>JAQPPZ010016341.1:0-10000000 GCA_028583015.1 Wollemia nobilis | reverse complement strand
TTGTTTCCTTCTCTCACAACATGTCGCGAAATCGTGACAGTTTTGCTCGCATCTTCTCTCTCCTCGATCATGTCGCGAAATCGCGACAATTTGGCGTGCATTTTCTCTCTCCTACTTTTTGTCGCGATATCGCGACACATTTTCTCTCTCCTCAGTGAAAACTTGACATGTCACGAAATCGCGACATTTTCGGCTGCGCCTTCTCTCTCCTCGACCATGTCGCGAAATCGCGACAGAAAACATGTCGCGATATCGCGACAATTTTCTTCCTTGTCTCTTTTTGCCATTTTCTGAATCTGGGTCACTTCTGTTTTCCTTGAAACTTTCTGCACTTGATCTGACTGACCTCTGAACTGCATCAACTGCATCAATCTGACTGTGTTGACAACAATGACAATACTTTTGCAATTCTTTTGCTGCACCTTGCTCAACAATCTCCCCCTTTGGAATTGTTGGCAACACACTCGCAACCTTGCTTAATTTCTTCTCCCCCTTTGCCAATAATACCAAAGGGCTGCTGTAGACTCCCCCTGAGTCTATGCACAACATTCTCAGACTTAAAAAGTTTGAATGCTCCCCCTGAGAATGTGTTTCCCATAGCTAGTCAGTGCTTGGGTGGTGTGACTACTCCCAACTTCTTCCGAAGGTATTCAAACACTTCCTTAGGCAAAGGTTTTGTGAATATATCAGCTACTTGCTCTGTAGTTGGAACAAAATCCAATTTAACCTCTCCTTCTGCAACTTTATCCTTCAAGAAATGATATCGGATTGCAATATGTTTGGTTCTTGAATGCATTACTGGATTCTTGGATATGTTGATAGCACTAGTGTTATCACACTTAATTGAAATTGGTTCATTGAAATGAATACCAAGATCTTTCAACGTTTGTCTCATCCATAATATCTGAGTACAACATGTTGTTGCTGCAATGTATTCTCCCTCTGCAGTGGATAGAGATACTGATTCTTGTTTCTTGCTGTGCCATGCTACCAGCCTGTCACCAAGATAAAATGCTCCTCCACTTGTGCTCTTTCTCGTCATCAATACATCCCCGCCCAATCGACATCGAATATGCAATCAAAGTGAAATCTTTACCTTTTGGGTACCACAACCCATAATCCATAGTGCCCTTGAGATATCCGAAAATCCTCTTTACAATGCTACATGAGTTTCTTTGGGGCTGGCTCGAAATCTTGCAACCATACATACCGCTTGTAATATATCCGGTCTAGTGGTCGTTAAATACAAGCAAGCTTCCAATCATAGACCCGTACATTGTTTGATCTACATCCGGGGATTTATCATCCTTGCTCAACTTGCAACTCGTTGTCATGGGAGTGCTCGACCGGTTTATCGTCTTCCATTGTGAACTTTTTCAGCATTTCTTTTACATATTTAACTTGAGAAATAAAAATGCCTTTTTCATTTTTATTGACCCGCAGTCCTAAGAAATAAGAGAGTTCACCAATCATTGACATCTCAAATTATTTTTTCATTTTAATTGATATGTCTTTGCAATATTCATCCATGCCGCTCGCCAAATATTATGTCATCTACATAAACAACAAGAACAATAAGATGACCCTTCTCTGCTTTGACATATAAGTTGCTATCCACCAAACCTTTCTTAAACCCTTGTTTAATTAGATAATTATCCAACCTTGCATACCATGCTCCGGGTGCCTGCTTTAATCCATATAAAGCTTTCTTTAACCCTCGCAAACAAAATCTGGATTTTCACCAAGTTGAAAGCCATCGGGTTGTTCAATGTAAACCTCTTCTTCCAGCTTTTCCATTCAAAAATGCTGATTTTACATCCATTTGATATACTTTGAAGTTTTTATGAACTCGCTAATGCCGTAAACATCCTGATTGCCTCTAGTCTGGCTAACGGTGCAAAAGTTTCTTCAAAATCAATGCCTTCAACCTGAGCATAGCCTTTACATACTAATCTTGCCTTATTTCTGACAACTTGCCCATCTTCATTCAATTTATTTCTAAAAACCCATTTAGTACCAATTATGTTTTTATTTGTTGGTCTAGGTACTAATTCCCATGTATTGTTTTTCTCTATCTGATCTAGTTCTTCATTGATTGCCTTCATCCAACTTTCATCGTTGCTTGCTTCAAAGAACATTTTTAGGTTCAATACTAGATAACAGAGAATAGTTCCTCACCGCTGTTCTTCTTGTTTGAATACCATCCGTGGGATCCCCAATAACTGCTCACTTGGATGATTTTTCCGCCGCTTGCCTGTTTTAAATTTTCTCGTTTTCTTCTTCTTCGATTCGCTTTTTACACTATCTCGGATCAATTTTCTCGATTCTTCTCTCGTTTCTTTTTCATCATCACCTTCAATGACTTCTTCATACATAGGGTAGTTTTCTTGATAAGTAGTTTCTTGTTCTCTACCTTCATCAACTTTTACATCAGGACTTTCAACAATTTTCTTCAACTTCTTGTTGTAACATGTGTATGCCTTGCTTTTTGTTGAGTAACCGAGAAAGATACCTTCATCGACTCTATCTTCAAATTTACCAAGGTTATCTTCAATCCGTTTTATGTAGCACTTGCTCGCCAAATATTTTGAAATGTCTTGCAGCTTGCCTTTCCGCCAAACCACAACTCATAAGCCGTTTTGCTTTCATGTGGTCTCAAAGATGCACCTGTTTTGAATGTAAACCGCAGTATGAACCGCCTCTTTCCAAAATCAGTCGACTATTTTGTTTTCTCGCCAGCATTGTCCTTGCCATTTCCCGCACTGTTCTATTCTTCCTTTCTACAACACCATTCTCACTGAGGTGTCCTAGCCGCTGAAAACCTGTCTTCTTATCCCATGTTTTTGACAGTATTCTGCAAATTCTTCGGAGATAAACTCTCCTCCCCCGTCCGATCTTAGGCATTTAATTCTTTTTCCCGATTGATTTTCAACAAGATTTTTGAAGGTTTTAAACATTTCAAAGGCTTCTGACTTGAGTTTCAAAAATAGTACCCATGTCATTCTTGAGTAGTCATCTATACACAGCATAAAATATTTGTGTCCATTTATGCTTTCAGTTCTCATGGGTCCACATAGATCAGTGTGAATTAGTTCTAATGGCTTGCTAGTGAAGTATTCTTTTGCTTTGAAAGTGGCTCTGGTTTGTTTTCCCTTTTGGCATGACTCAGAGATGCTATTTACAGGTTTGCCAATGTTTGGTATGTCTCTAATCGCTCTTTTTGAACTGATTTTTGCCGGATTGTCAAAACTAATATGCCCAAGCCTCTTGTGCCATAGCCGCTTTCATCTTCCCCGTCCCATCAAGCATGTTCCTTCCGCAGCTTCCGAAAGTGTATACAGATTTCCTGAAGTTCTCACCCAGTGGCTATTAACTTTCCATTTTTTGTCTTTCTTACTTCACAGCCCTCCTTCTTGAAGATTACATCATGACCTCCGTCACATATTTGACTTACACTTAGCAAGTTATGCTTCAGGACAATTACAAACAAGACTTCTTTTGATTTTATATTGCCATCACTAATCTTGACTGATCCCTTTCCAACAATCTTTGCTCCATCATTATTTCCAAATTTCACGTAACCACCTTCATAATTCTGTAAATTCTCAAACTTTTGCTTGTCACCTGTCATGTGCCTGGAACAACCACTGTCAAGTATCCAAGGTGCTGATTTGTTCTGAGCTTTAAAAGCAGTCTGGACAATCAAAGATTCCTTTTCTTTCCATTCTGGTTTGATAGCAGATTTTGCTATTTGTTTTGCCTTTGTCCTTTCATTAGCATGTGCCTGTTTTACAGGAAATTTCTGGTTTTGTTTCAACCCACTTAGCTGAGATTTTCTGCCTTGATAATTATTTGATGAAAAAGTGCTTCTGCAGTTTCTAGCAATATGTCCAAAATTATGACAATTATAACATTCAACTGCATAATTCATTAAAGGAGAAAAAACATTTCTGCTGGTAAAATTCCTTTGAGATACATTATGCCTGCAATCTGAAATTTTATGGCCATAAGCATTGCATTTAAAACAATAACCGTAAAATGCATGATTAAACCCGGGTGCCGGTCTTTGCCGCTTGAAGTAGGTGCCATGACTCTTCTCCTCCTCGGATGTGTGACTTTTGTGAATCCATCTTTGTCGCTATTCTTCTTGAATCTGGCATTATTATTTTCTTTTGCATTATTTTGTTTTTCTGGTTCAACCCCGATCTTTTCTTCTTTCTTTGTGGGTTCTATATTCAAGTTCTTTGAATCCTTTGAAGATTCTCCTTCATCAAAGCCTAAACCAAATTTGATGCCCGAAGGCCTTTGGTTATTTAACATTTTATCCAACTTTACAAGACTTTCTTCAAACTTATGAAAATAGTTCAATTTTCTATTCATCTCCTCTAACTGCATCCTTAACTTAAGGATGTCTTCCTCTAGCTTACTACATTCAACTGTATTTACACTTAATTGTTCATCAAGCACTTCAGACATTTTCTTGAATTCCTCTCGTCTCGTATTTTCAGATTGTTTATTATGTCCGTGGCATTCTCTAATTTCTTTGAAAATTTTTTATTCTTCTTCCTTTCTCGCACTCAACTCTTCAAGTGCAAGCAACCAATTCTCCTTCCAAATACACTTCAGCTTCATCCTTGGAATTTTCATCACCTTCCCCGATTTTCCTCTCGTTCTTTCTTCTTCAAGTGCCATGAACAGAGCTTCACCTCCTTCTTCTTCAGACTCCTCATCCGTGCTTTCTTCAGAACTGCTGACATTCTTGGTTATGAAGCTTTTCTTCTTGAAGTTATTCTTTCTAAAATTTTGTTTCTTCTTCTAGTCACCTTTTTCTTGGTGTGACCCTTCACCATTTTTGGTTTTCTCCTGCATTGGACATTTGGCCGCAAAATGACCGACTCCTCCACAATTGAAGCATTTAAAAGGTAGCTTCCCTCTATATTTTCCTTTTCCTTTTGTGAGTTTTCGAACAAAATTGGCTTCTGTTTCATCCAAGTGTTCCTTCATCCTCGAATTCATATTCAGCTTTTACATTCTTGTGTGCTTTAAAAGTCGCTTCTCTCGTCTGCAGACTTGGTTTGTCCTATTCTCATTTCATATGTCGTCGGGGAACCATGCAACTCATCCATGTTGAAGTCGTTTAGATCTTTTGCCTCTTCTATTGCAGAGACTTTGGAGTTAAATCTTTTGTGAAGTGTTCTCGAGAACCTTTTTCACCACAACCGCATCATCAATTTCTTCACCAAGTCCTCTCGATTGCATTAATAATTCCGTTGACTCTCAAGGATATAAATTTCTATGTTTTCATCTTCCTTCATTTGCAGTGCTTCGAACCGTGCTCGATGAGTTTGCGGCTTTGCTTCCTTAATCTTACTCGTCTCCTTCATGGATGCTCTTCGGTTTATCCCACATGTCCTTTGCTGATTTACAACTCATGACTCTTATTAGTTCACTGTCAACAAGCCCACACATTATGGCATTCTTGGCTTTGGAGTTGTTTTCAAATTTCTTTTTCTCAACAGTATCTGTTGGAGGGGTAGTGGGTGCTGTGTATCCACTATCTACAGAATCCCAAATATCGTATCCCAATGCACTCGGATATGTTTGCATTCCGAGTTTCCGAAGGTGTAATTTGTTCCATCAAATAAGGGAGCTTTGTTGGATGAAAATCCTTCACCACCCCGCCATTCTTTCTTCCAAGATCTCCTTAGCTGATTAAGCTTGTACAAGGAACCTGTGCTCTGATACCAATTGATGTTTACACAATGACACTGAGAGGGGGGGGTGAATCAGTGTAGCTATTAAATTTTTATATCTACAGCATTTAATATGAAATAAAGAGAATAAAAAAAACTTGAACAAGAGAGCAAACCACAACACTCAATATAACGAGGTTCACCAATTTGGCTACTCCTCAAAAATGACTGCTTGGACTCCAATCCAAATCCAGTCTTTGCAAAATCAATTTTACAAACACTTTACCAACACCAACTGGAAGGAGCACCAACCCCTGTAATTTTCTGCTGCAACATATGGAGCACCAACTCCTAGTACCAAGCACCAACTTGGACTGCAATTCTGATAAATTTTGAATGACATAAAAATGTCTTCACTTTATGCACGACCCTGACTGGTCTGCAATTAACTCAACTCTGCACACTCTCACGGCTCTGCTTATTTTTCTCTTGATTCTTTTCTAACTCTCCTTTTACAGCAATTTCTCTCTAACAGTAGCAACTTTATTCTCTGTACGGTTATTCATTTATAACCTTTCAATCTGCATGCAATCGAATCACATACTCTGACTGTTCGAATCCATGCAATACGGCTGTTCGGTTCCATGCACTTCGACTGTTCGAAACCCTCGCAATACGCCTTTTGGAAACCATGCAATACGACAATTTTGTTTCATGTACTTTGACTGTTCGATTTCTTCAAATACGGCTTTTCGAATGCTTTTTCGAACCCTTTTTGTTTTTGTGGAAGTTTTCGATTCTTCATGTTCGGCTTTTCTGTATGCTTCAAATACGTCTTTTCGAATGCCTGCAAATTCGACCTTTCGAATGCTTTTATTATCCTTCAAATTCGGCTTTTCGAATGCGTTTAAATTATGCATGTTTGTCTTTGCAATGCATGTCCAACACCTATCAACAATTAACTGTCTGTCTGACTTCGCCATTTTTACGTAATCGTCGCATGATTTTTCCTGTCTGCTTTTTCGACACGTGTCACCTTGCATGTTGCTGCGGGTTTTATCTGCCAGACTATTACCTGTCGCGATATCGCGACACTTTTGACTTCTGCTGACGTCACCCTGAAAGTTGTCACGAAATCACGACCGTTTTGGCCCTCGAAGCTTTCCTCGCATCTTGTCGTGATATCGCGACACTTTGAGCTTTTGCTGACGTCATCCTCAATGCTGTCGCGAAATCGCGACGCTTTCGCTTCCCACGACTTTCCTTTCATCCTGTCGCGAAATCGCGACACTTTTCAACTTTGCTGACGTCATCATCCCGCTTGTCGCGAAATCGCGACACTTTCGGCTTCCGTACACTTTTCTTTGCCAGCAATGAAAAAGGAACATGTCACGAAATCGCGACACTTTGTTCTTCCGTACAACTCTCCTTGCCAACTCCAGCAAAAATGGAACATGTCACGAAATCGCGACGCTTCTGGCTCTTGCTGACGTCATCATCCTTCTTGTCGCGAAATCGCGACGCTTCTGGCTCTTGCTTACGTCATCATCCTGCTTGTCGCGAAATCGCGACACTTCTGGAATCCGTACGCTCTTTCTCCATGCAGTAGCGAAATCGCTACAACTTTTTGCCTTGTCTTTTTTTCATGAAATTTTAACTTGTAATATCAATGCTGCATCTTTCAGATCTACACTTTTGACTAGTAGCGAAATCGCTACACCTTAGATTCCCCTTGTTCCAACATGTAGCGCCATCGCTACACCTTATTTTCTTCTTGTTTCAACATGTAGCGAAATCGCTACACCTTAGTTTCTTCTTGTTTCAACATGTAGCGAAATCGCTACACCTTAGTTCCATGTATTTTCATCATGCAGCGATATCGCTACACCTTTGTTTCCTTTCATTTCAACATGTAGCGATATCGCTACACCTTTGTTTCCTTCTCTCGCCACGAGTGTCGCGAAATCGCGACATTTTGCTCGCATCTTCTCTCTCCTCGATCATGTCGCGAAATCGCGACAATTTGGCGTGCATTTTCTCTCTCCTACTTTTTGTCGCGATATCGCGACACATTTTCTCTCTCCTCGACGAAAACTTGACATGTCACGAAATCGCGACATTTTCGGCTGCGCCTTCTCTCTCCTCGACCATGTCGCGAAATCGCGACAGAAAACATGTCGCGATATCGCGACAATTTTCTTCCTTGTCTATTTTTGCCATTTTCTGGAATCTGGGTCACTTCTTTTCCTTGAAACTTTCTGCACTTGATCTGACTGACCTCTGAACTGCATCAACTGCATCAATCTGACTGTGTTGACAACAATGACAATACTTTTGCAATTCTTTTTCTGCACCTTGCTCAACATGGCCTTGATGTAGAAAGGGTGCCATTATGTTGGGTTGTTATACCACTCTTAGATATCATTCTTATACCTATGTGTGCTTCCCAGGATAGTGAGGACTAACTTTTCACTTAGATTTTTGGATGTTGTATTGTTTTTTATGTGTGAAGAAATTCATCTTCTTAGCCTTTAGGATGTTTTTGGAGGCCCTTATTCTTTGAGTTGTTCAACTCCCATGTCTTTTAGTTTAGCCTCCATAACTTGGAGGAATCTATGCAACTTTAGAGTGGTCTTCATTATTTGCTTCTTGAGTAATTAGAAGGTTGTTTTCTTCTTCCCCTTGAAGTACTTCAGGTCCACATAGTCAAGTTGACACACATATTTAACATAAAAAATTTAATCTAGAACAAATGTGAGCAAATCAAAGGGAATGGCTAAAAATACATAAAGAAAAATGAAAGACCTAGTCCTCCCTTAGTAAATATTCCCATTGGGCCAATCTACTAATTTCAAGAGCTATAATATATCATCTAATAACCTTGGTATATTTCCCCTAAATTTTCCCATTATCACCTTATATATCGTGTTGTAGAAGTGGTAGGAGTTCTTGTTTGTTTCTCAATAGGGTATGTCTATGTAATCCACAATTAAAAGAGGTTCACCATCTTCCCCCACTAAGTCTAACTATAGATATGGAAACCACAGCTTCTTTGATAAATGATGATCTAGACCAAGTGATAGGTGTAGGTGAATTTTATCTCCTCTTTGAATGCTTCTAGTTGACTATTCATTTGGTTGATGATGTACTTGGCATAATCAATCATTTATGAGTGCCCTAGATAAGTCTAGACTGCATGTAATAGGGCAATGTAATTCTCGTAAATTTTAGAGTGTTTCTTCTCTTTGAGCACTATAGCAATTCTAGAAAGCACCATTTTAACATCCTCCTTGAAAAGTTATAACTTTGGTGAGATCTTGAAGTTTGATACAAGTTTGGGCTTCTTTAGATAAGGGACTAGGAAGTATCTTCAGTAGTTGTTTGTGCCCTATTAGTAGAAGTTTTTTTCAAGACTTTTAGTTGCAAGGGACCCACATAGTAAGATCATATTCTACCTTAAATATTTTATTGATGTCTCCATCTGTGATGTAGAATGACTATTCTTTCCATTAAAGAGGTCTTAAGATCCTCCATAATGGGTCATATCTTTTAGCATAAACTTCAATCAATTTTGGGTAGCTCCACAACTAGGGCACCAAGTTCATAGCCAACCCTAATGTCCAAATTTGATTGATGCTTCATGAGTTGTTTTAGGGTCCCACATTAAATTATCTTAAAGTTTCCCTTCTAACTTGTCCTAGAGAGTGTTTGTATTTTCCTTCCTCAATCCTCTTATAGGGGTCAAACAATTTATATGGTCTCTTAGGAGGTTTCAAGGGATGCCTCTTTCTCTTTCCTCTTTTCTTCTTGCCTTTATATTTCAATAAATTAACCTCTTATGGTAGTAATAGAATGGGTGAATGTGAATTTGATGTGGGAGGGGTAGTGATAGTGGAAAGTGGTGATTTAGGGTTGGCCTCAACCATGGAGGGACCTTTAGAGGTTAAAGATGTATCCCTGATTAGCTAAACTATGAAAAAATGAATTTGAGAGGAAGATAATTTTTTTTGTTAAACTAAGACTGTGGAATGATTCACTTGACCCAATAAGTGTTTCACTCAAAAAATAAAGCGATTCACTTCTTTTTGGAAGCTTTGAAAAAATTTAGCTTATCAAACGGTTCACTTCAAAATGTGAGTGATTCACTAGCTTAGCACCACTTAGGTAAGTTTTGATGACCTAGTTGAAGGGTAGAGCACTTCACTACTTTTCTCAAGTAATTTACTTGAAATAACTAGCAAATTGCTTGGTCTAAATTAAGCTACTAAATAATCTTCAAATAGGGCCATTAGCTTGTATTTCAATGTGTAAATTGCTCACAAACTAAGCCTTTGAATAACATATGTTGATTTTTGGTTTTAGACCATTTGATTAGAAGGGAAAAAAATTTCTAAGGCGGTTAGCCCATAAGGAGATCCTTGTTAGGGATCGATCTAATTAACTAGGGATGAGGGAAGTACTATAAAGCAAGGACCAAGTGTGGTGAGACTAGCCAACTAACATTTGTGTTTTTCTTGGACAAATTGGGCACTATGTATTGTGGGAGCTTTGCATTACCTAATACTTAGCGAAGGGATCATGTTTTTCAAGGGAATAATCAAAGCATGAGCATAAGAAAAAGTAAGGGGATAAATGACTTGGGTGGGGATTACAACTTCTAGTCCACATGAGTGTTACTTGCACTGTTCGTGCCAAGTGTGAGGACCACTTAGGCAAGTTGGTTAACCTATTTAGGTGTTTGGCTTATGATAGGTGGGTTCGAAAAGTTCATCACTCACAAAGGTGAGCAATGATTCACTCATTAATCAATTTGAAATTTTTAATTAAAAAAATAAATGACAACATCTATGCCCTTGTTGTGGAAAATAAAATTTGTCAAAATAAGAAGGAAGAAAAGAGAGATAGGAGATGAGATTAAAGAGGAAAAGGATCGATAAATAAGGGAATAATTATTGAGGGAAAGCAATTACCACAAAGATAATATGTACATATTTAAACTTATTTTGGCTAGAGCTATCACTAGATGGGTTTGAAGTGTTGGTCATTCACAAATATTGAAAACTTTCTTCCATCCATAATGGTAATTTTGTAAATGTTTGGACCCACAATTTGTAAAATTTAATAGGGCCCACTCCAAAGGGAGTCAAACTTTTGATGTTATCACGGTTTTGCTTGGTATTCATCCCACTTGAACACAAGGTCTCTTTCCTTGTAATCCATCTTATTGGACCACTTATCAAGCCATATTTTAACTACCTCTTGATGTTGCACTATTATCTTAAATGCATTTTTTCTCTCCTCCTATAGGGATTGTTAGCTTTTGAGGCTTATTACATAAGATAATAAAACTTACAAAAATAAAATAAAGTACCAAACTAATGTATATAATAATGGAAATATTTTGTAAGTATGAAATACTGAAATAGCTCACATAGCTACTCCTAAATAAGCCATAAATAAAGGCTCACAAAAATGGAGTCGTAGCATTGAAAGAACCAAGTAATATTATTACTCTTGTTGTTTTACATATCCACATTACCATGTATATATAATGTAATGTGACTCTTCATATGAAGCACTCTTGGCCTTCCCACTTCTTGACTATTCAACTTCCTATTCTATGGACTCATGTACACATGGACAAATGTGCACATTTACAATATTAAATATTATGCATCCATGTGCATTTATTACAACACATAAAGTAAATCCTAATCTAAGACATGTACCAAATAATGTAATATACTCTAACACCCCCTCGTATTACATTATTTGGTTATTGAAGACTTGTCTTCAATATGGGTCCTCAATTTGATTCCCCGGAATGGATCTTTAGCTTGTAGAAACCTTCAATCTACCTCCTGTAGATTAAGAACTGGTTTGATCGTGTAAGTATCTTTCTTTTCCTTTGATTTTGTCTTCCACCTATTGAGCTTGATCTGATATATTTTCCTATTCTTTCTATTTATTTGTTTTTACACTTCTACTAGTGAAGCATCTTTAATGTGATAAAGTAGTAAGTCATCACAATAAAACTTAATTGGGTTCAAAAATTCATCATCATCAGTTTTCCTTTTCTTGTCCTTCACACCTTGAAAGAGCGCATATGTGATAGTGTTAAATAAAACATTAAATATTATTTTGATGAAACAACAATCATGTTTTAAGTATTCCACCAAGCCTTGAATAGTGTTTCATGAATGTATCTAGCTATTATCTAAAGTTTTTCTTCCTTTGCTTCCTTCAAGAATAGAGAGAGTATTGCTTTCAAACTTGTAGATAAGTGTTTGAACCTATCAAAGAAATTTATTAGGTTTAGTGAATAAAACCTTAGTTTATGAAATAACTCCTCATGGTTTCTATTAAATGCTTCTCTTGCATTTTCCTTCTTATTACTTTTAGACTCAACTATGTCTTTGAACCATTGAACCCTTTTTTTGAATAGGTTATATGTGGCTTCTATTGGGGGCCACTCCCATCACAATATCAAAACATTACATTTGTTGTAGCATACATTTTTATCATGAATTTGTTTCTCTTAAATATTATTTTCAACTTCCTCAAAGTGTTGTTTCCACAATAAACTCTTTGAAATCATTTTGATTAAGACATAAAATCTCAGTTGGCCAATTGCCTTCTAAAATTTGGAATTCACTGAGATGAAGATCAACACCATAATTCACTAATTTATCTACTACTTGATTTCCTTCTCTATAAATATGCTCACACTTCTAGGAGATTGCCTCTAGTAATAGACAATGAACATCAACAATAATACTATTTTTTATCTAGTCCCCACATCCATTTTTGTTAATAGCATTAATGATAATTTGTGAGTCCCCCTCAATTGAAATATATTTCCATAATTTTTTTGTTGCAATTTTAATCCCGGTAAGAACTTCCCTAGCCTCTGCATAGTTGTTAGTTGAATTTCCATATGATTTTGAATAAGTGAGGATAATTCTGCCTTCACTATTTCTAAAAATACCACCTCTGCCAGATTTTCCTAGATTTCCTTTAGAAGCACCATCAAAATTAATTTTGATAAACCCAAATTTTGGACATTTCTATTTTACCATAGATCGAAGTAGATCCTTTGTTTTAATTATGTTATCACAAATGACTCTTCCATGTATGTTCAAATCCTATAGCCAAGTTATTAGCACCTCTTTTATTTTTCTGTAATTGAGACTTCCCATGATGAGCACCATATTTTTATACATTCTACAAGAGAGGCACTAATACGGTTCCAAACTTGGGAATGATTTTGATATTTATTTTTTAAAATTCTATTATTCCTTTCAAGCCATAAATTCCAAAAAATAATGACAAGGCAAATCCTCAAAATAATACATAATGATTTAGCTTTATTATAATTTATCCAAAATTTTATCAACTCTTTCAATGTTGATGGAGCTACCCAATATAATTTCATATTTAAAAAAAATAACCCCAAATGGTGTGAGAAAATGGATAATGAAGGAGTAAATGGTCTGACGTTTTTAAATCCTTCTCACACAAGGCACATATGAAGGATCCATAATATCATCTTCTTTGTAGACTCTCTCCAGTAAGAATCTTACATTGAACTGCTAACCAAAGAAATGTTGAGGTCTTAGGGAGAGTCTCTAATGACAAAACGTTCTTCCAAGGAAAATTATTTGGAGAAGAAAATATTGATTGTTCTAGATTCTCATATCTCAACTTGATTGAGTATCCACCATCCTTTGATAAATTCCAAACCAAATCATCCTTTCATATAAAAATTGGCAAATAAAACTCTCAAAGATATTTTGAAGTTCATCTGCAATTTTTTTGAGTTTCTCTCTTTTAACCAGGTTACTAAAAGAAATCCATGTTCTATAATCTCATAGTAATATAATATTTGACCTTTGGACCTTTACATGCTACACACGCTTGAGCCAATGGTTTCCATTTTGAGTCAGAGATAAGAGGATAAGGCTTCAACCAAGCATCAGACCAAAAATTTGCATAACTCCCCTCATTGACTGACCATCTACTATATTTCTTTATAAAATGCAAACTCTCTTATATGAAGTTCCATGTTGACGATCCTTTGGGTAGAGTTCTTTTCCTAAAAAATTTCATTGCATCAAGAGAACCTATATAATTTTAAAGTAATTTTTTTTCCCAATTCTTTTTTTGGTCTCTGAATAGTCTTCATCCAAGATTTGTTCCTAAATCCAAATTCATAAGTCTACAATTTCGTAAGGCTACTCCTCCAATTTTCTTTCCTTTGCATACCCTATCCCAATTACAAAGAGGAAACCTAAATTTTTCCTCACAACATTTCCATAGAAATTCTCTTTGAATTTTATCAATTTTTGTTGCAATACCTATTGGCTATATTGAAAGTGACATCATATAAATAAGAATGGATTTTAAAGTAGTCTTTATGAGTTGTAGCCTTCTTGCCATGGTTAAGAACTTACCTTTTCAACCTACCAAGTAAGATTTTATTTTATCCAAAAAATATATCCAAAGCTCCTTTTTATTCCCTTTACTAGACAAAGGAATACCCAAGTAGGTTGATGGAAATTTTTCAATTTTGAACCCTAAAATATTCACAATAATTTGTTGTAAATATAGGGAAGTATTAATGAAAAGATATTGGATTTTGAAGTATTTACCAACTATCCATTAGCCTTTTCATAACATGATAATATTGATTTGAACTCCATGGCCTCACTGACTGAGGGATAGCCCAAAAGAAAAGTATCATCAAAAAATTGGAGATGGGATTCAAAGGGGCCATTTTTTGCAACTTGAATACCCTTGATTTTTCCTTCCATTTTTTCCTTTGAAAAGGCTCTCCCTAATGCTTCTGTAAAAATAATGAATAGATAAGGAGAAAGAGGATCACCTTTACTAAGTCCACAATATGGCTTGAAGTACCCAACAGGAGAACCATTGATCAAAATAGAAAATTTTGAAGTGCTATAACAATATTTAATCCACTCACACCAACTATAATCAAATCCAAACTTTATAAGAATAGCATGTAGAAAATTCCATGAAACCCTATCATATGCTTTGTTCATATCTATTTCAAAAGCATACCTGGTTTTTTCATAGAATGAAGAGAATGTATGGCCTCTTGTGCAATAATTATACCATCAAGAATTTTTTTACCCTAAAAAAAGCCACCTTGTTCCTCTAAGATAAGACACCCTAGAATGCCCTTTAACCTGTTTGCCATAAGTTTTGAAATGATTTTATAAATTATATTACAAAGGCTTATAGGATGAAAGTTATAAAAATATTTTGTGTCATCTTTCTTGGGAACCAAGGTAATAAAAGTAGCATTTATCTCACTTATTATAGCCTTTTTTTTTCGAGCCTCTTCAACTGCATCTAATATATCATTCTTCAATAATCCCAAAATTTTTGAAAAATATTTGCAGGAAATTTGTCGGGGCCAAGTGCCTTGTTAGGATGGAAAGAGAAAACTGCTTCATGGAGATCCTCCTTAGAAATCTTCTTCATAAAACTTTCATTTTGTCCTTGAGTGATAAGTGATGGAATATTTTATAGAAATTTTTCTTGTGCCTCCTTATCTTGCCTAGAATCTAACAAAATATTTTTGAAATAATTTATTGCTTCCTTCCTTATATCTTCTTCATCCTCAATATTTATTCCATTTGGAGTTATAATATTTTTAATATGATGAACAATTTTTTTTTTTTTTTCTGTAAAATGAAAAAAATTGTATTTCTATCTCCTTCCTTGAGCCATTTCTCTCTAGATTTTTGGAACCAATATGAATCCTCCTTCTTCAATGCATTATGATAATAATAAAGTAATTGTTTTTCTTTCACATAAGAATCTTGGTCCATTCCATTAATTTCTACTATCTCTTGTAAATATTTGAGCTTGGATTCATTTTTTTTTTAAATGTTACCAAAATATTTGACATTCCATATCTTCATTTGCTCCTTTAAATATTTCATCTTTTGAGAAAACCTGCACATACATGATCCTTCAAATTTTAAATCATCCCACCATAACATAACCATCTGGAAAAAATCAGGGTCTTGGATCCACATAGACTGGAAGCGAAATGGCTTTGGATGACCATTGTTAGGTGACACAAGTCAAAAGAATAGATTTGCGATTTGTTCCTGCTCGCAATAAAATATCTGAAGAGATTGTATATTTTTTTTGCAACCATTTATTGGATAACAAAAATCTATCTAGTCTTTCTACTATATGATTTTTCCCAATGCGTCTATTATCCCATGTGTATTGAAAGCTTGAGGGACTAACATCCCAAAGGTCATTTGAATTGACAAATGAAGAAAAATATTACATTGATTTTGACCATCTTGAAATGCCACCCTTCTTTTCGAAAGGAGATATAAAAATATTAAAATCACCCCGAAGAATCCATAGATAAAAATGATTCATCATTGTATTTGACAAAAATATACTAAAGTCCTTCCAATATCTTTCACGAGGAGTAACTATAGTTGGAGCATATACATTTATAACCCCAACTTTGATGTTTTCCTCTTTCTTGCAAAATAATCCAGCAACCCAATTACTTTTTGCTTCTAATAGTTGTCCATCCCATTTGCATTTATCCCATATTATTGCAATACCGCTCGAAGTTCCTGTAGAATAAACTACTAAACAATCACCCGTCCTCCAATTTTTTTTTAAAGTATCCTTACATTCCTTATTGCATAATTTTATTTCTTGTATCAAAATAAAATTTAGGCTATAACAACCTATTAATTCCTTAATAATTCTTTTTTTTGGTATTTTATTCATACCCCTAATATTCCATGATATCATTTTCATCATCAACACTTTTTATTTTTATTAGTGGGCTTAATCCCACTTCTTATTAGCATCTGTGATATTTTTATTTGTTTTCCCATATCAATATCCTTTTGAGTTTCTTTTTCTCTTTTTTCTTTTTGTGATAGCCTTCCTCTCCTTCTTCCATTCTTGCCACCACTCTCATCTTCATCAATATCTTCCATTTTTTTCATATTTTTCAAAATGGGACTTATCTTCTAAATATTTATGTTGCCCTTAAGAGTAAAAAGTGCAAGGAATAGCCTCAATAACATTTTATTCTTTATGTTGCCCTGAAAACTCTAAACTACATAGATGATCCTTCATAATCATCACTTTCTTATGATGCACTGAAATACCTAAATTTCCTTGGATATCCTCTACAAGATTTTCTTTACTATACTGCTCTTGAAATCCTAAAGTGCAAGGAATACACTCCGTACTACTTTCATTTTTTTGTAAGGAGAATATTTTAAGCTACTTGAGGATAATAAAGGTGATTTACCTGGATTAAGCTTGATCTCCTTCGCATCATTTGCTATAAATTTTATCTCCTCATCTTCCTTTATATTAAAATTTTTCTTCCCCTCTTCCTTCGCACCTTTAAATCCTTTTATATTTGAACTTGTGCATTGTACTTCCTCATATCCCATATAATTATTTCCTTATAATGACTGATTCGAGTGAACTGTACCGGCCTTCACCATTTGATGATGTAGAGGGATTTTTCTAGCCACTTTATTAGAAGTGGAAAATCCTTGATTTGACCTAGCTTCTCTTGTGATATGGTCTCCTTGTTTCAAATTGAAACTACCCTCATGCCCAAAAAATCCATCTCTTCCTCCATTTTTACTTTGTAGTCTCTTGCCATGTACCCAGTTTCATGACATTTGTGACATCAAAATGCAATGTTTTCATAATCCACTTGCTGATCCCATTCTCTTGATTCAGATTTAATCCTAATCAACTATGGTAAAGGATTAGAAATATCCATGGCAACACATATTCGAGTGTATACAACATGCCTTCTCTCCTTAATAGTTGGTTCCCCTAGATGAATTCACCTAGGGTATTACCAATATTATTCAAAACCTCCTTATTTATGAGTTGATAAGGAAGTCCAAAAAACCTAATCCATACTGGAAGTCTTTTAATAGTTTTTGTGTCCACAAAAATTCTCACTCCAAGGTCTTAAATATAATGTATTTTTACCCCTAAACCATGGGCCTCCAACTATTATTTTATCCCTTATTTTTGAACTAGAAAAAATAATAAGAAAAAATCCTTTTGGAAGAAAAGTCATGGAGTGATTTGAATTCAATCCCCATTTCCACTTAATCCAATTTTGAATCTTAGAAAAAATTGGCCAATATCCATGAAACTTACAAATTAATCCTTTAGTTTTAAGAATCATTATATCATTCTCAATCATCTCATCCTTGATAATCACTTCTAGCATAGAATCTGCTACCTGGACTGGGTTTTCCATAGATTCTCTCTTCTTCTTATTGTTAGGTAGGGCATCCAAACTTTCAACTTGGCCATTCATACTTTTAGTAAGCACTTTCACAAATAACTTTATTTTCATGTTACCTATTTTTTTTGTACTCACTACTGGATGCACTCACTCCTAGCTCATGCTTGCACTCACTACCACCTACACTTGCTCCCAGGTCATGTTCGCACTCACTACCAGCTATGCTCACTCCCAGATCACGTTCACCCTCGCTACCAACTACTATGGCTAGCTCACGTTCGCTACCAAATTTAAATGAGAGGTAATATGCTTGCTCAATGCTCCTCCCTTACAAAATTTAAACCACATTGATATCGATGCTACTGCTACCACTCCTCTACTGATTTACTGTTTAGGTTTTATGTGGAATGTTAAAGGTTGTGATATTGCAAACTCCTTCGATGAACTCCTACTTTGGTGATATTGTAAACTCCTTCGATGAACTCTTGCTTCGAAGATATTGTGAACTACTTCGATGATATTACAAACTCTTTCAGTGAACTCCTTTGGTGATATTGCGAACTCCTTCGGTTGAACCATTTGGAACCTTTGATTCCTATATACTTAATGAATATTTCCATAGCTTTATTTAATGTATCCTTTCTTGAGATTCTTAATAAGACTTTAATCCTTTTGAGTTAATTACCCTTTTACTCTTTTAGTCACAAGAGTATAATGTTTCTAAATTTCTCAATTCCTAAATTGATGTAGAATACCTTATATCTCCAAATTTAGAAATTTAGAAGAATATATTTGCAATTATTATAAATTCAATTTGTTGTAGAAATCCTTATTACTCCAACTCAATTGAATTGCAAATATTCTAAAATATTTTGTAACTTTAAATAATTTAATTACAAAACTCATATATATATATATATATATATATATATATATATATATATATATATATATTTCTCCAATATCCTCCACTAAAGAATTACTCCTTTAATAATCCTTCAATTTACTATTATATCTAAGGTTTCAAATATAGACTTTTCTTCTCAAAATACCTTTCCTTTTCACCCTAGAAAATAATAATCTTATAAACTTCCTTATTACTCCTAACTCAAGCTTATGAGTAATTTGAATGAAATAAATTACCTTAGGCTTAGAGTTGTATTCAACATTCAACAATATTTGACTCCTCTGCAAATCTTCCACCGTGTACGTCTATGAAAGATGTTGTATTCACATCTGCTATCTTTGTCGGATTTTTGGGCTTATTCAAGAGATAAATTCTCTCACTCTAGTTTCCATAAACCTACATACCAATGTAACCTCTAAAGGTTCTCTTACTGCATCCAATCACTTGTATCCTTTGCACGTTTTTGCCTACACTAATATACTATATTTATTAATGGAATCTTCACTATTTTGGAACCTTGGGAGAAATTTTCCTTCACTGGGTGTGAATTAACCTTTGACCTTTTGGTTTCTACTTGCCACTTGCCATAATGGGTGCTAGACTCTTCAAGTTTTAGTCTAGTATGTGCCACTTGGCACTCCAATGTTTCTACCTCCCTTGCAATATGTTTTCCTTCTCTAGTAGATATTATTGTGGCAATGGGCATTACCTATAATGCTCCTTCAATGCTTCTCCAATGTTAATCAACATGGTGCTTGCATGTAGACTAATCCATTTAGGATTGTTCACTACTTTCAATGTAAATATTCACTATTCTAATGCTTGTTTTACTTCATGCTTCAATACGTTTATCTCAATGTATTCTTGTGCTTTTCTTTTCATAGTGTAATAAAATGCACGAGAAGATTATCAATTTAATCATCAATCCAACATTAGGAATAGCTTACAAATAATAAGCTTTAAGTAGGTTACAAAATAGGCATATTAACCACTTAGCTTAGGAAGCGCTAACGGTGATTAAAATAGATTATTCTAACAACCTAACTAAAATATCATAGGATATTTTAGTTACTAACCTCAGTTAACCAGGAGTTAATTTATGAAACAGTAAATATCTCCTATGGTAAAAAGTAGATGTAATAATCTATGTAGTATAATGCAATATACTACCTATTTTACCCTAACATCCCCCCTTTATTACATTACTTTGATATACAAAGTCTACTTTGGAACAACTCAAATTTGACACGTCCAAGTGCCTTTGTGAAGATGTCAGCAACCTGTTCGTCGGTGGGAATGTATTGGAGCTTGATCCTGTGTTTAGGAACTTCATCACGAATGAAATGACAATCTGTGTCAATATGCTTTGTGCGTTCATGATGGACTGGATTCTTGACCAAGTTCAAAACACCTGAGTTGTCACAAAACATGTGAATAGGAAGTTTCTTTGGTAGGCCCATGGTAGCCAAGATGCGACTTAACCATATCGCTTCACACACAGCTCCACGTGCAACGCGATATTCTACCTCAGTTGAAGATAAAGCAACCACCTATTGCTTTTTACTATGCCATGAGACAGGACCAGATCCAAGATGAAATACATATCCTGATGTTGATTTTCTATCATCTAGGGATCCAACATAGTCAGAGTCAGTGTAACTCTATAAGAAGAATGAGTTATTCTTCTTATACTCTAGACCATAATCTACACTACCCTGAATGTAGTGAAGAACCCTTTTAGCTGCTTTCCAGTGAGAGACCTTTGGTTCCTGCATGAACCGAGAAAGATAGTTTACAACATAAGTAATGTCTGGTCTAGTATTGGTCAGATAGATGAGGCTTCCAATCATCTATCTATATAGCATGCCATCTACCTATGGTGAGTCATCATACCGTGATAACTGAAGCCCTGATTCCATCGGTGTTGCTTTGGGCTTACAATCAGTCATACGATATTTTTCTACTAAAGTCTTGGCATACTTTTTCTGAGTCACCCTAAGATGATTCTTCTTCTGTTCTATCTCAAGGCCAAGACAGTAGTGGAGAAGTCCAAGATCTGTCATATCAAATGACTCTTTCAAGTCATCTTTCACGACGTTAATCAATTTCTCTGAATTGCCAGTGATGATCAGATCATCTACATACAATACAAGAATCACTATTTCAGAACCCGTGTTCTTGATATAGAGATTTGCATCTGATGGACTTCTCTTAAATCCGTGCTGCAGTAGGTGACTATCCATTTTGATGTACCATGCTCTTGGGGCTTGTTTTAGCCCGTATAATGATTTGACCAACTTGCAAACCTGTTGCTCATGGCCTTCCTCAAAAAATCTTGGAGGTTGAGTCATGTATACCTCTTCTTTTAAGTCACCATTTAGAAAGGCACTTTTTACATCCATCTGATGTAATTTCCATCCGAACTGTGCTGCCATAGCACAAAGAACTCGAATGGTGGTCATCCTTGCAGTGGGTGCAAAGGTTTCCTCATAATCAAGGCCTTCCTTTTGAGCATAGCCCTTTGCCACAAGATGGGCCTTATGCTTGTCTATGGTACCATCTGCCTTATATTTGACTTTGTAAACCCATTTGCAGCCTATGGGCTTCTTTCCTTTAGGCAAATCGACCAGCTTCCATGTTTTGTTTTTAATGAGGGATTTATGTTCAGCATCCATAGCTGCCTTCCACTGAGGCTGACTAAGTGCTTCATCAATTGTAGAAGGTTCATTTTCATCATATGAAGACATGTAAACCCTCTCCTCATCAATTTCCATATCATTTCCACTTTCTAAATCTCTATCAACAGAAAGCTCTTGAAAATCTGCACAAAGATCATCAATTGAAGTAGATGCTTCTGTCGTTCTCTATCGAGACATGCTTCGTGTCTTTGGATGATTGAGAGTGAGATCTGGTGGTGAAGTGAGTTTGGAATCTCTCATAGTACTTGTATACCATTTAGGAGGCTTTTTCTATTGTGGAGGAGGAAGTGGTTGTTGCTCCTCATCATCCAGGTATACTGATGTAGTGTTAGGTGTGAAAGCTTCATCAAACACTACATCTCTACTAACATGTATTTTCTTGGTGAATGGATCTATCAATCGATAGCCTTTTGAGAATTCATCATATCCAAGAAAAACACATTGTAGGGTCTTCTCATCTAACTTCTTTCTTTTCTCCTTAGGTATATGCATAAAAGCCTTACACCCAAATACTCGTAGATGAGATATGGAGGGTTTCCTTCCACTCCATGCTTCCTGAGGAGTCATACCTTCAAGAGCCCGTGTGGGTGCCCTATTTAGAAGATATACTGCAGTTGTTACAGCTTCAGCCCAGTAACTGTGCTCAAGATTGGCTCCCTTAAGCATACATCGAACCATTTCCATAATGGAACGATTTCTTCTCTCAACAACTCCATTTGACTGAGGAGAATAGGTTGTTGTCAACTATCTTTTTATCCCATGTTTCTGTAAAAATGAGGAAAATTCTTTTGATGTGTATTCCCCCCCTCGATCTGAACGGAGGGTCTTTATGAAACATCCCGATTCTTTCTCAACAAGCTTCTTGAACTGCTAAAAATAGTCAAATGCTTCAGACTTCAACTGCAAGAAGAAGACCCACATTTTCCGTGAGTGATCATCTACAAACAATTGAAAATACCTTTTTCCTCCACAACTAGTAGACATAGGACCACACAAATCTATGTGAACTAACTCCAAAGGTACTTTAGCTCGAAAAGAGCTAGGTTCAAAAGGTACTCTATGTTGCTTTCCTGACAAGCAATCTGAGCACACTGGCAAAGTAGATGAAAGAGTAGGCAGTCCTTTCACCATTTGATATTTATTGAGTTCTAGTAAATACCCTGAGCTTAGATGCCCAAATCTCTTATGCCATAGAGAAGTGGCCTCTTTTGTGGTTACTGCCATTGCAGTATGTGTAGAGGTAATTGCATCTAAGATAAACAAACCATGTTTGTATGAACTTGTTGCTATCTGTTTTCCTTTCTGAGTGATAAAGCAACGTTTCTTTTCTTTGTCCACTTTGAAATTGACATTCATGTTATTGTCCAGGATTTGTGGAACTGACAAGAGATTATTTTTCAATCCTGGTACATAAAGAACTTTTTGAATCTTACATTCTCCATCTGGAAGGGAGACAGAAACACTTCCTTCTCCCTGAACTCGATAGGTCTGATTATCAGCAATGGTTACCGGTCTACCTTCTCGAGCCTCAAATGTCTCAAACCAGGACTTATCACCAGTCATATGTTTACTAGCACCTGAATCTATGTACCAAACAATATCCTTGTGAGGGGAGTCTGTATGTGTCATGAGCACTTTGTGTGCTCATTCAGAGTCCGAACTAGAATCTTCAACGACAGCAACATGTCCTTGTTGTTGTTTGTTCTTGTTCTTTGGTTTGCCTTTGCCCTTATTTTGTCCTTGTTCATTGGGTGGTTTGTTCTTAAACCAACATCTTTTGGTTTCATGAGTGTCTTTATCACAAATTTTACAATACTGCTTCTTCTTCTGAATCTCTTTGCCTTTACCCTTGTCTTTGTTAGAAGAAGATCCTTTCTGTTGATTCCACTTTTTCTTTCCACCTTGTCTGTTTGAGAAAAGTGCATTGTTGGATGCCTCATCTCTTTGGAGTTGATTAGCTTCCTCAGTTTGAAGCATATTTACCAACTCTACAAAAGTCACTGTCCTCCCAGAGACTTGTAGTGAAGTGATCAACATTCTGTAGGAGTCTGGAAGAGCCCTCAAAATGATAGAGGTCAGGACTTTGTCTTCCACTTTTTCTCCTAAGGCTTGCAGTTTTGTTTTTATATCTGCCACTCTGCAGAGGAATAGCTCTACTGTCTCTCCAGATTTCATATGAAGAGTATGAAGCTGTGTTTGAAGGTTAAGAATTGTTGATTGATTCTTTCCTTCAAAAATGGTAGCTAAGGCATCCCATGCCTCCTTACCATTTTTAGCTTCACTTATATGAGGTTGTATGTCATCAGTAATAGCTAGCAAGATCAATAAGGAAAGTCTTTTATCCTTTTTATCATATGCTATCTGATCTGCTCCTGGTGATGTGGGTCTAGAATCAGTGCCATCCACTATACCCCACATCTCCTCTACAGTTAAAATAGCTTTCATCTTAGTTTTCCAGGCAGAATAATTTGAACCTTTTAGCAGTTGGCTTTCATTGAGATACTTGTTGATCATGGCCATGGTGAAGGTTTCAAATTTGATGTGACTAAGATGACTTTATCTTGTAGTATACCCTCAAAAGAGTATATGGAAGATTTTAATTTACTCTTTAAGATATTTAATGGCACCTGCCTTAACACCCTTAACAAGGGATGAAAAGTTTGAGGATTTTAAGCCAAAAAAATAGAGCAAATTAAAGGGGTAGGTTTTGAAAGACTTCTGATTTTGCTCTCTAGGATATTTAATGGCACCTGCCTTAACACCCTTCAAGAAGGATGGAAAGTTTGAGGAAATTAAGCCAAACAAAGAGAGTGAATCAAGGTGTTTGGATTTTGACCTTTGATGGGGAGTAAAAATTGACTTGTGAAACCTGTGCAAGGTGTAGCACGATTTTAGTGAAATTTGGGTTTCTGAAATGCTCTTCAATGTTCTTATGATTGTTTAATTGCACACAAAAAACATGATGGTTAGTGCAATAATAAAAAAATGAGAGCAACCCAAATTATTATCACTATAGGTGTCGGATGCAACCGAAAATGCACCTAGTATAGTCAATTTTTAAGAAAAGGTGTCGAGTACAATCGAGAATGCACCTTTCTTACTTTGAAATATCCCCCCTTTCTCTTTACAATTTTGCAAAAAATAGAATCACAAAATATGACTTCTATCCCCCCTTAATTTTTACAAAATTGAAAATTCGAGCACTCCTTTCAAGACAAGTCGACACACGACCCGCGTTTGAAAGGCTTCCAGACCAGTCGACAAATGACTTGGTTTATGTCTTCAACACTCCATCATAAGGATCAAAAATAGGTTCAAAAATTCTTCTCAAGTTTACAACAAAAATTTGCAATTTTATGTATTATATCTCCTGTTGTGAAGGAGAAAACAAAAGCAAATGTGTGGTTTTGTTGCAAAAGAAATGACCTTTGTCCTTGCCCAATGTTTTGGTTTTGCAATAGAATATAAAGTTCCTATGTCTCTTTATCTCCAAAAAAAATGGAAGAAAACTATAGGAATGTTGAGGAGTTTATTGCAAAAATGTTGAAGAAAAAAAACTGCTTTGTTTTGCAATCAAAAATTGCAAGGCCTTCTTTTGGTGTATTCTCTCTCTATTGCTTGGTTTTGTAATTTGAATGCATAAAATGATTAAATTTTAAGATAAAAATAATAATTGAATACCTTTTAAAATAAAAAATCATGCAAGATGGTAAATAAGAATGATTTTCTATATAAAAGTTTGTATTAAATTATTATGGAAATAAAAAAAATCAAGATAATACATTACAAAAAAAAACTTTAGAAAAGCAATTCGAGGAAAATAATGTTCTGTATTAAAAGAATACCTGTTTGAGGCACGCGGGAGTCGATCACGTGACCCCTGGCTTTCAACGAGAGCAGCTTAACCAGCGTGCTGCGTGATGGGCTTTGGTGGAGAAAGGACCGCCCGATCATATATTTTTTTCAAAAAAAATATTAAAAAAATTTCACTAAAATGATGTCATGGGGGCTTGAACCCACGACGTCGACTGGAACACACGGTCGTATTGACCAGCCAGGCTAGGGCACCCGATGGGTAGAGAGGGGAGGCCATCGATTCTTAAAATCGTGGCCTTCTCTGAGAAGGTTTGAAAACCTTCAGTGGGAATTATCCCACATGAGCTAGGCGATGAGTCTTTGGTGCTTTAAAATGAAAAGTGCACACCTTGTCCTTTGATTGCCTTCGGGAAATCAGCCAATAGGACACTCCTTTTGCCACGTAGAAACAAATCGTTGATCGCCACGCATGCGAGACTGAACCAACGATTCGCTGCCACTTGTCACGTTCTGATCAGTCAACACACCCACGTGTCTTGTCCAGGTGTCGGTCGAGTTAGCGTCCAGGTGTCAGGTTGTCAGTCTACGTGTTCGCAGGGGTGGCCACTTCAGCCTACCTCGTAGGTCATGCCCACGTGTCTCGGTCCTGCCCTATCAGAGTTCTGGCTATGGTGGGATCGTCGATTGCGATCGACTTGCCTAGAGGGCGCTCCTACCCTCTGGGATCCACCTATGGACTACAACCACATGGGATCGAGAGGGCGCTCCTGCCCTCCTCTCGATCCCGTTGGCTGGTCTATGGGGGTGCGGTCCCGATGGGCCAGATCTGGCCTCGGGATCGCGAGCCTGGCAGGCTTTGACCTGTCAGGTCAAATGCCCTACGGGCGGTCGATCAGCGCCGATCGCCTTGGTGATCGGTCATGGTCGATCGACCCCAAGATGATCTAGGCCCTGGCAGGTCGAGTTGACCTAGCCAAAAATGGGCCTCCGATCGCTCCCTTAGCCATCGAGCTCGCCTGTTGAGGTGGGTTTGGTGGCATCCAAAATGTCACCAGCTCGTCCTTCGGGCGAGCAAAAAAGTTGGCTCTGATGCCAATGTAATAAAATGCACGAGAAGATTATCAATTTAATCATCAATCCAACATTAGGAATAGCTTACAAATAATAAGCTTTAAGTAGGTTACAAAATAGGCATATTAACCACTTAGCTTAGGAAGCGCTAACGGTGATTAAAATAGATTATTCTAACAACCTAACTAAAATATCATAGGATATTTTAGTTACTAACCTCGGTTAACCAGGAGTTAATTTATGAAACAGTAAATATCTCCTATGGTAAAAAGTAGATGTAATAATCTATGTAGTATAATGCAATATACTACCCATTTTACCCTAAAACACAGTCGAATGCTTATTTCTTAAGGACAAACATCCTTCTTTTCTTTGATGCTTTCATAGGTGGTTTGGTCTTCTTCAATGGCATCCAATGGTGTAGAGCTATGATGGTATGGAGCTTCTATTCACATCTCTCCACTGGTGTAGATATTAATCGATTTCCCTCAGAGAAATGGTAACACTCCTTTGAGTGGCAGTTCCTCTTGCTATTTTGAGTTTCCCACCTTAGAACAATGGTAACACTCCTTTGAGTGGCAGTTCCTCTTGCTCTTTTGAGTTGTGATTCCTCTTCTACAATTATGATTTTAATGCCTCTCGATTCTTGTGCTCGTAAAATATTTTTAAGCTTATTCTAGTGTCTTTTGACACTTAGAAATTTTACTAAATTTCTAATCTTTATTCGGTCTTCATCTAGCTTTGATTATTGCTTTCACTTTGCTTTAATAAATCTGCAATAGCAAAGAATTCATTAACAATACTATGTACTTCTTATTTCTCCTTAGTATTACTTCTTTATCTTTGTAAACCATTAATATGTAAACACTACTATGACCTTAACTTAAAGAACTCCTTTAAGTTCTTAATTTTTTGATTTCAAACTAATGCAATATGGATAATAATATGGTGCTCTTTAAAACTTGATGTATAGCTAATTTCAATACTCGAATAATAGACTTATATTGCACCACTATTGCATACCTTTATTTTCTCTGTTTTACATCAAAGTTCTCCTTTACTTTTCTCCTTTCACTCTTACCCAATTTGCAACCTTGCTTGTTGCTCAACTTTTCACAAAACTGCTTCAAATCTACAGTTTTCTATCCTCCTTCAATGTTGTCCATAAAACCTATTTTTATGACTTTGAATCTCCTTCTATCTGATCTTCACATACTATGAATATAGAAACTATTAATGCTGTCCAAACTGGTGTTCATAAACCTGCAACTTTGAATTCAAGTCCTTACTTATTTTGTTGGCTTAAATTTGCAATGAGAGTCTTCGGAATGCTGATTTTTTTTGTTATCTAAACACCTTCAATATCCTATCTACAAGCACTCTAAGATCTTCCTAAAACTTCTCTAAATTGTAGCTCTAGGCGACCTTCGATCTACTCTCCTACAACTCTTCAATATCTGCTCCAAAACCTATAATATTCTCCTAAAAATCAACCTTCAAAACTTTGTGGTTATATATTTCCCAAAACCTTAGTCTCCTCAATCTTCTCTTCTTTTGCAATAATCTCGTCAAATTTTGACTATAAAACTATTTCCTTTCTCAATAATTTGAATGTCTTGAGATCTTCTAACTCTGTCTCCAAAATTTGATGAACTTCTTGCCAAACACTTCTTTCTATCAGGCTTGTTGTCAGATGGTGAAAATTATCCCAAATCAAAAACTTCTCCTTGATCGCAATCTCTTGTCATGATATTTTTTCAAATATCCTCTCTGCTTGCACTCTCCTACTTCTCACTTTCTCTAATATGCCTTCAATGGCCTCTTCTCCAAATCCTACAACAAGGCTTTCTCTAGCCTTCTTCTTCTCCTTCAAAATATCTTGAGACCTCTCTCTTGGGTATTCTAATTTTGCAACTCTTCAACTTCTTCTCGTGACTCTTCAACTTCTTCTTCTCAAAACTTTATTGAAACCTTTTCCTGGTTTCTTCAATCTACCATATATATGGATTTTACAATGAGATCACTTTATTGGATCTCCAAATTTGCTGCTCCTCAAATCTATAGTAGGACCTCTTCTTAGGTCTCCACTCTACAGTATTATACCTGCAATCTTCTATCTCCAATATTCAATCTTCCAGTCCTAGAAATTCTTCAAACTGACCTCTTCTAGGTATCTTCAACTTATTTAATTTGTAGCTTCTCTGTTTGTAATCTTCTATGGGGACTTCTTTCTCAAGTTTCCCTTAATCTTCAATCTCTAATTTTTTGCAACACAAAAATAATCCTTGCATAAGGAAAGCACATATATTTTCAGGTAACAAAGGTGAAATTCTTCTCTATCATTTGTAGGAAGCTTCTCAACTTCTAGGTGTTAAATTCATATAACCAGAAACTTAGATAAAAATACCAAATATATTAGAATTTCTAGAATTCTAAAATAAATAAATTTCACTAGTTATTATCAAAACTAGTGGAACAATTCCATGTTGAGTCCTAGTCTTCACAATCTTGTGGAAAGACTATCCAATTTGCAATTTGTAGTCTTCTTCAATTTATCAATTTCTTAAATAAGACCTCTTTCATGGGTCTCTTATTCTCCTCAATATCTGCAATATCAAGGTCTAACTTCAAGACCTAAAATCTCCTTCTATTCCAAATTTTTTCTTGGAATAGAAATTATCCACCAAGCTTCTCTGGTTTCTCCTTCCAAAGATAACCTCCTTCACTCTTCAAGGAATTCCTTGTGACAGTGTTTGCATGCAATGACGCACAGTGGTAGGTCCAGTTTGTAAAGACACAACAATGTTTAGGTTGACTATAGCAATGGTGGTCCCTTGTGGCTTTGATACCATTGTTAGATTTTGAGGCTTATTACATAAGATAATAAAACTTACAAAAATGAAATAAAGTACCAAACTAATGTATATAATAATGGAAATATTTTGTAAGTATGAAATACTGAAATAGCTCACATAGCTACTCCTAAATAAGCCATAAAGAAAGGCTCACGAAAATGGAGCCATAGTATTGAAAGAACCAAGTAATATTATTACTCTTGTTGTTTTACATCTCCACATTACCATGTATATATAATGTAATGTGACTCTTCATATGAAGCACTCTTGGCCTTCCCACTTCTTAATTATTCAATTTCCTATTCTATAGACTCATGCACACATGGACAAATGTGCACATTTACAATATTAAATATTATGCATCCATGTACATTTATTACAAAAAATAAAGTAAATCCTAATCTAAGACATGTACCATATAAGGTAATATACTCTAATAGGGATAATAATCCATTCAATATTGCTTGCATTGATTTGATGTTGGTATCCTCAAGCTCTAATTGTTGTTACATTTAGAGAGAAGGAATTTCTAAATTGATTTTCAATATGAACTTATTGTTGTAGATCAATTTATAGGGAAATGACCTAGTGGAGGCCTTTGGTTCTACCCAATTAGCCTAAAGTGCCTTTCACAACTTAGCATGCCAGTCCCTTTGTGATTCAATAATAGTTTTATTCAGGATCCTTATTATATTATTGTTTGTTGATTTTGGCAATCCATTACCTTAGGAGTAATAATTAGATGATGCGAGAACCCTATTACAGAGCTATCACTGTGGCCTCCTTGAATTAGGTGGTATTGTTAGTGACTATGGTGGCCCAAGACTCAAATATAATGATGATATCTTCTAGTGATTGGACTATCACATCTAAATTGGTTGATTTGACTAGTACTTGCTTCAAATCATTTTCTAAAATAGTTTATGGTGGTGAGGATATATCTATGTATTTCATTTTATAGAGGATTGATAGTATGGTTTGGTCATAATTATAGGGTTTTGGGGCATTCACACTTTCCTTATCTTCCCTATGAACATACAATAAGACTTGTAGTTATAAATATATTAGAAGAAATTAGAGAAAATGGTGGGCTAATAATACACAACCATTAATATTTTATGGCTTGTGGGCTACAAAATAATGCCCTCCTTTGGTGTGATAATGCAACGTAGCAAGACACCATCATATCCCTTCATGAATAAGAAACCATTAAGCTACATATAGTCTATTGTTATTTGTCTAAATTAATCCCTTTCTTTGACCATCGGTCCTTATGATACTTTCCCAAAGGCTATGTACCTGTAAATATTCCGCATACATCCTATCTTGTCATCTGGTTCTATCTCATCTATTAAGGCAACCTGATCTTTTATAACTAACACTGCCAAACTTTCATAGAAGGCTCTTTCCCATGTGAGCTTGGTAGGTTTGATTTCAATATCAAATTCTTCAATTTTGTTTATCCATCCATATATTTTTTCTCCTAACTTGCTATGAAGCAGAATGGATTGAACATAAGAGTGCACCATAAAAACAATGGTCTTTCTTTGTAATAAGTAGTATGAAGAGTCTTCATGACAAAAAACATGTATTTTTTATGGTGTATTTCTCTTTTTAGTTATGGACAGATTGACTCATGAATGAGATGCAATGTTATTTTTCCTTTTCATTATTTTGGGGTAGGACAATAAATATACTTTTCTTTGTCCTGATCACATAGAGCCCAAAATATTTAGAAAAACTAGGATTGACTGGGATTGGGGCTTAGGTAATGGTGTCATTGGTCCACACAAGTGCAACATCTATTTTGAGCATCTTGCTAATTGGTTTGACCATCTGGAAAATTGGTTATATAATTTGAAAATAAAATGGATTTCACCTAGGAAAGACTATTTCTTTGACTAACATGGGAAAGGGAAGGACTTGAATGGATTTTATCATGTCAGGGTCTATGGCTAAACCATATTTTAACAATACATGGTCAAAAAATTTGCCTTCCTAGACCATGACTTTTTTTTTTTTTTTTGGATTAAGTGATATACAAAACTCCCTACATCTCTAAAACATTGATTGAAGATGTTCAATATGAGGATTATCTCTCCAAAACTTCCCATGAAGGCATTATCCATGGTTTGTTGGAACATGGATCCTAAATTTGTTAACCCAACAAACATCCTTTGATAAGTAAAAGTTATCTATTTAATGGTAAAGGTTATTTTATGTTGATCATCATCCTTAATCTAGATGTAGTTGCACTTAAAGAACCCATTCAAGAGAGACAACATTTGAGACCTTGCTACTTTTTACAAAGTCTAATTTATAGATGGTTGAGGATAGTGATTTTTTAGCAAAGCTTTTATTAAAATTCTTAAAATCAATGCATAACCTTATATCAATATTCTTTTTGTATATAAGAACTAGATTAGCGATCTAGGTGTGGTGTTTAATTGGTAAAATGTTTTGGATCTATAAGAGCTTCAAGAGTTCCTTCTTCATCATTACCTCAATTTTGGGGGTTTATTGACCACTATTTTTATTAAAAAGGTATATCAACTAGTAATAGATCAATGGTATGTTCTATGATATTTTTATTAGATACATCGAGATCTTTGTACAACCATGCAATGATATCCCCATACTTTACATAGAGTTCCTTGAATATGTTGATCTCTTACCAAGTGTAATCCTTCTTGAGAAGCAAGTTTTTTCCCATGCCAATATCAACAAGATGGTAAGAAGAAGACTTTACCATGAGAATTGATTTTCTTATGCTATTGTTGGAGGTTTTTCTTGTATCCTAGAGATAAGCTATCACACCAATTTCCAAAGAGCAATTACAGGATTTGGTCGACCTACCTCTTTAACCTAGGAATAGAGTTCTTAATATTTTCTAGACAGACCAGGTATGGTAAGGAAACCCTTGAGGTGAACTTAAAGTTTTTAACATTTTATGTTCATGCTCTTCCAAATTTATGGTGGTGAGTTAAAGTTTTTATAAAATTGACCAAGCTTAAACAATAATAGTTCAATTATACCTTATGTATGATCGGTGCCTTAATCCTTTGGGCTATTGTAGCAAGATTTAATAACACTTCAATGAAATAGAAAGAATAGGGAAAAGAAAGAATTGGTGCAATTACATTCATTCAAATATCGTAATAAACATAACAGTTGACCAATGAAAGAAATGTTCATTATACATTCAAATAATATAACCCATAATGAAGATACACACAAAAATGATAACAAAGATATGATAGGAAAGAAGCCCATAATTGTATTAATATTGGAATTGATTACATGAAGATTTGGCTTGAATTTGCCATTGAACTCTTTTAAATATTAATACAATAAAAATCCTTGTTTGAATATCGTAACAAGGACTTTCCACTCTCCCATTCCAATCTAGTAACAATCGAGTCTCTAGACCTCTGGCTCAATAATCTGGAAATAATCTCAACTTCTTGGGCACTTTCCTATCAAAACCTACATAACAATGGGAAGAATAAGGGATGGAAAAAGAAGAAAGACACAAAGGGAATACAACAACAAAGAATAGGGCACTCAAGTATACCTCTTAGAAAAAATATGCTATGTCAAAAGCTTGATCCGATTTTTAGTTGTGGAAATCCTTCTTATAGCTATGGCGACTCTGTAACTATCAAAACTGCTTCAATCTGGACTCTCCACTTGGTGCCATCTCCTGCCTTGCTATTGGTTGGGTGTGTTACAACCTATTATTGATTGTATCAAAATTAGAATTTATTCTTAATATATAAAAATTCTATCTAGTTTTCTTCCACCTTTTATTTTCCTTTCTCACTTATTGCGGGTCCCACCCTGCTTGTTGACTCTAATGTATTTTGACTTCTCTTGATTACGTCTTTCTCTTCTTGACTAGCACCAACCAAGTCGGCCATATGTATCTAGATTTCTTTGTCGATTGTGCTGAGTGCATTAATTTTGTCTAACACCCTTATTCCCTTAGTTCTATCTTCTCTCAAGACCGTTTGTTTGATCTTAAAAATATAACTATGTCAAGGGTGGTTTTTGACAAAGAAATGAGTTTTTTAGACAAATTATCTTCATCAGTTTCTTCACATGGGAACTCTTGAATGTCTTTGATGACTAATCTATTGAACCCTCCTATACTGAGTAATTTGTGGAGACTGATATTAAGGTGCTTCAATATGTTAATCGTATCTCACTCCACATTCTCTAGTTCCTTAACTGCATAATTCCATCGGGGTCTATCAACCACAAAATTGGTGACTTTTTCATATTCTATTTGGAAGCTATGACTTCGACCATCTGTTGTGATCACTTGTTTGGATCTGATCTGCTCATACTTAATCTTACACTTCTCATAAATTGGGGAAATAGCTACCATTTTTTTATCTGCCTTCTCTAACAAGGGTTTTATTTTTTTATTTGCTTCTATTATTATTCCAAAATCCTTACAACTCTTAATCATTTCTAACTCTACTTTTATGATGTTGACCATATTTTATTTATATTTTGTTATAATTATTGAGCCTTGTAATTGTTTGCTCCCTGAAGGTGTTTTTTCCTGACCTTTACTGACTTCAGCTTGCAGCTTTTATTTTTTTACCTGTAACAATTCTACTTTAGCCTTCCAAAATGTTATTTCCTTTTCTATGGCCAGTGTAGTATGTGCATGTACCTACACTCCATGTTTTAGTAAGGCTACTATTTCCCTTGCCACTTCTGCATTTCCTATTTTGAGATTTATTTGGAGTGAATCTACTCCCTCTATAGAAATGGTGATCATGGTCTTGGAGGTAGAGCAGGAGTTTTGATGAAGGAATTGGACTGTCATGTTTGTTCCCTACCTGTGCTTCTATCACTCTTCCCTCAAAAATGTCTTGGATATGTTCTTCCTCCTCAGGAGTGAATTTTGTAATTTCCTTAATTTTGACCAGAGTGATGCTCACAGGCTCGCCAGTGCTCATTCCAATTCTGGCTCTCTTATGAAGGGGAGAGTTTGAGGGATTGGGAACTTATGCTTGGTAGTCTATGAAAACATCAGCAAATTCTCCACTTTTTTGTATCCTCTCCCAAGCTACTATAGAGATCTTAATCTATTTTTTATTCATCCTAAATACCACATGTATTTCCTAGGGTGAACCTATTATCATCTGCTGCAAGTGTTGTGGGATCATCAAAGTAATTGTTAAACTTTTAGCTATGGGCTAGCTTGGTGCAGAAGAGGCAAGGACAATCTCTTTTCCTTTTTCCAATTTTAGAGGTTGAGGAGTGGTTGAGGCATCATGGGTACCTTATGTTATTTTGGTCACCACCTCGACTAGGATCTCAATTTTTTTAGGTTCTTGTTTAACAATTTCTTCCAATGGGTGATTTGTGAACTCTTCTAGAGGTATGGTGAATACTCATGGTATTATTTTATCCACTATGGTATCCCTTATCAATTTGAGGTCTACGAAGTAATTTCCCACTATCTCTATATGAGTATGTGCCCTTGTCAAGTTTTTATTATTCCATATTTCTTCTAAATTCACCCCATTCTTCTGAGCCCATAAAAGATTATCTTTGAATTCATCTTCTCTATGTGTGAGGGGTTTTGGTTCGATGACAACATCCTTGTAGCGTCCATCGGGATCATATGGCCTCCATGTGATTTCTACAAAACAATATGAATCCATTTTTGGTAAGGCTTTCATTAGACTAGGATATCCCTTGTAAACATATTGTCCTATCTTACTAGGCGCAGTGACCCAAGGAATCCTTGTATGTTTCCTCCCGAACCTCAATCTAGATTCTTTTGTAGATTGCCTCACTATCTCCAAGGCAGCTAGTGATTTAGGATAGAAAGTGGGTAAAGCCTTGGGTGGCAACTTGGCCCCATATGTTCTGATGAAGCTAAATTTTTTTGTGAGAAAGAAGTCTCCAACCTTCTTTTCTTCAAGGTATTTCACTATACTTGGGCTCATTCTAGGGGGTTCTTTCTCAGTGATCACATGATACATGGCTGTCAAAAATTTACCATAAAATTTTGAAAAAGTGGAGGTACCTTCATATATGCAAGGTAGTCTATCTTGAATGATTGCCCCTGGCACACCTCCTAATTGGATAATTGAGCTCTCTTTGAATTACTCGACAATAAAATGGATTAGAAAAGAGTAATGGGAGAAGTAGGGCATGAAATATCGATTCTCTTTTATTGCCTTCTGTAATTATTTGAACTCTTTGTCTATTGTGTCACATATTATGTCCTGCCATCTATACATCAAGAATTTCCATGTCTTATTACACTATACTATCAGAAACATGACCTCTATGTTGACCCAATTTAGGTCCTCAACCCCCATAACTATGTGGATCATGTTGGCATAGTATTTTTCCCACCTATGAAGTGAGGATTTATGGATGGAAAATTCTATTGACACTAATTTGTCGTAGTCGAACAACTTTCCATAGAAGGTGGTGTCGATCATGTGTTCGGCCTGTGCTAAGACTATTGTCATGTCATAAACCAGTTTCATCATTTCTAGTCCAAACACTTGTTCAATCATTTCTGGCGTAATTCTATAGATGGGCTTATTTCTACCATTTACTATAGCTCTGGTCCTTGGGTCGTACGATACGGCCAACCATGACAAAAATTCAGGGGATAAATGCACCCTTGGACACAATAGCTTTACCAAATTGGTCCTCCACTTATTGCAGCGAGGGCCACCCTTATCTTTATTCGTATACACCTTCTTGAAGATGTTCTTCAGCAAATGTTATGGGCGTTGCCATTCCTCTATGCTCGATTGAAAATAGAATTTGACAAGCTCTTCCTCACCCCATACTTGCTTCACGGGTTTCCTTACTATCATTTTATTAAATAATAATTTTTCTTCTAAAATCTCGATCTTAGTCTTGGGAGCAATTGCACTTGAAGAGGCCATGGTTTGAATCTCTGTGATTGGGTTCTTCGGCTCTATGTGATTCAAGGATACTCTTAGCTCTATAAGTTGCTTGATATTGTTAATATATTTTTTAAATTGGTTCATGTACGAAGTGTCATTAATGTCATGCCAACTATCGTTGTAATGTTGCTATACTTGGTTTACCACCTCACTCTCTATAATGGTTGGCTTGTCATGAATCATTGTCTTTTAGTTGATTTGCTTAATTGGTCGTTTTATTATACACACGTCTAATTTTAAATCATCTAATTAACTCACGTTGTATTAAAGCATGTGCTTGGATAGATCCAAGGAAAATATCTATAGTTGGCTTGCATACCTACAACTTCCTAATTGGCTTCTAGTTGTATCAACAAAATCATCACCAATTTGAGTGCCTTATTGGATTTCTCGGGTGGGGGTCCACAAGATCTTACTTTAGTGAAGCGTTGCTCCAATTGTGTGACAGATCGGCTAATGCTTGTCATGGATTTCGAGCCATGCGTACTTCAGTGATCAACAGTGGTTGATCAATCAATCAGTGTTGTAATTACTTTCCTTGTGAAATTTTTTTATCAATGATTCATTGTAAGTCGATTGAAGCTTTCTCATTCTTTGATTGGATGTTCGATCGGTTAACCCTCACCATTTGTCAATTTTTGATTGATGACCCCTTCACGATTTTATACAAATGGTGATTTTGGCTGCTTGTTATTAACTCTTCGATTGAGTGACCTAGAGTACTCTTGTACGTGTTGTGTTAAATTTATGTTAGTATTTATCTTGTTCAGTCCATCTCAACCATCCATATTACTTTACTTGAAGTTTCAATGGCTCAGATCTACTCAACCGATGGACTCGAGGATTTATCTCTTATTGATCGATGAACTCAGATATTTATCTCTTCTCGATCGATAGGTATTTTCTCCTTTGCATGGGCAATAGATGGTATGATGTCCTTCAATCAAAACCTGTTAGTCCTTTCTTTCATGAATATAAAAATAAAATCTTTGGTTAGGGTTAGGGAACTCATAACTTTATGAATCAAGAAAAAAAAGGGGAACATGTTGAAGACCCTTTTTAATCATGCTTCTTCTTTGCTCGGTTGATTAATCTCAAGCATTGATCCTTGTCGATTGAAAATATTTTGACCGCTTGGATCTTTCCAAGTTGCTTCACTCGACGGAGAGACCATTGGATTGGTCAGCCGAGTAGAGTCATTTTTCGACCGAATGGCCTTGCCTTGGAATTTTCATGAATTATAACGAAAGGTTTGGGGGGGCAATGTTACTCAACCCTCATGGTCCTTCATTGAGAAAAATTAAAAGGTAAGGTATTAAAACCTACTTTTTTGCTTCGCTTGAACCGATAAATTCTGAATGTTAATATCCATCGATCAAAAATATTATGGTTTGTTTTGATATTGCAACGTGGTGTTCTTTGTTCTATCGAAGGGTCTTGGATTTAATGAATTGGTCAACTTTGATTGAGGGGTTTGACTAGATTTTTGATCAATGTGCTTTAGGTTTTTTTTTGTTTACTTTCGGTCGATAAGCTTTTTTGTGCCACGTTGATCGATCGATGACTTTCTCCTATCGACCAAATACCTCTTTGTCTTGCTTTTTGACCTTTGGGATTTTCAGTTTTGATTGGGGTATTTGATTTGGATTTGATCGAAATACTTTTTTGTGCCAAATGATCGGATGATCTCTTACTTTTTGTGGTTGAATGGTAGCACATGTACTCTCGATCATCATTTTGATTGAGCGATTTGACTAGTTTTGATCGATGAATTTGGGTCAAAAAATTAATATCGTTGCTAATCTCAATGTGCTTGAGCTAGTAGGTTTTGGGCCTCAAATCTGTTCTCGATCGAGTGGTTCGCTTTCTCTACCAAATCGATCGATTGATTAGTCAACCAGTATTTTATTTTTATCGATCGAATGGCTTGTCTTTTATTTTGAATCATCAACTGGTCAATCGGTTTAGCTCTGTTTTGATCGATAGCCTTTGCTTTGCTTCCAATTTTTGGTCGATCGGGCTGGTAGCTTGTAGACTTAGGGAAATATGGGTAAGGGATCTTCTAGGCTTATCCTAAGCTTTTTATAAAAGTATTATTTTGCTTCTTAGGGGTGATTTTACTCTTTATAAAATTTGATAAGTGACTTTCAATGGTTGAAGAGACTAAATATCGTTTTAAAAAGGTGTGGGCTTAGTTTAAAGATCTTTTTGCAAGACACATTGGTATTCATTTGAAATTTATCTTTTCATGGTGCAAGGTAGTTTTAGAGCTCTTTGTAATTTAGGCAATTTCATGAAGGATGATTAACATGATGACAAGAGTCCCTAGAAATGAATGACTTAAGCATTTGAAGGCTTTATCAAGATTTGAAACATAGAAATCCATTGTTATCTTTTGAGATGCTTTATTGCTTTATAACTCAAGATTTGAATTGTTCATTAAAACATCACAAAATTTATGGACCTCTAATGACCTTCAAAATTTTGAAATTAGGGGTACATTCATGTTGTATCATTTTTGGCTACAACATAGGCTCTGATTGGGATAGGTGGCAAAAACATGAGGCACTTGAGAACTCTAGACTCTCCGGTTATTAACAAGACTTCAATGAATTGATCTGAAGATTTATTTGCCAAAGGATAATTGTAAAAGCAAACACAACTAGAACAAAAATAAAAGACTATCTAATAATCTAAAAAAAAATGGCATTGCTCTTAATCAATAAAATCAGAGGTTTTAGTCTAAATCCAAATGAACTTTTGCTTATAAAGCCTAGTTGTCTAGCAATATCTTAAGGTGGAGTTTAGACAAAATCAATCAGAAGTTACTATCACATCAAGCCTGGGCTCGGAGTGTGTGCTTGTGTATTCTTTTTAATTTTCTTGGTCAGACAAAATTTCATCATCTTGGAAGGAGTTAGGCCTATTAGTGATTTCACTCTTAAAGATATTTGCCTTGTCATTGCTCCACTACCATTCAAGCATTTATAGCTCTAGTGGAGATGACCTTGATCCCTTTTGGACCTGCTCTACTTCCATTCAAGCATCTATAGCCCTGGTAGAGGTTGTCCAGGTAGCCCCAAGCACTTGCTCAATTTGCATTATTAAGATTTTTCTTCTTAGGAAGAATTTTGATGAATTGCAAAGCATTTCAGAGTGTGCTTTCTGGGTTGAGGATCTAAAAGGCTATAGTATTGAGTGTAATTGTTTTTGGCCTAACTGTCTTACCAAAGTTGACTTTATTCTCTGACTCTAAAATAACTTTTAAGGTCATGATAATGTATAGCTTTGGCCTGATGTGTCAGTACTTCCAATCTTCATTTGTGGTAGTTCCAGCCTTATAAGATGATTACTAAGCATCTAGCTTTGTGAGTTGTCAGATCATCTGTATTTAATCCAGATCCTCCTCTCCTAGGTGACTTAAGAACAAGTCTTTAATATGAATGACAATAAAAGAAATTTGGGGGAACTAACAACTCCTTAACACTCTAAGGTTATTGAAAACAAAGTGAAAGCACACAAAAGAAAAACTTCTAATTGAAAAACTATCAAAACATTTTTTATTATATATATATATTTTTATTTATTTTTATTTTTATTTTATTTTATATTATTTTTTATTCTCTTCTGACCCCCAATAGGGGTGATATAGTTTCAGGTGTTGGCCATTTATTGGGATTTTCATGAGCTCACCTTCCAAGGTCTATAACCTGTAAGTATTTTGACCAACAACCTGAACTATTTGATAGGGGCCTAACCACTTAGGTTCAAGCTTACCTTTTTCTCCATGTCTTTCATTTTTGGGGTCCCAGTAAATGACTATGTCTCCTTCAAAGAATGAAGTGCCTTTGGCTTTCTTGTTAAAAAGTTGCACTATCTTTTGGGTTTGTTCTACCATTTTGTTTAGTGCATTTCTTCTTTCTTCCTACAAATGTGCAATCTGATCTAACCTCCTTTGTAAAGCATTAGGATTTTCATGATCTTGGAGTAATAAGGATAGGGCTATTCTTTTTGTGCAAGGGGGTAACAGGGATTTTTCTCCAAATACCATTTCATATGGAGTTTTACTTGTGTTCCTCTTAATAGACAATCTGTCTGCCCATAGGGAAAATTTTAATTCATTGTCCCAACCCTTTTTATTTTTACCCAATGATATTTTAATTCTGGTTATTAAATTTTTATTTGATGATTCGGCTAGACCATTGCCTTGGGGGTAATAGTTGGTAGAATGAGAAAGTTCTATTCCATATTTTGCACAAAATTCTATCATTTCAAAGGAGACAAAGTACTTGCCATTATCAGTTACTAATTTCTTAGGGACTCCAAATCTAGTTAGGATGTTTTCCTCTAAAAAATTTATGACTACTTTAGTTGTTGAATTTCTTAGAGGGGTTGCTTCCACCCATTTAGTAAAATAGTCTATTGCGGTGATGATCCATTTATGTCTACCTAAGGAATTTGGGTTTATTTCACCAATGAGGTCAATTCCCCATTGTGTGAAATGTGCTTCTATGATTACTGGCTTAAGGGGCATTGCTGCTAATTTTTTCTTTCCTGCAAACACTTGATAATTATGACAACTCCTCACATATTGGTGAACATATTTGAATAAATAAGGCTAGTAATATCCTGCTCTCATAATTTTATTTGTAGTTGCTTTTGGTGCAAAGTGACCTCCACAAAATCCATCATGAAATTCTTCTATCACTTCTAAGGTTTCTTTTTCAAATAAACAAAGCAATAATACCCCATCTGGATGTTTCCAATAGAGTTTACCTTCTTGTGTGTAATATTTTTGTGCTTGTTGTTTGATTGACCTCATTTGGTTTGTAGACATACCTCTGGGAAAAGATAGGGTTTGAAGATACATTAAGATATCATCATACCATTTGCATTCAACATTATCTATTCTTTTGATTTCATGCATATCATCAACTATGGCAATGTTATGCATGTCTTCCCCTTCTTTGTTGGCTATATATTTAGCTAAACCTTGTCCTCTAACGATTTTCACAGCTTTAAATTCTACATCATATTGTAGTAACTTGACCATCCACCTAGCAGGGCTACCTATAGGTTCTGGTTGGGTGAAAACATATTTTATAGCAGTGAATGGAATGCAACATATAACCTTGTTTGAGCCAAAGATACCTTTAAAATATTCAAGTGCCTGAATCACAACATAAGCTTATTTTTCAATCATCTTGAATCTTAGTTGAGCTCCTTTAAGCCCTGTACTCATGAAGGCTATGGGTCTCTCATTCTTTTCATCATCCTTTTGGGAAAGGACTACAACAATGGTGTGTTCAAAAGCAAATGAGTATATGTTAAAACTCTTAGAGTAGTCAGGATAGTTCAATACTAGGGCAGTGGTTATGACATCTTTAATTTTTTGAAAAGCTCCAAGATTCTCCCTCATCCATTTGATGTCAACATTATTTTTAATCATGTTGTTAATGGGTTGAGCTATCTCAATGAAATTTGGCACAAACCTTCTTACAAAATTAATTTTACCAAAGAATGATCTGACTCCTTTCAGGTTTTTAGGGGGAGGTATCTTGGCAATAGCTTCTACTCTTGAAGGATCAATGCTTATTCCTTTTTTTGATACTATATGACCTATAATTTTACCTTGCGTTGCTTCGAATATACACTTTTTTGGGTTCAAGGATATCCCATATTCTTTGCATCTAGCAAATATTATGGCTAGATGTTCAAGATGATCTTCAAGGTTTTTTGAAAACATCGTTATGTCATCTAAATAGACAACAACTATCTTGAACATTAGTCCCTTAAAGGCAAAGTCCATGGCTCTTTGGAATGTTGCTCCTACATTCATTAATCCAAATGGCATTCTCAGGTATTCAAAGGTGCCCCAAGGGGTAGTGAAGGTAGTTTTATGTCTATCTTCAGGATTTACTTGAATCTGGTTATATCTTGAGAATCCATCTAGTAATGACATTCTAGATGAGCCTACTACAACCTGCAACAATTGTTCCATGTTGGGTAGAGGGTAATTATCCTTGAGTGAACTTTTATTCAAATTTTGAAAATCAACACAAAGTCTAATTTCTCCATTTTTCTTCCTTACTAGTACTAAATTTGCTATCCAGGAAGAAAATCTTACTTTTCTTACTATTTTTGCATCCAATAGTTTTTGGACTTCTTTTTGCATGACTGGATGCAAGGTGGGGTTGAATTTCCTCTGCTTTTGCCTAAATGGTTTAGCATCTTCTTTGAGGGGAATGATATGAGTCATGACATCAGTTTTGAACATCTTTAGATCTTCATAACTCCATGCAAAATATTCTTTATTTTTCTTCAGAAAGCTAATATACTATTCTTTTTCTTCTTTTGGTAAAGCCTTATCGATTTTAACCAATCTGGGCTCCTCTTTTGTTCCAATATTTATGTCATCAACTTCTGTTTCTTTGAGGAGTGGTTTGTATGCCTTATCAAAATCATCAAATAGGCTTTCTAAGGAAACTAACCCCTTTGGGATTCTATTTGTTTTAAGTTGAATTACTTCTACAGGTTCTCCAATTATATTTTTTAACTTTTCTTCATCCTCCTCCTCACATAGAACATCTGAATACATATTCTGGAGGGTCATGAAATCTCTAATATCCACATCATCTTGAAACACTTGTAGGTATACAACATTATCAGGTATAGAAGGTTTGTAAATAGAGATAGTTGGAAATATTTCCATATATTCTGTGTCAATTTTTGGGTAGTCTGCACCTGAAGCATTGATTGCTAATAGGTCTGCAATATGGTTCTACTCTCTAGGAATGTAAGAAATATTAAACGCTAGAAATTTATCAATTTTAGCCAAGACTGTAGATTTGTACTATTTTAACCTAGGATGTTTAGTTTGATACTTACCTTTGACCTGTTGGATAATCAATTCTGCATCTCCAATGATAGTCAGGTAATTTATGCCTAATTCTTTAGCTTTCCTCAGTCCTAATAGTAAGGCTTCATATTCAACAATATTATTAGTGCATGGAAATTCTAATCTATAAGGGATTCCTAGATAGTTACCCTTAATATCTATTAAATTTACACCAACACCTGCTCTTGTTTGAGACTTTGCCCCATCAAAGGACATGGTCCACATTTCTTGGGTTAGAACTCTAGTAGATTCTACATCTACTAGTTCTCTAGTTTTAGGATCCATATCTTTTGCATCAGGGACTTCTATTAGAAAGGGATTATGCTAGATTGAGTATACCCCCATTTCCTTCTCTTCTATAGAATTTACCAAATTAACCATGGTATCATCTGGTCTTATCAGTTCTATTGAGTATTTGTTAAATGGTTCTCTCCTAAGAGTCACATTTTCTTTTCCTAAAATAGGGATTGTGGCATAAGACCAATCTAACTGTATAGAACCACCCAACTATTCTGCCTAATGCCTGCTTAAAAGTAATGAGAAGAAAGGATCCACATCTACTACTATGACATCCATTACTATACCCTTCTTGGGATATTGATCTAAAAAGACAAGTATGCCGATAATTATTCCTACATAGGTGGAGACTCCCTTGTACAAATTAGTCCTAGTTGGTCTGCTATCTATTTTGGCATGATATTATGGGATGCACCACTATCTAGCATACAATTGTGGATGACATACCTTTCTCCTTCATCTGAGTTATATCTGAGGGACACATAGAATGGTCTAATAGATGAGGGTGTTCTAGTCTCATGATTGGCGGGTTTGACTGTATTACAAGACTGTGTTTCTTTTTGTTCAACCAAGCCAAAAGCTCTACAAACCTATTCTCTATATTTTTGGATATTCATTAATTCATCGAAGGTAATGTTAAATTTTTTCTTACTCAGTTCAAAACCAACATCAAACTCTATCTTCTTGACATCTAGTGTTTTTGTACATTCCTCATGTGGTAATTGTTCATTTATTTCTATGTTTTTAGGAATAGTTTTGTTTTGATTTTTTTTTATTTTTTCTTTGTGTATTATTATTTACAATAGACTGTCCCCTAGTCTCCTTATTTGAGGTTTTATCAGTCCTATTAGGTACAATTCTATTTCTCAAATTTAAGGTATGAGTTACCTCTAGCTCTTCCACCTCTTGAGCTGTTGGGATTAATTTCCCTTGTTTCATTTTTTCGTACCTAGTTTCTTGTGGTCTTTGTAAGATCTTAGTGTTTTCTGCTACTAGGATTTTGGGGTGATGATTTGAGGCATATAGATCCATATTTTTCTCAAAAAACCTTTCTCTAGATTCATCTTCAAGAGTCCAACATGCATTAATCCTGATGTCTTCTTCAGATTCATCATCTAAGTCTACGGTATTATGCATACCTAGATATATCCCACAACAATCTGGGTTATGAGGAGCATCACAGGCTGAACAATAATAAGGGAATTTTTATGTGAGATTTATGGAAGGAATAGGGTTTGGAATAGAGTCTTGATCTTTCTCAATTTCTCTCTTCCTCCATCCATTCCCATTATTCCTATTTCTATTCCCTTCTTTAGAATTGTTGTTACCCCAATTTCTGTTAAAATTTCTCTTGAATGGTGGCCTATTGTCATTTTGTTGTCTATCAACTTGAGGGTGAGAAGATTCACCATTATTTTCTTTATTTCTCTCTATCCTGGCTAGTCTATTGTTCATGGTATTAAACATTTCTGTCATTTGGTTGGCCAGTTTTTCCATAGGATCCTGTTCAGTTCTTTTCTGTAAATTAAATCCTACTTTTTTAGGTTTTCTATCAGGTTGACTGACCTCTAGAGAGTATGGTTTCATTTTTCCACTATCTAACATGTTTCTTTCAATCTCTATGGCTTTATCCATGCATGCATCTATTGTATCTACTTGTTCTTGTCTCAATTCATAATTAAATTCTCCTGGGAAGGCATTTTTATAAAAATAGATAGATTGGATGTCATTTGGTCTTAAGTCAGTGGGGATTTTATTTCTAGTTTTGGAAAATCTTCTATTAAAATCGCTCACTGTTTCGTTTTCTTTCTTTTTCATGGTTGTCAAATCTATCAGTAGTGATTGTTCATTCTTCCTTTCTCCAAATTTTTTTAGAAACATAGTTTCCATTTTGGTGAAATCAGCAATGTCATTATTTGGAAGGGTGTTAAACCATTCTCTAGCATCCTTCTCTAGGGTCTGGAGAAATAATATTAAAACTACATCTTCATGCTCAACCTCAAGACTATCCATAGCATACAAGAAACTTTTAATATGGTCTTCTCTTGTGATTGCATTATTTCCTTGGAATTTTGGTAAATACTTATGCGCTTTACTAGGAAGGTCATGCAATGCTATTGATAATTGGAAAGGCATGTATCTATTTGTCCTCCATAATTGGACATTCTGATTATTTTGAGGAGGTGGGTTAGCCATATTAAGTATTGGGGGAATTTGGATTGGTTTTACAGGAATCATAATAGGTGGTATAGTATTTATTCCACTAGGAATAGTAGGGGGTGTATCAAATATATTCTCTACTATAATAATATATGTATCAAGACTTTTTGGTGATGAACTAGAAGGATTAGTTCTAAAAAATACCTCTAGATTTGAGAATTTTGGATAGAGCTCCTGAGCGGTTCTTCTCATTCGTGCTAACATGTTCTGCTTCTTCTTTTTTATTTTTTTGGGTTCAATCAGTCAGAGTCACCAACATGATGGGTGCATAAGGAATAGATGTTTGGTTGAATTTTCTCGACTTATCTCACTCTCAATCACTCAGGGTATATTTCATGTGGTATAATATTTTTCAAGAATCAAGAATCAAGATTTGAAATATTTGAAAAATCAAGAAAATTATATGACCATTGGTTCTTGAAAAATAAATTGGAAACTATGAGCATACATGGGAAATAGACTCAGAAATATTCAAATTTGAAAATTGGGTACACTAGTTCCCTATAGGTCGACTTTTTCCAATAAATATTATCGTTAGGTTTTAAATTATAATCAAGATTACAAGTTCATCCCCGAAAACGATGCCATTAAACTATTGGAGATTTTTCTTGCATCCTTGGGATAAGCTATCACGCTACAAGAAAAACCAATTGCCAATGAGCAATTACAGGCTCTGGTCGACCTGCCTCTTTAACCTAGGAATAGAGTTCTTAATATTTTCTAAACAGACTAGGTATGGTAAGGAAACCCTTGAGGTGAACTTAAAGTTTTTAACGTTTTATGTTCATGCTCTTCCATATTTATGATGGTGAGTTAAAGTTTTTATAAAATTGACCAAGCTTAAACAATAACAGTTCAATTATACCTTATGTATGACCGGTGCCTTAATCCTTTGGGCTATTGTAGCAAGATTTAATAACACTTCAATGAAATAGAAAGAAATGGGAAAAGAAAGAATTGGTGCAATTACATTCATTCGAATATCATAATAAACATAATAGTTGACCAATGAAAGAAATGTTCATTATACGTTCAAATAATGTAACCCATAATGAAGACACACACAAAATTGATAACAAAGATATGATAGGAAAGAAGCCCAAAATTGTATTAATATCAGAATTGATTACATGAAGAGTTGGCTTGAATTTGCCATTGAACTCTTTAAAAATTAATACAATAAAAATCCTCGTTCGAATATCGTAACAAGGACTTTTCACTCTCCCATTCCAATCTGGTAACAATCGAGTCTCTAGACCTCTGGCTCAATAATCTGGAAATAATCTCAACTTCTTGGGCACTTTCCTATCAAAACCTGCACAACAATGGGAAGAATAAGGGATGGAAAAAGAAGAAAGACACAAAGGGAATACAATAGCAAAGAACAGGGCACTCAAGTATACCTCTTAGCAAAAATATGCTATGTCAAAAGCTTGATCCTTATTTCTGGCTATGGACATCCTTCTTATAGCTTCGTGGTAGCTCTCAAAACTGCTTCAATTTGGACTCTCCACTTGGCACCATCTCCTACCTTGCTATTGGTTGGGTGTGTTACAACCTATTATTAGCTATCTCAAAATTAGAATTTATTCTTAATATATCAAAATTTTGTCTAGTTGTCATCCACCTTTTCTTTTCCTTTCTTCCTTGTTATGGGTCCCATGCTGCTTGTTGACTCTGATGTCTTTTGGCTTCTCTTGATTGCGTCTTTCTCTTCTTGACTAGCACCAACCAAGTCAGCCATTTGTATCCAGATTTCTTCATCGATTGCACTGAGTGTGTTAATTCTATCTAACACCCTTATTCCCTTGGTCTTGTCTTCTCTTAGAACCGTTTGTTTGATCTAAAAAATTTGACTATGTCAAGGGTGGTTTTTGACAAAGAAATGAGTTGGTCAAACAATTTGTCTTCATCAGTTTCTTCACATGGGAACTCTTGAATATCTTTGATGACTAATCTATTGAACCCTCCTATACTGAGTAATTTGTGGAGACTGATATTAAGGTGCTTCAATCTGTTAATCGTATCTCACTCCACATTCTCTAGTTCCTTGACTGCATAATTCCATCGGGGTCTATCGACCATAAAATTGGTGACTTTTTCATATTCTATTTGGTAGCTATGACTTTGACCATCCACTATGATCACTTGTTTGGATATGATCTGCTCATACTTAGTCTTACACTTCTCATAAACTGGGGAAATAGCTACCATTTTTTTATCTGCCTTCTCTAACAAGGGTTTTATTTTCTTATTTACTTCTATTATTGCTCCAAAATACTTACAATTGTTAGTACTACAATGACACTGATAGGGGGGGTGAATTAGTGTAGTTCTTTAAACTTGAAATTATAGCTCTTAAAACTGAAATAATGAAACCTTAAAACCAGATAAAACAAGTATCACAAGAGAACATCACACCACAAGATTTAACGATGTTCACCAATTTGGCTACTCCTCAAGAATGACTGCTTGGACTACCATCCAAATCTAGCTTTTGCAAAGAAACAACTTTACAAACAATTTACCAGCACCCAATGGAAGGAGCACCAACCCCTGATTTATCTACACCAATAGAAAGGAGCACCAACCTCTAATTTACTAGCACCTACTGGAAGGAGCACCAATCCCCTGATGCCAAGCTACAACCTAGAATTCAATTTTGAATCTAGAAGTTTAACAGAAAAATACCTTCACTTTTACAAGACCCTGACTGGTCTACTTCACCTTTGTGTTCTCTACACACTCTGCACTCTCTACGCAATCACTTCGCACACTTTGCTCTATCACAGTCAAACTTTACAATCGTCTTCTCCCTTTCATGCACTTTGTGCCTTCTACTTTCTCTGTGTAATCACAACCGTACTTAAGGTAATTAAATACGACTCTTTGCTCACTTTGTGCACTTCACCATCATCTCGTCGCTTCTGCGCTTTCTGCGTTCTTACGGCCACATTTCACACTTCGACACGCATTCGACGATGCATTCCTCAACTCACTTTAATTCTCCAAACAGCCCTCATTTTATAACAAAATTCTTGTGATGAAAACCCTAATCTTAGTCGACTGTAAACCCTAATCTTAGTCGAATTTCATGAAAACTATAAACCCTAATTTTAGTCGATTGTCATCGGTCTTCGCCGGCTTCAACTCAACCACAAAAATACATGTCGCGATATCATGACACTTTCGCTTTCTCTCTCTTTCTCCTTGCTTTGGCCCCCAAAAATACAACATGTCATGATATTGCGACACTTTTTCTTTCTCTTTATTTTTCTTTGCATCGGACCGTGAAAAAACATGTCGCGATATCATGACACTTTCGTCTCCTTGTTTCTTTTCTTGGATTATACCCATGAAAACACAACATGTCGCAATATCGTGACACTTTCGCCTTTGTACGCTTTCTCTTAGCTTTGGCCTGCGAGAATACAACATGTAGCAATATCGCGACACTTTTTCCTTCGTACGCTTTCTCTTAGATTTGGCCTGCGAGAATACAACATGTAGCGATATCATGACACTTTTTCTTTCGTACGCTTTCTCTTAGCTTTGGCCCATGAAAATACAACATGTCGCGATATCGTGACACTTTTTCCTCTGTATGCTTTCTCTTAGCTTTGGCCCGCGAGAATACATGTCACGATATTGCGACACTTCTGCCTTCTTACTTTCTCTCTCCTCCTTTAGTCATGAAAATGCGACATGTCACGATATCACGACACTTTTTCTCCTTAGCGCTTTATCTTGTCTTTGGGTCGCGAAAATGGGACATGTCGTGATATTGTGACACTTTTTCTCCTTAGCGCTTTCTCTTGCCTTTGGGTCGTGAAAATGCGACATGTCGCGATATCGTGACACTTTTTCTCCTTAGCGCTTTCTGTTGCCTTCGGGTCACGAAAACATGACATGTCATGATATCGCGACACTTTTTCTCCTTAGCGCTTTCTCTTGCCTTCGGGTCACGAAAATGCAACATGTCACAATATTGTGACACTTTTTCTCCTTAGCGCTTTCTCTTGCCTTCGAGTCACGAAAATGTGACATGTCACGATATTTTTTCTCTCGGACTCTCTTTCTTGCAATATGTCACGAAATCATGACACTTTTTCTACTTGCCTCTTTCTTTTCCAACATGTCACGAAATCGCGACAATTTTTCCTACTTGCACTTTCTTTTCGAACATGTCGCAAAATCGTGATAGTTTTTCTTTCTTCTCAACATGTCGTGATATCGCGACACTTTTTTCACTTGCCTTATTTTCTTCCAACATGTCACAAAATTGTGATAGTTTTTCTTTCTTCTTCTCTCTCTTCCAACATATCGTGAAATCGCAACAGTTTTTCTTTCTTATTCTCTCTCTTCCAACATGTCATGAAATCATGACAATTTTTCTTGCTTGCTGAATATGTCGCGATATCGCGACACTTTTCTTTCTTGTCTTTTTCTTTGATCTTTTGCAAGTGGTCCACTTCGGTCTTCTTGGAAAATCACTATACATACTCTGAAGAACCTCTTAACTCCTGTCTTCTGCATCTGAATAGATTTTGAACTTCCTGTCCACTGCATCAACAGATCTATCTGACTGTGTTGACAACAATGACAATACTATTTGTTGCACCTTGCTCAACAATCTCCCCCTTTGGAATTGTTGGCAACACATGTAATTTCCTGTAATTCTTCTCCCCCTTTGACAATAATACCAAAGGGCTGCTGCAGACTCCCCCTGAGTCTATGCAAAACATTCTTAGGCACAAATTATTACAGTTAGCAATAATTACAAACATGAGCAAAAAGATAAACAAATACACAAATGCTCCCCCTGAGAATGTGATCCTTGTAGCTAGTCAATTCTTGGGAAACGTGACCACTCCATAATCTGTTGTTGGAATAAAAATCCAACTTAACCTCATTTTTTGCAACTTTCTCCTACATACAACACGTTGTCACTGCAATATATTCTGCCTCTGCTATGGATAAGGAAACTGACTCTTGTTTCTTACTATTCTATGCGACCAATCTGTCTCCAAGATAGAATGCACCTCCACTAGTACTCTTTCTGTCATCTACACATCCTGCCCAATTTGCATCTTTAGGATACCATAACCCATACTCCATAGTACCCTTGTGATATTATAGAAGACTCTATCTCTCTGCTGCACTGACTGGTGGACCTCTTCTTCACTTGAAGAATCCTCACTAAGATCTATCTTCAACTGTTTTGGCTGCTAGATTTCTATCCATTGAGACTCTGACCTCTGTACTCTATCACCTCCAAATCTCATTCAATAGGCTCACTAAGAACCCACTCAATAGGCTCACACAGAACCTGCTTAACAAGCTCACATAGAACTTGTCCAATGCTGAATAACAAGCTCATAAAAGACCTGTCCAAATCTGCTCCACTAAGCTCACTAAGAACTTGTCTGAATCTTCTCTAGCAATCTCACCAATAACTTGCCCAAATCTTCTCTAGAAATCTGTCCCAGCATTTTCCTCAAATATTTCCCAAAGGCCTTCTCAAAGGCTCAATCAATCATGCTCAAGTAGTACTCAAAATGAACTCAATAATGAATGGCGATCTCAAATCAAATCCACTTCATAGAACTTTAAAAATCACTTCACACATAACTTGACTAGGCTCAATCAAATCAACTCAACCAATCATCACAAGGGACAACTCTCTCTCACACAACCCTAGTCCAAGTATGTATCAACCAACTCAAATAATTCCAAAAATGCTCAACCACAAATATCACATAACATTGATACTCATGTTCTTTTCTAACTCAAGTTCTTTCACAACCAATGGGCTTAAACCACTATGCTTATAACACAAGGTTTAAACACAACTCCCAATTCAGAAAACCTTGATGCATTCAACCAAACACTTTCAAAAAAGGAAACTACAAACAATCATTTTCCCTTCAATGATATTTCAGAAATCAACCACCATAATGCTGTCACATGAGTTTCTTTGGGATTAGCCTGAAATCGTGCTACCATGCATACTGCCTGCAAAATATCTGGTCTGATAGCTGTCAGGTATAGTATGCTTCCAATCATATATCTGTACATGATTTGATCAACAGGTGGAGATTTTTCATTCTTGCTCAACTTGCACCCTTTCTTAAGCCTTTGTTGAGTGAGATAGTTGTCTAGCCTTGCATATCATGCTCGAGGTGCCTGTTTCAAGCCATATATCTTCAACTTACAAACCAAGTTAGGATCATCACCAAGCTAGAAACCATCTGGCTGCTCAATATAAACCTCTTCTTCAAGCTTCCCATTCAAAAATGCTGATTTCACATCTGTCAACAAAATTGACAAGTGACTCACACTTGTACCAAATTTTGTCCAACATTGTACCAACACTGCAATTTTACTGCCAACTCTGTGCAAGCATCAAACATTGTACCACAACACAACCAAATCCCTTTTTATATTTTCAACTTGGTCAATTTTTTCTACAGTCACCGTTGGTCACACCTTACTTTCAACTGTTCGAATCAGGAGACAAAATTTTGTTAAACACTTCACGGCCGACTATAGTGCACCTTACTCAAACTCATACTTTTGGACCTCGGATAGGTACCTGATTTAGTCCCTGTCTGTGTTGTGTTCTTTGCGTCTGATGAAATCTATTGTTTTGCCTTAGATTAGATACAAAAATGCTTGGACAAAACCTTGCTATGTGCCCATGACCATTACATTGAAAACATTGTACATTTTGTTCACTCAGAAACACAGAATTATTTCTACCAGCATAACTCTTTGATTTATTATTCAATCCACAATAAATTGCCTTGTGACCATATTGGTTGCATCTGAAACAATAGCCATTAAAAGTATTATTATGAATAGAGTGAGAGTGATAGAACCTCTTTTGTTGTGGTTGCTTTGCTGTAGATCTCCTTTGATATTTTCTTCTTTTTGAAGATTCAACTTCAAACTTTTCTTGCTTTGATCCTTCAACAGTGAACTTCTTCTTCTCTGGAGAGTTGGAAGATGAAAGTTGTTCAGCTTCATATCCAAGACCATGCTTATCCATGGAGCTTCTTTGTTGGCTTATCATTTTATCTAGCAACTCTGTGCTCTTCTCGAATTTGAGATTTGTATTGGCCTCCTCTAGTTATTTCTTCAATACAAAAATCTTATCTTCTTGTTTGCAGCAAACAATCTCTTTCTCATTGATCTGTGACCTAAGAGTTTCTTCAATCCTTTTGGACTCTTCTACTTGCAGCTTTAGATCACTAATAACTTTGTTAGATTCCTCTTCACGTTTGCTACATATATTGCCTTTATCATCCAAGCGTGACTTCAAGGTTTCTTCTATTTTCTTGGCTTTCTGAATTTGTAAGAAGAGATCTTCAATATTATCCCCATATTCTTTCAACTTCTTGGACAGTCTTGTGTTCTTTTTCCTTTCTATATTCAACTCTTTAAGTGCAGTGATCAACTCACCTTCAAGATATACTTTAGCCTTAAGGTTTTCATCACATACTTTAGAATTCACTCCTTCAACCTTTTCTAGTTCAATTTTCTCTTCCATAAGAACTAAAACTGATTGAGATGCCCTTTTGGAGGAGGATCTATTCTTCTTACCCATTGTGTACTAATCCAAGATCAACCCTGACTGATTTAGCCTGAGAAGGGAACTTGGATCTGATACCAATTGTTAGTCTTACAATGGCACTGAGAGGGGGGGTGAATTAGTGTAGTTCTTTAAACTTGAAATTACAGCTCTTAAAACTGAAATAATGAAACCTTAAAACCAGATAAAACAAGTATCACAAGATAACATCACACAACATAATATTTAACGAGGTTCACCAATTTGGCTACTCCTCAAGAATGACTGCTTGGACTACCATCCAAATCCAGCCTTTGCAAAGAAACAACTTTACAAACAATTTACTAGCACCCACTGGAAGGAGCACTAACCCCTAATTTATCTGCACCAAGAAAAATGAGCACCAACTCCTAATTTACTAGCACCTACTGGAAGGAGCACCAACCCCTGATACCAAGCTGCAACTTGGACTTCGATTTTGAATCTAGAAGTTTAACAGAAAAATACCTTCACTTTTACAAGACCCTGATTGGTCTACTTCACCTTTGTGTTCTCTGCGCACTCTGCACTCTCTGTGCAATCACTTCACACACTCTGCTCCATCATAGTCAAACTTTACAATCGTCTTCTCCCTTTTGGCACTCTGTGCCTTCTTCTTTCTCTGTGCAATCACAGCCGCACTTAATACAATTCAATACGACTCTTCACTCACTTTGCGCACTTTGCCATCATCTCGTCGCTTCTGCGCTTTCTGTGCTCTTACGACCACATTTCACACTTTGACATGCATTCGACGACACATTCCTCAACTCACTTCAATTCTCCAAACAACCCTCCTTTTATAATAGAATTCTTGTGATGAAAACCCTAATCTTAGTCGGTTGTAAACCCTAATCTTAGTCGGCTTTCATGACAACTGTAAACCCTAATTTTAGTCGGCTGTCATCGGTCTTCGTCGGCTTCAACTCAATCGTGAAAATACAACATGTTGCGATATCATGACACTTTCGCTTTCTCTCTCTTTCTCCTTGCTTTGGCCCCCAAAAATACATGTCACGATATCACGACACTTTCTTTCTCTCTCTTTTTCTTTGCATTGGACCGCAAAAAAACAACATGTCGCGATATCACGACATGTTCATCTCCTTGTTTCTTTTCTTGGCTTATACCCGCAAAAACACATGTCGTGATATCGCGACACTTTCGCCTTTGTACGCTTTCTCTTAGCTTTGGCTCGTGAGAATACAACATGTAGCGATATCGCGACACTTTTTCCTTCATACGCTTTCTCTTAGCTTTGGCCTGCGAGAATACAACATGTAGCGATATTGTGACACTTTTTCTTCCATACGCTTTGTTGGCAATTTTGGGTACCTTTAGTACATTGCCTTTGCTCAAGTTTAGTTGTCATTGATGTCAAAAGAGCTCTTGGTAGTTGTTGTCTTTGATGTCAAGGAGTTCTTGGAGCAATTTGTTTTTATGTCTAAGTATATGTTTTGATGAAGGTTTTAGCTGGTCAATAAGTCTCCAAGAAAATCAAAGTAGCCCAGTTGCAAAAGATCCAAAAAAAGATAAGTTAGAAAAAGTTTGTAGGTGGCTGGAAAAATAGTCGCAATTTCACGACATGTTTTAGGAGAGAGAAAGTTCGAGCAAAACTATCACGATTTCACGACATGCTGGAAGGCAGAGGCAAAGCGGGCAAAACTATCGCGATTTCATGACATGTCGCATTTTCGTGACTCGGGAAGCGTAGGAAGGCAGAGAAAGAAAAGTGTCGCGATTTCGCGACACATTGCCAAGAAAGTTGTTCGGACGAGCAGGTGTCACGATTTTGCGACATGTTGTAGGAAGAGAGAGTTTGAAAGGAAAAGTGTCATAATTTCATGACATGTTGAAGAAGAGAAAGTCTGCAGTGTTAACTGTCATGATTTTGCGACAAGTTTGAAGAGAGAGAAAGTGATTTAGGAACTGTCGTGATTTCGTGACATGCTGCAAAAGACAAAGTGAGGACTGTTGCGATTTTGTGACATGATGCAAAGTTCCAGTTGAGGACTGTCACGATTTCATGACATGCTAAAAATCTCGAAGTGAGAACTGTCATGATTTTGCGACTTGCAGCAAAGAGAAGAGCCTGAAAGGAGAAGCATCATGATTTCACGACAGGCAGTGGTGAAAGCGTACGAAAGCCAGAAGTGTCACGATTTCGTGACTGGTAGTGGAGAAAGCGTTCAAAAGCCAGAAGCATCACGATTTCATGACAGGCGACAAAGGAGTTTTACAGATGTATAAAGTGTCGTGATTTCATGATAGGTTGAGTTGGCAGCTTGCAGTTGCAGAAAGTGTCACGATTTTACGACAGGTTGAGTTGGTAGCTTGCAGTTGCAAAAAGTGTCATGATTTTGCAACAGAAGTGAGATGACATCAGCAAAATTCATAAGTGTCACGATTTCACGACAGAAGCTGAGAGGAAGGCCATGAAGACTAAAGTGTCACAATTTCATGACATAAGCATGATGACATCAGCAACAGGCAAAGGTGTCACAATTTCACGACAGAAGCTGAGAGGAAGGGCATGAAGATAGAAGGGTCATGATTTCACGACAGAAGAGAAGATGACGTCAATAAAGACAAGAAGTGTCATGATTTCGTGACATAAGCGATAAGGAGGTCGACAAAGGCAGTAGTGTCACGATTTCATGACAACAAGCATAGAAGGTGTATGGCAGGCAAATATGTCATGATATCGCGACATGTTGTAGTTTCGCGTCAGAAGCTACAGGGAGGCAGTGAAGTCGACAGAGTTAAATCTGGGCCGACACAGCACAGGGTTTTACAGCCGACGTGATTGAAGGTTAAACAACCGACTAAGATCAAGGTTCTAATCTTGATATTGCAAGTATAAAAGGAGGGCTATTTGATTTGTTTTAGCATCGATCAAAGTGTGCATTCAAAGTGCAATCTACAAAATAATAGTGCGGGGGAGAATTTCGATCGTCGAGAAGAAGAGTGTGCAAAATCTGTGCTGTAGTGGTTGCACAAAGTGTGCAAAGACTGTAGTGTGGTGGATGCACAAAGGAGTAGAAGTTGTTGGTGTTGTGACATTCAAAGACAGCACACAAAAGTGAGAAGTTTGATAGCTGAAGTGTTGTATGCTTCTGTGTTGCATAGTCTATACAAAAGTTGGTTTTGTCTAATACAACTGTGACAGAACAGTGATGACTTGGAGATAGCATTGAACAAGCATTTGAAAGCTTGTGAACCATTTTTCTTTAACCAATTTTGAGGACCAGATTGAGGACTAAGATCGAGGCAGAAGAGGACATTTGTGCTAGATCGAAGGATTACGTTTAGTGCAAATTTGAGGACCAGCTTTGTGATGACAGAGTTGAGGACAGAGATCTCCAGCCAGAGTAGGGAAGACAGGTGTTTTCTAGAGAAACAGTTCCACTTGCTAAGGGCATAGGAGATAGAGGTCTTCTAGAGGGTCACCAGCCAAAGCAGAAGTAGGGGAAGGTGTCTCCTTTGAGTTGAGGCTCATAAACATTGTAATCGGGAAGGATTCCCAAAGGACTTTGATACAACTTTTAGAAGAAAAGTTTTATCCGTGGAGTAGCCCACCTTGGGTGAACCACGTAAATTATTGTGTCACTTTGTGAATTATATCTTGTGCATTATTTTATTTCTGTTATTGTTGCTATCTTTATTCTGCATGTTATTGATTTGAAAGCTGCTTTGATAGATAAAGTTAAAAGTGGTCTTATACTGTTCACCCCCCCTCTCAGTATAAGCTTGTGTTCTTCAATTGGTATCAAAGCGGGTTCCTTCGAAAAGTTTAACAACTTGAAGGAAAAGCTTGCAAAAGAACACAATGGATTATTCAAGTGGCAATGCAGCACCTGTTCTTGATGGATCAGATTTTGGTCTGTGGAGTGCAAGAATGAAAGTCTATCTTATGGCACTTGGTAATGAGGTATGGGAAGTTATTGAAGATGGGTACACCATTCCTGCAAATGTTCCTTATACTAAAGAAGATAGACTTCTACATCACAGCAACTCAAAAGCCATGAATGCAATCTCGAAGGGTTTACGGAAGGCTGATCTTACCAAAGTTATTCACTGCAAGACAGATAGTGAAATGTGGAAACAACTACAGGTTGTTCATACAGGTGATGCAAATGTCCGTAAGGCCAAGTTGAGACACTTCAAAGGTATGTTTGAACAGCTCAAGATGAATGATGATGAAAATATTAGTGACTATATGCTCCGTATGGATGAAGTTGTAAATTCTATGAAAGACTTAGGTCTTGAACTTGCTAAAAATGATGTGTGTGATAAGATTTTAAGATCTCTTCCTAATAGATTTAGTGAAAATATTTTTGCCATCGAGGAACCAAAAGATTTAGATAAGTTGAAAAAATATGAGCTCCATAGTGTTCTTGCAGCATTTGAGCTGAGAACTCAAGTGAAAGTTGATGTAAATAAAGAGGTAGCTTTCAAAATTACCAAGAAATCAAAAGGCAAACAGATTCAAGAGAGTGATGAGTCTTCTAGTGAGGAAGAGGCATATTAAAGCAAGAAAGGCAATTTATCTAGAAAGCACAAAAGCAAGAAAAATATAAGATGTTTCAACTGTGGAAAATTTGGTCATTATGCTACTGATCGTATCTTGTTTCCAAAAATGAAAGTGATGAAGATATACAGGATGTTAAGAGCAAGGATTCTGAAAAGCACAGGTATTACAGAAAGAACAAATATGAGCACAACAATCAAGGAAAGAGGTATTCACACAAGAACAAGAAGAGCTTCTATCTGGACAAAGCAAGTAAGTGTTCTAGAAGTGATAGTGAAAGTTCTAGTGATGATGAAAATGAGATGTTGTTCATTTCAAAAAAAGAGGAAGAACCGAAACATAAATTTATTGTCATGAAATGTTTTAGATGTGGAAATTTTGGGCACCTTGAGGATGATTGCACAAATAATGAATTGGTTGCTAGTATGTATGAGGATGCTTCATAAAATGATAAGGAAGATGCTTGTATGGTTTTTGAAAAAGGTAGCACCTCTAGTGATAAGAAATCTGAAAAGGGCCTTGATAATTCAAAGTGCAATCAAATAGAGGATCTTGAATGTGAACTCAATAATGCTCTTAGTGTTTTGAAAAAGGAAAGAAAGAAGAATGACAGACTTAAGATTAAGTTAGATGAATGATGTATGGAGAGAGATGATCTTATAGAAAGTCTTGACTTCTCTATAGCTAAAACACAGGAACTCAAGGATGAGTTAGAGTCTAAGACTCTTGAGTATAATGATTTAGAACATAAAATGGCTTCTTTGAAAGAAGAAAATAAAGAATACAAGGATAAGCTCTACAGATTTTAGGATAGCTCCAAGAAGGTTAAATTTCTCATCAAAGGACAAAGAAATCCAATAGATAAAACAGGTCTCGATTTTGTTGAGCCACACAAGAAATAGGTTGGGACATCTAGCAAGAAATTTCAAAAGGAAGAAAGTTTCGATGAAGAAAGTATTTCAGATCATGATTCCGTGAGTGATGAATACACAAAAATAGAAAACAAATTTTTGAATGTGAAGCAGAAGTTTACGAGACCCAAGAGATCAATTAAAAGAATATTTCACGATAGATGTTTTGTGTGTTACAGGTTTGGACACATGGCTGCACATTGCATAACTCAAATGAAGAGGGTTAACAATAATTTCAAAAGTGGTAATTTCTTCCAAGGGTATTGTTACTCTTGTAATAAATTTTGGCATAAAGCAATCTTCTGCAAGGCAAAAACCAGGAACTGGGTTAATCAGAACAGGCGGATTCAAAAAATAGCTATTCCTAAAAGAAATAATACTATTACTTGCTATAAGTGCAACAATATAGGTCACATAGCCAGACAGTGTAGAACTGATCTTCCAAGGTACAAGAACATAAAAAGTGATATGAACAAGTCTAAGGATCAAGGTATGGATAAGAACAGGAATGATAAAAGAAACAGGAACAGTAGTATGAACAAGTTCGAGGATCAGAACAGTGACAAAAACAGAAATACAGACAAAGAAATCAAGAGAAGGCATGGCAAAGAAATTGTAGACACTGATGATGATGAGTGTCTAATGGGAGTTTCACTCCCAAACTTGTTTTAAATCACCTCATCAGAAGGTGGGGGAGGGACTAAGCTAAGAGGCTCATTCTAAGTCCTAAGCCCCAAAGGTGACCCTTTGCCATTGATGACAAAGGGGAAGAGATATGAGTAAGGGGGAGAGTTTCAAGTGAAGAGGAAAGCTTCAAGTCAGGGGGAGAAAAACTTCAAGAGATTGATTTCAGTTTTGGCTCTTGAAAGATGTGTTTTTAGTAAATGTTTGCCATCAATGACAAAGGCGAAGATTATTGGCAATTTTGGGTACCTTGAGTACATTGCCTTTGCTCAAGTTTAGTTGTTGTCATTGATGTCAAAAGAGCTCTTGGTAGTTGTTGTCTTTGATGTCAAGGAGTTCTTGGAGTAATTTTTTTTTATGTCTAAGTATGTGTTTTGATGAAGGTTTCAGCTGGTCAGTAAGTCTCCAAGAAAATCAGAGTAGCCCAGTTGCAAAATATCTAGAAAAAGATAAGTTAAAAAAAATTTGTAGGCGAACACATGGGAAGTATCATTAAGAAACTTCCAGGTGGAGGGAAGAAAGTAGAGAGGGGAGGGCTCTGGTTCCTCCCCTGCTCCCCCTCCCATGGCTCCTGGTTCCTGCCCAGTCCCTGGCTCAACCCAGGTCATCCCTCCCGGGGAGTGGTTGTTTGTAGATGATCTCCGGGGGGAGATCCTTCTCCACTATCTGCGCCCCTCCCGGTCGGCTAGGGTTTCCTTGGTTGTTTTTTTGGACTGGTGCTTCCCAGGGATCCCTGTTTGGTTGGGGATCCCTTCCCTTTTTCCCTCAGGCTTCCCCCTGGGGTTTTTTGCAGGTTATTCACATGGATCTGGTCCCCTGTGTTTCTCGGTGCGGTGGAGGTGACGGTTAAGGGTTTGGACAGCTTTCCCCTTTTTTCTTGTGAATCCTCGACAAGCTCTGTGCTTGGATAGGATTCTTGGTCCCTGTTGTTGGGATCCTCTTTTGTTTTCCCGGGGCGGGTTCCTTGTGGTGCAACTCTCTGGTCACTTCCTGATGGGTTGGATCCTCTCTGTGCTGGCTGTCGGCTTCCTGCAGGATGGCTCTCGCCGAACGGAATGTTTTCCCGATGGGCGGCTGGTTTCTCCACAGGGCGGGATCCGTCAAATCTACCGATTTTCCCGCGAGGCGGGATCCTTTCTTTTTTGTTGGTTTCCCGGATGGTGGGATTTCCCTGTTGCTTCCCGCTAAGTGGGACTGTTTGTGGTGGTTTTGACTGCTTCCCACAAGGCGGGATTTTATTGTAACAGTTTTTATTTGCTTCCTGCTGGGTGGGATCTTCTTGATGGTGGTTTTTGGCTACTCCCTGCTGGGCGAGATCTCCAAAACTACTTTCTTTCTTATTTGTTTGTTTCCCGCTGAGAGGGATTGTTTCATGCTTCTTTATTACTTGCTAGGCGGGATTTTTGTTTTGGTGTTTAGTTTCAAGGGATTGATGCCCTAGGCCCATTGCTTATGTAATCAGGTTTTGGGATCCTTGTTAAAACCCGCTGTAAATACAAACACTACTTACCAAAAAAAAAAAAGTTTGTAGGCAGCTGGAAAAACTGTCGTGATTTCGCGACATGTTTTAGGAGAGAGAAATTTTAGGCAAAACTGTCGTGATTTTGCGACATGCTGGAAGGCAGAGGCAAAGTGGGAAAAACTGTCATGATTTCATTACATGTCGCATTTTCATGACTCGAGAAGCGCAGGAAGGCAGAGAAAGAAAAGTGTCACGATTTTGCGACACATTGCCAGGAAAGTTGTTCGAACGAGTAGGTGTCGCGATTTCATGACATGTTGCAGGAAGAGAGAGTCTGAAAGGAAAAGTGTCATGATTTCATGACATGTTGAAGAAGATAAAGTCTGCAGTGTTAACTGTCGTGATTTCGCGATAAGTTTGAAGAGAGAGAAAGTGATTCAGGAACTGTCACGATTTCGTGACATGCTACAAAATACAAAGTGAGGACTGTTGCAATTTCGTGATAGGATGCAAAGTTCCAGTTGAGGACTGTCATGATTTTGCGACATGCTAAAAATCTCAAAGTGAGAACTGTCATGATTTTGTGACTTGTAGCAAAGAGAAGAGCCTGAAAGGAGAAGCATCGCGATTTCACGACAGGCAGTGGTGAAAGCGTACGGAAGCCAGAAGTGTCATGATTTCACGACAGGTAGTGGAGAAAGCGTTCAAAATCCAGAAGCATCACGATTTCACAACAGGCGACAAAGGAGTTGTACGGATGCAGAAAGTGTCATGATTTCACGATAGGTTGAGTTGGCAGCTTGCAGTTGTAGAAAGTGTCATGATTTCATGACAGGTTGAGTTGGCAGCTTGCAGTTGCAAAAAGTGTCATGATTTCATGACAGAAGTGAGATGATGTCAGCAAAATTCATAAGTGTCACGATTTCACGATAGAAGCTAAGAGGAAGGCCATGAAGACTAAAGTGTTGTGATTTTGTGATAGAAGCATGATGACGTCAGCAACAGGAAAAGGTGTCACGATTTCATGATAGAAGCTGAGAGGAAGGGCATGAAGACAAAAGGGTCATGATATCACAACATAAGAGAAGATGACATCAACAAAGATAGGAAGTGTCACGATTTTGTGACATAAGCGATAAGGAGGTCGACAAAGGCAGTAGTGTCACGATTTTGCGATAGCAAGCATAGAAGGTGTACGACAGGCAAAGATGTCATGATATCGCGACATGTTGTAGTTTCACGCCAGAAGCTACAGGGAGGCAGTGAAGTCGACAGAGTTAAATCTGGGCCGACGCAGCACAGGGTTTTACAACCGACGTGATTGAAGGTTAAAAAGTCGACTAAGATCAAGGTTTTAATCTTGAGATTGCAAGTATAAAAGGAGGGCTATTTGATTTGTTTTAGCATCGATCGAAGTGTGCATTTGAAGTGCAATCTACAAAATAATAGTGTGGGGGAGAATTTCAATCATTGAGAAGAAGAGTGTGCAAAATCTATGCTATGATGGTTGTGCAAAGTGTGTGAAGACTGTAGTGTGGTGGATGCACAAAGGAGTAGAAGTTTTTGGTGTTGTGACATTCGGAGACAGTGCGCAGAAGTGAGAATTTCGATAGCCAAAGTGCTATATGCTGTTATGTTGCGCAGTCTGTGTGAAAGTTGGTTTTGTCTAATACAGCTGTGACAGAACAATGATGACTTGGAGATAGCATTGAACAAGCATTTGAAAGCTTGTGAACCATTTTTCTTTAACCAATTTTGAGGACCAGATTGAGGACTAAGATTGAGGCAAAAGAGGACATTTGTGCTAGACCAAAGGACTACGTTTAGTGCAAATTTAAGGACCAGCTTTGTGGTGACAGAGTTGAGGACAAATATCTCCAGCCAAAGCAGGGAAGACAGGTTTCTTCTATGGAAAGAGTTCCACTTGCCAAGGGCATAGGAGATAGAGGTCTTCTAGAGGGTCACCAGCCAAAGCAGAATTAGGGGAAGGTGTCTCCTTTGAGCTAAGGCTCATAAACATTGTAATCGGGAAGGATTCCCAGAGGACTTTGATACAACTTTTAGAAGAAAAGTTTTATCCGTGGAGTATCCCACCTTGGGTGAACCACGTAAATTGCTGTGTCACTTTATGGATTATATCTTGTGCATTATTTTATTGCTGTTATTGCTGCTATCTTTATTCTGCATGTTATTGATTTGAAAGCTGCTTTGATAGATAAAGTTAAAAGTGGTCTTATATTGTTCACCCCCCCTCTCAGTATAAGCTTGTGTTCTTCATGCTTTCTCTTAGCTTTGGCCCATGAAAATACATGTCGCGATATCGCAACACTTTTTCCTCCATACACTTTCTCTTAGCTTTGGCCCACGAGAATACATGTCGTGATATCGCAACACTTCTGCCTTCTTAATTTCTCTCTCCTTCTTTAGTCGCAAAAATGCGACATGTCGCGATATCATGACACTTTTTCTCCTTAGCACTTTATCTTGCCTTTGGGTCATGAAAATGCGACATGTCACGATATCGCGACACTTTTTCTCCTTAGCACTTTCTCTTGCCTTCGGGTCATAAAAATGCGACATGTCGTGATATCGCGAAACTTTTTCTCCTTAGCGCTTTCTCTTGCCTTCGGGTCACGAAAACGGGACATGTCGCGATATCGTGACACTTTTTCTCCTTAGCGCTTTCTCTTGCCTTCAGGTCGCAAAAAAATGACATGTCGCGATATTGCGACACTTTTTCTCCTTAGCGCTTTCTCTTGCCTTCGGGTCACGAAAATGCGACATGTCGTGATATCGCGACATTTTTTCTCTTGGACTCTCTTTCTTGCAATATGTCGCAAAATCGTGACACTTTTTCTACTTGCCTCTTTATTTTCCAACATGTCACGAAATCGTGACAGTTTTTCCTGCTTGAACTTTCTTTTCGAACATGTCACGAACTCGCGACAGTTTTTCTTTCTTCACAACATGTCGCGATATCACGACACTTTTTCCACTTGCCTTATTTTCTTCCAACATGTCACGAAATCGTGATAGTTTTTCTTTCTTCTTCTCTCTCTTCCAACATGTCATGAAATCGCGACAATTTTTCTTTCTTCTTCTCTCTCTTCCAACATGTCACGAAATCATGACAATTTTTCTTTCTGCTGAATATGTCGCGATATCGCGACACTTTTCTTCCTTGTCTTTTTCTTTGATCTTTTGCAAGTGGTCCACTTTGGTCTTCTTGGAAAATCACTGTACATACTCTGAAGAACCTCTTAACTCTTGTCTTCTGCATCTGAATAGATTTTGAACTTCCTGTCCACTGCATCAACAGATCTATCTGACTGTGTTGACAACAATGACAATACTGTTTACTGCACCTTACTCAACAACAATAACTCTCAATCATTTTTGGCTCTACTTTTATGATTTTGACCATATTTTCTTTATATTTTATTGAGTACTGAGCCTTGCAATTGTTTGCTCCCTGAAGGTATTTGTTTCTGACCTTTATTGATGCCAGCTTGCAACTTCTCATTTTCTTCCTGTAACAATTATGCTTTAGCATTCCAAGCTATTATTTTTTTTCTATTGCCTATGTAGTCTTTGCATGTACCTGCACTCAATGTTTCAACAAGGCTAATATTTACCTTGCTACTTCTACATTTCTTTTTTTAGGATTTATTTAGAATGACTCTACTCCCTCTATAGGAATGGTGATCATGGTCTTGGAGGTAGGGTAGGAACTTGATGAATTGGACTCTCAATTATTCTCCCTACTTGTGCTTATATCACTCTCCCTTCCATTATGGTTTAGATATGTTCTTCCTCCTCAAGAGTGAATTTTGTAATTTCGTTTATTTTGACCAGAGTGATGCTCACAAGCTCGCCAGTGCTCATTCCAATTTGGGCTCTCTTATGATGAAGAGAGTTTCAGGGATTAGGAACTTCTACTTGGTAGTCTCTAAAAATATTAGCAAATCCCCCACTTTCCTATATCCTCTCCCAAGTTTCTGCAGAGATATTAATCTCTTTGTTGTATATCCTATAGGCCAAAGGTATTACCTAGGGTGAACCTCTTACCATATTCTGCAAGTGTTGTGGGCTCATCAAAGTCATTGCTAAACTTTCAGATGTGGGTTGAATTGGTGCAGGAGATGCAAGGACAATCTTCTTTCCTTTGTCCAGGTTTGGAGGTCATGGAGTGGTTGAGGCATCAGGGGTACCTTCTATTATTTGGGTCACTACCTCGGTTAGGATCTCAATTTGTTCAGGTTCTTGATTAACAATTTTTGGTAGTGTATTAGAGAAGTCTTTTGGAGGTATGGTGAATACTCATGACATTATTTTATCCACTATGGTATCTCTTATTAGCTTGAGGTCTATGAAGTAATTTCTCATTGTCTCTATATGAGTATGTTCCCTTGTCAGGATTTTATTATTCCATATGTCTTCTAAATTCACCCCATTCTTCTAAACCCATAAAATATTATCTTTGAATTCTTCTCTATGTGTGAGAGGCTTTGGTTCGAGGGAAACATCCTTGTAGCATCCATCGGGATCATATGACCCTCATGTGATTTTTGCAAAATAGTATGAATCCATTTTTGATAAGGCTTTCATTAGACTAGGATATCCCTTGTAAACATATTGTCCTATCTTTCTGGGTGCAGTGACCCAAGGAATCCTCATATGTTTCCTCCTAAAACTCAATTTGGCTTCTTCTCCAAATTGCCTCACTATCTCCAAGGCACCAAATATTTGGGATAGAAAGTGGGTAAAGTCTTGGGTGGTCACTTGGCCTCGTATGTTCTAATGAAGCTAAAGTTTTTTGTGAGAAATAAGTCTCTAGCCTTCTTTTCTTCAAGATATTTTACTATGCCCAGGATCATTCTGGGGGGTTCTTTCTCAATGATCACATGATACATGGCTACCAAAAATTTACCATAAAATTATAAAAATGTGGAGATACCTTCATATATGCAAGGTAGTCTGTCTTGAATGATTAACCCGAACACACCTCCTAATTGGATAATTGAGATCTATTTGAATTTCTCGACAATCAAATGGATCAAAAAGGAGTAATGGGAGAAGCGGGGTATGAAATATTGATTCTATTTTATTGCCTTATGTAATTATTTGAACTCTTCATCTATTGTGTCACATATTAAATCCTTCCATATATACATCAGGAATTTCCATGTCTTATTATACTATACTATCAAAAATATAACCTCTGCACTGACCCAATTTAGGTCATCGACCCCTATAACTATGTGGATCATGTTGACATAGTCTTTTGCCCACCTGTGAAGTGAGGATTTGTGGATGGAAAATTTTGTTGACACTAATTTGTCATAGTCGAACAACTTTTCGTAGAAGGTGGTGTGGATCATGTGTTCGGCCTGTGTTGAGACTACTGTCGTGACATAAACCAATTTTGTCATTTCCAGTCCAAAAACTTGCTCAATATTTTTTAGTGTAAATCTATAGATGGGCTTGTTTCTACCATTTAGTATAGCTTTGGTCCTTAGGTCATACGATATGGCCAACCATAACAACAATTCAGGGGAGAAATGCACCCTTGGACACAATAGCTTTTCCAAATTGTTCCACTTATTGCAGCGAGGGTTGCCCTTATATTTATATGCATACACCTTCTTGAAGATGCTCTTCAACAAATGTTGTAGGCACTGCCATTCCTCTGTGATCGATTGAAAATATAATTCGGTAAGCTCTTCCTCACCCCATACCTGCTCAGCAGGTTTCCTTGTCATTTTCTTAAATGACAATTTTTCTTCTAGTATCTCAACCTTAGTCTTGGGAGAAACTACACTTGAAGAGGCCATGGTTTGAATCTCTGTGATTGGGTTATTCAGATCTATGTGGTTCAAGAATTCTCTTAACTCTATAAGTTGCTTACTATTGTTATATTTTTTAAATGGCTTCATGCATGAAGCGTCATTAATGTCGCACCAACCATTCTTGTACTACTGCTATACATGGTTCACCACTTCACTCTCTATAACGGTCGAGCTGTCATGAATAATTATCTTTTAGTTGATTTGCATAACTGGTTATCTGATCATACACACGTTCGATTTTAAATCATTTGATTAACTCACATTGTATAAAAGCATGTGCCTGGATAGATTCGAGGAAAATATTCGTAGTTTGCTTGCGTGTATGCAACTTCTTGATTAGCTTCTAGCTGTGTCAGCAAAATTATCATTAATTAAGTACCTTATTAGCATTCTTGGGTAGGGATCCATAAAATCTTGCTTCAGTGAAGAATTGCTCCAATCATGTGATAGATCGACTAATACCCATCGTGGATTTCAAGCCACGCATGCTTCAGTGATCGATGATGGTTAATAGATCGATCGATGTTTTAATTAATTTCCTTGTGAATATTTTTAATCGACAGTTCATTGTAAGTCGATCGAAGCTTACTCATTCATTGATTGGATGTTCGATTTGTTACCCCTCATTGTTTGTCAGTTTTTGGTTGATGGCCCCTTCGTGATTTTCTACGAATGGTGATTTCAGATGCTTGTTATTAAATCTTTGACCAAGTGACCTAGATTACTCTTGCATGTGTTGTGTTAAATTTATGCCAATATTTATTGGGGGATCAACATAATAACGATGTTAGTTAAATCAAAGTTCATGTGAAAATTAATTTTATGCATACCTTGGTTTATGTTTGTTTTACCTTTATCTCGTATGGTCCATATCAACTGTCCATATCGCTCCACCTAAAGTTTCAATGGCTCAGATCTGCTCGATCGATGAACTCGAGTATTTATCCCTTCTCAACCAATGGGTCTTTTATCCTTTGTGTGGACCATAGATTGTATGATTTCCTTCGATCGAAACTTGTTAGTCCTTTCTTTCACGAATATAAAAATAAAATCTTTGGTTAGGCTTAAGGAACTTATAACTTTGTGAATCAAGCAAAAAAATGGGGAAATATCTTGATAACCCTTTTTAATCATGCTTCTTCCTTGATCGACTGATTAATCTCGAGCGTCGATCCTTGTTGGCTGAAAATATTTTAATCGCTTAGATCTTTCCACGTCACTTCTTCGCTCGGTTGAGCAACCATTGGATTGGTCGATCGAGCAAAGTCATTTTTTGGTTAAATGAAATTGCCTTGGAATTTTTGTGAATTATAACCAAAGGTTTTGGGGGGCAACGTTACTCAACCCTCATGGTCCTTCATCATGACAAATTAAAATTTAAGGTATTAAAACCTATTTTTTCACTTTGATTGGGCCAATAAATTTTGAACACAAATATCCATCGATAAAAAATATTATGGGTTGTTTCAATATTGCCATCTGGTCTTCTTTTTTTGGCCAAAGGGTCTTGGATTTAATTAATTGGTCAAATTTTACTGAGGGGTATGACCATATTTTCGATCGATGGGCTTCGGGTCGTTATTTATTCACTTTCAATTGATAAGTCTTTTGCGCTACATTGGTCAGTCGATGACTTTCTCCTCTTGGTCAAATACCTCTTTGTATTACTTTTTGACCTTTGGAATTAATGGTTTTGATCAAGGTATTTTATTTGGATTCGACCAAAATATCTTTTTTTACACCAAATGATTGGTTGATCTCTTACTCTTTGCGATCGAATGGTAGCACGTGTACTCTTAGGAATTAAATTGATCAAACGGTTTGACCAATTTTGACCTATGACCTCGGCTCAAAGAATTAATGTCATCATTAATCTCAATGTGCTTAGGTCAATAGGTTTCAAGCCTCATAAATGTTCTTGATCGAGTGGTTCGCTTTCTATGCCAAATTGATCGACCAATTACTCGTCTAGTATTTTCTTTTTGTCAGTCGAATGGCTTATCTTTTATGCTGAATCCGTTGGTTGGTCAGTCGGTTTACCTCTGCTTCATTTGATAGGCTATGCTTTGCTTCCAATTTTTGATTGATAGGGCCAGTAGCTTGTAGTCTTAGGGAAATATGGGCAAGGAATATTCTAGGCTTATCCTAGTATTTCTATAAAAATATTACTTTTCTTCTTAGGGGTAATTTTACTCTTATAGCCTTAATAAAATTTGATAAGCAAATTTCAATGGCTGAAGAGACTAAATATTGGTAAATTAAAAATGTGTGTGCTTGGTTTAAAGATATTTTTACAAGACACATTGGTATTCATTTGAAATTTGTCTTTTCATAGTGCAAGGCAGTTTCAGAGTCTTTGCAATTTAGGGATTTTCATGAAGGTTGATTAACATGATGGCAAGAGTCCTTGGAAATAAATGACTTAAGCATTTGAAGGTTTTATCAAGTTTTAAAACCTATAAATCCATGTTATCTTTTGAGATGCTTTAATGCTTTATAACTCAAGGTTGCATTGTTCATTAGAACATCATAAAATTTATGGACCTCTCATGACCTTCAAAGTTTTGAAATTAGGGGTACATTCATGTTGTATCATTTTTGGCTACAACAACTATCATCTGGATTGAATAGACTCTCTAGAGTAATTAACTCGTTCAATACTTGAATTATTTTCAATTTTATATCCCATATTTAATGTCATCATGTATTCATTTTTATCCTAAACATATTGGGCCTCTTTGATTAGGAATTCAATAATTTATTCATAATTGTTGAAGTCTTTCCAATGATTAGAGTTATCAAGGATGGCCATCCTAAAGACCGCTTCTAAATCCTTTTGTTTATCCCACATGTTAGTGGCATGATTAAATCTTATTTTCCTACCTACTAGTTCATTCACTTTGGTATTAAACTCCCCAAGAATGACCTTGATTTCATATGTGTTGAAGCTCTATAACAAATCCTAGAGTTGGTACTTTTACGATTTCAAGTGTTTATTCTTTATGGCACATTAGGATTCAAGCTAGTTTACAATTAATTTAAGGTTACCATATATCCTTATGTTCTTAATCTTCATCTCTAATTTTCTCAAGCCAATGCATGATACTTCATGTTTAGCCATGTTCTTGGTACAATTGAACAATAATATACATGTAAAATTATTTTTTGCACCTTACAAATTGATGAGTTGAACACTAGTACCTACCCTATTTCTAGTTTTGGTGCTATCAAAATTCATGGTCCAAGTCTTGTTAGGTCCCTAACTTGTCAGAGTTGATAGGTTAGATGATTCCTTTAAAATGAGGTAGCTCCCAAGATAAGTCTCTTCATAATAAACCATTGAATATTATTCATCTTCAAGCATACTAGTTATCATTCTATATCCTAATATCTTTATTGTATCTAGGCATATTCATATGGGTATAATCCACTGCCAAGTAATTATCCCCTAAAAATTCACATGCCCATTCTCTAGACAATAGCATGCCTAAGTATAAGAAAATATCAATGACTATCACCTCCTATAATACTACCAGTTTTGGGTGCTTTGTTATGGTTACAATTATATCCTTGATAACTCTTACTACATTCAGCCTAGTGCCATCCATTTGGATCAAATACCTAACTATATTCCTATATGGTAACCCCATTTCTTCACAAACTACTTTTGGCATCATTGTCAGTGTTGCCCTAGAATTGACTATACAACTTCTTAACAAGTGATTTTCAATTTTTAATGTCACATAAAATGGAGGTGGATTCAATATTTTGGACTTTTGGGTATTTAGTATATTGATTGTGTTAACTTGGATACTAACTAGATGCTTTGTTATCAAGTTTTTCTCTTTAGTTACACTAGTTTATGCAGGCTTCAATTGTTTGTTCTTAGTATAACTCCTTTCTAATTCTCTTAAGGCCTCTTACAAAATATCCCACTAACCAAGTAGAGCTATCATCTACAACATGATCACTTTGGTAGGCATATTTTTTATCTCTTCAATGATGTTAAACTTGAACTCAATAGAGCTAGTCTCACTACATGCGATAAAATTTTGGTATTATCTCGTAGTTGTTGCTCAACCATCACTAGTGAGAGGTTTGAGATGTTTCTTTATCTTCTTTTTAGTTCCATCATTTTTTTTATCATTTGATAAATAATTATAGTAGCCTAAACCACAAGGTAATATACATGAGGACTCGAGCGAATCCAGTGATGACGAAATGCCTTGGCTAACAAGGGATAATAGTAAATAGAGCAATTATGACTTCTTAGTCAAGATACCAAAACCCCATGTTCATATTGATTCATATGCCTATATGATAGCCTATCACCAATTAAGAAGACAATATGGGAAGTGAGAAGGCTTCAATGAATAATGGATTTACCAACAGAGTGGATGGCACAAGGAGATAATAATCATAATGACTCAAGCATGACATATAACTTCTCAGATGAGTATAGGGATACCTTACAAATTTTTCCCATAACATTATTTTGAAGAAAGGTGTTGGATAAAGCAAATGAGATGTGTAGATCATCGGATAAGAGCATTGCGATAGTTGTTGCCACAATTCCAAAGAAATGAAGGATACCTAGACAATATAGAATTTAAGGATGTGACTCTTACTATTCAAGAAAGGGGAGGACTGAGCCGATAAAAAGATCAATGACAGGGAATCCCAAGTACCATAGGGTGACAAATAGGTCATAGAGGAAGATTTTGACCACTGAATGAAAGAAGGAATCATCTAGATCCTCTACCTAAAGGAGGAAGAGGAAGGATTCGACCTCCTACTTCAATATGGCCTAGATAACCTAAGGAGGCACAACATGGACCCTTTAATTGAATCAAGTATGTGCAAGGATGCAATGGGCAAGGATAATTCTTGTCAAACCTTATGGTATGATACCCACTCAAGCAGCCACCAATGCATCGACAAGGACCAAGAAGAATAGAATCTAGAATAGACTTCCCTCATAAAGAGGTTGGACCATTTAATATGCAATGATGTGTGATAGCAAGAGAACAAGATCATGGAAGACAAGTGCAAAGTAAAGGACTTGCTGGTATAGGGAGAGTACAATTTGAGGAGGAAGCTAGTCGAGGTCGACAAAGGACTTGTTCACCAAGTTTGGAGGCTGATTTAGTCCATGGGGACAAAAGTAGAAGTTTCCCTAATGAAAATAGGATAGTAAGGGCATCTTCACCTAATTATCAACCAATTGGGCAAAGGAGAAGCCCTGAATGAGAAAATTTGACCTTGGAAGGAGGGAATTGTGCAATTGCAAATTGTACAACTTGTAATTATATGATTCCAAATCATACAAATGGTAATTGCAACATTGCAAATCGTACAACTGATAATTATATGGTTACAAATTATTCAAATGACCAGCAGGAGGGAATAAATCATAAAATTTACCAATCAAAGCTTGATTGTATGATTACGTGACACCAAATTGTATGAAATGAGGTGGTAGAACCTCCAAATGACACATCAACAAATGAAATTGTACAAGTGAATGTCACTATACGATTTCCAAGAAGGTAAGTGTGAAATTAGTAATTTTGAAAAAATAAAATAAAATAAAATAGAAAAATAATCTTGATTGTGAAAATCCCTTGGGATGCAATTAAGACGAAAGATGGTTGAAAACAATAAATGGTGGCCTCTTTTGAGAAAAAGAAAAGAAAACAAAACAAAAAGCAAAGAATAAAATATTCAAAAAGCAAGAAAGGACAAAATTGCATGCAAAAAGGAATGAATTGGCAATCATCCATGCAAAAAGATAAAATTACATGCAAAGAGGACTGAGGTGGTGGATTTTCATGCAAGAGGATGTTCAGTTATAAAAAGTAGGTGCCATGCATGTTATTTTCACCAAATTTGCAATATGCATAAAGCAAACAGTTGGATTTCAGAGCATTCGAGAGCAAGAAGTATGCAAGAGTACAAATTTTTACCATATGGTTGTGCAAATTACACACATGCATTACCAATTTCTTGACCTATTTTAGAATTTGCATCATGGAATCTTCTTATTTTTGAAAAGCAAGCCAAAATTGGAGAAAAAGCAGCAAAAGCTAGGGTTTACTTCGAAAGATTATCTGTTTTTTTAGAAAACATACTTGCAGGTAAAATTTAGGCTAGTGAATTTAGGGTTTTAAGAAAAATCATGGTAGATAAAACCCAAATTAGAGAAAAACATGGCTAGGGTTTGAGTTTTTTTTGAAAAAGCAATATAGAGTGAAATTTTTCAAACCCTAGTGCATGAAAATTTGGTCGGTGAAAAAGAAAACATGCCTCAGTTATTGCATGTGGAAAAGTATAAAGGAGAGGGTCATACAATTGATTGCACACAGTGTAAAGTAAACCATATAGTTGGAGAATTGCACAAGTAGAAGTGAAAAAAAATCACACAAGTGTATCAGAAACGCATTGGGAAGAGGTATATTGCACAAATGACAATAAAGGATGCAAAGTGAATTAAAAAATCATACAAGATGAAGATTTTAGGGCAAGTGATAGTCTAAAAAGTAGATTGTATGATTTGAGGATGAAATTATACGATTTGGAGAGAGATTGTACAATTTCAATGTAATTGTATGATTTGGAGTGTAATTGTATGATTTTTGGCACAATTGTATGAATATGAGGTGTCCTTGTATGATTTGGAGTTGATTGTACAATTTTTGGGTAAAATTGTATGATTTGGAGCTCAGATTGTACGTTTTGGAGAAATTGTACAAAATTGGAATACAGTTGTACGAATTTAGCATCAATTATATGATTTGGAGGGAGCTTTACGATTTCAAGAAGCACCTATATTATTTTGAGTAGCAGTTGTATGTTTTCTTGAAGTAGATGCACATTTTTTGGGGGTAATTGTATAGAAATTGGGTATATTATACGTTTTGAGATGCAATTATCATGGATTGCCAAATTGAGCACAAAAGGGGTTCCACAATTACTAATGAGGAATAATGAGCACCAAGTGGGAATTATAAGCTCATTTATGATGTATTGCAACAACGATGTTTGATTGCTCATGAGGACCACTACACTAGAGGGACTCATGATTCAGACAAGTAAAAGTGACCTACCCAATGCGAGGCCAAGGATGAGGATTAGAGCCTCAAGGAGGATACAATTACCATATTTAGAGGGAAATAGCTTTTAGGCCATTGAGGGGTCATAGGAATTGGCATGGTGGTATGGAAAGGGCATAACTACAATTCCATGATAAGGATATGGAACCACCTAGGGCACACCGTAGGGAGCTTCATAGTGAGGTGCATAGGGAAGCTACCCTGGAAGAGGAAACAAAACTACCTAGTGATGATGAAGGAGGGTAGGTAGATATCAATGCTATTAATTTTGTACAATCAACTGGTGATTTTTTTAAAGTAGTGGAATGAGAATGATGATAAGCACCCAATTAAGATCGTATTGAACTAATTTAGAGTGAGTGTGTTGACACAAATTCCACCACAAGATAAGATATTATATAATGAATACTTATTACAGATTGTACAATCTTATGATACGAGTCAAAATTGCACCTATGTACGAGTTGGTAATCGGTATATCAAGGTGGAATTCTTGATTGCTACTTTTAGAAGGACATTTGGGTTGCCAAAGGAAGGGCATCCGATTAAGAAAAATATGGTGGATGCTATTGAGACCCATAGATTAATCACCACATTGACGAAGTTGAAATCCTCATCAACTACAAAGGCTTTTGGTCTAGGAGGATGAGGAATAAAATAGAGTATGCTAAAAAATAAGGACCTCATGTGTGCAATGAATGTCATCATGTCTTGATTATCGAGAGAAGCATGATATTTCGATATGCCAATCTGGATGGCACAATGTATAGAAGGTATAACTTAGGGAATATCATATTATTGGGGGACATACTTGGAACAACAGATGCAATAGGCATTACAGAAAACTAGGAAAATCTTTGTAATTATATTCCATGCAGTAGCTATAATGTTGAATGTAGTATTTCAAGTTGGCATCCCATTCCCTGGACTAACACCACCTCATGATTTACCGATGGATCAACCATTTATATTGTGATGGGTGAAGTTAGTGTCGCTTCAAAAATTAACACTTGAGAAATCAAGACAGAAGAAGACTACAAGTAAAATTGAACCTCCCTTGGTTGAAGAGTAAGAGACTTCATCAGATGAGGAAGTCCACCCTAGGATAAAGAGACAACTATATCTACACTTGGATTCTAATTCAAAGTAGTAGGCACCTGCATGACGATCATAGGAGTAGCCATTGTCTCAAGAGGAGAATGAGGTAGTAGCACCAATATACAATCTAGTGCAAATTGCAACACAAAGACAATAAGAGAAAATGAAGCATGAGGAATATCCTATCTAGAGGAAACTACACCCTTCACTCATTGACATAGATGATATGCACTTGAAATTGGAGGACTTGCAAATAGATGACATTAACATACCATTTGGCATAGGCCAATTAGGAGAAGCGATGGGATATCCTTCATTGCTTTAGCCCAATGAGTTTAAATTTTTGGAGATATCTAAACATTGGATAGACAAAGTAATGACACCACCAAGAACAAATGCCAAGGAAGTGGTGGTAGCCCCATCAAAAAATAAGAATCCATAGATTAATATTGTAATACGAGGTGGTAATAGTCAGACGAGGGAGGAGAACACAAGGCCATCATATGAACAATATGATCTGATCCTTGTCTCTACAACAGTGGTAGAGGAGCAGTTAAATCCACAGGAAGAAGGGTTGGCAAATACACAACAAGAAGAGTTGCCAAAACTACAAGAGGAAGTTCAGGTACCTATGGAGTAACATCAGATGACAAGGGAGATCATTTATATGGAAGATATTAGATTGATAGAAGTAGAAACAAAAATAATTATAGCACACAATTCACCACAAGGAGAGATTGCAATGGGTCTAATCAAGGAAATGTGAGGAAGTTCACATCCATAGGAGGGGGTAGAAGAGGAAATAAATCCACTACAAGAAGGGGCTAGAGGACTTCAGACAATTTTGCTGTTGATTGTACCCCAATTTGGAATTCCAAATGAAGAAGGAGAAGATATGGATGATCAAGTGGACCATTTCTTGGAACAAGTTTATGATATGTTCATAAGTACTCGATTGCAATTTTTCATAGGTTGTGTTGGGCAACTAAAATAGTGGAGGGAGAATACCTTCATTGAATTGGAGAAGATCATGGAGTGGGTGTGCAGTGAGAATAAAACATAGAATAGCCTAGATTCATGCACAACACCCATGGATGTTACCATAAGAAGAGGTAACAATTATGTTGGGAATGGAGGATTTACCAGAAGGAATAAGGACCAACTATCAAAAGTACCCATAGGTGTACTTGGATTCAGACACAAATAAAATATGTCCACTGAATATGTTGAATACTGATTATTGATGGGCATCTACAAAATTGGCCTTTATTTTTCAAAAATTAAATTTCCTAAAATATTGGATTGAGTCGTTGAGCTTGGGTCTTGAACAAATTTATCAGGCCAAGGAAGCACAAAAGGAGGAAGTGGATGCAACTTGGAAGGAGATGGCTGCAATAGAAGAAGTATTGGAGCACAACAATACTAAAGCTAAGGATAAGCTAAAATAGGCTAACGATATGATGAATGACATGAAGCTTGCTCATGAAAAGAAGCTATGCTCACAAGAACAAAAAAGCAACTTATGATCCAGTAAGCAAAGGAATAGAAGAAGTGGTTAAAAAAATAGGAAGCATTGTTGCAACAATATGTAGCACAAATCAAACCACAGGAGGAGCAATTGAGTTTGCACAACCAACAACTCAAGCAACGATAAGAACAACTGGAAGGTCAGAAAGAATAATTGGCCAAATAGGAGGACCAGTTGAAGGCATCTGAAAAATAACTATAGCTGAAGGACCGTAAAATCGAGGAGATGGTAAAATATGTCATGCACTAAAAAGATATGATTATGGATCAAAAGGTACAACTTTAGGTGAAGAAAGAGTGTATATGGGTCTATGAAGTTGATTTGCAATAAAGTCATTGTGTCATCACAAATACGAATGAGGAATTAGTCATTGCAGCTCAAACAGAGGCAACATTAATAGAGAAGATACACAAGGGTGCAACCGAGAAAGAAAATGAATTAGTATAGATTTTGGCTACTACAGAGGATAAGACCAACAAGTATGGATTGAAGGTTGTGGAGCTTAGCATTTACGTGGCCAAGTTGCAAAACGATCATGCCATCCTTTGCATTTAACTTGATCATCTTAAGCAAGACTAGTTAGCCAAAACTAAGACAACTAATTCAGTGAGGACACCGACTAACGTAAAGGGGAGGGTAGATGTAGGCAGAAAATCCACCTCTTAGAAGAAGAAATAAGTTTGGACTTGCCCAATTTTGTTAATTTGGTCAAATGTAAAGTTTTTATTAAAACGTACAATGTAGGGTTGTCTAATTGCGTAATGTAGGGTTGTAAAACATACAATTGGGTGTAATTGTACAATTTCATAAATGTGCAATTAGATGTGAAATGAAATTAAGTTGAAATGTGTATTTTGGTTAATTTGATAATAATTAAATTAGACTTAGGGAAACCTTAATGCAAGTTAGTTGTCTTACGGGGTGGCAATTGTGAATAATTGGTTGTCTCAGGAACTACTTTGGAACGGCTTGGGCAAGCATTATAAAGCCTCCCATTTAATTTTTGAGGGTTGTTCATTCATGTTGTTAATGATGGTTGTTCGTTGCTATGGTTGTTGATGGATGTTGTTCATTTATGTTCAATTATATCATCTTGTACAGAGAAATATTAATATAAGTGCAACATTATGGATTGTGTGTTCCTGTGACTTCTCTTATGCATGTTGATGGTGAATCTAGATTGTACCTCTTGTGCAAGTATGGCAAGGATGGTGTGGTAAATGGATAAGATTGTAAAGAAATTACACTATAAATGAACCTATAAACTATTGTGATATTAGAGAATTAGCTTTATATGTTGTTATTTTTGTATTTGGATGTTTACAAGCTATTGTATGGTTTCTAGGGATGACAATAATCAAAATTGAAGCCATAACTTGGAAGTTGGGTTGCATGTTGGAATACTAGGTTGGTAATTGCACTCTAGCCATAGAAAAACTTACTTGGTGGATAATTTGAGTGTAAGTTGGAAAATTTGTAATTATGCATTTGCAGGGAGGGTTTGGTGAAACCATACAACCAGTCACCAAACTGTACAACTGATCGTTGCCTGATTTGGAAGTGCAATTGCATAGTAAAAACCTATCAAATAAGGAAAATCAAGGTTTGAGAGAGAACAATTACAAAAATGATCAATTTTGAGTTGCAAAATTACTTCCATCAATTTGTACAAGTGGTAAATCATACATTCCATGCTATTGTATGATTTGGATCATACAATTATACGATTTGGAGATTGTACAAGCAATTTTGTGAAGTTATAAATCGTACACTGGCAAATCGTACACTTATATGATTTAGACCAAAGTTGTTACAAAGACATTGGAAATAATTCCAAAACCTCCCAATTCACCTCTCTCTTCAGGATTACTTCCCCCTGTGCTAGAGTGTTTATCAAGTGAAATATTAAAATCTTAATCCATATAAAGACATCATTTAAGCTAATGGCTACTTTTAAAAATATATCTATTGAAACTATTCGTAAATCTAAATCTAGTAACTACCATGTCGATGCTATGGATATGGTTGCATCCCTGGTCCCCTTAGAGTTGCATTATGAACAAGCCATGATCATCATTCAATAAATTAGGAACCCTTTAACCTTAGATTCTAGTCAACTTCATCTAGAATTCTTTTCAATATAAGTGTCTTCTTCTCCTAATCCTTGGTACAAGGATATCTTTGCCTTTCTTAGGGATGGCACATTGTCTAACGATTTGAACCTTAATGAGTGTAAGAACCTTATACAAATTGCCTATAGGTATGTTATCATTGGTGATATCTTATACTATCATTCCCTTGATGTCATTCTCCTTAGGTGTCTAACCTCAACTGAAGCACAAGCAACCATCAAGGAGGTCATGATGGATCATGTGATGGTCACTTTAGTGGTGTCGCCATTGCTAAGAAAATCCTATAGATGGTTTATTTTTGGACTATATGAAATAGAAATCTTGTGACTATGTTAGAAAGTGTGATAAGTATCAAAATCATGATAACATTATTTATGCTTCATCCTAATCTCTCTAACCCTTGACTTATCCTTGGCATTTTTTCATTTGGGACTTAAATATCATTAGGAAGATCAACTCATTATTACCTAATGAACATAAGTTCATGATTACAACTATTGATTATTTCACCGAATGGGTTGAATACATACCTTTAGCCTCAACCATCCTATTCCAAATCTCAAAGTTTATCTTTAACCAAATACTTAGTCATTGGGACATCGCTTCCATGGTAATCTCTGACAATAAAACATCCTTCAAGAAAAAGGATACTTAGAAATTTTGTGCTAAATACAAGATTCAATACAAATGGTTGATTACTTACTATCCTCAAGGTAATAGCCAAGTTGAATTTTTTGTTAAGATCCTTAAGAATATCAACAAAACTAGTCGAGATTAACATATTCAATTGTATAATGTCGTGTTGACCTATTGCACTAGTGTTTGAACTGTCATTGATGAAACACCCTATGCTTTGGTTTATGAAACCAAAGTTTTCTCTTTCGAGCTAGAGATGCATTACTTGCACATTTTGTTATAAGACTCCTTTGTTAGAGGTAAATATTGTCATACCCATCTAATATAGTTGGTATTAATTGAAAAAAATGGATCCATGTCCTATAGCACCTATGGGTCTATCAATAAAGTTTTAAGCATACCTATAACAATAAGGTACCATCCTACCCTTTTGAAGTTTGTGATCTCATTCTTAGAGAGAATCAAAAGAATACCAATGCCAAAATTGACCTCAAAGGTAAGTTTGAGTCTAATTGGCTAGGTCCATTCATCATAACTGCCAAGTTTGGTTCAGGTGATTACCACCTCACCATGTTTGATAAAAAAGAACTTAAAAAATAAATGACATAATACATATTAAAAGGTATTACATCCAATTTTACATTGGTTACCTATTTTTTTCAACTACTGGTAGCTACTTGCTTGTATCTTGTTTTATTTTATATCTATCTGCATGCATATGCTTGTTTATGTTTGGATTGCTTGTTGTATCTCAAGTCAAGGATCCATAATGACATGCAAATGATGATCCTAGTCAAGATAGTTTATTTTTTATTGCACTAGGTAATTTATGAAAGCAGATCCTCCTAGTCCCATATTTATAAAACAAATTAGGATTCACACAATCATCTATCTCAATCTAGTTTATCTCAAGCATTCAAGTGCCATCAACAAGCAAGTTAGCAAGCTTTTAATAAGCTTCCAACAAGAGAGAAACAACCTTGTATCTTGGGTTCTGCTCTTTTTCCTTATTATTTTTGGCTCTTCCTTGTACTTGTAGTTTTAAGCTTTATCTCAATGTACATAGAACTAATCATGTATCTTGTGCTAGCATTTAGTTAGTATTTTTTTCTCATATAGTCTTTATCTTAACCAAGTAAATATTTATTTTCCTATTGTTCAATAAGGCCTTTGTACTCCCAAGTTAGAGTCCATCATAGTCATCATAAAATCTCATCTTGCATTTAATCTTGTTGTTATGCTCTTAGAATTGAAAGTGCTACCAGATTGTAGGTCGGTTGTGCTATCATCCTTTGGTTTACACATAGCAAAAGCACCAATGATGTGTTAGGATTAAATAATAAAATACAAGCAATAAATAAATGCAAAAATAAAACACAGAAGAATAAAGTAATACACGAGACATAGATTTACGTGGTTCACCCAATGTGGGCTACATCCACGAAGAAAATAACCAGGCTTTATTATTCCAATTCAACAAATCTTGAAGGGATACAACCTACAACAAATCTGTCATACTTCCTCTTCGATCTCACAATTATAGTCTCTCTTCCTTCTTCACTTCCTTCACACCCTTCACACTCTTCACACTACAATCTCCAATGCCATACAACATCCTCTTATAAAAAAAGAGTTACAATTTTAGGGTAAATCATTAAGACCCCAAAATAAAAAATAATTACTATTTTTTGGTAAATTATATTTGCTATCACAATTTTCCATTTTTAGTAATTATTATTTTCGGAAATAAAAATTTTGTCAAAATAATTTCCTTTTTTAGTAATTACTATTATCGGCAAATTATTTTTTGTCAAAAAAATCCGTTTTTAGTAATTACTATTTTCAAAAAATTATTTTTTGTCAAAAAATTTCCAAAAATAGTAATTCACAAAAAAACTCGGATTAACATGCAATTTGACACACAATTATATAACATCCATATCCTTTCATAGAGTGGATCCAAACACGGCTAAAACAAGACCTCCAAATTAGAATCAGGCTCCACAACCAATAATCTTCCACTTGGATACTGATCATAGTAACTCCACCGCTACTGCACCTGTTGGACTATGCTTCAACTTTGGACCTAGAAATTTTCTCACCTTTTACTGTCATGTTTGAAGACCAACTAAAATTGAGCAAGAACTCAATTTCTCCCTAGTTACTACCTTTGTGAATATATATGCAGGATTCTGGATAGTGTGTATCTTCTCCAGTTTTAATTGTCCATATTCCAACACTGAGCGTATGAAATGGTACTTGGTTCGTATATGTTTAGTCCTGGAATGAAATACTGGATTATTGGTAAGATGAATGGCACTCTAACTGTCACTGTATAATATGATATTTTCCTGCTTCTTTTCCAACTCCTCCATAAACCTTTGTAACCAAATCATCTCCTTACTAGCCTTTGTAATAACAACATACTGTACTTTCATTGTTGAAAGTGCAATAATCTTCTTTAATTTTGAAATCCAACTTACTACAGTTCCACCTACAAAAAAACATACCCTGTGGTACTCCTCCTGCTGTTTATATCACCTGCCATATCTTGTAAAACAGTGTTAAAACCTCCAAAGCATAATACCTAAGTGACAGTACCTCTCAAATATCTAAGAATCCACTTCATTGCCTCCTAATGTTGTTTTCTTGGATTGTTCATAAACCTGCTCACAACTCCCACTACATGTGCAATATATGATCTTGTGCACACCATCACATACATCAAACTGCCAACTGTTGATGAATAAGGAACCTTGGACATATAGTCAATATCCTCCTATGTCTTGGGACACATATCTTTGGTCAGTTTGAAATGATTGGCCAAAGGTGTACTAACAGGTTTTGCATCCTACATATTAAATCTTTCCAACACCTTCTCAATGTACTCACCCTAAGACAATGTTAATTTGTGATTTTTCCTATCTCTTGTTATTCTCATACCAAGGATTTGCTTTGCAGTACCCAAATCCTTCATTACAAATGACTCTGCCAATTTTATTTTGAGCACAATTATATCCTGCATGTTAGACCCTACAACAAGCATGTCATCTACATACAATAACTGGATAATATAGTTACCATTATCCAATCTCTTAAAATAAACATAGTGGTTAGAATAACATCTACTATAACCTTGTTCTAACATAAACCTGTCAAATTTCATATACCACTACCTTGGAGCTTGCTTCAGGCCATACAAGCTCTTTTTCAACCTGCATACTAATTCCTCCTTCCCTTTGACCTCATACCCTTGTGGTTGTTGCATATAAATCTCTTCCTCCAAATCCCCATGGAGAAAAGTTGTTTTTACATCTAACTATTCAATATGTAAATCCTCTACAACCACTAGGCTTAAAACAATTCTAATTGAAGTCATTTTAACAACAGGAGAAAAAATTTCATCATAATCAATACCTTTCTTCTATGCAAACCCCTTTACAACCAGTTTAGACTTATACCTCTTTTTACCTCCATCTTCTTCTTCCACCCTATAAACCCATTTATTCTGCAATGCTCTTTACCTGCAGGCAACTGAACCAAATCCCAAGTCTGATTATGTACCAAGGAGTCCATCTCCTCTTTCATGCCTTGCTTCTACTTCTTTTCTACCTGCATCTCTTCTTCATATGTTTCTGGTTCACCAGAGTCAGACAATAATACATAATATAATGAAGGAGAGTAACAATCAGGAGGTCTACTTATCTTGGTAGATTTTCTAACAACACTTGCAGGAGTTTGAGGTGCTTGCTACTGTTGTTGTTGATTTTCTAGCACCTTTGGAGTTTCAATTTTATCAAGCACTGTGTATTCTGTGTTTACCTTTTCCTGTTTCTTTTGTTGCAAGTGGTCTTTATACATGACTTTCTCATTGAATACCACATCTCTACTTCTAATGATTTTGTGATTTTCATAATCCCAAAAACGATAACCAAAATTATTAAATCCATATCCAATGAAAGTGCACTTCTTATATTTTACCTCAAGTTTAGTTCTATTTTCTTTATCAATATGCATGAATGCTTCACAACCGAAAGTCTTCAGAAATGAGTAGTTAATAGGCTTACTTGTCCAAGCCTCTTTTAGAATCCCACCATCCAAGGAACTTGAAGGTCCTATGTTTATTAAATAAACTATAGTATCCATAGCATCTGCCCAAAACTATAAGGGTAATCCTACATGTAATCTCATACACCTAGCACATTCCATGATAGTCTTGTTCATCCTTTCTGACACACCATTTTTTTATGGAGTTCCTGGATCCGTCTTCACTCTACAAATTCCATGGTATGAACAATAACTGTTAAAATATTTGTTGTAGTACTCACCTCCATTATCTGATCTGAGACACTTCAACTTATTTTATGTCTCATTCTCAATCAAAGCTTTCCATTTCTTAAAAGTATCAAAGACATTTGATTTCTTTTGAATACAATAAACCCAAGTTTTTTTAGTTGTAACATCAATAAATGTAACATAATAATAAGAGCCACCAAGATATGATGTCTGAGTTGATCCCCATACGCCTGTATGCACAAGCTCTAGCTTTTCACTCTTCTTTTATTTTCCAACTCTAATAAATTTGCCTCTTTTCTATTTTCCATAAGTGCAAAGCTCACAAAAGTTCAAACCAACCTACTTCAAACCTAGCAACAAATTCCTTGAGTGGAGAATTTGCATCCTCTTCTCATTCATGTGCCCAAGCCTATAATGCTAAAAAATTGTATCTGATCCTGTAGAAGCTAAAGCAATAGAAAGATCAATATTACAAGAACATACATACAACGTACCTTACTTTATTTTTGCTAATAACAGTGATCCTTTAGAAAACCTTCCACAAATTTGCTGAGAATGTAACTGTACATCCTTCACTATCCAAATGCCCTGTGGAAATTAGATTTCTTCTCAAATTAGGAATATGTCTTACCTCTTTCAGCAACCATTGGTTTCCATTCGGTAATTTTATCTATATTTTACCCTTTCAAATGATTTTGCATGGTATATCATCACCAAATAGACCTATCCAAAATCACCTTGAACATAATCTAGAAAATATTTCTATGAGGTGTGGTATGATATAAAATCCACTGAGTCTAGAACCTAACAATCATTAATATTATATAGTGAAAGGACTAAAGCATCTTGCAATACATCACCTGCTATGTTTGCTTCCTGATTACCTTGTTTTTCTTCTCCCTATTTTTTTTTTAGTCCAACAATCTCTTTTCATGTGTCCTTTATTTCCGCAATGGCAACATTCCAACTGCTTCCCTTTGGATTTGGATCTGCCTTTCTTTGATTTTCTATGTTTTCCTAGACTCTTTCCTCTCTCCTTTTACCTGCCCTTATTTTCCATAGTCAACGCATTACCCTATGTCTCACCTGTGCTTTTTTGTCACATTTCCTCGCTAAGGATAACACCAATAACATCATCAAATTTTAAAGTATTTGAATTAGAAACATAATTACTCATAGCCATGACCAAGCCATTCTTTCTTTCTGGCAATAAGCATAAGATCAAAATAGCCCTAACCTCATCATCAAAATTTACTCCAATAGAATTTAACTGATTAGTAACCATGTTAAACTCATTTAAGTGATTAATAATAGACCCACCTTTTGATATTTGCATATTAAATAAATGCTTCATAAGAAATACCTTGTTCAAAGCTGAGGGTTTTTCATACAATTTAGCCAACGCATTCATTAAACCCTAAGTTATATTTTCCTTTGAAATATTGAATGCCACCAATGATGTCAGGCACAGTCGTATTATTTCTAGTCTCTTTCTATCCAAAACTTTTCATTCTGCGTTTGATGTCTTCGCTGGCTTCTTTGCTATTCCGCATAATGGTAGGTAAAGATCCTTCTGATAAAGATAGTCCTCCATTTGCATCTTCCATAGTTGGTAATTTTGGCCATTAAATTTCTTAACCCTAAACCTGCCTTCTTCTGCCATTGTTCCCACTTGAATCGGAAACCCTCCTTTCAAGTGCATTTTTCAAACCATAGGCTCTGATACCAGTTGTTAGGATTAAATAATAAAACACAAACAATAAATAAATGCGAAAATACAAAAGAATAAAGTAATACATGAGACACATATTTACGTGGTTCACCCAATGTGGGCTACATCTATGGAGAAAATAATCAGGCCTTATTATTCCATCCAATAAATCTCGAAGGAATACAACCTACAACAAATCTATTGTACTTCCTCTTCGATCTCACAATTACAGTCTCTTTTCCTTATTCACTTCCTTCACACCCTTCACACTCTTCACACTACAATCTCCAATGTCGTACAACATCCTCTTATAAAATGAGGGTTACAATTTTAGGGTAAATCATTAAGACCCAAAAATAAAAAGAATTACTATTTTTGACAAATTATCTTTTATCTCGCAATTTGCCATTTTTAGTAATTACTATTTTCAAAAAATAATTTGTCATCAAAATAATTCTCGTTTTTAGTAATTACTATTTTTGGCAAATTATTTTTCGTCAAAAAATTTTCGTTTTTAGTAATTACTATTTTCGAAAAATTATTTTTCGTCAAATTGTTTTTCGAAAATAGTAATTCACAAACTCGGATTAACATGCAATTTGACACACAATTACATAACGTCCATATCCTTTCGTAGAGTGAATCCAAATGCGGCTAAAAAAGGACCTCCAAATTAGAATCAAGCTCCACAACCAATATGACGCTATTGTGACCCAATGGTGCTTTAAAACTTGACATTTTTCCATGCACTCTATCATTTTATCATTTTTTCTATCTGAACAAGGGCCTCATTGTTGTGCAATGGAATCTAACGTCCTTTGCTAGCCTAGACAAGTTCCTTAATCACTAACTTGGTACTTTTTTAATCTGTTTTGCAAATCAAGTGATAGTGCCATCAACGCTTATGTGGATAGGTAGTGTGTTTACCTCTATGGTAGAAATAGGTTATTTTGCCCCCAATCTTTGTCATTTAAGTATTTAGGAGTAAAATTATATTTTTTGTTTGCTTATACTAGGTTATATTTTTTGTTTATTATAAAAAATAGACAAAACGAAAAGAAATCGGTTAGTCTTAATCAGATAGGGGAACAACTTAATTTTTAAGCTTTAGTATTTAATCAAAAGTGCATGTAGTTGTATCTTAGGTGTTCTTCAACTATAATCGTAGGTGTTCTTCAACTAATCCATAAACATAAAGTGCACACAAACTATCTCTAGTCTCAAAGTAACGTAGAGGAGAACGAAAAAGCATATCAAACAGGTCCTTTGTGACACCATTTTCTTTTTCTCTCACCATAATTTCTATGCTACATATGATTGTAACATAAAATATTTTTGGAAAGACAACTGTGTGAAGGTTTCATCTGTGGTTCAAGCGCAGGCAACGATAAAGGTTTTTTTGGGGTCCTACGGGCCCAAGCAGACTATATTTTTTGTTGTTTCTACCCAAGATAATCACGGGATATGTTGCAGGAGATCTGCAATGGGTTAGGAATCTATCATTCAAAAAATATTTATGCTACTAACTTGATTAAAAATTACTTCCAATTTGTTGCTCAAAGAAAAAACAAAAAACATACCTTTCATTGACATCCAAGGCATGGATTAAAGACACCCAAAAACAAGTTTCAAGTTGTAGATCAAATAAGATAAGCCTCCTTAGAAAAAGAAAAAATGGTTCAGAACTCAAGCAATCCTGATGCTAAAGAATACCTCCAAAATAAATCCACTATGGAAACCCCTTTCAAGGGTAATGATTTTAGAGATCCAACCCCAAAAATAAAATTTAGGGATGCCTTCCATGGTGGATAGTCCTAGAATAATGCTAACATTAATCTTAAGGCTTCTCATAGACCTCTAAGAATACCTAAGATTGATCCCAGAAAAACTGAGTATAGATGTCTAAGGGCAACTGATGGAACTCCAATTGTTAAGCTAAAAATGAATGACATTTAGGATGGCATAGAAGATTTGGAGAGAAGAGGACTAATTTTCCATTTTTTGGATATTTGTTCGATCCTATCTGATTTCAAAGGGTGGGCTACAAAATATTGGAAAATACAAGGTGAGTTACAAATATATGTTTATCTCAATGGTTATTTTTTTGTTATTTTTGTTAATGATGAAGATAGAGAGAAAATATTTCAAGGGGTCCCTGGTTCTTTGGAAGGGTGGGGCTTTTCATGAAGACTTGGCACACTAAATTTAAAGCCTACGAAGGGATACATATTATAAGACCTGTGTGGGTTAGACTCTTTGGTCTCCCAATTGAATTCTGGAATTCGGTTGTGTTTTCTACAATCGAAAAATCCCTTGAAACTTTCATAATGATTGTTGATTGTACACACAAATTTGAACACATTATTTATGCTTGAATTTGTGTCTTAATGGATTTTTACAAACCCCTTCCAAAAAATATCTCATTACAATTTGGGGAGGACACTTGGGAGTAGGTGGTGGACTATGAGAACATTCCTTTCTATTGTAGAATATGCCATGAATATGGTCATTTGGCTAGTGTCTATTCAAATAAGATTTTAGATCAAAAGAAAGAGGACACAAACTTAGCAGGTCTCCAAATACCTAAAAAACACTAAAAAAAATCTAGTTATGAAGGATCAAGTGATGATGTCAACTAATATGTTTGGACTTCTTTCCACAAATAACCTTCCGAGTGAGGAAGAGGACATAATGGAGATACAAATCTTAGAAACATAGTTTAAATTTGGAGAGAAGAACTCAGAGATAAACAAGGAAATAAAAGGTTTTGAACAAAGAAACAAGGGAGAAAACATAGACAAGAAGAACAATTTTCTAAATGCTAGAAGTTAAGACAATTCAAAACCCAAGATAGACTTTGTTTAACCTGACAATAATTCTTTGGTTTCATATATGCATACTTTAGGGTTAGAAGTTATCCCATATTCACTTGGGGTAAGACAAGAAACAAGCAAAAAAAATGAAGATGGACACTAACCAAAAGGTAGGCCGCAAGACTAATCAACATCATATGGTAAAATAAGGTGAAAATATTGTAGAGTAAGGTAAGATTAATACCCTTACCAACATCTTTAGCTCTGTTATTAATGAAGATCTTCACTTGGAATATGAGGACTCAAAGGGAGTCTGTCAAAACAAGATTGTTAATGCTTTAGCTAATTGGGCATTGGACTAAGTTGATCTTACTTGCTATGGCCACCCTCCCAAATGGTAGGCTTTGCAAATCAAGGATGATGTTCTTTTTATCCTTTCTTTGGATGGCTCCAATTTTAGAGATACGCAGTTCCTTTTTTCTTTGTATTAGCTTCTCTTTGGTTTAGTTAGGATTTTTCAATTCCCAACTCAAAAAAAAAATTCTTATGTTTTCTCTATTGAATCTTGGCTAATAGGCCTATTGGATTGGTTTGTCCATAGATGTAATCTGTTTTTTTCCTTCATTTAATTTTTCGATCTGTGTTTTTATGTTTTTTGTTATTTTGTGTTTTTGTTTTATTGTTGTTTTTGTGTTTTATTGTTGTTGTTTGTATTTTTGTTGTTTTAGGTATGCTCTTTGAGTGTACTGATAGGGGCAGGCTAGGGCAAGCCTTGGGTGTCTTTTGATAGAATAGATACCCCTACCTCCTTGAATCTTATCCGAAAGTAACACCTTGAAATTAGTTTTTTCCATAAATTATATATATATATAAATATATATATATATTCTTTTATAAATAGTAAGTCAACTTTAACATATATTTTTAAATTTATTAATTTAAATAAGTTTTTTTTTTTTTGTATCGATAAAAAGGGGGTTGAAGGGCCCCGATCCTTTACATAGAGCTCAAAAGATGTACAGGTAAAAACAAGATAAGATCATACAAATACAATATAGACCTATCTTAGTAAAACAAACAAACTTGGGCTAAACTACTAATGGAGAGGATGAAATAATATTCCTTCCATTATCCTTCTATTTGACATGGCTTATGTAGTGCTCAATGCTTTGCATAACTGATAAAGAAACTGCTGACAACAATGTAATTTAGTGTGCTCAAATCCTTCATCCCATGATCCCAATAAGTATTTTGCTTTGCTTTGCCCTCTTTATCTACTAGCTTCATTATCAATTCTTATAATCTCTTCCAAATCTATGGGGGTGTATGACCAAACCTTGAAATTCTCATATTTAACTACCATATTCACCATTTTATTTATAGTTTTGTTTCCCTCTTTATAAATATGTTTAACTTGACTTTCTTCTAGGTTTCCCAAAATAGTCCTTGCATCTGTAATTATTTGTAAAATGCTAGAATTATTTAACTTCCCTCTTTGAAGGGAAGTTATAATATTCTTGGAATCCCCCTCAAGAAAAATTCTCCTAAAACCCAAATTCACTACAATTCAAAGGCCTGTAAGCATCATCCTTGCTTCAACTTGGTGATTTGTGGTAATTCCTAGATACTCAGCATATGCATCCACTACCTGGCCTCTATCGTTCCTAATGATGCCCCCACCACCAACATGACTCGGGTTACCTTTTGTAGCCCCATTGAAGTTAATTTTTACCCAGTCTTTGTGAGGATGTTCCCATTTAGTATCTAGTCTCACCTTATTAATTTTCATATTTAAGATATATTTTTATCTAGAGAGGATCATTGCAATATTTTCTTGGCTGACAGTATTATTAATACAATCCTCCAATAAGGTTATTTTTATCCTAGCATAAACCCCAATTATTCCTCTAGTTTTATTTTTGAACACTTGTCTATTTCTTTCCAACCAAATCCCCAAGTAAATATGTGGAATACATTTTTGCCAAAAAATATTGCTTTCTAAGTGCCATTGTTCCCAAATCCTGATTAGAGAATCTGGAATAACCCAAGCAACATTAACTTCTCTCAATAACATATTTAGGATATCACAAAAAAAATCATAAGTTACAAACAGGTGGTCCACGCATTCATCCTCTTTGTTACATAAGACACAAATAGTTGGAACCACAATCCCTCTTTTGAACATATTGTCTTTCATAAGGATCTTATTGAGAATGGTAATCCAAAAAAACATAGCAACCTTAGGGATGATTTTTAGCTTCTAAATTCTTTTAAGCTCAGGTTTCTCTGAGGTTACTTTACTTAAGACTATATTCATCTTTCACCAAATACTGGCCTTGTTGGTTTCTTCCCCAATAATCTGATCCTCATATGAACCTCTACCTAAATAGTAACTCCTTAAAAGGATTTATAGATCTTTACCCCCCGAGTCTTGCATATCTTCTTGCAGGATTTTCCACTCCTGAAAATCACTCATCCTATGAATGTAACCATTAATTTTCTTACCATAGGTTCTGGTTAAATGTTCTTTAATATTTTTTGAACTTTTTATAGTTCGCTAAAGGCTCCTATTGAATCCAAGGGTCTTTCCAAAAGTTAATTTTTCCCCCCTACCTACTCTCCATTTTAGACCTTGCCATAGAACTTTTCTACTATTGATTATATTTTACCCAAAAATAGACCCACGTGGAGGATTAGAACAACTGATAAAGTGGTTTTTGTCCTCCAAGTATTTGTTTTGGATAATGCTAACCCATTTCCCTGATGCCACAATGCAAAGCCGCCAACCATGTTTAGCTGGAAGGGCTCCATTTAGATCTCTCAAAATCCTCAAACCAAGACCCCCATTTTGTAAAGGCTAGCAGTAGGTATCCCATTTAGTGCCATCCCATAAGAAATTTTTTTGTAGTCTTTCTAAAGTCTTCCACTTTCCTTGACATCCTTAGGAAAGACATGAAATAAATAGGGAGGCTTTGAAGCATGTGTTTTATGAGTTGTACTTTCCCTGTAGAGGATAACAGAGATCTCTTCCAACCTTGAAGTTTCCTATTAAATTTATCAATAATCAGATTCTAAATTTCATCTTTCATCTTGCCTATAAATAAAGGCAAACCAAGATAGGTGATAGGGAACTTTTCCTCCTTACATCCCAACACTTTAATTATTTGAAAATTATATTTTCCTCCGTGTTTAAAAATATAATCCTACTTTTTTCATAATTTATTTTTTGACCCGTAGCTTTTTCATAAGAATCAAAGACTTTTTAAAACTCCAAAACTTTTTCCTCTGTAGCTTCCCCAAGTAAGAAAGTATCATCCACAAATTGTTGATGGGACAAAGCTTCACCAATGGATGAATGTTTTAGACCTTTGATATTACCATCCTTTCTCTTTCTTTCCAAAGTTCTTCCTAGGGCATATGCCATAATGATAAGGAGATATGGAGACAACGAATCTCCAAACCTGATTCCTCTTGTAGAAGGAAATAACCCAACAAATTGTCCATTGATCAGGATCGAAAATTAGGGGTTAGATATACACATGCCAACCCATGCCCTCAATTTTTGACTGAAACCCATTCGCTCCATTATTTTATCTAAGAAAGACCACATAACCCTATCATAGGCTTTGTTCATGTCTAGCTTAAGGAACATGCTTGACCCTTTCCTCCTTTGAAGAGAGTGTGATGTTTCATAAATGGAAATGATGCTTTCAGTAATCTGCTTTCCTGCCATATAACCTCCTTGATCTTCATTAATTATTAAGGGGATGATGGTTTTCAACCGATTGGCCAACACTTTAGTAAATATTTTGTAAATCTACATAGGCTAATTGGTCTAAAGTCCTGCAACTTTTCTACCCCATATTTCTTGAGAATCAGAGCAATGAAGATATTATTCCATTCTTTCAAAAACTTACCATATTCTTGGGTTTCTTGGATTGCATTGACTACATCTTCTCCAACAATATCCCAATGATGTTGAAAAAAACCTAGTGGGAAACCATCTGGCCCTAGACCCTTGGATGCTCCCATAGAGAACACAACTCTTTAATTTCCTCCTTAGAGATTACCTTGCATAGATATTCATTCATGCTATCATTAACTCCTTTGGGAATATTGTTAATGATGCTTTCTATTTCCATGTTTCACTCTATTTTTATTTGCTAAGAAGTTTCTAGAAGAAAGTAATGGCCAGATTTTTAATATCATTTAAATCTTCATACTTTATTCCATATTTTCCCATAAGGTAGAGGATTTTATTGTTGTTCCTATGTCTCATGGTCGAAACATGGAATAATTTAGTGTTTCTATCACCTTCCTTGAGCCACATATGTCTCATAGTCAAAACATGGAAGAATTTAGTGTTTCTATCACCTTCCTTGAACCACAATACTCTACATTTCTGTTTCCTATGAATTTCCTCTTTGGCAATGGTTTTATGATACTCCGTGAGGAGTTGTTTTTCCCTTTCATGCCACTCTCGTTTTCTACCTTCCCTCTCCATTGTTTCCTCTATATCATGGATATCCTTTTTAAGTTGTTTTCTTAAATTGATGTTACCAAAAACCTCTTTATTGCATATTTTGATTCGATACTTGATGTTCTTTAATTTCTGGGTAACTCTGTACATAGCTGATCCTTGAACCTCCTCATGCCACCAAAATTTTGTTTCAATACTTGATGTTATTTAATTTATGGATAACTCTATACATAACTGATCCTTGAACCTCCTCCTACCACCAAGATTTAATTTTGTTTGTAATATTTAGGTGCATATTTTATATAAATATATATAAAAGTGTGTTTGTATTTTTATTTTCCCTTTGCGTCTTAGACAAAGGATACTGAAGAACACAAGCTTATACTGAGAGGGGGGGGTGAACAGTATAAGACCGCTTTCTACTTTTTCTTTCGATTCAACTTGCAGTTCAAAATTATGCGGTGAATATATAGATATCAAAAATAGAAATCAAAGCAATGCACAGAATATCATCCACAATAGAGACACAACAATTTACGTGGTTCACCCAACGCGGGCTACTCCACGGATAAAATTTTTACTAAATTTTATCACCTCAAATTCTGGGAAACATGTCCCGATTACAAAGTTTATGGGCACCAACCCAAAGGAGATACCTTCCCCTAGCTCTGCTTAATCTGGTGATCCTCTAGAGAACCTCTGCCTCTACAGCCCTTAGCAAGTGGAACTCTATCCACAGAAGACACCTGTCTTCCCTGCTCTGGCTGGAGACCTCTGTCCTCAACTCTATCACCGCACAGTCGATCCTCTTATCTGCACCAAAACATAGTCCTTCGGTCTGGCACTATTGTCCTCGAACTTGCACCTCTGCGCAATTACAGCACTTCGATCAAATATCCACTTATGCACCTCTGTGCAAACACAACAACAATGTCTTCGCACACTCTGCTCTTCGACGATCGAACTTCTCCCTGCACTCTGCTTCTACGAAAGTCGCACTTCGAACGCACACTTGATCGATGCCCAAACTATTCAAACAGCCCTCCTTTTATAGAGTAAGATTCAAGATCATTACATTCAATCTTAGTCGGCTGTTACTCTTCAACTGCGTCGGCTGCAAAACCCTGTGCTGCGTCGGCCTAGATTTTAACTTTGTCGGCTCAAAGTTAACTCTGTCCTTCAACCGCCACTGGTTCTGTAGCTGTCCCTGCGAAACTACAACATGTCATGATATCATGACATTTTTACAACCGTACACCTTCTATAGCCTGTTGTCATGAAATCGCGACACCTTGGCCTTTGTCGACTTCCTTTGTGCTTCTATCGTGAAATCGTGACACCTTTGCCTCTTGCTGACGTCATCTCACTTCTGTCATGAAATCGTGACACTTTAGTCTTCATGGCCTTCCTCTCAGCTTTTGTCGTGAAATCGTGACACATCTGCTTTTGCTGACGTCATCTGCAACTCTATCATGAAATCATGACGCTTTCGTTGCCTTAAGCTCTTTTTTGCCATATGCCCGCGAAACTGGAACATGTCACGAAATCGTGACGCTTTCGCCTTCGAGCTCTTCCTTCTTCAATTCATCACGAAATTGCGACGCTTCTTCTGTTTAAGACTTGCTAACTATTTCTGTCGTGAAATCGTGACACTTTCTCCAACTGCAAGCTGCCATCTCAACCTGTCATGAAATCGTGACACTTTCTGCATCCGTACAACTTCTTTGTAGCCTATCATGAAATCGTGACGCTTTCAGCTTTCGAAAGCTTTCCCTGCAACTTGTCGTGAAATCATGAGCTTGCTTGTACGTTTTCATCCTATCATGAAATCGTGACACTTTGTTCTTTCGTAAAGCTTTTGTTTTTCTTCGAATGGCCTCTCCTTTCGGACTCTTCCCTTTGCTGCATGTCACAAAATCATGACGCTTCTCATTTCGAGCTTTTTAGCATGTCACAAAATCGTGACAGCCCTCACTTGGATCTTTGCATCATGTCGCGAAATCATGACAGTTCCTGAATCACTTTCTCTCTCTTCAATCTTGTCGTGAAATCGTGACAGCTTACACTGTGGACTCTTTCTTCTGCAACATGTCGTGAAATCGTGACATTTTTTTGTCCGTACAGCCTCCTTTGCAGAATGTCATGAAATCGTGACACTTTTCTTTCTCTGCCTTCTCCTTCTCGAATTGCGATAGTCCGTCGTTCTACCTTCGCATGTCACGAAATCGTGACAGATTTGCCTGACTTTCTCTCTCCTTCCACATGTCACGAAATCGTGACACATTTGCCCAAACTTTCTCTCTCCTCAAACATGTCACGAAATCGTGACAGTTTTGCCAGCGCTTTCTCTCTCCTAAAACATGTCGCGAAATCGTGACAGTTTTTCCAGCCGCCTGCATACTTTTTCTTACTTGTCTTTTTCTTGATCTTTTGCAACTGGGCTACCCTGATCTTCTTGGAAACTCATTGTCCATGCTTGAAACCTTCATCAAGACACATTCTTTGACATCAAACCAAATTGCTTCAAGACCTTCTTGACATCAATGACAACATCTACACTTAGAGCAAGAGCAATGTACCCAAGGTACCCAAAATTGCCAACAATCTCCCCCTTTGTCATTGATGGCAACCCTTAACTGAAAAACACTACTCAAGAGCCAAAACTGAAACCAACTGTGCCAACAACTGAGAATCTGCAATTGAAGTTTTTGCTCCCCCTGACTTGAAGCTCTCTTCTTCACTATGAAGCTCTCCCCCTTACTCATATCTCTCCCCCTTTGTCATCAATGGCAAAGGGTCACCTTTGGGGCTCGGGACTAAGAATGAGCCTCTTAGCTTAGTCCCTCCCCCACCTCCTGATGAGGTGATTTAAAACAAGGGTGGGAGTGAAACTCCCATTAGGCACTCATCATCATCAGTGTCTATAATTTCTTTGTCGGGCCTTCTCTTGAACTCTTTGTCAGTGTTTCTGTTCTTGTCACTTTTCTTGTTCTTGTTCTCATCTCTTTTCTTGTCCATACCTTGATCCTTGGACCTGTTTATACCACTTGTTCCTATTCTTGTACCTTGGAAGATCAGCTCTGCATTGTCTGGCTGTGTGACCTGCATTGTTGCACTTATAGCAAGTAACAATATTATTTCTTTCGGGCATAGCTGTTCTTTGAATCCGCCTGTTCTGACTAACCCAGTTCCTGTTATTTGCCTTGCAAAAAATTGCCTTGTGCCCGAACTGATTACAAGAGTAGCAATACCCTTGAAATAAATTACGGCCCCTGAAATTGTCATTTATCTTCCTTACTTGAGTCATGCACTACGAAGCCATGTGGCCAAACCCGTGACACGCAAAACATCTGCCGTGAAATATTCTTCTGTTTGACCTCTTGGGTCCCGAAAACTTCTTTTTCGTATTCAGAATTCTGTTTTCTGTTTCTGCGCATTTATCACTCACGGACTCTTTCTCTGAAATACTCTCTTCATCAGAACTCTCTTCTTTCTGAAATCTCTTACTTGATTCCCCAACCTATTTTTTGTGTGGTTTAACAAAACCAAGACCTATTTTATCTGATGGATTTCTTTGACTTTGGATGAGAGACTTAACCCTTTTGGAGCTATCTTGAAACCTGTACAACTTATCCTTGTATTCTTTATTTTCCTCTTTCATGGCAGCCATTTTTTGTTCTAATTCACTATACTCAAGCATCTTAGATTCTAACTCATTCTTGAGTTCTTGTGTCTTAGCCATAGAGATGTCAAGACTTTCTATGAGTTCATCTTTCTCCATACAACATTCATCTAATTTATCCTTAAGTCGAGCATTCTTCTTTCTTTCCTTTTTCAAAACACTAAGAGCATTAGTAAGTTCACATTCAAGATCCTCTATATTATTGCATTTTGAATCATCAAGGCCTTTTTCAGATTTCTTATCACTAGAGGTGCTATCCTTTTCAAAAACCATACAAGCATCTTCCTTATCATTTTCTGAAGCATCCTCATACATACTAGCAACCAATTCATTATTTGTGCAATCATCCTCAAGGTGCCCAAAATTTCCACATCTAAAACATTTCATGACAATGAATTTATGTTTCGGTTCTTCCTCTTTTTCTGAAATGAACAACATCTCATTTTCATCATCACTAGAAGAACTTTCACTATCACTGCTAGAACACTTACTTGCTTTGTCTAGGTAGAAGCTCTTCTTATTCTTGTGTGAATGCCTCTTTCCTTGATTGTTGTGCTCATCTTTGTTCTTTCTGTAATACCTGTGCTTTTCAGAATCCTTGCTCTTAACATCCTGTATATCTTCATCACTTTCATTCTTGGAAATAGTACAGTCAGTAGCATAATGACCAAACTTTCCACAGTTGAAACATCTTATGTTTTTCTTGCTTTTGTGTTTTCTAGAGAACTTGCCTTTTTTGTTGTAATATGCCTCTTCATCACTAGAAGACTCATCACTCTCTTGAATCTGTTTGCCCTTTGATTTCTTGGTAGCTTTGAAAGCTGCCTCTTTCTTGACATCAACTTTCACTTGAGTTCTCAGCTCAAATGCTTGCAAGAATACTATGGAGCTCATCCTTTTTCAACTTATCTAAATCTTTAGCTTCCTCAATAGCAAAAATATTTTCACTAAATCTATTAGGAAGAGATCTTAAAATCTTATCACACACATCATTTTCAGCAAGTTCAAGACCTAAGTCTTTCATAGAATTAACAACTTCATCCATACGGAGCATGTAGTCACTAATATTTTCATCATCATTCATCTTGAGTTGTTCAAACATACCTTTAAAATGTCTCAATTTGGCCTTTCGGACATTTGCATCACCTGTATGAACCACCTGCAATTGTTTCCACATTTCACTAGTTGTCTTGCAGTGAATAACTTTGGTGAGATCTACTTTTTGTAAGCCTCTCAGGATTGCATTCATGGCTTTTGAATTGCTGTGAAGCATGAGCCTATCTTCTTTGGTATAAGGACCATGTTCAGGAATAGTGTATTCGTCTTCAATCACTTCCCATACCTCATTACCAAGTGCCATTAGATAAACTCTCATTCTTGCACTCCACAGACCAAAATCTGATCCATCAAGAATAGGTGTTGCATTGCCACCTAAAAAATCCATTGTGTTCTTAACCAGTTCTTCCTTTCGGTTGTTAAACCTTTTCGAAGGAACCCGCTCTGATACCAATTGAAGAACACAAGCTTATACTGAGAGGGGGGGTGAACAGTATAAGACCGCTTTCTACTTTTTCTTTCGATTCAACTTGCAGTTCAAAATCATGCAGTGAATATATAACAATATCAAAAACAGAAATCAAAGCAATGCACAAAATATCATCCACAATAGAGACACAACAATTTACGTGGTTCACCCAATGCGGGCTACTCCACGGATAAAATTTTTACTAAATTTTATCACCTCAAATTCTGGGAAACATGTCCCGATTACAAAGTTTATGGGCACCAACCCAAAGGAGATACCTTCCCCTAGCTCTGCTTAATCTGGTGATCCTCTAGAGAACCTCTGCCTCTGCAGCCCTTAGCAAGTGGAACTCTATCCATAGAAGACACTTGTCTTCCCTACTCTGGCTGGAGACCTCTGTCCTCAACTCTATCACTGCACAGTCGATCCTCTTATCTGCACCAAAACACAGTCCTTCGATCTGGCACTATTGTCCTCGAACTTGCACCTCTGCGCAATTACAACACTCGATCAAATATCCACTTATGCACCTCTGTGCAAACACAACAACAATGTCTTCGCACACTCTGCTCTTCGACGATCGAACTTCTCCCTGCACTCTGCTTCTACGAAAGTCGCACTTCGAACGCACACTTCGATCGATACCCAAACTATTCAAACAGCCCTCCTTTTATAGAGTAAGATTCAAGATCATTACATTCAATCTTAGTCGGCTGTTACTCTTCAACTGCGTCAGCTGCAAAACCTTGTGCTGCGTCGGCCCAGATTTTAACTTTGTCGGCTCAAAGTTAACTCTGTCCTTCAACCGCCACTGGTTCTGTAGCTGTCCCTATGAAACTACAACATGTCACGATATCGTGACATTTTTATAGCCGTACACCTTCTATAGCCTGCTGTCGTGAAATCGTGACACCTTGGCCTTTGTCGACTTCCTTTGTGCTTCTATCGTGAAATCGTGACACCTTTGCCTCTTGTGACGTCATCTCACTTCTGTCATGAAATCATGACACTTTAGTCTTCATGGCCTTCCTCTCAGCTTTTGTCACGAAATCGTGACACATCTGCTTCTGCTGACGTCATCTGCAACTCTATCGCGAAATCGCGACGCTTTCATTGCCTTAAGCTCTTTTCTGCCATATGCCCGCAAAACTGGAACATGTCACGAAATCGCGATGCTTTCGCCTTCGAGCTCTTCCTTCTTCAATTCATCACGAAATCGTGACGCTTCTTCTGTTTAAGACTTGCTAACTATTTTTATCGTGAAATCGTGACACTTTCTCCAACTGCAAGTTGCCAACTCAACCTGTCGTGAAATCGTGACACTTTCTGCATCCGTACAACTTCTTTGTAGCTTGTCGCGAAATCGTGATGCTTTCAGCTTCCGAAAGCTTTCTCCTCAACCTGTCACAAAATCATGACGCTTTTCCTTTCTCCCCCAATCGCCATTGGCTTTCGTACGCTTTCTCCACTGCCTGTCACGAAATCGCGACACTTCTGCTTTCGTACGCTTTCTCCATTGCCTGTCGTGAAATCGCGACGTTGCTCCTTTCAGACTCTTTCCTTTGCTGCATGTCGCGAAATCGCGATGCTTCTCAATTCGAGCTTTTCAGCATGTCGCGAAATTGCGACAGTCCTCACTTGGAACTTTGCATCATGTCGCAAAATCACGACAGTTCTTGAAACACTTTCTCTCTCTTCGATCTTGTCGCGAAATCGTGACAGCTTACACTGCGGACTCTTTCTTCTGCAACATGTCGCGAAATCGTGACATTTTCTTGTCCGTACAGCCTCCTTTGCAGAATGTCGCGAAATCGCGACACTTTTCTTTCTCTGCCTTCCTACACTGTCCAAGTCGCGAAAATGCGACATGTCACGAAATCGCGACAGTTTTGCCTGCTTCGTCTCTGCCTTCCCGCATGTCGCGAAATCGTGACACATTTGCCCAAACTTTCTCTCTCCTCAAACATGTCACGAAATCGTGACAGTTTTGCCAGCGCTTTCTCTCTCCTAAAACATGTCGCGAAATCGCGACAGTTTTTCCAACCGCCTGCATACTTTTTCTTACTTGTCTTTTTCTTGATCTTTTGCAACTGGGCTACCCTGATCTTCTTGGAAACTCACTGTCCATGCTGAAACCTTCATCAAGACACATTCTTTGACATCAAACCAAATTGCTTCAAGACCTTCTTGACATCAATGACAACATCTACACTTAGAGCAAGAGCAATGTACCCAAGGTACCCAAAATTGCCAACAGAGACCTTCCCTAAAGTATGTTTCAAATTTCAACCTTAAAAAAATATTTTAATCCCTTGCTCATGTGGTGTTAATCTCTTTATAGTTTGTATGCATATGCTTTCACATTTCTAACCTATTTAAATTATATTATTGCATCAATATCAAAATCCGGAATGGAAGGAACACATTCCTATTGTTTTAATCCTTATACTAATATATAGAGAAGAATGTTAGAAATGTGACAATCCCCTGCCCATAGCCATAAATTGGAAAATTTTACAAGTTAATGTTTATAAAATTAATATATATATATAATAAAATTTTAAAAAGTTATTTTTATTATTTTTTTTTAATAAGTTATATGTAATTTTTATTGGGGTAAATTTATCAAAATATTAAAATATTATATTTGTTGTTAGGTCAATTAAATCATATTCAACATGTCTTTTTATCACAAATATTTTTCATTTCTTTTTTCTATTAAATATATTCTTCTACTTCCTCAAAGTGCTATGTTTTCATAATCAACTCCTTGACATCATATTGATTAAGAGATAAAATCTCACTTGACCAATTATGTTCCAAAATTTGAATTTCAAAGTGCTATGTTTCCATAATCAGCTTCTTGACATCATTTAAATTAAGAGATAAAATTTCACTTGGCCAATTACATTCTAAATTTTGAATTTCGCTAGGACAATTACATTGTAAATTTTGAATTTCGCTAAGATAAAAATCAACACCGTAGTTAACTAAAGTATTTGCTACTTGATTTCCTTCTCTATAAAATAAACTAAAAATATAACTAAGTATTTGCTACTTGATTTTCTTCTCTATAAAATAAAAATAAAAATATAACTAAAATATGGAGAAGAAGTTATTTACTACTTAATTTCCTTCGAAGAGACCTTAACTTAAGATGACCTTTAATCCTCCATTCCCTCTTAAGCGCTCGCTAAGAGATTTTAGCCTATTTTAATGGTGCTCCATAATTCAAGAAAAGATTATGATTTTTCCTATTATGGAACTTTATTAATTTATTTTAATTTTACACATTAATAAATCAAGATATATGTAGATTAATTTGAAGTTAAATATTTGTGCGTGATTGTATGTTAATATTCTATTAATAAAGTAAATTTTATAAAAAAAATGTTTTTCCATTTACATCTTGGTTGATAGGTAGAGGAAGATAGCATAGCAAATATTTTAGGGTGTAGCATTGGTTCCCTTCCCTCGGTTTATTTTGGGATGTCACTGTTCAAAGGTGCATCAAAACCATCGATGTGAGATTCAGTGGTTGAAAGAGTTCAAAAGAAGTTAACGGGGTGGAAAGGTGCCCTTTTAAGTCAAGCGAGGAATATTTTATTGGTCAAAGCTACTTTACAAAACATCGTGGTGTACTTCCTCTCCTTGTTCAAGATTTTGAGGAAAGTTATTGATTAGTTAGAGCAAATCCAACGATCCTTCTTGTGGTCATGGGCTAAAAAGAAGAAGAGATCCCACCTGGTGGCATGGGATCAAGTCTGTAGTAGGAGAGAAGGAGGCTTAGGTTTGAGAAGGTTAAGAACGATGAACAGAGCCTTGATTGCAAAACATTCTTGGAAATTAGTTCAGGATGATAATGTCAGTTGGGTTAAGATTGTGAAGGCTAAATATCTTGGTGGTGGTAGCAATTTCTTGAAATCCCAAGCTCTCGAGGTGGGATCTACTTTTTGGTCCAGCATAGTTGGTAGTCGATTGGATGTGCGTAAAGGCCTTAGTTGGGTGGTGGGGGATGGTTATTTCATTGATTTTTGGGAAGATTCTTGGGCCTCGCCATCCTCTCTTGAAGATTGCCCGACCTTCGCCTGTCTAGAGCCAATCACAGATAAGTTCTTTGGTCCCAAAGTTTCTGACTTTTTAGAATTATTCAATGGTCATCTTCGGTGGAAGTCCTTTGATTTTCCAAATATTTCTCAAGAGGAGAAACTTGCTTTTATAAATTTAAAAAACTCCATAAAATTGGTTCCTAACACCGAGTACTGGTCTTCATGATAGGTTGGTTTGGGGTCCTAAGAAAGATGGTCGGTTTTCGGTTAAGTCTGCTTATGGCTGCTTGGACTATGATTCGGATCCCTGGTTCCTAACGAATCAAGTCTGGATTAAAGGTCTGACGCCTAAAGTCAATGTGTTCTTCTAGTTGATAATTCAGGGAAAGTGTCTTACTCTTGATAATCTTCAAAAAAAAGAGAATGATTTTCCCTAATAGGTGCTTCCTATGCGATAGGGTTTTTGAATAACATTTCCACTTATTTTCCCGTTGTGCCTATACCCTTGAAGTCTTATGCCAATTTTTTTTGGAACTGGGTGTTGGTTGGGTTCTTCCCAACTCGCTGGAGGACCTGGTTGTTCAATAGGTCTCCCCCTTCTCCTCTCCCCACCTACGCCAGTTTTGGAAATTCGAGTTACCCCATATTTGGTGGCGGGCGTGGAAGGAAAGGAATGCCCGCGCCTTTGAAAATATTTGTCATCTTGAGTCATCGATCTCCTCAAGGACCATTGTAGATACAATGGAAAATGTGAAAGCTTTAAAACTGGATTCGATAACTTATGAAGGGGAGATCGGTTTGGAGAGATCATTGGGTTTTTTAACTCAACCTCAGAATACAATGAGCAGGGTGAGTCAGGACAAGGCTAGCACGATTTGGGAACCCCCTCCATCGGGTTGGCTGAAATTCAACTTTGACGGAGCTTCTAAAGGGAACCTGGGTCCGACGGGTGCAAAGGGTTTGTTAAGAAACTCGGAGGGCAAAATCCTTCTTGCCTTTGCTAAAAGCTTGGGTCACCAAACCAGTCATTTTGCTAAATCTCGGGCTTTATTTCAAGGTGTTTCGCAACTGAACTAGGTGAATTGCAGGAAACTAATCATAGAAGAAGATTCAGTCAATGTTATCAACATGATTAATGACAACCAAAATCCCTCCTGGACTGTTGCAAAATTTATAATTGGAACCACGAGAATATTCAAAATTTAGAAAAAGTTCAATTCAAGCACAAGCACTAGTTCATGGAATGTAACAAAATTTAGAAAGAGTTCAATTCAAGCACAAGCACTAGTTCATAGAATGTAACAAAGTTGAGGACTTCCTGGCTAATCAAGGTCTTACGCAGCAAGATCTTCACATTTGTATAGGGAATTTCCCAGATGGCCTTAGATCGTTGGACAATGAATTCAGGCAAAGGTCAAACTTGAGTCAGAATACTTAGGGCGGGTGGCTGGAACCCTCCCCATTGGATTTTGCTTTGTGAATGTTTTGGTTGGTCCTGCGTGCCTAGTTTTTTGTCTCTGTTTATTCATGCGGACCTACGTGCCCAGCTTTTATCTCTGTTTGGCTTATGTGTTTGGGTTTATTCGGTTAGTATATGTTGGTCTGAGTGTAGGCATTTGTGTCCAAGGGTTGGTTGGCTTTAAGCGTGCCTAGTTTTTTGTCTTTGTTTATCCATACGGGCCTGCGTGTCCAACTTTTATCTATGTTTTTGTTTGGCTTGTGTCTGGGTATATTCGGATAGTATACGTTGGTTTGGGTGTAGGTAGTTGTGTCTAAGGGTTGGTTGGTTTTAATGTTTGAAGTGTCCAGAGTCTCCTCCTAGTGACTCGAGATTAGCTTCTTTTTGTTATAAGACACTCTCCTAGTGATTCGAGATTAGCTTCTTTTTGTTATAAGACTTGAAGGTTCTTTCAAAATTCCTTTTGTTCAACTAATAAAAAAATTCTATTAATAGACATAATTTTGTGTTTTATCTAAATACAAAAAATAATAATAATAAATATAATATATAATATATATAATTTTCAGATTTGTATAAAGCCAGTCTGATGGACGGATAAGACCTCTAGTTTTCTGTTTCAAATTTATAATTAAAAAAATATAAAATATATTTTTTAATTTTAAAAAAATTATCACATTTTTATAATATTATTTTACACTAATAAAAGCCAGTCTATGGACGAATAAGACCTCTCGCTTATGCTCTGGTTTCTGGTTTCTGTTTCAGATTTATAATTTAAAAATTAAAATTCTTTTAATCTCCTGTTGAGGAGGGCGTTCTTATTTCCTGTTTCAACCAAGGAATATGGTTTGTATGCATATGCTTAAGATTTCACATGGCTAACCTATTCAAATTGTGTTATCGCATCAATATGGAAAACCAGAACGGAAAGAGAGGTCCCTAATTAGATATATAATTTATTTTTCCTTCCTGAAACCGTATGTCATTTTATTTTTTATTTTTATTATAATTTAAATTAAGTTTTTTAAAACCAGAAGCCTATCAACTCAAATGTCCAACAACATTAAGAAAATACTTATAAACGTAAGATTCCTCTGCTCATAGCCATGCATTGCAATAGTCTAGTTAAAAGAAGAGTGTGCTTTCAAATATTTTAACAATAAAGTTAGGAAAATATTTGTCCCAAGAAAATATTATTTATTTTTTAATAATATTTTCTTATAAACGTAAGATTCAACATCAAGAAAATATTATTTATTTTTTAATAATATTTTCTTATAAACGTAAGATTCCTCTGCTCATAGCCATGCGTTGCAATTGTCTAGTTAAAAGAAGAGTGTGCTTTCAAATATTTTAACGCTAAAGTTAGGGAAATATTTGTCCTAACCATAGTTCATAGTTGGGACAAACATAAAGATTTTAGTTCGAACTGTATTTATATAATTTAATAAAAATAAAATTTATTTTAATCTTAGTCTGCAAAAACAATGTATTGATATGATATTAGATTCATACGAAAACCTAAATTACTGAAAAAATGGGCCTAGTATACCCTCCTCCATCTGTTAAAATATTATAAAATAAAAAAATTATAATATTTTTTTCATTTGTCTTTTGCTCAGAGTTAGCTTTGTCTCTTCCTCCTTATAGACTTCCTCTTTTTTCCTTTTGCCAAATTATTGTCAGAGAAATGCCAAACAGTCTGTCTGGCTTTTCTTGCTCTACCCATACAATCGTTATAATCAAATATAGACAAAACAAACAGCCTAAAATGCACATTAATTTCTTTAAGATTTAAATTTAAGTTGAAAGGTTTTTTTTAGAAACCTAAATTTAAACTAGCATAAATTTTTTGAGAAATTTAAATTCAAAACATTATGATGTGTAAGGTGTGAAAAAAACTTCATAATAGCTATTAAAATATCCTCCAGAAGCAAAGGGTTAGTTAAAAAATTATCAATAATTAAATAAAAAAACATGAAAAAAAGGCCACGCCATTCACCATAGGAAAACAAATATAACTCGAACATAGATCCCAAAATCTCTGCATCCTTTGCACATTTAAAAAAAAAAAAAAACTTCCATATATATATATAAGCCGAGAAAAACCGAAGCAGCATTACATCGTGTCACAAGAAAACCAGGGGAAGAAATCCAAAGCCTGACGTCGTGCAGGTACCTATTCACAAACTAACGTAGCATTCCATATCAAACTAAAGTGACGACGTGGGTGAAGTTCTGGGACTTATGGCGGGACTCGAAGAGGGGCATGTGCAGGTTCAAGCCCCGGGCGCTCCACGAGCCCATAAAGTAAGCGCTGGAAGCTAATTTCTGCTTCAGCTTTTTCACCAACAGCATCCGCGCCACAATATTTTTCAGACGGCGCTGCATCGCCTTCATGACCGTGAGGGGTTCAATCTCTTTCTCCCACAGCAACGGATAACTCCTCAAAAACTCCTTCCTACTGCTGTAGTTGACCTCACAATCTCTGCAGCTAATCTCCTCCCCCTCCTCCTCCTCCTCCTCCACCACCAACTTCGGCGCCCCGCCTTCAAATTCGCCGCCCCACTCCAAATCTCGCTCCGCCATTACAGAACCCTAGTTCGATTCCTATTTCTTCTCCCCCTTTCTCCTTCACCTACTGAAAAGGGTTTCAGCATTCTGGTTTGAAATAGGGGGAGTGTACAGTGCACGAGGTCTGCGCCGCGTGCTTACAGGCAGTGTACGATGTATGGAAATAAAAGGTTCACGAGGCGGCACATGAGAGAGAGAGAGTCTAAGGATAGGAGGACTAGCTAAGGTAAAGACAAAACCATCTGTTTAATTTTCGGTGGCGGACAAAATCAGTGGGGATTCTGATATGTTGGCGGTTTCGATGCCCGGACAAACTAAGGTGCGGCTTTTGATACGTTGGCGGTTTCGATGCCCAATGGAATCGACGGCTTGTTTGACCGCATAATCCCCCGGAAAACTTTTCTTTATAAATTGCTCCATGACTGCAAATTAAGATAAGTTAAGGAGCCTAAAAGGTGCTGCCATCTCAAAATCAGGCACATTCTTGCAAATGATGACGACGTTGCTACCTAGGATTTCTAAAATGGTATGTTTTTAAGATGGTCATTAAAGAAACTTAGCCTCGTAATACTTTTAATTATACTTTACATTTATTAAAACAACAATTATATTTTTTTATTTTGCATTTTCCAAAATTAAACAACCAAAACCAATTGGTCTTGGGCTGGCTAAGTTCGCTTTGTGGGTTGCGTTAACATTTATGTTATATTGCAGTTTTTAAGGTTTACTAAAAAAAAAATTAAGAAAAGATTTAGTTTAAAATTTTAGAGAAGGAAGTTTATATTGGAATAGAAGTAATAGTTTGACTTGACTGTCATTCTCCTCCACTCTAAATAATATTTATATATAAAATATAGCTAGCTTTTATCTAAGAAAGTTTAAATTTAAATTTAAATCACAATAAATATATATAATTATATATTTTTTTAGTTTTATTTTCTTACATACTCGTCAAACCTCATGATGTTGTTTCTAGGAACAAATATATAAATATATTAAACTCTTGTGACTACGTTTAGGGCTGGGCATCTTCATCCCAATCATGGCCTCTGATAAAGGTGAGAGCTGAGCTTATCAATAGGGGCCAAACATATAGTTATACACACCCCCTCCTACTCGCCCACATCGAAGTTTGAACCTTGAAGAAGAACCAAAATCCGAAACCTTACACTGTCCCTCCGAAAATTAAATAAAAATAAAATAAAATAATAAATATATAATTTTCATTATAACAATATTTGAGTCTTAGGTCGGAGGTATAGACCAATGGTTCTTCCAAACGGGTTCTTTCTAACCCCGTAAGGGAGGTTCAAATCTCGGGTGAGGTATAGATCAATGGTTCTTCCAAACGGGTTCTTTCTAACCCCGTAAGGGGGTGAAGGTCCAAGGTTCAAATCTTGGGTTTGAGCATAAAAGATTAAAATGAATGTGACATGGTGGTTATAAGGACCGATGTTGTATGGTGACTTTCGAGACAAACAATGCAGAATACTGTGATGATGTCAGAAGCATCATAACTTTTACACATTCCACCGTATAAAATTGAAAAATAAATATAAATATGTATATTCGAACTTTTACACTTTTCATAATTTTGTGTTTTATTCGTTCTATTATAAGATAAAGGACAATGACAATCATGAACATCCTTATTGATGTGATTGCGTCACAAGTTTCAGTGAATTAAATTTAAAAATTAATAGTTTTGGTCATTAATTGAAATTTAAAATATATTTGAAAAAAATTAATTAGTATTAGTTTAATTAGAGTTAGATTTTTATTTGTTTCATTTTTATTAATATTTATGGATTTATAATTTAATAAGATAGATTAAAAGTTTGAAGTGGGATTGAAGTCTTTATGAGAAGTAAAGACTAAGAAATCTGATTTATGATCATAGAATATTTTAATTATATAATCAAGTTGGATGAAAAATTTGAGGGAATTAAGAAATTAACCTAAAGTATGAGAGATTTCTCAACTTTTATTCAAAACAATAATCTATGGAGGTTGAGTTTGAAGAAGACAACTAAACATGGACCAACAACATGAGAGGCCAAAATTTAATAGTAGAAAAAATAGATAGATGCATATTCTTAGATCATTGGCAAGATGAAGGAACTTGTGCAGATGTGGGAAGACCATCTTTAATTTGTTGATATGATATAGCACTGGGAAGACCATCTTTAATTTGTTGATATGATATAGCACAAACATGGAATTCTTTAGGAAATGGTGGGTTGTATGCTCTTCCAAAACAAATTAAATTTATCACATCTAAATTAAAATAATGGAACAAGAACACTTTTGGAAACATTTTTGAGAAGAAAGAAGAACTAAAAGATAAACTTTTAAAATTCCAAAAAGGTGATCATAATAATCCAAACTCGGAGGAAAGGGAGTTGCTTAGTGAATATCATAATATTTTGAATAAGGAAGAGAAATTATGGAGATTAAAATCAAGATAGACTTGGTTAAAATATGGAGATAAAAATACAAAGTTTTTTCATAGGATGGCTATAGTATAGAGATCAACATCCAGAATTAGTAGAATTAAATCAATAGAAGGGGTTTGCATTAAATATCGAAATGAAATAAAAAGAGGCAAAATATTTTATCATAATATTCTAGGATTAGAGGAGACTGAAGTTCTTAATGATAAACTTCTTCAAGATGTACCTTCAGTTATAACAAATGAAGACAATAGAAAATCGATGGAGTCTATTACTCTAGAAGAAGTTCATTTAGCTTTTTTCTCTTTTAATAAGGATAAATTCCCAGGTCCAGATGGGCTCTTTGCAGCTTTTTACCAATATAATTGGGATATAGTGAAGGATTCTTTATTGGTGGCAATGGAACAGTCTTGGGTAAAATAATATATACCTTATAAAACAAATGCAACATATCTTACCCTAATTCCAAAAAATAAGGATGTTGAATTGTATGATTCTTTTAGACCCATAAGCCTATGTAATATGGCATATCAGATTATCTCCAAAGTGATGGTGAATCATTTAAGGTCATTGATTATTTCAGAAGAGCAAGGAGGATTTGTGAAAGGGAGACAAATTATGGACGAGATCATATTAGCTCATGAAGTTATACATTCAACAACTTCACGAAAGAGAAAGCAATGATCTTAAAACGTGATATGAGTAAAGTCTATGATAGGGTTAAATGAGATTTTCTTTTTTCGATTTTAGAAAAGTTTGGATTTGGAAAGAAATGGGTTAGATGAATTAAAGCATGTGTCTCTATAGTTTCTTACTTGGTGTTGGTCAATGGGTTAGTAACATAATATTTTAAAGCTAAGAGAAACCTTAGATAAGGAGATCCCCTATCTCCTTATTTGTTCATTATTATGGCAGAGGTTTTGAGTAGAAACTTAAATAAGGCTTACAAATTTGGGCTTATAAATGAACTTAAGGTTAGTAATAACATCGACAACATCACCCATCAACAATTTGTAGATGATACAACCCTTTTGGAAGGGCAAGAATAAATGAGGCTAGAGCTTTGAATAACTTTTTAAAGGAATACGAAAGAGCATCGGGGCAAAAAGTTAATAGGACAAAATCCAAAATTTACATCCTTAACACCCCAACTAATATCAAAGCAAGAATTTATAGGTTACATCAAATGGAGGAGGTAAATTTGCTAACAACTTTTCTAAGGTTGCCTTTATTTGAGGAGAGAATGAGGATATAATTATGGAATCTAGTTATTAGTAAAGTTCATAATAAACTACTAGCTTGGAAAGGTAGATGGTTAACATTAGCAAGAAGAGTGCAATTAATTAAGTCAGTATTACAAACCATTCTAACATATTATGTCATTGTATACTATGCCAAAATCAATTGAAAAAAGTTTAATCTATATTATGTGATCCTTTTTATGGTCAGGTTTACATGATAAAAGGAATTTTCCTTTGGTGAAATGGAGCAAGGTGTATGATGATAAAACTAGTGGAGGTCTTGGTTTAAGAGTTCTTACAGATGCAAACTTAGATCTTAAGGGAAAAGTAATATGGAAATTATACAAAGAGAGTCAAAGACAATGGGCAAGAATTCTTCTAAGTAAATTGAGCCCAATGACCCAAGTTCAATATTTATTGCATTTATCTTTACCAAATGGTTCTGCTCTTTGGAATGGTTTATAAAAATCTATTGATATAATGATTAAAGATTTAAGATGGGTGTGGGAACTAGAGAAAAAATTTCTATTTGGATGGATACTTGGTGTGATTAAAAACCACTCAATTTAGATCCAATTTTAAAACCTTGGATGAGATTGCTTCAAGACAAATATGGTGATAGGATTTAAAACATTTTGTACAAGGATCAAGAAGGAAGATACAAATGGAAAGAATAGTTTTTACAAGTATACAATACATTTAATTCTAAGAGGCAATTGAATAAAAAGATAACAATTGTGATTATTTTGAGGGGAGCCAAGGATAAATTGATTTGGGAGTTGAATAACTTAGGAGAATACACAAGAAGAAGTGGACATAATGTGAAGTGGAAGTATTAATAGGCTTAGAAATCCTTTTCCCACTATTAATGTGCCTACAAAGTCTTAATATTTGTTTGGTAATATGGAACAACTGTGATCTTTTCTTGGCTAGAAAAACTGATTGGTTCATGTACCACTCCTTATAATTGGCCAATTTCAAAACTTTTACCACCTCAAAACTACTTGCTTTTGCTACTATGTTGGTAAATATTTTTTATCTTGTCCATTTGTTCTTGATCAAGTAGTTTGAGTTTTTCCTACTTCAGTGTGATGAGTTGGGTGCCAAGTGTCACAAACTCAAGGTGTTTGCTTTAGAGACTAAGGGTTGGAAAGTCTAATGTCCCAAGTGATTATCTTCCCTAAGAATATCTTTTTTGGTCCTTCTAAATTTGGCCCATATTATTTTCTCATAGCCACATCAGCATACAATGTTGGTTGTCATGATGGTAACATCATAAAGTTGGTATTGTGTGTCTTTGCCATAGATTTGCTTGTGACACTCAACTAATGCAAAGGCTCCTCCATACTTGTCCTATTGATTTTGTGCCACTTTGGGAACCCCTCGGTATGTGCAAAAAACTTTCTAGCTTTATTAAAGAACTACCTTAGCTTGAAGATCTTCATTGTGTTAGAGTATATTACATCATTTGGATCATGATATGTACCACCTTTGGTACATATCTAGAGTAGGAGTTTACTTCAAAGTAAATCTAGCTAGTTACTTCAAGTGTTATAATAAATGCACAAGTGTCAATGTGCAAGTAGTAAATGTGCATGTAGTCCACATGTACATGAGTCCTAGATACAATAGAGGCCAAATAATCCATCTTTCTATATAAAGGTATCATAGGTAGTGTTTGATATAGCAGTAAGAATGTAATATTAGTAGAATATATATCAGTAAGATATATAATAGTAGTAGGATAGAGTGAACACACAGTGTATGTGTAGTAAGGTACAATGCAGTTCTTTCATATACTTTCATGGAGTGTTCATGTCATCCATTATATAACATTATACTATTTTCATCACTCTCATTAATGGCATATTTCTAAGTTATTTGTAGGTGTTCATTCTATTATTTTCGTGCATATTATTGTGCCATTAGATTTATAGTTATCTTATATTAGTTATCCTACATCTTGTGGTTGTACTACCTCTCATCAAAAGCTAACAGTGGTATCAGAGCACATGGTAGATCAAATAGGAAATAGGGAGAGCCATAAGAGAGATTGAGAGAAATCCAAAAATCTCATTTACATAATTTCTGAGATTATATTTGGCTAGAGTCTTTCCATAGGGTTATAGGAAAACTCGTGAAGACTAGGACTCAACATAAATTCCACTAGATTGACAAATCAACTAGTGAAGGTTATTATCTCTAGAATTATAAATTATTCCATTCCAATTTCTAACATCTTGTTGCAGGAAAAGAATATTCAAAAAAAGTTGGGAATCTTCCTACAATAGAGTTAGGAAGAAGACCTTCATTAGAATCATTCCAACACTTACAACAATAAATAGAAGACTAAAAATTTTAGTGGTATGAAAAAAGGTCCCATTACAAGGGCTGCAAACCTGTAGATTGAAAAAGATGAGGGAAAGGCCATAGTAGCCTTAGTGCAGACTCAAATAAGAAGAAGACTCCATATATGATTCAAGAAGGAGATAGGAGATTGGTGATCTCCATTCAAGATAAAAAACCTGTAGAGTGCAGAAGTAGAAAAGGCCATAAGAGCCTTGCTACAAATTCAAGGGAGAAGATAAGACTCTAGTGAAGAGTCTAGGTGAAGAGAGGATATTGGTGATCTCCAATGTAGATTGAATACTTCACCTTGAAGAAGCTAAAGAGACCCTTAGAAGGTCCAATTACAAAACTTCCAGTTTTGAAAGATTGGAGGTTGGTGATCTCCATTAAAGCTTGTAGTTTGCAGAAGTAAAGAAGGACCAGCAAAGGTCCTGTTCTATATTCCAACAACAATAGATTATAGATATATGAGAAGAAGATCTCATTACCAACACTTCCATAGTAGAAGGTTGAAGAAAATATCTCATTTGGAAGACCAGAGAATCTGCGATATTGAAGACCTTAGTGAGGTCTCAAGGAGAAACAAGGAGACGTATTAGAGAGCCTTAGTTCAGAATTCAAAGGCCATTAAAGGAGTTCCTAGGAGAACTCATTGGAGAAATCTACCAACAAGGATAAGCTACTAATGGAATAGAATTTGGGACAATTATCGCCATCCGACAATAAGCCCAAAAGGAGAATAATTTAACTTTGGTAATAAAGTTGAGCTCCTTTCTCCTTATAAAATTTTGGCTTTGATCTCGGTCCTCTTCTCAAGAATTTTAATGTCTTGAGGTCTTCAACAATCTCCTCCAGAATTTGGTAGTGCCAAATTTTGGAGGAGATTGTTGAAGACCTCAAGAAATTCAAATTCTTGAGAAGAGGGTCGAGATCAAAGACAAATTTTGATAAGGATAAAGAAGCTTAACTTTATTACCAAACCTAAAAGGTTTGAAGATTACCATTAAAGTATAGAAGGCTCATTCAAAGATAGGATTTTTTTGAATCTTCAGCAAAATATTGAAGGGTTCTTGAAGAAAAACTTAAATTGCAATTTGGGGGAAGTCCCTACCAAATTTATGAGTTTCAAGAACAACATTTCAGTATAGAAATTGATTGCAAGAGAGTAGCAATAAGGACAATACTACTAGCTACAAAACTTCATATCGACTAAGAGTATTCTAAAGAATAATCAAATCACCATACTATAGTTTTGAAGCAACAAGATAGAGGAGTTACTAAGCTACGAATTGGTGAGTTAAGGAGTTGTTACAGACAACCAAAAATAGCTACAAATTTATCTAGTTTAAGGCAACAATAATATGATTCTAATAACCTAGTAATCCTTCATCTCCATAAATTATTAAGGTAATAAACTTGGGTGCAAATAGGTTCATTAGTTGAACTTTATTTTGGGTTATTATCCAGTTTTATTAAGCACCATTTTAATTTCTTTAAAAGTTGCAAAAATAAGGTTACATATTATAGTCTTCAAAAGGAGTGAAAAAGGAAGTTCTTTTAAGGTTTATACATGCACATTAAAATAGGAGTTAGATATATATCTTCCTATTATTTAGTTGCAACAAACATGACTACATTAAGTTTCAACAATCATACAATTATAATCAATTGGAATATCAAAGAGGAAATCAAAAGGGACATTTAGCTCAAAGTATTCAAGAAATTGAATAACTAGAAGATCCTATAGATAATGAAGTTAAAGCTCTCACAACAAAGATAGCTTTTCATGAGGACACTAATTACTTGCTTGAACAAGACATAGACAACAGTGAAGAAGGATACCAGTTCCAGTACTAGATAAAAGATCCATATTGAAGACTAAAGTCTTCAATACCCAAGTAATATAATATAGGAGGGTGTTAGAATATATGACATCATTTAGCTCATGTAAATGTAACACCTTTGGTACATATCTAGAGTAGGAGTTTACTTCAAAGTAAAGTTAGCTAGTTAATTCAAGTGTTATAATAAATCCACAAGTGTAAATGTGCAAGTTGTAAATGTGCATGTAGTCCACATGTAAATTATTCCTAGATAGAATAGAGGCCAAGCAATCTATATTTCTATATAAAGGCCTCATAGGTAGTGTTTGATATAGCAGTAAGAATATAACAGTAGTAGAATATATTATCAGTAAGATATATAATAGTAGTAGGATAGAGTGACTACATAGTGTATGTGTAGTAAGGTACAATGTAGTTCTTTCATATAAGTGTTCATGTCCTCCATTATATAGCATTCTACAATTTTCGTCACTCTCATTAATGGCATATTTTTGAGTTATTTGTAAATATTCATTCCCTTATTTTTGTGCATATTATTGTGCCATTAGATTTATAGTTATCTCAGATTAGTTATCCTACATCTTGTGGCTGTACTACCTCCCATCAAAAGCTAAAACATTGCTAGATTCTTTCTACTTGAGTTATTATAAATGTTGAAGATGATAATAAGTGGTCTTTTAAGAGACTAGTCGCAATGCCTATTTAGTCATGAACTTGCTTTCTCAAAAAGTTACCTACATGTCATTAGAGTATGAATTTGTAGGTCAAGCTTTGTTTGCATGATCATTGCACCTCATTCATTTATGCTTGAATGAGATGCGTGCCCATGCATTTAAAGGAAACTTAGCCAAAACCCAACATGTGAAACCTTTTTTCTTCATGTACATAGAGACCCACCTTTTTTGGAAGGTAAATACAATTAATCATAGTTTAACCTACACCTATTGGCTCAAAGATTTCATTAGGACTAGAATCCTAGACTTTAGTAGCCCATTACTTACTTTGATCATGAGAAATGAAGATATGTGCCATATTCCTAGATAGTTCTAACATGGACCACTTCTCTTCCATTATGAAGGTTTAGTCAATGTTTGTGATAGTTGTGGGAAGATTATCAACATGGTGTATGTGGAGTGGCTTTGATATAAATTTTATCCTAATACCATATTGAGCTCTTATGATCATTAGTGATCAATTCATCTAAAGATAGCCTCCTAATTTAGTAGTGAATCCCTTGATAACCAAATATTAAATAATGCAAGGAGATTGATTACTACTATATCTTCTAACATTGTGAAGCTCGAGCAAGCATATAAAGTGAGCATAAGACCCTTAACTACCCCAAAGATTTTAACTGCACTTCCATCCAGTTGCACCACCCTATTGTTTACATATTGATAGGCCAAATCTAATGTGTCCAACACCCCCTTTGGCATGACTAAGGTACTTTCCTTAGAGTCTATCATACAATTATGGACCAATTGTATTTATGAATTAGGTACAAGTAAAATGGGGTGGGTTTAGGCATGCTTACTCTTGGACTGGATATTTGTAAGACTATGGGTGTATTCTATTTTTCCAGTTCCTTTTTTTCCTCCAAAGCTTTTCTCAATTGCTCCTTTTTCTTGAGAATGGAAAACACATCCCATATAGGTATGACTATCATGGACTTATTCAGATGGTTAACCACATTGAATTATTTGAGGGAATTTGTTTTCTGAGAGAAACTTGACATCGACTGAGATTTGGACTTGTCCATAGTTGATTGAAGAATTTTTACAGGCTTTGATCAGGGTGCATATTGCTTTGGGTCTTCTTGAATGTTCTTCTTAGTAACCATTAAAAGTTTTGGTAAGAGTTATTTTTATAATCGGTTTGCCTTCTTTCGATGTTCGAGGTCGCCTAACTACGCTTCTCATACTCCTCTATTACCCTCTTCTTAGTACTTATCACATAATTTGATTGGATTTGGGGCTTGTAGAATGTTAAAATTACAGGTCCATCAAATATAATGTATACCCATGTGACTAGGATCTACTCAAGAGGAGCAACACTTGAATCAGGATGGGATGGGATACGGGGAGGTTGGTTTATCACTTGTACTTCAACTATTGAATGGGACATGGATGCCTAAGTAGCCATTATTTCATTTAGCATTACCACATACTGCTAAGAACTTTATCTAGAATAGACTTGATGAGGATAGGTATTTGAGGTTGGGCAATACTAGGTAGCAGACTCCTCTACATAATTATTTTGTATGGGAGATATTTCCCTAGTAGGATTTAGGAGGAATCTATTATAATTAGGTTAGGATGAGCACCATCTACTACTATGGTTTTGAGTCTAGTATTTATATGTATCCCTATTGAATTAGAATTACAATCTCAAATATCTATTAAGGGGAGGCTTATTCCCTATTTACTTTGTTGAAAGGGAGGTCTTAGATTATTTTGATATTGAAACCTTTGGAAATTATTCTATTTCCTCAACACAAAAACTTCATTAGATACTATCTTTAGAAGATTCTTTATTACCTCTAACTCATAATTATTTGTAACATGGTGTATCAAAGTAGGAAGGGAAAAGGAGCTGCAACCAAATATACAACAAAACTTTGTTGAATTTTTTTTCACTAAATAATTAGAGGTTGTTGATAGGATGATTAAACATTTGGAAACAAAGGCATAAAGGACCTAAGGGCTAGCCTTCCTATATAGATTGGATCATTTTAAGACTAGATAGCTATCTCACATGTTGTAGGTAAATAATATCCTCCCATGGCATTAATCATCATAGATATTTCTAAATATACAACCTTAAATAATATATAAAAGCCATACCTAGGGGATGGATTTCACCAAGAATTCTATATCGTGTCTTATAAAAATGTATATTGAAATCATCCATAGCCTCCATTAACACTTTTTTTATTGTTGACATATGTTCTAAGAGAGAAACTCCATCTACTTTTTATCCAAATCAATCAACAAATAAGGTAGCGTGTTGGTCCTAATTTGCAATTGAATGTGGTATAATGAGGCATACCACTCATGTGCTTTACCTCTGAAGGATGCCACCAATAATCTTAGCACCATATTCTATTCTACCATATTGTGTAATGCACATAGTCTGACCATGCATTGTAGGTTCTCGATTGGCATGGTGATATCTTTGCTAGTGAAGTAGGGTAGAGAATTTAATGTATATGTTGGGATATCATCCCATGTTGCAGGTGGAACCGATGGTTGCAATGGACCACTGTCATTCTATAGAGGAAATATTCTAGGTAGTTGAGCAACCATATTTTGGCATTGACTTTTTTTCTTCTTGATATTATGTTGAGATAGGATACCAACGCTTGAGGATTTTTAGTTGTGTAGGATCTAGTAGTAGGTCTTATGCTTATCAATTTCTATGTACTTTACTTTCAAAAGAGTCACTAGGTGAAATTTGAAACTACTTCATCAAGTTGATAGATTAAAATTTTCACCAAAATATCAATCCGATGTCTCTCTAAGTGGCTTCTTCTGAGTATTTTTCTTTATCAGAATCACCAAGTGATATTTCTAGATGCTTCAATAAGTAGATACATCAAGAATTTCACCAAAATCTTATCCTAAATGTGTAGATTTGCTCTCCAGGTGTGGCATTAAGTTGTTGCGCATGATGGGTGTCTTTTGAGCTTTGCTTATTTGTATATCTTTTTAAACCAAGCTCAATAAATATTATGGAATGAATCTAAACTAGATTAATCCCACCAGGAATGCCATTAAATTATCTTCAACTTTGAATGTCATGATCTCTTGTTGTGGTGGTTAGATGCACTCAACACTCGTGCCTCGTGTAGAGTGACACAACGAGCAATTTTAGGAGCATGGGAAATGGTTTAGAGGACTAAACTTAGGGTTTTTTTACAAGGCTAGATCCTTATAGTATGTGATATTCAATGCTCATCTATCTAACTAGGTTTTGTACAAAAATAAAAAGCGAAAGAAAACCATAGAAAACATAACATTGAAAAGTAAAAGTCCTAAGCTAATTGGGGGTGATGTGCCAAGATCATAAGATTCTTCTACACAATAATGGAATTAAAGAACATGTGAATCATTTGCAAATAGCTCAAAGTGAATACTTCCTCTTATAAGCATGAACAATTAAGCACAAGGACATACAAAAAATGGGACAAAAAAACAAGTAGTCACAACTCCTTATACATGCACATATAAACAAGAAATGTGATAGAAAGACAAGTAGTTATAGCTTCTTATATAGATAAAAAGAATTACAATTATGCTAGAAGAGAGGGCTTGAATATTATGCACAAAACAACCCAAGGTTTAGGTCTAGATTGTTATACAAAAATAATGAAAGGAGAGTTACATACATGACCTGGTAATAGGCTCAAACGAGCAACTATCAAATGCTTTACAACACATATTGATCTACTATTTATAGAAAACATTGGGGGTTTTTCCCTCCAAAATTTATGCAAAAATAAAACATATACCTTTATTGATATCTACCAACCATATTCTCATTACATCATTTTAGCCCTTCAAGGTCTATGGATATGAAATATTTAATGTCAATGACTTTGAGCCTCTAGATGTGCAATTCCTGTTGACATATTCAACTACCATCCTAGGGATCCTAGAGATTGAGTAGAGGTACCCACTAGAATCAATATTATCAAATTTGAGGGTGTTCTTGTTGCGGTTGCCATATTTCTACCTTTAATAAGCTAACCATTCTACTTGTATTGTTAAGCTCAAGTGGTGCAAGTAGGTGGTTTCTGGTTTAGAAATTGCTCATTTGATGAGCTCAACTACTTTTATAGGAGTTTGTGCACAACACTAATTTATTTGGAAATCAATTGTTTTGGGTTTTGATTGACCGCTATTATCACTTTTACTTGTTGCAAATTTGCCATGTCAGACTGCTTTTCTTCACTAGCCACTTACAATGTTTTACCCCTATCTCAAACTATCTTGCATCCTCTTACTATTTTCTCATTTTCCTAAGCAATGTGGGTCATTGATTTTTAATAGGATATTTCATGACACTTTTGCTCATTTTATCACATTGGACTTCTATAAAAGTTTCATGGTTTGTTAGGATTATGTCGATAGGTCAGCAAAACACTTTTTGTTGGACCTTTTTGGAGAATCCAACCTTCAAATTTTTTTGCCTCATCTATCCTTGAAAATATCTTGTAATTTTATGGTTTATTATTTTCGAGTATGATGCTACCCTTTTCTTCATCAATATTTCTTGAAAAACCCATCCTTTGGAACTTTTACTACCCCTTGCTCTTGCAAATGTTTTGATGTTTTGTGGGTCATTAATTTTGAGTCGAATGGTCTATGAAACCTCTTCTCTATTTCTTTGTCAACATCTATTTGAAAGATCTAGCCTTTTAAACCTTTATCATCCTCCTTCCGTGAGAATATTTTGGAACTTTGTGGGTCATAAATTTTGAGTCTATGGTTCGTGCAACTTTTCTTCACTATCTGTCTTTAGATCTTTTATTGATTGTCGATCTTTTATCAAATGCTTCATGGAACTTTTGTTCCCCAATTTTGGTCAAATTTTTTATAAAGAAGTGTGAGTCATTTATTAGAACAATATGATGACAGGTAAATTCTTTGCATTTGTCTAGCACCTCTTTGTTCATATCCTCCCTGTTTTACCTTCGCTTTGGCCCTGTTTCAAAATTTGTCAAAATTTTCTAAGCATAGAGAGAATTTACTACATTATTAAATATATAAGTCATTTTAGAAATGGATTAGTAATTTATTTATATTTTGGATATATGTTATTGTAACTAAAATATTTAATTTATGTAGCTCATTGAATGTTTAGACTTTTCCTTAACAACTTGTAGAATATTTATTCATTTATTTATAGGACTTTCCATTAATAGGTTGATATTGACCTCAATATAGAAGAGGCCCTTTTATGTAGATACACTCTAAACTATAAAGACTAATTTCAATTACATTAAATGTTATTTACAAGAGGGTTATCTATTTTATCAAAGTCAATTATGACCTAAATCAAATACTTGAGGGATAGCTAGCATTTTGTCTATTGAACTTCAACCTCAAGGATAATAATTTTTTTTTAATTTTTTCAATTCATTCTAAGCGGGTTGAAATAGGTTTCACTCATGTTGCATCATGGTGACATTATTGAGGTAACCTAACAAGTGATATAGTGATATTATAATTGACAATATGCATATATCTTCTAACAAATCTTAGAATTGGGTCTCCACATTAAAAGTTCATATTTTTAAATAGTTGAACTCATATCATTTGACAATAATACAAATTTAATTTAAAATAAATAATTTTATATTTAATATATACAAGGTGTATTATATATATATAAACCATACTACGCATAAATATAGAGAATAGAGACAAAAGAACAAGTGATACTCCTCAAAGTCATTTGTAATGCAAGGACGTAAAAGGGGTCACAAAGAAAAATATGCATTCTTTGTTGGTAGATGCCTTCAGCATGTAAGGGAGATATCTAAAATCAATGTGATGCAAACAAGGCAAATTCATTGTATGAGTAAATGAGGAATGCTTAACGACTGTTGCTTTCAACTATTATACAAAATACCACTGCTCCCTAAATACACTTGCAACGTAGGTACAAAATAAAATGAAAGATCATAATACAATAAAACACATGCAAATAGGTGATCTTAAGTAAATCCATAAAACCATATTATGTGAAAGTTGCACAAGAAGATAGAAGTGCAATAAATAATTTTGACATTGTTATTAAAGCATATGGCAAAGTGTTGAAGTGTGGGGATAGTCTGTAGTGCAAAGAATGACCCATAGTGCAATCTAGTCCACTATGTGGATCCAATCCATTGCACAGATGCATGCTTGTAATATAGAAGGAATCCATAGTATTAAAGGCGTTCATAGTACAAAAAGATCCAATCATATAGACTATCATCGTAAGCAACCCTCAAGATATTTTAGAATCTAGAAGGAGAAGTTGAGGCTTGGCAAGTTTGTTATATAATTGAATGTAATTGTAATAAGAAATCAAATCAACAAAATATAAATATTCCAACCTTTCATGGTTTGTTAGTCTTCTGTCGATAGGTCTACAAAACTCTTTTTGTTGGATCTTTTTGGATAATCCAACCTTAAATTTTTTTTGCCTCATCTGTCCTTGAAAATATCTTGTAGTGTTATGGGTTGTTATTTTCAAGTATGATGCTACCCTTTTTTTCATCAACATTTCTTGAAAAACCCATCCTTTGGAGCTTTTACTTCCCCTTGCTCTTGCAAATGTTTTGATGTTTTGTGGGTCATTAATTTTGAGTTGGATGGTCGATGAAACCTCTTATATGTTTCTTTGTCAATATCTCTTTGGAAGATCCAACCTTTGAAACCTTTATCATCGTCCTTCCTTGAGAATATTTTGGAACTTTGTGGGCCATAGATTTTGAATCTATGGTTCGTGAAACTTTTCTTCACTATCTGTATTTAGATATTTTATTGACTGTCAGTCTTTGATCAAATGCTTCATGGAACTTTTGTTATCCACTTTTGGTCAAAACTTTTAAAAGAAGTGTGAGTCATTGATTAGAATAATATGACGACATGTAAATTATTTGTATTAGTCTAGCACCTCTTTCTTTGTATCCTCCCCGTTTTACCTCCACTTTGGTCCTATTTCAAAATTTGTCAAAATTTTTGAAGCATATAGAGAATTTACTACATTGTTATATATAAGTCATTTTGGAAATGGACCAGTAATTTATTTATATTTTGGATATATGTTGTTGTAACTAAAATATTTAATTTATGTAGCTCATTGAATGTTTAGACTTTTCCTTAACAACTTGAAAAATCTTTATTCATTTATTTATAGGACTTTCCATTAATAGGTTGATTTTTACCTCAATATAGAAGAGGCCCTTTTATGTAGATACACTCTAAACTATAAAGACTAATTTCAATTACATTAAATGCTATTTACAAGAGGGGTATCTATTTTGTCAAAGTCAATTATGACCTAAATATAATACTTCGAGGGATAGCTAGCATTTTGTCTATTGAAATTCAACCTCAAGGATAATAATATAATTTTAATTTTTTCAATTCATTCTATGAGGGTTGAAATAGGTTCCACTCATGTTGCATCATGGTGACATTATCGAGGTAACCTTACAAGTGATATAGTGATACTATAATTGACAATATGCACATATTTTCTAGCAAATCTTAGACTTGGGTATCCACATTAAAAGTTCACATTTTTAATTAGTTGAACTCATATCATTTGACAATAATATAAATTTAAATTAAAAATAAATAATTTTATATTTAATATATACAAGGTGTAATACACACACACACACACACACACACACACACACACACACACACACACATATATATATATATATATATATATATATATATATATATATATATATATAACCCATGTGTTCTCATCTCTTACTTTTTAGACTTCTCAAATTTTATATTACATTGTTCTCATCTCTTACTTGCAAAAGGACCATATAAAACATAGAGGTGTTGTGTATGGTATAAAGCTCAAAACAATAGGTAAGTTTGTGTAGGGATTATACACAAGTTTTCAACATATGGTTCATTATTAACACACATCACATGCCCCTACATTTTTAACATGGATAATAATATACAAGAATGCCTCACATAATACATAACACAATACAATAATGTAGACACAACATTAAATTAGAAAATATGACAACTTAAAATAGATGATCATAAAAATGATAGTTTTTTGACACCATGCAACTTGCTTCAATGACACATGATTAAGCATTTAAAGTCACCACATTATTGAACATAGAACCCCATGCAAGGCAACTTATTTTTTCTTTCCCTTTTAATGATAGACAATTGACTACTTTATATTCTTCACACAAATTCTCTAGGCTAAGGCAATATTTAGCTTCTTTGGTTTCCATTTCCATCTATGAAAGGGTTGTTGTTGAGAATCAAGAACATTGTGGACCTCCCCATGCATTTGATGCTCTTTTTTGGATTTAAAAATAGGAATTCCAAATGTTTATCTTTCCAATTCTCCTTTTAAATTGACCAATCATGTCATATCCTTGCATTACTATCTCCAAAACCACTATTTGGATTAGAAACAATTTGGAAATTCCCTCATGAGTAAGTGTCAATAATTTTCTCATCAATGTTGAGCTTCATGATATTTAGATCATCATCAATATTTGTTTCCCAACAATGAACACACTCATCCTTTGATACTATGAACTTCGCTAGGGTTGATGCCACCACCCTCAATCCAAAAGCCCCATCACTGAAATAAAACCTCCTCAGCCCATCAACGTCCATGTTGCCAAAACTAGGTCTAATATATTACCTCAGGGAATCAAAATCCCATAACTTCTTTGGTCTTATATCCACATGGTAGAAATCAAACTCGATCCAACAATTCTCATCTCTTGCACCACCAAATTCTTATAGGGTAAATCATATCTATCCATCCAAAAGACCCACAAACAGGAATTGACTTCCTACCTGTTTGCACTTCTTCATGATCTTGCATAAATACATTTCAACATGATTTGAATACAATACCATAAGAAGAACAAACAAGACACTCTAAAACAAATACAGGTTAATTCTCATACATTACACCCATGCCCTGTCATAGAGGGGCTTTGATACCAGATGTTTTCTCTAAACCAGACTCAACACAAGACATAGATGACAAAGAGAAGAATAGATACATAAAAAACATAATATAGCTTGTGTTTTTCTTCATCCAAGCACATGTGTTGATAGAATATTACAACACATTCTAAAAGGGTGGTTGCATCCAATTATCTAGTCATTACTAGGAATTACCTAGACTACATCCCATTATCTAAATATTATCATAATGCATCTTATTGTCTTCACAATAACACAATACACTCTATTATCCATTAAGAATAATTAATTTATTCTCTAAAATATATATATTAACATGGATACATATATATATATATATATATATATATATATATATAAATGATACATAACTGATTGAGCATTTATTTTTTTTATTAAAATAAACCATAATTTTATATTAATCAAATTTGAAAATACATTCTTCATATGCTTTTTTTTGGCATTCTTCAAAGCTTCAATAATGACCTAAAAGTTAGGTCGCTCATACATCATAGCTAGCTATCTCTGTCAGAGTAAGTTCTATCCTTAGACACCTTCCCAAATTGTCAACCAATATCCTTTAAATCACTGACTTATAAGTTTTTTAAAAAAAGTTGCTTTATATGTCCTTGCTTTAAATGAAGTGGAGTAATCCTCCCAAATATAGATATAAACCAGTTGTAGTGCATTGACCTCACTGAATTCTTGTACTAAGCACGTACTTGGTTAAATTTGAAGCCCTTCCTTTGAGAGTTCATCTGCTTCTCTATTTAGTTCTCTATAAATATGCCAAAAAGTAAAAGCTTCACTTCAACTGACAACTTCTTTTAATTGAGAGATAGGTTGTAGAACCATGTTTTCCATCATGAAAACACCAAGTATCTAGTTTATTACCACCCGAGTCTCCATAAATTTGGGTTTTTTTGTATTACTTTTGATTTTGCCAATTGAACCAACAATTTGAGTGCCATAATTTTAGCATAATTATTGGAACCTTCTCCCAGTCCAACCTTGAATTTGAAATAATGAGAGTCAAAAATATATAGTAATCCTTCCGCTTCACAAACTCTAGGGATCCCTTATCTAGCCCCATCAAAAAAACCCTAAACCCCTGGGCCCTTGATTTATTGATCTTTGGAGGGATGATTTGTCTAATCACCTTTGTTGCTACCAAAAACTTACAGTTATTGAAACTTTTGATGATTTGGGAGGAGACCTACCAAGGATGCCAAGTATCCTGAAATATTTTTGCATTCCTAGATAACTATACTCCCCATGACACAAACAATAGGAAAGCTATAAAACCTTTGTATGACCTATTTTCAAACCAAGATTTCAAGCACTCTCCTAGGGAACCTTCTTGCCATCTTGTAGGAAGCTTTAACTACGCTATAACCTCCCTCCAAACCTATTTGGTAAATGAGCAAGCTACCGGTAAATGATCAATTGTTCATTATCTAACTTACATAAATATCACCTTCCTAGACCATTCCAACTCTTCTTTTGTAATACGTCCTATATCATAACCTTATTTTTCAATAGTCTTGTCTTTAATGAGGTTTTATACTTCTAGAGTGACTTCTACCACCATGGTGAATCGTCATTTCTATCTTCCAACAAAGTCTTATAGTCCGACTTGAAATTTGACTGAAATCCTTGTTTATTGATAATGACTGTTACCACCATGGTGAATCATCATTTCTATTTTCCAACATAGTCTTATAACCCGACTTGAAATTTGAACGATATCCTTATTTATTAATGGTTATTTTTAAAAAGCATGTCAATATTTTTGAAGTATATAAACAAATGATTTTAAACACACTTGTAAAAGTAAATAAAAAAATATATATATTTTTGGTTACATAGGAGAGTTGGTCACAACAACACTATTTTTAGTGATTGACAAGCACAGGGTTCAAACCACATGGTTTGCCACCAAACCTATTCTACCTTGTTATCGTTAACCCCGATGTAGACCATTGGTCGTTTGGGATTCGTACCATTATCATCGGTTTGAAGCGCACTCAAAGGATTCAGATCAGACTATTACCTTTGCAAATCAGCTGCTTCCAAAGTTAAAACTTGGGTGTCTTCTTGATAAGTGCCGACCAAACAAACACTTACCGATTCACCTAACCCTTGAAAACAAATAATTTTTTTTTTTTAATATTCACCTGATCCTAACTTATATAAAAAAAACCTCGTGATTTACAAGAGATAAGACAATAAAAACGACTTTAATCCCTTGAAGAAATTGAAATCGTCATCTTGCCTAAATATAACAATCATAAACACAAGAAGCTTCTGTAAACATAAAGCAGCTAAACCACCGTAACAAACTTCCAACGAGACACTTTGTCATATGCCAATTTGGAAGCCTTAAATGCATTCTTCCACCAACTCACCACCGCGTGTCCATTCAACAGACCACGTGTACATCATAATTAAACGCAACCCTGCAGTTCAGGGCCAGATTTAGTTGCCCGACATTAACATTTAAATGGCACAGATGACACGTGGACTGTGTAATCCAAAATGCCAAACGCAGCAGCTGTCGGATCCTCCTACCATGCAATATCATCATTACGTGTCTTATTTCAATTCAATATATACATAAGCCCGGATCATGGCGTCTGGGATTCAGTGAGCAAAATTTAGGGTTTGAGGGATCCATAATATAAGTGTCTAACAAATTTAGGGTTTGAGGGATCCATATTATAAGTGGCGAACAAATCGGACCCTGGATTTTGCATGGAGATAGGTGATCAGGTTCAAGAATTTTGGTATACTCCTAATAATAATATTGATAGTAATGGGCATGGCGATTATTGTCTGTGTGAAGTGATTGTGCACGATGATATTGATGGAGGGAGGAAGATATGCAAATGGCATGCGAAGAGCAGGGATGGGTTGAGTTACAGTAAGCGAAGGGCGTTTCTGCAGAGTTATCCGCTCAACTCAGAAGAAGTGGAGGAGGAGGAGAAGGCATTGACAAATAATGGTGGTGAGAAATGTGAGGGAGGAGAGGGGGGATTCGGTGAGGATGGATTGAAGAAGTCGTGGAGGAGGACGAGGGAGGCGCCGCTGATTTCTGAGTGGAGGATTGCTATGGTTGTCTGGAGAAAATTGAAAAGACTGAAACGCAAAGCCATTACGGTCAGTGTGCGTTACGTGACTTCTTGCAGATGGAAGATCCATATGACCCATTATTATTGAAATTTTATGTAGATTGTTTAGGCCATAGCTTACAGCCCTGCTATGGGTTGGGTTTAGTTTACTTATTTTATCTAGATAAAAATTATAAAGATTATTAAAATTCTACACAATATATTATATAATTATATAGATTGATACATGTATTTTTTTTTTTTTAAAATGGCTTGGGTTGGATCTAAGAAATGAGCAGTGCCCAAGACATGAGCAGTGTTCATGATATTTTTATTTTGGAATGAGGGGGTGTATCTTAGGCTGCTTGGTCTATAAGGAAGCCAAAGATGAAAAAGGAAAACTTTTTTTCAATATAGTTTTTGTAGTTGGAATTTCATTTTTGAAAACAGAAAGTTTGGTAGGCAGTGTTCAGGGCCTACCTGTAATTTTAAGTCAAATTATATATATATATATATATAAATGGGTACTTGTTGATGTATGAGTGGAAAGAACACAGCCTGATATAAGTTGCTGAAGTAACTTTTGATTGGTGTTTATTTGGTGAAGCTTTGCATTTCATAAAGCATTAAGAAAGGTTATTTTTTTTCAATATCTTACTATTAATTATGTTTTACTTTTAGTAAGATTTAAACTTGTCGATTTTTTAATTCAAAATTTAATAACTTTCTTTTGATAATTAAGAGTTAATTTGTTTTTTTTTTAATTTCAAGTTGAAAAACTTAACTATTTAATCTCATACTATTTAATCAAATTTTAATGAAGATTTTTATTTTTATCAGATTATAACCTTGGTTTAAATTTGATTTTGGTTGGGACTGTGGTATATATATTTTTTTCTCTCTTAAAACTTAAGATAAAAAATAAAATCTCATGCTGAAACTCTTACTGGTGTTATGCGCTGTATTAGGTACATACTTTTTTTAGAATCACGCTCTATTCCTTCAGGTTTACTATATAAAGGAGAAGAAGGCAATGATGTAATGCTTTGAATTACATACATTTTTATTTTATTCCATATCTCAGATATTTATAAAAAAATATTTTATTAATATTTCACTTAAATTTATACAAGACAGCATTTGTATAGATTTACATAATATACTTTATTTTTTAAACTATTCTCTCTTCAAAATCAGTTTGTTCGGTTATTTTGACTACAAGAATTTAAATTGCAAATACTTTTAAATTGTAAAATACTTTTTAGGCACATCATCAATAATACCATAAGTAAGGAGTCCTTACTTGTAAACCACATCACACAAACCACATCACACAGATCACATTACACAGAGATCACACAGATCACATTACACAGAGATCACATTACACAGATGGGTTTTGAGTTCTTTTTGATCCGTAGAAATTTATTTTAAAATATAATTAATATTTAAATAATAATATTTTTAATATATATTTAGATATTTAAAATATCTTAGTTTTAAATTTTTATTTTATTTTTAAATTTAAAATTATATTATTAAATATATATATATATATTTTGATAATTATGTGTTTGTATTTATAGCGGGTTTTAACAAGGATCCCAAAACCTGATTACATAAGCAATGGGCCTAGGGCATCAATCCCTTGAAACTGAACACCAAAACAGAAATCCCGCCCAGTGGTAACAGTAAGCATGAAACAAACCCTCTCGGCGGGAAACAAACAAATAAGAAAAAAAGTAGTTTTGGAGATCCCGCTCAGCGAGGAGTAGCCAAAAACCACCATCGAGAAGATCCCGCCCAGTAGGAAGCAAAGAAAAACCGTTACAATAAAATCCTGCCTCGCGGGAAGCAGTCAAAACCACCACAAACAGTCCCGCCTAGCGGGAAGCAACAGGGAAATCCCGCCATTCGGGAAACCGGCAGAAAAGAAAGGATACCGCCTCGCGGGAAAACCGGCGGATTTGGCGGATCCCGCCCAATGGAGAAACCATCCCGCCCACCGGGAAAACATTCATTTCAGCGAGAGACATCCTGCAGGAAGCCGACAGCCAGCACAGAGAGGATCCAGTCCATCAGGAAGTGACCAGAGAGTTGCACCACAAGGAACCCGCCTCGAGAAAACAGAAGAGGATCCCAGCAGCAGGGACCAAGAATCCCGTCCAAGCACAGAGCCTGTCGAGGATTCACAAGAAAAAGGGGGAAACTGTCCAAACCCTAAACCGTCACCTCCACCGCATTGAGAAACGCAGGGGACCAGATCCACGCGAATCACTTGCAAAAAACCCCGTGGGGAAGCCTCGAGGGAAAAAGGGAAGGGATCCCCAACCAAACGAGGATCCCCGGGAAGCACCGATCCGAAAAAACAACCAAGGAAACCCTAGCCGGCCGGGAGGGGCGCGGATAGTGGAGAAGGATCTCCCCAGGAGATCATCTGCAAACAACCACTCCCCGGGAGGGATGACCTGGGTTGAGCCAGGGACTGGGCAGAAACCAAAAGCCATGGGAGGGGGAGCAGGGGAGGGACCAGAGCCCTCCCCTCTCAACCCTCTATATTATTAAATATTATTTGCATATACTGTAATTAGTATTAAAGATTATAAAATGAGATTAAAATAAGGAGTATAATAATTTGAGATTCTCTTGAGCTTTAAGAATCATTTCTTATTTTTAAGTAGCTATGATCTAACTAAAGCACAGGTTTTGTGTTTGATTATATTTTTTAGTATTGCTTTTAATTAGTTTAGATAACTCTTTTTAGCTCAATATCTAGTAAACCATTATTAAATTTGTTCAAAACTATTATTATGTTTATGATTTCTCCATGGTTGAAGTATTTATATTTTTTTGCTTTGGGTTATTATTTTATTAGCGATTGTTATTTTTATCCATTTAAATATCAATTTTGTTTAATTTTGAAAACAAAACTCATTTCCTGTAGTTTTTTTTTTTATATCTATCATTGTCTACATACCTTTCAAACTATTATCATCTCCTAATTTGCAATCTAACAAATTATCCTATATATGGAAACTTATCCTTGAAGTTATTTGAGCCATTTTAAAGTCATATTCCAAGAATCTTAAATCTATTGGGTGTCCATTATGAACCTTATTTAAAACTATTTTTTCAATTCAATTTACTCTATTTGTAATTTAATTTTATCATGTTCTTCAACTAAACCATTGTATGGTCAATGGACAACTTCACCCCTTTTTTATTTTTGAAATTTAATCTTATTCTCATATTTTTGTTCACTAAAAATATGCAAATATAAGAGCTAATCACCTTGACATGGATCCATATTAAATTGATATATAGCCAGTAAATATTGGTCATTGTGCTTGTACAAGTTTGGTCCAATTTTTTTTTCTTGAAGAGAAAAAAAGCTTATGTCATCATCTTATTTGTTTGAAATGGCCTTATTCATTTTACATTATCATTTGCACTTGCTTAAGTACAAGCCAACCATAATTAACAAGGAATGAAGCATGGTTTTGTATGAGGTCAAATCCATTCACATGACCTTTTTATTTGATATATTACTTCGCTAACCTTGTTGAAAGCCTATATATGGTCATATGAGTTAAAACAAAGAAAAAATTTATAATTTTTTTTAGAAGTAGGGTGAATTCTTATCTGTAAAGAAAATTTCTACCTTAATCCCTTTATATTGAAATAATATTTTGTTGGTTTGAGCATTGAAGCAATAAACATGTTATGTATTTGTTATTGATTCAATAGTACATATACAATATCATACATTCATTATCAAACAAATGAATGGAAGTAATTGATATGCAACTATTAAATAATATAATAACAATGCTACCTAACATCCCTTTTATTATATTATTTGGTATACAAAGAGAATAATGAAACAATTCAAACTTGACCAAGTACCTTCATGAGAATATTTGCAAGTTGATCTTCGATGGGAATGTCTCTAAGTTGTATTTGGTGATTTTGAACTAGCTTTCGAATGAAATGACATTGTGCTTCAATGTGTTTTGTCCTTTCATGATGATCAATTTCAGAACATCATGATTGTCACAATTCAATATTATTGGTTTTCTTTTTCACATGTCCATATCTGATAGAATGAATTATAACCATAGTGCTTCATATACAAATCCTCATACAGTATGATATTATGTCTCTATGGATGATAGTGCCACTACATATTGCTTTTCGCTATTCCATGAGATAGTTCTAGATATTAGATGAAACACATATCCTAATGTTGACTTTCTATCATCTATGGATCCAACATACTCTATATCCATGTATCCCTGTAAGAAAAATTATCATTTTTCTTATATTCCAGGTCGAAGTCTATTGTATAACAAAAATAATGTAGTATCCTTTTTGTAGCTTTCTAATGACTCTCCTTAGGATCTTGCATGAATATGGAAAGATACTTTACAAAAAAAACAATGTTAGGCTTGGTGTTTGCTAGGTATATATGTCTCCCTATTAGTTGACGATACAAAGTAGCATATTCTTGGGGTAATTTTTCATACCTTGACAATTGTAACCCTTGCTCCATGGGTGTTGCCTTAGGTTTATAATTTGCCATCCTATATTTTTTGAGTAATATTGTTGCAGTCCAAACATAGCAGCGTCGGCTATGTTTCTCCAAGAGATTAGCATTTAGTATATATTCACAATTGTTGATTTAAATAAACATCATCTTATTTTTTACATTTTTCATCTGCGTCTGCGCAAAAGGTGTGCCCACCTTAAGTGGCCATTGTTTTATTCCATTCGTTCATTAATTTCTGCATTTCGTAATTATTTCGTCTTTCCGTCCTTCGATCTCTGCATTATATTTAAATTATGAAATTTCATTGAGGAAAAGGTAGAAATACCTTTCAAGTGGTATCAGATTCGACGATTCACGGGATTTTATTTCAACTCCGCCATCCGACTGCGCCATAACGGGTCAGTTCGCGTTGCGTCACAAATTTTACAGTGTTGCAAACAAAAAAAATAATAATACAGCTCGGCGGAAATTTCAGGCGATTCGACGTTTCGATTCGTTCGTTTCAATGATCCTAGTCTCGATTTGCAACTGATTTGGTGTTTGGGGTGATTTGTTTTTCCGTTACAGTCTTTTCGATTCATTCGCGGTCCTGTATTCGAAAGCCAGAACATCAGACGCGGAGTTTTCCTTCATCAACAACGGCGTCCAATAAGAATTCGTGAAATTGGGTTGATTAAACAGTGCCTAAGGTTTTTAAAAATTAAAATTGCCGGCTGACGTCAGCGCAAAGCTTATTGCGGGTGTGGGTTTATACGATTTATCCCACATTTTGTGTAGGATGGGCGTTTAAGCATTTATAAAGAATTAGTCGCCTCTTCTTGTTTGTGACTTCGGTCACATCCTCCGTTGTCCTTGCACGTGCGTGTCGTAAGCGTTGGTCATCCTCCGTTGATTGTTGTGTCTTTGGTGGTCGCGTCTGTGTCGTTCGATTCCCGCGTCCTCCGTTCGCTCGTCTCTTCCGTCTCGCGTCCGTGTCGTTCGATTCCCGCATCCTCCGTTCACTCGTCACTTTCGTCTCGTCGCACGTGTCAGTCAGTCTTCGGGTCGTGTTTGTCGCATTGTCCGTGTCAGGTTCGGTCGTCGCAGGTGTCGCTGTGTTCGTGTCTGGTTCTGTCACAGTTTCCATGTCTAGTTCGGTTGTCGCAGGTGTCGCAGTTCAGTTGTCGCAGGTGTCGCATTGTCCGTGTCCAGTTCTGTCATAGTTTTCGTGTCTGGCTCGTATCGTCACAGGTGTCTCACGTGCCTAGCTAAAAGCCGTCAATAGTTGCTCAATAATCGCTGAAGTCGTCAAAAGTGGTGGTTAAGGAGGAGAACCAGAAAAAAAAAATTCAAATCCGCGTTGCAGTTGAAGCGACAGTTGAAGCGGAACCCACAATTTTTTGCTAAAAGTTCACCAAATTTTGTGATAGTTGCTGTGGAATCCCAAGCAGGTTATGTAACAAGTGCATGAGCAAGCAGTGGAAAAAAGGTGCTGACGGTCGATTATCAAGCTCAGAAACGACCAATACCAACATAAGAAGAGCTAACCGTAGCCCAGGTACTAAAAATTCTCCTTCTCCTTTTAAAATTTGTAGTTATAATCCACACCATCCCCTAGTAGATCCTATGGCTACTAATCCTTCCCCAACTCACGAAAACATCACGCAAGGAGACTCAAGTAATTCAGCCATGTCTGATAGGGAGTCTCTTCAAAGCATACTAGAGAGTCTACACGACATGGGTATCACCCTAAAAGAACTTGTGCAAGCACAAAAACAACCTAATCCCAATACTAATCCCCAAAATCACTCCCATGCCCAACGAAATGTAGAAACTGTCGATCCTAATGATGATTGGCAACAACAACGAGGTGATTCGAATAATTACAGGGATCCTTATCAAAGACAACGGTATAACCAAAATCAAGAAAGGGACACGGGTTATCACCAACCAAGAGGCCCTAATATTAACTTTCCACGAATTGATATGCCCACTTTTGAAGGTCATGATCCTCGTGGTTGGTTAGCCAAAATGGAAGGCATCCTTGACTTATATCAAATTAAGGAAATTGATAAAGTTCCTTTCGCTGAAAAAAAATTAGGCACTGAGGCCTACCAATGGTTTGTATGGCTTAAAAAAGAGAATGTAGCTATTATTACCTGGAGAAAATTCACTACCTCTTTTTTAGAAAGATTTGACGACGGAGCTACATCATCCTACATAGTAAGATTGTTATCTCTTAAACAAAAAGGGTCAGTTAGTGAATTCATTTCGGAGTTTACCAGTTTACTACCATACACTTCAGACCTTAGTCCCGACACAGTGGTAGGTGCCTTTCGCAATGGTTTGAAAGAAAGTATTCAAGTGGAGGTAGACATGCACGATCCAACCTTGTTGAACAGCTTGTATAAGAATAGCCAAGTTGGCCGAGAAGAGACATCAGTTGTCTGCACAGCGGGAAACATATAGTCGTCCTTCATACCGCAACAATTCCTTTCGTAGAAATGATCAACCATCAAGATATTTTTGTTATAAATGTCGCACTAATCACCCCAAGGAACAAGCTTGTGCCCAAAAACAAAACTTTCATATTGAAGGTGATCAAGGTGAAGGGGAAGAGGATGAACCTTACCAATCAGAAGAACCTATGCCAGAAGACCTACCAGGTACTATAGACAAAAAAGAAGAGGATACAATGGCAATTTCAGTGCATGCTCTCATGGGTTTAACCGCCCACCATACCATCAAGGTACCAGGTTTTCTCCGCCGTGAAAAAGGTGAATGTGCTAATTGATTCCGGTAGCACCCACAATTTTATCAACATCAAAACAACAAAAGCCTTGAATTTATTCATTAACTCTTCCAAAAAATACAAATTCCAGGTTTTAGTGGCCAACGGGGTGAACGCACAATGCGTGGGTCGCACATCTCAAGTTTCCATAAATATGGGAACTTATACCGGTTAGGCTCCCTTTTTGTCATGAATTTGGGAAATTCTGATGTCATTTTTGGGGTTGAATGGTTGGAAACATTAGACACAGTTAGCTTCAACTTCAAAAAATTATTTGTGGAATGGAAGGAAAATGGACGAGTCATTCACTTACAAGGCATTACTACTCCTACAACACAAATGGTGAGCTCTCATAGTATGGAAAATATGTTAAAAAAGGGTGGATATGGGTTTATAGCTCAAATTAATTTTTTGGAAAAACAATCGTCAACAACTTCGGATATTATTGCACCTGAGTTACAAGATATCATCACACATTACGACGAGGTTTTCCAAGAACCTCAAGGATTACCACCTAAACGATCTCATGATCATGCCATCCATTTGATGCCAACAAGTGTCCCACCTAACAGTCGTCCTTATCGCTATCCTCAGCCACAAAAGACAAAAATCGAACAGATCATTCACGATTTGTTGGATCATGGAGTCATTCGTCATAACACTAGTCCTTATTCCTCACCTGTAGTCCTGGCTAGACGAAAAGATAACTCTTGGCGTATGTGTCCTGACTTTCGTTCTCTCAATAAACTCACTATCAAGGACAAATTTCCTATCCCTGTCATAGATGACCTATTATATGAGTTGCATGGTGCAAAATTTTTTACAAAATTAGACCTTCGCTCTGGCTTTCACCAAATCCATGTTAGAGACGAAGATATTCCCAAAACGGCCTTTCGTACTCATGAAGGTCATTACGAATTTTTGGTCATGCCTTTTGGTCTCACTAATGCACCATCCACATTCCAAAGTCTCATGAACCAAGTGTTTCGTCCACTCCTCCGTAAGTTTGTGTTAGTTTTTTTTGATGATATTCTCATATACAGCAAAAATTGGGCGGACCATTTACATCATGTGGATAAAGCCCTTCACATCCTACACAAAGAAAAATTATTTGTTAAACGCTCCAAATGCTCATTTGGTGTTCAAGAAATCGAGTATCTTGGTCATATAGTTTCACATGAGGGTGTCAAAGTTGATCCCAATAAGATTAAGGCAATTCAAGAGTGGCCTTTACCTAAAACCATCAAGAAACTTCATGGTTTTTTGGGTCTCACGGGCTACTATCGCAAGTTTGTACAAAATTATGGTAAGATTGCAGCACCTCTCACGACACTCACAAAAAAGGATGCTTTTCGTTGGTCGGAAGAGGCTACTTTAGCTTTTGAAGCTCTTAAGCAAGCCATGTGTACAACTCCAGTCTTAGCAACTCCCAACTTTCACAAACCATTTATTATCGAATGTGATGCATCAGGAACAGGAATTGGGGCTATATTAATGCAAGAAGGTCATCCTTTGGCATTTGAAAGTAAACAGCTTTTCGGAAAAAATTTGGGAAGATCAACATATGAAAAAGAAATGTTGGCTATTCTTCATGCAGTAGAAAAATGGAGACACTACCTAATCAGTAGCCACTTCATTATCAAAACAGATCATAGTAGCCTCAAGCATTTTTTGGAGCAAAGGTTTTCTTATCCAGAACAAAATAAGTGGTTAACCAAACTTCTGGGCTATGATTTCGTTATTGAATATAAGAAAGGGAAGGAAAATATAGCTGCCGATGCGCTATCCAGAAAATATGAAGATGAAGTAGTCATCAATTCTATTTCAGGTCCTTGTTCCCAATGGGTAACTCAATTACAAATTGAATGGTTGTCCAATAGTGAAACTGCCCAGATAATTCATGAATTATCTATAGGGTCTTCAAATATCTTGGCATATTTTATCTTCTTAATCACATGCAATTTTTCTTCTTCCAAAATTTTAAGCCAAGAGTGCAAAAGTCCCAAGTTTGTCATATCAAATGATTGTTGCAAATCATTCTTCACATTATCAACTAATTATATGAACTTCTAGTGATGACTAGGTCATCAACATACACCACAACAATTACTATATAGAAATTTGGACTAGACGGACTCCTTGTAAAATATTGCTACAAAAGGTGATCATTAAATTTAATGTACTAGGCCCTATGAGCCTGTTTCAACCCATATATTGATTTCCTTAATTTTTTTTTTTTTTGTTCTTGCTTATTGATAACAAATCCTTCAGGTTGGATCATATATACTTTTTATTCAAGATCACCATTAAGAAATACATTTTAACATCTATTTGATGAATTTTCCACACAAATTGTGCTGCTAGTGTACAAATTGTATGAATAATGGTCATATTAGTTGTAGGTATAAATGTTTTTGCATAGTCAATACATTCCCTTTATTCAAAACCCTTTGCAACAAGATGAATATTATTCTTATCAATAGAACCATCTACCTTATATTTAATTTTGTATACCCACTTGTAGCCTATGGGTTTCTATCAGTTAGGCATATTAACTAGGTCCCATGTTTCATTTTTCATCAAAGATTTGTACTCTACTTCCATTACTTTCTTCCACTAGAAAAACTAATTGCATCCTTTATTGATATTGGTTCTAAATTTTCCATTACTAAAGACATCAAGCCCAAATTTACTTCTTCCTATATACTACTACGAGTGCAAGGTCTAGTGGAAGTTAGATCAGGTGGTGTATCATGCTTTGCATACTTGAGAGTATTTATGAGCCATTTGGGAGTCATTTTTTGTTGAGATGGTGTCATCGCTACTGGTTCTATAATTGGTTTATTGACCACTTCAAATTTAGAGTCTAAAACTTCTTCATGAGTTTTCTCACCTGGCTCAGTGCTCACAATAGAAGAATCAAGTGGAGGTGTGGTACCCTTAGATTGCTTAGAATCTTCAATGTTTGTCTTAAAGTCTTTATCAAATACATATCTACTTATATGAATTTTCTTGGTGATTGGCTCAATCAGGCGATAGGAATTTGATGCCTCATCATACCCAAGAAAAATACAAGATAGAGTTTTGGAATCCAACTTTGCTTTTTATTTGACAAATGCATGTACACATTACATCCAAAGAGTTTGAGATGTGCATTAAAGGGCTTTCTCCCAAACCAAGCTTCTTTAGGTGCAATCCCTTCAAGAGCTTTTGTAGGTTTTTTTTAAGATACACTATAATACTGATAGCTTCAACCCAATATTATTATTGAAGGTTGACATTTGTGAGCATACATCAAACCATTTCCATGATGGAATGGTTTCTCGTCTCGACAACCCTATCATATTGTGGAGTGTAGGCAGTAGTAAGTTGATGCTTAATCCCATTAAGTTACAAAAAGTTTGAGAAATTATTGGATGCATATTCCCCCTTGATCTAAGTGGAGGACTCGAATATAACACCTTGTTTTTGTTTCAACAAGCTACTTGAATTTTTTGGAATGAGTGAAGGCATTTAGTTTTAAAGGTAGGAAATATACCCATATTTTTTATGAGTAATCATAAACAAAGATTTGAAATTACCTATGTCCATCATAACTGTTTGGCATGGGTCCACATAGATCACTGTGTACTACATCCAAATTTAACTCTATGAGTTGTTAACTCAAAAGGAACACAATGTGGATGAGAGATTAGTAGACCTTTTACCATGTGATGTTTGTTTATTTGGATTAAAAATATTGAACTTAGATGACCGTATCTCCTATACTAGAGTGAGGTAACATTAGTTGTGGATGTATACAAGGCAACATTAGTATATTGAAGAACATAAAGTACAAACAAGCCATTTTTATAGGAACTAGTAGCCACAAACTTTCCATGTTGTGTAATGAGATATTTTTTCTTTCTAGCAACAACTTTGAATTCAATTATCATTTTTTGATTCAGTATTTGGGATACCAATAGCAAGTTGTTTTATCACCATGGTACATATAGCATATTTTCAATTATGCATTTGCCATCAGATAGATTGATAGGAACATTGCTTGTTCCTTTAACCTAATAGGTTTTATCATCATCAATGGTGATTGGTCTCTAATATTTTGACTATAGGGATTCAAACCATACTTTACCTCCAATCATATATTTACTAGCTTCCGAGTCAATATACCAAACATCACCTCTCATTTGTGTCATTGCCTTAGACATCAATACCTTGTGTGCAAGTTCAAAATATGTGTTATAATTAGATTCTAATTCCTCATGTGCAACATGTCCTTGTTGTTGTTTGTATTATGGTTGTTTCTAAATCAATTATCCATCCCTGATGTTACAAAATTGAAAAACCAATCAATATAATGCATATTAAAATATATTATGCTTGAATCTACATGGTCTACTTACTAATGTGCTTGATTGCATGGCTGCTTATATGCATGACTACCTAAATAACATATTTTATTGAATTCATGTGCTTGACTACATGGTTTTCTGGGCTTGCTTATTTCATACCATGGAATCAAAGGACCTCATGAAAAGGTAATGATGATCTTAGATTGTAGAAAGAATCACTTTCATTACATTTGCACTAGGTCATTGAGCTAGAGGACCTCCTCACTCTTTATTTTTTTTTTACAATGTGTTCATACATTTAATTACCTCATGATCCTATTGCTCTTTTAGAAACTAAAGGAAATATTGATATTTTATTGATTTGATTTCTTATTACAATTACATTCAATGATATAACAAATTTTCCAAGCCTCAACTTCTCCTTCTAGATTCTAAAATATCTTGAGGGTTGCTTACGATGATATTCTATATGATTTGCTCTTTTTGTACTTTGAACGCCTTTAATACTATGGATTCCTTCTATATTACAAGCATGCATCTGTGCAATGGATTGGATCCATATAGTAGACTAGACTACACTATGGATCATTATTTGCACTACAGACTATCCCCACACTTCAACACTTTGCCATCTACTTTAATAACAATGTCAAAATTATTTATTGCACTTCTATCTTCTTGTGCAACTTTCACATAATGTGGTTTTATGGATTTACTTAAGATTACCTATTTGCATGTATTTTATTGTATTATGATACTTCATTTGATTTTGTACCTACGTTGCAAATGTCTTTAGGGAGCAGTGTTATTTTGTATAATAGTTGAAAGCAACAATCGTTAAGCATTCCTCATTTACTCATACAATGAATTTACCCTGTTTGCATCACATTGATTTTAGATATCTCCCTTACATGCTAAAGGCATCTACCAACAAAGAATGCATATTTTTCTTTGTGACCCCTTTTACATCCTTGCATTACAAATGACTTCGAGGAGTATCACTTTGTCAATATGCTCTTCTTGTTACTACATTAGATTTCATGCATGAGCATTATTGGGCTATGATCCAAAAGGGTTAATCCCTAAACTCATCTATCAAATCATGGACTTGTGGTGTCCATATTGGGGGTAAGTCATTCTTGTATGTAACAAATTATGATACATCATTTGAAACACCCATTTGGATGATCACTTCTAAAACACCTGTTTGGGTGAGCACCATTCAAAACACCCATTTGGGTTACCACCATCTAAAACTTTCACTTGAGTGAGTGCCATATGAAATATCCATTTGGATGATCACTTCTAAAACACCTGTTTGGGTGAGCACCATTTGAAACACCCATTTTATTGAGCACTTATAAAACACTCATTTTGGTAAGCAATATGAAACACCTATTTGGGTGAGCATTTCTAAAACACTCATTTGGGTGAGCAATATAAAACACCCATTTGGGTGAGTATTCTTGAAATACCGATTTGGGTGAGCAATCTAAAAACCCATTGGGTAAGCATTTTTTAAACACCTATTTAGGTGAACAATCTGAAACACTCATTTGGGTGAGCAGTTTTAAACACCCGTTTGGGTGAGCATATTTGAAACACCCATTTGGGTGAGCATCCTAAAACATCTATTTGGGTGAGCATACTACACATCAAATCGATCCCTCAAGAAACTCGCTTGTGAATCGAATTTTGTTGCTTAAGCACTTGTTCATCTACATGATTGTTGGATTACAAATTACAGATAAAACAACATTTGCATTCCTTTCATATATGTCCTCTCTATTTCTCATAGAAAGTTAAGTTGATCGAAAAAGTAAACAAGAGAATTGAGTAAACACAAACACTATGCATTCATGTTTTAACAATAACAATACTATACATATCTATCAAACATTCATGCTTTAAAAAATTTTATATATTTCTTTTATTTATGCTTTAATTACATCATAGTGCTTAATACATCTACTTTTTTTGTCTATTCGACTATTGGTGGGCCACCCATTCATTGAAATTATATGCTCTCCCTTTAGGGTTTTCTATCATCCTATGATACCGAAAAACATGGTGTTGCTATGAAATTCATCTTGGACATCCTCTATGTCTTCTTCAAATAATTTTTGGTAATCTAGAATTGGGTACCATAACAAAGAAAATCTAAACTTTTGCCTAATCTAGGCAACATCTTCCTCCTATAGCTATACTACTAGACACATTGCTCTCATCCACGATGCCACCCAAAAAAGAGTTGACATTAGTTTGCTCTTCCACAAAGACAAGGGCAACTCGTCAAACCTCATTAGGCTTCCCTTTGGATCTTTCTCATCCAACTTGATGCTTATTTTTTAGTACCATTGCAGACATTGCTAGATCAATTTTACCACCTTCTCGAAGCATTATGCATCCTACAACAAGGTGATGTACCTTTGGATCAATTGAGTTGTATTTAGATGCTCTATTCATACCATTAGCCCTTCCATTTATTATTTCTCCCTATACACTTCCATCCATAGGATAGATAAAAATTCCTTGAATTACACATTACCCATAATTGGATTAGGAGTCCACCTAGTTACGTGCTTTACTATGTAGTTGTGCATGTATAGCTCACATAGTAGATCTTATTGATGTGTTGGACTGGAGTAGAAAGCATCATAGAATTGAATCGAAAGGTCAAGTCTACAAGGTAAGCCTAAAATTATCCTACTAATCTAATATAAGAAGAATTGTTATCATAGCATTAGGTAGTATACCCTGGTGAGCAGCCTATATTCAAGTAACTTGGATGCTAGATAGCCTAGTGTTGACATTTCCCCCACACTAATTCTGCTTCTAATAGTAGCTATTCCCCTTTTGATCATTTTCATTTATCGTTTGCTTCAGTTCTATCCACTCTTTCTGAGGTAGGTCTATTCATTTTGCTTCTCTTGGCAACAACATAGCCATTCCTATTCCTTTTGCCTGATTATTTTCTTGTGTAGCTTCTAGGACATGCATTGAGTCTCTATAGACTCTGGAAGATTTATTTTTTTCTTCCCTTCTTATTCAGATCCTACCCCAAATTATTTTATTTTCCCTCTAGTGGTGGGTGTTTCACCTTTCTCCTCTACTACATATTCTTTTTCCTCGCTCTTCCAGAACCTACCTTATCATTGAGCAATACAGTATCCCTAGATTTCCCTTCCTATGACCTCAAGATCCTTGAAATCTCAAGGATTTTACCCAAGGTTATGCATAGTGGCGCATATTCAAAAATTGGGAAAATATTAGGATTTCCAAAATTCAAAATTGGCGAATATGAGGACCCTCGACGTCGACCCATTCGCCTAAAATGTTTGGGGCTAATTTTTTCTTAGGGTCAATTCACCATAATATATATCCAAACATAGACACATTTATACTCATTGGAAATTTCTTTTGGAGATTGATCTAATGGTGGTATTTTTATGAAGTTATAAGGTGATTTAATAGGTTAAAATTTACCCCAAATATGACCTTACTTTTTAGGGCTTCAAATTCCCCAAATTTTTGTGTGAAGATGATTGATTTGATTTTCTTAGGATTCACCTTGATTTAGAGTAGGATTCACAATTATTTTACAAGGACATTTCGAGTCCAACCCCTTATGCATAACCATGATGTTATCTCTACTTGGTAGGACCATATTATCCTCCTACCAAAAACTTCATTGGATAAATAGGTGACTAGGGTATATCCTTCACCCATTCTCAACTCCCCTATGCTCATGTTTGCATTGTGGATGGCTGCACTAATGTCACTAGTGCTTTCATTCCCCTTACTTTTGGAATCCATATTACTGGCACTTTCTTATCCTATTTTTGAGTTTTGAATTGTTATTGTTCTCTTTTTTTCTTTTGCTTCATCCATAGAATAGATGTCTACACCCTCCATGCTTTTTACAATCATGTTAACATATGTTTCTTACCATATTTTCAACACTTCAAAAAAAATTATTGTCCTATCTTGATACCTTATTTTTGTTTCTATGCCTTTCATTCTTGCATAGGAACTTGTTGCTCCTCCACCATGTGAAGGGTTCAGAACACCTAGTTGACCATCTTGGTCAATTCCACCTATGCCACTCAGTTGATTTACTTCTTTCTCCTACACTTATTCCTCCCTTCCTTATGACTCTACTAGTTGATGACGTAGATCTACGATTTATCTTTCTAGCTCCTCCACCTATATCAGGGTAGCTTTCAACTTTACCCATACTTTCTTCAAGGCCTTTATTTTCCCTAATTTATCTGGTCCTTCATTTATCTTTTGTGGTTCTACTACCAACTTATCTTCTCATGGTTGGGCTTTTGGCCTTCTTCTTGGTGTTTCCCATATTCCTTTCCTTCTCTATACTAAATGCTCATTGCATTACCTTTTCTTGGGTAGACTATTTTTAATTTTCTATAGCATACCCCTAGGTGGTCCTCTCTAACCTAATGCATCTTCAACTAGTAGGGTCATCAAGTCATGATATGCCAAAACCCTCCTATCTTTGCTTTGATAGAACTAGTCACTGATGTGCTCCATCGAGCAGGTGAGATAATATGGTAGGTTTAGCTTAAACTCCTCTCCTTTCCTCCTTTTGAAGTGTAATAGAAACTAAAAATAGTGTCCTACTAAAATTGAGTATCACTCACCATTTTTTGGGAAATTTAGGCAAAAATATGCCAAGACATCATAGGGTATACCTCACCACTTCACCTCTCACCACCTTGCATTTGTGTTAGTCGTACCTGAATAGAATTTCTCTCTCATGCCATGTTGAGTGGCTCTCTAAAATTCTTTTTTCTCAATTTTGATAACCCATTAGCTGTGGAAATCACACCCTAGGATATTGTTATCTCTACCTCATGGAACCTCATCTACCCATTTTTTTATTTGTTGGTAAATTCTATAATAACCTCCTTATTGTAAACTTTTATCGTCTAAAAACATTTCATCCATCCTTCCTGTAGACACGAAAAATTGACCCACTTTAGTGGGCAATCTTCCTAGAGCCCTCTGGGAGACCCCTTGGACTTGCCTAGGGCAAGGGTAAGGCTTCTCCCCCCTTCTTTTACCTTTTTCCCCTCTCTATGCGAAATCACGCTCGCCCTTGATGGGGCGCGACTTCGCATAGGCAAAATCATGGTCGGCCTTGATGGGGCATGATTTCACCTTTTTAGGGTTTGGTCCAAGAAAACCCTAATTCTTTGGGTTTGGCATGTTTTACGTCGACCCTCCTTGGTTTTCCCACCTTTCTCACCTTCAAATCCACTATATAAGGAGGGTTTGAATTCACTTTTCACACACGATCACACGGTTACACACAACATTATTATGTGATAAATTCTTGATGATTTATTGCTAACATTTTATTTCTCGCAAAGTGTTCTTATTTTGATCTGCATCCTTCTTCTTCATTCACAAGCAAGTTAACTTTGGAGTGTGAAGTTTGATTGGTTTTATGTTGCATTGGATTGTTGATTGTTGTTGCTCGCTCTTGGTGGATTTGTGTTGAAGCCCTAAGGAGAGATCAACCATTTGGGAGGTCTCAACCCTTCTATTTTGCTTCTGCGCTCTCTGCCAGGTGAATTCACTCTTTTGCATGCATATTTAGATTTTTTGAGTGACGTAATTGAGTCATCGCACTTGTATTTTATTTTTTATAGTCTATGCAAAATCGCACCCGACTCTCTACGGGGTATGATTTCACCTGTGCTTTATCGTTCTCACCTGTTACGGGGCACGATCTCACCTGAGTCAAATATGGGGTAATCTGCTATCCCAAATTTCATCATTGCATTCTAGGCTGCATTTAGAGCTTGATATTACATTCTATTATGTGGTTCCATCATTTTATTCTATTGTATTGTATTATGTTTATTTTCTTCCAAAGGTCAATTTCCGCTTTTATTTATCAAATGTCAGCTAAAAGGACCTAGGGGGCTTGACTTCTGCACCTCCAAGCATTGTTGTACAATGGCCTAAGTAGGCCCCCTAATGCTAATCATATTTTTCAAGTGTTTATCAAGTTATCTTGCAGGAACATGAATTATTGATAGCATTGGATAAAGGGATAAAAGCAAGGATAAATCATCGGATAAGCTAAGTGTTCTGATTAGTCTTTAGGTTATTTTTTGAGTGCTTTATATTTCTATTGTAAAACCCTAGATCTAATTTTATAGAAATATATTTAATTAATTTCTAGGTATTTGAAAGATAAACAACATATAGTGTGCACTTAGGGTTAATTATGTTTGTGCATCTCTTCTTGAGCCCTTGCTTAAAGGTTTTCTATTTAGAACCCTAGGGTTAGAAAAGCATTCAAAGAAAGAATCATTCTAGGGTTAGCTCTTGTATTCTTGCATTCTGTATTTTTGCATTGTCCTTTATCTTTTATAGCATAGATCTAGAAAGGCCAAATCTAGGTGTTTGTCTTGAATCTAATACATCAAACATTCTTGAAAACTAGAGGACTTGGAGTGAGTCCTTAAACCATTCCTGGTGAACCCTTCCCCCTAGCATCGAGTGTAGAGAACAACATACCCCTATGGTTCACCCCAAAGCTCTTTCTCTTGTGGATCTAACTTTTGGGAATTGTACATGGTAGGGTAGTTTTCCCCCTCTACATCTTTGGTGAACTTGATGTGAACACCTCCTTTTCTTTTAAAACTTTAATCAAGATCATTAATTTTGTGTGTTTAGATCATAAAATATTAAAAACATAATTTTTGGTGCTTGTTTTTGTGGGTCTTAGTTCTCTCCTTTTTCCTTTAGTCTTTCTCTCCTTTTCCAATGGCTTCCAACCTTGGGAATGGAAGAAGGCTTTTAGGGTTTGATGATATTTTTCAAGAGAATGATCAAGTTGATAGAGAAAATCCTAACCTTGAGGAAGAAGAGATTGATAATAGTCTTGATCCTATTAAGGGACCTGATGGGAACCTTATTTTTAAATCCTTTGAGCATGTGTGGACCTTTTATAAATATCATAAGCATGCATTGGATGCAACTTTAGAGGAAGAAGCCCTACTTGAGGAAGTTAGACCATCTCATGATAACTCCTTGAGTGAATCTTTGAATCATGGTAATCATGTTCACCATCCAACTTATGCCACTACTATAACCACCAATGTTGGAAGGAATCTACAAGTCCCTCCAACTAGTAGTGCCATTCAAAATATTCAATTTCCTCCTCAATCTGCTTATCTCAACACTGTTGCCTCTATTCCACCAAATGTTAGTCATCCTCTTCAACAAGATACCACATACTTCAATAGTATCAATATGTCCAACACTCCTCCTTTAGGGAATCTAGGGACAGTGCATAATAATGATCCAGAAGTGCAAAATTTAACAAATATGGTAAAGCAATTGGTTTCAAAAGTTGAGATGATTCAACCTTCAAGTTTTACTTACAATTATAAGGAAATGTGTAATCAGCCATTGGATCCTATTGTTGCTGCTAGGCCTTATCCTAAGCATTTTCCTATGCCATTTTTACCTATTTATAAGGGGACAAAAGATCCAATTGAGCATTTAAGAAGATTTAGAACAACTTGCCATGATCTCATTTATGATGACATGTTGTTACTTAAAATATTTCCTAAGAGTCTTGGTGGCATGGCATTAGAGTGGTATTATAGGTTACCCAATTATTCCTTGAAGAACTTTGAAGAAACAATAGAATTATTTGTTCAACAATTTGGTGCTTATATTGAAAAGGAAGTGACAATGAAAGATGTTTACAATTTAAAACAAAGAAAAGAAGAAAGTTTTTAGAGTTCTTGGCTCGTTGGAGAAGTTTGGTTGGACGTTTGAGATATACTTTACCTCCAAGGGATATGCTTGAGATATTTATTGGTAATTTACAAGAACAATTATCTTATGCATTAGAGACTACTACTATTACATCTTTTGATCAAGCAATTGATTTAGCAAGAAAAGTAGAACAAGCCCTTATCAGAAGAGGCCAACTCAAATTCAAAGAAGAGAAACCTACTAAGTCTCAACATAAGAATAAGCATATAGGAGGTGATAGTGGAATGGATAGTAGGCATGTTAATAATGTTACTAACAACCTACAAAAGATAGTACTTCAGAAACCTCCACAAAGGAATTTTACAAGGCTTAATATGTCTATGGAAGCAGTTTTGAAATAACTTTTAGAAGCTAATGCAATTGAGTTACCTCCTATAAGGCAACCATATACTACAACTCATTGGTATAAGGTAGGTCAACATTGTGCATATCATAGAGTAGAAGGACATTGGATAAATTCTTGTAAGAAGTTGAAACATGTGGTTCAAGATTTAATTGATGCAGAACGTCTTGATTTGGAAAATTTGCAACAAAAACCATCTGTTAATCAGAATGTAATTAGATAGGTAGCTAATAAAGTATCTTATAGAAGTGTACCACACCATTATGATAATAACATGGTTGGTATGATAACTGCTACTTCAAAAAATTCAGTGCAGAATCAACAGATTCAGCGATCTCAGTAGGAAATCAGTTTCTCAGCAAATATCTCTCTTTTGGAACTATTATAGAATTCTCCTACTCATGGAGAAGCCTTAATAAATGTTCTAAGGCAACAATATATCCCTCTAGATATTCCCCCTAGTGATATGGCCAATATTGTAAGATCTCTTGGGATACATCATCTCACATTCTCGGATGCTGATATTTCTTTCTCAGACTTGCAAAAATATTCTTCTCTTTACATCACTGCATTTATTGGGGATACTTTTATCAAAAGAGTTATGATTGATAATGGTTCTTCCCTTAATTTATGCACATATTATTTCTTTCAAAATTTTGGATTAAAATAGAAAGATATAACTAAATCTGATGATATCATTAAAACTTTCAACAATGAGTCCCAAGAAGCTTATGGTACCATATCACTTCCCCTCAAAGTTGGACCTAAATTTTAGATACATTATTTTATGTGGTATCTTGTCCTACATATTTTAATCTTCTTCTTGGATATCCTTGGATCCATGCGATGGAGGTTGTCCCTTCTACTTTTCATCAATGTGTAAAATTTAAATTTGAAAATCAACCTATTTCTATCTTGGGTGATCCTCATCCATTTGAATTTTTCTCACCAGATGATCTAGCTCAGTTTCATTCATCATATTCCTTATCTAAAAAAACCAAGCAACCTAAAAATCTTGATAAGGAATTACCAATCAATATCTCATCTCAGGATCAAGACAACTCTTCTTGTCAAGAATCTCTCTTAGATAAATCTCATCAAAGTTTAGAGTGGAGTGTTGAGGATGAGGGGCCACCCTCTCCTTCTTTTTCGGTCATAACCCCTGAGCAGTATGTCAAATATGAGGATGCACCTCAGAATGACATCTACTTTGATGGGTCTATCCCTTGCATTGCATAGGTTGAATCTTCTAGATCTCAAGTGGACTTTGGTTCTATGTCTCCCGAGGACCTTGAGCACTTAGGAGTGATTCTTGCCCTACCTCCTCTTGAGGATGACTTGTCCATCCTTATTGAGGAGACCATAGATGTGAACATAGGTTCTGAGGAAGCCCCTAGAATCCTTAAGCTAGGTAAAGCCTTGTCCATGGATGAGCAGGAGCAATTGACCAATTTATTAAGAGAGTATCAAGATATTTTTGCTTGGTCATATGTCGACATGCCAGGGCTTGATCCCTCCCTTGTCATGCATCATTTGGTAGTTAAACCTAGTGCTAAGCCTATTAAGTAGAAACTTAGGAAGATGCATCCTAAGGTCACCCTCTCAATCAAGGAAGAGCTCCAAAAACTCCTTGATGTTGGTTTTATAAAAGCTATCGACTATTCTGATTGGATCTCCAATATCGTTCCTATAGCTAAGAAGGAAGGAACAATCATAATATGTACTGACTTTTGGGATATTAATTTAGCATGTCCCAAGGATGATTTTCCCTTGCCCAACATAGATCATATTGTATATTTCACTACCAAATATGGAATGCTTTCGCTTATGGATGGTTTCTCAGGCTACAATCAGATTATGATTACCCCTGAGGATCAAGCTAAGACAACATTCACTACTCCATGGGGAACCTTCTACTGGAAGGTCATGCCTTTTGGCTTGAAGAATGTAGGAGCTACCTATCAGTGGGCCATGACTTATATTTTCCATGACATGATGCATGATATTCTCCAGGACTATGTGGATGATCTTCTAGCTCACTCCATAGAATGAAAGGATCATGTCCATGATTTAAGATGAATATTTGAAAGGCTTCGGCAATACAAGGTTCATCTTAAACCCGCTAAGTGTGTGTTCGGAGTCACATCTGGCAAGTTGTTAGGCTTCATAGTTTCTAGGTGAGGCATTGAAGTGGATCCCACTAAGATAATGACCATCACTGATATACCTCCTCCCCGCACCTTGACCAAACTACGTAGTCTGCAAGGTAAACTTTAGTCTATCCATCGGTTCATTGCCCAGTTAGTCGATAAGTGTCAACCCTTTCTTAAGCTTCTTAAGAAAGATGTGGTCTTTCGATGGGATTCTGAGTGTCAAAAAGCTTTTGATGATCTCAAATAGTATCTCACTTCCTTACCTATTTTAGTTCCTCCTGTGCCTGGTAGGCATTTGATGCTTTACATAGCAGCCACTGCTCATGCTTTAGGAGCCATGCTGGCCCAACATGATGATCAAAATAAAGAATGAGCTATCTACTATATCAGTAGAACCTTGGTTAGCTATGAAACTAGGTACACTCCCTTAGAGAAGCTTTGCCTTATCGTAGTGTTTGCTTCTCAGAAGTTAAGACACTACATGCTCAGCCATAAGATATTGGTGGTTGCAAAGTTTGATCCTTTGCGCTATTTGATGTCTAAGCCCCACCTTTCAGGTCGAGCTTCTAAATGGGTGTTGGCCCTTAGTGAGTTTGACTTGACTTTTATAGGTCAGAAGGCTATTAAGGGTTAGGTGATTGTTGATCAGTTAGCCTCTACTCCCCTAGAAGCTGCCCATCCTATAGTTGTTGAGTTTCTCGATGAGTGCTTCAATGTTGAAATTGAAGAGTCTGAGTCTTGGACTTTGTTTTTTGATGGAGCCCGATGCATGAAGGGTGTTGGTGTTAGAGTCATTCTAGTCACCCCACAAAAGCAACTCATCCCCTTGTCCTTCAAACTTCATTTCTCTTGCATGAATAATATTATAGAATATGAAGCTTTGATCCTTGGTCTTAGAGCTGCCTTAGCTTTGTAGGTTAGAGTTATTTCGGTCTTTGGTGACTCTCAACTTGTGGTTAATCATATTAATGATGTTTATCAGACTCGGGATGATAAAATTAAACCTTACAAGGATATTGTTACTAAGTTGTTGTCCTCATTTGATCGAGTAACCATAGAGTCTATCCCTAGATCCTCAAACCACCATGTGGATGCCATGGTTATTGTTGCATCCTTGTTCCCTCTAGAGTTAGAAGATGATCAAGCATCGATTATCATTAGACAACTCTGGGAACCTACATCACTTGGTTCTTGTCTTGTCCCATTAGATTGTTTGACCATCAGAGCTTCCCCATATGAGCCATGGTATAATGACATATTTAATTTCCTTAAGGATGGTTTGATACCTGATGGTTTAGATCATAATCAATGTAAGATTTTGCATAAAAGAGCATGTTGATTCATCATAATCGACAACACCTTGTATCAATATTCTTTTGAAGGTATCCTCTTGATATGTCTTAACTTTGATGAAACCTAACTTGCTCTTAGTGATGCTCATAAAGGTTCATGTGGAGGCCATTTTAGTGGTAATGCTATTGCCAAAAAGCTCCTTCGGATGGGGTACTATTGGCCTTCCATGGAGAAAGATGCATGTGACTATGTTCGATGCTATGACAAGTGTCAATGCCATGATCATCTCATCCATGCTCCTTCTCAGGACCTTCAGGTTATCTCTTCCCCTTGGCCATTCTCCATGTGGGGATTGGACATTATCAAGAAAGTTAACCTAGTGTCATCGGATGGTCACAAGTTTATCATTACTATGATTGAGTATTTCACTAAATGGGTTGAAGCCATGCCCCTGGCTACGGTGACTGGAACTCAAGTTTCTAAGTTCATCTTCAACTAGATTCTTTGTAGGTTTAGGATTCCTTCAATGATTATTTTTGATAATGACACTCCTTTCAAGAATAAGGATGTTTATAATATTTGTGCTAAGTACAAGATTTAACATAGGTGGTCAACTCCTTATTACCCCTAGGGTAATGGGTAAGCTGAAGCATCCAACAAGTCCTTGATCAAGATCTTGAAAAAGTTGGTTAGTAAGATCGATCATGATTGGCATATCCAACTTTATCTTACCTTGTGGGCCTATCGTACTAGTGTGCATACTCCTATAGGGGCCTCACCATATGTCTTGGTATATGGGTTTGAGGTAGTGTTTCCTTTTGAGCTTGAGGTTCCTTTATTGTGCATCTTGTTGCAAGATGCCGAGGTCGACGATGAGTATCATGTAGACTGTTTGCACCAATTGGAGTTATTGGATGAAAAGTGTATTCATGCCTTAGAGCATTTGAGAGCCTATCAGGATAGACTCTGATGATATTATTCTAAGAAAGTTTGCAATCATTCTTTTGAGGTTGGGGACCTTGTCCTCAAGGAAAACTAGAAGAACACCAATGCTCGTGTTGATATTTGAGGTAAGTTTTAGCCCAATTGGTTAGGGCCCTTTGTCATAATGACCAAGTTTGGCTCAGGTGCCTATTGTTTGGCTTCTTTGGATGGTAAAGAACTTAAAGAACCTATGAATATAATGCATTTAAAAATATATTATGCTTGATCTATCATCTACATTTTGCATTTAGTTTAGATCATATTGCATCTATTTGCCTGCTCATATTGCATGACTGCCTATCATACTTTGCATGATTTCTTGAAATTCTATTTCTCTTGCATTTTTGCTTGTCATAATTGCATTGTTTCTTGCTCATGACTGCTTGTTCATATAGCTTTTGGGGATTCATGATAATGGCATGTGATGATACCTAGTTAGGTCATAGCTCACATGCATTGCACTTTTCACTAGGGTTTTGATGCCTAGCGAAGCCCCAACCTAGGGCCTATGCATTTTCATCCCTTCTTCTCTTCTCATCTTCTTTTGCTCTTTTCTTCTCTTCTCTCTTCTTCTTGTATTCCTTGACTTTGAAAGTTTTTACAATGATTATCATTTCTCTCCAAAGTCAAGGAATACAATCCTCTTTTGGTATATCCTTGTCCTTTGCATGTTTCTTATTTCTCCTATTGTCTTCTTTGTTTGATAAGGATATACCTTCTTCTCTCCTTTGTTTGCACATTTCCTCCCTCTTGACTTTTCACTAGCTAAAACTTCAAGTTAGGGGTACACACGCACAATTCTTTGCTCCTCATTTTTCTTCCTCTTATTTCTTCTAGCACATGCACACACTCACTTTGTGTTATGCTCATATTTATTGGTCATATATATTTTTACACACCCCTATCGGGTAGTACTTGCTAATACATCATTCACATCAATAATAATGTATTCCCCTATCGGGTTACACTTCTTTTGACTCAATGGGCTCAACACCCCATTATAGGATAAGCTCCTTGGCCATTTTAGTAGGCCTCAACATACATCCTAGTGGGTAATCACCCCACAATAGTCACTAGCGAGCAATCATCCATAGCGGGTTATGCTCCATCATTTGATCATTTGAGAAATCACCCATAGCGGGTTATACTCCATATTTTTCCCATTTGTCCATCTTAGCGAGTACTACACCCATAGCAGGTTTTTCACTCCACACCTAGACCATTCTTTTGGGCATAACACCCTTCATTCAGGGTTCTTTGATCAGCTTCTCTCACTTTCTATGGTTGACCTTTGGATTCTTCTTCTTCTTCTTCTTTTATCTTCCTTTCTTCTTTCTTCCTTATTTCTTCTTTTTCATCTATGCATTTCATGTTAGTTGCATTAGATTCATGTTGTACCTAGTAATATTTGCTCTATTGTTTGTTTGCTTGCTTCATTCTTCATGTTTTTCTTCCCTCTTTTGAGTTTCTTAAGGAATATTCATTCCTTTTAAAACTCGAGGGGGCACCCTAGCCATAGAGGCATTAATGGTAATAATGTCTCACCTAGCATGCAAAATTCTAGAGTATCCTTTGTGATACCCCTTTTGCATCATTCTTTTGCCTAAACCTGGCCACTTCTTTCTGTGCTTGTTGTCTTCTTGCCTATAGGAGTCTACATATTTCTTTGATGCATTTACTTGGCCTTAAATGCATCAAAGAGGGGGCAAAATGTAGACATAGAAAATTGACCCACTTTAGTGGGCAATCTTCCTAGAGCCCTCTAGGAGACCCCTTAGACTTGCCTAAGGCAAGGGTAAGGCTTCTCCTCCCCTATTTTACCTTTTTTCTCTCTCTATGCGAAATCATGCTCGCCCTTGATGGGGCATGACTTCGCATAGGTAAAATCATGGTCGGCCTTGATGGGGCATGATTTCATCTTTTTAGGGTTTGGTCTAAGAAAACCCTAATTCTTTGGGTTTGGCATGTTTTACGTTGGCCCTCCTTGGTTTTCCCACCTTTTTCACCTTCAAATCCACTATATAAGGAGGGTTTGAATTCACTTTTCACACACAATACATGGTTACACATAACATTATTATGCGATAACTTCTTGATGATTTAATGCTAACATTATTTCTCGTAAAGTGTTCTTATTTCTATCTACATCCTTCTTCTTCATTTTAAAGCAAGTTTAACTTTGGAGTTTGAAGTTTGATTGTTTTTTGCTACATTGGATTGTTGATTGCTTTTGCTCGCTCTTGGTGGATTTGTGTTGAAGCCCTAAGGAGAGATCAACCATTCGGGAGGTCTCAACCCTTATGTTTTGCTTCTGCACTCTCTACTAGGTGAATTCACTCTTCTGCATGCATATTTAGATTTTTTGGTTGATGTAATTGAGTCATCACACTTGTATTTTATTTTTTGTATAGTCTATGTGAAATCATGCCCGGCTCTCTATGAGGTGCGATTTTGCACGTGCGTTATCATGCTCACTTGTTATAGGGTATGATCTCACTTGAGTAAAATCTAGGGGTAATCTGTTATCCCAAATTTCATCATTGCATTCTAGGCTACATTTAGAGCTTGATATTACATTCTGTTCTATGGTTCCATCATTCTATTCTGTTGTATTGTATTATGTTTGTTTTCTTCCAAAGGTCAATTTCTACTTTTATTTATCAAATGTCAGCTAAAAGGACCTAGGGGGCTTGACTTTTGCACCTCCAAGCATTGTTGTATAGTGGCCTAAGTAGGCCCCTTAATGCTAATCATATTTTTCAAGTGTTTATTAAGTTATCTTGTAGGAATAGGAATTATTGATAGCTTTGGATAAAGGGATAAAAGCAAGGATAAATCATCGGATAAGCTAAGTGTTCTGATTAGTCTTTAGGTTGTTTGTTGAGTGCTTTATATTTTTATTGTAAAACCCTAGATCTGATTTTATAGAAATATATTTAATTAATTTCTAGGTATTTGAAATATAAACAACATATAGTGTGCACTTAGGGTTAATTATGTTTGTGCATCTCTTCTTGAGCCCTTGCTTAAAGGTTGTCTATTTAGAACCCTAGGGTTAGAAAAGCATTCAAAGGAAAGAATCATTCTAGGGTTAGCTCTTGTATTCTTGCATTCTGTATTTCTGCATTGTCCTTTATCTTTTATAGCATAGATCTAGAAAGGCCAAATCTAGGTGTTTGTCTTGAATCTAATACATCAAACATTCTTGAAAACTAGAGGACTTGGAGCGAGTCCTTAAACCATTCCTGGTGAACCCTTCCCCCTAGCACCGAGTGTAGAGAACAACATACCCCCGTGGTTCACCCCAAAGGCTTTCTCTTGTGGATCCAGCTTTTGGGAATTGTACGCGGTAGGGCAGTTTTCCCCTCTACACTTTCCTTTCAAGAATTACAACCACTTTAGGATACCTTTCCAGTTCTGTCGTATTATCTAGTTTTAAACAATGCAATTTATTTATTATGGAGTTTGATATTATGTGATATCCACCTATAACTTTGATACCACTACCCATCCTGAAAAGCCTATGATGTATGCCCTCTTTCACTTTATTTGTGTTCTCCTTATTTACCCTTTTGCATTGTTCTCCTTCTCAACCTCTCTTTAAAATGAAAATATAAATTAGTTTGTTTCCCACCTACCACACCTTTACTTTCTCGATCTTAGTGTCTCTCATCATTGCCTTCTAATTTTTGCAAATCAGCCTACCACTTGTCTTTTGGTGATATTCATCTATCAATTTACTCAAGATATCCATATCGCACACTTCATGACTCCTTCCTTAGGATTTTTACCCACTTTTTTGCATGCATTCATATTCATTATCATGTGCCTCTTAATTTGGATCTCTATACACATTAAATTCTCCTAACCTGCCTTCACATTAAATCAATATTGTGTCTATGGTACCTCATACCCACATATATGGTACCTCATATCCACATATACCCTACCTTGCATTTGCCTCATCTTTTCCATATTTTTCCTTCCCAAAATTATCTTCTTCTCTGCAACCATAGTGTAACTAACATACTTGACCTATTGTGGAATCTACTCATCTTACTATCATACTATCATATCTTTCACCTAATATTTATTGACATCATTTTTCTTATGAATTATATTCTATCTACTATTCTTTAATGTTTTATAATCATTCAATCATTACTCACAAACACCATTTACATTCAAATTTACCATATCAATATTCTTTCTCTAACAAATACAACACAATAATTTCATTCACATCCATGCATACTTTGGACACAACAAACCAAACACCATAGCATTTTTATTTATTCATATTGGTTTCATTACATCAAAACATCAAATTTCTTTTACATCATTGCAAAGATGAGTTCTTTGCAATCCATTGGCTAAATTCGTATGCATTAATGTATCCTACTTCCATTTTACTATGATACTCATGCATCCTGTCATGCTCATAAAATTCTTCTTCCACTTCAAATAGGCTCTTAATAAATGACCTTTTATAGTCTAATACTAATAGAGGGAAGTGAAAGCATAGCATGATCCATATTGAGCCATCATCCCCTAATCGCCTCATCAATACCCTCACCAATAGCACCATTGTTACCCAATTTGCTATGGATATTGACTCCTATATTTGCAACACTTTTGGTAGCCTTACAACTTGTTTTTGAATCCCAATTAGGGATTCACATTGGGACTCCATAGATACATTGTCCAAACTCCATAGACATGTTATCCATCCTTACTCTATCCTCTCATGGAACCACAAATGTGATAGCAGGTATCAATACTCTGTGATGATTAAATTGTGGAACTCATGTTCCCCCTACCACTAAACCTACCTCTTGTTCCACCCTTTGATAATTTTTCCTTTGGAAACTTGCTGTTGCTTTCACTTTTATTGTTGACAAGAAACCCCACAACTAGATATTTTCCATGAATGGATTTGGATTTCATTCTATGTCCCCCACATATCAAAGTTATGTGGATATAATTTAGATAATATATCTTGATGCTCTGGTATACTATTAAAGAATATGCTAAATTTAACTAACATTTTCATTTTGTATGTTAAATATAACATCTTTAAGATATTGAATAGAATCTAGTGCTCCTGCAACATCATGACATACATGTGTGTTGGAATTTTGCATTCCATAAGGTCTAACATTAATAAACCTACCATACTCCTCTATGTTTGTAGTTGCAATTGTGACTACATTACTAAATTTAACTAAATTTTGCATTCTTTGGTTATTTTAACTAATAGTTTTAGGGTTGCAAAGAGTTGTTTTATATTGCAATTTTTAGAGCATTTTCATTAGTACATTTTGGAGCATATCCTTGTACTTCAGATAATGGACAAGTTGTAAAGTGTGCATTGGAACATGAGGAGATTTTGACGTGGGTAAGTGAGTAGATTCTTCTTTTTTGTGAAGAAAGCAACTCTAGATAGATAACATGGATCCTAGCCAACCAGTTGGAGAAAAGTTGCCACAAAGGCTAATATCCTATTGGTTGCATCAATAAAGGGATCTGATTCAACACTTTCCAAAGATAGATTTTTGGTTGTCAATGGAACACACAAATTTGCTTTGTCATTTAAAAATATTCTATTCTTGGAGTAATATTATCATTTTCCTTACAAAATAACCAGTGTGCACTCATGATTATCATTCATTTTGACTATTGTAACATCTATATATAACCTTAGGCATAATTAGTCGAGAAAAAATGATGTTAACTTTTATTTCTAGGAAACGACCTTACAATTTGGCAAGTGTCGAGACAATTAGACTATTATTGCTCTTATAAATAATTCCCCTAATGAGAGTTAAGAGTTGAGAGATAAATATGAAGATGGAATATAGTTGTGGGCTTGAGAACTATTGTATCAAATTTCCAATACTTGTATCTATAGTAAAATAGTATGTTTTGCTAAAATTGTGTTATTGTGAAAGATTTATTAGTTTAATCTGAATTAGCTTTCCTCTTTATTAGATGAGAAGCAAGAGCCCACTCTCTCATGCTTATAAAGAGATATTTCCATTTTTGTAGCATAATATTTTACTGTTTTTTGTGTCATATTATAATGTTAAGTTTTAGTACTTTCCTGTGCATTTTCGTAGTAGTAGACATTGGTAAATTTAAGTGTGTGATTTCATTTATGTGCAACTTTAATTTTTATTGTTTATTTTCCTATAAGTTTCATAATATGTTATGTTGTCTTTAAATTTAGTATTGCTTTAGTTTTCGTTAGAAGCTTAGGAATATATCTCCCATAATATCTCTTATAGTAATTAGCACATATAACCAATAACACCACCCATGATTGACAATTTAAAGTGAATAGAAATAGCAACACCTATTAGTTCCTACATTTACTTCTCCTACTTCCCTAAACCCACTCCTATATCTCTTTTTTACCCTACCCATTTCTTCCACTTATTTTTCTACCTGCTTATCCCCTACTACTTACCAATCATGTCTCCCTCCTCCACATAGCTTTTGTACTGCATCCTATTTCCAACCATGCTTCTCATCCTAGCCTGCTTATGTCACCTAGTCCACTATTAACAATTTCATCAACCCATGATAGGATAAACTCCAGATGCTACCATTCCATCTATAATGCATGCTCATACCTTCCATCACTCGTGACAGATAATATGGCACATTTAGTTTATACTCTACAACTTCCTCACCTTATTTTACATGGAGTAAAAATCTAAAGTGGTATCTCATAACCATCGAGAATCATCTATCATGGGTAAAATATTTTAGGCAATATAACATGATTACATCATATGGAATTGGAAGTGATGTTTGCATCATCATCCTATTCTAAAAAATATTACATGGGTTATATTCATGAGGAAGGAAGAATTCCTTATGGACATGTTAAATTGGCAGGGATTCCTAACATTTCCTCTAACCCTCTATGGGAATCCCTATCACCCTCATAATTTTTTCCTTTATGGCATCCATATCCAATCTCCACACTCAATTCTAGACTTCTAGCTAGTTTGCCACAAAATATATTATTATTTCATTATTGTATCTGTCTAACTAGTGAAATTAAGTCATCTAGTCTACTTGCTCTAAAGATACCTCTACCTCTACTGACATATTTGATAGATCTAATGGATCATGATGAATTATCTTGGATACCATTATATCTACAACTCTAGTATCCACTTTCATATTACAGATTACCTTCTCTTCCTTTTTCAGTCACTTTAGCACCTTTTCCAATGCATAATCATTTTCCTAGTGTCGTTAGACTATTCCTCTATATTGTGACACTTTTCCTACATATTTTATGCCCTTTCTTGATTTTTTCTTCCCCTTACATGTTGTGAAATCCTTTTTTTGATCCTCCTCCATTCTCTCCTAGTTGGTTACCTTACAAGCCATGCTTTAATGGTCATCTCACATAATTTTTTGACATCGTCGCTTGGGACCATATTTATTTCTTACCTTGTCATAAATTCCTTCACTTTAATCAGTCTATTTTCTCATTCCTATCTACCTAATCATGTATCTCCTTTCCTTCCATGTGACGTGTTCCAAATGAAATCTTCCTTTTTTGAGTTCTTGCAAAAACCCTTCTCTTTCCTTATAACTCAAGGGGACAATAACCCAATACTCCGTAGTGTCATGTTCAAGGTATTATTTCCATAAGAAATTTCCTCTCATCCACAAAAATACAAAAAACATTACTTTGTAAGCTTCCTTGCAAAATTGGGATACCTGCACTAGTTTTTGACATGAACATTATGCTAACAAATGTATCAAAAAGAGGTAAAATGTGGATATCCAATTTTACACACCTTAGCTCACTTGACTGAAACCCTAACACTAGGGACAATGATGTCTTTTCACACCGCATAAATTTGGTATACCTTAGCATTGACCAATCCCTTGGAAATCACATTATTTATCCATGTTACCTAATACGTTTCGTACTATGGATAAATTTCCACACTACAAATTGACTTTAGCACTATAAAATGGTTCCTATGTTGTAGATTGATCTCCTTAGTGTGGATTTTATTTCACACTATGGAATGGTGCCTAGACTATGAATCCTCCATTGGGCTACATATTCTTGTTGCATTGTTATAATACTTTCTAACATGTGAAGACCAATGAAGGACCACCTAGGATGAACTATGATAGACCCCATACTTTTGAAGGTTGAATGTATTTATAAAACAAGTTTGCTATACCATAACTAGTAATAAATGTGCCAATTATTCTACTAAAAGTGGCCCAAATAGAGTATTGATCAAAATATTTGCTCACTAACTAAGTTAGACGGAAATATTAGAACATTTCTCCTAAGCCCTTTCTAAAAGATTATGTCCAACCTATTTTAGAAATTAATCATGATCTTTTAACCATGCCTATCTCCGTCAACCATACCTAATCATAATAAGATGTTAATAATGACTATCATGCCCAACCGCCATAAATTAGTAACCTTGATCTAATGCAAAAATATCTCATATTAATGTCACATCTCCTGCAATGGCTCATAAAGAGAATTTTAAAATTCTTTCTATAAATACCCCTCCTGAGGAAAGGATGAGGAATTAACTAATGCTCACATTAACAAAATATTATGAAATTCCTACCAAAAACATCAGCTAATGACTTCTGCATTTTTGTCAACTACATTCTCTTCCTTGTAATTGAATATTTAATTGTTATAGTGAATTAATACCATTTGGTATTTTATTCTTATAATTATGTTTCATTTACAACTTGTATGCTTCCATATTCGATCACTTTTATTTATTTTTCAAAATCACTATAAAGGGAACACGATTGATTGTATGATCAAGGATGTGCATTATTCCTCTTAACTTCAGTAGTCCCAAAAGTGTTAACACTTTTAGTTGTCTTTATTGCAAAAAAAATTATTGTATTTTATTTATAGGTAATATTATATGTTACTATAGTAGTGGTGACTAATCAGCTAAGGCATAAAGAATATCGATATACTCATACCTTGTCGCACTTTTAGTTTCATGGTTCTTTCTAATTGAGCTGATTTTTATTTTTGGTAGTGTTGTCCTTGCTTTTATTTCAAAATCTGAATTGTGTTTAATGATTATTATTTATAGCTAATAGATTATTGTAAATATTATGACTTTATTGTTTCATATAGAAGTAATAATTCTATTTAGTTGGAAGCACCTGGGGGTGCAATGTAATAGTTCGGGCTTTGGTTCTTCTTCGGGAGGTCCAAGGTTCAAATAGTGCCGTGGGTGAGTGTATGAGGGGGTGGGTGTGTGGTGGCTTTGTGTTAAATTCCTTATTGATAAGTATAGCTCTCAACTTTAGTAGGGGTCATGGTTGGGAGGAGACTACTTAGCCCTGTACGTCGATCATAGGGGGTTTCTCACAATAACCAAATCCAAAAAAAAAATCTATTTAGTTGTGTAATAAACCTATGAATAGGTTAGACCACAAGTGTTCACATGTATGTGTTAGAATATCCCATATTATTAGTGTGCAATTGTATCATACCTATATGAAAGTAAGGAATGACAAGTGTTCTACTAAAAGGGAAGGTGTTTGTTGTCCTTATAGTTTCCAATTATCCTTTGCCTAATGTACTTATTATCACAAATAAACCCTTAAAAATGATGAAATCAAAAGGTAAATTCAAGTTTTTTGTTTTTATACAAAAGGGACACATCAGCCCAAGTGTTTCACCATGTGGAAGTCCAATTGTCATGGCTTCAAAGAAAGATAGAATGTGGATACTTTGTATTGAATACATATCTTTGACTAAAATAATTATGAATCATTATCCATTCTCTCATATAGATGTTGCATCACCTCCATGGTGTAAAGTTATTCACCAAAATTGATCTCAAATTTGACTATCATCAAACACCGATAAATACCACTAATGTATGGAAGACTACTTTCAAATCCAAGGAGGGTTTATTTGAGTGGATGGTTATGATTTTTGGCTTGAGTAATGCACCTTACACATTCATGAGGATGATGGATGACATCTTGTATGCCTACACCAACGCATTTATGGTAGTTTACTTAGATGGCATTCTCATCTATAGTAAGACATGGGAAGAACATTTGCAACATGTTTGATAAGTACTTCATATTATTTTAAGACACAAGTTATATTCTAATTTAGAGAAGAGTTTATTTGACATGATAAATATTCAATACTTTGGGTATACTATTGTAATAGAGGGAGTTAATGTTGATCCTAAGAATATTTAGATAATTAGAGACTGACCTACCCCAAAGACTCTAATAGAGCTTTAAAATTTTTTGATTCTTGCCATTTTTTTTTTGGTAGATAAGATACTATAGCATTAATACCGGGTTTTATAGGTTGACCCAAAACCTTTTACAAAAATCATCCCAGGGATGTTGATGAACATGTCCTTACTAAGGATCCTATATATGTAAAATCTACATGCCAGCAAAGCTATTACATCCGGTAAGGAACATAGCCTATTATAAAAAAGAAACTTTCCATACAACATTTTGGGTATACCCCAAGAAAACACACCTGCATCATAATTACAAAAAAAGAAATAGACACAGATCCCTTCCTTGAAACAGTGGAGAAACAAAAAGCTGCAGACACACATAGCAGAGTACTGAAAAAAACTCCCGCAAGCTCTGTATTGACAGTTACTCTTAATAATTCTTTGGTAATTGCTTTCTTCCATATATGACATGCATTGGGACCATATCCCGTCTTGGCCAATCAGCCTTGGAGAAGTGAAACTACTGGCTATATTTATGGTAGTGGCTATTTGGTGGTCCACGTGGCTTTGGTTCGAAGTCTTATATTGCCATTTATTTCCTGCCTTGTGATTATCAACCAACATCAAATTACTAAGATGACTAGGAGCCATGTTATCTGACATGTGACTGTCCCCATTAGTCTTTGTGGTATTTCCAAGCAACATCCACCAAGATTGACAACTCGAATAATTTTTATTGTGAGTCCATTTCAAAAAAGAGACAGGAATACTCATAGCCTTCGAACTTATAGTGCCTTCCCTATTGGTAAATTTGACTATCATTCTTGGCATTCTTGTTGAATAATCTCCTATACTTCACTCGAAACACCGTGTTCCCATTTGAAAATTCTGTCACCATCGACACCCAAATTGACCAGCTTATCAACAACTTTGTTAGCTTCCCGAAAGACATATTGGGATTTTCTATCCTGTCTTCCCTGGAAAAGGATCCTAGCCTATTCAACAATTGTTTTAATCCTCCAAGGAGGTGTTTTCCAATTATTGAGGAGATCTATAACATGCATAAAGTCTCCTTCTACGATCAAATTGCCTTCTAAGTATTGAGTCATTTGAAGGCCTCTCCACATAGCTCTAGCTTCAGATTCGTTGTTTGTCCTTGTTCCCAAATATTTTGAAAATGTAAGCATCATATTCCCATTATGATATCACACAATGCTGCCAGCACCTGCTCTGCCAGAATTTTCCTTAGTCGCTCCATCAAAATTAAGCTTAAACCAACTCGTAGGAGGTGGGGACCACTTAATATTGGCTCTAGGGTTGACTACCCTAGGCACAAACTCATATAACAAGGTAAAGATTAAATATTGAGCAATCATGGTCTCCTGCAGATGAGGTTTACGACTATCAAAAGGGATAAGGTTCACATTCTCATTGGCAAATGATAGGATCCTGGCAATGATAGTTTGATGATCATGGATAGACTCATTAAAGACTCTATGGTTCCTTTCTAACCACACCTGCAAAAGATAGTTATTGAGACAAATTTTCCACATGTATCTAAGTATTTGACTTGAAAAGGGGCAAGGCCACTGGATAAACAAATCAAGTATGGTGGTTGGTTTAACCTAGGAAATATTGAAGGCCTAAAAAATCCCACTTAGGACAGTCAAGGAAAAAGGGCACTCAAGGAAAATGTGATAAATGGTCTCCCAATTAGCCCTGCATAGATAACAACGATTAGTGATACAAATACCTTTATGCATCATATTATCAATGGTTAGAATTCTTCCTTGGATAACCAGCCATGAAAAGACTACAATTTTTGGAATTAAATTTTTTATCCAAACTAAGTCCTTTTGGAGGATAAAATCCTCATCATCAAGCAGAAGCTTGTAAGTTGATTTAACAGTGAACTTCCCATTTTTCGTAGGAGCCTAGGTCACTTGATATTCCTTGGGTCTCATGGGGATAAACTATTGCCCGAGAATGTTACAAAGATCATTTGATTCCACTTGAAATCCCTAAATTCTTATTTGTTTCCACTTCATTCTGCCTCTGTCCTCAACCATATAATCAAAGACTTTTTTGCCAATGATTTCTTCCATGATATCTCTGATTCAGGCTAAGTTAGGATATTGCGTAAGTGATTCATCCTTAGCCCACTTGTCATTCCAACAATTTATCCACTCACCATTGCCTAAAACCCATCTTAAACCTTTTTTTATGATTTCCTTACAATTGAGAATTGCTTTCCAAAAAGCAGAACCTTTAATTAGAACTGAGTCACTTAGAAATTCCATATTTTGAAGATACTTTCATTTGATGATAGCTATCCATTCATTTTCTTCACCAAAAATGAGGTGCCACACCTGCTTAGCTAGTAAAGCTAAATTCATATGAGCAATTATCCTTAGACCTAAGCCCCCATTTTCCTTGGGTCTGCACACTTTGGTCCATCCTACAAGGTGTATCCTTTTTTTCTCCTCTGATCCAGTCCATAAAAATTCTTTTTGGAGTTTCTAAAAATTTTGGAAAATCTTCATAGGGGCTTTGAAAATGGAGAGGAAATAGATTGGAATGCTCTGAAGAGAGGCCTTAGTGAGGGTCAACTTTCCTTATTGAGATAGAAGATGACCTTTCCATCCAACAAGTTTTTTTTGAATTCTTTCAATAACCCTGTCCCACACTGACTCTCTCGGAGAACCAATGAAAAGAGGAAGACCAAGATACGAAGTGGGAAGGTTTGCTATATCACATCCTAAAATTTTTGCAATCCTTCCTTGCCTCTGAATGGGGGTGTTCAAGAAATATAACTTGCTTTTACAGAAATTAACTTTCTGACCAACAATGTCCTCATAGATTTGTAGGATGTATTTAATTCTTTTGGCCTCAACCACCGACGCATTAGTCAATAGAAGGGTATCATCGATGAATTGTTGGTGAGAAACAACCCTAGTGAGAGATGTTGCCTTGATTCCTGATATTAACCTTGAACTGCAAGTATTTTTGATGGGTTTGCCTAAATCTTCTGCCACAATGATGAATAACATGGGGTTGATAGAGTCCCCCCGCCGAATTCCTCTATGACTTTGAAGGTAACCAACATTTGTTCCATTAACTAGAATTGAGAACCATGCTTTAGAAATGCCTTCTTTGATCAACTTAACCCATTGGTGATGAAAACCAAACTTAAGGAGGACAACAATCAGAAAGTCCCAATTTAGCCTGTCAAATGCTTTGTTCATATCAAGCTTGAGGGAAAAAATAGACCTGTTAGTCTTATGAGCAGAGTGCAAAGCTTCATGAAATGTGATAACTCCATTAAATATTGACCTGCCTGGACAAAGCTTCCCTAGAATGGATATATGATGCAGGGTAGAACATCTCTCATTCTATTTGCAATGACTTTAGTTAGGATCTTGTAAGAAACATTGCACAGACTGATTGGCCTGAAGTCAACTATAGATTCAGGGGTTTGCTTCTTATGAATTAGAGAAATAAAAGTAGAGTTGAGACCTTTTGGGATATGATTGCTTGCTTGGAATTATATAATAGTAGAAATTACATCCTCACTTACGATTTCCCAAAAATCTTGATAGAAATGAGGGGAAAGCCATCGGGTCCCGAGGATTTGTCTGGCTGCATGCTAAACAAGGCTTCCTTAATTTCCTCATTAGAAAATGGAGCTAGAAGCTTAAGGTTTATATCATCATTTATTATGCTAGGAATGGATTGCAAGAGAATATCTTTTACCTCCCCATTGCACTGCGATTCCTGACCAAGGATAGAATTGAAATAAGTTACTGCCTCCTTTCTAATTTCTATTAAATCCTGAGTAATAGAACCATCTACTTTTTTTAAAAATTTTATCTTTTTATTGCTTATGTTTCTAAGCATGGTGATGTGAAAAAACTTGGAATTTGAATCTCCATATTTCAACCAAAGAGACCTTGATTTTTGCCTCCAATAGATTTCCTCACAGGACAAAATGTTATGAAACTCTGCTAGTTTTATCAGTTCCTCCTACCTAGTAGTTTCATCAACATCACCATGTTGAATCCTCTGATCAATCATATTTAAACTTTCAACAACCTATTTTCTATTTTCAAAGAGGTTCCCAAAGACCTCTTTGTTCCAAGTTCTAAGCTTTTCCTTAACAAACTTTAATTTGCCAGCAAGTTTAAAAGTTGCACTACTCCTGACAGGCTGTTGCCACAACTGAATTAAGTTATCTCTAAAAATAGAATGTTTGATCCACATAGATTGAAATATAAAATGTTTCTTGAAGGAAAAAGAGTTAGGGATCTCCAAAAAAATGGGATTATGATCAAAGGTAATTTTAGGAAGGGCTTGCAGGGTAGAATCACCGAACAGAGTTGTAGCCTCCTTTGATAGAAAAAACCTGTCAAGCCTTTATTGTTATACCTTAAGTTAAGACCTAATATTTTAAATTAAGGTTCATTATTGTAAGAGGGATGTGTGCACAAAATTTGGGTGCAATCCTACTCATTTCCATTTTTAGCAGTTTTTAGGAAAAAGATCTATTTTTAGCAGTTTTAGAAAAAAAAACATTTTTAGGGTTTCTTTGGTTTTCAATTGCTATATGATGGATTGTAATATTTTGTAGAAGGGGTGTGAATTTAGGAATGAGAAGAATATCAATTGTCAGTTTTCTTTCATTATTGCATTTGTGTTATGTGATTGGAGTCCATTTTATTGGTCTCTTGTAGTTGAGTTTACACCAGGAATGTTTGATCCACATAGATTGAAATCTGAAAGGTTTCTTGAAGGACAAAGAGTTAGGGATCTCCAAAAAAATGGGATTATGATCAGAGGCAATTTTAGGAAGGGCTTGCAGGGTAGAATCACTTAACAGAGTTGTAGCCTCCTTTGATAGAAAAAACCTGTCAAGCCTTTCTTAAATGAGATGACACCCTATCTGCCGATTGCTCCAGGTATAATTTGCTCCTCTAAGTTTTACATCCATAAACATGTTGGAGTTCACAAATTCATTGAAATCATCCATGCTCCTAATAGGTGGTCCATTTCCACCCATTTTTTTGAAGGGTAAAGAGGAGTGTTAAAATCCCCAGCCAGAATCTAGGGGACATTATGGAAGATTTCACTCAGATTGCCTAAGTACTCCCACAGTAGATCTCTCCCTTGAATTGAAGTTGGGGCATAAATATTTGAAAGGGTCAATGACCTATTGTTTCCTTAAATAAAACACTAAGAACCCTGTCATATTTCTGAATAATGGTGCCTTCTACTATTTGAGGATCCCATGAAGTCATAAGGCCTTCAGATGCTCCTCTGGCTGATTTGCAAACCATCTCCCCTTGATTCAAAATTTGTTTTGCTAATTTTTTTTATTGAATCTCATCATTTTTTGTTTCTTGCAACATGATAATAGTTGGGTTCACTTGATTTCTTATTGCATTGACTTCCCTGTGTTTGGGCAGGCCATTGAGGCCTCTCACGTTCCATGAGAGAAACTTCATTTAGATTGTTTGGGATTTCTTCCTCTCCCCCTTCCTTGAGGGGGTTTCCTAATTTGTTGTCTTCAAAACCCGAAATAATCAGTTGAAACAAGGTTCTCTAATTTCCATTGGCAATGTCATTATCAGTTTTAATTTTTTGATGCTCAACATTTGATATTCTCCCTTTTCTTTTTTCACTACCAAAATCTATAGGAGAATTCACAGTGCTTCTGGTTTGTTTAGGATTAAACTAGGGGGAGGCAATTTTTTGCAGAACCAAACTGCCATATTCCTTAGTCTGAAGAGTTTCACATATATCCACCCCTACATCCAAATCTTCTCCTTTTTTCCTGTATTCCCCTGGTCTGTGAGATGACCCTCAGTAGGATTCACCTGGCTCCTAGTGATGATGTTAGGGAGATGATATTTTTTATTTTCCAATGCCTCAACTTTCTTCCTAAGTTCTTCAACATTAGGGTTTGGCTTTAGGATTCCCACTGGGCTTGAAGTATTTTTAGCATTGGGATTTAAGGATCGTGACTTGGATGGGGATTCTAGGGATCAGGGATTAGGGTTTGGTTTTATGATGCCCACGAGCCTTACAATAATTTTAGCATTAGAGTTTGAGGATCCTGACTTGGATTGGGATTCTAGAGTCAGAAAGGTTAGCCTAAAGGTTTTGGGCTTCCATGTCTTTCGATAATCCTCCTACTCCCATATTGGATAGAATTGAAAATTTATTTGAAACTAGAGGATTGGAACTTACCTGAGTATTTTGGTTACCAGCAACCTGTTATTTTCCTTTGTCTCGTTGGGACATTTCACCCTCTCTTTTCTTTTTTGGTAGACATAGTTTGCCTGATTGAAATCACCTCTGCCAGGGAAACTCCTCAAATTTCCTCTGTATAGCATTCCCTGCTTCTGCTTTTATCTATTCATTGCTAGGTTAGGGCACTGATTACATAGATGTCCTTGATTTTTGCATTATGCATAGAATGCCGATCTATTCTCATATTCTACCGACTATTTTTGATAGTATTCTCCATACTCTAGCTCCACAAACCTTGGCAATTCATTATCCAAATTAGCATTTATGCAGATTCATTCATGAGTCATCCTTGTCCTGGCCAAGGTCGCATGGCCAATGGAGATCAGGCCCCTTATAGTTTTGGCTATGCACTACAACCAATATTCATTGAAGAACTAGGCAGGTAGACTCGGGAGATGAACCCAAATAGGGGCAATGTTAATATTTTGCTTTTTAGGGTCGAAATATTCACCCCATCGTCTAAGAAAAAGGCTCCTTTTGCCCAAAATCAAGGACCTCCTATTAAAATACGTTATCATACTCCATATTGTTAAAATGGATAATGAAGAACCCTCGAGTTAGAGCTACCAACTCCAAGCTACCTACCGATTGCCATTTACCCATCGCCCAAGCCCTGATAGTCTCCATGTCCGACCTACCTCCCAAAAACTTGCCTACCAGGGAGAATTATTCCATTGAAATAAAAGGGCTCATGGAACTTGCCGGGGCCAAAATTTTATTATTTACTAGAACTAGGGGCGAAAGAGAGAGAACCTCCTTTATTTTTTCTCTAAGAGTCTCAGCAAAATACAACCACTTATTAGGCCCTGCATTGTCCTTCGTGTATTTTTTTTGAGGTCTTTCTAAGGAGGGTTGGGCCCTCGCGTGATGCCCACCTCCAAATCTACCGTAGCCTGACCAACTTCCTCTAGATCCTCGCTTTATCCATGCTCAAGGTTCCCACCCACCCCTTCCATACCTGCTCTACCTCTGCCACCATGGCTGAGATTCCTGCCCAAAAAATTCAAACCCTCACTTCTACCGCGCATGCTAAACCTTAGCTCACTCATTCCTACAAGTTATACCACTTCTTGGAACCAACTAGAAACAACGTTTGTTGAACATTTTTTATTCTTTCCAATTTCAACTAAATATTTATATTGATTTTCTCATGAATTGCTTGGACACTACACCGAATTACTAAAGGAGTTACGAAATCCCACTTCCATTAAGAAGGTACATAATAAAGGGAATTTGAGAGGTTTAAGGACCAATTCATGTGTTTAGATCCTAAACTTTCCCTACCTAATCTATAATAAACCTTTTGATATAATGACTAATGCATTATAGTATGCATTGATGGTTGTCCTCACATAGCATGGGTATCCAATTGTCTATCATAGTAAAAAAATCAATGAAGTAGTTCAAAAACACTCCACATATGACAAAGAGCTCTATGTCATTGTCTAATCATAGAAAAAATAGAACCACTACATCTTGGGTAAAAAAACCATCATTCATATTAGAAATAGAGTAAGCTAAGGAATGAAAGACATCAAAATTGGGCCACATATCTATAAAAGTTTAATTTGATAATAAAACACAAGAAAGGGAGTTCCAATTCAACAACATATTATTTGAGTTGACATCCAACCATAGTACTCACCATCGTTATTGATTTTTATGGGCATAATACTTCCAATCGGTCCACCTTATATGATAGATTTTAATTTGACATATGCATACCAAGATATTTGTGTGGGTAAACATATTTTTTATTTTTATTTTTCATATAACCTCCTCTGTCACATGGGAAATATATATGTACCAGATAATGAGTGCTCAAATATGATTTAGGAAGTGCACTTCAACAAAATAGCAGGTCACTTTGGGATGGAAAAAACAGTGATAATTCTTCTAAAGTACTATTGGCCAAAATGAGAAATGTTGTTACACTATTTCCAAACCAACTAGTAAGAAGTAGGGACTATGTACACCATTTCCAATGCCATCCAAGCCTTGGAAACCTATCCCCATGGAATTCCACTCAGGTTTACCATATTTATATACGGTAATGATTTTTTTGTAGTAATTGATCATTTTTCAAAAATGGTTATGATGATTCCTTATAATAAATTCATTTTAGTTGAGGAGATTGCTAAGCTCTATTTTAGTCATGTTTTTATCAACTTTGGCTTACTAAAGTCCATTTTATCTGATAGGGATAACAAAATTTTCTACATATTTTGTTCCACCTTATGGAGCATGATGGACACCAAGTTGACCATGTCCACGACCTTCCATCATTTTATTTATGGCTAGATAGAAGTTGTAAATTGATTGATTGTACATATTATTTGAAGGTATAATTCCAACCATCCATTCTCATGGGATGATAACCTCCATGGGTACAATCAAGCTATGCATGACTCTACCAAATATAGCCTATTTCATGTTTATTATGGGTTCTAACCCTTGGCACCCACTAATGTATCTCTCCCTATGCAACCCATGGAGTACTCATATCATGGATGAAAAGAGTAAAAAAGGCAAAATAGTTTGTGAAATAGATTTAGCACATCTAGAAATAGGTCCATGAACTCTTAGAAAAGAAAAATAGAAATATAGGTAGTGTCATGACCAACATTGGGCCCCACATTAATTTAATATTGGAGATAAACTATGGTTATATATTTAGAAATAAATACTTGTAGGACCCCATAGGAAGATTAGACGTATCCACTATGGAATACACCATCACCAAGAAGGTGGATATTTGAATTTGAATTTAATCTCCCATTTCATCCTAGTTTGCATCTAATATTCAATGTTGAACTTCTTAGGGTTTATTATCCACCTCTATTAGACACTTCCATAGTATAAAAATAGTTGTATATTGAAGAACTCAATCTAAACAATTTAGCACCAGTGGAGGAGGATCATATTGTTGACACATTGACTAACCACTAGAAGAAAGTCCTTTCAAATGTACAGAGTGGTCAAGGTAGGATAACTTGGTCACCAAGGGGAATGATCACAAAAAATTAGATAAAGAAACAATTTCCACACATGATGTCAAAAGTTGATGCAATGTGGACCATTACATTTCAAGGGGTGATGAATGGTTTAGACATATGATGTTTTTGGGGCATGGATTTATGTGAAAAAATACCTAGAAATCTATTTTTGATCCTAACCACACTATTAGGGGCATAAGTTTGTGCGTGAGACTCTATTTTGATCCATTTAAGAAGCATTGAAAATATTAGAGGGAGAACGGTAATTTTAGTAGGCAACTTTATCATAGTCAAGTTTTCAACAAATTTGTGAAAAAAATTCTAGAGGCCCAAAAATATAAAATAAATTATTTACTAAAACTTCTAATTTTCTATTTTTAGATTTTATTAGCCAAGATGAATCTCTAGCTATGTTGACACATCAATCAAAGACAAAAGACAAAAGGATAATTCATATGTATGTAATTTCATTTAATATGCATTTTGTAACTCATGGAAGGTGAATCACCAAATTTCCATATAGGTGACCTTCTAACTCATGGAAGGTGAACCACCACATTTCTATATGGGTGACCTTCAATATTCAATACAATGGATTTTTAGTACATCAATTATTACGTAAAAAGAGATGCATACCTAACTATAAAAAGTATGAGTAGTGGATGTAATGTTATAGCCTCATATCTCTTCTCAGATATAGCTTGCATTGTACTCAATTTTCTTATCAATAAAATCATTATGCTATTTTGTTTAAATATTTTTATGTTTTGGTTTGTTATACTTCATTATTTTTAATTATACTCTTTCTTTATCTTCCTTGACTTAGTATATTGAGTTTTAGAATAGTAGAAATTTTAAGTTTTGGATCAATATTTCTCTTTGTTAGCTTTTGAGGATGTATATTAAAGGAAATGCAACCACAAGATGTGAAATAAGTAAGCTATGATAACTATATGTTAATGGCACTATAATATGCAAAAAAATAATGAGATAAACTTTTGCAATAGCTTAGTAATATGCCATTAATGAAAGCTCATGAAAATAATACAATGCAATATAAAGGAGGACTTGAACACTCCAAAATTTCAACGAAGAACTACGTTGTACCTACTCATTACTATAATAACATTATCTCTCTCACTCTCTCTATATTATCACCCTATCTATATCTCTCTCACTTTATACCTTAAAGGTCTATATATAGGAAGATATGTGCCTTGGCCTTTACTCTACCCATGACTCTTCATCTACCCTATCCTATGACTCATGCACATGTGGACTACATGCACATTTACACCATTGCACATTCTAACACTTGTGCATTTATTACTTGCATGAAGTAACTACTCAAATCTTACTCTAAAGTAAATTCCTACTCTAGTTATGTACCCAAGGTGGTACATTGACATGTACCCAATAATGTAATATACTCTAACACCCCCCTATATTACATTATTTGGGTATTGAAGACTTTAGTATTCAATATGGATCTTCGTCCTTCAGATGTTCTTTAACTTGATCTAGTCCTTCTTCTTGTCTAGTTTGTAGATGGCCAAGTAGTAGTTTTGTTGTCCTCTCATCCTTTTAATTTTGAATATTTTATTTTCCCATCTGCTTTTATGATGTATGGGTTCTTTTTTTTTGCAATATGTTCCTTAGAAAATGTATTAGTATTATTTTAAAATACAACAATCTCTTGTGAAGTCTCAATCGAATCTAGAGCATATATATCTCTATGGATTGATCTTGTAGCTTCTATCTCATTTTGATTTATGATGAGACACATATTGACTCCATTTATGTATCTGAAATCAACCATCCTTTTGATTTCTACTAGCTTGGCTATTGAAATGAGATTAGATGTTAATCTAGGAATATACATCACATTATGTAGCAGAAATTTTAGAAAATATTTACTAGGTGTTACACACCCATATCCATGTATAATATAGTTCTTGCCATTTACAATTTTCAGCGTATAATTATTAGTGATTTCAAGATAATAAAACCATTGCAAGTTGTCTGTCATATGATGACTAGCACCGAAATCAATATACCAAATATTATTTTCAATTTGACTTGTAGAATTGTTTGTGTTAGAACTAATTTTACATATTTGATGTGGTATATTGTATGTATCTTGATCTTGCATCCTTTTGTAGTGTGCCTTGTGATAATATGCCCCTCTTGCTATTTTATCCATTGTAGTATTTCTTATGTCTTTCAATCCTTTTTAACTTTTGGATTCTGACCTTCAACTCTTGTAGCAGATGATCAATTAATAGAATTATTTAGCTCTTGAGAATATTTTTAATAGATCCTTTTTAGTAGTCTACCTTATGTCTCCCTAGTTTAGAGTATATGCTCAATCTTGCTAAGAACTTTTCAATTTTACAAATTTTGTAAAATATCTTCTATCTAGCAAGTGTTTAAATGCACTATGAAACTTGATAGTATGCTTAGCTTTCTTAGTTTAAGTTGAATTCCTTTTGACTCCCTAATGTTCAACTTTAATGTATTGCCTTATGTCTCCCTATTGATTAGTAAGTAGAAAGCTAAAGATAAATAGTGATGCACCTTCAAGTTTTAATAAGGTTATTTTCCTTCAAGACCTTTTAATTGGATTAATGTCTCATAAATTAATGTAAGAGACTAATGTAAAATGCAATTTCCAACTTCTAAGCAATTAATGTTTTTGCTCCTTCAATTTTGAATGGTTCAATTTTCTAAATTCCAAGAAACTAAAATTTGAAGTAGTATACCTTATAACTCCCTAATTTGGAATTTTAGAAATTAATATTTGCAAATTAATATTTCAATTTTCCAATGTTGAAAACCTTATATCTTCTAAATTAATTATTTGCAAATATTGTAAATGTTTAAATCTCAAGCAATTTATAATATCTTCTAGGATATACTTCCTTTGCTAAAATTGCTTTCTTACTCTCTAAGGTTGATATTTCAATGCATTAATAAATAACTTTCAACCTTGTATTAGGCATATTATAACTCCCTAAACTTAGGAAAACAAATATTAAATAATGTAAAGCTTTTACCTTCCTTGTAAAGTGTATTGTGCATGTTGATTGGTTTATGGAGTGACTCTTTAATCCAAGCATGTATTTATGGTCTCCTATGTATGGCAGGGATCAATTAATGTTTATGGATGCCTTCTTCTCCTCCTTAATTGCACTTTGACTCCCTTTAATGATTGATTGTGTGCAATCTATTCTTGAACTCTTTGCTTAGACTTGGAAACTTTAATAAATGTTGTTCCTTCTTAATGTTTTGACCGCATGGCACATACGTTGCTTGGGTGAATACGGTTAGGTTCTTGATGAGCACTCTTATCTTCCTTGTAATAATTATGATTCCTTCGATATTTTTAATGATTATTTTAATGCTCATGATGGGCGTTACTTTGTCATGGGTGCTCCATTCCTATGCAGGTGTTAGAACGAATATGAGATGCCTTCTTTTATTGTGCCAAGTGGCACAAGATGCCTTGGCTCTAGATTGTAAGTGGTGCTCCTTTTCCTTGCATGTAATGATACCTTCAACGTATTTTATTCTTTGAATACTTCTTGCCAATGAATGCACTATGAGTCTTGTCTTCAATACTTTCTCTCAAGCGAATGGTGATGTTGTTCTCCCATGAAGTTGGCTCTAGCTATGGTGGTTCTATGGTGCTCCAATGCTACCCTCTATGGTGATGATTTTACTCTAGCAATGGTGGTTCTATGGCACTTTAGCGTTTCCCTCTTAGGTGATGATTTTTATTAGTTGGTGGTTCATCTATTTCTTGGGTAATATACCTTTGTTTTCACCTTATGTAAGCTTTAGTCTTGTACCTTGCACTTCTTTATCCTTCATGATATTCTCCTTGCTTTACATTAGACTTGTAATGGATGTAAAGTTGCATTACATAGGCTTTGATGTTGTAGGTTAATTTTGCTTGTAGACACTTTATTTAGAGACATATTTGGTGTCTTTATACACATTGAAACTTGAATATTTTAGCCCTTCAGTGGCTCTCTTTCCTTGCTTAAATTTTGCTCTACAAACTTGATGATTTGGCCGCTTTATAGATGTAGGATGCTTGTTGTTTTAGTGTCTTTGAGACACTCTATATTATGTACTATTTTGCTACGTAGGGCAAGAGAGATATGATGTAATAATGTAATGCAAATAATTAGAATAAAGTACCCTAACTTTTTTTTTATTTTACATGGTGGAATCGATAGCTGCCATGAATCTTGGTAGGTTGTTTGAATTTTTATGGCCTCCACAATATTCTGTGTTGTCCACCCTCGAAGTTGCCACATATATCTCTATGCAGTACACACCTATAACCACCATACCATAATCAATTTAAACATTTTACGCTACTGAAAGCACCAGGAAAGGGACAAACATTCATTTTGGTGAGGCCCAAGATTTGAACCATAAAGTACCCTAACTTGAACCAAGGTTTTGAAGTCTTTAAATATCCTTTTGCAAGATTTATTTATTCCTTGATGAGGTGGCTACTTGCTCTACTCCTTGGTGGCAAACTCTCTCCTTTTATTGGTTAACTTAGCAATAATGAATCCAAGCTCTTAATCATGCAACTAATATGCCTTTATGATGACTTAACTTTGCACTAATTTTCAACCTTCACTTAAATACTTAGTGCTCCTTTAATAACTAGTATAGTGCAATAACAATTTATCCTTATTGCTTCTTTAAATGAAATCTTAAAAGTAACTTGAAATATACACTATAATCTATGCAAATTTCACTTAAGAGTAATATCTTTATTTTTAGTAAAAGATAGGATGTTGATATTTTTATTTCTCTTGAAATATATCTAACTCCTATTTTTGATGTGCAAGTATTATCCTTATAAGAAACTATATTCTACACTCCCTTGAAGACTTAAATATGCAACCTTCTCCTTGTAAATTTTAAACTCTAATATGGTGCTTAACGAAACTTAATAATGAACCAAATAAGTAATGTTCAAGTAATGAACTTTTTGCACCAAATTTGCTTACCTCAATGACCTTTGTAGATGATGGAAATCTTGGTGATTAGATTCACCTAAATGTTGCCTTGTAATGGATGAGATCTTCCTTGTTGTCCAAAATAGCTCTTTAGCTCACCTATTTGTAGCTTTAAAACCCTCTAACTTGCTTCCCTCAAACTGTAGTTTGGTGGCTTTAATTCTCCTTCTTGATGCTCCCTTGAATTCTATAAATTAGCAACTAGTAATGTTGCCCAAATTGCTATCTTTTTGCAATCAATTTATCCTTTGAAATGTTATCCTTGAATCTCCCAAATTTGGTAGGAAACTCCTCCAAATTGTAATTGAGATTTATCTCCTAGAGACCTTCAATTTTTTGTTGTAAATTTAGCAACCTCCTATCTCTGAAATAACCTTCAAGCCTTCAATGGAAATCCCTAAATCTCTTAGATTTGGTGGCTTCTCTATCTCCTTTATCCTTCAACCTCCTTGTCAAATTCTAACTTCAATCTTGGCCTATCTAGTGGCCTTCTTCTCAATATTATGACTATCTTGAGGTCTTCACTATTCTCCTCCAAAATTTTGGCAAACTTATTTCCAAATCCTTATCCTTTTGGGTTTTTTTTTAATGATGAAATTTATTCCAAATTCTTCTTTATCAAGAACTCCTCCTAGCAAGTAAATTTCTCCATTGGGTTCTCCTAGGAACTCCTTCAATGGACTTCTCTGGAATCTACTTCAATGACCTTCTTGAACTTGGTAATAAGGCTTTCCTATCCTTCTCCTTCTTTCTCCTTAAGACCTCTTCTATAGGATCTTCAATCTCACAACTTCTCTGGTCTTCTTAATGAGACATTTTATTCAATATTCTACTATGGAATTTTCATGATGAGATCTTCCTCTTGGATCTTTGAAATATGTTGCTTTTGAAATCTGGAACAGGACCTTTGCTAGTCCTTCAATATTCAATCTTCTTGAACTAAAAGTTCTTCAATGGGAAATTTTGTGGGTCTCTTCAAATTCTCAAGATAATTTCTCTTTTCCTTCAATCTACAATCTATAGTCTTCAATATTCAATTTAGATCACCAATCTCCAATCTTCTCCTGGACTCTTCTCTGAAGTCTCTTCTTCCTTCAATCTGCAATAAGGCTTTTCTGGCATTTTCTCTCTTCAATAATCTGTTAATGGGACCTTTTTAATAGGCCTCCAAATATTTAATCTTTTGTTTGTTTCTTTTGGTACTGGACTAATTCCAAATAAGATATTCTTCCTAGATATTTGTAGAAAGCTTCCCAACTTTCTTTGAATCTCCTTTTCTTGCAACAAAGTTTTAGATTCTATAATGGAAGAAACTCTAAATTCAAAGATAACAATCTTCACTAGTTGAATTGTCAATCTAGTGGAATCAATGTTGAGTCCTAGTCTTCACAAGTTTTTTTGCAACTTTGTGGAAAGACTCCAGCCAAATGTATTTTAATTTTTTTTGAAAATGATATTTTTGAACTCCTCTCAATCTCTCTTGTAGGTCTTCCTATTTTTTGTCGATCTACCGTGTGCTATGATACCATTGTTAGCTTTTGAGGATGTATATTAAAGGAAATGTAACCACAAGATGTAAAATAAGTAAGTTATGATAACTATATGATAATGACACTATAATATGTAGGAAAATAATGAGATAAAATTTTGCAATAACTCAATAATATGCCATTAATGAAAGCTCACGAAAATAGTACAATGCAATATAATGGAGGAATTGAACACTCCAAAATTTTCAATGAAGAACTATATTGTACCTACTCATTACTATAGTAATATTATCTCTCTCACTCTCTCTATATTCTCACCTCTCTATATCTCTCTCTCACTTTCTACCTTAAAGACCTATATATAGGAAGATATGCTCTAACCACGACTCTTAATCTACCTTATCCTATGACTCATGTACATGTGGACTACATGCACATTTACATCATTGCACATTCTAACACTTGTGCATTTATTACTTGCATGAAGTAACTACTCAAACCTTACTCTAAAGTAAACTCCTACTCTAGTTATGTATCCAAGGTGGTACATTGACATGTACCCAATAATGTAATATACTCTAACACTCTTGGATGTGGAATAAGGGGAATCAAATCATGAACATGAAACTTGACATCACCATAGACACTACAAAGATAATTTGAAATGATGTAGATAAAATAAGGGACACATCCACTCCATGACATGGGTTCAAAGAGATAATTTATATTTAGTTATGAACCACAATAGCTAAATTTACCTAAATTTTATAGGTGTAGTCAAAATTTAAACAAGATGCCACATCCTTGACCATACAACATGGGATAGATAAGAGAAAGTTGCTCACATCAAAAAATAGTTTCATCTACCATTTTTCTTTAATCCTTTTTAAAGATAAAATGGTTTATGATGTTGTTCCACTCAATGTTTAATATCCTTCTTGGGCAACCCTACATATGAAAATATCATGCAATTTACAAATTGATATCTCATAGCATCATGATCATACTTAATATATGCTATAGAATTCTAGATGTGGCTTCCTGATCAACCCTAAGTAATATTAAAAAATTATCAATTAGACAAGTTTATCCTATTGTTGATCAAACAAAAATAAGATAATGATCTTGTTATGGCACTCCATAATCCAATATGGACAACAATATCAAATGGACCAATTGATATCAACATACAAATATATTTTCACATTTCCTTTAGGGGTGTTACTTTGTTATCAAGTGAGCATCCAATCAATCCATTCTATAAATATCTCTATTGAATGCGCTCATCTATTGATGCTTTATCTTGGAGAAATATTAGATTTAATACCAAATAAAAATATTAATATAAAAATTTCACATTCAACCTAGTGCTTCACATTGTGGGATCCCAATTATTTTAGCACATAAAAAAAGTGACTCATGATGACTCCATATTGGTTATATATTGCCTAGTAATATCATAATGAAGAACCACACTATAATATTCCATGGATTGAAGACCTTCTCAACCAACTTAAAGGCACTAAATAATTCACTAAAATAAACCTCAATTTGAGTTATCATCAGATATTTTATTAATCCAACCAAAATCTATAAGACAACCTTTAAGTCTTATTAATTTGCTTGCTTACCTCCTTTGGTATTTTCAACATACTAGAAACATTCATGGGGATGATGAATGCCATAATGAGACCTTTAATTGATTGTATTATGGTTGTAGATGTTAATGACATTCTTATATCTGATAGGACATGGGAAAAATACCTACAAGATGTTACCTAATATCTAGATATGTTACACTAGCATAAGTAGCAACAACCTGGAAAAGACTTCATTTGATACCAAGTATATTTGGTATCTAGTATTCATCATCGATGTGCATGGACTTCATGTTAACCTAGATATTATCTAGGTCATCCAATATTTTCCTCCTTTGACAATCTTATGGATCTTGTAGCTTCTTAGACCTTCACAACTTCTACTATTAAGTTGTGTTGGGATTATCCACCATCACTTGGCCTTTGAATCAGGTGTCCAAAGGAGGTGTTAAAGAAAAGTGTTGAAATGTAAAAAATACTTTCCAAAAAATTCTAAAACAAACACTCACCTTAATCATATGCAAAAAAGTAAGAATAGTGGAATAAAAGAGAATGTAGACAAAAATAAAGAAAGAGAGATAAATCAATACATATAGAGAAAATCGATACAAGGAATAAGGGGCAGGTGCCTGTAGGCACCCCCATGATCTCACATTACAAACTAATGCAAATATATCATTTATTGGGGGTTATTTATAGTGATAACAAATCCCCAATTAGATACTAACCTTAATCCAACATAACCTAACTTGAAGGTTAAATTATGATTTAATAGATATATTAAACTCTTTAATCAAGGTTACATATAGAGGTGGTTTAACCAATATCATTAAGGGTGAATATATCAAAATTTATTGTAGAATTATATAAAATAATACCCATAAGTTTACATATAAATATGCTTGTGGGCTTACTTATAATACCCATAAGCTTACATATAAGGCACCCATAGGCTTACCTAGAAAATGCTTAGAAGATTACATAACACTTACCTATAGACTACATCAAGAATTCCCATAGACTCTTTATCAAATTTACATAAATTGAATCAACCTCTATATGAAAATGAACTCATGAATCTACCATATAGATCAAGGTGTTGAGATTCTCATAAGAAGACCTGCAACATGTAATATTGTGACCATAATTTATCCTCCAATCTCAATGAAAAGAAGTTGAATCATGAATCAATAGGAAAATCTCTAAATAATAATCCCAATGGATAAAAAGGAATCCATGAGAACAAGGAGTACCTTGCACTAACCATCTAAAACCTACTCCATTTTTATCCAAAGATTACCAACCATCATACCAATGAGTTGTTAGAGTTGGAGGGCACACCATGTCTTAGACATTGGAAAGAGGCATAGTATGAGAGAAGAAATGCATAAAAATATAAACATAGGGAATTGAACTATTAATATATTGAATATAGTATAGCTTACCAATTTCTACAAAAATGAGTTGAGTTGGAGTAAGATGGTTGATGATACTTGAAGACATAAAACCTTGAGTGCTATGATAAAGTAAATGAGAGGAAGTGAGTTTTGAACCTATGACCTTCTTACTCGAGAAGGATTTTAAAAGACTTGCATAGGTTGAGGTAGAAAGGGATGATGTTGAGTTTATTATAAATTATTTATTTGAAACCCCTATGAGTGATAAAACTAGAAGAAAATACTTGCCAAAATTAACCTTGCTGCATATGTGGTTATAAGCCATAAATCTACTGGGTGTGAGCAAACTTACAACTACCATACCAATAGGCCAATTGGAGTTAATATCATACTAGAGTTAAATAGAATAATTTCAAATGGGATTTTTTTACATGAAAAGGTCCTATGAAACAACAACAATTACTTGAAAAAATGTCACAAGCATGTAGAGATTAAAAATATATGCAATTAAAAAATAAATAGACCCATAATTCTCCCATGTGCAAAAGTTATGGCATTTGGAAGTTTGGGTATATTAATATTGAAAATGAGAAAAAAAATAGACTTCAAACCTTGGGAAAACAATGGACCAACCAAAATTTCCCATGTGTCCTTATATTTTTGTGCTATGCTAACTTCATCCCTCTCATTGGACTACCAATTTACTTAAACGACAAATAAATGACTAACACTTGACATAGAATGTTTGATTGGATCCTATCTATATATGTAGAATTTTAAAATAAGTGTCCAAAATTTGGCTACATTGGCACATGTTAAAAATAATGTCAAATAGGTCTAAGAGTGATTCAAATGTAAGATCCTTGATGTGGTTTAGCTTTTTGCGCTTTACTCTAACCATCACCAATGACCAAAGGAAAAAATGAACATTGGATATAAAAATTAACCTTCTCTAAAATTTGAATACATGACATCTACAATCAACATTATCAACCACTACAAATGGTGCAATATAACAACAAATGTGGACTTCACTTAAAAAATGATCGATACTAAATAAATTGTACAACAAAAAATCAATAGGAATCACTACATAAAGGAACTCTAATGAGCAATAGCCTAATATCTAATGATTCATGCCTTCTAGTTCAATGTGTGTGCATGATATAAAATGCTCCTACTAGATTTTAAACTCTGGATCTTTCATGATCTAGTTGGTAGTCCTGCCATTGTGTTGTGGTGCTTTGATGGACACCATAATATTGCATAATAATATCTCCTATAAATATTTAAAGCACAAAAAAAACAAAGAAAAGGTAGTACCCCGATTTGAATATGAGACCTCTAGAATATTACCCTTTTACTTTATTGTTACACCATTGGACAGGGATGGAAATAACTGCTACCCCCGCAACTTAAGAAATAGATTCATCGAAGGTGCCAAAATTGTGTCTGCACTTTCCTATCTTTTCCTACCATAAAAATAACATATTTTATGGGACATTCTATCATTTTAATTGGAAATTCAAATTTTTAAAGGGAAATTTGTAATTGAAAAATAAATGTCAAAATGAAAAACTATGAAAAGTGTTGATGAATCTAACAAAACTGATGGTTCATCCATATCTACTACAATTTTGTGCATATAACTTTCTTGTGCGATTGAAGTAAGTTACTTACTATTGGCTCTGGTACCATGTTGAAATTCACAATACTATTCGTAAATATTCTAAAACATACATTTACCATAATCATATGCAGAAAAGGAAGAAGAGTGACATAAAAGAGAAAATAGACAAAAAAAAAAGAGAGATGAATGAGATAAATATTAATAGAAGGAATAAGGGTTGGGTATTGTAGGCACCCCCATGATCTCACATTACATATTGATGCAATGGATCAATCATTGGGGGTATTTATAGTGATACCAAATCCCCAATTAGATACTAATCGCGAGCCAACATAAAATGACTTGAAGGTTAAATTATAATATAATAAATATATTAAACCTTTTATCAAAGTTAACATAGAGGTGGTTTAACCAATATTGTTAAAAGTAAATACATAAAAACTGTTTGTAAGCTTACATGAAGATGCCCATAGGATTTTATAAAATAAGGCTCGTAGGATTACATAGAAGCATATTAAGGGAAGATATCATCAAAGTCTTCTTCAAGCATGTTTGAGTTGAATTTAGTTTTTTGTAAACCATCATATTTGATAGGGATTCCAAATTCCTTAATACTTTTTATTCATGACGAATACAAAGGTTACCTATTTAACTACTTTTTATTCTCATATTTTTTAACAAACAAATGTGGTAAAATGCATGATTATGAATATTTTCAAGGAGTAAAAAAATAATCATCTATTTAATAACCTACCCTACATTCAACATATCCCTATTAGGGATCTTCAATAGCTCTATAGGGAACAATCCATTTTATTTGTGCCTTGGGTTTCAACTAAGAGTGCCAAATGATATTAGTTTCCATTCAATGATGACATGGTGCATTCTTTATCCTTTAAATGACATTGATAAAGTAATCAAATTTATTGAACAAATTCAACACACCCAACTTCACGTGCATACCATATTTTAATGGGCCATTTTTAAATACAAGGAGTGCCATGATTAGCATTAGGTGTCATATTAGTACCACATTAGAGACAAAGTGTAGCTTCATTTTTTTTTAAATGACTTTAAGGTTTACATCACAAAATAAAATCCCTCACTATGGATCATACACTAGTAGGAAATAATACATAAATTTATCATTGTATTTGGGTCTTCATAAGGTTTTTAGAAACCGTTAGACAATTTAGCAATGGTAGATCAAATCCTACTTGTAGATTTGAATCTTGAATGCACCACTCCAATAAACATAGATGAAATCATGGATATGAATATCAAACCAAAAAACTATCAAAAGATCATTTTCTTTTGAGTTATCAAAACTAGTCAACTCATTCATAAAGGCAATGACTCATTCATAATTATATTGATAATAAGTTTTCCCATTCAAATTATTGAAGTAATAGGATGTATTTCCTTTCACCAGGGGATAATATCTTGAAATAACCTATGCTAAATACCAAACATGATGCTAATAATCCTTATCCTAGAGTCATCTAACATGGTTCCAACCCTCACGATGACACTAGTCTTATCACGATGCCATGCTAGTTTCAATATATTTTTAGAACCTCTTATTAGAAAAAATTTAATGCAAAAATTCACATTGCATCAATCATTGAAACCACCCTAAGTGTGAACTCAAATTGGTGATAGTTCTAAAACTAGTTCTTTTTCATGTAACTACTAGAGATGAATGGCTTCATCCTTTTAATGCTACTTTGTATTATATATATATATATATATATATATATATATATATATATATATATATATATATATATATATATGTATGTATCTTCTATCTATATCACTTAGCAAGAGATTGTTTATGTAGTTTCAAGTAGGCATTGATGGCATCACAAACCTAGGAGGTAACCTTCCTACGAAGATCAATGCATTTTTCACAATAATAGTGTTTGGTAGACTTGAGGAAAAGAAATCACATTAGACTATTGTGTTTGTAGACCTAGGTCAAGAACTAATGCTTTAATATAATAGATATATGATAAAAGGCCTATGGGTCTAATAGCTTGTAGAATTATTTTCCAAGTTCTATTGAACCTAAGATTGAAATTTACGATGAGTTATTGAGGATGCCATTGAATGACTGTGAATTGAGTGAGTAGTGAAAAAGGATCTGCCAACTCATTAAACTCTTCAAAAAATGGTCTAGATAAATCAACCCATGAATGAATACTTCAATATTCTATGTTTCAATACCAGTGTAGTATCTTCCCCCTGAAAGACATGGCAAGGAACCTGACCATAATATCTTTGTCCCTTATGTTATTAATAGCCGCTAGTGACACTAAATATCGATAGTGTTCATAGGCAGTTTTACCTATACCATAATGAGTGGGGGGAGATTTAAGTATTACTTGAGGAATATCATTCACATGTACTAGACCTAGGGGTCTAGAAGTTTCTAATCAAGAAAATTTGGAGGTATTTATTGTTGATTATGAGCCATGATTTCAGAATTGAGTGTTCTTAATGGTTCAAAGAAACTAGAAAATGAAGAATCTATGCTTTTAGAACAAGAATAAATGGGTAAAGACTTAATATGTCTTGGGTTATAAGTGGATAATTAAAAAAATAGTTATGGATTCTCTAAGTTCTTAGTTGTAATTCTTGTAATCATATAAAGATAATGCAAAATACATATATATTAAGAAGTAATGACAAATAGAACTGAAGATATTATTATAGATCAATATTGGGTTCTATCTTTAGGGGAGTCACCAGATGAACATAAATTCTCTACAAATGAGGTCAAGAATGTTCATCTAATCTTGAGATCTCTGAGAAAGTGATACGGAATAACAATATTTGTCCCATCGAGCATGCTAGAAACTACTATATTGTTGGACCAAAATCTACCATATCTATAGATAAACGATGCACCTTGGACTTTAGCCAAAGTATAGAATTGGATGAAATAATATTTGTCTTTGTTTTAATATTTGAAGAAGGCCAACTCCTTGAAATGATTATATTTTGAGAGGAATTGGGTTAGAAAAGAGAAAGGACTAGAAAGAGATATTAAAGAGTGGATGGGATATAGTGTAATAGCATTGGATCTCACTAAATAATATGTTATAAAACTAATTTACATGATACTTAACAGACCAACCATTATCATATTCAATCATAGATTTATTCAACTTAAAACAAATGCTTTAATCATTCCAAGGACTTGAACAATTAGCAATCCAATAGTGATCCAAAAAGCAAAATTCACTTTAACAGAATAGACTAAGTGTTAAGTGTAACAAAAATAACTTAAAATAAGAAGCGCATACATAAAACCCTATAATTGAATGATAAAGGAGACCAAAAAACTATCACTTCATTTATCAATAGCAATGTTACACAACAATAACAAAAAAGGACTATAGATTCGACCATTGTATTGAGGTTTATTGTCTTATTTATAGGCTACATTTTGAATTTATAGCAAAAAATTTGTAGCTGGAAGGCTATTGAGAAAATATCCTAGTAAGAAACCAAAATGTTGGGGTGGCTGCTCTAGACTTCATCTTGCATTTAAATTTATATTTACGTTGAACCTGATTCATCGATCTTCAACTATCTTCTACAAGTGGCCACATTATTGCAACTGATTTATCAGAACTATCACTTTCATGCCTTATTATCATTAGTTAGAAACATATAAAAAGTACCATGGTGGTTGTAGACTTGAGAGAAACATTTAATGGATGTGTGTTCTAAAATTGGGCTCATCATTTTATATATAGAGGCTCTTTGGAACGAAACTGTGACTCTACTGAGATGATGTCACCTTTGGGTGTGTTTCAGTTTTGTTTATTTTATTTTATATATCAATTTCTTTGTTTAAACAATCTTGGGCTTCAAATTGTAGATGATGATATCATTTACTTGGCTGACCTAATTTTGTGCCCTTTTGCTTTGACTACCCATATCTCGGGTTTTTGCATCTTCATCCTTGCATAATTTCAAGATTTATTTTGAGGATGTTAACATCATCATAAAGAGTAGCCTAGTTTTGTTCATCGTTGTTTTGTGCATTTAGTCTTAGTTTCCAAACTTACATGATTTTGAACCCCTTTTCTCTTTGACTAACATCAATAGTTCAAGCAACCCGACTTTGTGCATTTTGGATTCATTAAATAGTTCATTTTTATATAGAATGAAAGCTTGTTTGGCAAGTTGGAAAGGTAAGTTTGCAACCATGGTGGTAAGGTTACAACTCATAAATACTACATTGCAATCCATTTCCATTTATATGATGTCACTTTCAGGATTGCCAATAGGTATATCATAAAAAATTAATAAAATTTAGAGACTTTATGAAAATTTTTAGATTTCTTCTTTGTAAGGGACTGTATTATGTAAATGGACTTGAGTTTGGCCTTAGGGAAAAAAATTGGTTGGAGATTATTCAATAATAAAAGAGAGAGTTGGGTGAAATTATCACTTCAAAAATATATAGGTTCTCTTAATGCAAAGAAATTATTCAAGAAACAAACCCTACCCAAAGTATCACCAACATGGAACTTCATATCATATAGTTTGCAATTGATCAAGAAATATATTAGATGGTTAGTTAATGAAGAATATTATGTGAATTTTTGGTTTTATGCTTGGTTGAATCCTTATCCTTTACCTCTGATTTAAAATGGTAACCATTGGATTGATCATATTAGCTTATAAAGATCCAAATATCAAAGATTATATTAATATGTGTGACTTTGAATCATGGATTTCTATTAGTAACCTGGTTGAAGGAGAGGAACTCAAACAAATAAAAAATAAGCTTGAAAATATTATTCAATAATTTTGTTTGCCTATTTTTACATGAAAGGATGAGTTGGTTTGAAATCTATCAAAATATGGTGGATACTTAGTCATGGGATATGAGGATTTAGAGCAATCAAAATTTTATACTCAAATATTTTCCTTGAAGGATTTTTGGTCACTAGAGGCTCTACCTAAGGCCTCAACATTCCTTTGGTTAGTAGTCCAAAGTAAGATTCTTATAGGAGAGAGTTTACAAAGAAGAAGATATCATGGACCTTTCAAATGTGCCTTGTGTGAGAAGGATTTAGAAATATCAAACCATTTACTTCTTCACTATCCATTTTATCACACCATTTTGGTTTGTTGTTTAAAAAATATGAGAATATATTGGGTAGCTCCATCAAAATTGAAAGAGTTGATAAATATTGCATTAATTGGATATATGGAGGATTGGTATTGCAATGATTTATTAGAATTTATGGCTTGAAAGGTATAATATATTTTTTTCAAAAACCCTCAAAACCATGCCCAAGTTTAGAATATTATTATTGAATCTATTGTAGAATGTTTATAGATATAGTGCTCATCATAAGAAATCTCAAGTGTGGAAAAAGAGGAGCCAATACATTGGTTACAAAATCTGAATATACATGGAAGGGTCATTTGAAACAATGACATTAAAACAAAGGATTTACTTTAATCTATGGTAAAATATAAATATCCAAAAATTGGGTTTATCAAAATTAATTTTAATGGTGCTTCTAAAGGAAATTTGAAAAAAGCTAGTAGAGGTAGTATTTTTTGAAATAATGAAGGTAAAATTCTCCTTACTTAAAATCATATAGAACTTCAACTAACAACTATGTAGAGGTTGTTAGAAATTTAATACATCATATAATATATCTAGTTAGATATTTGGGAGTTGTACTCAAATAAGTGGTTGATAGTGAATTATTTAAACCAATCACCATTATTATTAATGTACATATACACAATTTTGGTTAATGAAAACTTGTCTAGCATTGTGTTGGTCCATCATCTAGTATCAAAGCAGAGGAGTAGCATGAGGATCCAAGGTCGAGATATGATGAAGTTATTCAATTAGGTGTGTATATACATATTTAAAGATCACTTCATTTATGGCTAGATGTATGCTACAATATATTGAAAGCATTGTTTATCTTAGGCCATTCTAGGAAGATAGTGTGCTAGATATTATTTTGTGGAGTAATTGTGGAAGCATTATTTTTATATTTACACTCATTATTGGTACAAATGTTGCTAAATGTGAGAGAAATTTTTGAAGAGAAACAATGCTACTAAAGGTGCTTATTTGTTCTATAAGAAATATTAAATTAATGCAACATGATGATTTACTGCCATGTTTAACACAATTTTTTTTATTTATATTTATATTTGAGTTTTCAACATGAGACGTTGAGCCTTGAGTTTTGGTGTAGATATGGAAAATTGACCCATCAAAATGAGTCATATTTTACTTAGAATCCCTAAGAAGTTCATCAAGATACTAAGTGAAATATTTGAGCCTTCTTTCCCCCCTATTCTTGATTTTTTTCCTTGGCCTTCCCAAATTCCCGGTTGTCCAATAAGAGGCACAAATTTGGCAAATTTGGATATTCTCATAGAAAAGTCCAAATTTGGGCTGACCTCTTCTGTGTCAACCCTAGATCAAGGTTGTTTTTTCCCTACCTTTTTCCCCCTCCAAACCTCCTATAAAAAGCGGTTCGGGTCCTCTTTTTTCTCCTAATAATTTTTTGACAACAAGTTCTAGCAAGTTCACTCCTAGTTATCAAATTCTTCGAAGTGTGGTCTGACAAGTGCTCTTGTGCTTTGGATTATTTTATTGTTGCTTTTGATTTGTGATTTTGTTTCTTTGGTGATCAAGTGTGGGAGCCTTGAGGAGGGGTCTACCATTTTGGTTGTTGCCTACATCCTTTTGTTGCTCTTTTGCTTCCACCAGGTTTTTCTTGCATTAATAGTCTTCTTTAATCATAAAATTTCCATATTGTATTGTATTTTTGGCATTATTAGATCATTTAAGGTCTTTATCATGCATTTGTGTCCCATCCTTATTAGGATGCAAATTCGACAAGATTGAATTCGTGGCCGCCCCTTACGGGGCATGAATTTGATTCTTTAGTACTTAGGGACAAGATTTTTCTCCTAAAATCCTAGGTTGCTCTTGCATATTGTATTTAAGCCATAATCTCTTTGTCTGTACTTTGTTTTTCAAATTATTTCATGTTAATGCATTTTGTCTTGCTCACTTCCAAAGGTCAACAATTACTTTCATTTTTAAACAATTAGCTAAAAGGGCCAAAGGGGATTGACTACTACACCTCCAAGCTCAATTACATAGCGGCCTAAGCAAGCCCCCAAACATTGATCAATTTTTCCAAGGGTTTTGAAGTTGTTTTGTAGGTTTTGAAGTTGTTGGACATATCGAGATGAAAGTTAAAAGCTAGGATCAACCATTGGATTAAGTAAGTACTCTAAATAGACTTCTTAGGTTGTTTGTTGTTTGTTTTCTACTCATTTCTAATTTAAATCATAAGTGAATAAAAGCATTCAATTCCATTTTTAGGCATTTAAAAAGAGAAAAACATATAGTTTGCATCTAGGTTAATTTGTTTGTGCATTCTCTTGAACCCTTGTTAAAAAAAGATCTTACTTCTTGCAAATTAGGGTTAGTTCTCATCAAATAAAGAATCATCCTAGGATAGTATCTTGCTTTCTTGCATCATTGTTTGTTGTAATAACCCTCCAAAGATCTACTCTATTATATGCCTAATTTGTCTGCAAGGATGAGATACTGCTAATGTAACTATGGATGCAGAGGACATGTATTTTACGACAAGGACCACACAAAAGAAGGATGTATTCTTAATGGACCACAAGATTATTCTGTGTAAGGTAAGTTAGGGAAATGATGAGCGATGATGTATTCACCAGTTGATATGGACTGATAACCCTATAGGTAATGCATTCGCCAATGGTCCATGTAGATGCATAACATGCAGTTGCATTTGTAGGACTGTTTGATGCTTGTTAAATTGTGATTTTTGGTTGGCAATGAAAATGCTAATATGCATGGGAGCCATAGTTTTGAATGAGAAATGAAGATAGATAAGTAATATGACTATTTTTGTGTCATGATTCAAAAAATAAAATAAGTAATGAGGCAAAGTAAAATAATTGTTAATCACATGTGTATGTATAACTTTGTGTTTGCTTTTGTAAGGAATTTATTTAATTTAGGAAAATAATCTATAATATAGTTATAATGCTAAAGATAAAAAATATATAAATGATAGGAAGGCATTGAAAATAAGTGGTCTTTATGTAATAAATCATTTTACTTTGGCAATAAATGATTTATTTGCTTTTAAAGAAAAATATCAAATATTATAGCCATTTTTAAGATATAATATATAGTATTGTGTGTGGCGGAGTGTATGTTTTGGATATTATAAATTAAAAGAGGATAAGGTGGAAATCGTTGGCAAAATCTAGGAGTTATGATCAGTTTTGTTTGTTGGACGTGGAGAGTGTGGTTACACTTGGCATATGGCATGTTCTTTGGGAAGGAATATCCAACGAACGAAGGTGAGCTGGTAGGAGGAGGAGAGATGTTTTATGATTTTTGAAAAAAAATGGGGGTTGGTGTTGTGAGGAAGGGAAGTGACAACGATAAGGAAGGGAAGCGATGACGACAAGGAAGGGACTTTGCAGAGCAAGGAGAGCAGCTACAATAATTAGTAAGTTGAATTGGCTAAATTTTAGTGGAATGTTTAAGCAATTACATATTCTATTATGAGTTCGGGTTGATATATCATTTTTTGGAAATGTGAGTGAGCAGAAGAAAATAAAACAAAATATATTTTTGTGTGCTTAAATTAAAAAAAATACTACAAATTTAAGACTGTGTGTTGGTGTTCTTCGGTATATCATTTGTTGGATTTGAGTGTGAAAAGAAATGAAAGAGTTCTGTGTGCCTGAGAGGCAAGTTTTAAAATATATTGCTTGTTTGGGGGTTATAATCTTGCCCATACTTTATAAAGAATGAAGGAAAATTTGAGATTCATAATGCATGAATGGGAAATATGTGACACATGTGCTCGAAAGCTATGTGGAAAAAGAAAAGCAATATTTGTCTGCGTATTATAACCTATTCTATGATGTGTTTACAATATTTATTTTTGCATGTTATTTTTAAAGGAATTGAAGACCTTACTTGCAAACTGTGTTGAATTTCCATGGTGAGATGGGAAGTTCTTGCTTGGAAATTTTGTATGAAAAGATATAGAAACTGCTTGCATGCTAGGATTAGTTGCATTTCATTGTAGTTTGGCCACTCTAACCCCTGAATTATACTAAAACCTGTGTCTAAAAATCGAAACTCGATGGAGTCAAAGACATGGTTAAATTCTGCTATCGGTAGATCATGCGTTCTGGAATTGAGGGAGGATTACTAATCACCATAGTGCAAAGCCATTGTATATGTTTATTAATACTTTTGTTCCTCAGAGAAAGTAAAAAATCCAAGTAATACTGGTGCAATCCAATACTGAGATTGTATTTACTATAAATACAAATGATATAGAAGTGGGAAGATTAAAATTACATGAATTTATTTTGGTGAAAAGAAAATATATCAGTGTAGTTTATTTTTTGAAATGTCATAAAATCAATACACTATCAAAAGGACTTTGTAAATCCTTTCATAAGTTGTATGCATAATGCGTCCTTTGAATAAGAAGTTTGAAACTTTGATTTGGTTTTATTAAACTTGAATACCTCATCATATATATAATATGTTTGGTTGTATGTTCTTTGAATCTGAAAGAACATTTTATTTAATGGAAATGCAGACATAGAAGTTGCCAGGAAAATTTGCAATGACATATTAGAAACTGCTATGCTTGAGTTGATTCTTTTTATGTGTAAGATAACAATGAATGAGAATAACGTACTCAGAAAACTTGAATTATGTTCTTCAAACTATAGTAGCATGTTATAGGTACCTTCAATTGGGTTATACAAGGAAACTTAGAAAATGTTATATATTTGGAAAGGTTTTTCCTGATCAAGCGGTATGGGAATTTGTAGTGTGAATAATTTAAGTTATGTGAAAGGAAGTTTTCAATAATTATTAAAAGGTATACCGCCATAGGGTGTATTTTCGAACGAGAATGTAGAGAACATTTAAAATATAATAATGTTGGTTGCACATATTTTCAAACTAAACCAATGATAGGAATGTTGCATCGAAGACTACGATGAATGTAGAGGTTTATTAGACTCAAGCAAAATTGAAATGAACTTAAACTCGTATGGTGTATAGAACATAACAAAACTCATTTGAAACTCAAATGCTGGAATATTTTGATGTTATCATAACCTATAGATTCAATTTTTACATGTCTTGATCATAGTTTGGCATTGGGGTTATTTGAAATAAACCCACGTGATGAATTGGGTATGGTGAAGAGAAATGTACTATGTTTGGATGTTTGGATGTTCAATTAGTATTACTTAAATTGTGATGATACAATATTATTATAACATGTGGTTTATTAACTCAGTTCATGATCTTATAATAAAGTTTTATAGGGTATTAGATGAGAAATGGATAGTGGATGTGAATTTTAGAGAAGCTTTTTATTCTAAAAGAAAAACAACTATTAAAAGAATCTAAGTAGATTTAATTTAGCACATATGGAATTTTTGTTTAGTTTTGAATGCAATGTTATAATAGCATCTCTATCTTATACTTATCAAAAGAAAATTAAATGGCGATCTAAAAAAAAAACAACAAAACTTTTAGAAAATATCGAAACTAAACCATCAGTAAACTTTTGAAACCAACCTTAGGTAAAATTTAAAGTTAAAGGATTATAAGATGGTGGAAGGGTCAATCTTATTTTGCAACCCAAGTTTGTGGGCAGAACAACCTTGAAATTATTTCAATATTGGGGGTGAGACAATGTTGTGTTTTAAACCCAAGGATTGTGGGTAGGACAACCTTGATTTTATTTCAAGATTGTGGATGGGATAATCTTGTATAATAATTTCTAAGGATGCTTACGGGTAGGCAACCATAATTTATCAGGGTTCTAAACTGTACTTCTAACAAAAAAATTTCAAAACAGGAGGTGATGAGGGGTTGTATGGGAATTCCTTCTAGGTTATCCCTGCTAGTGATGAGTAGTGAATTATGCTTGACTAGGTTAATTTGATAACATAATGGTATGGGACATCGTGTTTGTTAATCAACACAAGACGTTGGGTGGTTACCAGGGAATTGGTAAGACCCTAGACGGTGCTCCTTGTGGAAAGGATGATCGTCTAGCTTGAGCATGTATGTGCTATGTCTTACATGACATAAGTATTGAAGATCATGACAAGACACGGGGAAAGTATGCACCACACCTCTAGGTGTTATGGGCCCTAGAGGAAAAGGAACCCCCTGCCAGAACTTAGGATCTCGGGAGGAGAGTGAAGTTCAAAATGGGAAAATACATGGGATCTGGCCAATCTCGATCTCATGAGTATTTCATCTACAATGGAATGACACTCATGAAGATGAATTTGACATGCTCATACTAGAAAAAAATAAAAAAATAAAATAAACAAAAATAGTTTGACTTAAGAGAAAAATTTTCTTTGATCGTATCCTTTGATGATGGACAACCAAGTGGGAAGACTTGGGGTGTTTGGACAACCAAGTGGGTAGAACTTGGGTTGTTACATTTGGTATCAAAGCGAAGGTTGTGAATCCTTAGGCAACATAAACCTAGAAAACTTATGACTAACTTAAATTATGTTGCTAATGTGTTCACCTAAACTTGAAAATTTGACTAGGCTCCTTGTTTTGTTGAACAGGCAATGGCATCCGGACAAAGGGCTAGTTCCTCAAAACGAACTACGGTGGATTAGTGGGAAGGGTTGGCCAAAAATCCTAGAAGATTCATTCAAAAATTTATGAGACTCGAGGTATCAGATGAAACTACAAAATGTCCTCAAGAAAAGAAGGAAAAAGAACTAGTTAATAAAGAGGATAAAATGATCTAGATGGTACAATTATTATGGGACAAAATGACCCAACCGAGAGAAAAAATGGAGAAAAAAAATGCTCAAATGGTTGAACACATGGCACAACAAAATGCCCAAATGATAGAACATATGGAGCAGCAAAAAGCTCAGCTGGCTCAATAGCAAGAAATGATTTCCCATCAACATAAAAAAATTGAAAATTTATCCAAATAAAAGGAAACGATAATAGTTGAGGACAACTATAGACCCAGGAAGGAAACAAGTAGGTTATGAGTTAGACAAGGATATGCGAAGGGTCGACATAGCCAAATTTTATGGCAAAGGTGTTGGGGAAGAGGCTGAGATATGGTTAAATAGTGTGGAGGCATATTTTACGGTTAGAACCTTATCATATAAATAAAAAACCTCATGGGCAGTCTTTCATTTGTTTGGAGTTATCATAGACTGGTGGGATACTTATAGAAAAAATCACAATGTGGAGGCTGCTGATGTTCCATGGGATACTTTTGTGTTAGCATTTAAAGATAGGTTCTTAACACTGCAATTTTACCTTGAAAGGACTGCAAAATTTTCAAGGTTAACTCAGGGGAATATGACTGTGATTGAATACTATCAGCAATTTGTGCAATTTCTCAAATACATGCCTGAATATGAGCAGATAAATGAGATTAAAATTCAAAAATTTCTCCTAGGGTTACATCCAAAAATTTGACACCTGATTGTTATGTTGAAACCTGCTACTTTAACTGTTGCTTGCGACTTGGCTAGATAAGAAGAGGATAATCTCAAGGTTAAGAAATCTTTTTACCAGTAACCTTTGAAAAGGAAGAGTCATAGAAAAAGAAAAATATGGGTCCAATGAAAGGGGATAGAAATTGGACCAAGAATCATGGCAATGGGAATCAAAACAGGTTTGATAGAAATAATAACAGGTATCAAGGAAATAAGGGAAATCCAAACTTTTGGGGAGGCCTAATAGGTTTGATAGGACTAATAGCTAATGCACCAAGAGCTGGTATTCAAGAAGATAATGAAGGAAATAAGAAAGAGAGGGCACCACGAACTAGTTGCTGCATTTATCAAGAACCTCATTATGCTGATAAATATCCATTATGAGTTGATAAGAGGAAAGAACCTATGGAACCTACTCATAAGATTTATGCAGCAATAGGTAATTTCAAACTCAATGGTCAAGTAACGCCTTTTTTGTTGAAAGGTAAAATTTATGGTAGAAATGTTTGCATTTTAGTAGACTTTAGAGCAACTAATAGTTTTATTTCACCAAATATTTTAAGGGACATACTGGAAAAACCTGGATTTATGGCTAATGGGCAGAAAGTCGAGTATGAATCTGGGTAAACCTATATTGTAGACCAATGTCTATTTTATCCTCTAATAATGCTACCACAAGGAAAAACCTGATGGCATTTGTATGTAGCTCCATTGCATGCCTTTAACATAATTTTAGGTGTTGACTGGCTCAAGGCACATAAAGCATTATTAAATTTTGAGAAAATATGAATGGAATTTACTGATGATAACCAACAAAGGATTCGAATTTGTTGTGAACGTGAATTAGTGGAACCACATATTTTGATAGCAATGCAAGTTAAAAGAGCACTAGGAAAGGGTAGTGGAATATTTGTGGTTAAACTTAATAAAAAGGAGGAAAATGAGTCCGGAGAAAGTCTTTTTCAAACCTATCCGATATTGAATGATTTTTAGGATGTTTTTTTGAAGGATTTACCAGGTCTTCCACCTCAAAGGGAGTTTGATTTTTACTATAGAACTTTTACCAGCAACAACCTCTATAGCTCATGCACCATATAGGATGACTATAATAGAGTTGCAAGAACTTAAGACTCAGTTGCAAGAAATTTTAGAAAAAAGACATTAAACCTAGTGTTTCATCGTGGGGTGCACCGGTTCTATTCGTGAGGAAAAAGGATGGAACTTTAAGGCTATGTATTGATTACCAAATGCTAAACAAGATATATTTTTACTCAACCAATATATTTACATAAAGGGGAAGGAAAATAACTTAGCAGATGCTAGATAGAATTTTTACTGATCAAATTTTAAAATATATTTTTACTCAACCAATGCTTAATGCCAGACAAAGATGCTAGATAGAATTTTTGGTAGAATATGATTTTGATATAGAGTACATAAAGGGGAAGGAAAATAACTTAGCAGATGCTTTAAGTAGAAGGCAACATATCAATGCAATGTCTCATTGTCAATCTATTATAATTGATCAAATTAGAAAATTGCAAATTCAAGATGAATATTCTTAGAAGTATTAAGAAATGATTTAGCAAGATTTTAATAAAGCAAGAGAATTCATAATCTGGGAAGATACATTACTTTTTAAAAACAGGTTGGTAGTGCCTAATGATCAAGATCTGAGAACTATTATTCTACAAGAAGCACATAGTGATCCTTATTCTGTTCATCTTGGATATGTAAATATGTATGAAAATATGAAAAATGAATATTACTCGCCATGAATGAAAAGGGACATTGCTAAATTTATGTCTAGGTGTTTGGAATGTCAAAAAGTGAAAGTTGAACATCTACATCTAGTTGGCCATTTATTTTTGCATGATATTCCACAACACAAGTGGCAAGTTGTGAATATGGATTTTATTGTGGGATTGCCTAAATCATTTCTACCATGATGTTATCTTGGTGGTAGTGGATAAATTGACCAAAGTGGTACATTATCTGCTTGGGAATATTAGAGACAGAGCTCCCACTGACCAAATTGGCATACATACCCCCTAGGGCAGCCTCCAGAGGTTAAATAGTGGTCCTAACCACTACCAAATAAGTTTTGGAAGGTCAGAGGTCAGTTTTGCACCTTTTAAGCACTTTGCTCCCTATTCGTCCCACCCTGGGATGATTAGAATCCTATTCGTCCCACCCTAGGATGATTAGCAACAATCGCTCCAGGGTGGGACAATTAGCAAGTTTGACTGCCAAAAAGTCAAACCTTGACAAATGGCAGCCCAAATATGCCACCTAACTCCACCTTCAAGGCAGGGGATTGTGAGGGAAAGTTTCAAATAAGAGAGGCTTCAATCAAGCCTACCCTGATCATGGAGGCCTCAATCAAGGAGGCCCTAATCAGGGAGGAATCTTCTCTCCCCCAAAAAGGCATAATGAGCCAAGTGGTGCCCTTGCATGTGCATTCAAAGGAGACCCTTATGTCTTTAAAAAGGTGAGCCTCCTCACCCAAAAAATAGAATAGAGCTGGAGTAATTGGACCAACTAAGTGCTACCAAACTATACCTGCCACTCCTCTTTGTGCTTCCTACATCCCTAATCTCTCTCTTCTAGAAGAGAGGTTATCGGGTGAACACTAGGAACACAATTCAAATCCAAAAACCCAAGAAATCAGCCACAATCCCACCCTAAACTCATCGACACAACCCCCTAGGAAGTTTTGGATCCATCCCACTTGGATTGGTGTCAAAAGTAGGCCCTAAACGGTGGGCGCCCCACCTCGGGCGCCCCCCAAAATTCTACAGTCCTAATCACCCCACCGTGAGTGATTAGAAATCTATGAATGGTTTTGCTACTGTTCTTTTTGAATTATTTTATATCTCATGTACTCATGTTGTTGTCCAAATTTCATTACTTTCTGACATGATTTGACCTGGTTTATGTCATTTTATGTGTCTACTAACCTACAGGGAGTGCCTTTAGATACAAGATAACCTGGGTAGAATCTACCAAATATGACCTTCTAGGTCATCTCAAAATGTTGTTTTTAGTCTAACCACAAGTTTGCAGGAGTTTTGGAGGCCTTTGGGCAGGACATTTGCAAGGTCAGTTTTTGCACGTTTTACGACAGTCCCCAGCATCCCACCCCAGAGCGATTAGAAATTTGTGCATTATTTCCTTGATTTTACTTTTGCAATATGTCCTATATGATATCCTAATGCGTTTGTTAAAGTTTGAACTCATTCTGACATGATTTGATGATCGTTTTATTATTTTATGTATTAACTAGCTTGCAGGGCGCCCCTATCACATACAAGAGAATTTGGGTAGGATATGCAAATTACGATTATCTAGGTAGTATTAAAATTATATATAATACCTAAATAGTGAGTTTTAGGTGATTTGGATAAGCATAGGTGGGACATTGGAGCGTTCGCTTTGGAGAGGCCCCCGACGGGCAAACGAGCATAACGGGGCCGTCCGATGCTGCTTCGATGTAAAATTAGATGATAACAATTCTATAAGTTGTCCTTTACATTTATATATCATTTTGTAATCGATTTATCAATCTTATCACTAATATCCCACAAGCGCCTGTTGGAGGCCTTGGGGATTGCATGTTTTTCTAGATACGCATATGCTATTAATGATTTGTTGTATTTCTATTCATAGTATCTCACCACCAAGAATACTAGATGGGAAGAAAGGAATGATGAACACATGGACATAAGTGGTGATAAATTTTAGCCCGTCTACTTCGAATGTGGGCATGTGGAAGACGCTGTAAGCGTACTGTACGATCTTGGAAGCGTGGCTTCTTTCGAGCATCCATTAATGTAACAAGTTGTATCAAATGTTCTGAGACCTATCGAGGGGATGTATTGTAATCATATTAAAATAAATATCAATAAAGGAGACCCTACTTTGTTTGCTCACATCTCGTTTCTGCTTCATTTCCTTCATGCATTGCTCATCGCATTCGTAGGACTTAGCATCTATATATATTTTTGTTTGCATAATATTGGTATGCCATTTTTATGCATGCTTTCAGTGTCAATCATGGTGGGACCCTATCCCCTACTATTAGGATCAAGTTTCTGATCCAAATTTTTTGATTTTTCTTTGCAAGTGTTACTCATTCGGGCACTGGACTGCTACTCGTGCCACCTCGGGACAAATATGTATTCATCCCACCCTATGACGAATGCAAACCTTCTATTCATCACACCCCAGGATTATTAGAGCTCTGTGCATTTTCTGAGCAGAAACTCAGAGGCATCTGGTTTAGATAGAGAAGAGGTAGGCCTTCTGAACATCCTCTATGTTTTTCTACTTTATGTTTCTGCAATTTTTTGTTTTCTTTGCTTTATTTTCAGAAACTTGCATAGAAAGGTTAAGTTGTTTGTTTTCCTTTCTTGCAATAAAGAAAAAAATAAAAATAAAAACATAGAGTAAATTAAATGGAAGGAACTTGAATAGGAATGCATTTTTCTCTGGTTTGCTTGCATGATACTTGCACAAATGGAAAGTCCTCATTATAGGTTTCAGTTCTAGTTAGGTTTTGTGATTTCCTTTTGCTACTAATTGTCTCTGAAAGATAAAACTTACTTTAAAGCATTGCATTAGTGAAAATTATATTTTGTTGTATGTTTTATTTCTTTACACAATTAAAAGGAACCACACACACCACCTAATAAAATTAACATCAAGGAGTTGGTATTAATACCCCAACACTTGATCAATACCAACGATGGGTTTCATCACCACCTTGGCTTGGGTTTTGCATACATATACAATGATCGCGACTGTTGCTAGACGTAAATCCTGATGAAAGCTAACCAAGTGTAGCGGGGGTGATTCCCCGTGCATGAGGATAATTATTCTAAGGTAGGTGTAAAAAGAGCGATCCCCCTTCCGTACCACCTATGTTCCACTTACTGTTCTACTCTTGCGTACCAATAGTTTCCCTCACGTAAGGGCGGGTATATTGAGAGGTTCGGTATAACGGCTTGGCAATGGTATATTGAAGGGGTGACCATTTTGGAGATACAAGAGCCCTCATTATGCATGTATAACAAAGTTTTCTTTACAAGATTTACATAAAAAAATTAAACACACTGAACTAGATCTAGGACACACATCTAATATGTAAACAAGATAATCATTTCTTTGTTTGTGTGGTCCCCTTTTGTTTGGTATAGCATAAAAATTGTAAAGGAGATAAAAATATACATATATTTTTATAAAAACCACCACCATGGTGTATACCCGTAGCCAATCCCAATCACGGGCAGAAGCTATGGAAAGTATGCAAGGAGGCACAAGTCACCTCCGTTATAGCCCCAAAGACTTGGTTATACCACCTTGGGAGCCTGACCCACAACATAGTCCACACTATACCACTACAGAATAGGACTATAGAGGCACCCCTTTGAGGGGCACTCCCATTCATCACAGACCCTCTCAATAGGAGTACACACATGGGAAGGCCCTCTTAGACACTCATTATGAGTGGCCACTGCGCGATGAAGCGCTAGAGCAGCATAGGGTTCATAAGGAGAGGCCACATGATTATATCATTCCCCCTCCACCCCTCATTATTGTTAGAACTAATAGGCCAAATCTAGAGCACAAGGCTCTTAAGATAGGGCAAGCCAACTCTGCCCGTACCTTTCACATGTATGAAAGGGAGCATGAGGAAAACTAGTATATTCCTCAAGAGCAGTACATCGCACGGGGGCAATGTGCCTCCGCACCTGCTGATTATCTAGATCACCTATTGAGGCCAGAGCCTCAGGTGAATGCTGCTAACCTCGATAGAGGAAAGTGACCCATATAGATCTCAGATAACCATGATCGAGATATATATGTAGGGGAGGCATCTATGCATCCTAGACCTAGGACGATGGAACAAATTGACTTGGCATTTGCAAAACATGCCACCCACCAAGCGCAAATCACGTAGCTTAAGCAAGATCAGCAATAGTTAGAACAACTATATCATCTTAACAAAGAAGGCATTCAGCGCCAGACAGATGAGTTGTTCCAGAACACTATGCATGAGAGGATTCCAACCCATCATATGCATAGGACATAAATTTATGAGAGGCACAACCCCTTAGTACGAGACAGGTCTCCATGACCTTATCAAGCATTACCTCCAAGACCTCCTAGACCTAAGTGGGAGGCCACTCCTAGAACCAATGATGGGCGCCTTCCTCGGGCACCCATCCATGTTTATAGGTCATGCCAAAAAACTCCTCAAGAGGCCTATGAGGAATTTGAGCGAGAAGAAGAGTGGGTTGAAATGCCCTACCAAGGCAAGGGGCACTATCCGGCTACCCCTCGATAGACCTCAAGTTCCTCGCAATTCACAACAAGAAAAAACCAAAGAAGAGGAAATCAAATCCTCTGATGCATACAAAGTGCTGCTAGAGCACTTAGAGTCTGTGGGGACTACGACTTCAGGGCCCCAAAAGCCCACCTTATGCCAAATCCGCAGTCACCCTGTGCATCCTTCAATTCTAGCACCCCCATATCCCGACCACTTCAAAGTGCCTCAATTGGTAATTTTTAGAGGGGATGAGGATGCCCAAGAACATGTAACAAGGTTCTTGAGTCAATGATTTGGCATTCAATAAAATGATGCATTGCTTCTGACAACGTTTATAACCATGTTCATAGGCCCTGCCTCGGATTGGTTTACCCAGTTGTCGAAGCATAGCATTAATAATCTAGACCAGCTAGTGGACGCGTTCCTTGAACATTTTGCCTTCAACACCAAGAAGAAGGCATCCTTAAGCAACCTAACTAGCCTTAAGCAGTATGATGATGAGACCATGGCTACTTATGGGAATCGATGGAGGACATTGCTTTCAAATATACCTTACCTCTCTCCCATGGCCGACATGACTCAAATGTTTTCAAAGAGTTGCTTAAGGTTGATCTCCGTGCTATTGCAACTGCAGCAATATTCCACCCTCGAAGAAGCCCTGGTGCAAGACAGGATAATTGAGGAGATCAAAATACAAGACGACGAGATTGCCAAGCCACGCAAGAAAGAGTGGCCCAAAAATGCTAAAACTAGGCCCACGCAACCGAAACCCGTCATGGTCAATCAAGTTGCCGTAACTATACCAAATCCTACAAAAATGACACAACCCCCAAAGGCTAATTATCAGGCAGTTCCTCTTGATAACTATGAAAAGAAAAATCATAAACAAGAGCAAAATCGGTAGCGTCGCCCTAGATGACAATTCACGAGTCTAGAGACTCCTTGTTTAATCGCTTGTTCGTGGCAAACTTGATAAACTTGCCGAAAAGTCAACCCATAGACCCCAACATGCCAAAACCCAAGGGCTATAGGGAAGACTTATATTGTTGATTTCACCGACAGAAAGGACACGAAATCTCCACTTGTTGGAAATTCAAACACTTAGTGCAGGACTTGATAGACAACAAAATGCTCATGGTAGATAGTCCCGTAGCGCCGAGCAACCAACGAATGGAGGTCTTCAAAGACCCCCTGCCTACCCATGATGTGCAGGCAAAGACTTTACAAGTGAACAAGGTAACACAAAACTGCCCCATGCAAGGATACGTAGGGATGATAAGCATCGTGACATGGAACAAAAGATACCTAAACACGGCTGCACCCGTTGCAACTATAGGAGATGTTTCATCAACATCACAACCTCCACAACACCCTACGCAATCTCCCCCGCCTAGACCAGTGGCCATGATTCAGACTAAGCTTACTCAAAGTTTAAGAACCACATCGGCTAGGCTCTCCATTTATGAGCTAATCCAACAATCACTGCCCCATTGGGAGGCTCTGACGAAAATAATCAAAGCCATTGAGCTACAACACCATGAAGCCAATTATCTCAACAATTTCATGGGACATGTGAGACAATGCACAGAACCAGTCATAACCTTCAGGGAAGACGAACAAAAATTTGTGACTAGTGATATGGTGGATCCATCCCTGCACGTCATTGCACGGGTCAACGGGTTTCCATTCAAGAGGGTGTTGTTGGACACTAGATCATCCAACAACATAATCATGATAGTGGCATTAAAACACCTTAAGCTACCAGCATCCCACATTGTAGCATCCACTTACACTCTTCGAGCATTCAACGACACATTATGCTCGACGGTTGGCACAATTGTCCTGCCCATACAAGTAGGACAAAAGACCATTCCTACATTGTGTCACATCATTGAGGGTGAGATGGCCTACAATATCTTGCTAGGTCGGCCTTGGATCAGGGACATAAAGTGTGTCCCTTCGATAGCCCATCAATGACTCAAATACACATACGAAGGGCAAGTACATGTAGTTCCAACGGACTTAGAGCCCTTTAAGTTTTGTAATGTAGTGCAGCTGATGCCACAATTGACCCTCCCATCGACACATTTGGACTTTCAATTGAATCTATCCACATAGGGTCCGATTCCGCCTACATCCTTGTTGTTGAGTCCCTCAACTCACCAACCTGGACCATCTTCATTATCTTTTCCTTCACCAACAACGCCATCTATGGTGGCCACACCGAAGGACAATGGGAAGAAGCCCCTAGAGGAGGTACCACCATTAGTCTCAACCATATCTATCGAAGAGGTGCCCAGCTGAATGGAATTCAAGACACCTGGTTCACCCAACATGGAGTGGACTCAAGGAGAACTCCTATTCCCTGCCCCTCAAACGTCGACGATTACCATTGAGATGGCCAATACAGGCCTAGGGGATTACCTAGTGTGGAACATTGTGGCAAATCCCATGCTCAAATCCATGCAAGACATGGGGAGACCTCGCCTCCCCATCGACACTATCGTCCCTTTAGGCTACCCGCTAAATCAGACCAATTTTGTATATGGGGGCCTCAAGAACGACATTGAACCCTACCTACAAGAGGAAGAGGATGAAGAGCCATTTGCTAAGAATGTTGACTATTTGTCCAACCTGGAATTTTCCTTGAAATACCTAGACCAATGTAATTGGCATGGATATGGATTGGGTAGATACAAACAAGGAATGTGCATTCTTTGTCAACCGAGATACCAGATGCAATATGATAAATCAGGAGTAGGGTTCAACCACCCTTTGCCCCTAGACATCTTGGTAGAAACCATGCAAGGCCTAAGTCTAGGCAACAGGGACGGGTTGGCACAAGATCTATATGCCAATCCCAACACAACATACACATTGGGGGATTATCTCCTATTGTTAACAACAAACCTTGTTGACCTCAACAACCCCTCACCTTTGATCGAGGAAGGGGAAAGTTCAAGAAGTAAACTCCAAGAGGGATATAAACAAGATCAAGGGGGGTATTCTGAAGATGAGTCATATTATGAGGTAGCACCTTGGGACCCTTTTGAGTCCGATAGCAATCACTCGCAGGTGACACCCATTGACGACTATCAGGAGAACTTCATGGCAATGTTCCCCTTTAATGTTCTTATCGGGAAATTGCTACCTCTAGAGAATCCAACCCTCCTGTAGAGAGTGAAACAACCCATAAGGGACCAAATCAACTTGCTCAAAAAAAATGAGCCTCCCATGTTGGCCATAAGGCCAAGTGATCCATCGAAGGAAGAAGATCCAAATATATTCTTCAACATCGACTACCTGCGTGCTAGATTTCCAATTTTTGTAGAGAGTGAGGATAGTGATCAAGAAACGCCTAGTGGGAGGCTATACCAGCCAGAGGGGCACATAGTTTTTGAATCCAATGAAGGCCTATGGATCTTCGATAATGACTATGAGGATGAGACTAAGATGGCATATCTCAACCATATGAGGCAACAAGAATACCCCATAGACATCGATGATATGTTTGAACATCTAAATATGGGACCAAGGCATAGGTGGAATTTAAACCAAGTACAGTTAAACCAAGTGCTTCATCCACCATTTTGGTCATACAGGGATCACCTCCCACATAGAGACCCTATAGGGCCATCAGTGCCAAGGGCAGACCCTATCCTTCTATCTGCACATACGGTTGATCCTTTTGTGCCAGTACCCACAAAGCCAAATTCGGGGTACAAGGATCACCAAGGATGTTTGAATCAACACCCACACGGTAATGGAGACCAAATTCATTCCTTAAACATGATCTCCATTGATTTAACCACCCCCATCCACAATCCAGCTAATCCAACATGACCATTGTATCTAGTACTAGATGCCATAGACTGGGATCGCGCTGACTCACCACCAAACCAATCAGAGTACTGGCCTTGCGGTGAGATGTTTCATTTCACCCTAGGATAGACTTAGGATATCTTCCATGCTGAAGAGGAACCTGATATTCCCAACATAGATCTAAATTCAGCAAATTATATCCACCTGATCCCAACTCCATACCAATTGGAGGACGGATCCCACATGTCAGTCGAAGAGACGATTGACGTAGACATCGGTTCTGATCTAATGAATTCGTAAATCATCAAGCTGGGGGTAAGTTTATCCCCCTAAGAGCAAGCCAATTACATTGCTCTTCTCAAAGAGAAGAAGGAGGTTTTTGCATGGTCCTAAAAAGACATTCTAGGGCTAGACCCAAAGCTAGCCACACATAATCTAACACTTGATCCAATAGTCAAGCCAGTCAAGCAAAAGCTACGTAAGATGCATCCAACAATGGCATTAATGGTCAAATATGAGCTACAAAAGCTGTTGGATGCACAGTTTGTCATTTGAGTAGATTACCCACCATGGCTGTCCAACATGGTACCCATCAAAAAGCCTGATGAGAGGATTCGCATATGCACCGATTTTCAAGATTTAAACAAAGCGAGTCCCAAGGACGATTTCCCCTTGCCTAGCATCGATGCATTGGTAGATGCTATAGCAGGCCATGAAATGCTTTCCCTCATGGATGGTTTCTCAAGATACAACCAGATTCATATCAATCCCGATGATCAACTAAAAATGGCGTTCACGACGCTTTGGGGGACATTTTGTTATAAGGTCATGCCCTTTGGTCTTAAAAATGCTGGCGCCACTTACCAACGTGCTATGACATACATCTTCTATGATCACATGCATAAAAATTTGGAAGATTATATGGATGATTTGTTGGCCAAATCTCTTTTGCACCAAAATCATCTTGATGACTTACGCAAGATCCTTGATCACCTCATCGAACACAAGGTTAGAATAAACCCCAAGAAGTGCGTATTTGGCGTCACATCTGGAAAACTCTTGGGTTTCATAGTCTCAAAATGAGGCATCGAGGTAGATCCAAATAAATTCAAGGCAATCCTTGAAATGCTTCCCCCAACCATAATCAGGCAGCTTAAAATCTTGCAGGGTAAGGTCGCGTCGATCAAGCGCTTCATAGCATAGTTATCTGACAAGTGTCGACCCATGAATAAATTATTACATAAGGGGGTATCATCTCATTGGGATGATGAGTGCTAGTCAATATTCGACGACATAAAAAAATACTTGGCTTCACCACCGGTATTGGCACCACCTAGACCAGGAGTGTCATTCTATTTATACATCTCAGCTACTGAGGTGGCACTGGATGCCATGCTAGCCCAGAAAAATGAATTACATAAAGAACAGGCTAATTATTATCTTAGCCACACCCTAGTCAGTTATGAACTTAACTATGCATACATTGAGAAGCTATGCTTGGCGGTGGTATTTGCCACCAAAAATCTATGCCATTACATGCTAAGCAATATGACGTATGTTGTGTCTAAGGAGAATCCATTGCAGTACATGATGAGTCATACTTATCACAGTAGTCGCACGACAAAATGGATCATGTTGTTGATGGAGTTTGACATCAAATTCATTGGACAAAAGTCCATCAAAGGTCAAGTCATCGCCGATCAACTAGCAGAGGCTCCTCTCAAAGATGATCAGCCTCTGACCGTAGAGCTGCCCGATGATGGGGTCTTCCATGTCTCAAAATCGCCAGATTTTGATGAGCCTAAGTCACAGGTCGACATAACCTTATTTTTTGATGGTTCTAAATGTGAACAAGGGGGTGGCATAGGAATCATTTTTTTCACACCGCAAGGGGCTCCAATGCCTTTATCAAGAACTGATCGAATTAGCATACATACCCCCTAGGGTAGCCTCCAGAGGTTAAACAGTGGTCCTAACCACTCTGAAATTAGTTTTGGAATGTTAGAGGTCAGTTTTGCACCTTTTAAGCACTTTGCTCCCTATTCGTCCCACCCTGGGACAATTAGAATCCTATTTGTCCCACCTCGAGATGATTAGCAGCAATTGCTCTAGGGTGGGACGATTAGCAGGTTTGACTGGAAAAAAGTCAAACCTTGACAAATGGCAGCCCAAATCCGCCACCTAACTCTACCTTCAAGGTAGGGGATTGTGAGGGACAATTTCAAATTAGAGAGGCTTCAATCAAGCCTGCCCTAATCATGGAGGCCTCAATCAAGGAGGCCCTAATCAGGGAGGAATCTTCTCTCCCCAAAAAGGCATAATGAGCCAAGTGGCACCCTCGCATGTGCATTCAAAGGAGACCCTTAGGTCTATAAAAAGGTGAGCCTCCTCACCCCAAAAATAGAATAGAGCTAGAGCATTTGGAGCAACGAAGTGTTGCCAAACTATACCCCCACTCCTCTTTGTGCTTCCTACATCCCTAATCTCTCTCTTCTAGAAGAGAGGTTATCGGGTGAACACTAGGAATGCAATCTAGATCCAAAAACCCAATAAATCGACCACAATCCCACCCCAAACTCGTTGACACAACCCCCTAGGAAGTTTTGGACCCATCCCACTTGGATTGGTGTCAAAACTAGGCCCTAAACGGTGGGCGTCCCACCCCCGGGCGCCCCCCAAACTACTGCAGTCCTAATCGCCCCACCCTGGAGTGATTAGAAATATATGCATGGTTTTTCTACTATTCTTTTTGCATTCTTTTATATCTCATGTAATCATGTTGTTGTCCAAATTTCATTGTTTTCTAACATGATTTGACCTGGTTTATGTCATTTTATGCGTCTACTAACCTACAGGGAGCGCCTTCGGATACAAGATAACTTGGGAAGAATCTACAAAATATAACCTTCTGGGTCATCTCAAAATGTTGTTTTTAGTCTAACCACAAGTTTGCAGGAGTTTTGGAGGCCTCTGGGCAGGACATTTGCAAGGTCACTTTTTGCAGGTTTTACGACAGTCCCCAACGTCCCACCCCGGAGCGATTAGAAATATGTGCATGATTTCCTTACTTTTTATTTTGCAATGTCCTAGATGATATCCTAATGCCTCTGTTAAAGTTTTAACTCATTATGACATGATTTGATGATCATTTTATTATTTTATGTATTAACTAGCTCGTAGGGCTCCCCTGTCACATACAAGATAATATAGGTAGGATATGCAAATTCTAAGCATCTGGGTAGTCTTAAAATTACATATAATGGCTAAATAATTAGTTTAAAGTGATTTGGATAATCATAGGTAGGACATTGGAGCGCTCGCTTTGGAGAGGCCCTCGACGGGTAAACGAGCATAACGAGGCCGTTCGACACCGCTTCGACACAAAATAAGGTGATACCAATTCTAGAAGTTGTCCTTTACATTTATATATCATTATGTAATTGATTTATCAATCTTATCACTGATATCACACAAGCGCCCACTGGAGGCCTTGGGGATTGCATATTTTTCTAGATACGCATATGCTATTAATGATTTGTTGTCTTTCTGTGCATAGGATATCACCACTAGGAATACTAGAAGGGCAAAAAGGAATGATGAACACATGAACACAAGCGGTGGAAAATTTTAACCCACCCACTTCGAATGTGGGCACACGGAAGACGCTAGAAGCGTACCATCCGATCTTGGAAGCATGGATTATTTCGGGCATAATTTAATGTAACAATTTGTATCAAATGTTCTGAACCCTAGAGGGGGGACGTATTGTAATAATATTAAAAGCAATATCAATAAATGAGGCCCTGCTTTGTTTGCCCACATCTCGTTTCTGCATCATTTCCTTCATGCATTGCTCATCGCATTCGTAGGACTTAGCATCTATATCTATTTTTGTTTGCATCATATCAGTACACCATTTTTCTGCATGCTTTCACATTCCATGTGTCCCTTCTAAAGAAATATGTGCCTGATCCTTCACATGTTTGGAATTTTGAACAATTGCAGATGGACGATTCCTTATGCATTAAAGTGCGACCTGTTAAGATCCGTTGTTATCAAACAAAGCAACCGAGGAAGCGAAATATCAAGCAGTGCAAGGTCCAATAGGATCAATTTTCTGAAAAATAGCATGACGTGGGAAGATGTGGCCATCATGAAAAGATAGTTTCCATTTCTATTTGAATGATGTTTGGATAGTGTTATTTCCATAAGCATGGTTTTATTTTGTATGAACAATGATAATATCATATCTTGGTTTGTGAAGTATGATAAGTATATGTGATTTTGTGAATGAATAATATTAACAAAGCATGATGATTCAGTTTTGGAAGTAAATTCATTGATATACTGTGTCGGTTTTTTTTTTATCATTTATGCTTATATATTATTTTTATACATGTATGCATCAATGGAAAATGTAAACACAAGGACTGTGTTTAGTATTAGGGGGGAAGTATGTAATAACCCTACATAACTCTACTCTATTATATGCCTAATTTGTCTGTAATGATGAGATACTGCTAATGTATCTATGGATGTAGAGGATAGGTATTGTATGACAAGGACCATGGAAAAGAAGGATGTATTCTTAATGGACGATAAGATTGTTTGATGCAAAGTAATTCAGGGAAATGATGAGCGGTGATGTATTCACTGGTTTATAGGGGCTGAGAACCCTATAGGTAATGCATTTTCCAACGGTCCATGTAGATGCATAACATGTAGTTGCATTTGTAGGACTGTTTGATGCTTGTTAAACTGTGATTTTTGGTTGGCAATGAAAATGCTAATATGCATGGGAGCCATAGTTTTGAATGAGAAATGAAGATAGATAAGTAATATGACTATTTTTGTGTCATGATTCAAAAAATAAAATAAGTAATGAGGCAAAGTAAAATAATTGTTAATCACATGTGTATGTATAACTTTGTGTTTGCTTTTGTAAGGAATTTATTTTAATATAGGAAAATAATCTATAATATAGTTATAATGCTAAATATATATATATATATATATATATATATATATATATATATATATATATATATATATAAATGATAGGAAGACATTGACAATAAGTGGTCTTTATATAATAAATCATTTTACTTTGGCAATAAATGATTTATTTGCTTTTAAATAAAAATGTCAAATATTATAGTCATTTTTAAGATAAAATATATATGTAGAAAACCAGCGAACTTGGATGTATTATTCAGGAGACGTTTAAATAAGGTTACAACTCCGGGAATAGCACACCGGATGAAACAGGTAAACAGAACTCTGTTACGTAGTTGTAACAGTAGTCTAATAATGCAATACGTACAAATAATATTAGTACGCTAACATCCCCCTTTATTACATTAATTGGGTAATGTAATAACTAATAGCTATACTAACATCCCCTTACATTATTTTGCAATACAAAGTGAGCTGCGAAACAATTCAAATTTGACACGTCCAAGTGCCTTAGTGAAAATGTCTCGCAACTTGAGCATCTCGTGGGAATGTGTCGAAGCTGAATTCGGTGCTTTGGAACTTCATCTCGAATGAAATGACATTGTGTGTCAATGTGCTTTGTTCTTTCATGATGGACTGGATTCTTGACGAGGTTCGAACACCCCGATTGTCACGTGAACAAGTGTATTGGATATTTTGATGGATGGACCATACTTGTCAGAATGCGACACAACCATATCACTTTGCACACAGCTTCATGTGCGACGCGATACTCTGCCTCTGTTGATGAAATAGCAACCACCTGTTGCTTCTTTCTGTGCCAAGAGACAGGACCGGATCCCAGATGAAAAATGTATCCAGAAGTTGACTTGCGACCATCAAATGATCCGGCATAGTCAGAGTTCGTGTATCCTTGCAAGAAGAATTTGTTGTTCCTATTGTATTCTAGGCCATATTCCATAGTACCACGGACATAGTGAAGAACACGTTTTGCTGCTTTCCAATGAGTGGTCTTAGGCTCCTGCATGAACCTCTAAAGATAGTTGACAACAAATACGAGATCCGGCCTAGTATTGGTCGGATATATGAGACTCCCAATCAACCGTCGATAGAGAGTACCATCTACCCGAGGTGAGTCATCATATCGCGATAACCGAAGTCCATTCTCCATTGGAGTTGCCATTGGCTTGCAATCGATCATGCAATATTTTTCCAAGCAATGTCTTGGCATATTTTTTTCCGAGACACTTTGATGGAGTGCTCCTTCCGGCTGAATTCCGGACCAAGACAAGAATGGAGAAGTCCGAGATCTGTCATCTCAAAATATTTGCACAAGTTTCTTTTGATAGTAGAGATCATAGTTTCTGAACTCCCTGTTATGAGCAGATCATCCACATAGAGTACAAGCAACACTATCTCAGAACCCTATTTCTTGAAATAGAGGTTTGCATCTGATGGACATCTCTTAAATCCATGCTGCATAAGGTGATTGTCCATTTTTATATACCAAGCTCGAGGAGCTTGTTTTAGACCATACAAGGATTTGACCAATTTGCAAACCTTCTACTGTTGGCCTTCCACTTCAAATCCTTCAGGCTGAGTCATATAGAATTCTTCTTGGAGATCACCATTTAGAAATGCACTTTTGACATCCATCTGGTGAACTTTCCACCCATATTGTGCTGCCATAGCACACATAACCTGAATTGTGGTCATCCGAGCAGTAGGTGCAAAAGTTTCTTCATAGTCAATGCCTTCCTTTTGAGCATAGCCCTTTGCAACAAGACGGGCCTTATGCTTATCAATTGTTCCATCTGCCTTGTACTTGAATTTATATACCCATTTGCAGCCAATGGGTTTCTTTCCATGCGGCAAATCAACAAGCTTCCAAGTTTTATTCTTCATCAGAGACTCATACTTTATATCCATAGTAGCCTTCCACTGAGGCTCACTAAGAGCATCTTGCACTGATGCAGGTTCAAGACTATCCATGGTAGACATGAATGCCTTGTCATCATCAATATCCATATCCTCTACTTCTGTACTTGGAGTCACAAAAAGTTCCTCAAAAGATTGACAAAGATCATCAACCTCACCAGTTTCTCTGGCTTCTCTTTCCTTTTGAGCCACACTGCGTGTACGAGGTCTATCCAAATTCAAATTGGGAGGAGTGGATAAATTTGCATCTCTGATTGTATTTGTACACCATTTAGGATTCTTCTTTGATGGTGGTGAAGAAGATGTAGAAGGACCTCCTATCTGTGTTGACGAAGGAATCTTCTCTTCCTTAGTTTCCACAATATCATGGTGTACTTTAGATGTGCTCTGTGATGTGAAAGCTTCATCAAAGACAACATCTCTGCTGATATGAATTTTCTTGGTCAAAGGATCTATCAACCAATATCCTTTAGAGTGATCAGAATAACCAAGAAAAATACATCTCAGTGTTTTCTCATCTAGCTTCTTCCTTTTCTCTTTCGGTATGTGCGTGAAAGCGTGACACCCGAAAATACGTAGATGAGATATGGAGGGTTTTCGACCACTCCATGCTTCCTGTGGAGTCATTTCTTTTAGGGCCTTTGTGGGTGCCCTATTCAACAGATACACTGTAGTGGTGACGGCTTCCGCCCAATATTGTTGCCCAAGAGTAGCTCTCGTGAGCATACAACGAACCATTTCCATGATAGAACGGTTCCTTCTCTCAGCAACTCCATTTTGCTGAGGAGTATAGGCAGTTGTTAACTGTCTCTTGATTCCATGCTTATCTAGGAATGTAGAAAATTCATTAGAGGTAAAATCTCCCCCTCGATCTGAGCGGAGGGTTTTAATAGAAGCTCCTGACTCCTCAACGGATTTCTTGAACTGCTGGAAGAATGCGAAAGCTTCAGATTTCAGTTGGAGAAAGAAAACCCACATCTTTCGTGAGTAGTCATCTACGAATAACTGAAAGTACCTCTTCCCTCCACAACTTTTGGGTGTGAAAGGACCGCATAGATCGGTGTGAATTAACTCCAGAGGTTTTCGTGCTCTTGTAGAGCTCTTCTCAAATGGTACTCTATGCTGCTTTCCTGCCAAGCAGTCAGAGCACATTGGCAATGTGGCAGAAAGGGAAGGAAGACCCTTTACCATCTTATACTTGTTGAGCTCAAGTAAGTAGCCGTAACTAAGATGCCCATATCTCTTGTGCCATAGGGAAGTTGCCTCCTTGGTAGAGACAATCATGGCAACATGTGGAGTAGAGATAGCATCTAGTGCAAATAAGCCGTGCTTATATGAAGTCGTTGCAATCCGCTTACCCTTCCTGGTAATGGTACAACACTTCTTTCCATTCTCAACATGAAAGTTGACAACCATATTTCTGTCCAGGATTTGTGTCACTGACAACAAATTGTTGGCCAATCTCGAAACATAGAGGACTTTGTCAATCTGACACTTGCCATCAGGAAGAGTGACTGAAACTGTACCCTATCCCTAAACCCTATAGGTTTTATCATCAGCAATGGTGACAGGTTTGCCCTCCTTGGCCATAAATGATTCAAACCATGATCTGTCGCCAGTCATGTGTTTGCTAGCTCCAGAATCGACATACCAAACGGGATCCCTCTGTGTGGAATCTGTGGTAGTCATGAGCACCTTGTGTGCCTATTTAGAATCCGAGTCAGATTCTTCAACAGACAACATTCACCTGGGGTTGCTTGTTTTTATTTTATGGTTTGTTTTGGCCTTTCTGCTTGTTCTTATGCCAACACCTGTTGGTGTCATGGTTGTCTTTCTCATAGATCTTGCACCACCTCTTCTTTTGTTGAGGTTGTTTGCCTTTTCCTTTCGTATCTTGTTGAGAATTTCCTCCTTTCTGAAAGTTGCCTCCTTGCCCATTACCTTTCTTCCTAGAACCCTGTCTATTGGTGTATAGGGCTGTATTGGAAGAATCATCCTTGTGAAGTTGGCGTGCCTCCTGTTGTTGAAGCAGATTTACCAACTCGATGTAGGTAATTTGTCGTTGAGACACCTGGATGGAGGTTATCAACATATCAAATGAAGAAGGTAAAGCTCTCATCACAAGTGAAATGAGAAGCTTTTCATCCACGATATCTCCCGCAGAACTCAATTTCTCTTTCAACTCGGACACTCTGCACAGAAAGAGTTCAACTGTTTCACCCTGTCTCAAACTCAGGTTATGAAGTTGTTGTTGAAGATGAAGAATGGTGGATTCATTCTTCCCCTCATAGATGGTTCTAAGGGCATCCCATGCATCTTTACCACTTGCTTTGTTAGCTATATAAGGTTGCACTTCATCTGAAACAAAGAAACAAAATGAGCACCTTTGCTCTACTGTCTTTCTTGTCAAAAGCTATCTGATCTACTGAAGGACCTGTGGATCCTGCTGTTGGTGAAGGCCTAGTAGCTACTCTAGTAACAATATCCCACAAATCTTCCATTTTGAGAATAGCCTTCATCTTATGTTTCCATGGTGTATAATTTGGACCTTTCAATAACTGATGCGGATCAGTCATCAACTTTGCAACAGTGGCCATAGTGAAGGTTCCTTATATCACCAATTGGTCCCCCTTTCGATATACCTTTTGCTAGGCCAATATACCATACAAAATACCCACCCTTACGTGAGGGAAACTATAGGTATTTATAAAGATCAACAAAAATCACCCGCCCTTACGTGAGGGAGACTATAGGTGAGTTTTAGAGATCATACGATATGTGGAACATAAGCGGTACTGAAAGGGAATCGCCTTGTTGATGGCACCTACCATAGAAGATTCTTCTCATGCATGGGGCGTAACTTCCCCTAAACACTATGAAGAATACTTCGTCAGGATTTACGCCTAAACACAAGTGTGATAAAGGGTAGTGGATGGAGTAAAAAAATGCAAAAAATGGCAAACTTATCTCTCCCCGACGATTTATAGAGAACAAGCTCAGACGTCATTGTTGCAGCTATATTAGGCGGCGGATACAGTAGCCCAATCACGACAGCTTTACCTGTAAGTGCTGGCCAGAGGTATCACAAATACCGAACGCTGCAGTGCAATAAATTGCACGGATGGGTTTTAATTATTCCGGGGACTTAGGGAGTGTTTGATTTTAATTTTTAATGTTATAGTGCAAAAATGAAATATGCAACATACAACAAAAAAATTGCCCACAAGAATAACCCACAAGGTGTCGGTCACAGCCGAAAATGCACCTTTTACAATGCCAAATTGCTATTTTTCAGAAAATTACTCACAATCCCCCTTTGATTTTTTGAAAAAATATCCCCCCTTAAAAAAAATTCCTTTAACAAAGCATTTTTAATAATTATTATAAATTTAAAATTAAAATAAATAATTTTAATTTATATAGTTTTAAACTTATGAAAAAATAAATTAAAATTTTAATTTTAATTTATAAAGTTTAAAAACTATATTAAAAAAATTAAAATTAAAAAAAATAATAATAATTAAAAAAAATAATAATTAAAAAAAATAACTTTGCAAAGAAAATTTATACCTTGGGGGGAGTCGGCGGGATTTGAACCCCCGACCTGTAGGCTCCCTGAGCCTTACCGCACGGCTCACGACCACGTGAGCCAGCGGGCTGATCCGAAAGGATCAATGGAGCACCTTGTTTTTCACCCGAATGCTCCTCCTCCTCTGCTACGGCCTCCGGTTGCTCGGTTGCTGCTTCGGCCTCCAGTTGCTTGGTTGCTGCTTCTGCGCACGCTGGCGGCCGCTCACTGTGGATTTTAAAAAAAAATTGCTTCCCGCTGCAAATCAGCTTCGTCCCCCGTGCTATCCGCTCAACGAGGGGGGGTGGGGTGCATTTCGTTTTTTTTTTAATTTTCGGGAAGGGGGGCAGGAAGGGCTGCTCTTTTTTTTTTTTTTTATTTCCCCTCCTACGCGGACCTCCTTGTCCACTGCGCTCCTCCCCTCCTCTGTTCAATCCGACTAGAGGGGGGGTTTATACCCGCGTGGGAAATTTGAAATTCTCGCGCGGGTTTGGGGCGAGGGGGGAGTCTCGGGGACCGTGCGTACAAGTTGCGCATCTCACGGTGGGGGGGGTTATGGATGTCCCCCTCCTCTCATCCGTCGTGGATGCGCGACTGTCGCGCTCTGTCGCGGACGCGCGTAGAGTCGCAGGCGACGTCCGTGATTGCCGCGCTCTGTCGCAAATGCGCGCAGAGTCGCGGGGGACATCGCGTCCTCCCGAGGACTGTCGTGCTCTGTCGCGGATGCGCACAGAGTTGCAGGGGACGTCCTGTCCTCCTGTCGTGGATGCGCGACTGCCGCGCTCTGTCGCGGACGCGCGCAGACCTCTCCCAACGTTGCGACGCTAAGCGGGGTGGGAGTGCGCTCGCGGCTGCCTGCGCGTGGACAGTCGATGCGCAAAAAAGTTTTTTTTTTTTTTTAATCTCCTACAAGCACGCGACGAAATAAAATTGCACTGAAAAAAAATTGCGTTCAGAGGATAACGCACAGCAAAAAAAAAATTCAGATTGCTTCCTCCGCCTTCAGCCTCTCCCTTAACCTTGTTGGCTCTGATGCCATGTAGAAAACCAGCGAACTTAGATGTATTATTCAGGAGACGTTTAAATAAGGTTACAACTCCGGGAATAGCACACCGGATGAAACAGGTAAACAGAACTCTGTTACGTAGTTGTAACAGTAGCCTAATAATGCAATACGTACAAATAATATTAGTACGCTAACATCCCCCTTTATTACATTAATTGGGTAATGTAATAACTAATAGCTATACTAACAATATATAGTATTGTGTGTGGTGGAGTGTATGTTTTGGACATTATAAATTAAAAGAGGATAAGTTGGAAATCATCGATAAAATCCAGGAGTTATGATCAATTTTGTTTTTTGGACGTGGGGAGTGTGGTTAAAATTGACATGTCATATTATTTGGGAAGGAATCTCCAACGAACGAAGGTGAGCTAGTAGGAGGAGGTGAGATCTTTTATGCTTTTTGAAAACAAGGGGGGTTGGTTTTGTGAGGAAGGGAAGCAACGACGACCAATAAAGGACTCTGTAGAGCAAGGAGAGTGGCTACGATAATCAGTAAGTTGAATTAGCTAAATTTTAATGGAATGTTTAAGCAATTGTATATTCTATTTTGAGTTCGGGTTGATATATCGTTTGCTGGCAATGTGAGTGAGCAGAAGAAAATAAAACAAAATATATTTCTGTGTGCTTAAATTAAAAAAATACTGCAAATTTAAGACTGTGTTGGTGTTCTTCGATATATTATTTGCTGGATTTGAGTGTGAAAAAATATTTTTGTGTTCCTGAGAGGCAAGTTTTAAAACATATTGCTTGTTTGGGGGTTATGATCTCTTGCCCATACTTTATAAAGAATGAAGGAAATTTTGAGATTCATAATGCATGCGTCGGAAATATGTGACGCATGTGCTCAAAAGCTATGTGGAAAAATAAAAGCAATATTTTTCTGCATATTATAACCTATTCTATGATGGGTTTGCAATATTTCTTTTTGCATGCTATTTTTAAAGGAATTGAAGACCTTACTTACAAACTGTGTTGAATGCCCATGGTGAGATGGGAAGTTCTTGCTTGGAAATTTTTGTATGAAAAGATATAGAAATTGTTTGCATGCTAGGATTAGCTACATTTCATTGTAGTTTGGCCACTCTGTTCCCTGAATTATACTTAAACCTGTGTCTAAAAACCAAAACTCGGTGGAGTCAAATACATGGTTAAATTTGGCTAATGGTAGATCACGTGTTCTGGCATTGAGAGAGGATTACTAATCACCATAGCGCAAAGCCATTGTATATGTTTATTAATAATTTTGTTCCTTAGAGAAAGGAATAATTCCAAGTACTACTCGTGCAAGCCAATACTGAGATTGTATTTACTATAAATCTGAATGATATAGAAGTGGGAAGATTAAAATTACATGAAGGTCTTTTTGTGAAAAGAAAATATAGCAGTGTAGTTTTTTTTTGAAATGTCATAAAATCAATACTCTATCAAAAGAACTTTGTAAATTCTTTCATAAGTTGTATGCATAATGCGTCCTTTGAATAAGAAGTGTGAAACTTTGATTTGGTTTTATTAAACTTGAATACCTCATCATATATATAAAATATGTTTGGTTGTATGTTATTTAAATATGAAAGAACATTATTTTTAATGGAAACGTAGACATAGAAGTTGCCAGGGGAATTTGCAATGACATATTAGAAACTGCTATGCTTGAGTTGATTCTTTTTATGTGTAAGATAGCAATGAATGAGAATAACGTATTTAGAAAACTTGAACTATGTTCTTCAAAACTGTAGTAGCATGTAATAGGTACCTTCAATTGGGTTATACAAGGAAACCTAGCAAATGTTATATATTTGGAAAGGTTTTGCCTGATCAAGTGGCATCGTAATTGGTAGTGTGAATAATTTAAGTTATGTGAAAGGAAGTTTTCAAAAAGTATTGAAAGGTATACCGCCATAGGATGTATTTTCGAATGAGAATTTAGAGAACATTTAAAATATAATTATGTTGGCTGCACATATCTTCAAACTGAACCAATTATAGGAGTGATGCATCGAAGAGTGCGGTTAATGTAGAGGTTTATTAGAATAGAGCAGGATTGAAATGAAATTAAACCCGTATGGTGTAGAGAACATAACAAAACTCATTTGAAACTCAAATGTTGGAAGCTTTTGATGTTATCAGAACCTGTAGATTCAATTTTTATATGTCTTGATCATAGTTTGGCATTGGGGTTATTTGAAATAAACCCGCGTGATGAACTAGGTATGGTGAAGAGAAATGTACTATGTTTGGATGTTCAATTAGTATTGCTTAAATTGTGATGATACAGTATTATTATAACATGTGGTTGATTAACTCAGTTCATGATCTTATAATAAATTTTTATAGGGTATTAGGTGAGAAGTGGATAGTGGATGTGAATTTTATAGAAGTTTTTTATTCTAAAATAATAGCAACTATTAAAATAATCTAAGTAGATTTAATTTAGCACATGTGGAATTTTGTATAGTTTTGAATGCAATGTTATAATAGCATCTCTATCTTATACTTATCAAAATAAAATTAAATGGCGATTAAAAAAAATAGCAAAACTTTTAGAAAATATCGAAACTAAACCATCAATAAACTTTTGAAACCAACCTTAGGCAAACTTTAAAGTTAAAGGATTATAAGATGGTGGAAGGGTCAATCTTATTTCACAACCCAGGGTTGTGGGTAGGACAACCTTACAATTATTTCAATATTGTGGGTGAGACAATCTTGTGTTTTAAACCCAAGGATTGTGGGTAGGACAACCTTGATTTTATTTCAATATTGTGGATGGGACAATATTGTACAATAATTTCTAAGGATGCTTGCGGGTAGAAAACCATCATTTATCAAGGCTCTAACTGTACTTCTGATGGAAAAAGGTCAGAACGAGAGGTGACAAGGGGTTGTATGGGTATCCCTTCTAGGTTATCCCTGCTAGTGATGAGTGGTGAATTGTGCTTGACTAGGTTAATCTGACATCATGATGGCATGGGACATCGTGTTGGTTAATCAACATAAGACGTCGAGTGGTTATCATGGAATTTCTAAGACCCTAGATGGTGCTCCTTGGAGAATGTATGATCGTCTAGCTCAAGCAAGTATGCGCTATGTCTTACATGACATAAGTATTGAAGATCATGACAAGACACGGGGAAAGTATGTGCCACACCTCTAGGTGTTATGGGCCCTAGAGTAAAAGGAACTCCCTGCCAGAACTTAGGATTTCAAGAGGAGAGTGAAGTTCAAAATGGGCAAATACATGGGATCTGGCAAATCTCGATCTCATGAGTATTTCTTCTGTAGTGGAATGGTACTCATGAAGATGAATTTGACATGCTCATACTAGAAAAATAAAATAAAATAAAATAAAATAAAAATAGTTTGACTTATGAGAAAAATTTGCTCTGACTGTATCCTCTGATGATGGACAACCAAGTGGGAATACTTGGGATTTTTGGATAACCAAGTGGGCAAAACTTGGGTTGTTACATTTGTCCTGCATTTTTCTTTAATTTATTATAGCTTAGCTTTTAGAAAGACCAAATATAGGTGTTTGTTCAAATAAAAACATCAAACATTTCCACCCCAAACTTGGAGTGAGTCTTTAAACCATTCCTAGTGAATGCTTTGATTCCCCAAGTCCTCGAGTGTAGAGGAATAAACATACCCCCATGGTCAGCTCTACTCCCAGTGAATCCAATCGATAATCATATGTGGTAGGGCAATTTTCCTCCCTCTACATCCTTGGTGAATCTGGCATGAAACACGTCCTTAGTATCCATCTAGGAAGCCTTTTCATTTTGCTCTTCTTTGTTTTATTTTGAACCTTAAATAAGATCATTAAAGTATGTTTTTTTAGATTAGAAAAAACATTAAAAAGAAAACTTAAGAAAATATTTTATGTGCCTTTCGTTAGTTTTAGATCTCCCCTCATCTCCCTTATCCTTTGCTTTAATCCTAATGGCTCCCAACCTTAGGAGTAAGTGAAATATTTTAGAATCTTATGAAAATCCTCAAGGGGATGATCATATTTATAGGTAGAATACTAATCTAGATGCGGAATAGGAGATAGATACTAGCAATGACCTTGATCCTACTGAGGGTTCTAATGGAAACCTCGCCTTTAAATCATTTGATCAAATATAGAATTTTTTAAAGCATCACAAGGATGCTTTTAATAAGGCTATGTATGAAGAATCCCAACTTGAAGAGGCTTGGATATCTCATCACTGAACCATTTCTCCTCAAAATATTTGAATCAATACTTTATTTGAATCTTCTCATGATGTTAATCCATTTCATAAACCTACATATGCGACTACTACAAACACCAACATTGGGGAAATTCTGCAAGTTCCTCTAGCTGGTAGTGCATATCAAAATCCTGTTCAATTTCCTCTTCATTCTATCCCTCATAACTTTTATTATGTTCTACCAAATGTGAGTTATCCTCCACAACAAGATACCATGCAAAACATACCATATCATAATCCATATCATAACAGTGTTAAAGTTTATAATATTAACCAAAATCCTTTTAAACAATTCATCTATAACCCTCTAGGGAACCTAAGGGTATTTCACAACAACAATCTTGATATGCAAAGCTTAACAAATATAGTGAAACAATTGGTGTTACCTATGGATATGCTTCAACCTCCAAGTTTCACTTATGACTATAAGGAAATGTTCAATCAACCTCTAGACCCTATGGTTGTCGCTAGGCCCTACCCTAAGCATTTCGCAATGTCGGTCTTACCTATTTATAAGGGAACAAAGGACCCAATTGAATATTTAAGGATGTTTAGAACAACATGCCATGATATTATATATGATGACATATTGTTGCTAAAAAAATTCTCTAAAAACCTTGGTGTTATGACATATAAATGGTATTATTAACTACCTCATCATTCTTTAAGGTATTTTGAAGAGACGGTTGGTTGGGTTATTCGTTCAACAATTTGGAGCTTGTATTGATAAAAATATGACTATGTAAGATTTATATCTTTTAATTAAGGTAAAGATGAAATTTTCTTAGAATTTTTGGCTCAATGGAGAAGTTTAGTTAGATGATTAAGATATACCTTACCTCCTCGAGTCATGTTAGAGATATTTATTGGAAACTTACAAGAACAAATCTCATATGAATTGGAAACATCAACTGTTACCTCTTTCAAACAAGTAAAATATTTGGCAAGAAGAGTGAAGAAGGCTCTTATTAAAATAGGCCAACTTAAATCAAGAAAAGAAGAGGATAGGGCCACAAAATATCAATATAATAATAAGCATGTAGTTGGTTATAGGGTTACAAATAATCGACAAACCAAAAATATCAATGCTACTAGTACCTTACAGAAGATGGTACTTAGTAGGCCTCAAAAACCTCAACCAAGAAATTTCACTAGACTTAATCAACCTATTTTTTGGTCCTTAAGCAACTTTTGGAAGTTAATATGATTGAATTGCCTCCCATAAGGCAACCCGATACAATGACAGTTTGGTATAAGCCTGATCTACATTGTACCATAGAGTAGAAGGGTATATAACACATTCATGTAAGAGGTTAAAACATGTAGTTCAAGACTTAATAGATGAGGTTCGTCTTGTAATAGAGGAATCCCAACCTACTTCTAACCACAAACCTCCAACAAATCAACCTCATACTCAATCACCTACGACTAATCAAGATATGAGGATCTCCCAAAATCCCCTACCCAATCATCAGCAACAGACAACCAACCAGGTGTCTTACCATAATGTGCCACCTCCCTACAAAAATATGGTTGGAATGATAGCAACTACTACAAGACAATAATCTCAAGCTCAACCAACTTAACAATATCAGTAGGAGATAAGTTCTACATCCAATGAACCCTCTAGACCTCCTTTAGTTCTCAAAAGTACCCAAAAAATGAACACAAGTGTAGAAAAACCAACCTTAGTGTTGAAGCCACAAACAAAAGTCTCCTTTGACATCAAAAATAGTTAAGTAACATGCCAACCAAGATTTCCCTCTTAGAGCTCTTACAAAATTCTCCTATTTATAGGGAAGCCTTGTTGAAGCTTCTAAGTCAGCAATCCATCCTTTAATATCTTCCCCCTAGAAACCTAGCTAATATTGTAAGTTCTCTTGGAATTAATCATATATATTTTTATGATTATGAACTTCCTTCCTCAAATTTGCAAGGGTATTCTCCCCTTTACATCACTGCATACATTAGGATACATTTATCAAGAGAATCTTGGTGGACAAAAATTCCTCCCTCAATCTATGCACTTATAATTTTTTCCAAATATAGGATTAAAGAAGGAAGATTTAACCAAATCTAATGTCATCATAAAAGCTTTCAACAATGAATCCCAAGAATCCTGCAACAATTTAACCCTTCCCCTTAGGGTAGGATCTAATATCTTAGACACTTTGTTTTATGTGGTGTCTTGCCTAGCATCTTTCAATATTCTTCTTGGACGCCCTTGGATTCACATAATGAGGGTTTTCGCTTATACTCTTCACAAATGTTTAAAATATGAATTCAAATATCAAATTTTCACCATTCAGGGTGATCCTCATCCATTTCAATATTTTTTAATGGTTGCACAAGCTCAATCCAATATCAATTTATGTTCGTCTATTTCTCTTCACAAAATTTCTTCTACTTCATCTGACATCACAAAGGAGTTTGAAAATTTAAAAATAAATAAGGAACCATCAACCATAATATTTTCATGGGATTAAATCAACTTGCTCGATGAAAATCCTCTTCTAGATCTAGCAAAGCTACCACCTTCACCCCGAACTATGGATCTATCCCATAAAAATGGTGAAGTTGTACACAACGATGTGTGTACCTTTATCTATGTAGGTATATCCCTCAAAGAGAATACCCTAATAGCAATACTTTTTCCATCGAGAGAGCCTTTTCCTATTGTTATCTATCCAACGATTATCCACTTCCTAAGTAGATCCTATCTAGCATGGACTATGTAGGTAAGGGTTTGGGACCACAACATAAAGATATTCAAGAACCTTTGGAAGTTGATATTTGGCCTGGATAGGTTACATCCCAAAAAACAACCAACCCTTACCAATTTATGATGATCAATTTGTCACTTATGCTGAATTTTTGGATCATCATGGCTTGGTGTAGAGTAATGAGGATGAGGGACCACCTTCTCCCTCAAACATATTATTTTGCAATGTGATAACTTTGGTGCACCATGAGTTAGGTGCAACCCCAGGGGAGTATGTTGAAAGGGATACCCTTTATAATATGAATCATGAAGATATCCTTCAAAATAGCTTCTTTTTTGACAGGTTAGTCCCTTGTGTCGCCCATGTTGAGTATTCTAGTTCTCAAGTGGATCCCATACCTATCTCTCTTGTAGACCTTGCGCAATTAGGATTCATCATTATTGTCACTAATAAGGAAGGCACATTCAAAGTATGTGTCTACTTTTGTTTAGCAACTCTCAAATAATGTGCTAATGGGGATACTCTTTGTGATGTGGCTCATGATGATTTCCTTTGTAATAGTCTTTTCTTTAAGGAGTTAGTACCTTTTGTCATTGTTTTGATAGATAAGAAATGTGGTACCATTATAACGTGTATCACCTTTCATTTAGATCATTTGAACCAATTGGAACTGTTGGATGAGAAGCACGTCCATACCTTAGAGCATCTTCGAGCCTATCATAATAGGCTCAAGTGATGTTTCTCTAAGAAAGTTTGCAATCATTCTTTTGAGGTTGGGAACCTTGTTCTCAAGGAAAACCAAAAGAATATGAATGCTTTATCATATCTGAAAGGCAAGTTTCAGCCCAATTAGGTAGGTCCCTTTGTCATAACGACCAATTTTGACTTAGGAGTCTATTGTTTAACATCGTTAGATGGTAAATATATTAAAGAAACAATGAATATAATACATTTAAAAACATATTATGCATACTTTCATTCTCATCATCTTATTTTTTGTTCTTCATTTTTTGTCAATCATCTCTCTTCTTCTAACTTGTTTCTCCTTGCTTCATTTGCATCAATTTGCTTGCTCATTCTGCATGATTGCTTGTCATATTGCATACTGCTTGACATACTTCTATTTTGTATTTTTTTCTTGTCATATAGTTAGCTCTTTGTTTCTTGATCATACTTGCATGACTACTTGATCATATAGTTTTTGGGAACTTTTCCATGAGGTAGGTGATGAAACCTAGTTAGGTTTTAGCTCATATGCATTGCACTCATACTAGGTAACTGATGCTTAGCAAATCCCCAACCTACGAAATATTTCTTGAATTTGAAAGTATGAATAGTTACAAAATTTTCTCCAAGTCAAGGGATATTTTTCTTCATCTCTTGTATATCCTTGTCCTTTGTATATTTTCTCATTTTTCTTTTCTCCAATATAATAGATATGTGTTCTTTCTTTTATATACAAATCTTGTTTTGCATACATTTATCCTTGTTTGATATTTTGATTGCTAAGGGGCCCTCATGGGATAGGATAGATATCGCATGAATATCATTTATGGTGTTCATATAGCTACTGTCTATTTTATGCACATATCATAGCTCTTGGAATTTCAAACAAGGTACACACACTACTTTTTTAATCTTCTTCTCTTGAGCTAATGCCCCTATTGGGTTGCACTCCTAACCATTTGCACACACCACACCCCTATCGGGTTGCTATTTCTTTTTATTTTGGATCAATGATATCTACACCCATTACAAGGATAGCTTCATGGTTTCCAGTGAGGGGCAGCCTCTACTTAGACCATTTATGTACACACATCCTAGTGGGTATTGCTCCATAGCAACCACTAGCAAGCACACACCCATAGTGTGTTCTTCACTCCATCTTTGGTCACTAGCAAGATCACAACCATAGTGGGTAAATATTCCCTATGATTTTTTATTTTTAATGAGCATAACACCCTCATAGGATAGCTTCATGGACACTCACGAGCACTACACCCCTAGCGGTTCCTACTCCACCTTAGCCATTTGTGAGCATACATCCTCATAGGTTTTTGCTCCTTTTCTTTCGCTTAGTTATGATCATTTGATCACACTGACTCCTTGTGGTCTAAGTTGATCCAATTTTCATACTCTAAGCATCCTTTTTTGTTCTTCTTCTTTTCTTTTCTTCTTTTTCTTCTTTTCTTCTTCTTTATTTTTATGAATTTGTACCCTGTCCTTATGGGACATGAATTTATTCAGGTCTAAATTCGCAGTCCCTTCTTACGGGGTGTAAATTTGACAAAAGTGTTGTTTTTCTCTCCTTTTCTTCCTTCTCTTCTTTCTTCCATCATTATTTTGTGTCTCCAATCATCTAGTCATGCATTTCATTTCATTTTTGCATTAGTTTAGTTCATTTGCATTTAGTTAGTCCATCATGCATTTAGTTAGTTCCTCAAGCATTTACTTAGTTTTCATTTATGCACTCAATTATTTAGATCATTTTGCATATTAAAAATAATCATACACCCACATTTTCTAAAAATAATATATATATATATATATATATATATATATATATATATATATATATATATATATAACAAAAACAAAATCCTAATTAAAATCATCAAGGGATTTTGCTTATAATTTCTCACACCTCTCTTTCTTATATCTCATTTTTTCTTTTTTTCTCTCTTGGTCTATCTCTTTTGTTCTCACTTTTTCTTCCATAAATTCATGCCCCCTATTTTTAGTTCATGATTTTGAGCCTTGTATGATCAGGGTACGAAATCAATTTTATGACTGATATCTTCAGGCCATAAATTCGATGTCACATTGGGCTCGACTGGATTCACGGTTACCCTCCAATTTTGCATTGGGGCCCATGCTGACGATTTATCCCAAAATTAATAAAAAATTAAATTAATTCTTAATTTATAGTCTAGTCTAGTCTAGTCTAGAGGTTAGGTTTTGGCTCTTACCCATGCCCTCTCTGCTATTGTGCTGACCTCACCACTCATAATGGCTGAATAGTGCATTGAAAGAGTTATCTTCTATTTTTTCAAAGCTCTTCTTCTCTTCTTTGTGCGATGAAAATGAATTCATTTTCACCCCTTTTTTTCTTTTTATAACTCATTTTCTCTCTCTTTTTTCTTATTTTATCTCTCTTTTCTTCTGCGTTCATCTTTTTCAAGTTTTCTTAGGGATATTACATTCCTTCTAAAACTCGAGAAAGTCATTAATGCCTTGTTTTGCATGCAAAATTTTTAAAGTTTCTAGAATGACACCATTTTTGCACCACCCCTTATTCTAAACCTGCCACCCCTTTTTTTTTTTTGTTCTTCACCAATATGTGTCTACATATTTCTTTAACATATTTATTAGGCCATAAATGAATCAAAGAGGGGGGAAAATGTAGACATGGAAAATTGACCCATCAAAATGAGTCATTTTCCCCTTAGAATCCCTAAGAAGTTCCTCAAAATGCTAAGTGCAAGATTTGAGCCTTCTTTCCCCCTTGTTCTTGCTTTTTTACTTGTGCTTGTTGAATTCGCGATTGTCCAAGATGGGGTGTGAATTCAACAAATTTGGATTTTTTCCTAGAAAAGTCTAAATTTGGGTGAACCTCTTCTGTGTCAGCCCTAGACCAAGGTTTTTTTTTTTTTTTCCACCTTTTCCACCCACAAAACCTCCTATAAAAAGAGGATTGGATCCCCTTTTTCTCTTGATAAGTTTTTGACAAGTTCTAGCAAGTTTGCTCCTAGTTATTAATTTTTTCTAAGTGTGGTCTAACAAGTGCTCTTATGCTTTGGATTATTCTATTGTTGCTTTGGCTTTGTGATTTTTTTGCTTTGGTGATCAAGTGTGGGAGCCTTAAGGAGGGGTCTACCATTTCAATTGTTGCCTACATCCTTTTATTTTTCTTTCACTTCCACCAATTTTTTCTTGCATTAATAGTTTTCTTTAATCATAAAATTTCCATATTGTATTGCATTTTTGGCATTATTAGATCATTTAAGGTATTTGTCATGAATTCATGCCCCATCCTTACAAGACGTAAATTTGGTAGGATCGAATTTGCGGCCACCCCTTACAGGGTACAAATTTGGTTCTTTAGGACTTGGGGGAGGATTTCACTCTCAAAACCCTAGGTTGCTCTTGCATGTTGTATTTAGGCTATAATCTCTCTATCTGCACTCTTTTTTTGTATTGGTTCATGTTATTGCATTTTGTCTTGTTCACTTCCAAATGTCAACAATCATTTTTGTTTTCAAATGGCTAGCTAAAAGGATCAAGGGGTTTGACTACTACATCTCCAAGCTCAATCACACAACAGCCTAAGCAGGCTCCCAAACACTGATCAATTTTTCCAAGGATTTTGAATTTGTTTTAAATATTTTGAAGTTGTTGGACATATCAGGATGAAAGTTAAAGGCTAGGATCAACCATCAAATTAAGTAAGTGCTCTTAATAGACTTCTTAGGTTATATGTTGTTTGCTTTATGCTCATTTATGTTCTATATTTAAATCATAAGCAAATAAAAATATTTATTTCCATTTTTAGGAATTTAAAAAGAGAAAAAGCATATAGTTTGCACTTAAATTTGTTTATGCATTCTCTTGAACCCTTGCTAAAAAGGAAAAGATCGTATTTCTTGCAAATTAAGGTTAGTTCTCATCAAATAAAGAATCATCCTAGACAGTCTCTTGATTTCTTGCATCATTGTTTGTCCTGCGTTGTTATTTAATTTCTTATAGCTTAGATTTTAGAAATACCAAATATAGGTGCTTGATCAAAGAAACACATCAAACATTTCCACCCAAACTTGGAGTGAGTCCTTAAATCATTCATGGTGAACCCTTCAATCCTCCAAGCCCTCGAGTATAGAGGAATCAACATATCCCCATTGTCACCTCGGCTCCCAACAGATCCAACCGAGAATCATATGTGATAGGGTAGTTTTCCCCTCTCTATAGTTGGATATGGTAGAAATTTTGTTGTTTTAAATTTATTTTACAAGCTCTAGTCATTTGAAACCAAGGTTTTCTAGTGTAAAAGGCCATTTGAGAGAATAAAAAAAATAATAATTTTATTAAAAAATGAGAGAATACTCGCATTCAAGGAGGAAAAGAAACATAGAATTTTTGTCTAGAAAGCCCATATATCTAGGAAAAATGATATGATCTACTAACAAGAAGTTGAAGAGTGTTAAAAATATCATCAAATGAAGAATAAGGTATAAATAGTGCTATCAAAAGCAAAGGGTATTTAATTGAGACACAAGTAAAGGAAGATATGTTTAGCCATAGAGGAGTATAAACCAACCCTATAAACTCACCTAGTCCCTAATCTAGAAGTAGAGAGTGTTGATAGATGGAGTCAAGTCATTAAATGAAATTATGATGTTAGGTATAAAAGTAAAAATAAGGCAAAGAATATAAAGTGGAAACCACCAAATGTGGAGTGGGTTAAATTGAATTTTGATGGAGCATCTAAAGGAAATCCAAGACCAACATGAAGAGGAGGAATAATTAGAAATAATAGAGGATATATTTTGTCTCATTACACTTTCAATAGTGGATTTAAGACAAATAATGAAGCTAAATCTTGGGCAGTTTTAGAAGGGTTTAAAATATGCAAACAAATATGAAAGGCGATTCTCTCATAGTAATAAATGCAATTTTGAGGAAAGCAAAGGCTCCAAGGAACATACAAGAGATAATTATGGAAATTCAAGATCTTTCTAAAGAGTTTGAATAAATCAGGTTTACACATACTTTAAGGAAAGATAACAAATGTACAGATAGGCTAGCCAATAGAGGGGTTTTGATTGAGGATCGTGAAGTTAAAATCTCATTTTCATAATTAGAGGAAGTAGTAAGTTTAGCTAAAGCTGACAAGAAAATGTTGATTGCCTGAATCAAATTATGATTAAGATTTATGTTAATGTTTTCATTGGTAATATCTATTTTATTTAATTACAATAATGTGTTTTCATATAAATTATTTATTATACTTTTTGTGGTTGCACTTGTGTTTTATGAAGGAAACTAACAATCCATATTTCGTAAAGAGGACTATGATAGTACGATGTTTTGGAAATATTACCCTACTAAGATGCAATGCATAGATAGTATAGGTGAAGTTTTGGTATTGTGAAGGTTGCTATATAAAATTTCAAGAAGGATGCTGAATTCTAGAATATTTGTATTCATACAAAAAATTGAAAAGATCCAAAAAATAAAAATTAAGAATTTAGACATTTTATGTAAAATGATGTAGGTTTCTAGCTATAGCATCTCAATTGAGATGAGAAGTGTATCTATTTGTAAACTCTAAAGCTCTAAAGAAGAGAGCTATAATTTGTCAAGAGTGGGGGACCCGAGTACAACCCCTTATTATTCAACAAAAAAAGAGAAGTAGATGTTCGACTAAAATACCTATCAAAGAAATTCAACATGCATGAGATATGAAAGGTGCCATCAAATGTTCAAGATCCCAAGTGATGGAGGTATTATTATGAGAAATCAATAATAATCTTTGTGTAATGATTAATAAAAAGAGCAACAAGCATAAGTGTTCGGTAGAAGAATGAGTTGATATCAAGTTAATAGCATTCTTGTCATCTGGACATCAAAAAAGTGAGATTAGTTTGAAAGCATGCATGGGCCAACTAAGTAATTAAAATTATTATTTGTTATAGAAAAAAAATGATCATGCACTAGATTATGTCTATAATAAGAGAGGGTTATCTACATATTGGATTATGTGAAAGTGAGATGTGTTGTTTGTGTTGCATATAATTTTGCTTAGACATGCATATGGAAATTGTTGAGACATTATACATGAAGTGTGAGGGAGGAAGTACTTCACTAAAGTGTGTTATGATCCATGCACTGTCATTCATGAAGTGCTAATATGTGTGTTGTCTTGGAGCTAATGTGTTGAATGACTTGAAAACATATTGTTGCTATAGTGATGTGGATGTAATATATGCATCACCAAAGGTTTGGGATAAGTCAAAGAGACATAGTTGAAGCGTAGTAATATTAAAGATAAGGTACTAACCACTGACATCATTTGAGAATATTGCTTCTACACCACATGAAGTCACAATAAATTTAGTTGTATGTTACTACTTTGGGAATCATAATTTTGAAACAATATAAAATAGGGGAATAAATTCATCAATGCCTTCCAAAACCTCTCAAATTTTTTCTAAGTTCAAAACAAATGTTGATTTTGCTCATAAGTGTTTATTTATTTATGAGTGATCTATTAGCAAAGTGGAACGATTAGCTTACAGGAGCGAAACACTAGGGGATGCTAACGAATAGCTAGCAAAATTGAGTGATTCACTCACTTCCTAGAGGGAATCTCTTGTAGGCTTGTAGAGGGGTAAAAGTACAAACACAAATCTCAAGCAAAATACTTGGAAAGTGATATTTTAGCATGTAGTGGTGTCATAACTATTTTTAGAAGCCTTTTAGGCATTTTAGAAGTATATTTAGAGGTGCATAATTTTGTTAGAGATACCTACAAATTTTTATCTTTAATAGGAATAGTAGTTATTTTTTATTGGTTGAAAGAGGGGGTTTTGAAAGGATCCCTGAACCTTTTACAATAAAAGTACAACAAAAGAAATTATCTCTAGGAGATAAAAAAGGAATAGAAAACGTTGGGATACAATATCCATAGGATCATCTAAGTAGGGAGAAAATATCCATAGGACAAGCAAATTTGAAAAGAGGTTTCCTGCCTAGAGAAACCAAAACTAGCAAGCTGAAACAAAAATTGCCCTTATAGTTCAAAATTTGAAAAGAGGTTTCCTGCCTGGGGAAGCCTTTACTAGTAAAATTGAAAAGAGGTTTCCCACCCAGGGAAACCAACACCAGCAAATTTGAAAAGAGGTCTCCCACCCAAGGAAACCATCACCAACACATTTGAAAAGAGGTTCCCACCCAAGGAAACCTTCACAAAAAAATTTGAAAAGAGGTTTTCCATCTAGGGAAACCATCACTAGCACATTTTAAAAGAGGTTTCTCGCCCAGGGAAACATTCACCAGTAAGCTAAACCAGAGAAACAATGCCAACGACTCAAACAATTGAAACGAGGTTTCCCGCTCAGGGAAGCCTTCACCAACAAGCTGAACCAAAGGGAAACAAATGGAATAAAGGGTTGGTTGCAAAGGATATCCCAAAATGATGCGAACCAACAACACCTCCACCACTCATTGGAGTCCCTCCAAACACTTGATCATGAAGCCAAACCTAAAACCCCTCATCTACAACCACCATGGAAGCATCGGATCCCCCTCAAGACCACACAATCCTACCAAGAACATATATCAAAGGAGTAGACTTATCATCAAAAGAAATAGAGAGCCCCAACACCCCAAGGGCATACCCAAGGATCCAACACTGAAACCTCTCAAATGAGGTCATTATGAAAGCACGAAGTCTCTCCCCTGATGAGACAAAAAAACCATAGAGGTAGGCTCACTAAAGCTCCTCCAACACGAGCAAAGAACCAATACTGTCTTACCATGAGGTAATATCTGAAACCCCTTATTCGTGGGCAACGTGGAAGCCCAAGGTCTCCCTACCAAGGCCTTAAACAACCACAAAAAAAGGGATAATCAAAACACCTCACATAGACTACACAGGACCACAATGCATTTATGCATTTCCACCACTACCAAACCATAAGGTTGTCCAAAAACTCCTTGTTAGTTTCACAATGACACTGAGAGGGGGGGTGAATCAGTGTGGCTCTTTAAAACTTAAAAACTTCAACTCTTAAAGCCAAAACAATGAAAACTTAAAACCACATAAAGCAAATATAACAAGAGAGCATCACACAACACAAGATGTACCGAGGTTCACCAGTTTTGGCTACTCCTCAAAAATTGACTGTTTGGACTCCCATCCAAATCCAGCCTTTACAAAATACCAATTTTACAATCAATTTACCAGCACCCACTGGAAGGAGCACCAACCCCTGATTTATCTACACCAACAGAAAGGAGCACCAACCCCTAATTTATCTGCACCAACGAGAAAGGAGCACCAACCCCTAATTCCAAGCACCAACTTGGACTACAATTTTGAAACTATAAGATTGACATAAAAATGCCTTCGCTTATACAAGACCCTGACTGGTCTATTGCTAACCCAACCTCTCTCGCTATTCACCAAAACACCACACACACTTAAGGCTCTTCTTACTGCACTTTTACGGCCCTCTTACAGCCCTCTTGCTACGCTTCTTACTGCACTCTTACGGCTCTCACGGCTCTGCTTAACGCTCTCTTACGACACTCTTCCAACCCTCTTTTTTGCAGCACTTTCACTATTTTTCCAAACCTACTAATTCTCCACGTAGACCTCCTTTTATAACAAAGTTCTGACTCTATTTTTAACTTCCATATTTTTGCATGCAACTTATTAATAGAAACTTCTATATGTAACTCCTTTATCACACAGTATTCTCTCATGCAACCTATTAATAGTTACGACTCTTTGTTTGGTCTTCGACTGATGACTTTCAGTTTAACCGTCGCTCAATGATTTCACTCCGTAACTGGCCCTATAACTGTCGTTCTGACTTCAGTTCACTGTTCTTATTTTAGCTGCATGATTTTTCTCTGTAACTGCACCTGTAACTATCGTACTGACTTCAGTTAACTCTTCTTATTTTAGCTACATGATTTTCTTCTACAACGGCCCCTGTAACTATCATATAACTTCAGTTAACTGTCACATATCTTATTTCGGTTGGGTTCTCTTCTTAGCTCGTGCCAAAGCGACCTATCATGAAATCGTGACACTTCTGCCTCTTTGTCCTCTTCTCGGATTTTGCCCATGAAAACACATGTCGCGATATCACGACACTTTCACCTCCTTGCTTCTTTTCTTGGCTTGTACCCGTGAAAACACAACATGTCATGATATCACGACACTTTCGCCTCCTTGCTACTTTTCTTGGCTTGTACTCATGAAAACACAACATGTCACGATATCACGACACTTTCGCCTCCTTGCTACTTTTCTTGGCTTGTACCCGTGAAAACACAACATGTCACGATATCGCGACACTTTCGCCTCCTTGCTACTTTTCTTGGCTTGTACCCGTGAAAACACAACATGTCGTGATATCGTGACACTTTTGCCTTCTTACTTTCTCTCTCCTCCTTTAGTCACGAAAATGCGACATGTCGCGATATCGTGACACTTTTTCTCCTTTGCTCTTTCTCTTGCCTTCGGGTCATGAAAATGTGACATGTCACGATATCACGACACTTTTTCTCCTCAGACTCTCTCTCTTGCAATATGTCACGAAATCGTGACACTTTTTCTTTCGTACAATCTCTCTTGCAATATGTCGCAAAATCATGACACTTTTTCTTTTGGACTCTCTCTCTTGCAATATGTCGTGAAATCATGACACTTTTTCTTTCGGACTCTCTCTCTTGCAATATGTCATGAAATCGTGACACTTTTTCTTCCGTACAATCTCTCTTGCAATATGTCATGAAATCGTGACACTTTTTCTTTCGGACTCTCTCTCTTGCAATATGTCATGAAATCATGACACTTTTTCTTTCATACAATCTCTCTTGCAATATGTCATGAAATCGTGACACTTTTTCTACTTGCCTTTCTCTCTTCCAATATGTCATGAAATCACGACACTTTTTCTACTTGCCTTTCTCTTCCAACATGTCACGAAATCATGACAGTTTTTCTTCTTGCGCTTTCTCTTCGAACATGTCACGAAATCGTGATAGTTTTTCTTGCTTGCGCTTTCTCTTCGAACATGTCATAAAATCGCGACAATTTTTCTTGCTTGCGCTTTCTCTTCGAACATGTCACAAAATCGTATTTTTGTTTTCTTCTTTCTCTTCGAACATGTCGTGAAATTGCGACAGTTTTTCCTTTCTTTTCAAACATGTCGCGATATCACGATAGTTTTTCTTTCTTCTCAACATGTCACGATATCACGACAGTTTTTCTTTCTTGCTCAACATGTCGCGATATCACGACAATTTTCTTCCTTGTGATTTTCTTTTGATTTTTAGCATATGGGCCACTTCGATCTTTTGGAAAATCACTGTACATACTCTGAAGAACCTCTTAACTCCTGTCCATTGCATCAACCGATCTGTCTGACTGTGTTGACAACAATGACAATATCGTTGTTGCACCTTGCTCAACAATCTCCCCCTTTGGAATTGTTGGCAACACACATGCAATTTCCTGTAATTCTTCTCCCCCTTTGACAATAATACCAAAGGGCTGCTGCAGACTCCCCCTGAGTCCATGCACAACATTCTTAGGCACAAATTATTACAGTTAGCAAAAATTACAAACATGAGCAAAAAGATAATCAAATATATAAATGCTCCCCCTGAGAATGTGGTCCCGATAGCTAGTCAATTCTTGGGAAGCGTGACCACTCCCAATTTATTGCGAAGGTACTCAAAAACTTCCTTGGGCAATGGTTTTGTGAAGATATCCGCTACTTGCTCTGTTGTTGGAACAAAATCCAACTTAACCTCACCTTCTGCAACTTTCTCCTATGTACAACACGTTGTCGTTGCAATATATTCTGCCTCTGCTGTGGATAAGGAGATTGACTCTTGTTTCTTACTGTTCCACGCGACCAACCTATCTCCAAGATAGAATGCACCTCCACTGGTACTCTTTCTATCATAAAGTCTTCTTGGATAAGAACTCTAATCTCTGCTCATCATATTAGAATTCTTGTTGTACCTTGCTTTTACTTATTTAGTATAGTATGATCAACACCACCACAACTTGCAAAAGTTACTCCCAAATCAAAAGTGATCGACTCTCCAGGCAGCCTGCACATAATTTCTTTAGCCTTTTGACTGCCACCTCCTCCGTGACTGATGACTTTGCCTCGCATCCGTTGTGCAGCTCAATGTCTCTGGTTTCTAACGGCTGCCATGAATGTTTTCATCGCTTGCGTAGGTATTGACAATGGACCGTTACATCTAGCATTGGAGCCTCAATCTGCGCGCAGTCATCAACACTCGATATTCTGCTTCTTGCTAGGGCATATGTCAGGGCTACTCAATGTCTTAGGCGAACATTCTTCATGCGATTCTAGGGAGCATTTCTCCTCGCTACGATCAAGGGATTCCTCGGGCAATATCTCGCATTTCTCAAATAATGCAAGACTTTCTTAGGTGCATAGGCATCTTGTCCTCCTTGGTGCTTCACCACCTAGGCGCTATTCTCTCAACGTCTCTACCTTGCATGTGCCACTTGGCACTCTTGACGAACTGGGTGCTAGTGCCACTGTTTGCTTTGACTTTGGCATCTCTTTGATAACGACTACTTCTTTAGAGAAAATTGATGCTCTCTTATACCAAACGATGTGTTGTATTTTTGGTTAAGAACCTCACGCCTTCCACCTACACGTTGGCAGTAATTTTCATAACGATCATGAAGAGCTTTACCATAGTCCTCCCTCGATATTGGTAGATGAATTGAGACATACTCACAACATGGATTCTATTTTATCTATAGATTGGGAATGTTACAGGCTTCAAAACCAGCACCTACCAGCTTATGCTTCCATGACACGTCGACCTGTGCTGCATGTTCTATCTCAGATAATGCCTATCAGCTGCTGCATCGAAAACCTAGTTGTTCACCATGTTGTTATGTTGAAGCACATCAGTTTGACACTATCTCCACAAACATCTACATGAACTAAAACACATTTTGACAACTATACGACAACTCCCCCTGACTACTTTCCTTTCATCCTCAGATAACCACACAAATACATAGGAGCATTAAAATAAAACTTTAACATTGCTCCCCCTGAGGATGTGCTACGTGGAGCTGCTTAGTGCAATAGAGGAGTAATCTCCTTCAGTCCAAGGAGACACGATTTCCTCTCTTCTTTCTTTCTCCAATATTTCTTGAACTTAGGCTGAAGGTTTTCAACTGCATCCCTATTTTGAACCTTTTCATGAACTTGAACATTTCTCTTGGGTGGTTGTCTCTTGTACATCCTTGATGGATGATTATTTTCCTTTCTTTGATGCACATGATTTCTTCCCTGTCTGTGTTGCATTCTTTGCGTCTGATGAAATCTACTGTCTTGCCTTAGATTAGATACAAAAGTTCTTGGACAAGACCTTGCTATGTGCCCATGACCATTACATTTAAAACATTGCACATGGTGTTCAACCGAAATAACAGATGTATTTCTACCAGCATAACTCTTTGATCTATTATTCAATCCACAATAAATTGCCTTGTGACCATAATGGTTGCATCTAAAACAATAGCCATTAAAAGCATTATTATGAATAAAGTGAGAGTGATAGAACCTCTTTTGTTGTGGTTGCTTTGCTGTAGATCTCCTTTGATATTTTCTTCCTTTTGAGGATTCAGCTTCAAGCTTTTCTTGCTTTGATCCTTCAACAGTGGATTTCTTCTTCTCTGCAGATTTAGAAGATGAAGGTTGTTCAGCTTCACATCCAAGACCAAGCTTACACATGGGGCTTCTTTGTTGCCTTATCATTTTATCTAGCAACTCTGTGCTCTTCTCAAATTTGAGATTTGTATTGGCCTCTTCTAGTTGTTTCCTCAATAAAACAATCTCCTCTTCTTGTTTGCAGACAAACAATCTCTTTCTCATTGATCTGTGACTTCAAGGCTTCTTCTATTTTCTTGGCTTTATGAATTTGTAAGAAGAGATCTTCAATATTATCCCCATATTCTTCCAACTTCTTGGACAGTCTTTTGTTCTTTTTCCTTTCTAAACCCAACTCTTCAAGTGCAGCGATCAACTCACCTTCTAGATCTACTTCAACCTCTAGGTTTTCATCACATACTTGTTCTTTTTCTGTTTTTTCTTCTTTGAGTGCCATATAAAGAACTTCACCTGTTTCCTCTTCAGAATCCTCACTGCAGTTGTCTTCTGATGAACTGACATTCTTGGAGATGAAACTTTTCTTCTTGAAGTTGCCTTTTTTGAAATTTGTTTTGTTCTTCCAGTCACTTCTTTCTTGGTGCGATCCTTCATCACTTATGTTCTTCTCATTAAGTGGACATTTAGTTGCAAGATGCCCAACGCCTCCACAATTGAAACATTTAAACGGTAACTTTCCTCTGTATTTTCCTTTTCCCATTTTTAGTTTTCGAACAAAGTTTGCTTCCATTTCATCTGATGTCTCTTCTTCCTCGGATTCTTGTTTTGCTTTCATATTTTTATGGGCTTTAAAAGTAGCTTCTCTGTCTGTGGGTTTAGATTTTCCTATTCTCATCTCATATGCAGTCAAAGAACCATGCATCTCATCCATACTAAAAGAATTTAGATCTTTAGCTTCTTCTATAGCTGAAACTTTAGAATCAAATCTTTGGGGAAGAGATCTTAATACCTTTTTCACGATGACAGAATCTTCGATTTCCTCGCCGAGTCCTCTAATCGCATTAATTACTTCATTAACTCTCAACATATATGACTCTATGTTCTCATCGTCATTCATATTTAATATTTCGAACTGAGCTCGATGTGTTTGTAACTTGGCCTCCTTGATCTTATCGTCTCCTTCATGAATGCTCCTCAGTTTGTCCCATATTTCTTTTGCCATTTTACAACTCATAATTTTTACTAGTTCATTGTCCACTAATCCGCACATGATAGCATTCTTTGCTTTTGAGTTATTCTCAAACAGTTTCTTATCGACAACATCGGTTGGAGAAGTGGTGGGTATTGTGTATCCACTATCTACTGAATCCCAAATGTCGTATCCCAAAGCACAAAGATATGTCTGCATCCTGAGTTTCCAAAATGTGTAATTAGTTTCGTCCAACAATGGTGCTTTGTTTGATGAGAAGCCTTCACCACCTGCCATTGCGTACTAATCCAAGATCACCCTAGCTGGTTAAGCTTTGTTCAGGAACTTGGATCTAATACCAATTGTTAGTCTCACAATGACACTGAGAGGGGGGTGAATCAGTGTGGCTCTTTAAAACTTAAAAACTTCAACTCTTAAAGCCAAACCAATGAAAACTTAAAACCACATAAAGAAAATATAACAAGAGAGCATCACACAACACAAGATGTACCGAGGTTCACCGATTTGGCTACTCCTCAAAAATTGACTGTTTGGACTCCCATCCAAATCCAACCTTTGCAAAATACCAATTTTACAATCAATTTACCAACACCCACTGGAAGGAGCACCAACCCCTGATTTATCTGCACCAACAGAAAGGAGCACCAACCCCTAATTTATCTGCACCAATAGAAAGGAGCACCAACCCCTAATTCCAAGCACCAACTTGGACTGCAATTTTGAAACTATAAGATTGACATAAAAATGCCTTCGCTTATACAAGACCTTGACTGGTCTATTGCTAACCCAACCTCTCTCGCTATTCACCAAAACACCACACACACTTAAGGCTCTACTTACTACACTTTTACGGCCCTCTTACAGCCCTCTTGTTGTGCTTCTTACTGCACTCTTACGGCTCTCATGGCTCTGCTTAACGCTCTCTTACGACACTCTTCCAACCCTCTTTTTGCAGCACTTTCACTCTTTTTCCAAGCCTACTAATTCTCCATGCAGACCTCCTTTTATAACAAAGTTCGACTCTATTTTTAACTTCCATATTTTTGCATGCAACTTATTAATAGAAACTTCTATATGTAACTCCTTTATCACACAGTATTCTCTCATGCAGCCTATTAATAGTTACGGCTCTTTGTTTGGTCTTCGACTGATGACTTTCAGTTTAATCGTCGCTCGATGATTTCACTCTGTAACTGGCCCTATAACTATCGTTCTGACTTCAGTTCACTGTTCTTATTTTAGTTGCATGATTTTTCTCTCTAATCGCACTCAGTAATCGTCGTACCGACTTCAGTTAACTCTTCTTATTTTAGCTGCATGATTTTCTTCTGCAACGACCCCTGTAACTGTCTATATAACTTCAGTTAACTATCACATATCTTATTTTGGCTGGGTTCTCTTCTTAGCTCGTGCCAAAGTGACCTGTCGTGAAATCGTGACACTTCTGCCTCTTTGTCCTCTTCTCGGATTTCACCCGCGAAAACACATGTCGCGATATCGTGACACTTTTGCCTCCTTGCTTCTTTTCTTGGCTTGTACCCGCGAAAACACAACATGTCGCGATATCGCGACACTTTCGCCTCCTTGCTTCTTTTCTTGGCTTGTACCCACGAAAACACATGTCGCAATATCGCGACACTTTCACCTCCTTGCTTCTTTTCTTGGCTTGTACTCGTGAAAACACAACATGTCGCGATATCGCGACACTTTCGCCTCCTTGCTACTTTTCTTGGCTTGTACCCACGAAAACACATGTCGCGATATCGCGACACTTTCGCCTTCTTACTTTTTCTCTCCTCCTTTAGGTCACGAAAATGCGACATGTCGCGATATCGTGACACTTTTTCTCCTTTGCTCTTTCTCTTGCCTTCGGGTCGCGATATCGCGACACTTTTTCTCTCGGACTCTCTCTCTTGCAATATGTCGCGAAATCGCGACACTTTTTCTTTCGTACAATCTCTCTTGCAATATGTCACGAAATCGCGACACTTTTTCTCTCGGACTCTCTCTCTTGCAATATGTCGCGAAATCACGACACTTTTTCTTCCGTACAATCTCTCTTGCAATATGTCACGAAATCGTGACACTTTTTCTTTCGGACTCTCTCTCTTGCAATATGTCGCGAAATCGTGACACTTTTTCTTCCGTACAATCTCTCTTGCAATATGTCGTGAAATCGCGACACTTTTTCTACTTGCCTTTTTCTCTTCCAACATGTCGTGAAATCATGACACTTTTTCTTCCGCTTTCTCTCTTGCAACATGTCACGAAATCACGACACTTTTTCTTGCTTGCCTTTCTCTTCGAACATGTCACGAAATCGTGACACTTTTTCTTTCTTGCGCTTTCTCTTCGAACATGTGAAATCGCGATAGTTTTTCTTGCTTACGCTTTCTCTTCGAACATGTCACAAAATCGCGACAATTTTTCTTGCTTGCGCTTTCTCTTCGAACATGTCACGAAATCGCGACAATTTTTCCTACTTGCGCTTTCTCTTCGAACATGTCACGAAATCGTGACATTTTTCTTGCTTGCGCTTTCTTTTCGAACATGTCACGAAATCGTGACAGTTTTTCTTTCTTCTCAACATGTCGCGATATCGCGACAGTTTTTCTTTCTTGCTCAACATGTCACGATATCGCGATAGTTTTCTTCCTTGTGATTTTCTTTTGATTTTTAGCATATGGGCCACTTCGATCTTTTGGAAAATCACTGTACATACTCTGAAGAACCTCTTAACTCCTGTCCACTGCATCAACCGATTTTTCTGACTGTGTTGACAACAATGACAATATTGTTGTTGCACCTTGCTCAACACTCCTTCCTTCACATCATGCAGCGCCTGGTATCGCCCCAAATATCAACTAGAGTCATGGAGAAAATCCCACTAGACCACCTCGCACATCAGGCAAGTAGAGGAGGAACATACCACTAAAGAGGCACTACTGATCCACGTCAAAGAGGGCCACGCACACCAGCCCCACCAACACCAACAAATCGAAACAGAAATGGAGGAAATCCGTTTGAGATCACCTCCAAAGAAGCCAAACAAGAAATATGCTTGGGATCACCTCAAGATTGGAGTAAGGGAAGGAGCAAGAAATTTGGAATGGTGGTCTCCCGCCCAAAGTAGAAGGCCTCTTGCCTCCATCCCACTCTGCCTAAGAGTAGTAGTTTCTCACCCCAAGTAACTTAGAGGTAAATTCTTACTAAAAATATAAGTCATATGATCTATTTTGAACATCTTATGGCCATGAGAATTCAAAGCTACACTTTGTGAAACCCACATTGTGTTCTTGTAACTCATAAAATTGGTGGGAAATTGACAAATATTTTGTTCTCCATTAATGGCACTTCCCTTCTAGATTGTAAATTGCACAATGATTGAGGCTTAGCCCCTTTGCCTATCTTGTTGTTCCTCTTATGATTTCATCTCAATCGAGTAGCAACATTGTTGGTATTTGAATTTATTATTTGTTGACTGATCACACACTCTCCCTACTACAATTATGGTCAAATTTACTTTAAATCTCTTGCATCCTAAACTTTATGATTTGCTTTTTATATGATTATTTTCCATACACTAATTTCATACAATTAGATAAGAATTTAGAAAGAATAGTAGAAAGTTAGACCTAGTTTTGGAGGTTGAAAGAGGTCATATACCCTTCCATCCAACTATGATTGAAACCAAAATTGTGGGTATTTAAGTCAACTTTTCCATAATTCAAAAATATCTTTCAATGTTATATAATAGATACAATTTAGATGTTTCCCTTAGAAAAAAAATATCTATAAAAATAAGTTATTATATAAACATATACTTAAATTCTTTTGATTAATTTGTTTTTATCTTATATAACTATTTTTTTATATAAAATAATTTACAATAACATATATATATATATATATATTATCTAATACAATTTAATTAAATTTAATAATAAAGATAATGTTTTAATATTTTGATAAAAATAATTTCAATAAAAATTATTCTTTTTTATTTTTTTTTACTGAAAAGAAATGTTGTATAACCATACACTTTAGCTAACTATCTAAAGATAATATTTTAGTATTTTGATAAAAAATAATTTTAATAAAAACTATAATTTTTTGAATTTTTTTACTGTTGTATAACCATGCACTTAAGCTATCTATTTAGATTCTTTAATTATACCTCAAGTATATAAATATACCCACCACCAAGCAATTTTTTTTTTTTTTTCAATTAATCAACTAGAAGTAATCTAGGATTATATTGAGTAAACTCTTTTAGAGTTAAATCATACACTTTCTGTCCGTGGGTCTAGGTGGATTGGTAGGTTGGGGCGCTTACCAAGAGGAGACCTAGGTTCCAATTCCATGGGCTTGCCCATGCACAGACAGTAGCCCAAATACGATTCTTCTGAGTGGTGTGCCAGATTGATGACGACGGTGCAACCCCTGTGCGTACGACGGTCCCCATCTCACGTCGGGTTATCATGTACCGAGACAATGGAAGTCCTGGGAGCCTTCGTAGATAGTTTGAACCCTACCAACTGTGCTGGTAGTTACTAAAAATCGTGATTATAACCATTGCTTCTATATATTAAAAAAAAAACACTTTCTAGTGAGTACCCAAAATAGTTGATGCCACTTTATAGGTGGGCTATTATTTAGCACAACCCTCGTAACTTCTAGCTATTCAATTTTCTTTTTTATAGTAATTGGTTACGTTTTACAAGTGGAAGGCTCAAATTACCTTAAAAATAAATATGTGAAAAAAATATTAAATTAGATCATGAAGAACAAGAAAGATAGAAAGATAGATAAAATAAGATAACAGTGGTGACCAATGAAAATCACATGAAAAGAATATAAGTTAATCAATTAGAATACGTAAGCAGTAGTAGGAAAGCTAGATAGAATTGTAACCATGTTGAGAGAATCCTAGTGACGTATAAAGTTGAAAGTGAGAAACACCCAAAATCAGAAAGATTGAAAGTAATATATCTTTAGGATATAGCCTGCATTAGCATTTAAGTTAAACTCATATAATATAATGTAAGATTATATTTTGTAATACTTAAATTTAGTTTTTAATTGTTATAAAAATGTTTTAAAATGTTTACTAATAATAAAAATTGAGGAATTCATCTATTAAAGATTAATTATAGAGAATGTATTTTGTATATATTGGAATATGTATTGTCACGAACATTTTAAAACTTTTGTCGCAGTTTATAAATCAAGAAAATGAGATCATTATATAAACTTGCTCTTTAGTGTCACAAATGTTTTGAGACCAAATAAGTGACCAAATATGGCAAAAGGAAATTTTTGGATATGAGACAAACTTGAATACAAAGCAAGAAGATCATATCAAAGTAAAACTTATATCAAATCAAGGGTTTTCCACTCTTAAGAAAGTGCCAAAAAAATCCCTTCTGTAACATTAAATTACAAAGGCCATTTAAATTTACTTGAGTTAAACCATTAGAAGAAAAAAATGTAAAAGGTATGAGGAAATCCAATACACAAATTCAAATTTAGGACGAGTTAAATGTGTGAAGGAAGATGCAAAGGTAGATTTTAAAGCAAATGAGGTGAAGGAGGTCAAGGTTAATCTAGGTAAATCATCTTCATTTTCCATGAGAAACATTAAATCCTCTAATTACAATAAAAATGAAAGTAGTATAAAGTGTATCCATTACACTTTAGGGTTTCAAAAGCAACATAAAAAAATATTTTTTTGTAAATTTAGTATATTAACAGTGGGTTTTTATAGAGGATCCCAAAACCTTATGTACAAAATCAGCCTTACTTCTAATGATGCATCATGCCTCCTGGCTGGATATATAAGCCTGATTGCAGAGATAGCAAAACCTAGTCTAATTGCCCGGAGGCTACAGAGAAGGCATATATGCCTGAATAACGAGATAACAAAACGTAATTTAACCGAGGTAACAAAATATAATAGCCGAAGAAACTGAAACATTTAGAGAACAAAAACAAACAACCATTCACCAGTCATATCACAGCTACTCCGGATCCTCCTGATCCTCCGAGTTCTGACGCTCCTGGGTCTGCTTCAGAATTTTGATCATGGAGTTAACAGAAGTGAGAATGGTAGATGCCAGGCCCAGGAGGGGCTGTCCGGGAGGGATCTCCCTGTCACTCTCAGTGTTCGACGAAATCTGCTACGGGAGGACGTCCTTCTCCTTCCTGATTTTCTTCAGGCGCTGGGAGGATCTGTCGGGGGTGGAGGACTCATCGCCAATGCTCCGTTTTGGCCGAATTCGAATGGTGCTCCTATATGGGGAAGGCCTATCAGCGCTGGGAGGGCAGGTTCTGGGGGGGCTGGAGGCTTGGCCCTCCGTAGGGGTGGACGCACTGCCAGGGGCCTAGGAATTTAAAGGGTTGATAGCTTGCGAGGGAGGGCGCATGGCCAGGGAATGCCTGTAAATGACTACCATGAGGCCTTGATGGGTGGGTGGGGAGGACGATTTCCTACTCTTCTCAATGGCAAGGGCAAGGGAATTCGTTAGGTAATCAGGGAAGCTCACTTGCTTGGCATCGCGGAGGTGATTGTAAAAACTAATGTGGAAGCTACGGAGTGGCTTCTCCGGATCATCACAAGTGATATATTGCATGATGGGAATCATGGCGGACCTGTATGGTTCAGGGAGGGCTGACCGGAGGAGGCAAGTCTTGTCCCAGCCGAGGTTTTTCCCTTTATCAAGGAACTGCTCCATCTCCTCGGCCCAATTGTGGCTGTCTCTTCTGATGTTCCGCCCAAAGAGGGGCATACCAGAGACCACCGCCATGAATTCGATAGAAACTCGAATGTTTATCCCTTTAACGAACACATCGCCCTGGGTCCAAGTATCAACAAAGGCTTGCATGATTTCCTGGTCGGGACCGACAAAATTTTCCAAAAAGGGCAACAGCTTCTTGGCTTTCATAAACATTCTCGCCTCATCGCACAGGGATAGAGTAGAGGGCTCGATAAAGGGACCAACCATGGTTAATACTACCCGTAGAATGCTCCAGAGACAGAGGTTGGAACTAACCACCAGAATATATAAGAAAGAGAGGGGTGGATAAACCTGACCGTGAACCGCCATCCACGATCATCCCGGAGCGAGCACCGCAAGCCTAGGGCCAAATAGGGAAAGGCCTGGTGGTGGCACGTAGATCAAGAGCCCGCCCATCCCCTGACTGTAGGTGCCACGTTGCCTTTCCACATGCCTTACCATAAAACCTCCGTCATCCTTCCATGCACGAGAGGCAGTCCGGTAGAGGCACCGAACAATGGAAGGACTGTAGAGAGCGTGCCAAATCCGAGGCAAGGATTTGGTGAGAGCCTTGCCCAAACATTCCAACAATTCGCCATTGTCCCATCCATGCGTGGTCACCATTGGGAAGGGGCACTTTGGACTTCCATCACCGAACATAATTGGAATCTGCAACGTGAGGGAAAATCCAGCTAGACCGCCTCGGTGGAAAAGGGTGCGCTGATTGCCACCAGGGCACCATGTCTTGTACGCCTTGGAAACGTGAAAGCTTCTAGCTTTGGAGAAAGGACTGCACTTCGCGTGACTCGTGCGGGCGCTAACACACAGGGGATTGGAGAGAGCTACCACCCCAACCCGACACACATCGGGAAGGACCTTTCGAAATCCGCATGGAGAAGACATCATGATGGGATATCCGCTTTGGCTAATCTTTCCACCTCGGATGGGAAGCGTGATCGCCACACGACCGGACACGTGGTCGCGAGCCCTTTGTTGGCCATGTGGTCTGCCACGCGATTGCCTTCTCTGAGGATATGACCCGCTTTCCACCTGCCTCGTTGGGATAGGAGCGTTCTTGCCTCGAGAACGATGTTAAAGACCCTCCAAGATGGGTCCTTGGTGCCTAGAAGGTAGTTTACGATGTTGAGCGAATCTCCTTCTATTATTAAAGGTCGAGGATCCTCTGAGAGGATCTGGATTCCTCTCAGGACGCCTCTGGCTTCGGCAAAGTGATTCGACTGGGAGCCCAACTCTTCACAGTAGGCCAACACTAGGTTCCCATCATGATCTCTAACTACTCCGCCTGATCCAACGGGCCCTGGATTACCCTTAGCCGCTCCGTCAAAATTCAATTTAATCCACCCCACGGGAGGCTTGGTCCAAATGACACTTCTTCGATAGGGTCCTGTGTCAGCTTTCGATGACGGGCAGAGATCCATCCTTCTGAAAATCACTTCTTCGCTCGAAATGTGGGGACGGGGACCGGGAGTGGCTTTAGAGTTCTCGATGGCATAGGATAAGGCCCTTTGAGCGACGAAAGGAGGCATTTTTGGGGCTCTACCAAAGACTCTGGCATTCCTTTCTAGCCAGATTTTCCAGATGGAGTGGTGGAAGGAGGCCTCAAGAAGGAAGCAGAGTTTTGGATTCTTGAAAGGATTGGGCCACTGATGGAAAGCATCTCTGAGGGATCGGGGGGAGCACCAGAGGATTTGGAAGGAGGATAGGACAATGCTGAGGACCGAGTGGGAAAAGGGGCAGTGCAGGAATAAATGATCCGTCGTCTCGCACTCAGCTAAGCACATGTAGCACCTATTGGGGAAGGCAAAGCCCCTCTTGTGAAGGTTGTCAATGGTTAAAGCTTTGTTGTGGAAAGCAATCCAAGCAAAGAAATTCACTTTAGGGATGACCCCTTTCCTCCAGACAACTTTCCACCGATGTTCCAGGGCAGTCTCGCTAGTTAGAAAATCATAGGCAGATTTGACAGAGAATAGACCATCCTCCGTGCCTCGCCAAATGATTATGTCTGTCCTCCTAACAGATGGGATGATAACCGATTGGAGGATGTTTGATAGATAAGTCACTTCATTATTGAACCCATCCACAACTGGTAACTTCCATCGAGGGGGGAAGGTACTCCGGTCTATGAAATCCATCACCTTGAGTTGGAAATTTGGGTCGGTCTGAGCTCTCAAGCCAGCCAGGTCCGCCCTCAAACCAAGGGCCTCATCAGAAGCCCACCTGTCCTTCCAAAAGAGGATGAGATTGCCATCTCCCAAAATCCAACGGGCTCCCAAGCTGATCAAATGACGGGCTTGGAGTACAGATTTCCAAAAATCCGAAGCTTCGGAGGGAGCCTCGGCATCAAGGAAAGAATTGGAACCTAGATATTTCCTTTTGACCAACTTGACCCACTCAACAGAGTCATTTGCTAGGATCCTCCATGCATGCTTAGCGATCAAAGCTGTGTTCATAAGCCCTGATCTCCTCATCCCCAAGCCGCCTTGGTCTTTCCTCGAGCAGACCTTATCCCAGGCAACGAGGGGGATTCTGAGTTTTTCTTCATTGCCAGACCACAGAAAGGTCCTCTGGATCTTCTCAATTTTGTAGTGGATAGAAGCTGGAAGCAGGAACACTGACATAAAGTAGGTTGGGATCCCCTGAAGACAAGCTTTGGTAAGGGTGGCTTTCCCAGCTTGCGATAGGAGTTTGCCTTTCCAAGTGCCCAGCTTCTTGTGTAGGCGCTCCAGGATCATGTTCCACATACTTCCTCTGGCACGGCCATTGCAAGACAGGGGCAGCCCCAGATAAGAAGTAGGCAGGGAGTCAATGGTGCACTCCAAAATTCTGGCAATCCTGAGTTGCCTTCGCAGGGGAGTGTTAATAAAGTAGATTTTGCTCTTAATGTAATTGACCTTTTGCCCGACAGCCTGTTCATAACGGGAGAGGATCCGCTTGAGGGATTTGGCTTGGGCTACCGATGCCCCAATGGAGATGAGGGTGTCATCCATGAATTGCTGGTGAGTGATGGGGTCAACTCTTGTAGTGGGAAGAATGCCAAAAATCTTGTTCTGTCGAAGAGCCTCTTTCAAAGACCAGCTCAGAACCTCCGCCAGGATGATGAAGAGGATAGGTGACAAAGGGTCACCTTGTCTGAGGCCTCTGGCACTTTGGAAGTACCCAACAGGGGATCCGTTGATCAGGACGGAGAAGAAGGGAGTGGATATGCAGCTAAAGACAAGGTCGATCCAGTGAGGATGGAAACCGAACTTGAGGAGGACTGCACACAAGAACCCTCTATCAACTCTATCAAAGGCTTTGTTCATGTCTAATTTGAGAAAGAGTGCAGCATTCTTGGAGCGGTAAGCAGAGTGAAGAGTTTCATGGATAGTGATGATGCCATCAAGAATGTTTCTTGCCTTTAACAGTGCTTCCCTGGCAAGGATCAATCAGGAGAGGGAGGACGGGCTTCAGTCTGTTTGCTATAGACTTGGTGAGGATCTTGTAAAAAACATTGCACAGGCTGATGGGCCGGTAATCAAAGAAGCTTTTGTAGGTGGGGGACTTTGGGATGAGAGCAAGAAAGGTGGAATTAAGCCCCGGGTGAATGGATCTGGAAGCTTGAATATCCCGAATAGCTTCGCACACATCCGAACCCACAACCTCCCACATGACTTGAAAAAAGTGGGGGGGAAAACCATCAGGGCTAGGGGCCTTGTCAGGTTGCATAGAGAACAAGGCTTCTTTAATCTCAGATGAGGAAAAAGGGTCCAGCAGCTTGATGCTTACCTCATGGGGGACTTTAGTCGGAAAGTTGGCAAGCAAAGATTTCTGGACCTGGAGGTCACTGTCGGGAGGATCGCCAAGCAAGTCCTAAAAAAAATCAACAACTTCATTTCTGATTTCCTCTATTTCTCTTGTTACGCGCCCATCCTTGCAGGACACTTCCCTGATCTTGTTGGCCCCTCTATGCCTCATGGTTGATGCATGGAAGAACCTCATGTTGGAGTCTCCGTTCTTCAACCAAAGGTCTCTAGATTTCTGGTGCCAGAAGGTTTCCTCCCTTGCTAGAATAGAATGGTAGTCCACCAAGAGGCTCCGTTCTTCCTCCCCGAGGGACTCGATGTAACCTTCGAGCTCCATTCTCTCCTCCAAAATTTTTAGGTTCTCCGAAATGGACTTCTTGGATTCGAATATGTTGCCAAAGACCTCTTTATTCCATATTTTCAACTTCTCTTTGACCATCTTGAGTTTTATAGCCACTCTCTTTGAAGCGGATCCTCTCACCTCCTGTTGCCACCAAGTTGATACCAATCCTTTGAAATATTTATGAGAAGTCCACATGGATTCAAATCTGAAGGGGGTCTTAAAGGCAGGCCCGTCGCTCATCTCAAGAATAATAGGGTTGTGATCAGATCCAATCCTTGGTAAGGTCGAGAGAGTTGCACCTCCAAGGATGGGAATAGCTTCTTGGGATATGAAAAATCTATCGAGCTTGACTTGAATAAGGCTGCTCCCGATCCTCCTGTTGCTCCATGTGAAGGATGCCCCTTTGAGGTCGATGTCAAGCAAGCTGTTAGTAGAGACAAAATCTCTGAAGTCCTCCAGGCTACGACTGGAATGGTCGGATCCTCCTTTCTTTTCAGATGGGTGTAGAGGACAGTTGAAGTCTCCCCCTACGACCCAAGGAAAGTTACTAAAATTATCCCGCATCTGGGATATAGCCTTCCACATTTCTGCTCTCTCCGTGGCAGAATTCGAAGCATAAACATTGGACAGGATCCAGGAAAAATTGATGGTTTTGGAGTGGAACAACACATTGATAATCCTATTGGAGGTTGATAGCAAGCTGCCCTCGACACTCTCTGGATCCCAAAGGACCATGAGACCGCCCGCTGTTCCCACTGCAGGACTGGAGAGAAATTTTGCCTTGGCCCAAATGGCCTTAGCAGCTTTATCAGAGGAGACTGCATCGGTCTTGGTCTCCTACAAAATTAGGATGGAGGGGTTGGTCCTCTTTCGGAGATCAGCCACTAACCTCCGTTTGGTTGCTTCGTTCAGTCCTCTCACATTCCATGAGAGAACTTTCATCTGGATAGTTTGAGGTTCTTCTTGCCTCCCTTTCCTTGTTGGAAGGGAGGTTTAGGTACATGCGTTTCGCCCGTCTGAGTATCGGAGTCATCTGGAAACAACAGACGTTGGGTGCCATTCACGACGTCTGTCGCCGTCTCTTTGTCTCTTCTATCTTTGTTGGGAGGTCGGCCTTGCTTCCTCTCACTTCCATAATCCATGCTTTGCTTTCGGCTCCTAGTATTTCGAGGGCTTATATGTCCGGTCTGTTTGTCGGCCCTCCTTCCTAGGAGGTAATCTTCTAGCAAGGTTTGGGAATGGTTGAAATCGAAAGGGCCCTAGTCCTGGAGCTTGGGTGGATCTGACTGAGTGGTGTTTTGGGGGGGGTACGTTCCTTCTCCTCCTATGGATGACTCTCCTGGTGGGAGTTTCCTCCTCGCTGGGTGTCCGCTCTAAACTGCTCTGGTTTCGGTTGGTGGGTGTTATCCTCCTCTGGCTGGGATACTTCATCATGGTCCCTGGTGGGGCTTGGAGAACCTTGGGCCTCCGCATTTGGAGGACTAGGCCCTTTCTCCTAGCCTTCTCCATGTTCCAGGGGGTTAAAGCTCTCCCGCTTCTTCTCGCCCAATTTTTGAGAAGGACAGTTGGACTGAAGGTGGCCTTGTGAACGACACTGGGGGTAGAAAGCTGGTCTGTTCTCATAGACTATAGCTTGTTTGTGGAGGATAGTGCCTCCAGACCGGAGGGTGATGGAGGATGGGAGGTCCTCCTCCAGATCTGTCAAAATGCAAAATCGGGCCTGGACGAACCTGGTTCGGGCTCGGGTGGGAGGGTCAATAGTGACCAACTCTCCTATAGAGCGGGCAATGCCTCTTATTACATTTTTGTGCCATCCGAAGAGGGGGAGACTCGGGAGTCTGACCCATATTGGAGCAATGTTGATGTTCTGGGTGTCTGGGTTGAAGTCCATGCCCCACTTCCTAAGAAATAGGCTCTTACGACCCAGGAACCATGGGCCTCCAGCCAGGATTTTGTAGTAGTCCTCCTTGTTGTTCAGGCTAATAGCGAAAAAGCCTCGGGTTAGGGCCGCCAACTCCATGTGCCCAGAGGTCCTCCATTTGTTTGTCGCCCATCTGCGGATGGTCTCCATGTCAGGCCGACCACCGATAAACTTACCAATGAGGGTATATTTCTCGTACTCCACGAAGCTTGAGAGGACATCCGTCGGGATGTCCAGCTCATCCCCAGCCAAAAACAGCTCCTTGGTGAAGTGACCGCTTAGGGTTTCTGAAGCAGCTGCCTGGGCATAGGACTTCTGAGGCCCTCCTCCCCTTTTGTCTGGTGGTTCCTTACCTTGACTGTCTTCGTCGTCATTTCGTAATCCCTCTGTTGACAAGGACGCCTCAGTACCCCTGGGACCCGGCTGCCCTCCGTCCGCTCCGCTGTGCCCTTGGTTCGAACCGTTGCTGCTTCCATGCTCTACCACATAGGAAGTCCTGCCCTCCATCCCACTCTCCAGATTGCAATAAAAATGAAATTTTCAACATAAAAAAAAATTATTATTTTAAAGGATCATCCTTATATTATAGAGTTTTTGGGACAACATAAAGAAGAAATTGTTTATAAGGCTATTACTTGCATTTCATATTCTTTAGGACAACATAAATATTTAGAAGATAAGTCCCATTATGAACAATATAGAAAAATAGAATAGATTAATAAAGATGAAAGTTATGGTGGGAATGGAAAAAGGAGAGGAAGATTGTTAAAGCAAGAACAAATAGAAAATAAACTCAAAAGGATATTGATTGGGAAGCTAAAAACAAATATCACAAGTGTTAACAAGAAGTGGGGCTAAGCTTACTAGTAAAAATAAAAAGTGACAATGAAAATAGTATCATGGAATATTAGGGGTATGAATAAGACCCTTAAAAAAGAGTTATTAAGCAATTAATTGGTTGTTATAGGTCCTAATAAGAAACAAAATTTAGTGAGGAATGTGAGGATGCTTTTAAAAAGACTTGGAAGATGAAGGATTATTTGACATTTTTTTTCTTTTGGAGCTTCTAGTGGTATTATGATAGTATGGGACAAATGCAAATGGGACGAACAATCATGAGAAGCAATATGTGATTGGGTTGTTGGATTATTTTGTATGAAAGAGGAAAACATCAAAGTTGGGGTTCTAAATGTATATGTTCCAACTATAGTTACTCCTCATGAAACATGTTAGAAGGACTTAGCATATTTTTGTTAAACATTATGATGATTCATAGTTGTGATCTAAGAATTCTTGGGGGTGACTTTAACACAATTTTATCTCCTTTGAAAAATAAGGATGATACTCATAGATGGTCTAAACCAATGCAAAATTTTACTTCATTTGTCAACTCAAATGACCTTTGGTATGCTATTCCTTTAAGTTTTCAATATACATGGAGTAATAGACAGTGAGAAATATCATATAGCAAAAACGTTTGGATAGATTTTTTATCCAACACATGATTGCAAACAAAGTATACAATCTCTTTAGATATTTTATCCTGAGCAAGATTAGATCAAAAAACTATTTTTTTAATTATAATCTACTCAATAATGATCATCCAAAGCCATTTTACTTCCAATCTATGTGGCTCCAAGACACTATTTTTTCTAGATGGTTATGTTATGGTGGGATGAAGCAAATTTATTAAGGTACAAGCTTGTTCAAAAACTGAAATATCTAAAGGGGTAAATTAAGTTTTGGAATACCAAATCTTTTGGTAATATTTTTTAAGAAAAGAAAGAAATTGAATTCAAGCTCAAAATTTTACAAGAGATAATAGAAATCAATGGAATGGACAAGGATTCTTATGTGCAAAAAAAAATACTTTCTACTATAATGCATTAAAAAAGGAGTCACATTGGTTTGAAAAATCTAAGTAGAAATGGCTTAAGGAAGGAAATAGAAATACCATATTTTTTTCATGTTATAATAAAAATAAATTTTCTTTTCATTGCATTAAAAATACTTTAACTCAAGATGGAAGAAACATTGAGGAAGAGAAGGAAGCAATTAATTATTAAAAAAAAAAAATGTTTGATGTTGGGCAAAATAAGGAGGCACAAGGTAAGATTTTACAAAATATTCCATTAGTTATTATATAGGGACAAAATTAAATCTTGAAGAAGAAGATGTCTATAGAGGAGATATATGAATCAATTTTCTCTTTCCATCCTAGCAAGGTGTCTGACCCTAATGGATTTCTAGCAATTTCTTTTAAAAATATTTGGGGTTTATTAAAGAGTGACATGTTGGTTATGATTAAAGAGGCCAAGAAAAGGAAGGCTACATTAACGAGATCAATGCCACATTTATTAAACTATATTTTGATAACTTTTATCCAATAAGCCTTTTGTAATATGATTTATAAGATCATTTTAAAAATTATGGAAAATAGGTTAAAAAGCATTATATATTATGTTATCTTTGAGGGACAGTAAAAAATATAGCCAAGGTATAAGGGAGTGCTTTCTCAAAGGTAAAAATAGAATAAAAAATCAAAGGTATTCAGGTTGCAACAAATGGTCCCTTCAAATATCATCTCCAATTTCTTGATTATACTTTTTTTTTGGGCCATCCCCTGGTCAATGAGACCATGGTGTTTAAATTATTATTATCATGCTATGATAAGGCTATTGGATAGTTGGTTAATACTACCAAATCTATGATTTTTTTATTAACATTGCCCTAGATTTATATTTTAGGGTTTAAAATTCAAAAAAAAATAAAAATAAAAACATCTGTATAGGTATTCCTTTCTCTCATAAGAAAAAGGAAAAGGAGATTTGGGACTCATGTTTGTATAGAATAAAAGTTTGTTTGATGGGTTGGAAAGGTAAGTTCTTAACCATACCAGGAAGGCTACAACTTATAAATACTACATTGCAATTTGTCCCTATTTATATGATGTCACTTTCAATATTGCTAACATGTACAACATAAAAAATTGACAAAATTCAAAGAGACTTTCTTTAGAAAGGATGTAAGGAAAATTTTAGGTTTCCTCTTTATAAGTGGGATAGGGTTTGTGAAGGAAAAAATATTGGACGGGTAGGCTTGCAAATTTGTAGACTTATGAGTTTAGCCTTGAGGGTGAACCTTGTCTCGATATTATTCAAATATCAAGGAAAGAGTTGGGCAAAAATGTTGCTTCAAAAATATATAGGTTCCCTCAATGCAATGAAATTATTTAGGAAACAAACCCTATACAAATGATCACCAATATGATATTTTATATTACATAGTTTACAAATGATCAAGAAACATATTAGATGTTTGGTCAATAAGGGGCATTATGCAAAATTTTGGTTGGTTTGAAGCCTTATCCTCTTATCTCTAATTCACAATGGTAACTATTTGGTTGGGCATGTCTAGCTTGTAAAATTTAAAAAGGTTAAATATTATATTCATGTGAGCAATAACTCCATATCATGGATTTCTACTAGTAACTTGGTTGAAGGAGAAGAACTCAAACAAATAGAAGATGCTTCAAGAGTTTTATTTTCTTATTTTTACATGAAAGGATGAGTTGATTTTGAATCTATCAAAAGCTGGTGGAAATTTGGTCAAGCTATGATATGAGGATTTAGAACGATTAAAATTTTCTACTCCCAAACATTTCCCTTGGAAGAATGTTTGGTTATTAGAGACCCTATCTCAGGTCTCAATATTCCTTTGGTTAGTTGTTGAAAGTAAGATTTTTATGAGAGAGTCTATTGAGAAGAGGATATTATGGACCTTTCAAATGTGCCTTGGGTGAGAAGGATTTAGAAACATAAAACCATGTACTTCTTCATTGTTCTTCTGCTCACACCATTTGGGGTTTCTTAAAATATATTGGGTAGCTCCATCAACATTGAAGGAGTTGATGAAATGTTGGATTAGTTATTCAAAGCTAAGGCATAATATATTATGTGGATGACTGGTCCTACCATTATATGTTGGAATTTATAGTTTAAAAAGAATAATATAACTTTTATAAATAAAACTCAGAATAATGCACTAGTTTGGAACCATATTATAACCTCTCTTGTAGAATATTTGCAAATATGATGCTATTTATTAGAAATATCAAGTGTGAAAAAATAGGTGCTAGCCACTTGCTTACAGGATTTGAAGATACATGGAAGGGTCATTTGTGGCAATAACATTAAAACAAAGGATTTGCTTCAATCTATGATAAAATAAAAATATCCAAAAATTGGGTTTGTCAAAATTAATTTTGATAGTGCTTTCAATAAAATAAAATAAAAATGAAAAGTGTTGGCGGAGGTGGTGTTTTTTTGAAAAGGTGAAGTTCTTCTCACTTTCTCATAATCATATGAAACTTCAACTAACAACTATGCAAATTGAACACTTATAATGATTAGAATTGAAAATTAAAATTGAAAAAAAATAGAAATATATTTCAATTGAGGAGGGTTTGCAGCAGAGGGTTTTTGTTTTGTCGTGGAGTGTTTTTTGTGGTGGAGTGCTTTTGCAGAGAAAGGAGGGTTTGCAGAACAAGGAGGGTTTGCGACGGAGTGTTGTATTACACATCTATCTCATCGGGTAAGCACATTTTTTGACCTCTTTCGATTTATAAAATAATTTAAGTAGATAGGAGAAATATGTGGACATATAGTTCCTTCATTCTGCACACCAGTTGTGATCTCCACTAGCTTTTAGCTAGAACAAAAAAATTGAAAAGGGTTTTAGTCACCCTAAAAAAAAATACGACAAAAACAACAACACAAAACATACAACAAATATTTTCCCGTCACAAAATAGTTAGGGTCGAGTCTGTTTCAACGGGTTTGCAGTGGAGGAGGGTTGTAACAAAGGAGGGTTTGCATAGATATATATACATAAATTTTTTCAACGAGTTTGTAGCGGAGGAGGATTTGCAAAGCAAGGAGGGTTTGCGGTGGAGGGTTTTATTATATATATATATATATATATATATATATATATATATATATATATATATATATATTTCATCGGATCAATAGTATAGGGGGTTCGACAAGGGTTTGCAGTGGAGGGTTTTATTACACATCTATTTCATTGGATCAATAGTATAAAGGGTTCGACAATGGAATAAGGGAAGCAACAATTGCAAGAACTGATATATGTCAATGAGAAATAATACTGGAGGATATTAAGGCGTTGACAAGCTCGAGCAAGGGCAAAAAAAATGAAGAGGATGGAGAATAAGAAATAATCAAAGGCACTAACCATTATCAAAAAAGAAGATCAATTAGCCCAACAGAGGGGACAAAAGAGAGAAGATAAAACAAACGAAGTCAAAATGACAACACAAGAGAATACAAAAGAAAAATAAGTGAGGAGAAAAAAATCAGAAATAACCACAAGAAAGCATTCAACATGGAAAATGGAGGTCACCAAAATGAGTTTTCAGACAAGGAAGAAACTTACAGTCCCACAACCACACCACTCATGTGGGCACCAAGACTTTATGTGCAAGAGCTAATGAAGATGAAAGAGAAACTTGAAAGAATGGAAAGGAGGGAGAAATTAAGAGATACTAAATCAAATGAGGTTATAAACACCATTCGGAGGCTGGAAAAAGAAAACATCCAACTCAAGGAGCAAGTGTCAAAACTACAAAACCTTGCAAACATGGGTCGGCGTTAATGGCATGTCCTCAAACAAGCCATCCACCCCCCAATCAATGATGCAATAGAGGTAGAAACAAGAGAAAATGAGCTACAAAATAAAAGACATGGAAACAAGAGAAAATGAGCTACGAAATGAATTAGCAAAGGCAAAGACATGGTCTCAAGTAGTAAAATAACCAGTCAATCAACAAAAAGAGTTGATAGAGAAGCAAGTAAAAATTCAAATAACAGAATAGAAAGAAAGACATGAGAAGTTATCAAATCTAATCATCAAAGGGTTGAAATATTACGGGGATAGGAAAGACATAAATCGTTTAACCAAGGACTTCTTGTCAGATCATTTACAATGGAAATGTCAGATAAAAAAGTAAGTAGAATTGGCATACTGAGAGAAGGAGGCAGAGATAGGCATATTCGGGTCACATTGATGAGCTATGAGGATAAAACAAGGTTACTAAAACATAGAGGCATGCTGAGAGGGTCACAATTCTATTTATATTACGACCTAAATTTTTTACAGCAGGAAGAAATAAATAAGGAATGGGAAAAGGTGAGGGTAGCAAGGAATGAAGGGAAACAGGCATATTTAAGAAATGGAAAGGCATACATCACATCTAAAAAAACCCAAAACAAATAGGGAGTATGGCCCGCCAGGGAACATCTTACGATGGTAAGTTGGAACTATAGAGATTACCCTTGGAGAAGAGGACCCGAGTTAGGGCCCATTGCTAGAGACAAAGATATAATCATACTAATGGAAAAACATGAACAAGATGGATGCAAGAATCCAGAATTTGTAGGATACAAAAAATAGTAATATGGAATAAAACAATGAAAAATAGCAAAGTGCATGGGGGTATTATGGTTTTAATAAAAGAGGAATGAGACAGGGTCATTAAAAATTAAAAAACAAGATGAAAACAAATAGTACATCTAGATAAATATCCTAGAAAATAAGTCAGTTATTAGCATAGTAGCATGTTATTTTACTCCCAAGAATTCTAAATTCTATAAGAAATATGAACTTAACAGAGAAGACCCATACTCCTCCCTAAAAAGAGACATTTCGATATACAGTAAGTTGGGGGAGATTATATTAATTGGAGATTTCAATGCAAGGACAAAAAATAAGCAAGCTAACATTCTAGAAGGTAGCGAAGATATTGAGAATAATCCTCTTTGGATGCCAGAAGAGGAAAATCAGTAGTGGACTAGAATTTCAAAAGATGAGCATGGGGCTATCGTGCAATATGGAGAAGAGTTGTTAGGCCTCTGCAACATACACAACTTGATTATTTACAATGGGATGAACAAATGGAAAAATTTAAGAAAGTATACATGCAAAACATATAAGGGCTAAATTGTAATAGACTATGTAATATGCTCACAAAATTACATACCAAAAATAGAGGAGCTAGAAGTGGAAGATTATCCAGTGGAACCTAAGTCATATCACAACCCAATTGTTATGAAAATTCGAATGCATGGAGACAAACCAAGGGAAAAACACTCGCAAGGCAATCAAAATAAATATCCTCACAAGGGGAATATTCTCTTAACAGATGAAAATCGATAGAATTTTAGAGTAGTATTAAATAACAATTTACAGGAAAAAGAACTACCTCACAGTAGAAGAGATTATAGTAAGAGTGAATGGTTAATGCACGTTATCCAAGAAGCTCTAAAAAAATGCAAGAGAGCTAAACCTAAAAAGAAAGAAAGGAATAACTTCCCAACCAACCCATGGTTCAATGAAGATTGCAAAAAAATGCGAATATTACTAAAGGAACCAACGGGTAAAACAAGAGCAAACAAAAAAGCATATGAGAAATTGGTAAGGGCAAAAAAATAAGAATACACTAGAACAAGGAGGAAAGAATTGATTTACTTAGGAAAGCATGAACCAAAGAAATTTTGGAAGGAACTAAGTGTGAAAAGGATGCAAACTAAAAATAGCATAAAATTTAATCAATGGTTGGAGTATTCAAAACAATTGTATTAGCGTAGTAACCAGCAGGAGACACCCCCTACTATCATTGTCAAGAAAGAACTTTTTACAAATGAAGATATTATTCAAGGTATAAAAAAGTTAGCAACTGGTAAAGCCTGTGACATAGACAATCTTCAGTCAGAGAATATAAAATGGGGGTAGATATTTTGGCACCGCAAATCAAATAAATTTTCAATGAGGTCATACAAAATGACTTCCCTACCAAGTGGACAACTAGCTTGACCATTCCTTTGTTTAAAAGTGGAGATGTAAATAATCCCTCAAACTATCGAACTATCACGATCAACCCTCTCTTTGAAAAGTTTTTTGGGAGTATGATAGAGCGTAGGATAAGCATACGGGTAGAAGAAAAGGGAAAGAGAGAAAAGGGGTAAGCAGGTTTTAGGCCCGCACTCAACTATTGATCACTGTATCACGCTCAAACACATAGTGGAAAAAATATGGGATAAAAAAGATGAGGCTTTTTTTTATTTTGTAGACTTCAAAAAGGCATTTGACACAGTGCCAAGGAAAAAATTATGGAGTAGAATGGAAGAGCTAGAGGTTCCAATTCACTACAAGGCAATAGTTCACATACTATATGAGCATGTAAAGGCTAGAATCAGAACACAAGAAGGATTATCTGAATGTTTTGGTAGTGACATAGGTGTCAAACAAGGTTACCCTCTATCTCCGACCTTATTTGGGTTGTACATTGACAAGTTAGAAGAATGGATAAACAAATTTGGGGGAGAGGGTGTGCACTTAGCCAAATATGTGGTAAAACTCCTCATGTATGCAAATGATGTAATTCTTGTGGCCAAAACAACCAAAGATCTAGAAGATCACCTTTGAGCCCTAGAACTCTTTTGTAAGGAAGTTGGGATGTAGGTGAACACGAGAAAAACAAAAATTATGATTTTTTTCAGCAAAAAAGAAGCAACAACTCGAATTTTAGTTTGCAGGAGAACCGCTTGAGGTAGTAGTAGAATACAAATACCTGGGCATAGAATTTCATGACAAACTTAATTGGAATACATGTAGGATGAAAAGAACTCAAAGTGGTTGGAGAGCACTATATGCACTTCAAAACAGGTGTAGGAATGCTGAGTTGTGGGACTGGAAGACCACCAAGGTCTTATTTGGCCTACTTGTTACATCGGGTTTGTTTTATGGTTGTGAGGTGTGGGCTAGTGGCACAACAAATGCAAAATAGAGGCAAATAGAAAGGATTCAAAAATATCTAATCATAAATTTTCTCAAAATTAAGGTCACAACCCCTTATGAAATTATTCTAGCTGAAACTGGAATGTTCCCTTTAGAAGCAATTGCTATGACCAAGTTGTTATGTTACTTGAAAAAAACAAAAAACATGAAAAACAACAGATGGCCTAGGGCAGCTAGGGACGAAGAGTTGCATAGGCGGAAGAATACATGGATGAAACAAAATCAGAAATGGATGAAACATTAGGAAATCAACATAAATGAATGCCCAAATGTCAACAAAGACATACAAAATTATGTGAATGAAAAGTTTAGAAGTGGAATGTGGAAAAATGCAAGCAGGAAAATACAATATTATATTGCAAAGTTTAACCCAACGTATGACCACAAGGAAAAAGCGTATATAGGCTCTGAAATCAAGTGGAAGGAAAATATCCTCATTGCTCAAATAAGGACTAGATCTCATACACTTAGATGTGAAACAGGGAGATGGACAACGCCCAAAGAACAATGGGAAGAAATGATATGTACTTTATGCAACACAGGGACAGTAGAGACAAAGGAACACTTCATTTATAAATGCTTGAGTTTTTCAGATATCCGTGGCAAATACAAAGAAACACTTGGAAACGGGTCTATCACAAAGTTATTTGAAGACAATAAAATAAAAAAAGTTGAGGAATTACTAACCCAAATCAGCAGGAGAAGGAACAACCTTCTCAAATATATTAAAGATCATATGATATGATTTGAGTAGTTGTACTTCCATATTTGAGGTCCCATAGACCATATTTGGGTCTCGTGGACGTAAATAAAATCTTTCATTTCATTTCACAAATTACCATTAATACTTGTCAACAAAAATGAATATTATATTTTGACCTAACAACTATATATAATAACAACAAATATAATATTTTAATATTTTGATGGGGTGGTCTGATTAGAAGCCACCACATATAGTTTATTATATTAAAAAACAAAAGTTAATAAAAAAAACAACAACTTAAAATATAAACATATGGGTAATGGTTTTCTTAAATGTTAAATAATAATTTAAGTATTCAAAACAATATAAAATTAAAAAATATTATAAAAATAATTTGTTAAGAGTTTAGTTTTATAATTTTATGATAAAAATACATAATTAAAATATAATAATTTTTTAATTGATTATATGAAATTGAAACAAATTTTAATTATATTGCATCATTACTACATAATGATATAATAAACAATTATACATCAATCTGTTGGTAAGACTTCAACCTAAGTTTTCTTAAAAATTTAAGCAATTAAACTAATAAAATGTTTTTATTAATGTAATATTATTTTATAAATATAGAATAATCTTTATATCCAGATTATAAAAATTACTAGTAAAAAGTCAACCGGTCCTTGGTTCAACGCTTGCAACAAATAATATGTATCCCACACTAAGGTTCAAATATCAACGACATGATAACTCAATTTGACTAAATCGATGTACAAGGGTAACCCTTTCAAAATCCTATTTAAAAAATAAATAGTAAAAAGTATATATAATGTACTAAATTAAACTAAAAGGGTCCTTGGTTCAAAGGTTGGGACAAATAATGTTATGTATCCCATCAAATCTCGACAGCATCACATAACTCATTTTTTTTTTTTTTGGTTAGTATGAGAAACCTCTACGAAGGCTGGGTAGTCTTCTCCCAACCATGGCTCTTTTTTTTATTGGGTTAGTGTGAAAAACCCCTGCAACCAACGCACACTGCTGGGCAGTCTCCCCAACCATGATCCCCCGTAAAGTTGAGAGCTATACTTATCAATAGGGAATTTAACACACACCCACCCCCTCACACACTCGCCCAAGCTCCAATTTAACTAAATCGATGTACAAAAGAAAGGGTGACACTTTCAAGATCCTACCTAAAAAATAATAATAATAATTATATATATATATATATATATATATATATATATATATATAAAATGTTTCCACTTAGTATGATTATTGGATAGAGGAAAGATGAAATATAAATTTTAGGTTAAATTTAAAATTTGGATTTGAAGATAAATTTTAATATTTTTATAATATTAATTTAAAGGTTAAAAATATAAATGGTTAATATTAAATTAATAACATTTGATTAAAACATTATTTTTAAAATTTAAAAAGAAAATATATACGTATGTTAGTGTTCTAATATTAATACTACCGTTCGTTGAAATATTACTATGTCATTCGTTGATGCCATGATAATTTAAGGGGGAACAAAGTATAGGATTAACGAGCTGAAACCCTGGAAACAAGAACACCATACAACACTTTAAAGAATGTCTGTTACGCTAAGAATCTGGATGTTTATTTCATGACCTTGATGGTCTTATGATTCACTTAATAAAAATGTATAAACAATAACGGCTCCTGTAGACTTTAGCATGCGCAATGTCAATCCCATGGGAGCGGAATGGCCCACCAAATGTACGAAATCAATTCAAAACATGGCTTGTCCTCAAATTCAAAGTCAAAAAAGCATTAGAAAAAAAACCCATGTCCTGCTTTTTCAAACTATTGCTCTAAATCCATGGTGGGCATTTAGCTTATGTCCCTAGAGTATTGATAGGAGTGCACCCACATCTTCATTGTGATGATGTCTCTCCACCTCAATTTGCTTGACCAACCACATGATGATCATGGTAATGGATCTAAATTTAGATTTTTGCAGAGGCAATGATACTCTCATCTGAAAGGATTTATAGGCCTAGCCTTGATAGTCAAGCCAAGGTTGGCATCCAGCAATATTGGCTTGTGGGCTGTGCATGAATTTGCTTGAACACCATGATGAATTCAAGCTGTGTTGCAGGCTGCCTGGATGCACAGGTTCCATTGAGATTCAGCTTCTTGAGCCTCTACCAATGGCCAGATTCAGATGCAGAGTTTGTCAGGGTGTTGAGCATGAAGGAGGGGGATGACAGCCCCAACAAGCTCAGAAGAAGAACAACATATGAGAGCTATGCCTGCAGGCAGATGTTCTTGAGGAGCTACAAATTCTCCAAGAAAGAGACTGTGCCACAGAAGACCAAGAAGTTTCTGGGGAGAGCCACGGCAGCAATGCGCAAGATGAAGAAGAACTTAACCCTCAAGAAAATGCTGTCCCTGTTCAGAAAGCTCGGAGACAGGCTTTTCAAGGCATGCTGTGCTGTTCTGGCTGCTGTCTTTGGTTGTCTGCTGGCTTGCACCACCAGTGTGGATGTCAAAGACCAGCAGCAGCAGAAATGAACTAAGATTGGTCTGATCTAACTGTTGTTTTAGGGGGGGGGGGCTTCAGAAATCTTTATCTAGGTTTATTGGGGGCTTGGGTGGTTGGTCTAACATCACTACGCTTCAGGTCCTGGAAAAGGGGGCTTGATGATTTTGGGTAGGAGATTTGCTGCTTGCAGATGCCTCCTATATTCAGATACGAATTGGTGGGGATGTAACTTGCTTCTTAGCTATATGTTGTAATGTACTTAAATCTCACTAGTATGAATATGGTAGTATGCAATATTTTCTGATCAACATTTTCTTTTTGGGACAGCATGTCCTTTCAAGATTGCAAAATGTGATTGTATTCCTTTTTCCGTTTCTGCTATCAAGGACATTAATCCATTTGTGAGATGCTCTGCTGTAAAAGTTGCATAAATCTAAAACAAACATTTAAGCTTGGGATTCGGTCTTTGTTAAATATATATAGCAATATTTTTAATAAACTTTAAAGCAAATCAGTCAGATTATAGTGTTGTGGCCTGGTTATTGGCATTAGGTTTTTGCAGGTTGTTTTGGAATGGCAAACGTCTGACTTTGGTACCCAGCACGTTTTTAGTTATCTTGTCATCGTGACTGAGAGGGAAACCATAATTAGCATTCAAATGGATGTGGAAAGGTGTTTGGCACTAATGACTGCAAAGAGGATTGCTTGAACTCTAAGCATGCCCTTTAATTTAGTTGGCTTTCAAGCCTCTTACCTTGACAACTTGGGAAACACTCAGAGACATTTGAGCTGAATTTGGGTAATTTCTATATTGGCATTTTCCATAGAAGTTATTTCAACCGGATCACAGGACTGTGCTATATCTGGTTGGTCAGTCTTAATTTTATCAGGTCTAACCAGTGTAACTAGATTGGGTTGACGGATCTCTGCCCCTGCCTTGATCTGCTGTGAAGTTTGTGAGGAATAGATATCTGGAATGTATTACTGTCTCTGAATTGCACCTTACTTTACATTTCTGTTTGTTCTGTGGTATGAATACAATGAGCAAACTTCCAGCTCAAAAAGAGCATCGCCCAATTTGTTGCAATAGCAACCATAACCATATATATAAAACCTGTTTCTAAAACCACTAACGAGGAATTGTCTGTCAGAGGTATTACTCATTTCCTACGGGGATCTTAAACATCATCAGAAATCCTGTAAATTTTGCAAAAATTTAGCTGGTTCTAGCTGAGTCTATAACTATGAACACAGCTGTGCATTAAACATGCAAAAATATCCTCAATAAGTAATAAATAGCTGTGTTCATTCTCATTTCAAAATGCTCAGAACCACATGCTCCAATTTTCCTTTTCTCAAATTTCAATTATGCCACTTACTTGATACCTGATGCATGCTAAATTATTGTTTCTGACATGCTCTCAGCTCTCAAATTGAAAGCACTTCCAACTTTCTAACAAATAAGGCTAGAATCATGTGACTTCTGCTACAATGACCTGTAATAGAGTATAAAAAGAAATGGACTTCCGCTACAATGACCTGTGATAGAGTATAAAAAGAAATGAGCAGATACTCCCGTTACCAGAATATTCTTTATAATTTTAACCCAAAAAGTTAAAATTTTTTTTTATAATTTTAACCTTACAAAATTTGAACCTTAAACTTCTATTCTTAATTCCAAAATATCAATCATTAAAACACTCCTTATATCAATACCAAACATATATCCATTCTACTTCTCAAAACTTGCATTTCACCAACCTTTATATAAAGCGTCCTAAAATCACAAAAGGTTCATGCCACTGCCACCTTACTGCCAGAATCCAGACCCCAGAGCTTAAAATATCAGCATTCCCTTTACCCCGGCATTTGATCATCAAATAAGACTTGAGCCACTTTATTTTCTTACTGATTGGAATCATAAAAAATGTCAGCACGGGCATAGACTGAATGCATACCAAATCATTGTCTCTGACATGCTCAGGCTCTAATATTGAATGCTCACTAAAAGGAGCACTGAAGAGCTGAAGGCCCGTGACTTCAACACAATAACTCAAACATGAAATATACATTTTAACCTTATATTATTGATGTTTTATTTTGGTTAATTTGAATTATTATATTTCAAACAGTATGATCTCCATTATATTTTTACTTTAAAAAAACTTGTTTCAAAACCACGAGATCTTCAAAATCTTTCTTCCAAACTTAAATACACCATCTCCAACATTGTTATTGGTAAAACCTTAGACTTTTAAAATCTCAAAAAGATAAAACATATAGATGTTTTAATCTTTAGAAACTAAGTAATGCATAACATAAGGGATAAGGGATCTTAGTATAACTTGAGTATGTTTTACTATAAAATAAAATTTTAAAATTTAAATTTTATTAAAGATGCAGGATTCTATACTGCATTTAGGTAATCTTGGACAACAATAATCTCATTTTACCTGTAACTTTAACTGGAGGATTCTTTTCACCAAATTACAACAAACTGAAAAAATTCCTTTCACCGAACTACAACAAACTTCAAAAAAAAAAAACAACAATAAATTGATTATATAAACCATAAAATAAAAATTTACAACTCAACTCCAACTCATAGCTTTGACTAAAAGCTTTCAAACATAAATCCAAATGCCTATCACATCAGGTCACTGCTTTTTATGAGATTGTGGCATGGGGGTATTTCTCAAAGATTATGCGCTGTCATTTCCATAGAAACAAGGAAACATGATGAGCCACACCTCCCCTACGCGACATCATAACGTCCTACTTTCCGGTACAACATGGATCCCCACATCCTAATGAATTTTGAGGAAAGGGCTCTACTGTCGTTCATCTGTCTACATTTTGTCATTTTGAATCCTCAATGTTTTTTATTTTTTTTTGTTGTATATTTGGTTCTTTTTTATTAGATTAAGTTATATATATTTTGTTAACACCTAATTTATACCATCATGTCAAAAAAAAAATTGGAATTTTACACATGTTGGGTGAACCTTAACCTCCCAAAGAAAAGCCAAAGCATTAACCATTGCCTGATTTTGTCGAGAACAAGTTTTATATATAAAAAGGTTAGTGTGAAAAACCCATACAATCGACTCAAGGTTGGGTATCCCCATCTCAACTGTGACCTTTCGTAAGGGTGAGAGCTGAACTATAGGGACCAAACACACAGCCATACACAACCACCCCTCACACACTCACCACACCACACCACCATTTGAACCTTGGACCTCCCAAAGAAGAGCCAAAGCTCGCACCCTTGCACTGTCCCCACGGGACTCAAGGATTTGGGTAGTGTGAGAAACCCCTACGACCCAACGCATAGGGCTGAGCAGTCTCCTCCCAACCATGAACCCTCGTAAAGAAGAGCTACACTTATCAATAGCGAATTAACACACACCCACCTTTCACACACTTGCCCACGCTAACCTCCGGAAGAAGAGCCAAAGCCCAAACCATTATACTGCACCTAAATATTTTTTATTAAAATTAATGAGACAAATTATATATTTTTTTAATATTAATTTATTTTTAAGATTTTTATTTATATAAAAATAAAATTTATAGTTGAATTTAAGATAGTTATCTTTATTTATTTATTTTATTTTTTTTTAATTTACATGGTGGAATCGGTAGCCGCCACGAATCTGGGCAGGCTGTCCAACTTTTATGGCCGCCACAGTATTCTGCGCTGTCCGTCCCAAAAGCCGTCACACAGATCTTCGCGCCGCCCCTATAACCACCATGCCACAATCATTTTAAACCTTTTACGCTGCTGAAAGCACCAGGAAAGGGACAAGCGTTAATAGTTATCTTTATTAATGTTAAATTTTAATTGGATTGTACTTTGAATTTAAATCATTATCATATGATTTTTTAATGATTTTTATTTCATTTATAATTTTTTTTATGTTCTACGATAATTATTTTCATCATAAATTCATATTGTAGGTTTAATCCTTCTATAGTCCTTGTTAAAAAAAAAAAAAAGTGACTTATAAAAGATAAGTAACATGTAATTTGTTATATTGATGCATTGATAAAAATATAGATAGCATGTTAAAGCAGGTCTTAAAATAAGAGGACGAGGTGCTAAATTAAAATAATACGGGTAGTATTTAAAACACTATGAGTCTCATACATTTAAAATTGATTAACTCGTCGTGGATTTCAAAAAAACATTTATGACGACATCTAATTTTTATATCACTCACTTCTCTTCAGCTTTCAATGTTGGAACTAATCCTCGATCCACAAATCTTGTATATCATATGTCTTTCTGTTCACTGTTTTTTTTACTTTATTTTCTCTGGAGCTGTATTTAACAATCCCATTGCTTTGTATATGTCTTACTTTACAATCTTATTAACTTCTTTTAATCACCTATGAACATTAATACAAATTCAAATTCAAATTAAAATCCACACACCAACACATGACTCATGTAATTTGTCAACCCTTCGTTTTCTTATTTTATTGTTCAATGTTTAAAGTGAAATGTAGGGGAGCCATGGGCTCCTTCTTTTTAGCACTTAGGATCATGATGACAATAATGTATTGTTGGGTAGTTTCATCTTACCACTAAATAAAAGGTTAAATGTAGCAACGCAACATCATAGTATCACAACATTACTAACATAAATTAATAATTTTAAGATTATGCTAGCAAGGTGTTTGAATTTTCATTTCCAATATATGGAAACAAAATTTATATTTGTGATAATATAAGACATATAAAGTGATGCTATAGAGTGTTGATCTTAAAAAGTGGTTTGGTGTACACATTTATATAGAGGTTGTTAGCATTTCGACTTTCATCTTTCTCATATCGATTAGCTCCTTTGTAAAATTGCCCCATGTCATCCAAGCTTTAGCTTCTATTTCATCATTTAGATGATAGGACTTACAACATTAGGTTCAATAGGCTTCCACCACCTTAATTACATGTGTTCTACGTTCTTTTATAGCTTCTACATCATGTCATTACTAAGATAGATAATAAATGTTATGTTTTCACTACATAACACCTTTTAATTATACAAATAGGAATTTTCTTAGTAGCCATGACAAATTTCTTTGAGATTCATATTCTTAAATCATGTGCAATATGGAAAATACAACTTGGGTCCATTGGACCTCATTAATTTTAGTGATAATATAGGTTCCTTAAATTCTCTTCCATTCTTTAATATGCCCTTCAAGAAATATTGCTCCACATGGTCTTTCTAAGATTTCAAGCATGGCATCTTTGTTGTCTATTTGGTTTCTATTTTTCATATCAAGAACATATGTCTCCTATGTTGTTTGATGAACTTTTCCAACTTTATTACCTACTAATAAAAAGCCTTGAGGATCTCCTACATTCTTACCACCAAAAGGCTTTTGGTTTAAAACTTTTTTAAATACACACACTTTCATACTCTCCCCACGTGGGAATCCATCACCTCCATCACATAATTTCTTCGTTGATTCACAAACATCATGTCCCTTAATGGACCTTAACAAAATAATTACCAATCCAATACACTTCCCATGTTTAACATCAACAATCTTCTCCCTTCCACCAATAAAATATGTGGCTTTATCAACCTTTTCAATATTTCTAGACACTACAATCACTTGTTAAGTTAGATAAACAACCATTACCCCTTATAAACATGCCATAAATTCCATACACCCACCCACCCTCCATTTTTATAATGATACTTTTTATCTACTCTTAAAATAATAGGATTGATTTGATTTTGTTTGGTTGGCCTATTGGCTACCATTCTAAAATGCAAAACAAGGGAAACAAGAAGACATGAATATTGCAAGAGGTATTCTTTGTTGAGGAATAAAATGTTTTACAATGATCTTTAATGTGATATATAAGAATATCTATAGGTGACTTGTCCCAAAAATAGCGCAACATCCTCAATATAATGAATCCCCAATAACTCCTATTATAACTATAGCTTTTCCTTCAATTGCTCATATTCCTGCACCCAAAGCATTACCTCTAGTACCCACTCTACCAGCATTGCCAATGCCTGAACCTAAGGAATCACCAATAATGATAGAAGTGTTGTCTACATTGAAAACTAAATAATAAGGTCACAACTATTGAGAAAAGAGAGATTTCAACCTAAGAGATTTTTGTATGTTATTAGAGATCAAAGAGCTTCTAGTAGTAACATCATAGAAAAATTTAACAATAGTTATCAAGATCAAAAACCAATGGTACTAGAGCCTAAAAATTGCCCTTGGTGCCTAGTATGCAACAACCATCACAATGTTGACACCTATGTAATGTATCAAAATTAGGTCCAATTAGCTACCAAAAAGGTTGAAAGAGCACATAAATGTCAATTCAACATGATATGGGAACCAGAGCAAATCATGATCACTCAAGACCCTTTGGAAGAAGAATGCATATCAATGTTAACCAGATTCAAGGAAAAACCAATTTAGGTAGATCCATAGAAGCTAGAGCCATTTCAAGTTCTAGCTCAATCTCAAAAACCTAAAGATCAAGCCTTGAATGATATTGGGAAGGCTTTAGCTCAACTTGAGCTAGAGAAAATTTTATCTACATCAGAACCACGAAAGGAATAGCCAACCTCAAAGCAAACAAAAAGGCTAAAGAAATTATGTCTGAGTCAAGGGAACAAGCATGAGATATGCTTAGATACCCTTCTATAACAAAGAGACAAAGAATATAAGTTGCTCAAGAGTACAAAAGAAGGTTTGATGAACCAGAAAGAAAAAATGAAAAGAAGCCAATAGAAGCATCCAACTTCAATATAGTCGAAGAGCTTAAAAAGACTTCTTCTAAAGCAAGTATGTATGATGCCCTGATTATTCCTGACCAAATATATTTACTCAGAGCTTCATTGAAGAAGACCACTCTAGGAGATGAACCAAGCTCAAAATATAATCTCGCTCAATATTTGATAACTTTAGAATATGCCACCTCCCTTTTAGATATCCTTAAGGATGGAAGGTTGGGTCATGCATAATTATATGATTGATTCTAGAGCCACAATAATTGTGATTCTTAAAGTAGTATGTGAAGCTATGGGTATGAGTATACCCACTCATATCCTAGAGATCTCCAACTAGATGTCACTCCCATAAAAATGGTGGTGTAATCAAAGACATCCCCATGATGCTCCATAGAGTGCTAGAGATCACTGTAATTCAAGAAATAGTGGTTGTTGAATTAAAGCCATATTTTGGTCTCTGCCTTTTCCAAGAATTACAACAAAGTTAGGAGGCTATATGTACTTGGATTATTCTCATATGATAATCCCACATAAAGGTAAGAGGGTCAAAATTATTCCTGAGAAATCCAAAACTTATGATATTGAGAAGATAGAGAAAGATGAATATACCAGTAGAATCTTTGAAAAGTAGACCCTCTAGAAGATATTCTAAAAGAATTACAGATAGAGGATTAATTCTCTCTAAAAAATTACAATGCCCTAGTTGAGACCAAAATCGGCACCTATCGCATCTTAGGCTCAAAACACAAAACGTTCTAGCATTTACAAATCAAGAATTACAAAAATTAGAGCTTTGGAAGCTTTATATTGATGGGGCTAGATGCAAAAATAGGGTTAGAGCTAGGATCACGCTAGTATCTCCTTTAGAAGGAATCAAAAGCTTCTACATATTAACATGGAGTTGCACTAATAATGTTAAATATAAGGCCTTGTGCCTTGGTGTAATGCAAGCAGAAAGGATGGGTATTGAGTTACTCACAATCTATGGTGACTCAAAGTTCATAGTCAACCAAGTGACAGAGAAATGTAATAACAGACATCATTATCTAAAGGTATACCAAAATAGGGTATGAGATTTTATGGAAAGCTTTGAAACACTAAATATAAAATCTATTCCCTGAGAGCAGAATGAGTTGGCCGATGCACTTGCTATCCAAGGAGTAAATTACACGCCTGCTACAGAGTATTGTCTAAGAAAGAAAAATGTTAGCCTCACAATGGCACTGAGAGGGGGGTGAATCAGTGTAGTTCTTTAAACTTAAATCCACAACTCTTAAAGCCGAAACAATTAAAACTTAAAACCAAATAAAGCAAGTATTACAAGAGAACATCACACAACACAAGATTTATCGAGGTTCACCAATTTGGCTACTCCTCAAAAATGACTGCTTGGACTCCCATCCAAATCTAGCCTTTGCAAAGCACCAACTTTACAATCAATTTACAAGCACCCACTAGAAGGAGCACCAACCCCTGATTTATCTGCACCAATAGAAAGGAGCACCAACCCCTGATTTACCAAAGACCAACTGGAAGGAGCACCAACCCCTGACTTATCTACACCAACAGAAAGGAGCACCAACCCTTGATTTACCAGCACCAACTGGAAGGTACACCAACAGAAAGGAGCACCAACCCCTGATTTATCTGCACCAACAGAAAGGAGCACCAACCCCTGATTTACCAAAGACCAACTGGAAGGAGCACCAACCCCTAATTTATCTACACCAACAGAAAGGAGCACCAACCCCTGATTTACCAAAGACCAACTGGAAGGAGCACCAACCCCTGATTTATCTGCACCAATGGAAAGGAGCACCAACCCCTGATGCCAAGCAAGCAACTTGGACTTCAATTTTGAATCTAGAAGATTGACATAAAAATGCCTTCGCTTTTACAAGACCCTGACTGGTCTATTGCTTACCCAACCTCTCTCACTGTTCACGAAACACACACATCTTTTGCGCTCTTACAGCCGCACTTCACCCTCTTTCAGCCGCCTCTCAGTCCTCTTTTTGCAGCACACACTTTTCGCACTCATACAACCCTCTTACAGCCCTCTCTACGCACTCTGCACTCTCTACGCTCTCTGTGCACTCTACGCTCTCTATGCACTTACAACTGCACTTAGCCCACTTTTCTTCGCCGCCTCTCAGCGCTCATTCTATGCACTTAGCCATATTTTCTTCACTGCCTCTCAGCGCTCACTCTACGCACTTAACGCTCTTTTCGTTGCTTCTCTGTGCTATTTCCACCACACCTCAATTCTCCAAGCAACACTCCTTTTATAACAATATTTTCATAATGTAACTCCTGGTCTTCGTCGGCTTTCATTATTTTCATAATGTAACTCTTGGTCTTCGTCGGCTTTCATTGCACTCCTAGTCTTCGTCGGCTTTCGTCGGTCTTCGTCGGCTTCAACTAATGAAGATGTTCGGTATATCCACCGCTCGAAGATTTCATTCTGTAATAGTCCTTGTAACCATCGTACTGACTTTTGTCACACTTCTTATTTTAGTTGGGTTCTTCTTCTTTTGTTGCTTTTGGCCACGAAAATACATGTCACGATATCGCAACATTTTTGCCTCTTTGTCTTCTTTTGTTGCTTTTGGCCATGAAAATGCAACATGTCACGATATCGCGACATTTTTGCCTCTTTGTCTTCTTTTGTTGCTTTTGGCCACGAAAATACATGTCGCGATATCGTGACATTTTTGCCTCTTTGTCCTTTTCTTGACTTTAGCTCATGAAAATACATGTCGTGATATCGCGACACTTTCGCCTCCGTACTCTTTCTCTTTGCTTTTGGTCGTGAAAATGCGACATGTCGCGATATCACGACACTTTTTCCTTCTTACACTCTCTCTCCTCTTTTAGTCACGAAAATGTGACATGTCGCGATATCGCGACACTTTTTCCTGCTTGCTCTTTCTCTTCCAACATGTCGCGAAATCGTGACACTTTTTCTTGCTTGCTCTTTCTCTTCCAACATGTCACAAAATCGTGACACTTTTTCCTGCTTGCTCTTTCTCTTCCAACATGTCACAAAATCGCGACACTTTTTCTTGCTTGCTCTTTCTCTTCCAACATGTCACGAAATCGTGACACTTTTTCCTACTTGCTCTTTCTCTTCCAACATGTCGCGAAATCGCGACACTTTTTCCTTCTTGCTCAACATGTCGCGATATCACGACACTTTTTCTTTCTTGCTCAACTTGTCACGAAATCGTGACACTTTTTCCTTCTTCCTCAACATGTCGCGATATCATGACACTTTTTCTTTCTTGTTGTATTTTGCTTTTCCTTTGATCTTTAGCATATGGGCCACTTTGGTCTTCTTGGAAAATCACTGTACATACTCTGAATAACCTCTAAACTCCTGTCCACTGCATCAACCGATCTATCTGATTGTGTTGACAACAATGACAATATCGTCATTGCACCTTGCTCAACAATCTCCCCCTTTGGAATTGTTGGCAACACACGTGCAATTTCCTGTAACTCTTCTCCCCCTTTGACAATAATACCAAAGGGCCACTGCAAACTCCCCCGAGTCCATGCACAACATTCTCAAGGAAAAATTATTACACTTAGCAAAAATCACAAACATGAGCAAAAAGATAAACAAATACACAAATGCTCCCCCTGAGAATGTGATCCCTATAGCTAGTCAATTCTTGGGAATATCTCTCACTGGTCTTTTTGAGCTAATTTTACTAGATTGTCAAAATTGATATGACCAGACCTCTTGTGCCACAACCAATTTTCTTCTTCCTGTCCAATCAAGCAAGCTCCTTCTGAAGTCTTTGAGAGAGTGTATAGGTTGCCAGATGTCTCCGATCCAGTTGCTATCAACTTTCCACTGTTTGCTTTTTTGACTTCTACACATCCTGCCCAATCTGTATCTGAATACACAATAAGGGTGAAGTCCTTACCTTTCGGATACCATAACCCATACTCCATAGTACCCTTGAGGTACCGAAGAATCCTCTTAACTACTGTCACATGAGTCTCCTTGGGACTAGCCTGAAATCGTGCCACCATGCATACTGCTTGCAAAATATCTGGTCTGGCAGCTGTTAAGTACAGTAAGCTCCCAATCATAGATCTGTACATGGTTTGATCAACATGTGGAGATTTGTCATCCTTGCTCAACTTACAACCTATCGTCATGTTTTCTACAGTCACCACTGGTCACACCTTACTTTCAATTGTTCAAATCAGGAGAAGACATTTTGTCAAACACTTCACGGCCAACTATAGTGCACCTTACTCAAACTCATACTTCTGGACCTCGGATTGGCATGGTTCACAAAGAAAAGTTGCTCATCTTGATGAGCTAAACATGAATCAATAATCAAACTTCAATATTTTTCACCAAAGCGTCATAATAGATCTAACAATCTTCACATCAATGTGTAGTTCAAATACACACTACTTTTATCGAAACACATATATGCGGCTAGGGCAACATTCTTTCACTAAACCAAATTATCTGAACTGTTATAATCCTTAACTTTGAACAGTGGCAGTAAGAACCATCAATAGTACAACAATGACATATAGCAATACTACCAATGGTGACAACTCTCAATTTAATCACCACCCTTCACGGCACCTCCACAAACAACTACATGAACTGAAACACACTTTGACAACTATGCGACAACTCCCCCTGACTACTTGCCTTTCATCCTTAGATAACCAAACAAATACATAGGAGCATTAAAATAAAACTTTAAGATTGCTCCCCCTAAGGATGTGCTACCTGGAGTTGCTTAGTGCAATAGCGGAGTAGTCTCCTTCAGTCCAAGGAGACACGATTTCCTTTCTTCTGTCTTTCTCCAAAATTTCTTGAACTTGGGCTTGAGTTTTTCAACTACATCCCTATTTTGCACCTTTTCGTGAACTTGAACATTTCTCTTGGGTGGTTGTCTCTTGTGCATCCTTGATGGATGATTATTTTCCTTTCTTTTATGCACATGATTTATTCCCTGTCTGTATTGCATTCTTTGTGTCTGATGAAATCTACTGTCTTGCCTTAGATTAGATACAGAAGTGCTTGGACAAAACCTTGCTATGTGCCCATGACCATTACATTTAAAACATTGCACATGGTGTTCAATCAAAAAAGTAGATGTATTTCTACCCGCATAACTCTTTGATCTATTATTCAATCCACAATAAATTGCCTTGTGACCATAATGGTTGCATCTAAAACAATAGCCGTTAAAAACATTATTATGAATAGAATGAGAGTGATAGAACCTCTTTTGTTGTGGTTGCTTTGCTGTAGATCTTCTTTGATATTTTCTTCCTTTTGAAGATTCAACTTCTAACTTTTCTTGCTTCGATCCTTCAACAGTGAACTTCTTCTTCTCTACATATTTGGAAGATGAAGGTTGTTCAACTTCATATCCAAGACCAAACTTAGCCGTGGAGCTTCTTTGTTGCTTTATCATTTTATCTAGCAACTCTGTGCTCTTCTCAAATTTGAGATTTGTATTGGCCTCTTCTAGTTGTTTCTTCAATAAAACAATCTCTTCTTCTTGTTTGCAGCAAACAATCTCTTTCTCATTGATCTGTGACCTGAGAGTTTCTTCAATCCTTTTGGACTCTTCTACTTGTAGCTTTAGATCACTAATAACTTTGTTAGATTCCTCTTCACGTTTGCTATATACATCGATTTTATCATCCAGGTGTGACTTCAAGGCTTCTTCTATTTTCTTGGCTTTATGAACTTGTAAGAAGAGATCTTTAATCTCATCCCCATATTCTTCCAACTTCTTGGATAGTCTTTTGTTCTCTATACTCAACTTTTCAAGTGCAGCGATCAACTCACCTTCTAGATCTACTTCAGCCTCAAGGTTTTCATCACATACTTCAAAATTCACTCCTTCTACCTTTTTTGGTTCAATTTTCTCTTCCACAAGAACTGAAACTGACTAAGATGCCTTTTTGGAGGAGGATCTATTCTTCTTACCCATTGCGTACTAATCCAAGATCAACCCTGACTGATTTAGCCTAAAAAGGGAACTTGGCTCTGATACCAATTGTTAGTCTCACAATGGCACTGAGAGGGGGGGTGAATCAGTGTAGTTCTTTAAACTTAAATCCATAACTCTTAAAGCCAAAACAATTAAAACTTAAAACCAAATAAAGCAAGTATTACAAGAGAACATCACACAACACAAGATTTATCGAGGTTCACCAATTTGGCTACTCCTCAAAAATTGACTGCTTGGACTCCCATCCAAATCCAGCCTTTGCAAAGCACCAACTTTACAATCAATTTACCAGCACCCACTAGAAGGAGCACCAACCCCTTATTTATCTGCACCAATAGAAAGGAGCACCAACCCTTGATTTACCAACACCAACTGGAAGGAGCACCAACCCCTGATTTATCTGCACCAATAGAAAGGAGCACCAACCCCTGATTTACCAGCACCAACTAGAAGGAGCACCAACCCTTGATTTATCTGCACCAACAGAAAGGAGCACCAACCCTTGATTTACTAGCACCAACTGGAAGGAGCACCAACCCCTGATTTACCAGCACCAACTGGAAGGAGCACCAACCCCTGATGCCAAGCAACAACTTGGACTTCAATTTTGAATCTAGAAGATTGACATAAAAATGCCTTCGCTTTTACAAGACCCTGACTGGTCTATTGCTTACCCAACCTCTCTCACTGTTCATGAAACACACACATCTTCTATGCTCTTACAGCCACACTTTGCCCTCTTTCAGCTGCCTCTCAGTCCTCTTTTCGTAGCACACACTTTTCGCACTCATACAACCCTCTTACAGTCCTCTCTACGCCCACTCTATGCACTTAGCCCTCTCTACGCTCACTCTACAACCACACTTAGCCCACTTTTCTTCGTCACCTCTCAGCGCTCACTCTGTGCACTTAGCCATATTTTCATTGCCTCTGTGCTCACTCTATGCACTTAGCACTCTTTTCGCCGCTTCTCTACACTATTTCCACCACACTTCAATTCTCCAAGCAACACTCCTTTTATAACAATATTTTCATAATGTAACTCTTGGTCTTCGTCGACTTTCATTATTTTCATAATGTAACTCCTGGTCTTCGTCGACTTTCGTCGGTCTTCGTCGGCTTCAACTAATGAAGATGTTCGGTATATCCACCGCTCGAAGATTTCATTCTGTAACAGTCCTTGTAACCGCCGTACTGACTTTTGTTCACACTTCTTATTTTAGTCGTGGTTCACTCCTGGTCTTCTTTTGTTGCTTTTGGCCACGAAAATACATGTCACGATATCGCGACATTTTTGCCTCTTTGTCTTCTTTTGTTGCTTTTGGCCACAAAAATGCAACATGTCATGATATCGTGACATTTCTGCCTCTTTGTCTTCTTTTGTTGCTTTTGGCCACGAAAATACAACATGTCGCGATATCGCGACATTTCTGCCTCTTTGTCCTTTTCTTGACTTTAGCCCATGAAAATACATGTCGCGATATCGCGACACTTTCGCCTCCGTACTCTTTCTCTTTGCTTTTGGTCACGAAAATGCGACATGTCGTGATATCGCGACACTTTTTCCTTCTTACACTCTCTCTCCTCTTTTAGTCACAAAAATGCGACATGTCGCGATATCGTGACACTTTTTCCTTCTTACACTCTCTCTCCTCTTTTAGTCACGAAAATGCAACATGTCGTGATATCGCGACACTTTTCCTTGCTTGCTCTTTCTCTTCCAACATGTCATGAAATCGTGACACTTTTTCTTGCTTGCTCTTTCTCTTCCAACATGTCACAAAATCGCGACACTTTTTCCTGCTTGCTCTTTCTCTTCCAACATGTCGCGAAATCGTGACACTTTTTCTTGCTTGCTCTTTCTCTTCCAACATGTCGCGAAATCGTGACACTTTTTCCTGCTTGCTCTTTCTCTTCCAACATGTCGCGAAATCGCGACACTTTTTCTTGCTTGCTCAACATGTCGCGATATCGTGACACTTTTTCTTTCTTGCTCAACTTGTCATGAAATCGTGACACTTTTTCCTTCTTCCTCAACATGTCGCGATATCGCGACACTTTTTCTTTCTTGTTGTATTTTGCTTTTCTTTTGATCTTTAGCATATGGGCCACTTTGGTCTTCTTGGAAAATCACTGTACATACTCTGAATAACCTCTTAACTCCTGTCCACTGCATCAACCGATCTATCTGACTGTGTTGACAATAATGACAATATCGTCGCTGCACCTTGCTCAACAAAAAATAGAGTAAAAATGATTTTCAAACTACTTGTCCTAGACAAAGAAATATTTTGGCAATTATTTAAAGATGATTAACAAATCATTGACTTCTTTATGAGAGAAGCAATCTTCTCGACTCAACAAGAAGAGATATCCCAAGAAGTTGAACAAGAGGATATTATTAAATTGAAGAATAATCATATCCCCAAAGGGTTGATTACTCTAGAAAGCATGTTTGATAACAATGATAGAAATACAATATGAAGAATTATAATAAAATTACAGGCCTATAAAGAAATTAAATTTGAGCTAGGTAAAAGTTTGAAGATCAAAATCCATTGTACTATAGAGGTAGACCAATTCAAGTCACTATGTATGCAGTACCAAGATAAAATAGCTTGGAGTTATGATGATGTTAGAGTTTATGAAAAATAAGTGATTCAACATACCACTGAGCTAGCTCTTTAAGCCAAACCATTTTAGCCAAAGTAGAGGCCAATTAATCCCAAGATAGAAGTGGCAATGAAATAAGAGTTCCTTAAATTATTGAATGCAAAAATAATATACCCCATAAAACATTCTACATGGGTTTCGACCAGTAAGAAAAAGGAATGGAGACATTCGCCTTTGCGTTGGTTTTCAAAATATGAACAAGGCATCATTAAAATATCATTATCCCATATCTCAAATTGATTAAATTCTACAAATAGTATCAGAGGCAGAAAGATTCTCTCCTACATGACTTTTTAGGGTATAATCAAATATGGGTCAAAGACAAAGACCAACACAAAACAACATTTAATACCAAGTTGGGGACCTTTACGTATCAAAGAATACCTTTTGGACTATCTAATTTTGGGGTTACCTTTCAATGTGCAATGGATTTTGCTTTTGGAGATTTTTTCAATAAGATCATTCTCATTTACTTAGATGACATGACAATCTTCTCCCATGATAAACAACTACATCTAGAGCACCTAGAAAAGGTTTTTCAAAAGTGCCATGAATTTGGGATATCATTAAATCTAAATAAATTCATTTTTGTTATTAATGAAGGGAATATTTTGGGATATGTGGTCTCTAGTCAAGGAATGGCCATTGATCCAAAAATAATTCAAACTATTTTAGCTCTTCCACTTCCTTTAAGTAAGAAAGCTCTACTTTCATTTTTTAGGCAAATCAATTTTGTCCAAAAATTTATGTCAATTTTTGCATAGATTGTCAAACCTATGATAGAGCTCTTGAAAAAGGATGCCATATTTGAATGGAATTCAAAAATAAGAAAGACATTTGAATGGATTAATCCAGATTTCAACAGGGACTTTATTTTATATGCATATGGATATGAAGATAGCTATGTTGTGTTGTAGTCAAGTTTGTCGTCAATCCAACACTAGAATTGTGACTATAATCCTTAGAAAATATGAATATGAGCACCCATTAATCATCGCACAAGCTAAACATTGGAAGAACCAAATTACTTTGATTCAACCTCCAAAGAAGGTTTGCATACCTTTGTCAACTTTAATGGATGTTGACTTTCTTTACTCAATAATGGTAAAATCTTAAGGGTAGGACTAAAAGGGTTAGAAATTTATTTCTGAATAATGGATGGGTGAAGCTAACAAAATAGTCATCCGCAAGATATCTCCCAATGAATCAATTTACAAAAAAAATATTTGGGATTAACAATATTCAAAACCTCGCATTACTCTACATCATTGGCCTTTGACATACTTAAAGAATTATTCCAAAAATATAGTATTAATTATCCAAATTAACATAATAAGATCAATGCTTCAACTAATAGAAATAGAATTCTCATAAGCATGCATATAAGTATGAAGTATTCCAATTTGATCTAAGTTAGCAATCTTAATTAATAGAATAACTAACCATAGAAGCAATAGCAAAAATTTCACAAAATTATGGTCAGCCAGTCAATACAGACATGAGTTTGAGGTAAACATCCCTTGTAATGCTTCTTTCATTAATCGCAAAAAATGTATATAGTAGTGCAAAAAACAATTTATATATGACCCTTTGAAAGGAGGTTGTCACCTTTATTTATAGATTTACAATGAATTACATTCTTAACATTACAGAAAACATTGATTCTTCTTGATCTTCTTGTCATTATGCCATTCATGGTGTTCACTAGTTGTATCTTCTTGATTAGTTGCAACAAAATTTAGGTCATGGTCATCTCTATCATTAATGATTCTTGCACCCCTCTCTTGTCTATGGATCCACTATTGAATATATTTGAAATGAATATTGGAATCTTCTAGACTAAAAGTGGTAGTTTAGATATCAAAAAATTTGGTTTGCCCTTCCTCTGTAACCTTTACCCATGTAAAAATGTAGTAGAGATTTAAACTTGGAGAAGAGTTTACCTAAACCATTGATATCCTAATGAAATACTGTGATTTACCACATGGCCACTTATCACTTACGCTCTTCTTTAGCCAATACAAGATTCTCTTCAATTTTTATCCACAAAACCACATGAATTCAAAATCTCTTCCCTTTATTTGCTAAGTCTAACACATCCCTTGTTTGCGTGCCAATAGCAAATAAGATAAAGAATCACATGATTTCTCATTCTAGAATTCTTTGTAAACATCTTCAGTGAAAGGCCTTTTTCTAGTGCTTGCAAGTTTACACACAACTAACAAAAAAATGAGAAATCATGACATGTTAGTCTTCACTTGATTTTACCCTTTTCTAGTGCTTTTCTGATTTCTAGCACTTTTCTATTTTATAGCGCTTTTCTATTTACGGACGGGCAACAAAGAAGACAAGAAATATTAGGCTTTGTTCTTTCACCTAATTTTACTTTTTTCTAGCACTTTTACTTTTTCCAATGGATTTCCAATTTTGGACTTTTCCTATGGTTTTACTTTTTGAGAACTTTTTTGGATCACACACTTTAACAAATGAACAAGAAACCATGCGGTTCTAATTGCAATGAGCACTCAACACATTTTACCATAAGATCCCATTTTTCTACGTATTCTTGTTTTCCAGTACTTTCATATTTGCACGCAGCTAACAAAGGAAACGAGAAATATCTGCACCATAGTCTTCACTTGGTTTTATCTTTTTCTAGCGCTTTTTTATTTTCCAACGCTTTTTTGATTTCCAGTATTTTTTTGTTTTCCAACGCTTTTCTAATTTCTCCTTCTCTTTGAGCTAGTTATCCTTCTTTCTTGAGAAATTTTGCTCCTTTGCATATTAAAATTTGATCATAGTAAAAATATGGCCATCCATAGCATTTTTTCAAAAAAATTGATACATGTATATTTTATAGCCTACATTATGGCACCTCTCGTGGAACTTTACTCAAAAAGTTATAGAACTTAGAAAGCCTTATCTAAATACCAACACATTGAAGCAAAAAATAGAAACAGGGTCTTAACGGATGCACTAGGGGAGGAAGAGGATACTAACATGAGGAATAAATCACAGGGGGAGAAAATAGGACAAAGTGATGCTAAAACAAAATGGGGCTACAAAGAGGTTCGATGGATAGCAAAATAAACCTCATAATACACATGAAAAGGTAGTAGAAGAAAAAGGAGAGGGATAAAATATAGTATGAAAATCCATAAAAAATAAAGGGAGAAACTAAGAAAGGGATGGAAGATGGCATTTTCATAGGCAGGGCGAGAGAAGAAACACCAAAATACTGGAGAAAAGGAAAGGAAGGCAAGAAATCAAGGGAATTGGAGGTACACAAAATAATAGAACTATGAACAACACCATACCTCCATATGTATACTCCATCAGGGTGTAAATATCATATGTATAATCCATCAAGGCACAGGGCCACATCAAAGGTAGATAAATTTCCATAGTTCAAGCCACTATCTAAATTTTTCTACGTCTCTTCCTCTTCCTTACACAATCAAATTGTAGTCTCTTTAGCCAATTATACACCCTTCTACAACTCCTTGTTTGCACCATCTGGCCCATGATGTCTTCAAATATTTATTTTTTGAGTGGTACTCCTTATATAGAGTCAATTTGAGGGTGATCATCACGTCAGTTGATGACTGTGAGATCATACCTTAAAGATTCAAAAATATCCCACTCACTTGGACTGGCTTTTATACATCACCAAATTCCTTTACTCATGTGGCTCTACCTTCAGCTGAGCTCATTTCGCATGAGATATGACATTCTCCATTTGATTCCATCTATGTGACCTTCAATTTTTCCAATTTTCCTTTCTCTATTTTAGGATTTTTTTGGTTTCATCCATTGGGCAATAGAGTCAAAAAAACATTATTTTGAAGTCCCATCTCCTAGAATATAACTTGCTCGATCTGATCTCGCATACTTCCCACTACTTTCCTAAAATATGTACTAAATATTGTGAGTCACATGCTCCATGAGAAAAACTCCCTACTTATTTATCATGACTATAGTTAGCAATTTTATTTACTCACCGACTATGTACACAAAATTTAGCATGGAAAAATCCCACACTCAGCTTTGGGACTTATTTTGTGACACTATCCCATGAATCTACAATGTTCAGACCATATAATACTAAATATGTATCTTTCTTCGTAACCCTGATCAGGGATTACATAGACTTCCAATATTTTTGATAAACAATGCCTTGATTTCCTACTTTCCTCACGAGCATTGTGTGAATCCAATGATAATTTTTGAACCTTTGAGATTTTAAAAACCTACCTCCAGTATGACACCTAGGCCATCGACCCATTTGGAGATATCCATACTCATGTAAACATAGTGGCTCAACTTCTTGCTCTATCGCATTTGTCTGACCACTAAAATGGAATATAATAAAATAGTCTCTAGATATATTTTGGTGGTGGGAAGAACCTATTGTCATCACCCCTTGTTGTCTTCCATATTCAGAAAAACATTGCACTCGATTCCCTTGTCATAGGTTATTAACCTCTATTTTTGCATTAATGATGATGGTAAGAAGCACATGGAATTGATACTGCTTGTATTCTTCAAAAATTAAAGGGTAAGGGACCTTGTTAGATATTTTAATTTTATCCTTTTCTTTAGACATCTTCACATGATTTGTTTCCTACTCAAAACCAATTTTGGACTATCCAAATGAAACTTTAGAAAGGCAAATTTGAACAAAGGAAGAATATCGGCTACTATTATATCATGAACCAAGGCCAAAGTGAGGTTTCCATATAACATCATTACAAAGTACCTAAAAATACCTACAACTCTTATTGTCTTCCCTTTGAAGTTCGACAACTTGGATTCTATCTTACCTACAGCCAGATCCAAAACTTCACAAATTTTTAGGGGTATTATCCATGCTTCAGCTCTAGGATATACTACATAATTATGCAATATCCCTTTCTCTATGAAAAAAAAAATAACATGGACCATCCTCTCCTTTTTAGAAATTCATGCCTATGTCTTTGAAAATTGTGCTATATTCTTTGATCCCTATAGAGACATTGACCAAATTGACCTCTGGAGGTGTTAGCAAGTCTTCTATCAAAATTTACTAATGTTGCACAAAGCTTTTAAATAGTTCATGGAATTGGGTCACTTTTATCCTTCTCTCTTCATAAGTCAAAGTGGGAAAATACAAGCTTTTGTAAGCCTCAAATTTTCTTTGCTTCAGGGGCTTTATAGGTGAAATCTGCTCTTGTATTTGCATATGTTCTTCATAATTTCTAGTTTCTTAAATTAATGGAGCCTAAAGATAGTTTCTTAGGTGCATATGGGCTACCACTTCTCTTAAGTATTATTGGTATAACTTTTCTATCGGATCAATGCTAACTAATGAGCCTAACACCAATAGGAGTCTATAGTCATTTCCTCCTTGACCATAGCTTTGGCATTTCCACCCCTCCTCTTTTCAATGCATACTAATACTATTAGTATATGGACCATGATATAGTTTTTTTGTTGGTAATGACTTTATTTACCACCAAACCTTCTCCCCTCAATTTTTGAAGTATGTAATTCCTTCATTTTATTTCTCTAGTCTGAGCATGGTATCCTTACTCTTAACCCCTGATTTCCTTGAGGACCACTCAGATGAAAACTAGAGGAAACCTTATTACTACTTCATTGCCATGGCCATGAATTCACTACTCCCTATGGTATATCATAAGAAATGTTGAACGAAGGATCAAAGGAAGGATTGACCTCTCTAGGAAAAATATTTCCCATAGTGATCAACATATTTTCAGCTCGAGAGGCCTCTTGAAAAACATGGAGGAATAACTTCTCCTTAGTCTATTGAATAAAGAGACTTAGATCAGGATGGAGTGCATAGATGTAGAAGAGGTATACTTAGAGGTCAGAGGGTTAGTATTCTTAGGGAATCCTTATCCACATTATTTTGAAATGGACATTGAAATCAAATAGACATTCATGAGGGAATATTTTCACAAATTAGAGTTGTATGAGCAGTAGGAAGGGATCCTTGAGATTATCAAACTCATCAATGAGAGCTTTAGATAAATTTATCCAACTATAGATACTTTTATCTTCTAAGGATCTATACCATGAAATTAATTTCCCCTAAAGAAACATTACAAGTAATCTAACCATGATATCTTTAGCCAAAATTTTTAAAACAAAGGATAACCAAGCTATATCTCGAAAATGCTCTTTCATAGATTTTTCTTTTCCTTCATAGCTAGGGAGATTTTTTAGAGATATGCTAAGGATTTCATGGAGGATTAGGATATTAAACAATCTTGAGTCACACCATGAGGGATAATCTCTATGAGCCATCACTTTCTCCAACTTCGATCTCCTTAAGTGATAAGCACTGAAGATGATTGTCACCAACCAAAGATTTAGGCTTTGTTCTTAGCAGAGTCACCAAATAGTTTTAGAGGAAAATAGAACAATGTAGGAAACCACTGAACCTTGAATTATCTAAATTGTGAAATGAATCATCCCACAGGGTACGCCAAACATTATTGTAGTCTGGTTTGCCATCAAGCCAACACTAGTACTATGACTATAATCCTTATAAAATATGAAGGTGAGCACCTCCTAATCATAGCCCAGAATAAACTTTGGAAGAACCAAATTACTTTGATTCAACCTCTAGATAAGGTTGGCATACCTTTATCAAATTTAATGGATGTTGACTCTCTTTACTCAAAAATGGTAAAATATTAAGGATATGACTAAAAGGGTTAGAAATGTATGCATGAATAATAGATGGGTGAAGCTAATAGCATAATCATCTACAAGATATATCCCAATGAATCAATTTACAAAACTAATATTTGGGATTAACAACATTCAAAACCCCACATTACTCTACATCATTGGCCTTTGACATACCTATAGAATTATTCCAAACACCCAGTATTAATTATCCAAATTATTAAAATAAGATCAATGCTTTGACTAATAAAACTAGAATTCTCATAAGCATGCATATAAGTATGAAGTATTTCAATTTTCTCTAAGCAATCCAAATTGACAGAATAAACTAACCATAGCAAAAGTAGCAGAAATAACTTCACAAAATTATGGTAACCTAGTCAATACAGATGTGAGTTTGAGGTAAACATCCCTTGCAATACTTCTTCTATTTATCGTAGAATATGTACAAATAATTGCAAGAAAATACTTTAGAGCTGATCCTTTGAAATGAGGTTACCACCTTTATTTATAGATTTAAAGTGAATTACATTCTCAGTATTATAGGTAACTTTACTTCTTCTTGATCTTATTGTTGATATACCATTCATGGTGTCCACCAATTGTGTCTTCTTGATCAATTGCAACAAAATTTAGGTCATGGTAATCTCCACTGTTGATGATTCTTGCACCCCTCTCCTATCCATGGATCCGCTACTAAATATGTTTGAATTGAATATTATAGAATCTTCTAGACTAAAAGTGGTAGTTGGATCTCAAAAGTATAGTTTGTGCTTCCTATGTAACCTTTACCCACACAAAAATATCATAGATATTCAAACATGGAGAAGAGGTTACCTAAACCATTGATTTATTGATGAATGACTACGATTTACCACATGGTCACTTGTCACTTACACTCTTCTTTAGTTGATGTGATATTCTCTTCAATTTTTAGCTGCAAAACCATGTAAAATCAATATCTCACCTCTTTAATTATCGAGCCTAACACATCTCTTATTTGCATGCCAATAGCAAAGGAGATAAAGAATAACATGATTTCTCATTCTATACTTCTTTGTAAACCTCTTTAGTGAAAGGTATTTTTCTAGCACTTTCAGTTTTGTGCATAGCTAAAAAAGGAAACAAGAAATCATGACACCTTAGTCTTCACTTGATTTTACCATTTTCTAGCGCTTTTATGATTTCCAGTGCTTTTCTCTTTTCCAACGCTTTTTTATTTGTAGGTGGGCAACAAAGAAGATAAGAAATCTCATGTTTTATTTTTTCACCTTATTTTACTTTTTCTAGTGCTTTCACTTTTTCCAATAGATTTTTGATTTTGGAATTTTCCCGTGGTTTTACTTTTTGAGTGCTTTTCTGGATTACACACTTTTAACAAAGGAATAAGAAACCATGCAGTTCTACTTGCAATAGATACTCAACACCTCTTACCATGGGATCCCATTTTTTAATGTATTATTATTTTCTAGTGCTTTTATATTTGTGTGTGACTAACAAAGGAAACAAGAAATATCTGCACCTTAGTCTTCACTTGATTTTACCTTTTTCTAGCGCTTTCTATTTTCCAGCACTTTTTTTATTTCTAGTGCTTTTATGTTTTCCAACAATTTTATGATTTCTCCTTCTCTCTGAGCCAGTTATACTTCTTTCTTGAGAAATTTTGCTCCTTTGCATATTAAAATTTGGTCATAGTAAAAATATGGCTATCCATAGTTTTTTTTCAAAATTTTTGATACATGTAGCTTTTTTAGCCTACATGTTGTAGTCCTGAATCAAAATAAGGAGGATGAACATCCAGTGTTCTTCTTTAGTCACACATTTCATGATTATCAAAAGAATTACACTTTCATAGAAACTAGGTGTTTGCTATCATGAAATATCTAAAGAAGTTTAGGAATTACTTGTCACAAAGTAAGACTCTAATTTATGTGGTGCATTCAAATGTGATAAGCTTCATTATATAGGGATAATTAGACGATAAGAGAACTGGATGGATCACCAAAATATAGGAACACAATATTGAGATACATCCTATTAAATTGGTAAGGAGTAGAGCCTTATACTAGCAGTTAGCCACCACATCAAAGTAGGATTATAATGTGCCTAGAGGATGATACTAAAAGGAATTCCAAAATTGAGCAACATTTAGAATATCTCGATTGGGTAGACAACTTAATAATATACTTTCAAAGAGGAAGGTGTCATGAAGGTTTAAACACCTTACAAAGGCAAATATATAGGTTGTAGGCCTTAAAATATGTCTTGTTACCAGAGGGATTGTATAGAAAGAACTTCAATGGAGTTCTCTTGCATTGCCTAAAACCAAAGTAGATATAAAAAGTATTGACCAAGTTTCATTCAAGTCTATCTAGAGGACACTATTTAGGTTAGAAAATAGCCACTATAATCCTTAGAGTGGGATATTATTGGCCTATCATTTTTGTGAACTCATTCAAAGTGGCTTAGTCTTGCAAAAAATATCAACGATTAATTGTAAGGAATAGGAATGTATCAATCCCACTACAACCAGTCATAACTGAGGAGCCTTTTCAATAATAGGGATTAGACATCATCAGAGTCATAAACCCAAATTCATCAATAAGCCATAAATATATTTTAACTCGATGGACTGAAGCAGTGGCCACAAAAATGACAAATCAAGATACAATGATTAAATTAATTGAAAAGTTAATAACAAGATTTGGCATCCTAGATGCATTGGTAAATGACAATGGATTTGCCTTCATAGGAGTAAGATTTATTTATTTTACCAACAAATATGAAATTTACTTGAAGACATCATCTAATTATTATCCATAGGGGAACGAGTGGGCTGAATTGACCAATAAGAATATTTTGAAAATTATTAAAAGGGCTATTGGAGAAACTAAGAGTTGACATATTTTTTTGATCAAGCATGATGGGTAGATCAAATTACAGTGAAAAAAATCATTAAAAGCTTCACCTTATTCATTGATGTATGGCAAGGAGGTCATTATCCCATTGCATATCGAACTAATGACTATGAAGCTAATATCTCAGGCAGAACTTCCAAATATGGAAGTGATGGAGGCAAAAATATTGTAACTATTATTATTGGATGAGCAAAGGTAAAAGACTTACTAAAATTTCTAGAGCCACTCAACCATGACAAAATGATGGTTCAACAAGAAGACAACACCTCGAGACTACAAATTTAGCAACCTCATTCTCAAATGGAAAGAAGACAAATCAAAACCAAGGAACCATAAAAAAATTAATTTATTCTACTCTGGGCCATATTAGATCACCACCAAATGAGAGCATAACATGTATGAGCTTTCAGATGATAACAATTGAATTTTATCGATATCGATAAATGACCACTATCTAAAATGCTTCATGTAAATATCCACCAACCCCTTGTATTATATGTACATAGAAAACACAAAAATAAGACAGGCCATAATAATTTTGAATTCACTAAGGTAATTGATTGAAACTAGAGCTAACCAACTCCAATTATTTTGTATCAAAATATCATTGGTTGAAAGCTATGACAATTGAGAAACTTAACTGATATGCAAAGATATTTCACATGATCTAAGACAACATGAAAAGCGAGCTTCAAAAAAGCAACTTAGAGTTCAATTATCGTAGTAACTACAAAATATCTAATACAACAATTCATAAGAGCAAAACTCAGACAAATTTCTACTTTACAAAATTATAGAGAGAAATCACTTGTGCATACAATTCATTTTGAGCTAAAAACTACAAAAACCAGTGCTCTAAACATTTACAAAAGTATGATATAGAAGCATATACAAGTTTAAATTTACTAGTAATGGCCAATAGTGCAAGAGCATCCAACAGTTCCCAAAAAGCGTAGAAGAAAAAAATACTTCAATAACATACATGTTGAATTGGGGACACAAAAGTAAATCTAAATGTCAAGTAGAAATATCTACAAAAAGGTGCCGAACAATGAGCACAAGGACTCTCCCCTAGAAACCTAGGTACATTTGCATGGCACTCCTTATATTCATATATTTACAAGCCCACACACCCTTGTCTAGAACTAGTGCTTCTAGTCATCAAGTTCTATAACCCCCAAATGAGAATGGTCCAAAATTGCAAGTGGTAAATTTTGTTTCAGATTACCCTAGACCTTTTTACAGATGCATTTGACATAGGGGCCAGACCTAGAGTTTTATCCAAATCCATTAATTCTAAAGCTCAAAGAAAATACTATGACTTGAGGAAACATGCAGAAGGTGATGAGTTTTTCAAAGCTTGGCTCATTTCACACTTGCATAATCCTCCAACAGGAAATGAGCTCCCTGAGACCCCAATTAAAATTGTAAATCTCAAGTACCCAAAAATGTTCTCCATGATTGATATAATTTTTGGCCTAATAATTGACAAAGAGGCATATGATTACCAAATCACTATGGCATATGCTATTTTCAAACCTTACTACTATGACGAGTCTCATTTAGACCAATCCCATCATACTCTCTTCTTTGATTGGACCTATGCATGAAAAACTTACGCAACTTCAAATATCATCATATGACACATTTCAATATTGTTTGTATCTAACATGGATTTTATTTTTCAATACCATTAATGATGTGCCTTGGATAGGTGTAAATAAGGTGATTGAGCAAGGGTAAGATTTGGTATTTGTAGAATGGACTAACTTAGGAATTATGACTCATATTATCATTTCAATAGAGAATTTTTAGCCCCTACACCAAAGACATTTACAGAGAAGTGTCTTGGTTGTCTGCAAATGCAAAATCCACATTGCAAAGCCCTCAAATGGAAGAAGGAAACTTGTACTTTATCATGGAAGGAACAGTGATAAGGTTGTATGGTTTCATGGGGAAACCTTTGTTGCTGCCATACTATGTCACATATAGAATATTTTCCATAAAATATTGTAGGAAAATATATGCCATCAATGTAACATTTGGCACTAAGATTAGCAAAAAGGGTACTTGTGAGTGCCCTTTCACTTATGAGTCAATTATAGTAACTATGAGAGGGAAAGAAGAAGAAATCTACTATAATATTGAGAAGCTAGGACTGCATGCTATACCTCATTTATGGAGTTATGATATTGATGATAAATTCAACAAGAGGCTGAATGCTCTGAACAAAGGAAGACTACCAATTTTCAAGAAGAGCAGCAAACCTGAGATAGAATAATTATGGAATATTTTATAAGACGAGTTTGACTAGAAGGTCAACAAAATACAAGAATTACCTCCATGGAGGAACTATTATGAGCAAGATGCTGAATATGATATAAAAAGAAATCTTGAACATAGGTTGACCCAGGATAAGATAATCACAATGGAAAACAAGACCAAATGGGAAGAAGCCAATATTGTAAAACGGTGGATATTCAGGTATGAAAAGCTCATAAGTCTAGATATCTATTGTCAATGGATAAATAATTCTCACAAAAATATGACTTAAAGGCAAAATTATGATAAAAAGGTAAAAATATGGAAGCCCTAGGATGAACAAGCCAAAACCATGATTATTGATATCCAAGGTAGAGAAGTATAGGATGAATCATGAACAGGGAAGGAAGCTGAAGTGGTGCAAGAAATATCCAAGTATGGTCCTACTGCAGATAATGTGCAAATATCATACGGAGGGCCAACTACCAACAATTCTACAATCCTTCCAAAAAACAAGTAGCTACAATAGAAACCCCTCAACCAAAGCAACAAGCTACGCCTTTTGTTCCCACAGAACTACAATAGGATATTTATCCAAAAGAATCCCAATAAATATGGGATACACTAGAGGAGGTCTAGGAAAATTAGCTACTAGCCCATAAGAGATTATATAGGTGCCAAAAACCCCTTAAAATCTAGCCCAAGGAGCACCTTTTCCTAACTTCCCTACTCCAAAAACAAGAAGTCAAAAATGCACCTCAAGATCACCACTCAAGCCAACACCCAAGTTCATTTCAAATCCTATAGAGCATCAAAACCAACATGGATAAGAATCATCAACCAAGGGCACATAAATATTGAATCAAACCACTAATAACGATGAGGGATTTGATATGAGCATATAGTCATATATGCAACAGTTGTCCTTGACCATTGCATCTAATCACACAAATCCTCCTAGAGTAGCTAGAAAAAGAAAAGCTAATTCTCTCAGGGAGTCATAAGAAAGAGCTAATAATAAATGAGGGATCTTAGAACCACATCCATCAACTAGAACAACAACTAATACAATGGTAGAAGGGTCTTCAACAACATAAATATGTGTATCTCTTCAAACCCTACTACTTATCCTCCTACTTCTTCCATACCTTTCAATATTCCCTCCCTTTCTTTACCACCATAGAACTTTCCATAGGGGCTAACTATTCGAAATAACCCCAAAATTGAAGTCCTCCCAACCACCACATTTATTCCATCTATTCAAACCCTTGCAACCACTGCTAGAACCACTATTCAAAAAATCCCTTCATTTCCCTTTCCCATATTTGCCATACTACTACCACCTGATCATCTAACCTCAAATACTATCAATAAGCTCAAAGAGATGATCCATAATACCCAAGAGTGGTGGAAGAATAAGATACCTAGGTAGGCAGAGGAGTTTGCTTCACCTAGGTAAATTATTGTAATGGATCCAACTACTTTTTAGTAGATGAGGGTCGCAACTACATCGAAGGTAAATAAGCTAGAAGCTGAAATGACACCTGATGACTACCAAGTGAACACACAAACAATGGATATTTTCCAACTATCTTTGGAAGACTCTACTCAGTGCACATGCCCATGTCAAAACTATCTATTTGCAAGGTGATATATTGAGATATAGATATCAATAATTGGAAGGAAAAATCTAGGAGATGGAGGCAATGGCCAAAGAAGAGTAGAATGTAAAGAAAACCTTGTAGAATAAAAAAAAATGGAAGAAGATAATGGAGCTTGCACAAGTTCATAAATAGGTGCAAGAGACTCAAGAGATAAATAAAGCATTGATAGAATAGATTCATGACTTCCAATAGTAATTACAAGAAAAAAAGAAAGAGCCAGAGCTTCTCGCTTCTCTAAATATACCCTTAAGTAGCTAAGGAAGGATAGCTAGACTTTAGTACAAAAGCCATAGAGGAAGCAATAACAAAATTTGAACATGCTCAACTTGAAGTAGGAAGCATAATTGGACAAGTTGAAGCCTTAATGAGAATACCAAGAAGAAGATTTGAACCTACTATGAAAGCCATCCCTAGTGGCCAATGGAATGTAATAAGGAATGTCTCTAAGATTGTAATCAAAAGGTACCAAAAAATCCAACAAGGATAGGAGATGATAGATAAACTACAAAATAAGGCTGATAGAATAATGGAACCTATGAGGGAAGCTAAAGAATTGGAATTTCTAGGCTTTTGGGATGAAGATACCTAACTTCAGACTAAAGAAGATCTTTAGGCTCAAATAGAATTAGTTGCAAACAATGAAATAAAAATAGATAAGTGGTAAGAGCCCATCCAAGAAGCCTAGGTGCTCAAATTTTTGAATAGAATGTATCTAATTAAATCTAAAGTCCAAGATATTGTGTTAAGATCCTGCTATAAAATAAACTCAAATAACACACTCTCACACAATTGCTTGGAAATAACTCACATAAACATCACATTAATATAACAGAAATTTGCATAAAGAACAATCTCACAATAGAACTGAATCGTAGGCCTCTTCGAGGGGGCAACCTCCTTCAATACTTCATTAATTTTGCAAAATATGGTTACATTGGTGCCTTTTCGGGTATTTAAGGAGTTTCCTTCCAAGGTTGGCTTACATGCAAAATGCCACCTGGATTACATGCATAATGCCACCCGAATTACATGCATAGTGCCACTTTGAATTACATGGACAATGCCACTCGAATTACATGCACCATGCCACTCGAATTACATGCACAATGCCACACGAATTACATGCACAATGCCACCTATCTACCATGTGTTACATAAAAAGGGTGCCATTTGTCATAGGCACTACCTAAGCTAAAACTTAGAACATTACAAAATATTAATCATGGGTACTACCCATGTTCACTAGGAATTATTACAAAAGGGGAGTTATTACATTAAGGGTTAGGATGAGATCCTAACATGCCATTCTCCTTAAAGGAGCTTTGTCCTCAAAGCTGAAAATGAGGAAACTGTTGCTGGAGTTGATGGAGAGACTCCCATGTAGCATCCTCGGGTTGAAGTCCACGCCACTGAACCAGGACCTCTGTGATGGTACGGTTGCGTAGAGTGCGAGTTCGACGATCCAGCAGCTATTTCGGTGCAAGTAAGATGGAGCCTTCTTCATCCAATTCAGGGAGTGTTGATTGAATCTGTACCTTTGTGCCCACAACTTTCTTGAGAAGGGAAACATGAAAAATAGGGTGGAACTTGGAAGTGGGGGGAAGAGCCAATTTGTAAGCTGTTGGACCAATCCGTTGCAGAACCTGATAAGGACCATAGAATTTGGGAGCAAGCTTCTGACACCTGCGGAGTTGTAGGGATGATTGTTTATATGGCTGCAAGCGAAGGAAGACCATATCACCCACATCAAAACTACGCTTAGAACGATGCTGATCAGCTTGTTGGCGCATCTGATTCTCGGGCCATGTTCAAATTTTGCTTGAGTTGGCAGAGGACCTCGGTGTGTTGACTCGAGCATTGTCGACGGCCTCGGACCTTGGAGCTGCCCGGAATGTAGGAGGAAGGCGTGAGTGGAGGGCGCCCGTAAACTGCCTCAAATGGTGTGAGTTTGGTGGCGGTATGATAGGAAGTGTTGTACCACAATTCAGCCAAAGAAAGCCATTTTGCCCAATGAGTAGGATGATCAGAGGAAAAGCAGCGAAGGTAGGTTTCCAAGCATTTATTAACAACCTCTGTTTGACCATCCGTTTGCGGATGGTAGGCTGAACTCATTTTGAGCTGAGTCCCCTACAAATTAAACAATTCTTGCCAAAAATTGCTAGTAAAGGTGGGATCACGATCAGATACAATGGAGGCGGGCATGCCATGAAGGCGAAATATGGAGTCAAGAAAAGTTTGGGCAATAGTGGATGCTGTGTAAGGATGGGTTAGGGCACAAAAGTGAGCATACTTTGAAATGCAGTCCACTACCACAAAAATAACAGACTTGCCTCCATATTTAGGTAGCCCTTCTATGAAGTCCATGGATATGTCGATCCACACCTGATCTGGTATCGGCAATGGTTGAAGAGTGCCTGGGGAGCGCACTGTTTCTCCTTTCATCCGTTGACAAGTGTCGCAATCCGCTACAAAAGAGCGAATGTCCTGTTTCATGCCTTTCCAAAAGAAGGTGCGCTTGAGTCATTCATAAGTTTTTAGGAACCCTGAATGGCCAGCAGATGGAGTAGCATGTGATTCCTTCATGAGGAGTTCTCGAAGTGGGGACTTAGGAGGAAGAACCAGGCGTTGATGGTAACGCAGATCTTGGCCATCCCAACTATATCCTAGTGTAGACTCTGGATCATCCCTAAGTGAAGCAACCAGGTCTTTCAAATCTGCATCCTGAAGTATTTCCTGATGTAAGGGCTCAATCCATTGGGGCAATGGTGCAGAGATGGCACACAACATACTAAGGGCCTCAAATTGGCGAGAGAGAGCATCTGCCACAAGATTTTCCTTCCCTTTTTTGTACGTGATGTCATAATCATAGCCCATGAGTTTTGATACCCACTTTTGTTGCTCGGGAGTGGCAACTCATTGTTCTAGAAAGTATTTAAGGCTCTGGTGGTCAGTTTTGATGGAGAAATGGCGCCCAATGAGGTAAGGCCGCCAATGTAGGACTGCATGCAATATTGCCAACATTTCCTTAGCATATGTGGATTTTCCCAAATTGTGATCAGATAGGGCTTTGCTGGTAAAAGCCAAAGGGCATCCTTCTTGCATCAATACTGCCCCAATACCACGACCAGAAGCGTCACTTTCAATGACAAATTTTTTTGAGAAGTCTGGCATGGCTAAAATCGGAGTGGTGGTCATGGCATGTTTGAGGTCCAGGAATGCTTGCTCAGTCGGCCTTGTCCACATAAAAGAATCCTTCTTCAACATGGAGGTGAGGGGGGCGGCTATCTTTCCATAATTGCAGACAAATTTACGGTAATATCCTGTAAGCCCTAAAAATCCTCGAAGTCCCTTGAGTGTGCGAGGTTTTGGCCATTCTTGGACTGCTTGGATCTTCTTAGGGTCAACCTTGACACCATCCTTTGAGACAATGTGTCCCAGATATTCTACTTCAGTCAAACCAAAGGAGCACTTGGACCTTTTTGCAAACAATTTATGGTCGGCTAGTAGTTGGAGAGTTTGATCTACATGATTGAGATGCTCTTCCCATGTGTGACTGTAAATCAAGATGTCATCGAAGAACACAAGGATGAACTTCCGCAAGAAGGGGCGAAAGATGTTGTTCATCAGGCTTTGGAATGTGGAAGGAGCATTTGTGAGACCAAATGGCATTACCAAGAATTCATAATGACCTTCATGAGTGCGAAAGCGAGTTTTAGGAATATCTTCATCCCTAAGCCGGATCTGATGGTATCCAGAGTGAAGGTCTAGCTTGGTGAAGTACATGGTCCCATGTAATTCATCTAGTAATTCATCAACCACAGGGATAGGAAATTTATCCTTGATCGTTATCTTGTTGAGCTCTCGGTAGTCAATACACAATCGCCAAGAGCCATCCTTCTTGAGGACCAGTAAGACTGGTGCAGAGTAGGGACTAGTACTAGGCCGAATGACACCCGCCTTGAGTAATTCCTGTATCATCTTCTCAATCTCTGACTTCATGGCATGGGGGTATCTGTACGGGCGGATATTGGGAGGTGTACTATCTGGCAATAATGGAATGGCATGGTCATGAGAGCGATGCGGTGGTAGTGTGATTGGTTCTGAAAATATGGCCTCATGTTTGTGGAGAACCTGTTGCATGTCTGGTGGAATTTCACCCATTGGGGATGTGGATGGTTGGATGGAGAATAGTTGTGCAATGACCCCACGTGATGATTTCTTTAGCAATTTCTCCATGCCGTTTGAACTGATAATTTGAGGTGTTCTCGCTTGGGGAGCCCTTGATGATGTGTGTTTGGCCATTCTGGGAGAACTGCATCCAAAGTTCAGCAAAGTTCCAACTAATAGTGCCCAGTGTACTCGACCATTGAGATCCCAAAACAATATCACATCCACCCAACTGGAGGGAAAACATGTCCTGCTTGAGTGCATAGTCCCCTATCTGGATTTTAACATTGCGACACTTTCCCTTACAAGGTAAGGTTCCCCCGTTGGCTACCATGACCTCAAAGGAGTTACAAGTGTGGATATAGAAATTTGCCCACTGAGCAACTCTAGGGTCAATAAAGTTGTGTGTGCTTCTCGAGTCCAAAAGGATGGAAAGACGTTGGCCCTTGAAAAATCTCGTAACCTTCATGGTTTGAGGGGTAGTAATGCTGCAAGGGCATGGACTGTAATTGTTGTTTCAGGTTCCTGTTTCACTTCTTCTTGTGGAGGAGGTGTTTCTGGAGGGTCCTCATCCTTATCACTCTCATCAGAGGTATCAGGTTCTTCAACATCGATCAGGAATAATTTTTTGTGTGCACACTTATGCCCTTTGAAAAACTTTTCATCACAATTATAGCATAATCCTTGGGCACGACGTGCATCCATCTCTTCGGTGGTGAGGCACTTTGGTGCAGCAGGTTTATTATCAACTGGGTTTTGGGCTCTAGGAGGAAATGAAGGTCTATTTTGCAGAAACTTTGATGGGTGTCTTTGGGCAGAGAGTTTAGATTCGGCCAGACGGGCCAAACTGATAGCTTCCATCATAGTTCGTGGTTTCAACATTTTGACTTCTGCTTGGAGTTCCATCTTCAACCCATCGATATAACAACTCGGAAGAACCCTTCACTCAATCCTCTTGTTCGATTGGCCAATTTTTCAAATTGAGCTTGGTACTCTCGAACTGACCTCGTTTGTTGTAGTTTGGATAAGGCTCCTGTGAAGTCCTCAAACTCACTAGGACCAAATCGAGTGAGTATTTGGGATTCAAAATCCTCCCAAGAGATATTTGGGTAGGTAAGACGCAACCATTGAAACCAGTGTAGAGCCTCAGATTCCAAGTTAAAGGAAGCCATCTGGACTCGATGAAATACTGGTACATTATGAAGTCGAAAGAATTGGTCAACCCGACATAGCCACCCATCAACATCCTTCCCACTTGAATTTGGGAAAGTCCAACTTGGGCATTCCGAAGGGTGTATTATGGTCACGATTCCTTGTAGAACTCTCGACTTGGTATTCCGATTTGGGTGGTTCTCTTCTCGGTTTGTCTGTCCACTTCGATCAATGCTTCTTCTAAGCGATTGCTAGTGGCATCATGCTCTAGGCGAAGACCTTGGACTTCTTCCCTTATGGAGTGAAAAGCCGAGTTCAAGTTCTCAATGGCTTTTGTTAGGGAGTCCAAGTGTTCTAGTTCTTTCTGGTGTCCACGGGTACCCTGGGCCATTTTTTGACCTTTTGTGACCAGTTACTAAAAATAGAATTGAATTTTTTTGACTTACTATTTTTAGTAAGTGCCCAAAAAAGTGCTTGGGTGCTATATATCAAAATGATCAGCAGAAGGAGGTGGTCACAATGAGCTATATCTCTTAACACTTTTTTTTTTATCTCCTATTTTGCTGAGTCTAACGGTGTTTACAGATTCTGATTCTGAGCTACTAAGCAAAAGTTGGGTACTGGAGCACTATCTAAAATTGGTCGTGTTTCACACTCAAGATTCTCTGTATTTTGCAGTGTGACCGATATGACGAGTTCTGTTTCGACTCGAAGACTATGAATTTTGCCCTGACCGTGTCTTGACCTCTCCGACTCGATCGACTCGATTGTGGATCTGCTATCAGAATTTGACTATTACTCTCCAGACTTTCAACTTAAGTGTCACCCTCATGGCTTATCCCGAATGCATGTCCCTTCTGTTATTTTTTTGGTAGAGGACTCCTTTCTCATATGCTCACTTTTGAAATGCAGGTTTACGAACGGGGGTGTTTGGATTCTTATTTTGATTTTTATTTTTGCATTTTTTACAGGTTGCAGTTTTAACAGAACCAAGGAATGCTAAGTATAGGAGTATGTACCACCCATAGGCCCTCTAATATACCGACAGTGACGAACAATAGTGCTCGGACCAATATTTCAGGCCACTACTCAAGGAGGATTCCACACATACCCTTGAGCACACTACTCGCCTCTCGACAATACGGGAGGGTAATCGTCTAGGATGCTGTGTCCCGTAGACTATGAGTAATACAAGGCCAAAAAGCTTCCTAATGGCTAAAAGTTTGTTTAATCCTAGATGGTCTCTCGATATACCCGAAGATACGTGGGAGCTCAAGTTCGTGCGTGAGTTCTGTCTGAGGCCTGGGTATTGGAGCCTGATCGCCCCTCACTTCACTAGACGCTTTATGGGCTATCTAGCTTAGCCAATAACGACAGATCCTTCGTGATATTTTAAAACCCCCGGTACAGGGTTTCTACCTACTCAACTAATAATATATATATATATATATTTTTTTGGTCTGGAAAAAAAAAACACTGTATTTTTTTTTTGGATTTTTTTAATAAGGAGAAACAGAATGGAAAAAACACACAGAATTTATACCTAACATGATGATTGGATGGCAAGAATCGTTGCAGTTGCAACAGAACTTGGCCCTGGAAAGTGCTCTGATACCACTTGTTAAGATCCTGCTATAAAATAAACTCAAATAACACACTCTCACACAATTGCTTGGAAATAACTCACATAAACATCACATTAATGTAACATAAATTTGCATAAAGAACAATCTCACAATAGAACTGAATCGCGAGGCCTCTTCGAGGGGGCAACCTCCTTCAATACTTCATTAATTTTGCAAAAGATGGTTACATTGGTGCCTTTTCGGGTATTTAAGGAGTTTCCTTCCAAGGTTGGCTTACATGCAAAATGCCACCTGGATTACATGCATAATGCCACCCGAATTACATGCATAGTGCCACTTTAAATTACATGCACAATGCCACTCGAATTACATGCACAATGCCACTCGAATTACATGCACAATGCCACATGAATTACATGCACAATGCCACCTATCTACCATGTGTTACATAAAAAGGGTGCCATTTTTCATAGGCACTACCTAAGCTAAAACTTAGAACATTACAAAATATTAATCATGGGTACTACCCACGTTCACTAGGAATTATTACAAAAGGGGAGTTATTACATTAAGGGTTAGGATGAGATCCTAACATATTGCTAAAAGATATCAATATCCTTCTTACAAAAAATATATCAGTTGAAGAAGATACATGAAAGAGTCTGGGAACTCAAAAATCCTCCACAAAATATATGGATGGGAGTTTGTCTAGTCCTTGAGAAACTAGAAGAAGTTTTTTGTAACGAAGAGGATTAATATGATGATCAAGAAGAAGAGACCCCTAAGGTAAAAATTCCTCCAAGAGTTACTATTGGAGCGTAGGGCAGTCAAGAGACAGCTAGCGCACAAGAAGAGGCACCACAACAACCAATAACCAATGATGTGACACCTTCAACACCATAGGAATAAAAGATAAAATACAAAGTGCTAAAAGGAGAATAAGCCACCTAGAAGGTCTAAAAAGGTAAAACATACTATATTTCCATTACAACATTCATTTCCATTCCACTAAACATTTTATTATAAATATTACAAATCATTCATATTTTATCACTTTTACATAAATCACCCACTTATCACATCTTATTTTTCAAAAGTTATTTTCCATTATAATAAACTCCACTCACACTCCATCTCATCATCACTTTGACTCACACTTCACAAAAATAGTTATGAGAAATCAGTTGCAATAATGCGGCCACTTGTAGAAGATAGTTGAAGATCGACAAATTAGGTTCAACACAAATTCAAGTTTAAATGCAAGATGAAGTCTAGATCATCCACCTCATCATTTTGGTTTCTTTCTAGGCTATTTTCTCAACAGTATTCTAGTTGTAAATTCAAAATGTAGCTTATAAATAAGCCAAGAGATCTCAATACAACTGTCAGTTGTGTAGTCCTTTTGGTATTGCTATGTAACATTGCTACTGACTAATGAAGAGATAGTTGTTTGACCTCCATTACCATTCAATTATAGGTTTTTATGTATGTGCTCTTTGTTTTATATTATTTTGTTACACATAGAACTTAGTATATTTTGTTAAAGCAAATTCTGCTTTTTGGATCACTAATTGTTTAAGTCCTTTGAATGATTAAAGCATTTATTTTAAGTTGAATAAATTTGTGAATCAATATGATAATGGCTGGTTTATTAAGTATCATGTAAATAGGCTTGATAACATGTTATTTAGTGAGATCCAATTTTGTTACACTATATCCTATCCCCTTTTTAATATCTCTTTCTATCCCTTTCTCTTTTCTAACCCTTTTCCTCTTAAAATATAATTATTTCAAGGAGCTAGCCTTCTCTAAAGGTTGAAATAGAGAGAAATCTCATTTCATCCAATTATATACTTTGGATAAAGTCTAGGGTGCATCGCCTATCCACATATATGGTTAATTTTGGTTCAACAGTCTCCCATCCTTGATAAATCATATTTCTTCCTCTAGAGCCTAAGAGTTTACAAATAGATTTAAATCTCATCTCAATTGAGTTTCTATAGCTAGATACCTATATCTTTTTTCATAAAAAGTCTAAAATTTTTAATTTTATTTTTTGGATCTTCTTCAATTTTCTTTGTAAATACAAATATTCCAAAATTTAGCATCCTTATTGAAATTTTCCTACAACAACATTCACAATATCAAAACTCCACCTCTACTATTTATGCATTGCATCTTAGTAGAGTAACGTTTCCAAAAACTTCATGCTATTATAGTCTACTTTACCATATTTGAGTTGTTAGTTTCCTTCCTGAAGCATAAGTGGAACCACAAGAACTGTAATAAACAGTTCATATGAAAATATATTAATTTATAAGATATAGCAAATATTGCCAGTGAAAAACATTAAAGTAAATATTAGTCATTATTTTATTCAAACAATCACCATTTTCTTGTCAGGTTCAACTAAACTTATTGCTTCCTCTAAGCATGGAAAAGAGAATTTAACTTCATGATCCTCTATTAAAACTCCTCTATTGGGTAGGCTATCTGCACATTTGCTCCCTTCCTTAATGTATGTGTAAACATCATTTTTTCAAAATCTATAGCAAGGTCTTATATTTCCACAATTTTATCTTATATGTTCCATGGAGCCTTTGATTTCCTCAAAATTGCATTTATCACTATTAGTAAATTGCCTTCCATCCATACTTTGTTCCATTTTATTTTTTTGCATATTTTTAACCCTTCCAAAGCCACCCAAGCTTTAGCTTCATTATTTGTCTTAAATTTGCTATTTAAAGCATAATGTGACAAAATATCACCCATATTATTTCTAATCATTCATCCTCCTCTTATTGGTATTGGATTTCCTTTAGATGCTCCATCAAAATTCAATTTGACCAACCCCACTTTTGATGGTTTCCACTTTAGATTATTTTATTCCTTTTGTTTCTTCTATACCCAATATCATAATTCCATTTGATGACTTAAACCAATCTATTAAGGATAATTGATTCAATACTAGGGAATGGATGAGTTGATAGTGTTGGTTTAGACTCCTCTATGACTAAACAAATATTCTTTTTTATTACATCTAAATTAATTTCCTTTCCTTTAAATATTCTTCTATTCCTTATTGTATATTTTTATGTATCATAGATCATCTATAATTCCTCACTTTTAAAAGTGCTCTACCATTGCTTTAACCATCCTTCAATTATGCCATTCATCGCCATGCATGTACCAAACATATTAAGAATCCATTGCCATAGTTTCCAGACTATTGAATAGTGTACCAAGAGATGGTTTATATTTTTTTTTACATAGAACACATTATGAGGGACCATGAAAATCCTTTTTTATTAAGTTATCCAGGATAAATGTTTCTTATAACATACTAGACACACAAATATTTTAACTTTTGGAATGCTCAGGCTATCCCAAATATCTCTCTATATTCTTTTGGTATTCCTATTTTATTGGTGCTTTACATTATATCTACTTCTTGCTATGTATTCTCCTGAGCTATTCAACTCAAAATTAGCTTATCATTATCCCCTCTCAGAATAATCATTATTGTTATCTTCTACTCAACTGCCTCTTAGAAACAATGTCCTTGTAAAAAAATAATTTTTCCATTTATATATTTGCTCCTTAATATTTCTTCCATTTAGAGTTGAAATATTTTTGATGTGATAAAAAGAAAAATTCAGTATTGTTGTATCATAAAAATTGGTATTTCTATCTCCTTCCTTGATCCATTTCTCCCTAGTTTTTTGGAATAAATATGATTATTCCTTTTTCAATGTATTATGATAATAAAAAAGTAATTTTTTTTTTCTTGCACACAAGAATTCTAGTCCATTCCATTGATTTCTACTATTTTTTACAAATTTATAAGTTTAGATTCAATTTCCTTCTTTTATTTAAAAAATGTTACCAAAGTATTTGGTATTCCAAATCTTCATTTGCCCCTTTAGTTATTTCATATTTTGAATAAACCTATACATGCACAATCCTTTAAAATTTTATTCATCCTAAGATAGCATAACCATGTAGAAGACATTAGGGTCTTGAAGCCACACATATTTGAAGTGAGATGGCTTTGGATGAGCATTATTGATTAAATTACAAGTCAAAAGAACGGGTTTGTGATCTAACCCTACTCATAATAAAAAATTTGAAGAAATTGTATACTCTGTTTACAACCATGTGTTGGATAACAAAAATCTATCCAACATTTCCTACTATATGAGTTTTCCCAACATGTTTATTATCTCATGTATATTGAAAACTTGAAGGAATAGAATCCCAAAGGCCATTTAAATTAATAAATGAAGCAAAATATTACACTAATTAAGACCATCTAAGAGTACGACCCTTATTTTATAAAATAGATAGAATTATGTTAAAGTCACCTTCAAGAATCCATAGATCATAGTTATGAAGAATCATTGCGTTTGACAGAGTTAGGCTAAGGTCCTTCTAACATCTTTCATGAGGAGTAACTATAGTTGGGGCATATACATTTATGACCACAACTCTATTTTTTTCTCTTTCTTGCAAAATAGTCCAACAACTCAAATACTATTTACTTCTAATAATTTTCCATCTCATTTGCATTTGTCCCATACTATCATAAAACCATAGAAGTTCCTAAAAAGAAAATTCCAGGCAATTTGTTTTTGGATTCCCAAATTGATATTCCTTTAAATTTCCTTTTCTCTTTATTCTTGCTTTGACGACTGTAGACACCAAAATCCAACCACTTGCAAGTCATCTATACCTTCCTGTCAGCCACGTGTCGGTCATCCACATTCCCGCCATTATTTGGCCCAAATCCACACTTTCTCGCCATTATTTGGCCCAATTTCACCTTTCCCGCCATTTTTCATCCCCAAATTTATTTAAATTAATATTTATATATATATATATATATATTTTAATATTTTAATATATATATTTAAATAATAGTTTAAGTGATTTAATCTGAGTCGTCCGTCCTTCATTTAATCTCATCCGTCCATCCATCTTAATCCATTTCACAACCTAGATTTATTCTCTACCCTTAGATCCACTTTAATCTTAGCCACACGTTCAAAGTGTCGTTAAAACCCTAAAGTGTGCCCTAAGAGTGGATTATAAATAGAGCCACCTTGATGGCTCAAACGCTACTTCTATCCTGGATCTTTTCTATCTTCTTAACTTCTTCTATCCCTTCATCTATCTCTGCTATCTCGGATTCTAATTCTTCTGCTACCCTTTCGCCGCATCTATCGCCGTCCTTTTTCGTCGCTTTCGTCGCCGCTTTCACCGCCATTCCTTCTGCAGCATTCTGTAGAATCTCCCATTCCTGTCGCAAGTGCCCGCGGGCGTTTACCCCTTGTCACAAGTGCCCACGGGCGTTTATTAAGTGCCCGCGGGCATTTACCCACAGCCACAGACGTAGATCGGCGTTTGTAACACAGATCCAGAAGCACGTGGGCATTCAGCAAGTGCACCAGGGTGCCTTTCGCAGCCGATTTGACAGCCACATTACTTCCAGGTGTCGCCTGGTCTAGCTGCGTTAACAGAGAATAGGTATAAATTAGTTTAAAGCAAGTAACTTCTTTTCTTTTATTAATCTGTTGTTGAATTCCTGCATTCTATTTTTCTAGGGTTTTAGATTGTTTCTGAGGGCTCACACAGTGGAGCCCTCTTATTAATTTTTAACTCCTTGATAGTGTTAATGTGTGCAGGTTTTTAACGGTAGATCTGGTTTATTGATGGCAGCTGTTTAAGCTGGAGTGGTCCAAGCAAGGGATATAACGAAGCCCACTCGTTCTGTTGAGATTGAAGATACATTCTTCGGAGATGCCACCATTTGTGCCAGCTAGGGTTTCGGAGAACCCTAGCATGAATTGTAATCTTGTATCACAAATAAAGGGTTACAGGCCCAGTTGTATTCAAAAAAGAGTTTTTAAACTCCATCGATTAATAGAAATCGTTTGTTTTGTGCAACTATTCTGTACTCTGTTATTGATATTCCTTTAAATTTCCTTTTCTCTTTATTCTTGCTTTGACGACCTTCTTCTCCTTTTTTTAGTCCCACCAACACTTTCATCTTTACCTATCTCTTTTATTTTTCCATACTGATCATAATGATACTTATGTTCTAAAGAGTCATGCATCTTTAAGGAATCTAAAATTCAAGGAATAACCTCATAAATTTTTGTATTTGCAATATTTTTCAAAAATATTCTAAAATATGTTTTCACCATAATTGTATGCCAAAAATAAGAAAAGGTGATTAAAATATAACAATAAGAAATTATGTAAATAAATGAAGGGAGATGATAAGAAGTATAAGGTGGGTGCCCATGGGCACCCCAATATATCATATTTTATTCACACTTATGATAAAATGGATCCTCATTGAGGGGTATTTATAGTGATACCAAATCCTCACTAAGAGGTTAACCTCAAGTAGACATAAACTTAGCCTTGAGATTAATATTTATAATAAAATAATACTAATAATTCATTTTAAGTAAGATTATCCATAAAATTGGATCAACCAATACCACTAAGGGTGAAGTATATAAGGGGATCATAGGATTACATGAACATGCTTGTCAGCTTACATAAATGATGAATGCCCATAGGATTACATAATTACATGCCTGTGGGCTACATAAATGGTGTTCATAAGCACTTATTCAAACTTTTGGTCTTGGCCTAAATAAAACCAGATTAGACAAATTTCAACCCCCTCCCATAATTTGAGCTAAGAGAGCCAAGGAGAGAAGGAATTAGAGGTAACACCTCCTCCCATAATTGATGTTGTAGTAAGCCTATATTGTTTCTCCTTTGTACTCATATTTATCATTAGAAAGCTTGTGTCCAACCCTCAAGAATTCTATCTCAATCTTCTTTAGCCTTGTAATGCAATTCTTGATGTAGTGTCCTTCCCTTTTATAATACTCATAAATGTTTGACTTCTTTGAAATATTGGACATGCCCTTAGACACCCTAGAAGTCCTTTACATAAGCTTGTGTATGAGAAATATCTCCACAATTATTTATTGCCACTTTATAATGGACAAGTAGATTGAAAATTCCTTCAAGAGAGATGGATTGTGTCTTTTTAATAGTTATAGCATTCACATAAAATATCAATCCAACTATATTAAAAATGAGAAGAAGTATCAGAAGTAATAGATTTGACATACTCTTCATCACTCTTTACATTGCCTCTGTCATAGCTAGATAATATTTTAGAGCTTTGAAGTAAGATATATAGTCTTTGATATTATTAAAATCTAAAATTTTGATATTGGAGAGCTTTATCTCTATCCTATTAACTTTACTAGCACTCACTTTTCCATAGAGATCTTTCAAAGTGGTCCAAACATCAATAGGATTAGTTTTCTCTCTGATGTGGAAAAGTGCATCTAGTTCCACTAACATGAAGAAGAGTCTAAGAGCTTCCTCCTTTCTCTTACTAAGTTCATAATCACTAAGACCACCTTATAATTCATTATTGAAAATGAATTAGATATTTTTAATTCTAAGTAATCCTACCTTTTGAACTAACCAAGTGCTATAATTTTTTCCATTTAGCTAACATACACTAAAGAATATATTCTACACAAAAAACCTAAATAGATCTACGAAAGGTCTATAAACTAATGTCACCACTATGTAGGGTATACAAATATGCAATATAGAAAATATGCTCCAAAGGATTATGTATGCAAAAGTTATGGCCTTTAGAATATTTGGTCTATTATCAATCAAATCAAATAAATAAAAATCTAATGCAAATCCTTCAAAAAAATTGTCGAATCAAAATTTGCCACTTGGTACCACTAGATTGGATTTTGTGCTCTTTCACCAATGAATCAAATTTTGATATAATTTGATATGATTGATGGAATGCTCACACACACACATATTTATTTGACGTGGGTTTGGAGCCAATGGAGCTCAAACTTGAGATGAACCACTTTGAAGCAAGTGATTGAATTGCTATGCCATTCATGTAGCTAAGAGCATATAGAAGAAATGTATATTTTGATAAATCATAGACAATGATATTGCCCAAAGAAAAAGGGGATGCCATAGTTGAATTTTGAACTTGATACCTCCCTTGAACAATCCAAATTCCCAACCACTCTACCACACAATGGGTTCAAGCTTAAGGTACCTTCCTTCCATTTGGCATGTACACCCTTCATATTCTAGGAAAATACTTCAAAAAAATTGAGCTTGTAGGATTCAAAACATTGACCTTTATGTTACAACCAAGTTGTCTAACTGCTATGCTAAACTATCAGATGTGATAAAATAAAGAGAGGGAACGATCTTTGGATAATGCTTTCAAGGAGAGATGTAGAAAATATAGCTACCATGATTCGAATTTCTTCTTGACACTTGTGCTTTACATACTCAAAAAGGTTTATGATTATTGTATGCTTGATAATTAACCTCATAATGGCTTCCCAACCAAACATTTATTATATCAACATGCCACTCCTTTGTTGGTGAATGGGAGAGTGACGACTCCCAAAAAATAATAATAGGTTAATAAAACTGCAAATGCCAAGATTTAGACATCCCTCCTCCCAACAAAAAGGATCTATACTATGTTCATTTTTATAGCGAGAGGATTTTATGCTACTTTAGAAAAATGAAGATGATTTACTTGGATTAACCTTGATCTCCTTCATCTTTGCTTTAGAATTTACCTCCCTATATTCCTTTGCATATTTAACTCCTAAATTTGAACTTGCATAGTATACTTCCTCATAAATTATATCAAATATTTCTTCTAATGGTTTATTCAAGTAATATTTATGGCCTTTTTATATAAGATGATGTAGAGGGCAGTCTTTCCCACTTTCTTGAGAGTGAAAAATCCTTGACTTGACCTAGATTATACTATTATATAATCTTTTTGATTCATATTGAAGTTTATCTCATGTGCAACATTTTTCATCTCTTTCTCTATCATTTTTACTTTGCAATCTCGTGCCATGTGTCTAGTATCATAAACACTAAAATGCAATATTTTATATTCCACTTGTTGATCCCATTCACTTGATTCAAATTTAATACAAAAAGAATATGGTAAAGGTTTTGAAATACCCATGACAATACATATATGATTGTATAAAACACACTCCTCTCCTTAGTAGTTCGTCCCTTCTATATGAGTTCCCCTAGAGTATTTCCTATATTATTCATAACATTCTTATTGATAAGCTGATAAGGAAGTCCAAAACACCTAATATATACTAGAATCCTTCTAATAGTCTTTGTCTTCACACAAAAATTCTCACTTCATGGTCTTAAATACAATGCATATTTACCCTAAAACCAAGGGCCACCATCCATTATTTAATCCTTGTTTTCTAAAGTAGAGAAGATGATGAGGAAGAATACTTTTGGAATAAAATCCATGGAGTAATTTCAATTCAATTCCCACTTTCAATTGATCCAATTTTAAATCTCTCAAAAACTTAACTAGTATCTATGGAACTTACCTATTAATCCTCTACTTTTAAGAACCATTATATCATGCTCAATAACCTCATCCTTGATAATAACTTTTGGTGTAGCACCTTCTACATGGATAGGGTTTACCATAGATTTGAAATTTCTATTATCCCTAAGTAGGGCATCCTCACTTCTTGTGATGATTTAAAATAATGACTTTCTTGCCATGTTACTTAGATTTTATTCATAAAAAACATTTATATTTTTAGTTTATCCTAAGATTTGAAACAAGAATATGAATTGCTTTTTGTTTTCATTTTGTCTCTTTCTCACACTTACTTCCTACTTGTACTTACAACACTTGAAAAACTTGCCTGCTTTCAAAAAAGGAAAAAAATAGTGCTTTCTCTTGAATCACACTCACTTCCAAAAATATATATGAATTTTTTAATCCTAACTCCTTGTATGCATAGGCTATAATATTATGTTAGTTATGAATAGATGGACACAACCATTATAGTCTATTGAAAATAAAGGATAGAGAAATATATTTGGCCATTTCTAATAAAGCATATTATAAAGATAAGAAACAATAGGCTATACGATAGAGATAATATGTAGTTGGTTATTTCTTGTAAAGCATAGGATAAAAATAAGATGTGGTTCATCTAATGAATGTCATCCAATATGTAATCATCAATTTTAAAAAGTAGATTCATGTAGATGAATAAGACAAGTTGTTAGAGTTATTTTTAGTTAATTTTACCATCATTGGATGAAATGACAACTTAATTATTTTATATATAAATTTATGTTATTTGGTAAGAAAATATATTATTTGAGCATAATTTTAACTTGGTATCAAAACCAAAGGTCACAAAGGTCTCATTTGTTATTAGTAAGAATTCTTATTAGATCCTAAAATTATGAGGATAAATATATGGTAATAGATGGTGTTGGATAATAACAAAGGATTATAGAGTAGTTTAGTGGTAAAGGGTTTAATCTCTGAAAGCTAAAAATATAGTTGTTCTTGTTAAACAAGGATCTATTTGAGTGAATTTATGAAAAATAGTCCAAACCTATATAAGATGTAGATGCTATTAGCAAGTGGGAGATAAGATATTGTAAAGATATCTATTGGATACTCATAAATTTGAGTGATAATATGATTGTGAATGTTATTGAGTCAAAAAAAACAAAAGAAGCTTAGAATTTGTTGACTCAAGTATATACATTGAAACATGTTAGTATTAGATTGTATCTGCAAAGGAAGTTTTTCAATTGAAAATGGTAGAATCTGTATTACAGATTACATAAATAAATTTAAGTTTCTCAAAAATCTTACAACAAGTGGACCATTTATTAAAAAGAAGATGTAATGATGATGCTTCCTAGGGATATGCTAGAATCCCATTCAGGATCAACAATAACACTTAGCACTCAAGCCAATCTGAATTTGCAAAATGTAATAACATCACTACTTGAGGAAGAATTAGGAAGGAAGGATGCAAGCTTGAATGTCAACAGTTCTATAACTTTATTTTTAGTATGATACAAAGGTAAGGTAAAAATAAAAATGTAGAATAAGTCTCAAGGTGCCTATAAGAATAGTCAAGGCATAAAAGAGGAGAAAAAGAATCCCAAAAAATGCTTCCATTATGATTATGGTGCTCACGGTCATTTTAATAAGCAATTTAGAAAATTGTTAGAATGAGTTGAAGAGGTAAAAAATAAGGAAATATAGGTTAATATAACTTCATGTAGTAAGCAACAATATAGATATACATCACAAACCCTAATTTTTGGAAAAACTATCCCTACAACCCAGTGGATGTCCTTTTGGACAAAGAACTATTTTGGTAGATGGCCCTGCAGCTACATGTTGGGCTATTGGGAGGAAGGCTAGGTAATTGGAACCATAGTTGGGAGGCTGGGAGAAGGAGGTTGGATCAATGGATGGATTTGTAATTGTTGGTTGTGTTGTTGGGTGGTTTGCTGATTTAGTTTGTTTTGGGTTGCTGGGTTTTCTAGTTTGGTTGAAGGAACTACAACAACAGGTTGGTTTTCTGGGTGAAAGGATGGAGTTAGCTAAAGTAACTACATTTGGGGGCCTAGGTAGAAGGTTGGGTCAGCTGAAGGAACCACATTATCTGACCATGTTGTTGGGTGAAAGTCTAGACTAGTTTGTGGTTGGGTTCTTGGTAATCAACTTTTATTTTTCTCCTACTGGAGGAGATGTTGATCCAGTTGGTTTGTGCACTGTTCATAAGGATCCTATTAGAAAATATGTTTTCTCTATTTCTACAAGGCTCCTGGTGGTTGTTATAACACTCTTTGAGCCTTTGCTTTAGTTTGGTTCTTCTCTTTCTCCCGTTGAGTAGGGAGATTTATCTAAAGAACTATGTTTTGGATTTGTCTCTAGTTTGGGTTAGGCATGATTTTTATCTTTCAATTTGGTGCCAAAAAATTTCTTATTACATATACCCTATTATGTAGGGCCTTGGTTCTTCTTTTATTAGGAAGGTGAATTTAAAAAAATTATCACTCTTAATGTTCCTTGAAGTTTTGGGACTCTTCTAAAAAACCCTACGGTTCGAGTTCGAGACCAGATCCATGGTTGCTATTTCTAGGTACCATTTGGTGGAGGGTTCTAGATATATGTATATTATCTAGGGTAGGAAGGATTTTATTTCACTGGATAGTGTCTTCATTTGCAAAATTCCTTCTTCTGGTTGATCCTCTATGAGGTTTTCTTCGTTCTAGTTTTACGGGTTGGTTTCATTGTGCTGGAAGGTAGGATATTCTGATTCAATTTTTTTGTTAGGTGAGAAATATTTTAATTTTGAATGTGATTCAAATTGAGTGCTTTGGTTTGAGTAGTATTTTCAAAATTTCAATTTTAAATCAATTTTAAATCAATTTTTAGGGCTCTTGAACCAAATTTTGTTGGATCTACCTGTGCGCTGGATTGCTGGATTGATAGTTCAGGTTGTTATTTTTAGATTTAGGGTTTTAAATTGTCATTAGAATCTATGGTTTTATTAGGCAAGAAGGCCTAATTTGTAATTCATTTTTTAGCAACCCTGGGATTCCATAGGCTAGTTATTTTTGGGCCCTTAGTTTCAAATTTGTTTTAAAAATTTGACGGGATTGCAAGATCTATGAGTTTTAATTTGCTGAATTCTTCTATCAGATTCTAGATAAGTTCTGTACTTATTGAGTTCTCATTGGATATCTTAATGTGTAAAATATTTGGGGACCCTTTCAAAACTCCTTTTTTTACCAAATAAAAAAAATACTTATTTATAGTCATTATACCCACAAGATTATGCTCTACTAAATGTTGGTATTTAGAATTAGGACCAAATCAACATATGACACTCAAGAAAGGTTGGTTTATAATGTACAATGAAGTTACCAAGGTTAAATATGTTATTATTGGTGATAGTAAAAGGAATTAAATGATTGAATTAGAAAAAAATTAATAAAAAATATTGATGATGAGTATAAGGAAATCCATAATATATAGCATGTTCTAGCATTAGCTATGAATAATTTAGAAATTAGTAAGATTATTGATGTTGGAATATCATCACAATTTGATAGCATTATCTATGTTCTAAAACATACAAAGATAAAAAACATTGTAAAAGGTATTCGAGAAGGAAACTTGTATAGGTTATATGCACCAATTGTTAAAGAACTAATGGTGGAAACAAGTGATAGCAAAAAAATCCAATTCTATGATTTAGAACCATATATTTGGATATGTAAATTTATAATAAATAAAATTTATTATTAGAGAGTAGATTATAGAACATTTGGAACTTCAATTGCTAGTAAATGTGAGAATGTGCAAGGCTACAACCTAGGTAAGCATTGAACCAAGGAATTTTCTGGACTTCTAGTTTGATGATGCATCCCAGTCCCAACAAAGTTGGAAGGAAGGACCAATAGATCCTTTCAATATCCATATTAGATCCAAATTCTAATTCTTCTTATAAAAATGATCCTACTTATTCTACACTAATTGTATAAAGTAAACTATAAAAATGAACATGCATAAAAGTTTATAGGTGTGAGTGATTTAAATGTAATACATTTTTTAGCAATAGTGAGGAAGTTTAAACAATCAATAAATACATGAGAATTCAAATAACACTAGTGTGAAGAACACAAGCTTATACTGAGAGGGGGGTGAACAAGTATAAGACCACTTTTTACTTTTTCTTTTCAAATCAATATTATGCAGTGTATAGATAGCAATATCAATAGCAGTAATCAAAGCAATGCACAAAACACCATACACAATAGAGACACAGATTTTAACGTGGTTCACCCAATGTGGGCTACCTCCATAGAGAAAATATTTCTTCTAAATATTTCTCAAATAATCTCTTGGGAATCCTTCCCAATTACAATGTTTATGGACCTCTATCCAAAGGAGATGTTGATCCCCTAAATATGGATGTGGATCTCTATCCATAGGAGAACTCCTTCTCCTCTGCTCTGGTTGGTGATCCTCTAGAAGACTCTACCTCCAACGCACTGACTATGGATCTCTCTCCACTTGAAGACTCTTGTCCTCACTCAGAAGACCTATCCTCAATGTCCTGGCTGATGGATCTCTATCCACTGGAGACTCTATCCTCTCTGCTCTATCACCTCCAAAGCTCTATCTCAATATTGTACTAAACATAGTCTAGTCAGTCTAGCATAACTCTGCTCAATATCTTGCACTAAACATAGTACATTTGGTCTAGCACAAATCTGCTCAATAGGTTCACTCAGAACCTGCACAACTCTGCTCAATAGGTCCACTCAGAACCTGCTCAAATCTGCTCAATAGGTCCACATAGAACCTATCCAAATCTGCTCAATAGGTCCACATAGAACTTGATCAAATATGCTCAACAAGTCTACATAGAACTTGGTCAAATCCCTTCTCAAAAGTCATCTCGTAACTTGTCAAATACTCAAAAAGCTCACATAGAACTTGTCCAAAATTTTCTCAATAAGTCCTCTCTAGGACTTGCTCAAATCTGCATTGCAAGCTTCCACAAAAGCTCACACAAAATTAGTCCACAAGCCTTCTCAAAGACTTACCTCAAATCAGCTTAACAAGTCCACACAAAACTTGTCCAATCTCATAGAATCATAAAGAGAATTGTTAGAGACTCAATATGTTCTATACTCAATGCTCAATCACTTTCTCAACTCAATATCATAGAAGCATAAAGAGAATTGTTAGAGACTCAATATGTTCTATACTTAATGCTCAATCACTTTCTCAACTCAATATCATAGAAGCATAAAGAGAATTGTTAGAGACTCAATATGTTCTATACTCAATGCTCAATCACAACTCAAATCAATCTCATAGAAGCATAAAGAGAATTGTTAGAGACTCAATATGTTCTATACTCAATGCTCAATCTCAACTCAAATCAGAATATAGAATAGTTTGTTTCATGGAACTTGAACAACCACTTCACATCCACTTGACTAGGCTCAACCAACTCTACTCAACCAATCACCTCAAGGAACAACCCTTTCTCACAAACCCTAGTCCAAGCATATATCAACCAACTCAAAATATTTCCAACAATGCTCAACAACAAATCTCACATAACAATGATACTCATGTTCTTTTCTAACTCAAGTTCAAGTTCTTTGCATAACCAATTGGCTTCAACAACAATGCTAATAAAACAAGGCTTAATCACAACTCTCAATTCAGAAAACCTTGAAGCATTAACTCAACCACTTTCGAAAAGGAAACCCTAATCAATTCCTTTTCACTCCAAACTTAATTTTCAATCAAGCCAATCAACCAACTCAATAGAGAAGAATTTTGCCCATACCTTTTTGTTGCCAAGAAGTTGTCCACAAAATCTGCCACACTTCACAAAAACTCTTTTCCAAACTCACATAAGGGTTAGAGGACTTCAATTAAAATCACAATGCAAAATATAACTTTAAATACACCTTTTTACTCCAACTTAATTTTCACATCCACCAAAGTCCTTTTAGAAGAAAACCCTTATCAAAAATAATAATCAACAAGTCTCAAAATAAATCTCAATTAACACTTTACCATAACTCCTTATACCTCCTAAAATATAACTCTCAAAATAATACTTTCCAAATAATAAAGCTCAAATAATTATCAACACTTCACCTTCAGAAATAATCACAACAACCTCTAATTAACAAAGTTTATTAAAACATTAATAAACCTTATAACATCCTTATCACTCCAACCTTAGGGCATAACCATAAAATTAATTAACACAAAAAATGTACTTGCCTCAAGGGGATTTGACCCCATGTCTTGCCCTCACCATGAGCGCCTTAGCCATGGCTAAGGTTGCCACATGAGCTACATGCTCGTTCGCAAAGGGGGAAGCACCATGTGCTTCCTCTTTGCGCTTTCCTTGCCCACATTTAAAAATGTGTGCCTTGGCACTTCCACAAAAACTCCACCAAAAACTTCTTCGCAAGAATCGAACGCATGACCTCCGTGCTACCAATGCCTTCACGCTTTCCAAGCTACCACTAGGCCACACTACCCAATGCGAATTGGGGGTGGTCTCTCTCCACGTTATCCTGTACTCTCCTTTCCAAATGTTTTAACCATGAGCTCATTTTTCGCATGTGCCACTCAATAATCAATCGAGCAAGGATAGATAATAAACAACTTTGGGCATGTATTTATATTGCCCTTCCTCCTTTGTCTAGACGTCGATACTTTTATTGAAATGCATTACGTCGGCGCTTTAAGGCTTCGAAAGCCTTAGTAAACCCAACCTTGGGTTTTAATAAAAATTACTTTTGGACTTTATAAAACCCCTTGCCTTATAAAATATTATAATAAGGATTATAATTATTTTATTTGGGTTTTCACCATGGCAATTTTAATATTATAATAACCACCATTATAATATTAATCCTTTGATAAAGTACCTTTAATATTTATTTATAAAATTTAAATTCATGCTGAATTTAAATAATTTATAAAATAAATATTATAACTCCTTTTTAACTTCTATCTTTTGCATTGTTTCCCTCGATATTTTGCCTTCTTGTTGGATATCAAATAACCATATTTGTCACCTTTATTTCCTTCTAAAATTATTGATGACCTCATCTGGTGACATCAATGACAACTTTGACTTAGGGACTCAAAATGTCCAACAATCTCCCCCTTTGTCATTGATGGCAACCCATATCCTTTTTACTGAAACCTGACCTTTCTTTTTCTTCTGCTCCCCCTGGGACATTGCTCCCCCTAGGACAATGCTCTCTCAAATATCAAATCTCTCCCCATATCCAATCTCTCCCCAATACACAAATCACACAAATCTCTCCCCCTTTGACATCAATGGCAAAGGGTCACCTTTGGGGCTCGGGGCTAAGAATGAGCCTCTTAGCTTAGCCCCTCCCCCACCTCCATATGAGGTGGTTAATTCTGGGGTGGGAGTATTTCTACTCCCCAAAAGCATTGTTCTTTACCTTTATATTTTTCTCTTCTTTTCTGAGTTTTTTGAATCCTCTGACTATTTCTTTCCAAGTGATCATCCCTGTTCCTATCATCATTCCTGTTCCTATTTCTATTTCTGTTCTCATCCATGTTCTTGTTCCTGTTCTTGTTCCTGTTCTCATCCATGTTCCTATTGTTCTTGTTCCTATTCATATTCTTGTTCCTATTCATGTTCCTATTTCTATTCATACCTATTTCTGGAATATTTTCTCTACACCATCTTGTTGTGTGACCATCATTATTGCACTTATAACACTTAATGTTGTTATTCCTTGGAGGTGCAACTATCTTAGGATTTCTCCTAGTGAAGCCATATCTTCTTCTGTCATGAATCTTGCAATTCATTGCCTTGTGACCAAACTCATTACATGAGTAGCAATACCCTTGGAAAAGTTATCCTTTCCCATATTCCTGTCTTTCATGTGTCCTGCACTATGAAGCCATGTGCCCAAACTTGTGACATGAAAAACATCTTCCATTGAAGCTTCCTTGTCTTGACCTCATTGGTCTCCTATTCTGATTGTTGTTCCATCTGTATCTTCTCTGTGCATTGTTCCTATCTTTGTTGAACTCTTTGTTGTCCAACTCATCCTCTGATGTCTCACTCCCACTTACACTGTCTTCTTCTGATGTATCTTCTTCTAAGTTTCTTCTTCTTCAAGACTTGAAGTAGACTCTTCTTCCTTTTTCTTTTGAACCTATTTTGAACCAAGACCTATCTTGTTTGTTGCTCCTCTTTGTATCTTGACTATTTTATCCACACTCTTTGCACTGTTTACATACTTGTATAGCTTATTCTTGGAGTCTTCTACATATTCCTTTAGTAGAGCCACTTCTTGTGCTAACTTCTCACATTCCAAGATATTTGCTTCTAACTTATCTTTGAACTTGCTTGCCTTAGCCTTTGATTTTTCTAGATCCTCTATGAGCAATAATATTTCTTCATCACATTATTGAAACTGACTTTCAAGCTTAGAGTGTTGCTTTCTTACCTTCTTTACTGTGTCAAGGGCATAGATAAGTTCTCCCTTGAGATCATAACCATTCTCTGCTGAATAATCCTCTATTTTTTTACCTTTGTCCATATCATTAATTTCTTTTGGCTTGTCTTCTATAGGATCACTCACTTCTTCTTCTAATGCCATTAGAATATTTTCATCTGGTCTTTCAAGTGCATCTTCAAAATCATCATCACTGAAACTATAACCATCCCTTGTGCAATCATCTTCAAGATGTCCAAATTTACCACATCTAAAACACTTGAGAATAACTAGAGTCCTTTTCTTAACTGGTTCTTTTTCTTCAATCATAAATAGGACTTCATCTCTATCATTGTCTGAAAAACTAGCATCACTATCATTTGAGTACTTACTTGCATTATCCGCATAGTAGCTTCTCTTTTGCCTTTGGAAGAACTTCTTTCCTTGTCTATTTTGTCCATCCTTGCTTTTCTTCTGGTACTTGTATCTTTTAGATTCCCTGTACTTGTGATCCTATTTTTCTTCATCATTGTTGTTCTTTGGCTCTTTACAATCTATTGCAAAATGTCCATACTTTCCACAATTGAAACACTTAACAGATCTTAGATCTATGGGTCTTCTGGAACCTTTATCTCTTCTACCATAGTTAGCTTCTTCATCACTAGATGACTCACTGCTTGATTCTGACTTCTTACCCTTCATATTCTTGTTCACTTTGAATGCAACCTCTTTTGGAGGGATAGGATCTTTTGTTCTTATCTCAAAAGTCGTAAGCATGCCAAGCAAAGAATTCCTTGTCAGAGAATCACTATCAATTGATGTTTCTATAGCAGAAACCTTTTCACTGTACCTCTTTGGAAGAGTTCTCAAGATCTTATCACAAGCATCAGATTCATCAACCTTCATTCCAAGACCTTTCATCTCATGTATAAGTTCATCAACCTTGCTGAGATAGTCACGAATGTTTTCATCATCCCACATTCTTAGATTCTCAAATTCTCCTTTGAGATTTTTGATCTTAGCTTTCCTGACACTTTTATCTCCTTCATATATGGTATGCAATAGTTCCCACATATCTTTTGTTGTTGTACACTCCATAACCTTCATAGATTCTGATCTACGCAACCCTTTTATAATTGCATTCATAGCTCTTGAATTTGCATGCATTAGAAGCTTACCTTCCTTTTCTGTAGGAGGATTGACTGCTGAATCATATCCTAGTTCCACTGCATCCCAAACTTCATTGCCAAGTGCCATCAGGTGAAATCTCATTAGCATACACCAATACAAGAAGTCACTTTCATCAAATACTGGTACTGCATTATTGATGGACCCATCCCTTTGATCCTTTTGATCCATTGTGTTCTTAGACCACTTTTCCTTCAAGCTGTCAAACTCTTCTGAAGGAACCCGCTCTGATACCAATTGAAGAACACAAGCTTATACTGAGAGAGGGGGTGAATAGTATAAGACCACTTTTTACTTTTTCTTTTCAAATCAATATTATGTAGTGTATAGATAGTAGTATCAATAGCAGTAATTAAAGCAATGCACAAAACACCATACACAATAGAGACACATATTTTAATGTGGTTCACCCAATGTGGGCTACCTCCATAGAGAAAATATTTCTTCTAAATATTTCTCAAATAATATCTTGGGAATCCTTCCCAATTACAATGTTTATGGACCTCTGTCCAAAGGAGATGTTGATCCCCTAAATCTGGATGTGGATCTCTATCCATAGGAGAACTCCTTCTCCTCTGCTCTGGTTGGTGATCCTCTAGAAGACTCTACCTCCAATGCACTGATTATGGATCTCTCTCCACTTGAAGACTCTTGTCCTCACTCAGAAGACCTATCCTCAATGTCTTGGTTGATGGATCTCTATCCACTGGAGACTCTATCCTCTCTGCTCTATCACCTCCAAAGCTCTATCTCAATACTGTACTAAACATAGTCTAGTCGGTCTAGCACAACTCTGCTCAATCTCTTGCACTAAACATAGTACATTCGGTCTAGCACAAATCTTCTCAATAGGTTCACTCAAACCTGCACAACTCTTCTCAATAGGTCCACTCAGAACCTGCTCAAATCTTCTCAATAGGTCCACATAGAACCTATCCAAATCTGCTCAATAGGTCCACATAGAACCTGATCAAATCTACTCAATAGGTCCACATAACCTATCCAATTCTCAATAGGTCCAAACTGCAAATCTCAACAGTCCTACTTCAAATCTCAATAGGTCCTACTCAAATCTCTCAAAAGCTCCACTTGTCAAATCTCTCAACAAGCTCACATAGAACTTGTCCAAATCTGCTCAACAAGCTCACATAGAACTTGTCCAAATCTGCTCAATAAGTCCTCTCTAGGACTTGCTCAAATCTGCATTGCAAGCTTCCACAAAATCTCACACAAAATTAGTCCACAAGCCTTCTCAAAGACTTACCTCAAATCAGCTTAACAAGTCCACATAGAACTTGTCCAATCTCATAGAATCATAAAGAGAATTGTTAGAGACTCAATATGTTCTATACTCAATGCTCAATCACTTTCTCAACTCAATATCATAGAAGCATAAAGAGAATTGTTAGAGACTCAATATGTTCTATACTTAATGCTCAATCACTTTCTCAACTCAATCTCATAGAAGCATAAAGAGAATTGTTAGAGACTCAATATGTTCTATACTCAATGCTCAATCACAACTCAAATCAATCTCATAGAAGCATAAAGAGAATTGTTAGAGACTCAATATGTTCTATACTCAATGCTCAATCTCAACTCAAATCATAATATAGAATAGTTTGTTTCATGGAACTTGAACAACCACTTCACATCCACTTGACTAGGCTCAACCAACTCTACTCAACCAATCACCTCAAGGAACAACCCTTTCTCACAAACCCTAGTCCAAGCATATATCAACCAACTCAAAATGTTTCCAACAATGCTCAACAACAAATCTCACATAACAATGATACTCATGTTCTTTTCTAACTCAAGTTCAAGTTCTTTGCATAACCAATTGGCTTCAACAACAATGCTAATAAAACAAGGCTTAATCACAACTCTCAATTCAGAAAACCTTGAAGCATTAACTCAACCACTTTTGAAAAGGAAACCCTAATCAATTCCTTTTCACTCCAAACTTAATTTTCAATCAAGCCAATCAACCAACTCAATAGAGAATAATTTTACCCATACCTTTTTGTTGCCAAGAAGTTGTCCACAAAATCTGCCACACTTCACAAAAACTCTTTTCCAAACTCACATAAGGGTTAGAGGACTTCAATTAAAATCACAATGCAAAATATAACTTTAAATACACCTTTTTACTCCAACTTAATTTTCACATCCACCAAAGTCCTTTTAGAAGAAAACCCTTATCAAAAATAATAATCAACAAGTCTCAAAATAAATCTCAATTAACACTTTACCATAACTCCTTATACCTCCTAAAATATAACTCTCAAAATAATACTTTCCAAATAATAAAGCTCAAATAATTATCAACACTTCACCTTCAGAAATAATCACAACAACCTCTAATTAACAAAGTTTATTAAAACATTAATAAACCTTATAACATCCTTATCACTCCAACCTTAGGGCATAACCATAAAATTAATTAACACAAAAATGTACTTGCCTCAAGGGGATTTGACCCCGCGTCTTGCCCTCACCATGAGCGCCTTAGCCATGGCTAAGGTTGCCACATGAGCTACACGCTCGTTCGCAAAGGGGAAGCACCACGTGCTTCCTCTTTGCGCTTTCCTTGCCCACGTTTAAAAATGTGTGCCTTGGCGCTTCCACAAAAACTCCACCAAAAACTTCTTCGCAAGAATCGAACGCACGACCTCCGTGCTACCAATGCCTTCACGCTTTCCAAGCTGCCACTAGGCCACACTGCCCAATGCGAATTGGGGGTGGTCTCTCTCCACGTTATCCTGTACTCTCCTTTCCAAATGTTTTAACCACGAGCTCATTTTTCGCATGTGCCACTCAATAATCAATCGAGCAAGGATAGATAATAAACAACTTTGGGCATGTATTTATATTGCCCTTCCTCCTTTGTCTAGACGTCGACGCTTTTATTGAAATGCATTACGTCGGCGCTTTAAGGCTTCGAAAGCCTTAGTAAACCCAACCTTGGGTTTTAATAAAAATTACTTTTGGACTTTATAAAACCCCTTGCCTTATAAAATATTATAATAAGGATTATAATTATTTTATTTGGGTTTTCACCATGGCAATTTTAATATTATAATAACCACCATTATAATATTAATCCTTCGATAAAGTACCTTTAATATTTATTTATAAAATTTAAATTCATGCTGAATTTAAATAATTTATAAAATAAATATTATAACTCCTTTTTAACTTCTGTCTTTTGCACTGTTTCCCTCGATCTTTTGCCTTCTTGCTGGATATCAAATAACCATCTTTGTCGCCTTTATTTCCTGCTGAAATTACTGATGACCTCATCTGGTGACATCAATGACAACTTTGACTTAGGGACTCAAAATGTCCAACATAATGTTCTCCATTTAATTAAGCATAAAACTACAAAGTGAATGACAAGATAGGGAAAAGGTCAATGCTTCAATCATTGTGTACTTAGAAAACTAATAGGGCATTGTCATTGATGCCATATGAAAGAAGTTGCCAATTTCTAAAAAATATCATGAGATCAAAGTATAATACAAGTTTCATAGAGTATAGCTATTTCACTTCATGAAAAAGTTTTTTACAATGTATCCCATTGATCTATTTATAGTACAATTTTACCCCTGAGTTACCTAGGGTGAGAAATAATTACTCCTAGTAAAAGTAAATATTTGGGAGATTCTCTAAAAAAATGATATACCTCCAATTGTTACATATATTTAAATATGCATGTAATAGGTGTAGAAGAATTCTAAAATGAATTAGTGTGCCACTAAATTCTAAAAATATCACTTTCAAAAGATTTACCTCAGGATCGATGCCTTTGTATTCACCCCTCCATTACCTGGTAAGCAATTCACTCTCGAAAGCAAGTAAATCACTTGCATTTTCTAGTAAATTGCTAGTTGATCCTAATTAGTTCACTCTTTGGATCCAATTGGGCTACTATTCAATTGAATCACTCCTAAACCAATTGGTCCATTTTGCAAGTGAATCGATTCTAAGCCAATCGACACTTGAGTTAGACTTAGAAAATTTTTGGAGTATTTTGGAAGGTATTGGTTGCTTAATTTCTTTGTTTTATGTCCTTTCAACTTGCATTTCCTAAGGTATTATTATGACACTACATTTATAGTGACTTCATAGGTTACCAACCTTTATTGATGAGAGATACTAAACCTTACCTTTATCCTTGGACATAGAGCCTACAAAATTAGAATCCATACTATAAAATTGTGAAAATTGGCTTCTCCTTATCCTATATTTTGTAGTAGTAGTACCAATAGTTTTTCCACTCCTTATTACCTAGTAGTTTGATGGGGTCAAGATCTTCTACTTCTCCTATAAGGTAATTCTTTTCTACTTCAAACATAGAATCAATAATATCATCATCTAGGATCTATATTTATGGGTCAAAGTTGTTGGGCACTCTTCTAGCAACTAACCCATGGGTTTCCTTGACCATTTCTTAGACTGGGGCTTTTAGAGATGCCATAGTATTTTTGCAAGCTTGTAGATCTCTAGTAATTTTGGATCTTCTTCAATTTCCTAACCAAGTATTTTTAGTCCATTCCTAGTTGTTGTGTCTATAATGTTTACATAGGGGATAGAAGCTTTATAACTTCCTAGTATTCATCCCTATCAAACAATTATTTTTCCACTTGTTCAATGAATTTAATCACTTTGTTCAAGTTATGTTTGAAATAGGCTATGAATCCTATGTATTCTTATGTTTTGTTAAAATTTGCCCTAATTTTATGCCAAAGGGACTTGACCTATTGGACATCATGAGTCTTATTGGGGTCTACAATTACTTTTATAGGTCCTAAAGCTATAAAATCCATAATTTTTTTTATCTTTTGACTATAGGGATTTATGCAGTTGCTCAATATATATCTACCCTTGTGTGAGTTGTTCTAGAAGATCCTCTAGCTACTATGTGTTCTTAGCCTCAACAAGTCAGGGTTTGGGGTTCTCAATATACTTCTTTAGATCATCCTATTTTTAGGTATCCTTCTTTAAAGTCTTATTTCTTATTGGATTTGATCCCTTTGAGCCTTTAGTTGTATCAATTTTTCCTCTAGTTCTTAATTCTTTTCCTTCACTACTTTCTTCTCAACTACTAGCCAATTGAACTTTATCACCACACCAAGTGTGAGTTTGTTAATGATTTGGATCATTTGATATGGGTTCATTTAGTTTAGATCCTAATAGGAAACCCTAGAAGTTAATATAATAGGGATTGTTGCCACTTTTGAAGGGTTAGATTATAATGCCTTCATAATGTAGATATTATCCCCTTTTCTAATTAGCTATAATTACGTTAGAATTTATACCTTGAAGTTCTTGTCCTTAATCCACTTGTACTAATTATTCTATTTCTTTTCCTTAACAACAAAGAGATCAAACACCTTTTTGACATATACCTCTCTTAACTCCCATGTAGTCTTCCATACAAAGACCTAACTTAGCCCTATAACTATGTTGGCTTAGGATACTCTTATAGACTCAACCCTTAGCTAGCATAGGTGATATGGTTTCCTATAGGAGGAGTATTCTTAATTGGGATGGTGAATATGTTAGACATGTGGAAACAACAATTAAAGAAAATTGTGTGGTAATGAGGGAAAATATGGTATATTGTCAACTATACGAATGTATCAACCAATGGTGACAACATTGGTGAAAACATGATAAAATATTATGGTGATGTTGTATATGGTATCAATGGTTTTATGGTGAACACATGAGTGGAAGGTGATAGAAATAAGATAATTGGTATGGTACCAAGCATGTTGAGGCTATAGGATGTGGAGTTATTCTAGGACAACCATACATTACAATGGTCAAGGATCAAAGAAGTGTATTAGAAGAAGATGTACATCCTATATTTCTTAAGAATACTACTTCTTATGGTTCATTTTTATGTTAGGATTAGATTCATATTTGCAATTGGTGTAGAAAGCATACCACTTGGGTGGGTACCATCCATAGATTTCATCTTCATATCCATGGCTACTTCCTAGGGTGGTGAGAGCCAATTCTTTAGTCCATAGTCTCCTTATGTATGTCATATCTCTTCTTATATGTAAATAAGTTTTTCACATTCTTGGTCTTTAGGGTGCTTCTAAAGACTCCAATTGGATCATAAGATCATCATTCTATTAATTGATATACCCCTAGGTCTATTAGTTTCTTTTCCATGACTATTGGAAATAATGTCTATTCCATCATTTGGGTTATGTAAATGTATCCTCCAAGATACATACCTAGATTACTTCTTGTGCAAGTTATCTAGTGACTTCATGCATTGTAATAAATGGACAAGTGTCCATGTGCAAGTTGTACATGTGCAAGGTGTCCTATGCACAACTAGTTAGAGTGTTGGGCAAGCATCCTATTTTGCATATATAAGGATGGCCTCTTAGATAGATAGAATAGAGAGGAAATCTGAGAGACATTGTTAGATAGCGTAGGTTAGTGGATTGTGTTCCACACCATTTACTGGTGATGGATATGATGTAGATCTATAGCTTTGTTAATGGAGTGCTCACTTCCTCCATAGCTACATTGTAATATTTTATATCTTTTATATTTCAGCATACTTCAGTCATCTAGCAGATTTACTTTATTGCATCTTATTCTGCATCTTGTGATTGTTATCTCTCATGGCTCATTCATCAAAAGCTAATAGTGGTATCAGAGCTATGGTAGATCTAATCTGTGCAGGTCTTTAAGGAACCACCATTGTTGGTTAGCCTGAGAGTTTTGTCAAACTAACGCACCATTGGACCAACCACTGGCAAAATATCTCAGGAGCATCTAGGTGGTAGATTTTGGGAGAGTCACAAAGATAGGACTGAAAGGAATCTCAGTTTCAAAAATACTGAGATCATTTTCATCTAGAGTCTTTTCCACAAAGTTGTTATGAAAACTCGTGAAGACTAGGACTCAACATTTCAATCCACTAGATTGATAGATCATCTAGTGAAGATCATCCAGGTCATCTAGAGTTTTCTAATAGGTACCTAAAGTTTCTTTTGTTGTAGGAAATTAATCCTTAGAGGATTGGGACTCCTCCTACGACAAACAACTAGGAGACTCCAACTTCGTTGCTCAATGGTCGAAGTGCCCTCATAGTGCAGAGGTTAGTTCATCATGCGAGAGAAGAATACTATGGAAGAAGACTTCCTATGAAGGATCATGGTGAAGATAGGAGACTGAAGATCTCCATTTTTGGATTGCAGAAATCCACACTTGAAGAACAGGCCACAAGAGCCTTGATACAGAAAGGCCATAGAAGCCTTGCAGAGGAAGCCACATAAGTCTTATACTGAAAAGGCCATAGAAGCCTTGATATTGAAAAGGCCATAGAAGCCTTGATACTGAAAAAGGCCATAGGAGCCTTGGTACTGAAAAAGGCCATAGAAGCCTTAACATCAAAATAGGCCATAAAAGCCTTGATCTTGAAGAAGAATTCGAGAAGAATATCTGATTTAGAAGTAGATTAAATATTTTAGTACTAATATTCTTGTTGTAGGAACAAAAGATTCAGTGAGTTGGGAGACTTCCTACAAGAAATTTAGGAAGAGCATCTTCTTCAGAATCAGCTTAATCCTGAAGCAAAAGAGAAGAGATCAGGAGAAGATCTCATTGAAGAACTTCCAGTCTTGGAAGAAGAAGAAGGACTAGGAGAGTCCTGCTCGAAGCCAGAAGTAGCAGAATCAGAAGATCCAGGAGAAGATCTCACCACCAACACTTCCAGAAGTAGAAGGTTGAAGAAAAGGTCTAAGGAAAGACCATCAGAAGCTGCCAGATCAAAGACCTTGAGAAGGTCTCATCGAGCATCCAAGAAAGGCTAGGAGAGCCTTGCTGAAGATCAAGAGAGTTCTTTGAGAACTCATTGGAGAAATCCACTATCTAGGTGAAGTCCCTGATAGTGAAGGACTTGGGACAATTATCACCATCCGACAACAAGCCCAAGAGGAGAATTTGGCAAGGAGTGCCAAATCTGGGAAGAAGAAGTTTGGCAAGGAGTGCCAAACCCTAGAAGAAGATCCTGCTTGAAGTCAAAACTCGGGAAGAGGACTTGAAGATAGAAGAAGCTCACCAAATCTTGAATATTTGAATATTACCTCTCATAGCAAGAAGGCACCACCCTAGAGACATAGACTTCTCCAAATCTATAGTAGAAGGAGGAGAACACAAGAGGAGAACAAGCCACCAAATCCTAGGCTCATAAAAGAAAGTTTGAGACCATCATTTGGTGAAGGAGTTATGAATGACATCCTACTAGAAGCAGCAACTTGGTGTTCCTAGACACCAAGGCCTACATCCTCTACAAATGTGGGAGAAGAGCTATAGAAAAAGGTATGCAACTTATGGTGCAAAAAGATTCATTAAATTGAACTACTTATTAGATTTATTAGAGCACCTGAAATTGGATTAAAGTTGCAAAAAGGAAATCAGATTTTCAGTCTTCTAAAGTGCAAAGGAAAAATAGATTCTTTTAAGGATTCAATTGCACATTTATTAGGAGTTGATTAGATTCCATATTAGTTTCTATCAACTACCTATTATCTATTATTGAAAAAAAAGACTAAGTCCTACAACATTGATTGTAGTGAAATTGCAGAATAACTCCTAAAGATTCTTTTTAGGTTATTCTTGATTAGTTGCAGTAGATTATTAAGTGCATTTCTTTGAGAGTTGATTGGAGTGATAAGGTGTAATATTAGTGCATTAAAAAGTTTGTACTATTATACTACTCTCAAAAAGAAAATTAGTTTTGTGTTTCTTGAAAGGCACAAAATCTGATTTGTATCAAGTGTCTAAAGACACTATTGAAGCACAAAAATCTGCAACTTGATGTGGCCAATAGAAGCCACCAATAAGGGTTAGAATCCTCTAGATTTGGAGAAGAACATAACTAACCAAAAATAGAGATAGAAGCTTATGAAAGTGAGAAGCATTACAAGTGAATGCAAAAAGAAAAGAATGCAGAAAATTTGCATCAATTAAAAGAACTTCTATCTACTGTTATTGAAACTTGGACTTGCTATCAAAAGTTTCCAAGTAAAAAGGGGAAGGTGTGTCTATTGTCAAAGACAACCTCAAACCCTTATATTGCAAGAAATCTGCCATAAAATCAGAATCTAAAAATCTAGAAATAGAGTGCAAAAGAAGGTTTATTAAAAGCCTTATTACAAAATATAATACATCATCTTGCACTCCTCTAATCTATTTTTTGATAGCATAGGTGCAGATTTGAAAGTGCCATATTAGGGCATGTTTTCCTATAGGGAAAAGAATAACCATTAAATGTCGGATGTCAACACTCCTCCTCCCAAGCTAGAAGGAGCCATTCGAGAGCTCATCCTTGGATGTACGCACCTACAAAAGCAAAGCTCATTTCAGAGCCACATTTACGTAGACAAGCGAGTGCATATCAATCTCAAAATGATGTCAAATTAGCAGTAGCAAAATCAATGTGTTTGGAGGCATAAAAGAAAGGAAGAAAGGTGTTACATTCATGGTCTCAATCTTGGAGAAGACCACTCACCAAAGGAAGCATCGAACTACCATCCAAGCTCCGTAGCGCATCACCCATTCACCTGTAGAAAAGATAGTTTGCTTGCTGCCCAAGCAATGTTGGAAAACAAAAGGAGATATGGAGTTATAATCTCCATCCTTGAGGGCATTACAAGAAAGCTTGCTTGCTGCCCAAGCAATGTTAGAAAGATAGAATGTTATGGAGTTATAATCTCCATCTTCGAAGGCGTTACAAGAAGGGTCTCCATGCAGAAATGACACTTGGAATTTTAGTCATCATTCCTCTCAATGTTCTAGAGGCTTCTACGAAGGAGTTACAAGCAAAGACGTGCCACTTATCAGCTTCACACAAGGGCCTATACATTTTCAAGAAGCGTTGGTGAATGATTCTGGAGCGTTACATAAAGAAGGGAGCGCTCACTCATAATGGACGTGACACTTGTCACAATGCCTATGATCCATCTTGCTTAAAAGGCATCTTCTAGTCCAAGACCAACATGCAAGAGTGAAGCACAGTCAAGACGTTCGAAGGATGAATGTAGCACAGTCAAGGGCGTGAGAGAAGAAGCAAAAATGTTCTACAACATGGAAGACAAAGGAGAAGGAGCATTAAAGGCTCCCCATTTTTGGAAGGTCAACATTTTCAGCGCCTACGTACAACATTCACGTCGAATCTCCATTAATCCGAGCGCTCAAGGTACACTAAAGACGTTGTTATATTCAGCCATGGAAAGCATCGAACATCAAGGAGATATTACGTAAAAGGTAAGGTCTAAATCCCATTATTCATTGCTTTCATAAGTTGGAGTTATAAGGATTATAAACTAAGGTTGAAACTTAGGGTTTTGAAAGCTTAAGGGGTGACTTATCTTATTATTTTAATATTTGCAATCCTACTTAGGAGGAATAAGGAATTTAACTTGGATTAAACTATATTGCAAATATTATTATCATTTCTCTAAATTTCCAAACTTGGGAGTCATAAGGGTTACTCCATCAAATTTATTTTATTTGGAAATTAGAAATAATCCAAGGGATATAAAAGAGGTTATTAAGGGATTTTATTTAGGTTGGATAAATTTATTTTTACTTGTCTCAAATCTCTAAAGGGAGACAAAAGACTTCCAACATCAAAACCTCTTTAAACTGAAATAGTGCTTAGTTCAATTAGGAGTGATAAGGTGTTAAAAGTTGATTTTTGATTCTTGCAAGACTTGTACAAAATCAACCAAATTTGAACTATATTTCAAAAAGCACTATATTCTACTTAAGAGCCATTCTTTCTCAATTATTCAAATTCAACCTTTCCAATGGGTAAAGGAATGTCATACAATGGTTGCAAAACTTGCTCTGACAAGAACCAACTCACAAAGCATAATCATAGGTGGTTTATTGATTCAAGAGCTAGTCATCATATGATAGGAAATATACAATGGTTTGACTATCTTGAAATTACCAAAGGTTACAGATTAAGAATTGTAGATAACCAAACATATCTTATTCATGGATACAGATGTGTATCTCCTAGTAAATATTTTCCAAATATTCTACTACAAAAAGTGTTGTATGTTCCTGGTTTAACTTTCAATCTCATCTCAGTGAGCAAGCTAGTAGAAAACAACTACATGATTAATTTTGGATATATGAATGGGATCAATACATGTCTCATTATGAATCAAGATGGAATAAAAGCAATAGGTTCAATCCATGAAAATACTTATATCCTAGACTCAATGGAAATACCACAAGATATTGTGATGTTACAAAATGCTTCTAACTCATTTGCAGAAGAACAAGTTGAAGAAAATGAAGAACCAGTACATCAAAAAGGTAAGTATAGAAGGATAAAAAATATGAGAGGACAATTGCATCATGCCCTACTTATTCATCAACAATCAGAATCAAATGAAGATACTTGCAAGGAGGACTACAAAGGTGGTTGGATAGAAGATGAATCTGAACATGTCAAAGATTATCCAATGAGAATAGAAGGCCTAGTTGCATCCTACTCTGCATCATATGAAGACACAAATTACTTGTTGAACCTGAATACAAAGAATGCAGAAGAAGAAGACTCAGAAGACCAAGCAGAAGAAGATGAAGAGAATCCATATTGAAGACTAAAGCCTTCAATACCCAAATAATGTAATACAGGGGGTGTTGGAAATAATGTCTATTCCATCATTTGGGTTATGTAAATGTATCCTCCAAGATACATACCTAGATTACTTCTTGTGCAAGTTATCTAGTGACTTCATGCATTGTAATAAATGGACAAGTGTCCATGTGCAAGTTGTACATGTGCAAGGTGTCCTATGCACAGCTAGATAGAGTGTTGGGCAAGCATCCTATTTTGCATATATAAGGATGGCCTCTTAGATAGATAGATAGGAAGGTAGAGGAAAGGGAGACATTGTTAGATAGCGTAGGTTAGTGGATTGTGTTCCACACCATTTACTGGTGATGGATATGATGTAGATCTGTAGCTTTGTTAATGGAGTGCTCACTTCCTCCATAGCTACATTGTAATATTTTATATCTTTTATATTTCAGCATACTTCAGTCATCTAGCAGATTTACTTTATTGCATCTTATTCTGCATCTTGTGATTGTTATCTCTCATGGCTCATTCATCAAAAGCTAACAATGACTTGGTGGAACCCTCACAACTTTGAAGTGTTGCTTGAGTGGACAGAAGACCACCTTCTTCTTTCCCTTAAATTACTTTTATTCTATGTAGTCCAATTCCATCACATATTTGAGATTGAACATATAATTTGGTATGTATACAAGAAAATCAAAATGGATGGACAAAAATATAGAGACAAATGAATCATTTAAATCTCCTCATGTAGACATATTCATTTGGCCAATCTATAGATTTTAACAACTAGTTGGCTTCATCTAACAACCTAGGAACCTACCCCATAGATTTCTCTATTATTACTTTGTACATCTTGTCATAAAAACAGGAGGAGGTCTTGTTTGTTTCTCAATAGGGTAAAATTTTGCACTCCATAATTAAAATAAGCTTACCATATGCTCATATTAGATCTAGTTGTAGAGTTAGAAACCGGTGCTTCTTCTAGTATAGGATGAGCTAGACTAGGCATGAGAAGTAGGTAAACTTCCTCTTCTTCTTGAATTATTTCAATTGACTATTCATTTGATTGGAAATTTACTTGACAAAACCAATCATTTAGGAGTTCCCAAGGTATATCTAGATGAAATGGAGCAAGGAAATGGATTCTTAATAGATATTTGTGTCTATTTTTTCTCCCAACACTTTGATGATTCTTGATGGTGCCATTTGGACATCCTCCTTAATGAAATATAACTCTAGTAGAGTGTTAAACTTAGATGGTAGGTCAGGATTTTTGAGGTATGGGATAAATAATTCCCTGTATTAGATGCTTATTCCCCTATAGTAGAACTTATTTTGTATTTTGGTATTGCAAGACACCCACATGAAAGGATTGTATATTACCTTCAACATCTTCTTGATGTCTTCCTCTCTATTGTAGAATGAATTTGCACTCTATTGAGGTGGTTTGAAGCATCTTCCTAAGGAATTGTACCTGTTAAAATATGCCTTGATGAGTTTTGGATAGAACCATACTTGTGGTACTAGATTCATGGCTAGCCTTTATGCTCCATGAGTTAGTCTAGGGTCCCATGTTAAATCATTTAAAAACCTCTTTTCTAACCTAGCCAATAATATTTGTATTTAACCTCTTCCATCCTCCTTAAGGGGTCTTCAAAAATATCTTTAAATATCTTGGGATATAGGAAAGAATATCTTTTTCAATTTCCTCTTTTTCTTCTTTCCCTTGACTTTTGATGTTTTCACTCCTTGTAAGGCTTTAATGGGTAACAATAGAGAAACTATGGTTAGGATGGTAGTAGTGAAAGGAGGTGATGTAGGGTTGACTTAAAGCAATTATAGGTTATTAGTGGAAGAAGATGTGTCCATGAGGTTGAATGACAATGGAGATAGAATTTTGGGGATTTGGTAAATTTTTACAAGTCTTGGAAAATGGAGCGATTTACTCACTATTCAAAGGAATTCACTCAAAAATAGAATGATTCACTTTCAAAAAGGTACTCAGGCAACTTTTAAAAAAGAGTGGTTCATTCAAATATAAAACCGATTCATTCACTTTAGTATAATTAGGATAATTTAACCTTGGGTATTTTTTATTAGTTGACTAGAGTGGTTTATTTGGGAGAAATTTGTGATTTTCCAATTTTATTAGGATTAGGTATGGCTCTCAAGGCCTAAGAAATTCATCGATAGATTGAGAAAATAATTTTTGAGGGGAACAATCAAGTTTCAATCCATGTGGTGGGTTAGCTTTAGGGATGAGCAAATTATATAAGGAGCCTTGATATCCATGTCTAGTATAAAAGGAGAGTTGTATGGGGGCTCAACCTAACTAGCTAGTTGATTCATAAAGGGATGCAAGTAGTTTGGAAGGAAGAACACAATATTTACTGGCAATACAAAGTATAAAGTGATGAGGGATATCTTAGGGGGATTTTATAGCCCCCATGCTATGCAGTCCTTTTTATGTGCCCTAGCTATGCTCGATGTGGTCCTATCTAGGTAGGCAAGTGGTCCTCATAGGGTCAATTTGTCTACTTGGATGGTCATCTTGGGTAGGTGGGCCTAGAGTCTATCCCACTTGCTAAATTAAGAAATTTGCTTGTTAAAGTGACTACTTTCCTTGCTAACATGAGTGATTTTATTTTTTACATCAATAAGGAATTGGAGAAATAGTGCGTTGATTACACTTACAACTAAGGGAGAAGAATATTGTAGGAAATGTTTTGGAATAAAAAGGGAAGGAAGAAGAATTTTTAGGAAGAATATATTATAAACAATTAATAACCAGGATACAAATATGTACATATTTACATTTTTTTTTGGCCAAAAATATTGCTAAATTAGACAAATATGTTTGCTCATAGAAATTGGCAGCATTCTCTTATCCATAGTAGTAAATTTATAAACATGTGGACCCATAATATTTAGATTTTGATAAGGTGAACTCCAAAGAGAATCAAACTTTTGAAGTTTCCCTAGTTTTTCTAGGTATTCATCCCACTTGAACATGAGGTCCCCCTTGTAATCTATCTCCATGGCCCTTTAGTTGAACCATCTTTTGATGGACTCCTAATATTGTATATTTAGTTTAAACATTTTTCTCTCTTTATCTAGGGCTAACAAAGTACTCAAACTTGCTTCCATTGGATTGATGTTAGTATCTTTAAGATCTAATTGTTGTGATATTTTAAGGAAAAGCAATTCCAAGTTGATTAGTAACAAAACCTTCTTGCCATGTATTGGCTTGTAGAGTGATGACCCAGTAGATACCTTTGGTGTTACTTGATTTTCCTATAAAGCCTTATGTATTTTGGTGTGCCAATCACTTTGTGATTTAGCTGTAATCCTCTATAATATTCTAGTTATGTTATTATTGGTTGATTCATCCAACAATGTCTTGTAGGTAATAATTAGATAACATTTTTAACAGAAACCCATATCCTCGGGTGAATTTCATAATTTTTTTCCACTTGAAGTAGGTGGCATTAATAGTGACTGCGGTAGTGGGAGATCCAAATTTGGTGATGATATCTTCTAACAACTAAATCAATACCTCTTGATTGATTTAACTAGGACTACTTCAACCCATTTTATAAAATAATCTATGGAAGCAAGGATCCATCCATGTCCTACACTTGATAGTAGAAGTATTTTGCTTAAGAAGTATAGACCTTATTATTGGAATGGTTTAATCACAATAATGGTATCTAGTGGCATTGGTGCCTTTCTTCTCTTTCCCCTAAACATGCAACAAGGTTTGAAATTTTCTACCCATTATAAGAATCAAAGAAGATGGTGTGCCAACAATACCTAACCATCAATATTTTATGGTCTATATTTGGCTTAGAATGATTATCTCCTTTATCATGACCCTATTTAATTATGGCCTCTATATTTTATTTTTCAATTTAGCATAACAAACTACCATAATATCCTTGTTAGATTTTGAGGATGCATATTGAAGGAAATGCAACCACAAGATGTGAAATAAGTAAGCTATGATAAGTATATGATAATGGCACTATAATATGCAGGAAAATAATGAGATAAATTTATGCAATAACTCAGTAATATGCCATTAATGAAAGCTCATAAAAATAGTACAATGCAATATAATGGAGGACTTGAACACTCTAAAATTTTCAATGAAGAACTACATTGTACCTACTCACTACTCACTATAGTAACATTGTATCTCTCACCCTCTCTCTTTTACTTACATAAAGGTATATATAGGAAGATATGTGCCTTGGCCTTTACTCTACCCATGAATCTTCATCTACCTTATCCTATGACTCATGTACATGTGGACTACATGCACATTTACATCATTGCACATTCTAACACTTGTGCATTTATTATATTGCATGAAGTAACTCAAAATTTACTCTAAAGTAAACTCCTCTAGTTATGTACCCAAGGTGGTACATTAGCATTTACCCAATAAATTAATATACTCTAACACCCCCTTGTATTACATTATTTTGGTATTGAAGACTTTATTCTTCAATATGGATCTTCATATTGTGCTAGAATTTGTACTCTCTTTTTATGCTTTCTTTATTCTGCTCCCTATCTATATCATGTTCAAGCAAGTAATTAGTGTCTTCATAAAATGTTATCTTTCCTGAGAGATCTTTAACTTCATGTTCCTCTATAGGTTCTTCTAGTTCTTGAATTTCCTAAATTTTGTGAACTAAGCGTCCTTTTTTATTCCCTTCTCGATATTGCAATTGAGGATAATTATATTTATTCTGAGATGGATATGAACATTGAAATTCTTGCTGATATGGACTATATTGATTGTGATATTATCTTGATTAGAATGGTCTATTTGGTTGGATTCCATATTTTATCTAATTTTCTTGATATTAATTTCTAGGATTGGATCTAGAGTAGTTGGTACCATGTCCTTCCTTCTTGCAGACTTGACAATATATATTATTCCATGGTCTTTGTCCTTTTGAGGATGAGGTGATATTTCCCTGTGGATTATATTTTGAAACTAATGAATTGTTAGTCATTTCATATTTAACTATTTTTGCACTTCATATTATTGAAGAATATTGACTAACTCATCAAAATATGTATCTTTACTTAGGAGTTCTAAAGATGTAACTAAGTGCTTGTAATTGTCTAGAAGTGCTCTCAAGGTTACTTGAACAAGAAATTTATATTTAACCTCTTCTCCTAAGGTTAATAATTTTCCTTTTATATCTGCTACTTCCTTAGGAATAGTTCTATAATTTCACCACTATTCATGTTCAGAGAATGTAATTGAGTTTGAAGATTTAAGATAGTTGCATTATTCTTCCCTTCAAATATTTTGGCTAAGGTTTTCCATGCTTCTGTAGATGTTCCTGCTGAACTAATGAACGGTTATTTTTCATCTATAATGAAAAAGTTATTATCATTAATGCTTTTGCTTCATTTTCTTCAAAATTTTGAATCTCAGTATCACCTGAAGTAGGTTTTTATTTTGTTCCTTTGACTATTTTCCAAAGTTTTTCAAATATCAGAATTGCTCTTACCTTGTTTTTCCATGAAGAGTAATTTGGTCCTCTAAGTAATTTGGATTCAGTGAGAATGAATTTTTCATTATCATGATGATATTTGTATACTACCTTATACCTCCTTAGTTTTAAGTATATGCTCAACCTTGCTAAGAACTTTCCAATTTAGCAAGTTTTGTAAAGTGATTCTATCTAGCAAGTGTTTGAATGCACTATGAAACTTGATAGTATGCTTAGCTTTCTTAATTTAAGTTGAATTCCTTTTGTATCCCTAATGTTCAACTTCACTTTATTTCCTTATGTCTCCCTATTGATTTAGTAAGTAGAAAGCTAAATATAAATAGTGATGCACCTTCAAGTTTTAATAAGGTTCTTTTACTTCAAGACATTTTAGTTGGATTAATGTCTCAAAAATTAATGTAAGAGACTAATGCAAAATGCTATTTCCAACTTCTAAGCAATTAATGGTTTTGCTCCTTTAACCTTCCCTTTTCAATGGTTTAATTTTTCTAAATTCCAAGAAACTAAAATTTGTAGTATACCTTATAACTCCCTAATTTGGAATTTTAGAAAATAATATTTGTAAAATATTATTTTAATTATCCAAGGTAGAAACCCTTATATATCCTAAATTAAATATTTGCAAATATTGTAATGTTTAAATATCAAGCAATTTATAATATCTTCTAGGATATACTCCCTTTGCTAGAATTGCTTTCTTACTTTCTAAGGTTGATATTTCAATGCATTAATAAACAACTTTCAACCTTGTATTAGGCACCTTATAACTTCCTAAACTTAGAAAAAAAAATATTAAATAGGTAAAACTATACCTTTCTTGCAATATGTGTGCATTGATTGGCTCCAATATCCGACGTATGATGCTAGTGCATTAAATGAACTTTCACACCTTGGACTATATTAACTCCTCTTTGAATACTTGTTTGTTGTTCGATGTTCACTGTATCGATGCAAGTAATGGTTTATGTGCTCAAAATGAGTTTTGTATTATTTCTCTCCTCCAATATTAGCAATAGTTTGGTGTCTTCAAATTTAGCATTTCTAAATCCCAAGGTCCAATGAATATTCGTGTTGCCTACAAATTTGCAATGATCACATTGGGGTTGAATAATGTACATCCACCTCTCATTGTGTATGGTAGAGATCAACCAATATTAATGAGCACCTTATTCTCCTCCATAATAGCACTTTGACTCCCTTCTTTAATGCTTGATTGTGCACTTCTGTTTTGCCTACATTCTCCTTCAATACTAGGCACTTAAATTGCTTGAATACTCCTTGAAACTTTAAACAAGTGGTGACTTGAGAGTTATGTTCTTGATGAGCATTGGTTGTAACAACCCAGGTCTAATCACTTGATTGTCAAAAATACAAATTCAAAAATTTGAATAAATTTAATGTATCCATCTAAAGTACACCCAACTTTGTTTTAGTATTTTGGCATAGATGTTCATACTTTGAGTTTTAATATCACTACAGACGACATCTCAAGTGCTCAGGATCGATCAAATTTCTACGGTAGATTACCATTTATGAGATCCATTCTCTCCTTTCTTGAATTCTTAGATCTTGGTATGGGGTTGCCCTTCTAGGGCCCATAAAACCTGGAAGGGTAGATGCACTATTTCCCTGTCTCACATCATGGGGAACTTAGATCTATGATCCTAACAAGTCCCAATGATCCTCTGACCTAATCTAAAATTTTTAGGTCCATGCTGGATGTTGTGACATCCTTCACAACGACCCCAAATTTTGGGGACCCACTAAGAAAATTTTGAAATTTTATTGTTATGTTGTTGGTTGGTTTTGATTGTTTCAGGTATTGGTATGATGTGGAAGAATGGGGTGGTTTATTATTTCTATTTTGTTGGTCTTTAGTTTCAAATATTCTTTTAAAATAAAAATTTTAATTAATTAAATTATAAAATTTTATAATTTAATATATTTAAAATGGTTATTTTATAAACTTTTTTAATTAAATTATAAAGTTTTATAACTTTATAATTTAATATATTTAAAATTGTTATTTTATAAACTTGTTTTAAATTAATTAAATTATAAAGTTTTATAACTTTATAATTTAATATAGTTAGAATGGTTATTTTATAAATATGTTTTAAATTAATTAAATTATAAAGTTTTATAACTTTATAATTTAATTATATTTAAGAAGGTTATTTTATAAATGTTTTATATTCTAATTAATATTTGTCTTGTTGGCAGGATTATTAAAGTATGTTGAATAGAGGATGTGTTTGTGGGTTTCATGGGCATGTCTTAACTTTAATTTTCGAATGCCAATGAGGAGAAATATTAAATCCTTTGAAAAAGGTATTTAAATGAAAATAATACGGCACCCATGAGATCATTATGAAGGCCAGCCAAATTCAAATAAATGAGTTGAAGATTATATAATTATAATGTATGGTTTAAATGAAACCCATATGTTATAATGTGAAGGCATTGGTGACATTAGGGTTTCGTTAAGAATTTGTTTTTACAACTGTATGGAAACCATAATGGAATAGGAAAGAACCAACCATATAACGAATTATTCAAACTATAAATGGAGAATGAAAAGCCAAGAACATGGTCGAACAATTGCAGGGCAAAGGAAGGAAAAAGTGAAAGCGAAATATTTACAGATATTTGGATTTATAGAGATTTCATAAAGCTTTATTGTAAGATCCAATAATTATATCAAAATTATTCTTGTTCAGATATTCGTGAATACGGTATTTAAAAAAAAAATGATTTTGATATAGTTTAAATTTAAATTTCCATTTAAGATAGCATCATTTTTATTGTCGTACTGTGTGATTGCTGGTTGGCATAAATTTGGGTTTGAAGTTTCGGTGCATTCCATTATGTAGTTATTTATCCGAGATTTACTTTATTTCCTTTTTTTTTTTATTTGTGGAAAACATCCCAAAAGGGATGCCACTTTCGGGTAAGACCCAAGGAGGCAGGGGTATCCATTCCGCCAAAAATGCCCAGGACTCGGACCTGGCCTACCACCTTTGACATACTCAAGGAGCAAACAAACACACAAAACCAATTTAAAAATAAGTAAATAAATAAGTAAAAAGCAACAAAAATAATAAAATAAAATAAAAAACATGCTCCTTGAGTGTGTCAAAAACAAAAGCACAACCAAACACGCACAATAAGATAAAAGAAACCACAACACGAACCACATAGAAAAACACAAGAACCACATAACAAAACACAAACAAGACAAAAACAACAGAACACTACAAAGACATAACCCAAAAAAAACATGAAAAATAAACACAACCAAAACCTAAAAAATTAAAAAAATAAAATAAAAATAAAAATAAAAAACAACCAACAACAGACAATAAACAAAAACAAAAAACATAGAAAACACTCACACATAAAAACACGAATTAACACAAACAAAGAGAAACCCAAGAACAAGAATGAAAAAAACACAAGAACAATAACAAAAAACATAAAAAAAAACACAAAACAACAAAAACACAAGAACAACAAAAAACAACACAAAGAACACAAAAACAAAACAAAACAAAAGAACCCACCCACCTTAAAAAACTAAACAAAAAAAAAGAAAAAAAAAAAAATTGAACATAACAATGACCTATCTAGACCAGAAGACTATTAAGGCAAGAATCAACAGAGGAAACAAAAGAAAGAATAGAATGAGCTAGGGAACTAAAAAAAACTGAATGAACCAAAGAGAAGCAAAAAAAAAAGCAAGAAGAAACTAGGTACCTTCAGAACTGGAGCCATCCAAAGAAATGATAGAAAGAAGAGCTTCCCTAATTTGAGAAGCCCACCATCTAGGAGGGTGGCCATAACAAGTAAGATCACCTTTGTCCAAAGCCCAATTAGCTAAAGCATCAACACTCTTGTTTTGATCTCTGACCACATGATTGTAATCAACTTTCAAAAATCCCATCTGGATTAATTGAATCTTCTCAATAATTATTTTTATTCTCCAATCCACCTTATGATTCTTAGAAGGAGTCTTCAAGAGATTAATCATAAGTTGAGAGTCGGACTCAACTAACACCTTTTCCCATCCAACCTTAGTAGCCTCCTGAAGGCCTCTGAGGATACCATACCCCTCAGCAAGGTTATTGGAAAGAATACCCAAATTCTCAGCAAAAGTAAAAACCAGGGAGCCATCTGAAAGTCTACCAATTCCTCCCACACTGGCTTTTCCAGGGTTCCCTCTAGAGGCTCCATCGGTATTGACTTTTCCAAAATCCTTAGGAGGAGGTTGCCAATTTCTTGTCCTATCCATCTTACTAATACTCACATTCCCTTTAAGTTGGTTGCCCTTAGAATATTTAATCTTCAATCTTTGCATCACTTGATCCCATATTTGGTGGGAGTTTTGGGGGTGATTAAGGAGTTGATGGACTGATTCAACTAAGTTGGCTATGGTATTTTGCCAAATATAGTGAATATCCTTCCTATCTTGATTAAAAATTTGGTTGTTCCTTTCATTCCAAATATTCCAAAGAAGAATGGTAGAACCCATCCAAACTAACTGCCTAATAAAATGATCAACACCCTCTTGATTAGGCCAATCCCTCCAAAGTCTGTTCAAAAGTAAAAAAATTGGACCATTGTAAGCCAAGTAAAGTGGCCATTCTCCTCCATAGCTCAGAGGCTAAAGTACACTCAATAAAAATATGGTTGAGAGTTTCTACATTCTCTTCACACATTTCACATCTAAAAGGGCCATGAAAACCATGCTTCATAAGTTGCTCACCAGTAAGCACCCTACGATGCAATAAAAGCCAATTAAAGAACCTCACCTTAGGCCAAAGATTTTGAGCCCACAATCAAGAAAATATGTCAAAAGAATGGTTGGGATTATTATGGCATAAGGTCAAATAACCTTGAGCAACTGAATACTCACCCTTAGTAGTGTTGTTCCATCCAAAACAATCTTTTTCATGGGACCAAGAGAGGGATCTCATATGAAGGATGCCTTGGATATCTTGTCTTTGCCTTTATGGGATTTGAATAGGTGAGTCCTCAATAGGGATCCAATATCTACCAACCTTTGAATTACCAGTATGGTACCGATAGTAATTAGCCACCTTTATCCAGTTAGCTCGGTGAAGCTCCTCCATCCAAGGCCTCCAATCGGGAAACCGAGTTATCAAAGGCTTGTGACCATCCCAAGAATCTATCCAAAAATTTACCTGTTGACCATTATGAATGATCCAAAATAATTTTTTCTTTATCAAATCCTCACCAGTCTTAAGAACTGCTAAAATGGGAGAACCTTTGGTAGGAAGTTGATAGCGAACAAGGTCTTCAGGACTTTTGTTCTCAGCATATTTAGCACGAAGATTATTGGCCCAAAGAGCATTGGGGTTATGCAACATCCTCCAATATAATTTAGTAGCTAAAGCTTTGTTTTTATTAATAGAAGACCGGAATCCTAACCCCCCTTCATTCTTAGGAAGACATAAAGTATCCCATTTCACCAAGGCCCATTTTCTTTTCTCCTTAGTACCACTCCAAAGGAAACGATGACTGATTTGATCCAATTCTCGAAGAACAGACCTTTGGGATATTCAAAATGGAAGAAACATAAATAGGAATAGCTTGAAGGACTGATTTTACCAAGGTGATTCTACCCCCGGAAGAAAGCCACCTGTTGGTCCACTTTCCAATTTTCTTCTTGACTTTGTCCAACAACCAATTCCAATATTTATTTTTTTGCCTTTGAATATTTATGGGAATACCTAAATAAGTGATTGGAAGGGAGGTCTTATTATATCTTAATTTATCCAAGACCATGGATTCCTGTCTAGCAGAGCCGTGAAAGAAAATAACTTTAGATTTGTCTTCATTGATGAACCGCCCAATAGCCTTAGAAAAACAACTAATGATTTGCTTAATATTAGAAGCTTCCTTAACTGTAGCTTTACCTAAAAGAGTAGAGTCATCCACAAATTGAAGATGAGAGATAGGTCTAGCTCCATGAGCAATGGTAACTCCCTCAAGGGTTTTGTTTTTCCCTCTTTTTGGTTATAGTCCTACCCAAGCATTCAACAAGAATGATGAATAAATAAGGGGATAGCGGGTCACCTTGCCTAATACCTCTAGAAGCTGGGAATGACTGAGAAGGCCTGCCATTGATAAGAACTAAGTAGGAAACTGAAGAGATACATCCCATAATCCAATCCATCCAATCCTTAGAGAAACCAAATTGCCTCAAAACTTTGATAAGGAAGTGCCAATCCACTCTGTCATAAGCTTTGGATAAGTCTAACCGAATGAACATGGAAGGAGATTTTTGCATATCCATGGAATGGATGGCTTCTTGAGCAAGAACTATCTCATCTACTATTTGACGTCCTTCCACATAACCCCCTTGCTCGGGGAAATAATCTTATGCAAAAGAGGCTTCAACCTTTCTGCCATGATTTTAGTAATGATTTTGAGAAGAACATTACATAAAGCAATAGGTCTAAAAGTTGAGATATGATCAACCTCTTGAGCTTTTGGAACAAGAGTAATATAAGTTTTATTGATAACCTTCAAAATTTCTTTGGCTTTCCTGGCTTCTTCCACCACCTCTAATAAATCAACATGAAGGATATCCCAGAACTCTTGGTAGAACTCAATGGGAAAACCATCAGGACCTAGGGTTTTCCCTTTTTGCATTTTAAAAACTACTTGTTGAAGCTCATTGATAGTAATAGGAGCAGTCAAAATAGAGTTCTCCTCAGAAGTGATAAGAGAAGGGATTGCTTGAAGAACATTTTGTTGTGAAGCTGAGTCAAGAGGAGTAGCAGCAAAAATATTGGAAAAGTAATCAACAAAAATAGAGTTCATGCCATCCCAAGTATAAACAACATCTCCAGAATCTGATTTTAAGGAAGAAATAAAGTTGTGAGATCTTCGAGCTAGAAGATATTTGTGGAAGAAATTTGTGTTTCGATCTCCTTCTTTGAGCCATTGAATTCTAGATTTTTGCTTCCATAAGATTTCTTCTCTTTTTTCCCATTCCTCTAACTAAGTTGTGAGTTTAATTTCATCTGCACTTCTCTTCTCTGTGAGGCCATCTAAACGGATTTTCTTATTCAAATTTTCAAGATGAGCAATAACTTCATGTTTTTTTTTATGAACATCCCCAAACTCTTTCCAGTTCCAAGTCTTGATTTTGGATTTAATGTATTGTAGTCTTTTGGCAAAACAGAACATCTTAGTCCCATGCCTAGGTTTACCTTCCTTCCACCATTGTTGCACGTGAGGTCTGAAGGAAATGTCTCTAAGCCACATTAATTGAAAACGAAAAGGAGAGAAACTCACATTGGTTTTCCACATTTCCACCATGACTGGCCAATGATCCGAACCAACATTATTAAGAGTCTTCACTTTAGGAATGTGACCATGGATTAAGAAATTTTCAGAGGGCAAAAACCTATCCAATCTCTCCATTATACAAGCTAAGCCTTGCCTTGTGTTAGACCAAGTCATAAGGCCATTATCTTGTTGGATATCCACAAGATGGAGGTTTACAATATATTCGCTCATGAGGTGAGTGCTTTTATCCAAATTTCTATTTCCCCCCTTTTCTCATCCAGAGAGAGGATGGTATTGAAATCTCCTCCGATCAAGATCCAAGATTCAGGAAAATGAGAGATAATATGAGTAATATCCTTCCACTGTCTTCTTTTTTCCTCCAAAGAAGTCGGAGCATAAATAGTAATGTAGAGCATAATTTGGTTGGAATGTCTACTTTGAATAGCTATAGCCAACAAACCCCAAATGCCAACCATATGGTGAATAACTACCTCTTTTGGGTCCCAAAGACAAGCAATGCCACCGAAGTCCCTTGGGAACTCAGGGAAACCATTTTCCCATAACCTGAAGGAAAACAATTGGATGATGAATTATTCTCTAATTCATTTTTTGAAAGACCCCTTTGAGTCCTCTAATATTCCAAGGGCCCCCCTACAAATTTCCCAAATCCAACCATATGGTGAATAACTACCTCTTTGGGTCCCAAATACAAGCAATGCCACCAAGTCCCTTGGGAGCGAGAGAAACCACTTTTCAGTTGGCCAAATTTTACTGGCAATTGAGTCCATATCCTCCATTGACATCTTTGTTTCTTGAAGGAAAACAAGATGTGGATGATTTATCTGAATCATTCTTCTAATTTCATTTTGTTTTGAAAGACTCCCTTTGAGTCCTCTAATATTCCAAGTGATGATATTCATTAATACCGGGGCTAAAAAAGTTGGGAAGGGCATTAATCTTACCTTCCTCTACAAGCTTTTCACCTTCTTTTACCATATGATATTGATTGGTCTTGCGACCTACTTTTTGATTAGAATCCATATTCAATTTTTTTTCCCTGTTTCTTGACTTATTCCAATTGAATCTGAGATGGCTTCTAACCTTGAAGAATGCTCGTACATAGCCAAAATTTTACTAGATGGTTCAACGGAGTCTATATTGGGACCTGCATTATTTGAAGTTTTGACATTTGAAAGATTGTTTTTCTTGTGTAAATTTTCTCCCTTTTTTTCTCGTTGAAAACCTTTGATTTGTTGGTTTGTCTTTGAGTTCTTCCCTTCATATTTAAATTGTGTTTCTAAGATTTTAGTTTCCATTATTTCCTCTTCCTCACTTGGGACATCATTTGTGGAAAGGATTTCAAACATATTAGCGAGATGACTTTGATTGATCCTTCATAACTGGTTTTTTCGAGTGTTCTTCTTCTTAGGTATTTGGAAACCTGCTGAGTTTATATCTTCTTTCTTTTGATCGGGAATTTTATTTGGGCAAGCACTAGCCAAATGACCATATTCATGGCAAATTCTACAACGAAAAGGAATGTTCTCATAGTCCACTACTTGCTCCCAAGTGTCTTCCCCAAATTGTAATGTGATATTTTTAGGTAGGGGTTTGTCAAAATCCATTAAAACACAAATCCGAGCATAAATAATATGTTCAAAATTTTGAGTACAATCACTAGTCATCATAAAAGTTCCTAAAGAGTTTCCAATTGAAGAAAAAATAGTAGGATTCCAAAATTCAATAGGGAGGCCAAAGAGTCTAACCCACACGGGAGCTATAGAAGGCATCTCTTCTTCAACTTTAAATTTAGTATGCCAGGGCTTCATGAAAAGCCTTGCCCTTCCAAAAAACCAAGGACCCCCTTGAAAAGTTTTCTCTCTATCTTCATTATTAGAAAATAAAACAAGAAAATAACCATTTGGATAAATAGAGATTTGTAACTCACCTTTAGTTTTCTAGCTTTTTGCAGCCCAAACTTTGAAAGCAGATAGACTCGAATGAAAACCCATGAACCGACAAATTAGTCCTCTTTTTTACAAATCTTCAATGCCAATCTGAATGTTACCCATATCAAGCTTAACAATAGGAGTTCCATCAGATGCTTTAAGACATCCTACCTTCATTTTCTTGGGATCAATCTTAGGCATTCTTAGAGGTTTATGGGAAGCCCTAAGATTGATATTAGCATTGGGTTGAGGTTGTCCACCATGGAGGGCATCCCTAAAATTCATTTTTGGGGTTGAGTCTTCGAAATTCTTACCCTTGACAGGGGTTTTCATAGTAGAATTATTTTGTGGGTGCACCTTAGCACCAGATTCACTTGAGATATGAGCCATTTTTTGATCAATTACTTGAAACTTGTTTCGTGATCTCTTTAATCCTTGCCCTAGACGTCATGGAAAGGTATGGTTTTCACTTTTCTTTTGTGCAAAAAATTGGAAGCCGTTGTCACTCAAGTTCACAGTATGATCTGTTGAAAGACAAATTTCTAACCCATCTTGGATCCCCTACAACATTTCCTGCTAAAATATTGAGCATAAACCACAAAAATATTGGCCGCTAGGGCCCGAAGGCCCTAAAAAACAACCTCTGGAGTTGCTTGCACTCAACCTAGATGAAACCCTCGCATAGTCGCTTGCCAAATATCTCGTTCACACATAGGGATGTGCTAGGATCTGTGTTGCTCCAAATGATATGAAAATTGGTGGAGACGTTCTAGGGTTTTTCAGGCATCTACCCTCAAAATTTTAGCTCAATCCGAGTTCTGATGAGTGAGATATCTTATTTCCCTTACTTTAAACTTTTGAAGCTTATTTCATATTAAATTTGTGAGCATTTAACCTAGTTTGATTTTATAAAGTTTAACTTTATAACTAGGTTTTAAATTTATTTATTATTTAAATGTTAAATTTTTTTTTGGTAATTATTTTAATAGATTAACAGTGGGTTTTTATAGAGGATCCCAAAACCTTATGTACAAAATCAGCCTGGCTGGAAGGTGCATCATGCCTTGTGGCTGGAGGAATAAAACTGATGATAGAAAACAAAAACTGCTAATTGCCCGAAGGCTACAAGTAGGGCCCTTATGCTTGAATATCCTGGAAACAAACCACATTTTACCAAGGAAAATAAAAATACTAGCTGGAGAAATTTGACCATCGAAAGCAAAAATAGCCAAACCAAACGAATGACCTTCTGAAGTGAGGAGAACATCATGAGAGGATATTCACATTGGCCAAACTCGCCACCTCAGATAGGAAGCATGAGCACTACACAACAGGACACATGGTCGCAAGCCCTTTGTTGGCCATGTGGTCTGCCACGCGATTTCCTTCCCTAAAAATATGACATGCCTTCCACCTGTCACGTTGAGAGAGGAGCATCCTAGCCTCAAGAATGATGTTGTAGACCCTCCAAGATGGGTCTTTAGAGCCTAGCAGATAGTTGACTATATTGAGTGAATCACCTTCGACTATCAAAGGCCGAGGATCCTCGGAGAGGATCTGGATACCTTTCAAAAAACTTCTAGCTTCAGCATAGTGATTAGTCTAGGTGCCCAAATCTTCACAATAAGCCAACACGATATTCCCGTTATGGTCTCTAACCACACCACCAGAACCAGCGGGGCCAGGATTGCCTTTGGCCGCACCATCAAAGTTTAATTTAATCCAACCCATAGGGGGCTTGGTCCAAATAACATCCCCACACTGAGACTTAGAAACACCATCATGAAAAGGGAAGAGGCCCAAACTTTTGAAGATCACTGCTTCGCCAGGAAGGCGGGGACGGGAACTAGGAACAACTTTAGAATTCTCAATGGCGAAGGATAAGGCTCTCTGAGCGACACAGGGAGGTACTCTAGGGACCTTGTCGAAGACTCTGGCATTCCTCTCTAGCCAAATCTGCCAAATGGAGTGGTGGAAAGAGGCCTCAAGAAGGAAGCGAAGTTTAGGATTCTTGAAAGGATTGGGCCATTGGTGGAAGGTATCTTTGAGGGAGCGGGGAGTGCACCAAAGGATTTGAAAGGAAGACAGGATAGTGTCGAGGATAGAATGGGAAAAAGGACGGTGCAAAAATAAGTGGTCTGTCGTCTCACAATCAACAAAGCACAAGAAGCACCTATTGGGAATAGCAAAACCCCTCTTGTGGAGGTTATCGATGGTTAAGGCTTTATTATGAAAGGCAATCCACGCAAAGTAATTAACTTTAGGAATAATCCCCTTCCTCCAAATCACTTCCCACCGGTGATCCATGGCAATCTCGCAAGTAAGAAGGTCATAGGCGGTCTTGATAGAGAACAAACCATCCTCCGTATCACGCTAGATGATTCTGTCATCTCTTCTAACAGATGGAATTAAAACAAATTGAAGAATATTAGACAAAAAGGTCATTTCATTGTTAAAGCTGTCCAAGACTGGAAAATTCCATCGAGGGGGAAGAGAGCTCCGATCAATGAAGTTCGCCACCTTGAGTTGGGAATTAGGATCCACTTGGGCTTTCAGGCCAGCAAGGTTCGCTCTCAACTCGAGATATCCATCAGTAACCCACCTGTCATTCCAAAAGATAATGGAGTTGCCATCACCCAAAATCCAACGAGCACTAGAGCTGATCAGAGAGCGGGCTTGAAGCACCGATTTCCAAAAGGCAGACGCTTTAGGAGGAATCCCGACATAAAAAAGAGAACTCGATCCAAGATACTTCCTCTTAACCAGCTTGACCCACTCTACTGGGTCATTAGTCAGGATCTTCCAAGCATGCTTAGCGATCAAAGCAGTGTTCATGAGTCTTGATCTCCTCATTCCCATGCCGCCTTGGTCCTTTTGCAAGCAAACCTTATCCTAGGCCACAAGAGGGATTCTGGATTTTTCTTCATTGCCAGACCACAGAAAGGTCCTCTGAATCTTTTCAATCTTGGAGTGGATAGAAATAGGTAGCATGAACACAGACATGAAGTAAGTTGGGATTCCTTGGAGACAAGCTTTGGTAAGGGTGGCTTTCCCAGCTTGCGATAGGAACTTGCCTTTCCAAGTGCTCAACTTTTTGTGAAGACATTCCAGGATCATATCCCACATGCTTCCATTGGCCTGGCCATTGCAAGCCAGAGGCAAACCCAGATAAGACACAGGCAGGGAATAAATAGCGCATTCCAAAATTTTGGCTATGCGGAGCTGCCTTCGCATAGGAGTGTTAATAAAGTAAATTTTGCTTTTGATGTAATTGAATTTCTGTTCGACAGCCTTTTCATAATGGGAGAGGATTCGCTTGATGGATTTGGATTGAGTGACGGATGCCCCAGTGGAGATGAGGGTGTCATCCACAAATTGCTGATGAGAGACAGGATCAACTCTGGAGGTGGGAAAAATGCCAGAGATCTTATTCTGGTGAAGAGCCTCTTTCAAAGACCAACTCAGAACCTCAGCCAGAAGGATGAATAGAATAGGAGACAGAGGGTCACCTTGTCTGAGGCCTTTGGAACTTTGGAAATACCCAGCAGGGGATCCATTGATTAGAACAAAAAAGGAGGGAGTGGATATGCAACTACTAACAAGGTCAATCCAATGAGGGTGAAAGTCGAACTTGAAGATGACAGCACAAAGGAACCTCATGTCAACTCTATCAAAAGCTTTATTCATGTCCAGCTTGAGGAAAAGAGCAACATTTTTGGAGCGATGAGCAGAATGGAGGGTTTCATGGATGGTGATGACACCATCGAGAATGTTTCTGCCTTTCACGATGCTTCCCTAAGAAGGACCAACCAAGGAGGGAAGAAGGGACCTCAGATGGTTGGCTATGGACTTGGTTAAGATTTTATAAAAAACATTGCACAGGCTAATGGGACGATAATCAGAGAAACTTTTGCAGGCGGAAGACTTAGGGATGAGAGCAAGAAAGGTAGAATTTAGTTTTGGATGGATGGATCTAGAGGCTTGAATCTCCTGAATTGCTTCACACACATCCGAGCCCACAACATCCCCCATAACTTGAAAAAAATGGGGGGGAAAACCGTCAGGCCTTGGGGCTTTGTCTGGTTGCATGGAGAACAAAGCTTCTTTAATCTCAGACACAAAAAAAGGCTCCAAAAGCTTAAAGCTTACCTCGGGAGGAACTTTGACTGGGAAGTTATCCAGCAGAGATTTTTGAACCTGGAGATCACTGTCGAGAGGAACACCGAGCAGATCCTGGAAGAAGTCAACCGCTTCACTTCAAATTTCCTCAATATCCTTGGTAACGCGTCCATCCTTGCACACCACTTCCCTGATTTTGTTAGCCCCTCTATGCCAAAAATTTGACGTGTGAAAAAACTTCGTATTGGAGTCTCCATTTCTCAACCAGATGTCCCTAGATTTCTGGCACCAAAAAGTTTCTTCCCTTGCAAGAATAGAATGATAATCCACCAAGAGCCTCCTTTCCTCCTCCCTGAGGCAATCGGTGTAACCTTCGAGCTCCATTCTCTCCTCCACCAATTTTAGGTTTGTAGAAATGGACCTTTTGGACTCAAAAATGTTTCCGAACACCTCCTTGTTCCATGTTTTCAAATTCCTTTTGATTAACTTGAGTTTTAAGGCCACTCTCTTGGAAGCGAAACCTGCTACCTTCTGCTGCCACCAAGCCGTAACCAACCCTCTGAAGTCCTTGTGAGAAATCCACATGGACTCAAATCTAAAGGGGGTTTTAAAAATAGGCCCATCAACCGTCTCCAGGATAATAGGATTGTGATCAGACCCAATCCTTGGTAAGGTCGAGAGAGTTGCCGCACCGAGTATGGGAATAGCCTCTTGGGATATGAAGAATCTGTGAAGCTTGACTTGAATAAGATTGCTCCAAGTGAAGGATGCCCCCTTGAGGTCAATGTCAAGCAAGTTATTGGTGGAAACAAAATCTTGAAAGTCTTCCAGACTATGGCTAGAGTGGTCCGATCCTCCTTTCTTTTTAGATGGGTGAAGAGGACAGTTGAAATCTCCCCCTAGAATCCAAGGGAAATTACAGAACGTTTCCCCATCTAGGAAATAGCCTTCCACATTTCTGCTCTCTCCGAGATAGAGTTTGAGGCATACACATTGGATAGGATCCAAGAAAAGTTAATGGCTTTGGAATGAAATAAAACATTGATAATCCTGTTGGAAGTTGAGAGAAGGCTACCCTCAAAAATCTCTGGATCCCAAAGAATCATGAGACCGCCTGCCGTTCCCATCGCAGGACTGGAGAGGAATTTTGCCTTAGCCCAAATGACCTTAGCAGCTCTGGCAGAAGAGATAGCATCGGTCTTAGTCTCTTGCAAAATTAGGATGGATGGATTCGTCCTCTTTCTGAGATCAACAACCAATCTCCGTTTGGCAGCTGCATTTAGCCCTCTCACATTCCATGAGAGGAATTTCATGTTGATAGTTTGATAATCTTCTTACCTCCCTTTCCTTGCTGGAGGGGAGGTTTTGGGACAGACGAGTCACCCATCTGGGAATCAAAATCATCCTGAAAAAGTAGTTGTTGAGTACCATTTGCAATATCTGCCACCATCTCCTTGTCCTGCCTGTCTTTGTTGGGGGGACGGCCCTGCTTCCTTTCGCTACCAAAATCAACACCTTGCTTTCGGCTCCTCATATTACGAGGGCTAATATTACCAGACTACTCACCCCTTCTTCCTAGTAGGTAATCTTCCAACACATTTTGGGACTCGGGGTGGTTATGGTCCAGGATTTTGGGTGAATCTGCCTGTGTGGTGATTTGGGGAAGGGACTGGTCCTTCTCCTCCTATGGTCCAAGGTGAGGGCTTGCACCACACGGCTCAGAGACCGTTTGGGGGGAGACTTCTTCCATCGGGTGGGAGGATTCGGGATGGTCCCTAGATGGGCCTGGAGATTCATGCCCTTTCACAGCAGGGTGCTTTGTCTGACCTTCACCGTGTTCCAAGGGGTTGCCGAAAACCTGTTTCTTCATCCCCAACTTTTGAAGAGGATAGTTGGATTGGAGGTGCCCTTGAGAACTGCACTGGGGGAAAAAAGCTGGTCTGTTCTCATACACAATGGCTTGCTTATGGAGAATGATATCTCCAGACCGAAGAGTGATGGATGATGGAAGGTCAGCCTCCAAGTCCACCAGAATGTAGAACCGAGCTTGAACAAATCTAGTTCGAGCTTTGGTGGGAGGGTCAATGGTAACCAACTCACCAATGGAGCGTGCAATTCCTCTGATTACATTTTCATGCCAACAGAAGAGGGGGAGACTCGGGAGTCTAACCCATATTGGAGCAATGTTGATATTTTGGGTATCGGGGTTGAAGTCCATACCCCACTTCCTTAGAAAGAGACTTTTGCGACCTAGGAACCAGGGACCACCAGCCAGGATTTTATAGTAGTCCTCCTTGTTATTTAGTCTAATTGCAAAAAAACCCTGGGTTAAGGTCACCAACTCCATGTGACTAGAGGTTCGCCATTTACCTACCGCCCACTTGCGAATAGTCTCCATGTCGGGACGACCAACAATAAACTTACCGATGAGGGTAAATTTTTTGAATTCCACAAAGCTTGAAAGAATTTTCATCGGGATGTCCAACTCATCCCCGGCAGGAAACAACTCCTTGGAGAGCAAACCGTTAAGGGTTTCTGAATCCGTTGCTTGAGCGTATGACTTCTGAGGTCCACCTCCCCATTTGTTTGGTGGATCCTTGTCATGACCTACATCCTCTTCGATTGGAGAGGACTCCTTAGCACCCCCGGTCTCTGACTGCCCTCCCTCCGCCCTGTTGTGCCCCTGGATCAGTCTACTGGCATTCCCGTGCTCTCTCGTAGAAGCTTTCTCACCCGTCGTCATATTCGCCCTCAGCCCCCCCTTCTATTTAAATGTTAAATTTAATTAATATTTGAATAAATAAATTTACCAAGGATAAATGATTATTTGAGTTCCAACTTTAATTTCATAAAGTTGAGAATTCATAGTTGATATCTATTTACATTAAAGAGTTTGGTTTATTATAGTTTTATTTCAAATTATCAAAGGATCCAAACCTTATATTTGAGACTCATATTTATTCTTAAATATTAAATTCAATAAATATTTGAGAAATAAATATCACGAAAGGGAAATTTTTATGAACTTTAGGTTAATATTATAAAATTTAAAAGGTTCATAGACAAAATTTACATTAAACCCTATTTCCATAATTATTAAGGTTCAAAATCTTATAATTAGGGTTTAATTATTTTCAAATTTGTTCATTCTTTAAATATTTAAATTTCAATTTCATATTTGGATGAACAAATATATATATTAAATAAAACCTTAAATTTGAATTTTATAAAGTTCAAACTTTATAATTAAGGTTTATATTTAATTAATTTTATTAAAGTTTTATAAACTTTGATTTTATTAAAGTTTATTGAATTTTAATGTTAATTAAAAATGCTAAGTTAAAATCTATTTCAAAATCCTTTAAAGCATTTTAATTAACCGTTGTTTTGAAGTTGCAGAATAAGTTTGCATAGTTTTCAGGATTAAACTCAAAAGGTAAATTTATTTATTATTCATTAAAAGGAGAATTTGATTGAAGGATGCATAACACATGATGAAATTAAAGTTAAATACTTGAATTCCAGGCCCCTTGTTATCAGTTACTTGCAAACCATTGAGATAGTTCAAGCACTTATTTTTAATACATACTAATGATACATAAAAACATTAAGTGGAAGAACCTTGGAGAAATACGTTTTCTTTGCAAGAGAGGATTTCGATCCTAACTGTAGGACGATTTTGTAATTGGAAAAAATCATACCTCAACAAAAATGGCACTATAAGGAGGGCCAGAAAGGTATTATTTTTAATTTTATCGCACGTGCAATTAGTTATTTAAAAAAAAAAAAATTCTTTATTTATTTATGTTGCATTAATGTTAATCTGTCATAAATTCGAAAATTAGGTTATGATTCAATTTTTGTGAATTTTTCATACATAGCCTTGCATATTAAAACTGGTTCAATGGCAGAAAATGATTTACCCTATTATAAGCATGATGGAACGATTATGGCAGAAGAACATATTCATGCATACAAAAACATTATGTTTCATTTTCAAATTATGTAGGAATATGTTCTTTGTAGAATGTTTCCATACACATTGGATAAAGTTGCTAAAGATTGGTTTATCAATTTACCTGCAGGTTCTACCGCTTCTTGGAATCAACTAGAAACAATGTTTCTTGAATATTTTGGAAAATTGGTTGACATAGATTTGTTATCAAATCAATTTTCCTCTATCTATAAAAAACCTGATGAAACCATGAGTCAATTTAATGATAGGTTTCATAAGTTGTATACTAAAATAGAGACACATTTTATCATTTCAGAAGAAGAAGTTGTTCAAATATACTTGGAAGCTTTAGATCTTTTTACTGTTAAGTTGTTAGAAAAACTTCTTAAGGATTTATGCTTGTCTAACAATTATGGTGGGGCAATGACTATAGACCAATGGTTGATTTCAGGAGGAATTGATGTGGGTAAGTTATCATTACTTAACCCTAAGGTTTCAAATCAATTACCAATTATGAGTCATGATATACATTTTTCGACACCATCGAATGAAATTGAATGTCCTAGTTTTTCAACCACTTTTGATATTGTCCAATAAGAAGTGGAAGTTTCAAAGCCAATATCCATCAATGAGGATTGTAGTAATCAAGTTTATCAAAATGTAGAAATGCATGAGTCTTCAAATATTGAAGGAGTTTTAGATCTAGCTAACTTTGAAACATATGATAGAATGAAATCTTCTATAGAGTTGAATGAAACAATTAAAGCTCCAAATTAAAATATTCTAGAGGTGTTTTCATTATGACTGATCATAAAAGTTTATTACTTGAGGAAGATGAATTTTTTATTGAAGATAATTTTTTTGAAAGTGCTAAAAGTGAATTTTAAAAGCATTCGATTTTTGAATTTATAGAGTGTGAAGAAGTGGTTGTTTAGAAGATGATTATTGTTGGTGGAATAAATGGGAGGATTTTTCCTCTCTTTCTAATGAAGTACTTGCTTCACCTAAAATGCAGGACAAATTGCAAAGGTTAATTCTACAGCTTAAAAGAAACAGTGATCAAGCACAAGAACAAATGCATCAAGATGCATATCTTGATAAATATATAAATAATTCTCATGAGACAAAGATCAAAGATGCTAAAAATGATATTCTTTTAGACAGTGAAGAAGTCCTAGAATGGACTAGTTTTGAAACACATGATAAATCAGGACCTTCCATAAATTTGGATGAGATCATTGAAAATGATGATCAAAATTTTTAGTATCCTCAAAATAATGATCAAGAAGAAATTAAATAAGGGATGCAATCTCATAAAATGTTTCAGGAAGATGATTATTATAATGGTTGGGGAAGATATGAGGAATTATTTGTTTCTAATTATCGTATTGATGAATTTTTCATTTCACTTGATATGCAGGTTGTTGAAACCTCTATATTGCGTGAAGATTTGCCAATTTCTACCCAAATAGGAAATGACGTGTCAATTTCAAGAATAGAGAAGGTTCCAAGATTTGATAATTTTGAACATGAGTTTGTGGAACATCTTGTTGAAATAGAAAAAAGGAAATGGTAAATGTTGTAGCAGTGTGAACATGTTCTAGATAAAACTGAACCAGCAATGATGAAGCAATGTGAACACGTATTTGGTTTTTTGAAATATCGGCAAGTTATGTCGGAAAGTTCCTCCTCAAAATTTTCCTCCCCTTTTTCCTCTCCTTATCTCTCATGTTCCCTTATCTCCTAAATTCTTTGTGTTGGTTATGCAATATAGTTTTTAATTAAACTATATAAATCTCGTATCCTAAGTTTTGAGTGTGGAGTGTGTGAATAATAATCGATTATTTTAAAATTTTATCAAATTTTGTCTTTGTTGCTCTTGTGAATACCTCCATACACTGTCACAATATTGTATCAAAGTAGATCTAATGCACACACTTATAGGATGGAGGCTGGCAAAAGTTGATGTGGCATGGTAGTCACATCTGAATTGAACGACTGAGGTGGACTGGTTGGCAAATTGATAGTGACGTGGTGCTTGGATGACACATGGCAAGCAAAGATGATGAGGCAATGAGAGGTGACACATGGTAGCCGATTGTAGAAGTGACACATGGCGACGATGGACAGGAAACATGTGGTTGACAAGTGAGATTGACATGGCATCTAGTGAGTTGTCTGATTTGGTGTACAAGTTGGCATATGTGCTGAGGTGTCGACGTGTGGTTGGTTGCAAGTTTCGTTAGTAAAACATTGAGCGAGAATGATTACCCGAAGGTAATAAAATTCAAACACGTCCATTCACATTAATATTTTCTTTCCCTGCCTTTATCCCAACCTGTGTGGGATTAACTTTAAAAAAAAATTGTTGCGATTTGATTAAATGTTTCATTGTTCCCTTTCAAGCTCGACGGACCGTGTAGCTTGCTTGGCAAAAGTTGTTGTGTTGTGAACAGGAGGTCTCGGGTTCAAAACCCGTCGGTGCGTGAGACTTAAAAGTTTTTTTGTAAATCTTCTTTGGTCATCAAAGATAAAGGTGCGGGGGCACCTATTGTGTTTCAAGAAGGCCATGGGGCCTATTGGCCAAATCGTTCCTTGTCATTCTCTAGGTTGCGGGTTCGATCCGCAAGGAAGAGGTTAATTTCTTTTTTAGTTTTTTATTTTATTTTTTTTAATTAAACTTAGTTAATAGTTTTTTAAATATTAATTTAATAAATTTTAATATAATGCTTTATGAATTATTTAAAAACAAAAGTTTTTTTTTATAATTATAAAGCATAATTAATTTTTATTAAATTTAAAATATTTAAATACTTTATTAAGTTTAATTTTAAAATTTTGTTGTGAACCCCTATTGCCCTAAAGGCAAATTGGAAAATCGCCCAAGGGGGCATTAAAAATTTTTGTACCTGGAGATAAATATTTTAACCTCAACTAGAGTTTTTGTTGCCTTGATGAGTAGATGATCAGGTCTACCGGGTGCTACCATGCTTTATGCTCTCTACTGCAAAGAGAGACTGCCAAATCATTTGATGAACGAGTTTGGAGAAATGGACTGCACATTGTGTTCAGTCAGTTGCAGAATGTTGTTATAGCCCACTAGAGGAATCTTGATTTCGGTTACGAGGCTGACTCTGAAGACAATATATTTGGACAACGAGTGGAGGAGTGCGATTCAGTAGAAATTGCACCTGAGGAAAAAGCCAACAATAGTTATTCCCCATGCTCTCCAGAGCTAGAGCTAGAGCCAGGTGAGCCATAGCTAGAACCAAAGCCAGCTGCCCCTGAAATCATCATCATCAACGACGATGAGGATTCAATTGCAGATAATTTTGGGCATCCAGTACTTGGAGATCCACAACAAGAAGAACAAGCAATCAGTGAGAGAATTAAAAAATAAGATTTGATTTGAATTTGTAATTACTTTGCTTTGTAATTGCTTGTATTAGTCAAATCAAAGTTTATTTTTAAGCAGTAGCTATGGCCTCAAACACAAGTCTCCCAATTCTAGAATTCAATGGTAGTGATTACGAATATTGGTCAATAAAGATGAAAACCTTACTAATTGGTAAAGGTTTGTGGGATGTAGTTGAAGAGGGTTACACAGAACCCTCTCCTACTGACTGGATCGCTTTAAGTGCTATTGATAGAAAAGCTAGGAAAGAAGCACAGAAAAATAATTCCTCTACCCTATATCATTTGCAAGCAACCCTAGATAAAAGCATCTTTCCTAGAATTACATCGTGTGTAACATCTCAAGAGGTGTGGAAGGCCTTGAAAGAAAGCTTCCAAGGAAGTGATCAAGTGAAGCAAGTCATGCTTCAAACTTTGAAAAGAGATTTTGAGAATATCAGGATGCAAGAGGATGAGAAAGTTGGAGACTACTGCGTGCGAGTCAAAGCAGTAGTAGACAAAATGATCACTCTCGGAGATGACATCAAGCCAGAGACTCTAGTTAAGAAAGTGTTAAGAAAACTTCTTCCAAAGTGGAACCATGTTGTAATTATCATTGAAGAATCGAAGGATTTGAGTACTCTATCCTTTGATGCCTTGATCGGTTCCCTACTTTCACATGAAGAGAGATTGCAGGAATATCCTTCCACCAGCTATGGAGGCGATGACAAAGCCTTTGCTTCATAAGAAGGAAGAGGCCAAGGCAGAGGTCAGCGAAGAGGAAGAGGTAGGAATAGTCCAAGAGGTGGAACCCCAAGCAGAGGAGGATCTTCCAATAGAGGTGGAGGTCAAAATAAAGGTGGTCAGCAAAAAAGAGGAAAGAATCCAGGCCGAGGAAGAGGAAGTGATAAGTCGAAGAAAGTTTGTTTCAATTGTGGCAAACTAGGACACTTTGCTCGTGACTGTTGGTCCAAATCCTCATAAGGGAGTAGTAGTCAAAGCAGTTAGTATGGCCATTTTGGAGAAGAGGAAGGGACATCTAATCTCTTTCTCTCATATGGCCAATCAGATCATAGTTTGAATGACATCTGGATCTTGGACACTGGGTGTTCAAATCATATGAGTGGTAAAGAAGAACTCTTTGCTACACTTGATTCCTCCTACAAATCTCGCATCAAGCTAGGAGATGACAAGTCATTGGCAGTCGAAGGCATTGGAGCCATGGAGGTTCCAACACAAGAAGGCATCAAACAGGTGAATGATATCTATTACACCCCTCAACTCCAACATAATCTTCTTAGTGTTGGTCAAATGTTGGAAAAGAATTATAAACTTGTATTTGATGAGGGTAAATGTGTAATATTTGATAAGAATGATGGTAATAGAATCATTACATAGGTACTAATGACTAAGAAAATGTTATTTCCCTTGAATTTTGGCCATCTAGGGGGAGTTCAATTGGCAAATATTGCTATTGCGAATCCAAGTGTGTTGTGGCACTTGAGATATGGTCACTTGAATCCAGCCAGTTTGAAATTATTGACTTCTCAAGCGATGGTGACTAGAATTCCTAAAGGTTAGGATCATAAGGAAGTCTGTGAAGGTTGTGCTTTGGTAAAACACGTCAAGGCCAAATTTCCATGAGGAAAATCATGGCGGGCAAACTATCCACTTCAGCTAGTGCATTCGAACATCTGTGGTCCAATGCAGACCAAAAGTCTTGGTAACAACTCTTACTTTCTTCTTTTCATAGATGATTTTTCCAGAATGTGTTGGGTCTATTTTTTGAAGCATAAAGATGAAGCATTTGATTGCTTCATTGATTTCAAAACAAATGTAGAAAAATAAAGTGGATATCATGTAAAATGTCTTAGAATAGACAGAGGAGGAGAATACTCCTCAAAAGAATTTTTGAAATTTTGTAAAGAAAATGGAATAAAAAGGCAGTTCACTACTGCCTATACCTCACAACATAATGGTGTGGCAGAGAGAAAAAATTGCACCATTGTAGAAATGGCAAGATCTATGCTTCAAATGAAGCATTTAAGCAATATGTATTGGGTTGATGCAGTCAGAACCAGTGTCTATATTTTGAATAGGAGCCCTACTTCAAGCCTGAAGGGGAAAACTCCTTACCAAGCATGGTATGGTAAAAAACCAAATGTCAAACATTTCAGAGTATTTGGTTCACTGGCTTATGCACACATTCCTGATGAGCAGAGGAAGAAGCTTGATACCAAGAGTCAAGCATGTATTTTTGTAGGGTATTGTGAATCCACAAAAGCTTATAGACTCTACAATCTGAAGAATCGAAAGTTTGTTCTTTCTAGGGATGTGATTTTCGATGAAGGGGGAGAATGGGGACATCCAAGATTTTTTATTGATGATGAATCCCATGATGCAGGTTCTTCACAAATTCAGCAGGTGTCAACCAAGAAAGGCAAGGACACACCCCCTTCAAGCCCAAGCAGACGTTCTACTTCAAGTTCATCAACAACTTCACCAAGTCCTTCTCCACAAAGATCAATCAGTTCTTCACCAATGGATATTGATTCTCCATCCAGAGGTAAGAGAACACTCCAACATCATCCATCTTATCAGATGTTGGATAAAAATTTTCAAAGAAGATATACTAGAAGTCAAGCTAGTGAAATGAGTTCAATTTTGCAAAGACTTGAAAATATGCATTTGTATGGAGATGATGACTCCCAAGAACCTCGGGGAGATGTAGTTAACTATGCTTTGATGACTAGTGCACAACTTGAACCTTCTAGTTATGAGAAGGCTTGTACTAAGAAGATATGGCAGAATGCCATGAAAGAGGAGATGACCTCTATAAAAAATAATGATACTTGGGAGCTGGTAGAGCTTCCTAAAGGGAAAAAGTGTGTTGGATGTAAATGGGTCTTCAAGACCAAATTCAATGCTGATGGAAGCATTGAAAGACACAAAGCAAGATTAGTAGCAAAAGGCTTCACACAGAAATATGGTATTGACTATGAGGAGACATTTGCTCCGGTAGCAAGACAGGAGACCATCAAAACAATTCTTGCTTTAGCTGCCCACAAAGGTTGGAAAATCCAACACATGGATGTAAAAAGTGCCTTTCTCAATGGGTACTTGATAGAGGAGGTGTATGTTGAACAACCTCAAGGATTTCAAGAGCAAGGTAAGGAGCACCTTGTTTATAGATTGAAAAAAGCACTATATGGCCTCAAGCAAGTACCACGAGCTTGGTACTCTCGCATTGATGGCTATTTCCAAGAATATGGGTTCACCAGAAGCAAAAATGAACCCACTCTCTACTACCTAAAGGAAGGGAAAGACATCCTCATTATTTGCTTATATGTGGATGATATTATATTTATGGGTAATAATAAAAGTATGAATATGAAGTTCAAACACTCCATGATGAAGCAGTTTGAGATGAAGGATCTGGGCTTAATGCACTACTTCCTTGGCATGGAAGTTCACCAGATAGATATAGGGATCTTCATCTGTCAACATAAGTATGCTCGGGACATGATTAAGAAGTTTGCCATGGAGCATTGCAAAGTAGTTGCAACTCCAATTGGACATGGGATCCAATTGAGCAAAAATGATGGAGCACCGAAAGTTGACGTGACCACTTTCAGGAGCATGGTTGGGAGTTTGATGTTTCTCACCAACACAAGGCCTGACATTCAGTATGTTGTTTCTCTTGTCTCTCTATTTATGGCTAGTCCATCTGAGCTGCATTTGCAAGCAGCTAAAATAATTCTCAGATATGTAAAGGGTACATGGGATTTTGGAATCCATTACCACAAGTGTACAACTGTTAAGCTAGTAGGCTTCAGTGATAGTGATTGGGGCAACAACATTGATGACAGGAAATCAACTTCAGGGAACTATTTTAGTCTAGGGTCAGGACTAATAACATGGAGTTCCAAAAAATAGACTGTAGTAGCATTGTCCTCTACAGAAGCTGAGTATATAGCAGTCACTTATGCTAGTACTCAAGCCTTATGGTTAAGAAAAGTGCTGGAAGAGATTGGAGAACAGCAAAGTGGTCCGACCAGAATCTACTATGATAACATCAGTGCCATTCAGTTGGCATATAATCCAATCCACCATAGTAGAACAAAACACTTTGATATGAAGTATCACTTCATTCGAGACATGGTGGAGCAAGAGATTGTTGAGCTTAAATTTTGTCGCACTTTGGAGAACGTTACAGACATCTTCACCAAAGGGATGGCTAATGCTCAATTTATAAAGCTGAGAGACTATCTAATCAGTCCTCTCAACTTTAAGGGGGAGAATGTAGCAGTGTGAACACATTCTGGATAAAATTGAACTAGCAATGATGAAGCAATGTGAATGCATTTTTGGTTTTTTGAAATGTCGGCAAGGCAAGTTGTGTCGGAAAGTTCCTCCTCAACTTCTTCCTCCCCTTATTCCTCCCCTTATCTCTCTCATTCCCTTATCTCCTAAATTCTCTACGTTGGTTATGCAATATAGTTTTTAATTAAACTATATAAACCTTGTATCCTAAGTTTTGAGTGTGGAGTGTGTGAATAATAATCGATTATTTTAAAATTTTGTCTTTGATGCACTTGTGAATACCCCCATCCACTGTCACAAATGTTTCTTATGATTCATCTATTTTATATGAAGAAGAGGTAAATTCTTTTTTTTTCATTCTCAAATACTAAATATTTGTGTGAAATTTTTCATGATTGTATTGAATATTCAAATGAAGAAAGTTCATGTATGGATCAAAAGGAATTAGAATTTCCTATTCATCCTAAAGAAACTATTTCTTTGTTTGATCAACAAGATTTATGGTTTGAAAAAGATGGACATATTCTTGATTGGATGCCTAATTTTGATGCTTTTGAAAAATAGGTCATTGATGAAGGAATACAAAATGATGATGATGATAGATATCATAAAAAAAAAAAAAGATTACAATGGCTCATCAAGTAGTGGTAAATGAAAGTATACAAAAGGTAGAATCTTATCCATTATGTCTAAACATTCAAGAATCATGTAAAATTTTGCATAATAATTTATTGGATTTTGATATTATTTATGATGAGATGCCATTGGAGGTTGATAAAGAAATAGAGTGGATTCCTATTTCTTCTACAAATAAGTTTGCATTGCTAAATGAAAAATAAGACATGCTTGAATCATTGAACCAAGTTCATCAATAGTTAACAATTCAATATAGGATACAAAACTATAATGATTCTTATTTTGTAAATATCATAGATTCTTGTAAGTTATAGCATGAGTATGACTGGCATAGAGATATAGATAAGGAATTTGTTTTAAAATTTTCAGAAGTAGCCTCTAATTTGAAAGAAGTCCTATATGCATATGAAAATTGAAATTTAAGTCAAATGAGAAATCAGATTTTGAAAGTTACATCTCTTTGAATAAGCAAAGGATTGTCGAAAATTATGTATTCACTTATAAGTTTAATGAATCAAATCCTAAACATGGAATTGCTTATAAGTTTGAATCAAATCAGTGGGGTATGAAAGACAAAATGAAATTTTTTATATTGTTTGGCCTAATTCTCTTTTGGTTGGAGTTATGTAAAGCTTGACATGCATATAATCATATATATCTTTTACAGTGTGTCAATCGTATTTGGGATCCAGGGAAGTGATAGCATAAATTTGGTATCATTTTGTACATAGTGTAAATTTTGTAAATAGTATTTTGGGTTTTGTGTTTTTGTTTTATTTTGTACATATTTTATTGTTTCATGCATATTTTGTTATTTGTCATCCATTTTGGTTGTTTTTTGCATGTTTGTCTTCATGTTATTCAACTTTGTGAAAAGTTTTGGATGTGTGTTTGTTATATTGTAATAAATTAGCTTTTTGAAAATTTTTTGAGTTTAGTTATTTTTTATATGTGTTATTGAATTTGATAAAGTTTCAGTGTGGTTTTCTTGATTGAGGCAGTTGTTACCAAGACACTAATAATTTGATGATTTTGTCTAGTATTTGGTTATGGGTCATATAGGATAAAATTACTTGTTTTTAAAACATGTAAATGAAGAACACAAGATTATACTAAGAGGAAGGGTGAATAGTATAACACCCACTTTTTCCTTTCTTTCAAAAAAATATCAATTAATGTCCTTAATTGCAATAACCAAATATAGCAATGTGCATAATAACTCATATAGTAATAGTAATCAAGAGCACAAGTCACCACACACAATTTGAAACACAACATTTAACATGGTTCCCCAAATGTGGGGTGCTCCACAAGATAATATCCTTATAATATTTCACACAAAAATAAGGATCCTTATCCAATACAATAATTAATTTGATTAGCTCAAAGTTAGGCAATACACTAGTCTAATCAGGTAGGCAATCCACTAATCTGCTTAGCTAGGCAACACACTGATCTGCTTAGGTAGGCAATCCACTGATTTGCTCAGCTAGGCAACACACTAATCTGCTTAGGTAGGCAATCCACTGATCTACTCAGCTAGGCAACACACTAATCTACTCAGGTAGGCAATCCACTGATCTGCTCAGTTAGGCAATACACTAATATGCTCAAGTAGGAAATCCACTGATATGCTTAGCTAGGCAACACACTGATCTACTCAGGAAGGCAATCCACTAATCTTCTTAGCTAGGCAACACATTAATCTGCTCAGGTAGGCAATCCACTGATCTGCTCAGCTAGGCAACACACTGATTTGCTCAATAAGCTCACACATAACTTGTCCAAATATGCTCAACAAGCTCACACAAAACTTGTCCAAATATTCTCAATAATATCACATAGAACTTGTCCAAATCTGCTCAACAAGCTCACACAAAACTTATCCAAATCTACTCAACAAGTTCACATAGAACTCGTCCAAATATGCTCAACAAGCTCACACAGAACTTGTCCAAATCTATCCCAAAAGCCTTCTCAAAGGCTCAATCAATCATACTCAAGTAGTACTCAAATCTCATCCATAAATCTTATGAAGGCAAGGCTCAAATATGAACTCAATAATGAATGGTAATACACTCTTCAAAGGATGACAACTATGATCCACAATGATCTCAACTCAAATCAATCTCATAGAAGCATAAAGAGAATTTTTAGAGACTCAATATGTTCTATACTCAAATCCAATATCTTTCTCAACTCAAAGCAATATCATAGAAGCATAAAGATAATTGTTAGAGACTAAATATGTTCTATCCTCAAATCTCAATCTCAAGGCAAATCCAGAATATAGAATAGTTCATTTCATGGAACTTGAAAAACCACTTCACACAATCACTTGACTAGGCTCAAACAACTCTTCTCAACCAACTACTACAAGGAACAACTCTTTCTTACAAACCCTAGTCCAAGCATGTATCAACCAACTCAAATGTTTCCAACAATGCTCAACCAAAAATCTCACATAACAATGATACTCATGTTCTTCTTAAGTTCAAGTTCTTTGTATAACCAACGGGCTTCAACAATAATGTTAATAAAATATTATTCACATAACAATGATACTCATGTTATTTTCAAGTTCTTTGCATAACCAATGGGCTTTAACAACTATGCTTATAAAACAAGGTTTAACCACAACCCTCAAACTAGAAAACCTTGAAGCATTCAACCAACCACTTTCAAAAAGGAAACCACAATCAATCATTTTCTCTCCAATTATATTTCAAAAATCAACCACCATATTAAATCAATAGGAGAATGTCCCCATACATTTAATGAATATGAAGAAACCCCTTTGAAAATCTACCACACTCAACACACTTTAAAAAAGAATAAAACAACCTTCACTTTGAATGCCTTTACAAAAATAGAAATATCTCTTTACATACACCTTATTTCTCCATATAATCAAGTTAATCAAATAGCCATCGAAATAAGCTTTCCAACGATATATAATATGGTATACTTCTAAAAGAAAAAAACACCAAAAATTTCTCTTTTTCTAAAAGTGCATTTCAACCCTTATATCTTGGCTTCTAAGTAAATAAAAATTTAATCAAACATTATTCCCTTAGCATCACCTTATTCCTCCAAAATTAGGCAATAATAAAAAATATTCAATAAAATGTTTACTTGCCTCTTAGAGGGAATCGAACCCTCGTCACTGCCCATTCAACACCACAATCACGGTGCCAAAGACCATGTGAGCTATCTACTCACATAGGATAGAGAGCAAAAATACTCCCTATATTTTGCTGCCCTTGCTCATGCCAAAACGTGCGCCAAATGCTCTTCTTCCACACTCTACAAAAATTGAAGCTGATGAGAATCGAAGGCATGCCCTATTGCAACCAAAAACTCCATGCTTCCCAAGCTCATCGTTGAACCACGCTATCACATCGAAGTATTTCGAGGCTTCCGCTTTTTGTTCTCTTCATTCAATGCTTTTAATTTTGAATCGAAAGCCTTTGCATATATATATGCAACCTTCATTTAATTTCACATACGTTTGTATCTTTAATTATTAATTTTATTTTGATGGCGCATGGTTTTTATGACGTCGACGATGAATTTAATTTTAATTTTAAAATTTAAATTTAAATTTTAAATAATTAAAATTTAAACTAAATATTTAAAATTAAATATCTCCATCACCAGGGCACCTTTTTTGATGAAACGAAAAGCCAACCTGGGTTTTAAGAAAAACCCATTTCAAATTTGCCATCCATGGTTTTAAATAAAACCTTTTATTTTTCTTGCCTTGGTTTTCACAAACACCCTGTATATATCCATGTTTTCCAAAATATCATAAATGCTTATTTATGAAATACTTTGGCCACCAAAACTCAATGTGATCCATGTGACATCAATGACAACATAAAATACCTCAAATTTCCAAAAATCTCTCCCTTTGTCATTGATGGAAACACCTCTAATGCAAATTACCATAGTTACTACAAAAACCATTTCTGAGAATCAAAGCTGCTCCCCGTGACTCAATACCCCCTAACTCAATGCTCTCTTTGGAGGCTGCTCCCCCTAACTCAAATATCTCTTTGGAGGCTACTCCCCCTAACTCAAATATCTCCCCCTTTGACATCAATGGCAAAAGGGACACCTATGGGGCTAAAATATATGACTCTTAAGCTTAGCCCCCTTACCACCATATTTCTTAAGGTGATTAATTTTGGGGTGGGAGTACTTTTACTCCCATATTACATTGTTTCTTTCCTCTATCAACTTCCTTCCATGTTTTCTTGATATCCTTATCTTGATGAATTAATTGAGCTTATTGTTTAGAATTTGTTTATTGGATGTGTCTCATCCTTTGCCGAGGAAAAACTGTACGTCAGGCACGAGAGGGTAAGTGGAGTGGAGCTCCTCAAGAGGAGGGTGAAGCCCTCCTTGGGGGTTCCAGAATTGTTTTCCCCTTTTTTCGGAGTGATTGGCGGAGCGATTGCTGAGATTCCCATGGTTGGTGGATGGTTTGTGGGTGTGGGTGGTTTATCCCACGGTATTGTGCCCATTATATTATAATACCACATAGTGGTTTAGGGTTGTGAGAGTTTCCTTTATATTTTATTGTAATGTCCCATTTTAAGGCAAGAAAGAGAATAATAATATCAAGGAGGAGTGGCTCTTGTTTTGCTGGAGTAGCCCACATCGGGTGAACCAAGGTAAATATTGTGTGTCATATGTGCATTGTGTGGTGTCATTTCTTCTAAGTTATTTATTTCTACATTATTTATGGAATATTTTTTTGTAGAACTCTTCATTGTTTGACCTTCTTTCCTTGAACCTATTTGGAATTGAGTCCTATACAATTTTGCAATATGTCCAAAGTTATTGCAATTAAAACACTTGATATTTAAGCCTTTGTATGGTGCCCAAATCCTGAATTCTTTCTTGAAATAATTTCCATATCCATTCCTTTCTTGAACCTTGTATTGTGAAGCTTTGTTTTCATAACCATTATTACCATGACTTCTAAATTGTGTACCTCTAAAACCAAAACCATTTTGCTCACTTTCTTTGCACTAAGAAGCTCGATGACCAATCCTGTTGCATAAGAAGCAATGTCCCCCATACATTCTTCATTTGAAGTTTCTTCTAGCAAAATCAAACTTCTTTGATCCATGGACCCTGCAGTGTATAGCCTTGTGTCCAAATCCATTACAAGAAAAAGAATGTCCTTGAAAAGCCCTTTTTTCATGCCTTAGTTCCTTATACCTTTATTGACCATTTTTCCTATGATCATTTTCAACTTGTGCATTGCATATTTGAACATTATTTGTAGTATCTAAATCCTTTTCCTTAATTTCTTCCTTGCTTTCCTCTTTAAGTATTTCTTTTTCTTTTGAACTTGATTCACCTATCTCAAAAAAAGATCCAAACTGAAAATTTGGAGCCATAGGAACTTTGGAACTTTCTTTATAAAACTTAGGTGCTTTCTTGCTTTCATCTTTAATAACTTCCTTTCCTTTTGAGTGTGATTCTTTTTGGAAGGGAGATACAGCCTTAAAATAAGTTTCCACTTCTTTTTTAACCTTTTCATCTAACATGTCATGTCTTGTCGTTATTACCCTTAGTTATTCATTCATCCTTTCTTCTATTATTTTTGCATTTTGAAGATCTTCTCTGAGATTACTGATTGTCTAAAGTAGTTCTTCTCTGATTTTGACATATGTTCAAATCTTGTTTTCAAGATTTTTGTATTCTTATTTTAGCCTTTTGACTTCTAATTTTTGTTTTCTTGGCTCATCCTCTTCCTTTTTTATTACCAAAAGTGAGACTTCTTTATCTTCATTGTTACTGAGATCATTATCATCTTCTATAGAAAATAAACTCTCATGATTTCTTTGACCATGCCTGTTTCCTTGATGTGCCATCTCATCTTCACTATCACTGCTACTGGAATTATCACTAGAACTGCTGCTAGAACTATTAATGGAACTGCTGCTTTCTTTTTCAACAAATGAACTTTCCTTGTTGCAATTGCAGTAGTATGTGCAATCATCATCTCTATGCCCAAAATCTCTGCATATGAAGCATTTTAGTATCCTTAGACCCTTCTTGTATCTATTTTCTTTCTCAATGGCTATGAGAAGCTCTTCATGTCTTTTTTCAATAGATATATCCTCTTCTTTAACTTCAATACCTAGGAATAGGTGTTCTTACCTTTCTTAACTTATTCCAAAGAATGTACATTCTTCTTCATCTGACTGGTTTTCATTACTGTGAACTGAACCATCACTTACTTCTTCAATGTAGTAAGATTTCTTTACCTTACGAAAATTTTTCTTCTTATCATACATGTTTTGCTTGTATCTCTTATCTTTATCATGCTTGTGATTTCCATCTTCATTTCTTCTGTGACCCTATTTTTCATCATCACTTTTTTATTCATGTGGACACTTGTGTGCATAGTGACCAGGATCACCGCACTTGTAGAATCTGACTTTCCTCATATCCTTAAAATTCCTTGTGTCCTTATTCCTTTTGATGAAGTTAGCTTCCTCATCATTAAATGGATCTCTATCTATCTCTGTAACCTTCCCTTTATCTTTCTATGAAGCCTTGAATGCAATCTCTTTTATTAGAACCTGATGCTTACTTACCCTCATCTCATAAGCTATGAGAGTTCCTTGTAGTTCTTACATTGTTAGCTTGTTGATATCCATTGTTTCTTCTATTGCTAAAACCTTTACATCATACTTCATGGGAAGTGATCTCAAATCCTTTTGAGTAACTTTTGATTCTTTCATCTCAAATCCTAGGCCTCTCATGGTGATAGTAATTTCATAAAATCAAAGTAAAAACTTTGCAATATCTTCAGAATCTTCTATTTTCAATTTCTCAAATATTTTTCTATGAGTTTGTAGTTTTGACAACTTTACTTTGGAATCTCCTTCATAAGTATTCTGCAACTTGGTCCACATTTCATTAGCTGAATTACATACCATGACTTTTGAAAAATCTATCTCATGTATCCCACTCAAAATATAATTTTATTGCCCTTGCATTGATCTCAACCAATTTATTGATAGTCTTATCTGCCTTGGGATCACCTTCAACCTTATACTCTTTTTCAACCATCTACCATACCTCATATCCCTATGATATCAAGTAGTTCTTCTTTCTCATGCTCCAAAAATCATAATTGTTACCATCAAATAATGGTACCTTATTTGTAGATGATCCATTATGTGAAGCCAACTGTGTTCTTGTAGAATATACCCTCAAGTTGTTAGCCTTTTCGAAGGAACCCGCTATGATACCAATTGAAGAACACAAGCTTATACTAAGAGGGGAGGTGAAAAGTATAGCACCCACTTTTTCCTTTCTTTTAAACCAATATCAATTAATGTCCTTAATTGTAATAACAAAATATAGCAGTGTGCATTAATAACTCAGATAGCAATAGTAAGTAAGAGCATAAGTCACCACACACAATTTGAGACATAAGATTTAACATGGTTCCCCAAATGTGGGGTACTTCACAAGATAATATCCTTATAATATTTCACACAGAAATAAGGATCCTTATCCAATACAATGATTACTTTGATCTACTCAAATCTAGGCAATACACTAATCTACTTAGGTAGGTAATCCATTGATCTGCTCAGCTAGGCAACACACTGATTAGCTCAGGTAGACAATCCACTGATCTACTCAGGTAGGCAACACATTGATCTGCTCAGGTAGGCAATCCACTAATCTTCTCAACTAGGCAACACATTGGTCTACTTAGGTAGGCAATCCATTGATCTTCTCAGCTAGGTAACACATTGATCTACTTAGGTAGGTAATCCATTGACCTGCTCAGCTAGGCAACACATTGATCTGCTCAGGTATGCAATCCACTGATCTACTCAGCTAGGCAACACATTAATATTCTTAGGTAGGCAATCCACTTATCTGCTCAGCTAGGCAACACACTGATCCGCTCAACAAGATCACATAGAACTTGTCCAAATTTGATCAACAAGCTCACACAAAACTTGTCGAAATTTTGCTCAACAAACTCACACATAACTTGTCCAAATCTGCTCAACAAGCTCACATAGAACTTATCTAAATATTATCAACAAGTTCACATAGAACTCATCCAAATATGCTCAAAAATCTCACAAAGAACTTGTCCAAATCTATCCCAAAAGCCTTCTCAAAGGCTCAATCAATCATACTCAAGTAGTACTCAAATATCATCCACAAATCTTATGAAGGCAAGGCTCAAAGATGAACTCAACAATGAATGGTAATACACTCTTCAAAGGATGACAACTATGATCCACAATGATCTCAACTCAAATCAATCTCATAGAAGCATAAAGAGAATTGTTAGAGACTCAATATTTTTTATACTCAAATCCAATATCTTTCTCAACTCAAGGCAATCTCATAGAAGGATACCGAGAATTGGTAGAGACTCAATATGTTCTATCCTTAAATCTCAATCTCAACTCAAATCCAGAATATAGAATAGTTTGTTTCATGGAACTTGAACAACCACTTCACACAATCACTTGACTAAGCTCAAACAACTTTTCTCAACCAACTACCACAAGGAAAAACTCTTTCTTACAAACCCTAGTCCAAGCATGTATCAACCAACTTAAATGTTTCCAACAATGGTCAACCACAAATCTCACATAACAATGATACTCATGTTCTTCTCAAGTTCAAGTTCTTTGCATAACCAATGGGCTTCAACAACAATGTTAATAAAACATTTTTTACATAACAATGATACTCATGTTATTTTCAAGTTCTTTGCATAACCAATGGGCTTTAACAACTATGCTTATAAAACAAGGTTTAACCACAACTCTCAAACTAGAAAACCTTGAAGCATTCAACCAACCACTTTCAAAAAGGAAACCACAATCAATCCTTTTCTCTCCAATGAATATTTCAAAAATCAACCACCATAATCAATCAATAGGATAATGTGCCCATACCTTTTATGAAGATGAAGAAACCCCTTTGGAAATCTACCACACTCAACACACTTTGAAAAAGAACAAAACAACCTTCACTTTGAACCCCTTTACAAAAACAAAAATATCTCTTTACATACACCTTATTTCTCCATCTAATCAAGTTAATCAAATAGCCCTCGAAATAATATTTCCAACGATATATAATATGGTATACTTCTAAAAGAGGAAAATACCAAAAATTTCTCTTTTCTAAAAGTGTATTTCAACCCTTATATCTTGCCTTCCAAGTAAATAAAAATTTAATCAAACATTATTCCTTTAGCATCACCTTATTCCTCCAACATTAGGCAATAATAAAAAATATTCAATAAAACGTTTACTTGCCTCTTAGAGGTAATCGAACCCTCGTCACTGCCAACTCAACACCACAACCGTGGCACCAAAGACCATGTGAGCTATCTGCTCACATAAGACACAGAGTAAAAATACTCCCTATATTTCACTGCCCTTGCTCATGCCCAAACGTGTGACACATGCTCTTCTTCCACACTACAAAAATCAAACCTGGTGAGAATCGAACGCATGCCCTATCGCAACCAAAAATTCCATGCTTCCCAAGCTCATCGTTGGACCCCGGTGTCACATCGAAGGATTTCAAGGCTTTCAATTTTTGTTCTCTTCGTTCGATGCTTTTACTTTTGAATCGAAAGCCTTTGCATATATATATATATATATATATATATATATGCAACATTCCTTTAATTTCACATACGTTGGTACCTTTAATTATTAATTTCATTTTGATGGCGCATGTTTTTTATGACGTTGACGATGACTTTAATTTTAATTTTAAAATTAAAATTTAAATTTTAAATAATTAAAATTTAAACTAAATATTTAAAATTAAATATCTCCATCACCGGGGCACATTTTTCGATGAAACAAAAAGCCAACCTAGGTTTTAAGAAAAACCCATTTTAAATCTGCCATCCATGGTTTTAAATAAAACCTTTTATTTTGCCTGCCTTGGTTTTCACAAAAACCCTGTATATATCCATGCTTTCCAAAATATCATAAATGCTTATTTATGAAATACTTTGGCCACCAAAACTCAATATGATCCATGTGACATCAATGATCCATGTGACATCAATGACAACATAAAATACCTCAAATTTCCAATAGTAAAACCTAAAGAAAAGGGAAAATGAGATGTTAGTGTATATCTTCATGAATTTGGACTAAGATAAGGAAATTTGAAATATTAGAATCATATTGCAAAAGCTTCACAAGTACTACAAACACATTAAAGAATATCTTTTGAAATTCTAGAAGTATGAAGTTGTCAGTTTTGTAAATTAAGGTGAAAAATCTAATATACTTTTTCAGCTTTACCTGATGTCTAACCCAAATGGCAGATGGATTTTTGCGAAGTAACATATTATTGGATAAAAGAAAAATAAAAAATAAAATAAAAAATGATGAATACGAAGAAAAGTAAAGTCAAATTTGTCACCATGAACTAGATAACCTTCATTGGAGCTATAGACGCTCGTCTGGAAGTGAAGCTATGTCTAGAATAAAAGGGGAATGCAAAATACAAAATTCACCTAATATATGAGAGATTCAGATAATCTCTATCGGGACTATAAACGCCTGGCCAACTGTAGAGCAATGTTTGAAGAGAGCAAGGTATAGGTATACTTCAAAGAGAAAAAGTTCATAACCTAAATATAAAACTGGCAATGGAAATCTGAACAGTTTCAAGGATATAGAATGAATCAATTTACACACACAACGTAGATGTTGATGATTCGACTATTTCATGTTGCATTGTTCTGTTCACATTCTCTAGATATTATTGATATTCATGGTTCTGATATTTGGGCTTTGTTATTTTTAGAGTTGTGTCTTAAGTTCAAAATGTCCAGGGATATTTACCAACAGAGTCGCCATTTGTTGTGACATCCTTCACAACGACCCCAAATTTTGGGGACCCACTGAAAAAATTTTGAAATTTTATTGTTATGTTGTTGGTTGGTTTTGATTGTTTCAAGTATTGGTATGATGTGGAAGAATGGGGTGGTTTATTATTTCTATTTTGTTGGTCTTCAGTTTCAAATGTTCTTTTAAAATAAATTTTTTAATTAATTAAATTATAAAATTTTATAATTTAATATATTTAAAATGGTTATTTTATAAACTTGTTTTAAATTAATTAAATTATAAAGTTTTATAACTTTATAATTTAATATATTTAAAATTGTTATTTTATAAACTTGTTTTAAATTAATTAAATTATAAAGTTTTATAACTTTATAATTTAATATAGTTAGAATGGTTATTTTATAAATATGTTTTAAATTAATTAAATTGTAAATTTTTATAACTTTATAATTTAATTATATTTAAGAAGGTTATTTTATAAATATTTTATATTCTAATTAATATTTGTCTTGTTGGCAGGATTATTAAAGTATGTTGAATAGAGGATGTGTTCGTGGGTTTCATGGGGATGTATTAACTTTAATTTTTGAATGCCAATGAGGAGAAATATTAAATCATTTGAAAATAATATTTAAATGAAAATAATACGACACCCATGAGATCATTATGAAGGCCAACCAAATTCAAATAAATGAGTTGAAGATTATATAATTATAATGTATGGTTTAAATGAAACCCATATGTTATAATGTGAAGGCGTTGGTGACATTAGGGTTTCGTTAAGAATTAATTTTTACAAAGGTAAAACAATTTTTACAAGGTCGACCAATTGCAGGGTAAAATATGAAAAAGGTGAAAGCGAAAGATCTACAAAGATTTGGATTTACAGAGATTTTAGAAAGCTTTATTGTAAGATCCAATAATTATATCAAAATTATTTTTGTTCAGATATGTGTGAATACAATATTTGATTTTAATTAAATGATTTTGATATAGTTTTAATTTAAATTTCCATTGAAGATAGCACCATTTTTATTGTCATACTGTGTGATTGTTGGTTGGCATAAATCTGGTTTTTAAGTTTCTGTGCATTCCATTCTGTAGTTATTTTTCCGAGATTTACTTTATTTCCCTTACTTTAAACTTTTGAAGTTTATTTCATATTAAATTTGTGAGCATTTAACCTAGTTTGATTTTATAAAGTTTAACTTTATAACTAGATTTTAAATTTATTTATTATTCAAATGTTAAATTTAATTAATATTTGAATAAATAAATTTACCGAGTATAAATGATTATTTGGGTTCCAACTTTAATTTCATAAAGTTGAGAATTCATAATTGATATCTATTTACATTAAAGAGTTTGGTTATTATAGTTTTATTTCAAATTATCAAAGGATCCAAACCTTATATTTGAGACTCATATTTATTCTTAAATATTTAATTCAATAAATATTTGAGAAATAAATATCACGGAAGGGAAATTTTTATGAACTTTAGGTTAATATTATAAAATTTAAAAGGTTCATAGACAAAATTTACATTAAACCCTATTTCCATAATTATTAAGGTTCAAAACCTTATAATTAGGGTTTAATTATTTTCACATTTGTTCATTCTTCAAATATTTAAATTTCAATTTCATATTTGGATGAACAAATATATATATTAAATAAAACCTTAAATTTGAATATTATAAAGTTCAAACTTTATAATTAAGGTTTATATTTAATTAATTTTATTAAAGTTTTATAAACTTTGATTTTATTAAAGTTTATTGAATTTTAATGTTAATTAAAAATGCTAAGTTAAAATCTATTTTAAAATCCTTTAAAGCATTTTAATTAACCATTGTTTTGAAGTTGTAGAATAAGTTTGCATAGTTTTCAGGATTAAACTCAAAAGGTAAATTTATTTATTATTCATTAAAAGGAGAATTTGATTGAAGGATGCATAGCACATGATGAAATTAAAGTTAAATACTTGAATTCCAGCCCCCTTGTTATCATACACTTGCGAACCATTGAGATAGTTCAAGCACTTATTTTTAATACATACTAATGATACATAAAAACATTAAGTGGAAGAACCTTGGAGAAATATGTTTTCTTTGCAAGAGAGGATTTTGATCCTAACTGTAGGGTGATTTTGTAATTGGACAAAATCATACCTCAACAGTGGAGTTAGTGTAACTATGCTAGTGCCTGATTATTGACCTTCACCTAAGGTATTATCAGGGTCTGCCAACACTTTGGCTTCTAGACCAGGTATCTCGGTTCATAACCAATTGATGGTAATGATATCCATACCATCTACCATTGGATCATCCAAATATAAGATCTAGCTCTCTAATATTAGATTTCATTGAAAATCCACAACTGATTTATGAATTCCAAAATACTTCACATACTACATCATACGACAACCTAGAATGATGTCCCATACCATTGTTCGTTACTCTTGTTAGCATGGGATCCACTGATCCATATGATAATACTAGAGAATGGTTGTCCTCAAATCACAATAGCCACCACTGCGTGCTATCGAAGTTGGATGGATGACATCCTTCTCAATGTCATCTAATTTTTAAGCTATCCTACTCGATAGGCTTTGTTTATATAGATAGATAACATCCTTCCTCATGTATCCATCGAAAATGTCTAAGTTTGATCTTTTCCCTTGGTGGTTAATATCAATGGTTCCATAAGATTTTCAAGTTTTTCAAGGTTTGCGACCTTAAATTTTATTATCTGATTGAATCATTTTATGATATTGAAATCCATTATATTAGTCATAATTCAAGAAACTAAGCTTATCCCACCTAAAGAAAAAATCAACTAAACATTGATGCTTACTAAAAAAAAATACTAAATATTAAGTAAATTAATTGTAATACTATCTTATAAAATAAAATGATTTCTAACTAATAATATTTTATGACAGATTAAATACTTTTACAATGAAACATATAAAACATTTGAAAGCTATAAGGTTTACATCTGAAATTAAGACACCATAAGACAATTTAAATAGACTTTAAATTTTCCAATATTATTGGATTGAATCCAAAGAACACTCTTTGTATTTCCATATCCTACTCATAGTAGGCTTCACGTCGAATATAAAATTTTGTATAAACTTAACCTTTATATTTATTTTAGCATTTTTCAAGGTTCCTATTTAGATCTGCAGGTCCAAATTAAAATTATAGAAACTTCCTTAAAACTAAGATTATGATATTTTGAGTGAACATTTAATCTATATATTTATTATTTAAAAGAAATAATTTTGATATTACCTTCCACGTACTCTTCAACCCTTGGCATGATTAATCCCACCCAACTAGACCATTGTTAATACACTATATACTAAACTGCCAGACAGTTCTCAATCTACAAGACTGGGTAGTCTAAGCAAAAGAGGCAGTGAAATGAACAAGCTGAGTGTGTTCTAATAAATTGAAGTTCAATACTAAGATTTATTTCTACAATTTCATAACAAAGTCTACCTACTGGAAATGACGTATTCATCTATGAAGCCAAAATAAGTATTCCAACATTCTTATGACATATACAAACAATATCTAAGGTTCACTATAATTTATAAACCAATGAAGTGCACGAAGATCTACTTGGAGCTTGTTCTCATACAAATCACCCCGTGAAGGCCTTGAAAAGACATGTTTCTAATGAAATTACTACCTCACCTACTGCAGACACCTAAAATGCGTCATGTGTAGGGGACTACTCATATGGACATCCATGAAGACCATATGAATGATCTTGGACCATTCCAAGGTAAAGTAGTGGTTCTAACCACTCAATTTAGGCAGCTTTGGCCTACTCAGCCTTAGCCATGGCTAACACCCACAACTAATAGAGCTAGCTACACCTCAGAGCCGCAGCTAGCCTTGAAACTATTTTGAATTCTCAAGCCAAGCCAAATTCAATTACAATAGCCATGGCAACAGATTTCAAGTAGTTTCAAGTGAGGAAGCGTCCAAAATATTCCTCCCAACTGTTCCAACCTCCTGGTTTTTGATATTGGCTTCTCCATGAATTCAAGATTAGGAATTGAGAGTGCTATAATATCCCCCTCCAAATTGGATAAAAAGGGGGGAGAAACTTTCAATTGAATGTAGTGAAGCCCTACTAGATTGGAGAGTCATTTGCAACCCTTGAGGAGTGCCTACAGCTACCAATTTGGAAATCATGACTGCATTTGAAGCTATGGAGGTTTAAAGAGATTGAGGAGATCATCCATCCACAATTGAACCACTTCCACTATTTTGAATAATCTACATCACCAATTAGTTCCAGAACACAGAGCTGACCCTTGATCATCAATTACCCAAAGGAATTTTGAGATTCAAGCCCTGGTTACAAGAGAAAGAACATTTTCACCTCAATCATGGCTATCAGCCATGGCTAACAGAGCCAGCTGCACCTCAGACTCATAGTGAGGGTTTGAAATTCAATTTCCCTAGTTTTAGCCATAGGATTTTCATTCCAAACATAAAATTAGGTAGATCTGACATAGATTAGCTTTCCTTTATGCTTTTGTATGGTTAATCCTAGAAATTAGAGGTAGCTTTGCTCTATTTATTTCTATTTTATCAATTTGCATTAGTTTCATTAGATTTTATTCATTTCAAGTTTTAATGGCACATTATGTATCATAATATCTAGATTTACTGTTTTCTTAGTATTCTTTACAATATTTAGGAGGTTTTATAATTATCTTTATAAGATTCCATGATTTCTTGCTACATTTGTATTAATTCATGTAAATTCTTATCAAGAGCCTCATCATGAGAGGCCTCCTTTGCTTCTAACTCTCCTATGTTGTTTCTTGAATGTAGATTTATAGGATATGAGTATATTCAAAGTATTCTTGGTAAAAAATTCCTTTGATCAAGTGAGAAGAAGGCTTCCTTAATCCTTAAGCAGTTCGTGTCTACATCAAGAGCCTACGTATTGCACCATCCCCTTTGATGAGCTCAAAATATTGTATCAATTATATCAAAGAATTTGATATCCCTAAGAGGGATATATTTGTAAAGGATATGCTAATATAAAGAATTTGTTCTTTCTTGTTCAATTCATTGTTATTCATATTTTCATGCTTTAATGTTTGGTACATTTGATTCAATAGCCTAGGTGTATGCTTTTAGGGTGGTACAGATGGCGATCATGACGAGAACCCAAAAATTGCACTATAGATGATTGATTTTTTTTTGTTTTTTGTTGCAGGTCTCAGCCATGCTTAGTAGCCACAATGAAAAATCTCAATCATGCTTAACAGCTACGACTAGTAGCAGAGTAGAAATATAGATAGTAAGCATCCTGTATCTCCATAAAATTAGGATTTCTAGGTAATCTTGTTCCTTTGATTTTATTATTTTTTATTTTTTCCTGTCAGTAGCTAAGTAGATCACTTAGAAAAATTGTAAGAGGTAAAATTTAATGAAAATTTCATGTTATCTGTCAGCCACAACTGACATCCATAGATAGTACTATTAGCTACTGTTGTCAACAATAGCTAAGTTTTTGGGCTATGACTTTGTCTCGTGGTCAACACTTTTACCTACTGCACATAATAGTAGCTAGAAGTTAAAATTTATGTGTAGATTTTGCTTGTTGGGGCCTAATAAGAGACCAATTTTATCATATAAACTACATTCTCTGAAGTTCATATAGCTAATACATGCATATTTCTAAATTTAAAATATCTCTATTATAGGCATGTAGGAAAGAGCATGTTTTCTTGGTGATGCATTTTTCATTTACATACAAGCTTAAAATGAACACACACACACACACACACACACACCATGCAACACTTAAATGCTCGTGAGGTGGAATTCACACACATCCACTAGTAGAGTTCAATGACGATGGTAGTTATTTTCATATGTTGGCTCAAATCCCATGAACCCTATTCTTTTGGCCAATATCGACTCCAAGATTTGTCCTATCCATGCAAAATACCCTGCATTCCTCTTTGGAGGAGTGTATCATTGTGCATGGTGTGATGGGTGAGGATCGGTAGGACCTGTGCTCCCTATTCGGGTGTGGATTTCATCTCCACACTTTGGAGGGTTTACATGATCATGACTTTCATTACCGATTGTTGAGCTACGAGCATACAAGTGAAATTTTAAAAGAGATAATAATTCTTGTTTGTTTTGTTTTCTCTAAAATCTACATAAGAGATAATTCACATCATGATTAATCCACAAATATGCCAATATCGATGTAGAATCGAGGTCAAAGTCGAAGCCCCACCTAATGCACAAAACAACGTGTCGAACCCTCAACCACATAATCCCCTCGAATGAATTTTGGTGAGCATTAGAGGGGATAATTCTACGTACAAGGATTTTTTTTAGAACACCCCAGTTAGAGGAGGTAATGTATAGTCCTCAAGGAAAATATCTAAGGGTGGCTCAAGGCCCCCACCATCCCAAGATAGACAACAAGAAAATCTGCCCAATCAGGGGTAGGAAGAGAGGGCCGCTTTAGAGCGTAGGCCCATTCAAACTCTAAAAAATAATGAACTTGATAAGTTCATGATTGACATAGCTAGACTTGGAGAAAATGGTACTCCACCAAATCAACCATGGAAAATAATACAACTTGATAGTCTTGATAGAGTCCTAGGGCAAATAGGGTGTAAACCATTGGCTGCACCTTCACGCTTCACAAGTTCTTGCAGTGAGAGTACATGTAGGACTATCAGGGGACCAGGATAATGCTCAAAGCATTCTCGTAGCATATGTGTCCCATAAACCCATGCAAGCACATATCACAAACAATAGCAGAACACAAATTTCATTTATACAGACAAAGGCAAGAGCATGGCATATAAGTCTATTGAAGCTCACACCAACAAATCTACCCAAAAAACAAAACCACTAGATACCACATACGGTTGATACTATATATCAATCGCAAAAATTGGTATCAAATTAATGACAACGAATCTTCCAAGATCAATTGGAAGATGTCCATGTAGAGCACGAGTGCCTCAAAAATTAGGATACTCAAAGATAGAGGTTGTTAAGGTAACATCTATATGAGTAGCACATGCACGATAAATTCATCCTTGACCACAAGGAGTGTGTAGAGAGAGAATCCAGTGGCTCACACCAATTTACCCCCTTAGAGTGAATACAGAGAGCGCCCTCATAGACAAGTTGCTTTGTAGCCTGAATTGCACCCTAAACACATTGGAAATCATACTCATTACATGGCCCAAAATATTTTGCACCACCAAGCATTTGAATATCATGGGCATTCTTAGTACGAGGAAGCAACAGGAGATGAACAATAATAGGAATACTGAAGATATCCTTAGTGGATGTGGAGGATGAACCTAGTCCTCCACCTTGATCGAAGAAGAATCTATCTCCAAAGGTTCCTCAAGGAAGAGGAGATTCTATCTTCGAAGTCCTACAAGGCCTTGGCAGAAAAGTTAAGAGCAATTGAGAAACAAAGGATGGCTTACCAAAAGCTAACCTTGAGCAAGATACACAATGTGCCTTTATGCCCTTTATTGCCTACTCTAGCGTATCTCGATCACTTCGAGATTCCAAAGCTAGATAATTTTTAAGGATATGAAGATGGTCAAGAGCATGTCACGTGTTTTATGAATATGTGCTTTTAGATAGAAAGCAATGATGCTCTGTTACTAAGAACCTTCATCACAACCCTTTTAGGTCCTACCCTAGAATGGTTCAACCAACTAAAGAGGCATATCATAACTAGTTTTGAGCAACTGGCTAATGATTTTCTTGAATGCTTCTCCTTCAGCATTAAGAAGAAGACAAATATATCCATTCTAGTTGCTCTAATGTAATACAATGATGAGATGATCATGGACTATAGAAATATATGGAGAAAGTTAATGGTATAGTTACCATTTTCCATTTCGATCACAGAACTAACTCGAATGTTTACAAAGTGTTGTGCGAATCACATATCACTATTATTGTAGCTACAAAAATACTAGATATTTGAGGAGACCTTGTTACAAGCTAAGGTAATTGAGGACATAAAGTTATAGGAGGGTAACTTGAAGCTCCAAAACAAGAAGGATTGGAACAAGAAGAACACTCAAAATCAAAATCACCAGGCCAAGTCGTCCCATGTGAATCAAGTGGTGTTAAACCCCTAGAAAGGGGACAAGAGGCAACAACAACAGAATTATCAGGACCAACCTCCTCCTGCATAATATAATCAGTGCAATAATAAGAAGCACAATAAGAATAAAGAGCAATGCACTCCTCGCTAGTTCACACCATTTTTCAGAGATGATGACCTCAATATTCCATCAATTATGCGAGGCTAAGGCTATTAAATTACCTAAGATCAATTTGTAAGACCCTAACCAACCCAAACCAAAAGGGTATATGGATGTGTATACACTAAAATATGGTCAATTCAATTATGCTACCATAAGCAATGACTAAATGACACACCAAGACCCCTAGGGCAGCCCTCATTAGTTATATAGTGGTCCTAACCACTCAGTGCGAGGTTTTGGAAGGTTTCAAACCACTTTTTGGATATTTTTAACACCTTGTTTTTATTTGCACCACCCTGGGATGAATACAGATTCTATTCATCCCATCCTAGAGTGAATAGCAACATCCATCCCAGGGTGGGGCAAATAGTAGGTTTGACTAGCAAAAAGTCAAATCTGGACCAATGGCACCTAGTAACGGTCAGATTCTTGGCTATTATTGCCCACAAGTCAGGGAACATAGTATATCTTATGACATGCTCAATGAATGAGGCCAATTTGGGAGATCCTCTTCCCCCTCCAATGCATGTCGTCCCGATGGCCAAATGGTGCCTCTTGCCCTGCATGCCCTCACATGTCCTTTGACCCATGAAGTCTCCTTGGGCTATAAAGTGGATGTATTTTCCATAGAGGAGTTTTAGTTTTATGCAACAGAGTGCTACTAATATTTCCTCTCACCTTTTGTACCCATTTTTCCCTTAAAATATCTACCTAGCGAAGGAGGTTTGTGAGTGAAAAAGGAGGCACAATTTGTCACATAACCAAACCATATGATTGAATTACCTCACCAAATTTGATGACAATACATCCCATAGTATTTTTTATCAATCCTCAATGGAATTTATGGTAAAATTTAGGCAAAAACTGTGGGCATCCCACCCTCGGGCACCCCCAATTTATGACAGTCTTATTCATCCCACCCTATGATGAATATAAATATGTTTGATTTTGTTACTTTTTTTAATTTTATTTTCTACATGTTATTATTATGCTACAGTTCAAATTTCAAGTCATTCTGAGCTATATTGGCCGAGATATTGCAATTTTAGTGTTTTGTAGGGTCTCATGCAGGTCTCCGATGGTCATCTAAGGAAATGTCTAAAATGTTACTGATTTTTCAAATCTGATCAAATGGGTTTCTTTAGAACAAAATTTTATGTGTCCTTGCCAATTTTCATGTGTTTTGGATATGTGTAGAGCCAGAAATTGCTTTCTTTGTGTTTTATAGGTTACACACGGTAATTACAATTATGAGGCACCATCGGACTCAATATTGGTACAATTTCTAGTGATATCTTCCCAAAATATTCTGTTTTACATCCCTCTAAAATTTCAAGTCATTTGGAGTTGATTTGATGCTTATTCTCACTATTACCTATTTGGCCCCTATAGGGATTGTGTGTTTCTCATCACACGCACTTGCTATTTGACATTTTTTGTTTCCTTGTGTGCAGGTGTAGGTTATACAGTCCATTGGGGATTAGAATAGGACCTTAAATAATCAATTATACAAGTGAGAGCAGTGTAGCCCGATCCACTTCGATTGTGGGTATGAGGAAAGACACTGGATGTGAACTTGAGTTACTTTAAGGATTTTGATCCTTGGGCACCCGATTTGTAAATATTTGTATCATCCATTTGAGCCCTCAAAGGGGAAATTTTGTAACCTGGATTTTATCCGCCCAATTAATAATAATTTAATTTTCTTTGCTTTATTTCTTGTTACTTGCCATCTTTTCCATCTTACTTGTATTCTTCCCTTTGATGCTCATACGCAATAGGACATAGATACGCATAGTGTTTATCATCATTTGGTGCACCATATTTTCCTACTTCAGGATGATCAATATTGTGCATACCATAGAATGAAAGGACATGACATTGAAGGATGTTATAGTTGAATAACACAAGCTTATACTAAGAGGGGGGTGAACCTTATAAGATCACTTTTTACTTTTCTTTCCAAATCAATATATGCAATGTATAGATAGCAATATCAATAGTAGTAATCAAAGCAATGCACAAAACACCACACATAATAGAGATATTGCAATTTACATGGTTCACCCTATGTGGGCTACTCCACGGAGAAAATCTTTCACTAAAATTTTCTCGATCAATCTCTTGGGAATCCTTTCCCTATTACAATGTTTATGGACCTCTAGGAAGTCCACATGAGGCAACCCACACTTGTTTGAGATAGGTCTCCTACGCCTTATCCAACATTGCCTCCGTGACCTCCTAGGCCAGATCGAGATGCACCTCATAGGCCAAACATAGGATGCCCACAATGGGCATATACCTCTCTTTATAGATCAAATCGAGAGATGCCCTACAGAGCTGACAATGAGCATGAGCTGGAAGTAGAGTATTTAGAGATGCCCTACCAGGGTAGGGGGTGACATGCCACCACCTTGTAATAGGTTGGAGGATCCTAGACCTCCATCGTAGGATGTGAACAATGACGAGGAGATCAAATTCTCAAACCCTTATAAAGAGCTGCTAGAGCACCTAGATTCAGTAGAGCACAAGGCCTCTGAATCAGGATATCAAAATATTACTATGCGCTAACTGCGTAGTCAACCCATCCATCCTTCAATCCCTACACCTCCTTATCCAAATAAATTTAAGTTGCCTTAGTTGGCTACATTTAAAGGAGAGGAAGATGCATAGGAACATGTCACTAGATTCTTGGGCTAGTGCTTCGGCATTCATGACAATGATATTTTGCTTTTGCAGATATTTGTGACTACCCTCTCAGGCCCTATCTCGTAATGGTTTTACCAACTCCCTAAGCATAGCATCCAAACTTTGGACCAACTTGCATATTTTTTCCTAGAACGCTTCGCATTCAATACCAAGAGGAAGCCAATACTGGTTGACTTAGCTGGGTTGAAACAATATGATGATGAGTCAATAACAAACTATGGCAACAAGTGGTGAACCTTGCTTGCCAAGTTGCCTTATCTCCTCCCAGGTCAAATTTGACTCAAATTTTCTCCAAGAGCTACCTAAATCCAATCTCCTTGCTATTTTAGCTGCAATAGTATCTGACTCTTGAAGATGCCCTAGCACAGGCTAGGACCATCAAAGAAATTAAAATTCAAGAGGGCAAAATTGTGAAGTCTTGCAAGGAGTGGAACAAGAGCACAAAAAGTACCCCAGCATAGTCTAAGCCAACAGTGGTAAATCAAGTTGCCATTAGTGTCCTGGGGCTAGCAAAATCTATGCCACCTCAAAAGCCTAATTATCAGGCCACACCCGGGAACTATGCCAAGGATAACCAAAATAGTCAAGGGCAAAATCAACAACGTTGCCCTAATCGATAATTCACGCCCATTGTAGAGTCCATGGAATCATTGTTTGACCACCTCTTAGCGTCTAATGTGATTCACCTACCCGAGAGTCGACCTATCAACCCAAATTCACCAAAGCCCAAAGGATACAAAGAAAATCTATATTTCAAGTTTCATAGGTAAAATGGGCACAATGTGGAAATGTGCTACAAGTTCAAGCATTTGGTGCAAGACATGATTGATAGGAACACCCATGTAGATTAGGCTAAGCCAATGCCCTAGGTGAATGAGGTTCATCATGCCTATCCTAAGTAAGGGTATGTTAGCATGGTCAGCATTATAACGAGGAATAAGCGATATCCAAGTCCAACCGCACAACTCGTGACTCAAAATGATGTCCCCTCAACATCGCAGCCTTCATTGCCTCCTATGCTAAACCTCCCACCTAGGCCTGTTGTCACCATCAAGAGCAAGCTCACTCATATCTTAAGAACAATGTTTTTCCATCTCTCCATATATGAGCTCATTCAGCAATCAACACCTCATAGAGAGGCCTTGATAAATATCCTTAAATAAATCAAGCTTCAACCCTGAGAGTCCAACAACTTCAATAACTTCATGGGGCATGTGAAACAATGCATGGAATTGGTAATTACATTTTGAGAAGATGAGCTTAAACCAATTCCAAATGATATGGTAGATCTCCCTTTGCACATCGTTGCATGTGTGAACGAAACGCCATACAAGAGAGTGTTGATAGAAATTAGGTCCTCTAGCAATATCATCATGACAATAGCTCTCAAGTATTTGAAGCTCTCAGCATCCCACATTGTCGTATCTACCTACACCCTTCGAGCCTTCAATTATGCCATATGCTCAATGGTTGGTATGATCATCCTACCTATTCAAGTAGGGGAAAAGACCATCCTGACACTGTGCCACATCCTAGAGGGTGAGATGGCATACAATATCCTATTAGGCAGACCATGGATCAGGGACATGAAGTGTATCCCTTCCATCACTCACTAGTACCTTAAGTACACTTATGAAGGGTAAGTTCATGTCATCCCTGTGGACCTAGAGCCCTTCAATTATTTCAATATGGTGTAACAGATCCCCGAGTCAACCTTACCATCAACACATTTGGATTTTCAACTAAATAAATCCAACCAAGGTTTGAATCCATCGCCATCGCAGGCCATACCATCCACATCATCAGCATCCCCATAGATATCTAGTGCTCTTGTAGATCCTTTGCCTAGGAAATCTGTGGAAGCTTCCTATTAAGGAGGCCCAACTGACCATATACACCATCTCCATAGAGGAGGTTCCTAACCCAGTAGTTGAGTAACTATTGCATGATATGAATGATGAATCAGATCAAGTTTCACTCTCATCCATATTCTATATGTAGCCTCAAGTCACAATACACCTGGCTTCCACTAGATTTGGGAAGTACATGGTTAGGAATGTTACAACCACCCCTGCTATAGAGTTGATGCAAGACATGGGCCGACCCCGTGTTCCCATAGGAACCATCATGCCTCTCATATTCCCCCTTAATCAAACAAATTTTATCTATGGGGGCCTTGACTATGGCATCAAACCTTATCAATAAGATGAAGAGCCCTTTAGAGAAGATATTAACTAGCTGTCCAACCCTAACTTCACTCTGAAGTATCTTGACTTATGCAATTGGAATGGTTATGGGTTGGGCTTGTACGAGTAGGGCACTCGAGTTCCCTACCAACCATAATATCAAATGTCGTATGACAAGTCTATCTTGGGACTCAACAAGCCTGTGTCCTTAGACATCCTCATAGATAGCTTAGAATGCATGACTCTAGATTGTAGATATGAGCTCATGCAAGATCCTTTCACCAATCCCAATTGCATCTACTCACTGGGAGACTACTTACCTATGCCCTTGGGAGATGATGAACCACCTCATGATGATATTTTATCTTATGAGAGAGGTGAAGGTTCATGTACTATTCCCCACAATGGTGAGGAAGAGGATCTAGGGTCCCCTTATGAGTGGACATCAGACGACGAGTCATATTATGGAGTCGTGCCCATTGATTTTGGTAGCTCAGATGTAGAAGACCCTCGGGTTGTCCCTATGGATGACAAGGATGAGTTTTATCTATGCATGTTCCCATTGCATCATCCCATATAGTGACAAATTCTATATTTAGAGGAGCAAGCTCACTCGTAGCCGCACCGACCACCATCAGTCATTCCATCGCCCCACAACCACCTCCTTGACACAATTAGAGACATAGGGAAAATCATCCATCCATAAATATGATTTCCATAGATCTGTTTGAGCCCCTACAAGATCCGAATAACCCATTGGAGCCATTGCACATGGACATGGGGGTAATAGACTTTGATTGAGGAGATTCACCACCCTTGCTCTTTGAGTATTGGCATTGCGATGAGATGTTATAGTTGTTTCATTTATCTTCAGGGCCAACTCATGATGTATTCCATGCTGAGGAGGAATCCAAAGTTTCCATTGATGATATAAATCCAGATGATGACATCCATTTGATCCCTACCCCCCACCAGTTGGAGGAGGGGTCGTATATGTCAATCGAGCCCACGATTGACAAAGATATCGACTCAAAACTAGAGAACCCGCAATGTATCAAGTTGGGAGAAAGTCTATCCCATATAGAGAAAGCTGATTACATAACCCTTATTATAGAGAAGACAACTTTTGCATGGTCTTACAAAGACATGTTGGGACTGGACCCAAATCTAATCACCCACAATTTGATGCTTGACCCCAAGGCCAAACTTGTTAAGCAAAAGCTGAGAAAGATGCATTCCACAGTGGCCTTAATGGTCAAATATGAGCTACATAAGTTGTTGGATGCCAATTTCATTATTTCTATAGACTATATGCCATGGTTTTCCAACATGGTTCCCTTCAAGAAGCCAGACAGGAGGATTTGCATTTGCATCGATTTTTAAGACCTAAAGAAAGCGAGTCCCAAGGATTATTTTTCTTTGTCGAGCATTGACGTCCTGGTAGATGCCACAACATGCCACAAAATATTATCCCTTATGGATGGCTTCTCTAGGTACAATCAGATTGGTATCAACCCAGAAGACTAGCTCAAAACAATGTTCACAACGCCCTAGGGGACATTTTGCTATAAGGTCATGTCATTTGGCCTTAAAAACGTCGGTTCCACCTACCAGTGTGCCATGATATACATATTACATGACTACATGCATAATATTTTTGAAGATTACATGGATAAATTACTGGCTAAATATTTGTTATGCCATGAGCATCTCAATGTTTTGCATAAAGTCCTCGATCGCCTTATCGAGCATAATGTGAGACTAAACCCCAAGAAGAGCATCTTCAAAATCACATCTGGAAATATCTTGGGATTCATAGTTTATAAATGAGGCATCGAAGTAGACCCTAACAAGGTCAAGGCCATCCTCAAGATGTCTCCCCCGACTACCATCAAGCAACTTCGAAGCCTGCAGGGTAAGATAGCGTCCAACAAATGCTTCATAACACAACTTTTGGACAAGTGTTGATCCATGAACAATTTTTTGCATAAGGGGTTCACATTCCATTGGCATGAAAAGTGCCAGGAGGCATTTGACACCATAAAATAGTACTTGGATTTGCCGCCAGTGTTGGCTCTGCCTCGACCAAGATTATCGTTCTGCTTATATATCTCAGCCATTGAGATTGCATTGGGTGCCATGTTAGCCCAGAAAAATGAACTGCATAAGGAGTAGGCTACTTACTACCTTAGTCGCACCCTGGTCAGCTATGATATCAAGTACACATACATTGAGAAGTTGTGTCTTGTGGTGGTTTCACAAAGAATCTATGACATTACATGCTTAGCCATACCACATATATTGTGTCTAAAGAGAATCCATTGTGATACATGATGAGCCACACTTATCATAATAGTTGCATGACAAAATGGATCATGTTGTTGATATAGTTCAACCTAGAATTCATTGGATAAAAATCAATCAAGGGTCAGGTCATCGTCGATCAACTCGTAGAGGCTCCTCTCTAGGATGATCAGCCTCTAAGCATGAAGTTTCTTGATGATGGATTCTTCCACATCTCAGAGTCACCTGATTCTAATGAGCCTGAGTCATAGGCAGATATGACTCTATTCTTTGATGGCTCTAAGTGCGAGCAAGGAGGGGGCACAAGTATCATGTTTTTCACACCGCATGGGGCTCCCATACCCCTATCATTTAAACTCAATTTCCCATGCACCAACAACAATGTCGAGTACGAAGCCTTGCTCATAGGTCTTCAAATGACTATCACCATAAAAATAACCAAGATTAACATCTTTGGTGACTTCTTACTCATTTTTAACTAGGTCAAAGGGATCTACCAGTGTAAGTGCCCAGTTTTGTAAGACTTCAAAGCCCTTGCAGATAAATTCCTAGCAAAGTTCGAATGGTATGACATCAAGGCACTCCCTTGATCATCTAATCATTTTGTGGATACGATGACCTCCTTATGTTCCTTGATCCTGCAAAACCCCACTGATGATATGACAACCATTTAGGTCAAGATGGTCTCACAGTCTATGGTTGAGCATGAGGATACTCAGGCTATGCCAGAAGTCCACTTGATTCAAATTGAACCTCATCAAGATAGATTCATGCACCTTCATGAGTGCTTGAATCATGCCGATTGGAGGACTTTGTTCTCTCAAGCCCATTTTTTATAGAAGTACAATGTTATTATTACGAGTTCTTTCCCATTTAGCAGTTTCTTGGGATCAATTTCAAGAGTGACAAGTAATTCATGCAATCAAGGCTTCCTCTCAATAGGAGTGGTCCACACAAATTAGGGAATATCTAAAGCTGGGTAATATCCCTTACGGATTGTCACACACTGTTAAAAGAATTTTTAAATAGAAGGCAACAAAATATGTCTTTCTAGGAGACATTATGCATCATCAAAGCTATGAAGGGATCCTCCTTTGCTTCTTAGAGCATCAGGAGTCAGCTTGGGAAATCACCCAAGTGCATGATGGTACATGCAGTGGCCATTTCAGCGGTATGGCCATCGCAAAGTTTATTCTTTGCATGGAATATTATTGGTCAATGTTAGAGTGAGATTGTTGCGCATATATGAGGAAGTGTGTGAAGTTTCAACACCATGCTAACTTGACACACGTACCTTCCCAGGCTTACATCCAATCCAATCGACTTGGCCATTTTCACAATGGGGGTTGGATTTAATCAAAAAATCTCCCTCGCATCCTTGGGCAATCACACATTTATCATTACGGCTACCGAGTATTTTACAAAGTGGGTGGAAGCGATTCCCCTTACCACTATGATAGGACCCCGCATCATGGAGTTCATTTTGCATAATATCATTTGTCATTTTGGTATTCCATCCAAGATCATCTCGGATAATGGGACGTCATTTAAGAATAAAGATGTGCATGCTTTGATAGCAAAGTATAATATCCAACACAACTTTTCAATGCCCTACTATCCATAAGTAAATGTACAAGTAGAGGCTTCCAACAAGACATTGATTGCCATTATCAATAAAACTGTCAAAGAGAATCATATCGATTGGCACATGCAAATGACCCTTGCTCTATGGGCCTACTGCATTGGCATTCAGACACCCACTAGGGCCATCCCATTTTTACTAGTGTATGGTATCAAGGAAATCATACCTTTAGAGCTGGAGATCCCATTGTTGTGCATATCCGTGCAGGAGTTCATCGACAATGACACCGCGTGGTAGGCTCACCTAGATCAGCTTACGCTGCTTGACAAACATCGTGTTAATTCTCTTGAGCACCTACACATTTATCAAGAGTGACTTCAAAGAGCCTACAACATGAAAGTCCATCTTAAAGACTTTCAAGTTGGTGACCTTATTTTGAAAGAGAACCAACATAATTCTAATTTTCCACCCCATCTAAGGGACAAGTTTGTGGCAAAATGGTTAGGTCCTTATGTCATTACCAGTCATATCAGACTTGGAACTTATCACCTAGCCTACCTTGAAGGCATCGAGGACACTGAACCCTTAAATGTCCTTCACTTGCAGACAATCCATACCTAGACTACTATGGCTCAACCTAAAATGCTCCTAGGCAGTCTATGCCCATACAGGTCACCCCAAAATGCTCCAAGGGTGCCTTTAACCCACTTGGTCAACCTAAAATGCTCCTATGTAGTCTATAACCATCTAGGTCACCCCAAAATGCTCTAAGGGTGCCTTTAACCCACTTGGTAAACCTAAAATGCTCCTAGGCAGTCTATGTCTGTTTAGGTCACCCCAAAAATGCTCCAAGGATGCTTTTAACCTACTTGGTCAGCCTAAAATGCTCCTAGGTGGTCTATGCCCATCTATGTCACACCAAAAATTCTCTAAGGGTGCCTATACCCGCTTGGTCAACCTAAAATGCTCCTAGGCGGTCTATGACCATATAGGTCACCCCAAAATGCTCCAAGGGTGCCATTAACCTGCTTGGTCAACATAAAATATCCCTAGGCAGTCTATGAACATCTAGATCACCTAAAAAGCCCCAAAGGCACCCATAAGCCCTTTTGTCACCCCAAATACCCCAATGGCCCACAATAAGCCCATTAGTCACATACATGTACATATATATCAATCAAAAATCAAAAACATCACATATATCCATACAAAACACAAAAATATCATATTGCATTTCATTACATCGCATCTCATCGCATTATCAAAATCATCAGCATTAGTCATACTCATCATTGCATTTTGCATTTTAGGGTTTCTCATACGTGTCTAGCACTAAGACTGTACATTATGCATTATTCCAAAACAATCGTGTCAAAGTCAATATTCGCATCATTCCATTATCACCTAGCATATCCACTTACATTTTACACTGGTCATAGTAGTGTCTATTCCCATCACCTAGTCATTTATTCTAGAATGTCCTTAGGTTTTTTAGTCACTCGATCATCTCTAGTTTTATTTTTAGATTTTGTAGAAAGCTATTATGATTTTTACGGGGTAGAGTCTTGCTTCGATTATACCTTGTATACAAAAAATTCCAACATTTTTACACTAATAAATCCAAGTTTTGTGCAAGGAAATATGAAATTACGAAGTGGTCTAGGTTACCTTAAGCGAAAAGGTTATCCTACTCATTCCCCTATGTGAATGGTTCAAGAATTTTGAGAATTGGAAAAAGTACAAGCTCTTCCCTACCCAATTCTCCAAAATAAATAGTGGTTTTTACCACTACCAGAAAACCCAATTCTCAAAATCCCAAAAGTTCAAAAAAATCAAATTCCCCAACAGTCAAAAGCAAATCCCACAAAAAGAAAAAATCAAAATCAAAGTAAATAGTGGTCATCACCACTTCTTAGATCCCCTGATCAAAGTAAACAAAATACAAAATAAACAATGATTTTCATCACTACACATGAGCAAGTACTCCAATAAAAATGAAGAAAATAAAGGAGTTGAACTTGAATCCCTGGAATTCTCAGCATTTGGACAACCATCAGGTGATCCTCATTACAGGTTTGGTGGATAGCCTACCTGTCAATGGCAATAGCCTCCTGCATGATGATATGTCTGTCACATTAGCTTTCATGTGTGTACAGACCAATGTTTGCATGTGGACGAGCTAGATTTTGGTAACCTAGATTGCCTAGGGGTCTAATCCTACTAAGTACAGAACCTAGGATTATGACATTCATAGGGTGATCCTCATTCCTGGTTTGGTTGATAGCCTATATGGAAATTATGGTATCTTTATGATTCTCACAAGAATTAACTCACTTGCACACACAGGGATATGGTGTATCTTGGTCGTCCTAGCAAATTCATACCTTGTCAAACAATCCTGCATGGTTAGTATATAACCTTTGATCAGGTAGCTAGAGTGTTTGAGTCTCGAGAAAACCTCATAAACATTCTATAGCATCTCACTTCATTCATTCCATTTTCCCACATTGAAATAATACATTTCCATATATTCATTGCATAAAAATAGTACAAAAAGAAACAAAAGGAACTGATGCAGTTTATATAGTCTATGGTGCTAACATAGTGAGACAAATCATTAGTTACAGTTCAATATATCAAAGCATGCAATTCATCCATTTCATTGTGCATCCATGCATATACATAGCAAAAAATAATAACACAAAAATATCCATATGCATCCATAATACACATCAACCACATTTGCATCACATAATAGAAGCATACATGTGCCTATGTGGTACAACATCTATCAGTCATACAACAAATCACATAATAGTATCCATCTACAACAATCATTAGAATTTAACATACCATCATAAATCATATACATACATTACATCTATCTCATAAAATAATAAACGAGACATATGATGACCATAAAAAAACTCATATATATATATGGGGTAAAAATATACATCATAGTTTCCAAAAATGCCTGTGGGCTACAATAATGTGGGTCCTCAGACCTCACCAGTATTAAAAAATAATAGCCAATCAAAAAGAGCCTCAATAGTACCCATCACCATGGTCACGCAGGATCGGTGCTACAACTCACACTACCTCCTATAGTATAGGGCCGCTGTGATCCCACAGGCCTACTGCCACCAGCCCTATCAGTCCTTTGCTTATACGATGACTACACTGGCTCACTCTATCGAGTCCTATGTGAGCCACTAGTCTCCCCATCATCAGGAAGACACCCTCCAAGGCACACCACCTCCATATCTAGTCTATCCACATAAGCCTGTCTCTACTTCCCCCATGCCTAATAGGTGTCCACTACTGACTATAGTTGAAGCACCTCTAATCATAGCCTCTTTGCCTCCACATTGCTAGACCCCTCCTAACCAGGACCCTACTCGCTCAATTGTGCCTGTAGGGATGATATCTCAGCTTGATCCTCCTGTACTTGTGCTCGAAGGAGATCCCTCTCCTGGCTGACCCTGACCAGCTCTGCTTGTAGGTCTAGGTATATGTCACCCTAGGTATCCTTCTGTACCTATGCCCCCTCGCCAACAGCCTCCCCCTCATCACCCTGACCCCCTAAGTCTAATAGGTCCACCTGCTCATCTACCTACTAGTGCTTCCCATGTGGCTTATCCACCTCTGCTTGGTCCACCTCCACAGTGTCCTCCATCACCTCATCCGTACCCCTAGTTCCCTTACCTTCGAGAGCCCCTATGCCTTGCCATTGGTGCATCACCCACCACGAGTCATACTCTATTGTAGTCCTAGCATCATCCACATTAGGAATGTCCACTACCGGGTATGCCTCCTCTCCCACCTCCTCCACCACTATCTAGCCTAGTGTCCTCTCATCCCCGTGGTGTCGATATACTACTGGCTCCTCAAGAAACCCCTATCGTAGTCCAAACTATCATGTAACCCTAGAAAATGGGAAGTACTCCCACTTGGTACCATGTTGGGCAATCAACCATCTGCCTCACCTCACCCACAAAAGCTTCTCTCCAGCATCTACCCAGTCTAAATAATCCCTATATGGTTGTCATACCACCTACCCTAGTGCTAGTCATTATAATGCATCAGAATAATGGTCCACATCACTTGCATGGCATAGTCTCTGCCCTACCTCCTTTGCCCTTTGCCATAGGATAGCATATCCAATCTCCTTGTCAGCTAGTTGCACCCAAGTCATCCATGGTAGTCCATGTGGCTACTCCATGACTATGTGCTGCCATACCCAACACTACAATAAGAAGCTACACCTCAATCCCTTCTATCGGTGGTAATGGATCTCATACAATTCGTCATACAACTATGCCAGTAGGGCCATCCCTAGAGCCATCACCAGAGGCTCCTTCTTGGTGCACCCCGCCAGGGCGTACACCAACTCTAGTAGGTTCCAAGGGAACCTGGCTCCTAAAGAATTTGGGAGAAGCATATTGGAGATGAGGGTCATTAGTAGCACATGCCTCACCTCCAATACCTTCTCCTCATACCAAAACCCCACCAGTATCCCTCCATTCTAGTAGTCTAGCTCCATCGCATCTGCATCCTCCCCAAAGTACCTCATCAGCATTGCACCTCTTTGGTCATGATGCGTTGAGCGAATAGGTCGACCCTCTATCAGAATATGTAGAATATGATAGATGTCCTCTAGCATCACCATCATCTCCCCCATGGGTAGGTGGAAGGTGTTGGTGCACGAGTCCCACAGGCTAATCAGAGTAGTCAAGTAGGCCCGGTCGCCTATCATAGGCTCCAAATGATTAGCCTACTTGATCCCCATGGCATCAAGCCACTCCCAATTAGCCTCAGTCAAGGCATCTCGGGTGGTCTGGAAGAGCTTCGGTGTGCGATATCGACTCTTCACCACCTGGTAGAGCAATAAACTTAATAATAACAATAATAAAACGACATTCATTATGCCTCACAAAGGCCCCCACAAGGCCCAAAAACAAATGCACAACTAATTCATCATAGCAATTTAACAAAAAAATATACAAAAAAATCAAAATTTAACATGTTACATCTACCCTAGGGTTTCATTCCCTATCCCATGATGTGATATGTTTAACAAAACAAAATACAAAAAAAATCAAAATTTAACATGTTACATCTACCCTAGGGTTTCATTCCCTATCCCGTGATGTGATATGTTTAACAAAACAAAATACAAAAAAAATTCAAAATTTAACATGTTACATCTACCCTAGGGTTTCATTCCCTATCCCGTGATGTGATATGTTTAACAAAACAAATACAAAAAAATCAAAATTTAACATGTTACATCTACCCTAGGGTTTCATTCCCTATCCCGTGATGTGATATGTTTAACAAAACAAAATACAAAAATTCAAAATTTAACATGTTACATCTACCCTAGGGTTTCATTCCCTATCCCATGATGTGATATGTTTAACAAAACAAAATACAAAAAAAATCAAAATTTAACATGTTACATCTACCCTAGGGTTTCATTCCCTATCCCATGATGTGATATGTTTAACAAAAAAAATACAAAAAAAACTCAAAAATTAACATGTACATCTACCCTAGGGTTTCATTCCCTATCCCGTGATGTGATATGTTTAAAAACAAACTGTAAAACTTGAAAAAAATTGGTATATTTCATCTACATTAGGTTTAATTGCCAAAGGTCAAATGAGGTAAAAATCTAGTACATTTCAGTTCAATTTAGGTTTAATTACTTATTTTAACCGAAGCCAATAAACAATAAAGCAACATTGCAATTTCAAGAGCAAAATAATGAGGAAGGTGAGTCACCGCATACCCGTCTCACATTGGCTCCTCCACTGGACGCCTCGGTTTGCTAACTCATGGTGGCCACAGGGTGATTTGACAGCTCTTTGCTTTAGAAAAATAATCCTCTTCTTCTTCACTTCTCAAATCACCAAAGAAAACATGAAATAATCAACCCAAAACTTGCATTTGAGGTTTATATAGGCTTATAAGAGTTCTATTCATCCCAGGGTAGGACTAATGCACTTTTGGCCATTCGTCCCACCCTGGGATGAATACAAAATTTGTATTCATTCCACCCTAGGATGAATATAGAATCTATAAGGTAAAACATCTTAAAAAGTACCAAAACAGCCAAAATACAAATAATAGCACTCCTGGATGCTTGGAAATAACCTTACCTCAATCCCTAAGAAGGCCAGTATGGCCGGACCACCCTACAAGAATGAGGTTTTTCATTCCTTTCCTCCTGGATGCAGCACAGAAAATGGTCCAACAATCCACCAAAAATAAGTCAAATATGATGGCATTCATTCAAGGTCAATATGGAATGCAAACTTATCATGTATGCATAGGCAAGTTATTATTTCACTCCCCAAGAAGGCCACAGTGGCCGAACCGCCCCACAAGAATGAAGTTTTCAAATTTTTACCTCTAGGAAACCTCCCTAACATCATCAAAATCCTTTCAAAACTATGTCATTTTTCAATGGATACAACTGAAGGCAACCTCAACAAAATTCATCTGGGTCAAGTGACTCGTCGCTCTTCTCATGAGTCATTCCCTCATCGACTCGTCACTTTAGGGAGTAGTCATACTCAATATCTCAATCAACAAGCACACACTCAATCAGGAAAATTGCATTCGTTCAACAAATATTTGACAAAGACAATCATGCTCCCGCTTGGGGCAACAAACAAGCACAAATTAAACAAATTCTTGGCATTATAGAATCATCTTTATGACTGACAAATGTCCAAGATCAAGTCAACCTCACTGGAGAGGTTGTACTTGAAGCAAGTTCCTTAGCTCGTCAGAAGCAAGGATTCAAGAACGCATGCTCTTTCCAGGATTGGGGCATCTAAATTTGGTTAGGTTATTTTAGTAACCCTAATAATTGAACATTTTAGTCATCTATTTTTGCTCGGTATTGTTATGCACACAATGCATCCCAAAAAGGGGCATCTGTAGACACTAAAATTTGGTTAATCTGATTATGCTACCATAAGTAATGACTAAATGACACACCAAGACCCCTAGGGCATCCCTCAGCAGGTATACAGTGGTCCTAACCACTCAATGCAAGGTTTTGGAAGGTTTTATAACACTTTTAGGACCTTTTGAACACCATGTTTTTATTCATCCCACCCTGGGACGAATACAGATTCTAATTGTCCCACCCTAGAGCGAATAATAACATTCATCCTAGGGTGGGGTGAATAGTAGGTTTGACCAAAAAAAGTCAAATTTGGGCCAATGGCACCCAGTAATGATCACATTCCTAGCTATTATTGCCCACAAGTCAGGGCACACAGTAGATCTTATGACATGCTCAATGAATGAGGTCAATTTGGGAGATCCTCTTCCTCCTCCAATGCATGTCACCCCGGTGGCCAAATGGCACCTCTTGCCCTGCATTCCCTTTGATCTATGAAGCCTCCTTGGGCTATAAAGTGGATGCATTTTTCATACAAAAATATAGAGGAGTTTTAGGTTTATGCAATGGAGTGTTGCTAAGATTTCCTTTCACCTTTTGTGCCCATTTTTCCTTCGAAATATCTAATTAGAGAAGGAGGTTCACGAGTGAACCAGGAGGTACAATTTATCACATAACCAAACCATCTGAATCAATTCCTTCACAAAATTTGACTGCAATACATCCCATAGTGTTTTGCATCAATCCTCAGTGGAATTGGTTGTAACATTTAGGTGGAAACAGTGGGCATCCCACCCCTGGGCACCCCTCAATTTATGATAGTATTATTAGTCCCACCCTATAATGAATAGAAATTTATTCCTAATTTTATTACTATTTTTTATTGGTTATTTTCTACATATTATTATGTTGTAGTTCAAATTTTAGGTCATTTTGAGCTATATTGGCCGAGATATTGCAATCTCCGACGATCATCTGAGGAAATGTCTAAACTATTACTGATTTTTCAAATATGATCAAATGGGTTTCTTTAGAATAGCATTTTATGTGTTCTGTCCAATTTTCATGTGTTTTGGATATGTGTAGGTCCAAAAATTGCTTGCTTTGTGTTTTACAGGTTACGCATGATCATTACAATTATGAGGCACCATCGGACTCAATCTTGGCATAATTTCTAGTTATATCTTCCCAAAATATTATGTTTTACATCCCTCTAAAATTTCAAGTCATTTGGAGTTGATTTGATGTTTATTCTCAATATTAGCTATTTGGCCCCTATAGGGATTGCATGTTTCTCATCACATGCACTTGCTATTTGACATTTTTTGTTTCCTTGTGTGTAGGTGTAGGTTATACAACACATTGGGGATCATCATAGGACCTAAAATCATCAATGAAACAAGTGCCAATAGCATAGGCCCACTCACTTCAATTGTGGGTATGAGGAAAGACACTGGATGTGCACCCGAGTTACTTGAAGTATTTTGATCCTTGGGCACCCAATTTTTAAACATTTATATCATCCATTTGAGCCCTCATGGGGGAAATTTTGTAACCTAGATTTGATCCACCCAATTAATAAGAAGTCAATTTGCTCTTCTTTATTTCTTGTTATTTGCCATCTTTTCCATCTTACTTGCATGCTTTCGTTTGATGCTCATACACAATAGGACATAGATACGCATATTTTTTATCATTATGTGGTGCACCATTTTTCTCTACTTCAATATGATCAATATTGCACATACAACAGAATGAAAGGACATGACATTGAAGGATGTTATAGTTGAAGAACACAAGCTTATACTGAGAGGGGGGTGAACAATATAGGACCACTTTTTACTTTTCTTTCCAAATCAATATATTCAATGTATAGATAGTAATATCAATAGTAGTAATCAAAGCAATGCACAAAACACCACACGCAATAGAGACACCATAATTTACGTGGTTCACCCAATGTGGGCTACTCCACGAAAAAAATATTTTACTAAAATTTTCTCGATCAATATCTTGGGAATCCTTTCCCTATTACAATGTTTATGGACCTTTGTCCAAAGGAGACACCAATCCCTTGAATCAAGTTCATGTATCTCTATCCACAGGAGAACTCCTTCTCCTCTGCTCTGGCTAGTGATCCTCTAGAAGATGACTATCTCCATTGCACTAGCTTGTGGATCTCTCTCCACTGAAGACTCTTGTCCCCACTTAGAAGACCTGTCTTAACTACCCTGGCTAATGGATATCTATCCACTGGAGACTACCGTCCTCTCTGCTCTATCACCTCCAAAGCTTTGTCTCAAATCTACACTAAACACAATCCTTTAGTCTAGTACAAATATGCTCAATCTCTACCTTTGGTCTAGTACAAACCTATCCTCAAATTTGCACTAATTTTTGCTCTCAAATATACACTAAACATAGTCCTTCGATCTAGCAAGTACAAGTCCACACAAAACTTGTCCAATATGCTCAACAATTTCACATAGAACTTGTCCAAATCTGCTCAACAAGTCCACACAAAACTTGTCCAAATTTGCTCAACAAGTCCACACATAACTTGTCCCAATTTGCTCAACAATTCCACATAGAACTTGTCCAACCTCATAGAAACATACAAATAATTTTTAGAGACTCAATATGTTCTATACTAATCACAATGCTCAATTACTTTCAATCACTCTCTTAGAAACATAAGTGGAATTTTTAGAGACTCAATATGCTTCAATTTCAGCTCAATGCTCAATCACTTTCACAACTCAATTTAGAATATAGAATAGTTTATTTTATGAAACTTGAACAATCACTTCACACATCCACTTGACTAGGCTCAACCAACTCTACCCAACCAATCACTCAATGAAACACTCCTTTCTCACAAACCCTAGTCCAGGCATGTAAACACCAACTCAAAATGTTTCCAACAATGCTCAACAATAAATCTCACATAACAATGATACTCATGATTTTTTCAAACCCTAGTTCAAGTTCTTTGCTCAACAACTCACTTCAACAACAATGCTTATAGCAATGATAATCAAACCCTAGTTCAAGTTCTTTGCTCAACAAATCACTTCAACAACAATGCTTATAAAGCAATCTTCACATAGCAATGATACTCAAACCCTAATTCAAGTTCTTCATACAACCAATGGCTTCAACAACAATGCTTATAAAACAAGATTTAACAACAATTCTTTATTTTAGAAAACCTTGAAGCATTCACTCAACACACTCAATAAGGAAATCCTAATCAAGTCCTTTTCACTCCAAACTTATTTTTTAGAAAACCAACCGATCAACTTAACTATGGAAGAATGTGATCATACATTTTTCTTGATGAAAAGGAGTAGACCTCACAAATCTGCCACAACCATAAAACACTTCTTTGCCAAACTCAAGAAGGTTAGAATACAAAAATATTATTCCAATATTTCCTTAAAAATATTCTTTGCACCAAAATATTTTCGATGCCTTATTTCTTCATCTTTCAACAAATCATACATAACAAAATATTTGGAAACACCTTATCAACTCCAATCTTAGAATACTGACCAACACCATAATAAATCAACCACTCTTAAAATAATATCCACCACCATAGGATATTAACCACTTTAATAATATTCACCACTATAGAATATCAACCATTCTTAATAATATTCACCACTATAGAATATTCACCACTATAGACTAGACTTAATAATATTCACCACTATAGAATATTAACCAAACACTTTTCACTCCATGCATAAAACCTTTAAGCAAAAAAATATTAAAATTTTATTTTTTCCAAACCTTATAACTCCCTTGCAACCTTAGAACCAATAATAAACATGCAAAATTAATTTTTAACTTGCCCAACCAACCTCCAAATTTTTTTGAGATTAAACATCTTGCGTACCTTGTATTCCCCACCAAAAGGGATTCGACATGACTCGATCCACCGTATCCTCTTGCCTAAGCACTTAAGCATTTGGGCACTCACCGTGTGGGCTACGAAGGCCCACATGAAGGAAGGATGGATGCCTTCCTCTTGTGCCTTCAACACTTCTCCTTTTTCACATGTAAAAAATACGTTTTTATTTCCCTTGGTCGCAACACTAAATTCTTTCCTTTGCACGTTTGTATCTTAGGCATGGTGATTTCATTAATGTGGTAGGTGCTCCCATTTATATGCATAATATAACATTCCTCCTCACGTCGGTGCTTTTCGAAATTGAATTTTGAATTTCAAATCTAAAACCCACTTTAGGGTTTTAACCTTAATTTAATTAATTTATAATTAATAAGTAAATTAACTAATAATTAATTTAAATAACTTTTCAAGTTAAGTAAATTAACTAATAAATTAATTTAAAATTAACTTTAATCTTCCTTAGTATAATAAAATTATTATACTTTATTTTCCAATGGTTTTTGTGAAAAACCTTTTATTTTCTCCTTCAGTGGTTTTAATGGAAAACATTTTATTTTCTACTTCAATGGTTTTAATGGAAAACCTTTTATTTTCTCCTTCAATGGTTTTAATGGAAAACCTTTTATTTTCTCCTCCAATGATTTTAATGGAAAACCTTTTATTTTGCTCCGTCAGGGTTTTAATGAAAAACCTTTTTGGTCATGCTTCATAAGACATTATGAAAATTTTTAGAACCAATCAATTGCATTCCTTTTGACATCAATGACAACTTCATGCCTTGACATCAATGACAACTCGATGGACTCAAAATGTCCAACAATCTCCCCCTTTGTCATTGATGACAACCCAAATTATTTTAACTAAAAACTTGACCTTTCCTTTGTTCTGCTCCCCCTGGGACATTGCTCCCCTGGCTCAACGCTCTCTTAAATACCAAATATCTCCATCTTACTCAAATCTAAACATATCCCACTTACTCAAATCTCTCCCCCTTTGATATCAATGGCAAAGGATCACCTTTGGGGCTCGGGGCTAAGAATTAGCCTCTTAGCTTAGCCCCTCCCCCACCTCCTCATGAGGTGGTTAATTTTGGGGTGGGAGTATTTCTACTCCCAGAAAGCACTATTCTTTACCTTTATCCTCTTTCCTTCTTATCTGAGCTTTATGTTTCCTCTGATTGTTTTCCATGTCCATGTTCCTATCCATGTCTACATTCTTGTCCTTGTTCCTGTTCCTATTCATGTTCTTGTTTTTTTTTTTTTTTTTTTTGTGGAAAACATCCCAAAAGGGATGCCATTTTCGGGTAAGACCCAAGGAGGTAGGGGTATCCATTCCGCAAAAAATGCCCAAGACTCGGACTTGGCCTACCACGTTTGACATACTCAAGGAGCAAACAAACACACAAAACCAATTTAAAAATAAGTAAATAACAACAAAAATAATAAAATAAAATAAAAAACATGCTCCTTGAGTGTGTCAAAAACAAAAGCACAACCAAACACGCACAATAAGATAAAAGAAACCACAACACAAACCACATAGAAAAACACAAGAACCACATAACAAAACAAAAATAAGACAAAAACAACAGAACACTACAAAGACATAACCCAAAAAAAACATGAAAAATAAACACAACCAAAACCTAAAAAAATAAAAAAAATAAAAATAAAAAACAACCAACAACAGACAATAAACAAAAACAAAAAACATAGAAAACACTCACACATAAAAACATGAAATAACACAAACAAAGATAAACCCAAGAACAAAAATGAAAAAACATAAGAACAATAACAAAAAACATAAAAAAAAACAAAAACAAAACAACAAAAACACAAGAACAACAAAAAACAACACAAAGAAGACAAAAACAAAACAAAACAAAAGAACCCACCCACCTTAAAAAACTAACCAAAAAAAACAAAAAAAGAATTTTTTTTTTTTTTTTAACAAAACAATGACCTATCTAGACCATAAAGCTATTAAGGCAAGAATCAATAGAGGAAACAAAATAAATAATAGAATGAGCTAGGGAACTAAAAAAACTGAATGGACCAAAGAGAAGCAAAAAAAAAATAAGAAGAAACTAGGTACCTTCAGAACTGGAGCCATCCAAAGAAATGATAGAAAGAAGAGCTTCCCTAATTTGAGAAGCCCACCATATCGGAGGGTGGCCATAACAAGTAAGATCACATTTGTCCAAAGCCCAATTAGCTAAAGCATCAGCACTCTTGTTTTGATCTCTGACCACATGATTGTAATCAACTTTCAAAAATCCCATTTGGATTAACTGAATCTTCTCAATAATTATTTTTATTCTCCAATCCACCTTATGATTCTTAGAAGGAGTCTTCAAGATATTAATCATAAGTTGAGAGTCAGACTCAACTAACACCTTTTCCCATCCAAACTTAGTAGCCTCCTGAAGGCCTTTGAGGATACCATACCCCTCAGCAAGGTTATTGGAAAGAATACCCAAATTCTCAGCAAAAGTAAAAACCAGGGAGCCATCTGAAAGTCTACCAATTCCTCCCACACTGGCTTTTCCAGGGTTCCCTCTAGAGGCTCCATCAGTATTGAATTTTCCAAAATCCTTAGGAGGAGGTTACCAATTTCTAGTCCTATCCATCTTACTAATACTCACATTCCCTTTAAGATGGTTACCCTTAGAATATTTAATCTTTAATCTTTGCATCACTTGATCCCATCTTTGGTGGGAGTTTTGGGGGTGATTAAGGATTTGATGGACTGATTCAACTAAGTTGGCTATGGTCTTTTGCCAAATATAGTGAATATCCTTTCTATCTTAATTAAAAATTTGACTGTTCCTTTCATTCCAAATATTCCAAAGAAGAATTTTCAAACCCATCCAAACCCTTGTAAGCTTACTGCCTAATAAAATGATCAACACCCTCTTGATTAGGCCATTCCCTCCAAAGCTGTTCAAAAGTAAAAAAAATGGACCACTATAAGCCAAGTAAAGTGGTCATTCTCCTCCATAGCTCAGAGGCCAAAGTACACTCAATAAAAATATGGTTGATATTTTCTACATTCTCTTCACACATTTCACATATAAAATGGCCATGAAAACCACACTTCATAAGTTGCTCACCAGTAAGCACCCTACGATGCAATAAAAGCCAATTAAAGAACCTCACCTTAGGCCAAAGCTTTTGAGCCCACAATCAAGAAAAAATATTAGAAGAATGGTTGGTATTATTATGGCATAAGGTCAAATAACCTTGAGCAACTGAATACTCACCCTTAGTAGTGTTGTTCCATCCAAAAAAATCTTTTTCATGGGACCAAGAGAGGGATCTCATATGAATGATGCCTTGGATATCTTGTCTTTGCCTTTCTGGTATTTGAATAGGCCAATACTTAATAGGGATCCAATATCTACCAACCTTTGAATTACCAGTATGGTACCGACAGCAATTAGCCACCTTTATCCAATTAGCTCGATGAAGCTCCCTTAATATTAGAAGCTTCCTTAACTGTAGCTTTACCTAAAATAGTAGAGTCATCCACAAATTGAAGATGAGAGATAGGTCTAGCTCCATGAGCAATGGTAACTCCCTCAAGGGTTTTTTTTTCCCTATTTTTGGTTATAGTCCTACCCAAGCATTTAGCAAGAATGATGAATAAATAAAGGGATAGCGGGTCACCTTGCCTAATACCTATGGAAGCTGGGAAATACTAAGAAGGCCTACCATTGATAAGAACTAAGTAGGAAACTGAAGAGATACATCCCATAATCCAATCCATCCAATCCTTAGAGAAATCAAATTGCCTCAAAACTTTGATAAGGAAGTGCCAATCCACTCTGTCATAAGCTTTGGATAATTCTAACCGAATGAACATGGAAGGAGAATTTTGCATATCCATGGAATGGATGGCTTCCTGAGCAAGAATTATCTCATATACTATTTCACATCCTTCCACATAACCCCCTTGCTTTGGGGAAATAATCTTATACAAAAGAGGCTTCAACCTTTCTGCCATGATTTTAGTAATGATTTTGCGAAGAATATTACATAAAGCAATAGGTCTAGAAGCTGAGATATGATAAACCTCTTGAGTTTTTGGAACAAGAGTAGTATAAGTTTTATTGATAACCTTCAAAATTTCTTTGGCTTTCTTGGCTTCTTCCACCACCTCTAATAAATCAACATGAAGGATATCCCTGAACTCTTGGTAGAACTCAATGGGAAAACCATCAGGACTTGGGGTTTTCCCTTTTTGCATTTTAAAAACTACTTGTTGAAGCTCATTAATAGTAACAGGAGCAGTCAAAATAGAGTTCTCCTCAGAAGTGATAAGATAAGGGATTGCTTGAAGAACATTTTGTTGTGAAGCTGAGTCAAGAGGAGTAGCAGCGAAAAGATTGGAAAAGTAATCAACAACAATAGAGTTCATGCCATCCCAAGTATAAATATCTCCAGAATCTGATTTCAAGGAAGAAATAAAGTTGTGAGATCTTCAAGCTAGAAGATATTTGTGGAATAAATTTGTGTTTATATCTCCTTCTTTGAGCCATTGAATTCTAGATTTTTGCTTCCATAATATTTCTTCTCTTTTTTCCCATTCCTCTAAATGAGTTGTGAGTTTAATTTCATCTACACTTCTCTTCTCTGTGAGGCCATCTAAACGAATTTTCTTATTCAAATTTTCAAGATGAGCAATAACTTCATGTTTTTTTTTATGAACATCCCCAAACTCTTTCCAATTCCAAGTCTTGATTTTGGATTTAATGTATTGTAGTCTTTTGGCAAAATAGAACATCTTAGTCCCATGCCTAGGTTTACCTTCCTTCCACCATTGTTGCACATGAGGTCTGAAGGAAATATCTCTAAGCCACATTAATTGAAAACAAAAAGGAGAGAAAATCACATTGGTTTTCCACATTTCCACCATGATTGACCAATGATCCAAACCAACATTATTAAAAGTCTTCACTTTAGGAATGTGACCATTAAGAAATTTTTAGAGAGCAAAAACCTATCCAATATCTCCATTATACAAGTTAAGCCTTGCCTTCTGTTAGACCAAGTCATAAGGCCATTATCTATTTGGATATCCACAATATGGAGGTTTGCAATATATTCACTCATGAGGTTAGTGCTTTTGTCCAAATTTCTATTTCCCCCCTTTTCTCATCCAGAGAGAGGATGGTATTGAAATCTCCTCCGATCAAGATCCAAGCTTTAGGAAAATGAGAGATAATATGAGTAATATCCTTCCACTATCTTCTTTTTTCCTCCAAAGAAGTCAGAGCATAAACAGTAATGTAGAGCATAATCTGGTTGGAATTTCTACTTTGAATAGCTATAGCCAAAAAACCCCCAATGCCAACCATATGGTGAATAACTACCTCTTTTGGGTCCCAAAGACAAGCAATGCCACCCGAAGTCCCTTGGGAACTGAGGGAAACCACTTTTCCAACTGGCCAAATTTTACTGGCAATTAAGTCCATATCCTCCATTGAAATCTTTGTTTCTTGAAGGAAAACAATATGTGGATGATTTATCTAAATCATTCTTCTAATTTCATTTTGTTTTGAAAGACTCCCTTTGAGTCCTCTAATATTCCAAGTGATGATCTTCATTAATACCGGGGCTAAAAAAGTTGGGAAGGGCATTAATCTTACCTTCCTCTACAAGCTTTTCACCTTATTTTACCATATGATATTGATTGGTATTGTGACCTACTTTTTGATTAGAATCCATCTTCAATTTTTTTCCCTGTTTTTTGACTTATTCCAATTGAATCTGAGATGGCTTCTAATCTTGAAGAATGCTCGTACACAGCCAAAATTTTACTAGATGGTTCAACAGAGTCTATATTGGGACCTTTATTATTTGAAGTTTTGACATTTGAAATATTGTTTTTCTTATTTAAATTTTTTCATTTTTTTTTTTGTTGAAAACCTTTGATTTGTTGGTTTGTCTCTAAGTTCTTCCCTTCATATTTAAACTGTGTTTCTAAGATTTTAGTTTCCATTATTTCCTCTTCCTCCCTTGGGACATCATTTGTGGAAAGGATTTCAAACATATTAGTGATGAGGCCCAAAAATGCCTCATTATTGCACAATGTTTGACTACCGTATGATAAGTTAATTGCCAAATAGTTGACTAAAATATACTATTTGTTAAGTGATTGTATGATTTTATGTTAGGAATACTATATCTCTATTTTTGACTATTTTCAGCATTTTTTGACTGATTTTGCTTGATTAAGTAGCAAGTAAAAATATGCATTTAAATTAACCAAATGTGGTATGCTGATATCCATTAAATTATAAATGGTTTGTGAATGTTTTCCTGCCCTTCAACTTGTTTCAAATCCACATTGAAGCCAAAGTTTTAGGACTGTCATAAATCTGAAAATTTGAAAAAATAGCCATATAAAAATCAGCAAGCTGTCACTTTATAGGAACACCTTGAAGTTGTTAAGAAAAGCATGAGGATATGGATGGAATGAGTCCAGAAGGACTATAGAATACATCTGGCCTATTTAGAAGCATTCCCACATGGTCTAAATAGGCAGCAATAGGGTATAACAGAGCAGGGACAATTGTGCAGCACTATTGCACTATTTGAGCATTGTTACTTGGTGAATGAAGTGTATAAATTCAGTAGCAACTTGATATACTCCTTCATGTTGATATTTAAATAATTTTTCCATGTTCTAATCTGTTTGAATTTACAATAAATGCCAATATTTTACAACTGTGCAGCAGAGCTGGAAAATGCAGTAATTTACCATGTAAATTCCAGCAAGCTACCAATGAATGGCAAGGCATGGAATTCACACATGGAGAGGAATGAAGGCCATTGCAATTTGATCCTGAGGGATAATCCACCTGATAAATGCAGCTAAAATCACTTGAAGAGCACATAGTTGTTCATTCCAAAGATCTTCGAAATGAACAGACATCTTCAAAATGAGAAATGTAGTCTCTTCGGAATGAGCCACTTATCTTCGGAATGAGAACAGAAAGTGCTTTTTGACTTGTTGATTGATTTTTGATGATGGAAAAATGGAAATAAGGTTGAGAAGGTGAAGGGGAAATATCCCCCATCTAATTTTTCCGTCCTTGCCGTCCAAAGCCACCATTCATGGAAAATATCAATTTTGATCCTCTTCTAGGATAAACACAGAAATAACTACAACATAATAGGAAGTTGTTTGCAATATAGAAATGGCATATTCTGAAGTGAAGAAAGATATGTGAGATATTTCTAGACTTCTACCATGTACTCCCATCACTGAAGATGCTTTCTAAGGGCCAATGACTACTACTGCAACACAAACTGTCCAGATTTGTATTTATTTTAGATCCATAATTATTGGAAAATCACTGTAAAGTAGCACATAGGCTGATTTGAGCATGGGATATGTTGTAAATATTTATATAAATAACATAGCTCCCTCCTTGGTTGATCCAGTTAGGAATTAGAATAGATGAGAGTTTTCAATAGCAACAATTAGGACTGTACAACAATTTTCTGTATCAGTTTTCAGCATGTTGTGTCATCAATAAAAGTGCAGTTATTTTATCATTTTTTGTTTTGAGTGTTAATTAGTTAAGGAGTGATTTTCACCTCCTTCTAGATCAATAATTATGGGCCCACTTTCAGATCTAGAAGGAGGGATTTTATGGCAGGGTTTAATCTATAATTTTGCTGCAGCAGAATTAATAGATTGCTTGCCAGATTTCATTTTCTTGTTTTTATTTTGTATTATGTGATTTATGTTTTCTATTATGTTTGTGTACAACATTTGTGTGTATGTCAGATAAAAAATTATATTAAGCATTTTTCCTTTGCTTTCCATGTTTTCCTTGCTTTTTATTTTAGCAACTTTTCATTTTCAGCATATTTCATTTTGTTGTCAATTCCTGTAGCAAAAGCTTGACGACCTTTTGTGGCAGGGCATTGACAGTGTTTTTAGAATAAGTTTCATTTACAAGCATCATTTCAATTATGCAAGAGTAACTAGATTTCAATTCTACAAAAGTAGATTAGATTTCAATTTAGCAATTTCAATTCATGCAATTGTAGTTAATTGTTAAATTCTGCAATTTAGATTTAGTTTTCAATTTTTGTAATTTATTTCAGTTTCCATTCTGCAGACTAGGTTTAGTGTGACACCAAAAGGCTAAAACAAAATTTACTTCACCAATAAATGCTTGAATTGTAGTTTGCCCTAGCCTTCTATCGTAGACAACCTTGGACACCACCCCGGATTGATAAGATCTTTGATATTTAATGATGTGCTTAACAACAATGCATAAATTAGCAGATGACTTTGATTGATCCTTCATAACTGGTTTTTTTTTAGTGTTCTTCTTATTAGGTATTTGTAAACCTACTGAGTTTATATCTTCTTTCTTTTGATCAGGAATTTTATTTGGGTAAGCACTAGCCAAATGACCATATTCATGGCAAATTCTACAACAAAAATAAATGTTCTCATAGTCCACTACTTGCTCCCAAGTGTCTTCCCCAAATTGTAATGTGATATTTTTAGGTAGGGGTTTGTCAAATCCATTAAAACACAAATCCGAGCATAAATAATATGCTCAAAATTTTGAGTACAATCAACAGTCATCATAAAAGTTCCTAAAGAGTTTCCAATTGAAGAAAAAACAATAGGATTCCAAAATTCAATAGGGAGGCCAAAGATTCTAACCCACACGGGAGCTATAGAAGGCATATCTTCTTCGACTTTAAATTTAGTATGCCAGGGCTTCATGAAAAGCCCTACCATTCCAAAAAACCAAGGACCCCCTTGAAACGTTTTCTCTCTATCTTCATTATTAGCAAATAAAACAAGAAAATAACCATTTGGATAAATAGATATTTGTAACTCACCTTTAGTTTTCTAGCTTTTTGTAGCCCAGGCTTTGAAAGCAGATAGACTCGGATGAAAACCCACGAACCAAAAAATTAGTCCTCTTTTTTCCAAATCTTCAATGCCAGTCTGAATGTTACCAATATCAAGCTTAACAATAGGAGTTCCATCAACTGCTTTAAGACATCCTGACTTTGTTTTCCTAGGATCAATCTTAGGCATTCTTAAAGGTTTAAGGGAAGCCTTAATATTGATATTAGCATTGGGCTGAGGTTGTCCACCATGAAGGGCATCCCTAAAATTCATTTTTGGGACTAAGTCTTCAAAATTCTTACCCTTGACAAGGGTTTTCACAGTAGAATTATTTTGTGGGTGCACCTTAGCACTAGATTCACTTGAGATATGAGCCATTTTTTGATCAACTGCTTGAAACTTGTTTCCTGATCTCTTTAATCCTTTCCCTAGACACCGTGGAAAGGTATGGTTTTCACTTTTCTTTTGTGCAGCAAATTGGAATCCATTGTCACTCAAGTTCACAATATGATCTATTGAAAGATAAGTTTTTAACCCATATTGTATCCCCTACAACATTTCTTGCTAAAATATTGAGCATAAACCACAAAAATATTGGTCGCTAGGGCCCGAAGGCCCTAAAAACCAACCTTTGGAGCTGCTTGCACTCAACCTAGATGAAACCCTCGCATAGCCACTTACCAAATATCTCATTCACACATAGGGATGTGCTAGGATCTGTGTTGATCCAAATTATATGAAAATTTTTGGAGATGTTCTAGGGTTTTTTAGGCATCTACCCTCAAAATTTTAACTTAATCTGAGTTCGTATGAGTGAGATATGGCTGAAATGAGTTCAGTAGCTTGGGCAGTCCTACGAAAAATGTCTAATCGACTTGCTTGTCCAACAACAAAGATTCCATTCCATAATATGCACTTTTCCTATTCATGTTCTTTTTCATATCCATGTTCCTGTTCCTATTTCTATTCTTGTTCATATCCATGTTCCTTTTCTTGTTCTTGTTCATACTTATTTTTGGAATATCTGCTCTACACCACTTTGATGTGTGACCATAATTATTGCACTTATAACACTTAATGTTATTATTCCTTGGAGGTGTAAATGTCTTAGTATTTCTCCTAGTGAAGCCATGCCTTCTTTTGTCATGAACCCTGCAATTTATTTTCTTATTACCAAACTGATTACATGAGTAGCAATACCCATGGAAAAGTTGTTTGTTCCCATATTCTTGTCTTTCCTGTTTCCTACACTGTGAATCCATGTGCCCAAACCTGTGACATGAAAAATATCTTCCATTGGAGTTTCCTTGTATTGACCTCATTGGTCTCTTGGTCTCTCTTGACCTATTTTGATTATTGTACCATCTATATCCTCTTTGTGCATTGTTCCTGTTCTTGCTGAACTCTCTATTGTCCAACTCATCCTTAGATGTCTCATTCTCTCTTACACTGTCTTCTTCTCCAAAACTTGAGGTTGAATCTCCTTCCCATTTCTTTTGATCCTATCCAAATCCAAGACTTGTTTTGCTTGATGTAGGCTTTTGTATCTTGATGAACTTATCCAAGTTATTTGAGTTTTTTTTTAATCCTTTTAGCTTGACTTTGGATTACTATATATCTTCTCTTAGTAGAGCTACTTCTTGGTCCAACCTTTCACATTCTAAGATCTTTTCTTCTAACTTATCCTTGAACCTTTTTGCTTTAGACTTTGATTTTTCTAAATCCTCTATAAGCAATATTCTCTCTTCATCACATTATTGAAACTAAAACTCAATTTTAGGGGTTTTCTTTCTTACCTTATTTACTATTTCAAGGGCATAAATAAGTTCTCCCTTGAGATCATATCCATCCTTTTCTAAATATTCCTCTATTTTTTTGCCTTTGTTTGTATATTCATTTTATTTTGACTTGTCTTCTATGGGATCACCTTCTTTATATTCCAATGCTATTAGAAGATTTTCATCTGGTCTTTCAAGTGTATCTTCATATTCATAATCATTGAAACTATAACCTTACCTTGTACAACTATCTTCAAGATTTCCAAAGTTACCACATCTAAAACACTTGAGAATCATTGGAGTCCTTTTCTTAACTTGTTCTTTTTCTTCAATCATAAAAATAACTTCATATCTATAATTATTTGAAAAACTAGAATCACTATCACTTGAGTACTTACTTACATTATCCGCGTAGTAGCTCATATTTTGCCTTTGGAATAACTTATTTCCTTGTCTACTTTGTTTATCCTTACTTTGTTTTTGGTGCTTATATCTTTCTGATTCCATGTTCCCGTGATCCTTTTTTTCTTCATCATTGTTATTCTTAGCTTCTTGAAAATTTGTTGCAAAATATCCATACTTTCCACAATTGAAACATTTAATAGATCTTGTATCTCTGGATCTTCTTGAATCCTTATTCCTTCTACCATAATTTGTTTTTTCATCACTAGATGACTCATTGCTTGATTCTGACTTCTTACCCTTGGTCTTCTTTATTTCTTTGAATGTTACTTCCTTCTAGGGAATAGGATATTTTGTTCTTATCTCATGTGTTGTAAGAATACCAAGCAACATATCTCTTGTCAAAGTATCACCATCCATTGAAACTTCTATAGCAGAAACCTTTTCATTGAATAAGTTTGGAAGAGTTCTCAAAACTTTATTACAAACATCTAATTCATCAATCTTCATTCCAAGTCCTTGCATTGCCTTAACAACCTCATAAATTTGAAGTAGATAAGTACTAATGTTTTCCTCATCCTTAATTCTTAACTCCTAAAATTGTCCTTTGGTATTTTACATCTTTGCTTTCTTGACACATTTATCTCCATATATATTTTGGAATTTATCCCACATGTCTTTTGTAGTTTGACAGTGCATAACTTTCATAGACTCTATTCTATACAAACCTCTTAAAAGTGAATTCATTGCTTTTGAATTGTAATGTTGTAGGAGCTTACGTTCCTTATCTGTAGGAGGATTAATTAAGGGATCATATCCAAATTCAACTGCTTCCCAAATTTCATTGCCAACTACCATCAGTTAGACCTTCATTCTCATACTCCAATACATATAGTCACTTCCATCAAATACTGGTACTGAGTTATCTAAGAACACATTATTAGAACCCATTATGTTCTTGTTAGCTTTTCCTTCAAGCTGTTAAAATTTTTTGAAGGAATTGGCTCTGATACCAATTGAAGAACACAAGATTATACTGAGAGGGAGAGTGAACAGTATAGGACCACTTTTTACTTTTCTTTCCAAATCAATATATGTAATGTATAGATAACAATATCAATAGCAATAATCAAAGCAATGTATAAAACACCACACACAATAGAGACACCACAATTTATGTGGTTCACCCAATGTGGGCTACTCCATGGAGAAAATATTTCACTAAAATTTTCTCGATCAATATCTTGGGAATCCTTTCCCTATTATAACATTTATGGACCTCTATCCAAAGGAGACACCAATCCCCTTAATCACGTTCATGGATATCTATCCATTGGAGTTCTTCTTCTCTGATTTGGTTGGTGATCTTGTATAAGATGACTGCCTCTACTGCACTGGCTTGTGGATATCTCTCCATTGAAGACTCTTGTCCCCACTCAGAAGACCTATCTTAACTACCCTAGCTAATGGATCTCTATCCACTGGATACTACCATCCTCTCTGCTCTGTCACCTCCAAAGCTTTGTCTCAAATATACACTAAACATAGTCCTTCAATCTAGCACAAATTTGCTCAATCTCTATCTATGGTCTGGTACAAACCTATCCTCAAATATACAATAAACACAATCCTTTAGTCTAGCACAAATATATTCTCAATATCTATCTTTGGTCTGGTACAAATCTATCCTCAAATCTACACCAAACTCTGCTCTTAAATCTCCACTAAACACAGTCCTTCGGTCTAGCACAATTTTGTCCTTGATCTCTATCTTCAAGCCTTAACTCAAGGCTTGAATCAACTCTTTTGGATTTACCCCAAATGTTAACTCAAGGTTTTGAAAAAATAAATCAACTCTACTCTCAAGTCTTCTCAAAGACTTATCTCAAATCTACCTTGCAAGCTTCCATAAAAGCTCACACTAATCTATCCACAAGTCCTCTATAGAACTTGCTCAAATATGCTCAACAAGTCTACTCAGAACTTGTCCAAATCTGCTCAACAAGTTCACATGGAACTTGTCCAAATCTGCTCAACATGTTCACACATAACTTGTCCAATATGCTCAACAACTTCACACAAAAGTTGTCCAAATCTGCTCAGCAAGTCCACACAAAACTTATCCAAATATTCTCAACAAGTCCACACAAAACTTGTCCAATCTACTCAACATGTTCACGTAGAACTTGTCCAAATCTTCTCAAAAAGTCCACATAGAACTTGTCCAAATCTATTCAACAAGTCCACACAGAACTTGTCCAAATATACTCAACAAGCCCACACAGAACTTGTCTAATCTCATATAAAAATAAAGAGAATTTTTAGAGACTCAATATGTTCTATACTAATTACAATTCTCAATTACTTTCAATCACTCTATTAGAAACATAAGGAGAATTATTAGAGACTCAATATGCTTCAATTTTAGCTCAATGCTCAATCACTTTCACAGCTCAATTCAGAATATAGAATAGTTTATTTTATGGAACTTGAACAATTACTTCACACATTCACTTGACTAGGCTCAACCAACTCTACCCAACCAATCACTCAATGAAACACTCTTTTCTCACAAACCCTAATCCAGGCATGTAAACACCAACTCAAAATTTTTCCAACAATGCTCAACAATAAATCCCACATTTTTTATAGCAAAAGAAGAGCTACAAGTTAATCCAGTAAAAGGCAGCAATAAGGTGAATCTAATCATATTGCAATCTAATGATATATAGTTCATTAAGGTAAACAACTTGGGTGCAAATATATTCATTAGTTAAAGTTTAATTTAATTCATTATCAAGTTCCATTAAGCACCATATTAGAGTTTTAAGAAGTTGCAAAGAGAAGGTTGCATATTATAGTCTTCAAGAGAGTGTAGAAGGAAGTTTATTTTAAGGTTTATACTTGCACATTAAAATAGGAGTTAGATATATTTTAACAGAAATAAAAATATCATCTTCCTATTGTTTAAGTTGAAGCAGAGAAGACTACATTAAGTTTGCAGAGATTATAGTGCATTTAAGAGTTATTATTGATACATCTTACTTTGAGAGTTCTTTTACAGGAGTGATAAGGTGAGATCAATATTGCACTATACTAATTATTCTTAAGAGTTTTTTAAGGTGCACTAAGTATTTTAGTTGCAGTGAAAATTAGTGCAAATTTAAACCTCTAAAATAGCATATTAGTTGCATGATTAAGAGCTTGGATTTATTGTTACTAAGTTTTCCAATAAAATAAGATAGAGGTTAGTGTTGTCTTGTAAGGAAGGCAACAATACATTTCTACTTTATCTCAAGGATTAGAGTAGAGAGCTACCATATATAAGAAGCAAGGAATAGCTTCAAAAGGAGACATATAACTTCAATGCAAAATAAGGGACTTAATCTTATCTATTGCAAAGGTGTTTACATTATATTGGCACCAGTTTTATCCTTTCAAATACAACAAATAATAACAAAATAAATGGTGTCTTAAAGACACTATTTCAAGTAGCAAGACATGATCTCTAAGTGACCACATCACTGAAGTTTAAGGAGCAAACTTCAAGCAGGATAGAGAGCCAATAAAGGGCTCACAAAACTAGATTTTGGGTGTCTAAAGACACCACTTTTAGCACCTTATCTAGCACCATCAACCTACAACACAAGGACCTACATAAAGGAGCTATCATAGCACAAGAAAATCTACACCTATAGGTCATGGTATATACATAGAAGATAGCATAGAGTATCTACATAAAAAGGCTATCAATATCTACGTAAAATATAGAGCAAGGACAACATATAGCAAGCAAGATACAATGGAGAAAACAAAGGTGCAATACCCAATATGCCAGTTAATCAGAAGCACCATAATCTACCATTAGAGCTCCATAGAACCTCCACTCCAATGCTCTTGGATCATCACAACTAGAGCCAACCTTGAAAGAAATCATCATCCTCAAATAGAACAACTTGCAAGGAGGAAATCATTCATTGTCAAAGGAGCCAAATAGGCTTGCAAATGGTTGGAATGAATAGGCATTGAGAAAGCCTTAAGGTTATATTTTGGTATGTTGAAGAGAGTGTGCATGCAAAGGAGATATCAACATTTATCTTGAAGGAGGAAGGAATATTGTGCCACTTGGCACAAAGGTCATCTTCACCCTTTTTATCTCCAAAACTTAATAGAATGATGTTCAACTGATTAACACCTTCCATCATAGTCATAATTCTAGCACTCAAAGATAGGCACTCATCATAGTAACACTCATCCAAGAAATCACCAGCCATTGGAGTAATGCTCATCCAAATAGAAGAGTACTTGTGATTGGAATAATATCTCATTTACCTAGGTGCCACTCGAGGAGACTAAAGGATCTTAGTAATGCCTTATGCCATTTAGCACACACATCAAGAAGGTAAAAGTATGTTTGTAGCCACCATAAAAAATAGTGGTCATAGAGGGAAGCACATTGATAGTCAGTATCAAAGTGAAAGCATACAACAAAGCATCATGGTCAAATTCAAAGTGTAGCAAGAGACTACCATATACCAGCATCGATTGAAGAGAGTATTGAATGCTTGAGTTGTAAGGTTAAGACTAACACCATTTGAAAAGAATTAGAGCATTTAATACTTGGGTTGTGAGGAGAAAACCAACATCATTTGAAAGAGAGCATTGAATGCTCATTTCCCATAATAGAGATCAACACCTAAAATTAGAAGCCTCACTATAGGCCAATCAACTCACTTGTTATATGTTGAAGGGAGGTAAAATAAATACTTACTTTAGAAATTAAAGGGGCATTAAAGACTATCATAAGAGGACGTCCACCAAGTCTATCATAAACTAGCAAGGAGATACAACACATTTTAAGGAATTTGAAATAAAGCATAGTGCCCATCAACTTTATAAAGGTATTATTTCATATTTTCCTTCATATAAGGGATAGTATAAGGTTGAAATTATTATTATTATTTGCATTTGAAATTATATGCAAATAAACCTTAATATATTTGGAATCAAACCAAAGGAGTTTATATTCTTATATTTAAATGGTATTTAATTTCAAATCACTCCATTTTTTTGAAAAATAATTTGAAAAAACTTGTATTTTAACAAAGATCATTTACAAGTTGGGATGAGACTTTTCCTAGCCTTATCCAAAGAGAACACATGTTTACAACAGTAAAAGAAGATTTGCGTTGGAGCCAAATCTCTTAAACCATATTTCTACAATGACTGTTCACCTATTTACAACTATAAAAGAAGATATACATTTAAGCAAAAATCTTCTAAATAGCATTTTTGGAATGGTTATCCAAATTAGCTAAGCATTGGATTTGCTTACCAACCTGCCTAATCATATCATCCTCAATAGCCATGTCACTGTGCCACTGAACCCCTACCTCCTTCTCAATACCCATCTTAGCCAGAAGTCTGCCACTTTATTTAGATCTCTACTCACATAAACCGGAATCATATCATCTAATTCCCTCCATAATTTCTTAATTTGAGTGACAAGAATCCTCAACCTCCATGTTTTCAAAGCAAAGTTCCTCATGCAATCTAGAGCAGCTCCAACCATTATTTGAGAATCTTATTCTAGGATTATCCTCCTATGACCTTGTTTTACTACCCAGATAGAATAAAATTTGATAGCTAAGGCTTATGATTCATTGTTTTTAGCTCTTCCCAAGCCTTGTAGTTCCCAATACAACACTATTCCCACATGATTCTAGCAAACCACTCCAATTTTTCTCTACCCGAATTTTCTTTTGCAGCTCCACAAATATTAATTTTAATCCAACCTTTTGGGGATGGTTTCCAACTAGCTCTGTCCTACCCCTCTTTCACTTCAACTTCCTTCTCCATTGCCCCAATAACAACCCGAGTTTCCTCTTTAGCATAGACTACCACAATTTCTATGACTTTGCTCCAAATGACCTGCCAAACTCCATCTACAGAAGAAAAATTTTCTCTAAAAATTTTGGCATTTCTCTCCAACCACACTTGCCACCAAATGAAGTTTAATCCAAGCTCCCAACCAATACAAAGAGGTTTAGATTTAAATCTATCCCTCTTCCATCTTTCCCAAATATTAATATGATTCAAATCACCATTAACTTGAATTTGATAATATAAAAACCATCTCTCCCAGATTTGGCACGTGAATGGGCACTCAAACATCAAGCAATCAGTTGTTTCCTCACTCTTGTAGCATAAAATACATTGATATGGACCAATGATTCCCCTACATCTGATATTATCAAAAGTAATAATTCCATTATGCATGAACTGCCAAGCAAAAAATTTTACTTTCAGCCAACCCTTGGACTGCCAAATATTTCTCCAATCCTCAACCTGATATGTATGAGTAGGAGGCTCTAGAAGGATCTTATCATATCCATCCTTCATTGTGTAGACACCAAGGCTCCCATAGCCCCAAGCTAATTCATCCTCCACATTTCTACCTGTGAGAAATCTTTCTTCCAAGATTTTAGTCATGATGGGTGTCAAATCTAGAGGGATTGAAATTGGCCACTCATCCAACTTCTTAAAATACTTAAAATTATAATCCCCCAACTAAATAGTGTTGAAATAACTTTCAATTTGGACCCACCCCCTGGTTTCTATGGCTATTTTTTATTGGTTGCAGTTCAAAAAATTCAACAATGACAGGTGGGTATTGATCCCATGAATCTATCCAAAATCATGCCTTCTCCCCTCTCCCCACTTTCTAAAATAATCCATATTTTACTACCTGAGATCCTAACTTGAGAGCCTACCACACTAAGGATGTATTACCATCCAAAGGGAAACAACCCACCTCATTTGGGTTTACCTATCCCAAATATTTACTAGTTAAGATTCTCCTGAATAAAGAAGTTGGTTGGGAAATCCACCTCCAGTAAATATTTCCAGCTAAAGCTTTATTATTTAACTTTGATCTTCTCAATCCCAAACCTCATTTTACCTTGGGTTGGCTTACTTTCTCCCAAACTAATAAGGCCCATTTCCTCTCTCCATTTACTCTTTCCCATAAAAAATTTCTAGCCATCTTGTCCAAATCTTTCCATATGGTATGTGGGGCAACAAGGATAGAAAATTTATAAATTGGCATGGTCTAAATGACTGACTATAAAAACATTAATCTACCCCCATAGATTAACCATTTGTGATACCAATGATTAATTATGTCCTTGACACAATCCAAATGATTCCTCCAGATATCTATTTTTAATTCTTTAAAATGCAAAGGGACCCCCAAGTATACCACTGGGAGAGAAGTCCTTGTGAATCCCAAGATATCTAAAATTCTATCCTAAACCCTTTGATCAAGATTGAAAAAGAATACTTTAGATTTTTTATCATTGATAACTTTGTTTGTAGCCCTAAGGTAGACATTAAGTGTATCTCTAATCATTCTTGCTTCCCTGAAGTTGGCCACTCCCACCAATCCTATGTCATCCACAAACTATAGGTGAGTCAAAAATTCCTCACCCACCTTGATACCTGTTAGCTAACTTCATTGTATTCTCCTTAATATGAGTCTACCCAATCCTTCAACCAATATGAGAAAAATATAGGGAGAGCAAGGATCTCCTTAACGAAGGCCTCGAGTAGCTCCAAATGGTTGCGAGGGAATACCCTTGATTAACACTGAGTATGTCAGATTAGAAACACAACTCATGACCCATTCTATCCAATATTGAGAAAAACCAAAGGTTGCCATCATCTTTGACAAGAAGCTCCACTCCACCCTATCATAAGCCTTTGACATATCTAATTTTATGAACATTCCTCTATTACCAGATATTTGCATTGAATGGATTGCCTCATGAGATAGAACCACACCATCCAAGATCTACCTACCCTCTACAAAACCCCCTTGCTCTAAGGATATAATGCTATGTAGAAGAGTTTTTAGTCGCTCAGCCATTACCTTTGTGATTATTTTATATATGACATTGCATAAGGCAATAGGTCTATAATCTGAAATATGTACCCCCTCCTCCCCTTTTGGAATTAAGGTAATGAAAGTATGATTTAATTCTTTAAGTATTCTTTTACTACCTTTGGACTCCTCTATAATAGCCATTACATCCTCCTCCAAGTTATCCTAGAAGGCCTAAAAAACTCAATTGGAAAGCCATATGGACCTGGTGTTTTTTCGGTGCTCATTCCAAAGACTACATTCTTTAGTTCCTCTCTATCAATGGGTTTAAGTAGGGTCTGATTTTCTTCTTCAGAGATAACAGAGGGTATGACAACAATAACTTCTTTTTGAGCCTCTTCATCTTGCACCATACTTTCCTTAAATAGTTTAGAAAAATAATCCATTGAATGGAAATGCATACCTGGAATTGTATCAAAGGAGTGTATGTTCTCATCTTGAAGAGCTTCCATGTTGTTCATATGTCTCCTAGCACAAGTAGTCCAATGGAAAAATTTAGTATTTTATCACCTTCTAATAACCAAGTGGTTCTTGTTCTCTATTTCCATTAGGTCTCCTCTTGGTTTTCAATGTCCTCAACTACTTTACGCAATGCATCATCCTCTTCTTTGATATGCTCTGTAATTGTTCCTTCCCTAAATTATTTTTGAACCTCATCCCATCTAGCCACCACTGGATCTCTTTGGACCTGGAATTCTATCTTGTTAGCTCATCTCCATTGTTTCAGTTGATCTTTGACATAATAAAGTTGTTTGTGGGATCTAAACAATGATGTCCCATATGTTGGGTGACCATCTTCCCACCACTGTGGAATTTTCTTTTGAAGTTCCTCTTTTTGTAACCAAAAGTTTTTAAATTTAAATGGTTTGTGATGTCTTGTCTTGATCCCTCCTTCCAACAAAATGGGAAAGTGATCTGAAACTGGACCCTCCAAAATCTAAAATTTTATATTCCATTTTATAAATGCCTCATCTGAAACCAAAAAATGGTCTAACTTCACCTTCCTGCTATGTGTCTCCCTCCTCTTATTAGTCCAAGTATAGTTAGTTCCAGGGCATTTAATATCCACCAAGTGTAATGCCTGGACTTGGGCAATCATAAGTTGATCCCTTGGGTCAAAAATTGGGTTTCCCCATTCCTTATATATAGAGGATAATTTAGCATTAAAATCCCCAGTAATAATCTAGTCTAACTCTTCCATTGAAAATCTCATGTTATGCACAACTTTCCATTGATGCATCTGACCATCTAGGTTTTGAGCCCCATAAAAATTTGTGATTAAAACATGTTCAACTGTGACATTATTTCTAAAATGTGATGTGATAACACCCCTCCAAGATATATGTTCTATTATAGTCCATTCAAGAGAGTTCCAAAGAGTAACTATCCCCCTTGAGGCCCCTTAGGCAGCCACTTCCATATGACCAGCACCCCTTCAAAGTGTTAACTATTTTACACATAAGATCCAATGACATTTTTGTCTCCTGGATAACAAAAAAATTGTTTTATGTTTTTCTAAGAATATTCAAATAGCATATTGATGGGTTCTACTATTTTAACCCCTAACATTACATGATTGTATAATCATTGGTTAACTTTAGGGCAGTAAAACCCTATTGGCCTCATCGATCCTCTAGTGATCAGTTTGTCTCCTTGAACTGCTATCAATTCCTTATTTGATTTTCTACCCACTCCTTGAGAGTTGTTATTTTTTGATATCTTTTCCACCTGAGTTATCCCTAGAGTTGGCATTTCTCTATTATTTTCTACTATGCCCATGCTAACATCCTTAATTATCGATTACTCTTCGTTATGCACTATCAATGCCCCTGCACTCTCTGACTGTGGTAACTCACTGTACTCAATTACCTGATCTATGATGGGAAGAGATGAAAGAGGAGATTGAACATGGTTGTTATTATTTTCATTATTCCCATCCACTCCTTCCATGAATTTTTCTTCTTATTAGTCCATTAGTGTCTTAAATATCTCATACCTATTGGAGGGATTGAGTTGGGTTTGCTCTTTACCATATTTTTTCTTTTGCCTTATATTTATTTTGGGTTGTTCAAAACCATCTCCCTGTGCTTCTTTACCCTAAGAAATATTGGTTGGTTCTTTGTTGATTGTTGAATTACCCTCATTAGGAATATTTGATATTCCTAGAGGAGCCTCCATTTTTATGTTCATATTATTTGGTCAAGATCGGGCCAAATGTCCATTTTTGTGGAAAAATATGCATCTAAAGGGCAATGCCTCATAATCTAATTGTTGAATCCAAGATAGTCCTACAAGTTTGAGTTCCACCTCTGCCTGTAGATGCTAGCTAAGATCCATTTCCACATATAATCTTGCATAAACACATGTTTTTCCTTCTATTGTATCTTTGGAAACACCCAAATGTCTTCCAAGGGAATTATCGATAATTTCCAATACCTGCTCACTCTAAAACTCCATTGGAAGTGCATACAAATGGATCCAAACTGGGACAGCAGTGGATTCAATTTGAGGATCAAATCCCACTCTCCAGGGTTGAACAAATAATCTTGCGGGACAATGATTCCTCTTTTCTAATTTGAAAGCCCTATTTCTATTGCAAGTGAAGAAAAAATAACAATAAAATACCCAAGAGGCTCCTAGTTTTTCTAGACCCATGAATGCAAAAAAAATTAGGGTAGGGCGAATACCCATGAATTTATAGATCAAATCATGATTGGCTCTATATAAAACTATTTCTTCGACCATCCTTTACTCAATGACAATCTTTGGCCTTGATTTTGACTGTGGCAAGCATCCATTAACTCGTTGAGATGTTGAGATGATCTATTTCTAGCAGTCATAAAGAGCATTTTTAATGTAGTTTTTTGTGCTTCTTCAGTATTTGATGGAGATTTATCCTTTAACAAATATTCAAAAGAACTATATCTCTCTAGAAGAGGATCCGGAGGTGTCCCCATTGGGTCCTCCTAGGGTAGCAATCTTGTCTTCAAATCCATAGTAACCAGAAATCTCTTTGGCTACCCAAACAGATGCCCTAGTTTTCTCTTCCAGAGCTCTGCCTTACTTTCATCCGAGAACCTAGCAAAAATTACCCCAAAAGGTAAAATATTGAAAGGGGTAAATTTATATTTTCTTTCAAATCACTCTAGTTGAAATACAATATTTGTAATTAATATCATATGAGGTATAAATTTTTCTACTTGGAAATAAATTATTATTGCAAATATCATTTTTTTCTAAAATTACAAATTAGGGAGATATAAGGAGTGCTACATCAAACTTTAATTAATTGGAATTTAGAAAATTCAACCTTTGGAAAATTTAAGGATAAAGAAGGAAAATTATTGCTTGGATAATTGAGTTGGAATTTATTGTACATTCTTGTCTCATAGTCACATTAAAGGGACAAAAGAAATCCAACCATAGAGAACTCCATCAAATTGATAAGTGCATAGTTCATAGGAGAAATAAGGTGAAATAGGAGTTGATAATTATCATTCCCAAATCAACTCAAAAAGATGAACTATTACTTCCTAAGCACTTTACCAAGATTAGAGTATATTCTAATCACTAGGTAGACATAAGGATCCTACAAAACCTAAGCCATAGAAAAGTTTTATCAAAATTAATTCACATACTTTAAATTCGTGAGTCATAAGGTAGTCTACTACAAAGGATCTATCAAAAGTGTTCTTAAAATACTAAAGGGCTAAAGGCATCTTATCTTATACTAAAATGGAAATAATAAAAAGAGGGATATTTCATCACAATGCACACTACAATAGGACTCAAGATCAAAATCCATCCAATATACCACATCAAAGACGCAAAACCACTTCAAACTCAAAAAAAATCATAGATCAAAATAAAAAGGACATTTGGTATATTGATTCTAGTGCAATTCATCACATGATAGGAAATCTACAATGGTTTGATTGTCTTGAAGTCACTAATAATTATAGATTGAAAATTGCAGATGGAAAATTCTATCATATACATGGATATGGGTGTGTAACACCTAGTAAATCATTTCCAAATTTTCTACTATGTAATGCAATGTATGTCCCTTGATTATCATCTAATATTATTTTAGCAGCAAATATAGTAGAAAGCAAAAGGATAATTGATTTCAGATACAAATGGAGTTAATATGTGTCACATTATAAATCAAAATGAGATTGAACCCACTCAATAAATCCATAGAAATTCTAGATTCTATGGAAAATTCACAAGATATTGTTGCATTTCAAAATAATACTAATAAATTTCCTGAAGAACAGATTGGTGAGAATGAAGAACCTATATATCATAAAAGTAGAAGAAGAAATAGAAGGTTCAAAATTAAAATAATGAGAGTACAACCAAACTATGCACTACTCGATCATCTATAGACTAAAGAAGAAGAAGAAGAAATAGAACAAGATACTCATCGAGATTTATACAAAGAAGACAATGAAGAAAGCAAGAAAGAAGAGCTCAAATTCCATAACCAAGACGAAGATCCATATTGAAGACTAAAGTCTTCAATACCCAAATAATGTAATATAGGGGGTGTTAGAGAATATATTACATTATTGGGTACATATCAATGTACCACCTTTGGTACATTACTAGAGTAGGATTTTACTTTAGAGTAAATTTAAGTAGTTACTTCAGCATGTAAATATGCATGTAGTCCACATGTACATAAGTCATAGGATATATTCAAAGGTAGAGTAAGGGCCAAGGAACCTATATTCCTATATAAAGGCCTTATAGTGAGTAAAATAGGTAGGAAATAATATAGAGTGTGCATAGTATAGATTGATAGTGTGGTACAATGTAGTTCCTTTAAAAAAAAATTATGGAGTGTTCATGTCCTCCATTATACTGCACTGTACTATTTTTGTCATTAATGGTATATTTTTGAGTTATTGTAAAATTTTATCTATTTATTTTCCTACATATTATAGTACTATTATCATATAGATATCATAGCTTACTTATCTTGCATCTTGTGGTTGCATTTCCTATATCATAAACTCATCAAAAGCTAACACACTCCATTGAAGCTACTAGTCCTACAACTTAGAGCTTTGATACCAACTATAACAACCCCAAAATACTAACCCAAGAGGTATTTTTTTACATAAGGTTTTCCAGAATCCCAATATATTTTCAGGATTCTCAAGGCTTCACCACATTGAGTTCAATGTCACTACAGATGACACTCAGTGGATAGGAGCGGCCAACATCTCATATTTTTTGGGATTCACCTTACTAAACCTCAATGTTTATAAGGATGTCAAAGTGGTTCCTCCCACTTTTCTTATACCCTTACCGGTATAGGATAATTTGACCATAGTGTAGGAATTACCCTTTAAGGACCATAACACTTAAATAGGAATGCATATTCCCTAACCTTACCATAAATTCATCTATGTAGGTTATTCTGGCGTAAAGCATTGGTGCTTAGTTACCATACCTCCATGCATTAACTAAGGTCATTACCACTCATCTAGTAATGAACACAATTAAACCTCCACATTCAAGGTACCACCAATGTTGTCTTGTGAATTATTCCTACAAATTTATGGTTATGGAGCACTCGATCCTTATCATTCAAGGTGTATAAATTCACAAGAATCTAACTATTGCATCATCGTAACTCCTTCCAGATTTTTGAGTGCCTACCTATTACACTATACAACTCCTTCTAGGACTCACTTCTACCTGGTTATTGCATCATTAAAACTCCTCCTTGACTCAGGGTCTAAAAGAAGTTCTAGATCCAACCCAATAATCCCTCCCTTAACCCAAAGCATATAAATCAATATATATGCAACTTTATCTAGAAATAAATGCTTCAATTAAAAAAACATGCCTAAACTATAGTATAATGTTGAGTCTTAAACTAGAACATTACATCTCAATTTTAGTATAAGATTCAACATAGTGCTACATTGAAAATCATATCAATCATTTTAACTCCATAGTTTAATTGATCAAAGTGCTATACAAAACATATGTAAAGGAAGCATCTCCCTAGAAGCAAACATTATTATTCACAATGCTATCATCATCATTTAATGAACACAAAAACCTTACATCATATATAAATCACAAGATAACATTTATTATTTTAAAAAAAAAGGAACATTTTGCATGACAAAGATCGTAATCCACTTCATTCCTTGCTTATGCTTTAACAATTAAGCATTCTTCATCTAACAAAAATTGCCATGCTTTTAAATAAGTTTTGGGATTTTTCATCTAAGTAACACAAAGAAAACTTCATTTACATAACAACTTTTCCTTCCAAGGTACATTACAATCATTTTTGTCTAACTGGTCACTACTCCATATTCTTTTCACAATCATCTTCATGAATGGAATTTACCACAAACTTGAGGAACAATTAGGGATCAATACAAAACTTTATACAATGCAACTTAATGTGCTCTAACTAATATGGAAGCAACCATGCATACAAACATTTCTAAAACAACGATAGAATCCCATACTTCTCTCTATAATGGTCCTCTTACCTACTCAAGTCTCAAGAGTCCATTATAACTTCAAAAACCAAAGCTCAATTTTCTTTAAATAAAGTACCCATTTTACTTATCAAATAATCCTCTAGAAAATATAAAGGCACTAGCTTTTCTCGTCAAACAAAGCATTAATGTTTCTTTAATTAAAAGCCCACATAAGCATAAATCCTTTCTTGATTACAAAAGAGCATTATAACAAGCTTCTTTATTATTTCCCACTAACCATTAAATAATAATGATTAAAAAAAACACTATAACTAGCTTGTATTTTTTTTTTCTACTAACCATTAACCAAAAACAATAAAGATTCCAAAGAGAACATTATAACTAGCTTTTCTTTAATTTCCCATTAAGCATTATCTAAAACAATAATGATTTCAAAAATATCGATATAACTACAACTTTTATTGACCTTTATCTTAGCATCCAAAATAGTAATTAATCCAAAAGAAAATATTACAACTATTTCAAGTCGAACGTACAACATACAACACTTGGATGAAGATATAAATCAACTCCACAAAAAGGTTTACCAAAATGCTTTTACCAAAAGCAAAACTTCCAGCAAGCAGCAGAGCAATCATGCTCAAATGGAAGGACTCGGAACACCATGTAAAATAAGGAAAAAATAAAGCACTCATTCAAACACTAACTTCACCCAAGCTCAAATAAAAAACACAAAGGAGATGTGATTCATTACCATAGCTTCTATAGGGAGGTGCTCCTAGATCACAACAACTCCTGAAAATTCTTGAGCCAACATAGGACCCACAAGCACTAAACCAAGGCAAACTTCTACGTTATCCAAGAAGAAAGGATATGAATAGAATGCATAGAAAACAACCCATACTCAAGTTCTAACAAAATATTTTCCCAGCATCAAACCCAACATAACAACCACATGCTCAAAATAGGACACCAACAAGGCAGAATTATCACCAATAACTTGCTTATGGAAAATGTTATCCAACCTTAGACTACAGGCAAAAGCTTAACTAAAAAAACCTACATATACAACATAATGAAAGCAAAACTATAGAGCCACCAAGTTACTAAACACAGACAACAAAAATACCAACCCCATAAGAAGGGAAAAAGAGAAAGCACTCACATCCAAACATCCAAATAATAAAATAACAAAGAGAACAAGCATATTCAACACTGCAACATAAGCAAAAGCTAAAGCCTACCTCTTAGCATGAAGTCTTTAACACCAATCTTGCATTCTCCAAGATTCCTTACTTCCCTCTACTTGCTAGTGACCCCAAAAATAGCCCATCAAGTCTTTTAAATAGCTCCTCTTAATCCTTGTAACAGGTAAGAGTCTTTTCCCATTCCTTCTTGGATTTGTTGGCCACCATTTCCATCATGCTCTGACTCGATGGTAACGTTCAGAGAGCATCATCAAGACTCGTTGAGGCCAAGATTGAAATTTTTGATCGTGCAATTTAATGAAACAAATTTTAATCTATTATAAATATTATTTATAATTTTCCAACCTTAGGAACTCTTGGATTAATTTATATTTTATCATTTTTTATTATTAAGCATGGATATAAAGGTGAACCAAATAATTAATTACAAAGAATAAACCAGAACACTATTGCTTCTAACATAGTGAAGAGATCAATTACTCGTTAATTAATACCATATGAATTATTAACATTGATATTAATATTAAAGTATTAAGGGTATTATCCCTATTAATACTTTTATTGGTCTAACCACCCAAACCAAAGTTTCCAACATAAGCAAAACAAGGATTTGCAATTCAATATTATACAATATTATTTTATCGTTAAGTAGATGGCTTTTTAAGATAACTAGAACATTATCCTCATACTAAATATGGCTCCTTCATCAAAGCAAACTCTTGACCCAACATTGTATTTATCCAACAAGCACAAATGCAATGCATCTACATGAGGGTATCCCTTACCCTAGAGTTATCAATGAACAAGTCATCCATCATTTTCCAAATTTTCTCTCAGCTTAGGTAGTTATCCCATATTAATCCATCAGTGAGAGTACCTGGTCCTACAACCCCAAATACATCAATAATACCATATTCCAAGAATAGAATCAAAGTGTAAAGTACAACTACCTCATTCTTATTGACATAAAATAAGATTACATTAGACATCCATATTTCATTCCATGGTTTATTTTCAAGAATAAGTCCTACCAAGGAGTTTTGTTACATACTCTACCCCTTAATACTAAATATGGCTCCTTCATAAAAGCAAAACAAAAGTTTCCAACATAAGCAAAACAAGGATTTGCAATTCAATATTATACAATATTATTTTATCGTTAAGTAGATGGCTTTTTAAGATAACTAGAACATTATCCTCATACTAAATATGGCTCCTTCATCAAAGCAAACTCTTGACCCAACATTGTATTTATCCAACAAGCACAAATGCAATGCATCTACATGAGGGTATCCCTTACCCTAGAGTTATCAATGAACAAGTCATCCATCATTTTCCAAATTTTCTCTCAGCTTAGGTAATTATCCCATATTAATCCATCAGTGAGAGTACCTGGTCCTACAACCCCAAATACATCAATAATACCATATTCCAAGAATAGAATCAAAGTGTAAAGTACAACTACCTCATTCTTATTGACATAAAATAAGATTACATTAGACATCCATATTTCATTCCATGGTTTATTTTCAAGAATAAGTCCTACCAAGGAGTTTTGTTACATACTTTACCCCTTGGACTCAACACAGTCCTCTGTTTCCTACAAGTGAGTAAATAAATGTTTCATTTAAATAAATATGGGAATTGATTTCTCATCTCTTCAGTATTTTTCCATGTACAATTCTCATAATATTGGTCCCAATAGATCTTACATTGATCTAGGGTTTTTTCCTCAACATCTTCAAATGAAACCCTAGAATATTTATTGGTTTCACCTCAATGGTTGAGGATATACCATTTGCATTTTAAAAACATTACAAATGTGAGTAGTATTAGCAACATATTTTATAAGCAAGGATATGTGGAAAGTATTATGGATCTTTGATAGGTTGGGTGGCAAGACAAGCCTATAGGCTACTGGACTAATATTATCAATGATCTCAAAAGGCCCAACATAGTGAGGATACAACTTAGTTGACTTTACGATACTTTTCATGGGTCTTACTTGCAAGAAAACTCTATCCTCCATAGACAATTCTTTTGGTGATCTTTTATAATTAGCATAGCTCTTCTAATGACCAGTCTCTTCCTTAAACCTCAGTTTAATTTATTTTATTTGTTCCTCCATCTCTTGGATAACGTCTAATATGATCACCACTTGATCCTCTAGGTTTTCCCACGATAGAGCTATCAATGAACAAGTCATCCATAATTTATCAAAATTTATCTCATCTCAGGTGGTTATCCTATATTAATCCATCGATGAGAGTTTTGCAACCACAAATACATTAGAAGTACCATATTCTAAAAATATAATCAAAACTTAAAACACAACTACCTCATTCTTATTGATATAAAATAAAACTATGCATTAGACATACACATTTCAATACATAGTTTATTTTCAATAATAAGTCCTACCAAGGAGGGTTGTTACAATAATAGAAAAGTTGTATTATCATTATGTTGTGATGATATAATATAAGTATGAAATATTTCATCTCATATAACCAATTACAAAATAGTAATAATAACTTTAATTTTAAAATTATGAATTGGTTTATATGTAAAATAAAATTATAGGTAATGAAAAAGTGATACATTTTAAAATGAAGCATGAATAATTTATGTGAGGACAAAATTATTAAAAACAAAAAATTATAGAGCATAATTCATTTTTTTAAATAAATTGTAATATTACAAGCAAAAGTAAAATTATAGTAGTTGATGCAAGATGAGAGAAAGTGTGAGCCAAGAGAGAGTGTGAACCATGCAAGCCAATAGGAAGTGCAAGCTGAAAGGGAGTGTGAATCGATAGGGAGTGTGAACCAGGAGGGAGTACGAACTAGGAGGGAGTACGAACTAGGAAGAAGTGTGAGTCGGGATGAAGTGTGAGTTGAGAGGAAGTGCATGTAAGAAGGAAGTGTGAGCTAAAAGGAAGTGTGGTCCAAGAGGAAGTGTGAGCTAAGATGGAGTGCAAGCCAAGATTTAGTCATGGTGGAAGAGTGATGGGTTCATCCAAATTGCATCAATGCTTCAAACCCTTACCATCAATGCATAGAATATTGTTTTTAAAAAATTATTGACATGAAGGAACATCAAGAAAAAGAAGATACAAGGGCTATTGCAAGCCAAGAGGGAGTGCAAGACAAGAGCGAGTGTGAGGCAGGAGAGAGTGCAAGCTAGGAGTGAGTGCAAGTTGAGAGGGAATGTGATCCAAGAGGGACTACAAGCCAAGAGCGATCCCTATTATCTAGTATGGAAGGAAATTCATATTTTAAAACCCTAATGAGAATTCAAGATTCCCTAGTTAGAAGTATGGAGGTCCATGTTGGACATAAGCCGAAGAGCAAATACATGGCAAGTTCGATCCAAGTAGGAGATGTTACACCAGAAGTGAGTATCAAGATGAGATGATTGAACATGATATAATGGTTCTTAAAAGCAGAGGATTAATATGTAAGTTCCATAGATCATGGCCAAGATTTTTGGATATTCAAAATTGGATCAAGTGGAAGTGGATATTAAATTCAAATTACTGTATGACTTTTATTCCTAAAGTTTTTTTCCTCATCTTCATTTCCAATTCAAAAATTAGGAATAAAATAATGGTTTGTGGTCCATGGTTTATGGGAGAGATGCACTTTACTTTAGACCATAGAATGAAATTTTTTCTATTGCAATAGAAACTATTAAGAAGCTTCCAGTATGGGTTAATCTTCTTGGACTTCCATATCAACTTATAAATAAGGATGTTTTGAAGAATATTGAAAATACCTAAGGGGAACTTTCATAACTTAAAAATTCTAACCATATCAATGAGAATTATTTTTTAATAAACACTTGCTTAAGATATATTGAACTTATTTATTTAATAGGAGTTTTACTAAAGTGTTTCAAAAATCTAATATCACCAACTAAGTCATTAATCCACTTCTAATTTAGTTCACATGTCATGCATGGACTCAACATGGAGTACACCCATCCCTACCACTTACATACGTCCATCTATGTAAGAGTACAAGGTGTTGTATCAAGTTAGCTATCGATTTGGAGTACACCCATCCCTACCACTTACATACATCCATATATGTAAGAGTACTAGGTGTTGTATCAAGTTAGCTATCGATCTAGAGTACATCATACCTACCACTTACATACATCCATCTATGTAAGAGTACTAGACGTTGTATCAAGTTAGCTATCAAACTTATCTTTTCAATGCGCTAACCAATCCCTTATCAGTCAATAAAAAGGGAGCGTGCTAATCATCGTACCACACATAAGTCCATCTATGTCGGGGCTCTTGACACATCGGGTGATGACTATCTCTTTCATCTACACAATGAGCTATTCTCCCCAATGTCATAAGCCTTATGCATATGTTTAATTTGTTTTTTTAGTAAGTAGTTATTATAAGAGTAAAGGTTTTGGAACTAAAATATTTTATCTCCTTGGTAAGTCCTCATTTTACTAAGATAAATCAACTTCATAATCTCATTAGGTTACACAAATAACTTTTACTAGAGTATTAATCATTTATGGTGTTCATAAATCTACACTTAGAAGTACTTGTAACGAGCCTTCCATTAAGGTAACATACCCATGACCCACTTTGAAAAGTGTGTCTATAAGGTTTTCCATAAAGAGAAAAATGGGTCTATATCCATACACAACTTAGTCAACCCAAGGAACGAAAGTAAAATTATCCCACATATGAATTCTTCATATATATGCCAAATATTAAAATGATAGCCAAAACCATACTATTACCACATTACACTTCCATTATACTGCAAACTGAAAGCATATCTATGGAAGCACGGCGTATCAGATGCGATGCAAAAAAAATGGATACGGCATAAAATGCTAAGTCCTACAAAATGCGAAGAACAAATGCATGAAGGAAACGATGCATTAAAATGAGATGTAAGCAAAAAAAAAGTGAAGCCCCTTTTATTAATGTTGCTTGTGGTTTGGTTACAATGTGTCCCCCCCATTCAGGGGCTCGGAGCATTTGATACAGTTTTGTTACATCAACGGATGGTATGCTTCTAGGGTCTTCCGCATGCCCACATTCGAAATGGGTGGGTCAAACATTGTCGCCGCTTACATAGGTGTGTCCATCATTCCTTACTATCCCTCTGGTGTTCCTAGCATCGAGATCTTGTGCACAGAGAAACAACAAATGGTTAATAGCATATGTGGATGGAAGGAGACATGCGATCCCCAAGGCCTCCAGCTAGTGAATACATAAAATAGCAAATCGATGGTCAAAACATGTCATAATGAACTAAAACTTTTATAAAAGCATCTAGACATAATTAGAGACACATTGTAAAAATAACAATTGAGAAATCATGTATGGATTTCTAATCGCTCTGGGGTGGGACGATGGGGACTATCATAAAATGTGCAAAGGTGACCCCTCAAATTTCCTATCCAGAGCCTCCAAAATTCCTACAAACTTGGGGTTAGGCAAAATGAGGCATTTTGAGACAACCCAGAAGGTCATATTTTGTAGATTCTTCCTAGATTGTCCTATATCTGAAGGCGCTCCCTGTAGGTTAGTAAACACATAAAATGATAAAAACACAGTCAAAACATGTCAGAATGTAGTGAAACTTGAACAGTAGCATAAGTAAATCAAATACAACATGATGCAAAAAGAATAGTAAGGAAATATAATGTAGATTTATAATTGCTCCGAGATGGGGTGATTAGGACTACAACAGTGCGGGGGGCGCCTGGGGGCAGGACACCCACTATTTGGGGCTTGGTTTTGACACCAATCCAGGTGAGATGGGTCCAAAACCTCCTAGGGGGTTGTGTCAACAAATTTGGTGTGGGATTGTGGCTAATTGCTTAGGTTTTGGGTCTATATTGTACTCCTAGTATTCACCCGATAACCTCCCTCCCAAAAGAGATATTAAGGATGTAGGAGGCACAATGAGGGATGAGGGTATAATTTGGCAGCACTCCATTGCTCCCTATGCTCTTGCTCTATTCTTTTTTTGGGGTGAGAAGGCTCACCATTTTATAAACCTGAGGGTCTCCTTTGAATGTGCATGCGAGGGCACCACTTGGCCATCATGCCTTATCAGGGGAGAGAAAATTCCCCCCTCATTAAGGGCTCCTTGATTGAGGCCTTCATGACTGCCTCTTTGAACTTTGAAATACTCACTCGCACTCCCATGCCTTGAAGGTGGAGTTGAGTGGCAAATCTGGGCTGCTATTTGTCAAGGTTTGACTTTTTGCTTGTCAAACCTGCTATTCATCCCACCCTGGAGTGATTGCTTCTAATCGTCCTGGTGTGGGGTGAATAGGATTCTAATCATCCTAGGGTGGGGCGAATAGGGAGCATAGTGCTTAAAAGGTTCCAAACTGACCTTTGACCTTCCAAAACTTCTTTGGGAGTGGTTAGGACCACTCTTTAACCTCTGGGGACTGCCCTAGGGGGTATGTATGCCAATTCGGTCAGTGCTTGTAGTCACATAATCAGATTGGTGTTGTTTGGGTGTCTATAGATGCCCCTTTTTAGGATGCGCTATGTGTGGCGTAGTGTTGAGCAAAAATAGATAACCAAGGCACTTAATGATTAGGGTTTCTTAGCAACCTAACCAAATTTTGATGCCCCAAGTATGGAAAGGGCATGCATTCTTGAATCCTTGCTTCTGACGAGCTAAGGAGATTAACTCAAGTGTAACCTTTTTTGGTGAGGTGTACTTGATCTTGGACATTGTTCAGTCATGAATAGGCAAAGGGTGCAACCTTTTGTCTGAGGAACCTTGAGATCATGCTTTCAGAATTCCAAGTGTTTGTTCAGCTTGTGATTATTGCTTATTTGCTACCCCAAGCAGGAGCGTGATTGTCTTTGTCAATGATTCTTTGAATGCATGCCATTTCCTTGATTGGGTGTGTATTTGTTGATTGGTGACTAAGTGTGACTATTTGTACTATTTTTGTTTTTTAGGTTGTGAAGAGTCGGTACCGCCAGTCGACTGTGTTCTCTGATGCTTGGGATGCTTTGACTGTTATGGATTGGGAGTGGCTTGATGCCCTTGGGCTCAAGCAGGTGATGCGTTTGGAGCCTGTGGTGGGGGATCGGGCATATTTGACTACCCTGATCAATTTGTGGGATCCCCGCACCAACACCTTTCATCTCCCAATAGGGGAGATGACGGTTACTCTGGAGGACGTGTATCGAATTCTACGAATTCTGATAGATGGACTACCTATTCGGATGACCCATCGTGACCAATGGACAATGGTTCTGACACGGTGTTTTGGTTAGGCGACAGAGATGGGGGTGGATAGGGCTGTGGAGAGGGCAGAGGCGGACTTCCAGATAGGCGGGATTCTGGTGCGATGGTGGTTGGAGAAGGGCGTATTGGGGGTGAGGCATGCGTTGCTCATGACCCTCATCTCCAATATGCTACTTCCTGACTCCTCAGGTGTGAGGTTCCCTTGGAACCTACTTGAGTTGGTGTTTCGACTGGTGGAGTGTCCGACATCAGCTCCACTTATTATGAGATGGGGTCAGACATTGTTAGCGTAGCTGTACGACGAGTTGTACGAGGTCCACTATCGAAGGCGAAAGGGGATCGGGTGCAGCTATCTTTTGTAGTGTTGGGGGTGGCAGCACATAGCTGTGGAGCGGCCGTAGGGGTTGCCTTGGACCACTCGGGGTGAGATGGTGGATCGGGAGATTGGTTATGCGGCTTTATGGCGGAGGTCAGAGGAGCATGGGTAGAGTCGACGGTGGGCAGGTGACGTAAGTCACTATACTGATGCCTTCTCTCGTCTAGCTCCAGGGCAGGTGTTCTAGCGGCCGTACCGGGACTGTCCAGCCTGGCCTGAGGTTGGCGAGTGGCTTCGATGGGTGCACAGGGGTAGATGGTTGATTGGGTGGCATGGGACAGAGCAGGAGTACTTCTTGTATGTCCGGGTGACGCGATAGTTTGGGGTGCGCCAGGGATTGCCTGGTGATCCCTTGATCTATCGACATCGCGACGATGAGAGGACTCTAGCCTGGCCTATCATTGAGCCATTGGGTGAGGAGTCTGATGCAGTTATTGATGTCCCCAATGTGGACAATGTCGGGGTAACTATAGAGTATGACCGGTGGTGGACTATGCGGTGATGGCGGGGTGAGGGGCCTCTAGGAGGCACGAATGCGATAGCAACAGGAGGTGGGGGTGCAGAGGCACCGATGGAGGGTTGGGGGGCTCCGCTTGATGATGCGGACATGGTGGAGGTAGATGACTTCACTGGTGAGGGGGATGATTTAGGGGTTATGGAGCAACCGGATGTATAGGATGTCCTAGAGCAGTGGGTGTCGGAGCAACAGGCCATCCCAGAGGTGCCCATGCCTCAAGCTGTCTCAAGGGATATGGAGGCTAGGTTTCATGCTGAGATAGCATGATTGGAGGGTCTCTTATGGAGACGGGATGAGGAGCACAAGAGACATTTTGTAGGAGAGGGATCTCCTGCGGACTCAGTTGGCACAGCGGGATAACGCATTGGTTGTGTATCACCATCGGGATGTGGAGTGGGGTCGGTACTGGGTGGAGTTAGAGGTAGAGGTTGTCCGCCTTGGTGGACAGTTACCTGAGCTCGATGGAGGTGGCTCGTCGCACCGTACGAGAGGCAGTGAGACTGAGCAGTCTGCATCCTCTCATCGTAGGCGGCTGGATGAGGGTAGCATTGGTGGGCAGGGTGCGCGGGTTGGTAGCAGCCACCCTGAGAGGTCCCATAGGACCCATACTACTGGGGGTAGTTCTAGTCACACCGATCCTACGTGATCATGGTGGCCGACTCCCTAGGCTTTGGGGATTTTGAGTTTTTGATTTTTTTGTGAGGTCAGAGGACCGTCTTATTGTAGCCTGAGGGCATTTTTGACTTGATATATACATGACTCTTTTTTTTTGATTATATACTTGTCATGGTTTATTGTTCTTTTATGCACATTTATTTATGTTGATGTATGCATATGTTATTATGATTGCGGATGATTTTAACTATATGATATAAATGTATGCATATGGAATGGATGGAATGATTTGTTGGTATATTGGCGGTGGCACCATAGACTGTACAGGATTTACTGGCTTTCTGTACTATGTGATTGCTTTATGAAATGACTTTGCATTTGTAATTTTTTGTTTTGTATTTTTTGATGGTGATGTAAGTAATGAAATGTACCACAATTGTTTTAGAATGTAGTTAAGGTTTTTCTGAGACTCAGATGCTTTAACTAACTAGTCAAGACTGTACATTATCTTACAAGACTTTCGAACAAGGTACGAATCAGACTTGAGTTTGACCAAGTTATTTCACATCCCTGTGTGTGCGATTGAATTCGTTTATGTGGTATTCGTAAGGATACCGCTAGTGCCAGATAGGCTGTCAACCAAACCTGTATTGAGGATCACCTAATTAGCTCCACTAACTCCTTTGTTGTATTTAGTAAGATTAATCTACGATGCAATCTAGGATACCATAAGCTAGCTCATCCACATGCAAACATTGATCTGTACACAATTTAATGCGACAGATATATCGTCATGCGGGAGGTTTGCCACCAGTGACCAGCAGGCTATCCACCAAACCGGTACTGAGGATCACCTCATGACCTTTCGAATGCTGAGAGTTCCAGGGATTCAAGTTCGACTCCCTTCTTTTCTTCAATTTTATTGGGATACTTGCTCTCATATATAGTGATAAAAATCACTGTTTATTTTTGTTTTCTTGAGCAAGGGATTTGAATTTTGAGTGATGGGGATCACTTATTTCTTGTGCTTTTTGATGTGTGCACTTTGAGGGTTTTGATGTCAAACTTTGGAGTTTGTACTTTGACTTTTGCAGTTTTTTTATGTTTTGCAACTTTTTGAGAATTTGGGATTTTTGACAGTGGTAAAAACCATTGTTTATTTTGGGGAATTGGGTAGGGAAGATGCTTGTCCTTTTGCCAACTCTCAGCATTCTTGGGGTCATTCGCACAGGGGGATGAGCGAGATAACATTTTCACTGTATGGTATCCTGGACCACTTTGCAGGTTTCGTCTTTCATTCACACAACTTGGGAATTTTTATGTGTTTTAAACTTGTGTTGGGATGCTATGTAACAAGGTGTGATCCAAGTAAAACTCTACCTTGTAAAAATTTGTCTGACTTTGTACAGTATTTGGCTAGAAATCTAAAGACAGCTGAATGACGAAAACCCTAAATACATTAGAAGACAACTGACTATGATATGGTGAAAATGTGGATGGCGTTATTCTTGTTGGATCATTTACAAAGTGGACAAATGTGGAAAATGATGGAATTTGCCGAGTAATTATAGTCTATGGTGCGTTTGACCTGTATGACTAGCAAATATGCAATGTATGTATGCGATGCCTAATGCAGCTTCTTATTTTTTTTTTGTGTTTTGATTTTTAAGAGTATGCATGAAAGTGAGATGCAATTTTTTTGTTATTTTTGATTATCTATTGTTTTTGAATATTCGTTATGGTTGGTTTAACCCGAATGGGTGTGGACCAAGTGATTCTTATGGATCCTTGGAGGTTTTGACCAAAGGGATTATAGATACCTTTGGGGCATTTTTGGTTGACCAAGCGGTTGTGGGAATCCTTGGAGCTTTTGGTTTGACCAAAGGGATTATGGATACCTTTGGGGCTTGTTTGGGTTGACCAAGCGATTGTGGGAATCCTTGGAGCTTTTGGTTTGACCAAAGGGATTATAGATACCTTTGGGGCATTTTAGGTTGACCAAGTGATTGTGAGAATCCTTGGAGCTTTTGGTTTGACCAAAGGGATTATAGATACCTTTGGGGCATTTTAGGTTGACCAAGCGATTGCGGGAATCCTTGGAGCTTTTGGGGTGGGCCATGGCTCTTTTAAATGTTGAATGGCCTCAAATGACTGATGTTCAAGGGTTCTAGTTCCTTGATTCCTTCAAGAGAGGTGAGCCGGTATGTTCCAGGTCCTATTTTACTATCGATTACATAAGGACCTAACCAATTTGCCATGAACTTGTCCCTTAAATGGGGCGGCAAGTTAGAATTTTGTTGGTTCTCTTTTAAGACCAGGTCACCAACCTGAAAGTCCCTCAGGTGAACTTTCATGTTGTATGCTTTCTTAAGTCGCTCTTGGTAGATACGTAAATGCTCGAGAGCATTGACGCGTCGTTCAGTCAAGTAAGCTGGTCTAACCGGGCTCGCCATACAGTGTCATCATCGATGAACTCTTGCATTGATATGCGCAGGGAAGGTATTTCCAACTCGAGAGGCATGACTGCCTCGGAGCCATACACTAGCAAAAATGGAGTTGCCCTAGTGGGCGTCCGAATGCTAGTGCGATAAGCCCATAGAGCAAGTGGTATTTGAATGTGCCAATCCTTATGACTATCTATGACTATCTTTTTAAGGATGGCAACTAGCATTTTGTTTGATGCCTCTGCTTGCCCATTTGCCTACGGATAATAAGGTGTCAAAAAACTATGCTAAATTTTGTACTTTGTTGTCAAAGCATGCACGTATTTGTTCTTAAATGACGTCCCATTATCCGAGATGATCTTGGATGGAATACCAAAATGACATATGATGTTATGTAAAATAAACTCCGCAATGCGGGACCCAGTCGTAGAGGTAAGCGGAATTGCTTCCACCCACTTAGTGAAGTACTCTATGGCCGTTATGATAAACGTGTGATGACCTGACGATGTAGGGGAGATCTTTCCGATGAGATCTAAACCCCACTATGAAAATGGCCAAGCCGATTGGATCGGCTGCAAGGCTTGAGAAGGTACGTGTGTCAAGTTAGCATGGTGTTGACACTTCATGCACTTCCGCACATATGCACAACAATCTCGCTCTAAAGATGGCCAATAATAGCCCATGCGAAGAATGCGCTTTGCGATGGCCATACCACTAAAGTGGCCACCGCATGTACCATCGTGCGCTTGGGTGATCGCCCAAGTGGACTCCTGCTGGTCCAAGCAATGGAGGAGGATTCCTTCGTAGCTTCGACGGTACAAAATGTCTCCTAGCAAGACATGTTTTGCCGCTTTCTATTTGAATGATCTTTTCATGGTGTGCGACAATCCAAGTGGGAGGCTACCTAACTTGAGATAGTCTCTTATGGGTGTGTACCAATCCTACTGATCAGAAACCTTGATGGTATGAATGACCAATCCCTCTTGAAGTTCATCCCTAGCAAAAGTTGAGCGGGAAAGAACTTGTAAGAATAGCGTTGTGTTGCTATTAAGAGGGGTTGGGGAGAACAAAGACCCCCAGTTGGCATGATTCAGACTATCATGGATTCGAGAGAACCTATCCTGAGATGGTTCAATCTGGATCAGGTGGATTCTTGGCGTTATGTCAGAGCTTGCACGCTCCATCATGGATTGCGATAATGTTTTGACTTGAATGGTTGTCATCTCACCAGAAATGTCTTGCGGGATTAGTGACCCCAAGGAGGCCATAGTGTCCGCAAAATGATTCGATGATCGAGGGAGTGCCTCGATGTCGTACCATTCAAGCTTTGCCAGGAATTTATCCACAAGGGCTTTGTAGGCCTACAGAACTGGGCATTTGCATTGGAATACCCCTTTCACTTGGTTGACAATTAACAGCGAATCACCAAAGATATTCAAGCATTTGATGTTCATGGTGATGGTTGTCTGAAGACCTATGAGCAAGGCTTCATATTCAACATTGTTATTGGTGCATGAGAAATCAAGTTTAAATGATAAAGGCATTGGAGCCCCTTGCGGTGTGAAGAATACGATTCCCATGCCACCCCCTTGCTCACATTTAGAACCATCAAAAAATAGGGTTATGTCGGCTTGTGACTCAGGCTCATCAGAATCTGGCGATTCTGAGACATGGAAGACCCCATCATCGGGTAGTTCTATGGTCAGAGGCTGATCGTCTTCGAGAGGAGCCTCTGCTAGTTGATCGGCGATGACTTGACCTTTGATGGACTTTTGTCCAATGAATTCGATGTCAAACTCCATCAACAACATGATCCATTTTGTCGTGCGACTACTGTGATAAGTATGACTCATCATGTACCGCAATGGATTCTCCTTAGACACAACATACATCGTATTGCTCAGCATGTAATGGCATAGCTTTTTGGTGGCAAATACCACCGCTAAGCATAGCTTCTCAACGTATGCATAGTTAAGTTCATAACTGACCAAGGTGCGACTAAGATAATAATTAGCCTTGTTCTTTATGTAGTTCATTTTTTTGGGCTAGCATGGCGCCCAATGCCACCTCAATAGCTGAGATGTATAAATAGAATGACACTCCTGGTCTAGGTGGTGCCAATACTGGCAGTGAAGCCAAGTATTGTTTGATGTCATCGAAGGCTGATTGGCACTCGTCATCCCAATGAAATGCTACCCCCTTGTGTAATAATTTATTCATGGGTCGACACTTGTCAGATAACTGTGCTATGAAGCGCTTGATTGATGCGACCTTACCCTGCAAGCTTCTGAGCTGCTTGATGGTGGTTGGGGGAAGCATTTCAAGGATTGCCTTGACTTTATTTGGATCTACCTCGATGCCTCATTTTGAGACTATGAAACCCAAGAGTTTTCTAGATGTGACGCCAAATACGCACTTCTTGGGGTTTAGCCTAACTTTGTGTTCGATGAGGCGATCAAGGATCTTGCGTAAGTCATCGAGATGATCTTGGCGCAAAAGAGATTTGGCCAACAAATCATCCATATAATCTTCCAAAGTTTTATGCATGTGATCATGGAAGATGTATGTCATAGCACGTTGGTAGGTGGCACTAGCATTTTTAAGGCCAAAGGGCATGACCTTATAACAAAATGTCCCCCAAGGCATTGTGAATGCCATTTTTAGTTGATCATCGGGATTGATACGAATCTGGTTGTATCCCGAGAAACCATCCATGAGGGAAAGCATTTCATGGCCTGCTGTAGCATCTACCAATGCATCGATGCTAGGCAAGGGGAAATCGTCCTTGGGACTCGCTTTGTTTAAATCTCAAAAATTGGTGCATATGCGAATCCTCCCGTCAGGATTTTTGATGGGTACCATGTTGGACAACCATGGTGGGTAATCTATGCAGATGACAAACTATGCATCCAACAACTTTTGTAGCTCGTCTTTGACCATTAAGGCCACTGTTGGGTGCATCTTACGTAGCTTTTGCTTGATTGGCTTGACTGTCGGATCAAGCGTTAGATTATGCATGACTAGCTGTGGGTCTAGCCCCGACATGTCTTTGTAGGACCATGCAAAAACCTCCTTCTTCTCTTTGAGAAGGGCAATGTAATCGGCTTGCTCTTCGGGGGATAGACTTACCCCCAACTTGATGATTTGCGGATTCATTGGATCAGAGCCGATGTCTACGTCAATCGTCTCTTCGACTGACATGTGGGACCCATCCTCCAACTGGTGTGGAGTTGGGATCAGGTGGATATCATTTGCTGAATTTAGATCTATGTTGGGAACGTCGGGTTCCTCTTCAGCATGGAAGATATCTTGAGTCGGTCCTGGGGTGAAATGAAGCATCTCATCGCAAGGCCAATACTCTGATGGGGATGGTGGTGAGTTAGCATGATCCCAGTCTATGGCATCTAGGTCTAGATACAATGGTCATGTTGGATCGGCTGGATTGCGGATGGGGGTGGTTAAATCAATGGAGATCATGTTGATGGAATGAATTTGGTCTCCATTACCACGTGGGTATTGACTCGGACATCCTTGGTGATCCTTGTACCCCGGATCTGGCTCTGTGGGTATTGGCACAAATGGATCGGCCCTATGTGCGGATAGAAGGATAGGGTCTGCCCTTGGCATCGATGGCCCTATAGGGTCTCTGGGTGGGAGGTGCTCCCTGTATGCCCGAAGTGGTGGATGAAGCACTTGGTCTAACTGTGCTTGGTTTAAATGCCACCTATGCCTTGGTCCCATATTTAGTTGTTCAAACATATCATCTATGTCTATGGGGTGTTCTCGTTGCCTCATATGGTTGAGATATGCCATCTCAGTCTCATCCTCATAGTCGCTATCGGAGATCCATAGGCCTTCATTGGCTCTGACAACTATGTGCGGCATGTGAGGCTCATTCTGTTTGAGCAAGTTGATTTGGTCCCATCTGGGTTGTTCCACTCTCTACGGGAGGACTAGATTCTCTTGAGGTGGCAATTGCTCGATTGGAGCATTGAAGGGGAACATTGCCATGAAGTTCTCCTGATAGTCATCTATGGGTGTCACTTGCGAGTGATTGCTATCGAACTCAAAAGGGTCCCAAGGTGCTACCTCATAATCTGACTCATCTTCAGAAGACCCCCTTGATCTTGTCTATATCCCTCTTGGAGGTTACTTCTTGAACTTTCCCCTTTCTCGATCAAAGGGGAGGGGTTGTTGAGGTCAACAAGGTTTGTTGTTAACAATGGGAGATAATCCCCCAATGTATATGTTGTGTTGGGATTGGCATATGGATCTTGTGCCAACCCATCCTTGTTGCCTAGACCTAGGCCTTGCATGGTTTCTACCAAGATGTCAAGGGGCAAAGGGTGGTTGAACCCTACTCCTGATTTATCATATGGCATCTGGTATCTTGGTTGACAAAGAATGCGCATTCCTTGTTCATATCTACCCAATCCATATCCATGCCAATTACATTGGTTAAGGTATTTCAAGGTGAAGTCTGGGTTGGATAGATAGTCAACATTCTCAGCAAATGGCTCTTCATCCTCTTCCTCTTGTAGGTAAGGTTCAATGTCATTGTCGAGGCCCCCATATACAAAATTGGTCTGATTTGGTGGGTAGCCTAAAGGGACGATAGTGTCGATGGGGAGGCGAGGTCTCCCCATGTCTTGCATGGATTCGAGCGTGGGTGTTGCCATAATGTTCCACACTAGGTACTCCCCCAGGCCCGTATTGGCCATCTCAATGGTAATCATCGATGGTTGAGGGGGAGGGAATGGGAGTTCTCCCTGAGTCCACTCCATGTTGGGTGAACCAGGTGTCTCGACTTCCATTCGGCTGGGCACCTCTTCGGTAGAGATGGTTGAGACTAATGGTGGTACCTCCTCTAGGGGCTTCTTCCCATTGTCCTTCGGTGTGGCCACCATAGGTGGCATCGTTGGTGAAGGAACAGACGATGAAGATGGGCCCGATTGGTGAGTTGAGGGACTCAACAATGGGGATGTAGGTGAAATCAGACCCTATGTGGATGGATTCAATTGAAAGTCCAAATGTGTCGATGGGAGGGTCGATTGTGGCATCAGCTACACCGCATTGCAATACTTAAAGGGCTCTAAGTCTACTGGGACTACATGTACTTGCCCTTCGTATGTGTATTTGAGGCATTGATGGGCTATCGAAGGGACACACTTCATGTCCCTGATCCAAGGCCGGCCTAGCAAGATATTGTAGGCCATCTCACCCTCAAGGATGTGACACAACGTAGGAATGGTCTTTTGTCCTACTTGGATGGGTAGGACAATTGTGCCAACCGTCGAGCATAACGCGTCGTTGAATGCTCGAAGAGTGTAAGTGGACGCCACAATGTGAGATGCTGGCAGCTTAAGGTGTTTTAATGCCACTATCATGATTATATTGCTGGATGAGCCAGTGTCCAACAACACCCTCTTGAATGGAATCTCGTTGACCCATGCAATGACGTGCATGGGTGGATCCACCATATCACCAGTCACCGATTTTAGTTCGTCTTCCCTAAAGGTTATGACTGGTTCTATGCATCGTTTCACATGTCCCACAAAGTTGTTGAAAGAATTGGCTTCATGGGGTTGTAGCTCAATGGCTTTGAGTATCTCCATCAGAGCCTCCCGATGGGGCGGTGATTGTTGGATGAGCTCATAAATGGAGAGCCTAGCCGACGTGGTCCTTAAACTTTGAGTAAGTTTAGTCCGAATCATGGCCACTGGTCTAGGCGGGGGAGGTTGTGTAGGGTGTTGTGGAGGTTGTGACGTTGATGGAACATCTCCTGTAGCTACAGCGGGGGCAGCTGTGTTTGGGTATCTCTTGTTCCGTGTCACTATGCTTATCATCCCTACGTACCCTTGCATGGGGCAGTTTTGTGTCACCTCGTTTACTTGTAAAGTCTTTGCCTACGCATCATGGGCAGGCAGGGGGTCTTTGAAGACCTCCATCTGTTGGTTGCTCAGTGCTACGGGACTATCCACCACGAGCGTTTTGTTGTCTATCAAGTCCTGCACTAAGTTTTTGAATTTCCAACAAGTGTAGATGTCGTGTCCTTTCTATCGATGAAATCTACAATATAAGTCTTCCCTATAGCCCTTGGGTTTTGGCATGTTGGGGTCTATGGGTCGACTTTTCGGCAAGTTTATCAAGTTTTCCATGAACAAGCGGTCAAACAAGGAGTCTTTAGACTCTGTGAAGTGTGTGAATTGTCGCCTAGGGTGACGCTATTGATTTTGCTCTTGTTTATGATTTTCTTTCTCATAGTTATCAAGAGGAACTGCCTGATAATTAGCCTTTGGGGGCTATGTCATTTGTGCAGGCTTTGGTATATTTATGGCAACCTGATTGACCATGATGGGTTTCGGTTGCGTGGGCCCAGTTTTAGCATTTTTGGGCCACTCTTTCTTGCGTGGCTTGGCAATCTCACCGTCTTGTATCTTGATCTCCTCAATTATCCTGGCTTGCACCAGGGCTTCTTCGAGGGTGGCATATTGCTATAGCTACAATAGCATGAAGATCGACCTTAAACAACTCTTTGAGAACATTTGAGTCAGGTCGGCCATGGGAGGGAGGTAAGGTAGCTTTGAAAGCAATGTCCTCCACCGATTCCCATAAGCAGCCATGGTCTCCTCATCATACTGCCTAAGGCTAGCTAGGTCGCTTAAGGATGCCTTCTTCTTGGTGTTGAAGGCAAAATGTTCAAGGAACGCGTCCACTAGCTGGTCTAGGTTATTGATGCTATGCTTCGACAACTGGGTAAACCAATCCGAGGCAGGGCCTACGAACGTGGTTATAAATGTTCTCAGAAGCAATGCATCATTGTCTTGAATGCCAAAGCATTGACTCAGGAACCTTGTTACGTGCTCTTGGGCATCCTCATCCCCTCTAAAAATTGCCAATTGAGGCATTTTGAAGTGGTCGGGGTATGGGGGTGCCGAAACTGAAGGATGCACAGGGTGACTACGGAGCTGGCGTAAGGTGGGCTTTTGGGGCCCCAAAGTCTTGGTCTCCATAGACTCTAAGTGCTCTAGCAGTGCTTTGTATGCATCGGAGGATTTGATTTCCTCTTCTTTGGTTTGTTCCCATTGTGAATTATGAGGAACTTGAGGCCTATGGAGGGGTAGCCGGATAGCGCCCCCTGCCTTGGTAGGGCATTTCAGCCCGCTCTTCTTCTCACTCAAATTCCTCATAGGCTTCTTGAGGAGTTCTTGGGCATGACCTATAAACATGGATGGGTGCCCGAGGAAGGCGCCCATCATTGGTTCTAGGAGTGGCCTCCCGCTCAGGTCTAGGAGGTCTTGGAGGCAACGCTTGATAAGGTCATGGAGACCTGTCTCATACTAAGGGGTTGTGCCTCTCATAAATTTCTATCTTATGCATGCGAGGGGTTGGAATCCTCTCATGCATAGTGTTCTAGAGCAACTCATCTATCTGGTGTTGAATGCGCTCTTTGTTGAGATGATACAGTTGCTCTAACTATTGTTGATCTTGCTCAAGCTACATGATTTGCGCTTGGTGGGTGGCATGTTTGGCAAATGCCAAGTCGATTTGTTCCATCGTCTTAGGTCTAGGAGGCCTAGATGCCTCCCCTACATATCTATCTCGGTCATGGTGATCCGAGATCTCTATAGGTCGCTTCCCTCTGTCGAGGTTAGCAACATTCACCCGAGGCTCTGGCCTCAATAGGTGATCTTGATAATTAGCAGGTGCGGAGGCGCATTGCTCCCACGTTGTGTATTGCTCTTGAGGAATATACTGGTTTTCCTCATGCTCCCTTTCGTACATGTGAAAGGGGTGGGCAGAGTTGGCTCACCCTATCTGAAGAGCCTTGCACTCTAGATTTGGCCTATTAGTTCTGATAGTAATGAGGGGTGGAGGAGGGATGATATAATCATGTGGCCCCTCCTTATGAACCCTATGTTGTTCTAGCGCTTCATCGCATGGTGGCCACTCATAATGAGTGTCTAAGGGGGTCTTCCCATGTATGTACTCCTCCTGAGAGGGTCTATGTTGAACGGGAGTGCCCCTCAAAGGGGTGCCTCTATAGTCCTGTTCTGTAGTGGTATGGTGTGGACTATGTTGTGGGTCAGGCCGCCAAGGTGGTATAACCAAGTCCTTAGGGCTATAACGGAGGTGACTTGTGCCTCCTTGTATACTTTCTGTAGCTTCTGCCCGTGATTGGGCTTGGCTACGGGTATACACCATGGTGGTGGTTTTCTAAAAGATATGTATGTTTTTATCTCCTTTACAATTTTTATGCTACACCAAACAAAAGGGGACCACACAAACAAAGAAATGATTATCTTGTTTATAGATTAAATGTGTGTCCTAAATCTGGTTCAGTGTGTTTGATTTTTGTTGTGCAAACCTTGTAAAGAAAACTTTGTTATACATGCATAATGAGGGCTCTTATATCTCCAAAATGGTCGCCCCTTCAATATACCATTGCCAGGCCATTATACCGAACCTCTCAATATACCCGCCCTTACGTGAGGGAAACTATTGGTACGCGAGAGCAGAACAATATGTGGAACATAGGCGGTATGAAAGGGGAATCACTCTATTTTTGACACCTACCATAGAAGACTTATCCTCATGCATGGGGAATCACCCCCGCTACACTTGGTCAGCTTTCGTCAGGATTTACGTCTAGCAACAGTCGCGATCAGGGTATATGTATGCAAAAATCCAAGCCAAGGTGGTGATGAAATCCACCGTTGGTCTTGATCAAGTGTTGGGGTATTAAGACCAACTCCTTGATGTTAATCTTATTAAGTGGTGTGTGTGGTTCCTTTTACTTGTGCAAAGAAAGAAAACATACAACAAATGATGATTTTCACTAATGCAATGCTTCAAAGTACGTTTTATCTTTCAGAGATAGTTAGTAGCAAAAAGGAAATCACAAGACCTAACTAGAACTAAAACCTAGAATGAGGACTTGCCACTTGTGCAAGTATCATGCAAGCAAACCAAAGAAAGATGCATTCCTAATCAAATTCCTTCCATTTGATTTACTCTATGTTTTTATTTTCTCTTTTCTTATTGCAAGAAGGAAAACAAACTACTTAACTTCTCTATGCAAGCAAAGAAAACAGAAAAATTGCAGAAATAGAAAACAGAAAAACATAGAGGATGTTCAAAAAACCTACCTCCTCTCTGTCTAAACCAGATGCCTCTGAGTTTCTGCTCAAAAAATGCATAGAGCTCTAATCATCCCGGGGTGGGATGAATAGCAGGTCTGCATTCATCATAGGGTGGGATGAATACATATTCATCCCGGGGTGGAACGAATGCCAGGTCTGTATTCATCACAGGGTGGCACGAGTAGCAGTCCAACGCCCAAAGGAGTAACACCTACAAAGAAAACCACAAAATTTTGGATCAAAAACTTGATCCTAATAATAGGGGATAGGGTCCCACCATGATCACCATTGAAAGCATGTCTATGGAAGCACGGCGTACCGGATGTGATGCAAACAAAATAGATATGGTATAAAACGCTAAGTCCTACGAAATGCGAAGAACAAATGCATGAAGGAAATGATGCATAAAATGAGATGTAAGCAAAAAAAAGTGAAGCCTATTTTATTAATGTTGCTTGTGATCTGGTTACAATACGTCCCCCCCCTTCAGGGGCTCGGAGCGTTTGATACAGTTTTGTTACATCAATGGATGGTACGCTTCTAGGGTCTTCCGCGTGCCCACATTCAAAATGGGTGGGCCAAACATTGTCGCCGCTTGTGTGAGTGTGTCCATCATTCCTTTCTGCCCCTCCGGTGTTCCTGGCATTGAGATCCTATGCACAGAGAAATAGCAAATGGTTAATAGCATATGCGGATGGAAGGAAACATGCAATCCCCAAGGCCTCCGGCTAGTGAATACATAAAATAGCAAAACGATGGTCAAAACATGTCATAATGAATTAAAATTTTATAGAAGCATCTAGACATCATTAGGGACACATTGCAAAAATAATAGTTAAGAAATCATGCATGGATTTCTAATCGCTCCAGGGTGGGACGTTGGGGACTATCATAAAATGTGCAAAGGTGACCTCCCAAATGTCCTATCCAGAGGCCTCCAAAATTCTTGCAAACTTGGGGTTAGACAAAAGGGGGCATTTTGAGATGACCCAGAAGGTCAGATTTGGCATATTCTACCCAGATTGTCCTGTATCCGAAGGCACTCCCTGTAGGTTAGTAAACACATAAAATGATAAAAACACAGTCAAAATAGGTCAAAATGCAGTGAAACTTGAACAAGAAGCATAAGTAAATCATATACAACATGATGCAAAAATAATAGTAAAGAAATATAATGTAGATTTCTAATCACTCCGGGGTGGGGCGATTAGGACTACAACAGTGCGGGGGCGCCCGGGGGCAGGACGCCCACCGTTTGGGGCTTGGTTTTGACACCAATCCAAGTGGGATGGGTCCAAAACCTCCTAAGGGGTTGTGTCGACAAATTTGGTGTGGGATTGTGGCCGATTGTTCGGGTTTTGGGTCTGGATTGCGTCCCTAGTATTCACCCGATAACCTCCCTTCCAAAAGAGAGATTAAGGATGTAGGAAGCACAAAGAGGGATGGGGGTATAATTTGGCAGCACTCCATTGCTCCAAATGCTCCTACTCTATTCTTTTTTTGGGGTGAGAAGGCTCACCATTTTATAGACTTGAGGGTCTCCTTTGAATGCGCATGCGAGGGCGCCACTTGGCCATCATGCCTTGTCAGGGGAGAGAAGATTCCTCCCTGATTAAGGGCTCCTTGATTGAGGCCTCCATGACTGCCTCTTTGATCTTTGAAATGCTCACTCACACTCCCATGCCTTGAAGGTGGAGTTGAGTGGTGAATCTGGGCTGCCATTTGTCAAGGTTTGACTTTTTGCTCGTCAAACCTGCTATTCGTCCCACCCTGGAGCGATTGCTTCTAATCATCCTGGGGTGGGGCGAATAGGATTCTAATCATCCTAGGGTGGGACGAATAGGGAGCAGAGTGCTTAAAAGGTGCCAAACTGACCTCTGACCTTCCAAAACTACTTTGGGAGTGGTTAGGACCATTGTTTAACCTCTAGGGGCTGCCCTAGGGGGTATGTATGCCAATACGGTCAGTGCTTGTAGTCACATAATCGGATTGGTGTTGTTTTGGTGTCTACACAAACATATATTATATTAAATCATTTCATGTCTTTGGTTAAATAAATATTAAACTAGGAATGAATATTTGTCTAACTACTTGAATACTCCCATTTCACCAAGTAAAACAATCCCATCATTCATTTGTTTGTAACATATTAAATTCAACTTGCTCTTTACATTAATACAACGGGTATGATACAAGCTTCACTAGAACATTATTTTGTCTAGTAGGATATAAATAAGTTCTCTCAAGTGAACTTTATTTTTACAAAAATTTGCGTAACATAAGATATTTCCAACAACCTACTCACTACAGATAAATACATTAGGGTCTTAATAATTCAAATGAATAGATGCCCCCAAAAACATTTTGAAGCATGAACATGGTGAATGGAAGCTATTGTTTCTCCTCTACTATTATAGACTTGCGTTGGAAGTATATATTCTCTGGGTTCTTCACTCAACCATTGAAAATGGATTACTTTATGGATGGGATCAGAGACGGCTTCCAATCATGATAATGCAAATTCTAAAGCATGTATACTTTGTTGGACATTTTGAGTCCCTAAGTCAAAGTTGTCATTGATGTCACCAGATGAAGTCATCATTAATGTCAAGGACTTTGTCAAGAAACAAAGTTGTCAAGGTTGTCATTTGATATCCAGGAAGAAGCTTCAAATAACACCAAAGGTCAAGAGAATCGAGTGCAGAAGTTAAAGGCAAAAGGGCTCCATAATATTTTAATTTTTTATCTTGGAAGAAAAAAAAAAAAAATATTATTGCAAAAAAAGGAGGCCTAAATTTTATTTTATAAAATATTTAAATTCAAAAGGAATTTAAATTTTATAAATAAATATCATTAATACCAAGTTGTGCAATAAGAGAAGGCCCTAATAAAACCAAAGGTTTTATTAAATTAATTTATAACATTTAAATTTAAATAAATTTAAATCACTTATAAATTAATTCGAACGCCGACGTCGAATAAGATTGGAGGAGCATCGACGTGTTTGCATAAAGGATGAAAGGCTATATATATACCATGCCTTAAAGGTATTTTAATCATCCTTGCTTTGAACGTTATTTTGTATGCGAATTGAATGAAGAGGAGCTCATGAGAAAAGACAACAAATTCATATTTTGTGTGACAACGATTGAGAACAAATCGAAAGCACCGAAAGTTTGAGAGCCAGCTAGGCAGTGTGGCCTAGTGGCGAGGAGGCATTGGCTAAAACGTTGAGGCACCGAGTGGCCTGCATTCAAAATGTGGCGGCAGTGTTTGCATTGTGTTGGAAGTGCCAAGGAATGATGCACATTTTTATTTGGCAGAGAGAGGGAGGTTCATTGAGCACGTTGTGCTCTCCACTTCCCAAGCGAGCGCTTAGCTCGAGCGACGGTTGGAGCCATGGCAAAGGCATTGGTCATGGGCTGCATTGAGGGTTCGAATCCCTCCAAAGGCAAGGTAATTAAATTTTGATTATTTTTAATATTGCCTAAAGTTGGGAGTTAAAAGGGTTGCTAGTTGGAAATAGTTGAAAGGGTTGCTAGTTGAAAATTGGTGTTTGTTGGAAATTATTTTTAATAAAGTTTGGAGTTATAAGGAGTTTGATTTTATTTTTAAATAAAGTCTTAATTATTATATTTGCATATTGGAGGAGTAAGACTTTAAGAGTGTTGATTTTATTTGTAAAGGGATTTTTTCCAAAGAGATTATTATGAAGATGTTGGATATTATTTTAAAGTTGGAGTGATAAGGTGTATTTTGTTTGATATCATTTTGTATTGTGATTCATTGAGAAAATTATTATCTTCTAACCTTTCTTTGAGATTGGCAAAGAAGTGATTGTGAGTGTGGCAGATTTATGAGATCCCTTCATCATCAAGAAAAAGGTATGAGCACATTCTTCCATAGTTGAGTTGATTGATTGACTTTCTGGAAAACAAAGTTTGGAGTGAAAAGGATTTGATTAGGGTTTCCTTTTTGAGAGTGTTTGAGTTAATGCTTCAAGGTTTTCTGGAATAAAGAGTTGTTGTCAAAACCTTGTTTTATTAGCATTGTTGTTGAAGCCATTGGTTGTGTGAAGAACTTGAGTTAGGGTTTTGCAAAAGAACATGAGTATCATTGTTATGTGAAGATTGATTTATAAGCATTGTTGTTGAAGAGAGTTGTTATGCAAAGAACTTGAACTAGGGTTTGAAAAGAACATGAGTATCATTGTTATGTGAGATTTGTTGTTAAGCATTGTTGGAAACATTTTGAGTTGATGTTTATATGCTTGGACTAGGGTTTGTGAGAAAGGGGTGTTTCATTAAGTGATTGGTTGAGTAGAGTTGGTTGAGCCTAGTCAAGTGGGTGTGTGAAGTGTTTGTTCAAGTTCCATAAAACAAACTATCCTATATTCTGATTTGAGTTGAGAAAGTGTTTGAGCATTGAGTTGAAACATATTGGGTCTCTAACAATTCACTTTATGTTTCTATGAGATTGGTTAAGTTCTGTGTGAGCTTATTGAGCATATTTGGACAAGTTTTGAGTGGACTTGTTGAGCAGATTTGGACAAGTTCTGAGTGGACTTGTTGAGCATATTTGGACAAGTTCTGAGTGAGCTTGTTGAGCAGGTTTGGACAAGTTCTGAGTGGACTTGTTGAGCATATTGAGCAAGTTCTGAGTGGACTTGTTGAGCAATTTTGAGCAAGTTCTAAGTGGACTTATTGAGTAGATTTGAAAAGTTTTGAGTGGACTTATTGAGCAGTTTTGAGCAGGTTGAGTGGACCTATTGAGAATATTTGAGCAGGTTCTGAGTGGACCTATTGAGCATATTTGAGCAGGTTTTGAGTGGACCTATTGAGCAGATTTGAGCAGGTTCTGAGTGGACCTATTGAGAATATTTGAGCAGGTTCTGAGTGGACCTATTGAGCAAATTTGAGATAGAGCTTTGGAGGTGATAGAGTAGAGAGGATAGTAGTCTCTAGTGGATAGAGATCCATCAGCCAGGGTAGTGAAGATAGGTCTTCTGAGTGGGGATAAGAGTCTTCAGTGGAGAGAGATCCACAAGCCAGTGTAGTGGAGGTAGTAGTCTTCTAGAGGATCACCAGCCAAAGCAGAGGAGAAGGAGTTCTCCTATGGATAGAGATCCATGAACTTGATTTAGGGGATTGATATCTCCTTTGGATAGAGGTCCATAAATATTGTAATAGGGAAGGATTCCCAAGAGATTGATTGAGAAAATTTTAGTAAAATATTTTCTCCATGGAGTAGCCCACATTGGGTGAACCACGTAAATTGTGGTGTCTCTATTGTGTATGGTGTTTTGTGCATTGCTTTGATTACTGTTGTTGATATTGCTATCTATACATTGCATAATATTGATTGGGAAAGAAAAGTAAAAAGTGGTCTTATACTGTTCACCCCCCTCTCAGTATAAGCTTGTGTTCTTCAATTGGTATCAGAGCGGGTTCCTTCAGAAGAGTTTAACAACTTGAAGGAAAAGCTAACAAGAACACAATGGATCCTAAGGAGGTGTCCTCAAATAATTCAGCACCAATATTTGATGGAAGTGACTATATGTATTGGAGTATGATGATGAAGATCTACCTGATGGCACTTGGCAATGAAATTTGGGAATCAATGGAATTTGGATACGATCCCTTAATCAATCCTCCTACAGATAAGGAAGGTAAGCTTTTACAACACTATAATTCAAAATCAATGAATGCACTTGTGAGAGGTTTGCGTAGAATAGAGTCTATGAAAGTTATGCATTGTAAAACTACAAAAGAGATGTGGGATAAATTGCAAAATATATATGAAGGAGATAAAAGTGTCAAGAAAGCAAAGATGCAAAATCTCAAAGGACAACTTGAAGCATTAAGAATGAATGAAGAGGAAAATATTAGTGCTTATCTAATTTGAATTGATGAGGTTGTTAATGATATGCAAGGACTTGGAATGAAGATTGATGAATCAGATGTTTGTGATAAAGTCTTAAGAACTCTTCCAAAAATATTCAGTGAACATGTTTCTGCTATAGAAGTATCAATGGATGGTGATACTTTGACAAGAGATAAATTGCTTGGTATGCTCACAACTTTTGAGATAAGAACAAAATATCCTATTCCCTAGAAGGAAGCAACATTCAAAGCAATCAATAAGACAAAGGGTAAGAAGTCAGAATCAAGCAATGAGTCATCTAGTGATGAGGAAGCTAATTATAGTAAAAGAGATAAAGATTCTAGAAGATCCAGAGATCTAAGATCTATTAAGTGTTTCAATTGTGGAAAGTATGGATATTTTGCAACAGATTGTCAAGAACCTAAGAACAACAATGGTGAAGAAAAATAGGATCACAGGTACATGGATTCAAAAAGATACATGCATCAAAATAAAAGCAAGGATGGACAAAACAGACAAGGAAAGAAGTTCTTCCAAAGGCAAAAGAGGAGCTACTATGCGGATAAGGCAAGTAAGTACTCAAGTGATAGTGATGCTAGTTTTTCAGACAATGATAGAGATGAAGTCTTGTTTATGATTGAAGAAAAAGAGCAAGTTAAGAAAAGGACTCCAGTAATTCTCAAGTGTTTTAGATGTGGTAACTTCGGACATCTTGAAGATGATTGTACAAGGAATGGTTATAGTTTCAGTGATGATGAATATGAAGATGCACTTGAAAGACCAGATGAAAATATTCTAATGGCATTAGAAGAAGAAGAAAGTGATCCTATAGAAGACAAGCCAATAGAAAATAAAGATGAGGACAAAGGCAAACAAATAGAGGAATACTCAGAAAATAATGGTTATGATCTCAAGGGAGAACTTATCTATGCTCTTGACATGGTAAATGAAGGTAAGGAAGCAACACTCTAAACTTGAAATTCAGTTTCAAGAATGTGATGAAGAGAGAAGATTGCTCATAGAGGATTTAGAAAAATCAAAGGCTAAGGCAAAGAGGTTCAAAGATAAGTTAGAAGCAAAGATCTTGGAATGTGAGAAGTTAGCACAAGAAGTGGCACTACTAAGAGAAGATTTAGAAGACTCCAAGGTCAAGATGAAAGGGTTCAAAAATAGCTCAAAGAACTTGGATAAGTTCATCAAGATACAAAAGCCTACATCAAGCAAAATAGGTCTTGGATTTGAACAAGTTCAAAAGAAATGGGAAGGAGAGTCAACTTCAAGTTTTGGAGGAGAAGAAACTTTAGATGAAGATACTTCAGAAAAATATAGTGTAAAATATAGTGAGACATCTGAGGATGAGTTGGACAATAGAGAGTTCAACAAAAATAGGAACAATGCACAAAGAAGATACATATGGAACAACAATCAGAATAGGTCAAGAGAGACTAAGAGACCAATGAGGTCAAGACAAGGAAACTTCAATGGAAGATGCTTCTCATGTCACAGGTTTGGGCACATGGCTTCACAGTGCAGGACACATGAAAGACATGAATATGGGAACAGACAACCTTTCCATGGGTATTGCTACTCATGTAATCAGTTTGGTCACAAGGCAATGAATTGCAGAGTTCATGACAGAAGAGGATATGGCTTCACTAGGAGATATCCTAAGACATTTGCACCTCCAAGGAATAATAACATTAAGTGTTATAAGTGCAATAATGATGGTCACACAACAAAGTGGTGTAGAGCAGACATTCCAGAAATAGGTATGAACAGGAACAGGAATAGGAACAGGAACATGGATATGAACAGGAATAGGAATAGGAACATGAATATGGATGTGAACAAGAACAGGAATAGGAACAGGAATGTAGACATGGATAGGAACATGGACATGGATAGAAATAGTCAAAGGAATCAAAAAATTTAGATAAGAAGAAAAGAGGATAAAGGTAAAGAACAATGCTTTCTAGGAGTAGAAATACTCCCACCCCAGAATTAACCACCTCAAAAGGAGGTGGGGGAGGGGCTAAGCTAAGAGGCTCATTCTTAGCCCCGAGCCCCAAAGGTGACCCTTTGCCATTGATGTCAAAGGGGAGAGATTTGAGTAAGGGGGAGAGATTTGATATTTGAGAAAGCATTGAGCCAGGGGGAGCAATGTCCTAGGGGGAGCAACACAGAAGAAGAAGTCAAGTTTTCGGTAAAAAGGTTTTGGGTTGCCATCAATGACAAAGGGGGAGATTGTTGGACATTTTGAGTCCCTAAGTCAAAGTTGTCATTGATGTCACTAGATGAAGTCATCATTAATGTCAAGGACTTTGTCAAGAAATAAAGTTGTCAAGGTTGTCATTTGATATCCAGGAAGAAGCTTCAAATAACACCAAAGGTCAAGAGAATCAGTGCAGAAGTTAAAGGCAAAAGGGCTCCATAATATTTTAATTTTATATGGAAGCTTAGTTTAAAAGGTGTTTCATAAAAACCTAAGGAGGCTTATTGCAAAGTTAAAAGGAGGCCTAATATTTATTTTATAAAATATTTAAATTCAAAAGGAATTTAAATTTTATAAATAAATATCATTAATACCAAGTTGTGCAATAAGAGAAGGCCCTAATAAAACCAAAGGTTTTATTAAATTAATTTATAACATTTAAATTTAAATAAATTTAAATCACTTATAAATTAATTCGAACGTCGACGTCGAATAAGATTGGAGGAGCACCGACGTGTTTGCATAAAGGATGAAAGGCTATATATATACCATGCCTTAAAGGCATTTTAATTATCCTTGCTTCGAACGTTATTTTGTATGCGAATTGAATGAAGAGGAGCTCGTGAGAAAAGACAACAAATTCGTATTTTGTGTGACAACGATTGAGAACAAATCGAAAGCGCCAAAAGTTTGAGAGCCAGCTAGGCAGCGTGGCCTAGTGGCGAGGAGGCATTGGCTAAAACGTTGAGGCATCGAGTGGCCTACGTTCGAAATGCGATGGCAGTGTTTGCATTGTGTTGGAAGCGCCAAGGAACGGTGCACATTTTTATTTGGCAGAGAGAGGGAGGTTCATTGAGCACGTTGTGCTCTCCACTTCCCAAGCGAGCGCTTAGCTCGAGCGGCGGTTGGAGCCATGGCAAAGGCGTTGGTCATGGGCTGCGTTGAGGGTTCGAATCCCTCCAAAGGCAAGGTAATTAAATTTTGATTATTTTTAATATTGCCTAAAGTTGGGAGTTAAAAGGGTTGCTAGTTGGAAATAGTTGAAAGGGTTGCTAGTTGAAAATTGGTGTTTGTTGGAAATTATTTTTAATAAAGTTTGGAGTTATAAGGAGTTTGATTTTATTTTTAAATAAAGTCTTAATTATTATATTTGCATATTGGAGGAGTAAGACTTTAAGAGTGTTGATTTTATTTGTAAAGGGATTTTTGCCAAAGAGATTATTATGAAGATGTTGGATATTATTTTAAAGTTGGAGTGATAAGGTGTATTTTGTTTGATATCATTTTGTATTGTGATTCATTGAGAAAATTATTATCTTCTAACCTTTCTTTGAGATTGGCAAAGAAGTGATTGTGAGTGTGGCAGATTTATGAGATCCCTTCATCATCAAGAAAAAGGTATGAGCACATTCTTCCATAGTTGAGTTGATTGATTGACTTTCTGGAAAACAAAGTTTGGAGTGAAAAGGATTTGATTAGGGTTTCCTTTTTGAGAGTGTTTGAGTTAATGCTTCAAGGTTTTCTGGAATAAAGAGTTGTTGTTAAAACCTTGTTTGATTAGCATTGTTGTTGAAGCCATTGGTTGTGTGAAGAACTTGAGTTAGGGTTTTGCAAAAGAACATGAGTATCATTGTTATGTGAAGATTGATTTATAAGCATTGTTGTTGAAGAGAGTTGTTATGCAAAGAACTTGAACTAGGGTTTGCAAAAGAACATGAGTATCATTGTTATGTGAGATTTGTTGTTAAGCATTGTTGGAAATATTTTGAGTTGATGTTTATATGCTTGGACTAGGGTTTGTGAGAAAGGGTTGTTTCATTAAGTGATTGGTTGAGTAGAGTTGGTTGAGCCTAGTCAAGTGGATGTGTGAAGTGTTTGTTCAAGTTCCATAAAATAAACTATCCTATATTCTGATTTGAGTTGAGAAAGTGTTTGAGCATTGAGTTGAAACATATTGGGTCTCTAACAATTCACTTTATGTTTCTATGATATTGGTTAAGTTCTATGTGAGCTTATTGAGCATATTTGGACAAGTTCTGAGTGGACTTGTTGAGCAGATTTGGACAAGTTCTGAGTGGACTTGTTGAGTAGATTTGGACAAGTTATGAGTGGACTTGTTGAGAATATTTGGACAAGTTCTGAGTGAGCTTGTTGAGCAGGTTTGGACAAGTTATGAGTGGACTTGTTGAGTAGATTGAGAAAGTTTTGAGTGGACTTGTTGAGTAGTTTTGAGAAGGTTTTGAGTGGACTTGTTGAGTAGATTTGAGAAGTTTGAGTGGACTTGTTGAGAGTTTTGAGCAGGTTATGAGTGGACCTATTGAGTATATTTGAGTAGGTTTTGAGTGGACCTATTGAGCAGATTTGAGCAGGTTCTGAGTGGACCTATTGAGCATATTTGAGTAGGTTTTGAGTGGACCTATTGAGCATATTTGAGCAGGTTCTGAGTGGACCTATTGAGAAGATTTGAGATAGAGCTTTGGAGGTGACAGAGTAGAGAGGACAGTAGTCTCCAGTGGATAGAGATCCATCAGCCAGGGTAGTGAAGATAGGTCTTCTGAGTGGGGACAAGAGTCTTCAGTGGAGAGAGATCCACAAGCCAGTGTAGTGGAGGCAGTAGTCTTCTAGAGGATCACCAGCTAGAGCAGAGGAGAAGGAGTTCTCCTATGGATAGAGATCCATGAACTTGATTTAGGGGATTGATATCTCCTTTGGATAGAGGTCCATAAACATTGTAATAGGGAAGGATTCCCAAGAGATTGATTGAGAAAATTTTAGTAAAATATTTTCTCCGTGGAGTAGCCCACATTGGGTGAACCACGTAAATTGTGGTGTCTCTATTGTGTATGGTGTTTTGTGCATTGCTTTGATTACTGCTGTTGATATTGCTATCTATACATTGCATAATATTGATTGGGAAAGAAAAGTAAAAAGTGGTCTTATACTGTTCACCCCCCTCTCAGTATAAGCTTGTGTTCTTCATACTTTTCAATGCTACAATCATTCATAGACCAAACTTAAATGTTTCTTTTAGTATACATTCCACCTTTCAAATAAGTCTATTTAACCTTTAAAGGATTTTAGCAATAATCAAAGGAAATCATGCAATTTATTTTCAAAATAAGGACTCCCCGCCTCAATATTTTAACATACTTCACAAGGAAGTCCTATAAATCCCTTTTCTAAGCATAACAACACAACCAATTCTTTTCTTTAAAGAAACAGAACTTAATACACACTATCACACCTCCTTAAATCATATGTGTAACATACAATTCAATCAATATTTTTCCAACTCAAATAAATCAAGTTTTGAAAAATGAAATTATCAATTTCACAAATGAACCTTTCAATATTCTCAGGGTGGTATTATTACAAGTCTAACTTGCAGCTAATCCACTCGCATAATTCTATCTTCATAACCCTTTTTTATATGAGATTATAATTTATGCTTTAACTATATATATGAAAGCAAATAATCAAAGAAACATACAAAGTCTCATATATCAATGTAAACAAAATGCACTTTTTAATCTATATCATTATCCAATCTTTGTTTCCTTATAAACAATCCAAACAAATTGGCATTCATAGCCATTACGTACTCGAGCAATCTCTTTGGAAACTAAGTCACTCTTTGCTCCATCCAAGAAGAATATAACAAGGGTGGTTCCATTCAGTTTCCTATAGCCAAAATATAAACTAAGGCGGTATAGGTGATATGTTTATAAAACACCAAAGGCTATGTGAAGCCTTATACCATTTTAATGGTAAAAAAATGATTTTAAAAGAACAAACATCATTGTAAACTCTAAGTATTTTAGTATGACAGAGAGAGTGTGACGTTGGCTATCTTAAGCCTACATACAAAAGAATATACCTAGAGATGTTGCACTAAAATGGTGACATAACGATTTAAAAAAATGTTAGAATTATGAAATAACTTGATATTATTGACTTGAAAGTACCTTGCTTAAATAGCAAGTGCTTACAATTTGATCCACTAGATCATAACTAACTGAGCTAATCTCAGCCACACAATATCTTAGTAACAACTTAGGATATAATTTTATTATTTTAACAACCCCCCTTTAAGTGGTACTAGGATATACTAACACCCCTCCTTAAGTGATACTAGGAGGTAGCAAAAAAACAACAAAACTAAGCAAGTGGTATATCCACAAGTATGAGTCCCGGCAACAAGGCTTGATAAGGTACTCATGTATAACATATGCATAAGAAAACTCTGCTAGAGAGATGAAGAAGAAAAATGAAGATGTGCATAGAGGATGGAGAGGAAGGAAGATGTCCTCTTCAACCCCCCTTAGGATAACTTCCATCAAGAAGCCTACAAAGGATCCATCAGATATCTCAAAAAAGTAGAGACTCTTTACCAAAAATAATGAAGCCATACTCCCAAACTAGTGCTTGTGACACAGATAAAGGCTGTGAACCATGATAAAAAAGTCACTAAATAAAACCCCTTGAAACCAAAGTGCCTCACAAAATAAGAGTGTGAATATAGTGTGGAAAAAACCACAAGGATCACAAGGGATGTCCAAATTGACTCCACAAGCATAAGGAGTGGGTTCTATGAGACAAGCAAAGTCTCCCCAAGATCGAAGAATGCTCCACAAGATCAATCACACACAAAAAAAAAAAAAAACACAACACCAGTGTTAAGTGGTAAAATCCTACTTCAAATGAAGAAGGGAAACATCCACTATGAAGCTCACTATATTACTCAATGATTCAACAATACAAGAATGCTTCAATGTTATGCAACAATATGCATCAACATAACCTACAACACAAGTCAATATGACAAGATATGATAAGATATGATAATATGTAGTAGAAAACACCCCTATTTAAAGAGAAATTTTTCTACTACAACCCTAAATCTTATCACAATCTATCAAATATTAGAAAGTGCTTTAGTTACTTTCTAATTTTATCATAATCTAATATTTGAGATATGTGATAAGTGACATCTATCAAATATTAGAAAGTGATTAGTTACTTTCTAATATTTGCTAGAAAAGAGAAATAACTTTTTTCCAAGAAATTAAATATTCTTAGCACCCTTAATTTATTTATTAATTGGATGGAAATATTTTACATAAGATAGAATTATATTCTAATTCAAATATTATTCTTTAGACTTTATATTTTAGTCTAAGAATAATTTACACAATGTTGCATTACATATTCCAACACTCCCCATTAATTCAATATTGGGAAAAGGAATTATGAGACAAAGAAACATTATCCCCCTAAAGATACAAACGGGGATGAAAATCAAATGAGTAATATAGTTACAATAAGCTTTTATGACCAAGAATGGTCTACAATAAGGCACCAATACAAAATGGGACAAAATGAGACTGCAAGCCCCCAACAGAGTAGCTTCAGATACAAGTAGCTTACAAATCCATCCATCAACCACAAGTGGTTGCAAATGACAAGAAGAAAACATCACAAGGGTGTCTTCAGTAAGCCTACAAAATCCCAAATGAAAGTACCTGCAAGCTACAAGCAGCTCAACATAAGATCAGTTAGATACATCATCATAAATATATTCATCACAGCATATATGAATATCCAAAGATGATAACAAAACTGATCTAACAAATAGTGAACTATAAGTCATCATAAAAAGATGTCAAACCATACTTATAGTCACGTGTTATATAGTTGATCAAAAAATATCATGTACAAAGTTGCATAAAGCAAACAAGGAGTACCATGATAATGCAAACTCTAAAGTACCATGTACAAAAGTAGCACAAGGCTAACAAAAAAGTACCATGTACAAGAGTTGCATAAGGTATATGAAAATAATAAAGTGTGCACACCGGTTGCATAAAGCCAACCATAAAATATCATGTACAAAAGTAGCATAAATGCTAACAAGAAAGTACCATGATAAACCAATTGCATAATGCCAACTACATAAAAACATTTACAAAGTTGCACAAGACAACAATAAAGTACCATGTAAAAGAGTCACATAAAGCAATTGCATCATATACCATAATTGCACAATGCCATCTACAAAGTAACATGTACAAAAGTTGCACAAGGCAAACAAGAAAGTACCATGTTCAAAGCAGATGCAAAAAGCAATTATACCACCAAATATCAACTCATATATAGCACAAAACACCTCATAAGGATGAAGTTGTCATCATGCAAGTGTAACTACACTCCATTCCCCTTGAGGACAACTTCACCAAACCAAGTGAGTCCCTCAGCTTACAAAACTGCTCCTTGGGAAGAGGTTTGGTGAACAAATCAGCAAAATTAGAAGATGATGGGCAATACTCCAACTGAATAGTCCCATCAAATACCTTCTCTCTGATAAAGTGGGCTTGGATTTCAAAATGCTTTGTATTTTAATGCATTACAAGATTTTTAGCCAAGGCAATAGCTGATTGATCATCATGAAAGATAATCATGAACTACTATAACCATCTTGCAATAAACAACTATAACCATATTGCAATTGAATAAACCAAGATCAACTTGCAATAAGAAGGTAACTAACCATAACAATCATCTTGCAACAAAATAAACTAACTTGAATTGAACCATAAAACATTTGTTAAATGTTAGATAGTCAATAAGTTAGTAAGTTAATGTTCATTTTAATATTTTTCTATAGCCTAATGAATTGCCAATTTATCTCACCCAAGGTAAACAAAGCTACCCAAAAGGATACGGGTACGAGGACCCGAAAAGGACTTGCTACCGATAGAGTAGATTCTTTTGGATTCAATAGGTGTTTAGAAAATATAAACTGTGTTGCAATATTATGTAAATTTTAATAAAATACTAAAGTGTGGTTAGCAAGTTGATTCATTTTTAACCTTCTTGATTAATATTAAAATTAGTAAATTGCAAGTTAGTTGGTTAGTATATTGTTTTAGTAGCAAGTTAGTAGTTAGAGTAGTTGAGATGCAAAATGTAATAAAGATGAACAAGAGATAGTGGAGACACAAAACAAAACACAAATACACTCTCTCTCTCTCTCTCTTTCTCTCTCTCTCTATTTCTCTCTTTCTCTCTCACTCTCACTTTCATTCTCTTTTACTTTCATAATGAGAGATACAAGTTACATTAATTTACAATATGCTTCAAGCAAATACTAGAGAGAGATTAAAATAAATTAATAAAAATAAGGGAAGAGAGTGAAAGAGGTGATCCGAAATTTCCTTGTATACTCTAAAACATACTTAGATAACCTTGCAAAACAAGCAAACTCACAAACATACCATTGTTAATGTGAGACAAAAAATATTGCATTTTAAGGAGAATAATAATAATTTTTAATACAAAAAATTGCTTAAAAAAATGTAATTAAATTAATAAAATTTATTTTATTAATAAAAAAATGACATGAAAAAGTTTAAAGATTTTTATAAAGCAAAACATTTTCAAAAAAACAAAACTGTTTTTTTTTTTTTTATAAAGCAAAATTGTTTTTTTTTTTTTTTTTTTTTTTTTTTTATTTATTTAAACAAAACTATTTTTTTATAAAGCAAAACTGTTTTTTTTTTTTTTTTATAAAGCAAAACTATTTTTTTAAAAACAAAACTATTTTTTTTATATATAAAGCAAAACTTTTTTTTTTTAAAAAGCAAAACTGTTTTTTTTTTATATAAAGCAAAATTGTTTTTTTTTTTTTTTTTATATATAGCCGACTGTTTTTTTTTTAAATAAATAAAAAAATGACTATATATGGAAATAAGGGTTTTTGGGTCTTCCGGACGCAACCATGGGGTCTGTTTGGCTCCAAAAATCTTTCCAGCAAAAAGCTTAATGCCAAAAAAAGAAAAATTATAGATTTAAAATGAAAATACTATTTGCAAAAGATCTAACAACTAGATCTAAAATAAACCCTAATGGCAGATTTGCAAAATAAGTTTACATAAAATACCCAAATATAAAATGCATGCATATATATATATATATATATATATATATATATACCTTAATGGGTTTTTCACCTCAAATGATTGAAGACACTTGATGGAGATCCCAATCGCTCTGATATCAAATGTGAGACAAGCAAAGTCTTCCCAAAATTGAAGAATGCTCCACAAGATCAATCACACACAAAAAAAAAAAAAAAACACAACACCAATATTAAGTGGTAAAACCCTACTTCAAATGAAGAAGGGAAACATCCACTATGAAGCTCACTATATTACTCAATGATTCAACAGTACAAGAATGCTTCAATGTTATGCAACAATATGCATCAACATAACCTACAACACAAGTCAATATGACAAGATACGATAAGATATGATAATATGTAGTAGAAAACACCCCTATTTAAAGAGAAGTTTTTCTACTACAACCCTAAATCTTATCATAATATAATCTTATCACAATCTATCAAATATTAGAAAGTGCTTTAGTTACTTTCTAATTTTATCACAATCTAATCTTTGAGATATGTGATAAGTTGCATCTATCAAATATTAGAAAGTGATTAGTTACTTTCTTATATTTGCTAAAAAAGGGAAATAACTTTTTTCCAAGAAATTAAATATTCGTAGCACCCTTAATTTATTTATTAATTGGGTGGAAATATTTTACATAAGATAGAATTATATTCTAATTCAAATATTATTCTTTAGACTTTATATTTTAGTCGAAGAATAATTTACACAATGTTGTATTACATATTCCAACAGGTTCCACCTATATGAACATAATGGGCTGATAACAAGGTCCAAAAAGAGTGGACAAATAGCTTACTTCAAGAGAATCTGAAAAAAGAAAGATCACCAAAGTAGCTCTCCAACTTGTTCTCATGGTGATCTCCTCATCCTACCAAAATGCATGGGTAACTAGCCACTGCAACCGCTAGGTGATATAGAGGAGATGACTGGATATGAAGATCACTTACAAAGCTATGGGAGTTTTGGGTTCAACTGAGATTGCACTTCATGATACAATATATTTTAGGCCAAAAAAAACACAAGTTAAAGTGCATCAAAATGAAAAATGGACACCATTAATGTGTCCGTCTTGGAAAAAAATTTCTAACAACTATAAATACCCCTATGATTGGGTGTAAATGTGGCCTTCATTTGCACAAAAAAAATAATAGTCTTCTTATTTTTATTTTTCTTTTTTTAAGGGAATCTAGCAAAATGTCCTTCGAAATAAAAAATATCCATGCAGGGATAATTTTGAAATGGCAGAAAACATATTCTAAAAATTTACGATGTGGTCCCACCATAGCCATAAATAGGCCACTTTCCTTCCATGAGCCTATTAATGCATGAGCCCACCACTTAAATAAAATGCATTTAAGAAATTTGATGCATTAAAAAAACATCTAAAAGGAGCCTTGCCCATTATTTTATATGGAAAAAAGTTGCATAAATAAAAAAATGCAAACTTAAAAGTAAAAAATCACATGTCTTCGCCATGCTTCAATGGGGTTTCCTCTCCTCATGCCATGTGAACCACAATTGATGCCAAGAACTTGAAAATTTTCACTATTTTCACAGTAAACTGAAATCACCCATTACACAGCAGTGCCATGATGTTGTCTTCCATGTACTCTCTTGCCTTAGTGGAATGCGATGTCCGATATGGATAGCAAACATCAAAAAGAACAATAATGTTGGCTAGGGATTTGAGAGAAAACAAAATGGTGTGTTCTTCAACATAGCAGGCAAATCACCATCACGATCGTGTTTTGTAAAACCATACAACTAAACTTCCATTGACTTTTTCTCGTTGTACCATTGTGAATGCCAACTGTATCTCATGCTAAAAATAAAACATCATATGGCATTTGGCAATGGTATTTGAATTCAACTATGCCATACAAAAAATCCATTGTTGTAGCATCATGTTCTAAACCAGGTCCACCATAGATAGCTTCAAAAATTCAACCCAACATTTCTCTGTGTCGCCACTAGCGCGAGCCGTCCGTGACACTCCACAAGACTGGGAGTGCTTAGAAAGTGTTGCATGGGGGCCAGAAAAAAAACTTTCACCGCCTTCGCTACAATAACTGCACCATGGGCTTTTTAGATGGGCACTCCCATTTCAAATCCCAACATATGAAAAAAAACAACTCCAAAAATTAGAATCATCTCTTTCATCTCCAAGACTCCTATGGATACGCGAGCGGCCTTCAGATCCTCGTTCCCCTCCATCAAATAAACAAGCTTTGCATAGCCTTCATTTGCATTAGCAAGAACAACCAAGCTCATGGCAACCCTGCACACGTATACTTCATATCAGTCTTCAATGGATCACAAAATTACATCAATCATCATTGGCAGACATGCGTGACCTCCTAGCACTACTTTTGCCCCCACCTGGAATAGAATAAAATAAGCACAAAATATACGATTCCACTTAATATCTCCACAAAAACTCACGAATAACATCGTTATCTCCTCTCACCATAGAAGAATAAAAAACAACCTGGAACAGTCTCAATAGCTCAAATGTGTTAGCTTTTGGCAATCAACATGTGATGCTGGAAATAAATTTTGGCAATTAGAAAATTGTATCTCCACGTCAACTTGAACTAAATCGATGTCACGGGATCTATCATAGGTGGAACATCATTAATAGGAAGTTGCAAGTTGATGACTATGTCGGCTATCTCGGGAGAGCTCTCGACAAAGGCATGGCCTCCAAGGAATTTATGCTAGTTTTATGCCAGTGGATAAGTCTTTGAATCACAATGTTTTTAGTAGAAACAACCATCGATAGCACCTAGATTATCTTCCACCTACGCACATGTTTCTCGTTCAATAATAGTCTCCCACAAAATATTAGTGTTTACACTTAGTTCAAAACTGATTGGCATTCTTCCTTTGCATTAAATCCACCAATACCAGCAACAAAACAAATCATGATCTCTTCAAATCATTCATCGTGCACTCTTCCATCACACTATATACTCTCCGCCTCAAAAGGGACAATAGCACATATTGGCCACCCGAATGATATTATCCATGAGCATTACGTAGGGGGCTCCTCAGGATCCTCCGTTTGCATTATCACAGTAATTTTAGCCAATAAATAATGCACATCCCTGCTACGTGCATCCATTGAAAACTGCATAAATAGCACACTTTCCTATATGCGCATTTGAACATCTTGAAAACTTAAGATATTTAGGCACCAAAAATAAACTTTACCATCTATTCTAAAGCACAACTACTTCACTTTTCACAGCAACATCACAACCAAACAAACAGCTAGCACATCGTGTAAAAAAATGGTCTCAAACTTCATTCCATCGTATGCAATGATAATTTTGAAAATATTTGGCTATGATGATGAGCTCGATCTAAAAAAAACAAAATCTTCTATGGTTGTCATTTAATTAATATTCCCATCGATCCTCTAGCGTAGCCAATCGGGACCAAAATTTGGAGTGCTTTGACATTAAGCATTTGGAACACAGCATCTACATCACGTTATGGCTTGATGTATACAACACAGGTTTGACGTGCACATCATCTATCCCTGTAGATCAGCCTTCAGATCAGTGCCACAAAGCCTTCAACTTGATAGCACACCATAATCATTGCAATTCTTGGAGGTATCAATTTGGAGCAATGAAAAGAGAATTCCCATGACTGAGCATGAGGATATGGCGAATGTGTGGAATAAAACACCAACCCTCTGATCTATTACAGGGCTCAAACTCCCGTCAACTCCCCATGTGTGATCAAAAAACTTTTGTTGTGTGATTCTTAAACATCAAAAAATTTCAATACCTTCTCCTTGTTGTGGCTACGTCATGGTAAATCTGGCTAGGTTGCGTTCATTGCAGCTCATCGACCACTTTTAAACAACAGCATAAAAAAATTTGAAACACGCCATTAACAGCGTCAAGAAATTGGTGATATTACTGGCACATATCCAGAACTTTAGTTTATAGACACCACCAATGACACTTTCTCCAACTTAAAATATGAACAGGGCTTCAAAACGTATGTTGGTTGTATCGAATCCATGCGGGTGCCCAAGCCACATCGTCTCGAGATCAAAAAATCTTCAAATGATCGCCATTTCGATTGTCGTGCTTTTCTCGATCAACATGGATGACCAGATCCACCCATTTCTCACCAAATGCACATGGCCATGATTTCAACTGTAATGATTATGTGCCAATTAGAACAAGAAACTGTCATTCACCAAAAAATTCTCATTTTATTAATGGTTTATTGCTTATTGACAGCAGACGCATTCATTTTTTTGTATGCCTCCAAATAATTCTTGAAATCCATGGGCATCAACGATACCTCTGTGTATAGGGTAGAATCACGTGCAGAATCATGGTATCACATCATCTCCCACTTAAACAAAGGCTCCACACAATCCCTCCTGGCATTTCCCATGAAAAGCTCCACGCTATCTTTGATGTGCTAATTTTGACGATTTAAGAGTGGACGCGGGTCGCTGTTATCAACTCCATCAAATAGATATGATCTGGGCATACATCATATAAAACTTGGAACACACCAAAGAAAAAATGCTCTATTAACAGCCATACTGCATATGGCTACTTACACAATCGCGACGAGCGACGATAATGGTACAACTATTGTGAGATTTTGAGTTTTCCCCAAAGCTTTACCCAGAGCTTCATTGATGTAGTTTTTTTAGCCATAGGGGAGATAAAATACCATCAGATTTTTCTCATGAAGCAACAATCATGAACTACAAAATGAGCTTCAAGTGCAGAGCCTTTCCATAGCACTATTGCTGAAAATGGGGACATTGATTTTTCTAAGCTTCCAGAGAAGCCAAGGCCAATAAATATTGAACAAAAAATAAAATGGGTACATCACAATATCAAATACTAAGCACTATATATCATGCTAAAATACTATGTGCAGGGGAGACAACAAACACGATTTGCAGTAAAAACATAGGACTTGATGCCCATTTCCACAACCATGCACTGCTTTCTTTACTATACTGATGTTCTTGGCCAGATTTTTTTTAAATCAAAAATAATATTGATCAGGTTTATTAATGATTTGGAGAGATCCTACATCAATGCACATGGAACAAAAATATTCCATGCTCATCATAGGTTCAAGAATGATCCTTTCTTATTTGCAAAAAATTAATGGAACCACCAAAAAAAAATCTCCACCGTCGACAACAACAGTCCATCGTTTCCAACTGTGACATCACTGGAAAAAACCAGTCTCAAAACACCACAGGCTCCAAGATCTCCAGCATAAAACAAAGGCAACAACTTCCAAGAAATGGCAAAAAAATAAAAATATTCCTCTTTTTTTCCATTAAAATGCAAAGATCATTTCTGTTAAACCAGATTGGTATAAACTGGCAAGTTTAGAGCATACTCAAATGTTTTGCATCATAAGGAAAAAAATAAAAAAATCAAAAAAAAATTGAATAAAAAAAGGGGGGGAATTTCCATGAGGGAAATCCCCCCATGAGGAAGAGCTCCTTAGGCTCATAGGGCAGAGAAAGCCCACTCTGATACCATGTTAGAATTATAAAATAACTTGATATTATTGATTTGAAAGTACCTTGCTTAAATAGCAAGTGCTTACAATATGATCCATTGGATCATAACTAAATGAGCTAATCTCAGCCACACAATATCCTAGTAACAAATTAGGATATAATTTTATTATTCTAACAAAAAATACCCAAATAAGTTATCTGTATTACAAGGTAAATTATCCATTATTTTCCTCTACAAATTACTGCCAGGTTCTTAAAGTACTCATCATAGTCGCACCCCAATGTTTTTTAAGACAAAAAGGAAGATTATTTTCTAACTAGTTTAGGTAACAAATACCAGAATTATTTTAAAAGCTTCCATAAACCAATCAATCACAGAGTCAACTGCATACTACGAGCTAAAGTGCGTAGATAAGTAAGTTACTCTTTTCATTAAACAAAGACCGAAGCTTTTCAAAATCAACAAATATTCCATATTGTGGTATACAATGAAACATACTAGAAACAAAACCTTATTTTAAAACTATCAATTTCAACTATTATCAACCACACCGACAAGTTTCAAGGCTACCTGAATTTTGCCAGCAACTTTCCAATGCAAAATCTAAAAAACCTCCTGAACTTCCTTTTTTCCCGTGTTTCTTTTTTTGTCTTCTCCCCTCTAACCTTTTTTCCTTTTTCACTGAGAAGAAAGATATGGCATCATTCTCCATTACCCAATTTTATTGGCGAGCTTTATGGAATGTGTGTTACTCCCAAATAACCTCTACACATCCATCCCCTCAACTGAAGTGTGTTGGAGATATTGCAACGAACATGATGTTGTCTATCAAGAGCTTCCACCATAAACATAATCAGCTATTTTATAATTAAGCATTTTATTTAATTGTTAAATTAACAACAAGCCCACTGAAATGAAATATGAAACTTAAGATTACCTAACTCAAAGTTACCAAATTTTCTCTCAAGAAATCTTTAAAATAGGCAAAATACAAAACACACTAATTAAAATAATAATGAAAGTCCATATTCATTATTTCCTCTTCATAAACTTAATAACCATTTTCTTGTTAGCACTACAATAGTATTAGCAATCAAAAATAAATTCTTTATATGTTTCTTTTTCAAAAGAACAATAAAATCAAACATCAAAAACTTTATACAAAATAAAATTACATCATGAAAAAGACTACTATGCATCAAAAAATTTCAACTAAAGCTTGATATTTATTTTATTATGAAAATCATGACATGCATCTTCATGAAAGGAGCATTCATCCATGTTGCCCCCTTCGATTACTCCAAAAAATAACCCATCACATCATTTCCCTTAAGGTATCCCATTCTCGATGGTTAATTCTTTCTGCCACCCAAGGAAACCTTTCCCTACACAAGTGTGATTATATTAGCAACATTATATTCTTCCATAAAAAGTATGTTTTGCGACAACTAAACAAGAAATAGTTAATCATTCCTCTAATAAGATATATCACATTTTTCAAAAAATATATATTTTGCATACCTAGTCATGAAATAGCCAATCATTCCATCAATAAAACAACACATCAAAACATATATCCATCCAAATAAAAATTTTCTCAAGGGAGGGTCATAACATCCTACCCCCTTATGCTTAACACAGTCCTCTATGTTTTATCATAGTTCAAACATAAAATAATAGTTACATAGCATTTTTAAATAAGAAAGGAAAGAGGTCCGACGTGTAGACCAATTGGTTTGACCAAACCCCGTAAGGGGGTGGAGGTCCAAGGTTCAAATCTTGGGCCTCATTGGACTAAATTCTTGGCCATTTCTTGGCACTTTCAAAGGCATAAAAGGTTTAAAATGATCGTGGCATGGTGATTATAGGGGTGAACTGCACGAAGATATGTATGGCAGCTTTCGGGGTGGATAGCGCAGAATACTATGGTAGCCATAAAAGTTGGACATCCTGCTTGGATTCTTGGTGGCTATCGATTCCACCATGTAAATTCAAAAAAGAGTAATAAAATAAATAAGAAAGGAAAGTGTCTCTACATATTTGCTATTTTCTCCCAAGTAGTATTTCTCTAGGAGTAGCAGTCCCACGAGACCTTACATTACTCTAGAGTTTATTTCCTTATTTATTTGGAATGAAACTCAAGGATCTTTACTGGATGCACCTCTATAGCCTTTGGATCCATCATCTGCAAATTAAAAATGTCCTACACATGATCAAGATTAGCAATGTATTTTCTAAGCAAGGATATATGAAAGGTGTCATGAATCTTTGACAAACTGGATGGTAGGGCAAGTTGATATGCCACAGGACTAATCTTCTCTATAATTTCAAATGGTACAACTAAATGAGGATCTAGCTTTGTGAATTTTATGGTACTCTTCCTTGGCTTTACCCTTAGAAACATCCTATCACCCACTAAAAACTCTCTTGGCGATATTTTAAGATTTGTAAAACTTTTTTGACAATCCACAATCTCTTTTAGCCTTTCCCTGATCATATTTAACTGATTCTCCATATCCCTCATCATGTTTGGCCCAAGCACAACCTGATCCTTTGGATTATCCTAGGACAAATTTATCCTACACTTCCTACCATATAAAGCTTTGAAAGGAGCCATGCCTAAGGTTGTATGATGACCATTATTGTATGTAAATTTGACCAAGTGTAGATAGCCTTCCCATCGGGTCTTATGATCCATACAATACATGCGAAGCATACTCTCCAATACCTGGTTTACTCTTTCCATTTGCCCATCGATTGCTAGGTGATATGCAAAACTATTGTTCATCTTGGTGCCAATGGTATAATATAAGGCTTACCAAAACTTGAAAGTAAACCTCGAATATCTATCTAAAATAATCACTTCCAAGAAACCATGAAGCTTGAGTGTTTATTTGGAAATTTTATTAGCCATAACCACAACATCATCCTTAGTATTCCTTAGTATAAATGTGCAACCTTGGTTAATTTGTTGACCACAACTAGGATTGCATCATGCTGGAACTTGGTGTTTAGAAAATCCACAATAAAATCCATTGAAATAACCTACCATTTTTATGTAGGTACATCATGAGGATACAAAAATCCTACAGAATATCTATGTTTAGCCTTAACCTTTTGGCATTCCAAGTGCTGAGCAACATATTCAATGATATATCTTCTCATTCCTGGCCAGTATAAGGTTTTCTTCATGTTCTCTCTCATTTTTGCTCCTCCCTCCTAGGTAGGTAGAATATGGAGATCTATGTGCTTCATTCATGATCATTTTTCTTAGATTCCCAGTATTAGGAATTATTACTCTATTCTTGAAGCATAAGAAACCATCCTTGATGCCAAATTCCCTATTTTCATTAGGTGTATTTTCCATCTTTTCTCAAACTTGGTTACAATACACATTCTGATGTTGCATTTCTTTGACTTGGTCCATCAAGTCTACATGAATGTAAGTCAAAATAGCAATTTCTTATTCTACTGAGAGCATCGACAACCTTGTTTTCCTTCCCTTTGATGTATTCAATACCAAAATCATACTCGATGAGAAACTCCATCCACCTTCTTTGCCTAGCATTTAGCAAAGGTTGAGTAAATATGTACTTTAAACTCTGATGTTCGGTTCTCAATTAAAAGGGTATTCCCACCAAATAATAGCACTATATTTTGAGGGTGTGCACAACCGTTTCTAATTCCAAATCATGGATTGCATAATTGTGAAAGATGCAAAATGCAACACCCAAAAAATTATTGAACAAAATGAGATACAAAGAAAATACAATATTGCACAATAGAATAATTTTTATTGACGGGGGGAGCCTAGAAACTCCATTGTTTACAAGCTTGGATCCTTGAATCCTTTTGATACAATATTACAAGGTGTTAGGGTTATTCGAAATCCTAACAATCAGAGTTGTGATGTCTTCAAGTGCATCTTAATCCCAACAGGTTGAGTGGGATTTTTAATATCCAATCTTGGGCCACTCCATATGATGAGGTAGTGCTTTAGATTTGCACACAATGACACAATAAAAATAGTTATTAATACCTACAAGAGCTCCACTATGTGAGGCCCTCTATATGCATAATAAACCCTAACTAAGTGTTGCAACTAAAGTGAACAGAAACAGAGGCACATGCATAAAATAATAAATTATTTGATTTGTCTTACTATCTTTTGATGCATGATGTCTGATGCAGGTGACTGGTGCGGTGATGCCCTAGCCTCATTCGAAGGCTAGGGAGTCTTCAGGAGTGATAGTGTAAAACACCTGTGGGCAACTGGATACTATAGGAAACACTCGTGGGCACCTAGGGCTGAGAAGAAATATTTTGTAGAAGCAGATCCGATGAGGTAGGAAGGATGGCGATGGTGATGGGGGGTTATAGTGAGTGAGAATGATGGCAAAAGTGGTGCAAGGTGACCTAGGGCACTTAAGGGTTTTAAGCACTCAAGGAACTCACAAACTTAGGGCAATCAGGAACTCAGAGGAATCATGGATTGAGCCATAAAATAACTCCTATTTATAATCCAACGTAGGGCATACTTAGGGTTTCAACGAAACTAATCGTGTGGTTGAGATTAAAGCATATCCAAGGGTAGATAATAAATCTAAGGTGTGGCACAGATTGATGTAAAGGGGTGGTCAAGATTAAATGAAATTGGATGATTAGGATTAATTCACTTAAATAAATACATATTTATTAAATATTTATTAAAATATAATATAAAATATTATATTTAAATATATATAAATAAATGTGAATAATGATCAAAAATGGTGGGAAAATAGGGATAGTGGACAAATTGGCTAGGATTTGGTGGTGGAAATGGTGGTAAGGCTAATATGGAAGGCAAATGGCTAGTATTTGGTGTCTACAGATGCCCATTTTTGTACTGCATTGCATGGATCATTCATTTGCATATATTTTTCAATTGTCTCATGAGATTCATGTGCAACCTCATTTACCAATTGAGGGGGTAGCTATGCATAACTCCAAATTCTTTTATTAGTTTTATCTTCAAGCTCATATTCCAACAAGAAAGAGAAGTTGCTTCTACACCTATCCAAAATAGGTGTCTCATATTTTTGTATTGCATTGCATGGGACATAATGCAGTGCAAAAATATGAGAGACCTATTTTGGCTAGGTGTAGAAGCAACTTCTCTTTCTTGTTGGAATACGAGCTTGAAGATAAAACTAATAAAAGAATTTGGAGTTATGCATAGCTTACCCCCTCAATTGGTAAATGAGGTTGCACATGAATCTCATGAGACAATTGAAAAATATATGCAAATGAATGATGGATGATGTGATACCATTTTTACCCCAATGGTGGGAAGGGGGTTGGTGAAAAATGTGATATGATGTGTTTGTTTTTGCCCCAACATATGAAGGGTTTTGTGCAAATGTGATATGATGAGGATGATATGAATGATGTAAAATTTGATACCATTTTTGCCCCAATGGTGGGAAGGGGAGTTTTGAAATTTGGTGATATGATTGTGTCTATTTTTGCCCCAACAGATGAAGGGATTTTTGCCAAGTGTAGATGCCATGATCATTTGAGATGTATCCCATTGTGGGAAATTCATAACCAATTTTGGTTACCCCAAATCTGGGGTGATTTGATTTTTCTAAATAAAATACCTTATTGGCATCATTGAGTATGCAGGTTATGAAGATGCAGGATGACAGAGTCTGAAGAACACAAGATTATACTGAGAGGGTGGTGAACAGTATAAGATCACTTTTTATTTTTCTTTTGCAAACAATATTATCAAATATAATCAATGGTAATATCAATATCAGTAACCAAAGCAATGCATAAATCATCATACACAATAGAGACACCAATTTAACATGGTTCATCTAATGTGGGCTACTCCACGGAGAAAATATTTCACTAAAATTTTCTCAATAAATCTCTTAGGAATCCTTTCCCTATTACAATATTTATGTATCTCTATCCAAAGGATACACCAATCCCCTAATCAAGTTCATGGATCTCTATCCACATGAGAACTCCTTTCTCCTTAGCTCTAACTGGTGATATTCTAGAAGAACTATTGTCCCCACTACTCTGGCTAATGGATCTCTATCCATTGAAGACTCTTATCCTCATTGCCCTGGCTAATGGATCTCTATCCACTAGAGATTGTCATCCTCCATACTCTATCACCTTCAAAGTTCTATATCAAATCTGTACTAAACATAGTCCTTCGGTCTAGCACAAATTTACTTTATCTTTATCTCTGGTCTGGCACAAACCTATCCTCAAATCTACAAAAAAATCTATCCTAAAATATATACTAAACACAGTCCTTTGGTCTAGCACAAATTTGTCCTCAATTTCTATCCTCAATCCTTAACACAAAGCTTAACTCAATCTCAAATCAACTTTGCTATATCTGCCCCAAAACTTAACTCAAGGTTTGAACAAATCAATAAATCAACTCTGCTCTCGAGTCTTCTCAAATACTTACCTCAAATTTACCTTGTAATATTTCACAAAATCTCACACTAATCTATCCACAAGTCCTCTCTAGAACTTGTCTCAAATCTTCTCAACAAGTCCTCACTAGAACTTGTCCAAATATTCTCAACAAGTCCTCACTAGAACTTGTCCAACTCTGCTCAACAAGTCCTCGCTAGAACTTGTCCAAATATGTTCAACAAGTCCTCACTAGGACTTGTCCAAATATGCTCAATAAGTTCTCACTAGAACTTATCCAAACTCATAGAAACATAAAGATAATTGTTAGAGACTCAATATGCTTCACACTTATTTCAATTCTCATTTACTTTCAATCAATCTTTTGGAAACATATAGAGAATTGTTAGAGACTCAGTATGCTTCACATTCACCACAATGCTCAATCACTTCTTTTACCACAAAAATATATAGAGAATTTTTGGAGACTCAATATGCTTCACACTCACTAACTCTCAATCACTTTCTCAACTCAATTTAGAAAATAGAACAATTTGTTTCATAGAACTTGAACAATCACTCTAACATATTCACTAGGCTCAAAAAACTCTACTCAACCAATCACTCAATGAAATAATCCTTGTACACAACCCTAGTCCATGTATATGAACACTCACTCAAATATTTCCAACAATGATTATCAACCAATCTCACATAACAATGATACTCATGTTATTTTCAAACCCTAGTTTAAGTTCTTCACTTAACTAATTGCTTCAACAACAATGCTAGTCTCCCATAACAAAGATACTCATGATCTTTGCAAACCCTTGTTCAATTTCTTCACTCAATCAATCACTTCAACAATAATGCTTATGAAACAAGGTTTATGGCATTCATTTCCATTTTAGAAAACTCATCAACTCAACAAGCCAATAAAGAAAAACTCAAACTAATAATTTTCACTCCACCTTGTTTTCAGAAAATCTCAATCAATAAAACACCTCAACCAAGGAAGAATGTGCCCATACCTTTTACTTTATGAAGAGTATACCTCAAAAACCTATTTTAACAAGATCAAACTTCTTGCCAATATTAAGGGTTAGACTACCACAACCTTTCTCAAGATCTCCACAAGATTATTTTCATAGAAAATATAAAATCCCTTTTATACACCTTATAATCTCCAAACTCACAACATTTAATTTAATAACTTCACCATAACACTACTCTTATCAAAGTCCTTATACATCCTCAAAACCTTATTATAAAATTATTTAACTTTTAAAATAAAAAGATCAATCCTTATGACTCCCAATAATACTTAACCATTCAAATATTTAATTTTCAAAATAAAAGGACCAATTCTTATGACTCCCAAACCCTTATACCAAAGCACATTTTAATTTATAACAAAGAAACCCTTATACCTTTAAAACAACAAAAGTGTTACCTGACTTAATTGTTCCACAAGGATTGAAGAAACCCTTATACCTTTAAAACAACAAAAGTCACTTCAACCATCTGCACTGCTACGACGCATGGGATATGTGAGCACAGAATAATTCTTATAGTCTTCTCCACTCATATTTCCAAAAAAATGCTAGTGGAATTTGATCCCACAACCCTTGCCTTGTAAGTGTTTCAAAGGAGTTCGTCAACCAACTGTGCTACTTCGTAGTTGAGTCAAAACCTTTTGCGATAGTCTCTTGTTCTTTTCAATGTTTGTTATTTTAAAATTGAATCATAAGCTCAATCTGTTCTAGAGAACTCTATCTAGCATATTTATTGGTCCCTCTATATTCGTGCATGACCATTCACTACCACGATGTCAAGATTATGAGAATTCACCTTGTCATTTTCTATCTTAGACTTTACTCCATTTTCATTTTTTGATTGGTGTGCGTTCTAATATCTTTTTATCACATGTTCACTTGCTTCCTTCCATTTTATGTCATCAAATAAGCGTATGCTAAGGTTTTAACACATCGATTATTTCGAAATATCTTCTATTCTATAACATTCGTAATTGTCTCTTTTGCTCGCCACACTTTTTAATGATGATCATTTTCTGTATTAACCTAATTCTCTTTTTATTTATAGATGGTTGGCTTAAATCAAATAGGACATCGACATTAATATTTTAGGTATGGATTTGTGTATAGCACCAAGCACTTTCGACGTCGATGTGATGAAAACATTATGTTTTAATCATAAGGTACCAAACCCACCTTTGGGTTTCATAAAATATTATAATGAATATTATAAATATTTTATAAAACTTTAGGCTTTAACAATATCACTTAATATTATAATAATAAATATTATAATATTATACCCTTTTGAAGCCTTAGTCAAATTGGAGAATTTAACCACCACTTGTATTGAGATGGTCTATCACTTGACAACTTGACACCAATGACAACTCAACTACTCAAAATGTCCAACAATCTCTCCCTTTGTCATTCATGGCAACCCAATTAATTTTTACCATTTCCTTGACCTTTTCTTTTTCTCCCCCTGGGAAATTGCTCCCCCTAACTCAATGCTTTCTCCTTAAACCAAATCTATCGCCCTTACTCAAATCTCTCCCCCTTTGACATCAATGGCAAAGGGTCACCTTTGGGGCTCGGGGCTAAGAATGATTTTCTTAGCTTAGCCCCTCGCCCACCTCCTTAATTATGGTGTGGGAGTATTTCTACTCCCAATAAGCACTAGTCTTTACCTTTTTCCTCTTTCCTTCTAATTTGATTCTTCTGATTCCTTTGACTGTTCATGTCCATGTCCATGTTCCTATTCATGTCCATGTTCTTGTTCCTATCCATATTCTTGTTCTTGTTCATGCTTGGTTCTGGAATGTTTGCTCTACACCACTTTGTTGTATTTCCGTCATTATTGCACTTATAACACTTAATGTTGTGATTCCTTGGAGGTGCAAATGTCTTGAAGTTCCTCATGGTGAGGTCATATCCTTTCCTATCATTAACCCTGCAATTTATTGCCTTGTGACCAAACTGATTACAAGAGTAGCAATACCCTTGAAAAAGTTGCCTATTTCTAAAACTTCCATATTCCTGTCTTTCATGTGTCCTACATTGTGTAGCCTTGTGCCCAAACTTATGACATGAGAAGCATCATCCATTGAATAAACCTTGCCTTGACCCCATTTATCTCTTAGTCTCTTCTACCCTATCATGTTTCCTGTTCCACCTGTCCCTTATTTGTGCATTGGTCCTTTCCTTGTTGAACTTTCTACTGTCCAACTTATACTTAGAAGTCTCAATCTTCCTTTTACTCTCTTGTATTGAAGCTTCTTCTTATTTTGTGCTTGAGCTTGACTCTCCTGTTTGTACTTCCTATTTCCCTTGTTTTTCTTCAAAACTAAGTCCTATTTTGGCGACTAATGATCTTTGTGCATTGATAATCCTATCCAAAGTATTTGAATTTTTCTCAGACTTTTGTAGCTTGTCCTTAGAGCCTTTTACTTCCATCTTTAAAAAGTGGTCTTATATAGTTCACCCCCCCTCATTATAAGCTTGTGTTCTTCATACTTTTCAATCATTCATAGACCAAACTTAAATGTTTCTTTTAGTATACATTCCACCTTTCAAATAAGTCTATTTCACATTTAAAGGATTTTAGCAATAATCAAAGGAAATCATGCAATTTATTTTCAAAATAAGGACTCCCTGCCTCAATATTTTAAAATACTTCACAAGGAAGTCCCATAAATCCCTTTTCTAAGCACAACAACACAACCAATTCTTTTCTTTAAAGAAACACAACTGAATACACACTATCACACCTCCTTAAATCATATGTATAACAGAAAATTCAATCAAGATTTTTCCAACTCAAATAAATCAAGTTTTGAAAAATAAAATTATCAATTTCACAAATGAACCTTTCAATATTCTCAGGGTGGTATTATTACAAGTCTAACTTGCAGCTAAGCCACTCGCATAGTTCTATCTTCACAACCCTTGTTTATATGAGATTATAATTTATGCTTTAACTATATATATGAAAGCAAATAATCAAAGAAACATACAAAGTCTCATATATCAATGTAAACAAAAAGCACTTTTTAATCTATATCATTATCCAGTATTTTTTTCCTTATAAACAATCCAAACAAATCGGTATTCATAGCCATTACGTACTCGAGCAATCTCTTTGGAAACCAAGTCACTCTTTGCTCCATCTAAGAAGAATATAACAAGGGTGGTTACAGTCAGTTTCCTATAGCCAAAATATAAACTAAGGCGGTATAGGTGATATGTTTATAAAACACCAGAGGCTATGTGAAGCCTTATACCATTTTGATGGTAAAAATTTGATTTAAAAGAACAAACGTCATTCTAAACTCTAAGTCTTTCAGTATGACAGAGAGAGTGTGACGTTGGCTATCTTAATCCTACATACAAAGGAATATACCTAGAGATGTTGCACTAAAATGGTGACATAACGATTAAAAAAAATGTTAGAATTATGAAATAACTTGATATTATTGACTTGAAAGTACCTTGCTTAAATAGCAAGTGCTTACAATTTGATCCATTGGATCATAACTAACTGAGCTAATCTCAGCCACACAATATCCTAGTAACAACTTAGGATATAATTTTATTATTCTAACACCCCCCTTTAAGTGGTACTAGGATATACTAACACCCCCCCTTAAGTGATACTAGGAGGTAGCAAAAAACAACAAAACTAAACAAGTGGTATATCCACAAGTATGAGTCTCGACAACAAGTCTTGATAAGGTACTCATGTATAACATATGCATAAGAAAAACTCTGTTGGAGAGATGAAGAAGAAAAAGAAAGATGTGCATAGAGGATGGAGAGGAAGGAAGATGTCCTCTTCAACCCCCCTTAAGATAACTTCCATCAAGAAGCCTGCGAAGGATCCATCAGATGTCTCAAAAAAATAGAGACTCTTTGCCAAAAATAATGAAGTCATACTCCCAAACTGGTGCTTGTGACACAGATCAAGGCTGTGAACCATGATAAAAAATTCACTAAAGAAAACCCCCTTAAACCAAAGTGCCTCACAAAATAAGAGTATGAAGATAGTGTGGAAAAAACCACAAGGATCACAAGGGATGTCCAAATCGACTCCACAAGCATAAGTAGTGGATTCTGTGAGACAAGCAAAGTTTCCCCAAGATCGAAGAATGCTCCACAAGATCAATCACACAAAAAAAAAAAAACCACAACACCAATATTAAGTGGTAAAACCCTACTTCAAATGAATAAGGGAAACATCCACTATGAAGCTCACTATATTACTCAATGATTCAAAAATACAAGAATGCTTCAATGTTATGCAACAATATGCATCAACATAACTTACAACACAAGTCAATATGACAAGATATGATAAGATATGATAATATGTAGTAGAAAACACCCATATTTAAAAAGAAACTTTTCTACTACAACCCTAAATCTTATCACAATCTATCAAATATTAGAAAGTGCTTTAGTTACTTTCTAATTTTATCACAATCTAATCTTTGAGATATGTGATAAGTGGCATCTATCAAATATTAGAAAGTGATTAGTTACTTTCTAATATTTGCTAGAAAAAAAAAATAACTTTTTCTCAAGAAATTAAATATTCCTAGCACCCTTAATTTATTTATTAATTGGATAGGAATATTTGCATAAGATAGAATTATATTCTAATTCAAATATTATTCTTTAGACTTTATATTTTAGTCTAAGAATAATTTACACAATGTTGCATTACATATTCCAACACTCCCCCTTAATTCAATATTGGAAAAAGGAATTATGAGACAAAGAAACATTCTCCCCCTAAAGATACAAATGGGGATGAGAATCAAATAAGTAATATAGTTACAATGAGCTTCTATGACCAAGAATGGTCTACAATAAGGCACCAATACAAAATGGGACAAAATGAGAATACAAGCCCCCAAAGGAGTAGCTTCAGATACAAGCAGTTTACAAAGCCATCCATCAACCACAAGTGGTTACAAATGATAAGAAGAAAACATCACAAGGGTGTCTTTAGTAAGCCTAAAAAATCCCAAACGAAAGTACCTGCAAGCTACAAGTAGCTCAACATAAGATCAGTTAGATACATCTTCATAAATATATTCACCACAACATATATGAATATCCAAAGATGATAACAAAACTGATCTAACAAATAGTGAACTATAAGTCATCATAAAAAGATGTCAAATCATACTTATAGTCACGTGTTATATAGTTGATCAAAAAATATCATGTACAAAGTTGCATAAAGCAAACAAGGAGTACCATGATAATGCAAACTCTAAAGTAAAATGTACAAAAGTAGCACAAGGCTAACAAAAAAGTACCATGTACAAGAGTTGCATAAGGTATATGAAAATAATAAAGTGTCCACACCGGTTGTATAAAGCCAACCATAAACTATCATGTACAAAAGTAGCATAAATGCTAACAAAAAAGTACCATGATAAACTAATTGCATAATTCCAACTACATAAAAACATTTACAAAGTTGCACAAGACAACAATAAAGTACCATGTAAAAGAGCCGCATAAAGCAATTGCATCATATACCATAATTGCACAATGCCATCTACAAAGTAACATGTACAAAAGTTGCACAAGGCAAACAAGAAAGTACCATGTTCAAAACAGATGCAAAAAGCAATCATACCACCAAATATCAACTCATATATAGCACAAAACACCTCATATGGATGAATTTGTCATCACGCAAGTGTAACTACACTTCATTCCCCTTGAGGACAACTTCACCAAACCAAGTGAGTCCCTCAACTTACAAAACTGCTCCTTGGTAAGAGGTTTGGTGAACAAATTAGCAAAATTAGAAGATGATGGGCAATACTCCAACTAAATAGTCCCATCAAATACCTTCTCTCTAATAAAGTCGGCTTGGATTTCAACATGCTTTGTCCTTTAATGCATTACAAGATTTTTAGCCAAGGCAATAGTTGATTGATCATCATGAAAGATAATCATGAACTACTATAACCATCTTGCAATAAACAACTATAACCATATTGCAATTGAATAAACCAAGATCAACTTGCAATAAGAAGGTAACTAACCATAACAATCATCTTTCAACAAAATAAACTAACTTGAATTGAACCATAAAACATTTGTTAAATGTTAGATAGTCAATAAGTTAGTAAGTTAATGTTCATTTTAAGATTTTGCTAGAGCCTAATGAATTGCCAATTCATCTCACCCAAGGTAAACAAAGCTACCCAAAAGGGTATGGGTACGAGGACCCGAAAAGGACTTGCTACCGATAGAGCAAATTCTTTTGGATTCAATAGATGTTTAGCAAATATAAACTGTGTTGCAAGATTATGTAAATTTTAATAAAATACTAAAGTTGTGGTTAGTAAGTTGATTCATTTTTAACCTTCTTGATTAATATGAAAATTAGTAAATTGCAAGTTAGTTGGTTAGTAGATTGTTTTAGTAGCAAGTTAGTAGTTAGATTAGTTGAGATGCAAAATGTAAGAAATATGAACAAGAGATAGTGGAGACACAAAGCAAAACACAAATACTCTCTCTCTCTCTCTCTCTCTCTCTCTCTCTCTCTCTCTCTCTCTCTCTCTCTCTCTACTTTCATTCTCTTTTACTTTCATAATGAGAGATACAAGTTACATTAATTTACAGTATGCTTCAAGCAAATACTAGAGAGAGATTAGAATAAATTAATAAAAATAGGGGAAGAGAGTGAAAGAGGTGATCCGAAATTGCCTTGTATACTCTAAAAGATACTTGGATAACCTTGCAAAACAAGCAAACTCACAAACAATCATTGTTAATGTGAGACAAAAAATATTGCATTTTAAGAATAATAATAATAATTTTTAATACAAAAAATTGCTTAAAAAAATGCAATTAAATTAACAAAATTTATTTTATTAATAAAAAAAATGGCATGAAAAAGTTTAAAGATTTTTTTTCATCCAAGCAAAACATTTTCAAAAAACAAAACTGTTTTTTTTTTTTATAAAGCAAAATTGTTTTTTTTTTTTTTAAACAAAACTATTTTTTTATAAAGCAAAACTGTTTTTTTTTTTTATAAAGCAAAACTATTTTTTGTTTTTTTTTTTAAACAAAACTATTTTTTTTTTTTATATAAAGCAAACTTTAAAAAAAAAAAAAACAAAACTGTTTTTTTTATATAAAGCAAAATTGTTTTTTTTTAAATAAATAAAAAAATGACTATATATGGAAATAAGGGTTTTTGGGTCTTCCGGACGCAACCATGGGGTCCGTTTGGCTCCAAAAACCTTTTCAGCAAAAATATTAATGCCAAAAAAAAATTATAGATTTAAAATGAAAATACTATTTGCAAAAGATCTAACAACTAGATCTAAAATAAACCCTAATGGCAGATTTGCAAAATAAGTTTACATGAAATACCCAAATATAAAATACATGATATATATATATATATATATATATATATATATATACCTTAATGGGTTTTTCACCTCAAATGATTGAAGACACTTGATGGAGATCCCAATCGCTCTGATACCAAATGTGAGACAAGCAAAGTCTTCTCAAAATTGAAGAATGCTCTACAAGATCAATCACACACAAAAAAAAAAAAAAAAACCACAACACCAATATTAAGTGGTAAAACCCTACTTCAAATGAAGAAGGGAAACATCCACTATGAAGCTCACTATATTACTCAATGATTCAACAGTACAAGAATGCTTCAATGTTATGCAACAATATACATCAACATAACCTACAACACAAGTCAATATGACAAGATACGATAAGATATGATAATATGTAGTAGAAAACACCCCTATTTAAAGAGAAGTTTTTTTACTACAACCTTAAATCTTATCACAATATAATCTTATCACAATCTATCAAATATTAGAAAGTGCTTTAGTTACTTTCTAATTTTATCACAATCTAATCTTTGAGATATGTGATAAGTGGCATCTATCAAATATTAGAAAGTGATTAGTTACTTTCTAATATTTGCTAGAAAAGGAAAATAATTTTTTCCCAAGAAATTAAATATTCTTAGCACCCTTAATTTATTTATTAATTGGGTGGAAATATTTTACATAAGATAGAATTATATTCTAATTCAAATATTATTCTTTAGACTTTATAATTTAGTCTAAGAATAATTTACACAATGTTGTATTACATATTCCAACAGGTTCCACCTATATGAACATAATGGGCTGATAACAAGGTCCAAAAAGAATGGACAAATAGCTTACTTCAAGAGAATTTGAAAAAAGAAAGATCACCAAAGTAGCTCTCCAACTTGTCCTTATGGTGACCTCCTCATCCTACCAAAATGCATGGGTAACTAGCCACTGCAACCGCTAGGTGATATAGAGGAGATGACTGGATATGAGGATCACTTACAAAGCTATGGGAGTTTCGGGTTCAACTGAGATTGCACTCCATGACACAATATATTTTAGGCAAAAAAAAACACAAATTAAAGTGCATCAAAATGAAAAATGGACACCATCAATCTGTCTGTCTTGGAAAAAAATTTCTAACAACTATAAATACCCCTATGATTGGGTGTAAATGTGGCCTTCATCTGCACAAAAAAATAACAGTCTTCTTATTTTTATTTTTCTTTTTTAAGGGAATCTAGCAAAATGTCCTTCAAAATAAAAAATATCCATGTAGGGATAATTCCAAAATGGCAGAAAACATATTCTAAAAATTTACGATGTGGTCCCACCATAGCCATAAATAGGCAACTTTCCCTCCATGAGCCTATTAATGCATGGGCCCACCACTTAAATAAAATGCATTTAAGAAATTTGATGCATTAAAAAAACATCTAAAAGGAGCCTTGCCCATTATTTTATATGGAAAAAAGTTGCATAAATAAAAAAATGCAAACTTAAAAGTAAACAATCACATGTCTTCACTTTGCTTCAATGGGCTTTCCTCTCCTCGTGCCATGCGAACCACCATTGATGCCAAGAACTTGAAAATTTTCACTATTTTCACAGTAAACTGAAATCGCCCATTACACAACAGTGCCACGATGTTGTCTTCCACGTACTCTCTTGCCTTAGTGGAATGCGATGTCAGATCTGGATAGCAAACATCAAAAAGAACAATAATTTTGGCCAAGGATTTGAGAGAAAACAAAATGGTGTGTTCTTCAACATAGTATGCAAATCACCATCACGATCGCGTTTTGTAAAACCATACAACTAAACTTCCACTGACTTTTTCTCGTTGTAAATGCCAACTGTATCTCATGCTGAAAATAAAACAACATCATATGGCATTTGGCAATGGTATTTGAAGTCAACTATGCCATACAAAAAATCCATTGTTGTAGCATCATGTTCTAAACCAGGTCCACCATAGATAGCTTCAAAAATTCAACCCAACATTTCTCTGTGTCGCCACTAGCGCGAGCCATCCGTGACACTCCACAAGACTGGGAGTGCTTAGAAAGTGTTGCATGGGGGCCAGAAAAAAAACTTTCACCGCCTTCGCTACAATAACTGCACCATGGGCTTTTCAGATGGGCACTCCCATTTTAGATGCCAACATATGAAAAAAAACAACTCCAAAAATTAGAATCATCTCTTTCATCTCCAAGACTCCTATGGATACGCGAGCGGCCTTCAGATCCTCGTTCCCCTCCATCAAATAAACAAGCTTTGTGTAGCCTTCATTTGCATTAGCAAGAACCACCAAGCTCATGGCGACCCTGCATGTGTATACTTCATATCAGTCTTCAATGGATCACAAAATAACATCAATCATCATTGGCAGACATGCATGACATCCTAGCACTACTTTTGCCCCCACCTGGAATAGAATAAAATAAGCACAAAATATACGATTCCACTTAATATCTCCATAGAAACTCACGAATAACACTGTTATATCCTCTCACCATAGAAGAATAAAAAACAACCTGGAACAGTCTCAATAGCTCAAATATTTTCAACACGTGTTAGCTTTTTGGCAATCAACATGTGATGCTGGAAATAAATTTTGGCAATTAGAAAATTGTATCTCCACGTCAACTTGAACTAAATCGATGTCACGGGATCTATCATAGGTGGAACATCATTAATAGGAAGTTGCAAGTTGATGACTATGTCGGCTATCTCGGGAGAGCTCTCGACAAAGGCATGGCCTCCAAGGAATTTATGCTAGTTTTATTCCAGTGGATAAGTCTTTGAATCACAGTGTTTTTAGTAGAAACAACCATCGGTAGCACCTAGATTATCTTCCACCTATGCACATGTTTCTTGTTCAATAATAGTCTCCCACAAATATTAGTGTTTACACTTAGTTCAAAACTGATTGGCATTCTTCCTTTGCATTAAATCCACCAATACCAGCAACAAAACACATCACGATCTCTTCAAATCATTCATCGTGCGCCCTTCCATCACACTGTATACTCTCCGCCTCAAAATGGATAGCAGCACATATTGGCCACCCAAATGATATTATCCATGAGCGTTACGTAGGGGGCTGCTCAGGATCCTCCGTCTGCATTATCATAGTAATTTCAGCCAACAAATAATGGACATACTTGCTACGTGCATCCATTGAGAACTACATAAATAGCACACTTTCTTGTATGCGCATTTGAACATCTTAAAAACTTTAGATATTTAGGCACCAAAAATAAACTTTACCATCTATTCTAAAGCACAACTACTTCACTTTTCACAGCAACATCACAACCAAACAAACAGCTAGCACATCGTGTAAAAAAATGGTCTCAAACTTCATTCCATCGTATGCAATGGTAATTTTGAAAATATCTGGCTACGATGATGAGCTCGATCTGAAAAAAAACAAAATCTTCTATGGTTGTCATTTAATTAATATTCCCAGTGATCCTCCAGCGTAGCCAATCAAGACCAAAATTTGGAGTGCTTTGACATTAAGCATTTGGAACACATCTACATCACGTTACAACTTGACGTATACAACACAGGTTTGATGTGCACATCATCTATCCCTGTAGATCAACCTTCAGATCAGTGCCACAAAGCCTTCAACTCGATCGCACACCATAATAATTGCAATTCTTAGAGGAATCCATTTGGAGCAATGAAAAGAGAATTCCCATGACTAAACATGAGGATATGGAGAATGTGTGGAATAAAACACCAACCCTCTGATCTATTACAGGGATCAAATTCCCATCAACTCCCTACGTGTGATCAAAAAACTTATGTTGTGTGATTCTTAAACGTCAAAAAATTTCAATACCTTCTCCTTGTTATGGCTACGTCATGGTAAATCTGGCTAGGTTACATTCATTGCAGCTCATCGACCACTTTTAAACAACAGCATAATTGAAACACGTCATTGAAAGCATCGAGACGTTGGTGATATTACTGGCACATATCCAGAACTTCAGTTTACATACACCACCAATGACACTTTCTCCAACTTAAAATACGAACAGGGCTTCAAAACGTATGTTGGTTGTATCGAATCCATGCGGGTGCCCAAGCCACATTGTCTCAAGATCAAAAAATCTTCAAATGATTGCCATTTTGATTGTCGTGCTTTGCTCGATCAACATGGATGACCGGATCCACCCATTTCTCACCAAACGCACATGGTCATGATTTCAACTGCAATGACTATGTGCCAATTAGAACAAGAAACCGTTGTTCACCAAAAAATTCTTGTTATATTAATGGCTTATTGCTTATTGACAACGGACGCATTCATTTTTTTTTATGCCTCCAAATAATTCTTGAAATCCACGAACATCAAGGATACCTCTATGTATAGGGTAGAATCATGTGCAGAATCACGTTATCACGTCATCTCCCACTTAAACAAAGACTCCACACAATCCCTCCTGGCATTTCCCATGAAAAGCGCCACGCTATCTTTGATGTGCTAAGTCTAACGATTTAAGAGTGGACGCGGGTCGCTGTTATCAACTCCATCAAACAGATATGATCTGGGCATACATCATATAAAACTTGGAACACACCAAAGAAAAAATGCTCTATTAACAGCCATACTGCATATGGCTACTTACACAATCACGATGAGCGATGATAATAGTGCAACTATTGTGATATTTTGAGTTTTCCCCAAAGCTTACCCAGAGCTTCATTGATGTAGTTTGTTCAGCCACAGGGGAGATAAAATACAGTCAGATATTGCTCATGAAGCAACAATCATGAACTACAAAATGAGCTTCAAGTGCAGAGCCTTTCCATAGCACTATTGTTGAAAATGGGGACATTGATTTTTCTAAGCTTCCAGAGAAGCCAAGGCCAATAAATAGTGAACAAAAAATAAAACGGGTACATCACAGTATCAAATACTGAGCACTATATATCATGCTAAAATACTGTGTAGGTGAGACAGCAAACACGATCCGCAATAAAAACATAGGACTTGATGCCCATTTCCACAACCATGCACTGCTTTCTTTACTATACTGATGTGCTTGGCCAGATTTTTTAAATCAAAAATAAAATTGATCAGGTTTATGAATGAGTTGGAGAGATCCTACATCAATGCACATGGAACAAAAATATTCCATGCTCACCGTAGGTTCAATAATGACCCTTTCTTCTTTGCCAAAAAATGATGGAACCACCAAAAAAAAAAAGCTCCACCGTCGACAACAACAGTCCATCGTTTCCAACTGTGACATCACTAAAAAAAACCAGTCTCAAAACACCACAAGCTCCAAGATCTCCAACAGAAAACAAAGGCAACAACGTCCAAGCAATGGCAAAAAGAAATATTATTTCCTCTTTTTCTCCATTAAAATGCAAATATCATTTCTGATAAACCAAATTGGTATAAACTGGCAAGTTTAAAGCATACTCAGATGTTTTGCATCATAAGGAAAAAAATAAAAAATAGAAAAAAAATTGAATGAAAAAAAGGGGGGAATTTCCATGAGGGAAATCCCCCCATGAGGAAAAGCTCCTTAGGCTCACAGGGTAGGGAAAGCCCACTCTGATACCATGTTAGAATTATAAAATAACTTGATATTATTGACTTGAAAGTACCTTGCTTAAATAGCAAGTGCTTACAATATGATCCATTGGATCATAACTAACTAAGCTAATCTCAACCACACAATATCCTAGTAACAACTTAGGATATAATTTTATTATTCTAACAAAAAATACCCAAATAAGTTATCTGTAGTACAGGGTAAATTATCCATTATTTTCCTCTACAAATTACTACCAGGTTCTTAAAGTACTCATCATAGTCTCACCCCAATGTTTTTTAAGACCAAAAGGAAGATTATTTTCTAACTAGTTTAGGCAAAAAATACCAAAATTATTTTAAAAGCTTCCACAAACCAATTAATCACAGAGTCAACTACATACTATGAGCTAAAGTGCGTAGATAAGTAAGTTACTCTTTTCATTAAACAAAGACCGAAGCTTTTCAAAATCAACAAATATTCCATATTGTGGTATACAATGAAACATACTAGAAACAAAACCTTATTTTAAAACTATCAATTTCAACTATTATCAACCACACCGACAAGTTTCAAGGCTACCTGAATTTTGCCAGCAATTTTCCAATGCAAAATCTGAAAAACCTCTTGAACTTCCTTTTTTCCCATGTTTCTTTTTTTGTCTTCTCCCCTCTAACCTTTTTTCTTTTTTCACTGAGAAGAAAGATATGGCATCATTCTCCTTTACCCAATTTTATTGGCAAGCTTTTTGGAATGTGTGTTACTCCCAAATAACCTCTACACATCCATCCCCTCAACTGAAGTGTGTTGGAGATATTGCAACGAACATGATGTTGTCTATCAAGAGCTTCCACCATAAACATAATTGGCTATTTTATAATTAAGCATTTTATTTAATTGTTAAATTAACAACAAGCCCACTAAAATGAAATACGAAACTTACGATTACCTAACTCAAAGTTACCAAATTTTCTCTCAAGAAATATTTAAAATAGGCAAAATACAAAACACACTAATTAAAATAATAATGAAAGTCCATATTCATTATTTCCTCTTCATAAACTTAATAACCATTTTCTTGTTAGAACTACAATAGTATTAGCAATCAAAAATAAATTCTTTATATGTTTCTTTTTTAAAAGAACAATAAAATCAAATATCAAAAACTTTATACAAAATAAAATTACATCATGAAAAAGACTACTATGCATCAAAAAATTTCAACTAAAGCTTGATATTTCTTTTATTATGCAAATCATGACATGCATCTTCATGAAAGGAGCATTCATCCATGTTGCCCCCTTCAATTACTACAAAAAATAACCCATCACATCATTTCCCTTAAGGTATCTCATTCTCGATGGTTAATTCTTTCTGCCACCCAAGGAAACCTTTCCCTGCATAAGTGTGATTATATTAGCAACATTATATTCTTCCATAAAAAGTTGTAGCAACTAAACAAGAAATAGTTAATCATTCCTCTAATAAGATATATCACATTTTTCATAAAATATATGTTTTGCATACCTAGTCATGAAATAGCCAATCATTCCATCAATAAAACAACACATCAAAACATATATCCATCCAAATAAAAATTTTGTCAAGGGAGGGTCATAACATCCTACCCCCTTAGGCTTAACACAGTCCTCTATGTTTTATCATAGTTCAAACATAAAACAATAATTACATAGCATTTTTAAATAAGAAAGGAAAGAGGTCCGAGGTGTAGACCAATTGGTTTGACCAAACCTCGTAAGGGGGGCGAAGGTCCAAGGTTCAAATCTTGGGCCTCACCGGACTAAATGCTTGTCCATTTATTGGCACTTTCAAAGGCATAAAAGGTTTAAAATGATTGTGGCATGGTGATTATAGGGGTGAACTGCACGAAGATATGTATGGCAGCTTTCGGGGTGGATAGTGCAAAATAATATGGTAGCCATAAAAGTTGGACAGCCTGCTTGGATTCTTGGTGGCTATCGATTCCACCATGTAAATTCAAAAAAAAAGTAATAAAATAAATAAGAAAGGATAGTATCTCGGCATATTTACTATTTTCTCCCGAGTAGCATTTCTTTGGGAGTAGCGGTCCCACGAGACCTTACATTACTCTAGATTCCATTTCCTCATTTATTTGGAATGAAACTCAAGGGTCTTTATTGGATACACCTCTATAGCCTTTGGATCCACCATCTGCAAATTAAAAATGTCCCACACATGATCAGGATTAGCAATGTATTTTCTAAGCAAGGATATATGAAAAGTGTCGTGAATCTTTGACAAACTGGATGGTAGGGCAAGTCGATATGCCACAGGACTAATCTTCTTTATAATTTCAAAGGGTCCAACTAAATGAGGATCTAGCTTTGTGAATTTTATAGTACTCTTCCTTGGATTTACTCTTAGAAACATCCTATCACCCACTAAAAACTTTCTTGGTGATATTGTACGATTTGTAAAACTTTTTTGACGATCCATAGTCTCTTTTAGCCTTTCCCTGATCATATTTAACTGATTCTCCATATCCCTCATCATTTTTGGCCCAAGAACAACCTAATCCTTTGGATTATCCTAGGACAAATTTATCCTACACTTCCTACCATATAAAGCTTTGAAAGGAGCCATGCCTAAGGTTGTATGATGACCATTATTGTATGTAAATTCGACCAGGTGTAGATAGCCTTCCCATCGGGTCTTATGATCCATACAATACATGCGAAGCATACCCTCCAATACTTGGTTCACTCTTTCCATTTGCCCATCGATTGCTAGGTGATATGCAGAACTATTGTTCATCCTGGTGCCAATGGCATAAGGTAAGGCTTACCAAAAATCAAAAGTAAACCTTGAATATCTATCTGAAATAATCACTTCTAAGCAACCATGAAGCTTGAGTGTTTATTTGGAAATTTTATTAGCCATAACCACAACATCATCCTTAGTATTCCTTAGTATAAATGTGCAACCTTGTTTAATTTGTCGACCACAACTAGGATTGCATCATGTTGGAACCTGGTGTTTAGAAAATCCACAATAAAATCCATTGAAATCACCTACCATTTTTACATAGGTACATCATGAGGATACAAAAATCCTACATAATATCTATGTTTAGCCTTAACCTTTTGGCATTCCAAGCACTGAGCAACATATTCAATGATATCTCTTCTCATTCCTGGCCAGTAGAAGGTTTTCTTCATGTTCTCTCTCATTTTTGCTCCTCCCTCCTAGGTGGGCAGAATATGGAGATCTATGTGCTTCATTTATGATCATTTTTCTCAGATTCCCAATCTTAGGAATTATTACTCTGTTCTTGAAGCATAAGAAACCATCCTTGATGCCAAATTCCCTATTTTCATTAGGTGTATTTTCCATCTTTTCTCAAAATTGGTTACAATACACATTCTGATGTTGCATTTCTTTGACTTGGTCCATCAAGTCTACATGAATGTAAGTCAAAATAACAATGTCTTATTCTACTGAGAGCATCGACAACCTTGTTTTCCTTCCCTTTGATGTACTCAATACCAAAATCATACTCGACAAAAAACTCCATCCACCTTCTTTGCCTAGAATTTAGCAAAGGTTGAGTAAATATGTACTTTAAACTCTGATGTTTGGTTCTCAATTAAAAGGGTATTCCCACCAAATAATAGCACTATATTTTGAGGGTGTGCACAACCGTTTCTAATTCCAAATCATGGATTGCATAATTGTGAAAGATGCAAAATGCAACACCCAAACAATTCTTGAACAAAATGAGATACAAAGAAAATACAATATTTCACAATAGAATAATTTTCATTAACGGGGGGAGCCTAGAAACTCCATTGTTTACAAGCTTGGATCCTTGAATCCTTTTGATACAATATTACAAGGTGTTAGGGTTCTTTGAAACCCTAAAAATAAGAGTTGTGATGTCTTCAAGTGCATCTTAATCCCAACAGGGTGAGTGGGATTTTTGATATCCAAGCTTGGGCCACTCCATATGATGAGGTAGTGCTTCAGATTTGTACACAATGACACAATAAAAATAGTTATTAATACCTACAAGAGCTCCACTATGTGAGGCCCTCTATATGCATAATAAACCCTAACTAAGTGTTGCAACTAAAGTGAACAGAAACAGAGGCACATGCATAAAATAATAAATTATTTGATTTGTCTTACTATCTTTTGATGCATGATGTTTGATGCAGGTGACTGGTGCGGTGATGCCCTAGCCCCGTTCGAAGGCTAGGGAGTCTTTAGGAGTGATAGTGTAAAACACCTGTGGGCAACTGGCTACTGTAGGAAACACCTATGGGCACCTAGGGCTGAGAAGAAATATTTTGTAGAAGCAGATCTGATGAGGTAGGAAGGATGGCGATGGTGATGGAGGGTTATAGTGAGTGAGAATGATGGCAGAAGTGGTGCAAGGTGACCTAGGGCACTTAAGGGTTTTAAGCACTCAAGGAACTCACAAACTTAGGGCAATCGAGAACTCAGAGGAATCATGGATTGTGTTGGCAATTTTGGGTACATTGCCCTTGCTCAAGTGTTGATGTTGTCATTGATGTCAAAGAGCGGAAGGGTTTTTGTGAAAACCAAGGCAGACTAAATTATAGGTTTTGTTTAAATCCATGGTCTAGCAGTTTTGAAATGGGTTTTTCTTAAAACCCAAGTTAGCTCTTCGTTTTGTTGAAAAAGGTGCTCCGATGATGAAGATATTTAATTTTAAATATCCAGTTTAAATTTTATTTATTTATTTAAAATTTAAATTAATATTTTAAAATTAAATTAAAGCTGTTCACCGACTTTTTTTCAAATCCGACATTGCTAGGTTTTTGCAACGGATCAATTAGGGTTTCCTGCTGACAAAGCAAGGTTAAGCAACCAAAAAATTCTAGGGTTTCATGTTGACCTAATTAGGGTTGCAGCCGACATGTTTGAGAATGTTTTGATGGGATATTCTCTTCTATAAAAAGGTGGGACTGTTGTAAGGTTGAAGTGTGGGCATGATGCAATATATGCGAATGAAGTTTGTGTGTAGCAGAGTGTAAGTCGGTGATAGTTCTTTGGAGTTAAAGAAAAGAGATCGCAGCGATGAGATAGTGAGTGAGTGTGTATCGACTGATCAAGAACAAAGAGAGCGATATGCAGACGACGTGTTTAAAGTCCGAGGCAAAAATACGCAGATGGTAGAAGTGATATTTCATGGAAGGTGCAGCAGAGTGAGTGGTGCAAAGAGAAGATAAGAACACGATATGCAAAAGTCGTGTTCCGAGTGTGAAATGACAGTGTGCTGGCTGTAGAAGTAATATTTCTGTGAAGTTACAGCAGAGAACGTAGAGAGATATAGAGGAGTGGTTGAAAAAAGTGCGAATCATTTTTCACAGCAGCAGCCGAATTCCGACAAGCAGCGAACGCAAGAAAAATAGCAGATCGTGCAAATTGAGGTGACAGTTTAATTCTGCAATTTTTATTACTATCTCCAAGTTGTAGCTTGGTAAAAGGGGTTGGTGCCTCTTTCCAATTGGAGCTGGAAAAATTGGAGTTGGTGCTCCATTTTGTTGTAGCAGATAAAATTTAGAGGTTGGTGCCTCTTACCAGTTGGTGCTGGTGAATGATTATGTAAAGTTGTAGCTTTGCATTTGACTAGATTTGGATGGTAGTCCAAGCAGTCTTTTTGAGGAGTAGCCACATCGATGAACCTCGTTAAAATGTCGTGTTGTGTGATGCTCTTAGTACTTTTATTATTTCTATTTTAATCTGCTGCAGTTTATTTAAAAGTCTAAATTGCTTTTAAGTTTTTAAAGAACACACTAATTCACCCCCCCTCTCAGTGTCATTGTGATTATAATAATTGGTATCAGAGCAAGGTTCCCAATTTTGGCTAAATCGATCAGGGTTGATCTTGGATTAGTACACAATGGCTAAGAAGAATAGATCCTCATCCAAAAAGGCATCCCAACCAGTTTCGGTTCCTATGGTTGAGAAAATTGAACCAGAAATGGCAGAAGGAATGAACTCTGAAGTTGAAGAAGTTGAGGCTGAAGTTGATTTAGAGGGTGAGCTAGTGTCTGCCCTTACGAAATGGGAATTGAAGAAAAATAAGAATGAAAAATTGTCAAGGAAACTTAAGGATGCAAACAACATTATTGCCAGTTTAAAAATATAGACTGAAGAATACAAGAAAATGTCTGAAGATCTAGAAATACAGGTATCCATGAAGATAGACCACTGCAGCAAATTGGAAGAAGAAAATGTGAGTCTTCAAATACAGATACAAGAGCTGGATCGAAAAATCAACTGTCATGTAAAACGTGAAGAAAGCTCGATGAAATTGGACAAAATTCTGAGCGATCAAAGATCCATAGGTATCAAATTTGGTCTCAAATTTTTTGAAGGAGAATCATCAACTGGACCAAAAGCAAGCAATGTTGAAAGTGAAAAGAACAAAGACAAGAATCGGGCAAAAGAAAGATATAATGCCAGACCTGAAATAGCAGCTGACAATGATGGCTTTACTAAGGTCACACATCAAAAGAATAGAAGATCCAAGGCTCCAGCAACAACTTGGCCAAGACCATCTTTCAGGTTTAATCATTATTTCTATGGTTTTTGTTTCAAGTGTAATGTTTATGGGCATAAAATTGTTGACTGCAAATACAACGTAGGTCCAAGAAGTTTCACTAGTAGAAATGTGTTTGCTCCTTTAATGAGTTATGCAGTAGAGTGTTTTAAGTGTCACAACTTTGGTCATATTGCCAAAAATTATCGTAGTATGTCTGTTTCATATCAACCTCATGAAAGCAGATTTCAACCGTATAGAGCAAAACAAAATAGAATTTATACTGAAGGATATGTGCAAAATTCTAAAAAGGGGAAGTCACAGCTAGAACCCAATACCATAGTTAAAACAGAATGGAAACAAAAAGAACAACTCAGGAAAGAACAGGATTCTTTAATAGTGCAGACAGATTTTAGAGCTTAGAATAAACATGTTCCTTGGATTCTTGATAGTGGTTGCTCAAGTCATATGACAGGTGATAGACAGAAATTTGAAAATCTTCAAAAATATGAGGGTGGTTCTGTGAAGTTCGGTAATAATTATGGAGCCAAAATAATAGGTAAAGGATCGGTCAAAATAAGTGAAGGGAAAATCAAGTCAGAAGAAGTTCTATATGTGGATGGTCTGAAACATAACCTATTAAGTGTGAGTCAAATATGTGACAAAGGACATGAAGTGGTGTTCAAGAAGCAGGGTTGTGAAGTCAGAAAAACAAAGAACAAGAAATTAATAGCAATCGGCTCAAGGACGTCTGGCAATTTGTACACACTATCAAAATTTTTAGAAGGTATGTGCTTCATGGGATAAGAAGAAGAGAACTAGTTGTGGCATAAGAGGCTTGGACACATAAGTTTTGATAATCTGGTAAGAATTAGCGCTAAACAAGCAGTGAGAGATATTCCAATCATTAAAAAACCTGCAAATAGTATGTGTGCTTCATGTCAGAAGGGTAAATAGACCAGAGTTTCGTTTAAAACAAAAGAACATCACACTAACAGGCTTGGTCAAAACAGGTTTAGTCAGAACTGGCTTAGTCAGAACATGTGGACTCAAAGAACAGGTATGCCTAAAAGAAACAACACTACTACTTGTTATAAGTGCAACAATAAAAGTCACACTATCAGACGGTGCGAGTTGAAATTCCGGGATATAGGAACGAGAACAGTGGCATGATCGGGTCCAAGGATCGAACAATGACAGGAACAAGAATATGGTCAAAGAGTTCAAGAGAAGACCCGACAAGGAAGTTATAGACGTTGATGTTGATCGGTGCCTAATGGGAGTTTTACTCCCACCCCAGAATTAATCACCTCATCGGGAGGTGGGGGAGGGACTAAGCTAAGAGGCTCATTCTTAGTTTCGAGCCCCAAAGGTGGCCCTTTGCCATTGATGACAAAGGGGGAGAGATATGAGTAAGGGGGAGAGCTTCAAGTGAAGAGGAAAGCTTCAAGTCAGGGGGAGCAAAACTTCAAAGAGATTGATTTCAGTTTTGGCTCTTGAAGATGTGTTTTTAGTAAAGGGTTGCCATCAATGACAAAGGGGGAGATTGTTGGCAATTTTGGGTACCTTGGGTACATTGCCCTTGCTCAAGTGTTGATGTTGTCATTGATGTCAAAGAGCGGAAGGGTTTTTGTGAAAACCAAGGCGAGACTAAATTATAGGTTTTGTTTAAATCCATGGTCAGCAATTTTGAAATGGGTTTTTCTTAAAACCCAAGTTAGCTCTTCGTTTTGTTGAAAAAGGTGCTCCGATGATGAAGATATTTAATTTTAAATATCAAGTTTAAATTTTATTTATTTATTTAAAATTTAAATTAATATTTTAAAATTAAATTAAAGTTGTTCACCGGCTTGTTTTCAAAGCCGGCGTTGCTAGGGTTTTGCAACGGATCAATTAGGGTTTCCTGCCGACAAAGCAAGGTTAAGCAACCAAAAAATTCTAGGGTTTCATGTTGACCTAATTAGGGTTGCAGCCAACGTGTTTGAGAATGTTTTGATGGGATATTCTCTTCTATAAAAAGGCGGGACTGTTGCAAGGTTGAAGTGTGGGCGTGATGCGATATATGCGAATGAAGTTCGTGTGCAGCTGAGTGTAAGTCGGTGATAGTTCTTTGGAGTTAAAGAAAAGAGATCACAACGATGAGATAGTGAGTGAGTGTGTATTGACTGATCGAGAACAAAGAGAGTGATATGCAGATGACGTGTTTAAAGTTCGAGGCAAAAATACGTAGATGGTAGAAGTGAGATTTCATGGAAGGTGCAGCAGAGTGAGTGGTGCAAAGAGAAGATAAGAATGCGGTATGCAGAAGTCATGTTTCGAGTGTGAAATGACAGTGTGCTGGCTGTAGAAGTAATATTTCTGTGAAGTTGCAGCAGAGAACGCGGAGAGATATAGAGGAGTGGTTGAAAAAAGTGCGAATCATTTTTCACAGCAGCAGCCGAATGCCGACAAGAAGCAGAATGCAAGAAAAATAGCAGATCGTGCAAATTGAGGTGACAGTTTAATTTTGCAATTTTTATTACTATCTCCAAGTTGTAGCTTGGTAAAAGGGGTTGGTGCCTCTTTCTAGTTGGAGCTGGAAAAATTGGAGTTGATGCTCCATTCATGTTGTAGCAGATAAAATTTAGAGGTTGGTGCCTCTTACCAGTTGGTCTTGGTGAATGATTATGTAAAGTTGTAGCTTTGCATTTGACTGGATTTTGATGGTAGTCCAAGCAGTATTTTTGAGGAGTAGCCACATCGGTGAACCTCGTTAAAATGTCGTGTTATGTGTGATGCTCTTAGTACTTTTATTATTTCTGTTTTAATCTGCTGCAGTTTATTTAAAAGTCTAAATTGCTTTTAAGTTTTTAAAGAACACACTGATTCACCCCCCCTCTCAGTGTCATTGTGATTATAACAGATTGAGCCATAAAATAACTCCTATTTATAATCCAACCTAGGGCATACTTAGGGTTTCAACGACACTAATCGTGTGGTTGAGATTAAAGCATATCCAAGGGTAGATAATAAATCTAAAGTGTGGCACAGATTGATGTAAATGGGTGGTCGGGATTAAATGAAATTGGATGATTGGGATTAATTCACTTAAATAAATACAATTATATTAAATATTTATTAAAATATAATATAAAATATTATATTTAAATATATATAAATAAATGTGAATAATGATAAAAAATGGCGGGAAAATAGGGATAGTTGACAAATTGGCTAGGATTTGGTGGTGGAAATGGTGGTAAGGCTAATATGGAAGGCAAATGACTAGGATTTGGTGTCAATAAATCTCTTGGGAATCCTTTCCCTATTATAATATTTATGGATATCTATCCAAAGGATACACCAATCCCCTAATCAAGTTCATGGATCTCTATCCATATGAAGACTATTCTAATCAAGTTCTTGTTTCTCCTTAGCTCTAACTGGTGATATTCTAGAAGAACTATTATCCCCACTACTCTGGCCAATGGATCTCTATCCATTGAAGACTCTTATCCTCACTGCCCTGGCTAATGGATCTCTATCCACTAGAGACTATCATCCTCTATACTCTATCACCTTCAAAGTTCTATATCAAATTTATACTAAACACAGTCCTTCGGTCTAGCACAAATTTGCTTTATCTCTGTCTCTGGTCTGGCACAAACCTATCCTTAAATCTGCACAAAACTCTATCCTCAAATATATACTAAATATAGTCCTTTGGTCTGGAACAAATCTGTCTTCAATTTCTATCCTCAAGCCTTAACACAAAGCTTGACTCAATCTCAAATCAACTCTGCTATATCTACCCCAAAACTTAACTCAAGGTTTGAACAAATCAATAAATCAACTCTGCTCTCGAGTCTTCTCAAAGACCTACCTCAAATTTGCATTGTAAGCTTTCACAAAATCTCACACTAATCTATCCACAAGTCCTCTCTAGAACTTGTCTCAAATCTTCTCAACAAGTCCTCACTAGAACTTATCCAAATCTTCTCAACAAGTCCTCACTAGAACTTGTCCAAATCTGCTCAACAAGTCCTCACTAGAACTTGTCCAAATATGTTCAACAAGTCCTCACTAGAACTTGTCCAAATATGCTCAATAAGTTATCACTAGAACTTATCCAAACTCATAGAAACATAAAGATAATTGTTAGAGACACAACATGCTTCACACTTATTTCAATTCTCAATTACTTTCAATCAATCTTTTGGAAACATATAGAGAATTGTTAGAGACTCAATATGCTTCACATTCACCATAATGCTCAATCACTTATTTTACCACAAAAATATATAGATAATTGTTAGAGACTCAATATGCTTCACACTCACTAACTCTCAATCACTTGCTCAACTCAATTTAGAAAATAGAAAAATTTGTTTCATAGAACTTGAACAATCACTTTAACATATTCACTAGGGTCAAACAACTCTACTCAACCAATCACTCAATGAAATAATCCTTGTACACAAACCCTAGTCCATGTATATGAACACTCACTCAAATGTTTCCAACAACGCTTATCAACCAATCTCACATAACAATGATACTCATGTTCTTTTCAAACCCTAGTTTAAGTTCTTCACTTAACTAATTACTTCAACAACAATGCTAGTCTCCCATAACAATGATACTCATGATCTTTGCAAACCCTTGTTCAAGTTCTTCACTCAATCAATCACTTCAACAATAATGCTTATGAAGCAAGGTTTATGGCATTCATTTCCATTTTAGAAAACTCATCAACTCAACAAGCCAATAAAGAAAAACTCAAACTAATCCTTTTCACTCCACATTGTTTTCAGAAAATATCAATCAATAAAACACCTCAACCAAGGAAGAATGTGCCCATACCTTTTACTTTATGAAGAGTAGACCTCAAAAAACTATTTTAACAAGATCAAACGTCTTGCCAATATTAAGGGTTAAACTACCACAACCTTTCTCAAGATCTCCACAAGATTATTTTTATACAAAATATAAAATCCCTTTTGTACAACTTATAATCTCCAAACTCACAACATTTAATTTAATAACTTCACCATGACACTACTCTTAAGAAAGTCCTTATACATCCTCAAAATCTTATTATAAAATTATTTAACTTTTAAAATAAAAAGATCAATCCTTATGACTCCCAATAATACTTAACCATTTAAATATTTAATTTTCAAAATAAAATGACCAATCCTTATGACTCCCAAACTCTTATACCAAAGCACCTTTTAATTTATAACAAAGAAACCCTTATACCTTTAAAACAATAAAAGTTTTACCTGACTAAATTGTTCCATACTCCCATCCCATAATTAACCACCTCAAGAGGAGGTGGGGGAGGGGCTAAGCTAAGAAACTCATTCTTAGCCTCAAGCCCCAAAGGTGACCCTTTGCCATTGATGTCAAAGGGGAGAGATTTGAGTAAGAGCGATAGATTTGGTTTAAGGAGAGAGCATTGAGTTAGGGGGAGCAATTTCCCAGGGCGAGAAAAAAAAAAGGTCAAGGAAATGGTAAAAATTAATTGGGTTGCCATCAATGACAAAGGGAGAGATTGTTGGACATTTTGAGTAGTTGAGTTGTCATTGGTGTCAAGTTGTCAAGTGATAGCCCATCTCAGTACAAGTGGTGGTTTAATTCTCCAATTTGACTAAGGCTTCAAAAGGATATAATATTAGGTGACATTGTTAAAGCCTAAAGTTTTATAAAATATTTATAATATTTTATGAAACCCAAAGGCGGGTTTGGTGCCTTATGATTAAAATATAATGTTTTCATCACACCGACGTCGAAAGCGCTTGGTGCTATACACAAATCCATACCTAAAATATTAATGTCGATGTCCTATTTGATTTAAGCCAACCATCTATAAATAAAAAAAGAATTAGTTTATTACAAAAAATGATCAGCATTAAAAGTGCGGCGAGCAAAACAGACAATTACAAACGTTATACGATAGAAGATATTTCAAAATAATCGATGTGCTAAAACCTTAGCATGCGCTCGTTTGATGACATAAAATGGAAGCAATTGAACATGTGACAAAAATATATTAGAATGCATGCGAATCGAAAAGTAAAAATGGAGTATAGTCTACGATAGAAAATGACAAGGTGAATTCTCATAATCCTAACATTCTGGCAGTGAATGGTTGTGCACGAATACAGAGGGACCAATAAATGTGCTAGAAAAAGTTCACTGGAACATATTGTGCTTATGATTTGATTTTCAAACAACAAACATCAAAAAGAACAAGAAACTGTGGCAGAAGGCTTTGAATCAAATGCGGAGTAGCACAATTGGTTGACAAACTTCTTTGAAGCATTTACAATGCAAGTGTCGTGGGATCAAATCCCGTAGACATTTTTTTGGGAAGACGAGTGGAGAAGCCTATAAGAATTATTCTGTTCTCACATATCCCATGTTCCGTAGGAGCGAAGACGGTTGAAGCGATTATGCTGTAAAGTATATATCTACGGGTCGAATCTCACAAAGAATATTTTTTTGGAAGAAAAGCTTAATAGATCGATGCAATTGAAAATCCTTGTGGAAAAATTAAGTTAGATAACACTTTTGTTGTTTTAAAGGTATAAGGGTTTCTTCGTTATAAATTAAAATGTGCTTTGGTACAAGGGTTTGGGAGTCATAAGTATTGGTCCTTTTATTTTAAAAATTAAATATTTGAATGGTTTAAGTATTATTGGGAGTCATGAGGATTGATATTTTTATTTTGAAAGTTAAATAATTTTATAATAAGGTTTTGAGGATGTATAAGGACTTTGTTAAGAGTAGTGTTATGGTGAAGTTATTAAATTGAATGTTGTGAGTTTGGAGATTATAAGGTGTACAAAAGGGATTTATTATTTTGTATGAAAATAATCTTGTGGAGATCTTGAGAAAGGTTGTGGTAGTCTAATCCTTAAGATTGGCAAGAAGTTTGATCTTGTTAAAACAGGTTTTTGTGGTCCACTCTTCATCAAGTAAAATGTATGGGAACATTATTCCTTGGTTGAGGTGTTTGATTAATTGAGGTATTCTGAAAACAAGGTGGAGTGAAAAGGATTAGTTTGAGTTTTTCTTTTTTGGCTTGTTGAGTTGATGAGTTTTCTGAAATGGAAATGAATGCTATAAACCTTGTTTGATAAGAATTATTGTTGAAGTGATTGATTGAGTGAAGAACTTGAACAAGGGTTTGAAAAGATCATGAGTATCATTGTTATGTGAGACTAGCATTGTTGTTGAAGCAATTAGTTAAGTGAAAAACTTGAACTAGGGTTTGAAAAGAACATGAGTATCATTGTTATGTGAGATTGGTTGATAAGCATTGTTGGAAATATTTGAGTGAGTTTTCATATGCATGGACTAGGTTTTGTGTACAAGGATTATTTCATTGAATGATTGGTTGAGTAGAGTTGGTTGAGCCTAGTGAATGTGTTAAAGTGATTGTTCAAGTTCTATGAAATAAATTTTTCTATTTTCTAAATTGATTTGAGAAAGTGATTGAGAGTTAGTGAGTGTGAAGCATATTGAGTCTCTAACAATTCTCTATTTTTTGTGGTAAAAGAAGTGATTGAAAGTGATTGAGCATTGTGGTGAATGTGAAGCATACTAAGTCTCTAACAATTCTCTATATGTTTCCAAAATATTGATTGAAAGTAATTGAGCATTGAAATAAGTGTGAAGCATATTGAGTCTCTAAAAATTCTCTTTATGTTTCTATGAGTTTGGATAAGTTCTAGTGAGGACTTATTGAGCATATTTGGACAAGTTCTAGTGATAACTTGTTGAGCATATTTGGACAAGTTCTAGTGAGGACTTGTTCAGCAGAGTTGGACAAGTTCTAGTGAGGCCTTGTTAAGAAGATTTGGACAAGTTCTAGTGAGGACTTGTTGAGAAGATTTGAGACAAGTTCTAGATAGGACTTGTGGATAGATTAGTGTGAGCTTTTGTGAAAGCTTACAAGGCAAATTTGAGGTAAGTCATTGAGAAGACTTGAGAGTGGAGTTGATTGATTGATTTGTTCAAACCTTGAGTTAAGGTTTGGGGTAGATATAGCACAGTTGATTTGAGATTGAGTCAAGCTTTGTGTTGAGGCTTGAGGATAGATATTGAGGACAGATTTGTGCTAGACCAAAGGACTGTGTTTAGTACATATTTGAGGATAGAGGTTGGTGCAGATTTGAGGACAGGTTTGTGCCAGACCAAAGATAAATATTGAGCAAATTTGTGCTAGACCGAAGGACTGTGTTTAGTGTAAATTTTAGATAGAGCTTTGAAGGTGATAAAGTATAGAGGATGATAGTCTCTAGTGGATAGATATCCATTATCTAGGGTATTTAGGACAGGAGTCTTTAGTGGATAGAGATCCATTAGCGAGAGCAGTGGGGGTAGCAGTTCTTCTAGAATATCACCAATCAGATTTAAGGATAAAGGAGTTATCCTATGGATAGAGATCCATGAACTTTATTAGGGGATTGGTATCTCCTTTGGACAGAGATCCATAAACATTGTAATAGAGAAAGGATTCCCAAGAGATTTATTAAGAAAATTTTAGTTAAATATTTTCTCCGTGGAGTAGCCCACATTGGATGAACCATGTTAAATTGGTGTCTCTATTGTGTGTAATTATTTGTAAATTAATTTGGTTATTGCTATTGATATTACCATTAATTATATTGGATAATACTATTTGGGAAAGAAAATTAAAAAGTGGTCTTATACTGTTCACCCCCCTCTTAGTATAAGCTTGTGTTTTTAATTGGTATCAGAGTTGGTTCCTTCAAAAAGGGTTTAACAGCTTGAAAGAAGATATTACAAGAACACAAATGGCAAATAAAGGCAAAAGTAGAACCATGAGATACAAGAAGAAAACAACACACATGGTCATGAAAGAAAATGAAGATAAATTTAATATTGTTGTTTTGAGAGGAAGAATGGAAATAGATTTAAGAGATGAATCAAGCAATGGAGAAAATGCCAGATTAATAAAGTTTTGTACCAAATGTAGGAAGATAGGTCACCTTGCAGCTTATTGTTCACAAGAAGGTGAAGAATTTTTTGTTTATGGTCAACTCGATCATGATGCAGGTTATTACAATGGGTTTAGTAGCGGTGAAGATAAAGATGATACTTTCAAAATTGAAGTCCTTGAGGATGGTTCAGAAAAGGATAATAGGGATAGTCAAAATAGAGATGAAGAAGAAACTCTACTTTGGACAATAGAAGAAATTAAATACCAAATAAAAGAGAAAAATTTAGAAAGAGAAAAGGAGGAAGTCACTCTTAAGGAACTTGTTGAGTTGAAAAGGAAGAATTTAGAATTAAAGGCTCAAATATAAGAGGATGAGAAATGTAAGACAAAGCTTTTATATGATCTCTCTGACTTGAAATATAAGGTTGAAAAGGTAAGGAGAGTTGAAAAAGGTATAGTTGAACAGTCAAAGGTAAAAGAGCTAGAATATGAAAGACTTATTGTTGATATCAAAGAATTAAAAATTGAGAACTCGGGATTAAGGGTTCAATCTCAAGAAGATGAGAAAGCAAAAGCAAAGTTTCTACAAGATCTCACTAACTTCAAAATTAAGGTTGAAGAGACAAGGAAAATGGAAGAAGGTATGGATGAAGAATTAAAGACAAAAGGTCTAGAGTGTGCAAAAATAGAACATGAGATAGTTTCACTAAAGATGGAAGTAAAAGGCTCTAAGGACAAGCTACAAAAGTTTGAGAAAAATTCAAATACTTTGGATAGGATTATCAATGCACAAAGATCATCAGTCACCAAAACATGACTTAGTTTTGAAGAAAAACAAGGGAAATAGGAAGTAGAAACAGGAGAGTCAAGCTCAAGCACCAAAGAATAAGAAGCTTCAATGCAAGAGAGTAAAAGGAAGAGTGAAATTCTAAGTATAAGTTGGACAGTAGAAAGTTCAACAAGGAAAGGAACAATGCACAAATAAGGGACAGATGGAACAGGAAACAGGACAGGGTAGAAGAGACTAAGAGATAAATGGGGTCAAGGCAAGGTTTCTTCAATGGACAATGCTTCTCATGTCATAGGTTTGGGCACAAGGCTACACAGTGTAGGACACATGAAAGATAGGAATATGGAAGTTTTAGAAATATGCAACTTTTTCAAGGGTATTGCTACTCTTGTAATCAGTTTGGTCACAAGGCAATAAATTGCAGGGTTAATGATAGGAAAGGATATGGCCTCACCAGGAGGAACTTCAAGACATTTGCACCTTAAGGAATCACAACATTAAGTGTTATAAGTGCAATAATGATGGACATACAACAAAGTGGTGTAGAGCAAACATTCCAGAACCAAGCATGAACAAGAACAAGAATATGGATAGGAACAAGAACATGGACATGAATAGGAACATGGACATGGACATGAACAGTCAAAGGAATCAGAAGAATCATATTAGAAAGAAAGAGGACAAAGGTAAAGACCAATGCTTATTGGGAGTATGATTGAAGCGCTTATGCTGTGAAGTATATATCTACGGGTCGAATCTCATGAAGAATATCTTTTGGAAGAAAAGCTTAATGGATCGGTGCAATTGAAAGTCCTTGTGGAACAATTAAGTTAGGTAACACTTTAAAACAACAAAAGTGTTACCTAACTTAATTGTTCCACAAGGACTTTCAATAGCACCGATCCATTATGCTTTTCTTCCAAAATATATTCTTCATGAGATTCGACCCGTAGATATATACTTCATAGCATAAGCGCTTCAACCATCTATGCTCCTACACAACATGGGATATGTGAGAACAGAATAATTCTTATAGGCTTCTCCACTCGTCTTCCCAAAAAAATGTCTACGGGATTTGATCCCACGACACTTGCCTTGTAAGTGCTTCAAAGAAGTTTGTCAACCAATTGTGCTACTCCGCATTTGAGTCAAAACCTTCTGCCACAGTTTCTTGTTCTTTTTGATGTTTTCTGTTTGAAAATCAAATCATAAGCTCAATATGTTCCAGTGAACTTTGTCTAGCACATTTATTGGTCCCTCTGTATTCGTGCACAACCATTCATTGCCAGAATGTTAGGATTATGAGAATTCACCTTGTCATTTTCTATCGTAGACTTTACTCCATTTTTACTTTTCGATTCGCATGCATTCTAATATATTTTTGTCACATGTTCAATTGCTTCCATTTTATGTCATCAAACGAGCGCATGCTAAGGTTTTAGCACATCGATTATTTTGAAAGATCTTTTATCGTATAACATTCGTAATCTTCTCTTTTGCTCGTTGTACTTTTTAATGTTGATCATTTTTTGTATTAACCTAATTTCATTTTTATTTATATATGGTTGGCTTAAATAAAAAAGGATGTCGACATAAATATTTTAGGAATGGATTTGTGTATAGCACCAAGCGCTTTCGATGTTGATGTGATGAAAATATTATATTTTAATCATAAGGCGCCAAACCCACCTTTGGGTTTCATAAAATATTATAATGAATATTATAAATATTTTATAAAACTTTAGGCTTTAACAATGTCACCTAATATTATAATAATAAATATTATAATATTATACCCTTTTGAATCCTTAGTCAAGTTGGATAATTAAACCACCACTTGTACTGAGATTGGCTACCACTTGACAACTTGACATCAATGATAACTCAACTACTCAAAATGTCCAACAGAGTCAACGTAGGGGCCGTGTAGTGACTATGGAAAAATCTTTGCCTAATTCCAAAATAGAACCAATCAACCTACCGGGCTTGCCTATCTTGTGACTATGGTCAAATGAATGAGTGATGTGATATTAATTATCCATGTTTTCTTGCCCCACGAAAAGGACATCAATGACTGCTTTTGTGCAAATTGTTCTTGGTAAGGTTTCACTCAAAATGTGAAGTACCAAATGTGATTATGATTTTGATCAAGGAGATAAGTGATGATGATCATGGACAAGTGTCCTTATTGTAGGCTATTCATCTTACCAAATTGCATGGATGCAAATCACTGCAATCACCGAGTGTATAGAATAACTCACTAGATACGAGGTTCACTTGAATGTTATGCGAACTTGTCAAACTTATGCAAATGATGATGTGAAATGAGGTGAAGATGATGTGTGAGTGATGATATGAATGATGATGGTTATTTTGTGAATATTTGGGCCATTTTAGGTGCTTTTGTAATTTGTTTGGTGAATTTGGTCAATGTGGTCGCAAATGAGATTTATGCATCCAAATAAGTTATAATCTTCACAAAATATTTTATGATGATGAAATGAATGTATGGATGCAATTTGACATGATTTTGTGGAGGTAAGCTACCATTTTGTGTTGGTTTGGCTTTTTTTAATGTTGACACGAAATACCCATAGGAGCCTCAGGCCTGCAAAAATTCTCGTAGGTGCCTCAGCGTGCCAGAAAACACCCATGGACATCGCAAGGTGCCTAAAGCAGCTATAAATAGCCTACTAGGGCAGTTTGAAGCTCATTTGTGCATTTGAGAGTTTGAGAAGTTGCGTCTGAGGAGTGAGGTGGAGTGGTGAGTGAAGTGAGGAAGTTGAATTTGGGCACAAAAGCTATGGCAACGAAGGGAGCTGGTGTGGGGGTCGAGGGTGTGGTTGGGGCGTGGATTGCTGAGGTAAGACTTTGTTTATTCTACTCTTGTATTGTGCAAATTTTTTGTTGTTTTTTTTGCAAATTATTAACAAATGTTTTATGTTGATTGTTGTAGCTTAGAGTTTTGGAGGCTCGACATCGATTCTCGCCTTACGTCCCCAGGATGAGGAAGGTGATTATGGAGGAGGAGTGGGAGTTATTGGAGGCTGTGGGGCTAGAGGAGGTAGCCCGACTAGATGTTGTGAGGGCTGACGAGGGGTACCTCTCTGCCTTGGTAGAGAGGTGGGATGCTGATAGGGGGACATTTTAGCTCCCCATGGGTGAGGTCACTATGACCTTGGAGGATGTGTATCGCATCCTCAAGGTGTCGGTGGAGGGTCTTCGGGTTGAGGTTGGCCTCAACCGAAAGACGAAGATGATGAGGATGTTTGGGGATGCTTGGGAGAGTGTGAGGGTGGAGAGTGGAGGTATACCTTACTTGTCCATGTATGTGGACAAGGAGTTGGACCCCCTCCAAGCTTTGGTGATGTTCGTGTTGGCCAACATTGTGGCCCCGAATAGCATCGGGTGCAGGTTCCCTTGGAACCTGATAGGGGTGGTGAGCGATATGCTCACTATGAGGTAGGTGTATGCATGGGCTCCTGCCTTACTAGTGCAGGTTTACCGGGAGTTATATGAGGTGGCCAGGTAGGGGTGAAAGGGATTGGGGTGCAGCTTATTGCTACAATGTTGGGGATGGGAGCACTTTAGGGTTGCTCAATCGGAGGGCTTGCCTATGGAGGAGTTTGGTAGGGAGCAACCCTATGCTAGGCGATGGGCTTTGGCTGAGGAGGTGCAACTGAGTCATATAGTGAGGATGAGTTAGTGGTATAGGGAGCTATGGGTAGGATTGACATCCACCCAAGTGGTTTGGAGGCCATGGTGGGGTGCCCAATGGACCAGCGATGGAGAGCATCTACGTCAGGTGTGGTAGGGTCGATGGGTGGTTGGGCGACATCAAAGTGAGGTAGAGTACTTCCAATTCTCATGAGTGCTCCATTATTTTGGGCTTAGGTAGGATGTCCCTGATGAGCTAGTGCGCTATAGGAGGCATCGGGAGGAGACGGGGCTACCATGCATGGAGCCATGGAGGGTAGCCTTGGAGGATGATGAGGAGGTGGACCTCCCTGATGTGGATGATGCAGGGATGACCATAGAGTATGATGCATGGTTTGCTTCATAGCCAACATGGGCACCACCTCGAGGGGTAAATGGTGGATGTGGAGGTGGAGATGAGGGTACTCAGGAGATTGAGGTTGAGGGAACCCAGGACGGCTGCAAGAGACAACAATGCCTTCGATATAACAATCGAAGGTAGAGGACTAAGGGTGCATTGTAGCAGGCTCTTGAGATTGGGGGAGATGGAGGATATGGGGAGGATGCGAAGGAGGTTCTAGATGTACCCCTAGGTTAGAGTGAGGAGGATTGGGCATAGTTGGAGCAGCAGGTGGTGGAGTGGGATACAAGGATTATGGTTCTCTAGGAAGAGCTAGCGGAGAGGGAGCATCGACATGAGGTCGACATATGACACCTTCGATCTCGAGAGAGATATATTGAGGCATTGGAGGATAGGTTGATGGAACATCATATTCCACTTCCAGATCCTCCAACCTCATCTGTATCTGAGGGTGCTAGGCATAGTCAGTCTAGGCATAGCTCTAGGTCTAGGGCTCCTACTAGGTCACAAGGGTCCTCTTGGAGAGTGTAGCTAGTGCTTAGATGCACTTTTTGTATATGAGCCTTGGTGCTCCATTGTATGTAGCCTTTTGGAATTCATATATATATACATGGCTTTTACCTTTTGTGTGGATATTTTTTGTGTGAATGCTTTTGTGGAATGCATGTTTATGTTTATGGTTAATGCATATGATATGTTATGGATGATTAATGCAAGATGGCATGTATGGATAATTAATGCAATATGGCATGTGCTAATGATCATTTATAGTTTAGATCTTTTCTTGGTCATTTTGTTAGCATTGTTGTTTAATCAGGGGCACCAAACGTGGTGGCATATGGGATGAATGACTTATGAAGTGACATGGATGTTGACATGGAAGAAGATATGGATGTTGATATGGAAGAAGATATGGATGTTGATATGGAAAATTTCCTATTTTGTAGAGACTCAAACATCCTAGTGGCATCAAAAAAACTCACTAAAACTACCTAATTCCTCTAGGACCAAATGTGTGTGCAGTGAATTCATTTACCAAATCAAGAGCATGGTAATGACCTTAGACAATCAAGAACCAGTGTGTGTGCAAGTGAGTTCATTAACTCATCTTGAGTAAATTGGGTAAACTTGTTATGGATGAAACCAAGAAGCTAGCTTGTCCGTATGAGCGGTCAGAGGTCTCTTTTAAAAGAGACATGTCACCATGCATGAGCGTACTCCACTACCATTCAAGCGTCTATAGCTCCGGTGGAGGCTAACTCCATAGTCCATGATTTTTGTTTTTGATCTCTTGAGTTTTGGGGATGACTACCTAACCGTCTTACTGGAAATGTAGTACGATCCTTACAACCCAATTGATCAGTGGTGTGTGATGTAAAATATTTAGAGTTTTTGTTAGGGATTTTTCCCTACTCTTTCTTTTATTTTTGGAATTGTGATAGTGGTAAGAACCACTATTTTTATGGACTATGTTGCATGATGGGACTAGCAAGGATGACCCTTTTCACTTCAAGGTTCATACCAAGTATGGTGTTATCCCTCTTTGACACAAGATATTTTTAAGATGTGAAAATTGTGTTTGGTTCAAGAATATTTTGGAGTCAATTCCCAAAACTCAAGATTTTCTTAGTGTAAGATGTGCAATGGTCCTAAGAAGAACTCGACATGTATTTTGGAGGTTGCTTAAAACACTAGGAGTGGTTGAGTGACCAAAAACACCTAGGATTTTATGGAAATGTGGCTTTGTTAATGGTAAATTTGACTTTGTGGAATTGTGTGGATGACATTGTGAAGGTGCCCCTGATTAAGGCAACATGACTTTTGTTGGACCAATTAAGACCTTGAACTTAATAAATGATCCCTATATGAAATGTGGAATGTGAAATGTGAATGTGAATGTATGCAATGTATGAAATGTAATTTTATGAAATGCAATATGAAATGTGGTTGAATGCATTGTTTTTGGAATGTGAATGCAAGTGCAATGCAATGTTATGAATGAAGTGTATGCAAATATTTTTTTGTGTATTAGCCATGTATATATATAATATATAATAATCAAATCATGCATAGAATGCTTTCAAGGTATAACATTAAGTGGTTCAGATTCTTCCTCTCCCTCTAGACTGGCAAGTCTATAAGTACCATTACCCACTCTTTGTGTAACTATGTATGGACCTAACCAATTGGCCATGAATTTGTCACGAAGATGCGACAAGTGCATTGGTGTTTTGTTGATTCTCTTTAAGGACAAGATCTCCTACTTGGAATTCACGTAGATGAACTTTGGCGTTGTAAGCATATTTGAGGCGGTCTTGATATACTCGTAAATGCTCTAAAGCATTGACTCACCTCTCATCAAGGAGTGTAAGTTGGTCAAGACGTGCTTGTCTAGCAGTGTCATCATCTATGAATTCTTGCAAAGAAATTTGCAAGGAAGGGATCTCGAGCTCAAGAGGCATGATTGCTTCGGCTCCATAGACCAATGAAAATGGTGTTGCCCCTATAGGCATGCGGATGCTTGTTCGATAAGCCCATAATGCCAAGGGAATTTGTGTATGCCAATCTCTATGATTTTATTTGACAAGTTTCTTGAGAATAGCAATTAAGGTCTTGTTGGAAGCTTCAACTTGTCCATTTGCTTGTGGGTAATAAGGAGTCGAGAAACTATGTTGAATGTTATATTTCTCGCAAAGTGCTTGAACATCCTTGTTCTTGAAAGACTTGCCATTGTCTAAAATGATTTTTGAGGGGATACCAAAATGACAAATGATGTGATGGAGTATAAACTCCACAATTCTAGGTCCTATCATGTTGGTTAGAGGAATTGCCTCAACCCACTTTGTGAAGTATTCAATGGTTGTGATGATGAAAGTATGTTGTCCCAAGGAAGGAGGTGAAATTTTACCAATTAGATCTAGGCCCCATTGTGAAAAGGGCCAAAGGATTTGAATGGGCTGTAATGCTTGTGATGGTACATGAGTTAAATTAGCATGTTCTTGACACTTCTTGCAATGTTTAACATATGTGCAACAATCACGTTCTATTGTGGGCCAATAATAACCCATGCATAGAATATGCTTTGCAATGGCCATTCCACTAAAATGACCACCACAAGTACCATCATGGGCTTCAGCTATGGCTCTTTGAGCCTCACTAGCCTCGAGACAATGAAGGAGGACTCCATCATAACCACGTTTATACAACACATCCCCCAAAAGAATGAAACGAGCTACCTTTTTCTTGAAAGTGCATTTGGCAGTTCGAGACATGTCATATGGGAGTGTTCCAAACTTGAGAAAGGCTACTATTTGGCTCGACCAAGGCTCATATGAATTCGACTGGATAAAGCAAACATCCTTTTCATATTTAGACTCAACATGGGAAATTGTAGATTTAGAGACCGTTGAAATGATAAGGGGTTGTACCTCTCCAAAGGAGTCTTTTGGAATCAATGATCCAAGGGAGGCCATCGCATCTGCAAATCTATTAGTCAAACGTGGCAAGCTATTGATTTCATACCAATCAAACTTAGAGAGCAATTTCATTGCTACTTCATGATAAAGCTTAATGGTAGGTTCTTTGCATTGGTATTCTCCATTGATTTGCTTGACGACAAGTTGAGAATCACCAAATATTCTAATACGCTTAATGCTCATTGCTATAGCTGATTGAAGACCTAATATTAAGGCTTCATACTCTGTAGTGTTGTTTGTGCATTGGAAGTCTAGTTTGAATGACAAGGGGATAGGTACCCCCTGTGGTGTGTGAAATATGACTCTAACACCTTGACCTTTCATGCACTTAGAGCCATCAAATAATAATGTGATATCGATGTCTTCCTCTAGAATGACATCTTCTTCTTGTTTAGTGACAACAAATATCGAATCATCTAGGAGCTCAATAATCAAAGGATGATCACTAGGTAGTGGAGCTTCCACAAGTTGATCGGCTATTACCTGACCTTTAATGGATTTTTGGCTAATGAATTCCAATTCAAATTCAATGAGGAGCATTATCCATTTAGCGATGTGGGTATTATTATAAGTGCGGGACATCATGTAATGTAGAGGATTTTCTCTAGCTATGACATAAGTTGTGTGGCTAAGCATGTAATGTCAAAGTTTCTTAGTGGCAAAAACCATTGCTAAGCATAATTTTTCTACATAAGTGTATTTAGTCTCATAGCTTACCAATGTTTGACTAATGTAATAGACAACTTGCTCTTGATTTTGTTCATTCTTTTGTGCAAGCATTGTCCCTAAGGCAAAGTCCATTGCTGAGATATAAAGATAAAATGGGACCCCTGAATGAGGAGGAGCTAAGATTGGTGGAGAAGCTAGGTATTGCTTAATGTCATCGAAGGCTTTTTGACATTCATCTATCCAAGAGAATGGCACCCCCTTTTGTAGTAGGTGATTGAATGGCCTACATTTGTCAAAAATTTGCACAATGAAATGATGGATTGATTGAATATTTCCTTGTAAACTATGCAATTCCTTTAAGTTAGTTGGGGGAGGTATCTCCAAGATAGCCTTGACCTTGTTGGGGTCCACCTCAATGCCTCTTTTGGAGATAATGAATCCTAGAAGTTTTCCTGAAGTAACACCAAAGACACATTTCTTGGGATTCAACCTTACATTATGCTCTAGGAGTCGGTCAAAAATTTTCTCCAATACACCAATATGTTCTTGTCGAGTTTTGGATTTAGCCAAGAGATCATCCACATAGTCTTCGATAATCTTATGCATGTAGTCATGGAAAATGTATGTCATGGCACGTTGATAAGTTGCACCTGCATTTTTGAGGCCAAAGGGCATCACCTTGTAACAAAAAGTTCCCCAAGGTGTAGTGAATGTTGTTTTGTGTTGGTCATCAGGATTTATTCGAATTTGGTTGTATCCTAAAAAACCATCCATGAGTGAAAGCATTTCATGGCCAATGCAGGTATCGACAAGAGTATCAATGTTTGGGAGAGGGAAATCATCCTTAGGACACGCTTTGTTGAGATCTCAAAAGTTAGTGCATACGCGTATCACCCCGTTAGGCTTACGAATGGGTACCATGTTTGAAAGCCACTCAAGATAGTCGATAGGAACTATGAAGTTCACGTCTAAGAGTTTTTGAAGCTCTATTTTTACCAAGAGGGCCATGGTAGGATGCATTCTCCTAAGTTTTTGTTTGATCGGCTTAGCATCAGGCTGTAAGGTGAGATTATGGACCACCAAACTAGGGTCAATACCGGGCATGTCCTTGTAGGACCATGCAAATATACCCTTTTTCCTCTTGAGGAGAGCAATAAATTGCTCTTGTTCATCGGGTGATAAAATTTTGCCAAGCTTGACAATTTGGGGATTGTCTTTGTCTGAACTAAGGTCCACATCGATAGTATCTTCAATAGACATGTGGGAACCTTCCTCAAGTTGATGGGGCATAGGGATCAGATGAATATCATCTAAGATGTCATCAAACTCTTCTGGCTTATCCTCATCTATTTCTGCCTGGAAAACCTCGGGATTCGAAGGTGAAGGTGAAGGCGAAGGTGGAGGGGATGGAGGAATGTAGTTGGTAGAAGCCCTTAATAATTCCTCGAATAAGAAAAATTTGGCAAAGGTTGGAGGTGAGGAAATCCGGTCCATATCAATAAGGCTTATGTCAATTGGAATTGGCTTAGCCGGATCGTATGGATTACGGAGTGGGGTGAATAAATCAATAGGATTCATGTTGACTTATGGGTAAGGTGGACAAGGTTGGATGGAATGGATGGAACCTAGGGATCGGTGCTAGGAGCTTGGTTAACCTGAACAGTAGCAAGCAATACAAAGCATATTTTATTAAATGGTATATTTACATGCAATGCTAAAAAAGAAAACATGTTTTTGATTGATTTTTTATTTTTTTGTATTTTTATTTTTTTTTGGTAGTGGTGAAAACCACTATTTTTGTTTTATGTACATATGTTACAAGTTGGCTTATGGAATGGCTTAATGGAATGGAGGTGGTGGCTCACCAGTAGGTTCAACTCGTTCTTGTGGAAGAAGCAAGCGAAAGATGGGCTCATGGATGGGGAACATGTTGAGATAAAACTCATCTTGTTCAGAATGGGGAATGATGGGCTCTGATTCTTCTTCAGATTCATCTAAAATAATTGACATAAGCTTGAATTCTTCATAGATTTCCTCATCAAAATTATCGGGATGGAGGGCTTCTTCTCTTGAATTGAGGTTAAGCCTTTGGAAGGCTTGTTCAAAAGAAGAGGTGGTGGAAAGTGGGTGGAAGCCTAGACCTGAATGATCATGCACCTCTTGATATGGAACATCGATAGGTTGATGCACTCCTTATTCATGCAATCCTAGGCCATAGCCTTGCCAATTGACTATGTGGAAATAACAAGATGGAAACCTCGTCATGCTTGAAATATTAGAAAGTTTTGGTTCTTTGGGTTCTTCTATGGGAGCTAGACTTGATGAAGATTCAATTCCCCCATATACAAAATTTATGCTATTTGGAATTGAACCCATGTTATAGACTTCTCCTATTGCTAAAGGTGGATCACGTGGGTGACCAAAATCCTTAGCACTAGGGATGGTGAGGAGCATAATGGTGATGTCATTGACCATGTACTCACCAATACCAGGATTGGTGAGATGGACCTTGACTTGGGATGACATGGAATGATTATGGTTAGATGATGGCTCAGGCGATGGTGAAGATGAAAGTATCTCACAATCCATTAATTTGACTTGTGAAACATTGGGTGATGGCAATGGATTGGCTTGGGAAGATTGTAGAATGGATGATGATGATGATGATGTGGATGGCAATGATGTTGATGATGTGGACTAGTTGTGACCACATGTGCATGTAGGTAATGATGAAGATGGAGGTGATGTGGAAGCTTGATGATGGTTGGTGATAGGGAGCTCTTCAGGGGAATGGGATCCTTTGATGAAGAGATTGGTGTGGTGGTGGATGGATTGGATGATGGTGAAAGAAAAATATGAGTGGAAGGGAGCATGGACTCATAAGGATTTGAGATGAAATTGCAATACTTAAATGGCTCGACGTCCATCGGTATGCAATGTACCTATCCCTCATGAACATATTTCAAGCATTGATGTAGTATTGAAGGGACACATCTCATTTCCCTCATCCAAGGTCTTCCAAGGAGTACATTGTATGCCATGGATCCTTCCAAGATGTGGAACATTGTATGCAATATTTTAGCCCCTACTTCGATGGGCAAAATAATAGTGCCAACTATGGAACACAAAGCATCATTGAATGCTTTGAGGGTGAAATATGACTTGGTGATGTGAGATGGAGGAAGTTTCAAATGATGAAGGGTGGATGTGGTAATGATGTTGATAGAGGAACCGATGTCAATTAGGACTCTCTTGAAAGGCTTCTTGTCAATTAGAGCCATGATATGCAATGGAGGGTCTACTGATTCCGATGAGATTGGCTTAATCTCAAAGTCATAAAATGTTATGGAAGGCTCCATGCATGTTTGGATACTCCCCACAAAGTTGTTGAAGGCATTAGGATCTTGCGATTGCAATTCAATGGATTTCAAAATGTCCATTAATGCCTCTCGATGTGGGGGAGATTGTTGGATTAGCTCATAGATTGACAATTTGGCGGAAGCCATTTTCAAACTTGTAGTTAGTCGACTACTCAATGAGATAACTGGTCGAGGTGGATGATTGATGGGAGGATTTGGAGGATTTGATTGGCTTTGGACATGGATGGGTGATGAAGGAATGGGTGAAACTTGGATGGGTGGCGATGTAGAAGGTTGTGAGACACTTGCTTGAGGTGGTTGCCTTTGTTGGTTATTTCGTTGACCTCTAGTGACCACATGGATGGCCCCTACAAACCCTTGGTATTGTTGAATGTGGTTGACTTGGTTAGGAGGAGTTTTAGTGTTAGTTCCCCCTACATTTGGTTGCACCTCCTCGTGATGAGGAAGTGGTGTTTGAAATATACCAAGGTCTTGGTTTTGTTGAGCAAGGGGACTATTAACTTTAATTACCCCCAAGTCAATGAGGTCTTGGACTACATTTTTAAATGCATGGCAATTGTTGATGTCATACCCATTTTGCCTATGGTAAGGACAAAATAGGTGTTCCCAATAGTGTTTACCATGTTTGGAGGGATCATCCGGTCTAATGTTGGGCAAAGCAAGTTTATTTGTCTCATACAACCTTTTAAAAAGGGAGGCATATGATTCGGCTAATGGGGTGTATTGGTGATTTTGTCTGACCGACTATCACTGGGGATGGTCTTCCACAGTTGGCACTGTGTTTTGAACTATTGGAGCTTGTGTTGTTGAGGGGACCGCATGATATGAAATTTGTTGTGGTGTTTGTTGCATAGGTTGTTGTTGAGCCATTACCAGCTGGCTCATGACCACTTGATTGACTTGATTGGATTGGGTGGTTGGGGTAGCCTGTGTTGATTTTTGTTGGCCTGAATAATTGCTTTTGTATTGGCCCTTGTTTTGCCATTCTTTCTTCTTAGGCTTTAGTACGCCTTCTTGGATTTTGATATCCTCAATGACGCTAGCCTGAGCTAAAGCTTCTTCAAATGATTGATAGGTTCATAATTGGAGCATCCAAGAGATAGGTTTTAAGCAACTCTTGGTGAATAGCTTAATTAGCTCATCCATTGGTAGGGTGAATGGCAATTTAGTGATGATAACCCTCCAATGGTTTCTAAAATCATAGATAGATTCATCATCTTGTTGTCTTAAGGCATAGACATTAGATAATGAGATCTTATTTTTAACATTTAGGATGAAACGATCAAAGAATTGATCAATCAATTGGTCAAAAGTATAGATACTATGGCTTGGCAATTGATTGTACCATTCTATGGCATCTCCTCCCAATGTTTGAGGAAAATTTCAAAGCATGAGAGCATTATCATCTTGAATTTTGAAGCATGCATGAACAAAGGTGCTCACATGTTCTTTGGGATCCTCAGTTCCCTTAAATTTGTCAAATTTGGGTATCGTAAAATCTATCGGATATGGCGGTGATGGTATCGAAGGATGAATTGGTTGATTGATCAATTGGTGTAAGGTTGGTTTCTGGTTTGAAAAACTAGGAGTAAATTGCATCAATTGATCTATTTGTTTTTGCATGGCCTTAATTCGAGGGTCTTCCTCAGGAATGTGGAAACCCTGAATTACCTAATGGGTTTGTGGTGGAGTGGAAGAAATATTGTGGAGTGATCAAATGATGAGGAGATTGGTACTGATGACTAGGTGAATTGGATGGGATATGATGAATGGGGGATTGTTGATGAAAATATGGGGAATTATGGAATGATGTTGATTGATGAAGGTTATGGCTAGGCTGGCCAATAGGAATAGGATGGGTGATGGTGTGACTAGGTGGGGGAATAGGGATAGAAACCACAGAAGACTGTGGTGCCCATGATGGACCCTGGTTGACAAGGGTAGTCTGAGTAGAGTTATGCAAGGGCTTAGGGTTTGCTTGTACTTGTTGTTGAGCATTTTGACATTGTCTAAGAAATTTGTTTAGGTGTTCCCATGCCTCACTAATATCTCTATCAGAGGCTAAGGGTATGGAAGTGGATGGTATGGATGATGTGGCTTGGGTACAAGTTATACTAGGTATGTTAACTTGTGAGGCTAGGACTTGTGAAGCAGCATTTACATGTGCTTCATACAAGGGGTTGGTATAGGTGGAGGTATATGAGGTGCTAGGAGCACATGAAGGTTGGGGAATGGACATATGGGATGAAGGTGCAACTGATGCCTCAAAAAGAGGGTTAGTATACACCTAGGTAAAGGTGGATGGGGGTTGGGAGTAAATAGGCTCTTGCTGTAAAACAGAATCCTATCTAGGTGAATTGGGAATAGACTCTAAGACATAATTAGAAGACTTCATGAAAGCTTCTACTCTTGCCATGTCTATATGGGTAATGTGGTTGTCAATGGTAGGGGAGGTTGACTCCTCTTGGGGCATGGCCATGTGATAGGATGTGGATGGTAAGGAATGTGAGGGACCTGCAGATAAATATGCCTATGTCACATTCAGGGATTCTACCACAGAAGTGGTGGGGAATGTGGATGAAGGTTCCATTAAATTATCTTGACTTATTGCTTTCTTTTGATTTCTAGTTAATACCATAAGAAAAATAAATCAAGATACAAATTAAAACACCAAATGTAACACAAAAACTAAAATTCTTAAGGAAACAAACAACCAATGCTAAGTTTCAACCAATGTGGCTTACCTTGTTCATTGATTATCTCCTTTTAATGTGTATTCATTTTATGTGTTAGTCTTGTGTGTTTTGATGTTCTAATATTTCTTAATGAAACAAAGGTAAAATCTATGGTGAAGATAGGGCAACGAGATTCTTGTTGGTGATGAAATCCAACAAGTTTTCTCGGGGGTATCCTAGGGTGTCTATGGGCAGAGATTGGTGGATGGAGATGAATGCCACCATCACCTAATCTCAAGCAATGGTTGGTGATGAAATCCAACCACTACTATTTTGAATGAACCATGATGTGTGTGAATTATTTTTAAATCTTATGTTTTCTATTGTGTACAAACAATGTTAAAAACAATTAATTTCATAAATCTAAATTAGAAGCCAACAAAAGAATGCCAAGTTCTCCAAAGGGCGTGAAGTACACCGCTTAAGACCCCCTGTCTAAATAACAACCGGAGGGTTCATCCACCCCTCTACCTGGAATCACCCAACTGGAAAGGGATACTTTTGGCAATCTAATGGTGTTCCAACTTAGATAAATGAAAGAAAATGTTTCTAACCCTAAGATGCAACACTATGTTATGCAATTTTTTAGTTCAAATGCAGACAAAATGCAGCAATTTGTATTAAGAAAATAGAAACCCTAATCAGAATATGTAAATGAATGCAGACCTAAAAATGCAAACTATCATGAGTTCATTTCTAGATTGTTTAATGATGGTTCATTTTAAACTTAAAATCTAAAAAATACAACAGATAACCCAAAATACGTAAAACAGAAGACTAGGGTTTTAAATAACAGACTTACTGGATAGCCTACGTATTTGCTCCTAGATCTCTATAAACACCCTTGGGCGCTTCTGGATGCTTCTGAGATGCCCTTGGGTATTTTTGGGTTGCCCTCGGATGTCGTCGGGCACTTTGTGCACCTTCTGCAAACTTCTACAAGCTTCAGAAACCCTAGATCCAGCGAAATCTATGAAATTTGTGCTTCTAAAAAACTTGCAAGATGACAGAAAATAACAAGCAAATTAGTAAAATAGATCATAAATAGAAACCCTTAGGGGGTCCCACCATGATCACCATTTGAAATATGCAAAACGCAACACCCAAACAATGCTTGAACAAAATGAGATACAAAGAAAACACAAGATTGCACAATAGAATAATTTTCATTGATGGGGGGAGCCTAGAAACTCCATTGTTTACAAGCTTGGATCCTTGAATCCTTTTGATACAATATTACAAGGTGTTAGGGTTCTCCAAAACCCTAACAAGCAGAGTTGTGATGTCTTCAAGCGCGTCTTGATCCCAATAGGGTTGAGTGGGCTTTTTGATATCCAAGGCTGGGCCACTCCAGATGATGAGGTAGTGCTTCAGATCTGCACACAAGGACACAACAAAAATAGTTAGTAATACCTGTGAGGGCTCCATAGTGTGAGGCCCTCTATGAGCAATAGTAAACCCTAACTAAGTGTTGTAAATAAAGTGAACAAAAATAGAAGCACATGCATAAAATAATAAATGATTGATCTATTTTACTTACTATCTTCTGATGCGTGATGTCTGATGCAGGTGACTGGTGCGGCGATGCCCTAGCATCACCCGGAGGCTAGGGAGTCTTCAAGAATGATAGCGTAAAATGCCCTGTGGGCACTTGGCTGCTACAAGAAATGCCCGTGGGCACCTGGGGCTGAGGGGAAGGATTCTACAAAAGTAGATCCGATGAGGGAGGAAGGATGGCGATGGTGATGGGGGTTACGACGAGCGAGAATGATGGCAGAAGTGGTGTGAGGTGACCTAGGGCACTTAAGGGTTTTAAGCACTCAAGGAACTCACAAACTTAGGGCAATTAAGAACTCAGAGGAATCAGGGGTTGAGCCATCAAAATGGCTCCTATTTATAATCCAACCTAGGGCATACTTAGGGTTTCAACGACACTAATCGTGTGGTTGAGATTAAAGCATATCCAAGGGTAGATAATAAATCTAGGGTGTGGCACGGATTGATGTAAATGGGTGGTCAAGATTAAATGAAATTGGATGGCTAGGATTAATTCACTTAAATAAATACATATTTATTAAATATATATTAAAATATAATATAAAATATTATATTTAAATATATATAAAATAAATATATAAATAAATGTGAATAATGATTGAAAATGGTAGGAAAATAGGGATAGTGGACAAATTGGCTAGGATTTGGTGGTGGAAATGGTGGGAAGGCTAAGATGGAGGGCAAATGGCTAGGATTTGGTGTCTACAAATTAACCTCATGTTTCTTAAATATCCTTGAACCATACGTTATAACTGCCCCATCCTGTGAGAGCACACCACCTAAACCTTCCAATGATGCATCCATGCATACTGTAAAATTACCCTGAGGGTCTGAAATATTTAATATGGGTGGTGTAGTGAACCTCTGCTTGAGCAATTTAAAATTTGCCTCACATTTATTAGTCTACTTGAATTCTTTTCCCTTTCTCTAGAGATTATTTATTGCAGATGTTATCTTGGCATAATCTTTTACATAGTGCCTATAGTATCTAGTTATACCCATGAAACTCCATACTTCAATCACATTTATTGGCACCAACCAATTCAGTATAGCCTCTATTTTCTTGGTATCCATATCTATTTCATCAGTTGAAATGATATGCCCTAAGTACTGCACCTCTGACACATAGAAGTCGCACTTAGATAGATTTACATACAATTAATTCTTCCTTAGTAGATCTAACACAATCTTAAGATGTTTATCATGATTTGTCTTATTTCGAGAGTAAATTAACATATCATCCAAAAAACAAGGACAAATATATCTAGATGCTTCCAAAAAACACAATTCATCAAGTTCATGAATGTTGCTAGAGCATTCATTAGTTCAAAAGGTAGAACTATAAACTCATAGTGTCCATAGCAAGTATTGAATGTTGTCTTATGGATGTCTTCTTTGTGGATCGTCAATTGATGATAATTGGATTTTAGATCGATCTTTGAAAATATTGTAGCATCCTTTAATTGATCAAAAATATCTTCATACCTATTTTTAATTGTTGCCTTGTTGAGCATCCTATAATCTATGCACAACTTCAAGGAACCATTCAGTTTCTTTACAAACAACACTAGTGCACCCCATGGTGATACACTCGATCTAATTAATACCTTTTATAGAAACCCTTGTAGCTACACTTTTAGCTCTTGCATATCAATGGGATTCATATTTTAAGGAGCCCTATGAATAGTCTTTATCCTAGGTTGGAGCCCAATTGTAAAATCAAACTCATGTTTTGGAGGTAGTCTAGGTAAATCTTCAAGAAATACATCCCTAAAATCTTGAATTATTGGGTGTTTTTCAAACACATCTTCCTTCTTTTCCTTATCAATTTTATTTATCTTAACCACATAGATCATTCCTCCCCTTTTTATGGACTTATTAAGTTGCATTGCCGAAAGGATTTTGGATTGAAAATCCCCTTGTATGCTATACACCCTCTGTATTTTCCTACCATATTTTATATACTCAATACATCTATCTTGGAATTTGATCATAACCTTATATGCTTGTAACCAATCCATTCCTAAGACTACATAAAAAGCATGTAGTGGTGCTACATAAAGACATCCAATGGTTATACCAATAGGTAAAGTAATTTCATCCATTGGATAGCATTGATTCATAGAGTAGGTTTGTCCTAAATCATACTCGATCTTCCACCCATGTACCAAGATTCCTGATCTTTCTGGTATATCCTTAATTAAACTAGTAGAAACAAAGCTATTTGTGGCTCCACTATCTTTCAAAAGTTTAACACTTCTACCAAAGATCTTACCATTTATAAGCAAATGGGTGGCTTACCCTTCCAGATTCTAACTCTTTGTCATTGCATAGATCTTGTGTGCGGGTTATTTTCCTTTTGAACTCTGTCCTACTCTGATCGGGAAATTACTAACATAATGAGGTCCACCACAATCAAAACATCCAATTTTAGGCCCTAGATGTATTTTTTGCTTCTATCCTTCTTTGTCTTTCACTGCTAATGGGGGTTGGGCTATTATTACGAAGGTGACTTATTTCTACTATTGTTGTGGTTGTTAAAATTGTTGTTTATTCTTTGGAACTTCTGATGAGGGCTAGAAATGCCTCAATCATAGCATGTTTTGAACATTGAAACTGCATAAAAACTCTTGTGTTTAATCTGATAAGCTAGTTAAGTTGATTTAATATGTTGTTTATTAACTGTTTGCATGATCAATGTGTTAGAAATACTATATTCTAATTTTTACAGTTTTTTGCATAGTTTTATGTTACTTTGTCATGACTTGCTAAATGAGAAGTATGCTTAGGTTGATAGCAGCATTTCACTAGTTTTGTTTTGATATGTTTCAAGCATTTATTTTATCTAAATTTAGAAAATAGTGCAAGAAAACTGTTACTGTGCAGCAAAAACTAGTTTTCCAATGTAAATTCCAGCCAGCTGCCAATGAATAGCAAGGCATGGAATTCACACATGGAGAGAGATGAAGGCTATTGTAATTTGATCCTGAGAGCTAACCCACCTGAGAAATGTAGATGAAATCATTTGAAGAGCACATAGTTGTTCATTTTGAAGATCTTCAAAATGAACAGACATCTTCGGAATGAACAAACATCTTCGGAATGAGAAATACAGTCTCTTCGGAATGAGAAATACAGTCTCTTCAAAATGAGCCACTTATATTCGGAATGAGAACCGAAAGTGCTTTTTGACTTGTTGACTAATTTCTAACGATGGAAAAAGGGAAAGAAAGATTGAAAAGGTTAAGAAAAATATCTCCCATCTGACTTTGTCGTCTTTACCGACCAAAGCCACCATTTATGGAAAAGATCAATTTTGATCCTCTTCTAGGATAAACCCAGGAAATGTTGTAGCATAATATGAATAGATATGTAAGATAGGAATGAGATATTCTCAGTTTGTAAGTATATTTTAGGATATCTATAAATATATAGCTCCCGTACAGGTTGATCTAAGAAGAATATAGGGAAAATAAGCAAGAGGTATAATAATAGCATAAAAGTGACTATTACAGTCCTGTAACAGGGTTTTTAGCAGCAATACTATAATTATGTTCTTGAATCAATAAATTGCACTTCTTTTTCTATTCATATTATTGTAAATGAGTGTGAGTAAGATCTAGAGAGAGAGAAATACTCATACCATCTTCTAGACAAGGAGGCTGGCCACTTCCAGACCTAGGAGGAGGACTAACAACAAGTTTTTATTCTGATTTTGCTATAGTAGAATAAGTTGTAAAACTTGTCATTTCATTTCCTTGTAAACTTCTAACAGTCTTTGCAATCTTAGCTTATTTTATGATTAGGATAATCTTGAGGTTTGGTTGTAATCTCCAATTTTAGCAATATTTCAAATTACTGCAGATTGTCATTTCCAAAATTTATTGTTTTTTGTAATTTACTGCATTTTGTGTTTTGCTATCAACCCCTGCACAAAATATTGACAACCTTCTGTTACAAAGCATTGACAGGACTTAATTTCCATGTTATAATTAGGTTTCCATTACTACAAAAGTAAATAGACTTCCTTTATGCAATCATAATTAGATTTCTAATTCTGCAACTATAATTAGAGAGTTATTTCTGCAACATAATTAGATTTCATTCTGTAATTGTAACTAGGATTTCATTTCTGTAGTTAATAATTAGTTTACATTTCTGCAATTAGATTAAAGTTCAATTTATGCAATTTAGAGATAAAAATTTCCTAAATCCCCCACATAATCGATCTCACCAATAAGACCTATTACTCCTAATTATCCTAAGTTATAGCCCTATTCACTCCTTCAACAAATAGCCTTGTACATTGCCCTGGATTGACAAATTCATTGAGAATTAATGATGTGCATAATGACAACGCATCATTTTGGCATCGTTGTTGGGGAATAGTGTTGCTAGAAGGTGACAACAATCCAATAGCTGTTAATTAGACTAAGCTATGAAAATTCAAGATAAAATCTAAATATAATAGCTGGTTAAAGTAACAACTATTGATCAATAACTTATGTCATTCAAGAGTAAACATGAATGAGTAAGCTTGGGGATGAAAAAGGTAGAATTACTCAAAAGGATCCTTGGCTTGTTCCATTAAGAAGATCTTCATGCCTAAGGGGTGAATCACCTATGTTTGAACTACCAAAAAAACTGAAACAAAAATCACCAGCTTCATTAGAACATCTTGAGAAATAAAAATCATCAGACTCATCATCAACAAAGTATTTTGGACCTCTTGAGAGTGAAATTTAGATAGGTTTAAATGTTCCCAAGGAACAAGAAACTATGGTGGAGGGAGGCAATCTAGATAGGGATGGCCAACATGGCTATGTCCATAATGAAGGAGATGATCAGGATATGCCCCAACCTTCCAGAACATTTGAATATCCTATCCATTTGAATCCAACCCAAAACTCTCTCATGAAAACCATTTCACCTTCAGTACTTCCAACCTTTCGAGGTGTTGTATTTGAAGATCCTGATTAGTTTTTGTTTGAATTCAAAGTAATGTGTCAAACCTATGACTATGTAAATGACAATAAAAAACTTAAGGTTTTTCCCTCAACACTCAAGGACTCAGCATTACATTGGTTCATGAGCTTAGAGCCAAATTCCATCAAAACCTGGGATCAAATGGAAACTATGTTTTTAGACAAATATCAGGAGTATTTTCGTGTAAGGAATAGGAAAGATGAGTTATTCAGGATTAAGCAAGAATATGATGAAACATTAGAAGACTATATTGATAGGTTTTTCTTTTTTCATAGGAGATGTGGACTTGTAGAACCTGAGTTATGCAAAACCCTATTTTTGAAAGGATTACAAGATGAATCTAGAGAAGTATTGGATTTGATGGGAAAGGGGGATGTAAATACTCTCAATAATAAGGAAATTATGGGTCTCTATAGGAATTACTCTCACACTAAGTAGGGAAGAATAAAAAAGAGTACAAATGGCACTAATGTGAAGGACCTAATAGAGGAACTTGTAAATTTTAAAACTGATTTTCTGGTGCAATTGAACACAACTTTGGGAGAAATGTCTACAAAAGCAAAAACCATAGAACCTTTGGCAATTTATTTCCCAAGATGTAGAAATAAACATGCTTTGCAGGAGTGTCCTTTAAATAAAATGTCTATCTCAGCCATTTGTAGTATCTATTTGAAGAAGCATTTGACTAATAAATACCACCTGCTACCACAACTCAAAACTGTGTTAGAGAATCAGACTGAGGAACTCAACTATGTTGGACCAAAATAGGGGGGAAATTTCTTTCAGTACCAAAATCCCCCTTGTTTTCCTACAATTTGGGGGCATAATCCTTGGACTATGCCTTGGGGACAATCAGAACCACCCCAACGTTCTTGGAATTATCCTCAATGGATAAATTCCCCAAAATGGCCACAAACAAGTTGGAGTAATCTAGCCTGGAATCAGAATCAGAATAACCCATCATGGAATCAAAACAACCCAGCCTAGAATCAAAATCATACAAATCCACATTAGATGCACAATCAACCATAGTGGAGTCAACAATACCAGTCCTATCCAAGGCAACAAAGAAATCAATGTCAAGCTCAGCATTTATTGCCTACACCTAATCAAAATTTTCAAGAAAAATAGAACCAACCATAGCAAACACAATAGGTGAACAACCTCAACTTCCAGCTCAACCAAACATTAATCCAAACAACATGAGACAGGCATCCCCTGTCTATGTGGCTGAAGCTGAAGAAAATGCTGAAATAAATGTTCTTGATTGTAGCAATATCCAACTTTGTTAAGGAAAAGTTGTACTCGAACCTGTTTCAACTAAAATAAAGGAAAATGAAAAGCAAGAACCTTTGGAACCAGTTAGAGTTCAACCAACAACAGAGAAATAAGAAGAAAAAATAGAACCACAAGCAGAACAATTACCTTCATCAATGATAATTCCATATCCTGAAAGATTCAATACCACAACAAAAAATTCTGAGTCAGACCTGGTCAAGGAACTTAGAAATTTAACTATATCATTGCCCTTATTGCAAGCCATTAAGGATATACCAGTAATTAAAAGTACTATCCAAGATTTATGCATTAGAAGAGCAGGAAGAAAAAAGAAAGCATTTCCCAAGACTGTTCAGGTTGAAGGAAAGATAGTTTATCTCTTGTCATGAAAACTAGTACCTCTAAAGTATAGTGACCCAAGGAGTCCAATTATCACAGTTACCATAGGCTCAGTACCAATATCAAATGTCTTAGTAGATCTAGGAGCTACAATAAATTTCATGACCAAGGATATAATGGAACAATTATAGCTCAAACATCTCAGTCCCACATTTACAATTTTAGAAATGGCTGATAGGTCAGTTGTAAAACCTGAAGGTATCATTGAAGATGTCCCTATAGAAGTCTCTTCTTGGGAATTCCCTACAATTTTTTTGGTTTTACAGCCAAGAAATTTAGCACATGGATATCCCATCATTTTGGGAAGACCTTGGCTTGCAACTACAACAGCCTTCATAGACTGTAGATCTAGAAAAATGACCATTTCAAATGGTATTGATCTAAAAAAGATCTCTTTGTATCCTCCTGCAAGACCCTCCAAAAAAATTTTAGGTTATTTATGGTTTCCTGACTTAGATGAAGAACCAAAAGAGGTTATTTCCTCACTAGCCACATTGTTAGTAAGGGAACACACAGAAGACCTCTATGACATAGAAACTTTAGAGAATGAAACTATCATAATGAATGTTCTGCATGAATAAGGGTTAGAAGAGGAAACAGTAAATATCCATCAGTTGTTAAGGAATGATGAGAACCACAATTATAAAGGAGAGCCATCTATACTATCATAGAAAACATCTGTTTCACTACCACATGGGTGGCACCATCACCTGATTTTTCCTTCTCACTGTTCCATACAGGATATGCTTCCATTAGAAATCAATGAAACAAAAAAATTTCATTTCCTCCCATCTCATCATTGCCCTCTTAACTCCCTAATCACCAGGTATGAAGAAGTGAATTCAGTCCTTCTAAATACAAAAATAGAAGTCCATCCAGGCAAATTTCTAAACATTAACATCTGGTTTACTAGGGAAGAGGAATAAAAATTGATAATTATTTTGCAAAGCATGTTCATGCTTTTGCTTGGGACTACAAAGATATGTCAGGGGTTCACCCTGATATATGCACCCACAGGATTTATACTGAAGAAGTCAAGCCAGTAAGACAACCCTAGAGAAGACTGAATCTTGCCCTAAGGGATATTGTAAATAAAGAAATTGAAAAGCTTTTGGAGGTAGGATTCATTTACCCAATTTTTGATAGCCAGTGGGTCTCTCCATTGGTTATAATTCCTAAGAAAAATAAAAAAATGAGAGTATGTGTAGACTATAGAGAGCTGAATAAAGTGACATACAAAGACCATTTTCCATTACCTTTCATAGATCAAGTGTTAGATACCCTTGCTGGAAAGAAATACTTTTGTTTTCTTGATGGATTTAGTGGGTATAATCAAATTCAGATTGCACCTAAAGATCAAGATAAAACAACCTTTACCTGTCCATGGGGAACATTTGCCTATAGGGTTTTACCTTTTGGTTTGTGTAATGCCCCAACAACATTTCAGCGAGCGGTCTTAGCAATTTTTTCTGATCTGAGTACCAACAGTGTTGAAATATACATGGATGATTTCATAGTATGTGGATAGAATTTTGACTTTACATTATAAAATCTTGACAGAGTTTTAACTCGCTGTGAAACATACCAGTTATCCTTGAATCCAGACAAATGTTTTATGATGATGAAGGAAGAAATAGTTCTTGGTCATCACATCTCTCTTCAAGGGATCCAAGTTGATTCAAAGAAGGTGGAAATTATCAAGAATCTTCTTCCTCCTAAAACTCAGACTGATGTCAGAATCTTCCTAGGACACATTGGTTTTTACCGTAGGTTTATTCCCAGCTTTAGCACAATAGCCAATCCCATGTTTGCCCTATTGACTAAATATTTTGAATTCTCTTGGACTGCAAGGTGTCAAGAATCATTTGAAGCTCTGAAAGAGAAATTAGTAACTCCACCTATGTTAAGAGGACCTAATTGGACATTACCATTTCACATACAGGCTGATGCTTCCAATATTGTAATTGGAGCAACATTAGAACAAATTGACAATGGTGAACACTATGCCATCTACTACATTAGCAAGAATTTGACAGGAGCTAAGAAAAATTATACCATAACTGAGAAGGAATTCCTAGCAATAATTTATGCCATCAACAAATTCAGGCATTACATCATAGGTTATCAAATATTCATTCACACAGATCACACAACCATTAAGTATTTGATGAATAAGCCTATGGTAAGTGTAATAATTATTCGTTGGTTACTATTGTTGCAAGAATTTGATATCACAATAATCAACAAACCAAGAAAAGCTAATGTTGCAGTAGATTTCTTGTACAGGTTGCAGAACACAGAGGAAGGGGAATTAGTTGAGGACATTTTTCTTGATGAAAAATTATTTGCTATATCAGTCCAATCACCTTGGTTTGCAGATATAGCCAATTATTTGGTCATATGGAAAGTTCCTCCACATTTCACTTCAAAATAGAAAAAACAATTGATCAAACAGAGTTCTTCCTTTGAGTGGATTAAGGGTATACTTTTTAAGTGCAGTCCTAACCATGCGTTACGTAGGTGCATCCGAAAGGATGAGGTATATGATATCCTGAGGGCTTGTCATGATGAACCCTCAGGTGGACACTATTTTGTAAAAAACACAATTAGAAAAAAATTAGGGACAGGATATTATTGGCCATCTCTTCACAAGGATGTGAAAAAGTACATCAGGCATTGTAATGCATGCCAAAGAATGGGGAAACCCACTCATACAAATGAAATGCCACTACAACCTTAATTGGTTTTAGAGCCATTTGAGAGGTGGGGGCTTGATTTTGTAGGACCTATTGATCCACCTTCTCAAGGAAATGTGCATATTCTAGTATGCACTGATTACCTGACAAAGTGGGTAAAGGTGTGTGCTTTCAAACATGCTCGTGAAGAGAAGTTCGGCGATTTCTTATATACTTAGATTTTTTATAGATTTGGAGCTCCACGATCTATCACCATAGACCAAGGACCCCAATTTGCATCTAAATGCATTGAGGCATTTACAATTATATGAAATCAAACATAGGAAATCATCACCTTACCACCCATAAGAAAATGGCTAGGTTGAGGTAACAAACAGGGAACTGGAACGAATCTTGACAAAAATAGTAGCTTTTCATAGGATAAACTGGCTAGATAAATTACCTAAAGCAGTTTGCGCTTACAATACTACTTGGAAATCCACTACTGGATTCACACCTTATGAAATAGTTTTTGGTAAAAAGCCCCTCCTACTTGTTGAATTTGAGCTACTAATATTGTGCACAACATTGGAAATTGATATTGAATTGTCACAAGCACAGACGGACAAGATTCTATAGTTGAATGCATTGGATGAACTTCGGTTGGATGCTCTGCATCAAACTAAAGTAATTCAGGAGTAGAGGAAACTATGGCATGACAGTCATATTCAGCAGAGGTAATTTCAACAAGGAGATTGGGCTTTGCTATTTTATTCTCACTATGAGGACTTCACTAGAAATCTGAGAACTAGATGGCTTGGACCTTACCAGATTGAAGAGGTATTTGACAATGGAGCATCTCATCTATCTCCTATTGATGGTTCATGGAGAAATTTTGTAGTGAATGGACATCGCCTCAGGGTGTACCATACACATCTTACTAAAGAGGAATTCTTACAACAACTTGACAGTTTGGATGCACAACAGGTGGAAGAGATTCCCTCTTCCACTTCAATAAAATCAGCATGATCATGGATTTCAACAAAAGCAAAATAAATAAATAAATAAATAAAAGTAAAAAAACATAGAGAGAAAAGGAGAGGTAAAAAATAAAAATTAAAAATTAAAAAAAAAAAGAGAAAACAAGAAAAAAAAAAGAGATAAAAATGAATAGCTCAGTAGTGAAAACCTTTCCTAAGGCACTACTGAGTTGGTATGCATGAAACCCAGTTTTCTGGCATGCATAACCTTGAAAATTTTTGAATCATCATTGTACAAATTCACCAACTGCAATTGTTTTGAAATATTGCAGAAAATCTCAGTAGAACATCAATAGAAGCAGTCATTCTTCAAAACTTGCATTAACTTGTTTTAATCAGGTATATATTTCTTACATTTTTTCATTGTAAATGATTGGTATGTAATATATAACAATTAACCATTAGCATAAAAGGTATCCATAAGAGTTGGCATACTTGAAACATGTTTTGAGAAGGAGAATATTGGTTTCTACCTAATCTTCGGAATGAGAATGCCAAAAACAATGTCTGCTATCTTCTTCGGATTAATTATTATATTGTCTTCAGATTGAAATTTTCTTCAGAATGAAACTTTATCTTTGGAATGAGGATTTACCTTCACACTGAAGCATGATCTTAGAAATGAGGATTTGTCTTTAGAATGAAGCTTTGTCTTTGGAATGAGGAATTGTCTTCAAAATGAAACTTTATCTTCGAAATGAGGATTTACCTTCGTAATGAAGCATGATCTTCAAAATGAAATTTTATCTTCGAAATGAGAAATTGTTTTTGCAATAAATCATAATCTTCGAAATGAACATTCAACATGATATTTCCATGTGGCATCCAAGGAGGGGAAAATATACGATCAAGTAAAATTCTTTGACTGCATATGATAAATGACACGTGTTAGTTGAGATGTGATTTGTCTTATATTGCACCCATTAAGGAAGTACCAGAATCATAGAAATATGACCAACAACATGCCACAATTATTCGATGCTGATAATCATACACGTGAAAATCTGTGGGTGAAACAAAGGAGCTAAAAACAAGTGAGGTGGATTTGACGACAAGGACATTTGTGCAATCGTTAACAGATAGGTGTTCAGAGTAGAAATAAAAATGTGTGCTACCCTTCCTTTCGAAGACATATTTGCTAATGCAAAATGATTACAAGGTATAGTGCTGATATTGTAGTTCATTCCAAAGAAGAAAAATAGGGCAATTGAAAACCTGAAAACAAACCCTACAAGTCTGCAAAAACTAGAAACCAGCGATCCAGCGAAAGAGTAGTAGCAGAAGTGAACAGTTTTTAACATACCAAAATAGAAAAATGGGACGAAAGAAAAATATGGAACCAGCAGATAACCAGCAGATACCACCCACCTTCGAGAAAATCCAGAAGTGCTACAAATTTTTGAAGATGGAGGGCTTATGCCATTTTTCGACAAATTTAATGGGTCCTCTGAAGATTTGGCTGGCATGTTCGCTCACACATTCAGAAACAACCGGGCACACATTAACGACATGGCAATTGAGGTAACCCCTGAAGTTTTAAGTCAAATTACTAAGCTTCCATTAGAGGGTCTTCAAATTTCTATATCTGGGAAAAATACACTAGCAAATGTAGTTAGTCAGTTTCTATAAGAAAATGATAGGGAGCCAGAATACTTAATACACAACAACACATGCAAGGGGGTAAAAAGGGCCATCCTACAAGAACCCTGGGATGAAGTGGCCACATGGGTAATAAAATTTTTAACTTGTGAAGGGCAATATGTACTTTTATCAGGGCATCATCTCAAAATTTTGAACCACCTATGACATGGTAGGCAACAGCCAGAAGTTAGGGTAAATCTTCCCCTGTATCTACACTAGGAGTTGAAAAATATGGCAAAACAATATCAAAAATGAAAAGGGAGCCCTCACCACCATGGTCTTATTAAATTAGTCTACCAACATCATTTTAGAGGAAACCCTAGAAGCTTTGATAGGTTTTATTCTACTCTGAATGATGTAGTTTTTGGAAACAAGGATGAAGAGGAAGAAGAAATAGATGTTGTCGTAGATGTTGTTGTAGAGGAGGAAACACACCCAGTAGAAGTAACAAAGCACCTTTCTCCAGAACCTTCAACATCACAAGCTAAGAAACAAAAGAAGAGAGGGTCTGGAACTGACAATCGAAAAGAAAAACAAAAGAAAGTTCATTTTTCTAAGGATGTTACTGATCTATCAAAATAGGTGAGTGAAGTGCCTAGAAAAATAGGGGAAGAAACAACAAGGGAAACATAAGCACTCCCACTAAAATTTGAAATTGTCCCTACAGCCCATGCTGTCACCAGAAAACAGAGTAAAAAGAAAAAAATTGCATCAGGAACTAGGAGGTCTACAAGACTCCACTTGAGAGAAATAGTAGAACAGGTGATAGAAGAATAAGGTGGACAAGGTATTATAGATGTTATAGAAGTGAAACTAGCCCCTGAATATTTTTTAGAATTCCCTAAATAGATAATTGAGGAAGAGACTGGGCAAGACAGTTTTGAAGTTGCTACAGTTCAACAGGCCACAGAAAATATAGATGCAATCATAGATAGTTTCATGGAACCTCTTGATTAAGAGCAGACAACTGAAGTAGAAGATGATATAGCTATTAAGCAACCAACTATAAATGATTTTTCTGCATTATATTCTAAATCAAAAATAGAGGAGGTGGACATCACAGAACAGCTAAGAGCAACAAAAAGTGTTATCAAAACACAAACTAAATGGATTGAAGAAAAAGAAAATATCATTGAAATATAGGAAAATAAGATTGCAAAATTATAGCAGGAAGTGGCAAAATTGAGGAAGAGGTTGTCACAGTCTGAAGAACAAACAATTATATCTATTGATGAGGATAATTTGGCTCAGTTACTTATGGAATTATCTAGGGCAGATGACTCTTTTGAGGCAGACATAGGTGTTCATTCTGAAGCAGTGCCCTTTCATTCTGAAGAAGTGCCCTTCCATTCTAAATAATTGCCCTCTCATTCTGAAGATACTCCAGAATTGATTAAAAACATAGAAAATAATATTGGAGATAAGTCACAACAGGAAATACCAGCACAGGAGCAGTTTAAACAGCAACATGAAATTGTTCAAGTAAGTACTCCTTCAATTGAGATTTTTGTATTTCAAATTGTTACACCTTCAATAAAAGTAGAGGATAAGGGGGTATAAGTAGAATTTTTGTCTGATGACCAACCAGTGGAAATAACAGAAAAATGGATACAAGTAGAATTATTGTCAGATGACCAACCAGTGGAAGTAGCAGAAAAGGGGTTCAGGTAGATCTGCTACCCAGATTTCCACCTATAGTTAGACCATCCAATATTGTATCCCTAGAGCAATATAATACAGACATAGCTAGTTGGGTGATCAGATATGAGAAACTTGCCACTAAGGTTGAAAAATTCAAATTGGAAGGTAAACAGTTAGAAGCAAAAGAAACAAAAATCAAGGCATTAAAGGAAAAAGTGACTGATTTATGTTAGATTGCTAAGTTTTTGGTCCAATTCAGATGGTCGACCAGATTTTATAGTCTCATTTTGAAGGATAAATATCTCAGATGGTAGGTCATGAGGATTAGCTCAGGTATCCCATACAAATTAGACACAACTGTAGATTTCTTAGAAGCCTATTTTGACAGCCCTGTAGAACAGAAAAATCTCCTATGTGAATTGTTTTTACATAGCTTCTTTATTCTAGAAGAGGTAGAATTTCACCCTCAAATTTACATAGGAGATGTTCAATTGAGAGCATTCATGTCCACTTTACAAAATCAGTTTTACTGGGACCAGGAGAAAAGACAAAATAAAGAAATTAAATTAAGAGCTGAATTGTTAGTCAGAGCAGTTCAGCCAAATCACCCACTTATCACCAGACAACACTTCACCATGATGAACAGGGAAGATGTAAAAAGGATGTACTTGAGCAATTTGAGGGACTATGTGACCAAATTCTAGAATTTTTGTAATGACAATTTTGTTCCAACATTATCAATTTGCAGAAACAAATGGGTAGAACTTTCCATTTCTTTATAGAAAAGGGAACCTATCTCCCGCATTAACCTAGAATGGTCCAAAATAAGGACATAAGGAGTGATACAACTGATTGAAATCATGCAACATCACTGGATAGGTCTCAAATTTAGGCCTCCAACCATCATTTCTCTAGTTCCCTTCTATTTTGAAGAAGATTCTCAACCTAATGATCAGTTTGAAGAATGGCTCAGAAACCTTCAGGAGAACAAGGGATATTATATAGGCACCAAATTTTTCTACAGATCATGGAATTTGAATATGGATATATGTGATTCCATAGCCCAATAGAATGCATGAGGACATGCATTAATATAATTTGGTGGAAAATAATGAGGCCTAGAAATGCCTCAATCATAGCATGTTTTGAACATTGAAACTGCCTAAAAACTCTTGTGTTTAATCTGATATGCTAGTTAAGTTGATTTAATATGTTGTGTATTAACTATTTACATGATCAATGTGTTAGAAATACTATATTCTAATTGTTATATTTTTTTGCATAGGTTTATGTTACTTTGTCGTGACTTGCTAAATGAGAAGTATGCTTAGGTTGATAGCAGCATTTCACTAGTTTTGTTTTGATATTTTTCAATCATTTATTTTATCTAAATCTAGAAAATAGTGCAAGAAAACTATTACTGTGCAGCAAAAACTGGTTTTCCAATGTAAATTCCAGCCAACTGCCAATGAATGGCAAGGCATGGAATTCACACATGGAAAGAGATGAAGGCTATTGCAATCTGATCCTGAGATAACCCACCTAAGAAATGTAGATGAAATCATTTGAAGAGCACACAGTTGTTCTTTGGAATGAACAGACATCTTCGAAATGAACAAAAATCTCTAGAATGAGAAATACAATCTCTTTAGAATGAGCGAACATCTTTGGAATGAGAAATACAGTCTCTTTGGAATGAGACACTTATCTTAGGAATGAGAACATAAAGTGCTTTTTGACTTGTTGACTGATTTTTGATGATGGAAAAAGGGAAAGAAATATTGAAAATGTTAAGGGAAAATATCTCCCATCTGACTTTGTCGTCCTTGTCGACCAAAGCCACCATTTATGGAAAAGATCAATTTTGATCCTCTTCTAGGATAAACCCAAGAAATGCTGTAGCATAATAGGAATAGATCTATAAGATAGGAATGAGATATTCTCAGTTTGTAAGTAGATTTTAGGATATCTATAAATATATAGCTCCCATCCAGGTTGAGCTAAGAAGAATATAGGGAAAATAAGCAAGAGGTATAATAATAGCAGAAAAGTGACTGTTACAGTCCCGTAATAGGGTTTTTAGCAGCAATACTGTAATTATGTTCTTGAATAAATAAAGTGCACTACTTTTTCTATTCATATTGTTGTAAATGAGTGTGAGTAAGATCTAGAGAGAGAAATACTCATACCTTCTTCTAGACAAGGAGGCTGGCCACTTCCATACCTAGGAGAAGGACTAACAACAGATTTTTATTTTGATTTTACTGCAGTAGAATAAGTTGTAAAACTTGTGATTTCATTTCCTTGTAAACAGCTAATAGTCTTTGCAATCTTAGCTTATTTTATGATTAGGATGATATTGTGATTAATGATAGGTTTGGTTGTAATCTCCATTTTTAGTAAGCTTTCAAATTACTGCAGATTATCATTTCTAAAATTTATTGTTTTTTGCAATTTACTACATTTTGTGTTTTGCTGTCAACCCCTCCACAGAAGATTGACAACCTTCTGTTACAGAGCATTGACAGGACTTAATTTCCATGTTATAATCATGTTTCCATTACTACAAAAGTAAATAGACTTCCTTTCTACAATCATAATCAGATTTCTAATTTTGCAACTGTAGCTGGAGAGTTATTTCTACAACATAATTAGATTTCATTCTGTAATTGTAACTAGGATTTCATTTCTATAGTTAATAATTAGTTTCCATTCTTGCAATTAGATTAAATTTCAATTTATGCAATTTAGAGATAAAAATTTCCTAAATCCCCCACACAATCGGTCTCACCAATAAGACCTTTTGCTCCCAATTGTCCTAAGTTATAGCCTTGTTCACTCCTTCCGCAAATAGCCTTGTACACTACCCTGGATTGACAAATTCATTGAGAAATAATGATGTGCATAATTAAAAAACATCAACTTCCTCCTAAATCTTTCCTATTTCCTATAATTTCTTTTATCTTGCCTTGAGGAGTATTTGTTTGTTTGTTCTGCTTCCCATTTTATAAAACTTACATTGTTTCTTTTTCTAAGAGTTTGTTTGTATTGCTTAGAAGCTCCTTCATAATCAAAATAGGGCTTAATATAAGTCTCAACTTTCCTAGCGAAGTCATAGGCCTTTTGAAGAGTGTTATGCTCTCTCATGTTCACTTCATGCCCTATTCTGTGATCAAATCCTATTATGAACTTATGAATCTTCATCTTCTCATTATACGCAGGAATATATTTTAGTAACTTAACAAACTTCTGGTAATAAGCATCCATTGTCTTATTTCCTTCCCAAAATTTAGTTAATTCTTCAATAATTTTGGTATAAAAATACTCCATGAGGAACCTCTCTTTAAAGGCTATCACAAAGTCCCCCATTTCAAGTCAACTAGAACCGCAATTCCTCATTCCCGACTAAAATTTTCCCACCAATCCAAAGCAACAACTTGTAAGTGTAAGGTGGCATAGGACGTTTTGGTTCTAGTGGAGTAATTATTCATAGTGCAATAAATCTCTATCTCCTTCAACCAATATTTGGCTACATCACCACCTTCCTCTCCTTTGAACTTAGAATATTTTATATGCTTCATATCCTTACCCATTTCCACCTCTAAATGAATTCTAGCCTATTGTGCCTCTATAAGGGGTTCATTAAATTGTCCCACTCTAGATTTCCTAGCCTGTGTTTCCCATTTCAACATGGCTTCCAATAATTACTTCTATGTTTCTACCTATTCACGAAGTAAAGAAACTATAGTGGGAAGATACTCCCTCCTGTTATTAGGATTATTTGATCCTACATATGGGGTTCTAACCTCTACATTATTTTGTTGTGTCTGCCCCATTGATGGGGTAGCACTCCCTCTCCCCCTCTTTAGAGGTATTTTCCCTAGTCACACACAAGAGAGATAGTATAATCAGTTCACAATTACATATTTGAATTTCTTTTTCTACTACTAACCATGTAACTAGTTATCTTAACTAGACAAATAGAATTAACTTTTCAATAAATAGTTTATTCATGCAAAGTATAGCCCTTACATAGTTATGTATCCTGTTAAACATAACCATCTAATATAACACAAGGAAACCTATATCCCTATAAACCAAAGGCTCTGATACCAAATATCATAACTCAAAAATTCCAACCATAACCATGAGAAGTTTTTTTTTAAGAAATTAAATACTTGCTTAAGAGAGATTGAACTTATTTATTTAATAGGAGTTCTACTAAAGTGTTTCTTAAATATAAGATCACTAATTAATTCATTCATCCACTTCTAATTTAGTTCACACGTCATGCATGGACTCAACATGGAGTACACCTAGACTCAACATGGAGTACACCCATCCTTACCACTTACATACGTCGATCTATGTAGGAGTACTAGGTGTTGTATCAAGTTAGCTATTGATCTAGAGTACACCCATCCCTACAACTTACATCATTCTATGTAAGAGTAATAGGTGTTGTATCAAGTTAGCTATCAATCTAGAGTACACCCATCCCTACCAATTACATACATCCATCAATGTAAGAGTACTAGGTGCTACATCAATCTGTATATTAATCTCATCTTTTCAATAGGCTAACTAATCCCTTTTTAATCAATCAAAAGGTAGCATGCTTGTAGACACTAAAATCATGTCAACCTGATTAGACTACTAAGATACATTCTAATAGACACCATATGGTCTCCTTGGGTAACCCTCAGAGGTTAAGTAGTGGTCCTAACCACTTTTTGGAGGTTCTACCCCATTTTTAGGAAGTTTTGGGACATGTAGGCATGGTCGTCCCACCCCAATATGACCATAGTTCATGGTTGTCCCACCCAGGGATAGCCACTAGTAACCATCCCTAGGTGGGATGACCATGGCCTTAGACCCTTAAAAATTCAAAGACAAGACAAATGGCACTCAGATTCTACCATTTACCCCAACCATTGAAGCATACCAGTATCAAGATGCATAACTCCCATGCCAAGTTGCAAATTGGAGGCCCAAATTGGATATTCTTCCCCCTACAATGCATGACAAGGTTTGGATAAATTGTGACAACTACCTCGCATGGCCAAGCATGTGCATTTGACCATATATTCACTTGATCTATAAAGATAAGTCATTCCACCCAATTTCAAGGAGTCTTTGCAATATTTTGCCATGAAGTGCTACCAAGATTTATCCCCAATTCACCATGTGTTTTCCCTTGAGATCTCCATCAAGCAAATGAGGTTTTCAAGTGATTCTAAAACATGCAATACATTTACAAAACCAACCCATTTGAGTGAATAAAATCCTAAAATTTGATGACAACACCCCTAGGAGTAGTTTGGACCAAATCATAGAGGAATTGGTGGCAAAAACCACCAAATTTGGTGGTCATCCCCACCTGGGATAGTTAGCAGTCTTAAATGGCACACCCAGGGATGGCCATGAATATGAGCATAATTTCTCTTCTATTTTTGCATAGATCAATTCTAGAGTAGATTTTATAACTTCTATCAAGTTTTGATGTAATTTTTATTTGTTTTGCACCTGTTATTATGCATTTTTTGTTTTGTAGTCCTAATCGGCACGCCCAGGGATGACCATAAATCTATGTGTAATTTTCTTTCTATTCTTGCTTATATCATCTCTAGAGTACATTATATGCATGATCCTAAGTTTTGGTAGCATTTGAAATAGTTTTGCATCGTCTATTATACATTTCCTCTTTCAATCTCATTATCACATATATCTCTTTGATTGCATTTCAATCTACACATGCTATTAAAAAATCTAATTTCTCTATGTAGATCTAGGTATCACAACATGCAAGGAAGGAGCAACAAGTCATAACATCGATAGAATATTGCAGTGGCATCAAAAGCCCACTCTTGAATGATTCATGAGTACGAGGAAGACAATGGAGTGCACCTGAGTTTCTAAAGGATTTATTATTTTGGTATATTTGTAATGAGTGTATCAATTTAGAGCCCTCAAGGGGACATTTTGTAATCATGAATTTGATCAATCAAATAATATATATAGGACCCCCATTTCTTTCACTTATTTTTCTCTCATGCTTACTTAAAGTGTCACTTTTATAGTGCTTGATGCATTTCATTTCCCATTGTTAGGTGTGTCATTTTTTTCTCTACAATGGTGATCATGGTGGGACCCCTATCCCATTTGGTTTAGCTGAGTTTTGACTCGGTTTCTACTTTTGAAATGTTGTAGGTTTTGGTCGTTTTGGCCTAAAACAACCCCTGATTTCCTAATTGGAACACGCAGGGACAGCCACAGCAGTCGTCCCACCCAAGGATGGCCCTAAATTTTACAATCATCCCACCCTATGATGACCACAAAATATAGGATCTACAACTCAAAGTGATAGAAAAAATAGAATTGTAGGCTTTCAAGTTAAGTAACTGCATATTTCTTTTGCATTTTTACTATTCACAAAAGTTCAAATTTAGTTTTTCTTTTTCCCCTTATTTTATTGAAAGGTAGATTTCACTTTTCTTTGATCCCAAAAACAACAAAACAAGAAGAAAAATAGAAAAATAATTCAGTAGGAATGCATCTTTTTGGTTTGATTTCTTGAGACCTACCTAATGGGTAGGTTTCCATTTAGGGTATGCATTTTGTATGTTTAATTTCTATTTAATACTTTTGAAAGTAAAACATTATTTTTACATATAGTGAATCTATCATTGAGTGTTATTTTATTTACTTTTTTTAAGTATAAAATAAACCACATACACCACGTCTCATTTTGAACATTAGTGAGTTGGAATTCATCCCCAAACAATAATTGAGACCAACGACAGTGGGCTTCATCTCCACCCGTTGGCTCACATGATTGATACGAACCCTATTTTATTGGCCAAAGCTAGCTCCAAGAACCATCTTAGCCATGGAAAATAGCACACATTCCTCTTTGGAGGGTGTATCAAATCCCACAGTCAATATGGCTGAGGACTGGTAGAACCTGTGCTCCCTGATTAGGTATGGGTTTCATCTCCATACTTTGGTTGTGACCGAATTTTCATTACCAGTTGTTGAGCTACGAGTATACAGATAAAATAATTTTAAAATTTTGAAAATTATATCAATAATATTCAAATACATGATCAAAGGTCTCCTTGCAAACAACGAATCAAAACACACAAAATAGTTTTAGGGAACACACATAAATCTTTAAAAGAGATAAACACTTGTCTTATTGCATGTTTCCATTTTTGTGTGCTACATCATTAAAATTTGTAAAGGAGATAATCACATAGGGTTTGGTAGGAAGTAGCTCTAGTGTGCACTAGTAGCCAAGCCCATTCAAGGGTTGACACTATGGAGAGTAGACAAGGAGACACAAGTTATCTCTGATTTAGCCCTAAGGTCATATTCATACCTCCTTGGTGGCCTCCTACTCGCCCAAGTACCAGAATTTCAAATCAATAACTTCACCTACAAGGGACCCCTACACGGGACACCCCTATAGGTTTTGGTCCTAATCAAGGAACATACTTCCCAGATGTAGACACTTCACATACCTTCTTTCAAGAATAGCAACTATGCATTGAGGTGCTAACAGATACAACGATACCATGCATTTGCATTCCTGCTAGGTCTACCATGCCCACCTATGAGAAAGATCAAGAGTACACACAATGGGTAGGACTAAATGATCAAACTACACCTTTAAACTGCCCTAATAGGTTACAACAACCTAAGTACCAAGATGAGTATGATACTCATCGCTTGAGGCAAGCAAATTCGGTCCTTCCCTTCCTCATCAATGAAGGCATGAGAAAATTTTTGATTATCCTCAAGTCTATTATGCCATGCAAGAACAATGTGCCTCTACACTAGCTGAGTTCAAAGAACACTTGTCTAGGATTGAACCTCAAGTGAACATGACTTTCCTCGATCAAGGGAAGCTCGTAGTCGATATTTTAGATCATCTTGAATGAGATAGACCTTAGGGTGATACTGCTAGGTCTCATAGGCCCTACACAGTAGAACAGATAAATCAAATGGTCAAGAGATATTTTGAGCACCAAGCCTAATTTAATTACCTTCGATAGGATAAATAATGCTTGGACCACCAGCATCAATTAGAAAAGAAAATAATAGAGCAGTAAACCAATGAGATGTTTCAAGAGACCTTACATGATAGGGTCCCTACCCCAAGTACTCATAAATAGGGGGTTCATTAGAGACAACCTAATTTCACTCAAGATAGGTTTCCTAGGCCTAACCAAATGTTGCCTCCTCGACCTCCTAGGCCTAATCGAGACTTGCCTCCCAGTCCAATAGATCACCTTCCATAGGCACTTACTCCTCCTTTTAGGCCAGTTCAAGAGACACCTTACGAGGCCTACACTAAGCTTGAACCATAAGAATAATATCTTGAAGCACCTTATGGAGGTAGGGTGGATGACATTCAACCACCATGCAATAGGCTTGATATTCCTCACCCTCCCCCACAGGGTAAAAGCAAAGAAGAGGAGATCAAATCCTCTGATGTGTGCAAAGCATTACTAGATTACATGGAATTTATAGAGAATAATACCTCTAGGTCTGGGTCTCAGAAGCCCACTTTGTGTCAGATTTGCAATTAACCTCTTCACCTATCAGTACCTTCCCCTCCCTATCCAAAACATTCAAAATTCCCAAGCTGGATAAATTTAAAGGAGAGAAAGATGCGTAGGAGCATGTCACCAGATTTTTGAATCAATGCTTCGGCATCTAGGATGATGACACCTTACTTTTGAGGATATTCCTACTTACCCTCTTTGGCCTAGTTGTAGAGTGGTACAATCAACTCCCAAAGTACAACATCTACAACTTTGAACAATTCATAGATGCATTCTTGGAACGCGTCACCTTTAACACTAAGCAAAAGGTGATGTTGACTGACCTCACAAGGTTGAAGCAGTATGATTATTAGTCAATCAAAGACTATGGAAATAGGTGGTAAACACTTCTTGCTAAGCTACCATACCTACTCCCCACATTTGAGTTGACTCATCTATTTGCTAATAGTTGCTTGAAGCCAATTTCCTTGTTGCTACAACTGTAATAGTACCCAACTCTTGAAGAGGTTCTAGCGCATACTAGAATAATCAAAGACATTAAAATTCAAGAGGGGGAAATTGCAAAACCTTGCAAGAAGGAATGGACTAAGAACTCCAAGAAAAATCTAACATGACCAAATCCTATAGCATTCAACCAAGTTGCCATAAGTATTCTAGGACATGTGCAACCAACGCAACCTCAAAATCCCAACTATCAGGCCACACTTGGAAACTACAACAACAAAAATCAAACAAATAAAGGAAAAAACTAGAAACTTTGCCCTAAGAAACAATTTACACCCATTTTTGAGTCCATGGATTCTCTATTTGAGCACCTCTATGTGGCCAAGGCAATTAATCTACCTAAAATTTGACCTATAGATATGAATGCACCAAAGCCCCTAGGATATCATGAATACCTATACTGCAAGTACCATAGATAGAATGGGCATGACGTATAAATGTGCTTCAGGTTCAAACACCTAGTACAGGACATTATTTATAGGAATGATATTTAGGTTGATAACCCTATCGCAAAAAATAATTAATAATTGGGTGTCTTTAAAGACCTGTTTCCCACTCATGATTAGTAGGAAAAGCTAGCACAACAGGTGAATGATGTCCATCTAGCACCCCTAAATAAGGGTTCATTGAAATGGTCAACATCCTAAAAAGGAATAAGCGTTACCCAAGTCAAGTCGCACCACCTACGGCTTCAAATGATATTTATTCAATGTCATAGCCTCTGCCACCTCTAGTGTAAAACCTCCCACCTCATTCGGTGGTCACAATAAAGAGTAATCTTGCTTAGATATTTTAAACAACATCAGCTCAGATATCTATCTATGAGCTTATCTAATAGTCTCCACCTCATCGAGAATATCTCATGGAGATCCTCAAGTTGATTGAACTGCAGCCCCAGGAGTCTAACTCCTTTACCAATTTTATGGGGTATGTTCGATAATGCACAAAACCAGTAATCACATTTCATGAGAATGAACTCAATCCAGTTCCAAATGAAATGGTGGATCCTTCCCTACACATCATTGCATGTGTAAATGAAAGACCTTACAAGAGAGTTCTGATTGATATTGGTTCCTCTAGCAATATCATCTTCCACAACTACATGTACAAAATTTTGGAAGATTACATGGATGACTTATTGGCTAAATATTTACTATGCCATGAGCACATTGATGTATTGTGCAAAGTTCTTGATTGCCTCATTAAACACAATGTTAGACTAAATCCCAAGTACATCTTTGGTGTCACATATGGAAAACTCTTGGGATTCATAGTCTCTAAACGAGGCATTCAAGTCTATCCAAAAAAATTCAAGATAATCCTTGAGATGCCTCCACCTACTACTATCAAGTAGCTATGTAGTCTACAAGGTAAGGTCACATCTATCAAGTGCTTCATAGCGCAGTTATCGGATAAGTGTTTATAGATGAACAAATTGTTACACAAGGGGGTTGCATTCAACTAGGATGATGAGTTTCAAGCCGCCTTTGATGAAATCAAATAATATTTGGTTTCACCACCAGTATTTGATACTCCCCATACAAGAGTTCCACTCTATTTTTACATCTTAGCTACTGAGCTTGCATTGGGCATCATGTTAGCCCAAAAGAAAAATTGCACAAAGAACATGCTACTTACTATATTAGCCACACCCTGTCAGTTACAAAATAAAATATGCATACATTGAGAAGCTATGCTTAGCAATGGTTTTCACCACTAAAAAGCTACACCATTACATGCTCAATCATACCACATATGTAGTATCCAAATAGAATCCATTGTGATATATGATGATTCGTACTTACCATAACACTCGCATAGTGAAAAGGATGATGTTGATGAAATTTAACCTCAAATTCATCGAATAAAAATCACTCAAATTTTAGGTCATCACCGATCAACTCGCAAAGGCTCCTCTTTATTATGGTCAACCTCTTAGCATAGAGCTTCCCGATGATGGAGTCTTTCAAGTTTCAAAATCACCTAATCTTGAAGAGCTTGAATCATAGGCCGACATGACTCTATTCTTCAATGGTTCTAAGTGCAAGAAAGGGGGTGGCATAGGAATTGTATTTTTCACACCTCAAGAGGCTCCAATTCCCCTTTCATTCAAACTTGATTTCTCGTGCACCAATAATAATTTTGAGTATGAAGCTCTTCTCAAAGGCCTTCAAACGAAAATCATCATGAAAGTAACTAAGCTCAACATTTTTGGTGATTCCTTGCTCATAGTGAACCAAATAAAGGGTATATACCAATGCAAATATCCAATATTTTAAGTCTACAAAACCATTATGGATATACTTCTAACAAAATTTGAAGGGTATGACATTGAGGCACTCCCTCAATCTTCTAACCATTTTGTGAATACAATGGCCTCATTAAGGTCTTTAATCCCACAAAACCCTTCTAATGATATAACAACCATTCAAGTCAAAATGCTATCATAATCTATGATTGAGCGTGAGAACATCCACTCCATGCAAAAAGTCCACATTATTCAAATTGAACCTTCTCATGAACGGTTCTCTCAAATTCACAATTTCTTAAATAATGTTGCTTGGGGACTTTATTCCCTCAAACTCCTTTTGATAGCAGCATAAATGCTATATTTACAAGTTATCTCCCAATCAGTATTCGATAGGGATGAACTTCAAAAGGATCAAGCAATTCATGCAATTGAGGCTTCTTCAAATCAATATTGGTCCACTCAGATAAAAGGTTATCTAAAGCTTGGTAATATCCCTTCTAGACTGTCGCATGCCACCAGATGCACATTCAAGAAAAAAACAAAAAAATATGTCTTACTTGAAGATATCTTGTATCATCGGGGCTACAAGGGTATCCTTCTTCACTACTTAGAACCTTAGGAGTCAGTTTGGGTGATCGTCAAAGCACACGATGACACATGTGGTGGCCATTTCAATGGCATGGCCATCACAAAGTGTATTATCTACATGGGCTATTATTGGCAAACTTTAGAGTGGGATTGTGTCACATTCCATATTTAACATAGTTTTCGACTATGTTACAAGAAAATGTATTTGATTATTACTTATAGGGTAGCTATCCAATTGTTTTTAATCATTTTTTCATATGATCTTGCAAGGATAGTGCCCTCCGAGTGGCGAGGAACTACCCTCCTCAAGAGGCTTAATATAATTTATCATTTAATAACAATTTATCCTTTTTATTTTACTATATTTGGTGCAATATTTACTGGTGCAAATACATGATTTGACATTACATTCATAGTAGATTATTGTTAATAATATAGAAGGCTAGACTTAGCCTTCCAAGTGGTATCAGATTTAGGCAAGCGAGTGTGGAGGATGTCCCATCCATACTATACCAAGCTGCATGACCTTAAAATTTGTTGTTAACACTAGATATAGCCAACGCACATCACAGATAATTTGTTGTCTTCCCTAAGGTGGTATCTGGTTCAAGGGGTTTGAAACATTGTATTTGAATCACATTCCATTTTGAGAATATTTGTCTAAGGAGCAGCAAACGTCAGCGTACAATGAACGCATTAGTGGCAAATTTTATGGAGCTAAGCATGGGTTTTCCCTTGTCAAATGTTACCTGGTAGTCGTCAAAGGATCATCGGTAGCTAAGACCTTTTATTCTACGATAGTGAGCCACAAAAATGAGGTAAAACAAGCAATAAAATAGCACACAGTAATTCATGTTCCTCACGCCATCCGCCGACCAATCAGAGCGAGTGAAATAATAAAAATATTAAAGGGCTAAACCAAGGTTAAAAAAAATTTATAATTTTTTTTATTTTGTTGCTGGTACATATATCCCACATTGGGAGTGCATAGGGTGAAGTGTGGTTTATAATGTGGCGAGGGCAAGAAGTAAAGTGTGACTTCAGTCACACGACCATCAGTCCTTTCATGCACTTAGCCTCGTCCATGTGTCCTCTTCCCTGGTTAGTGGTCGTCCTTGTGTCTTCTTCCAGTTAGTCTGGTTGTTAACTTTTGGAGTGTCCATGTCTCTCTGGGTTGCATGTCCTTGGTGTCTAGTTGTTTTGTGGTCTAGTTAGTCTAGTTGTTTTGTGGTCTAGTTAGTCTAGTTATTACTTTTTGGCGTGTCTGTGTCTTTTGGGGGTCCAATCATCACATTTTAGTTCTAGTCATTGTGTCATATCACGTGGTTGTCTTCATGGTCAGTGGTTGCATTTCATGTCAGGTCATTCATGTATTTGTTAGTCTTACAATGACACTGAGAGGGGGGGTGAATCAGTGTAGCTTTTTAAAACTTAAATCCACAACTCTTAAAGCTAAAACAATGAGAACTTAAAACCAAATACAGCAAGTATAACAAGAGAGCATCACACAACACAATATTTAACGAGGTTCACCAATGTGGCTACTCCTAAAAAAATGATTGCTTAGACTCCCATCCAAATCTGGCCTTTGCAAAGCACCAACTTTACAATCAATTTACCAGCACCCACTAGAAGGAGCACCAACCCCTTATTTATCTGCACCAATAGAAAGGAGCACCAACCCCTAATTTACCAGCACCTACTAGAAGGAGCACCAACCCCTTATGCCAAGCTGCAACCTGGACTTCAATTTTGAATCTAAATGTTTGACAAAAAAATACCTTCACTTTTTCAAGATCCTGACTGGTCTATTGCTTACCCGGTCTCTCTCAATTTTTGCAAAACACATGCAACTTCTACGCTCTTACAATCACACTTTGTCTTCCTTGAGCCACCTCTTTATGCACACTCTGTGCACTTTCTTCACACTCTCTGTGCACACTCAACGAACCCTTTGCACACTGTCTTCGCACACTCTGCACCATTACAGCCGCACTTAGCACTCGTCTTCACCCTTTTTGCTCTATGTGCACTCTGCTCTCTCTGCGCACTCACAACCGCACTTAGCTCAATTTGACACATTCAACCCTCCAAACAGCCCTCTTTTTATAACAATATTTTCATGATGAAAAACCCTAATTTTAATTGGCTTTCATTACAATGTTTTCATAATGTAAACCCTAGTTTTAGTCAATTTTCATTGCACTCCTGGTCTTTGTAAACCCTAATCTTAGCCAACTTTCATTGTAATGTAGACCCTAGTCTCAGTTGGCTGTTCGTCGATCTTCGTCGGCTTCAAAGTTCACTCTTCTTATTTTAGCTGCATGAATTCACTCTATAAATGCCCCTGTAAAAGCCATAGTGACGTCGGTCCACTGTCACACTTCTTGTTTCAATTGGGTTCTTCTTCTTGCTTTTATTTTGGCCACGAAAATATAACATGTCGTGATATCACGACATTTCTACCTCTTTTTCCTTTTCTTGGCTTTTGCCCACAAAAATACATGTCGCGATATCACGAGACTTTCGCCTCCATACTCTTTCTCTTTTCTTTTGTCGTGATATCACGACACTTCTACCTCTGTAGTCTTCATCTTTGCTTTTGTCATGATATCGCGACACTTTTGCTTCTATACTATTCTTCTTTTCTTTTGTCTTGATATCATGACACTTCTGCCTTTGTAGTCTTTCTTTTTGCTTTTGTCGTGATATCGCAACACTTCTGCCTTTGTAGTCTTTCTCTTTGCTTTTGTCATGAAATCGTGACACTTCTGCTTTCGTACTCTTCCTCTTTTCTTTTGTCACGATATCACGACACTTCTACCTTCATAGTCTTCCTTTGTGCTTTTTTCGTGAAATCATGACACTTCTGCTTTCATAGTCTTCCTCTTTGCTTTTGTTGTGAAATCGCAACACTTCTGCTTTCGTACTCTTTCTTTTACAACACGTCACGAAATCGTGACACTTTTTACTTCTTACTCTTTCTCTTGTAACATGTCACGAAATCGCGACACTTTTTCCTGCTTGCTCTTTCTCTTCCAACATGTTGCAAAATCATGACACTTTTTCCTGCTTGCGCTTTCTCTTCCAACATGTCACGAAATCGTGACACTTTTTCCTGCTTGCGCTTTCTCTTCCAACATGTTGCGAAATCATGACACTTTTTCCTCCTTGCTATTTTTCTTCCAACATGTCACGAAATCGCAACAGTTTTTCTTCCTTTCTCTGCATGTCGTGAAATCGCGACAGTTTTTCTTCCTTGCCCTTTTTCTTCCAACATGTCACGAAATCGTGATAGTTTTTCTTCCTTGCCCTTTTTCTTCCAACTTGTCGTGAAATCATGACAATTTTTCTTCCTTGCCCTTTTTCTTCCAACATGTCGCGAAATCACGATAGTTTTTCTTCCTTGCCCTTTTTCTTCCAACATGTCACGAAATCATGACAGTTTTTCTTCCTTGCCCTTTTTCTTCCAACATGTCACGAAATCGCAACAATTTTTCTTCCTTGCTCAACATGTCGCGATATCACGACAATTTTTCTTTCTTGCTCTACATGTTGCAATATCGTGACACTTTTCTTACTTGTCTTTTTCTTTGATCTTTTGCATATGGGCCACTTCGGTCTTCTTGCAAAATCACTGTACATACACTGAATAACCTCTGAACTCCTATCCACTGCATCAATCGATCTATCTGTTTGTGTTGACAACAATGACAATACTATCGCTGCACCTTGCTCAACAATCTCCCCCTTTGGAATTGTTGGCAACACACGTGTAATTTCCTATAACTCTTATCCCCCTTTGACAATAATACCAAAGGGCTACTACAGACTCCCCCTGAGTCCATGCACAACATTCTCAGGCAAAAAAAAATTACACTTAGTAAAAATTACAAACATGAGCAAAAATATAAACAAATACATAAATGCTCCCCCTGAGAATGTGATCCCGATAGCTAGTCAATTCTTGGGAAGCGTGACCACTCCTAATTTATTGCAAAGGTACTCAAAAACTTCCTTGGGCAATTATTTTGTGAAGATATCTGCTACTTGCTCTATAGTTGGAACAAAATCCAACTTAACCTCACATTCCACAAATTTCTCCTTCAAAAAGTGATACCGGATAGCAATGTGTTTTACGCGTGAATGCATAACCGGATTCTTGGAGATGTTAATGGCACTGGTGTTATCATACTTAACTGATATTGGCTCACTGAAGTTAATACCAATATCTTTCAGGGTTTTTTTCATCCATAATACCTGCTTACAACATGTTATCGCTGTAATATATTCTACCTTTGTTGTGGATAAGGAGACTGACTCTTGTTTCTTACTATGCCATGTGACCACCTGTCTCCAAGATAGAATGCACCTCCACTGGTACTCTTTCTGTCATCTACACATCCTGCCCAATCTGCATCTGAATACGCAATATGAAATGAAATACGCATTAGTTTTTCATTATTCAGCAGTGGAATAAATAATGTTTACATCTGTCGAGAATAGTCACCGACGCAACTAATCTGTTACAGGAGTTGTAACAGAGAAACAATATGTCTAATAAAGAAATAAAGACAAATAGCTAATAGCTAATAAACAGTACGCTAACATCCCCCTTTATTACATTATTTGGGTAATGTAATAACTAATAGCTATACTAACATCCCCTTACATCATTTTGCAATACAAAGTGAGCTGCGAAACAATTCAAATTTGACACGTCCAAGTGCCTTAGTGAAAATTTCTACAACTTGAGCATCGGTGGGAATGTGTTGAAGCTGAATTCGATGCTTTGGAACTTCATCTCGAATGAAATGACATTGTGTGTCAATGTGCTTTGTTCTTTCATGATGCACTGGATTCTTGACAAGGTTCAGAACACCCTGATTGTCGCAAAACAAGTGTATTGGAGATTTTGATGGATGGCCCATACTTGTCAGAATGCGACGTAACCATATCACTTCGCACACAGCTTCACGTGCAACACGATATTCTGCCTCTGTTGATGAAATAACAACCACCTGTTGCTTCTTGCTATGCCAAGAGACAGGACCGGATCCCAGATGAAAAATGTATCCAGAAGTTGACTTGCGATCATCAAATGATCCGGCATAGTCGGAGTCCGTGTATCCTTGCAAGAAGAATTTGTTGTTCCTCTTGTATTCTAGGCCATATTCCATAGTACCACGGACATAGTGAAGAACACGTTTTGTTGCTTTCCAATGAGTGGTCTTAGGCTCCCGCATGAACCTCGAAAGATAGTTGACAACAAATACGAGATCCGGCCTAGTATTGGTCGGATATATGAGACTCCCAATCAACTGTCGATAGAGAGTACCATCTACCCGAGGTGAGTCATCATATCGCGATAACTGAAGTCCATTCTCCATCGGAGTTGCCATTGGCTTGCAATCAGTCATGTGATATTTATCCAGCAATGTCTTGGCATATTTTTTTTGAGAAACTTTGATGGAGTGCTCCTTCTGGCTGAATTCCAGACCAAGACAGTAATGGAGAAGTCCGAGATCTGTCATCTCAAAATATTTGCACAAGTTTCTTTTGACAGTAGAGATCATAGTTTTTGAACTCCCTGTTATGAGCAGATCATCCACATAGAGTACAAGCAACACTATCTCAGAACCCTGTTTCTTGAAATAGAGGTTTGCATCTGACGGACATCTCTTAAATCCATGCTGCATAAGGTGATTGTCCATTTTTATATACCAAGCTCGAGGAGCTTGTTTCAGACCATACAAGGATTTGACCAATTTGCAAACTTTTTGCTCTTGGACTTCCACTTCAAATCCTTCAGGCTGTGTCATATAGACTTCTTCTTGGAGATCACCATTTAGAAAGGCACTCTTGACATCCATCTGGTGAACTTTCCACCCATATTGTGCTGCCATAGCACACATAACCCGAATTGTGGTCATCCGAGCAGTAGGTGCAAAAGTTTCCTCGTAGTCAATGCCTTCTTTTTGAGCATAGCCCTTTGCAACAAGACGGGCCTTATGCTTATCAATTGTTCCATCTGCCTTGTACTTGACTTTATATACCCATTTGTAGCCAATAGGTTTCTTTCCATGCGGCAAATCAACAAGCTTCCTAGTTTTATTCTTCATCAAAGACTCATACTCTGTATCCATAGCGGCCTTCCATTGAGGCTCACTGAGAGCATCTTGCACTGATGCAGGTTCAAGACTATCTATGGTAGACATGAATGCCCTGTCATCATCAATATCCATATCCTCAACTTATGTACTTGGAGTTACAGAAAGTTCCTCAAAAGATTGACAAAGATCATCAACCTCACTAGTTTCTCTGGCTTCTCTTTCCTTTTGAGCCATACTGCGTGTACGAGGTCTATCCAAATTCAAATTGGGAGGAGTGGATAAATTTGTGTCTCTGATTGTATTTGTACACCATTTAGGATTCTTCTTCGGTGGAGTTGAAGAAGATGTAGAAGGACCTCCTGTCCGTGTTGACGAAGGAATCTTCTCTTCCTTAGGTTCCATAATATCTTGGTGTACTTTAGATGTGCTCTGTGATGTGAAAGCTTCATCAAAGACAACATCTCTGCTGATATGAATTTTCTTTGTCAAAGGATCTATCAATCGATATCCTTTAGAGTGCTCAAAATAACCAAGAAAAATACATCTCAGTGTTTTCTCATCTAGCTTCTTCCTTTTCTCTTTCGGTATGTGCATGAAAGCGTGACATCCAAAAATACGTAGATGAGATATGGAGGGTTTTCGACCACTCCATGCTTCTTGTGGAGTCATTCCTTTTAGGGCCTTTATGGGTGCCCTATTCAACAGATACACTACAGTGGTGACAGCTTCTACCCAATATTGTTGCCCAAGAGTAGCTCCTGTGAGCATACAACGAACCATTTCCATGATAGAACGGTTCCTTCTCTCAGCAACTCCATTTTGTTGAGGAGTATAGGCAGTTGTTAACTGTCTCTTGATCCCATGCTTATCTAGGAATGCAGAAAATTCATTAGAGGTAAACTCTCCCCCTCGATCTGAGCAGAGGGTTTTAATAGAAGCTCCTGACTCCTTCTCAACGGATTTCTTGAACTGCTGGAAGAATGCGAAAGCTTCAGATTTCAGTTGGAGAAAGAAAACCCACATATTTTGTGAGTAGTCATCTACGAATAACTAAAAGTACCTCTTCCCTCCATAACTGTTGGGTGTGAAAGGACCGCATAGATCGGTGTGAATTAACTCCAGAGGTTTTCGTGCTCTTGTAGAGCTCTTCTCAAATGGTACTCTATGCTGCTTTCCTCTAGCGATCGAGCACACTGCGGCAATGTGGCGTAAAGGGAAGGAAGACCCTTTACCATCTCATACTTGCTGAGCTCAAGTAAGTAGCCAGAACTAAGATGCCCATATCTCTTGTGCCATAGGGAATTTGCCTCCTTGGTAGAGACATTCATGGCAACATGTGGAGTAGAGATAGCATCTAGTGCAAATAAGTCGTGGTTATATGAAGTCATTGCAATCGCTTACCCTTCCTGGTAATGGTACAACACTTCTTTCTATTCTCAACATGAAAGTTGACAACCATATTTCTATCCAGGATTTGTGTCACTGACAAAAAATTGTTGGCCAATCCCGAAACATAGAGGACTTTGTCAATCTGACACTTGCCATCAGGAAGAGTGACTGAAACTGTACCCTCTCCCCGAACCCTATAGGTTTTATCATCAACAATGGTGATAGGTTTGCCCTCTTTGGCCACAAATGATTCAAACCATGATCTGTCGCCAGTCATATGTTTGCTAGCTCCAGAATCAACATACCAAATAGGATCCCTCTATGTGGAATCTGTGGTAGTCATGAGCACCTTGTGTGCCCATTCAGAATCTGAGTCAGATTCTTCAATAGCAACATTCACCTGGGGTTGCTTATTTTTATTTTGTGGTTTGTTTTGGCCTTTTTGCTTGTTCTTATGCCAACACTCGTTGGTGTCATGGTTGTCTTTCTCACAGATCTTGCACCACCTCTTCTTCTGTTGAGGTTGTTTGCCTTTTCCTTTCGTATCCTATTGAGAATTTCCTCCTTTCTGAAATTTGCCTCCTTTTTGCCCATTACCTTTCTTCCTAGAACCCTGCTTATTGGTGTATAGGGCTGTATTGGAAGAATCATCCTTGTGAAGTTGGCGTGCCTCCTGTTGTTGAAGCAGATTGACCAACTTGATGTAGGTAATTTATCGTTGAGACACCTGGATGGAGGTTATCAACATATCAAATGAAGAAGGTAAAGCTCTCATCACAAGTGAAATGAGAAGCTTTTCGTCCATAGTATCTCCCAAAGAACTCAATTTCTCTTTCAACTCAGACACTCTGCACAGAAAGAGTTCAACTGTTTCACCCTGCCTCAAACTCAGGTTATGAAGTTGTTGTTGAAGATGAAGAATGGTAGATTCATTCTTTCCCTCATAGATGGTTCTAAGGGCATACCATGCCTCTTTACCACTTGCTTTGTCAGCTATATGAGGTTGCACTTCATCTGAAATAGCAAACAAAATGAGCACCTTTGCTCGGCTGTCTTTCTTGTCAAAAGCTATCTGATCTGCTGAAGGACCTGTGGATCCTGCTTGTTGGTGAAGGCCTAGTTGCTACTCCAGTAACAATATCACACAAATCTTCCATTTGGAGAATTGCCTTCATCTTATGTTTCCATGGTGTATAATTTGGACCTTTCAATAACTGATGCGGATCAGTCATCAATTTTGCAACAGCGGCCATTGTGAAGGTTCCTTATATCACCAATCGGTCCCCCTTTCGATATACCTTTTTCTAGGCCAATATATCGTACAAAATACCCGCCCTTACATGAGGGAAACTATAGGTATTTAGAAAGATCAACAAAAAACACCCGCCCTTACGTGAGGGAGACTATAGGTGAGTTTTAGAGATCATACGATACGTGGAACATAAGCGGTACTAAAATGGAATCACCTTTTTGATGGCACCTACCATAGAATATTCTTCTCATGCGTGGGGCGTAACTTCCCCTAAAAACTATGAAGAATACTTCGTCAGGATTTACGCCTAAACACAAGTGCGATAAAGGGTAGTGGATGGAGTAAAAAAATGCAAAAAATGGCAAACTTATCTCTCCCCGATGATTTATAGAGAACAAGCTCAGACGTCGTTGTAGCAGCTATATTAGGCGGCGGATACAGTAGCCAAATCACGACAGCTTTACCTGTAAGTGCTGGCCAGAGGTATCACAAATACCGAACGCTACAGTGCAATAAATTGCACGAATGGGTTTTAATTATTCCGGGGACTTAGGGAGTGTTTTGATTTTAATTTTTAATGTTATAGTGCAAAAATAAAATATGCAACATACAACAAAAAAATTGCCCACAAGAATAACCCACAAGGTGTCGGTCACAGCCGAAAATGCACCTTTTACAATTCGCCAAATTGCTATTTTTTCAAAAAATTACTCACAATCCCCCTTTGATTTTTTGAAAAAATATCCCCCTTTAAAAAAAAATTCCTTTAACAAAGCATTTTCAATAATTATTATATATTTAAAATTAAAATAAATAATTTTAATTTATATAGTTTTAAAACTTATAAAAAATAAATTAAAATTAAAATTTTAATTTATAAAGTTAAAAAACTATTAAAAAAATTAAAATTAAATATTTTAATTAAAAAATAATAATTAAAGAAATGACTTTGAAAAAAAAATTATACCTTGGGGGGGTCGGCGGGATTTGAACCCCCGACCTGCAGGCTCCCTGAGCCTTACCGCACGGCTCACGACCACGTGAGCCAGCGGGCTGATCCGAGAGGATCAGTCGACCTTCTCCCTTTTCAACCCCGAATGGTCCTCCTCCTCGGCCTCGCGCGCTGCTGCTTCCCGAGCCTCCTCTGCTACTGTCGCGTTTAAAAAAAAATGCAGTCCCCGCCCGCGTCTGATGTCCGTCGCACCTTTCCAGGTTGGGAGCGCGCCGGATCGCGTCGCGCAGGGGGGGTTGGCGCTGGGTCTCGCTTTTTTTTTTTTTTTTTTTTTTTTTTTATTTAGCCGGGGGGGGCGCGACAGCGCGTTTCGCGCTATGCGCAGGGGGGGGTTTATACCCCTGCTGTGGCGCGACGGGCGGGAATTTTGAATTCCCGCGCACCGTCGACCATGGGGGGGGCACCGGGGAATTTTAAATTCTCGACGCTCGCGACCCGCACTCTGACTGTCACGCTGCAGAGCGCGACGTCAGGCGCTCTGTCTGTTGCGTTGCAGAGCGCGACGTCCGCGCTTTGTCATAGATGCAGTCGCGCTGCAGAGCGCGACGTCCGCGCTCTGTCGCGACCCTTTGTCGCTCTGCGGAGCGTGATGCTGTCTGCATCCGCGCTCTGTCGCGGCTGCGCCCGCGGGGCAGGGGTGGGGACAGCGGGGATGCTGCATCCTGCACGAATTTTTTTTTTTTTTTTTTTTAAATCACGATTGCGTGATTAAAAAAAATAATTCGCACTCCCAAAAAAAATGCGGCAGCCTGCTCCCAGCTGAAAACGCAGTCCTCCAGCCTTTCCCTTCTCACAGCTCCCTGCAACTTGGCTCTGATGCCATGAAATGAAATACGCATTAGTTTTTCATTATTCAGCAATGGAATAAATAATTTTTAAATCTGCCGGGAATAGTCACCGGCGCAACTAATCTGTTACAGGAGTTGTAACAGAGAAACAATATGTCTAATAAAGAAATAAAGACAAATAGCTAATAGCTAATAAACAGTACGCTAACACAATAAGGGTGAAGTCCTTACCTTTCTAATACCATAACCCATACTCCATAGTACCCATGAGGTACCGAAGAATCCTCTTCACTGCTGTCACATGAGTCTCCTTGGGAGTAGCCTAAAATCATGCTACCATGCATACTGCCTACAAAATATCTGGTTTGGTAGTCGTCAAATACAGTAAGCTCCCAATCATAGATTCGTACATGGTTTGATCAACATGTGGAGATTTGTCATCCTTGCTCAACTTGCAACCTGTCATCATGGGAGTGCTAACTGGCTTACAATCCTCCATTGTGAACTTTTTTAACATCTCTTTCACATATTTGACTTGAGAAATAAATATGCCCTTCTCATTTTGATTAACTTGCAACCCGAGGAAATACAACAGTTCACTAATCATAGACATTTCAAATTCTTTCTACATCTTATTTGTTAAATCTTTACACCACTCATCTTTGCTACTGCCAAATATGATATCTACGTATACAACAAGAACAATAAGATGCCCATTTTCTATTTTGACATACAAATTACTATCCACCATACCTTTCTTAAACCCTTGTTGAGTAAGATAGTTGTCTAGCCTTGCATACCATGCTCGAGGTGCCTGTTTTAAGCCATATAATGCTTTCTTCAACTTGCAAACCAAGTTGGGATCATCACCAAGTTGGAAATCCTCTGGCTGCTCAATATAAACCTCTTCTTCAAGTTTTTCATTCAAAAATACTAATTTCACATCCATCTGATAAACTTTGAAATTCTTGTAAACTGCTAAAGCCAGAAACATTTTGATTGCCTCTAGTCTAGCCACTGGTGCAAATGTCTCCTCAAAGTCAATACCTTCAACTTGTGCATAACCTTTACATACCAATCTTGCTTTATTCCTGACTACCTGTCCGTCTTCATCCAATTTGTTTCGAAAGATCCATTTAGTACCGACTATATTTTTATTTGCAGGTCTAGGTACTAACTCCCAAGTTTTGTTTTTCTTGATCTGATCTAATTCTTCATTTATTGCCTTCATCCAACTTTCATCTTTGCTTGCGTCAAAAACATTTTTGGGCTCAATGCTGGATAATAGAGAGTAGTTACTTACTACTCTTCTTCTTGTCTGAACACCAACTGTGGGGTCTCCAATTTTTTGCTCTCTAGGATGATTTTTCTGCCAGCTGCCTGTTTTGAATTTATTATTTTCTTCCACTTCTGAATCACTACTTAACTCATCTGAGTCAATTTTTTATTTCTTTTCCGTTTCCTTTTTCTCATCTCCTTCAATAACCTCTTCATAAATTGGGTATTTTTCTTCATAGCTAATTACTCGTTCCCTACCTTCATCAAATTTAACATCGGCACTATCCACAATTTTCTTTAGCCTCTTGTTGTAGCATTTGTAAGCTTTGTTTTTTGACGAATAGCCAAGAAAATACCTTCATCCGCTCTATCTTCAAACTTACCAAGATTATCTTTAGTTCTTTTGATGTAACACTTGCTGCCAAAAACTTTGAGATATTTTGTTGTTGCCTTTTTATCGAACCATAACTCATAAGAAGTTTTACTTTCATGTGTTCTCAGCATGTACCTATTTTGGATATATACCACAGTATGGATTGCTTCTTTCCAAAATTTGTCTGCTACTCTGCTCTCAGTCAACATAGTCCATGCCATTTCCTGCACTGTCTTGTTCTTTCTTTCTACCACACCATTCTGCTGAGGTGTCTTGGGTGCTGAAAACTGTCTCCTAATACCATATTTTTGATAGTACTCTGTAAACTCCTCTGAAATGAATTCTCCTCCTCTATCTAATCTTAAACATTTAATCCTTTTTCCTGTTTCATTCTCAACTTGGTTTTTGAAAATCTTGAACTTTTCAAGGGCTTCTGATTTATGCTTCAAGAAAAATATCCATGTCATTCTGGAATAATCATCTATACACAACATAAATTATTTGTCACCATTTATGCTTTGCATTCTCATGGGTCCACATAAATCAGTATGTATCAGTTCCAAAGGTTTGCTTGTGTAGTACTCTTTTGTTTTAAATGTGACTCTAGTTTGCTTCCCCTTTTGGAATGAAGCACAAATGCTATTTGATGGTTTTCTAATGGTGGGAATATCTCTCATTACCTTTTTTGAGCTAATTTTTACTAGATTATCAAAACTAATATGACCGAGCCTCTTGTGCCACAACAAATTTTCTTCTTCCTATCCAATCAAGCAAGCTCCTTCTGAAGTCTCTGAGAGAGTGTACAGGTTTCCAGATGTCCTTGATCCAGTTGCTATCAATTTTCCATTGTTTGTTTTTCTGACTTCACAACCCTGCTTCTTAAAAATCACTTCATGACCTTTATCACAAATCTGACTTACACTCAACAAGTTATGCTTCAGGCCAACCACAAACAAGACTTCTTTTGACTTGATTTTTCCCTCACTAATCTTAACCTTTTCCAACTATCTTAGCTCCATCATTATTTCCAAACTTTATTGAACCACCTTCATATTGTTGTAACTTCTCAAATTTCTGTTTGTCACCTGTCATATGACTGGAGCATCCACTATCAAGTATCCATGGTACATATTTATTCTATGCTTTAAATGTTGTTTGAATGATCAAGGATTCCTTTTCTTCCTTAAGTTGCTCTTTTTCTTTCCACTCTATTTTGACTACAGTTTTGGGCTCTTGTTTTGAATTTCCCTTTTCAGTAGCTTGTGCATGTTTTTCAAGAAATTTTCTATTTTGTCTCATCCTATTTGGTTGAAATTTTCTTCCCTAAAATTGATTTGATGCAAATGTACTTTGATAATTTCTTGCAATGTGCCCAAAATTATGACAGTTATAACATTCTACTGCATAATTCATCAGAGGTGAAAAAGCATTTCTATTGGTGAAATTCCTTGGTCCTACATTATACTTGCAGTTTGAAATCTTATGTCCATAACCATTGCATTTAAAACAGAAACCAGAAAAGGGATGATTGAACCTGGGTGATGGTCTTTGCCATGTTGTCGTAGGAGCCATAAATCTTCTTCTTTTTTGATGTGTGACATTGGTGAATCCATCATTGTCAATTCTCCTTTTGTGCCTTGTATTATTGCTTTCTTTTGCCTGAGTCATTTTTCCTTGATCAACCTGTTTCTTATCTTCATTCTTTATGGATTCTATATTTATGGCCTTTGATCCATTTGATGATTCTCCTTCGACAAAGCCCAAACCAAATTTTATGCATGTAGGCTTTGGTTATTTATAATCTTATCCAGCTTCATAGAACTTTCTTCGCGTTTGTGATAACAATTAATTTTACGATTCATCTCTTCTATCTGCATTCGTAAACCAATATTCTCTTCTTCTAGCTTGCTGCAATAATCTATTTTCATGGTTATTTGCACTTCGAGATCTTCAGATATTTTCTTGTATTCTTCTGTATGTACTTTCAAACTGGTTATGATTTCATTTGTATCCTCAAGCTTTCCTGAAATTTTCTTATTCTTTTTCCTTTCTATCTTCAATTCATCCAAAGCTGCGATTAGTTCCTCTTCCAAATTTATTTCTGCATCAATTTCTTCTTCATCACATTCCTGTTCTTTTTCTTATTTTTCTTCTTCGAGTGCCATGAAAAGAGCTTCACCTGTTTTCTCTTCAGAATCCTCACCGAAGCTATTTTCTGATGAACTGACATTCTTGGAGATGAAACTTTTCTTCTTGAAGTTGCCTTTTCTAAAATTTGGTTTTTTCTTCAAGTCACTTCTTTCTTGGTGTGATCCTTCATCACTTTTTTTCTTCTCATTAAGTGGACATTTAGCTGCAAAATGCCCAATGCCTCCATAGTTGAAACATTTAAATGATAACTTTCCTCTGTATTTTCCTTTTTCCCTTTTTAGTTTTCGAACAAATTTTGCTTCCATTTCATCTGATGTCTCTTCTTCCTTGGATTCTTGTTTTGCTTTCTTATTTTTAAGGGCTTTAAAAGCAGCTTCTCTGTTTGTGGGTTTAGATTTTCCTATTCTCATCTCATATGCAGTTAAAGAACCATGCATCTCATATATACTAAAGTAATTTAGATTTTTAGATTCTTCTATAGCTGAGACTTTAGAATCAAATCTTTGGGGAAGAGATCTTAATACCTTTTTCATGATTACAGAGTCTTTGATTTTCTCACCGAGTCCTCTAATCGCATTAATGACTTCATTAACTCTCAGCATATATGCCTCTATGTTCTCATCATCATTCATATTTAATGCTTCGAACTGAGCTCGATGTGTCTGCAACTTGGCCTCTTTGATCTTATTATCTCCTTCATGAATACTCCTTAGTTTATCCCATATTTCTTTTGTCATTTTACAACACATGATCTTTACCAGTTCACTATCCACTAATTTGCACATGATAGCATTCTTTGCTTTTGAGTTATTCTCAAACAGTTTCTTACCGGTAGCATCGGTTGGAGGAGTGATGGGTAGTGTGTATCCACTAACTACTGAATCCCAGATGTTGTATCCCAAAGCACAAAGATATGTCTGCATCCTAATTCTCTAGAACACGTAATTAGATCCGTCAAACAATGGTGCTTTGTTTGAAGAGAAGACTTCACCACCTGCCATTGTGTCACTTCCAAGATCACCCTAGCCGGTTAAGCTTGTTCAGGAACTTGGCTCTGATACCAATTGTTAGTCTTACAATGACACTGAGAGGGGGGGGATGAATCAGTGTAGCTTTTTAAAACTTAAATCCACAACTCTTAAAGCTAAAACAATGAGAACTTAAAACCAAATACAACAAGTATAACAAGAGAGCATCACACAACACAAGATTTAATGAGGTTCACCAATGTGGCTACTCCTCAAAAAATTTCTGCTTGGACTCCCATCCAAATCCAGCCTTTGCAAAGCACCAACTTTATAACCAGCACCCACTGGAATGAGCACCAACCCCTTATTTATCTACACCAACAGAAAGGAGCACCAACCCCTGATTTACCAGCACCTACTGGAAGGAGCACCAACCCTTGATGCCAAGCTGCAACTTGGACTTTAATTTTGAATCTAAATGTTTGATAGAAAAATACCTTTGCTTTTTCAAGACCCTGACTGGTCTATTGCTTACCCGGTCTCTCTCAATTTTCATGAAACACATGCAACTTCTGCACTCTTATAGTCGCACTTCATCTTCTTTGAGCCACCTCTCTATGCACACTCTATGCACTTTCTTCTCACTCTCTACGCACACTCAGTGAACCCTTTGCACACTGTCTTCGCACACTCTACGTCATTACAACCACACTTAGTGCTCGTCTTCACCCTTTTTGCTCTCTGTGCACTCTGCTCGCTCTACGCACTCACAGCCGCACTTAGCTCAATTTGACACATTCAACCCTCCAAACAACCTTCCTTTTATAACAATATTTTCATGATGTAAACCCTAATTTTAGTCGGCTTTCATTGCAATGTTTTCATAATGTAAACCCTAGTTTTAGTCGGCTTTCATTGCACTCCTGGTCTTTGTAAACCCTAATCTTAGTCGACTTTCATTGCAATGTAAACCCTAGTCTCAGTCGGTTGTTCGTCGGTCTTCGTTGGCTTCAAAGTTCACTCTTCTTAGTTTACTTGCATGAATTCACTGTAACTACCCCTGTAAAAGCCGTAGTGACGTCGGTCCACTGTCACACTTCATGTTTCAGTTGGGTTCTTCTTCTTGCTTTGCTTTTGGCCACAAAAATATAACATGTCGTGATATTGCAACATTTTTGCCTCTTTGTCCTTTTCTTGGCTTTTGCCCATGAAAATACATGTTGCGATATCGTGACACTTTCGCCTTTGTACTCTTTCTCTTTTCTTTTGTCACGATATCATGACACTTTTGCCTCCATAGTCTTCGTCTTTGCTTTTGTCGTGATATTGCGACACTTCTACTTTCATACTCTTCCTCTTTTCTTTTGTCGTGATATCATGACACTTCTACCTTCATAGTCTTCCTTTTTGCTTTTGTCACGATATCGCGACACTTCTACCTTCGTAGTCTTCCTCTTTGCTTTTGTCACAAAATCGTGACACTTCTGCTTCCGTAGTCTTCCTCTTTTATTTTGTCACGATATCATGACACTTCTGCCTTCGTAGTTTTCTTCTTTGCTTTTGTCACGAAATCATGATACTTTTTCTTCTATAGTCTTCCTCTTTGCTTTTGTCATGAAATCACGACACTTTTGCTTCTGTACTCTTTCTTTTACAACATGTTGCAAAATCACGACACTTTTTACTTCTTACTTTTTCTCTTGTAACATATCGCAAAATCGCGACACTTTTTCTTGCTTGCTCTTTCTCTTCCAACATGTCACGAAATCGTGACACTTTTTCCTGCTTGCACTTTCTCTTCCAACATGCCACGAAATCGTGACACTTTTTCTTGCTTATGCTTTCTCTTCCAACATGTCGTGAAATCATGACACTTTTTCCTCCTTGCTCTTTTTCTTCCAACATGTCGCAAAATCATGACAGTTTTTCTTCCTTGCTCTGCATGTCGCGAAATCATGACAGTTTTTCTTCCTTGCCCTTTTTCTTCCAACATGTCACGAAATCATGACAGTTTTTCTTCCTTGCTCTGCATGTCGTGAAATTGCGATAGTTTTTCTTCCTTGCCCTTTTTCTTCCAACTTGTCACAAAATCGTGATAGTTTTTCTTCCTTGCTCTGCATGTTGCAAAATCGAGATAGTTTTTCTTCCTTGCCCTTTTTCTTCCAACATGTCATGAAATCACGATAGTTTTTCTTCCTTGCTCAACATGTCACGATATCATGACAGTTTTTCTTTCTTGCTCTACATGTCGCGATATCGTGACACTTTTCTTACTTGTCTTTTTTTTTGATCTTTTGCATATGGGCCACTTCGGTCTTCTTGGAAAATCACTGTACATACTCTGAATAACCTCTAAACTCCTATCCACTGCATCAACCGATCTATCCATCTGTGTTGACAACAATGACAATACTGTTGCTACACCTTGCTCAATAGTCTTATCTTTATCATCGTGTCCATAGTCCTCTATCCCCATCATCAGGTCAGTATGTTCCATACTAGCTATCTACCGAAAGGTTAGTCTATCCCATCCTAGTTGTCCACTGAATTATTTCTAGTTGTTTACTAAATTATTAGGGTGCTCTACTCTAGTCACAGTAATTCAGGTCAAAAGAGTCATTCATTCGAAGTGTCTAGTATTGTATCCATTGGTTGGATTTCCAAAACTAGCCATTAGTCATTGAAATACCATTGGAAGGAACCAATGAATCTATCCGTTGAGGAAAATAGCCATTGAAATTCAAAATTTCAAATTCAAAATTCTACATCGCAGTTGGAGTGACAGTTGAAGCAGAACATAAACCAATTTTTTCCCAAATTCATCAAAATTTTTGCAGAATTCAAAGGTAAAATTGGTTAGAAGGGACTTATTGACAAGTGCATGAGTGGAAGGTGGACCAAAGGACCAAACGGGCGATTATCAAGCTCAGAGAATTCAAACGAAGGGATCTTAAAGTCACAAAGAAGACCTCCAAGAAACAAAGGTACACATTATTCTTCTCCTTTATGAATTAATAGTTTTGATCCTGGTCATCCATTGCTTAACACCATGGCATCCAATCATTCCCCTAATTCTTCCCATGAGAACCTCACACATGAGGAAACAGGAACCCCAATATCACCACCAAGGCCATACAAACATTATTAGACAGTATGAACAACTTGACCATCAAGGTGACCCAACTTATGGATAGACAAAGCCAACCAATCCCTCCTATTCCAAATCACTCCCATAGACACTGGAACAATGAGGATCAGGATGGAGAAGAAGTTTATGCACAACAAAGAGGTCATAATGGTAGTCCCCAAAATCACTTCAATGGATAGAGGAATGATGAGGATATCAACAACGAAGAAGTTTATGAACAACAAAGAGGTCCTACTCAAAATCGCTTCCATAGACATAGGCATAATGAGGACCAAGATAGAGATGAAGTTTACCAACAACCAAGAGGTCCTAATGGGGTCAATTTTCCATGCATTGATATTCCCACCTTTGAGGGTCATGATCCACGTGGTTGGATAGCCAAAATGGAAGGCATTTTAGACTTATACCGAATTCGAGATTCAAAAAAAGTTCCTTTTGCTACCTCCAAACTAGGTACTGAAGCTTATCAATGGTTTGTATGGCTCAAACGTGAGAAGGGAAATACCATCTACTGGGATGATTTCACCAAATATTTTCTTAAAATATTTGATGAAGGATCCTCATCTTCTTACATGGTGCGGTTGTTATCACTTAAGAAAATAGGATCGGTAATGGATTATATCTCAGAATTCACTAGCCTGCTTTCCTATGCAAGAAACTTACAAACCGATGTGGTGGTATCTACTTTTAGAAATGGGTTGAAAGAGAATATTAAAGTCGAAGTGGATCTACAAGATCCATCCTCTTTAGATGCCTGTATAAGGATTGCCAAGTTGGCTGAGAAGAAGGTGCAAATGGGGACATCTACACGACGTGATTCATATGGTCGACCTCAATACCGCAACAACTCTTTTCGTAGAAATGATCAACCATCAAGATATTTTTGCTATAAATGTCGCAATCACCATCCAAAATATCAGGCATGTGTACCACGATAGAACTTTCAAATTGAATATGCTGACAAGGAAGATGAAGAAATAGAGGAGACCAGCTCACCTGATTGTCCCATAGACGAAGACCAAATTGAACACGAGGAGGTCATAGTTGAGGAAGATACTATGGCAATTTTAGTACATGCTCTTATGGGTTTATCAGCTCACCATACAATCAAGGTATCAGGGTTCATTCGACAAAGGAAGGTAATTGTATTAATTGATTCAGGAAGTACTCATAACTTTATTGACACAAAGATTGCCAGGGCATTAAACTTGCACATCAACTCCTCCAATCAAGATAAATTTCAAGTTATAACTACAAACGGGGGAAGTGCTCAATGTATAGGTAAAACATCTTCAATTTCATTACAAATGGGAAGTTATACTTGGCATGGTCCTCTTTTTGTTATGAATTTAGGGAATTCAGAAGTTATCTTGGGAGTCGCATGGTTAGAACAAATGGAAACCACGGTCGGTTTTAATTACAAGCAGCGCTTTGTTGAATGGAAAGAAAATGGGAAGACCATTCACCTCCAAGGAATTCCAACACCTCCATCAAAGATAGTAAGTTCGCACAACATGGAAAAAATATTAAGAAAAGGTAGTTATGGATTCATTGCTCAAATTAATTGTATGGAAATGCAAGCACAAGATATGCCAAAAATCCAATCAGAAGATCTACAAAACATTGTGGCCAACTATGATGAGGTCTTCCAAGAACCAAAGGGACTACCTCCCAAAATATCCCATGACCATGCCATACACCTTGTTCCAGGAAGTCTTCCTCCTAATGGCCATCCTTATCGATATCCCCAACCTCAAAAAATAGAAATTGAGAAAATTGTCCAAGAACTATTAGAACATGGAGTCATCCATCACAGTACTAGCCCCTATTCTTCACTAGTAGTTTTGGCCCGTCGCAAAGACAATTCTTGGCGTATGTGTCCGGATTTTCGTCCTCTTAACAAAATCACCATCAAAGATAAATTCCCTATACCTGTCATTGATGATTTATTAGATGAACTACATGGTGTAAATTTTTTTACAAAATTGGACTTACGTTCGGGGTTTCACCAAATTAGAGTTAGGGAAGAAGATATTCCCAAAATAGCTTTTCGTACCCATGAAGGTCACTATGAATTCTTGGTCATGCCTTTTGGTCTCACTAATGCCCCATCCACATTCCAAAGTCTCATGAACCATGTGTTTCATCCATTCCTTCGCAAATTTGTCCTAGTCTTCTTCGATGACATACTCATATATAGTAAATCATGGAATGATCATTTGTTGCATGTGGGAAGGGTTCTTCATATACTACACAAGGAAAAGTTATTTGTCAAATGCTCTAAATGCTCTTTTGGTGTTCAAGAAGTTGAGTACCTGGGTCATATAGTTTCTCAGGAAGGTGTTAAAGTGGATCCCAATAAGATAAAGGTAATTCAGGATTGGCCCTTACCTAAAACTATCAAGAAACTTCATGGTTTTTTGGGTCTCACCGGCTATTATCGCAAGTTTGTGCGTAACTATGGAAAAATTGCAGCTCCTCTCACAGCTCTTACAAAAAAGGATGCTTTTCATTGGTCAGAAGCAGCCACTCAAGCCTTCGAGGCTCTCAAAGAAGCAATGTGTACTACTCCAGTTTTGGCAACTCCGAATTTTCACAAACCATTCGTAATCGAATGTGATGCTTCAGGAACAGGTATTGGGGCAGTATTAATGCAGGAAGGTCATCCCTTGGCATTCGAAAGTAAACAACTTTCGGAAAAAATTTTGGGAAGATCTACATATGAAAAAGAAATGTTGGCTATTCTACATGTAGTGGAGAAATGGAGACACTACTTAATCAGTAGTCATTTCATTATAAAAACCGATCATAGTAGTCTCAAGCACTTTCTAGAACAATGATTTTCTTATCCAGAACAAAACAAGTGGTTAACAAAATTGTTGGGATATGATTTCGTTATCGAGTACAAGAAAGGGAAAGAAAACGTGGCAGCAGATGCATTATCTAGAAAATATGAAGATGAAGTGGTTATTAATGCTATTTCAGGTCCTTGTTCTCAATGGGTATCTCAGCTACAGGAAGAATGGTTGTCCAATAGTGAAACTGCTCAAATAATTCAGGATTTGTTATTGGGTTCATCCAAGCACCCTCTTTTCTCCTATGAAGACAAGATATTAAGAAGGAAGAATCGCATTTACATTCCACACACTTCGACAATCAAATCAAGGATTCTAGATGAGTCACATGCTTCTCCATCAGCAGGACATTCAGGTTTTTTGAAAACTTATATGCGGATTAAACAATATTTTTGTTGGAAAGGATTAAAAGCAGAGGTCAAACAATGGGTGGCTGAATGTGAAGTATGCCAATGCAATAAGGGTGAAACAGTCAAATCACCAGGGTTGCTTCAACCATTACCCATTCCAGATCGTCAGTGGGAACACATTTCCATGGATTTTATTGAAGGTCTTCCTAAGTCAGAAGGCAAAACAGTAATTTTCGTGGTAGTTGATCGCCTCTCCAAATATGCTCACTTTCAGGCTCTACAACATCCATTTTCAGCAAGCAAAGTGGCTAAGGTATTTATGGACTCAATTTTCAAATTGCATGGAATGCCAAAAAATATTGTAAGTGATCAGGATCCCATATTTACTAGCAATTTTTGGAAAGAATTATTTCGACTTAGTGGTACCAAATTAAATATGTCCTCCGCATACCATCCACAAACAGATGGCCAAACGGAGGTAGTTAACAAATGTTTGGGTACCTACCTAAGATGTTTTGTTCAGGATAAACAATATCAATGGAGTCATTGGCTTTCCTTGGCAGAATGGTGGTACAACACTTCGTACCATTACTCCATCAAGATGTCTCCCTTTGAAGCATTGTATGGAATTAAGCCACCAACAATAGCAGATTATGTACCAGGATCTTCCAAAGTGGCCCAAGTAGATGATTGGTTTCAACAACGACAGTCAATGCTCACTATTCTCAAAGACAATTTGGCCCAAGCACAAAATCGTATGAAGCAACAACAAGACACACACCGTTCGAAAAGACAATTCAATATTGGTGATATGGTGTTCCTGCATTTGCAGCCCTACAAACAATTGTCATTGAAGATCAAGTCCAGTCAAAAGTTGGCTCCATGATTTTATGGCCCTTACAAAATTGTGCGTCGCATTGGAGAAGTGGCATATCAACTAGAGTTGCCTCCCTCATCACGTATACATCCAATATTTCATGTTTCCTGTCTCAAGAAGGTGATCGGCCAGAAAGTGCAATCTCAATCAGAATTACCAGTACTCGATGAAGAAGGGCGTATATATCTCCAGCCTGAAGCAATTTTACAAAGCAGAACACGCATACTGAGATCTCATCACATCCAAGAATTTCTCATCAAATGGCAGGACCTACCAGAAGAAGATGCTACATGGGAACCTGAAAGTATTTTCCAGACATTTCCAGCTTTGAGGACAAAGCTTTCCGAGGAGGGGAGCCATGTTACATTCCAAATATAATATAGCCGTCGGCTATGTTGCAAGCAAATATATTTTATTATTATTTATAGGTTAGCTATCCAATTGTTTTTAATCATCTTTTCATCATTATTCTTTCATTTGCTCTTGCAAGGACTGTGCCCTCCGAGTGGCGAGGACCAACCCTCCTTAAGAGGCTAAATATGATTTATCATTTAATATCGATTCATCCTTTTCATTTTACTATATCTGGTGTAATTATTTATTGGTGCAAATACATGATTTGATATTACATTCACATAATATTATTGTTAAGAATACAGAAGGCTAGACAAAGCCTTCTATATTGCTATGCTTATGTTAAGAAGTGCGTAAAGTGTCAATACCATGCTAATTTGACACATGTACCTTCTTAGGCCTTACAACCAATTCAAACGATTTGTCATTTTTTGCAATGGGGGTTTAACCTAGTTGTAAAGATCTCACCTCCGTCCTTAGGCTATCATGCATTCATCATTACAGCCACAGAGTATTTCACAAAATGGGTTGAAGCAATTCCCCTTACCACTACGACTAGACCTCGCATTGTGGAGTTCATGTTACATAATATCATCTATCATTTTGGTATTCCATCCAAAATCATTTCATATAATGGTCCACATTTCAAGAATAAATGAGCAAGCTTTAACAACCAAATATAACATCCAACATAGTTTTTCTATGCCCTATTATCTGCAAGCTAATGGGTAAGCTAAGGTATCAAATAAAATAGTGATTGCTATTTTAAAGAAAACCGATAAGGATAATCACAAATATTGGCATACTTAATTTCCCCTTACCCTATGGGCCTACCGCACTAGTATTCGGATACCCATTGGGGCAACTCCGTTTTCACTAGTGTATGGTATCGAGGCAGTCATGTCCTTAGAGCTAAAAATTGTTTTGTTGCACATATCCAAACAAGAGTTCATCGATGATGACACCATGTGGTAGGATAACCTAGATCAACTAGCGTTGCTTTATGAATGATGTTTTAATGCTCTTAATCACCTATGCATTTATCAAGAGCGGATTAAGAGAACCTATAACATGAAAGTCCATCCTAGAGAATTTCAAGTTGGCGACCTTGTCCTAAAAGAGAACCAATAAAATTCTAACTTGCCACCCCATATGCGGGACAAGTTTATGGTAAACTAGTTAGGTCCATTCATTATCACTAGTCAGATTGGACCTGAAACTTATCGCCTAGCCTCCATTGAAGTAATTGAGGAACCTGAACCCTTGAATGTCCTTCATATGTGGCCTTTTCATGCTTAAAGTGTCACGCCCTATCAAAAAGCCCCAAAGGTAGCCATAAACCCTTTGGTCATCCAAAAAACCCCAAAGGTATCCATAAACCCTTTGGTCACTCAAAAAGCCCTAAAGGTATCTATAAACCCTTTGGTCACCCAAAAAGCCCCAAATATATACATAAACTCTTTGATCACCCAAAAAGCCCCAAAGGTATCCATAAACTCTTTGGTCACCCCCAAAGGTATCCATAAACCCTTTGGTCACCCAAAAATCCCCAAAGGTATCCATAAACCCTTTGGTCACCCAAAAAGCTCCAAAGGTGTCCATAAACTCTTTGGTCACCCAAAATACCCGAATGGCATCCAATAAGCCCATTGATCAAATTTATATACATATATATTAATAAAAATTCAAAAACATCATTAAAAAAACAAAAACATAAAAATAATACATCACATTTCATACCGCTGCATTATATAATCACTTGCATTAGGCATACCCATCATTACATTTTACATTTTAGAGTTTCTCATACATGTATAGAACCAAGCCTGTATACTAGACATCCTTCAGAGTCAACTTTGTCAAAATTCGTCATTCACACCCATCTATATTGCAATTATCATTTCCATCTACATTTCTAATATTTCGTATTTATGTTTGTTTCCCTTCACCTAGTCATTTGTTATAGGGTGTCTTTAGGGTTTTCGGTCACTCAACCGTCTCTAGTTTTCTTTTTATATTTTATAGAAAGCTAGCCTAATTTTTAGAAGGTAGAGTCTTGCTTTGATTATACCTTGTATACATAAAAATCCCAACACATTTTCACATTAAATCCAAGTTTTTCACAAGGAAGGATGAAACCTACAAAGTGGTTCAGGTTACCTTAAGTGAAAATTTTACCCTGTTCATCTTCCTGTGTGCATGGTTCAAAAATACTAAGAATTGACAAAAGGACAATATCCTCCCTACCCAAATACAAAATAAACAGTGGTTTTTACCACTAACAAAATCAAAAAGCAAAATAAACAATGGTTATCACCACTCCCAAAATCCCTTGCTCACCAAACAAAAATGAGCAAATCCCTAGAGCAATTCAAAAATAAAAGAAAAGAATGAGGTACTAAACTTGAATCCTTGGAATTATCTGCATTTGATAAACCATGAAGTGATCCTCATTACAGGTTAGGTGGCATCAAGTTTACTTGTAAATGGTTGTATCCTTACGCATGACGATACATCTATCACATTAGCATCCTGCATTTGTGTAAACCAATATTTGCATGTGGATGAGCTAGATTTTGGTATTCTGTATTACCTAGTGGTCTAATCCAACTACGTAAAAAACTTAGGATCATGATACTAGGTGATCTTCAGTACAGATGGGCTACATCAATATTGTTTGGCACTTGGATAACTTTATGCGTTATCATAACAATGAACTCACATGCACACAGGGATATTTAATATCTTGGTCATCCTAGTAGATTTATACCTTATCAAAATTCTTGCATGGTTAGTATATAACTTTTTACTAGTTGACTAGAGTGTTTGAGTCTCATGAAAACCTTAAGGACATTCTATAACATCTTACTATTCATTCCATTCCATACCATTTTATCACATTTTTGTCAGTTTACAATTTCAAAAATTCATCACATAGTCTCATGACAACATTACAAATGAATCGATGAATTTCATATAGTCTATGGTGCTAACATAGTATGTCCAATAGTATTCATATTTCATTATACAAATCAACAAATCATCCATTTCATTATGCATACACACATATCCATATCATCAAAAACAACATATTACAATACATGCATCCATCAAAGAATCAATAAAGAAAATATAAGCATTGCATACATCCAATAAAGCAAAACAAAACACAAAAAACACCTCAAAAATAGCAAAAAAAACAACAAAAATAGCTTAAAACCCAACAAAAATGGGTCAAATTTGATAAAATTCACAATGGATGAAGATCAAAATAAATTGTTCATGGATGAATTGAAAATTCTCTACTTCAATCCCCAAGAAGACCACTATGTTCGAACCGCTCCATGGAAACGAGGTAGTCAATTCCTTTCTTCCATAAAATATCAATAAAATCATCAAAATCCTCACAAAACTAAGAAATTTTACAATGGGTAAAGTTGAAATAACCCCAACCAAGTCATATAGGTCAAGGGACTCGTCACTTTCATTGTTGGTCATTCCCTCATTGACTCTCGCTTGAGGGAGTAGTCATAATTAATGAATTCATAATCAAAATAAATAACCAAACACTCAATTATGAAAATTGTGTTCATCAATGAATCATTTCCAAAAACAATCATGCCCCTGCTTGGGGCAGAAAATAAGCAAAACTTTCAATTAAACAAATGCTTGGCACATGAAAGCATGAAGGATCATAGACCTCACCTCTTCATGACTGAACAATGTCCAAGATCAAGTAAGCCTAACTCAAAAGGTTGTACTTGAATCAAGTTCCTTAACTTGTCAAAATCAAGGATTCAAGGATGCATGCTCTTTTCATGATTGGGGCATCTAAAGTTGGTTAGGTTACTAAATAACCTTAATTATTTGATATTTTAATCATCTATTTTTAGCTTAGCATTGGGCTACACACAACGCATCCCAAAAAGGGGTATTTGTAGACACTAAAATTGTGTCAATCCTATTAGACTGCTAAGACACATTCTAATCGACACCATATGGCCCCCTTGGACAACCCTCAGAGGTTAAATAGTGGTCCTAGCCACTTTTGGGAGATTCTACCCCACTTTTGGGAAGTTTTGGACCATGTAGGCATGGTCTTCCCACCCTAGTATGACCATAGTTCATGGTCATCCCACCCAGGGACGACCACCAACAACCGTCCATGGGTTGGACGGCCATGGCCTTGGACCCTTAAAAATTTAAAGGTGAGACAAATGGCACTCAGATTCTACAATTTACCTCGTCCATTAAAACATACCAATTTGAGGGTGCATAACTCCCATGCCAAGTTGCAAATTGAAGGCCCAAATTGGAGATTCTTCCCCCTCGAACACATGGCAAGGTTTGGAAAAATGGCGGCACCTGCCTTGCATGGCCAAGCATGCCCATTTGACCATATGCTCACTTGAGATATAAATTGGAGTCATTCCACCCAATTTCAAGGAGGAGTATTTGCAATATTTCACCATGAAGTGCTACCAAGATTTATCCCCAATTCATCGCATGTTTTTCCTTGAGATCTCCATCAAGCGAAGAAGGTTTTCAAGTGATTCCAAAACACACAATATATTTACAAAACTAACCCATTTGAGTGAATAAGATCCTAAAATTTGATGACAACACCCCTAGGAGTAATTTGGACCAAATCACAGAGAAATTTGTGGTAAAAACCACCATATTTAGTGGTCGTCCCCACCTGGGATGATTAGCAATCTTAAATGGCACACCCAGATATGGCCACAAATATTAGCACAATTTCTCTTCTATTTTTACATAGATTAATTCTAGAGTAGATTTGATATCTTTTGTCAATTTTTGGTGCAATTTTTTGTTTTTTTGCACCTATTATTATGCATTTCTTATTTTGTAGTCCTAATCAGCATGCCTAGGGATGGCCATAAATCTATGTGCAATTTTCTTTTTATTCTTTCTTAGATCATCTCTAGAGTACATTACATGCATGATCCTAAGTTTTGGTAACATTTGGAACAATTTTGCATCATCTATTATACATTTCCTCTTTCAATCTCATTATCGTATATATATCTCTTTGATTTCATTTCAACCCACACATGCTATTAACAAATCTAATTTCCCTATGTGTAGATCCAAGTATCATAGCATGCAAGGAAGGAGCAGCAAATCAGAACATCGATAGAACATTGTTGCAGCATCAAAATACCGTTCGTGAATGATTCGTGAGTGCGAGGAAGATGCTAGAGTGCACCTGAGTTTATAAAGGATTTATTCTTTTGGCATATTTGTAATGAGTGTATCAATTTAAATACCTCAAGGGGATGTTTTTTAATCATGAATTTAACAAATCAAGTAATATGGATAGGACCCCCATTTCTTTCACTTATTTGTCTCTCATGCTTACTTAAAATGTCAATTTTGTAGTGCTTAAATAAATAGAGCAATATATGCACTTCATTTCCCATTGTTAGGTGTGCCATTTTTCCACTCTACAATGCTAATCATCACACCACACACAAGTCCATCTATATGGGGGCACTTGGCATGTCGGGTGATGACTATCTCCCAATTTCATAAGCCTTATGCATATTGAAGTATGGAAAAATGGTGCACCAAATGAAATATAAACAATGTATGTATCTATGCCCTATCGCTAATGAGCGCCAAACGGAAGCATGCAAGTAAATGGAAAGATAGCGAATAACAAGCAGTAAAGCAAAACAAGTATATATCTTATTAATTGAAACAATCCAAAATTATGGGTTACAATGCATCCCTTTGAGGGATCAAAATGGGTGATACAAATTTTTACAACGCGAGTTCCCAACGGTCAAAACTCTCAAAGAAATTGGGTGCACATCCACTGTCTTTCCTCGTACCCACAATCAAAGTGGGCGGGCCAAAGTTACCACCACTTGCATTTTTTATCTCTAATGTCTTAGGGTGCCTTCCAATGCACTGTAATGACCTACACCTACACACAAGGAAACCAGAATTATCAAATAACGAGTGTGTATGGTAAAAAAGCATGCAATCCCCATGAGGGCAAAATGGCTAGTGGTGAAAAAATGCATCAAACCAACTCCAAATGATAGAATATGAAATATTTATGTATAGAAAGACATTTTAAGAATATATCATTAGGAATCGCTCCAAAATTGTAGCCGATGGGGTTTTGCGACTGAGGTGAATGTTCGCAACCTGGAAAACCCAAAGTAAAAAATCTCCTACCCTATGCATATCCAAAATACCTTATAATTTGATAGAATGTATAAAATACTATTCTAATAAAACCCATTTTATTATATTTGTGATATCGATCATAGTTTGGGTGTTCTCTCAAATGACCGTCGAATGCCTATAAGAGACCCTGCAAAACATTAAAAATGCAATATCTCGACCAATATAGCTCAGAGTAACATGAAATTTGGACTGCAATATCATATAAGCATCTATAAAATATCTAATAAAAAATAGTCAATAAATCATGCACATATATCTATTCATCCCGGGGTGGAGCGAATAAGATTGTCACAGATTAGGGGGCGCCTCGGGGTGCGGTGCCCATAGAATCTCCCTAAATTTTGCCACCAATTCCACTTGGGAATGATGCAAAACCCTATAAAATGTGTTTTCATCAAATTTAGTGATGGAATTCACTCATTTGGTTTGGTTTTGTGATAGATTACACCTCCTAACTCACTCACAAACATCCTTTGCTAGGAAGAGATTTCGAGGGAACAATTGGCGCAAAAAATATGGAAGGAAATCTTGGCAGCACTTCGTTGCTTTGTCCTCAAAATATCCTCTCTTTTTGGTGTGGAAAATATCTCCTCTTTATAGCCTAAGGAGGTTTTAGGGTTCAAAAGGCATGCCAGGGCATGTGAGGCATGAGGTGCCACTTGGCCACCGGGGTGGCATGCATTGGAGGGAGAAGATAATCTCCCAATTTGGCCTCCCTCATGGGCTAGAGCATTAAGATACTACGTGCCTTACCCTCCTATATGTTATGGACCAGAAATGTAACCGTTTGTAGGCACCATTTGTCCAGGTTTGACTTTCTGGCAATCAAACCTACTATTCACTTCACCCCGAAATGAATGTTGCTATTCATCTTGGGGTGCGATGAATAGGTTCTGTATTCATTCCAGGGTGGAACAAATAGTAGCAGGGCATCCAAAAGGTGCCAAAAGTGGCCTAGAACCTTTCAAACCCTTGCATTAAGTTGTTGGAACCACTTTATACCTCCTGAGGGCTGCCCTAGGGGCCTTGGTGTGCCATGAAGTCACTACTTATGGTAGCACAATAAGATTGATCAATTTTTAGTGTCTAAAGATGCCCCTTTTTGGGATGCATTGTGTGCAGCACAACACCAAGCAAAAATATATGATTAAAAATGTTCAATTATTAGGTTTACTCAATAACCTAACCAACTTTAGATGCCCCAATCCTGGAAAGAGCATGTGTACTTGAATCCTTGCTTTTGACAAGCTAAGGAACTTGCTTTAGCTTAGAAATTGTCTATCATGAAAAGGCAAGGTCTATGTTTCCATGATGCCATAAATTTTGAGCACTTTAATTTGATACTTTGTGCTTGTATACTACCCCAAAGCAAGAGTGTGATTGTCTTTGCCAAAGATTCGTTGGACGAACGCAATTTGCATGATTGAGTGTGTTCTTGTTGATTTGGCTTGAGTATGACTACCCCCTCAAGCGATGAGTCAATGAGGGAATGACTCATAATAAAAGTGATGAGTCACTTGACCCATTTGACTATTTTTAAGGTTACCGTTAGTTGTACTCATTGAAAAATGACACAGTTTTGAAAGGATTTGAATTATGCTATGGGGGTTTTGTGGAAGCAAGAAGTTGAAAACTTCATTCCCATGGGTTAGTTCAGCTACAATGGTCTTCTTTGGGAATAAATTAATAGCTTATCCATGCATCCATGTAAAATTTGTATTCCATAATGACCCTAAATGAATTCCATCAAATGCAACTTGTTTTTTGCAGGTTTTGAGCCTTTTTCTCTATTACTTCCTGGAGGAAGGAATGAAAAACCTCACTCCCATGGGGTGGTCCGGCCATGGTGGCCTTATTAGAGGTTTAATTTAGATGTTTTCCAATCACCTGGGAGTTTTATTATTTGCCTCTTGATTACTACAAAAATTTGACCAAAATAGAGCTATTTTTGTGGGTTTTTGGACCCTTTTGGTGCATTTTGGAGCTATTTTGACCTATGAAACCTATATTCATCTCGGGGTGGAGTGAATACAAATTTTGTATTCATCCCAAGGTGGAAAAAATGGCCAAAAGTGTGTTCGCCCTACCCTGGGGCGAATAGGACTGTTGTAGGCCTATATAAGCTTCAAAAATCGATTTTGGGCTCATTATTGCATGTTTTCTTTTGTAGTTTGAGAGGTGAGGAGGAGGAGAGTGATTTTGCATAGCGAAGCACTATCAAAATCATCTCGTATCATCATGAGTCAGCAAGTGGGGGCATCCAGTGAAGGGGCTAGTGCGAAGAAGGTACATGCTAACTCAAGTGACCTTGCTTATTACAAGTGTAATACCTATTATTTTTTTGTTCTTTTTGTTTTCTTGTTTTTGATGTTTTTATTTGTTTTATATTTTGTTTTTTTAGGTTAAGATCTGGTATCGTAAATCAAAGATATTTGAGACCACACGGGATGCCTTGATCAAGGCTGATTAGGAGTGGCTTGATGCCCTGGCGCTCAAGCAAGTTACTTGGTTAGAGCCTGTGATAGGCAATCGATCTTCTTTGACTACGTTGATTAACCTATGGGACCCACACACCAACACCTTCCATCTACTTATGGGAGATATGACAGTGACATTGGAGGACATCTACCAGATTTTGAGGATTTTGATAGAGGGGCGATCCATCCGGTCATCACATTGTGACCTGAGAGATGCAGTGGTGAGGAGGTACTTCTGGGAGGACACGGATGTGGCGAAGTTGGACTGTCAGACTGAAGGTATACTGGTGGGGTACTGGTACAAAGAGGGGGTTTTGGGGGTGAGGCATGCACTGCTGATGACCCTTATCTCCAATATGCTCCTCCCAGACTCATCAAGAGCTAGGTTTCCATGGAACCTACTAGAGCTAGTGTTTGCCCTGGCAGGGTGCACTATGGAGGAGCCATTGGTGATGGCATGGGGGACTATCATTTTGGCATAGCTCTATGATGAGTTGTAAAATATCTATTATCAGAGGCAAAAGGGCTTAGGGTGTAGTTTCCTATTGCAGTTTTGGGGATGGTAGAACATAGTTGTGGGGTGACCACAGGGCTTACCCTAGTCGATTCGGGCATAACTAGTGGACCAAGATATAGGATATGATATCCTATGGTGGATGGTGTAGGAGAGAGGGTAGATTCAGCAATTCACGAGTGATGTAGATCACTACACTAATCTCTTCTCTCACCTAGAACCAATACAGGTGTAATGGAGATCGTATAGGGATTGTCTAGTCTAGGCTAATGCTGGAGAGCAGCTCCTATGGGTTGGGCAAGGCATATGGTTGATTGCTCGTAATGGGATAGAGTAGGAGTACTTCCCATTTGCTCAAGTCCTATGGTATTTTGGGCTATGACAGGGGTTGCCTGGGTAGACGGTAGTGTACCGGCACTACGGAGATGAGCGAATGCTATCCTGGCCTATGATGGATGAGGTGGACAAGGAGTCGGATCCTATGGTTGAAGTTTTGGACACAGATGATGCTAGGATGATAGGGGAGAATGACTCATGGTGGGTGATGCACCAGTAGTGAGGGATAGGTATCCTAGGAGGAAAGGTAGCAGGTAGAGTGTATGAGGTGATGTCGGATGCTCTAGGGGAGGACCAACCAAAGGGTGATGAGAAGGGAGATCTACTAGACTTGAGATATTAGGGTGATGACATGGTAGTAGATGACCCTAGGTCATGGGCACCAGATGGTGTATAGGGTGACCAGCTTATGGAATTGTAGGTTGAGTTGGCTAGGGTTAGAAGGTAGAGAGATCTCTTACAAGTAAAAACTCGAGAGGACCAGGCTAAGATATCCTCCCTACAGGTGCAGTTGAGGGCTCAGAGCATGAGGTAAGAGGAATCTAGCACTGGGGAGATGAAGAGGCTATAGACTGAGGTATTGCACCTATAGTCAGTGATAGAGACCTACCAGATACAGGAGCAGTGAAGACAGGGATAAGTGGGTTGACTGGAGATAGAGGTGGTGCGCCTTGGAGGGCACCTACCAGATGATGGAAAGTCCAGTAGATTGTATCGATCTTTGTGGAGCGATACGGTGCAATCCTCTACTAGGCAAAGGGAGGATAGGTTTGGTGGCAGCATGCATGGCGGGTCCCAGTAGATCGTACCAATCGTAGCATCGATCATGCATGATCATGGTGAAATAGACTCATGGGACTATTTTTTGGGTTTTGTTTTTGTTTTGCCTTGTGAGTTTTTAGGATCCATTTCATTGTATCCTACGGGCATTTTTGGAAACTATGATGTACTCTTTTTGCCCCATATATATATATATATATATATGAGATTTTATTATGATCATCATGTGTTTCGTTTATTGTTTTATTATATGAATGCAATGTGTATAATAATTTATGCTTATAGGTTAGATGCTTAGTATGTATGCATATGGATGCAATGAGATGGTGATAGATAGATATCATGTATGTGTTGTGGCTGATCCACAACACACCCCAGAATTGGGGACCCACTTTTTTTTGCATGCTTTCAAAGAAGATCTCAGTGACCTAGATGCTAAAAATCAAAAAAAAAGGGCAAAGTTGCACAAAATGAAAAACTGTCGCGATATCGCGACATGTCGCTCTATCACTGCTAGAAAATAAAAGTTGTCATGATTTCACGACGTGTTGTGCCATCGCTGCCAGAAAATAAAAGTTGTCACGATTTCGTGACGTGTTCCGCCATCGCTGCCAGAAAATAAAAATTGTCGCGATTTCACGACGTGTTGCGGTATCGCTACCGAAAATGATAGTTGTCACGATTTCGCTGCCATTGCTTAGGAATGAAAAGTGTCATGATTTCGCGACGTGTTGCTATAGTGAAACTAGAAAGTGTCACGATTTCGTGACGTGTTGCTACGGTGAAACTGGAAGGTGTCGTGATTTCGCGACAGGTCGCGTTTTCGTGGCTCGGACAAGCAAAATGCAATGAAGGATAAAAAGTGTCACGATTTCGTGACATGTCGCATTTTCACGGCTAAGAGCAACAAAATGGTACGAAAGGAAAATATGTCACGATTTCATGACATATCACGTTTTTGCGGCCAAATGCAGCAAGAGCGTATGGAACAGAAAATTGTTACGATTTCATGACAGGTTGCAGCGAGATGGCCTGAAACAAAAAATTGTCGCGATTTCGTGACATAAAGCAGCCAGAGCGTACGAAACAAAAAATTGTCATGATTTCACGACAGGTTGCAGCGAGATGGCCCGAAACAAAAAAATGTCGTGATATTGTGACATGTCTCATTTTCATGGTCCAAAAGTAAGAGAAACGTACGGAGCGGAGATATGTCACGATTTCGTGACCTGTCATGTTTTTGCGACCTGTTGTAGTTTCATGCTAGGAAGCAGTTCAAATAGTCTGATGACGTGTCATGATTGTCGAGGATTAAAAGCACTCCAGAATTAAATGTGTTACTGCTATTTATTTATCGTGATTTCCACGAGACCGTTACAGAACCAGAAAAGTGCAAAACACGTGGCATGCATGTAAGGGTTACAAAAATGTTATATTCATAGAGAATAATATCAAATGTTTCGGCATTAAACATAAAGTCAAAAGCAAACAAAAATGTGGGGAATATGAAGCGATACAATCTAGGAGGTGAAACGAAGCACCACAGGGCGAAGTAGAGAACCGCACCAGAAAATATAAAAGCAGAGGCACAGATTGATACAGGGGTCGAAGACCGCTGCACACGGGGTTGCAGAGTTGAGGGTGATTAACCATTCTGGGCCTGTTGTGGAGTGCTTTTCTTCCACCTTTTGCTGGTTTTGAGAAAAACCAGAAATTCTACCATTGTAAAATGACAAATTTTTAATGCAGAAAATTTCAAAAATTTGCATCTTATGGGCAAGAAAGAAGGAGTCATTTTCTGCATGCAAAGATTAAATGTCTATTTTTCCTTTTCAGATTTTAGGCTTGTAAATGGAGTTCATGCAAGTTTGTCTTGGTTGCTTCATGCGAATGCTTAAAATCTGAAAACCTCATTTAAATCCTTAGGAGCCAAGCACTTAGCTTATCCGGATTGTGCTTGTTTTGCAGGTCCAATAAGTTAGGTTGCATGCATGAAAACCTCATATCTTCGGTTTTGTCGGAATAGGATAGCATCAGACTGAACGTGTTCAATTTTTAATTTTCTGCATTTCTTTTCATTTTATTTTATTTTTCCAGAAGGTTTAACTTAGTTAAAATAAATATTTAAAAATTACAAAATCTAAAAAAAAATGAACAATCACTAAAGTTTTATGGTGAAATAAACCAACATTGCCCCTTGTTTACAGTTACTTGCAATCACTAAGGTGTTCCAAGCATTTAAATTGATTATCTTCATTTGAGATTACTAATACACAGTTGCAAATGCTAATACAGCGGAGACCTTGGAGAAGTTGGTTGTTTAACTTCTTTGCAAGAGGGGATTTGGAACCCAAATCCTAAAGAAGAGTGCACTTTCACAAGTGTGTGAAAATACCACTCAACATTTTGGCGCTAGAAGGAGGGCCTGAACCGGTTTATTTCAGATTGATTTAAATGCTATAGGGATTTAAATTTTGAATATTTCATGCCCTATTGATTATTATCTTTAGCCCTCTTTTAACAATACAACTTTGTATTGTTAAAAGGAGGACATGAATTGCTATGCACTTGTCTAACGCTTTGATTGTTCATACAGGAATAATGTGATTTGATTTGATTTAAAAAAATAATAATAAAATAATAATAATAATAAATAAATAAATAAATTTTTTTTGGGTATTAAAGTTATATTCTTTAAGATTCACTAATGGCTATGTTTTCACCGTGGATGACAGGTAGCCCATTGAACATACCAGGAGTTCAACATTATTTGCCCGTTGGTTTTGAGAGATGTCTTCCTCGATTTTTGTCTAACGGGACAAATATTGCAGGAGAACACATTCAAGCATTCAAATTTGTTGTGAATCACTTAACAATTTGGCATGATGATGTGGTTTGTAAAATGTTCCCTTACACCTTGGACAAAGTGGCATATGATTGGTTTACAAGTCTGCCCTTAGGGTCTATCACTTCTTGGGCTCAACTAGAGGCAACATTTCTTAATCAATTCAACAAAAAGCAAGTTGACCCAATTCGCATGTATGAGCAGTTTTTCACTATTAAAAAAGGACCAAGTGAAAATGTGAAGTCATTTTCTGAAAGGTTCTTTGGATTATATGCTCAATTAGTGACATTTTATGTTCTTCAAGAAGAAATGGCTCTCCAAATATATGTAAATGCTCTTGACCCACTCATTTCCACATATTTGCGAGGGATGCCTCAAATCACATCTTTGTCACAAGCCTATACTCAAGCAATGGCAATTGAGCAACAATTGAGTTGTCAAAATTATGGTGTGGGTTTTGGATCATGTAATCTTCAATCATTTAATACCTCCTTTACCCACCCAATGATTTATCCACCTCAACCAAGTTCAAGTGTGAATCAATTTCAGAATCAACAATCATTCCCAAGCTTCAATCAATTTCAAAATCCTCAACCTACTATGCAAGATCAACCATCTTTCTTAAGTATGAATCAACTTCAAAATACTCATCTTGATTCAAAAGATGTTTCTAAAATCAATTTTAATGATTTTCATAAGAATATGATTTTAGGCAAGGGAGGAGTACTAGATCCAACTAGTATTGAAACATGTGACAGATTGGAAACCCTTGACTCACCAAAAGATGAATTCTATGAGGATGAATCTATTTCGGATGACACATTGGATGACATTGTTGAAAGTAATGGCCTAGAAAATTCACACCTTCCAAATTATGTTAAAATTGAATCATGGGTTACACATGTGGATTATGATAGCCTTATCAATTTGAATACAAGCAATAACCCAATTTTGGAAGTAATTGAACCATCTAAGGAAGGTGAAGATAAATTTGATGAGAAACATGTTGATGAATTAAAAGATGAAGAAGAAATAGTTGAGCATCACAATTTGATTTTGAAAGATGATCATTATGATTCTTGGGAAGAGTATGCTCACTCCAAACCTTCTAATGAAATTTGTGTGCCTATTGATATGCAGGATAATACAATTGCCCTTTCATATGAGGATATTACAAGTCCTGTACAATCCGAGAATGTTTTGGAAGAAGGGTTGGAATCTCATCAAAGGTTGGAGAAGGATAATGATTCTACTACCATGGATGAAGAAGGAGAATCAATTGTTTTTGTTCCCCTTGAGGGGCAAGAAATCGAAAATCTTGATCCACCTATTGTTTCTACAATGTCTATGCCATCTCAAAATGATGAAATCACAGAACCTAAGTGGTGTGGGTTTGATACTATTGATGATCCTAATGAAAATATGGATTTTGAGGCAACTCAAGCCATTGATCATGGAAAGGTGTCACGTGACACATATCTTGAAAAATTAGGCTCTTGTTTTGAAAAATATGGACGCATGTTTGATTGGGTGCCTAACTTTGGTGTTTTTGAATAGGTGTTGGATGATGAAGAAGACAATGAAGAAAAAGAAAAAGCTACTAACACTCATCAAGTTGTGGTAAATTCTAATCATGATGGGTTGAGTATGGGTGACAAGGTGAAATCTTTACCTTTGGTAGTAGCTACAAAAATTTCAAGTGATGGATTACATGATGTCCCTTTGGATGCTAATGTCATTAATGATGAAATGTCAAATCTTGGTGATGTTTGTCAAGTTTTGATTGATTTTGATTGCTTTAAAATCTTGAAAAATAATTTGAATTCAAGACTTTTAGAAATAGGCTCTTGTTTGCAATATCTCACATTTGAAAAGGAAAGCCTACTTCTAAATTATGAATGGAATGATGAAACTTGCACTTTAAAGAATAGACATGATAAAATTGAAAATCAATCATTGTCTAATCAATTTGAAATTTTGAATCTCACCTATGAGAATACTAATGGAACTAAATCTAATTGGTGGGGTGAGAAAGGGAAGTTGAAATTTGTTGCATTGCTTGGTTTGATCTTATTGTTGTTGGATTCCCACAACATTTGGCATGTGTATTGTGACATATGTCTTTTGAAATGTTCTAATCATGTTTGGGATCCAGGAAAGTAATAGTCCAAGCTTGGCATCATCTTGTACTATATTGTATATAGATTTTGGTTTTGGTTTGGGTTTGTGTTTTCAAGTTTCATTTTTGGGATTGCTATTTGGATTAGGATTTAAGTTGTGTGTTTGATTTCATTTGACATGTTTTGGTTTGTTTATAAAAAAAAAAAAATAAAAATAAAAATTTGAGATGTCAACTTATGCCTAAGACTAGGAGAATATGAAACATTGGAATTGTGTTGTAGAAAGCTCCACAAGTAACACAAACATTTTAAGTTATATCGTTTGAAACTTGTGATGCATGAAGTAGTCAGTTTTGTATGGCAAATATTTCATCTGCAATTCAAAAGACAATGCATTCATATTACATCTCACTTTACATATACATTCCATCTTAGTTGCATATGCATTTCAGGTACAAATCATTAAAGTGTGTCAAATCCTCTTAGGGTTATGCTATAAATGTGAAAAAAATCCTAAGGTTGGAAACTGAGCCTCATGATATCTAGAACTAAGCACATCTTATACATTAAAAAGGATCTTGAGCAAAATGATCAAAACCTAGCTTGGAAGAAAAGGTCAGGCGAAAGAAGTATTTCATGTCTATCCTATTATGCAACATGATCCTTAAACAGTGGTTTTGACCACTTCCATAAAGCTTAAAGCCTAAAATCAGAGTAGTAAGGATAGGGTTAAATCCTCATCGGACTTAGGTTGAGGATCCAACTCCCCAAAGCTTTGATTTGACCTACATGGAGTAGTAAGGATAGGGCATAATTCTCATCTCGCCTAGGTTGAGAATCTGATTCCCCAAAGCTCCTATGTCTCATTTCATGATAAATCTTGGATTGGAAGGATCGTACTACTTGTCCTCTGCAAAGGATGGGTAGTCATCCCCAAGGTCCAAGCAATAAAATTAATATTCTCCATTTTCATCCAAAGCTTGGATTGGAAGGATCGTACTACATGTCCCTAGCAAGGATGGGTAGTCATCCCCAAGGTCCAAGAAGTAAAAAAATTAATTTTTCCCATCTCATCTTTATATTGGATTGGAAGGATCGTACTACTTGTCCTTTGCAAAGGATGGGTAGTCATCCCCAAGGTCCAAAGAAATGAAGGTAAGTCTTGGATTATGGGGTTAAGTATGCCCATGCATGGCAACATGTCTTGTCTAAAAAACAAGACCACTGATTGTTCAAAGGGTTAGACTAGCATGACCATTTCTTCCATAATTGGTTAAATTATTTTTCTCAAAGTGAGGTAATGAATTCCAAATCAGAATAGTAAGGATAGGGTTAAACTCCCATCTCGATTAGGTTGGGAGTCTGATTCCCCAAAGTTCTGATTTCACGTTCACTTGCACATGGGTTCAAGATAGTAGGGACTCATAACCAACTTTGGGATATAATAAAGCAATTCATTAGTGGATCCTAAGAGGGTTTGGTAATCTTGAATGTTTGTGCATGATACTAGAAAGTTTAGGCCTTTACAAGAACAAAATCTCTAAGCATAGTTATCAGGCTACACAAATCATTCACAATCTCACATATGCATTCATGTAAAACTGACAATGGAATGTTGATCAATTTCAAACGATAGGGAATGAAATACATTGCACACATCGAGCTAATACTTGATGATTTCGATGATTCATGTATTTCTGATCTTTGGGCATTTGTTTATATTTCTTATGTGCTAACACATGTTTTCGAGTTTGTATACTTCCAGGTAGGGTTCTCACCAAAATGCTCAGGAGCATTTGACAGCAGAGTCGCCATTTGTTGTGGTTGATCCACAACACACCCCAAAATTGGGGACCCACTTTTTTTGCATGCTTTCAAAGAAGATCTCAGTGACCCAGATGCTAAAAATCAAGAAAAAAGGGCAAAATTGCACAAAATGAAAAAGTGTCGCGATATCGCGACATGTCGCTCTATCGCTGCCAAAAAATAAAAGTTGTCACGATTTCACGACGTGTTGCGCTATCGCTGCTAGAAAATGAAAAGTGTCACGATTTCGCGACGTGTTCCGCCATCGCTGCGAAAATAAAAGTTGTCACGATTTCACGACGTGTTGTGCTGTCGCTGTCGAAAATGAAAGTTGTCACGATTTCGCGATGTATTGCGCTGCCATTGCTCGAGAATGAAAAGTGTCACGATTTCACGACTGTTGCTATAGTGAAACTGAAAAGTGTCACGATTTCGTGACGTGTTGCTGCGGTGAAACTGGAAGGTGTCGCGATTTCGTGACATGTCACGTTTTCATGGCTCAGACAAGCAAAATGCAACGAAGGATAAAAAGTGTCACGATTTCACGACATGTCACATTTTTGTGGCTAAGAGCAGTAGAATGGTACAGAAGGAAAATATGTCACGATTTCGTGACATGTCGCGTTTTCACGACCAAATGCAGTAAGAGCGTACAGAACAATAAATTGTCATGATTTTGTGACAGGTTGCAGCGAGATGGCCCGAAACAGAAAATTATCACGATTTCGTGACATAAAGCAGCTAGAGCATACGGAATAGAAAATTGTCACGATTTCGTGACAGGTTGCAGCGAGATGGCCCGAAAGAAAAAAATGTCACGATTTCGTGACATGTCTCATTTTCACAGTCAGAAAGTAAGAGAAACATATGGAGCGAAGATATGTCATGATTTCGTGACCTGTCGTGTTTTCACGACCTATTGCAGTTTCATGCCAAGAAGCAGTTCGAACGGTCTGATGACGTGTCACGATTGTCGAGGATTAAAAGCGCTCCAGAATTAAATGTGTTGCTGCTATTTATTTGTCACGATTTCCACGAGGCCGTTACAAAACTAGAAAAGCATAGAACACGTGGCATGCATGTAAGGGTTACAAAAATGTTACATTCATAGAGAATAATATCAAACGTTTCGACATTGAACATAAAGTCAAAAGCAAACGAAAATACGGGGAATACGAAGCGATACAATCTAGGAGGTGAAACGAAGCACCACAGGGCAAAGCAAAGAACCGCACCAGAAAATATAAAAGTAGAGGCACAGATTGATACAGGGGTCGAAGACCGCTGCACGTAGGGTTGCAGATTTGAGGGTGAATAACCGTTCTGGGCCTGCTATGGAGTGCTTTTCTTCCATCTTTTGCTAGTTTTGAGAAAAACCAAAAATTTTGCCATTGTAAAATGACAAATTTTTAATGCAGAAAATTTTAGAAATTTGCATCTTATGGGCAAGAAAGAAGGAGTCATTTTCTGCATGCAAAGATTAAATGTCTATTTTTCCTTTTCAGATTTTAGGCTTGTAAATGGAGTTCATGCAAGTTTTTCTTGGTTGCTTCATGCGAATGCTTAAATCTAAAAACCTCATTTAAATCCTTAGGAGCCAGCACTTAGCTTATCCGGATTGTGCTTGTTTTGCAGGTCCAATAAGTTAGGTTGCATGCATGAAAACCTCATATCTTCGATTTTGTCGGAATAGGATAGCATCAGACTGAACGTGTTCAATTTTTAATTTTCTGCATTTCTTTTCATTTTATTTCATTTCCCCAGAAGGTTTAACTTAGTTAAAATAAATATTTAAAAATTACAAAATCTAAAAAAAAAATGAACAATCACTAAAGTTTCATGGTGAAATAAACCCACATTGCCCCTTGTTTACAATTACTTGCAATCACTAAGGTGTTCCAAGCATTTAAATTGATTATCTTCATTTGAGATTACTAATACACAGTTGCAAATGCTAATACAGTAGATACCTTGGAGAAGTTGGTTGTTTAACTTCTTTGCAAGAGGGGATTTGGAACCCAAATCCTAAGGAAGAGTGCACTTTCACAAGTGTGTGAAAATACCACTCAACAAGATGTATATGTAATTTTATTTGATTGGAATTGCAACTATCTATATGCATGGATGCACAGTGAGATGAAATATTTGAATGATTGATAAACATGAATTGTGGCTAATGATTTGACATACTATGTGAACACTATAGACTGTACAAAATACATTAACGCTCTTTGTTTTTGCTTATTTTTTTGTTTTTGTAATGGAAATGTGAAACCATTATTGCGATGTAGTGAAATGGAGTAAATGAGATGATATGTGCAAAGAATGTAGGTGAGGTTTTTATGAGACTCAAACACTCTAGCTGATTTGATCAAAGGTTGTATATTGACTATGCAAGATTTTTTGACAAGGTATGAATCTGCTAGGATGACCAAGGTACTTCATATCCCTGTGTGTGCAAGTGAGTTCATTCTTGTGAGATGCATAAAGATACCGCCAGTGCCAAGCAGGATCTCAACCAAACCTATACTAAGGATCACCCAATGAATGCCACCATCCTAGGTTTTGTACTTAGTAGGGCTAGACCACTAGGCAATCTAGGTTACCAAAGATAGCTCATCCACATGCAAACATTGGTCTACACACATGCCCAAAAGCTAATGTGGCAGACATATCATCATGCGTAAGGATATCACCATTTTTAGATAGGCTATCCACCAAACCCATAATGAGGATCACCTTATGGTTTTCCAAATGTTGAGAGTTCCAGAGATTCAAGTTCAACTCCCTTATTTTCTTCAATTTTATTGGGATACTTGCTCATATGTAGTGATGAAAATCACTGTTTATTTTGTATATTTTGTTGTCTCTTTTGAGCAAGGGATTTGGGATTTGGGATTTGGAATTAGTGGTGAAAACCACTGTTTATTTTGTTTTTGCTTTTTGCTTTTTTAGGATTTTGATATTGAACTTTTGGGATTTTGACTTTTGATTTCTTTGATTTTTTTTATTTTTTTTATTTTTTGAGGGATTGGGATTTGTGGGAGTTGGGATTTCTAATAGTGGTGAAAACCACTATTTATTTTGGGGAATTGGGTAGGGAAGATGCTTTTCCTTTTGCCAACTCTCAGCATTCTTGAACCATTCACACAGGGGGATGAGCAGGATGACATTTTCGCTTAAAGTACCCTAGACCACTTCATGGATTTCATCTTTCTTTGTGCAAAACTAGGATTTATTAATGTTTAAATGTGTTTGGGATTTGATGTACACAAGGCATAATCAATGCAAGACTCTACCTCCTAAAAATCAAGCTAGCTTTCTACAAAACATGAAGAGAAGCTAGAAATGGTTGAGTGACCAAAAACCCTAATGACATTCTAAAACAAATGACTAGGTGAAAGGAGTGGACACAAATATGAAATATGGAAAATGTGGGTGAGAACGGATAATTGCAACATTGAATTATGCTTACTTTCACGACATTGATTTTGAGCGATAAGTATTGTACCATCATGGTGCTAGACATGCATGAGCAACTCTAAAATATAAAGTGCAAATGATGAGTATGCCTAAATGCAAGCGATGATAGAATGCAATGGGATGCAATGTGATGCGATGCTATATTTTTGTATTTTTGATATTTTGATGATGTTTTTGGATTTTTGATTGATATATATGTATGTACATGTGACCAACGGGCTTATTGGGGGCCATTGGGGCATTTGGGGGACCAAAGGGCTTATGGATGCCTTTGGGACTTTTTGGTTGACCTAGATGGTTCTAGACCATCTAGGAGCATTTTAGGTTGACCAAGTGGGATGTAGGCACCCTTGGAGCATTTTGGGGTGACCTAGATGGTTCTAGACCTCCTAGGAGCATTTTAGGTTGACCAAGTAGGATATAGGCACCCTTGGAGCATTTTGGGGTGACCTAGATGGTTCTAGACCACCTAGGAGCATTTTAGGTTGACCAAGTGGGATATAGGCACCCTTGGAGCATTTTGGGGTGACCTAGATGGTTCTAGACCACCTAGGAGCATTTTAGGTTGACCAAGCAGGATATAGGCACCCTTGGAGCATTTTGGGGTGACCTAGATGGTTCTAGACCGCCTAGGAGCATTTTAGGTTGACCAAGTGGGATATAGGCACCCTTGGAGCATTTTGGGGTGACCTAGACGGTTCTAGACCACCTAGGAGCATTTTAGGTTGACCAAGCGGGATATAGGCACCCTTGGAGCATTTTGGGGTGACCTAGATGGTTCTAGACCGCCTAGGAGCATTTTAGGTTGACCAAGTAGGATATAGGCACCCTTGGAGCATTTTGGGGTGACCTAGATGGTTCTAGACCGCCTAGGAGCATTTTAGGTTGACCAAGCGGGATATAGGCACCCTTGGAGCATTTTGGGGTGACCTAGATGGTTCTAGACCGCCTAGGAGCATTTTAGGTTGACCAAGCGGGATATAGGCACCCTTGGAGCATTTTGGGGTGACCTAGATGGTTCTAGACCGCCTAGGAGCATTTTAGGTTGACCAAGTGGGATATAGGCACCCTTGGAGTATTTTGGGTTGGGCCATCCTACGCTAGGCATGGAATGGCCATAAATGAAGGATGTTCAAGGGTTCAGGATCCTCGACACCTTCAAGGGAGGCTAGGCGATACGTTTCGGGTCCTATCTAACTAGTAATGACATAGGGACCTAACCAATTTACCGTGAACTTGTCCCTCAGATGGGGCAAAAAATTAGAATTTTGTTGGTTCTCCTTCAGAATGAGGTCACCAACCTAAAAGTCTCTTAGGTGGACTTTCATATTATAGGCTCTCTTAAGTCACTCTTGATAAATGTGTAGGTGCTCGAGAGCATTAATACGACATTCATCAAGTAGCGTAAGCTGATCTAGGCGAGCCTGCCATGCAGTGTCATCATCGATGAACTCTTGCATGGATATGCATAGTGATGGTATTTCGAGCTCTAGAGGCATGACCGCCTCGATGCCATACACTAGTGAAAATGGAGTAGCCCCAGTGGGTGTCCGAATACTAGTGCGATAGGCCCATAGAGCAAGAGGCATTTGCATATGCCAATCTATGTGACTCTCTCTAACAATTTTCTTGAGAATGGCAATCAATGTTTTGTTAGAGGCCTCTGCTTGCCCATTTGCTTGCGGATAGTAGGGTGTCAAAAAACTATGTTGGATATTATACTTTGTTGTCAAAGCATGCACATATTTGTTTTTAAATGATGTCCCATTATCCGAAATGATCTTGGATGGAATACCAAAATGATAAATGATATTATGCAATAGGAACTCCGCTATGCGGGGCCCGATCATAGTGGTAAGGGGAATTGCTTCCACCCATTTAGTGAAATACTCAGTAGCCATTATGATAAATGTGTGATAGCCCGAGGATGTAGGGGAGATTTTCTCGATTAAATCCAACCCCCACTATGAAAATGGCCATACCAATTGGATCGGTTGCAAGGCCTGAGAAGGTACGTGTGTCAAATTAGCATGATGCTGACACTTCATGCACTTCCTCACATATGTGCAGCAATATCGCTCTAAAGTTGGCCAATAATAGCCCATGCAAAGAATGCGCTTGGCGATGGCCATGCCGCTGAAATGGCCACCGCATGTACCATCATGTGCTTGGGCGATTGCCCAAGTCGACTCTTGATGCTCTAAGCAATGAAGGAGGATCCCTTCGTAGCTCCGACGATACAGAATGTCTCCTAGCAAGACATATTTTGTCGCCTTCCATCTGAATGTTCTTTTAGCAGTGTGTGACAGTCCAGGAGGGAGGTTACCAAGCTTTAGGTTTTCCCTGATTTGTGTTGACCAGTCCTATTGTGAAGAAGCCTCGAGCGCATGAACGACCTGTCCCTCTCAAAGTTCATCCCTAGAAAAAGTTGATTGGGAAAGAACTTGTAAGAATAGCATTGTACTGCTATCAAAAGGGGCTTGAGGGAACAAAGTCCCCCAATCGGCCTGGTTCAAGCGTTCGTGAATGTGCGAGAATCTCTCTTGATGAGGTTCAATTTGAATCAAGTGGACTTTTGGCATGACTTGATTGTTCTCATGCTCAACCATAGATTGCGAGAGCATTTTGACCTAGATGGTAGTCATCTGATCCATAGGGTCTTGCAGGATCAAGGACCCCAGAGAGGCCATTGTATCCACAAAATGATTAGATGATCGAGGGAGTGCCTCGATGTTATACCATTCGAATTTTTCTAGGAATTTATCCACAAGGGCCTTGTAGGCTTGCAGGACTAGGCACTTACACTAGAATATCCCCTTGACTTGGTTAACAATGAGCAAGGAGTCATCAAAAATGTTGAGCTTTGTTATTTTCATGGTGACAACCATCTGAAGGCCTATGATCAGGGCCTCGTACTCGATATTATTGTTGGTGCATGGGAAATCAAGTTTAAATGATAGGGGTATGGGAGCCCCATGCGGTGTGAAAAACATGATTCCTGCGCCACCCCCTTGCTCGCATTTGGAGCCATCAAAAAATAGGGTCATATCTGCCTGCACCTCAGGCTCATCAGAATCTGGCGATTCTGATATTTGGAAGACCCCATCATCGGGAAGGTCCATGCTAAGAGGTTGATCATCCTAGAGAGGAGCCTCTATGAGTTGATCGGCGATGACCTGACCCTTAATTGATTTTTGTCCAACAAACTCAAGGTCGAACTCCGTCAACAACATGATCCATTTTTCCGTGCGACTACTATGATAAGTGTGACTCATCATGTAGTGCAATGGATTCTCTTTAGATACAACATACGTGGTATTGCTAAGCATGTAATGTCGTAGCTTCTTGGTGGCGAAAACCACCGCTAGGCATAATTTCTCAACGTATGCGTACTTGATCTCATAACTAACCAGGGTGCGGCTAAGATAGTAAGTAGCCTGTTCCTTATGAAATTCATTATTCTGGGCTAACATGGCACCCAATGCAATCTCAGTGGCTGAGATGTATAAGCGGAATGACACTCCTGGCCTAGGTGGTGCCAACACTAGCGGTGAAGCCAGGTACTATTTTATTGCGTCAAAGGCCTCCTGACACTCGTCATCCCAATGGAATGCGACCCCCTTGTGCAACAACTTGTTCATGGGGTGACACTTGTCCGACAATTGCGCTATGAAGTGCTTGATGGATGTGATCTTGCCCTGCAGACTTTGGAGCTGCTTGATCGTGGTTGGGGGAGGCATCTCGAGGATGGCCTTGACCTTATTAGGGTCCACTTCAATGCCTCACTTAGAGATGATAAATCCCAAGAGCTTTCCAGATGTGACGCCGAAGATGCACTTCTTGGGGTTCAGTCTCACGTTATGTTCAATGAGGCGGTCTAATACTTTGCTCAAGACCTCAAGATGCTCATGGCGTAATAATGATTTAGCTAGTAAGTCATCCATGTAATATTCCAAAATTTTATGCATGTAGTCATGGAAGATGTATGTCATGGCACGCTGGTAGGTGGCACCGACATTTTTAAGGCCAAAGGGCATGACCTTGTAGCAAAATGTCCCCCAGGGCATTGTGAACACCATTTTGAGCTGGTCCTCTAGGTTGATACGAATCTGATTGTACCCAGAGAAACCATCCATAAGGGATAACATTTCATGGCCCGCTGTGGCATCTACCAGGGCGTCGATGCTTGGCAAAGGGAAATCATCCTTAGGACTCACTTTGTTTAGGTCTCAAAAATTGGTGCAAATGCGAATCCTCCCGTCTGGCTTCTTGACGGGAACCATGTTGGACAACCATGGTGGATAGTCTACAGAAATGACAAACTGGGCATCCAACAACTTCTGTAGCTCGTCTTTGACCATCAAGGCCATTGTTGGATGCATCTTTCTAAGCTTTTGCTTGATAGGCTTGGCCTTCGGGTCAAGCATCAGATTGTGGGTGACTAGATTTGGATCCACTCCCGACATGTCTTTATAGGACCATGCAAAAGCTTCCTTCTTCCTGGTGAGAAGGGCTATGTAATCGGCTTGCTCTTTGAGGGATAGGCTTTCCCCCAGCTTGATATACTATGGATTCTCTAGGTCTGAGCCGATATCTATGTCAATCGTAGGCTCGATTGACATATGCGACCCCTCCTCCAGCTGGTGGGGGGTAGGGATCAAATGGATGTCATCCGCTGGATTTAGATCATCAATGGGAACCTCGGGTTCCTCCTCAGCATGGAAGACATCATGAGCTAGCCCTGAAGAGAAGCAAAATAGTTGTAGCATCTCATCGCAGGGCCAATACTCAGAAGGCGATGGGGGTGAATCTCCCCGATCAAAGTCAATTACCCCCAAGTCAAGGTGCAATGACTTTGATGGGTTATTCGGATCTCGTAATGGCTCAAACAAATCTATGGAAATCATATTGATGGATGGATGATTTCCCCTAGGTGGCTGGTGGTGACCATGGACCTCTGGATGCAACACGACCTGAGGAGGCAGCTACGGAGGTGGTGGAATGATAGGCGGTGGTCGATGTGGCTATGGAGGAACTTGCCCTTTGTGAGGTAGAAGCTACCACCAAATGGGCTCTTGTAATGGGAATAGGCACAAAAAGTAATCATCATTCTCATCCCAAGGGATGATCTACGCGCATTCTCCATCAGAACTATCAGAGTCAATCAGTGCGACCCCATAGTCCGACTCATCATCTGACATCCACTCATAAGGGGACCCTAGATCTTCTTCCTCACCATCATGGGGAAGAGTGCATGAACCTTCACCTCTCTCGTAGGATTGGATACCATCTCGAGGTGGTTCATCATCTCCCAAGGGCATAGGGAAATAGTCCCCCAGCGAGTAGATGCGATTAGGGTTGGCAAAGGGATCTCGGGCCAACTCATCTCTGTAATTGAGGCATAGGCACTCCATGCCATCAACAAGAATATCCAAAGGTAGGGGGTTGTTATGTCCCAACCCTGACTTATCATATGGCATCTGGTACTAGGGTTGAAATGGAACCCATGTGCCTTGCTCATACAAGCCTAACCCATAACCATGCCAATTGCATAGGTCAAGATACTTCAGGGTGAAGTTAGGGTTAGACAAGTAGTGGATGTCCTCTCCAAAGGGCTCTTCATCCTCCTCCTATTATTGGTAGGGTTCGATGTCGTAGTCAAGTCCCCCATAGACAAAATTTATTTGATTAGGGGGGACACCTAGGGGCACGATAGTGCCTATGGGAAGATGGGGTCGACCCATGTCTTGCACCGACTCTATAGCAGGGGTAGTTGTGACCTCCCTAACCATGTATTCTCCTAATCCGGTGGAAGCCAAGTGAACTGTCACCTGAGGCTATGGATAGAAGAGTGATGAGAGCGAGATCTGATCTAAATCATCTTCTACCACTTGTGGTAGCTCTTCATCATCTGGGCTAGGTATCTCCTCTGTGGAGATGGTGGATATGGTCGGTTGTACCTCATCAATGGGCTTCTTCCCTAGGTTCCTCAATAATGGTTCCATCGGCCCAGTGGGCATCGAAGGGGGTGTCGATGATGAGGAAGGTATGTCATGCGATGATGAGGGGGTCAAACCTTGGCTAGATTTATTCGGTTGGAAATCTAGATGTGTCGATGGTAAGGTTGACTCAGGGATCTGCTGCACCATGTTACAATACTTGTAGGGCTCTAGGTCCGTAGGGATGACATGAACTTGCCCTTCATGGGTGTACTTGAGGCACTGGTGAGCAATGGAAGGGACACACTTCATGTCCCTAATCCATGGTCTACCTAACAAGATATTGTATGCCATATCACCCTCCAGTATGTGGCATAGCATCGAGATGGTCTTCTCTCCTACCTGAATAGGCAGGACAATCGTACCAACTGTCGAGCATATGGCATCATTAAAGGCTCGAAGGGTGTATGTAGATGGGACAATATGGGATGTCGGGAGCTTCAAGTGCTTGAGAGCTATTGTAGTGATGATATTGCTAGAAGACCCTATGTCTATCAACACTCTCTTGTATGGTGTCCCATTTATGCATGCAATGATGTGCAAGGGAGGGTCCACCATATCATGCAAAACCGGTTTAAGCTCATCTTCTCGAAAGGCTATCATCGGTTCAGTGCACTGTCTGACATGCCCCACAAAATTGTTGAAGGAGTTGGACTCCTGGGGCTGAAGCTCTATGGCCTTAAGGATCTCCATCAAAGCCTCTCTGTGAGGTTGTGATTGTTGAATCAGCTCATAGATGGAGAGTCGGGAAGATTGTTCTCAAGCTTTGAGTGAGCTTACTCTTGAGGGTGGCCACAGGCCTAGGTGGAAGGCTCGACAGAGGAGGTGGTGGCTATTGTGACATCGAAGGGACATCACTCTGAGTCATAGGTGGTGCGACCAGACTTGGGTACCACCTATTCCTCGTGATGATGCTAATCATGCCAACGTATCCCTACTAAGGGGGCATGATGAACCTCATTCACCTAGGGCACTGGCTTGGCCTGCTCTACATGGGTAGGCAAGGGATCCTTAAAGATCTCCATCTGTTGGTTGTTTGGTGTGATAGGGTTGTCTACCTGAAGGACCTTCCTATCAATCATGTCCTGTACCAAGTTTTTAAACTTGTAGCACATGTTCACATCATGCCCATTTTGCCTATGAAATTTGCAATATAGGTCTTCTCTGTACCCTTTGGGTCTGGGTGCATTCGGGTCGATAGGTCAACTCTCAAGCAGATTGATCAAATTTTCTACTAAGAGGTGCTCAAACAATGAGTCCATAGACTCTGCAAGGGGTGTAAACTATCGCTTGGGGCGATGTTGTTGATTCTACCCTTGACTATTCTGATTGTCCTTAGTATAGTCCCGATGTGTGGCCTGATAATTAGGCTTTTGAGGTGGCACAACTTGCACTGGCCCCGGGACACTAAGGGCAACCTGATTCACTATTGTTGGCTTGGACTGTGTCGAGGTGCTCTTGGCATTCTTGTTCCACTCCTTGTGAGGCTTCGCAATCTCCCCCTCTTGAATCTTGATTTCTTTGATGGTCCTAGCTTGCACTAGGGCATCCTCAAGAGTGGGATATTGTTGCAACTGCAACAACAAGGAGATGGGCTTCAGGTAGCTCTTGGAAAACATCTAAGTCAGCTCCGACATGGGGAGAAAATAAGGTAGCTTGGCGAGCAAGGCCCACCACCTATTGCCATAATTTGTTATTGACTCATCGTCATATTGCTTCAACCCGGCTACGTCGGCCAATGTCACCTTCCTCTTGGTATTGAAGGTGAAGCATTCTAGGAATGTATCTACAAGTTGATCCAAAGTACGGATGCTATGCTTAGGGAGCTGGTAAAACCACTCCGAGGTGGGGCCCAAAAGGGTAGTCACAAATGTCCACAAAAGCAAAGCATCATCATCATGAATGCCAAAACATTGACCCAAAAATCTGGTGACATGCTCCTACGCATCCTCTTCTCCCTTAAACATAGCCAACTATGGCAACTTATAATTCTCTAGATAGGGAGGCACAGGTACTGAAGGATGGATTGGATGACTATGCAATTGGCGCATAGTGGGCTTCTGAGATCTAGACCCGGAGGTCTTGTTCTCTACCGACTCTAGGTGCTCTAGCAGCTCTTTATATGGATCCAAGGACTTGATCTCCTCATTCTTGCTCACATCCTAAGGTGGAGGTCTAGGATCCTCCAACCTAAGGTAGGGTGTTGGCCTATCACCCCCTACCTTGATAAGGTATCTCCAAATACTCTACTTCTGGCTCATGCTCATTGTAGGCCCCATAAGGCATCTCTCGAGCCGGTCTATAAATAGGGGTGTATGCCCGTTGTGGGCACCCTGCATCTGGCCTATGAGGTAAGTCTCACTCCGACCTAGGAGGCCATGGAGGCAACATTGGATAAGGTCTAGGAGACCTTTCTCGAACAAGCATAGGTTGCCTCGGAGGGACTTCCTGCCTATGGGTATTAGGGGTAGGGACCCTCTCCCGTAGAGTCTACTGGAATAGCTCATTAGTCTGCCGCTCAATCCTCTCTTTTTCAAGCTGATGCAAGCGGTCTAGTTGCTCTTTGTCATGCCGAAGCTATTTGAATTGAGCTTGGCATTCCACGTATTTTGCAACTGCTTGCTTGATTTATTCCATCGTGCGAGGCCTAGGGGGTCTAGGGGCCTCGCCTTGGGGCTGACCTCGTTCAAGATAATCTGTGATATCTATGGGGTGCTTGCCTCTTTCGAGGTTCACCACATTGACTTGAGGTTTGGGCTAGAACATATGCTCATTATACTCAACAGGCGCAGAGGCACATCGGGCATGCACAGAATACTGCTCCTGAGGAAAATCTAGGATTTCCTCATGCCTTCCTTCCTGGACGAGGAAGGGTAGGGCAGAATTGGCCCACCCAAAGTTACAAGTATCATTCCCATCAGGTTGCATGAGTTGTTGTATCCTATCAAGGTGATGTGGAGGTAAAGTCATATCAACTTGCTTCGGCCAGTGTGTGAAGTCGTGCTCTTGCCTATGAATAGGCATGTCAGCCCTGATGGGTACGTGGATGCGTGGCACCACTCTATCTATTAGTGCCTCAATGCATTGTTGCCTTTCATCAAAGAAGGCTTGTGATGTATCTACATATCGGGAACACTCTCCCAAGTAATGCTCATCATCCCTCGGGGTGTCCTGTAGAGGGTCCCTTCGAAGATGAGGCTCGTGCCCTACTATCTTGGGGCTAGGTGGAGTAGAAGCTCACCAGGGAGGTATAACCAAGTCCCTAGGGCTATAGCAGAGATGATTCATGTCTCCTAATCCACTCTCTATAGCTTTCACCCATGTTTGGGCTTGGCTATGGGTGTGCACCATCACGCTCCTCTATCAATACCCCAAGTGATTATCTTCTTTACAAATTTTTAATGAAATAACAAACAAGAAAGGAAACACTCAATAAGATAGATGATTATCTTGTTTAAGTTTTAGATGTGAATCCCTAAACTATTTTGTGTGTTTCAGATGTGTTGTTTGTAAAGAATGACCTTGTGTCACGTATTTGAAATATTGTTGGATGATGTACTCAAATGTTTAAAGGATTTCACCTATATACTCACACAAGCTGAATATGGTGATGAAATCCATATCCAATGAGGTAGCATAGGTACTACCAACCCTCACCCAACACCCCGTGCACAGTGATACACCCCTCCGAAGAGGAATGCGTGCTATTTTGCATGGTTAGGACAGATCTTGGGTCGGCCTTGGCCACGGATGGGTCCCGATGATACTCTTTCACATGAGCCAATCAAGTGGTAATGACATCCACTATTGGTCTCGATCGATGGGTTGGATGTGAGAGCCCAACGTCGTCGATGTTAAGATAAAACGTGATGTGTGGGGTTCCTTTTATCTTTAAAGAAAGCAAGCAAAGAAGCATTCAATGATCATTCACTAAATGCATGCATAAGGTGCATTTTACTTTCATAAAGGTTAGTATATAAAAAGAAACTCACAAATGTATCTAGAAATGCAAAGCCCTAAATGTTAGCCTACCCATTGGGTAGGCTACAAGCATGCAAACCATAGAGATGCATTCCTACTCTGAATTTGTTTTGATTTTTTTGCCTTTTATGTGTTTTTGTTATTTTGCATTTAAGAAAAGGAAGCTACCTTTAACCTTTCTAAGCAAACAAAAATGCGAGAAAAACCAAATAACACTGAAAATAAACAGTTTCTATAACTGCAAAACAGAGATGACAAATTCAAGGACCTACCTCATCACTGCCAAAACTTGCTATTTCTAAAATTCTGCTCCAAAAGCTCTCTATTTTCTATTCTCTCTAGGGTGTGACGAATAGCAGGTCTGCATTCTCTCCAGGGTGAGGCAAATTCACATTCGCCCCAGAGGGGCATGAATAGCAAGCTAGAGTTCGCTTCAGGCAGAACGAATAGCACCTGCAACATAAAAAGATGAAAAATGAGATCCAAACTTCACCTAAAGCAAAATGGACTAGGTCCCACCATGATCACCACTGAAGTAGGGAAAAATGGTGCACCAAATGAAATATAAACAATGTATGTATCTATGCCCTATCGCTAATGAGCGTCAAACGAAAGCATGCAAGTAAATGGAAAGATAGCGAATAACAAGAAGTAAAGCAAAACAAGTATATCTCTTATTAATAGAAATGATCCAAAATTATGGGTTACAATGCATCCCCTTGAGGGCTCAAAATGGGTGATACAAATTTTTACAACTCGGGTGCCCAAAGGTCAAATCTCTCAAAGAAATCGGGTGCACATCCACTATCTTTCCTCGTACCCACAATCGAAGTGGGCGGGCCAAAGTTGTCGCCGCTTGCATATTTGATATCTGATGTCTTAGGATGCCTCCCAATGCACTGTAATGACCTGCACCTACACACAAGGAAACCATAATCATCAAATAGCGAGTGCGTATGGTAAAAAGCATGCAATCCCCATAGGGGCAAAATGGCTAATAGTGAGAAAATGCATCAAACCAACTCCAAATGACAAAATATAAAATGGGTATGTAGAGAAGAGGTTTTTGGAAGATATCACTAGGAATCACTCCAAAATTGCATCCGATGGGGTTTCGAGACTGAGGTGAACGTTCGCAACCTACAAAACCCAAAGCAAGAAATTTCCTACCCTACGCATATCCAAAATACATGAAAATTGGAAATAATACATAAAATAATATTATAAGAAAACCCATTTTATTAGATTTGTGAGATAGATCATATTTTGGGTGTTCTCTCAGATGACCACCGGATACCTGCAAGAGACCCTACAAAACACTAAAAATGCAATATCTTGGCCAATATAGCTCAGAATGACATGAAATTTGAACTGCAACATCATATAAGAATATATAAAATATCTAATTAAAAATATTCAATGATGAGCCCCAAAAATGCTCATATTTTGTATGGGTTTTTCTGATTATTATGCGGCAATATAATAGGAACTGTGTACTTTCATGAATTATTATGTAATTATTTAATAGAATTGTGTGTGTTATCTAATTTGTGTGTTTTAGTGTGTTTGTGTGGAAATGTAGTTGGTTTTGATAGATTTGGATCAGTCGAGGTCCTTCATGGACCTGGCACTCTGTTTCTTCTAGGATCAAGGCATGGTGGTTAGGCACCTTCCTCTTCAAGGAAGGCACCAAGAGAAGGTAGGCGCCTTCCGTATAAAGAAGGCACCCGACATACTTAGGCGCCTTCCGCATAAGGAAGGCACCCCATACAAGGCAAGGCGCCTTCCGCATAAATAAGGCGCCCAACATCAGTAGGCGCCTTTCGCATGAAGAAGGCGCCCAACCTCAGTAGGTGCCTTCCGCATGAAGAAGGTGCTCAACATCAGTATGCGCCTTCCACATAAATAAGGCGCCTGCCAAAAGCACTTGAGGAAGGCACCTTCCTCATAGAGAAGGCGCCTCCATATTTCACTAGTTGACCAAATAAAGTGACATGGGCAGTGTTGACCGGTGCAGTTCTAGTTCCACGTCACACAAGACAATTCTAGGAATTGCACCAATGGACGAGAATGTCTTACCTATGCCAGGCGAAGCATAATCCAGCTCAAGCAACTCGAACCAATCAACGAACGCGCCACCATTAGGAATGATGACTATTTTTAGTAGATGTCGATTGCGGTTACCAGACTGTCCTAGTTTAGTCTGGACTGAACTACTGTTGTAACCTCATTGTAATAGAAGATCTATGTGTGTGCTATATAAACACACACAGACCTCTCTAATAGATATCCAGAAGATCATCCATAATTTATTGATTATTCTGAGGAGATAGAAGTATTGTAATAGTTATCTTGCAATTATAATAAAGTTCAAGAGTTCCTAATCGCGTGTTCAGCTGGAAGGGAGTTGTTGGAGCTTGGGCCCACTCCAAGCTAGTATTCCTTCCCTTTTACTTGTGCTTTCCTAGATCAGTTTCCTACTTTCATAGGTTTGCTTTTTGTACTATTATTTTCATTATTGTAGTAGAATTATTTTCATGTCTAGTTAATTATGCACGTATGAATATTTAATTTCCAAGGATCTAATTATTCATATGTAAACTATTGTGGTGTGGATGAATGAATGTCATTCTTTTAAACCCCCCAATGATAGAATTAGTCGAACTCATCTCAGAAGTGGGTATTGTAAATGATCTTGTTTGAGACACTTCTAAAGTTTACGAAGCTCCCTAGTCTGACAATTTAAATGCATGGGCAGTGACAAAATAGGATCAAATTTAACCTGTGTTTGGCCCACAACATTTTGGCATCATTGTCGGGGAAGCGCCTCTACTAGATTAATTGCAATACCCAAAAAACTTCCATATGACTTTGTATGAGTCCATTGAGGAAGAGAGGACCTGACGGTCATTTCATAAAACAAAGTCCATAGAAATCTGAGTCAGCTGAACACTCTAAATTTGAATTAGATTCACCCGACTCATCGCCAGCAGTCCACTGGAGTGAGAATCCTCACTTTGTGCAAAGTGCTTCCTCATCCCACCAACCTAGGGAAGAACAAACCATTGTAAACCCATTGTTTAGGAGGACACCCTCAGAGGAAGCCCTATTGTGGAAAGCTGTAGAGGATTGGACGATATCACCAACCGACTTTAAGGCCCTGACCCAAAAAGTTTTGAATGACCGTGAGGCCATAGAAACTGCATTAGAAACCACATATCTTGAAAAAATGGCCGAAGAAGAGACTTCATCTGGCTTTAGTTTCTCGATAGAGGAAGGAGTAGGAGAAACCAAAATGAAAAACATATCCCCTGCTCACCTTCCTACCTTCAGAGGATACCCAACCGAAGACCCTGACCTATTTCTATTTAAGTTTGATGTTCTGTGCAGGTCTATGGATTACAAATCTGATACGCAAAAGTTGAAGCTCTTTCCTTCTACATTAGATGATGCAGCTCTGCGATGGTTCATCGGCCTAGGAGATAAACACATTGCTACATGGGATCAAATGAAGAAGCTCTTTTTAGAGCAATATCAAGACTTCGGGAGAGCAAGAGACTCCAGAGAAGAGGTCTTGAGCATGATGTAGAAGGAGGATGAATCTTTGGAGGAATACTGGGAGAGATTCAATTTCAATCTTCAATGATCTCCTCACGTGAAGCTAGTTGATAAGTCTCTTAAAAGCATCTTTTTGAGAGGACTTAACAATGAATCATTAGAGGCTCTCAATATGATTTCTGGAGGTGACGTCTACCAGCATGCTATGGAAGATATCCGACAATTATGCCGAAACTACTCAAGAAGGAGAGGCAAGACCACTTCTAGAACCATGAAAGCAACTACTTCGGTCACAAAAATAGAGATAGGCAACATGCTAGAAGATTTGAAAAGTGAGATGCTTTCATCTCTGGCATTGCAAATGGACACGCTGTTATTGGAGAAAAAGAAGTAAGAAAATGAAGTAACATTGGCCTATTTCTACCCAAAATGTAGAGGGAAGCATGCAAAGAATGCATGCCCAGAGAACAAAGTTAGAGTATGCACGGTCTGCAAACTAAATCATAAGACTCGATTGTGCCCACAATTGCCCAATATCAAGGAGGATGTTGATGTCACTGAAGCCTATTTTATAGGCAATCAGAGGAGTTGGCCACAACCCCCTATGGGGAGTATGCCAATAGGAATGCCATCATATGGGGGAGGACCTTACATGCCACAAGGCCAACCTCAACCACCTAACATGGGGTGGTGGGGGCCATCGCCTTGGTCCAATGCACCCCCAAGAGCAACATTTTCGAACCAGCAGCCCTGGATGCCATATCAATATTCTGGGCAACAGTGGAGAGGCCATGCTCCATGGAATCTAGCTCCATAGAATGTAGCGCCAGCTCACCCCTAGCAAAACCTATCGGCCTTGCCTATTGTGAGACCTACGCAACTACCTGCACAACCGATGGTAAATCCAAATAATAAAGTAAATCAACCGACATACAATGTAGAAGGTGAGATGTATCCGATGTACCATATTAGTTGCAATCCTATTCAGCTTAGATCAGGTAGACAACTAGGAGTAGGGGCACCTCCACTGATAGAAGAGGAGGCAGATGTAGGAGAAACACCTCTTATAGAAGAGGTGGAAGAAGAAGTGGTTGAGAGAACAAAGGCTCCATTTCCTAACCGGCTGCAAGAATAGAAGAAACTAATGCAACCGGAGTTTGATATTCTTTCTAGCTTGAAAAATCTTACAGTAACAATTCCACTCTTTCAAGCTATCCGAGACGTCCCGATATATACTAAGGTGATAAAGGAGATGTGCTTAAGAAATCCAGGATGGAAAGTAACCCAGACTATCAATGTCATGGGTAAGTTGGCAGATTTAATGATGGGGAAGGCATGTCATCCTAAATACGTAGACCCAGGTAGCCCAGTGTTGACTATAAGAATTGGGGGATATTCCTTGACCAATACGTTGGTCGATCTCGGTGCAACCATCAACGTGATGCCTTAGGAGACCATGCAGAAGCTGTAGCTCACAGACCTGAGACCCACCACAATGGTGCTGCAACTGGTCGATCGATCAACCGTAGCATCGAAAGGAATGCTTGAAGATATAATAGTGATGGTTGACATGTGGGAATATCCGATCGACTTCTTGGTTTTACAGTCCAAAACAAGGCTGGGTGGCTACCCGCTTATCTTGGGAAGACCATGGCTGGTGATAGCCGATGCTTACATCAGCTATCGTGATGGGTTGATGACTATCTCCAATGGACAAAATATCAAAATATTGACTATTTCACCCCTCATGTAGTCCGTGGATTCATTGGGAGAGCCCACGTTGACCAAGCATGGAGATAATGAGTTGTCCATAATCCAGCCGATGATGGCATTAGATGAATTGGTGGAGGATGAAGATGAAGATGGTGCTATCGCAGGATTCCTCCAAGGAGAATCTTCCATCACAATGCTTGAGTCACCATTGGTCGATGCCCAAGACCACCACATTCAGTAGATAAACATTGGGCCTAGAAAGATGTTAAACGTCAGTAGTGGGTTGACCCCCACACAACTAACAAAAGTAAAAGAGCTCCTGGTAAAACACCAATGGGCGTTTGCATGGGACTACTCGGATATGAAAGGTATCAGCCCAAAAATTTGTACCCATCGAATATACCTCGAAGAGCAGGTGACTCCAAGCAGGCAACCATAGAGAAGAATGAACCCGACAATGAAAGACATTGTCAAGGTAGAACTGCAAAAACTCTTGTCTATCGGATTCATCTATCCAATTTCTGATAGTGAATGGGTGTCACCGCTTGTGGTGGTCCCCAAGAAGAATGGGAAGTGGTGGATTTGTGTGGACTATAGGGCGTTGAACAAAGCGACCAAAAAGGATCACTTCCCACTCCCATTCATCGATCAGGTCTTGGATACACTTTTTGGGTGAAAGTACTTCTCCTTCCTAGATGGATTCAGTGGATACAACCAGATCCAGATAGGAGAAGAAGATCAGGATAAAACAATGTTCACCTACCCATGGGGAACGTTTGCTTATCGGGTGTTGCCTTTCGGGTTATGCAACGCACCAACCACCTTTCAAAGGGTGGTGCTTAGCATATTTTTAGACATGATAGGGGAAGCGGTCGAAGTGTACATGGATGACTTCACCATTTATGGAGAAACCTTTGAAGAAGCAATGACGAACTTGGAAAGAGTGCTCGAAAGAAGCGAGGAAAATAATTTGTCCCTCAAGTAACAAAAGTGCTTTATGATGATGCGAGAGGGCATCGTATTGGGACACCATCTCTCCATGGAAGGAATAAAAGTTGACAAAAGAAAGATCGAGGTCATCAAGGACCTACCCAGCCCTAGAACGTAGTGAGAGGTGAGAAGTTTTCTCGGATCTACTGGGTATTACCGATGATTTATCATCGACTTCAGTAAGATTGCAAAGCCACTGCACACTCTGTTGTCTAAATATGTGGAGTTCAACTAGATGGAAGACTATGAAAGAGCATTTCAGTCACTCAAAGAAAAGCTGATATCTACACCTATTTTAAGGGGACCAAATTGGGCCATACCATTCCATATCTATTGTGATGCATCCAATAATGCGATTGGAGCAGTCCTCGGGTAGAAGGATGGCAAGGAATTTTATGCCATCTACTACGTCAACAAAAACTTAGCAGGGGCTGAGCTCAACTATACAATGATGGAGAAAGATTTCCTTGCGGTTGTGCATGCCATCAATAAATTCCACCATTATATCATCGGATACCAGGTGTTCATCCATACGGACCATGCAACCATCAGGTATTTAATGAGCAAACCGGCTATTGGTGGAAGAGTTATCAGATGGCTCCTACTATTGCAGGAGTTCGACATAACAATAGTTGACAAACCAGGCAAAGACAACGTAGTAGCAGATTTTCTATCCAGATTGATACCAGCAGATCATGCGGTAGTGGAAGACCAGTTTTTGGATGAACATTTGTTCACCATCAGTGAACAAACACCATGGTACGCAGACATAGCCAACTACTTAGCCATCGGAAGAACTTCTCCTGCTCTCTCTTCATGAGAAAAGTAGATGGTGATAGAGAAGAGTGCCTCCTTTCTATGGGTTGACGACCTCCTATTTAAAATAGGACATGATCATATTATAAGGAGATGCGTAGCAGAACAGGAGTTTTCAGAAATACTCAAAGCTTGTCATGATGAACCATGCGGAGGACACTTTGTAGGGAAAAGGATTGCCTATAAAATCCTACAAGCTGGGTACTTTTGGCCCACTCTATTTAAATATGCAATTGCCTACACCAGCAAGTGCGATGAATGCCAAAGAATGGGTAGACCGACCCATAGGGATGAAATGCCCCTTCAACCTCAAGTGCACCTAGAGCCCTTCGATAAGTGGGGCATGGATTTTGTGGGGCCAATCAATCCACCTTCAATAGGAAGGAGATTCATTTTAGTCTGTACAGACTACGTCACCAAGTGGGTTGAAGTTCAAGCATTGAGGGATTCGAAGGAGGGAACAGTCACTGAATTCTTATTTGCTCATATTTTTACAAGATTCGGGGTCCCTAGAGAGATAACAATAGACCAGGGGCCTCAATTCACCTCCAAGTTGATCGAAGAATTAATGAAGCAATATAGAATTCGGCATAATAAGACTACACCCTACCACCCATAGGCAAATGGGCAAGTGGAAGTGATGAACAGAGAGATTGAGAACATCCTGACAAAAACCATGCAGCAACATAGAAAATATTGGGCTGCATGATTATCGGAGGTAGTATGGGCGTATAACACCACATGGAAATCGACCACAGGCTTCACACCCTTCCAGCTGGTCTATGGGAAGAGTGCAATGATGCCCATCGAGTTTGAAATCAAGACGTTGAGAACTACTTTAGAATTAAATCTGAGCTTGGAAGAAGCCCAAAAAGAAAGAGTTCGACAACTGAATCAGCTGGACGAAATCTGAATGGATGCTTTACAAAGAACGAAGATCATACAAAAGCAAAGAAAATAGTGGCATGATCATCACATTAAGCTGAAGCAGTTCCAGGAGGGAGAATGGGTGTTGTTGTACGATTCTAGGTTCCAGGAATGGAAGGGAAAATTAATGTAGATATGGATGGGACCGTATGAGGTGGTAGAGCTTATCAAGAATGGTGTTGTGCACGTCAGGACCATTGATGACAGCAACATTGTGTTGACAGTTAATGGCCACCGACTACGGCCCTACAACACATCCGAGAATTTACTGGTGGAATCTAGAGCAGGCATGGGGGAGACCCCATCCTTGTAATTCTAGACAAAACTCTTAGCAATAATATGGTGGACACGGAGGTGTCCACCAAAATTAGTTAGTTTAGGTTTATTTATTTCTTACGGTGTGTTTTGCAGGGACGACGCCCGCATGCAAGCTGTAGGCATCCTGAGGCTAGGGCCTAACAAGCATGGATTGCATCTAACTGCCTATATTTTCTTTTCTTTTTGTTTGCTTTTTGTAGGTGAAGGGCCTGATAGCATGAAAAATAGGTATCTAGGAAACTAGGCTTGAACCGGCTCAGCATCCCGACACCTGCACACGTAGTTTAGAAGCAACATCTATCCAAGCTCGGACGAAGGCAACAAACTCTCCTACAGGAAAATATCACATGCCAAGCCTGACAGGAAGATGTTGGGGCAGCATGAAGTAAGTCTGAAGAGGCTTGATCACCCTTGCATGGACGATCATGATGTGGCTGCTAAGAAAAATGCCTTGCAAAATGCCTTCCTCTTCAAAGAAGACTCTCCACTTAAGGAATGGTGCCTCCCTCCTCGAAGAAGGTGCCTAACTAAGGTGGACATTTTCCATCATGAAGAAGGTACCAAGCAGAGGCAAGGCACCTTCCTTATAAAGAAGGTGCCCAATAGAAATAAGGCGCCTTCCTTATAAAGAAGGTGCCCAACATAAATAAGGCACCTTCCTTATAAAGAAGGTGCCCAAGAAAAATGAAGTGCATTCCTTATAAAGAAGGCGCCCAATGGAAGTAAGTGCCTTCCTCATAAAGAAGGCGCCTGTCATTCTTCCTAAAAAAAAGAGGCACCTTCCACATCAAGAAGGCACCATATAAAAAATGAAGGCACCTTCCGCATCAGGAAGGCGCAATCCATTCGAAGCACCTTCCACATCAAGAAGGCGTCGTTCTTTCAAAGCGCCTTCCACATCAGGAAGGTGTCATTCATTCAAAGTGCCTTCCGCATCAGGAAGGCGCCATTCATTCAAAGCACCTTCCACATTAGGAAGGCATCATTCATTCAAAGCGCCTTTCCTAGCAGGAAGGCACCGTTCATTAAAGCGTCTTCCATGTACAGTTGGCACTTTGGTATAACATGCGCCTCGATTCAAACGAGATCAACACATGATTGGGTAGCACCAGATTACCACCATCATCCCACATGATGGAAATCCACCCCAACCAAAAATCTTGCAGAGTTACAAGGTGGGATCTTCTCGCACACCCCAAGGATGATGGGCAGACGGTTTTTAAGCCAATCATGAGTCTGTCTTCGACATCGAACCTCGAACAACGTAGCAATGAGTCCAACATAATCAACACATGCAAAATGTGCATCCTCCATGTCACAGACCAATGAATCACCATTTTCCATGATGCACGAAGCACCCAATCAGGTACGTGCATAATTCAAATTAAATTTTTATATAATTTTTCATGAACTATGCAGTATCAAAAAATAGTGCCACCATAAAAATCATGTACCCCTCCATGGCCGAAACATCGTGCTAACATTATGGCTTGAGAGGCATACCTTGCCAACCCCAAAATTGAATGCTAGGGTTAGGCACCTTCTTTATAATAAGGCGCCTTCCTAAGAAGCTAGGGTAGAAAAATAGAGGACGCGGTTAAGGAAGGCACCATGGGAGGATGCTCGAAGAACCATGCTATCAAGAAGAATGATCCAAGTGACACGAAAGGGATTAGGGGGGATCAGGACCTAGTTTGAAGCCAAAGGGTGGCTTGATTACTGCACCCTGGTCAGTCAAAACCAAGGTATAGAGGCAGCCAAGGAATTTGTTGCCTCCTTGAGAGGTGACACAACCCAAGTGTGTGAAAGAGAGATTTTGGTCACCCTATAATACATCTCCCAGGTGGTCGACCTACCTCTCACGGGAAAAAGCACATACAATGGCGGTATGTTGAAATAGTACGCCGCCTCAACACCATAGTTCCATGCCAGAAAAGAAAGACCGCACCTCCCGATGTCGATCCATAGAAAAAGTGATCACAGGCCGTAGGTACAGCCAAGACTACTGGAAAATGATGATGATGAGTATGAAGGGCTACCTGTAGTTTTGATGCCACGAGGGCATGGCATATGTTAGGCATGGGGGGATGATGAGCCTCGAAAATGCTCATATTTTGTATGGGTTTTTTTGATTATTATGCGGCAATATAATAGGAACTGTGTACTTTCATGAATTATTATGTAATTATTTAATATAATTGTGTGTGTTATCTAATTTGTGTGTTTTAGTGTGTTTGTGTGGAAATGTAGTTGGTTTTGACAGATTTGGATCAGTCGAGGTCCTTCATGGACCTGGCACTCTATTTCTTCCGAGATCAAGGCATGGTGGTTAGGCGCCTTCCTCTTCAAGGAAGGTGCCAAGAGAAGGTAGGCGCCTTCCTCTTCAAGGAAGGCACCAACAGAAGGTAGGCACCTTTCGTATAAAGAAGGCGAGCCCGACATACTTAGGCGCCTTCCACATAAGGAAGGCACCCCATACAAGGCAAGGCACCTTTCGCATAAAGAAGGCACCCAACATCAGTAGGCGCCTTTCGCATGAAGAAGGCGCCCAACCTCAGTAGGCACCTTCCGCATGAAGAAGGCGCTCAACATCAGTATGCGCCTTCCACATAAAGAAGGCGCCTGCCAAAGCACTTGAGGAAGGCACCTTCCTCATAGAGAAGGCGCCTCCATTCTTCACCAGTTGACCAAATAAAGCGACGTGGGCAGTGTTGACCGGTGCAGTTCCAGTTCCACGTCACACAAGACAATTTTGGGAATTGCACCAATGGACGAGAACGTCTTACCTACGCCAGGCGAAGCATAATCCAGCTCAAGCAACTCGAACCAATCAACGAACACGCCACCGTTAGGAACGATGACTATTTTTAGCAGATGTCGATTGCGGTTACCAAACTATCCCAGTTTAGTCTGGATTGAACTACTGTTGTAACCTCATTGTAATAGAAGATCTGTGTGTGTGCTATATAAACACACACAGACCTCTCTGATAGATATCCAAAAGATCATCCAGAATTTATTGATTATTCTGAGGAGATAGAAGTATTGTAATTATCTTGCAATTATAATAAAGTTCAAGAGTTCCTAATCGCGTGTTCAGCTGGAAGGGAGCTACTGGAGCCTGGGCCCACTCCAAGCTAGTATTCCTTCCCTTTTTCTTGTGCTTTCCTATATCAGTTTCTTGCTTTCATAGGTTTGCTTTTTGCACTATTATTTTCATTGTTGTAGTAGAATTATTTTCATGTCTATTTAATTATGCACGTATGAGTATTTAATTTCCAAGGATCTAATTATTCATACGTAAACTATTGTGGTGTGGATGAATGAATGTCATTCTTTTAAACCCCCCAATGATAGAATTAGCCGGACTCATCTCAGAAGTGGGTATTGTAAATGATCTTGTTTGAGACACTTCTAAAGTTTACGAAGCTCCCTGGTCTGACAATTTAAATGCATGGGTAGTGACAAAATAGGATCAAATTTAACCTGTGTTTGGCCCGCAACAGTCAAGAAATCATGCACATATCTCTATTCATCTTGGGGTGGAGCGAATAATACTGTCATAGATTAGGGGGCGTCCCGGGGTGTGGCACCCACGGAATCTCCCTAAATTTTACCACCAATTCCACTTGGGAATGATGAAAAACCCTATAAAATGTGTTGTCATCAAATTTGGTTATGGAATTCACTCAGTTGGTTTGGTTTTGTAATAGATTACACCTCCTAACTCACTCGCAAACCTCCTTCGCTAGGAAGATATTCTGAGGGAACAATTGGTGCAAAAAGGGTGGAAGGAAATATTGGTAGCACTCCATTACTTTGTCCTCAAAATCTCCTCTCTTTTTGGTGTGGAAAATATCTTCCATTTATAGCCTAAGGAGGCTTCAGGGGTCAAAAGGCATGCGAGGGCATGCAAGGCATGAGGTGCCACTTGGCCACCAAGGAAGAATGCATTGGAGGGAGAAGATAATCTCCCAATTTGGCCTCCCTCATGGGCTAGAGCATTAAGATGATGTGTGCCCTGCCCTCCTAGCCGTTATAGACCAGAAATGTAACCATTGGCAGGTGCCATTTTTCCATGTTTGACTTTTTTCTAGTCAAACCTGCTATTCGCTTCACCCCAGAACGAATGCTGCTATTCACCCAGGGGTGCAACAAATAGGTTATGTATTCGTCCTAGGTTGGCACGAATAGTAGCAAGGTGTCCAAAAGGTGCCAAAAGTGGCCTAGAACCTTTCAAACCCTTGAATTAAGTGGTTGGAACCACTGTATACCTCCTGAGGGTTGCCCTAAGGGCCTTGGTGTGTCGCAAAGTCACTACTTATGGTAGCACAATCGGATTGACTAGTTTTTAGTGTCTACATATATGTTCAATTTTTTTTATTTAGTAAGTAGTTATTAGAGGAGTAGAGGTTTTGGAACTAAAAGACTTTATTTCCTTCGTAAGTCCTCATTTGACTAAATTAAATCAACTTCATCTCATTAGGTTACCCAAATAACCTTTACTGTATTAATCATTTATGGTTTTCATAAGTCTACACTTCGAAGTACTTGTAACGAGCCTTCCATTAAGGTTACATACCCATGAACCACTTCTAAAAGTGTGTCTATAAGGTTATCCATAAAGAGAAAAATGGGTCTATATCCATCCACAACTTAGTCAACCCAAGGAACGAAAGTAAAATTATCCCATATATGAATTCTTGATATATTTATCGAATGTTAAAACGATAGCCAAAACCATAATTTTACCAAATTACACTTCCATTAAACTACAGACATATCTTATATTAAATCATTTTTTTGCCTTTGGTTCAATAAATATTAAAGTAGGAACAAATATTTGTTTAGCTACTTGAATACTCCCATTTCACCAAGTAAAACAATCCCATCGTTCATTTTTTTGTCACATATTAAAGTCAACTTTCTCTTTACATAAATAAAATAGGTATGATACAAGCTTCGTTGGAACATTCTTTTGTCCAATAGGACATTAATAAGTTCTCTCAAGCAAACATTATTTTTCCAAAAATTTGCCTAACATAAGAGATTTCCAACAACCTACTCACTACAAATAAATAAATCAGGGTCTTAATAATTCAAATGAATAAATACCCCCAGAAACCTTTCGAAGCATGAACATAGCAAATGGAAGTTGTTTTTTCTCCTCCGTTATTCTGGACTTGCATCGAAAGCCTATTTTCTCTAGGTTCTTCACTCAACCATCGAAAAGAGATTGCCTTACGGATGGGATCAGAGACGGCTTCCAATCATGATAATGCAAATCCTAAAGCATGTATACTTTTCAATGCTACAGTCATTCATAAAACATACTTAGATGTTTCTTTCAGCATACATTCCACCTTCCAAATAATTATATTTCACCTTTAAAAGAGTTCAGCAAGAATCAAAGGAAATCATGCAATTTCTTCAAAAGAAGGGCTCCCTGCCTCAGTATTCTAAAATCCTTCACAAGCATCAACTGAGTTATCCTAAGCCAAAAGAGTCCCATAAACCCCTTTTCTAAGCACAACAACACATAACCAATTCTTTCCTTTAAAGAAACACAACTGAATACACATTTTCACACCTCCTTAAAGCATATATATAACAGATAAATTCAATCAAGATTTTTCCAACTCAAATAAATCAAGTTTTCAAAAATGAACTTGTCAATTCCACAAATGAACCCTTCAATATTCTCAGGGTGGTATTATTACAATTCTAACTTGCAGCTAAGCCACTCGCATAATTCTGTCTTCACGACCTTTGTTTATATGATATTATAATTTATGCTTCAACTACATATATGAAAGCAAATCATCAAAGAAACATATAAATTCTCATTTATCAATGTAAACAAAAGGTAAATATTAATTTTTATCATTGTCCAATCTTTGTTTCCTTATGAAAAATCCAAACAAATCAACATTCATAGCCATTACATACTCGAGCACTCTCTTTGGAATCCAGGTCACTCTTCCCTCTATCCAAGAAGAATATAACAAGGGTGGTTCCAGTTAGTCTCTTACAACCAAAATATAGACTAAGGTGGCGTAAGTGAAAAACACCAGCAACTACGTGAAGCCTTATACCATTTTGGTGGTAAACAAATGATACTAAAAGAACAAAAATCATTCTAAACTATAATTCTTTCAGTCTGATAGAGAGAGTGTGATGCCAACTATCTTAAGCCTACATACAAATGAATAGATCTAGAGTCATTGCACTAAAACTATGACATAAATATTAACAAAAATACCCAAATAAGTCCTTTGTGTTATAGGAGAAATTATCCATTTTTTCCTCTACAAATTACTACCAAGTTATTAAATTACTCATCACAGTTGCACCCCAATTTTTTTTAAGACAAAAATGAAGATTCTTTTCTAAATAGTTTAGGGAACAAAATCTGCTACCAAAATTTTTTTTCCACAAACCAATCAAGCACAGATTCAACTGCATATCGCGAGCTAAAGTGTGTAGATAAGTAAGTTACTCTTTTCTTTAAACAAATATTGAAGTTTTCAAAATCAATAAATATTCCAGTCTATGGTATACAATGAAACATGCTAGAAATAAAATCTTCTTTTAAAACTATCAATTTCAGCTATTATAAACCACACCGACAAGTTTCAAGGCTACATGAATTTCACCAACACTTTTCCAAGGTAAAATTTGAAAAATCTCTTGAACTTCCTTTTCTCCTGTGTTTCTTTTTTCGTCTTCTCCCCTCTAGCTTTTTTTTTTGCCAAGAAGAAAGATATGGCCTCATTCTCCATAACCCAATTTTACCAGTGAGCTTTATGAAATGTGTGTTACTCCTAAACAACCTCTACGCATCCATCCCCTCAACTGAAGTACGTTGGAGATATTCCAGCCAGAAACATGATGTTGTCTATCAAGAGCTTCCTCCATAAACATAATTGGCTATTTTATAATTAATAATTTTCTTTAATTGTTAAATTAACAAGGCCACTTAAATGAAATATGAAACTTCAAATTACCTAACTCAAAGTTACCAAATTTTCACTCAAGAAATATTTAAAATAGGCAAAATACAAAACACACTAATTAAAATAATAATGAAAGTCCATATTGATTATTTCCTCTTCATAATCTTAATAACCCTTTTCTTGTTAGCACTACAATAGTATTATCAATCAAAAATAAATTCTTTATATGTTTCTTTTTCAAAAGAACAATAAAATCAAATTTCCTTTTCTTTTGCAACAAAAACTTTATACCAAATAAAATTTCATCATGAAAAAGACTACTATGCATCAAACAAATTTCAACTAAAGTTTGATATTTCTTTTCTTATGCAAATCATGACATGCATCTTCATGAAAAGAGCATTCATCCATGTTGCCTCCTTCTATTACTCCTAAATAACCCTTCACATCATTTCCCTTAAGGCATCCCATTCTTGGTGGTTGATTATTTCTGCCACCCAAGGAAACCTTTCCCTGCACAAGTGCAATTCTATTAGCAACATCATATTCTTCCATAAAAATGTATGTTTTGTAGAAACTAAACAAGAAATAGTTAATCATTCCTCTAATAAGATATATCACATTTTTCATAAAATATATGTTTTGCATACCTAGTCATGAAATAGCCAATCATTCCATCAATAAAACAACACATCAAAACATAAATCCATCCAAGTAAAAAGTCTGCCAAGGGAGGGTCATGACAAGAACTCATCAAGGAATGACTAACTACTAAGGAGCGAAAGTATGCTATATATACTTGAATATGTGTTGCTATAAAAATTTTAAAGTCTTTACCACAATCCATTCAGATTAAATCTAAATCAAGAGAATGGAATCAACAAGTAGATTATGAAAATATCACATTTTGTTGCCACAATTGTTACAATATTGGACACATGGCAAGATTTTACAAAGCAAAAACTATGAAGGAAGAGAAAATTCTAGCCATGAGATAAAATTCAAAATGAAGCAAGAAAATCATACAATAATAGAAGCTTAGATCAGATCAAGAATATTCCACTTCTAAAGAAGATGCAAAGAAAGCCTATCCATAATATCATTTGGTAAGTTTGGAAGGAATTAAAGGTGCAAAAGAAGATGTGGAGAGAAATCCTAAAACAAAGACGACAAAAGAGGTCAAGTTTGTTCCAGGTAAATCATCTTCATTTTTCTCAAGTAATATAGAATCTTCTTTAGGTAATAAAATTAAAATAGGTGAAGATGTTATCCCTTGCACTTTAAGGTTTCAAGAATAGCATAATAAAAAAATCGAAGAAAGTCATAACAATTTAGGTTTTTTAGGGCATAATAAGAAGATAATTGTTATAGAAGAGTTTCCTTATACTTTAGGGTTTATAGGGAAACATAAAGAAGATTTTGCTTTTGAGGTTATTCCTTGCACTTCAGATCCTTCAGAACAAGGCAAATCTAAATATGATAAGTCTTACTATGAGCAATGTGAGAAGATTGAAGAGATTGATAAAGATGAAAGTATTGCTAGGAATGAAAAAAGAGAGGAAGACCCAAGAAGCAAAAATAAAGAGAAAAATAAACCCATAGGGATATTGATATGGGAAACAAAAACAAATTTCACTAGTGCTAACAAGAAGTGGGGCTAAACCCATAAATAAAAACAAAAAATAAAAATGAAAATAATATCTTGAAATATTAGGGGAATGAATAAGAACCTTAAAAAAAGGATTAAGAAATTGTGAGGTTGTATAGACAATATATTTATAGATATAGAGGCTAGGTAGCAAATGGTGTTGAATTTCATCTCGAAAAAATTTAAATTTCGAAAGGCATTTGATATAAAAGGAGTTGATTGTGGAAACTTAGCAATTTGAGGAATATGGAGAATATCTTTGATAGAAAGGCAAAGTTGGATATGCTTTAATTAACTTGTTAGAAATGTAATGAGAGCAATGTAATGTTTTGTTTTTGTAATAGAAGTGGCCCCTAATAGAAGCCACACATAGCTTATTAAAAACATAAATTAAAATTACAGTAATAATAGCTTTAATTATAAAATTATGAAATGGTTTATATGTAAAATAAAATTAAAGGTAATGACAAAATGATGCATTTTAAAATGAATGATCAATTATTTATGTGAGCACAAGATTATTAAAACAAAAAATTATAGAGCATAATTCATTTATTTAACTAAATTGTAATATTATATGCAAAAGTAAAATGCAACATTTCAATATATACCTGCCTTATAATGACTCTTGATTTATATAACATTTTTATTATGTGTTAATTTTTCTTGACCTAAAGTCTCATTTGACTAATTTCATAGTAGCACAACCACTTTCTTTTGTTAATAAGCTATGTGTGGCTTCTATCGGGGCCAAACCCATCAAATTAATAAAATATTACATTTTTTCTAGGTTAATTAAACCATTTTCCAGCTTGCCCTTTTATCAAAGATATTCTTCATTTCTATTTTATAAAATATATGACACATCTTCCTCAAACTATTATGCTTCTATAATCGAGTTCTTAATATCATTCTTATTAAGAGAGAACATCTTACTCAGCTAGTTGCCTTCTAAAATATGAATTTCACCAAGATGAAAATTAACATTGCAATTGACTAAATTATCTACTACCAAATTTCCTTCTCTAAAGATATGCTCATATTTCTAAGAAATTACCTCCAACAATAGTTCATAACTATTAATACCAATATATTTTTTAATCCAATTTCCATATCTATTTTTATTGATAGCATTAGTGATAATTTATGAATCCCCCTCAATAGAAATATATTTCCATCCATCCTTTTTCAATTAAAATTTTGATCCTTGTAAGCCTTTGCATAGTTGTTACTTGAAGTTCTATATGCTTTTGAGAAAGTGAGGAGAATTTTGCCTTCATTATCTTGAGGAACACCTTCACTAGCTTTTTCTAGATTTCGTTTGGAAGTACCATCAAAATGAATTTGTTATGATCTTGGTGTAGTCAAATTTCACTAACGCATCGAGGTTTTGGTGTAATGATTCATTACATTTGGTATCAGAGCAACCACCTAAGTTCGAGTCACAAAGCGGGCAGGAACGTCGATATTGTAGTGTTAGCATGAGGTTCGTACGGGGAATGGTGGATCCTACCATACAAACATACAAATGAACAGAGTCAGGGCTGCAAAGTGTGGTGGGGTGTTATGATCCTGGTGTAGTTGGATTTCACTAACAGCTCAAGGTTTTGGTATAACATTTCATTATAGAATCTTGATAAATCCAATTTCTAGAGATTTCCTTTTACTATACATCAAAGCAACTCCTTTTGTTAATTTCATTATCACAAATGACCTTTCCATGTATACACAAATCCTATAACCAAGATTGTATAACCTCTTTTTCTATAGTTGAGACTTCTAAAGATGAGCACCATATTTGTAAACTTTTTGCAAGAGAAACAATAACACGGTTCTAAACTTGGGCATGATTTTGAGATTTATGTATTCACAACATAGTAAGGAAATTGATAGAAAACAAGTAGCTTCAAAAAGATCTACCAATATTTCCAACTAGTGGAAAAGAAAAGCAATATATGCTAACACAAATTCTAATTATATTTTATGATGTTGTAGATTCCTACAAATATGACAACTATAATATTTTAAACCAAACTTTTAATATCTAAGAGTATTTTTTTTTTAGGTAAAAAAAAAATTATTTACTTGTTGGGTTGAAGGGCCCAATCCCTGTTACATAAGGCATTTGGTATGCCAACAGTACAAATTTTGACTCATCCCATCAACACAGGGATAGACGTTAAGAAGATTTACAGTCTGGAAAACCCTACAACAGACTAACCATAAAAAATTGATAGAGAAAAATAAAACAGTTTCGAGGGCGAAACCCCTGAAGAGGGGAAGCAAACAATGAGAAAAGGTCAAAACAACCATAGGCAGACCATATGCCAGCTACCACCACCTCAAACCTACTGGGACTCTTACTCATCCTCCTACTTGGTATCTTTCTGATCTTTTGCGAGCAGGACCCTCATAGCAGTCGAGAGCTCCTGGAAATATTGGTGATGTTCGAAAGGATGATGCCCACCTCCTTGATCATGTTAGTTATAACTTTGAGGTGCTCCACTGCTCTAGTGACGTGATTGATAGTACTGGTGCACAATATTTCCTCTACACAGAGGAGGCCGCCCGAGGTTCCAGAGGCAGGGCTAAAATAAAACTCACATTTTCTCCAAATAACCTTGGCAACTTTAGGCAAGCATTGTGTGCCTAATTTGGTTTCTTGAATTAAAAAAATTATGGGATTTGAATCCTTATGCATAGAAGCAGCAAGTCTTTGTTTTGTTACCCCATTTAACCCTCTCGCATTCCAAGAGAGGATTCTCATTTGGAATTTTTAGGAGGTTTTTTGCCTCCTTTACCTTGTTGCGCAGGAGGTTTGAATTTCTTTGATTCTTCTTTGTTGGAAATTCCTAGTTCTTGAAAGAGAGTTCGTTGGGTGCCATTGGCTATGTCTTCTATTGTGTCTCTGCTCCTCGGGTCTGCACCAGAGGGTCTGCCCTTCTTTTTGTCATCTCCAACATCTATTTGGGATTTTTTAAAGCTTATGGTCTGTTTAGGGCTCCAAGCCTTTGGGGATTCATGGGATGACTCAGCATTATCAGCCTCGTTGCCATGGGTTTTGGATGGGAAATGGAACGATCCAGACCTGTTGGGCGGGTGGGAGATGGGAATTGGGTTAGGCAATAGGGGGGATTGGTTGATGGACCCTGGGGCTCGAGGGCACTGGTCGACGGGGAATTAGGGCATGGGATTGGGGACGAAAATTGGGTTTGCTAGGGTAGGCTTACCTTCAGAGATGGTTGACCTGGCTGGATTGATCCAAGCATTTCCTCTCAAGAACACTCCTCATCATTATTATTTGCAATGAGACTAGCATTATTGAGTAAATTGAACCTATTGGACAACACAAACAGAGTACTTGCCTTGATTGATTCACCGATTGGAGAGCAGGGAATCTGCTACTTGCCTTTGGGATTCTAGCATGGGCCTACTTTGGCTTTTGTCTTCTGGGCTTCTTCGTTGGGTGGGCGAAACGGTTTCTGGATGTCATTCTGCATAGGCTTCAAAGTCGGGCACTGGGTTCGAAGAAGCCCCTAGGATTGGCATTCAGAACAAAACGAGGGCTTATTCTCATACTCCACTGGTTGACAACGACGATAGGACCCGTAGATCAAATTCACATGGTCCGAGATCTGGGTCTCTAAATTTGTATTAACACATATATGGGCCTACGTCAATCGAGATCAGGCGCGCGTTGCTGGGTCGATAGTGACAAGTTTCCCAATCGCTCGGTAAATCCCCTGAATCACATCCTCCTGCCAGAAATGAGGAGGTAAATTTGGGAGCCAGACCCAAATGGGGATGAAATTGATATTCTAGGTCTCTTGATCGAAGTCAACTCCCCACCTGCAGAGGAAAAGGCTCCTTCGTCTGAAGAACCATGGGCCCCCTGATAGAATTTGATCTGCATCCTCCTGGGGGTTGAGTCGTATCATGAAGAACCCTCTGGACATGGCTAACAGTTCTAGGCAGCCCCTGGTTTTCCATTTGATCGCCGCCCATCGACGGATAGTGTCCATATCGGTCTTCCACCTACGAACTTCCCAACTAGGGAAAAAGAGTCGAGGGTAAAGTACCCTTCCATGACTTCATCCAGGAGAATGACGTCGCAACCCTGTGTGATAAAATTTCGTGGTGCAACTGGCAAGGGTTTGGGCTTTCCCTTGAGCACTTCAGCAAATGATGTTGTGTGAGATTTTTTGCTTCCTGCCAATGTTTTGTCAGGCGGGTCCTTCCTCCCCCAAGCATTGTTGACATCTTCCAGGGCCTCCAAATTGGATTTAGCTACTGTTTCATTTCCATTCTCATGGGTGGCCGATCCATTGTTGGTGCCCATTGTGCGTGCTCCCGATCCGCTCCATGGTCCCTTACTGCCGCCTCTCTGCTTCCCCCTCGTCGAATATTCAAATTTTGGAAATTCATTCATCGTCACTCCCAGGAATCCTCTCTTCATCTCTCCCTATGTTGGGTGTCTAATATCTAAGAGTATTAATAATAGTTCTAAAACTCACATCTTTGGATAAACTCGGCAACCTAATTTTGGAGATTTTATCAGCAACTTGGGACAACTCAACGAAACAAACGGAAGATTTTTTTTCAATTTTCAATAGACCCAAAAACAAATAAGTTAAACAACAATTAGAGAGCCAAAAAGTTGATTTTATATTAAATATTCGTTAGAAAGAGTACAAAATGCAAAAAAGTCAAGATGTGTATAAGAATTTTTTTATTAGAAGTTTTTATATTTCTTTATTATACTATAACTTCTTTTATAGAAGTATTTAAATTTATCATTATATCCTTGTATATTTAATTAATAAAATAAACAATTTAATTTAAAAGAGAGAAAAATAATATATGATATAATTGTTCCAACTTTTAAATTATTTATTTGATCATTCACTAAGTATTTTAAAAATTAAAAAACCAGCTCCTAAATTTTTAAATTAAAAGATCTATTTTTAATTTAACTAATTCCTTTTGATGATTGACAAGCTTTACCATGATAGCAATGCAAGATGCAAGTTCCAAAACTAATTATGAGGTTTCTAATGCAGAATATGACAATTTAGATCAAAAACATTAAGTATTTTAGAGTAAAGAATAAAATTAATAATAACAATTATAATAGGAAAATCAGTAACGACAATTGTTGTGTTTCTTTCAACTATATAACTTCCTTTCTATCAAAACCATCTATTTATTTTCTTATGCCAAAGTGATTAATGGCTTTTGCCCATTTGCATTTATTTCTACCACTCATCGTTGACAATCTTTATGCACATTTTACAATCTCTATACACATTTTGGCATGTTTCTCCTCTCTTTTTGCCCTTGACCTCTACCTCTACGAGTTTTTGCAACAAATCATCAAGAAATCAGCAATAAAATGCCAAGTCAGCAAGTTTCTCAAACCGAGTAACTCCCAAGTTCGACGATTTATCATGGGATATCTATGATTTTTTAAACACTAGTATTAATAGCATTTTTTTTATTTTTTTGAATGTAAAGGCCTAACTTTTAATTAATTTAAAAATACAAGTCTTTACCCAAAAAAATAGGTGGATAGGCACATCCCAATATGTAGTCACACTAACTCAAGTGGAGTTAGGTAGCATTCCTCAAATCAATAAAAATAGGGTTAAACCCGTCACCAACCACATTACCAAAAAGTATGCTTTAAATCATGTCAATCATGGAGGTATGCTCACGAAGTGAATATCCAGCACCTTCCAGATGCTAACAACCGATACTACAAGGAATGGAAATGAGCCATCCATCCTCCCCAGGTGTGCCAACATTATCACTTGTACCAAAACCATCAATGCCATCAGAGACAAGATCGATAAGGTTGTATAGAAGGCACTCGGATGACCGTACATGGGGCATTACCCCAGTGCTACATAAGAGCACGAAGATGCTCCACCTCTATATGAACTTTCTCCACTTGAACTAAAATCTGGAGCCAAAAATCAGAGTAAACTGTGCACTTATCAACAATTGAAAATTCATCTGAACTATGTTGCTGAGAAAAGATAATTTTGTTACGAGTTTTCCAAATATGAAAGAGCACACTGATGCGAAGAATGTTCCACACTTCCAACAAGGGCAAGGAAAAATTTGGTGGGTCACCAAGCAACACATGATGCCAGGTGAATTAAATGTCCATATGAGGCCGAAAGAATGTCTCAAGCCAATCCCAGGCCATTCGAGCTTTCCTGCATTGCCAAAAAAGATGAAGTGGGTCCTCTGGAGCACCGCAAAAATGATAGGAAGGATTCTCTATTCCAAGGTAGTTTAATCTTTGTCCAAGAGGAAGACCATAGGATAAGAGGCTCCAAGCAAAGAAAGCCTGTTTGGGTTCAATATATCATACCCAAGCCATTTTAAATCTTAGACTCCAACGAGTTTGAGTGGAAAGAAGATCCCACCGGGCATTGAGTCTTTGAACCATAGGGACATTGGGAGTAAGCCAAGCATACCCTAACTTAGGTTTGTAAGTAATAAGTGGAGTTTTCTTAAACCATCCCCAATCAGACCACCAAGGCTTTTGAGAATGTCTACAAATCATGGGCCAAAGGGAAAAGGGGATACAATCCAAAACAGTGTCATAAGTAATCTTATCATCTGGTCGTAGACCAAACAATCTCCTGAAATCATACCATGGGATCCAATCCCTAGAATGTCTCGAAAAAAAAAGTCTACCACTGTTGAAATCCCTTTCTTGAAGAACCGCTGAGCATGAATCCATTGCACGGAAGCAAGAGGGGAACCTTGAAGAGTAATAAAAGGTGACCACCAAACATTATAAGTGGAAATAGAAGCACCTTTCCGATGCCCATCCCCTAGCCAACTCAACCAGGGTTTAATTTTCTCCCAAGCCCTTGATGTGCTTTGAATGACAAAAGAGCCTTGAATTTTAACTAGGATAGGAGCAACCAGGAGAGATTGAAAATTCATACCTTTCCAAGCCTTCCTGCCAAGAGGCAAACCAATGGAGATGCAGTGCCGAATGAGAACTTTCCAAGCTTTAGAACCACTTAAGGCTCGAAGAATCCATTTAGCAGATAAAGCAAAACCTTGTCTTTGACAATCATGCAATCCCATACCTCCTGATTTTTTTGGAAGACAACAAATTTCCTAGGCAACTCTATGAAACCCTCGTTTATGCGATGAGTTAGCCCAAAGAAAATCCTTTAAAAGCTTTTCCAACTTTTTATAGCAGGCTTGAGAAGGGACCCAACAAGATGAATAGTACACATGAGTAGAAGCAATAATTTTATAACACACCTGAAACTTACTAGCTAGAGTAAGTTTTTTGGTGATCCAAAAGGAAATTTTTTTCTCTACTTTTTGTAAAACATAATTCCACAAGACATCAGGGGAAATCTGGAAAGCAAATGGGATGCCAAGGAATTTAAACATCTCCCCTAGTTGGATCCAATGCCACTGGAAGATTTCAAGCCAGCTTGGAAGGTCCAAAGAGGATTGCCTATAGCATGAGGTCTTCCTCCATTGAATGCTAGATCCTGATGCATTGCAAAAAATATCCAAACAATCTAGAGCCTGTTTGACAGAGCATTCATCCTCATGAAGAGTAAAAAAAGAATCATCTACAAAATGTCCATTTATAAGTTGAGAAGATTCTCCAGGTAAAGAAATACCCCTAATATTACCTTGACTCACTTGGTTAGCAAGAAGGTATCCAAAAGCTTCAGTTGCTAATATGAAAAGAGAAGGAGCCAAAGGACAACCCTATCTAACATATCTGAACAATCCAATTGATTTAGACTGACAATTGTTCAAAGTAAGCACAGCTAAAGCATCCGCAAAAAGCATACTAACCGAGCTCAAGAAATGTGGCCCAAAACCAAGAGCTTGAAGCACGGTAAGGATGAAATTCCATTCAATCCTATCATAGGCTTTCTCAAAATCAATCTTGACGAAAAAAGTATTTTTTTGAGTGGCTCTAGCCCATTCCATGCCCTCCCAAACAGCAATTACATTATCCATAATATATTTGCTCTGCACAAACCCGGTATGCTCAGGACGAATAATAAGTGGCAACAAAGGTCTAAGGTGTAAGGCCAAAGCCTTGGCAATAATTTTGTAACTCACATTGAGTAAAGTAATAGGCCTCCAGTTGGTGAGCACTTCTGGATCCCCCTGCTTAGGTATGAATTTAATATTGTCCTTGTTAATTATAGAACCTAAAGAGCCAACAGCCATTGCTTCCTGATAAACATACAGTAAATCTGGCCAACCATGTCCCAATACTCCTTATAAAATTCACAAGGAAATCCATCTAATCCTGGAGCTTTATCATTGGCCATCCATAATATATTTGCTCTGCACAAACCCAGTATGCTCAGGACGAATATTAAGTGGCAACAAACGTCTAAGGTGTAAGGCCAAAGCCTTGGCAATAATTTTGTAACTCACATTGAGTAAAGTAATAGGCCTCCAGTTGGTGAGCACTTCTGGATCCCCTTGCTTAGGTATGAATTTAATATTGCCCTTATTAATTATAGAACCTAAAGAGCCAACAACCATTGCTTCTTGATAAACATATAGTAAATCTGGGTCAACCATGTCCCAATACTCCTTATAAAATTCACAAGGAAATCCATCTAATCCTGGAGCTTTATCATTGGCCATCCTGGATAGGGCTTCAACAAGATTATCCAATGACAAAGGACGCTCACAAGCTTCCTTTTGAAGAGCTGAAAGCTTCTCAAGAACAACTGCACAGCAAGCTTGAATTGCAGCTTGTCGTTCAGGAGTTAACTCTTGAGAAGCAAAAACTTTCTAATAATGTCTGACAAAACCTTTAATAATATTAGGAAGCAAAGTCCAACGAACCCCTGCATCCTAAATAGCATTGAATTGAATGGATTGTCGCAAGGGCTTTATTTTTTGAAAAAAATCTTTTGAAACAATATCGCCAATTTTCAGCCAGTGAAGTCGAGCACGAAGTTGAGCTCCCCTTGCTTCATAAAGCTCAATTTTTTTAAGCTCAATTTCTACACATGATACAATTATAAAAGTTTAATCTATATAAGTATCTTATGCCTTCACCATTATAGTAGTTCTTAATCAGTCTCTTAAGGTTGGATAATGAAGTCATTTTTTGAAATTCTAGGATCTTTTAATGTTGCTAGTTCTTCTTAATGGTCTCTTTTTAAGTTAGGGTTATCAAACATTTTTCAAAAGTCCAATATCTCTAGCTTTTAAAATTTCTTCGTAGTAGTGAAGGTCTCATAGTAAATACCCTAAATGTTTTTTTATCAAACATTTTTCAAAAGTCCAATACCTCGAGCTTTTAAAATTTCTTGTAGTAGTGAAGGTCTCATAGTAAATACCCTAAATGCTTTTTTAAAACATTTTATTGTTTTTTAAGATCTTGTTAAATTTAACACAAACATGTATGTATAAATAAATTTTAAATTAAAATATATATTTTTAAAACATAATATAATGCAAAATAAAAATTATTGGAGAATGACCATTCAAGAAAAATAGTCATTAGAAATAAATTAAAATTTGTCACAAAGAATTATTAAAAAAACCCAATAATTTTAAAAACTTAAACATGAAAATCTTGAAATTTATTACAAATAAAATCTCATAAAACTATATTTATCTAAATGCAAAAGTAAAAGTTGACAAATTACAGCAAAATACGAGTAGCTTATTTGGCAAACTCATTGTTGGGAGTACTATATAATGTTATCCTAAGTATTAATTCTTGACCCAAGAAAACATTTGCCATCTTCATGACCATGCAGTTTTTAATTTATTTAGTTTCATTTGAAATTGTGCTAATTAAAATGTTAAAAAATAAAAAAAGGTCAATTTTCATAAAACACAACAAATGAAGTTCAAAAAACAAATATTTTTTATAATTTGTTTTATTTTGGTGGTGATAATACAAAGTATGCCAAAACTATAATATTGTTATTTTGGGTGTATGTTTCTGTGATAATCTATATTAATAATTGTATACAACACAACAAATAGCATTAGTTTAACTGGTGAGATTCCTTTCAAGGGAACCTAGGTTTGAATCTTGCCAAGCTATACATGTATAATAGTCAAGTTGTTGTAATACTACTGTGGTCATGATATAATACAGATGGGACACATTTCAATCCCATATAACCAGTTGCAAAAAAAATTGTATACAGCACCATCATTACTATAGAGGAAATACATACAAAGATATAATAATTTCCTCAAAAATATTTAAAAATAAAAGAACGGCATTTTTGAAGTTTTTTTACCCTATGTTTCATGAGAACACGCCTTACGCTAAAAAAACCGTTTTGGTAATGCATCCCAACATCTCAAACAGTCGTCACTACATCCTAGGAACACACCTTCATTGCCCTGAAAGCTTTGTCCTACCATATTGCACCATCCCCATACCATAAACTTCAAAAAACATTAATTGTATTTTCCGATGTAACATGTTTAAGTAATAGTTTTTGTATGAAGGTTCATGAAAAGCCCTTTCAACTTTCACATTTATGCATCATGTCTTTGACTACAGAACCTTGGGTTTAGACTTTCAGTTAGTCATGATAATTAATCTCCAATTAGTCTTGCAAGTATGCATGCATGGAACGTGTTGAACCTGCCTATGGTAAACCAAAACCAACCAAGATTTAGCTACATCCCTGAACAAGGCTGAAGATTGGAACAGCCACAAAGATCAAGGAAAACAAATAAACAATCACAATTGTAGGTCACAATGAAATGAATATTGAAAGCCCATGGCACAAGACCAATACAGCCAAGAAGAGGAGGGAAGACAAACAGCTACTCACAACTGTAGGTCTCATCTCTGTATGTAGATGTCTAACAAAGACTACTAAAACTTGTGTTTTTGGAGAATCTGACAATTCACCGTCACCACTGTAAGCTATGTTAAGCACAAGGAATAAGTAGTTCTACATAATAGCTTTATATTCTCATATTTCCTTAGTTGTCAATGTTGTGTGTGACATGCTGTATGCAGCTGATAAATTTTGGTGTTCTAAGCAGTTACATATCAAAAAACTAAAAAGCAGCAACCAGAAAAGCTTTTTTACAAGTTTATTTAATTTGCTGTCAGGGTCACAGATAGCACATTTCTTCCAAATGACTTGGAATTGCATTTACACATTATGCCTTCCTCCCGACAGACTTTCTGAAGTTTGCTAAAAAATGGAAGCTACTAAAAACACAATCGTCGGGTTTTCAAATATTATGCTCTTGACCATCCATGTTACTAAGATAAATTTTGATTTGAATGGCAGTTTGTAAGTACATTTTTATAGATCTTTACTATACCATTTCATATTATTGATTAAATAATTTAAATAGAATACACCAATAGGGTCACTTTTCCCTATTGAGCAATAACTAGCAGCAGTATCTAGTATGCATTAACCGCTACATTTGCATAATGAACTCCTTAGGGAAAGTTGCCTGTCAGTTTTATGTGATCCAAAGTTCGTCGTAAACCATACTGAACCGTCGCTGCATGACCAGCCCTGAAGCCTTCACCATATGCTGGTGAAGAGTCCATTGCAATTTGATGCATAAAGAACTCCCCAAGTTTAGTTTCAAACTGTGATCTAACTCCTTTTTTTGAAGAGGAAGAGGATGAGGATGCTGATGATGTTGATGCTCCCTGTGTGCTTGATCCTGCTATAACCTCTGATTCCAGCCACATGTGAGAAAGAACCTGGCAAATGCCCTCCTCAACAGCAGGGCTGAGTGTACGGAAACCTGCAAGGTAAATGTTCAAGACCAAAGATGAAGGATTGCTTTTGCACAGGCACTGTTAAACAAAATACAAAACATGAACAAATAGAGCAGGTAGAAGTAAGAGCAACATTAGCATATAATAATTGCCATAATTGATATGAAAAATAAACAATCATAATAACTGGAAAATCATGCATTGGACTTTCCAATCAATAGTTTCATGAAAGAGAATTCTCTATTTGTAATATCTGCATGCAGATCACACATTCACTTTATAGATTCTTAAGTAAAGCATACCAGATTCATAGAAAACAAGCCACAAAATTGCAATAAGAAAAGAATCGAGATATGCTAGCATCAAAGCTTTAAAATGTTTTTTTTTGAATTTAGCGAAAAACCCCTTGCAGGGCCGCCTTGGTCTGAGAAACCACGACCAGGGGGTTCTACACTGTCAAAATCACCCGGGAGTCGCGCCCAGCCCTGACCGCACCAGCATTATCAACTGGATTTTGGGTACCCGATGTGCGTTTGGTAGGGTGGAGATTCGAACCAGGGACCTCCCTTGGAGGATTGCCCTACCCTCTCCAACTCACCTACAGCACGTGGGTCAAAGCTTTAAAATGTTGAAGTTTCACATTTGAATCATTTAGGTTTGAACAACACACCTCCCACCGAAAGTCTGAAACCTTTGTTACATTTCTGCCAGTGAAAATTTAGAAGCAATAGGAAAACGCACACAAGGTAATTATGCTCATTGGTATGATGCAGTACTAACTAAAATCTGAATGACCAAAGATATGACAGAAAATTATAATCATTGGTCTCGATAATTGATAACTGATGCAAGTTAAATCTGAAGAGACTGTTCATGCTACCTCCAAGGTAAGTAGAACAAAACATATGATCAAAAAAAGCACCATTTTAGCCTCACGGTAGGGAATAACACAAGTATGCATCCTATATGCAGAATGGCAGCTTTGATATGTGTTACAGCACAATGTTTGATTAGAAATAACACAATCCCCTTATCAAACAACAAATTCTATTCTAATGGATCAACATATCAGGACTGGGGAGTCACCTAAACCAACAAAATGATTTTTAAAAAAATCAGCATATGCATTCAAAGCACACACATATATGTGGGCATTAGAAACGAAACCATTCTATAGAATCTTAAGTGTATCATATACCTTCATTAAACTCAAAGTTGAGGAACCATATTTTTGAGAAAGTTCAATTCATAATGTTAAGATGGCAAGAACACAGCTAAAGACCTCTCAGGATTTTGTATCATGAAATTGTTTCAAGTTTACTACAGTCAATTAACCATGTGATTTTACCAGATAGCAAAAAGCTAGGTCCAGTGTAACCCCCCTTGTAAAATATTCATATTCTTCCATGTCGATTGAGACAAGAGCATGTAAACTCAAACCAGTATCATCTGGTCCATATCATAGCTCAGAGTGTGAAACTGCTAGGCCCTATGTACATTACAAGGCTTGCTCATTACGGGATGTCTTTTTGGAGACTAACCCCTGTTAGCCTTCAAAGTTTGCCTTATAAGTATACTAGCATTGGTATCTTCAAAAGATCCCACGTATTTGTGGAATTCTGTAAACCCTAATTCCTAATTTTTCAGTTGTTAATTTCATTAACAGTAAAGGCCACCCAGAACAAGAAGAAGACCAAATACAAACCCCCTAATCCTCGTCTTGTTTGGCCTCAATTCCATCAACAGTCAATAGCGGCTACCTTTATGCTGTCTTCTAACACATTAACTTTGCTTCCAATGCACCAAACAGTTCATAAGAATGAAAAATATTGCCATGAATTCCACAAACACAGGCTCAAAAAATGAGTAAAAATCTAATTTGATAGCGAGACCATCTTCTACAAGATAACTGAACAGCTGATGATCACAACTGGACATGAGTAAAAATCTAATTTGTTATTGCTGGAGGAAAGCTTTTGCAGAATCTGATATGGTATAGAAGTAAAATTTCCCATGAATCCCATGTACTTGGCCATGACTAAATGGTTGAGCACCATACATTCAAGAATGAAAACCAAAAGTTCGACAAAAACAACCATGACTACTTGCATATTGGCCTCATGCCTAAAGAGTGCCAAGTTGCCAACCAAAAGTTTATTCCATCCTTTTTTAAATTTCACTTATAATCCTTTATTGTCATAACTCACAGACAGAAATTTAGTTTACTGTTTATAGCCTTGATTCCTTGTTGGATACAGGAACAAGCTAATTTATCTGCTTAGTTGGATATGCCTATGCTAGGAGACTTGAATTTTACCATGTCTTGCTTATCAATGGATAAGTAAATTTAATATTCTAATAACTTCAAAATTAATATGCTTAAGGTGGTAATTTAACTTTGAAAGTCCCACTGGGTGGGCATTATTTACCCCTGATTGGTTAACAATCTAACATTAAAATCCATGGAATTAGACAGGAATCTGATCTCTTTTTTTTTCGTTTTTGAAAATAACTATCGAGTCTAATTAAAGTGTTGCATTATCTTTTGACAACATCGTCTCAAGTCTCTCGACTGTTTGGGTGACAGAGCAGGTCTTGTCACCAAAGATCCAATGTGTGGGGTCCTCTTACTAAGAGGGAAGTCCTTCGGTGGAAGACTTGGTGTCCAACAAGGAATGAAGGGTGATGCATGAAAAACAAGCTGGGTTGGAGACATTCCTATTGTCTACCAAAGAGAATAACATTTATGAGGCATGTGACGGAACGATCCATGATGAAAGTAACAAAGGTTGGTGCGCCAAGGAAGGTGATGAGGGTGTGCACGCCAGTGACAGTCATGCGGACAAGTGTGATGAGGGAAGGTATGTAGATGAAGGTCATGATGTTGGAGGTGTAAGTGACAGTACAATGCACGAAGAAGCTATGTGTGTTGACAATGCAACGAACATAAAAGGGTGGCCAGTGAGTGACCGCAATAGAGATTCCAACTCTAACAGAAGTACAAAACAGTGCAACTGGAGGTGCACAGGACGGAAGTCCATAACGATTGCAACTATGCAGGAATGTGTATGGTGATGGTTGAAGTTACGATAGTAGGCCAGAGCCAACAAGAGTCTATTCACAACAACGCCTACAAAGCTTGAAAGGCAACATCAAAATATGCCTTAGCGCAGAGTTTGTATGTGCAACCAACACAACAAACAAAGAGCAGCCAGATGCTGCAAAAGGAGGTAAGCCAAAGTGCACAAAGTTTCTTGGATATGGGAAGGGAGAACCTGTTTATCACATCGGCACCTATGTCATGATTTGGAAAGCAAATGGAATGAATGATGAAGCAATGTGGATGCAATTGTTTCCTGCAATGCTCAAAGTCATAGCAATGGAGTGGAATTTGTAGTTAATGACTCCATTCACCACATGGGAAGACTTGAGGAAAGCCCTCTAGAAGGAATTGTATCTTCTACATGATTACACTGAGATTATTAGAGAAATTTACATAAAAAACAAGACAGATAAGAATGTGAAATCCTATAACTATCGTTTAGAGGAATTTATCAGTAAAAAGGAGAACCAGCCTACAAATGGAGTGAAAAAGAGATGGTTCATTAATGGACTTCTTCCAAATTTTCAAAAGAAGATGAAGGTAGTACCACCCACATCCTACCAGGAATCATTCAACAGGGCACTGGAATTAGAAAGTGAGATAAAGACAATGGATGGAAGAAGTTGAAGTAGGGCGGGAAGCAACTCTGAAAGTGATTGAGATGACGACAAAGTTGGAGTGTCAATTGAGTTGCTTAGGAAGGACATGATGTACATGAACTGGGAGATCAAATATGATGCAAAGGACAAAGATAGACGTGATGTTTGGTGCATAGTGTCGCATTGAGTGACATATTAGCACCAAATTGCCCAAAACAAAGCTATTGCAACATTTGCTAAGTCCATGACCATTCCTCATCGCAATGCACCTTCAATGTCAAAAGTCAGAAGCATCAAATGTTGACACTTCAGAAGGAGGCCAACATAAATCCCAGCCTGAAAGGATGGGGCTGCTGCAAAAAATGGTAGTTATCGTAACAACCGCAAGGGGAAGAAAAAAAGGCCATCAAACTGGCGCAAAGAATGCAGATAACCACATTTAATATAACACAACAGGGAGGCCAATCATCCTATATCGAAGTGTTGCACTAATACCACTAGCCCCAACATGTGGACAATGTGCAGACAATGGGAACAAGGCAACCATGCAAAAGAAAATTACAACAAGAAGGAAGGTGGCAATCAAAGTATTAACTTGATTGACATTGAATGAAGCGAAAGAGATACTAGAAGGGTCAAGCAAATGTCAAAAAAAAGATGGAGAAAGAACATGACGAGTGATGTAATCAAGGGGGAATGATGACCGTACCCACGACCAACAAATCGTCAATGTTGCAGAGCTTGGCTACCCAACTATCATAGTCAAGCATGCCAATCAAGGTAGCAACCTTGTTGAAAGCAATGCCTAGCCCACATGCAATTGTAAGAGAATTGTTACATGACTTGAGAAAAGAGGAGAGGAAATGTGCAACATTACCACTGACAATTGTAGCAAAGGATCAAATTATTAACCCGCCAATGTTGATGGAAAATGTTGGTAAGCCACCAACATTGTTGCACAGGCATCATAGGGGATGGCAGTTCAAGTGTAAATGCGGTGTTGGGTGCAAGGACCTTGTGGTCAGTTAATTTTTTATTGCTAGGAGCCGATTATTACAACATAAAGATGAAAAGCATGTAGATAGGCCAAATATCACCATTGCCAAGCAGAACTTCATGCTTGACTTCATTGTGATCACCTTGTAGAAGGCCACCTATGATGCTTTGTTGGGTCAAGGTTGGATAAGGATGGCAAAGGTACACCATAAATTTTTTATTGCTAGGAGCCGATTATTACAACATAAAGATGAAAAGCATGTAGATAGGCCAAATATCACCATTGCCAAGCAGAACTTCATGCTTGACTTCATTGTGATCACCTTGTAGAAGGCCACCTATGATGCTTTGTTGGGTCAAGGTTGGATAAGGATGGCAAAGGTACACCATAACTAGGAAAAGGTTTGCATAACCTTCAAAAAGGGATACCGCAAGTACGCCATTAATTTGAGGAACCGATCAATGAGCACGGACCTTATGTCTTTAAAAGCGTCAAATGTTTCCACATTTGATGATTACAAGCAAGGAAGAGCCAACATCGAACCAAATGAGGAAGATGTCCTTGAAATGGAAGAATGCACAAAAGACAAAGGACACTTTGATAGCGACTCTTCCATTACAACAATCTCCTCCATTGGCAAATGAAGGACTACAAAGTTTCCCAACCTATGTGCCTATGCTTGGATGTCGAGGAGGAAAACAACACAAACACGAAGGAGAAGGTAGCTATGATTGACACCTTCAAGGTAGGTGAGTCAAGTGGTGTTGCATCTGCTATACATAGACATGAGACATTATAGCAGCAGAGGAAGAAGCCATTGTTTTCCCCAAATTTTGTATAGTATTGGGCCGATGCATAGATCAACAAAAGGCCAACATATCCATTAGAAACAACTAAGGTGCTGAGTAACCCGACTCCAAATACAAGGGACAGCAAATTGTGCATGTAAACATCAACAACCCTGATGAGGAAAAGATCATTAGTTGTGGTGATAACTGGGATCCAATTCAAAGGCAGCTGCATTTGAAACATTCATGAAGTACAAAAAGGTTTTTGCATGGATTTATAATGATCTCAAGAGGATTCAGCCTAAGTTGTGCATCCATTTGATATCATCAGTTTCATAAGTGCAGCCAATGAAAAGGAGGCCATACCACAAGAACCCAAAGTATGTAGGTATTGTTCAAGGCAGAAATCAAGAAGGAGCTAGATAGAGGCATAATATTCAAAGTGACTGTCGGCAATTGGGTGTTGTCAATTGATGTAAGCTTGAAGAAGGAAAGTGCACAGATCCAAACCTAGGTACACTTTTAGAGAATGAATGCAGTCACTAGCAATGATCCTTTCCCAATTCTATTTATTGACTCAATTTTGGAGGAAGTGGCCAGACATGAGATCCATTATTTTTTGGATATCAGCATTCCAAAAGAAGACAAGCAGAAGACTAGTTTTGTTGACAAAAACAGGATATATGGATACAACCAAATGCTATTCATGTTGTGCAATGTGCCCACCACATTCCAATAGATGATACTTTACATCTTTGAGCAGATGTCTTTCAAAAAGTTAAAAGTCTTTCTAGATGACTAGCCACTGATGGGTGAAAAAAGAAGCACTTGAAGAATATATGCAATTAGTTGTGAATGAACACCAGTCTTCTGCTTAACCCAAAGAAGTGCAAAATGTTGATGCCCTGCAAGAAATCTGTCGGGCCACATCATTTGTTGGACCACGCTAAAGACAAATCCTGACAAGATCTGTGTAGTTGTAAGCATGGAAGAGTCACATGATATCGAATTGTCTTTCCTAGGAGATATGGGTACTATCATCATTTCATCAAAAAAGTTGTGCAATTGTCCCCTGCCTTTGATACACTCACTAAGAATGGTGTTCCATTTAGGTGGACAAAGGAACACCAACAGGCCTTTGAGCAGCTAAAGGCCAGACTGATCAACACACCCATTTTGGTCTTTGAAAACTAGGATGAGGAGTTTCATGTCAATGTAGATGCATCAAACTTCACAATTGGACATGGGTGGCTGGTGCAAGTGGGGACCCATGGATTGGGTCAACCCATTTATTTTGCAAGTAAGTTGCTTTAGAGGGCGGAGCAAAATTATACCACAACAGAACACAAAGCATTGGGGATGGTCAACGAAGTGCAAAACTTTTGACATTATCTGCTTGCAAACCCCTCTATGTTCTATATCAGTCATCAAGATTTGTTATACTTGATCAATAAGCCAATATTTCATGGGCAAGTATAGTAGGTTGCTTGTCATTTTGCAAGAGTTTGTATTTCTGGTGGTAGTTTGACCTAGAAGAAGCGTGTGATAGTCAATCGACTATCCTAAATTCATTCTAGAGAAATTGTGAAAGTTGGAGTATAAGATGCCCACTTGTTTCACATTACAACATTGTCACCTTCGTACAAGCACATAGGTACATTCCTATCGAGTGGAGATCTACCAAGAGAGATCCTGATTGCATAATGATGAAAAACTGTATTGACATTAGGACCATTCTAGTTGACCAAGGGACTCATTTAAAATGGGACCTGACATGATACCACGTTAATGCATGATCGAAGAAGAAGTGCATAGTGTCCTACACGAGGTATATGAAGGACCAATAGGAGGATATATGGGAACTAATGCAACAACAAAGGTCTTGTTTGTCAGATTGTGATGGCCAACTCATTCCCAATGTGAAGGAGTTTATAACTTTTGTGATGTGTGAAAGGAGGGGAAAACCTCTACAACGCAACTTCATATCCTTGCACATCTTAGCCACAACAATTGTTCAAGAGGTGGAGATTAGATTTTGTTTGACATTTGAAGACTAGCAGAAGAAGAAAGTGTAGATATGTTGTTATCTCCACCAAACACTTGATGAAGTGGATCAAGGCAAGAGAGCATTGCTTGAGAACTCTATGAAGAGCACAACCAGATTTGTATATGAGCCAATCACCAAGAGGTTCAGCATCCTATTGCAAATCACGAGTAATCAATAGGAAAACTTTGTGAATGAAGTAATTCAAAGGATGACATCAGATTTCCGCATTCACTATGCATTGCGTAGCCTATATTAATCTTAAGTGAATGGCCAAGCAAAAGCAATGAGCAAGCTGTTGGTCCCTGTCATCTACTAATCTTGTGAAGTCGAAGGTGTTGAGTAGGAGACACTGCTAGTAAACCTATGGGTGTTTAGAACTATGTATAAGCTGACAACTGCCCAAACACTATTTTAACTTGTGTACGAGCATGTGGTTGTCATACCAGTGAACTTTCAATCTGAAATTTGAGAATATCAATGCAAAATTGACCTATCGATGAGTAAAGCCTATAGAAGAGGTTGTTTTCAGTTAGTAAGCTAGACAAGAGGCAAAAAATATAAGTGATGGTACAGTGGGCAACCAAGATAGCCCAACAATGACGAAAGAAGTGGCATGATAAGCACCTACAATGTACACAGATAAAGAAGAGAGACCTCATGTTGTATTTCAAACCGAAGCAAGAGATAATGCTAGAGAATTTGAAGACCATGTGGCTTGGGCCCTTCCAAGTTGACGAGGTCATAGATAATTAGTCCATCACATTGCAACAATTGGACAAGATGCCATGCTTGGATCCTGTAAGCAGCTTGAAGTTGAATCCCTATGTGCATCCAGCCAAACAGTTTGGACGAGTTGCTTGACATGTCCAATCGATTTTATGATGCCTTCGATGAAGTCACGATTTTTGGAGTAGGAGAGTGAAGTAGGTTGAAAGAGGGACACCATCAACTGCACACCATGTCATAGGCAGCCAGGACAAAGAAGCACCACGACAATTGAGACAAGATGAGCCAACTGAAGCCCAACCACTAACACTTAGGTAGGAGGATCCAGCAAGAAGAATTAGAGCCACATGTTCTCCTGGCCAATGGAGATTTTGCACATGCATGTCCAATTTTTGGCAAATTCAAAACACGACCCATATGAATCTATGTGCCATAGTTACCAGTTAATCCGAAACAGAACCAGGTTCGGTCTAGTTCAGAATTTTTGGGCTGGACCAAAACAGTTCGGTTTGCTTCAGTCCCTTTTTTTTAATCTTTAATTTTATTTTATTTTTTCAATTTGCAAATTTTTTATATTTTTAGAAAATTCAAAAAACATAAAATATGGCTTACAAAATATAACTTAGAAATTTATAAAGCATAAAACATAGTTAAACGTAACAAATATGTAAGAATAAGAATTTTTCTATGTTTTATTTGTAAATATTTATATTTTTTATGATTATTTTGTATGGATGTATATATTTTTTATATATATTAATTATCCAAACTTATCTGAACCAAACCAAACCTCCATGAAATAACCGAACCTTCTAACTTTTTTGGCCTTCTAAACCTCTGAACCAAATTGTACCTAGTAACTATGGTGTGTGCTATGACATTGATGGTGATGCAACGCAAGAGAATGAAATCAATAATGATAAATGATATGGAAGCACCAACGACTAGTCAAACAAACCGTAATACATCCTATGGTTCGAAGGTTAAGGCATGCAATGAATTACTATTTGGGATGTTTAAGTGCAGAAGATAGATCCTCGAGTGATGAAGACAATAACCTTGAAGACGTGCTAGATAGGTCCACCACAACCACCAAGATTGAAAATTTTGAAACAAGAGAGTGAACAACTACAAAATTGGATAGCAAGCTGCAAGAACAAACATCAAACAAGTATTATTGAGCTCCATGATATAATCTAACAATGAGTAGATGAGAGGTGTAACGTTGAGATCAAGCAAAGGTGTAATATGGAGATCTAATGTAATGCCAAGATTTTGAACAATGTGAACAAGCAATGTGATATTAAAATTTTTAGTAAATTTTAATGATAAAAAACGAAAAAAAATTTAAAAATTAGTATTAGTGAGTATAACACGAGTGCAAAGGACTAAGTCAGACAGAACAAAATGAAATGTCACCATTTAACCTCTCATACGAGTATGTGCAGCCTAGACATGGACATCAAACAATAAAGCAAGGTGGCAGAGAAATTAGAGGAATAAGGTGTGAAAGTCTTCATAATGGTTTTAAACATTTTGTTTATGGTGAAGGTTGAGATGACATCATTCCATGACTTAATGAATTTTTATGGAGTTATGGAAAGAAATACAACCACCTTTCCAAGTCCATCACCTTAAAAATGCTTGAACTTGAAGACAAGGGAGCAAACACAGCACTCATTCTCTGGTATGTTGATAATATTGTGACCCTGCCAAGACATCGTGCAAGTGACAACGAACAAACAAGGGCACATACTGAAACATATAGGCACTACTTTAAAAGGAGTCAAGGTTAGGCTTCCCAGAGAAGCCAACATTGTTTTGGAAGATGCAAAGACAGAAGCTACCACATAGACAATAGCACCCCTTGGAATTTACCATGTTGACACATGCAATGGGAGCAAAGTTTTCTTGGTCAGCATAAACACAAACAACAATTGAGACAAACCCCACTTGAAAACCATTACTGAAGAATTTTGGGATGAAGTATTGTGCCATTGTCCTAGGAGACATCATTGGAACCATGCAAGGTTTACCAATAATGGGAGGACTTGTCACCAAGTGTTGCACTATCAGAGACATTTTTCTAATGGGAGGAGAAGTCTAGGCCAAGGAGTTTAGCATTAGCTACAAGACTATATGAAGGGAAATCTAAGTAATTTGAGCATGAAGCTTTGGTGGTAGACTCATCAAAGGAATGGAGGTTGTTTGGGGTAGAAGAGACAACCCCATCTTTGCAATTATCAAAGTTGCATAATTGCCAACCTTGTAGTTACCATTTGGCTTGGGGAAAGTTGTAAAACTTTCAAAATCATTGAGGAGTTGCAGAGTTTGTAAGCAAAGGAGATCGTCATCGATCATGGGTGGACCAACTCTAAGTAGATTGACACCAACCATGGGTGGGTCCACCCCAAGCATTTCATCATTGTTCATAGTAGGTCAACCTTACTAGCCTTACCTAAACTATTGACCCTCAAAGTGAGGCCAAAGTGTGTCATCCTTAAGGAGGGGCGTTGGCCTTACCATCCAAAGGGAAGCATCAACTTTGTTGACCCCTATGGTTTTGTCAACTCGATTGACCCTGCTACAATCAACCCCTATTGACAGGGGTGCTGACCTCCACAAGTGACAAGAGGGGTGTCAACCTCGCACTAGCACCGACCCTCCATTTTCTTTGGCAATGCCTACCCCACAAACAAATTGTTAACACCTAGATCAACTTTATCAATGCTCTCATGCCCTATTTCTTTGTTGACAACCCTAATAATAAAAACATTAAAACGCATTTACACTCGTGTCCATTGTTGACACTTAAAATCAGACCATCAACGCCAACCACTCCATACCACTTGTCAATGCCTAGTATAGGAGTTTCAACAAGGCCACGGGGAATGTCGAATGAATTAACCTAGAAATCATTTGCAAACAAGTCATCATAATGAGCCGAGCAGATGCCATCAAAATGTTGTTTGTAGGAAAAAATTAGACCAAATAGTTAGGAACCAATGAGTGGGCCATTGAGGTTTAGGGGTGTTGCCACAAAACTTACAAGGAAGTTGCCCCTTGACCTCGCCCTATATCATGACAAGAACCATGCAAAGGACATGGACCTTTGAGCTTGAAAGGGTGCTCCTACCCCCTTAACCCACAACATAGGCAGTGAGGAGCATTGCCCATTGGATTTCAAAGAGGCTAACGTTGTGTGTTTCCAATGTGTTGCCCACCTCACCATCAATGAAACAATCGTTAGGCATTTTGACTAAGTGTGTTTGCATGAAGACTTGCTTAAGTATCGCACAGTTTGCTAGGTTGTTGACGTAAAAATCAGAAGTGTGTGAAAAATACATATTGTCGAGGTTTTTTTTCCAAACCAACCCTAGGAATCTGCAATTGAGTGTGTGTTGAGCAATCAAGTGTACTCATTGCTGACCAAGGGAGGGGAGAGACAAGCACTAGAAAGTCGGATGTCGATGTTCTACAAACTTGCTTGTAGATGAACCAACAAATGCAAGAGAAGGTATGAATACCACCAGGGAAGCCACTAAGCTTATAAGCGAATGTGGCAAGGGGTGGTTACCAAGACCATTGCCAACCTCTAAATTTGTTGAATACCAACCGCTAGATGGATTCTTAGAAATGGACCTCGACCTCGCCCTATATCATGACAAGAACCATGCAAAGGACATGGACCTTTGAGCTTGAAAGGGTGCTCCTACCCCCTTAACCCACAACATAAGCAATGAGGAGCATTGCCCATTGGATTTCAAAGAGGCTAACGTTGTGTGTTTCCAATGTGTTGCCCACCTCACCATCAATGAAACAATTGTTAGGCATTTTGACTAAGTGTGTTTGCATGAAGACTTGCTTAAGTATCGCACAGTTTGCTAGGTTGTTGACGTAAAAATCAGAAGTGTGTGAAAAATACATATTGTCGAGGTTTTTTTTCCAAACCAACCCTAGGAATCTGCAATTGAGTGTGTGTTGAGCAATCAAGTGTGCTCATTGCTGACCAAGGGAGGGGAGAGACAAGCACTAGAAAGTCAGATGTCGATGTTCTACAAACCTGCTTGTAGATGAACCAACAAATGCAAGAGAAGGTATGAATACCACCAGGGAAGCCACTAAGCTTATAAGCGAATGTGGCAAGGGGTGGTTACCAAGACCATTGCCAACCTCTAAATTTGTTGAATACCAACCGCTAGATGGATTCTTAGAAATAAAAGTATGAAGTTCAATGTTTGAGGAGACCATGGTGAGGGAAAGAGTGGCCACAACATATCAGGACCAGGATCTTGAGTTGCAAAGTGTCTTTGCAACTAGCCACACACTTTGCACCTGCACAACAACCAATGACAAGGCATGAATCAACTCACAAGCAATTGTCACAAAAGCAAAATCCACAATAGTAGCGTCCCAAGCACCACACCCCAGCAATATCAAAATGCCATTCATTTAACGCACCGCTACCATGCCAACCTGAAATATACAACGTACTAAAGGTGAAGTTGGACAATGGCATGATGCACTCTACCATTGAAAGAGGAGATCCATCTGCACAATAGTAGGTGAGACAGAGTTGAAGACAAGAAGAAGATTCATTGTCCTCTACTAAAGGAAAAGGCAAAGGAGGAGGCCAAGACAATGACTGAAACAAGTTGATCCTTGAGGTCACTTGGAAATATGCTTAACGAAATTTTTACCAGGATTGGTGGGAGACGCAAGGTGATGAACACGAGTGAAGAGGGTATTTAGGAGAGCATCAATCCACCATTTACTAAAGGTTTCGACGATTAACAAAAACACATTCAAGGACTACCTTACAACAATCTTGCACTAGTATGACCCACAAGCAAGATGTAGTAAATTCCTGGTTGAGTCAAGTAATTGTGTGTCACATTTAAGCCACAAGACTTTATGTGAGTGCTCGGGTTCCTATCCCATAGCTTAGCCAATGATAATAGAAGAATTTGGTTAGAAGAGTTTTCAAGATTGTGAGGACCAATACTATGATGTCAATGCCATGACACAAAAAGCGTTGAGAAATATTATCCACTCACAAAAGCATAGGAATGAAGATAAACTTGCTACAAACTGAAGAGTACAAATGTGCCAAGTGTTTGGTGATGTCACACTTGTCAAGAGAGACGCATGCTTTGAAGATTTCGATTTTGCTCATGGCCTACATGCAAGGAACAATGGATGAATTCAAGTTTGACTAGGCCTCACATTTGTTAGAGTGGGTGCATACATTTCTATAGGACAAAAACATGAATTTCCCAATGACCATTCACATTATTGCACTCATGCTTGACGCAACACAAAATCAGGATAGACCAGTTGTAGATTGGAGAAGGTTGCACACAATTTTAGAAGGGATACCAATAGTGTTCTATTGGATTGGGGTAGCACTAGTCGTTCAACATCAACAATGTGGTAGTAACTCAAACAGAGCAAGTAGTTCACATCGCAAAGCCAAAAAGCCTTGTGATAGAAGGAACGCTTCAAAGGACAACGAGGAGGATAAGGAGGATTTGAGCAGCTTAAAGCAGCCCTTTTAGCATCCCAAACGCTTAGTGGTGATTATTCCTCCTAACCTTCCCTCATAGGAGGTCAAAGACACACCCATGGAACAATAAGTTGTTAAAGATGTACCAATGGGGAAGGAAGCAAAAGATATTCCAATGGAGAGAAACGACCTAAAGATGGATGAGAATCTACAAACCGAAGGAGAGGGTTAGTGTAGTAGCAATGCTAGATAGATGGAGAGGAGCAAGACAACAATAGTGTTAGAACTATCGAGCTAGATAAGACCCAAAATATGGAGGTCGAGTGATTTGCATCCACATAGAAAGGGTTGAGATCATTTCCATGGAGAGCACAAGCAAAGTATTTGAGGCAACCTTGCCCAACTATAATAATGAATCCTACAATTTAAGAGAAAGAGAACCAGGCAGTCTCACTTGTACCAAACGAGCTTGTAGGAGCGCCAAAGCTTAAGACGTAGTCGAATCCTCATTAGAAGGCCAAAGTGAAGGTTGAGGCCAAAGAGGAGCAATTTCCCTTGTCGAGAGATGTGTGCAAGGGGATAGTTATGCCTACCAAGTAGGAAAGTTGTCCATCTTTGGAGGACCAAACTAAGATTATGCAAGAGGCCAAGATATTGATAGCCCTACTGCCATAGAGAAAGATAGTAGATATACCTACACTCGCCAATCAAGATGTCTCACGAGTAAGAGACTAGGATAACTGGGTTTTCCACTCAACTAAGGGGCAACATTATGTGTGCAAAGGAAGATTTCATTACCGGCACCGTTATAGAGTGGTGTTTATGGGGCAATGCCACTCTTGTCAATCACATAATTGTACAATTAGGCGCAGAGGAGAGGCATGAGAGTAGCAAACAAAATATCTCACTAATTTTCATGATTGGGAGCATAAGACAAACAGATTGTTACAATTGCCCTAAATGCCCCTAGGCACCAAGGCTTTATATTGGCATTCATCAGCCATTTGTCTCACACCAGATCAAAGGGATGATGTTGAACCACCACAAAGGGTGCAATATTATACTATCATACAGCAGCTTGATATAACATCCTGGCAGTGGAATATCTGGCCCATTTTATCAAACTTTTACGGTTATCAGTCTCACACAAAGTTTTTCAAATAGACAAGCCAACTAGCCAACCTCGAGAGACAACATGCTAAGCATCTCAAGGAGGACTTGTGCCTTTTGAGAGAGTAAGTCAGCAACTCAGTAGAGGGAGGAGTTGGAGACAATGCACTATTGATACCAAAGCAACTCCATGAGAAAGACCAACAATTGCAAGTCAAAGATCAGTAGTTCTAGGAGAGAGATAATGGCATAGCTGAATTCAAGTCCAGACTCAATGTCGATGAGACATGTAAATGATGCATTCCATCACCATAAGGAATTGCAGTTCCAATTAGATGTGGCCAACAAGCAATGGGTGTGGCAAAGTGACTCAATAGGATGATGAGGGATAAGTACAAGGAGGCCTGCCAGGCAATTTAACGAATAAATACACTTTTTGCATAGTGTACATAATCACCTACTTTGAGCCACAGGCTGTCAGCACCAAGGTTCTAGCAATGCAAGCGACAAGGACACCGACCTATCTAAAGGAGGGGGCAAACACAGGCAGACAAACTGAGATGGCACCAGCTCAGGCACCACTCCAGTGTGTTGTCATTGAGCGTTAGTGTTTTTTTATATATGTGCAGTTTATCAGTTTGTAGTGCACATCACAGATTTGTCGCTTTGTCTGCAACACCCTTGCTTAAAAATGATATACATCAGGTGGGATAATTTCAAATTTTTTATGCATATAGTTACACAGTGTATTTGACAGTTGGGTAATGACAACCGAGCCTATTACCTGTAGTTGTATATAATATATTGACCCCCAAACCACGCTGGAGGCATCTGTTTATTCATGCAAAGAGTTGCATGTGTTCATGTTGTTCAGAGAGAGATTGATAAATGGTAGGTCCCAATCTCTAGGCAATCCCCCCATCAGAGTATAGGGCCCCCTCTCATTCCAGCGATAAAATAGCTTGTTGTGCACAAATGCTGGCATCAAGACTGGTTCACAATGTACACTTTTGGTGAAAGTAATGAAGTGCTCTTGCTGTTCTAAGTTTGTATATTGCTGTTGATTATTTCATTAATTAGTGTTTCTTGACTGCTATGTTTTGAGGAATACATAAGACTGTACTACATGGCTTTTTTTTCTTCTTTTCCTTTTTTTTTTTTTAAATAATCTTTTCTCTGTCAAATTCAGTTCATAGATTTTGTTCAGAAATTCTTTGAATGTATAAATAGTACGTTTCATCTAATAAAATCTAATCACCCCTCCTTCCTCCTTGCTCTCAATAATTAAGTACAAGACCTATTGTTTTCCACAATGAAGTTCACCTACAATAGTTAAATAAAAGCTGTTTCTGACCAACAAAAGACACAATGATTAGGGACCACTTAATAAGCTTCGATTCAACAACCCAACGCTCTAAAAAATAATACTCCTCCTGTGATATTCTACCATAAAAGTAATTTGAGTCCTAGTGATCAGCACAATTAAGTTGCAAAATACTTGCCACAATTTCATTGGGGGTTCTTTTGTTAAACTTCTAAATTTTAAAAGAGACTCAACTTAAGATAGGCACACTTTCAATCTTATGCTTCATACACACACAGAATAAAACTAGAAAAGGACCAAGAACTAGTCTTAGCTCAATGAAACTTATAAACACCAGATAATTCCAAATAATCAGCTGGTCATTTAGGGATTCTTCAAGAGTGGTGATGACTTTATTGATAATAAATTACATCAGTAACTATGGCATCTGAGGATGGCCTATGCACATAAAAAGGCATATCACGTGTGTTTCCTTCATGGATAGTAATATGACACAGTTATATGCAGATAAAACATCACTGAGACATAGTTTCAAGGGGCAAAGACAATACCAGTGAGACGCAACCATGCATGCATCAACTCATGGGCAAGAATAGAACCAGTTAATAATCTGCATGTCAGCAAGAGAGACATTAGAGAAACATTGTAAATATTCTTCAGGTCTCATTATAATCAACTAAATGAAGATGTCTTTTCTCAGAGAAAACTCAAAAAAAAAAATTCTAGCAGTCAGTATGACTTGATCAGCAAAGAGAAAAAAATCATGTTCAATAACTTAACATAACGTGCTTATTTGGAAATTTAATATAAACAAAAAAGTGTAGGCATGCTTAGCCATCACTACCTTGGAAGGCCATACAGAATAAGAATGGCTGTGACTTCACATCTTCGGGTCAGCTTCCGGGATTCAGTGAACATGTCTATAATGCGATTTCCTGCTCCAATTCTTGGCCTTCTAGAAATCTATGCAATAGAAGAAAGCGAGTCATAATCATTTTTAGCAATTTAGAAGGAAGAAAAATGCCCTTTCATATCATTTACATCTAAAGTGTTAGGAGGTAATCCTTACACTGCTGACAGTTTGCTCTTCTGAAAGGCACAGTCCTCTAGTCTCTGGCATGTGATGATTTCCCTGCAAAAAGGGATAAGAAAATCTGTCATGGCTAAAGCACAATAAAATATTTCTACAGCATTAGGATCAAACAGCTACAACCTCGATAGAGTTAACTTATGAGGTAACTTACATCCTTCTCCCCCTCCATGGCTTCATTCAATGCTTGCCGTTCAACCAGCAGCATTGGGATTTGTTGTTCTATTCTCATATACATGCCTTCATAGAAATCCCTGATTTCAAGGTAAAGGGGTTGGCATTCATTTGTATCCATAATGGAAGAATCCAAGCACTCGAGACAGAGTCTCCGACCATCATCTAGAGTAATGTACTGTACATTCTTTGGCTGAAAGCACAAACATATCACAAAATGAACTGTGCATACAACATAAAGAGAAATGAACTGAAATGACCGTGGTATAAACTTTAATACATAGATTCTAATGTACATAGAACAGAATTTTATTTTACCAATACATTATAAAAGACAATTATATTAGACAGTTAGCTAATGCGGCTCACTTCTCAAGGTATGTATTCTTCTAGCTCTAATTCAACCCTGAAGTTATAAGACAATCTACAGCAACTTAATACAAGAATTATCCATGGAGAGAGATAGTAACAAGTACAAGCACAAAAATAAGAGAATTACTTGAATAGCATACAATATGCTTGGTATCATTATTCAAAACTTGATAGTTCATTGGCCACAAAGTAAAGTCTCCCAAATCAAAGACCATTCCAACATCGATACTGTCCCAGGCTTGGTAAACACAAACTACAACCTATTTTGTTCTCTTGGTGTAATAGAATGTAATATGCTTGGTATAATCATTCAAAACTCGATATCTCGTGAGGCTACAAATAAAATTCCCCCAGTCATGCCCATCCTGAAATGTATGCTCCCCTAGGTGGGTTACAAGTTACAACAGATAAACAAAAACTATAACCTATTTTGTTCACTGGATGTAATTATCATGTTCCTTGATGTAAAATAAGATGTTATTTAAGTTATGATCTCAAATCTTAATGGATATTAAAATAGGTGTTATCGTGAAGAAGAACATGTTGGTAGCTAATAAACCTATTTGTAGGTAAACAGATATCAGATCTTACATCACAATTTGATTGATTTTGTAAAAGCAAAATGTCTCATTAAACTATTGCATGATAAAATATGTAGCCGTGCCACTGTCCAAAATATGCTTCCTTACCTCCATGCGCTCACAACTGCAGCAACGTGGAGTGTTGTCATGTTCATGTGTAGGACAGTACCTCTGCCCCCAAAAAGGATGGGCTCTGTACTCAATTAAGCCAGCTCTGTTTGTAGGGATCTGGAAGACAAGATTAGCTGAATTAAAATGAGAGTCTAAGAAAAACTAAATAATAAGGAATCACTCTTATGAGGGTTTCAAATATGTCATTCATTCAAAAACAAATCAAAGTTCTATCAATCAATAGGGAACCACTCCTTTCCAAATAAATTATTGGAATCATAATAATAGGAGTTCAGATAAGATAATTCTATTAATGTCCACAGATGGCCAAAGTAGGCCAATGGGATTCTTTGAAAATAGCTGTTACAATGCACTGTAGTAACCAAAAAGTACTAAATTGTCTCAGAGTTCAGATGTACACAGAGTATTAACATGAATGAAATTCATATAGACAAGAATGAAGAACCATTATCTACCCATAACAGTGTAAAACAAAAAGAAGCATAGTCTACTCTCTTCAAAACAAAGCCCTGCAGCAGAACGAAATCGACTAAATCGATTCCAATTTAAACATAGATGGATAATTTGATGATTATCAAAATAAAAGCTTTCATTACACCCTAGTTCTTCAAACAGAATTGAATCCATACCCTTCACTTACCAGTGAATTATAATTTTCACAAGAGTTAAGACATTTAAAGGAATATAGATCTTACAAATCGATCACAGACGTCACATTTTGGATGGTAAAGTTCCTTGTAACAGGATTTGTGGTATGGGTCATTTCCTGACATGGAAAACTAAAAAACAAAAAGTCATTATTAGAAATATACAGTTACCTGGGACCTGACCAATATAAATTGACTAGGACACAACATGTTAAAATTTCAGTTCATATAGTCAAAATAATTCCTGTAGAACTCCTGGAAATGAAATGCATACAACCAAGGAAGTCAATACCTCATAGTCGGAAATAGGCTCCCCACAAGCACGACAACGAAAACACTGAGGATGCCAAACAGCTCCCATACAACTCAGAAAGCGTCCATAGCCTATCTCATTATTGCAACCAGCACAGATCCTGTTTCAAATATTTGACACATGAATTCCACAAACAGCATGCACTCACATTTCTGGCTTCACTTATGAAAGATTAGAAGAATATCTTCAAGAAATCAATAATACTGTAGTAGGATTATAATGTGACCAGCGTCTATGAAATAGTCATTATGCAAATGAATTTGAAGAATATAAAAAGAGAAAGACAATGAATCTACAGATTACTAAAAGGCAGTCAATGAGAGTGGTGTTTAAGAATTAATTTAATTCAAATACAATAGGGAAGTGCATTTAGCACCAGAAAAAACTGCATAGAGAGCACAGAATGAAAGCATCCTCTCCAAATTCTAGGATTAAATACATCGATAGAATAAATAAATCATTAGAAAGGTAATAAAATGACTGAATGTACATCTAGTATAAGTGACGAAGTTTTGTTTTTGGGGAATAAAATTTTATATCATATTGTCAGCGAAGTCAAAATTATTCATTGCTTGTGTTCACCACATATGCACATTAGCATGTTGTTGTTTGACAACTTCTTAAAAATCGAACAAACTTTCATGGACTGATGTGTTTGGTGACTAGCCTATATATAGACATTATAGTCATCTAAGTCAAAAGTATTCATTGCTTGCGTTCACCAAATATGCACATTAGCACGTTGTTGTTTGACAACTTTTTAAAAAACGAACAAACTTTCATGGACTGATGTGTTTGGTGACTAGACTATATATAGACATTATATCATGTACAAAATAGAATACACTTAAGGTTTTTGACTAAAGCTAACAGAGAATATGAATATTGGCTAGAAACACCAGTTCAAAGAATCCGTTTTCTCCTAAGCGCAAGACCATATGATTATAAGCAAATATGTGTATCTGCACTAGTTGAATTTGCTGCTTTGCACAAATAAGAAATCCTAAAAAATCTATCAAAAACACACCGCCTTTCGCTCCAAGTTTTACAACTATATTTTGGTTGAATTTGATGGACATCCTAAATTTTAGTTGAAACTTTAATTTTTCAAGAAAATTTGGATAACCTATAACAGTGTACAATATGGACACTACAGTATCAAAGGATTTGAATAATTGAATAAACAGGCAATTTGTGCATACAAAATTAAATCCATGAGCAGAAAGTTTGTCGTTTGCTACTGAACTACACCACCCATTTGAGGTGGTAAAATAACACTTTTAGGGTTTCACGAACCCATCAAGCCACACTCAGTGTCTTATTAATCCTCCCAACCAAACTCTAACACTGGCTTTAATAACATATTAGAGAATTGTGCAGGCCAGTATTCAGGCCTAATGAAAGCTATGGCTGCTCTGCTCAGCTACTTGCACTTGAGAACGAGCCTTTCAATTTCTACATAGAGATAATTTTTGACTTCCAAAATCTCGGAGACCACTAAAAAATTAGCAGACTGTGAAGGCATTTGAAAGCATCCCAAGCTTGGAGATAACTCAAAAAAACAAAGAGAGCATCCTAGCTTGGAGATCACTCCAAGAAAATAGCATGATATTTCTCGTATAACAAAATAGCATTTGGGTCATTTCAAAATATGATCATCGATAAAGGAAAAACAAATGGCATCTCTCATTATGAACGCAAGAAAGATAGGAGTTAGTCTGAAGAGTGAAAAAATTATTTGTTAAGAGGGGTATTAAAGGCAGAACTATTAATCCAGAATATTGAAAAGGTGGGAAAGCCCTTGACTTATGAATACATAGAGCATCAATTACAATAGCAAATCACTCCATCTAGCCAACCACATAATGCGATTGGTTAGAATATTTTTACTATTTGCTATGAATATTTTTATAAAATAACACTTTGCTTAAGTAATTAATGTACAAACTACAAATGAAAATTGTAATTGTTGATTCCAGAAGAACAACCTGCTTCACAATTTCATTCAATAACCACCAACATGAACTAAATTCTTCCTATAAACATCTGGACCTTAACTTCAATTAAAAATTGAATTCGAACATTAGTATTGAAAATTTACTCATGTTAGAAAGCCCTCTATGGAGTAGAAAGTAGCTTCCAAAATGCTCAATTGAGAATTCGAATACAAAGCAAGCAAATATTATATAGCCTTGTAGAGCCTGACATTCTTTATGGTTATGAATTTTACACATGGGACAAGACCAAACAAATTATAATTAATCATTTCAAAGAATACACCCTCACCTATTCTTATTATGGAGGTAGATTTACTTCCTGTCACATGTGAATCCATAAAACATTATATGAAACTAAAAAGGATGCAAGGGCTAAGGAAATGGAAGAAACTAAGAAGGATGCAAAGGATAAGGAATTCCAATGTACAAGTTCAAATTCAGAAGGAAATAAGGTTGCGAAGGAAGATGTGGAGGTAAACATTAAAACGAAGAAGGTGGAAGACGTTGAAGGTGCAGTCTCACTTATGGCCAAGGCCGACATTGTCTAATGCAATCTTGTATAGACATATGGGCAACCATTGTAAAAATCTATTTAATTTATTGTATATTACTTAATTATATAAGCCCTATGGGATATGGTCAGCCTTGTTATGGTTAAACCCATCTTATAACATGTAATTAGCCTAAATCCCTCTTGTTATGTCAGTTTAGGCTAACTTGTTTATGTAATTGGGGTTTTGGTATTGGTATAGATAACCCCCACTGTAAGCAGGCAAATTGACATGTCTACATAATTAGTGAACAAGTTTTGTCATTTTGTGTTATTTGGAGTTCGAACACAAAGTGATTGACAAAACATGCATACATATAAAGTTATACAATTGTCATGTAATATTATATGTGATAATGTTTAATTTTAAGTTATGTACGGAAATGTCATAAAGTGAGTTATGAAATGAAATGTAAATGTAAGTTGAATGCATGTCAAATGTAATCGAATAAAATGATGAGGTGTTGGGTATTTGGAGGATGCAATTACTTTTTAGTTGTACAAATAAGACCCTTTCCTCATTCATTGGAGTAATGGTGTCGAAGGCTGAAGTGTGTGGTTGGTGTTGTTGGCATGGAAGGAGATATTCTGCACAGATTGCAGATTGTGTATGTAAGATAATGTCGTACACAGTTAACCGTACGGGCTAATGTTAATGCCATATCTATTCATATTCATCACCTATTACTGCCTTTGTATGTTTCCTGTATGTGTTGTCATTGCTGATTACTGCAGTAGATAGAATTGTAGTTGTTTCTTCTATATTCTGTATGTAGGATTGAATTATCAGCCAGGAGAGTGCCGTACAAGAAGTTGTCGATGTGTGATACCATTCAAATTATTGTCATACAAGTGATTGTCATACAAGTGGAGTGTTAAAGCACTTGCCATTCAAGTCAGACATTGGCATATATACATAGGAGATGTTGCTGATTGCATTCTCTGCTGACTATTGAATCTGTCATCTCATATCAAATTGTTCCTCCAAGAGTGGAAAACTCCTGTTGTGCCACATTTGGCGCCATTGTCGTTTAAGTTCAAACCAGCACTGCGTGAAATTTGGAGAGGTGGATGACAAATAATTACTGCAAGGATGTGGGAAAATATGTTGTATTCCATTTCTACATCCTAGAGTTGTTGCCTATACGAAATTGGGTCAATCCTTGAGACATGGAGTTGTGACAAGCAAATTACACGGGAAGCTATTAGCAATCTGGAAAAGGGAAGGCCATCCTATTCACAGATTTAGTCGGCTAACGCAGATGATGCAGATTTGTTTATTGACGCTGACGAAGTGTTGTATAGCGGGACGCATATGACAGGCATGCAGAAAGGATAAGCGTGTGGGAGGTTGTCATACAGACGAAAGGGAGTGTATGGCAGGACAACGTCGTACAAGCAATGTGTATGGCAGATGTCGTACAAGACAATGGTGTGTACGAAACATCATTATACAAGCAAGGGGTGTGTATAGCAGAACGGTAGAACGCTGTACAAATAAGTTGAATGGTTGTACAAGCAAGGTTCAATACCAGTTGTCGAAAGGTGTTGGTGAGGAATTGCGTGCCGACGAAGTGTGTATGGTGCAAGAGCAATTGCAACTTGATGTATCCAATGGTCAACGAGACGGGAGTCCGACATTGATGCAAATAAAATATGGTGTGTCCAACAATACGCGATATGAGATTCTAGCACTAGAGCAACCGCAAGTTGGTGTGCTCGATGGCAAGTGGGATGGGAGTCCTACAAAGCAATTGCAAGTTGGCACATCTCATGGTGTGCGAAACAAGGGTCCGACACGAGCAATTGCAATGTGATGTGCCTGATAATATGCATGAAGAAGGAAAGATAATGCCTAATGTTGTGTGTGAAGGAGAGACACATAAACAACCACTACCAATGTCAAGTCAACTTGTCAAAACAAAGACCAATTTTGGTATATCGTGTAAGTGTCCAATGTTTCATGGAGGGGAAACAAAAGACCTAGTCAAGCATTGGAAAATCTGCCTCATGATGTGGAAAATGAATGGACAGAATAATGACACAGATTGGAGGAGGTTATTCCCTGCGACATTTCATGGAATCGCAATGGACTAGTACATGAGATTGCCAAAGGGTGAGTACCAAACTTGGGAAGAGTTGTGTGATGCATTCGTGAAGGAATTTCAGTTGTTCCATAATGATGATGCAGTCATTGCTGAAATTTATAAAATGGAACAGGGTAAAAACGAGTCTTCATTCGTACAATCGGAGGTTGAATGGGTTGTTTACCCCTCTGGAGGAATATCCACCAAATGCGTTGAAGAAGAGGTGGTTCGTGGAGGGGCTTCTTCATGCGTATCGGAAGAAGACTAGGGTGGTTTCTCTGACATCATATCAAGAAGCCTTGGAGCGAGCCTTGAACTTTGAAAGTGATGCAAAGACATCACTAGAATGTTAGGGTTGCGGACGAGAATGACCCTAGAAATGAAAGTGACTCTGATATTGAGAATGACTCTAATAGTGCAAGCGATGAGATGATTTTGAAAATGAGAGTAGTTCATCGTTCAAGTGTTGGGGTTGAGATGTAAGTGAAGGATGTGACTCTGAAGAGAAGAACGATGACTCCAAGGATGAGTGTGACTCAGAGAGCACAAGATCATGACTACAAGAATATGCAGCAAGGGGGGATGCCACTGGTGATGTGGTCTGTGGCAACCGTCCGAGAACAAAAAGACGCAGAATTGAGTATAATATTGAGGGTTGACCCATTGTACAATGTTGGCGATGCCATTTGTGGGGACACTTCACACGTGAATGTCAAGATGAACCACTGACATGTACAAAGTTCAAAGCATTAGAGAAGAGTCACTGCCCTAGTTGGGAAGCAGAGGAGGTGAACCTAGTTGCAATAGAGGAGGTAAACTTGATGAACCTAATTGCAACTAAGGAGGTGAACATGATTGCAATAGAAAAGGTAGAAATCTAGCAAATAGTTGAAGCTACGCAGGAAGAAATTGTTGAAGTGGTTGAAGCTAACAAGGAAGTAAGTGAATCAAACGACGGAGTAGATGCTATAGACAAAGAGAGTGTTCAATGTCTAACCGTCTAGAGCAAGGTTGTTTGGAATTTGCAAGGTTTTACGACAAGTTTCCTAGGTTGTACAACGAGTTGCCAATGCCATACAAGGATGTGTCGTCTAAGGAAGGGTCGTACAAGTTGTGGTATGATGGCACATTGTAGTACAAGTCGTGGTATGACTGCAAACTACCGTACAAGCTTGAGTGTGACGGCACACTGCCAACAAGCAATGCCGACATATGCTGCCATTCAAGTGTTGTCGATGTATGCTGTCATACAAGTGCTTACCCACAAATGCTTGTCGTACAAGTGCTTGCCATACAAATGCTTGATGTATAAGCGATTGTCATACAAGTGCATGCTATACATGCAGAGTGTTCTACAAGCGAAGTTTCGTACAAGCAAAGTGTCGTCATTATGGGATGTTGTACGGAGGTTGTCGTACAATGGAGAGTTCAGCCCGTCAAGTCTCAAAGTAGGCCATCTAGTTGGTGTTAGCAATACGGAGGTGGGTCGTTCAGGCCAAAAAGTTAGTCGTCTGAGACCAAGGGATGTCTATTAGAGGCTAAGGCAGGGTCATTAGAGGCCAAGAAGCAATCATCAACAGCAAGAGAGAAGTAACTCAAAATGAGGTGAAGCTATTTAAGTGGGTTGAACAAAGGCTACCAAAATGCAAATGAGGATAAAAATTCAATTCAAACAATGGAGGTATCAATGGTTTCGTGGTTGAGGTTTCAAGGCACTTCCCTGAACCTCGCGAGGACGCTATCACTCAACCCCGCTCTGTATCGCAACAAGGTACGCACGAAGGACGATGCCCCTTGACCACCGACACAGGCGGTGACAGGCGTTGCCCGCCATGTTAGTCATGTTGGTTATTTTGATCATGTTGATCATGTTGATCGGGAGTGTCATATGAGTGTGGATGTGTGATACCATTCAAATATTGTCGTACAAGTGATTGTTGTACAAGGGCATTGTCGTACAAGTGACTACCATACCAAGTTCATTGTCGTACAAGTGGAGTGTTAAAGCACTTGTTCAAGTCAATCAATACCGTACACATAGGAGATGTTGTTGATTGCATTCTCGATTGACTACTAAATCTGTCATATCAAATTGTTCCTCCAAGAGTGTAATACTCCCGCTATGCTACACCCACCACTCCATCCATTGTATGGGAGTGTTGTGATCCTTATCTACTAGTAATACAATGATTATTTATGGTGCTCAAGGGCACCCACCAATTTTGTGTATCTTTTTTTCCTTTTCATCCTTTTACGCTTTCTATATAAAATTTGAGTGGATGGATTGCGTCAGTTCATATCTAGAAATAGGTGCAAATTAACAACAGTCAAGTTTAAACCAAGTAAATCATCTTCGTTTTCCTCAAGCAATAGAAAATTATCTCCTTGTAATAAAAATTAAAGTAATGTAAAATTTGTCCCTTGCACTTTAGGGTTTCAAGGGCAGCATAATAAAGTAGAATGGAGAATATCTATTAGAATTTAGGGTTTTTAGGGCAGCATATAAATGTGAGTACTATGAACAATGGCTCTTGCATTTTAGGGTTTGTAAGGCGGCATAAAAAATGTATACTATGGACAGTATAATGTGTTTTCTAGGTTATTCCTTGCACTTCAAGTTCTCTAGGGCAGCATAAACCTATAGATGATAAGTAAAATTATGAACAATCTAAAATATGGAAAAGATCGATCAGGATGAAATGTTGGTTTCAATAGAAAAAGGAGAGGAAGACCCTCAAAGCAAAAGCCAAGAGAAAAGGAAACTCCAAAGGTATTGATTTGGGATGTCAAAAACAAATATCACAAGTGTAAACAAGAAGATGGGTTAAGCCCATAAAATAAGAATAAAAAGTGACAATGAAGATGGTATATTGGAATACTCAGGGTATAAATAAGACCTTAGAAAAAAGAGTTATCAAATAGATTGTTATAGTCCTAAACTTGATTTAATGTAAGTAACAAAAATATGTAGTGAAGAATGTAAAGATGCATTCAGAAATATTTGGTTAACTCATGGTGTTGATCTTTATCTTAGTTAAATTCAAATTTTAGATGATAATTGGTTGAGAAAGATTCTCTCTTAATGAAAATGATACCAAGCAGTTGATAGAGGACATTCAGTTTGAGGGAGATGAAGAATATCTTGGATTAAAAAAAAAGCTCCATATAGTCTGATTGACCTAATAGCAAATGTAATGTTTTGATATTTTGATGGGATTGACCCCTAATAGAAGCCACCTATAGCTTATTTAAACAAAAAATTATAGCGATATGGAAAGAAAGTTGGAGAAGTGTGATAATGCTGTAGAGGAATCAAGGTAAATAGTAGGTAATGAAGAAAGAATATGGAAGGTAAATGGCAGTTATGTTTGGAACAAAACACAAGCCACTATAAGGTCTGAGCAAAAGCAAGAGAAAGACTGCATACATAAATGAGATGGAATTAATTCCCATAAAATGACCTCAATATATTAACCAGACTCAAGACTACACCATGTAGCAATAATTTGTGCTAGGACTAGAAAGATCCCGAGTACTAAAAAGAGAAGGACCAAGAAGACAAAGAAATTACCAATAGAACAAACGCAAAGTCTCGAGAACAAAAATCAAATAGGGTAAATCCAAGAGGGTTAGAAAAGATAGTAAAGACAATCCAAACCAAGTTAAAATGAAAAGTCACATGCGAAAAAAGCTAGTTTCATCACATAGAAATGAATGGCAGGAAGGCAGAAAACACTCAAAATGCAAAAATGTCATTGACCCAGGAGCTAGAAATAGAAGCAACAGAGCATCTCCCACCCAATCCTGAAGATGTTAGGTACCCAAGACAAGTATCTAATATTATAATAGATGTAATTATCTCACATGTATAGATAAGTGAGAGTGGTAGGTAGTTGGCCATTATAAATGTGGGCAAAGACTCATAGAGGGGAATGGAGAAGAAGAATATTGTATATGTTTCATATTGAGATATGTTAAGGAGTGGCTTCCTTCCAATAAGGAGCATTGTACGATGTTGTCCTACCTCAAGGGTTTGATTTATAAATTGAAAATATTGAAGTAACTTACATATTTTATCTTGTATTGATTTATGTGGATTATTCATTGTGGTTTATTTATACAAATTGTTAATGATTTTTGTAGATGAACAAAGGAGGTTCATAACAAGTGGTATCAGAGCACTTTCCAAGGGTCGGGCCATGTTTTACTATAGAAGCTTCAGTACCAAAGGACTAATTGGGGTTGTGTTTTACCGCAGAAGCTTTAGTACCAAAGCACTTTCCAAGGTCATGTTTCATTGCATAAGCTTTAGTACCAGAGGATTTTCTAGGGCCATGTTCCACTGCAAAAGTTTCAACCATCTATTCATTGTTGCATTCAAATTTCAATGCTTAATAAGCACTTGCATTAGGGTAATAACCTCTTGCAGGATCGAGTGTAAGTCCCAACCACTCAATTGGGGGAAGTACTTGGGCTATTGCTTGCCCTAAAACTCATTTTGAGGAGTACCCCAATAACCCCAGAGTAACTGGTTTGAGTGTGTCGCCAGTGTAAAAGGTCAACAGCCCCACACACTGTTAGAAGTATTTTACCCTATGAGAGTATACAAAGAGTTGTTGTTTAGAGGTAAAACCATGGCTGGTTTCTCATCAATTATTCCCTAGGGAAATATTGTTGGTAATCAGAGAGCAATACTTGCTTAGATAGCCTTTGTGGCCGGTGAGATTTGCCTTAAGCCACTAGGAAGCCAAAGTCTGGGGCCCAGTTCATTGCCAAGATTTCCACATAAGCATCATACAGCTGTTAGCAATAGCTTAAGCAAGAGTCTTTGCACAGTTTCCACTATCTACCATAGCTTCACCAAAGCAGACAGTTTGCAATCTACCGAACAGTCCGAGGAAAACAAAAAGTCTGTAGAGTAGCAACTTGTAATTTGGTAGCTGTTTATAAAGTAGCAGCCGTAATTTGGTGGCAATGTCAAAATATGCAGTCTACAATTTGGTAGCAGTTCAAAAAAAAAAACAGAGTTTGGTAGCAGTCCAGATGTGGCAGTTTGTTAAAAAAAAACGTTTGTAGTTTGGTAACAATTTGGGAAAAAAAAAGTCTACAGTTTGGTAGCAATCCAAAAGTGGCAGTTGTTCAAAAAAAAATAGAGAGAGAGAAGTCTACAGTTTAGTCAAAGTCACAAAAAAAAAACAGTCCACAGAGCAGATTGTGATTAGTTGCTGGAAGTACATAGTCCATAGGCCATTAACAATTGCTAGTTTGGAGTGCAAAATTAATTGTTTATTGAAAGAAATAGAGTATACTTGTAACATTTAAAAAAAAATAGCCAAGTTTTGAAATTTTTTGGATTTGAGGTTATGGATTTGCCAATATTCACTGGAAGGAATGATGATGCTAGGGGATGGTGGAGAATTTTTAAATATTTAAATAATTCTGAATGGAAAGGTAAGATTTATAATTCTCTCAATGGGGAAGTTGCATCATGGTTTATAAACTTTAAGTGGACCCATCAACATACATTCACACGAGAGGAATTTGAAGATACATTCTTAATCAGATGGGTATTCAAGAAAATGGTAGTTAAGACCCAAGTTGAACAAATGGAACTAAAGAGAGTTGAAATTTTTCAAGAAGTTTAGAAAAAAAAGGTTTGTGTCTACCAAAATGTGTAGAAGAAATAAACAGGCAGATAATTTGCGAAAAAATGGCAAAAAAAAAAGAAGGATGATAGTGTACAGACTAAAGGAAGCAAGAGGAGGCTTATGTCCGGGTGGAAAGCCCGAACATAGAAGAAGTGGGCCTGGGCGGGTGTCGGTTGGATCTCCCCTGGAATTCTCTTCCAACTTCTGCAAAATCGGACATTGAAGTTTGTGATGCTCTCCAGAGGTGCTCTCGTGATGGTGGAGAGGTGCATCAATAGCTGGAAGGGATCCTGAGAGCCATCAAATGTGTGGATGAGTGCTCCTACTAGGTCATCCCATGAGCAGATGCTCTTACGCCCGAGCAGTCTGTACCACTGCAGCGCCCTTCCTTCCAAAGACAGGACCAGAAGCCTGATCATGACATCCTCGTGGGTTATACCATGGAGGGTCGCTAGAGCAGCAACATCTTCAAGGTGTTCTCGAGCCATTCCCTTAGCGCCATTGTATTTCGTTAGGGTCTTTAGGGCACTCTTGGGAATCTCGTGCCAACTTTGGAGATTCATAGGTTCGAGATCATCCCAGCTGGGATGGCACACCCTCGCCATTATAGCTATGGTCTGCAGAGATCACGATTCTCGCCACTAAGTAGGAGTCGCCAGGTGAACATTCTTTTCTCCGCTTGTGAGGTCAAGGCTGCTCACCAAACCTTGATTCCTCCGAGGTGTCTTCTTTCAGCTTTAAAAGGCGCCTACGATCAAGAAATCTGGATCTTCAGCTCAACAAAGTCGCCAGGTGATTTTGCCAGATGAAGGCAAGCCAAAGATTCACCAAACTCGGGCTTCCTTAAAATATGGAGACTGTTCATCCCACCGGGCGTGCCAGAAACTGTTGGTCACAAATCTGCCACAAGAAAGGATTTTGTACATGTACGCGCCCTAGACCTGGACCAACATTGAAAGGCCGGAGGGAAGAGATGCCCTCCGTGCCAATCTCCGGAGAAGGCCGGCTCCTATACTAAACTACTGGGGGTTTTAAGATAAGAGTGCAGGAAAGAGATTAAAAGAGTGAGGGTGCAGGAAAGAGATTAAAAGAGTAAGGGTGCAGGAAAGAGATAAAAGGTACAGAAAGAAATGTAAATGGTTGATTTAAAGGGGAAGAACCAGCAGCACGATCACTAACTAATACCTTGAAGTAGCAGCAATAAATACAAATAATAAAACATAAATGAACACCACGTTAGCTTCCTTATGTATCCTCTGGAAGAGCTCCAGGATCCACCTATATTCCTTCGCCTAAATCTAGATTTCAAAATTACGGCAGTTGGAAAAATACATGAATATAGCAGAAACACTAACCACAGGCAGCATACAAGGAAACTGACACAGCGTTTTCTCCCCTATGTATCCTCTAGGAGAATTCCAGGGTTCTGTCCCCAATCACACACCTAAATCCAGGATGCAGAATTACAGTATGCAAATGAAGAAACAGAATAGCAGAAATAATCACAGAAGGCAGCATACAAGAGAGAAATGGAGCCCAAAGTTCTTAATATCAATTGCAAAAATCAAGTTACAGCAGCTTTCTAGCAAAAGTTCCCCCCTTTTTCATTACAATGCGTGGGTTTTTATAGAGGACCCAGCCCTCTGTGCCATTAATGAACCCGATTTACAAGAATGCTAGGGCGGATTTGGTAATGATGCTAGCCTACTTTTCACAATTGAACCTTCTTATCCAATTACCATTACTAGATACAGGGTCGCGTTAAGCGGGGAAATTCGCATTTATGAGCTGCAGACCTGTCCTAGGTTACTCCGGAGGATGCTCAAGTGGCTCCAAAAGTTGCGCTGGCCATCTTCTGCAATTGATACTTCCCATCCTATTACCATAACTAGATACCGGGTCTTTCGGGGCAGAAAAACTGCATTTATGTGCTGCAGAAATGCCTCGGATAAATACCCGGTCTTAGAATGCGTGCCTCTTGGGAGTAGTGTCGTTGTCAGGAGCGACCTTGGGGGAGCTTCGCTGAATTTGCACCCGAAGTAGCAGCCTCGCAATGCAATCGGGCCGAAGTGGAGGTCAGGAGGATGGACAAAATCCCCTAAGTCAAAATGGCCTCATGAGAGGGTGGTTCGCTGAAATCTAGCCCTGGAAACAGCTTCGCTAGAAAAACTGGCCGAAGCGGGCATTTAATTTAATTTTAGCCGAAGTGGCCAACTTTGTTGTAGGGAATGAGGCGACCCAACTCCCTGTTTTGTTGCTTCGCTGGAAAATGGGTGCTTCGCTGAAGAAGGGGGCCGAAGTGATACTTCGGAGAAGCTTTGGCCGAAGCTCCCCCTCTGCCTTAGAAATTTTACCAAGCTCAAAGTGAGCTTTCTGCCTATTTTCTTCGGCGAAGCTGCCTGTTAACCCTTCTTTGAACGAAGTTGTCCCTTTCTGCCCTCTTCTGTTGCTGTCTCAACGTCTAAAAAATGCCTTTGCTGGAGTTCGCCCAATTCTGCTGGAGTTCGCCCGAACTGGGTCCGAGGATGAAGTCCGTTGAACAAATGGCCCGAAACTAGGGTTTGGCCGACATAAAGCATTTTTGGCCGACGTTGGGATTCTGGCCGACGTTGGGATTCTGGCCGACATTGGAATTCTGGCCGACGTTGGAATTTTGGCCGACGTTGGAATTCTGGCCGACGTTGGAATTCGTTCCTGGCCGACGTGGAGGTTCGCGGCCGACATTAGCTATTTTGGCCGACATGAACTTCGCGGCCGACTTGAGCTTCGGGGGCCGACATGGAGCTTCGGGGGCGAAGTGAACCTTTTGGCCGACGTTTAACTTTTTGGCCGACGTGAGCTTCGCGGCCGACTTGAGCTTCGCGGCCGACTTTGCATTTTTGGCCGACGTTGGACGTTTTGGCCGACATGAACTTCGCGGCCGACATGAGCTTCGGGCCGACATAGACATTTTGGCCGACGCTGAGGTTCGTGGCCGACATTGCACTTCGGGGCCGACATGGAGCTTCGCTGGCGAAGTGGAGTTTTCTGGCCGACTTAGACATTTTGGCCGACGTTGAACATTGTGGCCAACATTGCACTTCGGGGCCGACATGGAGCTTCGCTAAAGTGGAGGCCCGAAGTGGCAGTTCGGCCAAATTCTGGGCAAAGTGCCCCTCTTGCCTTAAATATTTTTCTGCCAACTGGATGGAGGTTCGCTAAAACTGTGGCCGAAGTGGATGCTTCGCCAGGCTCAATCCCGAACTTAGCGCTTTTTTGGGGATAGTTTGCTGGGAACATTGGTCGAAGTGCAATTTCGGCAATTTTTGGGCGAAGTGACCTGGCAGCCTTTTTCATCATCGGGACTGAGAGGTTTGTTGGATTTGGCACCGAAGTGGAAGGTTCAGCGATCAAAGAGCCCGAAGTGGCAACTTCGGCAACATTCTAGGCGAAGTGCCCCTCATGCCTTAGAATTTTTTTCAAGCCCGAAGTGGACTTTTGTTGGCTTTGCTTCCGAGGCCATAACTTTTGATCCACTGACCCGATCACCTATTGTAATATATCACCGGAAAGCTTGTGAAAAGATCTGCAATAATGAGACATCAAAAGATCAATTCATCCACTTTATCATCCCCGTTTAGGGCCCGTGAAAATGCCAACACCTCTGCATGCTCTTTGTCGCTTTGAAGCTCCATACTTAGATAAAATTTTGTAAAATAATTTAATGTGGCAAAAATGCCAACAAGAACAACAGCAAAGATCCAAGAAACTATGTCAAAGATCAAGGAAACTCTAAAACAAATTGAAGAAGAAGCAAAAGAACCTGAAATAGAGGCAAAGGAGGAGGCAGTAGCAAAAATCAAAGAAGAAGCAAAAGCAAAGTCCAAGGATGAACCAAAATATGGGAGCATGACAGAGGAGCATAAAAAAAAAACAAAATACTAAACAATTAAAATTAACAGAACATCAGGTTAAGGTTGCAGCATATCACCACTAACACCACCAGGAGCGGCAACAATCTTGGAGGCATGGCTTAAGGAAACAATATTATGGTTCTACATGGAATCAAAAGGGCAACAACTATGGCAGTGTTTGGCAAAGAAAGCATAGTGACTCTAGTTTTCATAGTGGTGCAACATCATCAAGGAACAAATGGACCCATCATTTGAGTTAACAGAGTAGAGCAACAAAAACGTGGAGCCAACAAAGCAGTCCTAGATACTCAAGTGGCAAAAGCAAGTAAGTATGGATGAAAAAAAGTAACACATGGAACCAAGGGATTTCTTCCAAAAATTTAAATGGCAGAAGGGTATATCAGCATCAATGAAGACCACCACCAATCACAGTTTCACGGGGATGCATGGATGATCGAGATGGGTACTAGTTCATAGTAAGGCTTAGAAGATCATATTGTTTAGTCTCTTCTTATATTTCAAGGACGAAACATTTTATAAGGGGGATGGAATGTTAGGTACCCAAGATAAGTATTTAATATTATAATAGATGTAATTATCCCACATGTATGGATAAGTGGGAGTGGTAGGTAGTTGAGCATTATAAATGTGGGAAAAGACTCATAGAGGGGGATGGAGAAGAAGAATATTGTATGTCTCATATTGAGATATGTTAAGGAGTGGCTTCCTTCCAATAAGGAGCATTGTACGGTGTTGCCCTACCTCAAGGATTTGATTTATAAATTGAAAATATTGAAGTAACTTACATATTTTATCTTGTAATGATTTATGTGGATTAATCATTGTGGTTTATTTATACAAATTGTTAATGAGCAAAGGAGGTTCATAATAGAAGACTTGATGTCTCATAATGTAGTAGATGCAATGATTATAGGCAGGCGAAGAATAGTGATTAGTGGAAATTAGTACAAGGGCTTGGAGATCAAAGCATGCCAATAAGCAACAAAATCAAGGGAAAGGAACCTTCATTCATATACCAAATCCAACAATTAATACAGGCAAAAATAAGTAAATATACAGGTTATAAGCAAGGGAATCTATCAACTTAGAGACAACTACATCTATAGAAATGAAGAACCTTTCTTGTGGAATGAAGGGCGAACACATGAACAAAATTGCATGGATGTGAAATAAATGTATTGAATGGCAATTAGGACATTTCAGGCATGAAACAATAGGAATGGGTGATGTTCTCTAGCACATTAATGAGTATAATGAAAAAGGAATGAAGTGCGACAAGAATAAATGGACTAGATATGGTATTTAGCAACAATATACTTATTAGATGAATTGAGTTTTGAAGCCTGCAGAGTATAAAGGAGCTGGAAAACCAAAAAAAGTGCCAATGGGGGGTTGAGGCAATATGCAACAGGAACAACTGTTTAAAGAACAAGAATAAAAAAGGAATAATAAAGTGAACACAAATCTTAACCTATAAGATGAGCAGCCTAGATGTCTATTAGGAGGCTGTGCCATACATCTACCTTTAACTAATCTAGTTCATGGCAAAAGGGGTGTAGAACATGACAGGCCATCATATTGAGACTTGCACCTTTGAACTAACAGCCCTAGAAGAAATTTAAAGTGTCCCTAACTACTTCCGCCTCCCTCATCCCCAATAGAACATTTGTTCCCCAGAGTCTTGAGTCTCCATCAATAGAAGTAAGAAATGTGTTTGATCAGCAGGTGCTTTTTGTGCTACAAGATGTTTCCTCGTATGTAAATGAGGGAAAATTTGCTGCTGACAGAATGGATGACGATGGAGAAAAAGTGGTTAAATTGAATTGAACACACAAAAAAGGGAAGGAGGTGCATCAAGAAGATTTAACATATAACTGGCATACAAGAAAAGGATGTTGCCAAAGTAGGAAGTAACATAATAAAGAAATGGAAACACAATTTTTGTGCTGCTGCTAACGAAGTCATTGTCCAGTGATCTATCTTAATTTTATCATCCCCAAATCTATAATTTTATTTTTAAAAATTGGTGCTCGCAATAAAGTAACTTTAGAGACAGAAAAAATTGGCTATTCAAAGGCAAAGTCAAGGAAATCAGCTAAACTAGAAAATTTCCCATTAAATTGTGTAATTACCTTAGCAAATATCAACTGTTAGTTAAGGACAACACTTCTACAAGCAGTCTTAACACTCCTTCGGAGCTCAGTTCTCAAAAGTCCTGGTCCCTCAGGAACAAGCCGAGAACCAATTTCAGTGCCTGATATATGATGAAAATAATTTATACCTTTCATCTGCTTTAGGAAAAATTATTATCTTTTCACATCTTCAAGTATGCTAGAAAAGCACAACATATTGTGAGGGTTTAAAAAATTATTAGTTGCAAAACATCCAACCACTATATGTGATTCTGTCATCAACTGGATCAATACTATGGTCAAAATCTATTTTGGGAAGTGCTGTTAGTGCTTCAATACATAAAATTGCAAGACAGCTTGTTTATTTATCTTTTATTTCCTCAACATCCTTCTGCTTTAACCTTGTTGAGCTCCTTCAGTTAATGAAGATGGAGGTCTTTATCCAACTAAGTCCTTTCTTAGAATAAGTTTAAATTTTCTTTTTGTTCTACAGAAACAAGCTTGTCCGTGGAAAAGAAAAGGTGTATGTTCAAAGTCATTCCTACTTAGTGGTGCTTGTCAGTTTTGAGATCACATAATTCTAAGGAAATCAAGTAGTTAGAAAATTTCTATGAAATTGTATAAATGCCTGACCTGACTAATCTAGCTTCCTCCAATTTGCATTGAACTGCTTTGACTTTAGGTAAAGGATTTTTCCTTTGACCACCCTAAACCCACACAGGTTCAATGTTATGGTTATAAAAGTTTTCTTAATCTTGAATCATAGACTTGAATTTGGCATCCAAATATTAAATATGGTTAAATGGAAAATATTAGGTTGCAGCCAAATCCAGAAAACTGCCTTCAGATAGTACTTGTCATAAACTGGTAACAATTATTCTCTATTTTAATACAGAGCAACCTTTGTGTGATAGTTGAGAATTAGAAGTATATAATTAAATGTTTCACTATTTCCTGTAATTCCCCCTTTTGTAACAATTAGACTGAAGACACATTAGGCACTGATGGGATTCATAACACTTCCAACAGTCCCACTGGCTTCCTGCTCACATGAATACATTACTAAAGTTCTTTTGTTACTTTCTTTCTTGGAGTTCACCCACAAGGAAATACTTCCATTTGCATTTAGTTTGATCTAGTATGATAACAAATTCAACTTCATTCTTTCATCAAGAAGTGACAATCTCCTTATCACAGCTGTATATTACATCATATATGTCATTAATCATTGTAATGACAGATGCATTTGTGCTTAACACTTCCACTGTTCATGAGTGGACTCTTTATCTAATTTTTCTTAGGACAGCAGATTATGTGCAGATAACTCTTCCTTACAGGAAGAGCTAGATGCAAGAAGTACAGGACCAAATGGTCATTGGAATTACTTTTTCTTTGGTCATAATAAAGATTTCTAGTAGAGGTTTGCATTTAGACCATACCAGGACTTTCAAGGTTTGATGTGAGAACCCTTCAACTAGCTGAAAATATATAAGACTGACATCTTAATGCTCTAGATTGAATTCCATGCCACTCATTGTTAGAAGTTGTAATATGATAATTTGGTTAGATTCTTCAGTTGACTCATTAGACATGAAAAGGTAATTGTTATGCTTAACACTTTCATTGTTCCTGAGTGGAATCTATATCTAATTCTTCTTAGGACAGCAAATTACATGCATTTATCTCTTCCTTACAGGAAGAGCTACAGGACCAAATGGTCATGGCGAGGACTTTTTCTTATGGTCATAAATAAAGATTTCTGGTTGAGGTTTGGCTTTAGAACATACCAGGACTTTCTGGGTTTGACATGAGAACCATTCAACTAGCTGAAAATATAGAAGACTTACTTCTTAATGCCTTTGATTAAATTCCAAGCCGCTTGTACTGTTAGAAGATATATTATGACAATTTGGATAGATTCTTCAGTTGACTCATAGACTTGAAAAGGAAATGGTTATCATATTATCAGGAAAAGCATTTTGTAGTCATTTAAAAAAAGTCCTTGTTGTATTATTCTATTTATTAGGATACAGAATTTTGGCTTCAAAATCATTAAATGACTTCAGATAAGATGATCACTTTTCCTAATGGTTGTGAACTAATTTCCAATCCTTTAAAATATGGTCGGAATCATTCTTTTGTAAATGCATAATTGTTGTATTTTTTCTCTAAATGTTAAAAGTAAAATTTGTAATGGATGGTTGAATATATACATATTGATAAACTTATCTTCAGATCCCATACTTTCCTTTTCTCCTTTCTCCAAGGCTAAAAGCCAACATAATACTGAATAATTTAGTTTAGACCCAACTGAGTAAACAATAATCATTGCCCAAGATAGCTTATTGTTTTGTTCTTGTACAGAAACATGCTATGGTGAAGTATTATTAATTTTCATTGGGAACCAAAAGTCTTATGTATTATACACAACCCAAGGGGAAACTTGTACGGGATACAACATGCAACAAGTCATAACAATGTGGAAAACCAGAAAGCAAAGATGTCATGGTAGTGACAGAGACCCTGAGACATCATAGAAGATGCTATATAAAAACCTAAGTAAACACATGGCTTACGCCACCAATACTCGATCTAAGTATACTGCATCCAGTCTGGGTTCTTCAGAGCTAAAAACCAATATTTATATTAAATAAGACCTTTGCACTATCATTCAGTAACTTAATTTTGTAGTACTTTGTGGTTACTACGATGCATTGTAATTTGTAACAACTCTTTTCAATGAGTCGCATTGGCCTACTTTGGCCTTCTGTGAACGTTAATAGAATTATCTTATCTTATCATTCAGTAGCTGCTAAGAACCTTGGGTAATGACATACTGCCTTGTCCTATGAAGTGCAAGGTTTTCTAGCATCCAAAGATCTTTCAAATCAATGTGCTACCCTTTCTGTCTGAATCTTGCATTAACAACCACCTATATGTCAAGCAGGTGGCAGTGTGCAGGGTAAGCCCACTTCTGTCTGGTTGAAATTGCTCACTTAGATGCAAAGGTAATTTCTTATAAACAAATAGGCTGTGCTATTTTCTAAAGAACTGCTACCATAGATCAAGCATCACAAAATGTTTTACAAATGTAAATGCTACACAGACTACTACAATTTTATACATACAAAGTTGGATATGATGCATCTATCTATGCACTCAAATTTCTCTGCTCAAAAATCCTTACCAAAATGCAATAAATTAAAAAACAAAGTCAAATTTTGAACATATATTTTAAACTGTTGTTGCTCGTTATGCCCTGGAGGATTGTTGTTGTCTTTTGACTTGCATATCGTAATTATGGTTACTTTGGGTGGATTCAATTGTACATATAATTTCTACTTGCCATTTGGGAAATTAAATCATGTTAATGAGCACATTTCACCTGTAAGAAGGAATGAAATTTCTGATGAATTTTACATGCCATGGAATGTGAGGAACAAAACCAAATGATAAAGAGAGCAGGAATGTGTCCAAGAGTAATCTAGAAATTTGCCTGTTTCCATTAGGGTAAACATATGATGGAGGATAACTGGAGCTTTGATGCGAACGTGGAGGGGAGCCCATGTCCAGGCTTGCTTGCAATGCCCTAGCAAGTTCTTCATCATCATCTTGATAACTGCTACCTGCAACAAGTATTGAAACATATGAAAGTCGTCAATGATGCGAAGTAAGCCATAAGACACTTTCTGAAGTCTCAAAAAGCTAAGACTCAGTAGATTTTGAATAGAATGACAAAGATAGTTGCAAATATTTAGTCATTTTTACTCCACATGTCCATGGTTTATTTCATTTATATATTAGCAAGTTACTTGTATACAGGTGCAGTGTTTACAGTTATATTTGCCTCTTAAAAATATCACATGCAAAAGGAGACATGAAAGAGAAAGCAAAATAAGGCTTGGTCATAAATAGACCTTACATGTTCTCCTAGCCTCTTATAAGTAAAAATCGCATTTTCCAGAGGAAGCACAGAAAATAAATGCAGCGTATATCATATCTTTCACTAAGATCGAATTATGTCAACAGCATTATACTAATTACATGTAAAGTGTCTTCCTACATATGGAAGGAAAGAAAGCACCTGGGCCTTTGCACCCATGGGCAAAGAATCTATATCTCTTTTTAGAGAGGGTTATATGGGATTGAAACAGGTCCCACCCCTATTAAATCATGACCACATGGTGGTATTACAACAAGCTTGACAATTATGCATGTATTGCTTGGCAAGATTTGAACCTTGGTCTCCTTTTGAAAGTTGAGGAATCTAACTAGTTGAGCTAATGCCATTTGATAAAGAATCTATATCTTTACAAAATAAGTATCTTTATGATTTTATTCGCTAGAGCAATGAAATATCCTCTTTAAGAGATTACTAATGGGTAGAAAAGACAGAAATTTAATGATTTAGATGAATAAATTAAGAGTGCCATATGCACAACCAGCCATCAAAAGAGGTACAAATGAAGAAGCGTCCTAATGCAGATACAAGATGTATCAAACTAGTAAGTTTTGATGCTTTAGTTCAAGCAACCCTACATGAAATTTTCTAGTGTAGAATTTGAAATGTCTGAAGTGCATTCACCATATTTCCTTCCTTGGCTATCCTGGTCACAAGTATTGGGGTTAGACTTGCCTCTAAAACTTGATTGGTTACATTGGAAATCCTCTGGAAAAACAATCTATGGCTGCTGAAAAATGTTCAGAATGAGGAAAAAGAAGCTTGAAGATTGGGGAAGGATGGCAATTTAAGGAGCATTTGAACCTGGAAAATTTTTGGAGTTATGCCCAAGCTTCCAGGTCATGCACATGCAGAAGAAAGATAACAGGTATCAGCTTATCTACAAATGCAGACATTAATTGTTCTTTTGGTATGTAAGACGCTAAGAAGATACATTTCTCTGTTGAAGAATTGACTTAACCGTAGTTTTTGGACATTAGATTGATGCTCTAGGAGAATTCTGCTTCTTGAAACGATAACTCTACTACTTCTAGAAAATTACCAAAAAATAGCAGGGAAAGGAAACCTGAGAGCTGAATGGATATCTTAATAGAAAAAGGACAAGCAAGTGAATCTTGATAATGTGTTGATGGCAAAGTAGGTTATGCCTTTGAAGGAAAGGTCTATAAGAGCTAAGAGTCAACAAGAGTAAAAGAAAGATGATGAACAGCCATGTTCTGGAATCAGATATTTGGTCTACCATTAAACCTAGTTTCTCATCTACGTTAACAATGAATTGGAAACAAAATACACCCATACAATACTTCCTGCATTAGCCCTACTCACAAGAAAATCCTAGCCTAGGTCAGCACAATACAAAAATAGGAATTAAGACTTTGGTTTGATTAAGATCCTTTATGAGTTTATGCATTCAGCATTTGCCGTATTCCATATGGAGGATATTGCCAAGCTATATTGACTTGCAGACTTGGAAAATGTGCATACACAGCCTATCCCCAAATAATCTTAAATGAACTTAGGACCTGCAGGTCACACTAAATATCAATTCCACTTGTTGTACCCCATTTCATCAGCCCTGCCCACAAGAAATGGCAAATCAAGATTATCCAAGTGCAGTAAGCTGTGTCATGCACAAATGAAATCAAGAGCATACACTGAGAATATGGGGAGACCAATTTTACTTCTGATTTCTCTTATATTAAGATTGTTGGCATCAAATGTTATGAAAAATAGGCAGAGTGTATAATATAACCAACCATGATGTATAATTTGCATGTCATGAAATATGAAACCAGAAAAAATATGTCCTGAAAGAAAGCCACAACCTGACTGCCACATAGAGATTCAGCACAAGTTATTTCCAATTATGACAATGTACTGATGGAGAAATATAAGAAACAAATTATCTTAATAGCCAGAATTTCTGGAACATTTGAAAATGAAAACATTTGTTACATCAGAACAAATTATAGAATTGTTGCCTCTAAACAAGTAAAATTGCATAGACCAATACCTTGCATATGAGAGTTTCACATCTAGGACCCTGAATTCCCAAGTGCATTGAACATCTTTAATTTTCTTCATTTTTTCTTCATTGGTATCAGTGGTTGTGAAAACAAGTCCCGAATCTTGGATGCACACAATTCAAAAGAGCACTCCTTAGACGATTTGGGTCGTCAGAGTTTGAAGATTTTACCCGTGCCTTCACTAAGCTCCAACAAACAAGCACTGTGCCTGAGTATATTACTGCTTTTGAGATGCTCGCCAATAGAACTTAAGTTCTTCCCGATGAATTCTTCATGGGTTGTTTTATTAGTGGCCTGAAGAAAGAGATAAGAACTAAGGCTCAAAAGCCGGCCAGCTACATGACGACCACAAGGCTAGCTAAACTAGCAGAGAACAAATGGAATGCTCAACGGAAGGCTTCTAGACCCCCTACATTTCAAAATAGAACCTTTGCATCCACAAATAATAATTCTCCAAAAGCTCCAACAGTCAAGAGGCTAACACCAGAGGAGATGGCCAATCGCAGAGCCAAGGGACTCTATTATAACTGTGATGAAAAGTGGGCCATAGGACACAAGTGCAAAACACAACGCCTCTATCTTTTGGATATGAGCAGTGCTTCAACTACTACAGAAATGGGGGACGAATTTGTGGATTTAGTAGGAGAGCCACTAGAATCAGTGGATGTCAAATCGCCAATTGACAGTCACGAAGAAGAGATTCCCACCCTTTCTTTGAATGCCATTGCAGGAATATCGACACCCCAATGCATGACAGTCCAAGGATTTCTCAAAGGGCACAAAGTTTTGATCCTATTGGACTTGGGTAGTACTAATAATTTTATTGACCCTAGTGTTGCCAAAAGAGCAGATTGTTTCATTTATGGTCGTGATCAAGTCCAGGTAAAAATTGCTAATGGGGATATCATGACTTGTAATGGGAGGTGTCGAAATGCCCGTCTATCCATAGGTGACTATCATTATCAGACTGACCTCTATGCAGTCCCATTGGGTGGAGTGGACATTGTATTGGGTTGCCCTTGGCTACGAACACTAGCAACGGTGTCTCAGACCTTTGGATGCATTTCACTGTAAAAGTGTAAATAACAGAACCCACACCATTCAGGGAGTGAAAGCTGGCAATCCCTAGATCATAACATCCCATCAGATGTAGAGACTAATCAAGAAGGGTCATAGGGAATTTGTGGGAAGGTTTTGCCAAATGCAGTTATGTGTTATCCAGGATGACAGGATGCCTTCAGACTTGTCATCCATCTTAACTAAGAGTCAACAGGTCTTCATCAAGCCTAAACAGCTACCACCCAGTCGGATAGAAGATCATAGAATCAACTTAGTTCCTGGTAGTCAACCTCCAAACATTCGGCCATACAAGTACCCTTATCACCAGAAGAATGAGATTGAGAGTTGATGAAAGAACTACTAGATGCAGGGCTCATTCGTCCAAGCACAAGTCCTTTTTCAACCCGTCTTAGTGGTTAGGAAGAAGGATGGATCATGGAGAATGTGTGTGGACTTTCATGAACTCAATAATATAACCATCAAGGATAAGTTTCCCATCCCTGTGATTGATGATTTGTTAGATGAACTGCATGGTGCTCAATATTTTACCAAATTGGACCTCAAGTCAAGGTATCATCAAATTCGTGTTCACAAGGATGACATCCCTAAAACAGCTTTCAGGACCCATGAGAGGCATTATGTTCTTGGTCATGCCCTTTGGCCTCACCAATGCACCATCGACTTTCCAAGGCTTGATGAATAGGGTTCTAAAACCCTATCTACAAAAGTTTGCATTGGTTTTTTTTTATGACATAATGATCTACAGCAAAACATAGGAAGAGCACCTACAACATGTTGATTAGGTGTTGAAGCTCTTGCAGCAAAACCAGTTGTATGTCAAACAATCTAAATGCACCTTTGGGACAATCGAGGTAGAATATTTGGGGCACATTGTGGCCAAAGATGGTGTCTGTGTAGATCCAACAAAGATTGAGGCCATGAAGGAGTGGCCCAAACCCAAAACATTGAAGAGCCTTCGAGGATTCCTCGGCCTTATAGGATATTACCGAAATTTTGTCAAGGACTATGGGAAGATAGCGGCCCCTTTGACAACTATGCTTAGAAAGGATGCATTTGCATGGAATAGTGGAACTAAGCAGGCTTTTCTGACTTTGAAAGATGCCATGTATCTTAGCCATACCTGATTTTTCCAAAACTTCATCGAAAGTGATGCTTTCAGAGTGGGATTGGGGGCAGCACTTATGCAAGACCTTGTAAGGGCAGAATCTTGCCAAATCAACTTACGAGAAGGAGATGATGGCTATTGTCTTTGTCATCCTCCATTGGCGACCATACTTGCTAGGGCAATACTTCATCATCAAGATAGACCATCGTAGCCTTAAGTATCTCTTGGAACAGAGGATTTCTTCCCCTGAGTAGCAGAAATGGGTTACTAAGCTCTTAGGATATGATTATGAGATAGTCTATCACAAGGGGAAAGAAAATGTGGTCATTGATGCTCTTTCTAGACTACCTGAAACACAAGATATTCTCTATGCAATATCCATCCTTAAGGTTGTTTGGCTAGAGACACTTAAGTCATGATCGCAGGCAGACCCCACACTTGCAAAGATCATAATCAATGTTGTGCCACAATTGTAAATGGAATTAAAAGCTGTGTAAAAATGATCCAAAAATTATTTTATAAAATGCATTGCATGATTTCACAAAGTATTATTAATTCTATCAAGAACAATGGATGTGGGGATAGGATAAAAAATTACATTATTTCAGATGTCCATCAACTATTGTTGGAGGCAGTATCGTAGAAATCAGAAATGTCATCATATCTCTAAAGAAGCAAACCAGATAGGATATAATTCAGCCAGTCATGGTGTTGGTCTTTGTCTTGGTGAAATTCCAATTTTAGAAAGCAACTGCTTGAGTCAGATTTTATCTCTTAATGAAAATGATATGAAAAAGCTGATTCCAGAAACATGGCCATTTGTGGAAGATGAATATATTTGATAGAAAGACAAATGAAGAATATGTTTGATAAAAAGGCAAGCTGGATATGGTTTAATTCATCTAACAGCAATGTAATGTTTTTTGTTATTTTGATGGGAATGGCCCCCAGTTCCTTATTAAAGAAATATGCATGACATGATTAGTTCTTCAAAATATTGTACTCAAATATATCCATAAGCCATTAGTCTTCAACAATGTGTGACAACTGTAAATGGAATTAAAAGCTATACAAATAGTATCGGGTCCAAGTTTATTTTATAAAATACAAGACATTATAAGTTTTTCAAAATATGCAACAGTGAAACATTGGGCATGTCTTCTCAGGTCAGATATGAAAAAAAATTCTCAGTACGAATCAGCATGTTACAGATCACAAAATTGTAGGTGAGCCCAAATATAAAATACCATCAGTAAAATAAAATGTCTCCAGGTTCACAAGTTGTATTTGCATTTCCTATTTACTGTACTTTCATCAACTGATTCCAGACATTAAAAATTTAAAGTGTTTCTATCATATAACCTATTTTAATTAAACGGTTTTGTAAAAGAAAAAGAGAGGATAGCCTCTCAAAATCCTAGCCACAATAAGCTGCATTAGAAGAAAACAGGCAGTACATGGTAAAATCATTTAGTTATATAACCTAAAACATGGGGTACGTAACGCATTAAAACCAAGATTGTATGTGAGGAACTGCAGTCACATACCTGCGCCATTTGCCTTCTTTAGTTCTTCATCGGTGAGAGAAAGTGCAATTGCACGATCCAAATCCTCATTTTCATTATATGATTGTCCATCCTAAATACAAAAACCAACATTAAAATGACAAAGTGAAGACAATGCAAAGAGTTATGTCAACAACAGATACAAATTACTTGAGATAAGGCCAAGTCAAAAAGAAGATGTATAAGAAAGCAAAGTAAAATTTTAGTAAAAATTTTATTAGTACTGGTGTAAATTTTTTAACCACCATAAGGATCAAGGTTCAGTTACGTATTAAGCTCTTAACTTGCAGAAAGAAAACCTTTTTATCATGTAGAATAGTCACCTTTGTATTAGCCTTAGCTGGCTACCTAGGTATTATGGTCTACCCTAGGTAACTAATACTAAACCCTAGTTCATATGCATGACATGTGATTCCTTGTTATCTGATTTTATCTGGATATCAAGAGATATATGGGAGACAACCTAGGAATGAGAATCCCCTTACATTATAAGGAAGAAGGTAGAGTATGCAAGACACAAACACAATCAAATGAGTAAACAGAACCAAAATGACAGAACAGGATATCACTAATTTTGAGAATTAATGGACAACCACAAAAGTGTAGGACTTGGCACTGAATAGTGTTTGGCATTGACTGGGCTAGGGATAGGAAATGGACTGAGACAAATCCAAATCAAGATATTCATGTTTGGTGTTGGCCAAAGTTTGACATGCAAGGCATTGCTGCTAGTGCATTTTGACATTGTCATCCCTGACACTAAGATGGGCTGAGCGCTGCTGCCAATGTGTTAGTAACCCATCCTAACATTATTATGTATGACCCCATTCCAACATTATCATGTAATACATTATAACGTGTATGTGGCACTTGGGGCGCCTAGACATATGGGCCCATATAATGTAACCGTTACACAAGATGTAACTGATTCTTTAGTAGAAGTTTCTAGCTTGGGTCCCCACTTGCATGTGAAACCAACCCTTGAGCATTTGGGTTAGGGTTGATAGGAGTCTTTAAAAAGACAAGTGGAGAATGGAATGTATCTCATCTTTTCATATTGTAACGGAGCTCTACTTTTAAGGAGGTTGCCCCCTCAAAGAGGCCAGAGATTTTGCATTGTGATTCTGTAAACTGCTGCATTTCCATTTCGTATTGCAATATATCTATTTCTATTTCCATTAATTTTGTTATTTATTGCAATATTTATGTGGATGTGCATAATTTATATGGAAGGTTCCTAACAAGTGGTATCAAAGCACTTTCCAAGGCTGCGCTCTACTGCAGCTACAACAATTCCTGTCCTGCCATTCCATCCTGCTAGGTATAACTTTCCTTCCTTTTGTTCTTTCTGCAAAATACCCTGTGAAAAACCAAGTCAATTTTTTTCTGATTTAGTTTAATAGGTTAGAAAACCTGTGTTGGGGGTTTTAAAATATCAAGGAGTTGTCGTTATTGGCTAAGCTAGATTGCCCGTAAGATCTAGTGAAGTGAGGGGTGATCAGACTTCAATACCCAGGCCTCAAACAAAACCCACATACGGACTTGAGCTCCCACGTACCCTCAAGTATTTAGGGAGACCCCCCAGGTTTAGGAGAGACCTTTAGCCCTAAGAAGCTTTTGACTGTGTATCTATCCATAGTGCATCAAGCACAACACTCGGGAAGATTACCTTCCTGTACTGATCAAAGAGGCAGGTAGTGTGTCTAAGGATATTGGCTATATCCTCCTTGGGTAGTGGCCTACAATATTGATCTGAAAATTATCGATCACTGCTACAGTATATCAAAGGGCTATGGGCACTACACACACCTTGGCTTAGAGTCACCCTGTTTCTATCGTCAGTTAAACCCTAATCACAAACTGTCAAATCTAAAAATAAAAAAACTAAACGCAGACTTGAGCATACTGAGGAGACCACATCACAGAATTGATAATACAATAACAGTCAAAAAAACAAAATGTGGATGTCGGCAACAAAAGGGGCAGTTGTGTGAACAGACAGTTGTCAATAATGGTTGGGAACAGTATCAGAAAGGGTAGTTGTTAGTAACAGTCGGGAAAAGGAACAGTAAGGAGTCAGGAGAGTTGTCAGCGAACTAAGTTGCAGTGAGATGATACCCTGTGTAACCCTGAGGACAGTGAGGGAGTAGAAAACATCCTTTTTTGTGAAGAAAATACTTAGGAGAAAAACAGGAGGCTAAAAAAAGCAATGAAAAAAGAAATAAGTTTGGGTTGTTGAAAACGTCATTTTGAGACCAAACCCATTGCGATCGTCTTGTCGAGCTGATCGTTTTGGTATATAGCACCCAAACACTTGTTTGGGACCCTTACTAAAAATAGTAACTGCCAAAACAACCATTCTAATTTTAGTAAAGCTTTTTGGAAGGTTCAATTCACAAAAACATGGCATCAGGCACTAAGAAAGCACAAATACAAAGCATGGAGGAAGCATTGCACAATCTAATAAACCAATTGAATGGAATCGAAGGCCAATTAAATCAGCTAAATGGCACCACAACCTATTTGTTGCAACAAAAGCAAATAACACAGGAAGTTATCAGAAATTGATACTCACCTAGATGGCATGGAGCATGCATATCACCAATTAAAGACTCTAGATTATAAGGCAAGCACTTCAAATGGAAAGCCACACAATCCTTTTGTAAGTAATAGCACATATAAGATGCCCAAATTGGATTTTCCAAAATTTGATGGCCAGGATCCCAAAGGGTGGTTATGTAGGGCAGAACAGTATTTTTCTCTTCATGAAGTTCCCTAAAACCTTAAGCTATCAATAGCAACATTCAACTTTGAATATTAGGCTCTTCAGTGATATCAATGGGAAGCAAAAACACATCCAGATAATTCTTGGGAAGAAATTATTGACCACTTACTCACACAATTCGAACCTAGTGAATATGAGGACTTCATAGGAGCTCTTACTAAACTGAAGCAAACCTCAACAGTCTGAGAGTGTTAAAAGTAGTTTGAAAATTTGGAAAACTGCAAAGAGGGTCTAAGTGATCAATTTTTCAAAAGTTGTTTCTTGAGTGGACTACGAGAAGACATTCAAGCCAAGGTGCGAATGTTAAAACCAAACACCATGTCACAAGCAATAGGTATGGCCAGGTTAGCAGAAAGTAAATTCAACGCTCAAAGGTGCACCTCCAAGTTTGCCCAAAATCGAACTATAAATCCTGCTCCGAAATCCACATCAAATCCTACAAATCCTAGTCAAAAATTACCTACCATTAAGTGCTTAATGCAGGAAGAGATGGAAGCTCGCAAAGCACAAGGGTTGGGCTATAATTGTGATGAGAAATATGCCCCTAGTCATAAATGTGTACAACAGAAATTGTATTTACTTGATGTGGGTGAATCCTCTGCTAATGAACCCCAAGAAGAAGAAGAAGAAAAGCAGTAGGAAGAGGAACAGACAGCTAAGCCCGAAACGCCAGAAAAACCTCAACCACAAATTCAGTGCATGCTCTAGTAGGAATATCTACTCCCCAAACTATGAAGGTAATAGGGCATTTCAAGCGCCAAAGAATAATAATTCTCATTGACTCAGGTAGCACGCACAACTTCATTGACCCTCGGGTGACAAAAAGGGCCAACTGTTGTATACATTCCTGTAACTCCTTTAAGGTCATGATAGCCAATGGAGGAACCTTGCCTTGTAAAGGTAAATGTAGAAATGTGAAGGTGCAAATGGAAGCATACAACCTTAAGACTGACATGTTCGTTCTTCTATTAGGCGGATGTGATGTGGTATTGGGGACACAATGGTTGAAGACTTTGGGTCCAGTTGTATGGGATTTTTCTGAATTATGAATGAAATTCAGCCAACAAGGAGTATAATATACCCTACAATGAATGAAAGTAGGTGCTAGTCAACTTATTTCATCTCATAGTATGGAGAAGCTTCTTAAAAAATCATCTCATGGAATCATGGCACAGTTGTTTGTCATGCAAGTGACAGATAACAGTGAAACAGGGCAACAGGATGCATTACAGTTGCTTTTGGAGAAACATGCTTCGCCTCCCACCAAATGTTCGCCCGTACAAGTATCCATATGTCCAAAAATCAGAGATTGAGAAAATGGTATAGGAATTGCTCGTAGCAGGGATTATTCGACCCAGTGTTAGTCCATATTCCTCTCCAGTATTATTAGTATACAAAAAGGATGGGTCATGGCGGTTGTCTGTGGATTTTCAGGAACTCAATAAATTAACCATCAAGGACAAATTTCCTATTCCTGTAATTGATGAGTTGTTGGATGAGTTGCATGGCGCTCAATATTTTTCAAAGTTGGATTTGCGTTTAGGCTAGCATCAAATTAGTATTAAGGAAGAGGACATTCCTAAAACTGGACGCTATGAATTTTTAGTCATGACCTTTGGGTTGACTAATGCACCTTCCACTTTTTAGAGTTTGATGAATGAAATCTTTTGGCCCTTCTTACACAAGCTCAATTTAGTCTTCTTTGTTGATATTCTAATTTATAGCCCTTCTTACACAAGCTCAATTTAGACCAGACCCTGCAGCATTTGTCTGAGAATCAGTTGTATGCAAAGAAGTCAAAGTGTTCCTTTGGCATGCAAGAGGTAGAGTATTTGGGCCACACTGTGTCAAAGGAGGGAGTTAAGGTAGATCCAAAGAAAATCTAGGCTATACAAGAGTGGCCAAAGCCCCAAACCCTCAAAGGTCTTCATGGATTCTTGGGTCTCACTAGATATTATCAGAAGTTTGTTCAAAACTATGGGAAGATTGCGGCCCATTAACAGCTATGTTAAGGAAGAATTTGTTCATGTGGTTTGAACTGGCAAATCAAGCTTTCCAGGATTTAAAACAAGTCATGACATCTACACCAGTGTTGGCAACGCCTAATTTTTCCAAACTTTTTGTAATCGAAAGTGATGCTTTAGGTAATGGAATTGGGGCAGTTTTGATGCAAGAAGGTAGACCATTGGCATTCACCAGCTAGACCCTATTGGATAAGAAGGCCATTTTGCATGTTGTCAATCATTGGCAACCATACCTCATTGGACGTCACTTTTAAAATAAAACAGACCACCAAAGTCTCAAGTACTTCTTAAAGCAAAGGGTAGCCACACCTGAACAGCAATGATGGGTCTCCAAACTGTTGGTGTATGACTATGAAATCATTAATAAAAAAGGAAAGGAGAATATAGTGTCCGATGCACTTTCACGCCAGTATGAGGATCAGAGTATGATGTATGTCAAAACATCGCTTCCTCAGTGGGCCAGTCAGCTCACAGAAGAGACGGCTAAGGACTCATATTTGCAATCGTTGATTCAAAAACTCCAAGTTGATCCCAACGCATACCCTGGATATTTGTGGGATGAATAACACTTGAGATACCATGATCATCTTGTCATTCCTGAGACTTCACAAATCTGTGAACTCATACTGTAGGAAATGCATGCATCACCCACTGCAGGAAATTGATACATGTCAACAGATGAAGGGAGAAACGATTTGCACTCTTGGCACACTCCAGCCTCTCCCAATTCCAGCACAATTATGGACAAATATTTCGATGGATTTCATTGAAGGACTACCCAAATCGGCAGGTAAAGCCTAAGACCTGAGGAAAAACACTAATTTCCAACAACAACAAAAAAAACATATGACATAATTATGCTCCATTCAATTCCATTACAATATCATTTCTTCATTCGACATCGTCAATCTTTCCTAGTCTATTTTCATTTTTCTCTCTCCAGGCCAACCTGGCATGTATAGCATCATTAGCTATTGTGGTCCAAGTGGCTAGACCAATTAGTGCCTTGACAGCCCTCAAATTCTGCATTAAACTCATATAATACAAAGAACAAACCATCATAAATGAGATCAATAAAATCCTCTTCATCTACGACCAAATATATTTGAAAGATAGAAAAGGACATATCTAGGGCAAACCATATTTCTGACCAAAAGCTTTGACTAAGCCATTGACCTCCATTTGACCTCATTGAAGGCGGTTTAATTCATAAATACTACTATGCTTCAAGTTATAATATCCTTAGTCTACCTCACTCATTCCGAAAAAAACAGTACAAGTCTCACATGAGGTAACTTATGGGCCACTGGCCAAGTTGAAGATCAATTGAGGTAACTTGTGGCCCTTTACAGATGAAAATATTGGTTTAGGTGATCTACAGGAGATAAATTATGAATTCAGACTCTAGCCAATATTGAAGAGTTATTTGAACTGAGATTAGATTATTGTATCATTTATATTTGAGGTAGACCAAGAAGACAAAGTTGTTTTGAGTCCTAATTTGGTGATGCCTACTAAAAATGAATGCCAAAGGTACCCATCTTTAGATATGATTTAACATTGCTTTTAAGCACATAGTTATTGGTTTGTTTCCCCAATGGTGGTTTATAAGCCCTACCACTTACCAAACTCTTTGCCAATGCGGTATCAGGCTTAAAGATGCAAGCCCTTGGTTCCACTCATGTGAAATTCCTCACCCCTATTAACATTGAGTCCCGGCATGTGTGTGGAGGGTAGTTGGCCTCTTGCTTTCTAACTGGTTTATTGTAATGCTCTTCTTATACAAGCTGTTTATTTCCAGTGGCATATTCCTATGATGGAATTTCATTCCACATTAATACCTCTTCTATTTAGTTAGTGTAGTGTGTGCGTGTGTTAATAATCCCACATTGACCTGGTTGTGGGATTTGAGTGGTTTATGAGCCCCACCACTTGCCAAAACTCTTTGCCAGTGGGTAGCAGGCCTAAAGGGGCAAGCCCTTGGTCCCGCTCATGTGGGATTCCTCAACCCATTTAACATTGAGTCGCGACACATGTGTGGGGGGTAGTTGGCCCTCTTGCTTTCTAACCGGTCCATTGTGATGCTCTTCTTATACAAGCTATTTATTTCCAATGGCATATTCCTACGATGGAATTTTTTTCCACATTAATACCTCTTCTTCTTCTGTACAGATGAGAGTTGATGATATGTAATTTTTATTATACATGCCAAATCAACTTACTAGTACCTCAGGGTTACATGGATTGGCAAGACTCAATTTAACTTTAGGTTGGTCAAAGCATCAGAAGATCAAAACCCTAGGAGGTAGATGATTGAACCAATATATATAAGATAAACTTGGAAACATTTGCCCTAGTGGGTGTGACCCGAAAAGTCACATTTATCCTTGCCTTTATTACTAACACTATCTGGTTGGCATGAAGGCACTAGCATAGTCAATGTTCATTGCTCTGAAAGTGTCACTGTAAACAAGCATTTTGATGGGATAGTTAATAGAATAAATAATAAGAGAATCTGTTATATATGGGGTGAATGTATATTTGTTGCCTAACTTAATTGCTTTTCTTAAAATTTCTTCAAGATATCACCACTGAAGTAATTTTTGTGGAATGGGCTGTTTAAGTTTATATCTGGAACACCTACAATTCAAAAGAGAAATCTGCATTCTTCATTATAATTTTACTGCAAGAGGTAAATGATGATATGTATCGGACTGTTTGAGCTTATTCTATGGTTAGAGTATCTTTATGAAGTTATTACAGAAATCAAATAGACTGATGTCACTTCCCCAGTTTCAAATGGAATTTTGATTTCCATCTTGATGTTTACATCTTTGTTTTAGTGGGGGGCAGAATTTCTTTCTACCATTCCTATATAATTGGCTTTTTATACACAACACTAGACTGTCCCCACAGAAAATATGGAATCTAGGTCATGCATGCCACTGACTTTGTTCTTTCTTTGCCACGAGGTCTTATACAGTGATAACAAGAATGAGGAATTTATATAAAAAATTGGGAGAAATACAGTCACTCAAGCAATGGCAAGGAAACATGCTTGGATATGAGTCAGAGGGATAGTTTCTCATGAGCCTACAATAAATAGACATCCTTTTAAAAGTACTGGAACTTTAGAGTCGGAGATGATACAATAATGGCATTGGCTGGTAGCTGTATCATACAATTACTCAAAATAGACAGCTGGTAATAATATCTTATACTACATACTGCTTCTTACTTTGTCCCTTGTAGATTGATTATTAATAATATTCATATAAGCATTAATTTAGATTCAGATAAAAAATACCCCACCCACCCAATCTCGATTTAATTTTTTCAATAGGAGTATTGTATATATATATACCATAGATTGTTTGTGATCATATATGGACATCAAGATGATTTTATTCTTCTGCTCTTTATAAGGGGTTAGGCATGCAATGCTTCATGTACAAAAACCTCAGCATTGTTCTGCATTCACTAAGTTCATGGTCAATTCTATCATATGATTCAATAAAAATCCAGCCACGATCTTATGATTCAATAAAAATCCAGCCACGGTCTTATGATTCAATAAAAATGCAGCCACCATATGTAAGGAAAAGAATCCATATGAAACTGTTAAGTTTTAATTTCCTACCTTTATTTCCTAGAAACAAGTAATAGGACACCTACCCATGTATTCTCCTCAACTACAACTTCACCATCATTCTGACTGTAATTGTCTTGACTCTTGCTAGAGGCTATAACAAGCACAATACTGAGTTGCCACTATGAAAATAGTTTTTAGGAAAATTGCACTTCAACCTGCTTTATATAAATAGAAACATCTCCTTTCAAGTATAGTGAATAGGTTAACTAGTCTGCTACACTGACAGCCTAACAAATAATTTTTCATCATATTTTTCAATTCACTGAAATTGTGAGGTGCTTAGTCATCTCAAGAAAGACTGTATGTGGCACTTAACCTGATGCACCTCAATTGAGAAATTCGCTTTGTCAGAAGCTACTTTTGCCTAGATAATGAGAAAATTACAGCGCAAATTTACAGTTAGAATCCACCGACAATATAGAACCCGCTTTCTGAACTTCATTGATGAAAATAAGACCATGCAGTAAGAAACAAAAAAATAAAATAAAAAATAACAATAAAACAGTAAGCAAATTGAAGTTCAAAATTACCAGAGAGCTGGAATGGGCATCCCAAATCCCATTTTCCTCTCCAAACACTCCATGATATTGGCCCTCCTGAATCCTGTGATTTGAGCCTTTAAATATCTTGTTAAGCCACTTCATGACTTTAGACTTCTTTTGCACATAACCAGGGACAATGTGATCTGCATGCATTTATGAAACTATAAGCAAGTAATCATAGGAAGCTAACAAAAATAAGCAAAACAATTTTGCTAAAGCTTATATGCTCCATAGCACATATACAATAGTAAGCTGATTCTTTAGCAGGATGTAAACTGCATTTTAACAGGCCAACTCATGTGCATGTCAGGATTAATTGTATCTTCTAAATTGGTGTGTATGCAAAGGAATTAATATTTGATATCTATAGCTGAATATTTAATTATTATAAGGGAGATAATGATGATGTTTATCATGAAATAAGCATAAACTAAAGCTAATCTGTAAGCATAAGTACAATGCAGGTAAAGCAATCTAATTGTGTTTGATGTCATGAAAGGAAAGAAAACACTAAATCCAACAGTCCTTATAAGGCCATGCTATAAACAAAGGAATAACAACAAAATGTAACCATACTGTTGAACCTTCAATCTTTTACGTGGATAGTCATCTATTTTAGTTAGAAATAAGCGCATTTGGATTGCCTATCAGCATTGTAGAAGCAGAAGCACACAAAGACATCTGTTTTTAAGCATTAAAAAATAAGAGTTATTACACTTCTAAGACCATCAGCTTGTAACATTCAAAAACTAGTAAAATAATGAGAAATTGCAAAGACATGTAAAGCCCTAATGTGGGTACTTGCCACAAGAAAACCTTAGGCGTATTTAATTTACATTTCAGATCTGTACACTACCCAAGTTCAGTTGAGGTAGACTCGAACACATATACCTGTTTGCACCTCTATCTCCCATCATTCTTTCTTGTGATTTCATTTTCCAAATAAAAGATATAAGGAAGAAAAAAGCTAAAATGAAGAAGGAAAGGGCCATAAAAAGCAGAAAAGGTATAGAAGAAGAAATATATGATTCTTGATTGTCAATTCATATACATCAACTTGCCTAATCAAGGTAATACATTAGTCTCAAAAATAACATATTGTCATTTAAGCAAACCAGCCTGAATAGACATCATAAGTTATTAACTACCATGTTGTGAAAAGAAAAGGAAAAAAACAAACGTAGAACAGGCATTCCAGTTGCCATGCTAGACCATTTTGACAAGTCATATGAATTATGATTTGTTAATCATTTCTTATGTATTAATCTATTTTATCCAATTTAAATGGGGACTGCAGCTGACAGGCAAAGTGCCTCCATATATTTTTACCAAGTAATAGTGACAGGCATTATCAGTCTTCTACTGTGAGATGATGTAAAGGCTCGACTGCAATTTACATACAAGAATATAAAAAAGAAACCTATGCAGAGGTAAAGAAATTAGTAATTTAGGTATCCTATTATGGAAAGCGGAAACCAGAGTAATATGCATCTTAAATATACATGTAATAAGGAAATTCAGCTATCTTTCCAACATGTTTTAAATCTTGAAAAAGCAGGACTATCTAAAGCCATAGTCTATATGGAATACAGTCCTTCCATTAGCCCCAAACTATGTCACAATTAACTTATTTTTCTTCTATTACAGTGCCAACTCAGAAAATCAATAAAATAAAGGTGAACGGTTATTGGAATGCATGCTAGGCTTATACTTTCAGTAACCAGCTTGCACCTAGATGTTAAAGTTGATCATTTCAACAACTCCAAGGGGAGATCTAACCTATCATAGGAACATTTCCAGTATTTTTCCACTAATAACATAAGAAGCAAAAGTGCTGTACTCAAGAATAGCAACTTTTTAAGGTTAATTTATGATAGTACAATGCATAATCCTGAATCTAGATTTAAATGAAAGCTAAAGCTAATAAAAACTTGCAATTCAAAAACCGCATTAAGATCAGTCTTTATAAGGACTGGTTCTGCTCTCAAATTTGATCCAGAATCCTCCAATCTGGACCCACTTTGATCTCCGTTTCCATGAACGGAAAGACAAAGATAAACGTAAGGCTATTTACAACATTCTATTAAAGCAGTCCATCAGGCTATGATCTAGTCATAACGTGGTGCACTTATTGCTACGCTAACCCAGGTTTAAAACCCAGAGATTATAACCCGGACTTTGCGTTAATGCAACTTGGTGGATGTGACAGAAAAGTCAGCTTCAATAAATCCTTGATCCAAAGGCAGTATGGCAAAGTGGCTGGCTTCTAAGCTAAACGAAAATACTATCATATGTAGAAGTATGGACAAGTGTAAATCAATGGTAAAGCAGCAAGATTTAAGGACATTGATATGGACTTCCAACCAAGCGCATTGCAGAAAATACCTTCTGTTTTTCACATTCATGAAAACCAGGAAGTTTGCGCAAAATCAACGTGGAAATATTTACCGAACCTCTGCAATCCATCTCAAGCAAATTGCAGTCATCCTTGCAATCGAAGCCAAGACATCAGGTTCATATTTATTGACCCACAAGATATTTCCCGATTCACAAAAGGTGAGATTCAGGGCTCAAACACTGCCTCACACTTAGGGTGCCCAAGTTCAAAGCTCTGCTGTGGATAACTTCTCCAGCTGTAGATTGCCATGAAAGGCAAGTCAATCCTAATGACCTCCATATTACACCTACCCATGGATTACACCATATACAATATGGGTATACAGAAATGCATTCCCAAGAGGCTTTCATGGTTTCTATCATTGTTTCACAAGCAAAGCATCAAAACACCTCAAGCCAACCACCAACTAAACAATTGCTGACTCAAATGTTGCTTTCAGCTGAAGGATACAATCACCAAAGATCCATTTCCAAATCGTGGTTACGCGAAAAATACCCAATCCATAGCTTAAAATGGCCTATTCATATAGCTAAGACATATGGGTGCTGCATAAAACATCAAGAATTAGCTTTTAACACAGTTGGGTGGTTCATAGAACATCAAGAATTAGTTATAGCACAATTGGGTGGGGTTCATAAAACATCAAGAAATAGCTTTTCACGCACTCACCTGCAAATTCCAGATATTCAAGCACATCAAATGCAATCAAGAAAGCATCAGCATGAATTGAAATGCCTACCAAAAAGACAAGGCTCAACTATCTGATTCATTGGCACAAACACCAACCGGAACAAGTGCAATATATGTTATTATGCCAGTAATCAATGGTTATGGTTTCGACGATCTGAATTGACAGAACTCCAAGCACTCTCCCTATACTTAATACAGGCCAATAATATAAGCTACAGGCAAAACCCCACCATGGCCCATAAAATGCACAGATCCAGCTTCGCCCAAGTCAACAATTTCAGAAACCATTAAACACATAAAAAGTAAACAGTAAATACATGAATTCTCCCATCAAAAAGATTCAATTAAAAAGAAAAATGAGCATCTAGAGAACCTGGAAAGGGAGGTGCCTGATGATGAATGGACCGCTCCCACAAAGCTAATGAAAAGAATAACAGCTCTGAGCTGGGCACCCCCTACTAGTACATATACAATGCATATATGCGAATATTTGTAAAAACAAAAATGTTGAACAGGGACACAAATGGGTGTCACCACATTGAACAGTAAATCCGGAGCTTTGTTGATATGAATAAATTGGATCTTAGACACCCCCCAGTTTGTTCTTCTGCATCTCCTCAAATTCCTTACACGTCTTCTTCGTGAATACGCTTCAATAAAGGATTAGGTAAAATTCATAAAAGTAAATGTATTCTCACATGTGGGGAACTTTCGGATTTTCAAAAGTCAAATTTTTCATTTTGAGGTGACCCCACCATTAACAGAAACGATAAGAAAACAAATCTACAAAAACTTGCCCAGAAGAAAACAAAATCCTTTAATGTGAATTTTCAACTTGGGCCATGAATGGTGGTGCCTTTCCAACCATATTTACATCACCCAATATGTCTGTATAGGATAGCAGGGATCTGATTTGGAGTATAGGATAGCAGGGATAAATGGTTACATGGTTACAGATGAAGAATCTATCATGGGATTCTAACTGGATTTTCACATGGATGCTTTCTCATGGAAATTACATGTCTTTCTTTTAATGGCATGGGTGCATCTTTTACATGTCATGGTCTTGCAAATTGTGATAAAGCTTTCTATGAAGTGCCTAGTCTACGTAGGGCCTCACTGTGCTTCGATAAGGATTGAAGAGAAATTCTCCTTTTATCATAAGTGGGCCAATTGAATAGAGGAAGGCTTTAACAAAATGTCAACAATTGATAATTAACTAGTTTTAATTAAAAAAAATTAGATTTGAAGTTATTATTATTGCTGCATGTTCATTTCACCTTGGATTTTAAGGTCAAATTATACCATTTGGGGTTTGGTGTACGAGGTATTATTAATTCCCGCCCACTTCCGCCTGGTGTTAAGGGCAGGTATGGCCACCTATCTTATCAATTTAATATTGATAAATATTAAAATTATAATTTTTTTAAATAGGTTATGTAAAATTGAAAGATAATTTAATAACCGTTATAATTGTCTTTCATTGAAAAAAATGATATTGTTAATTGGGAAGTGATTTATATTTAAGTTAATTTTAATTATTTTTATGAGTAATTATATTTTTAAATAAAATAAAAATTATTATTATAAGGAGTGAAATGATATCATCAAAAGTTAGTTTCATTTCAAAATAATTACACAAATTTTAATAATATATTAATAATTAATATATATTTAATAGTTTTAATTATATTTACTTTTATTAAATAATATTTAATTCAATCCATTAAATTCGTCAATTTTTAAAGTAAAGATTTACTTTGTAAGTAAAATGATACGATGAAAAGTTAGTTTCAAAAAATTTAGATATTTAAAATCTTAAAATAATTTTACAATTTTTAATGATAAATTTATAATTTTAAAATATATATATTTAATAATTTTAATTATATTTAATTTTTTTTTTTTTTTTAACGAAATTTTTTTTGTGGGGCCACCTTGGTCCGGAGACCACGAACAGGGGTTCTCATTGTCAAAGTCACCCAGAAGTCGCACCCGACTCTACCCGCACCAACGTTATCAATTGGATTTTGGATACTCAATTCAGCTTTTTGGTAGGGTGGAGATTTGAACCTGGGACCTCCCTTGGAGGATTGCCCTCTCCTCTCCAACTCACCTAAAACACCTGGGTATATTTAATTTTTTATTAAATAATATTTAATTTAATTTATTAAATTCTTCAATTTTTAAAGTGGAGACTTATTTTGTAATATTATTATCGTAAGGTTAGAAGTGGAAGGTTCAAATCTAGGGCCTCACGCTTGTCCCTTTCCTAGTGCTTTCAAAGATTTAAAAGGTTTAAAATGATTGTGGTATGGTGGTTATAGGGATAGACTGTGCGAAGAACTGTGTGCGGTTTTCAGGACGAACTACGCAGAATATTATGACGACCATAAAATCTGAACAATCTGTTGAGATTCGTGACGGCTAATATATATAAAAAAAAGTAAAATGATGAAATATAGTTTCCAAAATTTTAGATATTTAAAGTCTCAAAATAATCTTACAAATTTCAGTGATAAATTAATAATTAAAAACTTTATTTAATAATTTTAATTATTATGAGGTCTAAGGTGTAGACCAATTGGTTCATCCAAACCCCATAAGGGGATGAAGGTCCAAGGTTCAAATCTCGGGCCTCGCCAGACTGAACGCTTGTCCCTTTCCTGGTGCTTTTAGTGGCGTAAAAGGTTTAAAATTATTGTGGCATGGTGTGTTAGAATATTTTGTATTACATTAACTATGTTAACAGCATTATAGGAGTGGTACGTAGTTTTCTTTATTCAGTTTATGAACCACCCAGCTTGGTTCAAACTGCCTCAACGGAGTTTATGTAACCTTATATATCTTCCAGGAATATCAAGAGCAAACTAATGATTCAGTTTCTAATATGGCATCAGAGCATTGAATGATTTTTGGGCAATGTGAATTTTTATTTGGTTATGGGCAATGTGCTATTCAGGTACTCCATTACTAGATTCACTCCATTACCAGACGATGCATTCTTCGAGGAGCCATTGACGCTGAAGACTGCAATCCGAACCCTAGCGCACAGGAAAAAATATCGTTGTTCGATATTTGCAGAAGCGTGATTGGACCCGTGTTTATGTTCGTGCTCCCACTCCCGGATCAGAAGTCCCATCGCCAAATTCCACCTCAGGCCCGTCCACGTCCACGTCATTGCCATCGTCCTCATTGCCCACCTGAAAATCGGTCCGCATTGCCACATAGAAGCAGGCACTCGCGAGCAGGAGAAGCCTTGACGCAATAAAATTTCATTGGTGCACAGCGCTCGCGAGCAGGAGAAGTCGTGAACACAGCCTTGACGCAATAAAATTTCATTAGTGCATAGTGCTCGCGAGCAGGAGAAGCCGTGAAGGACATTGGGTAATGCGGCCGCCCATTTGTGTCATAAAATTTCATTTAAATTTTTGCAAAAGTTCTTTGGTGCACGTGTTTTTTTTCCATTGCAATTGTTGTGCTTGGAGGTCAAATAAAAATACGTCGTCGTGAAAACACACGCACCACAGTGGCCGCGATGGTTCTGATCATGATTGCTTAAGTCTTTTGCCACGGGGTGGTTGGGGTTTCAAACCCCTTCGAGTTGCTAAAGTTGCTGCCAAGATGACGCCCGAGGAGGGCATTTTGACGCCCCGCGGGTCTTGTTGACGCCTTGAGGGCCCTGTGACGCCCGAGGAGGGCATTTTGACGCCCCGAGGGTCCTGTTGACGCCCCAAGAAGGTTTGGTGACACATTTTAAGACATGTAAATTGCTTATTTTTTTTCAAAAGCAATTGTTAAAAGGCATATTGGGAAACTTTCGAGATATACTCTATTTTGCACTCACTTCTTACAAGATAGAGGGGGGAATTCAAATTTTCAAACCCTCAGAAAAAGACATAGATAGCAACTCAAAGGTGCATTTTCGATTTTACTCGACACCTTCTTTTGTCAAATTTGGGTGCATTTTCGGTTGAACCCGACACCTATGTGAGAAGCACTTTGTGAGCATGCTTGTTTGATTATTGCATTTTTTTTCTGCAATTAAAAATCATCTACATCAAAGCATCCACTACTTCTCTCAGCACATGTTGCATAGGTTCTCCAAAAGCAGTTATCTCTTTGCACAAGGATCTTCATCGATCATCTACTTGATGTTCTCTCACCAACACTAATTTTCTCCTAGTTTTGTTTTTTGACTTAATTACCTCCAACTGATTATTCTTCTTCCGAAGATTCTCAGGCAAGTGTCATTAACATCTCTTTGAGTGAATTTTTTACCCCCATTGCTATTGTGTTTAGGCGTAAATCCTGACGAAAGTCCTGGACTCCAAAGTGTTTAGGGGAAGTTACGCCCCACGCATGCGGATTCCTGTCTTTCTAAGGTAGGTGCCATCAACAAAGCAATCCTTTTCAATACTGCCTATGTTCCATGTACCATTATGATCTTCATAATACCTATAGTCTCCCTCATGTAAGGGCGGGTATTGTTTTGATTCAGTCCAGGTATAACTGGCCTGGCAACGGTATATCGAAAAGGGGACCATTTGGCGCTATAAGGAACCCTAAACAATGGCTACAGTGCACAAGTATCTTTCAGATGCCCAATTGCTCAAAGGCACCAATTTTGTGCCATGGAAGCATAAAATGAAAGCCATTCTTCAAGTAGAAAAATTATGGGATGTCGTCAGTGGCACTACCTCTCGTCCCACCACAGCAGGGACAGATCAAGATACATTTGATGATCAGGACAGGAAAGGCCTTATGTTTTTGTTACTTGCCATAACAGATGAGGTCCAACCTCATATTTGTGATGCCACGACCAGTAAAGATGCTTGGGCAGCATTGATTACTATGTATGAAGGAAAGAATAATTCCACTATCCTTCACCTACAAACCCAGACTTCACAATCTCAATATGAATTCGGGGAAACTGTTGAATTTTTCTCTGCAAAGTGGCGGAATTGAAAGCTAAACTCAATACTATGGGAAAACCCATAGATGATGATCTTTTGACATCTCGTTATTTTGAGGGCACTCCCACCATCTTACAAAAGTTTTATCACTTCACTCAATGTTTCGCGAGAAAATTAACTTTTGTTGAATTGGTTAATTTGCTTCAAACTGAAGAAGCCAATCAAGTACAGAAAGATGAGGAACCTGCCACTGCTCTTTCCACCCATCAAAAGGGTCACAAGCAAGGACAGCTAGCGAAGGGAGGGTCTTCTTCCAAAGGCAAAGGAAAGCCCAATCTCCAGCGAGATAAATATTGCAAGATCTGTGATATGAACAATCATGATACCAACAGGTGTTGGTTCAAAAACAAACAACAGAATGATCCCTCACAAAAGAAGAAAGGCCAGGGGAAGCAGAAATATCCCCAGCATCGCAAACAACAAAAGGGTCATGTTGCTTATGCAGATTCCCATTCGGATGATTCTAATTCATCTTCAGATAATGACTCCGAAAGAGCACACAAGGTGCTCATGACCCATACTGCCTCTTCGAAATCGGATGTTGTATGGTATATTGATTCTGGAGCAAGCAAACATATGACTGGGAACAAGTCCTGGTTTCAAACCTTTCACGCAAGAGAAGGCAAACCTGTCACTATTGCAGACAATCAAGTCTATCAAGTACAAGGTGAAGGGGATGTTACGGTCACTCTCCCTGATGGTGACCGTGCCATAGAGAAAGTTCTCTATGTTCCCTGGCCTTGCCAACAATCTATTATCTGTTCCACGAGATGCTAGATAGAAATATGGATGTTGTTTTTCAAGTTGAAAAAGGAAAAAAGAGATGTTTCATCAGTCACCAAGGTCAAAACATTGCCACTGGCTCCTACAAACATGGATTATTCATCTTGGATACAGTTTCTACATCCCATACTGCCCTCATTGCCACTACAATAGAAGCTACTTCCTTATGGCATAAAAGATACGGGCACCTCAATTCTGGGTATTTACTCGAATTAAGCAAATATGACATGGTCAAAGGGCTTCCTCAGCTTTCATCTGTTCTCCCAGTATGCTCAGATTGTCTAGCAGGGAAACAACATCGAGTTCCATTTGAGACAAGTTCTTCTCGCTCTAAGAAACCCTTGGAGTTAATCCACGCAGATCCGTGCGGTCCTTTCCCAACCAATCATGGTGGAAAGAGGTATTTTCAGCTATTTGTTGATGACTACTCCCGCAAAATATGGGTCTCCTTCCTTGCACTCAATTTAGAAGCTCTTCTCTACTTTCGTCAGTTCAAGAGACAAGTTGAGAAGGAAACAAGTTGTTCCATCAAAACCCTCCGCTCAGATCGAGGGGGGGAATACACTTCCAAGGAATTTTCAGCATTTTTGGAAAAACATGGGATCAAGAGACAACTCACTACAGCATATACACCGCAGACAAAATGGAGTTGCAGAAAGGAAAAATCGCTCCATAGTAGAAATGAGTCGGTGTATGTTAAAAGGAGCAAACTTAGAAAAACAATACCGGGCAGAAGCAGTAAACACAACATCTTACCTACTAAATAGAGCACCTACAAGGGCTCTACAAGGAAAAACTCCACAAGAAGCCTGGAGTGGTAAGAAACCCTCAATTTCTCATCTAAAAGTTTTTGGATGCCAAGCTTTCATGCATATTCCTAAACAGAAAAGAAGGAAACTAGATGAGAAAACTCAAAAATGTATATTTCTTGGTTATGATGAGTATTCAAAAGGATATCGGTTGATTGATCCTATAACCAAGAAAACACATATCAACGAGAGATGTAGTATTTGATGAAACTTTCACATCAAATAACACATTTGTATACCTTAAGGAAGATGAACCTAAGAAAGAAGCAAAGACCTCCTCAGAAGAAGGTTCCTAAATGGTATACTAGTACATTGCAAGATTCAAAACTGACATCACTTCCAGATCTAACTCTAGATCGACCCTCTACTGGCAGTATGACTCAACACAAAAGAGCAGATGATGCAACATCGAATGAGATGTTGATGACCTTTGTCAACATTTTGATGATTTATCTCGTGAATGTAGAAGAAGATGAGGATATAGATATGGAAGATGAAAAAGTCTATCTGACAATACTAGATGAAAAAGAACCCACATCAGTCTCGGATGCACTCAGTAAAGATCAATGGAAAACTGCTATGGATGCAGAACATACATCTCTAATGAAAAATCAAACTTGGAAGTTAGTGAATTTGCCTTCAGGAAAGAAACCCATTGGTTGCAAATGGGTATTCAAGATCAAATATAAGGCAAATGGTGCAATAGATAAATATAAAGCCCGACTTGTTGCAAAGGGCTATGCACAAAGAGAAGGCATAGACTATGAAGAGACATTTGCTCCTACTGCTAAAATGACCACTATTCGAGTTCTGTGTGCAATGGCAGCTCAATTTGGTTGGCAGCTACATCAAATGGATGTAAAGAGTGCTTTCTTAAATGGTGACCTACAAGAAGAAGTCTATATGACTCAACCTGAAGGTTTTGTAGTTAAAGGGCAAGAACAGAAAGTCTGTAAGCTGATCAAATCTCTATATGGACTTAAACAAGCTCCTCGAGCTTGGTATATCAAAATTGATAGTCACCTAGTGCAACATGGGTTTAGAAGAAGTCCTGCAGATCCTAATCTATATATCAAGAACAATGGTTCTAACATAGTAATTCTAGTACTATATGTGGATGATCCGATCATAACAAGCGGTTCAGAGAGTATGATCAAAACAATAAAGAAAGATCTCAATACCTCTTTTGAAATGACAGATCTTGGACTTCTCCACTATTGTCTTGGTCTAGAAGTAACTCAATACAAGCATTGCATACAAGTTACTCAAAAGAAATATGCCAAGACTCTAATTGATAAGTATCGGATGACTGACTGCAAGCCCAAAGCCACACCAATGGAAGCAGGACTTAAGTTATCCCGATTCGATGAATCTCCTAAAATAGATAGTACTCTCTATCGTCAGCTGATTGGGAGTCTCATCTATCTCACAAACACCAAGCCAGATCTTAGTTTTGTTGTGGGTTATCTTTCACGATTCATGCAAGATCCTAAAGTTAGCCACCTGAAAAGCAAACAAAGAGAGTTCTTCACTATGTCCGTGGTACAACATATATCGGCTTGGAATACAAAAAGAACAAGTTCTATCTTCAAGGGTACACGGACTCTGATTATGCTGGATCCATAGACGACCGAAAATCAACTGCAGGTTATATTTTTCACCTTGGATCTGGTCCTGTCTCTTGGCATAGCAAGAAGCAACATGTTGTTGCTATCTCTTCTACTGAGGCAGAATATCGAGCAGCTAGTGGAGCAGTCTGCGAGATCATATGGTTACGTCGCATCCTCACAAATATGGGCCTTCCAAAGAAACTTCCTTTACATTTATTTTGCGACAATCAAGGTGTTATGAATCTTGTCAAGAATCCTATCTTTCATGATCGCACCAAACACATTGACACTAGGTGTCATTTCATTCGAGATGAGGTTCCAAAGCATCATATCCAGCTCCACTACATTCCCACAAATGAGCAAATAGCGGACATCTTCACCAAAGCGCTTGCTCGAGTCAAATTTGAATTGTTCCGCAATGCTATGTGTAGTCAACATTAATGTAATAAGGGGGGATGTTAGAATATTTAGCATATTTTATATTACATTAACTATGTTAACAACATTATAGGAGTGGTACGTAGTTTTCTTTATTCAGTTTATGAACCACCCAGCTTGGTTCAAACTGCCTCAACGGAGTTTATGTAACCTTATATATCTTCCAGGAATATCAAGAGCAAACTAATGATTCAGTTTCTAATATGGTGGTTATAGGGGCGGACTGTGCAAAAATTTGTGTGGTGGCTTCCTGGGAGGACAACGCAGAATATTGTGGTAGCCATAAAAAGTTGGACAACCTACTCGGATTTGTGACGACTACCGATTCCACCATAGGGCCGGACTGTGCGAAAATTTGTGTGGCGGATTTCGGGGAGGACAACGCAGAATACTGTGGCGGCCATAAAAGTTGGACAACCTACCCGAATTCGTGGCGGCTACCGATTCCACCATATAAATTAAAAAAAAAAAAAATTAATTATATTTAATTTTTTATCAAATAATATTTAATTTAATCCATTAAAGTCACAATTTTTTAAAGTGGAGGCTTACTTCATAATGCCACTGTGATGGTGTAATATGAGTGAGATAAATTTTATATAACTAACTTAAAAGAATTATAATTAATTAAAAAATAATAATATATATATATATATAAAGGTAAAAAGAATCTAGAGGATATATGATTATCCAATACTCCTATTATAAAAGATGACCTAGCTCCTATAAGATTTAAACGTTCCACCTTTATTTAGAGTTTCAAAGTCTAGGTGTTATATCACTCGTATGAACTTTTTAAAGTTATATATTGTATTCAAGTTCTTGGTCCTATGAAATTGTTTTATTTTAGTATATTAAACAAATATTTTAAAATTTAAATATTTATTAAAAATAAATAAATTAAATATTATTAAAAAAGTGTATATATTAAAAATATAAAAAATATTAATTAAATTACATTAATTTAAATGGTTAAATTTTTTCAGAGACTCACATTTAAATCTTAACAAACTATACAAAATAGTTAAATTGTTATAATAACTATTAATAATTAATTTTTCAATTTAAAAAATAACATAAAAGTTATTTAAAAATTAATAAAAAATAACTCAATATTTTCCATATGATTTCGTTCCACATTAATACCTATCTATCTATATATTTTAAGCAAAAAATAATAAGAAGAAACATAACATTCACTTTGAATGAAATACTTGTTTGATCAAGTTACAACTATAATGACTTGAACTCATGTCCATGTTAGACAAAGTAATACATTAAAATTTGAAGTTTCTTTCTAAAAACTTGGATTCAAACTATGATAAAATATATGTATATATTTGTGTCAAACAAATTTATAACATAAAAACTTAAATTTAAACTATAAAATATATATATATATATATATATATATATATATATAAACCAAACTGAACTCTCACATTAGAGAATCATAATCATAATTGCTTAAGCCCATAGGATATGCTTGCTTTGTGACCCATAAAAGGCAAAGCAAAAAAAATCTAGTACAAATCACTTCACACTCACAATACATGCCCTACCCCTTTTGTGACCCATTAAAGGAGGAGCAAAAAGAAGGAAAAAACACAATACATGCCCATTTGATTATCCCTTTTTTAAAATATTAATTTACAACTCACTTTTTGTAGACATTAGCCTCTCATCTTAGTTTGTCGGTTGAGAATCTATATTCTCTTATCTTCTTTAAGTCACTTTGCAAATATTCCACTTTTTTTATCCTTAAGAGTAAATCCCATAGCTTTCTTTTCTAGTTTAACATTAGATTTAGGCACAACAAAGTACCATGTGTCTCATTCAAGCATATGTTTAATTCATGCACTCATTATTCTCTTCCATGTGAATGTGGATTAGATTTCATGCATTTTTGGGTGGTATAAGCTTTAAAATGGTAGCCTTTTCTTCCACAAGGGACCCCACAATCATGCCGACTATTTATTTTTTCATCAATGATAGAGCTCCAGTTCACAAGAGACACCGACTGAGACATCAATCTTCTGTCCATTTGGATCTATTATTATTGTTATTTTGAGTTGTGTGGAAAATTTTAATAGATCAAGTATTATGTACATTTGGATTTATTATTATTGTTATTTTGAAATTGTGTGGAAAATTTTAATAAGTTAATTGAATAAAAATTTTGAAGAATTAAACAAAAATAATTTATTAACAAAATTATTTTTACTAACCAATCTATTTTTTTAATACATTGAAGTAAAAAATTAATTAAATTAATGTAATCCGAATTCAATTCTTACAACAAATATTTATAAAAATAGTATTAAAAAAATAAAACCTGAAAACCTAAGAAATAATAGGTGGACAACTCATAAGCTGGTCTTGGGTTTTTTAAGATAACCAGTTTGAGATGGGACGAAGTGTGGTGAAAACAAGGTGCATTAAATTAAATGCACCTTTATACATTATTTTTAAATGAGAAGATTTTTTATTTTTATTTTTAAGGGAATCTCATGATGCGAAGACTAAAAATAGAAGCGGTATACCATAAGATAGGTAGGTCGCAACGTAATACTTATTTAGTAATTTTTAAGGGTTCTTCATAGGGATACTTAGGGCTTACAATCTAACTAATTTGGACTATAATGAAGCTGTACACTAAAACGTGGATGGAAGTTAAAATGTTTGTTTAATAATTAATGTGTGATATAGTTGGGTTATATTTTTGGAGTTTTTTTTGTAATTTAAGTTTAGATGAAAAGTAAACTATATATTCTTAGGTCGACATGCAGTTGTCCTAGTGGTTAAGATGATGGTTGTTTCTTAAGTGGTCTTGTGTTCAAACCCCTTGAGGGTGGTTGTTGATGCAATTTGTAAATGTTCTCCTTAAAAAAAACTATATATTCCCTATGAGGGTGGTTGTTGATGCAATTTGTAAATGTTCTCCTTAAAAAAAACTATATATTCTTAGGGTGTCTTTGTAAGAACACTAACATACCACTTTAATTTTGAAAGATTTAAGAATAGTATATATACAGAGCAATTATTTTAGGAGCCTAATGCTTTTTATTATTGTGATGTCTTTGTTTTATATATATTTTTTTTTAATTTGGTTAGTGTGAGAAATCCTTGCGACCAACACACTCAGCAGTTTTCTTCCAATCATGACTTTTTTTTTTTTTTTTAATATGGTAAGTGCAAGAAACCTCTACGACCAACGCACAAGGTTGAGCAGTCTCCTTCCAACCATGACCCTTCGTAAAGTCAAGAGGTAAGCTTATCAATAGGAAATTTAACACACACTCATCCCCTCACACTTGCCCACCTCGTAAAGTCAAGAGGTATGCTTACCGATAGGAAATTTAACACACATTCACCCCTCACACTTGCCCGCGCCACGGTTTGAACATTGGACCTTTCAAAGAAGAACCCAAGCTCGAATAGTTGTGTTCTCCCCCTCACACACACCCACGTTGTTGTTTGAACCTAAGACCTCCCCAAACAAAACTAAAACCCGAACCATTGCTTTGTCCTGTTAAAAGAAAATTTAAATTTATATTGATGTTATATTGAGATTTTAAAAAATTTAAAGTATAATATAACAATGATATAATTTCTCACAATAACCAAATCTTAATATATATATATATATAACAATGTTATAATAATTTTTTAGATCATTCAAGATATATATGATATAAAAAGATTTATTTGTAATCACTTTTAACATGTAGCAAAATCATTTCTTTTTACTTAATTTATTTGTATTTTTATATTTAAGTAATGTATGAAAAGGTTTGAAAGACTAGTATAGTATCAACTTATGATATGAGATTTGATCTTATTAAAAATATTGAATGTTGATGTTTTTTTATTTTAAGTAAACAAATTTAACGAGTATATTAAAGAAAACTCGTATACACATTTAAAAAAAATAATTTTGGTATATAATATTTACTTTGTCATTATTTTGGTAAAACATTGGATGCTAAGAGTTTATAGAGAGTGATAATATAAGATTAAATATATTGAATCTCTTTCAATGAAAGAGTGGATTCGGAAACCAGACAAGTCTATCAACAAGGCATCCATTTTTTGGAAAGTTGTAGTCTAGGATTTTCCACTTATAAGTAAATGGTTTGTTTGGAAAGTTGGTAATGGTACTAAGGTGAGAATTAGAGCAGACCCATGGGTTGGATGTGGAAATGAGTATAGACTTCCATAGGATCTTATACTATCTATGCAATTTGTTGGTTATTGTACTCTCTCTCTCATGTAGCAGGCTATAAGGCTACTTCTTTTATGGCAACAAGGTTGGAAGAGTGCCCACCAACTTGGTCTTGAAAGAAGGAATGAGAAGTTATGGAATGTTTATGTGAGAGTACTCATAACCAGTCATGTTAGGATCAAAAAGGTTGAGGATGAATTTGTATAGACTAAAAATCCTATGAAGGACGTTTATTCAATTGAGTTGGGTTATAAAGACATGTTTGCACAAGACAGGCAAGGAGAACATAGTTGGTGGTGGAAACCTATCTGGAAGGTAAGGACGCCTTTAAAAACTAAAACCTTTATGGCTAGCCCTTAATAATAGATTCTTAAATTGGGATGTTTTATTGAAGAGGGGGTTTCAAGGTCCTGGGAGGTGTACACTATGTCATTTGGTTTCTGAAACGATAAACCATTTATTGGTTGGTTGTGCATTTACTAAGACTATGTAGAAGGAACTATAGGTAATTATTGGAAGTTTAAGTACTTGGCAAGGGGTAACTTTGGAAGAGTGTTTGAAGGAGTGGTTTGACAAAAGTGATCTAAAGTCTTTTAAAGCTCTTCCTTTCATGGTGGCATGGGGAGTGTGGTTGGCTAGGAATGTAGATATATTTCAAAATACATTGTTGTTAGTCTCTCAAGTTACTATCCAGATTCGTTCATTGATTGTTGGCCTTTTGAGACCAATATTTTTCTAAAGATCCAAGATTGATAAAAGATGCCAATTTTAACAAAACAATTCCTTGGGGATATTTTGGCAGAGCTTGTCAAAGTATTCCCCCTTTGCATGGGGTAGGAGGAATCCTCTATTTTCATGATTATCATTTCATATAGTTCAAGGTATGCTTGGGTATGGGCACCAACAACTATGCTAAAATAATTGTTTTGAAGTTGTTGAAAACTGCACTGGATCATAATGTTCAACAACTCCAAGTTTTGGGATATTCCCTGATGGTCATCAATTGGATGAAGAATCAATTCATATTGGAGAACGTAACCCTGCAGCCCATCTAAGAATAGGTGAATCTCATAGTGGATTTTTTCAGCCTTATCACTTACCAACATGTATATAGAGAACACAATAACCTTGTAGATGCTATGTCTAACGAAGGATTATTGAAGTCTCGATGGAGGTGGGAGTGGAGTGAAAACAAGGATGGTGTGATTGTATGGGAGACAAAAATTTCAAACTATGATGTATAGTAAAAAATAAAAAAATAATATATATACTAATAAAATTGGTGCCTTTTTTTATTTAAGACAACTACTATATAAAATTTTGGATTTGAAGAAAAAATGAGGGAGCAACCATGGTGATAGCTGAAGATCCATCTACAATTTTTTTGTGCATGTGAACAACAATTTGAAGAAGTTTGTTTGGCTAGAATCGTGGAGTGCACACAACAAAGCTAGGGTTTGCAAAGTGAAGCATAGAGAAAAAAAACACACACAAGTGACAGTAATTTTTTTGAAGAAATATTTTATTTTTTGGAGGAGGAACGAATTTAGGGGAAGATAAAAAACCCTAGCATAGATCGATTTTTCCAAGAGAGATCGTGAGTATTAGTTCAGGTATGGTACTTCTTTGGATTTAGCTTTGAAAATCTTTCATTGGCTAGGGCTTTAAAAATAAGGACCTCTTCTTTGGGAAGTGATTTATGGTAGTTTGTTGGTTGTAATGGTGATTGCAGCCTCGCTTTTCAAACAAGCATGCAATGAGGTCTTCTCCATGTTTTCACAATAGTTTCCCTTTGATGAGGAAAAGTTGGATCATACGCGTCAAGTGCTTAAAGTGATAAAAGCACCCATCCACAACCACCTACTCACTCTAACAATGGTACCTTTGTGCCCAAGTTAGATGAATCTCATATGATTGAGGTACCTCCAACTTACATCCAACAGCTTTTGCTCACGCTTTCCACCCAAGACCTTGCATGTAAATTTATGGGAATATGGCCTAGTCCAATCACAATCTAGAAATGGATTAACACACATTAGGGGGGTAAAGTCTCCTCTTATGAATTCATGATGATAGGTAGGGGATACTTTGTCATTACATTTGCCTCTATGGAGGATAAGAGCACTATCTTTCATAGAGGTCCTTGGTTTCTAGGATCCAACCCACTCTGCATGACCCTGTGGAGCACGATATTTGATCCTCAAGAGGAGGATCCTAAAGAAGTTTCTATTTAGGTAAGGTTGTCATTTTTGCCATTGCACCTATAGAAAAAACCTTATGTGGAATTAATAGAAAATGCTATTGAAACATTCATTGACTGGGCTCCTCCAAAGGCTAATAATACTATATATGCATGCATATGTGTGCAAGTCAATTTGAAAAAGGGTTTGCTTGAGCATATTAGAATAAAGGTGTTTGATTGGATACATAACCAACCATTGGACTATGAGCATATACCATTCAAGTGTGTAACATGCTATGAGCATGGGCATTTCTCTCGAAACTTCCTAATTAAATAAGCATAGGAAACAAAAAATGAAGAACTAGGATTCCAGGAAGTCAAAATGAGACCGCACAGATCAAGAAGCAAGAATCGACAACCTCAACCAGAGGATCAAAAAATATTAAATCACAAATATTAATTTACAAGTCTTAATGAAGGAGAAAAGAAAATCACCTCTCTAGATGTGATGGCCCCTTAAGATAAAGAGAATATACCTACAACTAAAGCTAAAAAGTCACCTGAGATCTTAGGAGATACATCAGAGAACCAAATAGCTTGAGAAGAAACTAATGGAAACTCAAAGGAAGAGGTAGAAGAAACACAAGTGGAGGAAATAGTGATTCTTGGGGGCTTGCCAACCACACGATATGCAGCTAAGGGAAGAAAATCGAACCAACTCAAAAATGAGCAAGCACATAAAGACTTGCAATCCAAAATGTAGGTTAGAATTGAGGAGAGCTTCATAAAAAATAAGAAGCAATCCAAAAAATAAAGATTATTTCATGGAACTGTAGGGGGTTGGGAAGTCCTTTGAAAAAAAACTTTCTCAAAGTTCTAATACAGAAGCAAAAACCAACAATAGTTTATATTCAGGAAACAAAAATAGTAGAGGCAACACTGACTACAAAATAGCAAAAGATATGAGCACAATCAGAACTGATAACTGTTGATTTTTTGGGAGCTTCGAGGGGACTAGCTTTGGCTTGGGACCCACAAAAATTAGTTTGTATTTTACAACATAAGCATAATAATTGGATAGATACAAAATTTGTTTTTCCATATGGAACAAGTGTAGTAGTATATATTTAAATCCTTTAATTTAAATATAAGTCTCCCACTTTAAATATTTAAATATTTCATTTAAATATTAAAGCATATAAAATCACCTTTGAAGATATTTGCCTTGAACATTAATGACAACTCAATATTTCATCCTTGAAGATAATTTTACCTTTGACATCAACATTTCATCGTTGCATCAACATTTCATACTTGAAGATATGTTTGTATTTGACATCAATGATAACTCAATATTTCTAACAATCTCCCACTTTGTCATTTATGGCAACCCTACAATGAAACTTTCATTTATTGCAACATGATTACAAACTGCTCCCCCTGACTAGCTTCTCTTCCTTACTAAAATTCTCTGTCTTTGACATCAATGGCAAAGGCTCCTCGGGACTGAAATATGAGACACTTGAAAACGCCCCCTTCCTACCTGCTCTTCTTGAGATGTTCAATTATGAGATGGGAGTGAAACTCCCAAATTACTATGCTCCTCTTCTTGTTCTATTTTCTTTCTCCAAACTTTGGAGGTCATATTATTTTGAATAGATTGACTATTCTCCTTCTTTCTTGACTTCGGAAGTTTAGGGAACACTGTTCTACACCATCTAGTTGTATGCCCAAAATTATTACATTTGTAACATATGATGTTGTAGTCCATGAGAGGTGCAAATGAATTGAAATTCCTCTTGGTGAAGCCAAAATTATTCTTAGCATGGACCCTGTAATTTACAACTTTATGACCAATTTGGTGACATGAAAAACAATAACCATGGAAGTAATATTGAAATCTGTCTTATTGCCTTGGAGGATATTGTCGCATGGTTCTCTCATTGTTGTTTCTGTGATGGAATTTGTTCCTTGATGATGCTTTGTTTTCTTCCTTCTTGATGCTTCCACTTCTCAATACATCAACATAGGTCTTAGGTTCCTCTTTAATCATTTTATTTGATGCCTCTTTTCCTTTTGAGCTTGACTCCCCCTTTTGTTTTCTTTGACCTTCTTCAAAACCAAGTCCAGTATTTATAGTCAAAGATCTTTGTGTTTTGATAATATCACCAATGATTTTTATGTTTTTCCCAAACCTGTGTAGCTTATCATTAGAATCTTCCACTTCCTTCCTCAAAGAGACAACCTCATGTTCTAGTTTTTCACATTCCAACTCTTTTGTCTTTAACTGCTCAGCCATACCTTATTCAATTCGCTTTGCCTCTTCAACTTTAACTTTCAGGTCAATGAGTTCTTGTGACAACTTTACCTTTGTCTTCTCATCCTATTGTACTTGAGCCTTCAATCTTGAGTTCTTATTTCTAACCCTCTTCAACTCTTCAAGAGCAACAACAAGTTCCTCTTCTATGTCAACCATGGCTTCTTCTTCATTTTTTGAATTTTTTCTTCTTCTTGGTCTTTGACAACATGAGCATCTTCTTTCTCTTCTATGGCCAAAAATAGGATTTCTTCTCTTTCACTATTTGAGAGACTTTCATCACTACTGCTGGAAGAACTGCTTGCTTCTTCAACATAAAAACTTTTCTTGTGTCTTTGAAAGATCTTCTTCTCATGCTTGTTTTGATCATACATGTTTTTCTTTTCATGATAAAATTTTCTTTCTTTCTTTTTCTTATATTATTTTTCTTCTTCACTGCTACTACTTCTAGCTTGTGGAAAATTATATGCATAGTGACCAAGGTTACCACAATTAAAAGATTTCATAGAATGCATACCTTTATGTTTTCTTGAACCCTTCTTATTTCTTTGCACAAAGTTAGATTATTCTCCGCTGCTTGATTCTTCACTTGATTTTGGTTCCTTATTCTTTGTCTTCTTTGAAGCTTTAAATGTTGCTTCCCATTTGGATGTTTGATCTTTTTCAGTCCTCATCTCATAGGTTGTGAGAATTCCATGTAGTTCGTCCATGCTTAAGATTTTAAGATCCTTCATCTCTTCTATTGTTGAAACCTTTGATTAAAACCTCATGGGAAGTGACCTTAATATTTTATGAACAATCTTAGAGTCTTCAATATTTTCTCCAAGTCCACAAATGGTGTTGACAACCTCATCAACTCGGAGTAGATACTTGGCAATATCTTCCTCATATTTCATCTTTAAGTCTTCAAACTTCCTCTTGTGGATTTGAAGTTTTGCCATTTTAACCTTGTTGTCTCCTTCATATGTTCTTTGTAACTTGTCCCATATTTCTTTTATTGAGTTGCATTGCATGATTGTTACAAACTCTAATTCACATTACCCGCTTAATATTGCATTCATTTCCTTGGCATTATTTTCAAATAGTTTCTTGCCATATCTATCCATGGGAGGAGTTGTAGGTGGTGTGAACCCATCCTCAATGGATTACCATATATCATAGCCATGTACCATCAAATAAGTCTGCATCCTTATGCTCTAGAAAGTATAGTTAGTCCCATAAAATAGTGGTGCCCTATTTGATGAAAAACCTTCATGGCTAGCCATGTGTGTTCTTGTAAGATCTTCCTTCAAGTTGTTAGGCTTTCACAAAGGAACCCGCTCTGATACCAATTGAAGAACACAAGCTTATACTGAGAGGGGGTGAATAGTATAAGATAAAACTTTTCTCTTTTCTTTCCAAAGTAATAAATTCAAATAATATCAATGCAATAATGAAACAATGCACAAATCACCATACACATAAGAGACAAAGATTTTACATGGAAACTCCCTCTTGGGAGAAAACCACGATAAAATATTGCTTATATATTTCTTCAATAAATTTTGTGGGCACCAACCCACAGGAGACACCAATCCCCTATACAATTTCATGGACACCAATCCACAGGAGACACTAATCCCCTTGCTCAAGTTCATGGACACCAATCCACAAGAGACACCAATCCCCTTGCTCAAGTTCGTGGACACCAATCCACAGGAGACACCAATACCCTTTCTCAAGTTCGTGGACACCAATCCACAGGAGACACCAATCCCCTTGCTCAAGTTTGTGGGCACCAATCCCCTCTCAAGTTCATGGATACCAATCCACAAGAGACACCAATCCCCTTACTCAAACACTTGCTCACAAAACCTGCTCAAATCTTCTCCAAAACCTGCTTACAAAACCTTCTCAAATATGCTCCAAAATATGCTCAAATCTACTCCAAAACCTGCTTACAAAACCTTCTCAAATCTACTCCAAAATATGCTCATAAAACTTGCTCAAATATGCTCCAATACATGCTTACAAAACCTTCTCAAATCTGCTCTAAAACCTGCTCACAAAACCTGCTCAAATCTACTCCAAAACTTGCTTACAAAACCTGCTCAAATTTGCTCACAAAACCTGCTCAAATCTGCTCCAAAACCTACTTGATAATGGCATCAAGTTCTTCACCTTTTCCTCAGTTTGCTTTCCACTACTAAAAGCAATTCAAACATATTCTACCCATAATTCTTTTATCTTCATGAACATATAGAGAATGATATGCACTAATGTAGTAAGCTTCAAATGGCTAATATGTTCTTCACATTTATTAAGTCTGTCGCTTCCACATATCTCATATTTATTACATTTTAAAGGTAGCTCAAGTCTAGCTTAGATAACTTACTTGTGTGTTGACTTGGAGATGCTAATACCTTGCTCTTCTTCCACTATCATGTGTACCTTTCCTTCTTCTTGAAATGACTGAATTGTCCTTCCTTGTTAATTGAATGCTTGGGTGAATATGTGCACTTAATATTATTTGACACCTTGACTTGTTCCAAATATGTGCCCTCCAAATTTGCCTCAATAATGATGATCTTCCTCTTGCATGTGCTTTTCAAATATGGTCAATAATTCTCTTTTTCCCTTCTTGATTTAAATATCAAATCAATCACTTTAAACCCTTATCATTTATTTTAAAAACCTACACAATAAAGCTTAAAAATAACTCCTTATATCTCCCTTTTAAAACTTACAAAATAAAGCTTTATTCTAACAACATGACCCTTATATCTCCCTTTTATTAATTTGCAAAAATTACAACTTTATACTAACATCATGACCCTTATATCTCCCTTTTATTAAATTGCAAAAATGAAGCTTTATACTAACACCATAACCCTTATATCTCCCCTTTTATTAAATTTAATAAAAATTAAACTTTATAATTACCTTGCACAGTCGTGGATGAGATTCGATCCCCTGACCTCTAGAAGCGCAGCACCCTAACATGGGCTCATGGCCAACTGAGCTACCGCAGTAGGTGAAACCAAAAGGTACAAGAAAATATTTAACTCCTTTGTTGTGCTATCTCAAACTCTTTAGCAAAACGGGCATCGAAGAGATTCGACCCTTTAACCTTTTGCACCGCAGCGCTCCATGCGATCTAGGCAACCGGTTGGGCTACCCCAATGGATAAAACCAAAGGAGCATGATATGATATTTGACTTCGTCTTTGTGCTACCTCGAACAACAAAAACCACAACAAAACAGGCATCGAGGGGATTCGACCCTTGTACCTTCTGCACAGTAGCACTCCATGCAAGCTAGGCAACCGACTGGGCTACCCCAGCGGATGAAACCAAAGAAGCACAACTAAATATATGGATCCTTTGTTGTATCACTACCATTGAATTTGTGCTCCTCTCCTCCTCCATATTCTACTTGCACTCTCTCACCCGAAGGATAATCAAATTGCATACCCTTAGCCAAAGTGAATTAATGGCCTTATTAATATGCTTTTGTCTTTCGTGCCCAAGGAAGTCAGCCCATTATTTTGAATATTTGAATTTTCAAACTTTCTTTTGTATGGTGCACTCAAGGAGGTTGACCCATTATAATATTTAAACTTTTTATGTATTTAAATTATATTTAAATCCTTTTATTTAAATATAAGCCTCCCACTTTAAATATTTCATTTAAATATTAAAGCATGTAGGTCTGAGGTGTAGACCAATTGGTTCCCCTAAACCTCGTAAGGGGGGCAGAGGCCTAAGGTTCAAATCTCGGGCCTCGTCAAATTGAATGCTTGTCCCTTTTCTAGTGCTTTTAGTGACGTAAAAGGTTTAAAATGATTGTGGCATAGTGGTTATAGGGGTGGACTGTGTGAAGATCTTTGTGGTGGCTTTCGGGGTGGAGTACAAAATACTATGGCAACCATAAAAATTCATACAGCCTTCTCAGATTCGTGGCGGCTACTAATTCCACCATGTAAAATAAAAAAATAATATTAAAGCATATAAAATCACCTTTGAAGATATCTGCCTTGAACATTAATGACAACTCAATATTTCATCCTTGAAGATATTTCTGCCTTTGATATCAACATTTCATCCTTGAAGATATTTCTGCCTTTGACATCAATATTTCATCCTTGAAGATATTTCTACCTTTGACATCAATGACAACTCAATATTTCTAACATAGATATGATGGATCTCTACTCTAATCATTGAGAGCAAGTAGTAATGTATTGTTGTCTTCCTTAGTAGACAACACTAACCTCTAACTTATTTTCTTGGATAACTTAGTAACAATGACTCCAAGCTTTTAATCATGCAACTAATATGCTATTTTAAAGGTTTAACTTTGCACTAATTTTCACTTAACTAAAATACTTAGTGCACCTTAAAAACTCTTAAAAACAACTAGTATAGTGCAATATTGATCTCACCTTATCACTCCTATAAAAAAACTCTCAAAGTAACTTGAAATATGCACTATAAACTATGCAAACTTAATGTAGTCTTCTTTGCTTCAACTAAACAATAGGAATATGATATTTTTATTTCTATCAAAATATATCTAACTCCTATTTTAATGTGTAGGTATTAACCTTAAAAGAAACTATCTTTTGCACTCCCTTGAAGACTCTAATATGCAACCTTCTCCTTGTAACTTTTAACTCTAATATGGTGCTTAATGAATCTTAATAATGAACCAAAAATCTAAAGTTCAACTAATGAACCTTTTGAACTAAAGTTATTTACCTTAATGAACTTTATAGATGAAGAATTGCAAGGTGATTAGATTCACCTTATTGCTACCTTTTACTAGATGAACTTGCAACTCTTCTTTGTTGTTCAAAACAACTTCTCAACACACCAATTTGCAGCTTTGTACCTCCTTATATCTTGTTGCCTGATATTGTAGTTTGGTGGCTTCAACCTTCAAGATGTATCCTAGAAATCTAAAACTTAGTAGCTATTGATGTTGCCTAAGTTGTTACTTTCTTGCTATCCTCAAATATAAAAGTTTTATATTGAAAAGTAGTCAATCTCTCCGTTGAAATGCTATCCTTGAATCTCAAAACTTTGGTAAAAAACTCCTCCAAATCATAGCTAAGATTTTCCTTCAAGAATCCTTCAGTTTTTTGTTGTAGAAACTAGCAAATCTTATTTCTTTGAATTAAATTTCTAGCCTTCAAAGGTAATCTTCAAACCTCTTAGGTTTGGTAGTAATGTTTGGCTCCTTTTACTTCAACCTCCTTGTCAAATTCTAACTTCAATCAAGGCCTTATTCTCAAGAATCTGAAAGTCTTGAGGTCTTCACCAATCTCCTCCAAAATTTGACAAACTTCTTACCAAATCCTTCTTCCTTGGGCTTGTTTTTGGATGGTGACAATTGTCCCAAGTTCTTCCTTTATCAAGAACTTCTCCTTGGTGGTAAATTTCTCCAATGATTTCTCCTAGGAACTCCTTTAATAGCCTTCTCTAAATCTCCTTCAACAATGCTCTCCAAGCCTTCTCCTTCTTTCTCCTTGAGACCTCTTCTCTAGGGTCTTCACTCTTGCAGCTTCTTTGGTATTTATCAATGAGATTGTTTCTTCAACCTTCTACTATGTAAGTTTGGCAATGAGATCTCCCTCTTGGATATCTAAAGTAATTTGCTTTAAAAATCGGACTTTTGCTAGTCCTACTCTATATTCAACCTTCCAAATTAGGAAGTTCTTCAATAGACCTTCTATGGGTCTCTTCAACTTCTTCAAGGTGAAGTCTTCAATATTCATTGGAGATCACCAATATCTTATATTCATTGAGACTCTTCTCCTTGAGTCTCTTATTTCTTGAATCTGCAACAAGGCTCCTATGGCCTTTTCATCACTTTTATAATGTGCAAGTCTACAATATCTAGTAGTGGGACCTTTTCTTCAAGCCTCTAAATCTTCATTCTTTTATTTTTTGCTTAAGGTTTTGGATTAATTCCAAAGAAGATATTCTTCCTAGCTCTTTTGTAATAAGATTCCTAACTTTCTTTGAATCTCCTTTTTCTTGCAACAAAGTATTAGGACTGTAATGGAAGAAACTCTAAATCTAGAGATAATCAATCTTCACTAGTTGATTTGTCAATCTAATGGAATTAATGTTGAGTCATAGTCTTCACGAGTTTTTTTGAAACCCTGTGGAAAGACTCTCGCCAAATTCAATCTCAAAAGTTCTAAAAATAAGATTTTTGGATTCCTATCATTCTCACTTTTGGTTCTCCCTATTTCTTATCGATCTATCATGTGCTCTGATACAACTGTTAGCTTTTGATGAGTATATGATATAGGAAACGCAACCACAAGATGTAAGATAAGTAATCTAAGATATTTGTATGATAATGACACTATAATATATAGTAAAATAAAGAGATAAAATTTTGTAATAACTCATAAATATGCCATTAATGAAAGCTTAAAAAATAGTACAATGTTGTATAATGGAGGACATGAACACTCCATAAACTATTTTTAAAGGAACTATATTCTACTCCTCTACCAATCTATACCATGCACTCTCTATATTCTCTCCTATTTTTTCACTCACTATAAGGCCTATATATAGGAAGATAAATTCCTTGGCCCTCACTCTATCTTTGACTCTATCCTATGACTCATGTACACATGGACTACATGCACATTTACATCATTGCACATTCTAACACTTGTGCATTTATTACATGTTGAAGTAACTACTTAACTTTACTCTAAAGTAAACTCCTACTCTAGTAACGTACCAAAGGTGGTACATTGATATGTACTTAATAGTGTACTATACTCTAAAACTAGACCTAGGAGGCCTTAAACATATTCTTGACTCTTTTCAATTATTTTTCCTTTTAGCCAGCTTCCTTGAGACTGTTGTGTAGTCATGAGTCATTAATTTGTTTGCTTGCTTGGAGAATTCAATCCTCTACTTTAGGGGTTCATCCTTAAAGTTAAGTTCCATTGTTGATATCCTGTAGTCTTGGGTCCAATTTTCTCCTAGTGCCTTGGAGACAATGGGCTCAAAGTGGAACATGCCTAGCCCATCCATTTAAGGAAGAAATATGACCCTAGTATTGGAGGTGGCATGTTGGGTTGTCCGTTATTCCATCTCCTATTACACTTGTTGGTGATTTTATTCTCAACCTTGTCAAAGGTAAGGTATTAAATATAGGATCAAAGTGATGGGTTGGGGACCAAATGACTACAACTTGTTTTATGGGGGTAGAGGTAAGGGTTTAAGAAAAGGAAAGGAGACTAAGCAATTTTATGAAGAGGAGGCAATTGAGATATGTTTGACATTGGAGGTTTGGAGGGATGTTGTTGCAGTTTGGGTAGGCTTAGAGGTTGTATATGGTGGGGAAGTGGTTGGGGGTGCAAAGAGGTATGAAACAAGTGGTTGAGTAACTAATGGAAAGGTCTCTAAAAGGTAAGATGGAAGGGATAGAGTAAGCATTGCTTCAATTTTTGGTTGACACTCTTTTGATGTCGATGGAGCCTTTTTAAGGGACCTTTTAGAAAGGGACAATGGTCCTTCCTTGGTTTGACATGTGCTCCTATTTCACTTGGTAGGTGCTTTGATGTTTGGGGATGACTTCAACCTTTTTATATAGGCTTTACTCTTTATCATTTCCTCCTTCAACCTTATATTTGGAGAGGCAATGGGTTGAACTAGAATATCTATGGTTGAGGGCTTTATGCATGGATCTCTATAGTAGATCTTTTTGACTCTTATGAATTTCAAAGAGAATTTGGACCTCTTTTTGGGTGATCTCCTCAATCCATGATGATTGCTTGCTTATGGACCTTCCATAGCCTTCTTCTCATTCCTCATTGGGACCTAATGCATGCACTTCATCATAATATTTTTCAAAATACTCATTGTGTTTATTTTCTCTAGGCATTAACATCATGTTAGAAACTTATTGGCAAAAGATCCATTAGACCTTGATATTTTACTCACTCCATTATAGCTCTAATAGCATATCCTTGTTATTCCTAGTGATCTTAACATTGGGATTAACCATACCAAAGGACTTATAAAAGGTAAGGTAGAACTCTTGGTGTTGCTCGATTGTTAAGAAATCAGCCTCCTGAAGTAGTGGAAAGACCCTCTCTACAACACTTTGATGGGCCTCGATCTATGTCCTAGGCTAGTGTTGAAACTTCTTGGCATTTTAAATCTTAGAAAAGTATTCATTAAACATTTCCTCTAGGTCATAGGACCATGAATCTTCCAACTTCTTAAGGCCCAAATATTTTAGTTTCTCCTCAACGAGAGGATCCACTCTTCTCTTAAGCTGACACACTACTCACAAGTACATCAACAACTTATAATAACTTTCCTTGCCTTGTCCACTTATGAAAGCAACGTCAATCAAATCCAATAGCCTCAACATTTCAAGAGAGATGACCCTCTTGGTAGCATACCTTGGTAGTAGGTAGAATGAGTTAGATAAACCATGCATGTAGATGATGGTAGTAGTGTCAAGGAAAAATCAATCTCCCTAGTATTCACGATGTAGGAACTTGATACTTTTTTGGGGGATGCATCAAGGATTGGTCCCTTCGATGGAACTCAAGGTCATTATAAATAGGTTATCTGCAAAACTATAATAAGAGAAGGTTTGGTAAAGGACTTATGTCCACTTAGAAATAGATTGTTGGTTACTATTTGCATCCTTTATCTTTAGATTTAGTTTCCCATATAGCTACGCATTTTGGGCTAATGCTAAATATGCCAAAAAAGTATTTTACCAGAAGGTAAGGACACTGGTGAAGCCTTACAATTTTCAATGAATTTAATCCATGACAAAGCTACCAAAATTTAAAATAAGGGTTGATCATTGGGAATATACCTCAACATATGGAGAACCACTGCCTCTTCTTGAGTGATGGATTTGTCATTGTTTATGCCAAAGAAGAATGTTATCATGTTGAGGAAATCATGGGTATTTCTTTTAAAAAGTTACAGGTTCAAAGGGAAATTTGAAATAGTGGCCATCTTGTTGTCATCTAGGAGCTTAAAATTTAAACACTTCACGGGATCTAGGAGTCACGAGTAGAAGTCGTTGGTTATCTTTGGGTTCATTTTGAGTCCCTTAGGACCATTAACATGTTATGCATAGCCTAGGATAAAATGAAAATTTAAAATGTTTGTTGAGCCCCCTAACCTTCTCACATTGGGAACTATAATGGGTAGAACAAGTTGCCATTAATTCATAACTTTCATGCACTTAGGGCACCATATAGTTTTCCAAGCGACTTCATCATCTCCTCATGGCCAGGTACCTAGTTTCTTTGATGATGGTCCTTTGGTATGTAACCTATTTCAACCCTTTAGTGCTTTTAGACAAATTAGGGTCTACTACCTTGTGAGTCACATTTGTTATTAGGCATGCAATTTTAGCTTTCTCAAGTTTGGCAATGGTGTTCTTCGTATAGGAGAGTGTGGCACGAGTGGAAATTTTTTTCTTCTTGGCTTCTATAACTATAACCTTATAATCTATAGTACAAATATTTAATTAGCTAGTTGTATAGTGGTGCAATGGAAGCATCGAGGGTGAAGTGGGAGTTTTAATAGCCCATTCTTTCATTCGTTACTAGTTTGGGTGTGTACCATCACCCTTGAATGTAGTTGGTCAAATTGGTTGGAGCTATTTTATAGGTTCTCAAGAGTGCATTGAGCTATGTGCCTCGACCCGTTATTGGCTAATTTTAAAATTTTACTGCTAGGAAGTGATCGACCTTTAATGCATAATTACCACATTAGGTAAGTTTTTTATTGATACCATTGGAGGATCAATGAGATGGCTTATATTTAACTTATTGACCTTAAGTTTGTGGACCATCATGTAGGGTGCTAGATGTCTTTTTAGAGTTCCTCTACCAATGGTTCTTGTGAAGTTAGAGAACCCAAGGACTTCCCTTCAGCCTCCTTCTTTGTAACCAAGTTAACTAGAAAATGTGACATCCTCTTTGCTCACTCTGGGATATATTTTGTACATGTTGTCCCTTCATTCTACATATGTTCTTGATAAGGTTTATGACCAAATTACCTCATAATACCTTCCCATTTTATTCTTCCTTTTTTAAGACTTGAGTAAAAAAGGGGGGGCTCCCCTGGTAAATCTAAGTGGAGGACCAAAGGTAGTTAATATTGCATGAAGAGACCGACCATGTACCTCGCTCCTACCTTATGTGCTCGCCATCTCTATCCATATTTATTGTGCCTTGTGAGCTTTTTCATTCATTTTCTCTTAAGCCCTTGTAGTTCCATGATATCACCCTGAGGTACTTTTGATATAGATCAACTATGCTTTGGCCTTCTCCTAGAATGGTTGTTTTCCCAATCTACAAGGTCTATTTAGTATCAATTTTGATCCCTAGGTAGTCTCCTTTGTCGCTTAAAATATTTATTTTCCCTAAGAACCATTCATTGGGCTCAAATGAGGATTCAATCATGGCTAACCCATTAGGTAGATCATTATATTTGGGTTGAACGACTTGATCCCTACAAGTTTTCAATATCTTCAAAACTAGTTTCTCTCCAACCTCCATTCCTTGTTAAATAAAATAGGTAACATACTTGTTGAAAGCCTTCCAAGTATCATCAATGTTTGGTATGGTTGGTCTAATGATAGTCTTATCATGTTGATAGTTCCCTAATAAGCCTTTGACTATATTGAGTTGGGTTTTGCTAGTCCCCATTCGATCATCATTTAGCTTGTGGCTCCAAGAAATCGTAGCTAGGTTGACTTTAAAAAAAAAATTGACGGATTCTAGGCCCACTTTTTTTAGGCGTTGGTCCCTCTTCCTAGACCACATGCACATTTATCTCGATTAATCCAAGGGTGTCATGTGAGTTTGATTTCCTCATTTTAGTGGCCCAACTCTCTATCACCTTGGGCCAGAGTACAAACTCAATTTGTTTGTGGTTCAAAATTTGACCAGATCCCTTCCACCAAAAATGACTACCATAATTTAGCTTTTATTATCAAAACGTGGTCCACATGGTGAACGTGTTGTAGTTCGGATGGAATTTTCACCTTAGTCCAATAGCAAATTTTTAGGAATATGTGTGTCTAGTCTAAGGATAAATAGCCTACAGTATCTATGATGAAGTCATAGGAGAGGCAGATACTAAAGGAATTCAATAGTTCAATTACCACTATATCCTAGGAAATAGTCATGGTAGGGTAGGCATGGAGTGAAATTGAAATATCTTTTATGATATCAAGGAATGGTATCGAGGTATCATCTAGTTGCATAACTCTCTAACTACCTAACTCATAGGATAGCCCCATTGCATTGACTAATTACTTAGGCAAATTGAATTATTTGACCTAAAATCCACAAGGTAGTTGTGGATAAACTTGTCCCATCATATGAGTGTTAGGTAAAAGGGAATAGACTTTGGTCTACTAGGACCAGGATTGGATATTTATAGAACGGACAATACCTTTTGTGTTTTGGTGATCTTTTGCTTTTCCAATGCCTCTTCTAGCTACTCCATCTATTCTAATAGGGTGAGAACATCCTAGATGTTGGAATATATTACATTATTTGGTACATGCTAATGTACCACCTTGGGTACATATTTATATTAGGAAAGAGTGTCCTAGTTTAGAAGTTGAGTATTTACTTTATGCAATGTAATAAATGCACAAGTATTATTAAAGTGTGCAAAGTATTTTGGTAATGTAAATATGCATAATAGTTTATATGCACATGAGTCCATAGAATAGGAAGATGAAGAGTTCCTAGAAGAGTGAAGGCCGAGAGTGTTCCATATGAAGGGTCACATCATATTACATATGTATTATTGTATGTGTTATCAAGTGACATGACAAGGACATGACAAGGAGATGAAGGGATATGATAGGAAATGACATAACATGATTTGTAGTATTTTCGTTAGCATTTGTTAATGGCAATTCTATGAATTATTGTTAAAGTTATTTTTGAGTTTTACGATTTTAGAATATTTCTATTATCATATATATTGTATTGAAACTTTATTTTAGATCCTTTGATGAATTTTATCTTAAGTATTTAGCTTCAAAAGCTAGAACTAGAGTGGCATTGTTATAGTGGATTTCTTTAGATGCTCAATCACATTGAAGGATTCCAATGGTTGGGATTTTGGTGCATTGTCTATGATCCATTAGGGCCTTGGCCTCTTAACAATAGAGTTGGGTACTCTAGTTGGTTATAGTATTAGTCCCCTTGGTTACACTAGATTGGCTTTCTAGGGTTATCTAGATCTAGAGTTTCTAACTCCTAGTGTGATAATTGTGGTCACCTGATTTGATTCCAGGTTCTCCTCCATATCTCTACTCTTACCTCTTGTAAGGACATCTGATTGTGCCTAAGGTCAATTGTACAATAGGGCATTCATCCTTTCAATAGTGATATAAACTTAGCTCTTGTTCCATGTTACTAATGTCTACTCCACTAGTCTGGTTCTAGGACTTAGGCTAAATTCTAGGGATAAGATTTGAGTAGTCAATACCAGGCCTTGCACCATCGGTTCAGATTATGTATCCTAGGGCATGAGACGTGGCCTACTAAAGTTCCTATGATTAAGGAAGTAAGGATACTACCAAGCATATGGTTTTTCTATGTAATTATTTTAGGCCAACACCACACTTCTTACCAGGTTTGTAAAGATCTTCTGCATGGGAATTGGTACAAGCACTATTTATTGTCTGGAAGCTTAGGTTTGGATGGTCTCTCTATTGGATTGATTCAAATACCTCTAATAGTCATTTGGAGGAGGAGGATACACTTGGTTACCCAATTATAAAGGAGTCCTAGGATAGTGATGATAACCTTTGAAAATTTATTGTTGCTTAAGGATCGCCTTTTCATCGATCAAGATCCTCACGATGTTCTTTAAAAAAACATTTTTTTAGGATTGGGAGGTCATGGGGAGTTGACTCATTAAAGGAATATTAGATGGTATCAATATTTGATTGGAAATAGGGGCTTATTGGAAGGTTGTAGGTTGCATGGATGGAGGTGGCTATAAGGAAATTAAATATTGGGAAATAAAGACATGGGTGGCCTAGGAGCTAGTATCCTGATTTGGATAAGATCTCTTTGGATTGAATGGAAATCCCATAAGCCATTGGAAACTCCCTATTATTGAATTTATCATCATAGTTATTTCTAAATCAAATGTCTTAAAATAATAGATAAAGGGCATACTTGGTGGGTGTTGTATCTCTTTAAGAACTTTATGCTAGGTTTTGTGAAATCTAGCATTAAAATCACCCATGGCCTCCATAGGAGTCCTTTTCATAGTTGATATCTACTCTATGAGGGACACTCCATCCACTTTTTATTTGAATCTATTTATAAATATATTGACAATTTGGTCCCAATAAAAAATGGAATGTGGGGTGAGTGAAATGTACCATTCCCTTACCTTCCCCTTGAAAGGAGCTACCAATAGCCTTAGCACCATAATTTGTTGATCGATGTTGTACAATGCACATAGACTGGCCATGCGTTGGAGGTGCTATGTTGAGGTTATTACATCCTCACCAGTAAGGAATGATAAATAATTTATTATTGAGACTGGGATATCATCCCAAGTGGTTGGCGATATTAATGGCTATAACAAGTCTCTGTCATTCCATGTTTGTAGCCTTCTGTACTATGGGTTATGTGGCATAGCAAAAGTATAGTTTAATAAGTATAGGAAGCATGGAACACAAATTTTATGACAACCTCTAGGAGTTTTTTCAAGGTTGGATCTTTGTTTGGATGTGATCTTGGCACACTTTCTCCTAACCTAGACTAGTCTATTGGGTCTTTTTGGGGAAAAGGTATAAGAGAAATATAGTAAAACTAACTAGCCTAGCCTAAGGGTGGCGATGTGCCAAGAATTACAATGCATTCATGGGATGACTCAACACATGAGTCAACCATATCAAGAAAGCAAACACAGTTCCAAAACAACATATATATTCCTTTATATGAAACTTGCATAAAGAAGGGACATATACTAGTCACAAGTTTCACATACAAGTTTACACATACACAAAGAATGAGATAAAAAGCAAGTAGTCATAACTCTTTTATATGTGTTAATAGCATCAAATACACATACATATACTAAAATAAAAGGGCTCGAAGGGGTCTATATATAAAATGACTAGGGTTTAGAGTCTAAATCAATATACAAGAGAAATGAGAGAAAACCTCTATTAGGGCCAGATAGTAGACACGATAAAATATTATTTTCCCTCTAATTTAAAAAATTGGTTATTTATACAAACTTTACCAAAATTCAAAATTCCCTCTCCAAACAAGCATGATAAAAAACTCTAGTGTCTTCCTTGGTTGCCAAGTCCAAGGCATAGTGTTGGTAGTTCGGGAGCTGATCTAGGGTCTAATTGCCATAAATATTGTGTAGGTCAAGACTACCTCCTTTGACCATGATATTAATGAGCTTTCCTTATTATAGGATTTTATGCCCTGGTGGCACTCATAATGCCTACATTCATCTACTAATAAAACCATTTTTCCAACTTCAAAGTCATCTTGGCTCACATTGGTCCCATTACCAGATATAGTCAATGCTTGCCTCACCTAGTCCTGTTTTAAGCTCATGATAACCATAAAATTATGCCCGATGTGTTGTTTGGAGAAATGTTTGCTCTCCATTTTTTATTTTGGTGGTTTGGTTATCAAGTTTGGGTGGAGTATCATGGCAGAAGACCCCTCTAAAATATTAGGTCATTTAGGTGGTGTGTTGCCTTGGTACTAGCTTTCCTAGGGTATTTCAGTTTGGGTGTGAACTCCTAATTGAATTATATATGTAGTAAAAACTTACTATGTAACCTATTGAGAGTGCATTCACCATAATTAAGAAAATTTGTGAAGAATGCATTGCTTAAATCCATATTCTCCAATCATTAACATAACCAAATCCCTATAATATTTTATCCAAGAATAATAAATTAATCTTGTCATAAGCCTTAGAAATGTCCACCTTAATTAGTACACCTTTTATTTATTACAATAATGTGTGTATAGCCTCATATGCTATAATAATACCATCAATGTTCTATCTCCTTTAACAAAACCCTCTTGCTCCTCTAATGTCAAATTTGGGGGAGATTTTTCTAAATAATTCACTACTATATTAGATATAATATTGTACAAGATATTACATAGTGCTATAGTTCAAACAAATCTTAGGCTTGTGCTTCACTTTCCTTAGAAATTGGATTTGGGAAAGTCAAAATGACATCTCTAAAAATATTCTATGTTGATTTGGATTCTTCAACTATCTCAGTGAGATCATACCTGAATAGATCCCATTATATTTGAAAGAAACTCACTAGGAAGTTGCCATAGCCCAGAGTGTTGTCTCCATACACTGCAAAAAGGTCTTTCTTAACTTTTGATTCCTTAATTTTGCTCATCAATAACTTATTTTGAGAGTTTGAGATTAAATTAGGGGTACTCATTAAGAGCTCTTATTGTATGTCCTAAGGTGTGCCACCTAACTCTATTAGGGTTTGTTCAATATCTCGTTTGTGTCTTGAGTCCTATTGCCATTCACATCCTTAAAAAATATAATTGTATTCTATCTCCTTGTAATCATTAACTCCATAAAAGAAACTAGTGTTTATGTTGCACTCCATCCATTTTATTCTTTATTTTTGCTTCCAGAAGATTTCTTCATTCATATAAATATCACTAAAAAGAAGATCTAATTCCTTCTTTTTTCTCATGATTTCACTTGAAGCCTTGTTATCATGGATAAGTGATTGAATTTCATCCATTTGCATTTTTAATAACCTTATTTTCTAAAAAACATTCTTAGAGACATTATTCTAGACTCTAAGATTTTCTTTAAAAAAAATTAGCTTGCCATTAACTCTATAAAGATAAATGTCTTGTTGTAAGGGTGTCTAATTCCACCATTCAATGGAAGAACTCTTGAATTTCATACCATATTTTCTCAATATGGAATAGGACTCTCCTAGGTGGTGAATCTTCTTCCATCAACAACATAATACACTAATTATTTGATCCTTATTTAATCACAACTTCCATTTTGGTTATCAGATTGAACATCAAGCATGATGGAATGATAAGAAATGTATCTATTTTTCTACTATGTAATATTTCCCTCTTATTTTGTTCATCCATGTAAAGAATTTGCTTGAGGGTTTTATGTCTATTGCCTGCGGCTTATTCAAAAGCATCCTAAATAATTTGGTATCCATAAATCTAGGTAGAGACTCCCTTGTCTTAATTGAAACTTCCATAATAACATTAAAATCTTCTCTCATAATATAAGGATTTGAGTTCAATATGTGTATATCAACACTCATAATCATCTAGAAAGGTAGTCTCTCTTCTTTAGCATGAGGACAATAGATGTTGATAAGATTCAAAAGCAAGTGTGAACCGGTAGAGCTAAATTGACAGATTATAATTTTTTTAGCTGGTTAAATTAGTTCACATTTTATCTTTCTAGGGTTCCAATAAATTGTTAAACCCCCTGTTGATCCTATAAAAATGGTTTCAAGATTTTTTCTCCATTCCAAGTATAAGGAAGATACCTCCTAAGTATTTGTGTGGCTACCTTTGTTTCTTCCAAAAATAATACATCAAAATCATTATGATTAACAAATTATTTGAGTAGTCTTTTTTAGAGGGGCTACATGACCCTCTTATATTTAAGGATTGGATCTTCATAATTTAGGTCACAAATTATTTTGTTTGGTTATTATTCCATTGATTAGGGTTTGTGACCTTGTGACCAATGCATATTTTTGAATTAGATCATGTTTTATATTTATTTCTCTTTTGCTTGTTTTCACATCAACACATGACCTATCTTCTTTATGTTTAGGATAAATGATAATTTTCTACTAAGACTCATAGATGATTTTCCTTTCTATTTTTGAGGCATTGACTTATTTCAACTTGATTTTGACTACACTTGATCTTCTTATAAGATGTGGTGCAGGAGCATCTGGGTAAAACTTATATATATATGTAAATAAAATCATAATAATCGAAGAATAAATAATAATACTAATAATAGTAGTAATAATATAAATTGATAACCACCATACAAATGTTGTTACTGTTCAATTGTTGTTGTCATTTAATTGCTATTTTCATTCAATTGTTGTTGTTGTCATTCAATTATTGTTGTTGTCATATAAGTGTTGCTACCATTCAAGTGTTGTCGTTTAATTGATGTTGCAAATCAATTTTTGTTGTCATTCAAGTGTTGTCCTAATAGCATGTTATACAAGTGCTATCAAACTAACATGTTGTATAAGTATTACTGTACCAACATGCCATACAAGTGCCATTGTACCAATGTGTTGTACAAGTGCTGACATACAAGTGGTTGTCAGGTAGTTGCGAGAATAATAATAATAAATAAATAAATACTCTTTGGAGAAGGGTTAAAAGATGAAGGAGCATGACATTTAGCCTTCTAGATTCCACCTTCATTTCCATTGATGTAAAAGCATAATTAGGATGTAATGCTATATTTTTTTGTAGTTAACGAACAAGAAGTAATCTAATGATATTTTATTGTTTTGCTTAGTTTTTTGTTTGTGAGTTTATAAGAAAATATTTTAGTTGCTAGAAGAGGTATTCTTTCATTAGACCCTCTCCCCTAGACTACATCATTTAGTATAAAAGTAGGTTTTTAAAAGTCTACAATATATGTTAGGGGAGGGATGGCACATCGAGGGAAAGGAAGAGTGCATGGTCTTGTACCCCAACAAGTAGACATAACCGAGATGTTGAGGGGAATCATAGCCATATTAGATGCAATTGAGATTGCTTAGATGACAGGTGTTTATATTGAATATTTTAGTGACAGTAAAGAGGAGGATATTGGTCATCTATAAGCTCAAGTTGAAGAGCAAGGAGTAGAACTAGAGCAACAGTTAATTCAAACAATCTCTAGCATAGAAAGTAAGCCAAACTTAGATACTTCTTATTTTTAAAGAAAGTTTAAATTTGAATGAGTTGATAGATTGGATAATATACATGGAGATATTTTTTATTATGAATCTATGGTGGACCTAAAGTGGGTTAACTTTACATGCACATGACTGAAGGAACATGAATCAATTTGGTGGGATCATTGTTGAGCAAGGTGCAGCAAAAGAATTGCAAAAGTATTGTCATTGTTGTCAACACAGTCAGATTGATGCAGTTGATGCAGTTAAGAGGTCAGTTAGATCAAGTGCAGAAAGTTTCAAGGAAAATGAAGTGACCCGATTCGGAAACTGGCAAAAAGAGACAAGGAAGAAAACTGTCGCGATATCGCGACATGTTTTCTGTCACGATTTCGCGACATGGTCGAGGAGAGAGAAGGCGCAGCCAAAAATGTCGCGATTTCGCGACATGTCAAGTTTTCACTGAGGAGAGAGAAAATGTGTCGCGATATCGCGACAAAAAGTAGGAGAGAGAAAATGCACGCCAAATTGTCACGATTTCGCGACATGGTCGAGGAGAGAGAAGATGCGAGCAAAACTGTCGCGATTTCGCGACATGCTGGCAGAGAAGGAAACAAAGGTGTAGCGATATCGCTACATGTTGAAATGAAAGGAAACAAAGGTGTAGCGATATCGCTGCATGATGAAAATACATGGAACTAAGGTGTAGCGATTTCGCTACATGTTGAAACAAGGAGAAACTAAGGTGTAGCGATTTCGCTACATGTTGAAACAAGGAGAAACTAAGGTGTAGCGATTTCGCTACAGGTTGAAACAAAGAGAAACTAAGGTGTAGCGATTTCGCTACAGGTTGGAACAAAGGGAAACTAAGGTGTAGCGATTTCGCTACTAGTCAAAAGTGTAGAACTGAAAGATGCAGCAATGATATTACAAGTCAAAATTTCATGAAAAGAGGCAAGGTAAAAGCACAAGGCACAAAGTTGTAGCGATTTCGCTACTGCATGGAGAAAGAGCGTACGGAAGCCAGAAGCGTCGTGATTTCGCGACAAGAAGGATGATGACGTCAGCAAGAGCCGAAAGCGTCACGATTTCGCGACATGTTCCATTTTCGCTAGAGTTGGCAAGGAAAGTTGTACGGAAGAGCAAAGTGTCGCGATTTCGTGACATGTTCCATTTTCGCTGGAGTTGGCAAGGAGAGTTGTATGGAAGAACAAAGTGTCACGATTTCGCGACATGTTCCTTTTTCGCTGCTGCTGGCAAAGAAGAGTGTACGAAAGCCGAAAGTGTCACGATTTCGCGACAAGCAGGATGATGACGTCAGCAAAGTTGAAAAGTGTCACGATTTCACGACAGGATGAAAGGAAAGCTGCTGGAAGCCTGAAGCATCACGATTTCACGACAACATTGAGGATGACGTCAGCAAAAGTTCAAAGTGTCGCGATATCGCGACAAGATGCGAGGAAAGCTTCCAAGAGCCAAAACGGTCGCGATTTCGCGACATGCTTAAGGATGACGTCAGCAAAAGTCCAAAGTGTCGCGATATCGCGACATGAGCGAGGGAAAGCTTTCAAGGCCAAAATGGTCACGATTTCGCGACAACCTTTGGGGTGACGTCAGCATAAGTCAAAAGTGTCACGATATCGCGACAGGTAACAGTCTGGCAGTGTAAAACCCGCAGGAACATGCAAGGTGACACGTGTCGAAAAAGCCGACAGGAAAATCATGCAGCCAGTTACGTAAAAAGTAACTGAAGTCAGACAGACAGTTAATCGTTGACAGGTGTTGGACATGCAATGCAACAGCCAAACATGCAAAATTGAAACGCATTCGAAAAGCCAAATTTGAAGGATAATAAAAGCATTCGAAAGGTCGAATTTGCAGGCATTCTAATAGACGTATTTGAAGTATACAGAAAAGCCGAACATGGAGAATCGAAAAGCTTTCGAAGAATCATATATGGAGTTTCGAAAAAGCATTCGAAAAGCCGTATTCGAAGAAATTGAACAGTCGAAGTACATGAAACAAAATTGCCGTATTGCATGGTTTCCAAAAGACGTATTGCAGGGTTTCGAACAATCGAAGTGCATGGAACCGAACAGCTCGTATTGCATGGATTCGAACAGTCCGAGTATGTGATTCGATTGCATGCAGGATTGAAAGGTTATAAAAGAATAATCGTACAGAGAAGACGTTGTCGTTGTTAGAGAGAAATTGCTGTAAAAGGAGAGTTAGAAAAGAATCAAGAGAAAAATAAGCAGAGCCGTGAGAGTGTGCAGAGTTGAGTTAATTGCAGAACTACCAGGGGTCGTGCATAAAGTGAAGACATTTTTATGTCATTCTAAATTTATCAGAATTGCAGTCCAAGTTGGTGCTTGGTACTAGGAGTTGGTGCTCCATCTGTTGCAGTAGAAAATTACAGGGGTTGGTGCTCCTTCCAGTTGGTGCTGGTAAAGTGTTTGTAAAATTGATTTTGCAAAGACTGGATTTGGATTGGAGTCCAAGCAGTCATTTTTGAGGAGTAGCCAAATTGGTGAACCTCGGTATATTGAGTGTTGTGGTTTGCTCTCTTGTTCAAGTTTTTTTTTGTTCTCTTTATTTCATATTAAATGTCTGTAGATATAAAAATTTAATAGCTACACTGATTCACCCCCCTCTCAGTGTCATTGTGTAAACATCAATTGGTATCGAGCACATGTGTTCCTTGTACAAGCTTAATCAGCTAAGGAGATCTTGGAAGAAACAATGGCAGGTGGTGAAGGATTTTCATCCAACAAAGCTCCCTTATTTGATGGAACAAATTACACCTTTAGAAACTCAGAATGCAAACATATCCGAGTGCATTGGGATACGATATTTGGGATTCTGTAGATAGTGGATACAAAGCACCCACTACCCCTCCAACAGATACTACTGAGAAAAAGAAATTTGAAAACAACTCCAAAGCTAAGAATGCCATAATGTGTGGGCTTGTTGACAGTGAACTGATAAGAGTCATGAGTTGTAAATCAGCAAAGGACATGTGGGATAAATTGAAGAGCATCCATGAAGGAGAAAGTAAGATTAAGGAAGCAAAACTGCAAACTCATCGAGCACAGTTCGAAGCACTGCAAATGAAGGAAGATGAAAACATAGAAATTTATATGCCGAGAGTCAACGGAATTATTAATGCAATCAGAGGACTTGGTGAAGAAATTGATGATGCAGTTGTGGTGAAAAAGGTTCTCATAACACTTCACAAAAGATTTAACTCCAAAGTCTCCGCAATAGAAGAGGCAAAAGATCTAAACAACTTCAACATGGATGAGTTGCATGGTTCCCTGACAACATATGAAATGAGAATAGGACAAACCAAGTCTACAGACAGAGAAGCAGCTTTTAAAGCACACAAGAATGTAAAAGCTGAACATGAATCTGAGGATGAAGGAACACTGGATGAAACAGAAGCCAATTTTGTTCGAAAACTCACAAAAGGAAAAGGAAAATATAGAGGGAAGCTACCTTTTAAATGCTTCAATTGTGGAGGAGTCGGTCATTTTGCAGCCAAATGTCCAATGCAGGAGAGAACCAAAAATGGTGAAGGGTCACACCAAGAAAAAGGTGACCTGGAAGAAGAAACAAAATTTCGGAAAGAATAACTTCAAGAAGAAAAGCTTCATAACCAAGAATGTCGTAGCTCAAGAAAGCACAGATGAGGAGTCCGAAGAAGAAGGAGGTGAAGCTCTGTTCATGGCACTTGAAGAAGAAAGAACAGAGGAAAATCAGGAAGGTGATGAAAATTCCAAGGATGAAGCCGAAGTGTATTTGGAAGGAGAATTGGTTGCCGCACTTGAAGAGTTGAGTGCAGAAAGGAAGAAGAATAAAATTTTTCAAAGAAATTAGAGAATGCCACAGACATAATAAACAATCTGAAAATACAGAAAGAGGAATTCAAGAAAATGTCTGAAGTTCTTGATGAACAATTAACTGTAAAGACAGTTGAATGCAACAAGCTAGAGGAAGACATCCTTAAGTTAAGGATGCAGTTAGAGGAGATGAATAGAAAATTGAACTGTTTTCATAAGTTTGAAGAAAGTACTGTAAAGTTGGATAAAATGTTAAATAACCAAAGGCCTTCTGGCATCAAATTTGGTTTAGGCTTTGATGAAGGAGAATCTTCAAAGGATTCAAAGAACTTGAATATAGAACCCACAAAGAAAGAAGAAAAGATCAGGGTTGAACCAGAAAAACAAAATAATGCAAAAGAAAACAATAATGCCAGATTCAAGAAGAATACTGACAAAGATGGATTCACAAAAGTCACACATCCGAGGAGGAGAAGAGTCATGGCTCCTACTTCAAACTGGCAAAGACCGGCACCCAGGTTTAATCATGCATTTTCTGGTTATTGTTTTAAATGCAATGCTTATGGCCATAAAATTTCAGATTGCAGGCATAATGTATCTCAAAGGAATTTTACCAAGAGAAATGTTTTTTCTCCTTTAATGAATTATGCAATTGAATGTTATAATTGTCATAATTTTGGACATATTGCTAGAAACTGAGTAAGCACTTTTTCATCAAATAATTATCAAGGCAGAAAATCTCAGCTAAGTGGGTTGAAACAAAACCAGAAATTTCTGTAAAACAGGCACATGCTAATGAAAGGACAAAGGCAAAACAAATAGCAAAATCTGCTATCAAACCAGAATGGAAAGAAAAGGAATCTTTGATTGTCCAGACTAAACAAATCAGCACCTTGGATACTTGGATAGTGGTTGTTCCAGTCACATGACAGGTGACAAGCAAAAGTTTGAGAATTTACAGAATTATGAAGGTGGTTCTATGAAATTTGGAAATAATGATGGAGCAAAGATTGTTGGAAAGGGATCACTCAAGATCAGTGATGGCAATATAAAATCAAAAGAAGTCTTGTTTGTAATTGGCCTGAAGCATAACTTGCTAAGTGTAAGTCAAATATGTGACAGAGGTCATGATGTAATCTTCAAGAAGGAGGGTCATGAAGTAAGAAAGACAAAAAATGGAAAGTTAATAGCCACTGGACTGAGAACTTCAGGAAATCTGTATACACTTTCAGAAACTGCAGAAGGAACATGCTTGATGGGACAGGAAGATGAAAACTGGCTATGGCACAAGAGGCTTGGGCATATTAGTTTTGACAATCTGGCAAAAATCAGTTCAAAAAGAGCAGTTAGAGACATACCAAACATTGGCAAACCTATAAATAGCATCCGTGAGTCATGCCAAAAGGGAAAACAAACCAGAGCCACTTTCAAAGCAAAAGAATACTTCACTAGCAAGCCATTAGAACTAATTCACACCGATCTATGTGGACCCATGAGAACCGAAAGCATAAATGGACACAAATATTTTATGCCGTGTATAGATGACTACTCAAGAATGACATGGGTACTATTTCTGAAACTCAAGTCAGAAGCCTTTGAAATGTTTAAAACCTTCAAAAATCTTGTTGAAAATCAATCAGAAAAAGAATTAAATGCCTAAGATCAGACAGGGGAGGAGAGTTTATCTCCGAAGAATTTGCAGAATACTGTCAAAAACATGGGATAAGAAGACAGTTTTCAGCAGCTAGGACACCTCAGCAGAATGGTGTTGTAGAAAGGAAGAATAGAACAGTGCAGGAAATGGCAAGGACAATGCTGGTAGAAAACAAAATAGCTGACAGATTTTGGAAAGAGGCAGTTCATACTGCAGTTTACATTCAAAACAGGTGCATGCTTGAGACCACATGAAAGCAAAACAGCTTATGAGTTGTGGTTTGGCGTAAAGGCAACAACAAAGACATTTCAAAGTATTTGGCAAGCAAGTGCTACATAAAACGGATCGAAGATAACCTTGGTAAATTTGAAGATAGAGTTGATGAAGGTATCTTTCTCGGTTACTCAACAAAAAGCAAGGCATACACATGTTACAACAAGAAGTTGAAGAAAATTGTTGAAAGTGCTGATGTAAAAGTTGATGAAGGTAGAGAACAAGAAACTACTTATCAAGAAAACTACCCTATGTATGAAGAAGTCATTGAAGGTGATGATGAAAAAGAAACAGAGAAGAATCAGAAAATTGATCCAGATAGTGTAAAACCGAATCAAGAAGAAGAAAACAGAAAATTTAAAACAGTACAATCGGCAAAAAAATCATCCAAGTGAACAGATTATTGGGGATCCCACAGATGGTATTCAAACAAGAAGAACAACGAAGTGAGGAACTATTCTCTCGTTATCTAGTATTGAACCTAAAAATGTTGTCGAAGCAAGCACTGATGAAAGTTGGATGAAGGCAATCAATGAAGAACTAGATCAGATAGAGAAAAACAATACCTGGGAATTAGTACCTAGACCAACAAATAAAAACATAATTGGTACTAAATGGGTTTTTAGAAATAAATTGAATGAAGATGGGCAGGTTGTCATAAATAAGGCAAGATTGGTATGTAAAGGCTATGCTCGAAGTTGAAGGCATTGATTTTGAAGAAACTTTTGCACCGGTAGCCAGACTAGAGGCAATCAGAATGTTTCTGGCATTAGCAGTTCATAAAAACTTCAAAGTATATCAAATGGATGTAAAATCAGCATTTTTGAATGGAAAACTGGAAGAAGAGGTTTATATTGAACAACCCGATGGCTTCCAACTTGGTGAAAATCCAGATTTTGTTTGCAGGTTAAAGAAAGCTTTATATGGATTAAAACAGGCACCCAGAGCATGGTATGCAAGGCTGGATAATTATCTAATTAAAAAAGGGTTTAAGAAAGGTTTGGTGGATAGCAACTTATATGTCAAAACAGAGAAGGGTCATCTTATTGTTCTTGTTGTTTATGTAGATGACATAATATTTGGCAAGAAGATGGATGAATACCGCAAAGACATATCAATTAAAATGAAAAAAGAATTTGAGATGTCAATGATTGGTGAACTTTCTTATTTCTTAGGATTGCAGGTCAATCAAAATGAAAAAGGCATTTTTATTTCTCAAGTTAAATATGTAAAAGAAATGCTGAAAAATTTCACAATGGAAGACAAGAAACCGGTCAAGACTCCCATGACAACAGTCGCAAGTTGAGCAAGGATGATAAATCCCCGGATGTAGATCAAACAATGTACGTGTCTATGATTGGAAGCCTGCTGTATTTAACAGCCACTAGACCAGATATATTACAAGCAGTATGTATGGTTGCAAGATTTCAGGCCAGTCCCAAAGAAACTCATGTAACAGCTGTAAAGAGGATTTTCAGATATCTCAAGGGCACTATGGATTATGGGTTGTGGTACCCAAAAGGTAAAGATTTCACTTTGATTGCATATTCTGATGCAGATTGGGCAGGATGTATTGATGACAGAAAGAGCACAAGTGGAGGAGCATTTTATCTTGGTGACAGTCGGTAGCATGGCACAAGCAAGAAACAAGAATCGAGATCTCTATCCACTGCAGAGGCAGAATACATTGCAAGCAACAACATGTCGTACTCGGATATTATGGATGAGACAAACGTTGAAAGATCTTGGTATTCATTTCAATGAACCAATTTCAATTAAATGTGATAACACTAGTGCTATCAACATATCCAAGAATCCAGGAATGCATTCAAGAACCAAACATATTGCAATCCGATATCATTTCTTGAAGGATAAAGTTGCGGAAGGAGAGGTTAAATTGGATTTTGTTCCAACTACAGAGCAAGTAGCTGATATATTCACAAAACCTTTGCCTAAGGAAGTATTTGAATACCTTCGAAAGAAGTTGGGAGTAGTCACACCACCCAAGCACTGACTAGCTATGGGAAACACATTCTCAGGGGGAGCATTCAAACTTTTTAAGTCTGAGAATGTTGTGCATAGACTCAGGGGGAGTCTAAAGCAGCCCTTTGGTATTATTGGCAAAGGGGGAGAAGAAATTAAGCAAGGTTGCAATGTGTTGCCAACAATTCCAAAGGGGGAGATTGTTGAGCAAGGTGCAGCAAAAGAATTGCAAAAGTATTGTCATTGTTGTCAACACAGTTAGATTGATGCAATTGATGCAGTTCAGAGGTCAGTCAGATCAAGTGCATAAAGTTTCAAGGAAAATGAAGTGACCCAGATTCAGAAACTGGCAAAAAGAGACAAGGAAGAAAACTGTCGCGATATCGCGACATGTTTTCTGTCACGATTTCGCGACATGGTCGAGGAGAGAGAAGGCACAACTGAAAATGTCACGATTTCGCGACATGTCAAGTTTTCACTGAGGAGAGAGAAAATGTGTCGCGATATCGCGACAAAAAGTAGGAGAGAGAAAATGCACGCCAAATTGTCACGATTTCGCGACATGGTCGAGGAGAGAGAAGATGCGAGCAAAACTGTCACGATTTCGTGACATGCTGGCAGAGAAGGAAACAAAGGTGTAGCGATATCGCTACATGTTGAAATGAAAGGAAACAAAGGTGTAGCGATATCGCTGCATGATGAAAATACATGGAACTAAGGTGTAGCGATTTCGCTACATGTTGAAACAAGGAGAAACTAAGGTGTAGCGATTTCGCTACATGTTGAAACAAGGAGAAACTAAGGTGTAGCGATTTCGCTACATGTTGAAACAAAGAGAAACTAAGGTGTAGCGATTTCGCTACAGGTTGGAACAAAGGGAAACTAAGGTGTAGCGATTTCGCTACTAGTCAAAAGTGTAGAACTGAAAGATGCAGAAATGATATTACAAGTCAAAATTTCATGAAAAGAGGCAAGGTAAAAGCACAAGGCACAAAGTTGTAGCGATTTCGCTACTGCATGGAGAAAGAGCGTACGGAAGCCAGAAGCGTCGCGATTTCGCGACAAGAAGGATGATGACGTCAGCAAGAGCCGAAAGCGTCACGATTTCGTGACATGTTCCATTTTCGCTGGAGTTGGCAAGGAAAGCTGTACGGAAGAGCAAAGTGTCACGATTTCGCGACATGTTCCATTTTCGCTGGAGTTGGCAAGGAGAGTTGTACGAAAGAACAAAGTGTCACGATTTCGCGACATGTTCCTTTTTCGTTGCTGGCAAAGAAGAGTGTACGGAAGCTGGAAGTGTCACGATTTCGCGACAAGCAGGATGATGACGTCAGCAAAGTTGAAAAGTGTCACGATTTCGTGACAGGATGAAAGGAAAGCTGTTGGAAGCCGAAAGCGTCGCGATTTCGCGACAACATTGAGGATGACGTCAGCAAAAGCTCAAAGTGTCGCGATATCGCGACAAGATGCAGGGAAAGCTTCCAAGAGCCAAAACGGTCGCGATTTCGCGACATGCTTAAGGATGACGTCAGCAAAAGTTCTAAGTGTCGCGATATCGCGACATGAGCGAGGGAAAAGCTTTCAAGGCCAAAATGGTCACGATTTCGCGACAACCTTCAGGGTGACGTCAGCATAAGTCAAAAGTGTCGCGATATCGCGACAGGTAACAGTCTGGCATGTAAAACCCGCAGGAACATGCAAGGTGACACGTGTCGAAAAAGCCGACAGGAAAATCATGCAGCCAGTTACGTAAAAAGTAACTGAAGTCAGACAGACAGTTAATCGTTGACAGGTGTTGGACATGCAATGCAACAGCCAAACATGCAAAATTGAAACGCATTCGAAAAGCCGAATTTGAAGGATAATAAAAGCATTCGAAAGGTCGAATTTGCAGGCATTCTAATAGACGTATTTGAAGCATACAGAAAAGCCGAACATGAAGAATCGAAAAGCTTTCGAAGAATCATATATGGAGTTTCGAAAAAGCATTCGAAAAGCCGTATTCGAAGAAATCGAACAATCAAGTACATGAAACAAAATTGCCGTATTGCATGGTTTCCAAAAGACGTATTGCAGGGTTTCGAACAGTCCAAGTGCATGGAACCGAACAGCCGTATTGCATGGATTCGAACAGTCAGAGTATGTGATTCGATTGCATGCAGGATTGAAAGGTTATAAAAGAATAATCGTACAGAGAAGACGTTGTCATCGTTAGAGAGAAATTGCCGTAAAAGGAGAGTTAGAAAAGAATCAAGAGAAAAATAAGCAGAGCCGTGAGAGTGTGCAGAGTTGAGTTAATTGCGACTGATCAGGGGTCGTGCATAAAGTGAAGACATTTTTATGTCATTCTAAATTTATCAGAATTGCAGTCCAAGTTGGTGCTTGGTACTAGGAGTTGGTGCTCCATCTGTTGCAGCAGAAAATTACAGGGGTTGGTGCTCCTTCCAGTTGGTGCTGGTAAAGTGTTTGTAAAATTGATTTTGCAAAGACTGGATTTGGATTGGAGTCCAAGCAGTCATTTTTGAGGAGTAGCCAAATTGGTGAACCTCGGTATATTGAGTGTTGTGGTTTGCTCTCTTGTTCAAGTTTTTTTTGTTCTCTTTATTTCATATTAAATGTCGTAGATATAAAAATTTAATAGCTACACTGATTCACCCCCCCTCTCAGTGTCATTGTGTAAACATCAATCATGTCCAAATGGAGAGGCAGCAAAAGAGTAAGGATAATAATTCAAACTTGGGATAATATCATGTTAAAATTAGAATCTAAGTTTTTGCCTAGTGATTATCAAATTGGGTTGTTTAGAGAGCTTTATAATCTCAAGTAAAAAGAGTTGGGAGTGAAGGAATATATAAAAAAGTTATATAAATTGACTATAAGAGCAAACAATATTGAATATGATGAGGCAAAAGTGGAAAGATACATCAATGGGATAAGGTTGTCCATACAAGATGAAATTGATATGGTTCGGATGAAAATAGTCAAGGAGGTATATCAAGATGCACTAAAGGAGAAAGAAAAGTTGGTCCAAAGGCAACAAAATAACTTGAGAGGGAGAGGACAAACCAATAGTGGAAGAGGACAACAAAGGTAGGAGGGAGAATGTAGTACTTCTCAAAGTAATTTCAACTAGAATACTATAGATTATAGATTTATTAAGAGGAAGAGGTGGTTATGGTGGAGGAAGGGGTAGAGGATTCCCCAAAAAATTGCTTTATATGTGGAGAATTTAGGCATTGAGTATTTGAATATCCAAGTGTATAGAAAAGCAATGGTAAAGAAAAGAAAGCTAGGAACCATATTGCACAAGCAAATGAAGAAAGTATTGCCTCACCAAAGCACATGGAGGAACCAAAACAAGGAGAATCTCTCATAATGAATAGAGTAGTATTAAAACTAGCCAAAGAGGAGCATGAACCAGTGCAAAGAAGAAATCTTTTTAGAACCATATAAGGCAAGTGTTGCAAAGTTATTATGAAAAACAGGAATACAAATAATTTAGTGTCTACGAATATGATAGAAAATATTGGGTTGAAGACGATTGAACACCCCAATCCATACACCATCTCGTGGTTGCAAAAGGAACATCAAATTTTGGTAATTCAATAATGTATGGTAAATTTTCAAATTGATTCTTACAAAGATGAGATACTGTGCGTGTCATATTTTTTTTGGGAATGCCATGGCAGTTTGATAGAAAGGTAGTGCATGGTCTTAGGGTGAATACCTATACCATTGTGAAGGATGGAAAGAGGTACACAGTAAGTCCATTGAAGAACAAAGAAGAAAATGTGGACAACAATTCTAAAGTGTGCTTAATGTTGGGAAAACAATTCTTGATGGGGGTGAAGAAGAAGGAAGCATGTTTTACTTTCATTGCTAAGTCCACAAAAGACGAGACAATGAATAAGATGTCTAAAAAATCACATGAAGTGAAGGATTTATTGGAGAAATATGTAGATATTTTTTTAGAAGAATTATCGAATGGGTTGCCATCTATAATGAGCATTAGTCATCACATAGATTTCATTATTGGATTGAGCTTACCAAATAATACAATTTATAGAATGACACCTATGGAAAATGAAGAGGTGAAGAAATAAGTCCAAGAGTTATTGGAAAGGGGATGGTTAGGGAGAGTTTGATCCCATGTGTAATACTAGTCATACTAGAACCCAAAAAGGGCGAAGAATGGTGTACGTGCATGGGTTCATGGGAATAAGATAAACATAAAGTATAGGTTTTCATTGCCACGTCTGGATGATTTGATGGATTGCTTGAGTGGGGAAGTGTACTTCATGAAGATATATTTAAAAAGTGGTTGTTGTCAAATCTATATTAGATAAGGTAATGAGTGGAAGACTATGTTCAAGATAAAGGATGGATTGTATGTGTGGTTGGTCATGCCATTTGGATTGACCAATGCAGTATCTAATTTCATATGGTTGTTGAATGAAGTGTTGGAACCATTTCTTGGTAAATTTTTCGTTGTTTATTTAAATGTTATTATGATATTTAGTAAATGCAAAGAAGATCATTTGGTGCATTTGAGATTGGTTTTGCAAAGGTTGAAAGAAGAATATTTATTGGTCAATTTGAAGAAATGTAGTTTTATGAAGAAAGAGTTCGTGTATTTGGACTTTTTTATTTCACAAGAAGGCTTGCAAATGGATCTTAAAAAGGTAAAAGCTATTGTGGATTGGCCATCACCAAAAAGTATGTTGGAGACAAGATATTTTCATGGTTTGATAAGTTTTTATAGAAATTTTATCAAAAAACTTCAGTGGGATTTGTGCTTTATTCACTAATACAATAAAGGGTAGTAGGCATGAGTTTAAATGGATAGTTGCAGTAGACAAGGGTTTTTAAACCCCGAAGGAGAAGATAATAGAACAATGGGTTCTAACTTTGTTAGATTTCAACATGGTTTTTCAAGTAGATTATGATGTAAGTGGGATAACTATAGGTGGAGTTTTGATTCAAGAAGGTAATCCCATTGCTTATATCAGTGAGAAATTAAAGGAAGAAAAGAGGAAATATTTAGTTTTATGCTATTGTGCAAGCACTTAAGAAGTGGAGGAATTACTTATTACCGAAATAGTTTGTGTTGTTTATAGATCATCATGCTTTATAATTCACCGACAATAAAGGCAAATTGAACCAAAGACACATAAAACGGGTGGAGTATCTTCAAAGTTATTCATTTGTTTTAAAACATAGATGTGGTAGTCAAATTGGGTAGTCAATACATTGAGTAGAAGAAGTTTATTGATGAATGAAATGATGATTAAAGCTATTGGTTTTGATGCTATGAAAGAGCTTTATGTTGATGATTTGGAATTTAAAGAAGCTTGGGCAACATGCAATAACCCTATTGTAGCAGATAAAACACCATGGCTTGATTATTTTATCCAATATGGATTATTATTCAAGGGATAATGGCTATGAATACCGTGGATTTCAATGAGAGAAGATTTAAGAGAAAAACATAGTGGAGGACTTGCTAGACATTTCAAGATAGATAAAATCATGAGATAACTTTATGAAAGTTATTATTGATCAAGAATGAATGTAAGAATATTTGTTCATGGTTGTCAAGGTTGTTGACATGCAAAGGGAAGGAGCCAAAATTTTAGATTGTGTTAGCCATTATCAATACTAGAAAGGCCATGGGAGGACATAAATATGGACTTTATTCTTGGGTTACCACGAACACAAAGAGGTAATTATTTCATTTTTATTATTGGTAGGTTTTTAAAGATGGTTAACTTTCTACGTTGCTGAAAAATAAATAATGTTGCTCATGTTGTTGATTTGTTCTTTAGAGAAAAAGTTTGTTGGTCATTTTGTCAAACTTTATGGAATAAGTTGGAAATAAAATTGAGTTTTAGTTCAATTTATCATCCACAAATAGATGGGAAAATAGATGTTGTAAATAGAAGCCTTATGACTTTGTTGAGGTGTTTAATGTGCAAGAAGTCAAAGTTGTGGGATACCATCTTGACACAAGTGGAATTTGCATATAGCAATTTGATAAATAGAAGTATAGCCAAGAGTCTATTACAAATTGTGTATAGAATCCATCTAAGAGGAGTGAATGATTTTTGGAGTACAATTTTTTTGAGGAGGCCAAGCGTTATAGCGAATGACTATTAATTATATGCATGATTTACATTGGAAGGTGAAATATGATTTGGAGAAGAGTGTTATGAGATACAAGCAACATGTTGATCTCAAGCATAGGAAATAATAATTTTAGGTTGGGGACTTGGTTTTGACACATTTGTGAAAGGAAATATTTTTGAAAGGTACTTACTATAAACTAAATTGAAAAAAGATTGGAATTTGTAAGGTTTTGAAGAAATTTGTAGCTAATGCCTATGATATTGAACTCCTAAAAGGAGTAGACATATCACTTATTTTTTATATGGTTAATTTATATCCATATAACATTATATAAATTAATAGTAATGAAGATATCACTTCTATTTTTTTATATGGAAGAGTGGGTACAACAATTTACAAAGAAAGAGTAAGATGAAATTAAAGCAGTTATAGATTCTAGAGTTGCCAAGAGGATAAGAGGTAAAGACTATTGTGAGTATTTGGTCAAAAAAAAAAAGTAGAAATATTAGGTAGTTGAAGAAGCAACATGGATGAGTGAATTCAAAGTTTCTAAGTGTAGAGAACATTTTCCTATAGCCCCCACTTCATTCTAAGGCACAATCAGAAGCGAGGCAAATAGTCAAAAAACAATTTCCACTATCAGTCGAAAGGGAATATTTTCAAGAGAAGGGTAGATGAGCCTTGAAACTACATTGATCATTGAATATTCCATCAATGGTCGGTACTCATTTTCTACCTCAATCCAACCACATTAAGGGTACTAAGGCACATAGGCCATTGATTTTCAATTCAACAATTTATGCAGTCCTTCCAATGGAGGAGAGCATGACAAGAGAGAAAAGGCCCTAATAAAACCTAGAGCTAAACATGTGGTAACCAGTTAGGATCTCAAGAAGAAGAGTGTCAATGCTCAAATAGAGAAGGCCCAACATTGGCCAAAGGAGGTTCCACCTTATTTGGAACATATGGAAATCACACATGCAAAGAATAAAGGAGGTGAAGGAGCATTTAAGAGAACACCCACCATTGGCCACAAAGGTGTATCTTAGTGGTCTAGCTTGTTAGAGCTAACTGTGTGTTAATTACACACCATACACACAAGCCTAACCTACCAATATACACCAGTTAGAGAGGCCATACCCACTATGTAATCAAGTGAGGCATTCCAAGATAAACACAATGAAGAATTAACACAGTAGCTATGAGATAAATCAGTGATGATTTATCTTTTGAAGGCCTAGAAGCTCCCAATATTGATGGGCTCAAATCTAAAGACCTCAAAGTTATTTCCAACTGTTGAAGGATTTTTGTTATAGAGCAAAGGATAACTTTTAGGCCTTTTACATAGAGTTTTAGAGTGAAAAGGCATCCTCCTGGCTTACAAATAAGCCTAAAATTGCATTGTAAAGGCATTGGAAGTTGTTTGCTTGTGCCTAGTATTTGGCCTTGCAGGCTCTTCCTTTCACTCTTTGTTCTTTTTATTGTAATATGTGGAGCTTGAACCTCAAGTGATTGTCTAAGGAGCATCGAGCCTCTGGGTCGCATGCCTTGTAATCACTTCTAGCAAACTAATGGAAGCCATGACTAATTTTTTACTATCCTTCATCCTTAATGTATTTCTAATTCTTGGTTATGTAGGTTTGGTTGTGTTCATTCTAGCTATTAGATAGTGGTGCCCATGTTCATTTATGACCACTTATTTTAGTCAAAAGTAAGTATTTTTATTCTTGGTGCATCGCCCTCGTAGCTTAGGTTTTAATTTTCTGCAAAGTTTTTACTTTTCCTATTTTTTACTTTCATTGCAATTCCTTTCCCTGCAAAACCTCCTAGCCTCAACTCATGGATACCTATTGCTTAAAATGTCTACACGTCAAGCACCCTAGCCTTTCTCATATTTTGATGCATTTGGAAAGAATGATCATAACTTGCAAAGAGAAAAACCTTTGGAAATAATGTTTTTTGTTGAAGCTACTGAAAACATTAAAAATATCAAAACAAATTAAACAAACATAAATAAATTATCTACAAACATGGCATTGAAAACCTTGAAAAAAAATCTAGCACAAGCTTGCAAATTCATCTGCATGAAGTTCAATCCATGCAAACAAAAGAAGCTAAAATTATTCAAACAATGACACTTGAATAAGATGACAACAACTTAGATGAAATTGTTGCATCAGATTTAAGTATTTTTAATTTGATGGATGTTTTATACATGTGCTTGTCATCATAAATATTGGAAATATGCTAAATATTTTCCATGTTATTCATCGGGGTTTGGGATCAGGCTGAGCCTCGAGCAGGGGTTTGGGGGTGGCAACCCCCGATAAAAATTTTAGGGTTTCTTAAGCTATGTTTAGACCCTTATGGATTTTTTAGGGCTAAAATATTTGAACCCATGGTATTGTAAAATTTATTCTTGTGTTGTTATTTAATTGCACTTGCATCAAGGTTTGAAGAGAGATGAGAGATGAAAATTATTGTATTGGAGATGGTTAAGTTTATACAATAAGGAGATATTATTGTGTTGAGTTTTTTCCCGTAATTGTTTCCTAGGTAAAATATTGTGTTATGTGTGTATTTGTTATCTTCTTTTTATTTTTTCCTTTGATTATGTATTTATTGTTTTTTAAATTTAGTTTATCGGGACCTTTTGCTCTTCATTTGGTATTAGAGCTAGGTTTTTTAGCTTTGTTCAAGGAGTAAGGGTTTCAACCCTATGATAAATTAATTCTTTAGTTGGATCCATACGTGGAAGAATTTGGATGAAGAAAAATGACAGGAAGCACACGGGTAGAGATTGAAAAAATTAATGGATAAAATTTTGAGTTATGGAAACTTAAGATGGAGGATTTGTTGGTTGATAGAGATCAATGGATTGCGGTCTCGAGAATAAAACCAACATCAATGATAGATGAATATTGGTTGAAGATCGATAGGAAGGGAAGGAGTTCTATCAGATTATGCTTATCTAATTTAGTATTGTTGAATGTATTGACAAAGACCACGACAAAGTCATTATGGAATAAGTTGGAAACTTTATATCAGACAAAGTCATTGGCAAATAAATTATTTCTCTGAAAAAAGTTGTGATCTCTTCAATGATGGTGAGTTTGTGGTTGAACATTTGTTTTTTTTTCTTGAATAATAAGGGGTTGTACTCGGGTCCCCCTCCCTTGACAAATTACATCTCTCTTATTTAGAGCTTGAGAGTTTACAAATAGATACACTTCTCATCTCAATTGAGATGCTATAGCTAGAAACCTACATCATTTTACATAAAATGTCTGAATTCTTGATTTTCATTTTTTGGATCTTTTCAAATTTCTGTATGAATACAATTAATCCAAAATTTAGCATCTTTCTTGAAATTTTCCTATAGTAGCCTTCACAATGCCAAAACTTCACCTCTACTATCTATGCCTTGAATCTTTTTTAAAGGAAAATATTTATTTACTTAACAAAAAGGTACAAAACTCTCTAATCAGAGAGATCAAAGTGAACAGAGCATTCTAAAAAATAGAACATGAAGACAAAAAAGGACCTCATTATTGGAGTCTTCGTCATCCTCGCATACCACCCCTGCCCTTCTGCTTCTTGATGATTTGGCGGCAATAACTAGGGGCTATATTTATTGCCTGATTCGCTAGTGTGTCAACCTCTTTGTTGAATTCTCGCCTTATGTGTTGATAGGATATTTTGCCAATGATCCTACCTAGTTGTCTAATCCTGTCTTGAATAATCTTCAATTGTAAAGATCTAAAATCTTTATTTTTGGCAAGAGTTGTTATTATCAGTTTAGAATCCTCGTAAACTGTGACCTGAGTGATTCCTTGCTTTACCACCAATTTTAAGCCGATTTCACATCCAATAGCCTCTGCCACATTGTTAGATGTTGTTCCCAAGTTGATCATGTATTTGAGCAGGATCTCACGGGGTCCTATAAGAATCAATCCCCCTATCGTTGCTTGATCGAGGTTGGACTTGGAGGCACCATCAAAGAAGAGTGTCAAAAAATATATGTCAGGCAAAGAATTGTTTGCTCTGCATCCTCCTTGTGTCAGGAAAGCTTGGAGATTAAGTTGGTAGATCATTCTTCTTTTTATGGGTGACAGATCTTCTTCATATTGTTGTTGATAGAAACTAGATTTGACATTTAGGACTAATTCTTCTTTTATCCTTCGTATTAGAGTTTTATTGTCCTTACCTTTTCCTTCAAAAATCCTCTGGTTTCTGTCCAACCAGATGTGCCAGATGATAAAATATGGTATAGAGCTCCATAAATATTTTAGGAGGGGCTTACCTACCAGTTTACCTTTATATTCTTTGTTCCACTTGGTAAAACATGTGTCTATGGTTAACCTTCTAGAGTAGGAAATGCCAAGAATTTTGGTTATTCCTAACCAAATTGAAATTGCCTTTAGGCATTCAAACAAAATATGGAAAATTGTTTCACTATTCTGCCTGCACCTGTAACAAACATGAGGCCCTGCTATACTCCTCTTTTGCAGATTATCACCTGTTAATATTTTATTTTGAGAGACTAGCTAATTGAATACTTGTAGTTTAGGTGGTGCTCTAGTTTTCCACAATATCGATAGTTTTTTGTTGGTAGGCCCAATTTGTTGATGTTGGACTCCTAGATGCATTGAGTATTCCCCATTACTATTGATGCTACCCCAAATAAGTTTGTCTGGCATTGTGGGATGAAGAGGTCTAATGCTCACCACGTGGGACTTAAAATAATCCCAATCTCCTTGAAGTTGAGATGGAATGGGAGGGGAGATCCAGTTCAAAGTTTTTGAGGTCCAATAAAACAAGTCACCTAATTTGAGTATTCTTTGGCTTTCCAAGTGATTCTACAATTCGATTGGAGTTCTCTCTCTTAATGGTGGATTTCCTAGGATTGGGTCCTCCCATAGATTAATTGACTTACCATCTCCTGGTAGCCAAGAAATTTTATCCTCTATTATGCTCTTTGCAGCCACTATATGTTTCCAAACCAACGAGGCTCTAGGAAGTTTGTCTATGTGTTTGAGCATTTGAATACCTATTTGATTATTTACATACTTGCTGACTAGTATGCGCTGCCATGCTCGATTGTGTTTAAGCATGTTCCAGAGAAGTTTTGCTCCCAGTGCTTTCGAAACTATCTCCATTTTTTTGATTCCTAGTCCTCCTTGAATTTTACTTTTGGTGACCATCTCCCAATTGACCAAGTGGAACTTTTTCTTTCTGATTGCCTACCTCCTTGCCATAGGAAGTTGCGTATGATTCCATCTACCTTTTGCAAAATAAACTTGGGAGCATGATATACTAATAGTTGGTAGACTGGAAGAGAAGCTAACACTGATTTGATCAATACTACCCTTCCTGCAAGATTGAGCCAACTATTACTGTAACTTTGTATCCTCCTAACCATCTTGTCCAATATTGGGGTCCAACAGTCTGAGGCTTTGAGGTGGAAGCTCATGGGCACTCCTAGATATCTGAAGTATTTTTCTATGCTAGATCAAAATCCTAGGATAGTGCAAAAGAGTTTGACTCTTATTGCTGCAATATTTTGTGTATAGAACTGACTCTTTTGAGTGTTTATATGAGCCTTGATAGCTTGTGTGAACCAATCCAGACATTGCTTGAATTGTCTAACATTTTGCTTGGTGGCTTCACCTAGAAGAATGATATCATCTACAAATTGGGCATGTGTTACAACTTTGCATCCTGTTGCAGCCTCTATCCCTATTATTTTTCTTTCTCTTCGAAGATGGTTAATTAATCTTCCAAGAGTCTCAGCTAAAATGATGTAAAGGTATGGTGATAGTGGACACCCTTGTCTAATTCCCCTTGTAGCCTGAAAGAAATTTGTTGGTTCTCCATTTATTAAGGGGGCTATCCATGGGTTTTTTATGCATGCTCCGATCCACTTGATGACCTGATGTGGGAATCCAAACTTTTGTAGGACTTGTTCTACAAATTGTATATTAACTCGATCAAAGGCGTTTGCCATATCAAGTTTTATAACAATTTGTTTCTTTTTTTTTCTACTACTATGGAGGGCTTCATGCACTGTTATGATATTATCATATATTTGTTTTCTAGGCATGAACCTCCCTTGCTCTTCTGATATTAGTTTGTCAAGTTTCTTCTTTATTCTATTGGCCAATAATTTGGTAATAATTTTATAGGAAGAGTTACATAGAGAAATTGGTCTGAATCTAGAGAAAGTAGTGGTATTTTTTCTTTAGGAATCAATGCTAGAAAGGTGGAGTTGATGGCTCCAAGAAGCTTACCTTTCACCCTAACATACTCAATCATGCGTAGCAAATCTTCTTCGATGATGTGTAAGTATTGTTGGTAAAAGTTGTTTGTGAATCCATCAGGTCTAGGAGCTTTATCCTTTGGTAGAGCTGCTATAATCTCCTTAAGTTCCTCCATAGTGATTGGTTGATTGAGATCTTGTTTGTCTTCCAAACTTAATATTGTTGGTATATGCTGTAGTAGTATTCCTTGGGAATGAGGGTTACCATTTTCTCTGGAGAGCAGAGTTGAGTAATGTTGATTGGCAAGTTCCTTAATTTTCTCCTTGTCTGTATAAGTGGTTCCTTCATGCTCTATCTCCTTGATTGTGTTCCTTTGGTAGCGTTGCATGGTTTTTAGATGAAAATATTTGGTGTTTCTATCCCCCTTGCTTAGCCAAACCATTCGGGATCTAAGCCTCCAATGTGTTTCTTCTTCAGTGCTTAATTTATTGAGCTTCTGAATCAGGTCATTTCTTGCATCTTCTTGCCATGGTTGAGGAGGATGATCCCCAATTTTTGTTTCTAGTTGCTCTAGTTGTTGCATCAACTGCTTCTTGTCTGGTTTGACTCTCACTTTTTCTGCCAACCATTTTTTATCATGTGCTTCAATTTTTGAATTTTGCTTTTCCACTTTTCTTGGGGGTTGGTGGATTGGACCTGTTGGTTCCAAGTGCTTTCCACAAGTTCACTGAAATCTTCTTCTACCACCCATTCAGAGTTGTATTTAAAAGGAATTTTTTGGGGTTGTAGGCTTTGGCCACTATCCAAGAGAATTGGCTTATGATCTGAGATAGAGTTTTGAATGATGTGATTGGAAGTGAGGGGAAAGTGTGTTAGGAGATTTTCACTGATAAAAAATCTATCCAATATTTCTACAATATAGTTTACCCCTACTCTTCTATTGCTCCAAGTGTACTTTCCTTTGGTCGATCGAATGTCTTGTAAGCTTTCATCTGCCATAATTTGATTGAGTATATCTCTATTTGGATCCCTTGCTAAACTTCCCCCAACCTTCTCCTAGTGGTAGAGAATCATGTTGAGATCTCCTCCCAGTATTATGTTGTCAAACTTCTCATTGTCTAGCCATTGTGCTAAGTTTTGCCATGCTTCTCTTTTCTGGATAGGATGATTTGGACCATAAAAATTTATTATTGCTACACTAGTTCCATCTGGTAAGATAAATTTTGTACCTATCTAGTTATTATGCTTATGTTGTAAGCTACAAACTAATTGTTGTGGGTCCCAAGCCAAAGCTAGTCCCCTTGAAGCTCCCATAGAATCAATAATTATCAGTTCTGATTGTGCCCATATCTTCTGCCATTCTGTAGTCAGTGTTGCCTCTACTATTTTTGTTTCTTGAATACAAACTATTGTTGGCTTTTGCTCTTGTATTAGAACTTTGAGATAGTTTTTTTAGAGGACTTCCTAGTCCCCTACAGTTCCATGACATAATCTTCATTTTTTGGATTGCTTCTTATTTTTTATGAAGCTCTCCTCAATTTTGACCTACGTTTTGGATTGCAAGTCTTTCTGTGCTTGCTCATTTCTGAGTTGTTGGTTCGATTTTCTTCCCTTAGTTGTAGATCATGTGGTCGGCAAGCCCTCAAGAATCACTATTTCCTCCACTTGTGTTTCTTCTACCTCTTCCTCTGAGTTCCCATCAGTTTCTTCTCCAGCTGTTGTGTTCTCTGGTGTATCTCCTAAGATCTCTGGTGACTTGTCAGCTTCAGTTGTAGGTATCTTCTCTTTATCTTTAGGAGCCATCACATCTAGAGAGGTGATTTCCTTTTCTCCTTCATTAAGACTTGCAAATTTATTTTTGTGTTGGAAGCTTTTTTGATCCTATGGTTGAGGTTGTCGATTCTTGCTTCTTGATCTACGTGGTCTCCTTTTGACTTCTTGGAATCCTAGTTCTTCCTTTTTTGTTTCTTGTGCTTGTTTAATTGGGTAGTTTTGAGAGAAATGCCCATGCTCATGGCATGTTATACACTTGAATGGTATATGCTCATAGTCCAGGGGTTGGTTATGTATCCAATCAAACACCTTTATTCCAATATGCTCAGGCAAACCCTTTTTCAGATTGACTTGCACACAGATGCGTGCACATATAGCATTATTGGCCTTTGGAGGAGCCTAGTCAATGAATGTTCCAATAGCATTTCCTATTAATTCCATCGAAGGTTTGTTCCATAGGTGTAGTGGCAAAAATGGCAACCTCACCCAAATAGAAACTTCTTCAGGCTCCTCCTCTTGAGGATCAAATGTCGTGCTCCATGGGGTCATGTAGAGTGGGTTGGATCCTAGAAACCAAGGACCTCCATGAAAGATAGTGCTCTTGTCCTCCATAGAGGTAAATGTAATGACAAAGTATCCCCTACCTATCATCATGAATTCATAAGAGGAGACTTTACCCCCCAATGTGTGTTAATCCATTTCTGGATTGTGATTGGACTAGGCCATATTCCCACAAATTTGCATGCAAGGGCTTGGGTGGAAAGCGTGAGCAAAGGCTGCTGGATGTAGGCTGGAGGCACCTCAATCACAGGAGACTCATCTAACTTGGGCACAAAGGTACCATTGTTAGAGCGAGCAGGTGGTTTTGGATGGGGTGCTTTTCTCGCTTTAAGCACTTGACGCATATGATCCAACTTCTCCTCATCAAAGGGAAACTATTGTGAAAACATGGAGAAGGCCTCATTGCCTGCTTGTTTGAAAAGTGAGGCTGCAGTCATCATTGCAACCAACAGACTGCCATAAATCACTTCCCAAAGAAGAGGTCCCTATTTTTAAAGCCCTAGCCAATGAAATATTTTCAAAGCTAAAGCCAAAGAAGTACCATACCTGAACTGATACTCACGATCTCTCCTAGAAAAATCGATCGATGCTAGGGTTTTTTGTCTTCCCCCAAATTCGTTCCTCCTCCAACTCCATGCCTTGCATCTTAGTAGAGTAATATTTCCAAAACATTGCACTATCATAGTCCGCTTTACCAAATTTGGATTGCTAGTTTCCTTCTTGAAACACAAGTGCAACCACAAAAATTATAATAAATAGTCTAAATAAAAACACATTATTGTTACAAAATAAAGCAGATATTACCAATGGAAAACATTAAAGTAAATCTTAATCATTAATTAATTCAGGCAATCAACATTTTTTTGTCAGCTTCAACTAAACTTTCTACTTCCTCTAACCATGGAAAGGAGAATTTAACTTCATGATCCTCAATCAATACCCCTCTATTGGCTAGCTTATCTGCACATTTGTTTCCTTCCCTTAATATATGGGTAAACCTAATTTCTTCAAACTCTTTAGCAAGATCTTGAATTTCCACAATTATCACTTGTATGTTCCATGGAGCCTTTGCTTTCCTCAAAATTGCATTTATTACTATGAGAGAATCACCTTCCATCCATACTCTATTCCATTTCATTTATTTACATATTTTTAACCCTTCTAAAGCTGCCCAAGCTTCAGCTTCATTATTTGTCTTAAATCCACTATTGAAAGCATAATGAGATAAAATCTCTCCTCTATTATTTCTAATTATTCCTCCTCCTCCTGCTGGTCCTGGATTTCCTTTAGATGCTCCATCAAAATTTAATTTAACCCACTCCACATTTGGTGGTTTCCACTTTATATTCTTTGCCTTTATTTTGCTTCTCTTGTACCTGTTGGTCAAGAGTCTGCCCTAGGATAAAATGTATGTATGCGCCCTAGACCCGACCAACATTGAAAGGTTGAAGGAAAGAAATGTCCTTCAGGCCAATATCTAGAGGGGGTTGGTTCCCTCGCTACTATAAAATCTGGTATAAATATTAGGGAATAAAATTAACAAAAAGGAAGGGAAATATAGTTGTAAGTCGAAGAGATGATACGGGAATGAATTAAAAACAAGCTAAAAACCCAATTTAAATTAACGATATTCAATAGAAGGATAGAACATAAACTGAACTGAGATCATATTATAAAGTATGACTTCCAATAACATTCCAATATCCCTTCCCCATTGAAAAACTAAATCCAAACTCAAAATTTAATCCACAAATGACAATATAAATCTAACATAAATGTAAAGAAGAAAGTATAAACATACATAAAATGATCCAGAAATCAGAGCCAAAAAATCTTTGAATCAATGCAAATGTTAAACTGTGAGGGTTTTAGAAGCAAATATCCATCCTCTCCTTTTTTTACATCAAGTTTCTTAGTATTTATAGAGGATTTCACCTCCAAAATTGAATGATTATTAAATAAAATGATACCAGTCAAAGATTGATCGGTAGCAATTTTCTCCTTGACAACAACAACAAACCAATCTAGTGGTACATTGGGAAACAACAAGCAATTTTGGTAGGTGGTATATTAGGACTTAGCAGGAATTATTTGCAAAATTTTCATCTTCATGGCGGTGCCTAAAAAATGAGCATTCACCATAGTGGATGGCGCCTCGAAATCAGTAGGATCGCACCATAATCAAGGGGAAAGAAAACAACATTTAATTTTGGTAATCTTCTGGTTATCCATCGAATCTGATCTTCATCAAAAATAATTTTGGAAACATTAACTTCTTTACCCCAAAAATTAAATTTATTGACCTTGAAATTCCCCAAAGATGATCTTAGCCCAAAGCACCATCGAAAATAACTTTCGCTTGGAGGAAATGGTGAAAATTAATTTTGCCAAGGCAAGGCCCGAAATGTTCCTTCACCAAGGCACGGGTCGAAAATGGATTTTGCTATGATTTTTGCCCAAAAATATGCTTTCGCCATGATTTCACCCGAAATGGGCTTTCGCTAGAAATTTTACCTAGAAGGTGCTTTCGCCAGCGTTTTCACCTGGAACATACTTTCGCTAGCATTTTCACTAGGATTTTCATTTGAAGAGGGATTTTGCTCTAAATTTTGCCAGAAGAGGGATTTCACTCTAAATTTTTCCTGAAGAGGGATTTCGTTGAGCGAAACTTATTGCATACTCGAGAAAAATTTTAAACTAAATTTTAATGTGGCAAAAATGCCAACACTTTTAATGGCTCGCAGGGTATTCAGCTTGCCTAAATGCAATTGACCCCAAGGCCTTTATCCATTGGGCTTAGTCTCATCACCACCGATTGAAATAGATTATCTGCTACTTGCACCAATAGCTTTCGACTCTTTGAGATGCGAACATGTAGTTTCATATACTACGGTGGCTTCGGCCCAAGTATCAATACTGATAACTTGACAAGTTTGGAGTGTATCAACAATGTACCAAAAGGTCTGAACCTACTCTAGGTCAATGTAGTTGGCCCTTTGGCTGAGCTCCAACAAACTAGAATCAATGCAAGTAAGAATTTTCATCAATGGTAGCACATGCTCTTCGGTGATAGGCTCTTCCTAGCCATCAATCTTTGAAGTATCATTTTTGAAAATAGCCCATACCGCATCTAGGTATTTTTTTACCTGAATATTCCCTAATCATCAGTGAAACTATGGAAACCATTGCTTGCTTTAGTCTCAAAATAGACTAGCAAAATATATCTCTCTTGTTCAAACATATCTAGCAGCTTTTGAGCTGCTTTGACCAGATCCAACGTGGAAAAATAAGTGCATAATTTTATCTTGGAATTTGCCTAAGCTTGGGCCATGTCTCTCTTTAGGCTGAAATTTAACTCCATTTTAGCCATTATTTGGATCTTCATCACCATTTATAGTTTTGGTATGATATCCTCTTTCGAATACTCCACTACGTGTAAACCATGTGAAACAACCTACTGCACCTCCTAAAGGAATATGAGAACCAACATTGCTTTTGATGCCATTGTCAAATAATCGATAAGCAGATGACTGCAAGCCTCCTTGAATTTTTCCTTCGTGAGAGCTGCCAATTGCATCACCTTGTCTGCCAAATGATCTTGCAGAATCTAGATTTGGTCCTTTAAGGTTTGGACTTGTTGCTCTACTTCTTGTCGTGCTGCATGATGTTGTTCGACTGCCTGCTTGTATCCTTCAATTTCACTCTCCATACTTATCACTTTCTACTACCATTGCTAATATTTTGACTGTGCAGTGTCTAGTCAGACCTTCTACTTGGCTAAAGCATCTTCTAGTTTAGTTCTACTATCTTTTCTTCATCTGGAAGAAAAAATCCTTGAAATGTTCATCGTGCAAGTAGATCAAAATTACTTCCACCTATATGTTACCCATTTTATTAGTTGTATAAATTTTTGTGAGATTCTTGATGATGACCTGATATGAATAATCATTTGACTTTAAATTTCCTTGGAATTTCTGGACCTAAGGGACCATCTTCACAGTGTGCACCTCCATAGCCTTCGGATCAAAAGTCACCTTCTTCACTATTTTAGTCGGGGCTTGCGTGTCCTTCTGCTTGTGGATTTTGAACCATTTTGAAGAGGTTTGTTGTGCTTGAATGATCTTATCTACTACGGGGTGCTCCAGCAGAAGTTCTATTTCTGAAGCTAGTGGCTCCTGTGATGCACAAATCGAGGAAAATAGAAAAAGAGCTTGTTGAGGGTTTGGCTCAACAAAGGGAGCAAAAATGGAAGGTGCTACAGTTACACTTACCCTTGGAGGGGCTTGCATACTTATAGCGACAATGGTGTTGATAGGGGTAGAATACAAAATAGAGGATAATATAAGGGAAAATGGATTAGCGACGCATGAAAAAAAATTGAAAGATAGAGGAATGGAAGGAACAAAATAATCAAGAGGAGCATTGGTGATGTGCGACTATGAAATTGAGAAGGGAGCAGAAGGGATATATACGATAAATAGAAGTGAAGTGGAAGTAGAAACTGTAATATGAAAGGCAATGGTCACTAGATGCTTATTATTGAGAGAAGAAGAAAGAAATTACATACCTACAGGTTTCTACATCGTTTGAGCTGATGACGAAAGCTGTTGCACTACTGGATCTTTCTCTTCCTCATCTTTTACTAACTCTGCTTCAAGATCTATCAACTTCACCATTTGACATGGTTATTTTTGCTGAGTTGAAGAGGGTACCTCTCTAAAAGTCTACCCAACTGCAAGTGAAGAAAGAGGGTTTGTGATAGGAGTGGAAACTACACCACTTCTAGGCTTCTTTACAGTTTTAGGGAAAGGTCGCTTTGTACCTGTTGGTCATCAAATCCGCCTAGGAAAGGATTTTGGGTGAGTGTATGCGCCCTAGACCTGGACCAACGTTGAAAGGCCGAAGGGAAGAGATGCCCTCCGTGCCAATCTCCGGAGAAAGGCCGGCTCCTATACTAATCTACTTGGGTGTTTGAAGATAAGAGTGCAGGAAAGAAACAAAAGGGGTTATGGGAAGAGAGATCGATGATTTAAGGTGGGGAAGAACAGGAAGCACGATCACTAACAGGTAACTCGAATGGAAGCAAAGAATACCAAGAATAAATGAAGGAAACGTAATATCAATCTTCCTATGTATCCTCCAGGCGAGTTTTAGGGTACAGTCCCCGATCGCACATCGGACGCAAGGTTCAACTTTCTCAGTATGCGAACGAAGAGAGACAAAAGAATCAAGCACAGAAGGCAGCATAAAAGAAAACCAGTATTAAGCTTTTCCACTCCTATGTATCCTTCAGAATGAGTTTTAGGGTACAGTCCCCGATCGCACACCGGACGCAAGGTTCAGCTTTCTCAGTATGCGAACGAAGACAGACAAAAGAATCAAGCAAAGAAGGCAGCATAAAAGAGAGAAATTGAGCCCAAAGATCTTTAGTATTAATCGCAGGACATCAAGTTACAGTAGCTTTCTAGCAGAAAGTTCCCCCCCTTTTCTTATTACAATGCCTGGGTTTTTATAGAGGACCCGGGCCTCTGAGTCATAATTACATAGCAAAGAAGAGTACGCCCTCGAGCCCTGAGAATTCGGCTCCCCGAGGCTCTCGTGACCGAGTTTTCAAATATGTTACCAAAACTGGCAACTACAATCGGGTCAACCATGGAAAGGTGCATTGATGAGCCGTCTGGACGTCCTTGATCTCCGGGTGCGGTGCTCGAGTGGCCGTCATGCTCGTCGGGCTCTCCATCATGGCTTGATACTTCATTTTTGATTGCCAAAAATGAGCAACGGGCTTGCTGGGCACGAAAAATTGCATTTATGAGGCACTGCATCGCCTCGAGAAAATACCCGGCTTGGAACGCGTGCCCGTGAAGCGCTTCGCTAAGTTTTCATTCACAACTTTGCTTCGCAATGGTTTTGGGCCGAAGCAAAAACTCCTCTTTGGTATGTACTTCGCAAAATTGAGCTTCGCAAAACTGCTTTGGGGGTGAGGAGTGCCGAAGCATATTCGCTTCACAAAATGGGCCTCTTCGTCTTTGCCGCTTCGCTGACCAAATTACTTTGCTGACGCCCTCGGGAAATGCTTCGCTGCGACCTTCTTTCTAAACTGTGGTTCGGGAGAATTTCGGCCGAAGCAATTGTCTTCAAAAGACATTGCATCCTTTTACTTCGGGCAGAAGTACTTCGCACAAAATTAGCCGAAGCAAATGCTTCGCAATGAGCTTTTGGCGAAGTAAAAGTGGTTTGCTGATGGAGGGGCCCAAAGTGAGTACTTCGGCAACTTCCTGGCGAAGTACTTTCAATGCTCCTTGAGTTTCGCTTCGCTGATTTCCCGACCGAAGTGACTGATGGAAATACTTCGGATGCGAAGTAGTTTTACCCCCTTTTCTTTGTATTTCACTTCGGCACACCACTTCGTAGAAATCTTACCCGAAGTAGCTTCTGAAAATGCTTCGGGCCCGAAGTAGATTTCTTGCCTTTGCTTTTCGGCAAAGTTGTTCTTTCGAACGCTGCTTTTGTATTCTACTTCGGTGATATTACTTCGCAAAAAACTCCACCCGAAGCAGTGTTGAAAATGCTTCGGGTGCGAAGCTTTCTTTTCTTCTGAACGCCGCTTCGCTCAACTTTCACCCGAAGTAGCTGCTGGAAACGCTTCGGGTGCGAAGTAGTTTCATTCTCTTTTCCTTGTGTTTTACTTCGGCGAAAACTACTTCGCAAAACTTTTACCCGAAGTAGTGCTGGAAATGCTTCGGGTGCGAAGCTCTTTTCATTTCCCTTCGGAGAAGCTCTTTTCTCTAGCTTGTTCGGCAACGAAGTTCTTTCTTTTCTACTTTATATACAAAGGGGTGGCATTGGAAGCCAAAATTGCTGCAACTTTTCAAAATAAAAATAACAAAGCAAAAACTTTACACAACACTGTACAAAACTTGTTTCTTTTTCTACCCCTTAAGAAATGTGACAAGAATTGTCAACATTCTTGGCGGCTCGCGGGGCAACGAGCTCGTCTCGGTGGGAGAACCCTTTAGCTTTGATCCATTGGGCCAGAGTCTTTTCCCGATCCTTCTCCTCCTTCTTCCTCTGGGAGTGCTTCTACAGCTGGTTCTTGTTCTCCCTCTTCTTCTGCTTCTTCTTCCTCCTCTGCTCCTTCGTCTGTTGGCGTGGCCTCCTGCTGTGGTGATGGGACAAGGCGGTCGCGGATTCTCTTCATAGTTCGGCGAACATGAGCCCAAACCCCTTTCTGAAATGGTTCTTGGTCTTCGAGTGCCTTGACCAGAACATGGAACCGATCAATCTGCCCTATGTCGGCGTGTTTGATTCTTGCACCTAGGTCATTCAGATAGGCTACAATTTTGCAATGTCTTAGGATGAAGTCAGTGACCTGTCCCTCCGTGGCTGGCTCTTCCCACTCATCAATTTTGGAGACGTCATTTTCAAAATGGAGCCACGCCGGCTTAAGTTCTTCCCTGGTGAGAAGGTTCCCATCATCGTCTGTGAAACTCGGGAAACCCAAAGAAGAAAGGTCTTCAAAGTATCCCATTGATGTGCGCTGCTCCTGCTCAAATATATCGAGGAGGTCCTTCGCCTTTTGCGCTTTCTTCACCTTGGAGAAGAAAGCACGAACAGTGGCTTGGGCAGTAGACCAATCCCTAGCCGTTCGACTCATAGCAACGACCTGCAGGTCTTGATATCTAATGCTTTGAACTTCAAAGGCAAGCTTGAGTCGCCTCTTGATTTTTTGGATCACCTCATCCACTATTGGTCCCTTCTTAGCAATGGCATGCTGAGCTTCGATGACATAAATCAAAATTGACAGGGCATTGGAGGCCCGAGATCTGAAACCTTTGAGTAGGTGAGAGCGGATCTCCTTGATCCTACCTTTGTCGAACAGCTCCAGGTTTGCTTTTTGGTACAATTGCTGCTGGGCCTGCAGGATCTTGTTCTCGAGCTCTTTGGCTTTTAGCTCATTTTTGGCCTATTTTTGTGCTTGTTGCTCGGTCGAAGTCTGCAATTGTAGAATTTGTTGTTTGAGGGCATGTGTTTCCTTTTTCAACAACTTGCACTGTTTCTGAGAATCCTCCAGCTCAGAGCGAATCCTAGCCAGCTCTTCTTCCAACTTGATGTTGGCGTTTTCTGCCTCAAACCTACGCTGGTTAGCAATATTTGCATGTGCTCGAAAAGTTTCAACCCTGACATGCATGGATGCGGATTCGTCATCTATATTTAAATGCTCCAGGTCCTTGGTCTTCGCCTGGTAGTCGTAGTCAGCTGGAGTCATTTCATCCAGAGGCTTCTGGACCTTAGGGACCTTCCTAACCTTATGCATCTTTCCGCCCTTCAAGTCGAAAACCGCACATTTTTCAACTTGGGCCAGAGATTGCCCTCTTTTCTTTCTTGCCTCCTTCAGCATCTTCTCTGTATTCTGTCGAGCTAGGAGTAGCTTCTCAGCCAGGGGGCGCTCCTTTATTGAAGATAAATCTATTTCGAGAAAAGGCCGAATCTCCAGCCAAAGGTGTGAACAAATATAAAGAACTAACGGGGAAGGATTCCCCTGACGGCTCGAGGACGGGTGTAGCAGGGGCTTTGGCAAGCGGGACTATGCTTTGAGCTATGGGGGAGTGGGCTACGGGGCTTGGTGTAGGCGAAGTGGTTTCAGCGGGCTTATCCTGGTCAGACGACTCGGGAGGAGTGGGGCTATGCAGGATTGGACTGGCAATGGGCGGTTTCTGAGTGGGGGATTGACCCTGTGGGGGATGGAGAGATTGATGAGGGCTTCCACTCGGGACTACCGTGGATGTGTCAGAGACCGAAGCGAAGGGAAGAGAGTGCATACCTGCGTGCCCTCCTGGCAAAGCGGCTGTGGTAACTTCTTGCGTGGTCGGCTCTTGTTCCTCTTGGGCTTCATCACTCTCGACCTCCACAACTCCTACTCCGGGGTCTTTCTCTTGTTGGAGGAGTTCCTCCACATCAATGATATCTATTTCGGGGACCGTCTCAGCACTTGGTGCCCCTGCATCTTCAATGTTTGCTTCAACCGGGCCTGATGCAGGTGATTCAGTAGGAGTACTTGAAGGCTTTGTGCGAGGGCGCTTTGGGTGGCTCGGAGGCACTTGAATTTGCTCCTGCCTTTTTCTTTTCTTTCTCTCCAAAGGTTGCTCTGCTTCTTCTGCACTTGTATCATGAACTTTCGATGGCCTCTGTGGTAGTGCTGCAGGCGTAGCTTCGGCCCCTACTTCCTTTTCTTTATCCGAAGCATCCTTAGCGCCTCCTGGGCTTTCGCCTGACCCTGGGGTGGCCGGGGGAACAAAATCAGCAAAGGATATAGACTTCCAGGTTTTGACATTGGTGTCATAGAGAATCGCGAAGTCTTTATCCGAGGCTAAGAGTCCATAAGAATTCATTTTTTGATGGTGGACTCTCATTATCCACCATTCCCGAAGCTTTTCCTCGCTCCAGTATTTTACCTCCTCCTTCAAATCGTCCCTTGCCTTCTTCCAAAAGGTGGAGCTTGGAGTCGGGAGGGGGTACTGATCAGGGTCGAACTCGACCTCCATAGGATAGAATTCATGCCATGGAGGCAATGTCCTCATTCTTTCCAAATGCCACTCCAGATCTTTTCCATTGGGGTTATTCCTTTGTTCCACAACCTCGGGGTGAGGGCAGATGTGGAAGTTCTTGAATTTCAAATGATCCCTCATCACGCCCAAAGGATCATAAAGCCATTGCTGAGGAATCTGGAGTAGGCCAAAATCGATGAGCTTTTCCTCCAGGAAAACATTCTGTTTAAGGGCAAAGACTTCGATTACACCCATTCTAAAGGGGAAGTCATAGGTATGTGCCCACTTCCGGCCGTGGTCGTATACTGCATTTGTAGAGTCGCTCTGCCGAGCGACTTCCAATGCGAAATGATATTCGAGAGGGGTAGACTGGTAACAGGAAGGGCTTCCCTATGAAGCCGAATAGGCGAATCACCAATCCTTGTGTTAATTGGAAAACGTCCCCCTTTTTTCCCAGCACCACTCTATCTCTCAAACTGAGTGGTACCCGAGGACAAGAACCTTTTAACAGGTGCATGGCGGGTCCCAAAAATTGTTGATTAAAAGAATAATAGGACTCTTCCTTCAATAAGAGGGGAGTCCATTGATACACTGGCAGAGGATTTCCATCCTTGCCATTTGGAGAGATGGCGATATGGGGAAAACGCTTATGAACCTGGTAGAAGTACAACCAGACAAGAAAGGAACAGGGTGCGAAGTACTGGCCTATTGCTGAATTCTTCATGCTAGCGAGCCTTGTATGCAGGGTTCGGGCCACCCATTCCGCCCAATCAAAGAAAACTGGGTTGGTGCTCGGCCTTGAAGTGTCCGGGGCATAAAACTCCCCTCTTGAAATGCATTCGGCCAAAGACACCTGCCAGGGCTGTACTGAAGCATCTGTTGACAATCCCGCCACCCATGCAATGATGGAGAAAATATCGATGTTTTTGAAGGCCTCCAAGGGTAAGGGCATCTGGGGCAGCTTGTTTGAAGGTAGCCCGCTCTTGAGATTCTCCCACAGGAACTTCAATATGTAGTTGTTGGAGGTGAATCTCTCCATTTGTTCGTTTAGGAGGACATTGCGAACAGAATAGCCCTTGGGCGGGCCCTGCTGTGGTGCGAAGGCTGCTTGTACATCTTCCTTCAGGATGGAAAATAGTTTGTGACCCAAAGCATCTAACACTTGCCTGGACGCAGGTTGGTAATTTTGTGCGATAGCGTAGATCAGCTCGGGACAATGGTGAGCAGGCGAGGTTAAAAACCAGTAAATCTGGGAGTAATATGCAGCAGCTCTCTTATTTTTTGGTGTGAGCCTGCTTGTCATGAACTCTATGGTGTGTCGAAGATCGGATACACCCTTAGAGAGCTGTGTGTCTCGGATCTTCTCCCACCCATCAATTGGTGGCTCCACAAGTTGTTCTTCTTCCGAGTCGTCCCCCTCTTCCATTGGCTGCTTTTTGGGTCGAAGGGGAAGATTTAACTTCTTCGGAGTATGCTTTTTCTCTTCTTTCCCCTTCTTTGTTTTTTTGGGGCCTGCAACTTCGGGCTCTTTCCCCTTCTCCTTAGAGTTTTTCTTTCCCATGTTGTTATTGACAGCAACAGAGTTCTTGATACAGAGGGCTTTAATGTGAATGGCCAGATGCAAAGGACGGGAGGGTTGCAGAGTATCTGAAGGCTCTCAGTCTAGTTCTAGCTGATAGACAAATAACTTCCCTCTTGCCAGGAATTCGCTTTTATAGCCTAAAAAGGCAACCACCTGAATTTATGGCACCTACCAAAATTAAGTTTGCACCTCGGACGGAAGAGATTGCCGTATTCTTAAACCGTTTCTGCAGCGACGTGGTACACAGGGCTGCATGCTTCGATGATTACACTTTGTATTGGAGACGCCACCTGCTGCCACCTCGTACCTTAGTGCGAGCTTTTCTTTTCCCTTTTTTTGACTCGATCATCTCGAGAAATGCTCCACCACCCTTTTTCCTTAAATTCATCCGCTTCGTACTCCTTTCAAGGCCGTTGTCGGCACGTTCTCCGAGGTATGTTTTGAATTCTCCACCTCGCGCGTGTTCGGTTCGGCGAAGTTGAACTTCAATGTTGAAAATGCTTCGCGGTGAACCTTTGGTTCGGACTACTTTTCGATGCTTCGGGCCCGAAGTACTTCTTCTTCGCCGTGTTGCCGCTCTGCCTTACGAAGGTCGTCGAAGCTTCCTCTTTTTGAAAACTACTTCGCAGAAATTTTGCCCGAAGCAGCTACTAAAAATGCTTCGGGTGCGAAGCTCTTTTCACGCCTTTGCTCGAATTTTGGTTCGGCATGCTTCGCGGCGAACCTCCTTGCAACTGCTCCTTCGTGTAAAAGGCCTCTGAAGGAGATTATGAAGTGTAGTACTTGGATTTTGCGATCTTAGAGCAGGATGTACATGCAATTTATATACAAAAGTTCATACACAGTCACTTTGGAAGAAAACTGTGTGAAGCAGTTGTTTCGCCAGAATTTCTCCGAGGTCGTTCTACTTCGGCACTTTGTCCTCCGAAGTAGCTGCTTCGGATGCTTTTCCACCGAAGCTCCTCCCGAAGTTTATAAATCGCCGAAGTTTATTTGTCGAAGCATTTCTTTTGACGCGATTTATTTTTCGAAGTGCATTTTCATTTCATTTTTTTTTTGAAAGAAATCGTTTTACCTTAGCGGTGAAAAGTCTTCAGATGAAGACCATTGATGGAGATCGGCAAGACTTGGCCATCGACATCTTTGAGGATGAATGAATTGGCTGAGTTCACCTTCGTAATTTCGAATGGCCCATCCCAAAAGGCGTCCATCTTGTCGTGATTCCCAGGCTTGGCCTTCCAGGAGTCCCACTTCCATACCAGATCTCCCACTTTGAATGTGCGATCAGATGACTTCTTCTTGAACCATTCTTGGGTGACCTGAGTATGCTTAGCGAAGTTCTGGTAGGCTTTTTCATGATCTTCCTCCAGTTGCAGCAGCCGAGCTAATCTGTTTTCCATCGGACTAACTCCATCTTCTGCTTCTAACAGCTGCAATGCAGGGATCTCCACATGAATGGGTAAGATGGCCTCCTTGCCATAAACCAGGGCGTAAGGTGAAGTCTTGATTGACTTCTTGATAGAAATTCGATCGGCCCACAAAGCCCGATCTAGAAGGAGATGCCAAGTCCTTTTGTTTGTTTCTATGAGCTTTCTTAGCATCTTCAACAGAGTCTTATTGGTGGATTCTGCCAAGCCGTTGCCCTGTGGATAATAATTGGAGGATACTTTGTGATATATCCCATATCTGTAGAGGAATTCACTGATTTTGGCGCCTGTGAAGCCAAGGCCATTGTCTGTGATGATAGATTCGGGAATGCCGAACCTGGTGATCAATCCTTCTAGAAATGCAATTACAGTTTCTTGATCTGCATGCTTTGTAGGAATTGCTTCGGCCCACCTGGTGAAGTAGTCCGTTGCAGTCAGGATGAACTTATGTCCCGTAGAGGAGTTCGGTGATACGGCCCCTATGAAATCTAGCCCCCATTGTTGAAAGGGTGTCTCTACTTGTATCGGACGAAGGGGCATTGCAACATTTTTGTTTCGGTCGATGAACCTCTGACACTGCTCGCATTTACGACAAACTACGAAGGCATCGACAAAGAGTGTGGGCCAATAATAACCCACCCTAATGATCTTTAACGTCGTTGTTCTTCCTGCAAAGTGACCTCCCGATAGTCCAGAATGGAATTCTCCCAGGACCCTCCTTTTATCATCGTCTTTGATGCACTTGAGAAGGACACCATCAATGTTCCTAAAAAATAGGCCTTCGGGGCGCAGAGTGTATCTGGAGGACCGCATCCTGAAATGTCTTCGCTGCGATGCATTTAGATGCGAAGGACACTTGTCGGTGTTGAAATAGCAGATTATCTCACTGACCCAATCCTTCTCGTCTTCTTCATGGTTAGCGAAGCATTCTTCGGCTGGTAAGTCATCTCTCCGAGATTCTGTCACTTCGGCCGTTGCGCTCTTTGCCAATTCTTGACACAATGCATGGCCGTGAACCAATTTTGTGGGCTTGATCTCAATGTCAAACTCCTGTATCTTGTTCACCCAACCAGCTCTTTTGCTTCCCAATTCTCCTTGGATAATGAAATTACGCACATCGGGGTGAATGACAAAAACTGTGACTCGACTTTGAGAGATGAACTGCTTGAACTTCCTTAGTGATTTCATTACTGCATGCACCTGACGTTCTATGAAATTATATCTTTCTTCATGGGGATTGATCACCTGACTCAGAAACGCGATGGGACGCTCTTCGCCATCTTCCCCCTTTTGTGTCAGGACAACAACATAGCTCTCGGGCTCTCCTATGGCATACATGATAAAATCTTGACTGTAGTCAGGGTTGATTAGGACCGGCGCCTGAGCGATTCGAGCCTTAATCTCTTTGAATGCTTCCTTTCTCTCTTTTGTCCAACTGAATTCGATGCCCTTCTTCAGGAGTTGGGACATTGGCTTGATGACTTGGGCGAAGTCAGGGACAAACTTCCTCACGAAGTTAATCTGGCCGAAGAAGGATTGGAGTCCTTTCTTGTCTGTTGGGAGTGGGAGCTTCATTAGGGCCTCGGCTCTGTCAGGATCTACAGCAAGCCCTTTTTTTGATATCGCATGTCCCAGCAATTTACCTTCGCTAACTACGAATATAGACTTCTTTGGATTGATTGAGATGCCAAATTCTCGGCACTTTTCAAAAATTTGTTGTAGATGTAGTGGATGATCCTCCCTTCTTCGGGAGAAAATGGTCATGTCATCCAGATAGATGATGATAACCTTATTTAGAAGCTCACCAAAAGCAAGATCCATCGCCCTCTGGAAGGTGGCACCAGCGTTCGAAAGACCAAATGGCATTCGCTGGTAAGCAAATGTCCCCCACTTGGTAGTAAATGTTGTTTTATGCTGGTCTTCGTCCCTGACCCAGATTTGATTATACCCAAAAAAACCATCGAGCAGGGAGAAGCGTTGAGCTCCAGCCACCGAGTGCAAGATTTGATCGATTTGTGGGAGAGGATAGTGGTCTTTGAGAGAAGCCTGATTCAGGTTGCGAAAGTCCACGCATAACCGTATATCTCCGTTCTTTTTTTTGACTGGGACCAGATTCGCTACCCATGAAGAGTGCTTGATGGGATAAATGATCTTCGCCTCGAGCATCTTCAGGAGTTCGGCCTTCATTAGGACTTCGATCTTAGGATTAACCGGCCTTTGCTTTTGTCGGAAAGGTTTGACCCCCTCCTATAGTTCGATGGTGTGTTGAACCAGCTGCCGATTGTATCCTCTGAGATCTTGATAGGACCAAGCAATTATGTCAAAAAATTTTTTGCACAAATTCTGTATCTGTTCTATCTCTTCTGAAGTGCAGTCGGTTCCAACCTTTATTGCTTTTCCAGGTTCAAGCTCTAAGTCCTGATACTGCTTTTCATTGACTTTGATCATGTGAGAGAGGGCTCGGTCATTCTGATCAAAGAGGCTTTCAAGAGTGACCAATCCCTTGGGAACGCAGTTGTTCTTCAGTTGAACCAGCCCTTCATACTCTTCTTCATCAGAGCTTCTGTTCTCGATTGTGGCGGCTTCTTGGATCATGAAATTTACAATCTGCTCATCATTGTCAAAGACTTGCCAATGCAGATCTTTGTCTAGGATAGAGGGTCTATAGATCATCCTCACAGCTTTGGGCTTGTACACCATGTCTTCTGTTGGAGAGTACTTGGCTGCGATGGATGCCAGAACATCGGCATGTCGGTTCTTTTCTCGTGGGATTGACCATAGATTGAGAGACTCAAACTGGTCAAGCAGGTCCCATACCCTATTGCGGTATGACTTTAGATAATGTTTCTTTGAGGTACACCTGTTTGTGACCTGGTTGCATACCAATTCAGAATCTCCGAAGATTTGGAGGTGCTTTATGCCTAACTTGTCAGCTTTCTTAAGTCCTAGGCATAATGCTTCGTATTTCGCTGCATTGTTAGTGCAGCTCCATGTCAACCGGTAGCAATACTCTTTTTGCTCTCCGGATGGTGAAACTAGAAGAATCCCTGCCCCAACACCGTTTTTACATCGGGCGCCATCGAAGAACAACTTCCATAGTCCTTCCTGGGCACTCGTTCTATTCTTTGGTTGGGAGTGTTTTTTAGGCTTGGCGATCGTATAACACCCTATCTCGGTCTCCACCATGGCGTTAAAGTCTGCCAATGAGAACTCATCTTCATAACTTAATTGCACAAGAGATTCCTCGACCAGGTCTACCTGCTCTATTTCCTCTACTAATGCATTCACTGGTTCGCTGCTTTCCTCCTCGGACATCTTCTGTACAAGAAAAGAAGAAGGTTTTTCATTGTAGATCTTTACCTTCTTTCCTTTGAATGGAACCTCTAGGTGAGAGTAATCCATAGATAGATATCCGCCCAGTTTTGCCGTGAATTCCCTTGACAAGCACATACTGAAATATGGCTCTAAGTCGACTACAACTACCTCTTGTATGACTGTGATCTGAGGCATCTTATGCAGCCGGATAGGAATGTCCTTGATCACCCCTATAGTCTTCACTGGAGTACCATCCAACTGGAGTACACCTTGGCTGCTTCACGTATATTCCATCCCTATTTCTTTGTAGACTGCCCTTGGCATGACTGTCGTAGCGGCCCTAGAGTCGATCATGCAGTTATGTACAATATACCCTTCCATTTGTAGGGTCAGGTAGAACGGAGGTGGTCTATTCTTTCCCATGATAGATGTGGATAGGGTCTGCACAAGAGCAAGCGGTGCCACCTTTTTTGCTTTAATTGTCTTCAATGATTCTTGCAGCAAGTCCACCTGTCCAGGTAGTTGCAGTGCATCGTACAAGCTGATCTTGGCTGGGATCTTCTTCAACTCCTCTACAATGTTGTATGCCAGGGATTTGAGCACTTCAGGTTCCTTTCTGGGCTCGTATCTAGTACGATACTGCTCTGTAGCTTCAACTCTTTGCCGCTTGGTCAGGGAAGGAAACTTGAGCTTTTCCTTAGCCTGCTCCTTAGTTTCTGCCTGAGGTGATTCGACAGAGGCCTTTTGAGCCTTTTCTTTGATGGGTGCAGGCGGAGGAGCTTCGTTCGAAGCCGAAGAGGAAGATTATCCTTTCTCAGTTCGAACTTGTGCTTTTAAAGGAGCCATCTGAGTAGCATCCACTTCTATTGCCTTCCTTCCTCCTCTGGTAAGTACTGCAACCGGCTCCTCTTCGCCAATGGTCGGGTTCTGACTCATCTGCCTAATGACGTTGACTTGACCATTATGACTACTATTTGCCAACGTTTGCACATAGTGTTGGTGCAGGGTGCAGGTATTCTCTTCATGCGGATCATTGCATGTAGAGCACCAATATACATAATTGAAAGTGCTCGGAGCTTCATCAATCGCAACATTTCTCGTCGAAGCCTTCCCTTGCTGGACTGCTTGGTCTTTGGTAAGCGCAGGCGTAGGATAAGATCTTCTTGGTAGGAACTCCTGTTGTGCTTGCTTCTTCTTTACAATGGTCATGTCATTTGACAACATCTGAACTGTAGAGTTCAGAGACTGCATCTCTTGCAAAATTTTAGTTTGTATATCATCGACTTTTGGAATGAGTGGCAATGAAGCCATCGTCGGTATTGGAGGCAGGGCGGGGTGTTGAGGTGGTGCTTGCAGTACAGGAAATGTCGAAGTGACAGTGGGCTATGGAGTTGAAAATGTAGGGAAATGGATTTGTGGAGCGATGATTTGAGACACGATAGGATTCGGGTTCCAAGATGAGATCGGGAGTGCAGGGGTTGTGGAGATTTGCGAAGCGGCTGCGCTTGCATACTGGAATTGAAGGAATTCGGGAAGTATGGGCATCGACATCCTTTGGGGAAGCTTGCCCACAGCTATCAAATCCATTTTTGCTCTCTTGGCTAACTCATACAACTCGGGAAAAGTATTAACGTTAGAATATCTTACCATGAGACTGATATCGGGATTGAAAGCCCGAAGGAAATAGAGTGTTGCAGCTTCATCGGTTGGCCGAAGGCCAACTGGCACTCTCTACCAGGTTCGAGCGAACCTAACATTGAAATCTATGATTTCTTCTTGTGGATGCCTCTTGATCGAAGTGAACTGATGCAAAAGAGAGGTAGGATCGGAAGACTCATTGAAGTTTCCCATCATTTGCCCAGCTAATTGATCCCATCCCGTAATACTACCGGGTGGTAGAGATCTATACCAGTAGAGGAGTTTTCCCCTAAGGGAAAGGACCAGAAGCTTTACCATAATTTGCTCTTCTATAATATCATGGATCGCCGCCAGAGATATTATGTCCTGGATATGCTCTAGAGCAGTCTTCCCAGTTCCATCGAACGTTGGGATCTTCTTTATGGCAGCAGGCGGCACTTGCCCTTGTCCTGCTAAATTCAGAGGTGACAAGGAATCCCATGCTGGGCACAACCTGGGCGGCTGTGGCTGCTGCATTTGTTGTTGTTGTTGTTGTTGCTGCTGTGCCATACTTGCTCTTGAGTTTTGAGAAATAGGAATTCCCGAAGCTCCCCCTTGACTGCTAATAGGACAACTAATAGGAATGGAGGGACTAGGATGCTTCGGAGAGTTGGGAGGATTGGGAGGAAAACTAGATGTTGTACTATCAGAAGTTGAGCCTTGTCTGCCAATAGAGGATGTTCCTTGTAACAATGACTCGGGGGTGACCAACCTTGATTGTTCCCCGAAGGCATCAATATCTAGCTCAAAGAACTCGGTTTCCTCTCCTCTATTCTTAACTCTCCATCTTGTTTGCATGAAGGCACAGACTTTTGGTACTGGTCTTTATGACTTAAATATTCTTGGGTAAACAGAGTCGCCAGATGCTAAGAGTCTTTCAGTAATGAGGGCATCGGTCCTCACTACCACTAGTTAGGTGAGACTGATCGGGTCACACCGAGAACTGGTTAGAACTATGGGCCCCGGTGAAGATGGGTTTTGCGTTAAAATATGGGACCTTGACTGGTTATGGATCTTACTAAGACAGACACAGTAGGTCCCACCGGGCGTGCCAAAAACTGTTGGTCATCAAATCCGCCTAGGAAAGGATTTTGGGTGAGTGTATGCGCCCTAGACCTGGACCAACGTTGAAAGGCCGAAGGGAAGAGATGCCCTCCGTGCCAATCTCCGGAGAAAGGCCGGCTCCTATACTAATCTACTTGGGTGTTTGAAGATAAGAGTGCAGGAAAGAAACAAAAGGGGTTATGGGAAGAGAGATCGGTGATTTAAGGTGGGGAAGAACAGGAAGCACGATCACTAACAGGTAACTCGAATGGAAGCAAAGAATACCAAGAATAAATGAAGGAAACGTAATATCAATCTTCCTATGTATCCTCCAGGCGAGTTTTAGGGTACAGTCCCCGATCGCACACCGGACGCAAGGTTCAGCTTTCTCAGTATGCGAACGAAGAGAGACAAAAGAATCAAGCACAGAAGGCAGCATAAAAGAAAACCAGTATTAAGCTGTTCCACTCCTATGTATCCTTCAGAATGAGTTTTAGGGTACAGTCCCCGATCGCACACTGGACGCAAGGTTCAGCTTTCTCAGTATGCGAACGAAGACAGACAAAAGAATCAAGCAAAGAAGGCAGCATAAAAGAGAGAAATTGAGCCCAAAGATCTTTAGTATTAATCGCAGGACATCAAGTTACAGTAGCTTTCTAGCAAAAAGTTCCCCCCCTTTTCTTATTACAATGCCTGGGTTTTTATAGAGGACCCGGGCCTCTGAGTCATAATTACATAGCAAAGAAGAGTACGCCCTCGAGCCCTGAGAATTCGGCTCCCCGAGGCTCTCGTGACCGAGTTTTCAAATCTGTTACCAAAATTGGCAACTGCAACCGGGTCAACCATGGAAAGGTGCATTGATGAGCCGTCTGGACGTCCTTGATCTCCGGGTGCGGTGCTCGAGTGGCCGTCATGCTCGTCGGGCTCTCCATCATGGCTTGATACTTCATTTTTGATTGCCAAAAATGAGCAGCGGGCTTGTTGGGCACGAAAAATTGCATTTATGAGGCACTGCATCGCCTCGAGAAAATACTCGGCTTGGAACGCATGCCCGTGAAGCGCTTCGCTAAGTTTTCATTCACAACTTTGCTTCGCAATGGTTCTGGGCCGAAGCAAAAACTCCTCTTTGGTATGTACTTCACAAAATTGAGCTTCACAAAACTGCTTCGGGGGTGAGGAGTGCCGAAGCATATTCGCTTCACAAAATGGGCCTCTTCGTCTTTGCCGCTTCGCTGACCAAATTACCTCGGGAAATGCTTCACTGCGATCTTCTTTCTAAACTGTGGTTCGGGAGAATTTCGGCCGAAGCAATTGTCTTCAAAAGACATTGCATCCTTTTACTTCGGGCAGAAGTACTTCGCACAAAATTAGCCGAAGCAAATGCTTCGCAATGAGCTTTTGGCGAAGTAAAAGTGGTTCGCTGATGGAGGGGCCCGAAGTGAGTACTTCGGCAACTTCCTGGCGAAGTACTTTCAATGCTCCTTGAGTTTCGCTTCGCTGATTTCCCGACCGAAGTGACTGATGGAAATACTTCGGATGCGAAGTAGTTTTACCCCCTTTTCTTTGTATTTCACTTCGGCACACCGCTTCACAGAAATCTTACCCGAAGTAGCTTCTGAAAATGCTTCGGGCCCGAAGTAGATTTCTTGCCTTTGCTTTTCGGCAAAGTTGTTCTTTCGAACGCTGCTTTTGTATTCTACTTCGGTGATATTACTTCGCAAAAAACTCCACCCGAAGCAGTGTTGAAAATGCTTCGGGTGCGAAGCTTTCTTTTCTTCTGAACGCCGCTTCGCTCAACTTTCGCCCGAAGTAGCTGCTGGAAACGCTTCGGGCGCGAAGTAGTTTCATTCTCTTTTCCTTGTGTTTTACTTCGGCGAAAACTACTTCGCAAAACTTTTACCCGAAGTAGTGCTGGAAATGCTTCGGGTGCGAAGCTCTTTTCATTTTCCTTCGGAGAAGCTCTTTTCTCTAGCTTGTTCGGCAGCGAAGTTCTTTCTTTTCTACTTTATATACAAAGGGGTGGCATTGGAAGCCAAAATTGCTGCAACTTTTCAAAATAAAAATAACAAAGCAAAAACTTTACACAACATTGTACAAAACTTGTTTCTTTTTCTACCCCTTAAGAAATGTGATGAGAATTGTCAATAGTACCCATGCTTATTTTTCTGAGTGAAATTTGTTCTTAGGGCGGTAGGTGTTCCTCTTCTTCTTCGACAATTGGCTCCTCTTCAACCAACGACTTTTCTTCTCTTGCCACGACCTCTTCATTGTCAGGACTTTGAATACTTTGAGGCACCAAGTCAAGAAAGAGATGGGTTGGTACTTATCACAATGCTCATCATAAATTTGTGAAAACACTTCATCCATAGCCAATGGGTAAGCTGACCTAGGCTTCCCTCGGTGAACTCTCATGATCCACCAGTTGGTGATCTTCTCATTAGACCATTCGGGTAATTTATTTTTCATTTGATTAAACAAATCCTTAGGAGGAACCTACTTCGAATGATTTGTGGGATCATACTCGACTTCTATTTCATAGAAATCATGCCAAGGAGGGAGCGACATCATCTTTTCAATATGCCACTCAAGGTCACGTCCCTTGGGATTGTTCCTCTGTTGCAAGATATCTTCTTTGGGGCAGCAATGAAAATTCTTAGCCTTGATAAACTTCTCAAAAATACCCAAAGGGTCGTATCACCATCATTGGGGAAGCTCAATTAACCCAAGGTCATACAATGTTTCGACAATCAACTCATTCTACCCGTATTGAGTCACTTCAATGTCACCAAAGCGAAAAGGCATGGTGCACGTAGCTGGCTTTCTCCTACCTGACCCATATGTGTCATTGGTAAAGTCATTCTATCAGGCTACTTCCAATGCAAATAGATGCTCCATGGTAAAATACGGTAAAAGAAAAGGCTTGTCTAGAGAAACCAAAAATTCTAACGACAACTCCTTGCATCAGCAAAAATACGTCACCTTTCTCTTTTCCAACAATATCCTCCTTCATTGCTTTCGGCACTCTATCACACGCGCCATAAATGAGTTCAAGGGTGGGTCCCAAAAACATCCGATTAAAATTATAGTAGGATTCCTTCTTCGACAAATTTTGGGTCCATGAATAAACTGGCAATATTTTGCCTACTTCATCTATTTTCTTCACCGCTACAAAGGCAAAATGATGATGCATATAATAAAAGAAGTACCAAACCAAAAAAGAACAATGCCTGAAGGTGATGTCTTCCCCACTCTGCACCTTCTCCAACTGAGTGTGCATCCTTTGAGCTACAAAATCTACCCAATCAAAGAAAATTGGATTTGTGTTCACCTTCATGGTAGTCAGGGCGTAAAACTCAACCTGTGAAATGCATTGTGCAAGCGACGCTTGCCACTTATGTACTATGGAGTCTATGGATAGTCTGACAATCCATGCCAACATCGAATATAGGTCTGGGCTCTTAAAATATTTTAGCGACTTCGACAAAGCTGGCAATTCTCCAAATTGAGGTGATTTTAGCAATTGATTTTCCATGAACTACCGCATGGGCACTGTAGACTGGTATCTTTCCTCCTACTCTACAAGATTGAGCTTCTTAAAAATAACGTCAGAAGGAGGTCTCATGCCACAAGCGAAAGCTTCTCGAATAGAGTTGGCTGAAATGTTGAACAACCTGTCTCCATGGGCGTTTCAAATGGCTCTCGTAGAAGAGTCATAAAACTGAGCAATTGCCCACACCAACTCTAGACATTCATGCACCGACGTACAAAGATACTAGGAAATATGAGAATAAAATGTCGTGGTGCATGAAATTTTGATGGATACCTTCTGAAGAGCAAATTCAACATCTTACCACAATTTCTCCACGCCTTTGTTCGTGATTACACAATCATTGATTTCTACCAGTCGATCATAATAAGGTGCCAGTTCTTCTTCTTCATCCTTTTTGGCTTTTTGCTGCTTCTTTCCTATATCAACCTTCTTCTGGGCCTTCTCCTTCTTGGCTTCTATGGTCTTCCTTCCCATATTCGACCTTATTTCTTTAACAGACAACAAATAATTCTATACCTTCGAGCAATGACTCTACAAACAGGAGCTCTACAATTTTCTTTATTTATTCAGCTGAAGTGTTCACCCTTTTATAGCTTTTTGACCACACCTACTGGATTTAATGCATGTGGCACACCTGCTGAATTTGAGATGAATGTGCACCTAGGTCTTGGGGCATGTCACGCTTTCCAATAATTTTGATTGTTTCACCCATATCTTTTTCGAGCGTCGTGATAGGTTATTTTATTTTTCCTTTTTGGGGCATGCAACCTGTCATTAATGGTTAGTGATTACCTACTTTTTCACCTCGAACTGTGTGATAGGTGCTTGTTTTCATTGATGTGGAGTGTCGATAATACCTTTTTCTGACTTTGCTGGTGAAAAAGCCATGCATCTGGGAGTTTCGCTAAAAAAATAAGGTGAAAAGCACTTTCGCTCACTTAGACACCGAAAATGGCTTTCACCAACTCAAGCGCCCGAAAAGCATATAAGCTGAAGTATCTTTTGCCAACTTGGTCGAACGCCAAAAATACTCTTCGATGGCGCGAAGATGAGTTTCGCTCCAAAAAAACAAGATATGCATGGGCGAAATCTTTGTTTTGAGCGAAGCCACTTTTCTCTTTTTTTTAATCCAGTATTTTTGCTAACTTGAGTGCCAACATTGCTTTTTGGTGGTTCAACTATTAAAAATAGGTGCGACTTAACTCCATGCACTAAAAAGCAAAACTTTTAAAACATGCATGTGTTTTCGCTGATTTTAAGCACCAAAAATACCTTTTGATGTGATGCAGGAGCATCCAGTAGTGTAAGGGCAATCCTGCAGCACCAAAAAGAAGAATTTGCATTTTCTCTTTTAGTTGTAGGTTTCTTTAGTTGTTTTACAGTCCATGATGACCCTTAAGAGGTGTAAGTCAGTCAGAAGTCAAAAAAGGCAAAAATCGAGAAGCGGCCATTTTTAGGAAATCGGCCTAAATGGACACCTATGGACTTGAAAATTTACCCAAAGGAGGGAAATTGAAAAATTAGACTTATGGTGAAAGAATCACCCCAATACCCTGAACGGTTTGAGAGATATTAAAGTTTTCATCCCAAGAAATTTCTCCAACATAACTTAAAAATACAATTTGAAGACTTTAGAGGCCCTATAGAGGGATGAAAACTGGATGAAATGGATTCCCATTATTTTTTTGTTGTAGATCTCTTCCCAAGATTTCCAATGATATATTACAATAGTCAATCGGGTCAACGAGTCAAAAGTTATGGCTCTAGGAAGATGTGCGACCAAAATTCAATTTTTGCATGAAAATTCCTAGGCGAATTAGGGTTTTGATGGAAAAAGGGGTTTCTTTGTAATAAAATCAGCCTTGTGGTCAGAATACTATAATTTTGGGGGCAAAGAGTCTCTGTTTTTCCTATTTTCATGAAAGTAATATGAAATGTTGGATTTCTTTGGAATTTCTCTATGATTTTGAGTGTTGTCTGAGTGTTGGGTGGAGTAGCCCTTCATCATGATGTCTTCACTATCGAAAAAGCATGGCGTGTAGGTGAGAGAGCACTTTCGGGTGAAATTTCCAACTTGGGCACCAAGAATCACTTTTTGGTTTATCTATGTGTGCAAAAACAATGCTTTCGGGTGAAGTTCATGTCTTCGGCTCCGAAAATAGAAGGAAGAAGAAAAGATTTTTTTGGAAGAGGATTTTTTGGAAAATGATTGTCGGAAATGTGAAGACACTCTTGCTAGCGAAAATAATTTTTTTTTATGAAACAAAGTCAAATAGACTATATACATATTTACAACTTGGATGTTCCTTCATTTCTTTACTGATAATAGGCCTTCAGATGAAGACCATTGACTGGAATCGACAGAACATGACCTTCCATGTCCTGCAAATAGAATGAATTAACTTGATTATTATTGGCGATCTGGAAGGGACCTTCCCATATTACCTCAAATTTATGATGATTTCTCGGCTTGGCCTTATTTTCATTCCATTTCAACACAAGATCACCAACACTGAAAGCTTTATCTGAAGTTTTCTTACTGAACCAGTTCTTAGTCACCTGGATATGCTTCATGAATGCAGTATATGCTTTCTCTCTTTCCTCTTCCAACTGCAAGAGCTGAGACAACCTTGTACTCATAGGATCGAACTCCCCCTCTTCACTATCAAGCAAGTGCAAGGACTGGAGCACCGACAACTCTATATGGATAGGCAAAACCGCTTCTTTTCCATACACCAAAGAGTATGGAGATGTTTTGATAGACTTCTTAATTGAGATGCGATCAGCCCATAGAGCTTGATTCAGGAGCAAATGCCAGCTCCGCTTGTTATCTTCTAGAGTTCTTTTCAAAATCCTTAGAATATTTTTATTTGTTGACTCAGCCAATCCATTTCCCTATGGGTAATAGTTGGATGAAGTCTTCAAATATATTCCATACTTGCTTGCAAATTCATTAATTTTGGCTCCAATGAATGGAGTCCCATTATCTGTCACAATGGCATCTGGTACACCAAAGCGCGTTATCAACCCCTCTAGGAAAGAAATGACAACTTCTTGATCTGCTTTCTTAGTTGGCACTGCTTCTACCCATCGGGTGAAATAGTCAGTGGTTGTTAAGATATATTTATGCCCAACAGATGAATTAGGGTCAATAACCCCAATAAAATCTAAGCCCCATTGTTGAAATGGTGCTTCTACTTGAATTGGGTGAAGTGGCAAGGAAGCATTTCTACTTCGACCAACATATCTTTGGCATTTATCACAACTTTGGCTAACCTTGAATGCATCAAAAAAGAGAGTAGGCCAATAATAACCCACCTTTATAATTTTTAGAGCCATGGGTCTACCTGCATAATGTCCTCTTGATAATCCGAAATGGAATTCTTCCAAGATCTTCTGTTTCTCTAACTCTTTGACACATCTCAGAAGCACTCCATCAATGTTCTTGTGGAATAGCCCATTTGTCAACATGACATATCTGTAGGCTTGCAGCCTAAACCTTCTTCTTTGCGAAGCATTAAGATGAGAAGGACACCTTCCTGTATTGAAGTATTCGACAAGGTCTTCTATCCAATCTTGGTTAATTATGGGCTGATTAGTAAGATTACTTTCTTGCACTGGACCTTCAAACTGGCATGCTATTGTTTTAGAAGCAGCACTCCTTGCAAGCTCTTGACATAGTGCTCGACCATGAACCAACTTGGTCGGTCGAATCTTGATATCATATTCTTGGATCTTGGAGACCCAACCAACTCTCTTATCTCCAAGTTCTCCCTGGATAATGAAACTTCGGACATCAGGATGTACAACATGAACTATCATTTTGCTTTGTGAAATAAAATGTTGAAACTTCTTCAGAGATTTTCATCACTGCATACACTTGCTTCTCAATGAAGTTATATTTTTCTTCATGTGGTTGAATCACTTGACTCAGGAATGCAATAGGCCATTCATTTCCATCTTCTCCCTTCTGTGTAAGGACAACCACATAACTTTCTTGCTCACCGACAACATAAAGGATGAAATCCTTAGAATAATCAGGATTCACCAAGATGGGAGCCTGAGCAATCCTCTCCTTAATCTCTCTGAATGCTTCTTTTCTTTTCTCCATCCATTTGAACTCAACATTATTTTTTAGGAGTTCAGTCATTGGCTTCACTACTTGAGCAAAGTCTACAATAAACTTCCTAATGAAGTTGATTTGGCCAAAGAAATATTGTAAACTTTTCTTGTTAGTCGATAATGGGAGCTTTAAGAGAGCTTCGGCTCTAGCTGGGTCAACAACTAACCCTTTCTCAAAAATCACATGGCCTAGGAGCTTTCCTTCTTTTACCATGAAGATGGACTTCTTCGGGTTGATGGATACCCCAAATTCTCGGCACTTCTCAAATACCTATCATAAATGTAAACCATGTTCCTCCCTTTTATGGGAGAAAACTATCATATCATCCAAATAAATGATAATGATTCGGTTTAGTAACTCATCGAAATCCAGGTCCATTGCTCTCTGAAAGGTTGCTTCAATGTTTGAGAGGTCGAAAGGCATTCATTGGTAAGCAAATGTTCCCCACTTTGTGGTGAATGCCATTTTGTATTGGTCTCCATATTTGACCCAGATTTGATTATACCCAAAGAATCTATCTAGTAGAGAAAATATTTGCGCTCCTGCAACCATGTGGAGGATCTGATCTATCTATGGCAAAGGATAATGGTCCTTTAGAGAAGCCTGATTAAGATTTTAAAAATCAATGCATAAGTGAATATCTCCATTCTTCTTCCGCACAGGGACCAAATTTGCTACCCAGGAAGAGTGCTTGATAGGATAAATGATCTTTGCTTCGAGCATCTTCAAGAGTTCTACCTTCATCAGGGTCTCAATTTTGGGGTTGATTGGCCTCTACTTTTGTCTGAAAGGTTTTACTCCTTCCTGTAGTTCAATTGTATGTTGGATAACATTCTTGTCGTACCCTTTGAGGTCCTGATAACTCCAGGTGACAATGTCTAGGAATTCTTGGTATAGTTCCTTGATTTGCTCGAGTTCTTCAGGTGTGCAATCAGTTCCAACCTTGATTGATTTTCTAGGTTCTAACTACAATTCTTTGTACTCCTTTTCATCCACCTTGATCTTATGCTTTATTGTTCTATCATTTTGATCAAAGAGACTTTCAAGCGTAATCAATCCTTTTGGGATGTGATTATTTTTCAACTGGATCAATCCCTCAGGTTCTTCTTCATCAAATGTTCTCCCTTCAATACTTCTAGCTTCATTTATCAAGAAGTTCACAATCTGCTCATCATTCTCGAACACTTGCCAATGAATATCCTTATCAGGAACTGAAGGCCTGTAAACAAGCTTCACAATCTTTGGTTTTTGCATCATGTGTTCAGTTGGGGAAAACCTGGCACCAATGGATGCCAAGAGATCGACATGCTTATTTTGTTCCCATGAAATCGCTTGGATATTTAACATCATGTAGGCTTCAAATAGGTCCCAAAATTTGTTGCGATACACCTTCAAATAGTGTTGTTTGGAGACACACTTGTTAGTCACTTGATTGACAATCAGCTCTGAATCTCCAAAAATCTGGAGTTGTTTGATCCCGAGTTTCTCTGCTTTCTTCAAACCTAAGCACAATGCTTCATACTCGATAATATTATTTGTACAGCTCCATGTCAGTCGATATGAATATGTCTTCTGTCTTCCAGAAGGGGAGATGAGGACAATCCCTGCTCCAGTGCCATTTTTACATCTTGCACCATCGAAGAAGAGTTTCCACAATTGATCTGAGATAGGATCTCCATCATTGGATACCTTCACTTCCACCTTGTCAAGCTTGGTAATGGCATAGCAACCAATCTCAATTTCAATCATTGCATTGAAGTTATTCATGGAGAATTCATCTTCTATGCAAAGTTCACCTAGAGCTTCTTCCATTAAATCTAACTCTTCCATCTCTTCGATCATCAAGTTAGCCAAATCCATGGGCTTTTCTTCATCCTCGATCCTTTCTATATGAAAGGTGGAAGGTTTCTCATTGTAGATCCAAATTATTTTCCCTTTGAAAGGAATTTCTAGATGGGAATAATCTAGAGAAAGATAGCCTCCCAACTTGGTAGTGAATTCTCTCGAGAGGCACATACTAAAGTATGGTTCCAAATCAACCATGACCACCTCTTGGATCACAATGATTTGAGGTATTTTATGCAACACAATTGGGATATATTTAATAACACCCACTATTTTCATAGGGGTTCCATCTAACTACAAAACTCCTAGGCTACTTTTGGTATACTCCATGCCCATGATCTCACAAACCACTTTCGGCATGATAGTCATCACAACACTAGAGTCAATCATGCAGTTATGCACAATCCAACCCTCCATCTTGAGAGACAAGTAAAATGGTGGTGGTCTATTCTTTCTAGTAGTCAAAGTTGTAAGCATTTGAGCTAACATAGTGTAGACATAGAAAATTGACCCACTTTCAGTGGGTAATCTTCCTTGTAACCCCTAAGAGGTCCTCAACCCCTACCAAGAGCAAGGGAAGACCTCTTTGCCCCTCCTTTTTAGTTTCTTTTGTCTTTTAGTGAAATTGTGCCCCATTTTCATGAGGTACGACTTCGTGCAAGCGATATCGCATCCCGTTAGGATGGGGCATGACTTCACTATTTTTAATTTAATTTTTATTTTATTCTTTTTGGCCCACTTAGACCTAGGTTTAAACCCTCCCAACGTGTTTTGGCATCGGCTTTGGGTTTATTTTTCCCATATTTTCCCTCCGATTTCATCTATAAAAGGAAGGATGTTCTTGCTTAATCATATACAAGTTTTTGATATGCGATCTTAATGCAAAATTCTGATTATTGATTAAGCTCAAAATTTTTATGATAGCTCGCTCTTCTTCCTTTGCTTTCTTCTACTGCAAGCTAACCTCAAAGTGTGAATTTTGGATTTGATCTTCTATTGCATGGATTGGATTGGATTTTTGTGTGACTTGGTGGATTCATGGTGTGGTTCGGAGAGATAGAGTGCCCGCTTGGATACTTCAATCTTCTCTGCCTGCTTCTATGATGTCCATTAGGGTTTGCTTACTTTATTTTTGATATTTATTTCATCTTCTGCATTCACTTTTTATTTTTTATTAATCTGTAGTGATATCATACCTGACATTAGCGAGGCATGACTTCACTTGCCTAGATTAGGGTAAACTAGTCTACAGAAGTGAAATCGTACCCCGTCCAAGTAGGGCATGACTTTGCTGTTGCGTTATCATGCCCACTCTAGGCGAGGCATGACTTTTCCCTAGAGCACATCGAGGGTAATTTCAAGATTCTATTTTCACTATTGCATTCCATTTTGCATCTAGATCATACTATTGCATTCTATTTTCTATTTTCTGTTACTGCATTTTTATTTTATGATTAATCATCCAAAGGTCAATTTCTAATTTTGTTTTAAAAGGTCATCTAAAAGGACCTAGGGGGCTTGACTATTGCACCTCCAAGGACTGTTACATAATGGCCTAAGCAGGCCCCCTAATGCTAATCCTATTTTCAAGTGTTTTATGAGTTATCTTGCAGAAATAGGTATTTTTGATATCATTGGACAAGAGGCAGAAAAAGCTAAATCAACCACCAGTCTAGATAAGTGCTCTAATCATTTTATTGGTTGAATATCTGATCTAATTATTGATTCTTAGGCATCTAAAAGTGAAAAGCATTTAGTTTGCATCTAGGGATAATTTTTGTGCATTTATTTTGTATGTTTCTGCTTTAAAGGTTTTCTGAAATAAACCCTAGGTTAGTGAGCATTCAAAATAAAGAATCATATTAGGCTAGCTCTTGTATGCTTGCATTCTATTTTCTACTGTTATATTCTGTTTTCTGCATTGTCCTTTATCTTTCCTAGTTTAGATCTAGAAAGGCTAAACTTAGGTGTTTTTCTTAAAACTGAATACATCAAACATTCTTGAATATCCTGAGGACTTGGAGCGAGTCCTTAAACCATTCCTGGTGAACCCTTCCCCCTAGCATCGAGTGTAGAGTACAACATACCCCCATGGTTCACCCCACGAAAGGTTCTCTCCTTGCGGATCCAGCCTTTTGTTTGGGAATTGTACGTGGTAGGGTAGTTTTCCCCCTCTACATATTTGGTGAACCCGACGTGAACACCTCCTTTTCTTTCAAACACTAAGCAAGATCATTAATTCTATTTGAAAAATATTTAAGTAATTAAAATTTGTTTGTTAGTGTTTTCCCCTATTTGTTTTTCACTACTTCTAATGGCTCCTTTCCTTAGAAGTCAGAGGAAACAATTAGAGTCTGATTATGTTCCTTTGGAAGATGATCATATTGATAGGGAAGACCCTAATGTAGATCCAGAAGAGCAAGAAGAGGTAGACATGGAAACTGAAACTAATCTTGATCCTTTTGTTGGACCTAATGGTAGTTATGTCTTTTCATCATTTGATCACATTTGGGAATTCATGAAAGCTCATAAGGAAAAACTATTGGAATATGTAGAATGAGAAGCTCATCTTGAAAAAGAGGATGCTACTCCTTCCCCTCCCAATAGGTCTCCTTTGCTTCATCATGGCATTCCTACATCTCAATCCTTGCATCAAAACAATTTTAAGAACCAAGTGACTTGTGCCACTACTAATACCACCAATGTTGGAGGGAATCTGCAAGTCTCTCTAACTAGTAATGGCCCAAAAAATTATTCTCAATTTCCTCCTTCATCCTCTAATATCAACACCATTGCTTCTGTTCCACCAAATTTTAGTTATCCACAAAGTGCCACATACAACCAAAGTATCCAAAACTTGAATCAAACATCAGGATTTCAACATACATACTTTCCTCCTTTGGGAAGTCTGGGAAACATACATAGTAATTTAGAGATGCAAAATTTGGCAAGTGTTGTGAATCAATTGGTTTCAAGGATGGATATGATTCAACCTTCAGGGTTTACATACAATTATAAAGAAATGTGTAGTCAACCATTGGATCCTATTGTTGCTGCTAGACCTTATCCTAAGCATTTTTCTATGCCAATATTACCAATCTATAAAGGGATTGAAGATCCAATAGAGAATTTAAGAGGATTCATAATAGCTTGCCATGATCTTATTTATGATGATATGCTCTTATTGAAAACATTTCCAAAGAGTCTTTCTAGAGTGGCATTAGAATGGTATTATTGATTGCCCAACTATTCTTTGAAGAGTTTTGAGAAGACTATAGAGATGTTTGTTCATCAATTTAGTGCTTACATTGAAAAGGAAGTGACTATGAGAGATTTATATGATTTAAAATAAAGTAAAGAAGAAAGTTTTTTCAGAATTTTTAGCTCGTTGGAGAAGTTTAGTTGGCCGATTAAGACAACCTGTGTCTCAGAAAGATATGCTTGATATATTTATTGGTAATTTACAAGAACAATTATCTTATGCTCTAGAAACTACTATTGTCACATATTTAGATCAAGCAATTGAGTTAGCAAGAAAAGTGGAACAAGCTCTCATTAGAAGAGGTCAACTTAAGGTTAAAGAAGATAAGCCAATTAAGTCTCAACCTAAGAATAAGCATATAGGAGGCAATAGTGATAGTAGGCCTGTTAACAATGTCAATAACAACCTACAAAATATTGTACTTCAGAAGCCTCCTCAAAGGAATTTCACAAGACTTAATATCCCTATGGAAGCAGTTTTAAAACAATTATTGGATGCTAAGGCAATAGAATTACCTCTAGTAAGATAACCAGATACTACAACTCATTGGTATAAGGTAAATCAATATTGCACTTACCATAGAGTAGAAGGACATTGGATGAACACTTGTAAGAAGTTGAAGCATGTGGTTCAAGATTTGATTGATGCAGGATACATTGATTTAGGAAATATCCAATCAACAAGTAATCAAACTCCTACTCAACAAGTTCCAACAATAAATCAAGACATGGGGATATTTAAGGATCCCCTACCAAAGCATGAGCAACAAACAACCAATCAGGTGGCTCATCAAGATGATTCCCTATGCCATAGTAATGTGGTTGGTATGGTTGGGGTAACTACAAGGAAACAGGCTCAGAATCAGCAACATCAACAAGGACAGAGTTCAGTATCTCAACCCAGTTCAGTTTTAAAGGAGAATCAGAGAAGAGATTCAGCTACAAGGATTCCACCTATAGTGTTGAGACCACAGTCACAGGTTTCATTTGATCTTCAGAAGTAGTTAGCTAGTACTCCAACAAAGATATCAGTGTTAGAACTTTTGTAGACTTCTCCCGATCACATAAATGCTTTAATGAAATTTTTACAACAACAATCTATTTTCCCAGATATCCCTCCTGATGCCATAGTTGACATCGTAGGTTCTTTTGGGATACATCATGTCTCATTCTCAGATGATGATAAACCTTCCTCAAACTTACATGGAGATTCATCACTTTACATCACCACACTTATTGGGGATACCCTTATCAAGCGAGTTTTGATTGATAATGGTTCATCCCTCAATTTGTGTACATATCAATTCTTTCAAAAATTTGGATTAAAAGAGGAAGATTTAACAAAAATTGATATCATCATTAAAGCTTTCAACAATGAGTCCCAAGAGGCCTGTGGTGTCATATCTCTTCCCTTAAAAGTAGGGTCGAGAATATTGGATACTTTGTTTTATGTGGTACATTGTCCTGCATATTTTAATCTTCTTCTTGGGTGACCTTGGATCCATGCTATGAAGGTTGTCCCTTCTACTTTTCATCAGTGTCTCAAGTTTGAATTCAAGAATCAAGTTATCACCATTCCGGGTGACCCTCGACCATTTGAATTTTGTTCAAATATAGAGTTAGCTCAAATAGATTCTTATTCTTGTCCTTCTATTTCTTCAACAATTTCTCCATGTTCCTCATCTCAAATTTCTGAGCATCTTCAAAGTTTAAAAGTGAGTGAGGAACATAAGACCCATTCTTTCTCCTTGGATCATGATAATCAGTTTCTTCAAGAGCCTCTTCTGGATCTAGCCAAGCTACCACCTTCACCCCGAACTATGGGCTTACCTCATAAGAAGGGTGATGTTATACACATTGGCACGTGTGCTTTCATCTTTGGAGGTATGGCTTTCGAAGAAAAGCTCCATGGTAGCAACCCATCTCTCAATGAGCGCTCTTTTGCTCAATGCTATCTCACTAATGATTATCCCCTTCCTAAGCAGATCCTGTCCGGTATGGGATATGCAGGTAAAGGATTGGGACCACAACATAAGGGTATTCAAGAACCCTTGGATGTTGAGATTTGGCCTGGGAGATGTGGTATAGGTTTTATACCTAATAAGAATCAACCTCTACCTTTTGAGGATGATGACCATCTTATGACTTATGCAGAATATATGGAATATCAAAAGTTGTCAATAGATGATAATAAAAGTGTTAATTTTTCTTTTCCTCCAAAGATAATGTCTTGTAATATGGTTGATTCTGTTCATTCTAAAAATAACATTGTTTCTGTTCAAGAAAATGATGAATCTTTGTATGATGTCTTTTATGCTAAAAAGAATGGTGCTATTAGGAAATGTTGTGATTATCGTGCCATGGATGTTGAACGAAGAGCCTTAAAAGAGCTTCTCCATGATTTTGAGGATGTATTCGATCCAACACCTCATGGCACACCTATTTATTTTGATAAGATGTATGGTGCATTTAGACTTTGCATTGATTTTAACTCTCCATAAAAAATATAAAAAAATAAATAAAAAATCTTCATATAGTTGCATCTTCATTTTCCATTGCATTCACCTGCTTGCTCATATTGCATTATTGCTTGTCATCCTTGCATGATTTCTTGACATCTAACCTAACACCTTGCATGTTTGCCTATCATAAATGCATGATTGATTGTTCATGATTGCTTGCTCATATAGATTTTGGGGATCTTGCGACAATGGCATGTGATGATACCTAGTTAGGTCATAGCTCACATGCATTGCACTTCTCACTAGGACTCTGATGCCTAGCAAGATCCCCCTAGGGATTCTTTCCTTCCTTATTTTTTTCTTATGATCACTTCTTCTCCTTTTCTCGATTCCTTCATTATGCTGAAAACTCTTGTTGCACAAAGTCTTTCTCAAAGTCCCAATCTGGGATAGCACTTGCATACTATTTTTATATATATTACACCCCACATGGGATATTTATACATCCTAGTGGGTATTGCACTATTTATGATCTTCTATCGGGTCATACTCTCTTTTGACTCAGTAGGCTCAACACCCCATTATAGGATAAGCTCCTTGGTCATTTTTAGTAGACCTCGACATACATCCTAGTGGGTAATCACCTCACAATAGTCAATAAGGGAGCAACCACCCATAGTGGGTCAAAACTCCACACACACTTTTTCACATTAATGCAAGTGCTATACCCATAGCGGGTCTAGCTATCTCGTTAATACGATCTATAGTGTCTGGCTACACTGGTTCCTTGCAACCTACGCTAGTCTTATACTATGGATCATTCGTTCTTCTCCTTTTTTGATGGTTGACCTTTGGACCTCCTTATTTTCTTCTTCTTCTCTTTCTTCTCTTTCTTCTCTCTTCTTCTCTTTCTTCTCTCTTCTTCTCTTTCCTCCTTTTTCTCTTCTTCTTTCTTTCTCTTGTTTTCTCTTGTCATATCATTTCTCCTTCCTTCTTCCTCCTTGTTCTTTTTATTTTGCATTCATTCATCCTCATGTAGTTTGCATTAGGATAGTTTGCATACATAAAAACACTTAAAATAAACAAGCAAAACATATAAAAACATGCATTAAATCATTACACATAGAACACATAAAATCATAATAATATCTGTAGCTATGTATTACTCATAGGAAAAAGAGTACATCATGTGAGGTTGGTGTACCACAATCTAGACTTGGTACACTCAACCTAGGGATGCACACCACAATAAAAATTGGTGTGTCATCTCGATCCCTAGCCTATCCTCTCCTAGCTCTGAGAGCTAGCTCCCTCTGGCCCTCCCTGAGGTGGAGGCAACCTTAGATGAATCATTGATTATTGAGATATCATCGGTGCCCATGATCGGGATCATGATCTGCTCATTAATCAAAGGGATAGAGGAGGCTCCATCCTCCACTCTGGAGGGACAGTTGCATAGTAAGCTACCTCAAAAATGTGGCCCTCCGAATAGCTACCTCCAACCTATGCCTATCTATTAGGATCCACCTGAAGGAGTTGCACCGCATCCCCTACCTGGCTGCTCCCAATGATAGCCATCCCCTCAGCCCTGGCCCACTGGCGCTCTCCATCTAGCTGGGCCACCTCTCCCTAAAGTTGGGTAGCCTCTACCTATGTTGTGTCCCTCTCAGCCTACAGTTGGACCATCTATGTCTATAGAGAAGCTAGTTGTACCTATAGCTCCTCTATCCCTTGGCTCTAGCCTCCTATCACTATTAATGTGGATGCCTCCCTAGGGTATCTAACCTATGGCCCCTCTATCTATGTGGGGGTATCTCTCACTCCTCCCTCTTTGGTCCCTACTTTGGATGGTCTCCTCTACCACCTGGATCTGGACCCGTGTCAGCCTCTATCTCGGCACAATAGGAGCCTATTGTGCCCTCTCTATGGCCTTATGAGCTACCTCTTGGAATACTCATTGCATGCCTAGGTCCATCACCTGGCACCTCTATACTAGTATGGGTGAGGAGATCCTCTAGGGCATGACTCCTCTGTACCATTACTTATACTTGATGGCCACCCCTATATCACCTACCCTTGGGTCGATGTAAGGAGGATCATCTATGTCCTCCTTGACCCATCTAGTGAGGTTTGGCTCACCTCCAACCCCTACTGGGTCTTGGGTCACCCTTCGGTACTAGTAGTCCCCTAGGTCTAGGATTCCTTATAAGATCCTAAACTATTAGGACTCGATCGAACCTGAATACCTCTAGCTCTCCCCTCTTTGACCTCAGCCATTTGATCCTCCTCACCCTCACTAGCTCTATCTTATCATCTACCCAGCTAGGGTGAAGCCTCCATGGTCTCTATATGAGCTACGTATCTTGAAGCTCATCGATCACCCACCTAGCTAGTGGTAGGTTCCCTACATAGGCCCTCATGGTCCTCTCTAGGGATCTCGACCATCTGTATGTTGTTGGCTGTTTCTAGTTGAGTAATGGTCCTAGTAGTGCTAATGGTCTCTACATCATGATGTGCTCCCAACACCACACCTGGAGCAAAGTCGTACACACTAGTCCTGTACGTTGCTTATACATGATGTTGTACAATATCCTATATAAATGGGCCAACACATAAGGGCCCCATGCGAATCAAACCTCCTAATATCGCATGTCTACTACTACTCCTCCAGTACCCATGGCAAGTATCATCTGCTAGTGTGGCATGTCAAGAGACCAACCACAACCCTTATGAGCATAGTAGTCAAAGGGTCCACTTCGTAGTGGCCAACTAGGTCATCAACTACTATGGTGCCCTCTCACACCTAGTGGGTAAAACTCATAAAAAATTATTAAAGAGTGGTAACCTTCCCTTGTGCTTCGTAGACCTTACTCCCCTTATGAGGATCTTTAAAATCCACCACACATCCTCTAGTATGATGGTCATCTCCCCTATTGGTAACTAGAAAGTGGAAGTCTTCGGATACCACCTCTCTGCTAGGGTGGTCAACATCACCCTATCTATCTCTATCCATGGCATCCTCACCACATGGTCTAGCCCAACCACCTCTAGTCTAGCCCTCTCTACCTACCCTAGAGCATCCAGCTCTGCTAGAGCCCTTCCCACACTCTCGACTCTCGAGAATACCTAGTTGCATTCACAAAATAAAATTTAATCAGTTCCATAATAAAATTAAAGAAATTAAAATTAATTCAACATTTTAAGCATACAAAAATTTCAATTCAAAATTTACACTTTGGGTTTTACTTGCTTTCTTTCTTTTTCTTATTTTTCTCTCTTTCCTTTTGTTTTTCTTTTTTCCTTAGTTTTTGCAAAGTCGCATCCCATTTTTGGGGCGCGTAACTTCGCAAAATCATCCCATTTTTTGGCATGATTTTCATGCTTTTCCTTGGGCAAAATGCACCGGTGCAAAAAAATCATCGATTTCTATAGTGATTTAAAATCCCTCAAAACCCTAATTAAATTATGAAAAATGAGATAAAATTATGCATGAGAAGAGTTAAAAGTGATCCTTACCCATTCTCGTGCCTCGACCTCACCCCTCATGGTCGTCGCTCGGTGAACTAGAAGCACCATCATCTTTTCTCTCCTAGAGCTCTGTTTTCTCTCCTCTTCGTGGTAAAAATGAATTAGGGTTTTACCCCTTTTTACCTTTTTAACCCTATTTTTTTTTTTCTTTTCCCCTTTTGCTTTGCTCGGTTGTCGCTCTTTCTCTCTCTCTCTTCTTTTGCAGTTCTTTCGAGTTTTTATGAAATGTTATTTTTTCATAAAAACTCGAGGGGGCACCTCGACCTATAGAGGCATTAATGTCCCTAATGCCTCGATTTGCATGTAAAATTAAAAGTGTTCGAAATGACACCATTTTTGCACCACTCCTTTCTTCTAACCTAACCACCCCATTTTTGCTTGTTGTTGTTTCCTAGTGTGTGTGCCTACATCCTTTCTTTGATGCATTTAATAGGCCATAAATGCATCAAAGAGGGGGTAAAATGTAGACATAGAAAATTGACCCACTTTCAGTGGGTAATCTTCCTTGTAACCCCTAAGAGGTCCTCAACCCTTGCCAAGAGCAAGGGAAGACCTCTTTGCCCCTCCTTTTTGTTTTCTTTTGTCTTTTAGTGAAATCGTGCCCCATTTTCATGAGGTGCGACTTCGCACAAGCGATATCGCGCCCCATTAGGATGGGGTGCGACTTCGCTATTTTTAATTTAATTTAATTTTATTCTTTTTGGCCCGCTTAGACCTAGGTTTAAACCCTCCAACATGTTTTGGTATCGGCTTTGGGTTTATTTTGCTTACATTTTTCCCTCCGATTTCATCTATAAAAGGAAGGATGTTCTTGCTTAATCATATACAAGTTTTTGATATGTGATCTTAATGCAAAATTTTGATTATTGATTAAGCTCAAAATTTTTATGATAGCTCACTCTTCTTCCTTTGCTTTCTTCTACTGCAAGCTAACCTTAAAGTGTAAATTTTAGATTTGATCTTCTATTGCATGGATTGGATTGATTTGTTGTGTGACTTGGTGGATTCATGGTGTGGTTTGGAGAGATAGAGTGCCCACTTGGATACTTCAATCTTCTCTACCTACTTCTATGATGTCCATTAGGGTTTGCTTACTTTATTTTTGATATTTATTTCACTTCTTGCATTCACTTTTTATTTTTATTAGTCTGTAGTGATATCACACTCGACATTAGCGAGGTATGACTTCGCTTGCCTAGATTAGGGTAAACTAGTCTATAGAAGTGAAATCATGCCCCATCTAGATAGGGTGCGACTTTGCTATTGTGTTATCATTCCTACTCCAAGCGAGGCATGACTTTTCCTGAGAGTACATTGGGGGTAATTTCAAGATTCTATTTTCACTGTTGCATTCCATTTTGCATCTAGATCATACTACTGCATTCTATTTTCTATTTTTTATTGCATTTTTGTTTTATGATTAATTATCCAAAGGTCAATTTTTGATTTTGTTTTAAAATGTCATCTAAAAGGACCTAGGGGGCTTGAATGTTATGCCTCCAAGGACTATTACACAGTGGCCTAAGTAGGCCCCCTAATGCTAATCCTATTTTCAAGTGTTTTATGAGTTATCTTGCAGAAACAGGTATTTTTGATATCATTGGACAAGAGGCAAAAAAAGCTAAATCAACCACCGGTCTAGATAAGTGCTCTAATCATTTTATTGGTTGAAGATCTGATCTAATTATTGATTCTTAGGCATCTGAAAGTGAAAAGCATTTAGTTTGCATCTAGGGATAATTTTTGTGCATTTATTTTGTATGTTTCTGCTTTAAAGGTTTTCTGGAATAAACCCTAGGTTAGTGAGCATTCAAAATAAAGAATCATATTAGGTTAGCTCTTGTATGCTTGCATTCTATTTTCAGCTGTTATATTCTATTTTCTGCATTGTCCTTTATCTTTCCTAGCTTAGATCTAGAAAGGCCAAACTTAGGTGTTTTTCTTAAAACTGAATACATCAAACATTCTTGAATATCCTGAGGACTTGGAGCGAGTCCTTAAACCATTCCTGGTGAACCCTTCCCCCTAGCACCGAGTGTAGAGTACAACATACCCCCATGGTTCACCCCACAAAAGGTTCTCTCCTTGCGGATCCAACCTTTTGTTTGGGAATTGTACGCGGTAGGGTAGTTTTCCCCCTCTACACATAGTCTGAGTAGGATTTTTATTTTTACCTTTAATAGACTTTAGAGATTATTGCAATAAATCAACTTGTCCAGGAAATTGCAAAGCATCATAGTGACTAACCTTGGTAGAATTTTTTTTTAATTATTCAACAATGTTGTTTGTGGACGAGCTGGATTCTCTTCATTAATAGCCTCATACTTGCTCTGATATTGTTGCGTGGTTTCCACCCTCTAAAGCTTGGTCAAAGATGGGTATTTAAGGTGTTCTTTTACCTATTCCTTTGTCTCAACTTGTGTTTGTGAAGTTGACACCTTCGCTTGAGAGATTATTTCTTTTGCTTGTGTGGGTAAGAGATATTTTAAGAGAATAGGTTATTTCGACTTAAGTGCTAAACCAGGTGCCTTCACTTGTGCTTGTCTCTTTTCATTCTACACCTTCAACTTAGCAGGTATCTTCAATGGGTCCATCTCAGCTGGGTCCACTATGATTGACATTTTTTAGCTCTTGTGAGAACTGAAACTTATTCTGCGAAAGGGATCATAAATTTATGATTGACTTCTCTAATCATGTTGATATGACCATCGAAAGAGTTGTCTACCAACATTTGCACATAGTTCAGATGAACCATGCAAGTTTATTTTCCATGTGGATCATTACAGGTAGAACACCAATATGTTTTTTTTGACGAGCTAACTTCTTCATTTGTCAACATGGTTGCATTCCTTTCAGGCATATTACTGGTCAAAGTCGCTTGCTCTCTGGTGATTGGTGGAGGTTGAAATATCCTAGGCTAGAAACTTCTCTCAACTTGGATTTTCTTCATGGCTGTGATATCATTTGACATCGTTCTCATTACTGAGTGCATTGATTTCATATCTTATAGCATATTTATTTGAGGATTAGGATTTAAGGGTGTTGGGAGAGCTGGTAATGGTAGTGATACTGGTAGAGATGACAATTCTAGGAATGGAACTAGAGTGGGCAGTTGTGGAATGGAAGGGGCAAAAAATTACAGGACATAAACTATCGAGGTTTGAGAGGAACTAGAATTCCATGAAGAAACTGGATACATGGGGACATTGGTAAAGATTGAGAAGATGAATTGGAATATAAATTTTGTGGAAGATCAAGAAATATCAACATCATCATTTTCGGTAGGAGTTTACCAATAGCAATTAAAGCAGATTCAGCCTTTTGCATTTGGGAGTACAAGGCCATAAATGTATCAACATTGGACTCACAGATGGCCATGCGAAATTCAAAATTAAAGGCTCAGAGATAATAAAAGGAAGCTTGTTTAGGAGTTGATCAGAGACGTCAGGGACTCTCTACCAAGTTTGAGTGAACCTAACATTGAAGTCAATGATTTCCTCCTATGGATACCTCTAAATATTAGTGAACTGATGCAACAAAGAAAAATAATTTGCTTGTTCATTGAAGCCTTTTATAATTAACTCAGCCAACTGGTCCCATGTGGTAATAGTGGTAGGTGGTAAGGACCGATACCAATAAAGCATTTTCCCTCTGAGAGAGCACAAGCAATTTGACCATGACATCTTTGTCTATGATTTTGTGAATAGTTGCAAAAGAAGCCACATCTTGAACATGATCATAAGATGATTTTATCGTACCATCATAAGTAGGTAAAGCCTTTAATGTTATTATCAGGATCGAATTCTGAGCTTGTAGATTCAATGCTTCAGAATGATTCCATGTTGGAAACTGATGTGGTGGATTTTGATCCATTTAGATCAAAGAATTTGCTCAGGGAGGAAAGCTAGTGGTCATGCTAGAGGGACTTTAAGGAATGGAAAACACACTGGCTACTTGTGAAGATGTTACAAATGAGGGGATAGTCAGAATGATTAATCTAGGATGCTCTCCTAAGACTCGAGTGTCAAGCTCAAAAAACTTAGAAATATTTTTTGAATTTTTGGCCTTTGATCTCGTGATCATGAAGTAAAGCTTTCACCAACTTCATGTTCGAAGGCTTCTGGGTAAAAATAAGTCACCAAATGTTCTAATCAAACAACAAAAGATGAACATCAAATCTTAATACTACTTAAGGTGGACCTTTTGTGTCCCATCGAGCGTGTAATCCTTGAATCAATGCAAATGTTAAACTACAAGAGGTTTACAAGAAAATATCCATCCTCTCAGTTTTTACATCAAGTTTCTTAGTATTTATAGAGGATTTCACCTCCAAAATTGAATGATTATTAAATAAAATGATGACCAGTCAATAGCAATTTTCTCCTTGGCAGCAACAACAAACCAATCTGATTGTACATTAGGAAACAATGAGTAATTTTGATAGTTGGTATACAATAATCATCGGTAGAATTTTCATCTTCATGGCGATGTCTCAAAAATGAGCATTCACAATGGTGGACGATGCCTCAAAATAAGCAGGATCACACCAGAGTCGAGGATGAAGTGAACAACATTTAATTTCAGCAATCTTCTGGTTATCCATCGAATATGATCTTCATCAACAACAATTTCAGAAATATTAACTTCTTTGCCCCAAAAATTGAATTTGCTGACCTTGAATTCCCCCAAGATGATACTCGCCCAAAGTGCCATCGAAATTAGCTTTTGCTAGGAGGAAATGGTGAAAATTAATTTCGCCAAGGCGAGACCCAAAATGGTCCTTCGCCAATGCGTGGGCCGAAAATATATTTCGCTACTATTTTTTCTCAAAATGTGCTTTTGCCATGATTTCACCCGAAATGGGCTTTCACCAAGAATTTCGCCTAGAATGTGCTTTTGCCAGTGTTTTCGCCTAGAATGTACTTTTGCCAGCATTTTTGCTTGAAAATAAATTTTGCTGGGATTTTTGCCTGAAGAGGGATTTCACTGAGGCAAACTTATTGCATACTTGGGCAAACTTTTAAACTAAATTTTAATGTGGCAAAAATGCCAATAGTACCCAACATCATAATTCCATTTAATGACTTGAATCCATCTATCAAGGCTCTCTGCTTCCAAATTAGGGACTGGATGAGTTGATAGGGTTGGTTTAGACTCCTCTATGGCTAAACATATCTTCTTTTTTATTACCTCTAAACTGATTTCCTTTCCTTTAAATTTTATTCTATTCCTTTCTAGCCATATAGTCCAAAGTATTGTATCTTTTGATATATCCCATATTATCTGTAAAGCCTCACTTTTATAAGTTCTCTACCATTAATTTAACCAATCTTTAATTCTATTATTCATCACCATGCATTTACCAAACATATTAAGAATCCATTGCCATAGATTCTAGACTATTGAGCAATGACACGAGATGATCTATACTCTCCTCCTTATTATAGAAAACACATTGAGAGGGAACATGAAAACCCTTTTTCATAAGGTTATCCTTGGATAAAATTCTTCTATGACCTACTAGCCAAACAAATATTTTAACTTTAGGAATGCTTGGGCTATACCAAATATCTCTCTATATTCTAGTGACATTATTATTTTGTTGATGTTGAACATTATATCCACTTCTTGTTGTATATTCTCCTGATTTATTCAACTTCCAAATTAATTTATCCTTGGCTCCCCTTCCACCACCCATATCAAGCCTTTAATCATAAGATCAATATAATTGTTTAAACCATTCCAAAGAGCAGAACCATTTGGTAGAGAGAATCCATTAACTATTAAACTTGGGTCATTGGGATCAACATACTTAGAATAATTCTTGCCCATTGTCCTTGACTCTCTTTGTACAATATCTAGATAAATTTTTCCCTAAGAGCTAAGTTTGCATCTGTAATAAATCTTAAATTAAGACCTCCCCTAGTTTTATCATCACACAACTTGCTCCATTTCACCAAAGGAAATTTCCTTTTATCATGTAAACCTCACCATAAAAAGGATTGCATAATATAGATTAAATTTTTTTCAACTGATTTTGGTATAGAATACAATGACATATAATATGTTGTAATGGCTTGTAAGACTGACTTAATTATCTGCACTCTTTCTACTAATGATAAGCATCTACCTTTCCAAGTTGGAAGTTTTTTTTGAACTTTACTAATAACTGGATTCCATAAATCTATCCTTATTCTCCCCTCAAATAAAGTTATATCAAGATAAGTTGTTGGTAAATTTACCTCCTCTATTTGAAGCAACCTGCAAATGCTTAATTTGATATTAGCAGGAGTGTTAAGGAAGTAAAATTTGGATTTAGTCCTATTATTATTTTTCCATGAAGCTCTTTCATACACTTTTAAAAAGTTATTCAAATATTTGGCCTCATTTATCCTTACCATTCCAAAAGGGTCGTATCATCTATAACTATTGATGGGTGATGTTATCTATGTTATTACTAACCTTGAGTCTACTTATAAGCCCATAATTGTAAACCTTCTTTAAGTTCCTACTAAATGTTTTTGCCATAATAATGAACAAATAAGGAGATAGAGGATTTCCTTGTCTAAGGTATCTCTTAGCTTTAAAATATTTTGTCAATAGCCCATTGAACAACACTAAATAAGAACCTGTAGAGACACAAGCTTTAATCCATCTAATCCATTTCTTCCCAAAACTAAACTTATCTAAAACTGCAAAAATAAAATTCCATTTAACCCTATCGTAGGCTTTAATCATATCAATTTTTAAGATCATTGCTTTCTATTTTCTTGGAGCTGTTGAATGTATAACTTCATGAACTATTATGATCCCATCCAAAATTTGTCTCCCTTTCACAAACCCTCCTTGCTATTCTAAAATGATTTTTTCTAACAAGGGCCTTAATATATTCGCCATCACTGAGTATTCCTGTAGCGAAGACAATGTTGTGGTATCAATGCATGGGTCATATTGGTGAGAAAGACCTTCAAATATTATAAATGAAAGGTATGGTTAAAGAAATTTTTGATTGCCCATCTAATTTTGATTTTTGTGAGCACTATGTTTTTGGAAAGTAAACTCGAGTCAAGTTTTCCTAGTAGTGCTACAAGGTCTAAAGGAATTGTACATCTAGTTCATAGTGATGTGTTTGGACCTGCAAAGTATCATATTTAGGTAAATCTATCTATTTTATTACATTTATAGATGACTTTTCAAGAAAAAACTTGGGTATATTTTTTATGGAAAAAATCTAATGTTTTTAATAAATTTAAAGAGTTTAAGGCTCTTGTAGAAGATCAGATAGAGAAAAATATAAAGCTATTGAGAAGTGACAATGGTGGTGAGTAATACTCTAATGAATTTGAGCAGTCTTGAAAGGACTGTAGAATAGAAAGGAAAAAAACAACTATGTATACTCCATAATAGAATGGAGTTACAAAATGGATGAATAGAAAATTTATGGATAGGCCAAAAGCATGCTAGATGGTGTAGGTTTAAAAAGGAAAATTTGGGTAAAAGTCATGTTAACTACTTGTTACCTCATCAATAGATCTCCTACCTCAGCTTTGATGGACAAGACTCCATAGGAAGTGTGGACTAGTAAGAAACCCTCTCTCAGTCATATAAGGTTTTTTGGTTGTGATGCTTATATGTATTTACCAAAAGAGAAAAGGACTAAGCTAGACTATAAATATAAAAAATGTATATTTATGGGTTATAGTATTGATGTTAAAATATATAAGTTGTGGAATCTAAAAATATGAAAGATTTTTTATAGTCGTAATGTGATCTTTAGAGAAACAAAAGGGATTCTGAAATAGGAAATGCAACCAAGCAAAGAACCTAAAATAGTTCAAATAAAATTGGAATAGAAGGAAGAACATGTGGTAGAACCTAGTGCTATAGAAGAATATGAACTACAAAGAGAGTCTGAAGAGGAAAATTTAGAGGAAGAAGGTGAGAAGGAAGTTGAAGATGCAAAACTTGGAACTCCAAGTTTGAGGAGATCAGATCAAGTGAGAAGACTCCCATAAAGGTATAGCCCTTCAAATATTTGTTCTACATTTAATATATCAGTTATTGATGAAGAACCCAAGACTGTAAAGGAGACACTTTAGTCAAGTGAGAATAAGTCTTGGAAAAGGGCTATGGAGGAAGAAATGGAGTCCCTAGATAAAAATAAGATGTGGAACTTGGTGAATTTACCCCTTAGAAGAAAATCAATTGGTTTTAAGTGGTTATTCAAGAAGAAGTACAATATATAAGGAAATTTGGAGAAGTACAAGGATCATCTGGTAGCAAAAGGATTTTCTCAAGTTGAGGGAATTGACTTTGGTGAGATTTTTCTCTGGCTAAACTAACTTCAATTAGATTTATATTGGCTATTTTTTTTGCTTTTGATCTTGAAATAGAACATATGGATGTAAATATAATATTTCTACATGGTGAACTTGATGAAGACATATATGTCATAACTAGAATGCTTTAGGGTAAAAGGTAAGGAGGACTTGGTATGCAAGTTGAAAAAGTCTCTTTACGGCTTGAAGTGATCTCCAAGATTATGGAATCAAAAATTTGACAGGTTTGTTTTAACACTTGGGTTTGGAAACAACAAAATAGATATGTGTGTGTATTTTAAATAAGAAAGTGAAAATTATGTTATAATTGTTTTGTATGTGGATGACATGTTGTTAATTGATAACAATAAGGAGATGATAAAGTTACTAAAATCTTAGTTATATTCTAAATTTGAAATGAAGGATTTGGGTGCTGCAAAATTTATTTTGGGTATGGAAATAATAAGGGATCGTGCAAATAGAAAGTTTTGGTTAAATCAAAGGAAATATGTTGATTTGATACTATAGAGGTTTAGGATGCATGATTATAAACCAGTATGTACTCCATATCATATTGGTCAAAAGTTATATGTTGAACAATGTCCTAAAACAAATGAGAAAATTGAAGAAATGCATCATGTTCCTTATGCTAGCATTGTTGGTAGTCTCATGTATGCAATGGTTTGTACTAGACCTGATATTGAATATGCAGTGGGAGTAGTTAGTAGATCTATGTCCAATCTAGAAAAATAATGTTGGACTGTTGTGGAGAGGATCTTTAGATACTTGCGTGAAAATTCAGACTGTGTTATCTATTACCAAAGAAATATGAAGATATTAATATTGTAAATATCAAGGTTTTGTGGATGTTGATTGGATTGGAGATCTAGACAAGAGAATATCCACAAGTGCTTATGTGTTCAGACTATTTGAAGGGGTGGTAAGTTGGATGAATAAAAAGCAATCAATGGTTGCTTTATCCACAACAAAGGGAGAGTACATTATAAAACCTCATGCATGTAAAGAATAAGTATGGCTACACAAGTTGTGTTCAACATTTGGTATTAAGTAGAAGGTTGTGAGAATCGATAGTGGCAGTCAGATTGCAATATTTTTGGTCAACAATCCTGGTTTTCATTATCGATTAAAACATATTGATATCAAATACAATTTTGTGAGAGAGATGGTTGAAGGGAATTGGGTGATTTTGGATAAAGTTGATATATAAAATAATGTTGTTGATTTATTAACAAAGGCTATACCTGCTCAAAATATTTCTTAGTGTAGAAGATCTATGGGTATGGTTTCCCTTAACAGTTGACAATGGCAGTTTTTGACCCCTATGGAAAGTATTCAACAAGTGGAAGAATGTTAGAAATATGTTGAATATTTTCCATGTTATTCTAGCAAGGTTAACTCTAAAAGGTATTGGACACTCTCCATGTATCCTCATTGGGGTTTAGGGTCAAGCCAAGCCTTGAGTAGGGGTTCAAGACCGGTAGCCCGCGATTGAAGTTTTAGGGTTTCTTAAGCTATTTTTAGACCCATATGTGTTGTTTAGGGTTAAAATATTTGAACCCATGGTTTGTTGGCCATGGTATTGTAAAAAAATTCTTATGTTGTTATTTAATTACACTTGCATCAAGGTTTGAAAAGAGATGAGAGATGAATATTATTGTATTAGAGATGGTTAAGTTTATACAATAAGGAGATATTACTATGTTAGGTTTTTTCCCATAAAGGTTTCCCAAGTGAAATATTGTATTATGTGTGTATCTGTTACCTTATTCTTTTTTCCTTTGATTTTGTATTTACTATTTTTCTATGTTTAGTTTATCGAGGTCTTTTAATCTTCAATAAAAGTAGTGGCTTCTACATTAAAGGACTTATTGGAGCAAGACCAAAAATAAGATCTTGAAGTTCCACATGATTATGATGATAACACAATTATTTTAACAACACTTGAAACACCTACTCGAAATTAGATACTAGAAGCTTCAACAAAAATATTGTCACATGCTATAAGGAAAGGTATATGTATAACACAAGAGGTTAAGAAAGAAAATAAATAGCAGGGTGAAGAAGAGAGGCCACCAAAGATTATCCTTATTGTAGGAAATGAATTGGAAACTACAAAGAATTTTGATAATGTTTCCTAGAGTTTGCTTGATCATTAATTTAATGAGAAATTGATAGTTACTACTGAACACTTGGAGACTGAACAAGATAAGGAAGAAATAATCACATCCAATATCCAAGTGGAGATCATCCAAAAATATTCTTCATTTTTTTATGGAAGTCCAATTACATTTATCGAATAAATACCTCAAATTTTGAATATTAGAGGAATAGAATTCCAATAATCTGCAAGGTCATTATTTTGAGAGGGTCCATCATATTTAGAGGATGCCATAATCATGCCTAATAATTCTAGATCAAATAAAAATTCCATGTATAATATGAAGTGCCTATATCTGTAGTGACAGTGGCTAGGAAGAAGGCCCAAAGCATTATCCACTCTATCAACAACACTAGACATGAATATGGCAAAAGCAACTTTATAGGAATTTTAGTCCGTGTTTCTACTTCCTATGCTTTAAGGACAAAGTACTTTTAGCTGAGAGGACTCATTATGAACCGTTGTAACTCTTTGTAAGAGGCATGTATAGGATATATATTTTGGATATACCTTTTAAACAAATAGTTGTATTAATAAGCATGAAAAATAGAAACAAAGTCTCCTAGCAAGCAAGGAAATCGAAGCTAACATTAGTAGGCAAGGATGTCTGAAAATAACCATAACAAAATGACTACATAACATACTAAGAGCAATAGCACACATCATTAAAAGTAAACAAAAAATAAAAATAATTCAAAGCAAATAGAGCACGTAGAGAGGGAGCATTAGACATTAGAACAATTCTTCGCTCCATGACAAGCGACTCTTATTTATTTTTTATTTTTCTATTTTTGTTTATCTTTGTGACTCTGCATTGGATATGAGAGGTGTTAATTGCCTCATTAGCAAGGGCATCTATATCCCTATTAAATTCTCACTTGATGTGGGAATATTTGATGCTTGTCATATTTTTTCCCAATGACAAATCTTGTCTTGGACAATCCTCAATTGTAAAGATTGAAGATCTTTGTTTTTAGAGAGTGTTGTCATCACTAGTTTTAAATCTCTATACATCGACAGGTGTCTAATTTCCTCTATCACAGTGAGCCTCATCCCCATCTCACATCCAAGGATTTTGGCCACATTATTGGATGTGATTCCCATATTGATTTTAAATTTAATTAGCACCTTTCTTAATCCTACAAGGATAATTCCTCCTATTATAGCTTGTCCCGGATTGGACTTTGAAGATGCATCAAAGAACAATGCAGGGTAATGGATGACAGGAGCTTCCAAGTCAACATGGTGGCACCTCATTGCCAAGAATGCATGGAGATCATGACTTCTAGTCATATGAAACTGATTTGGAATCAAGTCTTCTTTATTTTGCTTTTGAGTAACATTTCCTTTGACATTGGTTGTGATATCCCAAATGATTCTCCCTATGATTGCATTTGTTTTATTTCCTTTCCCTTCAAAGATCCATGGTTTTTTTTCCAGCTAGATGTTCCAAATTATAGTGCATGGGATTGATTCCAATATAAAATTCACTAGAGGCTTTTTTATGAGGCATCCTCTTTAATTTCACTCGAATGATTTAAACAACTTTCAATATTAAATCTACCTAAAAAGATCAAACCAAATCTGGTAGTAATTTCCAACCAAATAGCTATCACTTTTGGGCATTCAAATTGGAAGCGGTTGATGGTATCACTCTCCCTTAAACACCTTGGGTAGATATGAGGTCCGACTATGTTCCTCTTTTACAAGTTATCTACTGTTAATATTTTTTTCTATTGCACCAACCAAGTGAAGACTTGCAACTTAGGTGGAACCCTCTTTTTCTAAATTAAGGATAATATTTTGTTGATTTTTCTCATGAGTTGGGAGTGAACTCCAAGTTTGACTATATACTCCCTTGTATTTCTTATGTCCCCCACATAATTTGGTTTGATATATACCTCTTGATGGGTTTGATACCAGTATTCTACCTCTTGAAACAATCCCATTCATCTTGGAGACGCATAGGGAGGGGAGGAGATTTCTAAGTAGGTTCCTCTTCTAACAATTTTATAAGGTCACTAAGCTTATCAATTTTTGAACTTTATAGTTGGTTTTGGAGATCAAGGTTGCATATTTCTTGTAATGAAGGATTGAAGGATTGAATCTTCCTACAAATTGATCTTGTTGCCATCTCTAGGGATCCAAGAGATTTTTTCTACAATTATTGCCTTGGCCTCAACTATATGCTTCCATATTAATGATGCACCTGGTTGGTTTTCTATATTTCTTAATAGTTGCATGCTTGTAGAGTTATTTGTGTATTTGTTGATCAAGATCTTATTCCAAGGAGCTTGGGGTAGCTTTAGGATATTCCATAGGAGCTTGGAACCTAGGGTGTTACTTACATTTTCCATTTTTCTTATTCCTAAGCCACCATGATCTTTAGCTTTGGTGATCAAATCCCAATTTACTGAATGAAATTTCTTCCTTTTTGTTTGACTTTCTCCTTGAAATAAGAAGTTTGTGATTATGCCATCAATCATATGAAAAACGCTTTTGGGAGCATGATATACAAGAAGTTGATATATTGGGAGAGTGGATAGAACACATTTAATCAACACTCTTTAGCTTTCCAGACTTAGCCAACCATTGCTATAGTTTTGATTTTTCTTAATCAGCTTTTCAAGCATTGGACTCGAGTTATCCTTAGGCTTCAGGTGGAAATCCATTGGTACTCCAAGATACCTGAATTGTTGTTATTTTCCTTGTTTGAATCCAAGGATTAAACTAAAGCTTATGTTTTTAGCTTTTGAGGTGTTTTGGGTGAAATTTGTTTTTCCTTGTTTTAATTAATGCTCTAGTGGCTTTTGTTAACCAGACTAAGCATTATTTGATCTGCCTCATATTTTACCTTGATGCTTCTCCCATAAGAATGGTGTCATCAATTAATTGAGAATGAGTAACTTGTCTATATCCCATAATTGCCTTCATACCTATGATATTGTGGTCCCTTATTAGCTTGTTGAGAGATATCCCTAGAGCATCTACTGGCAAGATGTAAATATATGGGGATAAAGGGCAGCCTTGCTTGATGCCCCTAGAAGCCTTGAAAAATGTTGAATATTCCCCATTGATCAGAGGGGATATCCAAGGGGTAGTGATGCATGCTTCAATCCATCATGTAATATGAAGGAGAAATTGAATATCTACCCTATAAAAGGCATTAGCCATATCAAGCTTAATGGCTATATGCTTCTTTTTGGATTTCTTATTGGTGTGGAGAGCATCATGAACCATTATAATATTGTCATTTATATATTTCTTACGAATGAATCATCCTTGCTCTTCAGCAATTAATTTTCCAATTTTCTTTTTTATCTGGTTGGCTATGATTTTGGAGAAAATTTTATAAGAAGAATTGCATAGTGAGATTGATCTAAATCTAGAAAACATTACAATAATTTTCTCTTTAGGAATTAATACCAAAAAAGTGGAGTTGATAGCAGTTGAGAGCTTACCATTTAGTCTAACATCTTCAATCATCTTCAGCAGTTCTTCACAAGTAAGATGAAAAATTGTTGGTAGAAGTTATTAGTGAGCCCATCAGGACCGAGAGCTTTATCCTTGGGAAAAAAGTTGACAACTTCTTCTAACTCATCCATTGTGAGTGTTTTGATCATTTCTTGTTTGTCCTCCTCATTGAGAACTTCTAGAATATTTTGCAGAAGGAACTTTTGAGCTTGAAGATGCTTGTGTTCTTTGGTTAGTAGATTATAAAAATGCTTGCTTACCAGCTCTTTCATTTGATCTTTCCCTATGTATTTCATCCCTTCGTGCTCAATTTCTCTTATTGAGTTCCTCTAATAGTTTTGCATTTTCTTGAGATTGAAATAATTGGTATTCTTGTCACATTTTTCATCCAAGTCATTCTGAAGTAGAGCCTCCACTAGGCTTATTCTTCTGCATATAGCTTATAAATATTTTATTGTAGCTATCTCCTTGCATCCTCATGTTGTGGCAGAGGAGGAGAGTCTCCAATTTATGCTTCTAATATCCTGGGTATACCCTTAACCAACAATAATCATTCATTATTATTATTTAAAATATGTATATTTAATATATAAATCTCGTGCACACCCACCATAGGTGCTTCTTTTTGTTTCTGTCTATACGAGATGCAAGTGCCCCTAGCTCACTGAGTTTCTTGCCCATACGAGAAAGTGCATTTAGAGATGATAATACCTTTTTATGGCATGTCTAATGGGGCAAGCTTCTATGTTAACCCCTGTTGTGGCTACTCCACAACATACCCCAAAATTGGGGACCCACTTTCAATTTTGATATTCCTCTGTTTCTTGTCGGTTTGCATTGCGTATGTGATTCATATGCTCATCCTCGTGAATGTTGATCTGTGAGGTCCAAAGTTGGCATGTCGAATGAGTGTTCTCTTGATCCCTTTTCATGTCTTAATTTTGGTGCTTTGGGTTAGGTGTAGGCTTTGTCTTATAAATGTTGATTTTAAGTTTTGGTTAGGTTTTATAGATCTTAGTCTTTAAATGCAATTTTTTTAATTTAGAATTGTTTGAATGTTTAAAACAATTTGAATCAAAATAAATATTTTTTTTATATAAAATAAAAAGATAAAAAATAATAATAGAAATATATTTCTATATGTATATGTATATTTCAATATACAATATATGTGTATAAATAAAATCAATTAAAAAATAAATAAATAAAAATAAAAATAAATAAATATAATAAAGAACTTATCATGGTATCAAAGTTGCTTCTTTATGTTAATATATATGATAATGTTATTCTAACTGATATATCCCCTTAATGTGTGTAGGGTTGAAGTCGCAGCAATACAATGAACGATTTCATTACGATTTATCGGATACGTCGACAGATCGGCACACTACGACAACGACGACGAAGACGTCCTACACGCAATTTTATCACATTGGATGGAATGATTTAGAGGCTAGGGTTTATGTTGATGCGGAGGCCGGGGAGTCCCATGGATAGGTGACAACGTGGATGCGGAGATAGCCACCAAGCATAGGAGACCATAACATGACCGATGCCTCGATGACAAATGTGGCATGCTGTGCGACTGGGACCCGCTAAAGGATGACGTGCCAGGAGATGCTATGAAAACAATTGGATGACAATGGTGATCCGACAATGGATGGAAATTTCAAATGTTGGTAGCTATTTTGAAGGTGAGTTGGATATCGACTATCAGATGGGACCAAAGAGACAACCATCGCTTGAATGGGTAATACAAACCCTAACTCTGATATGGCATACCGTATAGATGATGATGCAGCATTGCACATAGTCAAATGTAGATGGCATGGAAAACAAATCATTCTTACTGGATGGACTGGCATTGAAGTGGATAAATTGGACCATTTAGGTGATGTAGAATTGAGCCAGTGATAACATAGGTATGGTCTGTCCGGACCGATGATATTTTAAGAAAGATAGTGATACCGATGCGTACAGTGGCTTGGATCATCGAGGGACTGCAAATTTAAGAGCAGAAGAGTGCAATAGATATCATAAGAGAAACATGGCTTGAGGCAGGTTCCTATGGACATAGAATTCAGGGAATGTGTGGCACATAATTGGTCGGTAAAGTCGTTGTCATAGGCCAACAAAGAAAGATTTATTTTAAAGCTTTAAGAAATGCATGCAATACATTACAAGAAAATGGGCGGACAACTTGTAAGTAAGGACGAGCTATTCAGATATTATCGATTGTTTAAGGCTAGTAATGTAGAGACATGAGCCGGTTTATACTTTGGTGTATAATGTGGAGGTTGGCTAATGAAAGAAAGTATGTAGTGGCATATCGGTACAATGTTAGTCGCGTAAATAACCATCATGGGCCTTATTGCATGGCAAATGACATCATGAATGTTAGTTAATACTAGGATATGGTGTCTATACACCACACAATATAATGTATGAGTCATCCGTAGGGAGCCCAAGGCCAGGCGTTACCCAAAATGAGTAAAGAAAGAAAAACTAATGGTCAAAATGAAAGACCCAAAGGATAGAGAATGAAAGAGAGGTTTCAAGAGAAGAAAACGAAGGCAAAAATACAACGTCCAAAGATGGAATGAAAAGTTTTCTGTAGTGTTAAATAGGTGATTGAAACACGAAACCAGGGCTGGATCTTTTAGGACTTGGTTGGAATTTTTGAAGGCCATAGGCTGGACCATGTTGGAAGCCATGGCTAGATTATTTTGCCATATTGCTAGAATTTTCTTTTTCACCACATGATGCTTATTTTGGGGCTGAGGTTTTCTGCACACAATGTTAACTATTGAAGATATTTTTTGCAATATAATGGAAATATTTCAAGTTTTAATACATGTTTATGGTTAACGTTGTCTTATTTTTGGCATATTGTACCATTTCCTTAGAATTTTGCACCGCATTAGTTGTTTGACTACATGAATTCAGGTAACACTAGTGCAGAATACTTACACTTGGAGGGTCTGTGGAGAATTTATGAGTTGTAGTATTTGTTTTATTTTCAGATTTTTTTAATTTTATTTTTCTAACCCTTCTTTTGTAGATTTTTTTAAACTTTGGCGATTAAAATAAAAATCGAATAAAAGTTAAATACAAAAAATAAATACATGGGTGTGAAGAATGAGCTTCAATCTTTCATTAAAAACAATTTAAAGCCCATTTCGAAGACATTTCAAATTTAAAAAATTATTTAAAGTTGTTGTTTTATAAGGATTTTTATAATTTTGAAATTTTATTTTTTTCACATTTTGAAGGTAAATCAGATTTTTTTCAGCTTTGCATTTTTATTCGCAAGCAATAAATGAACTGCCCTTTATGAAAATTGTAATTTCATTAAAGAGGGTTAATTTATATGGCATTCCATAGGTCATCATTTTTGGAGCAATAAATTCGCCTCTCTTTATGAAAATTCTGATTTCATTAAATAGAGGTAATTTCTACATTACATCAAAGGCTATTGTTTTAAAGCATTAAATTGTTCTTCTTTATGAAAATTATGGTTTCAATAAAGAGGGATAATTTATAATGACATTTTAATGCTATTAATTTAAAGCAATAAATTATCGTCTCTTTATGAAAATTAATTTCATCAAAGAGGGATAATTTATTAATTATATCAAAGACTATCTTTATCTTCATGATAGAAGTGATATTTAATGAATCTATTCATCATTTCAGATTCACATTCATAGATAGATTTTAATCTTTGTTTTCATGTTCAAAGTAGGGTTTAATGCAAGATAAAAACTTGTTTAAAATCTACTTAATCTAAAGAAGATAAAAGCTATCTAAAATATTTCACATTAAATGAACTAAGGTTTCACATTGTGGTCATTTGAGGGCCAATTCACATTTACATTTCTTTAAGTTTCATGAACCATTAGTATAACATGATAAAATAAACCAACACGGGCCCCTTGTTAATAGTTACTTGCAATCACTAAGGTATTTCTAGCACTTATTTGATATATCTTCACAGGATTATAAATACACATGTGCAATGCTTATATAGCGGAACCTTGGAGAAGTTGTTTTTTTTTTAACTTCTTTGCAAGAGAGGGTTTTGTGATCAAAATTCTAAGGGTGAGTGTGGTTTTGCAATTGGGTAAAATTACCACTCAAAATTTTAGTGCTAGAAGGAGGGCATGAATTGGTGTTATTTTATTTATGTTAAGTTGTTCATTGTTGTTTTAAATACTTTGACTTATTAATGCAATGAATAATGTGATATTGGTGTAACCTTGAGAGCTTTGAATTGCTAAATGTTTCATGTCCTATTGACTATTATATTTAGGTCTCCTTTAGCACTCAATATTTTGGCGCTAGAAGGAGGGCCTGAATTGGTTTACTTTATTGCTATTTAGGTGCTAAATTATTCATGTTACTTGAAATATTTATTTAAAGACATTGGTTTGGACTAACGAACTTTTGTTTACATATGATCACTTTCATTGATTCCAACGTTCTCTAATTGATGATGCTTTAATGCTAACCTTGTTGCAAATTGGAAAATGTTCTTTGATGCCATGGTTTAATTGATGCATATCTTTTGGTTGATGCTAACCATTTCTCTTGTTTGAAAATATTTTTTTAAATTGTGAGGTGTTGCTAACAATTATTTGTTGTTGCCATTGTTAATCACATTATGACTTAATAAAATGGCTACAAATACTAGAAAGTGGTATGGGGTGTATGGTAATCCTTTGAACATCGGGGGAGATGCTCATGATATACCCAAGAACGTAGAGGAATTTTTGCCCAAGTTTAAACACAATGGCACGATATTAGCTGAGGAGCACATTCAATCCTATGTGGACACCCTAATTAGATGGAATGTCAAACATGATGATGTGGCTTGTAGATTATTTCCTTTGAGCCTAGATGACATGGCATATGATTGGTACATCAATCTACCCATTGGATCTATCACATCTTGGGCCCAATTAGAAATCGCTTTTATAAATAAGTTTAGGTTACCCATAAATTCTGCCATGATTTATTATCAGTTTATTTCTTGTAGGAAGGAACCAAATGAGCCATTGAGAACATTCAACATGCGATTTTGAAAGCTTTATGCAAGATTGATTTCTCCTTTTACTATTTCAAAAAATGTCACTCTACAGATATACTTTGGGGCATTGTATCCCTTGCTTGCCATGTTCACTAGGACAAATTCATTGGTCACTACCCTTGCCTCGACCTACACAGAAGCTATGATTGTAGAACAATAATTAAGGTCGCAAGGTGTAGGGATGGAACAATTACCTATGGTAGGACAACTAGGGGCTTACAATCAAACCCCGATGATAAATCAAGCATGGGAAAAACAAAATCTGATGTTGAACGCATTGAATTACAACCAATTTTATCCTATCTTGCCCACTTATCCTCCCACTTGCACTTACAAGAATACATTTATCCATCCAACAACTCCATTAAGTTTAGAGAACTATTTTATCACTCATGGAGCCATAACAACAAGTGCTCAAGCTTTGCCTACTTATGTCAACCCAACTAATCCTACCACTTCTACCACCCAACCAAAGGAGCTTGTATAAAAAAAAAAAAGACCTAAAGAGGTTGGTCGAGAGGTTAAGTAGAGATACGGTTTCATTACAAAAATAAGTGCATCAAAGCACACTTCCAAATCATCCTAGGAATCAAGTTCATTAGGAATCAAGTTCATTATACTAATCTCAAGGACATTTTGTATTATGCTCCCTCAGATAATGGAGAAGGTCTAGATATGCATTACATTAAAGTAAATGTCTGTTAAAACTTCTCTATGAATTTAGAGGAAATCATTAAAGGAGATGATCAAGAAAGCCAACATGAGCCACCAGAAGTGGTTGAAAGCGAGTTTGAAGAAGAGTTTCTTGAAGAACTTGAAAGTTACGAGGAAGATGCAATAGAATTGCACCCCATAGGTATAGATGATAATTCCTATAATGGTTGGAAAAGGTATGAAGAGTTATCGGTTTCTCATGTCCCTCCAGATGAAATTTCTATTTCACTTGATAAGCATGATGTCGAAACCTTTATCTTGCATGAAAATTGTGCAATTCCTATGCAATCAAAAGATGGTAACCCATGTGCAAAAATGGTAAATGCTCCTTATGACTCATCTATTTTGGATGAGGAAGAGGTAAAATTTTTTCCTTCATTCTGGAATACTAAAAATTTGGGTGCAAATCCTTACGATTATTTTGAAAATTCAAATGAAGAAACTACACGGGTGGCTAGCCAAGAATTAGAATTTTCTACTCATCTTAAAGAGAATATTGCTTTGATTGATCAAAAAGATATATGGGTTGAAAAGGATGGACATATTTTTAATTGGGTGCCTAATTTTGGTATCTTTGATAAACAGGTCATGGACGAAGAAGAAATGCTACAAAATGATGATGATGAAGCCCATGAAGAAGAAGAAAATCTTACAAAGGTTCACCAAGTTGTGGTAAAAGAAAATGCACAAAAGGTAGAATCTCACCTTTTAGGTGCAACCATACAAACTCCAAGTGAAATCTTACCTAATTATCTATGGGATTCAAATGTTATCAATGATGAAATATCATTAGAGGTGAATAAATAATTTGAGTTAATTTCTCCACACACCACTAATGATGTTGCTTTGTTGAATGAAAGAGAAGTTGATGTGCTTGAATTGTTGGATCAAGTTCATCAACAATTAACAATCGAATCTAGGATAAAAACTTATAATGATGCTCATTTAATAAATATCCTAGATGCTTGCAAAATGTTATATAAGTTTGATTGGCCTACAAACATGGAAAATTCTTTGGCTTTAAAGTTTTTAGAAATAGGCTCTTGTTTGTAAGATCTCATATTGGATAAGGAAGGCCTAATTCTAAATCATGAATTGAATGATGAAATCTACATGTTAAGGAATAGACAAGAAGCAATTGAAAATCAATTATTGTCTTATCAATTTAATGATTTGAAGCTTCAATTTGGAATTTCTAATACCCTCGAATCAAATTGGTGGGGTGAGAGAGGTAAGATGAAGATTGTTGTATTGTTTGGCCTAATCTTGTTTTTGTTGGATTCTTGCAAAGCTTGGAGTGTATATCATATTATGTCTTTTAAAATGTGCTAATCATGTTTGGGATCCAGGGAAATGATAGCCCAAATTTTACATCCTCTTGTACATTATTGTATATTTTTGTATATACTTTTGGTTTTCATATTTTTGTTTAGTTTTACTATTGTTGTGCTTTGTCCTTAATTTTTTATTTTGTTTTGCTTTTATGTTAGTTTGCATTAGGTTAGGTTTTGGTTTGTGTTTTTAGTTTTGTGTTTTGGGTTGTTCCCTTGTTTTGAGGTTATGTTTTGTGGTTGCTAATTTATGGCCTCTTGCCCATTTTTGTGTTCTTTTGCTAAGTAGGTTGGAATACCTAATCTGAAAGTAGGTGAACTTGAGAAAAGGGGGATGAATTATTTTGTGATCATGCTCAGATTTTGGGACTAAAATGGTGGAGAGTAGAACAATAAAATATTTTGCTAAAGCTCCACATGTAACTCACATATTAAAGGGTATTTCTAAAAATTATGAAGGATGAAGTTATCTTGATTTGCAATTAAGGCAAAAATTCAACATGCTCTATCTCTATGCTTCCTAACCCTAGTGATACATAAATTATTGTAAAGATATATATATATATATATATATATATATATATATATATATATATATATATATATATATATAAGTATTGAAAAACTTGATCAAATCAATCACAAAGTCTTGATAAACCCTACCGGGGCTATGGATGCCTGACCGATAGTAGGGCTCTATCTAGACACAACTCGATTATAAGAAAGGCTTTGCAAAATATTAAGTAAACACAAGGGTGAGTTAGATAAACCCTATCGGGGCTATGGATGCCTGATTGGCAGTAGGGCTATGTTTGTAAAAGCTTTCTTTTTATAAACCATGCTTCATAGCCTAAATGCAAAATAGATGATGGAATCTGAATGGCTTTCAAAGGTACAAAATGAATCACTTTGTCACACACTGAGCAAAGGTAGATGGATTAATTATTTTTATTTTAAGTTGTTTACCCCCACCTTCTCGGGACATCGCTAAATAATTTTATTTCTCTAATCTTTGATGTTCTCATTTCAGATTTGGGTTCTTCACCCAAAATGCTTAGAAGAATTTCCTAGCAGAGTCACCATTTGTTGTGGCTTCTCCACAATGTACCCCAAAATTGGGGATCCACTTTCAATTTTGATATTTTTTGTTTCTTGTTGGTTTGCATTACGTATATGATTGATATGCTCATCCTCGTGAATGTTGATCTATGAGGTCCAAAGTTGGCATGTCGATTGAGTGTTCTCTTGATCCCTTTTCATGTCTTATTTTTGGTGCTTTGGGTTAGGTGTAGGCTTTGTATTATAAATGTTGATTTTAAGTTTTGGTTAGGTTTTATAGATCTTAGTATTTAAATACAATTTATTTTATTTAGAATTGTTTGAATGTTTAAAACAATTTGAATAAAAAAAAATTATATAAAATAAAAAGATAAATAATAATAATAATAATATATATATATGTATATGTATATTTCAATATACAATATATGTGTATAAATAAAATCAATTAAATAAAAAATAAAAATAAAAATAAATAAACATAATAAAGAATTTATCATGGTATCAAAGTTGCTTCTTTATGTTAATATATATGATAATGTTATTCTAACTGATATATCCCTTTAATGTGTGCAGGGTTGAATTTGCACCAATACGATGGATGATTTCATTGTGATTTACCAGATACATCGACAAAATGACACACTACGACAACAACACGACTCAGATGGGGAAGTCGAGTGCAACGGTGGAGATGCCCTACACACAGTAATGTCATAATAGACAAAACGATGTAGAGGCTAGGTTTACATTGATGCGGAGGTTGAGGAGTCCCATGAATGTGGAGACAACCACCAAGCATAGGAGACCATAACACGACTGATACCTCGATGGAAAATGTGGCATGCTCTGCGACTGGGAACCGCTAAAGGATGACATGTCGGGTGATGCTACGAAAACAATTGGATGATAGTAGTGATCTGACAGTGGATGCCAATTTTGAATGTTGGTGACTATTTCAATGGTGAGTTGGATATCGATTATTGAACAGGACTAAAGAGGCGGCCAATGCCTGAACGGGCAATACAAACCCTAAATTTGACGTGGCATACCACATAGATGTTGATGCAGCGTTGCACACAGTCAAATGCAGATGACATGGAAAATAAATTATTCCTACTGGGTGGACTGGCACTGAAGTGGATGAATTGGACCATTTAGGCGATGTAGAATTTAGCCAGCGATAACATAGGTATGGTCTGTTTGGACTGGTAAAATTTTAAGAAATACAGTGATACCGATGCGTACTGTGGCTTGGATCACCGAGGGACCACAAATTCGAGAGCAAAAGAGTGCGACATATGTCACAAGAGAAAAGTGGCTCGAGGCATGCTCTTGTGGACATAGAATTTAGGGAATGTGTGGCACATAATTGGCTGGTAAAGCCATTGTCATAGGCCATCAAAGCAAGATTTATTTTAAAGCTTTAAGAAATGCATGCAATACGTTACAATAAAAGGGGCGGACAACTTGTAAGTAAAGACGAGCTATTCAAATTTTATCGGTTGTTTGAGGCTAGTAACGCATAGACATGGGTAGGTTTATACTTTGGTGTATAATGTGGAGTCGACTAATGAAAGAAAATGTGTAGTGGAATATCACTACAGGGTTAGTCGCATAAATAACCGTCGGGTGCCTTATTGAATGTCAAAGGACATCATGAATATCAGTTAATACTAGGACATGGTGTCTATACACCACACAATGTAATGTATGAGGCGTCCATAGGGAGCCCAAGGCCCAAAGGATAAGGAATGAAAGAGAGGTTTCAAGAGAAGAAAATGAAAGCAAAAAGACAACATCCGAAGATGGAATGAAAAGTTTTATGTAGTGTTAAATAGGTGATTGAAATACGAAACAGGGCTGGATCTTTTAGGACCTGGTGGAAATTTTTGAATGCCATGGGCTGGACCATGTTGGAATCCATGGCTGGATTGTTTTGCCATATTGCTGGACTTTTATTTTTTACCACATGATGCTTATTTTGGGGCTGAGGTTTTCTGCACACAATGTTTAATATTGAAGATATTTTCTGCAATACAATAAAAATATTTCAAGTTTTAATACATGTTTACGGTTAATCTTGTATTATTTTTGACATATTGTACCATTTCCTTAGAATCTTGCACCACATTAGTTGTTTGACTGCGTGAATTCGGGTAACAATAATGCTGGTTTTTGTGCAGAATACTTATGCTTGCAGGGTTTGTGGAGAATTTTTGAGTTGCAGTATTTGTTTTATTTTCAGATTTATTTTATTTTATTTTCTAACCCTTCTTTTGCAAAAAAATTTAAAACTTTGGTGATTAAAATAAAAATAAATAAATAAATAAAATGCCAAAAATAAATACATGGATGTGAAGAATGAGCTTCAATATTTCATTCAAAACAATTTTGATCCCATTCCGAAGCCATTTCGAATTTATAAAAATTATTTAAAGTTGATATTTTATAAGTATTTTTATAATTTTGAAAATTTATTTTTTTCACATTTTGAAGGTAAATCATATTTTTTTCAGCTTTGCATTTTTATTCGCAAGCAATAAATGAATTGCCCTTTTATGAAAATTACAATTTCATTAAAGGGGGTTAATTTATATGGCATTCCATAGGTCATCATTTTCGGAGTGATAAATTTGCCTCTCTTTATGAAAATTCTATTTCTTTAAATAGAGGTAATTTATACATTACATCAAAGGCTATTGTTTTAAAACATTAAATTGTTCTTCTTTATGAAAATTATGGTTTCATTAAAGAGGGATAATTTATAATGACATTTTAAGGCTATTATTTTAAAGCAATAAATTGTCATCTCTTTATGAAAATTAATTTCATCAAAGAGGGATAATTTATTAATTATATCAAAGGCTATCTTTATATTTATGATAAAAGCGATATTTAATGAATCTATTCATCATTTCAGATTCACATTCATAGATAGATTTTAATCTTCATTTTCATGTTCAAAGTAGGGTTTAATGCAAGATAAAAACTTGTTTAAAATCTACTTAATATAAAGAAGATAAAAGCTATCTAAAATCCTTCAAGATAAAATGAACTAAGGTTTTACATCGTGGTCATATGAGGGCCAATTCACATTTACATTTCTTTAAGTTTCATGAACAATCATTAGTATAACATGATAAAATAAACCAACACAGACCCCTTGTTAATAATTACTTACAATCACTAAAGTATTCCTAGCACTTATTTTATATATCTTCATAAGATTATAAATACACATGTGCAATGCTTATATAACGGAACCTTGGAGAAGTTGTTTTTGTTTTAATTTCTTTGCAAGAGAGGTTTTTGTGATCAAAATTCTAAGGGTGAGTGTGGTTTTGCAATTGGGCAAAATTACCACTCAATAACCCCATGAATATTGAAAGAAACTAAATATGATCCTAGTGAAGGTCATAGTCCACCTACTTGAAGTGAAGCATCAAAAATTCACTTGGCAACAACTAAAAAAAGAAAGGCTTTGAAGAAATCGTCCAACAAAAGACAAACCAAGATTCTAGTGGGGGTCTTTGTCTCATGATATTGGTGAAGCACTATCTCCCCACCTAGAAACTTTATCCTCAAGAAAAGGGCCCATAATTATATGAGCAGAAGGACCATAACTAGAGCGTTCACCCAAACCAATAAACAAGAGTTGGTACCACCACTAAATCAAAGATAAAGAAGGAGGAACCAATGATACAACATGGCATCTATAGTGCACCATCCTTCCAAAAAGTTTCTAGCATGGAATAGAAAAGGTCCCCTAATTGCACCAATCCCACCTAATGTATGGGATACAATTCTTTCTTCAATGCTCAAGTCCTTACCCTATTTCTTGGAAGAAGATGTTGTCACCCTAATAGAGCATTTACACCACTTGGGAAGCTTATGCGTTACACTTAATTGAAAAATAGTACATAACCTTAAGCCTATTGTAATTTTATTTCAAAGGGAGAGCTCATAAATGGTACCTCAACCTTAGCCCACAATCAATCAAAAGCTAGGACCAATTGGCAAAACTCCTAATAAATAGAATCAAATAGAAGGTAAATAGGGTATTGCTCCTGGAGCACCTCATGACCACCAAGAGGGTACTTATAAATACAATGGATGATTTCAACGTTTGATTCTACAAGACTTAGCAAAGGATCCTAGATGAGATGTAAACATCTTTGGATATGGCATTTATTTTCTATCTAAAAGTTTTCAATTTTGAAATTGCTATGATGGTCAAGTCTAAGGTTGGAAATTCATTATCAAATGTCTATGATATAGTATTCTATGCTAAAAAATATCTAATATAAATAGGAAGGCTACCATTGTTTCCTTCCATTCAACCCTCATATCATCCCTTTACAATTATAATATCTACAACTAATCTGACCATCCTGACCATGAGCTCAGAACAACCTCATATTCTTACTCCTTTTGTTGTTAATATTGATGAACTATGATGAGAATATTATCTAATGATATCACAACCTTAAAGAGGTAGCATAAAATCCCAAGGTTTCCCTACCAAAGATCCAAATCCTCATTTCCAATAGGGAAACCCAAATATCCAACCACCCCCAGCTGCATATCATAAGCCTTTGTTTCTACCCAACATAAGTCTCAACCAATCATAGGCTTTGAGTCAATATATAGTACCTCTATTAGTCTTAGTTCAAAAAATGCCTACAAGCTCAGCCAGGGACTTGGTTAACACCTAGAATAACTATGTTGAATATCCTAGTGGTTAGTACTATCCCACTCTTGACTATCCTTCTTTCGATTGTTATGTTAGTATAGAATCTCAAGAAGTCGGGATGACTCCTTTCGACCATAATATTCAATAAAAGCCCCAATTCCAAGTTCAAAACCTACTACTTAATATCTAACCTCATTATAAACTACCAATTTGCCAACTCTGAAGCAAACTTTTGTAACCTAGGATGAAATGGAAGTGTATGTTGTGTCAGATGAAGCAGGCCCATCAACCTCTATGGGGCCACAAGTCTAATAATAGTACATTACTCATGCTAAGAGAAGGGCCATAAAAGAGAAGGGGGTATCTAGTTTGAAAAAAGATAGACCCTAGAGAAAGGAAGTGGACAATCAAAGGGCTTCTCAAGCACAAGTTGCACCATATAATTGAGTCCAAGTAGTTCTAACAATTATAAGATTTGCTCTTGAGACTCCAAGGCAACCTGTTGCAAATTTTCCAAGGCCACCTCTAATAGTAAAAAGGACTAGGCTTACGATATCATCAACTATTTCAAGAGCTACTTCTATTAGATCTTTCAATGTGGTGTATCACCTAAGGAAATCTACCATAGCCATACCTCTTTGGAATGTCCTCTTAATACCTAAACAAATGAAGAATTTGGAAGAGGTCCTAAAGAAAAAAAGAGCTAAGAAAACAAGGGATGCTCGTTATGCTATAAAATTTAGACCTAGAGCCCAACAAGCCCAAGCCTACATCTACCTAACCCTAATATGTGAAGACAAATTGATACACAATTGCATATTTGACTTAGGGTCAAGCACATCGGTTATGTTTGAAAGAGTAGCGGAGGCACTTGGATTATATATTGAGCATGCCAAAAACAAGGTAGTCCTATTATATGGCACTCTCATACCAATCTTTAAGGTAATTAAAGATCTTCCTCTAGCACTCCAAGCATATCCTGACTTTGTGGTTTATCAAGACATAGTGGTGATCAATCTCCCAACCACATTTGGAATATGCCTCTTAAGATACTTCATTGCTAATATTAAAGGATACATATCACTGGAATGGACCCACATGCTACTCTGAACTAGGTAAGATCAAGTTCAAGATCTCATCAAAACCCCTCCACATGTACCATACATAGTAGATTCCATTCAAAGAGAATGGAGAGGAGTAGACCTATCTGATAGAAGAGGAGTTGTCAAACTCTAACTACATCATGGATGAGGTGCATCCATAAATACCTAATGAGGAGCAATGAGCATATGATACATGGGGTTCAAATATTGAAAAGGTATTCAAGCCAACTAGCATGGTATGATATATCACACCAGGTATTCCATTGTACATATTGTCAATATTTTATAATTTTTTTCTCAAAAAAAATGTATGTATATATATATGGAAAAAAATTGATCAAAAAAGCTTTTCAATGAAAAGAGGGCCTAAAGACTTACAAATTATAATCTACAGTGATCCTAATTGCCTATTAAATCAAAAGAAATATGGCATGATTTTTTAAAATGACATCGAGGGATTAAGAGGACCCTAAACTAAAATCAACATCTATTATCTGATCAAAACTCGTATGTGATCAACGATGCACCACCCAAATATTTATTTTGACATATGATCCATCCTTAGTTGGCAAACTCCCAATACATCCCTAGAGAGGTGTGCCCTAAAACCAACCATAAGGTGGGAGGCATGTGGTAAATCCAAGAGTAGATAATAGTATTCCTTGTGATAGGTATGTGAATCTAATGGCTAAAATTTTACGCAAAGATCTATGAGCTACTCATTAGAGCTAGCATGTGGATTCTAAAGCATTGGTACAAGTATCAAGTCTCTTAGAGCAAGTAACAATTTCATGTTTTATGAGAAATATTAATATCATGCTTAGAGATAAAAAGAGGACATTCTCATAAAAATTAGCGACTAATATTATCACAAGAATCCAACATCCTCATGCACCACTAATAGGCCCATCAAGTAAAGGAGAGAAAACTAACATGGCTGAACATAAGGGAGAATAGTGGATAGCCATGCTGGTTGTCAATTCATCCGCATAGAAAATCATTTGCTTGTTAGGGATAATTAATAAGAGGGGGAACTATTACAGATACAAGGCATCAACAACCTTCCAAGTTGAAGGGGTTTATAAAAAGGGGGAGTTTCATTTGTTATGCATTATGACCTCGAAGTAAAAGTTGCTCTTTAAGGAAAAGCTATTCCCTTGAGTATTCTATATAGAAGGAAAGTTATAAAATAATATTGTTGTGCAATGTTGAATGAGACAAGGGGACATAAAGCTTATTCGATTTATCAAACAACTGGTGTATTAAAATGCTAACTCGGACGGGACCATGCCAAAAAATTCTAGTAGATTTAAATATCCCCATGTCATGAGGTGATGCTAACCACCTGGGCTAGATGAAAAAAATATTCTTAGCCTTCTCTATTGGCAATTTTGGGTATGTTGCCTAGCTTCATGTTGGTGAGTTGTCATTGATATCAAAAGGAGTTTGTGTTGATGTCAAAAGGAATTTGTGTTGATGTCAAAAAGAGTTTTGTGAAAAAAAGATCTTGAAAGTTCCATGATGTTTGTTTAAGGGTTTTTATTAAAACCATGGTGACAAGGTTAAAGATTTTTCTTAAAACCATTTGGAATCATTAGGGATTTTTATTAAAACCATCTTGGCTTAATGAAAAGGTTTTGCTCCTTGAAAAACCTTAAAAGTCCATTTTGATTATTAATAAATAAATTAACTCAAACCTTTGAAAAGGTTTTAAGTTAAGTTTATTATTAATAAAATAATAATTATTAATTTAATAATTATTATTGAAAGGGTTTCTAAACCCTTAGCGGCGCTCATGTAAAAGACTTACCTCGCCGACGTCAACTTGCATGGGATGAAAAACACAATGTTTGAAAGGAGCGCCGACGTCAATTTGCATTCGATGAAAGACTATTAAAGGGCATTATTTCCTAAGGTTTTAAGCACCTTCGATTTGTATGATTACCTTCGAATTCATATTACTCTGTGACTTTTGATTTTGTATTGCTCTGTGACCTTTGATTTCAGATTGCTCTGTTATTTTTGAGTTTCGTATTGCTTTGTGTTTAAGTTCCGATTTCGTACGCCTATGAGGAAGACAAATCAGTTTGTCTTTAATTTCTTTGAGCAAAGGGAAGGTAAAATGATGAGTGGCGCTTGATAGTTTTGTTGGGAACTTTTCCTTCAATGGCGGAGGCAGTGGAGCGAAGGCGCTCTCTAGGCAGAGGTGTTGAGATCGATTCGCGTCGGGCGTGTTTCATTTTTGGTCACGGATTATTGTGCATGTGGTACAATAGTTGCCTTGGACCACGAGTTTGGAGGAGGAAGTGCTTTGGTGCTTATGTTGGTGTCTCCACACTTCTCCTAAGGTTGGAGAATTGATTTTTGGCCAAGGTAGATATTTTGTTGATAATGTGGAATATTTGATTTGACTTGGCAAATTATTGTTGGTAATTGGATGGAGGTATAAGGTTAAATAGAAATATTGCTTTGACATTGTTATTATTGATGCTTAATGTTTATGTGGTAAATGCATTTAAAAGTAAATGTATTTTAGGAGTTATAAGGGTTTAAGGAATAATTGTGCTTAATGTCATATTGGGGTTAGAAAGCCTTTGGAGTTATTGAGTGGATATTCTCTTGTAATTATTTTTGAGGTTGAAGTTATTTTGTGATATATTAAGTAGGAGTTATAAGGTGTAAAGGAATATTGTTGATATGTATATTTGTGAGTTTTGATTATTGATGAGTTGGAGTGATAAGGTGTTATTAGGACTCTTATCATTGTGCATTATTCCATTGTTGCTAACTCTAATTTGTGGAAAATTGAGAGTTAGTGTTGTGACAGATTTTGAGTTCTCCTTCTTCATCAAAGTAAAGGTATGGGCACATTCTTCCATGGTTATTATTGATTGATGGTTTTTTGAAAATAAGTTTAGAGTGAAAAGGATTAAATTAAGTTTCCTTATTTGGAGTGGATCTTATTTTATGAAAGTGGAAGTATTGATTATGCATTATGAGATCATGATGAGTTTATGAGTTATTGCATAATTATGGTTTATGAGAGTGGAAGCATTTGAAGTTTGCTTTAGGGTTTTTGAGTGAGAAGCTTATGCCATTACTATAAGTTTTTGAAACCTAATTGAGTTGTTTGGTTGTTGAGAGTTGAAGGATAGAACGTATTGATTCTCTAACAATTCTCTTTATTCTTCTATGAGATTGATTTGAGTTGAGATTGAAAGTTGAAGGATAGAACATATTGAGTCTCTAACAATTCTCTTTATGCTTCTATGAGATTGATTTGAGTTGATATTGAGAGTTGAAGGATAGAACATATTGAGTCTCTAAAAATTCTCTTTATTCTTATATGAGATTGATTTGATATGATTGGATGAAACACATTGGGTCTCTAACAATTCTCTTTGTGTGTTCACATTGGGCAAGTTTCTTGGTAAACTTGCTTGAGCTGATTTGGGCAAGTTCTTGGTGAGCTTGCTAGGACTGATTTGGACAGGTTCTTGTTGAAGAACTTGTGGACAGATTTGATGAAGTCTTGGTGAAGACTTGTGAGCAATTGTGATTGATTTGTTCAAGATTTTGGCTTAAGCTTGGGACAGATCTGATAGAGATTTGAGAGCAGATTTTTGCTAGACTAGAGGATTGAGTTTGGTCAAATTTGTCACGGAGTTTGAGAGGACTTGTGCTGGATCGACTGACTGTGTTTAGTACAGGTTTTGACGAGCAACTATGGAGGTGATCAGTGAGGATAGAAGTCTCTAGAGCCAGAGCAAGGAGGATAGGACGTCTTCTATGGAAATGAGTTCCACCTGCTAGTGGCAAAAGAGGCAGTGATCTTCTAAAGTATCATTTTCGAAGCTTTGGGGGATAGGACATATCCTTTGGGCAGGAGGCTCATAAATACTTGTTGAGGGGATAGGACATCTCTTTTGGGCAGAAGGCTCATAAATACTTGTTGAGGGGAAGGATTCTCCTTTGGGCAGGAGGCTCATAAATACTTGTTGAGGGGAAGGATTCTCCTTTGGATAGGAAGTTCATAAAATTTTGTAATAGGGAAAGGATTTCCCAGAGAACTTGATTGGGAAAGATTTTAGTGAAAATATTTCTGTGGATGTAGCCCATCTTGGGTGAACCATGTTAAAATGGATCTTCTTTGTATGTTGCTTTATGTGATGGTTAATGTTATGGTGATGCCACTGCTATCTAAAGTAAAGTTATTTAAATGGTTGCATCTTATACTATTCACCCCCACCTCTCAGTATAAGTCTATGTTCTTAAATTGGTATCAAAGCGGGTCTCTCCGGGAAGAGCCTAACAGCTTGGAGAAGGATCCCTCGGGAAGATCATATGAGCACGAAAAGTGATGAAGAAATTGAATTTGATTTGAAAGGGGAATTCTTTTTGGCCCTAAGAAATCTAGAAAAAGTCAGGGAAGAGAATTTTGTTTTAAAACAACAAAATCAAGAAGAAGATATGGCCAAAATAGAACTATCTCAAAATCTCATAGACTTAAAGATCCTAGCTAAAGAAGGAAAAAAAATTGAGCAGGTTTTGATAGAGGTTTTGAAAGGGAAGGAAGTTGAATGTGAGAGACTTGAAGAAGAGGTGGTTTCTCTAAGAGTTAGACTTGAACAAATGAGTCTTAAACAAAATATTTTTCTTGGAAATCAAAGGGAAGAAGATATCCATATCCAAGAAGCAGGAACATCTAGCAGAAATAAAGTCAACTTTCAAAAACCAAAGGATACCAAAAAAGAAGAAAACAAAGGAGAGCAATGGACAAGAGTTGATCACAAAAGAAGGAACACTCATCAAAGGCTTCCAAACAAGTTACATAATACTTTCCATGGCTATTGTTTTTCTTGCAATAAATATGGTCATAGAGCTATCCATTGTACTAGGATTGTGAATGACAATGTTAAGAAAAATGTTAATTATTTTGCACCACTCATGGATGATAGTATTATGTGTTACAAATGCAATAATTTTGGGCATATAGCTAGAATGTGTAAATTGGAAAGATCTAGTGAAGTGAATGTTAGGAAAACAAATGGAAATAAAACTAGATCTATGATAGTTCAAACTGCTCTTCATGCTCAAGGAAGAAAAATGGTACCTTGATAGTGGATGTTCTAGGCACATGACTAGAGAAAAAGAAAAGTTTATAGTTCTCAAAGAAACTAGTAGAGGGTCAGTTAGCTTTGGAGATAACAGATCAGCTAAAATTTGTGGAAAGGGTTCTCTAAGTTTAGATGGAAAAACCAGAACTAAAAATGTGCTTTATGTAGAAGGATTGAGACATAATATTTTGAGTGCTAGCCAAATTTGTGATCAGGGTCATATGGTGACTTTCTATTCTGATAGATGTGAGATAATGAAAGTAGAGAATGGAAAAATCATTGCTAATGCAAGACGAACTCCTAACAACCTTTACATGCTAAGTGAGATAAAAAGGGAAAAGTATTTTTTGTCTCAAGAGGATGAAAGTTGGCTATGGCATACAAGAATGGGATATTTGAGCTTTGATTATCTTATCAAAATTAGCCATAAGAAAGCAGTCAGAGACTTACCTAAATTAAAAAGACCCCAAAATACTATTTGTGGTCCTTGTCAACATGGAAAGCAAACTAGAACCAACTTTAAGGCTAAAGGGTACATGTCATCCAAACCTTTAGATCTTATTCATACTAATTTGTGTGGTCCCACCAGAACTCAGAGTATACAGGGAGAAAGTTACTTCATGCTTTTCATAGATGATTTCTCTAGAATGACTTGGGCTACCTTTCTAAAAGAAAAATCTGAAGCCCTTGACAAGTTTAAAGCCTTCAAAGAAATGATAGAGAATGAAACAGACAAAAGAATAAAATGCTTAAGATCAGATAGATGAGGAGAATTCACTTCAAATGAATTTGTGGATTATTGTGAGCAACAAGGGATTAAGAGAGAATTTTTAGTAGCAAGAACTCCTCAAAAAAATGGAGTAGTTGAAAGAAAAAATAGAACTATTAAAAATATGGCTAGAGCTATGTTGAATAAGTCAAAGCTTCTTGATGGTTTTTGGAAAGAGGCAGTTAGTACAACAATGAATATTATCACCAGAGCTCAGTTAAGAGTCAATCATCACAAAACTCCATATGAGCTATGGAAAGGAAGACCAGCCACAGTAAAACATTTCAGAGTTTTTGGTAGTAAATGTTACATCGAAGGGAAGATCAGAATTTAGGGAAGTTTGATCCTAGATGTGATGAGGGCATTTTTCTTGGGTACTCCAGCAAGAGCAAATCCTATAGATGCTACAACAAAAGAACTTGTACTATTGTGGAAAGCATAAATGTTACAGTGGATGAGAAAACAAGGATAAGAGAACCAGTTTAGGAAATTGATGATGAATATTACCAAGAAGAATTCAGGGAGGATTCAGATAAAGAAGAAGAGGAAAGACAACAAATCCTTCCTAAAACTCCATCCAGATATGTTTAGAATCACCATCCAAAGGATCAAATCATTGGTAATCTAGAAGTTAGACAGACAAGGAGAAGAATCATATAATCAAATTCCCATACATATGTTTCGTTGTTATCTTAGATTAAGCCAAAATATCTCAGTGAAGCCTATGCAGATAAGTTTTGGATAAATGCTATGAATGAAGAATTGGAACAAATAGAGAAGAGTGAGACTTGGGAACTTGTTCCAAGACCTAAAGATAAAAATGTCATTGACACTAAGTGGGTCTTCAAAAATAAGCTAAATGAAGATGGTCATGTAGTTGGAAATAAAGCAAGGTTAGTTTGAAAAGGTTATGCTCAAGTAGAAGGAATTGATTTTGAAAAAACTTTTGCTCTAGTTGCTCATCTTGAGGCTATTAGAATGTTTTTGGCTTTTTCAAGTTTTAAAAACTTTGAGGTCTATCAGATGGATGTCAAATCAGCTTTTCTAAATGGTGTGTTAGAAGAAGTCTACATTGAATAACCAGAAGGGTTATTCCTTTCAAAAAATTTAGATTTTGTGTGTAGATTGAAAAAGGCATTGTATGGTTTGAAACAAGCTCCTAGGGTTTGGTATTCGAGGCTTGACAGGTATCTTTAGAAACAAGGTTTCAGAAAAGGTATGGCAAATAGCAATTTGTATATCAAAAATGATGGAAATAATATCTTAATTATGGTTTTTTATGTTGATGATATCATTTTTGGAGGTAATACCACCAAAATATGTAAATATTTTGCTAACAACATGTAGAGTGAATTTGAGATGTCTATGATTGGAGAATTGTCCTTCTTCTTAGTACTTCAGATTGCCTAATCAAAAGAAGGAATATTTCTTTCACAAGGCAAGTACATAAGAGAGATGCTAAAAAAGTTTGGTATGGAGGATAGCAAACATGTTAGTACTCCAATGATTACAGGGTGTAAGTTGAGCAAGGATGATGAATCTCCAAAGGCAAATCAAAGGTTACAAATCCATGATTGGCAGTTTGCTTTATGTTCAACCACTAGACCAGACATCATGCAGGCAGTGGAACTAGTTGCAAGGTTTCAGGCTGCACCAAAATAAACTCATGTTATGGCAATAAAAAGGATTCTCAGATATCTAAAAGGCACTATGGATCTTGGGCTTTGGTATCCCAAGAGCGATAAGTTCACTTTCATAACTTTTATAGATGCAAATTGGGTCAAAAATATTGATGACAAAAAAAGCACCAATGGTGGAGCTTTCTTTTTGGGGAATTGTTTAGTTGCTTGGTTAAGCAAGAAATAACCTTAAGTTTCCTTGTCTACAGTAGATGCATAATACATAGCAATAGTAGCTTGTTGTACACAAGTTTTATGGATGAAGACTACCTTGGAGGATTTCAAAATAAAGCATGATCAACCCATTTTCCATATTGTGTGATAATACAAGTGCCATAAGTGATGAGTGTCGTTGAGTCTCATCATTTAATCTCAATGATTTATCAATCCGGGGTGGTGTCCAAGGCTGTCTACGATAGAAGGCTAGGGCAGAGTACAATTCAGGCATTCAGATTTCAAGCATTTATTGGTGAAGCATATTTTGGTTTAGCCTTTTGGTGTCACACTAAACCTAGTCTGAAGAATGGAAACTAAAATAAATTACAGGAATTGAAAACTAATTCTAAGTTGCAAGAATTGAAATCTAACTACAATTGCAGGAATTGGAATTGCTAAATTGAAAGTCTAATCTACTCTTGCAGAATTTAAATTGCTGAAATGAAATCCTAAGTTACATTTGCAGAATTGAAATCTAGTTACTTTTGCATAATTGAAATGATGCTTGTAAATGAAACTTATTCTAAAAACACCTATCAATGCCCTGCCACAAAAGGTCGTCAAGCTTCTACTATAGGAATTGACAGCAAAATGAAATATGCTAAAAATGGAAAGTTGCTAAAATAGAAAGTAGGGAAAACATGGAAAGCAAAGGAAAAATGTGTAATATAATTTTTCAGCTGACATACACACAAATGTTGTACACAAACATAATAGAAAACATAAATCACATAATACAAAATAAAAACAAGAAAATGAAATCTGGCAAGCAATCTATTAATTTTGCTGCAACAAAATTATAGATTAAAACCTGCCATAAAATCCCTCCTTCTAGATCTGAAAGTGGGCCCATACTTCCTGATCTAGAAGGAGGTGAAAAGCACTCCTTAACTAATTAACACTCAGAACAGAAAATGATAAAATAGCTGCACTTTTATTGATGACAAAACATGCTGAAAATTGTTACAGAAAATTGTTGTACAGATCCTAATTGCTCGCTATTGAAAACTCTCCTCTATTCTAATTCCTAACTCGCTCAACCAAGGAGGGAGCTATGTTATTTATATAAATATTTACAACATATCCCATGCTCAAATCAGCCTATGTGCTACTTTACAGTGATTTGCCAATAATTCTGGATCTGAAATAAATGCAAATCTGGACAATTTGTGTTGCAGTAGTAGTCATTGGCCCTTAGAAAGCATCTTCAGTGGTGGGAGTACATGGGAGAAGTCTAGAAATATCTCACACATATTTCTTCACTTCAGAATATGCCATTTCTATCTTGCAAACAACTTCCTATTATGCTGCAATTATTTCTGTGTTTATCCTAGAAGAGGATCAAAATTGATCTTTTCCATGAATGGTGGCTTTGGACGGCAAGGACGGCAAAATCATATGGGAGATATTTTCCCTTAACCTTCTCAACCTTCTTTCCCTTTTTCCACCATCAAAAATAGTCAAAAATTCAAAAAGCACTTTTCTGTTCTCATTCCGAAGATAAGTGGCTCATTCCGAAGAGACTGTATTTCTCATTTCGAAGATGTCTTGTTCATTTCGAAGATCTTCGGAATGAACAACTATGTGCTCTTCAAATGATTTTAGCTACATTTCTCAAGTGGATTAGCCCTCAGGATCAGATTGCAATAGCCTTCATTCCTCTCCATGTGTGAATTCCATGCCTTGCCATTCATTGGTAGCTTGCTGGAATTTACATGGTAAATTACTGCATTTTCCAGTTCTGCTGCACAGTTGTAAAATATTGGCATTTCTTGCAAATTCAAACAAATTAGAACATGGAAAAATTATTCAAATATCAACATGAAGGAGTACATCAAGTTGCTACTGAATTTATACACTTCATTCACCAAGTAACCATGCTGAAATAGTGCAACAAGTGCTGCACAATTGCCCCCGCTCTCGTTATACCCTGTTGCTGCCTATTTAGACCATGTGGGAATGCTTCTAAATAGGTCAGATGTCTTCTGTAGTCCTTCTGAACTCATTCCATCCATATCCTCATGCTTTTCTTGACAACTTCAAGGTGTTCCTATAAAGTAACAACTTGCTGATTTTTATATGGCTATTTTTTCAGATTTTCAGATTTATGATAATCCTAAACTTTTGGCTTCAATGTGGATTTGAAACAAGTTGAAGGGCAGGAAAACATTCAAAAACCATTGAGAAGTTAATGGATATCAGCATACCACATTTGGTTAATTGAAATGCATGTTTTCTTACTTGCTACTTAATCAAGCAAAATCAGTCACAAAATGCTAAAAATAGTCAAAAATAGAGATATAGTATTCCTAACATAAAATCATGTAAACACTTAACAAATAGTATATTTTAGTCAACTATTTGGCAATTAACTTATCATATGGTAGTCAAACATTGTGCAATAATGAGGCACTTTTGGGCCTCATCATCCCCCCCAACTTGAACTGATGCATGCCCTCATGCATCTTAGTAGGCCATAGTAATATGCAGGTTTTATTCTTGTGAACAACATCCTTTGCTACCTGCTAACCGAGAAATTCCTCCTTGCTGCACTATATCAAGTATTTTGCAATTAAGCACATGTATGACTCTTTTTCTATCTTTCTACAAGTTTTAGTGTTGCAAGGTACCTCTTAAAGGCTTGATATCATATGATTCATCTTGCAATAGTCTTATTGTGGAACCGTATTTGGCAGATGCACTACTACCGATGGAATTTTCTGTTCTTAACAACATTTCAGCCCGAATGCTTATTTTTGTTGTTTGCATCTTTTGAACAAAATTGATAAAATTTTTTTGATTTGAAATGCTTGAGGGATGTACTTACTTGTGGTAGAGCCTTATAAACCTCAATATTTGATGTACCCTACTCTTTTTGCTATTCTGTAGCATTTTCAGCAATTCTGGTATAGTTTCTGCTCATTTCGAAGATATCCTGCTCATTTCGAAGAGACTGTATTCTCATTCCGAAGATGTCTGCTCATTTCGAAGAGACTGTATTTCTCATTTCGAAGATGTCTGCTCATTTTGAAGAGACTGTATTTCTCATTCCGAAGATGTCTGCTCATTTTGAAGAGACTGTATTTCTCATTTCGAAGATGTCTGCTCATTTCGAAGAGACTGTATTTCTCATTCTGAAGATGTCTGTTCATTCCGAAGATCTTCAAAAAAAATGCAGAAATGACCTCCTATGCAAAATTTAGCTACAGATTCTATTGTGGGTCCATCTCTAGAGTGTATAAGCCTTCCATAACATCAAAAATCCCTTCTTCATCCTTTTGTTTAGATGTTATTCTTTGTTTTGTATGTTGCTATTTTATTCCAAGTAGTACTAAAATAGAACCTTCAGGTGCATTTTGTTGATTATCCTCCTTCAATTTATCAGACAATTGTGAGATATAAACTTGCAGTTCTCCTTCTAAAATTTGCCCTACAAATTGAAATAGAATTGCTGCCATGTCTGTCCCAAAATCAGGTTTTTGCATAGTTTTGGAATTTCCATGCAATTAAGGGCATAAGGGGGTGTTTCTTGACATCTTGAACATGTTCCTTTTTCAACTTGTCAATATTGTATGAATAGTTTATGCCAAATACCGACTATCATACACTAAATGCTAAATGTTTACTATGAATTAAATGCAAGAAACACATACCTTACTATCCCGAAAATTGGTCATGCACCTTACAAGCCGCTTTTGATGATTGTTAGCAAGGCTATCTCGAAAACATAAATAAACATAACACATGTGCAGTGTGAGATTTGTACAATGGTGGAATAATGATGGGTAGATCAACAAGGCAATGCATGCCGAAAAATCGGTTTTCATGCAAGCCAACTCAGTAGCGCCTCCAAGAAGGTTTTCACTATTGAATTATTCATTTTTTAAAAAAAATTTTCCTCATTTTTTTTTTCATCTCTTTTTTTCATTTTTTTCATCAGAAGAGGCTGCCATTTCTGGTTTTCAACCAACTTCTGTCCTTTTTTTTTTTTCAAGTGCTTCAATGAGAGAGAACATCTCTCACTCTTATTTGGATAAGACCAATCCTTATTCTCCAAAAACATGTCAATTGTTGTATGAAAACACCATCTCTTTCTGTTGAAACCCGCAACATTGATGCAACCTTCCTTTCTAGATGAGCAAGTAAGAATCTTCTTACATCATAATTGCCTCCTTATTGCTAGAAATGAAGTATTGGCTTCATTGTTCCTCTTCCTTGCTGAAATTGATGCTTGTCCTCATGTATCCCCATTTTGTGGGACATGCCTCTGCTGCAAATCTTTTTTTTTTTTCTTTTTTTTTTTTCAATTTTTCTTGTCTTGCTTGTACCCAAGAAGGAAGTTCACAAACAAGACTATTCTTCTTTTTGCTTTTCTTGTATATTTTTCTTTTTGTCAAACTTTTTATCATCACTCTGAATCTGATATTGAAGAGAAATTCTCTTCCATTATGTGTACATCCAATGGAATCTCCTTCAAGAACTCCTCCTTAGTTAATGGTGCATGGTATACCCGAAGGCAATGTCCATTCACCACTAACATCCTCCATGAATTACCAATGGGAGAAAGAAGTACTACTCCATATCTGAAAACTTCTTCAATCAAGTGTTGTCCATGCCTCCTAGTCTGCAAAATCTTGTCAATCTATTCTTGAAACAATTAAATACCAATTCCCAAAAGATGTTAAGTGCTTACATCAAGATAAAATCTTGATATACCCTTGTAATTCCATGTAAAGGGATTGAAATATTGTTTCAAAATAGCAACAATTTTGCTTTTTGTTTATAAGTCAGCCAGCTAATAATGTTCAAGAATTTTCTTGGCTGCACTTCAATTTGTTTCATTCCTAGGAGGACAAAATTTACCCCTTTGTAATTTCTTACTAAGGAGTTAAATGGAAGTAAATTTTCTATGTGCAGTTTTCTTTTTTCTCCTTTATCCAAGGCTAATTTCTGTGTGTTTGGACTAAAGGTTTTCTGTGTATCTCCATTGATTTTTGTCTCTTCAAGCTCAGGTAAGTTCTTGTTTGAGCACAGTTGGATGTTGCTGCAGTCAATAACATTTCCTGCTATTTTTTTTTTTTATATATACCAAATTCAGCTACATAGACAGGGGTTGCCTATCTTGTATTATTCAGACTGATCACAAGTTGGGCTAAAAAAGAAATATTTTTGGTTTGCACAATAAGACAAGAAGTGTACAACTTTAGCAGATCAACTACTTGTCGGTAGGATCACCTCTAATGAGATCAACTATTGTCTGTGTAGGCTAAGAATTGCTAGGTTGCGGTTTAGCACGGTAAAATCCTAACAATATTTAAGTAATAATGGAAAACTCTAGGATCATCATTAAGTTGTAAACTCCTATTTTGATTGTGCAAAAGTTTTTGTGATTTTTTTTTTTAGCTTTCATAGACAGGGGTTGCCTGTCCTGTATTATTCATATTGGCCACAGGTTGGGCTGAAGGTGGTGGTTGATTTACTTGCCCTGTTTGTTGTTGTTGGGATCTCTCTTTGAGAAGAATTCAGACTAGGCAACAAATTTTGCATCTCTGAGTTATGGAAGTAAATGGCATTCATCAATGATATGTCCCTATGAACAAATGCTACATGTAGCTGATATGGCTATTTTGTTCAAGGGATAGTCTTGTATATCTACCATGATATCTTTCCAACACCTAGTACAAATTTGTTTATACTACCCCGATGATATGGATATAAAAAGGGAAGTACTAGCAGATGGCTCTTCTAAATTTTTTAAGAGATCTTATGTTTCTTGATAATGAGGATGATGAATTCTTTCTATTTTTATCAAGAATTTCAAACATAGGCAATTTAACCCCCAAGTGTGAAGATCACCTCCCTGTGGTTGCTTGTTTTCTAAATGGACTGAAATGCAACTATCAATAATTATTATTTATACCAGCTATTTCATTCAGATTTTACTCTAAACTTCATAAGTTAGCACAATAATAATTATTTGACTGCTTTTACCCTCTAACAACACCATGATCCCCGAAAACGACGCCAAAATGATGAGTGTCATTGAGTCTCATCATTTAATCTCAATGATTTATCAATCCAGGGTGGTGTCCAAGGTTGTCTACGATAGAAGGCTAGGGCAGAGTACAATTCAGGCATTCAGATTTCAAGCATTTATTGGTGAAGCAGATTTTGGTTTAGCCTTTTGGTGTCACACTAAACCTAGTCTGAAGAATGGAAACTAAAATAAATTACAGGAATTGAAAACTAATTCTAAGTTGCAAGAATTGAAATCTAACTACAATTGCAGGAATTGGAATTGCTAAATTGAAAGTCTAATCTACTCTTGCAAAATTTAAATTGCTGAAATGAAATCCTAAGTTACATTTGCAGAATTGAAATCTAGTTACTTTTGCATAATTGAAATGATGCTTGTAAATGAAACTTATTCTAAAAACACCTGTCAATGCCCTGCCACAAAAGGTCATCAAGCTTCTACTACAGGAATTGACAACAAAATGAAATATGCTAAAAATGGAAAGTTGCTAAAATAGAAAGTAGGGAAAACATGGAAAGCAAAGGAAAAATGCGTAATATAATTTTTCAGCTGACATACACACAAATGCTGTACACAAACATAATAGAAAACATAAATCACATAATACAAAATAAAAACAAGAAAATGAAATCTGGCAAGCAATCTATTAATTCTGCTTGCAAAGAAAATTACAGATTAAAACCTGCCATAAAATCCCTCCTTCTAGATCTGAAAGTGGGCCCATACTTCCTGATCTAGAAGGAGGTGAAAAGCACTCCTTAACTAATTAACACTCAGAATAAAAAATGATAAAATAGCTACACTTTTATTGATGACAAAACATGCTGAAAACTCATTACAAAAAATTGCTGTACAAATCCTAATTGTTGCTATTGAAAACTCTCCTCTATTCTAATTCCTAACTGGCTCAACCAAGGAGGGAGCTATGTTATTTATATAAATATTTACAACATATCCCATGCTCAAATCAGCCTATGTGCTACTTTACAATGATTTGCCAATAATTCTGGATCTAAAATAAATGCAAATCTGGACAATTTGTGTTGCAGTAGTAGTCATTGGCCCTTAGAAAGCATCTTCAGTGGTGGGAGTACATGGGAGAAGTCTAGAAATATCTCACACATCTTTCTCCACTTCAGAATATGCCATTTCTATCTTGCAAACAACTTCCTATTATGCTGCAATTATTTCTGTGTTTATCCTAGAAGAGGATCAAAATTGATCTTTTCCATGAATGGTGGCTTTGGATGGCAAGGATGGCAAAATCATATGGGAGATATTTTCCCTTAACCTTCTCAACCTTCTTTCCCTTTTTCCATCATCAAAAATAGTCAAAAAGTCAAAAAGCACTTTTCTGTTCTCATTCCGAAGATAAGTGGCTCATTCCGAAGAGACTGTATTTCTCATTCCGAAGATGTCTTGTTCATTTCGAAGATCTTCGAAATGAACAACTATGTGCTCTTCAAATGATTTTAGCTGCATTTCTCAAGTGGATTAGCCCTCAGGATCAGATTGCAATAGCCTTCATTCCTCTCCATGTGTGAATTCCATGCCTTGCCATTCATTGGTAGCTTGCTAGAATTTACATGGTAAATTACTGCATTTTCCAACTCTACTGCACAGTTGTAAAATATTGGCATTTCTTGCAAATTCAAACAAATTAGAACATGGAAAAATTATTCAAATATCAACATGAAGGAGTACATCAAGTTGCTACTGAATTTATACACTTCATTCACCAAGTAACCATGTTGAAATAGTGCAACAATGCTGCACAATTGCCCCTGCTCTATTATACCTTGTTGCTGCCTATTTAGACCATGTGGGAATGCTTCTAAATAGGTCAGATGTCTTCTGTAGTCCTTCTGAACTCATTCCATCCATATCCTCATGCTTTGCTTGACAACTTCAAGGTGTTCCTATAAAGTAACAGCTTGCTGATTTTTATATGGCTATTTTTTCAGATTTTTAGATTTATGACAGTCCTAAACTTTTGGCTTCAATGTGGATTTGAAACAAGTTGAAGGGCAGGAAAACATTCAAAAACCATTGAGAAGTTAATGGATATCAGCATACCACATTTGGTTAATTGAAATGCATGTTCTTACTTGCTACTTAATCAAGCAAAATCAGTCACAAAATGCTGAAAATAGTCAAAAACAGAGATATAGTATTCCTAACATAAAATCATGTAAACACTTAACAAATAGTATATTTTAGTCAACTATTTGGAAATTAACTTATCATATGGTAGTCAAACATTGATCAACCCATTTCCATATTGTGTGATAATACAAGTGCCATAAGTATCTCCAAGAATCCAATAATGCACTCAAGAACAAAGCATATTCCCATAAAATATCACTTTCTAAGAGAGCAGGTTTAGGACAAGCAGGTTAAGCTGGAATATGTGCCTACTAAGGAATAGATTGCTGACATTTTCACCAAACCTCTTCCAAGAGAGACTTTTGAGTATTTAAGGAAGAAGTTGGGAGTAGTTTTACTCCCACCCCAAAATTAATCACCTCAACAGGAGGTGGGGGAGGGGCTAAGCTAAGAGGCTCATTCTTAGCCCTGATCCCCAAAGGTGACCCTTTGCCATTGATGACAAAGGGGAAGATATTTGAGTAAGGGGGAGAGCCTTGAGTCAAGGGGAGCAAAGCTTCAGAGGATGGTTTTCAGTTGGTTTTAGTTTTGACAGTTGGTGGGTTTTTAGAGTGGTTTCAATAGTGGTTTGCCATCAATGACAAAGGGGGAGATTGTTGGCAATTTTGGGTATGTTGCCTAGCTTCATGGTTGTGAGTTGTCATTGATGTCAAAAGGAGTTTGTGTTGATATCAAAAGGAATTTGTGCTTGATGTCAAAAAGAGTTTGGTGCCAAAAAGATCTTGAAAGTTCCATGATGTTTGTTTAAGGGTTTTTAATTAAAACCATGGTGACAAGGTTAAAGGTTTTTCTTAAAACCATCTGGACTCATTAAGGGTTTTTATTAAAACCATCTTGGCTTAATGAAAAGGTTTTTGCTCCTTGAAAAAACCTTAAAAGTCCATTTTGATTATTAATAAATAAATTAACTCAAACCTTTGAAAAGGTTTTAAGTTAAGTTTATTATTAATAAAATAATAATTATTAATTTAATAATTATTATTGAAAGGGTTTCTAAACCCTTAGCGATGCTAATGTAGAAGACTTACCTCACATTTTTTTGGAAGGAGCATCGACGTCAACTTGCATGGGATGCAAAAGACTATTAAAGGGCATTAATTCCTAAGGTTCAATACACCTCCGATTTGTGTGATTACCTTCAATTTATTTTGTGACCTTATTTTGTATTGCTCTGTGACCTTCGATTTTGGATTGCTCTATGATTTTTGAGTTTCGTATTGCTCTATGTTTAAGTTCTGATTTTGTATGCCTATGAGGAAGACAAATCTGTTTGTCTTTAATTTCTGTGAGCAAAGGGAAGGTAAAATGATGAGTGGCGCTTGAGAGTTTCGTTGGGCACTTGTGCTCCAACAACGAAGGTAGTGGAGCGAAGGCGCTCGCTAGGCAGAGGTGTCGAGATCGATTCGCGTCGGGCGTGTTTCATTTTTGGTCATGGATTATTGTGCATGTGGTACAATAGTTGCCTTGGGCCACGAGTTTGGAGGAGGAAGCACTTTGGCGCTTATGTTGGTGTCTCCACACTTCTCCTAAGGTTGGAGAATTGATTTTTGGCCAAGGTAGATCTTTTGTTGATAATGTGGAATATTTGATTTGACTTGGCAAATTATTGTTGGTAATTGGATGGAGGTATAAGGTTAAATAGAAATATTGCTTTGACATTGTTATTATTGATGCTTAATGTTTATGTGGTAAATGCATTTAGAAGTAAATGTATTTTAGGAGTTATAAGGGTTTAAGGAATAATTGTGCTTAATGTCATATTGGGGTTAGAAAGCCTTTGGAGTTATTGAGTGGATATTCTCTTGTAATTATTTTTGAGGTTGAAGTTATTTTGTGATATATTAAGTAGGAGTTATAAGGTGTAAAGGAATATTGTTGATATGTATATTTGTGAGTTTTGATTATTGATGAGTTGGAGTGATAAGGTGTTATTAGGACTCTTATCATTGTGCATTATTCCATTGTTGCTAACTCTAATTTGTGGCAAATTGAGAGTTAGTGTTGTGACAGATTTTGAGTTCTCCTTCTTCATCAAAGTAAAGGTATGGGCACATTCTTCCATGGTTATTATTGATTGATGGTTTTCTAAAAATAAGTTTGGAGTGAAAAGGATTAAATTAAGTTTCCTTATTTGGAGTGGATCTTATTTTCTGAAAGTGGAAGTATTGATTATGCATTATGAGATCATGATGAGTTTATGAGTTATTGCATAATTCTGGTTTATGAGAGTGGAAGCATTTGAAGTTTGCTTTAGGGTTTTTGAGTGAGAAGCTTATGCCATTGCTATAAGTTGTTGAAACCCTAATTGAGTTGTTTGGTTGTTGAGAGTTGAAGGATAGAACATATTGAGTCTCTAACAATTCTCTTTATGCTTCTATGAGATTGATTTGAGTTGAGATTGAAAGTTGAAGGATAGAACATATTGAGTCTCTAACAATTCTCTTTATGCTTCTATGAGATTGATTTGAGTTGAGATTGAGAGTTGAAGGATAGAACATATTGAGTCTCTAAAAATTCTCTTTATGCTTCTATGAGATTGATTTGATATGATTGGATGAAACACATTGGGTCTCTAACAATTCTCTTTGTGTGTTCACATTGGGCAAGTTTCTTGGTAAACTTGCTTGAGCTGATTTGGGCAAGTTCTTGGTGAGCTTGCTAGGACTGATTTGGATAGGTTCTTGTTGAAGAACTTGTGGACAGATTTGATGAAGTCTTGGTGAAGACTTGTGAGTAGTTGTGATTGATTTGTTCAAGATTTTGGCTTAAGCTTGGGACAGATTTGATGAGAGATTTGAGAGCAGATTTGTGTTGGACCAGAGGACTGAGTTTGGTGCAGATTTGTGATAGAGTTTGAGAGGACTTGTGTTGGACCGACTGACTATGTTTAGTACAGGTTTTGATGAGCAGCTATGGAGGTGATCAGTGAGGATAGAAGTCTCTAGAGCTAGAGCAAGGAGGACAGGATGTCTTCTGTGGAAAGGAGTTCCACCTGCTAGCGGTAGAAGAGGCAGTGATCTTCTGAAGTATCATTTCTAGAGCTTTGGGGGATAGGACATCTCCTTTGGGTAGGAGGCTCATAAATACTTGTTGAGGGGATAGGACATCTCCTTTGGGTAGGAGGCTCATAAATACTTGTTGAGGGGAAGGATTCTCCTTTGGGCAGGAGGCTCATAAATACTTGTTGAGGGGAAGGATTCTCCTTTGGATAGGAAGTTCATAAAATTTGTAATAGGGAAAGGATTTCCCAAAGAACTTGATTGAGAAAGCTTTTAGTGAAAATATTTCTGTGGATGTAGCCCATCTTGGGTGAACCACGTTAAAATGGCTCTTCTTTGTGTGTTGCTTTCTGTGATGGTTAATGTTATGGTGATGCCACTGCTATCTAAAGTAAAGTTTTTTAAATGGTTGCATCTTATACTGTTCACCCCCCTCTCAGTATAAGTCTATGTTCTTCAATTGGTATCAGAGTGGGTCTCTCCAGGAAGAGCCTAACAGCTTGGAGAAGGATCCCTCGGAAGATCATATGAGCATGGAAAGTGATGAAGAGATTGAATTTGATTTGAAAGGGGAATTATTTTTGGCCCTAAGAAATCTGGAAAAAGTCAGGGAAGAGAATTTTGTTTTAAAACAACAAAATCAAGAAGAAGAGATGGCCAAAATAGAACTATCTCAAAATCTCACAGACTTCAAGATCCTAGCTGAAGAAGGAAAGAAAGTTGAGCAGGTTTTGATAGAGGTTTTGAAAGGGAAGGAAGCTGAATGTGAGAGACTTGAAGAAGAGGTGGTTTCTCTAAGAGTTAGACTTGAACAGATGAGTCTTAAACAAAATATTTTTCTTGGAAAGCAAAGGGAAGAAGATCTCCATATCCAAGAAGCAGGAACATCCAACAGAAATAAAGTCAACTTTCAAAAACCAAAGGATACCAGAAAAGAAGAAAACAAAGGAGAGCAATGGACAAGAGTTGATCACAAAAGAAGGAACACTCATCAAAGGCTTCCAAACAGGTTACATAATACTTTCCATGGCTATTGTTTTTCTTGCAATAAATATGGTCATAGAGCTATCCATTGTACTAGGATTGTGAATGACAATGTTAAGAAAAATGTTAATTCTTTTGCACCACTCATGGATGATAGTATTATGTGTTACAAATGCAATAATTTTGGGCATATAGCTAGAATGTGTAAATTGGAAAGATCTAGTGAAGTGAATGTTAGGAAAACAAATGGAAATAAAACTAGATCTATGATAGTTCAAACTGCTCTTCATGCTCAAGATAAGGAAGAAAAATGGTACCTTGATAGTGGATGTTCTAGGCACATGACTGGAGAAAAAGAAAAGTTTATAGTTCTCAAAGAAACTAGTAGAGGGTCAGTTAGCTTTGGAGATAACAGATCAGCTAAAATTTGTGGAAAGGGTTCTCTAAGTTTAGATGGAAAAACCAGAACTAAAAATGTGCTTTATGTAGAAGGATTGAGACATAATATTTTGAGTGTTAGCCAACTTTGTGATCAGGGTCATATGGTGACTTTCTATTCTGATAGATGTGAGATAAGGAAAGTAGAGAATGGAAAAATCATTGCTAATGCAAGACGAACTCCTAACAACCTCTACATGCTAAGTGAGATAAAAAGGGAAAAGTGTTTTTTGTCTCAAGAGGATGAAAGTTGGCTATGGCATAAAAGAATGGGACATTTGAGCTTTGATAATCTTATCAACATTAGCCATAAGAAAGTAGTCAGAGACTTACCTAAATTGAAAAGACCCCAAAATACTATTTGTGGTCCTTGTCAACATGGAAAGCAAACTAGAACCAGCTTTAAGGCTAAAGGGTACATGTCATCCAAACCTTTAGATCTTATTCATACTGATTTGTGTGGTCCCACCAGAACTCAGAGTATACAGGGAGAGAGTTACTTCATGCTTTTCATAGATGATTTCTCTAGAATGACTTGGGTTACCTTTCTGAAAGAAAAATCTGAAGCCCTTGACAAGTTTAAAGCCTTCAAAGAAATGATAGAGAATGAAATAGATAAAAGAATAAAATGCTTAAGATCAGATAGAGGAGGAGAATTCACTTCAAATGAATTTGTGGATTATTGTGAGCAACAAGGGATTAAGAGGGAATTTTTAGTAGCAAGAACTCCTCAACAAAATGGAGTAGTTGAAAGAAAAAATAGAACTATTGAAAATATGGCTAGAGCTATGTTGAATGAGTCAAAGCTTCTTGATGGTTTTTGGAAAGAGGCAGTTAGTACAACAGTGTATATTATCACCAGAGCTCAGTTAAGATTCAATCATCACAAAACTCCCTATGAGCTATGGAAAGGAAGACCAACCACAGTAAAACATTTCAGAGTTTTTGGTAGTAAATGTTACATCAGAAGGGAAGATCAGAATTTAGGGAAGTTTGATCCTAGATGTGATGAGGGCATTTTTCTTGGGTACTCCAGCAAGAGCAAAGCCTATAGATGCTACAACAAAAGAACTTGTACTATTGTGGAAAGCATAAATGTTATAGTGGATGAGAAAATAGGGATAAGAGAACCAGTTCAAGAAATTGATGATGAAGATTGCCAAGAAGAATTCAAGGAGGATTCAGATAAATAAGAAGAGGAAAGACAACAACTCCTTCCTAAAACTCCATCCAGATATGTTCAGAAACACCATCCAAAGGATCAAATCATTGGTAATCCAGAATTCAGATAGACAAGGAGAAGAATCATATCTTCAAATTCCCATACAGATGTTTCATTGTTATCTCAGATTGAGCCAAAAGATCTCAGTGAAGCCTGTGCAGATAAGTTTTGGATAAATGCTATGAATGAAGAATTGGAACAGATAGAGAAGAGTGAGACTTGGGAACTTGTTCCAAGACCTAAAGATAAAAATGTCATTGGCACTAAGTGGGTCTTCAGAAATAAGCTAAATGAAGATGGTCAGGTAGTCATAAATAAAGCAAGGTTAGTTTGCAAAGGTTATGCTCAAGTAGAAGGAATTGATTTTGAAGAAACTTTTGCTCCAGTTGCTCGTCTTGAGGCTATCAGAATGTTTTTGGCTTTTTCAAGTTTTAAAAACTTCAAGGTCTATCATATGGATGTCAAATCAGCTTTTCTAAATGGTGTGTTAGAAGAAGAAGTCTACATTGAACAACCAGAAGGGTTCTTACTTTCAAAAAATTCAGATTTTGTGTGTAGATTGAAAAAGGTATTGTATGGTTTGAAACAAGCTCCTAGGGCTTGGTATTCGAGGCTTGACAGGTATCTTCAGAAACAAGGTTTCAGAAAAGGTATGGCAGATAGCAATTTGTATATCAAAAATGATGGAAATAATATCTTAATTGTGGTTGTTTATGTTGATGATATCATTTTTGGAGGTAATAACACCAAAATGTGTAAATATTTTGCTAACAATATGCAGAGTGAATTTGAGATGTCCATGATTGGGGAATTGTCCTTCTTCTTAGGACTTCAGATTGCCCAATCGGAAGAAGGAATATTTCTCTCACAAGGCAAGTACATAAGAGAGATGCTAAAAAAGTTTGGTATGGAGGATAGCAAACCTGTTAGTACTCCAATGATTACAGGGTGTAAGTTGAGCAAGGATGATGAATCTCCAGAGGCAGATCAAAGGTTGTACAGATCCATGATTGGCAGTTTGCTTTATGTTACAGCTACCGGACCGGACATCATGCAGGCGAGTGGGACTAGTTGCATGGTTTCAGGCTGCACCAAAAAAAACTCATGTTATGGCGAGTAAAAGGATTCTCAGATATCTGAAAGGCACTATGGATCTTGGGCTTTGGTATCCCAAGAGCGATAAGTTCACTCTCACAGCTTTTACAGATGCATATTGGGCCGACAATATTGATGACAGAAAAAGCACCAGTGGTGGAGCTTTCTTTTTGGGGAATTGTTTAGTTGCTTGGTTAAGCAAGAAACAACCTTCAGTTTCCTTGTCTACAGTAGAGGCAGAATACATAGCAGTAGTAGCTTGTTGTACACAAGTTTTATGGATGAAGACTACCTTGGAGGATTTCAAAATAAAGCATGATCAACCCATTTCCATATTGTGTGATAATACAAGTGCCATAAGTATCTCCAAGAATCCAGTAATGCACTCAAGAACAAAGCATATTCCCATCAAATATCACTTTCTGAGAGAGCAGGTTCAGGACAAGCAGGTTAAGCTGGAATATGTGCCTACTAAGGAACAAATTGCTGACATTTTCACCAAACCTCTTCCAAGAGAGACTTTTGAGTATTTAAGGAAGAAGTTGGGAGTAGTTTTACTCCCACCCCAGAATTAATCACCTCAACAGGAGGTGGGGGAGGGGCTAAGCTAAGAGGCTCATTCTTAGCCCTGAGCCCCAAAGGTGACCCTTTGCCATTGATGACAAAGGGGGAGAGATTTGAGTAAGGGGGAGAGCCTTGAGTCGGGGGAGCAAAGCTTCAGAGGATGGTTTTCAGTTGGTTTCAGTTTTGACAATTGGAGTGCAGTGGTTTCAGTAGTGGTTTGCCATCAATGACAAAGGGGGAGATTGTTGGCAATTTTGGGTATGTTGCCTAGCTTCATGGTTGTGAGTTGTCATTGATGTCAAAAGGAGTTTGTGTTGATATCAAAAGGAATTTGTGCTGATGTCAAAAAGAGTTTGGTGCCAAAAAGATCTTGAAAGTTCCATGATGTTTGTTTAAGGGTTTTTAATTAAAACCATGGTGACAAGGTTAAAGGTTTTTCTTAAAACCATCTGGACTCATTAAGGGTTTTTATTAAAACCATCTTGGCTTAATGAAAAGGTTTTTGCTCCTTGAAAAAACCTTAAAAGTCCATTTTGATTATTAATAAATAAATTAACTCAAACCTTTGAAAAGGTTTTAAGTTAAGTTTATTATTAATAAAATAATAATTATTAATTTAATAATTATTATTGAAAGGGTTTCTAAACCCTTAGCGACGCTAATGTAGAAGACTTACCTCACCCACGTCATTTGTTTGGAAGGAGCGCCGACGTCAACTTGCATGGGATGCAAAAGACTATTAAAGGGCATTAATTCCTAAGGTTCAATACACCTCCGATTTGCGTGATTACCTTCAAATTCGTATTGCTCTGTGACCTTCGATTTTGGATTGCTCTATGATTTTTGAGTTTCGTATTGCTCTGTGTTTAAGTTTCGATTTCGTACGCCTGTGAGGAAGACAAATCTGTTTGTCTTTAATTTTTGTGAGCAAAGGGAAGGTAAAACGATGAGTGGCGCTTGAGAGTTTTGTTGGGCACTTGTGCTCCAATGGTGGAGGTAGTGGAGCGAAGGCGCTCGCTAGGCAGAGGTGTCGAGATCGATTCGCATCGGGCATGTTTCATTTTTGGTCATGGATTATTGTGCACGTGGTACAACAGTTGCCTTGGGCCACGAGTTTGGAGGAGGAAGCACTTTGGCGCTTATGTTGGTGTCTCCACACTTCTCCTAAGGTTGGAGAATTGATTTTTGGCCAAGGTAGATCTTTTGTTGATAATGTGGAATATTTGATTTGACTTGGCAAATTATTGTTGGTAATTGGATGGAGGTATAAGGTTAAATAGAAATATTGCTTTGACATTGTTATTATTGATGCTTAATGTTTATGTGGTAAATGCATTTAGAAGTAAATGTATTTTAGGAGTTATAAGGGTTTAAGGAATAATTGTGCTTAATGTCATATTGGGGTTAGAAAGCCTTTGGAGTTATTGAGTGGATATTCTCTTGTAATTATTTTTGAGGTTGAAGTTATTTTGTGATATATTAAGTAGGAGTTATAAGGTGTAAAGGAATATTGTTGATATGTATATTTGTGAGTTTTGATTATTGATGAGTTGGAGTGATAAGGTGTTATTAGGACTCTTATCATTGTGCATTATTCCATTGTTGCTAACTCTAATTTGTGGCAAATTGAGAGTTAGTGTTGTGACAGATTTTGAGTTCTCCTTCTTCATCAAAGTAAAGGTATGGGCACATTCTTCCATGGTTATTATTGATTGATGGTTTTCTGAAAATAAGTTTGGAGTGAAAAGGATTAAATTAAGTTTCCTTATTTGGAGTGGATCTTATTTTCTGAAAGTGGAAGTATTGATTATGCATTATGAGATCATGATGAGTTTATGAGTTATTGCATAATTCTGGTTTATGAGAGTGGAAGCATTTGAAGTTTGCTTTAGGGTTTTTGAGTGAGAAGCTTATGCCATTGCTATAAGTTGTTGAAACCCTAATTGAGTTGTTTGGTTGTTGAGAGTTGAAGGATAGAACATATTGAGTCTCTAAAAATTCTCTTTATGCTTCTATGAGATTGATTTGAGTTGAGATTGAAAGTTGAAGGATAGAACATATTGAGTCTCTAACAATTCTCTTTATGCTTCTATGAGATTGATTTGAGTTGAGATTGAGAGTTGAAGGATAGAACATATTGAGTCTCTAAAAATTCTCTTTATGCTTCTATGAGATTGATTTGATATGATTGGATGAAACACATTGGGTCTCTAACAATTCTCTTTGTGTGTTCACATTGGGCAAGTTTCTTGGTAAACTTGCTTGAGCTGATTTGGGCAAGTTCTTGGTGAGCTTGCTAGGACTGATTTGGATAGGTTCTTGTTGAAGAACTTGTGGACAGATTTGATGAAGTCTTGGTGAAGACTTGTGAGCAGTTGTGATTGATTTGTTCAAGATTTTGGCTTAAGCTTGGGATAGATCTGATAGAGATTTGAGAGCAGATTTGTGTTGGACTAGAGGACTGAGTTTGGTGCAGATTTGTGATAGAGTTTGAGAGGACTTGTGTTGGACCAACTGACTATGTTTAGTATAGGTTTTGATGAGTATTTATGGAGGTGATCAGTGAGGACAGAAGTCTCTAGAGCCAGAGCAAGGAGGACAGGACGTCTTCTGTGGAAAGGAGTTCCACCTGCTAGCGGCAGAAGAGGCAGTGATCTTCTGAAGTATCATTTCCAGAGCTTTGGGGGATAGGACATCTCCTTTGGGTAGGAGGCTCATAAATACTTGTTGAGGGGATAGGACATCTCCTTTGGGTAGGAGGCTCATAAATACTTGTTGAGGGGAAGGATTCTCCTTTGGGCAGGAGGCTCATAAATACTTGTTGAGGGGAAGGATTCTCCTTTGGATAGGAAGTTCATAAAATTTGTAATAGGGAAAGGATTTCCCAAAGAACTTGATTGAGAAAGCTTTTAGTGAAAATATTTCTGTGGATGTAGCCCATCTTGGGTGAACCACGTTAAAATGGCTCTTCTTTGTGTGTTGCTTTCTGTGATGGTTAATGTTATGGTGATGCCACTGCTATCTAAAGTAAAGTTTTTTAAATGGTTGCATCTTATATTGTTCACCCCCCTCTCAGTATAAGTCTATGTTCTTCATTCTCAATGGTAACTAAGCCAAACCTCACTTTAAGTAGAGATCTTATAACCCTTTCAATGGTAGCTAAGAGGGCTTCATTTTTTGTAGGGTTTATATTCGCTCAGCAAATATGAATCCATTCCACAACTAGAGAGATGGTTTCAAGAGCCAAGCCAACCTCTTTAAATAATTGGGTTTGCAATTATAATCCTAGTCCATTTGTTAAATGGTGCCAATAATATGCAAACCAACTAAAACCTAAGAACATTGGAAAAAGTGGATAAAGTGCTCATGAAGGGGTTTGATAAGATCACTCAAGCCTTCCAGTCTAAACAAAAACTCCCTATAAAAGAATCATGGAAAAAAGGATAAAAAGAGAGTGAAAAGTTCAAGACTATACTTGAGCACACTCGTCAAATAAAAAGATCCAATAGTCCCTACCGACTACCAATTTTGAAACATCTAGAATATAGTAAGGAACATGATAGCATTTTTTAGACTAGGAGATGAGTTGCGATTGAAACCTCTAGTTAATATACAAAGTCATATAACACGTCTAGAGTCAGAATATTCTATGAATGTTCTCCTAACAAGGTCCTCTTATGCACATAGAGGATAATACTTTACCTTAGTCAAAGTCCCCAAATTAAAGAAGTACCAACAAAATAACCAAGCATAATAAAGGATCTCAAACCAAAGGTAATATTTTCTCTTATCCATTTCCAAATTTTGTTCATTTCCCCTGTTTCATTTTCCTTTTTCTAGATTCTAATTTTTGACTTTGTGTCCAAGGACAAGGTAAGAAATTTGGGTTCAATCCTTTTGAACAGGCTAAAAGACCCTAAGAGTCACCAAATATGTAGGGAACTTTTCCCTATAGCCCTCACTTCACTCTAAGGATCAATTAAAAATGGGGCAAGTAGTCAAAAGGTAATTATTGCCTTTAGTTAAAAGGAAAAAAACTTTAAGAGAAAGGTAAACAAGCCCTAATATCGCGTTGATAGTTAGATCTTCCATCAATGGTCGATGCTCACTTTTTACCTCAAGCTAACCACATTAAGGATGTTAAGGCCTATAGGCCATTGATTTTCAATTCAATAGTTCATGTTGTCCTTCTGATAGAGGAGAGTGCAAAAAGAGAGAAAAGGTCCATACAAAACCTATAATCAAAGAAGAAGAGCACCAACCAATGGGGAGCCCGAGAAGAAGATCACCAATGCTTAAATAGAGAAGGATTGTAATTGGTCAAAGGAGGTTCCACCTCAATGAGGGACACATGGAAACCACACGAATAAAGAAATCAAGTGAAGGAGCATTTAAGAGAACACCTATCATTGGCTACAAATTTTGACGTTAGTGGCTTAGCTTGTTAGAGCTAACTACATGTCAATCTTACACCATACATGTAAGTCTACCCTATTGATTTATTCCAAATAGGGAGGCCATACTCACTATGTCAACAAGTAGGGCATCTAGAATAAACACAATAAGGAATTAATGGTGCAACCATCCCCCATAGCAACTAAGAGATAAGTCAACAATGATTTGTCATCCAAAGACCTAGAAGCTCACAACATTGATGGCCTCAAATCTAGAGATCTCAAAGTTATTTTCCAATTGTAGAAGGATTTTGGTTGTAGAGCAAAGGATGACTTGCAAGCCTTTTGCACATAGTTTCAGAGGGATAGGGTCTCCTCCTAGCTTATAAATAGACCCAAAATTGCATTGTAAAGGCATTGGGAGTTGTTGGCTTATATATAGTATATGGTCTTGTTGGTTCCTCATTTCACCCCCCTTCTTTTTTATTGTAATAAATGGAGCTCAAACATTGATCTATTGTCTAAGGGAAATTGAGCCTTTGGGTCGCATGCCTTGTAATCACTTTTGGCATGAAATTCATAGCTAGTTTTGCTTTGTCTTGTATGTGTTTCCCATTATTGGTTGTGTTTATTATAGCTATTAGACAATGATGCTTGTGTTCATTTATGGCCATTTATTTAAGTTAAAAATAGGTATTTTTACTTCTTTTTGCATCACCCCTATAGCTTAGGTTTTAGTTTTTTACAAAGTTTTTACTCTTTCTATTTTTTACTTTCATTGTAATTCCTTTACCTAGAAAACCCCCTGGTCTTAGATCATAGAGCCCTTTGTGCGTCAAGGATTAAGTTTGATGAGGAGTAAGCCTTGATTAAAAACTCTGGAGGTTGTTTGGTAGGTAGTATTTCATTTAGAGATATCAAATTTATTTCCAATTGTAGAAGGATTTTGTTTGTAGAGTAGAGGATGACTTGCAAGCCTTTTGCACATAGTTTTGAAGGGATAGGGTCTCGTCCTAGCTTATAAATAGGCCCAATATTACATTGTAAAGGCATTGGGAGTTGTTGGATTATATCTAGTATTTGGTCTTGTAGGTTATTCATTTCACCCCCATTCTTTTTCATTGTAATAAATGGAGCTCAAACATTGATCTATTCTCTAAGGAGCATTGAGACTTTGGGTTGCATGCCTTGTAAACACTTTTGGCATAAAATTCATAGCTAGTTTTGATTTGTCCTTTATGTGTTTTCCATTCTTGGTTATGTGGTTTTGGTTGTGTTTATTGTAGATATTAGACAATGATTCTTGTAGTTCATTTATGGCCATTTGTTTAAGTTTAAAGTAGGGATTTTTATTTCTTGGTGCATTGCCCCTATAGCTTAGGTCTTAGTTTTTTACAAAGTTTTTACTTTTTCTACTTTTTACTTTCATTGCAATTCCTTTCCCTAGAAACCCCCTCGGCCTTAGATCATAGAGGCATTTGTGCGTCAAGGATTAAGTTTGACGAGGATTAAGCCTTGATTAAAAACCCTAGATGTTGTTTGGTATGCATTCTTTCATTCATGGCGCTTCTTGCTATTTTGCTCTATGTGAGGCACAAGTGCCTCTAGCTCATCAATTTATTTGCCCAAACAGGTAGGTGCATTAAGATATGGCAACACTAAGTATGGAGTTTTAGTTCCAAAATTTATAAAATGTTCATGAGTTGGAGCTCATGGTGCATTTATGTTACTTGACATCTATGATGCAAGCACATCTAGGTAAAAATAATATATATGTAAATAAAATAATAACAATAGAAATTATAGTAATAATAATAGTAGTAGTAATAATAAAAATTAACTGTTGTCATACAAATGTTGTTTCCATACAAGTGTTGTTGTCATTCAATTGTTGTTCATGTTCAATTATTGTTATTTTTATTGCTACTACTGTTCAATTGGTATTGCTACCATTCATTTGTTGCTACTATCGTTCAATTGTTGCTATTGTCATTCAATTGTTGTTCATGTACTATTGTACAAGTGTTGTCATACCAATATATCATACAGGTTGGGTCATACTAGCATGTCGTACCAACATGCCATATAAGTGCTACCATACCAATGTGTTGTACAAGTGTGGTCATACAAATATATCATATAATTTTTATCATATCAACATGCCATTTAAATGTTGTGCACCAACATTCCATACAAGTATTGTCGTACCAACATGCCATACAAGTGTTGTCGTACAAGTGTGTTGTACAAGTGGCTACTAGGTAATTATAAGAAAAATAATAATTAAATAAATAAATAATTTTTGGATGAGGATTGGAATATGAAGGGGCATGACCTTTAACCTTTTGAATTCCACATTTTTTCCATTGATGTAAAAGCATAAATAGAATGTATTGTTGCATTTTTTGGCAGTTAATCAATAGAAAGTAATTTAATGACATTTTATTGTTTTGCTCAATTTTTTTGGTTTGTGAGTTTGCAGAGAAGTATTTTAGTTGCTAGAAGAGGCAGTCTTTCATTATACCTCCTATAGACTATATCAAGACATCATCACCCTCTTTCAACTTTTGGAGGTTTTCATCTATTAGGATTTCCTTTAAGAATTTATTCTATATTTTGTTTTTGCATGCAATTCTACATCATAGAACCTTCTTATTTTTCTCAATACAATTTCATTATATGTTTTTAAATTTTTTTCTTTCTCCTTGAAGGATATAAGTTCTTACAATCGAAGATAGATTTCTTCTTGTTTTAACCCAAGCTTTATCTTTATTTTTTATTAGGAATTATTCCATCATAGTTAGGAAACATTATGTTCAGGGTAGTAACCAACTACCTCTCACTAGGTGATAAGTTAAGGGAAGATATGAACTACCCCTTACAAGGAAAATAGGAATGTGGGTACTTATAAACTACCACTCATGAGGACCATGAGTCCAAGTAGTTAGCATCCTCACATGGATGGTGGTTAAGCCAAATGTGGCAAATGCTTGTATATAAATTCTCATCATGTATAATGTAAATACATTTGAAACATTAAGATCTAACATGTGATATCAAAGTAGGTAGAAGAAATAAATAATTCCCCTTTTGATCCTCGTCTAACTTTAACACATAGATAGCCAAAAGAACACTCTATTTAAAGAAATAAGTTTCAAGTTTGAGAAAAGAAGTTTCAAGGATAAAAATTACCCTGTATAAATTTGTCACTATGAAGAAAAATTCCATGGTAGGGTAAAAAGATATTAGGGTGAAACCCCTACCAAAGACCAAAAACCTTCAAGCATCAAAAGTATTTAAATCCCTTCTAAGACTTAGAGGTCATAAGCTTGCAACAACCAACCTAATTTCAGCAAGAAAGGAAGAATTGTCATTTCAAGGGTAAGGAAAAGGAAGTCATAAGAGCTACTCAAAAAAAAAAAAGCCATTGAAGCTACTAAAAAATAATTGCAATAAGATTACAAAATAAGTAATTTCCCTTTCAAAGGATTAAAGCATGATCAAAAGAAGTTTCATAAAAAGGAGAACTAGAAACACCAAAATTGCATAAAGAAGCAACAATATAAAAATTTGTACAAATATTAATCTCCCGAAGGATATAAAACATTACAAGAAGAATGTGATAAAGTAAGGCTTATTTTTACAAAATATTACAAAATCAAAATTACAAGGGAAATTTAAACTAATACACTAAGCTTCCATTCAAAGGAATAAAGCATATCTCAAAAGGATGCAAAGAAGTGTACAAAAATTCATCCAAAGCATGTGTGAATAACAAGGAGTTACCAAGTCTAAAGAAATATAAGACACTGGTTTGCATGCGAAGCATCCAAGTATAACAAAATTGTCTTCACCTGCACCAAATTACAAAAGAAGAATGATGAGAAGAAGGAGAAAATAAGTGTTTAAGTTGAGAGCACTTGAAATGTAAAATACAATCATCTCGTAAAGAGTTTAAATAGCAAAGCAAGTATATTGGTAGATTTTTCGAGTTTCAAGAGAATGAATAACCCAAAGAAAATCCAAAAATACCTTTTATAGCAAAGAACCAATTCAATATAAAATATGAAGAGAAAATGAAAGAACAAAGAGAAGAAGGATGAGAAAATCAAGTGATAAAATCTCCAAAGCATAAAGGAGAAGCCAAAGCACCAAGGACATTGTCAAAGGACAAACACCCATCACCAAGGTCTACAAATAAAGTATGTATTACCTCACAAATCACTTCAAGAAACTGAATAGAGATAAGGAAGAATATACAATGATCCTTGAAAGGAATATTACAATAAGATGAAATAAGCACCTCTAAAAAACCAAAGAAAGGTTATAAGGCACCTCAAGACTCAAACGTTGATGAAAATACAACAAACTCATACATCTAAGATATTAATTACAAGAAGAAGAATGAAAAAGTAATATAAGCAACACCTTTAATGAATGACCAAGCAACCTAGAACATATCCTTAAATGTAGATATGATAAACGTTTAAAATATTAAAATAGAAACTCAGAGCAAAAAAAGGGACTAATATGGCACAAGTAAAAGCATCAAAAATAGTGAAGAAACTAAGGCAACATGGATCCATCGTAAGACTAAGTACAATTTCCATAATTCTCCTAGACAACTAAAAAAGAAACAAGATTAATTCATGCCATAGGAGTCAAAGGCAGAAGATACCATAATATCATCACATTCTTAAAGCTCAGGAAGACAACTTAAACATATAGGTTTAAGAAGAAAGAATATTGAAAGCAGATGAATGTGTCAGTAGTAAGAGTGACTCGAGTGAAAGCATATAACATGAAAATAATAGTGCACTATAGTCAAAGAGCACCTCATTTATTATAAAGCCATTAAGTGGTTTAAATGGTTATCCTGCATACACTAAGATGAGGCTTATCAAAGCCTATAGTAGATTCATCTCCTCATTTTATTATTGTAGGAGAAAAAAATCAAATTTTTTGAAGGAAAGAATATTTTAGAAGAATAATCCATAGAAGAAGGAAATTCCCTCAAATTAATATTTTGCTTGGCAAGATATTTTTTTGTATTTTGAAGCATCAATAGAAATCTAAGTATAGGCATATATATACTCGTTGAAAAGAGTATTTTGAGGCAAACAGAATAAAAAAATATTTAAATTTTGTGAAATTTTACAATTGCTAGTGGTGGATTGATGTTCTTGTTGCCACACTCCTAGCTGTTGCGAGGAGAAAACTATTTTGCTTAGAATACCAAAATCAAAACTCATTTGAAGTTTGAAGAAGTTTGAAATATTATGAACAAAACCATTATTCATTTAGAAGGTGAATAAGAACAAGTAAATCTTGATAAGGCATAAAAAAATGATGTTAATCATCATGTTTAACATGGCATATCAAGTCCAACCATACATAAGAGATACAAATTCAACCAAGGAGGAATGGGAGAAACTCCAAATAGTTAATGAAGTAAAGAACAAAAACCAAATCTTGTTTCTATGAAGCCAACCCTATTGTTTGAAGATGAAAAATGGAGAAAAACTTGAACCATGTCTATGACAAGTTATTGAGTTGCAAACATCACTACAAACTTTAGGAGAAACACTGTCAAATGATACATTAGTCCCCATAATTTTGAAATCTCTACCTTCATGTACAATGTATTTATGATCACATTGAATGTCATAAAGAAGACACCAAAAGATACGATCCTGTGAAGTCAACCATTCGGAATAAGGGTAGTGACAATTTTTTAAATCACAAAAAACAAAATTGCAAAGCGCAAAGGATTAGGGTTTTTTCTTGAAAAATATCTCATCTTTTAGGAGCTATATCTTCGCGAATAGTTATCTGATTCAGCTGATTCTTGGACCAACTTGTGTAGAGTTTTAATAGATTTACAATGAGTGGACCTAACCTTATTAAATTTATCATCATACCATTCAGGCAATTTATTTTTTATTTGATTAAACAAATCCTTAGGAGGAACCTTCTTCTGATGATTTGTGGGATAATACTTGACTTCCATTTCATAGAAATTGAACCAAGGAGGGAGCGACATCATATTTTCAATATGCCACTCAAGATCACGTCCCTTGGGATTGTTCCTGTACTGTAAGATATCTTCTTTGGGGCAGCAATGAAAATTCTTAGCCTTAATAAACTTCTCAAAAATTCCCAAAGGGTTGTATCACCATCGTTGGGGAAGCTCAATTAACCCAAGGTCATATAGTGTTTCAGCAATCAAATTGTTATGCCCACATTGGATCACTTCAATGTCACCAAAGCAAAAATACATGGTGCATGTAGCTTGCTTTCCCCTGCCTGACCCATATGTGTCATTGGTAAAATCATTCTATCGAGCTACTTCCAATGCAAATAGATGCTCCGTGGCAAAATACGACAAAAGAAAAGACTTGCTGGAGAAACAAAAAATTCTAACTACAGCTCCTTGCATCAGCAAATATAGATCACCTTTCTCTTTTCCAATAATCTCCTCCTTCATCGCTTTTAGTACTCTATCACACGCAAATGCCAACTTCGCTTATTGTCTCCTAGAGTTCTCTTTAAAATCCTTAGAAGATTTTTATTTTTTGACTCAACCAATCCATTTCCCTATAGATAATAATTGGATTAAGTTTTCAAATATATCCCATAATTTCTTGTAAATTCATTAATTTTGGATCTAATGAATAGAGTCCCATTATCTGTCACAATGGCATCTAGTACACCAAAGCGTGTTATCAACCCCTCTAGAAAATAAATGACAACTTCTTGATATGCTTTCTTAGTTAGCACTGCTTCTGCCCATCGGGTGAAATAGTTAGTAGTTGTTACGATATACTTATGCCCAACAGATGAATTAGGATCAATAACCCCAGTAAAATCTAAGCCCCATTATTGAAATGATGCTTCCACTTGAATTGGATGAAGTGACAAGGAAGCATTTGTACTTCGACCAACATATCTTTGGTATTTGTCACAACTTTGGCTAACCTTGAATGCATAAGAAAAGAGAGTAGGCCAATAATAACCTACCTTTATGATTTTTAGAGCCATAGGTCTGCTTGCATAATGTCCTCATAATAATCCAGAATGGAATTCTTCCAAGATCTTATGTTTCTCTAACACTTAGACACATCTCAGAAGCACTCCATCAATGTTCTTGTGAAATATCCCATTTGTTAACATGATATATCTGCAAGCTTGTAGCCTAAACCTTCTTCTTTGTGAAGCATTAGGATGAGAAGGACACCTTCCTGTATTGAACTATTCAACAAAGTCTTTTGTCCAATCTTAGTTAATTACGCGTTTATTAGTAAGATTATTTTCTTGCACTGGATCTTCAAACTGCATGCTATTGTTTGAGAAGCAACACTCCTTGCAAGCTTTTGATACAGTGCTTGGCTACGAACCAACTTGGTCAACTAATTCTCAATATCGTATTCCTGGATCTTAGAGACCCAGGTAGCTCTCTTATCTACAAGTTCTCCCTGGATAATAAAACTTCGAACATTAGGATATACAACATGAACTATCATTTTGCTTTGTGAAATAAAATATCGAAACTTCTTCAGATATTTCATCATTGCATACACTTGCTTCTCAATGAAATTATATTTTTCTTCATGCGGTTGAATCGCTTGACTCAGGAATGTAATAGGCCATTCATTTCCATCTTCTCCCTTATGTGTAAGGATGAACACATAACTTTCTTGCTCATCGACAACATAAAGGATGAAATCCTTAGAATAATCAGGATTCACCAAGATGGGAGCCTGATAAAATCTCCTTAATATCTTTGAATGCTCTTTTAGTTTATTTGTCTATATGAACTTAGCATTATTTTTCAAGAGTTCGGTAATTGGCTTCACTACTTGAGCAAAGTTTGCAGTAAACTTCCTAACGAATTTGATGTGGCCAAAGAAAGATTGTAAACTTTTCTTGTTAGCTAGTAATGGGAGCTTTAAAAGAGCTTCAACTCTAGCTGGGTAACAACTAACCATATCTCAAAAATCACATGACCCAGGAGATTTCCTTATTTTACTACAAATATGGACTTCTTTGAGTTGATGGATACCCCAAATTCTCGACACTTTTCAAATACTTATCGTAAATGTAAACCATGTTCTTCCTTTCTATGAGAGAAAATTATGATATCATCTAAATAAATGACAATGATTTGGTTCAGTAACTCACCAAAATCCAGGTCCATAGCTCTCTAAAAGGTTTCTTTGGTATTTGAGAGGTTGAAAGGCATTCGATGGTAAGCAACTATTCCCCACTTTGTGGTGAATGCCATTTCATATTGGTCTTCATCCTTGACCCAGATTTGATTATATCTGAAGAATCCATCAAGTAGAAAACATCTCTGCGCTCCTGCAACTACGTGGAGGATTTGATCTATATATGGTAAAGGATAATGGTCCTTTAGAGAAGCCTGATTAATATTTTAGAAATCAACACATAAGAGAATATCTCCATTCTTCTTTCGCAAAGTGATAAAATTTTCTACCCAGGAAGAGTGCTTAATAGGATAAATTATCTTTGCTTTGAGCATATTCAAGAGTTCTACCTTCATCAGGGTCTCAATTTTGGGGTTGATTGGCCTCTACTTTTATCTAAAAGGATTTACTCCTTGCAGTTCAATTGTATGCTAGATAACATTCTTATTGTATCCTTTGAGGTCCTGATAACTCCAGGCGACAATATCTGGGAATTATTGGTATAGTTCCTTGATTTTCTTGAGCTCTTCAGATGTGATTATTTTTCAACTAGATCAATCCCTCAGGTTCTTCTTCATTAAATGTTCTCCCTTCAATACGGCTAGATTCATTTAATAGGAAGTTCACAATCTACTCATAATTCTTGAACACTTGCCAATGAATATTCTTATCAGACATTGAAGGCATGTAAAAAAGCTTCACAGTATTTGGTATTTACATTATGTGTTCAGCTGGAGAAAACTTGGCACCAATGGATGCCAAGATATTGACATGCTTATTTTATTCCCACAAAATCACTTGGATATTTAGAACCGTGTAGGCTTCAAAAAAGTTCCAAACTTTTTGTGATACACCTTCAAATAGTGTTGTTTGGAGACACACGTGTTAGTCACTTGATTGAAAATCAACTCTAAATACCTAAAAAATTGGAGTTATTTGATCCTAAGTTTCTCTGCTTTCTTCAAATCTAAGAACAGTGCTTCATACTCAGCAGTGTTATTTTTACAGCTCCATGTCAGTCGATATGAATATTTCTTGTCTGCTAGAAGGGGAGATGAGGACAATCCTTGCTCCAATGCCATTTTTACATATTGCACCATCGAAGAAGAGTTTCCACAACTAATCTAAGAATTCATCTTAGTTTCAATCATTGCATTGAAGTTATTCATGAAGAATTCATCTTCTATGTGAAGTTCACCCAGAGCTTCTTCCATTAAATAAAATATTTCATCTCTTTGATCATAAAGTTAGTCGAATCCATGGGATTTTCTTCATCCTAGATCCTTTCTATATGAAAGGTGGAAGGTTTCTCATTGTTAGTGAATAATCTAGAGAAATATAGCCTCCCAGCTTGGTAGTGAATTCTCTCGAGAGGCACATACTAAATTACGGTTTCAAATCAACCATGAACACCTCCTGGATCATAGTGATTTGAGGTATTTTATGCAAGACAATTAGGATATCTTTAATAACACCCACTATTTTCATAAGGATTCCATCTAACTATAAAAATCCAAGGCTACTTCTAGTATACTCCATGCCCATGATCTTGCAAATCACTTTTGGCATGATAGTCATTGCAACACTAGAGTCAATCATGCAGTTATGCACAATCCAACCCTCCATCCTGAGAGACAAGTAAAATGGTGGTGGTCTATTTTTTCCAGTAGTCAAAGTTGTAAGCATCTGAGCTAACACAGTCTGAGTAGGATTTTTATTTTTACCTTTAACAGACTTTAGATATTCTTGCAACAAATCAACTTGTCCAGGCAATTGCAAAGCATCATAGAGACTAACCTTGGTAGGAATTTTCTTTAATTCTTCAACAATGTTGTACATGGATGAACTAGATTCTCTTCCTTCCTTAGTAGTCTCATACTTTGATATTGTTGTGTGGCTTACACCCTCTAATGCTTGGTCAAATATGGGTATTTAAGGCGTTCTTTTGTCTGTTCCTTCATCTCAATTTACGTTTGTGAGGTTGATGCCTTTACTTGAGAGATTCTTTATTTTGCTTGTATGGGCAAGATATCTTTTAAGAGAACATGTTCTTCTAATTGAGGTGCTAAGACAGGTGCCTTCATATGTTCTTATCTCTTTTCATTCTACACCTTCAGCTCAATAATTACTTTTAGTGGCTCCATCTCAGCTAGGTCCACTATGACTAGATTTTTTCTAGCTCTCGTGAGAACCGAAACTTGTTCTACAAAAGGGATCATAAAGTTGTGATCAGCTTCTCTAATCATGTTGATCTAACCACCGAAAGAGATGTCTACCAATTTTTACACATATTTCAGATGAACCATGCAATTTTCTTCACCATGTGGATCATTGCAGGTAGAACACCAATACGTTTTTTCTAATGGGCCAACTTCTTCATTTATCAACACGGTTGCATTCCTTTTAGGCATCTTTTTGGTCGAAGCTGCTTGCTCTCTGGTGATTGGTGGAGATTGAAATCTTGTAGGCTAGAAAATTCTCTTAGCTTGGCTTTTCTTTAGGGCTATGATATCATTTGACATCATTCTCATTACTAAGTGCATTGATTGTATCTCTTGCAACATCTTCATTTGTGGAGCTGGTAATGGTATTGATACTGGCAAAGATGGCAATGCTAGGAATGGAACTAGAGCGGGCAATTTTGGAATGGAAGGGATAGACAATTATGGGACATAAACTGTCAAGGTTTAAGAGAAACTAGGATTCCATGAAGAAACTAGATACATGGGGGACATTGGTAAAGACTGAGAATATACACTAGAATATAAATATTGTGGAAGATTAGGAAAGATCGACATCATCAGTTTCGGTAGGAGATTACCAATAGCAATTAAATCAACTTCAATATTTTGTGCTTGAGAGTATAAGGCCATACATGTATCAATATTGGACTGAAGGATGGCCATACTAATGCCAGAATTAAAGGCCCAAATATGATAAAATATAGCTTGTTTGCGAGTCGATCAAAGACCATCAAGGACTCTCTACCAAGTTTGAGCGAACCTAACATTGAAGTCAATGATTTCCTCCTATGGATACCTCTGAATATTAGTGAATTGATGCAACAGAGAAAAAGGATATGCTTGTTCATTGAAGCCTTTTATCATTAACTTAGCCAACTAGTCCCATGTGGTAATAGTGGTAGGTGGTAAGGACCAGTACTAATAAAGCATCTTCCCTCTTAGAGAGAGCATGAGCAATTTGACCATGACATCTTCGTCAATGATGCTATGAATAGTTACCAAAGAAGCCACGTCTTGAACATGCTCATAAGTTGTTTTTCTCGTACCATCGTAAGTAGGCAAAGCTTTTAATGCTATTGTCAGGATCACATTCTAAGCTTGCAGATTCAAAGCTCTAGAATGATTCCATGCTAGAAACTAACATGGTGGATTTTGAGCCATTTGGAATGGAGAATTTGCTAGGGGAGGAAAGCTAGTGGAAATGATAGATGACTTGAAGGAATGGAAAACACATTGGCTACTTGTGAAGACATTATAATTGATGGGATAGTCAAAGTGATTAATCTAGGATGCTCTCCCAAGACTTGGATATCAAGCTAAAAAACTCAACAGGATTCTTTTAATTTTTGGCCTTCGATCTCGTGATCATGAAGTAAAGCTTTCACCAAATTCACATTTGGAGGCTTCTGGGTAAAACTGAGTTGCAAGATGTTCTAATCAAACAACAAAATATGAACATCAAATATTAATACCGCTTAAGGTGGACCTTTCATGTCCCCATCGAGCATGGAAAAAACTATTGGTCAAGAGTCTACCCTAGTATAAAATGTATGTATACGCCCTAGACCCAACCAACATTGAAAGGTTGAAGGAAAGAAATGTCCTTCAGTCCAATCTCCAGAGGGGGTTGGTTCCCTTTCTACTTTAAAAAATGGTATAAATATTTGGGAAATAAATTAAAAAAAAGGAAGGAAAATATTGTTGTAAGCCAAAGAGATGATACAAGGATGGATTAACAACAAGCTTAACAACCCAGTTTAAATTAATGGTATTCAATAGAAATATAGAATAGAAACTAAACTTAGATCATATTATAAAGCATAACTTCCAATAGCATTATAGCATCCATTCCCCATTGAAAACTAAATCCAAACTCAGAATTTAATCCACCAATTATGATATAAATCTAACATAAATGTAAAGCAAAAAGTATAAACATACATAAAATGATCTGGAACTCAGAGCCAAACAATCCTTGAATCAATGCAAATGTTAAACTATGAGAGTTTTACAAGAAAATATCCATCCTCTCCTTTTTTACATCAATTTTCTTAGTATTTATAGAGGATTTAACCTCTAATTGAATGATTTTTAAAATAAAATGATGACCAGTCAAATATTGGTCGATAGCATTTTTCTCCTTGATAGTAGCAACAAACCAATTTGATGGTACATTGGGAAACAACGAGTAATTTTGGTAGGTGCCATATCAGGATATAGCAGTATTCATCGATAAAATTTTCATCTTCATTGTGATGACTCAAAAATGAGCATTCACCACAATGGACAGTACCTTAAAATCAGCAGGATCACACCAGAGTTAAGGGTGAAGTGAACAACATTTAATTTCAGCAATCTACTAGTTATCCATCAAATTCGATCTTCATCAACAATAATTCCAAAAACATTAAATTTTTTTCCCCAAAAATTGAATTTACCCACCTTGAATTCCCCCAAGATGATCTTCACCCAAATCGCCATCAAAAATAGCTTTCGCTTGGAGGAAATGGCAAAAATTAATTTCACCAAGGTGAGGCCTGAAATGGTCCTTCACCAATGCGTGGGCCGAAAATGGATTTCGCTACAATTTTTGCCCAAAATATGCTTTCGCCATGATTCTCACCAAGAATTTTTCCCAGAATGTGCTTTCGCCAGCGTTTTCGCCTGGAACGTACTTTTGCCAACATTTCACTCAAGAATGAATTTCATTGGGATTTTTGCTTGAAGAGGGATTTCGCTCTGAGTTTCACCTGAAGAGGGATTTCACCCTGAATTTAGCCCGAAGAGGTATTTCACCTTGAATTTTGCCCAAAGAGGGATCTCGCTGAGAGAAACATATTGCATACTTGGGAAAAATTTTAAATTGAATTTTAATGTGGCAAAAATACCAACATTACCCCACATCATAATTCCATTTGTAGACACCAAAACCTAGCCATTTGTCATCCATCCTAACTTTCCCACCATTTCCACCACCAAAACCTAGCCATTTGTCATCCATCCTAACTTTCCCACCATTTCTACCCATTATTCATATATATTTATATATATATATTATATATATATTTAATAAATATATATTTATATAAGTGAATTAATCCCAACCATCCGATTTCATTTAATCTTATCCATCCATCCACATCAATCCATGCCACACCCTAAATTTAATATCCACCCTCCGATGTGCTTTTATCTCAGCCACACGATTAGTGTCATTGAAACCCTAGCATGCCCTAGGTTGGATTATAAATAGGAGCCATTTTGATGGCTCAACCCCTAAGTTTTTGAATACCCTAAGTCTTGAGTTCCTAAGTCCTAAGTAAATCCTCGAGTTCCCTAAGTGCTCTAAGCACTTCTACCTCCATATTCGCTCGTCGTAACCCCCACATTCATTGCCATATCTTCTTCTGTAAACTATTTCCTCAACCATCGAACACCTCTAGGCACTTTCTATCACTTCCAAGCACCTCTGGGTGCTTCCCTCCACTGCCAAGCACCTCTGGGTACCTCCCTACCAGTCCCGAGCACCCATAGGTATTTTCTACAATCGCCAAGCACCCATGGGCATTTTACGTAAGTATTCTGAGGACCTCCTAGCCTTTGGGCGATGCTAGGGCATCACCATGCCAATCAACTACAATAAATCTCATAGATCAGAAGATAACAAGTACGTAAGGTAAATTTATTATTTGTTATTTCATTTATGCACTTTTATTTCTGTTCACTTCATTTGCAGTAGATAGTTAGGGTTTTACTATTGCTTATAGAGGGCCTCACATTGTGGAGCCCTCACAGGTATTACTAATCTATTTTTTATGTCATTGTGTGTAGATCTGAAGGTGCTACATCAGCATTGGATAATTGTTTAAGCTGGAGTGGCCCGACATCGGATATCAAGAAGCCCACTCAATTCTATTGGGAGTAAGGATGCGCTTGAAGACACCACCAACCTTGTTTTTTAGGGTTTTGGAGAACCCTAGCCATTGTAAATTTGTATAAAAAAGGATTCAAGGATCCTCATTGTAACAATGGAGTTTTTAGGCTCCCCCATTAATATAAGATCATTTATTGTGCAATTTTGGGTTCTTTGTGTTCAATTTATTTAGCATTGTTTGGTGTTGCATTTTTGTATCTTCAAATGGTGATCATGGTGGGACCCCCTAAGGGTTTCTGTTTATGATTTTCCTTACTAATTTACTTGTTATTTTCTATCATCTTGCAAGGTTTTTAGAAGCGCATATTTCATTGGATCTAGGGTTTTTGGAAGTGTGCAGAAGTTGCAGAAGGTGCGTGAAATGCCCAATGATGCTCGGAGGCCATCCAAAAATGCCTAGGTGCATTTCAGAAATGCCTAGGGGCATTTTATAGAGAGCTAGGATAGATACGTAGGTTATTTGTAAGTCTACTAACCAAACCCTAGCTTTTCTATTTACGTTTTTTGGTTGTTTTATGTCTTTTTCAGGTTTTTGAGATAAAAAGAATTTCATTAATTAATATAGAAAAGAACATTCATATTAGCATGCATTTTAGGATTTAGATTAATCATTTGCATCCATTCACATCTTCTATTTTGAATTTTTGATTCTCTATTGTGTGAAAAAAAAAAATATACTGCATTCTGATTGCATGTAAATCAAAATTGCATAATTAGTTTGCATTATTAGGGTTAGAGATATCTATTTTTGGTGGTCTAAGTAGGAATATTGTTCATATACCAAGAGTATCCCCATACTTGGGTGATTCCATACAGAGGAATAGATGAACCCCCCAGCTGTTTAGAGTGGGTCTTAAGTGGTGTACTCTATATCCTTTGGAGAAATTGGTATTGTGAATAGTGGCTTTTGATTTAGACCATTGAAAGTGGTTATCTTTCTAACATTGTTTGAACACAATAGAAAATCATAAACTTTAAAAAGAACCACACACTGCATGATTCACATTCAATAGTAGTGGTTGGATTTCATCACCAACCATTGCTTGAGATTTGGTGATGGTGACTTTCATCTCCATCCACCAATATCTACCCTTAGAAACCCTAGGTCACCCTCGAGCAAACTTGTTGGATTTCATCACCAACAAGAATCTCGTTGCCCCAGCTTAGCCATAGTTTTTACCTTTATTTTATTAATTCAGATTAGCACATTTGAAACACACAAGATTGAAACTTAAGGAAATGAACTCACATTAAAAGGAGATAATCAATGAATGAGGTAAGACACATGTGTTAAACAAACTTAGCATTGATTGTTTATTTTTATTATGAAATTTAAATTGGGTGTTTCAGTTTACTGCATAATCTGTATTTTGATTTATTTGCTTTATGGTCTTAACAAGAAAACAAAAGCAAGCATTAAATCAAGATAATCAAATGGAACCTTCATCCACCTTCCCCACCACTTCTGTGGTAGATTCCCTGAATGTGACACAGGTAGATTTGTCTATAGGTCCCTCACATTCCTTGCCATCCACAACCTTTCATATGGCTATGCCCCAAGAGGAGTCAACCTCCCCAACCATCGACCACCACATTACCCATATAGACATGGCAAGAGTAGAAGCTCTCATGAAGTCTTCTAACTATGTCTTAGAGTCCATCCCCAATTCACCTAGACAGGATTCTACTTTATAGCAGGAGCCTATTTATTCCTAGCCACCATCCACCTTTACCCAGGTGTATACCAACCCTCTTTTTGAGGCATCAGTTGCACCTTCCTCCCATATGTCCATTCCCCAACCCTCATGTGCTCCTAGCACTTCATACACCTCCACTTACACCAACCCCTTGTATGAAGCACATGTAAATAATGCTTCACAAGTTTCAGCCTCACAAGTTACCATACCTAGTGTAACTTGTCCCCAAGCCACATCTTCCATACCATCTACCTCCATACCCTTAGCTTCTTATAGAGATATTAATGAGGCATGGGAACACTTAAAAAATTTCTTAGACAACATCAAAATGCTCAACAACAAGTACAAGTGAACCCTAAGCCTTTACAAAACTCTACTCAGACTATCCTTATCAACTAGGGTCCATCTTGGACCCCACAGTCTTCTATGGTTTCTATACTTGTCCCTCCATCAAGTCATACCATTACCCATCCTATTCCCATTGGCCAACCTAGCCATAACCCTCATACATCAACCTCATTCTATAATTCTCCATATTTTCATCATCAATCTCCCCTTCATCAATTTCCATCAAATTCACCTAGCCATCATTACCAATCTCATCATCACTTAGTCACTCCACAATATTTCTCCACTCCACCACAAAATCATCAGGTAATTTAGGGCTTCCACATTCCTGAGGAAGACCCTCGAATTAAGGCCATGCAAAAATAGATAGATCAATTGATACAATATACTCCTAGTTTGACAAATTAGAAACCAACTTTACGTCAATTGATCAATCAACCCATTCATCCTTTGGTACCATCATCACCATATCTGATAGATTTCATGGTACCTAAGTTTGATAAATTCAAGGGAACTAAGGATCCCAAAGAACATGTGAGCACATTTGTACATGCATGTTTTATAATTCAAAATGATAATGCTCTCATGCTTTGAAATTTTCCTCAAACATTAGGAGGAGATGCCATAGAATGGTATAATCAATTACCTAGCCATAGTATTTATACTTTTGAGCAATTGATTGACCAATTATTTGAGTATTTCATCTTAAATGTTAGAAAGAAAGTCTCATTATCTGATGTCTATGCTTTAAGACAACATGATGATGAATCTATCTATGATTTTAGAAACCATTGGAGGGTTGTCATCACTAAGTTGCCATTCACCCTACCAATGGATGAGCTAATCAAGCTATTCACCAAGAGTTGTTTAAAACCTATCTCTTGGATGCTTCAACTACAAACTTATCATTCATTTGAAGAAGCTTTAGCTTAGGCTAGTGTCATTGAGGAGATCAAAATCCAAGAAGGCATACTTAAGCCTAAAAATAAAGAATGGAAAAATAAGGGCCAATATAAAAGCAACTATTCTGGCCAACCAAAATCAACATAGGCTACCCCAACCACTCAGCCCAATCAAGTTAATCAAGTGGTCATGAGCCAACTGATAATGTCTCAACAACAATCCATGCAACAAACACCATAATAAATTGCTTATCATGTGGTACCCTCAACAACTCAAGCCATGCAAAACATAGTGCCAACTATGGAAAACCATCCTCGATGATAGTCTATCTAATAAAATCACCAATACACCCCCTTAGCCGAGTCATATGCTTCCATTTTTAGAAGGTTGTATGAGACAAATAAACTTGCTTTACCCGAAATTAGACTGGATGATCCTACCAAACATAGTAAACATTATCAAGAACATCTATTTTATCCTTATCATAGGCAAAATGGGCATGACATTAACAATTGCCATTCATTTAAAGATATAGTGCAAGACCTTATTGACTTGGGGGTAATCAAGCTTGATAATCCCCTTGCTCAACAAAATCAAAACCTTGGTATATTTCAAACACCACTTCCTCATCATGAGGAGGTGCAACCAAATGTAGGAGGGGCTAACACTAAAACTCCTCCTAATCAATTCAATCATGTCCAACAATACCAAGGGTTTGTAGGGGCCATCCATGTGGTCACTAGAGGTCAAAGAAACAACCAACAAAGGCAACCACCTCAAGCAAGTGTGTCACAACCTCCCACATCACCACCCATCCAAGTTTCACCCAATCCTTCATCACCCATCCATATCCCTAGCCAATAAAATCCTCCAAATCCACCCATCAATCATCCACCATGACCAATCATCTCATTGAGTAGCCGGTTAACTACAAGTCTAAAGATGGCTTCCGCTAAATTGTCAATCTATGAGTTAATCCAACAATCTCCCCCACATCATGAGGCATTAATGGATATTTTGAAATCCATTGAATTACAATCTCAAGATCCTAATGCCTTCAACAACTTTGTAGGGAGCATCCAAACATGCATGGAGCCTTCCATCACATTCTATGACTTTGAGATTAAGCCAATCTCATCGAAATCAGTAGACCCTCCATTGCATATTATGGCTCTAATTGACAAGAAGCCTTTTAAAAGAGTGTTAATTGACACTGGTTCCTCTATCAATATCATCACCACATCCACCCTTCATCATTTGAACCTTCCTCCATCTCATATCACCAAGTCATCATTCACCTTAAAAGCATTTAATGATGCTTTGTGTTCCACAATTGGCACTATTGTTTTACCCATTGAAGTAGGGGTCAAAATGTTGCACACCATGTTTCACATCTTGGAAGGATCCATGGCATACAATGTACTCCTTGGAAGACCTTGGATGAGGGAAATGAGATGTGTCCCTTCAATACTACATCAATGCTTGAAATATGTTCATGAGGGACAAGTACATTGCATATCGATGGACGTCGAGCCATTTAAGTATTGCAATTTCATTTCAAATCCTTATGAGTCCATGCTTCCTTCCACTCATATTTTCCTATCACCATCATCCAATCCATCTACCACTTCACCAATTTCTTCATCAAAGGCTCCCATTCCTGAGGAGCTCCCTATCACCAACCCTCATCAAGCTTCCACACCCCCATCATCTTCATCATTGACTACATGCACATGTGGTCATAGTCAATCCACATCATCAACATCATTGCCATCCACTTCATCATCATCCATTCAACAACCTTCCCAATCTAATCCATCTCCATCACCTAATGTTTCACAAGTCAAATTGATGGATTGTGAGACACCTCCATCTCCATCATTCCTCGAGCCATCATCTAACCATAGTCCTTCCATGTCATCCCAAGTTGAGGTCCACCTCACTAATCTTGGTATTGGTGAATATGTGGTCCAAGACATCACCATCACGCCCCTCACCATCCCTAGTGCTAAGGATTTTGATCACCCATGTGACCCACCTTTAGCAATAGGAGCAATATATAACATGGGTTCAACTCCAAATAGCATAAATTTTATCTATGGGGGGATTGATTCTTCATTTAATCTAGCTCCCCTAGAGGAACCCAAGGAACCAACACTTGCCAACATTCCAAACATGTCAGGATTTCCATCTCACTATTTTCACATAGTCAATTGGTAAGGTCATGGCCTAGGATTGCATGAATAAGGAGTGCTTCAACCTATCGATGTTCCATATCAAGAGGTGCACGACCATTCAGGTCTAGGCTACCACCCACTTTCCACCACCTCTTCTCTTGAACAAGCCTTCCAAAGGCTTAATCTAAATTTAGGAGAAGAAGCCCTCCATCTCGATAATTCTAATGATGAAATCTATGAAGAATTCGAACTTATATCGATAATTTTGGATGAATCTGAAGAAGAATCGGAGCCCATCATTCCCCATACTGAACAAGATGAGTTTTATCTCAACATGTTCCCCATCCATGAGCCCATATTTCACTTGCTTCTTCCACAAGAGTGAGCCACCCCTACCGGTGAACCACCACCTCCATTCCATTAAGCCATTTCATAAGCCAAACTTGTAACATATGTACATAACACAAAAATAGTGGTTTTCACCACTACCAAAAAAAATAAAAAAAAATAAAAAATCAACAAAAATATTTTCTTTCTTTGCATTGCATGTATATATCATTTAGATAAATGCATTTATTTGTGTTGCTTGTTGCTATCCAGGTTAACCAAGCTCCTAGCACCGGTTCTTAGGTTCCATCCATTCCATCCAACCTTATCCACCTTGCCCATAAGTCAACATGAATCCTGTTGATTTATTCACCCCACTCCATAATCCATATGATCCGACTAAGCCAATTCCAATTGACATAAGTCTCATTGATATGGATCAGATTTCCTCACCTCCATCCTTTTCCGAATTTGTCTTGTTCGAGGAATTTTTAAGGGCTTCCACCAACTACATTCCTCCATCCCCTCCACCTTCGCCTTCACCTTCACCTTTGGATCTCAAGGTTTTCTAGGAAGAAATAGATGAGGATAAGCCAGAAGAGTTTGATGACATCTTAGATGACATTCATCTGATCCCTACACCCCATCAACTTGAGGAAGGTTCCCACATGTCCATTGAAGATACTATCGATGTGGACCTTAGTTCAGACAAAGACAATCCCCAAATTGTCAAGCTTGGAAAAAGTTTATCACCCGATGAACAAGAGCAATTAATTGCTCTCCTCAAGAGGAAGAAGGACATATTTGCATGGTCCTATAAGGACATGCCTGGTCTTGACCCTAGTTTGGTTATCCATAATCTCACCTTACAACCTGATGCTAAGCTAGTCAAACAAAAACTTAGGAGAATGCATCCTACCATGGCCCTCTTGGTAAAAATAGAGCTTCAAAAACTCTTAGATGTGAACTTCATAGTTCCTATCGACTATCCTGAGTGGCTCTCAAACATGGTACCCATTCAAAAACCTAATGGGGTGATACACATTTGCACTGACTTTCAAGATCTTAACAAAGCATGTCCTAAGGATGACTTCCCTCTCCCAAACATTGATACTCTTGTCGACACCTACGCTGGCCATGAAATGCTTTCACTCATGGATAGTTTTTTAGGATACAACCAAATTCGAATAAATCTTGATGACCAACACAAAACAACATTCACTACACCTTGAGGAACTTTTTGTTACAAGGTGATGCCTTTTGGCCTCAAAAATGTAGGTGCCACTTATCAACGTGCCATGACATACATCTTCCATGACTACATGCATAAGATTATCAAAGATTATGTGGATGATCTCTTGGCTAAATCTAAAACTTGACAAGAACATATTGGTGTATTGGAGAAAGTTTTTGATCGACTCCTAGAGCATAATGTAAGGTTGAATCCCAAGAAATGTGTCTTTGGTGTTACCTCGGGAAAACTTCTAGGATTCATTATCTCCAAAAGAGGCATTGAGGTGGACCCTAATAAGGTCAAGGCCATCATGGAGATGCCTCCCCCAACTAACTTAAAGGAATTGCATAGTTTACAAGGAAAGATCCAATCAATCCATCATTTCATTGCACAACTTTTTGACAAATGTAGGTCATTCAATCACCTACTACAAAAGGGGGTGCCATTCTCTTGGATAGATGAATGTCAAAAAGCCTTTGATGACATTAAGCAATACCTAGCTTCTCCTCCAATCTTAGCTCCTCCTCGTCCGGGGGTCCCATTTTATATTTATATCTCAGCAATAAACTTTGCATTAGGGACAATGCTTGCACAAAAGAATGAACAAAATCGAGAGCAAGTTGTCTACTACATTAGTCGAACATTGGTAAGCTATGAAACTAGATACGCTTATGTAGAAAAATTATGCTTAGCAGTGGTTTTTACCACTAAGAAACTTCGACATTACATGCTTAGCCACACAAATTATGTCATAGCTAGAGAAAATCCTCTACGTTATATGATGTCTCACACTTACAATAACACCCACACCGCTAAATGGATAATGCTCCTTACTAAATTTGACCTTGGAATTCATTAGCCAAAAATCCATTAAAGGTCAGGTAATAGCCGATCAACTTGTGGAAGCTCCACTACCTAGTGATCATCCTTTGATTATTGAGCTCCTAGATGATTCGGTATTTGTTATCACTGAACAAGAAGAAGATGTCATTCTAGAGGAAGATATCGATATCACACTATTCTTTGATGGCTCTAAGTGCATGAAAGGTCAAGGTGTTGGAGTCATGTTTCATACACCACAGGGGTACCTATCCCCTTATCATTCAAACTCGACTTCCAATGCACAAACAACACTATAGAGTATGAAGCCTTAATCTTAGGTCTTCAATCAGCTATAGCTATGAGCATTAAGCATATTAGGATATTTGGTGATTCTCAACTTGTCGTCAAGCAAATCAATGGAGAATACCAATGCAAAGAACCTACCATTAAGCTTTATCATGAAGTAGCAATGAAATTGCTCTCTAAGTTTGATTGGTATGAAATCAATAGTTTACCATGTTCGACTAATAGATTTGTAGATGTGATGGCCTCCCTTGGATCATTGATTCCAAAAGACTCCTTTGGAGAGGTACAACCCCTTATCATTTCAATGGTCTCTAAATCTGCAATTGTTCATGCTGAGTCTAAAGATGAAAAGGATGTTTGCTTTATCCATTCAGATCCATATGAGCCTTGGTCAAGCCAAATAGTAGCCTTTCTCAAGTTTGGAACACTCCCATCTGACATGTCTCGAACTACCAAATGCACTTTCAAGCAAAAGGTAGCTCATTTCATTCTCTTGGGGGATGTGTTGTATAAATATGGTTATGATGGAGTCCTCCTTCATTATCTCAAGGCTAGTGAGGCACAAAGAGCCATAGTTGAAGCTCATGATGGTACTTGTGGTGGTCATTTTAGTGGAATGGCCATTGCAAAGCGTATTTTATGCATGGGTTATTATTGACCCACAATGGAACGTGATTGTTGCACTTATGTTAAACATTGCAAAAAGTGTCAAGAACATGCTAATTTAACTCATGTACCATCACAAGATTTACAACCTATTCAAAGCCTTTGGCCCTTTTCACAATGGGGTCTAGATCTAATTGGAAAAATTTCACCTCCTTCCTTGGGACAACATACATTCATCATCACAACCACTGAATACTTCACAAAGTGGGTTGAGGCAATTCCTCTAACTAGTATGATAGGACCTAGAATTATGGAGTTTATACTTCACCACATCATTTATCATTTTGGTATTCCCTCAAAAATCATTTTAGACAATGGCAAGTCTTTCAAGAACAAGGATGTTCGAGCACTTTGCGAGAAATATAACATTCAACATAGTTTCTCGACTCCTTATTACCCACAAGCAAATGGACAAGTTGAAGCTTCCAACAAGACCTTAATTGCTATTCTCAAGAAACTTGTCAAAGAAAATCATAGAGATTGGCATACACAAATTCCCTTGGCATTATGGGCTTATCGAACAAGCATCCACATGCCTATAGGGGCAACACCATTTTCATTGGTCTATGGAGCCAAAGCAATCATGCCTCTTGAGCTTGAGATCCCCTCCTTGCAAATTTCTTTGTAGGAATTCATAGATGATGACATTGCTAGACAAGCACATCTTGACCAACTCACACTTCTTGATGAGAGGTGAGTCAATGCTTTAGAGCATTTACGAGTTTATCAAGACCACCTAAAACATGCTTACAATGCCAAAGTTCATCTACGTGAATTCCAAGTAGGAGATCTTGTCCTTAAAGAGAACCAACAAAACACCAATGCATTACCACATCTTCATGATAAATTCGTGGCTAATTGGTTAGGTCCATACATTGTTACACAAAGAGTGGGTAATGGTACTTATAGGCTTGCCAGTCTAGAGGGAGAGGAAGAACCCGAACCACTTAATGTTATACACTTGAGAGCATTCTATGCATGATTTGATTTCTATATAGTATATATACATGGCTAATACACAAAAACATTTGCATACATTTCATTCATAACATTGCATTTCATTTGCATCTACATTCACAAAACATTGCATATTGCATTTTGCATGTCATACATTGCATTTACATCCACATTTCACATTTCATATTAGGGATCATTTATTAAGTTCAAGGTTTTGAATTGGTCCAAATAAAATCATGTTGCCTTAATCAGGGGCATCCTCACAATATCATCCACACAATTCCACCAAGTCAAATTGCCATTGGCTCCATACATTCACAAGTCCTAGGTGTTTTCGGTCACTCAACCACTCCTAGTGTTTTAAGAAAACTCCAAAATACATGTCGAGTTCTTTTTAGGACCATTGCACATATACACTAAGAAAATCTTGAGTTTTGGGAATTGACTCCAAAACATTCTTGAACCAAGCACAATTTCACATCTTAAAAACATCTTGTGTCAAAGAGGGATAACACCATACTTGGTATGAACCTCGAAGTGAAAAGGGTCATCCTTGCTAGTCCCATCATGCAACATAGTCCATAAAAATAGTGGTTTTCACCACTATCACAATTCCAAAAATAAAAGAAAGAGTAGGGAAAAATCACTAATAAAAACTCTAAATATTTTACATCACACACCACTGATCATTGGGTTGTAAGGATCGTACTACATTTCTAGTCAAAGGTTAGGTAGTCATCCCCAAAATTCAAGAGATCAAAAACACAAATCATGGACTATGGAGTTAGCCTCCACCAGAGCTATAGATGCTTGACTGGCAGTGGAGTACACTCATGCATGGTGACACATCTCTTTTAAAGAGACCTCTGACCGCTCATAAGGACAAGCTAGCTTCTTGGTCTCATCCATAATATGTTTACCCAATTTACTCAAGATGAGTTAATGAACTCACTTGCACACACATTGGTTCTTGATTACCTCGAGTCATTACCATGCTCTTGATTCGGTAAATGAATTCACTGCACACACATTTGGTCCTAGAGGAATTAGGTAGTTTTAGTGAGTTTGTTTGATACCACTAGTATGTCTGAGTCTCTACAAAACAATCATTTTCCATATCAACATCCATATCTTCTTCCATATCAACATCCATATCTTCTTCCATGTCAACATCCATGTCACTTCATGAGTCATTCATCCCATATGCCACCAAGTCTGGTGCCCCTAATTAAACAACAATGCTAAAAAATGGCCAAGCAAGATCTAAACTATAAATGATCATTAGAACATTTGCATTCCATACCTTGCATTAATCATCCATAACATATCATATGCATTCATCATCCATATAAAACATGCATTCCATAAAAGCATTCCACACAAAGCATTCACAAAAATATATAACACAAAAGGTAAAAGCCATGTATATATATGTATAAATATCGCATGTACAATGAGTGCCAAAAGTCTACATACAATGGAGCACCAAGGCTCATATACAAAAAGTGCATCTAAGCACTAGCTATGTCCTCCAAGAGGACCCTTATGACCTAGGAGGAGCCCTAGACCTAGAGCTATGCCTAGACTCACTATGCCTAGCACCCTCAAATATAGATGAGGTTGGAGGATCAAGAAGTGGAATATGATGCTCCATCAACCTATCCTCCAATGCCTCGATATATCTATCTTGAGACCTAAGACATGTGATGTCAATAGTATGTCGATGCTCCCTCTCTACTAGCTCTACCTAGAGCCTCATGATCCTCACCTCCTACTCTACCACCTATTACTCCAACCATGCCAAATACTCCTCACTCTGATCTGGAGGCCCATCAAAAACCTCCTTCACATCCTCTCCATATCTAATATCTTTCCCAATCTCAAGAGCTTACCTCACCACACCCTTATTCCTCCTCCTTTGACTATCCTAATCAAAGGTGTCACTATCACTTGGGGGCCTCCTGGGTCCCCTCATCCCTAGCCTCATCATCATCTTCCCATTAGCTCTCCTCAAGGTGGTGCCCATGGTGGCTGAGCCATAAACCATACATCATACTCTATGGTAGTCCTCATATCCTCCACATCTAGGAGATCCATCTCCTCATAATCCTCATAGGACACCCTCCATGGCTCCATGCATGGTAGCCTTATCTCCTCCCGATGTCTCCTATAGCACACCAGCTCATCTAGGACATCCTACCTCAGCCTAAACTATCGAAGTACTCATGAGAACTAAAAATACTCAGCCTCACTCTGATGTTGCCCAACCACCCACCTAGCCTGATGCACTCATTGCAAGTGCTCTCCATCTCCGATCCACCTGCAAGCCCACCATGACCTCCATATCACTTGGGTGGATGTCAATCCAGCCCATAAATCTTGGTACCACTTGACATGTCCACACAGGCCAACTCGATTGTACCTCCTCGGCCACTACCCACCTCCTAGCATAGGGCTGCTCCCTACCCAAGTCTACCACTGGTAATCCCTCTGGTTGAGCCACACTAAAGTGCTCCCATCCCCAACACTACAGTAACAAGATGCACCCCAATCCCTTCCTCCCATGCCTCGTCATGCCATACAGCTCCTGGTATACCTACACCAATAAAGTAGGAGCCCATGCATACACCTACCACCTAGTGAGCATATCACTCACTACCCCTATCAGGTTCCAAGGGAACCTACACCTAGTGTTGTTCGGGGCCACGATTGATGAGGGCATCTCTTTGGTTACTACCTAGGTATAGGATAGTTCTCTTCCTAGGTTATTTTTCTTAGTTTATTTTCTAATAATCTCTTTGTGAGCCGTATTGACTCACATAACACTTAGGTGGCTTTCTTGTTAGTCATTATTTTTTGTTAGTTGTTAGATAGGGATTGTTAACCTCTTTTTTATTGGCATATTCTGCCCTATTTCTACTCAAACGCACTTTGGTCTATCTTGTGCGATTTGGGGGTTATTGTTTGTATTTGGCATTTCTATGTCTATTTAAAACCTTTGCATATCAATATACATTTAGATTAATTTTTATCTAAATTGGCCTCAACATTGATATTAGAGCACCGATCTGGGCTCTCCATTGGAAAAAAAATTACTTTTGAATTTCTTTTTTCCATTTGGCTTTGGACTGGACTTTGTCCTTCAGGATTGTAATCATTGGCTAGACCAAAAATTGTTGGGCAATTTTTGGACAACACCTATTATTGCTTTTAGATGGGTTCAGAGCAAAAAAAAATTAGCTGGTCAACTTAGGTGGCAAGAGGACCACCTCTACCTCAAACAAGGAGCGGCAATGGACTAGCTGAGGGCCTACTTTGGCGAATCGATGATGAACTAGCTGAGGGCCTACTTTGGTGAATCGATGGTGAATTGCAAAACCAAACGTGGTGGATCGACGATTATCAAACGAACGTGACATGCATACATCGTATTGGATGATGGCAAGTCTGGTCAAATCGAGCAATAGTTTGGCTAAGTTTTAGGTGCATGAAGGATAGACCGTCATTGGTGGTCATTGACATAAGTGCACAAATTTCTTTTTAAGCTATTTTTTACCCCCCTCTCTAATGCATATGTGACATTTCATTCCAGTGAAACTCGTCACCCCACTAAACGTAAAACACCTTTCTTATCCACGATTGTAGGTTCCATCACGGGTTTTGCCATTGGCAGTTCTTTGCATCACCTTCGATGGGCTATTGCAGGGTTACATTGAGGCAGTTGAATGTGATGCAGCACCACAGTCTAGAAAGCATTGATGGCACAATGTTGTTTCTTCAATGTTTGGGACATCCAATCAGTGCAGACGTACTAAAGTTTACAACTAATAAGACCGAGAGATGTAAAATCATTTGTTTGAGCTCAATATTGGAGGACAAAAATTAGAGAACAATCTCGACGATGTGATGGATGATCTTCTATTTGTAGGTGACAAATATGTGTTCAGATACGAGAAATTTGCAGTGCATTTGGACTAACAAAATCAGTGATAGAGTGGCCATTTTTTTGCGTGCTTGGATTTTTTTATCTGTAGGCCACGAGTTTGATTGTGTGTTGATCGTTCAAGGCATTTCTACGTAAAATTTACCGATAACTCTAGAGTTTCTGATATAGATATTATTGTGTTAGGCATAGGTTTAATAAAAACCTAGGTTAGGACTTAATTAGTCTTATTTTTAATTTTATGTGAGCCTTTGTTGCTCACGTAGCCCTTGCCAACATCTTCTAGATTAATAGTTGGCAATCTTCTAGATAGGGTTAGTTACAACTTATCCTCCTTGTTTTGAGGATTAATGTTTATCTTTCGAATATGCATTTCATTGCTATTTGGAAGGGCAATTAGTGCTTATTTAAGCATTGCATTTTTAATGTAAATACATCTTGGAATTTTAATTCTTATTTGAATTTTATTCCTCCTCAAAACAAGGAGGATAAGTTGTAACTAAACCTATCTAGAAGATTGCCAACTATTAATCTAGAAGATGTTGGCAAGGGCTACGTGAGCAACAAAAGCTCACATAAAATTAAAAATAAGACTAATTAAGTCCTAACCTAGGTTTTTATTAAACCTATGCCTAGCACAATAATATCTATATCAGTTTCTGACACGATATCAGGCCACGTGATTGTGCGGGCTTTGGACTTTGATTCAAGCCTACAAAAAAACTACCTTCATTGTGGTACATTGGATCAGACTATAACAACTACGTTATAGTGGTAACCTTTGCACAGACATGAGAATAAAATATAATTCTAAGACCTTAAGGATTTTAATGTTTTCTTATTCTGCAAGCAGGGACCACATGGCGCATCTATATCAGTAGCTTTTGGTGGAGAGGTTATTACATCGAGTATTTTGTGGTTAATCGCACATCAACAAGGACGAAGCCTTTAATACCTTTAAAAGAGATGATGCTCTCTATATTCTTCGACCACCTCACAGTGGTCAGGCGGACCCCATGCAGTGGCTGCTACTGCCGGTTGAAGATGGGGCAAATCTACCATTGGGAAGACCCACACTTTGCCACACATTCTTCGAGCTGACTTATGCAGCACATTTGACCATCCTTGAAGGCTAATTCCCCAAAAAAAATTGAATTTGTTGAAGGTATCACAACATTTTATTTTAAATTGTTTAAAATTATACAATTTAATTAATTTTTAATTTTTAATTAAATTAAACATTAATATTTGCAATTTTCTATTGCAAAGCAATATTGTTTTGCTTAGACACAAGCAACTTCTTTTCAAAAGCTTTTATTTTTGCAATTCATTGTACTAGCCTATGAGGCTAATTTTTGCACCCCACCAAGTTGGGCAAAGCTTTTGTAAAGTGCCTAAGAGGCAACAAATTGTAAGTAAAATTTTGCTCATTGAAAGTGCTTGAAACTCATAGCACAATTGCAATTGCCCTGCGAGGTAAATTTTGTAACTCTTTTTGAGAAGAGTTTTTGTAGCCTTCTTGGCTTACACCAAAGGTCAAATAGCTGCTAATTTGGTAGAATAAGTGGCTGCCATAGCTAAAGTTGTCAGTATCTTCGCTGACAAGGTTAAAAACATGACTAGGCCTAGTCCACCTAGTCCCACTCCTGAACCTCGACCTCAAATCAAATGTGAGGTTACTATAATGGCTCTCAGGATCCACACATTCTCAATAGATGGATTCTCGACATGGATACATGGTTTGACTACAACAAAATTAAAAAATATTACCAAGATGCTTTTGCAAAACTAAAAATTCCTAGTATTTCTAAAGTTTTGGTACAGGATCGTCAAAGCACTCAGGATCCCATAGACACTTGGGATGATTTGGTCCAAGCATTGAAGGATACATTCTATCCTTCTAATTTTTATGAGGATTTGGGTTTCCAATGGTTTCATCTAAGGCAAGGACACAACATGAGTGTTCAAGATTACATTGGGAAGGTCAAAAATTTGAGGTATATAATCCTTGATCCCAATAGCATCCTTGATCCCACTCCCATGCTTATAAACAAGTTTAAGAGTTTTGCAATATCAACTCTTTAGAGAGTTAAAATATGCACCTTGTGCCACTTTGAATGAGGTATATAATAAAGCACAACTAGAGGAAGAGAAAATTGATATGAAGTCAGGGGCCTCATCCAAGGTACCCAAACTAAGACCACCACAATAGCAGCAGTCCGACAAAGCTTCAAAAACTTTTTATTCTTCTTCTACTTCTCCTTCTTCTTCTTCCCCTTCTTATAATGGAAAAAAAAAATTAATTATTGTAAGAAACGAGGACACAATGAAGTTGAGTTCTTCAGAAAGAAGAGAAATTTGCTTGCACAACCTCAACAGGAGGCACCACAAGATGGGCCCATTGATTGTGTAGGAGAAGATAGGGTGTATCTAGAACTTCAGGGGAAACTAAACCAAGTGACCCTCCTACATCAACAAAAACATAGAGAGAATATGTTCCTCACACGAGCACATCTTCTCCCCAACTTTTTTGTGAGTTGCATCTTTGAAAATGGCTCCACGACCAACCTCATTTCTCAAGATGTGGTTGATCACCTCAAATTTCCAGTCAAACCCCATTCTTCTCCATATTCACTTGGTTGGAAGGATGAGGGAACTACTTTTACAATCATAAAATATTTTACTTTGTCATTTGTCCTTGGTCCACACTATGTGGATCAAGTCACTTGTGACATGACTCCCATGGACTTGTGTGGAATGATTCTCGACCAGCCTTATCAATATGATAAGCAAGCTTCATATGATGCTTACAATAAAAAATATTCTTTGCATCATCAGAGTAAGAGCTTTCTTATACGCAATCTTCCACATACATAATTTTTGGAGTCTTCCCCAAGAATTTCTTTAGTCTCATGGCCAAAGGACCTTCATCTTTCTTGTTGAGAAGTAACACACCCCCACTGAAAAATGAATTTCCATCCTCCGAAAATATTGAGCTTTCATTTTGCAGTAAGGACCCTCTTGATGTTTTTAAGGTTCTAAGTCCAAGATTTTTGCTTGTCTCTTTCCTCTTCAAGTTTTGCATATACCAAAGTGTCCAAACAGACTTGCATCTGGCTTTGTTTTATTTTAGAATTCATTTTGCAAATGTCAGAATCATTGTTGATTAAAGAAAATCTTTCACCGGTATGAAAAAATGTAGATTCCAGATAGATGAATTCATTGAAGGCCAAAACTTTCCATTTTTGGCAAGGTAGCGAAATCGCGACATTTCCATTTTTGGAAATGTCGCGAAATCGCGACGGGTTTCGAAAAAATCAGCAAAGTCATGAAAACGTAGCGAAATCGCGACACTTCCATTTTTGGAAATGTCGTGATATCGCGACACTTCCATTTTTGGAAATGTCGCGATATCGCGACACTTCCATTTTTGGAAATGTCGCGATATCGCGACACTTCCATTTTTGGAAATGTCGCGATATCGCGACACTTCCATTTTTGGAAATGTCGCGATATCGCGACACTTCCATTTTTGGAAATGTCGTGATATCGCGACACTTTCCATTTTTGGAAATGTCGTGATATCGCGACACTTTCCATTTTTGGAAATGTCGCGATATCGCGACAAGTCTGGAGAGAGAAAGCATATGCATACGGAACATAGTGAAATCGTGACACTTCCATTTTTGGAAGGGTCACGAAATCGTGACACTTTCCATTTTTGGAAATGTCACAAAATCACGATGATTTTGAGTCAGAAGTCAAATTGGATGAAGGTGTAGCGAAATCACGACAGGATGGAAAGAAAGTCACCAAGACGTGAAAGAGGGCGCGATTTCGCGACATGTCGCATTTTCGTGACACATTGACGAGAAAGTGGCTAAGGCAGGAAACTGTAGCGAAATCGCGACACAACTGGAACCAGAAGGAAGCTAAGCCAAGGGTCCCAGCAGAAAACAAAGCAAGCAAAGAGCACAGGTCAGAGAAGGGTGTCGCGAAATCGTGACACCAAGCCGAAGAAAGTTGCCAAGGCATGAAAAGGGCGTGATTTCGCGACGTCGCGAAATCGCGACATGTCGCGTTTTCACTGCAAAGGAATTCAAAAGGGACCCAGCGCACAAACGCGTAGCGATATTGCGACGCATTTCAGAGAGAGGCCAAGTGCAAAGGGAAGTCACGATTTCGCGACATGTCGCGAAATCGTGACATGTCGTATTTTTGCGGCATGCGACAGAGAAACAGGTCGCGATTTCACGACGTCGCGAAATCGTGACATGTCACATTTTCGCGGCCATGATAGGAAAACAGCACAGCATGAAGATGTTGCTTGCAGATTTTTTCCGTTCACTCTCCAGGAGGGAGCTTATGACTGGTTTCTAAATCTCACTAGCAATTCTATTACCAGTTGGAATGACCTAGAGAAAGTTTTTATATCACAATTTGGGGAAGTGATAGACCCCAGTGTGTTATACCAACAGTTTTTCAGCATCAAGAGAGAGTCGGGAGAAGCTGTCAGGTCTTTCAATATGAGGTTCCAAAGAGCTTACGGTAGAATGACTGGTCATTACATCTCAAATGCAAATCTGGCCTTAGAAATCTATAAGAATGCATTGGATTCGGTGACCTCTATTTTCCTCAAGAGAGACATCAATATCACAACCCTGGCGAGGAGCTTATAAAGAAGCTTTAATTCTTGAAAGACAGATCGGGACCTCAAATTTTGAGCAGTCCTTTGATGTCCTATGTTACACAGAACATGCCTATTTTGAATCCTATTCCACATCATGAGTTAGTGCCAACATGTCATGCTCTACCCAAGGAAACTCCGTTAACTGTGACATCCACTCAGCATGTGCAAAATATAGAGAAAGGTTTTGACAAGTTCAAAATGGAAGTGCTTGAAGTAAACATTTGTGATCTAGCATTACCCAAATTTAAAGTTTTTCCTGGTGAGTTAAAATTCCCTAGAAATCAAAGAAATATTGATATTTATGGTTCATCCAAAAATAGTGCAACCAGGGTTTCAGATTCTTTTCCCGAAGAGTCAAAAAATCTTGTAGAGATTCCTATGGATGAAATACAGGATTTTCAACAGTTCAAAAGGGATAGTTATAATTTGAGATGTGAAAATCCAGAACCTAATAATGATCCTTCCTCACCAAAGGATGATGAAAATGAGATTCAATATCACTATGCAGAAGTAACTGAGAAGGAGGATAACATCATTGAGGATGTGAAGGAAATTAAAGCTGACATCACCCTCCATGAGCTGGCCCAAATTTTTGAACAAAAGGATAACTTGATTGAAGCTTACTCTGGACCACCTATTGAATTTCAAAAAAAGGAGGAAAAGATAGTAAATGTGAATGTGGTCAACCAACTCGGAATAGATAAGGACTCTCAGTATAAGCCTTTGATTACTGAACATAATATTAAAGAAAAGGTTGTAAATCATGTTGATGTGGATATTGGAGATTATAATTTGGCAACCAAGAAGGTAAGACAGGTTACAGCTCTGACCAATTATAACAATGATGTTTGGACATTACACATTGATGCGGATAAATCTAAGCAAAGCTCAGGTGAAAAAGCAAATTATAAAAATTCTGCTAGAGGGATAAAAATTGAAATCTTGGATATTGAAGCAGTAGAGCAACCACAAAATGTTCAAGTTATTAAGAACCAGGACATACGAATAAAATTTGATCTCTTTGAGTTGTTACATAAATCTAAAGATGTGATGATCTGGGTCTATCAAGGCTTTAAGGTATTTGATCCTGGGGGTTTTTGCATTCAGTATTTTTGAAAGAATTCTGCAAACCCTTCAAGTAGAAGCGTAAACATGTTATTATATGATTTGTTTTTATATGACTTGTTTAATTTGAAAGAGTTGCAGATTTGTTTTTAGTGGGACAGGATCCATAAAAAAAATAAAATAAAATAAAAAAGAAAGGGAAGACGGTAAACACAAGTTTTTTTAGGTAGCAAAAAAAATTTTGGAAGCATAGTCTGGAGTGCATTTCGTCAACAGGACCTGAAAGGTAATTTTTCTAAATTTACTTGCAAATGGTCAAAAAAATTTAAGGCACTATTTCTCTGCTTTTCCATCTGGTACTTTTTTTTGAATGAGTCACAAAGAAGTTGTAACATGTGTATACATTGTAAATAACTCTGCAGTTTTATTTTATTTTAGCTTATTTTTCATGTCTGTACAGTGTTGTTTATTTTAGTTTTATTTTAAATGCCTGTACAGTTTTTAGTTTCATTTTATTTTAGTTTATTTTCCAGGTTTGTACAGTTCTGTGTTTTATTTCCTTTATTGTCTGTGCAGTTTTTAGTTTTATTTTATTTTAAAAGGTCTGTGCAGTTTTATTTCCTTTGTTGTCTGTACAGTTTTATTTTATTTCCTTGGAAGTCTATACAGTTTATTTTATTTTAAAATTTTTGTTTTTAAATTTTGCCTGAGCATCAATAAAAAAAAGTCAGCCTTCCAGAATTGTTTTTATTCTAAGTTCTAAATCCAGTGTCCATTCTATTCATTATTCTAATTGAGATAGTCTGCTTTAACTGAGCAATGGAACTATTTTGTTATTCAGAACAACAATGGAATGATGATTGGATTTTGTGTCTTGTTTGCCACAGTTATTTTAATTATAAAGAAACTGCTATGTTGTTTGGTTGGAGAAACTCCTAGGGAATCCAAGAAAAGTTGGTTATAAGAGGGGACTATGATTTATGTAATTATTTGAGTTTCCATAGAGGCTATCAGTGCCTAGGCTGAAGCAGTTCTAGACTGATGAAATATTAAAAGAAAATTGTTGTTCTTTCTAAGGCTTTTCAGATGTTGATATATTTCAAAAGAGAGAGAAAGAGAAGGTGAGAGTTGAGCAAGACAGCATAGAATTGGCACTCTGTTATTTCCAATATATATACAAAAAAAAAAAAGATAAAAAAAAAGTAATGTAATGAAAGAGGCAGCCAAGACTTCAAAAGATGTTTTTCTTCTACCAAGTTGTAGATTCTACCTTACGGTTTGTAAATCTGGGTCGTGTAAATCTAAAGGGTAACTCTGTCGGGGCTGTAAAAGGCTAAACTAGTAAACAGAGCTCTACTCGGTTTCCCCTTTTTTACAATCTAAAAAATCTGATCGATTCAGAGTTCAACATTCGAAGGCCCAGTCATTCTTGAAGAAATTTTTATACGCTTGTAATTGCACATCAGAAGTCTTCCTTAAATGATTCGACCTAGTATGTCCTTGGGAAATTTTGACAACTATCAACTAGTAGTTAAATTATTTTGAAGAATATCTGTGGCAAGGCATGATACATGGTCTATGTTGTTTTGAAACTAGAGTCCTGGGTTCTAAAATAATGCTACTATTTTATCCACAGATATCGCCATTTGTTGGGAAGCAACACACCCCCACTGAAAAATAAATTTTCATCCTCCGAAAATATTGAGCTTTCATTTTGCAGTAAGGACCCTCTTGATGTTTTTAAGGTTCTAAGTCCAAGATTTTTGCTTGTCTCTTTCCTCTTCAAGTTTTGCATATACCAAAGTGTCCAAACGGGACTTGCATCCGGCTTTGTTTTATTTTAGAATTCATTTTGCAAATGTCAGAATCATTGCTGATTAAAGAAAATCTTTCACCGGTATGAAAAAATGCAGATTCCAGATAGATGAATTCATTGAAGGCCAAAACTTTCCATTTTTGGCAAGGTAGCGAAATCGCGACATTTCCATTTTTGGAAATGTCGCGAAATCGTGACGGGTTTCGAAAAAATCAGCAAAGTCATGAAAACGTAGCGAAATCGTGACACTTCCATTTTTGGAAATGTCACGATATCGCGACACTTTCCATTTTTGGAAATGTCACGAAATCGCAAGTCTGGAGAGAGAAAGCATATGCGTACGAAACATAGCGAAATCGCGACACTTCCATTTTTGGAAGGGTCACGAAATCGCGACACTTTCCATTTTTGGAAATGTCGCGAAATCGCGCCGATTTCGAGTCAGAAGTCAAATTGGATGAAGGTGTAGTGAAATCGCGACAGGATGGAAAGAAAGTCGCCAAGGCATGAAAGAGGGCGCGATTTCGCGACATGTCACGAAATCGTGACATGTCACATTTTCACGGCACATTGGCGAGAAAGTGGCTAAGGCAGGAAACTATAGCGAAATTGCGACGTCGCAATTTCATGACGTCGCAAAATCGTGACATAACCGAAACCAGAAGGAAGCTAAGCCAAGGGTCCCAGCAGAAAACAAAGCGAGCAAAGAGCGCAGGTCAGAGAAGGGTGTCACGAAATCGCAACACCAAGCCGAAGAAAGTTGCCAAGGCATGAAAATGGCACGATTTCGCAACGTCGTGAAATCGTGACATGTCACGTTTTCGCTACAAAGGAAGTCAAAAGGGACCCAGTGCACAAACGCGCAGCGATATCGCGACGCATTTCAAAGAGATGCCAAGTGCAAAGGGAAAGTCACGATTTCGCGACATGTCACGAAATCGTGACATGTCGCATTTTCGCGACATGCGACAGAGAAACAGGCCGCGATTTCACGATGTCACGAAATCGTGACATGTCGCATTTTTGCGGCCATGACAGGAAAATAGCACAACATGAAAAGACAGCTAGAAACGGACACGTGTCACGATTTTTGCGACACGTGTCAAAGCAGAGCAAGCCTACGTATAATGAACTTTAGGGTTTTGACTGAACTTTAGGGTTTTGATTAAACTTTAAAGTTTTGATTTAATATTATTAAAATACTAATCCTTGTTTGTCTTTTATGCAGGAAGCCATCTGGCACTTACATGATAACGGAGAAATGGCCATAAAGACAAAGTTAAGTGCAAATTAATCGAAGACAGCCATATAGAAATGAGAGATGCCGGGAATTGCTGTTTCATCCAAATTTTACAGATCTGGCCGCAAAGAGACTTTACGATGACTAAGCAGTTGCCCATTTAACGGAGTATGTCGGGAATTGGCCGAAAAATGAAAATATCTACACTCAGTTACCGAAATTTGTCGATGGGTGCATTTAATGAAAATTTATGACAGAATTAATGGCTTGCAGACATTTTCAACTCAGGGATGGCTCTACAGAGATGAAATGTCAGAGAAGTGGTGACTCATCCAAATTATCCGAGGGCATTAATGAAGACATTTACTCATAGTTGCGGGTGAATGCAAGTGGCATTCGAATTCTGTTTTCTCCATTTATGGCAAGTAACTGCACTGAGTTGCAGAATGGTTAAGTTTTATCAAGACTTTGTTTTAAATGGCTTTATATTGTAAAACCCGGGTACTAGGGTTTAAGATGATAAGATTTACGATTGGAGAAGAAGATATTTTTGAAAAGATCAGGGTCTGTCCTGAGTCTATAAATACTTCTTTTAAATATAATCGCAGGAGGTGGAGACTTAGAAATAAAAGGCTATTGAAGCAATTTCTTGCAAATCTTGTTAAATACTTTATTTCTGGACTTGGAGTTGATGTGCTTTTGTTTTCTCGTGATAGCATGGCCGGGAGCCTAATCTTTTGCGGATTGTGATAAGTTCATCTTCTTTTGTTATTCGTTTCTTTAAAGTTTATTAAATATATGTTGTAAATCCGTGTTATCAAGATTAAATATGCTGTTGGGCTTCATTTGTTCTACTGTATACTAGGAAAAATCATGGATTTAAGGTTCAAGTTTGTTCTAATTGCTCTGTCCTCACTGTGTGAGCTATGCTGCTAGTGAGAAATACCAATTTTAACGGACTTCCCTTTTTTTTATGATTTTCTTTCAGATCTGTTCCATCTCTGCCTTATGCTCTTAGTAGAAAGTGATCTTAGAAAGCTGGACACTTTCTTCTTTGATTTGTTCTGTTGTGAAGCTGATAGTATAAATAAAATTGGTAGTTTTGTTTTACAACTAAGTTTGATAAACTTCTCTCTCTGCCTTACCCTACCCTCTTTGTTTTACCGTGAAATGATCCATTTTTATTTTTTTTTAAATTTGTCTTTTATTTAAATCTGTTGACCCATAAGAGCTAGATCAAAGAACTAATTTTAAATCTGATTGTCAACAAGTGACAACTTCTAAACATTCATCGAACAAGTTCAAGAACCCGTTGTGAGGTAACAGACAATCCATATTGAAAACTATTCCAAAAGCGAAAAAGAGTGAATAGACATTCGACCCAACTCTGTAACTCACACCTTGGATAACCAGCAAGATCCTAAAGTGAATGGGATTTATCCCGTATAAGTGTTATCAGAGTTTCATGCTCATTCTTCGTAGGGTGTGTATAAAAGTTGGACCAACACTTCTATTCCTAAAGAGGTCATTCCTCCTCCTTTTGCTCATATTGCTTCTTCTATTATTCCACATCGAGTACTACAATGACCTCTTTCGATGTTGTTTTCTCAAGTTTTAGATGTTCAGCAGCCTTCGCAGGTCCAGCAATAGGTCCTTTCTCCTTTTCATCATATTTCATTTGGTAAGGGAGTCCTATCAACATTGTCTCTCTACACCGGTATCCCATGGCTTTCAGGATGTTCTTCCACCTGATTATGAGCCTTCATTGCAGCGTTTGGTGAGTTTAGATTCCACTCCTATTATAAAAGCATTGGAGTCCAATGCTTCTTGAGTGGGGAGGTATTATGAGGACATCTCTTTAGTTACTACCTAGGTATAGGATAGTTCTCTTCCTAGGTTAGTTTTCTTAGTTTATTTTCTAATAAACTCGTCGTGAGCCCTATTGACTCACGTAACACTTAGGTGACTTTCTTGTTAGTCATTAGTGTTTGTTAGCTATTAGATAGGGATTGTTAGTCTTTTTTTCATTGGCATCTTTCACCCTATTTCTACTCAAATGTGCTTTGGTCTATCTTGCATGATTTTGGGGTTATTGTTTGTATTTGGCATTTCTATGCCTATTTAAAACCTTTGCACATCAATATACATTTAGGTTGATTTTTATCTAAATTGGCCTCAACAACGCTATTGGCCAACACGAACATAACAAAGTGTCATAGGGCATCCAACTCCTTGTCCACGTACATGGACAGGTAAGGTATACCTCCACTCTCCACCCTCACACCCTGCCATGTGTCTCCAAAAATCTTCATCATCTCAGTCTTTCGATTGAGCCCAACCTCAACTTGGATCCCCTCCACTAGAACCTTGAGGATGCGATATACATACTCCAAGGTCATGGTCACCTCTTCCATGGGGAGCTAAAAAGTCCCCCTATTTGCATCCCACCTCTTCACCAAGGTAGAGAGGTACCCCTCATCAACCCTCACCACATCCACCCAGGCTACCTTCGCTAGCCCCACATCCTCTAGCAACTCCCACTCCTCATCTGACATCACCTTCCTCATACCAGGAATATACGGTGAGAACCACTGATGAGCCTCCAAAATCCTAAGTTACAGCATAACATAAAATATTTGTCAATAATTAAAAAAAATCACAAAAAAATTACACAATGCATAAGCAATAACAAGGAATTACTTTAGTATTATGCGCTCTAGCTACATCCCCGACCTTCGCACTCGCTCCCTCTGTCGCCATAGCTTTTGCACCCAAATCACTTCACCTCACCTCTCCACTCTCCTAGACGTAGCTTCTAAAACTCTCAAACGTACAAATGAGCTTCATTTCTCATCCTACCAGCTATAGCTGCTTCAGGCACCTTGAGACATCCATGGGTGTTTTCTGGTGCATTGAAGCACACGAAGGTATTTGTAGTAGTGCCCAAACATCGGTGGGCATTTGTGAAGGCTTAAAGCACCAATGGGTGTTTGGCACTAATGTTGACAAAAGATAAATTCTTCCAAAATAGTGGATTATTGTTGAGGGGTAATTTTTTCCAGTTGCAAAATCACACTCACAGTTAGAATTTTGGTTAGAAAACCCTCTCTTGCAAAGAAATTTAAATTTCTCGAAGGTTCCTCTCACTAAATGTGTTTATATGTCATGAAAATATGTCAAAATAAGTGCTTAGAATATCTTAGTGATTTGCAAATAACTGTTAACAAAGGGTCTATTTGGTAATATTTTATTATGTTATGCGATTGATTGTTCATGAAATTAATTCCTCACATGTAAGATTAAAAATCAAATATTGCCAATAAACTTTATGAAATGCAAATATTTGAATTAAATCTTAGGAAAATGATTTAAATTAAATTTATTCAAATAATTAATGTTGGAACTTCATAATTATTTGAAAATTTTAATTAATTAAACTCTAATGTTTATTTTAGAATATGAAATTCAAGTGAAATAACATTTACCTTGATATCAAATTAAAAATTTGCATGAACTAGGGTTTTAATTTTTCCATTTAATTAATTAAACTTTAATGTTGATTTTAGAATATGAAATACTGAGAGTTTAATAATAAAATAACATTTACCCTAATGTAAGATTGAAAACTTTATATTAAAATTAGGGTTTTGATTTATATGTAAAATGAAATTAAATAAAATATATATATATTAGGGTTACGAAAATAAAAATAAAATGTGCAAAAATTTGGAACAAATAAACAAATTAATAAAATGAAATTTGTCAACCTTGCATTTACAGAAAATAATTTATTGAAAATCTTAACCTACTCTACTATGATCTGCATTCACATTATCAATAGTAAAATAGATGCAATATTCTAGGGTAATGAAATGAATGACATATTAAATTATTTAATAAAATCACCATCTGCATGCGCAATTTTTATTAAATAAAACAATAAGCGCAAATGTGATTGATATTTCAATTAAAACTTCAAAAAACCTGAACTCTGTAACAATGGATGACGTCCTTCCATGCAACAAATTTGTTCTTCAATTCTTCAATATATCTTCTCTCCCGATCTTATCTTTCCAATCTTTCCAACCCCTCTTCTTGGTCTTCAATGGTAATTTATAATTTTAAATTTTATTTGGTTGGTTCAATTTACTCCGCGGTTTCGAAACGGATTACCCAACTGTTTTATAACAAATTCTATCTTCATTTTTGAAATAATACATTTCATTTACATTATTCAAGGGTGTCGCCATCTTTATCATCGCTAACTTTAAAATGGATGAAAATGTATTAAATAAACAATTCTCCGCATCCTCATCATATATTTACAACTAACATCATTCATTAGAATATACTTTCTTTTGGATATTCTACCCTATTCATCAGATATTCATTCCTATTAATTTGTTCACCATATGACAATATTGGTTATCGTAGAGGCGGTAGTTTTAGAAACGGTGTCCTATGATCAACCATAAATTTGATTTTGAATTCATTGGAATATATTGCATCTTCCACTCTACTCAGTGTGAGAATTATAATTACTCTCTAGAAGAGTTGATAATTTTTGTTTCGAGATCTTTAAGCCTGGGGTTCCATGGCTTCCATTCTGTAGGTCAACAGTCAAGTATAAATAGGAGGAGAACAATTCATATTCATGAAGAAGCCAAAACCATCAATGGTCACATGATGACATCAGTTGTTGTTTCTTATCGCTAACACATTGACATATCAAGTAATTTTGTTATGCAATACTCATCCCTAATGGTGTCGTTGATGTCCTAAGTCTTCTCCACTGCAACAAGTATTCTTCATTGCAATGACGTCATTATTCATTTGAACCAGAATATGTGCTTGTCATTGTAAACACATTATCGTCATTGTTGTTGTGATGTGAAAACCAAAATGCCTGTCTGAAAACATTCAACTATTGAATTATCACCCTCGTCTCATCTGCATTTTTTGTTCAACATCTACATTCACTTGTCCATGTTTGGCATTGACGATCACATTCTTCACGTTTTGGAAATGTGACCACGAGTAATATTTTAACATCAACTGGGTCCAACTCTTTGACATACCCATTTACTCACTACGCCAACAACAACTGTCTATGAGTGCAATTCACAGTCAACCTTCAAAAATGTTTTGAAAATATTTTTATCAGTGCCAGTCGACTGTGTTTCTTTGGAACATTAAACAACCATATTTTGTATCATGGTCTCACTATTTATTTGATATATCTGGCAACATACAGATTGATACTATTTGTATTCGTAGCTCAGACACATCATCTCCTTATATTCCAGATTAACCATTCCAAAAATATTCTCATCTCCACAACCTGTGAACTAGGTCAAATCACTGTGTCAACTACATTCTGTGAATACTTGTAGACCTAATCATCTGTTGTTTTATTATCTCATCAAATTCTATAAAAGAACCTCTCAAAACTACTCTGACTACGGTGTGTCCACAAAATCTCTCAAACTGCATTATATGATGGTGTATTTCCATACAATCGATTTATTTCCAGTGGCATGTTCCTATGTTAAAATTTTGTTTCACTTTAATACCTCTTCTTCGGATCAACCAATTGCTCATTCAAGGAGCTAATTTTAATTACCGATCGATGAATTTATTCAATACTTTATTTTATAATGGATATTACCTTTGGCACAAACAATACACCAGATATTGGGATGATACACATTGAAGACATCAGATCACCATCCATTTATAAATTTGCCAGTGTTTTTCTAAGATTAATACTGCACCATATGAAGCCACTTCTATCTGATTTTTGTATTGTCACTGTCCTTCGTACCTAGAATAATGCCCACATTATATGATCGTAGACAACCCGACAGTCATCATGAATGTTCTCCATTGGGCACAATTTATAGTTGAATTTCGAGATACCCTGCGCGTCTTCAGCTCATCGCTGGTCGTTGTGGTCTCTTCTTAATCCTTCGATGTTGACTTGATCATCTCAATAATTGTGCTGAGGACCGCTTCCAAAAGACTAGGAGACCTACAAACATAACAAAAATATTTTATTCAACATTTCCAAAATATAAATTAATCAAGTTTAATTATTTTAAATTAAATTAATCAAATTTAAATTAAAATTTTTTAAAATAAATTTCAATTCAAAACTGACATATAAAACTATAAATACAAAATGAATTTAATCAAGTTTAAATATTTTAAATTAGATTAATCAAACTTTAATTTAAAATATTTAAAATAAATTTCATCAATTATGAAGATTAAAAATCCATTCTAGAACATTAATAAAACAAAAAATAAAAAATAAACACAACCTATATTAACAATTGTTTTAAATAAAAGATAGATAAAACATCCTAACTAACACAAAGACCCAACAAACTATGAAAACCAAAATGATACACAAACATGCCAACAAAACAAATAGTCCAAAAATTCCTAATTTTTCAAAAACGGGTCCCCAAATTTGGGGTCGTTATGAAATACGTCACAACAATTACCTACACAAAATCACTCCATATTCCATCCATGCATTCATTTCATAATTTTATCAACTTTTGTGAAGATTCCAACTAATTTAGATGCATAATTTTTGTTTATGACCACATATTGCAAATTTGCCTAACCAGTTACAAAAGCACTCCAAAATGATCCAAATCTTCACAAAACGACCATAATCATCAATATCATCATTCATACATCATTTTCATATTATTCCATATCATCATTTACATATTTTCCAAGTGCAAACCAACATTCAAATGAATCTCGTATCAAGTGGGTTTTTCTACATACTTGGCGATTGCAGTGATTTGCATCCATGCAATTTGGTAAGATGAAGAGCTTACCATAAGGACACTTGGTCATTTTCATCATTCCATATCTCATTGTTCAAAATCATAATCATATTTGGTACTTCACATTTTGCATGAAACCTTGCCAAGAATAATTTGCACAAAATTTGTCATAGATGGCCTAGTTCATGGGGCTTAAAACATGGACAGAAATCAAAATTTCATCATTTCATATTTCCTTGACAATCATCATGGCGACTGGCTTTAGCTAGGGTGATTGGTTCCCATCATAGGAATTATCTGACATTCACTAGTTGGCCCTCCGAAGTTGATTGCTTTTACTCTTTACATTTTCATCTTTGCATATCAATGACGTCATAAGGCATATTCTTCAACAACATTCAATCACCCCAAATTTGGGGTAATTATATTTGGTTTTGACTTTCCCACAATGGGATACATCTTACATGATCATGACATCCACACTTGGCAAAATCCCTTCATCTTTTGGGGTAAAAATAGATGCATTTCTCATCACATGTTTCACAAATCCCTTCATCTGTTGGGGCAAAAACAATTTTTATAAATCCCTTCATCTGTTGGGGTAAAAACAGACACATTTTTCAACACACATTTTCACAAAAACCTTCATATTTTGGATCAAAAAATAAATACATCATTTCATATTTCTCACCAATCCCCTTCCCACTATTGGGGCAAAAATGGTATCACATCATCCATCATTCATTTGCACAAATTTTTTAATTGGCTTATGAGATTCATCCACAAACTCATTTGCCTGAGGGGGTAAGCTATGCAAAACTCAAATTCTTTTATTCTTTTTATCTTCAAACTCGTGTGTTGTGTCTCAATAGAAAATTGCTTCTACACCTCATCCAAACAGGTATCTCGTATTTTTACACTACATTGTGTTTCACGCAACACAGTACAAAAGGGGCATTTGTAGACACCAAAACCTAGTCATTTGTCATCCATCCTAACTTTTTTGATATTTCCACCATCAAAACCTAGCCATTTGCCATTCATCCTAACTTTCCTGCCATTTTCATCGATTATTCATATATATTTAATATATATTTATATAAGTGAATTAATCCCAGCCATCCGATTTCATTTAAATCTGACCATCCATCCACATCAATCCATGCCATACCCTAAATTTAATATCCACCCTTCTATGTGCTTTTATCTCAACCACACAATTAGTATCGTTGAAATCCTAGCATGCCCTAGGTTGGATTATAAATAGAGGCCATTTTGATGGCTCAACCCCTAAGTTTTCGACTACCCTGAGTCCTGAGTTCTAAGCCAAAGCAAATCCCTAAGTTCCCTAAGTTCTCTAAGAACATCTACCTCCATCTTCACTCATTGTAACCCCTACAGCCATCACCATTCATTTCCCCTCGCTAGATCTACTTCTGTAGACTATTTCCTTAGCCATTGAACTCCTTCGAGCACTTTCTATCATTTTTGAGAAGCTCTGGGTGTTTCCCCTCCCCTGCCAAGTGCCTTTGGATGCCTCCCTACCAGTCTCAAGTGCCCATATGCATTTTCTACAGTTGCCAAGTGCCCGTGGGTATTTTACATAAGTATTCTGAGGTCCTCCTCGCCTTTGGGCGATGCTAGGGCATCGTCTTGTTGATCAATTGCAACAAAATATCACAGATCAGAATACAACAAGCACGTAAGGTAAATCTACTATTTCTTATTTTATTTATGCACTTTTATTCTTGTTCACTTTATTTGTAGCAGATAGTTAGGGTTTTACTATTGCTTATAGAGAGCCTCACATTGTGGAGCCCTCATAGGTATTACTAATTCATTTTTTGTGTCATTATGTGTAGATATGAAGGTGCTACATCAACATTGGACAACTTTTTAAGCTAGAGTGGCCCAACATCGGATATCAAGAAGCCCACTCAATTCTATTGGGAGTAAGAACGCGCTTGAAGACACCACCAGCCTTGTTTGTTAGGGTTTCGGAGAACCCTAACCATTGTAAATTTGTATCAAAAAGGATTACAAATATCCTCATTGTAACAATAAATTTTTTAGGGTCCTTCCATTAATATAAGATCATTCATTGTGCAATTTTAATTCTTTGTGTTCAATTTATTTAGCATTGTTTGGTGTTGCATTTTTGTCTCCTCACCATTTAATGACTTGACTCCATCTATCAAGGCTCTCTTCTTCCAAATTAGGGACTAGGTAAGTTGATAGGGTTGGTTTAGACTCCTTTATGGATAAACATATCTTCTTTTTTATTACCTCTAAACTACTTTCCTTTCCTTTAAATTTTCTTCTATTCCTTTCTAGCCATATAGTCCAAAGTATTGTATCTTTTGATATATCTCATATTATTTGTAAAGCCTCACTTTTATAAGTGCTCTATCATTACTTTAACCAATATTTAATTCTATTATTCATCACCATGTATTTACCAAACATATTAAGAATCCAATGCCATGGATTCTAGACTATTGAGCAATGACACAAGAGATGATCTATACTCTCCTCCTTATTACAAAAAATATATTGAGAGGGGCCATGAAAACCCTTTTTCATAAGGTCATCCTAGGATAAAATTCTTCTATGACCTACTAGCCACACAAACATTTTAACTTTAGGAATGCTTGGGCTATACCAAATATCTCTCCATATTCTAGTGACATTATTAGTTTGTTGATGTTGAACATTATATCCATTTCTTGTTGTATATTCTTCTCAGTTATTCAACTCCAAAATAAATTTATCCTTGGCTCCCCTCAGAATAATCACAACTATTATATTTCTATTCAATTGCCTCCTATCATCAATGTCTTGTATACTTGTAAAAAAATTTCTTTCCATTTGTATCTTTGTTCTCGATCTTTGTACAAATTTTTTGAACTCCTATCACCATATTTGTATTGAAGCAATCTCATCCAAAGTTTCAAAATTGGATTTAAATTGAGTGGTTTTTTATCACACCAAGTATCCATCCAAATAGAATTTTTTCTCCAGTTCCCACCACCTATCTTAAACCTTTAATCATAATATCAATAGATATTTTTAAACCATTCCAAAGAGCAAAACCATTTGGTAGAGAGAATGCAATAAATATTAAACTTGGGTCATTGGGATCAACATACTTAGAAGAATTCTTACCCATTGTATTTGACTCTCTTTGTACAATCTCGAGATAATTTTTTCCTAAGAGCTAAGTTTGCATTTGTAAGAACTCTTAAACCAAGACCTCCCCTAGTTTTATCATCACACAACTTGCTCCATTTCACCAAAGTAAATTTCCTTTTATCATGTAAACCTGGCCATAAAAAGGATTGCATAATATAGATTAAACTTTTTTCAACTGATTTTGTTATAGAATACAATGACATATAATATTTTAGAATGGTTTGTAAGACTAACTTAATTAACTGCACTCTTTCTACTAATGATAACCATCTAACTTTCCAAGCTGGAAGTTTTTTCTGAACTTTACTAATAATTGGATTCCATAAATTTATCCTCATTATCCCCTCAAATAAAGGCATCCCAAGATAAGTTGTTGGTAAATTTACCTCCTCCATTTGAAGCAACCTATAAATTCTTACTTTGATATTAGCAGGAGTGTTAAGGAAGTAAATTTTGGATTTAGTCCTATTAAATTTTTGCCATGAAGTTCATACACTTTTAAAAAGTTATTCAAAGCTCCGACATCGTTTATCCTTGCCCTTCCAAAAGGGTTGTATCATCTACAAACTGTTGATAAGTGATGTTATAGATGTTATTACTAACCTTGAGTCCACGTATAAGCCCATCTTTTTAAGTGTTCTTTAAGTTCCTACTCAAAACTTCTACCATAATAATGAACAAATAAGGAGATAGAGGATCTCCTTGTCTAATGCCTCTCTTAGCTTTAAAATATTATGTCACTAACCCACTTACCAACACTAAATAATAAACTGTAGAGACACAAGCTTTAATTCATCTAACCCATTTCTTCCTCAAACCAAACTTATCTAAAACTGCAAAAAGAAAATTCCATTTAACACTATCATAGGATTTACTCATTTTAATGTTTAAGATCATTGCTTTCTCTTTTCTTGAAGTTGTTGAATGTATAACTTCATGAGCTACTATGATCCCATCCAAAATTTATCTCCCTTTCACAAATCCTCCTTGCTTTTTTGAAATGATTTTGTCTAAAAATGACCTTAATCCTTTCGCCATCACTTTGGAAATGATCTTATATGTCATATTACATAGGCTTATGGGTCTAAAAGAATCAAACAATCTATGATTTAAACCAATCTATGTTAAGGTATTAATTTTAGCACAAGTTCCTTCATCTAGCCAATGATATAAGAGAATGCATCTATTTAATTTTTTTGCTATTAGGTTTTGGTCTCTCTTGTTGTTGGTTGTGATTGAACATTTAAATGCTTTTAATACTATGATAAGTCAATCAAACTCTATTGAAGTAAAAATAGATGAAAAGGAAAAGTGTATTACTTTACTTTGTTCATTACCTGATTTGTGGGATAACCTAGTTATGGCTATAACCAATACTACTTCTACATTGAAAGTAGAGGATATAGTAGAAACATTTATATCTAAGGAAATGAGATGAAATATTTTGAAGATTATCATCAGAATGATGCTTTGGTTGTGAGAGGTCGTTCTCAAGAAAGAAGCAAAAATAAATTAGGAGAAAGGAAATCAAGATCTAGGGGTAAATTTGTTGCTCTAGAAAAGAGGAAATGTTGGAAGTGTGGTAAAATAAGGCATTATAAAATATATTGCAAATCTAAAAAGGTTTATAATATTCAATCATCAAATAAAGGATCTACAAAAATGAAGACCACAAATGAAGATTCTAGGGACTTATTCTTAACTGTAGTGTGCTCAAGTGAATACCATGACTCATGGTTGATTAACTCAAGTGCTTCATTTAACATGACTCCTCATAGGGAGGGGTTCTATGAATATGAAAAGATAAATGGAGGTGAAGTCTTCTTGGGAGACAATTCAACATATAAAATAATAGGTCAAGGAAGAGTCAAGTTGAGGTTAAAATATGGAAGAATTAAAACCCTTCCTAGTGTGTTGCATATTTCGAGTTTGTTAAGGAATATGATATTCGTGGGTAATATGAATGATGTGGGTGTGACTATGATATTCAATAAGTATAGTTGCAATATTGTTCATGGAGTCTTGGTGTTGGTAAGGGAATTTCGTATAGGAAATCTATTCAAAATTGAGACTAGCACTATAAGTATTGATTACAATAACTCTTCAATTGTAGAGGAGAATAATACAGTAGAAGTGACTCTGAGTACTCCTGTAGTGAAGACAATATTGTGGCATCAATGCATGGGGTATATCGGTGAGAAAGACCTTCAAAAATTATAAATGAAAGGTATGGATGAAGAAATTTTTGATTGCCCATTAAATTTTGATTTTTTTTTAGCACTGTATTTTTGGAAAGCAAACTCGAGTCAAGTTTTCCAGTAGTGCTACAAGATCTAAAGGAATTGCGCATCTAGTTCATAGTGATGTGTTTGGACCTACAAAATTACTATCTTTAGGCAAGTCTATCTATTTTGTTACATTTATAGATGACTTTTCAATAAAGACTTGGGTATATTTTTATGGAACAAATCTAATGTTTTTAATAAATTTAAAGAGTTTAAGGCTCTTGTAGAAAATCAAAAAGAGAAAAAGATAAAGCTTTTAAGAAGTGACAATTGTGGTGAGCAATGCTCTAATTGATTTGAGCAATTTTGAAAGGACTATGGAATAGAAAGGTAAAAAACAACTCTGTATACTCCATAATATAATGGAGTTACAAAATGGATGAATAGAAAATTGATGGATAAGGCCAAAAGCATGCTAGGTGGTGTATATTTAAAAAGGAAATTCTGGGTAAAAGTCATGTTAACTGCTTGTTATCTCATCAATAGATCTCATACCTCAACTTTGATGATAAGACTCCATAGGAAGTGTGGACTGGTAAGAAACCCTCTCTCACTCATATAATATTTTTTGGTTGTGTAGACACAAAAAATTGACCCACTTTTAGTGGGCAATCTTCCTTAGAGCCCCTAAGAGGTCCCTAACCCTTGACCTAGGCAAGGGTAAGCCTATTTTCCTCCTACCTTGCCTTTCTTTAGCCTTTTAGTGAAATCGCACCTAATTATGATGGGGTGTGACTTTGCAGAAGCGATATCGTACCCCATCGGCACAGGGTGTGATTTCACTATTTTAGGGTTTTAATTTATTAAAACCTGATTTTAACCTTTTTAGTGTGCTTAGCATCAACTTGTGTTTGTTTTCTTGCTTCTTTCACCCTGATTTTTATCTATAAAAGGAGGGGTTAATCCCACTCCTAAAGAGACATGGGATTGATCTTACAAATAATTAAGCTCTAAACTCTTATGATTTATTAGTGCTTGCATTCTTACTTTCGCTCTGCTTCCTGTTTCTTCTACAAGCTAACCCTGAAGTATGAATTTTGGATTTGATCTTCTACTACATTGATTTGGATTACTATGCGGTTTAGTGGATTTGTGTTGTAGTTCGAAAGGAAATAGAGTGCCCGTTTGGATACCTCGATCTCTTTTGCCTACTTCTGTATCATCGATTAGGTTGTGCACACTTTGTTTCTTGCATTTATTTATGCTATGCATTTATCTTTTATTTTTTGTGTCTCTAAACCAAAATCATGCCCTGTACCGACGAGGCACAACTTTGCTAACCATAATTTAGAATTTTCTCTCACAAAAGTGAGATCATGCCCCATTTTTATGGAGCGTGACTTCTTCTACAGCGTTATTGCGTTCACCATCTGCGAGGTACAATTTTTCCCAAGACTGAACTGGGGGTATCTGTTAGATTCTGATTGTATGAGTAGTTTCTAAATTGCATTTAGGATATGATAACATTATTTGTTTTATGCTTCTCTGCTATTGCATTGTTGTTTTATGATTAATTCTCCAAAGGTCAATTTTTGCTTTTGTTTCCAAAGGTCATCTGAAAGGACCTAGGGGGATTTACTACTGTGCCTCCAAGCATTGTTGTACATCAGCCTAAGTAGGCCCCTAAATGCTAATCATATTTTCAAGTGTTTCATAAGTTATGAGGATGCTTTGGTTACCTGAAAACGAAGACCGATGGCATGAAGTCCAAGAGACTTTATATATAAATGGATCCAGTCCAACGGAGGCACATTTTGACTGGAACCGCACGTGCAGCACGTGACGTGATTTCAAAGACAACACCAAAACCACTCAAGTAGACATTGCGATAAGGAGGCACATAAGGAGGACGCCACGATCATTGTTTTGGACTTCAAAGAAAAGAAAGGTTGACAATCTAAGAAATAGGTATTCCTGATATTATTGGACAAGAGGCAGAAAAAGCTAAGTCAACCACCAGTCAAGATAAGTGTTCTAATTATTTTATTGGTTGGAGCTGATCTAATTATTGATTCTTAGGCATTGGAAAGTGAAAGCATATAGTGTGCATCTAGGGTTAATATTATACATTTATCTTGTTTTCTTGCTTTAAATATTTTTTGGATAAAACCCTAGGTTAGCAAGCATTCAAAGAAAGAATCATATTAGGCTAGCTCTTGTATTCTTGCATTCTGATTTCTGCATTGTCCTTTATCTTTTATAGCATAAATCTAGAAAGGCCAAACTTAAGTGATTGCTCGAAACTAAATACATCAAACTATCCTAAAATTCTTGAGGACTTGGAGTGAGTCCTAAAATTGTTCCTGGTGAACCCTTCCTCCTAGCATCAAGTGTAGAGAACAACAAAGCCCTCACGGTTCACCCCATAAGGCTTTCTACCTTTGTAGATCCATCCTTTTTGGGAATTGTATGCAGTAGGGTAGTTTTCTCCCTCTACATATTTTGAAACCCATAGAGCATGACGATAAGAGGATCTGCCTTGTAGCAGCCCACTAGATCATCGATTGATATGGTTATCTCTCACACCTGGTGAGTAAACCCTACTAAGAATCGTTGTAGTGTCGCTACCTATCCTCGTGCTTCATAAAATACTATCCCTCTAATAGGGATCCACAAAATCTACCACACATCCTCTAGTGTGATGGTGAGCTCTCCTATGGGTAACTAAAAAGTAGATGACTTTGGGTACCACCTCTCGACTAAGGTTGTCAGCATAGCCATATCCGTCTCAATGTGAGGCATCCTCGCTAGGTGGTCTAGCCCCACCATGTATAGCCAAGCTGTATTTAGTGGCACCAGTGCATCCAACTCTGCTAGAGCCCCTACCCTCCACTCTCGACTCTCGAGAATACCTAGCTGTATCCACAAACAAATAAAATTAAATCAGTTTCATGAATTAAAATTAAAATAATAAAATCCATAATTTCAAATCAAAACACAAATATTGATCATAATTTTGTAATTTGCACTTCGTAGTTGCTTGTTTTCCCTCTTTTTCCTCCTATGTTTGTTTTTGCTTTTCCTTTTTTCCCTTTTTTAGTTTTTTTGGTGAAATCACACCCTCCATTTTTGGAGGTGTGATTTCATGAAGTCATGCTTGGTTTTACCTGAGCACGATTTCACCATGCTTCATCTCAAACGCAATTGTAGTCGGGCCATGAAATCCCAACCTAAAATTGTGATCGGGCCACGAAATTGTGCCCCAGTCGACCATAAAAATCATCATCAAAAATGGTAAATTTCCTAGATTTTGCACTAAAATCCATGAAAAATAGAGGAAAAGGTGCATCATGAGGGAGGAATTTGGTACTTACCCGCTCTCATGCCCCAAATTTACCCCTTGCGACTGCTGCTCAATGAATTGGTAACGCCATTTCTTTTTCTCCCCAAAGCCCTTTCTCTACCAATGTGTGGTGAAAATGAATTAGGATTTTACCCTTTTTCACCCTTTTAAGCTCTGTTTGTTACCCTTATTTTCTTTGATTTTTTTTCTTTCTATATTTTTCTTCTTCTGCGTCAATTCTTTCGAGTTTTTATGAGATATTTCATCTTCATAAAAACTCAAGGGGGTACCTTGGCCTATAGAGGTATTAATGTCCCTAATGCCTCTATTTGCATGCAAAACAAGAAAGTGTCTGGAATGACAATATTTTTGCATCACCCCTTTCTTCTAAACTAGCCATATTATTTTTTCTTATTGTCTTCTTCCAGTGAGTGTGCCTCCATCATTTCCTTGACGCATTTACTTGGCCTTAAATGCATCAAAGAGGGGGTAAAATGTAGACACAGAAAATTGACCCACTTTTAGTGGGTAATCTTCCTTAGAGCCCCTAAGAGATCCTTAACCCTTGCCCTAGGCAAGGGTAAGCCTTTTTTCTTCCTACCTTGTCTTTATTTATCCTTTTAGTGAAATCACACTTAGTTATGATGGGGTGCGACTTTGCAAAAGCGATATCGCACCATGTCGATACGTGGCATGATTTTGTTATTTTAGGGTTTTAATTTAATAAAACTCGGGTTTAACCTTGTTATCGTGCTTGGCGTTGGCTTGTGTTTGTTTCCCTACTTCTTTCACACTGATTTTTATCTATAAAATGAGGGGTTAATCCCACTCCTAGAGAGATATGCGATCGATCTTAGAAATAATTAAGCTCAAAATTCTTATGATTAATTAGTGCTCGCATTCTTACTTTCACTCTGCTTCCTATTTCTTCTACAAGCTAACCCCGAAGTGCAAATTTTGGATTTGATCTTCTATTGCATTGATTTGGATTTTTATGTGGTTTGGTGGATTCGTGTTGTAGTTCGAAAGGAAAGAGAGTGCCCATTTGGATACCTTGATCTCTTCTACCTGCTTCTGCATCATCCATCAGGTTGTGCGCACTTTATTTCCTATATTTATTTATGCTCTACATTTATTTATGCTCTACATTTATCTTTTATTTTTTGTCTCTGAAGCAAAATCATACCCTGTCTGGACGAGGCACAACTTTGCATCATGTTCCTTATGCTAGCATTGTTGGTAGTCTAATGCATGCAATGGTTTGTACTAGACCTGATATTGCATATGCAGTGGTAGTAGTTAGTAGATATATCTCCAATCTAGAAAAGGAACATTGTACTGTTGTGGAGAGGATCTTTAGATACTTGCGTAGAAATTCAAACTATGTTATCTGTTACCAAGGAAATATGGAGATATTAATATTGTAAATATACAAGTTTTTATGGATGTTGATTGGGTTGGATATCTAGACAAGAGAAGATACACAAGTGCTTATGTGTTCAGATTATTTGAAGGGGTAGTAAGTTGGATGAGTAAAAAGTAATTAGTGGTTGCTTTGTCCACAACAGAGGCAGAGTACATTGTAAAACCTCATGCATGTAAAGTAGTATGGCTACAGAGGTTGTGTTCAATATTTGGTCTTAAGTAGAAGGTTGTGAGAATCGACAGTGGCAGTCAGAGTGCAATATTTTTTGCCAACAATCCTAGTTTTCATTATCGATTAAAACATATTGATATCAAATATAATTTTGTGAGAGAGATGGTTGAAGGAAATTGGGTGATTTTGGAGAAAGTTGATACATAAAATTGTTGAGCAAGATGTTGCCAGAAGGTTGTCATTGTTGTCAACATAGGCAGTTAGATACAAATATGCAGGGTAGTTAGGTCCAAGGATGCAGTGGATAACAGACTTGAAATGGGTTTTTCTTAAAACCCAAGTTTGCTCTTCGTTTTGTTGAAAAAGATGCCCCGGTGATGAAGATATTTAATTTTAAATATTTAGTTTAAATTTTTATTTTATTTAAATTAGAATATTAAATTAAATTAAAAGGGCCGACGTGTTACTATTTCGCGGCAATAAGCTACAGGAAGGTAACGAAGGTGGAGAATGACGTCGACAAAGTTAAATCTGGGCCGACGGATTTTAGGGTTTTGCAGCCGACATTCTTAGGGTTACAGCCGACGGATTTTAGGGTTTGGCAGCTGACAAATTCTAGGGTTTCTCAGTCGACGTTCTTCTAGGGTTTGCCTCTAAAATTTCTTCTATAAAAGCAAGGGTTCTTCGAGTTTAAAGTATGGCGTGATGCGATATATGTGAATGAAGTTCGGGTGCAGCAGAGAGAGAGGTGCGAAGAGAAGATAAGAACGCGGTATGCAGAAGTCGTGTTTCGAGTGTGAAATGACAGTGTGCTGGCTGTAGAAGTGATATTTCTGTGAAGTTGCAGCAGAGAACGCGGAGAGATATAGAGGAGTGGTTAAAAAAGTGTGAATCATTTTTCACAATAGCAGTCGAATGCCGACAAGCAGCAGATCGCAGAAAAATAGCGAGATCATGATAATTGAGGTGAAAGTTTACATTCTGCAATTTTTATTATTATCTTCAAGTTGTAGCTTGAAAAAGGGGTTGGTGCCTCTTTCCAGTTGGTGCTGGAAAAATTGGAGTTGGTGCTCCATTCTGTTGTAGCAGATAAAACTTAGGGGTTGGTGCCTCTTACCAGTTGGTGCTGGTGAATGATTATGTAAAGTTGGAGCTTTGCATTTGATTGGATTTGGATGGTAGTCCAAGCAGTATTTTTGAGGAGTAGCCACATCGGTGAACCTCATTAAAATGTCATGTTATGTGTGATGCTCTTAGTACTTTTATTATTTCTGTTTTAATCTGCTGCAGTTTATTTAAAAGTCTAAATTGTTTTAAGTTTTTAAAGAACACACTGATTCACCCCCCCTCTCAGTGTCATTGTGATTATAACAAAAATAATGTTGTTGATTCATTAAAAAAGGCTATACCTGCTTAAAAAAATTCTTAGTGTAGAAGATCTATGGGCATGGTTTCCCTTGACAGTTGACAATGGTAGTTTTTGACCCCTATGGAAAGTATTCAACAAGTGGGAGAATGTTAGAAATATTTTGAATATTTTCCATGTTATTATGGCAAGGTTAACTATAAAAGGTATTGGACACTCTCCATGTATCGTCATTGGGGTTCAGGGTTGGGCCAAGCCTTAAGTAGGGGTTCAGGGCCGGTAGCCCACGATGGAATTTTTAGGGTTTCTTAAGCTAATTTTAGACACATATGGGTTGTTTAGGGTTAAAATATTTAAACCCATGTTTTTTTTGGTCATGGTATTGTAAAAACTTTTCTTGTGTTGTTATTTAATTACACTTGCATAAAGGTTTGAAGAGAGATGAGAGATGAACATTATTGTATTGGATATGGTTAAGTTTATACTATAAGGAGATATAACTATGCTGGGTTTTTCCCAAAAGGGTTTCCCAGGTGAAATATTGTATTATGTGTGTATCTGTTACCTTCTTCTTTTTTCCTTTGATTTTGTATTTACTATTTTTCTAGATTTAGTTTATTTAGGCCTTTTACTCTTCAATAAAATTAGTGGCTTCTACATTAAAGGACTTATTGGAGCAGGACCAAAAAGAAAATCTTGAAGTTGCACATGATTATGATGATAACATAATTATTTTAACACTTGAAACACCTGCTCGAAATGAGATACTCGAAGCTTCAACAAAAATATTTTCACATGGTATAATAAAAGGTATATGTATAGTACAAGAGGTTAAGAAAGCAAAGAAATATCAGGGTGAATAAGAGAAGCCACCAAATATTATCCTTCTTGTATGAAATGAGTTGGAAACTACAAAGAATTTTGATAATGTTTTCCAGAGTTTGCTTGGTCATCAATTTAATGAGAAACTAAATGTTACTACTGAACACTTGGAGACTGAACAAGATAAGGAAGAAATAATCACATCCAATATCCAAGTGGAGGCAATCCAAAAATATTCTTCAAGTTTTTATGGAAGTCCAATTACATTTATCGAATAAATATCTCCAATTTTTAATATTAAACGAATAGAATTCCAACAATTTGCAAGGTCATTATTTTGAGAAGGTCCATCATATTTAGAGGATGCAATAATCATGCCTAATACTTCTATCTCAAATAAAAATTCCATGCATAATATGAAGTACCTATATTTGTAATGATGGTGGCTAGTAAGAAGGCCCAAATCACTATTCACTCTATCAACAACTCTAGACATGAACATGGCAAAAGCAACTTTATGGGAATTTTAGTCTTTGTTTCTACTTCCTATGCTTTAAGGACAAAGTATTCTTAGCTGAGAGGACTCATTATAAATCATTTTAACTCTTTGTAAGAGGCATGTATAGGATATATATCCTGGGTATACCTTCTAAAAAAGTAGTATTAATAAGCATGAAAAATAGAAACAAAGTCTCCTAGCAGGCAAGGAAGTCGAAGCTAGAGCTGAGTACAAAACAAATACATCAGTAGGCAAGGATGTCTAACAATAAATATAATAAAATGACTACATAACATATAAAGATAAATAACACAAAACATTAAAAGCAAACAAAAAAATAGAATGAATACAAAGCAAACAGAGCATGCAGAGAGGGAGCATTAGACATTAGAGTAGTTCTTCACTCCATGACAAGCGACTCTTCTTATTTATTTTTTCTTTTTCTATTTTTTTTTATCTTTGTGACTCTACATTGGAGATGAGAGGTGTTAATTGCCTCATTAGCCAGGGCATCTACATCCCTATTAAATTCTCACATGATGTGGGAATATTTGATGCTAGTCATATTTTTTCCCAATGCCTAATCTTGTCTTGGACAATCCTCAATTGTAAAGATTGAAGATATTTGTTTTTATAGAGTGTTGTCATCACTAGTTTCAAATCTCCATACATCGATAGGTTTCTAATTTCCTCTATCACAGTGAGCCTCAGTCCCATCCCACATCCAAGGATTTTTGCCACATTGTTGGATGTGATTCCCATATTGATTTTAAATTTAATTAGCACCTTTCTTAGTCCTACAAGGATCATTCCTCCTATTGTCGCTTATCCCATATTGGACTTTGATGTTGCATCAAAGAACAGTGCAGGGTAGTGGATGACAAGAGATTCCAAGTCAACATGGTAGCACCTCTTTGCCAAGAATGCATGGAGATCATGAATTCTAGTCATATGACACTCATTTGGAATCAAGTCTTATTTATTTTGCTTTTGAGTAACATTTTCTTTGACATTGGTTGTGATATCCCAAATGATTCTCCCTATGATTGCATCCATTCTGTTTCCTTTCCCTTCAAAGATCCATTGGTTTTTGTCCAGCTAGATGTGCCAAATTATAGTGTGTGGGATTTATTCCCATATAAAATTCACTAAAGGCTTTTTTTTAGGCCTCCTCTTTACTTTCACTCCAATGATGTAAATAACTTTCAATGTTTAATCTTCCTAAAAAGACCAAACCAAATCTGGTAGCAATTTCCAACCAAATAGCTATTGCTTTAGGGCTTTCAAATTGGAAGTGGTTGATGGTTTCACTCTCCCTTAAACACCTTGGGTAGACATGAGGCCCAACTATGTTCCTCTTTTACAAGTTGTCCATTGTTAAGATTTTTTTTTGTTGCACCAGCCAAGTGAAGACTTACAACTTACATGGAATCTTTGTTTTCCAAATTATAAGGATAATTTTTTGTTGATTGTTCTCACTAGTTGGGAGTTAACTCCAAGTTTGACTATATACTCCCTTGTCTTTCTTATGTCCCCCATGTAATTTGATCTGATATATACCTCTTTATGGGTTTGATACCAGTATTCTACCTCTTGAAACAATCCCATTCATCTTGGAGACTTATAGGGAGAGGAGGATATTTCCAAGTAGGTTCCTCTTCTAACAATTTTGTAAGGTCACTAAGCTTCTTAATTTTCAAACTTTGCAGTTGGTTTTGGAGATCAAGGTTGCATATTTATTGTAATGAAGGATTGATAAGGATTGAATCTTCCCACAAATAGATTTTTTTGCCATCTCTAGAGATCCAAGAGATTTTTTCTACAATTATTGCCTCGGCCTCATATATATGCTTCCATATTAATGATGCATGTGGATGGTTTTATATATTTCTTAATAATTGCATGCTTGTAGAGTTATTTGTGAATTTGTTTATCAAGATCTTCTTCCAGGGAGCTTGGGGTAGATTTAGGATATTCCATAGGAGCTTGGCACCTAGGGTGTTGCTTACATTTTCCACTTTTCTTATTCCTAAGCCACCATGCTCTTTAGTTGTGGCGATCACGTTCCAATTTAATAAATGAAATTTCTTCCTTTTTGTTTGCCTTTCTCCTTGACATAAGAAGTTTGTGATTATGCCATCAATCATATGAATAACGCTTTTGGGAGCATGATATACAATAAGTTGATATATTGGGAGAGTGGATAGAACACATTTAATCAACACTCTTCAACTTGCTAGACTTAGCCAGCCATTGCTATAGTTTTTGAATTGTCTTAATCAACTTTTCAAGCATTGGACTCTAGTTATTCTTAGGCTTCAGGTGGAAATCCATTGGGACTCCAAGATACCTAAATTGTTGTTATTTTCCTTGTTTGAATCCAAGGATTAAACTAAAGCTTATATTTTTAGCTTTTATTTTTCTTTGTATTAATTAATGCTCTAGTGGCTTGTGTTAACCGATCTAAGCATTATTTGATATACATCATATTTTACCTTGATGCTTCTCCTATAATAATGGTGTCATCAGTGAATTGAGAATGATTAACTTGTCTATATCCCACAATTACCTTAATACCTATTATATTGTGGTCCCTTATTAGCTTGTTGAGAGATCTCCCTAGAGCATCTACTAGCAGGATGTAAATATATAGGGATAAAGGGAAGCCCTGCTTGATGCCTATAGAAGCCTTGAAAAAGGTTGAAAATTCCTCATTGATCAAAGGGGATATCCAAGGGGTAGTGATGCATGCTTCAATCCATCACATAATATGAAGGGGGAATCCAAACTTAACTAACACTTGCTCAAAAACCCTGTCAAAGGGATTAGTCATATCAAGCTTTATGGATATATGCTTCATTTTGGATTTCTTACTGGTTTGGAGAGCTTCATGAACCATTATAATATTTTCATTTATATATTTCTTAGGGATGAATCATCCTTACCCTTCAACAATTAATTTACCAATTTTCTTTTTTATTTTGTTGGCTATGATTTTGGAGATAATTATATAAGAAGAATTGCACAATGAGATTGGTCTAAATCTAGAAAACATTACAATATTTTTCTCTTTAGGAATTAATACCAAAAAAGTAGAGTTGATAGAAGCTGATGGCTTACCATTTAGTATAACATTTTCAATCATCTTCAACGTATTTTCACAAGTAAGATGAAAAATTATTGGTAGAAGTTATTGGTGAACCCATTAGGACCCAGAGCTTTATCCTTGGGAAAAGAGTTGACAACTTCTTATAACTTATCCATTGTGAGTGGTTTGATCATTTCTTGTCATTGAGAATTGCTAGAATATTTTACAGAAGCAACTCTTGAGCTTGAATATTATTGTGTTCTTTGGTCAATAGGTTAGAAAAATGCTTGCTTTCCAGCTTTTTCATTTGATCTTTCCCTATGTATTTCATCCCTTCATGCTCAATTTCTCTTATTGAGTTCCTTTGATAGTTTTGCATTGTCTTGAGATGGAAATAATTGGTGTTCTTGTCACTTTTTTCATCCAAGTCATTTTGAAGTAGAGCCTCCATTGTGCTTCTTCTTCTGCATATTGCTTATAAATATTTTATTTCAGCTATCTCCTTACATCCTCATGGTTTTGCATAGGAGGAGAGTCTCCAATTTATGCTTCTAATATCCTGGGTATACCCTTAACCAACAAGCATCATTCATTATTATTATTAAAAATATGTATATTTAATATATAAATCTCGTGCACTCCCACCATAGGTGCTTCTTGTTGTTTCTCTCTACATGAGATGAAGGTGCCCCTAGCTCATTGAGTTTCCTACCCATGCAGAAAAGTGTATTTAGATATGATAACATTTTTTTATGGTATGTCTAATAGGATGAGCTTCTACGTTCACCCCATGAAGATTAAAATAAACTGAATATGACCCTAGTTAACGTCATAGTCCACCTACTTGAAGTGAAGCATCAAAAATTAAAAAAATAAATACTTTGAAGAAGTCGTCCAACAAAAGACAAACCAAGATTCTAGTGGGGGTATTTGTCTAATGATCTTGTTTAACCACTATCTCCCCATCTGGAAACTTTATCCTCAAGGTAAGAGCCCATAATTATATGAGTAGAAGGACTATAACTAGAACCTTCACCCAAGCCAATAAACAAGAGTTGGTACCACCATTAAATCGAAGACAAAGGAGGAACCAACGATGCAACATGGCATCTATAGTGTACCATACTTCCAAAAAGTGTATAGCATGGAAAAAAATATCCCCTAATTCCACCAATCCCACCTAATGTATGGGACCCAATTCTTTCTTCAATGCTCAAGTCCTTACCCTATTTCTTAGGAGAAGATGTTGTCCCCCTCATTTGCACCACTTGGGAAGCTTATGTGTTATACTTCATTGAGAATTAATACATAACCTTAAGCCTATTGTAATCTTCTTTCAAATGGAGAGCTCATGAATGGTACCTCGACCTTAGCCCACAATCAATCAAAAGCTAGGACCAATTGGTAAAACTCCTAATAAATATATTTAGAGAGAAGGCAAATGGGGTATTACTCATGGAGAAACTCATGAACATCAATAGGGCACCTATGGCATTTATTTGCTATCTAACAGATTTTAATTTTTAAATTTCCATGATGGTCAAGTCTAAGGTTGGAAATTCATTATCAAAGGTCTATGAGATAGTCATCTAGGCTCAAATATATCTAATATAAATAGGAAGGCTATATCCTAGACCACCTCTATCATTTTTTCCTTCCATTCAATCCTCATATCATCCCTCTACAACTATACAATCTACCACTAGTCTAACCATCTTGACCATGAGCTCAGAACAACCTCATATTCTTACTCCTTTTGTTGTTAAGATTGATGAACTATATAATATATTTATAATCTTCTCTAATGATATCACAACCTTAAAGAGGTAGCATAACATCCAAAGGTTACCCTACCAAATTTATCCAAAGCCTCCTTTCCAATAGGGAAACCCAAATATCCAACCACCTCCAGTTGCATATCATAAGCCTTTGTTTCCACCCAATATAATCAACCAGTCACAGGCTTTGAGTCAATATATAGTACCTCTATTAGTCTTAGTTCAAAAAATACCTATAATCTCAGCCATGGACTTGGTTGCCACCTAGAACAATTATGTTGAAGATCCTAGTGGTTAGTAGTATCCCACTCTTGACTATCCTTCTTTCGATTGTTATGTCATCATATAATCTCAAGCAGTCAAGATGACTCCTTTCGACCATAATATTCAATCAAAAGCCCAATTCCAAGTTTAAAATCTACCACTTAATATCTAACCTTATCATCAACTACCAATTTGACAACTCTAAAGAAAACTTTTGTTACCTGGGATGAAATGGAAGTGTATATCATGTCAGATGAAGCAGGCCCCTCAACCTCTAGGGGGTATCTATTTTGACAAAAGCTAGACCCTAGATAAAGAAAGTGGACAATCAAAGGGCTTCTCAAGCACAAGTTTCACCATATAATTGGGTCCAAGCAGTTATAAAAATTATAATATTTGCCCTTGAGACTCCAAAGAAACCTGTTGCAAATTTACCAAGGGCACATCTGATAGTAGAAAGGACTAGGCTTTCAATATCATCAAATATTCCAAGAGCTACTTCTATTAGATCTTTCAATGTGGTGGATCACCTAAGGAAATATACCATAGCCATACCTCTTTGGAATATCCTTTTAATACCTAAATAAATAAAGAATTTGGAAGAGGTCCTAAATAAAAAAGAGCTAAGCAAACAAGAGATGCTTGTTATGCTATAAAATTTAGGCCTAGTATCCAATAAGCCTAAGCCTACATCTACCTAACCCTAATCTGTGAAAAATTGATACACAATTGCATGGTTGACATAGGGTCAAGCACATCAGTTATGCTAGAAAGGGTAGTGAAGGCACTTGGCTTATCTATTGAGCATACCAACAACAAGGTAGTCCCCTTAGATGGCACTCTCATATCAATTTTTAAGGTAATTTATGAACTTCCTCTAGCACTCCAAGCATACCCTAACTTGGTGGTTTATCAAGACATAATTATGATCAATCTCCTAACCACATTTGGAATATGCCTTTCAAGAGACTTCATTGCTAAGATTGGAGGATACCTATAGCTAGAATGGACCCACATGCTACTTTGAACTAGGTATAATATCAAGTTCAAGATCTCATCAAAACCCCTCCACATGTACCATACATAGTAGATTCCATTCAAGGAGAGTGGAGAGGAGTAGGCCTATCTCATAGAAGAGGAGTTGTCAAACTCTAACTACTTCATGGATGAGGTGCATCTATAAATTCCTAATGATTATTTGGACCAATGAGCATCTGATACATGGGGTTCAAACCTTGAAAATGGCTTCAATCCAACTAGTATGGGATAATCTATCACCCAGGTATTCCACTATACATATTGTAAATATTTTATAATTTTTGCTCAAAAAAATGTGTGTGCATATATATGGGAAAAAATTGATCAAAAAACTTTTCAATGCAAAGAGGGCCTAAAGACTCACAAAGTATAATCTGCAATGATCCTAATTGCCTATTCAATCAAAGGAAATATGGCATGATTTTTTAAAATGGTATTGAGGGATTAAGAGGATCCTAAACTAAAATCAACATCTATAATTTGATCAAAAATAATATGTGATCGATAATGCACCACCCAAATATTTATTTTGACATATGATATAGCCTTAGTTGGTAAACTCCTAATAAATTCCTAGGGAGGTGTGCCCTAACACCAACCATAAGGCAAGAGGCATGTGGAAAATCCAAGAATAGACGATATTATTCCTTGTGATAGGTATGTGAATCTAATGGCTAAAATTTTATGCAGAGATCTACGAGCTGCTCATTAGAGCTAGCATGTGGATTCTAAAGCATTGGTACAAGTATCAAGTCTCTTAGAGAAAGTAACAATTTTATGTTTTATGAGAAATATTAATATCATGCTCATAGATAAAAAGAGGATGTTCTCACAACAATTAGCGACTAGTATTATCACATGAATCCAACATCCTCATGCACCACTAATAGGCCCATCAAGTAAAGGGAAAGACAACTACCATGGCTGAACATAAGGGATAATAGTGGATAGCCATGTTGGTTGTCAATTCATCTACATAGAAAATCATTTGCTTGTTAGGGATAATTAATAAGATGGGGAACTATTAGAGATACAAGGCTTCAACAACCTTCCAAGTTGAAGGGGTCTATAAAAATGGGGAGTTACCTTTGTTATGCATTATGACCTCCAGGTAAAAGTTGCTCTTTGAGGAAAAGATATTACCTTGATTATTCTATGTAGAAGGAAAGTTACAAAATAATATTATTGTGCAATGTTGAATGATATGAAGGGACCTAAAGCTTCTTCAATTTATCAAACAATTGGTGTCTTAAAATGCTAACTAGGAGGAAACCACGTCAAAAAATTATAGCAGATTTAAATCTCCCCATGCCATGAGGTGATGCTAACCACCTGGGCTAGATAAAAACAATATTCTTAGCCTTCTCAATGGTAGCTAAGCCAAACCTCACTTTAAGTAGAGATCGTATAACCCTTTCAACAATAGCTAAGAGGGCTTAATTTTTTGTAGGGTTTATATTTGCTCAACAAATACGAATCTATTCCCCAACTAGGGAGATGGGTTCAGGAGCCAAGCCAACCTCTTTAAATAATTGGGTTTGCAATTTTAATCCTATTCCATTTGTTAAATGGTGCCAACAATATGCCAACCAAATAAAACCTAATAACATTGGGAAAAAATGGATAAAGTGCTCGTGAAGGGATTCGATAAGCTCATTCAAGCCTTCCAGTCTAAACAAAAACTCCCTAGAAAAGAATCATGGAAAAAAGGAAAAAAAGAGAGTGAAAATTTCAAGACTAGACTTGACCACACTCATCAAATAAAAAGGTCCAATAGTCCCTATCGACTAGCAATTTTGAAACATCTAGAATCTAGTAAGGAACATGATAGCATTTGTCATACTAGGAGATGAGTTGTGATTGAAACCTCTAGTTAATATACAAAGTTATATAAAACATCTAGAGTCATGAATATCCTATGAATGCTCTCCTAAAAAGGTCCTCTCATGCACATAGAGGACAATCCTTTAACTTAGTCAAAGTCCCCACATTAAAGAAGTACCAACAAAATAACGAAGCTTCAAAAAGGATCTCAAACCAATGGTAATATTTTCTCTTATCCATTTCCCAAATTTTGTTCATTCCCCTGTTCCATTTTTCTTTTTCTAGCTTCTAATTTTTTACTCTGTGTCCAAGAACAAGGCAAGCAGTTCGGGTTCAGTCCTTTTAATAGGCTAAAAGGCCCTACGAGTCACCAAATATGTAGGGAACGTTTCCCTATAGCCCTTGCTTCCTCTAAGGCTCAGTCAAAAGTGGGGTAAGTAGTCAAAAGGTAATTATTGCCTTTAGTCAAAAGGAAAAAACTTTAATAGAAATGCAAACAATCCCTAAGACCGCATTGATAGTTAGATCTTCCATCAATGGTCGATGCTCGCTTTTTGCCTCAAGCTAGCCACATTAAGGATGTTAAGGCCTATAGGCCATTGATTTTCAATTCAATAGCTCATGCAGTCCTTCTGATAGAGGAGAGTGCAACAAGAGAGAAAAGTTTCATACAAAACCTATAGTCAAAGAAGGAGAGCACCAACCAATGGGGAGCCCGAGAAGAAGAGCACCAACGCTTAAATAGAGAAGGATTGTAATTTATCAAAGGAGGTTCCACATCAACCAAGGACACATGGCAACCACATGATTAAATAAATCAACTAAAGGAGCATTTAAAAGGACACCTATCATTGGCTACAAAGTTTGACCTTAGTGGCTTAGCTTGTTAGATCCAACTACATGTCAATTGTACACCATACATGTAAGTCTACCTGATTGATTTATGCTAGCCAGGGAGGCCATACTCACTATATCAATAAGTAGGGCATCTAGAATAAACATAATAAGGAATTAATGATGCAACCATCCCCCTATACCAACTAAGAGATAAGTCAACAATGATTTGTCATCCAAAGGCCTAGAAGCTCCCAACATTGATGGCCTCAAATCTAGAGATCTCAAAGTTATTTCTAATTATAGAAGGATTTTGGTTGTAGAGTAGAGGATGACTTGCAATCCTTTTGCACATAGTTTCGAAGGGATAGGGTCTCCTCCTAGCTTATAAATAGGTCCAAAATTGCCTTGTAAAGGCATTGGGAGTTGTTGGCTTATATCTAGTATCTAGTATTGTAGGTTCTTCGTTTCACTCCCCTTATTTTTCATTGTAATAAATGGAGCTCAAACATTGATCTATTGTCTAAGGAGAATTGAGCCTTTGGATTGCATGCCTTGTAATCACTTTTGGCATGAAATTCGTAGCTATTTTTGCTTTGTCCTTTATGTGTTTACCATTCTTGGTTATGTGGGTTTGTTTGTATTTATTCTAGACTATTAGACAATGATGCTTGTGTTCATTTATGGCCATATGTTTAAGTTGAATGTAGGAACTTGTGCATCAAGGATTAAGTTTGACGAGGAGTAAGCCTTGATTAAAAACCCTGGAGGTTGTTTGATAGGTAGTCTTTCATTCATGTTGCTTCTTGCTATTTTGTTCTATGTGAGGCACAAGTACCTCTAGCTCATCAATTGTTTTTCCCAAATAGGTAGGTGCATTAAGAGATGACAACACTAAGTACGGAGTTTTAGTTCCAAATTTTATAAAATGTTCATGAGTTGGAGCTCATGGTGCATTTATCTTACCTGACATCTATGATGCAAGAGCATCTAGGCAAAAATAATATATATGTAAATAGAATAATAATAATAGTAGTAGTAGTAGTAATAAAAATTAACTATTGTCATACAAGTGTTGTTGCCATACAAGTGTTGTTGTCATTCAATTATTATTCATGTTCAATTATTGTTATTTTTATTGCTACTACCGTTCAATTGTTATTGCTACCATTTAGTTGTTGCTACTAATGTTCAATTGTTGCTACTACCGTTTAGTTATTGTTCGTGTGCTATTGTACAAGTGTTGTCATACCAATGTATCATACAGGTGAGATCGTACTAGCATGTCGTACCAACATGCCATATAAGTGCTATCATACCAATGTGTTGTACAAGTGTGGTCATACAAATATGTCATATAAGTGTTGTCATACCAGCATGCCATTTAAGTGTTGTGCACCAACATGCCATACAAGTGTTGTCGTACCAACATGCCATACAAGTGGTGTCGTACAAGTGTGTTGTATAAGTGGCTACTAGATAATTATAAGAAAAATAATAATTAAACAAATAAATAATTTTTGGAGAAGGATTGGAAGAGGAAGGGGCATGACCTTTAGCCTTTTGAATTCCACATTTTTTCCATTGATGTAAAAGCATAAATAGAATGTATTGTTGCATTTATTGGCAGTTAATCGATAGAAAGTAATTTAATGATATTTTATTATTTTGCTCAATTTTTTTGGTGTGTGAGTTTGCAGAGAAATATTTTAGTTGCTAGAAGAGGTAGTCTTTCATTATACCCCCTCTAGACTATATCAAGACATCATCACCCTCTTTCAACATTTGGAGGTTTTGATCTATTAGGATTTCCTTTAAGAATTTATTCTATATTTTTTTTTTGCATGCAATTCTCCATCATAGAACCTTCTTCTTTTTCTCAATAAAATTCCATTATATGTTTTTAAAATTTCTTCTTTCTCCTTGAAGGAGATAAGTTCTTACAATCGAAGATAGATTTCTTCTTGTTTTAACCCAAGCTTTATATTTCTTTATTATTAGGAATTATTCCATCATAGTTAGGAAAAATTATGTTCAGGGTAGTAACCAACTACCTCGCACTAGGTGATAAGTTAAGGGAAGCTATCAACTACCCCTCACAAGGAAAATAGGAATGAGGGTAGTTATAAACTACCACTCACAAGGACCATGAGTCCAAGTAGTTACCATCCTCACATGGATGGTGGTTAAGCCAAATTTGGCAAATGCTTGTATATAAATCCTTATCATGTATAATGCAAATGCATTTGAAGCATTAAGATCTAACATGTGGTATCAAAGTAGGTAGAAGAAAGAAATAATTCCCCTTTTGATCCTTGTCTAGATTTAACATAGAGATAGCCAAAAGAACACTCTATTTGAAGAAATAAGTTTCAAGTTTGAGAAAAGAAGTTTCAAGTTTGAGAAAAGAAGTTTCAAGGATAAAAATTACCCTCTATAAATTTGTCACTATGAAGAAAAATTCCATGGTAGAGTAAAAATATATGAGGGTGAAAACCCCTACCGAAGGCCAAAAACCTTCAAGCATCAAAAGGATTTCAATCCCTTCTAATACTGAGAGGTCATAAGCTTGCAACAACCAACCTAATTTCAGCAAGAAAGGAAGAATTATCATTTCAAAGGTAAGGAAAAGGAAGTCATAAGAGCTACTCAAAATTTAAAAAAGAGAAGACATTGAAGCTACTCAAAAATCTTTGCAATAATATTACATAATAAGTAATTTCCCTTTCAAAGGGTTAAAGCATGGTCAAAAGAAGTTTCATAAAAAGGAGAACCAGAAACTCTCAAAGTTGCATAAAGAAAAAACAATATAAAAAGTTGTACAAATATTAATCTCCCAAAGAATATAAAATATTACAAGAAGAATGTGATAAAGTACGGCTTAGTTTTACAAAATATTACAAAATAAAAATTACAAGGTAAATTTAAACTTATACACTAAGCTTCCATTCAAAGGCATAAATCATATCTCAAAAGGATGTAGAGAAGTGTACGAAAATTTATCCAAACAACGTGTGAATAATAAGGAGTTACCAAGTCTAAATAAAGATAAGACACTGGTTTGCATGAGAAGCATCCAAGTATAACAACATTGTCTTCACCTGCATCAAATTACAAAAGAAGAATGACAAGAATAAGGAGAAAATAAGCGTTTAACTTGAGAGCACTTGAACTGTAAAATACAATCATCTCATAAAAGTTTAAATAGCAAAGTCTCATGTTTCAATAGAACAAATAATCCAAAGAAAATCCAAAATAAATTTTATAGCAAAGAACCAATTCAATATAAAAGATGAAGAGAAGATGAAAGAACAAAGAGAATAAGAAAGTATGGGGAAATCAAGTGATAAAATCTCCAAAGCATAAAGGAGAAGCCAAAGCACCAAGGACATTGTCAAAGAACAAACACCCATCACCAAGATCCACAGATCAAGTACGTATTGCCTCACAAATCACTTCAAGAAACTGAAGAGAGATAAGGAAGAATATACAATGATCCTTAAAATGAAGATTACAATAAGAAGAAATAAGCACCTCCAAAACAACCAAAGAAAGGTTATAAGATACCTCAAGTCTCAAATGTTGATGAAAATACAACAAATTTAGATGTCTAAGATATTAATTACAAGAAGAAGAATGTAAAAGTAATATAAGCAACACCTTTAGTGAATGCCCAAGCAACCTAGAACATCTCCTTAAATGTAGAGATGATAAACGTTTAAAATATTGAAAGAGCAACTCAGAGCCAAAAAGGAACTAATATGGCACAAGTAAAAGCATCAAAAAATAGTGAAGAAACTTCTAAGGCAACATGGATCCATCATAATACTTAGTACAATTTCCATAATTCTCCTAGACAACTAAAAATGAAACAAGTTTATTTCTTTCCATAGGAGTCAAAGGCAAAAGATACCATAATATCATCACATTCCTAAAGCTCAAGAAGACAACTGAAACATACAGGTTTAAGAAGAAAGAATATTGAAAGCGAATGAATGTGTCAGTAGTAAGAGTGACCCGAGTGAAGGCATATAACAAGAAAAGAATAGCATGCTATAGTCAAAGAGCACCTCATTTATTCTAAAGCCATTAAGTGGTTTAACTGGTTATCCCATATACACTAAGATGAGGCTTATCAAAGCCTGTAGTAGATTCATCTCCTCCTTTTATTATTGTAGGAGAAAAAGAAAAAATCTATTTTTTGAAGGAAAGAATTTTTAGAAGAATAATCCGTAGAAGAAGAAAATTCCCTCAAATTAATATTTTACCTGGTAAGATATTTTTTTTTGTATTTTAAAGCATAAATAGAAATCTAAGTATAGGCATATATACTCATCGAAAAGAGTATTTTGAGGCAAACTTGGTAAAAAAATATTTAAATTTTATGAAATTTTACAATTGCTAGTGGTGGATTGAATTTCTTGTTGCCACACTCCTAGTTGTTGCAAGGAGACAACTATTTTGCCTAGAATACCAAACTCAAAACTCAATTGAAGTTTGAAATATTGTAAACAAAACCATTATTCATTTAGAAGGTGAATAAGAACAAGTAAAGCTTGATAAGGCACAAAAAAATGATGTTAATCATCATGTTCAACATGGTAGATGAAGTCCAACCATACATAAGAGATACAACTTCAACCAAGGAGGAATGGGAGAAACAACAAATAGTTAATGAAGTAAAGAACAAGAACCAAATCTTATTTCTACAAAGCCAACCCTATTGTTTGAAGATAAAAAATGGAGAAAAACTTGAACCATTTCTATGACAAGTTATTAAGTTGCAAACATCACTAAAAGCTTTAGGATAAACACTGTCAAATGACACATTAGTCCCCATAATTGTAAAATCTCTACCTTCATAGTACAATGTATTTATGATCACATTGAATGTCATAAAGTAGACACCAAGAGATACAACCTTGTGAAGTCAACCATTTGTAACAAGGGTAGTGACAGTTTTTCAAATCACGAAAAACAAAATTGCAAAGTGTAAAGTATTAGGGTTTTTCCTAAAAAATATCTCATCTTTTAGGAGCCATATATTCGCGAAGAGTTATTCGATTTAGTTGATTCTTGGACCAACTTGTGCAGAATTTTAATAGCTTAAAAATGAGTGGACCTAACCTTATTTAATTTCTCGTCAAACCATTCGATCAATTTATTTTTTATTTTATTAAACAAATCCTTAGGAGGAATCTACTTCGGATGATTTGTGGGATCATACTCAACTTCCATTTCATAGAAATCATCCCAAGGAGGGAGGGACATCATCTTTTCAATATGTCACTCAAGGTCACCTCCCTTAGGATTGTTCCTCTACCACAAGATATCTTCTTTGGTGCAGCAATGGAAATTCTTAACCTTGATAAACTTCCCAAAAATATTCAAAGGATCGTATCGCCATCGATGGGGAAGCTAATTAACCCAAGGTCATATAGTGTTTTGGAAATCAACTCATTTTTTCCCACATTGGGTCACTTCAATGTCACCAAAGTGAAAAGGTATGGTGCACATAGCTTGCTTTCCCCTTCTTGACCCATATGTGTCATTGTTAAATTCACTCTGTTGGGCTACTTCCAATGCAAATAGATGCTCCGTGATAAAATACGGTAAAAGAAAAGGCTTACTGGAGAAACCAAAAATTATAATGACAACTCCTTACATCATCAAAAATACGTCATCTTTATTTTTTCCAAAAATCTCCTCCTTCATCGCTTTCAACACTCTATCACACTCATCGTAAATGATTTCAAGGACGAGTCCCAAAAACATCTGATTAAAATTATAGTAGGATTCCTTCTTCGACAAGTTTTGGGTCCAGGAATAAACCAGCAATATTCTGCCTACTTCATTTGTTCTCTTCACTACTACAAAGGTAAAATGATGATGCATAAAATAAAAGAAGTACCAAACCAAAAAATAACAATACCTAAAGGTTACGTCTTCCCCACTCTACAACTTCGTTAGATGAGTGTACATATTTTGAGCTACAAAATCTGCCTAATCAATGAAAACTAGATTTGTGTTCACCGTCATGGCAGTCAGGGCATAAAACTCAACCTGTGAAATGCATTATGCAAGTGATGCTTACCACTTATATACTGCAAATTCTACGGGTAGTCTAACAATCCATGCCAACATTGAAAATAGCTTTGGACTCTTAAAATATTTTAGCGACTTTGGAAAAGCTAACAATTCTCCAAACTGGGGTGATTTTAGCAATTAATTTTTCATGAACTACCGCATGGACACTGTAGACTGGTATCTTTTGTCACACCACAAGCAAAAGCTTCTCAGACAGAGTTGGCTAAAATACTAAACACCCTATCTCCATGGGCATTTCGAATGACTCTCATAGAAGAGTCATAAAACTGAGCAATTGCCTACACCAACTTTGGACATTCATGCATCAACGTACAAAGATACTAGAAAACATGAGAATAAAATGTAGTGGTGCACAAACTTTTGATGGATACCTTGTGGAGAACAAATTCGACATCTTATCGCAATTTCTCCATGCCTTTGTTCGTGATTACATAATCGATGATTTCTACTAATCAATCATAATAAGGTGTCAATTCTTCTTCTTCATCCTTTTTGGCTTTTTACTACTTCTTTCCTGCATCAACCTTCTTTTGGGCCTTTTATTTCTTGGCTTTTGTGGTCTTCCTTCCCATATTCGACCTCTTTCTTTAACAGACAACAAATAATTTTATACCTTTGAGCAATGACTCTGCAAATAGGAGCTCTACAATTTTCTTTGTTTATTTAGCTGAAGTGTTCACCCTTTTATAGCTTTTTGACCACACCTACCATATTTAATGCATGCAATGCACCTACTGAATTTGAGATGAATGTGCACCTAGTTCTTGGGGCATGTCACGCTTTCCAATAATTTTAACAATTTCACCCATATCATTTTTTGAGCACCGTGATAGGTTATTTTATTTTTTCCTTTTTGGGGTGCGCAACCTATCATTAACAGTTAATGATTACCTAATTTTCACCTTGAACTATGTGATAGGCGCTTTTTTTATTAATGTGGAGTGTCGATAATGCCTTTTTCTAACTTCACTGGTGAAAAGCCATGCATTTGGGAGTTTCGCTGAAAAAACAAGGTGCACTTTCGCTCACTTAAACGCCGAAAATGGCATTTGCCAATTCGAGCGCCCGAAAGGCATATAAGCTAAAGTATCTTTTGCCAACTTTGTCGAACACCAAAAATACTCTTCGGTGGCACGAAGATGAGTTTCTCTCCAAAAAAAAGATGTGCATGGGCAAAATATTTGTTTTGAGCGAAGCCACTTTTTTTTTTTTTTTAATCAAGTGTTTTCGCTAACTTGAGCGCCAACATTGCTTTTTGGTGGTTCAACTATTAAAAATAGGCGTGACTTAACTCCATGCACCGAAAAAGCAAAACTTTTAAAACATGCATGTGTTTTCGTTGATTTTAAGCATCGAAAATACCTTTTAATGTGATGCAGGAGCATCCAACAGTGTAAGGGCAACCCTACAACACCCAAAAGAAGAATTTGTATTTTCTATTTTAGTTGTAGATTTCTTTAGTTGATTTATAGTCCATGATGACCCTTAAGAGGTGTAAGTCAGTCAAAAGTCAAAAAAGGCAAAAACTAGGAAGTAGCTATTTTTAGGAAATTGACCTAAATAAATACCTATAGACTTGAAAATTTACCCAAAGGAGAGAATTGAAAAATTAGACTTATGGTGAAAGAATCACCCCAATACCCTGAACAGTTTAAGAGATATTAAAGTTTTTGTCCCAAGAAATTTCTCCAACACAACTTGAAAATACAATTTGAAGACTTTAGAGGCCTCATAGAGGTAAGAAAACTAGAGGAAATGTATTCATATTTGTAGATATTTTCCCAAGCTTTCCAACGATATATTACAATAGTCAATCGGGTCAATGAGTCGAAAGTTATAGCTTTGGGAAGATGTGTGACCAAAATTTAGTTTTCGCATGAAAATTCCTATGCGGGAATTAGGGTTTCAACTAAAAAAGGGTTTTATTTGTAATAAAATCGGCCTTGTGGTTGGAATACTGTAATTTTGGGCACAGAGAGTCTCTATTTTTCCCATTTTTCATGAAAGTAATTTGAAATGTTGGATTTTTTTGGAATTTCTTTGTGATTTTGAGTGTTGTCTGAATGTTGGGTGGAGTAGTCCTTCATCATGATGTCTTCGCTGCCAAAAAAGCATGGTGTGTAGGAAAAATCCTTAGAAGATTTTTATTTGTCGACTCAGCCAATCCATTTCACTACAGATAATAATTGGATGAAGTTTTCAAATATATCCCATACTTTTTTGCAAATTCATTAATTTTGGCTCCAATGAATGGAGTCTCATTATCTATCACAATGGCATCTGGTACACCAAAGTGCATTATCAACCCCTCTAGAAAAGAAATGACAACTTCTTGATATGCTTTCTTAGTTGGCACTACTTATGCCCATTGGGTGAAATAGTCAGTGGCTATTAAGATATACTTATGCCCAGCAAATGAATTAGGATCAATAACCCCAATAAAATCTAAGCCCCATTGTTGAAACGATGCTTCCACTTGAATTGGATGAAGCGGCAAGGAAGATTTTTTGCTTTGGCCAATATATCTTTAGCATTTATCACAGCTTTGGCTAACCTTGAATGCATCATAAAAGAGAGTAGGCCAATAATAACCTGCCTTTATGATTTTTAGAGCCATAGGTATGCCTGCATAATGTCCTCCTGATAATTTGGAATGGAATTCTTCCAATATCTTCTATTTCTTTGAATCTTTGACACATCTCAGAAGCACTCCATCAATGTTCTTGTGAAATAGCCCATATGTCAACATGGCATATTTGCAGGCTTGCATCCTAAACCTTCTTCTTTGCGAAGCATTAAGATGAGAAGGACACCTTCTTGTATTGAAGTATTTGATAAGGTCTTCAATCCAATATCGGTTAATTATGGACTAATTAGTAAGATTACTTTCTTGCACTAGACCTTCAAACTAGCATGCTATTATTTTAGAGGCAACACTCCTTGCAATCTCTTGATACAGTGCTCAGCTATGAACCAACTTGGTTGATTGAATCTTGTTATCGTATTCCTAGATCTTAGAGACCTGACCAGCTCTCTTATCTCCAAGTTCTCCGTAGATAATGAAACTTCAAACATCAAGATGTACAACATGAATTATCGTTTTGCTTTGTGAAATAAAATGCCAAAACTTTTGCAGAGATTTCATCACTGCATACACTTTCTTCTCAATGAAATTATATTTTTCTTCATGTGGTTGAATCACTTGACTCAAGAATGCAATAGGCCATTCATTTTCATCTTATCCCTTCTGTGTAAGGACAACCACATAACTTTGTTGCTCACCGATAGCATAAAGGATGAAATCCTTAGAATACTTAGGATTCACCAAGATGAGAGCCTAAGCAATCCTCTCCTTAATATCTCTGAATGCTTCTTTTCTTTTCTTCGTCCATTTGAACTAAGCATTTTTTTTAGGAGTTCAGTAATTGGCTTCACTACTTGAGCAAAGTCTACAATAAACTACCTAGCGAAGTTGATGTGGCCGAAGAAATATTGTAAACTTTTCTTGTTAGCTGGTAATGGGAGCTTTAAGAGAGCTTTGGATTTAGTTGGGTCAACAACTAACCCTCTCTTAGAAATCACATAGCCCATGAGATTTCCTTATTTTACCATGAAGATGGACTTTTTTGGGTTGATAGATACCCAAATTCTCGGCACTTCTCAAATACTTATCGTAAATATAAACCATAGTCTTCCCATATATGAGAGACAACTATCATATCATCCAAATAAATGACAATGATTCGGTTCGGTAACTCACTGAAAGCCAGGTCCATAGCTCTTTGAAAGGTTGCTTCGGTATTTGAGAGGTCGAAAGACATTCACTAGTAAGCAAATATTCCCCACTTTGTGGTGAATGCCATTTTGTATTGGTCTTCATCCTTGACCCAAATTTGATTATATCCAAAGAATCTATCAAGTAGATAAAATATATGTGCTCTTGCAACCACGTGGATGATCTAATCTATATGTGGCAAATGATAATGGTCCTTTAGAGAAGCTCAATTAAGATTTTGAAAATCAATACATAAGCGAATATCTTCGTTCTTCTTCTGCACAGGTACCAAATTTGCTACCCAAGAAGAGTACTTGATAGGATAAATGATATTTGCTTTGAGAAATATTCAAAAGTTCTACCTTCATCAGGGTCTTAATTTTGGGGTTGGCTAGCCTCTGCTTTTGTCTGAAAGGTTTTACTCCTTGCAGTTCAATTGTATGCTGGAGAACATTCTTGGCGTACCCTTTGAGGTGCTAATAACTCTAGGCGATAATTTCTAGGAATTCTTGGTATAGTTTCTTGATTTGCTCAAGCTCTTCAAATGTGCAGTCAGTTCCAACCTTGATTGATTTTCCAGGTTCTAACTACAATTCTTTGAACTCCTTTTCATCCACCTTGATCTTATGCTTTATTGCTCTATCATTTTGATCAAAGAGACTTTCAAGCGTAATCAATCCTTTCGAGATGTGATTATTTTTCAACTAGATCAATCCCTCGGGTTCTTCTTCATCAAAGGTTCTCCCTTCAATACTACTAGATTAATTTAACAGGAAGTTCACAATCTTCTCATCATTCTTGAACACTTACCAATGAATATTCTTATTAGGCATTGAAGGTATGTAAACAAGCTTCATAGTCTTTGGTTTTTGCATCATGTGTTCAGTTGGGGAAAACCTGGCACCAATGGATGCCAAGATATTGGTATGCTTATTTTGTTCCCACGAAATCGCTTGGATATTTAGCGTCATGTAGGCTTCAAACAGGTCCCAAAATTTTTTGGGATACACCTTAAAATAGTGTTGTTTGAAGACACACTTGTTATTTATTTGATTGACAATCAACTTTGAATCCCTAAAAATTTGGAGTTGTTTGATACCAAGTTTATTTGCTTTCTTCAAACCTAAGCACAATGCTTCATACTCGACAATGTTATTTGTACAGCTCCATGTCAGTCGATATGAATATATCTCCTGTCTTCCAAAAAGGGATATATTGGTAATGGCATAGCAACCAATCTCAGTTTCAATTATTGCATTGAAGTTATTCATGGAGAATTCATATTTTATGTGAAGTTCACCCAAATCTTCTTCCATTAAATCTAACTCTTTCATCTCTTCAATCATCAAGTTGGCTGAATCCATGGGCTATTATTCATCCTCGATCCTTTCTATATAAAATATGGAAGGTTTATCATTGTAGATTCGGATTATTTTCCCTTTGAAAGGAATTTCCAGATGAGAATGATCTAGAGAAAGATAGCCTCCCAGCTTGGCAGTGAATTCTCTCAAGAGGTACATACTAAAGTACGATTCCAAATCAAGCAGGACCACATCCTAAATCACTGTGATTTGAGGTATTTTATGCAACACAATCTCCTAGATCATAGTGATTTGAGGTATTTTATGCAACACAATTGGGATATCTTTAATAACACCCATTGTTTTCATAGGGGTTCCATCTAAATGTAAAACTCTTGTACTACTTTTGGTCTACTCCATGCCCATGATCTCGCAAATTGCTTTTGGCATGACAGTCGTCGTAGCACAAAATTCAATCATGTAGTTATGCATAATCCAACCCTCCATCCTGAGAGACAAGTAAAATGGTGGTGGTATATTTTTTCTAATAGCTGAAGTTGTAAGCGTATGAGCTAACACAGTCTGAGTAGGATTTTTCTTTTTAACTTTAATAGACTTCAGAGATTCTTGCAACAAATCAACTTGTCTAGGAAATTGCAAAGCATCATAGAGACTAACCTTGGTAGGAATTTTCTTTAATTCTTCAACAATGTTGTACGTGGACAAACTGGATTCTCTTCCTTCATTAGTAGCCTCATACTTGCTCCAATATTGGTGCATGGCTTCCACCTTTTGATGCCTGGTCAAATATGGGTATTTAAGGTGTTCTTTTACCTATTCCTTCATCTTATCTTACATTTTTGAGGTGGATAACTTCGCTTGAGAGATTTTTTCTTTTGCTTGTGCAGGAAAGAGATCTTTTAAGAGAATAGGTTCTTCCAACTTAGGTGTTGATCCCAGTGACTTCTTCTATGCTTATCTCTTTTCATTCTGCACCTTCGACTCAACATGTATCTTCAGTGGCTCCATCTTAGCTGGGTCCACTATGACTGACCTTTTTCTAGCTATCGTGAGAACCGAAACTTGTTCTACGAAATGGATCATAAAGTTATGCTCAAATTCTCTAATCATGTTGATCTGATCACAAAAATAGTTGTCTACCAACATTTGCACATTGTTCAGATGAACCATGCAAGTTTCTTCGCCATGCAGATCATTGTAGGTAGAACACTAATACGTTTTGTTTGACGGGCCAGCTTCTTCATTTATCAACATGATTGCATTCCTTTCAGACATTTTGTTGGTCAAAGTTGCTTTCTCTCTGGTGATTTGTGGAGGTTGAAATCTCTTAGGCTAGAAACTTCTCTCAGCTTGGCTTTTCTTTAGGGTTTTTATCTTATTTGACATGATTCTCATTGTTGAGTGCATTGATTGCATCTCTTGCAGCATCTACATTTGAGGATCAAGATTTAAGGGTGTTGTGGGAGCTGGTAATGGTAGTGATATTGGCAGAGATGACAATGCTAGGAATGGAATTGGAGTGGGCAGTTGTGGAATGGAAGAGGCAGATAATTACAGGATAGAAATTATCGAGTTTTAAGAGGAACTAGGATTCCATGAAGAAACTGGATACATGGGGGAGATTGGTAAAGACTAAGAAGATGCATTGGAATATAAATGTTGTGGGAGATCAGGAAAGATCGACATTATCATTTTTGGTAAGATCTTACCAATAGTAATTAAATCAGCTTCAACCTTTTGCGCTTGGGAGTACAAGGCCAAAAATGTATCAACATTGGACTGACGAATGGCGATGCTAATATTGAAATTAAATACCCAAATATAATAAAAGGTAGCTTGTTCAGGAGTTGGTTAGAGACCATCAAGGACTCTCTACCAAGTTCAAGCGAACCTAACATTGAAGTAAATAATTTCCTCAGTGGATGCCTTTGGATATTAGTGAATTTATGTAATAGAGAAAAAGGATTCGCTTGTTCATTGAAGTATTTTATCATTAACTCAGCCAACTGGTCCCATGTGGTAATAGTGACAAGTGGTAATGATCGGTACCAATAAAGAATTTTCCCTCTTAGAAAGAGCATGAGCAATCTGACCATGACATCTTCGTCTGTGAAGCTATGAATAGTTGCCAAAGAAGCCACATCTTGAACATATTCATAAGCTCTTTTTCTCGTACCATCATAAGTAGGCAAATCCTTTAATGCTATTATCGAGATTGGATTCTAAGCTTGCAGATTCAAAGCTTCGAAATGATTCCATGTTGGAAATTGATGTGATGAATTTTGAGCTATTTGGACCAAAGAATTTGCTTGAGAAGGAAAGCAAGTGGCAATGCTAGAGAGACTTGAAGGAATGGAAAACACATTGGCTACATGTGAATACGTTACAATTGATGGGATAGTCAGAGTGATTGATCTAGGATTCTCTCCCAAGACTCGGGTGTCAAGCTCAAAAAAATCAATAGGATTTTTTGAATTTTTGGCCTTTGATCTCGTGATCATGAAGTAAAGCTTTCACCAACTTCACATTCGGAGGCTTCTGGGTAAAACTAAGTCGCTAGATGTTCTAATAAAATAGCAAAATATGAACATCAAATCTTAATATTGCTTAAGGTGGACCTTTCATGTCCCACTAGGTGTGCCAAAAATTGTTGGTCAAGAGTTTGCCCTAGGATAAAATGTATGTATGCGCCCTAGACCCAACCAACATTGAAAGGCTAAAGGAAATAAATATCCTTCAGGACAATCTCTAGAGGGGTTTGTTCCCTTGCTACTCTAAAAACTGGTATACATATTAGGAAAAGAAATTAATAGAAAGAAATGAAAATATGATTGTAAGACAAAGAGATGATACGGGGATGAATTAACAGCAAGCTTAACAACCTGATTTAAATTAATGATATTCAATAGAAGGACAGAACATAAACTGAACTTAGATCATATTATAAAGCATGACTTCCAATAGCATTCCAACATCCATTTCCCATTAAAAAACTAAATTCAAACTCATAATTTAATCCACCAATGATGATATAAATCTAATTGAAATGTAAAGCAGAAAGTATAAACATACATAAAATGATCCAAAACTCAAAGCCAAACAATCCTTGAATCAATACAAATGTTAAACTACAATATTTTTACAAGAAAATATCCATCCTCTCCTTTTTTACATCAAGTTTCTTAGTATTTATAGAGGATTTCACCTCCAAAATTGAATGATTATTAAATAAAATGATGACCAGTCAAAGATTGGTCGGTAGAAATTTTCTCCTCGATAGCAGCAATGAACCAATCCGGTGGTACATTGGGAAACAACAAGTAATTTTGGTAGGTGGCATATCGGGACTTAGCAAGAATCATCGATAAAATTTTCATCTTCATGGTGGTGCCTCAAAAATGAGCATTCACCATAGTGGATGGTGCCTCAAAATCAGCAGGATCACACCAGAGTCAAGGGCAAAGCGAACAACATTTAATTTTGGCAATCTTTTGGTTATCTATAAAATTTGATCTTCATCAACAATAATTATGAAAACATTAACTTCTTTGCCCCAAAAATTGAATTTTTCGGCCTTGAATTCCCCCAAGATGATCTTTGCCCAAAGCACCATCGAAAATAGCTTTCACTTGGAGCAAACGACAAAAATTAATTTCACCAAGATAAGGCCCAAAATAGTGCTTCACTAAAGCATGGGCCAAAAATGGATTTTGCTACGATTTTTGCCCAAAATGTGCTTTCACTCGAAATGGGCTTTCTCTAGGAATTTCGCCCTGAATGTGCTTTCGCCAACATTTTTTCCTGGAATGTACCTTCGCCATCGTTTTCACTCTAAAATGAATTTCACTGGGATTTTTGCCTAAAGAGGGATTTCGCTCTGAAGTTTTCCCAAAGAGGGATTTCGCCCTGAATTGACCCTGAAGAGGGATTTTGCCCTGAATTGAGCCCGAAGAGGGATTTCGCTGAGAGAAACTTATTGCATACTTGGGCAAACTTTTAAACTGAATTTTAATGTGGCAAAAATACCAATAGTACCCAACACCATAATTCTATTTATTGACTTAACTCCATCTATCAAGGATATCTGCTTCCAAATTAGGGACCGGGTGAGTTGATAGGGTTGGTTTAGACTCCTTGATGGGGACACAAAAAATTGCTCACCCAAACTCTCAAAAATACTCATTCATTAAACTTGGAAAAATTTACAAAAATGGCAGACTCTGCCAAATAAACTTCTTTTACAGAAAGATAGTTTATTAATTTTTTTACATTACATTACAGCATTCCAACTCTGGAAGAAAAACAGCCTAACAGGTCCATAATGGCCCTCTTGCCTTCATGGCTGCAACTCTGTCTTTGCAGTTTCTCGACTGCAACTCTGTCTACGCTATTTTTTGACCCTTGTGCATGCCTTCACTTCCCCTTTTAAACTCTCTGGTGTGACTCTCCATTTTCCTTTTCTGACCCTTCATTTCATTTCATGTGCCTCTTCGTTGTCTTGGCTTTTGAAACGTCTTTCTCTCCGACTCTTGCTCTTCGTCTGCTTTCACTGCACCTTGGTGCCACATGCTTGTCTAGTGTTGGCACTGTAGACTCTGTCCGCCTGTAAACCAATGATGGCGTTCAGTGTACCCATCGCTCGATAATTTCCTCTGTAATGGCTCTCGTAACTGCCTGCCCTTTTGTCTCTTCTGGTTGCGAAAATGCAACATGTCGTGATATCGTGACACTTTTTCTTTCTCTCTTTCTCCCATTTCTTTGGCCCATGAAAATACAACATGTCGCGATATCGCGACACTTTTGTTTTTCGGCCTTCCTGCCCTTTGTGAGTCACGAAAATACAACATGTCACGATATCACGACACTTTTTCTCTCATGCGCCTTCTCTCCCATTTTGGTCATGAAAATGTGACATGTCGCGATATCGCGACACTTTTTCTGTCCTGTGCCTCCTCTCGCCTTTTGGTTGTGAAAATACGACATGTCACGATATCATGACACTTTTCTCTCCTGTGCCTTCCCACGCCTTTTGGTTGTAATAATGCGACATGTCACAATATCACGACACTTTTCTCTTTTGCGCTTTCCCTCATCCATTGGTTGCGATAATGCGACATGTCGCGATATCGCGACATCTTTCCTTTTCGGTTCCTCTTTCTCCCTTTCGATCGTGAAATCGTGACATCTTTCCTTTCTGCCTCCTCCTCACCTCTCGGGTCATGAAATCATGACAGCTTTGCTCTTTGCTTTCTCTCTCCATTTTGGGTCGTGAAATCGTGACATGTCACGATATCGTGACAGTTTCCTTCCTTGCTTTCTTTCTGCTCCTTCGATCGGGATTTCACGACATCTTTCTTCGGATGCCCTCTCTCTCCTGTTTTGATCATGATTTTGTGACATTTGAAATCATGAAATTTTCTACGGATACCTTCTCTCTCCTGCTTTGGTCACGATTTCGCGACATGTCACAAAATCGTGACATTTTCCTCGGGCACCTTCTCTCTCCTGTTTCGGTCGCGATTTCGCGACATGTCACGAAATCGTGACATTTTTGCTTCGTGCCTTCTCTCTCCTTCCTGAGTTGCAAAAATGTGACATGTCGTGATATCGCGACACTTCTCTCTCTTGCGCCTTCTCTCGGCTTTTGGTCGCGATAATGCGACATGTCACGATATTGCGACACTTTTCTCTCTTGAGCCTTCTCTCGGCTTTTGGTCGCGATAATGCGACATGTCACGATATTGCGACACTTTTCTCTCTTGAGCCTTCTCTCGGCTTTTGGTCGCGATAATGCGACATGTCACGATATCGCAACACTTTTTCTACTTGAGCCTTCTCTCGGATTTTGGTCACAAAAATGCGACATGTCGTGATATCGCGACACTTTTCTTTCTTGAGCCTTCTCTCGGATTTTGGTCATGATTATGCAACATGTCGCGATATTGTGACACTTTTTCTACTTGAGCCTTCTCTCGGCTTTTGGTCGCGATAATGCGACATGTTGTGATATCGTGACACTTTTCTTCTTTGCCGACATGTCGTGATATCGCGACACTTTTTCTACTTTGCTGTATTTTGCCTTTCGTTGGATGCTCCTGCATCAGAAAATCAGGGTGGATGGAGAAGTGACATTCACTTCTATTATGTTCTGTCACCTGCTTTTTAACTAGGGTTGTACAAGTTCTCCAAGCTTCAGCAAAATCTAGGTCTGCAGGGTACAAACCCTTAAGTTCTTCAGACCCCATAACTTCCACTCTCATTGTTGTTAGCAAACTCTTCTCATCCATATCCTTCCATGGCTTCAACTTGTGACGCACTCCACCTTTCATTAGAGAGTAAGTATTCACATGCCCATCATGCATCGCACTTCTGTCAAATTTTCATGGCCTCCCCAACAACAAATGGCAAGCATCCATAGGCAAAAAATCACACAGAACCTCATCTTGATAAGTTCCAATATGAAATTTAACTAAACACTGCTCACTGACTAATGCTCTATGATTTTTTTGCAACCACGCAATTCGATATGGATGCGGGTGCGCCCTCTTCTCCAATTTCAACTTAGCAACCATTTATCCTAAAACCAAATTATCTGTGCTACCATTATCTATGATAACATTACAAACCTTACCTGAACAATTGCATCTTGTGCGAAACAGGCTCCTCCTCTGGTCTGGTCCTTTCTCCTCATTCAACAAGGTTCTCCTTGTGACCATAGCTTCTCCTCTCTCTCTTCTTACAAATCTTAACCACAGATCCTAGTGTAAACTGCCTCACTTTCGACGATTTGCTCACACACTCAAAAACTCCTGCTCTTCCACAGATCCTGGTGCAAACTGCCTCACTTTCGACGATCTGTTTACACACTCAGGAACTCCCGCTCTTCCACAGATCCTGGTGCAAACTGCCTCACTTTCGATGATCTGTTTACACACTCAGGAACTCCCTCTCTTCCACAGATCCTGGTGCTTTGCCAAATAAACTTATTTTACAGAAAGATAGTTTATTAATTTTTTTTCATTACATTACAGCATTCCAACTCTGGAAGAAAAATAGCCTAACAGGTCAAAAATGGCCCTCTTGCCTTCACGGTTGCAACTCTGTCTCCGTAGTTTCTCGACTACAATTTTGTCTGCGTTGTTTTCTAACCCTTGTGCATGCCTTCTCCCCTTTTAAACACTCTGGTGTGACTCTCTGTTTTCCTTTTCTGACCCTTCATTTCATTTCTCGTGCCTCTTCGTTGTCTTGGCTTTCGAAATGTCTTTCTCTCCAACTCTTGCTCTTCGTCTACTTTCACTACACCTTAGTGCCACGTGCTTGTCCAGTGCTGCCACTGTAGACTCTGTCCACTTGTCAACCAATTATGGCCTTTAGTGTACCCATCACTCGATAACTTCCTCTGTAATGGCTCCTGTAACCACCTGCCCTTTTGCTCTTTTGGTCGTGAAAATGCGACATGTCGCGATATCGCGATACTTTTTCTTTCTCTCTTTCTCCCCTTGCTTTGGCCCGCAAAAATACATGTCGCGATATCACGACACTTTTATTTTTTGGCCTTCCTGCCCTTTGCAAGTCGCAAAAATATGACATGTCGCGATATCGCGACACTTTTTCTCTCCTGCGCCTTCTCTCCCCTTTTGGTCATGAAAATGCGACATGTCGCGATATCGCGACACTTTTTCTGTCCTGCGCCTTCTCTCGCATTTTGGTCACAAAAATGCGACATGTCTCGATATCGCGACACTTTTCTCTCCTGTGCCTTCCCATGCCTTTTGGTCGCGATAATGCGACATGTCGCGATATCGTGACACTTTTCTCTATATCGTGACACTTTTCTCTTTTGCACTTTCCCTTGTCCTTTGGTCACGATAATGCGACATGTCACGATATCGTGACATCTTTCCTTTCTAGTTCCTCTTTCTCCTTTTCGATCGTGAAATCATGACATCTTTCCTTTCTGCCTCCTCCTCGCCTCTCGAGTCACAAAATCATGACAACTTTGCTCTCTGCTTTCTCTCTTCATTTTGGGTCACGAAATCGTGACATGTCACGATATCGTGATAGTTTCCTTCCTTGCTTTCTTTCTACTCCTTCGGTCGTGATTTCGTGACATCTTTCTTCGGATGCCCTCTCTCTCCTGTTTCGATCGCGATTTCGCGACATGTCATGAAATCGTGAAATTTTCTATGGACGTCTTCTCTCTCCTACTTCGGTCGTGATTTTGCGACATGTCGTGAAATCATGACATTTTCCTCGAGCACCTTCTCTCTCCTGCTTCGATCGTGATTTCGTGACATGTTGCAAAATCATGATATTTTTACTTTGTGTCTTCTCTCTCCTTCCTGAGTCGCGAAAATGCGACATGTCACGATATCGCGAAACTTCTCTCTTGCACCTTCTCTCGACTTTTGGTCGCGATAATACGACATGTCGTGATATCACGACACTTTTCTCTCTTGAGCCTTCTCTCGGCTTTTGGTCGCGATATCGTGACACTTTTTCTACTTGAGCCTTCTCTCGGCTTTTGGTCGTGAAAATGCGACATGTCGCGATATCGCGACACTTTTCTTTCTTGAGCCTTCTCTCGGCTTTTGGTCGCGATAATGCGACATGTCGCGATATCGTGACACTTTTCTTTCTTGAGCCTTCTCTCAGCTTTTGGTCGTGATATCGCGACACTTTTTCTACTTGAGCCTTCTCTCGGCTTTTGGTCACGATAATGCGACATGTCGCAATATCGCGACACTTTTCTTCTTTGCACACATGTGATATCGTGACACTTTTTTATTACCTGTAAACTACTTTCCTTTCCTTCGATTTTTCTTCTATTCCTTTCTAGCCATATAGTCCAAAGTATTGTATCTTTTGATATATCCCATATTATCTGAAGCTTTGTTGGCAATTTTGGGTACCTTGGGTACATTGCCTTTGCTCAAGTGTAGATGTTGTCATTGATGTCAAGAAGTTCTTGAAGCAATTTGATTTGATGTCAAGGAATTTGTTTTGTTGAAGGTTATTCAGAGCATGATCAGTGAGTTTCCAGGAAGTTCTTAGTAGCCCATTTGCAAAAGATCAAGAAAAAGACAAGTAAGAAAAAGTATGCAGCCGGCTGGAAAAACTGTCGCGATTTCGCGACATGTTTGAGGAGAGAGAAAGTGCTAGCAAAACTGTCACGATTTCATGACATGTTTGAGGAGAGAGAAAGTTTTGGCAAAACTGTCACGATTTCGCGACATGTTTGAGGAGAGAGAAAGTTTTGGCAAAACTATCACGATTTCGCGACATGTTGGCAGAGAAGGAGAGCAAGATGGAAAGTGTCACGATTTCACGACATGTCGCATTTTCGCGACTCGAAAAGTGCAGGAAGGCAGAGAAGGAAAAGTGTCACGATTTCGCGACACATTGCCAGGAAAGTTGTACGGACGAAAAGGTGTCACGATTTCACGACATAATGCAGAAAAGAGAGTCCGCAGTGTGAACTGTCACGATTTCGCGACAAGTTAGAAGAGAGAGAAAGTTACATGAAAAATGTCATGATTTCGCGACATGCTGCAGAGGTCGAGGTGAGGACTGTCATGATTTTGCGACATGCTAAAAAGCTCGAAGAGAGAACTGTCATGATTTCGTGACACGCAGCAAAGGGGAAGAGTCTAAAATGAGAAGCGTCACGATTTCGCGACAGGCTACAAAGAAGTTGTATGGATGCAGAAAGTGTCACGATTTTGCGACAGGTTGAAGAGAAAGCTTGCGAATGCAGAAAGTGTCATGATTTCGTGGAAAGTGTGAGATGGCAGAATTAGATGTTTGGAGAAAGTGTCACGATTTCATGACAAAAATAGTTAGCAAGTCTTCATCAGAAGAAGCGTCACGATTTCGCGATGAATTCAAGAAGGAAGAGCTCGAAGGCGAAAGTGTCACGATTTCGTGACATGTTTCATTTTTGCTAGTGCAAGCAGAGAAGAAGGCCATGAAGTCAAAAGGGTCACGATTTCATGACAGAGTTGAAGATGACGTCAAGAAGCAGATGTGTCATGATTTCATGACAAAAGCAGAGAAGAAGGCAATGAAGACTAAAGTGTCACGATTTCATGACAGGAGTGAAGATGACGTCAGCAAAAGTCAGAAGTGTCACGATTTCGCGACAAGGACGTTGTCAAGGCAGACAAAAGCAAAAGTGTCACGATATCGTGACAATAGCCAAACGAAAGTGTATGGCTACAAAAATGTCACGATATCGTGACATGTTGTAGTTTCACGACAGAAGCTACAGGAGAGTTGCAGAGGCGGTTGAAGCCGACAGAGTTAACTTTGAGCCGACGATGTTTAGGGTTGTGCAGCCGACGGAGTATAGGGTTACAGCCGACCAAGATTGAGTGTTTTGATCTTGAAATTTATACTATAAAAGGAGGGTTGTTTCAAGTTTGAAAGTATCGAATGTGTATCAAAATTGTGCAAGTTAAGTCCACGATGCGCAAAGAGCAGTCGTGTCGAATCGATCGAAGTGTGCGTTCGAAGTGCGATATTCGTAGATAGAGTGCGGGGGAGAAGTTCGATCGTCGAGAAGCAGAGTGTGCGAAGACTATGCTACTGTGATTGCATAGAGGTGCATAAGTTGATGTTCGATCGAGTGTTGCTGTGTTTGCATGTTCAGTGCAAAAGTTGGCTTCGACCAAGTGCGGATGTAACAGAACAGAAAGAGGAAGAGGACAGACTTGTGCCAGATCGAAGGACTGTGTTTGGTGCAGACCAAAGAAAGAGGAAGAGGACAGACTTGTGCCAGATCGAAGGACTATGTTTGGTGCAGATCAAAGAAAAATGAAGAGGACATTTGTGCTAGACCGAAGGACTGTGTTTAGTGCATATTCGAGGACCAGCTTTGCGGTGATAGAGTTGAGGACAGAGATCTCCGACCGGAGCGGGGAAGACAGGTGTCTTCTATGGATAGAGTTCCACTTGCTAAGGCCAGAGGAGGTAGAGGTCTTCTAGAGGATCACCACTAAAGAGCAGAGCTAGGGGAAGGTATCTCCTTTGGGTTGATGCCCATAAATATTGTAATCGGGAAAGGTATTCCCAGATTGTGAGTTGATAAAATTTAGAGAGAAATTTTATCCATGGAGTAGCCCGCATTGGGTGAACCACGTAAATTGTTGTGTCTCTTTTGTGGATGGTGTTTTGTGCATTGCTTTGATTACTACTTTTAATACTGCTATCTATACACTGCATAATACTGATTTGAAAGTTGTTTTGAAGCAAAAGTAAAAAGTGGTCTTATACTGTTCACCCCCCCTCTTAGTATAAGCTTGTGTTCTTCAATTGGTATCAGAGCGGGTTCCTTCGAAAAGGTTTAACAACTTGAAGGAAGAACTGGTTAAGAACACAATGGATTATTCAAGTGGCAATGCAACACCTATTCTTGATGGATCAGATTTCGGTCTGTGGAGTGCAAGAATGAAGGTTTATCTAATGGCACTTGGTAATGAGGTTTGGGAAGTGATTGAAGATGGGTACACTATTCCTAAAAATGGTCCTTATACTAAAGAAGACAGGCTCCTACATCACAACAATTCAAAAGCAATGAATGCAATCTTGAAGGGTTTACAGAAGGCAGATCTTACCAAGGTGATTCACTGCAAGACAGCTAGTGAAATGTGGAAACAACTGCAGGTGGTTCACACAGGTGATGTAAATGTCCGAAAGGCCAAGTTGAGACACTTCAAAGGTATGTTTGAACAACTCAAGATGAATGATGATGAAAATATTAGTGACTACATGCTTCGTATGGATGAGGTTGTTAACTCCATGAAAGACTTAGGTCTTGAGCTTGCTGAAAATGATGTGTGTGATAAGATTTTAAGATCTCTTCCTAATAGATTTAGTGAAAATATTTTTGCTATTGAGGAAGCTAAAGATTTAGATAAGTTGAAAAAGGATGAGCTCCATAGTATACTTGCAGCATTTGAGTTGAGAACTCAAGTGAAAGTTGATGTCAAGAAAGAGGCAACTTTCAAAGCTACCAAGAAATCAAAGGGCAAACAGATTCAAGAGAGTGATGAGTCTTCTAGTGATGAAGAGGCATATTACAACAAGAAAGGCAAGTTCTCTAGAAAGCACAAAAGCAAGAAAAATATAAGATGCTTCAACTGTGGAAAGTTTGGTCATTATGCTACTGATCGTATCTGTTTCCAAGAATGAAAGTGATGAAGATATACGGGATGTTAAGAGCAAGGATTCCGAAAAGCACGGGTATTACGGGAAAGAACAAAGATGAGCACAACAATCAAGGAAAGAGGTATTCACACAAGAACAAGAAGAGTTTCTACCTAGACAAAGCAAGTAAGTGTTCTAGCAGTGATAGTGAAAGCTCTTCAAGTGATGAGGAAAATGAGATGTTGTTCATATCAGAAAAAGAGGAAGAACCGAAACATAGATTCATTATTATGAAATGTCTTAGATGTGGAAATTTTGGTCACCTTGAGGATGATTGTACAAATAATGATTTGGTTTCCAGTATGTATAAGGATGCTTCAGAAAACTATCAAGAAGATGCTTGTATGGTTTTTGAAAAAGGTAGCACCTCTAGTGATAAGAAATCTGGAAAAGGCCTTGAGGATTCAGAAAGCAAACAAATAAAGGATCTTGAAAGTGAACTTAATAATGCTCTTAGTGTTTTGAAAAAGGAAAGAAAGAAGAATGATAGACTCAAGGATAAGTTAGATGAATGTTGTATGGAGAGAGATGATCTTATAGAAAGTCTTGACTTCTCTATAGCTAAGACACAGGAACTCAAGGATGAGTTAGAGTCTAAGATTCTTGAGTATAATGAGTTGGAACAGAAAATGGCTTCTCTGGAAGTGGAAACTAAAGAGTACAAGGATAAGCTGTACAGGTTTCAAGATAGCTCCAAAAGGGTTAAGTCTCTCATCAAAGGTCAAAGAAATCCAACAGATAAAACAGGTCTTGGTTTTGTTAAACCGCACAAGGAACAGGTTGGGGAATCTAGCAAGAGATTTCAAAAGGAAGAGAGTTCTGATGAAGAAAGTACTTCAGATCATGAGTCCGTGAGTGATAGATGCGCAGAAACAGAAAACAAAATTCTGATTGCGAAGAAGAAGTTTTCGGGACCCAAGAGGTCATATAAAAGAAAATTTCATGGCAGATGTTTTGCGTGTCACAGGTTTGGCCACATGGCTTCGCATTGCATGACTCAAGTAAGGAAGGTAAATGACAGTTTCAGGGGCCGTAATTTCTTTCAAGGGTATTGCTACTCTTGTAAACAGTTTGGGCATAAGGCAATTTTTTGCATGACTAATTATAGGAACACGGTTAGTCATAACAGGCGGATTCAAAGAACAGGTATGCCGAACAGAAATAACAGTGTTACTTGTTATAAGTGCAACAATGCAGGCCACACAGCTAGACAGTGTAGAGCTGATCTTCCAAAGTACAGGAACAGGAACAGGAACAGTGGCATGATCAGGTCCAAGGATCAAGGCATGAAAAAGGATAGGGATGAGAACAAGAACAAGAACAGTGACAAGAACAGGAATGCTGAGCAAAAAGTTCAAGAAAAGGCCGGGCAAGGAAATTATAGACACTGATGATGATCAGTGCCTAATGGGAGTTTTACTCCCACCCTAGTTTTAATCTCCTCATGAGGAGGTGGGGGAGGGACTAAGCTAAGAGGCTCATTCTTAGTCCCGAGCCCCAAAGGTGACCCTTTGCCATTGATGACAAAGGGGGAGAGATTTGAGTAAGGGGGAGAGATATGAGTAAGGGGGAGAGCTTCAATGTGAAGAGGAAAGCTTCAAGTCAGGGGGAGCAAAACTTCAAAAGGAGATTCTCGAGTTGTTGGCACTAGTTGGTTTCAGTTTTGGCTCCTAAGATGTGTTTAAGTAAAGGTTTGCCATCAATGACAAAGGGGGAGATTGTTGGCAATTTTGGGTACCTTGGGTACATTGCCTTTGCTCAAGTGTAGATGTTGTCATTGATGTCAAGAAGTTCTTGAAGCAATTTGATTTGATGTCAAGGAATTTGTTTTGTTGAAGGTTATTCAGAGCATGATCAGTGAGTTTCCAGGAAGTTCTTAGTAGCCCATTTGCAAAAGATCAAGAAAAAGACAAGTAAGAAAAAGTATGCAGCCGGCTGGAAAAACTATCACGATTTCGCGACATGTTTGAGGAGAGAGAAAGTGCTGGCAAAACTGTCATGATTTCGTGACATGTTTGAGGAGAGAGAAAGTGCTGGCAAAACTGTCATGATTTCGTGACATGTTTGAGGAGAGAGAAATTTTGGCAAAACTGTCGCGATTTCGTGACATGTTGGCAGAGAAGGAGAGCAAGATGGAAAGTGTCACGATTTCGTGACATGTCGCATTTTCGCGACTCGAAAAGTGCAGGAAGGCAGAGAAGGAAAAGTGTCACGATTTCGTGACACATTGCCAGGAAAGTTGTACGGATGAAAAGGTGTCACGATTTCGTGACATAATGCAAAAAAGAGAGTCCGTAGTGTGAATTGTCATGATTTCGTGACAAGTTAGAAGAGAGAGAAAGTTACATGAAAAATGTCATGATTTCGCGACATGCTGCAGAGGTCGAGGTGAGGACTGTCATGATTTCATGACATGCTGAAAAGCTCGAAGAGAGAACTGTCACGATTTCGTGACACGTAGCAAAGGGAAGAGTCTAAAATGAGAAGCGTCACGATTTCGCGACAGGCTACAAAGAAGTTGTACGGATGCAGAAAGTGTCACGATTTCATGACAGGTTGAAGAGAAAGCTTGCGAATGCAGAAAGTGTCACGATTTCATGATAGGTTGAGATGGCAGCATTCAGTTGGAGAAAGTGTCACGATTTCATGACAGAAATAGTTAGCAAGTCTTCATCAGAAGAAGCGTCATGATTTCATGATGAATTCAAGAAGGAAGAGCTCGAAGGTGAAAGTGTCACGATTTTGTGACATGTTCCATTTTTGCTAGTGCAAGCAGAGAAGAAGGCCATGAAGTCAAAAGGGTCACGATTTCATGACAGAGTTGAAGATGACGTCAGTAGAAGCAGATGTGTCACGATTTCATGACAAAAGTAGAGAAGAAGGCAATGAAGACTAAAGTGTCATGATTTCATGATAGGAGTGAAGATGATGTCGACAAAAGTCGAAGTGTCACGATTTCGCGACAAGGACGTTGTCAAGGCAGACAAAAGCAAAAGTGTCACGATATCGCGACAATAGCCAAACGAAAGTGTACGGCTACAAAAATGTCATGATATCATGACATGTTGTAGTTTCACGGTAGAAGCTACAGGAGAGTTGCAGAGGCGGTTGAAGCCGACAGAGTTAACTTTGAGCCGACGATGTTTAGGGTTGTGCAGCCGACGGAGTATAGGGTTACAGCCGACCAAGATTGAGTGTTTTGATCTTGAAATTTATACTATAAAAGGAGGGTTGTTTCGAGTTTGAAAGGATCGGATGTGTATCGAAATTTGGCAAGTTAAGTCCACGGTGCGCAAAGAGCAGTCGTGTCGAATCGATCGAAGTGTGCGTTCGAAGTGCGATATTCGTAGATAGAGTGCGGGGAGAAGTTCGATCGTCGAGAAGCAGAGTGTGCAAAGACTATGCTGTGATTGTGCAGAGGTGCATAAGTTGATGTTCGATCGAGTGTTGTTGTGTTTGCGCATTCGGTGCAAAAGTTGGCTTCGACCAAGTGCGGTTGTAACAGAACAGAAAGAGGAAGAGGACAGACTTGTGCCGGATCCGAAGGACTATGTTTGGTGCGGACAGGAGAAAGAGGAAGAGGACAGACTTTTTGTGTGGTCCAAAGAGAAAAAAATAGAGGACATTTGTGCTAGACCGAAGGACTATGTTTAGTGCATATTCGAGGACCAGCTTTGCAGTGATAGAGTTGAGGACGAGAGATCTCCAGCCAGAGCAGGGAAGACAGGTGTCTTCTGTGGATAGAGTTCCACTTGCTAAGGGCGAGAGGAGGTAGAGGTCTTCTAGAGGATCACCACTAAAGAGCAGAGCTAGGGGAAGGTATCTCCTTTGGGTTGATGCCCATAAATATTGTAATCGGGAAAGGTATTCCCAGATTGTGAGTTGATAAAATTTAGAGAGAAATTTTATCCGTGGAGTAGCCCGCATTGGGTGAACCACGTAAATTGTTGTGTCTCTTTTGTGGATGGTGTTTTGTGCATTGCTTTGATTATTGCTTTTAATACTGCTATCTATACACTGCATAATACTGATTTGAAAGCTGTTTTGAAGCAAAAGTAAAAAGTGGTCTTATACTGTTCACCCCCCCTCTCAGTATAAGCTTGTGTTCTTCAAAGCCTCACTTTTATAAGTTCTATGCCATTTATTTAACCAATATTTAATTCTATTATTCATCACCATGCATTTACCAAACATATTAAGAATCCATTGCCATAGATTCTAGACTATTGAGCAATGACACAAGAGATGATCTATACTCTCCTCCTCCTTATTATAGAAAACACATTGAGAGGGGCCATGAAAACCCTTTTTCATAAGGTTTTTCCAAGATAAAATTCTTCTATGATCTACTAGCCAAACAAATATTTTAACTTTAGGAATGCTTGGGCTATACCAAATATCTCTCCATATTCTAGTGACATTATTATTTTGTTGGTGTTGAACATTATATCCACTTCTTGTTGTATATTCTCATGAGTTATTCGACTCCCAAATCAATTTATCCTTGGCTCCCCTAAGAATAATCATAGTTGTTATCTTTCTATTCAATTGCCTCTTAGCATCAATGTCTTGTTTACTTGTAAAAAAATCTTCTTTCCATTTGTATCTTCCTTCTTGATCTTTGTACAAAATGTTTGAAACCCTATCACCATATTTATATTGAAGCAATCTCATCCAAGGTTTCAAAATTGGATCTAAATTGAGTGGCTTTTTATCACACCAAGTATCCATCCAAATAGAATTTTTTCTCCAGTTCCCACCACCCATCTCAAACCTTTAATCATAAGATCAATAGATTGTTTTAAACCATTCCAAAGAGCAGAACCATTTGGTAGAGAGAATGCAGTAATTATTAAACTTGGGTCATTGGGATCAACATACTTAGAAGAATTCTTGCCCATTGTCTTTGACTCTCTTTGTACAATCACGAGATAACTTTTCCCTAAGAGCTAAGTTTGCATTTGTAAGAACTCTTAAACCAAGACCTCCCCTAGTTTTATCATCACACAACTTGCTCCATTTCATCAAATAAAATTTCCTTTTATCATGTAAACCTCACCATAAAAAGGATTGCATAACATAGATTAAATTTTTTCAACTAATTTTGTTATAGAATACAATGACATATAATATTTTGGAATGGCTTGTAATACTGACTTAATTAAATGCACTCTTTCTACTAATGATAACCATCTACCTTTCCAAGCTGGAAGTTTTTTCTGAACTTTACTAATAACTGGATTCCATAAATCTATCCTCATTCTCCCCTCAAATAAAGATATCCTAAGATAAGTTATTGGTAAATTTACCTCCTCCATTTGAAGCAACCTATAAATGCTTACTTTGATATTAGCAGGAGTGTTAAGGAAGTAAATTTTGGATTTAGTCCTATAATTTTTTGTCGTGAAGCTCTTTCGTACACTTTTAAAATGTTATTCAAAGCATTGGCCTCATTTATCCTTGCCCTTCCAAAAGGGTTGTAACAAAATATTGATGGGTGATGTTATCGATGTTATTACTAACCTTGAGTCCACTTATAAGCCCATATTTGTAAGCGTTCTTTAAGTTCCTACTCAAAAATTCTGCCATAATAATGAAAAAATAAGGAGATAGAGGATCTCCTTGTCTAAGGCCTCTTTTAGCTTTAAAATATTTTGTCACTAACCCATTGACCAACACTGAATAAGAAATTGTAGAGACACAAGATTTAATCCATCTAATCCATTTCTTCTCAAAACCAAACTTATCTAAAACGCAAAAAGAAAATCCCAATTAACCCTATCATAGGCTTTACTCATATCAATTTAGATAATTACTTTCTCTTTTCTTGAAGCAGCTGAATGTATAACTTCATGAGCTACTATGATCTCATCCAGAGTTTTTCTCCCTTTCACAAATCCTCCTTGCCCTTCTGAAATGATTTTATCTAATAATTACCTTTATCTATTCGCCACCACTTTGGAAATGATATTATATGTCATATTACATAGGCTTATGGCTCTAAAAAATCAAACAATCCGTGATTTGAACCAATTCGTATTAAGGTATTAATTTTAGCACAAGTTCCTTCATCTAGGCAATGATCAGAGAGAATGCATCTATCTAATTTTTTTGCTATTAGGTTCTGGTCTCTCTTGTTGTTGGTTGTGATTGAACATTTAAATGTTTTTAATACTATGATACGTCAATTAAACTCTATTGAAGTAAAAATGGATGAAGAGGAAAATTTTATTACTTTACTTTGTTCATTACCTGATTCGTGGGATAACCTAGTTATGGCTATCACCAATTCTACTTCTACATTGAAAGTAGAGGATATAGTAGGAATATTTCTAAGGAAATAAGATGAAATCTTTTGAGGATTATCATCACAAGAATGCTTTGGTTGTGAGAGGACGTTCTCAAGAAAGAAGCAAAAAGAAATTAGGAGAAAGGAAATCAATATCTAGGGGTAAATTTGTTGCTCTAGAAAAGAGAAAATGTTGGAAGTGTGGTAAAACAAGGTATTATAAAATATATTGCAAATCTAAAAAGGTTTATAATAGTCAATCATAAAATAAAAGACCACAAATGAATATTTTAGGGACTTATTCTTAACTGCAGTGTGCTCAAGTGAATACCATGACTCATGGTTGATTAACTCAGGTGCTTCCTTTAATATGACTCCTCATAGGGATGGGTTCTATGAATATGAAAAGATAAATGGAGGTGAAGTCTTCTTGGGAGACAATTCAACATATAAAATAATAGGTCAAGGAAGATTCAAGTTGAGGTTAAAAGATGGAAGAATTAAAACCCTTCCTAGTGTGTTGCATATTTTGAGTTTGGTAAGGAATCTGATATTCATGGGTAAGATGAATGATGCGGGTGTAACTATGGTATTCAATAAGTATAGTTGCAAGATTGTTCGTGGAGTCTTGGTGTTGGTAAGGGAAGTTTATATAGGAACTCTATTCAAACTTGAGGCTAGCACTGTAAGTATTGATTGCAATAACTCTTCAATTATAGAGGAGAATAATACGGTAGAAGTGACTTCGAGTATTCCTGTAGTGAAGACAATTTTGTGGCATCAATGCATGGGGTATATTGGTGAGAAAGACCTTCAAAAATTAAAAATGAAAGGTATGGTTGAAGAAATTTTTTATTGCCCATTAAATTTTGATTTTTTTGAGCATTGTGTTTTTGGAAAGCAAACTCGAGTCAAGTTTTCTAGTAGTGCTACAAGATCTAAAGGAATTTTGTATCTAGTTCATAGTGATGTGTTTAGACCTGCAAAAGTACCATATTTAGGTAAATCTATCTATTTTGTTACATTTATAGATGACTTTTCAAGAAAGACTTGGGTATATTTTTTATGGAATAAATCTAATATTTTTAATAAATTTAAAGAGTTTAATGCTCTTGTAGAAAATCAAATAGAGAAAAAGATAAAGCTTTTGAGAAGTGACAATGGTGGTGAGTAATGCTCTAATGAATTTAAGTAGTTTTGAAAGGACTATAGAATAGAAAGACAAAAAACAACTCTGTATACTCCATAATAGAATGGAGTTACAAAATGGATGAATAGAACATTGATGGATAAGGCTAAAAGCATCCTATGTGGTGTAGGTTTAAAAAAAAAAATCTGGATAAAATTCATGTTAATTTCTTGTTACCTCATCAATAGATCTCCTACCTCAGCTTTGATGGATAAGACTCCATAGGAAGTGTGGACTAGTAAGAAACCCTCCCTCAGTCATATAAGGTTTTTTGGTTGTGATGCTTATATGTATGTACCAAAAGAGAAAGGGACTAAGCTAGACTTTAAATATAAAAAATGCATATTTGTAGGTTATGGTATTGGTGTTAAAATATATAAGTTGTGGAATCCAAAAACATGAAAGATTATTTACAGTCATAATGTGATCTTTAGAGAAACAAAAGGGATTCTGAAATAGGAAATGCAACCAAGAAAAGAACCTGGAATAGTTCAAATAAAATTGGAAAAGGAGGAAGAACATGTGATAGAACCTTGTGCTAAAGAAGAAGATGAACTACAAAGAGAGTTTGAAGAGGAAGATTTAGAGGAAGAAGGTGAGGAGGAAGTTGAAGATGCAAAACTTGGAACTCCAATTTTGAGGATATCAAATCGAGTAAGAAGACTCCCATAAAGGTATAGCCCTTTAAATATTTGTTCTACATTTAATATATATGTTATCGATTAAAAACCCAAGACTATAAAGGAGACACTTTAGTCAAGTGAGAATAAGTCTTGGAAAAGGTTTATGGAGGAATAAATGGAGTTCCTAGATAAAAATAAGATGTGGGACTTGGTGAAATTACCCCTAGAAGAAAATCAATTGGTTGTAAGTGGGTATTCAAGAAGAAGTACAATATAGAAGGAAATCTGGAGAAGTACAAGGATCGTCTGATAGCAAAAGGATTTTCTCAAGTTGAGGGAATTGACTTTGGTGAGATTTTTTCTTTGGCTAAACCAACTTCAATTAGATTTATGTTGGCTATTTTTGTTGCTTTTAATCTTGAAATAGAACAAATGGATGTAAATATAATATTTCTACATGGTGAACTTGATGAAGACATATATATGTCATAACTAGAATGCTTTAGGGTAAAAGGTAAGGAGGACTTGGTATGCAAGTTGAAAAAGTCTTTTTACGGTTTGAAGTGATCTCCAATATTATGGAACCAAAAATTTGATAGGTTTGTTTTAACACCTGGGTTTGGGAAAAGTAAAAAAGATCTGTGTGTGTATTTTAAACAAGAAAGTGAAAATTATGTTATAATTGTTTTGTATGTGGATGACATATTTTTAATTGGTAACAATAAGGAGATGATAAAGTTACTAAAGTCTCAGTTATATTCTAAATTTGACATGAAGGATTTTGATGCTGCAAAATTTATTTTGGGCATGAAAATAATAGGGGATCGTGCAAATAGAAAGTTGTGGTTAAATCAAAGGAAATATGTTGATTTGATACTATAGAGGTTTAGGATGCATGATTATAAACTAGTATTTACTCCATATCATGTTGGTCAAAAGAAATTTGTTGAACAATGTCCAGAAACAAAAGAGAAAATTGAAGAAATGCATCATGTTCCTTATGCTAGCATTTTTGGTAGTCTAATGTATGCAATGGTTTGTACTAGACCTGATATTGCATATGAAGTGGGAGTAGTTAGCAGATATATGTCCAATTCAAAAAAGAAACATTGGACTATTGTGAAGAGGATCTTTAGATACTTGCATGGAACTTCAAACTATGTTATCTATTACCAAGGAAATATGGAGATATTAATATTGTAAATCTACAAGGTTTTGTGGATGTTTATTGGGTTGGAGATCTAGACAAGAGAAGATCCATGAGTGCTTATGTGTTCAGACTATTTGAAGGGGTAGTAAGTTGGATGAGTAAAAATCAATCAGTGGTTGCTTTATCCACAATAGAGGCAGAGTACATTGTAAACCCTTATGCATGTAAAGAAGTGGTATGGCTACAGAGGTTGTGTTCAACATTTGGTCTTAATTAGAAGGTTGTGAGAATCGACAGTGGTAGTCAGAGTGCAATATTTTTGGCCAAAAATCCTGGTTTTCATTATTGATTAAAACATATTGATATCAAATACAATTTTGTGAGAGAGATGGTTGAAAGGAATTGGGTGATTTGGGAGAAATTTGATACATAAAATAATTTTGTTGATTCATTAACAAAGGCTATACCTACTCAAAAAAATTCTTAGTGTAGAATATCTATGGGTATGGTTTCCCTTGATAGTTGAAAATGGCAGTTTTTGACCCCTATGGAAAGTATTCAGCAAGTGGGAGAAGGTTAAAAATAAATTGAATATTTTCCATGTTATTCTGCTAAAGTTAACTCTAAAAATGTATTGGACACTCTCCATGTATCCTCATTGGGTTTCAGGGTCGAGCCAAGCCTCGAGTAGGGGTTCAGGGCCGATATCCCACGATGGAAGTTTTAGGGTTTCTTAAGCTATTTTTAGACCCATATGGATTTTTTAGGGTTAAAATATTTAAACCCATGGTTTTTTTTCCATGGTATTGTAAAAATGTTTCTTGTGTTGTTATTTAATTGCACTTGCATCAAGGTTTGAAGAGAGATGAGAGATGAACATTATTGTATTGGAGATGGTTAAGTTTATATAATAAGGATATATTACTATGCTTGGGTTTTTTCCCATAAGGATTTCCTAGGTGAAGACCAAAAAGTAGATCTTGAAGTTGCACATAATTATGATGATAACATGATTGTTTTAACAACACTTGAGACACTTGCTCAAAATGAGATACTCGAAGCTTCAACAAAAATATTGTCACATGCTATAAAGAAAGGTATATGTATAGTACAAAAGGTTAAGAAAGCAAATAAATATCAGGGTGAAGAAGAGAAGCCACCAAATATTATCCTTCTTGTAGGAAATGATTTTGAAACTACAAAGAATTTTGATAATGTTTCCCAGAGTTTGCTTGGTCATTAATTTAATGAGAAACTGAAAGTTACTACTGAACACTTGGAGACTAAACAAGATAAGGAAGAAATAATCACATCCAATATCCAAGTGGAGTTCATCCAAAAATATTCTTCAAGTTTTGATGGAAATCCAATTACATTTATCGAATAAATACCTCCAATTTTGAAGATTAAACGAATAGAATTCCAACAATTTGCAAGGTCATTATTTTGAGAGGCTCCATCATATTTAGAGGATGCAATAATCATGCCTAATACTTCTAGCTCAAATAAAAATTCCATGCTAGGAAGAAGACCCAAAGCATTGTCCACTCTATCAACAACACTAGACATGAACATAGCAAAAGCAACTTTATGGGAATTTTAGTCTTTGTTTCTACTTCCTATGCTTTAAGGACAAAGTATTCTTAGCCGAGAGGACTCATTATGAATCGTTGTAACTATTTTTAAGAGGTATGTGTAGGCTATATATCCTGGGTATACCTTTTAAAAAATAGTTGTATCAATAAGCATGAAAAATAGAAACAAAGTCTCCTAGCAGGCAAGGAAGTAGAAGCTAGAGTTGAGTACAAAACAAATACATCAGTAGGCAAGGATGTCTGACAATAACCATAATAAAATGACTACATAACATACTAAGGGCAATAACACAAAGCATTAGAATTTAAATAAAAAATAGAAAGAATACAAAGCAAACAGAGCACATTGAGAGGGAGCATTGACATTAGAGCAGTTCTTCGCTCCATGACAAGCGACTCTTCTTATTTATTTTTTCTTTTTCTATTTTTTTAATCTTTGTGATTGTACATTGGAGATGAGATGTGTTAATTGCCTCATTAGCTAGGACATATACATCCCTATTAAATTCTCGTTTGACATGGGAATATTTTATCCTAGTCATATTTTTTCCCAATGCCTAATCTTGTGTTGGATAATCCTCAATTGTAAATATTGAAGATCTTTGTTTTTAGAGAGTGTTGTCATCACTAGTTTCAAATCTCCATACATCGATAGGTGTCTAATTTCCTCTATCACAGTGAGCCTCATCCCCATCTCACATCCAATAATTTTGGTCACATTGTTAGATGTGATTCCCATATTGATTTAAATTTAATTAGCACCTTTCTTAGTCCTACAAGGATCATTCCTCATGTTGTCGCTTGTCCTGGATTGGACTTTGATGTTGCATCAAATAACAGTGCAGGGTAGTGGATGATAGGAGCTTCCAAGTCAACATGGCGGCACCTCATTGCCAAGAATGCATAGAGATCATGACTTCTAGTCATATGACACTCATTTGGAATCAAGTCTTGTTGATTTTTCTTTTGAGTAACATTTGCTTTGACATTGGTTGATATATCCCAAATGATTCTCCCTATGATTGCATCCATTTTGTTTCCTTTCCCTTCAAAGATCCATTGGTTTCTGTCCAACTAGATGTTCCAAATTATAGTGTGTGGGATTGATTCCCATATAAAATTCACTAAAGGCTTTTTGTTGAGACCTCCTCTTTAATTTCACTCCAATAATTTAAACAACTTTCAATGTTTAATCTTCTTGAAAAGACCAAACCAAATCTGATTGTAATTTCCAACTAAATAGCTATCACTTTTGGGCATTCAAATTGGAAGCAATTGATGGTCTCACTCTCCCTTAAACACCTTGGGTAGACATGAGGCCCGACTATGTTCCTCTTTTATAAGTTGTCTACTATTAATATTTTATTCTATTGTACCAACCAAGTGAAGACTTACAATTTAGGTGCAATCCTCTTTTTCCAAATTAAGGATAATTTTTTGTTGATTGTTCTCACTAGTTGGGAGTGAACTCCAAGTTTGACTATATACTTCCTTGTATTTCTTATGTCCCCCACATAATTTTATCTAATGTATGCCTCTTGATGGGTTTTATACCAGTATCCTACCTCTTGAAACAATTCCATTCATCTTGGAGATGCATAGGGAGAGGAGGAGATTTCCAAGCAGGTTCCTCTTCTAATAATTTTATAACGTCGCTAGGCTTTTCAATTTTTGAACTTTGTAATTGGTTTTGGAGATCAAGGTTGCATATTTCTTGTAATGAAGGATTGATAAGGATTGAATCTTCCCACAAATTGATCTTGTTGCCATCTCTAGGGATCCAAGAGATGTTTTCTACAATTATTGCCTTGGCCTCAACTATATGCTTCCATATTAATGATGCACATGGCTGGTTTTCTATATTTCTTAATAGTTGCATGTTTATAGATTTATTTGTGTATTTTTTGATCAAGATCTTCTTCCAGGGACCTTGGGTTATCTTTAGGATATTCCACAGGAGCTTGGCACCTAGGGTTTTGCTTACATTTTCTATTTTTCTTATTCCTAAGCCATCATGTTCTTTAGCTTTGGCGATCATGTCCCAATTTACTAAATGAAATTTCTTCCTTTTTGTTTACCTTTCTCTTTGACATAAGAATTTTGTGATTATGCCATCAATCATATGAATAAGAGTTTTGGGAGCATAATATACAAGAAGTTGATATATTGGGAGAGTGGATAGAACACATTTAATCAACACTCTTCTGCTTGTCAGACTTAGCCAGCCATCTATAGTTTTGAATTTTCTTGATAAGATTTTCAAGCATTGGACTCTAGTTATCCTTAGGCTTCACGTGGAAATCCATTGGTACTCAAAGATACTTGAATTTTTGTTATTTTCCTTGTTTGAATCCAAGGATTAAACTAAAGCTTATATTTTTAGCTTTTTAGGTGTTTTGGGTGAAATTTGTTTTTCTTTGTGTTAATTAATGCTTTAGTGCCTTCTGTGAACCAATATAAGCATTATTTTATCTAACTCATATTTTGTCTTGATGCTTCTCCCATAAGAATGGTGTCATCAGTGAATTTAGAATGAGTAACTTGTTTATATCCCGCAATTGTCTTAATACCTATGATATTGTGGTCCCTTATTAGCTCATTTAGAGATATCCCTAGAGCATCTACTAGCAGGATGTAAATATATGGGGATAAAGGGCAGCCCTACTTGATGCCCCTATAAGCCTTGAAAAAGTTTGAACATTTCGCATTGATAAGAGGGGATATCCAAGGGGTAGTGATGCATGCTTCAATCCATCATGTAATATGAAGGGGAAATCCAAACTTAACTAACACTTTCTCAAGAAATTGAATATCTACCTTGTCAAAGGCATTAGCCATATCAAGCTTAATGGCTATATGCTTCTTTTTGGATTTCTTACTGGTGTGGAGAGCTTCATGAACCATTATAATGTTGTCATTTATATATTTCTTAGGGATGAATCATCCTTGCTCTTTAGCAATTAATTTGCCATTTTTTATATGGTTGGCTATGATTTTGAAGATAATTGTATAAGAAGGATTGCACAACAAGATTTATCTAAATAAAGAAAACATTACAATATTTTTCTCTTTAAGAATTAATACCAAAAAAGTGGAGTTGATAGCACCTGAGAGCTTAACATTTAATCTAACATCTTCAATCATCTTCAATAGATCTTCACAAGTAAGATGAAAAATTGTTGGTAGAATTTATTGGTGAACCCATCAGGATCCAGAGCTTTATCCTTGGGAAAAGAGTTGATGACTTCTAATTCATCCATTGTGAGTGGTTTGATCATTTCTTGTTTGTCCTCCTCATTGAAAACTGCTAGAATATTTTGCAGAAGCAACTCTTGAGCTTGAAGATTCATGTGTTCTTTGGTCAGTAAGTTATAAAAATGCTTGCTTTCTAGCTCTTTGAATTGATCTTTTCCTATGTATTTCATCCCTTCATTCTCAATTTCTCTTACTGAGTTCCTCTGATAGTTTTGCATTGTCTTGAGATGGAAATAATTGGTGTTTTTGTCACATTTTTCATCCAAGTCATTCTAAAGTAGAGCCTCCACTACGCTTCTTCTTCTACATATAGCTTATATATTTTTTATTTTAGCTCTCTCCTTGCATCCATATCGTGTGGTAGAGGAGGAGAGTCTCCAATTTATGCTTCTAATACCTTGGGTATACCCTTAACCAAAAATCATCATTCATTATTATTATTTAAAATATGTATATTTAATATATAAGTCTCGTGCACACCCACCATAGATTCTTCTTGTTGTTTCTCTCTACACGAGATGCAGGTGCCCCTAGCTCATTGAGATTCTTGCTCATACAGGAAAGTGCATTTAGAGATGATAACAACATTTTATGGCATGTCTAATAGGATGAGCTTCTACGTTCACCCCATGAAGATTGAAAGAAACTGAATATGATCCTATTTAAGGTCATAGTACACCTACTTGAAGTGAAGCATCAAAAATTCACTTGGCAACAACTAAAAAAGAAAGACTTTGAAGAAGTAGTCCAACAAAAGATAGACCAAGATTCTAGTGGGGGTATTTGTCTCATGATCTTGTTGAAGCCCTATCTCCCCACTTGGAAAATTTATCCTCAAGGGAAGGGCCCATAATTATATGAGCAGAAGGACTATAACTAAAGCCTTCACCCAAGCCAATAAACAAGAGTTGGTACTACCACTAAATCGAAGACAAAGGAGGAACCAACGATACAACATGGCATCTATAGTGCACCATACTTCCAAAACATTTATAGCATAGAACAAAAAAGGTTCCCTAATTCCACCAATCCCACCTAATGTATGGGATCCAATTCTTTCTTCAATGCTCAAGTCCTTACCTTATTTCTTGGGAGAAGATGTTGTCACCCTAACAAAGCATTTGCACCACTTGGGAAGATTATGTGTTACACTTCATTGAAAATTAATACATAACCTTAAGCCTATTGTAATCTTATTTCAAAGGGAGAACTCATGAATTGTGCCTTGACCTTATCCCACAATCAACCAAAAGCTATGACCAATTGGCAAAACTCATAATAAAGAGATTCAAAGAGAAGGCAAATGGGGTATTGCTCTTGGAGAAACTCATGACCATTAAGAGGGTACCTATAAATACAATGGATTATTTCAACATTCGATTCTATAAGACTTAGCAAAGGATCCTATATGAGATGTAACGATCTTTGGATATGGCATTTATTTACTATCTAAAATATTTCAATTTTGAAATTGCCATAACGATCAAGTATAAGGTTAGAAATTCATTATAAAAGGTCTATGAGACAGTTATCTAGGCTAAAAATTATCTAATATAAATAGGAAGGCTATATCCTAGACCACCTCTACCATTTTTTCCTTCCATTCAACCCTCATATCATACCTCTACAACTATACAATCTACCACTAGTTTGACCATCCTAACCATGAGCTCAGAACAACCATATATTCTTACTTCTTTTGTTGTTAAGATTGATGAACTATATAATATGCTGAGAATATTCTCTAATGATATCATAACCTTAAATACGTAGCATAACATCCAAAGGTTCCCCTACCAAAGTTATCCAAAGTCTTCTTTCCAATAAGGAAACCTAAATATCCAACCGCCTCCAACTGCATATCATAAGCCTTTGTTTCTACCCAATATAAGTCTCAACCAGCCATAGTATTTGAGTCAATATATAGTACCTCTATTAGTCTTAGTTCAAACAATGCCTATAAGCTCAGCCAGGGACTTGGTTTCCACCTATAACAACTATGTTGAAGATCCTAGTGGTTAGTACTATTCCACTCTTGACTATCTTTCTTTCGATTGTTATGTCAGCATAGAATCTCAAGAAGTCAAGATGAATCTTTTCAACCGTAATATTCAATCAAAAGCCCCAATTCCAAGTTCAAAACCTATCACTTAATATGTAACCTCATCATCAACTACCAATTTGCCAATTCTAAAGTAAACTTTTGTTACATGGGATGAAATGGAAATGTATGTCATGTCAGATGAAGCAGGCCCCTCAACATCTAGGGGGCCACAAGTCTAATTAGAGTACACTACTCAGGATAAGATAAGGGCCATTAAAGAAAAGGGGGTATCTAGTTTGACAAAAGCTAGATCCTAGAGAAAGGAAGTGGACAATCAAAGGGCTTCTCAAATACAAGTTGCACCATATAATTGGGTCCAAGCAGTTCTAAAAATTATAAGATTTGCTCTTGAGACTTCAAGATAACCTATTGCAAATTTTCCAAGGCCACCTCTAATAGTAGAAAGGAATAGGCTTCTGATATCATCAACTCTTCCAAGAGCTACTTCTATTACATATTTCAATGTGGTGGATCACCGAAGGAAATCTACCATAGCCATACCTCTTTGGAATGTCCTCTTAATACTTGAATAAATAAAGAATTTGGAAGAGGTCCTAAAGAAAAAAAAATCTAGACAAACAAGGGATGCTCATTATGCTATAAAATTTAGGCATAGAGCCCAAAAATCCCAAGCCTATGTCTACCTAATCCTAATATACAAAGACAAATTGATACACAATTGCATGGTTAACTTAGGTTCAAGAACATCAGTTATGCCAGAAAGGGTGGCGAAGGTACTTGGCTTATCTCTTGAGCATGCCAACAACAAGGTAGTCCCATTAGATAGCACTCTCATATCAGTCTTCAAGGTAATTGAAGACCTTACTCTAGCACTCCAAGCATACCTTGACTTGGTGGTTTATCAAGACATAGCAGCGATAAATCTCCCAACCACATTTGGAATAACCTTTCGACTCTTATGTGTTTCGCTTAATTTCCTCCACCTGATTATCTCTATTCAAGAGAATCTTCAGGAAGGTGCCATTAAATACCACTTGAGAGTGAAATAAATATCATCTTAGTGCATTGTAGGACCTTCCTCATGGCAACAATTAACAAATACTTGAGTGAATCTCAAATGTTAAAAGGTCATAACTATACAGCTTGGAAAACTAAGATGAAAGCCATTTTGACTGTAGAGGACTTGTGCGACTTAGTTGCTGGCACTACACCAAGACCCACCACATCAGGAGCTGATCAAAGAGAATGGGATAAAAAGAACAATCGTCTTCTCATGTTAATACTTCTAGCCACTTTTGATGAGGTACAACCTCACATTAGTGAGGCAAAGAATTGAAAGGATGCATGGGATTCCTTGTCCACCATTTTTGAAGGAAAGAATCAATCCACAATTCTCAACCTTCAAACCCAACTTCATACATCGCATATGAAGTCGGGTGAGTCAGTAGCAACCTTCCTCTACGTAACCGTAGAACCGAAGACTAAGCTTAATGCTTTAGGGGCCAAAGTTGAGGATGCCATTTTGACTTCAGTTATCTTGAGAGCCCTTGCTAAATCCTACAAAAGTTTGATTACATCCCTTTCTGTTTCACAAAGAACTCTCACCTTTGTGGAGTTAGTCAATTTGCTTCAAACTGAGGAAGCTAATCAACTCCAAAAAGATGAAGCATCTAATAGTGCACTTTATTCACACAATAAGGTTGAGAAGAAGAAAGAAAACTATAACAAAGGAGGAACATCCTCAAAATATAAGGGAAAGAAATCTCAAAAATGGTTTTGCTCTGATACCAATGTGACCAATAAATCATGAATTATTGATGAAATGAAATATTTGTATTAACCATATAGTTTAGGAACTATAGTTTAAATAGGTTACAAAATAGATAATCAAACTGAATGAACAGGAGATCACGCCAAACAATCTGCCAAGAGGAAGAGAGTTTGGTTTAGAACTCTTCCACTTAGGATATTTAGATAAATATCCAAAAGGTAAGCAGTAAATAGTAAAAGGTAACTAACCTAGTAGTAAAAGTAAATACTAGTGGTAAAAAGTGACAAGCTACTTTTTACCATGCAGTAAATAAAATCTACCTAATGTAGGGAAAGGGTAAAATATCCAAATGATGGAATATTTACTCTAAAAGAGAGGTCATAAGCTTGCAACAACCAACCTAATTTCAATAAGAAAGGAAGAATTGTCATTTCAAAGGTAAAAAAAAAGGAAGTCATAAGAGCTACTCAAAATTTTAAAAAGAGAAGCCATTAAAGCTACTCAAAAATCATTTCAAGAAGATTATAGAATAAGTAATCTCCCTTAAAAAGGGTTAAATCATGGTCAAAAGAAGTTTCATAAAAAGGAGAACCATAAACTCCTAAAGTTGCATATAGAAGCAAAAATATAAAAAGTTGTACAAATATTAATCTCCCAAAGAATATAAAACATTATAAGAAGAATGTGATAAAGTAAGGCTTAGTTTTACAAAATATTACAAAATCAAAATTACAAGGGAAATTTAAACTAATACACTAAGCTTCCATTCAAAGGCATAAAGCATATCTCAAAAGGATGCAGAGAAGTGGACAAAAATTCATCCAAAGCACGTGTGAATAACAAGGAGTTACCAAGTATAAATAAAGATAAGACACTAATTTGCATGAGAAGCATCCAAGTATAACAACATTGTCTTCACTTGCACCAAATCACAAAATAAGAATGATGAGAAGGAGAAAATAAGTGTTTAACTTGAGAGCACTTAAATTGTAAAATACAATCGTCTCGTAAAGAGTTTAAATAGAAAAGCAAGTATATTGGTAGAGTTTTGATGTTTCAATAAAATGAATAAACCAAAGAAAATCCCAAATAAATTTTATAGCAAAGAACCAATTCAATATAAAATATGAAGAGAAGATGAAAGAACAAAGAGAAGAAGAAAGGATGGGAAAATAAAGTGATAAAATCTCCAAAGCATAAAGGAGAAGCCAAAGCACCAAGGACATTGTCAAAGAACAAACACCCATCACCAAGATCCACAGATCAAGTACATATTGCCTCACAAATCACCAATGATCCTTGAAAGGAAGATTACAATAAGAAGAAATAAGCACCTCCAAAACAACCAAAGAAAGGTTATAAGGTACCTCAAGACTCAAACGTTGATGAAAATACAACAAATTCAGATGTCTAAGATATCAATTACAAGAAGAAGAATGCAAAAGTAATATAAGCAACACCTTTAGTGAATGCCCAAACAACCTAGAACATCTCCTTAAAAGTAGAGATGATAAACATTTAAAATATTGAAAGAGCAACTCAGAGCGAAAAAGGAACTAATATGGCACAAGTAAAAGCATCAAAAAATAGTGAAGAAACTATCTAAGGCAACATGGATCCATCATAAGACTAAGTATCAAGTTTAATTCTTGCCATAGGATTCAAAGGCAAAAGATACCATAATATCATCACATTCCTCAAGCTCAAGAAGACAACTCAGACATACAAGTTTAAGAAGAAAGAATATTGAAAGCAGATGAATGTGTCAATAGTAAGAGTGACCAGAGTGAAGGCATATAAAATGAAAAGAATAGCGCGCTATAGTCAAAGAGCACCTCATTTATTCTAAATCCATTAAGTGGTTTAATTGGTTGTCCCACATACACTAAGGTGAGGTTTATCAAATCTTGTAGTAGATTCATATCCTTATTTTATTATTGTAGGAGAAAAAGAAAAAATCTATTTTTTGAAGGAAATAATATTTTAGAAGAAGGAAATTCCCTCAAATTAATATTTTGCTTCACAAGATATTTTTTTGTATTTTGAAGCATTAATAGAAATCTAAGTATAGGTATATATATACTCGTCGAAAAGAGTATTTTGAGGCAAACTCAATAAAAAAAAAAAAAATTAATTTTGTGAAATTTTACAATTTCTAGTGGTGGATTAAAGTTCTTGTCGCCACACTCCTAGCTATTGCAAGGAGACGACTATTTTGCCTAGAATACCAAAATCAAAACTCAATTGAAGTTTGATTTATTGTGAACAAAACCATTATTAATTTAGAAGGTGAAGAAGAACAAGTAAAGCTTGATAAGGCACAAAAAAATAATTTTAATCATCGTGTTCAACATGGCAGATGAAGTCCAACCATACATAAGAGATACAACTTCAACCAAGGAGGAATGGGAGAAACAACAAATAGTTAATGAAGTAAAGAACAAGAACCAAATCTTATTTCTACAAAGCCAACCCTATTGTGTGAAGATGAAAAATGGAGAAAAACTTGAACCATTTCTATGACAAGTTATTGAGTTGCAAACATCACTACAAGCTTTAGGAGAAACATTGTCAAATGACACATTACTCCCCTTAATTTTGAAATATCTACCTTTATAGTAAAATGTATTTATGATCACATTAAATGTCATGAAGCAAACACCAAGGGATACGACCCTATGAATTCAACCATTCATAACAAGGGCAGTGATAATTTTTCAAATCACGAAAAACAAAATTGCAAAGTACGAAGGATTAGGGTTTTTTCCTAAAAAATGTCTCATATTTTAGGAGCCATATCTTCGTGAAGAATTATCCGATTCAGCTTATTCTTGGACCAACTTGTGCAAAATTTTAATAGATTTAAAATGAGTGGTCATAAGCAAAAATCTAAGCAATATCAAGGGAGATACAACTCTGTGAAGTCAACCATTCAAAACAAGGATAGTGACGATTTTTCAAGTCGCGAAAAACAAAATTGCAAATATTTGCCAACTAGGGTTCGAACGATGGGAAGAATAATGAAGGGCTAGGACTTCAGTGAGGCAAGACATTTTATCTGGATAAAGATTTTTTCCACTAATTTATTTATCCCTTTCTTTATCTTAGAAATTGTGAATGAAAAATTTATAAAGTTTTTATCAAATATTATATTTGTTATAGAACTTTCAGATAAATTTCATTAGATTTGGAGTTTTAGTTTCCTTTACATGGATCAATTTATAGTTAAATCCTTAGAATTATCCCTAGTGGTAGAGGTTAGTGAGTGCACCTCAAAGAGATCCTCATTGCTCCAAGATAGGGTATTTTTTGGTAAATTTAATGGGTATTGGCCAGGGGCTTCAACCTTGAGAAAATGGATTGATAGGAGTTGGAAGTCTCCAAGAGTGATTGTATAATTTATTTCCAAATGTCTTCCTAGCCATTTTTTATTCTAGGGAATAAAGATAAAGAATCCTAAAAGGGGGTCATTGGTTTATGGAAAGATCAGGGATCTTCCTTACCCACTGGTATGAAGGATTTTCACCTGAAAATGTAAATTTATCCCTAGTACCATTCTGGGTTAGGATGTTTGGATTTCCCATTGAATTCCGGGAAATATATACCTTCAAGGCAATAGGCAACACTCTAGGAGAATTCCTTGAGATTTTAGATCCAACAAAAGATGGATTTTAGGCTATTTATGCTCAAATATTGGTCATGATTGATATAAGTAAAGATTTACCAGAATTGATCATTCTTAAATATGGGGATAAAATGTGGATACAAAATATATATTATGAAAACATATCTTTTATATGTATAAGATATCATGAGGTGGGGTATATTGAGATATCATGCCCTAAGAAGAACCCAACATAATCATTTGTAGAAAATTGTAAGAGAATTTTATAAATGGTTATAGATAAAGATGATTTTCAACTTACAAAAAATAGATCTAGAAAAATAAAATAAAATGAATAGTGGACACCAATAAGAAAGGATACTGGAAGAAATTCCAATTCCTTTGAGGCTTTAGCCTATGAAGAAAATGTCGATCAGAACTCAGAGGACACAGAACAACAATTTCAACATATTAGCAAGGAACCATCTATTCAATATGATCTGAATTTAAGGAAGAACATTCTCGATGAATCCAAGGAATGTGTTTCATCATATTTTGAACTCTCTTGAAGTACCATGCACCATTCCGAATAAAATAATTGGTAAAGAAAATGCAGTTTTAGAAGTTAATACCTCTGCCATCAATAAGGAAATATAAAAAAATGAGTAGGATAAGTCAAAAGCTTCTATAATAGCGCTAGGAGAGGATAAATATGTTGAAAAACAAAATGGTGAAAGAATATTAAATAATAGAATAATAAAACCTACTCTTGATATAGGCAAGGAAAAAAGAGGAAAACCCTCAAATTATCAAGCAAGATCCAATGAAGCAAGAGCTAACATAGAGAAAGGAACACAAACTAAGTTGGTTGAACTTCTCTTTACCAAACAAAAAAATGATATTGATAATACGCATGAGGGGCCAAAAGCCCCTAATGGGACATGATTATCATCTATTGTAATATAAGGGGTGTTAATTCCCCCTCAAAGCATAGGTGTATTAACAACCTATGTTTAAGTAATAAATCTGATATTCTCTGTATCCATAAAACTAAAATGATAAAAGAAGATTGAAAGATTATGAAAGCAGTTTGGGCAAGATGTGAATGGGATGCTATGGATTCTGAAGGAGTAGTAGAGGGAATTCTAACTTGTTGGAATCCTTCTAGAACCTCTTGTGTAACCATTCATAAATTCTAGGCATTGGATAACCTCTTTAGTCACTTGCTACTTTGCTGATATTTGCTCCATCCTCTTCAATGTGTATGGTCCTACAACTCAGTCAGGTAGATTAGAATTTTGGAGTGGGATTGATACCTTTATGAGAAGTAAAGACCAAGAAACCCGTTTCATGATCATTGGATATTTTAATGCCATTACCAAGCTAAATGAAAAATTTGGGGAAATTAGGACATTACCCAAAGTATGAAAGATTTCTTAGCTTTAATTCAAAGCAACAATTTATGGGAAGTTGAGTTTGAATAAGACAACTATACTTGGACCAACAACAGGAGAGGCTAGAACCTAATAGCAAAAAAATTAGAGATATGCATTCTCTCAGATCATTGGCTAGATGAAGGAACTTGTGCTAAAATTAATACCTTATCAATGATTAGTTCATATCATTGGCCAATAAGAGTTAAAATGGTGATTAGTGAATTAAAAAAATATCATATTTTACATATGAGCAAATGTGGTAAGACCATCCTCAATTTATTGATATGATAGCTCAAACATGGAATTATTTAGGTAATGGTGGGTTGTATGCTCTTCCAAACCAAATTAAAGCTATGACATATAGATTAAAAGAATGGAACAAGAACACATTTGGAAACATTTTTGAGAAGAAATAAGAACTAAAAGATAAACTTTAAAAATTCCAAAAAGGTGATGAAAATAATACAAGCTCGGAGGAAAGGGAGTTGCTTAGTGAATATCTTAATATTTTGAGTAAGGAAGAGAAATTTTTGAGATTAAAATCAAGACAAACTTGGTTAAAAGGAGATAAAAATACAATTTTTTTCATAGGATGGCTATAGTTCAGAGATCTTCTTCTAGAATTGGTAGAATTAAATCAATAGAAGGGGTTTGGATTGAATATCAGAGTGAAATTAGAAAAAAGGCTGTCATTTTATCATAATATTCTAGGTTCAATGGAGACTGAAGTTCTTAATGATAAGATTCTTCAAGATGTTTCTTCAGTTATATCAAATGAAGACAATAGGAAAATGATGGATCCTATTACTCTAGAAGAAGTTCATTTAGCTCTTTTCTCTTTTAATAAGGATAAATCCCCTGGTCCAAATGGGCTCTCTATAGATTTTTCCCAACATAATTGGGATATAGTGAAGGATTATTTATTGCTGGTAGTGGAACAGTCTAGGATAACATAATACATTCCTTATAAAATAAATGTAATTTATCTTACCCTAATTCTAAAAAAGAAGGATGTTGAATTGTTTGATTATTTTAGACCCATAACCCTATGTAATATGGCTTATAATATTATTTCCAAAGTGATGGTGAATAGATTAAGACCATTGTAAGACAAAATTATTTTAGAAGAGCAAGGGTTTTTTGTGAAAGGGAAACAAATTTTGGATGGTATCATAGTAGCTCATGAAGTTATACATTCAGCAACTTCAAGAAAAGAGAAAGCTAAGATCTTAAAACTTGATATGAGTAAAGCCTATGATAGGGTTAAATGGAATTTTCTTTTTGTAGTTTTAGATAAATTTGGTTTTGAGAAGAAATGGGTTAGATGGATTAAATCTTGTATCTCTATAGTTTCTTATTCAATGTTGGTCAATGGTTTAGTGACATCATATTTTAAAGCCAAGAGAGTCCTTGGACAAGGAGATCCTCTATCTCCTTATTTGTTCATTATTATAGCAAAAGTTTTGAGAACTTAAAGAAGGCTTACAGATATGGGTTTATAAGTGGACTTAAGGTTAGTAATAACATTGATAACATCACCCATCAATACTTTGTAGATGATACAACCCTTTTTGGAAGGACAAGGATAAATGAGGCCAGAGCTTTGAATAAAATTTTAAAAGAGTACAAGAGAGCTTCAGGGCAAAAAATTAATAGGACTAAATCAAAAATTTACTTTCTTAACACTCTTGCTAATATCAAAGAAAGAATGTATAGATTGCTTCAAATGGAGAAGGCAAATTTACCAACAACTTATCTAGGGATTCCTTTATTTGAGGGGAGAATGAGGATAGATTTATGAAATCCAGTTATTAGTAAAGTTCAAAATAAACTTCCAGCTTGGAAAGGTAGATGGTTATCATTAGCAAAAAGAGTGTAGTTAATTAAGTCAGTCTTACAAGCCATTCCAACATATTATATGTCTTTGTATTCTATGCAAAAATCAGTTTAAAAAGTTTAATTTTTATTATGCGATCCTTTTTTATGGTCAGTTTTACATGATAAAAGGAAAATTTCTTTGGTGAAATGGAGCAAGTTGTGTGATGAAAAAACTAGGGGAGGTATTGGTTTAAGAGCTCTTACAAATGTAAACTTAGCTCTTAGGGGAAAAGTTATATGGAGATTGTACAAAGAGAGTCAAAGACAATGAGCAAGAATTATTCTAAGTATGTTGATCCCAATGACCCAAGTTTAATATTTACTGCATTCTCTCTTCCAAATGGTTTTGCTCTTTAGAATGGTTTTAAAAAATCTATTTATCTTATGATTAAAGGTTTAGGATGAGTGGTGGGAACAGGAGAAAAAATTTCTATTTAGATGGATACTTGGTGTGATAAAAAACCACTCAATTTAGATCCAATTTTGAAACCTTGGATGAGATTGCTTCAAGAAAAATATGGTGATAGGGTTTCAAACATTTTATACAAGGATCGAGAAGGAAGATACAAATGGAAAGAAATTTTTTTTACAAGTATACAAGACATTGATGTTATGAGGCAATTGAGTAGAAAGATAACAATTGTAATTATTCCAAGGGGTGCCAAGGATAAATTTATTTGGGAGTTGAATAGCTCAGGAGAATACACAACAAGAAGTGGATATAATGTTCAACACCAACATAATATTAATATCACTAGAAATTGGAGAGATATTTGGGATAGCCCAAGCATTTCTAAAGTTAAAATATTTTTTTGGCTAGTAGGTCATAGAAGAATTTTATCCTCGGATAACCTTATGAAAATGGGTTTTCATGGCCCCTCTAAATGTGTTTTTTGTAATAAGGAGGAGGATAGTATTGACCATCTCTTGGGACATTGCTCAATAGTTTGGAATCTATGGCAATAGATTCTTAATATGTTTGGTAAATGCATGGTGATGAATAGCAGAATTGAATATTGGTAAAAGAAATGGCAAAGTACTTATAAAAGTGAGGCTTTACAAACAATATGAGATATATCAAAAGATACAATACTTTGGACTATATTTTTTTTTATTTGTGGAAAACATCCCAAAATGGATGCCACTTTCGGGTAAGACCCAAGGAGGCAAGGGTATCCATTCCGCCAAAAATGCCCAGGACTCGGACCTGGCCTACCACCTTTGAAATACTCAAGGAGCAAACACACACACAAAACCAATTTAAAAATAAGTAAATAACAACAAAAATAATAAAATAAAATAAAAAACATGCTCCTTGAGTGTGTCAAAAACAAAAGCACAACCAAACACGCACAATAAGATAAAAGAAACCACAACACAAACCACATAGAAAAACACAAGAACCACCTAACAAAACACAAACAAGACAAAAACAACAGAACACTACAAAGACATAACCCAAAAAAAACATGAAAAATAAACACAACCAAAACCTAAAAAATTAAAAAATTAAATAAAAATAAAAATAAAAAACAACCAACAACAGACAATAAAAAAAAACAAAAAAACATAGAAAACACTCACACATAAAAACACGAAATAACACAAACAAAGAGAAACCCAAGAACAAGAACGAAAAAAACACAAGAACAATAACAAAAAACATTAAAAAAAAACAAAACAACAAAAACACAAGAACAACAAAAAACAACACAAAGAACACAAAAACAAAACAAAATAAAAAACCCATCCACCTTAAAAAACTAAACAAAAAATAAATAAATAAATAAAAAATGAACAAAACAATGACCTATCTAGACCAGAAGACTATTAATGCAAGAATCAACAAAGGGAACAAAATAAAGAATAGAATGAGCTAGGGAACTAAAAAAAACTGAATGAACCAAAGAGAAGCAAAAAAATCCGCTCATGTAGAGGAGTTGGAGAGCAAGTGGGTAGTTAATACTCTCTAGTTGAAATCTAGAGGCCCAGGTTCAAATCTCTCCCCTCACATGTTAAGGATATGCTATGTAAAGGCTATATCGTGACCACATAATAATATTTATCCCTTTATTATAATTTTTTGAGGGAGCGATGAAATTAGGGTTTCTTGGGAGGGTGGGGATGACGGTGGGCGGGAAGGCTATTCTGGGAGAGCACGGGAGCGTCGGCAGGTCGAACCAGGGGCTCGACAGGGTGGAGGGAGGGCAAACAGAGTCTAGGGACGCCGAGGAGTCCTTGCCAAGTCGTGGCAAGGATCCGCCAGACAAACGGGGAGATGGACCTCGGAAGTCATATGCTTTGGCAGCGGCCTCTGAAACCCTAAGCAGGCTCTTCTCCAAGGAGTTATTTTCGTTCGGGGACAAGTTGGACATCCCGGCAGAAATTCTCTCAAGATTTGTGGATTTTGAAAAATTTACCCTCATCGTTAAGTTTATTGGTGGTCGTCCCGACAGGGAGACCATTCGCAAGTGGGCGTCTGGCAAATGGCGGACCTTTGGTCACTTAGAGCTGGCTGCCCTAACCCGAGGTTTTTTCGCGATTAGGCTGAGCAACAAGGAGGACTACTATAAAATCTTGGCTGGAGGGCCTTGGTTCTTAGGCCGTAGGAGTCTCTTTCTAAGGAAGTGGGGTTTGGACTTTAACCCCAATACCCAGAATATCAACATTGCTCCAATATGGGTTAGGCTCCCGAGTCTTCCCCTTTTTTGTTGGCATGAAAATGTAATCAGAGGTATTGCTCGGTCCATCGGGGAGCTGATCACTTTAGACCCTCCCACCAGAGCTCGAACTAGATTTGTCCAAGCTCGATTCTGTGTTTTGGCGGACTTGGAGACGGACCTCCCATCCTCCATTACTCTGCGGTCTGGGGGTACTTTTCTACACAAGCAAGCTATTGTTTATGAGAACAGGCCAGCTTTCTGCCCTCAATGTAGTTCTCAAGGGCATCTTCAGTCCAATTGTCCTCTCCAAAAGCCGAGGAAGAAGGAGCGGTATCCCTGCAACCCTCTAGAGCACGGTGAAGGTCAGACGAAGCACCCTTTTGCGAAAGGCCATGAATCTCCAGGTCCATCCAAGGACCATCTCGAATCCTCCTTACCAGAAGAGGAAATCACCACCCATCCGGACTTCGAGAAGTGTGGTGGGCGCCCCCAACTAGGACCATAGGAGGAAAATGAACAGGCCCCCCCCTTATCACCACACAGGCAGATTCACCCAAAATTTATGACCGAAACTCTCCCGAGGCACAAAAGATATTCGAAGACTACCTATTGGGAAGAAGAGGTTACCAGCCTGGTAATATTAGCCCTCGAATTACGAGGAGTCAAAAGTGAGGGGTGGATTTTGGTAGTGAAAGGAAGCAGGGTCGTCCCCCCAACAAGGAAAAGAGAGACAAAGAAACTGCGGCTGATGTTGCAAATGGAACCCAACGGTTGTTGTTTTAGGATGACTCTGATTCTCTGATGGGTGACGTGCTTATCCCAAAACCTCCCTTCCAGCAAGGAAAGGGAATTAAGAAGAACCTCAAATCGTACGGATGAAATCCTAGATGTGAGAAGACTAAACGAAGTGGCCATTTGGGCCAGGGTAAAATTTTTCAGCAAGATTTTCAACGGTTTGTTTCAGTCCAATCATTTTTCTTGGATCCTATCCAACATGTATGCTTCGAATTCTGCCTCCAAGAAAGCAGAAATGTGGAAAGTTATTTCCCAGGTATGGGAGAATTTTTTGTAGTTTTCTTGGCTGTCTTCTTCGCTTTTCGATGGTCCAGCTTCTCCAGCTAGTTTTTGTTTTCCCAGTTATAATGGCCATGGTTTCTAGGATAATCAAGCAAAAATGCCTTACTTGTAGCCCTCGGGCAATTAGCAGCTTTTTTTTTTTGCATACAGGTTTATTCTTCCAGGTTTATTCTTCCAGACAAGAGGCATGAAGCACTATTTAGCAAGGCTGATTTTGTATATAAGGTTTTGGGATCCTCTATAAAAACCCACTGTTAATCTATTATAATAATTACCAAAAAAAAAAGAGAAGCAAAAAAAAAAAACAAGAAGAAACTAGGTACCTTCAGAACTGGAGCCATCCAAAGAAATGATAGAAAGAAGAGCTTCCCTAATTTGAGAAGCCCACCATATAGGAGGGTGGCCATAACAAGTAAGATCACCTTTGTCCAAAGCCCAATTAGCTAAAGCATCAACACTCTTGTTTTGATCTCTGACCACATGATTGTAATCAACTTTCAAAAATCCCATCCGGATTAACTGAATCTTCTCAATAATTCTTTTTATTCTCCAATCCACCTTATGATTCTTAGAAGGATTCTTCAAGAGATTAATCATAAGTTGAGAGTCGGACTCAACTAACACCTTTTACCATCCAACCTTAGTAGCCTCTTGAAGGCCTCCGAGGATACCATACCCCTCAACAAGGTTATTGGAAAGAATACCTAAATTCTCAGCAAAAGTAAAAACCGGGGAGCCATCCGAAAGTCTACCAATTCCTCCCACATTGGCTTTTCCGGGGTTCCCTCTAGAGGCTCCATCAAGATTGACTTTTCCAAAATCCTTAGGAGGAGGTTGCCAATTTCTAGTCCTATCCATCTTACTAATACTCACATTCCCTTTAAGTTGGTTGCCCTTAGAAGGTTTAATCTTCAATATTTGCATCACTTGATCCCATATTTGGTGGGAGTTTTGGGGGTGATTAAGGAGTTGATGGACTGATTCAACTAAGTTGGCTATGGTCTTTTGCCAAATATAGTGAATATCCTTCCTATCTTGATTAAAAATTCGGTTGTTCCTTTCATTCCAAATATTCCAAAGAAGAATGGTAGAACCCATCCAAACTAACTGCCTAATAAAATGATCAACACCCTCTTGATTAGGCCAATCCCTCCAAAGATGTTCAAAAGTAAAAAAATTGGACCACTGTAAGCCAAGTAAAGTGGCCATTCTCCTCCATAGCTCAAAGGCTAAAGTACACTCAATAAAAATATGGTTGATATTTTCTACATTCTCTTCACACATTTCACATCTAAAAGGGCCATGAAAACCACGCTTCATAAGTTGCTCACCAAGTAAGCACCCTACGATGCAATAAAAGCCAATTAAAGAACCTCACCTTAGGCCGGAGCTTTTGAGCCCACAATCGAGAAAAGATGTGAGAAGAATGGTTGGGATTATTATGGCATAAGGTCAAATAACCTTGAGCAACTGAATACTCACCCTTAGTAGTGTTGTTCCATCCAAAACAATCATTTTCATGGGACCAAGAGAGGGATCTCATATGAAGGATGCCTTGGATATCTTGTCTTTGCCTTTCTAGGATTTGAATAGGCCAGTCCTCAATAGGGATCCAATATCTACCAACCTTTGAATTACCAGTATGGTACCGACAGTAATTAGCCACCTTTATCCAATTAGCTCGGTGAAGCTCCTCCATCCAAGGCCTCCAATCGGGAAGCCGAGTTATCAAAGGCTTGTGACCATCCCAAGAATCTGTCCAAAAATTTGCATGTTGACCATTATGAATGATCCAAAATAATTTTTTCTTTATCAAATCCTCACCAGTCTTAAGAACTGCTAAAATGGGAGAACCTTTGGTAGGAAGTTGATAGCGAACAAGGTCTTCGAGGACTTTTGTTCTCAGCATATTTAGCACGAAGATTATTGGCCCAAAGAGCATTGGGGTTATGCAACATCCTCCAATATAATTTAGTAGCTAAAGCTTTGTTGTTATTAATTGAAGACCGGAATCCTAACCCCCCTTCACTCTTAGGAAGACATAAAGTATCCCATTTCACCAAGGCCCATTTTCTTTTCTCCTTAGTACCACTCCAAAGGAAACGATGGCTGATTTGATCCAATTCTCGAAGAACAACCTTTGGGATATTCAAAACGGAAGAAACATAAATAGGAATAGCTTGAAGGACTGATTTTACCAAGGTGATTCTACCCCCAGAAGAAAGCCACTTGTTGGTCCACTTTCCAATTTTCTTCTTGACTTTGTCCAACAACCAATTCCAATATTTATTTTTCTGCCTTTGAATATTTATGGGAATACCTAAATAAGTGATTGGAAGAGAGGTCTTCTTATATCTTAATTTATCCAAGACCATGGATTCCTATCTAGCGAGAGCGATGAAAGAAAATAACTTTATATTTGTCTTCATTGATAAGCTGCCTAGTAGCCTTAGAAAAATAGCTAATGATTTGCTTAATATTAGAAGCTTCCTTAACTGTAGCTTTACCTAAAAGAGTAGAGTCATCCACAAATTGAAGATGAGAGATAGGTCTAGCTCCATGAGCAATGGTAACTCCCTCAAGGGTTTTGTTTTCCCTCTTTTTGGTTATAGTCCTACCCAAGCATTCAGACAAGAATGATGAATAAATAAGGGGATAGCGGGTCACCTTGCCTAATACCTCTGGAAGCTAGGAAAGATTGAGAAGGCCTGCCATTGATAAGAACTAAGTAGGAAACTGAAGAGATACATCCCATAATCCAATCCATCCAATCCTTAGAGAAACCAAATTGCCTCAAAACTTTGATAAGGAAGTGCCAATCCACTCTGTCATAAGCTTTGGATAAGTCTAACCGAATGAACATGGAAGGAGAATTTTGCATATCCATGGAATGGATGGCTTCCTGAGCAAGAACTATCTCATCTACTATTTGATGTCCTTCCACATAACCCCCTTGCTCTGGGAAAATAATCTTATGCAAAAGAGGCTTCAACCTTTTTGCCATGATTTTAGTAATGATTTTGAGAAGAACATTACATAAAGCAATAGGTCTAAAAGCTGAGATATGATCAACCTCTTGAGCTTTTGGAACAAGAGTAATATAAGTTTTATTGATAACCTTCAAAATTTCTTTGGCTTTCCTGGCTTCTTCCACCACCTCTAATAAATCAACATGAAGGATATCCTAGAACTCTTGGTAGAACTCAATAGGAAAACCATCAGGACCTGGGGTTTTCCTTTTTGCATTTTAAAAATACTTGTTGAAGCTCATTGATAGTAACAGGAGTAGTCAAAATAGAGTTCTCCTCATAAGTGATAAGAGAAGGGATTGCTTGAAGAACATTATGTTGTGAAGTTGAGTCAAGGGGAGTAGCAGCAAAAATATTGGAAAAGTAATCAACAACAATAGAGTTCATGCCATCCCAAGTATAAACAACATCTCCGAGAATCTGATTTTAAGGAAGAAATAAAGTTGTGAGATCTTCGAGCTAGAAGAGATTTGTGGAAGAAATTTGTGTTTCGATCTCCTTCTTTGAGCCATTGAATTCTAGATTTTTGCTTCCATAAGATTTCTTCTCTTTTTTCCCATTCCTCTAACTGAGTTGTGAGTTTAATTTCATCTGCACTTCTCTTCTCTGTGAGGCCATCTAAATGGATTTTCTTATTCAAATTTTCAAGATGAGCAATAACTTCATGTTTTTTTTATGAACATCCCCAAACTCTTTCCAGTTCCAAGTCTTGATTTTGGATTTAATGTATTGCGGTCTTTTGGCAAAATAGAACATCTTAGTCCCATGCCTAGGTTTACCTTCCTTCCACCATTGTTGCACATGAGGTCTGAAGGAAATGTCTCTAAGCCACATTAATTGAAAATGAAAAGGAGAGAAACTCACATTGGTTTTCCACATTTCCACCATGACTGGCCAATGATCCGAACCAACATTATTAAGAGTCTTCACTTTAGGAATGTGACCATGGATTAAGAAATTTTCAGAGAGCAAAAACCTATCCAATCTCTCCATTATACAAGCTAAGCCTTGCCTTCCGTTAGACCAAGTCATAAGGCCATTATCTCGGTTGGATATCCACAAGATGGAGGTTTGCAATATATTCGCTCATGAGGTCGAGTGCTTTTGTCCAAATTTCTATTTCCCCCCTTTTCTCATCCAGAGAGAGGATGGTATTGAAATCTCCTCCGATCAAGATCCAAGCTTTAGGAAAATGAGAGATAATATGAGTAATATCCTTCCACTGTCTTCTTTTTTCCTCCAAAGAAGTCGAAGCATAAACAGTAATGCAGAGCATAATCTGGTTGGAATGTCTACTTTGAATAGCTATAGCCAACAAACCCCAACTGCCAACCATATGGTGAATAACTACCTCTTTTGGGTCCCAAAGACAAGCAATGCCACCCGAAGTCCCTTGGGAACAGGGGGGAAACCACTTTTCCAGCTGGCCAAATTTTATTGGCAATTAAGTCCATATCCTCCATTGACATCTTTGTTTCTTGAAGGAAAACAAGATGTGGATGATTTACTTAAATCATTCTTCTAATTTCATTTTGTTTTGAAAGACTCCCTTTGAGTCCTCTAATATTCCAAGTGATGATCTTCATTAATACCAGGGCTAAAAAAGTTGGGAAGGGCATTAATCTTACCTTCCTCTACAAGCTTTTCACCTTCTTTTACCATATGATATTGATTGGTCTTGCGACCTACTTTTTGATTAGAATCCATCTTCAATTTTTTTTCCCTGTTTCTTGACTTATTCCAATTGAATCTGAGATGGCTTCTAACCTTGAAGAATGCTCGTACATAGCCAAAATTTTACTAGATGGTTCAACGGAGTCTATATTGGGACCTGCATTATTTGAAGTTTTGACATTTGAAATATTGTTTTTCTTGTGTAAATTTTCTCCTTTTTTTCTATTGAAAACCTTTGATTTGTTGGTTTGTCTCCGAGTTCTTCCCTTCATATTTAAATTGTGTTTCTAAGATTTTAGTTTCCATTATTTCCTCTTCCTCACTTGGGACATCATTTGTGGAAAGGATTTCAAACATATTAGCAGATGACTTTGATTGATCCTTCATAACTGGTTTTTTATGAGTGTTCTTCTTCTTAGGTATTTGGAAACCTGCTGAGTTTATATCTTCTTTCTTTTGATCAGGAATTTTATTTGGGCAAGCATTGGCCAAATGACCATATTCATGGCAAATTCTACAACGAAAAGGAATGTTCTCATAGTCCACTACTTGCTCCCAAGTGTCTTCCCCAAATTGTAATGTGATCTTTTTAGGTAGGGGTTTGTCAAAATCCATTAAAACACAAATTCCGAGCATAAATAATATGTTCAAAATTTTGAGTACAATCAGCGAGTCATCATAAAAGTTCCTAAAGAGTTTCCAATTGAAGAAAAAATAGTAGGATTCCAAAATTCAATAGGGAGGCCAAAGAGTCTAACCCACACGGGAGCTATAGAAGGCATCTCTTCTTCGGCTTTAAATTTAGTATGCCAGGGCTTCATGAAAAGCCCCGCCCTTCCAAAAAACCAAGGACCCCCTTGAAAAGTTTTCTCTCTATCTTCATTATTAGCAAATAAAACAAGAAAATAACCATTTGGATAAATAGAGATTTGTAACTCACCTTTAGTTTTCCGACTTTTTGCAGCCCGGACTTTGAAAGCGGATAGACTCGAGACGAAAACCCACGAACCGACAAATTAGTCCTCTTTTTTCCAAATCTTCAATGCCGGATCTGAATGTTACCCATATCAAGCTTAACAATAGGAGTTCCATCAGTTGCTTTAAGACATCCCGACTCCGTTTTCCTGGGATCAATATTAGGCATTCTTAGAGGTTTATGGGAAGCCCTAATATTGATATTAGCATTGGGCTGAGGTTGTCCACCACGAAGGGCATCCCTAAAATTCATTTTTGGGATCGAGTCTTCGAAATTCTTACCCTTGATAGGGGTTTTCACAGTAGAATTATTTTGTGGGTGCACCTTAGCACCAGATTCACTTGAGATATGAGCCATTTTTTGATCAACTGCTTGAAACTTGTTTCGTGATCTCTTTAATCCTTGCCCTAGATGCCATGGAAAGGTATGGTTTTCACTTTTCTTTTGTGCAACAAATTGGAAGCCATTGTCACTCAAGTTCACAGTATGATCTGTTGAAAGACAAATTTCTAACCCATCTTGTATCCCCTACAACATTTCTTGCTAAAATATTGAGCATAAACCACAAAAATATTGGCCGCTAGGGCCCGAAGGCCCTAAAAACCAACCTCTGGAGCTGCTTGCACTCAACCCAGGTGAAACCCTCGCATAGTCGCTTGCCAAATATCTCCTTCACACATAGGGATGCGCTAGGATCTGTGTTTCTCCAAATGATATGAAAATTGGTGGAGACGTTCTAGGGTTTTTCAGGCATCTACCCTCAAAATTTTAGCTCAATCCGAGTTCGGATGAGTGAGATATGGCCGAAACGAGTTCGGAAATTTGGGCAGTCCTAAATAAAAAATATCGTCGATGCTATTATCAGGTAAGAGTTAATTTGTTATGTTATTTTGATGAATAATTTTTTCATCATACTTTGGACTATATGACTAGAAAGGGATAGATGAATATTTAAAGGAAAGGAAAGTAGTTTAGAATGAAAAATAAGATATTTTTAGCCATAGAGGATTCTAAACCAATCTTATCAACTCACCCAATCCCTAATTTGGAAGAAGAGAGTCTTGATAGATGGAATCAAGTCATTAAATAGAAGTATGATGTTGGGTACGAGAGAAGCAAAAATAAGGTAAAGAATATAAAGTGGAAACCACCAGATATGGAGTGGGTTAAATTGAATTTTGATGGAGCATCTAAAGGAAACCCAGGACCAGCAAGAGGAGGAGGAATAATTAGAAATAATAGAGGAGAGATTTTGTCTCATTATACTTTCAATTGTGGATTTAAGATAAATAATGAAGCTGAAGCTTGGGCAACTTTAGAAGGGTTAAAAATATGTAAACAAATGAAATGGAATAGAGTTTGTATGGAAGGTGATTCTCTCATAGTAATAAATGCAATTTTGAGGAAATAAAAGTCTCCATGGAACATACAAGAGATAATTGTAAAAATTCAATATCTTGCTAAAGAGTTTGAAGAAATCAGGTTTACACATATATCAAGGGAAGGAAACAAATATGCAGATAAGCTAGCCAATAGAGAGATTTTGATTGAGGATCATGAAGTTAACATCTCCTTTCCATGGTTAAAGGAAGTAGAAAGTCTAGTTGAAGCTGATAAAAAATGTTTATTGCCTAAATCAATTAATGATTAATATTTACGTTAATGTTTTCCATTGGTAATATCTATTTTATTTTGTAACAATAATGTGTGTTCGTTTAGACTATTTATTATAATTTTTGTGGTTGCACTTGTGTTTCAGGAAGGAAACTAGCAATCTAGATTTGGTAAAGCAAACTATGTTAGTGCGATGTTTTGGAAATATTACTCTACTAAGATGCAAGGCATAGATAGTAGAGGTGAATTTTTGGCATTGTGAATGCTGCTATAGGAAAATGTCAAGAAAGATGCTAAATTATGGAGTAATTGTATTCATACAAATATTTGAAAAGATCTAGAAAATGAAAATCAAGAATTCAAACATTTTATGTAAAATGATGTAGGTTTATAACTATAGCATCTCAATTGAGATGAGAAGTGTATCTATTTGTAAACTCTTGAGCTCTAAAGAAGAGATATGTAATTTTTTAAGGGTGGGGGACCCGAGTACAACCCCTTTTTATCAAGCAAAAAATAAAAATAAAGCAGACACCAATGCTTGAGAAGTTGGTGAATCTTCTTCAAAAATTATAGATCTCCCATCCAACTAAGAATGAAGAGCAAGTACTTAAATCAAAGAGGAAAACAATAATTTAGAAGAGGCACAAGTTCTCACTTTCAATATTAGAAAAAAAAATTATGTATGCAAATTACACACAAATTATATGACAAAATTGGCCATAGAATGGAGAAATGTTGGCATAATCCTTTACAAAAGATGAATAAAAAACAAGACAGGTCATCATCAGATTATGAGACAAATGAGAGCCAAGTCAAGGAAAATGAATAAAAAGATCATCTAGAAGAACAAGAGTACATGCTCATTGCTCACGTTCAACTAAGTTAGCCTAATGATGTTTAGAATATTGATTTTAGAACAACCAATCATACGACTGATCTTACGCATGCAAATTACTAGGAGTTATGTATGTCCTAGGATTCACTAAGAATCTACTTTTCATCAATTAATAACTTGACAATAATTTAAATATTGAATTTGATAAACAATAGGAATCCAAGGTATATCTCATCCATGACAAAACTAGAAAGTCCAAATTTGGTAAAGAAACATAAAAAATGTTTGAACTTCACATAGTTCATCATGATAATATTCACTATATAAAGTAGACTCACAAATGACATAGCACCTATAGCCATGTATGACAAGATTCCTCAAAAGCAAACAAAAGAAGGAACAATAGTAATTAAGAAAGAACCCATCATTTTTCTCACAAAGGCATATTGAACACTCGATAATGGTTGCATAGGTAATAGGCACAAATACTAGAGATGGGACTTGGCTAACTCTTGTATGTGATAGTTAGAATAATACCATTAGTAATTATACATCAATCAATCAATTCAAATCACTAGAGAACTAATAGAAAAATTAGTCAATCCAATAAGCCTAGATGGAGCATCTTGAAATTGAAGAGATACATTCAAAATGTGATTCTTCCTCATTTTTAATTTTCAATCAAAATGATTAGAAATTGAGGCTAGAAATAAGGATGAAGAATGCCTACATAAGGGACTCAAACTACATCATAAGAATCATGAATATATGACATATCCTAATCAATGACTTAATCAAATAAACATGGCCAAGATGCAAGAAAAAATGTGAGAAACAATTGACATCACCACAGTAGAAGACATTGCTTAAGACAAGGTTTGGCAACAAACCTACAAAACAAGAAAGTATTTGACCTCTTCGATAATTGATATATTCAATTTAGTTGACAAATATTCTCCACATAAAGACATAAAAGGAAACACATATTCTAAGCATTGAAAGTATGTTTTTGGAGTGCATGATCGATAGTACTCGATACTCCTTAAGTTTGTGCATAATTCACATTTGTGAGGGAAGGAAGACTAACTCTTCTCAATGTTCAACATTGCATGAAAACCATATTTGGATCATGTTGATTAAGAGGGGAATTTTTCCTTGTTCCAAAAACACAGAGACAAAACTTAGAGCAAGAAAACAAGAATCAAAGCCAAAAGTCAAAGCAAGAATTAGACATCTTCATCAAGCCACATGGACAAATCAAATTTGAAAGCATTCAAAAATTCCTCTCCAAGGAATTCTCAACTATGATGTAATAAGAGGGGGATGTTAGGAATTATTCCATCATAGTTAGGAAACATTATGTTTAGGGTAGTAACCAACTACCCCTCACTAGGTGACAAGTTAGTTAGGGGGAGCTATCAACTACCCCTCACAAGGAAAATAAGAATGAGGGTAGTTATAAACTACCACTCACAAGGACCATGAGTCCAAGTAGTTACCATGAGTCCAAGTAGTTATCATGCTCACATCGATGGTGGTTAAGCTAAAATAGGAAAATGCTTGTATATAAATACTCATCATGTAAATAAATTCAAAGCATTAAGATCTAACACTTTTTTCATTGTTATCTAGATTTGCAACCTTATTTTTACATGGTGCCTTAGTACAATACCTAAAAAAATGGTTATATTCATAAAAAAACTAACATTTGAACACATATTTTCATAGTCTATTTGTTGCTCCTAGTTTAGGCAATCTATATCTAGAGTCATGGATTTATGTAGTGGTTTTTCCATATCTAGAGTGATACAAATTTTGGCAAATTTTCCAATAGATATTGTATATATAATTTTTTCAGTATCTATATAAGAGACAATGAGATTACCAATAGATTCAAACACATGATGTGTAGTACTTTTGAGGTAATTCATGTATCTAAATCCATATTAGAGCCCTAGTGGACATCTCTTTCGCAGGGTAAAATCCCATGTGCTAACCCCCAGGAATATCATATCTCGATATTCCTCATTGGCAAAAGTGACTACTTACTTGTGTGACAAATAATAATTTCATAGGCCCCTTTGTTCACCATTTCCTAGAGTCCTAATTATACAAATCCCTAATTGAGGGTTGAATTCTAAGAAATCAACAAACGAGGGCTATACTCTTCAATCCTACAATGTTTTGTTTTGTTGAAAAAACCATTATATTAAATAAAATATAGTAATTTTACAAGCAACAAAAAATGGGTGTATAAGCACACCCCTAAATAGCCATTAACTACCCATAAAAAATAGAGGTAAAACATACCTCAAATCACTAAATATTTTTATCATATCTACCAAGAATGTGGAGGCTTTTCTTTGGTAGATTGCTCCCAACCATTGTTTCTTACCTATAATATGTGTTCTGACCTGGCATAGAGGATGAGCCACCTCTATGGCTAGACCTACTACATTCACTCTTAGGCTCTATATTTCTAGCCAAAGAAATGGCCAATGTGAGAAAACAGTGCAAAGAGCATTCCATAGTACTCAATAAATTCCTATAAATAGGCTAACTCTATTTCCACTTTATTGGCCAACAATAAATGCTATGGCAACATAGAAGAAACAACATTGACCCTATTAACTACATTGTAGAATGGAATAGTAGAGGCCTAAGAAAACTAGGAATCATTTATGGCTTTCCATAAAGAAAATAGAATGTTGATCCTAAAGAGGTATCAAACTTTGAGAAACACTAGAGGGAGGAGAGGAGGGTCTCCAAGGAAAATTGGTTGCCATGTGAACCACTGTGGAAGAAAAATCTAGAAAAAATTAAAAATCCACTTCCAGGCATCTTGAGCCTTATGATATCTCCAAAAGAGGTGAAGAAGATCTTTAGTTTTATGGAAAAATAGACACAATTGATTGGGAACCTCAATTTAAATATCATTTATCAAGCGGTAGGCATTGATGAATTAAAGTCTAGGAGAAGACAACTTGTTTAGGTTCAAGGTATGCAAACTATATCGTGTGAAAATGACATGCCCAAATATACTTGGGTGAAGAGAGGCCCTAGTGAACATTTAGCTTGTCAACCATGGGTAAGTATGGAAATAGCCATTCGTAACCCAATCTAGCTTTATAGTTAAGGAGGGGTATCTTTGGATACCACTTCGAGTCTTTCCACCAAGAATGCTAAGAGCAAACTATGATCTTTTGAAGCATAGAATTAGGTATATTTTTTATAATTACCTCAAAGGTTTCCTTATTGATGAAGGTAAGTCTGAACCTGGATTTGATATAATTTTAGGGATGTCAACCCCTAGTTGACCTGGCAAACAAGTTGACCATTGTAGAGCTATCCCTTTTATAGATTTTTTGTGCATGCATCTAGGGGATTTGGACAAAAGGAACTCTCTAGATAGTCAAGATAGGGGACCACTGGAGGTTCATATAATTGATAGAAAGCCCATCCCAAAAACCATTGCCTTTTCATTGGATCTATGGTTTGATGTTTCCCCAAGCCTACCAAATGCTTCGGATGAATAAAGAGCCTAAAATATTAATGGAAACTAGGGCAATGTGAAGGGAGGGAAAATTCATACCCCTCCATCCTTTATGCCCATAGGAAGAGCTTGAGGTAATGCAATGTCAAACCAATACTTTTCAAGCTTCCTTAACTTTGATGGCTTTGATTATCCATTTGGTACATAAGGATGTACCTTGGTGTTTATAGTCAAGAAGACCTATTCCCCATTCTCCTTAGGTAAATAGCAAAATTTCCAGTCTACTCTATGGAAACCAAAGATGGAGGTAGAACTTGCCCAAAGAAAATCTTTGAGCAACTTATTCATCTTTTGATAACAATCATTGTATGAGACACAACACAATTAGTAATGCACATGGGTCATAACCATGATCTTTGAGTAGATTTGAAACTTGTCTATAAGGGAAATTTTTTTAGTGGTTCAGTAGGTATGCTTGATCTTATTTTTTTATATAATGTTTTTCTAGAGTTCTAAGGGGAGCTTTAGAAGGCAAACATGATACCCAATAATTGATACACTCTCCCATCCTATATCCATCTCCATTAAATCTAAGTCAACCAAACAGGGAGGGGATATGTAGACTAACAAAAATAGAGAGTCTTATACCATTGGATGTAGATAAAAACTATCTAGGCAGTGAATAGCCTCGCTGAAGGATTATTCATCCTCGATTAATGTGAGGAAAGAGTCATATGCAAAGTGTCCATTGATCATTTGAGACTAATTATTGAGAAGATAAATACCCTTAACGAGGCTTATATTGGCTTGATGAGCTAAGAGAAAACTAAAACCTTTAGCTACAATGTCATAGAAAAAAGGAACAAGAGGATGATATTGTTCGATTGAGCAAAAAAGCCACTAGCCTTTAATTGAGTTTTTTTGGCAGTGAGGACATCTACAAAGAGCATCTTGACCACAAAGATGAAACCATTTCCAAAACCTAAGGCTTTGATAATGGCAAGAGTGAAGTGCCACTCAATGCACTCATATGATTTCTCTAAGTCAATTTTGAGAAAAAATAACTTATTGGTTGGATTGTCTGGTCCATTCCATTCCCTTCCAGACAATGAAAACATTAACTAAAATATATCTACTTTTGGTGAAACTTGTTTGCTTTGGTCTAATGATGGTAGGAAGTAAACGATGGTAATAGATTCTTAAAGTTAAAATGCATTTTTAGCTATTAGGTCATAGAATAATTTTATCCTGGGACAACCTTATGAAAAGGAGTTTTCATAGCCCCTCTAAATGTTTTTTCTGTAGTAAGGAGGAGGAGAGTATTGACCATATATTGGGACATTGCTTAATAGTATGGAATCTATGGCAATAGATTCTTAATATGTTTGGTAAATGCATGGTGATGAATAGCAGAATTGAAGATTGGTTAAAGCAATGGCAGAGCACTTATAAAAGTGAGGCTTTACAAACAATATGGGATATATCAAAAGATACAGTACTTTGGACTATATGACTAGAAAGGGATAGAATAATATTTAAAGGAAAGGAAATTAATTTAGAAATAGTGAAAAAGAAGATATATTTAGCCATAGAGGAGTCTAAACCAACCCTATCAACTCACCGAATCCCTAATTTGGAAGCAGAGAGTGTTGATAGATGGAGTCAAGTCATTAAATGGAATTATGATGTTGGGTACAAGAGAAGCAAAAATAAGGTAAAGAATATAAAGTGGAAACCACCAGATGTGGAGTGGATAAAATTGAATTTTGATGGAGCATATAAAGGAAACCCAGGACCAGTAGGAGGAGGAGGAATAATTAGAAATAATAGAGGAGATATTTTATCTCATTATGCTTTCAATTGTGGATTTAAGACAAATAATGAATCTGAAGCTTGGGCAGCTTTAGAAGGGTTAAAAACATGTAAACAAATGAAATGGAATAGAGTTTGGATGGAAGGTGATTCTCTCATAGTAATAAATGTATTTTCGAGGAAAGCAAAGGCTCCATGGAACATACAAGAGATAATTATGAAAATTAAAGATCTTGCTAAAGAGTTTGAAGAAATCAAGTTTACACATATATTAAGGGAAGCAAACAATGTGTATATAAGCTAGCCAATAGAGGGGTTTTGATTGAGGATCGTGAAGTTAAAATCTCCTTTCCATGGTTAGAGGAAGTAGAAAGTCTAGTTGAAGCTAACAAAAATTGTTGATTGCCTAAATCAATTAATGATTAATATTTACGTTAATGTTTTTCATTGGTAATATCTGTTTTATTTTGTAATAATAATGTGTGTTCATTTAGACTATTTATTATAATTTTTATGGTTGCACTTGTGTTTCAGGAAGGAAACTAGCAATCCAGATTTGGTAAAGCGAACTATGTTAGTGTGATGTTTTGGAAATATTACTCTACTAAGATGTAAGGCATAGATAGTAGAGGTGAAGTTTTGACATTATGAAGGCTTCTATAGGAAAATGTCAAGAAAGATGCTAAATTTTGGATTAATTGTATTCATACAAAGATTTGAAAAGTTCCAAAAAAATGAAAATCAAGAATTCGGACATTTTATGTAAAATGATGTAGGCTTCTAACTATAGCATCTCAATTGAGATGAGAAGTGTATCTATTTATAAATGCTCAAGATCTAAAGAATAGAGATGCAATTTATTAAGGGTGGGGGACCCGAGTACAAACCCTTTTTATCAAGCAAAAAATAAAAATAAAGCAGACACAAATGCTTGAGAAGTTGGTGAATCTTCTTCAAAAATTATAGATCTCCCATACAACTAAGAATGAAGAGCAAGTACTTAAATCAAAGAGGAAAACAATCATTTAGAAGAGGCACAAGTTCTCACTTCCAATATTAGAAGAAAAATTTATGTATGCAAAGTACACATGAATTATATGGCATAATTGGCCATAGAATGGAGAAATATTGGCATAATCCTTTACAAAATATGAATCAACAACAAGACAGATCATCATCACATAATAAGGCAAATGAGAGCCAAGTCAAGAAAAATGAAGAAAAATATCATATAGAAGAACAAGAGTACATGCTCATTGCTCACGTTCAACTAAGTTAGCCCAATGATGTTTAGAATATTCATTTTGGAACAACCAATCATACAACTGATCAAAAGGATTGGTTTCAGACTCTAGACTATTCTAGCCATATAGGAAAGGTCTCTCTAGGTGATAACACATCCTATGATATCAAAGGCAAAGGAGATATCAGATTACAACTTGGATCTTATGCATGCAAGTTAATAGGAGTTATGTATGTCCTAGGATTCACTAAGAATCTACTTTCCATCAATTAATTACTCGACAATAATTTAAATATTGAATTTGATAAACAATAGGGATCCAAGATATATCTCATCTATGACAAAACTACAAAGTCCAATATTATTGTATTTGGTAAAGAAACATAAAAAATGTTTGAACTTCACATAGTTCACCATGATAATATTCACTATATAAAGTAGACTCACAAATGACATAACACTTATAGCCATGTATGACAAGATTCATCAAAAGAAAACAAAAGAATGAACAATAGTAATTAGGAAAGAACCCATCATTTTTCTCACAAAGGCATATTGAACACTCGATAATGATTGCACGGGTAATAGGCACAAATACTAGAGATGAGACTCGGCTAACTCTTGTATATGATAGTTAGAATAATACCATTAGAAAATCTACATCAATCAATCAATTCAAATCTCTTGATAACTAATAGAAGAATTAGTCAATCCAATAAGCCTACACGGAGCATCTTGAAATTGAAGAGATACATTCAAAATGTGACTCTTCCTCATTTTTAATTTTCAATCAAAATGATTAGAAATTGAGGCTAGAAAGAAGGATGAAGAATACCTACATAAGGGAATCAAACTACATCATAGGAAGCATGAATATATGACATATTCTAAGCAATGAATTAATCAAATAAACATGGCCAAGATGCAAAATAAAAGGTGAGAAGCTATTGACATCACCACAGTAGAAGACATTGCTTAAGACAAGATTTGGCAACAAACCTACAAAACAAGAAAGTATTTGACCTCTTCGATAATTGATATATTCAATTTACTTGACAAAGATTCTCCACATGAATATATAAAAGGAAAAACATATTTTGAGCATTGAAAGTATTTGTAATTAGTATGTCTTTGGACTGCATGATCGGTAGTACCCGACACTCCTTAAGTTTGTGCATAATTCATATTTGGGAGGGAAGGAAGACTAACTCTTCCCAATGTTCAACATTGCATGAAAACCATATTTGGATCATGTTGATTAAGGGAGGAATTTTTCCTTGTTCCAAAAACATAGAGACAAAATTTAGAGCAAGAAAACAAGAATCAAAACTAAAAGTCTAAGCAATAATTAGACATATTCATCAAGCCACATGGACAGATTGATTTTAAAAGCATTCAAAATTTTCTCTCTAAGGAATTATCAACTATGATGCGATAAGAGGGGGACGTTAGGAATTATTCTATAATAGTTAGGAAACATTATGTTTAGGGTAGTAACCAACTACCCCTCACTAGGTGACAAGTTAGTTAGGAGGAGCTATCAACTACCCCTCACAAGAAAAATAAGAATGAAGGTAGTTACAAACTACCACTCACAAGGACCATGAGTCCAAGTAGTTGTCGTCCTCACATGGATGGTGGTTAAGCCAAAATTGGAAAATGTTTGTATATAAATACTCATCATGTAATAGGTAAATAATTTCAAAGCATTAAGATCTAACACTTTTTTCATTGTTATCTAGATTTGCAACCTTATTTTTTCCATGGTGCCTTAGGACAATACCTAAACAAATGGTCATATTTGTGACAATACTAAAATTTGAACAAATATTTTCATAGTCCAGTTGTTGCTCCTAGGTTAGGCAATCTATATCTAGAGTCATGGATTTATGTAGTGGTTTTTCCATATCTAGGTTGATACAAATTTTAGCAAATTTTCCAATAGATATTGTATATATAATTTTGTCAGTGTCTATATAAGATACAATGAGATTGCCAATAGATTCAAACACATATATGTCTAGTACTTTTGAGGTAATTCATGTAGCTAAATCCATATTAGAGCCCTAGTGGACATCTCTTTTGTAGGGTAAAATCCCATGTTCTAAAATTCCATAGTCTTGCATTACAATAAAACCATGGTCCCCCAGGAATATCATATCTCGATATTCCTCATTGGCAAAGGTGACTACTTACTTGTGTGACAAATAATAATTTCATAGGCTCCTTTGTTCACAATTTCCTAGAGTCCTAATTATACAAATCTTTGATTGAGGGTCGAATTCTAAGAAATTAACAAATGAGGGCTATACTCTTCAATCCTACAATGTTTTGTTTTGTTGAAAAAACCATTATAATAAATAAAATATTGTAATTTTACAAGCAACAAAAAATGGGTGTATAAGCACACCCCTAAATAGCCATTAACTACCCATAAAAAATAGAGGAAAAACATACCTCAAATCACTAACTCTTATTATCATATCTACCAATACTGTGGAGGCTTTTCTTTGGTAGATTGCTCCCAACCATTGTTTCTTACCTACAATATGTGTTCTGACCTGGCATAGAGGATGAGTCACCTCTATGGCTAGACCTACTACATTCACTCTTAGGCTCTATGTTTTAAGCCGAAGAAATGGCTAGTGTGAGAAAACAGTGCAGGAAGCATTCCATAGTACTCAGTCAATTCCTATAAATGGGCTAACTCTATTGCCACTTTGTTGGCCTACAATAAATTCTATGGCAAAATAGAAGAGACAACATTGACCCTATTAAGAACATTGTAGAATAGAATAGTAGAGGCCTAAGAAAACTAGGAATCATTTATGGATTTCCATAAATAAAATAGAACGTTGATCCTAAAGAGGTGTCAAACTTTGAGAAACACTAGAGGGAGGAGAGGAGGGTATCCAAGGAAAATTGGTTGCCATGTGAACCACTGTGGGAGAAAAATCTAGAAAAAATAAAAAATCCACTTCCAGGCATCTTGAGCCTTATGATATATCCAAAAGAGGTGAAGAAGATCTTTAGGTTTATGGAAAAATAGACACAATTGGTTAGGAACCTCAATTTAAATGTCATTTATCAAGCGGGAGGTATTGATGAATTAAAGTCGAGGAGAAGACAACTTGTTTAGGTTCAAGGTATGCAAACTAGATTGTGTGAAAATGACATGCCCAAATATACTTGGGTGAAGAGAGGCCCTAGTGAACATTTAGCTTGTCAACCATGGGTAAGTATGGAAACAGCCATCCGTAACCCAATCTAGATTTATATTTAAGGAGGGGTATCTTCGGATACCACTTCCAGTATTTCCACCAAGAATGCTAAGAGCACACTATGATATTTTGAAGCATATAATTAGGTATATTTTTTGTAATTACCTCAAAGGTTTCTTTATTGATGGAGGTAATTATGAACCTGTATTTGATAGAATTCTAGGGATGCCAACTCCTAGTTGACCTGGAAAACAAGTTGACCACTGTAGAGATATCCCTTTTATAGATTTTTTGTGCATGCATCCAGGGTATTTGGGCAAAAGGAACTCTCTAGATAGTCAAGATAGGGGACCACTGGAGTTTCATAGAATTGATAGAAAGCCCATCCCAAAAACCATTGCCTTTCCATTGGATCCATTGTTTGATGTTTTCCCAAGCCTACCAAAAACTTCGGATGAAAAAAGAGCCTAAAATATTAATGGAAACTAGGGCAATGTGAAGGGAGAGAAAATTCATACCTCTCCATACTTTATGCCCATAGGGAGAGCTTGAGGTAATGCAGTGTCAAACCAATACTTTTCAATATTCCTCACCTTTTATGGCTTTGATTATCCATTTGGTACATAAAGATGTGCCTTGGTGTTTATAGTCAAGAAGACCTATTCCCCATTCTTCTTAGGTAAATAGCAAAATCTCCAGTCTACTCTATGGAAACTAGATATGGAGGTAGAAATTTCCCAAAGAAAATCTTTGAGCAACTTCTCCATATTTTAATAACAAGCATTGTATGAGACACAACACAAGTAGTAATGCACATGGGTCATAACCAAGATCTTTGAGTAGATTTGAAACTTGTCTATAAGGGAAAGTTTTTTAGTGGTTCAGTAGGTAAGCTTGATTTTAATTTTTTGCATGAAGTTTTTCTAGAGTTCTAGGGGGAGCTTTAGAAGGCAAACATGATACCCAATAATTGATACACTCTCCCATACTATATCCATATCCACTAAATCTAAGTCAACCAAATAGGGAGGGAAGATGTAGACTAGCAAAAATAGAGAGTCTTCTACCATTGGATGTAGACAAAAACTATCTAGGCAGTGAATAGCCTCGGTGAAGGATTCCATAGTCTTGCATTACAATAAAACCATGGGCCCCTAGGAATATCATATCTCGATATTTCTCATTGGCAAAGGTGACTACTTACTTGTGTGACAAATAATAATTTCATAGGCTCCTTTGTTCACCATTTCCTAGAGTCCTAATTATACAAATCCTTGATTGAGGGTTGAATTCTAAGAAATCAACGAACGAGGGCTATACTTTTCAATCCTACAATGTTTTGTGTTTTTGAAAAAACCATTATATTAAATAAAATATAGTAATTTTACAAGCAACAAAAAATGGGTGTATAAGCACACCCCTAAATAGCCATTAACTTCCCATAAAAAATAGAGGTAAAACATACCTCAAATCACTAACTCTTTTTATCATATCTACCAAGACTTTGGAGGCTTTTCTTTGGTAGATTGCTCCCAACCATTGTTTCTTACCTACAATATGTGTTCTGACCTAGAATAGAGGATGAGTCATCTCTGTGGCTAGACCTACTACATTCAGTCTTAGGCTCTATGTTTCTAGCCAAAGAAATGGCCAGTGTGAGAAAATAGTACAGGGAGCATTCCATTGTACTCAATCAATTCCTATAAATGGGCTAACTTTATTGCCACTTTGTTGGCCTACAACGAATTATATGACAACATAGAAGAGACAATATTGACCCTATTAACAACATTGTAGAATGGAACAGTAGAGGCCTAAGAAAACTAGAAATCATTTATGGCTTTCCATAAATAAAATAGAATGTTGATCCTAAAGAGGTGTTAAAATTTGAGAAACACTAGAGGGAGGAGAGAAGAGTCTCCAAGGAAAATTGGTTGCCATGTGAACCACTATGGGAGAAAAAGCTAGAAAAAAGAAAAATCCACTTCCAGGCATCTTGAGCCTTCTGATATCTCCAAAAGAGGTGAAGAAGATATTTAGGTTTATCGAAAAATAGACACAATTGGTTGGGAACCTCAATTTAAATAAGTCATTTATCAAGCGGGAGGTATTGATGAATTAAAATCTAGGAGAAGACAACTTGTTTAGGTTCAAGGTATGCAAACTAGGTTGTGTGAAAATGACATGCCCAAATATACTTGGGTGAAGAGAGGCCCTAGTGAACATTTAGCTTGTCAACCATGGGTAAGTATGGAAATAACCATTCGTAACACAGTCTAGCTTTATAGTTAAGGAGGGGTATCTTCGAATACCACTTCCAGTCTTTACACCAAGAATGCTAAGAGCACACTATGATATTTTGAAGCATAGAATTAGGTATATTTTTTGTAATTACCTCAAAGGTTTCCTTATTGATGGAGGTAAGTCTAAACCTATATTTGATATAATTCTAGGGATACCAACCCCTTGTTGACCTGGCAAACAAGTTGACCACTGTAGAGCTATCCTTTTTATAGATTTTTTGTGCAAGCATCCAGGGGATTTGGGCAAAAGGAACTCTCTAGATAGTCAAGATAGGGGACCACTAGATGTTCATAGAATTGATAGAAAGCCCATCCCAAAAACCATTGCCTTTCCACTGGATTCATGGTTTGATGTTTTACCAAGCCTATCAAATGCTTCGGATGAAAAAAGAGCCTAAAATATTAATGCAAACTAGGGCAATGTGAAGGGAGGGAAAATTCATATCTCTCCATCCTTTATGCCCATAGGGATATCTTGAGGTAATGCAATGTCAAACCAATACTTTTCAAGCTTCCTCACCTTTGATGGATTTGATTATCCATTTGGTACATAAGGATGTGCCTTGGTGTTTATAGTTAAGAAGACCTATTCCCTATTCTTCTTAAGTAAATAGCAGAATTTCCAGTCTACTCTATGGAAACTAGAGATGGAGGTAGAACTTGCCCAAAGAAAATATTTGAGCAACTTCTCCATATTTTGATAACAAGCATTGTATGAGACACAACACAAGTAGTAATGCACATGGGTCATAACTAGGATCTTTGAGTAGATTTGAAACTTGTTTATAAGGGAAATTGTTTTAGTGGTTTAGTAGGTAAGCTTAATTTTAATTTTTTGTATGATGTTTTTCTAGAGTTCTAAGGGGATCTTTAGAAGGCAAACATGATACCCAAAAATTGATACACTCTCCCATCCTATATCCATCTACACTAAATTTAAGTCAACCAAACAGGGAGGGGAGATGTAGACTGACAAAAATAGAGAGTCTTCTACCATTGGATGTAGATAAAAACTATCCAGGCAGTGAATAGCCTCGGTGAAGGATTATTCATCCTCGATTAATGTGAGGAAAGAGTCATATGCAAAGTGTTCATTGATCATTTGAGACTAATTATTGAGAAGATAAATACCTTTAACGAGGCTTATATTGGCTTGATGAGCTAAGAGAAAACTAAAACCTTTAGCTGCAATGACATAGAAAAAGGGAACAAGAGGACGATATTGTTCGATTGAGAAAAAAAGCCAATAGCCTCTAATTGAGTTTTATTGGCAGCGAGGACATCTACAAAGAGCATCTTGACCACAAAGATGAAACCATTGCCAAAACCCAAGGCTTTGAGCATGGCAAGAGTGAAGTGCCACTCAATGCACTCATATGATTTCTCTAAGTCAATTTTGAGAAAAAATAACTTATTGGTTGGATTGTTTGGCCCATTTCATTCCCTTCCAAACAACCAAGACATTAACTAATATATATCTACTTTTGGTGAAACTTGTTTGCTTTGGTCTAATGATGGTAGGAAGCAAGCAATGTAGATGTAAGGCTAAGGCTTTAGCAATAATCTTGTATAACATATTGGGAAAGGTGATTGAACACCCATTAGTGATCAACTTAGGGTCTCTAGCCTTTGGAATAAATCTAATATTATGTTTATTAATTTTTGATCTAGGAGAGCCATTTGCTGAAGCTTATTGATAAACTTGGAGCAGATTAGAGCCTAAAAATTCCCAAAGGGCTTTGTAAAATTCATAATGGAAGTCATCTATCTTGGGATCTTTATCATTGACCATTTTAGAGAAGGACTCATATAGATCTTTGAGCAAGAGTGGTTGATCATAGGCAACTCTCTAAGCATCAAATATTTTGTTGGGGATCATAATAAAACAATCCTAGAGGGCTTGCTCCCTTCGATTTGAAAGCTCTTATGAGGCAAAGACCTACTTTTAGTATTAGACAAATGCTCAGGTAACCTCTAGCAAGGTGGCAATTTGAATCCCTACCTCTTTAATGGCCTTGATGTAAGTGTTATGATGATAGGACCAAAGACAATGGAATAAATCCTTAAAGACCCTACATCCAATTTTGAGCCATTGCATTTTGGTCTTGATTCGGGCTTCCTTAGCATCATAATGTTCAATCAAAACAAGTTGGTTATGAACTATGACCACATGTTACTAGAGATCATGATTAAATGATAAGACTCATGTTGTTAGGAAGCTTGAGCCAATTCTTGTTTGAGAACAACATTGAATTGGCGCTTGAAATTGGCAACACATTTGCCAAGAGATATGGGAAAGGAGATTGTTCTATGGATGGTGTTTGACAATCATTCATTCTAGCCAATGGTACCAGAAGGATGAGGAACCAAGTTCCATATCCTCCTAATATTTAAAAGAAAGGTGGGATGGGAAAGAAAGGAGGTATTTAGATAGAACTTGGATGTGAACTAGCAAGGAGGGAAATGGAGATTTCAATGGAGAAGAAAATGGGGAATGATTAGAGAGGATGGCATCAAGGATAGCCTCCACAAAATGAGTTGAGCTAGACATACAAGAAAAGGAAAAGGCTCTTTTATCAAAAACCATAGCTCTATCAAGGTGTTTTAACACTCAAATTTCTCCATGTTGTTGATTAGACCAGGAGAACGAGGTATCACTAGAGAAGGAAGAGGGGAAGAAACATGAATTAGGGTCAAAAAGCCTCAATTTATTCTTCATAAAGTACTAAGCCTCACGTTCTCCCATAACCCAATGCATAGGAAGAAACCCAACTTTATCATGTACATATTCCATCATATTAAAGTTGTTGCTGACAATCTAAGTGATGAGGAGAAGGGATAAAACAATTCATAACCATAGGTTGCATTTTACCAAAGCATCATTGGGAGCATAAACATTGAGAATGCTTAGGGGATGGTCCACAACCTCCACAATAATCCAAATTGTATAGAGGTTAGGTCCACTCCCAAGTCACAAAATGGGAGTGGTAGGTATTTGACACAAAAATAACTACTCTTCCCTTGCCATGAGTATGAGAAGTGGAGTAAAAGTGGCTTTGGGGCCATATGAACTAACAAGTACTATGTAGAATAAAGTATGTTACCTTGCCTTCTTATAGGCTGAGAATGTTCATAGCATTAAATATTGAAAAGATATCCCAAAGACTAGCAAACCAAGTACTTTCTAATTGGTTCCATTAGACCATGAACATCCTATGAATGATACTTCTTGTGGAATGCTCAAATAGTAGAACCCCCTCTACTTCCTTAGTATCCTCAAAGTTTGTAAGAGAATCAAAGGCATTTGAGAAAAAACATTGATGATTCTCACGTATGAAGTTGACTTACCTTCTCTTTTCGAATGAAGCTCCTAAGTGTGATAAGTTGTTGCTAAAAAGGCCACAATGAAAGAGGGAGACTATGGAATTCTACTCACACTGGCACTCCTAAAGAGATGTCTGCAAAGACAGTAAAATTATGGTGCTAGGGTTGAAGAATCAAAACAATATTCCCAATATACCATGGGCCTCTACTCAAGACAACCATGACATGCTCAAGATTAGTAGATCTAAAATGGAAAACCCCTTTAGTGAAGTTTTGTATATGCTCCACTTTAATGCCATGCATTCTATGTACATTAATAGATGAGGGTGTCATTGGGTATATGCTCTAGGAAATACCTGATAAGCGTGTGTTGCTCAAGCCATCTACATACTTAATCAATTCTTGCATAAGAAGTACAATATTAAGGATGGAAACATTACCTCGTGGTGTATTTTCAAAACAAATTTTCATGGGTGCTTGTTTGGAGCCATGACAATCTACAACAACTTCACCAAAAGGTGGAGTTTTTGTGAGAGTTGAGGCCATATTGAAGAAAATTATCTACCCAAAGCAAAGAAAATGTAAAGGTTCCAACAATAAAAACAATAACAAAAAGAATCCTGCAAAAAACCTTAGACAAGGATGCAGTGTGAGATAGATTAATGGCAACAATGCATTTAAACCCTAACAAAAGTCTCAAATTAATATTACGACATTAGCTAATAGTTTGTCTTTATCTAATTCTAGAACTGGATTCTCCTCTACAATTGCAATACATATAGGCTTTTTGTAAAGTAGATTGCATACCATTTATATTTGTTTATTCCTTAAAAACTCTCTTGATCATAGAGAGCAATTCTCTTAACTTTTTTTCAAGAGGAAGAGGGCATCATAAAATGACTGCACAAGATTTTTTTTATTTATTTTTACATAAAAAAATTGATTACATCCACCTTATTTTTAGTAGTTACCAAACAAATCTATACGAATTAAATAACCTCCTTTAAATCATTACATAACATTCAAATTGATCAAATAAAACAAACTTAACCTAGAAGAAAAAAAAAAAAAAAACTTTAAGTCACTCCAATAAAGGCTTCAAATTTGTGCACCATACCAATCAAACCCTAAGACAAGTTGCACCTAGAAAGAAGAAAAAAAAAAAAAAAAAAAAAAAAAAACTTTACAATACCATTTGTAACATATTTGAATAATTTTAATTTTTTAATTCAAACAAATCAAACTTATAATCTAAATTATTAGAATTAAAAAAATTTAAAACTTTATTCAAACGAATTTAAACAAAAAAAAAAAAAAAAAACTTTAATAATTCTAAATCATTGAACACGCCTACTACAAACTCCCCCAATTTTTTTAATTAAACCTTATCATACGGACTTCATTTCACTCGTACGTTGAACTTGTTGCCCAAATTTCGCCTAAATTCATTATCCTGCGAATCTCCGCACCCATACATTTCCTTATGCCATAAACGGATTTTGGAAGAACGTCCACGTCACGTCAGCCAATTCCCATTTGGATTTAACTTCATTCACCATATTTTTATCACTTCTTTTAAACAAAGATTTTGGCCCGACATCGAATCCCCGCACTATCTTAATTCACAATATTTTTATCACTTCTTTTAAACGAAGATTTTGGCCCGACATCGAATCCCCGCACGGTCTCTTTCTGCTTTTCAGTGCTGCCATGCACTCCGTAATTATGCAATTTCCTCAAAAGGACGAATAGCAGAACCCCTACGACCTCCAAAGCAAAAAAAAATAAAATCACAGGAAGACGAGAAATATTTGTAGCAGGATCTGTAATTTAAACATAAATAATTTTTATCCAGAAATCCGGGAGTGTTAAAGTTTTGGAAAATGGCCGGCGAAATGGCTTCTGTTAAGGAAGACGGGCAAGATAATACTCTACAGTCTATTCGATATTCGCGGGGACGCCTTCAGCTGCTGGACCAGGTACTATTATATTTGCATTTAATATCTATTACATAATGGTTAGTGTGCCTGTATATACACATACTTATTTTTAATATCTCTTATTTGAATGTTTTTAATTTCTGGGCTTCCGAGGTCATGGAAGCAGATAAATTCGTGTCTGGAAAATTCTGGAAGTAGGAGGACCGACTTATGTTATAACATCTTATGTCTACCGGATAGGGAAATAAAATTTTGGTTCTGGATACTATTTCATATGTACAAGCAATACTGTGGTCATTTTAGTGAATAATAGTGTTTAAGAGACTTGGATACGTTCTTTGAGAGCATGCGGTTGAAGGCGAATATTTGCAGAGGGATAAAATTTACTTGTCAAGTTTTACAAACCTTATCGGATCTTGTAGTTTCCGGCGATTGCCCTGTTTTATAGGCGTAGCTTTTATACTAACTGTAAAATGATCCACGTCAATAAGCAGAAAGGAAAGGCTGGAATACCCTCAGTGTAATAGCAACTCACAGTTTACACTAAATTGAATCGTTACAAATTGGTTGAAGACACAGAAATAACATTAGTGCTACACCTAAGACAGACAAAAGTTTCTTTAAAATTGGCAACATCAGTGCTAAACATAACAGAACAAATCGTTAAATTTTTTTAAAAGTAAATTGCTGGGCGGAAAACGTAAACCTGCGTGCTGCTTTTCACAAAATAAAAACCACCAAGATATTCCAAATTTTTTCCTTGATTTTTATTTTGGATAGGATCAAACCTCTTAAAAACGAATCACCTAAAGTACGACTATCATTTTGCAAGGGTATTGGCATTACGGCATGCATTTCCCGTTAATGACAGCATCAGTGGATACAATATGTCACAACATGTCCCAAATTTTATGGATGGCAATGCAGTGGAATACTTTAACAACATCACACCTTCCTGCATTAGGACGTGAACAAAGCGATGGTGAATATTAGTGGGCTTCGGTTGATCATCTCATTTTTGTCTTTCCATTTACATGGAAATTTTTTTCCTGTAGGATCCATTCAACATATGTGTTCGCATTGAAAATATTCTCTTATAAAATCCACGGAACATTTTTGTGACCTTGTGCCCTTCGATTACGTGGATCTAACCACAATCAGCTTAAATGCTATTTTTCAGGTCTCTTAAATTCAACCACAATCAACCTGTATACCGTTCTCCAATCTTTGCTTTTGTCAACATGTCCTATCGTTGTAGTTCTTAAAACTGAAAATACTATATCGATTTAAGTCCCAACGTTTTGCCTTTACATGACCTATTCTTCCACAATGAATAAGGTAATGTTTCTGCTGCCGAAATTGTTTTCCTTTACTTATGTGTGTGTTAAATGACTCACATATTGAAGATTCCTTTGTTATATGAAACTCTTTTTTGGCAAATTTAAGTCTTCGAGCCAATTTTTCCTCCATACCCAAGGTCTTTCTGCTTTGGCCTCAGTTTGCCCTCATGCCAGGTACTTCATAGTCTTTCACCTTTTGGTACAGTGGCACTGCAAAGGTCACTTTCAATTGATTGAAGTAACCGAAAATAACCGAAAATATGAAAGCAACACTACGGCTAAACATAACACATTTTGGCGCTATTTTTTAAAGAGGCTGGTTTAACCCTTTAAGTTGCCTTGAACACGTAAAGTTTTTTATCACAAAATAAACAATAACTACTCAATATTCCAAGTCCATCAAGAACAATGATCAAAAGTTATGTATTATTATGACAAATCTGCTTGCATGTATATGTAATTTATGTTGAGCATCTCTTACATGCATAAATGCATCATGCTTTACAATTTATTTAATCATGCATCTTCTGATATGCAATATTTATATTTAAATGCCTTTTTCTATATGTAATATATATATTAAAAAAGGCCCTTGACAAAAATTAGAAACAAATCATGCAAATGCATTTCTTCTTTATTAAATTAAATTTTCTTAAGTAAAATGGTATAAAATATATTTCTTTTGCATCTATAGGACAAAGAAAACTCACATAATTCCATCCATCAGTGTTGGATTTTCAGTAAATTCATAATTAAAACCTGTAAAAGAGGGCATTTTTGGATCTACAAAATAAGCAGAAAAAATAGTCTTAATATTATGTACTATGATCTTGGTGAAAGGGTTGAAACCCAAAGAGATACACAATTAAACTAATATGAGAGAGGCAAAGTGGAAAAGTTCCTTTGTACCCACAAGAAGATCTCATATGCCCAAGAGGCATGCTGGCTTGGCTGTGACCTAAAAAGTCATCTTTACCCTTTTTTAATTGGTTATATGGGGTTGAAGCAGGTCCAACCCATATTACATATATTTCAATGTACCACATTATTGTGGTATTATAACACACTGTATATCATGGAAGTGTCCATAACAATATGGGGATTTGAACTTGGGTCAAACTCATACAATTGTATCCTATTTACGGTTGTATCTTAGACAAAAAAATAACCTTTATATATATTTTTAAATTGGTTAAATGGGATTGAAAAAGGCCTCACCCCTATTACATGATGACCACATAGTGGATTTACAACAGCTTGACAATTATGCATATATCACTTGGCAAGATTTGAACCTTGATCTCCTCCTTGAGAGTCGAGGAGTATAACCAATTGAGCTAATGCCATTTGATAAAGTCCCTTTATATTTACTTTTATAGCAAAAGTTTATTTTCTCAATATCGATGGCTGTTACTGTTTATCACTTAATTAAGTTCTATGCTTTTTCATTATACTATTATAAACTACAATGAGACCAGTATGTTAGAAAAAATGTCAATGGCTCTCATTATAGACTACAAAGAGACCAAGATCTTTGAAAAAATGTATATGGTTCTACTATATTTTTTAATGGCTTATATGGAATTGAAACGGGCTCCACCCATATTACATCATGACCATATATTGGTATTACAACAGCTTGACAATTATGCATGTATTGCTTGGCAAGAGTCGAAACTGAGTCTTCTCCTTGAAAATTGAGAAATTTAACTGGTTGAATTAATGCCATTTGATAGTGTTGAGGTTCACCCATGGGATTGGACCCTTGGACAAATCTCTTGGGCAAATGTTAAGGTTCACCCATGGGATTTGAATTTTGGTTTATGGTGTGAAACTCTTAGCACTCAACCAATTGCCCTAATTCCCATGGGCCAAATGTTAAGGCTCACCCATGAGAGTTGAATCTTGGTTTATAGTGTGAAACTTTTCACTTCAAACCAGTTGCTCTAAACCTCACGGGCAAAATGTAGGTTCACTCATGGAATTCGAACTTTGGTTTATGGTGTGGCATCCTTCATTCCCAACCAATTGCCCTAAACCCCACAGGTGTCAATGGTTTTTACTATTGATCACTTTTATTTGATTAATTTCATCTATACCTTTTCATTAGAGATCAGAAAAAGACCAGTATCTGAGAAAACTATGTGAATATTAATCATCTGTTATCATCTGAAGCATCTACGGATGCCAGCTAAGTGTTGGAAAGTTATGTTCACAGTTTTACAGAATTTAGTGGAAAATGTCTCTACACTGCATTGTTAAAATTTGTAATATTGTAATTTTGAAATTATAAATCTGGCATTCTGGGGAGACAGATTCTTTATATAAGCCATCAGGGACAACACCTTTCAAGAGTAAAACAAAGTGGAGTGAATTGCATTGATAGCTTTATTGGTGAAGGATCATATATTCTTAAATGCACGTCAAGTTAAAGAATGAATTTATATTAAGCATGTTCTATTATGTTTCAATTTTGAACTAATCGAACTTATGTTTTCAATGCATTCTCAATGTCTTCTACTGTCCCACATGGTTGAAATGAATAGTTTCTTAATCATTTAGACAGGAGACATAAAATGAAATATTATTAATGTCTGCGGTGGGCCAAAATAAGACCCAAGGGACTATAAGAAGGACAATAATGACTGCCAGCTAGCAGGCTAAAATGCCCAACAAAGAAAAGAACTAAGATAAATACAAGATGAAACCCGACAAATGGGCCAAAGAGAAAGGGAAAAGAAAAGAAGAGGTAGAGCAGAGGGGGGAGGGCTGCAGTCCAACAGAGAGGAGTGCACGCCAGGAAGAACGGAGAGAGAGGAGGAATGACTGTAATGAGTAAACTCTTTCTATATTGTGTTATTCTGCTTAGAGGAAAAGTTCCTAGGACATAGATTTCTTTTGTAAGCAAAGGTCTCTTTTTAATTGACTTTAAAGAGTGAGTTTTTTTGAGATATCATGGGCACTCACCATTTGCAGAATAGTGTGTCAACTTTGAAACATGTGTAATACTCTAAAGAAGCAGGATCTAGCAAAATGCTTCTTGAATTTTGCAAATGTTATGTTATTCATGAACGATAGGAGTTATGTGATTCTAGTAATTCGTTATTGCCATCTTATTTATGCATATAATTTGCTCAAATAATTATTTATCAAGATGATATAAACTACAGAACATAATCCAACAAAGAAAGACAAACACTAGAGATTGCCACAACTATCTTTTATTTTTTGTTTCTAACTTTTATTTTATCTCTGTTTCATTCCACAGAGAAAGCTACCCCTTGAATCTGTTTATATTGACATTCAAGATTCTACAACAGGCTGGTGAGCTTTTGTGTTCCTTTTCATAATTATTTTTTTAATACCATGTGTTTTAAAATTTTGTTGTCATCTTTTGTCTAATAACGGTTGTTCAAGTTATTATTTTGAAGTTTTGTCTCTAATCTCATCCATGTGCTGTTAGATGAATATCCTAGGTTTTGATATAAAAAACTAGAAATTAATAGACAACAGGCAATTTTTTTGTTGAATATATATTTTTTTTGCTGGAGAACAAGGAGTTGTGTTCGGGTCCCCCACCCTTGACAAATTACAACTCTATTCTTTAGAGCTTGAAAGTTTACAAACAGATTCAATTCTCATCTCAATTGAGTTGCTATAGCTAGAAACCCACATCATTTTACATAAAATGTCTAAACTTTTGATTTTCATTTTGTTAGGAGGTGAAGTCAATATCCAGATCTCCAATGTTCTTCAGCAGAGAGGTGCATGGTGGTGCAGCTTATAAAGAGGAAACAAACAGTATTCTGTAGTCTTCCTTTGGGAGAGGAAACAAACAGTCTTTTGGACTCTTCCTTTTGGAAGAGGAAACGAACAGCTTTTTGGACTCTTCCTTTGGAAGAGGAAACAAACAGTTTTTGGACTCTTCCTTTGGAAGAGGAAACGAACAGTTTTTTGTTTTTTCTATAAAAGGGGAATGACCCCTTGCATGTAAATTATGATTGAATGTAATTCTGCCAAAATCAATAAAATATCAAGCTGCCATTGCCCCGTGGTTTTTCCTGCACATTGCAGGTTTTCCACGTAAAATCTGTGTTACTGTTTTTTTCTGTGTTATTGTGTTTTCTGCTTGGACAGAATTTTGCTATATTTTCTAACATCTGGTATCAGAGCCTAGGGTTTTGTGCGAGTGGGAGCTGCAACAATGACTCGGAAGTGTAACCAAGTTTGAGATTGAAAAGTTTGATGGCAGGAACTTCGCCCTATGGAAGATGAAGGTGGAGGATTTGTTGGTTCAAAATGACCAAGCCCTAGCCTTGAAAGGGGTCGCGAGTAAACCAAGCAAGCATGAAAGATGAGGAGTGGGCAACGCTGGATAGGAAGGCGGTTTCTACAATCCGTCTATGCCTAGCGGACTCCGTCTTGTTCAATGTTGTTGAAGAAAAAACCGCGGAAGCCCTTTGGAAGAAGCTTGAAAAGTTGTATGAGACGAAATCTGCAACAAATAAGGTTTTTCTAAAAAACAGCTTTACAGCCTAAGGATGAAGGAGGGCTCATCTGTGGCAGATCACTTGAATGAGTTTAATACCCTTATCAGTAAACCGGTTTCAATTAATGTGAAGATGGAGGATGAGGACAGAGCTATCACCCTACTTTGTTCCCTCCCGGAGACTTGGGATCATTTGGTGATGACCATCAACAATTCATCATCGGGAGCTCTAACTTTTGATGATGTGGTAGCCGCTTTGTTGGCATAAGAGTTGAGGCGGAAAACGTCTTTGGAACCCTCAACCAATGAAGCCCTAGCTGTGAGAGGTCGATCTTTCGAGAAGAGTCAACAAAGTAGATCACAGTCCAGATCTAAGTCTAAAGGACAAAAGCTGAAAGGGAAGTGTTGGCATTGCGGGAAGCCAGGGCACTCAAAGAAGGATTGTTGGCAGTTAAAAAAGGAAAAAAATGGTGAAAACCAATTTCAGCCTTCAGCTGAGGCCAGTACAGTAAATTCTGGAGAGACGGCAACATGTGAGGCTTTCTGTATCAACAACAACAGATCTGTTTTATATACCTGGGTTTTGGACTCGGGTGCATCTTTCCACATGTCTCCTCACAGAGACCGGTTTGACAAATATCAGCCATATAGTGGTGGGAAGGTCTACTTGGGTGATGATCACCCTTTAGAAATTGTGGGAAGAGGGGACATAAGGATCAAGCTGGACGATGGTAGAGAAAGGATGTTATGTGATGTGCGACATGTGCCAGATTTGCGGAAGAATTTGCTCTCAATCAAGATGATGGATAAGCTAGGGTATTCTGTCACTTTCGGTAACAACTATTGCAAAATTACCAGAGGTGCTATTGTAGTAGCAAAGGGAGAATCTTATGGGACCCTATATCGTTTATGCGGTGATACGGTGACGAACCATGCAGCAATAGCAACTTCAGTTCAGGATGCAGTAATGCTATGGCATCAACGCCTAGGCCATATGAGTGAAAAAGGTCTGAAAATTCTGCATGACAGAGGTATGCTTTCTGGGATTAAGTCTTGCAATTTAGACTTGTGTGAGCACTGTATTTTTGGTAAACAAAAGAGGGTTCGGTTTATCGCAAGCCCCGGTAAGAGTTCTGATTTTCTGCAACTTATACATTCGGATATATTTGGACCAGTCCCCACTCAGTCCTTAAATAGTGCCATCTATTTTCCAGACATTTATAGATGATTATTCTAGGAGAGTGTGGGTTTATTTTCTGAAGAAGAAGTCGGAAGCTTTGCAGAAATTTAAAGAGTTCAAAACTCGAGTAGAGAAAAGTTTGGGCAAGCCTACTTTATGTCTTAGGTCAGATAATGGGGGTGAATATTGCTCCAAGGAATTTGATAAATTTTGTACGCAGGAAGGAATTAAGCACCAGAAGACCGTACCATATACTCCACAACAAAATGGTGTGGCTGAGCGAATGAATCGCACAATCATGGAACGTGCAAGAAGCATGCTCAGCGCATCCATGTTGGATAAAAGGTTCTGGGCAGAGGCTGTTAATACAGCTGTTTACCTCATTAACAGGTCACCTACAACTGCGTTGGATGGACAAATTCCAGAGGAGGTTTGGTGTGGTAAGCCATTTGATTACTCTCATTTGCGTACCTTTGGCTGTGATGCATTTGCCCATGTGCCTAAAGAAAAAGGTCCAAACTTGACCCGAAGTCAAGCAAATGTGTTTTTCTCGGCTATGGAGATGCAATAAAGGGGTATAGACTGTGGGATCCTACTGCCCACAAGGTAATTATTAGCCGAGATGTTATTTTTGATGAAAAATCCATGCAAAGGAAGGAGGTACAACAAACACCTAATGTTGTACCAGTTTGAAGTAGACATGAACGAAGATGAAAATGAAAATCAGCATGCTGAAATTTTTGACCATCATGCTGAATTTTTTGACCAGCATGCAGAACAACATGCAGAAAAGCAAGTAGAACAACAAGTAGAGCAGCCACAACAGTCACAAGACCAAGAGCCACAATCAACAGATCATTGGGTTAGAAGATCTACACGTCCACAAAAGTATCCGGAAAGGTATTCTCATGTTTATCAGTCCTCTTTTGCTTTGTTAACTGATGATGGTGAGCCTAGTTCATTTCAGGAAGCTAGAGAGTCTGAGAATGCAGAAAAGTGGAGGAAATCCATGGAGGAGGAAATCGAGGCACTTCGCAAGAATAAAACGTGGGAACTTGTGGATCTCCCACTTGGAAGAAAGATTGTTGGAAACAAGTGGGTGTACAAAGTGAAGAAGAACAACGATGGGCTGTTGGAACGCTATAAAGCTCGCTTGGTGGCAAAAGGCTATGTGCAAAAGTCAAGTATTGACTTTAATGAAATTTTCTCTCCAGCTTGTGAAGATGACTACTATTAGAGTTCTACTTGCACTTGTAGCTGCACAGGATTTAGAACTGGAGCAGCTTGATGTAAAGGCTGTTTTCTTGCATGGTGATCTCGAGGAGGAGATTTATATGGATCAGCTTGAGGGCTATGAGGAAAGAGGCAAAGAGCATTTGGTTTACAGATTGAAGAAATCTTTGTACGGGTTGAAACAGCGCCAAGGATGTGGTACAGGAAATTTGACACCTTCATGAAGAGCCAAGGTTTCAGCAGGAGTGAAGCTGACCATTGTGGATACTATAAGAGGTTTGATGATGGCAGTTTTATTATTTTGCTGTTGTATGTTGATGATATGTTGGTTGCAGGCCCCAAAATGAAGAAAATCATTGATCTTAAGGCTCGCTTGGCTAGGACATTTGAAATGAAGGATTTAGGAGCAGCAAACCAAATTTTAGGGATGAAGATACACAGGGACAGAAAAGGAAGAAAGATCCGGTTAAGTCAAAAGTCATATATAGAAAAGATTCTGCAACGCTTCAATATGCGGAATGCAAAACCAGCTTAGTACCCCACTTCTTTCAAACTTAAAATTGTCTTCCAACCAAGTGTCCTAGAACGAAGCAGAGAAGACAAGCATGTCTCGTGTACCGTATTCATCAGCAGTAGGAAGCCTCATGTATGCCATGGTGAGCACCGGACCGGATATTGCCCAAGCAAGTGGGAGTAGTTAGCCGGTACATGGCAAATCCCGGTAAGGAGCATTGGAATGTTGTGAAGTGGATATTTAGATATTTAAGAGGCACTTCGGATGCTGCTATTTACTACGGATCGGATAGTTTGCAAGTTAAAGGTTTTGTGGATTCTGATTATGGTGGAGATAGAGATGGGAGAAAGTCCACTACAGGATATACTTTCACTCTTGCTGGTGGAGTTGTGAGTTGGGCTTCTAAGTTGCAATCTGTGGTGGCTTTATCAACCACTGAAGCTAAATATATTGCAGCGACTCATGCCAAGAAAGAGGCAATTTGGCTAGAGCGACCGTTGGGTGACTTCAAGGTAATGCAGGGGAAAATTACGTTGCATTGTGATAGCCAAAGTGCTATTCAGCTAGTGAAGAACCCAACATTCCATGATCGCACGAAACACATTGATGTCAAGTACCACTTTATAAGAAATGTGGTGGAAGAAGGTAGGATCTCGTTGCAGAAAATCGACACTGAAGTGAATCCTGCAGATATGCTTACTAAGCCGGTCAAGACAAAGAAGTTTGAGTGGTGCAGAACTTCTCTGGGCTTGCTGAAAATGTGATAAGGGCAGCATTGGGCAATTGGCACTTGGATGGAAAAACATAGGCAAAAGAATTCCTGTATATCGACTTCAAGTGGGAGAATGTTAGGAGGTGAAGTCAATATCCAGATCTCCAATGTTCTTCAGCAGAGAGGTGCATGGTGGTGCAGCTTATAAAGAGGAAACAAACAGTATTCTGTAGTCTTCCTTTGGGAGAGGAAACAAACAGTCTTTTGGACTCTTCCTTTGGAAGAGGAAACAAACAGTTTTTGGACTCTTCCTTTGGAAGAGGAAACGAACAGTTTTTGTTTTTTCTATAAAAGGGGAATGACCCCTTGCATGTAAATTATGATTGAATGTAATTCTGCCAAAATCAATAAAATATCAAGCTGCCATTGCCCCGTGGTTTTTCCTGCACATTGCAGGTTTTCCACGTAAAATCTGTGTTACTGTTTTTTTCTGCGTTATTGTGTTTTCTGCTTGGACAAAATTTTGCTATATTTTCTAACACATTTTCCAGATCTCTTTCAATTTTCTATGTGAATACAAATATTCCAGAATTCAACATCCTTTTTGACATTTTCCTACAACGGCCTTCACATTACCAAAACTTTACCTTTACCAGATCCTGGATTGCTAGTTTCCTTCTTGAAGCACAAGTGCAACCACAAAATTTGTAATAAATAGTTTATATGAAAACACATTAATGTTATAAAATAAAGCAAATATTACCAATGGAAAACATTAAAGTAAATCTTAATCATTATTTGATTCAGGAAGTCAACATTTTCTTATTGGCTTCAACTAAACTTACTACTTTCTCTAACCAAAGAAAAGAGAATTTAACTTCACGGTTGTCAATGAAAACCCCTCAATTGGCTAGCTTAGCTGCACATTTGTTTCCTTCCCCTAATGTATGTGTAAACTTGAATCTGCAAACTCTATAGCAAGGTCTTGAATTTCCACAATTATCGATTGTATGTTCTATGGAGCCTTTGCTTTCTTCAAAATTGCATTTATTACTATGAGAGATTTACCTTCCATCCATACTTTGTTCCATTTCATTTGTTTGCATATTTTTAACCCTTCCAAAGCCGCCCAAGCTTCAACTTCATTATTTTTCTTAATTCCACTATTGAAAGCGTAATGAGACAAAACCTCTCCTCTATTATTTCTAATTATACCTCCTCCTCCTGTTGGTCCTAGATTTCCTTTAGATGCTCCATCAAAATTCAATTTAACCAACTCCACATCTGGTGGTTTCCACTTTATATTCTTTGCCTTCTTCTTGTTTCTCCTATCCCCAAAATAATAATTCCATTTGATGACTTGACTCCATCTATCAAGGCTATCTGCTTCCAGATTAGTGATTGGGTGATTTGATAGGGTTGGTTTAGACTCCTCTATGGCTAAACAAATCTTCCTTTTCATTACCTCTAAACCGCTTTCTTTTCTTTTAAATGTTCTTCTATTCCTTTCTAGCCATACAGTCCAAAGTATTGTATCTTTTGATATATCCCATATTGTTTGTAAAGCCTCACTTTTAAAAGTGCTCTGCCATTGCTTTAACCACTCTTCAATTCTACCATTCATCACCATGCATTTACCAAACATATCGAGAATCCATTGCCATAGGTTCCCGATTATTGAGCACTGACCCAAGAGATGGTCTATACTCTCCTCCGTTTTACAAAGAACACATTGTGAGGGGCCATGAAAATTCCTTTTCATAAGGTTATCCCAGGATAAAATTCTTCTATGACCTACTAGCCAAACAAACATTTTGACTTTAGGAATGCTCGGGCTATCCCAAATATCTCTCCATATTCTTGCAATATTCCTATTTTGATGGTGCTTTACATTATATCCACTTCTTGTTGTGTATTCTCCTAAGCTATTCAACTCCCAAATCAACTTATCCTTGGCTTCCCTCGGGATAATCATTGTTATCTTTCTACCTAACTGCTTCCTAGCATCAATGTCTTGTATACTTGTAAAAAAATTTTCTTTCCATTTGCATCCTCCTTCCTGATCCTTATACAAAATGTTTGAAACTTTATCATCATATTTGTCTTGAAGTAATCTCATCCATGGTTTCAAAATTGGATCTAGATTGAGTGGTTTTTTATCACACCAAGTATCCATACAAATAGAGTTTTTTTCTCTAGTTCCCACCACCCATCTTTTGTAGAAATGAAATTTAACATGCTACACACAATTCCATTTCCACTTAAATAATTCTACAGATCTGCAGTTATTGTAGTATAGCAATAATAATGCACAGAAACCTGCAACAACAATAATAACAGCAGCAATGACAGAAATAGCAGCAGCAATGGTAGATAACAGTAAATACAGATAGTTTTATATTAACAATGGCATTTATGATACAACATTACAATTTCAGCATTACAATCTGCAGCCTGCAAACCCTAGGCAAAATATCCTTCATGGCTGCATACAAGACTGGACTGCATCAATCCATCAACCTACATGACTCTTCTCAATGCATGAACCATTCAATCCATGAACAACTTGAATGAACGAGGGGAGGGCTTATTTATACACCCAATAAGTAGTTACCCTCCAACTACCTTATAACTTCCCTCAAATTACATTTCATATGCATTTGCTCTTGCATTACTTGACATTTCCCACTACAGGACAAAATAGTTTATAACTTGTAATTTAGCCGACTTACATGACTTAACATGACTTTATTATTACGTACAATATTAAATTGCACTTTACAACATAATTAAATATATGCATGCACATTTTGTCAAACACTTTGCATACAATACAAAATAACGCATAATACCAAAACTGATTCAGCAATTAAAGACATCAATTTGCCTGTCTACATCTATCCCCTCCTCTAAACTGGTCGGCGTCCACGTCGACACAAGCTAAACACTGGGAATAGAAATGAAATGAAATGAAAGATTTTAATTACGTCCGCGAGACCCAAATATGGTCTATGGGACCTCAAATATGGAAGTACAACTACTCAAATCATATCATATGATTTTTAATATCTTTGAGAAGGTTTTTCCTTCTCCTGCTGATTTGGGTTAACAATTCCCTAACTTTTTTTATTTTACTGTCTTCAAATAACGTTGCCATAGACCCGTTTGCAAGTGTTTCTTTGTATTTGCCACGGATATCTGAAAAACTCGAGCATTTATAGATGAAGTGTTCCTTTGTCTCTACTGCCCTTGTGCTGCATAGAGTACATATCCTTTCTTCCCATTGTTCTTTGGGTGTTGTCTATCTCCTTGTTTCACATCTAAGCCTATGAGAGCTAGTCCTTATCTGAGCAATGAGGACTTTTTCCTTCCACTTGATTTCAGCGTCTATATATGCTTTTTCCTTGTGGTCATACGTTGGGTTAAACTTTGCAGTATAATATTGTCTTTTCTTTCTTGCATTTTTCCACATTCCACTTCTAAAATTTTCATTCACATAATTTTTTATGTCTTTGTTGACATTTGGGCATTCCTTTCTTGTAACAATGTAACGAAATTTCTTGTCACTCTCCTTCCTCTTTCTCCTATTCCATACTTGAGACTACTCGGAACACCTTATTCTCTGATTGTGCACTCCCCTTGCTGCAAGCATGTGTAACATCAGTATGATCAACATTCTCTAAATGGGCACTTCACTTTGAGCAGTTAGCCATCAGTATGAGCAATGCCTTCAACATCATGAACATGATCGGCAACGCCCATCGCCATCTGTGTCGGGGGTCAAGGGGGTGGGAGCCCCCTTGCAGGGTCAAGGGACAGTGTCCCTTTCGGGGTTGAGGGGAAGCGCCCTTCACGGGGTTCGGGGCGGAGCCCCAAAACCTCAACGACAAAACCATTGAAACCATCACTATCCAAACCGTATTTTTCTGTTCATCAACCATGTGGAAGCCTTCACTCAATCTATTGAAACTACTTCCTCTCAGCTCTAATTCACTACTTTCATGATCCAACTAACTTCTTGTCAACCTCTGACAGACATCTCCCTTGTCGGATTGTACTTCTGATAGCAACTCCTCTGACTGCACTGCCTCAGACGACAATATTTTTGACGACAATCCCTGACGGCTTAGTCTCTGATGGATTAGACTAGACAGATTGAGAAGTCTGATAGGTACAATGTCTAGACGTCTAGGACAACGGGTTAGACGACTCAAATGGGAAGACGTCTCGGACGGGTTGCACACAGATAGACGTCTCAGACGGGTTGCACACAGGTCTAGACTGGTAACTGTAGATGTTGCAGAAAGATAGGCTAGACGTCTGTATGGGTTGCTAGACGTCTGGGACGGATGGCGAGACGTCTGGGTCGGACGGCGAGACGTCTGGGTCGGATGGCCAGATGTTTGACGGCTAGACGTCTGGGACGGACGACCAGATGTCTGGGACAGGTAGACTTTCTCAGACGGGTAATTTGCCAGACGTCTAACTCTCTCAGACGTATAAGTGTCATACGGGTAGCCTCCAGACTGTAGGTTTCAGACGTGTAGCCTCCAGACGTCTCCTTCTCAGACGACTTCTTCTTAGACGTCTCCTTCTCAGACGGCTGCACCTCAGACGTCTCCTTCTTAGACGGCTGCACCTCAGACGTCTCCTTCTCAGACGGCTGCACCTCAGATCTCTCCTCTGCTGCCATATGACTGCATTCTCTAGTCGTCCGAGTCTCCTCTGGTCGCCATCTGACTGCATTCTCTAGTCGTCCGAGTCTCATTCATCGATGAGGTTTTTGCATCACTTTCCCAAGTCAAGGCATAATCCAAAGCCTCTTGGTATGATCTTGGAGGAAATGTCTTCATCTTCCTTTGATACATAGGGAGAAGTCCATCTATGAACCACATACTCTTTGATTCCTCTGAGTGGTCTTTCTCCACATGGTCAAACAACCTACTCAACCTTCGATTGTAAGAACGAACAAACTCCTCTCCTTGTATGCTATAATTTTCGTCAGTATCATATGATCAAAATTCTTCCACAAATGCATCACGCAACTCTTCCCATGTCTTGTACTTATCTGTTAGGAATTTTATGTACCAATCCATTGCGAATCCACGAAACGTTGCAGGAAACCACCTCCAATCTGCCTCATTGTTTTGCCCAATCGCTTTCCACACCATGCGGCAAATTCTCCAATGCCTAATCGGGTCTTCCTTCCCTTCTCCTGTGAAAAGTGGACACTTTAGTTTCCTGGCTTTGGTGGCTACGTTGGCCATTGGTGAGGTTCCTATCAACAATGTTTGCCCTGTTTCTTACTCTGCTCTTGGATTCTCTTCCAAACAACTGACTAGTCTACCATTTCTGCTACTACAGACGTCTCGACTGCAGACGTCTAGACTGCAGACGTCTGAATTGCTTTTGCAGACGTCTAGATTGCAAACGTCTGGACTGCTTCTGCAGACGGCTGCGAATCTTCGATCTGCAAAATCTTCACTTGCATTTTTTCATCCTGTTGGCATGCACATTCCTTTAGACAACCCTGCATCTGCATTAACAAACAAATCTAGTGCATATTCACCTACGTTTGTGGCTGCACTCCATTGTTTTCGTTGCGCATCTCCCCAAGGGTTTTGCTTCTTCGAACTCTATGTTACCAAATTGGACCCAACTTTGTAAAGCAACGGTGCCAGAATGTAGAAATGAAATTTAACATGCTACACACAATTCCATTTCCACTTAAATAATTCTACAGATCTGTAGTTATTGTAGTATAGCAATAATAATGCACAGAAAACCTGCAACAACAATAATAACAACCTCAATGACAGAAATAGCAGCAGCAATGGTAGATAACAGTAAATACAAACAATTTTATATTAACAATGGCATTTATGATACATCATTACAGTTTCAACATTACAATCTGCAGCCTACAAACCCTAGGCAGAATATCCTTCATGGCTGCATACAAGACTGGACTGCATCAATCCATCAACCTGCATGACTCTCCTCAATGCATGAACCCTTCAATGGATGAACAACTTGAATGAATGAGGGGAGGGCTTATTTATACACCAAAAAGTAGTTACCCTCCAACTACCTTATAACTTCCCTCAAATTACATTTCATATGCATTTGCTCTTGCATTACTTTGACATTTCCCACTACAAGACAAAATAGTTTATAATTTGTAATTTAGCCGACTTACATGACTTAACATGACTTTATTATTATGTACAATATTAAATTGCAATTTACAACATAATTAAATATATGCACGCACAATTGTCAAACACTTTGCATACAATTACAAAATAACGCATAATACCAAAACTGATTCAGCAATTAAAGACATATCAATTTGCCTGTCTACATCTCAAACCTTTGATCACTAGATCAATTGATTTTTTCAAACCATTCCATAGCGCAAGACCATTTGGTAGAGAGAATGAAGTAAATATTAAGCTTTGGTCATTGGGCTCAACATACTTAGAAGAATTCTTGCCCATTGTCTTTGACTCTCTTTGTACAATATCCAAATTACTTTCCCCTAAGAGCTAAGTTTGCATCCATAAAAACTCTTAAACCGAGACCTCCCCTAGTTTTATCATCACACACCTTGCTCCATTTCACCAAAGGAAACATCCTTTTATCATGTAATCTTCACCACAAAAATGACCGCATAATATAGATTAAACTTTTTTCTATCAATTTTGGCATAGTATACAAAGACATATAATATGTTGGAATGGCTTGTAAGAATGATTTAATTAGCTGCACTCTTCTTGCTAACAATAACCATCTACCTTTCTATGTTGGTAGTTTATTTTGAACTTATAACTGGATTCCATAATTCTATCCTCATTCTCCCCTGAAAGGACATCCCTAGATAAGTTGTTGGCAAATTTGCCTCCTCCATTTGAAGTAACCGACATATCCTTGCTTTGATTTTAGTTGGGGTGTTTAGGAAGTAAATTTTGGATTTTGTGATTTGTCCTATTAACTTTCTGCCCTGATACTCTTTCGTATTCCTTCAATAAGTTATTCAAAGCTCTGGGCTCGTTTATCCTTGCCCTCCCAAAAAGGGCTGTATCATCTACAAACTGTTGATGGGTGATGTTGTCAATGTTATTACTAGCCTTAAGTCCATTTATAAGCCCATCTTTGTTAGCCTTCTTCAAGTTCCTACCCAAAACCTCTGCCATAATAATGAACAAATATGGTGATAGAGGATCTCCCTATCTAAGACCTTTCTTCGCTTTAAATGATTCTGTTACTAACCCATTGACCAACACTGAATATGAAACTGTAGAGACACAAGCTTTAATCCATCTCACCCATTTCTTCCCAAATCCAAACTTTTCTAATATTGCAAAAAGAAAATCCCATTTAACCCTATCATAGGCTTTACTCATATCAAGTTTTAAGATCATTGCTTTCTCTTTTCTTGAAACTGCTGAATGCATAACTTCATGAGCTACCATGATATCGTCTACAATCTCTCTCTCTTTCACAAATCCTCCTTGCTCTTATGAAATAATTGTAGAGAACAGTTCTAAGCAAGACAAACCATGAAGAACTGGCTGAGAATAATGTCCATCAATTTTGATTGTATATAACAATTTTGGTATGTTATTTGGTCTTATGATTTTTGTAAAATCAGCCAATGAATGCAAAAGGCTTGATTACGTACAATGAGCACTAAAAGACAAAAGTAGCCGTCATTGTGTTAGTCAGCTAACTAGGCAGGTTAGACGTCTAGTTTGTTAAGACGTCTGGTTAGTGTTTAGACGTCTAGTTAATGACGTCTAACAAATGGTTAAGATGGTTGGGCGGTTGGGAGCGAAGTAGTTGTAGTAACTACTTCGCCCTCCTATATATACCCCCTTCAAAATTGTAAACATATCATCATTCTGCTATAATGCCAATGCTCTTGTACGGATTGCGTATTCTGTGTGTTTGGTGATGTTGTGAAGGTTTTGTTGCATTACAGGTTGTGTTGTGAATGGTTCTAAGTAGCAATATTGCAGGGTTACTTGATGCTTACTTGCAGGTTCTGTGCAACAACAGGGGTGAAGATCCGAGTGTTATCATTGCAGGTATAGAAGACTGGACAGAGAAGATTGCAGACGTCTTGTCTTTGACGTCTAGACCAGCCATCCGACGGTTAGCCGTCTAGCCCTTCGTACTAGACGTCTAACCTGATCTCAGACGTCCTGTGATGTCTACTCTGTACCCGACGTCTACCCCCCTATGCTTGACGTCTCACGTAGCACTTAGACGTCTAACAGAGTGCCAGACGTCTAACCTGTAGACGTTCGACCGAGTGTCCAGACGTCTAAACCTGTAGACGTCTATTCTCAGTCCTTAGACGTCTAGACCTGTTGACGTCTAATCTTACCTTGTCGACGTCTAACCTATAGACGTCTAGCCTGAAGTATCCAGACGTCTAGCCTGTGACGACAAGATCCTTGACGTCTAGCTTTGACGTCTAGACAACTGCACTTAGACGTCTAGACTTGGCCATTGAAGGACATAACACCCAAGGTCTGTAACTGGTCATCCTAATTGTCATCATCCCTTACCTCGGGAATGTACTCACCCCTGTCTACATTTGGCATCGTTGCCTAATTGAACTCAGAGTCTAGAGACGCAAGTGATAGGTGTAAGAGGTGAATGACTGATTTCAGGTTACAAAGTAGAAATCAAATACCGGTAAGAAGAAGTGCACGACTGGCAAACCTAAGGACACAAGAGGCAACAAAAGTCTCTCACCCGGAAGTGGAGAGAGTTTGGAACCTAGAAGACGAGGATAATCCAAGCATTGAAACATTGTTGGTGACTGCAAAAAACGAGGAAGAACAAATAGCTGAGGAAGAGCCCATCATTGAGAACTGGACGGTAACACCAGAACCAACGAGGGAGAGTTGGCCAGAGGATACTGAAGGAGGGAACCTTGTATCAGGACAACTATGCGGAGGTTCGTGGGGAGGAAGACCGGAGCCACATTTGGTGTATTCGCGAAGGAGGTCGCGAAGTAGAGACCAATTGGAGTCGGGCAGAAGGCTATTTGAGTACAATTTTGCACCACCAACAACAGACAAACAACCAAATCGAACTCCACAACCACCAACACCAAGGAGTCTGACCAACCAAACAAATACTATGGCAGCGAATCCCGCCAATAGAACAATACAACAGAAATGCCCACCTTTTTTAGGTGAAGGAAAGGAGGACCCATCTCGGCATGTGGGAACTTGCATTACCATTTGGGGAGCAAATGGGGTCACACAAGACACACAATGGTTGCAACTATTCCTAGCCACATTGCGAGGCATGGCGATAGACTGGTACTTGAAAAGACAAAGTATGCAAGCATTTACACAATGGGAGGATTTGAAGACTGCATTCATAGAAGAATTCCGACCATTGAGAGATGACACTGACATCATCACAAAAATCTGTGTCACTAAGCAAAAACCGGACGAGGATGTCAAGAATTACAATAGAAGATTGAAACAATTGACAGATAAAATGGAGATGACACCTGCCGATGGTATGATAAAGCGGTGGTTTTTGGATGGGCTACTACCAAAATTCAAGAAGAAGATGAAGGCAGTACCATCCTCAACATACGCGGAAGCACTGGAGAAGGCCAAGAACTTCGAAAGTGAAGGCAAACAAACAACGACAGGTATCGGAGGCTACTTAAAACATAATGAAGATTCAGACAATGATGCGGAAGATAAAGTTCAGAGCACAATCCACTCCTTTCGGAGAGAATTTGACAAAATTCTAAAGGAAGCAAAAGGAGAAGGCCGCAAGGATCGGAAAGAGATTTGGTGCTCAGATTGCAAGACAGAAGGACATTCAAATGTCAATTGTCCAAAGAATGCATACTGTAACATATGCGAGATAGCCGGACATCCTGTAGCCGATTGTCCATTCAACCTAAAAAGCAAGAGGCATCAAACATTGGCTATACAACAGGAGGAGCAGCCAAATATGCCAAGGAATGGACAAGGAGCCACTAGTGGAGGATATAGGAATAGTCGCCGAGGAGGAAGACAAGGAGGCCAGAGTCGACTACAATACGACTCTGATGGTCGACCGATTATTCAATGTCGAAATTGCCAGGAATGGGGCCACTTTGCGAAGAATTGTTCCAAACCCCAGAATGCAGGTAACAATAGTGGTAATAATACCACCCAAATGTGTAAATGGTGTGGTCCGGGAAACCACAAGGAAGCCAATTGTCCGAAGAAGGCAAGTACCAGTGGAACTCAGAATATCAACCTCATTGGCATTGGAGAGGTGACAGAGGTAGATAATGAAGTCTTGGCTGTAACAAGAGCATAGACCAAGAAGATGGAACAGTACCCAAATCCTACCAAGGAGAAAGAACGATGGTAGGAAGCCCAAGAACTAATCAAAACAGAACTAGCAAAGGCGAAGCAGGATCAACTAGTTCTGGAGAAAGTATGGAAGAGACCGGAGATCACCAAGAAGGCATCAATAGAAGGCTTGGTAACAGAGGTACTAAACACAAAGGTGGAAATGAAGGTCGCCAACCTGTTTAGTATAGTACCTGAGTTGTATGCTACGATCGGGGAAGTCATCAAGAAGAAGGATGAAACTCGACAGGTAGCAACTATCAAGCAAGGACAATTCATCGATCCGACAATCCTGATGATTGAAGTCGGGAGGAGGCCAACTATAGTCCAGATGGAGGTTTTGGACCATAGATTGAATCAGGTAATTGTGGATGGAGGGTCTAGTGTGAATGTGATGCCGGAGAAGACATGGCGGATTATTGGGCAACCCGCCTTACGATCTCCAAATTTCAAATTATATGGCGCTGATCAATATGGCATTGAAACAATAGGCGTCTTGATGAATCAGAAGGTACGCATAGCAGAGCAGGACTTCATCTTGGATTTTGTTGTCATTGCTATGCAAAAACCCGCATATGATGCACTGCTAGGACGAGGATGGTTGAGAACAACAAAAGTCAACCATAATTGGGAGAAGGAACGTCTATCCTTCAAACAGGGGCAGCACAAGTATATAATCAATCTGAAGAATCAGACAGTGAGTCAAGACATAGCAACTTCAGATGATTTAGGATCCTCTTCATCGGATGGTGAGACAGGGTATGAACTAGATGAGGAAGGAGTGTTGCACCTTGAAGACTGCATAGAGGATGCATATGATCAGGAAAAGGGTCTATTACACTGGCAGTTGGAAGATTACAAGATATTCTCTCCCCAATATTTTTGCATCGATGCGGAGAAGGAGATTCAAAAGGATGAGATACAAGAACCTGGAAAGGGAATTAGCAATAAAAGATAGACAACAACAAAGAAGGACAAGGAAAGGGAGAAGTGGACATTTCCCAAGAATTTTGCAGAATTTACGATGGGGGAGGCAGTCATTGAAGATAAACCAACCCACCCCATCGTTGCATTGAAGGCATCAAATGACCCTGAATCTATCAAATATGAAGGCCCTAAAATGATTCAGGTAAACTTGGGAGAAAATGGCGAGGAAAAGATGATCAAATGTGGATATGATTGGGATCCAGTTCTGAAAAGCAATAGCATTCAAGATTTTTCTAGACTATAAGGATGTCTTTGCTTGGACATACAAAGACTTGAAGGGAGTGCCACCAGAACTCTGCGTACACAAGATTCCTATGATTGAAGGCGCGCAACCTGTAAGAAGGCGACCTTACAAAATGAATCCCAAATATGCAGCGAAGGTGAATGCCGAAATTGAGAAGATGTTAGATGCAGGCATTATCTTCAAGGTTACGACAAGTGAGTGGGTGTCACCGATCGTGATTACCCTAAAGAGAGAAGTAGATAAAATCCGAATCTGTGTGGATTTTAGAAGTTTGAATGTCGTAACCATAAAGGATCCCTTCCCGATCCCCTTCACGGACTCCATACTTGAAGAAGTAGCCAGCCATGAGATATATTCATTTTTGGATGGATTCTCGGGATACAACCAAATTAGCATAGCGGAGGAAGACAAGCTGAAGACCACCTTTGTTGTGGAGAATGGGATATACGCTTATAACCGCATGCCATTTGGATTGTGCAACGCACCAACTACTTTCCAAAGGATCATCTTGTATATTTTTGATAAGATGTCCACAGGAAACTTCAAAGCATTTTTGGATGACTGGTCATTGTATGGCAGGACACAAGAGCATTTAAAGGCCCTAGAAGAATGGATGGGATTGTGCAGGAAAGCACGAATATCATTGAATCCAAACAAATGTGTCTTATTGGTGCCATACGGAAAGCTGTTGGGGCATATAGTATGCCAAGAGGGTTTGAAACCCGATCCGGATAAGATATGGGTAATATTGCTAATGGAGGAGCCACATGATGTGAGCTCGGTCAAAATCTTTTTAGGGACAGTCGAATATTACAAGAGGTTTATCCGGAACTATGCACTAACATCTCATCCACTAGATGCACTTACGCATAAGGGTGTTCCATTCAAATGGACAGAGGAGCACCAAGGAGCATTTGGGGGATTGAAAGGGCACTTGGTGAAAGAACCTATCCTAGTTTACCCAGATGCGAGAAGGAATTCCACGTGCATGTGGATGCCTCGAACTTTGCCATCGGATGTGCATTGGCACAAGAAGGCCAATTCGGGCTAGATCAGCCCATATACTTTGCAAGTCGGTTATTGTCAAGAGTCGAGAAGAATTACAACACAACAGAGTGAGAAGCATTGGGAATGGTGTATGCGGTGCAAAAGTATAGACACTATTTACTAACTAATCCCTTTGCTTTCTATGTAGATCATTAGGCCCTGTTGTACTTGATCAATAAACCAACAATCTATGGATGAGTGAGTCGTAAGACAACCTCCTCCAACAACCCTGCAAGCATTTCGACACTCTTAACATGTGCCGATGCATCTATTGACCTATGGAATGTAGTTCCTTCTACAAATGCAACCAAAAACTTAATGAGGGTTCTTCCCCTCCCATCTGTCCAACCATTAGACATGATAGTGCAACCCTTGGTTCTCCATACTTGACGCTAGTTGTCAAGCACAACCTAAAGTAAAAAAATAAAAATTTAGTCATGCACATTGCATATTGATTTTATTATATTAATATATATAAAAAAGTCATGCCATATATATATATATATAAATTTAGTCAAGCACAATGACACAACCTGAATGTTGTCCACAAATTGTTGAAGGAGAGGGCCCCTAAGGTCATCATAAGTTGGCACCTTAAATCCTGTGCCGCAACTTGTGACGACATCTATCATGCGCTGCCAGTATGGAGACCTTGCCACATTGAAGGGAATGTCAGAATAGTACCAAAAAGTGGCAATGGCTGTCCTCGCTGCAATGTGCTTCTCTTGGTTCCACATGGCCATACCCTCAAGCGTGGATTATGTCCTTGCCCCTGACACAGAACCGTCTAACTCTACAAAAGAGGAGTCTCCCGTCTCACTAGCTCCTTGTGCACTTGAAGGACTCAAACTACTTTGTGGAAAGAACCGCTTAAGGTTGCCATGCCCATTAGTACGAGCATCTCGGGAGGGGGGGATGAAGTGACATCGCTATAACTTCTTTTGTTACTAGCGTTTTCAATTGCCATAGTGATCATGGTGTTTACTTTGTTTTTAACATCTTCTGGCACCTTATCACATATTGCTATATTATTTCCTGCTAACCGTGCCAAATGGAATTTGAGGCGAAAAACGCCTCCAAAATAATGATTGCCACAAAAATTGCATTTAAAATTGTTTTTTGTTTGCCCTTGCGTTGCATACGCCCATGTTGGATCCAATGGTTTCATTTTTTATATGCTTGCACATGGAAACAAGTTAGTAACAACAAAGTTACAAATCATTTGAAAAAAAGGAAAAAAAACTAAACCCTAAACCAAAAGGCTAGGGTTCCCTTTAGGGTTTAAAATCGAAACATTGAGTCATTGACAGCTGAAAAATAGGCTTGCATACATAGTTATTAGGCAGTAATATTTACTTAAAAAGAGAAGAAAAAAAAAACTAAACCCTAAAAAAACTACAATTTTAGAACAACCCTAACCTAATTTCAAGCAGCCCTAAAAAAACCCTAACCTAATTTAGAACAGCCCTAACCCTAAACCCTAACCTAATTTAAAACAGCCCTAACCTAATTTAGAACAGCCCTAACCCTAAAAAAAAACCTAAACCCTAAAAAAGAGAAGAAACAAAATTACAATATTGATAGGCAACAATATTTACTTAAAACTTAAAAGAGGAAAAAAAAATCCTAAAGGACCTAAGCCCTTACAAAAAAACCCTCAAAAAAATTAAAAAAACCCTAAACCCGTTTAATGTTTAAAAAATATTGATAGGAATCAGGATAGCTAATAATTTGGCTTGCATATATCAATTTAGTATCTATTTAAAAGGAGAAAAAAAAAACCCTAAACCCAAAACCCTAGACTAGGGTTTTGGGTTTAGGGTTTTAAATTTGAGAACAGCCCTAACCTAATTTCAAACAACCCTAATCTAATTTCAAACAAGCCCTAATTTATTTTCAAAAGAAAAAGAGTTTCAAAAAAATTTCTGACCTTGAATGAATCTTTTGGCTGGATGTTGTTTGCTACCGGATTCCTTCACACTACAATCGATTGCGCTCCTAGGATGCCTTGGCATAGTTGGTCGGGGTGGTAGCACAAGGTGGGAGGGTTTTTTTCTCTTTGCAAGTGCTTAGAAGAAAGAATGAAAAAATAAAATTTACTTTTTCCTTTTATCGGCCGCAGCCTCTACCCGTGTGGTTGCGGCCGATTTTTTGAAAAAATTGGCAAAAATTCGTTGATCCCAATTTTTTCAAAAAATTGGCAAAAGATCACCAATGAATCAGTTGCATTGCGATACGATGCCGATTAGTTCGACCTGACATTGAGACCCGATTTATTCGCGATTTTGTCGATTTTTTGGCATTTTTCTCAACTAGGGTTTGAATGACCTCTTGTGCTGTTTGGACGGCTCGTTAGGCCCCTTAGGCCATCCAAGACGGTCAATTGACTTAATAGGCCATTTGGTTGGGCTGTTTAGGATGCCCATGAGGCTTGCCAGACCATATGGGTGGGCCATCTAGGACGACTGTTTGACCTTCTAGGTCATTTGGGAGGGTCGTTAGGCCTCCCAAGATATTTGGGATGGCAAAGCCAAGGGGGGGTGTTGAGGTCCCCTCCCTATCTATTTGGCCCTTAAATGGCCCTCAGGCCTTTTGGCACTAGGCTTGGACTATCTGGCCGTTGGGCTAGGCCATTCGGCTAGGCCATTCGGCTGACAAGGAAGGTTGTTTGTCCCCTTGTGCCATCTAGATCTAAACCTGGGTTGTCGACCAGATTGGTCGGCCATTATTCACCAACGAGATGTTGATGAAGCCAACCCTCCTATGATGACATGACATGGCACATTGAGAAGCATGAATAGGCAATTGAACGAACAATTGCAGACGAGTTGCCAAGCTTGGTGCATGCATGTCAAGTCTCACCATACTTGGTACCATAGTTGAGAAAATTTGCAAAAAATCCCGATTCAAGCTGATTTTACCCAATTCATAGCTCGGTTGATTTTTGCTAGTTTTTCCCAATTTAAAAAAAAAAATTGTGATATGCATGGAAAAAGCTTTTTTTTCACTGAAAAATTGCATTTTCTTCGGTTTTTTCAATGAAAAATTGCCGACTTTTCTTCCTTTTTTTGCCGATTCCTGATTTTCTCAACTATGCTTGGTACAACTTGTAGAAAGGAGGGAGGAGCTAAGTTTCATTCATTTGCAACATAGCCAAGTAGGAGAGAGCCAAGGAGGAAAAGGAGACCAACAACAACTCAAACCAAATAGAAGGAGATTAGCTGCCAACCAGAACACATTAGCTAGGGCATGTTTTAGGGCTTCGATGGAGAATCATCGACAACAATAGAACATGAGTGATTTTCCTTGTGGAAGTAGGGCTAGGCCATGGAAAGAAAGCAACAGGAATGAGAGTTTTGCTGAAACCCTTGCCTGATGCGAATAAAAATTTGGAGCTAGGTGGGAATCAACCATTTGTAGTCTAGTCGTGCAACAACGGAGAGAAAATCCAAAACCCTAACCCTAGCTACCAAAATCAACAATGATTTTGCTAGAAAAAAGAGAAAAATCAATAAAATCAGTGTGTTGACAAAAGAAATCAGCTTGCTGGTAGTGAAAATCAGTAGTTGAGTGGAGGGCATTAGAAATTTAGTAGCGAAATTTGGTACTTTGGCAAAGAAATTTGACATTTTGACAAGAATACCTTAGCTTGACAAATGACGACAATTTGGAGTGTGTGTTGGGGCATTAGGAGTAGTTGAGTAAATGTGGAGTGCAAGGAATCAAAGTGCGCAATGGTCCAACCATCTACGAGAGCCAAGCTAAGTTGTTAGGCCAAGGTTTAGGGCCATTAGGCCATAGGAGAGGGCTGTTAGGCCCAAGAGGGGGTTGTCCAAGCCTTGAATAAGGTTGTCTAAGCCTTGGAGTTGACGTCCAAGGCGGCGCAAAAGCTGAGGGGGCCACTTGTGATGTCAACGAAATTGGTTGTAGACAGACAATTGCGTGGACAAAAAGTGACGAGGATAGAAACCCTAGTTGCCAAGGAGAGGAATTTGGTGGATACCCTAACTAAGCAGTGGTTGCAGAGGCAACTAGGGCATGTCATGAGTTGCTGTGTGATTGCGTAGAGGCAATGTGTCCACATTGTAGATTGCATGTAGTTACACATCGACAACTACAATTATTTCCAATTGTTGGTGTGGGGGATATAAGTGGATCAAGAAGAGGAAGTGCCCCCAACAAGTTGTGAGCCATAGGAGGGATGCAGTAGCGGAGGTCATAAATTGTCGAGAGTGACTGGGATAGAGAGACAAGAAAACAACCCTCTAAATTTTCCCTAGAGTAGAGTCTAGTGTCAAGACAAGGGGCAAGGACGCACAACAGTGCACATAGAGTGCACTTTGACAAGCACACTTGGTCGTGGGGTAGAGAGGAGAGGAGAGAGACACACTTCAGGCAACAATTTAAGGTCGTTGTCTAAGATATGGACATTTGAACCAATGCCGAGGATGTAATAGAATGACAATAAAGGGAAGGAGAAGGTGGTATCCTCATAGAAGGGAAAGGGTAAGGAGAGGATGCAGATTCCTTTGAATGAAATTAGATGCACATCGTCGACAAGGGAGTTGTTGCCACATTGGCACAGGGTGCCATGTTTTCCGTTTTTGTAAGTGATCTGCTCTGTTCCTTCCCTCCTTTTTCCCGTTCTTCATCCCTCCCTTTCTCCCTCTTCCTTGCAGTTTTCATTCCTCTTCCTTCCTCCCTTTTCTTCCCCCCAGTAAAGTTTCCAGAACAGAGGTGTTCCCTGAAAGTTTCTAAGTATCAGGGCGCAACCCGACTTCGCTGCGAAGTCGGGGTGCGCCCTCAGGTTGGAGCGCAGTAGGAAAGGCGAAGTGCGACAACAGGACAGGAGATGAGCGAAATTTGACTAACTGCTGGGGCGCAACCCAACTTCGTAGCGAAGTTAGGGTGCGCCCTTCTTCCTGGGCGCACTTGGGGAGCAGTATGGCAGAAAATAAACTAAGTGTTGGGGCGCAACCCGACTTCGCAGCCGCACTTGGGGAGCAGTATGGTAGAAAATAAACTAAGTGTTGGGGCGCAACCCGTCTTCGCAGCGAAGTCGGAGTGCGCCCGCCTCTTAGTGTGCAGTCCGAACAGCAAAGAAGACAGCAAGTGCCGGTGCGCAACCCGACTTCGCAGCGAAGTCGGGGTGCGCCCTCTGACCGGTGCGCAGTTGGGGAAGCAAGACCAGAAAATGACTAAGGCAAGATGACCCTTCCAATTGCGCTATTTTCTACCTGCGCAACCCGACAACGCTCAGATCCTGGGCGAAGTTGGATAAACTGCCTTTCAAGGCAGCCATGTGTCACTCATCAGCATCTGACAGGTGTCCAACTTCGAGATCCGAGCCAAGGCATGACCGGGAAAAGGACAAAGCATGGGCAGCACTATCTGCGCCAACTGCCACCATTTAAGTTGATGTAAAGTGCCATCTGCCGCACCTACCCGCATTCCTGCTGACCGTTTGACCCGACGTACCGCCACGTAGCTGTACAGCCTTCAGGGAGACCATGCCGCAAGTACAGTCCTGCCCGACAGAAGTCAACATCAGCAGCTCTTCAGCCGCTTGTGTCAGCTAATGTTTAGTCTGGGACTTTGTGCCCGAAAATGTAATCGGGGGGAACTTGAGGCTATAAATAGCCATGTAATTCATTGTAAAAGGGGAGAAGGGGAATATATTGCTAGGGAACAATTGTAGCTGTGCGTTTGCCTCTAATACAAGCATATATTTGGCTCTGCTTACTGTCTTTTATCTTGTATGCTGCCTCTCCTTGTCATTTCTGCCTCATGTTTCTTGTATCATTGCTTACTGTTGTACTGAACTCTAGACTCCGGTATTTGGTGATCAAGTATTCTTGGAATGCATAGATAGAGGATACATAGGATTAATGATAGCTGTAGTTTCAATGTGTGCTTTGTAAAGGAATGTTGTTAGTAGTGGTGATTGATCGTTGCCGTGCTGCTTATTCCCCCCTCCCAACTCCAATCACATTTGGATTTTCTTTCTGCACTTTTATCTCTTTCCCTGCACTCTTAACCTAAAACACTAAAAACCCCATAGGAAGCCGGCCTTCTCCGGAGATTGGCACGGAAGGCATTCCTTCCTTCCGGCCTTTCAATCTGGTGGGCGAATCTGGGCGCAACAACAACAAATCCTTTCCTCATGGCAGATTCGTAACCAACAGGATTTTTCATGAAGACGGTGAGAAGATAATCACATCCATGGAAAGCACAAACTTTCTTGTCCTGGGATTGTAGAGTCTGTAAGCTTTTGTATTCTCACAATATCCTACAAAGATGCATGCCTGACTCTTTGGATCGAGCTTCTTTCTAAGCTCATCAGGAATGTGAGAATATGCCAACGAGCCAAACACTCTAAAATACTTAACATTTGGCTTTTTACCATACCAAGCTTGGTAAGGTGTCTGTCCTTCCAAACTTGCAGTAGGACTTCTGTTCAAGATATGTACGCTGGTCCTAGCTGCATCTGCCCAATATGAATTAGTCAAATGATTCGTTTGAAGCATAGACCTTGCCATCTCCACAATGGTGCAATTCTTCCTCTCTGCGACACCATTCTGTCGTGGAGTGTAGGCAGCTGTGAACCGCCTCTTAATGCCATGTTGCTTAAAGAAATTCAAGAACTCATTAGAGGAGTATTCGCCTCCTCTATCTGATCTAAGACATTTTACAAAATATCTACTCTCACTTTCAACTCTTGTTTTGAAATCGACAAAGCATTCAAATGCTTCATCCTTATATTTCAAAAAATATATCCAAGCACATTCTAGTAAAATCATCAATGAAGAGTAGGAAGTAAGAGTTGTTACCAAGACTCTTGGTCCGCATCGGACCACAAATGTCCGTATGCACTAGCTGGAGTGGATAGCTGGCCCGCCATGCTTGTCCATGAGGAAATTTTGATCCGGCATGCTTCCCAAGAGCACACCCTTCACGGACTTCCTTACTATCCTGAACTTTAGGAAGTCCGGTTACCATCGCTTGTGAAGTTAGCATTTTCAAACTAGCTGAATTCAAATGACCATATCTCAAGTGCCATAGGACACTTGGATTGGAAATAGCAACATTTGCTAACTTATCTCCCCCTGGCTGGCCAAACTTTAAAGGAAACAATCTATTCTTGGACATTGGCACTTGTGTAATGATTCTATTACTGTTATTTTTATCAAAAATAGTGCATTTACCCTCATCAAAAAGTAACTTGTAGTTCTTTTCTAACATTTGACCAACACTTAAAAGATTGTGTTGAAGATGGGGTGTGTAATAGATATCACTTACATGTTTGACGCCTTCTTTAGTTGGAACTGCCATTGCTCCAATGCCTTCAACTCGCCAATGATTTATCATCTCCCAATTTGATGTTGGATTTGTATGAGGAGTTTAGAGTAGCAAAAAGCCCTTCTTTGCCACTCATATGGTTTGAACACCCAGTGTCCAAGATCCATGTATCATTCATGTTCTGATCTGCTTGACCATAAGAGAGAAAGAGATTTGTGGCTTCTTCCTCTTCTCCAAAATTTCCAAACTGATTGCTCTGGCCGCTACTAGTTCCTTGTGAAGTCTTTGTCCAACAGTCCACGAGCATAATGGCCAAGTTTGCCACAATTGTAGCAAGATTGTTTTGACTTATCTCCTCCTTTGCCTCTACTTGATTGTTTTCCTCTATTTTGCTGTCCTTCTCTATTCTGTTGTTCACCTCTGTTTGATAATCCTCCTCTGTTCTGATTTCCTCCTCTGTTAGGAGTTCCACCTCTCTGATTATTTCTGCCTCTTCCTCTATTCTGTCCTTTGCCACGACCTCTACCTCTGCCTTCTTGTGAAGCAAAGGCTTTATCATCTCCTCCGTAACTTGTGGAAGGAGTTTGCTGTAACCTCTCTTCATGTGAGAGAAGTGAGCCAATTAGGGATTCAAAAGACAGAGAAGTTAGGTTTTTGGATTCTTCTATAATTATGGCAACTGAATTCCACTTAGGAAGAAGTGTCCTCAACACTTTCTTCACTATAACTTCAGGCTTTACATCTTCTCCTAAAGTGACCATCTTATCTACTACTGCTTTCACACGCACGCAGTAATCACCAACCTTTTCACTCTCTTGCATTTTAAGAGTCTCAAACTCTCGTTTCAAGGTTTGTAGTTTAACTTGTTTGACTTGGTCACTACCCCTATAACTTTCTTTTAAAGCATTCCAAGCAGATTCAGCAGTTATAAAAGAAGCTATTATAGGGAAAATACTTCTATCAAGGGCGGCTTGGATATGATAAAGGGCGGAAGAATTATTCTTTTGTGCTTCCTTTCTAGCCATTTTATCAACCACATTCAAAGCTGCCCATTCAGCAGCAGTAGGTTCAGTATATCCCTCTTCAATCACATCCCAAAGACCTTTGCCTATCAAAAGAGTTTTCATTTTAATTGACCAATACTCGTAATCACAACCATTGAACTCAGGGATTGGTAGACTAGTATTGGAAGCCATATTAGAAAGCAAACTTTATTGCAACTTCAAACAAGTAGTACAAAGAAGTACAAAATAGATCACTGATTTACTGATTTAAATCAAATCTAGCTTTCTTAATATGCTCACTGATTTGGCGTTCTTCTTCTCGAGGATCACGCAAAACAGGAAAGGTGAAATTGTTTGCTTCGTCGTCACTAATTATAATGACTTCAGGTGCTGCTGCTGGTTCATAACTTCTTTTGAGAACATTTCGTTCTTCAGTTGCAGTTTTCACCTCCACTGGTTCTTCTTCCTCTTCTTCTTCTTCTTCTTCTTCTTCTGCTTCTTCCGGTTCTGAATCAGGAGAGCGGGGTGTATAGCTCTCACTTGTTTCTACTTCAGGCACTGCAGGCGTATAACTGTCACTTGATTGTCCTTCAGGTACTATTTCAACCGTCTCGGATTCAACTATCCTTTGCCCGAAGATATTATCTTCAGAATTCGCCTCGTAGCCGTAATCCGGTTTCCTCGATGAGCAATTACTTGATTCTCTAATTGGCAAAACACTGTATGAAGTCCATACCGCTGGACTTTCCTGTCAAAGGAATCAGGAGTCTCTCTTCTCAACAGAGAGAGTAATGCATGATAGCATCCGGTTGACCGGATCATCTACCGAGAATCACACCATATGAACTGGGTTACAACTTAGTATGATGCAAAAAAAAAAATTTATATCAAAATATCTTTGCACCCTTTTTAAAATTTTTTTTTCTAAAATTTGTTTTAATAAAGACTTTTTAAAAAAAAATTAACAATTTCCTATATATATTTTTAATTATTATTTTTTAAATGAAATGGATATTTAAAAAACAATAATAAAAAAAACATATATAGAAATTATAATTTTTTTAAAAAACATTTAAAAAAAAACAAATAATAAAAAATTTAATTAAAAAAAAATTTAACCTTTTTTTTGCAAACCCCCACTGGGATTCGAACTGGTAACCTCCGCTATCTACCCGGCGATCTTAGCCGCTGCACCACGCAGCTTCGGATGGTAGCAAGGAAACAAAAAAATTATTTAAACCTCCATAATTCGCAAAGACAATTTTTTTTTTTTTTACCCCGACGGGATTCGACCCCGGGTCTCTGCTCTGCAAGGCGGGGACTTTCACCGCTAGAGCACTGTAGCCGGACGGGAAAAGGAGGACTTAGACTATATTTAACATCATCGGCTTAAAACATTTTTTTTAAAACAAATTAGTCCCACATTGAGTGGGCGACTAGCTTTGCAAGGCTTTATCAAAGCCTGCGAACGGTGTTAGGTCGATTGCCTTCGGGCAATCGATCCGCCAACCTTTTGCCCGTCAGACGACCAATCAAACGCCGCCACGTGGCACACATCGGAGCTCTCGTCCACGTCAGCCAGACACGTCCGCAGTCGTCCACGTCAGCCAGCCACGTCAGCGTCCAGTCAGCTCTGGTCAGCCTCGATCCACGTGCTGCCAGCTCTGCCGCCACGTCAGCCTCGATCCACGTGCTGCCAGCTCCGTCGCCACGTCAACCTGCTGTCAGCGCCGCCGCCACGTCAGCCTGTTGTCAGCGTCTAGTCAGATCCTCGGGATCCGTCGCTCCTCGGGATCCGTGCGCTCCTCGGGATCCATGCGACAGTCGCTCCGCTGCTCCTCGGGATCCGTGCGAGAGCTTCTCCACCGCTCCTCGGGATCCGTGCGAGAGCTTCTCCTCCGCTCCTCAGGATCCGTGCGCTTCGGCTTCCATGCCTTACCTCGGCCCTCGGGATCCATGCCCCCTCGGCTTTGATACCAGTGTGAGTCTAAGTTTCAATTAACCTTAGATTAACATTAGGCCAAAGGTAATAAAATGACACGAATAATTAAAGCCGAAAATATTCAATTAAACTAACCAAAAAACATACATTAACTTAAACCTTATATAGGCTTAGAACAGGCGCTAAAGTAGGGAAGGGAAGGTGGAGGAAGATCGGGGAGTTTAGAGAGAACGGAGGAGTAGGAAGTGGAGTGGGAGGTGGCAGCGAGCGTGGGGAGAGGAAGGGAGTGGAGTGATAAGGGAAAATGGACGGCAGGAAAGGAGGAAGCTGAATGGAGGGATAAGGAGAAAATGAAGGAAAGGGAGAAGGAAAAATCATGCCGACCATCCAACAAAATTAGCCGACAAAAGGTAAGTGTGTTCACACTGGGCTTAGAAAAACTAGATTTTTCTAAGCCTGTTCCAAGCTAAGTCCTGTTCACACTTGCAACACTCATTAAGGTCATTGTTGCATGATGCCTCGATACATTTTATTATGTAGGTACCAAACTTTGAAAAAGAGATTTTCAAATTCTACCTACTATAAATGCTAGAGAAATATGATTCAAATAGGAGAAAAATTTTGATTGGGAGGAAAGAAGTCCTAGTCACTTTTGATGTAGGTGACTTCAAGAGTGTGTTTAGGTTACTTGGCACAAGCTGCAGACTTGTTCAAAAGGAGGAAGTGGGTCGTTTCAAGGTTAAACAATTTGTCAGTAAGTGCTCAAAATTGTCATCTAAGGAAGTAGACAAGCTGTCAAGGTTCAACAACAAGGGGCTGGAGATGTATTAGCTCAAGTAGGTACCACATAGGAGATGAAGCAGGTGAAGGAACAAAGGGCTGCAAGGGATCAACAACTAGAGTAGGGATCGATATAGGATACAACTCCAAAGGAGACAAGGGCAGTGCAACAGGAGACAATAGTAGTTGCGTAAGAGACATGGGTAATGTAGTAAGAGGTGACCATTGTGGACGGGGTCACGAAGGACATAAAAGAGGCCGATGCTACTTTGGAAACATTGGATGTAGCACCCATAGTAGATATGGGCCTCCTTGGTTTTGATTTGAGGACACCATGTGGTGTCGAAATTGGGAGATGATATGGGAGCGACATCACCATTCAATCATGAGGGGTGCACGTCTTCCCCTCCTCTGGGGGTGATGCCAATGAAGATGACCTTGGAAATTGCATAGGAGGGTGTTGTTTCAGCAACAACACCAATGGGTTTGGAAGTTGGCCATACAAGTGAAGCAACAATGAATGAGGACATGCTAAAAGTGAAAGAACAATTGCCGATCCAAAATAAGTCAAAGGGAGAAGTAGTCAAAGGAAGTCCTAAGGCGGATGAAGTCGAAAGCGTTAGTGAGGATGATGAGGAAGCTGATTGGGAGAGTGACTCAAGTGAGCATATGATGATTGAACTACCTAAGTTGTCAACCACCATTGAGTGGTGACATCATTGATGAAAAAAATCACAACTTCTTTGGCAAGACGATTGGAGGGATGGAAAGAGTGAGGAATGAGTTTGATGCCAGTTCCCTTGGACAATGGCGACTTTGGACACTGAAGATGGAAACTAAAGTGGCCAAATTGATGAGTTGTGTGCATGATGAGGGAAGAATAAAGAAGTTACCCTAGATGGCACAAACTCAACCATGGGAGTTGGGTGAAGGTAGTAGCATCTAGAGCATGATAGGGTTGACAGAGCTTCCAGAGGGTACAAGGGCTTTGTACCGCCATTCACCATGTATCTATTTTTTAGAGGATAAGTTGATACTTATCCTACGCCTGCAATGGTGAAGAAGTTCAAGCTAACACTTAAGAGGGAGTCCACTTATGCTTGGCTGAACTACTAGGCGTATCTGATACAAGGGTTGACAATAGGATTGCAAACATTCCATGAGATGGCTAATAGCTCATAGTTGAAGGTGGGGAAGCAAGTGGTCTGTATAAAAGAACTAGTGGATGAGCTTTGACAATTGAAGAAGGAAGCTAAAGATGAACTGTCAAGGAGTAGAGAGGAAGTGGAGGAGCTGAAAAAGAAGAATGAGGACCAGTTTGAACAATTTGAGCAGGAAAAATCAGCCAAAGACCAGCAGATTGCATCTTTAGGCGAGCAACTTGCAACCTTAAAGGAAAAGGTGTCTGAATTGGAGGGTAAATCGTAGCATTATGGATATCATTGGGCGAGATACTCAACTTATGCCACCCAGCTGAGAGTTGAGACTGAGGCCTTTAAGACATAGGTTTGAGGTTTGGGAGCAAAACTTGTCAAAGTTCAGCCTTCTCCATGGCAGCATAGTTCCGAGGAGCAGCAGACGCAGTCGGAGAGGACGTCGACTAATCTAAAGGGGAGGGCAGATGTAGAAATTAGTTCTGATGTGGAATGAGTATGCAAATACATTTTGTTGTATAGTTTTTTCTTGTCATTGTAAATAATGTAGTTTGCATGCAAAGTGTTTATAGAAAGTTACCATGTTATCTTGCATGGCAAGTGTTGTCATTATGTGCGCACATAGAGTTGTCAAGTATTAATCATTTGTCATGTAATGGGCTGTTAGTTGTCAAATGGTGGACAGGTACAAGGAACTTGCATAGTCACGCAACTACCTCCCTTGTCGGATTCGTTATTTATATGCCCATTACTGTTCAGCAAAGACGTGTGACAAGATGTGATAGTGTTGCAGGGGTTGCACATATGTATGTTGGATGCAGACATTGCGGAATATCATTGTTGTATTCATGGTGATTTTGCATTTCATATTTTGCATATATCAATGAGAATGAATAGTTTTAATTGATATCTTGCATTTAATCTTTCTTTGCATATGTTGAATTGCTATTGCTATCAACAATTGCTTGTCATTTACTTTTCCTGTTCCATCAATTGGGATTACACTCACTGTACTCTAACAACTCCTTGGTTGTCTAGGAGGTGTAGATAGATGCAACTTAATGGTTTCTTGTTTTCTACTATTGGCCCTCAGCCACAAATACTAGGAGAGTTCTTGAGGGGTCAGACTGTATGCCCTCCCAGGATTATTCAACCAGGCTCCCTTAATCCTAGCTATTCTTCTAGAAGCATCATTAGATCATATGTTGGCTCTTTTGGGACAGTTGTGATGATGATGACTTTGTTTGTCCTTTGCATTCCACTGTTGATGACAGTTGGTGCTTGGATCCCCTTGGGCTGCTAATTCCCTTACTTTGTCACTACCCATTGTGGTGTCCACCCCATGATGCTGAGATTTGGTGTTTCACTTTGGTGTAGTTTGCTCTGTTTTGTTACTCTAATTTAGTTAATGTTGTTGGTACTCTCATGTTTGCAATGGTGCATTCTAACAGTTTATTCTGTTCAATCCCATTGGCCTACTTTGGTTATCCATGGACATTAGTTGAATTATCTGATCTTATCTTATCCATTCTTTTTATGATTGTGTTGTCCCTCAAAGTTTCTAATAGTTCTTTGACAAATGATCTCAATCCAAAAATTCATCTATAAGTCAGAGAATTAGATGTTTTCTAATTTCTATTGGGTACTTTAGTTGCTCTGAAGAGGCAATTGTTTCTTTATAAAATAATGAAGCAAATTGATTTTGTTTCATGTTTTTCAAACTCATGCACATGTTTCTACCTATGATTTGTAGCATAGATACGTAAGCAGTTTTGGATAGACATTTATAACGGTAAGGTGTCAATCCTTGCTACTTCCCTCTAAACTTTGCTGTTGGTAAGGGGCCCTTAAGGTTTAACTTCAATTGTCCAAGTGTCTGATCATCTTGTTGAGTTGGCGGGTGGAAGTGGTGCAACTTAAAGATTGAATTTATTTCATTTATACTTGTGTTACATTTGTGCATAGTTTGTGTTATATATGTGCATAGCTTTGTTAAGGATTTTTGTCAACCAGGCATGCTATACAAGACATGGTGGTCCGTGGTGCACCTGCAATTGCCATATCAGCTGCACTGTCACTTGCGGTAGAGGTTACTAATTTGGGTCCAGTTGATTGGAAAGTGGACGATGCTGTCTCATTTTTGCAAAAACGCTTGGAATACCTTGTTTCTAGGTAATATGACTACCTTTAGACTCTATTGGTTGTCTCTAATGGAGACTGGCTTGATGGTTGATAATGGTTAATATTTTTGATTTCCAGCCGTCCAACTGCAGTTAACCTATCAGATGCTGCCAAAAAATTAAATGATGTGGTCCTGAAGGCATCCACTGATACCCCCAAGCCTGAGGGTATTTTTCAGGTGATTCTTACTTTTTGGAATGCTATGTAATTAATGTATAATACATTTAGAGCATGATTGCTTTTGGATATTTAGTAGTTGCAAGTATTGCTTATTCAAAATTTGTGCCACCCAATTTGACCGAAATTTCTGCTTATTTGATTTGTACCTGAAATAGTGTGAGGAATAAATTGAAATGTTCATACGAAAGAAGTATATTGTGAGCTAAAATTGGCAATTAAAGATTAGGTGATTAATTGAAACTTGTACAGGTTTGATTGGCAAACAAAGCAATCAATTAGATCCCTATTTTCTTGACCAAGAAATTGCAATGCATAGTATGTGAGCTGAGGCCAGAAATAACTTGAGAGAGCATGCAATTAGCCATGAATTGAAGATCTTCACAATAGAGACATAATCTAACAGAATCAATGCATTGTGCATATTCTCAGTACGGATAGGAAAAGAGAACACAGCAAAAAAAGAACACGAGATATGATGTGGTGGCCTTAAACATCATAATATCTCACTAAAAAGGAAATAGATCTCAAACCACTATACAAATGATGGGTGAGTGGGAGTGTAAATACTGCTCATGATACAGTTGCACGAATCCCAATGATCAATGCACAAGGCGAAAATGGGCTGGTGGGCCAATACGATAGTACATCACAAGTACAACGTAGGCCATGACCAATAGTGGCTGATAACACATTTCAACATTTCCCTTTAATATGAACATGTGCCACGAAGAGAAGACATTACTGAATACTCTCCCTTAATGGAAACTTTATTGCACTAAAATGGCTTTGCAAGTGGATAAAGGTGACCTTTGGCATGCCCTTAATGAAAATCTCCACAAGCTGATCTGTAGAAGGCACATATACTGACACAAGCTATCCTTGAGAATGAAGTAGTCTAATGTAGTGCATCCAAATCTCAATGTGCTTGGTTTGCTGATGCTCTACTGGGTTGTCAATCACTTGGATAGTACTCTCATGATCACAAAACAAATTATTGGGGCCTTTGTGAGGAAGGCCCAATTGCTCAAGAACTGTTTGCATCCACTCAAGATGTTCCCTAACAAGAACCACATTACAATATTTTGTTTTTATGGAAGACAAAGATATTGTGTGCTATTTCTTAGAAACAGGTCCAAAGCTAAGCGGGAACAAGTAACTTTAAGTAGACTTTCACTCATCAAGACCACTGGCCCAATTCGCATATGAATAGCCTCAAAAAACAATGGGATCCCTTGCAGTGTAAAGGATTCCTAGTGAACAGTACCCTTATTGTAGCACAAAATCTGCTTGGTAGCCTTCCAATGACTCTCATGAGGTGTGTGGATGTAGTTGGAACACAGATTGACAACAAATGCAATGTCTGGTTGGGTGTGGGTGAGATAGAGAAGATTACCTACCAAAGTTTGATAATTAGGAACATCAACCAAAGGGGAAGGATAGTTAGCCTAAACCTTCACCCTAGAAGTAAATGGGGTACGAGCCGACTTAAACCTTCCATTCCAGAACACAACAAAAGACCCAAGGCATATTAAGCCTACAAGAGAGAAATCCATGAAGAAGACTGAACTGTCTGAATGCCCAAAAAATAATTTAGGTCTAAATTTGTCATCTGAAAGGAGTTTTGAAGCCTTAGCTCCATCTCTCGAATCAAGGAAGTCGAGCTTCCAATGATGACCAAATTGTTACCATAGAGTGCAATGATAAGAACTAGTCCTTTGTGATGCTTAATGTAAGCATCATTGTCAATCTCACACCAACGATAGCCACAATTGAGAAAGGAATTGCGGATCTTCTCATACCATGTGCTAGGTGCCTACTTTAGCCCATATAAGGACTTCTTGAGCATGCAAACTAATGGACTTGGCCCATCTTGCACCAATCTATTTGACTGTTGCATATAGTCTCCCTCTGAAGGCCCCTATGAAGAAATGCCCTCATGACATCCATTTGATGGAATTTCTAAGTCGACAAAGCAACAGTGGATAGAATCATGCGAATGGAGTCCATGCAAGCAACAAGGGCAAAAGTTTTGATATGGTCAATCCCCTCTTGAGAAAATCCTTTAGTAAGAAGATGAGCTTTGTGTTTCTCAATCTGACCATTAGCACCAAAATTGGTCTTGTAGGCCCATTTAAAACCAATAATGTTCTTATTGTTAGACAAGGGAACCAACTCCCAAATTTGATTATCCATCAAAGATTCACTCTGCTTGGATGGTTGCCTCCCATTTGGGACATCACTTAACCTAACTATAGGTGGTAGCATCTTCATCAACATCCACTTTGCTGAGCAAAGGAGGGAGGGGGCTTCCCATTATGTTCGCACGACAAGATCCCCCTAGTGGCTTGGATGATGAACCTAGCCCACTTGGTCAATCAAAGGAGTCTCAAGAAGTGGGAACTCATCGACAAAAGCAACATCAGGATTTGGAGATGATCGTCAAAATTTGAAGAAATGTCCACAACTGAATTGTTAGGAGGATCAACTACCTCAACCAAAATGCTATGGGGAGGATGATCAACTGCAACATCCGAGCATATATGTGATTGGAAGATGGATGAAAGTATAAATTTGAGGACAGGTATCAACAATAGCCAAACGATATTGAGAAGATTTGGGAGAGGTCTATGGGCCCATAAGTGGGACCTTGTCAAAATGACCTCTCTCTTGGTAATCACATCTTGTATAAATGGATCATAGAGCTGATATGTCTCCATCTCCTCGTTGTACACAAAAAATGAATAGTGGCTCTTAGGTTGAAGCTTGTTTTGCTGCTCAATAGGAACATGTGCCCATGCAACTCAACCACATATTCTGAAGTGCAAAATTGAAGGCTGCTCTCATTTCCATTAATCATAGGGTGTTTGCTAGGGTACCTAGAAATAGGTACATGGGGCTTTGATATTATATTGTATAAGGGTATTATGGATAGTTGGCATGGGCCACACATAACCCAAGGTTGATTATATTATTATATTATATTATAATAATGAGTGGGATGAAGGTTTAGTAGTCGGCTCCCCAAAGTAGAATTAGAAGATGGGTATATAAAAAAGGGATATTGTCATTGTAATCATCATCATTCATATCGAGTATTCTCTTGTAATTGTCTTTGCCTGCAAAGTGGCCTCTCATCTTGGGAGATCTTGTGGAGTTATTCCTTAAGGAGTATTATTGGTGTTGCCCTACCTTAAGGCTATTATCTATATCTATATCATTGTGTGGATTGTTACTGTGGATAATTATTTGTAGATAGATGTTTTGTTATTTTAATGAATGGTGAATGATTTATGTTAATGAGAATAAAGTTTCATAACAAGCGGTATCAAAGCAACGATTCTAGCAAAGTGGGAATTGTTTTCATGGTTTGCAGAATTTTGGCAATTTTTATTCAAAAAAATGTCTTTTTTTTCGAGAGCCACATCTTTGTGTAAAGTTGTCTGATTCAAATGATTCTTGCACCATTTTGTTCAAAATTTGAAAAGCTTCAGTGGTCATATGAAGGCATCCAAGCACTATTGAGGGAGATATGACCCTAGGAAGTTAGCCATCTGGAACAGGGGCAGTGACGATTTTTGAAATTGCATTTTTTTTTTTCTCTAGAAAACAAAATTTGAGATATCTATTAGTTGGGGTAAGCAAATTGTCGGTTGTTTTTTGCGTCTAGTTATCTATGTGGAATTTTAGCTTCAGAACACGGGGAGATATATATTTTTGTAAAACCCTAGTTTGCATTGTCTTTTCTTAATGGGGTATGAGCTTGTGGAGTTAAACCTTTTTTTTGAAAGAGAGAATATTCATGTAAGAGAGTGGTTGAAAGTATTCAGATCTAAATTTGATGAAACGAACTTGATGCGCTATGCTTTTTTATCTGTGTGAAGACTCAGCTTTGGATCCACATAAAAAGAGATTAGATCAAGAGCCTAAACCTTCTTTATCTGCATAGTTTCCTCCTTTTCAACAATTTTTGTAGAATTCTTCATGTTCATATGTATCCACTATCTTCCACATCTGAGTAGTGATCACATTTGGTTGGCCAAAATGGAATAAATTACTCCATTCAAAATAGAGATAACGGATTTAAGTTCCATCATGTTCCTGCATTAATTTGGCTTCAAGATGGGAAAACAAGATTGCAACATTGAAACCAACTTGTAGAGCTCAAAAAACTCTGCAATTTGGAGAAAGGACAATTTTCACTTCAGTATGATATCTTATGGCCTTGTGGAAGTTTGCCTTTTATAATAGATGCGAAAGGGCTAAAATTTAAAAATTCAAAATTTGAATTTCTCTGGGAATAAGTCATGATCTCTTTCAAACTCCTAGATGCCTAGGTAGAAGAAATGATTAAGTCATAGTTATCCAGAAATTGTCAAGACTGAGCAGACAGTTCCCCATGGTGGACTGTCATCATATTGGAAAACTTCTGAAACCCTGGATGTGTTAAAAGTTCCAAGTAATGACAACAAGCAAGACTTATATTTGAGAATAGAAGTTCCGAGTCACGACAACAAGCGCGACTCATATTTGAGAATTTAGGTGACGTGACTTGGTATATTCCATGAACTCTGGCAAATCTTGGAGTTCTGTATGATATCAGCAGGCAGGACTCGCAATCAAGCTGGCTAGCTTGGGGACGTGGAGGTTGGAAAAGTAGAGCAACAAAAGAATGTGCATAGAGTGAAGGGAATTCCTGAGAGACTGAATACTAGTATCTTGATGATATGAGCAAAACTGAGTGACAGGACTCGGCAGATTATATGCCATCCTATTTAGATTAATGGCCATAAATTGAGCAAGAGAATTCATTACAGAATGTATTTTGATGATTTTCTTTGAAGTGTTACATAAATACATAGACATGGGTACATTCTGGATTCTAATATGAATTCCATTTTATCAGTTGGGGTTTTGGGTGGAACATGGAGACATTTTCATGCATATCAGTTGAGTTGTAAATTAATAAAAATCATTGTTGCATGAGCAGTTTATCATTGTTTACACATGTTTGCTTTAACGATTATGATATATTCTACATAAAAACTTTATTGTTATATAATACCTGATAATTGATCCTGCTAAATCTAAATATGCACTCTGAGCACACAAATATAATTGAGATCTTAATTAATCTGTAGTGAGATCACATAGGCAATTTTGACTTCCCTACTATAATAATGACAAAGATTCACTGATGTTCCTAGGGTATAGTCCTTTCTATCCTCTTTTTCATCTATCTCCTGTCCTTGTAGTTCTGGAATCCACAATCCATTCTTGAGAGGAAGAAAACCAATGGGCTGAATGCATGACTTCATGTGCATTATGGGAAGTGTTACTATATTCATCCTAAGCTGCTAGAAAGGGTGCATCACATCTGGATTGCTTGGCAAATTCTTCAAGATTTTGAATTTTGCTCCTGTAAAACTGGGTTTTGTGACTTTTCTTCTTGTCCTATCCTCAAACTGGGTTCTTTGAATTTTTCTTGTAGTTTTTCTGGCCATTGGATTTTGGCTTTTTGAATCGTTCTTTGAAGTTCTGAATCATCTTTCAAATTTGCTTGAGCCTTGGGTGGAAGCTCTCCTAGATTTCTCAAAGTCAGCTAATGCAGGATAAGATGGGTGGATAAAAAGATATGAAAGCAAGAGAGATATTGCTAAGAGCAATATCCACATCCTCAGAGTTGTCCTTTGATTTGCCCTTGCAAGGAATAAATCGAATTTTAACTTCTTAGACTGATGATATACTCCTAAACATTGTGAAAGTCTTCTAGCTTCAAAGTGGCAAGCTCTATCTCTAGTCTTCCAACTTATGTGTTGTTGGCTTTCCAAAAGAGCTGCTTAAACCACTCCCAAAGATCATTAAGTTCTTTGCATTTTTCGGTGTGAAGACTCAGCTTTAGATCCACATAAAAAGAGATTATATCATGAGCCTCAGCCTTTATCTGCATGGTTTCTTCCTTTTCAACAATTTTCGTAGAATTCTTCATGTTCATATGTATCCACAATCTTCCATATCTGAGTAGTGATCACATTTGGTTGGCCAAAATGGAATAAATTGCTCCATTCAAAATAGAGATAACGGATTTAAGTTCCTTCATGTTCCTGCATTAATTTGGCTTCAAGATGGGAAAACAAGATTGCAACATTGAAATGACTAAGTCATAGTTATCCAGAAATTGGCAAGACCGAGCAGATAGTTCCCATGGTGGACTGTCATCATATTGGAAAACTTCTGAAACCCTGGACGTGTTAAAAGTTCCGAGTAATGACAACAAGCAAGACTTATATTTGAGAATAGAAGTTCTGAGTCATGACAACAAGCAAGACTTATATTTGAGAATTTAGGTGACATATGACTTGGTATATTCCATGAACAATGGCAAATCTTGGAGTTCTGTATGATATCAACAGGCAGGACTTACAATCAAACTGGCTAACTTGGGGATGTGGAGGTTGGAAAAGTAGAGCAACAAAAGAATGTGCAGAGAGTGAAGGGAATTCCTGAGAGACTGAATTCTAGTATCTTGATGATATGAGCAAAACTGAGTGACAGGACTCAGCAGATTATGTTCTATCCTATTTAGATTAATGGCCATAAATCGAGCAAGAAAATTCATTACAGAATGTATTTTGATGATTTTCTTCAAAGTTTTACATAAATACATAGACATAGGTACATTTTGGATTCTAATATGAATTCCATTTTATCAGTTGGGGTTTTGGGTGGAACATGGAGACAATTTCATGCATATCAGTTGAGTTGTAAATTAATAAAACTAATTGTTGCATGAGCAGTTTTTCATTGTTTACACATGTTTGCTTCATTTAACGATTATGATATATTCTACATTAAAACTTTATTATGATACAATACCTGATAATTGATCCTGCTAAATCTAAATATGCACACTGAGCACACAAATATAATTGAGATCTTAATAAATCTTTAGTGAGATCACATAGGCAATTTTGACTTCCCTACCATAATAATGACAAAGATTCACTGATGTTCCTAGGGTATAGTCCTTGCTGTCCCCTTTTTCATCTATCTCCTATATAGGTTCTTCAAACTTTGTTTTTCTTCTTCCTCTGCTTCAAGCAGATGGCGATGAGTGATTATTCTCGGCATGTCAATTTTCAACTAATTATGTTTGCTTGTTCTTGAGTTTAGACAGCTTTGATTTCACATCTTTCAAATCCATTGAGGTCTTGCAACAGTTCGTGGATCTTCTTCCTCATTGATAACATGTGAATAACGCTCGGATTTGGGAATGCCATAGATCTCTTCTCTACAGTTGGTGGGTAATTGAGAATGGTTTCTCATGATTACTGTTGGTTACGAATCTGCCATGAGGAAAGGACTTGTCGTCAATGCGCCCAGATTCGCCCACCAGATTGAAAGGCCGGAAGGAAGGAATGCCTTCCGAGCCAATCTCCGGAGAAGGCCGGCTCCTATGGGGGTTGGATTGAGATAAGAGTGCAGGAAAGAGATAAAATGAGATAAGAGTGCGGGAAAGAGATAAAAGTGCAGAAAGAGATTTCAAATGGGATTGGAGTTGGGTGGGGGGAATAAGCAGCACGACAACGAATCAATCACCACTACTAACAACATTCATCTACAAACATACATCGAAACTACAGCTATCAGCGATCCCATGTATCCTCTATCTATGCATTCCAGGAATACCTGGCCATCAAATGCTTGGAGTCCGAGTTCAGTACAACAGCGAGCAATGACACAAGAAACATGAGGCAGAAATGACAAGGAGAGGCAGCATGCAAGATAAAAGACAGTAAGCAGAGCCAAGTATATGTCTGTATTTGAGGCAAACGCACAGCTACAATTGTTCCCTAGCAATATATTCCCCTTCCACCACTTACATTGAAAATGTGGTGGGTATTTATAGCCCAAAACTTCCCCCGATTACATTCATGGGCACAAAGTCCCAGACAAGACAGCAGCTGACACGAGCGGCTGAGGAGCTGCTGATGCTGACTTCTGTCGGGCCGGACTGTCCTTGCAGCATGGTGTCCCTGAAGGTGGTACAGCTATGTGGCAGCGCGTTGGGTCAAGTCTCCGGTCAACAGGAATGCGGGTAGGTGCGGCAGATGGTACTTCACATCGGCTTTAAATGTTGACAACTGGAGCCGGTAGTGTAGACCATGCTTTGTCCTTGCGCGGTCAAATCTTGGCTCGAATCCCGAAGGTGGATACTTGTCGGATGCTGAAGCGTGACACGTGTCTGCCTTGAAAGGCAGTTTATCCAACTTCGCCAGGAATTCGGGCGCCATCGGGTTGCGCAGGAGGAAGACAGCGCAGTTGGAAGGCCTCCTTGCCTTGGCATTTTCAGAGTTGACTTTACCGAACTGCGCACCGGTCAAAGGGCGCAACCCGACTTCGCTGCGAAGTCGGGTTGCGCACCGGTGCTTGGCTGTCTCCATCCGCTGTACAGACTGCGCACTGGAACAGGGGCGCACTCCGACTTCGCTGCGAAGTCGGGTTGCGCCCCAGCACTTAGCCATTTTCCTGATTGGTCATTCCCCTAGTGCGCCCAGGAAGAAGGGCGCACTCCGACTTCGCTGCGAAGTCGGGTTGCGCCCCTGACACTTAGTCAGATTTTCAATCGTTTCCTGTCTTGCTGCGCACGGGTTACCTATCGCGCTCCAAGCGAGGGCGCACTCCGACTTCGCTGCGAAGTCGGGTTGCGCCCAACACTTAGAAATTTTTCAAGGTACACTCGTTGAAGTTTCTTGGGGGAGAGAAGGGGGAAAGAAGAAGAGGGAATGAAAGCTGCGAGGGAGAGGAAGAAAGGGAGAGAAGAAGAAAGGGAACATGAGGAGAAGGGAAGGAAAAGAGCAGCTTATATGCGGAAACCAAAAACATGGCACCCCTGTGCAAAATGTGGCAACATTCCCGGCGGCTCGCGGGGTGTCGAGCTCGCCTCGGCGCAAAGAACCATGCCTTTATCCTTTGGGTGCAGAGGAACTTCCTTCCCCTGTCTTCTGCTGCTCTGGTCGTTTCCCTTGGGGCAACTGTTCTTCTTCATCTTCACTTTCACCAGTCGCCTCCTCAGTTTCGCCTTCTGAATCAGAAGGCTCTCCGCTTCCGGCCTCTCGCTTGCTGATGCGTTCGGCCACAGTCTTAGCTTGGTCCCAGACTGCGGCTTGGAAAGGAGAAGGGTCGCTGATTTCTCTGAGTATTGCATGGAATGCAGCGACCGCGTGCAGGTCAATGGTGTGAAATCTTTTGCCCAACTCCCCAAGAGAAGAGTTGATTTTGCAATACTTAGCCACCATTTGAGTGACCTGCGCTTCTTGAACTGGCTCTGTCCAGCTATCGATTTCAGCTGTATCTGTCTCAAAGGACAGCCAGTTCTCTTTTACCTGTTCAAGGGTGAGGAGCTCGTCATCTCTGACATAGCTCGGACACCCATGCTCGGACAGAATACGAAAAGGAGCCAGGAGAATTTGTCTTTCCTGTTCTAAGGCGTCCAGCGCCTGCCTGGCTGCTCTGATCCTTTCCGTCCGGGCGAAGTAAGTGTGCAAGGTTACCCTTGCATTTGCCCACTCTGAGGCAAGACAGGACGTAGGGGAGATTCGGAAGCCATCGTGTTCTATCTTCTCAAGTTTCATAGCCAGGTCTAGCAGTTGCCTCGCCTGGTGTTCGGCTTCCTCTACCACAGGCTTGCCCTGGGCAGATACTTCTTCAATTCTGGATAAGAAATCCAGAACTGTCAAGGACTTGACAAGGTTGGGCTTGCAACCTTGTAGCAGACTTGCGCGCATCTCCTTCGCCTTGCTCTTTGAAAAGGCCGCCGCTTGTAATGCTTGCTCTGCTAGCTGCGACTGCGCCTGTTTCAATGAACCCTGCAGTTGTGAGATCTGCTCCAGCGCTTCTTTACTCTCTTGTTCGGCTGTCTGCCGAGCGGCGGCCAGCTGGGCCTTGAGGTCTTCAACTTCTTGCTGTGCTGACCCCAACTGCGCTGTAGCCCTCGCCAAGTCTTCTTCGAGCTGCCTGGTTGTATTCTGCAGCTGGAAAAGCGCCTCCTGGGTTTCGAGATGCTTGACAAGGAGGTTGTCTGTTCTGCGGCGAATACCGCGGATCTCATATTCTTCGTTGATATCATCGAAGTTCTTCTCCTTCGTCTGAAGCTCGTAGTCTGCCTCGGTCATATCATGGAGAGGCTTTTTCACCTTAGGAATCAGCTTTTCTGTCGTAAGCACTCTCCGATTTAGGTCAAACTTTGTGCGTTTGACCGGGGCAGCTATCCCCTCGGCCCTTCTGCGTTTAACTCCTTGTAGGAAGGAGGCAGATCCCCCTGCGGCTCTTACTGCCAGAGGCTGGTCCTCAGTGATGCTCATGAAATCAAGGTCTTCCAGCTCCTGGGCCTGCTGCGGCATTTTTCCCGCGAACAATGAAGTAGGTGGGATACCAGAGGGGGTAGTAACCTTCGAGGGTGACCGGGTCCTAGGAGTGACAGGGGTTTGGCTAGACGGCGCTGGTAGGGTTTCAGTTGGCTGGGGCGAAAGATGTGGAGATGAAGGAGCGGCTTCAGCACTAACCGCGGGTGAAGGGTCTTGGGTTTGACTCAGGGATTGAAAGGCATTGGGGTCCTGAGCAAACTGGTCAAAAGAGTGAAAGTCGTTGAACGGCGGGGTGGCTTGCGATGCGGAGGATGCGGCTACGGCTTGCCCTGATGAAGTGGGAGTCGGGGTTTTTGCAGGGCCGACATGGACTTGGGCAAATGGCACAGAGGACGTACCTGCGGGCTCCGCCTGAGCCGACGCTGAAGGAATGGTTGCAGCCTGGATGTCCGCTACTGGTTCGGGGCTGTCTAAAGAGACAACCTCCGGCGCTGCTGCTTGTGGCTGCTCTGCAGGTGGCTGCTGCACTGGTTCCAGCGGTCGTTTGGTCCTTTCGACCTTTTTCTTTTTCTTTTCTCCCGACGCCGTGGCTGGTCCAGAAGGGAGCGGCAATAAAGGGGCGGCAGGCGCTGATGTCCCCACGGTAAATTTGTACCTGGGTCGCGCTGGTAAAATACCTGCCGCACTTGGTTCACTGGCTGGCGGTGTGAGCGTCTTCTCTGTTGATGGAGGGGCCAGCTCAGGAATTGACCGCTCTGAACCTTGCGCCACTTCGGGCGCTGCCACAGAAACAACAGGCTGCATTGGGCCCACCTGACTGCTGGAAGGAGTCGCGCTGGAAGTCGCCGGGGTTGACGATGACTGAGGGGTAGCCCTCCTTTTATGCCTTATGTTCGCGCCTCGGGGAACGCAAACTCGAAATTCGAGGGGCTGCCACGTGTCGACGTGTTGGTCATATAGTGCCGAAAACTCATCATCAACGGCAAGATTCCTCCGGCTTGACTTGTCGTGTTGCGTGCGACACCTCATTTTCCAGCATTCGAGGATTTTGTCTTTATGCCAGTTAAGCGGTGCCACCTTAGCGAGGAACTTCTTGAATCCCGCTGACTCCATTTGGTGGTCCGGGTTTCGTTCAGGATCATAGGTGACCTCCTCACAGTAAAATTCATGCCATGGTGGCCATGACTGCATCAGATGAATGCGCCAGTGGAGGTCTGCACCTGTCAAATTTCTTCTTTCTTTCATGATTTCGGGTCTCGGACAGATGTGTGTGAACTTTCCCCGGACCCCGATTGGGTCGTATTTCCAGCGTTGTGGCAGCATTATCAGGCCCATCTCCAGCAGCTCTTGCTCAAGATAAACGTGCTGCCCGATTTCGAAGACCTGAATATTGGCCCAGGTCATAGGATATTTGAATATGTGACCTCTCTTCTTCCCTTGGCCAAATTCCTCTTCAACGTAGTCCATTTGCCGCGCCACCTCCATCCCGAACTGATGGTCTGTGCAGAAGTAGGGCAGCAAACACGGCTTCCCCTTGAATCCGTAGATTCGGACGACAGTGCCCTGAGTCAGCCGAAAGGTATCACCAAGCTTGTTGTCTGTCGGATGCTTTGTCATAGCCGCTGGTGGGCGAGTCGCGCCACGGTTGAACAGTCCCATTGCATGGCCTAGAAAACCGACATTAAACTCGTAGAACGAGCCTTTCCTGTACAGGGCCTCAGTCCATTCGTACACGGGGAGCGGCTCTCCTCGTTCGTTTGCTTTCCTCAGGTTAGGGACGTTCATCCGGTAATGCATATGGTACAGGCATAGCCATGTGAGGAATGAGCAAAACCGGAAGTCCGTTGACTGCCTTTGCTGCAGTCTTACTAGGCTCGCATGAATCGCGTAGGCCAACCAGTCCGCCCAATCGTAGAAGATTGGGCGCTTCCCGCTCTTCTGCACCGTGGAGTCGTAAAACTCCCCGTGCAAGATGCACTCGGCCATTGCCAGCTGAAACGGCCGCACCACTCGGTCTGAATCGCAGCCAAGGACCCATGCCAGAATGATATAAATATATTTGTTCTCAAATCGATCCAGCGGTATGGGGCCAGTCGGCCACTGTCCGGGATTTAGCGGAGTCTTCAGCTCTGAGTTAAGAAACTCTCTCATCCGCTTCGTCTGCGAAAATCTGCCGGTCTGCTCCTCTATGTTCACCCTTCTGATAATTGCGTCTGGACTGTACTGAAGTCCTGGGGCGAACGCCGGCTGGATGCTCTCTCCGAAAAGAGTGAACAACACCCTTCCTTTGTTATCGCAGACCTGCCGCGCAGCTGGTTTATAGTATTCAGCAATTACTTCAACCAGCTCCGGACACCAATGAGTCGGAGGGCACAGGAAATAATGAAGATTCGAATTATATGCGGCTCCGAGGTGGTGAGAAGGTGGAACCTTACCCACCCACTTTGCGATAGTCAGACGCAGCTTCGTGATGCTGATGGAGAACAAACCATCCTTGTATCCGGACAGACGATTGATTGGTGGCGGCGGAGTCTGACCAGCTACGCGCCTCTTCGTTCTGGATTTTTCCTTCTTGCCCTTCCGAGGCGCTGTGCTCTCATGGTCACTAGATTCTGGAGACTCGTCAGCTTCGCGCGGACTTACACTTGATTGCGCCTGCACGGGCGCTTTTCCCTTGTCCATCCTTGTCGAAACAATCAGAGATAGGGACCACAGCTTCCGAACTTGTCAGGCTTATTCTCTGCAGTCCGGGAGTCAGCTTCAACTTATAAATTTTCTGGCTGGCGCCAGGGTCTTTTGTAGACGGTGATTGCTCATTAATGGCGCGAGGGAGGAAGTTAAAGCAGTTAACTATGGGTTGGTGGAGGCGCTGTGATTTTGGCGGCTACGCATGGGCCCTCTTTTTAAAAAAAACGTGCTTTGTTGGCCCAGGGCGCACCTTACCCATTAAATACGTCACCCTTGGTTATCGCGCAAGGTTGCCTTTTAAATGCGCCATCTTTGGTTATTGCGCAATCATTTAAAGCTTTCTTGGACGTCGTGCCGTTGCTGACGTCGCTGCCACCATTGGGCACACTTTTCAAAGGACCTTTTAATTAACCCAACTTTGCCATGCGTCGGACTTCACACCGGGCCCACACTTGTGAACTTTTGGCGCTTTCCGTGATGAGCCGTTCGTGCTTCGCCCGGGATGGGGGGCGCGGTCCGACTTCGCCCGAAAAAGGGGCGCAAGTCGGACTTCGCCCAGAATTTGGGCGCAATCCGAACTTCGCAAAAAAACGGGCGCAGCTTGGGTTTTGCACTTTAATTTTCCACGCCATCTTGCGCACTCGGACTTCGCCCAGAGAATGGGGCGCACTCGGACTTCGCCCAGGGAATGGGCGCAGTTCGAGGTTCGCCCTGAAAGCGGGCGCAGTACGGACTTCGGCTGAAAAATGGGCGCAGTCCGTCTTTAGGGCATTTTACTTGTAATCTGCTACCCGACTGCGCCCCTTGGAGAAGGCGCAACCCGACTTCGCTGCGAAGTCGGGTGGGCAGTCAGAGTTAGGCGTTTTTAGCTCCTTTTAACTGCTCTGTTCCCTTCTTCGCCCCATTTGATGAGCGCTGCCTGACTTCGCTGCGAAGTCAGGCATTTGCCTCGGACCACCTTGGGCTACTTGGAAAACTAAAAAAACTTGAAATATTTACATGCTGAAAACTTTAAAAAGCAAAAAGGGAAATCTGTACAAAGAAGGGCCTTTTCGGGCGCCTTTAGTGGTGGTACAACTTGAGGTGGAACCCGTTGACGGGAATGGGGAGAGGATGTCCCTCCATGTCCCGAAGCACATATGCATTGAATTGATTAACCCGGGCAATCTGATAGGGGCCCTCCCAGAGGGCATCAAACTTTCCATGGTTGTCGGGTTTGGCCTTGAACGAGTCCCACTTTAGCACCAGGTCCCCGATTTTGAAAACTCGGGCAGTGGTACCTTTTGCGAACCAGCCTTGAGTGGCTTTGGCATGTTTTGTGAAGGCCTGGTACGCTTTCTCTCTGTCTTCCTCCAACTACAACAGTTGGCAAAGTCTGTCGTCTGCTGGATCCCCGCTGCTTCTTTCCTCATCGAGCATCCAAAGAGCAGGCATCTCAATGTGCGTTGGCAAGACAGCTTCTTTGCCGTACACGAGCGCATAAGGGGACGTTTTGATGGACTTCTTGAATGAAATTCTGTCCGCCCACAGCGCCCGGTTCAGGAGTAGGTGCCAAGTCCTCTTATTTTTCTCCACTGTCCTTCGGATGATCTTCAGCAGATTTTTGTTGGTGGACTCGGCGAGACCGTTCCCCTGCGGGTAGTAATTGGAAGACATCTTGTGATAGATGCCGAATTTGCTGGTGTACTCTGTGAGTACTGCGCCTGCGAACCCCGGACCATTGTCCGTTACTATTGATTGCGGGACCCCGAAACGGGTGATCAAGCTTTCGAGGAACCTGATGACCGTCTCTTGGTCGGCGTTCTTTGTAGGGATCGCCTCTGCCCACCGTGTGAAGTAATCGGTGGCGGTTAAGATAAACTTGTGGCCCGCTGCAGAGTTCGGCGAAATCACCCCGATGAAGTCCAGACCCCATTGTTGAAACGGAGTCTCGGCTTGGATCGGTTGAAGGGGCAGGGGTGCTTTCCTGTTCCTGCCAGCAAACCTCTGGCATTGATCACATTTGCTACAGACTGCATGAGCGTCTGTAAACAGAGTGGGCCAGTAGTACCCAGCTCTGATTATTTTCAAGGCCGTGGGCCTTGCAGAATGGTGACCTCCAGGCATCCCGGAATGAAATTCTTCGAGGACCCTGGACTGGTCTGCTTTTCTGACGCACCGCAACAGGATGCCGTCGATGTTCTTAAAGTAAAGCCCCTCGGGGCGAAGAGTGTACTTCAGTGCACCTAGCCGAAACCTCCTTCTTTGTGAGGCATTCGTGTGGTCTGGGCATCTTCCGGTGCAGAAATATCTCACCAGTTCATCTGTCCAGTCGCACTCCTCGGGTAAGGAGTTAGCTAGGTTGATGCGTGTTGCTGGGTCCTCCCACTCGCAGGCGGATATCTCGGCTGCCGCGCTTCGGGCTAGCTCCTGGCACAAGGCTCGGCCTCTGATTAGCTTGGTTGGCCGCACTTCGATGTCGAACTCCTGGATTTTGGCAATCCATCCTGCCCTCTTGTGACCCAGTTCCCCTTGTATAATAAAGCTTCGAACGTCAGGGTGGATCACGAATACGGTGATCTTGCTCTGGGAGACAAAGTGCCTGAACTTACGAAGAGATTTCATGACAGCGTGAACCTGCCGCTCTATAAAGTTGTACTTTTCTTCATGCGGCTGGATTACTTGGCTCAGGAACGCTATGGGGCGCTCCTCGCCATCTTCTCCCTTTTGGGTCAGGACTGCGGCGTAACTCTCTGGTTCTCCCACCGCGTACAGGATGAACTCCTTGGAGTAGTCCGGGTTTATCAACACCGGTGCTTGTGCAATGCGAGCTTTGATCTCCTCGAAGGCTTGCTCCCTTTCTTCAGTCCACAGGAATTCTGCGTTCTTTTTCAGCAACTCGGCCATGGGCTTGATTACCTGTGCGAAGTCCGGTATGAACTTCCGCACGAAGTTGATTTGGCCGAAGAAGGACTGTAGTCCCTTCTTGTCGATTGGGGCGGGCAAGCGGAGAAGAGCCTCTGCTCTGTCAGGATCTATAGCCAGGCCTTTCTCGGAGATGACATGTCCCAGCAGCTTTCCTTCTTTCACCGCGAAGACAGATTTCTTCGGGTTTATGGAGATGCCGAATTCACGACATCTTTCGAATATTTGCCGCAGGTGGGGAACATGATCTTCTCGTTTGTGAGAGAAAACGGTCATGTCATCCAAGTAGATGACAATCACTTTGTTGAGCAGCTCTCGGAAGGCCAGGTCCATGGCTCTTTGGAATGTGGCGCCAGCATTGGATAAGCCGAATGGCATGCGCTGATAGGCGAACGTTCCCCATTTGGTGGTGAACGCCGTCTTGTGTTGGTCCTCATCCTTGACCCATATCTGGTTGTAGCCGGAAAAGCCGTCTAAGAGGGAAAATCTCTGGGCTCCAGCAACTATATGGAGGATCTGATTGATGTGGGGAAGCGGGTAATGGTCCTTGAGGGAGGCCTGATTTAGATTTCTGAAATCCACGCAGAGACGAATGTCTCCGTTCTTCTTCCTCACAGGAACCAAGTTCGCAACCCAGGATGAATGCTTGATGGGGTAGATGATCTTAGCCTCGAGCATCTTCAAGAGCTCAGCTTTCATCATGGCCTCGATCTTCGGATTGACGGCCCTCTGTTTTTGCCGAAATGGCTTGGCGCCATCTTCTAGCTCAATGGTATGCTGGATTATTTCTCTGTCGTACCCCTTCAAGTCTTGGTAGCTCCAGGCTACTATGTCAGGGAACTCTCGACACAATGCTCTGATCTGCTCGAGTTCCTCTGTGGTGCAGTCTGTCCCGACTTTGATTGATTTGCCAGATTCCAGCTCCAGGTCAGCATACTGCTTCGGGTCTACTTTGATCCGATGAGATATGGCTCTGTCATTCTGATCAAATAGGCTCTCTAGGGTAATCAGTCCTTTCGGGACATGATTATTTTTCAGTTGTATCAACCCCTCATATTGCTCGTCATCAGGGTCTCTACCTTCGATTGAAAGTGCTTCATTTACCAAGAATGTGACGATCTCTTCGTCACAGCTGAACACCTGCCAGTGGGTGTCCTTATCAGGCACAGAAGGCCTGTAAATGGTGCGAACCGGCTTCGGCTTTTGGACAGTGTCATCAGCCGGAATGTACCTGGCTCCAACAGACGCCAGAATGTCAGCATGCTTGTTTTTCTCTCGTGAAATAGCCTTGACATTCAACGAGTCAAAAGACTCCATCAGATCCCAGACCCGATTTCGGTACGCCTTGAGATAGTGCTTTTTGGAGGCGCACTTATTCGTGATCTGGTGGCACACCAGTTCTGAGTCTCCGTATATCTGCAGGTGCTTGATTCCCAACCTCTCCGCCTTTCGCAAACCCAAGCACAGGGCTTCATACTCCGCCGCGTTGTTGGTACAGCTCCAAGCCAGCCTGTAGGTGTAATCCTTCTGGATCCCGGTTGGGGAAACCAAAAGTACTCCAGCACCGGCGCCATTTTTGCATCGCGCGCCGTCAAAGAAAAGCTTCCACAGCTTCTCAGGTGCAGGTCCTACTTCTCTCCTGGCTGACTTGTCAAACCTCTCAGGCTGAACAATGGTGTAACAGCCTTGCTCTGTTTCAATTACGGCGTTGAAGTCCCGCAAGGAGAATTCATCTTCTACTTGCAGCTGCTCGAGAGCTTGCTCCGTCATGTCCACTGTCACCAGTTCCTCCTCCGTCAGCTGAACCATGCAGTCCTCAGGCTCTTCTCCGGGTATCTTCTCTACTAAGAAAGTGGAAGGCTTCTCATTGAAGATTTTCAGTCTCCTTCCTTTGAAGGGCACTTCCATGTGAGAGTAGTCCAGAGACAAATACCCGCCCAACTTCGCAGTGAACTCCCTGGAGAGACACATGCCGAAGTAGGGTTCCAAGTCGACGACCACAACCTCTTGGATGACCACGATGTCCAGAGCTTTGTGCAGCCGAATGGGGATGTCTTTGATGACACCGACTGTCTTGACAAGGGTGCCGTCTAGTTGCAGCACGCCTTGGCTGCTCCTTGTGTACTCCATCCCGATCTCGTCGCAGACGGCTCTCGGCATTACGGTCGTGGAAGCACCAGAGTCCACCATACAGTTGTGTACTATGTGCCCTTGCATCCGTAATGACAGATAGAAGGGAGGTGGTCTGTTCTTCCCAGTGGCTGAGACTGTCAGGGGTTGTACCAGGACAGCAGGCTGTATCTGCTTACCGCTCTTCATGATTTTCAGGGATTCTTGCAGCAGATCAACCTGGCCTGGGAGCTGAAGAGCATCATACATGCTGATTCTTGCGGGAGTTCTCTTCAGCTCGTCTACTATGCTGTAGCCCGAAGTGCTTGCCCCTTCCGCTTCCTTCGCCGGCTCGTACTTCGTCCGGTACTGTTGAGTGGCCTCAACTCTCTGTCTCTTGGTCAGAGACGGATATCTCAGCCTCTCCTGAGCTTGTTCTTTTGTTTCAGCTGGAGGCTGAGCAGCGGGGGTTTTAGCCGGAAAAGCTTTGGCAATGGGAGGCTTGACTGCGGGAGTCTTCGCCGGAGGAGTCTTGTCTTTGGCTGTGTAGGGCCACAGCCTTTTGTACGGTGGTATCTCCTCGGGTTGCGCCTTGTCTCTTCTAGCGTACACCTTTAGGGGTTTGGCCGCAGCTTCGGCAGACTTCTTGTTTTCCTTGGCAGGAGGCGGCATTGGAACTTCGTCTGAAACGGCAAAATTGCTTTCGTCGCCCAGGATCATATAGAGTTCTTCGTCTTCAATGGCGCTGCCGGCCAAAGTCTGGAGGTAGTGCTGGTGTAGGGTACAATCTTCCTCATCATGCGGGTCGTTGCACGTGGTGCACCAGTTGACCTGGTCAGATGTACCAGGTTCATCCTCTATGGCAGCATTCCTCGGAGGGGGACGCCGTTGCAAATGTTGCTCGGGGGGCCGATCCTTTGTCAACGCCGGGGGCGGATATGGCCTCCTTGGAGCCAGGTCCATCTGGGCCTGCTTCTTTTTTAGGACAGTCATGTCATTAGACATGGTGTGATAGCCAGAGGCCAGAGCCCGTACCTCCTGTAGAATTTGATTCTGGATATCATGGTTCGGAGGTGGCGGCAACTGAGCTGGGGGAGGTAATGCGGCCAATGGAGGAGGAGTTGAATATTGTGCATGCTGCGGGGGAGCAGGAAGTGCTGGAAGACGCGGAGGTCGGGGAGGCGGATAATGAATCTGTGGCGGGCCGTAAGAATTCACGACCGGCGCCGGATTCCATTGCTGCTGGGGTTGCTGCCCTGAAGTGGACGGTTCTGAACCAGAAGCTGATGGATACTGTGATCGGGGAAAATCAGGATAGATGGGCGGTTGTTCTCTGTGCGGAAGCCTGCCGATGGAGATGATGTCCATTTCAGCTTGTTGGGCAGCTTCGTACAGAGCAGGGAATGTGTTGATTCTGGCCACCTTCAGCAGCAGGCAAATGTCTGAGTTGAAGGACCTCAGGTAGTAGTAGGCGGCCCGACTCGTCGACGGTCGGAGTTCGCGAGGTACTCGTTTCCAAGACCTCGCAAACCTAATGTTGAAATCTGACACCTCCTCTTGGGGGTGTCTCTGGATACTTTGGAACTGATGCAGCAAAGAAGAAGGGTCAGCAGACTCGTTGCATCCTTTCACGAGCCTGCCGGCTAACTGTCGCCACCCTGTGATGGATCCCTCTGGCAGTGATCTCCACCAGTAGAGAAGCTTCCCCCTAAGGGAAAGGGCCAGTAGACGGGTCTTCACACTTTCGTCCGTAATGGAGTGTAGCGCAGCCAGGGCAAGAATGTCCTGGATGTGTTCATACGCCGTCTTGCCGTAGCCGTCATACGTAGGGATAGACTTTAAGGCGGCAGGGGGCACAGCTTGCTGTCCGACCAGGGCCAAGGGCCCCGTAGAATCTACCGTCGGGAAGAGGTCGTCATCGTCCTGCTGGGCAGCCATGTCTGATTCTGACCCGGTAGTGTATTCGGTATCGGAACCGTCCGAAGATGTGGATTCTTCTTCGGCCTCAACTTCTTGAATTTCAGCTTCGGCTTCTTGGATTTCAGCCTCGGCTTCTTCTCGGTTTTCTTCTTCGCGAGCTTGGTAATCAGCCAGCCTGACGCGCTCACCTGGAGCGTCAATATCTATTTCGTAAAAGTCAGGCGGGTTCTCCGGATTCCTTGCTCGCCACCTTCTCGTTTGCATGAAGGCGTCAGGACCGGTCTTTCACGGACTCAGAGAATGTTCAGATAATTTGCAGAGTCGCCTTGTGCTCAAATTTTAAACAGCAATGAAGCGAGCACTAGTACTTCGATTCTGTTTGAGGGTGGGAAACTACCATGTCCCACCGTGTGGACCAGACAAACTGGTAGCGCCAAGTGGAGACGGGTTAGAAATTCGCTTTTGAAACGTGGGACTTCGGGTCCCACCGGGCGTGCCAGAGAAACTGTTGGTTACGAATCTGCCATGAGGAAAGGACTTGTCGTCAATGCGCCCAGATTCGCCCACCAGATTGAAAGGCCGGAAGGAAGGAATGCCTTCCGAGCCAATCTCCGGAGAAGGCCGGCTCCTATGGGGGTTGGATTGAGATAAGAGTGCAGGAAAGAGATAAAATGAGATAAGAGTGCGGGAAAGAGATAAAAGTGCAGAAAGAGATTTCAAATGGGATTGGAGTTGGGTGGGGGGAATAAGCAGCACGGCAACGAATCAATCACCACTACTAACAGCATTCATCTACAAACATACATCGAAACTACAGCTATCAGCGATCCCATGTATCCTCTATCTATGCATTCCAGGAATACCTGGCCATCAAATGCTGGAGTCCAGAGTTCAGTACAACAGCGAGCAATGACACAAGAAACATGAGGCAGAAATGACAAGGAGAGGCAGCATGCAAGATAAAAGACAGTAAGCAGAGCCAAGTATATGTCTGTATTTGAGGCAAACGCACAACTACAATTGTTCCCTAGCAATATATTCCCCTTCCACCACTTACATTGAAAATGTGGTGGGTATTTATAGCCCAAAACTCCCCCCGATTACATTCATGGGCACAAAGTCCCAGACAAGACAGCAGCTGACACGAGCGGCTGAGGAGCTGCTGATGCTGACTTCTGTCGGGCCGGACTGTCCTTGCAGCATGGTGTCCCTGAAGGTGGTACAGCTACGTGGCAGCGCGTTGGGTCAAGTCTCCGGTCAACAGGAATGCGGGTAGGTGCGGCAGATGGTACTTCACATCGGCTTTAAATGTTGACAACTGGAGCCGGTAGTGTAGACCATGCTTTGTCCTTGCGCGGTCAAATCTTGGCTCGAATCCCGAAGGTGGATACTTGTCGGATGCTGAAGTGTGACACGTGTCTGCCTTGAAAGGCAGTTTATCCAATTTCGCCAGGAATTCGAGCGCCATCGGGTTGCGCAGGGAGGAAGACAACGCAGTTTGGAAGGCCTCCTTGCCTTGGCATTTTCCGAGTTGACTTTACCGAACTGCGCACCGGTCAAAGGGCGCAACCCGACTTCGCTGCGAAGTCGGGTTGCGCACCGGTGCTTGGCTGTCTCCATCCGCTGTACAGACTGCGCACTGGAACAGGGGCGCACTCCGACTTCGCTGCGAAGTCGGGTTGCGCCCCAGCACTTAGCCATTTTCCTGATAGGTCATTCCCCTAGTGCGCCCAGGAAGAAGGGCGCACTCCGACTTCGCTGCGAAGTCGGGTTGCGCCCCTGACACTTAGTCAGATTTTCAGTCACTTCCTGTCCTGTTGCGCACGGGTTACCTACTGCGCTCCAACTGAGGGGCGCACTCCGACTTCGCTGCGAAGTCGGGTTGCGCCCCAACACTTAGAAATTCTTCAAGGTACACCTGCTGAAGTTTGCTGGGGGAGAAAAGGGGGAAAGAAGAAGAGGGAATGAAGCTGCGAGGGAGAGGAAGAAAGGGAGAGAAGAAGAAAGGGAACATGAGGAGAAGGGAAGGAAAAGAGCAGCTTACATGCAGAAACCAAAAACATGGCACCCCTGTGCAAAATGTGCCAACAATTACATTCTCGTTCCCTGCATATACTGTGGCATGAATAAGCTGAATGACAAGTTTATGCCTTTCCAATTCAAGTACTCTAAGCTTCAACAGATCTATAATTGGTAATAAGAGAAAACTCTTTTCTTCATATTAAAAACTTCTGTTTGGACAGTTACATTGGATAAACCTTGACTTTAAACCACTAACACAATAAGATCAGCATTTCTGTTTAAAAAGATTTTTCTTAAAAGTTCCCACGTGTTCTGCAGAGTGCATCTTAAACAAAGTTAATAGATAACATTGATCTATTTGATTGATCCTGCTTTAATAAGAAAAAATGAATCTCATCATTAGTTAGCCCTAAAATAGTTCTGAGATCCAGCCATCTATGAATGCTATATGGTAAGTGCTTTTAATGATCTACTTTTCATGTTATAAACAACATTTGTATATTTGGTTGTGGACAGGCCTATATTGAAGCTGCTGAAAGTATGCTGATAGATGACGTGGATACCAACAAAGCAATTGGTTCACATGGGGCTAAGTTTATTATATGTCAAACTAACAAAAGCCACAATCTCAATGTTTTGACACACTGTAACACAGGAAGGTGTGATGGAATTTTAACGCTTCAGTATCTCCTGTTTCCTGAACTCTGCATGACCCTCATGTGCTATGCTGATGTGTGAGTGTGTGGCCAGCCTTGCAACAGCTGGATATGGAACTGCACTTGGTGTGATTCGTGCACTACACAAAGAGGGCTTGTTGGGAACTGCTTTTTGCACAGAAACCCGACCATTCAACCAGGTATTTTGCATGGTTTTTAGTCTCTTCCTAGTAACTCTTCTAAATATTTTAGTGAAGGAATTGATTAATGACAAGATCTTTAAGAGAGATTTTCATTATTGTTCTTATCTATTCTAACCATCTCTGAAAACGTTCTTATGCGCTACTTACTTTTTCTTATGGTTGCAAGTTGCAAACATGAGTCTTGTTTGTGTTCATATTTCATTTAGCATATAGTGAATTTCAGGCTGCCAGCTGGTATGATTTTGATCTTGTATGGCCTTATGGTGGTTATGTGATTAAGAGGTGTTTATAAACACTAAGAGAGTTCATGACCCACATGTTGGCAATGGTTAATGTCTTTGACATGTTTAAAGAACAATGGGAATCATCACAATATTACTAGTTCAGATATCTGATACTACGTGTTAGTGCTTTGGGTTCTTAAGTGCAACAAATAGATGTATTTTGTAAATCTGATTCTAATGTCACGTTCTAAAGAATCTTGTCCTCTGTATCCTACAAGTACTGAAATGTTTCTAACCTAATGCTTCATCCTACAGATTTTGTTGAAAATTGTGATATTGAATGAGACAAAAACAGAACAGGACAAGAATAAGGCAAAAAATCAAAACAAGATAGAATTTGAATTGCAAGTGAAAATTAAAAGGGAAAAAAATAATTCTCTCCCATGTTTGAAGAGAATGTGAAGCACCGACAACCTCTTTGAGACAACCAAGAGACGTCCTATTGTGTGTATTGTATTGAAGTAGAATGTACAGATGTGAAGATTGATGAAGTGTTTATTGGAGGGTTTTTGTGCAATTTCATTTTCTGTTCATTTTCTCCTATCTATGCTGTGTTAATTTCTGTTTTAGTGTACAACCATATATCACATACTGGTATCAAATATTAGAGATTGGAGAAGTGGAGAGCTTGAGGATTTGATTCTCTTTAACCAAAGAATTCAGAATTCAAGTTTGTGGAGGAAAACTTCATACATTATTGTTGTAGCTATCATGGCTCATGGTAATGCTTCACTGCCCATCCTAGAATTTAAAGGAGAAAATTATGATTATTGGTGCATAAAGATGAGGACTTTACTGATAGCCAAGGAAGTGTGGAGTGTTGTGGAAAATGGATACGAGGAACCTATAGATTGAAGTATTTTATCGGCCATAGAAAAAAAGAATATAGAGGAAGCACAATGAAAAATGTGTAAGCTTTGTATTTGTTGAATTGGGGAATTGTTCGACTTGTAAGGCGCCCTCAATTCTAGTTTCAACAAAGTTGGATGGAAGGGTTTAAGGCCTCTTCCAACCTCCGGATTTAGGCTGGCTCCCCACTATCCTTGCTAAAAAGTAACTAACCTAAACTGCTTGCATGAAATGAAAATGTGGAAAGTAAATCGTGAAGTTTAGGGGGTGAGAGATTGAAAGTAAATACACCAGTAACCATAGCAAGGAGAGTGTATGATCAATCAACGCATGAGGAAATCAAATTAAAACAGTGTATTCCCATTCATATGAGTTGATGTTATGAGAGGAATGACAAGATGGGCAAAAGGGCTGTGCCGCTTTCACCATGCATTCCGCAATCCAGGAGGGTAATGCCACTGATGGAGAGCAAAAGACATCAATATCTCATTAATCTCACGAAGAAGAGCACAATGTGGGTTTTAAAATGTAACTTTGACTTCCTCAAGGCCAAAAGATGTTTACAATGGAGCCCATGGCTCCTGTTTATAGGAATATTTTATTCCCGAGTTACCTTGGGTGAGATATTCTTACTCCTTGTAAATGTAAGTTGTTGGGGGCATCTTTAGCAAAATGATGCACCTCCAAATGTTACATGCTTCTAAAGGGCTTAGAAGGCTTCCAAAATGAGTTATGGCGCCACTACATGCTAAGATGTCGCTTTCCAAAGTTATTCCTTGGGATTCGCACTTATCTTTTTACCCCTCCACTGCTTCACAAGTGATTCCTCCAGGTGTTGAGTGAATCGCTCCATTTTGCTGGCGCTTCGCCAACATGTAGAAATGGAATACAACATACTACAACACAATTCCATTACCACTTAAATAAACAAAATATACAATGCAAATAACTTACAATTAAAATGGGGCTTTGACTTCTCTTTGAGAGGTCCAAGGTTCAAACCCCACCGAGTATGAGGGGACCATGACCCCTCATAAAAACATGTGTAAACTCATTGAAAAAAACTTACAATTAAAATGGATATATTACACACGACATATATTAGATGACTTGGTCCAACAGTCAAATGGCCTTGCACAACAGTTTAGATGACTTGGCATAACAGTCACACATCCTAGCACAATAGCTAGACAACCTAGCGCAGTAGTTTAGATGGCCCAGTGTCTCACATGTCTGATTTCTCCCAACTTCTATTACCATGTGCAATGCTAATGTACAATACCCATCTTTGATACCAATTTCCGAATGAATGAGGGAGGGGTCTTATTTATACAAGGAGGTAGTTGCATCCTCGACACCTCATCATTTTCTTAAATTACATTTGACATGCATTTGACTTACATTTACATTTCATGACTTTATGACTTTATTAATTACACGTATGCATGATTCGTCAAACACTGTGTACAAACTACAAAATAACACAAAATCACAAAACTTTATTCATTAATTATGCAAACATGTCAATTTCCGTACCTACATGTTCCCCTCTAGACTTGTTAGCGTCCTCGATGACACGGTCGAATAGTGGGGATAGAAGCATTGAACATTGTATTGGAATCTCTTGTCACGCTCTTGCTTTCTTCTATTCCAGACATCTTGTGCAACTGGCATCACTTCAAACCGTTGCCAACAAAACATTGTTTTTTGATTGCTCACTCCATTTCTTGCAATTAGTCGTATCACCAACATGATCAACATTGCCAATATGACCAACATGACAGGTAACGCCTGTTGCCACCTTAATCAGGGGTCAAGGGACAATACCCTTCACGCATACCCTCTTGTGATACAGGGCGGGATTGAGGGGCAGTGTCCCCCGAACCATCAACAACAAACCCATTGAAACCCTCACTATTTGAACTGAATTTTTCTCCTTGTCTGCATTTTGGTAGCCTTCACTCAACCCACTTAAACAACTTCCCCTCAATTTTGAATGAGTTCTTTTTGGCTCTGAACAACTTCTTGGCCTTCGACAACCTGCCTTAGCGTCTTACGGACATCCCTTGGTTTCAGATGGCTTACTTCTTGGCCCGGATGACCCACCTCCTGGGTTAGACAGCCTTGGGCCAGACAACCCACTTTTGGTGTTAGACGGTCCGAAATAGGATGGCCTCTCCATGTGGCCCTGCTTTGCTCTGCCTCGTACGACTTGTTGCCAAACGACCCTAATCCTTTGCAGCCAGACGAAACGTACGGACTTTCGTACCACCTCCTGTTAGATGACCCTTCAGATGGTCTGTACCATGCACTCTTCCAATCAAATGACCTCCTAGCCTCGAACTTTGTGTCGCTTAGCATTGATAGTTCTATTCTTGCTCTGGATAGCGCTCCTTATGGTTTGTGCGACATTGCTCAAGCTTCAGATAAGCCTCTCTACTCTTTGGATGGCTTGGCTCCTCTTGCACCAGTTTCTCCTTTGTGAAACATTTCCACCTTGTTGTCATGCGTACCTTCATTTCTTCGCACTTCCACCGTTTCTAGTATCCAAATTTCTCTAAAACCCCAACTGGTTTTGTTGGCAAGGGTTTGGAATTGCAGCTCCCTCCTCGACAACTGCGTTTCTATGCTGCAAACGTCTCACTTGCACACAAACTTGAATTTTTGTATTTTTGAACAAGGGTTTTGAGCAAAATGCTTGTTTTTGTTGTTGTCTTGGCATGCCCTAGCTACAACGCTTTGGCGCAACTCTCTCCCTCGCAACTATTTCACCCTTTTCCTTGGTTGCCTTTGCTTTCTTCATGGTGGAATGTGATTTGTCGCCCATTGGATGTCCTAATGCATGTCCTAGGTCGAACCCTAGCTGGTTCAAGTTTAGCTAATTGGTGCATTCTCCTTTGGCTCCTCCTCATTGCTTCTTGGCTTCGTGTGTGAGAATGAGCAAGTGAGAGCTTTTCACCCCTTGTTATAAGTTGAGGGAGGTAGGGGGATACTTGGCTTGCATACGACAAGTGCCCTTGCACTCCCTTAACTACCACTTCAACATCAGTAACTGCTTTACATGCAACTGCTCGTTCCATTTACCATTTTCGTCTTATGTGGCTTTTGCACCTTGTTTCTCCTTCTGCATGGCAGATCCATTGGAAAAGCATGCACGACTCGTCCTAGACTACACTAGTACTTCATCTTGGACGACCTAGGTGTCTAGACAACCTGCCTGGTTGTCCAAACAACCTAGTCTATCTTTGATCCAAATGGCCCAAGGGGTCACACAACTTGCTTGGTTTTCCAGATGGCTCTATCCCCTGTCCTCTTACGCTGTCATGAATTCTAATCTACTCATGTCTGTCTTCAGACGACTCCACTTGTTCTCTTGACAACCCGTTTCATCTCGAACATTGGACAACACATCCTCTTCCTCGGACGATTTTGCATGTTCTTTAGACGTCCTAGCATCATTTTCCTCCCAAACTAGGCCTGTAGATGGCCTTGCATGACTACCAGATAATCGTGATCTATCTTCAAACGACTTAGGATGTTCGTTTGACAACCCAGGGATAGTTCGAGGCTCATACGACCTCCTTAGACGGCCTAGGGAGGTCTAGACGGCCCTTGCCTTGGGGCAAACGATCGATTTACACAGGATTCATATTCAACCGCCCTAACCCCTTCTAAAATTATTAGAAAAGTTGAGCATTCACATCCAAGTATATTTATAGCGTTGATGTTGGGTTTGAAACGCAAAGATTAACGCGGGTTGGATGGACGTGGTTCATTTCGATTGTTATTTTTTATAATGCCTATCATTATCTATGATAGATTATTGGTTAAATTTTAATTTTTTTTATTATAAGTTTTATCCATTCTCTCTAATATAAATATATCATTCGGGGACATGTCCATGTCATATGGCTAGGGTCCCAACTTAGATGGCCTAAGCCTTGAAAATCGAGGCTTGGGTCCAGACGGCCTAAGCTTGGATGGCTGGACGACCCTAGCAGATGGTCAAATGCCAAACAATCTCTCTTTGTTGTAATGCATCATTCACTTCGTTTGCATCACTCACTTTGTTGTTTGCATTAGTCACTTGTGCATCCTCTTCTTGCACAACTTCAACTATCTTTTCAATCACTGCCTCTTTGATTGTAATCAAGTTCACCTCCTCAATTGTAATCAGGTTTATCAAATTCACTTTCTTTACTTCCCGCCTAGGTCTGTGACTCTTATTTGGCGCTTCAAATTCTCTATACATCACCGTTTCATCTCAACTTGCAGCACTGAAATCCTGTGTGAAGTGCCCCCACAAATGGCATCATCAACATTGCACAATGGGTCTTCCCTCAGTATCATACTCAATTCGGCGTCTTCTAGTTCTTTGGCAGTTGTTGCAGACCACATCACCAATGGCATTCCCCCTTGGTACAATCTCCCTTTGTGCTACATATACCTATAGCAATGATCTTGCACTCTCCAAGTCACACTCTTCCTTGGAGTCATTGTTCTCTTTAGAGTCACTTCATTGACTTCTCAACCCCAACACTTAGATGATGAACTACTTTCATTCTCAAAATCTCTCTTAACATTAGAGTCACTTTCATCATTAGGGTCACTCTCGTCCGCGTTAACGTGACCCTAGTATTTAAATAACATCTTTTCATCACTTTGCAATTTCAAAGCCCACTCTAGGGCCTCTTGATATGACGTCAGAGGGACCCCACCCTGGTCTTCTTGTATGTGTTGGAGAATATTACATTATTTAGTACATGCTTATGTACCACTTTGGTACAATATTAGATTAGGTGTGTATCTTAGATTAGAGTGTGAGTTTATATTTCATGTAATGTAATAATGTGCAGGAAATGCACAAGTGTCATGTAATTGAGTGTGCAAGTGTTGTGAGTGTGGATGTGCACAAGTGTCCATTATGTAAGAGTGCACATGTGTCCTTAGAATAGGAAAGTGAAGAGTTTCAAAGAAGAGTGAAGGTTAAGAGTACTCCATATGAAGAATCATATACTATTATATATTTGTGACAAAGCATTGTAATTGGTATCGAAAATGCATTGCACATAGCATGCATTAGTAGACCTTTATTCTATATCATTTTCAGTATTTTCGTGAGTATTTCTGAGTGATTATTTTGTGAGTATTTCTGAAGTTATTTTCTGAGTTATACTTGTGTAATTTATTATCATTGTTGTGTTCTTTATTTTGCAACTTTATATTCGATTCTGTGGTTATTTACATTAAGTATCAAGCTTCAAAAGCTATCAGTATGAAGGAAGAAGTCCCTCCACAGACCACCTCTTCTTCAATGCATTTGATGGATCTCCCTTCATGGGTAAATAACCTACTCAACCTACGGTTGTATGAACAAACAAGCTCTTTCTCACCCTATTCCATTCTATGAATTTTAGCAATGACCTCATTGTCATTGTGGAACCAAAATTCCTTCACAAATGCTTCGTGCAATTCACCCCAAGTTTGGTACTTGCCCTCTAGCAATCTCATGTACCAGTCTATTGTGATTCTATGAAATGTCGCAGGGAATAACTTCCTCCAATTTGCATCATTATTTTGCCCATTCACTTTCCACATCATGAGGCAAATTTTCCAATGCCTGATCGGATCTTCTGTTTCCCCACCATGAAATATGGGGCACATGATATGCCAAAATTGCTCTTTGTTATGACAATTTGTTTTGATATTGGTTGTGGTTGTTTGCATGTCTCGCCTTCTTCACACACATCATCAAGTGCACCCCATCATAATTGCTCTCATGTTGGACTCTCATCTCGCACACCATGAAACATGCCAACCTATACTTGTTTCGATGTCAGACTCCTATCCTGCTCCTCATCAAGCACAACAACCTGCAATTGCTCTAGTGCTAGACTCCTATATTATGCACTGCCGTACATGCCATCTTGCATTTGCACCGATGTCGGACTTTTGTCCCGCTCACCATCTGATATGCCAACTTGCAATTGCTCCAATGCCATACATTTCTCATGCAATTCCTTGCCGTGTAACTCAGCATCACGTGATTCTCTGTCGCCGTCATGCACCTCTCTGTTGTTGACATGCAACTCACTGTCTCCATTACACAACTCACTGCCCTTGACATACAACTCTTTGCCACTGTCACACAACTCACCGTCGTCAACATGCAACTCTTTGTGGACAAACCATTGCGTGTCTCATTCGTGCATATTTGCTTGCATGTCTAGTTGCACATTCACTTGCATGTTTGCTTCGTGTGTTGGCCCTTTGTCAGCGTCAACAAACAAGTCTACGTCTTCATCTATTGCAACCTGCAATTTGTCCTCCTCTCGATGGGAATTACATCATTTGGCGGTTGCATTGTAATGATTCCATTGTTGTCATTGTGCATCTTCCTGTGTGATTTGCTCCTCACAACTCCATGTCACCAACCTTGACCTAACCTCGAACAGGCAACAACTCCAGGATGTAGAAATTAAATACAACATATTGCAACACAATTCCATTACCACTTACATAAACAAAATATACGATGCAAATAACCTACAATTACAATGGATATAGTGCACATACAACATATATCAAACGACTTGGTCCAACAGTCAGATGGCTCTTCACAACAGTTTAGATGGCTTGGCACAATAGTTAGACGACTAGGCACAACAGTTCAGACGGCCCAGCGTCTCACATGTTTGATTTCACCCAATTGTTGTTACCATGTGCAATGCCAACGTACAATACCGACCTCCAAATGATTGAGGGGTCTTATTTATACAACTAAGGAGGTAGTTGCATCCTCCAACTAACTACTCAACACCTCATCATTTTCTTAAATTACATTTGACATGCATTTGACTTACATTTACATTTCATGACTCACTTTATGACTTTATTAATTACATGTACGCACATTTTGTCAAACACTTTTTACACAAACTACAAAATAACACAAAATGACACAAAATGACAAAACTTTATTTATTAATTATGCAAACATGTCAATTTGCTTGCCTACACAAAATTTTCCTAGTGCTTGCTCCTGCAAGCCAATCGCTTCATCTCTACTACCAGATTGCTCTTCGAACAAATTGACCCACTTGACCAAATCAGACCTCTTGGAACGAATCGACCCACCTAGGAGTGAATTGCTCCTCTTTGGAGACTTAGCCAAATTTTGTCAAGTTTGTAAACTTCACTATTTTCAGCAATATTGTTCCTAGACTTGTAAAATTCAAATTTTCTTGTCTTTCATGACTAATTCCTCCAAGGAATTAGAATGTAGTAGTGAGCTACTGCATATTTGGTGACTTCTTGGGGTGCCAAGCTCGATTGGGGAGAAATCCTAGATTCTGCCTTTATCCTTGGGCATGCAGTCAAAATTGAGGCCATCTCAAAATTGCAAAATTCTAGGTCACTTTGTCTCAGCTTTAGGGTAACATGCTTAAAAGTGCTTGCCAATTAGTGTATGATGGTACATCTCAATCATCAACATTTTGGCATTTGACACCAACTCCTCATACTGATCTCTTGGGAGGCCCTTCCCTTGATCCTCTTTAATTTCTTGACTTCCCCAATAGGCTTTTTGGTTCAATGATCTTCTCTGAAGCATTAGGCAACATTATCTATGGGCACCTGCAATTTGGCTTTGTCTTCATCAATGGTTTTGACAACATCTTTCAGCATATAAAGTTGTTCTTTATTGGAGAATATTCTAGGCAATCCCTTATTTAGCAGTTCCTGCATCTCCTTGATTGGAGAAACCATGTTGAATTAGGGAATTGTCTAACTTTTAAGGTGACCTCAATTCTAGTTTCAACAAAGTTGGATGGAAGGGTTTAAGGCCTCTTCCCACCTCTGGATTTAGGCTGGCTTCCCACTATCCTTGCTACAAAGTAACTAACCTAATCTACTAGCATGAAATTAAAATGTGGAAAATAAATCGTGAAGTTTAGGGTGAGAAGGATTGAAAGCAAATATGTCTGTAACCATAGCAAGGAGAGTGTATGATCAGTCAACTCATGAGGAAATCGAATAACAACAATGTATTCCCATTCACATGAGTTGAGATTAGGAGAGGAATGGCAAAATGGGCAAAAGGGCTGTGCCACAATCATTGTGCACTTCACAACCCAGAAGGACATTGCTATTGATGGAGAGCAAAAGACATCAATTTCTCATTATTCTCATGAAGAAAGAGCAGAATGTGGGTTTCATAAAGTGTAGCTCTAACTTCCTCAAGGCCACCTCAGAGTTACCTTGGGTGAGAAATTCTTGCTCTTAGTAAAAGTAAATATTTTGAGGCACCTTTAGCAAAATGACGCACCTCCAAATGTTACATGCCTCTAAAGGGCTTAGAAGGCTTCCAAAATGAGTTAAGGTGCCACTACATGCTAAGATGTTGCTTCCCAAAGATCTTCCTTGGGATCTACACTTATCTTTTTACTTCTTTGCTGGTTTGCAAATGATTTGCTCTAGGTGGCTAGTGAATTGCTCCATTTGCTAGCGCTTAGTCAACATTTTCCTTGCGCTTTGCTCCTACAAGCCAATCGCTTCATCTTTGCTAGCAGATTTCTCTTGAAACAAATCGATTGACATGAGCAAATCGGACCTCTTGGAAAAAATTGCCCCACCTTGGAGCAAGTTACTTCTCTTTGGAGATTTAGCCAAATTTTGTCAATTTTGTAGACTTCGCTATTTTGCAGTGTTGTTCTTGGGCTTGCAAAATTCAATTTTCCTTGTCTTTCAATGACTAATTCCTTGCAGAAATTAGAAGGTAGTAGTTGAGCTACTACATTTTTGGTGACTTCTTGGGGCACCAATCTCAATTGGCGAGCGATCCCAGATTCTGCCTTTATCCTTGGGCATGGAGTCAAAATTGAGGCCATCTCAAAATTGCAGAATTTTGGGTCACCTTGTCATAGCTCTAGGATAACAGGCTTGAAACTGCTACCAATTAGTGCATGAGGGTACATCTCAAACATCAACTTTTTGGTGTTCGACACCAACTCATACCGATCCCTTGGGAGGCCCTTCCCTTGATCCTCGAATATGTTTAATTTGTTGACTCTCCCAATAGGCTTTCTGGTTCAATGATCTTCTCTGATCCTTTACTTTGAGGAGCAAAAAATATTGCATTCTTATGCAAACCATTAATTCTTACTGTTACATGCATAGATAGATTCCTCTTAAAAGTATTAAACTCTCTGCTATCCCAACCAAAGATGTCTTGCTGTTTTCCTTTTGGAGGTGACCACTCTTTGACATAGAGTGCAAGGCATTCTTCAGATCCACCCCATCAATTACATCTTTATTTCAAATAATATCATACACTGAAGGGGTCAAGCACCCTTCGAGCATGGTAGCTGCTAGTATTGAGAATGAATGCTGCAGCTAGACAGATTCTCATACGCACACAGCTAGACGGATTCTTGTACGTAGACGCAGCTAGACGTATTCTTGTACGCATACTCAGCTAGATGGATTCTCATATGTACGCAGCTAGACGGATTCTCGTATACATTACAGGGAATGCCCTTGTTTCCTTGATCATTGGAAAAAAAATTAAAATATCTCGCACACAGCTGAGACGGATTCTTGTATGCAGCTAGACAGATTCTCGTACGCAATAGAGACGGATTTTTGTATTCAATTAGGGCAAACGGATTGAGTCTAGCACAAAGCTAGGCATAAGATGACATACGGATTTACGTCCACTTTTGCTTTTCACACGGACGGGGACCCTTTCCAAGATCTCTATGAGGACATTACTAGATACTTGGCTTTAGGGGAGATACTTTTGTTGGGAGATTTCAATTCTCGGACCGGACCTATGTAGGTTTCTCTTCATGACCTCACAACCGATGAGATGCAAACTCGAGAATTGCATCCTAAGGACCTTGGATTTGCTCGAACCTCCAGTGACACACAGGTTACTGCTTATGGTAAGCATCTTATCGAGTTGGATGAATCCAACAGGCTAGTTCTTCTCAATGGCATATCTTGTTTCTTGGATTTCGATGGGTTTACTTGCTTTCCTCATAGTGGTGGAGCCAGTGTCGTCGACTATGCTATTTCCTCTACTACCCTCATTCCATTCATTTCCTAGTTCAGCGTCTTTGATCACCCTCCCCCCTACCGATCATTCAGTTCTTTCTCTTATGTTATCTGCTATTTCCATTCTTGTTATTCCTCCCCATCCTCCCTCCCCTTTTGCCCCTCAAGTCATCATAGACTTTGACTATTATTGTTCCTTTACCTACATGGACCGGTCGAGTCAGGTTCTCCCTAGTGTCTTCTCTTCCCGATATTTTCGATCGTTTTGCTTGTTTGGTCCAAACTATTTGGAAGGCTGCTTTGGACTTGTACCCCCACACTACTCATCCTCCCCCCGTCCTCGTCCCCCTGGTCATTGCCCTATGAACATCTGGTATGAGGAATGTAAGTTTGCCCACTCAAGGTTGAAATATGCTAGTCGGAATCCTTCCCAGCTCTATGCCATTTCTCACAAAGACTACATAATGCTTCTTCAAAAGAAGCATCTCTTCCTCTCTTGGCATGGACTTGATCTTATCCATTCCCTTCAGTAGTCTCCTAAATCCTTCTGGGCCCTGGCGCTTTATCCTCTCCCGTGATCGGATTATTCATGGGATTGGTCTTTCCACTTGGACCATTCATGCCTCTTTCCTCTATACCATCCCAAATCAACCTCCCATTACTGTTCTCTCCCCCCCCCCTCTTCGTGCCACCTCTTTTCTACTAGTCTTGTCAGGCAGGCTATTAGGAAACTTTGTACAAGCAAAGCAACGGATTTGGATGGGTTACAGGCGGACTTTTTGAAGCATAATATTGACCCTCTTGTTGGTCCCCTCACTGATCTCTTTAATCTCTTTGTCTGTTATGGGCTTCCTGATTCTTGGACTCAACATATCATTCACCCCATTCATAAGGCAGGTGATCCCCATGAACCTAATAACTACAGGACTATCATGATTGGGCATATCTTTGCCAAGCTCTATGCCACAACATTGGATGTGCTTCTCTCTCGAAGGTTGGAGGAGGAGGGTTTCAGGGCCCTTGGCCAAGCTGGTTTTCGACAAGATCACCAGACCACAGATCACATTCTAGTCCTCAAAGCTATTATTGAGGAGGCGCGTTCCAGGTCCTCGAAGATTTATTGTTGCTTTGTAGACTTTAGGAAAGCTTTCGACATGATGCCTCGACATTTACTTCTTGAAAGACTCCGGTCAGTTAGCATCTCTAGGCAGTTTTTGATAGAGGTTACACGGTTATATGAGATTGTAAAAGGTCGGTTTTGCTTCCCTCAAGGGCTTTCAGCCAGTATTCTTAGCACCATAGGAGTGAAACAAGGGTGCCCCCTTTCCACGACACTTTTTGGGATCTTCATTGACGAGCTTGAGACTTTTATTAAGGAGACCGCTCACCTAGAGGATGGTTGCCTTCATTATGTGCTGATTTTTATTCTCCTCTTTGCTGATGATGATGTTCTTTTGGCCTCATCTCCTTCGGGGCTTCAGCGTCATCTGGACACTCTTGCCGCTTTTTGTGACTCGAGACAGTTGACGGTGAATCTTTCTAAGACCAAGGTTACGGTATTCAATACTACCAAAGAGGCCCTATCCCATCTCCACTTGTTTTTCCAAGGTTGGGAGGTCGAGATGACCACCTCTTATATGTACTTGGGGGTTCTTTTCACCGGTCCCACTTTTGGTATGAAATCCGCTGCCCAGGCCCAAGTGTGTAAGGGGTATGCAACTCTATCTTTGCTAGAGAGGAATTACTTCAAAACACATTTTTAGGATATACTTGTGAAGATGAGGATCTTTGACACCTTGGTCAAGCCAACTATTACTTATGGATCAATGGTTCGAGGTCCTAGTCTTGGCCCGATTGAGTGGTCACAGGTTGAACGAGTCCAGACACTTTCTTCGACGATTCATTCGTTGCAAGGGCACAGTCTCCCACTCTATTATTTTGGTAGAGTTTGGGGCTTCTCCTCTCCAGCTATCTGTTATCTTGAAAGGATCCGTACGTTAGGAGATACCCCTACGAGTTGCAGGCGGTACCCTTACCTTGCTCTTCGCTTCTTGATGGAACCCTCTCCGAGTTCTTGGGGAGGTCGGAGGAGCTGGTATTTTTCAAGTTTCTACCCTCCTGGATAGCATTCAGATAAGTCCTTATTCTTTGGGTGTTCTCCCCCCCTCTCGACTTAGTAAGGAGAAGATGCTCCACGAGATCTAGAAGGATGTTAGTCTCCAGTACACCAGATGCACATGGATCTCTCCTGTTGCCCCTTTCCCCTAAGCTGTCTTTCTACCATAAGCACTTCCTATAGATACAAGAGGGTAGAATAGTTCCTCCACAATATCTTCAGCAACACACAATGCATAGTCTTCGGATCACTATTGGGCAACTCAAGGTGTGTTCTCACTAACTTCGGAGTCAGGCCACCATCTTCCGATGGAGGAGCGGATTTGCTTGTTTTGCTCATTGGGTGAAGTTAAAACCCTTCATCACTCTATCTATTGTTGTCCCATTTTTTATGAGATTCGGGGTAGATTCCACTGCCTTTTCAGGGACAACTCTTGATCTGTTTCTACCTTCTTCAGATACCTAGACCAACGGTGTCTCGCACTCTTTCTTAGGGAGATAACTTAGCTTCAAGGACATAAAAGTTCTCCAGATGAATCTCGCCCTCCTCAACATTGGCTCATCACAACATACTTCACTTGCTCCGATGACTCGGGTGACTCCGGATGGAAATGCCCCACATCATCCAGTTTGAACGGGAGCAGGGTCACTAGACAACACACCCACAACTTGTCGAGGTTCCAAAACAGAGATGGACAGAGACATATCATGGACTTCTTCGACTCTGGTGCTTCGGCCTCGATTGTTAGGAGAGATTTGTTTTTGGGGGGTTCTTGGAGCTTGCCCCTCCTGGGCTGCTCCCTCCCTCCCTCCTCTCTCTCCGTTCTTCTTGGCGTGTACTCTCTTTCGGATTGCAACCCTCCCCCTCTCTACTCTCCCTTTTCTTTCTCCTTTTCTCTTTGGCTCGATTGTTGGATTTTCGTCTTGTATTTATCTTAGCTCTTTTCTTTGTTGGATTTTTTAGCTTGCTAGCTGGCAGTCATTATTGTCCTTCTTATAGTCCCTTGGGTCTTATTTTGGCCCATTGAGGACATTAATAATATATTTCATTTCATTTCATTTTTGAAGCACTAGGCAACGTTATCTATGGGCACTGCCACTTTGGATTTTTCTTCATTGATGGTATTGACAACATCTTTTAGCATATGAAGTTGTTCTTGATTGAAGAATATTGTATGCAATCTGTTATTTAGCAGTTCCTGTATCTCCTTGATTGGAGAAACCATGTTGAATTGGACAATTTTCTGACTTCTAAGGAATTCTAGTTTCAAAAAAGTTGGATGGAAGGGTTTAAGGCCTCTTCTAACCTTTGAAGGTTGGGTTCCCACTATCCTCGCTAAAATTTAACCTAATCTACATACATGAAATTAAAATGCAAAAGTAAGTATGAAAAATAAATATTGAAGTTTAGGGTGCGAGGGATTGAAAGAAAATATGCCTATAACCATAGCAAGGAGAGTGTATGATCAATCAATGCATGAGGAAATCAAATAACAACAATGCATTCCCATTCACATGAGTTGAGATTATGAGAGGAATGACAAGATGGGTAAAAGGGTTGTGCCGCAATCATCGCGCATTCTGCAATCCAAGAGGCGGTGCTAGTGATGGAGAGCAAAAGACTTACCAATTTCTCATTAATCTCTTGAAGAAAGAGCACAATGTCAGTTTCATAGTGTAGCTTTGACTTTCTCAAGGCAAAAAAATGTTTGCAATGGCACCCATGGCTCCTATTTTTAGGAAGAATTTACCCTTGAGTTATCTTAGGTGAGAAATTCTTACTCTTAGTAAAAGGAAATATTTGGGGGCATCTTTAGCCAAATGATGCACCTCCAAATGTTACATGCCTTTAATTATACTTCTAAAGGGCTTAGAAGGCTTCCAGAATGAGTTATGGTTCCGCTACATGCCAAGATGTCACTTTCCAAAGGTTTTCCTTGGGATCTGCACTTATCCTTTTACCCCGTTGTTGGTTCGTGTGCGATGCGCTCTAGGAGGTGAGCGAATCACTCCATTCTACTAGCGCTTCACCAACATTTTCCTAGCGCTTCGCTTCTACTAGCCAATCAATTCATCTATGTTGTCAGATTACTCTTGGAATGAATCAGCCCACTTGAGCAAATCGAGCCGCTTGATATAAATCGGCCCACCTTGGAGTGAATTGCTCCTCTTTGGAGACTTGGACAAATTTTGTCAATTTTGTAAACTTTGTAATTTTGCAATGTTGTTCCTGGGCTTGCAAAATTCAATTGTCTTTGTCTTTCATGATTAATTCCTTGGAGGACTTATAAGGTAGTAGCCAATACAGTATCACATATAAGAAACTCTTGATACAAGCATTCTTGCAAGAATAGCAAGTGTCAAGATTGCAAAAGGAGGTTAGGACATTGTGAAGACAACCTATTAAGGGTTTGTTCAACTGAAATTAGTGGAGTTACAGACATTGAAAAGAGGATATGAAAATTTGAGGATGAAGGATAATGAGAATGTTCAAAATTATTGTGTAAGGGTGCATGACATTGTGCACAAAATGGGTATTTGAGGTGAGGAACTAGCACAAGGAAAACTTGTCAAAAAGGTGCTGAGACCATTGACACCAAAGTGGAACAATTGTGCAATGATTATTGAAGAAAGTAAGGATTTGAAGAAGTTGGGGTTTGATGAATTGATGGATCACTTGTGTCCAATGAAGAAAGAATGAAAATTAGAGAAGAAGAAAACTTGGAGCAAGCTTTTGCTTTTGAGGCAAGAGTGTCAAATAGTTATGGAGCTAGCTCAAGCTTCAATTTCCATGGTCAAAGAGGGGAGCAACAAAATCGACATTCTACAAAAGGAAGAGGCCATGGTAGAAGAGGAGGCTATAGTGGAAGAGGTAGACACAAATTTGTGGATAATAGGAATGTTCAATGTCACAATTGCAAAAGTTATGGCTACAATGAAAGAGAATGGAGAATAAAGGCAAGCAATGGAGGAGGAAAAAGGCAAAATTTTCACATGAAGAAGGTGAAAGCTCATAAAATATTTTGTCATGTAATGTGGTAAAAATTTCAACTGTAGAGTACTGGTACTTAGATTCTAGTTGTTCAAAATATATGACTGGTAATAAGGAGTTGTTTGTGGAGTTGGATGTGTTAGGAAACTTTATTCACATTAACAGAAATCATTAACCATATACTGAAATAACAAATCATCCATCCAAAAATAGTTTTCCACAGTAACAATCCAAATAATGAGATAGAGATAGAGAATACCCTTAAGGTAGGGATTCACCAATAATACTCCTTAAGGAGGGAATAACTCCACAAGATCTCCCAAGATGAGAGGCCACTCGGCGGGCGAAGACAATTACAAGAGAGTATTCAATATGAATGATGATGATCCTTACAATGACAATATCCCTTCTTTATATACCCATCTTCTAATTCTACTTTGGGGAGCCGACTACTAAACCCTCATCCCACTCATTATTATAATATAATATAATAATATAATCAACCTTAGGTTATGTGTGGCCCATGCCAACTATCCATAATACCTTTATATAATATAATATCATATCCCCATTTACCTACCTCTAGGTACCATAGCATTACACCCTCCTTATAAATGTTTCGTGCTTGGAACATGAGAAGAATCTATATAATATGATCTTCTGAGCAAAGTTGACAAATGGTACAAATCTCGATTATCCATCCATTCAAGTGAAATCTTAATTGGTGGTGGTTTTCAATGATACCAAGCCATTGTGCCACTTGAATATCCATAACTGCTCTCTTGGCTTCATGCTTCTACTGCTCTACACTAATATTCAGAAGAATTGTTCCTCTTATTCCATGATCCTGCTACACCATTCTGAAATCTAGAATTACTATGCTTTTTCTGCCAAACACTGCCATACTTGATGCTTTTTTCTAACTCGATGTAGATCCATAATAATATTTATGCCCTAAGCTACAAGATTGTTGCTGCTCATGGTGGTGTGGGTGGCGATATGTTGCAACCTTAACTTGATGTTCAGTTTCCTTTGATTCTTCAGCATTTTGTTCCTCTATTTTAAATTATTCCTCAAATTCTTCTCTCATGTGCCCTTCTTTTGGTGCATCTATGTGCTCTTCTAACAGATCTTCCATGGATTTTGTTGCTGCTTCTTCCTGGGACTTTGCAACTGCCTCTGTTGTAGACTTAGCTTTTGATTCCTCTACTAGTTCCTTAACTTGTTTCCTTGCCATAATTGCTTGTTACTCCTTGGATCCTTTCTCCTTCAGTTGAGAAATGTCCTGCAATGTTATCTTCTTTTTCCTACACCACAACTTCATGAACTTCTTTTCCACATTAATGTTAACAGTACCCAAAGAATCCAACCAAGGATAACCCAAAATAATATCCACATCATCCATCTTAATGGCAATAAAATCTGAATGTAATACATATTTATCCATGGTGATCTTCAAATTTAAAAAAATATGAACATTCACACTCTCAATTTGTATATCTTTAATTTTTGTTGCTTGAACCTGCAACCTTGTAGCCAAAACATTATTAATGAAATTATATGTGCTGCTAGGATTTATGGAAATAATAACCTTTTCTCTTTGAATGCAGCCATGAACCTGCAAAATAATTTTTTTGGATTCAAACAAATCCTTTTGACCATTGTTTGGCCTATCCGGTACCAAAGGTTTGGTTCTCTCAACCTGCATACTATCATCCTTATCTTCTCCTTCCTCCAATTCCTTGAAATTTTCCAACTCTTTTTAATTTATTTTGTTCATCTTGGAGCCTATTTATTTTTTTGGTATAGCTATTGAGGGTATCTTTCAAACTAGCTATCTTTTTATATGGGTTCCATTGACTCAAGAATGCTTGCTCTATTTCTTCCCAAGTTAGTCTATAATTATGGGCCATAAAAAAATTATAAAACCAAGAGTGAGGTGCTCCTCTAATGGAATAATTAAGCTTAATGTTCCAATTAAAATTAGTAGAATACAAGGATTTAAAATGTTTCCACCATTCTCTAACATCAATATCATCTTCTCCAAAAAATATTTGTAACTCCATGAGTTCACGCCCCAACAAAAAAGATAATGCAAACTAGGGTTTTATAAACTAGGGTTTCGTAAAAATATTTATCTCCCTACTGATTTGAATCTAAACTTCCAAAATATATCTCCTTCAAACACAACTGAAAGATATATCAAATTTCATTTTTCTAGAAAAAGCATGATTTAAAAAAACATGAGCCTTGTTGCAGATGAATGACTACACAGGGCCATATTTCCCTCAATATTGCTCGGATTCCTTTATATGACCACTTGATTTGAAGCTTCTCAAATTTTGAACAAAATGGTGCAAGAATCATTTGAATTAGACAACCTTACAAAATTATATGGCTCCCAAAAAATGTGACTTGTTTTGAAAAACAAATTGCCAAAATTCTTCAATCCACAAAACAATTCCCACTTTGCTAGAATCGTTGCTTTGATACCATTTGTTACAAAAATTTATTCTCATTAACATAAATCATTCACCATATACTGAAATAACAAATCATTAGGGCAACACCAACAATCCAAACAATGAGACAGAGATAGATAATTTATAATACCATTAGGGCAACACCAACAATACTCCACAAGGAATAACTACACAAGAAGTCCCAAGATTACAAGCAAATACTCAATATGAATGTTGATCTTTACAATGACAATATCCCTTCTTTATATACTCCTCTGAGCAAAGCAGCAGATTTGGATGGGTTACAGGCAGAATTTTTGAAGCATGGTATTGACCCTCTTGTTGGGCCCCTCACCGATCTCTTCAATCTCTCTGTCTGTTCTGGGTTTTCCTGATTCCTGGACTCAACATATCATTCACCCCATTCATAAGGCAGGTGATCCCCATGAACCCAATAACTACAGGACTATCATGATTGGGCATATCTTTGCCAAGCTCTATGCCACAACATTGGATGTGCTTCTCTCCCAAAGGTTGGAGGGGGGTTTCAGGGCTCTTGGCCAAGCTGGTTTTCGGCAAGATCACCAGACCACAAATCACATTCTAGTCCTCAAAGCTATTATTGAGGAGGCGCGTTCCAGGTCCTCGAAGGTTTATTGTTGCTTTGTTGACTTCAGGAAAGCCTTCGACACGGTGCCTTGGCATTTACTTCTTGAGAGACTATGATCAGTAGGCTTCTCTGGGCAAATTTTGATAGTGGTTACATGGTTATATGAGACTGTGAAAGGTCGGTTTCGCTCCCCTCAAGGGCTTTCAGACAATATTCTTAGCACCATAGGAGTGAAACAAGGGTGCCCCCTTTCCCCGACACTTTTTGGGATCTTTATTGACAAGCTTGAGACTTTTATTAAGGAGAACGCTCATGCAGAGGATGGTTGCCTTCTTCACTATGTGCTGATTTCTATTCTCCTCTTTGCTGATGATGTTGTTCTTTCGGCCTCTTCTCCTGAGGGACTTCAGCGCCATCTGGACAAGCTTGCCGCTTTTTGTGACTTGAGACAGCTGACGGTGAATCTTTCTAAGACCAAGGTTATGGTATTCAATACTACCAAAGAGGCTCTATCTCATCTCCACTTCTCTTTCCAATGTCGGGAGGTCGAGATCACCACCTCTTATGCGTACTTGGGGGTTCTTTTCACCGGTCCCACTTTTAGTATGAAACCCGCCGCCCAGGCCCGGGTGTGTAAGGGATATGCAGCTCTGTCTTTGCTAGAGAGGAATTGCTTCAAAGCACATTTTTCAGGATATACCTGTGAAGATGAGGATTTTTGATGCCTTGGTCAAGCCAACTATTACTTATGGGTCAGTGGTTTGGGGTCCTAGCCTTGGCCCGACTGAGTGGTCACGGGTTGAACGAGTCCAAACACTCTTTCTTCGACGATTCATTCGTTGCAAGGGCACAATCCCCCACTCTATTATTCTGGCAGAGTTTGGGGCTTCTCCTCTCCAGCTTGAGATTATCTTCTTGATTATCGGTTATCTTCACAGGATCCGTACTTTCGGAGATACCCCCGAGGGTTGCAGGCGGTACCCTTACCTCGCCCTTCGCTCCTCGATGGAACTCTCTCCGAGTTCTCGGGGAGGCCGGAGGAGCTGGTATTTTCAGGTTTCTGCTCTCCTGGCTAGCATTCAAATACGGATAGACAGGCTCCCGCCTTATTCTTTGGGGGTTCTTCCCCCCTCTCGGCTTAGTAAGGAGAAGATGCTCGACGAGATTTTGAAGGATGTTAGTCTCCAGTACACCAGATGCACATGGATCTCTCTTGTTGCCCCTCTTTCCCCCAAGTTGTCTTTCTACCATGAGCACTTCTTACAGATTCAGGAAGGCAGAATAGTTCCTCCACAATACCTTAAGCAGCATGTAATGTCCCCATCCTAGTTAGATGTCCAGTGCAGAATGGGACTTGCCTACTCACAGATTCCCGTAGGCAGGATCAGTTGTGTGGGAGCCCATTGGGATAGTTTAGTTGATGTCAAGGCGGACAGTGCTTCAAATTGCCAGTTTCTTGGTCCGTTTTGAGCATAATTGTAGGGACTTACTATTTTTAGTAAGTCAGTTAGGGTTGGAATCTTGAGAAACGGATGTTATGGATGGGTAGTTTGGCGAAATGGGTATCAGTTTCTACTTTTATATCATGGGTCCGGCATATGGAGACAGATTATTTTAATGCCCGCAGAATAGTAATGTAGTAAATATTAAATAAAATGTAATTTTCTAATGTTGGGCATTATATTTTATTAATGGGATATTATAATAGGGGTCCCATTTTGGCCGACTCATTTGAAGGAGGAAATAAAAGGAGAGTTTGGGAATTCATTTGTATCATCTTTGCTTTGGTATTTTCATGAGTGGAGAGAGCACTTGCAGATTGGACTTTGCAAGGGTTTTTTGGCTTGTTCGGAGACGATAACCTCCAGCAAGGACATCAGCCACGGGATTGAAAGACATCCTCTGGATGATTTGAGCATTTCTACTTCAGGAGATGCCATCATTGTGGACAACTTCTAGCAATTTTGAGCAAGGGTTTGAAGGTACATTTGCAGATTTGAAACATATATGCCTTTATCAGCAGACTCCAGTCATGGCCGTACAGTTGATGGTTTGAATCAGTAGTATCCAATACTTTTAGCGAGGGTTTGTGGGATATATTGAACTTTCAGCACTTGTCGTACCAGTTCATGGGTTTATGGGCATGTATTAATCCAAGCGCTCCTTTTTGTGAGTTCATGTTGTAATGGATGGTGGCGCCTAAGGTCTTATTGCACATTCCAAAAATTATTTGGATGGAGAAATCTATGTATAAGTTGCTGTGAATGAATAGAATAGATATTGGCATTGCTGTTGATCAATCCCAGAAATTTCCAGCACTTCATAACTCCGGGTATTTTCATTTTTGTACAATTTCCTTAAAAGGGGTTTCATGCTCTTTACATATATTATCTTGTGTTAAAATTACATTGCAATCAAAGGAGTAGTTAGGGAGATATTGTCAATTTCACTCTGCTGTAGCTTAATTTCCAGTACTTTTAATTTTTGAAAAAAAAAATCACAAAAAAAAAAAAATTAGAAAATACCATAAACCCAAAAACATTGCAATCTCCGTATCGGGGTGGACACTACATTGGTATCAGAGCCAGCTCATCCTGCCATCCTGTTGGGTCATCATTAGATGAGTGGCCATCATTATTATACTAGGAGGAACAGGGCATTAGCTGAAGGTGAACAACAAGATATAGAGGGAAACATGGGTGACAGAGATAACAGGGATAACAGGGACCCAGACCGACAGATGTTTGAAATGTTTTTACATGGGCAACAACAGATACAACAAACCATGGCACAACTCTTGGGACTAATGACACAACAGATGAACCTGAACATGCAGAATAATACCCCTGGTCAGAATGGAAATCAAAGAAATTATGGTGATGGTGAAGGTTCAGTGAATAACAACAGGGGAGTTAATCAGGCTAACAGAGACAGAATGCAGAATACAAGACCATTAATGCCCACTTTCATACCCAGAGCAGCTCCTCAGGAGGAGAGAGAGCCTACAATCCAGGAGATGCAGGACTCATTCACACAGGAGTGGAACCAGGCCAGTGAGGAGTTTAGAGTAGGGATGTCCTTCCGAGATTATATTGACATGAGGATGAGACAGCAGCCTATGAGGAGAGGAAGGCAACAACACATGCAGGGCCATGATTTACAGAGAAAGGTGGGAAAATTGTCTATTCCTAATTTTGATGGTTCCGGGAAGACCTCAGCACGTGCATGGGTGCAAAATATGGACACATATTTCCAACTTAATCCGATGATAGAAGACGAAGCTATCAAATATGCAGCCTTGCACTTAGATGGAGTGGCACACGAGTGGTGGCACCATGGGTTTGTAACCCTTGGTCATGATCAAATCCGCACTTATGCAGAGTTCACCAACAAATTAATTGACAGATTTGATAAGAAAGATCCGGAACTGGAATTCAAGGAATTGGCCCAACTCAAACAGTGGGGTTCAGTTGATAGTTATTGTTGTCACATTTTGCACGGGGTGCAATGTTTTCAATTTTGTAACAGTGCTGCTCTTCTTTTTCCCTCTTCCTCTATTTTCCTTTCTTTTGCTCTCCCTTCCTCTTTCTTTCCCACATTCTCTTTCTTCCCCCTTTCTTGGAGCCCCTCAGTTGAATTTTAAACTTTCCAGCAAGTTACCTGAAAAATGGCTAAGTGTTGGTGCGAAGTTCGCACTTCGCCCAGTTTTGGTGCGAAGTGCGCACTTCGCCCAGTTTTGGTGCGAAGTGTGTACTTCGCCCCTCTTCTGGGCGCACCTTGTAACTGGCAGACTGGCAGGCTGACAAAAAGTGTTAAGTGCTGGGGCAAAGTCCGTACGGCGGCAGATACCAGATTTCACCTGTGCGCAGTCCGACTTCGCAGTGAAGCCGGAGTGCGCCCTTGACAGGTGCGCAGTAGGGAAACAAACTCGGAAATGCACCTAAGGCATGAAGGCCTTCCCGACTGCGTTGTTTTCTGCCCGCGCAACCCGAGACGCTCTGATCCCAAGCGAAGTTGGACAAACTGCCTTTCAAGGCCGACACGTGTCACACAGCATCATCCATCATCTGACAAGTGTCCAGCTTCGGGATTTGAGCCGAGACGTGCCGAGCAAAAGGACGAGCATGGGCTGCATTACCTGTGCCAGTGGCCTCATTTAAAGCCGATTGGAGGTCCTACCTGCTCCAGCTACCCGCATACCTGTTGAGAAGAAGTTCTGCCCAACACACCGCCAGCTAGCTGTCCAGCTTCCAGGAAGACCATGCTGCGGGTACAGTCCGGTTCGACAAAAGGTCAGCATTTGCAGCTCTTTCGCCGCTTTTGTCAGCTATTGTTTGACTGGGACCTTGTGCCCATTAATGTAACGGGAGGGACTCGGGCTATAAAAACCCATCATGAATTCATTGTAAGGGGTGGAAGGGGAATGTCTGTTAGGGAACCAATGTAACCGTGCTTCTGCTTATAAATATAATTTGTATGCCTGGTTCTGTTCTACTGCTTCTATTTCTTTACATTTTATGCTTTACGCTTCACTGTGTCATGGCTCGTTGATTCGTTTCAGCATTGATGATCAGGCGCCTTTAGCATTGTTTGTGCCATAATCAAACGCTTATGTACTTCATAGAATAGACGTGGTAGCAGTTCCATCAGTTGTGTGTTACGTTGTTGTCCGTAGTGGTGATTGATACGTTGCCGTGCTGTTAGTTCTCCTTGTAGGGAGAATGTTTGCTAGGCGGTCATTGTAGCTGTGCGGTTAAAATCTCTGCATGACACATATACCTGGCTCTGATATCTCTAGGTTGCTTTCTACTTATGTTAGTGTCCGTAGTGGTGATTGATGCATTGCCGTGCTGTTAGTTCTCCTTGTAGGGAGAATGTTTGCTAGGGGACCATTGTAGCTGTGCGTACACTGCTTAGGTATCGGAAGTACACATAGATTTTGCAGTTCTCAGTCATGCTTTGTATTTATAATGCAGTAAGTATTGGTGATTGCTGGTTGCCGTACTGTTAGTTCCCCCCCACCAACTTCAAGTATATTTGTATATTCCTTTCTGCTCATTTATCTCTTTCCTGCACTCTTAGCTTAAAAATAAAAACCCCCCAAAAGGAGCCGGCCTTCTCCGGAGATTGGCACGGAAGGCATCTCTTCCTTCCAGCCTTTCATGCTGGTGGGCGAATCTGGGCGCATTAACCCAAAATCCTTTCCTCATGGCAGATTCGTAACCAACAGTTTCTCTGGCACGCCCGGTGGGACACTTGTCCCACGTTTTAAGAAAGAATATCCGATCGGTCTCCACCTGGCGCAACAGTTTCTGGCACGCCCGGTGGGACACGGGTCCCACATTTGAAGAGAGATTTTCTGATCAGTCTCCACCTGGCGCTGACAGTGGTTTCTGAGCACTTGGTGAGACAAGGAAGTTTCTCACCCCCGACAGAATTGAAGCACCGGTGTTCGCTTCATTGCTGTTCAAAATCTGAACACCTGGCGACTCTGCACGAACAAATCTTCTGAGTCCGAAAGACCGGTCCCAGCACCTTCATGCACACAAGAAGGTGGCAAGCAAGGGATCCAAGAAGCCCGCCTGACTTTTACGAACTGGACATCAATGCTCGAGGCGAAGTTCCCAGGCTGGCTGATCTGCGAGCTCGTGTCGACGAAGCCGAGGCTGAGATCCAAGAAGAAGCCGAAGCTGAAGTTTGCGGAGCTGAGTACGAAATAGAAGAGGCCGAGGAAGAAGAAGCACCTGCATCCTCGGAAAGTACCGACACTGAGTACACAACCGACGGCGGAGAAGAAGAAGAAATGGTTGCCCAACAGCAGAATGACGATGATCTCTTCCTGGCGGTGGATTCTACGGGGACCTTAGCCCTGGTCAGACAACAAGCTGTGCCCCCTGCTGCTTTAAAGTCTATTCCCACATACGACGGCTACGGTAAGACGGCGTACGAGCACATCCAAGACATCCTTGCCCTGGCCGCATTGCATACTATTACCGATGAGAGTGTGAAGACCCGTCTGCTGGCCCTTTCCCTGAGGGGAAAGCTTCTCTACTGGTGGAGATCGCTGCCAGAGGGATCCATCACAGGGTGGCCCCAGCTTGCCAGAAGGCTCGTGAAAGGATACAACGAGTCTGCTGACCCTACTTCTCTACTGCATCAGTTCCAAGCTATTCAGAGACATCCTCAAGAGGAGGTGTCCGATTTTAACATCAGGTTTGCGAGATCCTGGAAACGGGTACCTTGCGAACTTCGGCCTTCGACTGGCATGGCTGCTCACTACTACTCGAGATCCTTCAACTCGGACATATGCTCGCCGTCGAAGATCGCCGCAGTGACGAGTTTCCTGCGCCGTACGAGGCTGCCCAAGCAAGCTAAAGTCGACATTATTTCCATAGGCAGACTCCCGTCCAGGGTGCTGGAACCCATTCATCCCGACTTCCCTAGATCACAGTATCCTCCTGCTTCTGGCGGTACGCCGTCCACATCAGGGCAGCAACCCCAGCAGCAGTGGAATCCAGCACCGGTCGTAACTCCTTACGGCCCGCCTCAATTGCATTATCCTCACCCGCCTCCTCCTGCTCCGCATTTCCAGCACTTCCTGCTCCCCCGCAATACGCGCCTTATTCTAACCCTCCTCCATTAGCCGCATTGCCTCCACCGGCACAGTTGCCGCCTCCTGACAGTAGCATTCAGAATACAATTCTCCAGGAGGTGCGGGCTTTGGCCTCGGGATATCATGCCATGTCCAATGACATGACCGCTCTGAAGAAGAAGCAGGCCCAGATGGACCTTGCTCCTAGGAGGCCATATGCACCACCCGCGCTGACGAAAGACAAAGCCCCAGAACACCAGCCGCAGAGGCGTCCGCCTCCGAGAAATGCTGCTATAGAAGACCCGCTTGGTCCTTCCGACCAGGTGAACTGGTGCACTACGTGTAATGACCCACATTCGGAGGAAGACTGCACTTTGCACCAGCACTACATCCAGACCTTGGCCGGCAGCGCCATAGAGGACAACGAACTGTACATGATCTTGGACGGCGAAGCCAACTTTGCCCTCCCAGAAGAAAATCTAGTGCCGCCCGCCAAGGAAGAAAAGAAAGCTGCGGATGCGGCCAAGCCTTTGCAAGTCTACGCAAGAAGAGAAAAACCGCAGCCTGGTGGGCTGCCACCGTACAAGCGGCTGTGGCCCTACACAGCCCAGGAGAAGGCATCCAAAGATAAAGCTCTAGACAAACCTTCTTCGGCAAAGACTGCCCCTGTTCCAGCCAAACCTCCAGCAAGAGCCCCAACTCCGTCTAAAGCTCCTGTACCTCAGCCTCCAGCTGAAACCAAAGAACAAGCCCAGGAGAAGCTGAAGTACCCGTCTCTGACCAAGAGACAGCGAGTTGAGGCTACCCAGCAGTACCGGACGAAGTATGAGCCGGCAAAACAAGCAGAAGGAGCTAGTACCTCGGGCTACAACATTGTAGACGAGTTGAAAAGAACACCTGCTAGAATCAGCATGTACGATGCTCTTCTGCTCCCAGGCCAGGTGGATCTGCTGCAAGAATCACTGAAGAACATGAAGAGCGGCAAGCAGATACAGCCCGCTGTCCTGGTTCAACCTTTGACAGTCTCAGCCACTGGGAAGAACAGACCGCCACCCTTTTATCTGTCTTTACGGATGCAAGGGCACATAGTTCACAACTGCATGGTGGATTCTGGTGCTTCCTCGACCGTGATGCCGAAGGCCGTCTGTGACGAGATTGGGATGGAATACACACGGAGCAGCCAAGGTGTGCTGCAATTAGACGGCAACCCTGTCAAGACAGTTGGTGTCATAAAGGACATCCCTATCCGGCTGCACAAGGCTCTCGACATCGTGGTCATCCAAGAGGTCGTGGTTGTTGACCTGGAACCTTACTTCGGCATGTGTCTCTGTCGAGAGTTCACAGCGAAGTTGGGCGGGTACCTGTCTCTAGACTACTCACACATGGAAGTGCCCTTCAAAGGAAGGAGACTAAAAATTTTCAATGAGAAGCCTTCCACCTTCCTAGTAGAGAAGATACCCGGAGGAGATTTGGACTGCATGGTCCAGTTGTCAGAGGAAGAACTGGTGACAGTGGAGCTGACCGAGCAAGCCTTCGAAGTGCTACAGCTTGAAGATGAGTTCTCATTGCGGGACTTCAATGCCGTAATCGGGACAGAGCAGGGCTGTTACTCCATTGTACAGCCCGTAAGGCTTGACATGTCAGCTGCGAAGGAAGTAGGACCTGCACCCGAGAAGCTGTGGAAGCTTTTCTTTGACGGCGCGTGATGCAAGAATGGCGTCGGTGCAGGAGTGCTGCTGGTTTCTCCAACCGGAATCCAGAAGGACTATACCTACAGGTTGGCCTGGAGTTGCACTAACAACTCGGCGGAATACGAAGCCCTGTGCTTGGGTTTGCGAAAGGCGGAGAGGCTCGGAATCAAACACCTGCAGATCTTTGGAGATTCAGAGCTGGTGTGTCACCAAGTTACGAAGAAGTGCGCATCCAAACAACACTATCTTAGAGTGTACCGCAATTGGGTGTGGGACCTGATGGAGTCATTCGACTCATTGAATGTTAAGGCAATATCGCGTGAGAAAAACAAACACGTTGATATTCTGGCGTCTGTTGGAGCCAGGTACGTTCCGGCTGACGACGTTGTCCAGAAACCAAAGCCGGTTCGCACCATTTACACGCCTTCTGTGCCTGATAAGGACACCCACTGGCAGGTGTTCAGTTGTGACGAGGAGATCGTCACATTCCTGGTTAACGAAGTGTGTGTAATCGAAGGTAGAGACCCTGATGACGAGCAATATGAGGGGTTGATACAGTTAAGGAATAATCATGTCCCAAAAGGACTGATTACATTAGAGTCTCTTTGATCAGAATGACAGAGCAATATCTCACAGGATCAAAGTAGACCCGAGGCAGTATGCTGACCTAGAACTTGAACCTGGTAAAACTATCAAGGTCGGAACAGACTGCACGTCGGAGGAACTTGAGCAGATCAGATCACTGTGCCAGGAGTTCCCCGACATCGTGGCCTGGTGCTACGAGGATTTGAAGGGGTATGACAAAACTGTCATCCAGCATACTATTGAGCTAGAGGATGGTGCCTCCGACAGAAGCAGAGGGCCGTGAATCCAAAGATCGAGGCCATGATGAAGGCCGAGCTCTTGAAGATGCTGGAGGCCAAGATCATCTACCCCATCAAACATTCATCCTGGGTCGCGAATTTGGTGCCCGTGAGGAAAAAGAATGGCGACATTCGTCTCTGTGTCGACTTCAGAAATCTAAACCAGGCTTCCCTCAGGGACCACTATCCGCTTCCCCAAATCGACCAGATTCTACATATCGTTGCTGTGTTGTAATCACAATGACACTGAGAGGGGGGGTGAATCAGTGTGTTCTTTAAAATTTCTAAAACATATGATTTTAAAACCAGCAGCAGTTTAAAGCAGATAAAAGAGATACTAAATGCATCAAGAAAGCATCACACATAACACAACATTTTAACGAGGTTCACCAATGTGGCTACTCCTCAAAAAGACTGCTTGGACTACCATCCAAATCCAGTCAATGCAAAGCTACAACTTTACATAATCCTTTACCAGCACCAACTGGAAGGAGCACCAACCCCTTAACTTTATCTGCTTCAACAGAATGGAGCACCAACTCCTATTTTACCAGCACCTACTGGAAAGAGGCACCAACCCCTTAATTTGCCAGCCCTCTTGTTTCCCTGACCCACCCTTCATTTGCCAGCACCAACTGGACTTCAATATTGAATAAAAAATGTTTGACATATACCTTTGTTATTGCAAGACTCTAACTGGTCTACATCACCTTTGGAATCTCTGTGCACTCTGCTCTCTCTTGCACAATCACTTCACACAGTTTGCTGCACTGCTACAACTAGACTTTGCAATCAACTTTGCCCTTCGCGCTTCTCTGCACACTCTGCTTTCTCTGCGCACTCACTTCGCACACTCTGTGTCATTTCACATTCTGCTCTCTGCTCAACACGAACTTCACTCTCACAAACACTATGCTTGCATTCGCACTTTATCTTCACACTCCACACTTCAAACTCGAAGTACCCTTGCTTTTATAGAAGAATTTTTAGGAACAAACCCTAGAAGAATGTCGGTTGAGAAACCCTAGAATTTGTCAGCTGCCAAACCCTAAAATCCGTCGGCTGTAACCCTAAGAATGTCGGCTGCAAAACCCTTCTACCACCTTCGTCACCTTCCTGTAGCTTATTGCCGTGAAATAGTAACACGTCGGCCCTTTTTAATTTAATTTAATATTTTAATTTAAATTTTAAATAAAATAAAATTTAAACTAAATATTTAAAATTAAATATCTTCATCACCGGGGCATCTTTTTCAACGAAACGAAGAGCCAACTTGGGTTTTAGGAAAAACCCATTTCAAATCTGTTATCCATGGTTTTAAATAAACCTTTTATTTTGACTGCCTTGGTTTTCACAAAAAAACCTTTAAAATTTAAACCAAATATTTAAAATTAAATATCTTCATCATCGGGGCATCTTTTTCAACGAAACGAAGAGCCAACTTGGGTTTTAAGAAAAACCCATTTCAAATCTGTTATCCATGATTTTAAATAAAACTTTTTATTTTGACTGCCTTGGTTTTCACAAAAATCCTTTCCGCTTCTTGTTTGAACTGCCTGTCCATTGCATCATTAGATCTAACTGACTGTATTGACAACAATGACAATCCTCCTGCAACACCTTGCTCAACACTGAACCCTATCAATTGTACTTTGGCTGCACCTTGCTGTTCAATAAACTCTTGTCCATTGCATCAATAAATCAGTCCAATCGTGTTGACAACAATGACAATACTTGTTTGCTTGCACTTTGCTCAACAATCTCCCCCTTTGGAATTGTTGGCAACACATGTGCAATTTTCCTGTAAATCTTCTCCCCCTTTGACAATAATACCAAAGGGCTGCTGCAGACTCCCCTTGAGTCTATGCACAACATTCTTAGACACAAATTATTACAATTAGCAAATATTCCAAGCATGAACAAGAAGAAAAACAAATACACAAATGCTCCCCCTGAGTCCAAGACCACTTCATTTCACTGATTGACAACATCATGATAAGCATAATAGGCATCAATAAAATCAACAATGTGAATAGCAGCAATAACCAGTGAATGACACCATCACCGTCAACTTCACCAATATAACATGTGTAAGAACATGACTGAACCACTATCTTCTGTGCAGCTACCCTCTGTTACCTTGCAAACTCAAACTTGTCCACTGTTAGTGAAGGCATACAATAATCTTATATAGCCAACTTTTTGTTCTGCAATGCCAGCAACATCTGCATACAACTTCACCATGCATCTTGGATATATTCTCAACAAGCTTGAACCCAATGACAGTTGTTTGTCTCTCTCTGCAGTGAGAATCCAGCAGGCTACCTCAATCCACTTTCAACTCTGTGCAAGTACCAAACACTGTACCATAGGACAACCAACATCTTTTCTCAACCAATTAGGGCTTTAGCAACAATGCTTATAGACAAGGTTTAACCAACATCATTCAACTCAAGATTAACCTTGAAGCATTCAACCAATCACTACATGAAAAGGAAACTAGTAGACATCCTTTTCCTTCCAAAGGTATTTGAACAAGACAGCCACCAACATAAATCACCAAGGCAAAGAATAACTTGCTCAAATCAAACTCAATGGAGTAAGCCTAAATCATGTATCAAGAAAAGTATTAACTTGATCAAAACAACCACTATGAAAGCAACTCAACTATTCATCACCAGGCTGGAAATCATCTGGCTGCTCATTAAAAAACTTTTTCTTCAATCTTCCCATTTAACATGTTGATTTCACTTTTGTCAACAGAATTGACAAGTGACTCACATCTGTACCAATTTTTGTCCAGCACTGCAATTTTATTGCCAACTCTTACTTTCAACTATGCATGTCGGAAGAAGACATTTTGTCAAACACTTTATGGCCAACCGTAGTGCACCTTACTCAACCTCAAGCTTCTTATCCTTGGACTGGCATTAAATCAATAGTTAAAACAAAACTGTCTGTGAATTAAATATATTCACCAAGGTGTCATGAAAGATCTGGCAATCTTCACATCAAAGAGTAAAAACAAATACATGTTGCTCGAAACACAAATACACAGCTAGGGCAAGCATTCTTTCGTTGAGCAAATTACCTGGACTATTATGATTCATAATTTTGAACAGTGGTATTAAGAATCATCAACGAGTACAATGGTGACATATCTCAAAACTACCAATGGTGACAGCTCTCAAATTAAACACCACACTTCACGGCATTTCCACAAACCACTATATAAACTGAAAAACACACTTTAACAACTATACAACATTAACCCGATCGCTTACCTTTCATCCTCGGATACCTAGACAAATACATAGGAGCATTAAAATAAAACTTTAATATTGCTCCTCCCGAGGATGTGCCACCCGGAGTTGCTTAGAGCAATGGCAGAGTAGCCTCCTTCAGTCCAAGGAGACACAATTTCCTTTCTTCTGTCTTTCTCCAGGACTTTCCTGAACTTGGGCTTGGGTTTTTCAACAACATCCCTATTTTGCTCCTGTTCGTGAACTTGAACATTTCTCTTGTGGGGTTGTCTCTTGTGCATTCTTGATGGATGATTATTTTCTTTTCTTTTATGCACATGATATGTTCCTTGTCGGTGTTGTCCTCTTTGTGTCTGATGAAATCTAGGGTTTTGCCTTAGATTAGATATAGAAGTGCTTGGAAAGAACCTTGCTATGTGCCCTTGACCGTTGCATTTAAAACATTGCACATGTTTTATTCCCTGTCTGTATTGCATTCTATGTGTATGATGAAATCTATGGTATTGCCTTAGATTGGATACAGAAGTGCTTGAACAAAACCTTGCTATGTGCCCATGGCCATTACATTTAAAACATTGCACAGGGTGTTCACTCAAAAAAATAGAAGTATTTTTATCAGCATAACTCTTTGATCTATTGTTTAGTCCACAATAAATTGCCTTGTGACCAAAGTGGTTGCATTTAGAACAATAGCCATAAAAAGCATTATTATTAAAAGAGTGAGAGTGAGAGAACCTCTTTTCTTGTGGTTGCTTTGTTGTAGATCTTCTTTGATATTTTCTTCCTTTTGAGGATTCGACTTGAGACTTTTCTTGTTTCAATCCTTCAACCGAGGACTTCTTCTTCTCCGCATATTTGGAGGATGAAGGTTGTTCAGCTTCATATCCAAGACCAAACTTAGCTTGTGGAGCTTCTTTGTTGATTTATCATTGTATCTAGCAACTCTGTGCTCTTCTCAAATTTGAGATTTATATTGGCCTCTTTTAGTTGTTTCTTCAATGAAACAATCTCTTCTTCTTGTTGGCAACATACAGTCTCTTTCTCATTGATTTGATACCTGAGAGTTTCTTCACTCTTTTTGAACTCTTCTATTTTCAGCTCCAGATTGTTAACAACTTTGTTAGATTCCTCTTCATGTTTTCTGTATATACCAACTTTATTACTCATTTCTTCTATCCTGCATTCTTAAACCGTCAATTTCTTTTTCTAGCTTGCTGCAATACTCTGTTTTCCTAGAAGATTGCATTTCAAGATCTTCAAAAATTTTCTTGTAATCTTCTACTTGAATTTTCAAGTTGGTGATTATATCTTCTGCATCCTCAACCTTTTTACTCAAGTCTGAAATCAGTTTTCGTTCCCAATTTGCTTCTGCATCACTTCCTTCTTCATCACACTCTTGTTCTGAATCTGTTTCTTTATCAATTTTGAACGGATCATCTTCATCTTCACTGCTACTAAACCCATGGCACTGGCGTCCATTATGCCCGAGTTGACCACAAACAAAACATTCTCTACCTTGTGAGCAATCAGCTACAAAGTGACCGGTCTTCCCACATCTGGTGCAAAACTTTATTAATCTGGATTGTTCTCCACTGTTTGATTCATCTCTTGAATCTATTTTCATTCCCAAAGCAGCAACATTGAGATCATCTTCATTTTCTTTTGTGCCCTTGTGAGATTTCTTCTTCTTGTGTCTTATGGTTTTGCTTTTGCCTTTCCTTGCCATTTGTGTTCTTGTAAGATCTTCCTTCAAGCTGTTAAACTTTCCGAAGGAACTTGGCTCTGATACCAATTGTTGTAATCACAATGACACTGAGAGGGGGGGTGAATCAGTGTGTTCTTTAAAATTTCTAAAACATATGATTTTAAAACCAGCAGCAATTTAAAGCAGATAAAAGAAATACTAAATGCATCAAGAAAGCATCACACATGACACAACATTTTAACGAGGTTCACCAATGTGGCTACTCCTCAAAAAGACTGCTTGGACTACCATCCAAATCCAGTCAATGCAAAGCTACAACTTTACATAATCCTTTACCAGCACCAACTGGAAGGAGCACCAACCCCTTAACTTTATCTGCTTCAACAGAATGGAGCACCAACTCCTATTTTACCAAGACCCTACTGGAAAGAGGCACCAACCCCTTAATTTGCCAAGCTACAACTTGTTTACCCCGACTTCAATATTGAATAAAAAATGTTTGACATATACCTTTGCCTTATTGCAAGACTCTAACTGGTCTACATCACCTTTGGAATCTCTTGCACTCTGCTCTCTCTTGCACAATCACTTCACACAGTTTGTTGCACTGCTACAACTAGACTTTGCAATCAACTTTGCCCTTCGCGCTTCTCTGCACACTCTGCTTTCTCTGCGCACTCACTTCGCACACTCTGTGTCGTTTCACATTCTGCTCTCTGCTCAACACGAACTTCACTCTCACAAACACTATGCTTGCATTCGCACTTTATCTTCACACTCCACTCTTCAAACTCGAAGTACCCTTGCTTTTATAGAAGAATTTTTAGGAACAAACCCTAGAAGAATGTCGGTTGAGAAACCCTAGAATTTGTCAGCTGCCAAACCCTAAAATCCGTCGGCTGTAACCCTAAGAATGTCGGTTGCAAAACCCTTCTACCACCTTCGTCACCTTCCTGTAGCTTATTGCCGTGAAATAGTAACACGTCGGCCCTTTTTAATTTAATTTAATATTTTAATTTAAATTTTAAATAAAATAAAATTTAAACTAAATATTTAAAATTAAATATCTTCATCACCGGGGCATCTTTTTCAACGAAACGAAGAGCCAACTTGGGTTTTAGGAAAAACCCATTTCAAATCTGTTATCCATGGTTTTAAATAAACCTTTTATTTTGACTTCCTTGGTTTTCACAAAAAAACCTTTAAAATTTAAACCAAATATTTAAAATTAAATATCTTCATCACCGGGGCATCTTTTTCAACGAAACGAAGAGCCAACTTGGGTTTTAAGAAAAACCCATTTCAAATCTGTTATCCATGATTTTAAATAAAACTTTTTATTTTGACTGCCTTGGTTTTCACAAAAATCCTTTCCGCTTCTTGTTTGAACTGCCTGTCCATTGCATCATTAGATCTAACTGACTGTATTGACAACAATGACAATCCTCCTGCAACACCTTGCTCAACACTGAACCCTATCAATTGTACTTTGGCTGCACCTTGCTGTTCAATAAACTCTTGTCCATTGCATCAATAAATCTGTCTGACTGTGTTGACAACAATGACAATACTGTTTGCTGCACTTTGCTCAACATGCTGGAGCCCAGAGATTCTCACTTCTAGATGGATTTTCCGGCTACAACCAGATTTGGGTCAAAGACGAGGACCAGCGTAAGACGGCGTTTACCACCAAATGGGGGACGTTCGCCTATCAGCGCATGCCGTTTGGCTTATCCAATGCTGGTGCCACGTTCCAAAGGGCCATGGACTTGGCCTTCCGAGAGCTGCTCAATAAAATCATTGTCATCTACCTCGATGACATGACTGTTTTCTCTCACCAACGAGGAGATCATGTCTCGCACCTACGGCAAATATTTGAGAGGTGTCGAGAATTCGGCATTTCTATAAACCCGAAGAAGTCTGTCTTCGCGGTAAAGGAAGGAAAGCTGTTGGGACATGTCATCTCCGAGGAAGGCCTCGCCATTGACCCTGACAGAGCGGAAGCCCTAGTTCGCTTGCCAGACCTCATCGATAAAAAAGGGCTGCAGTCCTTCTTCGGTCAGATTAACTTCGTGCGGAAGTTCATTCCGGACTTCGCACAGGTGATCAAGCCTATGGCCGAACTGTTGAAGAAAGATACGAATTATGAATGGACTGATGAGAGAGAGCAAGCCTTTGAGGAAATCAAGGCTCGAATTGCGCAAGCTCCGGTATAAACAAACCCGGACTACTCCAGGGACTTCATCCTGTATGCAGTGGGAGAACCCGAAAGTTATGCTGCAGTCCTAACTCAGAAGGGAGACGATGGTGAGGAGCGCCCCATAGCGTTCCTGAGCCAGGTGATTCTGCCGCATGAAGAAAAGTACAATTTTATAGAGCGGCAGGTTCACGCTGTTATGAAATCCCTCCGAAAGTTCAGGCACTTTGTCTCCCAGAGCAAAACTACTGTCTTTGTGATTCACCCGGACGTTCGAAGCTTCATCTTACAAGGAGAACCGGGTCACAAGAGAGCAGGATGGATTGCAAAAATCCAAGAGTTCGACATCGAAGTGCGGCCCACCAAGCTTATTAGAGGCCGAGCCTTGTGTCAGGAATTGGCCCGAAGCGCTGTAGCCGGCATCTCCGCCTGTAAGTGGGAGGACACAGCGACACGCATCTACCTAGCCGACTCCTTATCGGAGGGGAGTGATTGGACAGATGAACTGGTGAGATTTTTTCGCACCGGAAGATGTCCCGATCACCTGAACGCCTCACAACGAAGGAGATTTCGGCTAGGTGCACTTAAGTACACTCTTCGCCCCGAGGGGCTTTACTTCAAAAACATCGACGACATCCTGTTGCGGTGCGTCAGAAAATCAGACCAACCTAGGGTCCTCGGAGATTTTCATTCCGGGATGCCTGGGGGTCATCATTCTTCAAGGCCAACGGCCTTAAAAATAATCAGAGCTGGGTACTATTGGCCCACTCTATTTGCAGACGCTCATGCGGTCTGCTCTAAATGTGATCAATGCCAGAGGTTTGCTGGTAGGAACAGAAAAGCACCCCTGCCCCTTCAACCGATTCAGGCCGAGACTTCGTTCCAGCAATGGGGTCTAGACTTCATCTGGGTGATTTCGCCTAGTTCTTCTGCCGGACACAAGTTTATTCTTACAGCCACCGATTATTTCACACGGTGGGCAGAGGCAATCCCGACCAAGAACGCAGACCAAGAAACAGTCATCAGGTTCATCGAGAGCCTAATTACGCGCTTCGGGGTTCCAGAGTCAATTGTGACAGACAACGGTCCGGGATTTGCAGGCGCTGTACTCACTGAGTACACTGGCAGACTTGGCATCTATCACAAGATGTCTTCTAATTACTACCCGCGAGGGAATGGCCTTGCCGAGTCTACTAACAAGAACCTCCCGAAAATCATCCGGAGGACCATTGTGAGAAACAAGCGGACTTGGCACTTACTCTGAACCGAGCGACGTGGGCGGACAGAGTTGCGTTCAAGAAATCTATCGAACGTCCCCCTATGCGCTCGTTTATGGCAAAGAGGGCTGTCATGCCATCACACATCGAGATCCCTGCCCTATGGATGTTGGACGAAGACAGGAGCAGCGGAGACCCGGTGGACGACAGACTGTGCCAACTCCTGTAGTTGGAAGAAGACAGAGAAAGTGCATACCAGGCCTTCACTGATCATATTGCTGCAACTCAAGGCTGGTTTGCCAAAGGCACCACTGCCCGAGTTTTTGAAATCGGGGACCTGGTGCTGAAGTGGGACTCATATAAGGCAAAGCCCGACAATCACGGGAAGTTCGATGTCCTCTGGGAGGGCCCTTATCAGATTGCCCGGGTGAACCAGTTCAATGCCTATGTACTTCGGGATATGGAGGGTCAGCTCCTGCCTATCCCTGTTAACGGGTTCCACTTAAAAATTTACCGCTGCTGAAGGTGCCCGAGTGGCCCTTCTTTGTAAAAATTTCCCTTATGCATTTTCGTTTCCCAGCATGTACAGTTTCCAGCTTTCAGCTTTTAATTGTTATTTTTTATTTTTTGAGCTTAAACTACGGCATGGGAGAGAAAAACAGACTTCGCAGCGAAGTCTGTCGTCGCCCCTCAGGAGGGGCGAAGTTCGGGCTGCTTGGTTAAGTGAAGAAAAAGAAAAAGGCGAAAAAATGTCTAAGTGTTGGCCGAAGCCCGACTTCGCAGCGAAGTCGGGCTGCGCGCCAGCCGAAATGCGAAGCTTGAACGAAGATAAGACTGCAAAGCACAAAGGAGAACGGACTGCGCCCAACTTTGGGCGAAGTCCGACTTCGGCCGGCTTGCGTGCGAAGTTCGAACTGCGCACAACCTCCGCGCGAAGTGCAAACTTCGCGCGAAGTTCGAACTTCGCCCGAACTTCGGGCGAAGTCCGAACCCGCTTCAATGTTCGCGTTGCGCAGCTCGTACAGTTCGGTCTAAAGGAGCAGTAAAATGCTAAGTGTTCGCCTCCTCCGAAGGTTGCAAAGGACCCGGACTGCACTCAATCCTTGGGCGCGACGAGAAAGAAGAAAAGAAAAGGGAACAGTTTCCATGCGCACTTCGCGCGAAGTCCGAACTTTGCCCGAAATTCGGGCGAAGCCGGCGAAGTCGGATCGCGCCCAGCTTCGGGCGAAGTCCGACTGCGCCTCGTTTTCTGGGCCAGTTTGGGCAATGGTTTAAAAAATGAATAAAAATTCAAAAGGTTCCAAGCTGGGCCCAAGGCGCATTGTGACCGTTTTAAAGTGGGTTTCCGCACCAAGGGTTCTGTCTTGAGCAGTGTGCCCAAATTGCGGCAGTGACGTCAGCCATGGCGCAGCGTCCAAGACAAAGTTAATGATTGCACAGTCCTCAAGGAAAAGTGCAATAAAAGGAGCATGGCACGGCTGTCGGGGTACCTTTTTTCAAGCTTCTCCTGCGCAGCCACCCAAGAAACTTAACTCCAGCCGACCTACCCCCTCCTGCGCGGCATTAATGACGTTGTCGTTATCTAGAAAAGGGGGTCAGATGCATTCAAACATGCCAGACTGCGCAGATTATTCCTTGAACTGTGCAAATTATTCCTGTGACAGCGAAATTTTCTGCAGACGCCCTGAACTTGTAATTATTGCTGATTCGGAGAGATGGACAGAGGAAAGATGCCAATGTCAGCGCCATCCAGCGAAAGTGGCGAACCTGAGGATTTACCACGGCCAGGTGTTTTCAAAAGCGAAACACCGCCGGAGCGAAAGTCAAAGTCCCGGCCTAAAAAAGTACAGCGTGGGCAAGCCCCACCACCTCCGGTAAATTACCTGGCGGGATACGTGGACGACTCGTTTTCTATGAGCCTGACTAAGCTGCGGACGAATGTGGAGAGCTGGGCTGACAAAGTTTCGCCCTCTCACCATTTCGGAGCGGCGTACAAGTCCAACCTTTTCGGATTCTTGTGCTCTCCTGTCCATCAATGCCCGGAGCTGGTAGACACCGATTGTCGGACACTACGGACCGGTTACCGGCGAGTTGCGGCTCCAGCGGTAAACCCTTGTTCGCGCTGCGCAGGGAGATTGTCCAGCCAGCTTTCGCCCCAGGGTTGGAGTATGACTCTAGCACCATTGTCAGAAAGATAAATCTGGGCGAGCAAGCGGGATGTTTCACGCAAACAAAACGGATGAGGGATTTCCTCAATTCAGAGCTGAGCGCCCCACTTGCAGCTGGACAGTGGCCAACCGGCCCCATGCCCTTGGCGAGGTTTCAGAGAAAATATTTGTACACTATTTTGGCATGGATTCTCGGCTGCGACTCTGATGAGCTGGTACAGCCGTACCAGCTAGCGCTGGCAGAATGTCTCCTGTGTGGGGAATCCTACGAACCGGCGGCGCAGAGAAGTGGAAAGCGTCCCATCTTTTTCGACTGGGCGGACTGGCTGGCATACGCCATCCACTCTAGCCTGGTCAAGATCCAGAAGAAGCAGTCCATCGAGTTTCGTTTCAGTTCTGTTCTAGCCTGGCTTTGTTTGTACCATTTGCACTCTCGGATGCCGATCCCGAACCTGAAGAAGGTCAACGAGAAGGGAGAGCCACAACCCGTCTATAACTGGACGGATGACCTATACCGGAAAGGGTCCTACTACAAGTTTAACTTCAACTTTCTGGGATTGGTCATGTCAGTCTTCAGCGAAAGCGAAATCCCCCGCCCCCCGAGAGAAATGACGAACTCTTTGCTGAATCAGAAGCTCGGGGACGTTTTTAGACTGACGCAGGGAATTGTGGTCAGAATCTACGGATTCAAGGGCAAACCCCATTTGCTTCCCTACTGGTGCTCGGAGCATCTGTTTGGGATGGAGGTTGCCCGACAGATGGACTATGTTGAAGAGGAGTTCGGCCTAGGAAAGAAAAGAGGACAGATTTTTCAATATCCTCTTTCCTGGGCGAACGTTGAGATTACTGAGGTAGGACAGCATGTCTACCTCGAGCAGGAGTTTTCCCGGATTGGCCTGGTTCTGTTGCCGCAGCGCTGGAAGTACGACCCGTACGGGATAAGGGGAAAGTTCACGCATCTCTGCCCCCGGGCAGATATAACTGAAGACAGATGCGATGTGGTCCATGTGGACCTTGACTAGGAAATTGAATTGATGGAAGCTTCTCCTCCCTGGCAGGATTTTTACTGCGAGGAGGTGACATATGACCCCAAGCGAAACCCGGACCACCACTTCTCATCTCCAGGGTTCAAAAAATTCCTATCCAAGATAGCAGGCCTTAACTGGCCAAAAGAAAAGATTATTGAATGCTGGAAGATGAGATGCCGCACGCAGCACGACAAATCCACGAGGAGAAATCTGGCCGTAGATGACGACTTTTCGGTTCTCTATGACCAGCATCATGACAGCTGGCGGCCGTTCTCATATCAAGGCTATGTTCCCCGAGGTCCCTTTGAGGATTATAAAGGAGGGTCTCCCTCCCAACAGTTGTACACTTCGGCAACTGCCAGCGTGGGCCCAGCAGACATCCAGGTCGATCCAATGCAGCCCATGGCTTCCAAGGCGGCGCCTGAGAAGGCGAAGAAATTAGTCAAGGCAACGCCCAAGGTGATCCCTCAGGCACAAAAGACGCCAGCGCCGCCAGAGGGCAGACCGGTTGCGGCAGACATTCTGCAAGTCAAACCCCGATACAAGTTTACTGTGGGAGCATCAACGCCTGCTGCACCTGCTTCATCTCCTTCCCCCGATCCGACCCTTGTTCCAGAAGAGAAGAAAAGGAAGAGAGTTGAAAAGATCAGGCGACCTAGCCTGACGGTGCAGCAGCCAGTCGCATAGCCCCAGCCGCGTTCAGCTGCTCCAGAGACAGTTTCTCTGGGCAGTCCCAAGCCAGCTGCCGGTATCAGAAGCGCAGACATCCACCCAGCATCGGCTCAGGCGGAGCCCGCAGGTACGTTTGCTGCCCCAGTCTCTTTGGTCTCATCTAGTCCCACTCCTACTCCATCTCCTGCTCAATCCGAGCAAGCCATGGCCGCATCTTCCTCCCCGTCTCCACACCCTCCTAGCGGCCCCCATTCTTTTGACCAGTTTGCTCAGAACCCCGACGTTTCTCTATCTCTGAGTCAAACTCCAAACCCTTCGCCTGAAGTTAGTGCTGAAGCCGCGCGTTCACCGTTACATCCACCCCCTCAGCCGCTTCAAACCCTTTCAGCGTCAGCCGCTCCCATCTCCACTTCCCGGTCGCCCCCAGAAGCGGCCGATCCTTCCGAGGTCCATCCGGTTCCTCCTGATCCCATTCCCGCAGGAGAGACGTCTCAGCAGAACCCTAGGCTGGGGGAACCAGATTTTATGGACGACCTCCAGAATACAGACAACTTGCCCACAGCAACAAGAGTCGTAGAGTACTCTATCTCTTTCCTCCGAACACTGAGCGGAGGAGACCTGAAGAGATAGCCGCCCCGGTAAAGCGCACCAAGTATAATTTCGAGAGGAGAGTGCTTACAACAGAGAAGATAATCCCAAAAGTGAAGAAGCCTCTCCGGGAAATGACCAGGGCGGACTACGAGCTCCAGACAAAGGAGAAGAGCTTTGATGATATTGACAAGTGATACGAGATTCAGGGAATCATTCGTAAAGCTGACAATCTCCTTGTCAAAAGTCTGGAGGAACAGGAAGAACTTTTCGGGTTGCAGGATAAGACAAGACAGCTTGAAGAGGACCTGTCCAGGTCCACTGAGCAGCTGGAAGCGGCGCGGCAAGAAATAGATGAATTTAAAGCCCAGCTGGCCGCTTCTCAGCAACAAGCCGCAATCGAAAGCGAGGCAGCCTTGGAGCAGATTTCTCGGCTCAAGAGTCTTTGAAACGAGCGCGATCGCAAAGCTGCAGAGAGAGCATCTCAAGCGACGGTCTTTTCGAAGAAGAAAGTTAAGGAGATGCGGGCTGGTTTGCTGCGGGGATGCAAACCCCACACCTATAAGGCGATGTCAGTTCTGGATTTCGCATCCAGAATTCAAGAAGTTTCTGCCAAGGGAAAGCCTGTGGTAGAGGAGGCCGAATGCCAGGCGAAGCAATGGCTGGACCTGGCCATAAATCTTCAGGAGCGCGAGCGCGATGGCCTCCAATTCTCCCCCATGTCCTCATTCGCTGCAGAATGGGCAGATGCAAGGGTAACCTTGCATAAATATTTCAAAAAATTAGAAGAGGTGAGAGTTGCCAGACGAATGTTAGACGCATTCGAACACGAAAGAGATATCTGTATGGCTCCCTTTCACGCTCTTTCTGAACTAGGGTGCCCAGGTTTTGTTGAGAATGGCGAGCTTCTCACCCTAAATCAGGTGAAAAAGAATTGGCAGTCCTTTGAAGCAGATACAGCTGAGATTGATAGCTGGACTGAGCCAATTCAGGAAAGTCAGGTCACTCAGATGGTGTCCAAATGTTGCAAGATCAGCTCCTACTTTTAGGAGCTAGGAAAAAGATACTACACCATCGACCTGCACGCAGTCTCTGCTTTCCACGCAGCATTAGAAGAAGTTACTGACCGCCGGCCATTCGAAGCAGAAGCCTGGGGCCAAGCTCAGGCTGCATACGACCGCATCTGTGAAGCAGAAGCAAAAGCTAGAGAGCCTTCGGAAGGTGATTCTGAGGGGGCAACTGACAAAAGTGAATCTGAAGAACAGTTGCCGCGAGGAGAACAGCTTGAGCAGCAAAAGGCAGGGGAGGCAAGTTCCTCTGCACCCAATGGATGAAGGCATGAATTCTTTGTGCCGAGGCGAGCTCGACACCCCGCGAGCCGCCAAAAATGTTGTCACATTTTGCACGGGGTGCAATGTTTTCAATTTTGTAACAGTGCTGCTCTTCTTTTTCCCTCTTCCTCTATTTTCCTTTCTTCTGCTCTCCCTTCCTCTTTCTTTCCCACATTCTCTTTCTTCCCCCCTTTCTTGGAGCCCCTCAGTTGAATTTTAAACTTTCCAGCAAGTTACCTGAAAAATGGCTAAGTGTTGGTGCGAAGTTCGCACTTCGCCCAGTTTTGGTGCGAAGTGCGTACTTCGCCCCTCTTTTGGGCGCACCTTGTAACTGGCAGCCTGGCAGGCTGACAAAAAGTGTTAAGTGCTGGGGCAAAGTCCGTACGGCGGCAGATACCAGATTTCACCTGTGCGCAGTCCGACTTCACAGCGAAGCCGGAGTGCGCCCTTGACAGGTGCGCAGTAGGGAAACAAACTCGGAAATGCACCTAAGGCATGAAGGCCTTCCCGACTGCGCTGTTTTCTGCCCGCGCAACCCGAGACGCTCTGATCCCAAGCGAAGTTGGACAAACTGCCTTTCAAGGCAGACACGTGTCACACAACATCATCCATCATCTGACAAGTGTCCAGCTTCGGGATTTGAGCCGAGACGTGCCGAGCAAAAGGACGAGCATGGGCTGCATTACCTGTGCCAGTGGCCTCATTTAAAGCCGATTGGAGGTCCTACCTGCTCCAGCTACCCACATACCTGCCGAGAAGAAGTTCTGCCCAACACACCGCCAGCTAGCTGTCTAGCTTCCAGGAAGACCATGCTGCGGGTACAGTCCGGTCCGACAAAAGGTCAGCATTTGCAGCTCTTTCGCCGCTTTTGTCAGCTATTGTTTGACTGGGACCTTGTGCCCATTAATGTAACGGGAGGGACTCGGGCTATAAAAACCCATCATGAATTCATTGTAAGGGGTGGAAGGGGAATGTCTGTTAGGGAACCAATGTAACCGTGCTTCTGCTTATAAATATAATTTGTATGCCTGGTTCTGTTCTGCTGCATCTATTTCTTTACGTTTTATGCTTTACGCTTCACTGTGTCATGGCTCGTTGATTCGTTTCAGCATTTGATGATCAGGCGCCTTTAGCATTGTTTGTGCCATAATCAAACACTTCTGTACTTCATAGAATAGATGTGGTAGCAGTTCCATCAGTTGTGTGTTACGTTGTTGTCCGTAGTGGTGATTGATGCGTTGCCGTGCTGTTAGTTCTCCTTGTAGGGAGAATGTTTGCTAGGCGGCCATTGTAGCTGTGCGGTTAAAATCTCTGCATGACACATATACCTGGCTCTGATATCTCTAGGTTGCTTTCTACTTATGTTAGTGTCCGTAGTGGTGATTGATGCATTGCCGTGCTGTTAGTTCTCCTTGTAGGGAGAATGTTTGCTAGGGGACCATTGTAGCTGTACGCACACTGCTTAGGTATCGGAAGTACACATAGATTTTGCAGTTCTCTGTCATGCTTTGTATTTATAATGCAGTAAGTATTGGTGATTGCTGGTTACCGTACTGTTAGTTCCCCCCCACCAACTTCAAGTATATTTGTATATTCCTTTCTGCTCATTTATCTCTTTCCTGCACTCTTAGCTTAAACATAAAAACCCCCCAAAAGGAGCCGGCCTTCTCCGGAGATTGGCACGGAAGGCATCTCTTCCTTCCGGCCTTTCATGCTGGTGGGCGAATCTGGGCGCATTAACCCAAAATCCTTTCCTCATGGCAGATTCGTAACCAACAATTATAGCTGATTTCCAAAAGCTATCCGTGCTTGTGATAGATATATCTAAGAGGCGGTTAATTGTTTTGTTTATTGATGGATTAGCTGATCCATTACGAGGGCTTGTCAAGGCCTTCAATCCTCCTACTTTGCACGATGCCATTAGGAAAGCCCGTGACATGGAGACTACATCTTCTAAGGGCAAATTTATTTCCAAAGGAGGTGATCATAAAAAGTTCAAGGATAAGAAACCCTTTCATAAGGGGAATGAGCAGCAGAAGGACACTTTCAGGAAAGGGGACAGCGAGAGCACTAATGAATTGAGGAAGAAGAATCTTTGTTTCCGATGTAAGGAACCTTGGAACCCAACTCATAAATGTGGTGACAAGGCAAAAATGAAACAAATAGAGCATTACACTAGTGAAGAATCAGAATATGAGGATGTTGATCAGCAGGCAGAAGTCGATAGCAGCAGCTCAGAGAGTGAGGAAGAACCCAATCCGGCACCAGAAATTGATGAACCAGTGGCACAGTTGTATAGTTTTCAAAGGGTTGCATCATTCAAGGTCCGTGGGGTACTAAATGGACAGCGTATAACTACTTTGATAGACACTGGAGCTACCCATAACTTCATTGATGAGAGCCTTCCTACTAAGCGGGACTACCTATCGAGTCTTTTGATGGTTTTCGGGTGATGGTTGCTAGTGGGACTACCATTAGTTGCACCAAGAGGATTCGCAATTTGCGCATAAGGATGAGTGAATATGAGTTACAGGATGATTTCTACTGTGTTAATATTGGTGATACAGATGTTGTGTTGGGTATGCATTGGATGAGCACTTTAGGAGAGTTTACTATGAACCTGAACAGTATGGAGATGAAATTTGAATCAGGAGGTAAGAAAATTGTACTTCATGGGATTTCGGATGGTAGCCTCAGGACAGTATCACTTAAGCGTATGGAGAGGTTGTTCAGACATGATCAGATCGAGTGGGCAGCTGAGTGTGTGTTGATGCCTACATCAGATGAACAACCAGGCAAAGAGTATCACCCAGATATACGGGTCCTTATAGACAAGCATCATAAGGTGTTTGAGAGCATTCCACCTGGGAGACCACCTGAGAGGGGTACAAAGCACATTATCGAGCTGGAGGAAGGGACGAAACTAGTAATTACTACCCCGTATAGGCATCCTAAGAGGATGAAAGATGAAATTGAAAAGACAATTAAGGAACTCTTGGAAATGGGACATATTAGGCCAAGCAAGAGCCCATTTGCATCTTCGGTGGTACTAGTCAAGAAGAAGGACGGGACTATGCGTATGTGCGTAGACTACAGGGCTTTGAATAAGAAGACAATTAAGAATAAATACCCCATTCCTCGAATTGATGAATTACATGGGGCCAAATTCTTTACTAAGATTGATCTCAGATCCGGATACCACCAGATTAGGATGCGGGAGAGTGACATAGAGAAAACAGCTTTCAGGTGTCACTATGGTCACTTTGAGTTCCTAGTTATGCCATTTGGTCTCACCAACGCACCAGCTACCTTCCAGTCATTGATGAACAGGGTGTTTAGAGGTTAGTTACGTAGATTTGTGCTCATATTTTTTGATGACATCCTAATTTATAGCAGAAGCTAGGAGGAACATCTTCATCATGTGGATGAGGTTTTGGGTATCCTTGAGCGTGAATCCTTGTACGCTAAGGAATCCAAATGTGAATTTGGCATGACTGAATTATTGTATTTGGGACATATAATCAGCGCAGAGGGTGTAAGGATGGACCCAGATAAGGTCAAGGCGATTATGGATTGGCCCACTCCAACCAATCTATCACAGCTCAAAGGTTTTTTTGGTTTATGTGGTTTTTATAGGAGATTTGTTAAAGGCTTCTCACAGGTTGCAGCACCACTTACTGATTTAACAAAGAAGGAAGCCTTTATTTGGACTGATGTAACACAAGTGTTTTGATAAATTTAAGCAGTTGGTTTGCTCTAGTCCAGTACTTGCCATACCAGATTTCACTAGACCTTTTGAGCTAGAGTGTGATGCCTCCGGTGAGGGCATAGGAGCAGTTTTAATGTAGGAAAAGCACCCAATTGCATTTGAGAGCAGGAAACTTCGAGGGGCAGAGAGAGCTTATTCTATCTATGATAAAGAGATGCTTGCTATCATGCATGCTCTAGTCAAATTCAGACAATACTTGGTGGGAGGCAGATTCACAGTCAAAACCGACCATAATAGCTTGAAGTACTTCATGAGCCAAAAGGATCTCAATGAGCGTCAACAGAAATGGGTGAGCAAACTTCAAGCATTTGATTTTGACATAGTATATGTGAAAGGCAAGAAAAATATAGTTTTTGATGCTCTCTCTAGGAGACCTCATTTGAGTGCATTGGGGGTTGTGTCGGAGGATTGGAAAGAGCAAATACTTGCTGATTATGCGAAGGATAGATGGGCATCAGACATTTTGGATGGGACCACATAGGATGATAGATACATGGTAGTTAATGGATTGATTATGTATAAGAATAGGATATATTTGGTACCCAATTCTCAGTTTAAGAACACAATTTTGAGAGCTCTACATGATTCACTGATGGCTGGACACCCAGGATTCTATAAGACATACAGGCAGGTGAGAGAGCGGTTCACTTGGAAGGGGCTCAAAGAAGAAGTCCTCAAGTATGTAAGGGAGTGTGCAGTATGTCAGCAGAATAAGGATGAGCACACTAGACCGGCAGGGTTGCTACAACCTTTGCCCATTCCTAACAGGAAGTGGGAAAGTATATCCATGGACTTCATAATAGGATTACCCACAGTTCAGGGACGAGATTGTATTTATGTGGTGGTTGATAGATTAACTAAGTTTGCACATTTTTATGCCATCTCAGCCACTTACTCAGCAGTGCAAGTAGCAGAGCTGTTTTTCAGAGAGGTTTTCAGATTACATGGTTTGCCCAAGTATATAGTCAACGACAGGGACAGCCGTTTTATGAGTCATTTTTGGCAGGAGCTGTTCAGATTGAGTGGGACACAACTTATTCCGAGCACTAGCTATCACCCACAGACTGATGGGCAGACAGAGATTGTAAACAAATGGGTGGAAGGCTACTTTCAAAATATTATCTCCGGGCAGCAAAAAGCGTGGATTAGATGGTTGCACCTATGTGAGTACTGTTATAACACCACCTACCACATGTCTATCAGGATGACTCCGTTTATGGCACTGTATGGATATGATGCACCGGACTTCATTGATCTATTGATTCAGGATTGTAGGGTGCCTAAGGCACAAGAACTACTACAGGATAGCCAAGACATTCTGAGGGCATTGAATGATAACATACAGCAAGCGCAGAACCAACAGAAGCAATATGCAGATCAGCATAGGTCGGAGCGCAGTTTTGAAGTTGGTGATTTGGTGTATCTATGCTTGCAGCCTTATAGACAGTCCACTCTTAAGAAGAGTGGTAAGGAGAAACTTAAACCTCGGTTTTATGGGCCTTTCAGGATAGTCAGGAAGATTGGAGAAGTAGCCTATGAGCTGGAGTTGCCTGCGGACAGTAAGGTGCATAATGTCTTTCATGTGTCACGCCTCAAGAAGGCGTTGGGGCATAACATCACTCCATCTGCTGAGTTACCACCACTAGATGATGAGGGACGACTCATTCTGATTCTTGAAGCAATACTGGATGTCAGGGAAAGGAGATTGAGAAGCAGGATCATCAAAGAATACTTGATCAAATGGAAGAGTCTGCCAGTAGAGGATGCCACTTGGGAGGATGAGCAGATTCTACAACATCCAACACTCCAATTGCTTGGGGACAAGCAATTTCAGGGAGGGAGGACTGTAATGTCCCCATCTTAGTCAGATGTCCAGTGCAGAATGGGACTTGCCTACTCACGGGTTCCCGTAGGCAGGATCAGTTGTGTGGGAGCCCATTGGGATAGTTCAGTTGATGTCAAGGCGGACAATGCTTCAAATTGCCAGTTTCTCGGTCCATTTTGAGCATAATTGTAGGGACTTACTATTTTTAGTAAGTCAGTTAGGGTTGGAATCTCGAGAAACGGATGTTACGGATGGATAGTTTGGCGAAATGGGTATCCATTTCTACTTTTATATCATGGGTCCGGCATATGGAGACAGATTATTTTAATGCCCGAAGAATATTAATGTAGTAAATATTAAATAAAATGTAATTTTCTAATGTTGGGCATTATATTTTATTAATGGGATATTATAAGGGGGTCATATAACCACTTAAAAGAAAGGTCATGTCATAAAGTATTAAATTAAGGAGGCCTAGACATGATACGCCCCTCTAGGGGTCCCATTTAATTAAAATGAATAATTTAAATTATAAGTTTCCCTCCCATTTTGGCCGACTCATTTGAAGGAGGAAATAAAAGGAGAGTTTGGGAATTCATTTGTATCTTCTTTGCTTTGGTATTTTCATGAGTGGAGAGAGCACTTGCAGATTGGACTTTGCAGTGGTTTTTTTGGCTTGTTCGGAGACGATAACCTCCAGCAAGGACATCAGCCATGGGATTGAAAGACATCCTCTGGATGATTTGAGCATTTCTACTTCAGGAGATGCCATTGTGCTTACATTGTGGACAACTTCTAGCAATTTTGAGCAAGGGTTTGAAGGTACATTTGCAGATTTGAAACATATATGCCTTTATCAGTAGACTCCAGTCATGGTCGTACAGTTGATGGTTTGAATCAGTAGTATCCAGTACTTTCAGCGAGGGTTTGTGGGATATATTGAACTTTCCGCACTTGCCGTACCAGTTCATGGGTTTATGGGCATGTATTAATCCAAGCGCTCCTTTTTGTGAGTTCATGTTGTAATGGATGGTGGCGCCTAGGGTCTTATTGCACGTTCCAAACATTATTTTGGTGGAGAAATGTATGTATAAGTTGTTGTGAATGAATAGAACAGACATTGGCATTGTTGTTGATCAATCCCAGAAATTTCCAGCACTTCATAACTCCGGGTATTTTCATTTTTGTACAATTTCCTTAAAAGGGTTTCATGCTCTTTACATATATTATCTTGTGTTAAAATTACATTGCAATCAAAGGAGTAGTTAGGGAGATATTGTCAATTTCAGTCTGTTGTAGCTTAATTTCCAGTACTTTTAATTTTTGCAAAAAAATCACAAAAAAAAACAAAAAAAAATCAGAAAATACCATAAACACAAAAACATTGCAAATATCATTCTACGGATCGGGGTGGACATTGCACAGCACACAATGCATAGTCTTCGGATCACTATTGGGAAACTCGGGGTGTGTTCTCACCAACTCCGGATTGAGTCAGATCACCATCTTCCGACGGAGGAGCGGATTTGCTTGTTTTGCTCCTTGGGTGAAGTTGAAACCCTTCATCACTTTATTTTTTGTTGTCCCATTTATTATGAGATCCGAGGTAGGTTCCATTGCCTTTTCAGGGACAGCTCTCGATTTGTTTCTACCTTCTTCAGATACCCGGACCAACGTTGTCTCGCACTCTTTCTTAGGGAGATAACTTAGCTTCGACGACATAAAAGTTCTCCAAATGGATCTCACCCTCCTCAACATCGGCTCATCACAACATACTTCACCAACTCCGACGGATCAGGTGACTTAAATCGGAAACGCCTCACATCATCGAGTTCGGACAGAAGTAGGGTCACTAGACAGCGCACCAATAGTTTGTCAGGGTTTCGAACTAGCAATGGGCAGAGACATATCATGGAATTATTCAACTTCGGTACTTCGGCCTCAACTATTAGGAGAGATTAGTTTCTGGCGGGTTCTTGGAGCTTGCCCCCCCGGGCTGCTCCCTCCCCCCTCCTCTCTCTTCGTTCTTCTTGGCGTGCACTCCTTTCTGTTGGATTGCAGCCCTCCCCCCCTCTGCTCTCCCTTTTCTTTTCTTTCCCCTTTCTCTTTGACCCGTTTGTCGGGTTTCATCTTGTATTTATCTTAGTTCTTTTCTTTGTTGGGCTTTTTAGCCTGCTAGCTGGCAGTTATTATTGTCCTTATAGTCCCTTGGGTCTTATTTTGGCCCACCGCGGACATTAATAATACTTCATTTCATTTCTATTTCTACTTTGGGGAGCCAACTACTAAATCCTCATCCCACTCATTATTATAATATAATATAATAATATAATCAACCTTGGGTTATGTGTGGCCCATGCCAACTATCCATAATACCCTTATACAATATAATATCATATCCCCATATACCTATCTCTAGGTACCATAGTAGGATGACTCATACAAGAGCAAGGTGAAATTTGGAGACGACAAAGCATTGGAGGTTGAAGGAAAAGGAACCTTACAAATTGACACAAAAGATGGAAAGAAAAATATCCAAAATACTTGCTTCATACCAGGCTTGAAGCACAATTTGTTGAGTGTGGGGGAGCTTGTAGAGAAAAACTACAAAGTGGTGTTTGAGAATAAGGAGTGCATCATCTATGACAAAGCAAATGGGAACCAAGCAGTGGCTGTTGTACCTATGACAAAGAACAAAATGTTTCCTTTGAAGCTTGGAGGAGAAGAGAGCAATTTGTGTCATACAGCCATTGAGGACAACAGCTGGTTATGGCACCAAAGGTATGGTCACCTGAATTTTCAAAGCTTGTATTTGTTGAATGCTAAAGGAATGGTCCATGGACTGCCTTGTGTAGAAGCAAGAAGTGAAGTGTGTGAAGGTTGCACAATGGGAAAACATCATAGAGAGAGCTTTCCAAAAGGAAGAGCATGGAGAGCATCATATCCATTTCAGCTGATTCATTCAGATATTTGTGGTCCAATGCACACACCAAGTGTTGGTAAATCCTTCTACTTTATCACTTTCATTGATGATCATACTAGAAAAACTTGGGTATATTTTTTGAAGAATAAGAGTGATGCTTTTGAAGTATTCAAGAGCTTCAAAGCCATAGTAGAGAATGAAAGCAGATATAGAATCAAAACATTAAGGACTGATCGTGGTGGTGAGTATTGTTCCAAGAAATTCAATCAATTTTATGATGAGCATGGGATAAGAAGACAATTGACAACAGCCTATACACCTCAGCAAAATGGAGTGGCAGAAAGGAAGAATAGGACAATCATGGAGATGGCAAGAAGCATGGTACTAGCAAAAGGTTTGGGCAATCATTTATGGGCTGAAGCAGTTGCAACAATAGTGTACATCCTCAATAGAAGTCCCACAATTGCAGTAAAGAATATGACTCCTCATGAGGCATGGTATGGAAAGAAGCCTTTGGTAAGTCACTTGAGAGTGTTTGGTTGTTTGGCTTATGTTCATGTTGAAGATAAGAAAAGGAAGAAGTTAGATCCAAAGAGTCAAGCATGCATTTTTGTTAGTTATTCTGAAGAAAGCAAGGTATATAGATGTTATGACCCCAAATCTAGACAATGCATTGTGTCTAGAGATGTGATTTTTTATGAAGTTAGATTACATGGACAACAAGCAGAAAATATTGAGAAGACAATCATAATTGAAGATTTTGGTGTGTCACAAACATCAAGTGGAGACACAAGCATTTCTCCAAAGTTGAGCATAAAAGGGAAGAGAACATTACAATCACATCCAAGCTGCCAAATGTTGGATCAGAATTTTGATAGGAGGTTCACAAGAAGCCAAGCACAAGCCCAAGAACAAAGGCAAAACGAACAAGAAGATAATATGGTGAACTATGCACTATTGTCCAAGATTGAATTGGAGCCCTCAAGTTTTGAAGAAGCATCCCAAAGCAAGGTATGGACCAAAGCCATGAAAGAAGAATTGAATGCAATTGAAAAGAATGATACTTGGGAGTTGTGTGAACTTCCAAAGAACAAGGAGGTAATTTAAGTGAAGTGAATGTACAAGATCAACTACAATAGTGATGGATCAATTGAAAGATACAAAGCAAGGCTAGTGGCATAATGGGTATGCACAACAAATTGGCATAGATTATGATGAGACATATGCACTTGTTGCAAGGCAAGATACAATAAAAATGGTCTTAGCCTTGACATCCCAAAAATGATGGATTATACATCAATTTGATGTAAAGAGTGCATTCTTGAATGGCAAGATTGAATAAGAAGTGTATGTGGAACAACCACAAGGATTTGAAGTGGAAGGTAAAGAAGGACATGTCTACAAGTTAAAAATGAAATTATATGGACTCAAACAAGCACCAAGGGCATGGTATTAAAGAATTGATGAATACTTCTTAAAGTGTGGATTTGTGAGAAGTATGAATGAGCCCATATTGTACTACAAAAGGGAAGGTGATGATATTTTGATTGTTTGCTTGTATGTTGATGATCTAATTTTCATAGGAAGTTCATCAAGAATGAAGAGAGAGTTCAAGCAAGCCATGATGCAAGAATTTAAAATGAGTGATTTGGATTTGATGCATTATTTTCTTGGCATGGAGGTACATCAAACACATGATGGGATCTTCATTTGCCAATCTAAATATGCACATGATATGTTGAAGAAGTTTGGCATGGAAAGTTGCAAAGATGTTGCTACCCCACTTGCACAAGGTGAAAGAATGTGCAAGGATGATGGAAGTGGAAGAGTGGATGAGAGGAAGTATAGAAGTTTGATTGGCAGCCTTATGTACTTGACAATAACAAGACCAGATATTGCATATGCAGTCTCTTTGGTTTCAAGATTCATGAGCAAGCCATCAAAAGATCATATGAGAGCAGCTAAGAGAATTTTGAGGTATGTGAAAAGAACTTTAAATTATGGAATCCATTATACTTCAGCCAATAAGATTGAGTTGGTTGGATACAGTGATTCAAACTAGGGAGGCTCAATTGATGATAGGAAATCTACATCAGGAAATTGTTTTTCATTGGAAAATGGATTGGTAACTTGGAGTTCAAAGAAACAAGCAATGGTTGCACTCTCAACAGCAGAGGCAGAGTATATAGCAGCTACATCAGCAAGCACACAAGTAGTGTGGTTGAGGCGAATCCTAGAAGACCTTTGTGAAAAGCAAGAGAGACCAACTACCATTTTTTGTGATAACACGAGTGCAATTCAAAGGACTAAAAATCCTGTTTTAGGAAAAGGAACTTGAATTGAAACACTGCAATTTGAAAGATCAGTATGCCGACACTTTTTCAAAGATAGCGGCAAAGAATCAGTTTATTTCATTCAGAGATAGAATGAAAATTTCACCATTCAGTCTTAAGGGGGACAATATTGGAAATTGTGATACTGAATGAGAGAAAACAAAATAGGAGAACAATAAGACAAAAATCAGAACAGGGCAAGATTAAGACAAAAAATTAGAACATGACAGAATTGGAATTGCAAGTGAAAATTAAAAAGGGAAAAAGAAATATTCTCACCCAGATTTGGAGAGAATGTGAAGCACCAAGAGACTCTTGAGACAACCAAGAGACATTGTCTTGTATATATGTAAGTGTAGGGCATTGTATTGAAGTAGTATGTAAGAATTTGAAGATTGATGAAATGTTTATTGGACGGTTTTTGTGCAATTTCGTTTTCTATTTATTTTTCCTTTCTACGTGTGTTCATTTTTGTTTTAGAGTTGTGTGATTTCAAATTTCAAGCTTTATGAAAGGATATTATACAATGAAAAGCATGGGTTGAGCATCGTTTTGCATGGCATGGCATCTTGTTGGTGGTCATAGCTATTGATTTTCTGTCAATTGCATTTGATATGTTAGTCAAATATTTTTTGTTTGTTTCTTGTAGGGATCAAGGCTCACGGCATATGAACTTGTTCATGAGTACATACCGGCAGTGCTTATAGCAGATTCTGCTGCTGCAGCATTGCAAAAAGCAGGACGCGTCGATGCAATAGTTGTTGGAGCAGATAGAATTGCTGCAGATGGTATGAAGGAAAAATGCCACTAACATCCTATTCTCTCTTTCTGATGTTTTCCTGCTGTTTCGAATTAGATTTTCATAGATTGCAGCATTGATTCCTCAAGCTTAACCCACACTAACTTGAGATGATACTTGTATAGGTGACACAGCGAATAAAATAGGCACATACAATCTGGCAGTATCAGCCTCACACCATCACATACCATTTTATGTGGCTGCTCCTTTGACCTCAATTGATCTCTCTATTTCTTCCGGTGATCAAATAATAATTGAAGAGAGGTCACCAAAAGAATTAACTCATACTCTTGGTGGTCAAGGGCAACAGGTAGCTCCATCTGGGATTTCTGTCTGGAATCCTGCTTTTGACGTCACTCCAGCAAATCTCATCTCTGCCATTATAACTGAAAAGGTGCACTATTGTCTACCCTTACGAGCAGAAACTGTCCTTTCTCTAGTGACATAATTTGCAATATGATCTGGAATTTATCTCTTCCATTCATTCATTACAAGATTGCCACAGTTTGATTTATATTTTCAACATAAAATTTAAAATGTGTGTTATGTTGAACAGGGGATCATTACAAAGAAAGATCCGAGCACTGCTTTTGATATAAAGAGGTTCATAGAGAGTGTTTCGTAGGTTATGAAGCAGACAAGCAAAAGTATGTTAGAACTTGAATGCTCAATTGAAGGAACCAAAGCACCTTCAAATTGGTGTGTCTGAGCTTAACTAGATTTAGTCCTGTGAGGATTTTAGTAGCAGTGCCAGATGCGTTTAGTTTTGGAGTAGTATTTGCCTAATATCAACTTCCTAGTATAATCGTGTTTAATATATCTTAGTTTGAAATTTGAATAAAGCGTTGAGTTTGTTCTATGCCTGTTTTACACAGGCATAACCACATAGGAATGTATAACTCAGTTTCTGAGAGACTTTGTGAAAATATCAAATTTCTGAATCTCTACGAAATGGCAATTTTTAATGTAAGCTTGCACTTATATCTTGCCCTATGATTGCATTTTGTTATTATTCTAAATTTTCATCAATCTCTCTATCTCTGTTTGTTTTTTTTTTATTTATTAAATTCTTGGGTTGGTATTATAGGTCATCTATATTGACGTAGAGTTAATGCTTTTCTGCATAGTTACCAGGAGAGGAGGACAGAGATGTGAATATCAATTTTCTGACAATGGGTATGTGGGTACTTGGAAACACCAAGTTAATTAATAAATAAAAATATAGTATTTATATTTTAAAAACTTAGAACATACCAAATACACACTATAAATAAAATTTAAAAATAATCAAAGATACAAATACATTAAAAATTAAGTAATCTACACAAGCAGAAAGTAACTCATAATTGGAAGTCCTCAAAATAGGTTATTGGAGTTATAAACCCTCCCATTGACCTTTTAATAAATAACCAAACAATCCTTATTATGTGTTGAGGTATAATGTTTAATTCATAAGTTTAAGGCCTCTTTGAATCTTATGAAATAGACTTTCCTGAGTAATCTTCTTTAGGGCCTTTCTTTACTGCAAACACTATTGTCTAGGGCCTCTCATAGATCCATTTAATGTTTCAACGTTGCCTGGGACCACTTATGAAAAACATTACAATTTTGTCCAAAGGAAAAAGAAGATACAAAACATCATCTACAAATTGCAATTGATTTTATTTTGGCTTATTTTTAAAGCATGATCCATCAAGTTGGCACTTGAGTTTTAAAGGGACAGGATACATGTTGTTTTTTGAAGTGGAGATGGTGGAAACGTCCAAAGTCTCAGGATGTGTCTCCAAGAGTCCCTGGTAGGAAGAGACGAGTCCCTAAGTGATTTTGCCTTTTTAGTAGTTCCAAAATGGGTCGTTGTATTTGACGTTGATCACATGAATGTTTTGTGGGTCTTTGTGTGGGTTATGTTGTCTTGTGATTATCACTATTCTATATGGTATTATGGAGAGTTGGCAGATGTGACTTTGAAACATAGCAGTTTTACACAATCCTCCAAGTTTCTATTTGGGCTTATCCATGGTTGGAACTATGGGCCTGCCTCCCATGAAATAGAAGAGCAGTCCTAGTTTCCAACCTTATGGATTGACTAGCAACGATTTTTAGTACAACTTAGCTGCATCAGCTCTTAAGAAAATTAAAAAAACAAGTTGAAAAAAGAAGCAAGTCTTTGAAAAGATATTTACTTATAAAAAAATGATAATCATAATTATGATTAATACTAGCTTAGATATATAAAATATATATCTATAAACGCCGAGAGTTATCAATCTCGAGGCGCCTATCTCATTTCTTGGGGGTGTGATAGATATGCGCCTCGAGATTGATAACTCTCGGTGTTTATAGATATATATATTTTATATATCTAAGCTAGTTTAAATCCACCGTAACCCTTAATGTCGGCGGATAATTTTCTTAATGTCGGTTTTTTTAATAAAATATTAATATTGTTTAACCTTCCTAGCTGCCATTGTAGGACGCCTATCGGCGTAATTAAATATAAGGAAAAACCTTATGAAATATAAAATATTTTAATGATTCCATTGACATAACAAGCATCTAATATTAAACTCTGTACTAGTTTCACATTTATTTTTCTTTCTATATAAGGAACTTGTATTATGCCACATTATACACAAGAAGATATAGATAACACATTTTCAAAATTTCGAAAACAAAATAGTGATTAGCATCATGTTTTTTTAATTAATTAATAGTGTTATATAATATTAAGAATTAAATGGGGAGTGAGTGCAGTCGAAAGCAAGTGTGAGTGCGAGCTAGGAGTGAGTGCAGCCAGAAGTGAGTGTGAGCAAGAAGTGAGTGCAACCAAAAACGAGTGTGAGCACGAGACGAGTGTGAGCACGAGCCAAGAGTGAGTGCGGTCGGAAGCGAGTGGGAGCACGAGTCAACAGTGAGTGCAGTTGAAAGCGAGTGCGAGCACGAGTCAAGAGTAAGTGTAGTCAGAAGCGAGTGCAAGTGTGAGCCGGGAGCGAGTGCATTCGAAAGCGAGTGTGAGCGTGAGTTGGGAGTGAGTGTAGCCAAAGGCGAGTGCGAGTGTGAGCGCAATTCAGGAGCAAGGAGGAACTGTGAGCAAGAAGTAGAAAGCAAAGTGCGATCAAGTTGAAGAAAGTCCAGTGCGAGCTGGAAGTATAAGTCGAGAGGAAGTATGATCTAGGAGGAAGTACGAGCTAGGAGGAAGTGCGAGCTAAGAGGGAGTGCAAGTTGAGATTCAGTCATGGCGAAGGAGCAACGGGCTTATCTGGAATGCATCAATGCTTCAAACCCTTACCACAAATGCATGGAACATCGTTTCTAAAAAATTGTTGAGGTGAAGGAACACCAGAAAAAAAGAGACAAGGGCTATTGCGAGCCAAGAGGGAGTGCGAGGTAGGAGAGAGCAAGTTGGAAGTGAGTGCAAGCCAAGAGGGAATACGAACCAAGAGGGAGTGCAAGCCAATAACGAGCCCCATTAGCTAGTATGGAAGGAAAGTCATATTTGAAATCCCTAATGGGAAGTTAATATGCCCTAGTTGGAAGTATGAAGGCCCAAGTTGGAGATAAGCAAAAGAGCGAATACATGGCAAGTTTGATCTAGTTAGCAAATGCTACCTTAGAAGTGAGTATCAAGGATGAGATGATTGAGCATGATATAATTGTTCTTAAAAGTAGAGGGTTAATATGTAAGTTCCATAGATCATGGCCAATGTTTTTGGAGATTCAAAATTGGATCAAGTGGAAGTGGGGATTAAATTCAAATTACTCAATGACTTTTCTTCCTTAAGGTTTTTTCCTCATTATTTTTTCCAGTTTTGAAATTGGGGATAAAATAATGGTTGGTGGTCCATGGTTTAGGGGAAGAGATGCACTTTATCTAAGACCATGGAATGAAGATTTTTCTATCGAGATAGAAACTATTAAGAAGTTTCCAGTATGGGTTAGATTTTTTGGACTTCCATATCATCTTATAAATAAGGATTATCTAAAGAATATTGAAAATACCCTAGGAGAATTCATCCAGGAAGGACTAACTACTAAGGAGCGAAGATGCTATATATACTCGAATATGTGTTTCTATGGATATTTTAGAATCTTTGCCACAATCCATTAAGATTAAATCTGAATCAAGAGAATGTGATCAACAAATAGATTATAAAAATATCGTATTTTGTTGCCACAATTGTTATGAGATTGAACACATAGCAAGAGTTTGCAAAGTGAAAACTATGAAGAAAGAGACAAAATTCTAGCCATGAGATAAAATTCAAGATGAAGGAAGGAAATCATACAATAATAGAAGCTAGGTCTGATCAAAGATATTCCACTCCGAAAGAAGAGGCAAAGAAAGCCTATCTATAGTATCATTTGACAAGTTAAAAAGGAATTAAAGGTGAAAAAGATGTAGAGAGAAATCCTAAAACAAAGACAACAAAAGAGATCAAGTTTATTCCAGGTAAATCATCTTCTTTTTCCTCAAGTAGTATAGAATCCTCTCCAAGTAATAAGAGTGGAAGAGATGAATATGTTATCCCTTGCACTTTAAGGTTTCAAGAGCAACATAATAAAGAAATAAGGATGGAGGAAACCCATAACAATTTAGTTTTTTAGAGCAAAATAAGAAGGTAATTGCTACATAAGAGCATCCTTGCACTTTAGGATTTTTAGGGAAACATAAAGAAGAAAATGCTTTTGAGGTTATTCCTTGCACTTCAAATCCTTCTGAACAAGACAAACCTAAAGATGTTAAGTCTTACTATCAGCAATGTGAGAAGATTGAAGAGATTGATGAAGATGCAAGTATTGTGGGGAATGAAAAAAAGCGAGGAAGACCCAAGAAGCAAAAACAAAGAGAAAAAGAAACCCAAAGGGATATTGATACGGGAAAACAAAAGCAAATATCACGAGTGCTATCAAAAAGTGGGACTAAACCCACAAATAAAAACAAAAAATAACAATGAAAATAATATATTGGAATATTAGGGGAATGAATAAGAACCCTAAAAAAAACGTATTAAGAAATTGTGAGGTTGTTATAGACAATATATTTATAGATATAGAAGTTGGGCAACAAATATTTTAACCATTAGCGGTGTTGAATTTCATCATGACAAAATTTAAATTTTGGAAGACATCTTATATAAAAGGAGTTGATTGTGGAAACTTAGCAGTTTGAGGAAGATGGATAATATCTTTGATAGAAAGGCAAATGAAGAATATCTTTGATAGAAAGAAAAAGTTGGATATGCTTTAATTAACTTGTTAGAAATGTAACAAGAGCAATGTAATGTTTTGTTTTTGTAATGGGAGTGGTCCCCAATAGAAGCCACACATAGCTTATTAAAAAATATTTATTAAGAATTAAAAGTACATAATGATGCGCATCATTTTCATGGTCAATGAAAACATAAATTCAAACATCTGGAAAACTAGATTCCACACTTGGGAGTGAGATGGGGTTTTTCATAGGAAACAAAAAAAAAACACAAAATTAGTAAATTATTGCATTGATACATAAACTTCTTTGAATATTTTGACTCCAAAACATAGACATAAAGCTAAAGAATAGTCCATACTTAAGCAAAACAACAAACCATCCATATTTGGGAGATATTACTCTTGATGGCTATAATTGTTAGAGTTGTTTAGTTCATCATGGTTATCTAGACTATAGACTTAAGCATTTTAATAAAGTCACTTGTTGATTTAGTCTAATTCATGCTTTAGTGTTGTATTAATGACTTAAAGTATATTTAAGTCATTTTAGGGTTTAGGCCATTCCTTTACTATAAAAGGACATGTGCTCTCTTCATTTTATAATCCAATAAGTATTTTCTCTCTTTCAAGTTCTTTTGTGTTTGCTTTTTTTTTGTAATATAGTAATGAAGCCACGGTGAGGGGAAGTTGAAAAGCAGTACCTTGTTTGTCACTGATCTATGCAGTACCTAGACCTTTGCCTAGAAGGAAGGGATTCACTATAAGGAGACATTTGCTCCTACTGCAACAATGGTACAATCTACTTGGTTCTAGCCACTACAACATAGTGTGGTTGGAAATTACATCAAATGGTTGTGAAGAGTGCCTTCTTCAATGGGAGGAAGAAGTATACATGTACCAACCATAGGGATTTCAAGTCCTAGGCAAGGAACATTTGGTATGCAGATTGAAGAAAACTCTTTATGGGCTAAAGTAGGCCCCCAAAGTAATGGCACATCAAAATTGATAGGTATTTGGGAGAACAAGGATTCAAAAGGTGTTCTAACCCCAATCCCTACATCAACAGTGAGAATGGTGATGTGGTGATTCTAGTGATATATGTTGATGACATCATCACTACTGATAATGAGGTAGGAGCAATTGCAAAGGTAAAATCAAAGTTATATTTAGCTTTTGACATGACAAATTTAGACTTCCTACGTTATTGATTAAGGGTAGAATTTTGACAAACATGAAGTCATATTTTTGTTTCACAAACAAAATATACCAAAAGTTAGACAATTTCAGGATGACAAATTGTAAAATCTCATCTATACCTATGGAGAAAGGGCTGAAACATTCAACTAAGACTAATTCAAAGGCAATAAATGAATTATTTTTTAGGCAACTAGTGGGCAACTTGATCTATCTTACCACCACTAGACTTGACTAGAGCTATGCAGTCAACTATATCTCACAATTTATGCAAGCTCCAAAAATAGAACATTGGACAACAACAAAGAGGGTGGTACAATATGTAAAGGGAACATTAGACTTTGGCATTATATATGGCAAAAGTAAGGATCCTCAGCTATGGGGCTATTCAGGTTTGGATCGGGCAGGATTTGTGGATGATAGGAAGTCTACAACATGTTATATATTCAGTCTTGGCATAGGGGCAATTTTCCTGATTAACAAGAAACAACATGCAATTTCACTTTTCTCTACAGAGACAGAATACAGAGCATAAGGGGCATGTGAAGCAATTTGGCTTAGAAGTCCGTCAAGATGAGCCCACAATACTTTGTGATAACTAGGAACTTCTCAAGCTGGGAAAGAATTCCGTCTTCCATGAGTGTATTAAACATATTGATGTGCCCAATCAACCAACTTGTAAACTTTATTATTGTAAATGTACCTTGTGAACATCATTTTTGGCATTTTGCATCAAGTTTGGTTTGTTTTCTTTAGGAACCCATGCATATACTATTGAACCAAAAACTTTGAGATGACTTGAGGTTTTTGTCTAGACCATGCTTCTCCTAGAGTCTTCTTGTGTACGATTTTTTTTGGATACTAAATAAGAAGATACATTGATGTGTGTATTGCTTCTGTCCAATACTTGTAAGGAATAAACTTGTTCTCTAACATACACCTAGCCATTTCCATAATGGTACAATTTTACCTTTCTACCGCTTTAGTTTGCTATTGAGTGTAGGGTGTGGTGTGTTGCCTCATAATGCATTCTTCAATACAAACAACAAGAAAATATTTAGATCAAAATTCTTCACCATTGTTAGATCAAAGGACTTTAATGTTCTTGGATTCATTTTCTACCAAATCTTTGAACTTGAACTCATTAAACACATTTGATTTTAAGTTAAAAAAAAATACACCCACATCTTCCTGGAAGAGTCATCTACAAACAACAAAAAATACATGGCATTGAAAAATGATGTCATCTTCATAGGCCTTGAAATGTTAGCATAGATCAATTGAAGAACTTCCTTAGCTCTCCAAAATTTCCCTTCTTGAAAAGAAGTCCTATGTTGCTTACTATCTTGACATGCCCTATAAATTCCTTGTTAATTTTGTATATTTGGAAGGCCATCAACCAAAATTTCTTTAGCCAAATAAGAAAGAGATCTCAAATTCAAATGCACATACCTTTGATTTCAAAGCTCACCACTTTTGCCAATCAAAGCATACTCTTTTGCCTCCCTTGTATCAATCGGCTTGAAAATCCCTTGCTCTTTAATACCAAAAGCAAGTGTCTTCTTACTAACCTTATCCATAAAGTAACATTTGTGATTATTGAAAATAACATGTAAGTGGGGTTGTGCTTCATAATTTCACTCACAAAAAGTAAATTTTTATCCATTCTTAAAACATAGTGAACATTAAGAAACACCACTTTTTTACTTGACAAGATTACCTGTTATGTTTGCCTTCTACCCTGTATTCCTCCCCACCACTAAACACAATAGTCATTAGAAGATTCATTAACAACATAACTAATATACCTAAAATGATGAGAGGCATCCGATTCTACATACCAAGCAATGTTTTCATATTGTTTGTTTTTATCCTATGCCATAAACACAAAAAGGTCTTCCTATTCCTTATGTTTTATAACATTGACCTTCTTCTTTAGCCCTTGGTTATTCTTCTCATCATATAACTTTTTCCTACATTTTTTTCTTGTGCCCATTTTTCCACAATAATGACACTTAAAAGTCTTATGATTACCTGATCCATTTGTCTTGCTACCCTCATGCTTCTTAGCAAACTTGCCTTTGCTCTTGAAGTTGGTTGACAAAACCATTTTTGAACCCTTATACCCATTGCTACTTCCAAACAACTCTTTCCATCTATCTTATTTAAGAACTTGGTGCTCAAATCCTCAAACCTTAGGTCAACATTAATATAAGTAATATTTAGGGTTTCAATAAAATACTCAAAGGAGGCTAATAAACCATGTCTTCTTCCATTTTTTTCCAAATGGCATTCAACTATTCTCTAAGGTCTTTTATCTTTAACAAGTGATCTTGTAAATACTCACTTTCATTATTTTTGTTTGAAAATAGCAAATTTTTAAGAAGGCTCTACATTTAAAATTAGACCTAGCTTTAAATTGGACAAAAAAAATTAAACATATCTTTTAAAACTAGAAATACGAACATAATATTTCTCTCTTAAAAAAAATTGGCTTAAAAAACTTGAAACAAATTATAATTAGTCTTTTTTACTCAAAATCCCTTTTAGTTTCTTGGTTTGTATTGAAAAGCAATATCTTGTTCCTTGTTCGTCATTGATCAATGCAATCCTATACTTCACCCTCTTTGACTTTCCCTCACCGTGGTTCTGATACCATATTAAAAAAAGAAAAAAAGAAAAAAACAAACACAAAAGAACTTGAAAGAGAGAAAATACTTATTAGATTCTAAAATGAAGTGAGCACGTCCTTTTATAGTAAAGGATTGACATAAACCCTAAAATGACTTAAATATACTTTAAGTCATTAATACAACACTAAAGCATGAATTAGAATAAGTCAACAAGTGATTTTATTAATATGCCTAAGTCTATAGTCTAGATGACCATTATGAACTAAATAACTCTAACATTGTCCCTTAATAATCATACTAGAAACTAAACCAAGTTTGTCTTTGAATTTTACAAATTTAACTAGGCCAAGATACTTGGGTAAAAGTCTCTACAATTTGGTCCTAAGTTGGGTAATATATTAGCTTAACTTCTCCAGCTTCTACAAGTTGTCGAACGAAATGACAATGAACATCAATATGTTTCATCCGCTCATGGAAGACATGGTTCTTTGGGAGCTTGAGAACTCCTTGATTATCACAAAGAAGTATCGTAGGCTCATCTTGATGGACGTGCAAATCTGCAAGTATTCTTCAAAGCCAAACAACTTCACATGCCCCTTTTGCTACTGTTATGTATTATGCTTATGTAGAGAAAAGTGAAACTACATGTTTGTAGTTGATCCAGGAAACTTCCCTTGTGCCAAGATTGAACATATAACCTATTGTAGACTTTCTGTCATCCATGCATCCTACCCAATCTGAGTCTAAATAACCACATAACTAATGCTCCTTGCTATATCCATATAGAATGCCAAAGTCTAATGTTCCCTTTACATACCTAGTACCCTCTTGTTGTTATCTACTATTCTATTTTTAGAGATTACATAAATCAAAACATATAGCTGACTGCATAGCTCAAGTTAGTTCTAGTGATAGTAAGATCAATCTTCCCACTAGTTACCTATATACTCATTCATTGTCTGCCTTTGAAACAGTTGGCTGAAAGTTTCAGCCCTTTCTCCATAGGTGTAGATGAGATTTTACTTTGTCATTCTAAACTTGTCTAACAAACTTTTGGCATATTGTGTTTGTTAAACAAAAATATGATTATCTTTATGCAAACTTCTACATCTAAGCAATAATGTAGGAGGCATAATTTGTCATGTCAAAATCTAAACATAACCTTGATTTTACCTTTGCAATTGCTTCTGCCTTGCTATCAGTAATGATGATATCATTGTCATATCATTAAATCACCACATCACCATTATTACCTTTGATGTAGAGATTGGGGTCTAAAGGACACTTTCTAAATCATTGTTTTCCCAAATACCCGTCAATTTTATACCACGCCCTAGGAGCTTGCTTTAGCCCATAAAGAGGTTTCTTCAATCTGCATACCAAATGTTCCTTCCTTGGAACTTGGCAAGATTCAAATTTAGGTCTCCTTGAAAGTTGATGTATTTAGCCAATTGGGATCATGCAATTTAATAAATATTAAGGTACACCCATGGGATTGGAACCTTATGTGAAACTCTAGGATCTCTATCACTTATTCTAAAACCCATGGACAAAATGCTAAGGTTCACCCATGAAATTTGTGATCCATGGAAAAAATTAATACTATTAATACTTAATATATTAACCACTAGGTAGTGGTTTATTGTGTAATATTTAAGAGATATCAATGCCATTCTTATTGATATTTTTTAATTGGTTTTATGGAATTGAAACAAGTCCCACCTATGTTACATAGTGACCATATAATGGTATTAAAACCTTTTTTTTTGCAACTATGCATGTATTGTATGACGAGATTCAAATTAATGTCTCTTACTTAAAATTTGAGGTATTTAGTCAGTTGGCTTATGCAATTTAATAAATGTTAAAATACACCCATCGGATTGGAACATTAGTTTATGGTATAAAATTCTAGGTTCTCTATCACTTCCTCTAAGCCCCATGGATGAAATGTTAAAGTTCACCCATGAGATTTGAACCATGATTTAAGGTGTGAAACTCCTCACTTTCCATTAGTTCCTCTAAACCCCATGGGCAACATTCTTATTGAATTGGTATGATGGTCTTATGACATGTAAATGTTCCATTGTTATTATGTAAAGCACATTTTGAATTATGACATAAGAATAGTATTATTTTGATTACTATCTAGGTTCAAGAATAAGATACATAAAAACCTTCTCAAAAGCTATAGAAAAGATCAACTATATAATGTTATGAAAATACTAGCAAACCATATTTTTAGTTGGTTTTACATGATTGAAATGGTCCCATCTGTATTACATTAGGATCATGGTACCATAGTATTTCAATGAACCACATAATGATATTATATTGCATAACAAGATCTAAATCGATGTCTCTATATCAAGGGGTTATATTTTCAACCACTTCAGCTCATGCCATTTGATTATTATGTTTTGTTAATTCAAAGGAGATTCTAATAGGGGCCTTGCCTATGAAAAACAAAATAAAATATGTACATCTGTTGATGGCCATTGTCAAAAGTACAAACAAAAATGGATAAATCTTAGATCCCACTATGATAAACTATCTAAACATAATAAAATAAGGCAAGGCAAAGACCTATTAAATCACTAACAATATAAAATCATCAAAACACAATGCAAACAATGAAAACATTCCCAAATCATGCTACTTGAATTTTTTTCACTGTGAATTGATGACCTTGTGAGATAATATATCCACCACCCCATCCTGTAATTCCATGTTATTGCCATCAATAAATTTATACAACATATTGAAGTTGTTTTCATGTTAGAAATCTTACCAACTACTTTATCATCTTCATGAATCATATGAGAGAAGTCTTTAATTCCTAGCGTAGGCTTGAGGCTCATATACTCTTCCATGGGAGTATCAATCTTGCAATTAATAAAATTTTATTTTCAAAAGGCTTCAATCATGATCTTTGAGTCCCTCTCAACAACTAACTCCTCAAACCCTTGCTCAATGGCTACTCTTAGGCCTTTAATAAGGCTATTTATCTTTGCCTAATTTGAAGTGGATGGTAGAAGGTAAAGAGCATATGTATAGAATAACTGACCATGACTATCTTTGAAAATACCTCTTACACATGTTAGGCTCAAGTTTCCATGGGTGCTCTCATGAAAATTTAATTTCATTATGTGAATTGATGGGGGGTTCCGACATGTAGGGTTCCTTTGTATCTATTTATCATCCTTCCCATTATCGAGGGATGCCATTTTCTTATTAGTAAAATATATTAAATCTAACTAAAAAAAGATTAATTGAAGTATTTATTTATAATTTTTATTTTCTTTAAATTATTTTTATTTAATATCAAAGAAGAAAAATATTAGTTAAGGTTTTCAACGTATAAAATACATAGATTTCATGACCATGCTCTACAATCACAAACTAACTTTAACATGGAAATGAGAAAAAGAAGATAAAGTTCATTTGTTGAATTGTGCTTGGATCAAACCATGCCCATTTATTATAAGCAAGGAAAGTTAAGAGGAATTAATCTCAATATGGGTCCTTTGGTGTTTGATTATATCTTTTTTATGGAATAAGATGGATTACACTTGAATCCATAGTTAAGAAGGCCAACAATTGATGTGTTTGTGACCTCTAAAGAGTCTTGGAGACATTTCATGTTCACCTTCTTAATTACAAAGACTATTTTTTCAATTGGTTATATGGGATTGAAATGGCCCCACCCGTATTACATCATCACCACATAGTGGTATTACAACAAAGTTTAGATATTATCCATGTATCGTTGGGCAAAATTTGAACCTTGGTCTCCTCTTTAAATATCGAGGAATCTAATCGGTTGAGCTAATGCCACTTGATTAATTACAAAGACTATTATCTAAGAAGGGAAAAGTAATATTTTTACAACATTGTATAAAGAAAATTCTAGTCTTGAAAAAATAATAATTGTAGATCTTTATTGATGGTTAGAATTATATTAAGAAAATTCTAATCTCCCACCTCTTGAAGTTCCCATGGAATGTAGTCAAGGAGGATGATGTAAATCCAGATGCAAGAGGTCAAAACAAAATACCTTCCATTATATAAAAACTACGATAAATGAAAATAATATGTAAAACCCTCCATTTACATAAAAACTGCAATAAATGAAAATAATCAGTAAAACCCTCCATTCACATAAAAACTATAATACATGGAAATAAACCAATAAATATTTTATTTTTTTATTCCTGGATTCACTTCCCCCTTTTACAATGCAATACCAAGGGAATATATATTCCCAAAGAAACCCTAAAGCTTGAAGCCCTAAAAGAAACCCTAAAATAAAACCCTCTAAAGATAGGCTCCTGCATCATTCTCCTCTGGTTGAAAAGAACTCTGCTCCTGCGAGTTCCTTTGATCAAACTCATAATTGCTCTCCATATAGGGCCACACATCTGCAAGTACTCCTCAAAGTACCAATCTCCTTTCGAGGTTCTATATCTCAAACCTCCTACAAGCACTACACATAGTGCCAATTCTTCCTTCAAGGTTTGAAAATAGCAAACCTCCTGCAAGCACTACATAAAGTGCCAATTCCTCCCTTTGAGGTTTTACATAAAAAAAACCTCCTGCAAGCACTTACACAAAGTGCCAATTTCTTTCTCCAAGGTTTTAGAAACCTTCTGCAAACACTACACAAAGTGCCAATTCCTCCCTCTGAGGTTTTACATAAAAAAAACCTCCTGCAAGCACTTACACAAAGTGCCAATTTCTTTCTTCAAGGTTTTACAAACCTTCTGGAAGCACTACATAATGTCAATTCCTCCCTCTGAGGTTTTACATAAAAAAACCTCTTACAAGCACTTACACAGAGTGCCAATTTTTTTCTTCAAGGTTTTACAAACCTTCTGCAAGCACTACACAAAGTGTCAATCTCTTTCTCTAAGGCTTTTACATAAAAAAACCTCCTACAAGCACTTACACAGAGTGCCAATTTTTGTCTCCAAGGTTTTACAAACCTTCTGCAAGCACTACACAGAGTGCCAATTTTTTTGGAGCCCCTTCGCTCTCCTCTCATTTTCTCTTTTATTTTCTTCTCTTTTCTCCCCAGCAAGATCCAACTTGCTCTGATACCAAATGATGTAAATCCAACTACAAGAGGTCAAAACAAAATATCTTCCATTACATAAAAAACTACGATAAATGAAAATAATATGTAAAACCCTCCATTTACATAAAAACTGCAATAAATGAAAATAATCAGTAAAACCCTCTATTCACATAAAAACTATAATACATGGAAATAAACCAATATATATATATATATATATATATATATATATATATATATATATATATATATATATATATTCCCGGATTCACTTCCCCCTTTTACAATGCAATACTAAGAGAATATATATCCCCAAAGAAACCCTAAAAGAAAACCCTAAAGCTTGAAGCCCTAAAAGAAACCCTAAAATAAAACCCTCTAAAGATAGGCTCCTGCATCAGAGGATCTTTTTAAAGCCTCAACTTTCTTATGGTTGGCCAAAAAAAATCCTAACAATAAATTCCCTTCATAGAAGGGGCTATTATGACCTATCCAAAAGTAGTCTATGTGAAAAATACTTTTAATCAATTTATTATCTATTTCTTTACTACTCTTAACCAAATTAAGGTTTCTATTTTAAAATGATTTCACATACACTAAAGATAATCCAAATCTTTATATGATTGTTTGGTATCAAGAATTAAACACTTAGTTATATTTTTCTTTAAACCCTAAATCTTTATATGATTGTTTGGTATCAAGAATTAAACATTTAGTTCTATTTTTCTTCAAACCCTATGGAATATTAGGGTAACTATAATTTGTTGTAGATGGCCAAAGAGAAACAAGTAAACTTTTAGTCACCAACATATCCAACTTCCAAGGATCATTTTTATGATTTTTTTGAACATAGCCAAAAGAAGTACATAGATGCAAAAGATCAAATGAAAGGAAAAATGCTTTTAGCCCAACTAAGTTCTAGGTCACACCATCTTAGATGCAAAACAATAGTAGTGGAGACCTATTTTTTTTTTTGTCATGGAATATCGAGCCTACAAGGACATCAAGATTGCATATGAGGACACTCTAAAAGTAAATTCACTAATGGAAATTTTTGAAGAATTGAGAATAAAAAAATAGGAAAACTTCTCATCAAAATCAACAATAGAAGAAACACACTCCAAAAGATAATAAGAGGATGTTGAACTTCTTAACTTTTCTCAATAATTTTTTTGAATGTTATTAAACTTTGGAACTCTGATTAAGAAATCCAAGGTTTGAATTCAAAAGTAATAGGGTTGATATCATACCCCATCTTGTACTAAATCTCTTAATCTCGTGAATATAATTAAAATCATTTCATTTAATTTCATTTTTTCTTCTACACATTTGTGGTCAAAAAGTAGAACCTATACGCTACCCATCAAACTTCATATATTTTTACATGAATGTACACCTCCTCAATTCCCCTAATGAAGAGAAATATGTAAATAAACATAATAAACACTCTATGATATGAAATGAAGCTTCTCAACATAAAATAGTGTTGAATTTTGAGATCATGGCAAAAAAAAAATCCTTAAAAGAACTTATGGAGGCGTTTTTAAGAAATACGTAAATAATTGTATGAGGAAAAGATCTTACATTGCAAATTGTTATTGGATATGGTTGGCGTTGTTTGGATTTAGTATTGAAATTAAGATTATATTTAAAAATAAAATTCTATGAAAAATATATACAAAAGTGTGAAATTATTCTAATAATAATAATTATATTTTTTGAAATTTATTTTGTAAAACAATTTAAATATTTTTTCAATTGATTATACGGGATTGAAGGTCAGTACTTTTACAATATCTTGCATATTATTCATGCATCACTTAGATCTCCTCTTTGAATACTAAAGAATCTACTTGGTTGAGCTAATTCCATTTGATATAATTTAATTATTTTTAAGATTTTTTTTTTTTGATACATTGGGGAGTCGGTTACATCCACACAAGGTTCAAACCACATGGGTTGTTCCCAACAAACTATACCACCTCGTTATTGTTGATCCGACATGAGGGGACCACTCGATTGCTTGAGATTTGTATGTGCACTCTACTACCTTTGCAACAAGCATGCCCCCAAGATTTGAACCTAAATCTCTTCTTGATAAGTGTTTTACTAAACAAACAATTACCAATCCATTAAAATTTAAAAACTATTTTAAAATAAATTAATTTATATATATTTTTATTTTTTTATATAAATTTTGAAGATGATTTTAATTATTAAAATAAAGAAAACAAAAACACGTCACAAGATTACATGACCCTTGTTATTTAATGCACTCTTAAGTCTCATGCAACCGGTTATTTAATGCACTCTTAAGTCTCATGTGACCGGTATGAGTGTATATATAGACAAGTATTACTAGACATTTTTATTTATAATCAGAATAGAATAACTTACTTTATGTATCTACCACTTACATACATTAAATATTTATGCATACAAAGAATTGAATTTAAGTTTTATTATTATTTTGTCAGTTCTTTTAATTAATTGACTTAATTAAAAAATAAAAATAAAAGCAAGATTTTGAAAGGGTTGTTCTTTCCTTTTCACATAAATTTAGTTGCATCAACTATATAACCTATTTGGTGCCATCTAGATTTGAACCTTGGTGTAGGTTACATCATTCACATGTTCAACCATTGAACTAAGACTTCATTGATATTAATCAAATATAAATTAATCAATTTGATTGTGTAATTTTTATTTTTATTTTTGGTTACATAAGGGAGTTGGTTACAACCATTATTTTTAGTAACAAGTACAGGGTTCAAACCACAGGGACTGCTCCCAACAACTTATTTGTCTCGTTGTTGTTGATCCGATGTGAGATGAAGACCACCGATTGCTCGAAGTTTGTACCGTCTTTGCGATCTAACGCGCATTCAAAGGATTCAGCACTTACTACTACCTTTGCTAAAGCTGACAGTGTGCCCCCAAGGTTTAAACCTATGTCTCCAAGTACTTAGCTAGTCAAGCCTTTACCAATCCACCTAACCCTTAACCCTTATAAGCTTTGTATAATTTTTAAATCATCTAACAATATTTAATATTATATACAAGTATTTTATTATTGAAATAAAAAACCAAAACTGTCTTATAAATAATTGATCTAGGGGTGAAACTAGTTTTTCATAATGAAAAATTTAAATAGAACTAAAACTAAAAATAACTAATTTAGAAATTAAAAAATAGTTTAATTACAATGAAAATTAAAATTTTTAATGATATCAAGTCAATTTTTAAGGAGACTTAGGGTCAAATCTTGTGGATATATATATATATATATTATAATTATTTTTACAAGGAAATAATGGCTATTTTTTTTTTTTTTGTTAAATAGGAGAGTTGGTTACAACCACACTTTTTTGTTTTAGTAACTGACAAGCTCATGGGTTACTCCCACCAAACCTATTTCACCTCGTTATTGTTAACCCGACGTGAGAGGGACCATCGGTCGCTTGGGATCCACACCATCATTGTCAGTTTAATGCACACTCATAAGATTCAAATCAAACTACTACCTTTGTAAATAGGCTGCTCCCGAGGTTAAAACTTTTAGGTTAGAAAAAAATCTTAAGAGCCGCTCTTACGTGGTCGACAATGCCATCCCATCTGGGTATACCACTATCTAGAGGAGGGAAGCCATAAGAGATTTTGTTGTATCTCCTTCGCATTGTAGAGGTTCGAACTTGGACCTTCTGATCAGCAGGGTCAAGCTCGCCTTCTCCACTTGTGTTACAAAAGTGGACTTAAAATACAGGTTTTATGAGGAAAAAATTTTAGTTTAGAAAGAAACCTTGAGAGCCGCTCTTAGCTAACCGACAATGCTATTCCATCCGAATATACCATCATCTAAGGGAAACCACAAAAGATTTTTTTGTCCCCCTTTGCATCACAAAGGTTCAAACCGTGGACCTCTTATTCAGCGGGGTCAAGCTTGCCTTCTCCACTTGCTACAAAAATGAATAAAATAATAACTATATTGTAATAACACTATGGTAAAAATCAAAACCATTTTATAAAATTATTTTAATAAATTTTAATTAATTAAATAAATATAACCATTAAAAATTTATATATATATTTTTAAATTTGTTGTATAAAGTTGGAATGACATAATTCCAACTTTGAAGGTTAATTCCTTAGGAATTATACCATCATTGCAAATTTGAAGGTTGACATAATGACATGAAATAATGAAAATGTGTTTGTTTTTTTTTTTGTTGAAAAACATAATTGTATAACAGAATGATTTAAGTCATATGGTTTTTCATGATTTTTAAACAAATGGGGAATAAAAATTGTTACAATGGTTTGCGCTAGGCATAGAATATGTAGGTATAGACTTATACCATCATCGCGAAAATCCAAAAAAGAAAGTTTTATTGCATGATTGATTTTTAATTTATCGAAAAGTTACATTAAGATTTACTTGGGGTCAAAATTATTATTATTATTTTTTTAAATTTGTTGTATAAAGTTGGAATGACCTACCTTCTAATTAACCTAATATGGTATTTCAATAAACTAGATAATGATATTTTGACAAATGGATTTTGTTGTGGGCCAAACATTCTCAACGTCAGAACTTCAACCTCATCATTGAATAATAAAAAATCTTATTTTTAAAAATTATACTTTTCAACCTCATCCAATGTTTTTTTAAACACTTCCTTAACCACACAAACATATCTCATTAGTAATATCCAACAACAACAGTTTTAGAAAACAACTCAAGGTTCAGGCTGTGGCTCTTCTTTGGGAGGTCCAAGGTTCAAACTGAGACGTGTGTGGGGTTGTATGATAAATTTCCTATTGATAAGCTCAACTCTCCCTTATAAAAGGGCATGGTGGGATCGAGATGCCCACCCTTAAGTGTAGTCACACTAACCAAATAAACTAAAATCCAACCAATGAAATACAAAAAATATTGTATTATAAATTCAAGACAAGGCTTATCAATCATATATGCTCCCAAATACAAAATTTAAGAAAACAATTAATCAACAAAATAACTACCTAAAATTTGCAAGCAACATAATGTGTAATTTGCTATGTTGATAATGCTATATTTTCTTCTCTTCTTTAAATGAATCATGTCTTCCTATTGCAACAAATGAACATGTAAGCTTTAGTAACCAAGACAAGCTTGATTGAAGATAATAAAATAGTTGCTATTACATAATGTTTTGTTTTTCCTATTACAATAAATTAACATGCAAGCCTTTGTTAATCAAGACAAGGTTGATTGGAGATAATAAAATAGTTGCTATTACATAATGTGTTGTTTTTCAAGCAATTACATATGTGGTTTCAAACATTTAGATGTCCATTGATTAGTCAATGCACTCATAGTAATGATTATGTCATGTGAAAGTTATTGTTATCTTAAATTCTTAACATTCATAAGGCAAATACAGTGATTAAAATTTATCTCACAATAATATTTGAAATGTCAATTTAAAAATATTTTTGTTGTACTATATGATTTATTGAAATACATTAGGGTGATTCCTTTTTTTTATTGAAAAAAATTAACAATAATTAATCAATATAATTGAAAATATTAAATAACTTACTCCATGCATAAATTAATTGTATTCTAAATTTATAATATCCATTAAAAAATATCAAATAACATTAGTTCAATTGATTAGATTCTTCAACAGAATATTAAGGTTCAAATCTTGCCAAGCCATACATGTATAATTAACAAACTTATTGTAATACCATGTGGTCATGATGTAGTATGGATGGGACATGTTTTAATAACATATAACCTATTAAAAAAAATCTGTAAAAAATACAATCAATTTCATGTCATTAAATTTAGGTATGATAGGCCCCAGTGCTAAAATTTACGATAACTCATTAAATATATTATTTTTAACTAAAGTTACAAATATACATATTTAAAATTTTTAAATGTTTTAATAACATATAACCTATTAATTTTTTTTTTGTAAAAAATACAATCAATTTCATGTCATTAAATTTAGGTATGATAGGCCCAAGTGCTAAAATTTACGATAACCCATTAAATATATTATTTTTAACTAAAGTTACAAATATACACATTTAATATTTTTAAAGAATATTATTTATAAAATTTTAAAAATATTAAGATAATTTTTTTAAAATCCAATTATTAAGCTAAATAATTTGATATTTTTTTGGTTATTTAAAAAACCTTTACTTTATACTAAAAAATGTAGAGCATAAGACTTTGCTACATATTGTGAGTGTCAAATTAAGCAAATTATATATGCTACATGAATTACACTTGCCACTACTCCATGTGCTATATGCTAAATTAAGCTACATCATTTTGAATTAACTCTAGTAATTTTTCAAGTCATTTCTTTGCTTGATCTCATCTCTAAGGATAATTTGTTCTATTTGAAATTTACCGTGAAGGGCCTAACTGGCCAATCAATCAAATGATTTTGTTAAAAATAGTATTACATCATAGGAATAATGTTTAGAGTTGTTATAGTTGTTTGTTTGAGTCTATTCATGGGTGTCCAACGTGAGTGTTTGTTATTCCAAGTAATAGCTTGAAGACAACCAAGTTGGTTGTGAATAAAAAATTATGTAATGTATAAATACTCCTATACATGAATAAAGAATCACAATATTATGTTTTTCAACATGGTATCAGAGCCATGGGTTTGTGTGCTTTCTTATTAGATTTTAAAAGTGTTAACGGTGTAGTATTCTTCGAGATGCTTCTTCTCCAACAGTAGTGAATGCTCCATCTTCTTCACTTGCATCGACTCCTTTGGTAGAATACACACTTATCGAAGTGGCTCTGTCTCTAACCACTTTGATTGCTTTTGCTTGTGTTTCTATACTTCTTGCCTATGGATCAATGAAGTTCTGCTCACAAAAAATTCAATAAACTAAATTTTTAATGCTAAAATAAGACTCACAATTACTAGAAAATGTTTGAGTCTCAAAGTATTAGACCAAGGCTAGATTTTAAAATCCTCTATTAGTAGCAAAATTACTCTATGGGTTGTTATTGGTAAGAGCTCCAACATTTAATATCAGTGATTACGACCATGGGGACTGCCTTGTAGGCGAGCCATCCAAATCCTACAAAGTTAGGGATCTAATCAATGGCATTCTTTGATGTATTGGGGGCTCCTAGAATGTATTGAATTGTTCAAAGTTGTAGTGCTTCAAACCTTGGACCTATTTTCATCTCAACTCTATAATTTTATTACCACATTGATCCATTGGAACAAGAAAATCAATGTGGTCTTGTTATATTTTCTGTGGGCTTTAGGATCGTGGGAAATTCTATTAGTTTGTGACGTGTCGATGAGTATTATTATTATTTTAGTTTATATATAGTTTTTCTATTAGGTTTCTATATAGTTTATGAATACATTGATACTCTGCATAGGGTGTCCTTATTTAGTTTTATTTATTATTTGGTGATTTTTAGGGAACTAGGGCAACACCTTGTATTTGTTGGAGATATATTATTTGGTAGCATGTGGTACTTTTATAAATATTATATTAGAGAGTGTGATTTATATTTCTCTAATGTATGAATCAATGTGTGAGAAGAGTCCAAGTGTTACGTAATAAAGTGTACAAAATGTCAAGTAAGTGACTCAAGAGTCATAGGAGTTAGGTATCAAATATGCAAGTTGAAGAGTCATGTGATATATGGCAATATGTAAAGTGAAGAGTCATGAGAGTTTTGTCATATGCGAGGAATAAGAAAGGATGCATCTCCTGAATGTTTGTTGAGTATTGAAGATGATGGAAATATTGAGCATGTTGTGTTGTCATTGATGTCAAAGGATTGATGTCAAAAAGTTGATGTCAAAGAGAGTTTTGCATAGCAGAAATATTCTTCTATGATTGAATAATTTTGTATTCACACAAAAAATTGAAAAATATCCATAAAATAAAAATCAAGAATTCAAACATTTTATGAAAACTGAAGTAGGTATCTAGCTATAGCAACTCACTTGAGATGAGAATTGAATCTATTTGTAATATCTCAATATATAAAGGAGAGAGTTGTGATTTGTCAAGGGTAGGGGACCCGAGTACAACCCCTTGTTCTGAAGTAAAAGAAAAATGTTCTATCCACATCAAAATTGAATAGGAGAAGACATAAATTGAATATTTTTTATTAAGAGTAATTCATCTTATCCTTATCTTAAAGATAAAATAATAATTAAAGGGCTATTAAGATTGTACTTTTAATCCATGGAAACAAAAGATATAATACTACCATATGGTTTTATTAAAATACAAATAACATGATCATGACACTTGTTTCAAATCCATGTGACCAATTTAACCATAACCATAAATACCAAAATATTTATAAAGATATATTTTAATTTTAAAAATAGTTAGAATAACAAATAAATAATTGAGAAAGGATATACCATAGATGTTGTCAATGCCATTGATGAAGAAATCCAAAGTTGAGGTGTCCATAGATAATGTTACCTGGTGCTTCAAAGGATATAACTGAACCAAAAAGCCAATTGGGCAAGTCAAGAAAGTAAAGAGGATCAAGGGAAGACCCTCCCATAGGATCAACGTGAGGAGTTGGTATCCAATGCTAAAATGTGGATGATTAAGATAAACCCTTATACACTAATCGATAGATAATTTTGAACTTATTGCCCTAGAGCTAAAAAAATGTGACCTACACTTTTATAATTTTGTAGCAAGGATTTCAATTTTGAGAGACTGTATCCAAGGATAAAAACAATGTGTAATATCTCTCACCAATCTATTGGCACCCTGTGAAGTGTGCATGTATGCCAATCCAAAATATTCTCAGGTTCTAAGATGATCAATTCTTCCTCATCCAACTAGGGCAATATGGAGTAGCCTTGTATATGATTTACAAGGATCTCCTTTAAATATAAAACATTGAAAGTTGGATGTATCATGGAAGAAGGTAGCAATTCTAACTTAGGCCATGGGGTAAACTTGTTGGAGAACTTTATATGGTCCGTAGAATTTTGGTGCCAACTTTTGAATTCCATAGATTTCTAGTGATGATTGCTTTTAGGGATGTAGGCATAGGAAAACTATGTCCCCGATGTTAAAATTATGCTCAAAATGATGGCGATTTGTTTTTTGTCACATATGGTTTTATTCCATGGCCAAATTATCTTTGAAATTTCATAGTAGTTGTGCACACTCCATGGGAGTGGAATCCACTACTTGAACCTTGGAACTACTTAGAAAGTATGACAATAGTGACAATGGTAGTTCATAAACTACTTCTTACAATATCATCTTGAACTAATGAGTTGGTTTCTCATATGTACAACAACATAGATAATTCTCTAAGCACTTATTAATAATTTTAGTTTACCCTTGGTATACAAATGGTATGCCAAGCTCATATTTGGTTGTATCATATGCAAATTGAATAGTTCTTCCTATAAAGAACTAGTGTATGTGAGGTCGTGATCAAATATGATGGACAAGGGCATGCCGTGAAGGTAAAAATTATAATCAATGAATATTTGGGAAACAAGGTGGGATAGAGGACAAAAATGAGAATACTTAAAGAGATGATCCACCACCAAAAGAATTACTATTTTACCTCTAGACTTTGGGAACCCTTCATTGAAATCTAGAGAAATGTCTATCCAAACAGTCTTTAAGATTGAAAGAGACTGGAGTGCACTTGGTGTGCGAACAATTTCATCCTTAACGTGCTAACAAGTATCATATTTTGCAACAAAGGTCTTCATATCCTTTATCATGCTTGCCCAAAAAAACATGTTTTTAACTTGTTTATAAGTTTTTAAGAATCCTAAATATCCTATAGTTAGAGAAGTATGCATTTCTTGTAATATGGACTCATGAAGTGGAAAATTTATAGGGAGAACAAGACAACCTTTGTATCATAGATATTGTCCATCCCATGTATATCCTAGATAATATTTAGAATTAGTTTAAAGTTGCTAAAATAGTGATGCAAGGTGGAATATTGGGTCACTTCTCCTTAATGTTGGTGGGTGCATTGAGAGTGTGGAGCATAGACAACACATAGCATACCCTAATCCTCATGTGGGAAGCATAGTGCAACCATCAACTATATTATCCTTACTCTCTTACAAGTGATCTCATAGTCTTATCCCAATAGTTTGGTAACCTATTTTATTTTTTGGTGTAGATATGCACTAATCGATAAAGTACTTAAGGCTATGGTGGTTCGTTTTGAGTAAAAATTGTCATTCAATAAGAAAAAGCATCCATTGGTTTAAAATATGTAGGATCATCATCATCTCCTTCTAATAAGTTAATTTTATTAGGTTTTTGTTAATAGTGCCTTATTAGTGAAGGTCAATGACTGTACTTCCTACATAAGCACTACACCTCTTACACTTCTTGAGCCTTCATTTTCAACCAAAAATAGCTTGGAGAAATTAGGTATAGCAAGGATAGGACTATAGAGCATAGCTTTCTTGTGTAGTGAAAATGCATGTTCAATAGGTTCTAATCATAACAATGAGTTCTTCCTCAACATAGCAGTCAAAGGGGATGCAATCTTCCCATAATCATGAACATATATTTGGTAATAACTAGGGAGGCCTAGGAAACCCCAAAGACTTTTGAGTCTTTAGTTTAGGCCATTCTTGTATGGCTACAATCCTTTTAGGGTCCACCTTGACCTCTTCCTCTAGAACCATTTGATCTAGGTATTCCAATTCCTATGTCCCAAAAGTACATTTGGATCATTTGGTACACAATTGATTATCGACCAAGATTTGCAATGTCTAGTCTACACATTGCAAATATTCCTCCCATATATGACTATAAACCCAAATGTCATCGACAAAGACTAAAATAAGTTTACATAAAGATGATTGAAAGCATTCATGAGACTCTTAAAAGTGGATAACATGTTGGTAAGACCAAATAGAATGAAGATAATTTTATAATGACCTTCATGAGTGCAAAACAATATTTTCAAAATATCTTCTTCCTACAATCTGATTTGATGATAACCTAAATGAATATCCAACTTTTAGAAGAAGCAAGCACCATGGATCTCATCTAATAACTCATAAATAATAGGAATGGAAATTTTATCCTTGATGGTGATTTTGTTTAGTTCTCAAAAATCCACACATAACCACTAAGACTCGTCTTTCATATGAACTAAAAGTTTTGGATAAGAATATGGGTTGATACTAGATCAAATGACCCATGTTACATTATTTGGTACATGTCAATGTACCACCTTGGTACATTATTAGATTAGGTGTGTCTTATATTAGAGTGTGAGTTTATACTTCATGTAATATAATAATATGCAAGAAATGCACAAGTGTCATGTAATTATGTGTGCAAGTGTTGTGAGTGTGAACATGCACAAGTGTCCATTATGTAAGAGTGCACATGTGTCCTTAGAATATGAAAGTGAAGAATTACAAAGAAGAGTGAAGGTCAAGAGTGCAGCATATGAGGAGTCACATACAATTATATTTTTGATAAAGCATTGTAATTGGTATTGAAAGTGCATAGCTCTTTGCATGCATTATTAGATCTTTATTCTATGAATATTCTAAGTTATTCTTGTGTTATTCTATTTGATATTATATTATGAGTTATTATATTCGTTTCATTATATTGTAAATTTACTTTATATTTTATCTCGTGATTATATTCCTGTGAATTTCGTATTAATTCTAAGGCTTCAAAATCCATCGATGGTATCAGAGGTACAACAAGATTACTTGCATAGGATTTGAAATTTCTAGAAGGCTAGATTATTTCCATAAGGTTGAAGAATAACCTGTGAAGACTAGGACTTAGCAAGGATCTTTCCACAAGGTTGAAGGATAACCTATGAAGACTAGGATCCCTATTTGGGTGAATCAACTTGAATATAGTTGATTATTTAGGGCATAGCCAACCCTAACATTAATAGAAAGTTTTAGGGATAAAAATCCCTTGACATCAATACTAGATTCTTAGGTAATGCTAGAAAAATCTATCTAAGATATTGTTGTAGTGAAAAATTGATCTTCAAAAGTTGAGAAACTTCCTACAACAGGTAGAGAAGACTTTCATCTTTGATTGCTTGAAGGTTGAGAGCATTATTCAAGCAGGTATTGATTTGAGTTGCAGTAAAAAGGAGACCCATGAGAAGAGATCCCATTGAAGATAGAAGGAGCCTGTGAGAAGAAGTCCCATTGAAGACATAAGGAGACCCACAAGAAGAGGTCCCATAGCTAGTAGATAGGAGACCCAAGAAAAGATGTCCCATAGAATATGAAAAGAGGAGACTTGAGAAAAAGAGATCCCATAGCTGACAGAGATAGGAGACCCAAGGAAAAGAGATCCTATAGAAGATAAAGACAAAGAGGAAACCCAAGGGAAAGAGATCCTAGAGTTGAAAAAGATAGGAGATCTAGGGAAAGAAGTCCCATATAAGCCATTAAACTTATAAGAAGATACCCGAGCGAAGAGGTCCTCTTGAATACTAAAGATGTTTGTTCTGAAGAAGACTAAAGATAGAAGAGAAAATTTTCCAAATAGAATGCCTACATCAATTTTGGGACAATCATCACCATTTGATGACAAGCCCATAATATTTAAAGGAGAATAAATGAAGGAAGTTCTAGTAAAGATTAAGGTAGAGATAGAAAGCAAGCTCAAGTATTTAGAACAACAAAACCATAGCTGGATGGAGTTTTTGGCAACTCCATCCTAATTCACTATGAAGCAAACCACCATGTCGGATCTAGCATGTTTGGAATTTAGGGTAAGAGAAGGTTATGGTTAGAGAGATGTGGATAATAGTGGAAGGATAGGTTAACATCATTGCACTACCATAAAAAGCTCCCAAAAAACCATGTTAAGGACATATACTCAGATTAACATTTATCCCAAAATAGATTGTTTCATATATTAAAGCACAACAGAGAAATACTACAACAAGCAATTTCAATATATAGGGAATGATAATCCAAATAACAAAATTCACCAAACACTTAGATTTCATGGAAATATACTTCCTAACCATATAGAACAAATTCAAAAGCAGATTTCAATTACTTATAACAACTAGTAATCCAAATTCGGCACAAACTAACCATCAAAGTACTTACAAAAATGCAACTTAGAAATCCGAACCTCTAACATGAGAACACGAATTTGAGGCGAAGATCAATGTATTGGTCCTTTCATTTATCTCTTTAGGAATATTTACAATCGTACAGGAAAACACACTAGAGCAGTACAATGGTATTTACAATGATACCTTTTATGTGAAAACCATTATTGGGCACTAAATTGCACCAAGTTTTCACTCGATACTGCAGCTGTCTATCTTCCTACTTTCTATCCAGGCTTGCACCCGATAGTTGTAGCTCAACACTCAACATTGGATGGACCAAAATAGGGGTTTTCGATCCAACCTCCAGAGTAGGTTGGTTCCTTGTCAACTTAGCAAGTTGTTGACACAATTATGCTCACTTAGGGTTTGGATTTTAGGGTAAGAGAAGGTTAGGGTTAGAGAGATGTGGATAATAGTGGATGGATAGGTTAACAACATTGCACTACCATAAAAAGCTCCCAAAAAACCATGCTAAGGACATATACTCAGATCAACATTTATCCCAAAATAGATTGTTTCATATATTAAAGCACAATAGAGAAATGTTGTAGCAAGCAATTTCAATATCCAGGGAATGATAATCCAAATAACAGAATTCACCAAACACCTAGATTTCATAGAAATGTACTTCCTAACCACATAGAATGAATTCAAAAGCAGATTTCAATTACTTATAACAGCTAGTAATCCAAAATTTGGCACAAACTAACCATCAAAGTATTTACAGAAATGCAACTAAGAAATCCGAACCTCTGACATCAAGCATGAGAACGCGAACTTGAGGTGAAGATCAATGTATTGCTCCTTTCATTTAGCTCTTCAGGAATATTTACAATGGTACAGGCAAACACGCTAGAGCCGACCCTTAAAAATGAGGGTTCGACCTCTACTTATAGTTTTCTCATTACAATAAACAAGAAACAATACCAAAGATCTTGTTACAACAACACAACAAAGATATTTAGCTGGCATTAGCTCATTGGTCCATCCTCCGGGAATTCTACTGAAGGAAAGTCCGCCATGGTAGCTCGGGGTCTCTACAACTTGTTGATCGCTCAGTGGAACTGAAGTTCAGACCATTAAAGATCATGCATCTCCGTCGATCCTTCTTGGGAGTGAATTACCACCGTCGATCTGTAACCACCTCTGGTTTGATCTTCTTGGAAAACCCTCGACGCTTCATCTTCCAACCGACTGTTACAAATTTTGATGCAACAATATCTTTTAAACCACCAAGATTTGGTAGCTTAACCTCCACCATTGATTCTCTTCATCACATGATTCAGATTCAATCCGGCACAAGCTAAATGCCATTCCACTTTAAAATTGATGATATCATATTTTAATCAAAAGTAGTAGAATCTCCAATCTGGATCTCTGATATCTGAACATCGAATCCACTCCAGGATCTATCATATTCAACATTATATTCTTCAATCCACATTAGAATATTGAACCCCCCCTCTTTCTTATAGCCTTTTTGGATTTCATTTTGGATAGAGCAAATGCTAATCACCAATTCGGGTTCGGAGCTAGTCACATACTTCTTCCATCATGAATCCACACTTTCATTATTCCGCCACCCCATCTTATCTTCATTCTGGAAAGGAAAGACTTGTTCATTCCTCGAATCACCAATCCACACTTTTCTGCCAGTGACATCATCATCTCCTTGAAACTTTTATGGATTTGAAGGTAGCATTAATCCGGAGCCGAAAACAAAAGGACCTTCCTAGAATCGGATATTCAATATACAAAGATGCCATTCCACACTTTTCTGCCATTGACATCATCATCTCTTAGGAACTTTTATGGATTTGAGATCTGCCATCATTTCGGAGCCGGAGTGAAATCACCCAAAATCACTCCAAACATGAAAACTTCACTAACTATTGAGCGGATTCATATCTTCTAACCCGGTTCCACTTCAAAGCATACTGCAAGGTTTGTGGAATGATGATTTTATCACTTAGTCAAAATTATACAAAATTTTACTAAGTATGTGGCCATTTTGGGCCTACATTCTAGCGCCTCCCGGGTGGATTTGCTTGCAAAGCCAATCGAATCCAGAGTCTTATCCATTGGGCCTTAGGAGTCAAAACAATACTTATCTTTGAAGATATGTTTTAAGGAATAATTTCCATACAAACACTACCCTCTCGAAAGCTCAAATTCTGCCTAGAGGGTAAAGGTTCATATAGAAACCATGCCAAAAACATCATAGAACTCACTTGTTCAACTAGAGATTGTATCCATAATATCAGTATTACTACTGCCTTCAAAAACTATACATAACTCTACCTCCTTTATAAGGCTTCATTTCAAAAAATGCCTTCACACAAAAATGTTGCGTTGTAGGCTTCATGCCTTTATTGCTTATTTCTGACAATTGTCAGAGTAAAAATAGAAATACAAAACTGATGTATAGAAACACAAAACTTATGTATATGTACAAACATAAATGAAATGATTTAAGCGTGAGCCCCTCTTGGGCCTGTAGCTGCTCAATATTATCCTCATTCTTCTATAACCTCTTCATCCTCATCTTCTCTTTCCTCTTCTCCCTGTTCTTCTAGAGCATGTACTCTCTGGTTATCCTCACCGGAGGTGTCTCCAAACAATTGGACCATTGATTCCAAAGATTGAAGAGCCTATTTCCATGCTTCCTCAGAGGGATTTGATGTTTCTTTAAGCTGCTTATAAACATATTGTAGTTCCCCAACATCCTCATAATTAGCAGCATTCCCTCTAGTCACCAGATCCTCCATGAGATCTCTTAATCGGGTGTAATCCATAATCAGTTTGGCAGCTTGTTCTTGGGATAGTGGCTCTTCCAGTGAATCAATTCCAGCCTCATCCTGTAAGTTATCCTTGATGCTTTGTTGGGCTTCTTCCATAGATAACAAGTTGTGATCCTCCTTCCAGAGTCCTTTGAAACCAACATGAATCATTTCCTTATTTATTTCAATGATGTCTTTAATTCCTCTTTCCATTCTATCAAACAACAACCAGGCTCTCTGAACTACCCTATGCTTCTTCACCACTATTTTGGCAGCTACCCCGACCAGATTCCATTCCCTATTAGAAATTGGTTTAGCAGGATCACTGAGCCTACTTCCAACCAACCTGTACATTTGTTCCACTAGAATCACCATAGGCTGTAACTCTCCAGTGATTTGATCTAAATCCTTCTGAATAGTAGAGAGCAACTGGCTGGCATATTTCAGGTAGTCGATTATGAGTTGAAGACCTGAACATTTTTCTTGAACTTCAGAAAGCAACTCCTGCTTTATCCTTTTCAAATCATCTTTGGAAAAACCTGAGGACTTGGCTTTCTCAATCTGAAGCTGATGCTTTAAATTTTGAATTTCTTTTGCCTGATCCTCATTCAACTTCTTTTGTTCTTCTAACTGGTCTTTCCACTCATTAGCATTTTGAAACCTTTCCTGCCAACTCTTAGCCTCTTTTCTCAGAGCTTTCTCTATTTCCTTTTGATCATTGAGGCTCCTCTTAAGCTTTTCAACTTGTTGTTTCAGCTTATCTACCTTCTCTTTAGCTATATCAGTTTTCACATAAAAGGTATCTAAGTGAGCCTTGGCAATCCCTAACTCATCCTCAGTAGGAAGCTTGTCAATATCTTCTATGATTTCCTCCACTCTATAATCTTGAGCAGTCATTTCATTTTTAGGTTTGCTCACTTGCGAAATCATAGACCTTGAAACCCTTTGCCTAGTGATAGGGTTAACATACATACTTTTTCTTGTCATGACCATCCTGTTGGAAGGTCGGGTAAGCTTCTCTGCCCAATAGTCATTTATGCTCTGAGTGGTTGCCTGTTATTTTGATACAGTAATAGAATTTGAAAAATTAGTAGCCAAAGGAGATAATGGCATCAAAAACATGAGGGTGGACTGACTTGTTGTTGGTGGGGGTGAAGATATATTGATAGTAACCTCTGTTACAATGGTAGACTCTATGATTACCCTTATTGTGGATACAGGTAAATTTAGAGAAATAGGAACATAACTGATAGTAGAAGGGGTGGATGAAGTCGGAATGTAGTGTCCCATGGATGGTGGTAATGAAATAGATGAGGGTGCAATAATGGTGGATATTGAAGTGGACATCTCCGAAGTGGAAGGTGGGTCTTGAGGAGGTTGTGACACAATAGAATTGATTGGTACCTCCATAGCTACTGATGAGATGAGGGAAGAACTGTGAGGTGGAGGAGGTAAATTTACCATATTTTCTTGACTAGAAAGGGAGGGAAATCCTTTTGGGGATTCATGGAGATGAAAAGGAGAAGAGGGATTAGAAACCATACCTTCACCTACAGATGTAGGGTGTTCTTGTTCAGCTTCTGTCTCCAGGTGTTGTTCTTGTTCAACTAACCCTTCTGTATTAAAAACAACTACCTCTTCAACAATTTCTTCCATACTCATTTTTTGCTTCTTGGAAACCTCTCTCTCCTCTATTTTTGGGGTTCTCTTAGTCCTTTTATGAACTAATCAAAAAGCATCCATCTCATCTTTGAAATCTTCCTCTGATAAATCTCCTTGCACTTCCCCAAGAAGTAATGATTGTTCAGTAATGGATTACGGTTTAGTTGATGTTGCAGGAGCAAAAGAAAGTGGCCTGAACCCAAAACTCTTATCCTTCTTCTTCCAATTAATATCTTTGTCCTGAGGCTGCCCCCTAGAGCTAAATGTGAAGGCCTAGATCTTGTTTCAATAATAGGGGTACTGATAACCTTTTCTTTAGAATACCTCATTTTGCTCATCATCTTAGCCCCCTTAGGGAATTTCTCCACCTGCTCAAAAGTAGGACTGAAGGTTTTTAAAGAATATTTTTGATCTGTAGAAGGTTGGAGAGATTCAGAATCACCCTAGGGCTTTTCAACTATTAATACAATGTGCCTCACATATTTTAGTCTCCAAGTATCAATATTCTCATTATATCTTTTTGAAAACTCCTTATCAATTTTCATTCCAAATTTAGATTCAGTTTTTCCAATTTCAACTCTCATACGCCACCAATCTATAATCTTGGCATCATCCCATGGCCCCTTATAATCTTCTTCTTCTCCTTCTTCTGTAACTTCCTTTTTAGGCAGCATTTCCTTTTTCTTTGTCGACTTCATTTTGGAGGAGGGCTTGTTTTTCTTTGTAGTTTCTGCTTTAATCTTGTCAATCATATCCTCGGTAATCTGATGATTGGGCTTGTGGTCAGGATCAAAATATTCAATCTGCTCATAAAAATCCAACCATGGAGGTAACTGATCCATCTTGGAGACATTCCACTCCAAAAGAGTAGTCTCATCATTATTCCTTCCCTATTCAAAATTAGCCCTGGGCCTTTTCTCAAATTTGTAGGCCTTATCTCCATTTAGGGTTTTATTTCTTGTAGTGAAAATATCATCAGGATCATAACTCCACCTCTGAGGAATATAAAATAGACCTAACCTATCCAGATATCGGTCAATTTTTTGACTCTGCCCCTTCTTGGTAATGGTGATATCACTCAAAGTGCGATGAGTAAGCAAAGACTTCCTTTTTCTCCCTGAACCATATTTCGCATCAATGTACTCTGCTTGCCTCAAATATTCCAAGGTGAAGAGTCTCTCCATGACAAAGTGGGGCAAAATAAAAGGTTTACCCATGAAACCATATAATCTGATGATCGTACCTTCTGTTAACAAATACCAGTCTCCTTCCTCTACATCTTTAGTCCTCAGAATCTCCTTGGCTAGGGGTGGTAGTCTGGGGAACTTATCATACATAATTTTGAGGGCTGGCCCAAGAAATTCCAAATTGAATCTATAGTAAGATTCACTACTTCTTAAATGGTTTGTCCAATAGTAAACTGGTATAGGTTCTTCCTTATCAGTCTTATCTTTGATCGGAATCCATGACATTCTATCTTTAATAATGGCATAAAACATCCATACCAAGTTTGAGCAATGCCTAAAACTAGGAGCATCAACGCCCCTCTTCATGCTTACTAGCTGCTCATGTATCCTTTGGGTGAGAAAAGTTGGCCAGTCGAAATAGATCACCCTTATCCCTTTCTTTGTTGCATCCTTTTCATACATTCTCTCGTTAGAGATACAATATGCAGTGACGATTTTCCAACCATGAACCTTTTCATCAGAGTCCAAACCCTCCATGCAAGCCAACATAGAGAACAAAATGGGATTTGTAAACTTGTTGATAGATATGGGGACTTTAGGAAACTCTTCTTGGGGTTTGGTATTAAGCTACTTATAAACCCAATTCTTAAATGACTCGTCATCATTGGCCCACTTCTTTGTGGAATAAAACCTAGTCTGTTCAACAACCTTAAAGGGTTTTGGTGGTACCGATGGGTCGGACCCTAAAGCAAAGAGCTCATGATAGAAAGAGGTAGTGATGCTAAAAAGGGTCTCACCCTCATGGGTTTTTACTACCTTGGCTAGTGGGTCATAGAATTTAACTATTGCAGCTATTAACTCAGGACATGGGTGAACATAATCACAAATGTAAAAGGATAGATAAGAAAGGATGGAGCATCTACCTTCTACTGATAAAGCAATATTATTTTTGTATCTATCATTCATACTCTTTCTTAGTCTCATCCTTTCAGTGATGGTCATCATCGTGTCTGCTATAACCTCGACTTTATCAAGGTAAGGCACCGACGTCCTGTCATCTAGAGTTTCAAACTCCAAACATCTTCTGTGGCCTCCGTGGGTGATTTCTTAGGAGCCATATTGCAGTAGTAGGACTTTGCATGCTGTAATAAGTGGGGAGAACTTTAGAATGTTGTTGTGCTTCTTAATAGCCTCGTGGTTACTAAATGAACCTTGTGCATGACTTCATTACTTTTATCTCCTGGAACGTGCGTATCATCCACCATAAATGTAGTTGTTGCATGATATCTTTGTTGGCACACTTCACCATCCTTCCATTATTTATTTGGTGGCTCAAAGGTGGCATCCTATCTTCTTATTGGTCAAATTTTGAAATTGTGCTGCCAGCTCATCATATCTCTTCGGCTACTCTTTGGTCCATGCACGAGTTCATTAGAATTGAATGCGGGAGCACTCTTTAGCCTCCACGTGTCATATTGGAACTTGTTGTTCGGCTTTGGCCTGATTCCACTCTAGTGTCTTAAGAACCTTCCGAGTCTACTTTGGTACTTGAAGCTTGCATGCACGACACTCTACCTCGATTCCTCTGGCTATCTCCAGCTTTGAGAGGTTCCTAGATTAGCATCATTCTTTGTCCTTCTCTATGCGGGATAGAAACTGATAGACCACTCCATGGAAATCTAGATTTAACCATGCGGACTTGAGGGTGGAATGCCATTCCGGAGAGTTTTACACAACATCATGTGTGGAATGGAACATTACCATGCATTTGGCCAACACTTAGTCATTTCTTGCAAACTTTCTTCTCTTTTTTTTTTAGAATTTCTTTGAAAAGAACTAATTACAAAGTGCAGAAAAGAAATCAAATACAAAGTGTAGAAAGGAAGGGGAAATATTTGTACAATGTATATACATATGTTACAATGAGCTCACTTCTTACATATAGTAGAGCTTGAGGTGGAAACCATTCACCGAAATTGGTTGTATGTTTCCCTCTGGATCCTTCAACTAAAATACATTAGACTCTTTAGCTTCCACTATTTCAAAAGGACCATCCCAAAAGGAATCAAACTTTTCATGCTTGCCTGGTTTTGCCCTATCAACATTCCATCTGAGAACTGAGTCTCCAACTTGGAGTTTTTTGAACTTGGCCTTTTTATCAAACCATGCTTTAATGTCTGATGAATGCTTTTGAAAATGATCATATGCTTGAGTTCTGCTCTCTTCCAATCGTAGCAAGTGTGTCAACCTAGTTTTTATTGGATCATCCTCTAATTCTTCTTCTGTATTGACAAGCTTAAGCATTGGGATCTCTAAGTGAATTGGCAATACCACCTCTTTTCCATATACCAGTGCATAAGGAGAAGTTTTGATGGACTTTTTAATAGTAATCATGTCTGCCCATAGAGCATGGTTGAGCAATAGGTGCCAACTCCTTTTGTTACCTTCTAGAGATTTTCTCAAAATCCTTAATAGGTTTTTATTGGTAGATTCTGCAAGTCCATTACCTTGTGGGTAATAATTTGAAGTATTTTTAAGAGTGATGCCATACTTGCTGGAAAACTCAATGTACTTGGCTCCTATGAAAGCAGGGCCATTATCACTCACCAAAGCTTTCGGGACTCCAAATATGGAAATCAAATTCTCCATAAAGTTGATCACAACTTCCTGGTCCACCCTCTTTGTAGGAATGGCCTCCACCCATCTGGTAAGATAGTCTGTAGCTATCAAGATAAACTTATGCTCTATTGAAGAATTAGGATTTATAACTCCTATGAAATCTAATCCCCATTGTTGAAAAGGCTCCTCAACTTGAATAGGTTTCAGAGGAGATGAAGCATTTCTGGTTCTTCCAACGTACCTCTGACATTTGTCACAAGCCTGGGTAACTTTAAAAGCATCATTGAACATATAAGGCCAATAATAGCCTGCTCTTATTATCTTCAAAGTTGTAACTCTGCCCGAGCTATGACCACCTACTGACCCTCCATGAAATTCTTCTATGACTCTTTTTTGTTGGTCCTCCTTCAAACATTTCAGGAGAATACCATCCAAGTTTCTTTTGAACAACCCTTCAGGTAGTAATACATATTTTAGAGCATGAATTCTATACCTCCTTCTTTGAGAAGGATTCAGATCAGGTGGGTAGATCCTAGTTTGGAAATACCTGGTCATTTGCTCGATCCAATCAGAATCTGGAGTGTGTACAATCTCTATTTGATCCTCTTCTGTTATCTGACAAGCTATCATTTCTGCCAATGTTGAAGCATCTGTCAATCCTTGGCACAAGGCTCTACCTCTTACCAGCTTGGTGGGATGTATTTCTACATCATATTCCTGGATCTTAGTAATCCAACCAGCCCTTTTATCACCTAGGTCACCTTGTAAAATAAAACTTCTTACATCTGGATGAACCACATATACCAGGGTTTTGCTCTGTACCAGATATTGTCTAAACTTCTTTAGCGACTTCATCACAATGAACACTTGTCTTTCAATAAAGTTATATTTTACCTGATAATCATGTAAATTCTGACTCCAAAAGAACATAGGGTGTTCATCCCCTTGATTATCTCTCTGGGTGAGTACCGAGGCATAACTCTCTTCAACTCCATAAGCATAGAGAATAAAATATTTAGTGAAATCAGGATTTATCAAGACTAGGGCTATTGCAATGGATTGCTTGATGACCTCAAAAGCTTGCTTCCTAACCTCAGTCCACTTGAACTCTACCTTTTTCTTGAGTAGTTCAGATATAGGCCTCACTTTCTATGCAAAATTAGAAATGAATTTCTTGACGAAATTGATTTGACCTAGGAAGGACTGCAAGGTCTTCTGATTAGTAGGCAAAGGAATAGCTAGAATTGCTCTAATTATTTCTGGATCTATGGCCATACCTTCCTTTGAGACCACATGGCCTAATAGTTTTCCCTCATGTACTACAAAAAATGACTTCTTAGGATTCAGTGAGATACCAAATTCTCTGCATTTTTGAAAAACCTGTTCCAAATGAGATAGATGATCATTTTTATCATGAGAAAACACCGTCATGTCATCTAGGTAAATCAGAATAACTTTGTTTATAAGTGTACCAAAGGCATAGTCCATGGCCCTCTGAAATGTAGCTCCAACATTAGACAGCCCAAAGGGCATTCTCTGATAGGAAAATGTACCCCATTTTGTGGTGAATGTTATTTTGTATTGGTCTTCATATTTTACCCAAATTTGGTTATATCCAGAGTAACCATCCAATAGTGAGAATATTTCTGCTCCAGCTACCACTTGTAAGATCTGGTCAATCTGAGGGAGGGGGTAGTGATCCTTGAGGGATGCTTGATTCAGATTTCTAAAATCTACGCATAGGCGTATATCCCCATTCTTCTTTCTTACGGGTACCAAATTGGCTACCCAAGTGGAATGTTTTATTGGATATATTATCCTAGCCTTTAGTAGCTTTAAGAGTTCCTCTCTCATAATGGCTTCTATCCTCGGATTGACAGGCCTCTATTTTTGTCGAAATGGTTTAGCATCGGGTTCTAACTCAATAGTATGTTGGATAATCCTTTTGTCATACACCTTAAGGTCTTCATATGACCAAGCCACAGTGTCTTGGTATTTTAAGCATAAAGTTTTAATCTCTTCTGCTTCCTCAGGTGAACACTGGATCCCAATATTGAGCTTCTTTCCTATTCCGACCTCCACTTCTTTATAGATATTTTCACCGACCTTCATGGCTCCAACCTTCTTTCTATCTTCATTATCAAATAGACTTTCAAGGGTGACCAATCCCCTTGGAATATGATTGTTTCTTAGTTGGATAAAGTCTTGCTGATCTATTTCCTCCAAGTCTTCCTCTTGGATAGTTGAGAAGCATGCTTCTCTTATCATAAAATCTAGAATTTGTTCATCACTTTCAAAAACCTGCTAGAATATCTGCTTGTCTAGCACTGTAGGTCTGAAAACCATTTTAATTCCCTTGGTCTTCTTAGTTCCAAAATCTATAGGAGGATTGAAATTAGCTCCCTTCATTGCCAATGAATCTGCTAGGTGATTCTCTTCTCTAGGCACAAAACTTAGATTTAGGGCATCAAATGAATCCATTAGGTCCCATACCCTATTTCTATAAGATTTTAAGTAATGGTGCTTACTGCTGCACTTATTCCTTACCTGATGGACTATCAACTCAGAATCACCATATATGTTCAAAATCTTGATGCCCATGCTTTCTGCTTGCATCAATCCGAGGCACAAAGCCTCGTACTCTACAACATTGTTAGTACATGACCATGTCAGTCTGTAAGCAAAATTATTTATCCCTTCCGACTATGATTGTAGAACCACACCAGCCCCTACACCATTTCTACATTTAGCACCATCAAAATGCATAACCCATGTTTCCTTGTTTCTTAGGGATTGATTAGAAATAGTAGGGAGTTTCTTTTCCAATTCAGTTGTGATGTTGTATGTACCCATACCAGTTCCAAATTGACTATAGTCTTCTCTAAAAGGCAACTCATCTTCAATGTCTAGCTCCTCAATGTTTTCCACTAGCTCAAATTCCTCCAAAGGATTAAGATTGCACATATCTTCTTCAATATTTTCAATATGATAAGCAACTGGTTTCTCAAGTGTTATCCTTATCCTTTTTCCTTTGAAAGGGATTACCATGCTAGAATAATCCATGTACATACATCCCCCTAGCTTTGCAGTAAATTCTCTTGAGAGGCATAACCCAAAATAGGGTTCTAAGTCCACCACCACTATTTCCTGCACCATCGTTACCTCGGGAGCTCTGTGCAACCTCATCAGTACATCTTTAATAACCCCAACTATCTTGATAGGTGTCCCATCTAGTTGCAACACTCCAGGACAAGACCGGGTATATTCCATACCCATTTCTTCATAGACCACCTTAGGCATAACTATGGTTGATGCTCCTGAATCAATCATACAATTTTGGACTACCCATCCTTCCATTCTTAAGGATATGTAGAAAGGGGGAGGTTTGTTTTTTAGAACAATAGGTGTCATTTCTTTCTTTTCTGGTGGTATACTGAGGATGGTGGTGGTTGGTCTATTCTGGGGATTTTTGTTGAGGGAAGCTTTAAGCAGGTCAATCTGGCCCGAAATGAAAAGAGTGTCATACAGGCTAGCTTTTGATGGAATCCTTTTCATCTCCTCAACAATGTTGTACTCAGACTTGGTCAGGGATAGTCTTTCCAGTCCTCTGTCTGGCTCACCATATTTCCTTTTGTATTTTTGGGTTGCCTCTAATATTTATCTTTTGGTAATAGAGGGGAACCTGAGCCTTTCTTGATCCTCACCCTTGGATCTCATTCTGTCTCCTTCTATTTCTCTTTCAGGATTTTTAGGGAGACTATCTGTCTTCTCCTTCCCTCTAGCTCGAGGAATAGGAAAAGTGTCACTGCTTTGAGGGGGAAGTCAACTTTCTTTTGAGAAGGGACCTAGAATTGTCCCATATTCTAGGGGTCTACTTGTAAAGCTTTCTTTCCAGACCTTGTCATAACAACAATCAAACTTTCTTCCTCTAACTCTTTTTCGACCATGATCTGATCAGGGTGCCATAACATATTAACCCTCCCCTTATGATTCCTTTCAGCTTGATCCATAGCTTTTTGAACATGGTGTTGATACATCACACAAGATTGTGAGTCATGGGGGTCATTGCATACCAAACACCAAATATTTGCAAGAGTGGTATCTGCAGAACACTTCGACTCCTCATATGTTGCATTCACCCTAACCCTAGTACTATTACTAGGACCAGGCCTTTGATATTTGTTTACATATGGGAATATCCTCTGTTGTGACCTTTCTTGATCTCTCTTTTCCATCGAATTCATTCTGTTACTCAGATTTTTCATGGTATTTTGTATATCTAGAATAGTAGATAATTCTTGAGAAGGTTGAGAAGGAAGGGGAGGAAAAGGAGGTGTAGAGGATACAGGTTTAGACCAAGGAATCAGATTCATTTGTGGATATGGAGATGGTAAAGAAATGGGGTCCATGTAGGAGGGCTTTGTGGATTGCTCATGGCTACTATTGGTTTCTGAGTTATAGGGCAACATGATTTTGGGGGGAATTCTTCCCACATTGATCAAGATATTTTTAGCATGGACGACTGCATTATAAACTTGGGGGAAGGTTTCTACTCTAGATTGTTGTGTTTGCAAACCTAGCTCTGATCCCAGGGCTCGAATATAATACATGTAAGCCAAACATGCAACTGGTCTAGTAGTGGGGGGAATTCTCTTCCATGTTCTGCTAAATCTCAAATTAAAATCTGAGATAGTTTCTTGCTGGGTTTTTTGCATGGCTGTAAACTGATTCAGTAGAGAAAAGGGATCAATAGATTCATTAAATTCTTCTATGAATGGCTCAACCAATGATTTCCATGAAGTGATAGAATTATCTTCCAGAGTTCTAAACCAATGCAATATCTTTCCATGAAAGGACAGGGCTAGAATTCTGACAATAATATTTTCCTCTTTTATGTTGTGGATTGCTGCCAGATTCAAGATATCTTGGCAGTGCTCATAAGCTATTTTCCCAAATCCATCATACATGGGGGTTGCCTTAGATATAGCCTAGGGGATGGCATCCATTTGGGCTAATCTAAGGGGCCCAGTTGAATCCCAGTTAGGGTACTTTTGTAGTGGCTGATTAGGAACCACATTTTGTGCCATATTTTTGGCTGTAGGTCTTCTTGGGGGAACTATTGGGTTTTCTTCCAGAAGCTCTTCTTCTTCAATAAAATCTTGATCTAAACTTCTGATAACAGTAGCCCCTCTTTGAGGTAACTCACAATGAAAGAAAGAATCAGGGTTGTTCCTCTTGAAAGACCTGGTATACATGAAAGGGTACTGGTCTACAATACTTTTTTGGGGTCTTCTGACCAGGGAGTCACCAGGTGAACTTTATTTTCTCCGCTAATAAGGTCAAGATAATTCACCAAATCTTGATTCCTTCGGGTTGAGATAACAATAACTCTTTAGATGGGTTTCATGTTCCTTGTGAACGGTCCCATCGGGCATGCCAAAAACTATTGGGCACTGAATTGCACCAAGTTTTCACTCGATACTATGGTTGTCTATCTTCCTACTTTCTATCCAGGCTTGCACCCGATAGCTGCAGCTCAACACTCAACATTGGATGGACCAAAATAGGGTTTTCGATCCAACCTCTAGAGTAGGTTGGTTCCTTGTCAACTTAGCAAGTTGTTGACACAATTATGCTCACTTAGGGTTTGGAGTTTAGGGTAAGAGAAGGTTAGGGTTAGAGAGATGTGGATAATAGTGGATGGATAGGTTAACAACATTGCACTACCATAAAAAGCTCCCAAAAAACCATGCTAAGGACATATACTCAGATCAACATTTATCCCAAAATAGATTGTTTCATATATTAAAGCACAATAGAGAAATGTTGTAGCAAGCAATTTCAATATCCAGGGAATGATAATCCAAATAACATAATTCACCAAACACCTAGATTTCATAGAAATGTACTTCCTAACCACATAGAATGAATTCAAAAGCAGATTTCAATTACTTATAACAACTAGTAATCCAAAATTTGGCACAAACTAACCATCAAAGTATTTACAAAAATGCAACTAAGAAATCTGAACCTCTGACATCAAGCATGAGAACATGAACTTGAGGCGAAGATCAATGTATTGCTCCTTTCATTTAGCTCTTCAGGAATATTTACAATGGTACAGGAAAACATGCTAGAGCCGACCCTTAAAAATGAGGGTTCGACCTCTACTTATAGTTTTCTCATTACAATAAACAAGAAACAATACCAAAGATCTTGTTACAACAACACAACAAAGATATTTAGCTGGCATTAGCTCATTGGTCCATCCTCCAAGAATTCTACTGAAGGAAAGTCCACCATGGCAGCTCGAGGTCTCTACAACTTGTTGATCGCTCAGTGGAACTAAAGTTCAGACCATTAAAGATCATGCATCTCCATCGATCCTTCTTGGGAGTGAATTACCACCATCGATCTATAACCACCTCTAGTTTGATCTTCTTGGAAAACCCTCGATGCTTCATCTTCCAGCTGACTATTACAAATTCTGATGTAACAATATCTTTTAAACCACCAATATTTGGTAGCTTAACCTCCACCATTGATTCTCTTCATCACATGATTCAGATTCAATCTGACACAAGCTAAATGCCATTCCACTTTAAAATTGATGATATCATATTTTAATCAGAAGTAATGGAATCTCCAATCTGGATCTCTGATATCTGAACATCGAATCCACTCCAGGATCTATTATATTCTTCAACATTATATTCTTCAATCCGGGTCCGGAGCTAGTCACATACTTCTTCCATCGTGAATCCGCACTTTCGTTATTCCATCGCCCCGTCTTATCTTCATTCTGGAAAGGAAAGACTTGTTCATTCCCCGAATCACCAATCCACACTTTTCTTCCAGTGACATCATCATCTCCTTGAAACTTTTGTGGATTTGAAGGTAGCATTAATCCAGAGCCAAAAACAAAAGGACCTTCCCAGAATCGGATATTCAATATACAAAGATGCCATTCCACACTTTTTCATCACTGACGTCATCGTCTCTTAGGAACTTTTGTGGATTTGAGATCTGCCATCATTCCGGAGCCGGAGTGAAATCACCCAGAATCGCTCCAAACATGAAAACTTCACTAACTGTTGAGCGGATTCATATCTTCTGACCCGGTTCCGCTTCAAAGCATACTGCAAGGTTTGTGGAATGATGATTTTATCACTTAGTCAAAATTATACAAAATTTTACTAAGTATGTGGCCATTTTGGGCCTACAGGACAATCATCACCATTTGATGACAAGACCATAATATTTAAAGGAGAATCATTGAAGGAAGTTCCAGTAAATATTAAGGTAGAGATAGAAAGCAAGCTCAAGTATTCAGAACAACAAAACCACAAGGGAGAAATAGAGATAGAATATCTCTATGCTTGTATAAATTCGGCTATAAGGAAGTTACGCTAGAAGAAGAGCAACATAAGGCATCATCAAGAAATCAAGGTGAAGCATTAAAGGTATGTATAAAGTGTAGTAGAAGAAAGCAATATTAAATATTGTTTTTGCAAGTGATTAAGGTAAATCTTCTACACCAAAGTGTAAAAAGCCAAATGTCTTCACCTGCAATCATAAAAAAATAAATAATATCAGAACAAAAATCTTGAAGGTACAAGGTTGAAGTCAGCTAAATCTTAAACATCAAAGGACAACAAGGTTGGAGGAACACAATCATAAAAAGGAAGCAGAGTAGAGTTCAATATTGTAAGGCCCCTAGCTACACCTGCAACAATAAGGAGACAAGCAAAATAATTGATGCTAAAAAATAAACTGAGCATAGGGGGGAAGTAATCAAAGTGAAAGGAGATATAATAAGAAAAGAAGACTTGGTAGAGTTGAAGCATCCAAGGAACAACCACAATATCAAGGTAACAAAGTAAAAATTCCAAGGATAACATAGAAGCAATATCTTTCAGAGTACAATCCAAGAGGTAGAGTGCCTCTATCCAACCATTATTTGGATAAGCGATCTTTGATGCCTTATCTTTAAATATATTTACTTGTAAAATAAGAAGATTAAGCATCACTTATGTAAAAAAGGTGGTATTGCATTGGTAAATGAAGAGCATCATTGTTAAAGGATAGTGAGCAAAAATTTGAAAAGGAGAGAAAGCATAGTGCCATTGTTGAAAGAGAGAATACACAAGAAAGAGAGTGCTAGAGAATGATCTTATTGAAGAAGATAAAGCACAGTCAGAGTGCACCATTGCCAAAGGAACAGAATACCATTACATAGGAAAGTGAGCGCCATTACTAGGGTGTAATTATTATAGTCATAATATACATCATTAATACATTGCGATAGTTGAAGGAAGAAGTTCCAAGAGTACAACGCTATAGTTGAAAGGGAGAACACCTAGAGTACAGTGCCTAGGCCAACAAAAATATCTACATTATAAAGTTGAGAAGTAAAAGAAAATACCATGATAGCATAGATGCCAATGTGACAAAGTAGAGGAAAGTATTATTATAGTGTAGGAAGACTCAAGGAAAGCACTATTATAGTGCCAGAGGAAAGTGTTACAAAATTGGAAAGAAGCACCATTAGAGAAAACCTAACATAGGAGTTGAGCCTTCTAAAGTAAGGGAGACAAAGTGCCAACTAGAGAAAATGAAGTGCAACACTAAGTAAGAGGATACGAAGTGCCAACATCATTTGAGTACAAACTAAGTGAATGAAAGTGAAGCGTCAATGCAAATAGAAGAGTGAAATCAAAGCTAAGCACCTAGGGAAATCAAGGGATGAAGAATAATTGTGTCTAGATAGAAAAACAAGCCATAGTCAAATGTTAGAATAGCAAGCATCTAGAGAACTCGAATGTCACTCAAGAATGCTAACATCAAATTTATAAACATCAAGGAAAAATCAAAGCACCAAAAAAAAGAGTAATAATCTTCTTAGGTGAATTTGTAATACTCAAAGGCATGCATTAGATTGAGGTACCATGTTGGTTAACGATAGATGAAATGGTAGAAGTGTAAATGTCTTTTGGAAGTATTCAAAATGGTGTTGTTACATGCCCAGTTTCACATGTTTTTAAGGCAGTTAGTTGAAACACACAAGCCATCAAGATTTTGGATGGTGAGTAGAGAGAGTTGAATGTGTTGAAGGAAAATCTAGTGAGCCAAGGAAGTTAAACGATTAAGCACCAAAGAGAGGGAAGATAATTAGTATTTTGAGCACAATTACCAGGTAGAAGGTGTGTAGTCAAGCATTACTACAGGCAATAGAATGTTCAAAAATTATTTCTCAAATGTTAACTAATCAAGCTATGCATTTTATTGCATGACATAAAGAAGGTGAATAAGAAAAGATTGAAACATTTTATGGAAAGTTACAAATAAGGATCCATGCAAGGAATCCTCATCCATCCTCACATGTTCGAATTCAAGTGATCATCCATCCTCACATGTTCAAATTCAAGTACGTTCGAAGAGCATCTAAATCCAAACATTCATGTGTCATGTTAGGAGGAGGAAGATAGAGGAACAACAAAGTGAAACATTTCTTGGGAGTATAAGTTTATGCATGTGTCTATCTGCATGTAAGCTATCCAAGGAAAGTGAAGTCAGTGAAATTTTAAATGCCATAAGTGAGTTGCTAACCAAGTTGTAGCGCTAGGAGAAGTTTCTCAAGCAGACACACTATTGTTGGAAATCTGGCCAGCCATACATTAAAACAAAAATTTGGGCCGTTAGATGATGTTTTCAGCCTTGGAAAGTGTCTCCTCTTAGAGGAGACAAAATGAAATCGTAGAGCTTCAAAATCTGTGCAATCTAAAAAAAAAACGGGCTCAAACGGACACCCGAGTCAAAAGTTATGGCCGAAATACTAAGACATGTAATAAACACCGTCGATGTAGATCCGATGGATGTGATTTGCTAGGGTTAGGGTTTGCTTTGTTTTTTTCTTACTTAAGGCAGTTTTAGGGTTTTCTTTTATGAAGAAGAATTTTACATTGTAGCAAGTGTGTGAGCTCTTCCAGAGCCTATGAGGAGATTGTAACAGAGTACTGAAACTCTGCCAAAATTATTCTAGATAATAAGAAGATAATATTTGCTCCAATTTTGTTTTATTGTATTATTGTAAATTCTTCATTTGGTATCAGAGCGAGGCGATCGAGAAATTGGGTTCGAGTAACTGTGGAATTTCTGCTGCAAGTTTTACAGAAGCTTCTCGGAGATCTCAGTTCGTGTTGAAGGGAGCTATTATGGCCAACAACACCAATTCAATTTCGATCCCAGAATTTGACGGTTCCGACTACGAATATTGGAGCATCCGGATGAGGATGATTCTAAAGGCAAAAGGAGCTTGGGCCATCATTGAAGCTGGGTTCACCGAACCAAAATACTGGAGTGCATTGACTGCAGATCAAAAGAAGGAGATGCAGGAGAAAGAGAAAGAAAATAATTTGGCTTTGGCTTTCATCCAATCGGCTCTAGACAAGAGTCTCTTTCCCCGGATTTTTGCCTACGTTTCGGCTCAAGAAGCTTGGAAGGCGTTGAAGGAGAATTACCAGGGGAGTGCCCAAGTTAAGGAGGTGAAGTTGCAGACTTTGCGGAGAGATTTTGAAAATCTCAAACAGGAGGAGAATGAAACTGTAGGAGATTACTGTGTTCGGGTAAAAATAGTAGTAAATAAAATGGCCACACTTGGAGAGATCATAGAGCAAAATGTAGTAATTAAAAAGGTTTTAAGAACCTTGACAGAGAAGTTTGACAGTGCAGCCCTTATCATAGAAGAAACGAAAGACCTCTCAAAAATGGATATAGATTCATTAATTGGCTCTCTCACATCTCATGAAGAGAGAATTGCCAAGAGGAAGAAGGATAAAGAAGGAGGTTCTACAGAGGAACAAGATTTTTCGACAAAAGAGAATGATGGAGGAAGAGGTCATGGTAGGGGTTCCAGAGGAAGAGGAAGAAATGGAAGAGGAGGTAGAAGAGGCTCCTACGGTGGTAGAGGTCGAGGAAGATCTCAAGATTCAGACAATGACCAGGCTCATGCTGCAAGAGGAGGATCCAGTGCAAGAGGAAGAGGTAGAGGCCGAGATATGAGAAATGTGCAGTGTTACAATTGTAACAAATATGGCCATTATGAGAGGGATTGCAGGCTGAAAAAATCAGCACATTATGGAGAAGAGGATTCCTATGAGGATGATACTTTGTTCTGTATGATTGAAGAAAAAGTGGAGCAAGCAACTTTCCTCTCTACACAGAATAGCACAAAGGAGACATGGATCCTGGACAGTGGGTGCACAAACCATATGACCGAAAAGAGGGATGTATTTTCATCTCTTGATTCTTCTTATCAATCCAGTATCAGGCTTGGGGATGAGAAGAGCTTGGAGGTGGTTGCGAAAGGAGAAATGGAGGTTCCTACCAGGAGAGGAAAAATAATGAAGTTTTTAGATCAAGGGGGAGCTCTAGCATTTGTTGGTGTAGAAGGTAAGGAGAGGCTATGGCATTTACGGTTTGGGCATTTAAATTATAAGAGTTTGAAGATGCTTTCACCACTTGTCTATGGGTTGCCAAAATTTGAAGACTCCAAGGAGGTTTGTGAAGGTTGTGCACTTGGAAAACATGCAAGGGGGAAGTTTCCGCATGGTGAAGCATGGAGGGCCCAACATCCATTGCAGTTGGTTCATAGTGACATTTGTGGACCAATGCAGACATAGAGTATGGGTAAAGCTTCTTACTTTCTGACTTTTATTGATGATTTCTCCAGATATTGTTGGGTTTATTTTATTAAGCATAAGGATGAGGCATTCAATTGCTTCAAGAATTTTAAGGCTCTAGTTGAAAATGAGAGTGGTCATTATATCAAATGTTTGAGGACAGATAGAGGAGGTGAGTTTTGTTCTCATGAATTTGACGATTTCTGTAGTGAGTTTGGGATTAAAAGGCAGAAAACAAGTCCTTACACACCTCAACAGAATGGGGTGGTTGAAAGAAAGAACAGGACTTTGGTGGAGATGGCACGGTGCATGATGCAAGAAAAAGGTATGAGTAAGTTTTATTGGGCTGAAGCAATTAGGACTGCTAATTACATTTTAAATAGAAGTCCTACTAAGAGTCTTGAGAATATTACCCCTTATGAATGTTGGTACAACAAGAAGCCAAATGTAAATCATTTTAGAGTTTTTGGATGTGTGGCTTTTGTGCATGTTAATGGTGAGAATAGGAAGAAGTTGGATGCAAAGAGTGAAAAATGTATTTTTATTGGGTACAGTGAGCAATCTAAGGCTTACAGGTTCTTTAATCCTATTTCACATAAAATAATTGTATCTAGAGATGCAATTTTTGATGAAGGGGGAAGTTGGGGATCACAAAAATTGTTTGTTGAGGATGTTTTTGGTGAAGAGAAGGTGGAACCAAGCCATGTTTCAGTTCAGCCCAGCCATGAAAAATTTTCCAGTTCATCTTCTCGCAAGTGCACCTTCAAGTCCAAGAGAAGGTTCTTCCAGTAGTTCTCCACCTCCATCACCACCGGCCAAAGGAAAAGGTAAAATATTGTTGAAGGATCACCCAAAATCTCAAATTCTTGATAAGAATTTCCATAAGAGGGTGACAAGGAGTCAGCATACAGAGATGAATGCAGTAATAGAGAGGTTAGAGAACCTGCATCTTTATGGAGATGATGACAGTGGAGATCCCAAAGGTGATGTTGTAAACTATGCACTTGTTTCACAAGTTTCTAAAGTTTCAAAAGTTGTTGTTGATGATTTTGAGCCTTCATGTTTTGAGCATGCTAGTACTAACAAAGTGTGGATGAAGGCTATGCAAGAAGAAATGCATTCTATTGAAAAGAATGATACTTGGGAGTTGTGTGATTTGCCCAAGGATAGGAAATGTGTAGGATGCAAGTGGGTCTACAAGATCAAGAAGAACAGTGATGGATCCATTGAGAGGTACAAGGCACGGTTGGTAGCAAAGGGTTTCACTCAGAAATATGGTTTGGACTATGAGGAAACATTTGCTCCAGTGGCAAGGCAAGAAACAGTAAGGATGTTGCTATCATTGGCAGCTCATAAAAGTTGGAGGGTGCATCATATGGATGTCAAAAGTGCATTTCTCAATGGGTATTTAGATGAAGAAGTATATGTGGAACAACCACAAGGTTTTGTTGTCCAAGGAAAAGAAGATCAAGTCTACAGGTTGAAGAAGGCTCTATATGGGCTGAAGCAAGCTCCAAGAGCTTGGTATGCTAGAATCCATGACTACTTCCTACAGTGTAATTTTGAAAGGAGTAAGAGTGAGCCCACTTTGTACTACAAAAGGGAAGGTAATGATATTCTTATTGTATGCCTTTATGTTGATGATATGTTATTTATGGGGAGTAGTTCTTCTTTGAATGATTCTTTTAAACATGATATGAAGAAGGAGTTTGAGATGTCTGATTTGGGTTTGATGAGTTACTTTCTTGGGATGGAAGTACATCAAACTAGCAATGAGATTTTTGTTTGTCAATCCAAATATGTAAGGGATATGCTGAAGAGATTTGGTTTGAGTGAATGTAAACTAGTAGCAACACCCATTGCACATGGGGAGATCTTGAGTTTGGAGGATGGAGCTGAAAGGGCAAACAAAATAGAGTACAGGAGTATTGTTGGTAGCCTTATGTTCCTTTGTAACACTAGGCCGGATATATGCTTTGTTGTTTCACAGTGTTCCAGGTATATGGCTAATCCATCACAGTTACATTTGAAGGCAACGAAGAGGATTTTGAGGTATGTTCATGGAACAATTGATTATGGGATCCACTACTCACAGGCAAAGAATTTGAAGTTAGTGGGATTCAGTGATAGTGATTGGGGCAGTAATATTGATGATAGGAAATCCACGAGTGGGCACTGCTTTTCTCTTGGTTCAGGTTTGGTGACATGGAGTTCCAAGAAATAAGCTACAGTGGCGTTGTCTTCTACTAAAGCAGAGTATATTGCACTTACATCGGCAAGTGCACAAGCATTGTGGCTTCGAAAGGTGCTAGGAGAGATTAGGGAGAAGCAAGGGACTCCAACTACTTTATTCTATGATAATTAGAGTGCCATTAAGTTGGCACATAATCCTATCCACCATACCAGGTCCAAGCATTTCGACATCAAGTACCACTTCATTCGGGACATGGTGGAGAAGGAACAAGTTAAATTGAGGTATTGCTCCACACACGATCAAGTAGCAGATATTTTTACTAAGGGAGTAGTAAAACCTCAGTTTTTGTTGCTAAGGGACTTGATAGTCAGTCCCCTTACCAACAAGGGGGAGAATGTTGGAAATCTGGCCAGCCATACATTAAAACAAAAATTTGGGCCATTAGATGACGTTTTCAGCCTTGGAAAGCGTCTCCTCTTAGAGGAGACAAAACAAAATCATAGAGCTTCAAAATATGTGCAATCTAAAAAAAATGGGCTCAAACGGACACCCGAGTCAAAAGTTATGGCCGAAATACTAAGACATGTAATAAACACCGTCGATGTAGATCCGACGGATGTGATTTGCTAGGGTTAGGGTTTGCTTTGTTTTTTTCTTACTTAAGGCAGTTTTAGGGTTTTCTTTTATGAAGAAGAATTTTGCATTGTAGCAAGTGTGTGAGCTCTTCCAGAGCCTATGAGGAGATTGTAACAGAGTACTGAAACTCTGCCAGAATTATTCCAGATAATAAGAAGATAATATTTGCTCCAATTTTGTTTTATTGTATTATTGTAAATTCTTCAACTATTAAGGAGGTAATTAGGGTTTATAAAATATTTATTTAATTTTTTTCTAAGGTTAAAAGGAGGAATAAGAAGTTTATAATGTTAATTATTAATTTTGCTAAGGTTTATTAAGTTTAATGGAGGGATAAGAAGGAAATTAATACCTTAGTTTCATTTGAAAGTTTTGGAGTGATAAGTAGGCATTAGTATATTTAAATTTGAAGTTTTTTCAAATAGGTTATTTGACTACTTTATTTAATATTAATTATTTTTAGAAGCTTTATGAGGAGTGATAAGGCATAGTGTTAAATTAATTAAATGTTTGATTAATTAGGAGTGATAAGTAGCTATTAAAGTTTTATTAAAACTTTTATTTTGAAGATAGTCTTGAAATTCAAAAGACATAATATTTGCAAATAATTTAGTTATGGAGAGATAAGGAATTCTACTTCAAATTTAGGAATTTTTAAATTTGAAAACATTCTTATTTTCCTAGTTTCTAATTAATTAGGGAGCCATAAGGTATTCAACTACAAAGGTTTTTGACAAACTTGGAAACTTGAAATTTATCATTCAAAACCTAGGGAGATATAAGGTAGACTACATCAAAGGATATTCATGGATGAAATTGTTAAGAATGCATTTAATGAAGATAGTGAAGACATGTTGCATGCACTCAAATTTTACTTACAAAACTTAATAAACAACTTTGATGGAGAGAAATAAATATTTGATGTTCTAAAAGACAAATTGAATTTATTTTTTAAATAAGCAAAAGAAGAAAATTTCACAACTCTTATAGGTTATCTTCATGAAAAATAATTTAGGTCATGGTGGGATTCTCAAAACACCATTATACTTACTTCAAAAGAGTGTTTAATGATGTATCTTTCATTAATTAGTTTTGAGATTTTCCAAGGGAAGATACAAGCTAAAAGAAATGATACATATGATAGTCTCAAAGAAGAATCATTGAAATCAAAGTCATATTATTGTGATGATTTACTAACTCAATGCTTAGAAGGTATACCATAAAATATATCACAAATGAAATTGTAGAAAAAGAAAAGAAGAAAGAGGAAGAGAAGGAATCACATCAAGAACAATAGGAAACCTAAATCCAAAGACAAGATCAAGCAAGGAGAAGAAGAAGATCAAAAAGTTCAAAAAAAGGCAAAAAGAGAATAGGGGAAGCACAAGTCCCAAGAACACATGAAAGATGAAGACTGTATTGAAGACTAAAGTCTTCAATAACCAAATACAGGGGGTGTTGGAGAATATTAAATTATTTGGTACATGTCAATGTACCACCTTGGTACATTATTATATTAGGTGTGTGTCTTAGATTAGAGTGTGAGTTTATATTTCATGTAATGTAATAATGTGCAAGAAATGCACAAGTGTCATGTAATTATGTGTGCAAGTGTTGTGAGTGTAAATATGCACATGTGTCCTTAGAATAGGAAAGTGAAGAGTTACAAAGAAGAGTGAAGGTCAAGAGTGCAACATATGAGAAGTCACATACAATTATATATTTGTGACAAAGCATTGTAATTTGTATCGAAAGTGCATAGCTTATTGCATGCATTAGTAGACCTTTATTCTATGAGTATTCTGAGTTATTCTTGTGTTATTTTGTTTGATATTATATTTCAAGTTATTATATTCATTTCATTATATTGCAACTTTACTTTATATTTGATCATGTGATTATATTCTTATGAGTTTCGTATTAATTCTAAGTCTTCAAAAGCTATCAATAACAACTCCTATATCATCTTTCTATTTTTGGTCTTTTACATATACATGCATTACTAGGGATGAATGTTTGATGGTAAGCTTCCTATAACAAGCTCAATAACATGATTATAGGAGCTCAATGGTGGTAACCCTTGTGGTTATACAAATACAAGGGCATGATTATCCATTTATTTTTTGTAATTCAGTTGACTAAATTATATCATTGGTATTTAGGGCCTATAGTGCAAATAGTTGTGCGACCACCTCCTATGATGATTTAAATAAAAATTTATAGATATGATGTGAGCTAATGAGTTGGGTAGGACCCATGGTCATGCCTTAGATAGTGTACTATCTCCCATGTTCTATGATTTGAATTCATAGATTAGAAAATACCCATACTATCAAGCCCAAGGTGTGAAGCCATTGAGTTCCCAACACAATGTCACAACCCCCAAAGGAAGAGCAAACATGTTTACCTTGAGGTTATAGTTACCCATTGACACTTTTACTTTTTTTACATTTTCTCTTACATGGTATAATACCCCCATTAGCGACCATGACCACAAATGCATTAAAATAATAGATGTATCAAGTTCTTTGTTTAGATACTCTAGGATCAATAGAATTATGGGTACTATCAAAATAAATGAGGATTATAAGTTGGTGGACTTTGAAATACCCCACCACCTTAATGGTATAGGGAGTAGAAATATTGACTAATGCATGCATTGAAAATTTTGGTTGTGGATCCTTGTTCAATTTAGGATCTTTAGATTTATCTGCCTTTATTTGGTCCTTGCCTTCATTGCGTGGTACCCTGGTGGAAGATTCTCCCACATCCAGTAAATATAGTTTTTTTGTACACACTTCTGGCTCAAAGAATATTTGTCATCATAGTTGTAACACAGATCCTATGCTCAATATGCATCCATTTATTTGTGGGTGATATGTTTAACATGGGGTGGTTTATTTTTTGAGTTTGGTGTTGTCCAAGATAATAATGGGTTTCGAGCCTATGGTGGTTTAAAAATATACCTTTATGCTATGAATTTATCCTCAACAAACCTAATAAATCATACAACTACCTTCATTTTGTCTACATTGAACATTTTTACCTCTATGAATATTTTACTTTAACCCATTATAAAACAACTTTGGAAAAACTCAAGACTTAATCCTCTAGTGTAATTTGTCAATTTTTAAAATTGTCTGGTAATTATAGATAGATGTTGTCTATCTTAACTTGATGAAGGCTACTATAAAATCTTCATACTTACTGGGTCTAAAATAGATAAATAGTTTCACTCAAACTCAAGCCAAGTGAGCCTCAAATTTATATTCTCTAACCACTAGAACCATTAGACTACTTCATGTTCTAGGTCAAAAGATGCAATTACAAGCTTTTGATTGTGGGGAGTGACATGAACAAAAAAATATTGCTTATCCTAATATAAAATCGGTTGGATCATCACCACCAAATTTTAGAAACTCTATCTTGGGCATTCTCTAATTTATATTTAGAGGCAAGATGTTTCATGGTCCTCCACCAAAACTAGCACCTCGATTCCCTAATGACCATCCTATCAAAACATCATATTTTAAATTTAGACATATTAAACAACTTTTGATCTCATTAATTTTATCCAAATTTTCTAATTTGGATAATGCCTGAAGGATTGTTGATTGAGAAGCTTCAATTTGTTTTACCTCTTTGTCCAACCTCTCTAGCTCTTGGGTAGTTCTAATACCACTAGCCTTTTGTTTGCTTTTTTGTGGTTTTTTGGCTTTCTATAAGACTATTAACAACTAAGTACTTTGACTATTAGATTGGATTTATTTGCATTGTTAGGCTAGATATTCTCCACACTATCATACTAAATATTCTTTGCATTGTCACACTAAATATTCTTTGTCCTATCAGACTAGATATTCTCTACACTACAAGAGTCTAATATCGTTATGTAGATTTGGAGTGTTTAGAATATCTTTATTCAAGTTGCTTGGTGTGTTTCAATGTGTTTCTATAGCAAATTTTGAATATGACTATAGTAGTCTCTTCTATAGTATGCTCAGATTTGGTTTTGTTTTTGAATGGGTAAACCAATGTTTTAATAGGGGCAATCTAAGTTAAGACGTGTCTAATTTCATGGGCTCTCTGATATACGATCTCATTCATGATTAGTGGTTGAAGCAATATTTTAGAGCTCTAACTATGGATGATTCCACCATACCTATAATCACACTATCAATTTTTAAGGGTAATATGACAGTTAATTCCTAGGGCTAACCGCTTATAGGTGCACCACAATTTCATATGGTTAAAGGCTTCCTAGGATTGTTTTATTTTAGTTTAACCTAATATGTCTTTCTATATACCTCATAGTATGTAGAAGTCCAAATATATAGTGAATTTTATCTAAGGATTAGATGTTAGTGCACTTTTACCACACCTCCTTCACACACTAAAGGTAAATACACTCAGTAAAAAATGATAGATCTTGAAAATTCCCAAATAGAGTTTCTATCCTATTCCACTAAAAGGTAGACAAAATTATGCTTTTTGGAAAGATACTTTTATGGAAAATGAATATAATGATAAATTGCAAAATAGAAAATAGATGGAAGGACAATAATTGTTGCTACTACAAAACATGTCTAAAAAAGAACTTTGACACCACTTGTTAGGAACCTTCATATAAAAATAAGCATAATCAAAGTAGCAATGTCATAATTAATGGAGATGCTCACAAATTGGAAATAACTAAATTATAAAAAAAATAAATTCAAAGAAGTGCTGACAAAAAATAATTAAATGGAAATAACGATAAACTTATATTATATAAAGCAAAATATATATTTTAGGCCTCTTCAAGGGGGCAACCTCCTTAGAAGCAGAGCTTCAATACAAAATGAGAAAATATAAGATGTCTTCTACTCCAAACCCATGTCCTTATATAGACTCTTATTTACCCTAACCCTAATGCTCAAGGGTTGAACCACATAAAAGAGGGACTTGAGCCACTAACTCCTACTTTCAATAAAACTAAAGGTTACATTATAATGGGACCTTGCACACTAGATACTTATGGTGCAAACATAACACTAACACTAGACAAGTACATAGTAATAGTTGTATTAGGATAGGGTCCTAACAAATTCTAAGGAGTTAGCCATAGAAAAATGAATTTTGCAAACCTAGGAACATCATTGCAAAACACCAAAAGTTTACAAAATTGGTAAAATTTGGCTATCTCCAAGGTGGATAGAGTTTCTCAACTGTTGATTTGATCAAGGACCAATTTTCCCAAACACTAATTCACTCAAGGATCGATTCGCTCAAGGGTTAATTTTCTCAAGTGTTGATTTTCTTAGGTGTCGATTGGATTTGAAGCGATCCACTTGCAAAATGGACCAATTGGCTTGTAGGAGCAATTCACTCATAAATTCTAGAAATTTACTAGAAAAGTAGAGTGATTTTCTCACTAATTGGAGTAAATCACTTGGTAGCGAGCAAGGGTAAAACTAAATGTATGAATCTTGAGGAGAATATTTGGAAAGTGACTTTTTGATCTTTGGTGGAGCATTAACTCATTTTGAAAACCTTTTAAGCCCGTTAGAGGCACATTTGGAGGCATGTAACATTTGGATATACATCATTTTGCTAAAAATACCCTCAAATATTTACTTTTACTAGAAGTAACAATTTCTTACCCCAAGTAACTCAGGGGTAAACTCCAATTATAAATAGGATCCATGGGCTCCATTGTAAACATCTTTTTGCCATGAGAATTTAAAGCTATACTCAATGAAACTCACGTTGTACTTTGACCTCATGAGATTGTAAGAAATTAGCTAGTCCTTATGCATTCCATCAGTGACACCTCCCTTTTGGTTTGTTAAGTGCACAATGATTATGACATTGTTCTTTTATCTTATCTTGTTATTCGCTTATCAATTTCATATCTAATGAATGGGAAAAAATTGATGTTATTCGAGTTCTTGTATTGATTGATCACACACACTGTCTTCACTATGGTTTAAACCCATATTTTATTTGAACAGCTTACACCCTTAATCTTTCATGTAATTAGTGTACATTAGCATGGATCACCACAAGCATAGTGAGAATCCAACCTAAGTCTAGAGGTTGAGAGGAGCCATTGGCACTTCCTTCCAACTTTGTTGAAACTAAAATTGGATTGTAACCACTAAATTAGAATTTAGAACAATTTCTTGGTTCAATAGTTAGAGTGATAAGTATTTGATCTTCAAGTGAGTTGTCCTATTATCACTATAAATGTACTATGTGGCAACCCATTAAAAAAACACTAGTCAAGCCACGACAGGGTGTGTATGAGTTGTATAAAAAAATACAGGTTGAGATCTTATAAAGAACATGAAAGTGGGCTTGAATTCATAATATAATCATGGTTGAACCTAAGTTTATACTTTACGATAAGTTCGAATCCTACTTCCAACTTTTCTTATGAGCCTACAAAGTGTTCGTTTATAAGATTAAAATCTTAGCTTATAATGTGGAACTCAAGATCCCATCTCTTCCCCCTAATAAATTCAACATTTTTGTTTTTACATATTAAGGACTTTACACTAAGACTTTTATAGTCATTCCCTCTTTTAAATATATAAGTTGTAAAAGTTTTTTTCATATTTATTATTTTTAATTATAAATAATAATAATAATATTTATATAGTATTTTTTTTGTTACATAGGGGAGTTGGTTACGGTAATTATTTATAGTAATTGGAAAGCGTAGGGTTCAAACCACATGGAATGCTCCTAACATCCTATTCATTTCGTTGTTGTTGACCCGACATGAGATGGAGTCCGTCGATCGCTTAGGATTTGTATCGACATCGTCAGTCTGACACGTACTCAAAGGATTCAACACATACTACTACCTTTGCTAAAGCTAGAAGCGTACCCCCGAGGTTTGAACCTAGGTCTCTTCTTGGCAAGTACTTGACCAATCAAGCCTTTACCAATCCACCTAGCCCTTGGAGGCAAAAACCTTATGTTAAGGAAAACCGTTCCCTGTATTCCCTGAGGGTGAGGACTTCTCGTTCCACGGGGCCTATCCCATCCGAGTATACCCCTCAGGCTAACCAGGGGTTTTTTGTATCCGAAGCAGGCCGCTAGGCTTGAACTCCGAGCCTCCTTACGAGGATTGAGGGAACTTACTAGTAAGGTACCTAGTGCGGATCAAAATTTTAGGTTAGTGTGAGAAACCCCTATGACCAACGCATAGGGCCGAGCAGTCTCCTCCCAACCATAACCCCTTGTAAAGCCGAGAACTATGCTTAAGGGAATTTAACACATAACCTTTGTGTCCATCGCAGAGGTTTGAACTGTGGACCTCATGTTCAACAGGGCCAGACATGCCTTCTCCACTTGCGCTACAAAGACAAACATATTTATATATTAATTCTATTATAATGTATTTTAAAATATTGACTTTCAAGGCTGATAAGGGTCTTCAAATCTTGTGAAGATTATCAAAGTACTTTTAGAAAGCCATTTACCTTAACTAGCCAAATGCATGTTTTGTTTACAAAAGAGGGATACTTGGTAAAATAATACCAATTCCAAAGATCTATATATATTTCTTTTTTATTTGAACATTTTTATGTCCCCATGACCTCTCATAAGGAGAGAGTTGAGCTTATAAATAGAAAATTTAACACACAACTACACACGCTATGGTTTGAACCTTAGACCTCTAAAAAAACCAAAACCGTTTATAGGTGATAGTACAATGGTACGGGTTTTGGCTCTTCTTCGGGAGGTCTAAGGTTCAAACTGCGAAGTGGGCAAGTGTGTGAGGGAGTGGGTGTGTGGTGGTTGTGTTAAATTCCCTATCGATAAGCATAACTCTCAACTTTAGGGGTCATGGTTGGGAGGAGACTGCCTAGCCTTGTGCGTTGGTCCTAGGGGTTTCTCACACTAACCAAATTAAAAAAACAATTTTTGCCCTCGAGGATTAGGTGGATTGGTAAGTGCTGATCATGCACTTACCAAGAAGACAACCAGGTTCAACCTTCATGGGCAACCTGTTTGCAAAGGTAGTAATTTGATCTAAATCTTCTGAGTGTGCATCAGATCGAGGATGACGGTACGAATCCTGAGCACCCAATGATCCCCTTCACGTCGGGTCAACAATAACAAAGTATAATAGGTTTAATAAAAATAATCCATGTGGTTTTAAACTTTGAGCTTATCAATTACTAAAAAATAATATAATTGTAACCAACTCTCCTATGTAAAAATATATATATATATATATATATATATATATATATATATATATATAATTTCTCAAAATATTGGTGTAGGAAAGGGTTTCTAAGTACTTTAATGCACCTCTAATGAATGAGGCCTCAATTTGCTTTGGTTAAACAATCTTTTCAATCCTCTCACAATGTACTGCCTATTCGGTTTAGTCAATCATCTCGGTTGATAGAGTCTATGATTGGTCATGGGAAGGAAACCCTTGATCCATGTCTTAAAGGGTTTCGAGATTTTAGAGAAATTGTCTCTTAGGAGGTTTGAAAATAAGTACCAAGGATGGAGTTTTTAGTGGTTTTTAAAGGTTAGATTACTTAAGATTTTAGGTATTTATTAAGAAGAGATTTAGGTTTAAATTTTAAGGTATGTTTAGTCTGATTTGAGTCCGTACAAACCTTGAGCCATTGAGGTCTCTCTCACTCTAAATCGCGTTTACTGAAAAATAAAAATTATAAAAACAACTTCTAACTTATATTCCAAAACAAAAACCCAAAAGAATCTATCTATAGTATGATATTAAAAAAAAAAGTTTTCTGTTGTTCCGTGATATGAAAAAAAAAATCCTAAAAGAGTGAAGCTGAATTTATAGATAGTTTAATTCAAGTTGAAGTTCTATTAATTATAATAAACTTTTAATTTTATTTATTTATTTTTTAAGTTGTAGGTATGTAGTTGTGTTACAGTTGTTTTGTGTAATCCCTTTCATGTAGCATTTTGTTTTGAGGGTTATATTTTAAATGCATGTTATATGTTTCTGCATTAGCCAGAGAGTTTCAACCGTGCAAACAAAATAAAGATGTGTAAATTCATTTCCATGTCTAATTGTGAAAACACAATTTAGTATAACAATGAGGTTAATTATTTAAAAAAAAACAATGAGTATAAGAATATTCTAGATGACAAGTTAAGGATGCACCAGATGTGACAGTTGGCAATTAGCAAGATTCAAGACTCACATCAAGGGAAAAAAATAAAAAATAAATTCAGGTCTAATGTTACTCTCAAGGGACTCACAACAAGGGAAACAAATAAAAAATAAATTCTGGTCCAATGTTACTCTCAGGTGTGGTTGCTCATCACGTTGAAATTTTATAATTATATTAAATCCTATTGTTGGGAAGGCTTTAGTATGATACTCATTGTCACTATAATTGTGTAGCTTAATTTTATGTCGGGGTAGTTTTGAGGTTAATTTGAATGCTTTATATATATTTTTAATTTAGTTATTTTAAAATTAAAATGACATCATATTATATAGTGATATTACAATAAGTTTAGATATTATTTACAAGATTTAAATTTAAATATCCTTTTTGAATGTCAAGGAATCTAATCAATTGAATTGATGCTATTTGGTATTTTTAATGAGTTTACAAAGATTAGGTCCGGGTACCTTCATATTGAGTGAGGTTTGAACCTTGAACCTTGAACTTTTCAAAGAGAAACCAAAACTCAATAAACTTACTTCAAATATTATATTTTTTACATAATTCGGTGATTGAAATTTCATTCAACCTTAATACCTATCTATCTATTTATTAATATATAATACTCTTATATCTTTAATTAAAAATGTCCTTTTCACCCGTTTAATATCTATCTATCTATTTATTAATATATAATACTCTTATATCTTTAATAAAAAATGTTCTTTTCACCCGATTAAAAGGAAAAAAAAACATAATTTAAATATTGTTAGTAAGAGCAATTTATCTTAAAGAGTATTTAAAGAGTTATAAAGGTTGTGATTTTAATCCGTCACATCAAAGAATAAAATAGTACTATATAATTTAGTTAAATATAAATAACTTTAAATTTTATATAATTAATTTAAATTAAATTAAATAATTATTTAAAATATACAACCAAGTATCAAAACGCTTACAAAAATATATTTAATTATAAAAACAGTCTGAAAATTTAATTTTTTTTTGAGCACACAGATTATGTTCCACCATTTGCTTAAGCATAAACCATATGCATGGTTATTCTATTCTGTTCTCTCTTATGAAAGCAACACCAAAATCCAACAAACCTTTTAAGTTAGAGTAGCATAACCGCCCACAGATTTCATTCCTCAAGTCAAACATATACTTTGTTAAGTTATGAAGAATCTGGGAGACCTCCTAGCTTTACCAATAAGTAATCCCAACATGGGAAGCTTTTAGAAAAAACAGGTACAATGGTTTTAAAGGTGGTTAAGAAAAATAATGACAAATTTTCCTTTTTGAAAGCTTCTAGCAATTGAAAAGTAAGGACCAAGTTCTCAAGCATTTAAAAAGATTGGGTAAACTTTCTTTTTAAACTTCTCAAGCATTTAAAAAGATTGTTTGAACTTTTTTAAAATTGTACTTTGAAGTTCACGTGCTTCTACTTAAGAGTATACTTTCACGTGACTCAAGGTAGGAATAGAATAGCCAGTATTTTTTTGTCTTGTATAGGCCACTAAGGGATCTCTGAGCACTATAGACAAGGCAAGGAGAGGATCTTGCCACATACAATGTCTTGTGGACTTGTGAGCCAAGATATTCTGCTGTCTCTGTCTATGTTGGAGTCTGTGGCTTCACGGGCATCCAAGTTTTTAAAAATAACTTCATTGTGCAGTCATACCAATATTCATTTTAGTTGAATGATATATTGAAATTTGTCATGCTATTGTATGTATTCTGCTTTTTGAATGCTTGTTTTTTTCTTCAATATGGTTCTTTGAATTCTGGCTATATCTTGGATTGTTTTTTAATTGGCTCTGAGCACATGATGACTATGGTGGTCTCCATTTTGTAAGGATGATGATGGTGGTCTTCACATTAGGCCTAGATTCAGATAAATGATGATGGTGGTCTCCATAATATTCAAATGAATGAAAGTGGTGGTCTCCACAATATTCAGAGGAAGGACGGTGGTGGTCTCCACGTTAAGCACCCACTTCAGCTCATCAATTAATTAATTTTGCTCTGTTTACATCAGTTCATTTGTTCCCCATTGTTTAGCTAATTACAGCTGCAGGTGCTTGAAGAGGTGTATTTGAGAACTAGGCCTCCTAAGTTGTCACCATTGAAGTTATTAAGGTACTTTTGTTCCTACCTCTTGGCAGAGTCCTTGACATGTTTTGGTCACTCAGTGAACATTACTATTGTTTTTTGTCACCTCCTCTTCTTTCTTGTCTACAGATTTATGGAGCAGCCAGTAGTGCATTCCATGGAGTCAGTGGTGAATTGCATGCTTGTATTGTTGTTGGTGGTAGCATGCCATGTCCAAGCTCAGGCTAGTGGTAATGCCTGCTCTGATGGGCCATCCTTGTGCCACAGCTTGGTTGTTTACAGAGCTCAAGCTCCTAACTACCTGACTCTGGACTCCATCTGTGCTTTGTTTGGAGTGAGCAAATTGGTGATTGCAAGAGCCAACAATTTGGAGAATGAAAATACCCAACTGGTTCATGGTCGGGCCTTGCTGGTTCCCATCACATGTGGGTGCAGGGAGAATGTCTCTCAAGCCAATGTCACTTATCAGACCAGAGGAGGTGATACTTTTCATTCCGTTGTTACTGGCAAATTTCAGAACTTGGTGACTCATCAGGCTGTAATGGCAGCCAATCCTGAGGTGGATGCATACAACCTCCTTGATCACACAGAGGTGGTGATGCCAATCAGATGTAAGTGTCCAACAAAAGCACAAGCAGAAAAGGGTATCACTATGTTGGTCACCTATGTGCTTCATGAAGGTGACACATTGGCTAAGATCAGGAGAACTCACAATGCTAATTTTCAAGAGTTGGTCTCTGAGACTGAACCAATGGCTCTTTCTAATACTTCTACAACAATTTTTGTTCCTGTTTCTGGTAGACCTCTTAAGAATGTTTCTCCCTCAGTGGCTCATCTTATACCCAGTCCCACAAGCTCAAAAGCTGCTTCAAATGACACCCTATTGTTATCTCTGTACATTGTTGTTGTGGGGCTGGTGGCAGTTCGATTAATGTTCGAGATTAGATACAAGTTTTTAGCACTTGCAAAAGCCTCCAAGGTAGAGAAAAAGTTCTCAAAATGTCCAGAGTCAAAGAGGGTAGACATAGAAATGGGTGTACAACCAGAGCTTGTGGGTGGTAGTGTGTGGAACTGTTCAGACAAGCCAATTATGTATTCCCCTCAACTAGTAAGGGAAGCAACTCAAAATTGCAGTCCCTTATTCCACATTCAAGGCTCTGTATACAGAGGCATCATCAATGGCAGGGATGTTGCTATCAGGAGGATAAAGGGAGGTGTGTCTCAAGAGCTGAGGTCTTTGCAGAAGGTGGAGCATGACAACTTGGTGAAACTGGAAGGATTCTGCATTGCTTCTGAGGGACAATCATACTTGATTTATGAATACGTTGACAACAGCTCTTTGAACTTGTGGCTTCATAAGAGGACATTGAAGAAGGGATATACAGGTCTTACATGGAGAACAAGGTTACAGATTGCTCTAGATGTAGCAACTGGGCTTGAGTACATTCATGAGCGCACAAAACCAGGCATTGTCCACAGGGATTTGAAGAGCAGCAGTGTTCTTCTCAACAGCAAACTCAGGGCTAAAATTGCAAACGTTGGGGTTGCAAGATCTGGAATTAATGTGGCAACTATGCATGCGAGAGGAACAGAGGGATACATAGCCCCAGAATATGGTGTGTATGGGTTGGTGTCTCCCAAGATTGATGTTTTTGCATTTGGGGTGATTCTTCTGGAGTTGATTTCTGGCAAGGAAGCCAAGATGAAAGATGAAAGAGCAGCTCCCAGTCTTCTGTGGAGACAATTAAAGCCCCTGTTGGAAGGGGAAGACAGGGAAGAAAAGCTAAGAAAATGGATAGACCCAAATGTGCAGGACACATGTCACATTGACAGTGCTTTCAGTCTGGCCCTCTTGGCCAGGGCATGCCTAGAGGAGGATTTTGCACCAATACCCACCATCGGAGAAATTGTTTGTAAGATCTCTGATCTATTGGATGTTTGCTTTGAGCATTTAGAGTGTTGATTTTTCTTCATGTCTTTCATGCTTCATCTTCCTCTGTCCAAAGGTGTACATGACTATGTTCAGATTGCAGTACTTATTACTGCTGTTCTAACAAATTAGACTCTTGTTCTCGCCACCATCTTCCTCTGTCCGAAGGTGTACATGAGTATGTTCAGACTGCAGTAATTACTGCTGCTCTAACGAATCATATTCTTGTTCTCGCCGCTATCCAAAACGGATGGTTAAAGGGACATCCAATTTCAAATTTAAGAACGTCATTTTCCAGTGTAATTTGTTTTTAATTTTTTTTAATCCCTCGGATTTAATTTTATTTATAATGATGCCATACACAAATATTATAGAACATATAGGAAATTTCAAATTTTATTTTTATTTTTAATTTATTTTTAGTGATGGTATACACAAATATTATATAACATAGAGGAAAGTCTATTCGATGATTCTTTGATGTTTGAAGAGATTGGGAAATCTATTTTAAAGATATTAATTCAAACAAAATTGTAAAATATAAAAATAATATTTATGTGAGTGCGATTTACGGGTAAGGACGCCACTTGCATTATTTGTGATTATTTATGATGTGAGTTCAATCCCCATGGTAGATGTGTATAAGAAGTATTGCACCCACAAAAAAAAAATACATTCATATTTATCTTAGAAACCTTTAATAAGAAAATCAACAAAAATTCAAAGCCTCACTTTTATTTATTATTGTTATGTATTTTTAACAAAACTATATATATATATATATATATATATATATATATATATATATACTACAAGAAGTGGTATTAGAATACAATGGGTATAAAATTATGGGCGAAAATCACTTATACTTGCTAATTAAGGAGACTGCCCAAAAATAAAACCATGGGCTAAAACCACTCATACTTACTAATTAAGGAGATTGCCCCAAAAATAAGACCCTGCATTTTTTTCATACAAAGGATAAAACACATCCAACAATCTTCCACTTGTTGAAAACTTTGCAATGGGGCCTATACAAATCAACAATTTAGTTACTTAGGACAACTAAGCTTATTGTCTCCCTGCACCAAGAAAACTTCTCCGTACTCACAAGCTTAATTAATGAATTTGCAACACTTTTCAGAGTATCAATCTTCTCTAGTGATACCTTGTTTTCAACCACGTCTCTAATAAAATGGTACCGTACTGCAATATGCTTTGTCTTAGAATGATAAGCATGGTTCTTTGCCAGATAGATTACTCTTTGACTATCACAATTTATCTGTGCACCCCCCTATAAGAACCCAACATCAACACATCGTCTTTGTAACCATATTGCTTCCTTACTTGCATGAGTGGCTGCCATGTACTCAACTTTTGTAGTTGAAAGTGCCACTACAACTTGCCTCTTGCTCATCCAATTGATTGCTCCATTAAACAAGTGAAATAAATAACCACTTGTGGATCTTCGATGATCAATTTCTCCAATCCAATTTGCATAACCTTGTACATTCAATACCTTATTTGGTTCAGACCTTCCTTGATAGCAAATTGCATAATCTATTGTGCCACATAAATATCTGAAAACTTGCTTTACAATAGTCCAATGTTCTTTCCTTGGTTTTGATATATATCTACTTAGAACTCCCACTGCATGGGTAATATCTGGTTTGGTACATACCATGGCATACATCAAACTCCCAACAACACTTGCATAAGGAACATGAGATATTTCCTCTTCCTCTTCTTGTGTCTTTGGACATTGTTCTATAGATAGCTTTACACCCAAAGGAATGGGAGTCTTGACTAGTTTACAATCATGCATATTAAATCTCTCTAATATTTTTTTTGATTAAGGTAGAAGGGGTTTTGAAAGGGAATCTGGGCCTCTTACAATCAACATCAAAGAATAACATTTACGCTCTAAAAATGGCTTCAAACCTTAAACAAGTAGATCAAACAACATGTATACTATCTAATATTTTTGACTTCCGGATCATTAAGATTACAAAAAAATAAAATAGACAACGAACAAGCAACAGACCCAAACAAAGCTTAAACCAACAGAGACCAAAAACTATCTTTAGGATAAACCTTCCCTTCATTGTCCAATGTTTCTTTCTAGGCCTTAAGCATCAAGATCTTCCTTTTTAGGTCCTCCAAGTGATTTTTTGCTTCTTCCATATTTTACAGGATCATTTGGAGCAAACATTTTGATGAGTCATTAAGGTATTTTAGTATGAAATTTTGGAAAAGAGCCTCAATAACCTACTTTAGAGAGGGGGAGTCAAAAAGAGTATTGCTAGCCTCCGCCTTCGTCCGCTATTTAAGGCTCTAATCACAGATTATAACCCTCTATAATGCTTCCAAACTCAGAATTAGACTTCTAGACCGTTGTGTCATCTCTATCCCTTCCACAAAAAAAAGGAAGATCGTTAGCAGACACGAGACTCTCATGGAAAATTATTGCTTGTCAAGATCAAACATACTATATTTCCTTCTAATGCTCCAGTTGTTGATATAAAAATGATTGACGTTTTCTAAATGGACTCATAATCATAAGTATTGGTACTTAGTGAAGTCCCTCTCCATATCAGCTTCAGTCCCATTGAGAATACTAGATATAACATGTAGCTCATAAAATAATAATTAGTAAAAAACCAAGGGTAGAGCAGACCAAACTAGAGAGTGGAGTTCGTCAGAGGTAAGAAGTGTTCACCCAATAACACTCATTCCAACTCCAAATTAAAGGATCCACCACTGTTGGATACTCAATGCCAATTTCTCTTTTCTTTCCTTCATACTTAGACTAATACTTGTAGCTATTGGGTTTGCTCAAACTCCTCCCGCCAAATGAAAACTAAAGCTTTACCCATAAAATATTTAAGATCCCCTAACAAATTTAATCTCTGATCTCATTTTGGTCATCATCCTTGGCTTCGCTCTTTATAATTTCTTGAACACTATGAGGGAAGGTTAACTCCTAGCACTACAATTCATCCAAAGGTACACCCATGTTCGCTAGATAGTCAACCACCCCATTAGCCTCTCTATAGACATGGACAATATGCACTTCCTCAAGGAGCTCTAGTTTAGTGTTAATCTCATTTATCATATTTGCTATATTCTAGCTTGGTGGATGTTTTCCATTCAAAACGTTAATGATGTTTTACGAATCTCCTTCTATTATTAATTTACTTATATTTAGTCTACCAAGAAGTGACAAACCCATAAAGGTAGCTCTAGCTTTAGCAACATGGTTCGTTTGATCTCCCAGAGGGTTTGCATAGGCCAAGAGCAGTCTACCTTAGTGATCTTGAAAAATACCTCTTGCTGCAACACTCTCATAATTTCCTTTTGTCGCTCCATCGAAGCTCAATTTTATCCATCCACTTGGTGGCATTTTCTATTTTGAAGTGGTTCATGGAAGAACTGGGGGTGAGCAAGAATTTTGATAATTAGAAGCTAGCCCTCAAAATTTGGCAATTTCTTTCTCTAGGTTTGGTTCAAAATTATTTTTGAATTTCATGATTCCTAAATTTTCCAACACCACACTAAAAATTCTATTTGTCACTGATGAGCATTCTCTCTTCTTGTTTTTGAAGATCTGATGGTTCCTTTCTTTCCATACCCTCCAAAGAACATGTGGAATACTTAATCTCCATTATATTTGAATTCTTTTACTTTTGAAGAGTGTAGACACCAAAACAACACCAATCCGATTATGTGACTACAAGCACTGACCGAATTGGCATACATACCCCCTAGGGCAGCCTCCAGAGGTTAAACAAGTGGTCCTAACCACTCCCAAATCAGTTTTGGAAGGTCAGAGGTCAATTTGGCACCTTTTAAGCACTTTGCTCCCTATTCGTCCCACCCTGGGATGATTAGAATCCTATTCGTCCCACCCCGGGATGATTAGCAGCAATCGTCCCAGGGTGGGACGATTAGCAGGTTTGACTGGCAAAAAGTCAAGCCTTGATAGATCCGCCACTCAACTTCACCTTCATTGCATGCAATTGCGAGGAATGGTTTCAAATCTGAGAGAGGGACTTCAGTCAAGCATGCCTTGATCATGGAGGCCCTAAATCAGGGAGGAATCTTCTCTCCCCAAGAAAGGCATGACAAGCCAAGTGGCGCCCTCGCATGCGCATTCAAAGGAGACCCTCAGGTCTATAAAATGGTGAGCCTCCTCACCCCAAAAAAGAATAGAGCTGGAGCATTTGGAGCAATGGAGTGCTGCCAAATTGTACCCCCATTCCCCTTTGTGCTTCTTACATCCCTAATTTCTCTTTTGGAAGAGAGGTTATCGGGTGAACACTAAGAATGCAATCTCGACCCAAAACCCAAGAAATCAGCCACAATCCCACACCAAATTCATCGACACAACCCCCTAGGAGGTTTTGGACCCATCCCAAGTGGATTGGTGTCAAAACCAGACCCCAAACGGTGGGCGTCCTGCCCTCGGGTGCCCCCCAAACTACTGTAGTCCTAATCGTCCCACCCCGGAGCGATTAGAAATCCATGAATGATTTCTTCACTATTATTTTTGCATTATGTTCTATTTGGTTTACTTATGCTTTTGTTCAAGTTTCATTGCATTCTGACTTGTTTTGACCTTGTTTTTATCATTTTACGCGTTTACTAACATACAGGGAGCGCTTTCGGATACAGGACAATATGGGTAGAATCTGCCAAATATGACCTTCTGGGTCATCCCAAAATGCCCCTTTTTGTCTAACCCCAAGTTTTCAAGAATTTTGGAGGCCTCTGGATAGGACATTTGCAAGGTCGCTTTTGCATGTTTTGTGACAGTCCTAATCGTCCCACCCCGGAGCGATTAGAAATCCATGCATGATTTCCTGACTGTTATTTTTGCAATGTGTCTCTGATGATGTTTCTATGCTTCTATAAAATTTTGAATTCATTATGACATGTTCTGACCATCATTTTGCTATTTTATGTATTCACTAGCCGGAGGCCCTAGGGATTGCATGTTTTCCCTCTATCCGCATATGCTATTAACTGTTTGCTATTTCTCTGTGTATAGGATCTCACCACCAGGAACACCGGAGGGGCAGCAAGGAATGATGAACACATGGACACAAGCGGCGACAACCTTTGGCCCACCCATTTCAAATGTGGGCATGCGAAAGACATTGGAAGCGTACCATCCGTTGATGTAACGAACTGTATCAAACGTTCTGAGCCCTAGAAGGGGGACGTATTGTAACTAGATTTAAAAGCAAAATTAATAAAAAGAGGCCCTACTTTTCTTTGTTTTCTAACATCTCATGTCTTTCCTTCATGCATTGCTTTTCTCGCATTCGTAGGACTTAGCATTTTTATATCAATTTTGTTTGCATCATAATCTGGCACGCCGTCACCCCGCATTCAGATTTTAGTGGTGATCATGGTGGGACCTTGTCCCCTACTATTAAGATCAAGTTTTTTATCCAAATTTTGTGGTTTCTTTGCAGGTGTTACTCATTCGGGCGTTGGACTGCTACTCGTGCCACCCTGTGACGAATACAGACCTGGAATTCATGCCACCCTGGGACGAATACGTATTCGTCCCACCCTGTGATGAATACAGACCTGCTATTCATCCCACCCCGGGATGATTAGAGTTCTGTGCATTTTCTGAGCAGAAACTCAGAGGCATCTGGTTTGGACAGAGAAGAGGTAGGCCTTCTGAACATCCCCTGTGTTTTTCTGTTTTTTGTTTTTGTAGATTTCTGTTTTCTTTGCTTTCTTGCAATAAAAAAAAAAAAAAAAAAACATAGAGTAACTTAAATGGAAGGAACCTAATTAGGGATGCATTCTTCTCTGGTTTTCTTGCATGATACTTGCACCAATGGCAAGTCCTCATCATAGGTGTCAGTTCTAGGTAGGGTTTGTGATTTCCTTCTTGCTACTAATTGTTTTTGAAAGATTAAAACGTACTTTAAAGCATTGCATTAGTGAAAATCATCTTTTGTTGTATGTTTTCTTTCTTTACATGATTAAAAGGAACCACACACACCACCTAATAAAATTAACATCAAGGAGTTGGTCTTAATACCCCAACACTTGATCAAGACCAACGGTGGATTTCATCACCACCTTGGCTTGGATTTTGCATACATTTACCCTGATCACGACTGTTGCTAGACGTAAATCCTGATGAAAGCTGACCAAGTGTAATGGGGGTGATTCCCCGTGCATGAGGATAAGTCTTCTATGGTAGGTGTCAAAAATAGAGTGATCCCCCTTCCGTACCGCCTATGTTCCACGTACTGTTCTGCTCTCGCGTACCAATAGTTTCCCTCACGTAAGGGCGGGTATATTGAGAGGTTCGGTATAACGGCCTGGCAATGGTATATTGAAGGGGTGACCATTTTGGAGATATAAGAGCCCTCATTTTGCATGTATAACAAAGTTTCCTTTACAAGATTTACATAACAAAAATCAAACACATTAAACCAGATTTAGGGCACACATTTAATCTGTAAACAAGATAATCATTTCTTTGTTTGTGTGGTCCCCTTTTGTTTGGTATAGCATAAAGAATTGTAAAGGAGATAAAAATATACATATCTTTCTAGAAAGACCACCACCATGGTGTATACCCATAGCCAAGCCCAATCACGGGCAGAAGTTGCGAAAAGTGTACAAGGAGGCACAAGTCGCCTCCGTTATAGCCCCAAGGACTTGGTTATACCACCTTGGCAGCTTGACCCACAACATGGTCCACACTATGCCACTACAGAAAAGGACTATAGAGGCACCCCTTTGAGGGGCACTCCCGTTCAACACAGACCCTCTCAGGAGGAGTACATACATGGGAAGGCCCCCTTAGACACTCATTATGAGTGGCCACTACGCGATGAAGCGCTAGAGCAACATAGGGTTCATAAGGAGGGACCACATGATTATATCATTCCTCCTCTACCCCTCATTACTGTTAGAACTAATAGGCCAAATCTAGAGCACAAGGCTCTTCAGACAGGGTGAGCCAACTCCGCCCGTCCCTTTCACATGTACGAAAGGGAGCACGAGGAAAACCAGTATATTCCTCAAGAGCAATACATCACATGGGAGCAATGCACCTCCGCACCTGCTAATTATCAAGATCACCTATTGAGGCCAGAGCCTCGGGTGAATGCTGCTAACCTCGATAGAGGAAAGTGACCCATAGAGATCTCGGATCACCATGACCGAGATAGATATGTAGGGGAGGCATCTAGGCCTCCTAGACCTAAGACGATGGAACAAATTGACTTGGCATTTGCCAAACATGCCACCCGCCAAGCACAAATCACGCAGCTTAGGCAAGATCAACAGTAGTTAGAGCAACTGTATCATCTTAACAAAGAGCGCATTCAGTGCCAGATAGATGAGTTGCTCCATAACACTATGCATGAGAGGATTCCAACCCCTCACATGCATAGGACAAAAATTTATGAGAGGCACAACCCCTTAGTGCGAGACAGGTCTCCACGACCTTATCAAGTGTTGCCTCCAAGACCTCCTAGACTTGAGCGGGAGGCCACCCCTAGAACCAATGATGGGCGTCTTCCTCGGGCACCCGTCCATGTTTATAGGACACGCCCAAAAACTCCTCAAGAAGCCTATGAGGAATTTGAGCGAGAAGAAGAGCGGGTTGAAATGCCCTACCAAGGCAGGGGGCGCTACCCGGCTACCCCTCCATAGGCCTCAAGTTCCTCACAATTCACAATGGGAACAAACCAAAGAAGAGGAAATCAAATCCTCTGATGCATACAAAGCATTGTTAGAGCACTTAGAGTCTATGGAGACCAAGACTTCAGGGCCCCAAAAGCCCACCTTATGCCAGCTCCGTAGTCACCCTGTGCATCCTTCAGTTTCGGCACCCCCATACCCCGACCACTTCAAAATGCCTCAATTGGCAATTTTTAGAGGGGATGAGGATGCCCAAGAGCACGTAACAAGGTTCCTGAGTCAATGCTTTGGCATTCAGGACAATGATGCATTGCTTCTAAGAATGTTTATAACCACGTTCGTAGGTCCTGCCTCGGATTGGTTTACCCAATTGCCGAAGCATAGCATCAACAATCTAGACCAGCTAGTGGATGCGTTCCTTGAATGTTTTGCCTTCAACACCAAGAAGAAGGCATCCTTAAGTGACCTAGCTGGCCTTAAGTAGTATGATGATGAGACCATAGCCGCTTATGGGAATCGATGGAGGACATTGCTTTCAAAGCTACCTTACCTCCCTCCCATGGCCGACATGACTCAGATGTTTTCAAAGAGTTGCATAAGGTCGATCTCCATGCTATTGTAGCTACAGCAATATGCCACCCTAGAAGAAGCCCTGGCGCAAGCCAGGATAATTGAGGAGATCAAAATTCAAGATGACGAGATTGCCAAGCCACGCAAGAAAGAGTGGACCAAAAATGCCAAAACTGGGCCCACGCAACCGAAACCCACCATGGTCAATCAGGTTGCCATAACTATACCATCACCTGCACAAATGACACAGCCCCCAAAGGCTAATTATCAGGCAGTTCCTCTTGCTAACTATGAAAAGGAAAATCACAAACAAGAGCAAAATCAGCAACGTCACCCTAAGCGACAATTCACACAATTCACGGAGTCTAGAGACTCCTTGTTTGACCGCTTGTTCATGGCAAACCTGATAAACTTGCTAGAAAGTCGACCCATAGACCCCAACGCGCCAAAACCCAAGGGCTATAGGGAAGATTTATATTGTAGATTCCATCGGTAGAAAGGACATGACATCTTCGCTTGTTGGAAATTCAAAAACTTGGTGCAAGACTTGATAGACAACAAAACGCTCATGGTAGATAATCCCGTAGCGCTGAGCAACCAATAGATGGAAGTCTTCAAAGACCCCCTGCCTACCCATGATGCATAGGCAAAGAATTTACAAGTGAATGAGGTAACACAAGACTGCCCCATGCAAGGATACGTAGGGATGATAAGCATCGTGACACGGAACAAAAGATACCCAAACACGGCTGCACCCGCTGCAGCTACAGGAGATGTTCCATCAATGTCACAACCTCCACAACACCCTACACAACCTCCCCCGCCTAGACCAATGGCCATGATTCGGACTAAGCTTACTCAAAGTTTAAGGACCACGTCGGCTAGGCTCTCCATCTATGAGCTCATCCAACAATCATCGCCCCATCGGGAGGCTCTGATGGAGATACTCAAAGCCATTGAGCTACAGCCCCAAGAACCCAATTCTTTCAACAACTTTGTGGGACATGTGAGACAATGCATAGAACCGGTCATAACCTTCAGGGAAGATGAACTAAAATTGGTGACTAGTGATATGGTGGATCCACCCCTGCACGTCATCGCGCGGGTCAACGGGATTCCATTCAAGAGGGTGTTGGTGGACACTGGCTCATCCAACAACATAATCACGACAACGACATTAAAACATCTTAAGTTGCCAGCATCCCACATTGTGGCATCCACCTACACTCTTCGAGCATTCAACGACGCGTTATGCTCGACGGTTGGCACAATTGTCCTGCCCATCCAAGTAGGACAAAAGACCATTCCTACGTTGTGTCACATCCTTGAGGGTGAGATGGCCTACAATATCTTGCTAGGCCGGCCTTGGATCAGGGACATGAAGTGTGTCCCTTCGATAGCCCATCAATGCCTCAAGTACACATACGAAGGGCAAGTACATGTAGTCCCAACAGACTTAGAGCCCTTTAAGTTTTGCAATGCGATGCAGCTGATGCCACAATCGACCCTCCCATCGACACATTTGGACTTTCAATTGAATCCATCCACTCAGGGTCCGATTCCACCTACATCCCCACTGTTGAGTCCCTCAAGTAACCGACCTGGCCCATCTTCATCGTCTGTCCCTTCACCAACAATGCCACCTATGGTGGCCACACCGAAGGACAATGGGAAGAAGCCCCTAGAGGAGGCACCACCATTAGTCTCAACCATCTCTATCGAGGAGGTGCCCAGCCGAATGGAAGTCGAGACACCTGATTCACCCAACATGGAGTGGACTCAAGGAGAACTCCCATTCCCTCCCCCTCAACCACCGATGATTACCATTGAAATGGCCAATACGGGCCTAGGGGAGTACCTAGTGTAGAACATTGTGGCAACACCCACACTCGAATCCATGCAAGACATGGGGAGACCTCGCCTCCCCATCGACACTATCATCCCTTTAGGTTACCCACCAAATCAGACCAACTTTGTATATGGGGGCCTCGAGAACGGCCTTGAACCCTACCTACAAGAGGAAGAGGACGAAGAGCCATTTGTTGAGAATGTTGATTATCTGTCCAACCCAGACTTCACCTTGAAATACCTAGACCAATGTAATTGGCATGGATATGGATTGGGCAGATATGAACAAGGAATGCACACTCTTTGTCAACCAAGATACCAGATGCCATATGATAAATCAGGAGTAGGGTTCAACCACCCTTTGCCCCTCGACATCTTGGTAGAAACCATGCAAGGCTTAGGTCTAGGCAATAGGGATGGGTTGGCACAAGATCCATATGCCAATCCCAATACTACATACACATTGGGGAATTATCTCCCATTGTTAACAACAAACCTTGTTGACCTCAACAACCCCTCCCCTTTGATCGAGAAAGGGGAAATTTCAAGAGGTAACCTCCAAGAAGGATATGAACAAGATCAAGGAGAGCTCTTCGAAAGATGAGTCAGCTTATGAGGTAGCACCTTGGGACCCTTTTGAGTCTGATAGCAATCACTCGCAAGTGACACCCATTGACGACTATCAGGAGGACTTCGTGGCAATGTTCCCCTTTAATGTTCCAATCGAGCAATTGCCACCTCAAGAGAATCCAGCCCTCCCGTAGAGAGCGAAACAACCTAGAAGGGGCCAAATCAACATGCTCAAACAAAATGAGCCTCCCATGCCGGCCATAAGGCCAAGTGATCAAGAAACGCCTAGTGGGAGGCTATACCAACCATAGGGGCACATAGTTGTCGGAGCTAATGAAGGCCTATGGATCTTCGATAGTGACTATGAGGATGAGACTGAGATGGCATATCTCAACCATATGAGGCAACAAGAATACCCCATAGACATCGATGGTATGTTCGAACATTTAAATATGGGACCAAGGCATAGGTGGCATTTAAACCAAGCACAGTTAAACCAAGTGCTTCATCCACCACTTTGGGCATACAGGGAGCACCTCCCACCTAGAGACCCTATAGGGCCACCAGTGCCAAGGGTAGACCCTATCCTTCTATCCACACATAGGGCCGATCCTTTTGTGCCAGTACCCACAGAGCCAGATTCGAGGCATAAGGATCACCAAGAATGTCTGAATCAACACCCACGTGGTAATGGAGACCAAATTCATTCCATCAACATGATCTCCATTGATTTAACCACCCCCATCCACAATCCAGCCGATCCAACATGACCATTGTATCTAGACCTAGATGCCATAGACTGGGATCATGTTGACTCACCACCATCCCCATCAGAGTACTGGCCTTGCGGTGAGATGTTTCATTTCACCCTAGGATAGACTCAGGATATCTTCCATGCTGAAGAGGAACCCGACGTTCCCAATGTAGATCTAAATTCAGCGAATGATATCCACCTGATCCCAACTCCACACCAGTTGGAGGATGGATCCCACATGTCAGTCGAAGAGACGATTGACGTAGACATCGGTTCTGATCCAATGAATCCGCAAATCATCAAGTCGGGGGTAAGTCTATCCCTCGAAGAGCAAGCCGATTACATTGCCCTTCTCAAAGAGAAGAAGGAGGTTTTTGCATGGTCCTACAAAGACATGTCGGGGCTAGACCCATAGCTAGTCATGCATAATCTAACACTTGATCCGACAGTCAAGCCAGTCAAGCAAAAGCTATGTAAGATGCACCCAACAGTGGCCTTAATGGTCAAATATGAGCTACAAAAGTTGTTGGATGCACAGTTTGTCATCTACGTGGATTACCCACCATGGTTGTCCAACATGGTACCCATCAAGAAGCTGGATGGGAGGATTCGCATATGCACCGATTTTTGAGATTTAAACAAAGCGAGTCCCAAGGATGATTTCCCCTTGCCTAGCATCGACGCATTGGTAGATGCTACAATAGGCCATGAAATGCTTTCCCTCATGGATGGTTTCTCGGGATACAACCAGATTCGTATCAATCTCGATGATCAACTAAAAATGGCGTTCACGATGCCTTGGGGGACATTTTGTTATAAGGTCATGCCCTTTGGCCTTAAAAATGTTGGCGCCACCTACCAACGCGCTATGACATACATCTTCCATGATCACATGCATAAAACTTTGGAAGATTATATGGATGATTTGTTGGCCAAATCTCTTTTGCGCCAAAATCATCTCGATGACTTACGCAAGATCCTTGATCACCTCATCGAACACAAAGTTAGGCTAAACCCCAAGAAGTGCGTATTAGGCATCACATCTGGAAAACTCTTGGGTTTCATAGTCTCAAAATGAGGCATCGAGGTAGATCCAAATAAATTCAAGGCAATCCTTGAGATGCTTCCCCCAACCACCATCAGGCAGCTCAGAAGCTTGCAAGGAAAGGTCACGTCAATCAAGCGCTTCATAGCGCAGTTATCTGACAAGTGCCGACCCATGAATAAATTATTACACAAGGGGGTAGCATTTCATTGGGATGACGAGTGCCAGTCAGCCTTCGATGACATCAAACAATACTTGGCTTCACCACCAGTATTGGCACCACCTAGACCAGGAGTGCCATTCTACTTATACATCTCAGCTATTGAGGTGGCACTGGGCGCCATGCTAGCCCAAAAAATGAATTACATAAAGAATAAGCTAATTATTATCTTAGCCGCACCCTGGTCAGTTATGAACTTAACTATGCATACGTTGAGAAGCTATGCTTGGCAGTGGTATTTGCCACCAAAAAGCTATGCCATTACATGCTGAGCAATACGACGTATGTTGTGTCTAAGGAGAATCCATTGCGGTACATGATGAGTCGTACTTATCATAGTAGTCGCACGATGAAATGGATCATGTTGTTGATGGAGTTTGACATCGAATTCATTGGACAAAAGTCCATCAAAGGTCAAGTCATCACCGATCAACTAGCAGAGGCTCCTCTCGAAGATGATCAACCTCTGACCGTAGAGCTACCCGATGATGGGGTCTTCCATGTCTCAGAATCGCCAGATTCTGATGAGCCTGAGTCACAGGCCGACATAACCTTATTTTTTGATGGTTCTAAATGTGAGCAAGGGGGTGGCGTAGGAATCATATTTTTCACACCGCAAGGGGCTCCAATGCCTCTATCATTTAAACTTGATTTCTCGTGCACCAATAACAATGTTGAATATGAAGCCTTGCTCATAGGTCTTCAGACAACCATCACCATGAACATCAAATGCTTGAATATCTTTGGTGATTCGTTGTTAATTTTCAACCAAGTGAAAGGGGTATTCCAATGCAAATGCCCAGTTCTACAGGCCTACAAAGCCCTTGTGGATAAATTCTTGGCAAAGCTTGAATGGTACGACATCGAGGCACTCCCTCGATCATCGAATCATTTTGTGGACACTATGGCCTCCTTGGGGTCACTAATCCCGCAAGACCCTTCTGGGTGAGATGACAACCATTCAAGTCAAAACATTATCGCAATCCATGATGGAGCGTGCAAGCTCTGACATAATGCCAGGAATCCACCTGATCCAGATTGAACCATCTCAGGATAGGTTCTCTCGAATCCATGATAGTCTGAATCATGCCAACTAGGGGTCTTTGTTCTCCCCAACCCCTCTTAATAGCAACACAATGCTATTTCTACAAGTTCTTTCCCGCTCAACTTTTGCTAGGGACGAACTTCAAGAGGGATCGACCGTTCATACCATCGAGGTTTCTGATCAGCAGGATTGGTACACACCCATAAGAGACTATCTCAAGTTAGGTAGCCTCCCACTTGGATTGTCGCACGCCATGAAAAGATCATTCAAATAGAAAGCGGCAAAACATGTCTTGCTAGGAGACATTTTGTACCGTCGAAGCTACGAAGGGATCCTCCTCCGTTGCTTGGACCAACAGGAGTCCACTTGGGCGATCACCCAAGCGCACGATGGTACATGCGGTGGCCACTTCAACGGTATGGCCATCGCAAAGCGCATTCTTTGCATGGGCTATTATTGGCCATCTTTAGAGCGAGATTGTTGCGCATATGTGCGAAAGTGCGTGAAGTGTCAACACCATGCTAACTTGACACACGTACCTTCTCAGGCCTTGCAACCGATCCAATCGGCTTGGCCATTTTCGTAGTGGGGCTTAGATCTCATCGAAAAGATCTCCCCTACATCGTCAGGTCATCACACGTTTATCATAATGGCCATAGAGTACTTCACTAAGTGGGTGGAAGCAATTCCGCTTACCTCTACGATTGGGCCCCGCATTGCGGAGTTCATTTTACATAACATCATATGTCATTTTGGTATTCCATCCAAGATCATCTCGGATAATGGGACATCATTTAAGAACAAAGATGTGCGTGCTTTGACAACAAAGTACAAAATTCAGCATAGTTTTTTGACACCCTATTATCCGTAGGCAAATGGGCAAGCAGAGGCGTCAAACAAAATGCTAGTTGCCATCCTTAAAAATATGGTCATAGATAATCATAAGGATTGGCACATCCAAATACCACTTGCCCTATGGGCTTATCACACTAGCATTCGGATGCCCACTGGGGCAACTCCATTTTTGCTAGTGTATGGCTCCGAGGCAGTCATGCCTCTCGAGTTGGAAATACCCTCCCTATGCATATCAATGCAAGAGTTCATCGATGATGACACTGCACGGTAGGCCCGGTTAGACCAGCTTACGTTACTCGATGAATGACGCATCAATGCTCTCGAGCATTTACGTATCTATCAAGAGCGACTTAAGAAAGCATACAACATGAAAGTTCACCTGAGGGACTTTCAGGTTGGTGACCTGGTCTTAAAAGAGAACCAACAAAATTCTAACTTGCCACCCCATTTAAGGGACAAGTTCATGGCAAATTGGTTAGGTCCTTATGTAATCGATAGTAAAATAGGACCTGGAACATACCGGCTCACCTCTCTTGAAGGAATCAAGGAACTAGAACCCTTGAACATCAGTCATTTGAGGCCATTCAACATTTAGAGAGCCATAGCCCACCCCAAAAGCTCCAAGGATTCCCACAATCGCTTGGTCAACCAAAACCCAAGTCACTTTGGTCAAACCAAAATCCCCAAAGGTATCCATAATCCCTTTGGTCAAACCAAAAGCTCCAAGGGATCCCATAATCGCTTGGTCAACCAAAAGCTCCAAGGGTTCCTGCAAATCGCTTGGTCAACCTAAAATGCCCCAAAGGTATCCATAATCCCTTTGGTCAAACCAAAAGCTCCAAGGATTCCCATAATCGCTTGGTCAACCTAAAATGCCCCAAAGGTATCTATAATCCCTTTGGTCAAACCAAAAGCTCCAAGGATTCCCACAATCGCTTGGTCAACCTAAAATGCCCCAAAGGTATCCATAATCCCTTTGGTCAAACCAAAAGCTCCAAGGATTCTCACAATCGCTTGGTCAACCTAAAATGCCCCAAAGGTATCTATAATCCCTTTGGTCAAACCAAAAGCTCCAAGGGTTCCCACAATCGCTTGGTCAACCTAAAATGCCCAAAGGTATCTATAATCCCTTTGGTCAAACCAAAAGCTCCAAGGGTTCCCACAATCGCTTGGTCAAAAATGAATATTCAAAAAACAACAGATAATCAAAAATAACAAAAAAATTGCATCTCACTTTCATGCATATTCTTAAAAATCAAAACACAAAAAAGAAAAGAAAAACTGCATTAGGCATCGCATACATACATTGCATATTTGCTGGTCATACATGTCAAAAGCACCATAGACTGTAATTACTCGGCAATTCCATCATTTTCCAAATTCAGTCCATTTTGTAAAAAGATCCATCAAAAATAATGCCCTTCGCATTTTTGCCATATCATAGTCAGTTGTCTTCTAATGTCTTTAGGGTTTTTCATCATTCAGCTGTCTTTAGATTTCTAGTCAAATGTTGTACAAAGTCAGACCGATTTTTACAAGGTAGAGTTTTACTTGGATCACGCCTTGTTACATAGCATCCCAACACAAGCTTAAAACACATAAAAATTCCCAAGTTGTGTGAACGCAAGATGAAACCTACAAAGCGGTCTAGGGTACCATAGGTGAAACGTTATCCTGCTCATCCCCCTGTGCGAATGGTTCAAGAATGCTGAGAATTGACAAAAGGACAAGCTCTTCCCCATCCAATTCCCCATAATAAATAGTGGTTTTCACCACTATCAAAAATTCCCAAAACACCTTTGGTCCCCAAAGTCATAAGGATTCATACTACACACCCCTGAGAAGGATGGGTAGTCATCCCCAAGGCCTAAAAGGATCAATGCCATTCAAAAGTAAAAAATTCCCAAATAACACCTTTGATCCCCAAAGTCGTAAGGATTCGATACTACAGCACCCGAGAGAAGGATGGGTAGTCATCCCCAAGGCCTAAAAGATCAATGCCATTCCAAAGAAAAAATTCCCAACCACCTTTGATTCCCAAAGTCGTAAGGATTCATACTACACGTCCTTGAGAAGGATGGGTAGTCATCCCCAAGGCCAAAAGGATCAATGCCATTCACAAGCCAAAAACCCACGAGCTCAACTTTAAAAAATAATAACAGTGGTTATCACCACTACTCAAACCCCTTGCTCAAGAAAAAAACAAAAGAAAATAAATAGTGATTTTCATCACTATGTATGAGAGCAAGTATCCCAACAAGTCGAGCAACCGAAAGACGCCTGAGCTTGAATCCCTAGAATTCTCAACATTCGAAAAACCATTTAGGTGATCCTCATTATGGGTTTGGTGGATAGCCTACCTGGCAATGGCGGTATCCTAAATGCATGACGATATGTCTATCACATTAGCTTTGCGTGTGTGTAGACCAATGTTTGCATGTGGATGAGCTAGCTTATGGTATCTTAGATTACCCCATAGATTAATCTTACTAAATACAACAAAGGAGTTAGTGGAGCTAATTAGGTGATCCTCAGTACAGGTTTGGTGGACAGCCTACCTGGCACTAGCGGTATCCTTATGAATACCACATAAACGAACTCAATCGCACACACAGGGATGTGAAATAACTTGGTCAAACTCAAGTCTGATTCGTACCTTGTTCGAAAGTCTTGTAAGATAATGTACAGTCTTGATTAGTTAGTTAAAGCATCTGAGTCTCAAAAAACCTTAACTACATTTTAAAACAATTGTTGTACATTTCATTACTTACATCACCATCAAAAAATACAAAACAAAAATTACAAATGCAAAGTTATTCCATAAAGCAATCACATAGTACAGAAAGCTAGTAAATCCTTGTACAGTCTATGGTGCCATCACCTATATACCAACAAATCATTCCATCCATTCCATATGCATACATCTATATCATATAGCTAACATCATCCGTAGTCATAATAGCATATGCATACATAAACATAAATAAATGTGCATAAAAAGAACAATAAACCATGACAAGCATATCATCAAACCAAAAATGAGTCATGTATATATATCGAGTCAAAATGCCCTCAGGCTACAATAAGAAGGTCCTCTGACCTCACAAAAAACAAAAATCAAAATCCCCAAAGCCTAGGGAGTCGGCCACCATGATCACGTAGGATCGGTGCGACTGGAACTACCCCTAGTAGTATGGGTCCTATGGGACCTCTCAGGGGTTGCTAGCCCGTGCACCATGCCCACCAATGCTACCCTCATCCAACTGCCTACGATGAGAGGATGCAGACTGCTCAGTCTCACTGCCTCTCGTGCGGCATGATGAACCACCTCCATCGAGATCAGGTATCTGTCCACCAAGGTGGACAACCTCTGTCTCTAACTCCACCCGGTATCACCCCCACTCCACATCTCATCGATGATACACAGCCAATGCGTTGTCCCATTGTGCCAACTGAGCCCATAGGAGATCCATCTCCTCCTCCTATCTCTGTAAAAGATCCTCCAATCATGCTATCTCAGCATGAAACCTAGCCTCCACATCCCTTGGGATAGCCTAGGCATGGGCACCTCCGGGACGACCTGCTGCTCTGCACCCACTCCTCGAGGACATCCTGGACATCCGACTGCTTCGAAACCCCTGAATCCTCTCCATCACTAGTGAAGTCATCGACCTCCACCATGTTCGCATCATCAAGCGGAGCCCCCCAACCCTCCCCCGATGCCTCTGCATCCCCACCTCCTGCTACTGCCACATCCGTGCCTCCTAGAGGCCCCTCACCCCACCATCACCGCATAGTCCACCATCGGTCATACTCTGTAGTTACCCCGACATCATCCACATTGGGTACATCAATAACTACATCAGACCCCTCACCTAATGGCTCAATGATCGACCAGACTAGGGTCCTCTCATCCCCACATCGTCGATAGATCAAGGGATCACCAAGAAATCCCTGGTGCACCCCAAACTACCATATCACCCGGACATACGAGAAGTACTCCTGCTCTGTCCCATGACGCCCAATCAGCCATCTACCCCTGTGCACCCATCGAAGCCACTCTCCAGCCTCAGACTAGGCTAGACAATCTCGATACGACCACTAGAACACCTACCCGGGCACTAAATGAGAGAAGGCATCAGTATAGTGCCCTACGACACCTGCCCACCATCGACTCTACCCATGCTCCTCTGACCTCTGCCATAATGCGGCATATCCAATCTCTCGATCCACCATCTCACCTCGGGTGGTCCAAGGCAAACCCTATGGCCGCTCGATAGCTATGTGCTACCACCCCCAACACTGCAAGAGATAGTTGCACCCGATCCCCTTTCACCTCTGATAGCGGACCTCGTACAACTCATCGTACAACTATGCCAACAACGTCTGACCCCATCTCATAATCAATGGAGCTGAGGTAGGACACTCCACCAAAGTGAAAACCAACTCCAGCAGGTTCCAAGGGAACCTCGCACCTGAGGAGTCAAGAAGCAGCATATTGGAAATGAGGGCCATGAGTAACGCATGCCTCACCCCCAATACGCCCTTCTCCAGCCACCACCGCACCATAATACCGCCTATATGGCAGTCAACCTCTGCCCTCTCCATAGGCCTATCCACCCCCTCTCCCCTACCAACCAAAACACCATGTCAGTACTGCTATCCGTTGGTCTCGATGGGTCATCCGGATGGGCAACCCATCTATCGAAATCCATAGAATCCGATATACGTCCTCCAAAGTAATAATCATCTCCCCTGTTGGGAGATGAAAGGTGTTGGTGCGGGGATCCCACAAATTGATCAGGGTAGTCAAATATGCCCGATCCCCCACCACAGGCTCCAAACGCGTCACCTGCTTGAGCCCAAGGGCATCAAGCCACTCCCAATCCGCAACTGTCAGCGCATCCCGGGCATCAGAGAACACAGTCGACTGGCGGTGCCGACTCCTCACAACCTGCAAAACACAAACACAATAAAACAAAAAAAACAAATTAGGGTTTCAACCTTAATTTAAACAAAAACATTCAAATAAACTGTACAAACAAAAAACAAAAGTACAAAAAATTGTACAACAAAAGTACAGATCAATCAAATAAACTGTACAATCAAAAATGTAAACAAAAAAACAAATTAAACAAAAAAATAAATTAGGGTTTCAACCTTAATTTAAACAAAAACATTCAAATAAACTGTACAATCAAAAACAAAAAAATAAACAAATCACAACAAAAAAACAAATCATACTAGGGTTTTTAACCTTAAGTGTGAAAAAAAAATCAAATAAAAACATAAAACTCATACTAGGGTTTTTAACCTTAAGTGTGAACAAAAAAATCAAATAAAAACATAAAACTCATACTAGGGTTTTTAACCTTAAGTGTGAACAAAAAAATCAAATAAAAACATAAAACTCATACTAGGGTTTTTAACCTTAAGTGTGAACAAAAAATCAAACAAAAACATAAAATTCATAGTAGGGTTTTTAACCTTAAAGTGTGAACAAAAAAATCAAATAAAACACAAAATCTATATTCGGGTTACAACCTTAATAAGACAAAAACAACAAAAAAATAACGCTCACAAGCATTTTATATGTGCATTTTAAAAATTCATATAAAAACAAAAAAATAACAAGCAGAAGGAAGGAACATCATACCGGTCTCGCTTCGGCTCCTCCACTCGAAGATCCGGTCCTCGCACTCATGATGTCCATGAAATCTCGACAGCGCTCCGCTACGCAAACTCGCACTCCTCCTCCTCACTGCTCCAAATAGCCAAGAAAAAATTGTTGCAAATGAGCCCAAAACCTAGATTTGGTCTTTTTATAGGTTGTTAGGCCTGTAATCGTTCCACCCTGGGATGAGCACTCTAGTTAGCGCTCGTCCCACCCTAGGACGATTACCAAATTGCTATTCGTCCCACCCTGGGACGATTACAGAGCAAAAAATAAAGCAACAAAAATAGAATCCAAAAAATGCACCAAAAACAGCAATAAATCTGCCGAACAAAGGTGCCTTTGCACCTGACATTCATGGCATGCAAAACCGATGTCGGGGTCACAAATAATCTCTATCCTACTCCCTAAGAAGGCTAGCATAGCCGGACCGCTCCATGGGAAGGAGGATTTTTGATAATTTCTACCCCAATAGGCGTCAAAGAAAAGGGTCAAAACCCACCAAAAATAGGTCCGATTGTTGGAAAACTGCATAAGCGTTCAACGAAAAACAACTGAAGGCACCCTTACAAACGTCATCTTGGGTCAAGCGACTCATCGCTTTTCTCATTTTGGTCATTCCCTCATCGATTCGTCGCTTGAGGGGGTAGTCACACTTAGTCACCCAATCAACAAATACACACCCAATCAAGGAAATGGCATGCATTCAAAGAATCATTGACAAAGACAATCACGCTCCTGCTTGGGGCAGCAAACAAGCAATAATCACAAGTTGAACAAACACTTGGCATTCTAGAAGCATGAAGACAAGGTTCCTCAGACAAAAGGTTGCACCCTTTGCCTATTCATGACTGAACAATGTCCAAGATCAAGTACACCTCATCAAAAAAGGTTACACTTGAGTTAAGCTCCTTAGCTCGTCAGAAGCAAGGATTCAAGAATGCGTGCCCTTTCCATACTTGGGGCATCAAAATTTGGTTAGGTTACTAAGAAACCCTAATCATTAAGTGCTTTGGTCATCTATTTTTGCTCAGCACTGCGCCACACACAACGCATCCCAAAAAGGGGCATCTGTAGACACCAAAACAACACCAATCCGATTATGTGACTACAAGCACTGACCGAATTGGCATACATACCCCCTAGGGCAGCCTCCGAGAGGTTAAAAAGTGGTCCTAACCACTCCCAAATCAGTTTTGGAAGGTCAGAGGTCAATTTGGCACCTTTTAAGCACTTTGCTCCCTATTCGTCCCACCCTGGGACGATTAGAATCCTATTCGTCCCACCCCGGGACGATTAGCAGCAATCGTCCCAGGGTGGGACGATTAGCAGGTTTGACTGGCAAAAATTCAAGCCTTGATAGATCCGCCACTCAACTTCACCTTCATTGCATGCAATTGCGAGGAACGGTTTCAAATCTGAGAGAGGGACTTCAGTCAAGCATGCCTCGATCATGGAGGCCCTAAATTGGGGAGGAATCTTCTCTCCCCCAAGAAAGGCATGACAAGCCAAGTGGCGCCCTCGCATGCGCATTCAAAGGAGACCCTCAGGTCTATAAAATGGTGAGCCTCCTCACCCCAAAAAAGAACAGAGCTGGAGCATTTGGAGCAACGGAGTGCTGCCAAATTATACCCCCATTCCCCTTTGTGCTTCCTACATCCCTAATTTCTCTTTTGGAAGAGAGGTTATCGGGTGAACACTAGGAACGCAATCCCGACCCAAAACCCAAGCAATCAGCCACAATCCCACACCAAATTCATCGACACAACCCCCTAGGAGGTTTTGGACCCATCCCACGTGGATTGGTGTCAAAACCAGACCCCAAACGGTGGGCGTCCTGCCCCGGGCGCCCCCCAAACTATTGCAGTCCTAATCGTCCCACCCCGGAGTGATTAGAAATCCATGAATGCTTTCTTCACTATTATTTTTGCATTATGTTCTATTTGGTTTACTTATGTTGTTGTTCAAGTTTCATTGCATTCTGACCTGTTTTGACCGTGTTTTTATCATTTTACGTGTTTACTAACATACAGGGAGCGCTTTCGGATACGGGACAATCTGGGTAGAATCTGCCAAATATGACCTTCTGGGTCATCCCAAAATGCCCCTTTTTGTCTAACCCCAAGTTTGCAGGAATTTTGGAGGCCTCTGGATAGGACATTTGCAAGGTCGCTTTTGCATGTTTTGTGATAGTCCTAATCGTCCCACCCCGGAGCGATTAGAAATCCATGCATGATTTCCCGACTGTTATTTTTGCAATGTGTCTCTGATGATGTTTCTATGCTTCTATCAAAGTTTGAATTCATTATGACATGTTCTGACCATCGTTTTGCTATTTTATGTATTCACTAGCCGGAGGCCCTAGGGATTGCATGTTTTCCCTCTATCCGCATATGCTATTAACTATTTGTTGTTTCTCTGTGCATAGGATCTCACCACCAGGAACACCGGAGGGGCAGCAAGGAACACACGAACACATGGACGCAAGCGGCGACAACGTTTGGCCCACCCATTTCAAATGTGGGCATGCGGAAGACATTGGAAGCGTACCATCCGTTGATGTAACGAACTGTATCAAACGTTCTGAGCCCTAGAAGGGGGACGTATTGTAACCAGATTTAAAAGCAACATTAATAAAAAGAGGCCCCACTTTTCTTTGTTTGCTAACATCTCGCGTCTTTCCTTCATGCATTGCTTTTCTCGCATTCGTAGGACTTAGCATTTTTATATCAATTTCGTTTGCATCATAATCTGGCACGCCGTCACCCCGCATTCGGCTTTCAAAGAGGAACCCATATTGAATATAGAGATCAAGGAGATACTTGGGGAGGACCCAATCTACCAGGAAGTTATTCAAAAACTTATTAAGTAGCTCAACTATGAAAGGTCAAGTAGAGAAGATATGGTTTGTATCTTCCTCACTCATTTCATAGAGAACACACCTATTTGGGAATGTGAAGCCTCTTTTATGCAAATTATCCAAGGTCAAGACCTTATTTTGGACTGCTAACCAATAGAAGTGTGCTATCTTGGAAACGAGATCTTTGATCCAAATCTTAGCTACTGGCAACCATCCAAAGCCATCCCCTTTAAGGAGATAATAACTCAATTTGATTGAGTGTGCCTTCCTTTTTGCTCATCCAAATAAGAGAATATAAAGATCTACTATTGTTCAAGAAATAGAACTGCAAAAGTCTATTTAGATTCCTTAGCTTTTATTAATTTTTGTCATCAAGATTATCCACATGTAAAAATTTCCATTTCTTACCATTTTCCTCAATGATTATATAATATTTGTCTAGGTCCCCATAGACAACCTCAATAGAAGGTTTTAACCCTACAAAATTTGGACCCTCATTGAGAGGGATACTTTTAGTCCATTTATCATTTCGAAAGTGTACTAGGGATCCATCCCAATCTTCCAATATTTCTCTCCTTGTAAAAATCATCTCAATATATTTTCTCTAATTCAACCAGAGTCTCTTATTTTACTGATCCCTCTTAATTTACATGCCCAAGATGAAATTTGTAGGACCAAGATCCTTCATATCAAATTGAGATGACAATTGAGACTTAAAATTCTAGATGATTTCCTTGTCATTTCTAATTAATAATATATCATCAACATATAATGCCACAATAATAAAATGAACACCAACATGTTTGATGTACACACAATGATTAAATTTGTTTTATGAAAACCAAGTCCTAATATATAAGTTTCAAACTTTTGATACCACATCCTAAGTGATTGTTTTAGACCATACAAAGATTTCTTCAACCTGCATACCAAGTCCTCCTTTCCTTTTACTATAAAACCTTCTGGTTGAGACAAATTTCTTCTTCTAGATCCCTATGTAGGAATGTTGTCTTCATATCAATTTGCTCTACTTCTAGGTCAAATACAACAAAAAATAGAAAAAGAAATATAATAGAAGTTAGTTTAGCAATAGAGGAGAAAACCTCACCAAAATAAATTCCTTGTACCTAGGAATATCCCTTTGCTACTATGCAAGCTTTTTACTTCTCGACCTTTCCTTCTGCATAAAACTTCTTCTTGAATACCCATTTGCAACCAATTGGTTTTCTTCCAACAAACAACTTCACCAAATCCCATGTCTTATTTTTGTATAAAGATTTTATCTCATCAATCGTGGCTTTCTTCCAAAATTTACCATCCTTTGCATTAAATTGCCTCGTTAACAGTTCGAGGATCCTTATCAGTAATAGATAAAATTAAAGTTGAATGAAAATAAGGTGAATTGTACCTTTTTGGTTTCCTTATTTCTCGAGTTCATCTTCTCAAGTCTAGAGTTTAAGGATTTGGTTCATCATCTTCTATTGAGTCAGATTGTTCATCCATAAAACCAAACTGCATATTTTCTAGTTCTTCCTCTCCTGGTTGTTCTTCCTACTTGGGATCACTTTCAAATTCTCTAAAGATTACATCTTAGCTATAAACAATTGTCCTAGTTTATGGGTTCCAAAGTTTGTATTGTTTTACACCATATTTGTAACCAATAAAGATACATTTCTCTGCTTTATTTTCCAACTTATTTTTTCTTTGTAACATGCACATAAGCATCACAACCAAAAACTCTAAGAAGTTCAACAAAGACTTTCTTACCAATCCATGCCTCATATGGAGTTTTATCAACCAATACTTATGTAGGTGATCAATTTACCAGGTAACATGTAGTGTCTATAGCATTTACCCAAAATTTATATGTGAACCTTGCACTACTAAGCATACTCCTTGAATTTTCCATCAATGTCCTATTTATTGTTGGACATTTTCAGTCCTCTATGTCAAAGTTGTCATTGATGCCACCTGATAGAGTTATCACTCATATCAAGGAATTCGACAAGAAATAAAGTCATCCAAGGTTGTCACTATCATCCAAGAAAAAGTTTCAAGAGTGCAAAAGTTTAAGGAAAAAGGCTCCATAATATTTTAATATTATTGGGAGCACAGGTTAAGTGATTGGTTCATAAAAACCCAATATGGGTTATTGCAAAGGTTAAAAAGGAGGTTTAATAATTATTTATAAATTATTTAAATACACAAGGAATTTAAATTTTATAAATAATATTTGTTACACCAAGGTTGTGCATTAAGACAAGGCTCCAAGGTTTAATTAATATAAAGCCTAAGGTTGGTCTAATTTAATTTATAATATTTAAATTTAAATATATTATAAATTAATCAACCACATCGACGTCAAATTAAATCGATGCGCCAACATGATTGCATGGAAGACAAAGGCATTAATGAAAATTATCCTTGCTAATTCGTTTGGAGTGCATGCGAATTAAGGCTCGTGTTTAAAAGGCTTGACGATTTACGAAAAGGTTGAAGCAAGGAATGTTCAGGGTTTTGGAGCACATAGGCTAGCTTGGCCTAGTAGTGCATTAGCTTGGCTAGATAGAGGAGGTCTCGTGTTCGATTTTCTTGGAGGTTGCTTGCAAGGTCAAAGCGCTCGAAGTACATTTTGATTATTTTGAAAGGCGCTAGTTCATGAAGTTGTTGATGCAGTTCATGCATTTTTAGGCAAGTGTGGGTGCGTGGCCCAATGACAGCTTGGACACGATTAAGGCATTGGGAAGGAGGATGTCAGGGGATCAAATCCCTCCAAGAGGAAAGGCAAGTTAATTTTTGTATTTTAATTTTTAATAGCCTTAAGGGAGAAATAAGGGTTATGCTATGCCCTAGAAAATTGAGAGATTTTTGATGGTTTTATTTTTGGAAGGGTAGCATATTATATATCGTTGAAAAGAATTTTTCAAGGGATATTTGATTAACTTGCTTAGAAGGAGAAATAAGGTGTGTGTAAAGAGATATTTTTGGTTTTGTAAAGGGGTTCAAAAGTGAGTTTGATTTATTCTTTTTCAAAGGGGATTGTTTCTTTCATGAGAGGACATGGTGAATTTTATTGAGTAGGAGTAATAAGGTGTTATTGGGATATTGTTTTTATTTTTGTGATATTAATCAAATCCTCTAACCTCTTTGTGATTGAAAAGTAAATATTTAAAAGTGTGTTGAGTTTGACAGATTTTGTGGACAAATCATTGGCATCAAAAAGGTATGGGCAATATTCTCCATTGACTTGATTGGGTGATTGATTTATGAAAATATAATTGGAGAGAAAAGGATTGATTGTGGTTTCCTTTTTCGAAAGTGGTTGGTTTAATGCATTAAGGTTTCTGGATTGAGAGTTGTGATTAAATTTTGTTAATATAAGCATTGTTGTTGAAGCCAATTGGTTATGCAAAGAACTTGAACTTGAGTTAGAAAAGAACATGAGTATCATTATTATGTGATATTTGTGGTTGAGCATTGTTGGAAATATTTTGAGTTGGTTGATACATGCTTGGACTAGGGTTTGTGAGAAAGGGTTGTTACTTGAGGTTATTGGTTGAGTAGAGTTGATTAAGCCTAGTCAAGTGGATGCATGTGGTTGTTCAAGTTCAATGAAACAAACTATTATATATTCTGATTGAGTTGAGATTGAGCTTTGAGAATAGAACATATTGAGTCTCTAACAATTCTCTTTATGCTTCTATGAGATTAATTTGAGTTGAGATTGAGCTTTGAGAATAGAACATATTGAGTCTCTAACAATTCTCTTTATGCTTCTATGAGATTGATTTGAGTTGAGATTGAGTTTTGAGAATATAACATATTGAGTCTCTAAAAATTCTCTTTATGCTTCTATGAGATTGATTTGAGTTGATATTGAGCTTTGAGAATAGAACATATTGAGTCTCTAACAATTATATTTATGATTCTATGAGATTGAACAAGTTCTGTGTGGACTTATTAAGATGATTTGAGGTAAGTCTTTGAGAATGCTTGTGGACTGATTTTGTGTAAGATTTGTGGAAGATTGCAATGCAGATTTGAGCAAGTCCTAGAGAGGACTTGTTGAGCAGATTTGGACAAGTTCTGAGTGAGCTTTTTAAGCATATTTGGATAAGTTCTGAGTGAGCTTGTTGAGAAGATTTGGACAAGTTCTGAGTAAGCTTGTTGAGCAGATTTGGACAAGACCCGAGTGAGCTTGTTGAGTAGATTTGGACAAGTTCTGAGTGAGCTTGTTGAGCAGATTTGGACAAGTTCTGAGTGGACCTGTTGAGTAGATTTGAGCAGGTTTTGAGTGGACCTGTTGAGTAGATTTGAGCAGGTTTTGAGTGGACCTGTTGAGAATATTTGAGTAGGTTCTAAGTGGACCTATTGTTGAGAATATTTGAGAAGGTTTTGAGTGAACCTATTGATAGAGCTTTGGAGGTGATAGAGTATAGAGGACAAAGTATCAGTGGATAGAGATCCAGTAGCCAAGACAATTGAAGATAGATCTTCTAAATGAGGAGTCTTCAAGTGGAGAGAGATCCACCAGTAAGTGTAGTAGAGAGATAAATTATTATAGAAGATCACTAGCTGGAGCTGAAGGAGAAAGAGTTATCCCGTGGAAGAGATCCATGAACTTGAGATTTAGGGGATCAACATCTCCTTTGGACAGAGGTCCATAAACATTATAATTGGGAAGGATTCCCAAAATATTATTTGAGAAATATTTAGAAGAAATATTTTCTTTATGGAGGTAGCCCACATTGGGTGAACCACGTTAAAATATGTGTCTCTATTGTGTATGGTATTTTGTGCATTGCTTTGATTACTGCTATTATATACTGCTATCTATACACTGCATAATATTGATTTGAAAAAAAGAAGTAAAAAGTGGTCTTATACTGTTCACCCCCCCTCTCAGTATAAGCTTATGTTCTTCATTTATTCTTTTTACAAATCCATTTTGTTGAGTGTATGGAGTTGTCTTTTGCCTTACTATTTTGCACTGCTTACATAACTCAAATTAATTGTTGTGGAACTCCCCTCTAACATCTATCCATAACACCTTTATCTTCTTCTCAGTTTATTTTTCTACAAGAGCCTTAGACTCTTTGAATTTTGCAAAGTCATCATATTTTTTTGAGGAAATATATCCATGCATACCTTGAAAAATCATCTATAAATGAAAAAGAGTACAATAATTTTCCAAGAAATGGACAATAGGTTTAAATAAATCATTGTTTTTGGAGTATATTACATTATTTGGTACATGTCTTATATTAGGTATTTAATTTATGCAATATAATAAATGCACAAGTGTGCATAATATTCAATAATGTAAATGTGCATATTAGTCCATGTGTACATGAGTCCATAGAATAGGGAGTTGAAGAGTCTAGAAGAGTGAAGGCCAAGAGTGCTCCATATGAAGAGTCACATTACATTATATATGTAGAGTAATGTGAATATGTAAGATGATATGATTTATAATAACATTACTTGGTTCTTTTAGTGCTATGGCACCATTTTCGTGAGAATTTGGTTATGCCATATTTAGGAGTAGATATTAGAGTTATTTTTGTGTTTTATATATTTAGAATATTGCCATTATCATATACAATAGTTTATTAATTTATTTGATATATTTTGGTTAAGTTATCTTAAGTTTATAGCTTCATCAGAACCACAACAATTTTTTTACTTCCACAGGTCTTAAAGTTGCAAAGGAAATTTCTGTTGGTTAATGAAACCGGTGAAGGTGAATAGACTATCTATGGAAAGATAAACCAGGGAATATTGGAGAGTTTCTATTTTAAGAATAAATTTGGAATAGGATATTTTAGGTCTTGAAGTCAGACCTTGATATTATGGAGATTGAGAAGATTAAGATACCCAAGAAGGAGGTCCTATTGGATAAATTTGGTAGATTGAAGGAGACTACAAATTGTAGATTGGCTAGAGTCTTTCCACAAGATTGTGAAGACTAGGACTTAGCACAAAATTTGTTCCACTAGATTTGTGGATAACTAGTGAAGTTAGTTTATTTTAGAATTCTAGAAATTCTAATATATTTGGTACTATTATCTAAGTTTTTGGTTGCAAAATATTAACACCCAAAAGTTGAGAATCTTCCTACAATAGATAGAGAATAATTTCATCTTTGTTGCTTGAAATTCTATGTGCTTTTCTCATGCAGGGATTAATTATTTGTTACAAAAGTTAGAGATTGAAGAGTGAGGAGGTCTAATGCAAAGACCCCATTAGATATTGAATATTGAGGAGACTCGAGAAGGAAGTACCCATAGAATATTCCATATTGGAGAATTTAAAGAGACCCGAAAGAGATCAAATTGAAGAACTTCCAGTTTTGGAAGATAAAAGATTAGAGACAGAATATTGCAGATAGAAGACTATAGATTGGAGACTAAAGAGACCCATGCATAAGGTTCTCATTATATATTAGAGATTGGAGATAGAGAAGACCTAATAATAGGTTCTATAGCATATTTGAAGAGTAGTAGAAGACTTTGAAGATTGAGGAGATTGAGAGTAGCAATTTTTAGATATCCAACAAAGAGATATCGTTATAATAATTCCATAGTTGGGAGATTGAGGAGACCAAGAATAGGTCCCATTGAAGCTTCGAGAAGAGAAGTTGAAGAGTTGAAAAAATAAGTTGAAGAGTTGGAGAATTAGAAGACCCAGATAAGTGGTCTCAAGGATAATTTGAAGAAGAGGAATAAGTCTAGAGAAAACCTTATTGTAAATTTGGAGAAGCGATCACTGAAGGTATTTTTGGAGAAATCTAGAAGCAAGAAAGTACAAGCAAGGTGGAGTAACTCTATAGAGTCGAAGAGGTAATCATTGGAGGATATTTGAAGAAGGGTTGTGATAGGAGATTAGAAGCAAGGATAAGTTTCTAATAAAGGAGATTTGGGACAATTTTCACCATCCAACAACAAGACCAAAAGGAATAAGTGTCTGGCAAGAAGTTTAACAAAGTTTGGAGAAGGGATTTGAAGATCTCAAGATATTTAGATTCTTGAGAAAGTAAACAACATAGGAGATCCGTTTTAAAGTCAAAATTCAACAAGGAGATTGCAAGAGAAGAGAATTTTGAAGAGTCTAAGTTTTTAGAAAAATAATGACAACCATAGAGTTTTGAAGGATGATTTGATAGGAGAAGTTGCAGGTGTTAGAGCATAGATTAAAGAGCTACAGGTGAACAGATTGAAGGAAGCCTAGAGCTACAATTTGGAAGAGTCTTGGGTAGATATTGGGAGTGCCCATAAAAAATATATTGAAGAATATTGGATTGTGATAGAAGATATAATTTGAAGGCTTTTATTGTATATTTTGAAAAACTAAAGTAAGAAGGTATTGACTGCATAAGTTGTAGAGATATTGACATCATTTGGGACAACATTAATATTTACTGGCTATAGAGTTAGAGAATAGATTTGAAGAAGTTTTGGAGCCGTAAAATTAGATTTGTGGATAGAATTAGGAGAAGGAAGAGAGCTATGAGTTTGGAAAGCTTCATAGTATATTTAAGGAGATTTATTGGACAAAAAACAAGTAAGACGAAGAATAGTAACCAAGATTGCAAATTTGGTAAGTTTGAAGACAATTAAGTGGAAGTGCAAAACTTTAAAAATTAAGGTGAATCAATCACTAGAGAAATCAAGTTCTAAGGTATGATATTTTGTTGCTACACAAAATTAATTTTGGAACACTAATGTCAGATTTATATCTAGTTGAATAGTAACCAAGATTGCATATTTGGTAAGTTTCAAGACAATTAAGTGAAGGTGCAAAACTTACAAAATTAAGGTGAATCAATCACTAGAGAAATAAAGTGCAAAGGTATGATATTTTTGTGCTACATAAATTTAGTTTTGGAACATTAATATCAATTTTACATCTAGAATTTTTAAGAGCACCATATTACTTTCATTAATTTAAAAAAAAAAAGTTGAAGAAAGTAGTCTTCAAAAGCAAGCTATAGCATCTTACATTCTAACTATTCGTAAGACTACAACAGTTAGTATTTACATGCATTTGGAAAGGAGAGATAAGTAGGATACATTATTATTAGTGTACAAGCATTTGAAGAGGAGAGATAAGTAAAATTTGTTATTATTAGTGAAGTGCAAAGTTGCAGGTAAGTTGAAAGCAAAAGAACTATAGCAAAATATGTTGTTAAGCAAAATGAAAAGGATTAAAGCAATTCCAAGTTTTCCAGTGTCTAAAGACACTAAGAATTTAATGTATAGAGGAGGATAAGAAGATATCCATCATGGAAGGAGAAGGCTATTGCTCAAAAGGAGCAAGCCACCATCAAAGACACCATTACTTAAGGGAGCATGTATGAGGGTGCATTGAGAGAGCACCACTATTGCTAAAGGGAAAAGCCAATGGTGTGCAAGAGAAGCCACACCTGAGTGCTACATAAATCAAGCCCAAGAGAAGCCACCATAAAGCAAGCCCATTCAATCCACTGACCATTTTGATTGAGGAGTCAAAGTGAATTCATCCCTACAAAATAAGGTGAAATAACATTTAGAGAGAATATAAAACAAGTAAAACCCAGGGGGTAGATATCGAGCATTAAGGGTTGGAAGAGAGCGTTACATGCAAGTTAAGTATTTGCAAGAGATGTTATAACGTAGGTTGCAATATTCATGTAATGTCCATTGTGTAACACCCATCATGTAAGAGTGAAGACCAACATCCGTGTAATGGTCATGATATATATTGGAGCACCATATAGCAAGTGGAAGGTGAATGGACTGGAATATTGAATGCCCAACTCAAAGAATGCATACATAGAAAATTCATAGATGTAATTGATAACTAAATGCATGATAGAGTAATCTAAAGATAGAAGATTCAAGGTATGGATAGCATATTATAGTTGACAATGAAGAGGAGATATATTTTGTATATAAGGCACATTTGGAAATGTATCCAAGGTGTGGACCATTCAAGCATTGAAGCTTGCTACAATAATGCATCGTGGAAGTCAAACTAGGAGTAGGAAGTGTTGTGTAACCCCATACATGGAGATTGAATGCAAAGGTGATAAGGTACATTGGAAGAGCATAAAATATTAGAGAATATTTGAGTTTGAGGACATGGAGAGAGCACCAAAATTTGAAGGGTGTCAACGGTGATAGTGAGCCAACATTGGAAGAGCAGGAAGATCACCAAAGTTAGAAGAGAACATAATTCAAAGACGTGCATAGATTGACCACGAAAATACCACCGGTACAATGTTGAGGTAATACAATTTTTGCACATATATTTATAATCCTAAGTTAGAAGAAATAAGGCTAAGTGGAAACTATTATTCTCTAAGGTATAAAGTGGAAGTATTTTGGAAAAGGAAAAACATAAAATAAAACCTTAGATATAATATTGGAGTTAAGGAGGATGGCGGGAGCAAGTAGGAGCGGCATCGGGAGCAGAGAGGAGCGGCGGCGAGCACGGCGACGAGCGCGGGATGCCGATGCAGGGCTGGATTCGGATCCAGCGCAGAGCGCTGGTTTCTGGGCGGGCCCGGATCCTGGGGGCTCAGGTACGCCCGGGCCGGGGCCTGGGCCGGGCCCAGGCGGATCGGCGGCATGGTCGGCCGAGGGTCTAGGGTGCGATGGGTTCGGTGGGGTCGGGATTTTGGGCCCGCGGCCCTTATCCAGCGATCCCGTCTCGGAAGGCTTTGGGAAGGCCCCCCCCGCCCCTGGTCAAGGGCGGGCCCCGGGCGGGCATAAACCCTCTTATCAACAAGTTCTGGCGGGCAACAGATCTCCTGGTCGGGCCCTGGGAGTCGGGCTTTCCCTCCAAGGTACTCACATTTCCATCCAGGAGGAGGTTTACTCTTCCCTGGTTTTCGATTCTTCATCATCTCTGGTTGGGAAGTTCCTGGGCGGGCGCCCAGACATGGAGACGATCCGCAGATGGGCGGCCACCAGATGGAAGGTCTCTGGTCATATCCAGCTGGTCGCCCTGTCCAGAGGCTTTTTCATTATCAAACTTAATAACAACGAGGATGCTGAGAAGATCCTGTCGGGCGGGCCCTGGTTCTTGGGTCGCAAAAGCCTCTTTCTCAGACGTTACGGTGCAGACTTCCACCCCAGCACCCAAAGCATCAACTTCGCCCCGATCTGGGTCCGCCTCCCGGACCTCCCCTTCCATCTGTGGCGTGAAGACGTCCTCAAGCTCATCGCCCAGTCGGTTGGAGATCTGGTGGCTTTTGATCCTGCGACCAAGGCCGGTTCTCGCATGGTGCATGCAAGGTTCTGTGCCAACGCCAACCTCGAATCTGAGCTCCCCTCCTCGGTGACCATCTCTTATGGGTCCTTCTTCTGGTGCCAAACCTTGATCTACGAAAACAAACCTGCCTTTTGCACCTCTTGCAGCTCTCAAGGCCACCTCCCTCATCAGTGCCCGGCTTCCAGGAAGACGGCAGGCCCTATTCCCAACCCCCAACCCAGTTTTGGTCGGGCCCCCTCCCAGGATCCTTCCCGTCCCACCCCTAGCACTCCCCCCAAGGAGGTCTCCCCTTCGGGCCCCCAGGCCCTCGGGCCCAGCTCGGAGATCCCTAGCAACCCTTTCGGGGCCCCGATCCCCGATCCTCCCTCGCAGGTCATTCTGGCTCCGCAAGCCCCGGCTCCTTCCGAGATCCAACCTTCCCCCCCCAACCCCTTCTGACCCCGGCCCCCCAGCCCTTCCCGGAGCCTACCCCTTTGGTTTGTGGGTCCGAACTATCTAATGATGAGACCGACGGCAGCTCTCCGTCTGAGTCAGATGAAGTCAGCCCCAAGAGGACCCGGAGCAGATCCTTTGCCACAGATTTTGGTTCCAAAGGTAAACGAGGACGGCCCACCCGGTGCGAGCAACGATCAAGGATCACCGAGGATGATATCGCTAGCGGTTCCCAGACTACGCTCCCTGATGCTGCCTCGAACTTTCGCAAGGCGGATGACACCCGATCCAAACCTCCCACCCAGGCTGGAAAGGGGGGCAGGCGACCCCAAAAGGGTGCCAAATGAAGCTAATCTCCTGGAACATTAGGGGACTCAATGGAGTCCCCAAGAAAAGGATCCTCGGCCAACTCCGAAGGGATCACCGTCCGTCCTTCATCCTCCTCCAGGAGACCAAGATTGATGACGCCGCTGCTCGGCGAATAGCCCATTCTACCTGGCGCGACTGCGAACTTCTCTCCACCCCCGCGGCTGGTTCAGTCGGGGGCCTCATGTGCATGTGGGATCCCCGATCTTTCGAGGGAAGGCTCATTTCTTCCTCGCCCAGAATCATGAACATCCTGATCCATTGCCTCAACTCTAAGCGTTCGTGGATCCTTTCCAACGTCTACGCTCCCAACAGTCCCGTTGAGAAAGCAAGGCTCTGGCAGGAGATCAGTTCGATGAGAGATGCTTTCGCTCCCCTGCCCTGGATCCTGGCCGGGGATTTCAACAGCCCCCTGTTTTCCTCTGACAAATGCGGGGGCACAGAGGCCAGAACCAAAAGCATGGATGATTTTGGGGCCTTCACTGCCCACAACGAGCTCATGGATGTCAGTCTGAAGGGAGCCCGATTCACGTGGTCCAACAAGAGAGCAGGTCCCAATCACATCCAGGTTAGGTTGGATAGAGTGTTCTTGTCCAAGGAAGCCCTCCCCACCTTTGCTGATGCCTCCCTCTTGGCCCTCCCCAAAATCGGGTCCGATCACTGCCCCCTCCTCCTCGAGACTGATCACCGACCCCCCCCCAAGAGACCCTTCCGGTTTGAGTCCATGTGGCTTCACCACCCTGACCTCCGGGCCCAGGTCGGCTGCTGGTGGGCTCCCCCTGCCCCTGGCCGCCCCGTCGAGCGGGTCTCCCATAAGCTGAGACGCCTCAAGGAGCACCTCAAGACTTGGAACAAAGAAGTGTTCGGCAATATCTTCGAAAGCAAAGCGGCTATCAAAAATAAACTTGAGGACATTGAATCCAGATTCCAAGCTGGTTCTCAAGAGCCTGGCCTCAGGGAGGAGGAACGCACTGCCCTTTTCGAGTACCACAATGTCCTAGCCAGGGAAGAAACCTTTTGGAGGCAGAAGTCGCGTGCTCTTTGGATCCAAGATGGCGATGCTAACACCAAGTTCTTTCATGCTTCGACCCTTCGCAACAGGGGCTCCAACAGAATTGCCGAGCTGGTCGACTCCAATGGCAGCATCATCAACAAGGAAGCGGACATCCAAGCTGAGGCAGTCTGCTTCTTCCAAGAGCTCCTAGGCGATGGTCCTCCTATGTCCCCTGAGGCGGCCGACTCCCTCTTGGCCCACATCCCGACGTCCGTCCCAACCGTGGCTAATTCTAAACTGGTCCAGGCCCTGTCGGACTCGAAAATCCATTTTGCCACCTTTTCCATGAAGGCTAAGGCGGCTCCGGGCCCGGACGGGTTTCCTCCCCGCTTTTTCCAGACTTTCTGGGATATAGTAGGCCTTGACGTTTGCGCTGCCATCCGGGACCTGCAGTTTGCCAGATCCATCCCCAGAGGCATCAACTCTACATTCATAGCCCTGATCCCAAAGACCCAGGCCGCCAGGTCCCTGTCAGACTTCCGCCCCATCAGCCTGTGCAACGTCCTCTATAAAATTCTGACCAAAGCCATGACAACCCGCCTCAAAGACATCCTTCCCCTGATCATTTCCCCCTGTCAGGGAAGCTCCGTCAAAGGCAGGCTGATCACCGACGGGGTCATCATCATGCATGAGGCTATCCACTCAGCTGTCCTATCCAGAAAGGCCCACTTCCTGCTCAAGCTTGATATGAATAAAGCCTTTGACAGAGTCGACTGGAGCTTCCTGTCCAAAGTCCTCCTCAAATTTGGGTTTCATCCCTCCTGGGTCCATCTCATCAGCAAGTGCGTGTCCTCCCCCTGGTTCTCTATCCTGGTCAATGGGTCTCCGACCGGGTTCTTTCCCAGCTCCAGAGGTCTCCGCCAAGGTGATCCCCTATCCCCGATCCTCTTCATTATCCTGGCCGAGGCCCTGGGCCGCACCATTTCGAATGCTGTAACCCGCGGTCTTATCTCGGGCATCAGGCCGGCGCAGGATCTCCCCCCCGTGTCCCATCAGCAATTTGTGGATGACACCATTTTGGCCTCCGCGGCCTCGGTCCCTCAAGCTAAGGCCCTCAAGAGAATCCTTGCTTTGTACGAGGAGGCGGCTGGACAAAAGATCAACCTGCGCAAGAGCAAGATTTACTTCATCAACACCCCTGTGGCCAGGCAACTCAAAATCGGGCGGATCCTTGGCTGCTCCCCCGGCTCCCTCCCTTCCTCCTACCTCGGGCTTCCTCTGTTCACAGGGGCGTCTTCCAAAGGGCTGTGGAGTGGGTTGATCGAGCGGATCCAAAGGAAACTTGCCCCCTGGAAAGGCCACCTCCTTTCTCAGGCCGGCAGAGCCACTCTCTTGGCTTCCGTTCTCCAAAGCATTCCTATATACTTCATGTCGGTCTTCAGAATTCCGGCCTCCATTGCTAATCTCATCGAGCAAATCCAGAAACGGTTTCTCTGGTCGGGAGGCGAAGACAAAAAAAGGATTCCCCTGGTCTCCTGGCCCCTAGTCTGCCGCCCCAAGGCTGAGGGAGGAATCGGGCTCAGACGGGTGGTTCCCATGAATCAGGCCCTTCTGTCCAAACATGCCTGGAAGGTCCATACCAATACCCCTGACGAATGGGTCGGCATTGTTCGGAGGAAATACTGTCACAGTCACCCCTTCCTCGGGGATTCCCAGCCCCGCGATGGATCTGCCTTCTGGAAGGCCCTGCTCTCCACCAGGGACATCGTTCAGCTTGGGACCAGATGGCTCCTTGGGGACGGCGCCAAGATCGACTTTTGGGAGGACAGATGGATCCTCGACGAGGCCCTGAGCTCCGACAGAGATCTCCTTCTTCTCAAGCCTGGGCTAGCGGGCCGCGGGCCCAGAGTGTCTGATTACATGGCCCTGTGCCAGGGGCAGATCACCTGGAAACCCATCCTGGACCCCAGGTTCCCGCTTCAAGCTGCCAGACTCCAACGCATCCTCAGTGCGACAGTCATTCCTTCTTTCGGCGCCAGCGACAGAATCGTGTGGCATGGCTCTCCTAGCGGCATCTTCTCTGTCAAGTCCGCCTACCATATTCAGAGAACCCCCGGGGCTACCACCTTCCCGACCCAGATGGTCTGGGCCAAGAAATTGATCCCCAAAATCAGCCATTTCGTCTGGGCGGCCGCCCAAAACAAAATCCTCACGCTCAAAAATCTGATCAAGCGTGGCTTCCAAATTCCCAACAGATGTTTCCTCTGCTGCGCCGCGTGGGAGTCTACCAACCACCTCTTCCTAAACTGCGCCTTCTCTTCCGAAGCTTTGGGCCTCATCCTTTCCCAGTTTTCCGTTCAGTGGGTGGCCCCCAATTCCATCTCCGACCTGTTGTCCCAATGGCCCACCCCCTTTGCCCATCCCCTCCTCCGCTTCCTCTGGAAGGCCTGCCTTCCCCACTTGCTCTGGCAGCTTTGGCTTGAGCGCAACCGGCGTGCCTTTTCCGCCCCGGCCTGCTCCCCCCAGAGGTTGGCAATCAAAGCGGTTTCCTTCGCCTCCGAGAATTCCCGCTTCCTTCCCTTTTCTGCGGAGCCCAGGCGCCCGAGCGAAGCCTCCCTCCTCTCCTCCCTCGGCTTCCAGATCTCCCCCCCCGTTTCCCCTCCCGCCCCTTCCCCCCGATCCCTGATCAGATGGACTCCCCCCCCCGGGTGGCTCAAGCTCAACTTCGACGGCGCTTCCAAAGGCAACCCCGGTCCCTCTGGGGCCGGCGGGGTTATCAGAGACAGCTCCGGGAATCTAGTCTCTGCCTTTGCGGTCCCGCTAGGCAGACAAACTAACAACGTTGCTGAAGCTGCTGGCATGCTCAATGGCCTGACGGCTCTCAGGGGCCCCTCCCCAATTATTATCGAAGGGGACTCTCAAGTCATTATTAGAGGTGCCAAGCAGCCCGAGTCCTGCTCCTGGCGATTTCAGAACTCCATCCGGGAGGCCCTCTTTCTGCTACAGGGTTTTCCTGATCACACCTTCCAACATGTTCTCAGGGAAGGCAACAGGGCGGCTGACTTCATGGCGAACCTTGGCATCACCGTTGGAGAATTCACCAACTGGACCTCGCACTTCCCTGCAGGCCTAGTTCAAATTGCGCTCCAGGACCACCCCGATCCTGTCATTTGGCCAGGTGTCTAATCTCCTCCACGGCTGGGCGACGTTGTCCTCCCGGTCTGGGCCTCCGCCGTTCAGTACTTCCCGCCCCCGTGCCAGGCATAGCGGCCCCGACAGCGCTAGGACCCTTTTCCTCCCCGCAGCGGCCCACGTCACCGGTCTCGTCAGCTACCCTCGTCGGCCAGCTGGCAGCCCCGACAGTCTTTCCTGTTCGCGCATGTCGGAATTCCCCGCTTTTCCTGCGGTGATCTCAAAATCGCTCGTTCCCCGTGCCACGGCAATCCGTTCGAAGTTATCTCCGACTCAGCTCTTCCCCGGCGATCCTCCGCTCAGCATCCGCCAGATGGCGCCTCGGCTGTGGGCCTGCCCCACCCCCGCGTGTCAGATCCTTGATCCGCTCCGTCACCCTCCTCCCCGTCGTGTCGATCATCAACGCGCGCGCTACTTCCCAAAGTTGGCGGCGCTTCCCCTCCCCAAGCCCCCGCCAGGTCTCTTTAATCCCCCCGCTGTCCCATCCTGCTGTCACATTCCCCCTCCCTTGTGCTTGCGTCCCCGGTCTGGCATTTTCTGGCCCCCGTGTCCCCACCCTGCCAGTTCATCCCTCATGGCGTCCAGAACTATTTTTTTGGAGCCCTCTGTTCTCGAGCTGAGCGGCCCTGCCCGCCTTTTCGTCGACGCCAAGAATTATACTGCTTTCTTCAGCAAGTTTTTCGGCCACGATGACGAGATTACCCAGGCCTTTCTGGATTCTTGGAACGACGGAGAAGTCACTGTTAAGGGCGTGCATTTTAAAATTTCTAAGGACTTCCTCACAGAAGTCACCGGGCTGCACCACGAGGAGAAGGGCCGAGTTGTTCGACGCGATAAGCATAACTGGGAGGAGGAGCTTTCCCGGTTTCCAGATCATCAGTGGGATAGGGGGAACTTGCTTCGATCTCACCTGCCGGCGCCATTCGATGACGCCATTGTCCCGGTTATGCAGTACATAACCTGCGACGACCCCGAGCAGCGCCTCTTCAGCTTCCACATCAGCTTTTTTAATCACCTTCGCGGCGCCACCCTCATTAGCACCCCCCGTTTCCTCCTTTACTCGCTGGGCCTGACCATCGAGCGAGCCCGCAAAAGCCATTCACGGCCCCTGCACCAGGGGCTCATGGCGGTCCTTTACCGCCATGCCTTGGCCAACCAGCCTCAGTTCCACTCCATCCCCCCCTGGCCTCTGCCCCGGCCCCCGAGTCAGGTGTTTCTCCCCCGGAGTCCCCCAAAGACTCCCCCGCCCCTGATGTTACTCCCTCCCTGAAGCGCCGCAGGCCTACACGCAAGTGTAGGACGTCGAGCAAAGGCCCGGATGGGGCCCTTCCCCCTAGCTCTGGCCGCAAGAGGGCCTCCCCTGGTCCCAGCCGGGCTTCAGAAAGCCCCAAGTTCGTCAAAGCAGAGGACCCGGAGCCCACGGTGATAAGCTCCGAGACAGACGACGTGCTACAGAAGACGGCGCTTCACGGTCTCCTGGACACTGCGGTGAGCTCTCTCAATACAGCTGCCCTCGCAGCGTCTCATGCCGCCAAGGCGCTGTCTGAGCTCCGCCGCAGGCTGGAGGAAAGCGTTGCAAAGGGGCAGCGGCAATCCGAGCAGGCTGAAGACGGGCAGGGCCCGGACAACTAGACCCCGGTCTTCGCAGTTTTTTTGCTCTGTTTCTTGGGTTTGGTTTTGTGGAGGTTCGCGGTTGCGCCCGGTTTTGTTGGGGTTTTTGTTGTTTGTAGGCTCCAGGGCCCCGTGGCAAGGCCCTTTTTGTTGTTGTCTATTTTCTGGGCCCCAGTTTGGGGAAATCAAGTCTGGTTGTACGGCTTACTGCTTCGGCTCATATTGTAAATAAGGTTTTGGGATCCTTTTAAAAAAAACCCGCTGTACATATTTCGTTAACTATCAAAAAAAATAATATTGGAGTTAAAAATCTATTTCATAGTTTATTTGGAGGAATTAAGGAGATAAAAAAAGTTTTGTAATTTAATTATTGAAGTTACAAAACATTTTAAGGATATTTGCAATTCAATTTAGATTGGATTAAAAAGAGTTTCTACATCAAACTAGACTTACAAAATTGCAAATATGATGCAGGAGCCTATCTTCCGGAGGGCATAACTTTTGATCCGACCATTGGATCGGCTTGAAATTTTATGGGGAGTTAGATAAAGAGGTGGACATATCATGGGCTAGACAACTCTAGTCGTCTAGATGATTTTTTAGGCTTTTATCAAGCCCTAATTCCTTCATCTAGTGCCCCAAAAATGGGATTTAGTATTTTTTTGAAAATTTGGAAGAAAACATATTTGGAATAACTTCTTATTTAGGCATGGGTAGGTGTTGATATTTTCTAGGAGGCTTAATATAGATGATATGATGGTGTGTATTAATTTAGAGGGCTATCCGAGCTTTTTGGTGATTTAGGTTTTGGCACTAAAGACGAAATAGCCTAGAAAATAAAATAATAAAATAAATAAAAAATAATTATAATTATTTTTTAAGATTTAGGGTTTTATTTTAGGGTTTCTTTTGGGATATATATTCCCTTGGTATCACATTGTAAAAGGGTGAAATCCAGGAATGAGAAAATAAAGCATTTATCGGATTATTTCCATCTATTGTAACTTTTGTGTGATTGGGAATTTTATCTTTTGCTTTGTTTCTTTTCGTCACAGTTTTATGTGATTGGAGGTTCTTGTTCTAACCTCTTGCAGCTGGATTTACACCATTTGGTATCAGAGCAAGTTGGATCTTGCTAGGGGAGAGAAGGTAATCTTGTCGATTACAATTATTCTACTATTCTTATTTTTTTGTTTGGAATAACACAGATCAGATTAGCATGAGGAGAGGAAGAGGAGGTTATGCCCAACTCAATAGGAATATGCAGGAGCTACAGGTACAAGTTGCTCAATTGATTGGAATGATGGCCCGTATGAGGGAAAGATATCCCTCAGAATTTGTAGATCTGGATTCTGATAGTGAGACTGTGGAAGGAGACAACAAGCTAGAGGTTCATGATGAGGAAGAACCAGAGGAGAAGCCAGAGGAGCATCAATTTGAGGATAGGCTAATTAGGGCCTTGGAAGGAAATAAATATGGGATCAAGATTGATGTCCCTGAGTATGCAGGAGGGTTGAAACCAGAGGAGTTGATAGACTGGTTGAATAGCATGGAGAAGTTCTTTGAGTGGAAAAGCCTTTCAAAGGAAAATAAAGTGAAGCTTGCATGCACGAAGTTGAAAGGGCATGCATTGATTTGGTGGGATCATCTACAGAAGGAGAGGCAAAGAAAAGGAAAGGAAAATATTAGGGTCTAGTGTAAAATGGAAAAAAATTGAAGGAGAAATTCTTACCCAAATATTATGCCCAAACATTGTTTCGTAGACTTCAAAACCTCAGACAAAAGGATCAAAGCATCGAGGACTACACCAACGAATTCTACAAGTTATCAATTCGGGTGGGTCTTGAAGAGTCAGAAGAACAAAAGGCTGCAAGGTATGTGAATGGATTAAGCTATGCCATACAAGATGAATTGAGTATGCTTCGGACCCATAGTGTAGAGGATGCATATCAGTTAGCATTAAAAGTAGAAGAGAAACATAAGAGGAGTAATTTTAGAAAAGGAGTGAAGAAAGGACCATCATCACCTTCAATCAGAGGGTATCCCTCAAAGGGAGAATCTTCTAGTACAAAGAAACAAGAAGAGTCTAGGCAGGGTCAAGATAACCACCAGAGAGGTGGAGGATCTCAGAGAGGAAGAGGCTATGGTGGAGGATGAAATTGGGATGGCCCATGAAGGTAATATACCTGTTATAGATGTAGTGAGGAAGGGCACAGAGCTTTTGAGTGTCCACACTATCCTGCACAAGAAAGAAGATAGGGAGAACAAGCTAGAGTCAATCTGGTTGAGGTAGAAGAGCAATCTGAGGTAGAAGTTGCTGTAGACATGGGAGAAAATCTCATGATAAGGAGGATAATGATCATCCCAAGGAAGGAGAAAGCACAAGATAATGATGGTGGTGATTCTTGGTTGCGTACGAATATCTTTCGAACTAGATGCACATCTGGAGGAAAGGTATGTAAGATGATTATTGATAGTGGTAGTTGTGAAAATATGGTTTCAACTGAAATGGTTGAGAAGCTTAACTTGAAGTGTGAGAAGAACTTGTATCCCTATCGCATATCGTGGTTCAAGAAAGGGAATGAGGTAACTATAGATAAGAGGTGTCTGGTTAAGTTTTCAATTGGGAATACCTACAAGGATGAAGTATGGTGTGATGTAATTCCAATGGATGCATGTCACTTATTATTGGGGAGGCCTTGGCAATATGATAGGAAGGCTACCCATGATGGGGGAAGGAATACTTACACATTCTGGAAGGATGGAGTAAAAGTGGTCTTATTACCACATAAGGAAGAAGGGTAAAGTGAAAGCCTATTGATAACTAAGGAATTTGTCATAGGGATGAAAGAAGTTGGGGTTTGTTATGTGTTGACAACAAAGAAGGTGGATATTGAGGATGTTGCTATACCACCTACAACAGCAAAGTTGTTGAAAGAGTATGCAGATGTCATACCAGAGGAGTTACCAGATGGATTACCCCCAAAAAGGGATATTCAACATCATATTGATCTAATTCTAGGATCGGCTCTTCCAAATCAGGCAGCCTATAGGATGAGTCCCATGCAGAATGAGGAGTTGAACAGACAAGTGACAGAATTGATAAAGAAGGGAGTTGTTAGAGAAAGTATGAGTCCATGTGCGACTCCTGCACTGTTGATGCCAAAGAAAGATGATACATGGTGGATGTGTGTGGATAGTAGGGCAATCAATAAAATTACAATCAAGTATCGATTCCCAATTCCAAGACTAGATGATATGATGGATGTGCTAGCTGGAGCATGATGCTTTAGCAAAATTGACCTACATAGTGGATACTATCAGATTCGAATCCGGGAAGGAGATGAATGGAAGACTACTTTCAAGATAAAATATGGGTTGTATGAATGGATGGTGATGTCGTTCGGATTATCCAATGCACCTAGTACGTTTATGAGGATGATGAATAGAGTATTGCGGGAATATATTGGTAAGTTTGTAGTTGTGTATTTTGATGACATTCTGATATTTAGTAGGAATGAAGAAGAACACTTGTTGCATTTGAAATTAGTGTTAGAGTTGTTAAGGAAGGAGAAGTTGTATGTCAATCTGAAGAAGTGTAGATTCCTTCAGAAGAGTCTAGTGTTCTTGGGATTTGTAATCTCAGAGGATGGAGTGAGGATGGACAAAGAGAAGGTGAAGGTAATTTTGGAATGGCCCATTCCAAGGAATGTGATAGAGGTGAGGAGTTTCCATGGCTTGGCAACTTTCTATAGGAAGTTCATTAGGAATTTTAGTAGCATTGTTGCACCTATAATAGAGTGTACGAAGGGAAGAGAATTTGTATGGACAAAGGCAACAATAGAGAGTTTTGAATTATTGAAGAAGAAGGTGATAGAAGCACCTATTTTGATATTGCCAGATTTTAGCAAGTTGTTTGAGGTTGATTGTGATGCCTCCCATGTGGGAATTGGAGTCATATTGAGTCAAGAAGGGTGACCTATAGCATTATTTAGTGAAAATTTGAATGATGTAAGGAAGAAGTATTCTACTTATGATGTGGAATTCTATGCTATTGTGCAGGCATTGAGACACTGGAGACATTATTTAGTGTCTAAAGAGTTTGTGTTATTTATTGATCATGAAGCATTGAGGTATGTAAATACCCAGAAGAAATTAAATAATAGGTATGCAAAGTGGGTATCATTCTTGCAAGAGTATACATTTGTTTTGAAGCATAAGTCAGGTAAGCAAAATCAAGTTGTTGATGCTTTGAGTAGGCGTGTAGTATTATTGACTACTATGGAGCATGAAGTAGTCGGATTTGAGGCAATTAAGAAAATGTATGAATATGATCCAGATTTTGGTAAAATTGTGAAGCAGTGTAAGAATCCAGTGATGGGAGAAGTTGGTAGTGATGTTTGTGATTATTTGATGCAAAATGGTTATTTGTTTAAAGGGAAGCAGTTGTGCATTCCTGTTGGTTCAATGAGGGAGAACATTATTAGAGAACTGCACAACGGAGGTTTGGTTGGGCACTTTGGAGTGAGTAAGATGATTGCTCTTGTAGAGGAGAAGTATTATTGGCCAAAGGTAAAGAGGGACATAACCAAGTTTGTGTTAATATGCAGAGTGTGCCAAATGGCTAAAGACCATGCACAGAATACAAGACTTTATATGCCTTTGCCCATTCCTATAGGACCATGGATAGATTTGAGCATGGATTTTGTGTTGGGGTTGCCTAACACACAATGGAGTAAGGATTCAATTTTTGTTGTAGTAGATAGGTTTTCTAAGATGGCACATTTCATTGCTTTCTAGAAAACCAATGATGCTACTAGAGTTGCAGATTTATTTTTTAGAGAAGTTGTTAGACTACATGGTGTTCCAAAAATGATCACCTCAGATCGAGACACAAGGTTTCTAAGTCACTTTTGGAGGACTCTATGGGGGAATATGGGAACAAAGCTACAGTTCAGTAGTGCATATCACCCCCAGACTGATGGGCAAATAGAAGTAGTAAACCAAAGTTTGGGAAATCTTCTAAGATGTATTGTTGGAGAAAAACCAAAATAGTGGGACTTAGCCTTACCACAAGCTGAGTTTGCATATAATAGTTCAGTCAATAGGTCAATAGGAAAATCTCCTTTTCAGATTATTTATAGTAAGAATCCCAATGGTGTGTTAGATCTAATTGATCTACCAATTCAGGGTAAAATCAGTGATGATGCAGAAGCATTTGCAGAGCACATACAAGAATTGCAGGAAGGTGTTAGAAAGAAGTTGCAAGATAGTAATGAAAGGTATAAGGTAGTAGTAGATGCAAGTAGGAGACTAAAAGTATTTGTGGTGGGAGACATGGTGATGGTTCACCTCAGGAAGGAGAGGTTTCCCAAGGGCACATATAACAAATTGAAGTATAAGAAGATTGGACCATGTAGAATTTTGAAGAAGATGAATGATAATGCCTATAAAGTGGAGTTGCCTAATGATTTTGATATTTCACCAATTTTTAATGTTACAGATTTGTATGAATTTCATGGGGATGAAGATGAATTTGAAGAAGAAGAGGACATAAACTAGGAGCAACAAATACCTAAGAAGAAGAAAGAAAAAATTATGCAAGTACTTGATAAGAAGATAATTAGTACTAGGTAAGGAAACTACAACAAATACTTGGTACAATGGGAAGGTTTACAATAGGAAGATAATACTTGGATTTTAGAGTGGGAACTAAAAAATATTGATAGCAAAAAGTTGTAGGAGTTTGATCAAAGGAACTCGTAGGAGCAGAGTTCTTTTCAACCAGAGGAGAATGATGTAGGAGCCTATCTTCCGGAGGGCATAACTTTTGATCCGATCGTTGGATCGGCTTGAAATTTTATGGGGAGCTAGATAAAGAGGTGGACATGCCATGGGCTAGACAACTCTAGTCGTCTAGTTGTTTTTTTAGGCTTTTATCAGGTCCTAATTCCTTCATCTAGTGCCCCAAAAATACTTTAAAACAAATTGAAGAAGCAAAAGAACCTGAAATAGAGGCAAAGGAGAAAGCAATAGCAAAAATAGAAGAACAAGCAAAAGTAGAGTTTGAGGACAAACCAAAATATGAGAACATGATAGAGAAGCATAAAAAAAAAGAATAAAATATTGAACAATTAAATATAACAAAACATTAGATTAAGGTTACAACATATTGCCACCCACACCACTAAGAGCGATAATAATCTTGGAGGCATGGCTTTGGAAAAAATATTATGGTTCTACATGGAATCAAAAGGACAACAACTATGGTAGTGTTTAGAAAAGAAAGCATAGTGACTCCGGTTTTTAGAGTGGTGCAATATCATCAAGGGATAATTGGTACCATCATTTGAGTTACCATAGCAAGGCAAAAAATTCTAGAGCCAACAAAGCAGTCTGGAATACTCAAGTGGTAAATGCAAAAAAGTATGGATGAAAAGAGTGATATTTATTTTGAGTAAAAAGATGCTTCCAACACATGGAAACAATCAAAATTTCATTGAGATGTATGGATGATCAAGATTGGTACTAGTTCACAACAAAGCTTAGAAGATCATATTGTTTAGTCTCTTCTTATATTTTGAGGATAAAATATTTTGTAAGGGGATGGAATGTTAGGTACCCAAGATAAGTATGTAATATTATTATATAGTATAAATATTATAATATTATATTATATTTAATTATCCCACATGTATTGATAAGTGGGAGTGATGGGTAGTTAGGCATTATAAATAGAGGTAAAAAATGATGGAGAACACATGAAGGGAATAATATTGTAATTTATCTCAATTTGATATATTGTAAGGAGTGGTTTCCTTCCAATAAGAAGCATTGTACGGTGTTGCCCTACCTCAAGGGTTTAAAATATAAATTGAGAACATTTGAGTAATTTGCATTGATTGTGTTATTTTATTATTCATTGTGGTTATTTTTATAAATTGCAATAATTTTGTGGATGATAAAGGAGGAGTTATATCTTAATGTTTTTTTTAAATAAAGGGGTAAACATTTATTGATATAATATAAGATTATAGAGTATAATGAAGCCCCCAATTAGGACTCAAATAAAAAACAAAACACCAGACAGGGTCAAAACCCAAAGAAAACAACAAGCACAAACCACATTAAGTTTGGAAATACTTGTGGATCAACTCTTAAAGGCACTGAGAGTCACCATATGGGATATTATTCCAGTTATCCATAATCCAAAGACCCAAAAGCTTCAAAGCCCTTTTGGCCAAAAAATCAGCAATCTCATTCCATTCCCTTGGTATGTGCACAAAGAAGATGAATTCGAACTCTTCACTAATTTTGAGAATCTGAATGGCCACAGAGGCCAACTTCAAATTAACATCCTCCAACATTTTGTTGTTTAAAATATTAACCAAAATTTGATATTCAGACTCGTAGATGCTCCTGTGCTAGCCAAGAGAAAACCCTCTCTATAAGGCCTCGATAATCGCAAGAGATTCCATAAAATTGTTGTAGTGAACACCTTTATAAATGAAAAATAAAAAATTGACCATGCTAGTAGAGTATCTCCCAACACCACAAATTCTAGCATGTCCAGGATTACCCCTGGATGACCCATCAATATTAATTTTTAAAACTCCTCCAGGGGGTGGCCTCCACCTACCATCTCTTCAAAATTTCTTACTAAGCTAGGGAACCCTGCTAGGGTGAGAAGAGTCTACACCAGCCTCAAAGAGACAAAGGGCCTACCGTACCTTCTCCTCCCTAGAGTCCAAAAGAGGATACACATCACATTTGATATGGATAGTTTTCTGAACCATACATAAGATCCTTTGCTAGATCTGTTGAACAACCAAATGTCTACCTTGAAAGATGTGATGGTTCCATTCAAGCCAAATCTACCATATGATGCAATAAGGGCCCAAATTCCAATCCACTTGGAGGAAGGGGGTATGCTCAAAAACTCCACCAGGGAGAGCACATGAAAACAAGGATGGTTCTAGGAACTCCACAATAGTGCCAAATGTATCTAGCAAGGGAGCATTGGAAAAATAAATGAGAAGAGTCATCCTCATTATTACCATAAAGGACACAAAAAGAGGGACCCTAAAATCCCCTCTTCCTCATGTTATCCGAAGTGAGGCATTTATTATGAGCGACCAACTAAAGAAAAAGTTACATTTAGACCAAGCAAATATGTTCCACACATTTTTCCACCATGTGATAGGGAGGCTCACAAAATTTTGCATATCAAGAACCTAATAACCATTGGCTATAGAGTAGGTTCCCTTGGGATCAAGGTTCGAAGCTAAAATGTCTTTACCCCTCAATGAAGAGCAGGGCCTCCCCACAAGAATAAGAGTAAACACATCTCTATCCTTGGCCAATCCCCCCTGGGACCATTCCTGTGGATCTTTCCACTTGTACATCTCCATATTACCAAAACACTAGATTATTTTAAAGTCCTCCATACAAGACCAACCCACTTCTAAGAAAAAAAAGCTTAAGGAACATAACCTAGGATATTGAGTCAATATAGGAGGATGGCCATCCCAAGAATCCTACCAAAAAAAAGCATTTGATCCTCGATTGCAAATCCAGAATAAACCCTACTTAATTAAATTAGCACATATTTTTAGAGTGTCCCAAATAATCGAACCTTTCCCAACCAAGTTGAATCTAGAGATATCAGCCTCAAAAACACCTCTAAAGTACTTAGAAGACAATATTTTATCCCAAATCTAATCTTGAGAAGTACACCATCTCCAGTAGATTTTTGCAGCCAAAGCCTACCTAGAAAGAGTTGCCTGTCATAACCTAAGGCCTCCCTATTGAATCGGCCTACAAACATAATCCCACCTAACCAAACTATATTTATATTGAGCAAGTTTTCAAATATATAAAAACTATCTTGAAAAAGCATCCATGTCCTTGATAAAACAAGAGAGAGTTGTTTGCACAAAACACCTGTAAATGGGTAAAGCTTGAATAACATATTTTAAAAGAAATACTCTACCCACAAAGGATATCCATCTGACGATCCAGTGATTCACCTTCCCTCTAAACTTATCAAGCATAGACTACTAAGAAGATCTAGTAAGAGGATGAGATGAAATCAGAATACCAAGATAAATGAAGGGGGAGTCCCAACCTGGAATCTTAGAATTCTAGAAGTATTGGCTTGAATAAGAGGAGGGGTATTGAAGAAGAAAATAGAATACTTATCCTTATTAATTAACTACCCAAAAGCACCAAGATAAATGTCAAGAGACCATCTAATGTTACCAACTTCCAAGGTAGTGGCAACTCCCAGCAAAGCTGTATCATCAACAAATTGAAGGTGGGAAAGAGATGGCGAACTGCTATCCCAATTTCAACCCTAAAGGAGACCATACCTAAACTAATACTTGAGCAATATTCCCAAATCTTCCACCATAATAATAAACAAATAAGAAGATAAAGGATATCCTTGCCTCAATCCCCTTGAGGCCTCAAATAGCTTCGACAACTCATTATTAACAAGAATAGAGAATGAGGAAGAAGAAACACAACTCATCACCCATCGAATCCATTCCTCCTCAAAGCCAAAAGTAGCAAGAAATTTTTGAAGAAAGGACCATTTGACTCTATCACAGGCTTTGGCCATGTCTAAATTAATGAAGAAATTTTTCTCCTTAGAAGTTTCCATCGAGTGAATAGCTTTCATAGCAATGACAATCCCATCCAATATTTTTCGGCCAGCAACAAACCCACCTTACTCCTCAGAGATGATTTTTCTCAACCATATCTTTAGCCTCTTAGTAATAATTTTTGAAATGATATTATACACAACATTGCAGAGAGCAATAGGCCTAAACATATCTAGAGAATTTACTCCCTCTTTTTTAGGAATAAGCACCACAAAGGTAGCATTTAGGGCCCTTAGCATCTGTTTTTTATTTTGGGACTCATGGACCACCTCTAGAAGATAAAATTTGATTAAATACCAAAAATCTTGATAAAACTCAAACGAGAATCCATCTAGGCTCGGGGTTTTCTCTTTTTCCATATTATATACAACATTTTTCAACTCCTTAAGGGAAATTGGGCCCATAAAATTCTCATTCATCTCTCTAGAAAAAATCGAGGGAATACAGTTTAGAATAAGCTTTTCATCCTCATCATCTGAGAGGGAGTCCTTGAAGAGAGAGGAAAAATACCTCCTAGTCTCTTCTAAAATATCCCTAAAAGAAGAGAGAAGGGCACCTTGAGAATTCACAAGAGAGGAAATTAGGTTACCATTATGACGAGCCTTAACTGAGTTAAAAAAGAAGATCATGTTCCTATTCCCTTTTTGAAGCCAATTCACTCGAGCTTTTTGTTTCTAAAAAATTTCTTCCTTCATCTCCCATTCAACAAGTTATTTTGAAGCCTCAGATTCCTCAAAGAGAAGCTCCTCTATGAGTCCATGATCTCTAATATTCTTTGAATCTTCTTCCACCTTCTTTAGAGCTATCCACTTAGCCAAGGAAAGGTTCCCAAAATTTAGACAATTCTACCTCTTTAATCTATGCTTAATAAATTGTAGTTGCTTCATAAAGGAATACATAGCGGTGCCATGAGATGGTTTGCCATTGGTCCACCAGCCTCACATGAAATCATGAATCTTAGGATCCCAAAGACACATAATTTTAAACTTAAAGGAAAAATTATTCTTTAGCCTAAACTCAAGAGTAGAGAGTTTTATAGGCCAATGATCAGATCCCCTACCCTTTAGAATCATAGAACTAGAGCTTCTCTTATTACCAATCCAAAAACTAGAGATCAAAAACCTATCTAGTCTCTCTGATATGGACTCTTCCCCACATATTCTATTATGCTAGGTAAATATCCCATTATTCGGCTTAATGTCATCCAAGTTTAGGTCCTAGATATGAGCACTGAAGACAAAAGAAAATGGATTGAGATGATCAAATCCACTATGTTTCTCCTCTAGACAAGTGATAGAAATAAAATATCCAACCAAAATCCATGGGTACAGGGGAGCTAGACTTCTCACAAAGCCAATGTGCTCCCAAAAATTTACTTTACCATTGTAATCAACAGGAGCATACACAATTGTAAGTAGGATGGTTTCACCAGATTTATTATCATGCCCGATCATATAAATAGAACATCTGCTGGAAATCCAAGTAAGAGGAGAGATCTTAACTAGATCCCATAAACAAGCAACGCCACCAACATATCCACATGTGCCAATACACTAGTATTGATCCCTTCTCCACAACTTGGGAGCAATATTGAACATATTATCAGTAGCCAATTTAGTTTCCTAAATAAACACCACTTTTGAAGAATGTACATGAATCGAATCACAAACAACTTTTTATCTTGGGATGTTGTTCAACCCCCTTACATTCCATGAGAGGATAATAATTTCTAGGGGTTAGAAAAATGGGAGTCCAATGTTCTCACCAAGTCTGACTCCACCAAAGTCTCCCCCATTAAATTAATTTTATCTTGGTATTTCTTTTGACCCACCTTCATATTCTTATCCGAAGCACCTTTTTTAATTGTTTTCCATTGCAATCTCAACATCGTAGGAGTTTTGTAGTCTAAGGATGACTGCATCAGTGCCTGAGTAGGAGAGAGCACAACTATATATATACCACTTTCCAAAATAGTTTTCCTTCTAGGGCTAGAGCCAACCATATCACCTGTACTCGGAGCCAAAGCCATTTGTTCTTCATTTAAACCCACTAGATCTGATTCCTTAGGTTCCACCTCAAGAAGAGACATTTGATTCAACCCTATTATATCTTCACCAGATAGTGATATTTTAGATAACTCCATTTACTGATCAATATCATCTAGTATATCAAAGCAGTTGAGCAAAGCATATGGTTGGCTATCCTTACCCTTCTTCCTATGTTTCAAGGTTTTACAAGAACAAAGCCTTCCTTATCCCGATCCCCTTCCTTTATCGGGGCTTTTTATTTATCTAGATTTTATGCAGATTGAGAGGGCCCCAGATTTGAAGCCATGAGCGAGATAAACATAGGATATTTTCTTTGCAGGTGGCCATATTCATGACAGATCTAACAATAAAATGAAAGAGCTTCATAGTCAAGTTATTGAACCCATGTAGATGATCCAAACTGTATTTCAACAGAATCTAGAATAGGATTGTTTAAATCAATTTTGACATAGATACGAGCAACAAAAATTACCTTTTTCTCCATCATCTGTTGTGATGGTCCAACCAAATTCCCAATAAGAAGGGCAATCATATGTAAGATATCATTTATCTAGAATTCCAATGGGAGCCACAAGAGCCGAACCCACATTGGAACCCATGATGGACACTCCTTTAACGGGTGAAAACCCACATGCCAAGGTTTAAGAAAGAGTTCAGCTTGGTTACAGAAATAGGGTCCCCATTCAAATGCTTTTTTACGATCTTTAAGACAAGAGAAAACCACCATAAAATAGCTATTTGCACTCAACATCACCTCAACATAACTGTTAGGGTTTCAAGTCCTAACCCAAGCCTCCATAAAGGGAATATAAATTTGCTAATAAGTGCATGCTTAGTTAAATAATCCACATCTTCCACCACAGAGTCTGGTTGAACCACTAGAACTGGCCTGGTTTCACATCGTTCCAAACATCCATTGTTCTTTAACAAACGATTTCCAACATGCATTGGGAAATCCTGTTCCTTCAAGTCATTTTTAGATGAAAAAACATCACTATGCACGCTATATGATGGGCCTGATGCCATCACAACATTCCTTATATATCTGAATTTTGTTATTTCAATCAATGTGAATAATATTTCGATAATAAAAATGTAGGTTCATAGCATTATTTATTTTTCAAAAACTTAAAGACTCGGTCACTTATTTGTTATTTGTTTTCAAAGACTCAAACTCAGTAGCTTAATTGTTATTTGTTTTTAAAAGACTCAAAGACTTAGTAGCTTAGTTGTTATTTGTTTTTAAATACTCAAAGACTAAGTAGTGTAATTGTTATTTGTTTTTAAAAGACTTAAAGACTCAATAGCTTAGTTATTGTTTTTTACTAAAGACTCAAATAATCAGTAGCTTAGTTTTTATTTCCTTTCAAAGACTCAAGACTCATTATATTAGTTTACTATTTGCTTTCAAAGACTCGAGACTCATTAGATTATATTTTTGTTTGCTTTCAAATATTTGAGGCTCATTAGTTTAATCATCATTTGCTTTTCAAGTTTATTAGATTAGTTGTTCTTACATCAGATCAAGTTTCCTTTTCATAGCTCATTAGATTATTGTTTTCATTGCATCCTCAGGGTTAGTTTTATATTTTCATGGTAAATAGGTATTTTTAGCATTAAAAAATAACAAAAATATAAAAAAAAAACAACAAAAAATAAAAAATAGAAAAAAAACATTAAAAAAAATAAAAAATAAAAAACAAAAGCAAAATAGCACAAAATAAAAAAAACACATTAATTCACATGCACTTGCACATTACATTCTACAAATATTTTAGGAGGAAAAAATTTATGTGATATTGGATTTCATCACCAACCATCTGTTGAGTCTTTAGACACCATAGCTAGATCGCATAGTCTCCTGGATTTCATCACCAGGAAGTTGGTTACCCTTGGGATTAGCTCAAGGTAATTTCGAGGTTAGACACCCTTTTGTTCATAGGGCTTAATAATTTTTGGACTCGTAAATGTCATTTATATCCAATCCTGATAGAGAGTGAAGCAAAATTCCAACTAGACAAGTAGCAGGATAACCATTTTTTTTATCCCCTTAGGATACCCAAAGCCAACCCACCATCCTAGGAAGCATTTTTAGCCATTTGTGTCTCATTCCTTGCCAGGGGAGTGGGCATAAACACACCATTTTATATTTCATTCCATCACCATTTCTTAGGTCTAGAGAACATCAAACACACCAAAACTAAAATAAAAAAATAGGGAAATATTATGAAAACATAAAAAAAATTAAAACATCAAAACAAAGACATCATTGTTTGCTTGATTTTCTATATGTATAGCTAGTGCATTTTTATTTTAAAAAAATAGAGAGAAAGAGAGCATCCACCAAAACCCATTCCATTCTATATAGCCTATGGTAATGATCCACAATCATTCCAAGGCCGACTCCTAGACCCAAGTCTCCATGGACCATTCAGGTCAATATGCCCATTTTTCAACTGCTCCCTCAACTCATCAAAGGGATGTGTTGCAAATCCATAAGGGTAGCATGTTTGATGAAGCACACCATTACATTTATCACCCACCCGATATGCATCACACTGGATGTGATCAAGGTGTGAATCACCATGTCACCCACACCATCCCTCCTGAGTCACCTTGCCTTGAGATCCCTTTCTTTGCCCAATCCAAATGTCACACTCATCGATATTGAAGTCATCCACCTTATTTATACCAATCCAATCTACCATGTCCAATCATCTAATACCCATTAAGACCCTTCTTTATCACATCTCCCACCACCTAGCTCACCATGACCATCTCTACCCTTGCTACACATTCCTAATCACACTAATTCTACACTCGCTTAGGTGTAAGCTTATAAGCCCATCCTCCACCATATCCCACATCTTCTTCTAGTTTTCATCCCACATCGAGTGTGCCAAATTTTGGAATTCTACCAAAGTTATTCCTATTTGAGGGGACTAATTCCATCCCTCTGTAGCATGTTGTAAGCCCAATTTCATTTGCCATTGACCTTAACCACCCATCTTCCTCCAATCACGTTCACTCGTCATAATGCCCATACATATTTACATCACCCTCCTATACCATACATAATGCTTACCCATATTAATTGATCCAAGTTTTTATCGATTCCCATATACACTCATCCAACTCCTCTTCTTCTTTTAAATTTCCTAACCCACCTCCCCAATCCATGGCTCTCAATGTCACTCCTTCCATAACTTACCCTTCATCCACCACCATTCATATCACTAGTGCACATGTTGCACATTTTTCTACTATATGTTCTACTTGTCCTCCATAATTTTATGATCCTATGGTATCTTCTCATCAGTTGTATTCACAATAAGTACCCCTTAGCCATTGTCCATTGTGTCACATCCATTCTTCTCACACTACCCATATTCCCCAACAACCACCCCATATTCTCAATCCTCCATCTCATCCACCTGCCCAAGGATCATTATTTCCCCAATCATCATCATGGGCCTCTTGTTCATCCATAGTGCCCGCAATTTATTCCCACCCTCATGACTCTCATTAGTGGCCTATGATATAGTCACAAAACCCACACCCACATCAACCACCACCTCATCAACACCATTTCATCCCTAATCAGTATCAACCCACCTCCCAATCATACCAATCACATCCCACCCAACACCTGCATCATCTAACCTCCACACAACCCCTTCATTCCTATCAATCATTGTATCCCCAACCCCTACCACCTACATATCATCAACATCACACTCAATAACTACCATCGCACCCCATGCACACCCACAACCATTCTCATCAACACCATCAATATGCACCCTTAGGATCCCAAATCCCTCAAGTGTCATATTCTAACCCCAACTACCACCATTACCATAAACTTCATTCAGATCAATCATATCCCCAAATTGAGCCATCCTATTTGAATCATCATTTTGTACACTACTCAACTCTCTAAGCCACTTTAGACACATTCCAATAGTTGGCCAAAAAGGTGAATAGTCTAGAATCACAAGTTACAGGCATGGGATATCAAAAGCCAACCTTGAGTCAACTCCAAAACTATCCCATCAACCCTTCAATACCAAAAATACCCTATCCTCCCTTGTTTGAAATGACCAAATTCAAAAAGCTAAAGGGAAAATAAAACCCTCAAGATCATGTGATCACATTCATCAATACCTATTATCTCATTAATATAACAAAAACTCTCATGCTCTACATATTTTTGATATCCCTTGAGGGAGGAGCCTTGGATTGGTACAACCATTTTTCTAGACACAACTTGTATAATTTTGAAAAATTAGCCAATATCTTTCTAGAGCACTTAACTCTGAATGTAAAAAAGAAGACCACATTGATGGATCTCACCAATCTTCATCAATTTGATGATGAATCTATCCTCGATTATTGTAATCAATGGAAAGTGGTACTAACTGAGTTACCATTATCTATCCCCATAACTAACCTAATTTAGATGTTCACTCAGAGTTATTCCAAATCAACAACCATCCTACTTCAACTCCAACAATATCAAACTCTTGAAGATCCTTGAACCAAATCAAGATCATTGAAGATATCAAAATCCAAGAAGGGGAGGTCAAGCTTCAAAAGAAAGAATGACTAGACAAAAATTCTAAGGGTAACAACAATGACAATCAATCCAAGCCTACCTAGGTCAACCAGGTAGTGTTGAGTATCCCAACCACTCAACCCCCACAACCTCAACATCCACAAAATAACCCTCTTATCCATCGTAATAGCTAACATACAACACTGTACCACATCCCACTCAACTTCAAAATCCCAATCAATCCACCTATCAATATGCACACCCTCAATGAACCCCACATAATTTCACACCTCTCTTAGAGCATTTTTCAACCATATTTTAAAACTTATGGATACATAGTTGATCTCCTTACCTAAGATAAGACTTGAAAATCTAAACTAAGCTAAAGGAAGAGGGTATAGAAAATATCGTTACTACATTTTCCATCACCAAAGAGGTTATGATCTCCATGATTGTCAATAATTCCAAAACCTAGTGCAAGATATGATTGATCGAGGGGACATTATAATTGATTACCCTTTAGCTCATCCTAACTAAAACCTTAGAATTTATCAAAATACTTTACAACATGGGACCACACAATAACATAATGGTGCATCAACTTCTACAACCCATTCAAATCAAGTCAATCACATCAATAATGGCCCATGTTACCAAGGTTTTGTGGGAACAATAATTCATGATCACTTTACTCCTGCTTCATCCATCCCCTCTGTCACTCCTCAAGAGCATCAATATTGGGGGTAGTGCACTGTCCAATATGAATTTCAACCAATAAATATCCCTCCATATACTTTTACATCCACCACAACATAGGTTAATGAATCAACTTCCTCCTCAACTTCATCTTCTACATCATCTGCTCCAATTACTTCTCTTCTTGCTATCACATCATCTTATCAAACCACTCTATCCATCTCCTCTTCCAATTTTTCCTCCTCTCAATATACACCACCATCCTCTTCCTCCATCTTATCTAAGCTCTCATCCTCTGCTATTGTGCCCTACACTTCTTCCAAGCTACCTCTCTCAGAGTCTTTAGTCCACTCATTCCATCAAGATTCCCCTCTTGTCCCTATCCCTATATCTAGTATTGAATTAGGGGAGTCCTTTGTTCATGAGGTCACTATCTCTCCCCTTGCTATCAATTCAATTGAGGATTTTGATCACCCCAATGACATTCCCTTAACTATCAGTGCTATCATCCACATTGGTTCTTTCACCAATTATACCAAATTTATCTATGAAGGTCTCCATATTTTCTCTAAGCCACCTATTTTTATAGAGTCTTCAATGCTATTTTGTGGTAACATAAATTATCTATCCAATTTATCCTTTGCTATGAAATATTTCCCATATTTCAATTGGCACAAATTTAGCCTTCATCGATATGAACAGGGTTTGTGCTTTATTGTTGAACCTCCCTACCAACTACCAAAGGACAAATCTAGTTTAGGGTATCATAAAAACTCATCGATACTCCTCCTTGGGAATGACCTCCAATGTATTACTCTTGATCTTGAGGATGACAATTTTGATGAATATATCAATCCTAAAACAATCACTTTCTTCCTTCAATTTTTTTCCAAGTCACAACCATCCATGCCCTTTACCCTAATGCCTCAAATAATAGGTAATTCTCTCATCCACTTGAGATCCCCCCATTTTGTTTTAAGGAGACTCCCATGCCTTGCTACATATCCCATATGTGCCTTGGAATTCTCCCTCCTCTCATACCATGAACTATTCAGGGCCCTCACATTTAGGTCTAATGCATCAAGTCCCTCCAACCATTTCACCTAAGCATTTTTACAAGAAGACCATGAACAACTCCTTACATCAATCACCTTCATGTTTTACACCTCTTATTCCAACATTATATCTACCACCTCTTCTTCCAACACCTCATCATTGGACTAATATCCATCATGTGGCCCAACCCCTACCACCTTGCCACCCACCTTATCCTTTTTCTCATATCCCCCATGTATCACAACCCTTGCCACCTTGCCGCCCACCTTATCCTTTACTTCGTACCTCTTATACAATCCAACCCCAACAACCTTGTCACTCATCCTATCATATCCATCCACCTTTGATTCCTCCATTTCCTCATCCCTTCCAACTTAGTCCTCACCATCACATCCAACCATTCCCACCTATCTTGCCTACTCTAAGTTCACTAGTTATATTGAAACAAATATTGAACTAACTCACCAATATTAATCTCAAGTTTAGTCATCATAGAGCCTCTATGCTGCACTTTAAATCCTCACCAATGCAATCCTTCTCCACTCAACCTTATTCACCCCAACCCTCCAATAGACCTTGGACTTATCATCACCTACCTTATGTAGACATGGGTAAGTGCTTTCTCGGGATGAGGGAATGACAAGAATTAGGAAGAAATTATGAGTTTTGTTATGACACTTGACATGTTATTTTACTGTAGACGGGTAAGTTTAGTAGACATCTAGGTCAATAGATGTCTTGGATAGACTTGTAGACATATAGATAGTAGATTTCTAGGGGATGTAGGTAGAATTTTGGGTAATAGACATCTAGGATAGTTGGGCTAGATGTTTAGGTAGTATATGTCTAGGCAATAGACGTCTATGGTGAATACAGGAGACGTCTAAACAAAATATTTCAAGACATATGAGCTAGATGTCTAGGTAGTATATGTCTAGGATCAATGATATATAAATTTGATAGTATATGTTTAGGATATCTAGGCTATACATCTAGGTAGTAGACATCTAGGTTAGGTTTATCAACAAGGTCAGATGGCTAGGCTTGGACGTGTGATGGGTTGGTTTATATGGACAAGCATAGACATCTATAACTTGGACATTCATCCTTTAATCTATAACTCTCCTTACCTATTCTTGCAACAACACAACACAACACAATGAAAATGTTCCTCCTCATGCCAAGCAATTATCAATACTTACAACACAAAACTATACTCTAGATAAAATAATACGTAACACATGCAATCTAGAACAACGTTTGCTACATAACATATCTGCATTTATAGATAAGTATGGATAGATTACAAAATGAAATAGGGGGGTATTTTATAGGCAAGTCCAAGAGGTTACTGCAACCAACCTGAATCAACCGTTCCAACTTCCCTATGCTTAACAAATCAGTTTTAGATGTAACAAATATTTTAGACATCTAAGTAGTAGTCCAAATATCTAACTAACTATATGTCTAACCAATCCAGACATGTAACAAATCTAGATGTCTAACAAATCCAAACGTCTAACATAAATGATGGCTACGTTTGTCCTTTTGTGCATTTAATTAATCAGTCTGTATTCATTGGATCGACTGATTTACATTGCAAAACATTACATCACATAACTCAAAACATTATCAAAATCATAGTTCTTCATAGGATATTCTTGTCAGATAGTTCTGTAATTTATTTCTTTGTTGAACTATTATCTACATCTATCCTCCCATTCAAAGAAGTTGATGTCCTTAGTGACTTTATCTGCTCTCTCTAAGGGGTCCCAACATATTTGAGAGCTATAGCCTAAAGTACCTCCTCCAATTCTTGTACTTGTGCTTGAAGAGCTTCACATTCATCTTGAACCCGCTTGGCATAGGTGTAATACTTGGCCCATTTTACTCCCAAGGTGTTGGAACGATCTTCTATATTTTGGAGCCTAGATAAGAATTCATCTTCTCACTATAATAAAATCTCCATCTACTATTTGAACACTATGGAGTAAGATGAAGCCTTTTGTGCTAATTCTATTTTAAGAGTGGCCTCGTGCTATTATGCTTGAAGAAAATCCTCTCACAAGGCTACCTATTCTCTATACCAAGTCTCTTCACATTATTTCATATCCTGTTGCCAAGCTATATCAGTCTGGTTATTTTAAGCCACTAATATTTTGGTCTGCTTAATCAGTAGTTCCTTAGCCTCCTTTTGCTTCAACATTTTAGCCTCAAGTTTGATAATTATCTGGGCTCGTTCTTCAAGTTGAGTGCTAAGGTTCTCCAATTCCTGTTGCTTTTTTTGAATATGCTGCACAACTTCATCCATCCAAGAAATTCCTTCTGCTAGAATTTGCTCCTTCCTTTGCAATTCTACCTATGTTAGTTGTAATTCACTATCCAAATTTTGCCTAGTTGAATGCAATTGTTTGATCCCCTCCACTAGACAACACAACAAGTGGGCTAGGAAGTTGAACTGGCTATACATTAGTAGCAATTCAGGTGCCAACCCCACCTTTGAGTTGTGTTCCATGGAGAGTTGGGAAGGAGTATTGTTGTCATGGCCACAAATGTGCATCGATGCTAAATTTAAGTAAAGGGTAGGTATCTTCTCAGGCAATTGTTTCATTCCCTCCATTGTTGATAAGTGTGCAGTGGGTAAAGTCTACGGATGGTCCTAGATGCTAGAAATATATGCTCATTAGGAACCCTGTGTGGCCCATTTCACCAACCTATCCAGCTCCTCTTCCACCATGAACTTCCACTTCTTCCATCGGCTAACACAAGCTACATCAAACTATAAGCATAAATTTTCCATCACTTCAGTCAACTTGGAAAAAAAATCTATGCTTGTTGATCCATAATATCTAATGGATCTATTTATAGAATAAAAAGTAGCCAAGAAGCCCATCGACCTATTCAAGAAATGGAAGGTGATATTATATGAAGAAGAGGTACATGAGGGACTTGATCTTGGTGGCTGTCACCTTCTATCCCAACTACTTATTGAGATAAATATGTTTGTGGGGACTGCTCTCCCTTCTCTATGTTGGTCTCGTTTCCCAAAGAGACCTCTTCCTCAAGTGATATGGAATGCTATTCTATCCTAGGTGCTATATTTCCAACACTAGGGTGTGGTACACCCTCCTGTACCATTGTAATTATGAATTTAGCTAGAGTCTCTATGGATACTGATATTCTTGTTGTTTTGGCTACATTGACTGCAAGAATATCCTCAAAGAAAATTTCTTGTATAGAGGCCATGAAGAAAGTAGTTGTAAATATATATTCGAGAGGTGCTATTGGTGACATTGCACAAAACCAAAAATGAGCTTCTGCCATATATTCCTTAGGTCAAATATGAACAACAGTATTGGTTCCAGCTAAAACATTCTATAGAATTGAGGGGATTTCAAAATCAACCTTTTCTCGATGTACATTCATTTGTTGCTCAAGATTTTGAGCTATCTCTCAACTACAAGAAATATTCTCTACTATGATGCCTTGCATCGAATCTAGAGATAGGGATAGGGGTGGTAGATCAAATCATCATATCTTACTCGTCAGCTTGGTCACTTTTGGTGGAGTTGTAGTAACTTCATTTTTTGATCCTTTCACCTTAGTCAATGGTGGTGTCGTATCCTCCCCTTTGTAAATGATCACTAGCTCCTCCTTATAAGATGACTTATGGGAGATCTAATCCACTCATGGCTTATTTAATGGCATTTGATTCTTCACCTGTGGTTTGGCATCCTTCCACTATAAGATGTTCAGGACCAATTTTGGTAGTTATTGAGGTGGGTCAAAGTCTAGAATCTGTACTCTAACACTGTAAGTTGTATCCAATAATAATTAAATGGTGTGGAATACCATCAAACAATTCTTAGAATTTCACATCATAAATTAGCCAAGTGAGTTGTCCAATCATATACCCCTACCTTTTCAATCTCCTTCAAGTAAGGAATAATCCAAATAGGAAGATCTAAGCTCTGCTATTCACCAGAAAATCTGGCCATCAAGATATTAATAATGAATTCCAAACCCTTATTCTTTAGTTGTAGCTACTTAACTCCTCAGTTATCATGATTTTGCTAACATGGAATCAACCTCCTCCTCTCTTAGAGTAGTGATGCTCAGAATTAGTTATGAGGTTTTCTTGGGATTGACCCTCTCATTCACCACTAGTTTTACCTTCTTTAAAGGTCCAAATGTACGTTGGAATGCTATAGGAGAAAATTTAATCATCAGGTTTTGACCATACATGCATACTATATTGGTATTACACAATGCATCATAAGTTTACAACATCTACACCAGGTATTCCTTAAAAACTCTTTCTCAAAAATTTGAACCTACAAAATAAAATTAACTCATGTAGACACCTAAAATGCGTCATGTCGAGGTGACTACTCATATGGGACATGCTAGAAGACCATATGGAAGACCTTGGACAAATACCAAGGTATAGCAGTGGTTTTAACCACTCAATTAGGTAGTTTGGCCTAATCAGTGTTAGCCATGGTTGACACCCATGGTTAGCAGTGCTGACCATGCCTCAGAGCCACGACTAGCAGTCAAAATCAGTTGGACCTTGATCCAATCCAAAATTGGTTGCAATGGCCAATTGGTTGCAGATCCGAGCGGTTTGGGGGTGGAAATATCTAGAAGCTTCCTTCCAACTACTCTAACTACCCATTCTTGATCTTGGCTTCCTCATGAAGCTAGGACATAGCCCTCCTAGGTGCTATAAGACCCCATCCAAATTGGGAGAAAGAAGAGAGATGCATAGGTGAATTTGAGCAGTGAAGCCCTATCGAATTCAACACTCACCTAATTGCATTGTGACATTGCTTTCTTACCCCTAATTGAGAGATTGAAATGGCAATTCAAGCCATGGAGGTCCTAGGAGGTTAGGAGAGCCAAGAAACGCAATTACACCAATTTCACGTGCAATCAAAGCAATTCAACCACCAAATATGTCAGAGGACACAGAGGCGACCCTTGACCATCAATTTGGCAAGAGGATTCAGAGATTTAGCCCTTGAATTGGAGGACAAGCACACTTCAAGCTCCATCATGGCTGTCAGCCATGGCTAACAGTGCTCACCATGCCATAGAGCCATGGTTAGGGTATCATCCCTGATTTCCTTGTTTTCTCATCATAGGATTTTTTAATGGCATTAGATTAGGCATAATTTAGGTTTAATTGCATTATTAGAGATTTTTGACCGATAGAATTAGCTTGTTTAGTTGTCTTGCTTTCAATATTGTAATTAGGATACTAATGAATATTTTTCATGCTTCCATGCTTTCAAATTCATAATTAGGCCATTAGATAGATACATATGCTTTTCCTTTACATGATTCATAGCATATTTTCATGTTTTTCATAGGTTTACTAGCTTTCTTGCATTTTCTTGATTATATGCTAGTAACATCATGTGTTCATACAATTTCCTCAAAAAGCCTCATCAAGAGAGGCATCCTTTATTACTAATGCTTCTTGTTGTTTATTGCATGTAGGATTAACAGGGTTTTGACATGCAAGGCAACAAATACCTCTAATCATGGAGAAGAAGGTCATCGACACCTTGGAGCAGTTCGTGTCATTTTAAAAGGCATTTGGAATGCACCTACCCTTGAGGGGGATTTTACACTATTGTAATTGTTGTATCAAATGGGTATCCCTAAGAGGGATGGATTTGTAACTTGACTTGATTTGAAATTAATAAAAGATCTTTGTATTTTGTTTCTTTTCATTCTTGTCAATTTGTGTATGCCTATTTGCATCATTTTCAACAATTTCAATATTAGGTGTAAGCCTTTTTGGATGCTACAGAAGGCGATCACGATGGGAATTCCACATTAAATGCCATAGATCACTAATTTTTATGTTTTGTGATGATAGGTGCTAGCCGTGTTGATAGCCATGGTCAAAAGTTGTCACCGCAGTTGACACCCATGGGCAATAGTCACAACCACACCATAGAGCCATGGTCAACATATGACAGGTCATACAATAGGGAGAAAAAGCTTAATCGAATGAGGATCTGAGGTAGGATCCATTTTCTCTGATTTTCCTATTTCTCTATCTATGTTTTTCCAGAAAGTCTAAATTGCTAGCATAATTAGGGAATGCAACAAAAAAGATAAAATGCATTGAGTCCCTAGGTCTTTTTCTTAGGTTCCACTAGTCATTGCTAGGAACAATGGACCTCTGAGTGCAGTCCACCCTAGTCTCCAGTGGTCTAGGCCCTTCTTGTATGTTGGTTTGCTTGTATGAGGCCCAATCTAGTGGCCATCTCATCATCATCATTAGTATGCATTTTTTGAAAGTCATTTAGCTTAATCATGCATACTTTCTGAAATTAAATGTTCCTTTTGCATAGCATATAGAAGAATCATTTGAGTGTTGTTTTATGCATTTACTTTTCATGCAAAATAAAAGGAACCCCACACACCATGACACATTGTAAATGCTAGTGAGTTGGAAGTCACATCCAACCACTAGTAGGGTTCAACGATGGTGGTAGTGATTTCCATCCATTGGCCCAACTCCTTCGATCCTTGTGTTACTAGACCAATACCAGACCCAAGAACCATCCATAGCCTAGAAAATTTGCATGTACTTCTCTTTGGAGGGTATAACATTGACTAGGTGAGATTGGGTGAGGTTCTGGTAGGACCTGTGCTCCCTACCAGGTGTGGACTTTCATTTCCACATTTTAGGGGGATTACGTGACCTGGAGTTCATAGCCAGGTTGTCGAGCTATGAGTATACAGGTGAAAGCCCTTTAACAATTGAGTATATCATCAACATATTGAAAACATGATGAGAGTTACTTATTGATACAACAAATTGCAAAACACATCAAATAGTTTAGGGCTCACTTTAAACTTTAAAAGAGATAATCACCATTGTTTACTTTGTTTGCTTTAAAACTTACATATAGAGATAATACAATATCATGGTGGCTACATGGAGAGGCCGACCTAGGCGTAGATCCGAGGTCGAGGTTGAAGCTCCACCTAATGCACAACAAGATGTGCAACACCCTCAATCATAGAATCCTCTCGAATATCATTCGATGAGTATTAGAGGGGACAATTCTATGCATGGGGATCTTGTTGAGAATACCTTGGTATGAGGAGCTACTAGACACTCCTCGAGACATAGATCAGAGCATGGAGCTTCCCAACATGGGGGTTCTAAACATGTTAGCATTTACCATGATCGCACTCCACGTGCATCCATGAGATCTACTAAAGAGTTTGTCATTGAGGGATCCAGATTGGTACCCCTTCATCCTATAGCTAAGGGAGGCTTGAGGCCCCCAACATCTGAGTATAGATGAGTTCAGGATCCACCCATCCAGGGGCAAATGGATAGGGCCACTTTCGAGCGTAGGCCCACTCAAACTCCCAATAAAGGTGAGCCTTGTAGGATCACTATAGATGTATCTAAAGTGGGAGCCAATGGTATGCCACCTCATGAGCCATGGCATAGCAGATAGTTGGATGGTTTGGGTAAAGTTCTAGGATAGCTAGGTTACAAGCCTACTCCTACGCCTTCTCATCCTATGAGTGTGCGTAGCGGTAGTACCATTAGGACTATCAGAGAACCTGGAGAGTGCTCCAAGCATTCTCGAGATATGCGTGCCCCTGCATCTCATGCAGGCATAGAGTTTAGGCAACATCTGGATGTGAATGCCATCTTCATAGATAAGGGCAAGAGCATAGCAGATCAGTCCATTGGGGGACACACCCACAAAGCCGCTCGAATAGAGCGCACACACTAGAGGCCTCAAATGGCTGATCACATAGATAGATCTCACAAGCTGGTGTCAGAGCAAAGATGTCAGATCCTCCAAGACCAATTGGAGGATGTTCATGCAGAGCGAGAATACCTCAAAAATGAGAACACTCAAAGGCAAAGGTTCATAAGACAATGCTTATATGAACAATGAATGCATGAGCAATGCATCCTTGATCAAAAGGAGCATGTTGAGAGGGAGGATCGACTAGCCAGTGTTGGTTTACATCCCCATAGTGAGCATAGGGAGCGCATTGATAGATGAGTTGCTTCACAACCCGATTTGCACCCTGAGTATATAGATACCCATACTCGCTATACGACCCAACATAGAGATGGGTGCCCTCCACCCGAGCATCATGGGCATAGGTAGTACGAAGAAGAAGTGGGAGATGAATTAGATCAAGAATATCCTAAAATATCCCAAGTCGAGGAGGAGGATGAGCCTATTCCTTCACCTCGATCGAAGAGGAACGTGCCTCCAAAGGTGCCTCCAAGGCAATCCATAGAAGAGGAGTTCTTATCTTCGCAGGCTTATAAAGTCTTGGCAGAAAAGGTCAAAGCTATAGAAAAGCAAGGAATAACTTATCAAAATCCAACCTTGAATAAAATTCATAATGAACCTTTATGCCCATCAGTGCCTATTCCGCCTTATCTCGAGCATTTTGAAATGCCTAAGCTAGAAAATTTTAGAGGAGAGGAGGATGCTCAGGAGCACGTCACGAGATTTTTAGACATGTGCTTTCATATTGGAAGCAATGATGCCCTACTCCTACGGAATTTCATCATGACCCTCTCAGGCCTAGCTCGAGAGTGGTTTAATCAACTCAAGAGGTACAATATCACCAATTTTGAGCAATTGGTCGATGCATTTCTTGAACGCTTCTCCTTTGGCATCAAGAAGAAGGTGAACTTATCTGAGTTGGCTGCTTTAATGCAACATGATGATGAGCCAGTTATGGATTATGGGAAATGATGGAGAAAGATGATGGTAAAGCTACCATTTTCCATCCCTACTTCTGAATTAACTAGAATGTTTATGAAAAGTTGTGCAAAGCACATTTCGTTATTATTATAGTTGCAGTAATATCAAACCTTTGAAGAGGCTTTGGCGCAAGCCAAAGTGATTGAGGATATCAAGTTATAGGAGGGTAACTTGAAACTCAGAAATAAGAAGGAATGGAATAAGAAAAGCACTAAGAAACAATAGGCCAAGCTGGCTCACGTCAATCAGGTGGTTCTAAACCTTCAGAAAGGAGATAAGGGGTAGCAACAATGAAATTATCAAGCCCAACCTCCCCCTGCGCAATATGAGCAGTGCAACAACCAGAGGGGTAAGGACAAAGAAAGATGCCCTCCTCGCATATTCACACAATTATCAAAATTATTGACAGTGATTTTCCATCAGTTATGTGAGGCAAAGGCAATAAACTTACCAGAAGTCAAAATGGTAGACCCTAATCAACCCAAGCCTAAGGGGTATAAAGATGATCAATATTGCATATTTCATCGAATGAAAGGACATGACATAGAAGTATGTTGGTATTTCAAACATTTAGTGCAGAACATGATTGAAAGAGGTACGCTTCTTGTGGATAATCCACAAGCATCGAGATAATCAAAATATGGGGATTTACAAGAATCCTCTACCCAACCATGAGGTACCAAGGAACAATGTTGGCTAAGTCAATCAAGTATGAATCAAACCACCAACCCATGGGTTCATCAGAATGGTCAATGTCATCACAAGACATGTGAGGTATGAGAGACCAAATCAACCTCTAGCTCCTATTAGAGTCCATGTTGTACCTCCTCCAAGGCTAACCCAACATGTACCAGGCCCACCAACTAGACCGATGGTGACAATCAAGAGTAGGTTAGTTCAAAACCTACAGATAACTCTAGTGAAGTTGTCGATTTATGAGCTGATTCAGTAGTCTCCCAAGCATAGGGAGATGCTTATGGATATTCTAAGGTCCATAGAAGTATAGTCCTAGGATCTTAAAGCATTCACACACTTCGTGGGACACGTGCAACAGTGTCAAGAACCGGTCATACAATTTTATGATCATGAAGTCAAGATGGTTTCCACTATCATAGCGGACCCACCACTCCATATCATTGCATGTGTGAATCACATACCTTTCAAGTAGGTTTTTATTGATATAGGATCATCAATCAATATTATCATGACCAAGGCATTAACATACTTAAAGTTACCAAAGACACATATCATACCTTCCACTTTCACATTGAGAGCTTTTAATGATGCATTATGCTCAACTAGGTACGATAGTCTTACCTATCTAGGTGGGACTGAAGACCATCCCTATGATGTGTCATGTGATTGAAGGTGCTATGCAATATAATATACTTCTAGGGAGGCCTTGGATAAGAGAAATGCATTGTGTCCCCTCTATTCTCCATCAGTGTATCAAATACGTGCATGAGGGATAGGTTCACGTGGTGCCTTCCGATGAAGAACCATTTAAATACGTGAATCTAGCAGATTTGTTGAGGGATTTTGTGCTCCCCTCAATGCACCTAGACATATGACCTGTATCACCGATCAAAGATCTAGGAGGTAAAATAAGAGAAGTGTGTGCCAAACCTACAATGTTCGTATCTCAATGATCGGAGCACATGATAACTGCTTCTACTAGACCATCGACATCTATGATGCATCGGGATGATGGGAAGCTAAAAGCAAATATGGGTGAAAAAGAGATAAAGCGAGTGCCCAAACTAGTTGTGATCGAGGTTCCTACTCCCATGGAAGTAGAGAATGCTCAAGTAGAAGTCGAAGAGGCACCTCAGCCTACTTTCCTACATCTTCAGTAGGGTCATCTGCACCATAGGTGATAATTCATTTGGTTAATCCTAGATTGGGGGAATATATTATGCAGAATGTGATGTTTACATTGATCATCGAGACTGCATAAGATATGGGCTGACCACAAGCCCATCACCTTCTCGTAGGGATGGTGGTACCATTAGGGGTACCTCCTAACCAAACTAATTTTATCTATGGAGGGCTCGACTAGCTTGCATCTCACACCCCATGGATGAAGATGATGATGAGCCATTCATTATGAATGTTCATTATCTTTCTAACCTGGAGTATGCCTTATGATATTTTGAGTGTTACCATTGGCATGGTTACGGTCTCAAATTATTTGAGTAGGGGCATAGGAGGCCGTATGAACCTTAATATCAGTTGCCTACTGATAGGTTCGGGTTAGGATATTATATTAGAGGATAGGATGAACTCCTCATGGCATCTTTAGATTACATGTACCTCAGTCTGGGGGTGAAGTCGACTTTAATCCTTATCACCCCAATCCTGCCTATTTTTAGGGATAACTCGGATAGTGTCTTATGTCACTATAGGACCACCTGAGACATATCATGAAGATATCTTGGTGGAGACTGGTCTAGAGCCTATACCAAGAGAAAACTTGGATGAAAAAATCTATGCAAATCGATGACACAGGCCTACAGGTTCACAATGCTGGTATAGTAGAAGATTTTGAGTCAGAATATCATTCTGATGAGGACATAGTAGAGTCCATCTCTGAGATAGGGGGACCTAGCTGCATATATGACATTGATGATGATGGTGAGTCCTCAAATAATGAGCAATATGAGGATGAGACTGAGTTGGCTTATCTAGGCCCTCTTAATTTATGTCATCTATTACCTTCAAAGATAGTCATTGAGGATAATCAATCCTTCATGGATGATAGCAGTTATCAAGAGTGGGCTTTCATGGGGCCCCATCTCCCTAATCCCTAATTCTAGTAGGTAGTGGTGAAGGTCTCTATTATGATAGTGATGATGAAGATGAAATAGAGAGAGCCTATTTAGGACCTCCTTACTTACATCATCGTAATGCACCATACACTACAGAGGATATGTATAGAGATATCAATATTCATCCTCACCTCAGAGGAAGACCACCTAATTTGGATAGGATTTATCATATGGTCTTCCCTGATCCATCGATATATAGAGAGCTCCTCGAGCCTAGCGATCCTATTTTTGAGTCTATTCATAGACCGGATCTAGAGATCCCCATACCCCTAGAACCACATCTCGAGGATGGAAGTTATATCAATATAGAGTCACATGCACGTGGTCCTGGAGACATGATCCATTCCATCAATATGATCTCCATTGATTTGACCACTCCACTTCACAACCCAACCGATCCTTCCAAACCATTGTGTCTTAATGTAGATGCTATTGATTGGGATCATGTTGACTCACCACTAGAGCCTGAAGATTTCTTCCCTAACGAAGAAATGTTGCAACCTTTTCATTTTGCACTAGGCTGTGCACATGATGTTTATCATGTTGAGGATGCTTCCAATGCGGAACCCATAAACCCAATAGATGACATCCACTTGATCCCTACACCTCATCATCTTGAGGAGGGATCCCACATGTCAGTAGAGGAAACCTTTGAAGTGGATATCAGTAATGATCCCACCAATCCAAGGAAGGTTAAATTTGGAGAAATTTTATCTCCTGATGAGCATGCCAACCTCATCCCTCTACTGAGAGAGAGACCTGATCTCTTTGCTTGGACTTATAAGGACATGCCGGGTCTAGATCCAAAATTGGTTACTCATAACCTTTCGCTAGATCTATCAAAGAAGCCAATCAAGCAAAAACTCAGGAAGATGCATCCGATAGTAGCCTTAATGGTTAAAGATGAATTGCAGAAGCTATTGGATGTAGAGTTTGTCATTTCCATCGACTATCTAGAATGGGTATCAAACATGGTGCTTGTAGGAAAACCTGATGGAAGGATCCATATTTGTACGGATTTTAGAGACCTCAATAAGGCAACACCAAAGGATTCATTCCCATTGTCGAACATAGATGCTCTCGTAGATGCAACTACGGGTCATGAAATGCTCTCCCTAATGGATGGTTTTTTTGGTTACAACCAAATTTGGATTAATCTTGAAGACCAACATAAAACCATGTTCATAATGCCATGGGGGACATTTTGTTATAAGGTTATGCCATTCGGTCTTAAAAATGTTGGTGCCACATATCAGCGGGCTATGACATATATCTTTCATGACTATATGCATAAGATCTTGGAAGATTACATCGATGACTTATTGGCGAAGTCATTGCTACGTTTAGAGCATGTTGAGGTCTTGAGAAAGGTCTTCGATCACCTGATAGAGCATAATGTCAGGTTGAATCCTAAGAAGTGTGTATTTGGCGTAACTTCAGGAAAACTCTTGGGATTCATCATTTCAAAGTGAGGCATCGAAGTTGATCTAACGAAGGTCAAGGTAATTTTAGAAATGCATCCTCCCATGAATATCAAGGAATTAAGAAGCCTATATGGCAAAGTAGCATCCATAAAGTGATTTATCACATAGTTATCGGATAAATGTCGACCCATGAATCGACTGCTACACAAGGGGGTCCCATTCAATTGGGATGAGGACTATCAAGCAGCCTTTGTTGAGATTAAGCAATACCTGGCAATGCCACTAGTGCTAGCTCCACCAAGACTAGATGAGCCTTTTTTGCTATATATATCGATGATTGACTTTGCATTAGGGACCATGTTAGCCCAAAATAATGTGCAAGATAAAGAGCAAGCCATATATTACATTAGCCAAACCTTGGTGAGTTATGAGCTAGGATATGCATATGTGGAAAAATTATGTTTAGCAGTAGTGTTCACTACAAAGAAATTGTGACATTATATGTTAATTCATACGATGTATGTCATATCAAAACAAAATCCTTTGTAGTATATGATGAGCAAGACATATCATAATACATGTACTACAAAGTGGATCATGCTATTGATAGAATTTAATTTGGAATTCATTAGCCAAAATTCCATTAAGGGATAAGTCATAGCTGATCAACTAGCTGAGGCACCTCTTGAAAATAGTAGGCCCCTCACCATTGAGCTTCTTGATGATGTAGTTTTTGCCTTATCAGAAGCACCCAACCCGAAGAACTAGATAATAAAGTTGATATGACCTTGTTCTTCGATGGTTCGAAGTGTGAGCAAGGGGGTGGTGCAGGAATAGTGTTGTTCATGCCACAAGGTGCTCCTATGCCCTTGTCATTCAAGTTGGACTTTCCTTGCACTAACAATAATGTTGAATATGAAGCCCTAATTTTGGGCCTCCAAATAGCTATCGCCATGAAGATTAAAAGGTTAAATATCTTTGGTGATTCCCTTCTCATTGTTAACCAAGTGAAGGGACTTTTTTAATGTCGATGTCCTATCTTGAAGTCTTACAAAGATCTTGTTGATACATATTTAGCTCAGTTGGAATGGTATGACATCGAGGCAATCCCTCATTCATCAAATATATTTGTAGACACTATGGCATCTTTGGGATCCTTAATCCCTCAGAATCCATCTGTCGATTTTACTACCATCCATGTAAAAATGTTGTCACACTCTATTGTGCAATGTGAAGCTTTGGATAATAAAGAGTCAATCAACATGATTCATGTAGAACCAAACCATGAATGGTTCTATAGAGCTAAAGACTTTCTCAAGAGAGCACCTTGGGGGTCTTTGATCTCGTAGGGTCCTACGAGGAGTGGTACTACCATTCACCATAAGGTTGTTTCCTAGTCTGCATTTGCAAATGTTAAACCATAGGGGGAGCATGTTGTCTTGTCAGTTGAGGCTGAGAGCTATCAGAATTGGATGTCATAGATATACGACTTCCTTAAGCTTGGTGTAATCCCTCAGGGATTATCGCATGTCATGAAGCGCACATTTAAATAGAAAGTGATAAAGTATGTCTTGTTAGGAGATATTTTGTATCATCGAAGCTACGATGGAGTTCTCCTTCATTGTCTTGAGCCCCAAGAATCATCTTGGGCAATTTTGCAAGCTCACGATGGTACGTGCGATGGCCATTTTAGCGGCATGGCTATCATCAAGCGCATCCTTCACATGGGTTATTATTGGCCCACTATGGAGAAGGATTGCAATGTGTATGTCAGGAAATGCATTAAATGCTAGCATCATGCTAATCTTGTGCACCTACCATCACAGGCCTTACAACCCATTCAAGCGGCTTGGCCATTTTCTCAGTGGGGTTTGGATCTCATCGGTAAGATCTCTCCTCCATCATCGGGCCGACATACATTCATTATTATGGCTATTGAGTACTTTACTAAGTGGGTGGAAGCAATCCCATTAACAATGACAACTAGAGCACGTATTGTTGAGTTCATACTCACCAATATCATAAGTCATTTTGGGATACCATCCAAGATAATTTTGGATAATGGCACATCATTCAAAAATAAAATTGTGAGAGCTTTGATGTTTAAGTACAAGATCAAACATAGTTTTGTGACTCCATATTATCCATAGGAAAATGGGTAGGCTGAAGCTTCAAACAAGATAGTGGTATCCATATTGAAAAATATGGTACAAGAACATCATAAATATTGGCACATCCAGCTGCCCCTTGCATTATGGGCTTATAGGACTAGTATTCGGACACCCACTAGGGCAACTCTATTTTCACTAGTATATGGCACTGAGGCCATTATGCCCTTAGAGTTGGAAATTCCAATGTTGCGCATCGCATTGAAAGAGTTCATCGATGATGACACCGCATGACAAGCTCACCTAGATCAATTGATGCTACTTGATGAACATCGCGTGAATGCCCTTGAGCATCTCCATGTTTATCAGGAGTGCTTAAAATGAGCTTACAATGACAAATTCCATCTGAGAGACTTTGAGGTTGGTGATCTTGTGCTGAAAGAGAACCAACAGAACTCAAATCTATGCCAGAAAATGTGAGACAAATTTATGGCTAATTGGTTAGGTCCTTATATCATCTCTGAGAAGATTGGACCTGGGACATATCACTTAACATCGTTGGAAGGTGTTGAAGAGCCTGAACCTCTCAACATCCTTCACCTTAAAGCATTTTATGCCTAAAACCATCAAAATGCTCCAAAGGCATCTGTAAGCCCTTTGGTCATTCAACAAAAGGCTCCAAAGGCTCTGTAAGCCCTTTGGTCAAATTAAAAAGTTATAAAATCTAAAAAATTGGAAAATATCAAAATTCAAAAATATTGCATTGCATTTCATTTGCATCATTGCATTCTAGTTATCGCATGCATTTCATTTTGCATTGCATTAGGCATATCCATCCATCGCACTTGCATTAGGATAGTTTGTGTTTACAATCTTACAAATGACACCACGTTTGTATTTCAATCATGCATCTTTGCACTATCATCATCATTCATCACCCTTGTGAGTAATTGTGTTTTTCAACACAACCCTTCTTGTTGCTATGAAGAATATACTAGGGTTTTTCGGTCATTCAACCATACCTAGTGGTCTTCTCAAGAGTTTGGTAGAAAGCTTGCTTTGCTTTTGTAGATGAGGTCTAGTTTTGATAGCACTTAGCATATCATAATCCTATCACTAATCAAACACATTTAACAATCCTAATTAGGGCTAAGGAAGGATGAACACTACAAAAGTGGTCTGGGTCACCTTAGGTGAAAGGTTTTGTTACTTGCTTATTTTGTGAGGAGCAATGGTCTAGAGTAGTGGTCATTGGAAAAAGGACAAGCTTACTCCCTACCCGAATAAATCCCTTGCTTACAAATGAAGGAGAAAAATCCTCGAGTGAAATTCCAAAGTTAAATCCTTATAAATGAAATCAAATCAATATCAAATCCCTTGCTCAAAATACAAAATAAATAGTGATTTTTATCACTATACAAAATAAATAATGATTCTTATCACTATATATGAGCAAGTATCCCAATAAATTGAAGAAAATAAGGGGGTGAGCTTGAATCCCTAGAATGATCAATGCTTGAAAGCCATAGAGTGATCCTCAATCTCAGCAATGGGTTGAAAGAATCCTTCTTGTCATTGAAGGGGTAGTTCTAAGAAATTTACGAGTGAGCTAGCTTTAGGTGGCCCGGATTGCCTAGTGGTCTAGTCCAACTGAAATCCAAACCTAGGATTGGATAGACATTTGAGGATCCCCAATCTTAGCAATGGGCTGAAAGAATCCTGCCTGACATCGGGGTATGCTTATGCCTTATCTAAATATACTCATTTGCACACATAGGGATAATGAATAGTTAGGGTCTATCCTAGCGAAAGCCTTATTTTTTAGAAGTCTAGTATGGTCAGTATACAACTTTTGATAAGTCAACTAGGGTGTTTGAGTTTCATGGAAAACCTCAAAAATTCCCAAATAGCAACAACCAATTTTCAATGCAATCATCAAAAATCAATTTCTTTTATGAGAGTTTGTTTATTAGAACTATTTGTAGTATAGGATAGATACCGTATGGATGTCAGAAATGATATTTAAATGGCCACTGACTATATTATATATACTATTCTAATCTACAAACGCTTATGAATAGAAACCATATATAATTGCATCTCACATATGGGTGCACAATTTATCAATTTTCATAAAAAGATATAGCAATTACATTTCATGATTGTTATACATTCTGTGGTGTCATCCATTAGATTGTTAAACTCATATTGCATTCATACATTATGTTTTAAGTGATTAAAACATACATGTCCATTTACATAACATTCATCATAGAAAAATTATGCAATACATACATGGCATAAATTATGTCATAACAACATAAATTAAATGCATACAAGTATAGTAAATTAAACATGCATTTAACAACAAATATTGCATTCATATACATTCATCATAAGTAGTCCATCTACACATATATATCATTGCATCTAAAATCATACATCCATCATCTATCTAGTGCATGTCATCCATACATCACATCATATAGCATAAAATAAACATCACATCTAAGCATTGCATCCATATGCATCTCATAAAATAAAAAAAAAATAAACTGCACATATAATGAGTCTCAATGTCAGATCATATATATATATGTGTATAAAAAATATATATAAGCAGTACATCGACATATGTCAAAAATACTCGTAGGCTACATTTATGTAGGTCCTCGACCTTACACATAAAAATGGTACAATAGCATCTAGCATAGATATATACTAAGTAGGGCCTACACCCATCTTTGAGGCTCCACCCTCACCTCCACCATCCCTACATCTAGAGCTGGCACTCAAGGTCCTCTCTGATCTGTGACTCCTATGGCTGGAGCGAGATGAAGGTAGTCTGTCTCTCGAGTGTGAGTCCTCTGAGAGCCTAAGGTCATGGGCATCTCTGGAACCTCACCCTCAAGTAGTTGAATCGATCCTCTCAAGGTAGTGATGTAGGTAGAAATTCCTCATCGATATGCTGCTACACCAGAACCCAAAGTCTCTTGATATCTGCCCCCTGATCTAGACCTACTAATCCCTATGCTTATTAAGCTACTGGAGTCACTAGTGGTGCTAGAGCAACCTGTGAAGTAGAGGGATCTCCCCTCTCAACCCTGAGCACATCATGTTGTGCCCTAAGAGCATCTAGCTAAGATTGTATGAGGATGCATTGGCCTGTAACCCATTGTATCTCTATATCTACTGAGGTAATCCTAGCCTGTAGAGTGGTCTTCTCCTCCTCATAGTTGTACCACTAAGACTGCCCTATTGTGATTCAAGACTGTAGATCCCCAACCTTTGCCTGTAAGGTGGTAATGGTGGTGTCCCGATGTAGAAGTTGTGTCTGTAGAGAGCCTACCTGAGTCTGTAGGTTGGCAACCTGGGCCTTGAGCTATCCAACCTCATTGTTCGATGGGGCCTCACCCTCCTCGAGAGCATCATCCTCCTCCTCAGCTGAGGTGCCTCCTCTATAGATCCCTCACCCCATCCACCCTCAGTCCTCTGATGGACTCGATGATCATGAGGATCTACCTCGACTCCCTCTATGCCCTCGATTGCATCATCTTATACCCTACCTAAGGGGCCCTCAAAGCCTCACCATACCCTGAGGGTCCACCAAGTGTCATAGTCAGGAGTAGTCCCTACATCTACCTAACTCCTAAAATTTATTATCCTCATCCCCTAGTGGAGTCACCCTAGGCTAGGTCAAGTCCCTCTCTAAAGTGAGGTGATGGTAGATGGTAGGCAGCTCTAGAATGTCCTACCTAATCCCAAACTATTGGGTGATATGAGAGAAGTAAAATAACTCTTGTACCTTAGACTTATATTCGAGGAGCCATCTGTCTCTGCATGCTCGATGTAGTTGATCATCAACCTCCATCCATGGAGGGCAGTCTAGGTATGGGTGCTAGTCAATCTGATCCACCTGTAGTCCTGCGAACTATCCAATGTAGTGAGCTAGGTCCCCTACATGAGATCTACTCTAGAAACCCTCCTGCTCATGAGGCCAACATGCTACATAACACTGGTGCCTCCTCAATGGTGTCGATCTCGAGTGGTAAACTAGTGGGGTACTCGATCTTAATATGCTACCACCCATATATCTAAAGTAATAGGCTATAATCGATGCCTACTCTACTCCTCTGCATGATCTGATACAACTCATTATAGAGTTGCGCTAGTAGGGCACTCCCCAAGATAGGATCATGGGTTGATCAATAGGGCTCACTAGGACATCCTGCATCCTAGCTAGGAGGTTCCAAGGGAACCTCACTCTAGAAGTGTTAGGTAGGACAATCTACATGATCAGGTGCATGAAGATAGTTGCTCATTGGGAGAAGACCTGCTGGGTGTACCAATGCTCAATGTGGACCCCTCCATGGTCCGAGTGTCACTGTGCTACCTCATTGTGACCATCGAAGATCATAGTGAATACTGCATTCTTTGCATTCATCGGTGAATATGTGATGGCCTCACCATCTAGAGGGAGTCGAAAGATGTGGTAGACATCCTCTAGTGTAATAGTCATCTCACCTATCGATAGGTGAAAGGTATTGGTATGTGCATCCCAAATGGGCCAATGTAGTCATGTAGGCCTGATCAGCCCTAATGTTGGGGAGGCACAAGACATAGCCAAATCCCATAGCTTGAACCAATCTTGCTCCCTGGGTTAGGGTACCATGTAGGTTGTGAAGGATATTTGATTCCCTCACCCTCGTGGTCAAAGTCTGGTCGATGGTAGATAATAAGGCAAAAGTAAATAAAAATCAACAAAAATACATAAAAAGTGACTTAAAAATGATAAACAAAATCATAAAATCACATAAAAATAAAAAAATGCACTTAAAAATTAAAAAAAAATTAAATTTAAAATTAAAAATAAAAAAAAAATTGAGAAATAATTTTTTTTTGCTAAGGTTTCGAGCCTTGGTTCAGACCCACGGTCAGGAGGGAAGGCCTTTTTAGGGTCCTTACTCATCCTGAGATCGCCGTAAAAAAAAAAAAATAATAATAAAACAAAAATAACAAAAATAAAAACAAATCATTTAAACCCCTCCCCTTAAGCTAACCTGAGCTAAACCTAACTAGGGTGAGGTTCATTACTAGCGGTTTAATGAAGTTCATTTGACCCATTACTTAATGAGGTTAATTTTAAAATGGTAAAAATAAAAATGGTCAAGGGTTTTGTGTGCTTCTACCTTAGTAGCACCGGCTCCTCCAGGTTGGGCTGCCATCGATGCGGTTGGTGGTGAGGTCGAGTTCCAGTAGCGCTTCACGTCAGAAATGTCTACTCACCTCTCAGAGCACTCAAGATTTGCAAGCTGTCAAATTGAAAATGACGTCAAAAATGATAAGAAATTTTTTAAATATTTCTTATTTTTCACTTGACCGTGGTTGACACCCGCGGGCGTAGAACTAGGGTTTTCGACCATGGCTGTCACCCGTGACTAGAAAATTTTGAAAACCTAGCTACTTTTGACAAACACGGCTAGAAAACCATAATAAATGCTAAAAAATCCCATCGTGAGGAGCTAAAAATTGCTAAATTAAAAATACCCATTTGATCAGAATTGCCAAAAACATTAAAAATAATAAAAAAATCAGATAAACTAAAAAGCCAAATGCGCCTTGTACCTAGTAATTTACCCTATACACTTGGCGGTTGTAGTGACTTGCGCTCCATGCAATCCGATAGGATGAGTAGATTACCATAAGGACATTTGGGGCAAATTCATCATCGTGGAATTGTTATGCTTCATTTCAATCCCTAAGAAGGCCTAGACGGTCGGACTGCTCCATGGGAATGAAGTAATCATATCACTTCTTCTATGACATTTTTAACAGATCATCGAACAATATGATTCAACATATGCCTAATTGGAATTGCTATCATCTTGATTCCCTAAGAAGGCCATTGAGGCTGGACCGCTCCATGGGATAGAGATGTACAATTACTCTTAATAGTTGCAATCATAGCTGATTAGGCCTAATCAATTATAAAATGCTAAATCTTATTTTGTTCAAATTCATTCATAGTGGTCAAGTGACTCGTCACTTCATTTAATTGTCCTACCCTCATCGACTCATCGCTTGAGGGGGTAGTCATAATATCATAATCATAATCAAAGTCAATAGAAGATCCCTTGATCTTGTCAAAATTGCGTTCATCTTACGAATCATTGCCAATGACTATCATAAGCTTACCCTTTGCTGGGCAAAAAGCAAATATGATAGTTAAGTTAGTAGCTCTCCTCCTTTCGGATCTATATGGCATGAAAGCCTATAGTAGCCCTGAGCTACCCGATCACCGTTGGAGCTTGCCAAAGCTTTGCAAATTTAAGCCTTCCATCCAGTTGGAAGCAATGATTCTAGGATGCACATCCTTTTGCTGGACCCTGAGCATCTAATGTTGATCAGACTAATGATCATCATCCAACCTATGACATCATTTTAGGAGGTCTATTTTTTCTCAACGTTGTTCGATCTCATAATACATCTCAAAAGGGGCATCTGTAGACACCTAAAACACGTCATGTCAAGGTGACTACTCATATGGGACATGCTAGAAGACCATATGGAAGACCTTGGACAAATACCAAGGTATAGCAGTGGTTTTAACCACTCATTTAGGTAGTTTGGCCTAATCAATGTTAGCCATGGTTGACACCCATGGTTAGCAGTGCTGATCATGCCTCAAAGCTATGACTAGCAATCAAAATCAGTTGGACCTTGGCCGATCCAAAATCGGTTGCAATGACCAATTGGTTGCAGATTTGAGTGGTTTGGGGTGGAAGGATCTAGAAGTTTCCTTCCAACTACTCTAGCTATCCATTATTGATCTTGGCTTCTTCATGAAGCTAGGACATAGCCCTCCTAGGTGCTATAAGATCCCCATCCAAAATGGGAGAAAGAAGAGAGATGCATAGGTGAATTTGAGCAGTGAAGCCCTATCGAATTCAACACTCACCTAATTGCATTGTGATATTGCTTTCTTGCCCCTAATTGAGAGATTGAAATGGCAATTCAAGCCATGGAGGTCCTAGGAGGCTAGGAGAGCCAAGAAACTCAATTACGCCCATTTCACATGCAATCAAAGCAATCCAACCACCAAACTAGTCAGAGGACACAGAGGTGACCCTTGACCATCAATTTGGCAAGAGGATTTAGAGATTCAACCCTTGAATTGGAGGACAAGCACACTTCAAGCTCTACCACAACTAACAGTGCTCACCATGCCATAGAGCCATGGTTAGGGTATCATCCCTGATTTCCTTGATTTCTAGTCATAGGATTTGTTTAATGGCATTAGACTAGGTGTAGCGACCTCGGGCATGCACGCAACGCTCTTAACTCTACTTGCGATGTTATTACTATACCAAAAATGAAGCTAAAAGGTTATGAGAAAACATATAACATGAAAATGAAAAAGAAAGAATATTTCATTAATATTGAACCTCGGTTACATGTCGGTCCCTCTTAGGGATACCCATCTTGATACAATGATTTACAAGTGGATGAAGAGATGTCCCCTTTTGCAAAAGGGTGCTGCGCTCTAAAATGCTTCCTGGTTTTGCACATGGAAATTTTTGAGGGCTTATAGATGCCTCCTTCTCCAGGTATGTCTCCCGGATGGATCCTCTTGCTCTCGTATGTCGTGGATTATGTCTCGTGAACCTGTGGCCCTGTATGCAATTAAAACAACAATACACGTTTAGATGTCCGAGATTGCCTCCTCGGATAAGTTTGTTAGTAATCAGAGAATGTAACAAAAATATGATAAAATGATACCATGGAATCAAGTAAATCTAATCTAAGGATATAAGAAAACAAGATAAAATATTCTATGTCTATTTAAGTTAAGCCTACGGGCCATTGTCCAAGACAGCGATCGCTAAAGAAAACCTTGATCTCCTTGCCCAAAAGCTATGGGTTAAAGACTATGATCTGATGTTGAAGAAAGTAGGTGTTATACTCTTTGATTTTTCAAAGCTCTGCCACACACTTGATCCCAAAGAGAACTCTCTCTCTGAAATAATATCTTGTATGTGATTTGAGTCTCTATATGTCATATATCGATAATGTGTCTCCATTTTTCTCTTTTTTTCTTTTCTTTTAGGTGCTCTTAGGCTTGCACCTTTTATAGTGTGAAACCCTAGGTCTATGTCCAGGCCCTATAAATGAATTTCTCATGTGTAGTGCAAGTTAGCATGAGAAGCCCTTGTCTATTGTCTATATTTTAAGGCCAGTTAACTGAAATCTAATTGCCCACTTGAGTTTTCTATGTGAATTATTCATTAGCATGAGAATTTTTTGTCCTTTTTTTATGCTTGAAGGTCAGTTAACTTAAGTCTAAATGCAAAATCAATTCTCCTATGTGAAATGGTCATGAAAAGGAATGCAAAGTCACTCCCGCTCACCTTTATTGCATGTAGACTGTCACTTTCGCCCGATATTGGGCCTGTTTGTCAGTAAACCGCTTCTTATGGCTTAGCCGCTATCATCTGTAGTGGCTAAGATCTGGATGCTCTAGGCTTGAGCGGTTAGAATTTGGTTGCTCTTGTCTTGAGCGGCCAAGCTTGGATGGCTTGAAAAGTCCCAAAATTAGTGGTGAGAACCACTGTTGGTGCTTGTAAAGTCTAAGGTTATGTATTATGATCTTATGAGTGTATCTATGTAAGTATTTCCCCTAAGCATAACACGATTTAGGTGTCTACAGATGTCCCTTTTTGTGATGCGTTGTGTGGAAAACACAATGCTAAGAAAAAATGTAGACTGATCTGTTTGTAGGGTGTATGGTGATCAATGGTCTAATCAACGTCAGATGGCCGAATCATGCTGATGAGGCCTGGAAATGCCTCAATAATAACATGTTTTGAACACTAAAAATGCCTATAAACTCTTATGTTTTATCTGATATGTTAGTTAAGTTGATTCAATATGTTGTATATTAACCATTTTGCATGATCAATGTATTTGAAATATTATATGCTGATTTTACAGCTTTTTGCATAGTTTTGTGTTATTTTTGCTATGATTTGCTAAAATGGGATATGCTTAGAATAATAGCAACATTTCACTAATCATGTTTTGATTTGTCTCAAGCATTTATTTCACCTAAATCTGGCAACAGTGTAAGCAAACTGTTGTCGTGCAAAGAAAACTAGTCTTTCCCATGTAAATTCCAGCCACTTGTCCATAAATAACAAGGCATGGAATTCACATGAGGAAAGGGATGAAGACCATTGGAATTTGATCTTAAGAGATAACCCACCTGAGAGATGCAGAAGAAATCACTGGAAAATCATACATTTGTTCATTCCGAAGTATCTTCGAAATGAACAGATATCTTCAAAATGAAAGAACACAGCATCTTTGAAATGAGCGGATCTTCGAAATGAAGAATGCAGTATCTTCGAAATGAGTGGATCTTCGGAATGAAGCATGCAGTATCTTTGAAATGAGAATGTAGTATCTTCGAAATGAGCGATCTTCGAAATGAGAATTGCATTGTCTTCGAAATGAAGCCACTTATCTTCAGAATGAAGAACAGAATGTGTTTCTTTGACCTGTTGACCTATTTCTGAAGTCAAAAAAATGGAAATAAAGGTTGGAAAAGGTAAAGGAAAATATATTCCATCTGTCTTTGCCATTATTGCCGACCAAAGCCATCATTAAGGGAAATATCAAGTTTTAATATTCTTCTAGGATAAAACCAGAATTTGTTGCAAGATTGTAGGATTAGATCTTTTGAGATATTCTTTGTTTGTAATCAGACCTTAGGACATCTATAAATATTGCTCTCTTTCAGGTTGAGCCGGGTAGTAGCATATAGGATATAGAGGCAGAGGAAGTAGAAAGTAAGGAAGAAGCATAAAATAGATAGAAATTGATTGTTATAGTCCTGTAACAGTTTTTCAGCAGAATTATTATAATCATGTCTTTTAATCAATAAAGTGCACCAGTTCTATTTCATATTGCTTGTAAATGAGTGTGATTAAGATTTAGAAAGAGAGAGAGACTCACACCTTCTTCTGGACAAAGAGGCTGGCCACTTCTAGACCTAGGAGGAGGACTAACAAGTAGGTTTTTATTCTGATTTTGCTACAGCAGAATGAGTTGTAGAACTTGTTATTTCAATTGCTTGTAAATAGTTGACAATATTTGCAGTCTTAGTTTATTTATGCTTAGATTAACCTTGTGCTTAATGTTTTAGTTGCAATCTTACTTTTAGCAAAGCTTCCACTTTATTTCAGACTATTATTTCCAAAATTTACTATTTTTCAGTAATTTCTTGCATTTTATGTTTTGTTGTCAAATCCTGCATAGAAGATTGACAACCTTCTATTACAGAGCTTTGACAGTTTTTATTTCCACATTAGATCTATACTTTCATTACTGCAAAAGTAATTAGATTTCCTTTCTGCAATTAGGATTAGACTTTCAATTCTACAACTGTTATTTCTGCAATATAATTAGGTCTCATTCTACAATTGTAATTAGGACTTCATTTCTGTAGTTAATGATTAGTTTCCAATTCTGCAACTTAGATTAAGATTTAATTCATGCAATTTAGAGATAGGAATGTTCCAAAACCCCCCACACAACCGGTTCCACCAATAATACTTATTGCTCTAGATTGACCTAAGTTATAGCTATTTCACTTCTTCTTTCGTAGATAGCCTTGTACACTGCCCTGGATTGACAGATTCATTGAGAATTAATGATGGTATAACGACTACGCATCATTTTGGCACCGTTGTCGAGGAATAGTGTTGTCAGAAGAAAACAAATAGTCCAATAGCTATAATCAGACTAAACTATGAAAATTCAGGTTAAAATCTGAATACAACAGCTGAGGAAGATAACAACTATTGACTTAATTTATGTCATTTAGGAGTAGACATGAATGAATAAGTCTAGGGATGAAAAAGGTAGAACTACCCCAAAGGATCCTTGGCTTGTTCCATTAAGGAGATCTTCATGCCTAAGGGGTGAATCACCTGTGTTTGAATTACCTGAAAGATTGATAGAAAAATCACCAGTCTCACCATCATTAGAACATTCTGAGATAGGAAAATCACCAATTTTATCATCATCAAAATATCCTAAGAAAGACAATTCATCAGACTCATCATCAACAAAGAGGCTTGGACCTCTTGAGAGAACAATTTGGGAAGCTTTAACTTCTCCCCAAAAATAGGAAACTATGGCAAAAGGAGGTAATATAGATGGCCAACATGGCTATGTTCATAATGAAGGAGATGATCAGGATATACTCCAACCATCCAGAACATTTGAATATCCTATTCGTCTTGAATCCAACACAAAACTCTCCCATGAAGACCATTTCACCTTCAGTACTTCCAACCTTTCGAGGTGTTGTATCTGAAGATCCTGACTAGTTTTTGTTTGAATTCAAGGTAGTGTGTCAGACCTATGATTATATAAATGACAATAAAAAACTTAAGGTTTTTCCCTCAACTCTCAAAGATTCAAAGATTGCACTGGTTCATGAGCCTAGAGCCAAATTCCATAAGAACCTGGGATCAAATGGAGACTGTCTTTTTAGACAAATATCAGGAATATTGCCATGTAAGGAATAGAAAAGATGAGTTATTCAGAATCAAGCAAGAAGATGATGAGACATTGGAAGATTATCTTGATAGGTTCTCCTTTGTTCAAAGGAGATGTGGACTTGTAGAACCAGAATTATGTAAAACCATCTTTTTGAGAGGATTGCAAGATGAATCCAGAGAAGTTCTGGATTTGATGGGAAAAGGGGATGTAACCACTCTCAATAATGAGGAAATTATGGATCTCTATAGGAATTACTCTCGCACTAAGAAGAGAAGAAGAAAAAGCCGCACAAATGGCACTGATGTAAAGGACCTTGATAGAGGAACTTGCAAATTTCAAAACTGATATCCTAGTGCACCTAAACACTACTTTGGGGGAAATGTCTGCAAAAGCAAAAAACATAGAACCTTTGGCAATTTATTGCCCAAGATGTAGAAATAAACATGCTTTGCAGGAATGTCCTTTGAATAAAACATCTATCTCAGCCATTTGTAGTATCTGTTCAAAAAGGCATTCAACCGATCAATGCCACCTGCTACCACAACTCAAAACTGTGTTAGAAAACCAGATTGAGGAACTCAACTATATTGGACCAAAACAAGGGGGAAATTTCTCTCAATATCAAAATCCCCCTCGTTTTCCTACAAATTGGGGGCATAATCTCGGTACTATGCCTTGGGGACAATCAGAACCACCCCAACGTCCTTGGAATTATCCTCAATGGACAAATTCCCAAGAATGGCCACAATCAAATTGGAGTAACCCAGCCTGGAATTAGAATCAAAACAACCCCTCATGGAATCAAAATAACCCATCTTGGAATCAAAACAATCCAGCTTGGAATCAAAATCAGACTAATCCACATTGGATGCAAAACCAACCACAAGTGGAATCAGCAATACCAATCCTATCCAAGGCAAGAAAGGAATCAAGGTCAAAATCAACATTTGTTGCCTCGCACCTAATCAAAATTTTCAAGAAAAACAATAGCAAACACAAGCAAGTGAAACAACCTCAATTGTCAGCTCAGCTAGTCACTAATCCAAACAATGTGAGACAGACACCTCCTATCTATGTGGCTGAAGCTAAAGAAAATGTTGAAATTAATGTTCTTGATTGTAGTAACATCCAACTTCGTTCAGGGAAAGTTGTACCTAAACCAGTTTCAATTGAAATCAAAGAAAATAAAGAGCAAGAATCATCAGAACTAGAGAGAATCCAACCAACAATAGAAATAGAAGAATTGGAACCAGAGAGAATCCAACCAACAATAGAGAAAGAGACACAAGCAGAATAATTACCAAGGATAATTCCATATCCTGAAAGACTTAATGCAATACCAAAAAATTCTGAGTCAGAATTGGTCAAAGAACTCAAAAAGTTGACTATATCATTGCCCTTATTACAAGCCATTAAGGAAATACTAGAGATTAACAATACTGTCCAAAATTTGTGCATTAAAAGAGCAGGAAGAAAGAAGAAAGCATTTTCCAAGACTGTGCAAGTTGAAGGAAAGATAGCTGATCTCTTATTTGGAAAACTAGTACCTCCAAAGTATAGTGATCCAGGAAGCCCAGTTATCAAAGTCACCATAGGTTCAGTACCAATATCAAATGTTTTAGTGGATCTAGGAGCTACAATAAATGTCATGACCAAGGATACAATGGAACAATTACAGCTCAAACATCTCAGCCCCACATTTACAGTTTTAGAAATGGCTGATAGGTCAGTTGCAAAACTTGAAGGAATCATTGAAGATGTCCCTATAGAAGTTTCTTCTTGGGAATTCCCTACAAATTTTTTGGTTTTACATTCAAGAAATTCAGCACATGGATATCCCATTATTTTGGGAAGACCTTGGCTTGCAATTGCAGCAGCCTTCATAGACTGCAGATCTAGAAATATGACTATTTCAAATGGTATTGATCTGAAACAAATTTCTTTATATCCTCCTGCAAAACCATCCAACAAATTTTTAGGTCAGTTATGGTTTTCTAACTTAGAGGAAGAACCAGAAGAGGTCATTTCTACACTAGCTACCTTAGTAGTAAGAGAACACATAGAAGACCTCAGTGACAAAAAAACTTAGAAAATGAAACAATCTTGATGAATGTTCTGCATGAACAAGGTTTAGAAGGGGAAATAACAAATATCCAACAGTTGATAAGTAATGAGGAGAATCAAAAATCTGAAGATGAACCATCTGTGCTATCACAGGGAAACTCTGTTTCACTACCACATGGATGGCACCATCATCTGATTTTTCCTTCTCACTGCTCCATACAAGATATGCTTCCCTCAAGCAACAATAAAACAGAAACTGCTTCTTTTCTCCCATCTCAGCAATGTCCTCTTAATCCCTTAATCACCAGGTATGAAGGAGTGAATTCAGTCCTTCTAAATACAAAACAAATAGAAGTCCAGCCAGGAAATTTTTTGAACATCTACAGCCAGCTTACTAGGGAAGAGGAAGAAAAACTGATAGTTGTCTTGCAGAAGCATGTTCATGCTTTTGCTTGGAACTACAAAGATATGTCAGGAGTTCATCCTGATATATGTACCCACATAATCTATACTAAAGAAGTCAAGCCAGTTAGACAACCCCAAAGAAGATTGAATCCTGCCTTAAGAGATATTGTGAAAGAAGAAATTGAAAAACTCCTAGAAGTAGGATTCATTTACCCAATTTCTAATAGCCAATGGGTTTCTCCATTGGTAATAGTTCCTAAGAAAAATGGAAAAATGAGAGTATGTGTAGACTATAGAGAGTTGAATAAGGTGACATACAAAGACCATTTTCCATTACCTTTCATAGATCAGGTGTTAGATACTCTTGTTGGAAAAATATACTTTTGTTTTCTTGATGGATTTAGTGGATATAATCAAATTCAGATTGCACTTGAAGATCAAGAAAAGACAACTTTTACATGTCCATGGGGAACATTTGCCTATAGGGTTTTACCTTTTGGTTTGTGTAATGCCCCAACAACTTTTCAATGAGCAGTCCTAGCAATTTTTGCTGATCTGACCACCAAAAGCGTTGAAATATACATGGATGATTTCACAGTATGTGGACAAACTTTTGATTTTACATTGGAAAATCTTGATAAAGTCTTAACTCACTGTGAAACATACCACTTATCCTTAAATCCAGATAAATGCTTCATGATGATGAAGGAAGGGATAGTTCTTGGTCATCACATCTCTCCTGAAGGGATCCAAGTTGATCCAAAGAAGGTTGAAATTATCAAGAATCTCCTTCCTCCTAAAACTCAGACTAATGTCAGAAGCTTCCTAGGACACATTGGTTTTTACCGCAGGTTTATTCCCAACTTTAGTACAATAGCCAGTCCTATGTTTGCCCTATTGACTAAAGATTCTGAATTCTCCTAGACTGCAAAGTGTCAAGAAGCATTTGAAGCTCTGAAAGAGAAATTGATAACTCCACCTATGCTCAGAGGACCTAATTGGACATTACCATTTCATATACAAACTGATGCCTCCAATACAACAATTGGAGCAGCATTAGGACAAATTGATAATGGTGAACATTATACCATCTACAACATTAGCAAGAACTTGACAAGAGCCGAGAAAAATTATACAACAACTGAGAAGGAATTCCTAGCAGTAATTTATGCCATCAACAAATTTAGGCATTATATCACAAGTTATCAAATATTTATTCACACAGATCATACAACCATTAAGTATTTGATGAATAAACCTATGGTAAGTGCAAGAATTATTCGTTGGTTGTTGTTACTGCAAGAATTTGATATCACTATAATCAAAAAACCAAGAAAAGCTAATGTCATGGAAGATTTCTTGTCCAGGTTGCAGAACACAGATGAAGGGGAATTAGTTGATGACACTTTTCCTGATGAAAAACTATTTGCTATATCAATCCAATCACCTTGGTTTGTAGATATAGCCAATTATTTGGTCACAGGGAAAGTTCCTCCACATTTCACTTCAAAACAAAAAAAACAATTGATCAAACAGAGTTCTTATTTTGAATGGATTAAGGGTATGCTTTTTAAGTGCAGTCCTAACCATGTGTTACGTAGGTGCATCCGAAAGGATGAAGTGTATGATATCCTTAGAGCTTGTCATGATGAACCCTCAGGTGGATACTATTCTGTAAAAAGCATAGTTAGGAAAATCTTAGGGACAGGATATTATTGGCCATCTCTTCACAAGGATGTGAAAAAGTACATCGTGCATTGTGATGCATGCCAAAGAATGGGGAAACCCACTCATACAAATGAGATGCCTCTGCAGCCTCAAATGGTTTTAGAACCATTTGAGAGGTGGGGGCTTGATTTTGTAGGACCTATTGATCCACCTTCTCAAGGAAAGGTGCATATTCTAGTATGCATTGATTACCTGACAAAGTGGGTAGAGGTGCGTGCTTTCAAACATGCTCATGAAGAGAAGGTCGCTGATTTCTTGTATACTCAATTTTTTTAGAGATTTGGAGCTCCATGGTCTATCACCATAGACCAAGGACCCCAATTCGCATCCAAAGTCATAAAAGCATTTATAGAATTGTATGAAATCAAACATAGGAAATCATCACCTTACCACCCACAAGCAAATGGCCAGGTTGAAGTAACAAACAGGGAACTAGAACGCATATTGACAAAAATAGTAGCTTTTCATAGGAGAAATTGGGTAGATAAATTACCTGAAGTAGTTTGGGCCTACAATACTACTTGGAAGTCCACTACTGGATTCACACCTTATGAACTAGTCTTTGGTAAAAAGCCTCTCTTACCTATTGAATTTGAGCTACTAACATTGCGCACAAAATTGTAAATTGGAATTGAATTGTCGCAAGCATAGACAGATAGGATTCTGTAGCTGAATGCATTGGATGAACTTAGATTGGATGCTCTACACCAAACTGAGGTAATTCAGGAGTAGAGGAAGTCGTGGCATGACAGTCACATTCAACAGAGGAAACTTCAACAAGGAGATTGGGCTTTACTGTTTGATTCTCAATATGAAGACTTCCCTGGAAAATTGAGAACTAGATGGTTGGGACCTTACTGGATTGAGGAGGTATTTAACAACGGAGCAGCTCGTTTATCCCCTATTGATGGGTCACGAAGAAATTTGGTAGTGAATGGACATCGCCTTAGGGTATACCATACACCTCTGACTAAAGAAGAATTCTTGCAACAACTTGATAGTTTGGATACACAACAGGTGGAAGAGATTCCCTCTTCCACTTCAAAACAATCAACATGATCAGTGGATTTCAAGAAAAAGCAGAAAATACAAAAAAATAAAAAAAAATAGAAAACAAAAAGATGAATAAATTCTGAGTATGAATTCCTTCATGGGCATGGTTTCAGGGGAAATCATGAAATTCCTTCATGGGCATAGTCAGGATCAAGAAAAAAAAATAAAAATAAAATAAAAAAAGAGAAAATGAGAGGTAAAAAAAAAAAAAAAAAAAGGGAAAATCAAGAAAAAATAAGAGAGAAAAATGAATAACTCAACAATGAAAACCTTTTCTTAAGGCACTACTGGGTTGGTATGCATGAAAACCAGTTTTATGGCATGCATAAATTTGAGAAATTTTTGAACCATCATTGTACAAATTCACCAAGTGCACTTGTTTTGAAATGTTGCAGAAAATCTCAGCAGAATATCAACAAAGGCTATTCTTCAAAACTGAAATTAACTATTTTTATTAGTTATATATTTCTTACATTTCTTCATTGTAAAATGATTGGTATATAGTATGTGACAATTAACCATTAGCATAAAAGGTATTCATAAGAGTTGGCATACTTAAGACATGTTTTGAAAATGAAAATATTGATTTCTGCCTAATATTCGGAACAAGAATGCCAAAAATAGTGCCTGTTGTATTATCTTCGAAATGAAATTGTCTTCAAAATGACAGCAAAATGAATGTTGCACTTTGTCTTTAGAAAGAAATTTTGTCTTCGAAATGACAATTTGTCTTCAAAATGAAACTTGGTCTTCGGAATGATGACTTGTTGCATCATCTTCAGAATGAAGATCTGTCTTCGAAATGAAGATATGTCTTCGGAATGAAGATCTGTATTTGAAATGAGGATCTATCTTCGAAATGAGGGTCTGTCTTCAGAATGACGATTTACCTTCACAATACAGCCTGATCTTCGAAATGAGGATTAATATTCAGAATGAAAATTTTGCAAAGAAGATTTGTCTTCGGAATGAAGACCTGTCTTCAAAATGAAGTCATAATCTTCATAATGAGGATTTGTCTTCGAAATGAAGACTTGTCTTCGGAATGAGGTCATAATATTCGAAATGAAATTTTGTCTGCGCAATAAGTTATAATCTTCGAAAAAAGCATTTCCACGTGGCATCCAAGAAGACAAGGTACGACAAAATCAAATTTTTTAGTTGCATGTGATGAAGGAACACGTGTCAGTCAGCACATGGTTTGTTTTTGCACCCATTGGAAATACGAAGGACGTGACCAACCATATGCCACCAATTTTTAATGACAATACACATGCACGTGAGAATATGCAGACTGAACAGAAAAATTAAAACCAAATGAGGTGGATTTGACGACAAGGACATCCAAGCAATCATTGATGGACAGGTGTTCAATGCAATAGTAGAAATGTGTGCCACCTTTCTTTTCGAAGACGTGTTTACGAAATACAATGCTCAAGTTACGGTTCATTTCGAAGAAGCAGACAAGAAATAGGGCAATGAAGGTTTTAAACTAAAAACTCTACAAATCTGCAACATTAAACAGCCAAAAATCTAGCAGAAGAACAACAGCCACAGTGTACATTTTTTTTAACAGAAAAGATGGGGCAAAATATTAGAACAGAGCCTGCAGATACCACTTACCTTCTAGAAAATCTGACAGTTGTGCACATTTTTGAAAATGGAGGGTTTATGCCATTTCTGGATAAATTCAATGGGTCTTTTGAAGATTTGGCTGGCATGTTCGCCCATACGTTTAGAAACAACCGAGCACATGTTAACGGCATGACTATTGAGGTAAGCCCTAAAATTTTAAGTCGGATTACAGAGTCGCATTTAGAAGGGATTTCAATTTCTAGATCTGGCAAGAACACATTGGCAAATGTAGTTAATCAGTTTATAGAAGAAAATGATAGAGAACCAGAGTACTTAACCCATAACAACACATGCAAAGGGTTAAAAAGGGCCAGCCTACAGGAATCCTAGGATTAAGTAGCCACCTAGGTAATTAAATTTCTAACCTCTGAAGGGTAGTATGTGTTGTTATCAGGGCATCATTTACGAATTTTGAACCATCTCAGACATGGTGGGCAACAACCAGAAGTTAGGGTAAATCTTCCCCTGTATCTGTATCAAGAGTTAAAGAACATGGCAAAGAGATATTAGGAGGGTAAAGGAAGCCTTCACCATCATGGCCTTGTCAAATTAGTTTGCCAACACCATTTTAGAGGGAACCCTAGGAGTTTTGATAGGTTTTACTCTACCTTAAATGATGTCATTTTTGGGGATGAAAGTGAGGAAGAAGAAGAACCAAATGCTGTTGATGTTGCTACAAAAGAGGAAACAACTGCTGCAAAAAATATTGTAGAAGATGTTGCAAAAGAAACTATAGAAGGTGCCCCTAAAGCTGTTACAGAACTACACCCCACAACAGTATTAGAAAACCTTTCTCCTGAACCCTCAACTTCACGAGCTAAGAAACAAAAGAGAAGAGAATATGGAACTGGCAGCAGAGCAAAAAAACAAAAGAAGGTTCATTTTGCTGAAGCTGCAACTGATTTGTCAGAACAAAGAAGTGAAGCACTTAACCAAACAGAGGCAGAAACAACAAGGGAAACAGAGGCATTTGAAACTGACCCCATGACCCCTGTTGTCACTAGAAAATAGAGCAAAAAGAAGAAATTTGCATCTAGAACTAGGTCTACAAGAATCCATTTGAAAGAAACTACAGAATAGGTCATGGAGGAATAAGATAGACCAAGTAGCCCAGATGTCATAGAGATACAACCAGCCTCTGAAAACTTTCCAAAATTTCTTGAATAAATAGCTGAGGCAAAAATTGAGCAAGATGGTTTGGAGGAGGCTACAGTTCAATAGGCTACAGATATGGTAGATACCCTTATAGACAGTCTCACAGAGCCTCCTGAACAAGAACAAATTGTTGCAGAAGAAGAAGAAATATTGGTTGAGCAACCAACTACAATTGATTTGTCTGCATCAGCTTCTGAAGCAGAAACAAAAGTGGAAGACATCACAGAGCAGCTAAGGGCAGCAAGAAGTGTTGTCAAAACACAGACCAAATGGATTTTAGAGAAAGAAAGCATCATTGAGATGCAAGAAAGAAAAATTGCAGAGCTTCAACAGGAAGTGGTAGAATTGAGAAAACTGCTGTCACAATCTAAAAAATAGCTAGCTATATCCAATGATGAAGACAATTTGGCTCAATTGCTTCTGGGTCTATCAAGGGCAGATGACTCTGTTAAGGCAGACATAGGAGTTCATCCTAAAATAGCACTTCTTCATTCTAAAGAAGTGCCTATTCATTCTGAAGCAGCACCATCTTATTCTGAAGCATTACCTTCTTGTTCTGAAGATGCTTTAGAAATGGTGAAGAGCATAGCAGAGGATGTTAAAGATGAGCCACCAACACAAGAACAGTCTGTAAGAATTCGAAACAGTTTGAATTATTGCAGGGGAGTATAAATAATACAATCAAAAGAACGGACTTCCTGGATTAGCCCGAAATGGGCGCATCTCAACAGGATGCCGCTGCAACTAGTTAACAACTAGATGCTATGTTTTGTTAACAAATAAACAAAACATAACAGTACGCTAACATCCCCCTTTATTACATTATTTGGGTAATGTAATAACTAATAGCTATACTAACATCCCCTTACATCATTTTGCAATACAAAGAGAGCTGCAAAACAATTCAAATTTGACACGTCCAAGTGCCTTAGTAAAAATGTCTGCAACTTGAGCATCGGTGGGAATGTGCTGAAGCTGAATTTGGTGCTTTGGAACTTCATCTCGAATGAAATGACATTGTGTGTCAATGTGCTTTGTTCTTTCATGATGGAATGGATTCTTGATGAGGTTCAGAACACCCTGATTGTCGCAAAACAAGTGTATTGGATATTTTTATGGATGGCCCATACTTGTCAGAATGCGACGTAACCATATCACTTCGCACACAGCTTCACGTGCAATGCGATATTCTACCTCTGTTGATGAAATAGCAACCACCTGTTGCTTCTTGCTGTGCTAAGAGACAGGACCGGATCCCAAATGAAAAATGTATCTAGAAGTTGACTTGCGATCATCAAATGATCCGGTGTCCGTGTATCCTTGCAAGAAGAATTTGTTGTTCCTCTTGTATTCTAGGCCATATTCCATAGTACCACGGACATAGTGAAGAACACATTTTGCTGCTTTCCAATGAGTGGTCTTAGGCTCCTGCATGAACCTCGAAAGATAGTTGACAACAAATACGAGATCTGGCCTAGTATTGGTCAGATATATGAGACTCCCAATCATCTATCAATAGAGAGTACCATCTACCTGAGGTGAATCATAATATCGTGATAACTGAAGTCCATTCTCCATCGGAGTTGCCATTGGCTTGCAATCAGTCATGCGATATTTTTCCAGCAATGTCTTGGCATATTTTTTCTGAGACACTTTGATGGAGTGCTCCTTCTGGCTGAATTCCAGACCAAGACAGTAATGGGGAAGTTCGAGATCTATCATCTCAAAATATTTGCACAAGTTTATTTTGACAGTAGAGATCATAGTTTCTAAACTCCCTGTAATGAGCAGATCATCCACATAGAGTACAAGCAACACTATCTCAGAACCCTGTTTCTTGAAATAGAGGTTTGCATCTGATGGACATCTCTTAAATCCATGCTGCATAAGGTGATTCTCCATTTTTATATACCAAGCTCGAGGAGCTTGTTTCAGACCATATAAGGATTTGACCAATTTGCAAACCTTCTGCTGTTGGCCTTCCACTCAAATCCTTCAGGCTGAGTCATATAGACTTCTTCTTGGAGATCACCATTTAGAAAGGCACTTTTGACATCCATCTGGTGAAATTTCCACCCATATTGTGCTGCCATAGCACACATAACCCGAATTGTGGTCATCCGAGTAGTAGGTGCAAAAGTTTCCTCGTAGTCAATGCCTTCCTTTTAAGCATAGCCCTTTGCAACAAGACGGGCCTTATGCTTATCAATTGTTCCATCTGCCTTGTACTTGACTTTATATACCCACTTGCAGCCAATGGGATTCTTTCCATGCGGTAGATCAACAAGCTTCCAAGTTTTATTCTTCATCAAAGACTCATACGCTGTATCCATAGCAGCCTTCCACTGAGGCTCACTAAGAGCATCTTGCACTGATGCAGGTTCAAGACCATCTATGGTAGACATGAAAGCCCTGTCATCATCAATATCCATATCCTCTACTTCTGTACTTGGAGTCATAGAAAGTTCCTCAAAAGATTGACAAAGATCATCAACCTCACCAGTTTCTTTGGCTTCTTTCTCCTTTTGAGCCATACTGCGTGTACGAGGTCTATCCAAATTCAAATTGGGAGGAGTGGATAAATTTGCATCTCTGATTGTATTTGTACACCATTTAGGATTCTTCTTCGGTGGAGTTGAAGAAGATGTAGAAGGACCTCCCGTCTGTGTTGACGAAGGAATCTTCTCTTCCTTAGTTTCCATAATATCTTGGTGTACTTTAGATGTGCTCTGTGATGTGAAAGCTTCATCAAAGACAACATCTCTGCTGATATGAATTTTCTTGGTCAAAGGATCTATAAATCGATATCCTTTAGAGTGCTTAGAATAACCAAGAAAAATACATCTCAGTATTTTCTCATCTAGCTTCTTCCTTTTCTCTTTCGATATGTGCATGAAAGCGTGACATCCAAAAATACGTAGATGAGATATGGAGGGTTTTCGACCACTCCATGCTTCCTATGGAGTCATTCCTTTTAGGGCCTTTGTGGGTGCCCTATTCAATAGATACACTACAGTGGTGATAGCTTCTGCCCAATATTGTTGCCCAAGAGTAGCTCCTGTGAGCATACAACGAACCATTTCCATGATAGAACAGTTCCTTCTCTTAGCAACTCCATTTTGCTGAGGAGTATAGGCAGTTGTTAACTGTTTCTTGATTCCATGCTTATCTAGGAATGCTGAAAATTCATTAGAGGTAAACTCTCCCCCTCGATCTGAGCGGAGGGTTTTAATAGAAGCTCCTGACTCCTTCTCAACGGATTTCTTGAACTGCTGGAAGAAATCGAAAGCTTCATATTTCAGTTGGAGAAAGAAAACCCACATATTTTGTGAGTAGTCATCTACGAATAACTGAAAGTACCTCTTCCCTCCATAATTTTTGGGTGTGAAAGGACCGCATAGATCGGTATGAATTAACTCCAGAGGTTTTCGTGCTCTTGTAGAGCTCTTCTCAAATGGTACTCTATGCTTCTTTCCTACCAAGCAGTCAGAGCACACTGGCAATGTGGCGTAAAGGGAAGGAAGACCCTTTACCATCTCATACTTGCTGAGCTCAAGTAAGTAGCTAGAACTAAGATGCCCATATCTCTTGTGCTATAGGGAAGTTGCCTCCTTGGTAGAGACAGTCATGGCAACATGTGGAGTAGAGATAACATCTAGTGCAAATAATCCATGCTTATATGAAGTCATTGCAATCTGCTTACCCTTCCTGGTAATGGTACAACACTTATTTCCATTCTCAACATGAAAGTTGACAACCATATTTCTGTCCAGGATTTGTGTGACTGACAACAAATTGTTGGCCAATCTCGAAACATAAAGCACTTTGTCAATCTGACACTTGCCATCAGGAAGAGTGACTGAAACTGTACCCTCTCCCTAAACCCTATAGGTTTTATCATCAGCAATGGTGACAGGTTTGCCCTCTTTGTCCACAAATGATTCAAACCACGATCCGTCTCCGACCATATGTTTGCTAGCTCCGTAATCAACATACCAAACAGGATCCCTCCGTGTGGAATTTGTGGTAGTCATGAGCACCTTGTGTGCCCATTCAAAATCTGAGTCAGATTCTTCAACAGCAACATTCACCTGGGGTTGCTTGTTTTTATTTTGTGGTTTGTTTTGGCCTTTCTACTTGTTCTTATGCCAACACCTGTTGGTGTCATGGTTGTCTTTCTCACAGATCTTGCACCACCTCTTCTTCTATTGAGGTTGTTTGCCTTTTCCTTTCATATCTTGTTGAGAATTTCCTCCTTTCTGAAAGTTGCCTCCTTTTTGCCCATTACCTTTCTTCCTAGAACCCTGCCTGTTGGTGTATAGGGCTGTATTGGAAGAATCATCCTTGTGAAGTTGGCGTGCCTCCTGTTGTTGAAGCAGATTGACCAACTCGATGTAGGTAATTTTTCGTTGAGACACTTGGATGGAGGTTATCAACATATCAAATGAAGAAGGTAAAGCTCTCATCATAAGTGAAATGAGAAGCTTTTCATGCACAGTATCTCCCAAAGAACTCAATTTCTCTTTCAACTCAGACACTCTACACAGAAAGAGTTCAACTATTTCACCCTGCCTCAAACTCAGGTTATGAAGTTTTTGTTGAAGATGAAGAATGGTGGATTCATTCTTTCCCTCATAGATGGTTCTAAGGGCATCCCATGCCTCTTTACCACTTGCTTTGTCAGCTATATGAGGTTGCACTTCATCTAAAATAGCAAACAAAATGAGCACCTTTGCTTGACTGTCTTTCTTGTCAAAAGCTATCTGATCTGCTAAAGGACCTGTGGATCCTGCTGTTGGTGAAGGCCTGGTTGCTACTCCAGTAACAATATCCCACAAATCTTCCATTTGGAGAATTGCCTTCATCTTATGTTTCCATGGTGTATAATTTGGACCTTTCAATAACCGATGCGGATCGCTGATCAATTTTGCAACAGCTGCCATAGTGAAGGTTCCTTATATCACCAATTGGTCCCCATTTCGATATACCTTTTGCTAGGCCAATATACCATACAAAATACCCGCCCTTACGCGAGGGAAACTATAGGTATTTAGAAAGATCAACAAAAATCACCCGCCCTTACGTGAGGGAGACTATAGGTGAGTTTTAGAGATCATACGATATGTGGAACATAAGCGGTACTGAAAGGGAATCGCCTTGTTGATGGCACCTACCATAGAAGATTCTTCTCATGCGTGGGGCATAACTTCCCCTAAACACTATGAAGAATACTTCATCAGGATTTATGCCTAAACACAAGTGCGATAAAGGGTAGTGGATGGAGTAAAAAATGCAAAAATTGGCAAACTTATCTCTCCCCGACGATTTATAGAGAACAAGCTCAGACGTCGTTGTAGCAGCTATATTAGGCGGTGGATACAGTAGCCAAATCACGACAGCTTTACCTGTAAGTGCTGGCCAGAGGTATCACAAATACCGAACGCTGCAGTGCAATAAATTGCACGGATGGGTTTTAATTATTCTGGGGACTTAGGGAGTGAATTTGCTTTTAAGTTTTTAATGTTATAGTGCAAAAATGAAATATGCAACATACAACATAAAAAATTGCCCACAAGAATAACCCACAAGGTGTCGGTCACAGCCAAAAATGCACCTTTTACAATTCGCCAAATTGCCTTTTCAAAAAATTACTCACAATCCCCCTTTGATTTTTTGAAAAAATATCCCCCCTTAAAAAAAAAATTTCTTTAACAAAGCATTTTTAATAATTATTATATATTTAAAATTAAAATAAATAATTTTAATTTATATAGTTTTAAAACTTTAAGAAAAATAAATTAAAATTAAATTTTAATTTATAAAGTTTAAAACTATATTAAAAAAAAATTAAAATAAAAAATTTTAATTAAAAAAATAATAATTAAAAAAACAACTTTGAAAAAAAAATATACCTTAAGGGGGAGTCGGCGGGTTTTGAACCCCCGACCTGCAGGCTCCCTGAGCCTTACCGCACGGCTCACGACCACGTGAGCCAGCGGGCTGATCCGAAAGTATTAGCAAAGCCCCTCCTTTTTCAACCCTGCTTTCCACTTCCCGAGCCCTCTGCGCCGCCTCCTCTCTTGTTCTCCTTCGCAGTCCTGCGTTCTCCTCCGCCTCCTCTTTTTTTTTTTTTTTTTAAACTTCCCTATGCACGTTTCGCGCTACGGGGTGGGGGGGACTGCGAGAGAAGGGGGGGTTTATACCCCACGGGAATTTTAAAATTTAAATTCTCGCCGGGTGGGGGGGGTGTCTCGGGGAGGGGGGGGTGGGGGTCCCGGCTTGGGGAAGGGTGGGGGGGGGGCGGGCAGCCTTCCCACCCGCCTACGTGAACGTGCGACGGACATCCCCGTCGTGGATCGCGATAGGCGTCTACGCATGGGGGGGCTCTGGCCTCCTGCGCGGATGCACGTCAGACGTCCCTGTTGCGACCGCGCTCTGTGCATCGCGACAGACATCTGCACATGGGGGGGGCTCTGGCCACCCACCACACAGCTCGCCAAGCGCTTGCCGTCGGTGAGGAGGGTCGCGAAGGCTCTCCCTTCCTCTTGCGCAGCGCAGGGGGGTCCCGACCGCGTCAGCGTCTGCGCTGTACGCGTCCCCTTCCTCCTGCGCATATATTATTTTTTTTTTTTCACTGTATGTCGAGGGATTGCGTGCGGCGTATATTTAAAAAAATTGCCTCTGCGAAAAAAATTCGCTGCCCAGCAGCTATCATGCGCCGGAGAAAAAAACAATTGCTCTGAAAAATAATGGCGTTCGGGGAAAAAAAAAACACACAGCAAATTACTTTTCAGCAACGTCGTCCGCCTCCACCTTCTCCCTCTACGCCACTGGCTCTGATGCCATGTAAGAATTCGGAACAGTTTGAATTATTGCAGGGGTGTATAAATAATACAATCAAAAGAACGGACTTCCTGGATTAGCCCGGAATGGGCGCATCTCAACAGGATGCCGTTGCAACTAGTTAACAACTAGATGCTATGTTTTGTTAACAAATAAACAAAACATAACAGTACGCTAACACAGTCCCAGTAGCAATAAAATGTTCAAGTAAGTACTCCTATTGAAGTCCTTGCATTTCAACTTGTTACACTTCCAGTAGAAACAACAGATAAGGGGGTACAAGTAGAAATACTGTCTAATGACAACCCCATAGAAATAGCAAATAAGGGGGTACAAGTAGAGTTATTAACAGATGAACAGCCAGTGGAAGTGGCAGAAAAATGAGTTCAGATAAATTTGCTGCCTAAGATCCCCCCTGTAGTAAGACCACCTAATACTGTGTCTCTAGAGCAGTACAATGTAGACATAGCTAGTCGGATGATTAGATATGAGCAGCTTGCCACTAAAACTGAAAATTTCAAATTGGAAGCAAAACAGCTAGAAGCCAAGGACAGAAATTCAGGCATTGAAAGAAAAGGTATCTGAATTATGTCAAATTACTGAATTTTTAGTCCAATTTAGACGACCAGCCAGATTTTACAACATTATTTTGAAGGAAAAATACCTCAGATGGCAGGTCATGAGGATTACTTCAAACCTCCCATATAAATTGGACACTATTACAGATTTTTTGGAGGCATATTTTGACAGTCCTTTTGAGTAGAAAAATCTCCTGTGTGAACTGCTTTTACACAGTTTCTTCATTCCGGAGGAAGTTGACTCTCATCCTCAAATCTACATTGGAGATGTTTAGTTGAGAGCATTTATGTCTACTTTGCAGAATAAGCTTTACTGGGATCAAGAGAAAAAGCAAAATAAAGTGATTAAAACAAGGGCTGAGTTGTTAGTCAGAGCAATCCAACCAAATCACCTAGTTATCACCAGGAAACACTTCTCAATGATGAACAGGGATGATATAAAGAGAATGTACTTGAACAACTTAAGGGACTGTGTGGCCAAATTTAACAATTTTTGTGATCACAATTTCTTCCCAAAGATTATCAGTATGCAAAGACAAATGGAATGAACTTTCCATGTATTTGAGGAAAAGAGAACCTATCTCCCCCATCAACTTAGAATGGTCCAGAAGAAGAGTAGAAGGTGTAATCCAGCTGATTCAGATCATGCAACATAACTGGATAGGTCTCAGGTTCATGCCTTCGACCATCATTACTCTAGTTCCATTCTACTTTGAGGAAGATGCCCAGATTGATGAACAATTTGAATATTGGCTCAGAAACATTCAAGAAAATAGGGGGTATTACATAGGCAAGAAATTATTCTACAGGTCATGGAATCTAAACATGGACATATGTGATTCCATAGCCCAATAGAATGCATGAGGGCATGCATTAATATAAGTTGGGGGGAAAATTATGAGGCCTAGAAATGCCTCAATCATAACATGTTTTGAACACTAAAAATGCCTATAAACTCTTATGTTTTATCTGATATGTTAGTTAAGTTGATTCAATATGCCGTATATTAACCATTTTGCATGATCAATGTATTTGAAATATTATATGCTGATTTTACAGCTTTTTGCATAGTTTTGTGTTCTTTTTGCTATGATTTGCTAAAATGGGATATGCTTAGAATAATAGCAGCATTTCACTAATCATGTTTTGATTTGTCTCAAGCATTTATTTCACCTAAATCTGGCAACAGTGTAAGCAAATTGTTGTTGTAGCAAGAAAACTGGTCTTTTCCATGTAAATTTTAGCCAGCTGTCCATAAATAGCAAGGCATGGAATTCACATGAGAAAAGGGATGAAGACCATTGGAATTTGATATTAAGAGATAACCCACCTAAGATATGCAAAAGAAATCACTGGAAAAGCATACATTTGTTCATTTCGAAGTATCTTCGAAATGAATAGATATCTTCGTAATGAAAGAACACGTCTTCGAAATGAGCAGATATTTAGAATGAAGAATGCAATATCTTCAAAATGAGCAGATCTTCATAATGAAACATGTAGTATCTTTGGAATGAGCGATATTCGGAATGAGAATCCAGTATCTTCGGAATGAGCGATCTTCGGAATGAGAATTGCATTGTCTTCGGAATGAAGCCACTTATCTTCGGAATGAAGAACAGAATGTGTTTCTTTGACCTATTGACCGATTTCTGAAGCCAAAAAAAGGGAAATAAAGGTTGGAAAAGGTAAAGGGAAAGATCTTCCATCTATCTTTGCCATCATTGCCGACCAAAGCCATCATTAAGGGAAAAATCAAGTTTTAATCTTCTTCTAGGATAAAACCAGAATTTGTTGCAGCATTGTAGGATTAGATCTTTTGAGATATTCTTTGTTTGTAATCAAACCTTAGGACATCTATAAATATTGCTCCCGTTTAGGTTGAGTCAGGTAGTAGCATATAGGATATAGAGGCAGAGGAAGTAGAAAGTAAGGAAGAAACAAAAAATAGATAAAAATTGACTGTTACAGTCCTGTAACAGTTTTTTAGCAAAATTATTGTAATCATGTCTTTTAATCAATAAAGTGCACCAGTTCTATTTCATATTGCTTGTAAATGAGTGTGATTAAGATTTAGAAAGAGAGAGAGACTCACACCTTCTTCTAGACAAGGAGGCTGGCCACTTCCAGACCTAGGTGGAGGACTAACAAGCAGGTTTTTATTCTGATTTTGCTACAGCAGAATGAGTTGTAGAACTTGTTATTTCAATTGCTTGTAAACAATTGACAATATTTGTAGTCTTAGTTTATTTATGCCTATATTAACCTTGTGCTTAATGTTTTAGTTGCAATCTTACTTTCAACAAAGCTTCCACTTTATTTCAGACTGTTATTTCTAGAATTTACTGTTTTTTAGCAATTTTTTGTATTTTATGTTTTGCTGTCAAATCCTGCACAGAAGATTGACAACCTTCTGTTACAGAGCTTTGACAATTTTTATTTCCACATTAGATCTAGACTTTAATTACTACAAAAGTAATTATATTTCCTTTCTGCAATTAGGATTAGACTTTCAATTCTACAATCGTTATTTTTGCAATATAATTAGGTCTCATTCTGCAATTGTAATTAGGACTTCATTTCTACAGTTAATGATTAGTTTCCAATTCTGCAACTTAGATTAAGATTTAATTCATATAATTTAGAGATAAGAATGTTCCAAAACCCCCCCACACAACCGGTTCCATCAATAAGACTTGTTGCTCTAGATTGACCTAAGTTATAGTTGTTTCACTTTTTCTTCTACAGATAACCTTGTACACTGCCCTAGATTGACAGATTCATTGAGAATTAATGATGGTATAACGACTACGCATCACATGCAAGATGGTGTGCATCCCTTGAATTATTGCCTCAATGTTTAGAGGACTTAGCCTAATGGTTTTTGCATGTTAAACTACACTCATTCCTCAAACTCAATCGGGTAGCTTCAGCTGCTACAACAATTTCGATCGGTAGGAGAGCTACAATTGAATATGTCATGTCTGCTTACATTCCCAGTAAACAAGAGAAATTTATGATTGTTGTATGCAATGATTTGAAGGACGAACATGATTTTGTTATGATAGAGTGATATTTTGTTGATTTTGATTATGATTAAGTTGAATTTTTGAACTACCTCCTCACACAATAGATTGGTGAAGAAATGACAATGAATGAAGCGACAAGTCGCTTGACCAATATAACTAATCTGGTTCCTTTCTAGCATTTGTTGCTTTTAATGGCCAATTCCACATTAAAGTGTGATTCCAATTGCTTATGATAATCATCCATCCCTATCTCGAGGAGCGGTCCAAATATCAATAGCCTTCTTAGGGAGTTAGGATGAGTGATTCTATTTATGTTTAGATTGTATCACTTTGACTTAATATTTTTGATGTCATAGGGGAATTATAATGATCCCTTCACACCCATGGAGCAGTCTGACCATATTGATCTTCTTAGGGTTTGAAGGGTGACGAATTAAAAATGAGTTGTTTTTGCACCAAGTGGCCTTATGGTTGCCTACTCATCTCACTAAAATACATGGAATGCAAATCGTTGCAATCACCGAGTGGATAGAGTAGGTAACTGGATACGAGCCCTACTTGAGATTGTGATTTTATGTGATTAATTTGTTGTTTTGAACATTCTAATGATCCTAAACCATCAGAGTGTGATTATTTGTTGTTTGTGTTATTCCCTTATTGAAGGAACTGCTTAATTTTGACCTATGTGCTTGGCCGTTGTCAGGTCTAGTGGCATTTGATTTCCTGCCTGTGGCCGCTATCGCCTTGAGCAACCAAGAAGCTTGGGCTGCTGACATCAGCAGCGGCCAAAGCATATTTAAGGAAATATAAAACTTGCACTTCTAGGGTTTTGACCTGTCATTTTCACTATTCAAGATTTTGTTTTCAGAGCTCTGGTGCAACGACAATGGTTGCGACTTTGAAACTTTGTTGGTGCTGAGGACATGGCTGCACGAGGTGAGACATCAGCTGCTGGAGGAGCTGGAGCTTCTTGGGTATTTCTCTTCAAAACCCTAGATCTCTTTTCTTTGCTTAAGTAAAATTGAACTTCACTAAGAAATGAGCAAGACAAACATCATTAAACCTGTTGGCAATGAACAAACTCCGTAATTAGGCTTAGGTTCCTTTTTGCTACGGTGGGCTAGTCCCTAATTTTGCTATCTGTTAGTGGCTTCAACCTAGGGTTTTTCAAAAAAATTATTATTCACCTGCTACCACCATTTTGGGCATTTTAAATTTAGCCTAGTTTTGATGCCTGGGTAGGAACATTTGCCTTCCAATTTGTTTGCTTTCCCTACCTTTGTTATTTTGTTAATTGGAATAATTTTTTTGATTTTTTGGCCAAGGGTTCATGGGTTTGTCATGCCGCCTCTTAGCCGTTGTCGCTCAGAGCGGTCAGCTATGAGCCGCTATCACTCAAAGTGGCCAAGCTGGAATCTCAACAGTCAAAAAATTGACTGTTGGGCCTTAGCTGTTGTTGCCTCCAGCGGCCAGGTTTCGGCCACTGGAGGCGATAGTGGCTAAAGCTTGAATCTTGTTTTTGCATTTTGTGTATTAATTTTATGATTTTTTCATTTTTGAATTTGCTTTATTAGGTGTAATTTATTATTTTCTTGCTTAGATTTAGAGTAAATCATACTCTTTTGCACCATTTTCATGTTTATTATGAATTATGCATTAGATGCATTGTAGTTATGTTTTGTTTTTCTTTTGCTTTGTTTAGATCCTCACTATTCGAGCTCGGGATCTGAAGCTCCTATTGGACTTGCTTCCTGGCTTTGATGACATTGACTAAGAGTGGTTTAAGGCCCATGGACTACGATACATTATCAGGTTACCCCACATTATGACCGACCAAGATTATCTTATGGCTTTAGCCCACCATTGGGACCCACAGACCAACACCTTCCACCTTCCACCCAACGAGATGACTATCATGCTGGAGGACGTGTACAGGATCTTTCAGATCCCATTCGATGGAGTGCCCATTATTTTTTTGGCCACTAATGATCAGGTGGCTATCTATGATAGGGTTTTTGCTGCACGTTCTGCACAGGCTCTCCAGGAGACTAGGTTTGATGGAGTATCTATCAAGACTTGGTATGATTCTCACGTTTTCATAGCGAGGCATGTTGTGTTGTTGATGGTGATCAACAACATTCTTATCCCAGACTGCTCAAGTTTGAGGTTCCCTTTGAATCTCCTAGCGATGGTGTAGGACCTACTGGATAGCAAGGAGCCTATCATCTATGCATGGGGTATATCACTATTGGCTCAGTGCTACGATGAGTTGTACCACATCCATCGGTGGGGATGCATCAACATTGCTTATAGTTTGCTATTATAGGTTTTGGGATGGGAGCACATTAAGGTAGATCGCCCTAAGGGGCTCCTAGCTAAGATTACATCTATTGAGGCTCGAACACAGTTCTATGTTGCTAGATGGTCTCAGGAGCATGAGGAGATAAGAGCCACACTTTTGTAGGGGATTTATCCCACTATACTAATGCTTTCACAAGATTGTTGGTCAGGGATGTCATGTGGCGATCATACTATGAGTGTTCGATTTGGGATGATCCAGCTAGTTTTACTGCTAGTACATGGTACGAGTTATGGCTCGTTGGTCGTAATATTACCATTTGGGAGTATTTTTTCTACTCTCAGGTTCTTCGTCAATATGAATTGTAGCAAGATGTGCCTTTGGTACAATTTTTGCATAGGCACCTCATAGTAGAGAGGGACCTACCTCCATGATAGGTCACAGAGCTTGCAGATGAGGAGGATGCCCTAGTCATAGACCCTACAGTGGTTGGGGGAGTTACATAGGCCTATTATCAATGGTGGGGTGATCAGATGTGGCATGGCATCAGTAGCCTAGGGCACAAGGATGATGGTAGGGGTGATGGCACAGATCTGACAAGACATAGGGTTCAAGCCAGGACCAAAGTATGGGGCCAGTCGATAGAGCAGGCGGTAGCAAAGGATCCTGATGTTCTTGAGGAGGAGGAGTTAGAGCTCAAGGAGATAGACTCTCCTTTGAGAGCATAGTTGCATGAGGTCGAGGTTGAGCTCCAGGCTACTAAGATCTAGGTATAGCAACGAGATGCTACGATTGAGCAACTCACAACATAGATACAAGCTCTGTAGGCTACTAACGGGGGTGGTGATGTCAAGATGCAATTTATTGTTCCTGATTCTACACCATAGGAGGTTCTAGCAACAGGCTCAAGGGTAGAGGTGGGACGACTTCATTCCTTGTTGGATGAGCATGAGGCTTGGATCTGAGGTCTTATGGATCATGTTACCCTCCTTCAGATGCAACTCAGGAGGCATGATATTATCCCTAAGGATCTAGCAGATGAAGGTGGCTCGTAGGTCAATGGGTGCTCTACCTCAGGGCAGTATTTCGCTCATCCTATCCAGCGGACCCAAACTTGGATAGAGAGACCTACAGGCTCACATCACTCAACTCGCGACACCACCACAGGGGGAGGTGGCACTAGAGGAGGTGATGCAGGGGGCTCAGGCCCAACATTGGATTGATGTTCTACTTGGTTCTTGATCCATTTTTGAGGTCGACTGACCTACATGACTATAGCCCACAGGTATTTTTGTATATCCACTAGAATTGACACACATATTTTTATGATAGATTTTCCTTTTGTGACTCATTATGTGTATTGTTTATTTCTTATGTTTTTGTTGTTATTTTGTTTTATGATATGATGTGATGATGATATTCTGATGATTTAATGGATATGTTAGATGATAGATGATATTTGAAGATGCTTAGATGGATGTTTAGATGCTTATATGATTTGATGATATGATGCGATGTATTTTGATGATGAATGATGAATTAATGATATGCAAATGGATATTGCCTCTATGTTTTATGATGTGGTTTATGGATGATTAATGACTTGTTTTTGTGGATGCAAATGTTATTTTTAAATGCATGTTTAATATTTGCTTTAGTTATATGCACCTAACTTATGTGATGGAATGGTATGAATGAACCTGTATGCTCTAATCATTAAAAACATATGGAATACATATGATATTGACAATCTTTATGGATGATACCATAGAAAGTTTAAAAATAATCATGAATTTAAATAATCACTTCTATCATAAGAATTGATTAAGTATTCATATATGAGATGTAATGGTGTGTAATGTATCTTCTTAATAAGTTTCTATAAATTAAAAGATATAAAGTAGTCAGTGGTCGTCTATATACTATTTCTAATATATATGCGGTATCTGTCCTACTATGTTGATACCCCCTAATTTATAGAATCTTATAAAGAAAGTGATGGTGTGAATGATTTAAATGATTTGTTGCTATGTAAAAAAAAATTGGGGCTTTTCGGAGATTCAAACACTCTAGTTCCCCTATCAACAGTTGTCTACTTACCACTTAGACTTTTTAAAAGTAAGGCTTTTACCATGGACCTGTTTTTTCATGATCTTTGTGTGTGCATGTGATTGTATATTTTGAGGTAGAACTCAAGCATTTCATCTGATGTCAGGCGAGATTCTTTTAGCCCATTGCTAAGATCAGTGATCCTCAGGTGTTCATCTCATACTTATGTTGGACTTAGTTGGACTATACCACTAGGCAATATTTGGTTACCTACGCTAGCTCATCCACATTCAAAAATTGGTCTACACAAATGCATGAAGCAATTGTAATAGACATATCTTCATGTGTAAGAATTTCTCCTTCCATTTTTGTACAATGCTGAGAATTCTAGGGATTCAAGATTTATTCCCTTCTTTTTGGCTTTGGATATTTGCTCATATGTAGTGATGAAAATTATTGTTGATTTTTTTATTTGATTTTTTCTTTGAGTGAGGATTTTTTTTTAGTGATGATAATAATTGTTTATTTTGCTCATTCTTAGTGATGAAAATCACTGTTTATTTTTTATTTTTTCTTGAGCTTAATTTTTTTGTATTGGATTTTTGCTTTTGAAATCTAGACTGTATGCTTGACCTTTTGAATTTGTACTTTTGATTTGGGATTTTTGCTTATTTTGATTTAAGAAAGGGATTTTGATAGGGTAAAGCTTGTCCTTTTGCCAATTCATAGCACCTTTAAATCAGTTGCATAGGGGGATAAGAAAGGATAATCCTTTTCACTTAAGGTAACCTAGACTGCTTTGTAGCTTTCATAGTTTCCTTATACCAGCTAGGATTTTAGTGTTTCAATTAGAAATAGGATTGTGAATATCCAAGGCTTTATCACAACTAGGCCTTTCTTTCTACTAATCAAAGTTGTTTTCCTCAAAAGTTGGTAAGATTACTAGATTTGGTTGACTAACCGAAAAGCCTTAGTAATTATGTATAGCAACAAATAATGGTTGTGTTGAAAAACATAGTTACACACATGTGTATGGAGGTATGGATATGAATGACTTGTGCGACAAATTGTGGTATCAATTTTAAGACTCTCATGACATATACAATTGTAATGTATGTGAAAATGCAATGCAATGATGTGGATGCAAAATGTGAAGTGCAATTGTTTTTGTATTTTTGATTTTATGTTGTTTTTGTATTTTTGATTATTTTAACCAAAGGGCTTATTATGCCTTTGGGGATTTTGTTATTGTGTTTGACCAAGTGGTTTGAATTACCCTTGGAGCCTTTTTAATTTGATTTTTGACCAAGCGGCGTGAATTACCCTTGGAGCCTTTTTGATTGATTTTTGACCAAGCGGTATGAATTACCCTTGGAGCCTTTGATTTGATTTTGGTTTTGACCAAGCGGTTTGAATTACCCTTGGAGCCTTTGATTTGATTTTTGACCAAGCGGTATGAATTACCCTTGGAGCATTTGATTTGATTTTTGACCAAGCGGCTTGAATTACCCTTGGAGCCTTTGATTTGAATTTTTCAATTTTATGTTTTTATGATTTGTTTTTGTTTTTGACATATTTGAAATTTTTTGTTTTTTGACATATTTGAATGTTTTTGATATATTTGAATGTTTTTTATTTTTGACATATTTGAATGTTTTTGTGTTTTTATGTGTAAAATGCCTTTAAGTGAATGATATTGAGAGGTTCAGGCTATTTAACACCATCTAATGATATAAGGCGATATGCTCCAAGCCCAAATCTTTGTGAAATAATGTATGGACCTATCCAGTTTTCGACGAACTTATCTCACAGATGCGGTGGCAAAATTGAATTATGTTGGTTTTCTTTGAGCACTATATCTCCAACCTTGAATTCCCTTAGGTGGAATTTATTATTGTAAGCTCATGAAAGACGATCTTAGTAAACATGAAGATGCTCTAAAGCATTGATTCGACATTCATCAAGAAGCATCAATTGATTAAGGTGGCCTTGTCGCGCAACTTCATCATCTATGAAGTCTTTTAGTGCTATGCGTAGAGTCAGGATTTATAACTCTAGAGGCATGATGGCTTCAGTGCCATATACTAGTGAAAATGGTGTTGCCCCAGTGGGCATCCGTATACTAGTCCTGTATGCCCATAGTGCAAGAGGCAATTGCATGTGCCAATCCTTGTGATTTTCTTGCACTGTCTTCCTCAAAATGGAGACTATTGTTTTGTTTGAGGCTTTTGCTTGCCCGTTTTCTTGTGGATAATAAGGTATTGAAAAACTATGTTGAATATGATATTTTTTCATTAAAGTACACACATTTTTGTTCTTAAAATATGGCCCATTATTCGATATTATCTTAGAAGGGACCCCAAAATGACTTATGATATAGTGGAGTATAAACTCCACAATCCTTGGTCTAGTTGTTGATGTTAAGGGGATCGATTCTACCCATTTAGTGAAGTATTCTATGGCCGTTGTGATGAATTTATGTTGACATGAGGATGGGGATGATATATTCCCAATCAAGTCTAGTCCCCATTACGAGAATGGTCATGCTGCCTGGATGGGCTGCAAAGCTTGCGATGGTAAGTGTGTTAGATTTGCGCGATTCTAATACTTACTACATTTCTTGACATACTCACAGCAATCATTTTCAATTGTGGTCCAATAGTAATCCATTCTCAATATGCACTTAATGATGGCCATGCCACTAAAATGACCTCCACATGTTCTGTCGTGAGCTTGTGAAACTGCCAAAGCTACTTCCTGGGGCTCAAGACAACAGAGTAATACTCCATCATATCATCGTATGTAGAAGATTTATCCTAGCAAAATGTATCTTATTTCTCTATATTTAAATTTTTGCCTTTCTATATGCAACAAACCTTGAGGTATTATTCTGAGCTTTAGGAAGTCCCGTAGTTGGGAAAGCCAATCCTGATAGGCCACAACTTCTATAGAATAGACAACTTGCTCTTCCTGTATTTTTGAGGTAGTGAACATGGATTGAGGAACAACTCTATGGTATATGGTCACACCACACTCTATGGGTCCTTGGGAGATCAATTACCCCAAGGTGCTATTTGCAAGAAACTCCTGGCTATGAAGGACCAATCCTAATTTGGTTTGATGTTGATCATGTTGACTAATTCTTGATTATCAAAATCTTCATGGCGTATTGCTAAGTGCCAAAGCACTTTCACATGAATGGTTGTAAAATCAGTAGATGGATTCTATGGGATTAAAGATCTCAAAGAGGCCATAGTGTCTACAAATCTATTCAATGTATGAGGGATTGTCTTGATGTCGTACCATTCCAGTCGGGCTAAGTAATTGTCAACAACTTCCTTGTAAGTCTTTAGGAGTGGGAACATGCATTGGAAGAGTTCTTTGACCTGGTTTACTATGAGCAAGGAGTCACCAAATATATTCAATATTTTAATGCCCAACGCTATGGTTGTTTAGAGTCCCAAGATCAATGCTTCATATTTTGTATTATTATTTGTGCATGGGAAGTCTATTTTGAATTATGAGGGCAATGGAGCGCCATGCAGTGTGATAAAGACAATCTCTGCTCTGCCTCCTTGTTCACACTTCGAACCATCAAATAACAATGACATATATTTTTCTTTCTTAGGTTCTTCTAGCTCTAGCGGATCTAATAATGCAAATATTGCATCATCAGGCAACTCTATGGTGAGAGGCTTGTTATCCTAAAGAGGCACCTCTACTAATTGATTTGCTATGACTTGTCCCTTGATGGACTTTTGGATTATAAAATCTAGATCAAATTCTATCAATAGCATGATCCACTTTACGGTACGTGTATTGTGATATGTCTTGCTCATCATGTACTGCAAAGGATTTTGTTTCGATATGATGTATGTCGTGTGGCTCAACATGTAGTGTCGCAACTTTAGAGTTACAAAGACCACTTTTAAACATAATTTTTTGACATACGCATATCCTAGCTCATATCTCACCAAGGTGCAACTAATGTAATATATGGCTTGCTCTTTGTCTTGTGCATTCTTTTGGGATAACATGGTGCCCAGTGCAAAATTAGTAGATGATATATATAGTAAAAATGGTATGTTTGGACTTGGTGGAGCCAGTACTGGTGGCGTTGCTAGATAAGTCTTGATGTTTGCAAAGGCTTGATGGTATTCTTCATCCCAATGAAAGGGGACTTCCTTATGTAGCAACTTATTCATAGGTCTACATTTTTTTTTTGGTAATTATTATAGTAGATTAAAAAAGGGTTTTTATAGAGGATCCCAAAACCTTATGTACAAAATCAGCCTTGCATCATGCCTCCTGGCTTTATGTATAAGCCTATTACAGAAATCGTAACCCCTAAAAAAAACCTGATTACATAAGCAATGGGCCTAGGGCATCAATCCCTTGAAACTGAACACCAAAACAGAAATCCCGCCCAACGGTAACAGTAAGCATGAAACAATCCCTCTCAGCGGGAAATAAACAAATAAGAAAGAAAGTAGTTTTGGAGATCCCGCCCAGCGGGGAGTAGCCAAAAACCACCATCGAGAAGATCCCGCCCAACAGGAAGAAAAAAAAAAAAATCATTACAATAAAATCCCGCCTCGCGAGAAGCAATCAAAACCACCACAGACAGTCCCGCCTAGCGGGAAGCAACAGGGAAATCCCGCCATCCGGGAAACCAGTAGAAAATAAAGTATCCCGCCTCGCGGAAAAACTGGCAGATTTGGCGGATCCCGCCCTATGGAGAAACCATCCCGCCCATCGGGAAAACATTATGTTCAGCGAGAGCCATCCTGCAGGAAGCCGACAGCCAGCACAGAGAGGATCCAGCCCATCAGGAAGTGACCAGAGAGTTGCACCATAAGGAACCCGCCTCGGGAAAACAAAAGAGGATCCCAGCAGCAGGGACCAAGAATCCCGTCCAAGCACAGAGCCCGCCGAGGATTCACAAGAAAAAGGGGGAAGCTGTCCAAACCCTAAACCGTCACCTCCATCGCACCGAGAAATGCAGGGGACCAGATCCACGTGAATAACCTGCAAAAAACCCTAGGGGGAAGCCTGAGGGAAAAAGGGAAGGGATCCCCAACCAAACATGGATCCCTGGGAAGCACCAGTCTGAAAAAACAACCAAGGAAACCCTAGCCGTCCGGGAGGGGCACAGATAGTGGAGAAGGATCTCCCTCCAGGAGATCATCTGCAAATAACCACTCCCTGGGAGGGATGACCTGAGTTGAGCCAAGGACTGGGTAGGAACCAGGAGCCATGGGAGGGGGAGCAGGGAGGGACCAGAGCCCTCCCCTCTCTCATTCATAGGTCTACATTTGTCTAATAATTGCACGATGAATATTTTGATGGATGCTATCTTACCTTGTAGGCTCCTCAACTCCCTAATGTTGGTAGGGGCGGCTATTTCTAGTATAGCCTTCACCTTTATAGGATCTACTTCGATGCCTCTCTTGGATACAATGAATCCCAAAAGCTTTCCAGAAGTTATGTCAAATACACACTTCTTAGGATTCAATCGGACATTATGTTCTATGAGGTGATCAAAGACTTGTCTAAGGACTTCGGCATGCTCTTGCCGTAACAAGGACTTGGCTATTAAGTCATCCATGTAATATTCCAAGATCTTATGCATATAGTCATGGAATATGTATGTCATGGATCATTGATATGTGGCACCAACATTTTTGAGACCGAATGGCATCAATTTGTAACAAAATGTTCCCCATGGAGTAATGAAAGCAGTTTTATGTTATTTTCGGGCTTAATCCAGATTTGGTTATATCTAGAAAATCCATCCATTAGGGAGAGCATTTCATGACCCACGGTTGCATCTACAAGAGCATCTATGTTTGGCAATGGGAATGAATCCTTTGGTGTTGCCCTATTAAAATCTCTGAAATCCATGCAGATATAGACTCTTCCATCAGGTTTCTCTACGGGTATCATGTTTGACATCCACTCTAGGTAGTCAATAGCAACTATGAAAACTGCATCCAGTAGTTTTTGCAATTCATTCTTTATCATCAAAGCGATGTTTGGATGCATTTTCCTTAGTTTTTGCTTTACTAGCTTCTTCATGGGATCCAATGAAAGGTTGTGAATGACTAACTTTGGATCTATCCCTGGCATGTCTTTGTAAGTCCAAGAAAAAATATTTGGCCTCTCCTTGAGGAGAGGAATCAATATGGCTTGTTCCTATGGAGATAGAATTTCTTCAAACTTGACTTTCCTTGGTTGGGTAGGATCATCACTGATGTCCACCTTGAAAGTTGCTTCTATAGCCATATGTGACCCATCCTCTAGTTGATGATGTGTGGGTATCAAATGAATGTCATCAGCAGGATTCACAGGACCTATTGACTCGGGTTCCAAACCAACATGGAAGATTTCATATGCACAACCTGATGTAAAATGGAACAACTGTAACATCTCCTCATTGGGGAAGAGGTCTTCTGGATCTACGGGTGAACTAGCATGATTCCAATAAATAACATATATATCAAGATGCAATGATTTGGTAGGATCTGTTGGATTATGAAGTGGAGTGGTCAAATCGATGGATATCATGTTGATGGATGGGATGAAATCTCTAGGACCACATGGGTGTAATCTTGTCTCAAGGGTTCATCTTCCATACTCACGATGAGGTTCTGGAGGAATGGGAATTTTTGGATCTGTTCCATGAGTAGGGTGGACAATAGGATCATTGGGCTCTAACTACTCTCTGAATGTAGATGAAGGGGGATTAACCATCCGATGAATGGCAGCTAGGTCAAAAGGTCTTCCCAAAAATTGGAGTTGATGGTCTATGGCACGAAGTGCCGCCTCTCTCTCTACTAGCTCATTGACTTGCCACAAGTGGTGAGGTCCAAGATAAGCCATCTCGGTATTATCCTCAAAGTCATCATCACTTATCTAGAAATTGTTAGCATTAGTATGCGGTCCTAAGACAAAGGGCTCATGTATTGGCCCTAAGTAGGTAATCTCTGTTTCATCTTCATATTCTTCGTCACTTATGAAGAACCCATTTGAATTTGTCTCTCACCCCAAAGTTAGGGGTTGGTGGCTTAGGCCTAGGTAAGCTCTTTCTGTTGAGTCTTCTGATTCATAGTCACTTTCATCTAATGTATATTCAATATAATCGTGGATGGACCATGTGAACCTTTGTAAATAGCGAGGCCCTTGATAGGCTAAGCCAAGTTGCACCTCATCATCACTTGTTTCATATCTATTCTCCTCATCCCACGAGTTGTACCCTGTTGGTGTGGAATCAATTGAGGTGTTTGGATGATAAGTTTATGAGGGTGATATGTTTACCGTGGCTACTTGTATATTACTCAAATTTGCTATTCTCAAGGGGTGATAAGGAATGAAATCAATGTCTTCTCCCAAACCTATGCTTAATATTTCAAATGCTGCTACAAGCGAGTCATATCGACCTTCGCTATAGTAGCCTAAGATAAATCTATCAGAAGGAAGCTGATATAGTGGCTCGTAAGGCCTCCTGCACCCTTGCTCATATACGGAAATACCATAGCTATGCCAATGGCAATGCTCAAAGTAGCTTAGATAAAACTCAAAATTAGAGAGATAATGAACATTGACTATGAATAATTCGTCACCATATCCTTCTATATCTGAAGAATTATGAGCGCAATCTAGGCTGAAATAGACAAAATTGGTTTGGTTGGGAGGGATTCCTAGTGGAACCACTATTCCTACTGGTGGCCTCAAGTCTTTAGGCCTCCCTATGTCCTGTGTAGTCTCAATGATAGGCATAAATGTGATGTTCTGCACAAGGTATTCCCCTATGCCTGTACTTGCCAAGTGTATTGATGCATGCGACATGGATGACCACACGGATGATACTAGCAAAGTAGGGTGGTAATCACTATCTTCATCTTGATCTTGAGGATCTTTCTCTTCCATAGGACTTGGATTTTTAACAATGGCTAAAGTTGGCATTTCTTTGGGCCTCTCTTCCTTAACTAAGGGGGCTTTTAGCTTTTGATTGTATTTTGGTTTTGACATTGATGGTACTTTAGAAGCATTGATTGTCTTGAGTGCACCAGGAGGTGTTGATGTGCATGGGTCTTTTCTTACCCCTTTGTCTTTGTTATCAACTTGTGCGATTGGGGATGAAGGTGCCACGTATAGGTGAGTAGAAGGGATCATGAATTCTCCTAGAATATGCACCTGATTAACGTATTTAAAAGGCTCTTCATTAGCCAAAACCACATAGACTTTGCTTTGATGCACATACTTGACACACTGGTGCAAGATCGAAGGCACACACTTCATGGCCCTTATCCAAGGGCACCCTAAGAGGATGTTGTACTACATAGTGCCTTCCAAGACATGACACATCATGAGGATGGTCTTATGCCCCACCTTAATGGGTAGGACTATCATTCCCACAATATTGCATAAAGCATCATTAAAAGCTCTCAATGTGTAAGTTCTTGGAATGATATTGGTCTTGGGTATCTTGAGGTGCTCTATTGCAGTTGTTGTGATGATGTTTATCGATGAACCTATATCAACCAAAATCCTCTTGAAAGGTAAGTCATTGATGGCCGCTATAATTTTTAGTAGAGGGTCTGGTAAGACAACAAAAACTATCTTAATATCATGATCGTAGAATCGGATTATAGGTTCCTAGCATTCTTGCACTTGTCCCACAAAGTGAGTGAATACATTTGGATCTTGTAGTTGAAGCTCAATTGTTCTTAAAATCTCCATTAGAGTCTCCCTATGCTTTGGGGACTATTGTATGAGATCATAGATGGATAACTTAGGTGGAGTCGTCTGTAGGTTTTATTCTAATCTACTCCGAATAGTTACTACAGGTCTCGTTGGTGGACCTGGAAGGTTAACTTACCTTTTCCTAGGAGTTGCTGGGATATTCATGGGAGCTGCAAGCAGTTGCGGTTGACCATACTGCCTAGTCCTTGTTGCTATGTTAACGATATCAACCATCCTAATGCATCTGTGGGTAGGTATGTTAGCTCGAACCTGATTGACTTGGGCCCATTGCTCTCAAGGGGGTTCATGATTGGGAAATGGGTTTCTTTATATGCCCATGTCTTTGTTATCAGGAGCTAATGGGTTGTCAACTTTGAGCTCTCCCATCTCAATCATGTTTTACACTTGATGCTTAAACCCATTGCAATCCTCAATGTCATGCCCCGGTATCCTATGATAAGGATAAAATTGATCTTCCCTATATCCTTTTGGCTTAGGATGGTTGGGATATACAAGAGGTATATCAGGAAATCTGATCCTCCTAGTCTCGCTCAATTGATTAAATATTGATTGCATTAATTTTTCAGAGGCGTGAAATAACAAGGTGGCTTACATTCTTAGTTTCTTCCTTGGTTGTTCTTTTGGTCGTAGTTGGCTAGTGGGGTATGTGCTTGATAGTTCTATGGTTGTTGTGCACCCCCATCCTTGGGTGTAGCCAATACGACTTGATTGACTAGAGCAGGGTTGCCCTGCTTCTGCTTGTACTTATCATTCTTACCATTCTTGTTCCACTCCTTTTTGTTTTGGATATTAATGGTTCCCTCATCTACTTTTATCTTTGATGAGCTTGGCCTATGCCAAAGCTTCCTCAAATGAAGGATACTATTGAATTTTTAGCAAGAGGGATATATGTTTAGAATAAATTTTGGTAAACATACAAATGATATCTTCTGTGGGAATGGAGAATGATAATTTTGCCATAATTTTTCTCCACCTATTCCCATAATCCATTACTGACTCATCATCATACTATTTTAGGTTTTCCAGGTCTAAAAGGTTCACCTTATTATTAGCACCAAAGGATAAAGGCTTCAAGAATGCATTTACTAGTTGTTCAAATTTGGTTATGCTATGCTTAGGTAGTTGGTTGAACCATTGAGTGGTAGCACCTGAAAATGTCATTATGAATGTTCTTAGCATGAGAGCATCATTGTATTCAATATGAAAACAAGCGTTGATAAAGTTGGTGACATGCTCTTGTGCATCCTCTTCACCTTTAAACTTCTCTAACCTAGGCATATCAAAGTGATTAGGATATGGAGGGCTAGGGATTGATGGGCACAATGGTTGATTGTGTATCTTGCTCAATGTTGGTGAGTTCCTAGCTGCCTCTTATTTCTCAAATGTTTTTATCTTTTTAGTAAGCTCTTGAAATGCCTTTGATGCACGAATTTCCTCTTCATGCAAGCCTATTCGTATTGGCAATGGAGGTAACTCTTTATCCATTTAATTTATTCCATTTTACTCCCTCCTACGATGGGACTCAGGATTGTGATCTTGGTTTGTTATGTTTTCCCTCCCCACATTATTTGTATTTCGTTCATGATTTGGTGGGGGTTTCATTGTGAGATATCTTTTCTAATGCACCTTTCCTTAGGTGAGTCAACATTTCTTGTTATTTGGTGGTCACCACTATTTATCTATAAATTGTTAAGAGCAAGTTGCTTAGTTGCTCTCTTAAACACTGCTCATGTTGGTGCAAGAGTCTTTCTCTTTACTTCTCTTGTTCAAGAGCTTCTATTACTCTCTTAACTGCCTCATTCGGTTAGTTTGTGTTTTTGTAGAGGACTCATGTTTATCTGAATCTGTTCTTGTAGTCTTGACTCGCAGATTCCTTGAGGGGGTTTTTTCTATATCTGCACTCTTGCTAGTTAATGTGACTTGTTCAATATACTATTGAATATCCCTATGATCAGACTCCATGCATATTTTGTGTGGTCACTCTGAGGTACCCCTAGAATTGGAGGTATGTTTAGAAGTCATAGTTCATGAGCTTCTAGATGCAGAGTTCTTAGTAGCTATAGTTATTTGGGTTGGCTGAGTAGGAAATCGATCTAGCTTGTCTAGTTGTCCCATTCTCCATGGCTGGTCCCGTGGGGTGCCATTTACTCCTATGAGGTCATAGTCTATGGAAATATTTCCTTTTGTGCGAAGGGTTTCTTCTATATGATTCCCATGACTAGATGTAGCTCTAGTTTCTTGCCCTTCAGTGGGTAGACCTATTTCATATGTTTCTTGTGAGTCTTGAGGTGTTGCAATTATTATTTGCCTTCTTGATGAAAAGGACTTAGTGGTGACATATTTTCTCCATGTGGATGGATATGTGGTAGTCTCATCATCCCTATGTGAAGAATGAGTTTTAGAACCTTCTTTATGTCCATGTAAGGAGGAAGCCCTTGAAGCTTCCTCATGTCTTTGAGATGTTTTATGTGTTTAGAGGAGGCCTTTGAGGTATCCTCATGTCTCCTTGATGAGGATGGCTATGAAGAATATTTTTGTTTATGTGACTTTGTTCCTTGATGTGGTTCCTTACTTGGGATTTCTCGAGGAGATCCCCCAAGATTTGAGTTATCAACCCTTAGGCTCGTGGAGCTACGTCTCACGATCTTATGGGTAGGTCGTTCAACATTACTATTAATCCACCTATGGGTATGAATTGCTTATGTATCTCCCTCTGCATCATACCAAGGGTGTTTACTTCTTGTTTTGACCATGTTGTTTTGTGACTTGATATTTTGAGTTTGCTATTTAGGAATGACCACACAATTCAAAACAAATTTTTATCTTGATTACCAAATTAAGTGTGCCCTAAACTATTTGTCATGTTTTGATGTGTTGCTCTCTTTATTTCTTTGCTCTTGTTCTTGGATTAAGAATGATAAGACTCATCCATAGTTACAATCAAGTACACTCATGCCAAACATGATTTTCTCAAAAGAAGCTAGGGTACACCACTAAAGACCCAATGGGGGGTTCGCCTAGCTCCTCCACTCTGAACCAATGATTGTTCCAATAGTGGGAGACATTTTGAACACAAGTAACTTAGTGTCACTATAAGTAAGTTTCTCAATCTGTTTCTAGGAAGCTCTAGGGGGCAAACCAGTGGAAGGAGATGAATTCCAACGTCACTGGACTGAATTGAAGGTTGGTGATGAAATCCAACTCTCCAATGTTTTAAATGAGACGTGTGTGTGTGGTGTTCATTTTAAGCTTGCATAACATAAAGTGCATCATATAGTAGCAATGAGTCTTTCCTATATGCCTAAGTACAAAAATATGTTTCAATATTTAGAAAGATGCATGAACTACTATGATTTGTATGAGCGCACTTTATCTCATGCAACTATGGCCTCTAGCAGGGCCTCAAAGCAAGCAAACAACATACAATGTCTAGCACGTTGGATTCTAGGGTGAAATTTTTAGGCATAAGCCATTGTTACTAGCAACGCCTAGTGGAAAATTTAAAAGAAGATCTAAGATATGCGAAATTCTTAATTATTTCTTCTTTATTCTTTCAATTTCCAAACATAAATGTGCTTTAAGTTCTTTGTTTTGAACACACAAAAGCAGACAAAAAGCTATAAAATATTAGAAAAGCTATACCAACCTTTGATCTAGCTCAGAGAGTTGATGTTTTGACCTCTGCTACACTCCAGTCCTAGTCGTTGTTGACCATAGTGGCTAGTTCTTGGTCTTTGTAGATCAAAGCAGCTAGTTTTTGGATGCTATAGATCAGAGTGGCTAGTTTTTGGCCGCTATAGCTCAGAGCGGCTAGACATGCATATAAAATTAACTTAGTTTTTTGATAGAAAATTAAAAATTAGTGGTTTTCCTATCGTTATCACCATCTGTAGCGATCCCGAGTGTGCATGCGCCGCTCTTAACTCTACTTGCGATGTTATTACTATACCAAAAATGAAGCTAAAAGGTTATGAGAAAACATATAACATAAAAATGACAAAGAATGGATATTTCTTTAATTTTGAACCCCGGTTACATGTCATTCCCTCTTAGGGATACCCATCTTGATACAATGATTTACAAGTGGATGAAGAGATGTCCCCTTTTGCAAAATGGTGGCACACTCTAAAATGCTTCTCGATTTCGCACACAAAAATGTATGGGAGCTTATAGATGCCTTCTTCTCCAGGTATGTCTCCCAAACAGATCCTCTTGCTCTCGTATGTCATGGATTATGTCTCGTAAACCTATGGCCATGTATGCAATTCAAACAAAAATACATGTTTAGCTTTCTGAGATTGCCTCCTCGGATAATGTTGTTAGTAATCAGAGAATGTAATAGAAATATGATAAAATGATACCATGGAATCAAGTAAATCTAAGCTAATGATATAAGAAAACAAGAAAAAATATGCTATGTCTATTTAAGCTAAGCCTGTGAGCCACTGTCCAAGACAACGATCGCTAAATAAAACCTTGCTCTAAGCTATGGGTCAAAGACTATGATCTGATGTTGAAAAAAGTAGGTGTTATGCCCTTTGATTTTTCAAAGCTCTGCTGCACACGTGATACCAAAGAGAAATCTCTATGAAATAATATCCTCTATGTAATTCAGGTCTCTATATGTCATATATCGATCATGTGTCTCCATTTTTCTCTTTTTTTTTCTTTTTTTTTGGGTGCTCTTAGGCTTGCACATTTTATAGTGTGAAATCCTAGGTCTATGTCCAAACCCTAGAAATGAATTTCTCATGTGTAGTGCAAGTTAGCATGAGAAGCCCTTGTCTATTGTCTATATTTGAAGGCCAGTTAACTGAAATATAACTGCCCACTTGAGTCTTCTATGCAAACTGTTCATTAGCATGAGAAGCTTTTGTCCTTTGTTTATGCTTAAAGATTAGTTAAATTAATTCTAAATGCAAAATCAAGTCTCCTATGTGAACTGGTCATGAAAAGGAATGCAAAGTCACTCCCGCTCACCTTTATTGCATGTAGACTACCACTTCCACCCAAGATTGGGCCTGTTTGTCGGCAAACTACTTCTTATGGCTTAGTCGTTGTCGTCTACAGTGGCTAAGATCTAGTCGCTGTCGTATGCAATGGCTAAGGTCTGGCCACTCTAGGCTTGAGCGACTAGAATATGGTTGCTCCTGGCTTGAGCGACCAAGCTTGGATGGCTTGAAAAGACCTCAAATGAGTGGTGAGAACCACTATTGGTGCTTGGAAAGTCCAATATTATGTCTTATGATCTTATGAGTGTGTCTATGTAAGTAGATACCCTAAGCATGACATGATTTAGGTGTCTACACTAGGCATATTTAGGTTTTATTGCATCATTAGAGATTTTTGACTGGTAGAATTAGTTGTTTAGTTATCTTGCTTTCAATATTGCAATTAGGATACTAATGAATATTTTTCATGCTTCCATGTATTCAAATTCATAATTAGGCCATTAGATAGATACATATGCTTTTGCTTTACATGATTCATAACATCTTTTCATGTTTTCATAGGTTTACTATCTTTCTTGCATTTTCTTGATTATATGCTAGTAACGTCATGTTTTCATACAATTTTCTCAAAAAGCCTCATCAAGAGAGGCATCCTTTATTACTAATGCTTCTTGTTGTTTATTGCACATAGGATCAATAGGGTTTTGACATGTAAGGCAACAAATACCTCTAATCGTGGAGAAGAAGGTCATCGACACCTTGGAGCAGTTCGTGTCATTTGAAAAGGCATTTGGAATGCACCTATCCTCGAGGGGGATTTGACACTATTGTAATTGTTGTATCAAATGGGTATCCCTATGAGAGATGGATTTGTAACTTGAATCGATTTGAAATTAATAAAAGATATTTGTATTTTGTTTCTTTTCATTCTTGTCAATTTATGTATGGCTATTTGCATTGTTTTCAACAATTTCAATATTAGGTGTAAGCCTTTTTGGATGCTACAGACTCCTACATATTTGATATTCATATTTACTGAGTCTTTGGTTGGTGTCTCTACCCACTATTATCGGTAAAAATATCCCATTGGGAAAATCCAGGAGATCTCATCAATTGGGACTTGATTCTTATTGTTTTGTTGCACTTCTACAATTTTTTGAGTGAATACTTCTACTTGCACAACGTCATGTTTACCTTGAATCTACCCCTTGTCTAGGCTCGGTACTTGTCCATGAATCATATCTTTGTTCTCCTAATTATGATGGAGTCATTTAGCAACAAATAACTTGGGTATCACTTTGGATCAGGTTGGTACTTGGCTTGATTTCTAATGACTCATGGTTCTATAATATGTTTCCCCTTTCTGACGTGTTCTATACTTTAGACGTCTTCCTATTCAAATGTTTTAGTCTTGCATACATCAAGTTTTCGGTTAGATGTCTTCTACTAGATATCTAATTTTTTAGCTAGATATCTCCTTCCTAGATGTCTAGGTCTTCCAGCTAGATGTCTCCTTCCTATATGTCTAGGTATTTCTACTAGATGTCTCCTCAGATGTCTAAGTTCCTAGCTAGACATCTTCTTTGCATATGCCTTCCTGCTAACTAGAAGTCTAATTTTTTAGATGGCTATGGATGTCTAGATAGATGCGCTATTTCGATGAATACCCTAGGTGCATTTCTATCCATGGTACTTTTGTAGATGTCGTAGGGCATATTATGATGCATCACAGCCAAAAAATATACATACTTTCTCTCTTCTACTTGCACTGTGTCATCTACATATGAATTGGAAAATTGAACTACTTGCACTTGCATAGAAAAATCTTGAAAATACCATGAAGCATACTATTTACTAGTTGGTGTGGCATCTAGCTTCATCATAGAAAAAATACTTGGTGCATCGGTAATCCCTCTTAGCTACAAATCTGCTCTACACCTACAAATGCTTCACATTCGAATGAGCAAGCTTATCCCAATGTATTCAATTTATAGGCTATTTTCCACCCTTGTAACTACTCATCTAACTACCACCTAGCGCTCGTCATTTACATACGCATCACCTCATCCAATTTTTGCATGCACAAGATGTCTAACATATTTATTCTAATTTTTTCTTTTTGTTATTTTGTCTTTTTCTTTGTTTTTGTATTTTTTCTCTTTTTATTTTTATTTTTGTTTTATTATTTTTTAAAACTACACTTTTATTTTAACGTCGTTGAGTGAAGCGTACGAAAATTTTGATGTGTACTTCCAATGTATCTAATTTGTTATCTTCTTGGCACTGACTACCAATCTCAAAACTACTAAAATCATCATCATCTACCTATGCTTTAGCTTGTTGGTGATTTTAGCAATTTTTATGACTACTGGAAATATTGAGTTGGTATTGGTTGATCCAATGAGCCATGTGTGGAAAGTGACCATGAAGAGTGACAAGGTAAGTTTTGGAAGAACCCTATATAGTGTGATGACTCTTCATCTTGAAAACTTTATTTGAAATGAGCAAAAGTTGACGATTAGGTGCCACTACTATTGTAGGGCTGAAAATAGGATCAGGTACCAAAATAGGATCCTGAAATGGTGTCTCTAGAAAGTAGCTCTTATCCAAAGGAACCTAAACTCTATTTCCAACCTATGATGAGTGAGGATTGTGATGCTTACACACCACTCTCTCTTGTTCCTATAGAGTCTCATGCAAGGCCTGTGGTATCTTGCCTATAAGGATCTACGGGTGCTCAATTAAGGAAGTGACCTTAGCTTGCTCCTCCATGTGTGTAATGGTGGGGGTGGGAAGGTAACTTTTGTGGAATAAGTGGTTGTGTAGCTAGAGGTGTATCCAAAATCATACCAATATAATGAATGGCATATTTCTCATGAGTGGGAGTGATGGTTTCCTTAACCACTTGCTCTTGTGATTGTTCATTTGGTGGGAGTGAAACTTCTTCATTCTCTTTTTTTTGTGTGTGGAAAACATCCCAAAAGGGATGCCACTTTCGGGTAAGACCCAAGGAGGCATGGGTATCCATTCCACAAAAAATGCCCAGGACTCGGACCTGGCCTACCACCTTTGACATACTCAAGGAGCAAACAAACACACAAAACCAATTCAAAAATAAGTAAATAACAACAAAAATAATAAAATAAAATAAAAAACATGCTCCTTGAGTGTGTCAAAAACAAAAGCACAACCAAACATGCACAATAAGATAAAAGAAACCACAACACAAACCACATAGAAAAATACAAGAACCACATAATAAAACACAAACAAGACAAAAACAACAGAACACTACAAAGACATAACCCAAAAAAAAACATGAAAAATAAACACAACCAAAACCTAAAAAATAAAAATAAAATAAAATAAAAAACAACCAACAATAGACAATAAACAAAAACAAAAAACATAGAAAACACTCACACATAAAAATACGAATTAACACAAACAAAGAGAAACCCAAGAACAAGAACGAAAAAACACAAGAACAATAACCAAAAAACATAAATAAAAAACACAAAACAACAAAAACACATGAAAAAAAAAAACAACACAAAGAACACAAAAAAAAAACAAAACAAAATAACCCACCCATCTTAAAAAACTAAACAAAAAAAAAGCAAAAAAAAGAAAAAGAAAAAGAAAAAAAATTAAACATAATAATGACCTATCTAGACCATAAAACTAATAATACAAGAATCAATGGAGGAAACAAAATAAAGAATAGAATGAGCTAGGGAACTAAAAAAAACTGAATGAACCAAAGAGAAGCAAAAAAAAAAAAAACAAGAAGAAACTAGGTACCTTCAGAACTAGAGCCATCCAAAGAAATGATAGAAAGAAGAGCGTCCCTAATTTGAGAAGCCCACCATATAGGAGGGTGTCCATAACAAGTAAGATCACCTTTATCCAAAGCCCAATTAGCTAAAGCATCACCACTCTTGTTTTGATATCTGACCACATGATTGTAATCAACTTTCAAAAATCCCATCTGGATTAATTAAATCTTCTCAATAATTCTTTTTATTCTCCAATCCACCTTATGATTCTTAAAAGGAGTCTTCAAGAGATTAATCATAAGTTGAGATTCAGACTCAACTAACACCTTTTCCCATCCAAAATTAGTAGCCTCTTGAAGGCCTCTAAGGATACCATACCCCTCAACAAGGTTATTGGAAAGAATACCCAAATTCTTAGAAAAAGTAAAAACCAGGGAGCCATCTGAAAGTCTACCAATTCCTCCCACACTAGCTTTTCCAGGGTTCCCTCTAGAGGCTCCATCAATATTGACTTTTCCAAAATCCTTAGGAGGAGGTTGCCAATTTCTAGTCCTATCCATCTTACTAATACTCACATTCCCTTTAAGTTGGTTGCCCTTAGAAGATTTAATCTTCAATATTTGCATCACTTGATCCCATATTTGGTGGGATTTTTGGGGGTGATTAAGGAGTTGATGGACTGATTCAACTAAGTTGGCTACTTCTTCATTCTCATGTGCCTTTGATGGTGTTTGTTCTTCATTTGTGTGGAAATTATGCAAGTAGGAGCCAAATTGAGTGCTTGACTTAGTGGCTTTCGTACTTACCTACAACTTAACATCAGATTTGATGTGGGTGTAGTACTTGTATCAAGTAGATTTTATCATGCAACTCCAATGTTTAGGTGTTCTTTTTAGCATGATAAATAGCATTCCTATAAAATTGGTAAGGTTTTCCTAGAAATAGTCCAAAACAATCCATCTTTATGACATCACATCTTACTTTGTCCTCAAATTTATCACCAAAAGTAAAATTCAAGGTGCAAGTGTGGGAGATGTTAGATGTGGAGTCTACATCTTCCCACCCAATTGCATATGGTTGGTGATGTGGCTTTATGGGAAGCTTCAACTTCTCCACAATAGAATTTGTAGTAAGGTTCTTTTGTGATCCATTATCTATGATACAATAAATATAGAAATGATGTGTAAGGTGGGCTCTAGTGACAAACAAATGGTCATGACCCTCTTGAGAAAATACATTTGACATAAGGGCAACTTTGTTCAGTTTACCCTTTAAATAAAGACACTCTTCTTCTGTCCCTATAGCCACAATGGGATCATCATATGGTTCCTCATGTGCAGGTTGTACAAATAGGGATTTCTTCTTCTTAAATTTTTCAAAAGTAAAGCATTTGGATTTTACATGACCATGATTTTTACAAAATTCATAATACATTGAAGAAGAAGTATCTTTAGAATGAGAAGAAGAAGAATATGCTTTAGGAGAAATGTGAGGAGAAGAAGAATGAGAAGTGTTCTTCACCTTATGTTGATGTTGATTCCTACCTCTAGAAGAGCTCTCCTGTGATGAACGAGATTTGTGATATGCATCAAATTTCTCATCTGCAAGAATGGTATGGTTGAATGCCACATCCAAGGTGAGGAAAACATTGAATTTTATTTCCCTAAAAATTTGATCTTCCAAGCCATGAGTTCATTTGTTAATCAAATCCTCTTCAGAATATTTCACACCAAGAAGCACCCTTAGCTTATTAAATTGGAAAATGTAGTCAGAAACATACATACTATAGGCTTACCTCAATCTATACCACTTGGTAGTGAGGTCACTTTTGTAGTTTGGTGGAAATAATATGCTTTTCAGAATTTGGATTAATTATTTCCAAGTCATTATGGCATTATGGCTTTGTATGATGGCTAAACATGAGACCTAGGGTGTAGATAAAAAAATACAATGATATTTATCTACAAATATTTTTATCAGTGTTTGAAAGTCAAATTGATTTTCTTGTTGTCTTCTACGATCAGACAGAGTTATCATTGGTAGCATGAGGATGTTCACTGTCTGTGCTTCAAAAATCTCCTTTCACTATAAATAATCTCCAATTACGAATATTCATCCATCCAATGGCTCTTCAATCGATGAATCTCCCTATACATGTGTACTTGTGGCCTTTCTTGCAGGCTGCATTCATCTGTCTATGCTCGGATATACAATCATAGCGAGTAGTGGGGGCAGCAAATGAAGGAGCACTCCGATTACGGTATTAAGGTTGTCGTAAAATGATCAATAGGTGTTGGTGGTGGCTGAAGCACTCCTGCTCCCTTGGTTGTGTGCCCATGTCAAACATGTGCTGACCGAATGATGTCATATGAGGACATCTCATCACCAACTAGCAGGTGACATCGATCATGAGGAGGCTGTCAGAGAGTGAGAGAGGCAGGTGTCACCGATGTTTATTCTAGACCTTGATAAGACCACTGGTTGGAGGTAACCTACTGGTGGGTGGGTTGTGCTCCACTGATAGTGATGAGTTATCGTTGGTCGCAAACCTTCGGCTAAATCGGTTGCTGCCCTCCAAAAATCGGCAAAAGCCTATTTTTTTTAATCTTCAAAGAGTTTAAAAAATAAAATCTAAATGAAAAATTTTAAGCTTTAGTTAGCTAAAGCTTTAATTTATCCTTCATGAAGGCTTTTGCATGATTTTTAATTTTTTAATTTTTTTATAATAATAAAATATCCTAAAAAAGAATATTTTATTTATTAAAAAAAATCATTCATAAAACCGTATCCATTTTACTGCATGGAGATCTTCCACAATTGTTCAATTTTTCATTTCTTCTTTGACAACTTCTCGAAAAACTGGTGCTTCTCTCGGTAATCTCATTTTTGGCCACAAATAGGTCTTAAAACTTATGTATTTCTCCTCAAATATATTCCATTGATCTTCTGATCTTCAAAGTAGACAAATATTTTTTCTTCAACCAAGAAAATTTTTCTTGCCCTCACAAGGCAATAGGTTTACCCTCTGATTTCTACTAGGGGTATTTCATGCGGATAATTTCTGCCCTCTACTACCTCAGCTTCACCTGATGCTATAAGTGGCTTCAAGCCAATTCCCAACAACACCTACCTAGGATCTTGATGAGCTAGTTGTGAACTCCAACTAGACACCTAGCAAAAAGTGGATCAACTTGCCCTCCTTTCTGCCAAAACTTATCCTTGGCAATCTGATACCAGTGATGTAGGAACTCAATGTGAAGCTGATCTTATTCATGAAATGGTGCAAATATATAATGCTACAATGGAATCTCACGTAGGTTAAGTGGCTGCAAAAATTTTCTAAACCTGGCCAACCACTTAACTAATAGATAATATCTGCTAAACAAAGGTGACAACTAACCGCTAGAAGATAAAGGAGATCTCTAATAGCTAACTAAACACCCAAACAACTTAACCTATTTCTAACATGGGCATAATATGCCTCACGTGAATACAAAGTGCATGAAATAGGAAATTAATAAAATAACAATAAATAACAAAATATTAACTTAGGCTTAAGTGGATAAGCCTATGTATCCTCAACAGTCATTGATGTCAAAGGTATTCATCAAAGGTTGAGGTTGGTAAGACAAAAAATATTATTCTAATGCTGGACAAGTTTTCAAGACGAGGCATCTCTCAAAAGCAAGGAAAATGGTTTCAAGAAATAAATATTATAATATTTAATCACAAGATTAAATTATTATGATATAAAAGTGGTTTCATAGAATGGAAACAATTCTTTAAAAGTTTTGACCTCCCATCGAAGACTTTGGAAATGGTTTTATAAAGTTATATTTTGAATTTAAATTTGATAAGGTACCAAAAAGGAAGTGAATGTTTATATGTCTTCAAAGGTCCAAGTCTATGATGAGCTGACGTCTTTAATATCAAAAACAAACATTATAAAAAGGAGGTAAAATTATTTGTGATTGTGCCTTTTTGATGAGTGATTAAATGCCTATGTCTGCGAGAATTATTGTCATCGAAATAAGACAATGTTGTCGAGTTGAAGTGAGTTGAATGTTGTTTGTTCCAGTTCATGAGGGTAGAGAGAAGTAATTCAAGAATCATTCATTCCAGTTCATGAAGGTAAAGTGAAGTGAGTTGAACGTCGTTCATCCTAGTTCATGAGGATAGAGAGAAGTAATTCGAGCATCGTTCATTCTAGTTTTTGAAGGTAGAGTGAAGTCAGAAGAGTGTCATTCGTTTCAATTTGTGAGGGTAGAAAGTATTGTTCGTTCCATTCTTGAGGTCATAGTGAAGCAAGGAGAGTGCACAAAATCTAAAGCAAGGGCAGAGAGGACATTGCATAAAATTCTAGACATAGGCAAAGGTTTAAAGAGGAGATAGTGGATTAGACGTTCCAACTAGGAAACTATCCCAAGTGGTAGGTAAACTCTACGCAAGATGTTGGTATCAAAGCAGGTTCCTTCACAAAAGTCTAACAACTTGAAGGAAGATCTTACAAGAACACATATGGCTTCTCATAATGGATCTTTAAAAAATAAGGCTCCAATATTTGATGGGAATAATTATGCTTTTTGGAGCATGAGTATAAAGACTTATTTGATGGCACAAGGATATGAAACATGGCAATATTTTGAGGATGGGTTCACACCTACAGCTACTCTTCCCACATATAAGGATGGCAAGCAATTATATGTAAATAATTCCAAGGCTATGAATAGAATCTTAAGTGGATTACATGAATCATAATTTGTGAAATTTATGCAATGCAAATTAGCAAAAGAAATATGGGATAAATTGAATCAGACATACGAAGGAGATAGCAAGATTAAGTTAGAAAAACTTCACGATATTCTCAAAATGACACTGAGAGGGGGGGTGAATCAGTGTAGCTAAAAATCTGATCTGCAATCCTTAAAACTGAAGCAAAGAGAACTAGAAAATAGATAAAGCAATAATCACAAGAGAGCACACCACAACACACAATGTAACGAGGTTCACCAATTTGGCTACTCCTCAAAAATGACTGCTTGGACTTCTATCCAAATCCAGCCTTTGCAAAACACCAATTTTACAAACACTTTACCAGCACCCACTGGAAGGAGCACCAACCCCTTGTTTTTTTGCTGCAACATATAGGAGCACCAACCCCTAATGCCAAGCACCAACTTGGACTGCAATTCTGATTTAATTCAATGACATAAAAATGCCTTCGTTGTTTACACGACCCTGACTGGTCTGTAATTAATTAAACTTGATTAAACTCTGCACGCTCTCACGGCTCTGCTTATCTCTCTCTCGGCCCTCTTCTCACCCTCTTTACGCAACAAATTCTCACTTATAGCAGTAGCAATATACTTCACGCAGATCTGCTTTTATAACAAATAAGTCTCTATTTTTAGCTTCCATATTTACGCATGCAACCCGTAACTATTCTTTTATTATTCTCTTCTACCACTTGTCAACTGTAACTCCTTCTGTATTTATAGAGTGTGCATTATTACGTTACATGCAACGTATATCTCTACCATGACTGTACGAATTCATTTCTGTGCATGCATGTATTTTACGATTCTATTAATGCGACTGTTCGATTTACTCCAGTTAACTCCAGTTCTTAAAAAGCTGCATGACTGCATCTGTAACTGACGCATTTACTCCAGTTACCTCTTCTTTTTTTGGCTGCATGCTTTTCCTCTACAACTTCCCCTTTAACTGTTGTTCTGTTCCAGTTAACTGTCTGTTATCGTGCTATTGCGACCTGTCACGAAATCGTGACACTTCTGTATCTTTCTACCCTTCTCGCCTTTTACCCGTGAAAATACAACATGTCACGAAATCGCGACAGTTTCCGCCTCCTTGTCCACTTCTTCGCTTGCACTCGCGAAAACCAGACATGTCACGAAATCGTGACACTTTCGCCTTCTCGCTACTCTTCTTGGCTTGCTCTAGCAAAAACCAGACATGTCACGAAATCGTGACACTTTCGCCTTCTCGCTACTCTTCTTGGCTTCAACCAGCAAAAATGAAACATGTCACGAAATCATGACATCTTTCTCTGCCTTGTGCCTTTTCTTCCTTTCGCCCGCGAAAATGGAACATGTCACGAAATCGTGACATCTTTCTCTGCCTTGTGCCTTTTCTTCCTTTCGCCCATGAAAATGAAACATGTCACGAAATCGTGACATCTTTCTCTGCCTTGTGCCTTTTCTTCCTTCCACCCGCGAAAACGAAACATGTCATGAAATCGTGACACTTTCTCTGCCTTGTGCCTTTTCTGTCTTTGGCCAGCTGAAATGGAACATGTCATGAAATCGTGACATCTTTCTCTTCCTTGCACTTCTCTTCGACCCTGTCATGAAATCGTGACACTTTCTCTCCTTGGCACTTTCTCTTCGATCCTGTCATGAAATCATGACACTTTCTCTCCTTGGCACTTTCTCTTCGATCCTGTCATGAAATCGTGACACTTTCTCTCCTTGGCACTTTCTCTTCGATCCTGTCATGAAATCGCGACACTTTCTCTCCTTAACGCTTCCTCTTGGAACCTGTCATGAAATCATGACACTTTTCTTTGCGAGCTCCTTCTCCTCGAGCATGTCATGAAATCATGATAGTTTTCTTTGCCTGCGCCTCTTCTTCAAACATGTCATGAAATCGCGATAGTTTTTCTACTTGCCTCCTTCTCTGCCAACATGTCACGAAATCGTGATAGTTTTCCTTGCGCCTTCTCTCTCCTCGGCCATGTCACGAAATCATGACAATTTTGCTTGCGCCTTCTCTCTCCTCGTTCATGTCATGAAATCATGACAATTTTGCTTGCGCCTTCTCTCTCCTCTTCCATGTCATGAAATCATGACAATTTTGCTTGCGCCTTCTCTCTCCTCATCCATGTCATGAAATCGTGACAATTTTTCTTTCTGCCTTCTTTCTTCTCAACCTGTCGCGATATCGCGACAGTTTTCTTACTTGTCTTTTTCTTTGATTTTTTGAATCTGGGCCACTTCTGTCTTCTTGGAAATTCACTGTACATGTTCTGACTGACCTCTGAACTCCTGTCCACTGCATCAATCGCATCAATCGATCTATCTCGTCTGTGTTGACAACAATGACAATACTTTTGCTGCACCTTGCTCAACAATCTCCCCCTTTGGAATTGTTGGCAACACTCATGCACTCTCCTGCAATTCTTCTCCCCCTTTGACAATAATACCAAAGGGTCGCCGCAGACTCCCCCGAGTCTATGCACAACATTCTCGGATACACATTGTTATAGTTAGCAAAAATCATGAATATGAGCAAAACTATAAACATAGGCATAAGTACTCCCCCCGAGAATGTGATCCCAATTGATAGTCAGCTCTTGGGAAATGTGACTACTCCCAACTTACTCCGAAGGTACTCAAAAACTTCCTTTGGCAATGGTTTTGTGAATATATCTCGCTACTTGCTCCGTAGTCGAAACAAAATCCAATTTGACCTCACCTTCCGCAACTTTATCCTTCAAGAAGTGATACCGGATTGCAATATGTTTGGTTCGAGAATGCATAACCGGATTCTTTGATATGTTTATAGCACTGGTGTTATCACATTTAACTGAAATTGGCTCTTTGAAGTGAATACCAAGATCTTTCAATGTTTGTCTCATCCATAATATCTGTGTACAACATGTTGTTGCTACAATGTATTCTGCCTCTACTGTGGATAGAGAGACTGATTCTTGTTTCTTGTTGTGCCATGCTACCAGCCTGTCTCCAAGATAAAATGCTCCTCCACTGGTACTCTTTCCGTCATCAATACATCCCGCCCAATCTGCATCAGAATATGCAATAAGAGTGAAGTCCTTACCTTTTGGGTACCACAACCCATACTCCATAGTACCCTTGAGGTACCTAAAAATCCTCTTTATAGCCTGTCACATGAGTCTCTTTGGGACTAGCCTGAAATCTTGCTACCATGCATACCGCCCGTAATATATCTCGGTCTAGTGGTTATCAAATACAGCAGGCTTCCAATCATAGACCCGTACATGGTTTGATCTACATCTAGAGATTTGTCATCCTTGCTCAACTTGCAACCTCGTTGTCATGGGAGTGCTGACATGTTTACTATCCTCCATTGTGAACTTTTTCAGCATTTCTTTCACATATTTTACTTGAGAGATAAAAATGCCCTTTTTACTTTGATTGACTTGCAAGTCCGAGGAAATAAGAAAGTTCACCAATCATTGACATCTCAAATTCTGTCTTCATTTTATTTGCTATGTCTCTACAATATTCATCCATGCTACTGCCAAATATTATATCATCTACATAAACAACAAGTACAATAAGATGGCCATTCTCTCGTTTTGATATATAAATTGCTGTCCACCATACCTTTCTTGAACCCCTCGTTTAATAAGATAGTTATCCAAACCTTGCATACCATGCTCCGGGTGCCTGTTTCAGACCATACAACGCTTTCTTTAACCTCGCAAACAAAATCAGGATTGTCACCGAGTTGGAAGCCATCCGGTCGTTCAATGTAAACCTCTTCTTCCAGCTTTTCCATTCAAAAATGCTGATTTTACGTCCATTTGATAAACTTTGAAGTTTTTATGGACTCGCTAAAGCTAGAAACATTCTCGATTGCCTCTAGTCCTGCTATCGGTGCAAAGGTTTCCTCAAAATCAATGCCTTCAACCTCGAGCATAGCCTTTACTGCACCAATCTTGCCTTATTTCCGACAACCTCGTCCGTCTTCATTTAATTTATTTCAAAAAATCCATTTAGTACCGATTATGTTTTTATTTGCTCGGTCGTGGTACTAATTCCCGTGTTTTGTTTTTCTCAATCTGATCTAGTTCTTCATTAATTGCCTTCATCCAACTTTCATCTGTGCTTGCTTCAACAATATTTTTGGGTTCAATGCTGGATAAAAGAGAGTAGTTCCGTACTACGACTCTTCTTGTCTGAATACCAACTATTGGGTCCCCAATAATCTGTTCTCTGGGATGATTTTTCTGCCACCTACTGTTTTGAATTTCTTGTTCTCTTCTTCTTCTGAGTCAATTCTTAAATCAGCTAGGTCAATTTTTTGATTTTCTTCTGTTTCCATTTCTTCATCTCCTTCAATGACTTCTTCATAAATAGGGTAGTTTTCTTGATGAGTAATTTCTCGATTTCTACCTTCATCAACTTTAACATCTGCACTCTCCACAATTTTCTTTAGCCTCTTGTTGTAACATGTGTAGGCTTTGCTTTTTGTCGAGTAACCAAGAAAAATACCTTCGTCAGCTCTGTCTTCGAACTTACCGAGATTATCTTCAGCTCGTTTGATATAACACTTGCTGCCGAACACTTTGAAGTATCTTGTTGTTGCTTTCCTGCCGAACCACAGCTCATAAGGTGTTTTGCTTTCATGCGTCCTTAACATGCACCTGTTTTGAATGTAAACTGTAGTATGTACTGCCTCTTTCCAGAATCTGTCAGCTATTTTGTTCTCAGCCAACATTGTCCGTGCCATTTCTTGCACAGTCCTATTCTTCCTTTCAACAACACCATTCTCGCTGAGGTGTCCTTGCCGCTGAAAACTGTCTTCTCGATCCCATATTTTTGATAGTATTCTACAAACTCCTCTCGAGATAAACTCTCCTCCTCTCGTCTGATCTTAGGCATTTAATTCTTTTTCCAATTTGATTCTCAACCTATTTTTTAAAAATCTTGAACATCTCAAAGGCATCTGATTTAAGCTTTAAAAATAGCACCCATGTCATTCTGGAGTAGTCATCTATGAACAACATAAAGTATTTGTCACCATTTATGCTTTGTGTTCTCATGGGTCCACATAAATCAGTATGTATCAGCTCTAACGGTTTGCTGGTGAAGTATTCCTTTGCTTTAAATGTGGATCTGGTTTGCTTCCCTTTTTGGCATGAAGCACAAATGCTATTTACTGGTTTGCCAATAGTAGGTATATCTCTTATTTCTCTTTTTGAACTTATTTTTACCAGATTGTCAAAGCTAATATGACCGAGCCTCTTGTGCCACAACCAATTTTCATCTTCCTATCCAATCAAGCATGATCCTTCTAAAGTTTCTGAGAGAGTATATAGATTTCCATAAGTCCTCGATCCAGTAGCTATCAACTTCCCACTGTGTTCTTTTTTGACTTCACAGCCCTACTTTTTAAAGATGATTTCATGACCTCTATCACGGATTTGACTTACGCTCGTAAGTTGTGCTTCAAACCAACTACAAACAGAACTTCTTTGGAATTGATCTTTCCATAACTTATCTTGACGGATCCTTTGCCAACTATTTTGGCTCCATCATTATTTCCAAACTTTACAGAGCCCCCTTCATATTTCTGTAATTTTTCAAATTTTTGTTTATCTCCCATCATGTGACTGGAGCATCCACTATCCAATATCCATGGTGCAGATTTGTTCTATGCTTTGAATGTTGTCTGTACAATCAAGGATTCCTTTTCTTCCTTGAGTTGCTCTTTTTCTTTCCATTCTGATTTGACTATAGTTTTGGTCACTTGTTTAGACTTTTCTTTGTCAGTGGCCTGTGCATGTTTATCTGGGAATTTTCTGTTTTGCCTTAAACTATTTGGTTGAGATCTTCTTCCTTGATATTTATTTGCTGCATATGTGCTTCTACAATTTCTTGCAATGTGTCCAAAGTTATGACAGTTATAGCATTCTACTGCATAATCCATCAAGGGTGAAAATACATTTCTACTAGAAAAATTTCTTTGTCCTATATTATAAATGCAGTCTAAAATCTTATGACCGTAAGTATTGCATTTAAAACAATAACCAGAAAAGGAATGATTGAACCTGGGAGTTGGTCTTTGCCAATTTGTAGTAGGAGCCACAAATTTTCTTCTCCTTTGATGTGTGACTTTTGTGAATCCCTCATTGTCAACAGTCTTCTCATGCCTGGCATTGTTGCTTTCTTTTGCAAGATTCATTTTTCTTTGGTCAACCTTGATCTTATCCTCTTTCTTTACTGGTTCTACAGTCATGGCCTTTGATCCACTTGATGATTCTCCTTCGACAAACCCCAAGCCAAACTTGATGCCTGTAGTCCTCTGACTATTTATAATCTTTTCAAGCTTTGCAGAACTTCCTTCAAGTTTGTGATAGCAACTCAATTTTTGATTCTTTTCTTCTAGCCGCATTCTTAAAACAACAATCTCTTCTTCTAGTTTGCTGCACTCATCTATTCTCATGGTTAATTGTACTTCAAGTTCTTCAGACATTTTCTTAAATTCTTCTCGTCTGTACTTTCAAACTGTTTATTATGTCATTCGCATCCTCAAGCTTTCTTGAGACCTTATTATTCTTTTTCCTTTCTGTCTTCAACTCTTTAAGTGCAGCAACCAACTCTCCTTCCGGATAAACTTCAACCTCATCCTTACTTTTTGTATCACCTTCCTATTTTTCTTCTGTTTTTGCTTCTTCAAATGCCATGAACAGAGCTTCACCTGTTTCTTCTTCGTAGTCTTCACCCGAGCTTTCTTCGAAGAGCTCGACATTCTTGGATATGAAACTTTTCTTTTTGAAGTTGCTTTTCCTAAAATTTGGTTTCTTCTTCCAGCTCACTTCTTTCTTGGTGTGACCCTTCATCACTTTTGGTTTTCTCATTCATTGGACACTTAGCTGCAAAGTGACCGACCCCTCCACAATTGAAACACTTAAACGGTAACTTTCCTCTATACTTTCCTTTTCCCTTTGTAAGTTTCTGGACAAAGTTGGCTTCCGTTTCATCCGATGTCTCTTCATCCTCAGATTCTTGTTCAGCTTTTGTATTCTTGTGTGCTTTAAAAGCAGCTTCTCCGTCTATGGGCTTAGTTTGTCCTATTCTCATTTCGTATGCAGTCAAAGAACCATGCATCTCATCCATGCTAAAATTATTTAGATCTTTAGCCTCTTCTATTGCAGAAACTTTAGAATTAAATCTTTTGTGAAGAGTTCTAAGTACCTTTTTCATGACAACCGCATCTTCGATCTCTTCGCCGAGTCCTCCGATTGCATTAATGACTCCATTGACTCTCAACCATATAGGCCTCTATGTTCTCATCGTCATTCATTTGTAATGCCTCGAACCGAGCTCGATGCGTTTGCAGCTTGGCTTCCTTGATCTTGTTGTCTCCTTCATGGATGCTCTTCAATTTGTCCCACATGTCTTTTGCCGATTTACAGCTCATGACCCTTATCAGTTCACTGTCTACTAGCCCACACATTATGGCATTCTTTGCTTTGGAGTTATTCTCAGATAGTTTCTTATCGGTAGTATCTGTTGGAGGAGTAGCGGGTACTGTGTATCCATTTTCTATTGAATCCCAAATGTCGTATCCTAACGCACTCGGATATGTCTGCATCCCGAGTCTCCAGAATGAGTAATTAGTTCCATTGAATAAAGGAGCTTTGTTTAATAAAAATCCTTCATTACCTCGCCATTGTGTTCCTTCCAAGATCACCTTAGCCGATTAAGCTTAGTTCAGGAACCTTGCTCCGATACCAATTGATATTCTCACAATGACACTGAGAGGGGGGGGTGAATCAGTGTAGCTAAAAATCTGATCTGCAATCCTTAAAATCGAAGCAAAGAGAACTAGAAAATAGATAAAGCAATAATCACAAGAGAGCACACCACAACACACAATGTAACGAGGTTCACCAATTTGGCTACTCCTCAAAAAATGACTACTTGGACTTCTATCCAAATCCAGCCTTTGCAAAACACCAATTTTACAAACACTTTACCAAAGACCCACCGGAAGGAGCACCAACCCCTTGTTTTTCCGTTGCAACATGATAGGAGCACCAACTCCTAATGCCAAGCACCAACTTGGACCGCAATCTGATTTAATTCAATGACATAAAAATGCCTTCGTCGTTTACACGACCCTGACTGGTCTGCAATTAATTAAACTTGATTAAACTCTACACGCTCTCATGGCTCTGCTTATCTCTCTCTCGGCCCTCTTCTCACCCTCTTTACGCAGCAAATTCTCACTTACAACAATAGCAATATACTTCACACAGATCTGCTTTTATAACAAATAAGTCTCTATTTTTAGCTTCCATATTTACGCATGCAACCCGTAACTATTCTTTTATTATTCTCTTCTGCCACTTGTCAACTGTAACTCCTTCTATATTTATAGAGTGTGCATTATTACGTTACATGCAACGTATATCTCTACCATGACTGTACGAATTCATTTCTGTGCATGCATGTATTTTACGATTCTATTAATGCGACTGTTCGATTTACTCCAGTTAACTCCTGTTCTTAAAAAGTTGCATTACTACATCTGTAATTGACGCATTTACTCCAGTTACCTCTTCTTTTTTTGGCTGCATGCTTTTCCTCTACAACTGCCCCTTTAACTATTGTTCTGTTCCAGTTAACTATCTGTTATCGTGCTATTGCGACCTGTCGTGAAATCATGACACTTTTGTATCTTTCTGCCCTTCTCGCCTTTTACCCATAAAAATACATGTCATGAAATCATGATAGTTTTCGCCTCCTTGTCCACTTCTTCGCTTGCACTCGTGAAAACCATACATGTCATGAAATCGTGACACTTTCGCCTTCTCGCTACTCTTCTTGGCTTGCTCTAGCGAAAACTAGACATGTCACGAAATCGTGACACTTTCGCCTTCTCGCTACTCTTCTTGGCTTCAACCAATGAAAATGGAACATGTCACGAAATCATGACATCTTTCTCTGCCTTGTGCCTTTTCTGCCTTTCACCCACTAAAATGGAACATGTCGTGAAATCATGACATCTTTCTCTACCTTGTGCCTTTTCTGCATTCTGCCCATGAAAATGGAACATGTCACGAAATCATGACATCTTTCTCTGCCTTGTGCCTTTTCTTCCTTCCGCCTGTAAAAATGGAACATGTCATGAAATCGTGACATCTTTCTCTGCCTTGTGCCTTTTCTTCCTTTTGCCCGTAAAATCGAAACATGTCACGAAATCGTGACACTTTCGCTGCCTTGTGCCTTTTCTGTCTTTGGCCAATGAAAATGGAACATGTCATGAAATCATGACATCTTTCTCTTCCTTGCACTTCTCTTCGACCCTATCACAAAATCGTGACACTTTCTCTCCTTGGCACTTTCTCTTCGATCCTGTCATGAAATCGTGACACTTTCTCTCCTTGGCACTTTCTCTTCGATCCTGTCGTGAAATCGTGACACTTTCTCTCCTTGGCGCTTTCTCTTCGATCCTGTCACGAAATCGTGACACTTTCTCTCCTTAACGCTTCCTCTTGGAACCTGTCATGAAATCATGACACTTTTCTTTGTGAGCTCCTTCTCCTCGAGCATGTCATGAAATCATGATAGTTTTCTTTGCCTGTGCCTCTTCTTCAAACATGTCACGAAATCATGATAGTTTTTCTACTTGCCTCCTTCTCTGCCAACATGTCACGAAATCATGATAGTTTTCCTTGCACCTTCTCTCTCCTCGGCCATGTCATGAAATTGTGACAATTTTGCTTGCGCCTTCTCTCTCCTCGTTCATGTCACGAAATCATGACAATTTTGCTTGCGCCTTCTCTCTCCTCTTCCATGTCATGAAATCGTGACAATTTTGCTTGCGCCTTCTCTCTCCTTGGCCATGTCATGAAATCATGACAATTTTTCTTTCTGCCTTCTTTCTTCTCAACCTGTCATGATATCACGACAGAAAACATGTCGCGATATCGTGACAGTTTTCTTACTTGTCTTTTTCTTTGATTTTTTGAATCTGGGCCACTTCTGTCTTCTTGGAAATTCACTGTACATGTTCTGACTGACCTCTAAACTCTTGTCCACTGCATCAACTGCATCAACTGATCTATCTGTCTGTGTTGACAACAATGACAATACTTTTGCTGCACCTTGCTCAACACTTCAAACCCACAGGAGGAGTTTTGAAGAGTTGAAGATGAAATATGAGAAAGATATTACTGAATTCTTACTTCGTGTTGATGAAGTTGTTAATACCATGCATGGACTTGGATTCAAAATTGAGGACTCTAGTTTTTCTTAGAAAGTATTAAGATTACTCCCTATGAGGTATGATGCAAAGGTTTCAACAATAGAATAAATGAAGGACCTCGATAAGCTAAAAATGGATGAGTTACATGGAATTCTCATAGCTTATAATATGAGGAAAAAAAAAGATTAAAATTCCAAGAAAGAGGTAACATTCAAAGTTTCAAAGAAGACAAAATATAAGGAACAAAAACCAAGTGATGAGTCAAGCAGTAATGAAGAAGCTAACTATGTGAGAAGAAATAAGAAAGACTCAAGAAAACACAAAGATATGAAGACTGTGAAATATTTTAATTATGGTAATTTTGGTCACTATGCATCTAATTGTCCACAAGCTAGAAGTAGTAGCAGTGAAGAGAAATAGGATTATAAGAAAAAGGAAGAAAGAAAATTCAGGCATGAAAGGAAAAATAGGTATGATCAAGGTAAGTATGAAAGGAAGTTATTTCAAAGGTACAAGAAGTGTTTCTATGTTGAAAGAGCAAGCAGTGCTTCAAGTGACAATGATGAAAGATCCTTAGATAGTGAAAAATAAGAGATTCTATTTTTAGAAATAGAAGAGGAAAATAACACTCCTATTGAAGATCAAGTAGAAGATGATTCTGACCAAGTAGAAGAAAAAGAAGATGCTCCTATAATTGACGACCTAGGTTCAAAAAAAGAAGAAGAATCCACATTTGATCTAGAAGAGGAACTTAATGTTGCTCTCATAGAGTTGAAAAGATTTATAAAGCATAACTCAATACTGAAGGCTCAAGTTCAAGAAGATGAGAAAATAAAGGAAAAGATTCTACAAGATTTCAAAAACTTAAAAGGTAATACAAGGATATTCAAATAAGTTATGGTCAAAAAGTAAGAGGTAAAAGAGTTAGAATATGAAGTATTAGAAAATGAAGTGGTTTCTCTAAGTATGGAAGTGAAAGATTCTAAGGATAAGCTACATAGGTTTGGGAAAATTTCAAAAGCTTTGAATAAAATTATCAATGCACAAATATCTTCATTTATCAAAATAGGACTTGCTTTTCATGAATATTTCCTCTAAGGGCATTGCTTTTCATGTAATCATTTTGGTCACAAAGCTATTCATTGTAGGGTTCTTGGAAAGAAGGATTATGGCTTCACTAAGAGGAACTTCAACTCATCAAATATGGATATTTCTTTCAAGGTTATTGCTACTCATGTGATCACTTTGGTCATAAAGCTATACATTATAGGGTTCATGATAAAAATGATTATGGCTTCACCAAGAGGAACTTCAAGTCATCTACACCTTCAAAGAACTACAATATTAGGTGTTACAATTGCAATAATTTTGGGCATAAGGCTAAGTGGTTTAAAACAAAGTTTTTGAAACTTCCAGAGACAAGAAATGATAGGAATACTCAAAATGATCAAAAGGGTATGACTACAAAGGTGCCAAAAAAGAAGGTTGAAAAGGAAGAAGAGCATTGTAAGTTGGGAGTAGATTTACTCCCATCCCAAAATTGATCATCTCAAGGAGAGGAGGTTGTGAGGGGGCTGAGTGAAGAGTCTTATTTTTAGCCCCAAATGATCCCTTTGCCATTGATGTCAAAGGGGGAGAGTTTCAGTAAGGGAGAGAGAAATCATAAGGGGATCAGCTTCTTAGGGGGAGTAGATTTGGAATTCAATGGTTGTAAAAGAAATTCTTAGAAAGGGTTGCCATCAATGTCAAAGAGGGATATTTTTGGAAATATTGAGTTGGTATTGGTTGTCATTGATGTCAATGGTATTCATTAAAGGTTGAGCTTGGTAAGATAGAAAATATTATTCTAAGGTTGGACAAGTTTTCAAGACAAGGCATCTCTCAAAAGCAAGGAAAATGGTTTCAAGAAATAAATATTATAATATTTAATCACAAGATTAAATTATTATGATATAAAAGTGGTTTCATAAAATGGAAACAATTCTTTAAAAGTGTCGACCTCCCATCGAAGACTTTGGAAAAGGTTTTATAAAGTTATATTTTAAATTTGAAGTTGATAGGGTGCCAAAAAGGAAGCGAACATTTATATGTCTTCAAAGGCCCAAGTGTATCATGAGCCGACATCTTTAATATGGAAAGCAAACATTATAAAAAGGAGGTAAAATTATTTGTGACTGTAACTTTTTGATGAGTGATTGAATGTCTATGTCTGCAATAATTATTGTTGTCGAAAGAAGACAATGTTGCTCAGTTGAAGTGAGTTGAATGTCGTTCGTTCCAATTTGTGAGGTAGAGAGAAGTAATTCGAGTGTCATTCGTTCCAGTTTGTGAAGGTAGAGTGAAGTGAGTTGAACACCATTCATCCCAGTTAGTGAGGATAGAGAGAAGTGATTTGAGCATCGTTCATTCCAGTTCGTGAGGGCAGAGTGAAGTAAGGAGAGAGACATTTGTTCCAGTTTGTGAGGGTAGAAAGCATCGTTCGTTCCATTCGTGAGGGTAGAGTGAAGCAAGGAGAGTGCACAAAATTTAAAGCAAGGGCATAGAGGATAGTGCACAAACTTCTAGATAGAGGTAGAGGTTTAAATAGGAGGTAGTGCATTAGATGTTCCAGCTGGGTAGCTAGCCTAGGTGGCAGGCAGACTCTACGTAGGATGCTAGTAGAAGAGAGGTTTCAGGTTTGAGTCACGATGGTAGTGTTTTGATGTTCGTTTGGGTAGAAGATAAAAGGAATGAAATATTTTCTGATAACCTTTGTATCCAGTGGGTGGGCCACCCTATTTGGCACTCTAGCTCGCGCTAGAGCATGAGCTACATGAGGTTTCATGTTCAACTCTCTTCAACGACAGAAGTGGTAAGGACATTAAATTTTGTTTTAATTTGAAATTAAAGATAGGGAGTCATAAGGTTTACCTTGAGGAATTAATGTGGGTTGACATTCCTAGAATTAAAAAGGTTGCTTATAAGTTGATTTTAGAAATTTTAAAGGCAAAATTGAAAGTATTAAGGGATTATTGTTGTGTTTTCTAAAGAATCATTTAGGAAGCAATAAAAGGAGTGATAAGGTTAAAAGTGTTTTTGCACTTAGGGTTTTATTGTTTAGAAGGTACATTGTGGTATTGAAATCATTTGTGGCTTTTACAAGTAGGAGTTATAAGGTGTTTGTGTTTTAATTATTGTGGGTATTTCTGCATGGTGAAAGAAAGTTTGAAGGGTTTTGTTCTTTGATTAAATATTCTTGTTTTGAGAAATTAAAAGGAGTTGTAAAGTAGTATCTTTGTGCACATTTTTGTTGAAGATAAGTTTTTCATGTGGATGATTGAAAAAGTGTTATGCTAACTAATCCTTGAAAGTGGCTTAAGAAAGATAGAATATTTTGAGACAAGTTTTGAGGGCACATCTTCATCAAAGCAAGTTAAGAGGTATGGTGATATCATTCCTTATTTAAGGTGTTTGGTTGAGCAAATATTTTTGAATCATAAGGTGGAGAAATAAGGATTATATATGTGCATTTTTGGAAACACTTGTGCTAGAGTTTGTGAACAAGTTGTGCTTTCTTGTTGAAAGAAATTGAAAACACATGTGCTAGGGTTTGTAAACAAATTGTGCTTCATTGTTTGAATGAATTTGTGAATATTTTGAGCATTGGTTTGAATGACATTGAATGTGAATGAGCAAGTGTTAGAAATCAGTTTGGTGGAGCAATTTTTGCATTGGGTTTGAGTGATATTTGGAAAGAATATATTATGAAATTGTATTGCATATCATTTTCTATGTGTTCTTGAACAAGAATTTTGGGTAGAAAATGTCTGAGGTACTTTGATCAAAGCATGTGTCATGAGAAATATCTGAGTATGTGTTATGAGAAGTTTTGAGCATGTGTTAGAGCAAATTTGAGCAGAGATAGTGAGGTAGATTTGAGCAAGTCTTGTAAGAATATTTGGGATAGAGTTGAGATAGATTTGTGCATGTAATGTGTGCAGATTTGGGACAGAGTTGAGATAAATTTGTGCATGTAATGTGTACATATTTGGGACATATTTGAGATAATTTGTGCATATAATGTGTGCATATTTAGGATAGAGTTGAGATATATTTGTGCATGTAATGTGTGCAGATTTGGGATAAAGTTGAGACAAATTTGTGCATGTAATACATGCAGATTTGGGACAAAGTTGAGATAGATTTGTGCATGTAATGTGTGCAGATTTGGGACGGAGTTGAGATAGATTTGTGCATGTAATGTGTGCAAATTTGGGGTAGAATTGGAAGCTAATTTGTGAGTAGACCTAAGTAAGCCTCATAAGTAGGCTTGGGATAGAGTAAAAGCAAAGGCATGTACCACCTTTGGAGGTGACCAGAGTAGAGAGAAGAGGTATATACTATAGACAAAGTTCCATGAACCAGAGCAAGGGAGAGGTATCTCCTATGGATAGATTTCCACAAACCAGACCAGTAAGGAGATAGAGTTCTCTTGTGGATAGAGTTCCATGAACCAGAGCATAGATGAGAAGTGTCTCCTGTGGATAGAGTTCTATGAATCAGAGCAAGGGAGATGTTCTCCTATGGATAGATTTCCATGAACCAGAGTAGAGAGGAGAAGTGTTTCCTATGGATAGAGTTCCACGAATCAGAGCAAGGGAGAGGTGTCTCCTGTGGATAGAGTTCCACAAACTAGACCAGCAAAGGGATAGAGTTCTCTTGTGAATAGAGTTCCACAAACCAGAGTTAAGGAGATAGAGTTCTCCTATAGATAGATGTCCACAAACTTGAGCATAGGGGATTGAGATCTCCTTTGGATAGAGGTCCATAAACATTGTAATAGAGAATTGGTTCCCAAGATATTTGTTGAGAAAATTTAGAAGAAATATTTTCTCCATGGATGTAACCCACATTGGATGAACCATATTAAGTTTGTGTCTCTCATGTGTGTGATAATTTGTGCATTGCCTTATTACTACTATTTATGATATTGGTTAATACTGCTATGAAAATATATTGCAATTGATAACATTGAATAACATTATTTGGAAAATAAAAGTAAAATTTTTTCTTATACTGTTCACCCCCCCTCTTAATATAAGCTTGTGTTCTTCAGTGACTATGGGGGGTTTACATCTAAGGTTGTTCTTCACACCTTGTAGTTCTTTGTGGAATAATACACCAATCTATGCGCTCATCTTCTTTAGATTGATGATGTATCCCCTATCTAGTTATCTGGTGATTTTTTCTTAATGTCTATTTTCTTTTATGGTATCTCGTCCTTCTTGATGAGTTATATCAGCTACAAAATGAGTTTGTTCTAGCTATACATCTATCAGACGAGTCCTTTCATCATCTAGATGTGTAACTACATCATTCAGATGGGTGCTGCCAAAGTTTAGACGTGTTAAATCCTCGGTCAAACGGGTAGGTTCATCTTCAAAATAAACTTGCTCAATTCTCCCATCATTCTATTGGATTATTATGCAGTCATCATGATAGTGGAATACAGTCCCTTATTGCTCATGAAGGTTAGTCATCCTACCACTAGGATGATGATTTCCTCTTTATTCAATGTTTCGATAGATCCTTCCTGTCATGTGGCCTCTACCTAAAAGTCTATCAATCTATTGATGGAAAACAATATCCTTCATCTATCTAGTGTTGATTGAGATCCCTACTTTAGGACCCATATCTTCCTTGAACTTGTGCAACTCATCCTCTTCCCCTTGTCGATCGAATATCTCTAATGTGGTGCTATCATGTTGGAAATAGAAAATATGAGATGTTATTTATACAAATATGATACAATATATAGGCAGGAGATCTATATAAAAACATGACAAGTGATGAGTGTCATTTAGTTCATCATTTAATCATTATTTATCAATCCGAGCAGGTGTCCTAAGGCTGTTTACGATAGTCAATTCAAGCAGATGTAAGACATTCTATTCAAAAAATGGCTTTATTGGCAGAACAGTTAGTGTTTGTTGGGGGTTCTTCTGTCACTCTAAACCCTATGAACTGAAAGGAAACTAGATTACGCTTGCTGAAATAAAATTGCAGAAATAAAATAACTGTCAAAGAAACCTATTTACTTTTGCTAAATCTGAAAATGCATTCAAAAACTGAATTAAACTTGCTGAAATGAAAGTTGCAAGAAATTCAGAATTGCAGTAAAGTAAACTAACTAACTTTGCAAAATAAAAGAACAGAACTGAAAATAAACTTAGAAATGATAACTCAGAAATAATAATGAAACTACAAACTCTGAAACTGGAAATGATTTCAGCAAAATAAAGAAATGCAGAAAAAATGACAGGTTTCCTATTTATTCTGCTGCAGACATATTTAAACAAGAAAACCTGGTAAAAAAACCTTATTCTACTCCCGGAAGTGGCCCTTGCTCCCTGGTTCATAAGAAGGTGAAGAAGTAGCTCTGGTTTACTACTTAATCACTCCTTCAATCATAAAGCAAAACTGATAAAAACTGCACTTTTTATTGAATCAAAAACATGCAAAAAAATTTTGCATGTTACTGCTACAGAAATCTGATTTCTCACAATATTCAGAATTATCCTAATTGCAATCCTAAATCTCCCTTAGCTCAACCCAGATGGGAGCTGGTTATTTATATTAAAAACATGCTAAATCAGGTGTGGAATGATTCTAATTTCAGGCATTTTAGGAATGTTGTTGAAACTGCATTCCTAAAATGCAGAATATGGTTACATGAATGAAATCTGTTTGTTGCACATTTGCTGGAGGTCTTTTGCATTGAAAAAGGTGCACAACAGATTCACATAACTGTCCTTAACACTCTCCTACAATTTTTCCGCCTTTCCTGAGCTGTTCTGGTCAAAACTATGCTTTTTCGGTTATTCCGAGCAGTCCGTTATTCCGGAGCAAGATCTCCGTTGTTCCGAGGGTGTTCGAGCACGCTGTAATGCCTGTTTTCAACATAGTTTGCGGTTCTTTTGCCGAGCATTTGGTGGATCAGACTTGGAAGTCTTTCAACAACCTATTCACATGCTCTTTTAAGTTGAATTTGACCAAATTCCAAGCCATGCACATCTGGCCGAAATTTGTCCGAGTTAAAACAAATAAAATACGCTTTTGCACAACTTGCAGTTTTGTCCTATTTTTAGTGCTATTTTCTGCATTTGACAACTTCAGAGAGCATGATATGAATGTTATATATCCCACACGTGATTGCACTAACACATTTCACAATAAATCATTATTTATCAACAAAACTTATGCAAAAAATACAGAAAATTAGTAAAAATAGAATATTATGCTTCTAAACAATCAAACATGTAAATAGTAGTAAATATTGTATTTCATCAACAGAATTAACATCAAAACATGTCAAAAAGGTCTATTAAGGATGTCTAAAATAATCAATAATGAGGCAATTTTTGGCCTCATCATCCCCCCCAACTTATTCTGATGCATGTCCTCATGCATTCTGTGAGGCTACAATAGAGCAGAGATCTTTGTCCATGACTCTCTCTTGGTAGCTGAACTTTGGACCAGGAATCCTGTAGAAACCTCTGATTTCCTTTATCCGCTTGAGCCATGCCCGAAATCGATCATCTGGCTGAGGGTCATCATCAAAAAACCATGGAACAGGGGTGATTACAATGGGCAATCTGTATCTTAATCCTATCCACTGATGTTGCAGCTGCTGAATAACTTGCATGATACCTTCAGCTCTTCTTCTTGACCACTGCAAGTTATTGGGGGAGATAGGTTCTTTCTTCTGCAAAGAAATAGATAACTCTCCCCAACGATTTTTACAGGCTACTAAAGCACTATTAAAATGCTGGTGAGTAAAATTCTGAAAATTGACTAAGCATTCCTGAAGATTGGTTTCATAAATTTTTCTCACCTTTTCTTCCCTCATCATAGTAAAATGTTGATTGGCTGCAGCCCTGTAATTATAGTGAATTGGCCTCAGATATAGTGCTGCATTTGCCTCATTTTCCTTAGTCATCTGCTTTTGTTGTTCCCAATATTCTTGATTTTGCAGAGTGGACATGAAGGCTCTCAACTGAATATCCCCTGTAAAAATGTGAGGTAGGAATGTGTCATCACCAGGCATAAAGAAGTTATGTAAGAATAACTCACACAACAGATTTTTCTGTTCTGTTGGGTTGTGCAGGTAGGCATCCAAAAATTCTTCAGGGTCTTCCAATTTGTATGGCAAATTAGAGTGGATTCTCATAATTTGCCAATGGATAAACCTTTCTCTGAGGATTAAGGTATAAAACCTTGCAGGTCTTCTCGCATTGGACTAAACACTCTGCATTCTGACAGAAATCCTGCACCCGGTTCTTCAATTTGGTTATTTCTTGCCTCTTTAGCCTCACATTTTTCTTCCAAAGGTTTCAAAGCTAAAACCTTTTCTTCCAACCTTTGGCATTTCATCATCCACTTTGATAAATCTGTATTATATTCCTCAAGTGGAACCATAAGAGGATTGCGGATAGGTTGTTGCATTTGAGGAACAATATTAACCTGCACCTCTTTGTCAGTCATGTCAACCTTGATAGAATCTATTTGTGTCTCCTTTTCTTCTATTTTTGCCAAAGGCAAGTTGACCTGTATCCCTTGTTCCTCTATTTTTGTCATAGGTAATTCAGTTTGAATTCCTATGTCCTGTGTTACTATGAGGGGTACATATGGTTCAATAGCTGTAGTAGGAATTGAGGAGATATGAAATTGTTCCTGTCCCTGTTCTCCTTCAATATCAATTACAGGTTCCTCCCTGATTGGTGAGTCTACTACGTGTGCAGCTGTTGCTAATTCTAACAAAATGTCAGCCATTTGAGTGTCATGCATAGTTTCATCAGGTTGTGGCTCTAAAGATGCAATTTTAGCTTTTAAACTTGCCACTTCTTTCTGCAAAATTGCAATCATTTGATCTTTTTCTAAAATAGAAGCTTGACACTTTTCTATCCAACCTGTTTGTGTTTTCACCACACTTCTTGCCGCAAATAGCTGTAGTTGGATATCTTCTTCTTCCTCTTCCTTTTCTTCTGCCTCTGACTCCTCCTCAGAATCAGAATCTGTATAATCCACTAAGACTACTTGAGGGCTGGATGTTGGTTCTGTTATGTTTGTGGCCGTAGGTTCTGCTGATTCTCGCTAGGTCTGTCTCTCGCTACTGCTTCTTGACCTCCTTGGTTAGATGATGTTTCACCCAATTGAAGTCTTGCAGACCTTCGTAATTTTTGAATAGGAGTCTTTCTTTTTCCTGTTTTGGGCATTTCTTGAGCAGATTCTCCTGGTTCTGCTTCATCAGAGCTATTGGACTGCAAAATAGTCACATCTACTGAAAATGACACCCTTCTACGTTTTTAGCAGAGTCTATTCCAAAGCATGCTTTTCTCTTTGTCTTCTAGTCCTAGAAGAGGGAGGTCCCTGTGGAGAGGATGGACCCTCTTCTTGGATAGACTCGTCTCAACCACTGGCTCGTGTATTTCTATTTCCTCCTCTTCAATGCCATGGTTTCCAATTTGTTCTACAGATCTAGGGCTTTCAATTTGTTCTGCAGATCTAGGGCTTTCAATATCTTCTTCTGCTCCAGCTGCAACTGTAGGGTTTCTAGTTTCATCCCACTGAGCAAAGAATCTGCCAAAGCTCTACAAATTACCCCTAAAGTGATGTTTACAGATTATTTTAATCAAACCATGATGCCTAGGGGTTCCTTTTCCTTCCTGATATTTCTTGGCCATAGATTTTAAATTTTCATAAAAGTATAGGGGAAAATTAACTTTGAATTCAGGGTTTGTGTGGCCATATCTCAAATAAGTTAGAATTCTCATATGGTGCCCTGACAAAACAACATACTGGCCTTCACAAGTAATAAACCTAATCATCCATTCAGCTACTATATCCCAGGGAGATTCCAGACTTTCCCTTTTAACTCCTTTACAAATATTTTTACTCATGACATACTCAATAGGTTTATCATTTTCTGCCCTAAATTGGTTGGCCAATTCATTTAGGGTATTCCTAGCTATTTTTCCAAGATTAATTCCTTGCAAAGGAAATTCAGTAATTTGGCTCAAAATATCTGGAGTTACCTGGATTATCATGCCATTGATGTTGATCTTGTTATTTCTGAAGGTCCGTGCAAATTCTGCGGCCAATCCCTCGGAGTTCCCATCAAATTTCTGTAAAAATGGCATAAATCCTCCATCGGTGAAAATTTGCAGCAGCGTAGGATTTTCCAATATGAAGCTGGCATTTTCTGGTTCACTTCTGTTCTTCCTGCCACCCATTTTCTTCTGCTCTGCTCACGAATATTTTTTTGAAACGCTGGAATGACAGTTCTAGGGCACATGCACTGGAATGACGGTTCTTGCGCCGGAACAAAACATGTCAAATCAACTTATTGATTCATTTTTTTAAAACCGATGGAATATGCTGAAAATGAGGAAAAATTAGTTCCAATGCAAATTACACGATCACGATTTGCTGAGTTGGCATCAATTAATTTGATGTGAATTTTTCAAGACAAAAAATCTGTTTTCGATGTTCTTTGATGCGTGTGCCGTGATTACGCGAATCACGAAATCATGATATCTAAATATCCATGGATTTCAGAAATCACGTGTTCCATAATCACTTGCCACGTGTTCCTGCCTGAATTTTTTCAAGAAACGTCAACATATTCCGAAGCCCTGATATTCCATAGCAAATGTCATTATTTATTCATTTCGGAGCATATCTGTCAATACTCATTCCGGAGCACAACTGTTACATAGCTTTTGATGTTCCGGAGCTCCAGCGCTTCTGTTTCGAAGCAGTGGTTATTCGGAAGCAAATTTCATTCAAGCATATGTCATTCCGAGCATATGTCATTCCCCCTTCCGTTGACTAATTTAGACATCCCCAATTTTAACCTTATGAATGCTTTAAATGCTAATCAAGTGAATCTATACACTACATACCTTAACTATTTACAATATTTAAAATGTAAAGAAACACATACCTGTCTTGACTACCTTTCTACATTTTGTACAATTGATTAGCTTTGCTGATCTTTTTCTTCTGACAAGTGCAGTATTGTAATTCTGAAAAACACAAACAATGTGGGTGATGGCAATGACAATGGTGGTGAATGACAATGGCGAAAAAATGATAATGCTAAGGAATGGATGGTGATGGAATGAATGGCGATGGAATGGATGGTGATGGAATGAGTGTTGATGGAATGGAACTCAATAACATGCCAGATAACTGGTTTTCATGTAAACCAATTTTTTTTTTGATAAAAACTATACTATCGTCGCTTCAGTGGAAGAAGGGAATTCTTCCATTATGTGCACATCCAAGTGCTCTATTTGTTTTAAAATTCATTTTTAGTTAGTGGCTTATGGTAAATCCGGAGACGATGTCCATTAACCACTAACTTCCTTCGCGAATCATCAATTGGTGAGAGACGAACTGCTCCATTCGAGAAAACCTCTTCAATCTGATATGGTCCAAGCCATCTTGTCTGCAACTTCCTAGGAAAATCTTCATAGCGGGAGTCAAACAGTAATGCCCAATCCCCTTGCTGGAATTTTCATTCTTGGATATGGCTATCATGCCAGATTTTACGTTGTGCTTGGATCATCTCGTTCTGATGCAAAGCGTCTCTCCGTATTTCATCCAATGCATTGAGTTGCAGGATCCGGTCCGTTTGTGCCTGTGATAAATCAATACCAACTTCCAAAGCAGTTCGAAGAGTTAGTAATTCAAATTCAATGGGTAAAAGGGGTTTTTTACCATAAACCAATTCAAAAGGGGTAAATCCCGTAGTGGATTTCCAAGTAGTGTTATAAGCCCAAATTGCTTCTGGTAACTTTTCTACCCAATTCCTTCTATGAACTCGCTACAGCTTTGGTTAATATTTTCTCTAATTCCCTATTTGTCACTTCAACTTGACCATTGGCCCGTGGATGATAAGGAGAGGACTTCCTGTGCTTGATTTCATATAATTTTACAAAGGCTTCAACAACCTTTGAAATAAACTGAGGTCCTTGATCAGAAGTAATAGACTGTGGGGCTCCAAATCGCAGAAAAATCTGTGAATACAGAAAATCAGCAACTTTGTCTTCTCGAGCATGCTTAAAGGCACGGGCTTCTGCCCATTTGGTTACATAGTCAACACATACCAGGATGTGCACCTTCCCTTGGGAGGGTGGATCAATAGGTCCTACAAAATCTAACCCCCACCTCTCAAATGGTTCTACACCTAATTAAGGCCGTAAAGGCATTTCATTTATGAAAGTAGGCTTACCCATTCTTTGACATGCATCACAATTTCTGATATGCCTTTTTACATCTTTATGCAATGATGGCCAGTAGTAACCAAAGACCCAAAATCTTTCGAATGGTATGTTTTACCGAATAATGCCCTCCCGAAGGTTCATCATGATAGGCTCTCAAGATGTCATATATCTCATCCTTACGAACACACCTGCGTAAAACATGATCAGGATTGCATTTAAACAATATTCCTTTTATCCATTCAAAAGAAGAACTTTGCTTGATTAACTATTTTTTTTGTTTTGAGGTAAAATGAAGAGGAATCTTCCCTGTAGCTAAATAATTAGCTATATCTACAAACCATGGAGTTTGAACAGAGACAACAAATAGTTTTTCATCAGGGAATGCGTCTTCAACTAGTTCTTCACTTCTGCATTTGGCAATCTTGACAAAAAATCTGCCACTACATTAGCCTTTCCTCGGTCTATTTACTATAGTAATATCAAATTCCTGCAGTAAAATCAACCAGATGAATAATTCGTGCACTAACCAAAGGCTTATTCATCAAATATTTGATAGCAAAGATGATCTCGTATGGATGAATACAGGATAACCCGTGATATAGTGTCGAAACTTGTTAATGGCATATACTATAGCTAAGAATTCCTTCTCAGTTGTAGTGTAATTCTTTTCAGCTCCTGTCAAGTTTTTGCTAATATAATAAATGGCATAGTGTTGTCCATTTTCAATCTGCCCTAGTGCGGCTCCAATAGCAGTATTGGAGGCATCAGCCTGAATATGAAAGGGCAGCTCCCAGTTAGGGCCTCTCAGTACTGGCGGACTGGTTAGCTTTTCTTTCAAAGCTTCAAAGGACTTGTGGCAATCATCAGACCATACAAATTCAGAATCTTTCATTAACAATGCAAACATTGGATTAGCAATGGTACTGAAATCAGTAATAAATCTACGATAAAAGCCAATATGTCCTAAGAAACTACGGACATCAGTTTGAGATTTCGGAGGAGGAAGACTCTTGATGACCTCTACTTTCTTAGGATCAACCTTAATACCTTGAGCAGAGATATGATGTCCTAAAACAATTCCTTCCTCCATCATCAAGAAACATTTTTCAGGATTAAGAGATAAATGATATGCTTCACAGCGTATTAGAACCTTTTCAAGTTGCTCTAATGTATATTCAAATGTGTCACCAAACACTGTGAAATCATCCATGTAAATCTCTACACTCTCGTTGGTTAAATCAGAAAAAATGGCCAAGACAGCTCTTTGAAATGTTGCTGGTGCATTACATAATCCAAAGGGTAATACTCTATAAGCAAATGTCCCCCAAGGACATGTGAAGGTTGTTTTTTCCTGGTCTTCTGGTGCCACTTGGATCTGGTTATACCCACTAAAACCATCCAAAAAACAGAAAAATTTCTTACCAAAGAAGAGTGTCCAAAGACTTGGTCTATAAATGGTAATGGAAAGTGGTCCTTGTGTGTATCTTTGTTTAATTCCCCGTAATCCACACACACTCTCATATTTCCATTCTTCTTAGGCACAATAACTAATGGGGAAACCCATTGACTGTCTGAAATCGGATAAATGAATCCTACTTCCAACAATTTTTCAATTTCTTCTTTAACAATGTCTTTCAAAGCAGGATTCAGACGTCTCTGCGGTTGTCTAACTGGTTTGACATCCTCAGTGTATATCCTATGTGTGCATACATCAGGGTGGATTCCAACCATATCCGTATAATTCCAAGCAAAAGCTTGAACATGTTTCTGCAAAACAACAAATAGTTTGGCTTCTTGATCGTCAGTCAACCAACTGTTAATATTTACAGGTTTTCCTGGCTGAATTTCAATTTGCTTGACTCCGGGATAAACAGAGTCAACATGTTCATATTTTCTGATCAAAGCATTTAAAGGACAATGATGTGGTTGCAGATTATGAAATACTCTTGATTCTATGTTAAATGCAATACCTGATGGAAGCATTGGCATAGGACAAGTGAAAGAAGTCAAAAGATGATGATGCCATCCATGTGGCAATGTAAAGGAACTTTCTTGAAGTGGAATAGATGGTAAATGTTCAGCAATTTGTTCATCATCTTTCCATAATAGGCGATTGACCAGAACTTGATCATCCCTGAGGCCTTCTTCATGCAATGTATTCACCAAGACTGTTTCATGTTCAAAAATTTCTCTTTCTGGTGAATTCAGCTTCTTCAATGTGTTCCCGTACTACAATGGTGGCAAGGGTAACAAGAGGCTCCTGTTATTCATAGACTCAGGATACCATAACTGTCCAAAAAATTTAGATGATGGTTGAGCAGGTGGATACAAAGAAATTTTCTTAAGATCTACTCCATTTGAAATAGTCATTTCCCCTGATCTACAGTCTATGAAAGCAGCTCGCAAGTGGCAAGCCAGGGTCGTCCTAGGATGATAGGATAGCCATTAGCTGTACTCCTAGGTTGCAACACTAGGAAATCTACAGGGTATTCCCAAGAAGATACTTTAATGGGAACATCCTCCAAAAGTCCTTCTGGTTTGGCAACTGACCTATCCGCCATTTCCAAAACTCGTAGCTGTAGGACTCAAATCGCTGAGCTGTAATTTTTGCATAATATCTTTGGTCATGACATTAATTGCAGCTCCTAAATCAATAAGCACATTGCGAATTTGAACCAATCCTACAGTAATGGTGATTACTGGACTTCCCGGATCACCATATTTGGGAGGTACTAATTTCCCGGAGAGAAGATCAGCCAACTTTCCATCTACTTGTACAGCTTTGTGGAAAGGCTTTCTTCTTCCCCGCCAGGTTTCCTTATGCATAAATCCCGAATGGTTTTCTTAATCAATGGTACATCCTTGATTGCCTCGCAACAGAGGAAGTGAAATTGACATTTTCTTCAATTCTGTGATTAACTCTGATTCAGGGGTAGTGATGGGGTGATCAAACCTTTCAGGAAATGGTAAATCTGATGTGACACGTTCAGATTTTCTTTGTAAGTTTTCTGCGTTTTCTTCCTTTTGCTCTGATTGTATTTTTTTTGGACTTGAAATTTCTGGAATTTCTTCAATTGTAGGTGGAGCAGGGTCAGGTAAAACCTTTCCTGAGCGTAATTGGATGTTACCACAGTCAAGTACATGAACTGCAGTAGTATCTTCAGACTCAGCCTCATAAACAGGGGCTGTTTGTCTGGCATTATTGGGGTTAGTCACAGGTTGAGCTGGGAGTGGAGGTTGTTTTACCGGTTGTGCTTGTTGATGTTGTGTTCTTCCCTAAAAATTTGGATTAGGAGCTGGCAGCAAATTTTGAGTTTGCCCTTGATACCTTTGTTGTCCTTGATGGGGTTGATATTGCTGACCTTGATAGGGTTGATATTGTTGTCCTTGATAGGGTTGATATTGTTGTCCCCATATTTGTCCTTGTTGTGTCCATTGTGGAGGCATGGTATGCCAAGGTGGGTTCATCCATCCATATTGTGACCAATCTGGAGGAGCTGTCCAAGGTTGGTTCCAAGGTTGTGCAGAAACTTCTGCCTGTCCCCATGGCATATTCATATTCCAAGGAGATTGTCCCCAGTTTGGAAATCTAGGAGCATTGGGATATTGTGCATAACCACCACCAGGATCTCTCGCCCAATAGCATTGAGTTCTTCTGTTTGGGTGCCCAAAACAGATTTTAGATGAGGCAACAAAGGGCATTTATCTGTTGAATGTTCCTTGGAACAAATTCCACAAATAGAAGTTTTGTTTAGGGGATAGTCCCGCAAGGCATGCTTACTCCTACACCTTGGGCAATAAATTGCTAAAGGTGGTGTAGAATTAGATCTTGTGTTTTTCTCACCTAATGCAGTATTAAGTTGAACAAGGATATCAGTTTTTAAATTGGCCATTTCCTCCATCAACTCTTTTATACCATTATTGCCATAATTCCTTTTCTTTCTCCGATGGTGAGTGCGGGAATAGTTTTTACATAACTCCACAATATCTTCAAGGTCAAGTTGATCTATGTCTCCTTTTCCCATTAAATCTAACACTTCCCTAGATTCATCCTGTAATCCTCTTAAGAAGATAGGCTTTAAGAAATCGGGTTCTACAACACCACACCTCTTTTGGACAAAGGCAAAGCGATCAAGATAATCTTCTAGACTCTCATCTTCTTCTTGCTTGATCCTAAACAACTCATCTTTCCTGTTTCTTACTCTACAATAATCCTGATATTTATTTAAGAATGCAGTCTCCATTTCATCCTAGGTACTGATTGAGTTAGGTTCAAGATTGCTCATGAACCATCGGAGAGCAACGTCCTTAAGTGTGGAAGGAAACAATTTCAATTTTTGATTATCATTTATGTAGTCATAAGTCTGACATAACACTTTGAATTCAAATAGAAATTGATCAAGATCTTCTGAAATAGTTCCCCTAAAAATTGGCAATATGGATGGGGAGATTGTTTTCATGGGGGCATCTAGAAGTGGATCCAACCGAATGGGATATTCAAAAGTTTTAGGAGCATCATCAGGATTATCATATCCACCTGCTGCTACTGCTGCAGCCATAGTTGTTTTCTTTCTAAAGGATGATGGGAATAGTCTAGTCAGAGGGGAGTGTTTAGCAGCTAGTGCTTCAAAAAGCTCTTTTTCTAATTTTTCCAAAAATGCATCTGATGAAGAAGGTATGTCTGGATTATCTTCCCCAGTGATTTCAAATTCTTCATCTGACCGAGCAGGTCACTTTGGTGGTTCATAACCACTTCGGATAAACCTCCCTCTTTCGTCTCTCAGCCTATGCATTCATGCACATTTACTAAATAGACTATAAAATTTGCAAGAACTATTTTCTGTATCCAGCCTACAGTTCTTGACCTACTTAAATTTGACTAACAACACCATTGTTCCCCGACAACGATGCCAAAAATGATGAGTGTCATTTAGTTCATCATTTAATCATTATTTATCAATCCGGGTAGGTGTCCTAAGGCTGTTTACGATAGTCAATTCAAGCAGATGTAAGACATTCTATTCAGAAAATGGCTTTATTGGTAGAACAGTTAGTGTTTGTTGGGGGTTCTTCTATCACTCTAAACCCTATGAACTGAAAGGAAACTAGATTACGCTTGCTGAAATAAAATTGCAGAAATAAAATAACTCATCAAAGAAACCTATTTACTTTTGCTAAATCTGAAAATGCATTCAAAAACTGAATTAAACTTGCTGAAATGAAAGTTGCAGGAAATTCAGAATTGCAGAAAGTAAACTAACTAACTTTGCAAAATAAAAGAACAGAACTAAAAATAAACTTAGAAATGATAACTCAGAAATAATAATGAAACTACAAACTCTGAAACTGGAAATGATTTCAAGCAAAATAAAGAAATGCAGGAAAAATGACAGGTTTCCTATTTATTCTACTGCAGATGTATTTAAACAAGAAAACCTCGGTGAAAAACCTTCTTCTCGCTCCCGGGAGTGGCCCTTGCTCCCTGGTTCAGAAGAAGGTGAAGAAGTAGCTCTGGTTTACTACTTAATCACTCCTTCAATCATAAAGCAAAACTGATAAAAACTGCACTTTTTATTGAATCAAAAACATGCAAAAAATTTTGCATGTTATTGCTACAGAAATCTGATTTCTCACAATATTCATAATTATCCTAATTGCAATCCTAATTCTCCTTAGCTCAACCCATATGGGAGCTGGTTATTTATATTAAAAACATGCTAAATCAGGTGTGGAATGATTCTAATTTCATGCATTTTAGGAATGTTGTTGAAACTGCATTCCTAAAATGCAGAATATGGTTACATGAATGAAATCTGTTTGTTGCACATTTGCTGGAGGTCTTTTGCATTGAAAAAGGTGCACAATAGATTCACATAACTGTCCTTAACACTCTCCTACAATTTTTTGCCTTTCCTGAGCTGTTCTGGTCAAAACTGTGCTTTTTCGGTTATTCCGAGATTTATTCGAGCAGATTCTCGTTATTCCAGAGCAGTATTTTGTTGTTCCAGAGCAGCGCTAGAATGCCTGTTTTCAACATAGTTTGTGGTTCTTTTGCCGAGAATTTGGTGGATCAGACTTGGAAGTCTTTCAACAACCTATTCACATGCTCTTTTAAGTTGAATTTGACCAAATTCCAAGCCATGCACATCTGGCTGGAATTTGTCCAAGTTAAAACAGTCAAAATACAGTTTTGCACAACTTGCAGTTTTGTCCTATTTTTAGTGCTATTTTCTGCATTTGACAACTTCAGAGAGCATGATATGAATGTTATATGTCCCACACGTGATTGCACTAACACATTTCACAATAAATCATTATTTATCAACAAAACTTATGCAGAAAATACAAAAAATTAGTAAAAACAGAATATTATGCTTCTAAACAATCAAACATGTAAATAGTAGTAAATATTGTATTTCATCAACAGAATTAACATCAAAACATGTCAAAAAGGTCTATTAAGGATGTCTAAAATAATCAATAATGAGGCAATTTTTGGCCTCATCAACAAGTATCAAGGACACATGTCATAACAGGTAGGCAAAGTACACATTGACATCCATTCGAAAGTGTAAGGAATTTTTAACCAAATGGGATACTAATCATCTTTGGGATGTACTACCATGAATTGTATTGTGGAAGATATGGAAAGCTCAAAATCCAATAATATTTTGAGATAGAAAAATGTACCCTTTTGAAAAATATTCATGTAGCATAGCAATCCCAAAAATCTTAAGTAAAGCCAATAGAAATGAGATTGAGAATGAAGACTCACTTATGGAAGCTAAAAATAGAATAGTTCAGTTTTTAAAAGTACCATTTGTAACCAAGCAAGTAAATAAGAAAGATGAGTCCACAAGATTTAGCATTGGAGCATACCATCTATTTTGTTATATTTCATTAAAAAATAACTTGGGAGTAGTAGGAGCAGAAGGGATTATAATGAATAACTCAAGGAGATTATTGGTAGAATTTGTTGAATGTCATAATAGGTAGAGACCGACACCTTCTAGATTGAATTTTACCATGAGGGGGTATGATATTCATGGTGAACCTAGTCAATGACCTACGAGAGGCAACATACCTAGAGGATGACCTGTAGAGGCAACAAACCCAAGAGGCTAACCCTGAGGCACCCAAGATGACCCTGAGGCACTTAGATGGATGATCCAAAGGCAATAGATCTAAGGAAGTGGCTGACCCTGAGGCAACATACCAATATGTATACACCATTGATCTAGAATTAATCATAGTTGGAGAGCCAAACACAAAGAGCACGAGCCTAGACCAAATCATGTAATAAAGGAGGATGTTAGGGTTGTATTTTTAGAAAAGTACACAATGTGTACTTTATCTTTTGCATGTTATGACATGTATCGTTGACACTTGTCATATTCTCATATAAGCCTCATGTCTATATATTGTAACACATTTTGTATCAATATATCTCATCTCATTTCAATCCCAACAACTTCATTAGAAAAACTTATATTATTATGTTATTTCAAATAATATTATATCTAGATAATAGTATTAAAACTTAACTATTATAAAGGGGACCTCTATCTTAGTACAACAATAAAGACTTTGAAACTTTGAATAGAGGTTCAAAGTTTGAATCCTATAGACGTTAGAGTTGTACACCATGCTTTAATAACCAGAGTATGGTAGATAACAGTAAAACAAAGTTCATCTCATACAATAAAGACTTTGAAACTCTAAATAAAGGTTCAAGGTTTGAATCCTAATAATAGGTAGAAATGTTAACCATACTTTAATAACTAGAATATGGTTGAATATCATGCTTTAATAATTGGAATATGGTTGAATATCATGCTTTAATAATTGGAATATGGTTGAATACCTATATATTTGATAAAACAATGATTGTCTCATATAACCTATAACTTAATGATTGTTAAAAATTATTTTATTCTTTATCTTTCTACATATATCATTTGACAAAATTCAAACCTAAATAATTTAATAAATTAAATTAATCTTATTTAATTTTATAATAATATTTATTTTTAATTATATAAATTATATTTTAATATTAAACCTATATTTCAGAACGTATATGGAGATTCCTCCTGTGACCTTAAAGGTAAATTATTAAAAATAAAAGTCCCCACCTATTCCCAACCTCTCTAATCTAATATTAGAAAAATATTTTAACTATGAGGTAAAGGAAAAGAAAAAACGTTCTAAATCACCATTAAAACTTTACCCAGATGGATATAGTTTATGACAACAACAAATTGGTTTTGTGACGTCATAAATTTAGGACCACCGTGCTATCAGAGTGGGGTAGCATTACTTGGGTTGGTTATTTGTTAATTCATGCAATCATAAGTAAGTAAATAATTCAAAGCAACATTTGTTCTTATTTGATTCTTCAACTTTTACACTAATGGAGTTGGTATATTTCTTAACTTGCACTCAATACCAGGTCACGTAAAACTTAAGAATTTCATAGCTTTATGACATGGCAGGAGTAGTTCATAACTACTATTACTAAGGATTCACGGTTTCACATATGGTTGGTTTGGGTATTCTAAGCATATAGTTTTTTCTTATGTCACCATATCAGAAATTTGCTTTTGCTTTCTTCCCATAAGAGAAAAAACAATCATAGCATAGAAAAAAAAGAGGATAATCATTTCAATTTGACATCATTTGTAAAGAATATTTCACCATTTTTGAATTATTGTCTAGGTTAGTAGTTGGTAAGGTTTTCAATGCCTTTACCTTCTTCCCTGAGAATCTGGGTAAATATCACCTCTTTCATGTGATCCCAGGTTGAGCCAAATAATGAGTGGGGAACACAGATATTTGGCAATAATTTTAGTTGTTTAGACTTTTGCTAGAGTCTAGGATAAAAATATAATATCTTAAGTTCTATAAAGCAGCCATGGATGGACGTTATTACATAGTACTGCCATTGTCTTCTTGAGGTCTGTGTCAAGCAAGAGATACTGCCATTGCCTTTGGAATGTTGGTTTCAATTCCCCATGGCCATTGTCATAAGCATATGCTCTCCATTAAGGTTTTTAAATGCATAGTGGAGTCAAACATATATTCATTTTGATGCATATGATCATATTTTGGAATTTGTGAGGGTCATAAATTAGTTTTGTCAATGGTGGTTTCTTTTAATTCTATGAATTTATTTGTGTGTGCAGGAGTATGGAGAAACCAGTGATGTATTGCTGGTTTGTGTTGTTGTGGGTGCAATCATGGCATGTCCAAGCTCAGAGCAGTGGTTGTACAAGTCCAAGTACTGATTCAAGTGAGGCCATTTTACTAGGCCTTTACATTGCTGTTGGGGGAATCATGGCAATTAGAATAGTGTTTTTGATTTTAATGAAGTGTTTGATGCTTGCAAAAGATTCAAGATTAGAGAAAAAGCTGTCACCATGCCAGAAGTCAATGTGGGTAGATTTAGAAATGGGGGTACAGCCACAGCAATTTGGTGGTGGGGTGTGGGCCTATTCTGACAAGTCAATGATGTATTCCCCTCAAGAGGTAAGGAAAGCAACTCAGAATTTCAGTCCTATGTGCCATGTCGGAGGCTCGGTGTACAGAGGTACCATCCATGGCAGGGATGTTGCTATCAAGAGGATGAAGGGAGATGTGTCCAAAGAGGTGAAGTCCTTGCAAAAGGTGGAGCATGAGAATTTGGTGAAAATGGAAGGATTCTGCATTACTCCGGAGGGGAAGGCCTACTTGATTTATGAATATGTTGAGAATGGCTCCTTGAACCTATGGCTTCATAACAAGGAAAATAGGAGGTTAGCTGGTATGGTGAATTTGGGTTTCGAAGGTCTTACATGGAGGTCAAGATTACAGATTGCTCTGGATGTGGCAACTGGGCTTAAGCACATTCATGAGCACACAAAACAAGGCATAGCCCATGGGGATTTGAAGAGCAGCAATGTTCTTCTCAACAACAAACTCAGGGCAAAGATTGCAAATTTTGGGGCTGCAAGATCTGATCTCAATGCAGCAACCAAGCATGTCAGGGGCAGAGAGGGATACATGGCCCCTGAATATAGCATTCATGGAGCATTGTCTCCAAAGATTGATGTTTTTGCATTTGGGGTGATGCTTTTGGAGTTGATTTCTGGCAAGGAGGCCATAATGAAAGATGAGAGAGGGGCTACCAAGCTTCTGTGGACACAGATAAGGACCCTCTTGGAAAGTGAAGACACAGAAGAAAAGCTGAGGAAATGGATAGACCCAAATGTGCAGGACACATGCTCCATAGACAGTGCTGTGGGTGTCGCTCTATTGGCAAGGGCATGCCTGGAGAAGGATGTTGAAGCAAGACCTGCAATGAGAGAAATTGTTTCCAAGCTTTCAGACCTCTTGGATGTGTGCTTTGAGCATCTTGAGTGTTGATATCCCATTAGAAATAAAGACATTTGTCTAATTGTTGTGAATTATTCTTATTCTGGTTATAATGGTCATGTAAGATATGACCAGGAGGATTATTCTCTGTGATCCTAGTAGAAGCTCTGGAGCTGAAACACTTGTTGGTGTAGTGCGTCTATAGGTTTGACGACCTATATTTGACATTTAATAAAATTTGGTTTGTTTTATGCTCTTCACCACCATTTTGGATCGTCACTTATTAAAATAATTTGTGCTTGAAGTCTTGATCTCTTTAATTAACATCTAAACATTAGACTTGATACTTGTCTCATAAACAGGAACAAGAGCCTAGTTATATGAAGGGATATCAAATATTAATTAATATCTTTTAAAAAATTAATTAGAGACATTAAATATTAATTAATTTGTTTTAAAAGATAAGAAATTTTTATAAACTTTAGTCCATTAGATATAAATAAAGTTAATTTGATCCAAGGTGTTAGAAAACTAAATTAGTCAATTGACATCAAATATTAATTAATATCTTTTAAAAGAATTAATTAGAGACATTAAATATTAATTAATTTGTTTTAAAAGATAAGAATTTTTTTATAAACTTTAATTAGTTGGGTAAAAATAAAATTAATTGGATCCAACGGTTTAGAAAACCAAATTAGCCAACTGACAAGTACTTAGTGGAACCTCAAACTAGCAACTGGTAAGTGACCCCAATCGTAGAAACCCACCAACAAGTATGAGGAAACCTCAACCAACCGAAATAATTAATCAATAAATATTGAACTGCCACCAACTAACCTATTTCTTATAAATAATTAAAAAATATATTAACAAAATTATATGTGGGAAGGAATGAATGGTTACCCATAGAGTAGGTACTACCTAATGCAAACCTTAAAAGTTAAGGTATGTAAGTACTACTACACAGGGATTTATAAGGACGAGAGGATATGGACATATCGGATTGAATATTAAAAACACCCATTTATTGATAAAATGTGTACAACGGAAGCCACTAGTTCATCATTATGGTGCAAAACATGTAAACAAGCATAGGGCATCAACTGAGAGTTCAAAATTATAGACATACATTTAGATAATAATGATTTTGATAAATAAATTAAAATAAAATTGAAAGAAAATAGGTTTTAAGAATTTATATGTAAATAGTATGTTTTATATTTGTTTTATAATTAATAATAAAGATTTAGTTATATGAAAGAAAACAAATTTTAATTAATTTGATTAAAAAAATTAATGAAAATATGGATATATAGGAATTGGTATAAATTTGAAAAAAAAAATTAATTAATTTGATTAAAAAGAAATAATGAAAATATAAAAGTTCAAAATTATAGACATACATTTAGATAATAATGATTTTGATAAATAAATTAAAATAAAATTGAAAGAAAATAGGTCTTAAGAATTTATATGTAAATAGTATGTTTTATAATTAATAATAAATGTTTACTTATATGGAAGAAAACAAATTTTAATTAATTTGATTAAAAAAATTAATTAAAATATAGATGTATAGAAAAAATATAGGAATTGGTATAAATTTGGGAAAAAAATTAATTAATTTGATTAAAAAGAAATAATGAAAATATAGATGTATAGAGGAAAATATAGGATTTGGTTTGAACCTCAAAGGGGTAAATATTATTACGTGGTCACGATATAAACATTACATAGCATATCCGTATGCATGTGAGGGGAGAGATTTGAACCTAGGTCTCTCCATTTCAACTAAAGAGTTTTAACTACCTACTTGCTCTCCAACTCCTCTACATGAGCAGATATATATATATTTATTCAAAAAAAGTGTATGTTTTTTTTATGTATATTAAGTGCTATTAAGTGTATAATTAGGGGTGTATTTGATACAAGTTCAAAACCATAGATACATGGGTTTTGGAAACATTAAGTGAAATACATTATTTTGTGTAAGCATACAAATTATGAATTACTTTTTATGCAAATACAAATTAAATATTTGCATCATTATCCAATAATTTTTTATCTTAATTTTTATGATCAATCGATACATTATTAGTTATAGTTACACAATCATCGTAACAATTAAATTAATATATTGTTTAAGCTATATTATTAGCTAATAATACACACAATTCAAATCATTCATCATATCCATAAATAAACACAATAATTATATTAAGCTAATCTTCTCAATGATTCATATCAATAATCATTTATATGATATCCCATACATCACGCTACTCATCATGAGATTCATTAGTATGAAGTATCAACTTGTAATCCAACAATCATGAAATGCATCCTAATATCTAAAATATATTTCTTATACTACATATACTCAATAATTCATCTAAAATAAGATTCCACTAAATAGTCAACAAGATGGTCAAAAACACCTAACAAGTTTTAAGCAAACAAAGAGTAGTGAGGAGTTTCACACCATAAACCAAATATCTAATCGTAGGATTGAAACTTAACATTTGAGTTGAAACTTAATATTTGACTAATGGGTTTGGGTAAAAGGTAGGGACTACATGTCAAATTATAAACTAAGGTTCCAAGCCCATAGGTGAACTTTAATATTTTTCAAATGGCATGAACTCAAGTGGTTAAACATGTGGACTTCTAAGACAAATGTCCAGGTTCAAATCTTGCTAGGTAATATATGCATAAAAGCAAAATACCAATGCATGGTTTGTTGAAATGTTATATTAATATAATCATGATGTAATATAGGTAGGGATTATTTCAATCCTATATAAAATATTTTAAAAAATGGTGTTTTTAAACTAGGGCATGTCATCCCTTCCCCTTGAGGAAACTTAATTCTAGAAGTTCACTTGAGGAGGTAAAAATATATCTAGTTAATAATTGTTGGATCCTCCCAAGTAGGATGATCCTCGCTGCATTGGTATTATAAGGCATTGAATTTCCATAGTCCCTCTTTATAATTCTCTACTAAAATGATCTAGGATGTGAATATCTTTTACTTACATGGATAGTCCATTTTGACTTGTGATTGTAATAATTCTAAAATATGTGATGGATATGAAATATACTACCTCAATATTGATACATGGAAAACGTTATGGGCTATTGACAAGTTAGGTGACAAAGTAAGGCTATAAGTCATAGGTTCGATCCTCTCAAATACAAAGGTCTAAAAAATCTAGATGCATATTTTAAACCTATGATAAAGTAAAGAGGGATCTTATTGGTCCTCATTCTCAAGAAAAATTTGTCTTTCTTAGATAAACTATGATCAACCCTCCTAACATCAACTAAACTCTTTTGGTGATCCTATGGTTTTTTTAGGTATTATTTGATCAAATATACTTGTTTACCTATATCTTTCAACATATTAGACCCAACTAGCACTTTGTTGGGACCCCATCCTAACATTATTTTTGTAGTTTTCATATGATTATGTAATGACCCACTTCCAACATGGGGATCCCTTTATAATATTATTTTGTAATACTTTGTAATGGTATGTGGCAAGTAAGGCACCTAGACAAGTGGGGTCATTTCATGTAATCGTTATCAAGAATGTAATCGATGTTTGGTAGAAGATTCTAGCTCAAGTGGAATTTTGCATGTAAGCCAACTCTTGAGCATTAGGTTAGGGTTGCATGAAGTGTATCTTTAAAAGATATGGATCCATGAATAAATGTATCTTTTTACAAATTAATAAAAGTATTGAAGGAGGTTGCCCCCTCGAAGAGGCCTACGATTTTGAGTTACTTTGTGATATTGTTTCATTTTTGCACTTAATTTCCATATTGCAATAGTTTGTGTTTCAAGTATTTATGTTTTTGCAATATTTGTGTGAGTTTTTTTTAATAGTAGGTTCCTAACAAGTGGTATCAGAGCACTTTCTAGGGCCAAGTTTTACTATGACTACAATAGTTATTGCCCCTCCATTATGATTGTTAGGTATAATTTTTTTGTGTTTTCCATTTTTTGCTTGTCCTTTATCTAAAAAAAAAACTAGCAAAAACATAATCCTTTATTTTTTTTGCAATAGTTTATTAGGTTAGAAACCCTATGCCAGGGGTTTTAAAATATCATGGAGTTGTCATTATTGGCTAAGTTAGATTACCCATAAATCATCTAGTGAAGTGAGGGGTGATCAGGCTCCAATACCTAGGCCTCAAACAACACCTATCTACATAATTGAGCTCCCACGTATCTTTGAGTATATCGGGAGATCACCTAGGATTAGGAGAAACCTTTAGCCCTAGGAAGCTTTTTTGGCCTTGTATTATCCATAGTACACTAGACACAACATCCAAAAATATTACCCTCTCATACTATCAAAGAGGCAGGTAGTGTGCTCAAGGGTATGCGTGGAATCCTCCTTGAGTAGTGGCCTAAAATATTGGTCTAAGCACTATCATTCATCACTGTGGTATAATAGAGGGCCTATGGGTATTACATACACCTTAGCTTAGCATACCCTAGTTCTGTTAAAATTTTAACCTACAAAAAACTTTCATGTTCTATTGAATGTTTAACCTACAACCAAAAATCATCCCACAAAAATTGAGCATATAAAGGAGACTTCTAGTAACAGTTGGGGATCATGTCAGTTTAAGAATAGTAATAGTTAGGTCAAATTTGTTAGTTGTCCATGACAGTCAAAATCTATAGTAGGCAGAGAATTGTCAATGACAAGTCAGAACAAAAAGTAGTCAGTATAGGGAACCATAGTGTCAGTGTTAGTGTTAGTAACTAAAAATGTAGAGACAATGTCATAAGGGGTTGGCTGACAAAAAATCAAAATTTTGAACCAAGCCTTCAACAAGAAAATCAACAACACTAACAAGTTTGACAATAAAACATATTTTAAAAATTTTGGGATACCCAAAACTAGTGTTGTGGGATATAGCTCATTGTTTCCATATATTTTGAGCTAATCATTTTGACATATAGCACCAAAGCATTTTTTTGGCTTGTTACTAAAAATAGTAACTCATAGAACCATCTATTTTTTAGTAAGTCAATAGTAGTTCAAATCACACCAAAATGGTTGGTGGTACTTGTGGACACCAAAAGTAGGTAGAACAAGCCAAATATTTAGAGAAAATAAATTCCACACTTAATACCCTATGTGATTTGCATTGTGTAGGATGATGTACAATGTTTGAGAAGTGACTATTTTAGCTCCAAATCCAACTTTGAAGAACACTTCTTAGAGGTGGATGCACTGCTTAAGGATGGCCCAAAGGTATTTGAGCATCATGACATTGAACACCCCAATCATGGAAAAGGACTCCATAGGGATAAGGAAGGCTCTCACACTCTTTTTGATCAAGATGCTCCCTTTAAGATGCCTAAATTAGACTTTCCTAAGTTCAATAGAAAGGATGCATATGGGTGGTTATGTCATGCGGATCAGTTTTTCAAACTTCACAACATCCCTAAATATTTGTGGATCACTATGGCATCTTTTAACTTTGAATTTGAATCTTTACAATGGTATCAATGGTTACAACACATAGTTCCCAACCCTTCTTGGGAAGTTTTTGAGTCCTAATTACTCACTCATTTTGGCCCTAGTGAGTATGAGGACTTCACAGGAGCATTAACCAAACCGAGAAAAACCTCTACAGTCCGTGACTACCAGATCCAATTTGAAAAATTGGCTAACAAGACCAAGGGGTTGAATGAAGGATTTTTTTGAGTTGTTTTGTTAGTGGCTTGAAGGATGATCTCAAGGCTGAGGTCAAGATGTTCAAACCATAAACTATGATGCAAGCCATAAGCTTGGCATGGTTGGTCAAAGAAAAATCCTCAGCTCAAAGGAGGACACCTAAATTTCCACAGGCCAAACCCTCATTTCCTTCCAATATCACATCCAATGTTGAACATAAATCTACCCCCTACAAGGACTTGACTATCAAAGATATGGATGCTCAATGTTCCCAAGGTTTATGTTATAATTATGATGAAAAATATACATGAGGGCATAAGTGCATCCAAAATAAGCTATTCTTGATTGATGTAGAGGAGTCAACAAGTAGTGAAAAACTTGAGGATAAAGCAAAAACATCAAAGGAACCACCTCCAGATGAGGGTGACACACAAGAAGAGCCATAGCCTAAAATTTTTGTTCATGCCCTTATGGGGATTACTACCCCACAAACAATGAAAGTAGTAGGTATCTTTTAAGGCAACGTCTTACAATCCTCATTGATTCAAGAAGCACACACAACTTTATTGATCCTTGAGTCACCAAGCAAGCCAATTGTTACATACATACATGCAACTCCTTTGAGGTTATGGTGGCAAATGGCAAAACCTTGCCTTGTAAAGGCAAATAGCACAATATTAAGTTGAAGCTAGGGGATTATGAGCTCAAAATGGATATGTTTACTCTTTAACTAGGGGATGTGATATTGTGCTCAGAGCTCAATGATTAGGTACTTTAGAAACCATAACCTAGAACTTTGTAGAGTTATTGTAGATGCAATTTGCACAAAATGGTAGGTCCTACACTCTTCGCAACTTACAAGTAGGATCTCCTCAAATTATCAGTTCAAGGCATATGGATAAGTTATTAAAAAATATTCTCATGGGGTAATCACTTATATATTTGTCATACAACCACCCCCTTTAATCTAGAATAAGCTTCCAACATATTTGGAACTCATTCTGATTAAGCATGATGTAATCTTTACATAAATGTTAGAATTACCATCTCATCTCTCCCATGATCATGTTATTCCATTGGTACCTGACATTGTATCACCTAACATTGGACCTTATTACTATAACCTTGCACTTAAATCAAAAATTAAGAAATTAATACAATAATTATTCTTCTCCAGTCTTGTTTGTTCGCAAGAAATATGGGTCTTGGAGATTGTGTATAGATTTTTTTGATAAGCTCACTATTAAGGATAAATGTTCTATCCCTATGGTAGATGAATTATTGGATAAGCTAAATGGTGCTACATTTTTCTCCAAGTTAGATATTTACTTGGATTACCATCAGATATGGATCAAGGAGGAAGATATTCCCAAAATAACATTCCACACTCATGAGGGTCATTATGATTTTTGGTGATGCTATTTGGCTTGACCGATTCACCTTCCACATTTTAAAGGCTCATGAACAACATTTTCACCCAATTCCTTTATAAATTCATTTTATTTTTTTTGATGATATTTTGGTAATTAGTCGCTCTTAGGAAGACAACCTCATCCATGTGGATTGGAATTTACCAATTTTGGCTTAGCATCAACTTTATGCTAAGAGGTCCAAGTTTTATTTTGGGTTGTCTAAAGTAGAATATTTGGGACACATTATCACCAAGGATGGAGTTAAAGTAGACCCTAAGAATATTCAAGTAGTTCAATATTGGTCGAAGCCTCACACTCTTAAGGGCCCTCATGGATTTTTGGGGCTCATAGGCTATTATCGTAAATTTGTTTGCAATTATAAAAATCATTGCTCCTTTAATGACCATGTTAAAAAGAATTCTTTTACTTAGATAGACCCAAATGAACAAGATTTTGTTGATCTAAAGCATGCTATGACAACCACTCTAGTCTTAGCAATGCCTAATTTCTCTAAACCATTTGTCATTGAAAGTGATGCTTCCAACAATGGCATTGGAGTTGTGTTGATATAGGAAGGATGCCCCTTGGCCTTTACTAGTAAAGTGCTTTCAAGCCAAAATCTGGGTAAATCAACTTATGCAAAGGAGATTCTCACCATTATCCATGTAGTTAATCACTAGCAACCCTATCTCATTGGGCATTGTTTTTCCATTAAAATAGATCACCAAAGTCTCAAGTACTTCCTGGAGCAGTGGGTATCTACCCTAGAACAATAAAAGTGGATCTCTAAACTCATGGGCTATAATATTCACATTAGGGATAAAAAGTACAAACCAAACATTTGTACATTGTTGTATGATTATCGCTATGCAAATTTTTTTGGAAAGCTACATACTTGATGGCTAGGACCATACCAAATTGAAAAGGTGTTCAAGAATTTGTTCAACTTTTTCCTATTGATTATTTAAGGAGAAAACTGGTGGTAAATGGATATCATTTATAATTATACCATTAGCCACGAACAAAGGTGGAATTTACTCAATACTTTCTTTCACAGTAAAACTTATATGTTGTAGAAGAGGCTTCCTCTTCTACCATGGACTCACAATAATTATATATCTCAAAACAAATAAAAAATGATGATTTGATAGTGAAAACCTCCTTGAGGCACTATTGAATTAAGGCTTACATGAAAATTGATTTTTGGCTTGTTTGCCTTACACAAAAAAAATCCTAGTATTTGTAAAATTCTAATGACTACATCTATATACTTTTTAAATTTCAATATTTTTAAGTATGTAATAAGTGATGTGTTCAAAATATGCATGGAACTTTTCTAACAGTAAAGTATACATTTTATTTAATTTTACTATTATTTGGCTTTAATGTTATATAAATTAAGATTAATTTATTGGCATATATATAATGGGAAAATGATATTCCCAATACAATTTAGAACAACCTTGGTTATGCTAGAATCAATTCTAAATTTATCTATATTTAGGAATTGATTGCACTAGAGTTAAACAGTTGCTCTAGAATAATAGTCCTAATGCGCAATAATAGCTGATAACGAATGACACACATACTTTCCATATGTAAAATTTCTATTTTATTACATATAGTTTCTATTTTATTTTGGATAAGATTTTGACAATTGCATCCTTATCCAATTTGTATTTGCCAACTACGATGTAATCACCTATTTATAGGTCTATTATGCAGAATAAACAACAATGCTTGGAGTTTTATATTTTTTAGTTCCTTTCGAGTGTAGTTTTCTTATTTGGTGTGTGAGCTCCTTGTGGATATTCCACATTAGTTGACAAAATAGAAACTATATGTAATAAAATAGAAATTTTACATATGGAAAGTATGCGTGTCATTCCTTATCAATAGCTCATTTTTTGTGCAAGAATAAGTACATGCTCCTATAATATTAAAAGGAAAAAAAGGGGCACACGAAAAGGTAGATGGAAAAAGTTGGCCACACACCATCAAATACAGGTGGAAGACATTGTTAGCTTTTGCTGGGACAATATTACAGGAAGAACAACCACAAGATACAAGATAACTAATCTAAGATAACTATAAACTAATGGCACAATAATATGTAGGAAAATAATGAGATGAACATTTGTAAATAACTCAAAAATATGCCATTAATGAAAGTTATTAAAATAGTACAATGCTATATAATGGAGGACATGAACACTCTATGAACAGATATGAAAATACTACATTGTACCATACTATTGAACTATACCACACACTCTCTATATTTACTATAATCACTCACTATGAGGCCTTTATATAGAAATATAGATTCATTGGCCCTTAATCTACCTAAGACTCATGTACATGTGGACTACATGTACATTTACAACTTGCACATTGACACTTGTGCATTTATTACAATACTTTACGTAACCAACTTTACTCTAAAGTAAACTCCTACTCTAGTTACGTACCAAAGATGGTACTTTTACATAACCCAAATGATGTAATATACTCTAACACCCCCCTGTATTACATTATTTTGGTATTGAAGACTTTATTCTTCAATATGGATCTTTGTCTTTAGAATAAAATTCAACTTGATTTGTTTCTTCTTATTTTCTTCTTCTTCTTCTTCTTCTTCTTCTTCTGCTTTTGTTTTCGTGTTGATTCTTCTTATCATTTTGATTCCACTGCCTTTCACTATTTCTGAGTATTTGAAAGAATCTTTGACCTTGTAGTCATCTAGGTATCCTTGATGGACTAATGATCTCATAATTTTGCAAGTCACCAGTGGATCATAACTGCTTCCTTTTCTATTCATTGGTTTCTTGTGTGGCCTGTTTCCTTGATCTTCACAAAAGTCAATCTTGAGCTTATTGTTAGTGGATGCTTCTAAAATAAGAGCTTGGAAGAAACAATTTAGTATGAATATTAGTTTCTCCTCGAATATTTTATAGTATTTGTCTTTTTTGTATTAACAATAAGATAGATGATATTTTCCTCTACAATATTTACATGGATGGAAACTCCAACAATTCATTTTCTCATGATCAAATTTGTTGTAGCAGGAGCATAGTAAATATAACCCATTGTCTTTGTTATTTTTTTTATAAATATCATGTTTATCTATTTCTTTGATTAAATGGTTGAACCATGAGTGTACAGTTGAAGTTATTCTATCTTCACCTTTTTCAAATATCTGTATGAGATCTTTTTGATTAATGTTCTTTTCTTCCTTTTGAATATGATATTCAATATTAGTATTATCATCAACTTACTTTACTATCTCATTAGAAGATATGCTTGAAGAATCTTCTTTCACAAACCTATTAGCTTATGATTTTTTAGAAATATTTTCAATTCTATTGATTCTTCTCTATAATTTGTATTTTATTTATTATCCATTGAGTTTTTTGAATCATCGGTCATGTTTTTAAGCCATAATGGTATTGTTATTTCCCCTTTTCTAATTACATTATTTAATGTGTTCTTTAGAGTAGATTATATGAACCAATTTGATAAAACCTTTCTAGACTTAGGTTTTGTAGGATTCCTTATGTTTCCCTAGTGATTGAAATGTGCTATAAGTTTGATAAAGTGCTTAGTAAGTAATAGTTCACCTCTTGGATTGATTTTCTAATATTTTGTAAATTAATAATCAACTCCTATTTTACCTTATCTCTCCTAATGAACTATACTCTTATCAATTTGAAGTTCTCTATGGTTGGATTTATTTTGTCCCTTTAGTATGAGTATGAGACAAGTGTAAGTAAATAATTCCAACTCCTTTAAGTAAATAATGAACTTTATTTTATAGACTTTAATATTCAATAGTTTAATATTTCTAAATTCCAATAATCTATATTTGATGTAGTATACCTTATATCTCCCTACTTTGGAATATTAGAAAATAATGATAATAGTATTTGCAAATTGATATTTGAGTTTACCAAGGTTGACAAGCTTATATCTCCTACTTGGTTTGTTGGACATTTTGAGTAGATGAGTTGTCATTGATTTCAATATTGAGTGGTCATTGATGTCAAGATTTCAACACCAATCAGTGGTAGTTTTAGTGGGCAACATCAGTTTCAGGTTCTCTAGTTTCAGTTGATCAAGACCCGGTTCTAGGAAGTCAGATGTGGTCCAAAGTGCAAAAAAAAAGCCCAAGTGAATAATATTATAATAATTCTTTATAATATTATACAAGGAATATTAAATTAATTAATATAATTTTATTAAATTAATTTATTAATTAATTTACTTAAATTTATGCTATTTAAATTAATTATTAATTAATTTTAATATTAATTATATATTAATTTATGTTAATTTTAAATAACCCTAAGGTGGGTTATTAATTCAAATTTTGAATTTGAATTCTAGCACCGACGTGGGGAGAAAATTAACCATGTGTGTATAAAAGGGGGATTACCCCACTTTAGCCAAAGTTACCAATGGCTTCAAACTAATTTTTATGCTATGCGAGCTTATGTGAATCATGTTGTGCAAAGAGGATTTTATTTTTTTTGTGCTTAAGAGGAGCCAAAAGTATTTGACCCACCAAGGAGGGAGCCTTGGTCACCAAGCGCTAGTAGCGTAGTTGGAAACCGTAGTGGAAGCAAGACGTAAGGGTAGTGATTGGCGCAGGTTCGAATCCATGGGAGGATTATTTTTTGTTTTGTGTTGAAATCGGTGGTGAAAGAATGTTGAAAGGGAAGGAAGTCTTCCTTCCTTCATGTGGGTGCCTATAGCCCATGCGATGGGCACCAAAGCGCTAAGGCGCTTGGAGCTTGGGGAGACGGTGGTTCGAATCACGTCGAAACCCTTTTGGGGAGAAAATAAAGGTATGCATTAGTTGAGCACCAAAATTTTTGGAGTTAGTTGAGGTATTAAAAATTTATTTTTTGCATTTTTATTTGGCTTGTAAGGTTTTAGGGGAGTTATAAGGTTGATGCAAAATACATTTTTGGTGTTATTTTCTTTAGTGTTTGAAAAGGGAAATAAATGTGTTTTAGGAAGATTGTTTGAGGTTTTGTGGTGTTGGATATTATTTTAAGTTGGAGATTATAAGGGGTATCCAAATAATTATTTTTATGTATGATTTGATTTGATTTGATTATTTTTGTGTCTAAAGGAATATTTGAGAAAGTGTTAAGAGTGATATTTTTTCATCTAACCATGTGAAATTGGTAAAGAATGAATTATTGTGATTGAGATAGGTTTTCTAAGGGCACTTCTTCATCAAATAAAATGTATGGGCACATTCTTCCTTGGTTGAGTGATTGTTGAGATGTTTTGAAAGTAAGATTGGAGTGAAAAGGACTTTATTGGTAATCATTGTTGAGTGTGTTTTGATTTAATACTTCAAGGTTTTATGGAATAAAGAGTGGTTGATAAAACCTTGTTTGATAAGCATTATTGTTGAAGTGATTAGTTGAGTGAAGAAATTGAACTAGAGGTTGTGCAAAGATCATGAGTATCATTGTTATGTGAAGTTTTCAAAGAGTATATTGATATGTGAGATTATCATTGTTGTTGAAGCAATTGGTTATATGAGGAACTTGAACTAGGGTTTGCAAAGATCATGAGTATCATTGTTATGTGACATTGGTTGAAAAGCATTGTTGGAAATATTTGAGTGAGTGTTCATATGCTTAGACTAGAGTTTGTGAGCAAGGATTATTTTATTGAGTGATTGGTTGAGGAGAGTTGGTTGAGCCTAGTCAAGTGGATGTGTTAATGTGATAGTTCAAGTTCTATGAAACAAATTGTTCTATATTCTGAATTGATTTGAGAAAGAGGTTGAGTGTTGATGAATGTGAAACATATTGAGTCTCTAACAATTCTCTATATGTTTCCGTGATAAAAGAGATATTGAAAGTGATTGATATTTTGTGAGTGTAAAGCATATTCAATCTCTAATAATTCTCTATATGTTTTTGTGATAAAAAGAGTGATTGAAAGTAATTGAGCATTGTGGTGAATATGAAACATATTGAATCTCTAACAATTCTCTATATGTTTCTTTGAGATTGGATAAGTTCTAGTGAGGACTTGTTGAGCATATTTGAGGTAATTCTTTGAGAAGACTTGTGGATATATTTGTGTGAGCTTTTGTGGAAGCTTACAATACGGTTTGAGAACAGAGATTGATAGCAGATTAGATAAGTTCTAGTGAGGAGTTATTGAGAATATTGAGACAAGTCTTGGTGAAGACTTGAGAGCAGATTGGACAAGTTCAAGAGAGGACTTGTGGATAGATTAGTGTGAGATTTTGTGGAAGATTAAAAGGTATATTTGAGGAAAGTCTTTGAGAAGACTTGAGAGAAGAGTTGATTGATTGATTTGTTCAAACCTTGAGTGAATATTTGGGGTAGATCTAGCAGAGTTGATTTGATACTAAGTCATGCTTTGTGTTAAGGCTTGAGGAAAGATATTGAGGATAGATTTGTGCTAGAACAAAGGACTGTGTTTAGTGCATATCAAAGTTCAAATATTGAGGAAAATTTTGTGCTAGACCGAAGGACTATGTTTAGTACAAATTTGAGGATAGAGTGTGGTGTAGATTTGAGGACAGAGTTTATGCCAGACCAAAGACAGAGATTAAGTAGATTTGTGCTAGATCAAAGGACTATGTTTAGTGCAGATTTGAGATAGAGCTTTGAAGATGACATAGTATAGAGGATGATAGTCTCTAGTGGATAGAGATCCATTAGCCAGGGTAGTGAGGATAGGTGTCTTCAGTGGATAGAGATCCATTAGCTAGAGTAGTGGGGGCAGCAGTTATTCTAGAATATCACCAGTCAGAGCTAAGGAGAAAGAGTTCTCCTATGGATAGATATCCATAAACTTGATTAGGAGATTGGTGTCTCCTTTGGACAAAGGTCCATAAACATTGTAATAGGGAAAGGATTCCCAAGAGATTGATTGAAAAAAAATTAGTGAAATATTTTCTTCCTGGAGTAGCCCACATTGGGTGAACCACGTTAAATTGGTGTCTCTATTGTGTGTGGTGATTTGTGAATTGCTTTGATTACTTTTTTTTATATTGCTATCTATACATTGCATAATATTGATTGGGAAAGAAAATTAAAAATTGGTCTTATATTGTTCACCCCTCCCTCCCCTCTTAGTATAAGCTTGTGTTCTTCAATTGGTATCAGAGTGGGTTCCTTCAGAAGAGTTTAACATCTTTAAGGAAAATATTTCAAGAACATAATAGATTATAAGAATGGGTCCTCATATAATTCAACACTAGTATTTTATGGAAGTGATTATATATTTTGGAGTATGAGAATGAAGATTCACTTGAAGGCACTTGGCAATGAAATTTGGGAAGCACTTGAAAATGGATCAATACCACCAGTTGATCCACCTACAGATAAGGAAGGTAAGCTTCTACATCATTACAATTCAAAAGCAATGAATTCAATTTTGAGAGGTTTGCATAGAACATAATTCATAAAAGTTATGCATTGTAAAGATGCAAAAGGAATTTGGGATAAGTTTCAAAGCATATATGAAGGAGATAAAAGTGCCAAAAAGGTAAAGATATGAAATATAAAAGGGCAATTTGAATAATTAAGAATGAAGGATGAGGAAAACATTAGTACTTATCTACTTCGGGTAGATGAGGTTGTTAATGTCATGCAAGGACTTGGACTTAAGGTTGAATAATGAGATGTTTGTGATAAGGTCTTAAGATCTCTTAATAAATATTTATTGAAAATATTTTTGCTATAGAAGAATCAAAAGATGGTGATTCTTTGATATGAGATGTGTTACTTGGTATTCTTACAACTTTTGAGTTAAGAAAAAAATAGGAACCTAATATCCAGAAGGAAGCAACTTTTAAAGCTACTAAGAAGACAAAGGGTAAAAAGTCAGATTCAATAAATGAGTCATCCAATGATGAAGAAGCTATATGGTAGAAGGAATAAGGATTCAAGAAGATTTAAAGATGCAAAATATGTTATATGTTTCAATTGTGGAAAGTATGGTCACTATGCAAATGATTTTCAAGAAGCTAGAAATGGCAATGATGAAGAAAAACAGGATCATAAGAACAAGGAATCAAAAAAATATAGGTACCAAAATAAAGGCAAGGATGGACAAGGCAGAAAAGGGAAGAAGTTATTTCAAATATAAAAGAGGAGCTACTATGTAGACAAGGCAAGTAAGTACTCAAGTGATAGTGATAATAGTTTCTCAGATAGTGATAAAGATGAAGTCCTATTTTTTATTGAAGAAAAAGAAGTTTTGAAAATATCACCAATAATTCACAAGTTTTTTAGATGTGGTAATTTTGGACATCTTGAAGATAGTTGTACAAGGAATGGTTTCAATTTCATTGATGATGAATATGAGGGTGCACTTGAAGGATTAGAAGAGAATATTCTAATGTCACTAGAAGAAGGAGGTGATCCTATAGAATACAAGTTAGAAAATAATGAAGATGTTATCAAAGGCAAACAAATAGAGGAAGAATCAGAAAAAGGAGGAGTCGATCTTGATGGAGAGCTTATTTATGCTCTTAAAACTTTAAAGAAGGTAAGAAATCAAAACTCTCAGTTTGAGATTTAGTCTCAAGAATGTGATGAAGAGAGAGGAAAGCTTATAGAGGATCTGAACAAGTCAATGGCTAAGACAAGGAAGTTCAAGGATAAATTAGAAGCAAAGGTCTTAGAATGTGAAAAGTTAGAACAAGAAGTAGCCCTACTAAGGGAAGAAGTAGAGAATTCTAAGGATAAGCTACATAAGTTTGGGAAAAGCTCAAATAATTTGGATAAGACAATCAAGGCACAAAATCCTACATCAAGAAAGACAGGTCTTGGTTTTGAACAGGCTCAAAAGAAATAGGAAGAGGAGTCAACCTCAAGTTCTAAAGAAGAAGAAAATTTAAAAGAAGATAGTATAAGAGAAAGTGAGACTTATAAGGATGAGTTGGATAATAGAAAATTCAAAAAGGAAAGGAACAATGCACAAAGAAGAAACAAATGGAATAGAAACCAGTACAAAGAAAGAGAGACTAAGAGACCAATGAGGTCAAGGTAAGGAAATTTCAATGGATGATGTTTCTCATGTCACAAATTTGGGCACATGGCTTCACAGTGTAGGACACATGAAAGACAATAATATGGGAACTTTAGAAACATACAAATTTTCCATGGGTATTGCTACTCATGTAATCAATTTGGTCACAAGGCAATGAATTGCAAGGTTCATGACAGGAAAATATATGGCTTCACCAAGAGAAATCCCAAGATATTTAAACCTCCAAGGAATAATAACATTAAGTGTTATAAGTGCAATAATTATGGACATACAACAAAGTGGTGTAGAGCAGACATTCTAGAATCAAGCATGAATAGGTACAAGAACATGAATATGGACATGAACAGGAACAGGAATATGGACATGAACAAGAACATGAATATGGACATGAACAGGAATAGGAACATGGACATGAACAAGAAAATTCAAAGGAATTCAAAGGAATCGGAAGAATAAAATGAGAAGGAAAGAGGACAAAGGTAAAGAACAATGCTTGCTGGGAGTAGAAATACTCCCACCCCAGAATTAACCACCTCAAGAGGAGGTGGGGGAGGGGCTAAGCTAAGAGACTCATTCTTAGCCCCAAGCCCCAAAGGTGACCCTTTGCCATTGATGTCAAATGAGGAGATATTTGAGTAATGTGGAGAGATTTGGTTTAAGGAGAGTGCATTGAGTCAGGGGGAGCAATTTCCCAGGGGAGCAGAACAAGATAAAGGTCAAGTTTTGGTAAAAATAATTTGGGTTGCCATCAATGACAAAGGGGTAGATTGTTGGAAATTTTGAGTAGATGAGTTTTCATTGATTTCAAGAGTGAGTGGTCATTAATATCAAGCTTTTAGCACCAGTCAATGGCAATTTAAGTGGGCAACATCAGTTTTAGGTTCTCGAGTTTCAGTTGATCAAGACCCGATTCTAGGAAGTCAGATGTGGTCCAAAGTGCAAAGAAAAAGGTCAAGTAAATAATATTATAATAATTATTTATAATATTATACAAGGAATATTAAATTAATTAATATAATTTTATTAAATTAATTTACTTAAATTTATGTTATTTAAATTAATTATTAATTAATTTTAATATTAATTATATATTAATTTATGTTAATTTAAAATAACCCTAAGGTGGGTTATTAATTCAAATTTTTAATTCGAATTATAGCGCCAACGTAGAGAGCAAATTAGCCATGTGTGTATAAAAGGGGATTACCCCACCTTAGCCAAAGTCATTAAGGCCTTCAAATTAATTTTGATGTTATGCAAGCTTATACGAATCGTGCTGTGCAAAGAGGATTTTAATTTTAATTTTTAAGTGCTTAAGAGGAGCCAAAAGCATTTGATCCACCAAGGAGGGAGCCTTGGTCACCAACCGCTGGTAGCGCATTTGGAAACCGCAGTGGAAGCAAGACGTGAGGGTAGCGATTGACACAGGTTCAAATTTGTGGGAAGAATTTTTATTTTGTGTTGAATTCGGTGGCGAAAGAAGGTTGAAAGGGAAGGAAGTCTTCCTTCCTTCACATGGGTTCCTATAGCCCACACAGTGGGCACCAAGAAGCTAAGGCACTTGGTGCTTGGAGAGACAGCGGTTCAAATCACGTCGAAACCCTTTTGGGAAGATAATAAAGGTATGCATTAGTTGAGCACCGAAGGAATTAAAAAATTAATTTTTGCATATTTTGTTTAACTTGTAAGATTTTATGGGAGTTACAAGGTTGATGCAAAATAAATTTTTAGTGTTATTTGCTTTAGTGTTTGAAAAGGGAAATAAAGGTGCTTTAGGAATATTGTTTGAGTTTTTGTGGTGTTGGATATTATTTTAAGTTGGATATTATAAGGTATATCCAAATAATTATTTTTATGTAAATGATTTGATGGATGTTAATTCCAAGGAGCAATAAGGTGTATTTGAGTTTGATTATTTTTGTAATTGAGAAATATCTTGAGAGAGGTTGTGTTAACCTAACCCAAGTTTTGGTAAAGAAGATTTTGATTGTGGTTAAGATAGGTTTTGAAGTCTACTCTTCATTAAATAAAAAATTATGGGCACATTCTTGCTTGGTTGAAGTGATTTATTGAGGTTTTTTGAAAATAAGATTGGAGTGAAAAGGACTTTGTTAAGTTTTCCTTGTTGAGTGTATTTTGAATTAATGCTTCAAGGTTTTTTGGAATAGAGGTTAAGGAAAGTAACCTTGTTTTATAAGCATTGTTGTTGAAGTGATTGGTTGAGTGAAGAACTTGAACTAGGGTTTGCAAAGATCATGAGTATCATTGTTATGTGAAGTTTGCAAAGATCATGAGTATCATTGTTATGTGAGATTGGTTGATAAGCATTGTTGGAACATTTGAGTGAAAGTTCATAAGTTTGGACTAGGGTTTGTGAGAAAGGATTATTTCATTGAGTGAGTGATTGAGTAGAGTTGGTTGAGCCTAGTCAAGTGGATGTGTTGATGTGATAGTTCAAGTTTTGTGAAACAAATTGTTCTATATTTTGAATTGATTTTAGAAAAAGGTTGAGTGTTGATGAATGTGAAACATATTGAGTCTCTAACAATTCTATATATGTTTCTGTGATAAAAAGAGAGATTGAAAGTGATTGAGATTTTGTGAGTGTGAAGCATATTGAGTCTCTAACAATTATTTAAATATTTTTGTGATAAAAAGAGTGATTGAAAGTAATTGAGCATTGTGGTGAATGTGAAGCATATTGAGTCTCTAACAATTCTCTTTATGTTTCTATGATATTGGACAAGTTCTAGTGAGGACTTGTTCAACATATTTGAGGCAAGTCTAGAGAAGACTTATGGACAAATTTGTGTGAGCTTTTGTGGAAGCTTACAATATAGTTTGAGAACAAAGATTGAGAGTAAATTTGGATAAGTTCTAGTGAGGACTTATTGAGTAGATTTGGATAAGTTCTAGTGAGGACTTATTGAGTAGATTTGGATAAGTTCTAGTGAGGACTTGTTGAGTATATTTGAGGTAAGTCTTAGTGAAGAATTGAGAGCAGATTGGACAAGTTCTAAAGAGGACTTGTGGATAGATTAGTGTGAGATTTTATGGAAACTTACAAGGCAGATTTGAGACAAGTCTTTGAGAAGACTTTAGTAGAGTTGATTGATTGATTTGTTCAAAACTTGAGTTAAGCTTTGGGGTAGATATAGCAGAGTTGATTTGAGATTAAGTTAAACTTTGTGTTAAGGCTTGAGGACAGAGATTGAGGATAAATTTGTGCTAGACCGAAGAACTATTTTTAGTGCAAATCAGAGGAAAGAGATTGAGCAAATTTGTGCTAGATCAAAGGATTGTGTTTAGTACAAATTTGAGGATAGAGTTTGGTGCAAATTTGAGGATAGGTTTGTGCCAGACCAAAGATAGATATTGAGCATATTTATGCTAGATCGAAGGACTATGTTTAGTGTAGATTTGAGACAAATATTTTAAGTTGATAGAGTAGAGAGGACGACAGTCTCCAGTGGATAGATATCCATTAGCCAGGGTAGTGAGGATAGGTGTCTTTAGTGGATATATATCTATTTATCCAGAGCAATGGGGGTAACAGTTCTTCTAGAAGATCACTAGTCAGAGCTAAGGAGAAAGAGTTCTCCTATGGATAGAGATCCATGAACTTGATTACGGGATTGGTGTCTCCTTTGGATAGAGGTCCATAAACATTGTAATAGGAAAGGATTCCCAAAATATTGATTGAAAAATTTTTAGTGAAATATTTTCTTCGTGGAGTAGCCCACATTGGGTGAACCACATTAAATTGATGTCTCTATTATGTGTGGTGATTTATGCATTGCTTTGATTACTCGGTTTATATTTCTATCTATACATTACATAATATTGATTGGAAAATAAAAGTAAAAAGTGGTCTTATACTGTTCACACCCCTTTATATATAAGCTTTTGTTCTTCATGGTTATTTACAAATATTATAATATGAAAATGTACTTCACTTATAGTACCTTGAACTTGCTTTATAACTTACTAATGCTTGGTTAATGCTAGTTATTCCAATGCAATAGTGAATTTGATCACCTTATAAATCCTATGTCACTTTAATTAAAACAAGCAATTTAATCTCAAAATTACCTTAGTAATTGTTGAGTGAATATTTTGTCTCACAACAAAATGACCACACAACTAGAGTTTCTGACAGGAAACTCTTTCTTGCAAAGAAATAAGTTATTAATTTTTTATTTCTCCAAGCTTCTTGTGGAACAGATCTCTATATGCATAAAACCGATTTCAACTTAATGCACATAAACAAATATATCCCGTAATAACTCGGATCCTGCAAGTAACTCGTTAACAAGGGGCCTTTGTTGATTCACAGCCAACTTTGTAACCCTAATTTGTTAAAATAATCAATCATGCAACAAAAATCCTTCTAATGTTCTAACATTAATGGTTTATTCTAATGTTAATTGGTTCATTTTATCTTTGTTTAATCATTCTGTTATTTTAACGTTAGTCTTTAATATGAGATTAAACGTATCAGGAACTAAAACAAAAAATGTTCTTATACAAATCAGCTGGAAAACCAAAGAAGGATGTTAATCTGGTTAGCAATCTCCTCCCTGCAAAACCCCAAGTTAAGAGATGAAGTTCTAAGACAACCCGACCGAGCGGACCTGTACTAACACACAATCCAATCAGATCAGATGCAAGACTCTAAGGAAAGAACATAACTGCATCATTCTATCATTCACCTATCGTAACCCATCTCATGGCGTAAACGAATAGATACAAGAAAAAATGATGCAAAGGAAAGATTGAAAATGAAAACAGTAGTCTTAGCTTCGATCTCCTTTTGATTTTACACACAAAAGTCGCTTTTACCAAATAACTCCTTTATTTCAACAAATAATGTCCTTTTTTGTTACAATCTCCAGCCTCGTATCCATTTACATTTTTGCTATTTAAACTTTCTGTCGCTGCTCTCGGCTGTCTCGTGATGCTTCGTTTCAGTTTCTAGGACGCTTCATTTCAGTTTCCCGCCTCTTGGTGTTCTAACCCTTCGCATGCATTTGCAATGCTTGATCTTCTCTGCGGCCAACAACTGTCGATTCGAAGCATTACTCTGATCCTCATGCATTTTGCCACATGTTCAGCGCTCTCTGCATGCTCAGTAACGGTCCCCAAAAATCTTGACTAAAAATAGCCCGCGGCCTTGCTTCTTTGCTTTCGTAGCGATATCGCGACATGTCGCGAAATCATGACATGTCGCGATATCGCGACGCTTTCATTCTCCGTACGCTTCGACTGTAACCCCGTCACGAAATCGTGACCATTTTACCCATCGGGCCATCTTACCGCAACCCGTCGCGATATCGCTACCGCTTTCTCTACTTTGGGCATGGTCTTCATTTTTGTCGCGATATCGCGACATCTTCTCTGTGCCGTACACTTTGCCAAAACACGTCATGATATCACGACCATTTTCTTCGTCCGTACACTTTGGCAAAACACGTCGCGAAATCGCGACCATTTTCTCCGTCCGTACACTTTGCCAAAACACGTCACGAAATCGCGACCATTTTAATCCGTCCGTACACTTTGGCAAAACACGTCGTGAAATCGTGACCATTTTCTCCTTCGGGCCACTTTGCCGAAACATGTCGCGAAATCGCGACCATTTTCTCCGTCCGTACACTTTGGCAAAACACGTCGTGAAATCGCGACCATTTTCTCCTTCGGCCCTTTCTATCCACTTGCGCCGCGAAAACGCGACACGTCGCGATTTCGCGACGCCTCTTCGAGCTATGCACCTCTATCCACTTTCAAGCCGCGAAAATCAAACACGTCGCGATTTCGCGACGTTTTTGCCCACCTGCTGCCGTTGACCATGTTGACCGCGATTTTGCGACACGTCGTGATTTCGCTACAGTTTTTCCTTCTGCCTTTCTCTCTCCTCTCTAGGCCGCGACGGAGCAACATGTCACGATTTCGCTACCATTTTCATCGTCCGTACACCTCATCAAAACACGTCGCGAAATCGTGACCATTTTCTCTGTGTCGGAGCGACATGTCGCGATATCGCGACACTTTTCTTTTTTTCAGCGGCGACGGTGCGACATGTCGCGATATCGCGACACTTTTCTTTTTTCAGCGACGACGGTGCGACATGTCGTGATTTCGTGACATGTCGCGATTTCGCGACACTTTTCTACACTTGCACATTTTGCCCCCTTTTCTTCATTTTTGGCATCTGGGTTAGTGAGATTTTCTTCGAAAACCTGCAACAAGGTGGGTCCCCAATCTTGGGGTGTGTTGTGGATTAACCACAACAAATGGCGACTTCACTGTCAAATGCTCCAGAGCATTTTGTGAGAACCCAACCTGAAATATATGAGCTTAGATACAGGCATTAGCACATAAAAGATAAACAAATACCAATAGATCAGAAGTACATGAAACATCAAAATCATTAGTATTAGCTCGGTGTGTGCTATTTGTTTTCATTCCCCATCGCTTGGACTTGATCAACCTTCCATTGTCAGCTTTGCATGCATGCATGTGTGAGATTGTAAATGATTTGTGAAACCTAATGAAAAATGCTTAGAGATTTGCTTCTACAAATGCATAGACTTTCTAACATCATATACAAATATTCAAGATTGTCAAACCCTCTTAGGATCAACCATGTGTATAATGAATTGCTTTATTAGATCCCAAAGTTGGTTATGAGTCACTATTATCTTGAACCTATGTGTAAGTGAAAGTGAAATCAGACTCCCAACTTTATCTAGATGGGGGTTTAACCCTATTCTTACTACTCTGATTTGGAATTCATTACCTCACTTTGAGCAAAATGATTTAACCAATTATGGAAGAAATGGTCATGCTAGTCCAACCCTCTGAACAGTCAGTGGTCTTGTTTTTTAGACAAGACATGCTGTCGTGCATGGGCATACCTAACCCCATAATCCATGACTTAACTTCATTTCTTTGGACCTTGGGGATGACTACCCATCCTTTGCAGAGGACAAGTAGTACGATCCTTTCAATCCAATATAAATATGAGATGGGAAAAAGTTAATTTTACTTCTTGGATCTTAGGGATGACTACCCATCCTTGCCAGGGACATGTAGTACGATCCTTCCAATCCAAGACTTAGATGAAAATGAAGAATATTATTTTATTACTTAGACCTTGGGGATGACTACCCATCCCTTGCAGAGGACAAGTAGTACGATCCTTCCAATCCAAGTCTTAGATGAAAATGAAGAAAATTATTTTATTACTTAGACCTTGGGGATGACTACCCATCCCTTGCAGAGGACAAGTGTCTCCTTCTCTTTTATTTTATATTATTTCTTTTGTAGAGGACAAGTAGTACGATCCTTCCAATCCAAGTTTTATCTTGATATGAGACATATGAGCTTTGGGGAATCGAATTCTCAACCTAGGCGAGATGAGAATTATGCCCTATCCTTACTACTCCATGTGGGTCAAATCAAAGCTTTGGGGAGTTGGATCCTCAACCTAAGTTTGATGAGGACTTAACCCTATCCTTACTACTCGATTTTAGGCTTTAAGCTTAATGGAAGTGGTAAAAACCACTGTTTTAAGGATCATGTTGCATAATAGGATAGACATGAAATATTCCTTTCGCTTGACCCTTTTCTTCCAAGGAAGGTTTTGATCATTTTGCCCAAGATCTTTTTTTAGTGTGTACAAATTGTGCTTGGTTCTAGATATCCTGGGGCTCAGTTTCCAACCTTAGGATTTTTCTTTATTTATGTTATAGTATAACCTTAAGAGGATTTAACACACTTTAATGATTTGTATCTGAAATGCATATGCAACTAAGATGGCATGTATATGCAAAGTGAGATGTAAGATGAATGCAATGCTCTTTAAATTGCAACTCGAAGTATTACCATAATTTGTAAAACTGACTACTTCATGCATCACAAGCCTCAAGCGATATTAATTAACTGTTTGTATTACATGTGGAGCTTTTACAATATAATTCCAATGCTTCATATTCTCCCAATCTTAGGCATGTGTTTAACATTTCAAACTTTTATTCCCCTTTTTTTTTTTTTTATATATATAAGACAATGAAAAAAATGTCAAATAAACACACCACCTAAATGTCCAACCTGCACACACAAAACAAAGCACAACATTAATACAAAGACCTGAACATGTCAAAACACCCAACTTAAATATCAAATCTACACACAAAAGAAACCAAGCACAACATTAATACAAAACTAGACATGTCAAGAACACACACTTAAGTATCAAATCTGCACACAAAAGAAACAAAGCATGGCATAATTACATATAATACAAACCCAGCTTCCTCAAGCCTGGAAGTAGTGTTTCAAGTGCAACCCATTGATAGGTAATGCCAAATCCTTTCCATCCAAGGTTCTTAGTCTAAAACTATTTTCCCCTAGGACTTCTGAAATCTTGTAGGGACCCAACCAAAGGTAATCAAACTTATCATGCTCCCCTTTCTTCTCATGTCTTTTATCCCATAACAAAGACTAGATCCGATATTTTAAAAGCCTTTGCTCTAGACCTTTTGTCAAACCATATTTTTACTACATCCCGGTGTTTACTAAAATGAAGCATAGCTTCATCCCTTTTTTCATCCGAAGCATTAATTGTGTTAGTCTAGACTCAAGTTTATCATTAGTTCCGAAATAATCTTTCATGAAATGCAGTTGTTTGTAATCCGAGATTTGTAGGAAAAATGGGATCCCGTCCATAAACCAGATGGTAAGGAGATGTTCCTGATTCTGTCAGCCCAAAGGGCCAACTTAAGCTTGTTGTGCCAGTCCCGTGGATTTCTTTCCAACAATTTTTTTATGACATTTAACAGATTCTTGTTAGATGATTCGGCCAATCCGTTACCTTGCGGGTAATAATTGGAAGAGAATTTTAAACTCACGCTGTTATCAAATGCCCAATTAGCAAACTCTAGAGAGGAAAAAGCTGGACCATTATCACTTACAATGGAGTTAGGCATCCCGAACCGAGTGACAATGTTATCCTCTAAAAATTTAATAACAACCTCCGAAGTAGCATTCTTTGTGGGGATAGCTTCGGTCCACCTTGTGCAATAATCCGTAGCCGTCGTAATGTATTTGTGGGAATCAGATGAATTGGGACCGATAATCCCAACAAAATCCAGGCCCCATTGCGCAAAAGGTCTAGACTCAATTACGGATTGTAAAGGCATGGAAGCGTTCCTGTCTCTATTGGCTGCAGTTTGACATGTATGGCATGACCTCACATGAGTATGGGCATCTTTGAATAGACGAGGCCAATAATAACCGGCTCTGAGGATTTGATGGGCTGTGGCATTAGCGGACCCATGCCCTGTCCCATGTTTACCATGAAATTCCTCGAGGATTTGCACTGCCTCCTTTTGATCAACGCAACGAAGGTAAATACCTTCATGGTTTTTTTTGTATAATGTGCCGGATCTAATTAGGAAATTAGCAGACTTCAAACGCAAGGCTCTTCATTGAGTAGCATTCAAATGCGGTGGACATTCACCATTTAGTAGATAGTACACCACATCTGCATACCACTCATCTTTGGTTATATCTGAGACTTCATAATGTTGACATGGAATTGCTAGATCCTGCTCTGCTATTGCCTTAACCAACCCTTGCCCCCGAACTATCTTCATCGACTGAATCTCAAGATCAAACTCCTGCAAAGTTGAAACCCACTTACCACGTCTTTCACCCAATTCATTCTGTATGAACATGGCTTTGACTGCAGGATTCGGGACGATAGCAAAGACCCTACCGTGGACTATGTAATGCCTGAATTTTTTCACAGTCTTAACCAGAGCATACATTTGCTTGTCCAAAATAGAGTATCTCAGCTTCGCATCTTTGAGAGGACTACTCGAGAAGGCAATGGGATTTTCAATGCCGCCTTCACTCTTCTGAGTTAAAACACTCGCAAAGGAGTGATCTGAAGCAAAGGTGTAGATATAGAAAGGCTTCGTATAATCGGGACTCACTAAAATCGGGGCTTTAGAAATCGCGTCCTTGATATTTTTAAAAGCATCTATACTTTCATTTGTCCACTTGATCTGGACTTCTTTCTTTAACATGTCGTTCAAAGGCTTTGCTATTTCTGCAAAATCTGCAATAAATTTTCTGACAAAATTGATCTTCCCGAAAAATGATCTCAACCCCTTCTTGCTAGTGGGACAAGGAATCTGTTGTATGGCCTCTATTCTCTCAGGGTCAATGGAAATTCCATCCTTAGATATTATATGCCCCAACAGCTTTCCTTCCGTTACCCCAAAAATGCATTTCTTTGGGTTGAGAGAAATACCGTGTTCCCTGCATCTTTGAAAAACTTTCTTAAGATCCCTGACGTGGTTTTCCCTGTTCTTAGAAAAGACAGGAATGTCATCGACATAGACAATGATGCACTTACCTATGAGCCCTTTAAAAGCAAAGTCCATAGCTCACTGGAAAGTGGCACCTGCGTTCAATAGTCCAAAGGGCATTCTCCTGTATGCAAAGGTGCCCCACTTTGTGGTAAAGCAGTTTTCATCCTATCACTAGGATGGATAAGGACCTGATTATATCCCGAATAGCCATCCAGGAATGACATCATCTCCGACCCGTTCACCTTTTGGAGTATTTCATCAATAGTGGGTAACGGGTAGTTGTCCTTTTGGGAGGCTTTATTAAGATTTCTAAAATCGATACATAACCTTATTTCTCCACTCTTTTTTCTCACGGGGACCAGGTTAGCAACCCATGTGGAATGCCTAACAGGAAAGATGATCTTAGCTTCTAATAGTCGCTTCACCTCTTTCTCTATCAAGGGTTCTAATAATGGATTAACTCGCCTTTGCCTTTGCCTGAAGGGTTTGAAATCTGGCTTCAATGGAATCGTGTGCATTATGACATTCTGATCATAGGTTTTCAACTCCTTATAACTCCAGGCTATGCAGCCTATGTATTCTTTTAATGCATTGGCGATGGAATCCTTCTCCCGCTTGGTACATGCTTTTGCTATGAATACTTCTCGAGGATTTTTTGCACTTCCAATGTTAACTAAATCACAAGCCTCTCTGGGGGGTGGAACCTTTTTACCCTCTCTGGGTTGGTATCCAATGTCGAAAGTTTTTTCTAATGAAGCCATCTCATCTGGCATCTTATTCCCAGTAAATTTTTCATCCAAAATCGCCTCCTCTAGGTCCCTTTCGTCCTCATCTATAACCTGCTTTTCAAATATACCAGAATTGGTGACAAAATGGAATATGTTCCTGTCACTGTCAAACACTTGGAAATTCATGACATTATCTGGTATCGAGGGACAAGGGACCAGCTCTATGGAGAACTTCTTGCATTTCTTATGGTCCACTGGCTTCAACATACTCGTAGCCACGGCTAGGGAGTCTGCCAGGCGATTGCCTTTCCTAGAAATCAGAGATATGTTAAAAGCATGAAACTCGTCTATCAAATCTCTAACCCTAGTTCGATAAAGCCTGAGCCGCCTATCCTTACATACGTATTGTCCCTTGACTTGCTTTACCACCAGTTTCGAATCACCAAGAACCTTGATATATTTAATTTTCTTTCGAAGGGCCAATTGTAGTCCGAGAATCAAGGCCTCATATTCTGCCATATTGTTGGTGGCAGGGAACTGTAGTCTGTATGCGGCGAACGTAGGCTCTCTGTCCGAACATGATAATTCAATACCGGCTCCTGCTCCTTGCCTGGACTTGGATCCATCAAATCTTAAAGTCCAAATGTCCTGGTGTCCCTCAGTTACGTTGCACCCAATCCTTTCATCTTGGGTATTTTCAGGTGTTTCTATGTCCAAACAATATGCTCCCAATTCCGCTTCAATGTACTGGATCTCATTCGGTTTGTTGTAATCTGTGATCATCTCTTTGAGCCTGGGTTCACTATCAATCCGAATTTGATTGGCCACTCCCCTCCAAGGCAACCACATATGTGAAGAATCTATCACAATGTAACCGTTTAGGTTTTTACTCCAATCTCTTCCCAAAACCATGCCATATTTGATAGGAATGTCGAGCACCAATATGTCTATGCGTTGTTGAACCCTAGGTTCTGAATTGACTTGAATAAGCACATCACCCAATTCTCCCACTGCCTCCATGGTTGATCTATCCAGCCGCACCACCCTGCTTCTAGAGGGCTTTGGTGTAAGTCCCAATTTTTTATAGATTTCTAGGGGCATGATGGTAGCCGAGGCCCCCTGAGTCTATTAAACAATTGTGCAAGTTTTTACCCGCAATTCTAATGGTTATCAAAAAAGGAGGTATATCTCTTTTTTCCTTTTGTAAAACCATTCGGGACTCAGCACTTTTGGCTTCATGAACTTGGGCAGATGGATTTAATCCCTTTGGTGAACTTACTTCTTGGCCTAATAATCGGGACATGTCATACATCGAGACGTTGGCCTTAGTCTTCTTCATGTCTTCCACTAAGTCATAAGTGGGTTTTTCTGAGTTTGGCATATCTTGCACCATCTTAGACTTTTCCACCATGGATGGAGGAGGGGGATTGACCTCTCCTTTAAAATCAGGAGGGAGTAATTGATTGTTTGGAGGTGTAGAGGAAGTTTTGGGCTCCTTAGAACTCCTAGTGTAATATTTGTGATTTCCTTTCCCAAAACGTTTGTTGGCATGAACTTCCAAGGTTTCTTCATCTTCGCTTCCAAAAAATTCTACATCCTCCTCTTCTTCACTTTCTTGGGAATGTATAACCTCAGTCAATATAGACTCATGCTTCCCGTGGCCACAGTGCATACAATCGTTATCACTGGGTCCCGATTCTCCAAAATCTTTCGAGACATCTGCCTGATTGGCTACGGGATTGGGTACTCGCCCATTATTCGGCTGCGTGTTGTATGTTCCTTTTCCTCTATGGTTATGAGGCCGGTTATGACCCATGGCTTGGTCCACTTTTTTATTGACATTTCCTACCGTGACCAAAACTTTGGCCAAGGTTTCCTTCATGTTTTCTATGGCGGATTCAGACCCTTGAGGTTGAGGCACTAGTAATTCCGGGTCCAGTTGTGTTTGCTGCATTAGCCACCTCTGGAATAGGTACAATGGCTTGGGTCTGAGCAGGTGGATTCCATCCTGGATTCACATTTTGAATAGCTTGGGTCTGGGCAGGTGGATTCCACCCTGGATTCACACTTTGAATGGGAGTAACTGTTGGATAAGTCGTTGGGCTTGGCGTGCTAATGGGAGCAAACCCCGGCATGGTCAACAAATTACCGCCCATGCCGAACCCAGGCAAACCCATCGGGCTATTTTGAATTAATCCCCGCATTTGGACCGAGGCATTCGGATAACTTTGAAATGGTGCCACTTGAGCGGGTGTTTGAAAATTATTCATCATAGGGACTCGTGGTGCCATTAACTCGGTTCATCATGGCAAATTGATCGTATGGACCATATTGTCCCATCCCAGTCAATTGAGACAATCCTGCCCCCGGCAGTTCATCTGTTGTTCGAGAGTCATTGTTTCTGCATAGGCCAAAGGAAGCGTCGTAACCTGAGGGTTCCTTCTAGTCAACAAAGACGTTAAAGGATCTAAGGCTCCGAAATATAATTGCAAGGCGACCGCAGGATCTACCGCAAAGTGACGAGTCACATTCGCGTATAGTTTTTGGAACCTCTGATTGAATGTTCGTATGGGTTCATTGGGTAATCTTTTGCATGATACGAACAAATTATAGATTATGGAGGGATCCACTAACATTCTGAATTGGCTTATGAAGGCGGTTTCTAATTGGGCCCATGAAGTGATGGACCCTACTGGCAGATTTCGATACCATTCATTGGCCGTGGGGTCTAGACTAGCAGGGAAAACTCGGCAAGCAACGTCCTCGTGAGTAACCCCTTGCCTAAACATGTAATCTTTGTAGATTTGGACATGATCTTCTGCTGTTGTGGGACCATCGTGAATGAATTTGGGTAATCCCCTTTCAATGTTTCTAGGCAAGTCGTGGACTCGCCCGAGAATATCTAAGGGGGAACTTTGAGCACCATACCAAAGGGCAGTGTGGTCGTTGTTGTTGTTGTTGTTGCTGCTGGGCCATGTTATTCAAAGGTGTTAACCCTGTGGGAACAATGGAACCGCTTGGAACTGTGGAGACAGATACACCTGGTGCTACTGTCGCACTTGAAATTAAGGGCTCAGGCCCGCTAGACGTACTTGAGTCTAAAGAAATCCCTAACTCAAGTATACTCGGTGGTATTTCGACCTCTAATGTTTTGTTTTTCGGCCTCCTAGCAAGTGGGAGAAAGGCTTTGGAAGATAGTTTCCCCGTGGTTTTAGACCTTGTAGCTATGTACTCAAAGTTGGGCCAGCTTGGAAACTCTAGAACTCTAAAAGATTTCTCTCAACTCACTTGCCAAATAAAATATCTAAATGTTATACCCGCAAGCACAATGGGTGGAAACAAAACTACCCACGTTAATTGTTAGAACAAATCAAAATTACAAAGCAATAAAGAAGGCCCTCCTTCTAGCGCCAAAATGTTGAGTGAATATTTTGTCTCACAACAAAATGACCACACAACTAGAGTTTCTGACAGGAAACTCTTTCTTGCAAAGAAATAAGTTATTAATTTTTTATTTCTCCAAGCTTCTTGTGGAACAGATCTCTATATGCATAAAACCGATTTCAACTTAATGCACATAAACAAATATATCCCGTAATAACTCGGATCCTGCAAGTAACTCGTTAACAAGGGGCCTTTGTTGATTCACAGCCAACTTTGTAACCCTAATTTGTTAAAATAATCAATCATGCAACAAAAATCCTTCTAATGTTCTAACATTAATGGTTTATTCTAATGTTAATTGGTTCATTTTATCTTTGTTTAATCATTCTGTTATTTTAACGTTAGTCTTTAATATGAGATTAAACGTATCAAGAACTAAAACAGAAAAATGTTCTTATACAAATCAACTGGAAAACCAAAGAAGGATGTTAATCTGGTTAGCAATCTCCTCCCTGCAAAACCCCAAGTTAAGAGATGAAGTTCTAAGACAACCCGACCGAGCGGACCTGTACTAACACACAATCCAATCAGATCAGATGCAAGACTCTAAGGAAAGAACATAACCGCATCATTCTCGTCATTCACCTATCGTAACCCATCTCATGGCGTAAACGAATAGATACAAGAAAAAATGATGCAAAGGAAAGATTGACAATGAAAACAATAGTCTTAGCTTCGATCTCCTTTTGATTTTACACACAAAAGTCGCTTTTACCAAATAACTCCTTTATTTCAACAAATAATGTCCTTTTTGTTACAATCTCCAGCCTCGTATCCATTTACATTTTTGCTATTTAAACTTTCTGTCGTCGCTCTCTACTGCTTTCGTGACGCTTCGTTTCGCTTTCTAGGACGCTTCGTTTTAGTTTCCCGCCTCTTGGTGTTCTAACCCTTCGCATGCATTTGCAACGCTTGATCTTCTCTACGGCCAACAACTATCGATTCGAAGCGTTACTCTGATCCTCATGCATTTTGCCACGTGTTCAGCGCTCTCTGCATGCTCAGTAACGGTCCCCAAAAATCTTGACTAAAAATAGCCCGCGGCCTTGCTTCTTTGCTTTCGTAGCGATATCGCGACATGTCATGAAATCGTGACATGTCGCGATATCGCGACGCTTTCATTCTTCGTACGCTTCGGCTGTAACCCCGTCGTGAAATCATGACCATTTTACCCATCGGGCCATCTTACCGCAACCCGTCGCGATATCGCTACCGCTTTCTCTGCTTCGGGCATGGTCTTCATTTCTGTCGCGATATCGCTACCGTTTCTCTGCTTCGGGCATGGTCTTCATTTCTGTCATGATATCGCTACCTTTTCTTTGTGCCATACAATTTGCCAAAACACGTCGCAAAATCATGACCATTTTCTTCGTCCGTACACTTTGGCAAAACACGTCGCGAAATCGCGACCATTTTCTTCGTCCGTACACTTTGCCAAAACACGTCGCGAAATCGTGACCATTTTCTTCGTCCGTACACTTTGGCGAAACACGTCGCGAAATCGCGACCATTTTCTCCTTCGGGCCACTTTGCTGAAACATGTCACGAAATCGCGACCATTTTCTTCGTCCGTACACTTTGGCAAAACACGTCGCGAAATCGCGACCATTTTCTCCTTCGGCCCTTTCTATCCACTTGCACCGCGAAAACGTGACACGTCACGATTTCATGACGCCTCTTCGAGCTATGCACCTCTATCCACTTTCAAGCCACGAAAATCAAACACGTCGCGATTTCGTGACGTTTTCGCCCACCTGCTGCCGTTGACCATGTTGACTGCGATTTTGCGACACGTCACGATTTCGCTACAGTTTTTCCTTCTGCCTTTCTCTCTTTTTTTTTCTCTTACGTCGGAGCGACATGTCACGATATCGCGACACTTTTCTTTTTTCAGCGGCGACGGTGCGACATGTCGCGATATCGTGACACTTTTCTTTTTTCAGCGGCGACGGTGCGACATGTCACGATTTCGCGACACTTTTCTACACTTGCACATTTTGCCCCCTTTTCTTCATTTTTGGCATCTGGGTCAGTGAGATTTTCTCATAAAACCTGCAACAAGGTGGGTCCCCAATCTTGGGGTGTGTTGTGGATTAACCACAACAGTAATGTAGTACATCGAGTTGCTTAAGACTTCACTCTCTTCAATGGATCTCTGGGCACTGTGTTCATTGTATGAATATGAGCATTCAATGCTCTTCCTTTCATGAAAGTCTTACCATGATCATATCTGCTTTGACCTCTCTATGTGAGTGAATGTCCTTATTGAAACTATGTGTTTTTGCTTTGATATTATTGCTTCAATGTCTATTCATAATTTAGCCTAGGTTATTAATAGTGTTCTCCCCTACGTGGATTGATTGAGGCATTATAATACCTTCTTGATGGTTTGAACATGTGGTGCTTACTTTTAAAGGTTACAACCTGGGTTACAATGCTTCAAGATGTAATGATCATATCTGCCCTCAACACTCCAAGGTAGGCGTTACTTCTTCGTTGGGCTCCTTCCTTCAACACTTCAAGATAAGCATTACTCATTTTTTGGGCTTCTACATGGGCATTATTGAAATGTGTAACACCTATTTACGTTGTGCCAAGTGGCACTTGCATGTGAGGTTATCGTCAACATTTTTTTATCCTTATATATTCTCCAATGGATGCAAGTTCAATATTTTCTCCAACGCTTTCCTCCTTCTTGCCAGTGAGTGCAAGCTTGCATTTTATAATGATGATTTCTTCAAGGTTGGTTCCAACTGTGAATCCAATGTTTCCCTTTTAGTATATGATATGCCATAATTCAGTTGATGCTCTTGTTTACTTCGATGGCTCACTTCCTAGCTAGTAGTTCATCGCTTAATTGAGGTAATAGTCTATAGCCTTCAATGCTAGCTTTTAAGGATATATGCAGTGGGAGAGATCTAACACAAGTCTTGATAAGATGAAAGAAAGTGAGTCTGCAATATGACTTAAATATATTATAAATAGAAAATGGTAAAAATACAATGCAGTATGGAGGGTATGGTCACTCCTTTAATATAATATAAAGAACTACATTGTGCTCCATACAGGAGCTCTACCGGTATCTACTACTCTCTAATACAATGCTCTTGATATCTATATGTTACGTCTTATGATCTATCACTGTGAGGCCCTTTATATAGGAAAATAGATTCCTTGGTCAACACTCTACCTAGCTATGCAAGTGGACACCTTACACATTACAACATGCACATTGACACTTGTGCATTTATTACATTGCTTGAAGTAAGTATCTAACTTCCCTCTAAATTAATATCTAGTCTAACTATGTACCAAAAGTGGTACATTTACATGATCCATATGATGTAATATATTCTAACTCTAACACCCCCTGGATTACATTATTTGGGTATCGAAGATTTCAATCTTCAATATGGATCTTCTTATTTGTCTTGGACATTGTATTCTTATTATTTGTTCTCTGTAACCTGTTCAAGCAAGTAGTTAGTATCTTCATAACCTATTTTTCTTACTGAAAGAGCTTTCACTTCATAATCATCTCTAGATTCTTCCAATTCTTTAATTTCTTCTATCCTTTGAGCTAAATGTCTTTTCTAGAATCTCTTTTCGACACTCCAATTAGGGATAATTGGTTGGACCTTGAGCTTACTGATGGTTTTGATATTATCATGGTTGAAATCTACTTCCATTGTTCATCTTATTTCCTTGATTCTAATTTTTGGGATTGAATTTGCAATAGTTAGTGTTATGACATTTTCTTTTGCATATCTGACAATACTTGTTATACCATGGTCTTCATCCTCTTGATGATGAAGCAATATTCCCCTATGGATTATATTTTGATTTTATTATAGTGTTAGTCATTTCATCTTTAAATGTATTCTCTACCTTATATTCCTATAGAATATTTATTAGATCATCAAAAGAAGTATATTTACTTAGGACTTAGAAAGATGTAACCAAATATTTATAGCTATCTGGAAGTGCTCTCATGGTTACTTGAGTAAGAAGTTCATCTTTGATATCTTCTTTAAGGTTAATAATTTCCCTTTAATCTCTGCTAATTTCCTTAGGAATAGTTCTATGCTCTCACCACTATTCATTTTTGGAGAATTTAGTTGAGTTTGAAGATGAAGGATAGTGGCTTTATTTTTTGCTTCAAATATTTTTTCTAAGCTTTTCCATGCTTTTGTAGATATCTTTGTTGAAATGATATAAGGTTTTATTTCATCATTGATTAAAAAAGTTATTATCATTAGAGCTTTTGCATATTTTCATCAATCTTTTGAATTTATGTTGTTGGTCTTTTTTTTGGTCCTTGAGTTATCTCCCAAAGTTTTTCATATACTAAGATTTATTTTACCTTATTTTTCCAAGAGAAATAGTTTGGTCCCTTGAGTAACTGGGATTATTTAATAAATAATTTATTTTATGCCATGATGATCCTTGTGATCTTCTTTTAATTTCTCTAGTATTGATTTTATGATACATTGGTAAAATTCTAGGTTTTGTAGAAACCTTATGACTCCCAAATGGATTAAGTACTTGATAGTCTTTGATTATTGCTATTATTATCAAGTTTTGTAGAATTCCTTAGAACTCCCTAGTGATTTTGAATATGCTTTATGATTGATAAAGTGTTTGTTGAGAATAGTAGTTCAATTTTGAGTTGATTTTGTAATGTTTTGTAAGTAGCAAAATCAACTTCTATTACACCTTATTACTCCTATTGAACTTAAGCACTTTCTAATTTGATGAGGTTCTATTGGTTGGATTTATTTTGTCCCTTTAATATGGTTTGAGACAAGTATGCCAATTTATTTCCAACTCTTGATTTTCCTTAATAGACCTCCTTTATAGCCTTTGATATTTAATGTTTCTAATTTCCAATAATTTATTTGGTGTAGTATTCCTTATGACTCCCTAATTTGGAATATTATAAAACAATATAATATTTGTAATAATAGGGTTTTAACTTCCAAGTTAAAATTCTTATTCCTTCTACTTTATTATTTGCAAATATAAGTATTTTGTAATATGCTTGCTTGATATATTACTAATGCTAAGTGAATGAATTGAAATAGTAAATATGATGTACCCTTATAAATCCAATATATCCTTAGTCTATAGCAAGCAATAAATATTATATGATTTACCTTTGTATTCCTTTACCTTGATGTTGTGAGGTGGTAGATTTAAATCCTTTGAAATATCAGTCAATGCCTTCTTTGATTGACACTGAATTCTCCTCTACATAGCCCTTATTTTCTTTGTAATTGATGTTGATATTTCTTTAAAAACTGCTCGATCTTATTCTTTGTGAAGTGAATGCTGGTATGGCTAGTTTTATGATGTATTCCTTCCATGACTAAGATGTTGGATTGTTGATCAAATGAGGTGATGTATTTACTAATATTATGATAACTTCTAAAATGTTGGCTTTCTCCTTCGAATGATGCACAAGCTTGAATTAGCCTTCTTCCTCTGAATATGCTTCACACCATTCAGTGCTAGTCTTATATTTGATCTTTAGTGCTTTTCCTTCTTCAATATGGATGTTGAAATACTTCCTTGTGACTTTTGAATAAATTTCACTTGAGCATTACTTAGTAGGCATTGAATTCCAACATATGCAATGATGAGTTTGGTGGTAACCTCCCAAAGACTTGTAACTCATTTTGGGTGAGTTTTGGATTATTTACAAATATTGGATGCTTAGAGATCTTGTGCCAAGTGGCACTCATGGATTATGCATGTAAACCTTTCTTCTAACACTCCAATGATGGGTGTTGATGTCCTATATTTGATTATATCTTTGAAATGTGCATTGGCTTGCTATGTTTTTTAATTTGTAAGCATTCATTATTCTCTGTTTGCACGTTGTATTGATGAGGATAATGGATGGCACTAGTTGTATTGCTTCTTGTTTCTATGGTGCTCTCAATGGTAGTCCTATGGCAAATTCTTATGCTCTTCAATGGTGGTCATTTTCTCAAAGTAGAAACATTGGGTATAACACTTCTTCCTTTGTATCTTTAAGCCTGTAATATGATGTTTGTATGTATTTTTATAAAAATCATTTTCTAGCATTTTTTCTTGGCTTTGATAGCACTTCTTCTATGTAGATGATCTCTCTCTGTATGCTGCTCTTTTCTCTATGTAGACTTGGATGGTGATGGCTTCTTATAATATCTCCAATATTGCAGGTGACATGCTTGCTTCTAGGGTTGGATTGGATGTGGAGAAATGGTGTTTTTAAACACATTGATTCTAAGATGTGTGAACTCTTCGATGAATCCTTCCTCTTGCTCGAACTCTACCCTTCAACCTACAAAATATGATATCTGTGCTACTTTATATAAATAGGATTACTTTTGTCCTTTCAAAGGAACAAAAGAGGTGATTTGTAATAGTTAGATTTGCACCAATACGAAGGACATTTTTATGAAATTATTCTTACCTCTTTTAATCTGCTTTCTTGGATCTTTTAATGATAGTTAATCCAAGCTAATGAGAAGTTGTTTTTGAAGTATTTCTACATTGCACTTAAATAAAATCTTTATATTCTCCTTGAATATTGAGACTCACCAAGTCTTGATTTGAGGCTTCCTTCAAGGATATTAATGGTGGCTTCCTTCTCCATATTTTTGCTTGTATTGGTGGCTTTCTTTGGACATGCAGTGCTACAAATTCTTGTGCTAGTTTTGTACCTTGTTGGAAATATGAGCAAGATTTGTTGTCACTTATGTCAAAAGTCAATTTCAGTGAGCAATGCAAAAGGAAGGACTTCAAGAATCAATTTCAGAAATAAGAAGGTGATATATAAGGTCTACAGGAGAAGTTAGAAGGCCCAAGAAAATAATATTATAATATTTTATTATAATATTAAAGGTCTAAAGGAAAGACCCAAATTAATTATAATAATTTTATTATAAATTAATTTGTAATTTAATTTAATTAACCCTATGGTTATTAAATTAATTATAAGTTGATTATAATAATTTTATTATTAATTAAATTATAGTATAATTTAATAACCTTAAAGTTAGGGTTGCAAGGCAAAAATAAATGCTCTGAAATCATAAATAAAATCCCTCCGCCAACGTCTAAAAACTATGGTGGCATAATGGTATAAATACCATATGCCTTAGTGGCAAGAAACTAACCTTCATTCAAATTCTAAAAGGCCTGCGACTTATGCGATTTATGCAATTTCGTGCGAGGAAGAAGACAAAATATTTTTTGTCTTGTGTGCACCAATGAAAGGAATAAAAGTGATAAGGCTCTAAGCCTTATATCCATATGATGGGTTGGCCTGGTGGCAAGCGACTGTGACTTAGAGCTTTGGAAGTGGGAGGACCCGCGACCGAATCTCAGTGGTAGTTTTGTGAGAGTTTTTTTTGGGTACCAAAGGAAGCAACGTAAATATTTTAGTTAGGCACCAAGAGGGGAGGTTATAAAGCATGTGGTGCTCTTTGCTCCCAAGGTGAGTGCCTAGCTCACGCAACATTTGGAGCCATGACTAGGGTGTTGGTGGAAGCACAGTATGGGTTCGATTCCCACCAAGGGCAAAAGGTATTTAAATTTTTCAAATTTAATTTTGCCCTAAGGTTGTTTGGCATAAGGTTTTTAGGTATATGTAAGGGCTATGAAATTTGATTTTTATATTATGATTTTTAGTGATTAGAATATTGAATGGAGTGATAAGGCATTAGATGTTTTTAAATATTATTTCAAACTAAAGTTTTATTTTATTTAATATTTGAAAGGAGTAATAAGGTTAATTGAGTTCTGATGTTGTGAATGGTGAAAATAATTTGTGGGGAAATTATTGATTAAATTATAACAATGTTTTTGCTACCTAGCCCTTAATATTGGCAAAGAGAATAATTGTGATTGAGACAGGATTTTAAGGGTGCTTCTTTATAAAAAAAAAAGATATGGGCAAATCTTCCTTGTGAGTGATTATTGGATGTTGTGAACACTAATTTGGAGTGAAAAGGGTTGTTTGATAAGCATTGTTGGGTTTGATTGTTAAAGGTTTTTTTGAGTGAAAGTTGATGACAAAAACCTTGTTTGATAAGCATTGTTGGAAATATTGAAGTAAAGCTTTCATATGCTTAAACTAGGGTTTGTGAAAGAACATGAGTATCATTGTTATGTGAAGTTGTGAACTATCTTGAACTAGGGTTTGTGAAATAATATGAGTATCATTATTATGTGATATTGGTTGATAATCATTGTTGAAAATAATTAAGTGAGAGTTTATATGCTTGGACTAGGGTTTGTAAGCAAGGAATATTTCATTGAGTGATTGATTAAGTAGAATTGTGTGAGCCTATTCAAGTGGAAGTGTTGAAGTGATAGTTCAAGTTATGTGAAACAAATTGTTCTATATTCTAATTTGATTTGAGAAAGATATTGAAAGTGATTGAGCATTGTTGTGAGTGTGAAGCATATTGAGTCTCTAACAATTCTCTATGTGTTTCTATGAGATTGAACAAGATTCTATGTGAATCTTGTTTGTGTGATTGAAAAGGATTTTATGTAAAGTTTGAGTTGAGTTGAGTAAGATTTTGTGGAAGCTTACAATGCAGATTTGAGATAAGTCTTTGAGAAGACTTGTGAGCAGAGTTTATTGATTGATTTGTTCAAACCTTGGGTTAAGGTTTGGGGTAGATCTAGCAGAGTTGATTTGTGATTGAGTCAAGATTTGTGTTAAATCTTGAGGACAAATATTGAGGATATATTTGTACTAGACCGAAGGACTGTGTTTATTGTATATTTGAGAATAGATATTGAGGATAGATTTGTGCTAGATCAAAGGATTGTGTTTAGTGCATATTTAAGGACAGAGATTGAGTAGATTTGTGCTAGACCAAAGGACTATGTTTAGTGCAGATTTGAGGATAAATATTGACATATTTGTGCTAGATTGAAGGACTATGTTTAGTGCATATTTGAGGATAGATATTGAGTATATTTATGCTAGATCAAAGAATTGTGTTTAATGCATAGTTGAGGATAGAGATTGAGTAGATTTGTGTTAGACCAAAGGACTATGTTTAGTACAGATTTGTGATAGAGCTGAGAGAAATATTTGGAGGTGATAGAGTATAAATAACAATAGTATCTAGTGGATAGAGGTCCATTAGCTAGTGCAGTGAAGACAAGTCTTTTGTGTGGCAAGAGTCTTCAGTGGATAAGAGATCCATAAGCCAAACTAATGGAGGCAAAAATTCTTCTATAAGATCACCATCTAGAGCTAAGGAGAAAGAGTTCTCCTATGGATAGATATCCATGAACTTGATTAGGGGATTGGTGTCTCCTTTGGAAAGAGGTCCATAAAAATTGTAATAAGGAAAGGATTCCCAATATAATTGTTGAGAAAATTTTAGTGAAATATTTTCTCCGTGGAGTAGCCCGCATTGGGTGAACCACGTTAAATTGGTGTCTGTATTGTGTGTGGTGATTTATGCATTACTTTGATTACTACTGTTTATATTGCTATTGATACATTGCATAATATTAATTTGGAAAGAAAAGTAAAAAGTGGTTTTATACTGTTCACCCCATCTTAGTATAATCTTGTGTTCTTCATGCCTTTAAAAACATAAACTAATTTCTTAAGAGTAACTAGTTAAAGATAAACTAGTATAGTGCTTAATGGATTAATAATGTACTTTTAATGATAATAAACTCTTAGAATGAATTCTAATGCACTCAATAATCTTTTATAATTATTAAGAGTAATCTGTAAAGAACCCTTGATGAATATTTTTTAATTCTACAATCAATATTGTAGGATGTAGTCTTCTTGCTTTATATATAGATAATAGATAGATGATAATTTTATTTCATTAAAAAATATCCAAATTCTATTAATGTGAAAATATATCTTAAAATTAATTCTCCTTTTTGCACTTTCTAGAAGACTATAATATGAGCCCTTCTATAGACACCCAAAATTCACACATTGTTGTCTCTACATATCCATAGATGATTCTAGATATCCCTAGGCTATTGTAGGCTATTGTAGTCATTCGTAGTCATGCGTAGTCATGTGTAGTCATGTGTAGTCATGCATAGATTACCGTAGTTCACCATAGCAGTGTGTAGACTTCCATATACCACTTCATCAGCTTTCAGGTCCAAAACCCTAATAAGCCTTCAAAATCACATCCCGTGCATTGGGATATCCTTCAACAGCCTATTTGCACTCAATTGAGGCCCCCACAGGCTATTAATTGATAAAAAAAATTATCAAGTCAATTCTTAAAATCTAATTTAATGTTGACTTCACTTAAGTCACCTTTTAAGGGTAAAATTTATTAGTTGAACTCTTAATATTTAATTAACACTAATTACATCCTCCCACATGTGTGTAATTAGGGTTAGCTAAGATATTTTCCTAGGAACCCTAATCAAGCTCTAATTTGACTTAGGACTTCCTAATCCTAATTAGACTTAATCCTTCCTCACACATGTGTGAGGATAGGATATTTCCTATGAGGAATGTGAGACCTCCACCTAACAAAACCTAACCTAACTTTGGTTATATTTCAACCTAGGGTTAGTTTCCTTAACTCTCCCCCTACACCTTGCAATTTTATATAAATAGTGGGTCTAAAACCCCTAATTACCTTTCTCTCCATATATGACATAAGCACGAAAACTCTACCGAATTTAACACTAAAGTTTGAACTGTCATATTTTACAATGAACAAAAGCATAACAATGACCAAGGAGCCTCCTTATCAGAGCATTTCAGTAGAATACCACTTACAGTAGGATTCACTCCCCGCCCCATGAATCTGGTTCTGGTTCACCCCCAAGGTGGCGATTTCAGTCTACAAAGACCAAATTACCTCAAATTTGGTAGGTAAGCTTCTATTTATCATTCCTAAGTATTTAGCATTATTTATTACAACTTTAAATATGTTTTTGTATCGATTTAGTCTTCATAACCAAGGGATATGACCAAGGCAAGCCCCCCAACCAACTAACCCTCTTTTGTAGGTTCTTCATAGGTCAAAAGAGGAAGAACACCATCAACTACAACCCGACAGTGGATCACAAACCCACCTACATTGAGGGACGATAGAAGGCGGTATCAAGATTGTTGTGAAGTTTATTGAAAAAGATATTATGAAATGGAAACCTGTCCCTATTGTAACCTATATTATCTTTGAATATAAATGAAATACAACTTTCTTTTTCATGATACTTTGTGTTTATGTTATTAGATCAAATACCACTTTCCACCTGTTTCATTCTGGCATGCTCGGTGGGACCCCTACAATAGATAGTGTCAGGCTAACTTTTTATGATAAATATAATATTATCTTACATTTCTATGTTTTTTAGGTACTGAATATAACTTTCATAGATATTTTCAAATCCTTGGGAACCCTATCAGACCTTATAAATAGATCTTTGGGGTCTCTAGACCCAATTCATCCCTTGCCCCATGAATCAGATCTCAATTCATTCCCTGAGTGGCAAAGTGAACCAGATAGCCTCAAAAACCCCCAAAATTGTAGGGGTGAGTAGTACATGACCTAATAAGACTATCCACAACATCATAGTGCAGGTATTTCCCATTTTATCCCTTTGTTGTTTAAATTTTGAAATCATAAAGCATTCACTAGTCAAATGGCAATTTCTAGGTGTAAATTTGCCTTCATTTCGAGCACGTAGGATTGTTAAATTTTTCTAAAGTTATAGAACCTGCAAATTTCTAGTAACTTCATTTAATTTACTTTTCAAATAAATTTACATTTCTCCTCTTTATTTTGCATATAGTATAAGCCTATACTATTTTCCCATGTGTTCATGGCATCTCTTGCTAAAAGAAGTACGCATTTTAAAGTTTAAATCAAGGTTTACTAATCACCTTCTCCATGTTATTTAAATTTCAAAAGAATTTTACATCCTAACATTGAAAATTATGGTCTCCTAATCCACACACTTGGATTGCATGTTTCCACACTTTGTAAAATATATTAGTTTATTTCATAAAGGCATTTAGGGCTAGACTATTTATTTGCAAAGAATACGGTTAACTAATCATTTGCTTTCAAAAAGGCATTAGGCTAGTCTCTCTTTTTAAAAGGCAACTAGTTAGTCTCTTACCTTGCATACATCATTAAAAAGACACAAAACCACACACATTCATGTGGTATCTAAACAAGTGGTGATATTGGACTTCATCCCCAATCCATCGCTCGAAATTAGTGTGGTAGGAGTTATACCCTACACCATCTCACCACCCTAAACACCTAGTAGACCCACAAGAGTGGTTTTATAGATTTCATCACCAAAAAATCCTCCACTTTTGCAATTGGGCCCTGGAATTCATCACCAACAGTTACCTATGGAGTGGGATAGGATTAGTACCTTCATCCACAAGGCTAGTATAATTAGTGGAATTGGTAACTGTCGTTCTTGAATAAGCCCCCTTGAGGTTGAATCGAAAGCATGGGTATGTCGGTAGTAGGTCTTAGACAGTACCACCTCTGTTCGTGAGAGGAATATATAAACTCACTTTAGTATGGTGGGTTCCCCCCTTTTTAGGATATCATTTTACTGTACCTTCCATACATGTCACATTTGCACGTTTTGATACCATTATATTCTATGCAAATTTGGGTGTTGCAAGAGGTCTGATATTGATGACATTCTTGATTTACTAGAGTGTTCACTCCATTACCCGATATTATACATAGGGAGTATCAACATCGTAACACACAAAAATGAACAAAACACTTTTATTTTTTAGCATTTAGACTTGATTTTGGTCTACTGTTGTTTGCATGATCATGGACCGATCTCATCACATTACACTACATATTTTTTTTCCATACACAACATATCACTTGCTTTACACTTACATTAGACATAGTTGAATCTGTATCATATAGGGTTTATTTATAAAACCCTTTCTACACATGCTACTATGCCTGTGGTCACCCGTAGTAGAGCACACGAGCAAGCAAACTTTATAGAGGAATGGCCTGCTACTTCCTCTATTTAGTCCACCCTTACTCCTTCAATCATAAAGGGGAAGAGCATAGATACATCTGATTCATGCATAGAATCCAATGTACAAATCATACACATGGCACCTCATGATGAGACGTTAACCTTGAGTGAAGCCCTCACTACTTCACTCGTAGAGGATTATCCACTCTTTTCATCCCCATCCTCACCTAATCCATCAACCATGTTCTATGACCATGTGATCTACACAATTCCAGGATGACCTCATATGTTCTTTACCATATATGAGGAGGTCATACCTACTTCTCCCACCTTTGAACACTCCTTCCAAAACCTATCTCAATATATTTTTGAGAGTGATTCTTCTCTCCTAAACTGTACCCATCCAGAGGTCACATCATTCACCCTATCATAGGAATGGTGTCTAACTCATCCTCCTATGCTATAGAAAACTAGAAGCCATCCTTCCAAACTACATAACAGCTCCCTCCCCATTAGGAACCACAAGCATTTCCTCAAACCTCACACCCATACTCATCATAGGAGTCTCAGCCATCGTCTTCCCAAGAGCCATTTTTCACCATATCTGAAGGCATATCCTAAAAACCCCTTCAAATGCAAGATGCATAAATCCAAGCGAGAGCGTACTCATACACCTTCCCTTCGACCCAAGTTCCTACTTTGATAGGTTACCCTACCTTTTTAGTAGCTTTTCTACCAATCTCCCAGGTATCTGGAGTGTGTGATACCCAACCTTTAGAACCACCTTTGTCTACGGTGACCTTTAGGATACCGTCACCTCATCCTATCCAAGCTCACACTACTAATATCTTTCCCACCTATGGATTGAGACTAACAACTTATCCACCCACCTGTCCAAGCTATTCCATGTATTTTAGCTTCCCTACTTCTTACCCACCAGGATAGAGACAAATCCCATCCTTTGATACCTTTTCTTGACCACCCCTAGTACTAGTAGCCCTAAAACCTACACCATTACCAACAGCACCCAACTTATTTATGCCTCCTCCATATTGATCATCGCCACCCATGGCCGAACCATTAAAATAGGCTCCAACCCAACAAGTACCTGCACCACAACCACATGCTTCCCAGTCACATTAGTATTACCCACAACAGACACCTACCTCACAACCTAGTGTACCTATAGATACTACAACACATATCGCCCAATACCCACCTTACCCTAATCAGGTGCAACAATATTCTTCAAAATACTAAGAAGATCAAAAATACTAATATCCACCACATCCACAGACTCAACCTATCATATCCCAGTCTCCCACCCCTGTGACACCTGAACTTCAAATATTACGAGATGAAGTTAAAATGATGAACCTGCATACCTCTAGCTATGGGCCACAAAAACATGTTATGATGAACTATGCAAAAAACTAGTTCACCCATCAGTTCCCATTACTCCTTACCCCTATCACTTTGAAATACTAAAATTTGATAAGCATAGAGGTAAGGAAGACCCTAGAGTGAATGTGAGTAATTACCACTCATCCTGCTATCAGCTTCACAGTAGTAATACCCTCATGTCATGTACCTTCTCCCTTTCACTCACAGGGATAGCATTGGACTGGTACAACATGCTCCCATGCCATAGCCTGTATACTTTTAAGCAGTTGGCTAATTCCTTTCTAGAACACTTTTCTATCAACATCAATAAGAAGACCATATTTTTTGATGTGTACACATTATGATATGCTGATGATGAACCCATCACTGAGTTCATTTCCAGATGGAGAGTGATCATCCATCACCTTACCCATAGCCTCCCCACTATCGAGCTCATGACACTCTTTTCCAATATTTGCCACAAACACATATCCACATCCCTACAGCTTCATCAAAGCCACACTTTTTAAGATGTTGTTTCACAAGCAAAAGTTATTGATGTTATTAAGGTCCAATCCAGGAAAATGAAGTTGAGAACCAAATCCAACTATAACCCCAACTTTCGCTTCAATAGGACCACACCAAATCAACCTTACCCTCAATCACCTCAAGCCAACCAAGTTGCAACCTCTACCTTAACGCCAGCACTGACTCCTCCACCCTATACACCATAGCCATAAGCATTCCAAACTAATGCTCTTGACCCACCTAGACCATAATAATACCAAGGCATGTGCCCACAAGTTCCACCGTGCAACCTCACACCATTATCTAAACCATTACCAGCATTATTCCACATATTGTATGAGGGTAACCATATCCTTATACCAGAGATCCACCCATTGGATCCAAATGCTCCCAAGCCTCATGGATATAACAAGCAACTCTTTTGTCCTTTCCATAGGTAATGTGGCCATGATATTGATTCATGTCATTCCTTCCATGGGTAAGTTCAAGAACTAATCGATAGGGGCATCATTCAGGTAGCAAACCCTTTAGCCCTGTAGGATCAAAATTTAGGGATTTTTCAAAACCCTCTATCGGATAACAGAGGACCCAATCCTCCTAGACATCCAAACAATCCCCTAGTGCCACCTTGCCAAGTAAAAAATGTCCAACATAATACTCCATCATGTGGTGTAGTAGGTATGATCAACCTTACTACGAGGAAACAATGATACCCATCACGCTAGACAACACCTATTGTTTCCCCACCAACTCAGTTCACATCATCGCAAGTACCTCAAATACCTACTACCATATCACCACCATCTCAAAATATGATTACCATCTATGGTAGCCTAACTTGTCAGTTATGTAATGTCCCTACGTGGCTATCCATTTTTGATCTCATGGAACAATTTCATCCCCATCATGAGGCTTTGAATGACATCCTATGCTCCATTGACCTAGAGATACATGACACAAATACGTTTGTCAATTTTGTAGGAAATATCCCATGATGCCTCCAACTCTCAATTATCTTCCATGACCACAAGATAATGAAACTCATTGGAGAAGGAGCAGATCCCCATCTCCACATCCAAGCCACAATCAATGATATCACCTACAAGTGGGTACTCATTGACACGGGCTCATCCATTAGCATTATATCTACAATAGCTCTACATCACGTGCACATCCCACTAGCTCATTTTACCATGTCTTCCCTTGAATTGCATGCATTTGATGGCTCCATGAGACCTACTTTAGGGTCTATAGTTTTACCTATCCGCATAGGTATCTGTACCATATCTATCCTCTTTCACATCATCCAATGGAAAATGTAATACAATAATTTTCTTGGTCACTCGTGGATTAGAGACATGCATTGTATCCCTTCCACACTACTGAAGAAAACAAGCTTATACTGAGAGGGGGGGTGAACAGTATAATACCTCTTTTTATTTTTTCCTTTATACTTCAAAATAGTAAAGCAATATACCCAAAGCAATATCAAAGCAATGCATAATATCATCCACAAAGTGACACCAATTTTAACGTGGTTCATCAAGAATGGTCAGGCTATGTCCACAAAACTTTTCTCTAAAAGTTATCTCAAAGTTCTTTGGGAATCCTTCCCAATTACAATGTTTATGAGCCTCAGCCCAAAGGAGTACCTTCCCCCAATCAGAATTTATGAGCCTCTGCTCAAAGGAGATACCTTCCCCTCTGCTCTAGAAATGATCCATTAGAAGATCAACTGCCTCTACCTCTTGCCAACACGTGGAACTCCTTTCCATCAAAGACCTATTGTCCTCAATGCTTAGCCTAAGAGACCTCTGCCTTCTATGATCACGTCCACAGTAGCTCAGCAACCTGTACAAAACATAATCAGTCGGTCTAGTACAAGTCTTCCTTTGTCTGTCAGATCTATCCAACTCTTGAACAAATCAATCCTCTGCATACAAGCCTTATAAAAGACTTTCCAAATCTGTCCTCAGGTTCTTCTCATAGAACCAATGCACCTCTGTCCTCAAGTTCTCTGATAGAACTATCAAACTTAGCTCACAAGTCCTCTGCTAGGACCTATCCAAATCTACTCATAATTCCCCATCGGAACCTATCTAAAACTGCTCACAAGTCCCCATCGAAACCTGTCCAAAACTGCTCACAAGTCCCCACTGGAACTTGTCCAAAAATTTGGTAAATATCCCATGAATTTTGAAGTACATACACTATCCTCAAAAGGTTCTTCGATGATTCGAACCACTGATCACCATGCTACTAAGTCCTTTGGCCATGCCGCGTGGGCTAGGAGAGCCCACGTGAGGGAGAAGGGAATTCTCTGTTCTTATCATCGCGTGCACCTCCTCCTTGGTTCCAAGACCAACCTGTCACACCTTTGACCACGCAACGCTTGTCTTCCTCCTTCATTTGCGCAGGGGCTCCGATGTCAAAAATGAAATTCTTAGGGATTAATTATCGAACTCTTGGCCAAACATAAATGAAATCATTTGCCTCATTTTATATGCACTTTGATGTATTTCCAAACACGTCGGTTGAATTTGAATTTCTCCCTTAATTAATTAAATAATTAATTAATTAAAACCTTGAAGGGTTTTAAATAATAATTAAATAAATAATAAAGAGAACCTCCATTGGTTTTAATAAAAACCATTTAACTTGGTTTTAATGAAAAACCCTTGCCAATGGAATCTCTCTGGATTCTCTTGGAATATTTCACCTTTGAAGCCAACACATCATCTTAACATTAATGCCATTTCCTTTTGACATCAATGACAACTCATAGACAAGAAGCTAGGATCTCAAACCCAAAATTGCCAACAATCTCCCCCTTTGTCATTGATGGCAAACCATGCTTCTCAACAACACAGAATATCAAAATAAACAGCTCCCCCTGTCTTGAGGCTCTCCCCCTTACTCAAATATCTCCCCTTTGTCATCAATGGCAAAGGGTCACCTTTGGGGCTCGGGACTAAGAATGAGCCTCTTAGCTTAGTCCCTCCCCCACCTCCTGATGAGGTGATTAATTCTTGGGTGGGAGTAAAACTCCCATTAGGCACTGATCATCATTAGCGTCTATAAATTCCTTGTCGGGCCTTCTCTTGTACTCTTTGTTCATATTCCTATTCTTGTACCTGTCACTGTTCCTATTCTTAACCATGCCTTGATCCTTGGACCTGTTCATACCATTGTTTTTGTTCCTGTACCTTGGAAGTTTAGCTCTACACTGTCTAGCTATGTGACCTTCATTGTTGCACTTATAACAAGTAATAATGTTATTTCTTTGAGGCATACCTATTCTTTGAATCCACCTATTCTGACTAACCCTGTTATGGCAAAACCTGTTCTGACCAAACTTGTTCTGACCAAACCTGTTCTGACCAAACTTGTTCTGACCAAACCTGTTCTGGCCAAACCTGTTCTGACCAAACCTATTTTGATCAAACATGTTCCTCTTATTTACCTTGCAATAGACTGCCTTGTTCCCAAACTGTTTACAAGAGTAGCAATACCCTTGAAAGTAACTAGCATTTCTGAAACTGTCATTTACCTTCTTCACTTGAGCCAAGCAATGTGAAGCCATGTGACCAAACCTGTGACAAGCAAAACATATGCCTTGAAAATTTCCTTTATTTGACCTCTTGGGTCCTAAAAAATTCTTATTCTCATTATGAATTCTATTTTTTGTTTCTGTGCATCTATCATTCAAGGACTCATGATCTGAAATACTTTCCTCATCAGAACTCTTCCTTTTGGAGTCTCTTACTAGACTCTCCAACTTTTTCCTTGTGTGGCTTAACAAAACCAAGGCCTGTTTTATCTGTTGTCTTTCTTTGACCTTTGATGAGAGACTTAACCTTTTTGGAGCTATCTTGAAATCTATAAATCTTATCCTTGTACTCTTTAGTTTCCTCTTTCAAAGAAGCCATTTTCTATTCTAACTCACTATACTCAAGAACCTTAGACTCTAACTCATCCTTGAGTTCTTGTGTCTTAGCTATAGAGAAGTCAAGACTTTCTATAAGATCATCTCTCTCCATACAACATTCATCTAACTTATCCTTGAGTTTAGCATTCTTCTTTCTTTCCTTTTTCAAAGCACTAAGAGCACTAATAAGTTCACTTTCAAGATCCTTTATTTGATTGCTTTTTGAATTATCAAAGCCTTTTTCAGATTTCTTATCACTAGAGGTGCTACCATTTTCAAAAACCATACATGCATCTTCCTTATAGTTTTTTGAAGCATCCTCATACATACTAGAAACCAAATCATTATTTGTGCAATCATCCTCAAGGTGACCAAAATTTCCACATCTAAGACATTTCATGATAATGAATCTATGTTTCGGTTCTTCCTCTTTTCTCGATATGAACAACATCTCATTTTCATTATCACTTGAAGAACTTTCACTATCACTACTAGAACACTTGCTTTGTCTAGGTAGAAAATCTTCTTGTGCTTGTGAGAATACCTCTTTCCTTGATTGTTGTGCTCATCTTTGTTTTTCCTGTGATGCTTGTGCTTTTCAGAATCCTTGCTCTTAGAATCCTGTTTATCTTCATCACTTTCATTCTTGGGAACAATACAATCAGTAGCATAATGACCAAACTTTCCACAATTGAAACATCTTATATTTTTCATACTTTTGTGCTTTCTAGAGAACTTGCCTTTCTTGCTATAATATGCCTCTTCATCACTAAAAGACTCATCACTCTCTTGAAGTTGTTTACCCTTGGATTTCTTGGTAGCCTTGAAAGCTGCCTCTTTCTTGACATCAACCTTCACTTGAGTTCTCAACTCAAATGCTGCAAGTATACTATGGAGCTCATCCTTTTTCAACTTATCCAAATCTTTAGCTTCCTCAATAGTAGAAATCTTTTCACTAAATCTATTAGGAAGAGATCTTAAAATCTTATCACAAACATCATTTTTAGCAAGCTCAAGACCTAAGTCTTTCATGGAGTTAACAACCTCATCCATACGAAGCATGTAGTCACTAATATTTTCATCATCATTCATATTGAGTTGTTCAAACATACCTTTGAAGTGTCTCAACTTGACCTTTCTAACATTTGTATCACCTGTATGAACCACCTGCAACAGTTCCCACATTTCACTAACTGTCTTGCAGTGAATCACTTTGGTGAGATCTGCTTTTTGTAAGCCTTTCAGGATTGCATTCATTGCTTTTGAATTGCTATGATGTAGGAACCTTTCTTCTTTAGTATATGGACCATGTACAGGAATAGTGTACTCGTCTTCAATCACTTCTCATACCTCATTACCAAGTGCCATTAGATGAACCTTCATCCTTGCACTCCAAAGACAAAAATCTGACCCATCAAGAATAGGTGCTGCATTGCCACTTGAATAATCCATTGTGTTCTTTACTAGCTTTTTCTTCAAGCGTTAAACTTTTCGAAGGAACCGGCTCTGATACCAATTGAAGAACACAAGCTTATACTGAGAAGGGGGTGAACAATATAAGACCTCTTTTTATTTTTTCCTTTATACTTCAAAACAGTAAAGCAATATACCCAAAGTAATATCAAAGCAATGCACAATATCATCCATAAAGTGACACCAATTTTAATGTGGTTCACCTAGAATGGCTGGGCTACGTCCACAAAATTTTTCTCTAAAAGTTATCTCAAAGTTCTTTGGGAATCCTTCCCAATTACAATGTTTATGAGCCTCGACCCAAAGGAGATACCTTCCCCCAATCAGAATTTATGATCCTCTGCTCAAAGGAGATACCTTCCCCTCTGCTCTGGAAATGATCCCTTAGAAGATCAACTGCCTCTACCTCTTGCCAACATGTGGAACTCCTTTCCATCGAAGACCTCCTGTCCTCAATGCTTAGCCTAAGAGACCTCTGCCTTCTATTATCACGTCCATAGCAGCTCAACAACCTATATAAAACACAGTCAGTCGGTCTAGTACAAGTCTTCCTCTATCTATCATATCTGTCCAACTCTTGAATAAATCAATCCTCTGCATACAAGCCCTCTCAAAGACTTGCCAAATATGTCCTCAGGTTCTTCTCATAGAACCAATGCACCTCTATTCTCAAGTTCTCTGATAGAACTATCAAACTTAGCTCACAATTCATCTACTAGGACCTGTCCAAATCTGCTCACAAGTCCCCATCGAAACCTGTCCAAAACTGCTCATAAGTCCCCATCGAAACCTGTCCAAAACTGCTCACAAGTCCCCATCGAAACCTGTCCAAAAATTTGGTAAATATCCCACAAATTTTGGAGTGCATACACTACCCTCAAAAGGGTCTTAGATGATTCAAACCGTCGATCACCATGCTACTAAGTCCTTTGGCCATGCCACGTGGGCTAGGAGAGCCCACATGAGGGAGAAGGGAATTCTCCATTCTTATCACTGCGTGTGCCTCATCCTTGGCACCAAGACCAACCCATCACACCTTTGACCATGCAATGCTTGTCTTCCTCCTTCGCTGGCATAGGGGATCTGATATCAAAAATGAAATGCTCAGGGATTAATTATCGAACTCTTGGCCAAACATAAATGAAATCATTTGCCTCATTTTATATGCACTTTGATGTATTTCCAAACACGTCGGTTGAATTCAAATTTCTCCCTTAATTAATTAAATAATTAATTAATTAAAACCTTGAAGGGTTTTAAATAATAATTAAATAAATAATAAAGAGAACCTCCATTGGTTTTAATAAAAACCATTTAACTTGGTTTTAATGAAAAACCCTTGCCAATGGAATCTCTCCGGATTCTCTTGGAATCTTTCATCTTTGAAGCCAACACATCCCCTTAACATTAATGCCATTTCCTTTTGACATCAATGACAACTCATAGACAAGAAGCTAGGATCTCAAACCCAAAATTTCCAACAACTACACCATTGCCTCAAGTATGTCCACAATGGACTTGTTCATTGTGTCCCAGCTGATGGAGATCCCTTCAAGTTTTTCAACATTGCAGACCTTCCCCCTGCACCTTTATTTTCATCCTCCCAACTATTCCTTGTGTCGTCTCATCAGTTGATAGGAGCATCAATATCCTCCCCAATTTCCACCTCAATATACCAGTGTTCATCAAGAGCACAAGCCTCGATGTTCGCACCAGTAGCACCATATTCTATGGGATCCAAAACCTTGATCATGCCTATCTCATTACTGTCCTTATGGCCTCCATAATAATCCTAGCCTCTACCATTCCAATTCCCACTTGTGGTACCGCAACCATCACTACCACCCATTACACAACCTGTCACGTTACCTCCCCCATCCTTGCTTATGGAAGCCCCTATCCTTACTATTCCACAAACACCTCCCCTTCCTTTTTTATCATGACCTTAGACATTCACTTATCCACTTGGCCCAATGCCTACACTGATACCTTCCCCCACATAGACCAAACATCCTACTCAAGCTACAACAACCAAATGTCATGAATAGGAATAACCAATACCCAATTCAGATAAACAACTCCCACATCCTTCAGCCACTACAATTAGAGAATCTTAGATTTTATCTTTGTCATATGATTTTGATACCTCACCCCAATCACCAGATCGTGCCACACCATGCATTTCCATTTTCATGAAAAATGCTGGCCCAAGGGACTATAATGTGCATGATGCCCGAATACGTGATCCCATATCCAATCTACCCATGATTTCGGTCATCCTGAAGCCTCAGTCCTTACCATTGGAACCATCATAAAACTAGGAGGTTCCAAAAATCATACCAAATTTATTTATGTAGGAGTCGACTCTTAGATCCCCCCACCAACTTCTCCTCCACCATAATCCAAATTTTGTGGTATGCTAGACCACATGGCCAACCCTCACTTCACCTTATGCTAACTACAACATTTTCATTGGTATGAATTTGGGTTGGGCTGCTATGAACAAGGAATACATGCATTTATTAATCCTTGGGTTCAGTCACCAACCGATAAATTCGATATAGGTTATAATCCGAGAGTAGTGCATACCTTAGAAGATGAATTCCAAGACCTATACCTTGATCCTACTCCTCTTCCAATGTACACTCTCAAAGAATATTTTGACATGGAAATCATGAAGGACACTTCATCAGCTCATTCTACCATTCCCCGACAACTTCTTTTAGGAATCCTCTATGCCTAACACTTTCTTATTCTATTATGTGGACAAAATGATAAACCAACTCACCACCTTATCCTTAGAGGTGCCACCAATAGAATCTGACATGGTCCCTCCTAAGTCATCACCAACATACTTAGCTACGTTCCCACCTATACATAGGTAACTACAAAGAGCATTTGCTTGTTCTTGTTTACCCCCAATTGTTCTACGACCCCCCTTGAGTCTCTTAGGGCATGGACAAACTACCGAGCCCTACTCACCAGATTCTTCCCCACCTACTTTGCCTACAACACCGGTCAATATGGTTGAGGTAGACTTGTTCTCTCCCCTACGTTACAGCCACCAGCAAACTTGGGACGATACCCCAAATCCAAATTTTATAGATCTCGCGCATATATCACCCATACCAGCGCCTTGAGATTTCCTTCTTGCACCTCATGTCTTATGGGTATAAAATGCTCCTTCTTCATCCATGCCATCCCAAATACCTTATGTATCTCACATGGGCATATACGTAGATGAAAAATATGAGTTCAGAGAGGCTATTAATGACCTTAACCTCATTCTCATCCCCAAACAGTTATGTGATGGATCTCTCATGCTCATTGAAGACACTATCGATGTAGATATTGGTGATGATCCCAAAAATCTCCACATCCTTAAAATCACCGCTATCCTCTCATCTAAAGAGTGCATTGCCTTCACAAACTTCCTTCATAAGTACATTTAAGTTTTCGTATGGTCATACAAGGACTTGTTGGGACTTGACCTGGCCATACTAGTTCATAACCTCATACTCAATTCTAATGCCAAACCAGTAAGACAAAAGCTATGACGCATCCATCCAACTATCATATTAATAGTAAAATTCAAACTCCAAAAGCTCCTAGACGTCAATTTCATTGTACCCATCGACTATCCTGAATGGGTATCCAACATGGTCCCTGTACCTAAGCCATCTAGTGAAGTTTGTGTCTGCACGAATTTTCATGATTTAAAAAAATCTTGTCCCAAAGATAATTTTACCCTACCTAACATTGAATCCCTTTTTGACTCCATAGAAGGTCGCGAGATGATATTCCTCATGGATTTATTCTATGAATATAATCAAATCAGGATCAACCTAGCCGATCAACACAAAACCTCCTTTACAACACCCTGGAGGACATTTTGCTATAAAGTCATGCCTTTCGAACTCAAAAACATTTGGGGTAACCTATCAACATGCAATTACCTATATATTCCATGACTTCATGCACAAAAATATTGAATATTATGTAGATGATCTCATCACCAGATCCAAGAAACATGTAGACCATTTTGAAGATCTCTATCAAATTTTCAATCAATTATTAGAACACAACATACATTTGAATCCAAAGAAATGCGTGTTCGATGTTACCTCAGGAAAAATACTAGGATTCATTATCTCCTAATGAGACATTGAAGTTGATCCTAGTAAGGTGAAAGTCATTGTCAATATGCCCCCTCCTACCACATTGAAGCAATTGCGCAACCTCCAGGGCAAGATCACTTCTATTCATAGATTCATAGCGTAATTATTTGACAAGTGTCAGCCATTTAACCACCTCCTATGAAAGGAAGTAAGCTTCAAATGGGATGATAATTATCAAGGATCATTTGATGCTATCAAAACTTACCTCACATCACCAATGGTTATGTCACCACCACGTCCAAAATTGCCACTGATCCTATACATGTCGGCCACATAATTTGCACTAGGTACACTTCTATCTCAAAATAATGGGCTCAACAAAGAGTAGGCTATCTATTATATTAGTCACAAATTAGTCAGTTATGAAACACTATATGGATACATGGAAAAATTATGCCTAGATATCATATTCACCACTCAAAAATTATGCCACTACATGTTAAATCACACAAATTTTGTCATCTTCTGAGATAATCCCTTGTTGTACATGATGAATAAGAGCTATAAAAATTCTCACACATCTAAGTGGATCATGATTTTAAAAAAATTTGACCTAGAATTCATTTCCAAAAAATCCATCAAAGGGCAGATCATCGTCAATCAACTAGCCGAAGCCCCTTTGGCTGATAATCAACCCCTCCTCATTCATCTTCCAGATGATTCCATATTCCACATAACCAAAGCTGAAGAATATGTTGAACCCAAAGTAGTAGCTGACCTCACCTTGTTATTTGATGGCTCTAGACATCTCCATGCTGGGAGTGCAGGCATTGTCTTCTTCACATTCTAAGGAGAATTGTTGCAAGTGTGAACATGACCACGTTCTAAGTGGCTTAGAAAAAACCTTGCAAGTGTGAACGCCTTGTAAAATGTCGGCAAAATAGTTTTGTCGGCAAGATTTGTTTTTTATTTCTCTATCTCTCCTCGAATTTTTCTTTCCCCTTATTCCCGCTCCTTATCTCTCCTATCCCTTCTCCCCTTATTCCTCCAACTTCCCGTCCTCATCTCTCCACCGTTCCACCGTCTCATCCCCTATATATATATATATATATTTGTTGTGTGTGTGTGTGTGTGTGTGTGTGTGTATTATTGTTTAATATACATGAATAAATTTTGATTTCGCCCTCATTCTGGTATCAGAGCCGAAGGTCCAGGGGTGCAAAAATTGGGGCACGACTCCCGAGGTGAGAAGGGAGTAGTCAGCAGGAAGCTGTCCGAGGTGGCAGTTACTGGCGTAGTATGCATCCCGAGGCAGATGCGATAGTAGAGAGAGCTGAGGAGCTATCAGGGACAGCTGGGCACACACGGATCGAGAAGGCAGACTGACAAGGACACGTGGCAGTGGCACTCGGATCGAGGTGGTGACATAGCTAGCAGCAAGGAGGGTGGTCATTGGTTAAAGCAGCAGCAAAAGGAGGCGACGTCGATTGCCCAAAGGCAATCAATTTTTTGTAGTCGCGTTGGGGTTTTTCAACCCCAAATTTCCCCACACACGATGAATGTGGGATATTAAGTTCAATTTTTTTAAAAAATCATCGTCGCTTGATGTTATAGAGGCTCTCGTGCCTCTATTGTCTCAACCGACAGTCGTGGGCTAGCGGTTAAAACCTTCCGCCAACAAAGGAGAAGACCCGGGGTCGAATCCCATCGGGTTAGGAAAATCAAAGTTTTTTTGTGGTTATCACCACGAAGGAGCCTTAAGAGGGAGAGCGGGCGGATTTGTTTTCAGAGGAGCCGCGCGGTGTAGCGGCAAAGGTGCTTGTCTGCATACGTGAGGTCGGGAGTTCGAATCACCAGAATAATAAAAGGTTTTAAAAAGTTTTTTTTATTAAAGTTTCTTTTAAATTGAATTTAATTTTCAACTAAATGCTTTTAATTATTTTATTAATATAGTTATTTTTAATTTATTAAAAGCATTATTGATTATTAAATTTAAAAAAAAGGGGCTTTATAAAAAATTTGAAACCCTTTTTTTTGGAGAAAATTTGTGAAAAGTGGAAAGTGAAAATTTGCATATTGTGAACCTGGAAAAGTGACGGGAAGTCTTCCGGAACGCCAGGGGCGCTGCCCCTTGGAACCCCGTTCAAGGTTAAATATTTGTTTTGTAATAGCCTCAGCGGCTGCAAAAGGGTGAAATTTTTTAACCTTAGAGGCTCTAATAAAGTTGTTTTTTGCATTGATGAGTAGATGAGCAGATCAACCGGATGCTATCATGCTCTTTGTTCTCTTTTACAAAGAGAGAACGCCGAATGGTTTGACGAAAAAGTTCGGAGATATGGTTTGCATACAGTTTTCAATCAATTAGAAAATGCGGTCATAGCCCACCAAAGGAAGTCCGATTCTGGATACGAGGCTGACTCAGAAGACAATATCTTCGGGCAAAGAATAGAAGAGTCGAAGACGGTTGAAGAAGCACCTGAAGGACAATCAAGTGACAGTTATACACTTGCAGTGCCTGAAATAGAATCAAGTGAGAGCTATACACCACACTCTCCTAATCCAGAACCAGAGCCAGTGGAGCCAGAGCCAGAGCCAGAGCCAGAACCAGCCCTTGAAATCATCGTCATCAGTGACGACGAGGATTCCATTGCCGACAATTTTGGGCATCCAATACTGGGCAATCCACAACAAGAGGAGCAAGAAATCAGTGAGAGAATTAAAAAGGCTAGATTTGATTTAAATCAGTGATCTATTTTGTACTTCTTTGTACTACTTGCTTGCAATTGAAATAAAGTCTACTTTCTGAAATGGCATCCAATACTAGTCTACCAATCCCTGAGTTCAATGGTAGTGATTATGAATACTGGTCAATAAAGATGAAAACTTTGTTAATAGGAAAAGGTTTATGGGATATTGTAACAGAAGGGTATATAGAACCCACAACTGCTGAATGGGCAGCTTTGAGTGCTGCAGATAAAAAAACTAGAAAAGAAGCCCAGAAAAATAATTCCTCTACCCTGTACTATTTACAAGCAGCCCTAGATAAAAGTATCTTTCCTAGAATAGCATCCTGTGTCACAGCTCAAGATGCTTGGAAAGTTTTGAAAGAAAGCTTTCAAGGTAGTGATCAAGTAAAATAGGTTAGACTTCAAACATTGAAGAGAGATTTTGAAAATCTCAGAATGCAGGAAAATGAGAAAGTAGGAGACTACTGCGTGCGGGTTAAAGCGATAGTAGATAAAATGGTCACTCTAGGTGAAGATGTTAAGCCTGAGGTTATGGTGAAGAAAGTGTTGCGAACACTTCTTCCGAAGTGGAATCATGTAGCAATCATTATTGAAGAGTCAAAATATTTGACTACTCTTTCTTTTGAAGCACTGATTGGTTCTCTTCTTTCACATGAAGAAAGATTGCAGGACACTCTTTCCACCAGCCATGGAGGAGATGATAAAGCCTTTGCTTCACAAGAAGGAAGAGGTAGAGGTCATGGCAAAGGTCAGTACAGAGGAAGAGGCAAGAATAGTCCACGAGGTGGAACCCCAAGCAGAGGAGGATCTTCAAACAGAGGAGGAGGTCAAAATAGAGGTGGACAACAGAATAGAGGAAAGCATCCAGGCCGAGGAAAAGGAAATGACAAGTCAAAGCAAGTTTGCTACAATTGTGGCAAACCTGGCCACTATGCTCGTGACTGTTGGTCAAAGCAGCCTTCACAAGGGAGCAACAGCAGCCAGAGCAGTCAGTATGGCAATTTTGGAGAAGAGGAAGGGACCACAAATCTCTTTCTCTCATATGGTCAGTCAGATCAGAACATGAATGACACCTGGATTTTGGACACTGGGTGTTCAAATCATATGAGTGGCAAAGAAGAACTCTTTGCTACCCTGGATTCTTCCTACAAATCCAACATCAAGTTGGGGGACAACAAGTCATTGGTAGTTGAAGGCATTGGAGCCATGGCGGTTCCAACTAAAGAAGGTGTTAAGCAAGTAAGTGATATCTATTACACACCCCATCTCCAACACAATATTTTAAGTGTTGGTCAAATGTTAGAAAAGAACTACAAGTTGCTTTTTGATGAGGGTAAATGCACCATTTTTGATAAAAATAATAGTAATAGAATCATTACACAAGTGCCAATGACAAAGAATAGGCTATTCCCTTTAAGGTTTGGTCAGTCGGGGGGAGATCAATTAGCAAATGTTGCTATTTTAAATCCAAGTGTGTTGTGGCACTTGAGATACGGTCATCTGAATTCAGCTAGTTTGAAGATGTTAACCTCTCAAGCGATGGTGACCGGACTTCCTAAAGTTCAGGATAATAAAGAAGTCTGTGAAGGTTGTGCTTTGGGCAAGCATGCCAGGACCAAATTTCCATGAGGGCAAGCATGGCGGGCCAAGTATCCACTCCAACTAGTGCATTCGGACATCTGTGGTCCAATGCAGACCAAGAGCATCGGTAACAACTCTTACTTTCTTCTTTTTATTGATGATTTTTCAAGAATGTGCTGGATATATTTTTTGAAGCATAAAGATGAGGCATTTGATTGCTTCGTAGATTTTAAAGCAAGAGTTGAAAATGAGAGTGGATATTTTGTTAAGTGTCTCAGATCAGATAAAGGAGGAGAATACTCCTCTAATGAATTTTTGAATTTTTGTAAAAAACATGGAATAAAGAGGCAGTTCATTGCTGCCTACACTCCACAAGAGAATGGTGTGGCTGAGAGAAAGAACCGCACCATTGTAGAGATGGCAAGATCTATGCTTCGGATGAAGCATTTGAGTAATATGTATTGGGCAGATGCAGCCAGGACCAGTGTGTATATTTTGAATAGGAGCCCTACTTCAAGTTTGAAAGGGAAAACTCCTTACCAAGCATGGTATGGTAAGAAACCAAATGTCAAGCATTTTCGAGTGTTTGGTTCACTGGCATATTCTCATATTCCTGATGAGTTGAGAAAAAGCTTGATCCAAAGAGTCAAGCATGCATATTTGTAGGGTACTGTGAGAACACAAAAGCTTATAGACTCTACAATCCTAGGACTCGAAAGATTGTGCTTTCCAGGGATGTGATTTTTGATGAAGGGGGAGAATGGGGTAAGCCCCAAATATTCAGTGATGATGAATCCAATGATGCAGTTTCTAAACAGGTGCAACAACAATCACCGCAGAAAGGTAAGAAGTCTCCTCCAACAAGCCCAAGTTCATCTTCGAGTTCAACTTCTTCACCAAGTCCTTCTCCTCAAAGGTCAGTCAGTTCCTCACCAATGGATATTGATTCTCCATCTAGAGGTAAGAGAACACTCCAACATCATCCATCTTATCAGATGTTGGATAAAAACTTTCAAAGAAGATATACTAGAAGTCAAGCTAGTGAAATGAGTTCAGTCTTGCAAAGACTTGAAAATATGCATTTGTATGGTGATGATGACTCCCAAGAACCTCGAGGAGATATAGTTAACTATGCCTTGTTAACTAGTGCACAACTTGAACCTTCTAGTTATGAGAAGGCATGTACTCAAAAAATTTGGCAAGATGCCATGAAAGAGGAGATAACCTCTATAAAAAACAACGACACTTGGGAGCTGGTAAAGCTTCCTAAAGGCAAGAAATGTGTTGGATGCAAATGGGTCTTCAAGACCAAATTCAATGCTGATGGAAGCATTGAAAGGCACAAAGCAAGATTGGTTGCAAAAGGATTTACATAGAAGTATGGTATTGATTATGAGGAGACATTTGCTCCTATAGCCAGACAGGAAACCATCAGAACAGTTCTTGCTTTAGCTGCTCACAAAGGTTGGAAAGTCCAACACATGGATGTAAAGAGTGCATTTCTCAATGGTTACTTGACAGAAGAAGTGTATGTTGAGCAACCACAGGGATTTGAAGAGAAAGGCAAGGAGCACCTTGTTTACTGACTGAAAAAGGCACTCTATGGCCTCAAGCAGGCACCACGAGCTTGGTACTCACGCATTGATGGGTACTTCAAAGATTTTGGGTTCACCAGAAGCAAAAATGAACCCACCCTTTACTACCTAAAGCAAGGTATTGACATCCTCATAGTTTGCTTGTATGTAGATGATCTCATATTCATGGGTAGTAATGAAAAAGTGAATATGGAGTTCAAGCGCTCCATGATGAAGCAGTTTGAGATGAAGGATCTTGGCTTAATGCACTACTTTCTTGGAATGGAGGTTCATCAGTTAGAGACAGGGATCTTCATCTATCAACATAAGTATGCTCGGGACATGATCAAGAAGTTTGCTATGGAGCATTGCAAACCAGTTGCAACTCCAGTTGGACATGGGATCCAATTAAGCAAAGATGATGGAGCACCAAAAGTTGACGTGACCACTTTCAGAAGCATGGTTGGGAGTTTGATGTTTCTCGCCAACACCAGACCTGATATTCAGTATGTTGTTTCTCTTGTCTCTCGATTTATGGCTAGCCCTTCTGAGATGCATTTGCAAGCAGCTAAGAGAATTCTCAGATATGTAAAGGGTACATGGGATTTTGGAATCCATTACCATAAATGTAACACTATCAAGCTTGTAGGCTTCAGTGATAGTGATTGGGGCAGCAACATTGATGACAGGAAATCAACTTCAGGGAACTGTTTTAGTCTAGGGTCAGGACTAATAACATGGAGTTCCAAAAAGCAGACTGTAGTAGCTTTGTCCTCTACATAAGCTGAGTATATAGCAGTCACATATGCTAGTACTCAAGTGTTATGGTTGAGAAAAGTGTTGGAAGAGATTGGAGAACCGCAAAGTGGTCCGACCAGAATCTACTGCGACAACATCAGTGCCATTCAGTTGGCATACAATCCAATCCACCATAGTAGAACGAAACATTTTGATATGAAGTACCACTTCATCCGAGATATGGTGGAGCAAGAAATTGTTGAGCTTCAATTCTGCCGCACTTTGGAGAATGTTGCAGATATCTTCACCAAAGCGATGGCTAAAGCTCAATTTATAAAGCTGAGAGACTGTCTAGTCAGTCCTCTCAACTTTAAGGGGGAGAGTGTTGCAAGTGTGAACATGACCACGTTCTAAGTGGCTTAGAAAAAACCTTGCAAGTGTGAACGCCTTGTAAAATGTCGGCAAAATAGTTTTGTCGGCAAGATTTGTTTTTATTTCTCTATCTCCCCTCGAATTTTTCTTTCCCCTTATTCCCGCTCCTTATCTCTCCTATCCCTTCTCCCCTTATTCCTCCAACTTCCCGTCCTCATCTCTCCACCGTTCTACCGTCTCATCCCCTATATATATATATATGTGTGTGTGTGTGTGTTTTATTATTGTTTAATATACATGAATAAATTTTGATTTCGCCCTTAAGAAAAACTCCCTTTCTCATTCAAACTTGACTTCCCCTGTACAAAAAACAATGTAGAATATGAAGCCCTAATCCTAGAACTAAAATAAGCACATTCCATGCATATCAAATGCCTCCACATCATAGGTGATTCACTCCTAATAGTAAATCAAGTGCAGGAAATATGGCTATGCAATTGCCTAGTCCTCAAACAATATAAGAAAATTGTAAAACAAATCTTATCTCAATTTGAGTGGTATGACCTCGAAGACACTCCATGATCATAAAACCATTTTGCAAATACTATGGCTTCCCTAGGGTCCCTAATTTTGCAAAACCCAACATCTGACACAACATATGTATCCATCCATATGCTCACTCGATTTGCCATATCACCCATACCTCCTACAGATGATGATGGTGTGTATGTGGTAAAATTTGAACCCCATGACCCATGGTTTTCATAAATTAAAGAATACATCAAATTAGGTTTTCTACCTTATGATTTACCCCATGCTCAATGTTGAACCTTTAAACAAAGAGTAATCCACTGCACCTTGTTGGGGGACATCCTTTATCACCATAGCTATGAGGACATGCTCTAGTGTTGCCTAGAACCACAAGAATCACAATGAGTTGTACAGGAAACCCATGACGATACTTGTGGTGACCATTTTAGTGGCATGGAGATCACCAAACACATCCTCTATATGGGTTATTACTAGCCAAAAATGGAGCATGATTGTTGTGATTATGTGAAGTATTGCATAAAATTCCAACAACATGTAAACCTAACACATCTCCCATCCCAAGCACTTCAATCTATCTAGTCCATGTGGCCTTTCTCCCAATGGGGTCTAGATCTAATTGGACAAATTACACCATATTTCTCATGAAACCACAAATTTATCATCACTGCCACATAATATTTTATGAAGTGGTTCGAAACCATCCCACTAGTCCAAACCATAGGAGCTAAAATTGTAGCATTCATCACAGACCACATCATATGTCATTTTGGAATCCCCTTCCAAATCATTTCTGATAATGGGAAATCCTTAAGAATAAAATTGTCCAAGCCCTATGTGATAAATTCCACATACATCATAGTTTTTATACCCCATACTAGCCTCAGGGTAATGGCCAGGTAGAAGCCACAAACAAAACCATTTGCTTCATCCTTCATAAAACCATAGTAGAATCTCATCGTGACCAGCATAACCAAATACCCCTAGTCTTGTGGACATATTGTACGAGCATTTGTACTCCTATTTGGGCAACACATTTTTCACTTGTATACGGGGCTGAAGCTATCATGCCCCTTGAGCTTGAGATACCTTCCTTAAGGATATCTATGAAGGATTTCATTTATGATAACAATTCTTGCAAATCTTGTTTAGATCAACTAACACTTCTCGATGAACATCGTATCCATGAAATTGAGCACACACGAGTCTATCAATATTGCCTTCGTTGTGCCTACAATAGTAAGGTACACCAGTGGAAGTTTAAAATTGATGACCTGGTTCTCAAGGAAAACTAGCAAATCATGAGTCAACCTTGCCAGCAACGCGACAAGTTTACCCAAAACTAGTTGGTTCCATTCATTATTACACACAAATATGGTTCAAAAGCATATTGGCTAGCCAATATTGAAGGCCTTAACGACCCTAATACCATCAAAAACTTACATCTTCATGTATTCAATGCTTAATACACAAAGACATCAATCATCACGAGTGCCATACATTATTATTTACAAGTAACTAAGCACATCACCACGTAGATATGCTATTTTGTGTTATTAATTTACTATACATGTACTTTCATATTTATGTCATTTTTATGCTATGGGTATTTGTTTTTCCTTTTGTAGGATCCACGTCATCAGTAGGAGACTACTACAACATCCCCATGCTTCACCATGTAGAATGCTCCACCACTATAGTTTGTATTCATTACACCGACAAACCTAGCCCAACCATTACCTATCACTCACCCAAGGTAGATGCCATATTCGCCACACTCAGATCATCACTTGTGACCTCACTTTATGTCACCTCACCATCGAGGTTCTTCCTATTCACCCTACTCTAGATATGGCCAGGTATCCATGTCTTCCTTCGATATGGAGGAGGAAACCTCCCACACCCATCCATGCGGGTCTCCTCGTCATTTATTTGGAGAGGCAAGGAACTCGTACTGCCAAACAAACTCTCCATATCATCCCAGTGATGCTTATCACCCATAAAATAGAGGATACACACCTCAAAAAACCCTTCCTTTAGGCCTACCATGTCCACTCTCAAATGGAGAATATTATTATGCCCAAGTCTTGTAAGATTACACTGTCCAAGCTACCCAAGTTGGTCATGTGCACATTACCCCATCCCATTCACACCATCGTCCAGGATCATATCCCATGCCACCCATCTTGCAGGCCCCATCTTCACCATTTTGAGGCTTGCCATTTCACCAAACTTTATAGTTTCCTAGATTATTTCTCCCTGATGTCTCCTCATCATGGCCCCATAAATCCATTCCTACCCATCGTGATGCCCCTTTCACATTAGAGGCTTGTGAACCACCTTCACCAGTTCCATTATTGCCTTATCAGGAACTCCAACATATCCTCACCTGTGTGAAAGCCCTAGAGCTCCATATGAGTCACTGTTAGTTCCATATGCCTACTCACCGACCAATAACACCGTGTACATCATCACCACTTCATATATCTAGTCCATCCTCGCCCCAGGGTTTAACCTACACCGAACTCCTGACCCATACCTCCCGCATCAAACTTCACTCGACGTTGTATCCCTTCACCCGAGTGAGAGTACTATAATCGCCACATGACATTTCCATCTATCTTGTTGTCTAAGATATTTTATCACCTGATGCACCAAGGCCTTCTGGCTCTCCTAGAGACCCAACCTATAGATCCATCATACCCTAAACCACACAACTACCATGAGAGTGGATACTGCATCTACCACCGTCAACCAGGCCATGATATTGAGGAGTGTATATCATTAAAAACCCTGGTACATAACATGCTACATGGTACTTGCCAATCATCACCTGAGCCAACCCCTTGAGCCACCCGACTAATCAACCCTCCATGCTGTAGCATTCCACAAACCTGACTATCCTAGAAATCCATGATACCACCCTCCCATTACATCCACAATAGGGCAAATTATCCATACCCCACTATTACTCCATTCTCTCATGCACGTCCTGACCCACACCATTTTTCCCATCAGTAGGTTCTCTTCTATCATCTCCCTTACTTCTTCCTCTACTTCTTCGCACCTCCTCATGTGGTTGTACGGGCATGATTCGAGTGGCTACATACCTACGTTGATCTATCCCACTTTTCTTCTAGTTGTACATACCATCTATAGTCCCTTCCTCTGGTTGACATTACTGCATTCATCTAACATATTATAGCTTATACACCTACTACACATACACCCCAAACACTGGGGCAACCATTACTATAGCATCACATTTTTTTATTATCATGATACAACATACTCACCTATAAATAAGTTTTCTAAACCTCCCCTTCTACACATCATAAATTTCCTCTTGTAGATATTACTTTTCTCTACTTGCACTATTTACTTTACATCCATTGCACATATCCATATGTTTTTCATGGTAATTTCATTTAAGTTTGTACATTCTCCCTCAAAATGCACCTTCTAAAGGAGTAATACATGCACTTGTTAGCATCACCATCTGGATGTCCACTTCCCCTTTTCAGTATTAGGTATACATAGGTTTCATGTTTAGCTTTGACTACTCACTAGTTAAGTCAATCAAATGTCACTCCTAGCTGACAGATTTTACATTCTTCTTATGGTTCTTTAGGCTGGTTCAACTTCTCTCATAGACCATTCACAACAGGTTACACATTAAACACATTTTAAGCCTAAGAAAGATGACACCTTGAGTAGATGTCGCCATCTAGCGAACGGTCTCCCCCGCTCATCCTATCACTTGCATGGTCAACATATGACCTAGGGATAAACAAAGGGATAAGCATAAGCAAAAGTAAAAGAATGGGGTAGAAAACAAAATCCAATGCCCGTAGAATAGAAAGAAAGAGAAAAAGAGAATAGCGAAAAAGAAAATAGAGAAAAAAAATATAAAAACAACAAAAATAAAAATAAAAAGAAAAGAAAAAGATGAAAAGAGTACCATAATAAATAGGTCAACAATAGATGAGGGGCAAAAAACAAAAGGAAAAGACTCCTGATATCACCCATGTTATGCTTCATTTCATTTGGTCCTTAGGTTTAACATAACATCATGGGATGATTTCTATTGCTAGCAATAGGCTCCAAGAGCCTGCCTACCAGTGGAATAGTCTTACAAGTTGCGATATATCTATTGCATTAGCTACCTACTTTTGTACAAATCATTGTTCACGTATGGATGAGCTAGCTAGATCGGCTATGTCGACAATGATTTAATCCTACCTATTTCTCAAAATGGATAAATGAACTTCACTCATTTACACACATAGGTCCATGACAAACTTTGAACCAGTCTGACTAGTTATGAGTTACCACATAAACTCACATATATTGGAGTCTAAAATTTGATTTTCAAAACTACATTAGTCAAAGTCGTTACATACACCTTATATTATCCTACATCCATGAGATAATATAAGGGATCACACCCACATAGGTACATATAATGATACAAGTGCTTCCTTTGCACATTTTAACATTCCTATGCATGCATACATGCATCTATGTTACACAAATTCACATCACAAATCACATCATTGCATTTCCATTACATGCATCACATCATAGATCACATTATTGCATTCTCATTACATGCACATCAAGGAGTACATGATTGCATTTACATTGCATACCTTCCATAAAATTCTAAATCAAGGTATTCATCATGCATCTACTATCCCACATTTTCTCATTTACATTACAAGCACTTACTACAAATATCATTTCATATTTTATCACTTCTCATTGCATTCAAAATAAAATCATGCAAGGCTACTCTATAACATATTTACACTACAACATGATAATAAATCCAAATTATAATACACATGCATATCCATTCATTATACATACTCACAAATCATCTAAGGATATCTACACAAAAATAAAGAGAACACAGTTGCAAACCATAACAATAACACATGTATATATAACAACCAAAATCAAACATGTCTATATATATGCCATCAAAAAATACCCATAGGCTACAAACTAGGACCATGTCCATCATCCATAATACAATATGCCCGTAGGCTACAATCATAAGCCATCATAACTATCACCAGGAGTCTCCCCACATCCCTCACGGCTTGCTTGAACCTCTATTGCTCTACTAGACTCTGCCCTGGCCCCTGTAGCCTAAACCATAGCAGGTGGATCTCCTACCCCAGCCATGTTCCCAAATTGCTCCACTGAAGTAGCACTGTGTTGAATGTAACATGAAGGTGCTCACACTTGTGACCATGACTCAAATTACAAAACCACCTAAGGATAATATAGAAGTGGAATCCCATGCATCGTCAGAGAAGTCTCACATAATACCTTCTTAGCAGACTCCACCACCAACTGACCACTCAACCTCTCAATAGCCTACACCTACCCAACCATCATGGCCCTCATCTACTCCATCTCAGCTACTACCTTAGCATATCTAGCCTCGATAGCCTCCTCCTATCTATGGAGCTCAGCCTCCAACTCATGAACCCTACCTCCTAGCTCTCATACCTCCTCCTCTACATCTTGCCTCTCTAGGACATCAATAGGGATCCTCTCCAAATCTATGAATGCACCAATATCAATGATATCATCTATATCACCCATAGTAGTAGGTACACCTCTCTCCTCCTCTGCTCCAACATCTTATCCCATAGCCATGTCAACATCCATAGCTACCTCCTCTACTCTCACTCCTTGGGTGCTCGCTACATCACCCAAGAATCATCATGAGTGTCGTATAGGAACCTCCATCTCATCACTAGCTATGTCCTTTGACCTATCTTGAGTCCCCCTACTAGCTCTCCCCTCTAGTGGAGGTGCCCTAACATCAGGTGCCACCCATCGATCGATCACACCTCTGCTAGGCTCCCAACCCTACATCACCCACCAAGCCTCAAAATTTGGAGTCATCTCAAAATACTCCACATCTAGAGTAGCCATAGGTGGATCTCTCTCCCCAACCTAAGGTAAAACCATAGGATGCTCTACTCTATCACCTCATCGCTTGAAGTAAATGATAGGAGCTCCTAGAATATCCTATTGTAAGCCAAACTACCACCTCACCCGATCAAACTAAAAATACTCAGCCTACCGAGTATATCGCCCCACTAACCATCGGCCCTATTGAATGGCATGTAGCTTCTCACTATCCTCATCCTACGTCACTCCACCCAACCAAGGCCTCCACTTAATGTCACCAGGTGTCAGCTCTCTAAACTTACCCCTCCATAATAATGGATCACCCTCATGAGATCTCTTAATACCCTACTCTGCCTCTGTACTCCACCTCAAAGAATAGGGTAAATACTCCTTGCACCTCACATGCACAGGATGAGGCAGTAATGAAGGCCTCTCAATAGCTATGTGCTCCCACATCCATACCTGTAACAAGGAAATCAAACTCAATGCCTTGCATCTAACTCGCACAACATCATGCAACTCTCGGTACACTTGGGTCAATAGTGCAGGTGCCCACGCAAACACGACCCTACGCTCCGCCATATTACTCACCACATCTAACATATTCCAGGTGAATAGAACCTTGAAAGTATCAGGTAATGCATAGGTGGGGATCATCATCATGGCTGCACACTACAGATTAGATATCTTCTTCTTCAACCATAATCACTCATAATCCATCTTAGAGACATCTATGTCTCTCCACTCCACCCCAAAGAATCGCTCCAATACAGCCTCCTTACTATCATCAACTGTTGCTCTCACCGAAACATCCTTGATCAGCAACTTGTAAATCTGGTATATATCCTCCAAGGTAATAGTCATTTGCCTAGTGGGAAAATGAAATGTGTTTCTCTCTGCATCCCATTGCTCACATAATGTAGATACATATCTCTGTTGGCATATATTCTTTTACACTCCCACACACCTCAGAACCATATATAATCTAACCACTTCCGCTCATCTGGTTTGTTCATCACTTCATCAAAATTAGATCTCATTTTTTGCGCACAATGATAAGGATCTAGCATTTTCACCTGTTCATCCACAACAAAACACAACAAAACATACATCAGTAATCAAACTAATAACAAACCATCAATCAAATTTACAAATTAACACAATTTAATTTGACATTTACTTCAAGACATAAACATCGCACAAGTCACATGGCAAAATATATCAACAAAATAGTCACATATTTGGATACCCATTTTGTCATTTCATGGTAAAATTTTGAACAAATGCAAAAAACAGTACATATTTTATTTCCAACAGCTAAAAATAAAATCACCCACACATCCACTGTGGCACACAATTCAAAACATCAATTCATCTAAAATACATAAATACAATAATTTTTTGAATACCCATTTGCCCACTTCACAGTAAAAATATCAACAAAATTCAAAAACAACATACAAATCAACACAGATTCCAAGGTCAATGTTACCATCCACATACCAAAATAAAACAAATACAAATACACACAATTCGAAAATAACAGTCACATTTTTGAATACCTATTTGCCCACTTCGCGGTAAAAGTTCAAACATATGTGGAAAATAGTATAAATTGGGCTCCCTACAGCTCAAGTTCACACTACCTACATCTTGGCATGCAAAAAAAGGTAAGCCAAATGAAATCATCTATAAAAACAAATAATATTTCTGGATACCCATTTCACCCTTTTATGGTGAAAGTATCATCAGTTTTCAAAAATACTATCTCTAAGATGGCAAATTTAACGGTCAAAGTTTCCCACTTTATACCCAAACACCACATTTAGAAACCATGCCAATAAAAATCAGAAAAATATAACAGTCAAATCATGGGATACCTAATTCCTACTTTTACAGACAAAGTGCAAAAACATTCCACAAACACTACATTGTTGCTTCAAAAATGGACGGTCAAACTTTACACCTACTCTACCCATTACCTGGTCAAACGGATGCCAAAACAAGTTAAACCTAGAAATAAATTACGTTTTTGGATACCCATTTGGCTTGTTTATCACTTCGTATTCAAATTAAAATTAAAATTTGCATTTTTTTTTTAAACGAGACAAAAACCTCCCCCCTTAATTTATTTTTCTCTAGGAAATTAAAACAAACAAAAAACAAGAGAGCTAGGACCACTCACCGATGGATCTCCAAGCTCGCTGCCTACTCCTGGTCACCCTCTCATCATCCTATTGTTCAAACTTCTAACCATCACACTCACACGTCACTAAATGCCTCTCTCACATGCTCTCCACCACTCATCAACGTCATAATGAGGTCCTTCCCCCTCCAAATTAGCTTAAAAATACCCTAAACCCTAAATCGCCCCCCCTCTCGTGATTTAGGCCTGATTTACACCTTGCCCCGTGAATTAGGATCAAATTTGACCCCCACCCTATGATTGAGCATATGACCCCCAAAATCAGTCAAACTGCTCCCAAAACCCTAGGAAATCAGGCAAATTTCTTCCAAAACCCTAGGAACTCCCTCAAATTTTCCTCTATATCTATTTTTCATCATGCATTGGTATCTTATCAATCGATACATCATCAAATCACCACATTTCATTTACCTCATTGTTGATTCCTCATTTTAGGGGGTATTCATATTCAAAATCAGCTTTGCATGCAACCACACAACTGAAAATCCAAAAGTGCGAGTAGCAAAATTTTCTACAAAATTTTTTGCTAAATATTATCTTACGAAATAATCTCAATCTCATCTAGACATGCGTTATATCATGAGAGCTATGTGTTTCGTGTAGAAATGCAACGAACAGATGTTTATTGTATTGCACAGATTAAATAAGGATTACACAGCCGGGAATAGCACCGGCGTAACTGAGCTTGTTACAGCAGTTGTAACAGAGCAACAACACGTCTAAAATAATGTAATAGAAACAAAAGTACGCTAACATCCCCCTTTATTACATTATTTGGGTAATGTAATAACTAATAGCTATACTAACATCCCCTTACATTATTTTGCAATACAAAGTGAGCTACGAAACAATTCAAATTTGACATGTCCAAGTGCCTTAGTGAAAATGTCTGCAACTTGAGCATCGGTGGGAATGTGCTGAAGCTGAATTCGGTGCTTTGGAACTTCATCTCGAATGAAATGACATTGTGTGTCAATGTGCTTTGTTCTTTCATGATGGACTGGATTCTTGACGAGGTTCAGAACACCCTGATTGTCACAAAACAAGCGTATTGGAGATTTTGATGGATGGCCCATACTTGTCAGAATGCGACGTAACCATATCACTTCGCACACAGCTTCACGTGCAGCGCGATACTCTGCCTCTGTTGATGAAATAGCAACCACCTGTTGCTTCTTGCTGTGCCAAGAGACAGGACCGGATCCCAGATGAAAAATGTATCCAAAAGTTGACTTGCGATCATCAAATGATCCGGCATAGTCGGAGTCTATGTATCCTTGCAAGAAGAATTTGTTGTTCCTCTTGTATTCTAGGCCATATTCCATAGTACCACGGACATAGTGAAGAACACGTTTTGCTACTTTCCAATGAGTGGTCTTAGGCTCCTGCATGAACCTCGAAAGATAGTTGACAGCAAATACGAGATCTGGCCTAGTATTGGTCATATATATGAGACTCCCAATCAATCGTCGATAGAGAGTACCATCTACCCGAGGTGAGTCATCATATCGCGATAACCGAAGTCCATTCTCCATCGGAGTTGCCATTGGCTTGCAATCGGTCATGCGATATTTTTCCGAGCAATGTCTTGGCATATTTTTTTCTGAGACACTTTGATGGAGTGCTCCTTCTGGCTGAATTCCAGACCAAGACAATAATGGAGAAGTCCGAGATCTGTCATCTCAAAAGATTTGCACAAGTTTCTTTTGACAGTAGAGATCATAGTTTCTGAACTCCTTGTAATGAGCAGATCATCCACATAGAGTACAAGCAACACTATCTCATAACCTTGTTTCTTGAAATAGAGGTTTGCATCTGACGGACATCTCTTAAATCCATGCTGCATAAGGTGATTGTCCATTTTTATATACCAAGCTCGAGGAGCTTGTTTCAGACCATACAAGGATTTGACCAATTTGCAAACTTTCTCGCTGTTGGCCTTCCACTTCAAATCCTTCTAGCTGAGTCATATAGACTTCTTCTTGGAGATCACCATTTAGAAAGGCACTTTTGACATCCATATGGTGAACTTTCCACCCATATTGTGCTGCCATAGCACACATAACCCGAATTGTGGTCATCCAAGCAGCAGGTGCAAAAGTTTCCTCGTAGTCAATGCCTTCCTTTTGAGCATAGCCCTTTGCAACAAGATGGGCCTTATGCTTATCAATTGTTCCATCTGCCTTGTACTTGACTTTATATACCCATTTGCAGCCAATGGGCTTCTTTCCATGCGGAAAATCAACAAGCTTCCAAGTTTTATTCTTCATCAAAGACTCATACTCTATATCCATAGCGGCCTTCCACTGAGGCTCACTGAGAGCATCTTGCACTGATGCAGGTTCAAGACCATCTATGGTAGACATGAACGCCCTGTCATCATCAATATCCATATCCTCTACTTCTGTACTTGGAGTCACAGAAATTTCCTCAAAATATTGACAAAGATCATCAACCTCACCAGTTTCTCTGGCTTCTCTTTCCTTTTGAGCCATACTGCGTGTACGAGGTCTATCCAAATTCAAATTGGGAGGAGTGGATAAATTTGCATCTCTAATTGTATTTGTACACCATTTAGGATTCTTCTTCGGTGGAGTTGAAGAAGATGTAGAAGGACCTCCTGTCTGTGTTGACGAAGGAATCTTCTCTTCCTTAGTTTCCACAATATCTTGGTGTACTTTAGATGTGCTTTGTGATGTGAAAGCTTCATCAAAGACAACATATCTGCTGATATGAATTTTCTTGGTCAAAGGATCTATCAATCGATATCCTTTAGAGTTCTCAGAATAACCAAGAAAAATACATCTCAGTGTTTTCTCATCTAACTTCTTCCTTTTCTCTTTCGGTATGTGCATGAAAGTGTGACATCTGAAAATACGTAGATGAGATATGGAGGGTTTTCGACCACTCCATGCTTCCTGTGGAGTCATTCCTTTTAGGGCCTTTGTGGGAGCCCTATTCAACAGATACACTGCAGTGGTGACAACTTCTGCCCAATATTGTTGCCTAAGAGTAGCTCCTGTGAGCATACAACGAACCATTTCCATTATAGAACGGTTCCTTCTCTCAGCAACTCCATTTTGCTGAGGAGTATAGGCAGTTGTTAACTGTCTCTTGATTCCATGCTTATCTAGGAATGTAGAAAATTCATTAGAGGTAAACTCTCCCCCTCGATCTGAGCAGAGGGTTTTAATAGAAGCTCCTGACTCCTTCTCAACGGATTTCTTGAACTGCTAGAAGAATGCGAAAGCTTCAGATTTCAGTTGGAGAAAGAAAACCCACATCTTTCGTGAGTAGTCATCTATGAATAACTCGAAAGTACCTCTTCCCTCCACAACCGTTGGGTGTGAAAGGACCGCACAAATCGGTGTGAATTAACTCCGGAGGTTTTCGTGCTCTTGTAGAGCTCTTCTCAAATGGTACTCTATGCTCGCTTTCCCGCCAATCGGCCGAGCACACCGGCAATGTGGCGAAAGGGAAGGAAGACCCTTTACCATCTCATACTTGCTGAGCTTAAGTAAGTAGCGGAACTAAGATGCCCATATCTCTTGTGCCAAAGGGAAGTTGCCTCCTTGGTAGAGAAAGTCATGGCAACATGTGGAGTAGAGATAGCATCTAGTGCAAATAAGCCGTGCTTATATGAAGTCGTTGCAATCGCTTACCCTTCCTGGTAATGGTACAACACTTCTTTCCATTCTCAACACGAAAGTTGACAACCATATTTCTATCCAGGATTTGTGTCACTGACAAAAAATTGTTGGCCAATCCCGAAACATAGAGGACTTTGTCAATCTGACACTTGACTAAAACTGTACCCTCTCCCTGAACCCTGTAGGTTTTATCATCAGCAATGGTGACAGGTTTTCCCTCTTTGGCCACAAATGATTCAAACCACGATCTTTCGCCAGTCATATGTTTGCTAGATCCAGAATCGACATACCAAACAGGATCCCTCTCCGTGTGGAATTCGTGGTAGTCATGAGCACCTTGTGTGCCCATTCAAAATCTCGAGTCGATTCTTCAACAGCAACATTCACCTGGGGTTGCTTGTTTTTATTTTGTGGTTTTTTTTGTCCTTTCTGCTTGTTCTTATGCCAACACCTGTTGGTGTCATGGTTGTCTTTCTCATAGCTCTTGCACCACCTCTTCTTCTGTTGAGGTTGTTTGCCTTTTCCTTTCGTATCCTGTTGAGAATTTCCTCCTTTCTGAAAGTTGCCTCCTTTTTGCCCATTACCTTTCTTCCTAGAACCCTACCTGTTGGTGTATACGGTTGTATTGGAAGAATCATCCTTGTGAAGTTGGCATGCCTCCTGTTGTTGAAGCAGATTGACCAACTCGATGTAGGTAATTTGTCGTTGATACACCTGGATGGAGGTTATCAACATATCAAATGAAGAAGGTAAAGCTCTCATCACAAGCGAAATGAGAAGCTTTTCGTCCACAGTATCTCCCAAAGAACTCAATTTCTCTTTCAACTCAGACACTCTGCACAGAAAGAGTTCAACTGTTTCACCCTGTCTCAAACTCAGGTTATGAAGTTGTTGTTGAATATGAATAATGGTGGATTCATTCTTTCCCTCATAGATGGTTCTAAGGGCATCCCATGCCTATTTACCACTTGCTTTTTCAGCTATATGAGGTTGCACTTCATCTGAAACAACAAACAAAATGAGCACCTTTGCTTGACTGTCTTTCTTGTCAAAAGCTATCTGATCTGCTAAAGGACCTGTGGATCCTGTTGTTGGTGAAGGCCTAGTTGCTACTCCAGTAACAATATCCCACAAATCTTCCATTTAGAGAATAGCCTTCATCTTATGTTTCCATGGTGTATAATTTGGACCTTTCAATAACTGATGCGGATCAGTCATCAACTTTGCAACAGGTGCCATAGTGAAGGTTCCTTATATCACCAATTGGTCCCCCTTTCGATATACCTTTTGCTAGGCCAATATACCGTACAAAATACCCGCCCTTATGTGAGGGAAACTATAGGTATTTAGAAAGATCAACAAAAATCACCCGCCCTTACGTGAGGGAGACTATAGGTGAGTTTTAGAGATCATACGATACGTGGAACATAAGCGGTACTGAAATGGAATCGCCTTGTTGATGGCACCTACCATAGAAGATTCTTCTCATGCATGGGGCGTAACTTCCCTAAAACACTATGAAGAATACTTCGTCAGGATTTACGCCTAAACACAAGTGCGATAAAGGGTAGTGGATGGAGTAAAAAAATGCAAAAATTGGCAAACTTATCTCTCCCCGATGATTTATAGAGAACAAGCTCAGACGTCATTGTAGCAGCTATATTAGGTGGCGGATACAGTAGCCAAATCACGACAGCTTTACCTGTAAGTGCTGGCCAGAGGTATCACAAATACCGAATCTTTGCAGTGCAATAAATTGCACGGATGGGTTTTAATTATTCCGGGACTTAGGGAGTGTTTTGATTTTAATTTTTAATGTTATAGTGCAAAAATGAAATATGCAACATACAACAATAAAAATGCCCACAAGAATAACCCACTAGGTGTCGGGCACAGCCGAAAATGCACCTATTACAATTTGCCAAATTGCCTTTTCAAAAAATTACTCACAATCCCCCTTTGATTTTTTGAAAAAATATCCCCCCTTAAAAAATTTCTTTAACAAAGCATTTTTAATAATTATTATATATTTAAAATTAAAATAAATAATTTTAATTTATATAGTTTTAAAACTTAAGAAAATTAAATTAAAATTAAATTTTAATTTATAAAGTTTAAAACTATATTAAAAAAATTAAAATTAAAAATTTTAATTAAAAAAAATATAATTAAAAAAAACAACTTTGAAAAAAAAATTATACCTTTGGAGGGAGTCGACGGGATTTGAACCCCCGACCTGTAGGCTCCCTGAGCCTTACCGCACAGCTCACTGCCAAGTGAGATAACGGGTTGATCCGAGAGGATCAGTGGAACCCCTCTCCTTTATCACCCGCAGCCTGCCCGTCCTCCGCTGCTTCCCGCTTCCCGAGCCTCCTCTGCTACTGTCGCGTTTTAAAAAAAATGCAGTCCCTATTCCTCGTCCGCGTCGGATGTCCGTCGCACCTTTCCAGGTTGGGAGCACGCGCCGAATCTCGTCGCGTAGGGGGAGGGGGGAAGGAGCGCTGGGTTTTGGGTTTGTTTTTGTTTTTTTTTAAATCAACCGGGGTGGGGGGGAGCGCGACAGTGCGTTTCGTGTTGTGCGTAGGGGGGGGGGTTTATACCCCGTGTGGGCATAGGATTTGAAATTCTCATGCACGCAGGGGGGTGGGTGTTCCCCCTTTCTCCTGACGCCTGCGCGACGTCAGTGATGTCCCTGGGCGTCTACGACATCTCCGACGTAGCGCGCCAACATGGGACGTCTGCACGACGTCGCTGGGCATTTGTCCCAGTGAGGGGGGGTATTCCCCCTTTCTCCTGATGCCTACACGACATCAGCCATGTCCCTGGGTGTGCCAACCAGAAACGTCTATGAGCGACGTCACTGCGCGTCTGCGACGTCTTCGACGCGACGTGCCAACACGGGACGTCTGTGTGACGTCACTGGGCGTCTGTCCCAGCGGGGGGGGGCGGCGTCGAGATGACTGCGTCCTGCGGCTGGCACTGTGGACGTCGTTGCCGCGTGCTATCCGTCCTCCTCCTTGGTGACATCTGCGTGTGGGGCCAAAAAAAAATAGGTTTGCGCGTGTTAGGGAGCGGACCGTGCCTCTGCACACAAATAAAATCTCTGCAAACAAAATTTCTCTGCCCAGAAGAAAGTTACAGAACTGGCTCTGATGCCATGTAGAAATGCAATGAATAGATGTTTATTGTATTGCACAGATTAAATAAGGATTACACAGCCAGGAATAGCACCGGCGTAACTGAGCTTGTTACAGCAGTTGTAACTGAGCTTGTTACAGCAGTTGTAACAGAGCAACAACATGTCTAAAATAATGTAATAGAAACAAAAGTACGCTAACATTTCGATGGAGAAATTAATATAAGCATTCAAGTACATCGAGTACACAACAAATTATACGTTTGATGTAATCTAGTGCAAACATTTCGAAAAGGATCTCTTGACCACACCGATCTGGTCACGTTTGAATAATCCAAATGTCCCTTTAACTCAAATGGTTTGACACTTGTTGCCATGTTTTCATCAATAAATCAACAACAAATATTTAGATAGGCTTTTGTCCTATTCATACTTTTATACCATGATGATCTGGTTGCAAAAGCAAAGCAGTCAAAAGTTGACATTCTCAAGCAACTAGTATGGCATTGAAAATGTCATATGGACTCAGCAAAATCACAACATTGCATTCGTAATCATTCATTTCCATTCACCCGCATTATTTTTATTTTTTTCCTCTTCTTCTTATTTCCTTCCTCTATTCTCTCCCTGGATATCCATTTAATGGGTATGGTCACGCTTCGAGCGGCTACATACCTTTGATTGGATTCCATTCTCCTTCTATCCCTTTTCCTCTTGCACAAACCCTTCATATTTTTGTATTAAACTATGTTCCACACAATATAGTACAAAAAGGGGTAAAATGTAGACACCCAAAAGTCACACATTGTTGTCTCTACATATCCATAGGTAATTCCACATATCCCTAGGATAGTGTAGGCTATTGTAGTCATGTGTAGTCATGCGTAGTTATACGTAGTCATGTGTAGTCACGTGTAGTAATGCATAGATTGTCGTAGTTTGCCATAACAGTGTGTAGACTTCCATATATCGCTTCATCAACTTTTAGGTCCAAAACCCTAATAAGCCTTCAAAATCACATCCCGTGCATTGGGATATCCTTAGATAGCCTATTTACACTCAATTGAGGTCTCCATGGGCTATTAATTGACAAAAACAATTATCAAGTCAATTCTTAAAATCTAATTTAATGTTGACTTCACTTAAGTCACCTTTTTAGGGCAAAATTGATTAGTTGAACTCTTAATATTTAATTAACACTAATTACATCCTCCCATATGTGTGTAATTAGGGTTAGCTAAGATATTTTCCTAGGAACCTAATCAAGCTCTAATTTGACTTAGGACCTCCTAATCCTAATTAGACTTAATCCTTCCTCACACATGTGTGAGGATAGGATATTTCCTATGAGGAATGTGAGACCTCCACCTAACAAACCCTAACTTAACTTTGGTTAGATTTCAGCCTAGGGTTAGTTTCCTTAACTCTCCCCCTACACCTTGCTATTTTCTATAAATAGTGGGTCTAAAACCCCTAATTATCTCTCTCTCCATATATGACATAAGCATGAAAACTGTCGAATTTAACACTGAAGTCTAAACTGTCAGATTTTACAGCGAACAGAAGCATAGCAGCAGCCAAGGAACCTCCCTATTGGAGCATTTTAGTAGAATACCACTTACGGTAGGATTCACCCCCCACCCCACAAATCCATTTTTGGTTCATCCCTCGAGTGGCAATTTCAGTCTACAAAGCCCAAATCACCTCAGATTTGACAGGTAAGCTTCCATTTATCATTCCTAAGTGTTTAGCATCATTTATTGTAACTTTCTATATGTTTTTGTGTTGATTTAGTCTTCATAACCAAGGTCCTGCCAAGGCAAGCCCCCCAACCAACTAACCCCATTTTGTAGGTTCTTCATAGGTCAAAATAGGAAGAACACCATCAACTACAACCCAGTGGTGGATCACAAACCCACCTACATTGAGGGACGATAGAAGGCGGTATCAAGATTTTTGTGAAGTTTATTACAAAAGATATTATGAAATGGAAACCTGTACCTATTGTAACCTATATTATATTTGAATAGAAATGAAATACAACTTTCTTGTTCAGCATACTTCGTGTTTATGTTAGATCAAATACCACTTTCCACCTGTTTCACCTTCTTCTCGCAACTTTAATCCAAATATGGTTCTTAATGGAATTTAATAATGAGCCCTAATTTAAGTTCAACTAATTGCACCCTAGTTTCTTACCTTTAATGGCTTAGGTAGTAGATGTAGATCTTGGTGTTTTGTTTCACCAAGTTGTTGCCTTCTAGCATATGAATTCACAACTTCTTGTTGGCTAACTAGAACAACTTCCTGCTTCACCAAAATATGGTCTTGAACTTTCTATATTGAGCCTTAGGTTTGGTGGCTTGATCCTTCCAATGATCTTCTGCCTTCTATTTTATATTTATAGAAATCCTTTATCTAAACTTGTGCCTTCTAACTATGAGAGGTAATATTCAAATCTCCTAGATTTGGTAGGCTTTTTCTATCTGAATCTTCCTTCAATATTCTTGTTGAATTCTAACTTCATATAGGATCTTCTTCTTCTCAAGATTTTGAATGTCTTGAGGTATTTATTAGATTCTTCTTTTGTATTTGGCACTCCTTGCCAAATTATTATTCTCTTGGTCTTATTTTTGGATGCTGACAATTGTTACAAGTCCTTCACTATCAAGAGATTTCTCCTTGATAGTGTATTTATCCAATGATTTCTCCTAGAAACTCTTTTAATGATGCTTCTATGAGCTCTATAATAAGGCTCTCCAAGCCTTCCTTTTCTACTTGAGACCTCTCCTAGATCTATCTTGCAGCTTCTATGGTCTTCCAACTGAGACCTTTTATTCAACCTTCATCTTCTGGAAGTTGGTGATGAGATCTCCTTTTCGGATCTTTGATTTTGCTACTTCTAAATTCTAGAATGGGACTTTGCTGGTATTTTATCTTCTTTATACAATTTGTAGACTTTGATGAAGATCACCAATCTCCTATTTCTTAGACTCTTCTCTGGAGTCTTCTTTAGAAACTCTTACCTAGAGTCTTCTTATGAATCAAGAATTCTTTTTAAAAAAATTCTTCAGAATTAAGGCTTCCATGGCCTTCTTTTTTGGATCAAGGATTCTCTGGAATTTTCTTCTTCAAGGCTTCTCTGGTGTTTTTTTCTTCAAGGCCTCTCTGGACTTTTCTTATTCTAGGCTTCTTTGGCCTACTCTTCTTCTAGGTTTCTCTACCATTTTTTTCTTCTACACTCTACAGGTATTCATCTTGAATGGATATCACCAATGTCCTATCTCCTCCTGGACTCATATTTTGGAGTCTCTTATTCCTTGAGTCTGCTATAAGGCTACTTTGACCTTTTTCTTCATTTATGCACTTTACAGGATTATAGGTCTTGTAATAGGACATTTTTCGAGGTCTTTGAAATATTTAGTCTTCTCCTTGTTGTTGTGGGTGTTGGAATTATTATAAGAATATATTCTTCCTAACTCTCTTATAGGAATATTTAATCTAGAGATTATAATATTCACTAGTTAATTTCTCAATCTAGTGGGATGAATTTTGAGTCCTAGTCTTCATGAGTTTTTTTGCAACTCTGTGGAAAGACTCTAGCCAGATGTAATCTCAAAATTATTTTAACTAAGATTTTATTTTAGTCCTCACTTGTGATTCTCTCCCTAATCCTATTGACCTTCTGGACTTCGCTTATGACAACTTTTACAAGTGGTGATGCACATTGGAAAGTTTAGTTTCCAAAAGTCCAAAGTGGAACTATGATGGATGTAGGTCCTCCTATTTCTATCTTGATTCACTGTGGATCTGATACCACTGTTAGATTTTAAGGATATATTCAGTGGGAGAGATATAACATAGGTCCTGATAAGATGAAAGTAAGTGAATATGCAATATGACTAAATATATTATAAATAGAAAGTGGTAAAAATACAATGCAGCATTGAGGGTATGGTCACTCCATTAATATAATTTAAAGAACTACATTTTGCTCCATACAGGAGCTCTACCACTATCTACTACTCTCTTCTATAATGCTCTTGAATCTATATGCTACATCTTATGATCTATCACTATGAGACCCTTTATATAGGAAAATAGATTCCTTGGCCAACACTCTCCCTAGTTGTGCAAGTGGACAACTTACACGTTACAACATGCACATTGACACTTGTGCATTTATTACATTGCTTGAGTTAAGTATCTAACTTCCCCCTAAATTAATCTCTACTCTAACTATGTACCAAAGATGGTACATTTACAGGATCTAAATGATGTAATCTATTCTAACTCTCACATTCAACTTGCTTTTACATAGCTTTCCTAGCTATTGTTCTCCTTGCTTTGCAATAGATATGTAATGGGTGCAAAGCTTCCTTATGTTATTACAGGTTGATGTTATTTTTGGGTGCTTTCTTTGGCAACTGAGATGGTATTTATAGACACCCAAAATCGATACTTATGAGCCCTAGGTTGGCTCACCTTCTCTACTTGAAGTTTGCACCTTCTATATTCAATGATTCACCAATAGTGGATGTATAATACCTACTAGTGTCTTGAGACTCTCTATATTTCATCCACTTTAGGAGGGATATGGTGCACCAATGTAATATAAATAAGAAACTCTATTTTGCACCTAAGTTTTGGGAGTTCCTTGTCTCCTTTTTATGTGATTTTCTCCTATGATATGATGGCTTCTCGTTGTATAGCTTGAGGAAAAATGTAGCTTTTCCTTTGCTTCTTATATATGGTTGCTACTTGCTCTAATCATTGAGAGCAATGTATTGTTGCCTTTATTATTATACAACACTAATATCTAACTCCTTCATTTGGATAATTTAGTAACATTGAATCCAAGATAATAATCATGTAAAAAAATGTTCTTGAGAGATTAATATTTGCACTAACTTTCACCTTCACTGAAACACTTAGTGCACCTTAAAACTCTTTAATAACAATTAGTATAGTGTAATATTGATCTCACCTTATTACTCCTTTAAATGAACCTTAAATCATGCACTAGTAATTGATCCTAAATGCACTATAATCTCAGTAACTTAATGTAGTCTACTTTACTATAACTAAATAATAGGAAGATGATATTTTTCTTTTTATCTAAATATATCTAACTCCTATTTTAATGTGCAGTATAAACCCTTAAAAGAAACTTCCTTTTGCACTCTTTTGAAGACTATAATATGCAACCTTCTCTTTTCAACTTCTTAAAACTCTAATATGGTATTTAATGGAACTTGATAATAAATTAATTTAAAGTTCAATTAATGAACCTATTTGCATCCAAGTTGCTTACCTTAATTATCTCTATAGATGAAGGATTACTTGGTGATTCGATTCATAAAATTACTACCATTTAAGTGGATGAACTTGTAGCTATTCTTGGTTGTCTGAAACAACTCTCTAACTCACCTTTTTGTAGCTCCAAAAAACCTCTAATTTGGTACCCTTTAACTATAGTAGGTGACTTTGATTCTCCTTTAGGATGTATCCTAGAAATCTAAATTTTTCTACTATTTATGTTCTCCTAATTGCTACTCTTTTATAGTTAATTTTTGCACTGAAATGCTATTCTTGAAACTCAAAATTTTGGTAGGGAATTTCCCCAAATCGTAGCTGAGTTTTTCCTTCAATAATACTTTAGTGTTATGATGAATATATAATAAACCTCTATCTTTAAATGAACCTTCTAGACTTCAAATGTAGTCTTCAAACCTTTCAGGTTTGGTAGTAATTTTTGGCTCCTTTATCCTTAAACCTCCTTATCAAAATTTGAATTCAATATAGGCCCCCTTCTCAGGAATATATAAGTCTTGAGGTCTTCACCAATATCCTTTAATATTTGACAAACTCCTTGTCAAATCTATCTCAATTTGGGCTTGTTTTCGAACGGTGATAATTATCCCAAAATATTACTTTATTAGGAACTTATCCTTGGTGGTAAATTTCTCCAATGAGTTATCCTAATAATTTCTTTAATGGCATTCTTTATATCTCCTCTAATGATGCTCACCAAGCCTTCTCTTTATTTCTCCTTGAGACCTCACCAAGATATTCAATATCACAGCTCTTATGGTCTTCCAAATGAGACCTTTCCTTCAACATTCTACTATGGAAGTGTTGGTAATGAGATATTCCTCTTGGATCTCTAAAATTTGTTGTTGTTGGAATCTAGAATAGGACCTTGCTAGTCCTTCTTCACTTCTACAATCTGCAAGCTTCAATGGAGATCACCAACCTCCAATATTCTAGATCTGTAAGTTTTGTAACTAGATATTCTAAGGGTTTCTTCAACTTCTTTAGGGTGAAGTGTTCAATCTACACTAGATATCACAAATATCCTATATTCATCTGGACTCTTCACTGGAGTCTTCTTTTCTCCCTTTAATTTGTAACAAAAATCCTATGGTCATTTCTCCTTTTGCACTCTATAGGTTTGCAATCTCTAGTAATGAGACCTTTTCTTCAGGCCTACAAATATTTATTCTTCTATTTGGTGCTTATGGTGTTGAGTTGATTCTAAAGAAGATATTCTTCCTAGATATTTTGTAATTCACTTTGAATATCTTTTTTTGTAATAAAGTATTAGGACTATAATGGAAGAAACTCTAAATATAGATATAATTAATCTTTATTAGTTGATTTGCCAATCTAGTGGAATTTATTTGAGTCCTAGTCTTAAATATTTTTTTTGCAACCCTATAGAAAGAATCTAGCCAAATATAATCTTAGAAATTCTAAAACTGAGAATTCCTCTCAGTCTCTCTTTGTGGCTTTCCCTAATTCCTATCTGATCTACCATGTGCTCTGATACCACTATTAGCTTTTGATGGGATAGTATTACAAGAAGAACAACCACAAGATACAAGATAACGAATATGAGATAACTATAAACTAATGGTACAATAATATGCAAGAAAATAATGAGATGAACATCTGTAAATATCTTAGAAATATACCGTTAATGAAAGTGATAAAAATAGTACAATGCTATATAATGGAGGACATGAACACTCCATGAACAAATATGAAAAGACTACATTATACCATACTACTAAACTATACAACACACTATCTATATTAAATATGCTCACTATAATCACTCACTATGAGGTCTTTATATAGGAATATAGATTCCTTGGCCCTTACTCTACCTAAGACTCATGTACATGTGGAATACATGCACATTTACAACTTGCACATTGACACTTGTGCATTTATTACAATACTTGAAGTAACCAATTAAAATTTACTCTAGAGTAAACTCCTACTCTAGTTATGTACCAAATGTGGTATGTTTACATGAACCAAATTATGTAATATACTCTAATAAACATTTATCACATGTTAGACACTATCAGACTTGCAATGAATCGAGCACCATAAATCACATTCATTACCATTAGATAGTGCACAAATGAGCATAATTTTGAGACCATATGACTCCATGATTGCAAAGCATACATGGAACCTTAGTAGCAACTAGAAATAAGGATGATCGAGCATATATTATCAAGGATGTGTGCTAACCAATGAGGTGGCATAATTAGGGTCATGGAAGTCAACCATTAAAATCAGACTGCATGGAGAAATGGCATAGTAACCATGCATAGAAAAAATGGTTTATTATATATTACAAGTGATTTCATAATCCTATTGAGTTAAAAAGGCATGATCTATCATTAATTTATGTTTTTCTTGGATTTACCACTTTTTCCACTATTTGTATCGAGGTCGCACAAAATATTCGTCATGCATTGGAAGGTGATTACATCATTACATGTGCTTGATGGTCTTCCTATCAAAGCATGTGGTACTTCCCAAGGTATGATTGCACCATATTCAAGAAACCTTTTGCATGCATCAAGAACATGAGAAGGTAATTCAATTGCCATTTTCATCTTGTTGAAGATAAGAGCAAGCAAGAATTTGTAGAAAGAAGGTATAGTATCCCCACAAAAGAGAGTGAAAAAAAGTGTAATTCAAATCATGTATACAGAAGCAATATCATAGGGGACAAAAATAAAAATCCAAATAAAATATGATTGACAAGTTTTAGAAGCATTTTGAGCTGGTGGTAGTGTTTTAGAAGGCCATATGGATGCATTTTCTATAGAAATTTGAAGGTCGTGTGGAAGCACTTGCGGGAGAGTTTGCTCAATCACTTTAGAATAACCATGCAAGGATTGATGGAACTATTGTTAAGGTAACCCCCAAAAATCCGTAGTAAAACCTCTAAAATTCCTTGTGAGGGAGAGGATTTTATAAAAAAATTTAGAGCTACCCTTCCTAATATCTCAAATATTTTTAGATAAGAGGCGACCTTGAGCCCAAGTTAAAAAAAAAAAACTCTATAAAGACATTAAAAGTGCTATATACCCAACACTTGTAATACATTAGGCTATATCTTATTGTAATAATGTGGACAATGTATTTAGTTAGAAATGGGCCACGCGTTAAGTTAGCATAGTGTGTTGTCATAGAATCTTGTATATAACTACTTTGTCATAGAATCTCTTTATTGTCATAGAATTATGAATGTAATTGTTGGTATTATGAATATAATTGTTGATATTATTAATGTAACTAATATAAATTAGACAAGTCAAGAATATTGTTATAGAATACTTTCATACTAGGATATCATAGAATATTGTCATAAGATGTGAAGAAATATTTCTACAAATGTTATAAAATGAGAAAAATGTAATTCTCATGGGTCAGAGAAGAATTTGAATATTTTGTAAGGAGGATGCTCCCTTAAAGAGGCTTGTGATAGTAAAATTTATCATTTTGAATATGTTTGATGCATGTATGTTCTTGTTATCAAAATGAATGTTGTTTTCATTAATATTCTATGAATCATGGTTGTGGTATCCTTGGCGTTGAATTTTTTTTATCTCAATTCAACACCATGACACTAAGGATTTGAGGTAAAATATTGTCATGAGCAGAAGAGGTGTATTGCAAGTGGTATTAGAGTCCTTTTGGGGACTTGGTGAACATTTTTTTTCTATTTATCCTAGGTATGTAGGTTAGAAATGGTGTTCCAATCATTTTAAAATAATGAGGAGCTGTCATTATTGGCTAAGCTAGATTATCCATAAAGTGTCTAGTGAAATGAGTGGTGGTTAGGCTCTAATACCTAATCCTCAAACAACACTCATACATGGATTTTATATCCCACATATCTTTGGGTATCTCAAGATACCTCTATAGGAATCCATAGCCAAACCTTCATATATAGAAAACTAGTCGAACACGTAAAATCCATAGTGCATTGACACAACAATCGGCTAGATTACCCTCCCATACTATCATAGAAGCGGGTAGTGCACTCAATGGTATGTTCGGAATCCTCCTTGGGTAGTGGCATAAAATATTGGTTTGAGCACTATCGTTCATGGCTATGGTATAATAGAGGGCTATGGATATTACACAAACCCTAACCTAGACTCCATGTTTTCCCTACTCATCATATCAATAGCAAAGATTACGAGATGAAAAAATTAAAATTCAAAAACTTTGGGAATAGATACACCCTTTTTAAACCATACCAAAAAATATAGATTACCAAAAAATGCTATTTTGGGATTATCTCATTATAATTTTCTTAGTGAACTGATTGTTTTGATATAAAACACCCAAACACTTTTTCAAATCCTTACTAAAAATAGTAGTCTAGGTTGACAAAAAAATTGTCAATTTGGGATATAATCATTTATTATCATGTCATTAAGCTAATTGTATAGTATATAATACCCATACACTATTTTGGGACCCTTACTAAAAATAGTGACTACTAAGAATATCATTTCTATTTTTAGTAAATGCCCTTAGAGACCTGTTATCAAGCAATGAGTGTCAAACTAAACAAGATGGAGGAATAAATTTCCTAATTGGATGCCATCATGGATCTCAAGGATCAACTATGTTCTCTTGTTAGCATGCTAGTAGATTAAAAACATAATTAAGATCAAATGAGTTAGGACATTGAGGTGCTCAAGATTAAAAATCAAAATTTTGATGGGTCTAATGAGAATAGTCCAAATGCTCAAAAGTAAAAAACTATTGACCATCCTAATTATTCCAGAATAATTGTTGGAGAGAACACTTAGTGGCATTCAAGCAATAGAAGCATAACTCCATGAATTCCTAAAATAAATTTTCCAAGGTTTGATGGAACAAAACCACTGAGTTAGTTGATTAAGGTTGATAAATGGTATGAGCTACATGAAACTCTATTGGATCAAAGGATTTTATAGTTTCATTTCATTTTGACCTAGAAGCCCTAAATTGGTACCAATGGTTGATAAAACAACTTCCAAATCTTGGTTGGACACAATTCGAGAGAGAAATTCTTAGTCATTTAGGCCATCTAAATTTGAAGATTTTACTGGAGCACTCACTAAGTTGAGACAAATAGGAATTGTGCCCAAGTATATCATTGCTATTGAGAAGTTCACCTATAGAACTAAATCCCTTCTTGATAAATTTTTCAAGATTTGTTTTATTAGTCTCCTTAAGGAATAGATAAGGATTGAGATGTAAATGCTTAAACTAGCCACTTATATGATGGCCACATGGCTAGCCCAACTTGCAAAGAACAAATGGCATGCTCAAAGGAGGATTATCAACCTCCTACATTTCAAAATAGAAATTTTGCATCCACAAATAATAATGTTCCAAAATATTTAGTGGTTAAGAGGTTAACACTTAAGTAGATGGCCAATCACAAAGCCAAGGAACTTTGCTATAACTATGATGAAAATGGGACATGGTATACAAATGCAAATTCCAATGCCTCTACCTCTTAGATATGATAAATCCTCTAGATTATTTTTTAGATACAAGGGAAGAATTAGTGGATTCAGTGGAAGAACACCTAGATTCAATGGATGTAAGACCTCCAATCGACACTTAGGAAGAAGAGATTCATATTCTTTCTCTAAACGCCATCACTTGAATATCCACTCCATAGTGTAAGATAGTCCAAGGATTTCTCAAGAGGCATAAGTTTTTTATCCTTTTGGAATTGGGTATAATTAATAATTTTATTTATCCAACTATGGCAAAATAGGCAAATTTCTTCATTTATAGTCATGAATGAGTCCAAGTAAATTTCCAATGGGAACATCATGATTTGTACTAGGAAGTGTCAAAATGATCACCATAGACATTGACCCACTTTCGGTGGGTAATATTACTTAGTGAAGTAGGGAAAAATGGTGCACCAAATTATGTGGAACAATAAGCGTATCTACCCCATCTCGCTAATGAGCATAAAAAAGGAAGCATGCATGCAAAAAGGAAAGAATACCAAACAAAAGGAAATGAATCAAAGCAAGTCTTTTCTCATTAATTTGTTGGATCCAATCCAAGGTTACAGTAGTCCCCTTGAGGGCTCAAAATTGTGATACAATTGTTACAATATTGGGTGCCCAAAGACCAAGTCTTTCACGGAATCTGGGTGCACATCCAATGTTTCTCCGCGTACCCACAATCGAGGTGGGTGAGCCAATGCCGCCGCTACTTGTATCTAGGTTCTCTGATGTCTGATATTGCTTCCCAAAGCCTTCTGAGGACCTGCACCTACACACAAGGAAGCAAAAAGAGGTCAAATAGCAAGGGTGTATGGTGAAAACATGCAATCCCCATAGGGGCAAAATGGCATATGAATTAAAAGTGCATCAAATGATATCCAAATGACTTGAAAATTTGCAGAGATGTTAAAGAGGATGTTTTGGGAGGATATCACCCAAAAAATATCAGAAATTGCACCCGTAGACCCCTCGATTTAGCATCGCCCACCTGCAACCTACGAAAAGGAAGACAACAAAATCTCGAACCTGCACTCATCCAAAACTCATGAAATTTGGTCAGTATGCATAAATTGGCATTTCAAGACAACCCATATGATCATATTTTCCAATTGGATCCCGGATCCACCTGCATCAAACTGGGGTGCCCGGATGGGCCCTACGAGCCTACGGAAACTTAAAAATAGCATAACTAATTCATTTTAACTCCAAATGACCTGAAATTTGAACTGTAGCATCATGGAATAATTTAGAAAATAACTAATTAAAAATAGTAAAGAAATTGCTTAATAATTTACCCTCATCCTAGGGGGCGATGGTGACTGCAACTATTTGGGGGGCACCCTAGGAGGGGATACCCACCAAATCCGGCCACTTTTTGTTACCAAACCACTAGAAGATGTTCCTAAACAACCTAAGGTGTGTTTTCATCGAATTTGGTGAAGAAATTCACCCGGATGGAAAAGTTATGCTCGGATTACCTTCTTGAAGTCACCCGGTAACCTCCTTGGCAAAAGGGAGATTACGAGGGTAAAAAGGTGCAATAAGGTGAGGGGAAATATCGGAAGCACTCCATTGCATATCCTAGAACTCCTCTCTATGATTTTGTGTGGATATTGAACCCATTTTATAGCCCAAAGGGGCTCATGTGCAAAAAGGCATGCAAGGGCATGCATGGCAGGAGGTGCCACTTGTCAAATGGGAGGCATGCACAGGGTGTGGAAGAGAATCTCCCAATTTGGCCCTCATCAAGATGGATTTCATAAGGATTCCCTATCCTCTACCTCACATGCTCTGTTTGGGTGGTCAAATGGCAGTTTTTGGGTGCCATTTGGCCAAATTTTGACTTTTTTTGGGTCAAACTTCACCACCGTCCCACCCTGGGACGAGGGCTCACCACCATCCCAGGGTGGGATGATGGGAATATACCATCATCCCAGGGTGGGACGGTGGTGAATTTTGGGCCAAAACCTCCCAAAATTGGGCCGATAGCCTCCAAAACCCTTTCTGGAGTGGCTAGAACCACTGTGAGCCTCCTGAGGGCTGCCCAAGGGGCCATATGATGTCAATTTGATCATTGCTTGTGGATGCTTAATCAGATTTACCACATTTTAGTGTCTACAGATGCCCATTTTTGAGATGCATTGTGTGCAACATAGCGCTGAGCAAAAATAGATGACCAAAATGTAGAATGATTAAGGTTACTCGATAACCTAACCAACTTTAGATGCCCCAATCATGAAAAGGGCGTGTGTTCTTGAATCCTTGCTTCTGACTCATTGAATGAGCATGCTTATGCTTGAAAATTGTCTATCATGAAGGTTTAGGGCCTATGAATTCATGATGCTAGTAATTTCAAGCGTTATAATGTGATTTTGTGTGCTTGTTTGCTGCCCCAAGCAGGAGCATGATTGTCTTTATCGAAGATTCATTGAACGAACGCAATTCACATAATTGAGTGTGTGCTTGCTGATTTGGACTGAGTATGACTACCCCCTCAAGTGATGAGTCGATGAGGGAATGACCAATGAGAAAAGTGATGAGTCACTTGACCCAATTGACTTGTGTTATGCTTACCTTCAGTTTTGTCCCTTGAAAAATAGGGCAATTTGGAGAGGATTTTGGTGACTTTGTTGAGTTTTCCTGGAGGAAAGGAGCTGAAAACTGCATGTTCTGGGGGTGGTCCAGCCACAATGGCCTTCTTAGGGCATGAATTAACAACTTTTCCATCCCTCCTAGGATCCTCAGGGTTGCATTTTGATCTATGTGAAATTTGGACCCAATTTGAGCTATTTTGGTGCAATTTTGGACCTGTTTTGGGTCATTTTGGGTTGTTTTGGCCTATTTTTGCTACCACCATCCTAGGGTTGGATGAGGGCATGTTATACCACCATCTCAGGGTGGCACGGTCGGCCAAATGTGTGCTCATCCCACCCTGGGATGGTGGTGACCCCTGCATCTTTATATAAACCCAAAATATGAAGGTTAGGCTCATTTTTGCATGCTTTCTTTGGCAGTTTGAGAGGTGAGGAGTAGGAGAGTGATTCTGAGTAGTGGAGCACTATCAAATTCATCCCACAGTCACCATGAGTCAGTGGGTAGACTCAGCCAGTGGAGGAGCCGATGCGAGACAGGTATGCCAAGTCTCTCTTATTGCATTTTCCTAGTGTTAGGAGTTGATTTTCTTGCTTTTATGGTATGTTTTTGGCTTGGAAGCATATCACACTAGATTGTAGGTAATTAAACCTAATTTATGAGATATGTACCAAATTTTGTGTTTTACCCATGTTTTTGTGCAATTAGATTGCATTTTATAGGTCCAATTTTGCATTGTTTTTGCTATTTTTGATGGCCTAAAAGGCCTTTTTGAGCCCAATTTTTTGGAGTCATCCCTAGGTGGGATGGCTAGTGTGGGCTGGTCATAGGCCATCCCTTGATGGGTTGGCCATAGGGTTGGGGGCCATTCCTAGGAGGAATGGCCACAAACCGGCCTCAAAGAGGGGCCATTTTGAGTCTTTTCTTTTGAATGTTTTTGGGGCCATGCGAGGCCATTTTGGTGGTGTATTATTGAGTTGCTTATCCCTATCAAGTGGTGAGGAGTCGGTATCGAGTACCTACTCTCTTTTATTCCATGAGGGATGCCTTGACCATAGAGGACTAGGAGTGGTTGGATGCCATCGGCCTCAAGCAGGTGACCCGATTAGAGGCTGTCATAGGAGACCATGCATATCTGATTGCCTTGATTGATCTATGGGATCCATGCACCAATACCTTCCACCTACCCATTGGGGAGATGATGGTGATGCTGGAGGATGTCTATCAGATTCTTTGAATTTTTATAGAAGGGTGGCTGATCCACATGACACCATGAGATCGAAGACAAATAGTGCTCGAGAGGTACTTCAGTTATGATCTAGAGATGGTAGAGTTGGACTGCTTGAAGGGTGGTATGCTGGTAGGATTCTAGCATGAGGTGAAGGTATTGGGGGTGAGGCATACACTACTCATGATGCTCATCTCCAATATGCTACTACCAGATTCTTCTAGAGTGAGGTTCCCATGGAACCTAGTGGAGATAGTGTTTGCGTTGGTGAGGTCTACTATGGCGGAGCCACTGGTGATGGCATGGGGTACTACACTATTGGCACAACTCTATGATGAGTTGTACGAGATCCACTACCATTGGAGAAAGGGTATTGGGTGTAGCTTTTTTTTGCAGTGCTGGGGATGGCAGCACATAGCTATGGGGTGACCATAGGGGCTACCCTGGATGACTCGGGCATAGCTAGCAGACAGGGAGATAGGATATGGTATCCTATGGTAGAGGGCTCAGGAGAGGGGATAGAGTCGATGATTCGTAGGTGAGGTGGCCTACTATGCAGATCTATTTGCCTAACTCGGGGTAGGTCAGGTATTCTGGAGGCCATACAGAGATTGTCCAGAGTGGGCAGATGCTACTGTATAGCTCCATAGGGTGCAACGAGGTAGATGGTTAGTTGGATGACATGGCATGGAGTGGGAGTACTTCCCTTTTGCTTGGGTGATGCGATAGTTTGGGCTATGCCAAGGGGTGCCTAGTGAGTCGGTGCCTTATCGGCATCATGGGATGAGAGGACATTGGCATGGCCGATGGTAGAGGTAGTGGCATGGGATGCAGATCTTGTAGTGGACATTCTAGATGTGGATGATGTCGGGACTACAGTAGAGTATGATGCTTGGTGGGTGATAGGCCAGGGGTGTGGAGAGGGGCCACTGAGGAGGGGTGCAGCTAGGGAGGCACATCAGGATGTTTCTGGTGAGGACCAGGGTGAGGTAGGTGATTGGTAGGGACATAGGGTAGGGGAGCATGTGGATCTCCTGGACTTAGGAGATCGAGGTGACTTGGGGGATGATGATGTTGGGGATGAGGAGGTGCAGGCACCATCGATGGCACCAGGGGATATAGAGGTAGAGCTATGAGATGAGCTACTCAGGGTGAGGTAGGAGAGAGATCTCCTATGGACATAGGTGCATGATGTACAGGTAGAGCTAGCAGCCGAGTGAGCTGAGGTACAGGTGGCTCAGGCTGAGATAGCATCTCTTCGGGCATAGCTATGATCTCGAAGCCCTACACAAGAGGATTCTAGCAGTGGGGAGGTGACTAGGCTATAGGTAGAGGTGACACGACTCCATTCTATGGTGGAGACTTACTAGGCATGGTGTCGATGGGGGTAGGCTTATGCGGATGAGCTGGAGACTAAGGTAGTACGCCTTGGTGGGCGTATACGGGATGATGGAGGTGCTAGTGGGTCATACCAGAGTCACCATAGTAGGATAGGGTAGTCCTCCTCTAGGTGGGAGGCACCAGGGTCTAGGTGGAGAGCTAACAGGGTAGGTGGTAGCAGATATGGGAGTTCATAGAGGACTCCTACTACAGGTGGGAGTGCGAGTCATAGTACCGATCCTGCATGACCATGGTAGTGGCTCGCATGACTCTTTTTGTGTTTTTGGATGTTTTAGCAGTGTGAAGTCTGAGGACTCACTTTATTGTAGCCGATGGGCAACATGATGTATCTTTTTGTCCCATACATATACACACACACATATATATATACATATATATATATATATATATATATGAGCTTTTTATGTGGTTTATCATCATGTGTTTATTGTTTTATGAGATGTATGCAAATGTATGCAATTTGATTTATGTAATGATGATGAATGCCTATGTATGCATATTTTGTGATTGTGATTTGATTTTATTTTGTACATGCATGGATGTATATTGATATGGATGATTTCTTGATCTAGAGGATGCAATGTGTAGACTACATGTTGTATTATGCTAGCACCATAGATGATGTATTTTGCACCAACTCATATGTAATGTTGTCATGAGACTTTATATAATGGATTTGTGAATAATGTAATTGAAATGAATGAGGTGAAGTGATATGAATGATATGTTGTTTAGGAAATGCTCATTAGGTTTTCATGAGACTCAAACACTCTAGTCAACTTATCAAAAGTTGTATACTAACCATGCAAGACTTTTTGACAAGGTATGAATCTGCTAGGATGACCAAGGTACTTCATATCCCTGTGTGTGCAAGTGAGTTCATTCTTGTGAGATGCATAAGGATACCACTAGTGCCAAGTAGGCTCTCAACCAAACCTATACTGAGGATCACCAAATGAATGCCACCATCGTAGGTTTTGTACTAAGTATGACTAGACCACTAGGCAATCTAGGTTACCAAAGCTAGCTCATCCACATGCAAACATTGGTCTACACATACGCCCGAAAGCTAATGTGATAGACATATCGTCATGCATGAGGCTACCACCATTGACGGATAGGCTATCCACCAAACCCGTAATGAGGATCACCTGATGGTTTTCCAAATGTTGAGAGTTCCAGGGATTCAAGCTCAGGTGTCTTTTGGTTATTCAATTGATTGGGATTACTTGCTCTCATATATAGTGATGAAAATCACTATTTATTTTTCTTTTTAGTGACTATAATCACTATTTATTTTGAGTTTTTTCTTTTTTCTCTTGAGCAAGGGGTTTGAGTAGTGGTGATAACCACTATTATTTTTTATTGTTGCTTTTTGAGGATTTTGATTTCAAAGTTGAACTTGTGGGATTTTTGGCTTGTGGATGGCATTGATCCTTTAGGCCTTGGGGATGACTACCCATCCTTCATGGGGATGTGTAGTATGAATCCTTATGACTTTAGGGATCAAAGGTGTTTGGAAATGTTGATGGGAAGCTTTTGGGATTTTTTTGTGGAATGGTGTTGATCTTTTAGGCCTTGGGGATGACTACCCATCCTTCACAGGGACGTGTAGTATGAATCCTTATGACTTTAGGGATCAAGGGTGTTTGGAAATTTTGATAGTGGTGAAAACCACTATTGATTTTGAGGAATTGGGTGGGGAAGAGCTTGTCCTTTTGCCAACTCTCAGCATTCTTGAACCATTCGCATAGGGGGATGAGCAGGATGACCTTTTCACTTAAGGTAACCTAGACCACTTCATGGATTTCATCTATCTTTGTGCAAAACTTAGATTTTTAATGATTAATTGTGTTTGGGATATGATGTATGCAAGGCATAATCAATGCAAGACTCTACCTCCTAAAAATCAAGCTAGCCTTCTACAAAATCTGAGTAGAGACTAGATATGGTTGAGTGACTGAAAACCCTACTGACATTATTTAAAACAAATGGCTAAGTGAAGGGAATAGACATGATTATGAAAATGTGAAAAATGTGGGTGAAAATGCTAATTGTGGTATTTGAACTATGAGTACTTTCATGACATTGATTTTGAGCGGTAAGTAATGTACCATCATGGTGCTAGACATGTATGAGCAACTCTAAAATGTAAAGTGCTAATGATGAATATGCCTAGATGCAAGTGATGATAAAATGCAATGTGGTGTGATGCAATATTTTTGAATTTTTGAAATTTTGATGGATATGTATGTATGAAAGTGCAATGCGATGCAATGTTTTTGTATTTTGATGTTTTGATGATTTTTTTTGAATTTTTTGATTGATATGTATACACATGTGACCAACGGGCTTACTTGGGGGCCATTGGGGCATTTGGGGGGACCAAAGGGCTTATGGATGCCTTTGGGGCTTTTAGGTTTGACCTAGATGATCGTAGATAGTCCAGGAGCATTTTTACTTGACCTAGATGGTGAGAACCCGCTAGGAGCCTTTTGGGTGACCTAGACGTGCAACGACACTTAAAAAGTGTCTACGACTACCTAGGGGTATTTGGATATGACCAAAGGGCTTAGGGATGCCTTTGGGGCTTTTAGGGTTGACCTAGATGATCGTAGATAGTCTAGGAGCATTTTTACTTGACCTAGATGGTGAGAACCCGCTAGGAGCCTTTTGGGTGACCTAGACGTGCAATGACACTTAAAAAGTGTCTACGACTACCTAGGGGTATTTGGCTATGACCAAAGGGCTTAGGGATGCCTTTGGGGCTTTTAGGGTTGACCTAGATGATCGTAGATAGTCTAGGAGCATTTTTACTTGACCTAGATGGTGAGAACCCGCTAGGAGCCTTTTGGGTGACCTAGACGTGCAACGACACTTAAAAAGTGTCTATGACTGCCTAGGGGTATTTGGCTATGACCAAAGGGCTTATGGATGCCTTTGGGGATTTTAGGGTTGACCTAGATGATCGTAGATAGTCTAGGAGCATTTTTACTTGACCTAGATGGTGAGAACCTGCTAGGAGCCTTTTGGGTGACCTAGACGTGCAACGACACTTAAAAAGTGTCTATGACTACCTAGGGGTATTTGGTTATGACCAAAGGGCTTATGGATGCCTTTGGGGATTTTAGGGTTGACCTAGATGATCGTAGATAGTCTAGGAGCATTTTTACTTGACCTAGATGGTGAGAACCCGCTAGGAGCCTTTTGGGTGACCTAGACGTGCAACGGCACTTAAAAAGTGTCTATGACTACCTAGGGGTATTTGGCTATGACCAAAGGGCTTATGGATGCCTTTGGGGATTTTAGGGTTGACCTAGATGATCGTAGATAGTCTAGGAGCATTTTTACTTGACCTAGATGGTGAGAACCCACTAGGAGCCTTTTGGGTGACCTAGACGTGCAACGACACTTAAAAAGTGTCTACGACTACCTAGGGGTATTTGGCTATGACCAAAGGGCTTAGGGATGCCTTTGGGGATTTTAGGGTTGACCTAGATGATCGTAGATAGTCTAGGAGCATTTTTACTTGACCTAGATGGTGAGAACCCGCTAGGAGCCTTTTGGGTGCTCTCTAAGCATGAAATGGCCACAAGTGAAGGATGTTCAAGGGTTCAGGATCCTCGACACCTTCAAGTGAAGCTAGGTGATAAGTTCTAGGCCCTATTTGACTAGTGATGACAAAGGGACCTAACTAGTTTACCATAAATTTGTCCCGTAGGTGGGGCGGCAAGCTAGAATTCTGTTGGTTCTCTTTCAGGATGAGATCACCAACCTGAAAGTCTCTGAGATGGACTTTCATATTGTAGGCTCTTTTGAGCCACTCTTGATACACATGTAGATGCTCAAGTGCATTAATGCGATGCTCATCCAACAACATAAGTTGATCTAGGTGAGCTTGTCATGCAGTATCATCATCAATAAACTCCTGCATGGATATGCGTAGTGATGGGATTTCCAACTCTAGAGGCATGACCACCTCAGCACCATACACTAGTGAAAATGGAGTTGCCCCAGTGGGCGTCCGAATGCTAGTGCGGTAAGCCCAAAGGGCAAGCGGCATTTGTGTATGCCAATCGGTATGATTCTCTTTGACTATTTTCTTCAATATGGCAATTAATGTCTTGTTTGATGCTTCTGCTTGCCCATTTGCTTGTGGATAATAGGGTGTCAAAAAGTTGTGTTGGATATTATACTTTGTTATCAAAGCATGCACATATTTATTCTTGAATGATGTCCCATTATCCAAAATGATCTTGGATGGAATACCAAAATGACAAATGATATTATGCAATATGAACTCCGCTATGCGGGGTCCTATCGTAGTGGTAAGGGGAATTGCTTCCACCCACTTTGTAAAATACTCGGTAGCCATGATGATAAATGTGTGGTGGCCCAAGGATGCAGGGGAGATTTTCCCGATTAAATCCAACCCCCATTGCAAAAATGGCCAAGCCGATTGGATCGGTTGTAAGGCCTGGGAAGGTACATGTGTCAAGTTAGCATGGTGTTGACATTTCATGCACTTCCTCACATATGCGCAACAATCTCGCTCTAAAGTTGGCCAATAATAGCCCATGCGAAGAATGCGCTTTGCGATGGCCATGCCACTAAAATGGCCACCACAAGTACCATCGTGTGCTTGGGCCATTGCCCAAGTCGATTCTTGATACTCTAAGCAATGAAGGAGGATTCCTTCATAGCTTCGATGGTATAGGATGTCTCCTAACAAGACAAACTTTGTTGCCTTCCATTTAAATGTCCTTTTGGCAGCGTGCGATAATCCAGGAGGGAGGTTACCAAGCTTTAGGTACTCTCTAATTGGTGTGGACCAGTCCTGCTGTGTGGAAGCCTCGATTGCATGAATCGCCTATCCCTCATGAAGTTCATCCCGAGAAAATGCAGATTGGGATAGAACTTGTAAGAATAGCATTGTGCTGCTATCAAAAGGGGTTTGGGGGAATAGAGTCCCCCAAGCGGCATGATTCAAGCACTCATGAATGTGTGAGAATCTCTCTTGATGAGGTTCTATTTGAATCAAGTGGACTTCTGGCATGGCTTGAGTGCTCTCATGCTCAACCACTGATTGCGATAGCATCTTGACTTGAATGGTTGTCATCTCCCCTATGGGGTCTTGTGGAATCAAGGATCCTAAAGAGGCCATTGTATCCACAAAATTATTAGATGATCGAGGGAGTGCCTCGATGTCATACCATTCAAAATTTTCTAGGGATTTGTCCACAAGGGCTTTGTAGGCTTGCAAAACTGGGCACTTGCACTGGAAGATTCCCTTGACCTGGTTGACAATGAGCAAGGAGTCACCAAAAATATTGAGCTTGGTGATTTTCATGGCGATAGCCATTTTAAGCCCTATGAGTAAGGCTTCATACTCGACATTATTGTTGGTGTAGGGGAAATCAAGTTTAAATGATAGGGGTATGGGAGCCCCATGCGGTGTGAAAAACATGATTCCTGTGCCACCCCCTTGCTCGCATTTGGAGCCATCAAAGAAGAGAGTCATATCCGCCTGTGACTCAGGCTCATCAGAATCAGGTGATTCTGATATTTGGAAGACTCCATCATCGGGAAGCTCCATGCTAAGAGGCTGGTCCTCCTGGAGAGGAGCCTCTGCAAGTTGATCAACAATGACCTGTCCTTTGATTGACTTCTGTCCTATGAACTCTAGGTCAAATTCTGTCAACAACATGATCCATTTCACCGTGCGACTACTATGATAAGTATGACTCATCATGTATCACAATGGATTCTCTTTAGATACAACATACGTAGTGTGGCTGAGCATATAGTGTCATAGCTTCTTGGTAGCAAAAACCACCGCTAGACATAACTTTTCTACGTATGCGTACTTGATCTCATAGCTCACCAGGGTGCGACTGAGATAATATGTGGCCTATTCCTTATGAAATTCATTGTTTTGGGCTAACATGGCACCCAATGCGACCTCAGTAGCTGAGATATATAATCGGAATGGCACCCCTAGTCTAGGTGGAGCTAACACTAGTGACAAAGCCAGGTATTGTTTAATTATGTCAAAGGCATCCTGACATTCATTGTCCTAGTGGAATGTGACCCCCTTGTGTAAAAGTTTGTTCATGGGTCTACACTTGTCCGACAGTTGTGCTATAAAGCATTTGATGGATGCAATCCTCCCCTGCAAGCTACGAAGTTGCTTGATGGTAGTCGGGGGAGGCATTTCAAGGATTGCCTTGACTTTGTTAGGGTCCACTTCGATGCCTCATTTGGAAACTATAAATCCCAAGAGCTTTCCAGATGTGATGCCAAAGATGCACTTCTTGGGATTCAGTCTCACATTATGTTCAATAAGGTGATCGAGGACTTTGCGCAAGACATCTAGGTGCTCATGACGTAATAAAGATTTCGCCAATAAGTCATCCATGTAATCTTCCAAAATTTTATGCATGTAGTCATGGAAGATATATGTCATGGCACGCTGGTAGGTGGCACCGACATTCTTAAGGCCAAATGGCATGACCTTGTAACAAAATGTCCCCCAAGGCATTGTGAACGCCATTTTGAGCTGGTCTTCTAGGTTGATACGAATCTGATTATACCCAGAGAAGCCATCCATAAGGGAGAGCATTTCATGTCCTACGGTGGCATCTACCAAGGCATCTATGCTTGGCAAAGGAAAATCATCCTTAGGACTCACTTTGTTTAGGTCTCAAAAATTGGTGCAAATGTGAATCCTCCCATCAAGCTTCTTGATGGGAACCATGTTGGACAACCATGGTGGATAGTCTATAGAAATGACAAACTTGGCATCCAATAGTTTTTGTAGCTCATATTTGACCATCAAGGCCACTGTTGGGTGCATCTTTCTCAGCTTTTGCTTGACAGGTTTGACTGTGGGGTCAAGCGTGAGATTATGGGTGACCAGATTTGGATCTAGTCCCGACATGTCTTTGTAAGACCATGCAAAAGCTGCCTTCTTTTCTGTGAGAAGGGCTATATAATCAGCTTGCCTTTGGGGGATAGGCTTTCCCCTAGCTTGATATATTGTGGGTTTTCAGGATCTGAGCTGATATCTCTGTCAACCGTAGGCTCGATTGACATATGAGACCCCTCCTCCAACTGATGGGGAGTAGGTATCAAATGGATGTCATTAGCTAGATTTAAATCCTTGATGGGAACCTCGGGTTCCTCCTCAGCATGGAAGACATCATGAGTTGGTCCTATGGAGAAGTGAAACAATCCACCGTAAGCCCAATACTCAGAGGGTGATGGGGGTGAATCAGTGCGATCCCAATCAATCACATCTAGGTCTAGATGGAGTGGTTTGGAAGGATCGACTGGGTTGTGGAGTGGTGTGGTCAAATCAATGGAGATCATATTGATGAAATGTGTCTGCTCTCCAGGACCACGTGCATGTGACTGTGTATTGGTGTCATCTCTCACCCCTAGATGTGGCTCTGGGGGAATGGGGATCTCCGGATCCTATCTGGGAATAGACTGTAGGATGGGATCATTAGGCTCAAGGAGCTCCATGTGTGTGGGTGGGTCAGGGAAGACCTCATGATGAATCTAGCCTAGATTGATAGGCCTTGCCCTCAAGCATGGGCCAACATGTAACTGATGATAGACTTCATCTATGTTAATATTCTCGTGATGATGTCACAAATAATGAGGACCTAGGTATGCCCTCTCTGTCTCATCCTCATAGTCACTATCATATATGGGAACCTCATTGTTGCCCCTTGGGATCGGGCGATCAGGTAGGTGTGGTCCCATATATGCTAATTCCTCATAATCATCATCATGGATGAGGATTCCTTCATTCTCATCTTGTAGTGCCTCAGGCTCCCGAGGGCCCAACTGCTCAAGTAAATTAACTGCTCCTCCCCAGGAGGTCTATCTTCCTACGGGTGAACTGGCTCTTTAGGAGGAAGGAGCTACCACCAAACAGGATCAGGGAAAGGGAACAAATGTATGAGGCTTTCTTGTTGGTCATTAATGGGGACAATTTGTGAATGATCACTGTCCGACTCAAAAGGGTCATATGGCGCTACCTCATAACCCGACTCATCCTCTGAGGTCCACTCATATGAGGTGCCTGGATCTGACTCATCATAGACATGGGGACAACTCCGTGACCCTTCCCCTCTCTCAAAATGTGGGGGAATGTCACTGGGGATCATGGGGTTCCCATCTAGCCATGGAAAGTAATCTCCCAAGGAGTAGACTGTATTGGGATTGGCATAAGGGTCTTGGGCCAACCCACCCTCGTAGCCTATATTCAAGCGATTTAGGCTATCTAAGAGGACATCTAGAGGCAATGGATTGTTGCATCCCACTCCCAACTTGTCATAGGGTATTTGATATTGTGGTTGACAAGGGATTCTGGTGCCCTGCTCATACAGGCCTAACCCATAACCATGCTAGTTGCATAGGTCAAGGTACTTCAGGGTGAAGTTAGGGTTAGACAAGTAGTTGATATCCTCTCCAAAAGGTTCCTCATCTTCCTCCTATTGTTGGTAAGGTTTGATGCCATAGTCAAGGCCCCCATAGATAAAGTTTGTTTGATTAGGGGGAATACCAAGAGGCACGATAGTGCCTATGGGAAGACGGGGTCTACCCATGTCTTGCATCGACTCTAAAGTAGGAGTAGTGGTAACATTCCTAACCATGTACTCTCCCAATCTGGTAGAAGCCAGATGTACTATAACCTGGGGCTACGGATAGAAGAGGGATGAGAGTGAGACTTGATCCGGCTCATTGTTTGCCTCGTGTGGTGTCTCTTCATCATCCGGGCTAAGTATCTCCTCTGTAGAGATAGTGGATATGATTGGTTGGTCCTCCTCAATGGGCCACTTCTCTGGGTTCCTAGGCAAAGGATCCACTGATGTATTAGGCATCTAGGGTGGGGCCGATGATGAGGAGGGCATGGTATGCTGTAGCAGTGGGGTCGAACCTCGGCTAGATTTATTTGGTTGAAAATCTAGATGTATCGATGGCAAGGTCGACTCGGGTAATTGTTGCACCATGTTGCAGTACTTGAAGGGCTCTAGGTCCATGGGGATGACATGAACTTGCCCTTCGTGAGTGTACTTGAGGCACTGGTGAGCGATGGAAGGGATGCACTTCATGTCCCTGATCCATGGTCTTCCTAAAAAAATGTTGTATGCCATCTCACCCTCCAGGATGTGGCACATCGTCGAGATGATCTTTTCCCCTACTTGAATAGGTAAGATGATTGTACCAACCATTGAGCATATGGCATCATTGAATGCTCGAAGGGTGTAGGTAGATGTGACAATATGAGATGTTGGAAGCTTCAGGTGCTTCAGAGCTATTGTAGTTATGATGTTGCTCAAAGACCCAGTATCTATCAAGACTCTTTTGTATGGTGTTCCATTCACACGTGCGACAATGTGTAAAGGGGGATCCACCATATCATGTGGAACCGATTTAAGTTCATCTTCTTGAAAAGTAATTACCAGTTTCGTGCATTGCCGCACATGCCCCACAAAGTTGTTGAAGGAGTTAGACTCCTGGGGCTGAAGCTCAATTGCCTTAAGGATCTCCATCAAGGCTTCTCTATGAGGTTGTGATTGTTGGATGAGCTCATAGATGGAGATCCAGGCAGATGTTGTTCTTAAGCTCTGAGCGAGCTTGCTCTTAATGGTGACTACAGGCCTAGGTGGGAGGCTCGGTCTAGGAGGTGGTATAGGCTATGATGTCGAAGGGACATCACTCTGAGCCATAGGTGGTGCGACTGGACTTGGATACCACCTATTTCTTGTCACAATACTTACCATGCCAACATATCCTTGCTTAGGAGGGGCATGGTGAACCTCGTTCACCTGGGGCACTGGTTTGGCCTGCTCCACGTGGGCAGGCAAGGGGTCCTTAAAGACCCCCATCTATTGGTTGTTTGGTGTGATAGGGTTATCTACCTGGAGGGCATTCCTATCAATCAGGTCTTGCACCAGATGTTTGAATTTATAGCACATTTGCACATCATGCCCATTTTGCCTATGAAATTTGCAATATAGGTCTTCTCTGTATCCTTTGGGCTTAGGTGCATTAGGGTCGATAGGTCGACTATCAGGTAGATGGATCGCATTAGCCACCAAGAGGTGATCAAACACTGAATCCATAGACTCTACAATGGGCGTGAATTGTCGCTTGGGGTGACGCTATTGATTTTTCCCTTGACCATTCTGGTTATCCTTGGCATAGTTCCCAGGGGTGGCCTGATAATTAGGCTTTTGAGGTGGCACAACTGGCACTGGCCCCGGGACACTAATGGCAACCTGATTTACTGCTATTGACTTAGGTTGCATTGGGGTGTTCTTAGTGTTCTTGCTCCACTCCTTCTTGCAAGGCTTCGCAATCTCACCCTCTTGAATCTTGATTTCTTCGATGATCCTAGCCTGTGCTAAGGCATCTTCAAGAGTGGGGTATTGTTGCAACTGTAGCAACAAAGAGATTGGCTTTAAGCAACTTTTGGAGAACATCTGAGTCAACTCCGACATGGGGAGAAGATAAGGCAGCTTGGCGAGCAAGGTTCGCCATCTATTGCCATAATTTGTTATTGACTCATCATCATATTGTTTTAACCTAGCTACATCGGCCAGCGTTGCCTTCCTCTTGGTATTGAAGGCAAAGCACTCCAGGAATGCATCCGCAAGTTGGTCCAAATTATGGATGCTATGCTTAGGGAGTTGGTAAAACCACTTGGAGGTAGGGTCGATGAGGGTAGTCACAAATGTCCTCAAAAGCAAAGCATCGTCATCATGAATGTCGAAGCATTGGCCTAAGAACCTAGTGACATGTTCTTGCACATCCTCTTCTCCCTTAAAGGTAGCCAACTGAGGCAACTTAAATTGTTCTGGATAGGGAGGCGCAGGTACTGACGGATGGATAGGTTGACTACGCAATTGATGCATAGTGGGATTTTGAGATCCCGACCCAGAGGTCTTGTTCTCTACTAACTCCAGGCATTCTAACAATGCTTTGTAAGGACCTGAGGACTTGATCTCCTCATCTTTGTTCACATCTTGTGGTGGAGGTCTAGGCTCCTCCAACCTAGGGCGAGGTGGTGGTAAGTCACCCCCCTACCTCGGTAAGGCATCTCAACATATTCTATTTTTGGCTCGTGCTCAGTATAAGCCCCGTAAGGCATCTCTCGAGCCGGCCTATGAATGGGGGTATCTACCCATGGTGGGTGCCCTATGTTTGGCCTAGGAGGCATCTCCCGATCTAGCCTAGGAGGTCATGGAAGCAACATTTGATAAGGTCTCGGGGACCTCTCTCGAATGAGCATGGGTTGCCTCGGATGGACCTCCTGCCTATGTGTCTTAGGGGTAGGGACCCTCTCTCTCAAATTTTTTTGGAATAGCTCATTGGTCTGCTATTCGATCCTTTCTTTCTCAAGCTGGTGCAAGCGATCTAGTTGCTCTTTATCCCATCGAAGTTGCTTGAACTGAGCTTGGTGTTCTATGTATCTCGCAACCGCTTGCCTAATTTGATTCGTAGTGCGAGGCCTAGGAGGCCTAGGAGTCTCACCCTAGGGTTGACCTTGTCCAAGGTACTCTGTGTTCTCCATAGGGCGCTTGCCTCTCTCGAGGTTCACCACATTGACTTGAGGCTCAGGCTGGAACATGTGTTCATTACATTCAGCTAGCGCAGAGGCACATCGAGCATGCATGGTATATTGTTCCTGAGGAAAATCTGGGATCTCCTCATGTCTTCCCTCCTGGACGAGGAAAGGTAGGGCTGAGTTGGCTCACCTAGACCGACGGGTGTCATTCCCATCGGGCTGCAAGAGTTGTTGTATCCTATCAAGGCGATGCGGAGGTAGAGTCATGTCGACTTGCTCCGGCCAGTGTGTGAAGTCATACTCCTACCTCTACTTAGGTGTGTCAGCCCTAGTGGGTATGCGGATGCATGGCACCACTCTATCTATTAGCGCCTCAATGCGCAGTTGCCTTTCACCAAGGAAGGCCTATGAGATATCTACATATCGGGAACACTCTCCCAAGTAATGCTCATCATCCCTCGGGGTTTCCTAGAGAGGATCCCTTTAGAGATGAGGCTCATGCCCTACTGTCTTGGGGCTAGGTGGAGTGGAAGCTCACCAGGGAGGTATAACCAAGTCCCTAGGGCTATATCGGATATGATTCGTGTCTCCTAATCCACTCTCCATAGCTTTCGCCCATGATTGGGCTTGGTTGCGGGTGCGCACCATTGCGCTCCTCTATTAGTACCCCAAAGTGATTATCTTCTTTACAAATTCTTAATGAAATAGTATACAAGAAAGAAACACTCAATAAGATAGATGATTATCTCTTTTAAGTTTTAAGTGTGAATCCCTAAACTGTTTCGTGTGTTTTAGATGTGTTGTTTTGTAAAGAATGACCTTGTGTCACGTGTTTGAAATATTGTTGGATTGTAATCTCATGTTCAATTGGATTTCACCTGTATACTCATAGCTCGACAACCCGGCTATGAACTCCAGGTTGCGTTATCCCACCTATAATGTGTGGTGATGAGGTCCACACATGGCCAGGGAGCATAGGTCCTACCAGTTCCTCACCCAGTTCACCCGCAGTCTATGATACACCTCCCCGAAGGGTGATGCGTGCTATAACCCACGGGCTATGATGGATCTTGGAACCGGCCTTGGCAAGATGGATCGGGTTCATGGGATTTGAGCCAAGTGGATGGAGATGAAACCCACCATCACTTGAACTCTACTAGTGGATGGTAATGAAGTCCACCTCACTAGCGTTTACATGAATCATGGTGTGTGTGGTTCATTATTATCCAAGAAAGTAAGCAAAGAAGCAATCAATGACTATTCACTAAATGCATGCAATAGGTGCATTTTACTTTCAGAATAATAAGATAAGGAACCTACAAATTGACTTTATGAATGCAAATCCTACATGCTAACCTACCCAATGGGTAAGCCACAAGCAATCAAGCCAAACAGATGCATTGCTACTACAAGTTCTTTTTTATTTTCCTTCTACCTTTTGCTATGTGATGTTATAAGAAAAGCAAAAACACAAATTTTAACCTTTCTATGCAAGCAAGTGAAGAAATGAAACTTATTTTGACAGTATCTAAAAATATAGCAAAAAATCAGAGGGTTTAGGCACTTACCTTTGTTAGAGTTAAAGTGCACTATGCCTTCACCTTGACACTTATCAGTTTCACTTGACAAGTGTCATGTGTTGAATATAGGCTTATGCCTATATATTGTAACATTTTTATCAATAATATCAATTCCTTCAATTTTCCCTCCTAACATTTGGTATCAGAGCAGGCTTTTCCTGCACTGTGAAACCCTGAGGGGGGATTTCCCTCATGGAAATCCTCCCTCCCCCATCTCCCTCTCATATTTTTCCCATTTTTTTTCAAAATAGGGAGTATGCTCTTCATCCCTGATGGATGAATCAGAAACTAGAATTTTGAACATTAATGGCTGCCCCCAAATATTTTTTTTAGATCCATTTTTTTTCCCGATTGGTGCCTATGCTGATAGGTGTGAATAACAAATCCCATTAAGTTGTTATGAGTTGTGACTTGAAGATCTGAGAAATAATTGTTGTAACTCTTATGCATGGGAATCATGAAAGTAGGCAGATAACTCAGAGATGCATGGCAGTTTTGCACAGATGTATTCGCATTTCAACTGCGGGTTAAAGTGTGTGCTCGTTCCTACAACCAGAGTCATCAAAGGGTCTCAGGTTATTTTTTGGGTTTGAATCTGGGGAACAATGGCTTTTGAGAGGAAGGTTATCAATGGCGTCATTGCAAGAGAGTTCGACGATGCAGAAATCTGAAGAAGGGCAGCGTGGACGTGAACAAGCTCTACCATTCATAGACATCTTTGAAGTAAACCCACCAGCTTTGCACCTATGATGGAAGCGTGTTATGGTCATTAAAATCATGGGATCCATGCTGGGGATGAAGCACGTCGCCTGCATCATGGTTCCATGTGGGCGGGGCTGCATAATCTTTAGCTGCAGCGTCTTGGGGATGGTGAAGATAGACAACGCGTTGTATGATTACCTGGCATCGAAGCATGCGGTTCTGGGTCTGCTGAAGAGCGGCGTGGTGGAGCTGATGATATACCTTGTTATCCAGTATTTCGGCAGGGATTTTCTTCCCCAGTTTTTGAAAAGATGACGATCGAATTTCAAGTTGAAGAAGGGGCCCTGGGTTTCGCTATCGCATTGTGCTGCGCAAAGCTGTTCGAAGAGGAGATTCGAACTCGGGCCGTTGAGAAACCCTCAGACGAGCGGATATTCGAAATCGTGTTGAATTGATTTTTTGTATTGCCTCCTTGCTGTCATGAAATTATTGTAGCTACTGTTGTGCCAAAGCTGGATCTGTAATGTTTTTAACTGGAATTTTTCTTCTGTGTGAAGAGTTGCATGGTCATTTTTTATGGCTTCCTCGATAAACTGTGCCAAAGTAAATTCTACTGACATGCCCCGCAATAAACAAGTTTATTGGTGGTGAAAAAAAATAGCCGTATCTGATTATGGAATTTCCTGACTTTATTCTGCAGATCATGGGACACTACCAGAGCAACCGTGCCATGGATTTTCCTGCCACGTGAGGCGAGAAATGTTGGGTGGAATGCGGTCGAAAAAAAAATAGATTCCTTCTACATCATTGAGATTATTTAACTACCAAAGGCGATATTTATTGCCCGTTTCATATGCACTACTAGTCCATGGAAGCAATGCTAACCACTGTTGAATACTCCCTGATTTCTACATCGTATGACACATGGAGCGGAGAACTGGACGTCAACTAAGTTTTAGAAGCCGTGATTTCTGGTGTGCATTGCTATTTTACATTTGTCAATTTTTTTATTTCAGCAGATGGTGAAGGAGTGAAGATGACATGCAAAAATCCCTATTATACAGTGAGTACATGATGCAGTTGTAATAACAATCATAATGCAGTTGATCTATTTTCACGGCTATAGACAGAGGTGGAGGGACTTTCTTTCGTCAATGGAGGAACCAGAACAATGCCCCGTATTGCGAATCGCAGCCCACTTGGCGTTGAATTCGTAGCTGGCGGACTTTCTTTTGTCAATGGAGGAACCAAACAATGCCTTGCCATTGAAAACGTGTACATTACAAGCATTATTGGTGATGTTGGCCCATGGAGGAGTCTATTTTATCATATTTTTCCAATTTTAGGTGGAAAAAATTTTGAATTTTTTGCCAAAAATTATCACTGTGTGTGGGCTCGGATGCGATTCACAGGCACGGTGCACTACTCAGCTCCTTGGTGCTTGAGAGGACCTTCGATGATCAGGAGCATTTTTTTTACGTCCAAAACTCTCCTTGCATTGGGATCATGGCACCCATAAAACTGCCAGGCCCAGATTTCATGTGGCGAGAGAACAACAGGAGAGTCGTCGCAACATTTTTCTCTTGTGGCCGTAACCCTTGGACATGTTGGCGCGGTGACGTCCGCATGTTTTTCATAGAAAGCCAATCAGTTGGACGGTACTCAATGAAACGGTTTTGAAGGTCGGTGATTGAGCTCGAAGTGGAGGAATCGACGCTGTAATTTGTTGTGCTCTAACAGTCGCAGCAGCATCCTAGGCTATGCCAACGGCACCGCCAGGAGGATGGCCACTGCTCTTGATTCTGCATTGTGCATCAGAAGTTGTTCATAAATATCAAAGCCAAGGAGGGATGTTGTGCATTCTACTGTTAAAATATTGACATGTGGACTTTTTATTACTCTTTTAAATATTACTTCATAAATCATGGGTGGGGCATTTTATTTAAAACAGAAACATTTTATCTGAAAAATTAGGGGCATTTTCTTGATTGGAAGGCTGGAAGTTTTTTTTTCCACATGGAAGTGGAATGTGGAAGGCCCACATGGCCCATGTAATTCCCTTGTGAGGGAAAATTGAGAGACTATTTTTTTTTTTCGCTAGAGAGCGATGTCACCACAGTGCGAGTTTTTAGTTGTTGTCTTGGAGAGGCATGTTGTTTTCCATTATGATGAAGGCCCCTTTGATGGTGGAATATAGGGGTATTTATAGTCGTTGGAAACGTTTTTCAGCGACTGACACAATGGTGGTGTCAAATTGTAATTTTGAGGCTGTTTTAGTTCAATTTTTTTAGCCTCAAAATTTTTCTACCTTGGAGTGCACTTTCGGTTGTACCCGACACTCCCAAGGTACTTCCATATGTGATCCTTGTAACTAGTGATATTTTCTATACACTTGGCAAATGCAGTGGCTGGTTACCCATGCATTTCGGTAGGATGAAATGGTCACCATAAGGACACTTATACTAGGGACTATAGACAAAGACACCCTAGACTCTATCCGAGGTTTTTTCGGATCTACTTCTGAAGACTACAGACGAAGACACTTCAGAAGATTCTCTTCTTTTCTTCTTCTCTCCTCCTATTTTGATCTATGGCTTATTTTATTGTATTGAGTGCATTTTCGGCAGAGACCGACACTCTTATATGGCTTGTTTTTCCTTTCATTAGGTGCATTTTTGGTAGATACCGACACCTTCTAGATTGAGTTCACCATGAGGAGGGATTTCATACTCATGGTGAATCTAGTTAGTGACCTACGAGTGGCAACATCCTCTGAGGATGACCTGCAGAGGCAACAGACCCAGATGTGGCTGACCCTGAGGCACCCATGATGACCTTGAGGCACTTAGACGGCTGACCCAGTGGCAATAGACCCATTGAAGTGGCTGACCCTGAGGCAACAGACCGAGATGTATACACAGTGGATCTAGCGTTATTCATAGTTGGAGAGCCAAGCGCAAAGAGCATGAGCCTAGACCAAATAAGAGAGGATGATAGGTTATTTTTAGAGAAGTCAACATTAAGGGGGAATGTTACCTAATGTTGACTTGCTTTGTTTTTCTTTAGTTAGGATAGTGCACTTTAAGGGGGAATGTTAGAGTTAAAGTGCACTATGCCTTCACCTTGACACTTGTCAGTTTCACTTGACAAGTGTCATGTGTTGAATATAGGCTTATGCCTATATATTGTAACATTTTTATCAATAATATCAATTCCTTTAGTTTTCCCTCCTAACAACCTTGTCCATTTTGAAGCCTCCAAATTCTAAAATTTTGGGTAGAAATCTCTCTGTTTCACCATCGCTCCAGGGTGGGGCGAGTAGCAGCTCCACCACCATCCCAGGGTGGGACGGTGAAGCCACCATGATCACCACTGAAGTAGGGAAAAATGGTGCACCAAATTATGTGGAACAATAAGTGTATCTACCCCATCTCGCTAATGAGCATAAAAAAGGAAGCATGCATGCAAAAGTACAAGAAAACCAACAAAGGAAAATGAATCAAAGCAAGTCTTTTCTCATTAATTTGTTGGATCCAATACAAGGTTACAGTAGTCCCCTTGAGGGCTCAAAATTTTGATACAATTGTTACAATATTGGGTGCCCAAATACCAAGTCTTTCACAAAATCCGGGTGCACATCCAATGTTTCTCCGCGTACCCACAATCAATGTGGGTGAACCAATACTGCCACTACTTGTATCTAGGTTCTTTTATGTCTGATATTTCTTCCCAAATCCTTCTAAATACATGCACCTACACACAAGGAAACAAAATAGGTCAAATAGCAAGGGTGTATGGTGAAAACATGCAATCCCCATAGGGGCAAAATGGCATATGAATTAAAAGTACATCAAATGATATTAAAATGACTTGAAAATTTGTAGAGATGTTAAATAGGAGGTTTTAGGATGATATAACCCAAAAAATATTGGAAATTGCACCCATAGAACCCTCGATTTAGCGTCGCCCACCTACAACCTACAAAAAGGAAGACAACAAAATATTAAACCTGCACTCATCCAAAACTCATGAAATTTGGTCAATATGCATAAATTTTCATTTCAAGACAACCCATATGATCATATTTTCCAATTTGAGCCTGTATCCACCTGCATCAAATTATGGTGCCCGAATGGGCCCTAAGAGCCTGCGAAAACTTAAAAATAGCATAACTAGTTAATTTTAACTCCAAATGACCTGAAATTTGAATTTTAGCATCATGGAATAATTTAGAAAATAAATAATTAAAAAAATTAAAGAAATTTCTTAATAATTTACCCTCATCCCGGGGGGGTGATGGTGATTGCAACTATTTGGGGGGCACCCTAGGAGGGGATACCCACCAAATCTGGCCAATTTTTGTTACCAAACCACTATAAGATATTCCTAAACAACCTAAGGTGTGTTTTCATTGAATTTGGTGAAGAAATTCACCCGGATGGAAAAGTTATGCTCGGATTACCTTCTTGAAGTCACCCGGTAACCTCCTTGGAAAAAGGGAGATTACAAGGGCAAAAAGGTGCAATAATGTGAGGGGAAATATTATAAGCACTCCGTTGCATATCCTATAACTCCTCCCCCTAATTTTTTGTGTACCATGTATCCATTTTATAGCCCAAAGGGGCTCATGTGCAAAAAGGCATGCAAAGGCATGCATGGCAGGGGGTGCCACTTGTCAAATGGGAGGCATGCACCAGGTGTGGAATATAATCTCCCAATTTTGCCCTAATCAATATGTATTTCATAATTATTCCCTATCCTCTACCTCACATGCTCTTTTTGGGTGGTCAAATGCAGTTTTTGGGTGCCATTTGGCCAAATTTTGACTTTTTTTGGGTCAAACTTCACCACCATCCTAGGGTGGGATGATGGAAATATACCATTGTCTCAGGGTGGGATGATGGTTAATTTTGGGCCAAAACCTCCCAAAATTGGGCTGGTAGTCTCCAAAACCCTTTTTGGAGTGGTTAGAACCACTATGAGCCTCATGAGGGCTGCCCAAGAGGCCATGTTATGTGAATTTGATCACTGCTTGTGAGCGCTTAATTCCTTTTAGTGTCTACACTTAGAGCCCCTAAGATGTCCCTAACCCTTGCATTAGACAATGGTAAACCTCTTTCCCCCCTACATTACCTATCTCTAACCTTTTAGCGAAATTGCACTTGATTACGATGAGGCACGACTTTATAGAAGTGATATCGCACCCCGTCGACATGGGGTATGATTTCATGATTTTAGGGTTTTAATTATTAAAACATGATTTTAAACCCTTCCAACATGTTTTGCATTAGTCTGTGTTTGTTTTCCCACCCCTTTCACCTCAAATTTTTTCTATAAAATGAGGGGTTAATCTCACTCTTTCATATAGCAAAAAACGGATGATTTTTAGGATACATGATTAAGCTCAAAATTATTATGATTGATTTGTGCTCACATATTTACTTTTTCTCTACTTCCTATTTCTTCTACAATCTAACCCTAAAGTAAAAATTTTAGATTTGATATTCTACTACATTTATTTGGATTACTGTGTTATTGGTGGATTCGTGTTGTGGTCCAAAAGGAAAGAGAGTACCTATTTGGATACCTCAGTCTCTTATGCCTACCTCTATGCCATCCATCAGGTTTTGCATACTTTGTTTGCTACATTTATTTATGTTCTATGTTTATCTTTTATTTTTCATGTCTCTGAAGTGAAATTGTACCCTATCCTGATGAGGTGCAATTTTGCAAACCCTAATTTAGGGTTTTGCTCATAGAAGCAAGATCATGCCCTATTATGATGGAGTGCAACTTCGCCTATAGAGTTATCATGCCCGCTATCTGTGAGACATGATTTTTCCCAAGACCTAACTGGGGGAATCTATTAGATTCTTATTGCATGAGTATTTTATAAATCATATCTAGGGCATGATAGCATAATCTATTTTCTATTTCTCTGTTGTTGCATTATTGTTTTATGATTAATTTTCCAAGGTCAATTTTTGTTTTTTTTCAAAAGTCATATAAAAAGACCTAGGGGGCTTGACAGTTGTGCCTCCAAGCATTGTTGTAGAATGACCTAAGCAGGCCCCCTAATGCTAATGCTATTTTCAAGTGTTTCATAAATTATCTTGTAGAAACAAGTATTTTTGGTATCATTGGACAAGAGGTAGAAAATCTAGATCAACCACCGATCAAGATAAGTGTTCTAATCATTTTACTAGTTGAAGATCTGATTTGAATATTGATTCTTAGGCAAATAAAGTGAAAAACATATAGTGTGCATCTAGGGTTAATATTGTGAATTTATCTTGTGCCCTTAATTTAAAGTTTTTCTAGATAAAACCCTAGGTTAGCAAGCATTCAAAGGAAGAATCATATTAGGCTAGCTCTTGTATTATTACATTCTATTTTCTACATTGTCCTTTATCTTTCGTAGCATAAATCTAGAAAGGCCAAACTTAGGTGATTGCTTGAAACAAAATACATCAAACCATCCTAAAATCCTGAGGACTTGGAACGGATCCTTAAACCGTTCTTGGTGAACCCTTCCCCCTAGCACCAAGTGTAGAGAACAACATACCCCCACGGTTCACCCCATAAGGCTTTCTATCTTTCATGGATCCAAAAATTTTGAGAATTGTACGTGGTAGGGCAGTTTTTCCCCTCTACATATTTGGTGAACCTGATGTGAACACCTCCTTTATTTTAAAAAATCTAAGTAAAATTATTAATTTTGTTTGAAGAACTTTTAATAAGATTAAAATTTGTGTGTTGGTATTTTCCCGTAACTGTTTCCACTACTAGTAATGGATTCCTTCTATAGAAGTCAGAGGAAATAATTAGAATCTAATTATGTTTCTTTGGAATATTATTAGATTGATAGGTAAGATCCTAATGTAGTTCCAGAAGAGCAAGAAGCGGAATATATGAAAACTAAAACTAATCCTAATCCTTATGCTAGACCTAATGGTAGCTTTGTCTTCTCATCATTTGATCATATTTGGGAATTCATGAATTCTCATAAGGAGAAGCTATTGAAATATGTAGAATGAGAAGCTTATCTTGAAAATAAATATGCTACTCCTTCTTCTCCCATTAGGTCTCTTGTGCTTAATCATGATAATCCCACATCTCAACCTGTGTATCTCAGTAATCTGAAGAACCAAGTAACTAGTGCTACTACTAATACCACCAATGTTGGATGGAATCCACCTATTCCTCTAACTAGTAGTGGCACTCAATTATTTTAAATTTCCTCCTTCATCCTCTAATGTCAACACTATTTATTTTGTTAGACCACAAGTAAATCTTTCATTTTCACAAGGCACCATTTTTAATAATAACCTTCTCATGCCCAACCTAATTCAAGGGAATATAAAAAACACACATAATCCAAAAATACATAATTTGGTAAATATAGTGAATCATTTGCTTTCAAGGATGGATATGATTCAACCTTCAGGGTTTACATACAATTATAAGGAAATGTGTAGTCAACCATTGGATCCTATTGTTGCTGCTAGATCTTATACCAAGCATTTTCCTATGCCAATTTTATCAATCTATAAAGGGACATAAGATCCAATAGAGCATCTAAGAGGATTCACTATAGCTTGCCATGATCTTGTTTATGATGATATGCTTCTATTGAAAACATTTCCAAAGAGTCTTGTTGAAGTTGCATTAGAATGGTATTATTGGTTGTCCAACTATTATTTAAAGAGATTTGAGAAGATTGCAGTTATGTTTATTTATATATTTAGTGCTTACATATAAAAGGACTAACAATGAGAGACATATATGATTTAAAGTAAAGTAAAGAAGAAAGTTTTTTAGAATTATTAGCTCATTGGAGAAGTTTAGTTGGTTGATTAAGACAACTTGTGTCTCAGAAAGATATGCTTGATATATTCATTGGTAATTTACAAGAATAAATATCTTATGCACTAGAAACTACTATTATCACATCTCTTGATCAAGCAATTGAGTTAGCTAGAAAAGTGGAACAAGCTCTCATTAGAAGAGGCCAGGTTAAGACTAAATAATAAAAGCCTACTATGTCTAAACATAATAATAAGCATACAAGAGGTGATAATGATAGTAGGCATGTTAATAATATCACCAACAACCTATAAAATATTGTACTTCAAAAACCTCCTCAAAGGAATTTTACCAGACTTAATATACCTATGGAAGCAGTTTTGAAGCAACTATTGGAAGCTAAGGCAATTGAACTACTTCCTATAAGACAACTAGATACTACAACTCATTGGTACAAGGCAGGTCAATATTGCACATATCACATAGTAGGACATTGGACAAACTCTTGTAAGAAGTTGAAGCATGTGGTTCAAGATTTGATTGATGTAGGATGCATTGATTTAAGAAATTCCCAAACTCCAAGTAATCAGGTTCCTATTCAACAAGCTCCAACAACAAATCAAGATATGGGAATATTCAAGGATCCATTACCAAAGCATGATAAAAAAGTAGCCAATCAGGTGGCTCATCAATATGATTCCTTATGCCACAATAATGTGGTTGGTATGGTTGGGATAACTACAAAGAAACAAGCTCATAATCAACAAGGACAGTGTTTAGCACCACAATCTAGTTCATTATAGATAATCTGAGAAAATATTCAGCTACAAGAGTTCCACCTATAGTGTTGAGACCACATTCACAAATTTCATTTGATCTTCAGAAGTAGTTAGCTAATACTCTAGCAAAAATATCAGTTTTAGAGCTTTTGCAGACTTATCCTGATCATAGAAATGCTTTATAGAGTTTCAATAATGTATATATATATATATATATATATATTCATGTAGTTGAATTTACATTTTCCATTGCATCCACCTGCTTGCTCATATAGATTTTTAGGGATTTCGTGATAATGGCATGTGATGATACCTAGTTTGATCATAGCTCACATGCTGTTACACTTCTCACTAGGACTCTGATGCCTAGCAATATCCCCCCTAATTATTTATCCCTTATTTCTTCTTATGATTGCTTCTTCTCCTTCTCTCAATTTCTTTATCATGATAATGCTTTTATTCATAGTATTTTTAAGATCCCTATCTAGGATAACACTTGCATACTATTTATTCACATATTACACCCCACATGGGATACTTATACATCATAGCAGGTATTACATTATCTACAATCTTCTATTGGATCATACTCTCTTTTGACTCAATAGGATTAACACCCCATTACAGGATAAGCTCCTTGGTCAGTTCAGTAGACCTCAACATACATCCTAGTGGGTAAACACCTCATAACAATAAATAGGGGAGCAACCACCCATAAAGGGTCAAAATCCACGCATCTTTTTTCACTACTGCAAGTGCTAAACCTATAGCGGGTCTAGCTCTCTGTTTGAGACAATCTATGATATCTAACTACATTTTTTCCTCGTAACCTACGCTAGTTTCATGCTATGGGTCATTAGTTTTTCTCCTTTTTAGATGGTTTACCTTTGGATTTTCTTCTTCTTCTTCTTATATTTCTTCTCTCTCATTTTCTCTCTTCTTCTTTATTCTTCTTTTTTTTATTTCCCTATTTTTGATTGTCTCCTTCATCCTTATCCTTCTCATTTCTTTCCTTTTTCATCCATCCATTTTTTGTACAGTGTGCTTTAGGATAATTTATATGCATAAAAAAATAAATAAAAAACACATTACACATATTACACATATAATAAAACAACAAAAGCAACTATATATTACTCGAGAGAAAAAAAGTATATCATCCCTATGTCAGGTTGGTTTACCACAATCTAAAATTAGTACACTCAACCTAGGGATGCACACCACAATTCAAAAATTGGTGCCTCATCCTGATACCTAGTCCTCTCTCTATCCTAGATCTGAGAGCTAGCTCCCTCTAGCTCATCCTAAGGAGGAGGCAACCTAGGCTATGACATGGATTACCATGATACTAATGTCATTCATGATCAATATCATGATCTACTCGTTGACTATAGGGATGTAGGAAGTGGCATCCTCTAACATGGTGGGATAGCTATGTAGTAAGCCATATTGTAAAACATAACCCGCTAAAGGGCTATCTCCAACATCTCTCCCATCCATCATAGATCTGCTTGAAGAAGCTACATTGTGCCTCCTACCTGGATGCTCTCAACAATAGCCATTTCCTCTACCATGGCTCTCTGGTGATCTCCTTATAGATGAGTGATCTCTCCCTAGAGCTAGATGGTCTCTGCCCAAGCCATGGTCCTCTTAGCCTCTATAGTGCATAATAAACTTTGTAGTTTTTCTAGCCTCCTGGATCTGTCCTCTTGGACATGGGTCATTTGGCTCTATAGAGAGGCTACCTATGCTTGTATCTACTTTATCTCCCTCCTCTCTTGGCTCTCACCAATCACTACTATAGATGTGGAGGTATCTCCAAGATATTTGATCTATGGCCTCCCTATCTATGGAGGTATACCTCACCCCTCTCTCCTGTCCCTACCACCTATATGGCCTCCTCTACCACAAAATCTGTACATGATTCAGTCTCGATCTCAAAGTAGTGGGAGTCTACTATGCCCTCTCTATGGCTCAACAAGCTACCTCTCAAAATACTCACTACATGCCCAGGTCCATCACCTGGTGCCTTTATATCAATACTAGCAAGGATATCCTTTGGGGCACAACTCCTCTATACCACCTCTTGTACTTGATAGCCACTCCTGCATCATCTACCCTTAGGTAAACATAATGAGGATCATCCATATCCTCCTCAATCCACATAGTGAGGTCTGGCTCATCTCCTATCCCTTCTGGGTCCTGAGTCACCCTTCGATACCAGAAGTCCCCCAGGTTTGGGACTCCCTATAAAATCCTATGCTTTCGAAGAACTTGATAAAATCTAAATATCTCCAACTCCCCCTTCTCCGATCATAGCCACATAATACTTCACACCCTAGCTATATCTATCATGTCCTAAACCCACCCAGAGTGAATCTTCCATGGATACCATATGATCTTCATCTTCCAAAGCTCATAAATCATCCTCCTCACTAGTGGTAGGTTCCCTGCATAAGCCCTAGCAGTCCTCTCTAGGTACCTTGACCACCTGTATGTTGTTGGCTACTCTAGGTTGGGTAGGGGGCTTGGTAGTGTCTCTTATCTCTGTACCACAATGTGCTCCTAGCACCACACCTGGAGCAACGTCATACATACCAATATTGTACGATGCTTATACATGACATTATACATCTTGTATAGGTAGGCCAACACATATGGGCCCCACGCAAATTGAATCTTATGATCAGGCATGTCTGCCACTACTCTGCCATCGCCCATGGTAAGTTTTTCCTATTGGTATGGCACATTAGTAGTCTAGCTACAACTCCGTAGAGCTCGATGGTTAGAGGACCTGTCGCATAGCGACCCACTAGATCATTGATTGATATAGTGCTCTCTCACACCTGGTAAGTAAAACCTGTTGATAACCACTGTAATATGTCCATCCATCCCTATGCTCCATAAAATGCTATCCCTCTGATAGGGATCCATAAGAACTACCGCACATCCTCCAGTGTGACGATGAGCTCTCTTGTGGGTAACCAAAAAGTAGAGGACTCTGAGTACTGTTGGTCATCAAATCCACATAGGAAAGGACTTTCGATGGGTTTGCGCACCCTGGACCTATGACCAACATTGAAAGGCCAAGGGGAAGAGATGCCCCTCATGCCAATATCTGAAGAAAGGTCGACTCCTATACTAATCTACTTTTGGGGTTTAAGACAAGAGTGTAGGAAAGAAATAAACAGAGTAAAGGTTAGGAAAAGAAATAAAAAGGGGTAAGGGTTAGAGAAAGAAATAAAAAGAGTAAGGGTTAGAATATGATGATTTAATGTGGGAGATAACATGAAATATGATCACTCACTAATAACTCGAATAACAGCAAAGAACACCAAGAATAGATGAAAGAAACACGATACTCGCTTTCCTATGTATTGGACGAGTTCACAGGGTTCTTTCTCTCGTGTTGGAATTCAGGGTTTAGAGTAACAACGATTATGACAATGGAATAACAAAAACCACGACCCACCAGGAAGCATAAAAGAAAGCTTATACAACATTTTTCCTCTCCTATGTATCCTTTAGGGTGAATTTTAGGGTACAGTCCCCAATCACACACCGAATTTAGGATTCAGAGTCTCATTATACGAGTGCAGATAGACAAAAGAATTAAGAACAAAAGGCAACATAAAAGAGAGAAATGGAGTACAAAAATATTTAGTATTAGACATAGGACATCAAGTTACAACAGCTTTCTAGTAGAAATTTCCCCCCATTTTTACATTGCAAAGCCTAGGTTTTTATAGAGGACCCGACCCTCTGAGTCATTATTACAAAAAACGATGTACACCCTCGGGCTCTGAGAAATTGGCTCCTTGTGGTTCCTGCGACTGAGCTTTCAAATTGGTTGCCAAAACTGGTAACTGCAACTGGGTCAACCATGGAAAAAATCATTTAATGTGTCGCTCGAGTGTCCCTGGCTTCTGGATGCTGTGCTTGAGTGATCATTACGCCCACCGAGTTTTACTTCAAGGATTTTTACGTCCCTTTATTTTGCCAGAAATGGTCAGTGGGCTTATTGGACAAGAAAGGGGGTATTTATAAGGGGCCTTTGATCACCTTGGGAAGGTGCCCACCTTAGAATGTGGGCCCGAAAAGTGCTTTGCTACATCTCCGCCTCGCCAAAGCCTTGGGCCGAAGTAGATCTTCATTGATTTGTTCTTCGCAAAATAATGCTTCGCAGAAACTACTTCGGGGATGTCGAGTGCCGAGCGGGCTCCATATTTGAAATGGGTTTCTTTGTCCTTTGTTGGCGAAACTGCTTCGGCTAGAAAATGTTTTGGCCCGATTCTTTCTCAAAACTGCGGTTCGAGGAATATCCTCCCGAAGCACTTCTTTATTTCCAACACATTGTCATTTTGCTTCGGGCACCACTGCTTCGGGTGAAAACTGGCCAAAGTAGGTGTCAGAAATACTTTAGGCCTGAAGTAGTTTCCTTGCCTTAGCTGATTTGTATTATGCTCTCCTCCTTCGGCGAAGTCATTTGGATGCTGCTTCGCAAAACTTCTACCTGAAGCGGCTGCTGAAAATGCTTCGGGTGTGAAGCATTATTTTTGTATTTTCTTCAATGATATTACTTCGCAATGCTTTCGCCCGAAGTGGTGATTTAGAGTGCTTCGAGCCCGAAGCTCTTTTCACATTCTCCTTCTTTTCTTTCGACGAAGCTATTTTCCTTGGCTTGTTTGGTAGCGAAGCTCTTTTATAAAAAGGGGGCGATAGGGAGAGTCAAAATTGCTGTAACTTAAAATAAAAGAAAACTTTCAATCAAGGAAATATTATACAAAATTCTACTATTCTTCTACCCCTTGTATAATGTGACAAAAAGTGTCAACATTCTTGGCGGCTCGTGGGGTGATGAGCTCATCTCGAAAAAAGAACCCTTTAGTCCTGATCCATTGGGCTACAGAGTTACTGGTTTTCCCCAAACCCTACTTCTACGATATGTCCCTCTTCTTGTTCCTCTTCTCCTTCTTCTTCTCCCTCTTCCTCTGGCATGGCTTCTAGTTGAGGTGATGGTTTGAGGTGATCGTGGATGTGCTTCATCGTTCTTCGGACATGAGCCCAGGCACCCTTTTGGAATGGTTCTTGATCTTGTAATGCCTTAATCAAAATGCGAAACCGATCAATTTTCTTGATGTCAGCATGTTTTGCCCTGATGAATAAATCGTTTAGGCATGCTACCATATTGCAGTACCTCAAAATGAAGTCAATTATCTACCCTTCTGAGATCGGCTCCACCCACCCGTCTATCTCCGAGACATCACCTTCGAACTGGAGCCAGACTGGTTTGAGGTCATCTTTAGTCAAAAGGTTCTCGTCATCGTCTGTGAAACTTGGGAAACCCAAGGAAGAGAGGTCCTAAAAATAATTCATCAAGGCACGCTGCTCGTTGTCAAAAATTTCTTGGAGCCTTCTCGCCTTCTGAGCTTATCGCACCTTGGAAAAGAAGGCGTGAACTGTGGCCTAGGTCATGGACCAATCCCTAGTCGTCTGAGTCATCGCAGTGATCTGCAAGTCTTGATATTTTGCATTATGGACTTCGAAGGCTAACTTGAGCCTACTCCTGGCTTTCTATGTGACTTCATCAATGATTGTCCCCCCTTCGACGATAGTGTGTTGGGCGTCGGTGATGAAGGTTAGAATTGTGAGGGTGCTGGAACATTGAGACCTAAAATTCTTGAGCAAATGGGTGCGAATCTCCTTAATTCTACTATCAAACATCGATAGGTCTTCCTTCTCGTACATCTAGGCTTGCATTTGTGCAACTCTACCTTCCAGATCTTTGGCCTTTAGATCATTTTTGGCCTGTCTTCGTGCTTGATTTTCTTCAGTATTCTAGAGATGTAGAACTTGCAGCTTTAGGGCACGTGTTTCCTTTTTCTTGGCCTTGCACTGCTCCTCAGCCTCTGCCAACTTGGAGCGAACCCTCACCAAATATTCTTCTAACATAACATTGGCAGCCTCGGCCTCGATCCTACACTGGTTGGCGATGACTACATGAGCCCTAAAGGTCTCAATACGGACATGCATGGATGTCGATTCATTGTCTACATTTAGATGCACTAGGTCCTTAGGTTTTTCCTGGTAATCATAGTCTGTTGGAGTCATTTCATCCAGAGGCTTCTGTACCTTAGGGACCTTCTTGATCTTGTGCATCTTCCCAGCTTTTAAATCAAACACGACACATTTTTCAACTTGAGTCGTCGCTCGCCCTCTTTTCTTTCTCGCCTCCTTCAGGATTTTGTCGGTATTCTGTCGGGCTTGGAGCAGCTTCTCGACAAGGGGGTGCTCCTTGATCAAAGACATCTCAGACTCAAACAAGGCTGGGTCACCAGCCAAAGGAGTGAACAAATACAGGGAGTGGATGGGGGGTGTCTCATCGGAAGGTCCGACGGTGGGTGTGGAGGGGCTCGACGTCGAAGCGATACCTCCGCTTCTGCTAAGAATCAAGGGAGTGGCAGTGTGAGTGGGCGAAGTGACTTCAATGGACTTATCCCAGTCAAGATCATGGGACGGACTTGGACTAGCCACGGGTGACACATGAGGGGATGAGTGGCCCTACAGGGGAGACTGGTGGGAACCTTCGGTCGTGGCCGTAGTGGACATGGGTGAGTCTTAAGAAAAGGATGGAGAATGTGTACCTGAGTGCCCTCCTAGCAAAGCGACTGTAGTGATTTCAAGTGTAGTCATCTCCTGATCCTTTTCTGCCTCAGCATCCCCTTTAGATTGGAGGAGTTCCTCCACATTGATGACATTAATATCTGGGATGGTTTCTATGCTTGGTGGTGCTACGCCTTCGACGTTTGCTTTGGATGGGCCCGATGTAGGTCATCCAGTGGAAGGGCTCTAAAAACCTATGCAAAGCCGCTTTGGATGGCTTGGAGGCACTTGGACTGATTCTTGCCTCTTTCTCTTTGTCCTCACCAGTGGTTGTTCTAACTCCTCGAAACTCATGCCTTGGCCTCCCATAGGTACCTGAGGTGGTTTACATGGTGTGGCTTTGGCCTTCTTCCCTTTCTTCAGCTTCGAAGTAGTTTCCTTACATTTTGGTCTTTTGCTCGAACCTGGTATAGCTGGGGGAATGAGGTCGGTGAAGGACAGGGGCTTCCATGTCCCAGCATTGGCCTCATAGACCGCTACGAAGTCCTTTTCAGTCGCCAAAAGTTCATAAGAGTTCATATTTTGGCGATGGACCCTCATTATCCACCATTCTCTTAGCTAGGCCACATCCCAATATTTCGCCGCCTCCTTCAAGTCATCCTTTGCCTTCTTCTAGAAGGTGGAGTTGGGGCTCAAAAGAGGGTGCCAAACTGGGTCATATGCGACCTCCATCGGGTAGAACTCGTGCCAGGGAGGTAGCGTTTCCATTTTCTCCAAGTGCCACTCCAAATCCCTCCTGTTGGGATTGTTCCTCTACTCTACGATTTCTAGATAAGGGCAAGCATGGAAGTTCTTAAATCGAAGATGGTCCCTCATTACCCCCAGGGGGTCATAGAGCCATTGCTAAGGAAGCTAGACTAGGCCAAAATTGGCAAGTTTCTCCTCCAATAAAACATTTTTTTTGAGGGCAAACACCTTGATAACTCCCATTTTGAAAGGGAAATCGTAGGTGTGAGCCCATTTTCATCCATGGCCATAAATGGCGTTTGTTGCATCGCTCTGTCAAGCAACCTCCAATGTGAACTGGTGCTCGGAGGGGTAAACTGGCAGTAAGAAGGTCTTCCCTATGAATTCGAATATGCGAATTACAAGCCCCTGTGTCAGCTGAAAAATGTCTCCCCTTTTCTCTTGTACCATCTTGTCCCTTAGGAGGAGGGGAACCCAAGGGGAAGACCCCGTTAGCATGTGCATTGCGGGTCCCAAAAATTGTTGGTTAAAAGAATAATAGGACTCCATATTCAATAGGAGAGGGGTCCATTGGTATACAGGGTAGAGGATTTCCATCCTCGTCGCTTGCCGTAATAGCAACATAAGGGAAACTCTTATGTACATGAAATAAAAATAACCAAATAAGAAGAGAAAAGGGTGAGAAATACTTATTTGTCCCAGCATTCTTCATGCTGGTGAGTCACGTATGTAGGGTCCTGGACACCCATTCTGCCTAGTCAAAAAATATTGGGTTGGTGCTCGGCCTCGAAGCATCGAGGGCATAAAATTCCCCTTTGGAAATACACTCAGCCAAAGACACCTGCCATGGGTGCACCGAAGTGTCGGTAGATAGGCCTACCACCCATGCAATGATGGAGAATATGTTGGCATTTTTGAAGGCCTCTAAGGGTAGGGGCATTTGGGGAAAATTGCCCGAAGGGAGCCCACTTTTGAGGCTCTGCTGCAAAAAATTGATCATGTAATTGGAGGACTTGAACCTCTCCATTTGTTTGCTAAGAATAATGTTGTGAACTGTGTACCCCTTAGGAGTGCCCTGCTATGGTGCAAATGCTACCTGGACATCTTATTTTAGAATGGAGAATAGCTTGTGGCCGAAGGGGTCCACCACTTGCCTGGATGCGAGCTGATAGTTTCACGCAATGGCATCAATCAGCTCAGGGCAGTGATGTGTAGGGGGCATCAGATACCAGTATATCTAGGAGTAGTAAGCGACAACTCTTTTGCTATCTGTTAAGAGCCTGCTTTTCATGAACTTGATGGTGCTCCTGATTTTAGCTACGCTCCTTGACAGCTTGGTGTCTCTAATCCTATCCCATGCATCAATCGACGGTTCTTCAGGTTGCTCATCCTCAGAATCCTCTCTTTCTCTTATGACTTGTTTCTCGAGACGGTGGCTAAAATCAACTTTATTTGGCCCTTTTTCATGGCCCTTTGCCTTTGGCTGTTTGGGGGCTGCCACTTTTGGTTCCTTCCCCTTTTCCTTAGAGTTCTTCTTTCCCATAGTGCTAGGGGTAATGGAGAAAACAATGCGAAGGGCTTCGAGATTGGAGGCTTCAAAGCGCGAGATAGGAGAGCTTGAAGGCTAGCAACACAGTTTGCATGAATTATCGAGCAAATAGCTTTCTTACTGCCTTGATCCTGCCTTATATAGCCCTAGAAGGCAACTACCCATATTTAAGGCACTTACCATAATTGAATCTACGTCGCTTCATATAATTCACCGCATGGTGGAGTGGTACACAGGGTTGTATTTTATGATGATTGTGGCTTGCTTTGGAAGCGTGACCCTTTGCCACTTTGTACCCGAGCATGAAATTTTCTTCTAAATTAATCCCTAAAGGACGTACCCACCACATTTTCATTTAACTCGCCCACTTCGGATGCTTTTGAAGGTGGCTATCGACATGTTCCCCTAGGCACATTTTAAATGCCCCCGCCTTTTTCGTTGTCGGGTTGGTGAAGCCGAAGTCAGAGTTGAAGTGCTTCGGGGTGAACCCTTGGTGCGAGTTGTTTCTCTATGCTTTGGGCCCGAAGTAGTTCTCTTTGCCGAAGGTGGCTCGTCGGTCCTCCTTCGAAAACTATTTCGCTTGAACTCCCCTTGGTGCAGTACTTCTCGGGCCTTGATCCGAGTCGTTGCTGCGAGCCATTTTTCATTGGTTACTTTGGGAAACCTTTTCTCGAAGGAGTTTTTTTTTTTGGAGTGCTACCGAGTCAAAACTCAACCTGAGTTTCTAAGCAGCACTTTTATTTAATAGCTGAACTATTTACAATATTCACACAGGCTTGTGGCATAATGGGCATGCCGCCACCACGGACTCAACTTCAGGTGATTATTCGATGAACTTGCAGTGTCTAGACCAGATCTGATTGTACTTTAGCAGACCCTCAAGGTTCGGTTGGACCCTTCCTGAAGTTTTCCATGCTATGAAGAGGAAACAACATAGCCAATTTTTGTCCTTGCTAGTGCCCAGATTATTGGCGAAGAAGTTCGCCACTTGAAAGCCTTCTCGGGGCATTGGTCTTAGGGATAGCCGAAACCAATACCAGACCCAATGCCAAAATTCTACAGATTCTTCCAAATGAAGGCCGGGTACAGGTTCTTCCATCCCACTAATATGGTAACAAGGTTCCTCCGACGAAGAGTAGTCCTCTAGGATCTCTTCGAGCTCATCCTCTGAATCGGATAGGCTTGATGAGCTTTGGCTGAACACTTGCATGCCATCTCTTGGGATACAAAAAGGGTGCAAAAATGTGCCCTCTTTGTTCTCGGGTTCTTCCACTCAAGTCTACTTCTCTTCTCAGTTCACCTTTTGATGGAGATCACGAGCAACCATGTTGTTCATTGGGTGGGCCATGCTTGCGTACTTCCATTGTTGAGCTAGTATGAGGTCTGCTTCCTGAGCTCCAAATGACTGCATCTCAGGTCTCGATTCAGTGTGAGGAATGCCCCATGATGAGTACTATGTTGGCCAAATAGGAGCAGTAATTATCGGAGGAAGCGATGGAGTTTCTCTCCACTGCCACTTTCTCGATAGGAGTAGAAGTCGTTTCATTTGTATTGCCTCCTCAAATATTTGAGGGAAACTTCGTTCCTCGGATTGTAGTAGAATGAGGCTTACGTCCGGGTGGAAGGCCCGAACATAGAAGATATGGGCTTGGGCGGGCGTCGGTTGGATCTCTAGTGGAATTCTCTTCCAACTTCTATAGAATCAGACATTGAAATTTGTGATACCCTCCGAGGGTGCTCTCTTGATGGTGGAGAGGTATGTGAAGAGATGGAAGGGATCCTGAGAGCCATCAAACATCTCAATCAATGCCCCCGCTAAGTCATCCCATGAGCAGATGCTTTTGGGCCTGAGCAATCTGTACCACCGCAGCACCCTTCCTTCCAGAGATAGAACAAGAAGTCTGATCATGACATCTTCATGGATAATGTCATGGAGGGTCGCTAAATTGGCAACATCTTCAAGGTGCTCTTGGTCCATTCCCGTGGTGCCACTGTATTTCATCAATAATTTCAAAGCACTTTTGGGAATTTCGTGGTAGCTTTGGATATTCAGGGGGCCTGGATCATTCCAGCTAGGAAAGCTTCTCCTAGCCATTATGTTAGCAGCCTATGGAAATCGTGGTTGTCGTCGCTGAGTCAGAGTTGTTAGGTGGACATTCTTTCTCCGCTCATGAGGTCAAGGCTACTCACTAAACCTTGATTCCTTTGGGATATCTTCTTTCATATTTGAAAGGTGCCTACGACCAGGAAATCTGGATCTTCAGCTCAACTAAGTCGCCAGGTGATTTTATCAGATGAATATAGGCCAGAGATTCACCGAACTCGGACCTTCTTAAGGCACAGGGAGTCCTGGTTACAAAAACCAGGCTTAGGTACTGGTCTTCACGACTTTAGATATTCTTGGGTAAAATAGAGTCACCAGATGCTAAGAGTATTTTAGTAATGAGAGCATCGATTCTCACTACTACTCAGAAGATGATACTGACCGGATCTCACCGAGAACTTGTTAGAACTACTGGCTCCGGTGAAGACGGGCTAGAAATTTTCTCAAATATGGGACCTTGAGTCCCATCGAGTGTGCCAAAAACTGTTGGTCATCAAATCCACACAGGAAAGGACTTTCAGTGGGTTTGCGTGCCTTGGACCTACGACCAACATTGAAAGGCCAAGGGGAAGATATGCCCCTCGTGCCAATCTTCGAAGAAAGGTCGGCTCCTATACTAATCTACTTTTGGGGTTTAAGACAAGAGTGTAGGAAAGAAATAAATAGAGTAAGGGTTAGGAAAAGAAATAAAAAGGGGTAAGTGTTAGAGAAAGAAATAAAAAGAGTAAGGGTTAGAAGATGATGATTTAAGGTGGGAGAGAACAAGAAGCACGATCACTCGCTAATAACTCAAATAGCAGCAAATAACACCAAGAATAGATGAAAAAAATGTGATACTCGCTTTCCTATGTATCCTCTTGACGAGTTCACAGGGTTCTCCTTTCTCTCTCGCTGGAATTCAGGGTTTAGAGTAACAGCGATTAAGACAAAGGAATAACAGAAACCACGACCCACCAGGAAGCATAAAAGAAAGCTTATACAACGTTTTTCCTCTCCTATGTATCCTTTAGGGCAAATTTTAGGGTATAGTCCCCAATAACACATCAGATTCAGGATTCAGAGTCTTAGTATACGAGTTCAGATAGACAAAAGAATTAAGCATAGAATGCAGCATAAAAAAGAGAAATGGAGTACAAAAATCTTTAGTATTAGATGCAGGACATCAAGTTATAGTAGCTTTCTAGTAGAAAGTTCCCCCCTTTTTACATTGCAAAGCCTGGGTTTTTATAGAGGACCCGGCCCTCTGAGTCATTATTACAAAAAATGACGGAGTACACCCTCGGGCTCTGAGAAATCGGCTCCTCGCGGTTGCTGCGACTGAGCTTTCAAATCGGTTGTCAAAACTGGCAACTATGATCGGGTCAACCATGGAAATGTTCATTTAATGCACCACCCGAGTGTCCCTAGCTTTTGGATGCTGTGCTTGAGTGATCGTTACGCCCGTCGGGTTTTACTTCGAGGACTGTTACGTCCCTTTCGTTTGCCAAAAATGGTCAGCAGGCTTATCGGGCAAGAAATGGGGTATTTATAAGAGGCCTTCGATCACATTGGGAAGTTTCCCACCTTGGAACGTGGGCCCAAAAAGTGCTTCACTACATCTCCGCCTTGCCAAAGCCTTGGGCCGAAGTAGATCTTCCTTGATTTGTTCTTCGCAAAATAATGCTTCGCAGAAACTACTTCGGGGATGTCGAGTGTCGAGCGGGCTCCATCTTTGAAATGGGGTTCTTTGTCCTTTGCTGGCGAAACTGCTTCGACTAGAAAATTTTTCGGCCCAATTCTTTCTCAAAACTACGGTTCGGGGAATATCCTCTCGAAGCACTTCTTTATTTCTGACACATTATCATTTTGCTTTGGGCACCACTACTTCGGGTGAAAACTGGCCAAAGTAGGTGTCATAAATACTTCAGGCCCGAAGTAGTTTCCTTGCCTTAGCTAATTTGGATTATGCTCTCCTCCTTCGGCGAAGTCATTTGGATGCTGCTTCGCAAAACTTCTACTCGAAGTGACTGCTGAAAATGCTTCGGGTGCGAAGCGTTATTTTTGTATTTTCTTTGGTGATATTACTTCGCAACGCTTTCGCTCGAAGTGGTGATTTAGAGTGCTTCGGGCCCGAAGCTCTTTTCACATTCTCCTTCTTTTCTTTCGACGAAGATATTTTCCTTGGCTTGTTTGGTAGCGAAGCTCTTTTATAAAAGGGGGTGATAGGGAGAGTCAAAATTGTTGTAACTTAAAATAAAAGAAAACTTTCAATCAAGGAAATATTATACAAAATTCTACTATTCTTCTACCCCTTGTATAATGTGACAAAAAGTGTCAACAAGTACCACCTCTCTGCCAGGGTTTTCAACATAGCTCTATTTGTCTTAATGTGAGACATCCTCACTAGGTGGTATAGCCCCACCACCTCTAGTCGATCCCTCTTTGCCTATCCTAGTGCATTCAACTCTACTGCTAAATCTCCTGTCCTCCACTCTCGACTCTTGAGAATACCTAGCTGCATCCACAAATAATTAAAATTAAATAAGTTTCATAAATTAAAATAAAAATAATAAAATCTATAATTTCAAATTAAAACACAAATATTGATCATAATTTTGTAATTCACACTTCGTAGTTGCTTGTTTTCCCTCTTTTTCCTCTTGTGTTTATTTTGCTTTCCCTTTTTCATTTTTTTTTAGTTTTTTTGGTGAATTCATACCCTCCATTTTAGGAGGTGCAATTTTATGAAATCGTGCTTGGTTTTACCCGAGCATGATTTTGTCGTGCTTCATCTAGAATGAAATCACGATCAGGCTACAAAATTGTGCCTCGATCAAGTGCAAGTTTTGTCATAAAAATCGATGAAATTCCCTAATTTTATCCTAAAAATTCATTAAATATAGAGATAAATATGCATCAGGAGGGAGGAATTTGGTACTTACCCACTCTCATGCCCTAAATTCACCCCTCGTGACCATTTCTCTACGAACTAGTAACACCATTTCTTTTTCTCCTCAAAACCCTTTCTTTGCCAATGCATGATGAAAATGAATTAGGGTTTTACCCTTTTTAAACTCTATTTGTTACCCTTGCTTTCTCCAGTTTTCATTATTTCTCTCTCTTTCTTCTTCGGCATTAGTTCTTTCAAGTTTTAATGAGATATGTTGTCTTCATAAAAACTCAAGGGGACACCCTGGCCTACAAAGGCATTAATGTCCTAAATGCCTCGATATGTAAAACAAAAAAGTGTATAGAATGACACCATTTTTGTACCACCCCTTTCTTCTAAACTGGCCATCCCATTTTTTCTTGATGGCTTCTTCCAGTGAGTGTGCCTACATCATTTCTTTGACGCATTTATTTGGCCTTAAATGCATCAAAGAGGGGGTAAAATGTAGACACCGAAAATTGATCCACTTTCAGAGGGAAATATTCCTTAGAGCCCCTAAGAGGTCTCTAACCCTTTCCTTAGACAAGGGTAAAAATCTTTTTCCCCTCCCTTACCTGTCTCTAATATTTTAGCAAAATCACACCTGATTACGATGGGACATGACTTTGCAGAAGCGATATCACACCTTGTCGACATGGGGTATGATTTTGCTATTTTAGGGTTTTAATTATTAAAACCCAGGTTTAAACCCTTCCAACATGTTTTGCATTGGTTTGTGTTTATTTTATTGTCCCTTTTACCTTGAATTTAATCTATAAAAGGATGGGTTAATATCACTCTTTCATATAGCAACAAACGGATGATTTTTGGGATACATGATTAAGCTTGAAATTCTTATGATTGACTTGTGCTCGTATTTTTAATTTCACTCTGCTTCTTATTTCTTCTACAAGGTAACCTTATGGTACAAATTTTGAATTTGATCTTCTACTGCATTGATTTGTATTGTTGTATGATTGGTAGATTCATGTTGTGGTCTGAAAGGAAAGAGAGTGTTCATTTGGATACCTCGATATCTTCTGCCTGCTTCTGCACCATCCATTAGGTTTTGCATACTTTATTTCCTAAATTTATTTATGTTCTATATCTATATTTTATTTTGTGTGTCTCTAAAGATAAATCATGCTCTATCTTGGTGAGGTGTGATTCTACTAACCCTAATTTAGGGTTTTTGCTCATAAAAGTGAGATTGCACCCTATTCTAACAGAGCATGACTTTACCTATAGCATTATCACACCTGTTATTTGCGAGGTGTGATTTTACCTAGGATTGAACTAGGGGTATCTATCAGATTCTAATTGCATGAGTATTTTCTAAATCACATCTAGGGCATGATAGCATAATCTATTTTTTGTTTCTCCGTTATTGCATTGTTGTTTTATGATTAATTCTCCAAAGGTCAATTTCCATTTTTTTTTTCAAAGGTCATCTAAAAGGACCTAGGGGTATTGACTGTTGCACCTCCAAGAATTTTTGTACAATAGCCTAAGTAGACCCCTTAATGCTATTCCTATTTTCAAGTGTTTTATACGTTATCTTACAGAAACAGATATTTTTGATATCATTGGACAAGAGGTAGAAAAACTAGATCAAACATCAGTCAAGATAAGTGTTCTAATCGTTTTACTAGTTGAAGATCTAATCTTAATATTGATTCTTAGGCATATGAAAGTGAAAAACATATAGTGTGCATCTAAGGTTAATATTGTGCATTTATCTTGTACCCTTGTTTTAAAAAATTTCTAGATAAAACCCTAGGTTAGCAAGCATTCAAAGGAAGAATCATATTAGGCTAGCTTTTGTATTCTTGCATTATGTTTTCTATATTTTCCTTTATCTTTCTAGCATAGATCTATAAAGGCCAAACTTAGGTGATTGCTTGAAACTGAATACATCAAACCATCCTAAAATCTTGAAGACTTAGAGAAAGTCCTTAAACCGTTCTTGGTGAACCCTTCCCCTTAGCACCGAGTGTAGATAACACCATACCCCACGGTTAACCCCATAAGACTTTCTATCTTTCATGAATCTAGCCTTTTTAGGAATTATATGTGGTAGGACAATTTTCCCCCTCTACAATCACCTATCCATTAGGAACTATCATTGTTAGATTTATCTCTATGTAGTCCCATTAGGTGGAGTCAATATGGTATTGGGATGTCTTTGGTTATAAATATTGGGAATAGTATCCTAGAATTTTTTAGAACTATGGATGTAGTTCATTGTTAAAAATAGAACCTATACCATTTAGGGTTTGAAAACTGACAATCCCAAGCTTATAACATCCCACCAGATGCAATGACTAATTAAGAAGGGCCATTAGTTACTTATGGGAATATTTTTTCAAATGTAGTGTGTTATTCAATATGAGCATGTGTCTTCTGAATTATCAACGATCCTAATTAATAATTAGCAGGTTTTCCTTGAACCCAAATAGTATCTACCATAATGAATGAAGCTTTGAAAATAGAGGTTTCTTACCATATACCAATTCATAAGGTGTGAATCTCATGGTGGTTTTCCATGTAGTATTGTATACCCATATGGCCTTTGCAACCTATTCATCCAATATTTCCTATGAGAAGCCATTTTTTAGTTAGTATGTTCTCTAATTCTCTATTTGTGACTTCTACTTGACCATTTTCTTGAGGGTGATAAGGTGATGATTTATTATATTTGATTTCATAAAATTCAATAAATGCTTCTATGACCTTGGATGTAAATTAGGGTCCTTGATATGAAAAGATAGAGAATGAAGTACCAAATTGTTGAAAACATTGGGTATGTAAGAAATTAGATACCTTTCTTTCACAAACATGTTTAAAATAACACACTTTAGCCCATTTTTTCATATAATCAATGCACACTAAAATGTGTTGCTTTTCTTGATATAATAGATCAATAGGTCTAATAAAATCCATCCCCCATATTTCAAATGGTTCTAAAAACACTTGAGGTTGTAAAGGAATTTTTTTTGTTGTAGTTGGTTTACTTATTCATTGGCATAAATTATGATGTCATATGTATTTATTTACATCTTGATGAAGCAATGGCCAATAATATCCTGCATCAAAAAAAAATTGAATGGTGCACTTTACTGAATAATATCCTCATGTTGGTTCATCATGACATGTACAAAATATATCATACACCTTCTAATCGAGTCCAATTCTGGTCTCAAGCTCCCCAAGAATTTCCCAACAAGGGAAGTCTCCCCCTCTTCCATAGTCATCTTTAAAATATCTGTAGGCACAAATAACAATCTTTGCACAAGGTCAAGCTCAAACAAGCAATCAAGAAGAAGAGATTTCTTTTATTTATGAGTAACAGTTGCAACATAGGATTTCTCCACAAAAGGGCAAGAAGTAAGGGCTCTAGAAGGGCCCACCAAAGGATAAGCATAGGTGTTCATATTATCCATACTACCTTGGGGAGTGAAATGCTTCTCTACCTTAGTAGATGATATCTAGCCCACATAATGCACAACTTCCTCCAATGGGATCTAGCCCACACAATTCACAACACCCGCATGCAAAATAGAGTCTCTTTATTCACCTTTTTTGAAAAAATAAAAGTTAGAAATTTCATCCTCTTTAGGCTCTATCTTAGCCTTTAATGGTTGAACTTCTTTAAATCGACCACCATCTAGAACATTCTCTTCACATGTGACCAAAATCTCGTCAGTGATCTTCCTCACAACAAAGGAGAGAATCTCAATCCATATCAAATTTAGAGGAGATACCTACATATTGGAAACTTCTACATGAGGACTAGACTCTATGATAGGATCTGGACAAGGCAAACAACCTGGTTTAATGAGTGAAGAGCTCATAAAAACTATGTTTACAGTTAAACCAACAACTGGTAAAATAAAAAATATTCCACCACTACAAGAAATTTATGGGTTAAGATTGGTACCAATACCAATAGGAACCAACCCAGCTTGAGCTAACAAAGCCACTTGAAGTCATCTAACAACAAGCCTCTCATCCTGAACCTTTTCCCAATCAAATTTTAGATTGGTAATGTAGATCCAATGAGGCTCCTCATCTAGATATCTTCCCATATTCAATCTCCCATGACATCTCACGTTACTTCTACCTCTACTTGTCATCACATTATTTATATTATATTAAATCTAGATAACAAGAATATAATCAATTATTAGTCCTATTAAGGATATTTATGGTCCTTTGACTAATATTCATAAATGCTACAAGGCTATATAGAGTATATAGAAAGCCTAAGCCACCAACTACCCACATAGGTTATCACATGTACTTACACTTAGTAAGAAGTATATTATAGTGTGCTAGTGGGTGTTATGCAAAGGTATACTATTATCCCTTAGTATCATCTTGGCTACATATCTAGGAGGTCACTTCCACATATCATTGGCATCATATGTATCAATTTTCTCTCATATATCGATGGGCATATAGAAAGGAGTTAGGTATATCAAACCCTTTAGTATGTAGGGAGGCCTCTAGGGTATATAAGTTGAATTTTATGTGTTGATACAAAGGGATATAAGGTTACTAAAACATCTTCTCTTTCTTATTTTATCGATTCTATAAATAGTTAAAATTTAAACAATCTTCTCTCTTCTCCTAAACCCATGGTTTAGAAATGATACTTAACCTATACCATGCTCACTAGTTGTACATTAACACTAATTCTCCTATAGAAAGTTATCAAGACCAATCTAGTTTTGGGAACTCTACCTTCAACCAAGAAAATAAGGTCTCTATACCTAATGGTTCTCTAATCCCTATCCATTAGGAAGATGGAAGAGTAGTATTTTAGTTTTTAATTCATATATCCTATTTATTACAAAATCATAAGGAAATTATAGATAATACCTTAGAGAATGTGGTAAAACCCTAGGCCTCTCTATAGGTAATGATTCACTCATGGACCATCACCAATAACCTATCTCAAATCCTTTGTCATTAAATCAATTAGATACATATTTTAGGTCTATAAGTGCAAACCTTAATGCATCAATAACTCATTTAATTTATTCAAATATTCCTATAATCACCACATGTATGGATGTTTGGATATAAAACCTCTTGTCTCTATTGGAACATATCTCATCTTTACCTATCCTTGAGGAATTATTACAAGGCAATGTTATTTATCCTATATCTCAATAAGTAGGCACAAGCTACACTCCCAATTAGAGTGTTACATCAATTATCCCAAACTCCAATAATCATATCAATTTACCTCATAATATTCATTCTAATCTCACTAACATGGATATGTGATTAACATAAACTCATAATCCTGCAATCTCTCATCCTAAATCTTGTAATCCTTTCATCTTAGATACCCTAAGGTTAAACTATATAATTCTAGCTTTGACATCATATACCTAGGTGTACCAACCCCTTTATATCAATCATAAATAAATCCTCTCTATCTCTAAGCACATATCCTTGGTGCCTATAAATCACACTTCTCCTAATCTCAAATCCTTAACTTCTAAAATAGAGTAATTGAAACAACATATGGCCATTACCTAAGGATCTTCATCTAGTCACAAGTACTCATATGATGACTTATGAAACCAATACTTAGATCCCTTTGTATCTAGTCATAAATATATTTGGTTAAGTTTCAAATGTACAAGGGGAAAAATGATCTCTTTAACCACCTTAGGTTGTTTAGAACAATTTTGCAGTGATATTCCTTATGATGAAACATTGCTATTTAAATTCATCCCTAGGAACCTTTACGGACATATCTTGGAATGGTTATACCAAATACAAAGACATTCCTTGAAAATATTTGGGGGCTCGATCGAAATGTTTGTCAAGAAATTCTTTATCTATATTGAGGAAAAGGTCATTATTAGTGACCTATACCAACTCAAAAAATCTAAATATGAGAATTATTTTGACTTCTGAGTAAGATGGAAATTCCTATTAGGAAGGATACAATATGTCCCTCCACCTAGATAACTACAAGACATTTCATAGGAAACCTTAATGAGCAAATGGCCTTCTACTTAGAAACAACCAATGTGTCTTCCTTTGAAGATAATTGACATACCCAAGAGAGTAGAGATTACCCTTGTTAAAATATGGAAACTAAAGGCTAAGTTCCATAAAGAGGAATATAATTCCTCCTCTAAGCTAAAGGGTTATTGTAAGAACAAACACATATTTATAGGTAATGGAGTCATAGAATCATGTTGAACCAACAACATTAATGCTACCACACAATTTTAAAATTTTGTTTTAGGGAAGCCTCAACAATAAAAACTAAGAAGATACTCCCAAATCGATGAACCTCTTTTATCCATCCTAGATAAACTATTGAAATCTAAAATGATAGACCATCCACCTATTAGACCTATTGAACTTAGAAGGATAAAGGCTCCTTGGTTTTGCCCAAATGAGCAATGTGCCTTAAACTACATCAATGATCATGCAACTGATACATGCATGAGTCTTAGGAATATAATCTAAGACCTAAGTTAAGTTATTTTTAATAGCTCTAACTCTTAATATTTTTTTAATAAAGATATAGAAATCATCCAAAAATTGATGTCTAATAACAATCAGAACCAAAACATAGAAAGTAAAATTCACTATAGTAATATCCCATCTTTGAACCAAGGGATGGTTAGGGCACTCCATTCTTCTAATCACGTCTCTTATATTTGTATTGTAAAAACAATGCAAAAATCATCCATCTAATCACGCTTCATGACCTCCTTTGCTTATTTTTATAAAAATAAATTATCCACCTAAATGGTCTCCTCTAATCATTCAATCAAGAGCTAAGGCTATGGGTGCCTTTTATTTTCTTTGACAACTTGAAAGTACCCCTACCAAAATCTTACTTCTCAAACTACTCAGGTCTTCTTTGACTCATATAGACATCTTAAAATTTTGAGTGAGTAGGTTATTTCTCAATACCTTAACCTAAATGACCTCTCTTTCATAGTAGTATCCATTGGGGCTAACCATACAACTATATCATTTCATGAGGATTATTTACCTCAATCATTTGTGGTTAAATATATCCCATTGTACATTATTGGCTATATTTATGATAAGTGTAGAGGTGGAAAAATTCTCTACTACGTATGATTCTTGGATAGATCTGATGGAATCTGAGGTGACCACGAAGTGTGTTATATTCTCTACACTCAATGGACAAATAGGGAAGGGGTTCACCAGGAATGGTTTTAGGACTCGCTCCAAGTTCAAGGTGGGAATTTTAAATGTGTCACTTAAGCAAGCACCTATGTTTGGTCTTTCTATGCTAAACTATGGAAATGAAAGAACAATACAAAACACACAAGATGCAATAAGATAATGTCTAATTCTATTATGATTCTTTAATTCAATGATCTCTAACCCTAAATTGCAAGAAATAAAATATTTTCCTCTAAGCAAGGTTACAAGTGAAATGCACAAACAAGACTAAATCCTATATGCATACTATATGCTTTTATACTTTTCAATGCCTAGAAAGCAATAAAATATTTTTATTTTATTTTATTTATAACCTAGGTGTGAATGAAAATAGCAAAATCAAGCAACACACAACCTAAAAGCTTTACCAAATGTACTTGTATGATCTAGTTTTTGATATAAGCTTTGTCTTGCATCCAAAATATCCAAGAGCTTAAAATCTATAAAATAGCTTCACAAAAACTCTAGAAAATATGGTCATCATTTGGGGGCCTACTTAGGTCCCTATAAGACTGATCTTGGAGGCATAGCAGTTAAGCCCCATTGGTCATTTTAGTTGATGGTTTGTAATAAAATGAGCTTTAACTTTTGGAAAAAACACAAAAAAATATTCAAGCATGAAATAACAAATCAAGTGCAAACAATATGGATACAATGCTTGACTAAGAATATGATTTTGAAAACTAGGTTGGGAATAAATAATTGTCCCCAAGCTAAATCGATATGAAATACAAATGAAATAGAATGATAAAAACTAGAAATGAACACAAACAAAGCCAAAATAGAATGTAGAGGGCACACAAAGTAAAACCCTGGGATTTTGGGGTAAACAGTCACCCCAAAATCTAGTTGGACTGAATCTACACCCTATAGGATATCAAGCACAAATTCAGTAACAAGACCAAAAATGGATGCAAAACATCTGATGGATGGAAGTAGGGATTTCATTGAATCTATGCCCTATAGAATACGAGGCAAAAATTCACACAAGATGGTTTAAAATCCTAAAATAGATACAAAAATATATACAAATAGAACAACACAGTTATTAAATTAGTGAACACAAAGAAACAACCTAGTGATCATGTGGAAGGAGCAAGAGTAGAAGTGAAATTCCCAAGAAGACAACTCGTCATCAAGGTCTCCTCCACTTGTAGATCATAATGAACACACCAACAATAAAGAATCAAAGCACCAAGAGCACAAGAAGATTGCTAGCAAGATCTCTTAAGGATAAGTTAGAATAACTTTTGCAACTGGGAGAAGTAGATAACTTCTCTAGAAATGGGATGGAAAAGGTGGATCCAATCCCTTTATTTATAAAGGTATTAGAGGGCTAAAAGGTAATAAAAATGAAAATTTAACCTTGATTAGGCTGATGGCCCAAAAGGGTCAACTTGAAATTTAGGTTTTTGAAGAAAAATACTAAATTTGTTGAATTTGCACCCCATAAATTACCAGGCATAAATTTAGTCAAGGTCAAGAAAAACAAGGTAAAACACAAGAAAAAAGGGCCAAAATTGCTCCTGAAAAGTTTAAGAACCTTTCAAAGGAACCTAAGGAAAAATGACTCATTTGGGTGGGTCAATTTTTTGTGTCTACATTTTGCCCCCTCTTTGACGCATTTATGGCCTAATAAATACCTCAAAGAAAGATGTAGACACCCAAAGGCAAAAAATATGGAAATAAAAAGATGAAGAACACAAGCTTATACTAAGAAGGGGGTGAACAGTATAAGATCACTTTTTAATTTTCTTTCCCAAATAGTATTATCTAATATAATCAATGGCAATATCAATAGAAGTAACCAAATCAATGTATAAATCATCACACACAATAGAGACATCAATTTAACATGGTTCACCCAATGTGGGCTACTCCACGGAGAAAATATTTCACTAATATTTTCTCAACAAATATCTTTGGGAATCCTTACCTATTACAATGTTTATGGACCTCTATCCAAAGGAGACACCAATCCCCTAATAAATTTTGTGGATCTCTATCCACAGGAGAAATCCTTTCTCCTTACCTTTGGTTGGTGATCTTCTAGAACTGTTGCGTGCACTGCACTAGCTAATGAATCTTTATCCATTGAAGACTCTTATCCTAACTCAAAAGACCTGTCCTCACTACCCTAGCTAATGGATATCTATCCACTGGAGACTATTGTCCTCTATACTCTATCACCTCCAAAGCTTTCTCTTAGCTCTATCTCAAATTTGTACTAAACATAGCCCTTCAATTTAGTACAAATATTCTCAACCTTTGTCTCTGGTCTAGCATAAACCTATCCTCAAATCTACACCAAACTCTATCCTCAAATATGCACTAAACACAGTCCTTCGGTCTAGCACAAATTTATCCTCAATCTCTGTCCTCTGATCTGCACTAAACACAGTCCTTTGGTCTAGCACAAATCTGTCCTCAAGCCTTAACACAAAGCTTGATCCAATCATAAATCAACTTTGATGGATCTGCCCCAAAACTTAACTCAAAATTTGAACAAATCAATCAATCAACTCTTCTCTCAAGTCTTCTCAAATACTTGTCTTAAATCTACCTTGTAAGCTTCCACAAAAGCTCACACTAATCTATCCACAAGTCCTCTCTAGAACTTGTCCAATCTGCTCAAAAAGTCCTCACTAGAACTTATCCAATCTGCTCAACAATATCTATCTTCAAACTCTATATTGTAAGCTTCCATAAAAGCTCACACAAATATATCCACAAGACTTCTCAAAGAATTGCCTCAAATATGCTCAACAAGTCCTCACTATAACTTGTCCAATCTCATAGAAACATAAAGAGAATTGTTAGAGACTCAATATGTTTCACATTCACCACAATGCTCAATCACTTTCAATCACTCTTTTTACCATAGAAACATATAGAGAATTGTTAGAGACTCAATATGCTTCACACTCACAAACTCTCAATCACTTTCAGTCTCTCTTTTATCATATAAACATATAGAGAACTATTAGAGACTCAATATATTTCACATTCATCAACACTCAACCTCTTTCTCAATCAATTTAGAATATAGAACAATTTGTTTCACAAAATTTGAACTATCATATTAACACATCCAGTTGACTAGGCTCAACCAACTCTACTCAATCACTCACTCAATGAAATAATCCTTGCTCACAAAACCTAGTCCAAACTTATGATCATTCACTCAAATATTTCCAACAATTCTTATCAACCAATCTCACATGAATGATACTCATGATCTTTTCAAACCCTAGTCCAAGTTCTTCACACAACTAATTACTTCAACAACAATGCTAGTCTCATATAACAATGATACTCATGATCTTTGAAAACTTCACATAACAATGATACTCATGATATTTGACAACTTCACATAACAATGATACTCATAATATTTGACAACTTCACATAACAATGATACTCATGATCTTTGCAAACCCTAGTTCAAGTTCTTCACTCAACCAATCACTTCAACAACAATGCTTATAAAACAAGGTTACTTTCCTTAACCTCTATTCCAGAAAACCTTGAAGCATTAATTCAAAACACACTCAACAAGGAAAACTTAACAAAGTCCTTTTCACTCCAATCTTATTTTTAGAAAACCTTAATCAATCACTTTAACAAAAGAAGAATAAACCCATACCTTTTATTTGATGTAGAAGTGACCTTAGAAAACATGTCTTAACAATATAAAGTTCTTTACCAATTTCAATGGTTAGGTTACCACAACCTTATTTCAATTCTCTACAAAAACATTTCACATTAAATATCAAATCCTTTTATACACCTTGTAATCTCCAAACTCAATATAGTAGATTTTATTCATCAATCACTACCAAAATATTTAACTTTCTTCTCCCTATTTAAACTCTACTATATTCATCAATTATCACCAAAATATTAAAATAAAATATTTACCTTTCTTCACCTTATAACTCCCTATTTAAACTCTACTATATGTAAAAATATTGTGCCCTTACCATATTGCTGTCAAGGAGTTTTGAACACGTGATTTAGACCTCCACAAGCCTTATCCTAACCGCCTAAGCTACAAGCTCCTAAGCTACAAGCTCATATGAAACTAAATGACAACAGCTCCAATATGGTACCTCAAGGGGTTCAAAATGAATACCTTCCTTCCCACAGCATGCAACAGTAACCAACCTATCCGAAACTTCCTCTTGCAATTTCACACAGACTGCTAAGCGTTTTTTGCCGAACCTTTGTTTGTCCTTGTGTCACTGATGCATTTTGATCTTCGAGGTTCGTGCACTATCGCAGAAGTTCATCAGCGACCTTCATTTTAATATCAACAGGAGATGCTTTATATATTGCTCTTTTATTCTTTCACCTTATATCGCTTGATTTATTTTGTCTTTTATACCGAGCGTGTCGAGATGTTAAAATGCGAAGTACATCATGTATTCACTACAAGTAAATCATCATACTTTTTGAATTATGGTTATTTCCTTTTATATAGGATTTCATCCTTGAATTAAAACATCGACGAAAGAAAAATGTTTCCACAGTTATGAACATCGACATGTTTTTTTATTACCCTTATGCTTTCTTTAAAAATCATGCGCTCCATATTTTATAACAACCCTTATGCCCTCTTTAAAAATCATGCGCTCCATATTTTATAACAACGTTGGCACTTGGAGATGCATGGGCACTTCTTTTGACGTCAGGGTAAACAAACCTAGTGGATGGCCCACTATGGAGTATTGAATTTAATTATTGTTTACGTCTTTAACAATGAATCATCGCCCCTTTGATAATTTGGTGCTCAACCCTTTAATTAAAAAAATATTTAAATATTTAATTTTAAATTATTTAAAAAATAATTTAAATATTTTAAATAAATTTGGGCCTTTAACCATGGTCTTCGAATCCTTTATATTATAATATTATATTCTTTTAGGCCTTTCCTTAGAGAATTTAACCATTCTTTTGATAAGTCCTATACTGATCACTGACACTGATGCTTGACATCAATGACAACAAAACTTGCTCATCCTGCACTGATCACTGAAACTGACTCTTGACATAAATGACAACTTAGCTACTCAAAATGTCCAACAATATCCCCTTTGTCATTGATGGCAACCCAAGTACTTTTTACAATTTCCTTAACATATTTTTGTTCTGCTCCCCCTGGGACACTGCTCCCCTGACTCAATGCCTTCCTTTAAAATCAAATCTCTCCCTCTTACTCAATTCTCTCTTGGGGCTCGGGACTAAGAACAAGTCTCTTATATTAGAACCTCCCCCACCTCCTCTTGAGGTGGTTAATTTTGGGGTGGAAGTATCTCTACTCCCAACATGCAATGTTCCTTTCCTTTTTCAAATTTATTTTTCCATACCTTAGAATTCATACCCTTTTGAACCTTTTGAGAATCCTCTTTCTTGCCTATACTTGGAAGCTTTGGAAATTATGTTCTACACCATATTTCTATATGCCAAAAATTATTGCATTTATAATACTTAATGGTGTTATTCCTTGGAGTTGCAAATATCTTGGGGTTTCTCCTGGTGAAGCCATATCCATTTCTATCATGAACCCTATAATTTACTGCCCTATGATCAAACTAATTACAAGAGTAACAATACCCTTGAAAAAGTTGTCTGTTTTCATATTCATGTCTTACATGTGTCCTGCATTATGTAGCCTTGTGCCCAAACTTGTGATATGAGAAGCAACGTCCATTGAAGAAACTTTGCCTTGACTCCATTGGTCTCTTAGTCTCTTCTACCCTGTCCTGTTTCTTGTTCCATATATTTCTCATTTGTGCATTATTTCTTTCCTTGTTGAACTTTCTATTGTCCAACTTATCCTCAGAAGTATCACTCTTCCTTTTAGTTTCTTCTTTTGAAGCTTCTTCTTCTTTGGTACTTGAGCTTGACTCTCCTTTTTCTGCTTTATGTTTCCCTTGTTCTTCTTCAAAACTAAGTCCTGTTTTGGTGACTAATGATCTTTGTGCATTGATAATCCTATCCAAAGTCTTTGAATTTTTCTCAACCTTGTGTAGTTTTTCCTTAGAGTCTTTTACTTCCATCCTTAGTGAAACTATCTCATGTTCTAATCCTTCACATTTTATATCTTTTATCTTTAATTTTTCAGCAATACCTTCTTCAATTTTTCTTGCCTCTTCAACCTTGATCTTGAAGTCGGTGAGTTCCTATAGAAACTTTGCTTTTGATTTTTCATCTTCTTGAACTTGAACCCTTAATCCTGAGTTCTCCCTTTTTAATTCTTTGACATCAACACTAAGTCTTTTGTATTCTTGCTCTTTTACCTTTGACTGTTCAACCATATTTTTCAAGTCAGAGAGATCTTGTAGAAGCTTTATCTTACATTTCTCATCCTCTTGTATTTGAGCCTTTAATTCTAGGTTCTTCCTTTTCAACTCAACAAGTTCCTTAAGGGTGGCTTTCTATTTTTCCAATTTTTTATCTTTTCTTTGGTCTTTAATTTCTTCTATTGGCCAAAGTAGAGTTTCTTCTTCATACGTGTTTTGACTATCCCTGTTATATTTTTTTGAACCATCCTCTAGGACTTCAATTCTGAGAGTATCATATTTATCTTCACCACTACTAAACCCATTGCAATAACCTACATCATGACCGATTTGACCATAAAAAAAATATTCTTCACCTTCTTGAGGATAATAAGTTGCATGGTGACCTGTCTTCCTACATCTGGTACAAAACTTTATCAATTTTACCTTTTCTTCATTGCTTGATTCATCTCTTGGATCTATTTCTAATTTTTCTCCCCAAAACAACAACATTGAATTCATCTTCCTTTTATTTCCTGATCATGTGTGTTCTTTTCTTCTTGTATCTCATAGTTCTACATTTTCCTTTCTTTGCCATTTTTTTCTTGCAAGATCTTCCTTCAGGCTGTTAAACCTTTTTCAAAGGAACCTGCTCTGATAACAATTGAAGAAAACAAGCTTATACTGAGAGGGGGTGAACAGTATAAGACCACTTTTTACTTTTCTTTCTCAAGTAGTATTATCCAATATAATCAATGGTAATATCAATAGCAGTAACCAAAAAAATGCATAAATTGTCACACATAATAGAGACACCAATTTAATGTAGTTGTGGGCTACTCCACAGAGAAAATATTACTCCACAGAGAAAATATTTCACTAATATTTTCTCAATAAATATCTTTGGGAATCCTTCCCTATTATAATATCTATGGACCTTTGTCTAAAAGAGACATCAATCTCCTAATCAAGTTCATGGATATCTATCCACAAGAGAACTCATTTCTCCTTAGCTTTTTTTGGTGATATTCTAGAAGAACTACTACCTCCACTGCACTGGCTAATGGATCTCTATCTACTAAAAAATCGTGTCCTCACTCAGCATACCTATCCTCACTACCTTTGCTAATGGATATATATCCACTAGAGACTATCATCCTCTATACTCTATCACATCCAAAGCTTACTCTTAGCTCTATCTCAAATCTGTACTAAACACAGTCCTTCAATTTAGCACAAATCTTCTCAACCTCTATCTTTGGTCTAGCACAAACCTATCCTCAAATTTGCACCAAACTCATCCTCAAATGTGCACTAAAAATAGTCCTTCGATCTAGCACAAATTTGTACTCAATCTTTGTCCTCTGATATGTACTAAATATAGTCCCTCGATCTAGCACAAATCTATCCTCAGGCCTTAACACAAAGCTTGATCCAATAATAAATCAACTCTTTTGGATCTACCCCAAACCTTAACTCAAACTTTGAATAAATCAATCAATCAACTCTTCTCTCAAGTCTTCTCAAAGACTTGTCTCAAATTTGCTTTGTAAGCTTCCACAAAAGCTCACACTAATCTTTCCACAAGTCCTCTCTATAACTTGTCCAATATGCTCAACAAGTCCTCACTAGAACTTGTCTAATATACTCAACAATATCTATCCTCAAAATCTGTATTGTAAGCTTCCACAAAAGCTCACACAAATTTGTCCACAAGTCTTCTCAAAGACTTGCCTCAAATATGCTCAACAAGTCCTCACTAGAACTTGTCCAATCTCATAGAAACATACAAAGATTTTTTATAGACTCAATATGCTTCACATTCACCACAATGCTCAATCACTTTCAATCACTCTTTTTACCATAGAAACATATAGAGAATTGTTAGAGACTCAATATGCTTCACACTCACAAACTCTCAATCACTTTCAATCTTTCTTTTATCATAGAAACATATAGAGAATTTTTAGAGACTCAATATGTTTCACATTCATCAAAACTCAACCTCTTTCTCAAATCAATTTAGAATATACAATATTTTATTTCACAAAACTTGAACTATCACATTAACACATCCAGTTGACTAGGCTCAACCAACTCTACTCAATCACTCACTCAATGAAATAATCCTTGCTCACAAACCCTAGTCCAAACTTATGATCATTCAATCAAATGTTTCCAAAAATGCTTATCAACTAATATCACATTACAATGATACTCATGATCTTTGCAAACCCTAGTACAAGTTCTTCATACAACTAATTGCTTCAGCAAAAATGTGTTGGGTGCCAACATGGTTAACTTTTTCCCAGGTTTGTCACGTCACTCTTCATTTAAATTTGTCAATCCAGGGAACTCGTAAGCTTGCAAAGGGTCATAGGTAAAACTTAATCACACTACCACTTTGGATATGATATTATTAACCACTAGGTGGGGGTGTTTAATATGACATTGATAAATTCGTCTGCCTATAATAAAACCAAGACATAAAATAATGCAGAAAGTAAATCATTAACTTGCATGAAATAAAAGTGCCTAATAAATCAAACACACTCTAGACTTAGCCTATGAAGTAAACATGCGATCGTGCAAAAATGAAACTACGTAACTAATCTACGAAGGGAGGAATACTGGCTTGGAGTGGGCCCGAGCTCCAAGCAGATTCTGCCCGATAAACTCACAAAGAACTGCTACTGCAACGAATGCTTTTGCACTTTATTACTGATAGAATATTACATCAAGAATCTCTATTATTATCCGATCCCATTTGATCTTATGTATCTATCGAGAAGTCTATGTGTTTATATACTACACACATAACTTCCTATTATAGGCTTGTTACAATAGGTGTCTCGATTCAGCCTAAATTGGGACAGTTTAGTTTCTATAACCAACGCATGCTAAGAAGTTATGCGTTGTTTCCTCGTATTAGGATCAACTTTTCTTCATCACAGTTTGGCCTCGTAAGTTGTTATACGTCCTACCACTCCAACTAGGACAACTCATCCAACTGCGGTTTTCCCACAGGTGATGTGGAACAGTGGTCAACGGAATCCTTCTCCAGCTGGTTGGTCAACATGCATTATTCAAATGTCGATTTTGGTGAGGCACCTATGCAGTAAGGTGCCTACATGGTAAGGCACCTATGTGGTAAGGCACCTGAATGGTAAGGCATATACTTGGTAAGGCGCCTACGTGGTAAGGTGCAAGTTTCCTTTTACCTTTGTTTAACTTGAGCAGAACCATGCCAGGTCCACATAAGACCTCGACTGAGCAAGAGATGACAAAATCAAGGAAATAACTACACACAAAACACTTCACACACAGATTAGATAAACACATAATTTCATTAAACATATATATAATATTTCATAAAAGATACAACATATGATATAATTTCGCGCAAAGGCCATTAGTATAGATACAAAAATATGAGAATTTTTGGTGCTCATCATCCCCCCATGCCTAATATGTGCCACACCCTCATGGCACCTGAAATGGTAGTTGCCCCCATCACATAAGTTGCCACTTCTTATCTTCTTATCTTACTGGTGGTCGTGACTTCTTCTTCATTCCAGAGGTCCATTTTCGACTGAAGGATCCTGGTATGTTGCTGGGCCTCGCTGGTCTATACATTCCTTGAGCTGCACCAGGTAGGTATGTCTTGGCTTCTGTTCTCCTGGCCATGCCTTCCAATTCAGCTCAGCCTGGGACCTATAGTGGGTGCTACTACTACTGTTATTACTTCTCTTTGGAAGGTTGCCTTTGTCGTCTGCCATAAGGCAGCATTTTGGGGTTGCGGTTCCCCTAAGGGAATGCTAGAGTCATCCCTATTTCAAAAAACCACCCTGGATTTGTATAGTTGAAGATATTCAGTGTTGAGGCCGATGTTATCTTCTACAACTACCGCAGCCTCAGCTTCTAGCCCAAATATCCCTTGTCTCTCCAACCATTTCTTCATTTTGGATGACCGTCCTAGTGATGACCTATAGATCTTCTAAAATTGATCTTCGATCACCGAGTCTATACAAATTCTTGGCCCTATCTCGGCCCTTTTTGCTATCTTCCTTGCCTCTTTGGCTAACCTAAATTCCCTTAAGAATTTCTTGAATTCTTCTTTTTGCTTTGTTAGGGCAGCCAACCCTACTTCTTATTCTTCATCTGAGTGAGGATTGGGTTCGGCAAAGGTGACTCTTTTCTTGGTGGCCTTTTGTGTTGTTTTGGGTGTCTTCCCCTCTCTTCGTCCTGGAAAGGCATTAGTTTGCAACGGGGAATCTCCCCTCTTCTTTTCAAATTCAGGGTCCTGCCCTAAAGGTCTCTTGTCATAATCAATGTAATGGGGTGAACTACAGAATTCCCCTTGCTTCTCTCCAATCCCCAAATTGGAGGTTCCCAAGCTTTCTTTGGCCTCAAATATCTTGTCCCCAGTGTCTGAACTGGTTACTCCAGGCGAGACAATTCTTTTTGGTGAGGTCAAAAATCTCATGGGTATTTCTATTGCCCAGTCGGTCTGGGTAGAGGCATCTTTCTTCTCCACCCTAGTCTGTGGCTGCTGGATTTCTTCCTTGAGCTACCAGATCATCTGTTGTAATTGGTCAATGAAAGCGTTAAATTCCTAAAATTTTTTGGTTGTCACCTCCCTATATTTATCAAATGACACCTACATCAAAATTTTCTCAACGTGGGCCTCTGGCTGATCTTGTGTGTCTACCAGATGTTGTGGATCCTATAGGCTGTGAGTGGCCAAATCTTGTAGGGTTTGGGCCACGATGTCGTCCTCTGTATCTTCCTCATTTGGGAGGATTAGGTGCCTCCTTAGTCTCCACCCATGCTCTGGGTGGATTCCTACAGCCTCTGGTCAAGAAATTTTTGGCTCATATTCCACGCAATTGGGTGGAGTGCCTTGCTCTTCCTCCAAACATCTGGTAGAGTTTGAACGGATTCTTCCTTGTTCATTTTCCCCATGCTGACATCGTGACCTTCCTCAATATCTGCCTATTTCATGGCATGAGATGATTTGGCCCTATGTCCTTCTGCATGTCGTACTAGGGCCGTAATTAGCCCATGGTGGGCTAGGGCAGAGACTGCTCCTCTTTGGTACTATGACGCTTCATCTTGCAGGGCCTTCGCTAGATAATAGGGAATGTTAATTTTTCTCCCATGCATCAGGTGACTCATGAACCACATATGGTTCGTGTTCACATACACAAATTTCTCGGTGTATGTAAAGAATCTTGCAACCTGCTCAAAAAAATTTCATAGGTGCATCGGGAGTTTTCTTTTTGAAATTCCCACTTAGTTGCAGGGAATTTTTCCTCGATCGAACAGATCCTTAGCACATTTCCTTGCCACTCCATATTTGTATGTGCATTCTCCTATTAAGGGGATGCCAGTGACCCGAGCAATATGCTTTGGAGTGACTGGAATTTCTAGTCCTCGTAGTCGAGCGACTTTATTATTTAGACCGATGGTGAATTCCTTTGTTGCCCCCACATCTTGTTCGCAGTTGACTAGGTGGCCAACCGCTTTGAATCGGGTGTGGGTCACCCCCCTGATTCCTTCAATGTCGTTGGGCTCCTGCTTCGTAATTGCATGGTTTGTCGAAGGTCCTCCCATGGTGAATTTCCTTGATTTTCTTGGGCTCTATAAGGCGTCTTCATATAGAGTAAGGCGCCAGCTTTGGGAAGTCATTTCTATATTGGGATTGACAGGGTGTATCACCCGAATCATTTTCGGCATGACGTATTAGGCATGGGGATGATTTTTTTTGTTCTTGCACCAACATTATTCATAGGAGTATATTAAATGAAAAATTATATATATATATATATATATATATATATATATATTTGGATGGCTCGCCTAGTTGGGTATGACGCCATAGTGAGGCACCGCTCTTTTGGAGTAAGGTGTCGGGGTAAGGTGCAACTCCTCTAGAGTAAGTCATTTGACTAAGGCACCATTCTCCCCTATGTTAAAAATTTGTCATGTCCTCGTGACAACCCCCTTTTTGATATATAATAAAAAAAAAAATTGCAGACCAGGCATCACTCTTCTTGCGTAAGGCATCCAGTGAGGCACCCCTCCACCTAGGTTAGGCACCCAATAAGGCGCTACTCCTCCTAGTTTATGTGCCCGATAAGGCACTTCTCCTCTTGGGATAGGCACCCGGTAAGGCACCGCTACACTTGGGTTAAATGCCCGATAAAGCATCGCTCCACTTGGGTTAGGTGCCCGGTAAGGCATTGTTCCACCTCGGTTAGGCACCCGATAAGGCACCAATCCTATTGGGCACCGTTGTACCTCGGTTAGGCACCTGGTAAGGCACCACTCCTCCTGGGTTAGGCACCCATTACTTTATTACTAAAAAATTTAGTGGTAGCCGACGTGTCATGTGAGGTTGATCAGGCCTGCTAAAATTATTACAATATTAGGCACCCATTCCCCCATGCCTGAATTGTTGCTAACCTCCTACAGTGCAATCATGTGGATGTTGAGCCGATCTAGGCCTTGTTTTCCAAGATGCCTTTTGTTTCGTACAATCAGGCCACACCCCTACAAAAAAAAATGAAAAAGAAAAAAATAAAAGTGCAGTTAAACGGGGTTCGTGCCTGTTAGGCACTAGCTCTCAAGATGCCTGTAGCTTGCATGCGGGGTGTTGTCCCTACGAAAAAAAATACATTGTTATCTAGAAAAAAATAACATGAACCTATTCTACTAGTTTAGGTGTACTTCCCTATGTCCACCCAGTTGTTGAGAATTTTGGGGAGTTTCTACTTGGCTAGGGTCTCCCCCATGCCTGTTATGGCTTCCCTTATCAGTCCCTCGATCGTATGGTATGGGTATACTCAGTGGCCATTAGCTATAAGGATGGTATTACTACTGTCGATTATCTTGAATCGTACCGCACCATTCTTAATAATTTCCATGACCTCATATGGTCCCATCCATCTCTGCATCAACTTCCCCTTTCGTTCCTAGAACCTAGAGTCGTACAACAACACCCAGTCTCCTTATTTGAAATATTTCTTTTTAATGTGGTGATCGTACCACTGCTTCCTCTGCCTCTGCACAATTTATCTCCTTTGAAGGGTGTCCATGCAAAATTTGTCCAACTAGTTTAGCTGTCGAATTCGTTCTTTTTGTGCATCGTCCAGGTTTAGGTCTAGCTCGATCGTCGTCCTGAGTGTCTTCACTTCAAATTATATGGGCATCATTGCATCTTTCCCATAGACCAATCGAAATGGGGTGAAACCAATGGTTGACTTCCATGTTGTGTTATACGCCCATACTACCTCCGAAATATTGCAGCCCAGTCTTTCTTGTGCTACTATACTATCTTCGTCAAGATGTATTCTATCTCCCTGTTCGTGACTTCCACCTACCCATTTTCTTGTGGGTGGTATGGGGTGGTCCTGTTATGTCGAACTTTGTATTGCTCCATGAGCTCTTCAATTAATCTAGACATGAACTTGGGTCCCTGGTCTGTTGTGATTTTCTTGGGTACTCCAAATCTCATAAAGACATGAGAAAACAAAAATTTGGTGATCGTCCACTCCTTGGAGTCCGTTAGTGCCTGGACCTTGAACCATTTGGTGACATAGTCTGTGTAGACTAGAATGTACCTTTTCTCAATTGAATGTGGGTTGATGGGTCCCACAAAATCCATGCCCCATTTGTCAAAGGGCTCAATGTGCACATGAGGCTGTAGGGGTATTTCTTCCCTATGAGTCGATATGCCCATCCTTTGGCACTCAACGCACTTGTTGGCATAGGCGATTGCATCTTTGAACAGTGTGGGCTAAAAATACCCAGTCTGCAATACCTTATAGGAAGTTCTTTTTCTTGAGAAGTGGCCACCACAAGGTTTGTTATGATAGGCCTTGAGTATTTCTGCATATTCCTGCTTGGCCATGCATCTTCTTATAATTTGATCAGGCCCTATTTTGAACAGAAGGCCATCGATCCATTGGTAGGATGTGCTTCTCTCGATTACTCCTTGCTTCTCCCAGTATAGGAGGGCAGGAGATGTTTTACTGGTGGCCAAATAATTGGTAATGTCTGCATACCATGGTGTATACTCGCTAATGACAAATAGATGTTCATCCAAGAACTGGTCCTCTATTGTTGCATAGTCTACTGGTATTAATCTAGACAAGAAGTCTACAACCACGTTGTCCTTTCCAGGCTTGTCGATAATGGTAAGGTCAAACTCTTGTAGCAAGAGAAGCCACTTGATAATTTTTTGCTAATTGTTGGTTTGCTCATCAGATATCTAATGGCTGCATGGTACATGTGGATGAATACTTTATACCCAGTAATGTAGTGGTGAAATTTGTTGATGGCATGTATCACTACAAGGAATTCCTTTTTTGTTATCGTATAGTTCAGTTTAGCCCTAGCAAGGTTCTTGCTGATGTAGTAGATGGTGTAGAACTCTTCACCATCTTGTTGCCCAAGGACCGCTCCAATCACATTATTGGATGCATCACAGTATATGTGGAAAGGGACCGACCAATTTGGGCCCCGTAACACAGGGGCAGAGATCATATTATCCTTTAATGCTTGGAATGCCTACTCGCAATCTTTTGTTTGATTAAATTATGCTTCTTTTATCAACAGATTGTGTAGAGGTTTGGTGATTTACTAAAATCCACGATAAATCGCCTATAATATCTGGCTGAGCCAAGGAAGATCCTTACCTCCCTATGTGTTTTTGGGCTAGGTAAGTCCTTGATCACCTCTATATTTTTGTGAGCCACATTAATCCCTACCACTAATAGATGATGCCCTAAAACTATGCCTTCACGCATCATCATAAAACATTTTTTATTACTGAGGGGTAGGTTATTTTCCTCGCACCTCCAAAGTACCTTCTTCAAATTCTCGATCGCCTCCTCGAATTTATCTCCGTAAATGATGAAGTCGTCCATGTAGACTTCGATTGCTTCTCCTATCATGTCTAAAAATATACTCAGCACTGCCCTTTGAAAAGTGGCCGACGCATTGCATAGCCTAAAAGGTAGCACCCTATATGCAAACATTCCCCATGGGTAGGTAAATATTATTTTATCTTGGTCCTCTTCTGCAATCTGGATTTGGTTGTACCTACTGAATCCATCCAAGAAGGAAAAATATTTCCTCCTGGACAACATGTCTAGTACTTGGTCAAGAATGGGAGGGGGAAATGGTCCTTCTTAGTTGCCTTATTTAGCGACCTATAGTCTAAGCAGATTCTCCATTTCCCGTTCTTCTTAGGAACCACCATGATTGGTGAAACCCATTCACTATACGATATTGGGTAAATGAACCCTACTGTTAGGAGCTTCTGTAACTTGACCTTGACAATTTCTTTCATGGTCGGGTTCATCCTTCTCTATGGTTGTCTAACGGGGGTAGATTGATCTTCTAGATAGATACAGTGAGTGTACACCTCTAGACTGATTCCCTTCATATCCGCATAATCCCATGTAAATGCATATTGGTGTTTGGTTAGAAGTTCCTTTAATATTTCCAATTGTGCAGAGGTTAGCTCGCAGCTGACGTTCAGCATCCTGCCAGACCCAATGTCAATCTATTCGGTATGGTGGTCTTGAGTGCCCACCAATGGCAACTCATAGATTGAGAGTGAGGTTTCTCTGTGGAAGAATCGTGAGATGATGACATCTTCCTTGACCTCATCCTTCACTTCTATAATTGCCATTACTGGTTGAAGCATAGATAACGGGTTGTTTTCCTGTATTCATTTCTGTTCTCCTAATGTGTCCACTGATTGGTTTGGGGAAGAGATCGTCAATCTCTTGACGTTCTGGCCATCTGAAATGGTCATCAACCCATCACAACAACTGATGTAGGCATTGACCGTGGCCAACCATGGTCTCCAAAAAATAAGTGGGTAACCTCCCAATCCTATTTTGGATTGTAGCACCAAGAAATCCGCCAGGTATTCCCATGCATCGACCATTACTATGACGTCCTCAAGCATCCATTTCGGTGCCACTGTTGATCGATCGACCAATTGTAACATTGTCTTGGTTGGCTTTAGATCACTGAGTTCCAGCTTCTGCATGGTGTCTTGCGAAATTACGTTAATGGTTTCCCCCAAGTCGACCAATGTATTTGTCAATGAGTGCCCACAAATTTTCACTATCAGTACCAGGCTGCCTGGGTCTACATATTATGTTTGATATGCTCTCCCCATCATTAATTCAAACAACTTCCCGATAATATTAATGGTTTGTGTTGCCTTGTGTCTCAGTATCCTTAGATATATTTCTTTTATTGCTTTGGTATAGATGGGCACGTCTCGGATAGCTTGGAAAAGAGAAATGGTTACAATAAGATTTTTCAGACTTGAGAGGATATAAAAATAGGGTTGCATTGGCCTCTTTCGCTCTTGCAGCCAATGAGGGAATGGGGATCCCATTTTCTCAACAACTCTTTCTTCCTCCACCTCCTCTATCTGAGGGGAGTCTTCTAATTCTACTTCTCCTCTACTTCTACCAGAGGATGTGCTTCTACTCCTAACTTCTTGCCTGATCTAAGCTGTATGGGATTACAACTAATATGGTATATAGGATACATCTCTCATTCTACCTGGTATGCTGGTTGGTTTACCTTGTTGTTTGGGTTCATCGTCGGCTGTGTTGGTACTTGCATAGGTCTGGTTGTAGGCAGGGTCAGTAAGCTTTGTTGCGGTGTTCCTTGCACCATGTTCTATGGAGGTGTATTCCATGTTCCATGGTTCCTCCACGGTTGCTGATATGGCATCCATGTTGGTTGACTGGAAAATGATGTTCCTAGAGGCATATTCATCTAGGGTGGTGGTCCCCACCATCCCGTGTTGGGTGGTGGAGGTTGCCCCTATGGAATATATGGTCCTCCTCAGGTGGTATCCCTATTGGCATGTTCCCCATCAGGTTTTGCTACCAATTCCTTTGATTGCCCACAAAGCAGGCATCGGCTATGTCAACTTCTTCCTTGGTGTTGGGTAGTTGTGGGTACAGTTGGGTTTTATAATTTTTTTGGCAAACCGTTCATACTCTGACCTTGTTTTCTGGGTAGTCATTCTTGGTATGCTTCCCTCTGCATTTAGGACATAATTAGGTTAGTGCTGCATCATTTTACTGCTTCTTCTTCTCCAACAACATCGTGTCAAGTTGTAAAGCTAGAGAGGACAACACGTCACTCTTAAAGTCCTCTAGCATGTTTCCTATCTCCGCATTTGTGACTGATGCAGTCGTTTTCATCGTTCTAATGGTTGGTTTTCCCCTCCTTTGTGAGTAATTCCGAGACAATTACCATATGTCTTCCAAGGTGTGCTAGTAAACATCTCCTCTAGAGATCATATCTAGGGCTTCCAATGACTCACTGCTCAGTCTCCTCAAGAAAATACTCTTGAGGGACTTATCCCCCAATTTTGCATTCAGGGATCGCTACAGGTTAAAATTAAACCTCTCCCAGTATTCCTCCAGGGATTCATCCTCCTTCTGTGTCATACTGAGGACTTCCTCCTGGGAGTCCCACACTCTACCAAAGTCTTGGTATTGCTCCAGAAAGAGCTTCTTCATTCCATACCATGTGGTGATCTGCTTGTTTCCTAGACCAATGAACCATCGTAGGGCTGAATCATCTAGCGTGGATGGGAAGAGCTTCTGTTTTTGAGCGTCTGCTTTCTAATCCATGGACATGCACAACACATCAAACTTAAACAAAAATAGTTCAGGATCTTTTCTGGGGTATCCCTTGAAAGTAGGAATGTGGGCAAGGGAAATATTATTTATTTTGGCTTCTCCTACGCCTTCCTCTTTCGAGAAACTAAATCTAGATGAGACCTCTTCTTTTGCCACTCCTAACTTCTTGCTTGATCTAAGTTGTATGGGATTACAACTAATATGGTACATAGGATACATCTCTCTTTCTACCTGGTATGCTGGTTGGTTTACCTTATTTTTTGGGTTCATCGTCGGTTGTGCTGGTAATTGCGCAGGTCTAGCTGTAGGTAGGGCCGGTAAGCTTTGCTATGGTGGTCCTTGTGCCATGTTCTATGGAGGTGTATTCCATGTTTCGTGGTTCCTCCACTACTGTTGATATGACATCCATGTTGGCTGATTGGGAAATATTGTTCCTAGAGGTATAGTCATCTAGGGTGATGGTCCCCACCATCTTGTGTTGGGTGGTGGAGGTTGGCCCTATGGCATATATGGTCCTCCTCCATAAGGTGGCATCCCCATTGGCATGTTTCCCATCGGGTTTTGCTACCAATTCCTTCAATTTCCCACAAAGAAGGCATCGACTACGTCAACTTCTTCCTTGGTGTTGGGCAGTTGTGGGCACAATCGGGTTTTGTGATTTTTTTGGCAAACTATGCATACTCTGACCTTGTTTTCTGGGCAGGCATTCCTGGAATGCTTCCCTCTACATTTGGGGCAGAATTAGGTTAGTGTTCCATCATTTTCTTGCTTATTCTTCTCCAACAACAACATGTCAAGCTGTAAAGCTAGAGAGGACAACACATCCCTCTTAAAGTCCTCCAACATGTTTCCTATCTTTGCCTTTGTGACTGACGTAGTCATTTTCATTGTTCTGATGGTTGGTTTTCCCCTCCTTCATGAGTAATTTTGACATAATTACCGAATGTATTCCAGGGCATGCTAGTAAATGTCTCCTCCAAAGATCATATCCAGGGCTTCCAACAACTCGCTGCTCAGTCCCCTTAAGAAAATACTCGAGGGACTTATCCCCCAATTTTGCATGTGAGGATTTCTACAGGTTAAAATTAAACCTCTTCCAATATTCCTCCAGGGATTCATCCTCCTTCTATGTCATACTGAGGACTTCCTCCTGGGAGTCCTGCGCTCTACCGAATTCTTGGTATTACTCCAGAAAGAGCTTCTTCATCCCATACCACGTGGTGATCTACTTGTTTCCTAGCCTGATGAACCATCATAGGGCTGAGTCATCTAGCATGGATGGGAAGAGATTCAGTTTTTGGGCATATTCTTTTTAATCCACGGACCTGCACAACACATCAAACTTAAACAAAAATAGGTTAGGATCTTCGATGGGGTATCCCTTGAAAGTAGGAAGGTGGACAGGGGAAATATTCTTCATTTTGGCTTCTCCTACCCCTTCCTCTATCAAGAAACTGAATCCATCTAAGACCTATTTTTTTAGGAAGTGTGGTCTCTATTAAGGTGTCTATGACCTTTCGGTCGTTCAACACTCTCTGGGTCAGGGCATCTAGGTCAACTGGTGCTATAGTTTGATATTCTATGATTTTCCATAGCAGGGCTTCCTCTGATGGGTTCCTTTTAAACAATGGATTCAAAACGGTTCATTCCTCCCTAGGTTTATAGGATGAGGAGGCACTTTGCACAAGGTGAGGACTTTGACTCCAATGGACTGCTAGTGATAGCTCTAAAGAATCAAATTCAAATTCTAAGTCATCTGCTGACTCTAACTGCTCTGAAGGGCTTTGTTTTATGAAACGACCATCTGGTCCCATATTTCTTGGCGGACTCATACAAGGTCGGATTGAAGGTCTTCAAGCGATAATGCAATTTAGCCTACTAGTGACGCTTCCTCGACAATAAAGCCAAAATGTTGGGTGCCAACACGATTAACTTTTTCCTAGGTTTGTCACAACACTCTTCATTTAAAATTTTCAATCCATGGAACTCGTAAGCTTGCGAAGGGTCACGAGTAAAACTTAATCACACTACCACTTTGGAGATGATACGATTGACCACTAGGTGGGGGTGTTTAATATGACATCGATAAATTCATCCACCTATAATAAAACCAAGATATAAACAATAATGCAGAAAGTAAATCATTAACTTGCATGAAATAAAAGTGCCTAATAAATCAAACACACTCTTGACTTAGCCTACGAAGTAAACATGCGATCGTGCAGAAATGAAACTACATAACTAATCTACAAAGGGAGGAATACTGGCTTGGAGTGGGCTCGAGCTTCAGGCAGATTTTTCCCGATAAAGTCAAAAAGAACTACTACTGCGATGAATGCTTTTGCACTTTATTATTGATAGAATATTAAATCAAGAATCTCTATTAATTCAAGGCCTTCCTTTTGAGCATAGCCCTTTGCCACAAGACGGGCCTTATGCTTGTCTATGGTACCATCTGCCTTATATTTGACTTTGTAAACCCATTTGCAGCCTATGGGTTTCTTTCCTTTAGGCAAATCTACCAACTTCCATGTTTTATTCTTGATGAGGGAGTTATGTTATGCATCCATAGCTGCCTTCCACTGAGGTAGTCTAAGTGCTTCATCAACTGTAGACGGTTCATTTTCATCATATGCTGATAAGTAAACCCTCTCCTCATCTATTTCCATATCATATTCCCTTGGTAACTCTCTATCAACAGAAAGCTCTTGAAAATCTACACAAAGATCATCAACTGAAGTGGATGCTTCATTCTTTTCTTTCTGAGTCATGCTATGTGTCTTTGGATGATTGAGAGTAAGATCAGGTGGGGAAGTGAGTTTGGAATCTTTCATTGTGCTTGTATACCATTTGGGAGGGTTTTTCTGTTATGGAGGAGGAAGTGGTTGTTGCTCCTCATCATCTAGGTATACTGATGTAGTGTTGGGTGTGAAAGCTTCATCAAACACTACATCTCTGTTGACATGTATTTTCTTGGTAAGTGGGTCTATCAACCGATAGCCTTTTGAGAATTCATCATATCCAAGAAATACACATGGTAGGGACTTCTCATCTAATTTCTTTCTTTTCTCCTTAGGTATATGCATAAAAGCCTTACACCCAAATACCCGTAGATGAGATATGGAGGGTTTCCTTCCACTCCATGCTTCCTGAGGAGTCATACCTTCAAGAGCCCTTGTGGGTGCTCTATTTAGAAGATATACTGCAGTTTGAATAGCTTCAGCCCAGTAAATTTTCTCAAGATTCGCTCCCTTAAGCATACATCAAACCATTTCCATAATGGACCGATTTCTTCTCTCAGCAACTCCATTTGACTGAGGAGAATAGGTTGTGGTTAACTGTCTTTTTATCCCATGAGTCTGTAAAAATGAGGAAAATTCCTTTGATGTGTATTCCCCCCTTGATCTGAACGGAGGGTCTTAATAAAGCATTATGATTCCTTCTCAACAAGATTTTTGAACTGTTGAAAATAGGAAAATACTTCAGACTTCAACTGTAAGAAGAATACCCACATATTTCGTGAGTGATCATCGACAAACAATTGAAAATACCTTTTTCCTCCACAACTTGTAGACATGGGACCACACAAATCTGTGTGAACAAACTCCAAAGGTACCTTAGCTAAAAAAGAGCTAGGTTCAAAGGGTACTCTATGTTGCTTTCCTGACAAGCAATCAGAGCACACTAGTAAAGTAGATGAAAGAGTAGGCAACCCTTTCACCATTTGATATTTACTCAACTCTAGTAAATATCCTGAACTTAAATGCCCAAATCTCTTATGCCAAAGAGAAGTGGCCTCCTTTGTGGTTACTACCATTGCAGTATCGGTTGAGGTAATTGCATCTAAGACAAACAAACCATGTTTGTAAGAACCTGTTGCTATCTGTTTTCCTTTCTTGGTGATAAAGCAACGTTTCTTTTCTTTGTCCACTTTGAAATTGAAATTCATGTGATTTTCCAGGATTTGTGGAACTGACAAGAGATTATTTTTCAATCCTGGTACATAAAGAACTTTTTGAATTTTACATTCACCATCTGGAAGGGAGACAGAAACACTTCCTTCTCCCTGAACTCGATAGGTTTGATCATCAGCAATGGTGACCGGTCTACCTTCTCGAGCCTCAAATGTCTCAAACCAGGACTTATCGCCAGTCATATGCTTACTAGCACCTAAATCTATGTACCATACAGTGTCCTTGTGAGGAGAATCTGTATGTGTCATGAGCACTTTGTGTGCTCGTTCAGAGTCTGAACTAGAATCTTCAGCTGCAATGTGTCCCTGTTGTTGTTTATTCTTGTTCTTTGGTTTACCTTTGCCCTTATTGTTTCCTTGTTCATTGGGTGGTTTGTTCTTAAACCAACATCTTTTGGTTTCATGAGTGTCCTTGTCGCAAATCTTACAATATTGTTTCTTCTTCTGAGTCTCTTTGCATTTACCCTTGTCTTTATTAGAAGAAGAACCTTTCTGTTGATTCCACTTTTTCTTACCACCTTGTCTGTTTGAGAAAAGAGCATTGTTGGATGCCTCATCTCTTTGGAGTTGATTAGCTTCTTATATTTGAAGCATATTTACCAACTCGAAAAAAGTCACTGTCCTTCCAGAGACTTGTAATGAAGTGATCAACATTCTGTAGGATTCGGGAAGAGCCCTCAAAATGATAGAGGTCAAGACTTGGTCTTCCACTTTTTCTCCTAAGGATTGCAGTTTTGTTTTCAATTCTGCCACTCTGCAGAGGAATAGCTCTATTGTTTCTCCTAATTTCATATGAAGAGTATGAAGCTGTGTTTGGAGGTGAAGAATTGTTGATTGATTCTTCCCCGCAAAGATGGTTGTTAAGGCATCCCATGCCTCCTTACCATTCTTAGCTTCACTGATATGAGGTTGGATATCATCAGTAGTAGCTAGCAAGATCATTAAGGATAGTTTTCTATCCTTTTTATCAAATGTTGTTTGATCTGCTCCTACTGATTGAGGTCTAGTTTCACTTCCATCCACTATAGACCAAAGATCCTCTACAGTTAAGATAACTTTCATCTTAGTCTTCCATGCGGAATAATTTGAACCTTTGAGCAGTTGGCTCTCAGTGAGATACTTGTGCATCATGGCCATGGTAAAGGTTTCAAATTTGATAGGACTAAGATTGTTGTATCTTGCACTATACCCTCAAAAGAGTATATGGAAGATGTTTCAATTTGCTTCTAGAAGATATTTAATGGTACCTGCCTTAACACCCTTAACAAGGGATGAAAAGTTTGAGGTTTTTAAGCCAAACAAATAGAGCAAATTAAAGGGGTAGGTTTTGAAAGACTTCTGATTGTGCTCTCTAGGATATTTAATGGCACCTGCCTTAACACCCTTCAAGAAGGATGGAAAGTTTGAGGAGATTAAGCCAAACAAAGAGAGTGAATCAAGGTGTTTGTATTTTGACCTTTGATGGGGATAAAGAAAATTGACTTATGTTCAACCTGTGCAAAGTGTAGCACGTTTTTGGAGTGAAATATGGGTTTTGTGAAATGCTTCAGACTATGTTGTATCTGATTGTTTAATTGCACACAACAAACATGAGTGTTAGTGCAGTAATCAAAACATGAGAGTAACCCACATTATTATCACTCTAGGTGTCGGGTTCAACCGAAAATGCACCTAGTAAAAAAGTCAATTTTTGAGAAAGGTGTCGAGTACAATCGAAATTGCACCTTTCTTACTGTTTGAAAAAAAAATCCCCCCTTGTTCTTTACAAGTTTGCAAATAATAGAATCAACAAAATGAGTTCTATCCCCCCTTAATGTTTTACAAAATTGAAGAATTTTTGAGCACTCCTTTCAAGACAAGTCGACACACGACCCACATTTGAAAGGCTTCCAGACCAGTCGACACACGACTTTGGTTTTGTCTTCAACAATTTATCATGAAGGAGCAAAAAACATTTTTGATCTCAAGTTTCAACAACAAAAAGAAGGTTGTTATTTTATGTTTTTATGTCCCCTTTCATGAAGGAGAGAACAAAAGCAATAATTTGTTGTTTTTGTGAAAAAATGAGATGACTTGTGATGCTCCCTAAAGCACTTCTTTGTCTTGATTTTGCAATAGAATATTGAGTTTCTATGTCTTTTTATCTCCAAAAATGGGTGAAGAAAACAATAGAACTTTTAAGGATTTCATTGCAAAAAAAATGAAGTAGGCTTTTAGTTTGTAAAAAAAAATTGTCTAAGTTTTAATGCTTAAAAAAAATGAATGACTAAAAATTTTACATAATAAAGGTTATTTGAGAAAAAAAATCATTCACAAGATTGATAAAAATGATTTTAATTTAGCAAATAAAACCTAAACTATATAAAAAAATATATCAAACAAAATTATTAAAGCAAAAAAAAATGAAGACTAAAATTTTTATACAAAAAAAATAGTCCTTCCCGAACAGACAAGCGCGCGGGTCGAACTCGTGACCACGTGCGGGTGAAGGAGGACTTAAACCAGGCGTGCTAGCGAGGACTTTGGAAATGAATGCAACACTTTCAATATTCAAACAATGGCGGATTTAATAGTGTTTAAAAAAAAACATGGGACTTTAGTCCCACATGCATGCGGGTGCGAGCAATGGGGAGTTTTAAATTATGGAACACATACCGTAATGTCAATTGCCTACGAGTAATCGATCGACACTCCTTTTTCCACTTGTCGTGCAATAGAATCTACCATGTTAGATGCCTCGTTATCGATGCCAAGACACGTTAGCAGGGTCCAAGTGGACACGCCAGCTACGATTGCAAAGTCAGACGCCTCCAGCTTCGATCGCCATGTCAGACACCTCATTTTTGATGCCAGGTCAGATACCTCCAGCTCTGATCATGATGTCAGACTCACTCTCCATGTGAGCTCCAGCTCAGCCACTTCAGATCGACAGATTCAGCCAGGTGGCAGCCACGTGCTGCTGATAGGTGTCACGTTGGATTCAGGGGACTGCAAACAGAGGATCATGTGGTTGGTAGTAAGATGGATGTTGGCCAGGTGCTTCTAATCGGTGGACAAGGGTGACAATAGATCATGCACAGGCACAAGCGACTGGAGTTGAACACGGGTCACTCAACCATGAGTTGCTCGTGGTAGTCGCCCTGCTACCTATCGAAGGGCAGGGAATCCTATCCAATCAGAATTGAAGGGCCCACACCACGAAGCAACTCATCAATGAGCAATGAACGCCTCGAGTAACGGAAGGATCCAACACATAGTGATGCCAGGTATCAGGTGGAACGAGCAATGCTCGTATTCTCCACCCCAGCGAGGATACCAATGTAGTTACAGGATGCACCACAGATTGATAAACCAAAATAATATTGATTCAACATTAAGCGATTACATAGGATAGTGCAAAGTATTTATAATGTGAATTAATAAACTAACTACCATCTATCTCGCTAACCATCATGGTAGGAGAGACGTGTAGCTAACCACTAACCTAGGTAGAGAGTTCTAACCAAATCACTAACCTAAATATCTGACATAGGATATTTAGGTACTTACCTAGTTTAACCATGAGGCAAAATATCTCATGGTAATTACATAGAAAAGTAAATGTAATAACCCTACGTAGTGTAATGCAATACACTACCTTATTTTACCCTAACAACATATTTCATAGTTACATTATTTTCAACATAGGCAACGAATTTTTGAACAAATATTTCAACCATCTCTTCAAAGTTTCTCAAATAATGATTAGGCAGATGATAATACCACTCTAATGCCATACCACCAAGGCTCTTAGGGAACATATTTAGTAACAACATGTCATCATATATGATATCATGGCATGTTATCCTAAATATTCTTAAATGCTCAATTAGATCTTTCATTCCCTTATAGATAGGTAAAACTAGCATTAGAAAATGCTTAGGGTAGGTCCTAGAGGTAACGATAGAGTCTAGGGTTTGATTGCACATTTCTCTGTAGTTGTAGGTGAAACTAGGCAGCTAAATCATGTCTACTCTCAAAACCAATTATTTCACCACATTTGTTAAACTTTTCATCTCAGGATTATTGTTGTGTAATATCCTTAGGTTCCCTAAGGGAGGGGTATAGGTAGGTTGTTGAAAGGAAACTTGGCCAATGTTGGAGGCATTAACACTAATTTGGTATGGGTTATGATATGTGGTATCTTTATGTGGAAGATAACTAACATTTGGTGGAACAAAAGCATGAATGTTGAGATTAGCCGAATGAGGAGGAAATTGAACATAATCGGGAGATGCACTACTAGTTGGAGGAACTTGTGTAATTATTCCAATGTTGGTGGTCATAGTAGTAGCATATGTTGGTTTATGTAAAGGATTACCATGATGTAAATATTCAAACAAGGGGTTGTTATGAACATTCCTAGGAGAGACGATAGGAGGAGGTACCTCACCTATTTTGAGTCGGGCCTCCTCATCCATAACTCTAATCAAAGTCTCCTTGTGGAATTTTATGAAACCCCATAAATGATCAATTATTATGAATGTGAAGCCTCCATAAGGCCCCTCATAGGGATCATAATTAGTATCAATTTCAACATTTTCTTGCTCTTCTACATCAAGGTTAGGATTATCTCTATCAACTTGATCATCTTCTTGAGGAATTTGATCAAATTCCAAATGCCTTCGCTGAATCCTAAGGAATGGAGCCATTAGGAGAAACAAAATATTAGAGGAGAAAACCAAGGAGAGACACACAAGAAGATTCTTAAGATTTTTTGAAATGTTTTCTATCTCTAAACAAATAAAATTAGTGGTCTTATTTAAAGTTTCCAAGATAAAATCAAATGAAGAGGCTTCCTATATTGGCCACTAAGACATTTTTTTCATGTTGGATTCACCAAATATGTAGAGGGGAAAAACTACCCTGTCACGTATGATTGCTAGCTAGATTTGTTGGGAGCCAGGACTACGAGGGTGTGTTATATTCTCTACACTCAGTGTACAAAGAGGAAAGGGGTTCACTAGAAATGGTTTTAGGAATCGCTCCAATTTTGGGGTGGGAATTTTAAATGTGACACTCAAGCAATCGCTTATGTTTGGTCTTTCTATGCTAAATTATGGAAATGAAAGAATAATACAAAACACACAACATGCAAGAAGACAATGTCTAATCCTATAATGATTCTTTAATTCAATGATATCTAACCCTAAGTTGCAAGAGATGAAATATTTTCTTTAAGTAAGGGCACAAGTGAAATGCGCAAACAAGACTAAACCCTAGATGCACACTATACGCTTTTATTCTTTTCAATGCCTAGAAAGCAATCAAATATTTTTCTTTTATTTTTTATATAACCCAATATGAACAAAAATAGCAAAAGCAAGAAACATTAACCTTGATTAGTCCAAAACCCCAAAAGAGTTAACTTAAAATTTAGGTTTTTGAAGAAAAACCCTAAATTTACCGAATCCATGCCTTGTAAATTACCAAGCATAGATTAATTCAAGGTCAAGGAAAATAAGAAAAGACACAAGAAAAAGGGGCCAAACTTGCTCCTAGAAAATTTGAAAATCTTTCAAAGGAACCTAAGTAAAAATTACTCATTTGGGTGGGTCAATTTTTTGTGTCTATAATAAGTTCATCAAACAAATCCTAGTCAATAATGGTTATGGTCTCATTATTTGTAGCTTGAAGTTCATCAGTCATTTTAAGTTGACCAAATAAGATTTAGAGAACTCTAATATTTTCATTAAGAATTTTGATGATTTGGAATATGAGGCTAGTAGCACTATAATCTTATTCCTTAGATTCAAACCATGTACTATCAAAACTCTTTTCTATGTCATGTATGTGACTTAACCTACACCATTCTTCTTGGAAGACCATGGATCCATGAAATATAGTTTGTCTATTCAACTCTTCATTAGTGCCTTAAATATGAATACAGGGGTAAGACCTATCACATTCCATTTGACTCCAAATCGTTTGCATACTATTAGGTGATTGAGGTAAAAAACCCTAAATATTATATTTTCCCTTCTCTCTATTCATATCTTGAATCATATTCTTCTTCTCAACTTCATATCCTAGATGCATTAAGGTATATCACCTTAAATAATCCATATAAAAATGAACTTAAGGTTCAAAGTGTTAACCCAATCAACATTTATAATAAAAAATCAAACAATAATCAGGTTGCACTAGATCTAGACAAGCTCCCCTTGTCTCCCCAAACCTTAGGATTATCCTCTAGTAATAATGGTTAAATAGTCCAAACGGGAAGTTGCTCCTTGTTCTAGTACTGCCAAAAAAGAGAAAATACATGTCAATAATGCTTACCCAGTTAAATGATAATATGATTCATATTTCTTGTCAAACTCATATCCCATCCCTAAGCATAAGCTTTTAAACATGTAATATAAATAAAAACTACTAGGACTATATGATTAGGGTATCAAGGAGCCCCTATAGACCAAAACCTAGCCAAGATACTATGGGATATGTTATATTTCTAGTTTTAGTTAGTATTTACATATTTTTTCTTTAGCAAAGTGGAATTCAACCATCCCAATAGGGCATCCCATGATAAAATTATTTCTTTAAATGGGCTGAATTAGGATGAGGAGGTTGAAAATGGATCATCACTCCCCATAGATCCAAGATTCTTCAAGTTTATCTAATATATTAGTGTAAATATCCTAACATTAGACTAATCAAGCTAATTATTGATTAAAATAGCTATGAATAATAGGACATCCCAAATTATCCTTCTTAAGATGATCCTTTAAACTATTTAGTGCAAAATAACTTCTATTTTGGTAGATCATTTCCTCAAATTACCAATGTCACTATCTCATAGCCAATTGGTAATCATCATCTAGCCTTAGATCTTGTAGATATAGATATCCTAGGAGTGCTACTAGATCCATCTTAATTATAATATGAATCTTAAATTCTAATTGAGAAAACTATGGACATAAATGTTGGGACTCTAGATGATCTCAAAATCCTTAAGCTAGGCATGGTCTTGACCATGAATTAGCATGATAAATTCACCAAGATATTGATAGATTTTAAATATACATTTTATTGGTCCTATGTTGATATGCCTATACTTGAACCTTTTGTAATCATCCATCACCTAATCGTCACTCCTGGTGCAAAGCCTATAAAGCAAAAATTATAGAAAATTCATCCAAAAGTTGCATTGCTAGTTAAAGAGGTATCCCAAAAACTTCTTTGTTTTGGATTTATAAAATACATTGACTATTCTAACTACATCTCTAACATTTCATTTTTTATAAGAAAATATGTAGTGTTAGAGTGTGCATCAACTTTTGGGACATCAATCAATCAAGTCCTAAGGATATCTTCTCTTTGCCCAACATTGACATGATCATCGATTTTACTATAGAATGTGGAATGATGTCTTTAATGAATGGATTTTTTTTGCTATAGTAAGATCAAAATTACCACAAAGGACCAACCCAAAATAAATTTCACTAGGCCCTAGTGATTTTTTGCTATTAAATCATGCCCTTTGAGCTAAATAATTTAGGGGTTGCCTACCAAAGAGCCTTGACTTACATATTTCATGACATGATGCATGAAATCATGGAAGAGTATATTATTATTTAAACTAGAGAGATCATGTTTGAGATATAAGATGCATTTTTGAACAAGAGAGTACAAGATATGCTTAAAGCCTTAGAAGTGCATCTTTGGAGTCACATTAAAAAACTATTAGGATTCATTGTATCTTGGCATGGCATCAAATTCAATCTTGGTAGATATCAGTTATAGTTGATATGCCACCTCTCAAGTTGTAACCTAGGTTATGGGCTCCAAGAAAATCTCCAATCCATTCAAAGAAACATCTCCTAGATAGCTAACAAGTGTCAACATTTCACCAAGCTTTTAAGAAAATATGTGATCTTCAAATGGGATGCTAACTATCAAGTGACCCTTGATGTCCTCAAGTCCTAAATTTTTTCCTTGTTTATCCTTATCCCACCTAATTTCCATAGGTATTTTTTGCTATACATAGTAGTCATCAGCCATGTCTTAGGAGATATGTTGACATAGTATGATGACCAACATAGAGAAAGGGTTTTTTTTTACATCAGTAGTACTTTAGTTAATTACAAATTCTAATAAAAATACTTAGAAAATATTTGCCTAGCTATAGTGTTTGTCTCTTAGAAACTCAAAAACTATATGCTCAACCATAAGACCTTTGTCATCATGAGGGTTGATTCCTTATATTATCTCATGTCTAAATCCCCCTTCTTAGGACAAACCACTAAGTGGGTCATTACACTTAGAAAATTTAATCTAGATTTTATCAATTAAAAGTTTGTAAAAGGCCATGATATTCTTGACCAATTCCTTTAGAATCTAATGTAGACACCTAAAACTAGCATATTAAATATTAATTAATTAATCATAATTAATTAATACACTTAATATTAATTAAAACTAATTAATATTAAACATTCATAGCCTAAGTATTAATTAATTAATTAATTGGTGCTTAGGTTGCACAATTATTTACCCCTCCTTATGGATGCATTGACCCTCACATATACTCATCCACATCAACCTTGGCACTCGTAGTTCCACCTCCAATTATCCAGATCAGTCACACACACGAAAAAGATCCTCATTTGAATGTGAACTCAAGATACCAGTAGTTCCACATCTAAGCCACAAAGGAAAGGATAATCATACACCTAGTTAACTGAATTAGTTAATTCAGATATGCACACTCAATCACATCATGCACCCAATTAACTAATTTAGTTAACTAAACATGCACACAATCAACATATATGCACATAATGCACTTTCACTTAAAAATACATATACATATTAAAATAAATATATTTAATTTAAATATAAAAATCAAATCAAATCATGCACATCCAGTTAACTAGCCAAGAAAAGCTTATCTGTGTATAATCCTATAATTAATAAATCAATGTAAGGAAATAGCTCTCAGTTACATGCAATTAACTAATTGAGCCACCTCATTGTCCCTCCATCCTAGAAAAATTATAAATAAGATATCACCTTCCTTTGGAGCATGAGGATGGACATTGTAATGAACCCTGATGAATTCTTGAGCAACCACAATAATAATACTCCTGAGATCTTAGCATTCTGCCATATTCATCTCATGTAGAACATGTGTGCATCCTTTTGTAGGTCCATATTCACTCCCAAATCACTTTTGAATGCTACATGTCATGATTATCCCACCCCAAATAGTCTTGATCTATGTTCATCCAACCTTGGATGGTCAGCTCCCAACCCACGCTAGAAACCTCCAGACATAGCATAGTTTAGCTACAAAGCAACAATATCCCATGTACAATACAATGACATAGATAATAATAACAATGGTCTGTAGTATGTGAAAAACAAGCTCATTTCATTTCACTTCTACATGTTTATCACTTTGTTAATACTTACATTGATCTTATCTTATTTGTAGTCAGGTCTATTACTGACTCTTTGAAAGTTTGCATGTGCACAGGTCCCACAGGTATAAATTAGACCAAAAGTAGAAAATAGATAGCAACTATAATCCACTCAAACCCATAGATCTGCCATTCCTTGACCACATCAATACACCCTACATGACCGTTTTCTCATAGATGGTTTCTAGTCATGAATGTTTGACATCAAATAATCACCATCCAGAGAGTCATCTATCCCAAATCTGATAGATGCATGCCCATACATCGATCTATAAGTTTCACACACAACCCCAATCAACATTCAACATAGCAACGGTCACCAAAAACACCTTCCAAATACTTGCTATAGATGTGAGAGTACCAAAGCACCATTGTACTTGCATAAGGGTATTGTTCCCTCATATTATTGTATAACCTCTACATGGGTAAAATAGTGTAATAGAATAGAGGAAGCACAACATTTCAAAGTTTTAATATCAATATTCATTTCTTTCATTTTATATTGAATGGTGTGTACTTTTACTGTCTATAGGTAACCATTCCCTAGTGGTAGACTTTCTTAATGAGTCAGTCTTCAACCTAAAAATAGATCAACCTAAATCCTAGACTCTTTAATTTGATGGAACTAGATGTTTCAAATTATTGGGGGTAGGATTCATCTTGGTAAATCCTTAATAATAGCTAATCAATCCATCTTGTACGTCTCTTGTACCAATAATATTTCCAATTATGACACCCTTATCCTTGAGCTATATGCAACACTAGCTCTCAAGGTTAGAATACTTTCTATCTTTGGAGACTCTCGACTAGTTCAACCAAGTATATGGTGTCTATCAAACCAAAGGTGATAATTTTAAGTCATATAGATATATTGTTTACAAAATAATAACTTCTTTTGATAAAATCACCATTAACACTATCCCTAGATCTTGTAACTACCATATAGATTCTATGGATTTTTCTACATCCCTTATCCCCTTAGAGTTACATGATGAAAAACCTATGATGGTTTTGATAAATATGGATAGGTTTGATAAATGTCAAAAGCATGATAAATTTATCCATGATCCATCTCAAGCTCTCTAGTATTTAACCTCTTCATGGCTTTTCTCCATTTGGGGATTGGACATCATTGGGAATATAAACCTAGTGTGGTCTAATGGATATAAATGTATCATAAAGGCTATTGATTACTTCACCAAGTGGGTTAACTCCATGTCTTTAGCCTCAAACACTAGATTCCAAATCTAATTTTATCTTAAATTAGATCCTTATCCTTTACAAAATCCCTTCTATGCCAATTCCTAACAATGAAACACCCTTCAAGACTAAGGATACCTATAAATTTTATGCTAAATATAAGGTTCACCATAAATGGTCTATGCCTTATTATCCTTAAGGTAATGGATATGATTAAGATTCCAATAAATCTCTTTAAAATCCTCAAGAATCATGTCAAGAAAACTAATAGATTTCGGCATCTCCAATCGTATCCCACCGTATGGACCCATAGCATATTTGTTAGACATACCACTAGCATGGTTTTTTATGCTTTGGTTTATGAAAGTAAATCATATTCACATTTGAGTTGGAGGTTCCTTCCTTGTGCATTTTGTTGTAGAATTTATCTATTGGAGTTGAATATCATCTCATCCAACTAGAATAGCTTGAGTAAAAGTGGATCCATGTCGTAGAAAACCTATGGGTCTACCAACAAAAGTATGATCCTAATCCTTTGAAGTTGGTAATCTTATCCTTAAAGAGAATAAAAAACACCAATGCCAAAATAAATCTCAAAGGTAAATTTAAGCCTAATTTTCTAGGTCCATACATCATAGTCATTAAGTATGATTTAGGTGATTATCACCTCACCATACTTGACAAAAAAACTTAAAGAACCAATGAAATTAATGCATCTTAAATTATATTACATCTAAGTCTATGTCAACTTCCAATTTGCTTCCAACTTCCTAGCATTGCTTGCTTGCATTCACTTGAATTCATATCTGCCTACATGCACATGCCTATCTTTGTATGGACTACATGTTGTATATTGATTTACAAATCCACGATGACATACAAATGATAATTTTAGTCAAGATATTTTTTTTTCCTTTTTACTAGGAAACTAATGTAAGTTGATCCTCCCAAGCCCATATTGTAAAACAATCATGGTTGGCATAACATAATCTATTTCAAAATATCTCTCTTCTAGTTTACCTCAAACTTTATCTTCATCTATTCTTATCTCTCTCCAATCTCTAATAACTTGTCACACGATGATTGTTTTGAGGTTGTATATGTAGATGCCAATATCAATCATATCATCTCTTTTCATCTATGTATCATCATCCATGGGGACAACATATTGATAATAGATTCTTCCTCTGTTTGGGGTGCATAATCCCTTGTTTCATTAAACTATGATCAAAATTTCTCTGACACTTCTCTATGAGGAAAAATAATTTAAGTAAATTTTATTTATGCATTTGTTCAAAGGTAAAGTAAAATCAAAATTCCTTCATGCAAAGCTAAATAAAAATTCCTCCAAGCAAATAAAAATAAGAAGTCCTCTAGGAATAGTAAAATAAAAAATATTCCAAGCAAAGTTAAATTATAAGTCCTTTAAGTTAAATCATCTAGGAAAAGCTAAATCAAAGATCCTCTAGGTAATGCAATATTATAAGTCCTCTAAGCAAATCTAAATCAAAATTCGTCAAGGTAAAGCTAAATTTAAAGTCCTTTGGGAAAATTAAAAGTCCTTTAAGCATTTTTTTAAAGGTAAATATATTTTACAACTTAAATAAATTATAAAATTCTCCTTAGAAATTTTCGTAGGGGAAAAATATTATATATGCTTATCTTTTGTATCAAGCTAAAATTCCCTTAGGAAAGCTAACTAAATTCCCCTTGGAAAAAGTTTTATATATAGTTATACATAATTGTATATAGCCTCATGACACTATTCAAAGTCCCTTGGGTGCATCATCTTCATATATACAAAATCTAATCATATAATCATCATCTAAATCAATCACATCAGCTAAACTAACCATTATTAATCAAATTTTTATAAATCCTCATTCATTAAGCATATAAATGAATAATATACAATCAATGAGTCAATAAATAATTTCTATATAATTATATTTATATATATATATATATATATATAAATTAAATGTATATGTACATCATGTATATAATACAAGACTACATCATATGGTATTTAGTACATTAAAAAGTAAATAAACAAAAACTAAAATCAGTCCTCACAAGGGTAGCTAGCTCTATGAGCATGTGTTAGGTGCTCCTGCTTCTTCTTCTCCCACTAGTAGTGACATCTTGATTTAACTCTAAGACTAGTTCATCATGATCCATGAGACTGTTTATATCTATGTTCATGTCCCTAAAGATGAAGACAAGTGATTTTCTAGGATTGTTACATTGTAGGTAGTCTAGTATTAGGTTGCTTTCTTTATCTCCATATCCAAGTCCCTTATACATAAGCCAACTCCATTATGTATCTCTATCAGGTTATAGACGTCTAGTCCAGTAGGGTCTAGAATAGCTAATTGTCAATCACTTTCCCTACTATCATGGCCTTTATTATAGCTACATATCACTCCATAGTTAGACTCTAGATGGTTTGTTGATCATTGTGACCTACCCGAGTAGTTGGTCCCTCTCTACCATTCATATTGTTAGTGTAGCCTACAATTTGACCACCTACCCTACTAGGGTATCTCTCTACGTCTACATGGTAGACATAGGTGACTTATTAGGTCTTGCCTTTCTTTTCATAATCATCAATGGTGGTGATGATTGTGCTACTATTAGTGGTGTTGTTACTACCATTTCTACTATTACTACTTCGTGCTACCTCACCAAGATTTGTTCTACTCTTGTACCTTTCTATCCCTTCACCTTGGCCTTATCTTCTCCATTGATTATAACATAGAGATATTCATCCTTAAAGGATGGATGATCTGGTATCATATCTAGTAATTATTATAGATTCCAAGGTCATTGTTTCCAAGATATAATATCTTAGATTATTAATATTGGGCTTAGTCTAGGAGTTTGGGTTTGACTATGGTCTATACCCCCTCTCCCAGGTCCTTCGATACCATACAATTCCCCTAGGATTTCCTATTACAAATTGAACTAGTAGACCATATATTAAAAATGGAAGAGATATCACTCTCCTCATGGTCTCACTAGCCACCTAACTCACTTGATGCTAGACAACAATAAGGTATCCTCTTACCATCTGATATGTTATGTATAATTTTATCATATGACTTACTCTTAATGCAAGTCATTGATATTCCTCCTTGCTATACCTAAAATACCCTTGTAGGGCCTTTCTTATCCTACCTTAAATTGGAAACCCCATTTGTATGTTATTTTAGCCTAAAGGCTTGCTCCCTACCCTATAAACCTTAGTTTCCTCATGATAGCAATGTGTTCCCAAGCCTACACTTGGAGCAATATATAACATGAGATGCTCCTCCCTCCTTTATATACAACTTTATATAAGGAATTATATAATCATACCAATACCACTAGGTCCCATACAAATATAACTTGCACCTTGAGCATATCTTCCACCACCATCCTTATTTCTAATAAACCACTCTCCTATTGGCATTATCAATGAGAACTCCTAACACTAGGACACACAAATGTGTAATCTGTCTATCCAAGTAGCCTCATAAATAGGTGGCATTGATTTCAATGCAATACATAACCATATGGAAGTTGATGTCCCCTATTAACTATTATGAGCTCCTCCTATGGTCATAATTTATCTAGATCGATGCTCCGTACATAGCAATTGGTAGATTTTTTAATACCATCATTCATCCAAGGCCATCAATAAAGTTCACTTGAACTTGATCTTTGGTATTAGATCCATGTGGTAAATACCTACTTCCACTAGGATTACATGATATACAAACAACAATAGCTATTTTATGGCCTCTAATACTTGTAAATATCTCTCTCTACAATCCAAGGTTTGTATCCTCTCCTACAACCAAGTCAAACCACTCAACGTGTTAGCTTCAATGCTTGCAAAATCAACTAAAAATACATATAAAATTAATACCAAGAAAAATTACCACTCCTTAAAAAAGCACCATTAGGTGGCAAAAAATCCATTCGAATGACAAAAGCATTGCTACACAATGAAAGCATCATCAAGGTGTAAAAGTGCCAATAACATGTGAAAACACTAGCATAAATGCACTACCAATGTCCAAAAACACTACCCCTTTTTGTGTAATGCTTTTTAAGATGAATTTTCAAAAACGTAGACTAGATTCTAGGTTCTTACTTAGACTTGATATCCTCTTCTTATCATAGGTGGTCTCATGTAATTTATTCGTTGTAATGGTCACATGTGATGTACCATCAAAATCACAATAGTAAATAGAGATCCAAAGCTCTATTTTCCTCTTGTTGGTAAAAAATATTTGGTTTTTATCCCCCTAACCATTTTAACCCTATCCCTTCCCATATAATTTGCTATTTGTCCTTAATTATTCATCAAAGCACCAATGTGAATCATGGTTCACTCAAGATTACTCATCCCAACTTGATTTTTCCTCTAAAACTCAAAGGGATCAAAAAACTAGGGCATGAATGTTAGCGTATAGTTATTTCCTTATTTTGTTAGTGGAATATTGCTATCATATGGTTAGGGAGAATATTTTATTGTTTCTCTATTGTTAGCACTATTTTAATTTAGGATCTAAGCTATTGCTTAAGATCTTATTTCTACGGGCTACTTTGGGCTCACATTGTATTATTTATGTTCAATGGAATAGTGAATATTTTTAATGTTTCTAATATGGTATCAAAGCAGGTCTTGCTCTGGGTACATTTATCAAGGTAGATCTGGTTGCTCGAGGAGCTATCCTACTTGACATAGTATGCACGGATCCTGAGACCCCATCTTGGTAGCCTCACCTGCGCAGGACTAGACCAATTTATGGATTGGATCTGACTTGTGTGTTAGCAGATGTAATGTGGACTGCTGGCCTGGATCTGACCCATATGACCTACACTAGATAACACGACATGATCGGACCAGGCCCTTAACTAGGACGTTGAACACAAACATGTTGATATGACAACAAGACGAGGCAAACACAAACACATTGATATGACAGTGAGATTAGGGGATCCCTGATGAAGACAACATGACAGGATGAAGATCTGGAAAATATCTACAAGGATGCTAATGTGGACAAAATCTAGACTTGGAGACATGGTGGCTCAAACTCAAGTGTAGCAAAATTCATGCATGCATCTCGAGATCATATGTGGCGAGGTGAAAGTCTACGATCGGGTGCCATAGACTACCGTATGACAGTCAACAATCAATAGGTGCATTCTATTTTTTTAAATCACTATTGAAATCCCCATTATGATCATGTGGGATAATTTCCCATAATTTTTTGTATTTTTAAGATTGAAACTCCGTCTACTGTTCGCCCTGCTTGGATCCCTACTATTTGGGTGAATTTGTTTATCCAATTGTGAAATTACACTTTCCCTTAGGGTTTGGATCCCAAAACCCTCTCTTGCAAAGAAGTTAAGTAAAACAACTTTTCCAAGGTCTTCACTATATTAGCATTTGCATATGTGTATTAGTAATCTCAGTAAGAATATCAATTCAATGCTAGGAACACCTTAGTGATTGCAAGTAACTATAAACAAGGGGTATGTGTCAGTTTATTTTACCAAGCTACTTTAATGATTGTTCATGAAACCAAAGTAAAGTAAATGTGAGTTGGCCTTCATATGACCACGATGCTGTGCCTTAATTCCTTTTATCTTGAGGATTTTAAGGTAGATTTTATCTTCCCTTATTAAGTGGATTTTAATCAAGTTTTATATTGCATTAAATCCTATTTTAAGCATGAAAGTAAATATTAAATCTATCTATGAATGTGAATCATCAATGATGAATAGGGTCTTCAAATATAGCTTCTTATCATGGAGATTAGGATAGCCTTTAATGTGATTAATAAATTACCCCTCTTTAGTGAAATTAATTTTCACAAAGAGATTATTATTCATTGCCTTAAACTAGAGGCTTTAAAATATCACTTCAAATTATCCCTCTTAGATGAAATCAAATTTTCAGAAAGATGAATAATTTAGTGCTTTGAAATAATGATCTTCAATGTAGTGTAGAAATTACCCCTCTTTCATAAAATCAGATTTTTTTATAAAGAGAAGGTAATTTAGGACCCCAAAATGGTAATTTATGAAATGCCATAAAACATAACCCCTTCAATGAAATTGAATTTTTCATGAAGGAAATGTCATCATAGGCTCATGAATGAGATATAAAGCTGAAAAAATTAAATTTGGGCCAAAAATGAAAATTTTAAAATTTTGAAATCTGTAATAAAAACAACTTCGGATAATTTTTAAAAACACGAAATGAATCCTAAGTAAAAATGTCTTAGTGTGTAATGGAAGTATGAAGTATACTCTATGCAACCATGCAATTATTTTTAGATTTTGAAATTTCTTTACTTTTACTTTAATGTCCGAAAATTTTAAAAAAATTAAAAAAATAAAAGTTAGAAAATAAAAACAAAATCTAAAAACTAAAAATGCAAAATATGCTACAATCAGTGTGATGCCATCCTATTTCGGCAAAACTGAATATGTGAGGTATTCCATGCATGGAACCTAGCCTATTAGACCTGCATTTGCATAGTCAAAACAAGTTAGGTGCTAGCTCCTAGGATACAAAAATAAGTTTCAGATTTCAAACATTCGCATGAAGCAACAAATAAAACATGCATAAACTTCATCTATAAATCCAAAATCAGAAAGGGAAAGATACACGATTAAATCTAGCATGCAAAAAAAATATCCTCCTTTCTTGCCCATAAGATGCAAATTTTTGAAAATTTCTGCATTAAATATGTTCCATTTTACAACAACATAATTTCTGGTTTTCTCAAAAAACCAATCTAAATGGAAGGAAAAACAACCCAAAACAGGTCTAGTATGGCCCTTGCCTTCAAATATGCAACTCTATTTTCAATAGTTTCCAACCCTTTTTCCTTCATTTGGTAGCATATTTGAAAACTCCAGTTTTAAAAAACCCCTTCGTTTCCTTTCCCTTGGTTTTGAAAATGTCTTTTTGTTTTACATTCATGCTTCGTCTTCATTTGTTTCCATTTCCAAAACACTTAGTTTTCCTTTTTATTTTGTTTTCACAAGGATTTCATTACATGCGTGGCTTTTCATTTTATTTGTGAGGCTTTTTGTTCTATTTGATGAACATTTAATCATCTCGATTTACTATGAACACCCATTTGGCATCTGCTTGGCACACATGCATAAATTCATGGCCCTGTCATGATCTGTTTCATCAACGAAATCTATGCTTGCCATTTCTCACTACTGATAGTGCTTCATTCAATGATACGAACCAGCTGTACAACCAACTCTACTACCATTCCCTGAATGCTCACCATGTTGATAGTCATCTTTACGTTGTTAACAATCTGCAAGCCTGCTATCTATTACTTCCCATGGTCATGTCCTCGGTAATGTCAGCTTCAAGTGCATGAGCTACGTCGAATCCATCCCGAGGCCTTATTATGGTCATCCACTCCATATACTTGTTGGCTTTCCCTTTAATAATTGATTTCATAAGGCTTCACATGTTAGAAAGCCAAAAATGTGACCTACTTCCTGCGATGTTCATGATTTGCTTACCATTCACTACTGTGTATGATCGTTGGTATTTTGTGCACCCAAACTTGCTCTTAGAACTCCCACGTAGCCATACTACGCTTGTTTTTCTATGATGTACCACCAATCAAATGTTTTCCATGTTCAAGCTACAAGATGTACGCCATTGTACTCCACGTGGTATTGAGGCTTAGGTGGAGTATGATGAGAATTTGACCCTATCCTTACTACTCTTATTTCAAGTTTCAAATATTATGAAAGTGGTGAAAACCACTATTTTATGGACCATGTTGCATGATAGGACCGACAAGGATGGTTTTGACCATTTTATCCAAAATGTTTTAAATATGTGCAAAGTGTGCTTGGTTCAAGATAGTTTCGGCACTAGCTCCCAATTTCAAGATCTTCTTAGTGTATATTGTGCAATGATCCTAAGAGAATTTGACATGTTTTTCAGCTATTGTCTTTGAAATGTAGATGCAAGTGAGATGCTATGTTTATGCACTGTGAAATGTACCATGAAATATGGATGAATGCATTGTTTCTTTGAAATGCAGATGGAATATACAAAATATTTCACTCTAATTTGTAAAACTAACAACTTCACGTATCCCAAGTTTCAAACGTGTTTGTAGTACTCATGGAGCTTTTTGCAATACAATTCCAATGTTTCATATTTTTCTTATCTTAGTAAACATTCATGAGGACATGAGCTGACATCTCACTCTAAAACACTAGAAAAAAACTAAAACTTGGAAGCGAATGAATACAAACACACAAATCAAACTTGGAAACATCAAAACAAAATTCAAACCCAAAATCAAACACAAAAACCAAAATCTATATACAAATGTACAATATGGTACAAAATGGTGCAAGGCTTGACCTATCACTTCCCTGGATCCCAAACATGATTAGAACACTTCAGAAGACATATAACGTGATACACATGCCAAAGTTTGTAGGAATCCAACAAAACCAAGATTAAGACAAACAATGCAACAAATTTCAACTTACCCCTCTCACCATACCAATTTGATTTGGTTCCATTAATAATCCTATGGTGGAGTTTCAAAGTATCAAAATGATTGGATAATAATTGATCTTCAATTCTTTCATGTCTATTATTTATTATATCCATTTTGAACCTCGATTCATGGTATAGAAATAAGATTTCATTTTTAGATATGAGATCTTGCCAATAGGAACCTATTTCTACAAATTTTAAAACCAAATCCTTTTTCAAATATGTAGGCAAATAAAATTCATGTAACCGTTTGCAAGCATCTAGGATATTTATTAAATGAGGATCATCATATGATTTTACCCTAGATTTTGTTACCAATTTATTATGAACTTGATTTAACACTTCAAACATATCAATTTCCTTTTCATTCAACAAAGCATTATCATTAGTGGTGTGAGGAGCAATTAAGTCAAATTCTTTATCCACCACGAATGGTATTTCATCATTGATAGCATTTGAATCCAACAAGAAATTAGGTAAACCATCACCTGAAGTTTGAATGGTAGAACACAAAGGGTGATATTTTACCTTTTGCATATTCTCATTTGACAAACCTTTGTGAGCATTTGTAATCTTTACCTTTTCTTCATGACTTTCATCATCATCAAACACTCGTTTCTCAAAGACACCAAAATTAGGCACCTAATTAAAAACACATCCATCCTTTTCAAACCATAAGTCTTGTCTATCTAGGGATGGGTCAACTAACACATCTCCATGATCGATAACTTGGGTTGTTTTAGATAAGGTGCAATTCTCCATTGGATCATCAGTGATATCAAACCCAAACCACTCAGTGTAGCGACCCCGAGAACGCACGCACTGGTCCCTTTTCTAGCCCTACTTGCAATGCTATTTAAAATATCGTAAATGAAATGGAAATACAAGAGGAAAAAGCATATAACACGAAATAACAAAATATGAATCTCTTTATTGATATTGAAGCTCGGTTACATGTCGGTCCCTCTTAGGGATACCCATTTTGATGCTATAAATTACAAATAGGCAAGGAGTGCCCCTTCCATGAAGAGGTGGTGCGCTTATAAAATTTTCTTGGTTCCACACATGGAAATGTATGAGGGCTTACAGATGCCTCCTTCTCTAGGTTTGTTTCCTAGAGGGATCCCTTTTACTCTCATATGTTGCAATCTTTGTCTGATGTACCTGTGGCCCTAAGAGCAATGAAACAATAACACACATTTAGGTGTCCGAGATTGCCTCCCTAGATGAGGTTGTTAGTAATCAAAGAGTGTAACAGAAATATGATAAAACTATGCCATAAAATCATGTAAATCTATGTTAATGATGTGAAAACATAAAGAAACAAAATAAAAGAAGCTATGTCTAACCTAAGCTAATACTATGGGCCACTGTCCAAGATAGCGACTGCTAAAGTAAACCTTGCCCTCTTTGCCCCAAAACTATGGGTCAAAGACTGTATCTAATATTGAAATAGTAGGTGTTATGCTCTTCAATCCATCAGAGCTTTGTCGTATACATGATCTCAAAGAGAACTCTCCAAGTCTCAAAAGCTCTCCTCAAAAATATGTCTCTCTCTCTCTGATATGATCTCCTGTCTCTCCCTTGGTGCTCTTAGGCTTGCACATTTTATAGTGTGAAATCCTAGGTTTATGTCCAAGCCCTAGGAATGAATTTCTCATGCGTAGTGCAAGTTAGCATGAAAATCTTTTGTCCATTGTCTATGTTTGAAGGCCAGTTAAATGAAATCTAACTGCCCACTTGAGTCTTCTATGCGAACTGGTTGTTAGCATGAAAAGCTTTTGTCCTTTTTTTATGCTTGGATGCTAGTTAACTTAAGTCTAAATGCAAACTCAAACCTCCTATGTAAACTGGTCATGAAAAGGAATGCAAAGTCACTCCCGCTCACCTTTATTGCATGCATACTGCCACTTTTGCCTGTGATTAGGCTTATTTATCGATAAAATGCTTCTTATGGCTTAGCCGCTATCATCTAAAGTGACTAATATATGGCCGCTATCATCTATAGTGGCTAAGGTTTGGTCGCTCTAGGCTTGAGCAGCTAGGATCTGGCCGCTCTTGGTTTGAGCGACCAAGCTTGGATGGCTTGAAAAGGCCCCAAATGAGTTGTGAGAACCACTGTTGATGCTTGGAAAGTCTAATATTATGTCTTATGATCTTATGAGTGTGTCTATGTAAGTAGCTCCCCTAAGCATGACATAATTTAGGTGTCTACAGATGCCCCTTTTTGCAACACGCTGTGTGGAAACCACAACATTGAGAAAAAACATAGATTGATCTGTTTATAGGGTGTATGGTGATCAATGGTTTGATCAACGTCGGATGGCCTAATCATGCAAGATGGCATGCATCCCTTGAATCATTGCCTCAACATTCGGAGGACTTAGCTCAGTGGCTTTTGCATGTTAAATTGCACTCATTCCTCAAACTCAATCGGGATGCTTCAACTGCTACAACAATTCCGATCGATAGGAGAGCTACAATTGAAGATGTCATGTCTACCTATGTTCCTAGCAAACAAGGGAAATTTTTGATTGTTGTATGCAATGATTCGTAGGATGAACATGATTTTGTTATGATTGAGTGATATTTTGTTGATTTTGATTATGATTAAGTTGAATTTTTAAACTACTTCCTCACACAATGGATTGGTGAAGAAATGACAATGAATGAAGCGACAAGTCGCTTGACCAATATGACTAATCTAGTTCCTTTGTAGCATTTTTTTCTTTTAATGGGCAATTCCACATCCAAGTGTGATTCCAATTGTTCATGATAATCATTCATCCCTATCCTGAGGAGCAATCTGGCTATCAATAGCCTTATTAGGGAGTTAGGATGAGTGATTCTTTTTATGCCTAGATTGTATCACTTTGACTTAATGTTTTTGATGTCATAGGGGAATTAGAGTGATCCTTTCATACCCGTGGAGAAGTCTGACCATCTTGGTCTTCTTCAGGTTTGAAGGGTGGCACATCGTAATTCTAAAATGATTTTTTCCCCAAGTGGCCTTATGGTTATCTACTCATCTCACCGAAATAAATGGAGTGTGAATCGCTGCAATCACTGAGTTGATAGAGTAAGTAACTAGGTATGAGGCCTACCTAAGATTTGTGCTTTTATGTGATTTTGTTTTTTGTTATTTTGAACATTCTGATGATCTAAAACCACCAAAGTGTGTTTATTTGTTGTTTTTATTATTCCCTCATGGAAGAAACTACTTTACTTTGATCTGTGGACCTGGCCGCTGTTAGGTCCAGCGACTTCTGAGTTCCTGCTTGTGGTTGTTGTTGCCTTGAGCAACCAAGAAGTTTTGGCTGTTGATGTCAACAGTGACCAAATAGCTCTGGTGTGATGGCAACAGTTGCGACTTTGGATTTTACTGGTGTTGAGGACATGGTTGCATAGGGCGAGATATTTATCTCTTCAAAACCCTAGCTCTCTTTTCTTCATCTAAGTAAAACTAAACCTTACTAAGTAATGAGCAAAATGAACCTCACTAAACCTGCTGGCAATGAACAAACTCTGTAATTAGGCTTAGGTTATCTTTTGCTACGGTGGGTTAGTCCCTAATTTTACTTTTTGTCAGTGGCTTCAGCCTAGGATTTTTTCAAATTTTTCCATTATTCACTTGCTGCCACCATTTTGGGCATTTTTAACTTAGCTTAGTTTTGATGCTTGGGTGGGAAATTTTACTTTCCAATTTGTTTGTTTTCCCTCCCTATGTTTTTTTTAAATTATTTTGTTAATTTTGTAGTTTTTTTTTTATTTTCTTGCCAAGGGTTCATGGGTTTGTCGTGCTGCCCCTTGGTCATTGTCGCTCAGAGTGGCCGACTCTGAGCCATTGTCGCTTAGAGCGGCCAAGCTTGAATCCCAATGATAAAAAATTTGACCATTGGGTCTTGGTCATTGCTGCCTCTAGCGGCCAGGTTTTGGCCGTTGTAGGTGACAACGACTAAAGCTTGAGCCTTGTTTTTTTGTTTTTTTTTTGTATTTTGTTGAATTTTTCTTTGTTTAATTAGGTGCAATCTTATTATTCTTTTGCTTAGATTTAGAGTAACTCATACTCATACTCTTTTGCACTGTCTTCATGTTTATTATGAATTATGCCTTAGATGCACTGTAGTTATGTTTTGTCTTTCTTCTGCTTTTCTTAGATCCTTACTACTCGGGCTTGAGACCCGAAGCTCCTGCTTGAATTGCTTCGTAGCTTTGATGACATGGACTGGACCTGGTTCAAGGCCCACGGGTTGTAGTATATTATCAGGATGCCTTACATCATGGCATATCAGGCCTACCTTATGGCTCTAGCCCACCGTTGGGACCCACGAACTAATACCTTCCACCTCTCGACTGATGTGTATAGGATATTTCAGATTCCATTTTATGGGGTGACCATTACTTCTTCGAAAACTAATGATCAGGTGGTTGTCTTCACTCGGGTGTTTAGAGGGCACTCTACAAATGCTCTCAAGGACACTAAGTCCAGAGGAGTGTCTATAATTCATTGGCATGGGGAGGGCGTCTTTGTGACAAGGTATGTTGTATTGCTGATGGTGATCAGTAATGTTCTTATCCTAGACTACTCGGGTTTGAGGTTCTCGTGGAACCTTCTGGCGATGGTGCAGGACCTATTGGATAGCAAGGAGCCTATCATCTATGCATGGGGTAGATCGCTATTGGCTTAGTGCTATGATGAGTTGTACCACATCCATTGGCAAGCATGTGTCAGCGTTACCTGCAGCTTGCTCCTATAGGTTTGGGGATGGGAGCACATTATAGTAGATCGCCCTAAGAGGATCCCAGCTGAGATCACAGTGATTGAAACTTGAACATAGTGCTATGCTACCATATGGGCTCAAGAGCATGAGGAGTGCAAGAGCCACACTTTCGTAAGGGAGTTATCCCACTACACTGATGATTTTACCAAACTATTGGCCAGAGATGTCGTGTGGTGGCTTTATTACGAGTGTCCTACTTGGGATGATCCAGCTAGCTTTACTACCATGACACGGTGCGAGCGATGGCTTGTTGCCCATAAGATTGCCATTCAGGATTATTTCTTCTACTCTCAGGTTCTTCGTCAGTACAAATTGCAGTAGGATGTGCCCTTGATATCATTCTTGTACATGTACCTCACAACATAGAAGGACCTACCTCCATGACATATTATTGAGCTCTCATATGAGGAGGATGCCCTAGTTATTGGTCCTATAGTGGATGGGGGAGTTATAGAGGCCTACACTCAGTTGTGGGGTGATTGGATGTGGCATGGCATTGGTAGCCTAGGGCACGAGGATGATGGCGGGGGTGATGGCACATATCCAAAAAGACGTAGAGTCTGAGCTAGGACCGAGGTATGGGGCCAGCCAGTAGAGCAGGTGGCAGTGAAGGATCTTGATGTTCCTAAGGAGGAGGAGGAGTTAGAGCTCGAGGATAGAGACTCTTTTTTGAGAGCACAACTACATGAGGTCAAGGCTGAGCTTCAGGCCACTAAGATTTAGGTACAGTAGCGAGATGCTACGATTGAGCATCTCACAGCACAGATACAGGCTCTACAGGCTACTATTGGGGGTGGCGATGTCAGGATGCAGTTTGTTGTTCCTCCTTCTACACCACAGGAGGCTCCAGCGATAGGTTTAGAGGTAGATGTGGGACAGCTTTAGTCTCTATTGGATGAGCATGAGGAGCATATTCAGGGACTTGTGGATCATGTTACCCTTCTTTAGATGCAGCTCAGGAGGCACAAGATTGTCCCTAAGGATCCAATAGATGTGGGTGGTTCACAGGTTAGTGGGCGCTCCACCTTGGGGTAATATTTCACTCATCCTAGCCAACGACCCCAAACTCAAACAGAGATACCTATAGGATTGCATCACTCAACTCGCGATACCGCCACAGGGGGAGGTAGCACTAGAGGAGGTGATGCAGGGGGCTCAGGCCCAGTACTTGACTGATGCTCTACTTGGTCCTTAATTCATTTTTTAGGTCAGATGACCTACATGACTATAGCCTATGGGCATTTTTGTATATCATTTGGACTTGACACACATACTTTTATGATAGCTTTTTATTATGACTTATTATGTGTATCATTTATTGCTCATTTTTTTGTTATTATTTTGTTTTATGATATGATGTGATGATGGTATTATGATGATTTGATGTATATGTTAGATGATAGATGATATTGTATATGCTTATATGGATGTGTAAATGCTTATATGATTTGATGATGTGACGTGATGTACTTTGATGATGAATGATGAATTCATGATTGTATGCAAATGGATATTGCCTATATGTTTTATGATGTGCTTTATGATGTGATGCTGGATGATTCATGACTTGTGTTTGTGGATGCGATGTTATTGTTAAATGCATGTTTAATTTTTGCTTTAATTATATGCATCTAACTTATATGGTGGAATGGTATAAATGAACCTGTATTCTCTAATCACTTAAATCATACGAAATGCATATGACATTGACAATATTAATGGGTGATACCACAGAAAGTAGAAAAATAATCATGAATTTAAATAATCACTCTTATCATAATAATTGATTAAGTATTCATATATGATATGTAATGGTGTGTAATATATTTTCTTAATAAGTTTCTGTAAATTAAAAGATATAAAGTAGTCAGTGGCTATCTATATACTTTCTAATATATATGTGGTATCTGTCCTACTATGTTGATACCCCCTAATTTATAGAATCTTATCAAGAAAGTAATGGTGTGAATGATGTTATGATTTGTTGCTATGTAACAATTTTGGGTCTTTCTTGAGATTCAAACACTCTAGTTCCCCTATCAACAACTGTCTACTTACCACTTAGACTTTTGAAAAGTAAGGCTTTTGCCATGGACCTGGTTTTTTCATGATCCCTGTGTGTGCATGTGATTGTATATTTTGAGATAGAATTCAAGCTTTTTCTCCAATGTCAGTCAGGATTCTTTCAGCCCATTGCTAAGATCAGGTTTCCTCAAGTGTTCATCTCATCCTTATGTTGGACTTAGTTGGACTATACCACTAGGCAATATTTGGTTACCTAAGCTAGCTCATCCACATTCAAATATTGGTCTATATAAATGCATGAAGCAATTGTAATAGACATATCGTCATGAGTAAGGATTTCTCCTTCCAGTTTTGTACAATGCTGATAATTCCAAGGATTCAAGCTTTACTCCATTCTTTTTGGCTTTGGATATTTTCTCATATGCAGTGATAAAAATCACTTTTTATTTTGATTGATTTTTTCTTTGAGCGGGGATTTTTGTAGTGATGATAATCACTATTTATTTTTCTCATATGTAGTGATGAAAATCACTGTTTATTTTTTATTTATTTTTTAGCTTGATTTTTTTTTTAATTTTGAATATATGATTTGTGTATCGGATTATTGCTTTGTAATCTTGACTGTATGCTTGGCCTTTTGAATATGTACTTTGCTTTGGGATTTTGCTTATTTTGATTTAAGCAAGGGATTTGGATAGGGTAAAGCTTATCCTTTTGCCAATTCTTAGCATCTTTAAACCGGTTGCACAGGGGGATAAGCAAGGAAGATCCTCTTCACTTAAGGTAACTTAGATTGCTTTGCAAGTTTCATCGTTTCCTTGTACCAGCTAGGATTTTAGTGTTTCAATTAGTGACGGGATCTTGAATATCCAAGGCTTTATCACAGCTAGGCCTTATCTTCTACTAATCAAAGTTGTTTTCGTCAAAAGTTGATAAGATCACTAGTTGTGGTTGACTCACCAAAAAATCTTAGTATATTATGTATAGCAACAAATAATGGTTGTGTCAAAAAAACACAATTACACACATGTGGATGGAGGTATGGATATGAATGACTTGTGCAAAAAACCATGGTATCACTTTTAAGGCTTATGTCATATGCAATTGTAGTGGATATGAAAATGCAATGCAATGATGTGGATGCAAGATGTGAGGTGCAATTGTTTTTTGTATTTTTTATTTTATGTTGTTTTTGTATTTTTGATTAATTTTACCAAAGGGCTTATTATGCCTTTGGGGCTTTTGTTGTTCATTTTGACCAAGCGGTTTGAATTACCCTTGGATCTTTTGATTTGGTGGGATTTGACCAACGGTTTAAATTACCCTTGGAGCCTTTTTGAATTGATGTTTGACCAAGCGGTTTGAATTACCCTTGGAACCTTTTTGAATTGATGTTTGACCAAGCGGTTTGAATTACCCTTGGAGCTATTTTGAATTGATGTTGACTAAGCGGTATGAACTACACTTCAAGCCTTTGATTGATTGGATTTGACCAAGCGATTTGAATTACCCTTGGAGCCTTTTTGAATTGATTTTGACCAAGTAGATTGAACTACCCTTGGAGCCTTTGATTTATTTTTGAAATTTTATGTTTTTATGATTTGTTTTTGTGTTTTTGACATATTTGAATATTTTTGAATTTTATGATCTATTTGAATGTTTTTGTGTTTTATGAAATATTTGAATATTTTTGTGTCTTATGTGTAAAATTCCTTTAAGTGAATGATATTGAGAGGTTCAGGCTCTTCAACACGATCCAATGATATAATGTGATATGCTCCAGGCCCAACTCTCTATGAAATCATGTATGGACCTATCTAGTTTATCGTGAACTTATCTCGCAGATGTGGCGACAGATTCGAGTTCTGCTGGTTTTCTTTGAGCACTAGATCTCCAAAATTGAATTCCATTAGGTGGAATTTGCTATTGTAAGCTCATCCAAGGCAATCTTGGTAAATGTGAATATGCTCTAGAGAATTTACTCGACATTCATCAAGAAGCATCAATTGATCAAGGCGGCCTTGTCGCGCAACTTCATCATCTATGAAGTCCTTTAATGTTATGCATAGAGTTAGAATTTATAACTCTAGCGGCATGATGGCCTCAGTGCCATATACTAATGAAAATGGTGTTGCCCCAGTGGGCGTCCGTACACTAGTCCTGTATGCCCATAGTGCAAGAGGCAACTGCATGTGCCAATCCTTATGATTTTCTTGCACTGTCTTCCTCAAAATGGAGACTATTGTTTTGTTTGAGGCTTCTTCTTGCCTGTTTGCTTATGGATAGTAAGGCATTGAAAAACTATGCTGAATATGATATTCATTCATTAATGCCCGCACATTTTTGTTTTTGAAAGATGGCCCATTATCCGATATTATCTTAGAAGGGACCCCAAAATGACTTATGATATTGTGGAGTATAAACTCCGCAATCCTTGGTCCAGTTGTTGATGTTAAGGGGATCACTTCTACCCATTTAGTGAAGTATTCTATGGTTGTTATGATGAATGTATGTCATCATGAGGACGGGGGTGAGATCTTCCCAATCAAGTCTAGTCCCCATTGCGAGAAATGCCATGCTGCCTGGATGGGCTACAAAGCTTGCGATGGTAAGTGCACTAGATTTGCATGATATTGGCAATTACTATATTTCTTGACATACTCATAGTAGTCCTTTTCCAATATGGGCCAATAGTAACCCATTCTCCCCATTCTCAAGATGCTCTTGATGATGGCCATGCCACTAAAGTGGCCTCCACATGTTCCATCGTGAGCTTGTGAAATTTCCCAAGATGCTTACTAGGGCTTAATACAACGAAGTAATATTCCATCATATCCTTGTTTGTAGAGGATTTATCCTAGCAAGATGTATATTTTTGTTCTCTTCTTGAACTTTCACCTTTCAGTATGCGACAAACCGTGAGGCACTATTCCAAGCTTTAGGAAGTCACGCAGTTGGGAAATCCAATCCTGATAAGCCATAGATTCTATATAAAATATAGCTTGCTCTTCCTGCATTTCCAAGGTAGTGAACACGGATTGAGAAAAAACTCTATGGTATATGGTTGCACCACACTCCACAGGTCCTTGGGAGATCAAAGACCCCCAAGAGGCCATTTGCAAGAAATCTCTGGCTACGAAGGACCAATCCTGATTTGGCTCAATGTTATGCTGACTGATTCTTGATTGTCGAAAGCTTCATGGCATATTGCTTAGTGTGAAAGAACTTTTACATGAATGGTCATAAAATCAGTAGATGAATTCTGAGGGATTAAGGATCCCAAAGAGGCCATGGTGTCTACAAATCTATTCAAAGTACAAGGTATTGCCTCGATGTCGTACCATTCTATTTGGGCTAGGTAGGTGTCAAAAAGTTCCTTGTAAGTCTTCAGGAGTGGGCACCTACATTGGAATAGTCCTTTGACCTAGTTTACTATGAGAAAGGAATCACAAAAAATATTCAATATTTTAATGCCCATTATTATGCCTGTTTAGAGTCCCAGGATCAATGCTTCATATTCTGTATTGTTATTTGTGCATGGGAAGTCTAATTTGAATGATAAGGGCAACAAAGTGCCCTATAGTGTGATAAAGACAATCCCTGCTCCACCTCCTTGTTCACACTTTGAACCATTAAAGAACAATGACATGTCTCTTTCTTTCTTAGGTTCTTCAAATTTTGGCGAATCTGATAATGCAAAGACCGCATCATCAGGAAATTCTATGGTGAGAGGCTTGTTATCCTGTAGAGGCACCTCTGCTAATTGATCTACTATGACTTGTCCCTTGATGGACTTTTGGCTTACAAACTCTAGATCAAATTCTATCAATAGCATGATCCACTTTGTGGTACGTGTATTGTGATATGTCTTACTCATCATGTACTGCAAAGGATTTTGTTTTGATATGACATAGGTCGTATGGCTCAACATATAGTGTCACAACTTTTGAGTTGCAAAGACCATTGCTAAACATAAATTTTCAACATACGCATATCCTAGCTCATAACTCACCAAAGTGTGACTAATGTAATATATGGCTTGCTCTTTGTCTTGTGCATTATTTTGGGCTAACATGGTGTCCAATTCAAAATCAGTAGCCGATATATATAGTAAAAATGTTATGTCTGGCCTCAGTGGAGCCAATACTGGCAGTGTTGCCAGATAAGTTTTGATCTCTGACTTCCTTGTGTAGCAACCTATTCATAGGTCGGCATTTATCTGATAATTGCACGATGAATCTTTTGATGGATGTTATCTTGCCTTGTAGGCTCCTCAACTCCCTAATGTCGATAGGGGTGGCCATTTTCAGTATAGCCTTTACCTTTGCAGGATCTACTTCAATGCCTCTCTTGGATAAGATGAATTCCAAAAGCTTGTCAGAAATTATGCCAAATACGAACTTCTTAGGATTCAATCGGACATTGTGTTCTATGAGGTTGTCAAAGACTTGTCTAAGGACTTTGGAATGCTCTTGCAACAATAGGGACTTGGCTAGTAAGTCATCCATGTAATCTTCCAAGATATTATGCATATAGTCATGGAATATATATGTCATGGCCCACTGATATGTGGCACCAGCATTTTTGAGACCAAATGACATCACTTTGTAACAGAATGTTCCCCATGGAGTAATGAAAGCAGTTTTATGTTGATCTTCGGGCTTAATCCAGATTTGATTGTATCCAAAAAAACCATCCATTAGGGAGAGCATTTCATGACCTATGGTTGCATCCATAAGAGCATCTATGTTTGGCAACGAGAATGAATCCTTTGGTGTTGCCCTATTCAAATCCCTAAAATTCATGCAGAGACAGACTCTTTCATCAGGTTTCCCCATGGGTACCATGTTCGATACCCACTCAGGGTAGTCTATAGGAACTATGAATAATGTAACCAATAGTTTTTGCAATTCGTTCTTCACCATCAAAGTGATGTTTGGATGCATTTTCCTCAGTTTTTGCTTGACTAGCTTCTTCATGGGATACAATGGAAGGTCGTGAATGACTAACTTTGGATCTATCCCTAGCATATCTTTGTAAGTCCAAGCAAAAATATTTGGTCTTTCCTTTATGAGAGGTATTAGGATGGCTTGTTCCTCTGGAGATAGACTTTCTCTGAACTTGACTTTCCTTGGTTGGGTAGGATCATCGTTGATGTCCACCTCGAAAGTCACTTTTATAACCATATGTGACCCATCCTCTAGCTGATGAGGCATGGGTATCAAATGAATGTCATCGATCGGATTTATAGAACCTAGTGACTCAGGTTCCAAACCAACATGGAAGACATCATACGCACAACCTTATGCAAAATGGAATGGTTGTAACATATCTTCATTGGGGAAGAGGTCTTTAGGCTCTATGGGTGAATTAGCATGATTCCAATAAATAGCCTCTACATCAAGATGTAATTATTTGGTAGGATCTACTGGGTTATGAAGTGGAGTGGTCAAATCAATGGAGATCATGTTGATGGATGGAATGAAGTCTCCAAGACCACATGGGTGTAATCTTGTCTCAGGGATTTCCCTTCCATACTCGCGATGAGGTTATGGAGGAATGGAAATTTTTGGATTTTGCCCATGAGCCGGGTAGGCAATAGGATCATTGGGCTCTAATTGCTCTCTAAATGTAGGCAAAGGGGGATTGACCATCTGATGAATGGCTTCTAGGTCAACAGGTCTTCCCAAAAATTGGATATGAGGGTCTATGGCACGGAGTGCCACCTCTCTCTCTACTATCTTGTTGACTTATCACAAGTGGTGAGGTCCAAGATAAGCCATCTTAGTATCATCCTCAAAGTCATCATCACTTATCCAGAAACTATTAGCATTGGTATACGATCCTAAGACAAGGGGCTCATGTCTTGGCCCCAAGTAGGCCATCTCTGTTTCATCTTCATATTCTTCGTCACTTATGAAGAATCCATTTGCATTTGTCTCTTGCCCCAAAGTCAGGGATTGTTGGCTTAGGCCTATGTAAGCTCTTTCTGTTGAGTCTTATGATTCATAGTCACTTTCATCTGATGTATATCCACTTTCATCATGGATGGACCATGTGAATATTTGCAAATAGTGAGGCCCATGATAGGCTAAGCCAAGTTGTGCCTTATCATCACTTGCTTCATATCAATTCTCCTCATCCCATGAGTTGTACCCTATTGGGGTGGAATCAATTGAGGTGTTTGGATGATAATTTTGTGGAGGTGGTATGTTCACCATGGCCACTTGTCTGTTGCTCAAATTTGCTATTCTTAGGGGGTGATAAGGAATGAAATCAATGTCTTCTCCTAACCCTATGCTTAATATTTCCAATGCTCCTATAAGAGAGTCATCTCAACCTCTGCTATAGTAGCCTAAGACAAATCTATTGGAGGGAAGTTGATATAGTGGCTCGTATGGCTGCCTGTACCCCTGCTCATATACGCCAAGGCCATAGCCATGCCAGTGGAAATGCTCAAAGTATCTTAGAGCAAACTCGAGATTAGAGAAGTAACAAACATTGATTATGAATAATTCATCACCATCCTCTTCTATATCTGATGACTTATGAACATGATCCATGCCATAATAGACAAAATTGGTTTGGTTGGGAGGAATTCCAAGTGGAACCACTATTTCTACTAGCGGCCTCAAGTCCTTAGGCCTCCCTATGTCTTTTACAGACTCAATGATAGGTGTAAAGGTAATGTTTTGGATAAGGTACTTCCCTATGCCTGTGCTTGCCAAGTGTATGGATGCATACAACGTGGATGACCCCACGGATGATACTAGGGAAGCAGGGTGATAATCACTATCTTCATCTTGATCTTGAGGATCTTCCTCTTCCATAGGACTTGGCATTTCAGTGAAGGCTACAATTGGCACTTCTTTGGGCCTTTCTTCCTTAACTAAGGGTGCCTTTAGCTTTTGATTTTCTTTTGGTTTTTACATTGATGGTTCTTTAGAAGCATTGACTATCTTAAGTGCACCAGGAGGTGTTAATGTGCATGGATCTTTTCTTACCCATTTGTCTTCGTTATCCACTTGTGTGATTGGTGATGAAGGTGCCACATATAAATGAGTAGAAGGGATCATGAATTCTCCTAGAATGTTCACCTGATTGACATATTTAAAAGGCTCTTCATCATCCAGAACCACATAGACTTTGTTTTCGTGCACATACTTGACACACTGGTGCAAGATCGAAGGCACACACTTCATGGCCCTTATCCAAGGGCACCCTAAGAGGATGTTATATTGCATAGCTCCTTCCAATACATGACACATCACGGGGATGGTCTTGTGCCCCACCTTGATGAGTAGGACTAGCGTTCCTACAGTATTGCATTAAGCATAATTAAAATCTCTCAATGTGTAAGCTCCTGTAATGATATCTGACTTGGGAATTTTGAGGTGCTCTATTGCAGTTGTTGTGATGATGTTTATCGATGAACCTGTATCGAACAAAATCCTCTTGAAAGGTAAGTCATTGATTGCCACTATGATGTTTAGCGGAGGGTCTGGTAAGGCAGCAAGAACTGTCTTAATCTCATGATCATAGAATTGGATTACAGGTTCCTGGCATTCTTGCACTTGTCCCACAAAGTGAGTGAATGCATTCACATCTTCCGGTTGAAGCTCAATTATTCTTAAAATCTCCATTAGAGTCTCCCTATGCTTTGGGGACTGTTGTATGAGCTCATAAATGGATAAGTTAGCTGGATTCGTCTGTAGTTTTTGCTCCAATATACTCTAAATAGTTACCACAGGTCACGTTGGTGGACCTGGAAGGTTGTCTTGCCTTTTCCTAGGAGTGGCTAGGAGGTTCATGGGAGTTGCAGGTAGTTGCGGTTGACCATACCACCTAGTCCTTGTTGCTATGTTAACAATCTCAACCATCCCAATGCATCCATGGGTAGGTATGTCAACTCGAACCTAATTGACTTGGGCCCCTTACTCTCGAGGGGCCTCATGATTGGGCAATGGGTTTTTGTATATGCCCATGTCTCTATTATCGAGAGCCAGTGGGTTGTCAACTTTGAGTTGTCCTGCCTCAATCATATTTTGCACTTGATACTTACACCTGACGTAAGCCTCAATATCATACCTCGGTATCCTGTGATAAGGGTAAAATTGATCTTCCCTATATCCTTTTAGCTTAGGATGGTTGGGATCTATAAGAGGTATATCAAGAAATCTGATCATCTCGGCCTCACTCAACTGATTAAAGATTGATTGCATTGATTATGTTAGAGGCATGAAATAACGAAGTGGCTTGCATTCTCGGTTTCTTCCCTAATTGTTCTTTTGGTTGTAGTTGGCTGGCAAGGGATGTGCTTGATAGTTTTGTGGTTTTTTTACACCCCCATCCTTGGGTGTAGCCAATACGACTTGATTTACTGGAGTAGGATTGCCCTGCTTCTGCTTGTACTTATCACTCTTACCATTCTTATTCCACTCCTTTTTGTTTCGGAGCTTAATGGTTCCCTCATCTACTTTTATTTCTTTGATTAGCTTGGTCTATGCCAAAGATTCTTCAAATGAAGGATACTATTGGAGTTGTAGCAAGAGGGAGATATGTTTAGAACAAATTTTTGTGAACATGCGAATGATCTCTTCTGTGGGAATGGAGAATGATAATTTTACCATGATTTTTCTCCATCTATTCCCATAATCCATTACTGGCTCATCATCATAATGTTTCAAGTTGGCCAGGTTTGAAAGGTTCACCTTCTTCTTAGCACCAAAGGAGAAATGCTTCAAGAATGCATTTACTAGTTGTTCAAAATTGGTTATGTTATGCTAAGGTAGTTGGTTGAACCATTGAGTGACAATGCCTAAAAATGTCATTATGAATGTTCTTAGCATGAGAGCGTCATTGTATTCAATATGAAAATATGTGTTGATAATTTGGTGACATGTTCTTGTGCATCCTCTTCACCTTTAAACTTCTCTAATATAGGGCTATGATTGATGGGCACAATGGTTGATTGTGTATTTTGCTCAATGTTGGTGAGTTCCCAGCTGCCTCTTATTTCTCAAAGGTTTTCATATTTTCAGCAAGCTCTTGAAATGCCTTTGATGCACGAATTTCCTCCTCTTGTAAGCCTATTCACATTGGCAATGGAGGTAACTCTCTATCCATTTGATTTATTCCATTTTCCTCCCTCCTATGATGGGACCCAGGATTATGATCCTGGTTTGTTATGTTTACCATTCCCCCATTAGTTGGATTTTTTTCATAATTTGGTGGGGGATTTCGTTGTGGGCTATATTTTCTAGTGCACCTCTCCTTAGGTGAGTCAGTGTGTCTTGTTCTTTTGTGGTCACCACTATTTGCCTATAAATTGTTAAGAGCTAGCCGCTCAACTTGCTCTCTTAAGAGCTGCTCATGTTGGTGCAAGAGTATTTCTCTTTGTTTATCTTGTTCAAGATCTTCCACTAGCTCTCGCTCCTTGTGTAATGCATTTTCTAACTGCCTCATTCGATCAGTTTGTGCTATCATAGAAGACTCATGTTTATATTCCTCGAGGAGGTTTTTGTTGTATCTGTACTCTTGCTAGCTAATGTGACTTGTTCAATGTACTGTTGAGTATCCCTATGATCAAAATCCATGCATGTTCTACGAGGTCACTCTGATGTACCCTTATATTGGGAAGTGTGTTTAGAAGTCATAGTTTGTGAGCTTCCAGATGCAGAGTTATCAGTAGCTACAGTTCTTTGAGTGGGAAATCAATCCAACCCATCTAGCTATCTTGTTTTTCATGGCTAGTCTTGTGGGGTGCCATTTACTCCTATGAAGTTATAGTCTACGAGAATATTTCCTTTTATGTGAAGGCTTTATTCTATATGATTCCCATGACTAGATGTAGCTCTAGTTTTCTTCCCTTCAGTGGGCAGACTTGTTTCATATGTTTCTTGTGAGTCTTGAGGTGTTGCAATTCTTGTTTGCCTTCTTGATGAAGAGGGCTTGGTGGTAACATGTTTTCTCCATGTGGATGGAGATGTAGCAGTCTCGTCATACCTATGTGAAGAATGGGTTTTAGAACCTTCTTTATTTCGATGTGAGGAGGAAGCCCTTGAAGCTTCCTCACATCTTTGAGATGTTTCTGTGCATTTAGAGGAGGCCCTTGAGGTCTCCTCATGTCTCCTTGATGAGGATGGTTGTGAAGCTTCTTTTTGTTTATGTGACTTTGTTTCATGATGTGCTTCCTTATTTGGGGTTTCTCGAGGAGATCCCCCAAGGGTTGAGTTATCACCCCTTAGGCTCATGGAGCTACGTCTCATGGTCTTACAGGTAGGTCGTTCAATGTTACTATGATTCCATCTATGGGTATGAATTGCTTATGTCTCTCCCTCGATATCAAACTGAGGGTTCTTACTTCTTATTTTGACCATGTTGTCTTATGAATTGATCTTTTGAGTTGTAATTTAGGAATGACCACACAATACCAAATAAATGTTTATCTTGATTATCGATTTGAGTGTGCCCTAAACTATTTGATGTGTTGTTCTTTCGATTTCTTTGCTCTAGCTCTTGGATTAAGAATGAGAAGACTCAATCATAGTGAAAATCAAGTACACTCATGCCAAACATGATTTTATCAAAAGAAGTTAGGGTACACCGTTGAAGACCCAATGGAGGGTTCGCCTAGCTCTTCCACTCTGAACCAATGATTGTTCCAACAATGGGAGATAATTTGAACACAAGTAACTTAGTGTCACTATAAGTAAGTTTATCAATCCATTTCTAGGAAGCTCTAGGGTGTAAACCAGTGGAAGGAGATAAATTCCAATGTCACTGGATTGAATTGAAGGTTGGTGATGAAATCCAACTCTCCAATGTTTAAATGAGACATGCATGTGTGGTGTTCATTTTAAGCTTGCGTAACATAAAGTGCATCATATAGCAACAATGAATATTTCTTATATGCCTAAGTACAAAAATACATTTCAATATTTAGAAAGATGCATGAACTATTATTATTTGTATGAGTGCACTTTATCTCGTGTAACTATGGCCTCTAGCAGGGCCTCAAAGCAAGCAAACAACATACAATGTCTAGCATGTTGGATTCTAGGGTAAAATTTTTAGGCATAAGTTGTTGTTCCTAGCAACGCCTAGTGGAAAATTTAAAAGAAGATCTAAGATATGCGAAATGCTTAATTATTTCTTCTTTTATTCTTTCAATTTCCAAACATAAATGTGCTTTAAGTTCTCTATTTAGACACACAGAAGTAGACAGAAAGCTGTAAAATATCAGAGAATCTATACCAACCTTTGATCCAACTCAGAGAGTCGGTTTTTTGACCTCTACTGCACTCGAGTTTTGGCTGTTGTTGACCAGAGCGATTGGTTCTTTGCCATTGTAGCTCAGAGTTGCTAAGATCTATTGGCCACTGTAGCTGAGAGTGGCTAGTTTTTGGCCACTGTAGCTCAGAGCGGCTAGACCTGCACACAAAATTAAGTTAGTATTCTAGTAAAAAATCAAAAATTAGTGGTGGTCCCACCATGATCGCCATCTGTAGCGACCTCGGGAACACACACATCGGTCCCTTTTCTAGCCCTACTTGCAATGCTATTTAAAATATCGAAGATGAAATGGAAATACAAGAGGAAAAAGCATATAAAACGAAATAACAAAACATGGATCTCTTTATTGATATTGAAGCTTGGTTACATGTCAATCCCTCTTAGGGATACCCATTTTGATACTATAAATTATAAATAGGCAAGGAGTGTCCCTTTCACGAAGAGGTGGTGCACTTATAAAAGCTTCTCAGTTCCATACATGGAAATGTATGAGGGCTTATAGATGCCTCCTTCTCCAGGTTTGTTTCCTATAGGGATCCCTTTTGCTCTCGTATGTTGCAATCTTCGTTCGATGTACCTGTGGCCCTGCAAGCAATGAAACAACAACACACATTTAGGTGTCCGAGATTGCCTCCCCGGATGAGGTTGTTAGTAATCAAAGAGTGTAATGGAAATATGATAAAACTATGCCATAAAATCATGTAAATCTATGCTAATGACATGAAAACATAAAGAAACAGAATAAAAGAAGCTATGTCTAACCTAAGCTAAGCCTACGGGCCACTGTCCAAGACAACGATCGCTAAAGTAAACCTTACCCTCTTCACCCCAAAGCTATGGGTCAAAGACTGTATCTGATGTTGAAATAGTAGGTGTTATGCTCTTCAATCCATCATAGCTTTGTCGTATACATAATCTCAAAGAGAACTCTCCAAGTCTCGAAAGCTCTCCTCAAAAATATGTCTCTCTCTCTCTGATATGATCTCTTGTCTCTCCCTTGGTGCTCTTAGGCTTACACCTTTTATAGTGTGAAATCCTAGGTTTATGTCCAAGCCCTAGGAATGAATTTCTCATGCATAGTGCAAGTTAGCATGAAAAGATTTTTTCCATTGTCTATGTTTGAAGGCCAGTTAACTAAAATCTAACTGCCCACTTGAGTCTTCTATGCAAACTGGTTGTTAGCATGAGAAGCTTTTGTCCTTTGTTTATGCTTGGAGTTTAGTTAACTTAAGTCTAAATTCAATCTCAAAACTCCTATGTGAACTGGTAATGAAAAGGAATGCAAAGTCAGTCCCACTCACCTTTATTGCATGTAGACTGACACTTTCTCTTGTGATTAGGCTTATTTGTTGATAAAATGCTTCTTATGGCTTAGTTGTTGTCATCTGTAGTAGCTAATATTTGGCCACTGTTGTCTACAACAGTTAAGGTCTGGCCACTATAGGCTTGAGCGGGTAGGATCTAGTTGCTCTTGGTTTGAGCAACCAAGCTTGGATGGCTTGAAAATGCCCCAAATGAGTGGTGAGAACCACTTTTGATGCTTGGAAAGTCCAAGATTATGTCTTATGATCTTATGAGTGTGTCCATGTAAGTAGCTCTCCTAAACATGACATGATTTAGGTGTCTACACTCAGGTTTTAAAATTTCCTCATTTTGAAATGGCATAGACATTGTAGAACCAATGTGTGGATCAAAATTTTCAATTCCAAACCCCTCAAATGGTTCTCCCTCTTCATCCATGGTTGTAGAATCATTATCATTTTCCAAAACTTGATTAGATTCAAACCTTTCTTCCAAAACTTCCTCAGATTGTACAGGATTTGTAATATCCTCATGTGAGAAAACAATCATATTATCCTGCATATCAATTGACACAAAAAGTTCATTAGAAGGTTTGGAGTGAGCATGTTCTTCCCATTTCTTGTTAACCATCCATACTATTTCTTCCTCAAAATATTCAAGAAATTCTTCTTCACATTTTCCTTGGTCATCATCTCTAGCATGTTGAAGGTTTTGATCACCAAATTCAATCATCTCATCCAAATTTATGGAAGATCCTGATTCATCACAAGTTCCAAAACTAGTCCACTCTGGAATCACTTCATTGTCCAAAATAATGTCACCTTTAGTATCTTCAACCTTTGTCTCACAAGGATGATTTGGAGTATCATCTAGATATGCATCTTGAGGCTTTTGTTCTTGTAGTTGAGAGATGTTTTCTTTGAGTTGTAAAACTAGCCTTTGCAACTTGTCCTGCATATCAAGTGAAGTGAGTGCTTCATTAGAAAGAGTGGTAAAGTTCTCCCATTTATTCCACCAACAATGATCATCTTCCAAAATTGGGGTGTGATGTTCAACTATACCTTCACATTCTTCAAATTCATCAATGGGTTGATCCTCAAACTCACCTTCACCTTCCTTAGATGGTTCAATCATTTCCAAAAGTGGGTTACTCTTTGTATTCAAATTTGCAAGATCACAATTCACATTTGTAACCCAAAATTCTATTTTATCACAATTTGGAAGGTGTGGGTTTTCTTGATTATTAGTATCAACAATATCATCCAACGTATCTTCCAAAAATAAGTGATGAGATTCTATTGGATCTTCCGATTCATCTCTTGGCTTTTCAAATTCAGTCTCAACCACCTTTGTTGAGTCAAGGGTTTGTTCAATAGGATCAACTCCTGTATCTTTCTCCCAACAATCATCCCAATCCTTTGTGACTAAACATGACCAAATCATATCCTGATGGGTTTGTTCATCCCAATCCTCATTAATGGATCTTGGCTTTGAGACTTGCACATCCTCTTGGATGGAATCTAGGGTGGTTGTTGTATTTGGACATTCAACTTCGTCCCATTGATTGTTCACCCTAGGGTTAGGCAATGATGGTTGGTCCACATTTTCTCTTTTCAAAATGGCCCATTGTTCTAATTCTCTCATGGCCTCATAAATTCTATGCAAAGATAGGTCATCAAGACTTTTCCTTAACAATGTAGCCAATTCGGGTGGTGTAGCTCCCATGTATATTTCAATAGCTCTCTCTTCTGAAATGAAGAAATGGGACACCACTTCGGTATACAACTTATGAAACCTATCATTGAATTCACTCATGGACTCATTAGGTTTGCTAGAGATAGAGACAAATTGATTTAACATCCAAACATGGTCAACTTGTTTTCCAAAATGGCTAGTAAATGTTGCTTCTAGTTGAGCCCAAGAAGTGGTGGTATTTATAGTTAGGCTTAGGTACCATTCATATGCAACCTCATCCAAAGTGTATGAAAATAATATACAAGGAACACCTCCTTTCCATAGTTGCAATTGCCTTAAGGTGTCCTTGTATCTTTGAATATGTTCCTTAGCCGAGGTCACCTCATGCTCAAACATAGGTAAATGATTTTCTACCCCTTTAGGAATTTGATGAGTAGGCCTACCTAAGTGACGATAATAGCGACCTAACCCCCATGAAATCTCTGCCCTAGTTGGAACAACCGATGCCATTAGTGAAACTCAAAGGATAACTTCAAAACCAATTTGTTAGTCAAATAGAGATATCTTACAAATAAGCATAAAATGACTAACCAATCTCAAATATGTAACATATGAATCATCATGTTAGCATCAACCAAGAGATATGTATCCATTAAATCATGAAATTGAAGAACATTCTCAAATTTGCAACATGTTAGCATTAATGCATCATCAAAAATAGAGAATGTTAGAATCAATGAAAGTAATCATATGGAAACAAAACCTCGTTAGTCAAGACCAATGTTTTGTAAATAAATATTTCAAGTAACATGAACAATTTAGCATCTAAATGGCAATAAAATAAATCAATTCAAATCCTCCTAGCTCCCAAAGTGTGAGTGTTAGAGGAAACCAAAGATGCTAATCAAATGAACTTGAAATATTTAGCAATTAAAACTCTTGAGTAACCATGAACAATCCAAAAGCGTTAGATCAATGAAAACTAATTCATGAATTGCTTAGCATAAACAAAATAAAGTAAACCAATTCATGCCCTCCTTCTAGCGCCAAAATGTTGAGTGTTAATTTTACCCAATTGTGAAATTACACTCTCCCTTAGGATTTGGATCCCAAAACCCTCTCTTGCAAAGAAGTTAAGTAAAACAACTTCTCCAAGGTCTCCGCTATATTAGCATTTGCATATGTGTATTAGTAATCTCAAATAAAGATATATCAATTTAATGCTAGGAACACCTTAGTGATTGCAAGTAACTATAAACAAGGGGCATGTGTTGGTTTATTTTACCATGCTACTTTAATGATTGTTCATGAAACCAAAATAAAGTAAATGTGAGTTGGCCCTCATATGACCACGATGTAGTGCCTTAATTCCTTTTATCTTGAGGATTTTAAGGTAGATTTTATCTTCCCTTATTAAGTGGATTTTAATCAAGTTTTATCTTGCATTAAATCCTATTTGAAGCATGAAAGTAAAGATTAAATCTATCTATGAATGTGAATCCTCAATGATGAATAGGGTCTTCAAATGTAGCTTCTTATCATGGAGATTAAGATAGCCTTTAATGTGATTAATAAATTATCCCTCTTTAGTGAAATTAATTTTCACAAAGAGATGATTATTCATTGCCTTAAACTAGAGGCTTTAAAATGTCACTTCAAATTATCCCTCTTAAATGAAATCAAATTTTCACAAAGATGAATAATTTAGTGCTTTGAAATAATGATCTTCAATGTAGTGCAGAAATTACCCCTCTTTCATAAAATCAGAATTTTTATAAAGAGAAGGCAATTTAGGACCCCAAAATGGTAATTTATGAAATGCCATAAAACATAACCCCTTCAATGAAATTGAAGTTTTCATGAGGGAAATGTCATCATAGGCTCATGAATGAGATATAAAGCTGAAAAAATTAAATTTGGCCCAAAAATGAAAATTTTGAAATTTTGAAATTTTAAAATCTGCAATAAAAATAGCAACTTCGGATAATTTTTAAAAATATGAAATGACTCCGAAGTAAAAATTTCTAAGTGCATAATGGAAGTATGAAGTATACTCTACGCAACCATGCAATTATTTTTGGATTTTGAATTTTTTTACTTTTTATTTTAATGTCCAAAAATTAAAAAAAATAAAAGAAAAGTTAGAAAATAAAAATAAAATCTAAAAACTGAAAATGAAAGTTGAAAATGCAAAGTATGCTACAATCAGTATGATGCCATCCTATTCCAACAAAACCAAAGATGTGAGGTATTCCATGCATGCAACCTAGCCTATTAGACCTGCAATTTTGCACAATCAAAACAAGTTAGGTGCTAGCTCCTAGGGTACAAAAATAAGTTTCAGATTTCAAACATTCGCATGAAGCAACCAATAAAACATGCATAAACTTCATCTATAAATCTGAAATCTGAAAGGGAAAGATAAACGATTAAATCTAGCATGCAGAAAAAATCTCCTCCTTTCTTGCCCATAAGATGCAAATTTCTGAAAATTTCTGCATTAAAAATGTTCCATTTTACAACAGCAGAATTTCTGGTTTTCCCCAAAAACCAGTCCAAATGGAAGGAAAAACAGCCCAAAACAGGTCCAGTATGGCCCTTGCCTTCAAATATGCAACTTTGTTTTCAACAGTTTCCAACCCTACTATTAACAATCTGCAAGTCTGCTATCTGTTACTTTCCATGGCCACATCCTCAGTAATGTCAGCTTCAAGTGCGCGAGCTACGTCGAATCCATCCTGAGGCCTTATTATGGCCATATAATCATTGGCTTTCCCTTTAATAATTGATTTCACATGTGATAAAGCCAAAACTATGACCTACTTCTTGCCATGTTCATGATTTTCTTACCATTCATTGTCGCGTATGATCGTTGGTCTTTTGTGCACCCAAACTTGCTCTTAGAACTTCTCCCATGTAGCCATACTACACTTGTTGTTATGTGATATGCCACCAATCAAATATTTGTCGTGTTCAAGCTATGAGATGTACGTCATTGTACTCCATATGGTATTGAGGCTTAGGTGGAGTCGACCAATGCCTTCCATCGTGGCCTACAAAATCAAAATATCTGAGTCTATGTGTGATTTGTGCTTGTTGCACACAAATACCACCTTTCTACCCACACGATCTTCATGGCCGTAATGTTGGCATCTGTCATTTTCCATCCTGGACGTGCTCCACTCTGCTCGCCAGAACCTCCTTCATCCTTGGGTCTGTCATGTACCTTCTCCCTTGACCGCACTATCGACATGCGCTATCCTAGTCACCGCCAGGGTATCTGCTGATGTAGCAACTCTCCACCATGTTGTTGATTCCTTTTGAATACCCGCACACTACCAGTGATGACTTGAAAACTTTCAAGAGCTTCAATGTGAATTTCCATGTGCGTGTCCATCTATCCCTACCAGCTCGTACGTCCACCCTAGGGCTACTTGTGCTGACTGGCCTGCATTCGGGCCCTCCTTGCTAATTTGGTGTAACTAGTATGTGGCCCATGCATTGACCACTTTCACTGATGACTAATCATGAGCCTTTCACCTAATTCTTCGTTCTTTCCTCTGATGACGAAGATTACCGCCTTCATTTCGACGTTACTTCCTATGACATATAAGAAAGACACATGAAAATCAAATGAAAACTAAGGAGATAATCTAAGACTATAAGCCAATGTTTTATAAGAAGATAACTTCATTACTTTATACATAATCAAAGGCATTCGTTTATTGCTATTATATATTCATTTTTTTTTATTGTTATATTTCTCATTATATTATAATATATATTATAATGTATGATTATAACATGTATTATTATATATATATATATATATATATATAAAGTTTTATTGTTTTTTTTTTTTTTTTTAAGTTTTAAATCCTTTTATTGTACATATCTATATATAAAATATATAGATATGTATTTTCGTTTTGATGATTTTTAATTACATATTTATTTATATATATAATATATTAAAGTATATTATATATATAAATAATTATCTTTCAATTTCAAATGCAAATATTAAACTTAAGCTATCACCAAACTCTCCATAAACCAAATAAAATAAATCACAAAAATACAATACCTCGACACACAAAAAGAAACTTAAAGGAGACCAAATCCACCCCTAGACATTATGCAATACAAGAGAGGAAAAAAATATCATTCAATGGTAAAATTTGGAAACATGCATTGCAACCCTGGGTTGAGGCCTATCAAAACACTAGAACTTGAAATCCAACAAAACAAACCCGCAAGACCACAAATTTTCAAGATGGGTCCCCAATTTTGGGGGTAGTTGTGGAGCAGCCACAATACACCTGCATAGGACTAGACCAATTTATGGATTGGATATGACTTGTGTGTCAATGGATGTAATGTGGATTTCTGGACTGGATATGACCCGTGTGACCTACACTAGATAACACGACATGATCGGACCAGGCCCCTAACTAGGACATTGGACACAAACACGTTGATCTGACAATGAGATGAAGCAGACACAAACACATTGATATGACAGTGAGATCAGGAGATCCCTAATGAAGACAACATGACAGGATGAAGATCTGGATAATATCTATAAGGATGCTAATGTGGACAAAATCTAGACTTGGAGATGTGGTGGCTCAAACTCAAGTGTAGCAAAATTAATGCAGGCATCTCGAGATCATACGTGGAGAGGTGAGAGTCTACGATCGAGTGTCATAGACTACCGTATGGTAGTCAATAATCAATATGTGCATTCTATTTTTTAAATCACTATTGAAATCCCCATTTCGAGCATGTGGGATACTTTCCCATATATTTTTGTATTTTTACGATTGAAACTCCATCTATTGTTCGTCTTGCTTGGATCCCTATTGTTTGTGTGACTTCTTAGACAATTTGTGTCATTTTTTAGTGATTGGAGATGTCCTCTCAATGGATTTCGATCACATAAACTTATTGACTGTGTATCAATTTTTGCAGACATCATCGTGATGAAGCACTCCGTTGATGTTGCTTCATTTCTAATTAATTAGATAATAGTCAGAGTTGCGTACACACAGCCCGAATACATTTGAAAGGTATCATCTATAGTTTTTATGATCTGTGTGATTAGCATTTGCATTTGATCTGCCTATTCATTCGTGAGCTTACTAGCACTTGAGCCACAGATAGGCACAACCACCATTTTTGTTGTCAATCATAGGCCCTCGACATGCCTAGTCAGAAAAATTCTACAGACCTCATAGGGAGACGTTGAAACAAATCATGCATCAATATGATTCATTTTTTCTCTATGGCCTACATTGATTTTGATGATGTTAATTCATTTGCAAAGGTGAATGATGTTTTATAACCTAATCATCACACAATCCCGAGGATCGCAAGATAGAGTGCTCATGCAAACAAGGAGGGAGACGAGCATCGCCCTTCGTTGAAGCCTACTACAGAAGCTATGGAGGTGTATGACCATTCAAAGAGGTGCACCAGTCGAGGGTTCAAAGGTACAATAAATTTTTAATTTTTTTTTTAATGATTTTATTAATTAAATATTTTTCTTAATTATTTTTTAAATTTAATTAAGAATTTTTTTATATTTAATTAGTATAAAATTTTTCATTAAATTTAATTATTTGATTTCTAATTAAAAAATTTAAATACCCTTGAAGCTCACACCCCAAACACATTTTTCATCCTATTCTATCTTTGCAAAATTAGGGGGGACATTTTAATGTCATTTTATTGCAAATCAGGATGAAAAGGGGGGAATAGAGAGTGAAATTTCAATTTTGAAAAGCAATTTGGCATTGTAATTAGGTGCATTTTCTGTGGAAATCGACACCTAAATTTTCAATTTTTTTGTGGGTATTTTTGTTTTTAGTTGCATTTACATTTCATTATTGTTTTTGCACTACATCATTAAGTAAAATCAAGCACAATTAAGTCCCCAAAAATTGAATCCATTCGTGCAATTTATTTGCACAATAGTGTTCGATATAAATGATACCTCTAGCCCACACTTATAGGTAAAGCTATCGTGCTTTGGGCTATTGTATCTATCACCTAACATAGTTGCAACAACGATGTCTAATATTGTTCTCTATAAATCATCGAGGAGATATAAGTTTATCATTTTGTTATTTTTTCACTCCATTCACTACCCTAATCATTATTGTTGTTAGATGTAAATCCTAATGAAATCTTCTCTTCAAAGTGTTTAGGGGAAATATTTGCCCCACGCATGAGGAAAAACCTTCTATAGTAGGTGCCATAAAAAAAATAATTCCCTTTCTGTACCACTTATCATTCTGCTCTCACGTACCTATAGTCTCATGCACGTAAGGGTGGGTATTTTGAGAGGTTTGGTATAAAGTCCTGGCATGTATAAAGAAAGGGGTACCAATTGGTGTTATAAGAAACCCTCATTATGGACACTACACACAAGTACCTGAAAAATACTCAGGTACTTAAAGGTTCCAATTACACACCATGGAAAACAAAAATGAAGGCTATTCTACAAATGAAATATTTGTGGCATGTTGTTTTTGGTATGACAACAAGACCTAAATCACCAGTCGATACGATAACTCAACCTAAAGCACCAACTACAGATCAAATTGCATTTGACAAGAAAGATAGTAAGGCAAGAGTGTTCATATTGCTTGTTGTTTTAGATGAATTTTAACCTCACATAGCTGACACAGAACATGGTAAAGAGGCATGAGATGCCCTTAAGACCATCTATGAGGGTAAGAATAATTCCACCATTCTTCACCTTCAATCTCAACTTCACAGCTTGAGTATAAGTCATGGAGAGACATTTGAACTATTTCTTTGCAGAGTGGCTAAGTTGAAGTCAAAGTTGAATTCTATGGGAGAGACTGTAGAATATAATTTCCTCACTTCAGTGATTTTGAGAGCTTTACTTGATTCATACAAAATGTTGATAACTTATCTTCGAGTGTCACAAAGATAAGTTACTTTTTTGAGTTGGTTAATTTGGTTCAGGAAGAGGAGGCCCACCAACTACACAAAGATGAAGATTCTAATACAACCCTCTATTCCAACAAGAAGGGTTCTAAGAAGAAAGATAATTTTTAGAAGGGAGAAAATTCTTCCAAGGATTCCAAGGAAAAACAACCTCAACAATAGAAGAGATATTGCAAAATTTGTGAGAAATATACCCATGACACCAATCGATGTTGGTATAAGAATAAACAACCTAAGAACAAGGGCCAAAACAAACCACAGAACAAAAACAAGCAAACCCAAGGTAAATATTGTTGTTGAAGAATCAGATTCATATTCTGAGTAGACACACAAGGTGCTCATGACTACCACAACCTCCAAGCAAAAGGATCCTATGTGGTATGTTGATTTTGGTGCTAGTAAACACATGACTGGCGATAAGTTATGGTTTGATACATTTGAATCCAAGGTAGGCAAACTAGTAACTATTGTTGATGATAAGACCTACCAGGTTTAGGGTGAGGGCACAGTTTCAATCACCCTTCTATATGGAAAATATCAGATTAATATAGTCCTATATGTTCCAATATTGGTGAACAATTTTTTGTTAGTCCTTCAAATTTTGGATAAGGATATGGTTGTTGATTTTCATGTTGAGTATGGAAAGAAGTTTTGATTTATCACCAAGAGGGCTAAACACATCGTAATAGCTTCATACAAGTATGGCTTATTTGCATTAGATGATATCTCCATCCCTCATGTTGCCATGGTAGTCTCTACAAAGGAGGCAACTTCACTTTGGCACAAAATATACGGGTATCTAAGTTCTAGCTATTTACTTGAGCTAAGTAAATATGAGATGGTAAAGGGCCTTCCCTCTCTTTACTCTATATGGCCAGTGTGCTCTGATTCCTTAGCAAGGAAGCAACATAGAGTACCATTTGAAAAGATATCTTCACGAGAAAAGAAATCTTTGGAGTTAATTCACACTGATTTGTGTGGTCCTTTCACACAAAATAGTTGTGGGGGTAAGAGGTAATTTTAGTTGTTTGTAGATGACTACTCATGGAAGATGTGAATTTTATTTCTTCATATAAAATCAGAAGCTTTTAGTTACTTCCAACAATTCAAGAAATATTTTGAGGAGTCAGGGACTTCTATAAAGACCCTCCACTCAGATCGAGGGGGGAGTTCACCTCTAAGGAATTTTCCTCATATTTGACTACACATGGAATCAAGAGACAAATCACTATTTCTTATACTCTACAACAAAATGGAGTTGTTAAGTGAATGAACCGTTCCATCATGGAAATGGTTCATTATATGCTAACAAGAGCCCATCTAGAGCAACAATTTTGGATAGAAGTTGTCACCACAGTAGTGTACCTATTGAATAAAGCACCCAAAAATGCCCTAAAGGGAATAACTTCGTAGGAAGCATGGAGTGGTTAAAAACCCTCCATATCTCATCTACATATTTTTGTATGTAAGGCTTTTATGCACATACCAAAAGAAAAAAAGAAGAAGCTATATGAGAATACCTTACAATGTTTTCTTCTTGGATATGATGAGTATTCTAAGGGTTATCTATTGATTGATCCTTTGACCAAGAAGATTCATATCAGTAGATATGTTTTTTTATGAAGCTTTCACATCACAAAACACATCCAATGTATACCTTGATTTTGAAGAGTCTAAGGTTGAGAAGTCTCCTTCTTCTTCTTCACCATAGGAAAATATTCCTAAGTGGTATAAAAGTACTATTAGAGACTCAAATATATATACACCACAAGATATGAATTTGAATAGACCTTGTGCTAGTAGTATGCCTTGACAAGAGAAAGCTACAGTAAAGACTATTGAGGTTGATGATCTTTATCAATCCTTTGAGGAGCTTTTCGTGCATATAGAGAGAGAAATAGAGGATATGAAAGTGGATGATGATAGGGTTTTTATGTCTTCACTTGATGAGCATGAACCTTCCACAGTACAAGATGCCCTTAGTGAGTCACAATGGAAGGCTTCTATGGATGCAAACTACATATCTCTAAAGAAAAATCATACTTGGAAGCTTGTTGATCTACTGCATGGAAAGAAGCCCATTGGCTGCAAATGAGTGTATGAAGTGAAGTACAAGGTAGATGGAATTATTGATAAGCATAAGGCCCATATTTTTGCAAAGATCTATGGACAAAAAGAAGGCATTGATTATGAGGAAACTTTTACACCTACTGCTCGGATGACTACCATTCGAGTTCTTTGTGTTATGGCAACATAGTTCAGGTGGAAAGTACATCATATGGACGTCAAGAGTACCTTCTTAAATGGTGATATCAAAGAGGAGGTATATATATCACAACCTAAAGGATTTGAAGTGGAAGGTCAAGAGTAGAAAGTTTGTAAATTGGTCAAGTCCTTGTATGGTTTAAAACAAGCTCCATGAGCTTGGTACATTAAGACGGATGATCATCTATTACAGCATAAATTTAAGAGAAGTCCTTCAAATGAAAATCTCTATTTGAAGAAACAAGGTTCTAAAATAGTGTTACTTGTATTCTATGTGGATGATATGATTATCATAGGAAACTCAAAAAAATTGATAACTACCATCAAAAGTGACTTGTGCAAATCTTTTGAGATGATAGATCTTAGACTTCTCCACTATTATCTTGGCTTGGAAGTGAACCAAAAGAAGCATCACATCAAGGTGTCACAGAAAAAGTATGCCAAGACATTGTTATAAAAGTATCTCATGACTGATTGCAAGACAATGGCAACTCTGATGGAATTAGGTCTTCAATTATTGCGGTATGATGATTCACCTCAAGTAGATGGTACTCTTTATCACCAGATGAGCAAAAGTCTCATATATCTGATAAACACTAGGCCAAATATCATGTTTGTTGTCAATTATCTTTCAAGGTTCATATAGGAGCCTAAGGTCACTCATTGGAAAGCAACAAAACATGTTCTTCACTATGCCCATGGTACTATTGAGTATGGCCTAGATTACAAGAATAATGATAATTTCTTCTTGCAAGGATACATGGACTTCAACTATGATGGATCATATGATGATCGAAATTCAACTTCAGGATATATTTTTCATCTTGGATTTGGTCATATCTCTTGCCACATCAAGAAGCAACATGTGGTTCCTATTTCATCTACAAATGCAGAGTATTGTGCTGCACATGAAGCAGTGTATGAGACTATATGGTTGTGTTGCATCTTAACAAGTATGGGTCTTCCATCTAATCTCCAATTCACTTGTTTTGCAACAACCAGGGTGTATTGAATCTCGTTAAGAATCTAGTATTTCATGAATGCACCAAAAAAATTGACACACAATATCATTTCATTCGAGATGAAGTTCCAAGGCACCGAATTCAGCTTCAGTATGTTCCCACAAATGAACAAGTTGCGGATATATTTACTAAGGCACTTGCACGTGTCAAATTTGAGTTGCTTTGCAACTACCTTTATATTTCAAAATAATGTAATAAGGGGGGATGTTAGCATATAGTTATTAGTGTATAGTTATTTCCTTATTTTGTTAGTGGAATATTGCTATCATATGGTTAGGGAGAATATTTTATTGTTTCTCTATTGTTAACACTAGTTTAATTTAGGCTCTAAGTTGTTGCTTAAGATCCTATTTCTATGGGCTACTTTGGGCTCGCATTGTATTATTTATGTTCAATAAAATAGTGAATATTTTTAATGATCCTAATAATGAAAACATTTAATATTGTTCATAATATAAAAGTTAACATCATATCTAACCAAACAATCAAAAGCATTAGTCATCTTAAATCACTAAATCTAAACATTAACAAATCCATCTCAAAATTGTGGTATTAATGTTAGTTTTTGACACATTCATAATCCAATAAATACATTAAAAAAGGAAAAATATAGACACCCAATTTTGATCACATCGTCAACCTCCAAAATTTCCAATATCTTCATTAATCATTTAACCAAGCATCCAAACTAAATAAATCATATTCAACCTTAAATCAAAAGCATTTATTGCTCTAGAAAAAAAGCACCAAGACATGAGTGAAAGCACTGGTGAAACTTTTGCTCCCTTGTAGCAGTTATACATATATTTATTTTTTCAAATTTACCCATCCAATTTGAATGGTAATGGTCATCCTAAAATGTTTTTTGGAGCATTAGTGTTGCTAGTGCTATTACCTCTAGCACTATTGACTGTTAGAAACTAAAAAGGTAAATTTTGATAATTAGTAGCTTTCAAGGCACCCACCAAAAATGAACTTGGTCATATTAGTCTAATACATGGCCTCAATATAAATCCAAATCCCAATATTTTCCATTTTAATCATCCATTCATGAATTGCATATTGATCCCATTTCAAAAACTTACCTTCATCAGTCCCATTATCTTGAATGCAACCTTCTTCCAAGGAGCCACGACTTCCTAAAAACTTAGTACTTGGATAGCTCAATTAATCATGATCTTGTGCATATCAAAACTCTACAGAATTTATATATGATATTTTAAATACAACAAAACTCTATCAAAATCATGATAGGTATTAATATGTTATATATTATTTATTTAATATTTTGTATTCGAGCCAACAAATAATGTTGCATTTGATTTATTGGCTATCTACCATATTAATATTTGTCAATAGGTAGATCGTCGGATAGGGTTTTTGACAATGTTAATTAATATGATCTTATCTGATGGATCCCTCTTGATGCAGTGTATTTGGCTATTTATAGCCAATTTTGCAATGCAGTTCTTTAGCTCTTCATTGACAAATCCTTTGTGTCTACCAGTGGGTTTCCATATCAATTAGCATTCAAAGCCAAGCATTACATTTTAATATTATCCTCTTCCTTAATTCAGGTCTAGTTCAAAATATGAAAGAAATTATCCCGATATATCTTGAAAATATCCTTTTCTGTCTTAGATGGAGTTTGCCTCTGACTAGTATATCCTCTAGGGTCTACGTGCATTTTCTTACGTAAAATCTATGTTAAAATCCTTGGTTTTTGATGTTTTGTTGCTTTTTCATTATTTGTACGTAAATCATCCTTAAAAAATCAAACTACTAATGTTATCCATAGTAGCTATTAGCTTTTGATGAAGTATGCTATGGGATATGGTGAAAGCACGAGATTTTGGACGAAAGAAACACTAATTGTGATGTATTCAAAATCAAACACGCTTAAGTCCTAAAATGTAGAATGCATGAAGTGAAAGAGACGAATTGAACGGAGATACAAGAAAATGGAGAAATCACAGCCCTTTTATTTAACTCTCTTGATTTCGGTTACAAAGTTGCCTCATCCCTTTTCAGGGGCTAGGAGCGTTAAATGAATTTGGTTACAATCAAGACTTAATGTTCCTCCTTCCGCGTGCCCACATTTGAAATGGGTGGGCCCAAACGTTGCCACCGTTGGTGTTGATGAGTCCTTAACCTTTGCTACTCCTCCTACGATCAAAGAAACAACAAAGATGTTAGTAGCACCTGCTGCAAATAAGAAACGTTTGTTCTCTAAAATTAATGAAAGATGCATGTAAAAGATTAGCCAAATCGATAGACAAAATGACTCTAAATGACCTATAAATTTGACAGAGACCAAAAAACATTACTAGAGGGCCACTGACATCGAAACAGTCAGCCAATTCGCATTAAACTGCAATTCATCCTTGGTCAGGATGAATTCGACTGTAATTCGTCCTCGGGTAGGATGAATTAGACTGTAATTCATCCTCGGGTAGGACGAATTTGACTATGATAAAACGTCGAGATAATACCGTCCAAATGTCGCGTCTCAGGATCTCCAAATGACCTACAAACATAGGGGTTAGCTAATTGGGGGCATTTTGGGACGACCCAGATGGTCGGATTCTCTCAATTTGACCTCCATCAACGAGAATTTGACGTCGCTACCTGCAAGTTAGTGGGACAACAAAAGCAACAAGAACATGATGAAATCTGATCAAAACATTATGAAATCGAACATATGAACTATCTAGATAGCATAAAACGAAATGAAAGATAAACAAATGACAAAAGAACAAATTAGAATGAGACTTAAAAATTGCAGGGCACCCAAGTGGGCCGCCCACCGTTGGAACTTGATTTTGGCACCAATCCACTTGGGATGGGCCCAAAATCTCTTAGGATGGGGTTGTCAGCAAATTGGTGGATTAAAGTGGTCAAATGTCGAGTTTTTGGGTCCAAATTCACACTTCCAATAGCCACCCAATAACCTCTCTTGTGAAAGAGATTAAGGATTTGGAAAATGTAAATCAAAAGGGTAAAGGCGTGGTATCAAATCGGTAGCACTTCGTTGCTTGAAAATCCCTCCTACCTCTTTTGGGTGGGAAAAGTCCACCATTTTATAGACCTAGGGGGTCTCTTTGAAGAGGCATGCATAAGCGCCATGTGGTGGTCATAGGTGCCATGTGGCGGTCATGTCTTCTCATGAGAGAGGAAAGTCCTCCATGACTTGGGCTTTCATGACTACCCTTGTGACAGTCCTCTAACAGCCCATGTGCCCACCTACACGTGCGTGCGATGCAAAAGTCATCAATTGACTGTCTTTGGATGCCACTTGGCACCATTCTTATTTTTGCTCGTTAAACCTGGAATTCGTCCTGACCGAAAACGAATTAAGAATTCATCCCTAGGTGAGACGGATCCCAGTTTGAATTCATCCCTGGGTGAGACGAATACTGAGCAAAGTGCCTGAATGTGCCAAATTGCCTTTTGACCTTACAAAATTGCTATAAAAGTGGTTAGGACCACTGTTTAACCTCTGAGGGCTGCCCTAGGGGCTGTGTGTGTGTGTCAAAGTGATCAGTGTTTGCAGTCACATAATCGGATTGGTGCTTTTTTGGTGTCTATAGATGCCCCTTTTTGGGATGCGCTGTGCATGGCGCAGCGCCAAGCAAAAATAGATAACCAAAGCACTAATGATTAGGGTTTCTTGGTAACCTAACCAACTTTTGATGCCCCAAGTATGGAAATGACATGCATTCTTGAATCCTTGCTTCTGACGAGCGAAGGCACTCAGTTTCAAGTATTAACCTGTTTTGGTGAGGTGTGACTTGAGTTTGGACATTGATCAGTCACGAATAGGCAAAGGGCGCAACCTTTTGTCCACGGGGGGAACATTGTGTTCATGATTTACAAAATGCCAAGCGATTTGATCAGATTGTGATTGTTGCTTGTTTACTGCCCCAAGCAGGAGCGTAATTGTCTTTGTCAATGATTCTTTGAATGCATGTCATTGCCTTGATTGGGTGTGTGTTTGTTGATTGGTGACTAAGTGTGACTACCCTCTCAAGCGACGAATCGATGAGGGAATGACCTTCGTGAAAAAAGCGACGAGTCACTTGACCCAAGATGACTTGTGCAAGGGTGCCTTTAGATGGTTTTAGCATTAAGCATATGCAATTTTTTGACATTTAGACCTATTTTTGGTGGGTGGTAACCCTTTTTGCGATGCTTTTTGTGGCTGAAATTGGCAAAAATTTGTCTTCCCATGGAGCGGTCCGGCTATGGTAGCCTTCTTAAGGAGTAGGATAATGACAATTTGTGACCCCAACATCAGTTTTGCATGTCTGGGATGTCAAGTGCACCAGCACTCTTATCGGGCAAGTTTATTATCTGTTTTAGTGCATTTTAGTTCATTTTTTGATGTTTTTGAAGTTTTTGGCCTGAATTCGTCCCATGGTGGGACGAATTAAAGCTTTAGAATTCGTCCTTGGGTGGGACGAGTGCTAACCAGAGTGCTTGTCCCAGTAAAGGATGAATTCCAGCTCAAAAGGCTTATTTAAGGTGCAAAACTAGGGTTTGGGCTCATTTGCATTTGATTTTTCTTGCAATTTGGAGCTTTGGGGAGGAGGAAGTTAATTCTACGAAGCAAAGTGCTATCGAGATTTTCCCTGCCATCATGAGTGCACAAATCGGATCGAGCGGCGGAGCCGAAGCGAGACCAGTAAGTGCTCCCTAGAGTTTATTATTTTTTGTTTTAAATTGCAATTATTTTTTTTAATTGTTTTTGTGATGTTATTTTTTTAATATATATATATATATATATTTAAAACTTAAACCCTGAAACTGAGCTTAAGACAACTAGGACTTAGTGTACAACTAAACGTAGCGCAAAATCTAGGTAAAGAATTTGTACTACTTCAACTAAACCCTAGGATAAACTGAACGTGAACTCTAAGATTCAATGTTTGTATTTTTGAATTTTTGTTTTGTTTTTAAATTAATCAGTTAGGATTAGAAACCCTAAGACTGAAAAAATAATTTTTTTTAATTTTGTTTCGTTTTATTTTTTTTATTTTTATTTTTTGGAACTTATCAGTTAGGATTAGGAAACCTAGAACTGAAAATTTAATTTTTGTTGAATTTTTGTGTTTTGCTTTTGTTTTAAATTAATTAGTTAGGATTAAAAACCCTAGAATTGAAAAATTAATTGAATTTTTTGAATTTTTGTTTTTAAATTAATCAATTAGGATTAGAAACCCTAGAACTGAAAATTTAATTTTTGTCTTAATTTTTGTTTGTTTTTGTTTTAAATTAATCAGTTAGGATTAGAAACCCTAGAACTGAAAATTTAATTTTTGTTTGAATTTTTGTTTTTTTTTGTTTTAAATTAATCAGTTAGGATTAGGAACCCTAGAACTGAAAATTTAATTTTTGTCTGAATTTTTGTTTGTTTTTTTTTTTTTTGTTGTACATTGATAGGCAATGTTGTATATGCATGTTATTGTTGTACAGTTCTTTTCCATGATTTTATTTTTTTTTTAATTGTTTTCTTTTGCAGGTTGTTAGGATCCGGTACCGTGTATCCACTACTTTCACTGAAGCGCGGGGGGCGCTGACTGAGGCTAACTAGGAGTGGCTTGATGCCCTTGGGCTCAAGCAGGTGGCTCGACTAGAGCCAGTGGTCGCGGATCAGGCCTATTTGATGGGCCTGATCAATCTCTGGGATCTGCGGACCAACACCTTCCATCTCCTGACAGGGGAGATGACTGTTACCTTGGAGGATATCTATCGACTTCTATGGATTTCGATAGATGGACTACCCATCAGGACATCATCGCGTGATCAGTGGATGGCTGTACTGACGAGATGCTTTGGGCATGGGGAGTGGTTAGGCGTAGAGAGCCCAGTGGAGATGGCTAAGGTGGACTATCAGATTGGCGGTATTTTGGTCAGATGGTGGCAGGAGAGGGGGGTGTTGGGAGTGAGGCACGCATTCCTTATGGGCCTCATTTACAACATGCTATTACCTGACTCTTCAGGTGTGAGGTTCCCATGGAACCTGCTAGATTTGGTTTGGCAGTTGGTAGAGTGCCCGATAGAGGCATCGCTTATCTTGAGATGGGGACAGACACTGTTGGCACAGCTCTATGGGGAGCTGTACGAGGTCCACTATCGGTAGCAAAAGGGGATTAGCTGTAGCTATCTTTTGCAATGCTAGGGTTGGCAGCACATAGGAGTTGAGATGCTAGCTAGGTTACAATGGACGACTCGGGCGGCGATGGAGGATAAGGAGATAGGGTATGCAGTTTTGTGGTGGCGGTCCAGAGAGCATGGACAAAGTCGATGATGGGCAGGTGTTGTAGGGCACTTATACCAATGCCTTCTCTCGGCTCACTCTAGGAAATGTGGTTTGGTGTCCTTATCAGGACTGTCCAGCCTAGCCAGAGGCTGTAGAGTGGCTCTGATAGGTACGTAGAGAGCGATGGCTGATTGGAAGACACAGGACTGAGCATGAGTTCTTATTGTATAGCTGGGTTACACGACAGTTTGGGGTGTGCCAAGGGTTGCCTAGTGAGCCCGTGGTCTATCGACATCGAGGGGATGAGAGGACTCTAGACCGACCGATCATCACGCCACTAGGCAAGGATTCGGACACGGTGATCGATGTCCCAGACATGGATGACGTCGGGACTACCTCAGAGTACGACCAATGGTGGGTACTACGACGATGGTGAGGAGAGGGGCCACTGGGAGGCGTAGAGGTAGCAGCGACGAGTGGGGAGGGTGCTGAGGCACCAAGGGATGATTGGGGAGCTCCTTTGGAGGATGTAGACATGGTGGAGGTGGCAGGTGAGGATGTGGATTTGGGGGCTTCGAATCAGCCAGAGATGCAGGACATGGCGAAGTAGTGGGAGCCAGAGCAGGCTACTATTCTAGAGAGTCCCATGCCTTAGGCGGATGTGGAGGAGATGGAGTCTGGGGTACATGCTAAGAATGCATGTTTGGCAGAGCTGCTACGAAGGTGAGATTAGGAGCTGGGGGATGCACTGTGGGAGAGGGATCTCCTATGAGCTTGGCTAGTAGAGCGGGAGAGCACACAGGTGGCGCCTCACCAACAAGAGGGTGATACTGATGCTGCACAGGAGACGGATCTCTTACGAGTGCAGCTGGCACAGCGCGACGATGTAGTCACGATGTACCGTAGGTGGGAGGTAGAGTGGTGCCGACACTGGATGGATTTGGAGGGGGAGATCATCCGCCTTGGGGGGCAGGTACTTGAGCCTTTAGGAGGTGGATATTCACATCGAACGAGGGACAGTGGTACTAATATGTCAGCATCATCTTGTCGTAGGTGATTTGATGAGGGAGGCGGCAGTAGGCGTGATGTTGGGGCTAGCAGTAGCCGCCCTGCGAGGTCCCATAGGACCCACACCACAAGGGGTAGTTCCCGTTGCACCGATCCTACGTGATCATGGTGGCCGACGCCTTAGGCTGGGTGGTTTTGTTATATGATTGCGAGGTCAGATGACCAGTTTTGTAGCCTGCGAGCATTTTTTTGACGATATATATATATATATATATATATATATATATATATATATATATATATATATATATATATATATATATATATATATATATATATATATATATATATATATCGGCTTTATTTTGATGGATGCACATGTTATGATGAATGCAAATGTTTTTGCTTTATATGTGATATGCAAAATGTAATGGATGAAATGAATTTGTGTTGGTTGGTTAGGGCACCATAGACTGTTTGAGACTTTGTGATTTTGCTTTTAGGCGATTGTTGTGGTAAATGACTTGATATGTATACATGTGATTTTTTTTTTTTTGTATTTTTTGATGGTATTGAAAAGATGACAAGTAGCGCAGTTGGTTTAGAAATGTAGCTAAGGTTTTCTAAGCCTCAGATGGTTTTAACTCACTAGCCACGATTGTACTTTATCTTACAATACTTTTGAACAAGGTATGAATCGGACTTGTTTTTGACCAAGTTATTTCACATCCCTATGTGTGCAATTGAGTTCATTTATGTGGTATTTGTCAGGATACCGCCAGGTGCCAGATGGGCTTTCAACCGAACCTGTACTGAGGATCACCTAATTATCTCCACTAACTCCTTTATTGTATTTAGTTAGATTAATCTGCGATGTTTTCTAGGATACCATAAGCTAGCTCATCCACATGCAAACACTGATCTATACACAAGTTAATGTGACAGATATATCGTCATGCGGGAGGTTTACTGCCAGTGACCAAAAGGTTGTCAACCAAACTGGTACTGAGGCTTACCTCATGACCTATTGAAGTGCTGAGAGTTCCAGGGATTCAAGTTCGACTCCCTTCTTTTCTTCAATTGTATTGGGATACTTGCTCGATTGTAGTGATAAAAATCACTATTTATTTTTATATATTTTTCTTTCGAGCAAGGGATTTGGATTTTAGTGATAAGAGTCACTATTGTATGTGCTTTTTGATGTGTGCACTGTGGGATGTCAAATTTTGGATTTTTGACGTTTGCAAATTTTTGATGTTTTGCAACTATTGAAAATTTTGGTTCTTGGGGAATTGGGTAGGGAGGGTGCTTGTCCTTTTGCCAACTCTCAGCATTCTTTGGGTCATTTACACAGGGGGATGAGAAAGATAACCATTTCACTTATGGTGACCTAGATTACTTTACAGGTTTCATCTTTCATTCACACAACTTAGGAATTTTTATGTGGTTTAATTTGTGTTGGGATGCTACGTAACAAGGTGTGATCCAAGTAGAACTCTACCTTCGTAAAATCTTTCTGACTTGGAACAGTACGTGGCTAGAAAGCAAAATGACGACTGAAAGACAAAAACTCTTGATACATTATAAGACCACTGACTCTATTGTGGTAAACAACAGTAAATGGCATTTGTTTGTTTGTTTTGTAAAATGGAAAATTGACTAGTAGAATAATTACAGTCTATGGTGTCTTTGACCTGTATGACCACAAATATGCAATGTATGGATGCGATGCTTAATGCTGCTACATATTTTTGTATTTTTGATGGATGGATTTTTGTGAATATGAAGATGAGATGCGAGAAGAGCTTTGTATTGATGAATTTGAGCATGCCTAGAAATGAGATGCAATTTTTTGTTATTTTTGATGATTTTTGGATTCTGAATTTCTGACCAAGCGATTGTGAGAATCCTTGGAGCATTTTGGGGTTGACCAAGCAATTTTAGGGATCCTTGGAGCATTTTTGGGATTGACCAAGCGATTTCAGGAATCCTTGGAGCATTTTTGAGATTGACCAAGCGATTTCAGGAATCCTTGGAGCATTTTTGGGATTGACCAAGCGATTTCAGGAATCCTTGGAGCATTTTTGGGATTGACCAAGCGATTTCAGGAATCCTTGGAGCATTTTGGGATTGACCAAGCGATTTTAGGAATCCTTGGAGCATTTTTGGGATTGACCAAGCAATTTCAGGAATCCTTGGAGCATTTTTGGGATTGACCAAGTGATTTCAGGAATCCTTGGAGTGTTTTTGGGATATGGCTCTCTTAGATATGGAATGGTCGTAAATGACTGATATTCAAGGGTTTTGTTTCCTTGATTTTGTCAAGAGATGGTAGCTGATATGTCCTGAGTCCTATTTTGCTATCAATTACATATGGACCTAACCAATTTTCCACAAACTTGTCCCTGATATGGGGTGGCAAACTAGAGTTCTATTGGTTTTCCTTCAAAACCAAATCACCAACCCGAAAGTCCCTTAGGTGAACTTTCATGTTGTAATCTTTCTTAAGTCTCTCTTGATAGATACGTAAGTGCTCGAGAGCATTAACGCATCGTTCGTCAAGCAACGTAAGTTGTTCTAACCAGGCCTGCCGCGCAGCATCATCATTGATGAACTCTTGCATTGATATGCGTAGGGAAGGAATTTCCAACTTTAGAGGCATGACTGCCTCGAAGCCATACACGAGCAAAAACGGAGTAGCCCCAGTGGGCGTCTGAATGCTAGTGCAATAAGCCCAAAGGGCAAGTGGAATTTGGATGTGCCAATCCTTATGACTGTCTGCGACCATATTTTTAAGGATGGCAACTAGCATTTTGTTTGACGCCTCTACTTGCCCATTTGCCTAAGGATAATAGGGTGTCAAAAAACTATGCTAAATTTTTTACTTTATGGTCAAAGCACGCATGCCTTTGTTCTTGAATGGTGGCCCATTATCCGAGATTATTTTGGATGGAATACCAAAACGACATATGATGTTATGCAAAATGAACTCCACAATGCGGGGTCCTGTCGTAGAGGTCAGCGGAATTGCTTCCACCCACTTGGTAAAATACTTTGTGGCCATTATGATAAACGTGTGATGGCCTGATGACGTAGGGGAGATCTTTCCCACCACATGTACCATCGTGCACTTGGACGACTACCCAAGTGGACTCTTGCTGGTCCAAGCAATGAAGGAGGATCCCTTCATAGCTACGACGATACAAAATGTCTCCTATCCAGACATACTTAGTCGCTTTATGCTTGAATGTTCATTTTGTAGCATGCGTCAATCCAAGCGGGAGATTACCTAACTTGAGGTAGTCTCTAATGGGTAAATACCAGTCCTGTTGATCGGAAACCTCGATAGTATGAACATCCAATCCCTCTTGAAGTTCATCCCTAACAAATGCTGAGTGGGATAAAACTTGTAAGAACAGCGTTGTGTTGCTATTAATGGGAGTAGGGGAGAACAAGGACCCCCAGTTGGCATGTTTCATACGATCGTGGATTCGAGAGAACTTATCTGATGATGGTTCGATCTGGATCATGTGGATTCCTGACGTCAAGTTAGAGATTGCACACTCCATCATGGATTGCGATAGGGTTTTGACTTGAATGGTTGTCATATCACCAGAAAGTTCTTGCGGGATTAGTGACCCCAAGGAGGCCATTGTGTCCGTAAAATGATTCGATGACCGAGGGAGTGCCTCGATGTCGTACCATTCAAGTTTTGCCAAGAATTTGTCCACAAGGGCTTTATAAGCCTGTAGAACCGGGCATTTGCATTGGTATACCCCTTTGACTTGATTGAAAATTAACAGCGAATCACCAAAGATGTTTAGTCATTTTATGTTCATGGCGATTGCTGTCTGAAGACCTATGAGCAAGGCTTCATACTCTGCATTATTATTGGTGCATGGGAAATTTAATTTAAATGACAGGGGCATTGGAGCGCCCTATGGTGTGAAGAATACTATTCTCGTGCCACCACCTTGCTCACACTTAGAACCATCAAAAAATAAGGTTATGTCGGCCTGTGACTCAGGCTCATTATAATCTGGTGATTTTGAGACATGGAAGACCCCATCATCGGGTAGTTCTATGACTAGAGGTTGATCATCTTCAAGAGGAGCCTCTGCTAGTTGATCGGCTATGACCTATCCTTTGATAGATTTTTGTCCAATAAACTCTATGTCAAATTTCGTCAACAACATGATCCATTTTGTCGTGTGACTACTATGATAAGTATGACTCATCATGTATCACAATGGATTCTCCTTAGACACAACATACGTAGTGTTGCTCAGCATGTAGTGGCATAGCTTCTTGGTAGCAAACACCACTGCCAAGTCGAGTTTCTCGACGTATGCATAGTTAAGTTCATAACCGACTAGGGTGCGACTGAGATAGTAAGTAGCTCTGTTCTTTGTGAAGTTCATTCTTCCGGGCCAGCATGGCACCCGGTGCCACCTCGTAGGCTGAGATGTATAAGTAGAATGACACTCCTGGTCTAGGTGGTGCCAATACTGGTGACGAAGCCAAGTATTGTTTGATGTCATCAAAGGCTAACTGGCACTCGTCATCCTAGTGAATGGTAACCCCCTTGTGCAATAATTTGTTCATGGGTCGGCACTTGTCAGATAGCTACACTATGAAGCACTTAATCGACGCGACCTTTCCTTGCAAACTTTTGAGCTGCTTAATAGTAGTTGGGGGAGCCATTTCAAGGATTGCCTTGACTTTCTTTGGGTCCACCTCGATGCCTCGCTTTGAGACTATAAAACCCAAGAGTTTTCCAAACGTGACGTCGAATACACACTTCTTGGGATTCAATCTGACCTTATGCTTCATGATGCGATCGAGGTGATGAGGCCTAGATAAGCCTCATTTATGGCATGTTTTAAATAGTTAAAACTACCTAAAACTCTTGTGAATTATCTTATATGCTAGTTAAGTTGATTTAATATGCTCTGTATTAACTGTTTGCATGATTGCAGTGTTAAGGACATTATATTCTGATTTTTAACAGTTCTTGTATAGTTTTATGTTATATTTTCATGCTTAGGTTGACAGCAGCATTTTAGTAGTCTTATTTTGATAATCATTAAGCATTAGTTTCTCTAAATTCAGCAAATAGTACAAAGACTTATTACTGTGCAGCAAAAAACTAGTTTTTCCATATAAATTCCAGCAAGCTACCAATGAATGGCAAGGCATGGAATTCACATCCAAGGAAGAATGAAGAGTTGCAATCTGATCCTGGGATCTAATACACCTGAGAAATACAGCCAAAACCATTTGGAGTCAACATAGTTGGTCATTCTAAAGATCTTCGAAATGAACATAGTGTCTTCGAAATGAACACAGTGTCTTCGAAATGAACAGATATCTTTGGAATGAGAAAAACACAGTGTCTTCGGAATGAGAATTGTAGTATCTTCGAAATGAGTGGATCTTCGAAATGAGAATTGCAGTATCTTCGAAATGAGCCACTTATCTTCGGAATGAAAACAAAATGTACTTTTTGACTTGTTGATTGACTTTTGGCGATGGAAAAGGGGATAAGAAGGTTGAGAAAGTTAAGGGAAATATCTCCCATCTAACTTTGCCGTCCAAAGCCACCATTTATGGAAAAGATCAGATTGATCCTATTCTAGGATAAACGCAAGAAATTCTGCAGGATATCAGGACAACATATTTTTTGTTTGTAATTAGATTTTAGGCATCTATAAAAGATAGCTCCCGTATAGGTTGAGCTATTAGGATTAAGAATATTAGATATTAGAAATATTAGATTAGATATTAGACATATTAGAGATAATAGACCTATAACAGATTGCAGATCTGTAACAGATTTCAGCAGAATTGTAATTATGTTTCTGAAGCAATAAAAGTGTAGTTTTCATTTCATTTATTTTGTTGTCTGAGTGTGAGTAAGACTTAGAGAAGAAATTATACCTTCTTCTGGAAAAGGATGTTGGCCACTTTCAAATCTAGGAGAAGGACTAACAGACAGGTTTTCAGTCCTGATTTTGCTGTAGCAGAATAAGTAGTGGAACTTGTCAATTTCAGCATTTTGTGGTAATTGATTTCTGTTTTAGTTTTTATCCATCTATTTTACATTTGTGATGTAATCAGCAATAGATATAATCAGTTTCTTTATTTTTCAGTAATTTTCCAATTCCCTACAATTTACATTTCCAGCAATTTACAAGTTTTCTATAATTTCCTGCATTCTTGTTTTTGCTGTCAAACACTGCACAGAAGATTGACGACCTTCTGTTTCAGAGTATTGACAGAATTTGATTACTTGTTTTATCTCATCATTGCAAAAGTAAATAGGTTTTTCATTTAACAACTGTAATTAGGATTTTCCTTCTACAAATCAATTAAGTCTCAATTTAGCAATTGTAATTAGGACTTTATTTCTGCAGACAGTAATTAGTTTTTCCTTCTTGCAAATAGATTAAAGTTAAATTTATGCAATTTAGGGATAGAAGTGACATAAATCCCCCACACAATCAATCCTACCAATAAATACATGCTACTCCTAAATGAGCTGAAATGCAACTCTGTTTGAACTTTCTATCGTAAATAGCCTTGGACACCACCCCGGATTGATAAGATCTTTGAGATTTAATGATGGTATAACGACTACGCATCATTTTGGCACCGTTGCTAGGGAACACGGTGTTGTTAGAAGGTGAAAAACAGTCCAATAATTATTAAATATGCTAAGTTGTGAATTTTAGAGTAAAATCTAAATGTAATGACTGGTATAAGTAATTGTTATTGGTAAATTGTATTTCAGTCCATTTAGGAAATAAGCAAGAAACCAAAAGAAGAAAAATTTCACAAGAGGTTGAAATTATGTCAAAAATGTCTAAATTTTTTATTTCCAAAAATGTTGGAATTTTCAAAGAATCCCAATCATCCACTTCCAACATTGCAAGATCCTTTGAGAAATCATTACAAGGAGGAAAATTAAGTAGTTCAACACCATTTTATCTTGACAAATCCATACAATTAGGAAAATTTGACAATATTTATAATTGTTTTTGGGAACCTACAATGGAAGGCTCACAAGAGAATCTAGGTAGAGCCAACAATGTGCTCCACCCTAGTGCAACTAGTGCACCTGCCAGAACTTTTCAAAATCCCATCCAACTAGATCTTAATCAAAATGCTCCCATGAAGGTCATTTCACCTGTAGTATTACCAACTTTCAAGGGAATTACATCCGAAGATCCTGATATGTTTTTGTTTGAGTTTAAAATTGTATGTCAAGCTCATGATTACACTAATGACAATCAAAAGCTCAAACTATTTCCTTCCACTCTTAAAGAGTTAGCTCTACGATGGTTTATCACCTTAGCACCTGACTCAATTAGAACTTGGGATGAGATGGAAAACATATTCTTGGAGAGATACCAAGAATATTGTCAAGTCAAGAATCAAAATGATGAAATTCTTACAATGAAACAAGAGGAAAATGAAATCTTAGAAGATTATATAGACATATTTTCTTTTGTTCATAAGAGATGTGGAAGTGTTGAACCTGAAATTTGCAAAGTCATATTCTTAAGGGGACTACAAGATGAATCTAGGGATGCATTGGATATCTTGGGAAGAGGAGATACAAATGCACTTAAATTTGAGGAAATTATTAAACTCCGTAAAAATTACTCTCATTCAAGACATAGAAAACACAGAATTGGTAATGAAAAACATGATTTGAAAGAATGCATAAAAGAGGCTGATGTTTTAGTACATGATGGAACATTAGATGAAAAAAATGAATCTACTGAATCTTCAGCCATCTATTGTTCAGAATTTAAAAATCAACACTCTCTTCATGATTGTCCTTTGAACAAAATATGTATACCTGCTACAAGTAGCATTTGTCAATTAGGACACCCCACAGATCAGTGTAGTTTATTTCCAAAACTTAAAAGTGTCTTTGAAAAACAGTCTCAACCTATGAAAAAAACCAATTTTGTAGGACAAGGACAAAGGAATAATTTTCATAAATTTTCATATCAGAATGCTTCTCAATTTCCTGCACATTGGGGAAATAATCCTTGGTATATGCCATGGTCTACTTCAGGTCCACTTCAACAATGTTGGAGTCAACCACCATGGGCATACTCCCAAGCATGGTCTCAACATGGATGGATGCAACAACAATGGAATCAACAACATCCACCATGGTTGTAGCCAAAATTACAGGGATATCAATGGGTACAACATCAAAATCAGTACAAAGGGCAGCAACATTGTCAAAAACAAAAATCAAATTTGTTGCCTAATTATATCCATAATTTCAATCATGGACAACAACAACAAAAATTAAAACAACCTCTGTTTTCAACTCAACCTGTGGTTAGTCCAAATCATGTTAAACAGGTAACCCCTGTCTCTATGGTTGAATCAAAAAATACAACCCTAATAAATGTTAGTGACTGTGTTAAAACTCAGTTGTGTTCAAGTGAACCACTGCTTGAACCTATTCCACTTATTAGTGTAGAAAGTGAAGTTAAAAAGAATGAACATGAAAACAAATCCACACTAAAACAACATCAAGAAGAACAAGATACCTCATCAAATAAAGTATCATATTTTGAACAGTCTGAGATATCAAAAGTAACATCTTCACAATCAGACTTGATAAAGGAATTAGAAAATTTAACTGTTACAATCCCTTTACCTCAAGTTGTACCAATCATTAATAATATTGTTCAAGAAATGTGTTTTAGAAAACCAAGAAAAAAGAAGAAATTATATCCTAAAACCATACAAAAAGGTGGAAAATTAGTTAACTTGCTTTCAGGTAAACTTATTACACCTAAGTATGATTGTACATAAAGCCCACAGTTTCTTAGAACACATAAGGAAAATGAAAAGAATACTTTAGTTTTGGCCTCCATTGGTGTAAATAAAAATGTTTCTCCAAGAACCAATTCAAATAAGCCTGGTACAAAACAAACTGAAACACAACCAAAACAACCTTTGAACAACAATAGTTGGTTGACTAAAAACCAGGGAGAAAATTTGTTTGATATATTGGTGCAACATCCTAATGCTTTACTAACATTTTATGCATCTTTAGTAGTTGGCATTGAGTTGTTGCAGGTACAGAAAAAAAAAATTTTGCAGTTGAATGCATTTGATGAACTTTGGTTGGAAGCACTTCACCAAATAGAGTTCACTCAACAAAAATGGAAAATGTGGCATGATGATCACATTAAGAGCAGCAAGGATGAACCAGGGGAGTCTAAGAATGAAGTTGTTCAACTTTATTTAGTTGATGATTTAAGGAGGATATTAGTGGTGAATGGACATCTTTTACAGTTGTACCATAAACCACTAACAAAGGTGGAATTTGCTCGGTATTTTACACAGTTACATTTGACAGAAGAGGCTTCTTCTTCTGATGAAGATTCCAAATGATCATATCTTTGAATCTTAAAAGAAAAAGAAAATAAAAAATAAAAAAAATAGAAAACATGAATAAATTTTGGCTGTGAATTCCTTCATGGGCATGATTTCAAGGAAGTCATGAATTCCTTCACGGGCACAATTAGAATCAAAAAGACAAAAAAAAAAAAGAGAGAAAAGGAGAGGTTAAAGAAAAAAAAAGAGAAAAATGAATAGCTCAGCAATATAAGAGTCAGTCCCTAAATCACCATGGTCACTAAAATATCGAGGATTGGGGTAACGAAAAAAAATTTGAGCAACAAAGGGGTTCTAACAGACCTTACCAAAATAACAACTAGTGACATCGGAGTAACAATGAACAAGATAGAAATAATTCTCACTACCAACCAAGAGATCCTACTAGAGTCAATTATCCATGCGTTGAAATGCCTACCTTTGAAGTTCATAATCCACGTGGGTGGATTGTCAAAATGGAAGGCATCTTAGAATTCTATAAATTCTAGGAAGAGGACAAAGTCCCATTTGCAGTAACCAAATTCGACACTGAAGCTTATCAGTGGTTTACATGGTATAAACATGAGGATCCCCATAATGCCTTCTTTTGGCATAATTTCAGGAAAGCCTTTTTTCACAGATTCAACAAAGGTTCCACAGGTTCATACATAGTTCGATTGTTGTCACTTAAGCAAATAGGATCAGTAGGGGACTATATCTCAAAATTCACCAGTATGCTTCACTATGCACAAGACCTACAACCGGATGTGGTATTAGTGGCTTTTCAAAATGGATTAAAAGCATATATTAAAGTTTAAGTGGACCTACAAAATCCATCCAAGTTGGATGAGTGTATAAGGATTGATGATTTTACAGAGACAAAGGTGCACTTAGGCCTATCCACTCGACGTGATTCATATGGACGACCTCAATTCTGCAACAACTCTTTCCACAGAAATGATCAACCGTCAAGGTACTTTTGCTACAAATGTCACAATCATCATCTCAAATATCAAGCATGTACACCATGACAAAACTTTCAGAATATACATTAAGGACTAGGAGGGCTGCAAGACTCCAACAAAAAGAGAAAAGAACAAATGATTGAAGAGAGGACCAGACAGGATAGCCCTGATGTCATAGAAGTGCAACAAGCCACTGATAAATTGGATGTAATCATAGATAATTTCATGGAACCTCTGTACAGGAGTAGGGGTCTAAAACAGAGGATGAAATCATTGTTGAGCAGCAAACTGTAGTTGATTTTTCAGTATTAGGTTCTGAGTTAAATGAAGAAGAGGAGGTGGACATCACAAAACAACTGACAGCAGCCAAGAGTGTTATAAAAATACAAATGAGATGGATTGAGGAAAGAAAATATGTTATTGAAAAAGAAAATTTGAGAATTATAGCAAAAAGTGGAGAAACTAAAAAGCAGTCTGTCACAAGTTGACTTTTGAAGAGGATTCCCAAACAGATGATCAGTTTCAATAATGAATCAAGAATCTTCATGAGAAATTACACAGGCATTAAATTGTTCTATGAAACATGGAATATGAGTATGGACATTTGTGACTCCATAGCCCACTGTAATGCATGAGGGCATGCATTAATATAAGTTGGGGGGGATGATGAGGCCTGGATAAGCCTCATTTATAGCATGTTTTAAATAGTTAAAACTGCCTAAAACTCTTATGAATTATCTTATATGCTAGTTAAGTTGATTTAATATGCTCTGTATTAACTGTTTGCATGATTGTAGTGTTAAGGACATTATATTCTGATTTTTAACAGTTCTTGTATAGTTTTATGTTATATTTTCATGCTTAGGTTGACAACAGCATTTTAGTAGTCTTATTTTGATGATCATTAAGCATTAGTTTCTCTAAATTCAGCAAATAGTACAAAGACTTATTACTGTGCAACAGAAAAACTGGTTTTTTCATATAAATTCCAGCAAGCTACCAATAAATGGCAAGGCATGGAATTCACATCCAAGGAAGAATGAAGACTATTGCAATCTGATCTTGGGGTCTAATACACCTGAGAAATACAACCAAAACCATTTGGAGTCAACATAGTTGGTCATTCTAAAGATCTTCGGAATGAACACAGTGTCTTCGAAATGAACAGATATCTTCGGAATGAGAAAAACACAGTGTCTTCAGAATGAGAATTGCAGTATCTTCGGAATGAGCGGATCTTCGAAATGAGAATTGCAGTATCTTCGAAATGAGCCACTTATCTTCGAAATGAAAACAAAATGTACTTTTTGACTTGTTGATTGACTTTTGGCAGTGGAAAAGGGGATAAGAAGGTTGAGAAAGTTAAAGGAAATATCTCCCATCTAACTTTGCCGTCCAAAGCCACCATTTATGGAAAAGATCAGATCGATCCTATTCTAGGATAAATGCAGGAAATTCTGCAGGATATCAGGACAGCATATTTTCTGTTTGTAATTAGATTTTAGGCATCTATAAAAAATAGCTCCCGTATAGGTTGAGCTATTAGGATTAAGAATATTAGATATTAGAAATATTATATTAGAGATTAGACATATTAGAGATAATAGACCTATAACAGATTGCAGATTTGTAATAGATTTCAGCAGAATTGTAATTATGTTTCTGAAGCAATAAAAGTGTAGTTTTCATTTCATTTATTTTGTTATGTCTGAGTGTGAGTAAGACTTAGAGAAGAAATTATACCTTCTTCTGGAAAAGGAGGTTGGCCACTTTCAAATCTAGGAGAAGGACTAACAGACAGGTTTTCAGTCCTGATTTTGCTGCAGCAGAATAAGTAGTGGAACTTGTCAATTTCAGCATTTTGTGGTAATTGATTTCTATTTTAGTTTTTATCCATCTATTTTACATTTGTGATGTAATCAGCAATAAATATAATCAGTTTCTTTATTTTTCAGTAATTTTCCAATTCCCTGCAATTTACATTTCTAGCAATTTACAAGTTTTCTATAATTTCTTGCATTCTTGTTTTTGCTGTCAAACACTACACAGAAGATTTACGACCTTCTGTTTCAGAGTATTAACAGAAGTTGATTACTTGTTTTATCTCATCATTGCAAAAGTAAATAGGTTTCTCATTTAGCAACTGTAATTAGGATTTTCCTTCTGCAAATCAATTAAGTCTCAATTTAGCAATTGTAATTAGGACTTTATTTTTGTAGACAGTAATTAGTTTTTCCTTCTTGCAAATAGATTAAAGTTAAATTTATGCAATTTAGGGATAGAAGTGACACAAATCCCCCACACAATCAATCCTACCAATAAAGACCTGCTGCTCCTAAATGAGCTAAAATGCAACTCTGTTTGAACTTTCTATCGTAAATAGCCTTGGACACCACCCCGGATTGATAAGATCTTTGAGATTTAATGATGGTATAATGACTACTCATCATGAGGATCTTTCTTAAGTCATCGAGATGATCTGAGCGCAAAAGAGACTTGGCTAACAAATCATCCATGTAATCTTCCAAAGTTTTATGCATGTAATTGTGGAAGATGTACGTCATGGCACGTTGGTAGGTGGCGCCAGCATTTTTAAGGCCAAAAGGCATGACCTTATAACAAAATGTCCCCCAAGGCATTGTGAACGCCGTTTTGAGTTGATCCTCGAGATTGATACAAATCTAATTGTATCCCGAGAAACCATCCATGAGGGATAGCATTTCATGACCCGCTATAGCGTCTACTAATGCATCGATGCTTGGCAAGGGGAAATCATCCTTAGGACTTGCTTTGTTTAGATCTCAAAAATCAATGCATATGTGAATCCTCCCATCAAGCTTTTTGATGGGCACCATGTTGGACATCCATGGCAGATAATCCACGCAGATGACAAACTGTGCATCCAACAGCTTTTGCAATTCATCTTTGACCATCAAGGCCACTGTTGGGTGCATCTTACGTAGTTTTTGCTTAACTGGCTTGATTGTTGGGTCGAGCATTAGATTATGCATGACTAGCTGTGGATCTAGCCCCAACATGTCTCTGTATGACCATGCAAAAACCTCCTTCTCTTTGATAAGGGCAATGTAGTTGGCTTGCTCTTCAGGGGATAAGCTTACCCCCAGCTTGATAATCTATGGATTCATTGGATCTAAGCCAATGTCTACGTCAGTCATCTCCTCGACCGACATGTGGGATTCATCCTCCAACTGATGTGGAGTTGGGATCAAATGGATATCATTAGCTGAGTTTAAATCTACGTTTGGAACCTCGGGTCCCTCTTCAGCCTAAAAAATATCCTGAGTTGTCCCTGGCATAAAATGAGGCATTTTACCAAAAGGCCAATACTCTGATGGGGAGAGTGGTGAATTGATGTGATCCCAGTCGATGGCATCTATGTCTAGATGCAATGACCGTGCTGGATCGGCCGAATTGCTGATGGATGTGATCAAATCAATGGAGATCATGTGGATGAAATGAATTTGGTATCCATTATCACGGGTGTGATAACTCAAACATTCTAGATGCTCTCTATGCTCTAGATCTGGTTCTGTAGGGATGGGCATGAACATATTGGCCCTATGTGTTGATAGGAAGACAGGGTCTTCCCTTGACAGTGATGTCATTATAGGGTCTCGGGGTGGATGGTGCTCATCGTAAACTTGGAGCCATGGATCCAACACTTGGTCCCACCCTGCTGGGTCTACGTACCATTCATGCCCTAACCTTATGCCTAGTTGTGCCATCAGTTCTTCATGGGTTATAGGGTGATTGTGCCATCGCGCATGATTAAGATATTCCATCTCAATTTTGTCTTTGTAATCATTGTCGATGATCCAAAGGCCCTCGTTGGCCTTGATAGCTGTCTGCGACATATTAGGCTCATCTTGTTCGAGCAAATTAATCTGATCCCATTGTGGTTGTTCCACACTCGGTGGGGGGACCTGATTCTCTTGACATTGCATTGGTTTAATTGGAACCTCTAAAGGGAACAATTTCAAAAAGATATCTGGACACTGTTTATGCTCTCCTTAGAAGTTAGTGTCCAAAATTTCACCTCTCTCTATCAACGGAGAAGGGTTATTGATGTTACCAAGGGTGGTTGTTGACCATGGGAGATAATCTCCCAATGTGTACGTTGTGTTTGGGTTGGCATAAGGATCTGATGCCAATCTAGCCTTGTTGCCTATTCCTAGGCCTTGCATGTTTTCCACCAAGATTTCTAAGGGCAGGGGGTGGTTGAACCCTACTCCCAACTTATCATAAGGCATTTGATATCTTGGCTGGCAAAGGACATGCACCCCTTGCTCATACCTACCTAACTCGTATTCGTGCCAATTGCATTGGCCTAGATATCTCAGAGCGAAGTCCGGGTTCGACAGATAATTGACATTTTTGGCAAAAGGCTCTTCGTCCTCGTCCTTTTGATTATGAGGAAACTTTTACACCTACTGCTCGGATGACTACCATTCGAGTTCTTTGTGTTATGGCAACATAGTTTAGGTGGAAAGTACATCATATGGACGTCAAGAGTACCTTATTAAATGGTGATATCAAAGAGGAGGTATATATATCACAACCTAAAGGATTTGAAGTGGAAGGTCAAGAGTAGAAAGTTTGTAAATTGGTCAAGTCCTTGTATGGTTTAAAACAAGCTCCACGAGCTTGGTACATTAAGACGAATGATCATCTATTACAGCATACATTTAAGAGAAGTCCTTCAAATGAAATCTCTATTTGAAGAAACAAGGTTCTAAAATAGTGTTACTTGTATTCTATGTGGATGATATGATTATCATAGGCAACTCAAAAAAATTGATAACTACCATCAAAAGTGACTTGTGCAAATCTTTTGATATGATAGATCTTAGACTTCTCCACCATTATCTTGGCTTGGAAGTGAACCAAAAGAAGCATCACATCAAGGTGTTACAGAAAAAGTATGCCAAGACATTGTTATAAAAGTATCTCATGATTGATTACAAGAAAATGGCAACTCTGATGGAATTAGGTCTTCAATTATCACGATATGATGATTCACCTCAAGTAGATGGTACTCTTTACCACCAGATGAGCGAAAGTCTCATATATCTGATAAACACTAGGCCAAATATCATGTTTGTTGTCAATTATCTTTCATGGTTCATATAGGAGCCTAAGGTCACTCATTGGAAAGCAACAAAACATGTTCTTCACTATGCCCATGGTACTATTGAGTATGGCCTAGATTACAAGAATAATGATAATTTCTTCTTGCAAGGATACATGGACTTCAACTATGATGGATCATATGATGATCGAAATTCAACTTTAGGATATATTTTTCATCTTGGATTTGGTCATATCTCTTGCCACATCAAGAAGCAACAGGTGGTTCCTATTTCATCTACAAATGCAGAGTATCGTGCTGCACATGAAGCAGTGTATGAGACTATATGGTTGTGTTGCATCTTGACAAGTATGGGTCTTCCATCTAATCTCCAATTCACTTGTTTTGCAACAACCAGGGTGTATTGAAGCTCGTTAAGAATCTAGTATTTCATGAATGCACCAAACAAATTGACACACAATATCATTTCATTCGAGATGAAGTTCCAAGGCACCGAATTCAGCTTCAGTATGTTCCCACAAATGAACAAGTTGCGGATATATTTACTAAGGCACTTGCACGTGTCAAATTTGAGTTGCTTTGCAATTGCCTTTATATTTCAAAATAATGTAATAAGGGGGGATGTTAGCATATAGTTATTAGTGTATAGTTATTTCCTTATTTTGTTAGTGGAATATTGTTATCATATGGTTAAGAAGAATATTTTATTGTTTCTTTATTGTTAACACTAGTTTAATCTAGGCTCTAAGTTGTTGCTTAAGATCCTATTTCTATGGGCTACTTTGGGCTCGCATTGTATTATTTATGTTCAATAAAATAGTGAATATTTTTAATGATCCTAATAATGAAAACATTTAATATTGTTCATAATATAAAAGTTAACATCATATCTAACCAAAAATCAAAAGCATTAGTCATCTTAAATCACTAAATCTAAACATTAACAAATCCATCTCAAAATTGTGGTATTAATGTTAGTTTTTTGACACATTCATAATCCAATAAATACATTAAAAAAGGAAAAATATAGACAACCAATTTTGATCACATCGTCAACCTCCAAAATTTTCAATATCTTCATTAATCATTTAACCAAGCATCCAAACTAAATAAATCATATTCAACCTTAAATCAGAAGCATTTATTGCTCTAGAAAAAAAGCACCAAGACATGAGTGAAAGCACTGGTGAAACTTTTGCTCCCTTGTAGCAGTTATACATATATTTATTTTTTCAAATTTACCCATCCAATTTGAATGGTAATGGTCATCCTAAAATGTTTTTTGGAGCATTAGTGTTGCTAGTGCTATTACCTCTAGCACTATTGACTGTTAGAAACTAAAAAGGTAAATTTTGATAATTAGTAGCTTTCAAGGCACCCACCAAAAATGAACTTGGTCATATTAGTCTAATACATGGCCTCAATATAAATCCAAATCCCAATATTTTCCATTTTAATCATCCATTCATGAATTGCATATTGATCCCATTTCAAAAACTTACCTTCATCAGTCCCATTATCTTGAATGCAACCTTCTTCCAAGAAGCCACAACTTCCTAAAAACTTAGTACTTGGATAGCTCAATTAATCATGATCTTGTGCATATCAAAAATCTACAGAATTTATATATGATATTTTAAATACAACAAAACTCTATCAAAATCATGATAGGTATTAATATGTTATATATTATTTATTTAATATTTTGTATTTGAGCCAACAAATAATGTTGCATTTGATTTATTGGCTATCTACCGTATTAATATTTGTCAATAGGTAGATCGTCGGATAGGGTTTTTGACAATGTTAATTAATATGATCTTATCTGATGGATCCCTCTTGATGCAGTGTATTTGGCTATTTGTAGCCAATTTTGCAATGCAATTCTTTAGCTCTTCATTGCCAAATCCTTTGTGTCTACCAGTGGGTTTCCATATCAATTAGCATTCAAAGCCAAGCATTACATTTTAATATTATCCTCTTCCTTAGGTCAGGTCTAGTTCAAAAGATGCAAGAAATTATCCTGATATATCTTGAAAATATCCTTTTCTGTCTTAGATGGAGTTTGCCTCTGACTAGTATATCCTCTAGGGTCTATGTGCATTTTCTTACGTAAAATCTATGTTAAAATCCTTGGTTTTTGATGTTTTGTTGCTTTTCCATTATTTTTACGTAAATCATCCTTAAAAAATCAAACTACTAATGTTATCCATAGTAGCTATTAGCTTTTGATGAAGTATGCTATGGGAGATGGTGAAAGCACGAGATTTCGGACGAAAGAAACACTAATTGCGATGTATTCAAAATCAAACACGCTTAAGTCCTAAAATGTAGAATGCATGAAGTGAAAGAGACGAATTGAAAGGAGATACAAGAAAATGGAGAAATCACAGCCCTTTTATTTAACTCTCTTGATCTCGGTTACAAAGATGCCTCCTCCCTTTTCAGGGGCTAGGAGCGTTAAATGAATTTGGTTACAATCAAGACTTAATGTTCCTCCTTCCGCGTGCCCACATTTGAAATGGGCGGGCCAAAACGTTGCCGCCGCTGGTGTTGATGAGTCCTTAACCTTTGCTGCTCCTCCTACGATCAAAGAAACAACAAAGATGTTAGTAGCACTTGTTGCAAATAAGAAACGTTTGTTCTCTAAAATTAATGAAAGATGCATGTAAAAGATTAGCCAAATCGATAAATAAAATGACTCCAAATGACCTGCAAATTTGACAGAGACCGAAAAACATTACCAGAGGGCCACTGCCATCGAAACAGTCGGCCAATTCGCATTAAACTGCAATTCGTCCCTGGTCAGGATGAATTCGACTGTAATTCGTCCTCGGGTAGGACGAATTAGACTGTAATTCGTCCTCGGGTAGGACGAATTCGACTGTGATAAAACGTCAAGATAATACCGTCCAAATGTCGCGTCTCGGGATCTCCAAATGACCTGCAAACATAGGGGTTAGCTAATTGGGGGCATTTTGGGACGACCCAGATGGTCGGATTCTCCCAATTTGACCTCCATCAGCGGGAATTTGACGTCGCTACCTGCAAGTTAGTGGGACAACAAAAGCGACGAGAACATGATGAAATCTGATCAAAACATTATGAAATCGAACATATGAACTATCTAGACAGCATAAAATGAAATGAAAGATGAACAAATGACAAAAGAACAAATTAGAATGAAACTTAAAAAGTGCGGGGCGCCCAAGTGGGCCGCCCACCGTTGGAACTTGATTTTGGCACCAATCCACTTGGGATGGGCCCAAAATCTCTTAGGATGGGGTTGTCGACAAATTGGTGGATTAAAGTGGTCAAATGTCGGGTTTTTGGGTCCGAATTCACACTTCCAATAGCCACCCAATAACCTCTCTTGCGAAAGAGATTAAGGATGTGGAAAATGTAAATCAAAAGGGTAAAGGCGTGGTATCAAATCGGCAGCACTTCGTTGCTTGAAAATGCCTCCTACTTGTCCTTTTGGGTGGGAAAAGTCCACCATTTTATAGACCCAGGGGGTCTCTTTGGAGAGGCATGCATAAGCGCCATGTGGTGGTCATAGGTGCCATGTGGCGGTCATGTCTTCTCATGAGAGAGGAAAGTCCTCCATGACTTGGGCTTTCATGACTGCCCTTGTGACAGTCCTCTAACGGCCCATCTGCCCACCTACACGCGCGTGCGAGGCAGGAGTCATCAATTGACTGTCTTTGGCTGCCACTTGGCGCCATTCTTCTTTTTGCCCGTTAAACCTGGAATTCGTCCTGACCAAAGACGAATTAAGAATTCGTCCCTGGGTGAGACGGATCCCAGTTTGAATTCGTCCCTGGGTGAGACGAATACTGAGCAAAGTGCCTGAATGTGCCAAATTGCCTTTTGACCTTACAAAATTGCTATAAAAGTGGTTAGGACCACTGTTTAACCTCTGAGGGCTGCCCTAGGGGCTGTGTGTGTGTCAAAGCGATCAGTGTTTGCAGTCACATAATCGGATTGGTGCTGTTTTGGTGTCTATAGATGCCCCTTTTTGGGATGCGTTGTGCATGGCGCAGCGTCGAGCAAAAATAGATAACCAAAGCACTAATGATTAGGGTTTCTTGGTAACCTAACCAAATTTTGATGCCCCAAGTATGGAAAGGGCATGCATTCTTGAATCCTTGCTTCTGACGAGCGAAGGCACTCAATTTCAAGTATTAACCTATTTTGGTGAGGTGTGACTTGAGCTTGGACATTGATCAGTCATGAATAGGCAAAGGGCGCAACCTTTTGTCCACGGGGGAACCTTGTGTTCATGATTCACAAAATGCCAAGTGATCTGATCAGATTGTGATTGTTGCTTGTTTACTGCCCCAAGCAGGAGCGTAATTGTCTTTGTCAATGATTCTTTGAATGCATGTCATTGCCTTGATTGGGTGTGTGTTTGTTGATTGGTGACTAAGTGTGACTACCCCCTCAAGCGACGAATCGATGAGGGAATGACCTTCGTGAGAAAAGCGACGAGTCGCTTGACCCAAGATGACTTGTGCAAGGGTGCCTTTAGATGGTTTTAGTGTTAAGCATATGCAATTTTTCGACATTTAGACCTATTTTTGGTGGGTGGTAACCCTTTTTGCGACGCTTTTTGTGGCTGAAATTGGCAAAAATCCGTCTTCCCGTGGAGCGGTCCGGCTATGGTAGCCTTCTTAGGGAGTAGGATAATGACAATTTGTGACCCCAACGTCGGTTTTGCATGCCCGGGATGTCAAGTGCAACAACACTCTTATCGGGCAAGTTTATTATCTGTTTTAGTGCATTTTAGTTCATTTTTTGATGTTTTTGAAGTTTTTGGCCTGAATTCGTCCCATGGTGGGACGAATTCCAGCTTTAGAATTCGTCCCTGGGTGGGACGAGCGCTAACCAGAGTGCTCGTCCCAGTAAAGGATGAATTCCAGCTCAAAAGGCTTATTTAAGGTGCAAAACTAGGGTTTGGGCTCATTTGCATTTGATTTTTCTTGCGATTTGGAGCTCTGGGGAGGAGGAAGTTAATTCTGCGAAGCGAAGCGCTGTCGAGATTTTCCCTGCCATCATGAGTGCACAAACCGGATCGAGCGACGGAGCCGAAGCGAGACCAGTAAGTGCTCCCTAGAGTTTATTACTTTTTGTTTAAAATTGCAATTGTTTTGTTTAATTGTTTTTGTGATGTTATTTTTTTAATATTTTTTAAAACTTAAACCCTGAAACTGAGCTTAAGACAACTAGGACTTAGTGTACAACTAAACGTAGCGCAAAATCTAGGTAAAGAATTTTTATTGCTTCAACTAAACCCTAGGATAAACTGAACGTGAACCCTAAGACTCAATGTTTGTATTTTTGAATTTTTGTTTTGTTTTTAAATTAATCAGTTAGGATTAGAAACCCTAAGACTGAAAAATTAATTTTTTAAATTTTGTTTCGTTTTATTTTTTAATTTTATTTTTTGGAATTTATCAGTTAGGATTAGGAACCCTAGAACTGAAAATTTAATTTTTGTTGAATTTTTGTTTGTTTTTGTTTTAAATTAATCAGTTAGGATTAGAAACCCTAGAATTGAAAAATTAATTGAATTTTTTGAATTTTTGTTTTTAAATTAATCAGTTAGGATTAGAAACCCTAGAACTGAAAATTTAATTTTTGTCTTAATTTTTGTTTGTTTTTGTTTTAAATTAATCAGTTAGGATTAGAAACCCTAGAACTGAAAATTTAATTTTTGTCTGAATTTTTGTTTGTTTTTGTTTTAAATTAATCAGTTAGGATTAGAAACCCTAGAACTGAAAATTTAATTTTTGTCTGAATTTTTGTTTGTTTTTTTTTTTGTACATTGATAGGCAATGTTGTATATGCATGTTATTGTTGTACAGTTCTTTTCCATGATTTTAATTTTTTTGAATTGTTTTCTTTTGCAGGTTGTTAGGAGCCGGTACCGTGTATCCACTGCATGGCTGACTGAGGCTGACTAGGAGTGGCTTGATGCCCTTGGGCTCAAGCAGGTGGCTCGACTAGAGCCAGTGGTCATGGATCAGGCCTATTTGATGGCCCTGATCAATCTCTGGGATCCGTGGACCAACACCTTCCATCTCCCGATAGGGGAGATGACTGTTACCTTGGAGGATATCTATCGGCTTCTACGGATTTCGATAGATGGACTGCCCATCAGGACATCGCCGCGTGATCAGCGGATAGCTATACTGACGAGATGCTTCGGGCATGGGGAGCGGTTAGGCGTAGAGAGCCCAGTGGAGACGGTCGAGGTGGACTGTCAGATTGGCAAGATTTTGGTCAGATGGTGGCAGGAGAGGGGGGTGTTGGGAGTGAGGCACGCATTCCTTATGGGCCTCATTTCCAACATGCTATTACCTGACTCTTCAGGTGCGAGGTTCCCATGGAACCTGTTGGATTTGGTTTGGCAGTTGGTAGAGTGCCCGATAGAGGCACCGCTTATCTTGAGATGGGGACAGACATTGTTGGCACAGCTCTATGGGGAGTTGTATGAGGTCCACTGTCGATAGTGAAAGGGGATCAGTTGTAGCTATCTTTTGCAGTGCTGGGGTTGGCAGCACATAGCAGTTGAGAGGCCAACCGGGTTACCATGGATGACTCGGGCGGTGATGGAGGATAAGGAGATAGGGTATGCAGTTTTGTGGCGGCGGTCCGGAGAGCATGGACAGAGTCGACGATGGGCAGGTGTCGTAGGGCACTATGTCGATGCCTTCTCTCGGCTCACTCTAGGGGAGGTGGTTTGGCATCCTTATCGAGACTGTCCAGCCTAGCCAGAGGCTGGAGAGTGGCTCCGACGGGTACGTAGAGAGCGGTGGCTGATTGGGCGACATGGGACCGAGCATGAGTTCTTCTCGTATAGCCGGGTTACACGATAGTTTGGGGTGCGCCAGGGGTTGCCTGGTGAGCCCGTGGTCTATCGACATCGGGGGGATGAGAGGACTCTAGACCGACCGGTCATCGCGCCATTGGGCGAGGATTCGACACGGTGATCGACGTCCCGGACGTGGATGACGTCGGGACTACCGCAGAGTACGACCAGTGGTGGGTACTACGACGATGGCGAGGAGAGGGGCCACTGGGAGGCACGGAGGCGGTAGCGATGGGCGGGGAGGGTGCTGAGGCACCAGGGGATGATTGGGGAGCTCCTTTGGAGGATGCAGACATGGTGGAGGTGGAGGGTGAGGATGTGGATTTGGGGGCTCCGGATCAGCCGGAGATGCAGGACATGGCGGAGCAGTGGGAGCCAGAGCAGGCTGTTGTTCCAGAGAGTCCCATGCCTCAGGCGGATGTGGAGGAGATGGAGTCTAGGGTATGCTGAGAATGCACGTTTGGTGGAGCTACTACGGAGGCGAGATGAGGAGCTAGGGGATGCGCTACGAGAGAGGGATCTCCTACGGGCTCGGCTAGCAGAGCGGGAGAGCACGGGTGGCACCTCACCAGGAGGGTGATACTGATGCTGCACGGAGAGGGATCTCTTACGAGTGTAGCTGGCACAGCATGACGATGTAGTCATGATGTACCGTAGGCGGGAGGCAGAGTGGTGCCGACATCGGATGGATTTGGAGGGGGAGATCATCCGCCTTGGGGGGCGGGTACCTGAGCCTTCGGGAGGTGGATCTTCATGTCGAACGAGGGACAGTGGTACTGAGCAGTCAACATCATCTCGTCGTAGGCGATTGGATGAGGGAGGCGGTAGTAGGCGTGATGTTGGGGCTAGCAGTAGCCGCCCTGCGGGGTCCCATAGGACCCACACCATGGGGGGTAGTTCCCGTCGCACCGATCCTGCGTGATCATGGTGGCCGACGCCTTAGGCTGGGTGGTTTTGTTATATGATTACGGGGTCAGAGGACCAGTTTTGTAGCTTGCGGGCATTTTTTTGATGATATATATATATATATACCGACTTTATTTTGTTGATGCACATGTGATGATTTGATCTTATGCATGATGGTTGATGAATATGGATGTATGCATGTTAATTTATTTTGATGGATGCATATGTTATGATGAATGCAAATGTTTTTGATTTATATGTGATATGCAAAATGAAATGGATGAATGGAATTTGTGATGTTTGGTTATGGCACCATAGACTGTTTAGAACTCTGTTATTTTTGGTTTTAGGCGATTGTTGTGATGAATGACTTTGTATGTATACATGTGGTTTTCTTTTTTTGTATTTTTTGATGGTATTGTAAGGATGAAAAGTAGCGCAGTTGGTTTAGAAATGTAGCTAAGGTTTTCTGAGACTCAGACGGTTTTAACTCACTAGCCACGATTGTACTTTATCTTACAAGACTTTTGAACAAGGTATGAATCGGACTTGTTTTTGACCAAGTTATTTCACATCCCTGTGTGTGCAATTGAGTTCATTTATGTGGTATTTATCAGGATACCGCCAGTGCCAGATGGGCTTTCAACCGAACTTGTACTGAGGATCACCTAATTAGCTCCACTAACTCCTTTATTGTATTTAGTCAGATTAATCTACGGTGTTTTCTAGGATACCATAAGCTAGCTCATCCACATGCAAACATTGATCTGTACACAAGTTAATGTGACAGATATATCGTCATGCGGGAGGTTTACCGCCAGTGACCAATAGGCTATCAACCAAACCGGTACGCGAGGCTTACCTCATGACCTGTCGAAATGCTGAGAGTTCCAGGGATTCAAGTTCGACTCCCTTCTTTTCTTCAATTGTATTGGGATACTTGCTCGATTGTAGTGATAAAAATCACTGTTTATTTTTATATATTTTTCTTTCGAGCAAGGGATTTGGATTTTAGTGATAAGAGTCACTATTGTATGTGCTTTTTGATGTGTGCACTGTGGGATGTCAAATTTTGGAGTTTTGACGTTTGCAAATTTTTGATGTTTTGCAACTATAGAGAATTTTGGGATTCTTGGGGAATTGGGTAGGGAGGATGCTTGTCCTTTTGCCAACTCTCAGCATTCTTTGGGTCATTTACATAGGGGGATAAGCAAGATAACCGTTTCGCTTATGGTGACCTAGATTACTGTGCAGGTTTCATCTTTCGTTCACACAACTTAGGAATTGTTTTATGTGTTTTAGCTTGTGATGGGATGTTACGTAACAAGGCGTATTTCAAGTAGAACTCTACCTTCGTAAAATCTCTCTGACTTGGTACAGTACGTGGCTAGAAAGCAAAATGATGACTGAAAGACGAAAACTCTTGATACATTATAAGACCACTGACTCTATTGTGGTAAACAATAGTAAATGGCGTTTGTTTGTTTGTTTTGTAAAATGGAAAATTATGGAACAAGATGGACTAGTAGAATAATTACAGTCTATGGTGCCTTTGACCTATATGACCACAAATATGCAATGTATGGGTGTGATGCTTAATGCAGCTACATATTTTTGTATTTTTGATGGATTGATTTTTTTGTGAATATGAAGATGAGATGCGAGAAGAGCTTTGTATTGATGAATTTGAGCATGCCTAGAAATGAGATGCAAATTTTTGTTATTTTTGATGATTTTTGGATTTTGAATTTTTGACCAAGCGATTGTGAGAATCCTTGGAGCATTTTGGGGTTGACCAAGCGATTTTAGGGATCCTTGGAGCATTTTTGGGATTGACCAAGTGATTTCAGGAATCCTTGGAGCATTTTTGGGATTGACCAAGTGATTTTAGGAATCCTTGGAGCATTTTGGGATTGACCAAGCGATTTTAGGAATCCTTGGAGCATTTTGGGATTGACCAAGCGATTTAGGAATCCTTGGAGCATTTTTGGGATTGACCAAGCGATTTAGGAATCCTTGGAGCATTTTGGGATTGACCAAGCGATTTAGGAATCCTTGGAGCATTTTTGGGATTGACCAAGCGATTTCAGGAATCCTTGGAGCATTTTTGGGATATGGCTCTCTTAGATATAGAATGGTCGCAAATGATTGATATTCAAGGGTTCTGTTTCCTTGATTCCATCAAGAGAGGCTAGCCGGTATGTCTCGGGTCCTATTTTGCTATCAATGACATATGGACCTAACCAATTTGCCGTGAACTTGTCCCTTAGGTGGGACGGCAAACTAGAGTTCTGTTGGTTTTCCTTCAAAACCAAATCACCAACCCGAAAGTCCCTTAGGTGAACTTTCATGTTGTAAGCTTTCTTAAGTCGCTCTTGATAGATACGTAAGTGCTCGAGAGCATTAACGCATCGTTCGTCAAGCAACGTAAGTTGGTCTAACCGGGCCTACCGCGCAGCGTCATCATTGATGAACTCTTGCATTGATATGCGTAGGGAAGGAATTTCCAACTCTAGAGGCATGACTGCCTCGGAGCCATACACGAGCAAAAATGGAGTAGCCCCAGTGGGCGTCCGAATGCTAGTGCGATAAGCCCAAAGGGCAAGTGGAATTTGGATGTGCCAATCCTTATGACTGTCTATGACCGTCTTTTTAAGGATGGCAACTAGCATTTTGTTTGACGCCTCTGCTTGCCCATTTGCCTACGGATAATAGGGTGTCAAAAAACTATGCTGAATTTTGTACTTTGTGGTCAAAGCACGCACGTCTTTGTTCTTGAATGGTGGCCCATTATCCGAGATTATTTTGGATGGAATACCAAAATGACATATGATGTTATGCAAAATGAACTCCACAATGCGGGGTCCTGTCGTAGAGGTCAGCGGAATTGCTTCCACCCACTTGGTAAAATACTCTATGGCCGTTATGATAAACGTGTGATGGCCTGACGATGTAGGGGAGATCTTTCCAATTAGATCGAAGCCCCACTACGAAAATGGCCAAGCAGACTGGACTGTCTGCAAGGCCTGGGAAGGTACGTGCATCAAATTGGCATGATGTTGACACTTCACGCACTTCTTGACATATGCGCAACAATCTCGCTCTAAAGATGGCCAATAATAGCCCATGCGAAGAATGCGCTTTGCGATGGCCATACCACTGAAGTGGCCACCACATGTACCATCGTGCGCTTGGGCGACTGCCCAAGTGGACTCTTGCTGGTCCAAGCAATGAAGGAGGATCCCTTCATAGCTACGATGATACAAAATGTCTCCTATCAAGACATACTTAGCCGCTTTCTGCTTGAATGTTCATTTTGCGGCATGCATCAATCCAAGCGGGAGATTACCTAACTTGAGGTAGTCTCTAATGGGTAAATACCAATCCTGTTGATCGAAAACCTCGACAGTATGAACAACCAATCCCTCTTGAAGTTCATCCCTAACAAATGCTGAGCGGGATAGAACTTGTAAGAACAGCGTTGTGTTGCTATTAATGGGAGTAGGGGAGAACAAGGACCCCCAGTTGGCATGTTTCAGATGATCATGGATTCGAGAGAACTTATCCGAGGATGGTTCAATCTGGATCATGTGGATTCCTGACGTCAAGTCAGAGCTTGCACGCTCCATCATGGATTGCGATAGGGTTTTGACTTGAATGGTTGTCATATCACCAGAAAGGTCTTGCGGGATTAGTGACCCCAAGGAGGCCATTGTGTCCGCAAAATGATTCGATGATCGAGGGAGTGCCTCGATGTCGTACCATTCAAGTTTTGCCAGGAATTTGTCCACAAGGGCTTTATAAGCCTGCAGAACTGGGCATTTGCATTGGTATACCCCTTTGACTTGATTGACAATTAACAGCGAATCACCAAAGATGTTCAGTCATTTGATGTTCATGGCGATTGTTGTCTGAAGACCTATGAGCAAGGCTTCATACTCTGCATTATTGTTGGTGCATGGGAAATTTAATTTAAATGACAGGGGCATTGGAGCGCCCTACGGTGTGAAGAATACTATTCCCGTGCCACCACCTTGCTCACACTTAGAACCATCAAAAAATAAGGTTATGTCGGCTCGTGACTCGGGCTCATCAGAATCTGGCGATTCTGAGACATGGAAGACCCCATCATCGGGTAGTTCTATGACTAGAGGCTGATCGTCTTCAAGAGGAGCCTCTGCTAGTTGATCGGCTATGACCTGTCCTTTGATAGATTTTTGTCCAATAAACTCTATGTCAAATTTCGTCAACAACATGATCCATTTCGTCGTGCGACTACTATGATAAGTACGACTCATCATGTATCGCAATGGATTCTCCTTAGACACAACATACGTAGTGTTGCTCAGCATGTAGTGGCGTAGCTTCTTGGTAGCAAACACCACTGCCAAGCAGAGTTTCTCGACGTATGCATAGTTAAGTTCATAACTGACCAGGGTGCGGCTAAGATAGTAAGTAGCCTATTCTTTGTGAAGTTCATTCTTCTAGGCCAGCATGGCGCCCAGTGCCACCTCAGTAGCTGAGATGTATAAGTAGAACGACACTCCTGGTCTAGGTGGTGCCAATACTGGCAGCGAAGCCAAGTATTGTTTGATGTCATCAAAGGCTGACTGGCACTCGTCATCCCAGTGAAATGTAACCCCCTTGTGCAATAATTTGTTCATGGGTCGGCACTTGTCAGATAGCTACGCTATGAAGCGCTTAATCGACGCGACCTTTCCTTGCAAACTTCTGAGCTGCTTAATAGTAGTTGGGGGAGCCATTTCAAGGATTGCCTTGACTTTCTTTGGGTCCACCTCGATGCCTCGCTTTGAGACTATAAAACCCAAGAGTTTTCCAGATGTGACGCCGAATACGCACTTCTTGGGATTCAGTCTGACCTTATGCTCCATGAGGCGATCGAGGATCTTGCTTAAGTCACCGAGATGATCTGAGCGCAAAAGAGACTTGGCTAACAAATCATCCATGTAATCTTCCAAAGTTTTATGCATGTAATCATGGAAGATGTACGTCATGGCACGTTGGTAGGTGGCGCCAGCATTTTTAAGGCCAAAAGGCATGACCTTATAACAAAATGTCCCCCAAGGCATTGTGAACGCCATTTTGAGTTGATCCTCAGGATTGATACGAATCTGATTGTATCCCGAGAAACCATCCATGAGGGATAGCATTTCATGACCTGCTGTAGCGTCTACCAACGCGTCGATGCTTGGCAAGGGGAAATCATCCTTAGGACTCGCTTTGTTTAGATCTCAAAAATCAGTGCATATGCGAATCCTCCCATCGGGCTTTTTGATGGGCACCATGTTGGACAGCCATGGCGGATAATCCACGCAGATGACAAACTGTGCATCCAACAGCTTTTGCAATTCATCTTTGACCATCAAGGCCACTGTTGGGTGCATCTTACGTAGTTTTTGCTTAACTGGCTTGATTGTCGGGTCAAGCGTTAGATTATGCGTGACTAGCTATGGATCTAGCCCCGGCATGTCTCTGTATGACCATGCAAAAACCTCCTTCTTCTCTTTGAGAAGGGCAATGTAGTCGGCTTGCTCTTCGAGGGATAAGCTTACCCCCAACTTGATAATCTATGGATTCATTGGATCTAAGCCGATGTCTACGTCAGTCGTCTCCTCGACCGACATGTGGGATCCGTCCTCCAACTGATGTGGAGTCGGGATCAAATGGATATCATTAGCTGAGTTTAAATCTACGTTTGGAACCTCGGGTCCCTCTTCGACTGAAAAATATCTTGAGTTGTCCCTAGGGTAAAATGAGGCATTTTACCGAAATGCCAATACTCTGATGGGGAGAGAGGTGAATTGACGTGATCCCAGTCGATGGCATCTATGTCTAGATGCAATGACCGTGCTGGATCGGTCGGATTGCGGATGGGTGCGGTCAAATCAATGGAGATCATGTGGATGAAATGAATTTGGTCTCCATTACCGTGGGTGTGATAACTCAAACATTCTGGATGCTCCCTATGCTCTGGATCTGGCTTTGTAGGGATGGGCATGAACGGATCGGCCCTATGTGTTGATAGGAAGACAGGGTCTTCCCTCGGCACTGATGTCATTATAGGGTCTCGGGGTGGACGGTGCTCATCGTAAACTTGGAGCCATGGATCCAACACTTGGTCCCACCCTGCTGGGTCTACGTACCATTCATGCCCTAACCTTATGCCTAGTTGTGCCATCAGTTCTTCATGGGTTACAGGGTGATTGTGCCATCGCGCATGATTAAGATATTCCATCTCAGTTTCGTCTTCGTAATCATTGTCGGTGATCCAAAGGCCCTCGTTGGCCCCGATAGCTATCTGCGACATATTAGGCTCATCTTGTTCGAGCAAATTAATCTGATCCCATTGCGGTTGTTCCACACTCGGTGGGGGGACCTGATTCTCTTGACATTGCACTGGTTCAATTGGAACCTCTAAAGGGAACAATTTCAAAAAGATATCTGGACACTGTTTATGCTCTCCTTGGAAGTTAGTGTCCGAACTTTCACCTCTCTCTATCAACGGAGAAGGGTTATTGATGTTACCAAGGGTGGTTGTTGACCATGGGAGATAATCTCCCAATGTGTACGTTGTGTTTGGGTTGGCATAAGGATCTGATGCCAATCCACCCTTGTTGCCTATTCCTAGGCCTTGCATGTTTTCCACCAAGATGTCTAAGGGCGGGGGTGGTTGAACCCTACTCCCGACTTATCATAAGGCATTTGGTATCTTGGCTGGCAAAGGACATGCACCCCTTGCTCATACCTTCCTAGCCCGTATCCGTGCCAATTGCATTGGCCGAGATATCTCAGAGCGAAGTCCGGGTTCGACAGATAATTGACATTTTTGGCAAAAGGCTCTTCGTCCTCGTCCTTTTGCTTGCATGGTTCGATACCATGATCAAGGCCCCCATACACAAAATTGGTCTGGTTTGGTGGGTAACCTAAAGGAACAACTATCCCTATGGGAAGGCGAGGTCTCCCCATGTCCTGCACTGATTCTAGCGTGGGCGTTGCTACAACATTCTGCACTAGATACTCCCCCAGGCCCGTACTGGCCATTTCAACAGTAATTGTTGACGATTGAGAGGGAGGGAATGGAAGGCCTTCCTGAGTCCATTCCATGTTGGGTGGATTAGGAGCCTCAGCTTCCATTGTGCTAGGTATCTCTTCTGTTGAGATGGTTGATATTGTTGGCAACACCTCTTCTAGGGGTTGAGCCTCTTCCAAGATTTGTTTCCCTTTGTCCTTCTGTTTAGCCATGACAGGTGGCATTGGTAGTGAAGGAGCAGATGATGAAGATGCACCTGGCTAGGGTTTTGATGGATTAGTCACCAGTGGTGCCCGTGACATCGGACCCTGTCTAGATGGATTTAACTAGAAATCCAAGTGCATCGATGGGAGGGTCGATTGCGGCATCAATTGCACTACATTGCAATATTTGAAGGGTTCTAAGTCCATCGGGACTACATGTACTTCTCCTTCAAATGCATACTTCAGACACTGGTGAGCTATCGAAGGGACACACTTCATGTCCTTGATCCATGGTCGCCCTAGCAATATGTTGTATGCCATCTCGCCTTCCAAAATATGGCACAATGTGGGTATCGTCTTTTGTCCTACCTGGATGGGTAGAACAATTGTGCCGACTGTCGAGCATATCGCATCGTTGAATGCTCGTAGTGTGTATGTGGAAGCCGTGATATGAGAGGTTGGCAGCTTTAGATGTTTTAATGCTTGCAGTGGTAATGATGTTACTTGGACGAGCCAGTATCTACCAACACTCTCTTGTACGGGATCCCGTTGACCCGCACGATAACGTGCAGGGGGGGATCTGCCATGTCATTCGATACTATTTTAACTTCATCCTCTCTGAAGGTAATGATCGGCTTCATACATCATTTTACATGTCCCATGAAGTTATTGAAGGAATTCGCTTCGTGAGGTTGTAACTCGATGGCTTTCAAAATTTCCATGAGAGCTTCCCGATGGGGTGCTGACTGCTGTATAAGCTCATAGATGGAAAGCCTAGCCGATGTGGTCCGCAAACTCTGCATGAGTTTGGTCCGTATCATGACCTCGGGTCTAGGTGGAGGCAACTGCACAAGGTGTTGTTGAGGTTGCGACGTTGTTGGAACTTCTCTTGTAGTTGCCTCAGGGACAACTCCTGGGTATTTCTTGTTCCTGGTTACTATGCTGATCATTCCCACATACCCTTGCATGGGGAGATTCTGTCGCACCTCATTGACCTGAAGAGGTTTTGCTTGTGCCTCGTGGGCAGGCAAAGGGTCCTTGAATACCCCCATCTACTGATTATTTGGTGCTATGGGGTTGTCCACTGCCAATGTTTGATTATCAATCAAATCTTGTATCAATCCCTTGAATTTCCAACATGCGTTTAGGTCATGTCCCCTTCGCTTGTGGAACCTACAATACAAATCCTCCCTGTATCCCTTAGGCTTGGGAGCGTTAGGATCTATGGTTTGGATTTCTGGAAGGGTGATTAGATTTGCCGTTGACAAGCGGTCAAATAGGGAGTCCCTGGACTCCGTATAAGGGGTGAATTGTCGCTTAGGGTGACGCTATTGATTTTGCTCCTATTTTTTATTTTCTCTTTCATAATTAGGAGGCATTGCCTGATAATTAGCCTTTTGAGGCTGTATTTCTTGCACAGGCTTGGGGACATTTATCGCAACTTGATTAACCGCAGCGGGTTTTGGTTGCATAGTCACTGTCTTTGTATTTTTGTTCCACTCTTTCTTTTTGGGCTTGGCGATTTTGCCCTCCTGTATTTTGATCTCTTCGATAACTCGGCTTGCGCCAAAGCTTCTTCTAGGTCGGCGTATTGCTGTAGCTACAATAGCCTAGAGATCGATCTCAGACAACTCCGTGAAAACATTTGTGTGAGGTCGGACATAGGGGGAAGGTAAGGTAGCTTAGAAAGTAGAGCCCTCCATCGATTCCCGTAAGCCGCCATTGTCTCTTCCTCATATTGCTTGAGGCTAGCCAGATCACTCAGTGATGCCTTCTTCTTGGTGTTGAAGGCAAAGCATTCCAGGAACGCATCTACTAATTGATCCAAGTTATTTATGTTGTGCTTCGGCAACTGTGTGAACCAATCCGAGGCAGGACCTACAAATGTGGTTATGAATGTCCTTAGCAACAGTGCATCATTATCCTGAATGCCAAAGCATTGGCTCAGGAATCTTGTCACGTGCTCTTGAGCATCCTCTTCACCCTTAAAGACTGCCAACTGAGGCAACTTGAAATGTTTGGGATAAAGAGGTGTGGGCACTGACGGATGCATCGGATGACTACGGAGTTGTCGTAACGTGGGCTTTTGGTGCCCAGAAGCTTTAGTCTCTACAGACTCCAAACGCTCTAATAGCGCTTTGTATGCATCGAAAGATTTAATCTCTTCCTCTTTTGTTTGCTCCCGTTGTGAGTTGTGAGATACTGGAGGCCTATGGGGGGGTGGCCGAATGGTAGCCCTCTTGCCTTGATAGGGCATTTCGGCCCATTATTCTTCTGGTTCATACTCCTCATAAATTTCTTGAGGAGTCTCTAGGCGAGACCTATGACCCTGAGTGAGTCCCCACTGAGGGTACCCATCATTGTTTCGGGGAGTGGCCTCCCTCTCAGGTCTATGGGGTCTCGGAGGCAAAGCTTGGCGAGGTCGCGGAGACCTATCCTGCACCAAGGGATTATACCTCTCATATTGTTCTGCTTTTTGGGTGTGAGGGGTTGGAACCCTTTTAGGTAATTTATAAAGTAGCTCATCTGCTTCATGCTGAATGCACTCTTTGTTAAGGCGGTATAAGCGCTCTAACTGCTGATGATCTTGCTCAAGCCATGTGATCTAGGCTTGGCGGGCGACATGTCTGGAAACTGCCAAGTCAATTTGATCTACCATCTTGGGCTTAGGAGGCCTGTATGCCTCTCCTATGTTTTTGCCTCGATCGTGATGATCCGATATTTCAATGGGTCGCTTCCCTCTTGTTGAGTGGTATTTTCACCCAATTGTGAAAGTACACTCTCCCTTAGGATTTGGATTCCAAATCCCCTCTTGCAAAGAAGTTAAACAAACAACTTCTCCAAGGTCTCCGTTATATTAGCATTTGCATATGTGCATTAGTAATCTCAAATAACAATATTCAATTTAAATGCTTGGAACACCTTAGTGATTGCAAGTAACTGTAAACAAGGGGCAATGTTGGTTTATTTTACCATGAAACTTTAGTGATTGTTCATTGAACCAAAATAAATCAAATGTGAGTTGGCCCTCATATGACCACGATGTAGTGCTTTAATTCCTTTTATCTTGATGGTTTTAAAATAGATTTTATCTTGCATTAAATCCTCAATGATGAATAGGGTCTTCACATGTAGCTTCAAAATGTCACTTTAACTTATCCCTCTTAAATGAAATCAAATTTTCATCAAGATGAACAATATAATACTCAAATTACCCCTCTTTCGTAAAATTAGAATTTTTACGAAGAAAGGGTAATTTTAGGCCCAAAATGGAAATTTGTGAAAATGCCATAAAACATAACTCCTTCAATGAAATTGGAATTTCCATGAAGGGAATGTCATCATAGGCTCATGAGTGCAAAACAAAACTGGAAAAATGAAATTTGACCTTAAAATAGAAATTTTCTATTTTCGAATTTTTAAAATCTGTAACAAAACAGCGACTTCGATGAATTTTTAAAAATACTAAACCAGACCGAAAATGAAATTTCAAAGTGCGTATTGGAAGTCTGAACTATAACCTACGCAATGGTGAAATTATTTTTAGATTTTGAAATTTTTTTAATGTTTATTTTAATACCTGAAAATAAGAAAAAGTTCTGAAATTAAAATCTTTGAAACAGAAAATTAAAAGTTTGCATCAAAATAATTGTTGAAATACAGCAATGCAAAAGCTCCTTCAGTTTGATAGCACCCTATCCTGCAAAACCGAATACGTGAGAGTTTCGTACATGCAACCTAGCCTATTTGACCTGCAAAACAAACACAATCAAAGTAAACTAGGTGCTGGCTCCTAGGGTTTAAAATAATTTCCAGATTGCAGACATTCACATGAAATAACCCAAAACAATGGCATAAATTTCACATACAAATCTGAAATTTGGAAGGAGAAACATAAAACAATTAAAATGGAGCATGCAAAAAATTTCTCATTCTTTCTTGCTAACAAGGCCTGAAATTTCTGAAGAGAAGCTTTAACATTCAAATTAAAATCCAAGTTTTACAAATGCGGCCATCTGGCCATGCCCAAAATTTCTTGTCCATTTTTTCTCATTTCGATGAGGTATTTACAGTTTTCCCATTGCACCCCTTCGCCTTCATTTTCGAAAGACCTTTCACTTCCTTTTCCATTGTTTGGTATTTCTCCTGTGTAACCAAAATGCCTTCGAAAACGGCCACATCAATAATATTCTTTTTGTCAAAGAATTCAATATTGTTTTCTTTTACTTTTGCTATCTAAATTTGGATCCCCTGACCATACGTTTGATTACATGCCACATTGCGATTGGCCTATGTACCGGTCATTGTTATATGTTTTTATATTAATTAAAATCCTTTTAACATAAAAAAAACCCTCACTTCGCCTGAGGCAACGCCCACACACATCACGTCAAAATCCCTCAAATTATAAATGTTGCTGCATACACGTGCCTCCATCGAACACCTATTGTAGTTGGGGTCACATTTCCATCCTTGGTACAACCCGTTTGTCCTTTATAAAATGGGGGCCCTTCACGCGTACACCGAAAGCTTCTTTTCTTGTAAGAGCCATTTGTCTCTATTCTTCGAAGATTCCTCTGTATCCGTAGATAAACCTCAACGCTGTTAATGAATTTGGCAGTAATTAACAAAACCATTGGCCCCTATTATTACATCGCTGCTCTGATTATGACTATTCCTACATTCGACTGTAGCATGCCGGATATCATGCTATCCAGTTTGACGTCCAATCCTCCTTCCCTGCATCTTCGAAAATGGTGTGGTCATGCATGAAGGTTTTCATTTATAACGCCCATATAACGTTCATATCGCCTCGGTGTGACAGAGATGTCTGTTGGCTATTTGGTAACGCCTCTAACTACGATGTGATTCCCAACAGCTGAAATTGGCACAAAACACTCGAAAGCCGGGTTGGCATAGCTCAACACCTTCACTCGCACTTCCAGTCAACTAGTCATAATGGGAGTGTGATTTTGTCATTTGCTACTCTGGATAAAAGAATCTGCAATAGTGGGTTTCTTCTCACATAGCTTGAACATGGAGTGCACCCTCACAAATATGGATCAGTGAAAATTCCTGCTCTACATTCGCAAGGATGCCCGTAAATTTCATGCAACATCTGTTGTGGGTAAGTCTACCGAAATGTCGCTCTCATGTAATCGGTTTGCCGGTCATCCATATCCATATGGATCAGAACAATCTCACTACTATACTAATTTGTGATTTCTAGCGAGGTCCTGACGTCCGTCTTCAGGTAGCTGTCGCTGTCCTGTGTTGAAACCGTTGGGAAATCCTCTATGGCGCTCGAATCTGCCGTAATATCCTCCTTCAATGCCGCTACTTTAGAACTTTCCCCACCATGATGACATCGATATCTCTGCCAATGACATTATCCCCTGGCCAGCTCGACTAACTTCGCCTATGTCGCTGTTATCTTTATCGGATTTGGTATCCACGTCGAGCCGCTTCTATTACCGGGATTGCGCATCGTCGTCGATGTCCAAACACACTCTGCCAAAAATAAAACAATCGTTGCTAGCTGCCTTTGTCGAAGGACGAAACCTCGCTCCCGGATGACCACTGAGATCTCTCGAATGCTGTCTTCGTCTATGGAGTATAGGTACGCCAGTGATTCGCGTCCATGGCTCCAATGTCCTCCCTGCTGACCTCGTCGTGACCATGCTGTTTCCACCTTGCCTGCACAAAAGGTGAATTAACTTTTAAAAAAAAAACCAAACTTTAAAAACAAAATAAATTCTACTAAAAATATAAAGTTAAACTATTTAAAAAAAACAACTTTAAATTTAAACTATTTTAAAACTAAAACGTGGTGAATGAAGCACCATGGCTTCATTCACCATTTTTTATTTTTATTTATATTTTATTGTTTTTACTTTTTTTTTTACTGAGTAAATGCTTCTTATATACATACATGATAGAAAACAACAACACAATGTTAGCAATAACATTGCTAACACATCATTGATGATAACAAAAAAAAAACGTCAACAACAATTTGACAATAAAATCGTCAACAAAAATGAACAAATAAAAAGTCATCGACAATAAAATATCGTCGACAAGAAAAAGTTGTCGACAATAAAATATCGTCGACAAGAAAAATTTGTCGACAATAAAATATCATCGACAAGAAAATACTGCCAACAAGAACCGACAACAATTGCAAAACCTACGACAAAACGAAGGATTAGACACTAAAAATGAAATGCCAACACCCGGATATCAAAACGAAAAGGTGGGTCCCCAATTTTGGGGTGTGTTGTGGATCGACCACAACACCTCTGTCGAGGTTGGTGGCATTTACTTAAGGATCTGGCCTTAATGTGTGATCATGATATCTAGCAGGTGCGGAAGCGCAAGGCTCTCATGCTGTATATTGCTCTCGAGGAATGCGATGATCTTCCTCATACTCCCTTTCATGGGTGTGAAAGATGCAGGCAGAGTTAGCTCACCCTGTGTGGAGAGCCCTACGCTCTGGGTTTTGTCTTTCAGTTCTAACAATGATGGGAGGCAAAGGAGAGATGCCATAGTCATGTTGTCTCTCCTCATGGACACTGTGCCTCTCTAGTGCTTCGTTGTGTGGTGGCCACTCATATCTAGCCTCTAAAGGCGGTCTTCTATTTGCGTTGAGTGTCACACGTAAAGGTTCTTCCCGAAAGGGACTGTTCTGAATGGGCATATCCCCCAGAGGGGTGTCCCTATAATTCCACCTAGACATGGAATGATGTGGATTCTCTTATGGCCCAGACCGCCAAGGCGGTATGGCCAAGTCTTCAGGGTTAAAGCGAAGGTGACTTGTGCCCGCTCCTTGTGCACCTTCCGGAGCTTTTGCCCTTGATTGGGCTTGGCTATGGGTGTACACCATTGTGGTACCTTTCTACTAGCTAAACAGATTTTTATCTTTTCATTTATGATTTTTGATTTTTTTTTTTTTGTTACACTAAGCTTAAATGAATACACACATACACAAATGGTGATTATCTCTTTTAAATATTAATGGTGTGTCCTAGACTGGTTTTAGTGCATTTTGATGATTTTGTTTTGTTTTTGAAAGTTTTGAAGAACGTTTAAATGCAGTATGTTGACTCATATGACTCCCATAGATGGTCGCCCCTTCAATATACCAACCAGGCCGATATACCAACCTCTCTATATACCCGCCCTTACGAGAGGGAGACTATAAGTACGTGAGAGTAGATGGTACATGGTACGTAGATGATACGAAAGGGGGATTGTCCTGTTAATGACACCTACCATAGAAGACTTATCCTCACGCGCTAGGAATCACCCCAGCGACACTCGGTCAGCTTTCGTCAGGATTTACGCCTAACAACAATGACAATCGGGGAAATGGATGCAAAATCAAGCCAAGGTGGTGATGAAATCCATCGATGGTCTTGATCAAGGGCTGGGGTTTTACGACCAGCTCCTTGGTTTAAAAATGTTGCGTGAAGTGTGTGTGATTCTTTTTATTAAAAAAAAAAATGAAACAGGTAGAAACAACTTTCCCTAAGAAGGCAAAATTAACAGAAAATAGAAACAAAAAAACAAAAAATAACAGGAACAGTTTTAAAACCCTTACCTTTCTCTGCCTAAACCTGTTGTTTCTGATCCTCGGCTACGAAAATTCACAGACAGAAATTTGTCCCTCTGTGAGATGAATTACAGAATAAAATTTGTCCCTGTCTGAGACGAATTAGAATTCATCTCAGGGTCAGATGAATTGTAGTAAAGTAATCGCCACAGGCAAAGACGAATAACAGTCAAAAATTGAAAAAGGTACCTATAAGCACAAAAACACAAGTTTTAATTAGTTTCTATGATCTCAAAATTTAGGGGACAGGGTCCCACCGTGATCGCCACTGAAAGCACGAGATTCTGGATGAAAGAAACACTAATTGCGATGTATTCAAAATCAAACACGCTTAAGTCCTAAAATGTAGAATGCATGAAGTGAAAGAGATGAATTTAATGGAGATACAAGAAAATGGAGAAATCACAGCCCTCTTATTTAACTCTCTTGATTTTGGTTACAAAGATGCCTCCTCCCTTTTCAGGGGCTAGGAGCGTTAAATGAATTTGGTTACAATCAAGACTTAATGTTCCTCCTTTCGCGTGCCCACATTTGAAATGGATGGGCCAAAACGTTACAGTCGTTGGTGTTGATGAGTCCTTAACCTTTGCTACTCCTCCTACGATCAAAGAAACAACAAAGATGTTAGTAGCACCTGCTGCAAATAAGAAACGTTTGTTCTCTAAAATTAATGAAAGATGCATGTAAAAGATTAGCCAAATCGATAGACAAAATGACTCTAAATGACCTGTAAATTTGACAGAGACCAAAAAACATTACCAGAGGGCCACTACCATCGAAACAGTCGGCCAATTCACATTAAACTACAATTTTTCCCTGGTTAGGATGAATTCGACTGTAATTCATCCTCGGGTAGGACGAATTAGACTATAATTCGTCCTCGGGTAGGAAGAATTCGACTGTGATAAAATGCCGAGATAATACCGTCCAAATGTCACGTCTTGGGATCTCCAAATGACCTGCAAACATAGGGGTTAGCTAATTGGGGGCATTTTGGGATGACCCAGATGGTCGGATTCTCCCAATTTGACCTCCATCAGTGAGAATTTGACGTCACTACCTACAAGTTAGTGGGACAACAAAAGCGATGAGAACATGATGAAATCTGATCAAAACATTATGAAATCGAACATATGAACTATCTAGACAGCATAAAATGAAATGAAAGATGAACAAATGACAAAAGAACAAATTAGAATGAGACTTAAAAAGTGCAGGGCGCCCAAGTGGGCTGCCCACCGTTGGAACTTGATTTTGGCACCAATCCACTTGGGATGGGCCCAAAATCTCTTAGGATGGAGTTGTCAGCAAATTGGTGGATTAAAGTGGTCAATTGTCGAGTTTTTGGGTCCAAATTCACACTTCTAATAGCCACCCAATAACCTCTCTTGCGAAAGAGATTAAGGATGTGGAAAATGTAAATCAAAAGGGTAAAGGCATGGTATCAAATCGACAGCACTTCGTTGCTTGAAAATCCCTCCTACCTCTTTTGGGTGGGAAAAGTCCACCATTTTATAGACCCAAGGGGTCTTTTTGTAGAAGCATGCATAAGCGCCATGTGGTGGTCATAGATGCCATGTGGCGGTCATGTCTTCTCATGAGAGAGGAAAGTCCTCCATGACTTGGGCTTTTATGACTGCCCTTGTGACAGTCCTCTAATGGCCCATGTGCCCACCTACATGCGCGTGCGAGGTAGGAGTCATCAATTGACTGTCTTTGGCTACCACTTGGCGCCATTCTTCTTTTTGCTCGTTAAACCTAGAATTCGTCTTGACCAAAGACGAATTAAGAATTCATCCCTGGGTGAGACGGATCCCAGTTTGAATTCATCCCTGGGTGAGACGAATACTGAGCAAAGTGCCTGAATGTGCCAAATTGCCTTTTGACCTTACAAAATTGCTATAAAAGTGGTTAGGACCACTTTTTAACCTCTGAGAGCTGCCCTGGGGTCTGTGTGTGTGTCAAAGCGATCAGTGTTTACAGTCACATAATCGGATTGGTGCTGTTTTGGTGTCTACAGATGGCAATCTCTAGATGCAAAAAATATGAAGGAAAGTAATTCTACAATATGACTGAAGTATACTATAAATAGAAATGATAAAAATAATACAATGTAGGTATGGAGGAAATGAACACTCCATGAATATATGCTAAAGGACTAAATTATACTCCATCACCAATGGATTTTACCTTCTACACTACTACCTACTATTATATTCTATTACTTACTATGAGGCCCTTTATATAGGAATATGGGTTCCTTTGCCAAAACTCTACCTAGCTATACAAGGGGACACCTTGCACATTGATACTTGTGCATTTATTACATTACTTGAAGTAACTAGCTAAATTTCCCCTAAAGTAATCTCCTAATCTAAGTATGTACCAAAGTTGGTACATTTACATGATCCAAATTATGTAATATACTCTAACGCCCCCTTGTATTACATTATTTGGGTATTGAAAAATTTAGTCTTCAATATGGATCTTCTTCCATTGGATAATGGAATTTGTATTCTCCTCAATTACTTATTGTATACTGGTTCAAAAAGTGATTTGATTCTTCATATGATGCAAAGTAAGTTGTAGTTGAAGGTTCTTCTACCTTTTGAATATGTCCATATAGTTCAGTATTCGTGGTTTCTTTTCTATTCATATCTTCTTTGTTGTAGTATCTTCTAGCATGTCTTTTCTTCTTTTTTCTCCTTCTTCTCTTGCGATTCTATTTTGATATTAGTGGAATTTCTGCTTCATGATGAGTTAGTTTATCATCACAATAATATTAATTTGTAGGGCTATTTTACTTCATGTTTTGAGTAAGTATAAACACAATCAATGATAGATAGATCATCAAAAATTCCTCTAATATGAATATAACCAACTTTTATGAATTCCACCACGCTTTGAAGAGGTTTTCATGAAGATAAAAAATTAATGCTGAAAAGCTACCCTCTTTTGCCTCTTTGAGAAATAATAAGAATCTCTCTTTATCATTGGTTTATAGATTCTCATATCCTTCAAAGGTATCTATTAAGTTTTGGGAATACAATTTCATATCATGAAATAGTTCTTCATTAATAAAAGCATTTATCAATATTTTATCCATATTCCTTCTTGATATGCCTTGATATAGTGTTTCTTGCAATTCCTTAGAATTGTAGAAATGAATTTGTTAGAAGCTCTTTTAAATACTCTAAATTGAATCTTTGAAGTAGTCTACCTTATAACTCCCTAGTTTAGAGTATATGAACTTGATTTAAAAGAAAACTTTATAGAACTTAGGTTTAGTGGACTTCCTTATGTCTCCTTAGTGGTTAGAGCATGTAATATGATTGATAAAGTGCTTTTTGGAATAGTAGTTAAATTTTGGGTTAATTTTGTAAAGTTTTATAAATACCAAAAATCAAATTTTATTACTCCTTATTACTCCTATTGAACTAAGCACTTACGAATTTGAAAAATTTCTCAAAGCTAAATTTATTTTACCCCTTTAATGTGTTTATGAGACAAGTATGTCAATTGATTCCAACCCCTGATAATATTTAATGAACCTCTTTCTATATACCTTGATATTTAATAGATTAATGTTTCTAAATTCCAATAATTTATTTTGGTGTAGTATTCCTTATAACTCCCTAATTTGGAATATTAGAAAACAATAATATTTGCAATAATAGGATTTATTTTCCAAGTAGAAACCCTTATATCTCCTACTTTATTGTTTACAAATATGTAAATGTTCTTGAAATGGGCTTGCTTAATATGTTACTAATGCTTGATGAATGCTTTGCAATAGTAAATGAATTATATCCTTATAACTCCAATGTCACTTAGACTTAAAGCAAGCATATTTAATATGAACTTTACCTTAGTAATTCTTGTGGCTCAATGTATATGCTAGTGGATAATGTGGATAATAACTTAATGTTCTCTCTGGATGGTGCTAGTGCTAGTTTCCTCCTTGAATGGCACTTGTACAATGTATATATTCTCCAATAGAAGAGCGTTGGAGTAGTTGGTTTATGACAGCTCTTTAATGCATATTTACACTCCTTTGAATGGTGCATAGGCTTGATTTAGCTCCTTGCTATGAATGTGCTTCCACACATTTCAATGCTTTGATCATGTTTTTACTTCGGTGTTTCCTCCTCCAAGTTGAGCACTTTAAATAGCATGGATTCCTCTTTGAATTTTGAATAAGTAGAAGTTAAGAGTTATAATAAATATGGATATTAAGATTCTTCCAATGCTCATTCCCGTATGTAATGATAGCAAAAATATGTAACCTCCTAATGATTTCATAACCAATCAAAGGAAGGAATTCAATTATTATTTGAGCATTGAGGAATGAAATGGCACTTGGTGTATTCCTTCCAAGTGGCATTTAGGTTTTTTGCATGCACACTTTTCCTCCAACATTTCATAGTTCATAAATTCCTTGCCAACAAGTGCTCTTGATAATGTTTTCTTTCCAAGCCAACATATTTGTTATATGGTTGGCTCCAGCTATGGTGATGAGGCACGATATTATGGCACTCAAATAATGGTCTTATGGAAAACCAAGGTCTGATTTGAGTTCTTCTTTTGGCAGACATCTTCTCCAAGCAACATCTTGGGTATAACACCTTTTAACTTTGTTCTTATATGCTTTCAATATGCTATAATTACTCCTTGTTCCTTGCTTAATAGTGTTGTCCTATTCTTGTTTATATCTATGCCATAGAAACATAGGTAATAAATGCCCTTATTTTTGTCTCACTTTCTCATAGATATTGATCGATAATGGCCTTCTTATATTGGCCTTAATGTTGTAGGTGGATGCTTGCTCTAGGTGCTTTATTTGACATGGAGAAATGATGTCTTTAGGAACATCGAATCTTGAGCAATGTGAGCCCTTTTATGGCTCTTTTCTTTTGCTTTAACTCTATCCTTATACCTGCTAAGATGATGGTCATGCTTGCAAACTCTGAACCGACTTCTCTTCTACCTCTATTGATGTGCAAGCAACATAGAACATCTGCTCTTTTGGTGTTTTGAGACACAATAATCTAACCTCTTTTAGAGGTATATGGTGCTACAATGTATTATGAATAAGAGATCTTATTTTACACAAAATTTTAGTGTATCCTTTGTATCTTTTAGATGTTATTTTCTTCTCTGTTATGAAGGCTCCTCATTATATAGCTTGAGAACTTGATTTGATGCTTTCTTCTTGCTTCTTGAATATGGCATCTACTTGTTCTTATTATTTTGAGAGTAGTGTATTGTTGCCTTTCTTATTAGACAACACTAATATCTAACTCTTTTGCTTGGATAGTTTAATAAGAATAGATCCAAGTTAATATGATTTTTTTGGAAGTAGAAATTTTTGCACTCACACGTTTAATGAAACCCTAAGTGCACCTAGAATCTGAGACTCACCAAGTCTCGATTTGTAGCTTCCTTATTGGTATCTTTATTTTATTTTGGCCATGAAATATTGTAGGTTTTATGCACCAAATAGTATCTCTAGAGAATTTGATAGTATGTTGGTTTTTGTGCCCTTGATCTTAACAATCAAAAAACACAAAATAACCCTTCAAGAGTAACTATTTTAATGAAAAACTAGTATAGTACAATGAACGAATAATATCTTTAACTAAATTCATTTTAAAGGTAACAATAATATCACCTTATTGCTCCTGTAAATAATCTCTCAAAGTAGTTTCAAATGCACTTAATAATATCTACAACTTTTAAAAGTAATTATAAAGAACCCTCAATTTGTAGGATGTAGTCTTATTATTGAGCAAGTTACAGCGACAATATTGTCATTGTTGTCAACACAGTCAAATAGATCGGTTCATGCAGTGGACAGGAGTTTAGAGGTTACTCAGAGTATGTACAGTGATGTTAAATGCTTATGAGGATGTTTACCCACCTTTTTGCATATTTTCCAAGAAGACCGAAGTGGCCCATATGCTAAAGATCAAAGAAAAAGCAAAACACCGCAAAGAAAAAAAGTGTCACGATATCGCGACATGTTGCATTTTCGCGAGCCAAAGCAAAGAGAAAGAGCAAGGAGAAAAAGTGTCACGATATCGCGACATGTTGCATTTTCACGGGCCAAAGCAAAGAGAAAGAGCAAGGAGAAAAAGTGTCACGATATCGCGACATGTTGTATTTTCACGGGCCAAAGCAAAGAGAAAGAGCAAGGAGAAAAAGTGTCGCGATATCGCGACATGTTGTATTTTTGCGGGCCAAAGCAAAGAGAAAGAGCAAGGAGAAAAAAGTGTCACGATATCACGACATGTTGTATTTTCGCGGTCCAAAGCAAAGAGAAAGAGCAAGGAGAAAAAAGTGTCGCGATATCGCGACATGTCACATTTTCGTGACTCAAAGAAGGCAGGAAGGCAAAGAAACAAAAGTGTCACGATATCGCGACATGTCGCATTTTCGTGACTCAAAAAGGGTAGGCGAGAGAGAAAAAAAGTGTCACGATATCGCGACATGTCGCATTTTCACGACTCAAAAAGGGCAGGCAGGCAGAGAAACAAAAGTGTCACGATATCGTGACATGTCGCATTTTCGCGACTCAAAAGGGCAAGCAGGCAGAGAAACAAAAGTGTCACGATATCGCGACATGTCGCATTTTCGCGACTCAAAAAGGGCAGGCAGGCAGAGAAACAAAAGTGTCACGATATCGCGACATGTCGCATTTTCGTGACTCAAAAAGGGCAGGTAGACGAGAGAAACAAAAGTGTCGCGATATCGCGACATGTCACATTTTCGCGACTCAAAAAGGGCAGGCAGGCAGAGAAACAAAAGTGTCACGATATCGCGACATGTCGCATTTTCGCGACTCAAAAAGGGTAGGCAGGCAGAGAAACAAAAGTGTCACGATATCGCGACATGTTGCATTTTTGCCAAAGGAACAGAGTAGTTGATAGTGCGTCTGATATTAGTGATGAACACCAGGATGGTGAAACTAAAGACTGCATAGTGACGTGGACCCATAAGGAATATTTAATGATTTGAAATCATTTAAGATGGTCGTTACACATGGAAAGAAGCGGACGCATGCCCATGTGGAGAAAAGGAAACGAAGGGCCTCAAAATAGAAACGAAAAGCCTTTTTTGGAAACCAAAACACATGCATGCATAAGGGAAAGAGAAAACGAACAGTCATGCAAGGAGAAAATGAACAGTCATGCAAAGAGAAAATGAATAGACATGCAAAGAGAAAACGAACAGTCATGCAAGGAGAAAACGAACAGTCATGAAGGAAATGAATAGTCATCAAAGGAGAAAATGAATAGTCATGCAAAGAGAAAATGAACAGCCATGCAAGGAGAAAATGAATAGTCATGCAAGGAGAAAACGAATAGTCATGCAAGGAGAAAATGAACAGTCATCGAAGGAGAAAACGAACAGTCATCGAAGGAGAAAATGAACAGTCATGAAGGAGAAAACGAACAGTCATCGAAGGAGAAAACGAACAGTCATGACCGAGAAAATGAACAGTCATGGTAGGAGAATATGGTGTCAATTATTTGCATGTGACGTGTTTGACGAAATGCCTTCTCAATATATACAAAAGGAGTTACATAAAGAAGGAGTTACAATTGACAAGTGGCATATGAGAATATGAAAGAAGGTGTTACAATTGACAAGTGGCGTATGAGAATATGAAAGAAGGAGTTACAATTGGAGTTACAAAGAGAAAGGATAGTTATAAAAGGAGTGTTGCTTGGAGAATTTTAGAGGGGGATTTTATTTTGTGAAGTGCGATAAGGGTGTGTGTTTTGTGAATTGTGGGAGATGTTGGGTAAGCAATAGACCAATCAGGGTCTTGTAAAAGTGAAGGCATTTTTATGTCAATCTTCTAGTTTCAAAATTGAAGTCCAAGTTGGTGCTTGGCATCAGGGGTTGGTGCTCCTTCCAGTTGGTGTTGGTAAATCAGGGTTTGGTGCTCCTTTCTATTGGTGTAGATAAATCAGGGTTGGTGCTCCTTTCTGTTGGTGCAGATAAATCAGGGTTGGTGCTCCTTCCAGTGGGTGTTGGTAAATTGATTGTAAAGTTGGTGCTTTGCAAAGGCTGGATTTGGATGGGAGTCCAAACAGTCATTTTGAGGAGTAGCCAAATCGGTGAACCTCGGTACATCTTATGTTGTGTGATGTTCTCTTGTTATACTTGCTTTATTTGGTTTTAAGTTTTCATTGTTTTGGCTTTAAGAGTTGAAGATTTAAGTTTAAAAAGAGCTACACTGATTCACCCCCCCTCTCAGTGTCATTGTGAGACTAACAATTGGTATCAGAGCTAGTTTCCCTTGTCAGGCTAAATCAGCTAGGGTTGATCTTGGATTAGTACGCAATGGGTAAGAAGAATAGATCCTCCTCAAATAAGGCATCTCAATCGGTTTCAGTTCTTATGGAAGAGAAAATTGAACTAGAAAAGATAGAAGGAGTGAATTCTGAAGTATGTGATGAAAACCTTGAGGTTGAAGTAGATCTAGAAGGTGAGTTGATCGCTGCACTTGAAGAGTTGGATATAGAAAGGAAAAAGAACAAAAGACTGTCCAAGAAGTTGGAAGAATATGGGGATAATATTGAAGATCTCTTCTTACAAATTCATAAAGCCAAGAAAATAGAAGAAGCCTTGAAGTCACACCTGGATGATAAAGGCGATGTATGTAGCAAACGTGAAGAGGAATCTAACAAAGTTATTAGTGATCTAAAGCTGCAAGTAGAAGAGTCCAAAAGGATTGAAGAAACTCTTAGGTCACGAGATCAATGAAAAAGAGATTGTTTGCTGCAAACAAGAAGAGGAGATTGTTTTATTGAGGAAACAACTAGAAGAGGCCAATACAAATCTCAAATTTGAGAAGAGCACAGAGTTGCTAGATAAAATGATAAGGCAACAAAGAAGCTCCATGGGTAAGCTTGGTCTTGGATGTGAAGTTGAACAACCTTCATCTTCTAAATCTGCAGAGAAGAAGAAGTCCACTCGTTGAAGGATCAAAGCAAGAAAAGCTTGAAGCTGAATCTTCAAAAGGAAGAAAATCTCAAAGGAGATCTACAACAAAGCAACCACAACAAAAGAGGTTCTATCACTCTCACTTTATTCATAATAATGCTTTTAATGGCTATTGTTTTAGATGCAACCATTATGGTCACAAGGCAATTTATTGTGGATTGAATAATAGATCAAAGAGTTATGCTTGTAGAAATACATCTATTTTTCCGATTGAACACCATGTGCAATGTTTTAAATGTAATGGTCATGGGCACATAGCAAGGTTTTGTCCAAGAACTTTTGTATCTAATCTAAGGCAAGACAGTAGATTTCATCAGACACAAAGAATGCAACACAGACAGGGAAGAAATCATGTGCATCAAAGAAAGGAAAATAATCATCCATCAAGGATGCACAAGAGACAACCACCCAGTAGAAATGTTTTTTCACCTTTGATGGATTATGCAGTAGAATGTTATAACTGTCATAATTTTGGGCACATTGCAAGAAATTGTCGAAGTACATTTGCATCAAATCAATTTTAGGGAAGAAAATTTCAACCAAATGGAATGAGACAAAATAGAAAATTTCTCGAAAAACATGCACAAGCTACTGAAAAAGAAAAGTCAAAACAAGAGCCCAAAACTGTAATCAAACCAGAGTGGAGAAAGAAAGAAGAAAGGAAATCGTGTCTCCTTGGACTGAAGGAGACTACTCCTCTATTGCACTAAGCAACTCCAGGTAGCACATCCTCAGGGGGAGCAATCTTAAAGTTTTATTTTAATGCTCCTATGTATTTGTTTGGTTATCTGAGGATGAAAGGCAAGTAGTCATGGGGAGTTGTCGTATAGTTGTCAAAGTGTGTTTCAGTTCATGTAGTTGTTTGTGGAGGTACCATGAAGGGTGGTGATTAAATTGAGAGTTGTCACCATTTGTAGTATTGCTATATGTTAGTGTTGTACTTTTGATGGTTCTTACTGCCATTGTTCAAAGTTATGGATTATAAAAGTTTGATAATTTGGTTTAGTGAAAGAATGTTGCCCTAGTTGCATATATGTGTTTCGATAAAAGCAGTGTGTATTTGTACTACACATTGATGTGAATATTGTTAGATCTATTATGATGCTTTGGTGAAAATATTTAATTCACGTGCAAAATCAGAAAGCTCACATTTTATTATTGCATTCAAAGTGGCTACATGAGCAGGAAGTTACATCAATACAAATTGAGTACAAATATTCAGGGAGACCCCACAGTTGGTGTTCAGACAAGAAGAAGAGTAGTAAGCAACTACTCTCTATTATCCAACATTGAGCCCAAAAATGTTGCTGATGCAAGCAAAGATGAAAGTTGGATGAAGGCAATAAATGAAGAATTAGATCAGATCGAGAAAAACAAAACTTGGGAGTTAGTACCAAGACCTGCAAATAAAAATATAATCGGTACTAAATGGGTCTTTCGAAACAAATTGAATGAAGATGGACAGGTAGTCAGGAATAAAGCAAGATTGGTATGTAAAGGCTATGCACAAGTTGAAGGTATTGACTTTGAGGAAACCTTTGCACCTGTGGCTAGACTAGAGGCAATTAGAATGTTTCTAGCTTTAGCAGTTTACAAGAATTTCAAAGTTTATCAAATGGATGTGAAATCAGCATTTTTGAATGGGAAACTTGAAGAAGAGGTTTATATTGAGCATCCAGATGGTTTCCAACTTGGTGATGATCCCAACTTGGTTTGCAAGTTGAAGAAAGCATTATATGGCTTAAAACAGGCACCCGAGCATGGTATGCAAGGCTAGACAACTATCTTACTCAACAAGGGTTCAAGAAAGGTATGGTGGATAGTAATTTGTATGTCAAAATAGAAAATGGCCATCTTATTGTTCTTGTTGTATATGTAGATGATATCATATTTGGCAGTAGCAAAGATGAGTCGTGTAAATATTTAGCAAATAAGATGCAAAAAGAATTTGAAATGTCAATGATTGGTGAACTTTCGTATTTCCTCGGGTTGCAAGTTAATCAAAATGAGAAGGGCATATTTATTTCTCAAATTAAATATGTGAAAGAGATGTTAAAAAATTTCACAATGGAGGATTGTAAGCCAGTTAGCACTCCCATGACGACAGGTTGCAAGTTGAGCAAGGATGACAAATCTCCACATGTTGATCAAACCATGTACAGATCTATGATTGGGAGCTTACTATACTTGACGGCTACCAGACCAGATATTTTGTAGGCAGTATGCATGGTAGCACGATTTCAGGCTAGTCCCAAGGAGACTCATGTGATAGTAGTGAAGAGGATTCTTCGGTACCTCAAGGGTACTATGGAGTATGGGTTATGGTATCCAAAAGGTAAGGACTTCACCCTTATTGCGTATTCAGATGCAGATTGGGCAAGATGTGTAGATGACAGAAAGAGTACCAATGGAGGTGCATTCTATCTTGGAGACAGGTTGGTCATGTGGCACAGTAAGAAACAAGAGTCAGTCTCCTTATCCACAGTAGAGGCAGAATATATTGCAGCGACAACATGTTGTACGCAGGTATTATGGATGAAACAAACCCTAAAATATCTTGGTATTAACTTCAGTGAGCCAATTTTAGTTAAGTGTGATAACACCAGTGCCATTAACATCTCAAAGAATCCGGTTATGCATTCTCGCACAAAACATATTGCTATCCGGTATCACTTTTTGAAGGAGAAAGTTGCGGAAGGTGAGGTTAAGTTGGATTTTGTTCCAACAATAGAGCAAGTAGCGGATATCTTCACAAAACCGTTGCCCAAGGAAGTCTTTGAGTACCTTCGCAATAAATTGGGAGTGGTCACGCTTCCCAAGAATTGACTAGCTATCGGGACCACATTCTCAGGGGGAGCATTTGTGTATTTGTTTATCTTTTTGCTCATGTTTGTGATTTTTGCTAAGTGTAATAATTTTTTCCTGAGAATGTTGTGCATGGACTCAGGGGGAGTTTGCAGCAGCCCTTTGATATTGTTGTCAAAGGGGGAGAAGAGTTATAGGAAATTGCACGTGTGTTGCCAACAATTCCAAAGGGGGAGATTGTTGAGCAAGGTGCAACGATAGTATTGTCATTGTTGTCAACACAGTCAGATAGATCGGTTGATGCAGTGGATAGGAGTTCAGAGGTTACTCAGAGTATGTACAGTGATGTTAAATGCTTATGAGGATGTTTACCCACCTTTTTGCATATTTTTCAAGAAGACCGAAGTGGCCCATATGCTAAAGATCAAAGAAAAAGCAAAACATCGCAAAGAAAAAAGTGTCAAAAAGGGCATGCAAGAAGAGAAACAAAAGTTTCACGATATCACCACATGTTGCATTTTTGCCAAAGGAACAGAGTAGTTGACAGTGCGTCTGATATTAGTGATGAACACCAGGATAGTGAAACTAAAGACTGCATAGTGACGTGGACCCATAAGGAATATTTAATGATTTGAAATCATTTAAGATGGTCGTTACACATGGAAAGAAGTGGACGCATGCCCATGTGGAGTAAAGGAAACGAAGGGCCTCAAAATAGAAACGAAATGCCTTTTTTTGGAAACCAAAACACATGCATGCATAAGGAAAGGAGAAAAGGAACAGTCATGCAAGGAGAAAATGAACATTCATGCAAAGAGAAAATGAACAGACATGCAAAGAGAAAACGAACAGTCATGCAAGGAGAAAACGAACAGTCATGCAAGAAGAAAATGAATAGTCATGCAAAGAGAAAACGAATAGACATGCAAAGAGAAAACGAACAGTCATGCAAGGAGAAAATGAACAGTCATGCAAGGAGAAAATGAACAGTCATGAAGGAGAAAATGAACAGTCATCGAAGGAGAAAATGAATAGTCATCGAAGGAGAAAATGAATAGTCATGTAGGATAAAACGAGCGGTCATCGAAGGAGAAAACGAACAGTCATGATCGATAAAATGAACAGTCATGGTAGGAGAATATGGTGTCAGTTATTTGCATGTGTGTTTGACAAAATTCCTTCTCAATATATACAAACAGAGTTACATAAAGAAGGAGTTACAATTGACAAGTGGCACATAAGAATATGAAAGAAGGTTTTACAATTGACAAGTGGCGTATGATAATATGAAATGAGTTACAATTGGAGTTACAAAGAGAAAGGATAGTTATAAAAGGAGTGTTGCTTGGAGAATTTCTGTCGAAGATTTTATTTTGTAAAGTGTGATAAGGGTGTGTGTTTTATGAATTGTGGGCGATGTTGGGTAAGTAATAACCAGTCAGGGTCTTGTAAAAGTGAAGGCATTTTTATGTCAATCTTCTAGCTTCAAAATTGAAGTCCAAGTTGGTGCTTGGCATCAGGGGTTGGTGCTCCTTCTAGTTCGTGCTGGTAAATCATGGGTTGGTGCTCCTTTCTGTTGGTGCAGATAAATCAGGGGTTGGTGCTCCTTTCTATTGGTGCAGATAAATCGGGGGTTGGTGCTCCTTCCAGTGGGTCTTGGTAAATTGATTGTAAATTTTGTGCTTTGCAAAGGCTGGATTTGGATGGGAGTCCAAACAATCATTTTGAGGATGTAGCCAAATCGGTGAACCTCGGTACATCTTGTGTTGTGTGATGTTCTCTTGTTATACTTGCTTTATTTGGTTTCAAGTTTTCATTGTTTCGGCTTTAAGAGTTGAAGATTTAAGTTCAAAAAGAGCTACACTGATTCACCCCCCCTCTCAGTGTCATTGTGAGACTAACACTTATTGCTTTATATATAGGTAGATGATATATTTATTTCTTTTTAAATACATCCAAATCCTATTTTAATGTGCAAATAAATCTCTTAAAAGAACTATCTTTTACAACTTATTAAAGACTGTAATATGAGCCCTTATTTTTGCAACTTTAATCCAAATATGGTTCTTAATGAAACTTGATAATAAATCCTAATTGAAAGTTAAATTGATTGCACCCAAGTTGCTTACCTTTAATGGCTTATGTAGATGATGTAGATCTTGGTGTTTAGATTCATCAAGTTTTTGCCTTATGATGAATGAATTCCATATCTTCTTATCGGTTGTCCAAAACATCTTCTTGCTTCACCAAAATGTGGTCTCAAATCTTCTATCTTGAGCCTAGGGTTTGGTGGCTTGATCCTTCAAGTGATCTTGTATTTTCTGTTGTAGATTTAAAAAACTCATATATTTGAAATGTGCCTTATTTATATGAGAGATAATCTCTTGTATTTGGTAGACTTCTTCTATTTGAATCCTCTTTCAATTTTCTTGTTGAATTTTAAATTCAAATAAGATCTTCTCAATAATATGAATACGTTGAGGTCTTAATTGGACCTCAAGATCTTATCTTGGAGACCTCTCCAAGGTCTTCAATATTATAGCTTCTTTGGTCATCTAAATGAGACATTTTCTTCAATTTTCTCCTTATAGAAGCATTGGTGATGAGATCTTCTTCTTGTATCTTTGAGTTTTGTTGCTTCTAAGATCAGGAATATGAATTTTCTAGTCCCTATTTATCTCTTCCATGATTGTAAGTTTTCCAATAAGATATTCTATGGATATCTTTAGCTTATTCTAGAATAGATATTCAATTTGTTGTTTACAATGGGGTCTTTTCTCAAACCTTTTCAATTTCACTAGTTATTCTTGAAATTAGTGGTATGAGTTATGTGTTGAGTACTGGTCTTCACAATCTTGTGTAAATACTCTAGCTAATCTATAATTCATAGTATTCAATGGATATCACTAATATACTATCTTCTATTTCTCACAAACTCTTTTCTGGAGTCTTCTTCTATATCAAGAACTCTTCTTTAGAGTCTTCTTTTGGATCAAGTACTCTTATTTGGAGTCTTCTTTAGGATTAAGGCTTATGTGGTCTCTTCTTTTGGATCAAGGCTTCTATGGACTTTTATTCCATATCAAGGCTTCTATAGCCTTTTTGAAAAACACAAGCTTATACTAAGAGGGGGGTGAATAGTATAAGATACAACTTTTTACTTTTCTTTCCAAAGCAATATTATCTAATGTTATCAATTGCAATAATGAAACAATACACAGATCATCACATACTAAGAGACATAGATTTAACGTGGTTCACCCAATGTGGGCTACATCCATGGAGAAAATATTTCTTATAAATTTTCTCAACAAATCTCTTGGGAACCAATTTCATATTACAATATTTATGGGCACCAACCCAAAGGAGACACCAATCCCCTATGCTCAAGTTCGTGGACCTCTATCCATAGGAGACACCTATCCCCTCTGCTTTGGTTCTTGGACCTCTATCCATAGGAGACACTAATCCCCTCTACTCTGGTTCATGGACCTCTATCCATAGGATACACCAATCCCCTCTACTCTGGTCTGCTCTAAAGACTGCCTAAATCTTCTCCAAGCCTACTCACAAGGCTTGCTCAACCCTGCTAACACAACCTGCTCAAATTTACCTCAAACTTGCTCACACAACTTGCTCAAATATACCTCAAACCTACTCACATAACCTAATAAAATATACTTCAAACTACTCAAAGCTACCTCAAACCTATTCACAAGGTTTGCTCAAATATGCTCATAAACCTGCTCAAATCTGCTCATAACATTCCCATTTATTGCATGCAAATGATACTTATATATACCCAAAAATGTTTTCTTTGACTAAATTAAATCAAATATATTCTATCCAGAATTATTTTTCTTCATGAACATATAGATAATGGTATGCATTAAAAACCATCAATATGTTCTTCTCATATTCATTTGCATTCACAAGATAGCTCTAGTCTAGCACTTGATAATTGACTCCCAAAACCAATCAAAACAATGCACAAGTTTGCTTCACAAACATTAGAACATATGTTCCAATTTTATTCAATAATGAAGCACAATTTTATTCTCAAACCCTTGGCACATATGCTTCCAAATTCATTCAACAATGATGCACACTTTGTTCTCAAAACCCTAGCACATATGCTTCCAATTCCATTCAACAATAAAGCACAACTTTGTTCTCAACCTTAACTCATATATTTCCAACAATGCACATAAAATTAATCCTTATATCTCCACCTTATGACTTAAAAATAATTTCCTCAAAACACAACCACCTAGAGAAGGAGTTAGATCACCATACCTCAAATTGCCTTGATGATGATGTGCCTCTAAAAACCTGTCTTAACAAAAATAATATTCTTTTTCCCACTTCAAAATAGGTTAGAAAATCCCTTTTTCTCTTCTTGATTAGGTATCAAAATATTCTCATAAATTTTTTTGTCAAAATGTACTCAATCAAGGCTTACAATAATAACACAAATCCTTTTATTCCCTTCAATGATATGCCAACATTACAAATATCAATAATCATAAGTACACCTTATTTCTTCTATTATGACAACACTATATTCTTTTTCTTTTTTATTTAATTAAATCAAAACCATTTCACACCCTTATTACTCCTATAAGACAAACGTAATAATACTTATGAAGGTAAAAATATTTCTTACTATTTTTATTTGTTTGCTCCTCCTATTGAAGACTCTCTTTGAATGGATCTTCTTTATCACCCGTTTGCTGCCCTGGAACTAACACTTTATCACATTAAATCTTCATTGATCCAACTCACTCAGCTTTCATTTGCTACCCTAGCACTAACTATTTTAAATCTTGTCTTTGCTGGGATGGCGCACAAAGATGTTTGTGTCTACTTTTAAACTTTTCTTGAGGAGACCACATTGTTGTCTTATGCTATCTGTATGCAAACCTGAACTCACTATGCTCTTCCTTATTTTTTTAGAACAACCCTAGCACATTGTACTCTTTCACTTCCTGAGTGGAAGTCCAAACACACTACACTTTTCTTTCTTTTGTGAGAAAAACCCTAACACCCTTCACTCTAATGTTTCCCATGTGGAATTCCAATCACACTGTGTGAAATATTTTTACTTTTTGGATGGCTTCTCCTTCCTTTCTGTGGTGACACTATCCAAACATGTGCTCTTCATTCATCATAGTTGGTTTCCTTTGCAAGCTTCATGGCAGTAATGTTTTAAACTCTATCTTAAATCCATGACATCCAACCTTCCTCAAACTCTCGACAATGATGTATTTATTCTCTGTTGAAAAACCACGACATCTAATCTCCTCACCACTCACAATAGTAATATCTTCTCTGATGGCCACTCTTTCACAATACATACAACAACGTTTAATTTCAACCACCTTTAGCAAACTCTTAGTGGTAGCAATGTTTTCAATCACAAGAATTCATCAACTTTTCTTTTACCTTTATGCCTCCCTATTTGTTGGAACCATTATGCTAAAAAATATATCGAATTGTGCTCTTTCATATTAGTTCATGTAGATTATTTTTATCTCCTTTTATCTCAAACTGTGCGCTCAATTTTTGAATTTGAATCACATTGCATATCGCTCACTACTGCTCAAATCACGGTGTTGACTTAAACTTCAAATTGCATTTTATTTGCTTGTTGTCATTTTTTCAAATCTCTTCAAATCATTTTTCCATTAATTATATTTGTCGTTTGGTCCTTGTGAATGATATAAATGATATTGCATTTCACCTTCACTTATTTTTACCATTCGATGGAGGGTCTTTAGAATTATACTTTTCATATACTCAAAAAATTTCCAAATGAATTGTTGTGCCCTAATTTATATGATTTTACTTCAATACCAATGGACGACGACACATGATTTCATGGGTTTAAAAATTAAAAAATGCTTATAGATTTTGGTGCCATGCTAGAACTTTATATTATAATATTTAAAAAATATTATAATATTACCTTTTTAAACCATGGCCTTCAAACCTTTGTCCCAAATGATTTTAATTAAACCCTTTTGCCTTCTCTTTAAACTTTAAACTTTTGGCCTTCTTTTAATATTTGAACTTTAAACCTTGGGCTCTCTTTTTAAATATTTGAACCATACTTTCTCTTTTAAACATTTGTCCCAAATAACACTTTAAACCTCTTTGTCCTTCTTTATAATATTTAAAATAAATATTATAAACCTTGTCTTTACACCAATCTCTTTGCCTTGAGATATTTCTTGCCTTGCTTAACTGTCCAACCTTAGAAGAATATTTGTGCCTTACCATACTCTCTTTGACATCAACCCTTTGACATCAATGACCATGCACCTTTGACATCAATGAAAACTCAATATTTCCAACACTTTTCTTTTGTATTGAGGTTTATGTGGTCTTTTCTTCTGGATCAAGGCTTCTATGGCTTTTTCTTCTGTAATTTGAAGTTTTCAATCTAGAAATGGAAATCTCCAATCTCTAAACTTCACCAAGATTCCTCTACTATGGTATTTTTTGCAATAAATAACTAATCTCTACACAAGGAAAGTACATAGATTTTTAGGAAAAAAATGTGAAATCCTTCTCAATCTATTGTAGGAAGTGTCCCAACTTTTGAGAGTTAAATTTTTGCAACAAAAAAATTTAGATAGTAGTTAACATGAAAAAAATCCAGATCTGTAAATAGTTTCACTAGTTGATTCATCAAACTAGTGGAATGAATGTTGAGTCCTAGTATTCATGAGTTTCTTTGCAAATTTATGGAAAGACTCTAGCCAGATGTGATCTCAGTATTTCTAGAACTGATATTTACTTTGGTACTTGTGACACTCTCTATTCCTATTTATATTCACCATGGATCTGATACCACTGTTAGCTTTTGATGAAGTATGCTATGGGAGATGGCAATCTCTATATGCAAAAAATATGAAGGAAAGTAATTCTACAATATGAATAAAGTTTACTATAAATATAAATGATGAAAATAATACAATGAAACTATGGAGGAAATGAAAACTCCATGAATACATGCTAAAGGACTACATTGTACTCCACCAATGGAGTTTACCTTATACACTACTACTACCTACTGTAATGTTCTATCACTTAGTACTAGGTCCTTTATATAGGAAGATGGATCCCTTGGCCAAAAATCTACCTAGTTGTACAAGGGGACACCTTGCACAGACTTGTGCATTTATTACATTACTTGAAGTAACTAGCTAACTTGCCCCTAAAGTAATCTCCTAATCTAACTATGTACCAAAGGTGGTACATTTACATGACCTAAATGATGTAAGATACTCTAACAATAGCCCCTATGGTCATCCATGTCTTTGGCCTTCTGTCCACACAAAGGAGTTATTATTTTTAGTTACCTATTTGCTGCTATAAACCAACATCTAATAACAACATTTGGTCAACTCTACAATATTTCTTGTAATCGACTCTGATTTTTCTTTTCTAGGTAATATCTGATTAATTTTGCATAAATAAACCCTTATTGTATCCTATGGACAATATAAACCCTAGTGTAAAAACATTATAAAGGTAAAGGTAGAATTGCAAGGATGTGAAGCTCCCATTGCATACATAGGGTTCATTAAACTTTTGAAGAAATATGTTGTGAGAAGGTTATGGATGTGAAATATTATGAAAATAGCATGTCTATTTTGTTTTCTCTTTCCTGGATGTAACATGGATGAAGCTAAAGATAGTTCCAAAATTTTATATTTGTTGAGTGCCACGAAGGTACATTGAGTCCATGCTTCCCTTGTGGTATTATGCTTGAGACTGTCCACACGTCCATGAAGAAAGGATCTATGTGGCTAGAGTTTTCATAGATTCACTACCTGATTTTCCTCCAAAAAATTCACCATATGAGATAATTTGCCACTTACATATTTGCAAGAGGAATCTAATGTAGTTGTGCTCTATAATTCATGTTGTCTTGAGATGAGCTATCTTAAAGTTACAAACTTCAAGGCAACCCTAGGTGCTTCTTTCGTGTCCTTCCTCCAATATATTTTCAAAATTCCAAGGTGATATGGAGGTCACCACAAGATAAGGCTATGTTGATGCTCAAACTAAAAATATCTCTCATGGAAAAGTCTCTAATTGGTTAATGTATCATTTTTATTGCTTGCATTGGTAGGAGAATTTAATTTAACTTGGAATGTGTAGTATTTGGTGATTTTTGGCTACATTCAGAGGGGGTTGTGACTGCAAGAAAGTAGAGTCTATTTAAAACTATGACAAGTGGCCAAGAAAAATTTAAATTCATGTATTTGACATATGCATGGCATTTCAAACAGCCCACACAGTGGAATATTTGGTGGCCCTTCTACAACAAGTAGCTAGACCACTTGTCAATAGTCATTGTTGCCTATGACTTAAGATGCACAACAATTGATTGTTTTATCACATCATAGGAGCCATGAATTCCATCAAAATTATTGTTTTCCACTAATTCATATAAAACAACCAACTATAAACCAAGACAAATTATTTGGGTTAGATCTTGACAGTGCAAGCACTCATAGCAACAACAAACTCTTTAGCTAGTGCCCATGTAGTACTTGGTTTAGCCATATTGACACCAATTCAGAAAACCAGAGTTTATAAGGGATAAATTTAACCTTTCTTTACCATCTTTCTAGTATTCATAAAGCAAAACTTCATGATCATATTTTCTACTTTTTAGTTAATTTTTGAATAGTTTTCATTCTATTGCAATTAATAACAATGGGGGAAGGCTTATCCTATTATTGCTTCGATTAAAATTTGGACCATGTATTGATTTTACTTTCACAAAACTTTAAAAGGATTTTTTATTTTTTTTCCATAACCTAAGATTTTTGGTCAAAATTCACAGAATTCTCCCTAAAGTGCTTTCTTAGTCAACATTTGTATTTGCAAGCACCTTTCATTGTTTTACGCTTTTCAAGCACTTTAGTTGAGATAAATAGATTTTCCCCTTGGCTCAACATTATATAAATATGGCAGCCAATATGGCTTTAGCTGACAAACTAGCTAAAGTTATTTCCTCAGTTACCTCCTTGGCTAACACCATTAAAGACCTTAAAATGCAGTCATACTCCTCCTCTAGTCATTCTCATGCAAAGTGTGAAGTCAAAATTTATGAAGGCTCTAGGAATCCCAATGTCCTCAATAGTTGGATCCTAGATATGGAGACCTAGTTTACATTTAGTCAAACATCGAATTATGATAAAGCTCCTTTTACCAAACTTAATATTTTTGGCATGGCTAAGGTTCTCATCATCGAATGCCAAGGAACTCAAAACCTCATCATAACTTGGAATGCTTTGGTCATGGCATTGAAGGTCACATTTTATCTATCCAATTATAATTATGACTTGCTTAAACAATGGCTCCACCTTAGACAAGGAAATCACCAATCCATCCAATATTATATCCATCAATTCAACTGACTACGTATCTTGCTTTGTGTATCTGATCTTGCAACATCCCTCATTGCTAATTTTAAAAGTGGACTTCTAGCACACTTTTATAGAGAGTTGAAATACACTCCTTGCACTAATCTTGATGATATTTTAATCAGACATAGCTTACAAAGGAGAAGTTCATAACACAACATAATGGGACTCAATACTCTTCAAGAGGTTTCAACTAATCACCTCATCCACATCTGTAGACACCAAGGAGATATTCTATTTTTCCCTTTCTCATTCTTCTCCTACTCTCACTTCTACTCAATCCTCTACTTCTAAGCATAGATTTCATGCTTAATCTTCTTTTTCTCATGCTAAGTCTCAAAAATATTGTAATTATTATAAAATAAAAGGGTATGATAAATATGAATGTAGATAATTGAAAAAGTATAATAAGAAGATTTTACTTGCACAGTCTAATGAGGGAACAAGTGATAACCCCATAAATATTACTAGAGAGGAGCAAGTTTATAAGGATTTAAGGGGAAAACTTAATCATGTAACTTTTATGACTCATCATTCCATCGTAGGAGACCATAAAAATATGTTCATCGTGTGTGCTCACTTGCTTCATGATTTTATGGTTGATTATATCATCGATAATGACTCACAAAATAACTTGATAGTGAAGTCCATTATCGATAGGCTCAAGCTCCCTACTACACCACATCCTCATCCTTACTCTCTTGGATGGAAGGATAGTGAGACCACTTTGCATATTACACACACATGCACCATTGCATTTGCTTTTGGTACTAATTTCAAGGATAAGGTCACTCGTGATGTGACCCACATAGATTGTTGTGGTTTATTTCTTGGTAAGCCTTATCAATATGATAGTCATGCTCAATATGATGCTTACAAAAAAACTTACACACTCCAGCAAGACAATGAATACTATCTCATTGAATCCACCAAGAACACCAATAATCTATTACTTAGTTGCAGATAGGCAAGAAAATCAGCAAATCAAGCACAAACACTTGCACTCATATTCATTTACCCACAACATAAGCAATCTTCAACACAATATTCTAAGTCCATTAGACCCACAACACGTGATAAAATATTACAAAAATATGAATGTGGTTTTTAGGAGCCCACTTCTTTACCTCCAAAGAGGGTCATTAATCACAATATTGATATCATTCCAACAATACCTCTTCCTAATGCACCCATGTACAGGAAATCATTTTTATAATATGATTAAAATTAAGAAATAAATTTAGGACATGTTAGCTAAGGGTTTCATCAAACCCAACATTTCTCCTTGTGCCTCTATTATTCATTTTGTTCTCAAAAAGGATGGTACTTCATGTCTTTGAATTGAATTTTGGGTACTCAATAAAATCACTATAAAAATAGATATCCACTCCCCCGCATTGATGATCTCTTAGACCAACTTCAAAGTTCTAAGTTTTTCACTAAGATTGATATGAATGAAGAGTGCTTGGATAGATATATCATTATCTATCTAGATGATATTCTTATCTTTTCTCCTACATGGCAGTTACACTTGGAGCATATTGAGCATGTTCTTTCCATTCTCCAATAGCATAAGTTGTATGCTAATTTGTCTAAGTGCTCTTTTGCATAAACTTCCATTTCCTACCATGGCTTCATCATAAATGAGCAAGGTATTCAAGTGGATCCTATCAAAGAAGTTTTTAAAATATTAAAGTGCACTTTACTTATTAGGGTTAGGGTTTTGATTTTGAGGGTTAGGGTTATAATTTCCTTTCTAAAAAGCACTAATATCTTCCAAACCCTAATATCTCCCTATATGTACTCATTCATGAATAATTATTAGAAAATCTCTTTCGGTTCTAATAATTATGGTAATATCCACTTGTGATTCATGTGTGAGGGGGGGATTTCCCTCAAGGAAATTTCCCCCCTCCCTCTTCCGCATCTCATGAGGAATCAAACTTGTAACCATGGATATTTTTTATATGAAATCCATGTGAACTCCATTTGAAATTCATATTCTTTCATTGATTCAAACTCGAGAAAATTTATTTTCCTCGGCTTTAAGAATGATGAATTGGGTTTAATTTTGGTTGTAATTAAATGTGGATAAATCTACTTAAAGAAGATATATTTTTATTGTTTTCATTCTTCAGAGGGTTGTGTGAGGTGTGCGTAGAAGGGTTCTTCATGACTAACTGGAAAAGTTATGAATAATTTCAAGGGTTTGATTGACTTGGTTGTGGTGAGGCACCCATAGAGAGTAGAAATAAATAAATAAATAAGGGGAATGCATGTACCACCTTGCCCTAGCACATAAGGCATGCATGTACCGATGTCACAATGCCACATTGCACCCCCAGCATGCAAGATGCACATAGGGCCATGAAATTTCCCTTTCTCTACCTTATGCATTCCTGGAGGAGACTATAGTGTGATAGTAATTTTGGTCTATGATGAATGATATGGGAGTTCAAAAGTTTAAAATATCATTAGCCCTTTCCTCTGTGATTTGTAATAGTATAAATAAACCCAAGATTTGCAACTCTTCTAATGAATTTTGTCTATGATATTCATTCTAGAGGTAATTTGATGAGGGTTTCAAAAAATTTAGATAAATTTAGGTAGAGGATCGTGCTCATAGACAAGGGCAAAATAATGCAATCAATATATATATTCATTGCTAAGAATACTTCAGATGAGTTACATTGGAAAAATAAGATCCTGGAATGCACTTCAACTATGATGATTGGTGTGGATGATTGTATACCTACAATAGAGGTGGATGTTGTTCATGATCTAAATTTAGTAGATAAGCCTCTTTTTGCTATAAACATGTTAGTTGAATGTAATACATTCAATGGGTACTTATAAGGCAACAAACCAGATATATCAAAATATGAATATACGATTGTTATTAGAAATAAGGATATAAGACTTTCAATATTATCCATTAAACCTTTGCAAGATACAAAATTTGATGCTATTGGAAATGATTGTAAGAATTTCATAATGGAGAAGCAAAATATGGAAATATATCAGACTTAAGATAATTTTATTTCAAATTGGTGGCATGTGATGGAGGTGATGATATTTTTGAAATTCCCCTTGAGTCTCTAATTTTTGAGCTAAGCTGACTAAAAAAAATATGTTAGCACAACTACCTCCAAAGTGCAGACAGGTTATAAGATTAATGTTGAGCATGTTTGATATTTCTTTTGCAAAGGATTCCATTTCTTAAGATAACAATATTGTTGAAGATTTTTTTAAGTGTGGATTTACTACTAAGGTTTGTGATTATGAATACGATGACACTGAAGATGCAGGTGTTGAATTTTTCAATGCAAATTACCTTCAAGATAATAAAGGACCAAAAAATCCAACCAAAAATCTATCTTATGAAGAGATTGGCTTGGCAAATTTTCAAAGCTTTGAAGATCTATATTTACTGATTCTAAAGACATAAATCGTTTAGATAGGGACTCAAATCAAAAGATGATAGTCTTTGACCATCATCTAAGATTTATGGATAGCATACAAAAAGTTGTGTGTTAGAAAGGACTTGAATTTTTTTGAATTGATGGAAGTACACATTCTAATGACCATCAAGAAGCAATTTAGACATTTCATTTAAATCTAGAGGTAAAGATTTCAATAATTGGTATAACTACTAGTGGTGTAGGGTTGGACTTCTCAACAGCTCAAAATTTTATGTTTATTGAACTACCCAAGTTTGCTTTAGAGATTATTCAGGCATGGGTTAAGTTTGGCAACAATCTGAGATATTTACCCATGTTTTTATATTTTTCCTCTAGGTCATTTTATCCCATATTGCTCATGGATGAATTTAAGGAGAGCTTAAGAGAGGAGAGGCCCCCTATGTTATTCAACCATCAGATGGTGGTCAAGGAGGCCTTCAGTTGAGTCTACCTCGTAGTGACAGTGGTGATTGATTTACACTTGCCACTTAGTAGTTGATTATGTTGACTTTGATGTGCTTTGTTCGACCTGCACATAGGCACTATCGAATTTAAATGAGTTTTGTTGTTTTCTTTTCTTCTCATAGGTAATTAGTCCCATATTATCTATGGGAGGGTCTCCAAAGATATTTATTAAGGAGATCCCATAATTGGTTGACCACCAGTGGGTGGTTAGGGAGCCTCCTTTGCGGGGCCACCATCAACACCAATTTGAGGTGCCAATGTGGTCAAGCCCACACACTCCTCGAAGCATCAATTATGGGTGTGAAATCCTCTGCATGGTGGCTAGTTATGTGGTTCTATTGCATTCAATTGAATTTGATATTTTTATCATTGACTTGACCATTGACTTGATGACCAATGGTTGGTTGACCTTTGACTTATGTAGCGTTGAATTTTACCCCATTTTTAAAAATTATTTAGCAGAATTGATGAGCACTAGAATTGCTCATTTTTTGTATAAGTTTTTATGGGTGTTGTGTGGCATTATTAACACTAGAATTGTCTTTTTATGTAATTATTACATACATTTAATAGAAATTGATGTATTATGCTTGACCAGTTGTTTTAGTGGAAATTGTGTGTAGATGCAGTTTTTGTTCCTTTTTTGCACTTTTTAGTCAAGGTCCCACATGGACCTAGCACTGGACAACAATTTTAATGCATTTAAGGAAAATACGGGTGGTTGAAAGAAGATAGCAGCATTGAAAAAGGCATCCAAATTTGCTAAGGCATGACGCCTGTATTCTGGGTATAGGCTGAAAGGCATATATCTTTAAGTGACAGAAAGGCGCCTATCTTCCAGTGATAGGAAGGCACATTTCTTCGAGTTACAGTGAGCACCTATCTTCCAGTGATAGAAAGGCACCTGCCTTTTTATGATATAACTAAGCACCGACGACCAAAAAGCGATAACTTTTAGTGAATGATAAAGGGCTATATACGATGCCTTTATTTCGGTGATAGGCCAAAAAGATGCCTATATTCCAATGATAAACCAATCAGCGCTTATACCTGATGGAATAAAGTGTGCATTGACTATGTAATTCAAATACCATGCATAAAATTAGTTGAATATTATTGTGAAAGCATAGGAAGTGCTATGGTTATCTTGAAAGGTTTTGCTCTAGCGTGATCTCTATTTTATTTAGACAACTAATTAATTCATGCACAAACCATCGTAGTGAATCGCGTCAAGTAGATTAAAATTAGACACGCCTATTTTTGTAACAGGGGATGGTCATGTTCTGTATAAAATGCAGGCCACCCCTAGAATAAAGAATCTTTATTTTTACCACAAATTGTACTCTATACTACATTTAATAAAATCTCAAGTTCTTTCATTTTCTTATTCAGAAGAATGATTACATAAATTAGTTGGACGGATGGTTGTAGGAGCTTAGGCCCACTCCAGGAAGTAATCCTTCCCTATTCTACTTTCATTTATTTTTCTTAATTTTATTTATTTCTATATTTTCCTGCTTTATTTTATTTCTGCAATTTCTTGCTTTAATTTATTTCTGTATTTCTTTGCTTTAATTTATTTCTGCAAGTGTGTTTAAATTTTTGCATTTTGATTTTAGTTGTGTTTAAAATTCCTACAATTTCCTTTCAATCATGTGTTTGATAATGATAGTTTAAATTATTTTTCTTGCAGTTTTAGTTAGAGTTTAAATTCTTGCATTTTAATTGTTGGTTTGGATAAAAGGAACTACATGAACAAACACCACACCCCCCAAACCAAGTGACACATAGGACTCATATCCCAAATACTATAGGCATATATTGTGCATCGGTACTCAACAAGTTTACGAACTCCTAGATTGATAAAATTAAATGGAAGCAAATTTCTTATTTTCAGAAACACCATTTTTTGCTCACCATTTTGGCATCATTGTCGAGGAGTGCCAACTATAGTATTATCTATAGGTCAGCCAACTTGAACTTAGTCATTCAGACTATCTTACCCATAGGTTTTTAACCTGATAATGTATGAGTCCACCATGATTAAGAGGACCAAATGATCATTTTCTTAAAAGAAAAAATATCACTCCACAAATACCTAAAAATCCTTCTGAATTTCCTTCTAAAATATTTGAAACAAATCTCGAAACTGAGATACCATCTCCTCCAGTGGTACATTGGTGTAGTCACCCAATATTTGAACAAAGTTCTTCTCACCATTTAAGGTAAAAATATTTTGATGGAGGACTAGTTTTAGACCTTGGTTTAGGACATCTGTTTGAAATAACCCAATCCAAGGAGGATTTATTTAATATTCAACAATCAAAAGCAATTGAAGACAGAACCATTTCAACTGTTGACTTAGGAATATTTTTTAGAAGATAAAAGAAATGAGTGTGAAGCTTTGAAAGTTGCCCTAGAAGTAGTAGGTGTAGAACCTACATCACCTAAAAATATGGCTAAAAATGAAGAAGCTTCAACTAGCTTTGACTTTCCAATTGAGGAAGCAAGAGGAGAAACCAAGATGAAACACATATCTCCTACTCATCTTCCCACATTTAGAAGACTTCCAAATGAAAACCTTGACCTATTACTTTTTAAATTCAATATATTATGCAAGTTAGTGGACTATAAATTAGATGCCCAAAAGCTGAAATTATTTCCCTCTACACTAGATGATTCAGCACTACGTTGGTTCATCAGTTTAGGGAACAAACACATTGCTACCTAGGAGGATATGAAAAAATATTCCTAGACCAATACCAAAACTTTGGTAGGGCATGAGATGCTAGGGAAGAAGTCCTTGATATGTCCCAAAGAGAGGAAGAATCATTGGAAGACTATTGGGATAGATTTAACTTCAATTTGCAAAGATCACCCCATGCAAATTTGGGTGAGAAGTCCTTAAGAAGCATATTCTTAAGGGGTATCACAAATGAGTCCTTAGAAGCTTTGAATTTATTATCGGGAGGTGATATTTACCAACATAAAATATCATATATCCGAAAATTATGTCAAAATTATTCACAAAGAAAAGGTAAACCCACCAATTGAGTCACAAAAACCACAACCTTCATAACTAAGGTAGAAATAGGTAATATGTTGGATGATATGAAGAGTGATATGTTATCATCTCTCACACTTCAATTAGATACACTCCTACTTCAGAAAAAGAAGTAGGAAACTGAAGTAGCACTAGCCTTCTTTTACCCAAAATGTAGGAGAAAACATCCTAAAAATGAGTGTCTAAAAAATAAAGTAAGAGTGTGTGCCATTTGTCAATAGGATCATAAAACAAGGTTGTGCCCACAAATAGCAAACATAAAAGAAGAACCTAAAGTAGTAGAAACCTATTTTATGGGTAACAAGAGAAATTGACAATAGTTTCCTTCTGGAAATAATATGCCAGGAGGAGTACCACCTTATGGGAGAGCCAATTATATGAACCAAGGTTAGACTCAACCACCCAACATGGGATGGTGGGGTCAACCCCCTTGGATGAATGCCACCCAAGGATCTACTCCTTACACCCCTTATCCATGGATGCCTTATCAGCAAGCTGGAACATAGTGGAGGAATCATAATGCATGGACTTCACCTCCATAAAATACAACTCAAGCCCCATTGTAGCCTAGTTTACCTACACCTCCTACTTCTAGGCCAAATCAACTACCTACACAACCAACTCTAAATATGAACAATAAGATAAATTAGCCCACCTATTAGGTAGACACGAAGATGTTTCCCATGTATCATATTAGAGTAGATTGCAATCTTGTACAACTTAGATCAGGTAGGCAATTAGGAGTAGATCCAACTCCTCCTATAGTGGAGGAAGAGGATGTAGAATTAGAGGTAGAAGAACAACCACCTTTGGTAGAAGAGGTGGAAGAAAATAAAACTGCTAAAAAAAATGAAGGGGTTCCACCCTTCCTGAAGAGATTACAAGAACCCAGAAATTCAATGTAGCTAGAATTTGATATTATGGAAGGCTTAAAAAACTTGATAGTCATGATTCCCCTTTATTAGGCCATTAGAGATATTCCAATATACACAAAGGCCATTAGAGAATTATGTCTAAAAAAATAGGAAGAAAACCATCAAAAGTAGTTAATGTGGTAGGTTAGTTGGTTGATCTCATGTTAGGAAACACCTACCATCCCAAGTACTATGATCCAGGAAGCCCAATGTTAAAAGTTCAAATTGAATGCTTATAGTTACCCAACACATTAGTAGATCTAGGAGCTACCATCAATATCATGCCCTAAGAAACCATGCAAAAGTTGTAACTCACAAATATGAGGTCAACCAAAATAGTGCTCCAATTGGATGATCGATCTACAACACTCCCAGAGGGAATGCTGGAAGATATTGTTGTAATAGTAGATGCATGGGAGTATCTAGAATATTTTCTAGTGTTGCAATCTAGATCTGGATTGGGTGGTTATCCACTTATATTAGGTTGACCTTGGCTGGCCACAATTGATGCTTATATAAGTTGCAGGATAGGAAAAATGATGATCTCAAATGGATAGAATATTAAAAACTTAATCATTTATCCACTTGCACAATCCACTGATTTGTTGGGAGAACCAAATTATGAAGTCTTAAATATTGATACCTTGCCAATGCTTCAACCAATAATGGCTCTAGATGAGATTGAGGATGACACCGATGAAGATCAATTCATAAGAAAAATTTTTCCAAGGATAATCCTCACATCCTCCTCTAGAATCCCCACTTGTAGGCAGCAAGGAGAATCATGTCAAATAAATAGAGGTAGCACCTAGCAGATTGTTGAACATTGACAATGAGTTGTCAACTATTCAAGAGGACAAATTGAAGGAAATACTAGTCAAACATCAAATTTCTTTTGTGTGGGATTACAAATACATGAGGGGGATTGCACCCTATGTCTACATGCATAGAATATATTTGGAAGATGATGTAATACCGATAAGACAACCCCAAATAAGAATGAATCCAACAATGAAATAAATTGTCAAAGTTGAATTACAAAAACTTTTGTCAGCTGGATTTATTTATCCTATATCGGATAGTCAATGGGTATCACCTTTAGTGGTGGTGCCTAAGAAAAATTGCAAGTGGCACATTTGTGTTGATTATATGATGTTAAATAAAGCCACTAGGAAATACCATTTCCCCTACCCTTTATTGACCAAGTCCTCGACACCTTGGTAGGATGGAAATATTTTTTGTTCCTAGATGGGTTTAGTGGATATAACAAAATTTAAATAGGGGATGAAGACCAGGATAAAACCATGTTTACCCATCCATGGGGGACTTTTTCTTACTGAGTCTTACCATTTGGATTATGTAATGCACCTGCAAATTTTCAACGAGTAGTGCTTAGTATCTTTTTAGACATGGTGGGTGAAACTATGGAAGTTTACATGGATGACTTCATCATTTATGGTGATACTTTTGAAGAAGCCATAAGTAACCTAGAGAAAGCACTCCAACGCTACCAGGAAACCAACCTATCCCTTAGTAATAAAAAGTGCTTTATGTTGATGCAAGAGGGGATAGTGTTAGGACATCATATCTCTATGGAGGGATTAAGGTTAGCAATAAAAAAATTAAGGTAATTAAAAATCTACCTAATCCCCAAACCATGAGAGATGTCCATAGTTTCCTGGGCTCCACTGGATATTACAGGTGGTTTATTCAAGACTTTAGTAAAACCACCAAACCTCTGCATAACTTGTTGACTAAGGATGCCAAATTTGTTTGGACCAGTGAGTGTGAGCAAGCATTTCAAGCTTTAAAGGAAGACAACTACCCCTATGTTGAGAGGTCCTAATTGGACTCTCCCCTTCCACATCTATGCAGATGCATCTAGTAATGCTATAGGGGTAGCATTAGGGTAGGAGAATGGAAATGAATTATATGCTATTTACTATGTCAGTAAAAATCTCTCAGGTGTTGAGCTCAACTACACTGTTATGGAGAAAGAGTTCCTTGTAGTAGTGCATGCTATAAACAAATTCTACCACTACATCATAGGCTACAAAATATTTGTGCACATTGATCACACAACTATTAGATATCTCATGAATAAGTTGATGGTGAGTGGTAGAATTATTAGATGGCTTCTACTTTTGTAGGAATTTGATGTAATTATTGTTGACAAACCCGGTAAGGACAATGTAGTTGCAAATTTTCTTTCCAAGTTAGTCACTCAGGATAACAATGCCACTGAAGACCAATTTTTGGATGAGCATCTCTTTTCTCTTGATGAAAAAGTACCATGGTATGTAGATATGGCTAATTACTTAGCCATCGATAAGATATCTCTTGCACTCTCACCCCGAGAAGCTCAAAATTTAATTGAGAAGAGTGCAGCCTTCTCATGGGTTGACGGATGCTTGTTTAAAACCGATATCGATCAAATCATGCATAGATGTGTTGCAAAAAATAAAACTGTAGAAATCCTAAAAGCTTACCACAATGAACCTTGTGGGGGATATTTTCTAGGTAAGAGAACTGCATTTAAAATATTGTAGGTTAGATATTACTAGCCTTCATTATTTAAAGATGCAGTTAAATATGTTAGCTAGTGTGACCAATGTCAGAGGATGGGTAGACCAACTCTCCAAGATGAGATGCCACTCCAACCCCATGTGCATATTGAACCATTTGAAAAATAGATAATGGATTTTTTTGGCCCAATCAATCCATAATATAGCAGAAAAAGGTATATTTTAGTTTGTATTAACTATGTGACTAAGTGGGTTGAAGTGCAGGCACTACGAAATGCAAAGGAAGACACTGTAGCAAGATTCTTGTATGAATTCATATTCACCAGATTTGGTGTTCCTAGAGAAATCACCACTGACCAGGGAGCCTAGTTTACCTCAAATCTGATACAGGAGTTGATGAAGCAGTATCAAATCCGACACAACAATACCACCCCCTATCATCCGCAAGTGAATGGGTAGGTGGAGGCCACAAATTAGGAGTTAGAGAACATCCTCACTAAAACTATGCAGCAACACAAGAAGGACTGGGCAAGCTGCCTACCGAAGGTAGTATGGGTATATCACACTACCTGGAAGACTACTACGGGATTCACACCATTCCAATTGGTGTATGGAAAAAATTCCATGATGCCCATCGAGTTTAAAATCAAAAGCCTATGAACTACTGTAGAGCTAAACCTAAGTTTAGATGTTACACAATGGAGATGAATTTACCAACTAAACCAGTTGGATGAATATCAGCAAGATGTGCTACAACGTACAAAAGTTATACAAAAGTAGAGGTCCATGTGGCATGACATCCACATACAGCCAAAATTATTTAAGGAGGGTGATTGGGTATTAATTTTTTATTCTTGGATCCAAGAGTGCAAGAGAAAGTTCACACAAATATGGATGTGCCCGTATGAAGTGGTTGAGGTGATTAATAACAATTTTATCCATGTCAAAATAATTGATGGCAATGACATCGTGCTAACCATTAATGGCCACCACTTACGGTCGTATTATATGCCTTCCATCCACACAATCAGCTCTGAAGCAAGCATGGGAGAGACCCCCATTCGATAAAACAAAATTAGTAGTTTGATAGACACTTACGCGTTTGCGTGTAAAAAAATATTTATAGATTTTTTGTTATTTATTTTTTAGTTTTGAAGGTATATGCGGACATGAACACAATCTATAGGCATCCTGAAAACTAGGCCTATCAAGCACAGGCCATCGATTCCTTTTTGTTTCTTTTGTTTTGGTGTGTTTTTGCAGGATGCATGGACACAAAAACTATCTTTAAGCATATTAGTGACTAGGCCTATTAGGCATGGGTCCATGCTACCCTGCATCCTTTTCATTTTCTAGGAAGATAGTAGAAGCAGATAAAGCACCAGCTTCCCCCAAGGAGGGCAATGTTTTTATCCAGATTCATGTATGAGTGTTTAATTCCTAATGAAAGACAACACTCATATGCGGGTCAACATAATAGACTCTAAATTTTCAACGAGGAGAGGCACCTGTATGTGGATCATAGAGAAGAAAAAAATACTTATATTTCGAAAGAAAGGGGCACCTTTATTCAGACCACAGTAAGGTGCCTATCTTCAAGTCAAAGTCAGCAATAGGTGCCTATATTCCATAAAAGTATAAGGTATCCATATCCGTAAGATCCATAGGATGTCTATATCAGAAGGTGCCTATTTTCCAGATACAAAGTGCCTATATTCCAAAACATAATGCACCTATATTTTGAAGAATAAATATAGTGTGCCTATATTCCAAACATAGGGTGCCTGTATTCTGAAGAACATACACAACATGCCTGTATGCTGAAGAACAAATATAGGATATCTGTATTATGAAGAACATATATTAAGTGCATAACTTCCACCCAAATGGAGGCACTTGTATTGATAAAAAAAAGTTAGGATGTCTGTATTCAGCATATCAGATAAGGCACTTGTATCCCAGCCAAAGAGAGTGTTTGTATTCAAGTAAGGCACCTATATTCCACCTGAATAATGGTGCCTATATTCTAGAATAAAGGTAGCTCCTACATTCAACATCATAAATGCAACAGATACCTGTATTCAATATAATAGCATGCACCCAAGAATTTAGAACCATGGTGGTGTAATCTTCACCCACAATTCAACAAAGTTTGACTTTCCAATAAACCAGAGTATGCCTAACTTTTATTCTTTTTTTATGATGAAGTACATGTTTTCTCGATCGTTGACTGTCAGAGTCCACAAATTTCCATTGGTAAAATGAGCATACTCCCGAGATAGATATAGCAACTCCCAAGGGGATGTGTGTCATCCTAAGGTAACTAAAAATAATGTTTATTTTTCCATTTTTGCACTAGACCTCAATAATAAATAAAATGCAGTACCCAAGAATAATCAATTGGCAAGATTACCCCGCATGGAAAATTGAATGTCACTTATTCGCCTTGGAATGTTGTTTTCATGCATCGACCACTTAAATTGCATAGCTACGCATTTTCATAACATGCTTCACAAAAAATCCACCCAGGTATGTATCAATTTTTTTGTCATGTGTGTATGGTTATGTGTAACGTGCCATCACACGCCCCAAAAAACTATTTTCGAATCAAGAAACCTTTCGTCTATACTGGGCCATGTATCACCAATCGAATGTAAGGAAGAAAATTATAACGGTATCCAAATAAATCTGGAACATGGTTTAAGAATTGTTTACATAGATTACCGTAATTACTATTGATTACAATAATATAGGTGCCCTATATGCATGGATACAGTTGCATGCTTCAGTATGTTTTTAAATTGATTAAAAATGTCTGTTATGCAACCAAAAAGAAAAAAAATAGATGATGCCATGTAAGGACGATAGACAAATCACGTGCTTAGCAAAATTACCACTTGGTCAGCCAATACCAGGATCTAGTAGTAGTACATGAATTTATGACCACCATGAATGACGATGTCATCAGGATGCATGGACTGATCATACCAATCACAAAGGAATACATTGCAGAGGTGACTGGTCTATGGGCTATGTATGGCCCATGCAAACCCTTATACAATATAATAATATATCCCCAATTACCTATTCCTAGGTACCCTACCATGCCACCCTCCTTACAAATGTTTCGTCCTCAAAACATATGAAGAAACATGATAATATGATTTGCTAAGCAAAGTTAGCAACTGGTACCAATATCGATCATCCATCCATTGAAACATGTTGATGGTGGTATGTCATTTTGTTACTTGAGTATCCAAATATGCTTTGTTGGCTCCACGCTTTTGCTATTGTATTTTGATAACTTGAATGATGGGTCCACTTTTTCTTTGATGTTGATGATCCACTTTGAAAACCAGGATATCTATGCTTTCTCTACCAAATACTGCCACAGTTGGTACCCTTCTAATTCCATGTAGAACCATAATATTGTTGCTTTGAACCATACCTCCAATATTGTTGATGCTCATGGTGGTGTGGATGGCGATATGGTGCAACCTTAACTTGATGTTCTACCTTCTTTGACTTCTCAACCTTTGGTTCCATTGTTTTAAATTCTTCTACACATTGTTCTTTCATGTTCCCGTTGTTTGGTGTGTCCTTGTGCTCTTCTATCAAAGCTTCTTTGGACTCTATTACTGTTATTTCCATAGAATCTATTATTTCTACTTCTTCCATGGACTTTTTTGCTTTTATTGCCTTCTTGGATTCTATTTCAGGTTCTTCAATTTGTTTCTCTACAACCACTTCTTGATTTTCCTTGCATCCCTGCTCCTTAAGCTGAGGAATATCCTACAATGTTATCTTCTTTTTCTTGTACCATAACTTCATAAACTTCTTTTTCACATTAATGTTAACAGTACCCAAAGAATATAACCAAGGATAACCAAGAACAATATCCTCATCATCCATCTTAATAGCATAGAAATTTGAATGTAAAACATATTTATCCATTGTGATCTTCAAATCTTCAAAAATATAAACATGTTCACCCTCTAGTTGTATATCCTTAATTTTTTTTGCTTAAACTTACAACTTCTTAGCCAAAGCAATATTAATAAAATTATATCTGCTACTAGGATCAATGGAAATAATAACCTATTCCTTTTGAATGCTTCCATGAACCTGCAAAATAGAACTTTTAATTGATTTTAAAAAAATCCAACGATGTGACTTCATTCTTCTCATTATCTTCCTTAACATTTTCCTCTTTCTCCTTCTTGAGTAATTTTATTTCTTTTTCATAGTCTTCATTTTGTTTCTTGAAAACTTCCCATTCTCCTTTTATTTCATTCCACTCATTTTGAATTCCCTGTAGTTTCTTTTCAAGGTCTTTGATGACATCCAACATGCTATCTATATTTTTATCCATTTCTTCAAGTTTTCTCTTACAAATATCTAACTTTCTTTGTAATTGAATAGGTACCCATGTGCTCAAGAATTTTGGTTCAATTTTATCCCAAGTATGCAAGAATTGAAACTCTTTTATCCATTGTAAAGCTTTCCCCGTAAACAAAGTATGATAGCCATATTGTAACCTTATTTCACTAACTTGAGATTTTACTATTTTCAACCACTCTCTCACATCAATATCATTTTCTTCATTAAACATTTCCACTCTCACATCAATATCATTTTCTCCATTAAACTTTTCCAATGACATAGTTGATGCCCTAATGCAACTAGGATTTTTTGACAATATATATCATGCCCTAATGTAAACTAGGGTTTTATGGAAAAAAATATCTTCCCATCGATTTGAAGCTAAAAATCCACATAGAAAACTAGATCTACAATTTTTATTCCAAAAAAAATAAAGTGCAATTGATTTGCTTACCCGAACTAAACAAATTTCATCTTTCAAGAAATTTGCGATTTGAAAATTTGTCACTTCCCTTGTTCCAGATGGCTGACTTCAAAAGGTTGTATCTTCCTCAATACTACTTGGATTCCTTCATATGACCATGCATTTTAAAGCTCTTCAAGTTTTATACAAATTGATCCAAGAATCGCCTAAATCAGATAAACTCTCGTAGAGAGAGATATGGCTTCTGAAATATGAGACATTTTTCCAGAAAAAATCTACGAAATTTGTCACTATCCTTGTTTCAAATGACTAACTTAAAAAGGTCATATCTCTCTTAATATTACTTGGATTCCTTCATATGGCCACTTATTTTAAAGCTCTTCAAATTCTACACAATATGATCCAAGAATCACCTGAATAGGATAAACTTGCACAGAGATATGGCTCTTGAAAGATGAGATGGCTCCTAAAAGATGAGACGTTTTTCCAAAAAAAATTGCCCTAATTTTACAATTTTACAAAAAAATACCCACTTTTCCAAAATCGTTGCTCTGATACCACTTGTTGCATAAATTTATTATTATTAATAGAAATAATTCACCAATATGCAAAAATATCAAATCATTCATCCACAATACATTATCCACAATAACAATCCACAAATGAGAGAGAGATAGATAATACCCTTAAGGTAGGGAAACACCAATAATAATATTTAAGGAAGGAATAACTCCACAAGATCTCCCAAGGTGAGAGGCCACTTAGTGGGTATAAACGATTACATAATATTCTTCTTAAATGATGATTACAATAACAAATATCTCTTCTTTATATATCCATATTTTTATTCTCCTTTGGGGAGCCTACTACTACTATAATATTATATTATAATATAATATAATATTATAATACAATCAACCTTGGGCTATGTATGGCCCATGCCAACCCTTATACAATATAATAATATATCCTTAATTACCTATTCCTAGGTACCCTACCACAATGGGTTACTAAATCAACACATCTCAGAACTCTAGCGACAGGTTTTTGAGTAAATCGTAAGATTTTTCACCTGCATAGGGAAGTATTCATGGTTGAATGTCAACCACTTTCGATTCATCAGTCACTTACTACATGGGTACCACATTAATATCCCCTATTACTTAGTGTGTACATTACAAGGTGAGGCTAGTTGGTACCAAACATCATGGGTTGATTTTAGCCCTAATTCAGTATGCAAAGGTGCACAAAGGTGCACCAGGTGCAGAAGAAGAGGTTGCCAAAGTAGAAACAATCCATGGGTAGTTAGATGAGTAAAATGCTATATCAGATATAACATATGAGCAGGAAGAGTATGAGGAAGATGAATTTTTAGAGGTACATATCTTCCATGCGATAATAAAGCAGGAATATTTCAACCCATATCGTTGCCTACCTCCCAACATAGTCATTTTACAAGGGAGGTAGTGCAGGTTGATTCAAGATCAACACAAGTAGTATCATCACCTATCTTCCAACACTCAGAGTGGGAGGAATAAGGGGCAATACCAAGCCCATTTTGGGTAACATCCCCACCTGTTACCAAGAGTCGGGCAGTGGTGGAGTCCTTGGTGGATTACAATTTATCAGGAGAGAAAGAAGAGTGATTGATAGAGGATGAAATGACTACCCATGTGTTGCAGGGCAAGGCCTCTATTGAAGTGCTTTGCCATGGCCCTTCAGAGAAAGACCTCCAAGGACAAATATAGCAACCAAAGGATCAAACCTCCTATTATGAGGATAAATTTAAAGAAGAAAAAGAGGAATTTACTGAATCCCGACAAGCTACAACAACAAAACAATAAGAGTCATACGATATCATTTAAAAACTGAGGGATAAGGTACAGTGATTGGAGAATGAGGTCCAACAATTACAACCATTATTGACCACCAAGATAGATAGAATCGATATTGCTATCCAAACAAACTAGGCCTTTGACCCAAAAATTCCTTTGTTGATACAGAGGAGAAGCTAGCATCCAATGGTGCATTCCATTCAGATGCTAGGAGGGCATCATCAAACAAGCAATTTTCTAATGCAAGGGACTAGTCAATTTCCCCTAAGATAGAGGTCATCAGATAATAGGGGAGCCCTATTTTACCGATGGCTAAAAATAGTATAGTTGTTAGATATGAAGGAAGAAGATGTCACTTGATTGATTGGTGAGTTAATAGAACACTTTGTTGTTGACTAGTCAACCGGCTAATGCTTCATCTAGTGATATAGAAGATATACTAGAAGGGGATGCCCAATTAACAGGGGAATAGAGGGGCCAATAATATGTGGCCCAAGAACATGATGAAATGGACTAATCAACAAAGAAACCAACTAAGCTGGAAGAAGCCAGCTAAGTTGGATGGGTCGGTTGAGATGGAAAAATAGATCAAGTTTGAATAGGTGATTGAAGTGGTAAAAAATATCCTAGATGTTGCATAGTCAACTAGTCAATCATCGATTGATAAAACCATGGTTGATCAGCCTGACGCACAACCTAAGGCTAAACTCCCTATTAATGCACCTATAGACCAAGGGATAAAGGACTTAGACTCATCTTATGTGCAAGAAATTCTACCCCATGGAGAGAGGTGGTGATGGTGATATAGTGGCCCCAAGGTAGACTAAAAAATTATGATCGAAGGCTAAGGCCACACGGTCACCCTAGAAGCGACCAAATGCTAAAGCAAGATGGTCACCGCAGAAGAAAAATAAAGTGCTATAGGATCCCACTTCTAATGAAGAATGGGTTGAATCACTGAATGCATTTACACATCATGATCAACTCATGAAGGATCTCAAAAAGAAAATCAAGGAAGAACAAAAGGAACAATGGGCTAGATGATGAATGGCAAGAGAAAGCATTGACCTCAAGCATGTAAAGCCTGAGCATTTTTGGGACCTGTATGGTTCAGTAAAGGCTGAGCCATCAAAAATGATGAAATTTTATAAGAAGATGGGGGTGTTTGACATGAATCCCATAATTCCACCACCAGTCATAGGACTCGAACGTCCATTTCCACATGATATTAGAACAAGGGATGATAAATATGAGGAGACACTTGATCCAAAAATAAAGGGTCTATCCTAGTTTCCACCCTGGGATAAACTGAAAGCACCCATTTTAGAACAACTAACTCCAAATTATCACTACTAGAAGCAAGTTGAACCAGCATTCTAGAAGGATACCATCACATTCATTGGATTCTATATGGAATAAAATGTGGGTAAGAAGGGTTGGTGTAAAAAGAAGCCTAATACGGGAGCAGGACCCAACCAGCCTCTTAAGGCACAATCAGTGCCAAAAGGCACCAAAAACAAGAGCAAGGACCAACCAACCAGAACAATGTGGTAAACTAAAGTGCAAAAAATAAAGGGATAAGGCCAAAACTAGAGAAATGAAGTGCAGGAATAGAGAGTACTAGCAAGCCATTGATGAAACAGGAAATTATTAGCATTGAGTGCCACGAGAATGTAGCAACAATTAGGTATGGGGGGATGATGAACATCAGAATTGCTCATTTTTTGTATAATATTTGATGGGTGTTGTGTAGCATTATTAACACTAGAATTATCTTTTTATGTAATTATTACATACATTTAATAGAAATTGATGTATTATGCTTGATTGGTTGTTTTTAGTGGAAATTGTGTGTAGATGTAGTTTTTGTTCCTTTTTTGCACTTTTTAGTTGAGGTCCCACATGGACCTAGCACTAGAAAACAATTTTAATGTGTTTAAGGAAAATACAGGTGGTTGAAAGAAGATAACACGCTGGAAAAGACATCCAATTTTGCTAAGGTACAATACATGTATTTCAGCCACAGGTCAAAAGGCACATGTCTTCCAGCGATAAGAAGGCACTTGTCTTCTAGATATAGGAAGGTGCCTATCTTCCAATGATAGGAAGGCACCTGTCTTCCAACGATAATGAGCACCTATCTTCCAGTGATAGGTAGGCACTTGCCTTTCGATGATAGACCTAAGCATCGATGACTTTCAGTGTCAGTGAATTAGAAAGGGCTATATACAACACCTTTATTTCTGTGATAGGTTGAAAAGGTGCATGTATTCTAGTGATAGGCCAATCAACGCTTATACCCAATGGAATAAAGTGCATGTTGACTATGTAATTTGAAAATCATGCATAAAATTAGACAAATATTATTGTGAAAGCATAGGGAGTGCTATGGTTATCCTGAAAGGTTTAATTTTAGCATGACCACTCTTTTACTTAGACAACTAATTAATTCATGCACAAACCACCATAGAAAATTGTGTCAAGTTGATTAAAATTAGACACGCCTATTTTTGTAACAAGGGATGGCTACGTTCTGTATAAAACGTAGGCCACCCTTGGAATAAAGAATACGAATTTTTACTACAAATTGTAATATGTAATGCATTTACTAAAATACTAAGTTCTTTCATTTGCACATTCGAAAGAGTGGTTGCATGAATTAGTTGTGTGGATTACTACAATAGCTTGGGCCCACTCCAGGCAGTAATCCTCTCCTATTCTGATTTCATTTTTTTTATTTATTTCTATATTTTTCTTGCTTTATTTTATTTATACAATTTCCTACTTTAATTTATTTCTGCAAGTGTGTTTAAATTTTGTATTTTGATTTCAGTCGTGTTTAAAATTCCTATAATTTCCTTTCAATCATGTGTTTGATAATGATAGTTTAAATTACTTTTCCTACAGTTTCAGTTAGAGTTTAAATTCCTACATTTTAATTGTTGGTTTGGATAAAAGGAACTACACGAACAAACACCACACCCCCCAAACCAAGTGACACATAGGACTCATCTCCCGAATACTACAAGCATATATTGTGCACTGGTACTCAACAAGTTTAGGAAATATCGGATTGATAAAAGTAAATGGAAGCAAATTTCTTGTTTCCAAAAACACCAATTTTTGCTCACCAAGAATATTCTTGAGAATATTATTTGTTGTAATGATCTATGATCCTATTTTATTTTGCTATCAGAGAGCCTGATTATTTTCTCAATTTTCAAGGCTCCATTTAGATCCAAAGATATTTGTGTTTATTTTTTAATATGCAATCAATTCTATCAATTAAAGCTATTTACCTGATCATTGTATTTTTTAGTGCATATTCATAAGCTTGAGCTTGTTAGCTTTTGATGAGATTATAGTAGAGGGAATACAACCAGAATATGCAATATAACTATTTTGAGATAACTATAAACTAATGGAACAATAATATGTAATAAAATAATGAGATGAACATCTGTAAATAACTCAAAAATATGCCATTAATGAGAGTGACAAAAATAGTACAATGCTATATAATGAAGGACATAAACACTCCATTAACGGATATGAAAGGACTACATTGTACCCTACTACAAAACTATACCATACACTCTATATTTACTACTACTCTGAAATCACTCATTATGAGGTCTTTATATAGGAATATAGATTCCTTGGCCCTTACTCTACCTAAGACTTATGTACATGTGAACTACATGTACATTTACAACATACATATTGACACTTCCAAGCTGGATCTTGGGTATTTTTGTAGATGATAACTTGATCTTCTACATAGATAGGATAAGCTTATAATAACCTAATTACGTGGATCCTTGTGCTATAGGTTAGCATCATCTTGTATGTTGGATTAAGGTGTCTCCTCACACCTTATTGAGCTAGACTTTGAGCCTTATGAATGGCTCTTCGTTCAAGCACCTATGGACGATATTGAACCCTTTTATTGGCTCATTCTTTAAGCACTCTAACCGGTGCTTCTTATTCGTAAACAGTGGATGTTGAGCCCCTTTGAGATGGCTCCTATGTAAGCACTTTTGAGTGTGCTTTCTCTCTACTAATGGTGGCCACTTGTAGACTAGAGGATATGCTACGTAATGTATCCTTAGGACACTTAACCTTTGTCTCCCTTTGATGTAATAATAGAGATAAACTTGGTGCTTGTATAACTCTGTAATACTTTTTGATTTGCACCTAAAACCTGAGACTCTCCTAGTCTCATTTTGTAGCTCCTTCTATTGTATTTTATGGTGACTTTCTTCTCCACTCCTTGAAGGAATACTAACCTATTTGGTGCCTTCTCTATGCCATGATAAGTTGTAGGTTTCGTGTTCTTACTAGTGTCTTTAGAAACTTTGATATTCCGTTGATTTGTGCTCTTTGGTTTTCACTTTAACTTATAGACCAATGCACTTAGTAATATTTTAAGAGTAACTAGTATAGTGTACTAATATTCTCACCTTATCGCTCCTTCAAAGTAACTTGTAAGATGCACTAATAATAATAATAACTCTTAAAAGCACTAATAACCTTTGCAACTTTCACTTAACAGTAATGTCTTCTTTGATTAATAGGAAGATGATATTTTTCTTTCTATTTAAATATATCTAACTCCTTAACAGAAACTTCCTTCTATACTCTCTTGAAGACTATAATATGTAACCTTCTCTTTGCAACTTTTAAACTGTAATAAGGTGCTCAATGAAACTAAATAATTAATTGAATATAAGTGTTCATAAAATGAACCCTTTGCACCTAAGTTGCTTACCTTTAATATCTTTGAAGATGAAGTATTTCTAGGTGATTAGATTCAACTTATTGTTGCCTTTAACTGGACGGACTTACATCTATTCTTGGTTGTCTAAAATAGCTCATTAACTCACCTTTTTGCAACTTTGAAAACCCTCTAACTTGTTGCCCTTTAACAGTAGTAGGCGACTTCGATTCTCCTTTAGGATGTATCCTAGAATTCTAAATTTTTGCAGCTAGTAATGTTGTCCTAATGGCTGCCCTTTCATAGTCAATTTTTGCACTAAAATTCAATTCTTGAAACTCAAAAATTGGTAGGAAATTCTCCCAAATTGCATCTGAGTTTACCTTCAAGAACCCTTCAATATTCTACTAAATATTTAGCAAACCCCTATCTTTGAATGAGCCTTCTAGCCTTCAAAGGTAATATTCAAACCTTTTAGGTTTGGTAGTAATGTTTAGCTCCTTTCTCCTTCAACCTCCTTGTCAAATTTTGACTTCAATCTAGGCCTTCTTCTCAAGAATTTGAAATTCTTGAGGTCTTCACCAATCTCCTCTAAGATTTGGCAAGCTTCTTTCCAAATCCTTCTCTCTTGGGCTTGTTGTAAGATGTCCCAAGTTCTTCCTTTTCCAAGAACTTCTCCTTGGTGGTAAATTTATCCAATGAGTTCTCCTAGGAACTCCTTTAATGGCCTTATCTGAATCTCCTTTAATGAGACTCACAAAGCCTCCTCCTTATTTGTCCTTAAGACCTCACCAAGATCTTCAATATTGCAACTCTTATGGTATTCAAATGAGATATTTCCTTCAACCTTCTATTATGGAAGTGTTGGTAATGAGATCTTCCTCTCAAATATTTGAAATGTGCTACCTTCTTTGCTATTTCAAGAGCATAAATAAGCTCTCCCTTGAGATCATATCCATATTTCTCTGAATATTCCTCTATTTGTTTGCCTTTGTCCACATCTTTATTTTATATTGGCTTATCTTCTATAGGATCACCTACTTCTTCTTCTAATGCCATTAGAAGATTTTCATCCGGTCCTTCAAGTGCATCCTCATATTCATCATCATTGAAACTATAACCATCCCTTGTACAATTATCTTCAAGATGTCCAAAGTTACCACATCTAAAACACTTGAGAATTACTTGAGTCTTTTTCTTAACTTGTTCTTTTTCTTCAATCATAAATAGGACTTCATCTCTATCATTATCTGAAAAACTAGCATCACTATCACTTGAGTACTTACTTGCCTTATCCGCATAGTAGATCCTCTTTTGTATTTGAAAGAAATTTTTTCCTTATCTACTTTGTCCATCCTTGCTTTTCTTATGGTGTCTGTATATTCCTGATTCTTTGTTCTTGTGATCCTATTTTTCTTCACCATTGTTATTCTTAGATTCTTAAAAATCAGTTGTATAATGATGATACCTTCCACAATTGAAACTTTTTACAGATCTTGTATCTCTAGATTTTCTTGAATCCTTATTCTTTCTACCATAATTTGCTTCTTCATAACTGGATGACTCATTGCTTGATTCATACTTCTTACCCTTTGTATTCTTGATTGCTTTGAATGTTGCTTCTTTCTGAGGATTTGGTTCCTCTTTTGTTCTTATCTCATTTGTTGTAAGAATACCAAGCAACATATCTATTGTCAAAGTATCACCATCCATTGACACTTCTATAGTAGAAACCTTTTCACTGAATATTTTTGGAAGAGTTCTTAAGACTTTATCACAAACATTTGATTCATCAATATTTATTTCAAGTCCATGCATAGCATTAACAGCCTCATCAATTCAAGTAGACAAGTACTAATGTTTTCCTCATCCTTCATTCTTAATTCTTCAAATTGTCCTTTGAGATTTCACATATTTGCTTTCTTGACACATTTATCTCCTTCATATATATTTTGCAGTTTATCCCATATTTCTTTTGCAGTTTGACAATGCATAACTTTCATAGACTCTGTTCTATGCAAACCTCTCAAAAGTGCATTCATTGCTTTTGAATTGTAATGTTTTAGGAGCTTATCTTCCTTATCTGTAGGAGGATTAATTAAGGGATCGTATCAAATTTCAAATGCTTCCCAAATTTTATTGCTAAGTGCCATCAGGTAGATCTTCATTCTCATGCTCCAATATATATAGTCACTTCCATCAATTACTGGTGCTGAATTATCTGAGGACATATTCTTAGAATCCATTGTGTTTTTGTTAGCTTTTTCTTCAAGCTGTTAAACTCTTTTGAAGGAACCCACTCTGATACCAATTGAAGAACACAAGCTTATACTGAGAGGGGGGTGAACAGTATAAGACCACTTATTACTTTTCTTTCCAAATTAATATCATGCAATGTATAGATAGAAATATCAACAATAGTAATCAAAGCAATGTACAAATCACCACACATAATAGAGACACCGTAATTTACATGGTTCACCCAATGTGGGCTACTCCATGGAGAAAATATTTTACTAAAATATTTTCAATCAATCTCTTTGGAATCCTTTTCCTATTACAATATTTATAGACCTCTGTCCAAAGGAGACACCAATCCCCTAAATCAAGTTCGTGGATCTCTATCCATAGGAGAACTCCTTCTCCTCTTCTCTAGATGGTGATCCTCTAGAAGACTACTGCCTCCATTGCTCTAGCTTGTGGATCTCTCTTCATTGAAGACTCTTATCCCCACTCAGAAGACCTATCCTCACTGCCTTGGATAATGGATCTCTATCCACTGGAGACTACTATCCTCTCTGCTCTGTCACATCCAAAGCTCTATCTCAAATCTGAACTAAACATAGTCCTTTGGTCTAGCATAAATCTGCTCAATATTTGTCTCTGTCTGGCACAAACCTGTCCTCAAATATGCACCAAAATTTGTCCTCAATTATGCACTAAACACAGTCCTTCAATCTAGCACAAATCTGCTCAATATTTATCTCTGGTATGGCACAAACCTATCCTCAAATCTACACCAAAATCTATCCTCAATCTCTATTCTCAAGCCTTAACTCAAGGCTTGAATCAACTCTATTGGATCTGCCCTAAACCTTAACTCAAGGTTTGAACAAATCAATCAACTCTACTCTCAAGTCTTCTCAAAGACTTATCTCAAATCTGCCTTGTAAGCTTCCACAAAATCTCACACTAATCTATCCACAAGTCCTCTCTATAACTTGTCCAAATCTTCTCCACAAGTCCTCACTAGAACTTGCTTAAATCTACTCAACAATTCCTCTCTAGAACTTGCTCAAATATGCTCTACAAGTCCTCTCTATAACTTGCTCAAATCTGCTCTACAAGTCCTCTCTAGAACTTGCTCAAATTTGCTCTACAAGTCCTCTCTAGAACTTGCTCAAATTTGCTCTACAAGTACTCTCAAGAACTTATCCAAATATATATTGTAAGCTTCCACAAAAGCTCACACAAAATTAGTCCACAAGTCTCCTCAAAGACTTACCTCAAATCTGCTCAACAAGTCCACACTGAACTTGTCCAATCTCATAGAAACATAAAGAGAATTTGTTGGAGACTCAATATGTTCTATACTCATCACAATGATCAATTACTTTCAATAACTCTCTTAGAAACATAAGGAGAATTGTTAGAGACTCAATATGCTTCAAATTCAACTTAATGCTCAATCACTTTCTCAACTCAATTCAGAATATAGAATAGTTTGTTTTATGGAACTTGAACAATCACTTCACACATCCTGATGTAAGATCAAAATATATGAAGCTATTTTATTCATCCATAATGCAAGTATATATAAGCATACATAGGAATCTCATGTAGGTTAAGTGGTTGCAACAAGTTGCCTCAAATGGCCAACCACTTAACTAATGGTTAACTAATTGCTAACCTAGGATGCAACTAACTTGCTAGGAGACAAACAAGATCTCTAGCAGTTAACTAACACCTAACAACTTTGTCTTATGTGGGCATACTATGCCTCACGTGCAAACAAAGTGCAATAATAAGACATAACAATAATAATAATGAAATATAACTTAGGCTTAAATAAATAAGCCTAAGTATCCTCAACACTCCTCCCAACCATATAAGCATTGGACCCCAATGCTCTCAAAAAATGTGGAAGTTCATGGGCCATCTCATGGTGAGGAATACAACAAGCCATGTGTGAAAAGTGACCGTGATGAGCGACAAGGTAAGTAGTGGAAGAACCCTGTCAAGTGTGATGAGTCTTCATCTCGAAAACTCAATCTAAAATGAGCGAAAGCTGACGATCAGGTGCCACTGTTGCTGTAGGGCTAAAAACAAGATTAGGTACCAAAAGAGGGTCCTAAAATGGTGTCTTTGGAAATCGGTGCTCATCCAAAGGAACCCAAACACTGCCTCCAACCTATGGTGAGTGAGGATTGTGATGCTTTCGCCTCACTCCCTACGAAATCTCCTGCAAGTCCTATGGTACCTTGCCTAGAAGGCTCTGTCGATGCTTAGTAATGGAAGTAATCTTAGCTTGCTCCTCCATGTGTACAATGGTGGGAGTGGGCAAAGCCAAAGGTAACTTTTTTTAAACAAGTGGTTCAGTAGCTGTAGGTATACCTGAACTTATGCCAATGGAGTGAATGACATCTTTCTCATGAGTGAGAATGGTGGTTTCTTTAACCACTTGCTCTTGTGACTATTCATTATGTGGGAGTGCAACTTCTTCCTTTGCATGTTCCTTAGGTGGTACTTTTTCTTCATGTGTGGAACAAATGCTAGTAGGAGCCAAAATGAGTGCTTGACTCAATGGCTTCCTTACTTGCCTACAACTCAACATAAAATTGGAAGTAGGTAGTGCTTTGTATCAAGTAGTTTTTTCCATGCAACTCCAATGTGTAGGTGCTCTTTTTAGCATGATAAATAGCATTCCTATAAAATTTATAGGGTTTACCTAGCAAGAGTCCACAATAATCCATATTTGTGACATCACACCTAACTTTGTCCACAAACTTGTCACCAAAAGCAAAATTCAAGGTGCAAGTATGGGTGATGTTGGATGTGGAGTCTACATCTTTCCACCCAAGTGCATAAGGTTGGTGATGTGGTTTGATGGGAAGTTTCAACTTCTCCACAACGAACTTCGCAATGAGGTTCTTTTGTGATCCGTTATCAATGATACAATCAACATAGAAATCATGCGTCAAGTGGGTTCTAGTGACAAACAAATGATCACACCCCGCTTGAACAAATATATTGGACATTAGGGTAACTTTGTTCAGTTTACCCTTTAAAGCAGGATATTCTTCTTCTGTCCATGTAGCCAAAATGGGACCATCTTGTGGTTCCTCATGTGTAGGATGTACAATTAGGGATTTCTTCTTCTTAAACTTCTCAAAAGTATAGCATTTGGATTTTACATGTCCATGATTTTTACAAAAGACACAATACAATGAAAAAGAAGAATCTTTAGCATGAAAGGAAGAAGAATGTGCTTTAGGAGAAGTGGGAGGAGAAGAAGAATGAGGGAAATATTGAGAATTGTTCTTCACCTTCTGTTGATGTTGATTCCCACCTTTGGAAGAGCCCTCCTGTGATGAACGAGACTTTTTATATGCACCAACTTTCTCCTTTGCAAGAATGGCATGATTGAATGCCACATCCAAGGTGAGGAAGACATTGAATTTGATCTCCCTAAAAATTTGATCTTGCAAGCCACGAGTGAATTTATTAATCAAGTCATCTTTTGAATCTTTCACACCAAGCAATACCCTTAACCTATTGAATTGGAAAATGAAATCAGAAACTGACATCCCATAGGTTTGCCTCAACCTGTACCACTTGGTAGTGAGGTCACTTTGATAGTTTGGTGGAAAGAAGGTGTTTTTCAGAATTTGAGTCAACTCTTTCCAAATCATGGTGGCATTATGGCTCTGTATTTCTACAATGAAAACTTTTGCTAAAATTGTGAGATTTAGTGTAGCAAATGTGGCTTGTTCATCCTCCAAAATTTCAGCATAAGCAAACCAAGTTTACATATCCAAAATCCATGCAGATAAGACATCGGGATCCCTAGATCCATCATACATATTAACCTCACATTTGGCTTTGTTTGCATGATTATGGTGGATTTTGAGTTCACCAGGATTAAATTGCACAACAATATCTCTCACTTTTTCAGCCAAAATGTCTACTGCTTTGGTGAGGTTTTCCATGTTTTTTTTGAGGTCATGAGCCATTTGATTTCGGGTGTATGCCAGACTAGGAGGATTAACAAATGGTATTACAAAAACTTATCTAGGCTTAGGAACAATATCAGTTTCCTAATGCAAATAATTTGCCTAGATTTTACAAATTTTGCTCTAAAAAATAGGGCTATTTTAGTGTTTTTACAAAATTAAAATTTTTAATTTTGCAATTACAAAGTGCACTTAAAATGCTGAAATTTAGCCCTTTTACAATGCCAAAATTTGGTTAGGAGCGAAAATTATAAATTTGCGAAAAATTTGTAAAAGAACACAAAAAATTTCGCTGAATTTGGGCGAAAAACGGAGAAAATATAACCTTTTGAAGTTTTGACGCCAAAAAGGTAAAATTTGAAATTCTCCCTCCTTTTTCGCGTTTCCCGCCAAAATTGTTTTCGCACGCCAATTTTTTTTTTTCGAATTGGACGGGTCTACCCGCCGATCAACTGCGGACGACTGTCAGAGAAGCAGGCAACCGCCCCGAGAAACAGCAAGGTATAGCCACAGAGTGGCTGCCACGTGTCAACGGAGTCCACCGAAACGATGTCGTCAACTGTCCTACGTGAGGCGCCCACCAACCGGGCGCTGCCTATCGCGTGCGAGCGTGGCAAGGTGGTCGCCTTATGTGTGCGGGGGCGCTAATAAGTCCGAGGCTGCCCTCCGCACAATAAATGTGGGACAATGGTCCCTTTGTTTTTAAAAAAAAAAACCTTCTTCCCTGATGGCCGCCGGAAACGCCGAGATCTGCCAGAAAATATCGTTGAAAAATAAAACAACCTTAGCTTTGCATATAATTTTTCTCACCGAAATGATCAAACCTCACCGAAAAACTATTGCACGATGCTGGAAAAATGATTGCAAATCCCAAAAATTGTAAAAACATGAGGTTTTACCCTCGCTTCATTGGGAAATTATTGTTTTCTCGTCGGGATTCACAGTAGGTCGTAGAAAAATCAAACCTAACCTCGTTTACGATTGTCTGTACATCGAGAATTATGTTGTGGAGGGTTTCGTCGCTGTTTCTTGCTGCCTGCAACTGTTCAGAGACCTCATGTGAGTGGGAGAGGAGCCTTCCTTTAAAGAAGTCCGCAGTATCAACAATGAAACCGTCTGCAACTATCCCCCGTTCGACCTAGTGGAAGGCATCTATGATCGAGCCAAAGGAACTTCTGTGATTTTCTTTCTGCGTCTGCGATCGATTTTTAACGTCGACGCAACGAACGCCGCCTACCCTCGGCAGTCGACGCTAGCGTTGGCTTACCATCGACAATCACGTTGGCCTGTAGTCGGCCTTTAGTCGGTGGCCCGTCGGTCGGCATCAGTTGGCCATCGGTGTTGGGTGCCGGTGGTCGGCTGGTGGGGGCGGTCGCCGGCTAGTGTGGCCGTCGATCGGTTGGTACCATCTGGTGTCTGTGCCGGCCTGGTACCAATGGCGTCGGCTGGCTGGTGGCCGACCGGACTTTGGTGGGCTTCGGCTGCCGTGCGGGTGGCCGGTGGTGGCCGACTGTTGGCCTTGTGGCCATGCGGTGGCCCACCGAGGACTAGGTGGCCACGAGCTTCTAACTAAGCTAAAGCCTTAGTTAAAAAAAAAATTGGATGCGACCCTTGTTTTTTTTTTGAAATTTTAATATTAATATTAATATAAAATTTTAATATCTCCTTTTAGAGCTTTTTGACAAAAACCAGAATTTGATCAATTTATCAAATTTCATGCATAAAGGAAATCAAATCAACAAGTCCTTTTACATGTACCACTTCTTGTCAAGAATCACTTCCTTTCGGCAAACTCTCGGCAAGAGTGCAATGAATTTTCGTCTTGGCCACAATTTGGCCTCAAATTGGTGCAACTGATAGTCAACACCTTGTGCAGGGGTAATTTTTGTCCTCTATCACCTCAACTTCATTTGTATTGTGGGTGACTTCAAGCCAACTCCACTCAACACCTTCCTAGGATCTAGTAGTGAAGTGGTAGTTCTGTCCTCCTTCCTGCACTCTCTTGAAGCTAACTGATACCAATGATGTAGGATCAAAATGTATGAAGCTATTTTATTCATCCATAATGCAAGTATATATAAGCATACATAGGAATCTTACATAGGTTAAGCGGTTGCAACAAGTTGCCTCAAATGGCCAACCACTTAACAATGATACTCATGATCTTTGCAAACCCTAGTTCAAGTTCTTTGCTCAACAACAATGCTTATAAAACAATATTCACATAGCAATGATACTCGTGTTCTTTTCAAACCCTAGTTCAAGTTCTTCACACAACCAATGGCTTCAACAACAATGCTTAACAAACAAGGTTTTAACAACAATTATTTATTCCATAAAACCTTGAAGCATTAACTCAACATACTCAATAGGAAACCCTAATCAAGTCCTTTTCACTCCATACTTATTTTTAGAAACACCAATCACACAAATTAAATTTGGAAGAATATACCCATACCTTTTTCTTGATGATAAGGTTAGTTTAAAACAATAAAACACTTCTTTGCCAAGCTCAAGAAGGTTAGTTTAACAATACAAGGCATATAATAATTCATTAATACACCTTATTACTCCAATCTTAAAATAATATCCAACACCACAATAATTTGAATATTCACTTCTCAAAACCCAAAGACATCATAAATTGATCTCAATCAAACATATTTGTCATAATCCACTTCATAATTTTATTCTACAAAAATCAATCTATTTTTCTACTTATGACTCCCTATTTTATTATTGCACTTTAAATATAAAACCTTTAATCAATAATGCAATAACTAATCTTTCGTTTTCTAAGGTAAAAGTGTTAGTGTATCTTTGTATTATTCCATTATTTCATTATAGGGCATATTGTTATGTTGTTGTAACCAGTTCTATTCTTGCCTCCGGTGGTTCCGTCTTTGCAGGACTATTCTCAGGATGAGTTGGACTATATATATTTCATCAATATATTGAAACAGTTGATTGCTTGGTTATCATGGTATCAGAGTAGGAGGATTGCTCCGCTCAGATTGTGATTTGTCAATTGATTTTTGAAGTGTGAACTTTGATGCAAAAACCAGATCGGACTACGACCTGGCGGATCGATCGATCGATTGTAGACAACGATCAGCTGACTGGACTATGGGACCTGAGATAGGCCAGGGGTGACATGAGGCTTGACTACAACCAACTAGTGACGGACCGACAAGCTAGACTCAAGAAGGTGGCAGCGGGAGATCAAACTCAACTATCGGATTGTGACGACACTGGATACACAAAATTTGGTCGATCGATAGAAAACAATCGAGCAAGAGAAGTAATGCAACAAAGACCCCCCAACGAAGCTACCAAGGTGGCCCCCACGCGGGTGGTATGGCTCTACCCTCTCGGGTTTCTTTTGTCATTTTCCACTTTAATGTGGGATATACTATTGTTTTTAACAACCATCGACGCATCAGTCATAGACCTATCATTCCTCTGCCACAATCCCTATTTTTCCTTACTACTAGAAATGACCAAACGGATATTGGAGTACATCCTGCTAATCCAGACTTTTTTGACAATTTTAGTGGATTAAAATTTTGATTTAGTCCTTTGATTGTCTGCCATACTCATTTTTTCTCTCGAAGTTTATCACGGGGAAAATCCACCTGGTTCGGTCGACATGATGAACCCAGCCTACGGTGAAAATTTGCAGCAGTCTCTCTGAGGGTTTGTTTTGGAGTTGAGGTAGAGGAGCCATCTATGATTGCCCTTGTGTACCAAATGTTGTTGCCCCACAGAACCTGAGTGCCACTCTTGTCGCGACGCTAGAGAGGAGCCGCGGTTGAGCGGCGATTTGATATCTTGTCGCCCTATGAACTCTCAAGTAAGGGGAAGTATACCTTCACTCACACCAAGCTGCCTAGCTTGGCTGGCAAGCGGCCTGAGTGTAAGGCTATTAGGCCTAAGGTCAGGGGATCAAATCCCTCCGAACCCCCCCCCCCCCCGCGCCAAATAAGGTATTTTTGATTAAAAAAAAAAATCTTTATAGTTTTAAAAAAAAAAAAAATTAATTAATTAGAGAATTCCTTATAAAAAAATAATAATTTCAAATAGTTTTTGTTTATTTAAAATTCTTTTTTTTTATCAAAGAAATAAAAAACTTTAATTAAATTAAGAAAAAAATTAAAAAAACCATAAGAATTTGTTTTTACCTCTAAAGAGTTTTCTGTATTCTTGAATGCACATGGGATCACAAGACAGTTGACTACTGCTTACACTCCTTAGCAAAATGGAGTTGTTGAGAGGAGGAACCATTCTATCATGGAAATGGTTCGTTGTATGCTCACAGGGGCTAGTCTTGGGAAACAATATTAGGCAGAAGTTGTCACCACTGTAGTATATCTGTTGAATAGGGCACCCACAAAATCCCTAAAAGGAATGACTCCACAGGAAGCATGGAGTGGTCGAAAACCCTCCATCTCATCTTCGCATTTTTTGATGTAAATCTTTCATGCACATACCGAAAGAGAAAAGGAAGAAGCTTGATGAGAAGACATTGAAGTGTATTCTTCTTGGCTATGATGAGCACTCCAAGGGCTATCATTTGATTTATCCTTTGACCAAGAAGATTTATGTCAGTAGAGATGTTGTTTTTGATGGGGCTTTCACATCACAAAGCACATCTAATGTATACCTTGATCTTGTGGAATCCAAAGTTGAGAAGTCCCCTTCGTCACCAAAGACTAGAGGTCCTTCTACTTCATCTTCTTCATCACCACAGAAGAAGAATCCAAAATGGTATACAAGTACAATCAAAGACTCCAAGTTATCCACTCCTCCACATTTGACTTTGGATAGACCTCATACTCGTAGCGTGGCTCAATAGCAAAGAGCAGCAGCAAATACTACTGAGGGTGATGATCTTTATCAATATTTTGAGGAATTTTTTGTAGATCCAGAGAGAGAAACAGAGGATATGGATATAGATGATAACATGGTGTTTATTTCTTCAATGAATGAACATGAACCTGCTTCAGTACAAGATGCCCTTAGTGAGACACAATGGAAGGCTGCTATGGATGCTGAGTATAAGTCTCTAAAAAATAACAAAACTTGGGAGCTTGTCGATCTACCACATGAAAATAAGCCCATTGGCTGCAAATGGTTGTACAAAGTCAAGTACAAGGCATATGGGACAATTCATAAGCATAAGGCCCGTCTTGTTGCAAAGGGTTATGCACAAAAGAAAGACATTGACTATGAGGAAACTTTTGCACCTACTACTCGTATGACCACCATTCGAGTTCTTTGTGTTGTGGCAACACAGTATGGGTGGAAATTTCACCAAATGGATGTCAATTGTGCTTTTCTGAATGGTGATCTCCAAGATGAAGTCTACATGACACAACCTGAAGGATTTGAAATGGAAGGCCAAGAGCAGAAAGTGTGCAAGTTGGTCAAATCCTTGTATGGTTTAAAACAAGCTCCTCGAGCTTGGTATATAAAAATGGATAATCACCTCCTGCAGCATGGATTTAAGAGATTTCTGTCAGATGCAAACCTCTATTTCAAGAAATAAGGTTATGAGATAGTGTTGTTTGTACTCTATGTTGATGATCTGCTCATTATAGGGAGTTCAGAAACTATGATCTCTACTATCAAAAGTGACTTGAGTAAATCTTTTGAGATGACAGATCTCGGACTTCTCCATTATTGTCTTGGTATGGAAGTGAGCCAGAAGGAACACTACAAAGTGTCTCAGAAAAAATATGCCAAGACATTGTTAGAAAAATATCGCATGACTGATTGCAAACCTATGGCAAATCCAATGGAATCAGGACTTTAGTTATCGCGATATGATGATTCACCTCAAGTAGATGGTACTCTCTATCGACAACTGATCGGGAGTATCATATATCTGACTAATACTAGGCCAAATATCGTATTTGTTGTCAACTATCTTTCGAGGTTCATGCAGGAACCTAAGACTACTCACTGGAAAGCAACAAAATGTGTTCTTCACTATGTCCGTGGCACAATGGAATATGGCCTAGAATACAAGAGGGATGACAAATTCTTCTTGCAAGGATACATGCACTCTGACTATGTCGGGTCATATGATGATCGTAAGTCAACTTCAGGATATATATTTCATCTTGGATCCAGTCCTGTCTCTTGGCACAACAAGAAGCAACAGGTGGTTGCTATCTCATCTACAGAGGCAGAGTATCACGCCGCACGTGAAGCTGTGTACGAAGTGATATGGTTGCGTCACATTTTGACAAGCATGGGTCATCCATCAAAATCTCCAATACACTTGTTTTGCGGAAACCAAGGTGTTTTGAACCTTGTTAAGAATCCAGTGCATCATGAGAAAACCAAGCACATTGATACACAATATCACTTCATTTGAGACAAAGTTCCAAAGCATCGAATTCAGCTTCAGTACATCTCCACCGATGCTCAAGTTGCAGATATTTTCACTAAGGCACTTGCACGTGTCAAATTTGAATTGTTTCACAGTTCTTTATGTATTAAGGGGGATGTTAGTTAGTAGTTATATTATTACCCAAATAATGTAATAAGGGGGGATGTTAGCGTATATTTGTATTATTCCATTATAGGGCATATTGTTATGCTGTTGTAACCAGTTTTATTCTTGCCTTCGGTGGTTTCGTCTTTGTAGGACTATTCTCGGGGTGAGTTGGACTATATATATTTCATCAATATATTGAAACAATTGATTGCTTGGTTATCAAAAAGAGCTTTTATCCACCAATTAAACTTTCACCTAACACTTTTATAAAATCTAGAAAACTCCTTTTTAACTTAGGCACTAATCAAACCATTTACCTCCTTATTTCTCCTAAGTCTAACCTTAGCCTAAGTCAAAAAATCAAATATTAAATAAAAGAATGTTACCACTTTGGCTTTGCACGAAGCGCTTCTCTCCTTAAGCACTTTCACCTTGGCTCCCAACGACGTGGAACCACGTGCTCCCTTGGAGCCTCCACTCCCTTGCACCCTTTGATTTCCACAAGCCACGTATTGGTTTCTTCTCTCACGCTGCCCTAAGTCTTCGCACAAACTGTTGTTTCATGAGGAGAAATTTTGCAAAGCTCGAAGATCAATTATTTCAACGGATGAGAGGATGCATAACCTTTGATAAGGATATGGTATTTATATATCATGTGCCTTTGTTTCTTCATGTCGACGATGAGAACATGGTGACGTCGGTGGAAGAGGGGCAAACCTTACCCGCGAATAACCCGACGCTCAATATTTATAGTATGCGCCCAAACTTTAGCTTATTTAATTTATTAAATATAATAAATTAAATTCTTTTGAAGAATTTAATTATTATAATTTAATAATTAAATGGGCTTTGGTATTTTAAACCAAACTTTAGGGCATCCTCGATTTTTAGAAAAACCTTGCAACTTGCCCACATGGTTTTAATGAAAACCATTTAACTTGCCACCTTTGGTTTTAATAAAAACCATTCAAATCTGCCATTCATAATATTGCGAGGTGTGTTTTGATATCTTTTCACTTGCACCTTTCAACCATTCGATGTCAGTGATGATTCGCTTCTTGGCATCAATGACAACTTCATGTTTTGACATAAATCAACAATGCCATATTTCTATCTTGACATCAATGACAACTCTTATGGACTCAAAATGTTCAACAGTAATGGAAGAAACTTTGAAATATAGAGAATTAATCTTCACTAGTTGATTTGTTAATATAGTGGAATTAATGTTGAGTTCTGATCTTCACGAGTTTTTCTACAACCCTATGGAAAGACTCTAGCCAAATGTAATATCAAAAAATTTAGAACTAAGATTTTTGAACTCCTCTCAGCCTCTCTTTGTGGCTCTCCCTATTTCCTATATGGTCTACCATGTGCTTTGATATCACTGTTAGCTTTTGATGGGACTATAGTACATGGAATACAACCACAAGATGCAATATAACTATTCTGAGATAACTATAAACTAATGACACAATAATATGCAATAAAATAATGAGATGAACATTTGTGAATAACTCAAAAATATACCATTACTGAGAGTGACAAAAATAGTACAATGCTATATAATGGAGGATATGAACACTCTATGAATAGATATGAAAAGACTACATTGTACCCTAGTACAAAACTATACCATATACTCTCTATATTTACTACTACTCTGAAATCACTCACTATGAGGCCTTTATATAGGACTATAGATTCCTTGGCCCTTACTCTATCTAAGACTTATGTACATGTGGACTACATGCACATTGATACTTGTGCATTTATTACAATACTTGAAGTAACTAACTAACTTTACTCTAAAGTAAACTCCTACTCTAGTTATGTACCAAAGGTGGTACATTCACATGACCCAAATGATGTAATATACTCTAACAGAGCTCACATGCATATGTACTTGCATGATTAGAGTTCAAGGATTAAAATTGAAACTTTGTAAAAATAAATTCTATGGAGCAAATAACTTGTAGAATTCAAACTTAGAAAATTTGGTAAGTTAAGGGCCAAGAAAATCACTTAAAGTGAATTTATTCAATTCTTGGGTGATTCATTATCCTTGGAGGAGTTAGGAATATTTTTTGACTTTTTGAGCAAATTGCTCCTTGAATTCAACTTGGAGAAATTTTACTATTTTAGAGTGAATTACTAGTCATTTTAAGTGGATTTCTTAATGATCAAAGTGAATCACTAGCCAGATTGAGCTTTGAAAAAATTCAAACCTTTCTTGGGTGATTGGCCTCAAATGAAGCGAATCACTTGTTGAGTGAGATCTTTGACAAAAATTTTCCAAGTTTATCCTAACTAGTTTCTACTTATGGCAGATACAAATTTGGATCCAAAAGTGAAAAATTCTATCAATCTAATGTTGTCTTGCTTTCTTGCCTCACAAAAAAATATAGTTATGAAGTCATAATTCACAAAGCACTAATAAAAATTGAACACAAATAAAAAAAGAAATGAAATTAAAAGTCAATTTGGGATTGGGCTTGTTAAATAAAGTCCTTGGTCCCAATGATCCACTCTAGATTCAACTTGGACTTTTTTTGCATATTTAGAGTGGAGGACTAGCTTAGTGTAGCAAATTGCTCCGTTATTTTGACTTAAAGGATTTTATATTATCTTTCAAACAATTGGTTTCAAGTAAATCAAATCATTCCAAGTTTGGAGCAAATTGCTTCCTAAATAATCATTTCCCAAAAAATCCTCAAAATTGGACCAAATGCTTCCTACTTGTGGCATGATGTAAAATTAGCACTAAACTTGAGAAATTCAACCAAATAATAGACTAAAGGGGTTGTGTCCATTGGGCATACCAGAAACTATATTGAATTGGAAAATTGTCTAACTTCTTATATGCCATCAATTCTAGTTTCAAAAAGTTGGATGGAAGGGATAAGCCTCTTCCAGCCTCCAAATTTAGGTCAACTACCTGCTATGCTTGTTAAAATCTAACTAGTCTAATCTAATTATATGAAATTTAAAGACGAGCAAGTAAAATACGGAAAGCAAATACAAAAATGAATTGCATGAAAGTAAATTTTGAAGTTTTGGGGTAAGAGAGGGCTAAAAGTAAATATGATTGAAACCATAGCAAGGAGAGTGTGTGATCAATCAACACATGAGAAAATCGAATAACAACAATACATTCCCATTCATATGAGTTGAAATTATAAGAGAAATGAGAATATGGGAAAAATTACATTGCCATAATCACTACACATTTTGCAATCCAAGAGAACAATGTCATTGATGAAATGCAAAAGACTTATCAAATTTTCATCAATTTCAAAAAATAAAGCATAATGTAGGTCTCACAAAATATAGCTCTGAATTTCTCAAGGCCAAAAGATATTTACAATGGAGTCCAGAGCTCCTATTTATGGGAAGAATTCAAACCTGAGTTACCTTGGGTGAAAAAATATTTCTCCTAGTAAAAATAAAGATTTGGGGGCATCATTAACAAAATAATCCACTTCCAAATGTTACATACCTCTAATTACATCTCTAAATGAGTTAGTAGGTCTTAAAATGATTGGTGGTGCCATTACATGCCAAAATATTGCTTTCCAATATCTTCCTTAGGATCCATGCCTCTATTTTTACCCCTGTGTGTCCATGAGATATTTATTCTAAGAGACGAGCAAATCACTCATGTTTGCTAGTGAATTGCTCCAACCTATTAGTACTTCGCTCTTGTAAGCCAATTGCTCTTGTTTGCTAGTGGATCGCTTCTATGAGCAAATTGATCTTTTGTCCTTCACTTAACAAAATCTAGAGATTTTGGAGGTTTCAATTAACTCATACAAATTGTTTTGTAAACCTCTAAAATGATGAAATTTCCAAAATGGTGAATCAATTAAAAAATTAAAAAGATATAATTACGAAGATTTAAGAGTTTTACATTATACACCAACCTTTTAATTTCATAGATAGATATCTTGTAAAGTAAGAGCTACTATATAAAAGAGTGGGTCTTGTTTCAAAAAAAAATATATATATATATATATATATATATATATATATATATATATGGTATAATTAATTATAAAAAATATTAAAAATATGCAATTAAACATAGTTAGGATAAAAGACGAAGAATTAAAAGTTTTGCTTTTTAAACTGACCTTTATTTTTATTAAAAAATATCTTGTAAAGTTACGAGGACACTTAAAAAGAGGGACTACACTTTTAAAAATGTATAGACCTAGGTTTCACTTGCTATAAACCTTGATCCAATGTAGCCAATACAATAAACATAATGGATGGCCTTATGGATGAGACCATTTCAACTCTCTATAATCAATTTAAAAAAAAAAACATAAAACATTATTGTAAAATTTTTAATTTTAATAAAGTTTTATGATAATAAAATTTTTATGTATATTTTAAATTAGGTTTTAAATTTAAATTAATAATGAGGTGTTCATTTACCATAATCTTAATGAAAACTATTAAGATAAAACCAAACCACTCTTTAATAATATTTGTTAATAGAATTTTTGTGAGTGTGGTCTACCAACAAGGACGTCACTTGCATTATCGGTGACGTGACTTATATATATTTGTTAATAGATGTCAATTAACATCCTCAATTACTATGAGGTAGCAACTGGTTAAAAGGTGAACTATGAGAAAAACAAAATTTTCTTTTTGAACACATCAGTCCAAAGGCAGATAAAAATTGCGAGAATTATTGGTTGTAATATTTCCAACCTCCCAAGTCCGAGGTGTAGACCAATTGATTCATCCAAACCCCATAAGGGGGGCGGAGGTTCAAGGTTCAAATCTTGGGTCTCGTCGAACTGAATGCTTGTCCCTTTCCTGGTGCTTTCAGCGGCGTAAAAGGTTTAAAATGATTGTGGCATGGTGGTTATAGGGGCGGACTGCACGAAGATTTGTGTGGTGGCTTCTGGGGCGAACAACGCAGAATACTATGGCAGCCATAAAAAGCTGGACAGCCTGCTCGGATTCGTGGCAGCTACGGATTCCACCATGTAAATTTAAAAAAATATATATATTTCCAACCTCCCTTCAATTTATCTTGGTCTTCCCTTGTTATAATATTTCCAAAAATGTCGGAGAATTTATGGAATAATATTATTGATAGAATTCTAAAGAAAATTGCAAGCTGGAAGAAGGCATTGTTGAGTCAAGCGACAAAGGCAGTTCTTGTCCGAGCCTGTCTCCAAAGCATACCAGTTTTTTTTTATGTCCATATTAAAAGTTCTGGCAACAATATGCCCAAAAATCAAACAAATTCAAAGAAACTTTCTGTGGTCTGGGAATGAAAATCGGAGGAGGTTTCCTTTAGTTGTTTGGGATAAAATTTGCTGGAAAAAAGAGAGTGGAGGGTTTGGTTTCAGAAGAGTTCATCAAATGAGTCTAGCTCTACTAACAAAACAGGGATGAAGAATTGCTTCAGACACTCAATCTTCATGGAGAGATATAATCAAAGGGAAATACCTCCATCAAAATACCTTCATGAATGAGGTCCCAGTTCACAATGGATCATACTTATGGAATTTGGTTGTCCAAACTAAAGATATTCTAAGAAGGGGTCTAAGATGGAAACTTGGCAACGGTAGAAGCATAAGGTTTTGGGAGGATCCATGGCTAAAGGATTTCCTTGTCATCAGAGATCAAAATTTAGCAATTTTAAAGCCTTTCATAGACCACCTATTCGACAGCCAAGTGTCTAATTTCGTCACTCAAAATCCCAATGGCTAATAATGGAAATCTATTCCAACTGACAATCTCAATATTGCTTGCAAAAATGTGGTTGTAGCCTTAGCGAATCTTCTTAGAGTGTACGTGATCCCAAGAAATCAACCGAGAGACACGTTTGGAATCCCTGTGAAGACAGACAATTTTTAGTCAAATCAGCATATTACATCCAAAGTCCTCTTGTTGCCCGTGTGTGGCCCAAAAAGTTGATTTCCAAAGTCTCCTTTTTTTCGTGGCTCGCATCCCAAAATAAAATTTTAACTATAGATAACCTTATAAAAAAGGTATGTTCATTCCAAATCGTTGTTGTCTTTGCAACTCCAATTGGGAATTTGTCCAACATCTATTTTTGGAATGCCCATTTTCTAGGTCTATCTTAAATGCCCTCTTTGAGATTGTCAATGTTGCTTGGGTTCAACCGCCTTCCATTCCTCTCCTCTTTGAGCAATGGCCCAATCCATTTGTCAACTCCCGGCTCAAGTTCCTTTGGTCTATTTGCCTCCATCATTACCTTTGGAACCTTTGGCAAGTCTAGTTGGAACATAATAACAAAAATTTTAATGATTGTAGTAGAGACCATAAGTCAATTTTTTCCCGTATCATTTCCTTTGTGTCAGAAAAAGCTCAAATGGTGTCATCTGAAGAGTGTCCCAAACCTGGTCTTGAAACCCGTCTTTGTGCTTTCTTTAAACTCAGTCACATTTTGAGTAGGACCCCCAAATCCCAAGTGGATAGATCAAGCATCAAATGGACCTCCCCTCCTCCTGGCTGGACAAAGCTCAATTTTGATGGCGTAGCAAAAGGAAACCCAAGTAGTGCGGGCAGTGGAGGTATTATCAAAATTGGCAAAGGAAAAATTCTCATGGCATTTGCAGAGAATCTCGGAATCCGAACAAATAATATGGCTGAGGTGAGAGCCCTCCACCAAGGACTGACGGTGTTAAGTGATCTTGATATTGACCAACTCATTGTTGAAGGAGACTCCTTGCTTGCCATTAACTGGCTTAAGGGAAACCAACATCCTCCGTAGAACATTAGTAACATCATCGATGAATGCAAGAGAATGATGGGCAAATATTTGAATGTCATCATTCAACACGTGTACAGGGAAGGTAATAAGGTGACTGACTTGTTGGCTAACAAAGGTGTCATGGAGCAATCCTTCCGTGTGTGGCGAACCAACTTTCCACCGGGGCTCATGGATGATAGCAGTGGAGGTAAAATTTATCTTCTTTAATATGGTTAATAATCTTGGTCAGTTATTTAGGCCCACCAACCATCCAAATATGCTCCATGTCTATCCCTTGCCTCTTGGAAGGTGTGACATCTTGGGTTTTTTTTGGCAGTTTCCAGAATCAGAAAACTTTCGTCTTGGTGGCAGCGATGAAGAGGCAAATGCTAACCCTGATTAGATGGTGTAAGTAACCTAGATCTTGCTTTCAAATCTTTGTCTTTCAATGTCTACTTAGTTTGTGGTTGTCTGTTTTTAAGAGGAAGCGCTGGGAGTGCTTTTCTTTTGTTTGTGTGTTGTTCAGCTGTGTTGGTTTCCAGCCTGTTGGTTTCTGTTTTTTTTATGATCGCTTTTGGATTCCTGGTTTAACTTTGTAAAAAAATGCAAATCCTTTCAAAATCCCTCCATTAAAAAATATATATTTATTTTAAAATTATAATAAATTTTAATTTAGCATTATCCAAAAACTATATTGAACTTATAAAATTGCAAGTGACCGCTAAAACCCAAAGATTTAGATATCTTCATTTTTCATTATCCACTTGCAGGTATACAAAACACAAGAAAAAACAATTGCCGAGGGATCTGCTCGAGGGCATCTTTGTTGATAATTTAGATCAGCTTCTTACATAAAACGTTACACGTCTTTTCCACACAGTGGGTCCCAACATTTATAAAGATATATAAACCATAAGGTGTGTTGAAATATAATTTAATTTAAAATATTTTATAAAAATTAGTAATTTAATTTATTTAAAATAAAAAATATTTTTTAAATGCAACTATTATACATACAACCACGCCAAGAATATGCCATGAGATAGTCCTTATTCGTGTTATTTTTTTTGTATGACATGGCAGGTATACAAAAAAACAAGAGAAAACAATTGCCGACGGATCTGCTTGAGGGCATCTTTGTTGATAATTTAGATCAGGTTCTTACATAAAACGTTACATGTCTTTTCCACACAGTGGGTCCCAACATTTATAAAGATAAATAAACCATAAGTTGTGTTGAAATATAATTTAATTTAAAATATTTTATAAAAATTAATAATTTAATTTATTTAAAAAATATATATATTTTTAATGTAACTATTATACAGACAACCACGCCAAGAATATGCCATGAGATGGTCCTTATTCATGTTATTTGTTTTTTATATGACATGGCATCACCTTAATACTTTAGGGTAACACAGACTTTCTGCAAAAATAAAAAGACCTATTTATAATAAGCCAAGCACATCTAATTAAAATATTTTCTGCTAATACAAGACAAAACTCTCTTCTGGTTTAGCAAAAATCTAAAACAGACAGAACTCTCTTCTGGTTTAGCAAAAGTCTAAAACAGGCAGAACTCTCTTCTGGTTTAGCAAAAATCTAAAACAGAAGAAGAACAGAAAGCCTCAAAACATAGTCATAAGGACTGGATCTTAGACCCCCACCTCTTTCTATGTGGCTAAAGATGGGGAGACATGGGCTAAACAGAGTATCTAGGACGCCATGTAGGATTCAGGTCACTTAGATATCAGTCAGCCCATATACACTCTATGGTACTATATGATAATATAAAGGATGACAACAGATTGTAATACCCCATAAAACCCACTTCAAGATATATTTACATACCAAAGAACAAGACACCATAGAACTTCTCAATCTCTGCTAGTGCTGGATCAGCGAATGCTGCCAAAGAAGCATTAGCATCTAGCCAGCAAAAAGGAGTTGGATGAGTGAATCACCTGCCAGAAATTGGAATCACAATCTCCAAACTTTGATCCATCACCCATGAGGATTTATGGCAGTCAAAGCATGCCTCCAGAAGTTTTGAGAGCCTGTAAACGATTTCTCCCATGCTAGGTCTAATTGTAGGATCCTCTTCTACACATGCTCTTGCTATTACTGCCAGACTGATAGCACTGTCTATGGGGCATGCGTTTTGTAGATTTGGGTCCATCCATTTCCTTAGCTTTTCTTCTCTATCTTCTCCTTCTAAAAGAGGCCTTATTTGGTTCCAAAGCAGGCCTGCCTTTCCTTCAATGGGAACTCGATGTTCATCCCTCACTATTGCCTCTTTACCTGACATAAGCTCCAGAAGCACAACCCCAAATGCAAAAACATCAAGCTTAGGTGAGACTAGTCCATGAGCAAGGTATTCTGGAGCGATGTAACCCTGTGTGCCCTTGATATGTTTAGTTAACGCATTGATCCCAGATTTTGCCATTCCAAAGTTTGCAATTTTTGCCCTGAATTGGCTATCAAGAAGAATATTGTTGCTGTTCAAGTCCTTGTGCACAACACTTGGGGTCGTGTGCTCATGGATGTACTCAAGCCCAGTTGCCACATCTAAAGCAATTTGTAATCTTGTTTTCCATGGCAGAAAAGTAGAGCTTGAGGAACATGATCCCTGGTTTAGATTAGTAGGTGACATGTGATTACTATATAACCACCCATTGAGAGACTTATTTTGAACATATTCATAAATCAAATAACACTGCCCCTCAGAAGTAATGCAAAACCCTTCTAATCTAACCAAATTCCCATGGTTCACCTTGAGCAACAAATTCAGCTCTTGAGACACATCCCCTTTGATGTGCTTGATTGCAACTTCTTGGCCATCAATGATACCTCTGTAGACAGAGCCCTCTATGTGGAAGAGGGGACTAAAGTTTTGGGTTGCTTCTCTTACAACATCAAGAGAATAGGTAAGTGGCTTGCCTAAGCAGTCATACACATCAGCCAGAAGATCCTCTTGTCCACTTGTATTTCTTTGCAATGATTTCAATTTGGGACTTGGTGACTGCTTTCCATTGTTGAAAACTTTTGCAAGTCCTGAAGACCTGTGTCTAAGCCCATAGACTGTTCCAGCAGCCAGAAGCCCTACCAGCCCAGCAATGGAGAAACCTATTGTGAGGGCCCTGTGTGAGTTGCCCTTCCTACCCTCAGCCAAAACAGGAAGACTTGAAAAATTCATAGATAGCATAGAATTTTGTGAAACAGGAATCAAAATTGTAAAACCAGTACCTTTTTCAAAATCTATTTGTCCATTCATAGATACCAATTCTTGCAAATCAGAATCTAACCTCCTACTTATACTTTCCAAGGTATCATTGCTATCAACCACATAGGTAATAAGCATGGTCATACCCTTTTCCAGTTGTTCTCTTGTTGGGCATCTGCATCTGATTGGAAAAACCACCTCTGTATCCTTCCAAAGGTTGAATGGGTCCAACTTTGGATTCGCTGCTTCCACAGCCTGATAAGTTGTCAGGTTCCCAAACTTGGTAGTGGACACAATATAAAAGGTGTCATCTCCACTAATCCAGTAAGTAATATTGGCTTGTGATACATTCCCCATGCACCCACATGTGATGGGGACCAGCAAGGCCTGGCCATGGATCAATTGGGTGTTCTCATTCACCAAATTGTTGGCCCTTGCAATCATCAGTTTGCTCACTCCAAACAAATCACTGATGTTGTCCAGAGAAAGGAAATCAGGGGCATGTGCTCTGTAAAAAACATATGTCTGACATGGGGATGGACCATCAGAGCAGGCATAGCCTGTGATATTAGAAACTCTACTGGTCTGGGATTGGACATGCCTTGCTTGAAGAAAAAACACTAGAAACCAGCAGTACAGTGCAGGGTTCTCCATCAATATGCTTTCCCAAATACACACGATGATTCCGCTACAAACTCTTATGCCCAATATGTGGAAAGAAGATACTAAAGCGATATGCACTCTTCTTTTGTCTTACAGGTTGGCAGAACTTTTTATGCAGGTTGAACCATTATAGAGATTGGAGCATCTTCTTGCAATATACAAAGGAGACCTTGGAGTCTTTTAAAGGCAATCTAAAGTAGTAATGCCTTTGTTCTATTCGACTCTTGGGTATCTAGCTTTTGTCACCAAGCTGGTCTTAGGCAAAGGAATGTATGGACTGCATTCAAGTCCGGATCTTCATCACAGACAGGGATCGGTTTAGTGGGTCCTCAGACAAGGCACCCAAAATTCCGCTGAATGAGACGAAACATTTGTCATTAGTTTTTCCAGAGCACTCCTCACCATGCCACATCATGTGCAAGGTGAGCTCATTGATGACAACAAGGGAATACCTACTGTCATTTTAGTTTGCTAATTTTCTTCATGTGGAGATTCGAGACCTCGAAGAGAGATAATAAAGAGAATTAAAATCCTGAAATTTTGTACTGCTAACACCTTCACCATTCTACTAAAATTTTACGGACTTACTAAACTCTTATATACTTACATCCTGACATCAGGTGCAATGGATCAACATTGACTAATTTAACTCCTAATCAGGGTGGAAGCTGAGTTTACATATTCTCCTTTTATATTGTGCTTACCACTATAATTTTTTCCTTCCAATGCCTGTTGCAGTTGGTAAACTTTAAAAGTCATGGTGAGATATGTAAATCAATAAATAGATTTCTATCTTTTAGATGACATAAATTTTCAGAAAAAATTTGGGTCCACCTCAGTATTCAAGTTACGAAAATAAAATAATGCTGTTTCTTTTCAAACGACTGCAATTTAAATGTGTTATTCTTCAACTGCTAAATTAATTAATATTAGGATACATGATGACTGCTCACCTCACCTTCTTGAAACCAGGGGGAAGAAATTGTAATTGAACAGAGAATGACTGTGCCCTTATCTAATATTGGTCAACACTATAATTGAATATGATATAATTCACACTAACCGCCATTAAACCACATATCAAGTTCAATCATTCAGACTTTGACATCAAACTCATATGAAAATTTAACAAATACTTCCAAAATGTTAAACTTTCAATTTCAGGAAAAATGGTCAAAAGGCTCGTCACCAGATCCTTCCTGTCTCTTAAGATGTGGACTCTTAAGAACATCTAAAAACTAATTGGTAGCACTAGTGTTCCATAATACATTTAGGGTTTCTTGCTATTTGACCTTTGATACATTTTTAAATATAATTCTAAAACAATAACCTAGCCCGGCAAATTATGCCATGAAATTGAGACCCTGATGTTAAAATAATAAATATATAAAAATCAATAACGATTTTTTTCAATAGGATTTGTCTTAAAACAGAAATGACACATTCCAGGGGAAGCCTAACAACACAAGAAATTGAAAACGTATCAGAATTGATTAGTGGATTACTATTTTTTATATCCAATCTGTTATATGTAGTGATAAAGACATTTTAAAGACTACCCATATTTAAAAAATGTGAGATCCGCTCATGTAGAGGAGTTGGAGAGCAAGCGGGTGGTTAAAACTCTCCAGTTATCGAGAGGCCCAGGTTCAAATCTCTCCCCTCACATGTTGCAGATACCTTGTATATAAAAGGTTCCTCATAAAAAAAAAATATATGTTGTATATAAAAGGTTCCTCGTGAAAAAAAAACGTGAGATGAAATAAGTGTAATAGGTTTCCTTGTGTATGGGATTATAAGGTTTATCCAATATAAGTTTATGTATAAATTGACATATGCTGATTTTTTTTTTCCTTAAACAAGTTGTACTCGGTCCCTCTTAATAAATTATAACTATTGAAAGTATATAAACAGATTTAGTTCTCATATTAATTGAGTTGTTTTATATATATATATATATATATATATATATATATATATATATATATATAAGTCTAAATTCTTGATTTTATTTAATTTTCTTTGTAAATACAAATATTCTATAATTCAACATCCTTCTACTTAACATTTTCCTATAGCAACCTTCACAATACCAAAACTCCACTTTTATTATTTAAGCACTACATCTTAGTAGAGTAATATTTCCAAAACTTTGTTATCATAGTCCACTTTATCAGCTCTGGATTGTTAGTTTTCTTCCTAAAGCATAAGTGCAACCACAAAAACTATAATAAATAGTTTAACATTCGCAAGAAGTTAAAAGTTCATGATTAAATCTTATCAAGGAATATATGCGTAGTAACTAAACTATGGGTCTGTTAGCTTTCCATGTAAATTAAGTCATAGAAAGCTTTATTCAGGATCAAGTATAAATCAAGTATATATCACTAATCAAAATAACAATTAATCTCAATATTGAAATAACAAAATATCACAAATATAACTCAAATATATACAATATCAAAAGATTACAAGAATAATTTAGATTGATCACATTTTTTGGAGCTTTATCTCCAATATATAATTTTAAATGGCTTTTTAGTACTCTAGCTATTGCTCTCCTCTAACATTTGGGAGATGCATCCTTTCATATTCCTCTCATAAAGACAAATCTCTCATCTTGCCACATATTATGTCTCTTCATTCTCTATCATACTTTGCACTTTCTCTCATATTGACACATACATTATATAAAATATAAATCATTCTACCAAACTAATATTTACAAGGGGGCCAAATAATGTAATACTTCCAATAGGGTCATATATAATAAAAGTGGAATTCATTTTAATCCCGCATAATCAATTAAAAAAACATTTTATCATTTTAATGAGTTATGAAATATTTTTTTATTTATATTATAATGGCATTTTAACAAATCATAATGGTATTTTTTAATAAATAGTCTAACAGACTCAAAAAATTAAAAGTTTCAATCCATACTCTATCCCATAATCTAACCAACAACTCAAATAATCCATTCAACTTGAAGTCCATCTAGTATCATCTTCTTTTGCTTCAGTATACAAAAATTCTACTTGCTTCTCAAAATCATAGTCTGCTTTACCAAATCTAAACTATTAGTTTCCTCCAATGCATTGATCTATAAATGAATCCTTTGGAACATTATTTTCAATTTGCTCCTTTCGGATTTTTCTTGTCAACTTTGCTAAACTTACTACTTCCTCTAACCATATAAAAGAGAATTTAACTTCATGATCCTCTATTAAAACCCCTCTATTGGCTAATCTATCTACACATTTGTTCCCTTCCTTTAATGCATGTGTAAACCTAATTTCTTCAAACTTTGTAGCAAGGTCTTGTATTTCCACAATGATCTCTTGTATGTTCCATGGAGCCTTTGCTTTTCTCAAAATTACATTTATTACTATTAGTGAATCACCTTCCATCCATACTTTGTTCCATTTCATTTATTTGCATATTTTTAATTTTTCCAAAGCCACCCAAGCTTCAACTTCATTATTTGTCTTAAATCCACTACTAAAAGCATAATGTGACAAAATCTCACCCCTATTATTTTTTATTATTCCTCCTCTTGTTGGTCTTGGATTTCCTTTAGAAGCTCCATCAAAATTCAACTTGACCAACTCTGCTTATGGTGTTTTTGCTTTATATTTTTTGTATTTTATTTCTCATGTACCTACCGTCATAATTCTAGTTGATGACTTGACTCCATCTATCACGGCTCTCTACTTCAAGATTAGGATTTGGGGGAGTTGATAGGGCTAGTTTAGACTCCTCTATGGCTAAACAAAACTTCCTTCTCATTACCTCTAAATTGCATTCATTTCCTTTTAGATATTCTTCTATTATTTTTCAACCATACAATCCAAAGTATTGTATATTTCGATGTATTCTAGATTGTTTGTAGCGCCTCCCTTTTAAAAGTGCTCTCTCATTGCTTTAGCCATTCTTCATTTTTTGCATTCATCACCACAAATTATTGGTAGCTCATATAAATTCTTCTAACTACTCCAAAAAATGTTGCTCTTACGAGATGCCATAGAATTTAATTTGTTAAAGGTAAGCAATCAAGCAATTATGCTTCACACTTGCTTTGATACCATGTTATATTTTATAGTAGTCTCCAAAAATGAATGGACATTACCAAAAAATGCAGAAATCAAGTGATAGAAAGCAAACATGTGATATGAGAGGGTGCCTATAGACACTAAAATATCTCACTAAAGGAAAATAGAATACATTTTAACTGATAATAAAGTGGTTGGTATGAGGGGGTTATTTATACCCAATTACAAGATACCTCTAGGTCAAGGTTAATGAATCAATATTTAGGCTATGTAATAAAATATTACAAAATATTTACCTAGACAAGGTGTGCAAGGGAACAAAAGACATATACAAATAATATAATACAAAGTCGGTCATTCCATCAAGTGAAGCTTAACCACTACATATTCCAATAGTATATGGTTACAAGCAACTTTTCATTTTCACTAGTTGACATAGTATATACAAAATCACATTTTATATGTTAAATTATTTTTAAAACATTTCAAAAGATATATTTGATGATTCCAAATCAAAGAATTTATATACAATTGATTTATTATTTTTAGCATGGATGCAAAGGGGTATCAACTTATTAGATTCAAACTTAGTCCTTCTCATAGTATGTAAAGTTTGAACTTGGGTCCTTAATGATGGGTAGCCTCCAATTATCACTAGGAAATTTTAATAGATAAATTTTATGTTGAGTTTTAATACTTCTACTTACATATTATATTTATGTTATTTAGTTATAGAAAAACAATCATTATTAATCAAAGTCAGATTAAAATAACTTCAACATAATTATCCTTTAAAATAAAAATATAATGTTTGTTCAAGGTAAATTGAGGATTTTTTACAAGTTCTCCACCCTTAACAAGAGAACAAATGGACTCCTCAAGCAAAATTTGATCTCCTATACCTTTCACATCTTCCAATGTAGTTGATATTGATCTTCTAGTTATCGAGAGGCCCAGGTTCAAATCTCTCCCCTCACATGTTGCAGATATGTTGTATATAAAAGGTTCCTCATAAAAAAAAAAAATGAATTATTGAAAATGCAAGACAAGACATGAACAAAAATGAATTAATGAAAATGCAAGACAAGACATGAAAAAATATGTGTGATGGTGGATTTGAAAAAAACCTCCAAATAAAAAACTCTTTGGAATAGGCCATAATTATATTAGAACACAAGGGGTAAACAATGTTTTTTAATATTGTTAGTAAGTTGTTTCGTGTCAATGTGTTTTGGGACAATCCCAAAATAAGCTAATATTTAATGATCTTAGTTTTAATAATTATATTTAAGTAGTAAAAATAAGTTTTAAAAATATCAAGTGGAAAAGATCTTAAATTTTTGTTTTTTATGTTGAGCCTTGTAATTAGATTGAATAATACTCTAATGATTATTAATCTTGTTCTTTTCACAACAAACCTATAAAAGTTAAAAAGGAAATGTCTCACATGATATCCATACCCCATTTATACTAACAAAAGGCATATGGATATATAACAATTGTTAATGCATACAAGTGATAGATAATAATGGAAGGAAGAGAAAGAAGTAATAGAGGGTTCTTTCTCCTACTTAAGACTTATCCTATCAAAAATATAGATTCAATTAGCTACAACTCAAAACTCTTAAAGGATGGGATTTTTTGGCCCTTGATGTTTTAGGGACCTCAGAAGGAGTGGCCATAATGTGGTAGGCAAATCAATTTAGGCTAACCAAATTTGCATTACTTGACTCAAGTAGAAATTATATTATTTTCAATGGAGCTTGGAGAAATAGTGATAGTGGTGAACATTTATGGCCCCTATAAAGACAATATGTAGTATTGGGATAATCTTATGGATCATAAGTTTCTAGAAGTTGATAATTTAATTTTAGGAGGTGATTTAAAATTAACTCTTTCTAGGAGTGAAGTGTGGTGTACTTGATATGGGAACAATTCAATTGATAATTTAATTTATTTTCCAAGTATATATAGGTATTTGAGATGACAATATAAAAAATAAGCAATATTCTTCAAATCTTCCAAATCACACATGCAGTACCTTTTGGGGAAGATCAAGTGGCATTAGCCCAAAATAATCCAATAATTAACTAACTTGAGCTAACTGTCTAACAACTAAGCGACTTTGGTCAACAACTTACTAACTAAATCTATTAACCTAAAAACTTAGAAACTAACATAGGTTTCTAGAAAACTAATGTAAGCCTATGCCTAGATGAATCCTTATCATTCCTCCCAAAAATAAAAGCATTGGACTCTAATGCTTATACAAATAAAGCGGGAGAAAACCTTCTAATGTCCAAAGTTCCCAAAAATGCAATCCTTGAACCGATGAAGAAGATATAGACCTTTCATAAGGCTATGCTATATCACAAAGAGCATCCAATCATATTTTAAGGTTCTCTCTATCATAGAGAACATACAATCACCTATTAAGACTGCTTTAGAGAGCATAAAATTATCTCAAAGGAATAGAGAAGTGACTAATACTCCTGCAAATGGAGTATCCAAAAGCAAATAATGCTAAAAATGACCATGGTAGTAAATGTTTTCAATATTCTTCACAAAATGTTGTCTATTCCTCACATAATTCATGCTTAAAAACTAGAAGCATGCACCTCAAACCAATAGTTGATTCCCTTGCTTGCCAAGAAGGCACCTTAAACTACAATCGATTCACTATGGAAAATATTTGTAACAAAAAGAGGAAGAAGTAACAAAGGGCATAAATCCTTGTGATCCAATATATGGCATAAATCCTTGTAGCTAGGGATGACCAAGCTCTCATCATGGCACCCACTAAGACCGATATATTCGAGGACAAATTCAAGTAACTGTAAAAAGATGAGGTAAAGGATATCACCATGGCAAATACAAGGATGAAGAATGTCTCGTCAAGGAATCCACCATGACTTAAACACACTAAGCATACATGAAAATGGTTTTGCACCTTAATAAAAAGCTAATTAATTAATTAAAAGGTGCATCAACATAATAGTAATTGAATTAATTAATTAATTAATTTAACTTTTAATTACTTAATTAATTAATTAATTAATTAATTTATATGTCCTAAGGTTTTACCTTTTACCTTAGGTTTTTAACCTCCTAAATGGTCAAACTCTTTCTATCACCCACACTAACAACGACTTGTTGGGTTTTAATGGTCCTCATCCACCACCATGTGCCACATGGTGCTCCTAGATGTCTTTTGTCCATATTTGTTCTACTGTTCTTTCTATCTATGTCAAATCAGGTACTAAGGGGTCCCTTCAACAATAAATTTCATGTATCTTTTGGCATCGTAGACATCAAAATATCCATATTATCGAAACATTTGAAAGACTCTGGTCATCACTAAAATACAAATGTCCTCATCTACTGAGGTAAGTAGCTTTTAATGCATTTGCCTTTCATGCTCCCAGAGAAGTGTTTGCTATATCAAAATAATGATCATTTATTACCAAAGACATGTTGATAGCAGTGCCCTTCTCCAAGCATCATTGTACACTTCATGGAACCAGGGGTCTAAAAAAAACCATTTACCAGAATGTTGCATCCTACAAATATGTTTTGATTCATTAATCATTCGACAAACAACTTGTGTTTTAGACAATGACTATTAACCTATTATATTTTAGGCTTTAGCTTTGTAATAGATTCATGTGTTATTGGAGGGATATTGCACTGAGAAAATGTGCTATGAACATATTGTACAAAGCCTACAAGAGAAAAAGAGCTCTAGAAATACATTTTCAACATCGACGAGTATCTTAGTCATCGATTAATGGCCATAAAATACTTGGACATCGAATAATCTGCTTCATCAAGTGGCCACTAGATGGAGGATGAAAGACATTATGAAGGAGAGAATGCATTGATCCTTTCAAACAATAAAGAGCATTCAAAGTTGTGACTTCCCAATAGGTGATGTCAGACATCAAATAATATGACATTCTAAAATAAATCAAATGACTGAAAACACATGGCAATAGTGAAAATCATCAAGCCTATTATTGAGGTGAAGAAAAATTGGCAAGTTGCAACCTGTCATGCTCATTACATTGTGTAATCATGCCTTAGGCTAATGGAGCAAACAAATCCAAAGTTGATGAAACATGTGATGATCTAGCTATTCTTGTGTCATCCTCCGATGTGATGTTCTTAATGTAGGATACTAGTCATGAATGCAAGTTATAAATGCCAAAAATAATGGTTGCTAATAGTCTCTTTAGATGTGAGAGGATGGTGGTAATGAATAACACCCACATATGATGAATTTATTCTATAGCCATTACCTCTCAAAACACAAGACTCTACAAATCTTCTTAAATGAAGTTGCTTCTAGCAGGTCGACATGAAACTAGAGGGAGAAAGGGATCTGTCATGGAGACATTAATTACAGATAGAGAGAAAGCTACAGAGAGTGGGGAGGGGAGAACTACCAAGGAGATGATTCCCCCTCTCAAAATTCTAGAAAAAATGAACTGCTTTGATACCAACTAATATGGGAATAATCAAACTGATAATGTTATTTATTTTCCAAGGTTATATGGGCATCCAAGATGCCAATATTATAAAAATAGCAATATCATTCAAATATCTCAAATCACATGTAAAGTGCATTTTTGGGAAGATCAAGTGGCATTAGTCCAAAATAATCTAATAGTTAGCTAACTTTATAACAACTACACAACTTAGGCTAACAACTTACTAACTGAAGCTATTAGACTAATAACCTAGAAACTAACATAGGTTTCTAGAAAAATAATGTGAACTAAGGTTTATGCTTAAATTTTACATGAATAATAGTTATGCCTATGCCTATATGAATCCTTATCAATACTATTGTTAGAACTGATCAACTGGCTAAATACTCCATCCAAACGTTTAAAGCCAAGGGGCTATAGATCTGGCACCTATAACCCAAATTGGAGAAACATGAGGACATGGGTTGATAGCATTTCTAAGATACTGGATATATTCTTAGCAGTTGAATTTGGTAAATGGAACTTATAGACTAAAGTCTTGGGTTGAAGTCGAAGGAGATTTTGATCACTTTCTTATCATGCTTCTTATAGGAAAAGATTAAAAAACTATATTGTCCTTTTAAATTCAATTTTGAGTGGTTAACATAGTATAGCTTTGTAATTCTAGTCAAATAAGAATGAGTGAATTTTGATCCTAGTCTAAGAGAATATGCTAGTATTCAATTTGTAACAAATCTAAAAAGGATTAAGGTAGCAGTGGTTAAGTGGACCTATAAAAAGAAACTGATGGATGAGCAAAAATTGAGGGAGATTGAGGAGGAGTTTGTAGTGTATCCAGTAGTTGACTTTGAAAAAGAATTGGATGAGGAAATAAGGCTTAAGCATAAAAGTTTAGAACAAGAGAGAATATTGTTGGTAAAGAAATAAGCATGATGGAGGATCAAAAGTGGAGCAATTTGGATTACAAATGGGGATGAAAACACTCAATTTTTCTATAGCTTTACAAATCATAAAAAAAAAAAATACAATTTGGGTGCTACAAGGTCAATATGGAAGTAAAGTCTCCTTTAAAGGAATAACAAACATGGGAGTAAGGTATTTTTGTCAAATATACAAGGATCTTGGTCAAGTCAATATATCTTAAATAGTCAAAATAGCTTTTTTTTTCCTAGATTTATAAATAAAGAAGCCAATGGTGAGTTGGCTTAGGAAGTATCAAAGAAGGAGCTCAAAATTGTTTTAACCCATTTTTAAAAAGATAAGAGTCTTGGACCTAATGGCTAGACAATGGAATTCATTCTTAGGTTTTATGACCTTTTGGAATCTGACCTACTAAAGGTTGTGGAGTCTATGTAGATAGGAAGGGCAAATGTAGTCTTCAACTCTACCTTCATTGCTCTTATTCCAAAAGAGGACAATCCATCTTCCTTTGATGATTTTAGGCCCAATTCTCTATGTAAGTATATGTACAAAATTATAGCAAAATTAATTACATCAAGAATTAAAAGGTTTCTCACTACTTCTATATCTATTGAGTAGTTTGGGTTCCTACATGGTATGTAGATTCATGAAGCAAAAGTCTTCATACCATAAAATCAAAGAAATTATCAACAATGGTGATGAAGTTGGATCTTTCCAAATCTTTTGAAAAGGTAAACTGGTTAGATTTAAGAATGATACTCATATTGGGTTTTACATGTAGATGGTGAGTTGGATTATGGGATGCCTATGTTATGTTTCTTTTACAATTTTTGGACATTTTAATTAATGAGAATATTATCCCAAAAAATCTTAGTATTAAGAATAAAAAATTGAAATGGATTATTAATATAAATATAATAATGCAAACCTAAAATTAAAAGCAAAACCTTAGAAAATAACATAAAATTAAAAATTTAAATGAATTATAATGTCAAACCTTAGAAAATAAATATTATTAATAATAGCCATAAACTAATTTTTTCGGCCATGGTTTTAATTTGATCTATTATTATGTGTTGCAGGTAATTGAACCAAAAGGGGAGGAAGATGAAATACCAGATCAAGAAGGTGAAACGTCGAAGACCTTGAAACCTCTAAAACCTTTGGAGAAAAAATGCATTTCAATATCTACCATGTAGAATCACTACAAGAACAGGGGATGACTCAGATTGAAGCTCAGCCAGCTGGAAGCCATTAAAGTCAAGTAAATTATAGAAACCAATTATAAAGAATGAAAGCCGAAGGAAGGAGATACATTGAACCTAAACCTAATTTAAACCACGTAGTGCTTGACAACTCAACATCTCAAATTATTGCAGATATCCAAGGGCTAAAATTGTAGATCTAAATCAAGAGAATCCACAAATTGACACATCATCAAGAGATAGCTCATTAGTCCAACTATAAACCATTGAAGTCCAATTGTAAACCACCAGAATACAACTGTAAAACCGTTGTAAAGCACTAAAATTTGAAATTTTAAGGCTATAAATAGCCATTGAGACCCCATTCCAAAGGGTCGGATTCCACTATTAGAAATAGTCAATTTTAAGATTTTTTTCTTTAGTAGTTTGTGGATGTCCACATCCTATCATTGTACTTGGAGAATTATTCTTGCAATCACCTAATGCAAGCAAGTCTGAGTGTAATCATTGAATATCTTATCAATACAATGTATTAGAATTCTTGGTGTAATCTGCACATGATGATGGTGGTTACATTTGAGTCAATTTTAGTACATTATAATTTTTTCCCTTTGAAGATAGCACCATCTTGGTCTCAGATTGTGTGAATGTTGATCGGGCTAAGGCTGGTTGATTTCAAAATTTGCTGCTTCAACAGATTTCAACATAAGTCTTCAAAAATATAATGAATTGTTTTATTTATTTCTTTAACCCTTTCCTTTTAATTTTTTTGACAAATAGATTAGGAGTAGTTTAGTTTGATGTTTTGAAGATTTTATTTAATGAATGTGCACTATATTCTTTTAAGTTTTCAAAATATATTTTCAATGAATTTTAAAATCATAATCAAAATGTAGCAAGCCTAGAATATTGCTTTCATGTACAATATATTGTGAAATTCATCAAGAATAGGATAATTGATATTTGATAATTAGAGTATATTGAACTTGAATTCAGACCCTAAAATAAGAATTAATCACTCACCCTTGTAACAGTTACATGTGGCCCTTAATATTCCAACAATTTTCTTTATTTTCCTCTTTATATTTTAAAATAAATTAATCAATTTAGACCAACCTTACTAGAACCTTAGGGAAATACATATTTCCTTTTAAGATAGGACATCTTGTCCTAAATTTTGGTATATATTTGCAATTGGGTAGATAAATCACTCAACAAGCCCTTCCATCTATATATTTGGGAATGCTAATGTTTATTGGATTCTACAAAGATCAGGTTTGGGATACATTGATAGATAAATTTCAATGCAAGTTAGTAGGTTGGAAAGAAAATTTATTAAGTCAGAAGTAAGCTTCAGCTGCTAAAGAGAACTCTCCAAGCCATACCAATATATTTCTTATCTGTGTTTAAGATTCCAACTAAAGTTGTAAACATATTAGAAAGTATACAAAAAACATTTACAGTTAAGATTTGAGGAGAATATTAGAATCCCCCTTGTTGCATGGAAGAAAGTGTGTAGGCCAAAATCAATAGGAGGATTGAGACTAAGGAGGATAAGAAACATAAATAAGGTCCCAAATATAAAAGTAGGATGGAGGATAATGAAAGGTCAATCATTGTGGGCTAGAATTCTAAAGAATAAGTACCTATACAACCAAGAAGAAATAATAATTATAACTACATTAAATCCCTATAATATCTCTTCTATATGGAACCATACACTAAAGGGAAGAGAGGTATAGAAAGGTGTCCAATGGAAAATTGGCAATGGTAGGTCAATCCACTTTTGGTAGAATGCATGGTTGGAGAACCACCCAATAAGTAAGGATGAGTAGATAGTAAAAGTTTGAGAAGATCTAAAACAAAGATATGGGAGTCTGCTTTGTGATTACATGGGCTAGGAAGATTGAGAGGTAAGGTGGAAGGAACTTATGAGTAATATCCAAAATGTGGAAGCATTAAGTAACATCAAAACCAAACGAAGGTCCTTCCATATAAGTGTTAATATGGAGGAAGACAACATAGTATGGGTAGCAACACAAGAAGACTCCTTTAGTGTAAAATTGACCTATAAGTTACTAACATCAAAACCAGAAGGGGGATTTCAATGGGAGAGACTGTGGGGAAGGAAGGCTACACCTAAGATAACAATTTTTCTATGGTTTGTTGTGAAAAAAATCTCCTTAGAGTAGATAACTTACATAAGAGAAGGTTTCAATTTCCAAATAGGTGTTACCTATGTGAAGCACAAGAAGAGATAATGAAACACATAATGTTAGAGTGTAACTATTCCTTAAAGATACTTCAATAATTAATCAAGAATATGGAGACTAAATGGGTAGTGCCAATTAATATGGTAGAGTGGATTGAGCAGTGGGAAAATTCATTTAAGAGTACTAAATTGAATCATATAAGGGACCCAATTCCATTCCACTATGCATGGGGTATATGGTTGGAGCAAAATAGAAGAATATTTAAGGAGGGAAAGAGAGCTACATATAGAAACAGTCAAAATATTTGAGCTACTATAGTGGAAAATGCGAAAACCGTGAGGATTAAAGAAAAATAAAATTAGTAGAGGAAGCAAGAATAAGTGAATAATGGGATATAAGCCTAGTAAGGGTGGAGAATAATACCCAAGTAGATCCATGAAGGAAGTGTAAAATGGTAACCACCCAGGGAAGGATGGCTAAAACTCAATTTTTATGGAGCATCTAAAGGGAATCTTGGTAAGGATGGGGGTGGAGCAGTGATAAGGGGTAATAATAGAATTCTAATTGGAACTGTTAGTGAGTATTTAGGCACTATGGCAAGTCATCAAGTAGAAGCAAGAGCGACATTGGTTGGAGAAAAATTGGCAAGACAACTAGGAGTGAGAAAGTTGATATTGGACAAAGATTCACTTAACTTTATCAATTGTTTTAATAAGAGAGATACGGTAAGTTGGTGGGTGTTAAGTACAATAGAAAAGATCCTGAACTCATTGGATAATTTTAAAATATCTCATGTATTCAAAGAAGGAAATGGGATGGTGGATTGGTTAGCTAACTGGGGGGCTCTTTTTTAAGAGGACAAAAGATAGATTCCCCATATATTGTTCATCCAAACGTAAATTAGTAAATGAAAAGGGAAAGATATGATATCAGGGTATAATATATGATAAGTTGACAAAGGTGTCTAGAATAATTTTACTAGGACTATCGTTAATGCCATTTTTCTTTATTATAACTAAGGCTATTTTTTGGGACTATTGCTATGACTATTTTTTAGGACTATTGCTAAGGTTAATTTTTGGGACTATTGCTAAGGTTGTTATCTAATATTGTTACTAAGGTTATTTTTAGACTGTTGCTATGACTATTTTTCAACATTGATTGTAAGACTATTTTCAGGACTATTGCTAGGGTTGTTTTTCCAAGACTATTGCTAAGGCTATTTTCTAGGACTATAGTTTAGGCTGTTTCTAGAACTATTGCTAAGTCTATTTTATAGTGCTATTGCTATGGTTGTTTTCTAAGACTGACGCTAAGGTTATTTTCTAGGATTGTTGCTAACACTATTTTTAAGACTATTACTAAGGTTATTTTCTAGGATTGTTGCTAACACTATTTTTAAGACTATTACTAAGGTTATTTTTTAGAACTACTATTATAGTTGTATTCTAGGATAGTTGCTAAGACTATCTTCTAGGACTATTGCTAAAGAGTTTGTTGGAATGCCTATAGTAGGTGTGCACTAAATTATTTATATTAGGAGTGTGATGAAATTCATATAGCAGTTTGCATTGAAATATGCACAATATAATTTTGTTGGGATTGTTGTTGAGGATGTTTTTTAGAATTGTAGCTAAAGCTATTTTTTGGGACTATTGCTATGACTATTTTTTAAGATTATTTTTAGACTGTTGCTATGACTATTTTCAAGACTATTGTTGAGGCTATTTTTAGGACTATTACTGAGGTTAATTTTTAGAAATTTTTCTAAGGTTGTTTTCCAAGATTGTTGCTAAGGCTATTTTCCAAGACTATTGCTAAGGTTATTTTCTGGAATAAAACTGAGGCTATTTTATAGAACTACTGTTAAGGCTATTTTCTAGGGTTGTTGCTATGGTTGTTTTCAAGACTATTTCTAAGGTTGTTTCATGGACTGCTGCTAACATAGTTTTTTAAGATTATTGCTAAGGTTGTTTTCTTACTATAGTTGTATTTTAAGACACTAAGGTTATCTTCTAGGATTGTTGCTAAGGAGTTCACTAGAATATTTAGGTGTGTTCCAGATTATCTATATCAAGAGTGCAACAAAATTCATATAGTAATTCATTGCAAAATATACACAATGGAGATGCACCAAAGTATGTTGCAGTGTTTATATGCCAAAATAAATTGAAAATTTGATGTGTCATAATGTATTAAAGTTTTGGCAGTATTGATGTAGCCAAATTAATAGAATTATTTATTGTGGTCTGTTCTAAGAATGTATATGAAAATTTTAGTATGTATTGAAGTTTTTTGTAAGAGGAAAAATAGAATGTAAGACCGTATAGACTAGTCCATGCTTGTAGAAGGATTCACGCCCTTTCAAAAGCCTTGTTTTACCAATATATATATATATATATATAGTTTAAAATTTCATGGACTTGATCTTTAAGAGAGTCAACATGCAACCAAAAGTATATGTGTTGTTGAAAGCATGCATCATGCATTAGGATGTAGGAAAAATTTAAGCAAGTATTTCTTAATATACATTTTGAAGTATTATCAAGATTTAGGTTTTTAGTCTTCAAGATGAATAGACTAAATTTTAAAATAAAAAGAACACTTTCCTTTATAATATCATAATATATAAAAGTAAAATCTTTAAAAAATCTCTTTAAGAAAATTTTCTATATTCATTTATACAAAAGAGAAGATCTTTTTAATAAACAGAATAATGCTTTTACCCCACACAAATAATTAATTCTATAAGGTGTGAAACTATTCCTTTTGTGATAGATAACACATTATTTGAAACTTTTTACTTAATGAATTTTTTTTGTAACAAACTTATATAACTTACTTAATAACAAGTAGAAGACACACGGGCTAAGGGCTAAGCTATCTTCAAAGAAGTAGAAGACCACTTGTGAGTATTATAAGGGAGAGAACATTCAACAGAGAAATACTTGCTAAAATTATAAAATATTGAAGTTGAGTTTGTAAAGATTGGTGGTTTTCTTCTAGATGATGACAAATATTTTGAAGGATCTGCCTCAAATATAGAGGACCACTAGAGCATCTATTATGGGGAAGATATTATTGTCACTAATTTATTTTCTCTTTATCCCATTAGTTTAGAATATGGGGGTGTTGAAATTATAATTTGATTCATGGACAAGGTCAACATTGTATGAAGTATTGGATAGTCCTAAGGGCATTTCATTATACAATGTATTAATTAAGTGTAATATATATTGTGTAAACCTTATGCGTCGTGGTTAACATTATTATAGTTAAACCCTCTTTATAACTTGTAATTAACCTAAATTCCTCTTGTTGTGTTTGTTTAGGTTAAAATTTTATTATGTAATTGGGGTTTTGGAATTGGTATAAATGCCTCCTCTCATTCCTCATTTCTTTATCAAAGTGGTGTAATATTATCTATGAATATGGCGGTCATTTATGGTTCCTATAGTTTCCCACCATCTCTATCTATTTTATTTTATTTTCACTTTCTATATAATATTTCAATGGATGGATTGCTTTTGTTTATTTTTGGAAAATATTATGAATTTCAACAAGTCCAAATACTTTTATAAACCAAGATATCATCAAAATAGATGATTAAAATTTTTAGATTAGGTCTATAATAAAACCATTGTCATATGAATAAATATGATGGGTGGATTGGTGGATATCAAAATGCATAACCAACCACTTGTAGATCCTAAACTTATTCTTGAATTTTATTATTCAAACATCCCAAGGTTCCATCGAAACTTAGTGATATTCAATGTAAGTCATGTTTAGTGAAGTACTTATCTCCCTAAAGCTAATCTAGAAGATAATCACTTTAAAGTAGGTAGGATTTCTTCACAATGATTTTTTTACGATGATAATACTCTATGACTAACCACCCCTCTTTATTATCACCTTTGGCAATATAATAAAAGAAAATCTATAAAGATAAGTGTTGAGATAAGTTGTGTTATAATTAGTAATTTCTTACTTTGGAGCTCTATATTAACACTTCAAATGAATCTAATATGATATAATGATCAGTTAATAAGTGAAAATCCTTGTGCAAATTCAATAGAATGTTTAATGCTCCTAAATACAAGTGTCATTTAGGCCTCTTTAAAAATATTAAAGAAAGCATCAATCAACAATTTATTTCTAATGATGACATATTCTTAGCATTGTCTTTCTTGGATTCCCTAACAATGTGATTAATTATAAATTATGCAAATTGACTAATAATCCTCCTCTAAATCAAAATATTAATATAATACTAATTGAACTTGTGCACTTTATCACCCTTATGTAGTTGGTAGATGTAAAATTCATCAAAAATAACCTTAAATTGTTATTGATATGGCGTTCCAAAAAATTAACAGTCCAACAGAGTAACATTATAAATAATTATGTATTTGAATGGATCAATAATAAATCTCATAGACACTTTGAAGTAACAAGTGTCGATTTCTCTTCCTTGATCCATACTAATTTTTATTAGTATGGATGATTTATATTTGGAAAACAAAGATAGTCTACCAATTTTTATCAAGTTTTTTTACAATCACTATCAAGCATAAGTTTCACCAACCCTTAGTGGATGCAATTTCATAAGCATTCCTATTCTTGGATAGGTTGGTAGGGTTTGGGGAGTTTTTTGGAGTAGAAGCAATCATTTTACAACATAATAATAATAATTATTTTGTTACTTGGAGTATACATGTAGAGCAAGTTGGTAAATATACTCTAATAAATTAATAGTTATTGGGTAATCTTATCTAGAAAATGATAAAACAATCTATATATAAATTGCATGCCAAAGAAATCATCACTGTAAGTATGTTATTGTATGTATCAAGTTCATGATAATTTTGTATCTTTGATGAATTGTGTATGGTTGAGTTCATCAAATAAAGGTTGGCATGCTTACCCTTGTTTGGAATATTATGTAATAAGGGGGGAATGTTATAAATATTACATAATAGGTATAATTTAATAATGTGGATCATGTTACCTAAATATATTTTAGGACACCTACACTATAGTTAGTTATGTTATTAGAATAATAATGGATTTGTTAATTATACCTGCATAGGTAAGTTGGTTATAGTTAGTTTTTTTCCAATGAGTTTACACATGTTTTTGTTGAGCAAGGTGCAGCGACAATATTGTCATTGTTGTCAACACACTCAGATGGAAAGGTTGATGCAGTGGACAATTTTTCGAAGGTTTTTTGGAGTATGTACATTGATGTTCAATGCTTATGAGGATGTTTTTGATGTTCGAGTGAAGTTGTTATAGGTTGTTCGTGCAAATTTGCAAAAGTTAAAAAAATCGTCAAGAAGTTGTCAAAAAATTGCAAAAGTCATCATGGGCATAGTTGGACAAGATGGATCAGTTTAGAACATGCCAACATGTCAAAAAATAGTCCATAACAGAGTTGGAGGTGTCAGCATAGTGTTTGAATTGATCAGTGACATTTTTGGTATCTTGGTGAATGATTTGGCAAGTGGTTGTACAGGCCAAAAAAGGGTAGTTTTGTCAGAAGCACTGTGAGCAAACCAAGAAGAATTTGATAACAAAATTTTAATTGGAGGTGGTCATTATCTTCAAGAACATGTGTTCAAAATTTCCACCAAAATGGAGAAACGAGGTGAATGTTACAACCGTTGCAATACTGTCACAAAAACGCTCTTTTTAGAAAAAGTGTGTTAGCAACAGTTTTCATGGAGGTGGTATAGGAGAATTGTAAGGAATTATGTAGTGATATTCGGACTAGATATAGTAAGTATTGCAAATATTCTACGTTTCAAATTTTAGAGAAAACAAAGTTACAAGGTGAGATTTATGATTGTTGCAAAAACGGTATAGGTCACTTTTATGTCAATTTGTTCCACTTGTGCAAAATCCTTCAATTGGCCATTTCGATCTTGTAGAGTCGCCAGATTTTTGGTTTCAGTGTTGTTACACCTTCGAGACATCACATAGAGCATCTTTCATTTTTTGTTTGAGGTTTCACGTGGCTCCAAAGTAAGAGAACGAGTAAGGTGTCAATTCTTTGCATGTGCCGTGTTTGACAAAATGCCTTCTCAAAATAAAAAAAGGAAGTTATATTGTTTTAAGCAGCTTCATTAAAGAAAATATTTTTAAAAATTGAAAAGGGAAAAAGAATGCAAGTGTGTGCTTTTTAAGTGACAAGGGATTTTATTGAAAAGTGGGGACTTTATTTTGTGAAGAGAGAAGTGTGTGTGGAGAAAAATAAAGAGTGAAAATCCGTGATTTTTTGGAGAGTGGTGAAAAATGTCACTTCAATATTTTGGGCATAACTTTCTCATATGATATTCATTTTGGCTAAAATTTTGAGAGGAGTTCATAGAAAAAGTACTGCATAATACCCAGAAAGAGTTTAGCAATTAGTAAAACGAGCTAAGAGAAAAAATTAGTTTTTTTTTAGAAGAGAAGATTCAAATTATGAGTAATGCAGAGAGGGATGTTATACTGGGTGAAATAGAAAGTTTTAGATTTTGAGATTACAGATCATATAGCATTCTGGTTTTTGTGAAGACATTTATATATGTCATTTTATTATCAATATCAAAATAAAGTGGGTGCTTGGTAGAGGGGTTGGTGCTCCTTTCTATTGGTGCAGATAAATCAGGGGTTGGTGCTCCTTCCAGTGGGTGTTGGTAAATTGATTGTAAATTTGGTGCTTTGCAAAGGTTGGATTTGTATGGGAGTCCAAACAGTCATTTTTGAGGATGTAGCCAAATTGATGAACCTCAGCACATCTTGTGTTGTGTGATGTTCTCTTATTATACTTGCTTTATTTGGTTTTATGTTTTCATTGTTTTGGCTTTGAGTGTTGAAGATTTAAGTTTTAAAGAGCTACACTAATTCACCCCCCATATTAGTGTCATTGTGAGACTAACAATTGGTATCAGAGCAAGGTTATTGAACATTCTTAACCGACTATGGTGATCTTGGAAGTGACACAATGATAGGTGGTGAAGGCTTCTCATCAAACAAAGCACCATTGTTTGACGAAACTAATTACGCATTTTGGAGACTCAGGATGCAAACATATCTTTGTGCTTTGGGATACGACATTTGAAATTCAGTAGATAGTGGATACATAATACCCACCACTTCTCCAACCGATGCTGCCGATAAGAAACTATTTGAGAATGAATCAAAAGAAAAGAATGCTATCATGTGTGGATTAGTGGACAACAAACTGGTAAAGATTATGGGTTGTAAAACGGTAAAGAAAATATGGAAAAAACTGAAGAGCATTCATGAAGGAGACATTAAGATCAACAAGGCCAAGTTAAAAACACATCGAGCTAAGTTCAAAGTATTAAATATGAATGACGATGAGAATATAGAGGCATATATGCTGAGAGTTAATGAAGTCATTAATGCGATTAGAGGACTTAGCGAGGAAATCAAAGATTTTTCAATCGTGAAAAAGGTATTAAGATCCCTTCCCCAAACATTTTATTCTAAAGTTTTAGCTATAGAAGAAGCTAAAGATCTAAATTCTTTTATTATGGATGAGATGCATGGTTCTTTGACTGCATATGAGATGAGAATAGGAAAATCTAAACCCATAGACAGAGAATCTACTTTTAAAGCCCATAAAAATATGAAAGAAAAACAAGAATTCGAGGAAGAAGAGACATCAGATGAAATGGAAGCAAACTTTGTTTGAAAACTAAAAATGAGAAAAGAAAATTACAGAGGAAAGTTATCGTTTAAGTGTTTCAACTGTGGAGGTGTTGGGTATTTTGCAGCTAAATGTCCACTTAATGAGAAGAACATAAGTGATGAAGGATCGCACGAAGAAAGAAGTGACTGGAAAAAAAACAAATTTCAGAAAAGACAACTTCAAGAAGAAAATTTTCATCTCCAAGAATTTCAGTTCATCAGAAGATAGCTCCAGTGAGGATTTTAAAAATAAAACAGGTGAAGCTCTTTTCATGGCACTCAAAAAAGAAAAACTAGAAAAAGAACAGGAATATGATGAAGAAGAAATTGACACAAAAGTGAATTTGGAAGAGGAACTAATTACAACTCTAGATGAATTAAAGATAGAAAGAAAAAAGAATAAGAAAATTTCAAGAAAGCTTGAGGATGCAAATGAAATCATAACAAATTTGAAAGTACAGATAGAAGAATCCAAGAAAATATTCAAAGATCTCAAAGTGCAAATAACAATGAAAATAGATTATTGCAGCAAGCTAGAAGAAGAGATTGTTGGTTTAAGAATGTAGCTAGAAGAGATGAATCAGAAAATTAGTTGTTATCACAAATGGGAAGAAAGTTCTATGAAGTTGGATAAGATCATAAATAACCAAAAGAATACAAGCATCAAATTTGGTTTGGGTTTTGATGAAGGAGAATCGTCAAATGGATCAAAGGCCATAAATGAAGAATCCACAAAGAATGAAGAGAAGAAACAGGTTGATCAAGCAAAAATGAATCATGCAAAGGAAAGCAATAATGCAAGGCACGAAAGGAGAATTGACAATGATGGATTCACCAATGTCACACATAAAAGAAGAAGAAGATTTATGGCTCCTACGACAACATGGAAAATACCACCATACAGGTTCAATCATCTATTTTCTGGTTACTGTTTTAAATGCAATGGTTATGGACATAAGATCTCAGATTGCAAGTATAATGTAGGACCAAGGAATTTTACCAATAGAAATGATTTTTCACCTTTGATGGATTATGCAGTAGAATGTTATAACTGTCATAATTTTGGGCATATTGCAAGAAATTGTTGAAGTACATTTGCATCAAATCAATTTCAGGGAAGAAAATTTCATCCAAATGGAATAAGACAAAATAGAAAATTTCTCGAAAAACATGCACAAGCTACTAAAAAAGAAAAGCCAAAAAAAGAGCCCAAAATTGTAATCAAACCTGAGTGGAAAGAAAAAGAGCGACCTAAGGAAGAAAAGGAATCTTTGATCGTACATATGACATTTAAAGCGTAAAATAAATTTGCACCATGGATACTTGATAGTGGATGCTCCAGTCATATGACAGGTGACAAACAAAAATTTGAGAAGTTGCAGCAATATGAAGGTGGTTCAATAAATTTTAGAAACAATGATGGAGCTAAGATAGTTGGCAGAGGTTAAGTTAAGATTAGTGACAAAAAAATTAGGTCAAAAGAAGTCTTGTTTGTGGTTGGTCTGAAGCATAACTTGTTGAGCGTAAGTCAGATTTGTGATAGAGGTCATGAAGTGATCTTTAATAAGCAAGGTTGTGAAGTCATAAAGGCAAATAATGGGAAGTTGATAGCAATTGGATCAAGGACATTTGGAAACCTGTACACTCTCTCAGAGACTTTAGAAGGAGCTTGCTTGATTGGATAGGAAGAAGAGAATTGGTTGTGGCACAAGAGGCTCGATCATATCAGTTTTGAAAATCTAGTAAAAATTAGCTCAAAGAAAGTAGTGAGAGATATTCCCACCATTGGCAAACCATCAAATAGCATTTGTGCTTCATGTCAAAAGGGGAAGCAAACTAGAGTCTCATTTAAAACAAAAGAGTACTACACAAGCAAACCTTTGGAACTAGTACATACTAATTTATGTGGACCCATGAGAATGCAAAGCATAAATGGTGACAAATATTTCATGTTGTGTATAGATGACTATTCCAGGATGACATGGGTACTATTTTTGAAGCATAAATCAAAAGCTTTTGAGATGTTCAAGGTTTTCAAAAACCAAGTTGAGAATAAAATAGGAAAAAGGATTAAATATTTAAGGTCAGACAAAGGAGGAGAGTTCATTTCAGAGGATTTCATAGAGTATTGTGAAAAATATGGCATTAGAAGACAATTTTCAGTAGCCAGGACACCTCAACAGAATGGTGTGGTAGAAAGAAAGAACATGACAGTGCAGGAAATGGCATGGACTATGTTCACTGAGAGCAAAGTAGCTGGCAAATTTTAGAAAGAGGCAGTCCATACTGTGGTATACATCCAAAATAGGTGCATGTTGAGGACGCATGAAAGCAAAAATCCTTATGAGTTGTGGTTCGGTAAAAAGGCAACAACAAGATACTTTAAAGTTTTTGGCAGCAAGTGTTACATCAAAATAACTAAAGAAAACCTTGGTAAGTTTGAAGATAGAGCGGATGAAGGTATTTTTCTTGGCTATTCGTCAAAAATCAAAGCTTACAAATGCTACAACAAGAGGCTAAGGAAAATTATGGATAGTGTCGATGTTAAAGTTGATGAAGTAAGGGAATGAGTAATTAGCTATGAAGAGAACTACCCAATTTATGAAGAGGTCATTGAAGGAGATGAGGAAAAGGAAACATAAAAGAAACCAAAAATTGACTCAGAGGATTCAAACAGTGATTCAGAAGTAGAAGAAAATAAGAAATTCAAAATAGGCATCTGGCAGAAAGATCATCCTAGAGAGCAAATAATTGGAGACCCCACAGTTGGTGTTCAGACAAGAAGAAGATTAGTAAGTAACTACTCTTTATTATCTAGCATTGAGCCCAAAAATGTTGTTGACGCAAGCAAATATGAAAGTTGGATAAAGGCAATAAATGAAGAATTATATTAGATCGAGAAAAACAAGACTTGGGAGTTAGTACCAAGACCCACAAATAAAAATGTAATCGGTACTAAATGGGTCTTTCGAAACAAATTGAATGAATATGGACAGGTAGTCAGGAACAAAGAAATATTGGCATGCAAAGGCTATGCACAAGTTGAAGGTATTGACTTTGAGGAAACCTTTGCACCTGTGGCCAGACTAGAGGCAATTAGAATGTTTCTGGCTTTAGCAGTTTACAAGAATTTCACATTTTATCAGATGGATGTGAAATCAACATTTTTGAATGGGAAACTTGAAGAAGAGGTTTATATTGAGCAGCCAGATGGTTTTCAGCTTGGTGATGATCCCAAATTGGTTTGCAAGTTGAAGAAAGATATATGGCTTAAAACAGGCACCCCGAGCATGGTATGCAATGCTAGAGAATTATCTTACTCAGTAAGGGTTCAAGAAAGGTATGGTGGATAGCAATTTGTATGTCAAAACAAAAAATGGTCATCATATTGTTCTTGTTGTATACATAGATGATATCATATTTGGCAGCAACAAAGATGAGTTGTGTAAAGATTTAGCAAATAAGATGCAGAGAGAATTTGAAATGTCAAAGATTGGTGAACTTTCGTATTTCTTCAAATTGCAAGTTAATCAAAAGGAGAAGGGCATATTTATTTCTCAAATTAAATATGTAAAAGAGATGCTTAAAAAGTTCACAATGGAGGATTGTAAGCCAGTTAGCACTCCCATGACGACAGGTTGCAAGCTGAGCAAGGATGACAAATCTCCTCATGTTGATCAAACTATGTATAGATCTATTATTGAGAGCTTACTATACTTGACAGCTACCAGACCAGATATTTTGTAGGCAGTATGCATGGTAGCATGATTTCAAGCTAGTCCCAAGGAGACTCATGTGACAGCAGTGAAGATGATTCTTCAGTATATCAAGGGTACTATGGAGTATGGGTTATGGTATCTAAAAGGTAAGGACTTCACCCTTATTGCATATTCATATGTAGATTGGATAGGATGTGTAGATGCCAGGAAGAGTACCAGTAGAGTTGCATTCTATCTTAGAGACAGGTTGGTCGCATGGCACAGTAAGAAACATGAGTCAATCTCCTTATCCATAGTAGAGGCAGAATACATTGTAGTGACAATGTGTTGTACGCATGTGTTATGGATGAAATAAACTCTGAAGGATCTTAGCATTAATTTCAATGAGCCAATTTTAGTTAAGTGCAATAACACTAGTGCCATTAACATCTCAAAGAATTTGGTTATGCATTCTCGCACAAAACATATTGTTATTCAGGTATCATTTTTTGAAGGAGAAAGTTGCAGAAGGTGAGGTTAAGTTGGATTTTGTTCCAACAATAGAGCAAGTAGCAGATATCTTCACCAAAACATTGCCCAAGGAAGTCTTTGAGTACCTTTGCAAGAAATTAGGAGTGGTCACACTTCCCAAGAATTGACTAGCTATTGGGGCCACATTCTTAGGGGGAGCATTTGTGTATTTGTTTATCTTTTTGCTCATGTTTGTGATTTTTGCTAAGTGTAATAATTTTTGCCTAAGAATTTTGTGCATGGAATCAGGGGGAGTTTGCAGTAGACCTTTGGTATTGTTTTCAAATGGGGAGAAGAGTTACAAGAAATTGTGCGTGTGTTGCCAACAATTCCAAAGGGGGAGATCGTTGAGCAAGGTGCAACGACAGTATTGTCATTGTTGTCAACACACTCAGATGGACAGGTTGATGCAGTGGATAGTCATTCAAAGGTTATTTGGAGTATGTACAGTGATTTTCAATGCTTATGAGGATGTTTTTGATGTTTGGGTGAAGTTGTTACAGGTTGTTTGTGCAAATTTGCAAAAGTTGAAAAAATTGTCAGGAAGTTGTCAAAAATTTGCAAAAGTCGTCATGGGCACAGTTGGACAGGATGGATAAGTTTGGAACATGCCAACATGTCAGGAAATATTCTAGAACAACATTGGGGGTTTCAGCATAGTGTTTGGATTGATCGGTGATGTTTTCGATATCTTGGCGAATGATTTGGCAAGTGGTTCTACAAGCCAAAAAAGGGCAGTTTTATCAGAAGCATTGTGAGCAAACCAAGAAGAATTTTATAGCAAAATTCAAATTGGAGGTGGTCATTATCTTCAAGAACATGTGTTCCAAGCATTGCAATACTGTCACAAAAATGCTCTTTTTGGAAAAAGTGTGTCAGCAATAGTTTTTGTGGAGGTGGTACAGGCGAACCGTAAGGATTTATACAGCGATATTTAGATTGGATGTAGTCATAATTTCAAAGATTCTACGTTTAAAATTTTAGAGAAAAGAAATTTACGAGGTGAGAGTTATGATTGTTGCAAAAACGATACAGGTCACTTTTATGTCAATTTGTTCCACTTGTGCAAAATCCTTCAGTTGGCCATTTTGACCTTGCAGAGTCTCCAGAGTTTCAGTTTCAGTGTTGTTACACCTTTAAGACATCAAATAGAGCATATTTAATTTTTGGTTTGAGGTGTCACGTGGCTCCGAAGTAAGATAACGAGTAAGGTGTAAATTCTTTGCATGTGACGTGTTTGATGAAATGCCTTCTCAAAATAAAAAAAGAAAGTTATATTGTTTTAAGTAGCTTCATTAAAGAAAATATTTTTAAAAATTGAAAAGGGAAAAAGAATGCAAGTGTGTGCTTTTTAAGTGACAAGGGATTTTATTGAAAAGTGGGGAATTTATTTTGTGAAGAGAGAAGTGTGTGTGGAGAAAAATAAAGAGTGAAAATCCGTGATTTTTTGGAGAGTGGTGAAAAATGTCACTTCAGTATTTTGGGCATAACTTTCTCATATGATATCCATTTTGGATGAAATTTTGAGAGGAGCTCGCAAACAAAGTGCTACACAATACCTAGAAAGTGTTTAGCAATTTGTATAATGAGCTAAGAGAACAATCCATTTTTTTTTAGAAGAGAAGATTCAAATTCTGAGTAATGCAGAGAGAGGGATGTTATACTGGGTGAAATAGAAAGTTTTAGATTTTGAGCTTACACACCATAAAGGGTTATGGTTTCAGTGAATACATTTATATATGTCATTTTATTATCAATATAAAAATCAAGTGGGTGCTTGGTAGAGGGGCTGGTGCTCCTTTCTGTTGGTGCAGATAAATCAGGGGTTGGTGCTCCTTCCAGTGGGTGCTGGTAAATTGATTGTAAAGTTGGTGCTTTGTAAAGGCTAGATTTGGATGGGATTCCAAATAGTTATTTTTGGGGATGTAGCCAAATCGGTGAACCTCGGTACATCTTGTGTTGTGTGATGTTCTCTTGTTATACTTGCTTTATTTGGTTTTATGTTTTCATTGTTTTGGCTTTGAGTGTTGAAGATTTAAGTTTTAAAGAGCTACACTGATTCACCCCCCATCTCAGTATCATTATGAGACTAACAATTTTTATGAGGGGTCATGATACCCTCATATTGAGTGGGGTTTGAACCTTGGACCTCTCAAAGAGAATCCAAAGCCCTTAACACTGCAGTAATATTACAACGTTTATTTTTTTCAATGAGTTTACACATGTTTTTATGGGGGGTCATGGTCTCCTCATACTGAGTGGGTTTTGAACCTTGAACCTCTCAAAGAGAAGTCAAAGCCCTTAAAACTATAGTAAGCTTTAAACTTAGTTGGTTATAGTTATTTACACGAACCATATCCATATTTTTTGTAGAATAACACCATTTCTTATTAATGAAACTTGTCTAGCACCTCTTAGTACTAGCATGCAATATTAAAGCTATCATTATTTATAGAGCATACGAAATAAATATTCATAACAAATATGGTTGCATGAAACTAGTCAAGATAACAACACAACTTTGCAAGCATGCATGTGAATCAAATATGCTTGTAGTATAGAATTTTCATGTTGAATATTCTTATGCCTAGGAGAATGAAGTATTTTTAATGAGACTAGAAATGACATTTATTTTTTGTTTTTTAAAAGTTTTGTTTGTAAATGTGAGATTCATACCTTTGAATACAATGGTGTTTATGGATAAGCAAAGTTTCTGAAGCAAAAACAATTTGTTGTATTAAGGTGAGAACATGTTTGAATTTGTAATATTTTCTAGAAATATTTCAAAACATGCATTCACCACAATCATATGCAAAAAAGAAGAAAAGAATATTAAAATATATCAATAGTAAAAGAAGTAAAGAGATGAAGATAGGTGAGAATAAGTAGAATGTGGATGCCAATTGGCACCCCTTAATATTTTATTCGCATTCATCTTACAAATGAATCCTCATTGAGGGGTATTTATAGTGATACCAAAAAACTTAACTTAACCTTAGGCTAATATAAACTTAACTTTGAGATTAACCTCACAATAAGACAATAATAAATTATCATTTTAAGCAAGATTGTTCATAAACATGTATTAACCAATACCATTAAGGGTAAAATATGAAAGGGTCCCATAGGCTTACATGAACATACCCATAGAATTACATCAATTATGAATGCTTGTAGGCTTACATAATAACATATCTATAGGTTACATTAATAGTGCTCATAAGCACTTCTTCACACTTTTGGCCTTGGTCTAAACAAGATTAGGTTATACACATTTCAACACCCCCCATAATCTAAGCCGAGAGGACCAAGGAGAGAAGGAATTAGAGGTAACACCTCCCTCCATAATGGATGCTCTAGTGGACCTTCTTTGTTCTATTGGCATCCTCATCTTTATCATTAGAAATCTTGTTTCTAGCCCTTAAGAATTTAATCTTAATATTTTTTAACTTTGTAATGTAATTCTTGATGGAGTGTCCTTACCTTATATATTAATTGCAAGTGTTTTACTTTTTTAAATCCTTAGACTTACCCTAAGGAAACTAAGCCTTAGATTCCATTAATTTGAAGTCTTTTGGATGAGCTTGTGTATGAGAAAGAGATCCACAATTCTTTGTTTCCGCTTCATAATGGATTAGAATCTTGAAAATCCCTTCGAGAGAGATGGATTGTGGCTCTTTGATAGCCATAGCATTCACATAGAGAACCAATTCAATTGTATAAAAGGGAGGAGAAATATTGAAAATAATAGATTTGATATACTCATCATCACTCATTACCTTATCTCTTGTCATAGCTAGATTATATTTTAAAGCTTTGAAGTGAGATATATAGTCTTAAATATTACTAACATATATTTTTTTGAGATTAAAGAGCTTTGTATCTATTCTATTAAATTCACTACCATTTAATTTTGTATAGATATATTTTAAATTAGACCATACCTCAATGGGATTAGTTTTCTCTTTGATGTAGAAAAACACAACTGGCTCCACTAACATGAAGAAAAGTCAAAGATCTTTCTCCTTTATCCTATCAATTTCATTATCACTAAGATGCTTTGATTCATAATTAAAGATAAACTACAATTTTTTGTTTTTGAGTAACCCTACCATTTGAACTAACCAAGTCTTATAATCTCATCCATTGAGGCAAGTAACACACTCTAAGGAATACCTTTTGTACAAATACTATAAATATATCTATAACACATCTACTAACTAATGTTAACAATATGTAGAACTTGAAAAACCATATAATGTAGAAAAAAATAGGATTCAAATGCTTTTGTACGTAAAATTTATGGCCTCCATAAGATTTGGTATATTAGCACTCAAATAAAATAAAATAAAATGCCAAACCTTAGAAAATAATTTTGTCAAATCAACAATTGCCACTTGGCACCACTAGATTGGATGTTGCATTATCAATCGATGAATCCAAGTTTGACAAATTTATTAATGTGATTGGTTGGAATTCTCATATACATGATTGTTTTTATTTATTTGGATCTAATAGGGCTCAAACCCAAGAATTATTGTTTGTAAGCAAGAGGATAAACTAGTGTGCCATGCACACTAGCTAAGAAATAAAGGAGAGCAAGATAGATTTGAATGTGCCCTAAGATGATATTTCTTACAACCAAAAGAAGTATCTATGTCAAACCTCAAACTCAAGACCTTTCCTCTCCAAGAAAGTGGACCAACCATTGTGCCATGTAGTCGATTGAGTCCAAGGACCAACCTCCTCCATAAGGCATATATGTTATCAATCAGAACGAAAAAGGGATCCTAAAAACTTTGCAATGGATCTCACCATTGACCTTAGCACTGCAAGGATGTAACCTAACTACTATTGCATGGAGATGGATATGAATAAGAAAATAGAGCATACAAAATGCCTATGAGCGATGCCTATATATAAAATATTTACTATCAATATTTAAACTTGCAACCTTTCTAACTATAGTTAAATTCCCTTGTTGCACCTATCTTCTAGCACAAGCGAGAGGTAAGTTGCATTCCTTGTAAAAATATGTGACTACAACTATACTTGGGAGTCAAGTAAATGTCCTTACCACCATACTATCCAAGTTGAGATGCTCATTTATGTGATGGTATCTATAGACATATGATGACAAGGTCGTATAAGGGGCATGTGAACAAACATTGTTTATTTTTTATGCCAAATATATGATAGGAAATAGATTTCAAATGTTTAAAATTTTAAAATGTATCCTAGAAGAAGCCTTTGATCACCAAAAAATTGATTTCTCTTTTATATATGAGTGATGCAACTTCAAACTTTGTTATGATGCCATGTTTGAATTTGTAATATTTTCCAAAAATATTCCAAAACAAAAAGAATAAATAAAAGGTAATTAAAATATAGCAATAATAAATGAAGTAAATAAAGAAATGAAGATTATAGAAGTAGAATTTGGGTGCTTGTAGGCACCCCAATATATCACATTTTATTTACATTCATTACACAAATGGAACCTCATTGAGGGGCATTTATAGTAATACCAAAACCCTAATGAGAGGTTAACATCATCAAGTGACATTAGCTCAACCGGTTAGATTCATTAATACTTAAAAAAGAGGAGACTAAGGTTCAAATCTTGCTAATCGATACATGGATAATATCCAAGCTTTGTTGTAATACCACTATGTGGTGATGGTATATTATGGGTGGGACCCATTTCAATCCCATATAATTAATTGACAAAAATGAGAGGTTAACCTCAGGCCAACATAAAATTAACCTTGAGGTTAGCCTTACAATAAAATAATAATAAATTACCCTCTTATGCAAGATTATCTATAAAAGTGGATTAACCAATGCCACTAAGGATGAAATATTAAAGGGGTCCTTAGGTTTAAATGAGCATGCCTATAGACCTACATAAATAATGAATGACCTTTGGCTTACATAATCACATGCCTATAGGATACCTTAAAAGTGTTCATATGAACTTATTCACATTTTGGCATTGACCTAAACAAGATTATATTACACCTATTTCAATAGAAAAATCCAACAAAATCCAAATATGTTATATCATTCAAGAAGAATAATTTGGTCTAAATATAAGGTTTTCTAGAGGTGATATGGATGTAAATAGGTTGTATAAAGGATTTCAATACAAATAATGGATCATCTAATATTTATACTAGGCTATCCAAAGGAGAGGCCATATACGAATAGGTTGTCTAAAGCCTCATATCGATTGTGTTAAGCATAAACAATAAAGACTTTACTTAAAAGGTTTTTAGATGAGATTTGAGTCATCTCAAATATTTATCATGGAAAGGAAGTCTATGGTCATATTTATTGGAAGCATAACATGCCAATTCATAGGTTCAAATATCAATATTGATGGTGCAAATTGGTTGAGACAAACATGACATTGGAAGAAGTATTAAAGACAATATCCGAAGGAATGAGAATATTTTTTTGTCATATAAAATAATGTGTCAGTCCAAGTAGGATATATCATGTATTGATAATAAACATTGATTAGATATAGCTTAGGCATACGATGAATAAATTTAGAGTGTATAGAATTGTTACATCATTCTATAATTCTACACCATGTCATTACTCTATAGTAGACTAGACAAGTTGTCATTGTACAAGGTAGAAATATTGGGTGCACTTCAAAATGATTTGAGATTCGTGATTAAAGAGCACAAAATCAAAGTATTGTAAGCTCAAAGTTAAAAAATGGAAGACTACAGACTCAGTCTCTATTGAATGAAGGCATGCATTTTTCATGAATATGTCATCTAATGAAGTTAGAGTACATGTAAAGTCAAAGTGTCTAATTGAAGATCAAAAATAGAGATTATTGGATGTTGATATTTTATAATATTTTTAGAGTCATATATTGATCAATATCAATGTCTATTGGGCATAAAAGAAAGTGAATCCTAATGTACAACACATGCATGGAAATCATATAGAGGTGCAAAAGTACAATTTTGATGGTTTGAAATGTTAAAATATCATCATTGAAGGAATTTTGGCTCTAATTTTCATAAGCCATCAATTTTTTGTGATATGGACTCAATATTCTCTATAGAAAATTTTTAATTGTATCATCTCACATATAAATGGTGAAGATTTGATTGACCTATAGCAGATATGCAATTATGCTAATAACAATAGAATAATTTATTCCATATTTGATGGGACCATGTTTATTGGAGTAAATATAGTATTATCCTTCAAGAGGCTTTGATGTCATATGGTGGGCATTGGTTATTTGAACTTGAGCATGAATTTTTTGTACATAGTTTAAAATATCTGGTGCAATGCAAATTTTGGTGACATCGATGTGACATAAATTTTTGGACATAGAGCATGCCAATTATACTATATTTTTTTATGTTTAAAGGGTTTATAACACTTATATGGTGCTTTGGGGATGCTAATATTATGCCCACAAAGTGTAAGGCACATTACCATATGAGGTGATTCAGGTGTTGAGCCACCATGTTTGTGGTAAAAGCTCTGGACCCTAGTGGTTGACATTTTTGTAGAAGATTTATGTTTCATACGAGGAAAATATTACCTAACATATTTTGAAATAACCCTCTTTGATTGGTTAAAACCAATTTTTTTAATTTTAGTATCCTTATATTTTTGTAAATTTTTAGGCCTGGATAGACAAAATAAATTATTTTTTACTACTATATTATTGTAAAATATTGGTTTATTTATACTTGTCAAAAAGGATTTTTTTAGGCCAATGCAACCATTGTATTGAAGAAATATATTAAATATTTTAAGGACCACATGATAAAAACTTTGTTCAATTTTTGGGGTCATATGGTTGTGTGACAAGTGAAAAGGGGGAGGTATTGCAAAGGACCTCTTTGCGATGCTCTTATTTTTTCCTGTATGTTATTTCAAGACTAAAGGAAGTTTGGGAGATTAAATTCTAGTTTTTTTAGATTAGTTGAAGAGCACCTATGTTTCTCCTACGATATTTCCTTGTCTAAGCTTAAACTTTATACCTAATGTAAATACAAATGCAACAATCAAGGCCTAAACTAAATGCTCTTTTTATTTTGATGAGGAAGAAAATAACATTTTTCCTTTTAAGAGGTAAGGATATAAGAATATGTAGCAAAAAAATCCTAAGATGCAAATATATGTGATTTCATTTAAATGCTAAAATGTAATGATTAATATTATCCCCTATATCATTAAGACTAACAAGATCTTTCTTTTCTTTTTGCCTATTTTTACTAATAAAAAAAAAACAGAACCTAGTTTATGGAGACAACAAACAAAAATTAGATAGTAACTGCTTAAACGATAGGATTATGAGGTAGAATAATGTGTTTCTACCATTGTGACAAAAGCGATTCCTTCCCACACAAGCATTATCAGCCTTATCACCTATCAATGGCATTATCACTTAACCTACAAAATAAACAAAAAAGATAGAGTTAGTAGTAGAGGGGCCTATCTGATTTGGCAAAGGATAGATAGACATCCTTGAATAAAAATTAGTCCCCTATTTATATAAGTAGAAAATAATAGAAATTATAGAATGCAAAAAGTAAATCCCAAGAGATGAAATCACCGTTAAGTCACAATAGCATCATTAGTGCTTTTGCTTAGTGTTGACACTTTTTCTCTATGTAAACTAGAGAGCAACAATACCATTGAACTACAATATAGCAATGCTTTCACTTCTAAGAATAGAAAAAAATATTAAATTCAAGATATGCCAAGGTTATAATAACTAGGATGAATGGATATGACTTGGGAGTACAAAGACCCTATCCAACAACAAAAAAAATAGATTTACTTGCTTGAGATGAATATTTATTGACAAAATAAAAGGTTAACTAAATGCAAATGCAATATGTAGGATTAGCTCTATGTGAAATAATATAAAAGGCCTAAATCTACAGAGACAAGGAAGAACCAAAAGCAAATAAAAAGAAAGACACAAGGTTGTTTCTTCCTTGATGGAAGCTTAGTAAAAGCTTGCTAGCTTGCTTGTTGATGGCATGTGAATGCTTGAGCTTTAGAGTTTGATGCTTGATGCTTATGATTTCTTGAAATATTATAGACTTGATTAGGGCCTTGTTTAGATGCTTGGATGCTTGTAAGAACAAGATCTTAAGTTCTCACAAGGATGAACTTCACAAGATTATGGTAAGATTTTGGCATAATCTTGCCATGTACAATACTTGATTGCTATGATTTTAAAGATATTTTGGTAGAATTTTATTGCTTTTAAAATACCATGGATGAAATTTTAACATAACTTTGTTACCTTGAAAAGGTATTGAATTGAACTCTCCCAAATTTTGGCTTTATAGGAAACCATGGATCCTTTGGGGAAGAATTGCATTCAAGATGAAAAAATTAAGAATTTGAAGAGGGATCAAGAATTAATTAATAGAAGATCATGATAATGGTAATTATTATTTTTTTTGAAAAAATTGAAAAACTTGTATTAAAACAAAGAACAGTTACAAATGGGAGTAAACACATCCCTACCAAGAACAAAGAAACAAGATTACAAGCGCAGAGCGCAAAAATTCAACACTTTCCACCGCAGAGCGCAAAAAGTCAACAAGGCGCGAAAACGCGACATGTCACGAAATCGCGACATGTCGCGATATCATGACAATCAAACCAGCCTTGGCCACGCCAGAGCAACAAGTCACAAAATCATGACATGTCACGATATCGCGACAGCCAGACCCCACGGCGCCTGATCACCAAAAGTGTCACGAAATCGCGACGGCTTTTCCCCTTGGCGCCCCATCACCAAAGGTGCCGCGATATCGCGACGAGTTTTCCAAATGGCGCCTGATCTCCAAAAGTGTCATGAAATCACGACGAGTTTTCTCCTCAGCGCCCAACCTTCAAAAGTGTCGCGATATCGCGACGAGTTTTCCACTTGGCACCCAGTCTTCAAAAGTGTCGCGATATCGCGACGATTTTTCCCCATGACTCCTATTCGCCAAAAGTGTCGCGATATCGCGACGAGTTTTCCCCTCGGTGCCCAATCCTCAAAAGTGTCACGATATCGCGACGAGTTTTCCACTTGGCACCCAGTCTTCAAAAGTGTCACGATATCGCGACGAGTTTTCCCCATGGCGCCTGTCCACCAAAAGTGTCGCGATATCGCGACGAGTTTTCTCCTTGGCGCCCAATCTTCAAAAGTGTCACGATATCGCGACGAGTTATCCCCTTGGTGCCCATTCTTCAAAAGTGTCACGATATCGCGACGGTTTTTCCCCTTAGTGCCAATTCTCCAAAACTGTCGTGAAATCGCGACAACTTTTCCCCTTGGCGCCCAGTCGCCAAAAGTGTCGCGAAATCGCGACGACTTTTCCCCTTGGCGCTCATTCTCCAAAAGTGTCACGAAATCGCGACGTCTTTTCCCCAAGGCGCCAATTCTCCAAAAGTGTCACGAAATCATGACGATTTTTCCCTTTGGCTCCCATTCTTCAAAAATGTCATGAAATCATGACGGTTTTTCCCCTTGGCTCCAATTCACCAAAAGTGTCGCGATATCGCGATGATTATCCTCCTTGGTGCCCCTGCTCCAAAAGCATCGTGAAATCGTTGCAGCTTCCAGCCAAAGGCCGCGACGGCGCAACAGGTCATGAAATCGTGACAGCTTCCCACCAAAGGCCGCGACAGCGCAACAGGTCACGAAATCATGACAACATCTCTCCAAGGGCCGCGACAGTGCGACATGTCGCGATGTCACGACAGGTTCCCTCCAAAGGCTGCGACGGTGCAACCTGTCGTGATATCATGATAGCTTCCCTCCAAAGGCCGCGATGACGCAACAGGTCATGATATCACGACAAAAACCACCCTTAGCATAAACTTTGCTCATTGTCTCAAGGATCGTTCAAGACCCTGCCTAATCACTGCATCCTCCATAGGCATGTCACTGTGCAGCTGCACCCCTACCTCTTTCTCAGCACCCATCTTTGCAAGGAAATCGATCGCCTTATTTAAATCTCTACTCACATAGACGGGGATCACATCATCTAATTCCCTCCATAGTTCCTTGATTTGAGAGACCAGAATCCACAACCTCCATGCTTTTGAAGCAAAGTTCCTCATGCAGTCTAGAGCGCCAACCAGAATTTGAGAATCAGACTCGAGAATTATCTTCTTGTGTCCCTGATTAATAGCCCAGATGGAAGCAGATTTAATAGCAAAGGCTTCTACTTCATTGTTTGTGGCTCTTCCCAGACCTTGCATTTCCCAATAGAGCATAGACCCAGCATGATCCCGGCACACTACACCAATTCCAGCACTACCCGGATTGCCTTTTGCAGCTCCATCAGTATTGATTTTGATCCAACCTTACGGGGAGGTTTCCAGCTAGCTCTATCCTGTCTCTCTTGCTCTACAGCTCCCTCTTCCAGTGGCCCAGGACCAACCTGATTTTCCTCTTCAGCATAGATGGCAACCGTTTCCGCGACTTTGCTCCAGATGACCTGCCAAATTCCATCTAGCGAGGAGAAGGTTTCTCTAAAAATATGAGCATTTCTCTCCAACCACACCTGCCACCAGATGAAAAGTAAGCCAAGCTCCCAACCAATTCGAAGAGCTTTAGATTTAAATCTACCTCTCTTCCATCTTTCCCAAATATTGGTCCGAGTCAGATCACCATTAGCCTGGATTTTATAGTGAGAGAACCAACGCTTCCAAATATGACGCGTGAAAGGGCACTCAAACATCAGATGATCAGCTGTTTCCTCATTCTTGTGGCATAAAACACACTGAGATGGACCGATGATTCCTCTATTTTTGAGATTGTCAAAGGTGAGAATTCCATTGTGCATAAACTGCCAGGCAAAGAAATTCACTTTCGACCAGCCCTTGGAATGCCATATCTTCCTCCAATCTTGAACCAGAAATAAATGTGGGGGAGGCTCTGGGAGGATCTTATCGTATCCGTCCTTCACTGTATATACCCCAAGGTTCCCATAGCCCCAAGCTAGTTCATCCTCCTCGTCTCTCCCTGTGAGAAACCTTTCTATCAAGATTTTGGTCAAGATGGGTGCCAACTCCGGAGGGATTGTAATTGGCCACTCCTCCAACCGCTTAAACTTCTTGAACTTATACTCCCCCAATTGGCTAGTGTTGAAATAACTCTCAATATGGACCCAGCCCTTGGCTTCTATGGCGGATTTAATTGGTTGCAATTCAGGAAACTCAGCAATGATGGGTGGGTACTGGTCCCATGAATCAGTCCAAAAACGTGCCTTCTCCCCTCTCCCCACTTTCCAAAACAATTGGTCTTTAATAACTTGAGATCCAAGCTTGAGAGCCTGCCACACTAAGGATCCATTACCATCCAGAGGGAAATGGCCCACTTCATTGGGGTGAACATGACCCAAGTATTTACTGGTTAGGATTCTACTGAATAAGGATGTTGGCTGGGAAATCCACCTCCAGTACAGTTTTCTAGCCAAAGCTTTGTTGTTAAGCTTGGAGCTTCTCAGTCCCAGCCCTCCTTTTTCCTTGGGCTGGGTAACTTTATCCCAACCAACCAAGGCCCATTTCTTCTCCCCTTTTGCTCCTTCCCATAAAAATCTTCTAGCCATTTTGTCCAGCTCTTTCCAAATAGAATGTGGGGCAGCCAGGATAGAGAATTTATAGATTGGCATGGCCTGAATAACTGACTGTAAGAAAGTTAATCGGCCCCCATAGCTTAACCATTTATGAGACCAATGGTTCATTCTATCTTTGATGCCATCCAAAATATCCTTCCAGATATCTATTTTTAATTTTTTGAAATGCAAAGGAACCCCCAAGTAAACTACTGGAAGAGAGGTCCTAGTGAATCCCAAGATCTCTATAACTCTGTCCTGTAGCCTTTGGTCAAGATTGAAGAAGACCACTTTGGATTTTTTATCATTGATGACTTGGTTTGAGGCCCTAAGGTAGACATTAAGAGTATCTCCGATTCCTCTAGCTTCCACGAGGCCGGCCACTCCAACCAGGCCTGTATCATCCACAAACTATAAGTGAGTCAAAACTTCCTCACCCACCTTGATACCTGTTATCAGGCCTTGATGTCTTCTCCTCAAGAAGAGTCTACCTAATCCTTCAACCAAGATGAGGAAGAGATAGGGAGAGCAAGGGTCCCCTTGATGAAGACCACGTGTGGCTCCAAAATGTGGCGAGGGAAGCCCCTTGATTAGAACAAAATAAGAAGGCGTAGAAACACAACTCATGACCCAATCTATCCAGTCCTGAGAGAAACCAAAGGCTGCCAACATCTTTGACAGGAAGCCCCACTCCACCCTATCATAAGCCTTGGACATATCCAGTTTAATGAACATTCCTTTATTACCAGATTTTTGCATTGTATGGATTGCCTCTTGGGCGAGGACCACCCCATCCAAGATCTGTCTACCCTCTACAAAACCCCCTTGCTCTGAGGAAATGATGTTATGAAGGAGAGGTTTTAGCCGTTCAGCCATTATCTTTGTGATTATTTTATAAATCACGTTGCATAAGGCAATAGGTCTGAAATCAGAGATATGAACCCCCTCCTCCCCTTTTGGAATTAAAGTGATGAAGGTATGATTTATTGCCTTAAGCATTCTTTTATTAGTTCTGGACTCCTCTGTGACAACCAAAACATCCTCCTCCAAGGTATCCCAAAAGGCCTAAAAAAACTCAATAGGAAAACCATCTGGACCTGGAGATTTGTCGGTGCTCATTCCAAAGACCACATTCTTCAGTTCATCTCTATCAATGGGTCTAAGAAGGGCCTGATTTTCTTCTTGAGAGATAATAGAGGGTATGACATCAATAACTTCATTTTGAGCCTCCACATCTTGCTCCATACTTTCCTTAAAAAGTTTAGAAAAATAATCCATTGAGTGGGAATGCATACCAGGAAGAGTATCAAAGGAGTGTCCATTCTCATCTTGAAGGACTTCCATGTTATTCATCTGTCTCCTAGCACAGGTGATCGATGGAAAAATTTTGTATTTCTATCTCCTTCTAATAACCAAGTGTTTCTTGCTCTCTGTTTCCAGTAAGTCTCCTCTTGGTTATCAATGTCCTCAACCGCTTTGCGCAAGGCATCATCCTCGGTTTTAAGCTGCTCAGTAATTGTTCCTTCCCTAAAGTGTTTTTGCACCTCTTCCCATCTGGCCACCAAGGGAGCTCTTTGGAGCTAGAAATCTGACTTATTAGCTTGCCTCCACTGTTTCAATTTAACTTTGACAAAATGAAGCTGTTTGTGGAATTTAAACATTGCTGTCCCAAAAGGTAGATGACCTTCTTCCCACCACTATGGAATTTTCTTTCGAAGATCCTCCTTTTGTAACCAAAAATTCTCAAATTTAAACGGTTTGTGGTGCTGCCCTGTCATAGTCCCTCCCTCCAACAAAATGGGAAAGTGATCTGAAACTAGGCCCTCCAAAATCTGGAATTTAATATTCCACTTAACAAATGCCTCCTCTGAGACCAGAAAATGGTCTAGCTTTACCTTCCTGCTGTGTGGCTCCCTCCTCTTGTTAGTCCAAGTAAAGTAGGTTCCAGGGCCTTTGATATCCACTAGGTGAAAGGCCTGGACTTGGGCAATCAGAAGCCGGTCCCCTGGATCCAAAACTGGGGTTCCACCTTCCTGATCTCGAGCAGATAATTTAGCATTAAAATCCCCAACAATAATCCAGTCTAAATCTTCCCTTGAGGACCTCATGTTGTGTACAACTTTCCATTGGAGCCTCTGGCCATCAATGCTTTGAGCCCCATAAAAATTTGTAATTAAAACATGTTCAGCTGTGACATTATTCCTAAAATGAGATGTGAGAACACCCCTCCAAGCTATATGTTCTATTGCAGTCCATTCCAGAGGGTTCCAAAGAGTAACAATCCCCCCTGAGGCACCTTGAGCAGCCACATCCATATAACCAGCGCCCCTCCATATTCTACTAACTGTTTTACACATAAGATCTAAAGACATTTTTGTCTCCTGGATGAGCAAAAAGTCTGTTTTACATTTTCCTAAGAGTCTTTGAACAGCAAATTGATGGGTTCTATTGTTTAAACCCCTAACATTCCAAGATTGAATAATCATTGAAAACCTTGAGAGCAGTAAGAATCAATTGTCCTCACCGATCCTCCAGTGATCAGCTTGTCTCCTTGCACTGCTAGTAGATCCTTATTAGACTTTCTGCCCGCTCCTTGAGAGTTACTATTTTTGGATCTCTTTTCCACCTGAGTAATCCCTAGGGCTGGCCTTTCTCTATTCTTTTTTGCACTTCCCATGCTGACATCCTTAATTACTGGCTGTGCTTGGGAGTGTATTATCAATGCCCCTGGATTCTCTGGCTGCAATAACTCAGTGGACTCAATCACCTGTTCTAAGACAGGAGGAGATGAAGGAGAAGCATGAGTGTGGATGTTATTATCCTCAGTATTCCCATCCACTCCTTCCATGACTTGGTCCTCTTGATCCACTAGTGACTTAAAAATTTCATACCTATTGGTTGGCTTGAGTTGTGCTTGCTCCTTGCCATTTTTCTTTTGCTTTCTCCTTCTTTTGGGCTGTTCAAAGCCATATTTCTGAACATCATTACCTTGAGGAGTATTGGATGGTTCTTTGACAAGAGTAGACTTACCCTCTCTGGGGCGATTTGGCATTCCAAGCGGAGCCTCCGCTTTTGTGTTCAAAATATTTGGACAAAACCGTGCCAAATGGCCATGCTTATGGCAAACTCTGCATCTGAAGGGCAGGGCCTCATAATCTAACTGTTGGATCCAGGATAGTCCTGCCAATTCAAGTTCCACCTCTGTCGAGAGAGGCTGGCTAATATCCATTTCCATGCAAATTCTTGCAAAGACAGTTGTGTTACCCTCTATGGTGTCCTTGGAGATGCCCAGATGTCTATCGAGGGAATTACCAATCATTTCTAGAACCTGCTCACCCCAAAACTCCATCGGGAGAGCGTACAACCGGATCCAAATCGGGACAGCCGTGGGTTCAATACGAGGATCGAAACCCACTCTCCAGGGTTGAACAAATAACCCTGTCGGACCGTGGTTCCTCTTTTCTGATTCAAATGCTCTGTTTCTATCGGCTAAAGAAGAGAAACTAATAATGAAATACCCATTGCTTATAAACCATAAGGAGTACTCACCGTGAGGCTCCCAGTTCTGTCTAACCCAGGTATGCAAAAAATTTAGGGTAGGTCGGATACCCATGAATTTACAAATCAGATCATGGTTAGCTCGGTAGATGATTGTGTCTTCGACCATCTTTGGTTCGATGACAATCTTAGGTCTGGAGGCGGATTGTGGGAGGCATCCATTAACTCGGTGTGCAGTTGAGCTCTTGCCAGCATTCTTGAAGAGCGTTTGAAAAGCATTCCTCTGAGCTTCGTCATTGGAAGACGAGGCATTTTCTTTTAGCATCTCAGCATATGAGCTCTTTCTCCCAGAGAGAGGATCTGGAGGAGACCCCATTGGGCCCTCCTGGGGCAGCAGACGATCCTTCAGAGTAACACTACGTCAACCCACCAAAGGCCCTAGATTTTCCTTCACTCCAGAAACCCTAGAACATCACCTGTCGCCTGCTCAAAAATTTTCCTACCAAATCGCTAGAGCTCCGTTTCGAAACTTTCTCCCAAATAATGGTAATTATTAGAATTAATATTTCTACAATATCTAGGGATAAATTTTTTAGGGATTTGGCTCCATGTACCATTAGGATCATGGTCCTACTTATCAATTCAATCAACCTCAAAAGACCAATTTCCCACTCTTACCTAACCCTCATTCCACATCAAAACCATCCACTAGTGCATGGCATTGAAAAGCATTGGGAGGTGATAGTTTTGGTGGTGCTATTGCATTGGTGTTTTCACCTCATGAACATTGGAGGTCAAAAATGGACCAAAAAATATCAAAATTGAGAGTTTTTCTAAAAGTGCTACTAGGCCATGATAGCACCATCAATGCTATTGCTCATGCCTTGACGCTATCACTTTTGGAGCAATAAATGCTCCAAACTTAGGTACAAAGAAGGTTAATTCAATTTCATTGATTGAAATGTTGATTGGCAAATGGATTGGTAAACTTGAATATTAACCCTATTTGCAAAATTGAATGTCTACAATTACCCCTTTTTAATGCATTTATTGCATAGTTAATGCATCAAAAGCTGATGTAGATACCCCAATTTTGAGACATGAATATTTTTTGTTAATTATGATTGATGATATCAGATGATTTATGCTATGATTATTTGCTTTGAAGTGATGTTTTTTTTTTTGTATTTACATGGTGGAATCGGTAGCCGCCACGAATCTGGGCAAGTTGTCTAGCTTTTATGGCCGCCACAGTATTTTGCACTATCTACCCCGGAAGCCACCACACAGATCTTCGCGCAGTCCGCCCCTATAAACACCATGCCACAATCATTTTAAACCTTTTACGCTGCTGAAAGCACCAGGAAAGGGACAAGCGTTCAGTCCGACGAGGCTCGAGATTTGAACCTTGGACCTCTGCCCCCGTTATGGGGTTTGGATGAACCAATTGGTCTACACTTCGGAACTGCTTTGAAGTGATGTTAAAAATTATGTTTTAGCAACATTAAATGCTACTGTATCTTGGCGTTCCCCTTGTGTTTTGGAGAAAAAATCAAGTTAGACCCAAGAAAATTTACTTGATTAGGATCCACACTATTACAATGATGAAATATTGGGATATATGTTTGATTTGGATTAATGGTTAAAAATATATTTGTAGATTGGATGATGATGGTTTGATTTTAGGTTTTGAGTTTTATAGATTATGACTAGATGTGTTGTTAATGATGATTAATTAGGATTAAATATTATTATAATGTTTTATGATTTATGATTATGAATAAGACTACGATTGATTTGCATGGATAAAGATTTATTGATTAGATGTTAATTATTTAATTAAAATATTTTAAAGCTTGAAATATTAAGATGATGAAATGATTTGGGTGATGACAGATGCATGATGCAAGGAATATAAGGATGTTCCTAAGAGGGCTCTACTATAATGCAAAAATATATTCAAATATATACACTATATACAACTATATACATAGAGATTTATCCAAGGGGACTTTAGTTAGCTTTTGACTTACCCAAGGGGACTTATGTTAGCTTTTGACTTACACAAGGGGTGAAATTTTCCTAGGGGAACTTTAGTTAGCTCACTATGATACAAAGATATGCACAAGTAGCAAGAAGAAAATATTTACCTTTAAACAAACACTTAAAGGAATTTTTCCTTTGCCATTCCCATAGGAATTTTGATTGATATTTTTCTTTAAGTAGATGCCTAAAGGACTTTATACTTTTTCTTTAAACAAATTCTCAAAGGTATTTTTATTATACTATTTACCTCATAGAAAAGTGTCATAAAGGACTTATGATTGATTAGCATAGCAATTACTGATGCCTCCAATTGGAAATGCAAGTTTATTATTGATTAATTACCCCCATCCAAGGTGGTATTTGAAAGACAATAGATATTAAAATTGACAAGGCTATCAACACCTATGAGATTTAAAGTATTCATCATGTAGCAATGGATGAGATAGAAATATTTGATTTTATTATTCCATTAGCACTTACATGCTTCATAGTATTCATCATGTAGTGAGAGATTTATGGTTTGAAAGACTTGATAAATATAGTTTAAGGTAAATTGGTTAAGATAGAAGATAGAGATTTGATGATAAAGATAGAAATTGATAGAGATATATGGTTGTGCAAACCTTGATTTAATTTGTAAAGATGGAACTAAGAGAATCTGCTCACATCAATCACCTAGTGTAATGAAAAATAAACTATCTTGGCTAAGATCATCATTTGCATGTCATCGTAGATACCTAATTTGAGATACAACAAACAATCTAGACATAAAAAAGCACATGTATACAAGTAGATATGAAATTAGGCAAATGCAAGAAATAAGCAACAAATAGCTAAAAGAAATATGAAATTTATGCAATACCTTTTAAAATGTATTATATTCATTGGTTCTTTAAATTTTTGTATCAAGTGTGGTGAGGTGGTAAGCACATGAACCAAAATTGACAATTATGATGAAAGGACCTAGCCAATTAGGCTCAAACTTACCTTTGATATCACTTTTGTCATTGATGCTCTTTTGATTCTCTTTTAAAATGAGATCACCAACCTCAAAATAGCGGATACATTTTACCATAGGTATGCTTAAGCCTTTTCTAGTAGACCCATAGGCCCTCTAGGCCATAGATTCAATTTTTATCAAGTAGCTCCAATTGGCTTATATGAGTGAGATGATATTCATATCCAATAAAGGAGTGCTACAATAAAATATGCAATAAAGGTACCTCAAGCTTGAAAGAAAATATTTTATTCCATAAACCAAAGCATAGGGCGTCACACCAGTGGAGGTTTGAACACTAGTGTGATAAGCCCACAAAGTAATATAAAGCCAAATATGCCAATATCAATAAATTTTGTTAATTAGCTTCTTAAGGATATTGACAAGAGTCTTATTAGAGGCTTTAGATTGGACATTTGCTTGAGGATAGTAATTAATTGACTATTTTTGTTGAATATTGTATTTAGCACAAAGTTTTTGGACATCCTTATTCTTCAAGGGTATTCCATTTATAAATATTAGCATGGAGGGGATGCCTTAATAACTTGGTTAAGGATAAAATTTAAGACTTGGAATCTAATGACTAAGGCTAAAGGCATGACTTCAAACCATTTACTGAAGTAATTAATAGCCATGATTATGAACATATATCCATAAAACAACATCAGATTGATCTTCCAATTGATGTCTAATCTCTAGATGGAAAAAAAAGTTAAGAAGTCAAGGGTTGAAGAGCTTGGGATGGATCATGGATTATATTGTCAAGCTTATGACACTTATCACACTTCCTAACATAGTCACAAGAGTCATTTTCCATGGAGGTCCAATAATAACCCATCTATAGGAGTTTCTTGGCAATAGAAACAACACTAAAGTGAACATTGCATGATCCATCACGGGTATTTTTAACAAATGCTTTGAATTCATTTGAGGTTAGGTACTTAAGGAGAATTCCATAAAGGAATGGTGCTATAATATATCACTAGTGATGACATGACTATAGGTAAATTACTTAAGATTCTTGTACTCATTATAGTTCAAACCATCACGAAATGTATCATCCCTAAGGGAGGTAAAGATATCCTTATACCAATAATTAGGAGAAGGAGATGCTTCTATGGAAAATAATCCTAGAGGAAGTTGGATAGACTTTAAGGTTGAAGTATCCCTAATTTTTTAAATTATGATCATAGCTTGTTCATCATCCAACTCTAAGGGGATAAGGATGCACTATGGCCATAACATTAGTATGGAAGTTGCTAGAACTAGGAATAACTTCAATGGTGATTTTTCAAAACTAGCCATTAGTTTAGTGATGATGTATTTATATGGCTTAACATTTTTGTATTTTGGTTGATAAACACCATTGACTTGTTTGACTACAAGTTGGGAATCTTCAAAAATAGAAATGGTTCTAACCTACAAGGATAAGGTTATGTGAAGTCCTAGGATAAAAGCTTTGTACTTAGTGGTATTGTTGGTATAAGAAAACTTAAGCTTAAAGGACAAAATGATAAGTTGTTTAGAAATAAACAATATGACTCCTACCCCTGCTACTTTGATACATCAAGCACCATTAAAGTATAGTATCCAAGAATCAAGTTGATTTTCTTCTAGGCTGAAGAATGACTTGTTAGAAAATTCTATGACTAAGGGATGTCTATCTTCTAAGGGCATATCTTCTAGGTGCTTAGTAATGACCTTACCTTTCATAAATATTTAGCTAACAAACTCAAGACTAGATTTACTAAGCACAATGACACACTTAATAGTTCATCCCAAAAGGTGAGGCTTAGAAATAAGATATCACAAAGGATCAACCCTTTTTATGGCAAATGTCTTATGGCTAAGCATATAGTGTCTAATATTTTGGGAAGTAGACACTATAACAAGATAGATCTTCTCTAAAGGGGTATAGAAAACTTTTTAGTTGACCAAAGTCCTATTAATATAGAAAATGTCTCACTCTCGATGTTGGTCATCATATTACATCAACATATCTCCTAAGGCATGGTCTATTGCTACTATGTATAGCAACAAATTCTAAGAGGGATTAGGAGGGATAAGGATGGGAGGAGACAATATGTAGGATCTAAGAGCATTAAAGGCTACTTGATAGCTAGTGTCCCAATTGAAAACCACACCCTTCCTCAAAATCTTGGAAAAAAGTTAACACTTGTCAGCAAGCTTGGAGATGAATATCTAAATGGCTTGGATTTTGCCCTAGAAATTCCTAATATAAGTTAAAATTTGATGGGTTGGAATATCAACAATAGTCAATATATTGTCAAGATCAACTTTGATGTCATGTCTATATACAATGAATCCCAATAATTTTCCCAATGTAACCTCAAAGATGCATTTTTGAGGCATTAAGCATACTTTATACTCCCACAATAACTCAAAGATGTACCTTAGATCTTGAACATGATCTTCTTGGTTTAAATACCAACAAAGAAGATCACTGACATAGCATTCCATGATTTCATATATCATGTTGTAAAATATGTGTGTTATGGTTCACTGGTAGGTAGCTCCTATATTTTTAAATTCATAAGGTATGACTTGATAGCAAAATGTTTCCCATGGGGTGAAAAAAATTGTTTTAGGTAGGTTCTCAAGAGCAATTTTGATCTAATAATAGTAATAAACTAATAATCCATCAATTGAAGATATAATTCCATATTTTACAGTGAAATTTCCATCATGTCAATGTTGGACAAAGGAAAGTCATCCTTGGGACATACTCCATTGGTGTTCCAAAAATCTGTGTAGACTTTGGCACTACCTATCCTTTTTGTAATAGGGATAACATTAAAAATCCAATTAAAATAGTCAATGGATTTTATGAGCCTAACAATGAGGAGTTCTCATATTTCCTCTTTAACTAGAAAGATGACTTTTGGATGAATCTTCCATAATTTTTACTTTACATGTTTTGCATTGGGTGTGATGACTAGGTGGTAGACAACTGGGGAAGGATACCTGGTATATTACCATAGTACCAAGTAAATATATCACTAAACTCTATCAATAGCTTAGTGTATTCCTCATGTTCAGTTAGGGTCAACATTTTGCCTAGCTTAAGAATCTTGGGATGTATAAGAGTTCTAATATAGATGTCCATAGTTTTATCAATCAAATACAAAATTTGACTTCTAATTAAGGGGAGTGGGAAACACTCTCAGGATCTCAATTTCTATAGGATATAGGTATGTTTGAGTGTGATCGACCAACTATGAGAGAGCAGCATTGACAATTTAGGAAAAATATCCACCAAAATAGAAGTCATTTTAATTTAGATAGTATGAGGGACGATCTTGAGGAGGATTTTTTGGGGTGTCCTCTACTTCATAGTTATCTTTGTTAGAATTCAAATTAGGATAGGCTAGAGTTAGGATATTTACACTGGTAATCATGTAAACCAAGAGAATCTAGGATCTAGGAGTGACAACCTATTGTCATCATTCTCATCCAATCCAATCCATTTAAAAAAAAATGTCATTATGGGACTTCCTATTAGGAAGGTTGGATTTGTTTTCACTACTAGAAGAAGAGGAAGGGGAAAGAGGCTAACTATGGCTAGGGATATAATCTATTTCATAGCATCCTAACTAATATTTTGTCTATAAGGGCTCTTTGATACCTTGATCATACATGTGTAGCCCTTTACTTTGATATCCTATGTTAGAAAGCATCTATTTAAGAATGGAATATGAGTTTGACAAGAAGCATGAAGCACACTAATTTCCATCTAGGAAAGGGTTACTACCATAGATTTTCTCATTATTATCAATAGCAACACAAATAAATGAGCAACTTCCATTTTGTACCATTTTACCCTTTCTACTCGAAGACAAGCATAAGGTTCAAGGAGACATATGAAGCCTAGCTAGATCCAAAAAGGTTGATTACTATATTTATTATTATTATTAAGGTCAATTCGATTAAAGGGACCTTCAGATTAATTACTAAGTTGAATACTTAAGGTGAGAGACATTAATGGATTGATGATTGAAAGCTTAGAAGTAGAAGAAGATGGCTCAAGAGATGAATTAAGAGAAGGATAAATATGAACTTTAGAATTCTCGATCTTCATCACCTAGTAATAGGCGAAGGGTTTTAGGTCAACTAGAATATGATAGGTCTTGCCCTTATATTAATATTTAAGGCACTGATGAAGGGTTGAAGGAATAGCCCATAACTTGTGGATCCATAGCCTCATAGAATAAAGTTGTAGGTTAAGTCACAAGGCATGACATAGTAAAGAGTGTGATAACACAGGGTTTAACTTTGAGGGGTAAGACTATAGTGTCATTAACCTCACATTCCTTATTATCTAACACTCTAATAACAAGATTAGATTTTCTTAATCTTGTTTGGTTAGCCCAAAATGACTGATAAGTCAGACTATAGATAATGAGACCAAATCCATTATCAATTAGTATTAATTTCATAAACCTATTATCAATGTAGCTTATGATGTACAATAGGAGCTCTCTGACCATAAAGGTTTGATAGATATTATCCTCATAGAATGATATAGTTGCATGATTAATCCCAATGGATATTTCCACAGAAGTGAGTTCATTTAGATTAAGGTCTTAAGGAATAACTTGCTCACTCAAAATTGAGTAAAATATCCCTATGATTTGGAGAGGTCCTAAGAATTTCAAGACAATAGACTTTGGATGGGGTGCTTTCAATATTATAGAGAAAATCAAAATTACCCTTAGCCATAACTCTTGATAGAATCATTAATGTAGGTACTTCAAGGGAAAAAGTTAGTTTTGCTTGAAAGGAGGTTTAAATGATTGATCAAATGAAGTATCTTTGTGTTATTGTCTAGTTATTGTAGTAAGAGAAAAACACCATGCATATGAGCATTTAAGAGGTAAAATTTTATTACAAAGATTTTTTTTTATTTTACAAAAATACCCTCTAGGGGCTTCCAACATGAAGTCCTCAATGGTTGAGAAAATTTCTTTTTTATATACCACAAACAATACAATAAATATTGATTTCACAAAATTTTCTATTGCCACAATCAAAGTTGAAGGGGTTTTGGTAAGCTTAAGTGTTTTTGGACTCTCCTTTGCTGCTCTTAGCTTTAAGGCACCTACACACAACTAATAAAGTAGATTAGTAGCACAAGTGGGCCCATCGAGGTCGGACCCAAGTTAAAAATATGTAAGAAAGAAACTTTAAGGTGCTTATGAAATAAGCCAAAAGACACAAAAATGCTATAAAAGGCTATACATATACCTGCTTTTATCTTGTTTCTCTATCTGTGACTGAAGCTTGATGTGATTTGGTCCCTGACCGATGATCGTCTTAGGGTGAGACAACCTCTACAGCTAACTATCTTAGGGTGGGATAATGGTGACTGTTGACCATCTCAGTGTGAGAAAACTGATGTTTCTACTAATTAGATGTTGATAAAATTCTGTGTAGGTCTCCATGGGGGCAAGATAAGATGCTAACAATAGTTTGAAATTGAGATAACGTTCTATGTGTGAGCAGTTTTAAAAATGGGTTAAGGGCATGGAGGAAATGGCTTTCATATAGATGGTTGGCTATGGATATGTAAAGGGGTGATGGTTGGGGATGGTGGCAAGGTGCACAAGGGAGGTGGCTAGATAAAATTTGGTAGAGTTTTGGTTGTGTTGGAGAATTCTTCTAAATGGAGAGAAAAATGGGGGGATTTATAGAAATTTACAAGGGGATAAGGACTTTGGTTTTAATGCTAATAAAAGTATAGGTAGAGGATCATACTATGTAAGGGTTTCATCTTTGTTGAGTGCAAGCGGCTCTAGAGGTTGTTTTTCAGGGTCTTTGGGCCCTAGCGACCAATATTTTTATGGTTTCTACTTAAGATTTTAGTGGGACATGTTATAGGGGACCTAAGATGAGTTAGAAATATATATTTCAATAGATATTCATGTGGTGAACTTGATTAACAATGGATTATAATTTACTACACCAAAAAAAAATAAAAATCATACATTTTCTCGATGTCCAAGGCATGGATTAAAGAGATATCAAAATAAGTTTCAAGTAGTTGATCAAAAAATGGTTCAAATCTCAAGTGAATCCGGTGCTATGGAGCACCCCAAAAATAAATCCATTGTGGAAACCCATTTCAAGGGCAAGGATTTCAAATACTCGACCTCAAAAATAAATTTTAGGGATGCCCTCCATGGTGGACAACCTCAACCTAATGCTAACATTAATCCTAGGATTTCCCGTAAACCTCTGAGAATGCCTAAGATTGATACTAGGAAAACTTATTCGGGATATCTTAGGGTAGCTGATAGAACTTTGATTGTTAAGCTATATATGGGTTAATTTATCATTGCTTGGGTTTTCATTCGAGCCTATCTGCTTTTAAATTTTGGGCTACAAAAAACTGGAAAACAAAAGGTGAGTTACAAATCTCTATTTATCCAAATGGTTATTTTCTTATTTTATTTGCTAATAATGAAGATAGAGAGAATATTTCAAGGGGGTCCTTGGTTCTTTGTAATGTTAGGGCTTTTCATGAAGCCTTGGCATACTAAATTTAAATCCAAAGAAGAGATGCCTTCTACAAGTCCTATCTGGGTTAGACTCTTTGGCCTCCTAATTGAATTATGGAATCAGGCTATTTTTTCTTAAATTGGAAACTCTTTGGGAACTTTTATGATGATTGTTGATTGTACTAAAAAATTTGAACATATTATTTATGCTCAAATTTGTGTTTTAATAGATTTTGACAAACCTTTACCTAAAAAAATCTCATTACAATTTGGGGAGGACACTTGAGAGCAAGTGGTGGACTATGATAACATTAATTTTCATTGCCAAATTTGCTATGAATATGGTCATTTGGCTAGTGTCTTCCCAAATAAAATTCTAGATCAAAAGAAAGAGGATACAAACTTAGTAGGTTTCCAAATGCCTAAGAAGAAGAACACTCAGAAAAAACCAATTATGAAGGATCAATCGAAGTTATCAACTAATATGTTTAAAATTATTTCCACAAATGATGTCCCAGGTGAGGAAGAGGAAATAATAGAGACAAAAATCTTAGAAAAATAATTTAAATATGCAAGGAAAGACTCACATACAACCCAACAAATTAAATGTTTTCAACAAGAAAAAAAAAAAGGAAATATACACAAGATGATGAGGCAAGGAATTGCCTCATTCATGGACTATTTTGGGTTTATCATAAACTGCTTTATAAACCTTATGCTATGTTTTTATGCTAATATAGATGATTGAATGCATTATATATTAATATTTACATGCTTAAATGTTTAGGAGCATAATACTCTGTTTTGACCATTTTCTGCATTTATTTGCACTGTTTCAGTTGATTTACTTAGTAAAATGCAAGTGTATTTGAAATATATAGTAATGTGTGCTGATGTGTATCCTATTCTAGTAGCATTTCAATTACTTTCCTTACTTATTACCCAGTTTAAATTGCAAAAATACGCCAAATTTTTGTGACTATGCAAAAAATCTAAAATACATAATTTTGACCATACAAATTCCAGCCAGCTATCCATAAATAGCATGGCTTGGAAACTACAATGTGTAAACCTTGTTGAATTTGTCTTCTAAGGACTTAGGAAGACTACCTAACAGATCAAAACCACTTTCTTGAGAATTTGATGTACGAATAAGTGTCAAAGTTGTTGCACTGTCAGATATTCCAAAGCAGCTCCGGAATGAGCAGAGAAAGACCAATTCTGGTCAAAAAGATAAACTAAACACCCAAAAATATGGGAAATGGAAATTTGGGAGTGGATGCAGATGTATGATATGTTTTATCATATCTTCCACTCATTTCCACCAATGGAGAATGCACAACAAGGAATAATGAAATGTTGCAGCATAATAGTTTGCTAAATTAGGTGAAGATAACTTCAAAACAGTTGTTGAATCACTGAAAACAACAACATAATAGATTGTAAGTATAGCACATGTAATAGATTATTATAAATAATAGTCTCCTGTGTTGGTTGCGTAGATAGAGATAGAAGGTAGAATAGACCTAGAGTAGATAATTGTTAAGCTGTAGTAGAACAACAATAGCAAGATTTCTTGCAATGTTGTAATGTTATGTAACATTCAACAAAAGTGCAGTATTTACATACATTTGTTGTTTTGAGTGAATATGTGAGCATTGAGTAGTTAGCAGTAATATTTCACCTTCTTATGGATCAGGGAGCAAGGGCCACTTATAGGACTAGAAGAAGGACTAGTTGCTGACAGGTTTTTCTATGAACTTTTGCTGCAACAGATTAGCAGAAAACTTGGCAGTTTCCATTTCTTATCAACTAACCTAAGTTTTCTATAAATGCATGTGATATTTGTAGTTGGTATTTGCACAATAGGTGTATGAGTTTCAGCTGACCAAGTAGTATAATTTTGTGAATCTGCAACATTCATGATTTTCTCTTGTTTTTCAGTAGTTGTTTCCAGCTTCTTAACCTATTCAATTGGTTGATTGATTATTAGTTTGTGAATTTTTCTACAATCTATTCATTTCTATCATTTGAATTCTACAAATGTAATTAGGTTTCATTTTTTGCAATATTTTCATTTATGTCATTTGTTTCCAGCTTCTTAGCATGTTCAATTGGTTGATTGATTATTAGCTTGTGAATGTTTCAATTCTGCAATCTATTCATTTATGTCATTTGAATTATGCAAATGTAATTAGGTTTTATTTTTTGCAATATTTTGTTGCAACAGATTAGAAAAATACTTGGTAGTTTCCATTTATTATTGACTAACCTAAGTTTGTTGTAAATGTATGTGATATTTGTAGTTGGTATTTGTACAATAGGTGTATGAGTGTCAGCTGACCAAGTAGCATAAGTTTGTGAATCTGCAACATTCATGATTTTCCCCTATTTTTTAGTAGTTGTTCCCAACTTCTTAGCATGTTCAATTGGTTGATTGATTATTAGCTTGTGAATGTTTCAATTCTGCAATCTTTTCATTTCTATCATTTGAATTCTACAAATGTAATTAGGTTTCATTTTTTGTAATATTTTCATTTCTGTCATTTGAATTCTGCAAATGTAATTAGGTTTCATTTTCTGCAAACTTTGTCATTTCTGTCATATCAATTCTGCAAGAGTAATTAGGATTCAATTTCAGTTCATGCTAGTAAATTAGTTTCATAGGATTAGAAGTGACACCAAAAAACCCCAAAGCTAACTTGTCCCACCAATAAAGCCTATTTCCTAAATGAGTTGATTTTTAGCTGCCTATTTTTGCTATCATATATAGCCTTGGACACCGCCCTGGATTGACAAAACTTAAAGATTAAATGATGTGATTTATGACACTCATCATTTTTGGCACCATTGTTGGGGACACTAGGTGTTGTTAGGAGAAGTAAAACAACCCAGGAATTGTTATCTTGGTACAAGTAACAGTTCTTGAAAACTAAACTTTAGTTCATTTATAAAATGAGCATGAATGCATAGGCCAAGAGATAAAAGAGGAAGGTTTATCAAAACTGGATCATTCCCAAAGAAGTGTTCTTCATGATCAGGAGAAGACTTGCCTATGTATGAAATCCTTGAAAGACTTAAACGAGAGTCATCTTCTTCATCAGCCAAAATTTTGGGACCTCTGGAAGAGGAACTCTTAGAAGCACTTACTTCTAGATATACCCCTGAGTCTGGTCCATTTGTATAGATTGCAAAAGTCAAAATTAAGGAAGAAACTATGGCAGAAGCAGAAGAACATGATAGGGATGTTATGGTCCACCAAGCTGAAAACCCTACTAGGACTTTTGAATACCCTATTCGACTGAATCCTACTCAAAATGCTCCTATGAAAATAATTTCACCTTCAGTATTGCCAACCTTTAGGGGAATTGTCTCTGAGGATCCTGACCAATTCTTGTTTGAATTTAAGGTTTTGTGTCAGACTTATGATTATGTAAATGACAACCAAAAACTAAAATTGTTTCCCTCTACACTCAAATATGCAGCTTTACGATGGTTTATGAGTCTTGAACCTGATTCAATCCGCACTTGGGATCAAATGGAAATTGCATTCTTGGATAAGTATCAGGAGTATTGTAGAGTGCAAAATAGAAAGGATGAATTATTTTGGATTAAACAAGAAGAGGATGAGAATTTGGAGGACTATCTTGATAGATTTACCTTTATCCAAAAGAGATGTGGTCCTGTAGAACTAGACTTGTTAAAAACCATATTTTTGAGAGGTTTACAGGATGATTCTAGGGAAGTATTAGATTTAATGGGAAAAGGAGATGTGAACACCCTTGAGATTGATGAAATTGTAGGGTTATGCAAAAATTATTCTCACACTAGGCAAAGAAGAAAGAAGCAGAATTCTAATAACAATGATATAAAAGAATTAATGGAAGAAATGGCTAACATGAAAACTGATATTCTTGTCCAACTAAATTCTGCATTAGGGGAGAGAAATGCAAAATCCAACTCTACACCACCCTTGGCTATCTATTGCCCAAGATGCAGAAACAAGCATGCCTTATAGGATTGTCCCTTGAACAATACTTCTATCTCAACTATTTGTGGCATTTGTTCAAAAGAGCATATGACTGATAAATGCCATCTATTGCCTCAACTCAAAAATGTTTTGGAAACCCAGACTGAAGAACTTAATGTTATTGGACAAAGGCAAGGAGGCAACTTTTCACAATATCAAAATGCCCCTCGTTTTCCTACAGGTTGGGGATAAAATCCTTGGAATATGCCATGGGGATATGCAGAACCACCCTCACAACCTTGGAATCAATCTTGGACAGCTCCTCAAGATTGGTCACACTTTGGATGGATGAATCCACCATGGAATCTAGTTAATCCACCTTGGACACAGAATCAACAACATGGGCAAATATGGGGGCAACAATACCCATCATATCAAGGGCAAAAAAGGTATCAAGGACAAACTCAAAACTTGTTGCCTGCTCCTAATCAGAACTTTCAAGGAAGAATGCAACCACAACAAGCACAACCGGTAAAACAACCTCCACTTCCAGCTCAACTTTGTGGCTAACCCAAATAATACAAGATAGGCAGCACCTGTCTATGCAGCTGAATCTGAAGAAACTATTGCAGTTCATGTTCTTGATTGTAGTAATATCCAATTACATTCAGGAAAAGTCTTACCTGACCCTGTTCCACCCACCATTGAAGAAATTGATGGAAAACAAGAATCTCCAAGTCTAGAACAATTGCAAACAACTTTGGAAAAGGAAAAAGAAAAACCAGAAAATGTGCAGGTGAAAAATGTACCTCCTTCAGGAGTGGTACCATATCCTAAAAGATTTGATAATACTGTAACTATCCCTGAATCAGAATTAGTCACAGAGCTTAAGAAAATGACTATATCCCTTCCTTTGTTGCAGGCAATAAAGGATGTGCCATTAATCAATAAAACAGTTCAGGAGTTATGTATCAAAAGACCTAGCAAGAAGAAGTCCTTTCCTAAAACTATGCAAGTAGAAGGGAAGTTAGCTGACCTACTATCTGGAAAACTTGTTCCTCCAAAATATAGTGATCCAGGAAGTCCAGTTGTCACAATCACTATTGGGCTAGTGCAAATTCCAAATGTGTTGATTGATCTTGGAGCTGCAATTAATGTAATGACTAAAGACACAATGCAAAAACTACAGCTCAATAATCTCAATCCTACAACTACAGTGTTAGAAATGGTTGATAGGTCAGTTGCAAAACTAGAAGGGATACTGGAAGATATTTCCATAGAAGTCTCTTCTTGGGAATATCCTATAGATTTCTTGGTATTGCAGCCTAGAAATTCAGCCAATGGCTATCCCATCATTCTAGGACGACCTTGGCTTGCCACTGCAGCTACTTTTATAGACTGCAGATCTAGGGAAATGACTATTTCAAATGGCATTGATCTTAAAAATATTTCCCTTTATCCTCCTGCCCAACCTTCAACAAAATTTTTTGGATAGATATGGTTTCCTGAATCTGATGAAGAACAGGAAGAAATTGTTTCCACCTTGGCTACAATAATAGTGAAGGAACACATTGAGGAAATAAACTCACAAGAAAGAGAAATTTTTGAGGATGAAACTGTCCTAGTAGAGACATTACAAGAACAAGGGCTTAAATATGATCAAATCATTGTTCATCGTTTGCTATGGAAAGATGAGGAACAGACCTCAGAGCACCTTTCATCCATTCCAATACAGGAAAGCTCTTTCACACTACCACATGGATGGCATCATCATCTTCTTACCTCTTTCACATGTCCTATGCAAGAATTGATTCCATTAGGAATTACTTTTGAAATAGAATCAAGAGTATTTCATACTCTTCAACCACACCACTATCCATTAAATTCTTTAATCAGCAAGTATGGAGCAGTCAATTCTGTTCATCCAGGGATAAAACAAATTGAAGTACAACCGAGGTAAAGTTTTGAATATTAATAGTTGGTTGACTAATGAACAAGAAGCAAAATTATTTGTTGTCCTACAAAAACATGTTCAGGCCTTTTCTTGGAGTTATAAGGATATATCAAGAATTCACCCTGATGTATGTACACATAGGATATATACTGAAGATGTTAAACCTGTGAGACAACCTCAAAGACGTTTGAATCCTACTCTGAAAGATATTGTCAAGGAAGAAATTGAAAAACTTTTAGATGTAGGGTTCATTTATCCAATTTCAGATAGTCGATGGGTTTCCCCATTGGTTATTGTTCCAAAGAAAAATGGGAAAATGAGAGTGTGTGTAGATTACAGAGAGTTAAACAAGGTCACACATAAGGACCATTTTCCATTACCATTCATAGACCAAGTGTTAGACACCCTTGTTGGCAAGAAATTCTTCTATTTTCTTGATGGTTTTAGTGGATATAATCAGATACAGGTTGCACCAGAAGACCAGGAGAAAACTACTTTCACATGCCCTTGGGGAACATTTGCTTATAGGGTTTTACCTTTTGGTTTATGTAATGCTCCAACAACTTTTCAATGAGTTGTTTTGGCAATATTCTCTGATTTAACAAATGAAAGTGTGGAAATCTACATGGATGATTTCACAGTATGTGGAGACACTTTTGATTATACCTTGGAACATCTTGAAAAAGTTTTAACACGTTGTGAAACATACCATTTGTCTTTAAACCCTGAAAAATGCTTTCTGATGATGGAGGAAGGGATTGTTCTTGGTCATCACATTTCCTCTCATGGGATCAAGGTTGACCCCAAGAAGGTGGAAGTCATCAAAAACCTTCCTCCTCCAAAAACTCAAACTGATGTTAGGAGTTTCTTGGGACATATTGGTTTCTACCATAGATTTATTGCAAATTTTAGCACCATAGCCAATCCAATGTTTGCATTATTGACTAAGGATTCTGAATTTACCTGGTCTACAGAATGTCAAAAGTCTTTTGAAGCATTGAAAGAGAAGTTAACAACTCCCCTAGTGTTGAGAGGTCCTAATTGGGAACTGCCATTCCATATTCATATTGATGCTTCCAATACTGCAATTGGAGCCGCATTAGGTCAGATTGAAAATGGAGAACATTATGCCATTTATTACATTAGTAAAAACTTGACAGGAGCAGAAAAGAACTACACCACTACTGAGAAGGAATTCTTAGTTGTGGTATATGCTATCAATAAATTTTGACACTATATCACAGGGTATCAAGTGTTCATCCATACAGATCATGTTGCTATTAAGTACTTGATGAATAAACCTATGGTTAGTGCAAGAATTATTCGTTGGTTAATACTATTGCAGGAATTTGATATCACCATAGTTAATAAACTAGGGAAAGCCAATGTAGTGGCAGATTTTCTGTCAAGATTGCCAAACACAGACACAGGGGAATTGGTTGAAGATGCTTTTCCTGATGAAAAACTATTTGCTATTTCTGTGCAATCTCCATGGTTTGTAGATATAGCCAATTACTTGGCTACAGGGAAAGTTCCTCCTCACTTCACTTCTAAACAAAAGAAACAGTTAATCAAGCAAATTTCTTCTTTCAAATGGATAGGGGGTCTACTTTTTAAATGCAGTCCTGACCATGTCTTACGTAGGTGCATCCGCAAGGATGAAGTATATGACATTCTTCATGCATGCCATGATGAACCATCAGGAGGACATTACTCAGTAAAGAGTACAATTCAAAAAATCTTAGGTACTGGTTATTATTGGCCATCTCTGCATAAGGATGTAAAAAAATATGTCAGACATTGTGATGCATGCCAAAGAATGGGAAAACCTACCTATACCAATGAAATGCCATTACAACCTCAAGTAGATATAGAACCATTTGAGAGGTGGGGGCTAGATTTTGTAGGACCTATTGACCCACCTTCTCAAGGGAAGGTGCATATTTTGGTATGTACTGATTATGTGACTAAATGGGTAGAAGCACGTGCTTTTAAGCATGCCCGTGAAGAAAAAGTTGTTGATTTCCTGTATTCACAATTTTTTCTGCATTTTGGAGCCCCACATTCTATCACTACAGATCAGGGACCTCAATTTACATCAAAGGTTATTGAAGCCTTTACTAAACTATATGAAATCAAGCACAAAAAATCTTCACCTTATCACCCTCAGGCAAATGGTCAAGTTGAAGTAACAAATCAGGAATTAGAAAGAATCTTAACCAAAATAGTAGCTTCCCATAGGAGGAATTGGATGGATAAACTACCTGAAGCAGTTTGGGCTTATAACACTACATGGAAATCCACCACAAGATTTACACCTTATGAATTGGTTTATGGTAAAAAGCCTCTTTTGCCTATTGAATTTGAATTACTAACACTTCGAACTGCTTTGGAAGTTGGTATTGACTTGTCACAGGCACAAACAGATAGGATTTTGTAGCTCAATGCATTGGATGAACTACGAATGGAGGCATTGCATCAAACTGAGATGATTCAAGCACAACGGAAGTTGTGGCATGACAGTCACATTCAACAACGAGAATTTTAGCAAGGCGATTGGGCTTTGTTGTTTGATTCTCGCTATGAATATTTTCCTGGGAAGTTACAAACTAGGTGGCTTGGACCTTATCTGATTGAAGAAGTATTTGGAAATGGAGTTGTTCGTCTTTCACCCATTGATGATTCATGAAGGAAGTTAGTGGTTAATGGACATCGTCTCCGGATATACCATGCACCACTGACTAAGGATGAATTTCTGAAGCAAGTGGAGCAATTGGATGTCTACATGATGGAAGGAACTACCTCTTCCACAACAGATTCAATAGAATGAAAAAATATATAAAAATAAAAATAATAATAATAATAATTTAGAAAGTGAAAACCTCCTAGGAGGCACTTCTGAATTGGCTTGCATGAAAACCGGTTTTCTGGCATGTTTGCCTTGTTGGTCCCACAATCACTATTCCATCCTTTCTCAAGACTGCACCTATCTTATTTCATAGAAGAGCTAAGTTGGTAGTCAGCAGGAATAGACATCTGTACAAATGTAGATAAGTGGTTAAATCAGGTATGTGCCCTTTGCATTTTAATCATTGTAGATATTTAGTATGTAGTGTATAAAAATCACTAGTTAGTATAAAATATTCATAAGGTTTGAAAAAAATCCAAAAGTAATCCATCTGGTCAAAGGAAGGCAGAGAAAGAATTCCATGTTGTTTTAAGGGGATGAAAGAAATAGAAGAATTGAAAAAATTGCAGTCAGTAAAGCTATTTTCTGGGGGAAGGTGTGCAGAGCTTCGGAATGATATTAAGCTCTAGAATAAGAATGTTGCTTAAGATAGCTTCAAAATGATATTCAACTCTAGAATAAGAATGTTGCTTAAGATAGAAAAGGTTTGAACTTTAGAATGATAAAGGGTTTGAGCTTCGGAATGGGAAAGTGTTTGCACTTCGGAATGAAGAATAACTTTGGATTAAAAATGGCAATATCACGTGGTCTAAGTTTATTTTTAAAATTTTGTCATTCAAAGTTGGAAAACAAAGTCAAGGCATGGGATTCAAGGAGAGTCACATGTTGCATTATCCTGAGAAATAATGGGAAATATTGTGGAACAACCATATGCTTCGGTTTCTTACATGATCTTTGGGTATGCAAACAAGGTACCTCGACAAATGATATTAACCTACAAATCACCCATCTTTTGACCAACGACTAATTGCCAACTCAGCAAAGTCGTAAAAGATAATTTGATTGTCATCATGGGGAATTATCATCTGCCATGTGCCTGTCAAAATTGATTTGCTTTTTCGTAATCCTTGACACGTTTCGAAGATGGTTCCTGCACTCAAACATTAATTACCATATTTTGGAAATCATGGCAAATTATCGTAGCATTCCTCAACCAAAAATTATCGATTCCAAACCAGAAGAATGAAGTATTGCAGGAAAATTCATAGAGTAGTAAGGAAGCAGAACACAAGGAAATTTGAAGATGGGGAAAAAGAATAAAGTTGAGCTAGAAAATGCTAGTTATTTGCAGAGGGATCTTGAGATGCTACCAATTTTTATAGAAGGAGGGTTGATGCCATTTCTGAACAAGTTTGATGGGTATTCCGAAGGATTGGTGGTAGAGTTTGCACGAACTTTCAAAAATAATCAGGCTAACATCAGTGGCATGGCAATCTAGGTAACACCTGAAATCTTAAGCCAAATCATTGAATTACCTTTGCAAGGGTTACAAATTTCAAAAACTGGTAAAAATGCCCTAACAGAGATAGTTAATCACTTTAGAGAGGAGGGGGATAAACCAATTGAATTTCAAATGAATAATAATATTTGCAAAGGGGTAAAATGAACTAGTTTACAACACCCTTGGGATGAAGTAGTTGTATGGGTAATCAGATTTTTCACTTGTGAAGGGCAATTTGTTGTGTTGTCTGGCCACCATATTAAAATTCTGAATCATTTAAGGCATGGTGGCCAAAAACCTGAAGTTAGGGTAAATTTTCCTCTATATCTACACCAAGAATTATAGAGTATGGCTAAATGCTACCAAGAAGGGAAGGGAACCCCTAAACATCATGGGCTGATTAAACTTATCTGTAAATATCATTTTAGGGGAAACCCTAGGAGTTTTGATAGGTTTTTCTCCTCTTGGAATGAACTAGTTGATAGAGAAAATGAAGAGGAAATAGGGGATGAAAGCCCTAAAAATAATGAAGAAGAGGCAAGGGATGAAGCTTCTGAAGATGAAATTCCCTCTTCACCACAAGGACCTCCATCTGCTAGGACTAGGAGACAAAGGGAAAGAAAATCTAAAACTAGTCCTATAGAAAAGAGGAGGAAAGTAACATTCTCTGAAGATGTGACTATATTTTCGGTACAGACCACTGAGCAACCAGGGAGTTCAAGTAGGGAAACTCAGACTGAAAGGGAGACATCTCCATCTGGAGCAGAATCTACTCCAAAATTGTTAGAAGCCATCAGAAAACACAAAAGGAAGCAGTCTACCCTTGGATTACGAAGGTCCTCTAGACTTCAGAAGGATGAAATAATTGAGGAGGTAGTGGATGTGGAAGCATTATCACCATGATGAAAAAGCCCTAGAAAATTGCATCAGCAAATGGATGAAGATCAAAGGGAACACCCTGATACATCTGCTGAAGACACACAACAAGGGGAAATATTTGTAGAAGTGATTGCAGATGTAGGTACAGAGGATACATGTATAGATACAAAAATACCTGTAGTGGATAACCCAATTGCTTATTCTTCTAATTCTGAAGCAGAGTCCATAGCAGAAGAAGAGGAGGATATACAAGAACAGTTACGTGCTGCGAGAAGTGTCATTAAGACACAGATGGGATGGATTGAACAAAATGAGGCCTCTATAAAAGAAAAAGATAAACAAATTGCTGATTTGTAGCAGGAGGTGGACAGTCTAAAGGCTAGGTTATCAAATCTTGAGCCACAACCTACAGAATCTGATTCTGAAGATGAATTGGTAAGAATTTTGTTGGAGTTAGCAGAACAGAATAGAGAAGCAGCCATACAAAATGATGGGCAACAATTCCCTTCCCAAATTGAAGCACCAATACATGAGCAGCTACCTGAGGAAATGTCACCCATCATAAGGGCTGAAATAGATGTGGTAGAAACACAAATCCACCAGCAAGATGTAATCAGATTGGAACATGAAGTTTCAGGACCCTCAATAGGATATTCTAAAGTTACACCACAGGAAGCAATAGATGTCAGTGATAAAAGGGAAGTGAAGGATCAGGTAAGCATGCATTCCCATCAATTTTCTGTTGAAATGATTCCATATGATTCACCTCAAATTGAAATAATAGAAATTGGGGTGCAAGTAGATTTACCTCCAAAAGTGCAGTAGATAGTCAGACCTCCATAGACAGTTACACTAACAAAGTATAATGAAGATATAGCACACTGGATGTTGAAGTGTCAAAGGATGGAAGCACATATTTCATCTTTGAAACCTTTGGAATAGAAGCTTGATGCCCAAAGTGCAGAAGTAAATAAGTTGCAGGACAAGTACAGTATCTTTGCCAGGCTACAAAATACCTAGTCTAATTTAGAAGACCAGCTAGATTTTACAGCTTGATCTTGAAAGAGAAGTACCTCTGCTGGCAAGTGATGAGGATTTGTTCCAATCTCCCTTATCAAATGGACACTGCTGAGGAGTTTTTGGAAGCCTATTTGCACAGTCCAGAGGAACAGAAGAATTTAATGTGTGAATTATTCTTGCACCAATTTCTCATGCCAAAAAATGTGACATTTCTGCCACACATTTTCATAGGGGATATTCAGTTGAGAGCCTTTATGTCCACCCTACAAAATCAATTATATTGGGATCAGGAGAAAAAGGCAAGTAAAGAAATTGAATTAAAAGTTGAGCTGCTGCTAAGACCAGTCCATCCCAATCACAGGACTTCCACCAATCAACATTTTACCATGATGAGAGAACAAAATATCAGGTTGGTTTATCTAAACAATCTTAATGATTGTATGTCTAGTTTTCAAACCTCTTGTGCCAAACATTTTGCAAATGCTTTATCAGCTTGCAAAGTTAGATGGGGAGAATTACCAATATCACTACAGAAAAGAGAGCCCATCTCACCCAACAATCTATTATGGTCCATAAGAAGAGCATAAGGCATAATACAGACCATCCTAGAAGTGAAAGATCATTGGATAGGTCTGAGGTACATAATGCCTACTATTATAACCCCTGTTCCTTATTTCTTTGACAATGATCCTCAACCAGATGAGCAGTTTCAAGATTGGCTTAAGAAACTATAGGAAACCAGAGGATACTATAAAGGGAAACTATGGAGTTATCAAGAAATAAATTTGAACATAGATCTATGTGCTTCTATGGCCTTGCAAAATGCATGAGGACATGCATTAGAATAGGTTGGGGGGAAATGATGAGGCCAGGAATTGCCTCATTTATGGACTATTTTGGATATTTCACAAACTGCTTTATAAACCTTATGCTATGTTTCTATGCTAATTTTGATGATTGAATGCATTATATATTAATATTTACATGTTTAAATGTTTAGGAGCATAGTACTCTATTTTGACCATTTTTTGCATTTATTTGCACTATTTCAGTTGATTTACTTAGTAAATGCAAGTGTATTTGAAGTATATAGTAATGTGTGCTGATGTGTATCCTATTCTGGTGGCATTTCACTTAGTTTCCTTGCTTCCTAACTAGTTTAAATTGCAAAAAGGTGCCAAACTATTGTGACTATGCAGAAAATCTGAAATACAAAATTTTGACCATACAAATTCCAGCCAGTTGTCCATAAATAGCATGGCTTGGAATTTGTCAACTACAACATGTAAAACTTGTTGAATTTATCTTCTAAGGACTTAGGGAGACTACCTACCTGGTCAAACCCACTTTCTTGAGCATCTGGTGTATGGATAAGTGTCAAGTTATTGCACTAACAGATATTCTGGAGCAGCTCTGAAATGAGCGGAGAAGGACCAGTTCTGGTCAAAAAGGTAAACAGAACGCCTAGAAAGGTGGAAATGGATAATTTGGGAAAGGATACAGGTGTATGAGATGTTTTATCATCTCTTCCAACTCATTTCCACCAATGGAGAATGCACAACAAGGGATAATGAAGATGCTACAACATAACAGTTTCTTGAATTTGAGGAAGACAACTTCAGAACAATTGTTGAATCACTAAAATAGAATAGATTGTAAGCATAGCACATGTAATAGATTATTATAAATAATAGGCTCCCTTGTTGGTTGAGCATATAGAGATAGAAGTAGCAATAGACATAGAGAAAATTGTTAGGAAGTAGAAGTTGTAGCAGAACAACAATTTAGCAGGATTCTCCTGCAATGTTGTAATGTTGTGTGACAGTCAATAAAGTGCAGTATTTCCATCCATTTGTTGTTCTGAGAGAATATGTGAGCATTGAGTAGTTAGAAGCATCCTTTCACCTTCTTCTGGATCAGGGAGCAAGGGCCACTTCTAGGCCTAGAAGGAGGATTAATTGTTGACAGGTTTTTCTATGAACTTTTGTTGCAGCAGATTAGCAGAAAACTTGGCAGTTTCTATTTCTTGTTTACTAACTGTGTTTACTGTAGATGTATGTAGTGTGTATGTCATCTGACTCAATAGCATAAATTTAGAATTTACAACATTTGTGGTTTTCCCCTATTTTTTAGTAGTTGTTCCTAGCTTCTTGGCATTTCCATTTTGTTGATTGGTTATCAGCTTGTGTATTTCAATTCTGCAATATTTTCATTCCTATCATTCCAATTCTGCAAATGTAATTAGGTTTCATTTTTTGTAATATTTTCATTCCTATCATTTCAATTCTACAAGAGTAATCAGATTTCATTTTTTGCAAACTTTCCATTTCTGTAATTTTACTTCTGCAAGTGTAATTAGAATTCAAATTCAGTTCATAGGATTAGAAGTGACACCAAAAACCCCCAAAGCTAACTTGTCCCACCAATAAAGCCTATTTCTTGAATGAGCTGATCTTCAAGCTGCCTACCTCTGCTATCGTATATAGCCATTGGACACCACCCTGGATTGACAAAACTTAAAGATAAATGATGTGATTTATGACACTCATCATTTTTGGCACCATTTCCGAGGAACTTAGGTGTTGTTAGGAGAAGTAAAGCAGCCCAAGAATTGTTATCTTGGTACAAGTAACAGTTCTTGAAAACTTGTACTTCAGTTCATTTAGCAAATGAGCATGAATGCATAGGCCAAGAGATGAAAGAGGAAGGTTTATCAGAACCGACTCTTTCCCAGAAAGGCATTCTTCATGATCAAGAGAAGACTTGCCTGTGTATGAAATCCCTGAAAGACTTAAATGAGAGTCATCTTCTTCATCAACCAAAATTTTGGGACCTTTGGAAGAGGAACTCTTAGAAGCACTTACTTCTAGACATACCCCTAGGTCTGGTCCATCCGAACAGGTTGCAAAAGTCAAAAGTGAGGGAGAAACTATGGCAGAAGAACATGATAGGGATGTTATGGTCCGCCAAGCTGAAAACCCTACTAGGACTTTTGAATACCCTATTCGACTGAATCCTACTCAGAATGCTCCTATGAAAATAATTTCACCTTCAATATTGCCAACCTTTAGGGGAATTATCTCTGAGGATCCTGACCAATTCTTGTTTGAATTTAAAGTTCTATGTCAGACTTATGATTATGTAAATGACAACCAAAAACTGAAATTGTTTCCCTCTACACTCAAAGATGCAGCTTTACGCTGGTTTATGAGTCTTGAACCTGATTCAATCCACACTTGGGATCAAATGGAAACTACATTCTTGGATAAGTATCAAGAATATTGTAGAGTGTAAAATAGAAAGGATGAATTATTTCAGATTAAACAAGAAGAGGATGAGAACTTAGAGGACTATCTTGATAGATTTACCTTTATCCAAAAGAGATGTGGTCCTGTAGAACCAGACTTGTTAAAAACCATATTTTTAAGAGGTTTGCAGGATGATTCCAGGGAAGTATTAGATTTAATGGGAAAAGGAGATGTGAACACCCTTGAGATTGATGAAATCGTAGGGTTATGCAGAAATTATTCTCGCACTAGGCAAAGAAGGAAGAAGCAGAATCCTGGTAATAATGATATAAAAGAATTAATGGAAGAAATGGCTAACATGAAAACTGATATTCTTGTCCAATTAAATTCTGCATTAGGGGAGAGAAATGCAAAATCCAACTCTACACCACCCTTGGCTATCTATTGCCCAAGATGTAGAAACAAGCATGCCTTACAGGATTGTCCCTTGAACAGAACTTCTATCTCAACTATTTGTGGCATTTTTTCAAAGGAGCATATGACTGATAAATGCCATCTATTGCCTCAACTCAAAAATATTTTGGAAACCCAGATTGAAGAACTTAATGTTATTGGGCAAAGGCAAGGAGGCAATTTTTCACAATATCAAAATGCCCCTCATTTTCCTATAGGTTGGGGACAAAATCCTTGGAATATGCCATGGGGATATGCAGAACCACCCTCACAACCTTGGAATCAATATTGGACAGCTCCTCAAGATTGGTCACACTCTGGATGGATGAATCCACCATGGAATCCAGTTAATCCACCTTGGACACAAAATCAACAACATGGGCAAATATGGGGGCAACAATACCCATCATATCAAGGGCAACAAAGGTATCAAGGACAAACTCAAAACTTGTTGCCTGCTCCTAATCAGAACTTTCAAGGAAGAATGCAACCACAACAAGCACAACAGGTAAAACAACCTCCACTTCCAGCTCAACCTGTGGCTAACCCAAATAATACAAGACAGGCAACTCCTGTCTATGGAGCTGAATCTAAAGAAACTATTGCAGTTCATGTACTTGATTGTAGTAATATCCAATTACATTTAGGAAAGGTCTTACCTGACCCTGTTCCACCCACCATTGAAGAAATTGATGGAAAACAAGAATCTCCAAGTCCAGAACAATTGCAAACAACTTTGGAAAAGGAAAAAGAAAAACCAAAAAATGTGCAGGTGAAAAATGTACCTCCTTCAGGAGTGGTACCATATCCTGAAAGATTTGATAATACTGTAACTATCCCTGAATCAAAATTAGTCACAGAGCTTAATAAAATGACTATATCCCTTCCTTTGTTGCAAGCAATAAAGGATGTGCCATTAATCAATAAAACAGTTCAGGAGTTATGTATCAAAAGACCTAGCAGAAAGAAGAAGTCCTTTCCTAAAACTGTGCAAGTAGAAGGGAAATTAGTTGACCTGCTATCTGGAAAACTTGTTCCTCCAAAGTATAGTGACCCAGGAAGTCCAGTTGTCACAATCACTATTGGGCTAGTGCAAATTCCAAATGTGTTGATTGATCTTGGAGCTGCAATTAATGTAATGACTAAAGACACAATGCAAAAACTACAGCTCAATAATCTCAATCCTACAACTACAGTGTTAGAGATGGCTGATAGGTCAGTTGCAAAACTAGAAGGGATACTAGAAGATATTTCCATAGAAGTCTCTTCTTGGGAATATCCTGTAGATTTCCTGGTATTGCAGCCTAGAAATTCAGCCAATGGCTATCCCATCATTCTAGGATGACCTTGGCTTGCCACTGCAACTGCTTTTATAGACTATAGATCTGGGGAAATGACTATTTCAAATGGCATTGATCTTAAAAATATTTCCCTTTATCCTCCTGCCCAACCTTCAACAAAATTTTTTGGATAGATATGGTTTCTTAAATCTGATGAAGAACAGGAAGAAACTGTTTCCACCCTGGCTACAATAATAGTGAAGGAACACATTGAGGAAATAAACTCACAAGAAAGAGAAATTTTTGAGGATGAGACTGTCCTAGTTGAGACATTACAAGAACAAGGGCTTAAATATGATCAAATCATTGTTCATCATTTGCTATGGAAATATGAGGAACAGACCTTAGAGCACCTTTCATCCATTCCAATACAGGAAAGCTCTTTCACACTACCACATGGATGGCATCATCATCTTCTTACCTCTTTCACATGTCCTATGCAAGAATTGATTCCATCAGGAATTACTTTTGAAATGGAATCAAGAGTATTTCATACTCTTCAACCACACCACTGTCCATTAAATTCTTTAATCAACAAGTATGGAGCAGTCAATTCTGTTCATCCAAGGATAAAACAAATTGAAGTACAACCAGGTAAAGTTTTGAATATTAATAGTTGGTTGACTAATGAACAAGAAGCAAAATTATTTGTTGTCCTACAAAAACATGTTCAGGCCTTTGCTTGGAGTTATAAGGATATGTCAGGAATTCACCCTGATGTATGTACACATAGGATATATACTGAAGATGTTAAACCTGTGAGACAACCTCAAAGATGTTTGAATCCTACTCTAAAAGATATTGTCAAGGAAGAAATTGAAAAACTTTTAGATGTAGGGTTCATTTATCCAATTTTAGATAGTCGATGGGTTTCCCCATTGGTTATTGTTCCAAAGAAAAATGGGAAAATGAGAGTGTGTGTAGATTACAGAGAGTTAAACAAGGTCACACATAAGGACCATTTTCCATTACCATTCATAGACCAAGTGTTAGACACCCTTGCTGGCAAGAAATTCTTCTATTTTCTTGATGGTTTTAGTGGATATAATCAGATACAGGTTGCACTAGAAGACCAGGAGAAAACTACTTTCACATGCCCTTGGGGAACATTTGCTTATAGGGTTTTACCTTTTGGTTTATGTAATGCTCCAACAACTTTTCAATGAGTTGTTTTGGCAATATTCTCTGATTTAACAAATGAAAGTGTGGAAATCTACATGGATGATTTCACAGTATGTGGAGACACTTTTGATTATACCTTGGAACATCTTGAAAAAGTTTTAACACGTTGTGAAACATACCATTTGTCTTTAAACCCTGAAAAATGCTTTCTGATGATGGAGGAAGGGATTGTTCTTGGTCATCACATTTCCTCTCATGGGATCAAGGTTGACCCCAAGAAGGTGGAAGTCATCAAAAACCTTCCTCCTCCAAAAACTCAAACTGATGTTAGGAGTTTCTTGGGACATATTGGTTTCTACCATAGATTTATTGCAAATTTTAGCACCATAGCCAATCCAATGTTTGCATTATTGACTAAGGATTCTGAATTTACCTGGTCTACAGAATGTCAAAAGTCTTTTGAAGCATTGAAAGAGAAGTTAACAACTCCCTCGGTGTTGAGAGGTCCTAATTGGGAACTGCCATTCCATATTCAGATTGATGCTTCCAATACTGCAATTGGAGCCGCATTAGGTCAGATTGAAAATGGAGAACATTATGCCATTTATTACATTAGTAAAAACTTGACAGGAGCAGAAAAGAACTACACCACTACTGAGAAGGAATTCTTAGTTGTGGTATATGCTATCAATAAATTCTGACACTATATCACAGGGTATCAAGTGTTCATCCATACAGATCATGCTGCTATTAAGTACTTGATGAATAAACCTATGGTTAGTGCAAGAATTATTCATTGGTTAATACTATTGCAGGAATTTGATATCACCATAGTTAATAAACTAGGGAAAGCCAATGTAGTGGCAGATTTTCTGTCAAGATTGCCAAACACAGACACAGGGGAATTGGTTGAAGATGCTTTTCCTGATGAAAAACTATTTGCTATTTCTGTGCAATCTCCATGGTTTGCAGATATAGCCAATTACTTGGCTATAGGGAAAGTTCCTCCTCACTTCACTTCTAAACAAAAGAAATAGTTAATCAAGCAAAGCTCTTCTTTCAAATGGATAGGGGGTCTACTTTTTAAATGCAGTCCTGACCATGTCTTACGCAGGTGCATCCGCAAGGATGAAGTATATGACATTCTTCATGCATGCCATGATGAACCATCAGGAGGACATTACTCAGTAAAGAGTACAATTCAAAAAATCTTAGGTACTAGTTATTATTGGCCATCTCTGCATAAGGATGTAAAAAAATATGTCAGACATTGTGATGCATGCCAAAGAATGGGAAAACCTACCTATACCAATGAAATGCCATTACAACCTCAAGTAGATATAGAACCATTTGAGAGGTGGGGGCTAGATTTTGTAGGACCTATTGACCCACCTTCTCAAGGAAAGGTGCATATTTTGGTATGTACTGATTATGTGACTAAATGGGTAGAAGCACGTGCTTTTAAGCATGCCCAAGAAGAAAAAGTTGTTGATTTCCTGTATTCACAAATTTTTCTACATTTTGGAGCCCCACATTCTATCACTACAGATCAGGGACCTCAATTTACATCAAAGGTTATTGAAGCCTTTACTAAACTATATGAAATTAAGCACAAAAAATCTTCACCTTATCACCCTCAGGCAAATGGTCAAGTTGAAGTAACAAATCAAGAATTAGAAAGAATCTTAACCAAAATAGTAGCTTCCCATAGGAGGAATTGGATGGATAAACTACCTGAAGCAGTTTGGGCTTATAACACTACATGGAAATCCACCATAGGATTTACACCTTATGAATTGGTTTATGGTAAAAAGCCTCTTTTGCCTATTGAATTTGAATTACTAACACTTCGAACTGCTTTGGAAGTTGGTATTGACTTGTCACAAGCACAAACAGACATGATTTTGTAGCTCAATGCATTGGATGAACTACGAATGGAGGCATTGCATCAAACTGAGATGATTCAAGCACAATGGAAGTTGTGGCATGACAGTCACATTCAGCAATGAGAATTTTAGCAAGGTAATTGGGCTTTGTTGTTTGATTCTCGCTATGAATATTTTCCTGGGAAGTTACAAACTAGGTGGCTTGGACCTTATCTGATTGAAGAAGTATTTTGAAATGGAGTTGTTCATCTTTCACCCATTGATGATTCATGAAGGAAGTTAGTGGTTAATGGACATCGTCTCTGGATATACCATGCACCACTGACTAAGGATGAATTTCTGAAGCAAGTGGAGCAATTGGATGTCTACATGATGGAAGGAACTACCTCTTCCACAACAGATTCAGCAGAATGAAAAAATATATAAAAAATAAAAATAAATAATAATAATAATTCAGAAAGTGAAAACCTCCTAGGAGGCACTTCTGAATTGGCTTGCATGAAAACCGGTTTTTCGGCATGTTTGCCTTGTTGGTCCCACAATCACTATTCCATCCTTTCTCAAGACTGCACCTGTCTTATTTTGTAGAAGAGCTAAGTTGGTAGTCAGTAGGAACAAACATCTATACAAATGTAGATAAGTGGTTAAATCAGGTATGTGCCCTTTGCATTTTAATCATTGTAGATATTTAGTATGTAGTGTATAAAAATCACTAGTTAGTATAAAATATTCATAAGGTTTGAAAAAATCCAAAAGTAATCCATCTGGTCAAAGGAAGGCAGAGAAAGAATTCCATGTTGTTTTAAGGGGATGAAAGAAATAAAAGAATTGAAAAAAATTACAGTCAGTAAAGCTTATTTCGAGGGGAAGGTGTGCAGAGCTTCGAAATGATATTAAGCTCCATAATAAGAATGTTGCTTAAGACAGCTTCAGAATGATATTCAACTCCAGAATAAGAATGTTGCTTAAGACAAAAAATAACTTCGAAATGAGAAAGGGTTTGAGCTTCAGAATGGGAAAGTGTTTGTACTTCGAAATGAAGAATAACTTTGGATTAAAAATGGAAATGTCACGTGGTCTAAGTTTATTTTTAAAATTTTACTATTCGAAGTTGGAAAACAAATTCAAGGCACGGGATTCAAGGAGAATCACATGTTGCATTATCCTGAGAAATAATGGGAAAGATTGTTTTGGAACAACCACATGCTTCGGTTTCTTACATGATCTTTGGGTATGCAAACAAGGTACCTTGACAAATGATATTAACCTACAAATCATCCATGTTTTGACCAACGACTAATTGCCAACTCAGCAAAGTTGTAATTAATGGAGACGGATAAGATAATTTGATTATCATCATGGGGAATTATCATCTGCCATGTGCCTGTCAAAATTAATTTGTTTTTTTGTAATCCTCGACACGTTTTGAAGATGGTTCCTGTGCTCAAACATTAATTACCATATCTCAAAGATCATGGCAAATTATCGTAGCACTCCACAATCGAAAGTTATCGATTCCAAGCCGAAGAATGAACTGTTGCAGGAAAATTCATAAAGCAGTAAGGAAGTAGAACACAGGAAAATTTGAAGATGGGGAAAAAGAATAAATTTGAGCTAGAAAATGCCAGTTATTTGCAAAGGGATCCTGAGATGCTACCAATTTTTGTAGAAGGAGGGTTGATGCCATTCCTTAACAAATTTGATGGGTATTCTGAAGGATTGGCAGCAGAGTTTGCATGCACCTTCAAAAATAATCAGGCCAACATCAGTGGCATGACAATCCAGGTAACACCTAAAATCTTAAGCCAAATCACTGAGTTACCTTTGCAAGGGTTACAAATTTCAAAAATTGGTAAAAATGCCCTAACATAAATAGTTAATCACTTTAGAGAGGAGGGGGATAAACCAATTGAATTTCAAATGAATAATAATATTTGCAAAGGGGTAAAATGAACCAGTTTACAACATCCATGGGATGAAGTAGCTGTGTGGGTAATACGATTTCTCACTTGTGAAGGGCAATTTGTTGTTTTATCTAGCCACCATATTAAAATTTTGAATCATTTAAGGCATGGTGGCCAAAACCCTGAAGTTAGGGTTAATTTCCCTCTATATCTACACCAGGAGTTACAGAACATGGCAAAACGCTACCAAGAAGGGAAAGGAACCCCTAAGCATCATGGGCTGATTAAACTTATCTACAAATATCATTTTAGGGGAAACCCTAGGAGTTTTAATAGGTTTTTCTCCTCTTGGAATGAACTGGTTGATAGATAAAATGAAGAGGAAATAGGGGATGAAAGCCCTAAAATTAATGAAGAAGAGGCAAGGGATGAAGCTTCTAAAAATGATATTCCCTCTTCACCACAAGGACCTCCATCTGCTAGGACTAAGAAACAAAGGGAAATAAAATCTAACACATTGGCCATCTCTACATAAGGATGTAAAAAAATATTCCAGACATTGTGATGCATACCAAAGAATGGGAAAACCTACCTATATCAATAAAATTTCATTACAACCTCAAGTCGATATAGAACCATTTGAGAGGTGGGGGCTAGATTTTGTAGGACCTATTGACCCACCTTCTCAAGGTAAGGTGCATATTTTGGTATGTACTGATTATGTGACTAAATGGGTAGAAGCACGTGCTTTTAAGCATTCCCAAGATGAAAAAGTTGTTGATTTTCCATATTCACAATTTTTTTTACGTTTTGGAGTCCCACATTCTATCACTAAAGATCAAGGACCTCAATTTACATCAAAGGTTATTGAAGCATTTACTAAACTAAATGAAATTAAGCACAGAAGATCTTCACCTTATCACCCTCAGGCAAATGGTCAAGTTGAAGTAACAAATTAGGAATTAGAAAGAATCTTAACCAAAATAGGAGCTTCCCATAGGAGGAATTGGCTAGATAAACTACCTGAAGCACTTTGGGCTTATAAAACTACATGGAAATCCACCATAGGATTTACACCTTATGAATTGGTTTATGGTAAAAATCCTCTTTTGCCTATTGAATTTTAATTACTAACACTTTGAACTACTTTGGAAGTTGGTATTGACTTGTCACAAGCACAAACATATAGGATTTTACAGCTCAATGCATCGGATGAACTACGAATGGAGGCATTGAATCAAACTTAAATGATTCAAGCACAACGGAAGTTTTGGCATGACAATCACATTCAACAATGAGAATTTCAGCAAGGCAATTGGGATTTATTGTTTGATTCTTGCTATGAAGATTTTCCTGGAAATTTACAAACTAGGTGGCTTGGACCTTATCTGATTGAAGAAGTGTTTCGAAATGGAGTTGTCCGCATTTCACCCATTAATGATTCACGAAGAAAATTAGTGGTTAATAGACATCATCTTCGAATATATCATACATCACTGACTAAGTATGAATTTCTAAAGTGGAGCAATTGAATGTATACATGATGGAAGGAACTACCTCTTCCACAATAGATTCAACAAAAATAAAAAATGAAAAAACAAATAATAATTCAAAAAGTGAAAACCTCCTAGGAGGCACTTCTGAATTGGTTTGCATGAAAACCAGTTTTTTGGTATGTTTACCTTGTTGGTCCCACAATCACTATTCCATCCTTTCTCAAGACTGCACCTATCTTATTCTATAGAAGAGCTAAGCTGGTATTCAGTATGAACAGGCATTTGTACAAATGTAGATAAGTGGTTAAATCAGGTATGTACCCTTTGCATTTTAATCATTTTAGATATTTAGTATGTAGTGTATAAAAATCACTAGTTAGTATAAAACATTAATAAGGTTTGAAAAAAATCTAAAAGTAATCCATCTGGTCAAAGGAAGGCAGAGAAAGAATTCCATGTTGTTTTAAGGGGATGAAAGCAACAAAAGAATTGAAAAAATTACAGTCAGTAAAGCTTATTCCAAGGGGAAGGTGTACTTTCAGATGGCTCCCTGGTTTTTACTTTTGCTGAGAATTTGGGTATTCTTTCCAATAACCTTACTGAGGGTATGGTATCCTTAGAGGCCTTCAGGAGGCTACTAAGGTTGGATGGGAAAAGGTGTTAGTTGAGTTTGACTCTCAACTTATGATTAATCTCTTGAAGACTCCTAAGAATCATAAGGTGGATTGGAGAATAAAAAGAATTATTGAGAAGATTCAGTTAATCTAGATGGGATTTTTGAAAGTTGATTACAATCATGTGGTCAGAGATCAAAACAAGAGTGCTGATGCTTTAGCTAATTGGGCTTTGGACAATGGTGATCTTACTTGTTATGGCCACCCTCCTATATGGTGGGCTTCTCAAATTAGGGAAGCTCTTCTTTCTATCATTTCTTTGGATGGCTCCGGTTCTGAAGGTACCTAGTTTCTTCTTGTTTTTTTTTTTTTTGTTTCTCTTTGGTTCATTCAGTTTTTTTAGTTCCCTAGCTCATTCTATTCTTTATTTTGTTTCCTCTGTTGATTCTTGCATTAATAGTCTTCTGGTCTAGATAGGTCATTGTTTTGTTCATTTTTTTTTTCTTTTGTCTTCTTTGTTTTTTTGTTTAGTTTTTTAAGGTGGGTGGGTTCTTTTGTTTTTTTTTTGTGTTCTTTGTGTTGTTTTTTGTTGTTCTTGTGTTTTTGTTGTTTTTTTTTTTTTATGTTTTTTGTTATTGTTCTTGTGTTTTTTTCGTTCTTGTTCTTGGGTTTCTCTTTGTTTGTGTTATTTCATTTTTTTATGTGTGAGTGTTTTCTATGTTTTTTGTTTTTGTTTATTGTCTATTGTTGGTTGTTTTTATTTTTATTTTTATTTTTATTTTATTTATTTTATTTTTTAGGTTTTGGTTGTGTTTATTTTTCATGTTTTTTTGGGTTATGTCTTTGTAGCGTTCTGTTGTTTTTGTCTTGTTTGTGTTTTGTCATGTGGTTCTTGTGTTTTTATATGTGGTTTGTGTTGTGGTTTCTTTTATCTTATTATGCGTGTTTGGTTGAGCATGTTTTTTTATTTTATTTTATTATTTTTGTTGTTATTTACTTTTTTTAATTTGGTTTTGTGTGTTTGTTTGCTCCTTGAGTATGTCAAAGGTGGTAGGCGAGGTCCGAGTCCTAGGAATTTTTTATGGAATGGATACCCCCGCCTCCTTGGGTCTTACCCGAAAGTGGCATCCCTTTTGGGATGTTTTCCACAAAAAAAAAAAATGGGAAGGTGTGCAAAGCTTCGGAATGATATTAAGCTCCAGAATAAGAATGCTGCTTAAGACACCTTTAGAATGATATTCAACTCCAAAATAAGAATGTTGCTTAAGACAGAAAAGGTTTGAACTTCGTAATGAGAAAGGGTTTGAGCTTCGAAATGGGAAAGTGTTTGTACTTCGAAATGAAGAATAAATTCAAACTAAAAATGGCAATGTCACATGGTCTAAGTTTGTTTTTAAAATTCCATCGTCCAAAGTTGGAAAATAAATTCAAGGCACGGGATTCAAGGAGAATCACAAGTTGCGATGGAAAAATTTATTTGGAACCACCATGTGCTTTGGTTTCCTACATAATATTTGGCTCATGCGACAAGGCACCTCGACAAATGCAACTCAGTAATTAATGATATTAACCCTACAAATTATGCATGTTTTGACCAATGACCAAGTGCCAACTCAGTGAAGTCATAATTAATTAATGGAAGATCACTAGATAAGATAATTTGATTGTCATCATGGGGAAATTATCATCTGCCATGTGCCTGTCAAAATTAATTATTTTTTTGTAATCCTCGACACATTTCAAAGATTGTTCCTACACTCAAATAGTAATTACCATATCTCAAAGATCATTGCAAATTGCCATAACACACTACAACTAAAGTTATTGATTCCAAGCCAGAGAACGAACTAGTGCAAGAAAATTCATAGAGTAGTAAGGAAGTAGAACACAAGGAAATCTAAAGATGGGGAAAAAGAACAAAATTGAGCCCAAAAATACCAGTTATCTGAAGAGGGATCCTGAGCCATTACAATTTTTTATAGAAGGAGGGCTAATGTCGTTTCTAAACAAATTCGATGGGTACTCCGAAGGACTAGCAACAGAGTTTGCATGAACTTTTAGGAACAACCAGGCTAACATTAGTGGCAAGGCAATCCAGGTAACACCTAAAATCTTAAGCTAAATCACTAAATTACCTTTGTAAGGGTTACAAATTTTAAAATTTTGTAAAAATGCCCTAACATAAATAGTTAATCACTTCAGATAGGAGGGAAATAAACCAATTGAATTTCAAATGAATAATATTTGTAAAGAGGTAAAATGAACCAGTTTACAACACCCTTGGGAGGAAGTAGTTGTATGGGTAATCAGATTTTTTACTTGTGAAGGGCAATTTGCTATGTTGTCTGGCCACCATATTAAAATCCTGAATCATTTAAGGCATGGTAACCTGAAACCTGAAGTTAGGGTAAATTTTCCTCTATATCTGCACCAAGAATTACAAAGTATGGCTAAATGCTACCAAGAAGGGAAAGGAACCCCTAAACATCATGAGATGATTAAAATTATATGTAAACACCATTTTAGGGGAACCCTAGGAGTTTTGATAGGTTTTTCTTCTCTTGGAATGAACTCATTGATAAAGAAAATGAAGAGGAAATAGGGGATGAAAGCCCTAAAAATAATGAGGAAGAGGCAAGGGATGAGGCTTCTGAAGATGAAATTCCCTCTTCACCACAAGGACCTCCATATACTAGGACTAAGAAACAAAGGGAAATAAAATCTAACCCATTGGCCATCTTTGCATAAGGATGTAAAAAAATATGCCAGACATTGTGATGCATACCAAAGAATGGGAAAACCTACCTATATCAATGAAATGCCATTACAACCTCAAGTCGATATAGAACCATTTGAGAGGTGGGGGCTAGATTTTGGTATGTACTAATTATGTGACTAAATGGGTAGAAGCACGTGCTTTTAAACATGCCCAGGAATAAAATGTTGTTGATTTCCTATATTCACAAAATTTTCTGCATTTTGGAGCCCCACATTCTATCATTACAGATCAAAGACCTCAATTTACATCAAAGGTTATTGAAGCCTTTAATAAACTATATGAAATTAAGCACATAAAATCTTCACCTTATCACCCTCAGGTAAATGGTCAAGTTGAAGTAACAAATCAGGAATTAGAAAGAATCTTAACCAAAATAATAACTTCCCATAGGAGGAATTGGCTAGATAAACTACCTGAAGCACTTTGGGCTTATAAAACTACATGGAAATCCACCATAGGATTTACACCTTATGAATTGGTTTATGGTAAAAATCCTCTTTTACCTATTGAATTTTAATTACTAACACTTCGAACTGCTTTGGAAGTTGGTATTGACTTGTCATAAGCACAAACATATAGGATTTTGTAGCTCAATGCATCGAATGAACTACGAATGGAGTCATTGCATCAAGATAAAATGATTCAAGCACAACAGAATTTGTGGCATGACAATCACATTCAGCAATGTGAATTTCAGCAAGGCAATTGGGATTTGTTATTTGATTCTTGCTATGAATATTTTACTGGAAATTTACAAACTAGGTGGCTTGGACCTTATCTAATTGAAGAAGTGTTTGGAAATGGAGTTGTCCATCTTTCACCCATTTATGATTCACTAAGAAAGTTAGTGGTTAATGGACATCGTATCCGGATATACCATACACCACTGACTAAGGATGAATTTCTAAAGCAAGTGGAGCAATTGGATGTATACATGATGGAAGGAACTACCTCTTCCACAAAAAATTCAACAAAATGAAAAAATATAAAAACAAAAAAAACAAATAATAATTCAAAAAGTGAAAACCTCCTAGGAGGCAATTCTGAATTGGCTTGCATGAAAACCAATTTTTCGGCATGTTTGCCTTGTTGGTCCCACAATCACTATTCCATCCTTTCTCAAGACTGCACCTATCTTATTCTATAGAAGAGCTAAGCTAGTAGTCAGTAGGAACAGACATATGTACAAGTGTAGATAAGTGGTTAAATCAAGTATGTGCCCTTTGCATTTTAATCATTTTAGATATTTAGTATGTAGTGTATAAAAATCACTAGTTAGTATAAAACATTCATAAGGTTTGAAAAAAATCCAAAAGTAATCCATCCGGTAAAAGGAATGCAGAGAAAGAATTCCATGTTTTAATGGGATGAAAGCAACAAAAGAATTGAAAAAATTATAGTCAGTAAAGCTTATTCCGAGGGGAAGGTGTGCAGAGCTTCGGAATGATATTAAGCTCTAGAATAAGAATGTTGCTTAAGACACCTTTAGAATGATATTCAACTCCAGAAAAATAATGTTGCTTAAGACATAAAAGGTTTGAACTTCGTAATGAGAAAGAGTTTGAGCTCTGAAATGGGAAAGTGTTTGTACTTTGAAACGAAGAATAAATTCGAACTAAAAATGACAATGTCACATGGTCTAAGTTTGTTTTTAAAATTCCACCATCCAAAGTTGGAAAACAAAGTCAAGGCACGGGATTCAAGGAGAATCACAAGTTGCGATGGAAAAATTTATTTGGAACCACCATGTGCTTCAGTTCCTACATAATATTTGGCTCATGCCATAAGGCACCTCGGAAAACGCAACTCAGTAATTAATGATATTAACCCTGCAAATTATGAATGTTTTGACCAATGACCAAGAGCCAGCTCAACGAAGTCATAATTAATGAATGGAAGATCATTGGATAAGATAATTTGATTGTCATCATGGGGGAATTACCATCTGCCACATGCCTATCAAAATTAATTATTTTTTCGTAGTCCTCGACACGTTTCGAAGATGGTTCTTGCACTCAAACAATAATTACCATATCTCAGAGATCATTGCAAATTGCCATAACACACCGCAACTGAAAGTTATCGATTCCAAGCCGGAGAATGAACTAGTGCAGGAAAATTCATAGAGTAGTAAGGAAGCAGAACACAAGGAAATTTGAAGATGGAGAAAAAGAACAAAATTGAGCCCAAAAATTCTAGTTATCTAAAGAGGGATCCTGAGTCATTACAAATTTTTATAGAAGGAGGGTTGATGCCATTTCTGAACAAATTCGATGGGTAATCCAAAGGACTGGCAGCAGAGTTTACATGAACTTTCAAGAACAACTAGGCTAACATTAGTGGCATGGCAATCCAGGTAACACCTGAAATCTTAAGCTAAATCACTAAATTACCTTTGTAAGGGTTACAAATTTCAAAAACTGGTAAAAATGCCCTAACAAAAATAGTTAATCACTTCAGATAGGAGGGAGATAAACCAATTGAATTTCAAATGAATAATAATATTTGCAAAGGGGTAAAATGAACCAGTTTACAACACCCTTGGGAGGAAGTAGTTGTATGGGTAGTCAAATTTTTTACTTGTGAAGGGCAATTTACTGTGTTGTCTGGCCACCATATTAAAATCTTGAATCATTTAAGGTATGGTGTCCAAAAACCTGATGTTAGGGTAAATTTTCCTCTATATCTACACCAAGAATTACAAAATATGGCTAAATGCTACCAAGAAGGGAATGGAACCCCTAAACATCATGGGCTAATTAAACTTATCTGTATACACCATTTTAGGGGAAACCCTAGGAGTTTTGATAGGTTTTTATCCTCTTGGAATGAATGCGTTGATAGAGAAAATGAAGAGGAAATAGGGGATGAAAGCCCTAAAAATAATGAAGAAGAGGCAAGGTAAGAGACTTCTAAAGATGAAATTTCCTCTTCACCACAAGGACCTCCATCTGCTAGGACTAGGAAACAAAGGGAAAGAAAATCTAAAACTAGTACTATAGAAAGGAGAAGGAAAGTAACATTCTCTGAATATGTGACTATATTTCCGGTATAGACTATTGAGCAGCTAGGGAATTCAAGCAGGGAAACATAGAATGAAAGTGAAACATCTCCATCTGGAGCAGACTCTGCATCAAAATTTTTAGAATCCACTAGAAAACACAAACAGAAGCAGCCTACCCTTGGATTATGAAGGTCCTCTAGAATTCGAAAGGATGAAACAATTGAGGAGATAGTGGATGTGGAAGTATTATCACCATGGTGAAAAAGCCCTAGAAAATTGCATCAGCAAATGGATGAATATCAAAGGAAACACCCTAATACATCTGCTAAAGACACACAACAAGGTGAAATATTTGTAGAAGTGATTGTAGATGTAGGTATAGAGGATACATGTATAGATATAGAAATACCTATAATGGATAACCCACCTGCTTATTCTTATGATTTCAAAGCAGAGTCCATAATAGAAGAAGAGGAGGATATATAAGAACAGTTACATGCTGCGATAAGTGTCATTAATACACAAATAGGATGGATTGAACAAAATGAAGCCTCTATAAAAGAAAAATATAAACAAATTATTGATTTGTAGCAAGAGGTGGACAATATAAAGGCTAGGTTATCAAATCTTGAGCCACAACCTACTTAATATGATTCTGAAGATGAATTGGTAAGAATTTTATTGGAGTTAGCAAAAAAGAATAGAGAAGCTACCATACAAAATGATGGACAACAATTCCCTTCCCAAATTAAAGTAACAATACATGAGCAGCAACCTAAGGAAGTGTCACCCATCATAAGGGCTGAAATAGATGTGGCAGAACCCTAAAATCACCAGTAGGATGTAATCAAATTGGAACATGAAGTTTTAGGACCCTCAATAGGATATTTCGAAGTTACACCATAGGAAGCAATAGATGACAGTGATAAAAGGGAAGTGAAGGATCAGGTAAGCATGCATTCCCATAAATTTTTTGTTGAAATGATTCCATCTGATTCACCTCAAGTTGAAATAGCAAAATTTGGGGTGCAAGTAGATTTACTTCCAAAAGTGTAGTAGATACTCAGACCTCCACAGATAGTTACATTGACAAACTATAATGAATATATAGAACATTGGATACTAAAGTATCAAAGGATGGAAGCACATATTTCATCTTTGACACCTTTGGAATAGAAGCTTGATGCCCAAAGTGTAGAAGTAAATAGGTTGCAGGGACAGGTACAATATCTTTGCCAAGTTGTTGAATACCTAGTCCAATTTAGGAGACTAGCTAGATTTTACAGCCTAATATTGAAAGAGAAGTACCTTCACTGGCAGGTAAAGAGGATTTGCTCCAATCTCTCTTACAAATTGGACACTGCTAAAGAATTTTTGGAAGCCTATTTACACAGTCTAGAAGAATAGAAGAATTTAATGTGTGAGCTATTCCTGCATCAATTTCTCATGCCAAAAATGTAACATTTCTACCACATATTTTTACAGGTGATATTTAGTTAAGATCCTTTATTTCCACACTGCAAAATCAAATATATTGGGATCAGGAGAAAAATGTAATCAAAGAAACTGAATTAAAAGCTAAGTTATTGCTAAGACCAGTCCATCCCAATCACAGGACTTCCACCAATCAACATTTTACCATGATGAGAGAACAAAAGATCATATTGGTTTATCTCAACAACCTTAATAATTGTATGTGTAGTTTTCAAACCTTTTGTGCCAAAAAAATTTCACATGCTTTATCAGCTTGCCATATTAGAAGGGGAGAATTATCAATATCACTACTAAAAAGAGAGCCCATCTCACTCAAAAATCTGTTATGATCCAAAAGAATAGCAGAAGGCATAATACAAACCATCATGAAAATAGAACATCATTGGATAGGTCTGAGGTATAGATTGCCTACCATTATCACTCTTGTTCCTTATTTCTTTAATAATGATCCTCAACCAGATGAGCAGTTTTAGGATTGGCTCAGGAAATTATAGGAAACCATAGGATACTACAAAGGGAAATTATGGAGTTATCAAAAAATAAATCTGAACATAGATATTTGTACCTCTATGGCCTTATAAAATGCATGAGGACATGCATTAGAATAGGTTGGGGGGAAAATGATGAGGCCAAGAATTGCCTCATTCATTGACTATTTTGGGTTTATCATAAACTGCTTTATAAAACTTATGCTATGTTTTTATGCTAATATAGATGATTGAATGCATTATATATTAACATTTACATGCTTAAATGTTTAGGAGCATAATACTTTATTTTGACCATTTTCTACATGTATTTGCACTGTTTCAGTTGATTTACTTGGTAAAGTGCAAGTGTATTTGAATTATATAGTAATGTGTGCTAATGTGTGTCCTATTCTAGTAGTATTTCAATTAATTTTCTTGCTTCCTAATAGGTTTAAATTGCAAAAAGGTTCCAAATTGTTGTGACTGTGCAAAAAATCTGAAATACAAAATTTTGACCATACAAATTCCAGCTAGTTATCCATAAATAGCATGGCTTGGAATTTGTTAACTATAGCATGTAAAACTTGTTGAATTTGTCTTCTAAGGACTTATTAAGACTACCTAACTTGTCAAACCCACTTTCCTAAGAATCTGGTGTACGGATAAGTGTCAAAGTTCTTGCATTGTCAGATATTTTAGAGCAGCTTCAGAATGAGCAGAGAAGGACCAATTTTGGTCAAAAAGATAAACAGAACACCTAGAAAGGTCAAAAATGGAAATTTAGGAGTGGATACAGATGTATGAGATGTTTTATCATCTCTTCCACTCATTTCCACCAATGGATAATGCAAAGCAAGGGATAATAAATATGTTGCAGCATAACAGTTTGTTGAATTTGAGGAAGACCGCTTCAGAATAGCTGTTGAATCACTAAAAAATAGCAATAGAACAGATTGTAAGCATAGCATATGTAGTATATTATTATAAATAATAATATCCCATGTTAGTTGAGCAGATAGAGATATAAGGTAGAATAGACCTAGAGCAGATAATTGTTAAGTTGTAGCAGAACAACAATTTAGCAAGATTTTCCTGCAATGTTGTGTAACATTCAATAAAAGTGTAGTATTTCCATCCATTTGTTGTTTTGAGTGAATATGTGAGCATTGAGTAGTTAGTAGTATTCTTTCACCTTATTATGGATCAAGGAGCAAGGGTAACTTCCAGGACCAGAAGAAGGACTAATTGCTTAAAGGTTTTTTCTACGAACTTTTGTTGCAGCAGATTAGTTGAAAACTTGGCAGTTTCCATTTATTATTGACTAACCTGAGTTTGTTGTAAATACATGTGATATTTGTATTTGTTATTTGCACAATAGGTGTATGAGTGTTAGATGACCAAGTAGCATAATTTTGTGAATCTGCAACATTCATGACTTTCCCCTATTTTCAGCAGTTATTCCCAACTTCTTAGACTATTCAATTGGTTGATTTATTATTAGCTTGTGAATGTTTCAATTATGCAATCTTTTCATTTCTATCATTTGAATTCTACAAATGTAATTAGGTTTCATTTTTTGTAATCTTTTCATTTCTATCATTTGAATTCTACAAATGTAATTAGGTTTCATTTTCTATAAACTTTGTCATTTTTGTCATATCAATTCTGCAAGAGTAATTAGGATTCAATTTCAGTTCATACTAGTAAATTAGTTTCATAGGATTAGAAGTGACACAAAAAAAAAACCCCAAGATAACTTGTTCCACCAATAAAGCGTATTTCCTGAATGAGCTTGTTTTTAGCTGCCTATTTATGCTATCATAAATAGCCTTGGACATCACCCTGGATTGACAAAACTTAAATATTAGATTATGTGATTTACGACACTCATCACAAGAAAAACAATCTTTTAAATGTTGAGACTTTAGATAATACAGGTCCCAAGATAGACTATGTTGAACCTTCTAGTAACACTTTGGCTTTATACATGCAATATTCGAGGTTAGAAGCCACCTCAAATTCAATTGGGGTAAGTCAAGAAATAGGAAAAAAAAACTAAATATGGATTCCAACCAAAAGGTAGGTCGCAAGACCAATCAACATCATATGGTAAAATAAGGTGAAAAGCTTGTAGAGGAAGGTAAGATTACTGCCCTTACCAATTTTTTTAGCCCTGGTATTAATGAAGATCATCACTTGGAATATTAGAGGACTCAAAGGGAGTCTTTCAAAACAAAATGAAATTAGAAGAATGATTCAAAAAAACCATCCACATCTTGTTTTCCTTCAGGAAACAAATATTTCAATAGAGGAAATGGATTCAATTGCTAGTAAAATTTGGCTAGCTAGAAAAGTTGCTTCCCTTAGTTCCTAGGGGACTTCTAGTGGCATTGCTTGCCTTTGGGACCCAAAAGAGGTTGTTATTCACCATATGGTTGGTATTTGGGGTATTTTGGCTATAGCTATTCAAAGTAGACATTCTAACCAAATTATGCTTTGTATAATTATTTATGCTCCGACTACTTTGGAGGAAAATAGAAGACAGTGGAAGGATATAACTTATATTATCTCTCATTTTCTTGAAGCTTGGATCTTGATCAGAGGAGATTTCAATACCATCCTCTCTTTGGATGAGAAAATGGGGGGAAATAGAAATTTGGACAAAAGCACTGACCTCATGAGTGAATATATTGCAAACCTTCATCTTGTGGACATCCAACTAGATAATGGCCTTATGACTTGGTCTAATAGAAGGCAAGGCTTAGCTTGTATTATGGAGAGATTGGATAGGTTCTTGTTCTCTGATAATTTCTTAATCCATGGTCACATTCCTAAGGTGAAGACTCTTAACAATGTTGGTTCGGATCACTAGCTAGTCATGGTGGAAATTTGGAAAACCAATGTGAGTTTCTCACCTTTTTTATTTTAGTTAATGTGGCTTAGAGATAGTTCCTTCAGACCTCGAGTGCAGCAATGGTGGAAGGAAGGTAAACCAAGGTATGGGACTAAGATGTTTTGTTTTACCAAAAGGTTGCAATACATTAAATCCAAAATCAAGATTTGGAATTGGAAGAAGTTTGGAGATGTCCAACAAAAAAAATGAAGTTATTGCTCAACTTGAAAATTTGAATAAGAAAATCCATTTAGATGGCCTCATAGAGAGTAGAAGTACAAATGAAATTAGACTCACTGCTCAGTTAGAGGAATGGGAAAAAAAGAAAAACTCTTATGGAAGCAAAAATCTAGGATCCAATGGCTCAAAGAAGGAGATCGAAACACATATTTCTTCCACAAATCTCTTCTAGCTCGAAGATCTCACAACTTTATTTCTTCCCTAAAATCTGATTCTAGAGATGTTGTCTACACTTGGGATGGCATGAACTCTATTGTTGTCAATTACTTTTCCAATATATTTGTTGCTACTCCTCTTGACTCGGCTTCTCAACAAAATATTCTTCAAGCCATCCCTACTCTTATCACTTCTGAGGAGAACTCTATTTTGACTGCTCCAATTACTATCAATGAGCTTCAATAGGTGGTTTTTAAAATGCAAAAAGGAAAAACCCCAGGTCCTGATGGTTTTCCTATTGAGTTCTATCAAGAGTTTTGGGATATCCTTCATGCTGATTTATTAGAGGTGGTGGAAGAAGCCAGGAAAGCCAAAGAAATTTTGAAGGTTATCAATAAAACTTATATAGCTCTTGTCCCAAAAGCTCAAGAGGTAGATCATATCTCAACTTTTAGACCTATAGCTTTATGTAATGTTCTTCTCAAAATCATTACAAAGATCATGGTAGAAAGGTTGAAGCCTCTTTTGCATAAGATTATTTCCCCTAAACAAGGGGGTTATGTGGAAGGGCATCAAATAGTGGATGAGATAGTTCTTGCTCAGGAAGCCATCCATTCCATGGAAATGCAAAAATATCCATCTATGTTCATTCGTTTAGACTTATCTAAAGCTTATGATAGAGTGGATTGGCACTTCCTTGTCAAAGTTTTAAGGCAATTTGGCTTCTCTCAGGATTGGATGGACTGGATTATGGGATGTATCTCTTCGGTGTCCTACTTTGTTCTTATCAATGGCAGGCCTTCTCAATTGTTCCCTACTTCTAGAGGTATTAGGCAAGGTGACCCCCTCTCCCCTTATTTATTCATCATTCTTGTTGAATGCTTGGGCAGGACTATAACCAAAAATAGAGAAAATAGAACCCTTGAGGGAGTTACCATTGCTCGTGGAGCTGGGCCTATTTCTCATCTTCAATTTGTTGATGACTCTACTCTATTAGGTAAAGCTATAGTTAAGGAAGCTTCTAAAATTAAGCAAATCATTAGTTATTTTTCTAATGCTACTGGGAAATTGATCAATGAAGACAAATCTAAAGTCATTTTCTTTCACTACTCTCCTAGACAGGAATCCATGGTCTTGGATAAATTAAGATATAAGAAGACCTCCCTTCCAATCACTTATTTAGGCATTCCTCTCAATATTCAAAGACAGAAAAAAAATACTGGAATTGGTTGTTGGATAGAGTTAAGAAGAAAATTGGAAAGTGGACCAATAGGTGGCTTTCATTTGGGGGTAGAATTACCTTGGTAAAATCAATCCTTCAAGCTATACCTATTTATGTTTCTATTGTGTTGAATATCCCAAAGGTTGTTCTTCGAGAATTAGATCAAATCAATCATCGGTTCCTCTAGAGTGGTACTAAGGAGAAAAGAAAATGGGCCTTGGTGAAATGGGATACTTTATGCCTTCCCAAGAATGAAGGGGGGTTAGGTTTTTGGTCTGCTATTAATAACAATAAGGCTTTAGCTACTAAACTATATTGGAGGATTTTGCATAACCCCAATGCTCTTTGGGCCAAGAATATTCATGCTAAATATGTTGAGAACAAAAGTCCTGAAGACCTTGTTCACTATCAATTGCCTACCAAAGGTTCTCCCATTTTAGCGGTTCTTAAGATTGGTGAGGATTTGATTAAGAAAAAGTTATTTTGGATCATTCATAATGGTCAACAGGTAAATTTTTGGATAGATTCTTGGGATGGTCACCAACCTTTGATAACTCAGTTTCCTGATTGGAGGCCTTGGATGGAGGAGCTTCATCGAGCTAACTGGATAAAGGTTGCTAATTACTATCGATACCATACTGGTAATTCAGAGGTTGGTAGATATTGGATCCCTATTGAGGACTGGCCTATTCAAATGCCATAAAGGCAAAGAAAATATATCCAAAGCATCCTTCATATGAGATCTCTCTCTTGGTCCCATGATAAAGATTATTTTGGATGGAACAACACTACTAAGGGTGAGTATTCAGTTGCTCAAGGTTATTTGGCCTTATGCCATAATAATCCCAACCAATCATATGATATATTTACTCAGTTGTGGGCTCAAAATCTCTGGCCTAAGGTGAGGTTCTTTACATGGATTTTATTGCATCGTAGGGTGCTTACTGGTGAGCAACTTATGAAATGTGGTTTTCATGGCCCATTTAGATGCAAAATGTGTGGAGAGAATGTGGAAACTCTCAACCATATTTTTATTGAGTGTACCTTAGCCTCTAAGCTATGGAGGAGAATGACCATCTTACTTGGCTTATAGTGGTCCAATATTTTTAACTTTTGAATAACTTTGGAGGGATTGGCCTAATCAAGAGGGTGTTGATCACTTTATTAGGCAACTAGTTTGGATGGGTTCTACCATCCTACCTTGGAATATCTAGAAAGAAAGAAACAACTAGATTTTCAATCAAGAAAGGAAGGACATTCACTATATCTAGAAAAAGACCATTGCCAACTTAGTTGAATCAGTCCAATAACTCCTTAAACACCCCTAGAACTCCCACCAAAGATGGGATCAAGTGATGCAAAGATTGAAGATTAACTCTTTTAAGGGCAACTAACTTAAAGGGAATGTGAGTAATCAAAATATGGATAGAACAAGGAATTGGTAACCTCCTCCTAAGGATTTTGGAAAAGTCAATACCGATGGAGCCTCTAGGGGGAACCCTGGAAAAGCTAGTGTAGGAGGAATTGGTAGACTTTTAGATGGTTCCTTGGTTTTCACTTTTGCTGAGAATTTGGGTATCCTTTCCAATAACCTTGTTGAGGGGTATGGTATCCTTAGAGGCCTTCGAGAGGCTACTAAGGTCGGATGGAAAAAGGTGTTGGTTGAATCTGACTCTCAAGTCATGATTAATTTGTTGAAGACTCCTTCTAAGAATCATAAGGTTGATTGGAGAATAAAAATAATTGTTGAGAAGATTCAATTAATCCAGATGGGCTTTTTGAAAGTTGAATACAATCATGTGGTCAGAGAACAGAATAAGAGTGTTGATGCTTTAGCTAATTGGGCATTGGACAAAGGTGATCTTACTTACTACGACCACCCTCCCAGATGGTGGGATTCACAAATAAGGGAAGCTCTTCTTTCTATCCCTTCTCTGGATGGCTCCAGTACTAGAGGTACCTAGTTCCTTTTTTCTTTGTTTTTGCTTCTCTTTGGTTCGGTCAGGGTATTTTAGTTCCCTTGCTCAGACTGATCATTCTTATGTTTCCTTTGTTGATTCTTGCATGAATAGCCTTTTGGCCTAGAAAGGCCAAACTTGTTTTCTATTTTTTCCTCCTTTTTTGTTTTTCGGTGTGTGTGTTGTTTTGTATTGTTTTTGTTCTATTTTATTTTTGTGTTTTTTGTGTTGTTTTTGGTGTTTTTGGTTTTTGTTTGTGTGTTTTGTGTTTTTGTTTTTGTGTGTGTGTGTTTTTTTGTTGTGTTTGTGTGTTTTTTGTTGTTTTTGTGTTTTTTTGTGTGTTTTTTGTTTTGTTGTTGTTTGTTGTTTTTACGTTTTTTGTTGTTTTTATGTTTTTGTGTTTGTTTTGTGTTTTTTGTTGTCTTTTGTTGTTTTTGTGTTTTTTTTTATGGATAATAAGGGGATGTACTCGGGTCCCCCACCCTTGAAAAATTACATCTCTCTTATTTAGATCTTGAGAGTTTACAAATAGATACATTTCTCATCTCAGTTGAGATACTATAGCTATAAACCTACATCATTTTACATAAAATGTTTGAATTCTTGATTTTCATTTTCTGGATCTTTTCAAATTTCTGTATGAATATAATTACTCTAGAATTTAGCATCTTTCTTAACATTTTTCTATAGCAACCTTCACAATACCAAAACTTCACCTCTACTATCTATGCCTTGCATCTTATTAGCATAATATTTCCAAAACATTGCACTATCATAGTTTGTTTTACCAAATATGGATTGCTAGTTTCCTTCCTAAAACACAAGTGCAACCACAAAAATTATAATAAATAGTCTAAATGAAAACACACTATTGTTACAAAATAAAGCAGATATTACCAATGGAAAACTTTAAAGTAAATCTTAATCATTAATTGATTTACACAATCAATAATATTTGTCAACTTCAACTAAACATTCTACTTCCTCTATTCATGTAAAGGAGAATTTAACTTCATGATCCTCAATCAAAACCTCTCTATTGGATAGCTTATCTACACAATTATTTCCTTAAAATATGTGTAAACCTGATTTCTTCAAACTCTTTAGCAAGATCTTGAATTTCCATAATTATCTCTTGTATGTTCCATGGAGTCTTTGTTTTCCTCAAAATTGCATTTATTCCTATGATAGAATGACCTTCCATCCATACTCTATTCCATTTTATTTATTTAAATATTTTAACCCTTCTAAAGCTGCCCAAGCTTTAGCTTCATTATTTGTCTTAAATCCACTATTGAAAGCATAATGAGACAAAATATCTCCTCTATAATTTCTAATTATTCCTCCTCCTCCTACTGGTCCTAGATTTCCTTTAGATACAAAATCAAAATTCAATTTAACCCACCCCACATCTGGTGGTTTCCACTTTATATTCTTTGCCTTTTTGCTTCTCTTGTACCCAGATTCATAATTTCATTTAATGACTTGACTCCATCTATCAAGACTCTATACTTCCAAATTAGGGATTGGGTGAGTTGATAGGATTGATTTAGACTCCTCTATGGCTAAACATATCTTTATTTTTCATAACCTCTAAACTGCTTTCATTTCCTTTAAATATTCTTCTATTCTTTTCTAGCCATATAGTCCAAAGTATTGTATCTTTTGATAAATCCCATATTGTTTGTAAAGCCTCACTTTTACAAGTGCTCTTCTATTTTTTGGACATTTTGTGTGGATGAGTTGTCATTGATGTCAAGAATGAATGGTCATTGATGTCAAAATTTAGTTTCAGTAAGCAGTGCAAAAGGAAGTAGTTTCGCAATCCATGCAAAAAGAAGTGTCTGCCTTCAGTTGGTCAAGACCTGGTTTCAAAAAGTCAGATATGGTCCAAAGTGCAAAGAAGAGGCCCAAGCAAATAATATTATAATATTTTATTAATTAATTTAATTATAAATTAATTAATAAATTAATTAATATAATTTCATTATAAATTAATTTATTAATTAATTTAATTAACTTCAATGTTATTTAAGTTAATCCAAAGTGCAAAATTTAAATTTTTTTTTTTGCTAGTTATAAGTGTTTGTATTTATAGCGGGTTTTAACAAGGATCCCAAAACCTGATTACATAAGCAATGGGCCTAGGGCATCAATCCCTTGAAACTGAACACCAAAACAGAAATCCCGCCTGACGGTAACAGTAAGCATGAAACAATCCCTCTTAGCGGGAAACAAACAAAAAGAAAGAAAGTAGTTTTGGAGATCCCGCCCAGCAAGGAGTAGCCAAAAACCACCATCGAGAAGATCTCGCCCAACAGGAAGCATAGAAAAACCATTACAATAAAATCCCGCCTCGCGGGAAGCAGTCAAAACCACCACAAACAGTCCCGCCTAGCGGGAAGCAACAGGAAAATCCGACCATCCGGGAAACCAGCAGAAAATAAAGGATCCCGCATCGCGGGAAAATCGGAGGATTTGGCGGATCCCGCCCTGTGGAGAAACCATCCCGCCCACCGGGAAAACATTCAGTTCAGTGAGAGCCATCCTGCAGGAAGCCGACAGCCAGCACAGAGAGGATCCAGCCCATCAGGAAGTGACCAGAGAGTTGCACCACAAGGAACCCGCCCCGGGAAAACAGAAGAGGATCCCAGCAGCAGGGACCAAGAATCTCATCCAAGCATAGAGCCCGTCGAGGATTCACAAGAAAAAGGGGGAAGTTTTCCAAACCCTAAACCGTCACCTCCATCACACTGAGAAATGCAGGGGACCAGATCCATGCGAATAACCTGCAAAAAACCCCAGGGGGAAGCCTGAGGGAAAAAGGGAATGGATCCCCAACCAAACAGGGATCCCTGGGAAGCACCAGTCCAAAAAAAAAACCAAGGAAACCCTAGCTGGCCGGGAGGGGCGCAGATAGTGGAGAAGGATCTCCCCCCAGGAGATCATCTGCAAACAACCACTCCTCGGGAGGGATGACCTAGGTTGAGCCAGAGACTGGGCAGGAACCAGGAGCCATGGGAGGGGGAGCAGGGGAGTCCCTCCCCACTCCTAGATCCATTGTATTATTAATGTTGTTTTTTGAGTGCAAAATTTAAATTAATTAATATAATTTCATTATAAATTAATTTATTAATTAATTTAATTAACTTCAATGTTATTTAAGTTAATTATAAGTTAATTTTAATTTAATTATAAATTAATTTTTATTAATTTAATAAACCCTAAAGAGGGTTATAAGGCTAAGTAAAAATCGAATTGGAAATTCAATTTGATGTGTCGACGTCATATGGCATGGAACATTGTGTATAAATGGTGGTAAAGTTCTTTACCTTACACCCCCAAGCTAATGATCGAATATCCTATGCTAAATTGTTTCGTGTGCAAAAAGAGAAAGGTTCTCACATTTTTTAAAAATATATTTGACGGTGAAGGAACAAATCGAGGGGAGCACAAATATTAAGCACCAAAGGCGTTGGTAGCACAGTTGGAAAACGACGAAGGCACTAGGGTGTGTGGCAAGCAAAGCGTGTAGGTTCGAATCCCTTCGGGTTCATTTTTGGCTAAGAAGAGAGGGCATTCATTTTTCGTGTAGCATCTAACATAGGGATAAAGGGAGGCTTGCACCTTCCCTTTCCCATGGGAGCACCTAGCCCATGTGGTGGGCTAGCACCTTGGTAAGGTGCTCGGCGGAAAGGTCTCTTGTTCGAAATCCACCGAGGCCTTTTTGGTTGAGACAAAGGTATGTGCTAATATCATTTGTGTTGGTCGTTAATTTTGGATGTGCTAAGGTTGAAGGAAAATAAAAATATTTTTATGTGCCTAAGGTTGAAAAATAAAATGTTTTGATGGTTTATGAGATTTAATTTTTACCTGAATTAATTTGGTTATTAAGTATTTTTGAGGGAGATAAAAGGGTAGGCAAATATTATTTCTGAAGGGTTAATTTTTGAAGATTGATTTATTCAATCGGAGATTATAAGAAGCAATTTGAGTGATTATTTTTGTGTTATTTTATGATTGCTAATTTCAAGGAGTAATAAGGTGTATTTGAGATTGATTATTTTTGTAATTAAGAATTATTGTGAGAGAGTGTTAGTGTGATATTTTGACATCTAATCATTGAAATTGGCAAAGAAGGAAAGTGTGATTAAGACAGGTTTTTAAGGGAACCTCTACATCAAACAAAAGGTATGGGCACATCTTCCTAGTGAGTGATTGTTGAATGTTGTGAATGTTAAGTTGGAGTGAAAAGGGGTTTTTTGGTATAATATTTGTTGATAAAACCTTGTTTGATAAGCATTATTGTTGAAGTGATTGATTGAGTGAAGAACTTGAGCTAGGATTTGCAAAGATCATGAGTATCATTGTTATGTGAGATTGCTTGATAAGCATTATTGTTGAAGTGATTTATTGAGTGAAGAACTTGAACTAGGGTTTGTAAAGATCATGAGTATCATTATTATGTGAGATTGTTTGATAAGAATTGTTGGAAATAAGTGAGTGAGTGTTCATATGTTTGGACTAGGGTTTATGAGCAAGGATTATTTTATTGAGTGATTTGTTGAGTAGAGTTGGTTGAGCCTAGTCAAGTGGATGTGATAGTTCAAGTTCTGTGAAACAAATTGTTCTATATTTTGATTTGATTTGAGAAAGAGGTTGAGTGTTTGTGAAACATATTGAGTCTCTAACAATTCTCTATATGTTTTTGTGGTAAAAAGAAAGATTGAAAGTATTTGAGCATTATGGTGAATGTGAAGCATATTGAGTCTCTAAAATTCTCTATATGTTTCTGTGGTAAAAAGAGAGATTGAAAGTGATTGAGAATTGTGGTGAATGTAAAGCATATTGAGTCTCTAACAATTCTCTACATGTTTCTATGAGATTGGAAAAGTTCTAGTGAGAACTTGTTGAGCAGAATTGAGGTAAGTCTTTGAGAAGACTTGTGGATAGATTTGTGTGAGCTTTTGTGGAAGCTTACAATATAGATTTGAGAACATAGATTATTGAGTAGATTGGATAAGTTCTAGAGAGGACTTGTGGATAGATTAGTGTGAGATTTTATGAAAGCTTACAAGGTATATTTGAGACAAGTATTTGAGAAGGCCTGTGAGTAGAGTTGATTGATTTATTTGTTCAAACCTTGAGTTAAGGTTTGGGGCAGATCTAGTAAATTTGATTTGTGATTGAGTCAAGCTTTATGTTAAGGCTTGAGGACAAATATTAAGGACATATTTGTGCTAGATTGAAGGACTGTTTTTAGTATAGATTAGAGGACATATATTCAGGATAGATTTGTGTTAGACCGAAGGAATGTGTTTAGTGTAGATTTGAGGATAGAGTTTGGTGCATATTTGACGATAGGTTTATGCCAGACCAGAGATAGAGATTGAGTAAATTTGTGCTATACTGAAGGACTACATTTAGTGCATATTTAAGACATATTAGAGAGCAAGCTTTGAAGGTGATAGAGTATAAAGGATGACAATCTCCAGTGGATATGGATCCATTAGCCAGGGTATTGAGGTGAGGAGCCTTTAGTGGATAGGGATCCATTAGCCAGTGCAGTGGAGGCAGTAGTTATTATAGAAGATCACCAACTAGAGATAAGGAGAAAGGAGTTCTCCTGTAGATAGAGATTAATGAACTTTATTAGGGGATTGGTGTCTCCTTTGGATAGAGGTTCATAAACATTGTAATAGGGAAAGAATTCCCAAGAGGTTTATTGAGAAAATTTTAGTGAAATATTTTCTTCGTGGAATAGCCCACATTGGGTGAACCACGTTAAGTGTCTCTATTATGTGTGGTGATTTGTGCATTGCTTTGATTATTGATGTTGATATTGCTATCTATACATTGCATAATATTGATTGGGAAAGAAAAGTAAAAAGTGGTCTTATAATTAGTTCACCCCCCTCTCAGTATAAGCTTGTGTTCTTCAATTGGTATCAGATTAGGTTCCTTCAAAAGAGTTTAATAGATTGAAGGAAATATCTACAAGAACACAATGGATTCTAATAATGGGTCCTCAGATAATTCAACACCAGTATTTTATGTAAGCGATTATATATTTTGGAGTATGAGAATGAAGATCCACCTGATGGAACTTGGCAATGAAATTTGGGAAGCACTTGAAAATGGATACATACCACCAATTACTCCACCTACAAATAAATACAGTAAGCTTCTACAACATTACAATTCAAAATAAATGAATGCAAATCTAAGAGGTTTGCATAGAATAGATTTCGTAAAAGTTATGCTTTGAAAATATGCAAAAGGAATTTGGAATAAGTTGCAAAGCATTTATGAAGGAGATAAAAGTTTCAAAAAGGTAAAGATACAAAATCTCAAAGGAAAATTTGAAGATTTAAAAATGAAGGATGAGGAAAACATTAGTACTTATCTACTTTGTGTAGATGTGGTTGTTAAAACCATGCAAGGAATTGGACTTGAGATTGAAGAATATGATGTTTGTGATAAGATCTTAAGATATCTTCCAAAAAAGTTTAGTGAAAAGATCTCTGCTATAGAGGAATAAAAATATGGTGATTCTTTGACAAGAGATATGTTACTTGGTATTATTACAACTTTTGAGATAAGAACAAAAGAGGAACCTAATCTCTAGAAGGAAGCAACCTTCAAAGCTACTAAGAAGATAAAGGGCAAGAAGTCATATTCAAGTAATGAGTCATCCAGTGATGAAGAAGTAAATTATGGTAGAAAGAATAAGGATTCAAGAAGATTTAAAGATGCAAAATCTGTTAGATGTTTCAATTGTGGAAAGTATGGTCACTATGCAACTGATTTTCAAGAAGCCAAAAATAGCAATGATGAATAAAAATAGGATCATAAGAATAGAGAATAAAAAAAATGCAGGTACCAAAATAAAGGTAAGAATGGACAAAGCAGACAAGGAAAGAAGTTCTTTCAAAGACAAAAGAGGAGCTACTATGTAGACAAGGCAAGTAAGTATTCAAGTGATAGTGATAATAGTTTCTCAGATAATGATAAATATGAAGTCCTATTTATGATAGAAGAAAAATAAGAAGTTAAGAAAAGATCACCAATAATTCTCAAGTGTTTTAGATGTGGTAATTTTGGACATCTTGAAGATAGTTGTATAAATAATGGTTTCAATTTTAGTGATGATGAATATGAGAATACATTTGAAGGACCAAAAGAGAATATTCTAATGGCACTATAATAATAAGGAGGTGATCCTATAGAAGACAAGTCAGAAAATAATGAAGATGTTTTCAAAGACAAACAAATAGAGGAAGAATTAGAAAAAAGAGAAGTTGATCTTGAGGAAGAGCTCGTTTATGCTCTTAAAACTTTAAATAAGGTAAGAAAGTAAAAACCCCACCTTGAGCTTTAGTTTCAATAATCTTATGAAGAAAGAGGAAAGCTTATAGATGATCTAAATAAGTCAATAGTTAATACAAAGAAGTTCAAGGATAAGTTAGAAAAAAAGGTCTTAGAATGTGAAAAGTTAGAATAAGAAGTAGCCCTACTAAGGGAAGAAGTAGAAAAGTCTAAGGAGAAGCTACACAAGTTTGGAAGAAGCTCAAAGAATTTGGATAATATTATCAAGTCACAAAAGACTACATCAAGCAAAACAGGTCTTGGTTTTGAACAAGTACAAAAGAAGCAAGAAGAAGAGTCAACCTCAAGTTTTGAAGAAGAAGAAACTTCAGAAGAAGACAATGTGAGAGAAAGTGAGACTTCTGAGGATGAGTTGGACAATAGAAAGTTCAATAAGGAAAGGAACAATGCACAAAGAAGAAATAGATGGAATAGGAACCAACATAGAGAAAAAGAGACTAAGAGACCAATGAGGTCAAGGCAAGGAAATTTCAATGGACGATGTTTCTCATATCATAGATTTGGGCACAAGGCTTCAAAGTATAGGACACAAAAAATAAGAAAATGTGAACTTCAAAAAATAGGAAACCTTTTCATGGGTATTGCTACTCATATAATCAGTTTGGTCACAAGGCAATGAATTGCAGGGTTCATGATAGGAATAGATATGGCTTCACCAGGAGAAATCCCAAGACATTTTCACCTCCAAGGAATAATAACATTAAGTGTTATAAGTGCAATAATGATGGACATACAACAAAGTGGTGTAGATTCAGAACCAAGCATGAATAGGAATAAGAACCTCTACATAAAACAAAAGGTATGGGCACATATTCCTAGTGAGTGATTGTTGAATTTTGTGAATATTAAGTTGGAGTGAAAAGGGGTTTTATGGAATAAGAGTTGTTGATACAACATTGTTTGACAAGAATTGTTGTTGAAGTGATTGATTGAGTGAATAACTTGAGCTAGGATTTGCAAAGATCATGAGTATCATTGTTATGTGAGATTTCTTGATAAGCATTGTTGTTGAAGTGATTGATTGAGTGAATAACTTGAACTAGGGTTTGCAAAGATCATGAGTATCATTGTTATGTGAGATTGTTTGATAAGCATTGTTGGAAATAAGTGAGTGAGTGTTCATATGCTTGGACTAGGGTTTGTGAGCAAGGATTATTTCATTGAGTGATTGGTTTAGTAGAGTTAGTTGGGCCTAGTCAAGTGGATGTGATAGTTCAAGTTCTATGAAACAAATTATTCTATATTCTGATTTTATTTACGAAAGAGGTTGATTGTTTGTGAAACATATTGAGTCTCTAACAATTCTCTATATGTTTCTATGGTAAAAATAAATATTAAAAGTGTTTGAGCATTGTGGTGAATGTGAAGCATATTGAGTCTCTAACAATTCTCTATATGTTTTTGTGGTAAAAAGAGAGATTGAAAGTGATTGAGCATTGTGGTGAATGTGAAGCATATTGAGTCTCTAACAATTCTCTATGTGTTTCTATGAGATTGGACAAGTTCTAGTGAGGACTTGTTGAGCATTTTTGAGGTAAGTCTTTGAGAAGAATTTTGAACAAATTTGTGTGATCTTTTATGGAATCTTACAATACAAATTTAAGAATAGAGATTATTGAGCAGATTGGACAAGTTCTAGATAGGACTTGTGGATGGATTAGTGTGAGCTTTTGTAGAATCTTAGAAGTTTTTGAGAAGGCTTGTGAGCAGAATTGATTGATTGATTTGTTCAAACCTTGAGTTAAGGTTTGGGGTAGATCTAGCAGAGTTGATTTATGATTGATTTAAGCTTTGTGTTAAGGCTTGAGGATAGAGATTGAGGATAGATTTGTGCTAGATCGAAGGATTGTGTTTAGTATAGGTTAGAGGATAGATATTGAGGATAAATTTGTGCTAGACCAAAGGAATGTGTTTAGTGTATATTTGAAGACAAAGTTTGGTGCAGATTTGAGGACAAGTTTATGCCAGACCAGAGATAGAGATTGATCAGATTTGTGCTAGACCGAAGGACTATGTTTAGTGTAAATTTGAGATAGAGTAGAGAGTAAGCTTTGAAGATGATAGAGTATAGAGGATGATAGTCTCCAGTGGATAGATATCCATTAGCCAGGGTAGTGAGGATAAGTCTTCTAAGTGAGGACAAGAGTCTTCAGTGGATAGATATCCATTAGCCAGTGCAGTGGAGGTAGCAATTCTTCTATAAGATCACCAACCAGAGCTAAGGAGAAATGAGTTCTCTTATGGATTACGATCCACAAACTTGATTAGGGGATTGGTGTCTCATTTAGATAGAGGTATATAAACATTGTAATAGGGAAATAATTACCAAGAGATTGATTGAGAAAATTTTAGTGAAATATTTTCTTCATGGAGTAGCCCACATTGGGTGAACCACATTAAATTGGTGTCTCTATTGTGTGTGGTGATTTGTGCATTGCTTTGATTACTGCTATTGATATTGCTATCTATACATTGCATAATATTAATTGGGAAATAAAAGTAAAAAGTGGTATTCTACTATTCACCCCCCTCTCAGTATAAGCTTGTGTTCTTCACTATTGCTTTAACCAATCTTCAATTCTACTATTCATCACCATGCATTTACCAAACATATTAGGAATCCATTTCCATATATTCCAGACTATTGAGCAATATTCCAAGAGATGGTCTATACTCTCCTCCTTCTTATTATAGAAAACACATTGATAAAGGCCATGAAAATCCCTTTTCATAAGGTTATCCTAGGATAAAAATCTTCTATAACCTACTAGCCAAACAAATATTTTGACTTTAGGAATACTTGGACTATCCCAAATATCTTTCCATATTCTAGCGTTATTATTATTATGTTGGTGTTGAACATTATATTCACTTCTTGTTGTGTATTCTCCTAAGCTATTCAATTCCTAAATTAATTTATCCTTAGCACCCCTCGAAATAATTATAGTTGTTATCTTTCTACTCAATTGCCTCCTAGCATCAATGTCTTGTATACTTGTAAAAAATATTCTTTCCATTTGTATCTTCCTTCTCGATCCTTGTACAAAATTTTTGAAACTCTATCACCATATTTATCTTAAGCAATCTCATCCAAGGTTTTAAAATTAGATCTAAATTGAGTGGTTTTTTATCACACCAAGTATCCATCCAAATTGAAAATTTTTCTCTAGTTTCCACCACCCATCTTAAACCTTTAATCATAAAAATAGTAGATTTTTTTTTTAACCATTCCAAAGAGTAGAACCATTTGGAAGGGAGAACATGGTAAATATTAAACTTGGATCATTGGGATCAACATACTTAGAAGAATTCTTCCCCATTGTATTGTTGGAATATTACCATTAGTAAAAGGTTAAAAAAATTGTTTTTACCTTGGGTAAAGGTAACTTACCTTTTACCTTACCTGGACGGCAGTGGACGACAGCATTTGGGCGGCAAGAGAATTCTATTCATCTTTCCTTTCCCCCAATTTCTCCTTTCCCCCTTTCTTTCTCAAATAGGTTATTTACTGCCTATTTAATCTATGTAACCTAAGTTTTAATGTTAATGCAATTAATCCTTTTTCGTCCACACTCACCTTTCACATTTGGTATCAGAGCGGCACGATTCCCGAGGCGATGGGGCCCGTAGTTCGAGGCGACGACACGGATCCCGAGGCAGCCCGTAGGAGCCGAGGCGGCACGGATCCCGAGGCGGCCCGTAGGAGCAGTCCGACATGTTTCTCGAGGCGCTGGAGGAGCTGGACGAAGCGGCCCGCAGGAGCAGCAGATCCGCATGATTCCCGAGGCACGAGATTGACGTGGCGTGACGCGTGGCGACGTGTGACTGGCACGCGGCCCGAGGTGTGGTGACGTGGCACTGGCACGTGGCCCGAGGAGTGGTGACGTGGCGATCCGCGAGGTGTGGTGACGTGGCGCTGGCACGCGGCCCGAGGAGTGGTGACGTGGCGATCCGCGCGTGCATCGGTGGCAAAAGGATCCTGCGGCGTTAGTGACTGCCCGCAGGCAGTCAAAGCACTTTATGTGCTTAGCTCTTTTTAAGAGCTTTTACATCGCCCTACGGGCGATGTGGGACTAAAGTCCCAAGTAAAATCAAGCTTCGCGCCGAAGCGCGAAGCCAACATTAGCTTCGCGCTCGACGCGGAAGCTAAAGGGCGGGGAGCACGCATTGCTCCCGGATCAGCCCGGTAGCGCAGCGGCTACCCTCAGCCCTGACACCCGCGAGGTCGCAGGATCGACTCTCGGCGGGGTCAATAGATAATTAAAATTAAAAAAAAAAAAAACTAAGGAATAGTTTAAATTTAAAAAAAATAATAATTTTTTTTGTGTGTAATTTCCTAAGAGGAAATATCTGTTCATTAGTTTTTTATAAAAAAAAAAAAATTTCAAAGTTGATAGAAATTTCCTGAGAGGAAATAATTGTAAAGTTTTTTTTAAAAAAAAAACTTTGAAAGTTAATTTTTTTTTATTATTTCCTAAGAGGAAATCTTTGTAAAAGAAAATTTCTGGGAAATTTTCTTAAATGATAAGATCGGATGGATGTTATCATGCCCTCTGCAAGTTGTTATTGAAAACAAACCCTGAAAACTTTGATAGGCACGTGAAAACACTAGGACTTAATACAGTTTTTTCACAGTTGCAAAACGCGGTTATTGCACACCAGAGAAATCTTGATCAAGGATACGAAGCAGATTCATAAGATAACTCCTTTGGCAGCAGATTTGAACAATCCGACACAGTTGCAATTGCTTCACAAGGATCCGAATATACTCATTATAGTAATTCAGTTGAAATCCTTCAACCTCCTTCTCCTGAAATAATATTGATCAGTGACGATGATGAACAAATCGCTGACAATTTTGTAATTGCTGAACAACAAGTGTGAGTTGTTTATGATTGTAAATCAAGCAGGGCTTGATAGTTTGTAAAGTCTTTTTTGCAATAAGACTATAAAAGAGAGGTTTCTTGTTTTAGTAGATAATAATGGGATCACATAATAATCTACCAATTCCCGAATTCAGTGGGGATAATTATGAGTACTGGTCCATCAAGATGAGGACATTACTCATTGGAAAAGGACTATGGGATATTATTGAAGACGGATACATTGCTCCAACAGATTGGACTACTTTAAGTGCAAATGATAAGAAGATCTACAAAGATGCACAGAAAAATAATTCTTTTGCCTTATACCATCTTCAATCAGCATTAGATCCTAGTATCTTTCCTAGAATTGCATCTTACTTAACTGCTACAGATGCATGGAATGCCTTGAAAGAAGGATTCCAAGGAAGTGATAAAGTAAAGCAAGTCAGGCTTCAGACTTTGAAAAGAGATTTTGAAAATCTCAGAATGAAGGAAAATGAAAGAGTCGGAGACTACTGTGTACGAGTCAAAGCAGTAGTTGATATGATGCAAACTTTAGGTGAAGACACAAAAAATGAAACAATTGTGAAGAAAGTGTTGCGAACACTTCTTCCTAAGTGGAATCACATTGCTATCATAATTGAAGAATCCAAAGACCTTTCTACTCTTACATTTGATAGTTTGATTGGATCATTAACATCACATGAAGAGCGACTTCAAGGAGCCCCTTCAACAAGCTATGGAGGTGATGACAAAGCCTTCACTTCGAATGAAACAGCAAGACGAGAACAAGGAAGAGGCCGAGGCAGAGGACAACAACAAAGAGGCAAGAGCCAAAGCAACTCCTACAGAGGAGGTAATCAAAACAGAGGTGGAAATCAAAACAGAGGAGCCAATCAGAACCAAAGAGGCAATGCAGCCCGTGGAAATCAAGGACGAGGAAGTAACAAGACTAAAACAACTTGTTTCAATTGTGGGAAACAAGGTCACTTCGCTCGTGACTGCTGGTCAAAGTCTTCAAAAGATCAAAGCAGTCAATATGGCTCATTCTACGAAGAAGAAGAAGGTCCATCAAACCTTTTTCTCTCTTATGGACAGCCAGATCAAAATCTAAATGATACATGGATTTTGGATACTGGTTGCTCCAACCACATGAGTGGCAAAGAAAATCTCTTTGCTACATTAGATTCAAATTACAAATCTCATGTTAAGTTAGGGGATAATAAATCTTTGCAAGTTGAAGGCATTGGAGCTATGGCAGTTCCAACAAAAGAAGGCCTTAAAAATGTGAATGACATATACTATACTCCACAACTACAACACAATTTGTTAAGTGTTGGCCAAATGATGGAGAAGCATTACAAATTAGTTTTTGATGAAAGCAAATGTACAATCTTTGATAAAAACAATTGTAACCGGGTCATCACATAAGTACCTATGACAAAGAATAGGTTGTTCCCTCTAAAATTTGGTGAGCCAGGGGGAGCTCAACTTGCAAACATTGCTATTACAAATCCAAGTGAATTGTGGCACTTGAGATATGGTCACCTCAATTCCGCTAGCTTGAAAATGTTAATATCACAAGCTATGGTGACAGGACTACCAAAAATTCCAGAACATAAAAAGGTATGCGAAGCATGTGCTTTGGGAAAGCACTCCGCAACGAAGTTTCCAAAAGGCCGAGCGTGGAGAGCAAGCTATCCTCTTCAGCTAGTACATTCGGACATCTGTGGTCCAATGCAAACAAAAAGTCTTGGAAACAATTCTTATTTTCTAACATTCATAGATGATTATTCTAGAATGTGTTGGCTCTATTTTCTGAAACACAAAGATGAAGCATTTGATTGCTTCATAGACTTCAGAAATAATGTAGAAAAGCAAAGTGACTACTATGTCAAATGTCTTCGCACTGATAAAGGAGGAGAGTACTCCTCAAATGAATTTCTTCATTATTGTAAGCAAAATGGGATAAAAAGGCAGTTCACCACTGCCTATACCCCACAACAGAACGGTGTGGCTGAGAGAAAGAACCGCACCCTTGTTGAAATGGCAAGAACAATGCTTCACGCAAAACATCTCACAAACAGCTATTGGGCAGATGCAATGAGAACAAGTGCATATATTCTAAATAGAAGTCCGACTTCTAGTTTAGATGGTATCACTCCTTATGAAGGATGGTACGGTAAGAAACCAAATGTCAAACATTTCAGAGTATTTGGTTCTTTATCTTATGCACACATTCCCTGAGGAGAAGAGAAAGAAGCTTGATCCAAAGAGTCAAGCATGTGTTTTTGTAGGGTATTGTGATTCAACCAAAGGGTATAGATTGTACAATCCCACGACACATAAAATCATTATCTCCAGGGATGTAATTTTTGATGAAGGGGGAGAATGGGGTCATAAAAAATTTGTTGATTTTGACTCTAATTCGGACAGTTCTACATTAGTACCTCCCACATTGGTACAACCCAAGAAAAGCAGTGGAAAAAGTCCTCCTCCACAAATTCCACATCAGGAAACTTCATCAAGTACATCAAGTGGTACACCAAGTCCAAGAGGGACTTCTTTGTTGGCACCACCAAATTCTCCAAAATGATTTCAAAGATCAGTAAGCGCTCCAAGCCCGATGGATATTGATTCAGTTTCTCAAAGGAAAGAGACAAATAGAGGAAAGCGCATACTACAGAGTCATCCATCTACTCAAATGTTGGATAGGAATTTCCAACAAAGATACACTAGGAGTCAAGCTAGTGAGATGGATGACATTTTGTCAAGACTTGAAAATCTTCAAATGTCATGGGATGATGAGTCTCATGAACCAAGGGGTGATGTAGTCAATTATGCTTTGTTGGTCGCCGCACGCCTAGAACCTTCTAGCTATGAAAAAGCATGCACCAAAAATATATGGCAAGATGCCATGGAAGAGGAAATATCCTCAATTAAAAAAAATGATACTTGGGAGCTTGTGAAGCTTCCCAAGGGAAAAAAATGTGTTGGATGTAAATGGGTCTATAAGACCAAATTCAATGCCGATGGAAGCATTGAAAGGCACAAGGCAAGATTAGTAGCTAAAGGTTTTACTCATAAATATGGAATAGATTATGAGGAAACCTTTGCTCCAGTTGCTCGACAAGAAACAATTAGAACTGTTCTTTCCTTGGCAGCCCATAAAGGATGGAAAATTCAACACATGGATGTGAAAAGTGCATTTTTAAATGGATACCTGATAGAAGAAGTGTATGTTCAACAACCTCAAGGTTTCCAAGAACCAGGAAAAGAGAACCTTGTTTATAAATTAAAAAAAGCACTTTATGGCCTCAAGCAAGCACCAAGAGCATGGTACTCACGAATTGATGGCTATTTCAGCAAATATGGTTTCACAAAAAGCAAGAGTGAACCAACACTATACTACCTAAAAAATGGAGTAGATATCCTCATAGTTTGTTTATATGTGGATGATCTAATATTCATGGGTAGTAATAATAAAATGAATATGGATTTCAAAAACTCCATGATGAATCAGTTTGAGATGAAGGATCTCGGATTAATGAGATACTTCCTAGGAATGGAAGTACATCAATCAAAGAATGGGATCTTCATATGTCAACAGAAATATGCTCATGACATGATCAAGAAATTTGCTATGCAAGCAAGGCAAATCAGTCGCAACACCAACTCGGACATGGAATCCAGCTAAGCAAAGAAGATGGAGCACCAAAAGTTGACTTGACCAATTTCAGAAGCATGGTTGGGAGTTTAATGTTTCTCACCAACACTAGGCCAGATATACAATATGTTGTTTCTCTTGTATCACGGTTTATGGCATGCCCATCCGAGCTGCATCTACAAGCAACCAAACGAATTTTACGATATGTAAAAGGTACATTGGATTTTGGAATCCATTACCACAAGTCTAACTCTGTGAAGTTATTTGGTTATAGTGACAACGATTGGGGCAGTAATATAGATGACAGAAAATCTACATCATGGAACTGTTTTAGTCTAGGTTCAGGACTAATAACTTGGAGTTCCAAGAAGCAATCTGTTGTAGCATTATCATCTACGTAAGCTGAGTACATAGCCATTACTCATGCCAGTACTCAGATCCTCTGGGTTGAGGAAAATCCTTGAAGAGATTGGCGAAAAACAAATTGGTCCAACCAAACCGAATTGTGATAATATTAGTGCCATACACTTGGCATATAATCCGATCCACCACAACAGGTCAAAACATTTTGATATGAAGTATCACTTCATAAGAGATATGGTGGAACAAATGGACAGCTTGAGCTTCAATATTGTAGCACTTTGGATAATCTAGCAGTACATCTTTACCAAAGGCATGGCTAAAGCTCAATTTATAAAGCTGAGAGACTATATAGTTAGTCCTCTCAACTTTAAGGGGGAGAATGTTGGAATATTACCATTAGTAAAAGGTTAAAAAAATTGTTTTTACCTTGGGTAAAGGTAACTTACCTTTTACCTTACCTGGACGGCAGTGGACGGCAGCATTTGGGCGGCAAGAGAATTCTATTCATCTTTCCTTTCCCCCAATTTCTCCTTTCCCCCTTTCTTTCTCAAATAGGTTATTTACTGCCTATTTAATCTATGTAACCTAAGTTTTAATGTTAATGCAATTAATCCTTTTTCGTCCAGACTCACCTTTCACATGTATTTGGCTCTCTTTGTACAATCTCTAGATAACTTTTCCCCTAAGATCTAAGTTTGCATCTATAAGAACTCTTAAACCAAGACCTTCCCTAGTTTTGTCATCACACAACTTGCTCCATTTCACCAAAGAAAATTTCCTTTTATCGTGTAAACTTGACCATAAAAAGGATTGCATAATATAGATTACACTTTTTTCAACTGATTTTGGCATAGAATACAATGACATATAATATGTTGGAACGGCTTGTAAGATTTACTTAATTAACTAAACTCTTCCTACTAATGATAACCATCTACCTTTCCAGGCTGGAAGTTTATTTTGAACTTGTTGGAATAAAATCTACCTTCGATGAATAGTGTTGTGCCTTAGACTTTGCCTACATTGAATAGACAGACCTTGCTTGAGATCATCTGTCTAATATCCATAGAAGGTTGGTTCCTTTGATTTTTTTAGAGGAAAGGGAAAAAAGAGATAAGGGAAATATAGCCGAAGCTAGAAAGTTTCTCACGGTACAGATTAGACAACAACTAAAAAATGATGATGCAGATTACTATCTTCAGAGTTTCTTTATATCTTCCTATAGAAAACATGAATTCCTTAGTGCGATTTTAAATGTTTGTCTAAATACATGTAAATATCTTTAATATTCAACTCTAGAGATAAGGTTTATACATGCACAGTTCAGATTTTAGAATAGATACATTATAAAACTTAAAATGAATAAAAGTTAAAAACCAGATACATACACTCGCATATAAAATTTTAGAAGCCAGAGGAAGAATATCTCTTATTGCTTGTAATCCAGTAACATGTACATCAAGTCTGTAAACGTCCAAGAGCCGACCCTTTTCATGATCGACTCACTCATATTTATACCCTAAAAAGAGTATCTTCTACTATGTACATTTAATTTCCTCAATCAATTACAAGTAATTATCTACAGTTTCTAATAATATACAATGGATTTATCGCATATTAGATAGATTTCCTTTTGGCTAAATTCAAATGAGCCTATTATTCTGCAATCATCCAGTAGACCTTCCATGTTATAATCAACTGACCATTCTTTATAAATCAAAACATGATGTCAGTGCATGCCCCAGTTGCCAAAAATATACTCTGTTTCTCAACAGTGTGTATGTCGCAAAATCATGACATTCTACCTTTGTGAAGCCTTATTTAATTTTTTCTTTAGTGAAAACCAGACATGTCGTGAAATCGTGACACTCTTGTTTCTCTGCTTTTCTGCCCTTCTTGAGTCGCAAAAATGCAACATGTCATGAAATCATGACATTTCTATGTCTTCAACCTGATTCTTCTTTTTGCACCGCAAAAATTGACCATGTCACAAAATCGTGACACTTTCGCCTCCTTAGCTCTTTGTCTTGGTTTTGACAACAAAAACGTGACATGTCATGAAATCGCGACACTTTCGCCTCCTTGCTCTCTCTTGTTGCTTTTGGCCACGAAAAAGGGACATGTCGTGAAATCATGACACTTTTAGTCTCTTTAGCAGTTTTGCTATTCTTTTGGAAAAAATAAGCCATGTCCAAAATCACGACATTCTCCCTGACTTCTACCCTTTTATTGATGGACTTGGCAAAAATGGGCAATGTCGCGAAATCGTGACTTTTTCCTTTGCTTTCCCTCTGCTATTTTTTGTCGTGAAAACTCGACATGTCGTGAAATTGTGACACTTTTCTTCCTTAGTGTATTTTGCTTTTTCTTTGTTCTTTAGCATATGGGCTACTTCGGTCTTCTTTGAAAATATGCAAAAAATGTGCATCAACCATTTTTTGTAGTTAGTCACTTTTTGAATAACATTCTTGGCACCTTCCGAGGGATTTTTTGCTCGCAAAAATAAATAGAAATGAGGCCTTCATCCATTGGAAAACGGAGTCACCAACACAGTTGCGAAAAGTAAAATTTCAAGTGAAAAAGCAAATATAAAAGAAAAAGAATGCACTTTGGAATATAAGTGATATTTACCTTATCAAAACATTTTTCTATTGCTTAGTGACTTAACTTTTTTCTGAGGAACATAAAAGATTCAATTCTAAGAGCTGGTCCCAGCTCTAGCTGCTAGTTTATGACCCTGATGTTTAGATCTTCTGATTTTGTCCATTGTTATAATTACATATTGATAAGTTTTGCAAACTCAGTTCCAGTATTCATCTTCTAAATCAGAAGAATCAATGAAAATTTGATATACATACTGCAAATCCTCCACTTTATCATAAGAAATGATATTTTGCCTTAAAATTAGTTCTTGTAAATAGGATTTAATCTGTGCCAGCCTCTGGATCATCTCCATGACTTGTGTTTCTTCTATAGGTTCCTGCCAGCCGTCTATGCCTGTTTCATCCTCAAAAAAAGATTTTATTGATGCTGAAAAAACCTCTTCCTTCAACACTTTTGAACCATCATCCCAGAGGTTAAGGAAGCCCATTATGGATAGCCAAATCAAGGTTTTGGAGCAACCCTTTCACTTCATCTTCAAGCTCCTACATAAACTTATTTCCCTGTGCTATCAATTTAAACTTTCTAAAGAAGTTCTTTGCTATGATTTTAGCTTGAGACCAGGCTTCGCTTCTGAGCTTGGCTTCCATGCTTCCTGGCATCTTTTCTGAAAAAATATAAATTTTAGTAGCTGCATCTTCTCTTTTCAATAAAAATGCTTCGACAGCTCCAAATTCCTGTTTAACTACTTTAGTAGTTTCCTTTACTTTAGCTAAATACAATAATAAAGGTCTAGCCTTTAATACTAAAGATAAAAAATCTTTTAACAATTCTTTCCTCATTTTATTTACTTTATCCTTTGAAAATTCGAAAGGAGCGTTTTGTTGTTCTACCAACTGTTGTTGTAGTTGTTGTATCTGTGTATTCAATACCTGAATCTAAGCTTCTACCACACTCAACTTTTCTTTACATTTTGCCACTTCACTAGCAGCAGCACTGAATTTACCCTCCCATTTTTTAGCTTCCATAGTAAGAGCCTTCTCTATTGTTTTTTGTTCTTTCACCACAGTCTCTAATTCCTTCCTCTTCTCCTTTTCCTTTAAAAATATTTCTTGATAATGTCCTCCCTGTAAGTATATGGTCCCAAAATGTGCTTGGGCTTTCACCAACTCATCTTGCATAGGCAGTTGAGATATATCTTCATTTATCTCTTTTGCTTGGTAATCTTCCACAGTCATTTCTCCCTTTGATTTCTTAGTAATAGGAGTTAACTTCAACTTCTTCCTCTGCATACTAGCTGGGTCTAAAGCAATAATTTCTCTTACAGTAGCTGGTGCTTTAGAATCCTCAGATGAATGTGAGGTCCACCAATCTAAAGCATTCTTGCTTACTTTTTTTAGATTTTCAATCTTGGCCATGGTGGAGTGTGACTCAGTCCCTTGAGAAGTTGTAAATCTAGTCGTCGGGATGTCAATGTTGGGGAGAAAAGGAATGGGAGCAACAAGGTAATTTTTTGGCAAGAACATTATACTTTTTTTGATTTTAGAAAAGGAGGGAGAATTACAATGGGAATGAGTAGGAGAATGAGAAGAATAAAGTAAAGAAAACATACCTATTTCCAGTTGGATTTGATGTTGGTGTTCTTCTTCTTCTTCATGTTCACTGACGATCATTTCTTCACTCTACGCTTTGTCTTTATCAGGAGTTTTATTTCCCTCATCACTTTCGTCCAAGTTTATAATCTGTTTCTCCTACTGCTGTCCTACCGTCAGGATTTCTTTTTTAACCGAAATTTGTTTTTTATTTTCACTATTTTGGCTCTCTTGAGCCGAACTGGGTGGGCCGCGTGAGACTTCCTTCTATGAATTTTAATGCTCAACTTCCTGAGCATCTGCATCAGTGTTTTCTTCAGTCATATGGTCTTGTTCACCTTCTTGAGGCTCTTGATCACTAGAAGAAGTTTGAATAATATTCTTGTCTTTTCTTCTATCAGCCATCATTTTCAATTTTCTCATTCTTTCTGCTATGGGTTCATCAGATTTTGTACCCGAGTCCGAAGGTGGAATGAATTTTACAATTCTTGAGGAATGATGTCTTGACGTCAGAGTATCTACCCCAAGTTCTAGACACTTCTCTCTTTTTCATCATAGAAATTTGTAATTGCTCTTACCAATTATGGGCAGGGATGAATAGGAATATATACATACCAGTACAAGAAATAATGGTATGCAAACATTGAAGGAGAAGATGCAAAAACCCCAGTCGCTACCCGGTTCTTTATATTGCTTTGAATATATGTCGGGTCCTTCCATGTTATTATTATGTAGCACCCTAAAATTGGCGTAGTTAAACCATCAGTAAAAAGATCAAAAATTTGAATTTTAACCCCGAAACCGCCCGTTAACCACTCACCTCATTTTTTATGCCATTTTTAGAATTTGTTTTGACCGTTGGACGATATCGTCGCCGATCTGACGATATCATCCCAGATCGAACGAATTCATCTAGGACAGAACGTCCAAACGATTTTGTCCCAAAACCAAATTTTTATAATTAGCTTCTGTTTCAACAACCTCTCCAACTCGGGTAGAAGTGTGTCTGCACGGTTGGAGATTCCTACGTTGGAGATCTCCCAGATTGGGATGATCCCCAACCTCCTAACCTCCCCCTAATCCTATATAAACTTGGGATTTTCCTAGTTTATCCCCCTGGCTGATCATTTCCCTACAACTCTAGTTTTGTGTTGTATTAGAACATCCTCGCCCACATCATTTGCATTTGTATTTTTAGGTTTTATTGCAGGATTTTACTGTGTTTCAGTCGGAGGAAGCTCGGATCGTCATAGGTGATCCAATACGATTTCGAATGATCCTGACGAGATCGGCGATGATCTCGTATGATTGCAGATGATTTACACTGTAGTTCAGATTAGGGGCAACCAGAGCCCTGAGTTTGCATTTTCTACCTTTCTTTCTTATTTAATTGTGCATTAGATCGATTTATTTATGTTCTGCATCCTAGAGTTCACCTCATTTAGCATATTTGCATGATAAAATTTAAAATAAGTTATTAAAATAGTGCATCCCATTTGATTTGCTATCTGGATTCATTATTTAAGCACCTATACTATTATTTCTATCATTTTGCATTATTCTTGCAATTGCATTTTTGGTTTTTGGTGTCTGTTTCCATGATTGCAGGTTTTTGATGAATTCTTCTGACGAATTCGTCAGGTTATCAACAATCTCGTATGATCTCAGATGATCACCTATGATTTGGGATGATTCTGTACAATTACAAATGATCCTGTCATATCCAGGATGATCTGGACTCCTACAAGCTTCATAATCTTCATTAGACATCAGGAATCAGGTGTATTCCTCTCCATTTCATATAGTCTCTGTATTTAGGATTCATTCATGTTTGTTGTCTTCATATAAACCCAAAATTTCATATAGAATAGCTTAGATTCATTTTTGGCCAACCTAGGAATATGAATGATTGAATATAAAATGAACACATCAAACCCATTCTCAACCTAGGCATGAAAACTGCCACTCAAATTTTCTTGGTGAACCCCACCATCCGTCAAAAATTCACCCTTATACCCCTCCCCCGAGAGGCACGACCTTCAAAGGGCCTCTCCATCCGAGGTATTGTCCCATCCTTCTCGCATCCCCATTCCAGGGCACGGATCCTTTAGCCCAAAGGTAAGGGTGCAAAAAATTTGGGCGATACATTTTGGTGAACCCGACATGAAACTAAAACACCTTTTGAAAACAATCCAAAAAAAAAAAACAACACATTATTAAGAACATCTAGAATCATTAGAAAACTATTAAATTTGCATACCATATTTAGATGGTAGATTATAATAGAAGACGAGTTGTCACCATAAATGTTGAAAATCAATTAACGGCCATAGAGATTACTTCTGTGCTTAGAGTACCTCAAACAAATAGAGTCCAACCTTTGTGGGATGAACTTGATAGGAGATTGGGTACTATTGAATCCAGATCTGCAGAACTTAGGCAAATTAAGAGGTTTGTCCTAGATAGAATCCTGGATCCCGATCAGGTGACCTTGTATCATGAACTTCAGAGAGCTTGCCATAGGTGGTTAGCAGATAAAAGAGCACTTGTGTCTTCAAAATTGTACACCTTTGAGGAATACCTTGAGAACGTAGTTGTAGTACATAAGTTTCTATCTCGTATAGAGGATCAAGAAGTCGTTCTTACGGATAGAAAAATATGGAATAGAGTTCCTAGAGTTGTGTTGTATCGAGAGTATTGCCATGAACTTTATTTTTACAAGTTAGAGTCTGAAGTAGATCATATTACCATAGCACACTTTGTCAAGTTCTTGAAAAACCACTTCCAATTTGAAGAGGAGCATTTCATGACTCCTGATGAACTTGATCCTATCAACGATATCCATAAACTATTTATAGAAAACTAAGTCATTCTTTTTACTATTGTTATTTCTTACAACTAGCATGTTGTTTGTTATTTATATACTTGTGAAATAATAATACAAAACAAAAATAAAAACAAAAAACAACAAAACATTCCTTTTTTTTAAGTATTATAGTAGGTATATAGTTAAAATATATACCTCTCAACCCTATCACATATATATATATATATATATATATATATATATATATATATATAAGTATATATATTTGCTAAAACCTAAGTTTAGCACCATGCCTAGACTTAGGAATGGAAAACAAACCGAAGAAGAAGAAGATTGGTTAGGAAGACCATTAATTGACCAAAATGTCCCTCCTGAGGACCAAGTTCAGGAAGAAGAAATCCTAGACCAGCAAGAAGAAGAGCTTGTTGTAGCAAATGAACAAGAAGAAATTAATAGAGAGGAAGGATCCTCATCCCCTAAAATGTCTCCAGGAGGAGCTATCACTTTTGAAAACATGGAACAATTTTGGAAGTTCATTAACACAAATATTGGTGTTTTTAATAGAGCAGTCCATATGGACAAGGATCGAATTAGTGACACTCAAGAAACTCTAGAAGATGTATTTCACACACGCACTAATCCCTTGTCCTTTATTGAACAAGAGAGTGATCAAGCTGGACCATCCAATTTGGATATAGTAGCTGCGATCTAGAACATGCAACAACAATAGGTTACCCAACCACCTAAAGTGCCTGTTAACAAGCCTAGGGTCATTTCGACACAAAATAAACCATCATTTACTACTCTATTTTGCCAAGCTATTGAGCAACATACCTCAAATCAACAAAAACCCAAAAAAAAACCAAACACCAATTACCAACAATCTGGGATACAACATAATACTATTACAAATCCCCTTCATAATACTCTTCCTACCAACACTTTGCATAATAGTAATATAGCATCTAATCCTTATGCCACACCATCATACACTCATAAATCCCATACCTATGTCCCACCAAACCAATATGGTGGACAAACTAGTAATCTTGAAACCATGGTGAAATAGTTAGTTTCCCGCATGGACTAGATAGATCCCTACCGACCCTCGTACAATTATCGAGAGATGTGTAGTCAGCCTTTAGATCCTATAGTTGTAGCACAGTCATATCCTAAACATTTTCCTATGCCTGTCCTGCCCATATATAAAGGAACAGAAGATCCCATAGAGCATCTTCGTATGTTTAGGATAGCATGTCATGATATATCACATGATGACTTGTTATTACTAAAAATGTTCCCAAAAAGCTTGGGAGGAATGGCATTAGAGTGGTATTATCAATTACCCACTAATTCTTTGAGGAATTTCGAAGAAACTATCGAGTCTTTTGTTCATCAATTTAGTGCCTATATCGAAAGACATGTGACCATTAAAGATTTGTATAACTTAAAACAAGACAAAGATGAATGCTTTGCTGATTTCCTAGCTAGGTGGAGACAATTGATAGGAAAATTGCACTTTGTGTTGCCTTATAGGGAGATGTTGGACATCTTTATTAATAATTTGCAAGAGCAACTATCTTACGAATTATCAATTGCTACCTTGACCACCTTCGATCAGGCTATAGACTTAGCCCGAAGAGTGGAAGATGCTCTCATTAGGAGAGGTCAGCTTAAAAAGAAAGACGATGAGAAAACATCTAGAAATCAATATAAGAATAAACAAGTTGTGGGTGATGGAGTCATCGATAGCAAAAATATTGCTAATGTTAATGTTGCAAAGATAGCGGAGAAGTTTGTACTGAAACCTCCTGATAGACCTCCTCGAGAATTTACTAGGTTAAATCAACCTTTATCAACTATTTTACCACAATTATTAGAATGAGGCTTGATTCAATTACCAAATATCTAGGAACCTAATCCAACTATACCCGGATACAGAGCATATTTACATTGTGACTTCCATAGAGGACCTGGACACACTACCAACTCTTGTAAAATATTAAAACATAAAATACAGGACTTGATTGATAACAATGAGATGGAGGTACAAGCCTTTCAACCTAAGCAAAATACTCCTAATAACACTCAACAGAACATCACACAAAACCATAATCAGAACGCCAATCAGTCATTGGACATCTTTCAACATCCTTTACCAAAACATGGTAAGGAGGTGGCTAATCAAATTGAACATCATAATGTTCCTCCTCTTGCCCGATATGTAGGAACTATTAGTGGGCATTTACCCGTTCATGATCTGGAAACCTTTGACACAACTTTATCCGTGGTTACAACCAGGCCTCTACATAATATTCAAATACCTAATTTTAGTGATACAGAATACGAGACTGAGAGTGATATGGAAATCACATCAAATCAATCGAATAGCTTTGAAGATGAATCAGATACTATTCACCCTATCACAAGTCATATGGTTCCAGAAGAACCATTTCCAAGAAGAGTCACTACTAGACCATCGTACCACCAATTACTTTCTAATGAGTTAGCTATAAATGCTAGACCAAGACCCATTCATCATCCGTAGAATAATATTGTGGGTACCATCGGAGTCGTTACTAGACAACAGGCTCAAAATTCTCAACAAGATCAAATTCAGAATGGTGGATCAACTCCATTTGTTTTGAAGGTTCCTAATAAATGGAATCATGCACCTAATGTTCAACCTAAACCTCCCTATAATATTAATGAACAATTATCAAATATTACAGCTAGAATTTCCCTTTTGGACCTCTTAAGATCTTCTCCCACACATAGAGATGAGTTAATGCTCACATTAAGCCAGATGATGGTACCACAAGACATTCACCCTCAAGACATGGCCAATACTATCATAACTCGTGAAGTTGATTGTATTGACTTTCGGGATAGAGATATACTGCAACATAGTTTACATAAAGATAACCCCTTATATATTACCGCCTTAATTTGAGATGTAGCAGTCAAACGAGTATTGATTGATAATGGTTCATCTTTAAATATTTGCACTTTTGACTTCTACCAAAGATTTGGGTTTAGAAGTGATGAAATGAAAATAATTGATATGATTATAAAAGCTTTCAATGAAGAAACACAAGAAACATGTGGGGTTATTACCATTCCATTGTAGGTTGGTCCAAGAACCTTGGATACGACTGTGTTTATTGTACATTGCCATGCATCGTACAATATACTCTTGGGTCACCCTTGGATCAACGCGATGCAAGCTATTCCCTCAAATTTACATCAATGTGTTAAATTAAAATTTAAGAATCAGTTGGTTACCATTCATGGTGATCCATGACCCTTTGATATGTGTGCTTTGGCAGAACCCATTGGAGTTCAATTTTGCCCCGTGTTGTCATCCACACATCCTAATTCTCATTATCCATCTAAACGTGTGAAACTCACACCCACAATGTCATCTAATTCTTCTCCATCAAATGCACCTTCACATATAGCTCAACCATCTTCTCGAACAAACCGCATTAGGACCTAAGAAAGATCCTAATCCCACAACCAATGTCTCTTGTTCTACTCCTATAACTTCTATACCTATAATAGACCCATCTATTGACACCTCTACACCGTCTACATCCACCAAAGTCATATTTTCCGCATCAGAAGACTTAGGAAATGTTCCTTCTACCTCTTATGCTCTTACTGACGAGCTCTTACTCGATCTATCTAAAATCCTTATATCAGAAGAAACCAATGCTTCTATGCAATATTCTCTTTTTTTAAATAATTTGCCACCATCTCCTCGTACCTTGGGCCTCCCACAACCTATGGGAAATATTTACCAAGTCGAGAGCTGTGCCTTTATTTATAAGGGATATGACTGGGGTAGAATACCCAAAAATATCAGAACTCATTATGATGGATATGCTTGATGTTATTTTACTAATGAGTATACTAAAGCCAAACCTATAATGCTTAAATTGGGATATAAAGGGAAAGGTTTGGGACCTTTCCAGAATGGTATGAAGTAACCTTTTGAGGTAGAGTCGTGGCCCGCCGGATGTGGTGTGGACCTATTTTCTAGTAAGGGTCAACCATTCGAGGATGATGACCATATTATAAGTTACCAAGATTATTTGGATGAATGTGATGTTTTGCGTTTAACGAATAAGCCATTCACATGTAATATGCTATCTATAGCTTATCCTGAGATGATCGCTGAATCCGACGATGAGTTGGAGGGAGATATCTTCCATGATGTCTCCATTGAGGAATTATTACATAACGGATTTTATTTTGATGGCTCTATACCTACTATAGCCCAACTTGAGGCCATGACTCCTTAAGATGAATTATCCAAGCTAACCTTGGAAGAATTATAGGAATTTGGCGTCTCATCCGCCCCACCTAATTTTGAGAGAGATCTACACATGGAAGTAGAAAATGTCATAAAAATTAACATTGGAATCGAGGATAACCCTCACATAATCAACATCGGATCAGAATTGAGTCAAGAAAATAGGATAAATACATTGTATTTCTTAAAGAATATGAAGATGTCTTTGCTTGGACATATGAATATATGCCAGGTTTAGACCCTTCTGTAGTTATGCATCACCTAGTAGTCCATCCCGGATGCTAAACCCGTTAAACAGAAACTTAGAAAAATGCATCCTAAAGTGGCCTTATTGGTCAAAGGAGAATTAGAAAAACTCCTAAATTTTATTTTTATACAAGCCATTGATTATGCTGAATGGATCTCGAATGTAGTTCCAGTAACTAAGAAAGAAGCTACTAAGGTTAGGGTTTGTACAGACTTTAGAGATATTAATGTTGCATGCCCTAAAGACGATTTTACCCTTTCCAACATGGATCGGATCATTGATTTTACTACTGGGAGTGGAATTATATCCTTAATGGATGGATTTTTTGGTTATAATCAGATCAGGATAGCTCCCGAAGATCAGGCTAAAACAACCTTTATTACCCCTTGGGGGACCTTTTTTTGGAAAGTGATGCCATTCAGTTTAAAGAATGCAGGTGCAACTTATCAATGAGCCATGACTTATATCTTTCATGATATAATGCATGATATACTACATGATTATGTAGACGACATTATAGCTCGTTCTACTAAAGAAGATGACAATTTAGATGACTTGAGAAAAGTATTTAATCGATTAAGGGAAACCTTATCCGATTGAATCCAGCCAAATGTATATTTGGAGTTAAGTTCGATAAATGATTAGGGGTTATAGTTTCTTTACGTGGCATCAAAATTGACCCTCTCAAGATTGCAGTTATCACTGATATGCCCGCACCCACAAATATATCTGAATTACGGAGTCTACAAGGTAAGATTCAAGCCATTTGTCACTTCATCGATAAGCTGGCAGGTAAAACTGGACCCTTTCTTAAGCTTCTTAAGAAGGATGTTTCTTTCCATTGGGAAAAAAAATGTTAGGAAGCATTTGAACTCCTCAAACAATATCTTCTTAACCCACCTATACTTTCACCACCTAGGCCTGATCACCCATTTATCTTGTATATTTCTACTTCAAATTTTGCTTTAGGAGCTATGTTAGCTCAACTTGATGATGAGAAAAGAGAGCGTGTTAATTATTACATTAGCAGAACATTAATTAGTTATAAAACCTGCTACACAACATTAGAGAAGTTATGTCTAGCAGTCATATTTTCTAAATAGAAATTATGCCATTATATGCTCAGTCATAAAATATACGTTATTGCTAAATCCGATCCCTTGCGGTATCTCATGAGTCGACCTTATTTATCTGGTCGCACAACAAAGTGGGTTCTTGCGCTAAGCGAGTTTGAACTCATGTTTATAGGATAGAAGTCTATTAAGGGTCAAATCATAGCAGATCAATTAGCTGATGCACCCTTAGGATCCACCCATCCCCTTGTCATTGAGTTTCCTAATGAATGCCTTAAATTAGAGGCAGGTCATTCCGAGAAATGGTACTTATACTTTGACGGAGCCCGATGCATGAATGGGGATGGTGCAGGTATTATTTTGATATCTCCACAGAAACATCTCATACCTCTATCCTTTAAATTAGCATTTGCCCATACTAATAACACTGTTGAATATGAGGCTCTAATCCTTGGATTACGAGCTACCATGGCACTAAAAATTAAAAATTTATTAGTTTTTGGTGATTCTCAACTTGTTATAAATCAAATTAATTATGTTTATCAGACTAGAGATGATAAATTGTGCCCATATAAAGCATATGTATTACAATTAATATATTTATATGATCAAGTTACCTTGGAAGCTATTCCTAGAACTAGCAATCATGCGACTAATGCCATGGCCACAGCTGCATCTCTTTTACCCTTGGAGTTAGATGACAAATATGCTACCATCATTATTCGTCGACTCTAGGAACCTACTTCAATTAAATCATGCTTGGAACATTTGGACATGTTTCTAATCAATGAAACTACTCCTAAACTTTGGTACACTGACATCCTCAATTTTCTACAAAATGGAACCTTCCCTAAAGGTTATAATAGAAACCAACGTCGGTTATTGTGTAGACGAGCAAGTCGCTTCGTAATAATTGGCAATACCTTATATAGGAGATCTTTTGAAGGTATCCTACTGAGATGTTTAAATCTAGAAGAGTGTATCGCTCCAAATTTTTTGCATCCCTACCTTCAGGCTATAGGATCTGTGCCCAGGAGGATGGGAAAAGGATGGCACGGTACCTCGGACTGAGAGGCCTTGCGAAGGTCCCGCCTCTTGAGGGAGGTGTATTATGGTGATTTTTCAACGGATGGTGGGTTCACCAGGAAACGTTTAATGGCAGTTTCCACGCCTAGGTTGGGAATGTGTTTGATGTGTTCAGTTTTATCCTTAAACATCCAAGTCCTAGGTTTGGCCAAAATGCGTCTAAGCTATTCTATATGAAGATGCAGATTTAAATGAATATAGAAAACAAAATTAGACAGAAAACAGAGAGAATAATATGGATTAAATACCAATACCTGATTCGGATGTCTAATGAAGATTCTATTTTTTTGAAGCAGTCAGGATCGCCTCTATTTTGACATGATCGTTTGCTATCAGACAAGATCGTCTGAGATCTGACGAATTCATCAAACGAATTCGTCAGAGACCTGCAAACAGAAAAACAGATGCAAAATACAGAGAATGCAACTATGATAATAGAGGGTAATGATGTAAAATAACAGTAAGAACATTAAAATGATAATACAAACTAAGACACAAGTGAAATATAATGACTTATTGACAAATCATGATTATATTATGCATATAAGCTATATGGGTGAACTCCAAAATGCAGAATAGCAAAAAATAATAAATAAACTAGCTAATTGCAGAATAAAACAGCAATGATTGAAAAGAGGAAAATGCAAACTCTGGGCACTGATTGCCCCCAATGGTGATTGCAGTCAAAATCGTCTGGATGCGACGAAATCGTCTCTGATTCGACAGGATCGCCTCCGATCTGAACAGGATCATCTGCGATGATGTAAGCTTGCTTCGACTAAAAAATACTAAGGTACCTACAACAAAATTTAGATAGAACAAGTGCAAATAGTAATCTAAGATGTTTAGTGTGTGTAGAATTTGAGTTACAGGGAATTTTAGTAAGAGGGATGCTAAGGGGATGGCTTAGGATTAAATAGGCTTAGAAGGGAGGTTAGGAGGTTGGAGATCATCCCTATTTGGGAGATCTCCAACGGGGAGGGTCTCTAACGGCACAGACACGCTTCTGCCCAGATTAGAGATGTCGTTGGAACAGAGACTAATTGTGAAAAATCAGTTTTGGGACAAGATCATCTGGACGTCCTAGCACAGACAAAATCTTCCAATCTAAGGCGATATCGTCTGATCGGCGACGATATTGTCAAACGGTCAAAACAAACTCTAAAAATGGCACGGGAAATGAGGAAACGGATTAAGCGGTAGTTTGGGAGTGATTTTGGAGGTTAAAATTTGAATTTGAATTATTTACTAGAGTGATGTAATTACTAAGGTTTTACTGCACCAATTTTATGTTACAAAGAGGATTATTGAAGAGTAGAGAATGGAAATACGGTGGGTTGAGAGATGACTTGGCCGCTCTATCATAGGCAGAGCAGGATCAGCTGGCTCAGGCTGGATTACAACATGTGGCAGAGATGCCACAAGTTTCTACAGACATGGGACTACTAACAACCCTGGCAGAGAGGTGGTATCCAGGTTTTTCCTGTTTCTGGTTACCCACAGGGGAGATGACCCCCACATTGGAGGATGTATGGAGGAGTCTGAGGATCCCCATACAAGGATGGTTGATCACTCCTGTAGCCAATCAAGGCCACGCTATGATGCAGTTGTGTGGCGATCTGAGCTTTGCCCTGGAGAAGGGCGAGGTGAACATCGATGCGCTATGTCAGATGCCTGGGGCATCCAGACTCACATAGGTTTTGGCTAGAGTGGTGGGTGGACTTTTGCTGTGCCACCAAAGCAGGTGCAGGGTACCATGGGTGCTAGCAGATGTGATCTACGACATGCGAGACCATGGTTAAAGATTTTCTTGGGGCAGTTTTGTTCTATGCCGACTGTACAGGATCCTGCACGGGGTCGTGCACAAGGACGGCCGATGTCTGGTTATGACATCGCTTCTACAGGTTTGGTGTTGGGAGCACATTGTAGTGAGGAGGCTGGTAGGGCTTCCTTTGATAGGGATTGATGGGGAGAGGCCTCGAGTTTTCTATTGCTGGCTCTGGAGAGGGGCACAGCGGTAGATTGATCTGTCGATGTCTCGAAGACTGCTGGATGACCTTGTCTCAGACTAGATCACCTAGAGGCCTTAGAGGGACCACCTAGGGTGGGTCAAGGATGGACAGGAGCTAGCTCACATCAGGTGAGTCTACTGGCTGAGGATGGAGAGGGGAGAGGTGGAGCTCCACCGCTACGACCGAGTTTTGTGACAGTTCAACCTACAGTAGGGGATCCCATCTCTCAAGGATTACGAGTTTTCTTGGACTGTCTGGGATAACACTACAGTCAGCGAGGCTCTAGATATGCAACGCTTCTGGAGTCAAGACACAGACAATGCCCCCATATAGCCAGTGGATGGTGATGACGTAGGGGTTACAGATGGCTATGATGACTGGTACATAGGAATCTACCCTCCTTGGATGATGAGGGCTTAGGGTTCGATTCACGTAGTTGTGCTTCGGATGGGGAGGCAGCACCAGGCAGCTATGGAGGCGGCCTAAGGTCACAAAGGGAGAGACCTAAGGAGAGCATAGGCATAGCAAATGCCATGGCAACGGGAGAGGAGGGAGGAGAGACCCCATTATCCACAGAGAGAGGCCACCATCGACCGATAAGGGCAAGGGTGTCGACATTGGGGAGAGCAGTGAGACAGCGACTCTCCAAGCGGATATAGTTCATCTCTAGGCATAGGTACAGACCCTATAGGAGGAGGTTGCACGACACTGAGCTAAGGTGACACAACTCAAATACGATATTGCATGCCTTAGAGCACGAGGCAGAGGGGCAAGCACTCGAGAGCTGGCATGGGCTATTGCCCATATCACTTTCTATTAGACACTTTACCACCAGATGGTGCCAGAGGAGGAGAGATTACCATTTTTGGCTGCCATCGTAGATCCGATTAGGATGGGGTCATCAAGGACTTCATCCCGATCCATGACTAGGACTCGCAGTACCACACAGACTACGATGGGGCCACCTCGTCCACCTCAGGGCAGGGGAGGAGATGAGGCTAAGAGCTCGAGGGGTTCTCGAGGCTAGACTACTGCACTTGCACTATACAGATTGAGACATAGTTATTATTATTTTTGATAGAGGATTCAGTATGCCGAGGTACATATTATGGCATACAGATCCAGTTTTGATATGATGTATATATATTTGTGATATATATAGATGAGATATTTTTTGATCATATGACTTGTCTTATGTATTTTTATGATGCTTTAAAATGTTTTGATTGATTGATTTGATGGTTCATGTAATTATGTCGTTTTGAAATATTATAGTTTTGATGTCATGCTGTAAGATTTTAAATGAAATAATCTGATGTAACAAATTTGTTGTTTGTGATGTGATGTGATAAAAGATAAAAAGAGACTTCTAACAATAATTTCAAAGGACATTGTCGTTATTATAGACCATTTCATGGAGTCGCCACTCACTCGGTCGTCAAGCTAATCCTAGTATAGAAATATTGTTAAGAAGTAAAAGAGTGCTTAAGAGACTGTCTTAAGACTTTTGTGCAATGGTGCAAATGATGATGATGATGATTTGTTTTCATATTTTCATAAAAATAGTATGCATGAAATAATGTTAAAATTATTTTTGCTAGGCATAAATTCCTAAGTGTGATAAAATTTTTGGATAATTCCCTAGGAATTATACCATCATTGCAAAATTGAAGGTTGACATAATGACATGAAATAGTGATAATGTTTGTTTGTGTTAAAGCATAATTGTATAACTTAATGATTTAAGTCATATGGTTTTTTATGAATTTATTTTTAAATGAATGGATAGTAAAAATTGGTACAATGGTTTGCGCTAGGCATAGAATATGTGGATATAGACTTATACCATCATCGTGAAATCCAAAAAGAGATAGCTTTATTGCACGATTGATTTTTGATAAACAGAAAATATGAAGATAAGGACTTGCGCTAGGCATAAAATTCCAATTTTGGTTTTGGAACTATACCATCATCACAAAAGTCGACAATATATATATATATGTGTGTTTTGATTGTATGGTTTTGAAAGAAATTTTGATTTTTTTATTATGCATGTAGGTGTCTTTATACTAAACCACTGTACTTTAAAGAAGAAAATGAATTTATTCCAAACAATTTGCAAAAAATATTTCAAAGTATCGTAAAGACAATAGTTAGATTTATAAGGAATCCCATGTGCATATGTGAGTTCATTTCCAATATTGATTTATCATAATGATACACAAAATCTCTCAAATACAAAATGTGTGTGCAATTGCTATGTTCATTTACCAGTTTTGAGCAAGATAATTTGATACAAGTGATTTGAATGAACCAAATAAGTGTTCATTAACCATGATGTAGATGCATATAACCATACTAGACTACTATGTAAGTCGGATTATCAAGAGCTAGCTAATCCATAAGCAGACATCGGTCTGTACAAAATAAGGTCGCTAATGTGACAGACATATCGCCACGCTAGGAGTTACCCAAGGCCAAGCAGGTTGGGCACAAACCACCTGTTATGGGGTTTACCTCACAGTTTTTGAATAATTGAGAATTCCAAGGATTCAAGCTCATCAACCCTTCTTTTCTTTTCAAAGGGTAGGGAAAAGGGATTTTATTGCTTTTTGCTTTTGCTTTATTTTTCTTTTCTTTTTGTATTTTTGCTTGATAATGCTTGGAACATTGTTGTAATGATATAAAATAACATTTTTTTTCTTTTTCTCTTTTCCTTGAACTTTGCTTTTTCTTTTTGTGCTAGGGATACTTGCTCGGATTAGCTGTAGAGCAAGGGAGTTTTATTATGGGTAGGGGTGAGCTTGTCCTTTTGCCAATTCTCAAAGATTCTAGACCATGTGCATGATAGGATAGCAGGGGAAACTTTTTGCTCAAGAAACCACTTCTACTATGTAGCAAAGCATGGAAATTACAAATATAATCATTTTATTGTGAAAAGATGTGCTTGGTTTAAGTAAATAACAAGATCAATTCTCTGTGCTCAAACTTTATTTAATTGAATTTTGTGAACTTTGATATAAGAGAGATTAGTAATCATGCCAGATAAAAATCAAGATATTTATTTTGTGTTTGTGAAAGTGAGGGATTCCAAATAAATGCTAATTTATCCAAAATAATTTGAAACATATAACTGCAACATTTGTAAGAAGATATATATATAAATACTTTTTGAGAATTTTTGAGAATGTTGACTCTCTCTTTCTTCTTTATGTTGTTTTGGTTTCGAAAGAGTCAAGAATATTGTTGTTTTTTTTTTTATTATTATTATTATTATTTTTGTGTTTTTTGAAAGAATTAACAAGTGCCATAAATAAATGCAACAAATAGTTTTGAAGATTTTGATGATTATGAATTTTTTTGGTGTTTTTGAATTTATAAATTGAAAGAAATACAAAATAGTGATTTTTGAAATATTTTAAACAAGTATTTACAAGGATGAAATGACCAAATTTATACATAGTAACGTTTAAGATGCAAAATGTTCATGGGTTATTTAAGTTATTTACCATCTAAGGTAGATAATTTGTATGCTCCCGATTCAAATCTAGCAGTGATAATGTATGGTCCAAGACAGTTGGGCTCAAATTTACCTTTAAGGTCCTTAGTTGCATTAGTATTTTTTTGATTTTATTTTAAAACAAGGTCGCCGATCTCAAAGGATCGATGATGAAATTTTTTAGCATATGATCTTTTAAGCTTGTTTTGGTAGGCACGAAGATGCTCCAAAGCATTGATACATTTTTCATCTAGGAGTTCCAGCTGACTAAGTCTGCCAGCTCGATATTCATCTCCTACTTTGATATCTTGAAGTAGCAGAGCCAAAGAAGGAACTTCTAATTCAAAGGGAAAAACGACTTCAACACCATAAACCAAAACAAAAGGTGAAGTTCCAGTGGGGGTTCAAACACTAGTTCGATAGGCCCACAAGGTTGGATATAACTGAATGTGCCAGTCACAACCAGTTTTACTGTCCAATCTTTTAAGTATTTTGATTAAGGTTTTGTTAGATGCTTCTGCTTGACCATTACCTTGAGGATAATAGGGAGTGGACCAGCGATGTTGAATCTTATATTTTTGGCATAATTTTTTAACATATTTATTTTTAAAACAAGTTCCATTATCAGAGATGAGATTTGCAGGAATTTCGAACCTACAAATGATTTGATTAAAAATAAATTTAGATACTTGTGTGCCAGTGCAGGAAGCTAAAGGCATAGCTTCAACCCACTTCGTGAAATACTCGGTGGCAATTATGATGAATTTGTGTCCATCAGATGACACAAGATTGATTTTGCCAATAATATCTAAACCCCATTTTGAAAAGGGCCAAGGAGATGAAATATCCTGCAATTCTTGTGCAGGTGCATGGACAAGGTCAGCATATTTCTGGCACTTGTCACAATGGCACACATAATCATGTGCGTCATTCTCCATGGTAGGCCAAAAGTATCCTATCCTAAGGAGTTTTTTAGCAATGACACTACCACTGAAGTGTCCTCCACAAGATCCATCGTGGGCTTCACTCAAGGCTAATTTGGATTCTTCTAAATTCAAACATATTAATAGGATACCTTCAAAAGATCTCCTATATAAAGTATTTCCAATTATTACAAATTGACTTGCTCGTCTACGTAATAACCGATGCTGGTTTCTATTAGAATTGGCAGGGAAAGTCCCATTTTGGAGAAAATCAAATATATCCGTATACCAAGGTTCAGGAGTAGTTTCATTGATTAGAAACACATCCAAATGTTCTAAGCATGACTTATTTGAAGAAAGTTCCTGGAGTCGACGAATAATGATAGTGGCATATTCATCATCTAACTCCAAGGGTAGGAGAGATGCAGCTGCGGCCATAGCATCAGCTGCACGGTTGCAAGTTCGAGGAATAGCTTCCAAGGTAACTTGATCAAATAGAGACATTAATTGTAAAACATAGGCTTTATATGGGTGCAGTTTATCATCTCTAGTCTGATAAACTTCATTAATTTGGTTTATAACAAGTTGAGAATTACCAAAAACTAATAGATGTTTAATTTTTAGTGCCACGGTAGCTCGTAATCCAAGGATTAGAGCTTCATATTCAGAAGTATTGTTAGTGCAAGCAAATGTTAATTTGAAGGATAGAGAAATAAGATATTTTTGCAGGGATATTAAAATAATACTTGCACCAGCCCCACTCATGCATCGGGCTCCATCAAAGTATAAGGACAATTGTTCAATATGGTATGCCTCTAATTGAAGGCATTCATCAGGAAACTCAATGATGAGGGGATGGGTAGACTCTAAGGGTGCAGCAGCTAATTGATTTGCTATGATTTGACCCTTAACAAACTTCTGTCCTATGAATGTGAGATCAAACTCGCTTAGAGCAAGAACCCACTTGGCTGTGTGACCCGATAAATAAGGTCGACTCATGAGATACCTTAAGGGATCATATTTAGCAATGACATAAGTTTTTTGACTAAGCATATAATGGCGTAATTTTTGCGTAGCAAACACAACTGCTAGACATAATTTTTCTAATATTATGTAGCGGGTTTCATAACTTATGAAGGTTCAGCTAATATAATAATTAGCACGTTCTCTCTTTTCATCATCAAGCTGAGCTAACATAGCTCCTAAGGCAGAATCTGAAGCTGAAATATACAGGAGAAATGGGCGATCAAGTCTAGGCAGTGAAAGCACAGGTGGATTAAGGAGGTATTGTTTGAGAAGTTAAAAAGCTTCTCTATATTCATCGTCCCAATTAAAAGGGACATCCTTTTTAAGAAGTTTAAGAAAGGGACCTGTTTTGTCCACCAGCTTATCGATGAAGCAACGGATGGCTTGAAGCTTACCTTGTAAACTTCATAACTTAGATATATTAGTAGGTGCGGGCATATCAGTGATAGCTACAATCTTGAGAGGGTCGATTTCAATACCACGTAAAGAAACTAAAACCCCTAATAGTTTACCGGACTTAACTTCGAATATGCATTTGGCTGGATTTAATCGAATAAGATATTCTCGTAATCGATTAAAAACTTTTCTCAAATCATCTAAATGATTATCTTCATTAATACAACGAGCTATAATATCATCTACATAATCATGTAGGATATCATGCATCATATCATGAAAAATATAGGTCATAGCTCGTTGATATGTTGCACCTGCGATCTTTAAGCCAAATGGCATCACTTTCCAACAAAAGGTACCCCACGGGGTAATAAAGGCGGTGTTAGCCTGATCTTCAAGAGCTATCCTGATCTGATCGGAGTCAGCAATCATTTTAGGGTAAGCTATGCATAGCATGTTACATGTAAATGGCTGATTTTTTAGAGGCAAATCATCACGCCTATCCAAATAATCTTGATAACATATGAGTTGATCATCATCTTCAAAAGGAAAGGGTTGACCCTTACTAGGAAATAGGCCCACACCATAGCGGGCAGGCCATGGTTCTACCTCGAAAGGTTCTTTCATGCCATTTTGGAAAGGTCCCAAGCCTTTCCCTTTATATCCCATTTTAAGCATTATGGGTTTAGCTTTAATATATTCATTGGTAAAATAACATCGAGCATATCCCTCCTGATGAGTTTTGATATTTCGAGGGATTCTTCCCCAGTCATATCCTTTATAAATGAAGGCACAACTCCCGACTTGGTAAATACTTCCCATAGGTTGTGGGAGGCCCAAAGTACGAGGAGATGGTTACAAGTTATTTAAAAGAATTGAATTTTGCATGAAAGCATTTGTTTTTTCTGATATTAAGATTGTGGATAAATCTAGTAAAAGTTCATCAGAAAGAGTATAAGATGTAGAAGGATCATTCCCTATATCTTTAGATGTGGAAGGTATGATAGATGTTGATAATGTGGAAGTGTTAAGAGATGGGTCTATAGATTTTGAAATTATAGGGATAGAAAATGAAGGATTGGTTGTAGATTGAAAATATTTTTGAGGTTCTAGAGTGGTTTGTTTAGAATATTGTTGATCTATATATGAGGATGAAATTAATGAAGGGGAAATAGGTGAATTTATGGGTGTGTGTTTCACAGTTTTAGATGAAAAATAAGAATTAGGATGTGTGGATGACAGAGCAGGGAAAAATTGCACTCCAACAGGTTCTGCCAAAGCACACATATCAAAGGGTCTAGGGTCACCATGGATAGTGACCAATTGATTTTTAAATTCAAATTTAACACATTGGTGTAAAGTTGATGGGACAGCCCGCATTGCATTGATCCAAGGACGACCCAAGAGTATATTGTATGATGCGGGGCAATGTACAATAAACACGGTCGTATCTAGAGTTCGAGGACCAACTTGCAATGGGATGGTAATAACTCCACACGTTTCTTGTGTTTCATCATTGAAAGCTTTGATAATCATGTCAGTTTTCTTCATTTCATCACTTCTAAAGCCAAATCATTGGTAGAGAAGGGGAAATATCTTCCCTACTTCCTGATGGATGGATATGGAAGAGTAATGACAGGTATTTGGCTCTTAATGTGAGATAAGACGATCAGCTCAAAATGAGGTGATTCTTCACCCTATGTGCCAAAGGTGAAATTTAAAGGGGATTGTTGTTGTTTTGAGGACACGAAAAGCTTGAAAACTAGAGAAAATTTGAAAATGGAACAGAGGAGATTTAGGAAATCAATGTAGGACTGACACCTTGGTGAAGATGCTGAAGAAGAAATTGAGACTAGTAAACCAGGTTGGGTTTATATAAATATCTCTTTTCTTAAAGTTTAATTAAAAAAATAGAACGATTATGCATCATCTGTGTTGGTTATTTTCAAACCAGGTTGTCATTTTGCTTTGCTTTCATGATTTATCCTTCCTTCATGAGTAGTATAGCTCTTGGCTTTTTTGCCAGGTTTTGTTGAACTATGTTTGACTTTCTAATGCACTAGTTTTTGTGATGTTATCCTTATGGTTTTGGGACCCCTTTCATATGGGTGTTTCACTAGTCATTGTAGCTTTCAAGCTGAGAAAAAAAATTAGTCAGTGTCTAGCATTACAGCCTTCCTTAGGACTCTCGAACAGTTAGGTATTCACCCCTATAAGTCACCTCACATTGTTATGATAGTGGCTTTGCTGACCCCTTCCTTTTTTAACTCTGCTAGAACCTTGGTTTGAATCAAGATATGCATAGGCATCACCTTGAGTGGATTAAATCTTGGTTTGAATTCACCATTGTAACCACTGTTCTAAACTTCTCTATCCTGGCAGTCTGCCATCTATGTACTAAGTTAGTGTTCCCTGGAGTTCACCATTTTAGTTTGGTGCACCTCTACTTTAGAATCATTGTTGGGTTTTAATTTTATCTTGGTTTGGGGTTGATATTAGCCAACGAGTGTTTTAAGGATGCACCACGGATCCTCGCGATACTACTCGATCCTACTGTAGTGGACAAAAACTAAACATAGGAGATAGCTTTATTTGGGTAAGTCTATTTTTTTAATTAATTCAAAGTGGGGATCTTTAATTAATTAAACCTATTACCTTGGTTGCATAGTTCTTTCAATGTATAAAGGAAGGAGCCTTGTAAATTGTATAGTAACTTTCTAACTAAGGGAATTAAAAGAATAGTTTATTTATTAAATTGAAGAGATGGAACTTTGATTTATTAAGTAAAGGAAAGAATAGTTTATTTATTAAATTGAAGAGATGAAACTTTGATTTACTAAAGGAAAGAATAGTTTATTTATTAAATTGAAGGTATGGGTCTTTGATTTATTAAGTAAAGGAAAATAATAGTTTATTTATTAAATTGAAGAGATGGGACTTTGATTTATTAAGTAAAGGAAAGAATAGTTTATTCATTAAATTGAAGAGATGGAACTTTGATTTATTAAGTAAAGGAAAATAATAGTTCATTTTATAGATTAAAGGTATGGGACTTTGATTTATGAAATGAAGGGAATAGTTATTTTATGAATTAAGTAATGGGACTTGATTTATGAAATAAAGGAACCTAGCTTATTTAAAGATTAAAGGTATGGGACTTTAATTTTTTGAATAAAGGTTGGAAAATAATTAATTAAAGTAAAACCTATAATCTAGTTGCATTTGTTGAAGGACTCTCATTGGGTAATGAGAGAGGAAAATGAAAATAGAGATTTTTATTGATATCAACTATGTAGTAGATGGTTAGATACTTTGATTTAATTTGTATAGTTACAATTTAGAAAAGTAAATGGTAGATGCGTATAGAATCATGCCTATCCTAAACCATGAGTGCCCTGATCCCCTACTATCCTCAAATGATCGATGGAAAGAGAAGAAGGACCAAAGAGGCAGATGGAACCATTGCACTAGTTTATTCTCCACTTGTAATGGTTTACTTATGCTCAAATAGACTACCATTTATGGGGATATTTCTTTGATGAAATTGACATAATATGTTATTCTCTAAGAGCATAAGAGCATGGAATATTTACCATGCTTATATGTAATTTTTTATTAACTGTTGGAATATGTACCTTTAAATTATTGCTTGAATTATCTATGTTTTGTATTTAAATTCATTTCAATTAATGTTTACCTTCTTTAAATGTTGCTTCCTTTCTAGTAGCTTTTGTATGCTTTATGAATTATGCTTTTTGTTATATTTAGTATCTATTCTTGCTTTCTTGCTAAAACAACAAAAACTTAAGTATTGAGTTCTAGGGTGAATTTAGAGGATGACCTAAGGGAACTGAGATCTCCTTAGGGTGAAAATAGGTGACCTAAGGTATTAAGACTGCTTATGGAGAATGATAACTAAGTTATGGAAAGACTACCTTTGATTTAAGATAGCTCGTCATGTAGATGAGATGGATGCTTAACTCACAATACGCATAGCATACCCACACAAACTGACTTGTGTATGGTATGGATATGGGCGTATACCTTTGATGGACTAAAGGTGATAAGTTTAGCTCATCAAGAATGATGAGAGGGATAAAATTATTTGTGGTAACACATAATACACCTACACATATGGACTTGTGTTAGGGTATTTCATGAGATGTAGCTCTTTGGGAAACTTAGGGGATTTAAATAATAGATCAATTAAAGTTTAGTTAGGAGTTATGAATACCTATCCAAAAAAAAAAAAAAATTGTGTGTGTTTTTATTGTGGTTAAATTTTGGGTTATTACAGGAAGGAAAGAAGGGTTTTAATTAAGTGTTTATAGAGTTGATTATAGAAGAAATCAAAGAGTTTTTACAACCTTATATCCCCTTCCCTTTAATATGCCAAATCTAACCTATATAACTTAAGGGCCTACCTATACACAAAAATTCCCTATATACATAACTACTCTTTATATACCTATTGATACATGAGAGATATTTGATATATGGTTTAGAAACGATACGTAAAAATAGTTGCTTGGATACATTGCCAAGATGGTATGTGAGGGATAATATGACTCTCACTAGTCCACTATAATATACTTCTTACTAGGTGTAAGTATGTGCAATACCCTATTTGGGTAGTTGGAAGCTTAGGCTTGCTATATACCCAATATAACCTATTAGCTTGTATAACAATTACTCAAAGAATCATGAAGAGCCTTAGTAGGATTAGCAATTTGTTATGTTCTTGTTATTTATACTTAATGTGATTTAATCTAAACAAATAAGATTAGATGGTCTTGATTAAAGTTTGGATAATTTTTTGTATTTTTAAGACTTAACTTGGACAAAGAAGAATATTAAAACCCATGATAGTGTTCATGTTAGATTCACCAAAAAGTGACAAGGGGAATGGGAAAAGGTATCACAAAGGACCTCTTTGTGATACTTTTCCTTTTTTTTTCTACATCCCTTTGAGCAAAGGGAATTTTAGGAGCTTAAATTTTAGTTTTATTGGATTAGTTGAAGAACTATATTTCTCCTAAGATACTTCTTTATCTAATATTAATCTTAAACTATCCCTAATGCACATACAAATGCAACAATCAAGGTCTAAACTAAATGTTCTTTTGATTTTGATGAGAAAGTAAATACTGATTTTTGTTTTAAAAGGCAAGGGCACAAGATATAGCAAAAAAATCCTAAGATGCAGCTATACCTAATTTTGATTAAATACTAAAGCTTAATGATAAATATAGTCCCTTATATGATCAAGACTAGCTAGTTTTAATCTTTTCTTTTTATCTAGTTTACCGATAAATAGAAAATAGAACCTAGTTTATGTAGACAAAAATTAGAAATTAGATCCTAAATGCTTAAATGATAGGTTTGTAAGGTAAAACAACCTAGTCTTTCCACTATGGAAAAATCACTACCATCTTGCAAAAGCACCATTGACATTATCATCTATCACTGGCACTATCTCTTAATCTATAAAATAGATAGGAAAAGGTATAATTAGTAGTAGAGTAACATGTTTGAGCTAGTAGACGATAGTTAGACTTTCTTGAATAGTAATCAAGCCCCTATTTAGATAAACAAAAAATTATAGAAATGATAGAATGCAAGAAATAAATATTAGGTGGTAAAAGTACCATTGGGTTATGTTAGCACCATTGGTGATTTCACTCTATGTAAATAAGAGACTAATAGGACTACCAACTTGCAATTTAGAAGTGCTTTCACTTTAGGGAGTAGAACAATAAGATTAAATATAAGATATACCAAGGTTATAATGACTATGATGAAAGGCTCTAACTTGGGAGTACAAAGGCCCTATTCAACAATAGAAAAACATATATTTACTTGCTCAAGATAAATATTTATTGACAAAATGAAAGGTTAACTAAATGTAAATAAAAAATACAAGATTATCTCTAAGTACAATAAGATAAAAGACCTAAATATGCAAATATAGGGGAGAGAAAAAAGCAAATATGGGGAAAGAGCACAACCCAATACACAAGGTTTTTTACCCTTGTTGGAAGCTTGTTGGAAGCTTGATAGCTTACTTGTTTATGGTAGTTGAATGCTTGAGCTTTGAGGCTTGATTATCGATGATTGATTGAGATATTGTATGTTGGAAATTTTTAGTCCCTAAGCTGAAATGTTGTCATTGATGTCAATAGAGCAATAAATGTCAAAAGGATCTATGAAGGATTTTTGTGAAAACCAAGGCAGGGAAAATAAAAGGTTTTATTAAAACTATGGATAGCATATTTGATTTGAGTTTTTCTTAAAACCCACATTGGGCTTTCGTTTCGTTGAAAAAGGTGCCCCGGTGATGGAGTTGTTTGAGTTTTAATGTTTGGTTTAAATTTTAATTATTTAAAATTTAAATTCAAATTTAAATGGAAAGTTTCCCGCCAACATCATCATGCAAATACAATTTTAATATTTCTGCCAACGTCTTCAAAGTGTTATTAAACACTATATAAAGGGGTGACAATTAAACCAAATAATCATCCTTGCTCTCGTGTGTTAATTTCCTTGGAATTCGAAAGAGCTCGTTTGAATTGTTGAAAAGGAAGCAAAGAAGAAAGCGCAGCGATTTGGAAATCTCAAAAGTGGTATGAGGTGTGGCACATTGGCATATCGATTTTGCTAATATTGTGGGCAGCACAAATATTAGGGATCGAATCCCCTTGATGGCAACGTGTGGGAAGTGCTTTGGCGATTTTTCCTTTGCGACAGGTAGAGGAAGATTAAAGGCCCTTTTGGCCTTTGCTTTTCCAATGAGCACTTTGGCTCGATTGGAATATTAGCTGTGGCTAAGATGCTCACTGTGTGTGACATACGGGGGTTCTAACCCCCTTGAGAGATTTTATGGACAACTTATTGGCATAAAAAAGGTATGGGCACATTCTCCTATTGATTTTTTGTGGTGGTTGATTTCTGAAATATCATTGGAGTGAAAAGGATTAATTGAATTTTTCTTTGTGAAGATGGTTGGTTGAATTCTTCAAGGTTTTTTGATTTGTGAGTTGTATTTAAACCTTGTTTCATTAGCATTGTTGTTGAAGCCCATTGATGATAAAATGAAATTGAACATGATCTAGAAAATAACATGAGTATCATTGTTATGTGAGACTTGAGATAAAGCATTGTTGGAAATATTTTGATTTCGTTGATACATGCTTGAACTAGGGTTTGTGAGAAAGGGTTGTTCCTTGATGTGATTGGTTGAGTTGAGTTGGTTAAGCCTAGTCAAGTGGATGTGTGAAATGGTTGTTCAAGTTCCATAAAACAAACTATTCTATATTCTGATTTGAGTTGAGATTGAGATTGAATAATATGACATATTGAGTCTCTAACAATTCTCTTTATGCTTCTATTGAGTTGAGATTGGGATTTGAGTATAGAACATATAGAGTCTCTAACAATTCTCTTTATGCTTCTATGAGATTGATTTGATTTTATATTGAGATTTAAGAATAGGAAATATTGAGTCTCTAACAATTCTCTTTATGCTTCTATTAAGTTGAGATTGGGATTTGAGTATAGAACATATAGAGTCTCTAACAATTCTCTTTATGCTTCTATGATATTGAATTGAGATATTGATTGTACTTTGAGTATAGAACATATAGAGTCTCTAACAATTCTCTTTATGCTTCTATGAGATTGAATTGAGAAATTGATTGTACTTTGAGTATAGAACATATTGAGTCTCTAACAATTATCTTTATGATTCTATGATATTGAACAAGTTTTGTGTGAGCTTGTTAAGCAGATTTGATATAAGTCTTTGAGAAGGCTTGTGGATTAATTTGAGTTAAGATTTTGTGAAACCTTGCTAAATAGATTTGAGAAAGTCCAAGAGAGGACTTATTGAGTAGATTTGAGCAAGTCCAAGAGAGGACTTATTGAGCATATTTGAGCAAGTCCAAGAGAGGACTTATTGAGTAGATTTGAGCAAGTCCAAGAGAGGACTTATTGAGCATATTTGAGCAAGTCCAAGAGAGGACTTATTGAGCATATTTGAGCAAGTCCAAGAGAGGACTTATTGAGCATGTTTGAGCAAGTCCTAGAAAGGATTTGTTGAGAATATTTAGATAGGTTTTTTGTGAGCCTGTTGATTAGATTTAGATAGGTTTTTTGGTGAACCTGTTGAGTAGATTTGAGTAGGTTCTGAGTGAACCTATTGAGAAAATTTGTACTAGACCAATTGTACTATTTTTAGTGCAAGATATTGAGCAGAATTGTGCTAGACCTACTAAACTATGTTTGGTATAGTATTGAGACAAAGCTTTGGAGGTGACAGAGTATAGAGGATAGAGTCTCAGTGGATAGAGATCCAACAACCAGGACAATTGAAGACAAGATCTAAGTGAGAAGTCTTCAAGTGGAGAGATATCCACCAGTCAGTGCAACATAGAGACAAAGTCTTCTAGAAGATCACTAGCTAGAGCAGAAGGGGAAAGAGTTCTCCTATGGAAGATATCCATTAACTTAAGATTAGGGGATTAGCATCTCCTTTGGACTGAGGTCCATAAACATTGTAATTTGGGAAGTATTCCCAAGAGATCATTTGAGAAATATTTAGAAGAAATATTTTCTCTATGGAGGTAGCCCACATTGGGTGAACCACGTTAAATCTGTGTATCTATTGTGTGTGGTTTTTTGTGCTTTTCCTTGATTACTACTATTGATATTGCTATCTATACACTGCATAATATTGATTTGAGAAGAAAATTAAAAAATGGTCTTATATTTTTCACCCCCCTCTCAGTATAAGCTTGTGTTCTTCAATTGGTATCAAAGTGGGTTCCTTTAGAAGAGTTTGATAGCTTGAAGGAAAAGCGGTCTAAGAACACAATGGATCAAAAGAATCAAAATAATGAGGCCTTCAATAATACAGTACTAGTCTTTGATGGAAGTGACTTCCTATATTGGTATGTGCTAATGAGATTTCAACTTATGGCACTTCTAATGCAGTGGAATTTGGGTACAATTCATAAATTAATCCTCCTACAGATAAGGAAGGTAGCTTTCTCATGCAAGCAAATTCAAGAGCTATGAATGTAATTATAAGAGGATTACATATATCAAAATTTATGAAGGTGATGGAATGCAAAACAACAAAAGATATGTGGGAACTCTTGCAAACCATATATGAAGGAGATAAAAGTGTCAGGAAAGCAAATATCAGAAATCTCAAAGGATAATTTGAGAATATAATAATAAGGGATGATGAGAGCATTCATGACTATCTCAACAAGGTTGATGAACTTATACATGAGATGAAAGATCTTGGAATGAAGGTTGATGAATCTGATGCTTGCGACAAGATCTTGAGGACTCTTCCAAAAAGGTATAGTGAAAATTTTTTTGCCATAGAAACATCAATTGATAGTGATAATCTAACAAGAAATGCTTTGCTTGGTATGCTTACAAATTTTGAGATAAGAACAAAATATCCTATTCCTCCAAAAGAAGTTGCATTCAAAGTGGAAAGTAAGAAAAAGGGTAAGAAGACAGAATCAAGCAATGAATGTTCTAGTGATGAAGAAACTAACTATGGTAGAAGAGATAAAGGGTTCAAAAGACTAATAGATATTTTATTTTTTTTGGTAATTAAGGTACAATTTCATTACATCTGAGTTTTCCAGGTTGACCCAAAACCTAAATTAGCACTATGCTATTACGGATCAAAACCTCAATAGGGACAGTTTGTCCTGCACTACTAGTACCCTACTGAGGCCACCCTGCCAAGAAAGAGCACATCCCCTTACACATATTTACAAACACCTTAGAACACAGGCAACGGCCCACCGTAATGCTTTCTTGTTGTCCTAGCCGTGAAAATGTGACCTGTCACGACATCACGACGTCCTTAAGTCTTCTCCTTCATTTGCTCTGGAGAGTCATGAAATGGTGACATGTCGCAAAAATGAGACATGTCATGATTCTACCTTCGTTCTGCTCCTTTGCCACTATAAGTCGCGTAAATGCGACATGTCACAAAAATGAGCCATGTCACGAAATCACGACATTCGTCTCCCATTTTGCACTCTTTCTGCTTCCAGCCGTGAAAATGCGACATGTCGCAAAATCATGACGTCCTTAAGTCATTTCCATATTTTACTTTGGATAGTCGCAAAAATGCGACCTGTCGCGAAAAAGAGACATGTCACGAAATCGTGACATTCTGCCTGTGTTTCGCTCCTTTGCCACTACATGTCATGAAAATGCGACATGTCATGACAATGAGACATGTCACAAAATCGTGACATTCATCTCCCATTTTTGCACTCTTTCTGCTTCTATCCACGAAAGTGTGACATGTCACAAAATTGCGATGTCCTTAAGTATTTTCCTTCATTTGTTCTGGATAGTCACAAAAATGCGGCATGTCGTGACAGTAAGACCTGTCATGAAATCATGACAATCTGCCTTCATTCTATTCCTTGCCACTGTCTATCACAAAACTGAGACATGTCACGAAATTGTGACATTCATTTCCCATTTTGTTCTCTTGACGCTTCCAACCACGAAGAATCGACAAGTCACGAAATCGCATCGTCGATGAGTCTTTTCCTTCATTTGCTCTGGATCATCGTGAAACTACATGTCAAAAATGTGACATGTCATGACATTGCGACACTTCAACCTCTTTGTCCTCTTTTGTTGCTTTTGGACACGAAAAGGCAACATGTCACGATATCGCAACACAATCACCTTCTTGCTCCTTTTATTGGCTTTTACCCACGAAAATCCAACATGTCGCGATATCGTGACACTTTCGCCTCCTTACTCTTTCTCTTCTCTTTTAGTGGCAAAAATGCGACATGTCATGATATCGTGACAAAAAGACCAATAGATATGATATCTATCAAATGCTTTAATTGTGGCAAGTTTGGAAATTTTGCAAAAGAATGCAAAGAGTCAAAGATCAACAATGGTGAAGAAAAATAGGATCACAGGTACAGGGAATCTAAAAATTACAAGTACCAAAATAAAAATAGGGATGGACAAAACAGGCAAGGGAATAAGTTCTTCTAAAGGTAAAATATAAGCTACTATGTGAATAATCCAAGTACCAAATTGATAATGATGCTAGCTTTTCATATAATAATAGAGATGAAGTCTTATTCATGGTTAAGAAAAAAGATCAAGTTAATAAAAAGACTCCAGTTATTCTCAAGTGTTTCAGATATGGTAAATTTGGACATCTTGAAGATGATTGCACAAGATATGGTTATAGTTTCAGTGATGATTTTGAAGATGCACTTGATAGATCAAATGAGAATCTTCTAATGGCTTTAGAAGATAAAGAATTGAGTGATCCTATAGAAAGCAATTCAAAATAAAGAAATGATATGGACAAAGGCAAACAAATAGAGGACTACTCAATAGAGAATGGTTATGATCTCAAAGGTGAACTTATCTATGCTCTTGACACAGTGAAGAAGGTAATAAAGCAACACTCTAAGATTGAAAGTCAATTTCAAGAATGTGATGAAGAAATATTATTGCTCATAGAGGACTTAGAGAAGTCAAAGGCCAAGGCAAGTAAGTTCAAAGAAAATTTAGAAGCAAAAATCTTGGAATGTGAGAAGTTAGCACAAGAAGTGGCTACTCTAAAGAAATATTTATAGGACTCCAATATCAAGATGAAGAGTTTCACAAATAGCTCTAATAACTTGGATAAGTTCATTCATGGACAACAAAGAACATCATGTTCAACAGGTCTAGGTTTTGGAAAGAAATAGGAAAAGGCAAAGTCTACTTCAAGTCTTGAAGAAGAAGAAACAACATCAGAAGAAGATACTTCAGAAGAGGGATTCTCATATGTAAGTGAAAGTGAAACTTCTAAGGATGAGTTAGATTGCAGTGGGTCTATCAGGGACAATGGGAAAAGAAGATACAGATTGAACAACAATTAGAACAGAATACCAATGAGGTCTAGGCAAGGAAGCTTCAATGGGAGATGCTTCTCATGTCACAGGTTTGGGCACATGGCTTCATAGTTCAGGACACATGAAATACAGGTATGTGGAAGAGAACAATTTTTCCAAGGATATTTTTATTCATGTAATGAGTTTGGTCATAAGGCAATAAATTGCAGGATTCATGATAGAAGAGGATATGGTTTCACCAGGAGAAAACTTAAGACTATTGCACATCCAAGGAATAATAATATTAAGTGTTATAAGTGCAATAATTATGGTCACATAGCAAGATGGTGTAGAGCAAATATTCCAAAAATAGGTATGAACAGGAACAAGAATATGAACATGAACAAGAACAAGAATATGAACAGGAACATGAACAAAAAAAAATATGAATAGGAACAGAGACTTAGAAAATAATGAGAACAAGAACAGGTACAAGAATAGGAACATGGATGAAAACAAGAACAGGAACAAGAACAGGGATGATGACTCGAAAAGAAATAGTGAGAGAATTCAGCAAAAAGAAAAAGGAAAAGACAAAGGCATAGAACAGTGCTTTCAAGGAGTAGAAATACTCCCACCCCATAATTAACCACCTCATGTGGAGGTGGGGGGAGGGGCTAAGCTAAGAGGCTTAATTCTTAGCCCCGAGCCCCAAAGGTGACCCTTTGCCATTGATGTCAAAGGGGGAGAGATTTGTGTATTATGGGAAGAGTTTTGGATATGAGGAGAGATTTAATATCTAAGAGAGCATTGAGCCAGGGGGAGCAAAGCCCCAAGGGGAGCAAAAAAAAAGGTTAAAATTTAGTGAAAGGATTTGGGTTGCCATAAATGACAAAGGGGGAGATTGTTGGACATTTTGAGTCCCTAGGCTGAAATGTTGTCATTGATGTCAATAGAGCAATAAATGTCAAAAGGATCTATGAAGGGTTTTTGTGAAAACCAAGGCAGGGAAAATAAAATATTTTATTTAAAACCATGGATAGCAGATTTGATCTGGGTTTTTCTTAAAACCCACATTGGGCTTTCGTTTCGTCGAAAAAGGTGCCCCGATGATGGAGTTATTTGAGTTTTAATGTTTGGTTTAAATTTTAATTATTTAAAATTTAAATTCAAATTTAAATGGAAAGTTTCCCGCCGATGTCATATTGCAAATACAATTTTAATATTTCCGTCGACATCTTCAAAGTGTTATTAAACACTATATAAAGGGGTGACAATTAAACCAAATAATCATCCAGAGCTTTGGAGGTGACAGAGTATAAAGGACAGAGTCTCAGTGGATAGAGATCCAACAGCCAGGACAATTGAAGACAAGATTTGAGTGAGAAGTCTTCAAGTGGAGAGAGATCTACCAGTCAGTACAGCATAGAGACATAGTCTTCTAGAAGATCACTAGCTAGATCAGAAGGGTAAAGAGTTCTCCTGTGGAAGAGATCCACGAACTTGATATTAGGGGATCGTCATCTCCTTTGGACTGAGGTCCATAAACATTGTAATTGGGGAAGGATTCCCAAGAGATCATTTGAGAAATATTTAGAAGAAATATTTTCTCTGTGGAGGTAGCCCACATTGGGTGAACCATGTTAAATCTGTATCTCTATTGCGTGTGGTATTTTGTGCATTGCTTTGATTACTGCTATTGATAATGCTATCTATACACTGCATAATATTGATTTGAGAAGAAAAGTAAAAAGTGGTCTTATCCTATTCACCCCCCTCTCAATATAAGCTTGTGTTCTTCATTGTAGACTTGATTGGAGATTTGTTTAGATGATTGGATGCTTGTAAGAATAAGAGTTTAAGTGCTTGCAAGGATGACCTTCACAATATTGTGGTAATATTTTGGCATAATCTTGTCATGCACAATACTTGATTGTTATGATTCTAAATATATTTTTGCAGAATTTTGTTTCTTTCAAAATACCATGGATGAAATTTTGGTAGAGCTTTGTTACCTTGAAAAATCTCATGGATTGAGCTCTCCTAATAATTGGATTTATAGGAAGCCATGGATACTTGTAGGAAGAATTACATTGAAGATGATAATATTGGAGAAGGTAAGAACTTGAAAATGGATCAAGAAGTCATTAATAGAAGATCATTAGAATGGTAATTCTTGGACTTGGGATTTCTACAAGATCTATGGACCATTTTTTGGGGGATTTATATCTTTAATAGTAGGTCACTTAAAAGAGATAGGAATTCAAATTCCTTTATTTTGGCACATGATAGTCAAAAGCACCTAGAGATGATAGCATTGATGTGCTATTGTAGAAGTGCTTTCATCTCTTGACCATTGGAGGTCAAAAATAGGTGGAAAAATATCAAAATTGAGAGGTTTTATAAAAGCACATCTAGGTCACAATAGCATCATTGGTGCTATCACTCATGTTACAGTGATATTATTTTGGAGCAATAAATGCTCTAAATTTGGGCACATTGAAGTTTGGTTTGATTTGGTTGATTGAAAGGCTAATTGATGAAGGAATTCGTAAACTTGAATATTAGCCCTATGCACAAAAATAGGTGCATACAGATTGACCCTATTGTTATCCATTTATCAAATCAAATTATAGTGTATTTTCTACTAGAGATAATGCTTAATTCGAGAGAAGTGGAAAGACCTATTTATTAAATAGTAGAGTGTGTTTATGTTCACATTTAATCTTATGAATAGATGTGTATCCATATTCACAAAGGAGTAATACCCATGATTGGTTAAATATGTCCCTTTTCATAGAGGTGTTTTAAATAGATATATTTATTCCTATTTATAATGTGGATTATGTATTTTGTGTGTGTCCATGTCCATATTTAATGTAAAACCATAGATAGTTGTGTTCATCCCTATTCTTGGTCAAGAGTTCGATGAGTTTAGTCTCAATGATGTGAGTAGTTGAGTTTGTTACCATTCACAATAATGTGAATCATGGACTATTTTGTGTGTCATAGTCCATGATCATTTTGTATCTTTGTTGAATTATTGTATGATTGAGTTCATCAGATATGGGTTTGTATTCCTACCCCTATTTAGAATTTGATGTAATAAGAGGTGAATGTTAGAAATATTACATAATAGATATAGTTTAATAATGTCAAGCATGATATCTAAATACATTATAGGTCATCTCCACTATATCCAATCATGTTATTAGAATAATAATAGATTGTTTGTTATAGCCACATAGGTGAGTTGGTTGTAATTAGTTACATGAACGAACTCTAACTTTTTGTATAAGAACATCATGTCTTGTTGATAAAGCTTGTCCAACATTCTATTGTTCCTAAAAATTTATGATTATTATTTGTATAAGTGCCTAAGGAAATCCTCACATTTTTGTGTCTCATCATTCTATATTTTCAATCTTTATTCATATTTGTTGTGATATTTAAGTAGGATGTTTGTTTCAATCTGTTAAGGATAAGTCATTATGAATTTTTACATAGTATCAAATCATATTTGAAGTACTATTTCTTGATCATGTAGATAAAGTGTTGTATGGAGCCTCTTATGCTTATTTTGGTTATCAAATTGAATTAGCATTTGATATTTCATAGTTTAAAGTGTTATAAGAACAATTTATGTATATTATTGAAGATTTTTTGTTATCCAATATTGGTAACATGCACAAAATTTAAATTTTTAAGGTAAATTTAAAATCTTTCCTTAATATAAAGGGAAATTTTGACATTATATGGATGTTTAACATCAAATAAAAACACATCCATATTTTTCCACTCCCTTTATAAATTATCATTATCTTGTCTAAGTTCTATAATATTTATATTTGGATTGCATTCTCCTCCTAGGTTGGTGTTTTTACTTCTAGAGAATCTAGAACGAGTACGGATATATATTGTGTTATTTCTTTTTTCTTCTATACATTGAAGATAGACAATGTGGTCATAATAGTCTATTAACTATGCTATCTCTTTAGATGTTATGGGTTCAATCCTCCTTGGTGTTGTGTTCTATTATTTTATGTGGGCATTTAGGTGGTTAGCATACACCTTCAAGAAGTATTTTTTTCTTATTCATATCTTGGCTTGGATATGTAGTGTGTTATTAAGGCATTACGACATAGAGGATATTATTTTAATTCCTATACCTTATTTTTTGCATAAGTATCACTTGAGTTATGGTGTATTCATAGGATCTATGTAGTAGCAAATTTTTATTCAAGGAGATACTTCCCTTATCTCCTTAGTTAGATTAAGTGCTAAGTTGGTATTTGCATATGTGTTATGGTGCTTGGGATAGACAAGTCGCATGTTCAAATATCATACCCCTTATTTTGGTACCCAATAATGGAACTTAGTGATATATTTTATATCAAAGGGTAGGGAGGACTCCCACTAGCCAACATGTAGGTGTGATCACCCAACTAGCATGCCTGGTTTTTTATGCTCACCTGGAGGGCATAAGTTAAAAACTTATCAACCTCCATGTTGCATTAGTTTTACTATATGTTGAATTTTATTTGCTAACTTAGTGACCAATTTGGCATCACAATGAATTTAAATCCTCTTTTTATATATGTATAAAAAATATTCATCCAAAGACACCAAAACAAGTGATATTTTTCTTTTTTATTATAAGGTTCAATGCCAAGTGGTATTATTAGAGTGGCTACCAACTATAAATTATATTATGCCAACTGGAAAATTTGAGTACTTACATTAGTTATAACATTTTAAGCATGAATTATTATTTTGTCTTAGGGTTAATAGAGCAAAAAATTAAAGCATGTAACTTTTGCATATGGAAGCATTTTGAGCCCTTTCTTTTAGATCATTTGATTTTTCAAGTTCTTCATATTGATGATATCTATTTAAGAACTTGTTGCAAGTGGAAATATGTATCATTATGTGATGACATTTAAGACTTATATCACTCATTTAATGGGGTAAAATTATATTTTATGACTAATTTTACAAAATAGAAACCCTAACGATCTAACCCTTGTGACTCTTTTGGTTCATTTTCACATAGCTCTGAGTACAAAATTGACCCATCCAAATGAGTCATTTTTATCTTAGATAAACTAGGAAACTAATCAAAATTTCTAATTGTAAGTTTGAGCTCCTTTTCTCCCTTAGTTTATCTTTTTTCCTAACCTTGTCGAATTTATGGTCATCCAAGATGAGGCACAAATTTGGAAATTTTGTGTTTTTACTCTTAAAACCTTACTCCTATGTCAACCTTCTGTGATGTCGGTTCTTAACCGATTTTATGTTTTATTTTCCTGCTTAAAACCCCTCCAAACCTCATATAAATAGAAGGATTGGACTTACTTTTTCCATCAGATAGACCTAAAAATAATGTTGAGAGAATCATCATGATTAATGATTTTGGAATGCTCTATTTTTTCTTTGGTTTTGTGCTTCTTGTCTTAGCTGCTTTGGGTGATTAAATGGAGGAGAATTTATGATAGATCATGTGCAAGACTTTTCTTCTAGGGAAGGATGATATGCACACCATATTGGTAGATGATTTTACTCTTTTTCATCACTCCTTTGCTCTCACCATAGACTAATCAGGTATTATTGCATCAATTAGTTTTATTTGGATTATTTATTCCTGTTATCTAGGGTTTTCATTGTGTTTTTGCATTCATAAGATAAATATAAAACTCTATTGTGAATTTGTGCTTTGTTTGAATGGGCTATGAATTCAATGAAACCCTTGGTTTCATCAATTTTCTTCTATTTTTAAATTTGCGATCATCCTTTATAGGGTGCAAATTCGGTTACAAGGATTTGGGAGTAATATTTTGCTCCCAAACCCCTTATTTTTCCCATTACATTTTTATTTTATATTACTTCCATTTTGTCTGCATTTTATTTTCTTTGCTTTGCTACATTCTATTTGCTTATCTCCAAATATCAATAATTATTTTCATTTCAAACAGTCAGCTAAAATAACCAAGGGGGATTGACTACTATACCTTCAAGCTCAGTCTCATAGTGGTCTAAGTAGGCCCCCAAAAATTGATCATTTTTTCCAAGTTTTTTTTGTTGATTTATATGTCTAATCGAATTCGCGATAGGGGATTCTAGAGCATGAATTTGGCCAAGATCAACCATCAAATCTAGTAAGTGTTATGATAGATCGTTTAGGTTGTTTGTTGTATGTTTGTGTCTCTTTTCCATTTCTTGTAACTAAAATAATAAAATAAAATTTAAACACATCTAATAGATTAGTCAAAGAAATTAAATTTTGATTTTAGATCATAAGAAAAAGAAAGTGTTTCATTTCTAGGCATTGAATAAGAAAAGCATATAGTTTGCATTTAGGCTAGTCTTGTTTTCACATTCCCTTAGACCCTTGATTAAAAAGAAAATTTTATTTCTTTTAATTTTAGATATATTATTCATTAAAATAAAGAATAATTTTAGGAATAACATTTTTTTTGCCTGCATCACTATTTGCCTTGCATTGTTCTTCAATTATTTATAGTTTAGTTCATAGTCAAAAGATAAAACTTAGGTGCTTTCTCAATAAACACATCAAACCCTCCATACTGGACTTGTATTGAGTCCTTAAATTTCTCTTGGTGAACCCTTTAGTCCCTCGAGCCCCCAAGTGAAGAGAAACAATAAACCCCGCAATTACCTCGACTTCCAACAGATCCACTAAGAATCGTTCTTGGGGATTATTTTCTCCCTTTACATATTTGGTGAACCTGATGTGAATCACATCCTAAGTGTCCATTTATGAAACCTCCTCCCTTTGTTTCCTTTTTTTTTGGTTTTAAACTATAAGCAAGACCATTTAATATGTTTATGTAGATTAGAAAAACTAAAGAAAAACACTAAATAAAAAATGTTGTATTTTGTGTCTTTCTCTTATCCTATGGCTTTAATCCTTAAAATTAAGTGAAATATTTTAGAGCCTAAATAGAATCCTCTCTAGAACGAGGATGATCAAGTTGATAGGGACAACCTAAATGAAGAAGAATAGGACATGGATACTAGTGATGATTCTAAACCTGTTGAATGAGCTCATGGTCAAGTCACCTTCAAATCATACAATCACATCTTGAGTTTCTTTAGGAAAAATAGGAAAGCCCTGAATGAAACCTTGGGCAAAGACACCTACTTTGATGAAGTTGGAATGTCTCATCATCAAGCCAATTTTCCTCAAAATATTTGTATTAACCCTTTGTTTCAATATTCTCATAATGTTAATCCATTTTACAAATCCACATATGCTACTACAACAACCACCAACATTGGGGGAATTTTGTAACCTCCTCTAACTAATAGTGCATCCCAAAATAATATTCAATTTGCTTCTTCTTTCTTCCAACATCATTATTCCTCTTAGCATTCCTTCTTCTAATCCATAAAATATAAATTTCATCCTATAACAAGATGCTACACAAAAAATCACATTCCATAACCCATACCACAACAGTGTTAATGCTTCCAACCTTAACCAAGTTCTCTTTCAACAAACTACCTATAACCTTGGGGTAAACATGTCAACAACACCCCATGTTGCATTGCACAACAACAATATAGACATTCAAAGTTTGATGAGTATAGTGAAACAATTGACATTAAGAATGGATACACTTCAAGCGCCAAATTTCACTTACTCTTATAAGGAAATGTGCAATCAATCTTTAATCCTATAGTAGTCGCTACGCCTTACCCTAAACATTTTTCCATGCCAATTTTATCCATGTATAAGGGAATAGAGGACCCTATAAAATATTTAAGAATGTTTAAAATGACATTTCATGATATCACATATGATGATATGTTGTTATTAATAATGTTCCCTAAGAGCCTTGGAGGTATGGCTTTGAAATGGTATTATCAACTACCCTACCATTACTTAAGAAATTTTGAGGAAATAATCAAGTTGTTTGTTCAACAATTTGGAGCTTATGTGGAGAAAGGAGCAACTCTCCAAGATTTATACCTTTTAAAGCAAGCAAAGGATGAAATTTTTTTGAACTTTTTATCTTGATGGAGAAGTTTAGTTGGACGGTTAAGATACACTCTACCTCCTCGAGACATGTTGGAGATATTTATTGGTAGCTTGAAAGAGCAAATATCATATGAATTGGAAACAACAACCATTACCTCTTTAGAACAAGTAATAAATCTAGAAAGAAGAGTGGAGAAGTCCCTTATAAGAAGAGGCCAACTCAAGTTAATGAAATAAGAGGAAATACGAACAAAAAACCCATATAAGAACAATTATGTAGTTTGTGATGGGGTAACGGATAGCAAACCAACCAATAATTTTAATACAACTAGTGCCTTATAGAATTTTGTACTTAGCAAACCCCAATGATCCCCACCAAGGAATTTTACTATACTCAACCAACCCATTTCATCCATCCTTAAGCAAATTTTGGAATTAAAGATGATCAAACTACCTCCCATAAGATAACCCGACACCATAGCATTTTGGTATAAATTTGATCAACATTATAAGTATCATAGGGTGGATGGGTACATGATAGGTCAATGCCAAAGGTTGAAACATGTGGTTTAGGACCTAATAGACAAGGGTTACGTTGGTGTGGATGACTCTCAACCCACTCCTAACCACGAACCTCCAATTGATCAACCTCTAAATCAACAAACACCCATAACTAACCAATATATGGGTATCTTTCAAAATCCCCTACCCAACCATGATTAACAAACAAACAACCAAGTGGCTTACAATAATGAGCTACCTCCCTACAATAACATGGTTGGTATAATAGCAACTACCACAAGACAACAAGCTTAGAGTCAAAAACCTCAATAATAGACAAGTTCAATGACTACCCAACCTTCTATGCCACCCTTATTTCTTAAGAGTACCCAAAAAAGGAGCACAAGTATAGAAAAATCAACCTTAGTATTGAAACCACAACCAAAAGTCTCCTTTGACCTCCAATAATAGTTAAGTAACACACTTTCCAAGATATCCCTCTTAAATATTTTACAAACTTCCCCTATTCATGGGGAAGCCCTAATGAAGCCTCTAAGTCAACAATTTATCCCACAAGATCTTCCCCCATAGTAAACTATTTAATGTTGTAGGTGCTCTTGGGATAAATCCAGGGTTATGCATAGCGGCGAATATTCGCCAATTGGGCTAATATTTGCATTTTCAAAAATTCAAATTTGCTATTTTGGGGGACCCAAACATCGGCCCTTTCGCCCAAAATTTTTGAATTTTTTTTTTAGGTGTCGGTTCATCGTGCGTTGATAATAGTATTACGGATTTTTTAAAAAATTTGCTAGCAATCCCACCTAAATAGAGGACCCTTTTTGCCATAAAATTTTAAAATTTCTAAATTATCCCACCCAATTCGCCAAGTATACCACTATATATAATTAACACCCCAATGATACTTTTTCATTTTTGGACCCTATTCTACACTAGACGGATATCCCGACCCAGTTCTACACCAGATTGGACCCATTTCTGCAACAGACTGGACCTAGTTCTGCACAGGATCAGACCTAGTCCTACACTGTATTGGACCTATTTCTACACCAAATCAAACCTATTTCTGCATCAGACCCAACTGTGTCCTGCACTAGGTCGATATCGGACCGTGTTCTACACTAGGTCGATATTGGACCACGTTCTGACACTAGTGAATACCGGACCATTTTACACTAGATCGATATCGAACCCCATTTTGCACAAGGTCGATATTGAACCCCGTTTTGCAATAGGTCGACTTTTAGACCTTGTTTTGTACAAGGTCTTCCTCTGGATCCTATTTTGTACAAGGTCGATATTCGAACCCTATTCTGCACTAGAATAGATTATCGGATCACGTTCTACACTAGGTTCTCTATTTCTCTTAAGACATTCTGAATATAAGTTGAAGTAGTTGTAGAAAATATGTCAATGCTCAGTTTCAATTGTTTTTCTCTATTTTGCCCTGTTCTGCATGTTGTCTTCTATTTTTTTGTCCTTCTGTTAAAACTCTTTGATTCTCTATTTCTATTCAGATCTACTTTTCTGTTATAATATTATAAATAGGTAAATACTTTAGTAAATGCTTTTCTGTACTATAATATGATATTTTTCCATATATGTATCTCTAATTATTTTTTGCATACATAACTTTTTTTCTTGAATTTAATTTGAATTTGTATATTGAATTTTTTGTGCTCTTATCAGTTACAAGTGTTATCACTAAAAAATGCAGTAGTGGCATACACTAACAAAATCACAATAAAACATGGTAGGAAATAGGTATGTATTTTCTAGCAACCGACCATCTGTTTATTCTAGTTACAATATTATCTTGAGGCCTAAGAGAAGTAACATCTCTTTAACATTTTATTACTTTTCTAAAATGAAAAACACTTTCTTTACAAGAAAAATGTCACCCACCGATGATGGAAAGAAGGGGGTCAAATATTCTGCTGAAAAGAGTATCCTCAAATATTTTAGCCATACGTCGAAATCAAACAAGCCATCGACATCCATACAAATTCGAGGTACAAATGATTTTTGACTTCTAAATAGTTAGTTGTATATTTTGTAATTATTTTCAATACTGCTTTCTTCCTCAAACAATTAGTTCTCAGTATGTGCTCAATGATATGAATATTTTTTTCTATCTGTAAGTTAGTTTTTTAAAATCCAAAAATGATAAAGAATATTATTGTATGTTACTATGCAGAATACCCTGTTGACCATGATAAGCCTTCACTTGAAGATATTCCTCACCAAGAGATGCCTTCTAATGAAAATTCTCTTAACAATGACATCCAACAATCACTTGAAGATATTCCTCACCAAGATATGCAAGTTGAAAATGAAAGCGATAAATCAAATACACTACAAACTTCTTATGAATCTTCAAGAAAAAATTCTAAAAAGAGAAAGATAGAATCTAACTGGGTTATTGGAAGGTCATTTAAGAATGAATGGGCAAAAAAATTTCCCTGGATTGAGTCGGTCTTGACTGTAGACAACCAAGTCAATAAAAAAGAATGTAGATGCAAAATTTGTAGTTGGAAACTAGGTAAGGATCATAGGTTGCAAAATAAAAAAGATACAATAGAAAAACATGTTGGCAAAGTATATGTAAAAGTTATAGGAAGTGATGGTAAAATTAAAAAATATGTTAGGTGGAAGGATGCATCAGAATGTATGCATGTCAGATATGCAATAGATTATGAGAATCACTTAAAGCAACAACAATCCCTTGTTGAGAAATGTGGAATGATTGAAACCCAATTTCATAAAATGAAGAAGACCATTTTAGCTTCAAAAAGTTTGCAGTTTGTTGTTGTATTTAGTATTCTCAAAAAGGGTAGACCCATGTCCAATTTTATTGATTATAAGCACCTGTATGAACTAGTTGATGTGCAAAACCTTCCTAGTTCCCATTGGTCAGATCGAAGTGGTTGGGAAATGGTAAAATGTCTATCTTTAGTTGAGAAGGAGGACCTAAGGGAGAAAGTAAAACTTTCCAGATTCATTTCACTTTCTATTGATGAGGTGACGATTGTGGACAACACATCCTGGATTTGCATGCATGTGTACACATTTCAAAATCATGTAAGGCAGCCTAGTTTGCTAGGATTACATAAGATGGTGGAAATTTCAAATGCAAAAAACATCTATAATGTTGTTTTGACTAGTTTAAAGGAAATTGCAGGAATGAATGATATAGACATAGCCACAAAGTTAATTTACATTGGAGCTGATGGTGCTGCTATAATGCAAGGGCACATGAATGACCTATGTGTTCGACTCCAAACCTCAGTTGCCCCATATATGATACCCATTCATTGCATGGCTCATAGAGTGAATCTTGCATATAAAATCATGAGCACTTTTGAAAATGTTGCTAGAGTGGAAGACCTTATTCATGAAATACATTCTTATTTTTCTTGCAGTCCAAAAAGGTTTGTAGAGTTTCAACAGTTTGCACTAGGAGTTATAGAAGGAAAAAAATTGTTGAAAGATGTGGATACAAGGTGGATTTCATTGTATCAACTTGCACACAAAGTTTTTATAGAATATCAATCTTTAACAGGGTTTATGTATGCAAATAGTAGGGCAGTTGATAAGGCAAATGATATGTTGTTCCATTTGACTAACTTGGAAACTCTTTTAACATTATGTGGTATTCTTCCAATGTTACAAGAAATGAACAGATTGACTAAACTTGCACAAGAGAGATCCATCTATATCATTGATTTCATGAGGATGAGAAAGCAAATATGTATGATTATTGATAGGTTATATGTGTCCAAATCAGATTTTACAGATCCCTTATTTGAAAGTTGGAAAACATTGACAAACGTGAATGATGCAAAAAGCTTTTTGAAGTTTGACATCAATGATAATATTTGTATTAATGTTCATGGAAATATGATACCTCTATATTGTTATGAAAGGCAGTCAAGTATAGTTACTGATGATGTTGAAAAAGTTTGTGTAACACACAATAGATACGAAGTTGTTTTACACAATACTAAGAAAAAATTGTTCAACATAGCAAAATCATTGACAAATGAGATAAGAGATCGGTTTCAAAGACATGAGTTGCTTGAGGCCATGGGTGTTGTTAACCCTTTGTTTTGGGGTTCTTGCAATGATCACAATTCTACACAAGAGTTGTTTATTAAATATATGGGCATCCTTATTGAGCATTTCAGTAAAAGTGTGGAAGTCAATGGTGTTGAAATAAAAGGTATTCTCAACAAAGATCTTTTAAGACAATAGTCACAACATTTTGGAAGAACAATGGTTCAACAAGCATCACTTTTGAGTAACATCCATGAGACTAGTTCCATTGCACGTTTGTGGCAAAAGTTGTATCCAAGTAGTATCTTACAAGATACGATTAGTGAATACTTTTGTTTATATGAATTATGTCAAACAATGATTTTGGGATCTATGGAAGATGAGAGGGTTTTTAGTGCACTATATTTTGTTAAATCTAAGCTCCGCAATAGGCTGGACAAAAATCTAGAAAATTGTTTAAGAATTTATGTGTCATCATATCAGCTAGACAAATTTCCATATGATAGAGCATTGGCATACTAGAATTCAATTGCAGATAGAAGGGGTATCATGAATATGATCGATAAGGAGGATAATGATGCTTTTAGTGATCAAATGGTGGCTTCACAGATTGATTCTGGATAAGTTGAGAAGTGTTCATTTTAGCTACCTGAATTTTGATTTTTCTAGTATATCACAACAATGTAAAATTTGACTTTCTTTGTTATCATATTTCACAATATTGTTTCAAAATGCGCTATGCTTAATATTGATTCTGGACAAGTTGAGAATTGTTCATTCTAGATTTCACAATGTTGTTTCATAAGTTTCTTCATAAATTGTATGTTTTACATCACATTATGCTTTTAAAAATTGTATATTTTATATCACATTGTGCTTTTAAATATTGTATGTTTTATATCATAGTGTTTCAACTACCTTCCTTGATAAATCATTGTCTTATATTTTATATCACAATATTGGTATTGTATTGTTAATGTATGAATATTGATCAACAAAAATATTCTTTTGTTGTTTGAGATGAAGATAGTAAATAATATTGGCGAGTAATACTAGAAAAGCAACACAAAATTATAAATGCAAACAACCTTTGAATGATTGAAGACACAAAATTAGAAAATATAGTTTTTATTAATTCGATTAGAAATATATTACATTGTACAAAATTGTTGACTGCAATCAACTTGAAAATATTTTATACATTGTTAAATATCTTATTTCGGGATAGCTACCTTAGATTCACTTGCAACGACCTTTTCTTTTCCTTTATCTCCTTCCTTGACACCCTGTTCTAGTAGCGCACCAAGTCTGACTAGATTTTCTTGTACTTTCACAATACTCCCCAACAATGCACTTTCTTGCTGGTTTGGATCTTCGAGTATTGTTGGAAGTGTTTCTTTTGCTTTCTAGTGTTGTAGTACGATGTCCGGATCTTCATTGAGCTTATCCCTAATATATTTTCTCAAAATATTATTATCCACCACTTTTAATTGCATTCTTTTCTTCATTTCCATTGCATTTTGCAAAAATATTTTTGTCGCATTGATATTAACATGCATGTTGTTAACTTGCCTTTTTAAGTTTTCAAAATTTGACTACAAAAATAAAATGAAAACATCATTCAAAATAGTTATATAAAAAATTATTACTTGTTTTAATGAAATATAAAAAATAAACTACAAAAGCAAATTGAAACATAAATAAACATTTTCTTACCTCAACCACATCCTTGGCAGACTCAACAAGTGCAACTTTTTCCTTATCGAAAGCCCATTGGTTATAAAAATCTTGGGCTTCAACATTAATATTCTCTAATCTACTGATGATAATATTTAAAACATCATCATCATACATAATTTTTGAATTGACTTTTCTTGTTGTGGCCTGATTAAGGAGGCCGCTAAGCTTTTCTGGTTCATACTGAACCAAAGAAAAAATTGAATCTCTTTTTGTGTAATTCTTATATCGGGCATTTATTTGCTTTATTAGGACCTTGGCCCGATATTCCCAATCCTTCATTTCTTGAAAATATTGAAGCACAATCTGTTTCACGGTTGCTTCCATATTTTCAACCATTAAGATATTTTCATCAAAATTAACAATGTCATCCTCAGTTTGAGGAAGAGGGTCATTTCCTTGAGGAGTTGGGAATGATGTCTGCTCAACTGTAGGGGCTTCCATTTGTTGTGCTTCACCCAGTGGATCTTGAAGCACATTCATTGCCTTAAAGCCTAAAATGTTGCCCTACAATAGAAAATCATCATCAAGTTGGATATTATCCAATCCAATGGATGAAACTTCTGGTGCTTGTGAAGAAGTGTGGAATGTAAAATATGAGAACCCAGGCCCAGAACTTGGTGCTGTCAATCATGATCTCTATGAAAAAATTGTTTTCCACCTCCAACCCATATTTGGCCTCTCATCTGTGTAGGTTGTGCCTATCATTGTTGTTGTGGATGTGGATGTTATGGTGGAACCTGTTGTTGTGGTGGATGCGGTTGTTGTGGTGGAAACTATGGTTGTGGTGGAAATTGTGGTTGTGGTGGAAGTGGTGCTGCCATATGGCCTCTCATTCTCATCGGTTGTCATTGAGAGGTGGTTAAAAACATAAAAAAGTTTTGTTAGCATTATTCAGAAAATCAAATAGAAAAAAACCTTAATTCAAAGTAAATACACATTGTTTTACCTAAAGATGATGAAATCTGTTGAATTTGGGTACCAATGGGGGGTGGCCACACTAGATTCAACCTACACATTTTGTGCATACCTAGGTGTATGAGAACCACTAGGAGAAGGAGCTTGCCTCAAACATTTTGGTGGCCTCTATAATGGTGATATTTTTGATCCAGTGTCTTCAGAATCACCAGTTTGCTCTGGCCTGTGACCCCTATTGGCAGCATCTTATTTATTCCTTATGGTGGCTGCCCTACCCTACATTTAGATGAAAAGAAAAATTAAAAAATGAAAATATGCTAAAATATAAAATACTATTTGATTGTCAAATATTGATTGATTACCTTCAATTCATCTGGTGTCAAGGCAATGGCTTGTAGTGTTGCATGCACTATAGTAGGAATAGGAGTATCTTGCAAATTATGAAAACTTTCAAAATATAGTGCTAAAATATAATTAATAGTGGCCACAATGGGTTGTGTTGCTAGTTTGCAATTGCACCGCATGCAACTCGACCCTGATGCGATCTGCAATATAGGTGCACCAATCGAACCTCTCATGATGCTCACAATGAATAACATAGGCTAGTGCCCAAAATAGAATTTTTGATCTTCCAAGTAGAATCAGTCTTGCCTGGAAGAACTCAATAATGGCCTTCAGAGTTGGATGCTTAACATCGATGATTGTTAACCCTCTTTTTGACTTGGCGACGAAAGCTACAAAAAAATTAGATAACAATTTACAAATTTGAAATTTTTAGCATTAATAGATTCTAAGACACAAGAATTATACCTACCAAATATTTTATGTCGAGTTGGTACATTTTGTCGAGGTAGCCTTTGTCATCTGTAGAGAGTTGGCACTTCATTGACACTAGAGGACAATCATTGAAAGGAAGATCTATCAATCTCTTAATGTCTACAGTTGTGATGGTGAACGACATATTTCTATTCCATATTTTCATTTTGACTATGGCCTTGTCATGGTCATAACCACCAATAATATGTTGTAGGAGGACTTTATCAATTTTGAAATGTGGCATTGACACCAAGGTTGTCAAACCTGCATCATCTAACCATGATAAGTCCGTACCTAGGGTTATTAACAAATCTAAAATTAAAGTGCAAGAAATGTTCTTGAACTTTGGAATAGGGGTGGAAGCGGTGACCATTGCTAGAAATTGGAAACTTGGAAATAGGAGAAATAGGAGAAATTGGTTGCTCGGTAATGGTTCACTCTAGTTGGGTGCAATCATAGAAATGAACCCAAAAAATGATAGTTGATGCCCTTTTATAGATAGAATGGATGGAGTCGACATGTGGCAACATTGTATTGGACATGCAGTATGGGTGACCGATTATGTGACATGTGGTAGGTGGTCAATGATGGACCATTTTCTGCATCAAACCCCTTACTAGGGTCTGAACCATAAACTACATCAAGCCCGACACCAAACCATATTCTGCATCAAACCTAATACATGACCATTTTCTGCAATAGGCCACATTCCAGACCATATTCTGAATCAGGCTCGATACCGAACCATATTCTGCATTAGGTCTGGCACCAAACCATGTTTTGTATCAAGCCTAGTACCAGACTATATTTTGTATGAGGTTGAACCATATTTAGCATCAGATCATATCTGGACCTTATTCTACATTAGGTCAGATCATATTCTACACATGTCTTGATACTGGATTGCATTTTGCACCCGACCTAATCTTGGATCGTGTTTTGCACCCGATCTTATCCCAAATTGTGTTTTACACCCGACCTTGTATCGGATTGCATTTTTCACCCGATCTGATCTGAACTTTATTCTGCATTAGATCAGACCATATTTTGCACCTGACCTGATCCAAATCTTATTTTACACCAAGTCAGACCATATTTTGCACCTGACCTAATCCAGACCTTATTTTGCATCAAGTCGGATCATATTTTACTCTCGCTATAATTCGAACCTTATTCTGCATCAGGACGAACCATATTTTGCAACTCGGGCCTTGTTTTCCACTCAGTACGGTAAAAACTATCAAATTCACCATTTTTCCCCAAAAAAATCAAACTAAGGTAATTCACCATTTCCTTTGACATGAGGTTGGCCAGGATTCACCACGGTTTCAAAATGAATTCACCTATTTTTTACAAGTACATTTTGGGTCTAACCCCTTATGCATAACCCTGGATAAATCAATATCTTTTTATGATGACAATCTTCCTTCCTCAAACTTACAAGGGGATTCTCCCCTCTACATTATTCTATATATTAGGGAAAAATTCATCAAGAGGATATTGGTGGGCAATGGTTCCTCCCTCAATATATGCACTTATAAATTCTTTCAAAATTTTGGACTTAAGGAGGAAGATTTAATACCCAGGTGTTGTAGGTGAGTTGGAGAGGAGAGGGCAATCCTCCAAGGGAGGTCCCAGGTTCAAATCTCCACCCTACCAAAAAGCTGAATTGGGTATCCAAAATCCAATTTATAATGTTGGTGCGGGCAGGTTCGGGTGTAACTCCCGAGTGACTTTGACGGTGTAGAACCCCCTGTTCATGGTCTCTCAGACCAAGGTGGCCCCGCAAGGGGTTTTTCTCTTAAAAAAAGAGGAATATTTAACCAAATCTTATGTCATCATAAAATATTTCAACAATGAGTCCCAAGAATCCTACGACATCCGATCCCTCCCCCTGAGGGTAGGATCCAAGACCTTAGATACCTTTTTTATGTAGTATCTTACCCAACATCTTTTAATATTCTTCTCGGATGCCCTTGCATTCATGCAATGAGGGTTGTCCCTTCTACTCTTCATCAGTGTTTAAAGTATGAATTTTAAAATCAACATATCACCATTTTGAGCGACCCTAATCCATTTCAATATTATTCAATTTTGAGCAAAGCTTAATTTAAAAAAAAAATTCCATCTATTTCTCTTCACAAACTTCCTCCTACTTCTTTTCATCATTTTTATTCATCATCTAAAGTCACAAAATTTTGAAAACTTTAGGCTAAGTTAGGAACCACCAATCATAATCCCATCAGCAGATCAAACCAATCGACTAGTCAACAATATTCTTATAGATTTAGCCCATCTACCAGCTTCGCCCTAAACTATGGGTTTGCCCTATAAAAAATGTGAATAAGTATACATAGGTATGTGTGTCTTTGTCTATGTGGGAATGTCCTACAAATAAAATTTATATGGTAGCAACCCCTCCATAGTAGAGAAAATCTTTACTCAATATTACCTATCCAATGATTACCCACTTTCTAAGCAAATCCTATCTAGTATGGGATATGAAGGTAAGGGTTTGATGCCACAATAGTGAGGTATTCAAGAGCCTTTGAAATTTGAGCTTTGACCTGGAATATGTGGAATAGGATACATCCCTAACAAAAACCAACCCCTACGCACTAATGATGATCAAGTTGTTACCTTTACTAGATTTATGTATCATCATGGCTTAGAGTGGAGTAATGAGGATGAGGGAACCCCTTCTCCCTCCAACATATTATTTTAAAATATGATAACCTTAGTTCACCCTAAGTTAATAGTGACTACCAGAGAATATTTTGAATAGGATGCTCTTTGTGACATGATTCATGAGGATATCCTTTGAAATAGTATTTTCTTTGATGTGTCAGTCTTGTGTGTAGCCCATGTCCAAACTTCTAGGTCTCAAGAGGATTTAATTCCTATATCTCTTTAAGACATTGAGAAACTAGGAGTTATCCTTATCCCTCCTCACTATGATAATGAATCTCACACCCTCACTGAGGAGACCCTTGATATTAATATAGAAACTAAAGAGAGTCCTAGACTTCTTAAGTTGGGAAAAACCCTTTCCATGGATGAGTAGGATCAATTGACTAAATTATTAAAATAATTTCAAGATATTTTTTCTTAGTCATACGTTGACATGTCAAGGTTTAACCCCTCCTTGGTCATGCATCACCTAGTGGTTAGATCTAATGTCAAACTTGTTAAGCAGAAATTTAGGAATATGCATCCTAAAGTCACCCTGTTAGTCAAGGAGGAGATCTAAAACCTCCTTGACATTGAATTTATTAAATCCATTGACTATATTAATTGGATCTCCAACATTGTTCTTGTAGCTAAGAAGGAAGGAACAATCAAAATTTGTATCAACTTTTGGGACATCAATTTTACCTATCCTAAGGATGAATTTCCCCTACCTAACATAGACATGATAGTATACGTCACTACTAGATGTGGAATGCTATCATTAATGGATGGTTTCTCAAGATACAATCAAATTAGGATTGCCCTTGAGTATCAATCCAAGATAGATTTCATAACTCCATGGGACACCTTCTCTTATAAAGTCATGCCTTTTGGCTTCAAGAACTGGTGCCATATACCAAAGGTCCATGACATATATCTTTCATAACTTGATGCATGATATTGTTGAGGACTATGTGGACGATCTTCTTGGTCACTCCATCAATCGATAAACTCATGCACAATATTTAAGATGGATATTTGAAAGAATTTGAGAATACAAAGTTTATCTTAAGCCCTCTAAGTATGTGTTTGGAGTTACCTTTGGAAATATTTTAGGCTTCATAGTGTCTAGGTGAGGTATTGAAGTAGATCCCACCAAGATAGCAACCATTACTGACATGCCTCCTCCCCATAACCTAATCAAGTTACAAAGCTTACAAGGAAAACTTCAAGTTATTTACTGTTTCATAGCCCAGTTAGCTAATAAGTGTCAACCTTTTCTTAAGTTCCTTAAGAAGCATATAGATTTCAAGTGGGATACTAAGTGTCAAAAATCCTTTTACAATCTCAAAAGGTATATCATTTTCTTTCCTATCCTTATCCTACCCAACCTAGATAAGCATTTAATGCTTTATATAGTAGCCACAACCCAAGCTTTGGGGGCCATGCTCGCTCAACATGATGATTAGATCAAAGAGTGAGCCATCTACTATATTAGTAGAACCCTCATTAGCTATAAAACCTAGTACACTTCCATAGAGAAACTTTTCCTTATTGTAGTATTTTCCTCTCAAAATTTAAGACACTACATGCTTAGCCATAATATATTAGTGGTCATCAGGTTTTATCCTCTTCACTACTTAATGTTAGAGCCCCACATTTTCAACTGAGCTTCTAAGTGGATCTTAGCTCTTTGTGAGTTTGAATTAACCTTCATAGGTCAAAATGTTATAAATATCAAGTGATTGTTGATCAACTAGTTGGTACTCCTTTAGAATCCTCTCATCCCTTAGTCGTCGAGTTTCCTAACAAGTGCTTCAACCTAGAAGTAGAAGAGCCTAATTCCTGGTCATTTTTTTTATGGAGCTCATTATTTAAAGGGCATTGGGGCTGGAATCATTCTAGTCACCTCTCAAAAACAATTGATTTCCCTCTCCTTAAAGATACTTTTCTCTTGCACTAACAATATTATCTTAGGTCTTAAGGTAGCCATAGCCTTAAAAGTTAGGAGTCTTTCCATGTTTGGTGACTCTCAACTTGTGGTTAATCAAGTTAATATTTTTTATCAAACTACATATGATAAACTAAAACCTTAGAAGGATATTGTTACCAAGCTCTTATCTGCCTTCAATAGGGTAATAATAGAGTTTATCCCTATATCCTTCAATTTCCATGTGGATGCTATGGTTACTGACACATCCCTAAAGAACACAAGCTTATACTGAGAGGGGGGGTGAACAGTATAAGACCTCTTTTTACTTTTTCCTTTATACTTCAAAATAGTAAAGCAATATACCCAAAGCAATAACAAAGCAATGCACAAAATCATCCACAAAGTGACACCAATTTTAACGTGATTCACCCAAAATGGCTGGGCTACATCCACAAAACTTTTCTCTAAAAGTTATCTCAAAGTTCTTTGGGAATCCTTCCCAATTACAATATTTATGAGCCTCGACCCAAAGGAGATACCTTCCCCCAATCAGAATTTATGAGCCTCTGCTCAAAGGAGATACCTTCCCCCAATCAGAATTTATGAGCCTCTACTCAAAGGAGATACCTTCCCCTCTACTCTCGAAATGATCCCTCAGAAGATCAACTGCCTCTACCTCTTGCCAGCACGTGGAATTCCTTTCCATCGAAGACCTCCTGTCCTCAACGCTTAGCCTAAGAGACCTCTGCCTTCTATGATCACATCCACAACAGACTCAAGCAACTCTGTACCAAACACAGTCGGTCGATCTAGTACAAGTCTTCCTCTGTCTCATCAAATCTGTCCAACTCTTGAACAAATCAATCCTCTGCATACAAGCCTTATCAAAGACTTGCCAATTGTCCTCAGGTTCTTCTTATAGAACCAATGCACCTCTGTCCTCAAGTTCTCTGATAGAACTATCAAACTCAACTCACCAGTCCTCTTCTAGGACCTGTCCAAATCTGCTCACAAGTCCCCACCGAAACCTGTCCAAAAATGCTCACAAGTCCCCACTGGAACCTGTCCAAAATGGCTCACAAGTCCCCACCAAAACCTGTCCAAAACTGCTCACAAGTCCCCATTGGAACCTATCCAAAAACTCAGCAAACTCACCAAGAAAAACTTTCTTAGTAGGAAATCACAAAGTGAATTGTTAGAGACCCAATGTGATTTGTCAAACTCATAGAAGCATAAAGAGAATTGTTAGAGACTCAATATGTTCTATACTCAAATCCCAATCTCAAAACTCAACTCAAATCAACTTAGCTCAATCTCAATCTCAAATCTGAAAACTCAACTCAATATCCGAAATGGATAGGATAGAATGTTTTCTTTCAAGAACATGAAACCCCAACAATTGCCAACTATGCAAAGAATCACATAACAATGATACTCATGTTATTTTCACCATCAATTAGGGTTTCAACAACAATGCTCATCAAACAAGGTTTATTCAACCAACACCATTCAACTCAACATCAACCTTGAAGCATTCAACCAATCATCACAAGAAAAGGAAACAAGTAGAAATCCTTTTCCCTCCAAAGATATTTGAACAAAACAGCCACCAACACACTATCACCAAATGCAAAGAATAACTTGCTCAAATCAACTCAATGGAGTAAGCCCAATATCATGAATCAAATAAAGAAATAACTTGATCTAACAACCTCTATGGAAGCAACTCAACCATCAAACTCAAAACAACCAACCAAGGGTTCCACCAACTTAATGCAAGTAGCTAGACTCACAAATATAAACCCTAGTGCACAAAGCTTCCACTATCTCAAACTAGAAATTATGCATTCACCAAAAACTCTCCTTAAGGATAACAATGCATAAGTAGTATTCAACAAACCAGAAAATAGGATTTACACCTAGCCAAAGGATACCTAGTAGAATACCTTTTCACTCCAACCTTATTTTAGAAAACATACACCAATCATACTCATAAGAAGAATGTGCCCATACCTTATTGGAGTAGAAAATAATTGAACCTTCAAGTTGTCACCACACACAACTCTCAAACTTCCAACCAAGTTAGGGTTAGAATAAAAAGAAATGAGCAATAATATAAACTTCCTTTATTACACCTTTTAGCTCCACTTCTTTAAACACAACCACCATAACATGCCAATAAATCAACAATCATGGAATCACACCTTATACCTCCATTTTTAATTTTAGCATAGCAAAGAATAATCTTAAAAATACATCCAAAGAAATATGCCCTTATTTCTCCTAGGCTTTTATTCAATGCTAATCACAAAAGCCAAAACTCATAAAATTTAATCACACCTTATAAATCGTTGTCCAAGAAACTCCGAATTTTGCGGCATAAAGACGTTTTAATAAAAACGTGTGTTAATCTAGCAAAGCACCCTCGCGAGACTCGAAACGGAAACCTTCGCCAATGCAGCGCCCAACAGCAGCCTTCGCTACCACTAGCCCACGTGGGCTACAAAGTTCACAAGTGAACTTCCCTCCACTTCACCCTCGAAAAAAACTCCCAAAGACTTTTCAACCGCACGTGCTTGTAAGTCTTCCTTTGATCGTAGCGAATACAGAGCACAAACACCGCAAATTGCATTCGAGGAATTTCGAATTCATTAGCCTTCCAACCTTAGGAGTTGGAGAATAAATAGTCTCTTCGAAGACACCTTGACGTCGACGAAAATAAATACCATTTCAAAATTAATCAAAAGTCTTTTCAAAAAGGGTTTAAAAACCCTTAAATAATTTTAATAAATTAAGAATAAAAAAAGGTTTAAAAACCTTTAAGTATTTTTAATAAATTAAAAATAATTTCTCCCTTAATTAATTAATTAAAACCTTGAAGGGTTTTAAATAATAATTAAATAAGTAATAAAGAGAACCTCCATTGGTTTTAATAAAAACCATTTAACTTGGTTTTAATAAAAACCCTAGCCAATGGAATCTCTTCGGATTCTCTTAAAAATATTCTCTTGGAATCTTCCACCTTTGAAGCCAACACATCCTCTTAACATTAATGCCATTTTCTTTTGACATCAATGACAACTCATAGACAAGAAGCTAGGATCTCAAACCCAAAATTGCCAATAATCTCCCCCTTTGTCATTGATGGCAAACCATGCTTCTCAACAACACAGAAACTCAACATAAACAGCTCCCCCTGTCTTGAGGCTCTCCCCCTTACTCAAATCTCTCCCCCTTTGTCATCAATGGTAAAGGGTCACCTTTGGGGCTCGGGACTAAGAATGAGCCTCTTAGCTTAGTCCCTCCCCCACCTCCTGATGAGGTGATTAATTCTTGGGTGGGAGTAAAACTCCCATTAGGCACTGATCATCATCAGTGTCTATAACTTCCTTGTCAGGCCTTCTCTTGAACTCTTTGTCCATATTCCTATTCCTATCACTATTCTTGTTCTTTTTCTCATCCCTGTTCTTGTATTCTGGAATTTCAGCTCTACACTGTTTGATTGTGTGACCTTCATTGTTGCACTTGAAACACTTGACGATGTTGTTTCTCTGAGGTAAACCTAATATTTGAATCCACCAGTTCTGACCAAACCTATTCTGACCAAACCTGTTCTGGCCAAACCTGTTTTGACCAAACCTGTTCTGACCAAACCTGTTCTGGCCAAACCTATTCTGACCAAACATGTTCCTGTTATTTGCCTTGCAATAAACTGCCTTGTGCCCAAACTGTTGACAAGAGTAGCAATACCCTTGAAAGTAACTAGCACTTCTGAAACTGTCATTTACCTCCTTCACTTGAGCCATGCAATGTGAAGCCATGTGACCAAACCTATGACAAGCAAAACATCTGCCTTGAAACTTTCCTTTAATTGACCTCTTAGGTTCTAAAAACTTCTTCTTCTCATTCTGAATTCTATTTTCTGTTTCTGTGCATCTATCATTCAAGGACTCCTTTTTTGAAATACTTTCCTCATCAGAACTCTCTTCCTTTTGGAGTCTCTTACTATAATCTCCAACTTGTTCCTTGTGTGGCTTAACAAAACCAAGGCCTGTTTTATTTGTTGTCTTTCTTTGACCTTTGATGAGTGACTTAACCTTTTTGGAGCTATCTTGAAACCTGTAAAGCTTATCCTTGTACTCTTTAGTTTCCTCTTTCAAAGAAGCCATTTTCTATTCTAACTCACTATACTCAAGAACCTTAGACTCTAACTCATCCTTGAGTTCTTGTGTCTTAGCCATAGAGAAGTCAAGACTTTCTATAAGATCATCTCTCTCCATACAACATTCATCTAACTTATCCTTGAGTCTAGCATTCTTCTTTCTTTCCTTTTTCAAAGCACTAAGAGCACTAATAAGTTCACCTTCAAGATCTACTTCACCTTCCTCTATATCTCCCTCTATTTGTTTGTTTTTTTAATCATCAAAGCCTTTTTCAGATTTCTTATCACTAGAGGTGCTACCCTTTTCAAAAACCATACATGAATCTTCCTTATAGTTTTCTGAAGCATCCTCATACATACTAGAAACCAAATCATTATTTGTGCAATCATCCTCAAGGTGACCAAAGTTTCCACATCTAAGACATTTTATGATAATGAATCTATGTTTCGGTTCTTCCTCTTTTTCTGATATGAAAAACATCTCATTTTCATTATCACTTGAAGAACTTTCACTATCACTACTAGAACACTTACTTGCTTTGTCTAGGTAGAAACTCTTCTTGTGCTTGTGAGAATACCTCTTTCCTTGATTGTTGTGCTCATCTTTGTTTTTCTTGTGATGCTTGTGCTTTTCAGAATCCTTGCTCTTAGAATCCTGTTTATCTTCATCACTTTCATTATTGGGAACAGTACAGTCAGTAGCATAATGACAAAAATTTCCACAATTGAAACATCTTACATTTTTTATACTTTTATGTTTTCTAGAGAACTTGCCTTTCTTGTTGTAATAAGCCTCTTCATCACTAGAAGACTCATCACTATCTTGAAGTTGTTTACCCTTGGATTCCTTGGTAGCCTTGAAAGCTACCTCTTTCTTGACATCAACCTTCGCTTGAGTTCTCAACTCAAATGCTACAAGTATACTATGGAGCTCATCCTTTTTCAACTTATCCAAATCTTTAGCTTCCTCAATAGCATAAATCTTTTCACTAAATATATTAGGAAGAGATCTTAAAATCTTATCACAAACATCATTTTCAGCAAGCTTAAGACCTAAGTCTTTCATGGAGTTAACAACCTCATCCATACAAAGCATGTAGTCACTAATATTTTCATCATCATTCATCTTGAGTTGTTCAAACATACCTTTGAAGTGTCTCAACTTGGCCTTTCTGACATTTGTATCACCTGTATGAACCACCTTCAACTGTTTCCACATTTCACTAGATGTATTGTAGTGAATCACTTTCGTGAGATATGCTTTCTGTAAGCCTTTCAGGATTGCATTCATTGCTTTTGAATTGCTGTTATGTAGGAGCCTTTCTTCTTTAATATTAGGACCATGTTCAAGAATAGTGTACTCATCTTCAATCACTTCCCAAACCTCATTCCCAAGTGCCATTAAATGAACCTTCATCCTTGCACTCCAAAGACCAAAATTTGACCCATCAAGAATAGGTGCTGCATTGCCACTTGAATAATCCATTGTGTTCTTTACTAGCTTTTCCTTCAAGCTGTTAAACTTTTCGAAGGCACCCGCTCTAATACCAATTGAAGAACACAAGCTTATATTGAGAGGGGGGGTGAACAATATAAGACCTCTTTTTACTTTTTCCTTTATACTTCAAAATAGTAAAGCAATATACCCAAAGCAATAACAAAGCAATGCACAAAATCATCCACAAAGTGACACCAATTTTAACGTGGTTCACCCAAAATGGCTAGGCTACATCCACAAAACTTTTCTCTAAAAGTTATCTCAAATTTCTTTGGGAATCCTTCCCAATTACAATGTTTATGAGCCTCAGCCCAAAGGATATACCTTCCTCCAATCAAAATTTATGAGCCTCTGCTCAAAGGAGATACCTTCCCCTAATCAAAATTTATGAGCCTCTACTCAAAGGAGATACCTTCCCCTCTACTCTGGAAATGATCCCTCAGAAGATCAACTGCCACTACCTCTTGCTAGCACATGGAACTCCTTTCCATCGAAGACCTCCTATCCTCAATGCTTAGCCTAAGAGACCTTCGCCTTCTATGATCACGTCCACGGTAGCTCAACAACTCTGTACCAAACACGATCAGTCGGTCTAGTACAAGTCTTCCTCTCGTTTGTCGGATCTCGTCCAACTCTTGAACAAATAAATCCTCTCGCATACAAGCCTTCTCAAAGACTTGCCAACTGTCCTTAGGTTCTTCTTATAGAACCAATGCACCTCTGTCCTCAAGTTCTCTGATAGAACTATCAAACTCAGCTCACCAGTCCTCTGCTAGGACCTGTCCAAATCTACTCACAAGTCCCCACCGAAACCTGTCCAAAATTGCTCACAAGTCCCCATCGAAACCTATCCAAAACTGCTCACAAGTCCCCACCGAAACCTATCCAAAACTGCTCACAAGTCCCCACCAAAACCTGTCCAAAACTGCTCACAAGTCCCCACTGGAACCTATCCAAAAATTCAGCAAGCTCACCAAGAAAAACTCATAGAAGCATAGAAGCATAAAGAGAATTGTTAGAGACCCAATGTGATTTGTCAAACTCATAGAAGCATAAAGAGAATTGTTAGAGACTCAATATGTTCTATACTCAAATCCCAATCTCAAAACTCAACTCAAATCAACTCAGCTCAATCTCAATCTCAAATCTGAAAACTCAACTCAATATCCGAAATGGATAGGATAGAATGTTTTCTTTCAAGAACATGAAACCCCAACAATTGCCAACTATGCAAAGAATCACATAACAATGATACTCATGTTCTTTTCACCATCAATTAGGGTTTCAACAACAATGCTCATCAAACAAGGTTTATTCAACCAACACCATTCAACTCAACATCAACCTTGAAGCATTCAACCAATCATCACAAGAAAAGGAAACAAGTAGAAATCCTTTTCCCTCCAAAGATATTTGAACAAAACAGCCACCAACACACTATCACCAAATGCAAAGAATAACTTGCTCAAATCAACTCAATGGAGTAAGCCCAATATCATGAATCAAATAAAGAAATAACTTGATCTAACAACCTCTATGGAAGCAACTCAACCATCAAACTCAAAACAGCCAACCAAGGGTTCCACCAACTTAATGCAAGTAGCTAGACTCACAAATATAAACCCTAGTGCACAAAGCTTCCACTATCTCAAACTAGAAATTATGCATTCACCAAAAACTCTCCTTAAGGATAACAATGCATAAGTAGTCTTCAACAAACCAGAAAATAGGATTTACACCTAGCCAAAGGATACCTAGTAGAATACCTTTTCACTCCAACCTTATTTTAGAAAACATACACCAATCATACTCATAAGAAGAATGTGCCCATACCTTATTGGAGTAGAAGATAATTGAACCTTCAATCTGTCACCACACACAACTCTCAAACTTCCAACCAAGTTAGGGTTAGAATAAAAAGAAATGAGCAATAATATAAACTTCCTTTATTACACCTTTTAGCTCCACTTCTTTAAACACAACCACCATAACATGCCAATAAATCAACAATCACAGAATCACACCTTATACCTCCATTTTTAATTTTAGCATAGCAAAGAATAATCTTAAAAATACATCCAAAGAAATATGCCCTTATTTCTCCTAGGCTTTTATTCAATGCTAATCACAAAAGCCAAAACTCATAAAATTTAATCACACCTTATAAATCGTTGTCCAAGAAACTCCGAATTTTGCGGCATAAAGACGTTTTAATAAAAACGTGTGTTAATCTAGCAAAGCACCCTCGCGAGACTCGAAACGGAAACCTTCGCCAATGCAGCGCCCAACAACAACCTTCGCTACCACTAGCCCACGTGGGCTACAAAGTTCACAAGTGAACTTCCCTCCACTTCACCCTCGAAAAAAACTCCCAAAGACTTTTCAACCGCACGTGCTTCTAAGTCTTCCTTTGATCGTAGCGAATACAGAGCACAAACACCGCAAATTGCATTCGAGGAATTTCAAATTCATTAGCCTTCCAACCTTAGGAGTTGGAGAATAAATAGTCTCTTCAAAAACACCTTGACATCGGCGAAAATAAAGACCATTTCGAAATTAATGAAAAGTCTTTTCAAAAAGGGTTTAAAAACCCTTAAATAATTTTAATAAATTAAGAATAAAAAAAGGTTTTAAAACCTTTAAGTATTTTTAATAAATTAAAAATAATTTCTCCCTTAATTAATTAAATAATTAATTAATTAAAACCTTGAAGGGTTTTAAATAATAATTAAATAAGTAATAAAGAGAACCTCTATTGGTTTTAATAAAAACCATTTAACTTGGTTTTAATAAAAACCCTAGCCAATGGAATCTCTCCGAATTCTCTTAAAAAGATTCTCTTGGAATCTTCCACCTTTGAAGCCAACACATCCTCTTAACATTAATGCCATTTCCTTTTGACATCAATGACAACTCATAGACAAGAAGCTAGGATCTCAAACCCAAAATTGCCAACAATCCCTTATCCCTCTATAGCTATAAGATGATCAAGCCATCATTATCATTTGATAACTTTGAGAGCTTGCAATCCTTTGCTCTAGCCTAATTTCATTAGATATCCTAAATATTAGAGTTTATCCATCTAATCCATGGTACACATATATCTTTAACTTTCTTAAAGAAGATATCTTTAAGTTTCTTAACGATGATACAATGCTTGATGTCTTAGATTGCAACAAGTAAAAGCTTTTATAAAAAATAGTGTTTCATCAATTTGTCATAATTTATGATACTTTATATCAACGTTCATTTGAGGATCTCCTCTTATGATGCCTTAACCCTGATGGACCTTGGCAATCCCATAGTATTAATCTGCTAACTCAATCTGATTTACACGAATATATAGACTTGATAACTAATAAATAATAGCTCAGAAGGTCTTGAGTCATTTAATCCAAAAACTACATCCTAAAAAAATAAGATGCTAATATTCACCCTAAAATCTCTCTAACATATTCTAGAACAGAATATATGCTAACTAAACTTAGCTACGTAGATAAAACTCCTAACAACATGAGCATAATCCAACTCTTATTCTAGAATATCAACTCTTAGGACTTAGGGTTAATGTAATATTCCAACATTCTCCCCCTTGATGCTAAAGGAACTCATTCAGTGAGTTCTTAAGCATCACTAATTTGGAAGAAATACAATCTCTTACGTTTCCTCCAATCTATCACCAAAAAATCACAAAATGCAAAATGATGTCTTGGGCACTCCTTCCACGGTTTGTGTGGGATCTCCTTCATATTTATTGTTTCTCCTTCCTACAAGTAACCGAGTGCCTCATTTTGATGAGCTACTCCCCCTTCATCAAAATCTCCTTCAAATGATGTCATTCCCATAATTCCACAAGTATTGGTTCTCACTAACCAATCTAGCATATTTATTTCAATATTTTTTCTATGGTCTTCAAACCATATTTCAGCTCCTAATACTCCTCCTAAGTATGTACAATCCATCATCTTATGTAGATGGTTTTACCATATTACAATTTCACATACCTCTACACAAATATTCAAACAATATATAGCTATGCAATAACTAATTACAAATGCAACAAACAATTGTTGCTCCTCACACAATGTTTCACTTTTTACTATGGCTTTACATGATTCCTTCCAAGGAATTTTAAATACATAATTTTATTTTCCATCATTTGAGTCCAAGTGACCCAAGATTTCCACCATTGTCTTCATTCCAAGAAGACTCTTCAAAAAATTTGTATTCATTAGAATATCTTCAAATGATGCCTTGATAAGACATTCACCTCCTTTCTTCAAATACCTGTTCACAAAAAACAAATCATTAATCACAAAAACATTACCTCCCATGTGATCAGATTTGATGCTCCCCATAAAGCTATTTTGTGGTATATCTCTTTCATTGTAAGTTGCTTCAAGAGCAACAATCAACTCTTCACTAAGATTTCTCCTACTTTGTTCAAACCATGTTGGTGTGTTGAAACACCATTCATTCAAACAATCATACATTGTTGCCTTTTCAAGACAACTCTTTTCTTTCAATGTAGTCACCCCAAGTGAGTGGTCTTCATTCATGAGTGATTTTTTCTTTGCCATTACAACAATAAAATCAGCAATCTCATTTTCATTTTTTGTTTCTATCCCATTTGCTCTCTCACTTTCCATATCCCAAATGAGATAGTCTTTTGTGTTCTTTTCTTCACACAACACATCCTTCACCCTTGATGAGTGATATCCAAACAAGAATCTTATAACTTCCATCTCATATTCATCAAAATTTTCTTGTGGATCAACATCCCACATCACATCATTTTCTCTTTCAAGAGAGTACACATCTATTCCAAGTGAATGGTCTTCAAACCAATGATCTTCCATGAACATTGCTTCTATATCATCATCTTCTATATTCTCCTCCATGAGAATTTTAGGTGCATTCTCCATAATACACTCTTCATTTGTCTTCTCCATGAGACATTCTTCATCATACATTTCACCTTGGTGGTCTTCAAGCAAGAAACACTCCAATGTGAGTGTTTCTCTTCCTTCATCTTCAAAGTCTTATTCCACTTTTGAGTGGTCTTCATTACAAGGTCCTTGAGCAATTATTTCTCCATTGAGACATCCATCCTCTTTGCTATCAATGTGAATGCTTTCCAAGCATGCCATTCCTTCATATGAGTCTTCACAAGACTCTGCAAAAGCTCCTTCAAATAAGCAAGGCTCCTCCTCGCTTTGGAGATCACTACACATATCTCCTCCATAAGCATATTGCAATGCTCTCCAAGCCATTTGGGTTGTTCTACATTTTGCAATGAGAGGGAAATTTTTCTCTTTCATGCCTCTCCTCAAATCCATGAGAGCCAAACAATTTTGATATTGCTGCCCTTTCTTTTGTTGCTTTTCTTCACCTTCAAGCAAGTTCCATTGTGGTGGTTCTTCATATCCTTCTTCGACAATGCTCCAAAGATATTTGGCCATCAAGAAGGTCTTCATCATTATGCTCCAAATAGCATAATATTTACCATCAAAACTTGGCACCTTCAAGTCTTCATACATGTTTTCCATCACAATCCTTTCTTTGTAAAAATTGTCTATAATATCTACAAAACTCTAGCTAATTCTTGACAACAAATATTTTAACTTTTTTTAAAAAAACAAAGCTTTATAACAGATAATTTGTGGTCAAATTTATATCACCAGTACTGATAGATCACAACTTATCTAGTTCACCACGTATCCGTCTGGGCAGAATTTGGTTGGCAACTCCTCTGCTCAGGTGGCAACAGTGCAACAGCTCCCTTTTCTCGATCGCAGTACCTGAAATGATGAACTCGTAGATTTTCTCCTTCACACAGCAAAGTCCACAATGAAAATGACTTTTTAATTGTTATTTTTTAGGCTTTTCGCATGTTCAAACAATCAATTTAAACCGCCCTTTGAATAGTGCTCTGGTGCATGTCTCCTCCACGTAGATCTTTAGAAAAAAATCTTCTCTCACATGCAGTCCAGCATGCAGTATTAAATTAAGCGAGTCTTTCTCTCACACCTTCGTAGTCATACACACAGTGAAAAATGGGCCTTTAATGAAGGCCAATGAGCTTGCTATCTTTCACATGATCTTTCGGTGGCATCACACCGGTGGTAGCTATGCAGTAGCTCCTGACAACTCAGCTATGTTGTCTCCTCACGTAGTTTCCTCAACACGTAAGCTCACATAGTCATCATATTTTAACTATCATGCTATGGCTTTGTTACGTGTTCCTCTAATAACTAGTGACGATAATTTGGACATCCTTTAGTGTAGCTTACGTAGCTCACGTCTCCAGCGCAGCTCTTCAAACATTCAAATCGTAGCACACGTACATCTCCAAATTGATCGTGCAGAATTTCTTATCACCAAGATGTCCTTCACGCTTGATGTCTCACTTAGCATTTCATAGTGTTAAGATAGGTTATAGACCGTTTCAAATGTCTTCTCCAGCTCTATCAAATCATAGATTGTAGATCTCACGATTCGTCTTCTCCTTACGCAAATTTTTGAATTCATCTGCTGGCTATGATCTGTCTGGATCAAGACTCTGTGATTTTCTCCACCTAGGTCAGCATATCCACAAATGAAAGTAAATATTTTGGTCTCCATCTACGTCTGCAACCATATTTTTTACACTATCTAGTTCATTTCTCCCTTCAATAATTCTTCAATCGATCGGCGCGACCGAGCTTCCACAGAACAAACAAAGAACAAATTTCATCCCTTCAATATGGCCTTACGTGGATTTCAAAATAGTTGAATTCTCCTTCGTAGGTATTATCCTCCATTTGGATATATCCACTTCAAATATGAGTCTACCTATGTTTGGACTACATAGTCATATTCTCCTTACGTGCAGTTGTGCGTTTACATTCACACAAGCCCCACAAATTACCTTCACACTTTTCACGCATGCTTCGGGAGCCAAATAGGGTTGCAAATTTTTTTAAAACTTTATCGGCTTTTTGCAGTAGCCTGATAATTCTCCAGTCGACAATGGAATCACTATTTTTTTTATAGCGATAAGGATATTGCGTCCTAAACCTCTGTGGCCTTCAACTTATGCACAAATTATCCAAAACTCACAGCTCCTCGTTGCGTGAAACAACTAGTATTTCTAGGGGGCATCTCCTCCTCCACATGATCCTCGTTCAGATCACCATGCTCCTTCCCTTTCTCAGACTCTGTTTTCTCACTCCCCGCATCCTTGACACATGCACCAAGATGGTCGATTTATCAACAATCATCCAACAAATCAATTCTCGATGTCAGGAAGCTTTCCATAGTTTGTGGGTTTCCAATAGATTTACCTAGGTTGCTCAAATTTGTAGCTTTCATCAACATGCGGTTGAAAGCATGTTGTGTTGGCAATGAAGTAGCAGTTTTCTAGGTTATTATCATCAAAGTTGCAATGGTAATTGTCCACCCATGAACTCCTTTCGCTGTGATACCACCAAATTCGTTCTCCTTGTCTTATCAACTCAATCCACGTGTCATATTCTATGTTGCATTAATGTCCTCACAGAAGTCTCCTACATGACATCCTCCGTAATAATTTTTTTGCGTACAATGTGCAGCAGCTCGTGGCTCTCTTTTTGTGATTCACCTCACGCGATTCTCATAAGACAAAACGTTCAACAACAATATGTTGTTTCAACACACTTCTCCTCCGCCTTCTCATGCAGGACGTCCACACAAAAATGTTGTTGTCTCACTCCAAAGTGCTTTCTCCATAGAACGCTCATTCTGAATCAGGTTCGTAGACTTTCGTAGCTATTAATCCTTCTTGTCCAGTGATTGGACCACGTTTCACAAAACAAAAAAAGGTGCAGGATATCAAATAATACTACAGCGGGTCAAATCGCGGGTTATTGCTATTATTTTTTATAGCAGGCGCGTTCTCATGCGGATAAAAAAAACACTTTTGTACGCGTCAGGCTACCACCAATTTTTTTTAAACATTATCTTTCCACGATTATGTTTATAATGTGCAGCACCATCAATCTGCTACTCTGCAAGAATTTGGAATTTAAACATGATCTTTTCATGCGGTCTAGCTTCTCCGCTCACAACATTGCGTCAAAGAAGAAACTTAATCTCATATGTAGTCTCCATTCAACTGCAATTGCTATAGTGATATAGTGTAGTTGCCTATGTAGCGTCCTTTAATAGAATTGCACAAATGATTTTTTCTCATCGCAGCAAACCTTCTCGCGTCTACGCTTGACCTTGCCTACAAGATTCAAAATAGCAATTAATCACTCAAACGAGGTTCTCCTGTGTTCGATCATGCTTGCAAATCATGTTGTGATTCCAAGTAGTAACTTTATACACTCAGCAACACTTTCCATAGAGCAAAGTCCTCCAAATGACGTCCTTATCAAAGGTGCAACTCTCCACCTTGCTGCAACAAAACTCTCAATTTTCGATAGACTGAACTCACTAATTGTGATGGGTAATCCATAGGATTCAAGCTCACCTACGAGGCTCTGATACCAGATAAGAATAATAAATCATTATATTAATCTGATAACTCAATCTGATTTACACAATATATAGACTTGAGAACTAACAAATAATAGCTCATAATAGTCTTGAGCCATTTAATCTTGCAACTACATCCTAACAAATAAGATGCTAATCCCTAAAATCTCTTAACATATTCTAGAATAGAATATATGCTAACTAAACTTAGCTACGTAGATAAAACTCCTAACAACATGAGCATAATCCAACTCTTATTCTAGAATATCAACTCTTAGGACTTAGGGTTAATGTAATATTCTAACAGAAGCTCATGAAAAATCATGTGGAGGCTATTTTAGCAATAATTTAATTTGCAATAAGCTCCTTAGGATAGGTTATTATTTGACTTCCATGGAGAAGGATGCATGTGACTATGTTTAATATTGTGACAAATATCAACATCATGGCAACCTTATTCATACTCCTCAAAACCTTCAAGTTATTTCTTCAAGTTGGTCATTATTCATGTGGGGATTGGATATTATCAAGAAGATTAACCCCATATCGTCTGATGATCATAATTTTATCATCATGGCAATGGAGTACTTCACCAAGTGGGTAGAGGCCATACCCCTAGCTATAGTGACTAGAGCCCAAGTCTCTAAGTTCATCTTCAACCATATCCTCTATAGGTATAGGATTTCTTCGATAATCCTCTTTGATAATGGCACTTCTTTCAAGAACAAAGATATCCATAAAATTTGTGCTAAGTACAAGATTCAGCACAAATGGTCAACTCCATATTACCCTTAAGGTAATGGTCAAGTTGAAGCATCCAACAAGTCTTTAGTTAAGATCCTCAAGAAATTGGTTAGTAAGACCGATCATGACTAGTATATCTAGTTATACCCTGCCTTATGGGCATATTGTACCAGTGTATGAACTCCTATAGGTGAAACCCCTTATGTCTTGGTCTATGGTATTGAGGCCATTTTCCCCTTCGAGTTGGAGATCCCATCCTTGTGTATCTTGCTACAGATGCCTCAATCGATGATTAATATCATTTAGAGCATCGAAAACAATTGAAGCTATTGGATTAGAAGTGCATCCATGTCTTAGAGCATCTTTGAGCCTATCATAATAGGCTTAAGTGAACTTACTCTAAGAAATTTTGCACTTGTTCTTTTGAATTTAGGGACCTTGTTCTCAAAGAAAACCAAAAATAAATAAATGCTCACATAGATCTAAAGAGGAAGTTTCAGCCTAATTGGTTAGGCTCATTTGTTATAACAAATAATTTTGGCTTAGAATCCTATCATTTAGCAATGTTATATGGTAAATATCTTAAAGAACCAATGAACATAATGCACCTAAAATGATATTATGCATGATTTCTCATCTTTTCTTTTTTGCTTTCTTTTATCTTCTTCTTCATCTTTCTCATCATTTCTTCTTTAGCCTCTTCTGTGCCAACTTGCATTGGTTTTCTTTCTCATATTATTAGAATATATTACATTATTTGGTATATGCCAATGTACCACCTTGGGTACATCTTTATATTAGGTGAATGTCTTAGATTAGAGTGTGAGTATTTACTTTATGCAATGTAATAAATGCACAAGTGTGTAAAGTATTTAGGTAATGTAAATATGCATAATAGTCCATGTGCACATGAGTCTATAGAATAAGAAGATGAAGAGTCTCTAGAAGAGTGAAGGTCAAAGGGTGCACCATATGAATATTCACATTCCATTATATATGTATCTATGTGTGTGTGAAAGAGACAATGACAATGACATGCATTATTGTTTAGAGTATTTGTAAGTATGGGTACTTGGAATCTTTATTCAATGGAGATACCATTTTCATGAGCATTTTTTAATGGAAATTATATGATTTGTTGAAGTTATTTATGAGTTTTATACATTTAGAATATTTCCATTATCTTATGTTTCAAATTACAACTTTATTTTAGATCTTGAAGTTATTTTATCTTTAGTATTCAGCTTCAAAAGATAACAGTGGTATCAGATCCATAATAAGGTTTTGACTTGCACGGGTTTTAAAGTTACAAAGGAGATTTCCACTAGTTAAGGAGAACCCAGTAAATTTAAAGAAATTACCTCTAAAAAATAAAACCAAGGAAGTTTGAAGATTTACCTATTCCAAGAGCAAATTTAGAATAGAAGGAAATTACAGGTCTTGAAGATAGACCTTGATATTGATGAGATTAAGAGACCCAAGAAGAAGGTCCTATTGAAAAGTTTGAAAGATTGAAGTAAATTTAAAATTTCTATTTGGCTAGAGTCTTTCCACAAGGTTGAAGGAAAACTTGTGAAGACTAGGACTCATCATAGATTTCTTTCCACTAGTTTTGAGAATGACTAGTGAAGTTTATTGGTTTTTTAATTTTGGAAATTTGAATGTTTTTGGTTGCTACTATATAAGTTTTTGTTGTAGAAAATTAGTTCTCAAAAGTTGATAAGATACCTACAACAAATAGATATTAATTTCACCTTTAGTTTCCTGAAATTCTATGTGCTTTCCTCGTGCAGGGATTAGTTTTGAGTTGCAATAAAAGAGTAGACATTGCATATTAATAAGATCCAAGAAATAGGTCCCATTGAATATTGAGTAGACCTACATAGGAGGTCCCCATAAAAGATTGAATATTGAGAATATAGAAATAAGAAAAGGTCCTATTGCAAATTTAAAGAGCAGCAAATTTTGGAGATCCAAGAAAGAGATCTCATTGCAGAATTTCTGTTGAGCAAGGTGCAGCGACAGTATTGTCATTGTTGTCAACACAGTCAGATAGATCGGTTGATGCAGTGGATAGGAGTTCAGAGGTTATTCATAGTATGTACAGTGATGTTAAATGCTTATGAGGATGTTTGGGGGGGGGGGGGGGTGTGTGGGGGGTGGTGGGGGGGCCCCAAAATGGGGACCCACCTTTTTGCATATTTTCCAAGAAGACCAAAGTGGCCCATATGCTAAAGATCAAAGAAAAAGCAAAACACCGCAAGAAAAAAAGTGTCACGATATCGCGACATGTTGCATTTTCACGGCCAAAAGAGAAGAGAAAGAGCAAGGAAGAAAAAGTGTCACGATATCGCGACATGTTGCATTTTCATGGCCAAAAGAGAAGAGAAAGAGCAAGAAAGAAAAAGTGTCGCGATATCGCGACATGTTGCATTTTGGCCAAAGAGAAGAGAAAGAGCAAGGAGAAAAAGTGTCGTGATATCGCGACATGTTGCATTTTCGTTCCAAAGAGAAGAGAAAGAGCAAGGAGAAAAAGTGTCGCGATATCGCGACATGTTGCATTTTCGCGGTCCAAAGCAAAGAGAAAGAGCAAGAGAAAAAAGTGTCACGATATCGCGACATGTTGCATTTTTACGGTCCAAAGCAAAGAGAAAGAGCAAGGAGAAAAAGTGTCGCGATATCGCGACATGTTGTATTTTCGCGGTCCAAAGCAAAGAGAAAGAGCAAGGAGGAAAAAGTGTCGCGATATCGCGACATGTCGCATTTTAAAGAGAAAAAGGGCGGTCGGATCAAAGGGGAAAAAAGTGTCACGATATCGCGACATGTCGCATTTTCGTGACTCAAAAATGGCAGGTAGGTAGAGAAACAAAAGTGTCACGATATCATGACATGTCGCATTTTGTGACTCAAAAAGGGTAGGAGAGAAACAAAAGTGTCACGATATCGTGACATGTTGCATTTTTGCAAAGGAACGAGTAGTTGATAGGTCGATATTAGTGATGAACACCAGGATAGTGAACTAAGACCATAGTGACGTGGACCTATAAGGAATAAATCGAAGATTGAATAAGGTAATTTGTCACATAAGGACAAAATTCAATGAATAAGACAAAATTACATAAGGAATCTTTAATGATTTGAAATCATCTAAGATGGTCATTACACATGGAAAGAAGCGGATGCATGCCCATGTGGAGAAAAGGAAACGAAGGGCCACAAAATAGAAATGAAAAGCCTTTTTGGAAACCAAAACACATGCATGCACAAAGAAGGAGAATATGGTTCATAAAGGAGTTATAAAGGACAAGGGTATGAGAATATGGAGAAAGGAGTTACAATTGATAGGTGGATGGAGAATATGGAAGTTACAAAGAGTTACAAAAAGAAAGTATTGTTATAAAAGGAGTGTTGCTTGGAGAATTTTATGTGGAAGTGTGTGTGTTTGTGAATTGTGGTAGATGTTGGGTAAGCAATAGACCAGTGGGTCTTGTAAAAGTGAAGGCATTTTTATGTCAATCTTCTAGTTTCAAAATTGAAGTCCAAGTTGGTGCTTGGCATCAGGGTTGGTGCTCCTTCTAGTTGGTGCTAGATAAATGGGTTGGTGTTGTTGGTGTTTAGGGTTGGTGCTTTTTTGGTAGATAAATCAGGGTTGGTGCTCCTTCCAGTGGGTGCTGGTAAATTGATTGTAAAGTTGGTGCTTTGCAAAGGCTGGATTTGGATGGGAGTCCAAACAGTCATTTTGAGGATGTAGCCAAATCGGTGAACCTCGGTACATCTTGTGTTGTGTGATGTTCTCTTGTTATACTTGCTTTATTTGGTTTCAAGTTTTCATTGTTTCGGCTTTAAGAGTTGAAGATTTAAGTTTTAAAGAGCTACACTGATTCACCCCCTCTCTCAGTGTCATTGTGAGACTAACAATTGGTATCATAGCGAGGTTCCTGAACAAGCTTAACCGGCTAGGGTGATCTTGGAAGTGACACAATGGCAGGTGGTGAAGGCTTCTCATCAAACAAAGCACCATTGTTTGATGAAACTAATTACGCATTTTGGAGACTCAGGATGCAGACATATCTTTGTGCTTTGGGATACGACATTTGGGATTCAGTAGATAGTGGATACACAATACCCACCACTTCTCCAACCGATGCTTCCGGTAAGAAACTATTTGAGAATAACTCAAAAGCAAAGAATGCTATCATGTGCGGATTAGTGGATAGTGAACTGGTAAATATTATGAGTTGTAAAATGGCAAAAGAAATATGGGACAAACTGAGGAGCATTCATGAAGGAGACGTTAAGATCAAGGAGGCCAAGTTACAAACACATCGAGCTCAGTTCGAAGTATTAAAGATGAATGACGATGAGAACATAGAGGCATATATGCTGAGAGTTAATGAAGTCATTAATGCGATTAGAGGACTCGACGAGGAAATCAAAGATTCTGTCATCGTGAAAAAGGTATTAAGATCTCTTCCCCAAAGATTTGATTCTAAAGTTTCAGCTATAGAAGAAGCTAAAGATCTAAATTCTTTTAGTATGGATGAGATGCATGGTTCTTTGACTGCATATGAGATGAGAATAGGAAAATCTAAACCCACGAAATAGAGAAGCTGCTTTTAAAGCCCATAAAAATATGAAAGCAAAACAAGAATCCGAGGAAGAAGAGACATCGGATGAAATGGAAGCAAACTTTGTTCGAAAACTAAAAAGGGGAAAAGGAAAATACAGAGGAAAGTTACCGTTTAAATGTTTCAATTGTGGAGGCATTGGGCATTTTGCAGCTAAATGTCCACTTAATGAGAAGAACAAAAGTGATGAAGGATCGCACCAAGAAAGAAGTGACTGGAAGAAAAAAACAAATTTCAGAAAAGGCAACTTCAAGAAGAAAAGTTTCATCTCCAAGAATGTCAGTTTATCAAAAGACAGCTGCGGTGAGGATTCTAAAAAGGAAACAGGTGAAGCTCTTTTCATGGCACTCAAAGAAGAAAAAATAGAAAAATAACAGGAATGTGATGAAGAAGAAATTGATGCAGAAGTAAATTTGGAAGAGGAACTAATTGCAGCTCTGGATGAATTGAAGATAGAAAGAAAAAAGAATAAGAAAATTTCAAGAAAGCTTGAGGATGCAAATGAAATCATAACCAGTTTGAAAGTACTAGATAGAAGAATCCAAGAAAATATCTGAAGATCTCGAAGTGCAAATAACCATGAAAATAGATTATTGCAGCAAGCTAGAAGAAGAGACTGTTGGTTTAAGGATGCAGATAGAAGAGATGAATCGTAAAATTAGTTGTTATCACAAACGTGAAGAAAGTTCTATGAAGTCGGATAAGATCATAAATAACCAAAAGACTACAGGCATCAAATTTGGTTTGGGCTTTGACGAAGGAGAATCATCAAATGGATCAAAGGCCATAAATGAAGAATCCATAAAGAATGAAGATAAGAAACAGGTTGATCAAGAAAAATTGACTCATGCAAAAGAAAGCAATAATGCAAGGCACGAAAGGAGAATTGACAATGATGGATTCACCAATGTCACACATCAAAGAAGAAGAAGATTTATGGCTCCTACGACAACATGGCAAAGACCATCACCCAGGTTCAATCATCTCTTTTCTGGTTACTATTTTAAATGCAATGGTTATGGACATAAGATTTCAGATTGCAAGTATAATGTAGGACCAAGGAATTTTACCAAGTAGAAATGTTTTTTCACCTTTGATGGATTATGCAGTAGAATGTTATAACTGTCATAATTTTGGGCACATTGCAAGAAATTGTCGAAGTACATTTGCATCAAATCAATTTCAGGGAAGAAAATTTCAACCAAATGGAATGAGACAAAATAGAAAATTTCTCGAAAAACATGCACAAGCTACTGAAAAAGAAAAGTCAAAACAAGAGCCCAAAACCGTAATCAAACCAGAGTGGAAAGAAAAAGAGCGATCTAAGGAAGAAAAGGAATCCCTGATCGTACAAACAACATTTAAAGCACAGAATAAATCTGCACCATGGATACTTGATAGTGGATGCTCCAAGTCATATGACAGGTGACAAACAAAAATTTGAGAAGTTACAACAATATGAAGGTGGTTCAGTAGAAATTTGGAAATAATGATGGAGCTAAGATAGTTGGCAAAGGTTCGAGTTAAGATCAGTGATGAAAAAATCAAGTCAAAAGAAGTCTTGTTTGTGGTTGGTCTGAAGCATAACTTGTTGAGCGTAAGTCAGATTTGTGATAGAGGTCATGAAGTGATTTTTAAGAAGCGGGGTTGTGAAGTCGAAAAAGCAAACGAGTGGAAAGTTGATAGCAACTGGATCGAGGACATCGGGCAACCTGTACACTCTCTCAGAGACTTCAGAAGGAGCTTGCTTGATTGGACAGGAAGAAGAAAATTGGTTGTGGCACAAGAGGCTCGGTCATATCAGTTTTGACAATCTAGTAAAAATCAGCTCAAAAAAGGTAGTGAGAGATATTCCCACCATTGGAAAACCATCAAATAGCATTTGTGCTTCATGCCAAAAGGGGAAGCAAACTAGAGTCTCATTTAAAACAAAAGAGTACTACACAAGCAAACCTTTGGAACTAATACATACTGATTTATGTGGACCCATGAGAACGCAAAGCATAAATGGTGACAAATATTTTATGTTGTGTATAGATGACTATTCCAGGATGACATGGGTACTATTTTTGAAGCATAAATCAGAAGCTTTTGAGATGTTCAAGGTTTTCAAAAACCAAGTTGAGAATCAAACAGGAAAAAGGATTAAATGTTTAAGATCGGATAGAGGAGGAGAGTTCATTTCAGAGGATTTTATAGAGTACTAGTGAAAAATATGGTATTAGGAGACAGTTTTCAGCAGCCAGGACACCTCAACAGAATGGTGTGGTAGAAAGAAAGAACAGGACAATGTAGGAAATGGCACGGACTATGTTGACTGAGAGCAAAGTAGCAGATAGATTTTGGAAAGAGGCAGTCCATACTATGGTATACATCCAAAATAGGTGCATGTTGAGGACGCATGAAAGCAAAACTCCTTATGAGTTGTGGTTCGGTAAAAAGGCAACAGTAAGATACTTTAAAGTTTTTGGCAGCAAGTGTTACATCAAAAGAACTAAAGAAAACCTTGGTAAGTTTGAAGATAGAGCGGATGAAGGTATTTTTCTTGGCTATTCGTCAAAAAGCAAAGCTTACAAATGCTACAACAAGAGGCTAAGGAAAATTGTGGATAGTGTCGATGTTAAAGTTGATGAAGGTAGGGAACGAGTAATTAGCTATGAAGAGAACTACCCAATTTATGAAGAGGTTATTGAAGGAGATGAGGAAAAGGAAACGGAAAAGAAACAAAAAATTGACTCGGATGATTCAAACAGTGATTCAGAAGTGGAAGAAAATAAGAAATTCAAAACAGGCAGATAGCAGAAAGATCATCCTAGAGAGCAAATAATTGGAGACCCCACAGTTGGTGTTCAGACAAGAAGAAGAGTAGTAAGTAACTACTCTCTATTATCCAGCATTGAGCCCAAAAATGTTGTTGACGCAAGCAAAGATGAAAGTTGGATGAAGGCAATAAATGAAGAATTAGATCAGATCGAGAAAAACAAAACTTGGGAGTTAGTACCAAGACCTGCAAATAAAAATATAATCGGTACTAAATGGGTCTTTCGAAACAAATTGAATGAAGACGGACAGGTAGTCAGGAATAAAGCAAGATTGGTATGTAAAGGCTATGCACAAGTTGAAGGTATTGACTTTGAGGAAACCTTTGCACCTGTGGCTAGACTAGAGGCAATTAGAATGTTTCTGGCTTTAGCGAGTTTACAAGAATTTCAAAGTTTATCAAATGGATGTGAAATCAGCATTTTTGAATGGGAAACTTGAAGAAGAGGTTTATATTGAGCAGCCAGATGGTTTCCAACTTGGTGATGATCCCAACTTGGTTTGCAAGTTGAAGAAAGCATTATATGGCTTAAAACAGGCACCCCGAGCATGGTATGCAAGGCTAGACAACTATCTTACTCAACAAGGGTTCAAGAAAGGTATGGTGGATAGTAATTTGTATGTCAAAACAGAAAATGGCCATCTTATTGTTCTTGTTGTATACGTAGATGATATCATATTTGGCAGCAGCAAAGATGAGTCGTGTAAATATTTAGCAAATAAGATGCAGAAAGAATTTGAAATGTCAATGATTGGTGAACTTTCGTATTTCCTCGGGTTGCAAGTTAATCAAAATGAGAAGGGCATATTTATTTCTCAAATTAAATATGTGAAAGAGATGCTAAAAAAGTTCACAATGGAGGATTGTAAGCCAGTTAGCACTCCCATGACGAAAGGTTGCAAGTTGAGCAAGGATGACAAATCTCCACATGTTGATCAAACCATGTACAGATCTATGATTGGGAGCTTACTGTACTTGACAGCTACCAGACCAGATATTTTGTAGGCAGTATGCATGGTAGCACGATTTTAGGCTAGTCCCAAGGAGACTCATGTGACAGCAGTGAAGAGGATTCTTCGGTACCTCAAGGGTACTATGGAGTATGGGTTATGGTATCCGAAAGGTAAGGACTTCACCCTTATTGCGTATTCAGATGCAGATTGGGCAGGATGTGTAGATGACAGAAAGAGTACCAGTGGAGGTGCATTCTATCTTGGAGACAGGTTGGTCACGTGGCACAGTAAGAAACAAGAGTCAGTCTCCTTATCCACAGTAGAGGCAGAATATATTATGGTATGGATGAAACAAACCCTGAAAGATCTTGGTATTAACTTTAGTGAGCCAATTTTAGTTAAGTGTGATAACACCAGTGCCATTAACATCTCAAAGAATCCGGTTATGCATTCTCGCACAAAACATATTGCTATCCGGTATCACTTTTTGAAGGAGAAAGTTGCGAAAGGTGAGGTTAAGTTGGATTTTGTTCCAACAACAGAGCAAGTAGCGGATATCTTCACAAAACCATTGCCCAAGGAAGTCTTTGAGTACCTTCGCAATAAATTGGGAGTGGTCACGCTTCCCAAGAATTGACTAGCTATCGGGACCACATTCTCAGGGGGAGCATTTGTGTATTTGTTTATCTTTTTGCTCATGTTTGTGATTTTTGCTAAGTGTAATAATTTTTGCTTGAGAATGTTGTGCATGGACTCAGGGGGAGTTTGCAACAGCCCTTTGATATTGTTGTCAAAGGGGGAGAAGAGTTACAGGAAATTGCACGTGTGTTGCCAACAATTCCAAAGGGGGAGATTGTTGAGCAAGGTGCAGCGACAGTATTGTCATTGTTGTCAACACAATCAGATAGATCGGTTGATTCAGTGGACAGGAGTTCAGAGGTTATTCGGAGTATGTACAAGTGATGTTAAATGCTTATGAGGATGTTTTGGGGGGGGGGGTTGATAGTGTGTTGTGGGGAAAAAAAAAAAAAAAATTATGTTGGGGGTGCCCACACCGTACCCCAAAATTGGGGACCCACCTTTTTGCATATTTTCCAAGAAGACCGAAGTGGCCCATATGCTAAAGATCAAAGAAAAAGCAAAACACGCAAAAAAAAAAAGTGTCGCGATATCGCGACATGTTGCATTTTCACGGTCAAAAGAGAAGAGAAAGAACAAGGAAGAAAAAGTGTCACGATATCGCGACATGTTGCATTTTCATGGCCAAAATAAAAGAGAAAGAAAAAGAAAGAAAAAGTGTCGCGATATCGCGACATGTTGCATTTTCGCCAAAGCAAAGAGAAAGAGCAAGGAGAAAAAAGTGTCGCGATATCAGGACATGTTGATTTTGAAAAAGAGAAAGAGAGGAGAAAAAGTGTCGCGATATCGCGACATGTTGCATTTTTGGCCAAAGCAAAGAGAAAGAGCAAGAAAAAAAGTGTCACGATATCGCGACATGTTGCATTTTCTGGCCAAAGCAAAGAGAAAGAGCAAGGAGAAAAAGTGTCGCGATATCGCGACATGTTGTATTTTCGTGGTCCAAAGCAAAGAGAAAGAGAAAGAAGAAAAAGTGTCGTATCGACATGTTTTAAAAGAAAAGGGAAAAAGTGTCGAATACGACATGTGATGATTTGGACTCAAAGAATTGAAGAAAAAAGTGTCAGGATATCAAATGTATTTTTGACTCAAAATTGACATGTTGCATTTTTGCCAAAGGAATAAAGTATAGATATTAGTGATGAACACCAGGATAGTGAAAAGAGCATAGTGACGTGGACCTATAAGGAATAAATGAAGATTGAATAAGGTAATTTGTCACATAAGGAAAAATTAATGAATAAGACAAAAGTTACATAAGGAATCTTTAATGATTTGAAATCATCTAAGATGGTCGTTACACATGGAAAGAAGCGGACACATGCCCATGTGGAGAAAAAGAAATGAAGGGTCACAAAATAGAAATGAAAAGCCTTTTTGGAAACCAAAACACATGCATGCACAAAGGATAGGAGAATATCAGGAAGGAGTTAATAAAGAATGACAAGTGGTATGAGAATATGAAAGGAGTTAAGAAGGAAAGAGGTTAAAGAGAAATGTTATAAAGGAGTGTTTTGAGTTTTGTTGTTGTGGGTGATAGACTGGTTTGTAAAAGTGAAGGCATTTTTATGTCAATCTTCTAGTTTCAAATGGAAGTCCAAGTTGGTGCTTGCATAGGGTTGGTGCTCCCTTCTAGTGCTGGTAAATGGGGTTGATTGTTGGTGAGATAAATCAGGGGTTGGTGCTCCTTCCAGTGGGTGCTGGTAAATTGATTGTAAAGTTGGTGCTTTGCAAAGGCTGGATTTGGATGGGAGTCCAAACAGTCATTTTGAGGATGTAGCCAAATCGGTGAACCTCGGTACATCTTGTGTTGTGTGATGTTCTCTTGTTATACTTGCTTTATTTGGTTTCAAGTTTTCATTGTTTTGGCTTTAAGAGTTGAAGATTTAAGTTTTTAAAGAGCTACACTGATTCACCCCCCCTCTCAGTGTCATTGTGAGACTAACAATTGGTATCAGAGCGAGGTTCCTGAACAAGCTTAACCGGCTAGGGTGATCTTGGAAGTGACACAATGGCAGGTGGTGAAGGCTTCTCATCAAACAAAGCACCATTGTTTGATGGAACTAATTACGCATTTTGGAGACTCAAGATGCAGACATATCTTTGTGCTTTGGGATATGACATTTGGGATTCAGTAGATAGTGGATACACAATACCCACCACTTCTCCAATCGATGTTGTCGGTAAGAAACTGTTTGAGAATGACTCAAAAGCAAAGAATGCTATCATGTGCGGATTAGTGGACAGTGAACTGGTAAATATTATGAGTTGTAAAATGGCAAAAGAAATATGGGACAAACTGAGGAGCATTCATGAAGGAGACGTTAAGATCAAGGAGGCCAAGTTACAAACACATCGAGCTCAGTTCGAAGTATTAAAGATGAATGACGATGAGAACATAGAGGCATATATGCTGAGAGTTAATGAAGTCATTAATGCGATTAGAGGACTCGACGAGGAAATCGAAGATTCTATCATCGTGAAAAAGGTATTAAGATCTCTTCCCCAAAGATTTGATTCTAAAGTTTCAGCTATAGAAGAAGCTAAAGATCTAAATTCTTTTAGTATGGATGAGATGCATGGTTCTTTGACTGCATATGAGATGAGAATAGGAAAATCTAAACCCACAGATAGAGAAGCTGCTTTTAAAGCCCATAAAAATATGAAAGCAAAACAAGAATCCGAGGAAGAAGAGACATCAGATGAAATGGAAGCAAACTTTGTTCGAAAACTAAAAAGGGGAAAAGGAAAATACAGAGGAAAGTTACCGTTTAAATGTTTCAATTGTGGAGGCGTTGGGCATTTTGCAGCTAAATGTCCACTTAATGAGAAGAACAAAAGTGATGAAGGATCGCACCAAGAAAGAAGTGACTGGAAGAAAAAAACAAATTTCAGAAAAGGCAACTTCAAGAAGAAAAGTTTCATCTCCAAGAATGTCAGTTCATCGAAGACAACATGCGGTGAGGATTCTGAAAAGGAAATAGGTGAAGCTCTTTTCATGGCACTCAAAGAAGAAAAAATAGAAAAAGAACAGGAATGTGATGAAGAAGAAATTGATGCAGAAGTAAATTTGGAAGAGGAACTAATTGCAGCTCTGGATGAATTGAAGATAGAAAGAAAAAAGAATAAGAAAATTTCAAGAAAGCTTGAGGATGCAAATGAAATCATAACCAGTTTGAAAGTACAGATAGAAGAATCCAAGAAAATATCTGAAGATCTCGAAGTGCAAATAACCATGAAAATAGATTATTGCAGCAAGCTAGAAGAAGAGACTGTTGGTTTAAGGATGCAGATAGAAGAGATGAATCGTAAAATTAGTTGTTATCACAAACGTGAAGAAAGTTCTATGAAGCTGGATAAGATCATAAATAACCAAAGGACTACAGGCATCAAATTTGGTTTGGGCTTTGATGAAGGAGAATCATCAAATGGATCAAAGGCCATAAATGAAGAATCCATAAAGAATGAAGATAAGAAACAGGTTGATCAAGAAAAATTGACTCATGCAAAAGAAAGCAATAATGCAAGGCACGAAAGGAGAATTGACAATGATGGATTCACCAATGTCACACATCAAAGAAGAAGAAGATTTATGGCTCCTACGACAACATGGCAAAGACCATCACCCAGGTTCAATCATCTCTTTTCTAGTTACTATTTTAAATGCAATGGTTATGGACATAAGATTTCAGATTGCAAGTATAATGTAGGACCAAGGAATTTTACCAGTAGAAATGTTTTTTCACCTTTGATGGATTATGCAGTAGAATGTTATAACTGTCATAATTTTGGGCACATTGCAAGAAATTGTCGAAGTACATTTGCATCAAATCAATTTCAGGGAAGAAAATTTCAACCAAATGGAATGAGACAAAATAGAAAATTTCCCGAAAAACATGCACAAGCTACTAAAAAAGAAAAGTCAAAACAAGAGCCCAAAACTATAATCAAACCAGAGTGGAAAGAAAAAGAGTGATCTAAGGAAGAAAAGGAATCCCTGATCGTACAAACAACATTTAAAGCACAGAATAAATCTGCACCATGGATACTTGATAGTGGGGTCCATATGAAAGAGGTGACAAACAAAAATTTGAGAAGTTAAAAGAATATGAAGGTGGTTCAATAGAAATTTGGAAATAATGATGGAGCTAAGATAGTTGGCAAAGGTTCAGTTAAGATCAGTGATGGAAAAATCAAGTCAAAAGAAGTCTTGTTTGTGGTTGGTCTAAAGCATAACTTGTTTAGCGTAAGGCGGATTTGTGATAGAGGTCATGAAGTGATTTTTAAGAAGCAGGGTTGTGAAGTCAGAAAAGCAAACAGTGGAAAGTTGATAGCAACTAGGATCGAGGACATCTGGCAACCTCGTACACTCTCTCGGAGACTTCGGAAGGAGCTTGCTTGATTGGACAGGAAGAAGAAAATTGGTTGTGGCACAAGAGGCTCGGTCATATCAGCTTTGACAATCTAGTAAAAATCAGCTCAAAAAAGGCAGTGAGAGATATTCCCACCATTGGAAAACCATCAAATAGCATTTGTGCTTCATGCCAAAAGGGGAAGCAAACTAGAGTCTCATTTAAAACAAAAGAGTACTACACAAGCAAACCTTTGGAACTAATACATACTGATTTATGTGGACCCATGAGAACGCAAAGCATAAATGGTGACAAATATTTTATGTTGTGTATAGATGACTATTCCAGGATGACATGGGTACTATTTTTGAAGCATAAATCAGAAGCTTTTGAGATGTTCAAGGTTTTCAAAAACCAAGTTGAGAATCAAACAGGAAAAAGGATTAAATGTTTAAGATCAGATAGAGGAGGAGAGTTCATTTCAGAGGATTTTATAGAGTACTGTGAAAAATATGGTATTAGGAGACAGTTTTCAGCAACCAGGACACCTCAACAGAATGGTGTGGTAGAAAGAAAGAACAGGACAATGCAGGAAATGGCATGGACTATGTTGACTGAGAGCAAAGTAGCAGACAGATTTTGGAAAGAGGCAGTCCATACTGCGGTATACATCCAAAATAGGTGCATGTTGAGGACGCATGAAAGCAAAACTCCTTATGAGTTGTGGTTCGGTAAAAAGGCAACAATAAGATACTTTAAAGTTTTTGGCAGCAAGTGTTACATCAAAAGAACTGAAGAAAACCTTGGTAAGTTTGAAGATAGAGCGGATGAAGGTATTTTTCTTGGCTATTCGTCAAAAAGCAAAGCTTACAAATGCTACAACAAGAGGCTAAGGAAAATTGTGGATAGTGTCGATGTTAAAGTTGATGAAGGTAGGGAACGAGTAATTAGCTATGAAGAGAACTACCCAATTTATGAAGAGGTTATTGAAGGAGATGAGGAAAAGGAAACGGAAAAGAAACAAAAAATTGACTCAGATGATTCAAACAAGTGATTCAGAAGTGGAAGAAAATAAGAAATTCAAAACAGCAAATTGGAAAAAAGATCATCCTAGAGAGCAAATAATTGGAGACCCCACAGTTGGTGTTCAGACAAGAAGAAGAGTAGTAAGTAACTACTCTCTATTATCCAACGATTGAGCCCAAAAATGTTGTTGACGCAAGCAAAGATGAAAGTTGGATGAAGGCAATAAATGAAGAATTAGATCAGATCGAGAAAAACAAAACTTGGGAGTTAGTACCAAGACCTGCAAATAAAAATATAATCGGTACTAAATGGGTCTTTCGAAACAAATTGAATGAAGACGGACAGGTAGTCGGAATAAAGCAAGATTGGTATGTAAAGGCTATGCACAAGTTGAAGGTATTGACTTTGAGGAAACCTTTGCACCTGTGGCTAGACTAGAGGCAATTAGAATGTTTCTGGCTTTAGCAGTTTACAAGAATTTCAAAGTTTATCAAATGGATGTGAAATCAGCATTTTTGAATGGGAAACTTGAAGAAGAGGTTTATATTGAGCAGCCAGATGGTTTCCAACTTGGTGATGATCCCAACTTGGTTTGCAAGTTGAAGAAAGCATTATATGGCTTAAAACAGGCACCCCGAGCATGGTATGCAAGGCTAGACAACTATCTTACTCAACAAGGGTTCAAGAAAGGTATGGTGGATAGTAATTTGTATGTCAAAACAGAAAATGGCCATCTTATTGTTCTTGTTGTATATGTAGATGATATCATATTTGGCAGCAACAAAGATGAGTCGTGTAAAGATTTAGCAAATAAGATGCAGAAAGAATTTGAAATGTCAATGATTGGTGAACTTTCGTATTTCCTCGGGTTGCAAGTTAATCAAAATGAGAAGGGCATATTTATTTCTCAAATTAAATATGTGAAAGAGATGCTAAAAAAGTTCACAATGGAGGATTGTAAGCCAGTTAGCACTCCCATGACGACAAGTTGCAAGTTGAGCAAGGATGACAAATCTCCACATGTTGATCAAACCATGTACAGATCTATGATTGGGAGCTTACTGTACTTGACAGCTACCAGACCAGATATTTTGTAGGCAGTATGCATGGTAGCATGATTTCAGGCTAGTCCCAAGGAGACTCATGTGACAACAGTGAAGAGGATTCTTCGGTACCTCAAGGGTACTATGGAGTATGGGTTATGGTATCCGAAAGGTAAGGACTTCACCCTTATTGCGTATTCAGATGCAGATTGGGCAGGATGTGTAGATGACAGAAAGAGTACCAGTGGAGGTGCATTCTATCTTGGAGACAAGTTGGTCGCATGGCACAGTAAGAAACAAGAGTCAATCTCCTTATCCACAGCAGAGGCAGAATATATTGCAGCGACAACGTGTTGTACGCAGGTATTATGGATGAAACAAACCCTGAAAGATCTTGGTATTAACTTCAGTGAGCCAATTTCAGTTAAGTGTGATAACACCAGTGCCATTAACATCTCAAAGAATCCGGTTATGCATTCTCGCACAAAACATATTGCTATCCGGTATCACTTTTTGAAGGAGAAAGTTGCGAAAGGTGAGGTTAAGTTGGATTTTGTTCCAACAACAGAGCAAGTAGCGGATATCTTCACAAAACCATTGCCCAAGGAAGTCTTTGAGTACCTTCGCAATAAATTGGGAGTGGTCACGCTTCCCAAGAATTGACTAGCTATCGGGACCACATTCTCAAGGGGAGCATTTGTGTATTTGTTTATCTTTTTGCTCATGTTTGTGATTTTTGCTAAGTGTAATAATTTTTGCCTCGAGAATGTTGTGCATGGACTCGGGGGGAGTTTGCGAGCAGCCCTTTGATATTGTTGTCAAAGGGGGAGAAGAGTTACAGGAAATTGCACGTGTGTTGCCAACAATTCCAAAGGGGGAGATTGTTGAGCAAGGTGCAACGACAATATTGTCATTGTTGTCAACACAGTCAGATAGATCGGTTGATGCAGTGGACAGGAGTTCAGAGGTTATTCAGAGTATGTACAGTGATGTTAAATGCTTATGAGGATGTTTGTGGGGGGGGGGTGTGTGTGGGGGGTGTGGGGGGTGGAAAAAAATTGGTTGTGGGGGGTCCCCCCCGTACCCCAAAATTGGGGACCCACCTTTTTGCATATTTTCCAAGAAGACCGAAGTGGCCCATATGCTAAAGATCAAAGAAAAAGCAAAACATCACAAAGAGAAAAAAGTGTCGCGATATCGCGACATGTTGCATTTTCCTGGCCAAAAGAGAAGAGAAAAAGCAAGGAGAGAAAAAGTGTCGCGATATCGCGACATGTTGCATTTTCGTGGCCAAAAGAGAAGAGAAAGAGCAAGAAAAAAAAGTGTCGCGATATCGCGACATGTTGCATTTTCGCGGCCAAAGCAAAGAGAAAGAGCAAGGAGAAAAAAGTGTCGCGATATCGCGACATGTTGCATTTTCGTGGTCCAAAGCAAAGAGAAAGAGCAAGGAGAAAAAAGTGTCGCGATATCGCGACATGTTGCATTTTCTGTGGCCAAAGCAAAGAGAAAGAGCAAGAGAGAAAAAGTGTCACGATATCGCGACATGTTGCATTTTCACGGGCCAAAGCAAAGAGAAAGAGCAAGGAGAAAAAGTGTCGCGATATCGTGACATGTTGCATTTTCGCGGTCCAAAGCAAAGAGAAAGAGCAAGGAGAAAAAGTGTCGCGATATCGCGACATGTCGCATTTTCGTGACTCAAAAAGGGCAGGTTGTTGAGCAAGGTGTTGCAAGAGTTTTGTCATTGTTGTCAACTCAGGCAGTTAGATCTAATAATGCAGTGGACAGGCAGTTCAGAAGTCATTCAATGCAAGCTAACAGATTTTAGGGTTTGCAATTGACCACATTTAGGGTTTTTAGCTGACCATGTTTAGGGTTTACAGCTGACCAAGATTAGGGTTTGCATTTGCATAATCAGCTGACTACTATTAGGGTTTTCATCTCAAAATCTCAAGTATATAAGCGGGGCTGTTTGGAGATTTAGGTATCCATCGGGTGAATGTTGAAGTGCGAGATGCGGCCGTAAAAGCACAAATAGCATAGAATCGGCGAGATGATAGCGAAGTGCATAATGTGAATGCACACAGAGAGCAGAGTGTGGAACGACACAGAGTGTGCGAAGCGTGTGAGTAGAGAAAGCAGAATGTGCAGAGAGCGCAAAGGGCAAAGTTGATTGCAAAGTTTGGTTGTAGCAGTGCAGCAGATTGTGTGAAGAGATTACGCAAGAAAGAGCAGAGTGTGAAAAGATTGCAAAGGTGAAGTAGATCAGTTAAAGTCTTGCAATAACAAAGGTATTTGTCAAACATTTTCATTCAAAATTGAAGTCCAGTTGGTGCTGGCAAATTAGGGGTTGGTTCTCCTTTCTGTTGGTGCAGATAAATAAGGGGTTGGTGCTCCTTCCAGTTGGTGCTGGTAAACAAATTATAAAGTTGGTGCTTTGCAATATGCTAGATTTGTATGGTAGTCCAAGCAGCCGTTCTTTTTTAGGAGTAGCCATTTTGGTGAACCTCGTTAAAAATCTATGTTGTGTGATGTTCTCTTGCTGTACTTATTATATTTGTTTATAAGTTTTAATTGTTGTGGTTTTTAGAGCTGTTAATTCATGTTTTGGAATTCCACACTGATTCACCCCCCCTCTTAGTGCCATACTAAGTACAACAATTGGTATCAGATCCAGGTTCCCTTTAAAGGCTAAATCAGCTAGGGTTGATCTTGGATTAATACTCTAATGGCAAAGAAAGGCAAGAATGGAACCATGAGACACAAGAAGAAAAGATCACACAGGGTCATAAAAGAAAATAAAGATAAATTCATTATTGTTGTAGATTCAAGAGATGAATCAAACAATGGGGAAAAGGCCAAGAGTCAACTCGGTCATAATGCAGGTTCTCAAGGTTCAGAATGTTTTGATCAACTCCGGCATAATGAACGTCAGTGTTATGGGTTTAGTAGCAGTGAAGATGAAGAAGAAATAGAATCAGAACAGGAATGTAATAAAGAAGAAATGAATGTAGAAGCAAATTGGAATGAAGATCAAATTACAGCTCCAAGTAAAAATAATAGAACCTCCTTCAAAAGGACATCTCAGCCAGTTTCAATTTTTGTGGTAGAGGAAATTGAACCAAAAAAGGCAGAAGGGGTGAACACTGAAGTAGATAATAAAAACCTCAATGCTGAAGTAGACTCGGGAAGGTGATTTGATCTCTCGCTCTTGAAGAGTTTAGTATAGAAAAGAAAAAGAACAAAAGACTCGTCCAATAAATTGGAAGAATATGGGGATGAGATTGAAAATATGTTCTTACAATTCCAACAAAGCCAAGAAAATAGAAGAAGACTTGAATTCACAAACTGAATGATAAAGTCAATGTGTGTAACAAAAATGAAGAGGATTCTAACAAAGTAGTTAGTAATCTAAAGTTGCAAGTAGAAGAGTCTAAAAGGATTGAGGAAACTCTCAGGTCGCAGATCAATGAGAAAGAGATTATTTGCCGCAAACAAGAAGAAGAGATTGTTTCATTGAAGAAACAACTAGAAGAGGCCAATACAAATCTTAAATTCGAGAAGAGCACAGAATTGCTAGATAAAATGATAAGTCATCAGAGAAGCTCCATGATTAAGCATGGTCTTGGATATGAAGCTGAACAACCTGTATCTTCCAATTCTGTAGAGAAGAAGTTCACTGTTGAAGGGTCCGAGCAAGAAAAGGTTAAAGTCGTATCTTCAAAAGAAAGAAAATATCAAAGGAGATTTACAGCAAAGCAACCACAACAAAAGAGGTTCTACCACTCTCACTTTTTTCATACTAACACTTTTAATGGCTATTGTTTCAGATGTAACCAGTATGGTCACAAGGCAACTTATTATGGATTAAATAATAAATCAAAGAGTTATGCTAGTCGAAATACATCTGCATATCTGAGTGAACACTTTGTACAATGTTTTCAATGCAATGGTCATGGGCACATAGCAAGGTTTTGTCCAAGCGCTTATGTATCAAATCTAAGGCAAAACAGTAGATTTCATAAGACGTAAAGAACACAACACAGACAGGAAATAAATTAGGTTCATAGAATAAAGGAAAATAATCATTCATCATGGATGCATAAGAGACAACCACACCAGAGAGATATTCAAGTTCATGCAATGATGCAAAATAGGGATGCAGGTGAAAAATCCAAGCCCGAGGTCAAGAAAGTCCGGAGAAAGAAAGAAGAGAGGAAATCGTGTCTCCTTGAACTAAAGGAGACTGCTCTTCTACTGCACTAAGCAACTCCAGGTAACACATCCTTAGGGGGAGCATTTTGAAAAAGGTTTTATTTTAATGCTTCTGTATATTTGTCTAGGTATCTGAGGATGAAAGACCAGTAGTTGGGCTTTTGTGGTATAATTGTCAAGTGTGTTGGTTGTTCATTTAGTTGTGTGTGGAAATGCCATGAAGGGTAGTGTTTACATTGAGAATCTTCACCATTGGTAGTATTGCTTATGTCATTGTTGTTTTGTTGATGGTTCTTACTGCCACTGATTATAGCTATGGATTATAACAATTCAGATTGTTTTTGCTTATTGAAAGAATGTTTGCCCCAGCTACGTATAAGTGTGTGTGTTGTGTGAATTGTGGTGGATGTTGGGTAAGCAATAGACCAGTCAAGGTCTTGTAAAAGTGAAGGTATTTTTATGTTAATCTTCTAGTTTCAAAATTGAAGTCCAAGTTGGTTCTTGGCATCAGGGGTTGGTGCTCCTTCCAGTTGGTGCTGGTAAATCAGGGGTTGGTGCTCCTTTCTGTTGGTATAGATAAATCAGGGGTTTGTGCTCCTTTTTGTTGGTGTAGATAAATCAGGGGTTGGTGCTCCTTTTTGTTGGTGCAGATAAATCAGGGGTTGGTGCTCCTTTTTGTTGGTGCAGATAAATCAAGGGTTGGTGCTCCTTCCAGTGAGTGCTGGTAAATTGATTGTAAAGTTGGTGCTTTTCAAAGGCTGGATTTGTATGGGAGTCCAAATAGTCATTTTGAGGGGTAGCCAAATCGGTGAACCTTGATACATCTTATGTTGTGTGATGTTATCTTGTTATATTTGCTTTATTTGGTTTTAATTTTTCATTGTTTTGGCTTTAAGAGTTGAAGATTTAAGTAACAACAGATACACTGATTCACCCCCCCCTCTCAGTGTCATTGTGATACTAACATTTCCATAGTTGGAAAATTAGAAGACCTAAGGAAAGAGATCTTTAGAGAATTTGGATAAGGAGAAGAAGGCTAGAGAAAGCCTCACTGTAGAATTGAAGAAGTGGTTATTGGAGGAGTTTTGAAGATAGCTAGATGAATAATATTGCAAGAAAGAAGGTTCTGATAAGAAGGATTTGGGACAATTTTTGCCATCCAACAAGCCCAAAAGGAAGAAGTTTTTGGCAAGAAAGCTGTAAAATTTTGGAAATGATTTTTTAATATCTCAAGACATTTAGATTCTTTAGGAAGAATACAATGGAAGATATTAGATTTGAATTCAGAATTTGACAAGGAGATTGATGGATAAATAAATATTAAATATGTCATAGCTTTGAGAAATTTAGGACAACCATAAGGATTTTGAAAGTTGATTTGAAAAGAAGAAAGTTATTTTTCAAGGAAGAATTTGAAGGTCATAAGAAAGCAAATTGAATAAGGTATAGAGTTTTTATTTGGAGAAGATTTGGAAATATTTTGAAGTGTCATTGAACAGAAAATTGAAGGAATATTTGACAAAAAAATAAGGCAGCAATTTGGAGAATTTCGAGGTAGTTTTGGACAGTGAAACAAAGGAGGAATTGTATGGAAATTTGAAGCATTTTTGGACAGCATTTGGGAAGCACTAATATATGCAATTTTGGGGGTTTGAGAGAATAAATTTAGAGGATTTTTTAATCCAAAAAATAATATTTGTGGACAACATTAGAAGGAGAAGAAAGAGTTGTATTTTTGGAGAACTTTGGGACAGGTTTTAGAGAGTTTTTGGGCAGCAAGAAATTTGATATTTTGGCAGCAATTAGAGCTGCAAAATTGATTAGTTTAGAGTAGCAAAGTGAAAGGATGTAAAGCTGCAAAATTTACAACATTGAGATAGCAAAAGGGTGAACCAAATAACCAAATAAATTATCTACAAAAGAAGTCTATTATTTGAGCATTAAAATCAGTTTTACATTAAGTATTTGAGAGCACCATATTAGCTTTATTATATTCTAAAAAAGGAAGTTGAAATAGAGAGTATTCAAGCAAAAGAAGGTGGTAGCATTTGAGTCCTAAAATCTACAAAATTAAAACAACAAAGATCTAAGTTAAGTCTTATTTGAAAAGGAGAAATAAGGAGGAAATAATATTAGTATTAAATGTTGTTTTTATAAGCCTTTGAAAGTGCAAATTTATTAGTGTAAAAGGAAATCGAATAAGGGCAATTTTCTAAGCAAATAGAAGATCAAATAGAGCATATTTTTAAGTGTCTAAATATACTAAGAAAACCACCATGCAAATAAGAGGTGAAAGAATTGTTTTGGAGTAGTGAAGCACCACTATAGCTCAAGGAAGAGCCACCACCATTCAAGGAAAAGTCACCACAGTGCAAGGGAGCACGACTATTTCTCAAGGAAGAGCCACCACCAGAAACATGAAGGAAAGCTATCAAGTTGAAGGTCCAATGCCATAATTTTTCCCAAGGAGCCCAAATGAATGTAACTGAGATGTTTCTACAAAATATAGCAAAGGAACGTATGTAAAAGAGATAGAGCATTGGAAAATTAGGGCAAAATCCAAGAATAAAATATTGGAGAAATCATTTCATGCAAAATATAGTGAAGGGGCATGTGTGGAGAAGATAAATTATTGGAAGGATGAGCTAGGTCAAATTTTGAGTGAAAGATAGCGCCAAGGCTAAGGGATACATTTGAAATCTTGTTGGAGGAGAGACACATGTAAAGTGTAACGCTCACTGTGTCATACATTCATCAAAAATGGGAAAATTTATGTTATAAGTGCCTGATAAGAACAAGGGAAGTTAATTGGGAGCAATAGAAAATTTTTAGTGCTAAGTGGCACATGAGAAGTGGAAGGTCAACAACATTGAAGTAATTGAAACGTTCAAGGAGGATACATTGATGTAGATTTTGAATAGCCAAAGATAGCACAATGTAAGGCAGATTTTAGAGAGCATTAAAAATAGGAGAGTGTGCAAGGAAGTGCATTAATGGAAGTCTGAGTGCAAGTAGGAGGAGTTACACCATTTGACTTATCCAAGAAATCCATTCAAGATACATGCAACAAAGGAGTTGACTAGAAATAGGTTTGCATTCCAAATACAAACAATTGAGATAAAGATTTATTTAGAGCACCTTTATAAGGTTGGAATTGAGTTGACCAATCATAGAGGAGAGATAAAATAATATTTCCAAGGTAAGCCAAAGTACTGCAAGATCTTCATACGTATAGCATAAAATGGGGATTACCAATTAGGAGGTGGTTAAACACTATTGATCGAGAGAATTTACACATTCAATACTGAAGGTAATCCATTCTCAAAATTATTTATATGCTCATGATAGAAGAAATAAGGTTACATAAAGTTATTATTTTCTAAGGTCAAAGAGAAACTATTTATTTTGGAGAGATAAGAATTTGAATTTGAAACCTTAGAAACCAAATTATTGTTATTTGAAAATTTATGAAGATTTGAAATTTGATTTGAAGAATTAAAAGGATTTATTTGAAGTTTTGTAATTTGATTATCTAAGTTTACAAAACAATTTGAAATATTTGCAATTTGATGAGATTGGAGAAATAAGGTTTTTTACATCAAATTAGGAATTTAAAATTTGCAAATATTCTTTTATGGAATTTCTAAATTTCTAAGTTTGGAGTTATAAGGAATTCAACACCAACATAGGATTGGAAAATTTAGAATTAATTATATTTTTGAAATTAAGGAGTCATAAGGTAGTCAACATCAAAGGTTTAGAGATTTTGAAATTACATTCAAAAATGTCTTTAGCTTACTACTCAAATATTAGGTAGACATAAGGAAGCCTACAAGGATTAATTATGACAACACATAAATTTTTCCTTTCAAAATCTCAACTACTTAAAGGTCCTAATTACACTTCATGGAAAAACAAAGTGAGATCAATATTGATAGTATAAAAGCTTTGGGATATAGTTAAAGGAGCAAAAACTAAACCTACTAAAGATGCTAGGGAAATTCAAAAGTATGAAGAATCTGAAGCAAAAACACTCATGATAATAAAATTTGCAATTACATATGATATGCAGCCATAAATTGGTTTAGCACTAACTTCTACATAAGCTTGGAATACTCTATCCAAGATATTTGAAGGAAATAATAGAGCCACCATATTGAATATTCAAACTCAATTGCATTCTCTAAAATTAAATAGTGGTGAAAGTATAGAATTGTTTCTAATAAAAGTGGCAGATATAAAAGGGAAGTTATTAACCTTAGGAGAGAAGGTAGAAGACAAGTTTCATGTTCAAGTAATTCTAATAGCACCTTCTAAAAGTTACAAGCATCTACTTACATATTTACAAATTTTGAGTAAAGATACATTATTTGATGAGTTGGTCAATAAACTACAAGAATATGAAGTAGAGAATTTAGTCAAAGATGAAATGACTAACAATGTCTTAGTCTCAAAATATAGTCCACAAGGAAATATTGCTTCATTCTCAAGAGGTAGATCAAAATGGAATAATAGATATTTTCAAGTATGCAAAAAGAGATGACATAGTACAAATTATTGTGGATACAATCCAAATAATTAGTATCAAAGATATCAAAAAAAAAATTAGGGTCAACTAAATAGGCCATTTCAACCAAGAAAATATCAAAATCAATATAGTCCACATAAGCAACTATCTTAGAGTTATAATCAATACAGTCAACCTCAATTACAATATAGAGAAGGGAAAAAAAGGGACACTTAGCTCAAGAGATTCAATAAATTCAAGAACTAGAAGAATCTACAGAAGAACATGAAGTTAAAGCACTTTTAGCAAATATAGTATTCTATGAAGATACTAATCATTTACTTGATCAAGATACAAACAAGGAACAAGATGAAGAAAGTAGAGAAGAAGAACACAAGATTCAAATCAGAGATGAAGATCCTTATTGAAGACTAAAGTCTTTAATAACCAAATAATGTAATACAGGGGGTATTGGAATATATTACATTATTTAGTACATGCTAATGTACCACCTTGGGTACATCTTTATATTAGGTGATATCATAGATTAGAGTGTGATTATTTACTTTATGCAATGTAATAAATGCAAAAGTGTGCAAAGTATTTTGGTAATGTAAATGTGCACAATAGTCCATGTGCACATGAGTCCATAGAATAGGAATATGAAGAGTCTCTAGAAGAGTGAAGGCCAAAGGGTGCATCATATGAAGAGTCACATTCCATTATATATTTATCTATGTGTGTGTGCAAGAGATAATGATAATGACAATGACATGACATGCATTATTGTTGAGAGTGTTTCTAAGTATGGGTACTTGAGATCTTTATTCAATGGAGATATAATTTTTATGAGCATTTGTTAATGGTAATTATATGATCTATTGTTGAAGTGATTTATGAGTTTTATACATTTAGAATATTACCATTATCTTATGTTTTATATTGCAACTTTATTTTAGATCTTGAAGTTATTTTATCTTCAGTATTTAGCTTCAAAAGCTAACACATACTATAGGATTTCTTGTCATTACATGCATGAATTACTTGACATACTCTTCCTTTTGCACTTATTCTTATCATATAGCTACTTTGTTGCTTGATCATACTTGCATCTGACTACCTGCTCATATATATTTTGGGGTATTTTGCAATGAGGTGAGTAATGAACCCTATTTAGGTTTTAACTCATATGTATTGCACTCATACTCGGTCACTAATGCTTAGAAAATCCACAACCTAGGGCACATATTTTATTGGCACCAATATTACTTATTTTCTATCTCATATATTCCTTGACCTTGAATGTTTCAACAATCATCAAAATTTCCCCAAGTCAAGGGATATATGTTCTCTTTCTTCTTCACTTCTATTCTTCTATATTCCTTGACCTTGAAAGTTTCAATAATTATTAGTTTCTCCAAGTCAAGGGATATAGTTCTTCATCTCTTGTATATCCTTTGTCCTTTGCAAGTTTTTAATTATTTCTCTCCAAGACGAAGGATATACACTTCTTTTCTATATGCACATCTTGTTTTGATCACACTTCACCTTTTCTAATTTTTTATTGTTATGGGATCCTCTGTTAGGTGTGAAGACAGTATACAGGAAGCAAGTCACTTGATGTCTGACCTGCTAGCCATCTAGGCAACAAACCTGATACACATCAAGGTAGGTCAAGATGTCAAGCCAGTATGATATGTTAAGGTAGGATAAGACGTCGGTTGTAGTACAAGATGTCAAACATCGACTGCAGTATGAGACGTCAAACATTGATTGTAGTTTGAGACGTCGGCTGCAGTATGAGACATCAATTGTAGTACAAGACGTCAGACATCAACTGTAGTATGATAAATTAGACATCAGCTACAATTTGAAATGTTGGCTGCAGTATGAGATGTCGACTATAGTATAGGACGTCAGGCATCAGTTGTAGTATGAGATGTCAGACATCGATAGTAGTTTGAGATGTCGGTTGTAGTACGAGATGTCAGACATTCATAGCAGTTCTAGAAGTCAAATACAATACAAGATGTTAGTAGCATACACTTGATATAGACGTTAGAATGTGGAATATGAACAGTCTTGGGGAGCAAAAATGAATAGTCTTTGGGAGCTAAAATGAATAGGTTTTGGAGGCTTCCGTCGAAAGAGGAAATGAAAAGTTTGGAGTCTTCCTTCTGCTCTATAAAATGGATGTGATCCCTTGCATATGTGTTGGTTGTTGAAAACATTGAGAAATGTGAATGTAAACTTTGCTAAAAATAATAAAATAAGAATTTTCCATTACCCCATGGTTTTTCCTGCACATTGCAAGTTTCCACGTAAATATCAGTGTCACTTGTGTTACTATTTCCCTATTTCTATTTTTTTTATTGTGCTTCCTCTTACAGGTGTAAAATCTAAAGTTTTTCCTAACATTTGGTATCAAAGCTAAGGTTTTGTGTGAGTGGGAGCTGCAAAAATGATAAAAGGTGTAACCAAGTTTGAGATTGAGAAATTTGATGGCAAGAACTTCTCTCTATGGAAGATGAAGGTGGAGGATTTGCTGGTTTAGAATGACCAAGCGCAAGCCTTGAAATAGATCGTTAATAAACTGAGCAACATGAAATATGATGAGTGGACAACGCTTGATATGAATTTGGTTTCTATAATTCGTCTCTACCTAGTGGACTCTGTCTTGTTCAATGTAGCTGAAGAGAAGACCGTGGAAGCCCTTTGGCAAAAGCTTGAAAAGTTGTATGAAACAAAATCTGCAACAAATAATATTTTTCTAAAAAAATAGCTTTATAGCTTGAGGATGAAGGAAATTTCATCCGTAGTAGATCATTTGAATGAGTTTAATACTCTAATCAGTAAATTGGTTTCAATTAATGTGAATATGGAGGATGAAAATAGAGTTATCACCCTACTTTGTTCCCTCCCAAACACTTGGGATCATATGGTGATGACCATCAGTAATTCATCATCAAAAACTCTCAATTTTGATGATGTGGTAGTCGCTTTATTGGTAGAAGAGTTGAGGCAAAAAATGTCTTTGGAACCCTCAACCAATGAAGCCCTATATGTGAGAGGTCGATCTTTCAAGAGGATTAAACAAGGTAGAAAACATTTTATATCCAAGTCAAAAGTATTTAAGTAGAAATGGAAGTGCTAACATTGTGGGAAGTCAAGACACTCTAAGAAGGACTATTGGCAATTAAATATGGTGAAAAGCAAAATTAGCCATCAGATGAAGCCAATGCAGTAGATTCAGGAGAGACGACAACATGTGAAGCCTTCTGTATCAGTAACAATAGATTTATTTTATATACCTAGGTTTTGGACTCAAGTGCATCTTTCAACATGTCCCCCCACAAAGACCGGTTTGATAGTTATTAGTCGTACTATGGTGGAAAGGCCTATTTTGGTGATGAGCACCCTTTAGAAATTGTGGGAAGAGGGGATATAAGGATCAGGTTGGATGATGGTAGAGAAATAATGTTATGTGATGTGTGACATGTGCCCGATTTGAGGAAGAATTTTCTCTCAATCAAAATTATGGATAAGATAGGGTATTTTATCACCTTTAGTAACAACTACTGCAAGATCACTAGAAGATCTCTTATAGTAGCAAAGGGAGAATCTTATGGGACCTTATACTATTTATGTGGTGATACAGTGAAAAACCATGCAGCAGTAGCAACTTCTATTCAGGATGTAGTAATGCTATGGTATCAATGCCTAGGCCATATGAGTGAAAAAAAGCCTAAAAAATTTACATGATAGAGGTATGCTTTCTGGGATTAAATCTTGCAATTTAGACTTATGTGAGCACTATATTTTTGGTAAATAGAAGAGGGTTCGGTTTACTATGAGTCCTGGTAAGAGTTCTGATTTTTTGCAACTTATACATTCGGATATATTTGGACCAGTCCCCACTCAGTCCTTGAATGGCATCATCTATTTTATGAGTTTTATATATGATTATTCTAGGAGAGTGTGGGTTTATTTTCTGAAGAAGAAGTTGAAAGCTTTGCAAAAATTTAAAGAGTTCAAAGCACGGGTAGAGAAGAGTTTGGGCAAGATTATTTTATGTATCAGGTCATATAATGGGGGTGAATATTGCTCCAAGGAATTTGATAAATTTTGTATGAAGGAACGTATTAAGCACCAAAATACTATACCATACACTCCACAAAAAAATAGTGTGGCTGAGCGGATGAATCGTACAATAATAAAATGTGCAAGAAGCATGCTTAGCACAGCCATGTTAGAGAAACTTTTGGGTAGAGGTTGTTAATACAGTTGTTTATCTTATTATCTTATTAACAGGTCACCTACATCTTCATTGGATGGTCAGATTTCGAAGGAGGTTTGGTGTTGTAAGCCAGTTGATTACTCTCATTTGCGCATCTTTGGTTGTGACATGTTTGCCCATGTACCCAAATAAAAAAGGTCCAATCTTGACCCGAAGTCAAGCAAATGTGTTTTTCTTGACTATGGAGATATAGTGAAGGGGAATATACTGTGGGATCCTACTACCCACAAGGTAATCATTAGTCAGGATGTAATTGTTGATGAAAAATCCATGCAAATGGAGGTACAACAAAATCCAAATGTTGTACTTGTTGAAGTAGAATTGAGTGAAGATGAATATGAAGATGAACATGCTGAAGTTTTTGTTCAGCATTCAGAATAACAAGTAGAACAGGAAGTAGAGTAGCCATAATGGTCACAAGACCAAGAGCCACAATCGACAGATCATTGGGTTAGAATATCTACACATCCACAAAAGTGTCCAAAAAGGTATTCTCATGTGTATCAGTCCTCTTTTGCTTTGTTAACTAATGATGGTGAACCTAGTTCATTTTAGGAAGCTAGAGAGTCTGAGAATGCAAAAAAGTGGAGGAAATCCATGGAGGAGGAAATCGAGGCACTTCACAAGAATAAAACTTGGGAACTTGTGGATCTCCCACTTGGAAGAAATATTGTTGGAAACAAGTGGGTGTACAAAGTGAAGAAGAATAGTGATGGGTTGTTGGAATGCTATAAAGCTCGCTTGGTGGCAAAGGGCTATGTGTAGAAGTTAGGTGTTGACTTTAATGAAATTTTCTCTTCAGTTGTGAAGATTACTATCATTAGAGTTGTACTTGCACTTGTAGCTGCACACGATTTGGAACTGGAGCAGCTTGATGTAAAGACTGCTTTCTTGCATGGTGATCTTGAGGAAGAGATATATATGGATCAGCCTGAGGGCTATGAAGAAAGAGGCAAAGAGCATTTGGTTTGTAGACTAAAGAAATAACTGTACGGATTGAAATAGGAACCAAGGATGTGGTACAGGAAATTTGACACCTTCATGAAGAGCCAAGGTTTCAGCAGGAGTGAAGCTAACCATTGTGCATACTATAAGAGGTTTGACGATGGTAGTTTTATTATTTTTTTGTTGTATGTTGATGATATGCTAGTTGCAGGTCCCAGCATGAAGAAAATCATTGATCTTAAGGCTCATTTGGCTAGGATATTTGAAATTAAGGATTTAGGAGCAACAAACCAAACTTTAGGGATGAAGATACATAGGAATGAAAAAGGAAGAAAGATCTGGTTAAGTAAAAAGTCATATTTGGAAATGATTCTACAGTGCTTCAATATGCAGAATGCTAAACCATTTAATACCCCACTTCTTCCACACTTAAATTTGTCTTCCAACCAGTATCCTAGAATAGAAGTAGAGAATACAATCATGTCTTGTGTACCGTATTCATCAATAGTAGGAAGCCTCATGTATGCCATGGTGAGCACCAAACTAGATATTGCCCAAGCAGTGGGAGTAGTCAACAGGTACATGGCAAATCCTGGTAAGGAGCATTGCAATGCGGTGAAGTGAATATTTAGATATTTAAGAGCCACTTCAGATGTTGTCATCTACTTTGGATCAACATATATACAAGTTATAGGTTTTTTGGATTCTGATTATGGTGGAGATAGAGATGGGAGAAAATCCACTATAGGATATGCCTTCACTCTTGCTGGTGGAGCAATGAGTTGGGCTTCTAAGTTGCAATTTATTGTGGCTTTATCAACCACTGAAGCATAATACATTGCAGCAACTCATGTCAGTAAAGAGGTAATTTGGCTAGAGCGATTGTTGGGTGACTTCAAGGTAATGCAAGAGAAAATTACACTATATTGTGATAGCCAGAGTTCTATTCAACTAGTGAAGAATCCAACATTCCATGATTGCATGAAACACATTGATGTCAAGTACCACTTTATCATAAATGTGGTGGAAGAAGGTAGGATCTTGTTGCAAAAAATTGACACTGAAGTGAATCTTGTAGATATGCTTACAAAGACGATCAAGGTAGAGAAGTTTGAATGGTGCAGAATTTCTCTGGGCTTGCTGAAAAAGTAACAAAGGATAGCTTTGGACAATTGGAACTGGCTGAAAAAAAAATTGGTAGACGAATCACTAAATATTGACTTCAAGTGGGAGAATTTTAGGTGTAAATACTATATACAAGTCACTTGACATCTAACATGTTAGACATCTAGGTAGTAAACCTATTATACATTAAGGCAGGACGAGACATCAAGCCAATACAAGACATCAATGCAGGACGAGACGTTGGCTATAGTATGAGACATCAGAATTCGGCTATAGTACAAGATATCAGATGTCGGCTATAGTTTAAGATGTCAACTACAGTATGAGACATCAAAATTTGGTTGCAGTACGAGATGTCAAACGTCAATTGTAGTTCAATATGTCGATTGCATTACGAGACATCAAATGTTAGTTGCAGTATAAGACATCAGATGTTGGTAGCAGTTCGAGATGTCAATTGTAGTATGAGATGTTAGATGTTAATAGCAGTTCAATATGTCGACTATAGTACGAGACATCAGTAACATACATCTGAGATAGACGTCAGAATGTAGAAGACAAACATTCTTAGGGAGCAGAAACAAACATTCTTTGGGAGCTAAAACAAACAGGTTATTGAGGCTTTCATCGAAAGAGGAAACAAACAGTTTGGAGTCTTCCTTCTGCTCTATAAAAGGGATGTGATCCCTTGCATATGTGTTGGTTTGTGAAAACATTGAGAAATGTGAATGTAAACTTTGCTAAAAATAATAAAATTAGAATTTGCCATTACCCCGTGGTTTTTCCTGCACATTACAGGTTTCCACGTAAATCTCTATGTCACTTGTGTTACTATTTTTGTGTTTCTATTTTTCTTATTGTGCTTCCTCTTGTAGTTGTAAAATCTAAATTTTTTCCTAACATCCTCATAATATAGGATAAATATTGCATGAATATCATTTATGATGTTCATACAGCCACTGACTATTCTACGCACATGTGTTAACTATTGAAATTTCAACAAAGGTATACACACACTGCTTTTGATCCCTTTGTTATTTTCATCTATCTATATTATATCTCATATGTGCACACACAACATCATATTGTTTTGCTTTGCTCAATCATCTTTTCTTCTCCAGTGAGATAACACCCCTATCAGGTTACACTCTTCTTAACCATTAGCATGCACTACACCCCTATCATATTACACTCCTATTAGCTCAACAAGCACTACATCTCATACACGATAGCTTCATGGCCATCAATAAGCATAACTCCACCTTAGGCCATTTGTAAGCACACATCCTAGTGGAAATCACTCAACACACAGCCACTAGCGAACACACACCCATAGTGGGTTTTGCTTTACCTTTTTGTCTCTAGTGAGCACACACCCCTAGCAATTAATGCTCCATCATACTTTTTTTCATCAACAAGCATTACACCCTCACAGGATAGATTCATGGTCACTCGTAAGCATCACATCCATAGTGGGTTTCACTTTATTCTCATCCATTTATGAGCATACATCCTCATAGGGTTTTACTCCATATTTTTCTCTCTTTTATTTTACCTAGCTTATGTTCATTTGATCACATTGATCTCTTTTGATCTACATTGATTCAGATGGCATATTCTAAGCACATATTTTTACTTTCTTTGACCTTTTAGTGACCTGATTCTTTTTTTCTTTCTTCTTCTATTTTTCCTTTTCTCCTTCTTTTTCCTTCTTTCTCCTCTTGTTGTAAATTTACGCTCTGTCCATATGGGGTGCAATTATCTCTCTTTCAAATTCACAGTCACTCTTTATAGGACACTCTATGTTGAACTCACAGTCACTCTTTATTGGATGTGAATTTGACTAGAGGGTTATTTTTATCTCTTCTTTTTTCTTCTTCCATCACCTTTTTCTATTTACATCTAGTCATCTAGTCCTTTAATCATTAGTTAATTTTATTATGCATTCATTAGTTAAGTTCATCATTCATTTGTTAATAATGTTCATTTATAATGCATTCCTCCATTTTTTTCATTTTATTTTCATTCATCCCATCAAGCATAATAAAAATTAATATACACATAATAACACACATTAAATAATAAAGAAGCAAGATATATTACTCAAAATATAGGATTACATGTCAATCAGTTCGATGTACCACAGTAAAATTCTAGCAAACTCGACCATCTCCAAGTATGCATGCCACACTCAAAATTGGCATGTCATCATGATCCCTAGCCTAGCTCTACGAACCTATCTCCTCTACTATGCTTTTTGGAGATGGTCTTGGTGGGTGCATGTTCATGGATTGTGAAACAGTCTGTCTATAACTATGATTGACACCATGATCATAGGGAGGATGATAGAGCCATCTTCTGTTCCATTGGAACCACCTAAAATTAGAACACCTGGTAGAAGATCTCCCTCTATGTTGATGCCCGTAGGTCCTCCCTCACCCTTTGTAGGTCCTCCTACAATAGACAGTGTTAAAATTATAATATTTTCTTTATATTATAATGTTTCTTGTTTTACCCATGACATGTGTTCATGCCATGTGTCATTTTTAAGTTTAGCTTGGTGACATGTGTCACCTACCTTTTGTATTATTTATACTCCTCAAATCCAATATCAAATTAAGGTTTTGGGTCCTTCATTTGGTATTAGAGCACAGGAAGTATGCTCTCCACTTTCTAAGTGGTTCAGAAACTAGAAAACTCATGATCCATGTGAGAGAAATTATTTTTATTAGGATATTCACTGTTGCTAAAACAAATTGGAAAACCTAGAGATAATTGCCAAAGAGGCAATTTCCCTCTCAAACTCTCAGTCAGGAAAACCTGCTCTGAAAAACAATTAAAGGTCAAGAAAATAGAGTCCTCGAATTGAAGAAAGCTCTATATGGTTTGAAGCACGCATCAAGAGCTTGGTATGCCAAAATTTATTTTTATTTCATCAACCATGGTTTTACGATATCTATAGTAGAATCTACTCTCTATGTGAAACATTGGAGAAACTGCATCATTTTAGTAACATTGTATGTGGATGGTCTTCTCATTACAAGTGATGACACAAAAGAAATAAGGTTTATCAAATAAGACTTATGCAAAAAATTTGAGATTACTAATTTGGGCCTCCTTCACTACTATTTAGACATAGAAGTGTGGCAATAACCTAGCAAGATCTTCATCTCCCAGGCTAAATATATTCAGTCTCTTTTGGAGAGGTTTTGCATGGAAGAGTGTAAACCATCCCCCACTCCCATGGAAACCCAATTGAAATTTATCAATAGTGATGATGAATAAAGGGTTTATGGCACCCTTTATAGGTAACTAGTTGGAATTTTGATCTACTTAACTTCAACTAGACTAGATATCACCTTTTTAGTGGGCCTTATTTCCAGATTCATGTAGGATTCCAAGAAGAGTTGTTGGATAGTAGCTAAGAGGATTTTAAGATTACTCAAAGGGACCCCCATCATGGTTTTATGTATACATGTTATGACTTTTCATTAATTGGGCACACAGATTCAGATTGGTCTAGTTGCCCTAAAACTAGAAGATCAACTATTGGTTACTGCTTTTAGTTGGGTCAGGGTACCATCTCATGGAGCACCAAGAAATAGGATATAGTTTCTTTGTCTTTAGTAGAAGCAGAGTATAAGTCAGTAATTGAGGCAACTAAGGAAGCAATTTGGTTGAGGTATCTACTTAAGGATATTGGGCTACTCATATATGGTCCAACATAGATATTGTTACAATCAAAGTACCATAAATATGACCAAAAATCTAGTCTTCCATGCTCGAACAAAGCACATTGAGATCCATCATCACTTCATTAGAGAAATGGTCCAATAGAACATCATACAAATGGAGTACATACCTACTCAAGATCATGTGGTTGTCATCTTTACCAAGTCACTTGCATTTGAAAAATTCTCCAATTTTAGCAAAATGCTCTATGTATGTTGTAATGGAAGTCAACATTAAAGGGGAATGTTTCTAATGTTGACTTATTTTTTAGGAAAGTACACATTAAGGGGGAATGTTAGAATTATAATGTGTACTTTATATTATAATATTTTTTGCTTTACCCATGACATGTGTCCATGCCATGTGTCATTTTTGGGTTTAGCTTGGTGACATGTGTCACCTACCTCTTGTATTATTTATACTCCTCAAATCCAATAGCAAATTGAGGTTTTGGGTCCTTCAGACAGATGCCCTAGTCCTGTTGGCCACTAGTGGTAATTACCATCCCCTCTGCTTAGACCTACTACTACTCCCACTCTAGTCAACCCATCTCCCCCTTGATGCATGCCACCTTAGCCCTTGCTACATCCATATCTATCATCATCATGCCTTGCTCTATCCTCACCTGATCACACTTTATGATAATGGTATCCATAGTGCCTCATAGCCCCTCTAGCCTCTTGGCCACATCCTCTTAGAGCAGGTCCATATCCCTCTACATGTGAGCCATATTGGCCAAAATTTCCTCCATCTCCCCAAATAGGTAATCCTAATCCACAGTCCTACTAGGTCCTGCCTTCACTGCCTTAGGGGCAACTTTTGTTGTCCCTACCCCTACCATCCCCAATATAGTGAAGATAGTCCTACTGACCATCATCATCTCCACCCTTATCTAAATCCACATCTATTTGGATTGGCCTTTCATCCTTTATCATAACTTGATGATCCATTGGGTGGCCTCTTACAATGCCAACTGGATGCCCTAAATCATGATCTAGCACCTCTATACTAACATCAATGGGGAGATCCTTAAGGGCATGATGCTCTTGTACCATCTCCTGTACCTGAATGCCACCCTAACATCATCTACCCTAGGGTCAACATATAGAGGATTTTCTAGGTCCTCCTCTATGAACCTCACCACATCAGGGTCCCCTCCTACCCTTGATGGGTTCCTCTACACGTATCTATACCAAAAGTCCAAAAAGGTTAACACCTCCTACAATATGCTAAACTATCATTAGAATCAATTGAGCCTATAGAGATCTAGCTCACCCTTCTCTATCATCACCCATCTGACCCACTACACCCAAGCTAGCTCCTCCCCATCCTCTACATCCACAGTGCTAACACCATGGTCACCATATGATCATGTACTCTCGTAGCTTATCTATCATCTAACTCTCTAGTGGAAGGATACTAGTGTATGTCCTCTACACAAGCTCAAAGTTTCAGCCCCATTTGAATACTACTAGCTACTCTAGGTTGGGCAATGGCCCTAGTAGTGCATGTGGCCTGTGGATGGCTATGTGCTCCTAGCACCATACCTGGAGCAATTTTTTACAAATGATCTTTGTATATTGATTGTACATAGCATTGTAAAATATCTTATACAAATCGACCAGTACACACGAACCCCATGCAAACCTTACCTATTGGTATCGCATATTTGCTACTACCCCTGCCAATGCCCATGGAAAATACTACCTACTAGTATGGCATACAAGAAACCCTACCACCACCCTATAGAGTACAATCGTTAGTTCCCCAACACCATATTGCTTTGGCACCTCTTGTGTCAAATTCCCAATATCTTATATAGTGATACATATAGCACCTGTGCTCTATAGATCATCCTCTCCCAAATGGGGATCCTCAAGATGTGCCACACATCCTCTAGAGTGATGGTCTTCTCCCCATCGATAGCCAAAAGGTGGATGGATTTTGATACCATCTCTCACTCAGTATTGTTAGTAGCACTATGTCTGCATCCACTTGGGACATCTTTGTCTATCATTATGAGCTACCCCACAAAACCCTCTAGTGTGTTTAGTTGCCACTTCCTACTCTTGAGCACATCTTACTACAAAAACAACATTAAAATAATTTAATTAGTTCCATCATCAAAAAAATCTAATGCACATTAAACAAGCTCTTTCTCTCTTCTCTCTCTTTCTTCTCTTTTCTCTCCTTCTTCTCTTATTTCTATTTCTTCTCTCTCTCTTTATTTCTCTCTTACTATATAAATTTGTGCCCCGTATAATCCTAGGGCATGAATTCGTTTGTCATCAAATTCTTAGTTGAATTCACAATCAACCCTTGAATTTTCATTGGAGTTTCGCATGACAAATTCTCTAAAAAATTTTAAAAATGTGTTTAAATTCTAATCTAACCTAGTCTAGAGGTTAAGTTTCAAGGCATACTGATGCTTGGTTTTTTGCAGTGCCAGCTTCACCCCTCGCAATGGCCACATGATGCATCAGTAGTGTCATTCTCCTATTTTCTCCAAAGTTTTTTTTCTTCCTCTTGCGTGGTGAAAATGAATTCATTTTCACCCTCCCTCTCCTTTTATCCCTCTTTTTTTCTCTCCTCTTTATTTTTCTCTTTCTTTTGTTTCTTCTTTGTTATTTTGCATCCGCCATTTTGAGTTTATTCTAGAATGTTGCATTCCTTTTGAAACTCAAGGGGGAATCCCAGTGTTAGGGGTATTGATGCCATCATTACATCGTAAAGCATACAAAATTTTATAATTTTCATAATGACACTGTTTTTGGACCATCCTTCCACCTAAACCTGCTACCCCTTTTGTGTTTGTCATTTTTTGCCTACAGGTATCTACAACTTTTCTTTGATGCATCTATTAGGCCATGAATACATCAAAGAGGGGAAAAATGTAGACACGAAAAATTGACCCATCCAAATGAGTCATTTTTCCCTTATATTCTTTAAGAAGCCACTCAAAATTGCTAGGTGCAATTTTGAGCTCCTTTCTTCCCTCAATTTAATTTTTTTTCCTAGCCTCACTAAATTTTTTATCATCCAAGATGGGGCATGAATTCAACAATTTTAGGGTTTACTATTAAAACCCCAATCTTGTGTTGATCTTCTATGATTTTGGTTCTTAACCAAGTTTATGTTTTGTTTTCCCACCTAAAACCCCTCCAAACCTCCTATAAATAGAAATATTAGACTTCCTTTTCCATCAAATAGACCAAAATAAATGTTGAGAGAATCATCACAACTAATGCTTTTGGAATGTTTTATTATTGCTCTATTTTTATGCTTCTTGTCTTAGCTACTTTGGTTGATCAAGTGGAGGAGCCTTGATGATAGATCATATGCAAGACTTGTCTTCTAGGGAAGGATGAGAGGCACATCATCTTAGTAGATGCTTTTACTCTTTCTCATTGCTCCTTTGCTCTCACCACAGATTACTCAGGTTTTATTACATCAATTAGTTTCATTTGGATCATGTATTCCTATTAGCTAGGATTTTTATTATATTTTTGCATTCATAATATAAATTTAAACCTCTATGTTAAATTTACGCTCTATTCGCATGGGGCACGAATTCAACAAAACCCTTGGTTTCATCAATTTTCTTTTGTTTTCAAATTTGTAGTTGCCCTTTATAGGGCACAAATTTGATTACAAGGATTTGGGGGTAATTTTCTACTCCTAAAAGCCTTGTTTTCCCATTGCATGTTTATTTTTTATCATGCCTCTTTTATCTGCATTCTATTTTCTCTATTCTATTGCATTTTGTTTGCTTGTCTCCAAAGGTCAACAATTATTTTCATTTTGAACAATTAGCTAAAAGGACCAAGGGGGCTTGACTATTGTGCCTTCAAGCTCAGTCTCACAGTGGCCTAAGCAGGCCCCAAAATATTGATCAATTTTTCCAAGTTTCTATTTTTTATTTATAAGTCTACCCAAATTCGTGGTCGAGGATTCTAGAGCATAAATTTGGCTAGGATCAACCATCGCATCAAGTGTTTAGATAGATATTTTAGGTTGTTTGTTGTATTTTTATGTCTCCTTTTTTTTTTTTGTAGCTGAAAGAATAAAATAAAATTTAAACACATCTGATAGATTAGTCAAAGAAATTAAATTTTGGTTTTAGATCATAAGAAAAAAAAAGTGTTTCATTTCTAGGCATCAAATAAGAAGAGCATATAGTTTACATTTAGGCTAGTCTTGTTTGCATATTCCCTTAGACCCTTTCTTAGAAATAAAAGTTTATTTCTTGCAATTTTAGGGATAGTTTTCATTGAAATAAAGAATCATTTTAGGAATAGCATTTTGTTTGCTTGCATCACTGTTTACATTGCATTGTTCTTTAGTTCTTAATAGTTTAGTTCATAGTCAAAAGGCTAAACTTAGGTGCTTTCTCAATAAACACATCAAACCTTCTATTCTAGACCTAGAGTGAGTCCTTAAATATCTCCTGGTGAACCCTTCGATCCCTCGAGCCCCCAAGTGTAGAGAAATAATAAGCCTTGTGGTTGCCTCGGCTTCCAGCAAATTTATCGAGAATATTCTACAAGGATTATTTTCCTCTCCACAACTGGTAACGTTTCTTATGAATAGCCTCTTGTAAAAATATTTTGAGTATATGGATACCAGGTTTATATGGATCACATTCAAGTCAAGTCCTCCAAATAAGAAGGAAATCACTTATGGATACTATGAAAGGGAAGGTCATCTTACCTCAAAGTGTAGAAAATTGATATCACTTTTTAGAGAAAGAAATTTCTTATAATTTCTTTTTTTATTTGGAAGCATATAAGTATAGCAAACATTTTATTAATGGGGACAAATATAATGATTAATGTTTTCTCTCCTTGACCCCTCAAATTAGATTATGGAATGATGTTGATATATGCAACTTGTCCTCATTGGCTAAGATTAACAATGTATAATGCAATCTTATGGGATAACATTATATAATGTGAGATAGGCTTATTGCATAAACCTCTATGTCAATATAGTTAAATTTATAAAGTTAACATTGTAAACCTAACATTGTAAGGTTAATTTTATACCCTAACCATTAACTTTATGTTACTTAAGGTTTATATAATTATGTGACTTTCATTGAGGTATTTACACATCCCAAAATAATCCACTATACTGGTGTGTGATATTTATTATTTTTATTTGTGTTGGTGCCTAATGACATTCTCTTATCACCATATATCATTATTTTTTCTATTTTCTCTATATTCCTCTTTACTATAAAAATTTAAGTAATTTTTGTTTTAGTTTATTCTAACAAATCATTGTGAATGCAATATTTTTGGTGAAGATAATATGAATACATTAAAGAAGTAATTTGTAGGAGAAAATGAAGAGAAACTCTTGTAGTCTTCTAACTTTCATTGAACAACAAGGATTGATCACGAAGCATTGTTATTATAGGTGTCATATCTAGAATAACATAAAAAATAATTGTTTGAATGGCACAATAAAAAGCATGTAAACATTTTCCAAGCAAAGAAATAACAACAAAAGGGAATGCTAGTGGGAAAATAAATGTACTAAAATGCAAACATAAATAGGCTATAGATGGATAAAATGCAAAAACATCAATCTAACAAGACAACATAGTAGAGAGAAGGGTTTCATAATCAAGCTCAACCCAATGTTAAACAATACGATACTCAAAAAGGTAAAATCTCAAGTGAACAAAAAGGTATTTGAATACCTCAAAAAGAATTTGATACCAAATGATAGTACAATGTATATTAAAATTAAAATAGTATAATGCACTAAGTTGTTTATATATAAAATAAGATATTCATTAGAACTATTTGTACACTCTTCATAAATAAGATATAGTTATATTTACAAGCATAAGGCTAATGCACAAACATGTATGTAAATTAAATAATATGGTCATTACAACTATTTGTATTCTCTTTCTAAGCACAGTACAAATAGATTTGCAAATATAAGGCTAAATGAATACAAATTTCCTGTGAACCAAGCATACATAGACACCTAAATTGGTTTAAGTTACATACACGTAGTGAATTATACATGTGTCCATAAATATCATTCATTCCAACTAAATGAAATAGACATAAATTAAGATTCACTTGTTTATATTGAGGTGAACTAGGCATACAAACTAAGACTTTCTAGTTTACTATTCTAAGTGTACAATATAGATTTTACAATGTCAAGATAATTTCAAGGATGAATGAGACAATGATAAGGATGGGAGATATTTTAAATCTCATCATCATGTTTGTTTAAAAAAATGTTGTTGTCGATGCACAACTCACCCCAATTTGGGGATCCACTTAGAATTTTTTTTTTTTTAACCTGAAATTTTTGCTTACATCCAGATGTTTGGAAAATTCACTTGCATCAAAAAAAATTTGAATGTTGATTGCATTGGAATTTTGAAATGGTTGACATTTTACATTTTTTTAGACTGGGTTGTAGATACATTGATTTGAATTCAACACTTTGAATACTTGTGTTTAAATTGCATTATTTTGGTTTAATTACTTTAGAAAATTTGAGCTTCAAAGGTTGTTCTAAATTTTAAATAATTAAATTTAATTTTAGGGTTATTCATTTCATTTTTTTCATATGGCCATAACTTGAGCTAAAACACTCCATTTGGAGTGATTCGAAAACAGGGAGAAAAGTTTTGATTTCATCTTCACAATGGATCCAAAATTTCAGAATTTTAGCTGTCATATTTGTCCAGAAATAGTAGTTTATAGTGGCAGCCGATGAACTTTAGAATGGAATATCTCATGAACCAAAATGAAATTTTCGATGATCTCAACAGTTTTGAGTACCCATTTGGTCTATTTAGATGCTTGGAAATTTTCATAAAATTCTGAGCACTTTGAATTTCGTCCTATTTTTTGGCACTACGGGACAAGATCGCCCATAGAACAAGGCTATCGTTCTTCTAATCAACGAGAGAATTCTTCCATCAGTGATAGAGTCATCGCTCTTCCCATCAGAAACAAATATTTTCCGTTAGTGAAGAATAAATGACTTCCAGAAATCATCGTTGATAGACTTAGACTATCGCTCTTGCAATCAGCAACCAATAATTTGCATCGGCAAAATGAGTTTGAATGACTTGGAAATTATCATTGATTGACTAAGGTTGTCAATGATACATCAGCAACAAAATTTTTATATCCGCAATAGAGGCTTGGCATAAATGGGAGATTTCTATCACCGACAGGCTATTCGAGGCATCAAAAAAATTTAAAAATATATAATACACAGATATGAGCATATAATGATTAATTAACCCTAATATTGAGTGCGTTAATAAGACTTTATGAATAATTTAATTAATCTTAATGATTTAATAAATAATCTCGTCAATCAACGCCAAAATGCTTGCATTGCCAACATCGTCCATTGTATCTCCGATAGTGATTTTCATCACCGACAAGGATGCCTTTACTAATAATTTCGGCACTATTTAATACTAATGAGAATCTGTCAGCTCAAATTTGGTCATCGATCAAACAAGACGTCGCGACAAGGCTTTACATGAGCGATAAGGATTATGCATTGCCGATAGATTTTAAAAGGGATTTTTTTGAAGTCTGAACTATAGAAATGATTTTAGCATGATTTTATATTAAAAGACGAAGACTTTAATCATTCGGATTTTATATTAAAGATGAATATTGAAAACCCTAACATTAATATCACAATTAAAATGAAAACCCTAGCATCCAATTAAATAATGTATGTGTACATATATTTTTTTGAAATAAAAATAATAATAATAATGATAATAGTGGATTAATCTAAATGAATTTCAGACATTAGAATTAGATCTAATATATTGGCTTTAAAATTAAAAATGAATGTAAAACATTAATAATAAAAATTAAAATTTAAAACTTTAATAAATAATATAAAATTAAAAATTAAAACGAAATATAATGAAAAACTTTAGGAGGTATTTTAATAAGCCTAAAATCATTAAATTTAATATAAATAAAAGTGAAAATGGTTTTTATTTTTCCGCTAGGGTATTCATGAGTATTTTCCTTCTATGTTGTAGGTGATATAACTAGAGAAAGGTGAATGGAAGTTGAAGAAAGCCAAAGATCAAGTGACTGAGTCGAAGATGAAACGTCAAAAAATCTATGACATTATAGATTCTGATTCATATAGCTGGAAGTCATTAAAGTAGAATAAATTATAGGGATGGGATACAAAATAGTTAAAAGCCAAAGAACGATGAGAATTTACCACTAACCAAACCAAGCTATGGAAGACATTGGAAGTCGAACAATCTAGAAGATTCATTGAACCTAGACTTGATTTTAGACCAATTGAGAGATGACGGTTCAGTTATCCCAAAGCTTCATAGAGACGATTCTCTCAGTTGCAGATAACTCATTGCCAACTGTAAACCACCAGAAGCTACTAGAAGCCATTTGAATTTGTAAGGCTATAAATAGCCAAAGAGACCCTATTCCAAAGGGTCGGATGGCATTTTTAGCAATAGATAATTTAGAAATTTTTCTTTATTTGATAGTTAATGAGCATTTGAACCCTTGTCATTATTGTGATTGAAGAAGTTCATGTCTGGAAATCGTTTGATGCAAATGAGTCTGGGAATTGTAACTATTGAATGTTTTCATTAATACAAATTTTGGAGTTTTCTTGGTGTATTATGTGCATGTTGATGGTGTTTACATCTAAGATGATTCTAGCATTTACCTGTTTCCTTTGAATATAGCACCGCTTTGATCTCAAATTATGCAAAGGTTGGTTGAGTCAGAGTTGGTTAAATTCAAAATTGTTTGCTTCTACAGATTCAGCATAAAACTTCAATTGCACTGGCTTGTAATATTTACTTTTTAACCTTGTTCTTTTAATTTTTTTAGAATTGCTTAGATTAGGAATATTTTAGTCTGATATTCTGAAGCTTTCCCTTCAAGAATAAGCATTGTATTATTTTTTGAATTTTAGAATGTCCTTTGAATGTGTTTCAAGATCATAATTAGAAGGTAGCAAGTCTAGAATCTTGCTTTACATGTATTTTATGGTGAAATCTATCAAAAATAAGACAACTATATTGATAATTGCAATAGATTAGATTTGAATTCAAACCTTAAAGACATAATTAATTGCTCAACCTTGTTAACAATTATGTGTTCCTCTGAGTTATCCATCTGATTTCTATGTTTATGTCTTAGTTTACAATTTGATTAGAACATAACCAGGTTAGACCAACCTTACCCAAACCTTGGGGAGATTTATTATCTCCTTTCAAGAGAGGACGTCCCGAATGAATCCTAGCTGTTGGTATATGTTTATAATAGGACAGATGTATCACTCAACAAAAACCAATCACAAGTTCTCAAATAGTAGGTCCTTCACAAGTGATGGTACTTTATTGTTGGACACCTTGACATGGAACACAAATAAATATACTCTATATACACAAAATGGAGGCTTAAAGTCTTATGACTACTCATGTAACAAATGGGACAACAAATACGATAGTGTTTTACTTCCATTCCATGAATTTACTATGTTAGAAAACCTATTTACCTTTAATTTGTTTCACATGGCCCTATAAGAAAAATATGTAACAATAGAAATGCTACCAAATAGTGCTAAAATAGGTATGTTGTAAGATGTGATTAAGACCTTAAATTTAAAGGGGTTTTTTGACCAACCTACGATATAAACCACAAGCAATAATATTCTCTTTTTGGACAATAACATATACTATACCTAAGGACTAATTAAAAACTACTATTAATATCTTGATTGCCAAATATGAAAATGCATGAATAATTTTTTTCAAATATTAGGGTCAGGAGTTACAAGTTTAGATGTCAAAGTCTGATCAATTTATACATGATATCTAAGAATTTATTGGATCATGTTAAGTATTTTCAATAGAACATCCTTACTAGAATATGAGAAACTTACTAGATCCAATACTATAAAGGACAATTTACTAAGGTTGTGGAGGGAAAGCAAATATGGTTGTCGAACGGTATTTGGTGTAATGGCAGTTGCCTGGTTATTATCATCCATGTGGTTATGAGGTCGATTCCTCCTGTGTTTGCTCGAAAAGAGCGCTGATATTTGTAAACGATGTTCAATATTAAAAAAAAAGCAAACATGGTTTACGTAAAAACTATGACTATAAATTTTTGAAATCCTATTAGAAGTACTATTTAACAGATAACAAAATAAATCTTGATAAGAATAAAATATTTTAATATTGAAATTCAAAATAATCAATACAACTCTATAGGATGAGCTCACAATCCACCATCATTCTATTTAGACATTAATAAATAACTTACTAAAATCTATAAACTCCATCTTCAAATATCATCTTAATAGTCTCAAATCATATAAAGTTTGTTAATTTATTCTTAGGAACAAATATTTACATAAATAAGTGATTAATTAGGTGTTACAACTTTTAGAAATAGTTCCTAAACTTCAAAGTAGTTAGTAGGCCTCCTTTATAGCCTTGTGCCCGTCATCAAGTCATTCACTAGGTCAGAAGGTATCCAATATTATAGGTTCATGGGATGATACACTAATAAGTGTAGGGGATGTTAGTAAACAATCTAATTTGTAATATTTGATTTCAACCCTTGATGTGCCACCATTTTATTATCTAGTGAAGCTATCCACCTAAATTTTAATACTATTTTTTATTAGAGGTTGTTAATTGTAAAATAATAGTTATGGATGTTGATACCCTTATGAAAATTCATGAAAGGTATATAACAAAGTAGGTTGATATTGTATGGATTTATAAGGATGCAATGTAAATTGAATACCAATAATTAAAATAGAGAAGTTTTTGTTTTTATGTGTTTTGAATGTATGATGCTTATTCATGGGTGAAGTCCTATACTTTATGTTCATATATAATATTATAATATATTATATATCAAATGGCATTAGCTCAACCATTTATATTCCTCAAATTTCAAGGAGGAGACCTAGGTTCAAATTTTGCCAAGTGATATATGCATAATTGTCAAATTGTTATAATACCAACATATGATCATGATGTAATATGAATGGGGCCCATTTCAATCCCATATAACCAATAAAATAATATTTTATATAATATTATATGTGTGTGCGTAATTTTAATACCTAAACTACTCATGTTAATAATAAGCTATCCTTTTACTTTATCACATAAATTACCATTAACTTCATCAATCTTGACTTGGTATGAATGATGTAAATATGTGGATCTTGCTATACTTATTTTCTCAAATGACATAATACATTGGAATTCAGAAGTGCACTATTAAGACATCAAGTTTGTGTCTTAACGGCCCTTAGATGGATTGGATTTACAAGCAGTAGGTATTTTTGCCTAATCTTGTGAGATTTAGTGGTACTTTAAAACATATATTAACATGGCATGGGAAGGAAAAAATTGAATAGAAAACAAGATTGTGTTGGCAATTTTGGGTACATTGGGTACATTGCCTTTGCTCAAGTGTTGATGTTGTCATTGATGTCAAGAAGCGGAAGGGTTTTTGTGAAAACCAAGGCAGACAAAATAAAAGGTTTTATTTAAAACCATGGACAACAGATTTGAAATGGGTTTTTCTTAAAACCCAAGTTGGCTCTTCGTTTCGTTGAAAAAGGTGCCCCGGTGATGAAGATATTTAATTTTAAATATTTAGTTTAAATTTTATTTAAAATTTAAATTAATATTTTAAAATTAAATTAAAGTATTTTTCGACGTGTTTGGAAATGCCGACGTGTTTGGTAATGCATCGAAGTGCATATAAAAGGTGGCAATGGAATTCATTAATGAGTGTATGTTGGATATTAATCCTCGTGCAATTTCGATTTCGTCGGAGCCCCTGCGCTAGCGAAGGAAGATGTCAAGCATGGTCCGATCGAAGGGGTGATAGGATTGGGAGCAGCACCAAGGAGGAGGGCTCATGGTGATCAGGACAAAGGCATTTTTATTAATGCATTTGCCTTAATTTGTGTGAGAGTAAAAGAACGAAGCAGTTCATGTTGAGTGCGGTGAGACGTTCTTCAGAAAATAAACAGAACCTTCGTGAACGCATGAAATTAAGGATAAAAAGTTATAGCACGAAAATCGAGAACAAGAGTAGGAAATGCACACAGGTTATGCATGACAATCGAAGACCAGTGATGTGAAATATTAAGTTGCATGATAATCAAGGAACGTAGAAGAAAATCGAAGTTCGTGTTTCGTGCGACACGCGGATGTCAAGGTCTTGACGCCGGTTGGAGAGTGAAATCGGAGTACGTGCTCCCTTAGAGTCAAGTGGGGTGCTAGCCCACGTGGTTGACCCTCTCAAGATAGGGTGCGAGGCTAGCATAAGATGCGGGTTCAATTCCCTGCGGTGACGGCAGCGAACTTAGGTAAGTCATTTTGTTGAAGTTTAAATTAAAAACACTTTGGTCTAAGTTTTTGAGGAGCTATAAGGTTGTCCATAAAATTGGTTGGGCTCTATACTAAAGTTTTGGGAGTTATAAGGTTATGCAATGTTGTGATTTATTTTATTTTATGGTACAAGTGGTTTTAGGAGAGATAAGGAAGTTGTGCAATTAAAGGACTTTGGTGATGATTATTGAAAAGTGGAGTAATGTTGATTATGTTGTGATCTACTAACCCTTGTGAAGATTGGCAAAAGAATTTTGTGATTGTGGCAGATTTCCAAAGGGGTTTCCTCACTTCAAAAAGGTATGGGCACATTCTTCTTATGAGTATGATTGGTGTATGTTTTCCTGAAATAAGATTGGAGTGAAAAGGTATTCAACTAGGTTTCCTTTGGTTGGGTGTAAGTCCTAGTTTCTGGTTTGTTGAAGACTACTTATGCATTGTTATCATTGATGAGAGTTTTGGTGAATGCATAATTCTGGTTTGAGGTAGTGGAAGCATTGTGCACTAGGGTTTATGTTTGTGAGTCTTGATACTTGCTTTGAGTTGGTGAAACCCTTGGTTGGCTATGTTGAGGTTGATGGTTGAGTTGCTTCCATAGAGGTTGGTTGATCAAGTTATTGCTTTTACTTGATACATGATATTGGGCTTACTCCATTGAGTTGATTTGAACAAGTTATTCTTTGCATTTGGTGATATTGTGTGGGTGGCTGTTTTGTTCAAATATCTTTGGAGGGAAAAGGATTTCTACTTGTTTCCTTTTCTTGTGATGATTGGTTGAATGCTTCAAGGTTAATGTTGAGTTGAATGTTGTTGGTTAAACCTTGTCTATGAGCATTGTTGTTGAAGCCCTAATTGGTTGAGAAAAGATATTGGTTTTGGAAAGAACATGAGTATCATTGTTATATGAGATATTGCATGGTTGGCAATTGTTGGGTTGTGTTTCATGTTCTTGAGAAAAGCATACTACATCTATCTTATTCTTTTGAGATTTGAGATTGAGTTGAGATTGAGATTGGGAGTTAAGTATAGAACATATTGAGTCTCTAACAATTCTCTTTATGCTTCTATGAGGTTGATGAATCATATTGAGTCTCTAACAATTCTCTTTATGCTTCTATGAGGTGGATGAATCACATTGGGTCTCTAACCATTCTCTTTGTGGGTTCATGCCAAGCAAGTGTTCTTGATAAACTTGTGAGCAGGTTTTGGACAGGTTCCTGTGGGGACTTGTGAGCAGATTTGGACAGGTCTTAGCAGAGGACTTGTGAAGCTGAGGTTGATAGTTCTATCAGAGAACTTGAGGACAGAGGTGCATTGGTTCTATGAGAAGAACCTGAGGACAGATTTGTGCCAGATCGAAGGACTGTGTTTGGTGCCGATCAAAGACAGAGGACGAGGACATTTGTGCTAGACCGAAGGACTGTGTTTAGTGCAAATTCGAGGACCAGCTTTGAGGTGATAGAGTTGAGGACAGAGGTCTCCGACCAGAGCAGGGAAGACGGGTGTCTTCTATGGATAGAGTTCCATTTGCTAAGGGCAGCGGAGGCGAGAGGTCTTCTAGAGGATCACCAGCTAGAGCAGAGGTAGGGGAAGGTATCTCCTTTGAGCAGAGGCTCATAAATTCAGATTGGGGGAAGGTTTCTCCTTTGAGCCGAGGCTCATAAACATTGTAATTGGGAAGGTTTCCCAAAGAACTTTGAGATAACTTTTAGAGAAAAGTTTTGTGGATGAACCATGTAAATTGTTGTGTCACTTTGTGGATGGTTTTGTGCATTGCTTTGATATTGCTTTGGATATATTGCTTTACTATTTTGAAGTATAAAGGAAAAAGTAAAAAGAGGTCTTATACTATTCACCCCCCTCTCAGTATAAGCTTGTGTTCTTCAATTGGTATCAAGCAGGTTCCTTCGAAAAGTTTAACGGCTTGAAGGAAAAGCTAGTAAAGAACACAATGGATCATTCAAGTGGCAATGCAACACCTATTCTTGATGGGTCAGATTTTGGTCTTTGGAGTGCAAGGATGAAGGTTCATCTAATGGCACTTGGGAATGAGGTTTGGGAAGTGATTGAAGATGAGTACACTATTCCTGAACATGGTCCTAATACTAAAGAAGAAAGGCTCCTACATCACAACAATTCAAAAGCAATGAATGCAATCTTGAAAGGCTTACAAAAAGTAGATCTCACCAAAGTGATTCACTGCAAGACAGCTAGTGAAATGTGGAAACAGTTGAAGGTGGTTCATACAGGTGATACAAATGTCAGAAAGGCCAAGTTGAGACACTTCAAAGGTATGTTTGAACAACTCAAGATGAATGATGATGAAAATATTAGTGACTACATGCTTCGTATGGATGAGGTTGTTAACTCCATGAAAGACTTAGGTCTTGAGCTTGCTGAAAATGATGTTTGTGATAAGATTTTAAGATCTCTTCCTAATAGATTTAGTGAAAATATTTCTGCTATTGAGGAAGCTAAAGATTTGGATAAGTTGAAAAAAGATGAGCTCCATAGTATACTTGCAGCATTTGAGTTGAGAACTCAAGTGAAGGTTGATGTCAAGAAGGAGGCAGCTTTCAAGACTACCAAGAATTCCAAAGGTAAACAGCTTCAAGAGAGTGATGAGTCTTCTGGTGATGAAGAGGCATATTACAACAAGAAAGGCAAGTTCTCTAGAAAGCACAAAAGTATGAAAAATGTAAGATGTTTCAATTGTGGAAAGTTTGGTCATTATGCTACTAACTGTATTATTGCCAAGGATGAAAGTGATGAAGATAAACAGGATTGTAAGAGCAAGGATTCTGAAAGGCATAGGCATCAAAGGAAGAACAAAGATGAGCACAACAATAAAGGAAAGAGGTATTCTCACAAGCACAAGAAGAGCTTCTACCTAGACAAAGCAAGTAAGTGTTCTAGTAGTGATAGTGAAAGTTCTTCAAGTGATAATGAAAATGAGATGTTGTTCATATCAGAAAAAGAGGAAGAACCAAAACATAGATTCATTATCATGAAATGTCTTAGATGTGGAAATTTTGGTCACCTTGAGGATGATTGCACAAATAATGATTTGGTTGCTAGTATGTATGAGGATGCTTCAGAAAATGATAAGGAAGATGCATGTATGGTTTTTGAAAAGGGTAGCACCTCTAGTGATAAGAAATCTGAAAAAGGCTTTGATGATTCTAAAAGCAAACATATAGAGGAAAGTGAAGTAGATCTTAAAGGTGAACTTATTAGTGCTCTTAGTGCTTTGAAAAAGGAAAGAAAGAAGAATGCTAGACTCAAGGATAAGTTAGATGAATGTTGTATGGAGAGAGATGAACTTATAGAAAGTCTTGATGTCTCTATGGCTAATGCACAAGAACTCAAGAATGAGTTAGAATCTAAGGTGCTTGAGTATAGTGAATTAGAACAGAAAATGGCTTCGTTGAAAGAGGAAAATAAAGAGTACAAGGATAAGTTGTACAGGTTTCAAGAAAGCTCCAAAAAGGTTAAGTCTCTCATCCAAAGTCAAAGAAATCCAACAGATAAAACAGGTCTTGGTTTTGTTGAGCCTCACAAGAAACAAATTGGAGAGTCTAGTAAGAGATTCCAAAAGGAAGAGAGTTCTAATGAGGAAAGTATTTCAGATCATGAGTCCTTGAATGATAGATGCATAGAAACAGAAAACAGATTTCGAAATGAGAAGAAGGAGAAGTTTTCGGGACCTAAGAAGTCAAATAAAGGAAAGTTTCAAGGCAGATGTTTTGCTTGTCACAGGTTTGGTCACATGGTTGTACATTGCATGGCTCAGGTGAAGAAGGTAAATAACAGCTTTAGAAGTGGTGATTTCTTTTATGGGTATTGCTACTCTTGCAATCAGTTTGGGCACAAGGCAATTCATTGCAAGGCAAACAACGAGAACAGGTTTAGTCATAACAGGTGGATTCAAAGAACAGGTATGCCTCAAAGAAATAACATTGTTACTTGTTACAAGTGCAACAATGAAGGTCACATAGTCAGACAGTGTAGAGTTGAAATTCTAGGATACAAGAACAGGAACAGTGGCATGATCAGGTCCAAGGATCAAAACAATGACAGGAACAAGAATATGGACAAAGAGTTCAAGAGAAGGCCCGACAAGGAAGTTATAGACGCTGATGATGATCAGTGCCTAATGGGAGTTTTACTCCCACCCCAAAATTAATCACCTCATCAGGAGGTGGGGGAGGGACTAAGCTAAGAGGCTCATTCTTAGTTTCGAGCCCCAAAGGTGGCCCTTTGCCATTGATGACAAAGGGGGAGAGATATGAGTAAGGGGGAGAGCTTCAAGTGAAGAGGAAAGCTTCAAGTCAGGGGGAGCAAAACTTCAAAGAGAGTGATTTCAGTTTTGGCTCTTGAAGATGTGTTTTTAGTAAAGTTTTGCCATCAATGACAAAGGGGGAGATTGTTGGCAATTTTGGGTACATTGGGTACATTGCCTTTGCTCAAGTGTTGATGTTGTCATTGATGTCAAGAAGCGGAAGGGTTTTTGTGAAAACCAAGGCAGACAAAATAAAAGGTTTTATTTAAAACCATGGACAACAGATTTGAAATGGGTTTTTCTTAAAACCCAAGTTGGCTCTTCGTTTCGTTGAAAAAGGTGCCCCGGTGATGAAGATATTTAATTTTAAATATTTAGTTTAAATTTTATTTATTTAAAATTTAAATTAATATTTTAAAATTAAATTAAAGTATTTTTCGACGTGTTTGGAAATGCCGACGTGTTTGGTAATGCATCGAAGTACATATAAAATGTGGCAATGGAATTCATTAATGAATGTATGTTAAGGATATGAATCCTCGTGCAATTTCGATTTCGTTGGAGCCCCTGCGCTAGCGAAGGAAGATGTCAAGCATGGTCCGGTCGAAGGGGTGATAGGATTGGGAGCAGCGCCAAGGAGGAGGGCTCGCGGTGATCAGGACAAAGGCATTTTGATTAATGCATTCGCCTTGATTTTTGTGAGAGTAAAAGAACGAAGCAGTTCATGTTGAGTGCGGTGAGACGTTCTTCAGAAAATAAACAGAACCTTCGTGAACGCATGAAATTAAGGATAAAAAGTTATAGCACGAAAATCGAGAACAAGAGTAGGAAATGCACACAGGTTATGCATGACAATCGAAGACCAGTGATGTGAAATATTAAGTTGCATGATAATCAAGGAACGTAGAAGAAAATCGAAGTTCGTGTTTCGTGCGACACGCGGATGTCAAGGTCTTGACGCCGGTTGGAGAGTGAAATCGGAGTACGTGCTCCCTTAGAGTCAAGTGGGGTGCTAGCCCACGTGGTTGACCCTCTCAAGATAGGGTGCAGGCTAGCATAAGATGCAGGTTCAATTTCCTGCGGTGACGGCAGCGAACTTAGGTAAGTCATTTTGTTGAAGTTTAAATTAAAAACACTTTGGTCTAAGTTTTTGAGGAGCTATAAGGTTGTCCATAAAATTGGTTGGGCTCTATACTAAAGTGTGGGAGTTATAAGGTTATGCAATGTTGTGATTTATTTTATTTTATGGTACAAGTGGTTTTAGGAGAGATAAGGAAGTTGTGCAATTAAAGGTTTTGGTGATGATTATTGAAAAGTGGAGTAATGTTGATTATGTTGTGATCTACTAACCTTTGTGAAGATTGGCAAAAGAACTTTGTGATTGTGGCAGATTTCCAAAGGGGTTCCTTCACTTCAATAAGGTATGGGCACATTCTTCTTATGAGTATGATTGGTGTATGTTTTTCTGAAATAAGATTGGAGTGAAAAGGGATTCAACTAGGTTTCCTTTGGTTGGGTGTAAGTCCTAGTTTCTGGTTTGTTGAAGACTACTTATGCATTGTTATCATTGATGAGAGTTTTGGTGAATGCATAATTCTGGTTTGAGGTAGTGGAAGCATTGTGCACTAGGGTTTATGGTTGTGAGTCTTGCTACTTGCTTTGAGTTGGTGAAACCCTTGGATGGCTGTGTTGAAGTTGATGGTTGAGTTGCTTCCATAGAGGTTTGTTTGATCAAGTTTTTGCTTTTACTTGAGACATGATATTGGGCTTACTCCATTGAGTTGATTTGAACAAGTTATTCTTTGCATTTGGTGATATTGTGTGGGTGGCTGTTTTGTTCAAATATCTTTGGAGGGAAAAGGATTTCTACTTGTTTCCTTTTCTTGTGATGATTGGTTGAATGCTTCAAGGTTAATGTTGAGTTGAATGTTGTTGGTTAAACCTTGTCTATGAGCATTGTTGTTGAAGCCCAATTGGTTGAGAAAAGATATTGGTTTTGGAAAGAACATGAGTATCATTGTTATATGAGATATTGCATGGTTGGCAATTGTTGGGTTGTGTTTCATGTTCTTGAGAAAAGCATACTACATCTATCTTATTCTTTTGAGATTTGAGATTGAGTTGAGATTGAGATTGGGAGTTAAGTATAGAACATATTGAGTCTCTAACAATTCTCTTTATGCTTCTATGAGGTTGATGAATCATATTGAGTCTCTAACAATTCTCTTTATGCTTCTATGAGGTGGATGAATCACATTGGGTCTCTAACCATTCTCTTTGTGGGTTCATGCCAAGCAAGTGTTCTTGGGGACTTGTGAGCAGGTTTTGGACAGGTTCCTGTGGGGACTTGTGAGCAGATTTGGACAGGTCTTAGCAGAGGACTTGTGAAGCCGAGGTTGATAGTTCTATCGGGAGAACTTGAGGACAGAGGTGCATTGGTTCTATGAGAAGAACCCGAGGACAGATTTGTGCCGGACCGAAGGACTCGTGTTTGGTGCTGATCAAAGACAGAGGACGAGGACATTTGTGCTAGACCGAAGGACTGTGTTTAGTGCAAATTCGAGGACCAGCTTTGAGGTGATAGAGTTGAGGACAGAGGTCTCCAGCCAGAGCCGGGAAGACAGGTGTCTTCTATGGATAGAGTTCCATTTGCTAAGGGCAGCGGAGGCGAGAGGTCTTCTAGAGGATTACCAGCCGGAGCAGAGGTAGGGGAAGGTATCTCCTTTGAGCGAGAGGCTCATAAATTCAGATTGGGGGAAGGTTTCTCCTTTGAGCCGAGGCTCATAAACATTGTAATTGGGAAGGTTTCCCAAAGAACTTTGAGATAACTTTTAGAGAAAAGTTTTGTGGATGAACCATGTAAATTGTTGTGTCACTTTGTGGATGGTTTTGTGCATTGCTTTGATATTGCTTTGGATATATTGCTTTATTGTTTTGAAGTATAAAGGAAAAAGTAAAAAGAGGTCTTATACTGTTCACCCCCCCTCTTCAGTATAAGCTTGTGTTCTTCAAATTGCACAACACCCCTCTAAGAAACACTTCATCAATATGCAAATATGTATATTCTAATTTAATATAGTTCTCTATAATTATATATACGATATGATGTCTCATTTTTTATCTCAAGAGACTTTTGGTGCTTCACATTCTCTACAAATTTGGGTGAATATTTTTATTTTTTTTCACTTGCAATTGCAATTCTATCATATTTTTGTTTTTTGTCTCATTTAGTATTGCAATTTCCAACATTCTCTCCCTTGAAAAAAATGGAAAATTTTTCATTCTATCTTTGAGTGAAATAAAGTGATTCTTTATCAATGTCTTTGTAAAAATATCAGCATATTTGATCTTTCAAATGACAATGTTTGAATTCAACTTCCTTTTCTTAAATTAAATCTCTCATAAAATGATGCTTCAATTCAATGTGATTTGATTTTATATGAAAATATTATTTTATCATTTTAATTGTACTCATGTTGTCACAAAAAATGGTAGTTTGTCTTTCTTTCTTTTCACCAAGATCTTTTAGGATCTACATCAACCACATTGCTTGTGTGATTATTGATGTAGTTGTTATATACTTTATCTATGCTATTAAGAGTGTAACATTTTGAAATATGTGATTATTGAGCTTCTCTTGAGGCCATGGTTGACCTTCTTATTGCATTGTATATTATATAAGCCCTTTGGGCCCTTGTAAACCTTGAAAAATGTACTCATGTAACATTTAAAGTCAATTACTTAACCTTGACCTATAAGTAACTTTTATGTAGGTAGAAATACCCCATCATAATAACCATTTCATTATTGGTTGGAGTGTATTTCTATTTTTTGATAATGAGATTATTTGATGTCCATGGACACCCCCATATATTATGTGCATTACTTTATTTGTATTTCTTTTCAAACAATACTAAGTAGTGTGTTGATTCTATTTATTTCTAGAAATTGTTGTGAAATATAACATGGTATTAGAGTGGGTGTGTATTTTCATTACTCAATTGCTTGTTGTTAGTGAATTAATTTCTATGATATCTCCTAAGGGAAACTATATTTAGAGCATCCAAGAAGAGTTTTTGTAAAGCTAATGTTAGGAATGGAAGAAAGATTTCTTGATAAAAATCTTAGGTGGACTTGGATTACAAGGATCTCACTAAGTTCAATTGATTTTCTCTAGGAGAAATATTTGCTAGTAAGTTCTTTTATTCCTTTCATTGGCACTTGATCCTCTATTAGTTTTTTTTTTTTTTGACTAGATGGATGCTCTATCTTCAATAATAAATTTTTCAAGATTTTTTAAGAGCCTCATTTATATTTTACAATTTTTTAAGAAATACATTTCCTTTTCTCTTTCATAATTTTGTGTCCAATCACAACAAAAATGAGAGGACAAACTACTTGGCTACCAAAAAGGAAAAAAGAGAAGGTTGAACATTTTTAATGACCCCTAGTACCAAAGAAGTTAATGGTAGGCTTCCATGCATGGAAAATATTTCTAAGGTACTTGAAAAGTTTGCTAAAGAGGTCCGACAATTGTTTTGTTGCATAGATGTGGGAGGACATCCTAGTTGGTTTTATTTGATAAACATTTCATACAAGGAAAATTGTCGTAGATACAAGAGAACTACCAGTATTAGTTTATTCTTTGCAAAATTTTAGGGTTGCCCTAGTTAAACATGTTTCCTAATTTAATTCTAGGGATTTTTTTGTGCTTTGAAAATTTGGTTAATTTCCCTATAAAAGTGAAAATATAAATTTAGAATTAGGAATATTCACTATAGAGAGCAATTTGAAAAAGGGTGTAGATGCAACATGTCAATATGATGTATGCTCGTGATATGTGCATTGTAGTCAAGGGACACATTTTGTAAAAGGGTTTAATTTAAAAATGGCCAAGGCCCTTTTATGTTTTCAAGACACCTTTGCCTTGTTGGTTGGCAGAGGTCTTACTAAGGCACTTGGCCTTAGCAGAGGTCACAAATATGAATCTCCCCCACTACCAAACATTTTGATGAAGCATGATGTTAGCAACCTTGAATATGAAATGGAAAATTTTTATGACGTGGCAATTGATGACATCACCATTTTTTAATTCATACCTATTGATGTGGCACTTGATGATGTGATGGTTCATATAGTACATACAATTAACATGGTAGTGGACATGGTAGTCTATATAGATGATGTGGTAATTTGTATAGTGACATGGTGGTTGATATGGAAGCTAATATGGAAAGTGTTACAAGGGTTGATGTGGTAGATCATTCACCACTTGGCACATATAAATATCATATTAACCACTCAAAATTTTCCATCTCATCAAACTTGATCATACATTAACATGGCCAGCAATAGACTTGATGAAGCATAAATTTCAATGCAAATCAAGATGCCACAAGTGGTATAGTATGGTTTATAATTTGTTAAGCTAATTAGATCATGATAATTGGCATATTTTGGTTCATCGATACTCTATCCAATAGCCTGCATAGTCCATGCATAGGTGGTATCCCCCTAATCATGATAAGTCATGTCATGTGGTTCATAAATACCTTGTCTAGTCAATGAATACTTGGAAACCCCAGATCCACTACTATAATGACACATGGAAATATTCTCATTCATTGTATGTATTATTTTTTTTCAAGGTTGTGGAGGCATTTTATGTAATTTTTGGGCTAAAATTATAGGGACCATAACATTTGCATACTAAAACATTTTGAGCTATTTTTCAAATTGTATGAATTTTAAGATCTCTACATTGGTGGTGGTATTTCTAGTCACAACTACATGTGAGATTTTATATTTTGGAAGCATAATCATGGATCAGCATGTGCCCTCATTGTATGGTGTAAACTATGCTACTTGGAAATTTAAGATTGAAGCTTTGTTATAGAGTAAAGGGCTACTAAAATATGTGAATGAGGAACCTCATGTTGTTGATTTTGAATAAATGAAATAGGTTTATAGGGATAAGAAAAATTAGGCTCTTGTTGTTATAGATATTTACGTTGACAAGATCTATGACACCATACTAGCAGCACCACAAATCCCAAGGAGTTGTTTGATAGGTTTCAAAGACTTTGTGATCGCATTGATTCTACATAGATCAATAGGCTAGAGGTTGGCTTACCACTTTAACTATGGACTATTTTTATATTTTTTATGAGTATATTAGTCATTTCAAAAAATTATAAGATATTCAAAATGCAAGAGTACCTAAGGTAATATAAGAATATCAAGAATATGTGGACAAGAAGAAAAATATTGCATTTCTCAATATAGTCTTCAACAATATTTTAGAGACATATGAGATAGTTGTTGTGTTTGAGATGCTTCGAGTCTACTTCCCTAATTATTTTGCACCATCACTTGATGAGGTATTAAATTACTTCTTGCATCATCAAAGTAGAATGTAAAGGTGGAAGGGTAATTTTATCATCAATTAGGCCCACCCATAGAAATCTATTATCAAAGGTCAAAGTGACACGAAACCAAAGTAGAATGAAAAGAAACTCGTGAAACCCCTTAAAAATCCAACATGTGAGAATTGCAAGAAGGAACAAAATAAAGAAGAATTTTGTTGGTTCCTTATTAAAAATATTTAGGCAATAAAAAAAGGAGATGTTGATGCTACTCTCTTCTAGAAATAGGGTGAGGACAACTTTGATAAAGTGACCTCACAATCACATGTAGTTGTTCAAATAAATCACATTCATAGGAGTGTGTTGTTATTATAGATTATTTTCCTTTATAGATTGCAGGATATGGAGAGATCAACATTGGATATTCTTCTCTTAATGAATTACTCTGTGTTCCTAATATTGGTAATAATATCTTATCTATTTAGTGCATTACTCATATAAATAAGACAATAGAATTCTAGCTTGATTTTTGGGTAATTAAGGATATAGACAATGGATTTAAAATGGTTGCTTGTTTAATCAAGCCAAATATATAAGTTGGGAAAAATTATAAATCCTTGTGTTCCTTCTCCTAGGAAAAATATTTTATAGCTATGGTGACACAAATAAATAATGAGAGTTAACAATGGTATCACAATGTTGAGCATATTAGCTATAGATCATTGAGGTAGATGAGTCATCATTAGATGACCATTGGACTTATTCACATTTTCCCTCTAAGTGATGCATGTGAGGGATGTATTTTTGGGAAGCATCATAGAGTCCTTTTCAAAAAGTACAATGAGGCATTCTACACAACCCTTGGAGCTCATTTATAGTGATACAAGTGGACCCATGGTTACACCTATTTTTGGAAATGGTACTCTCTTTTTATTGATTATTTTTGTTGATATGTATGGTTATATACTATTTATACCAAATATGAGGCTTTTGAGAAATTAAATGCATTCAAAGCTTTTGTAGAAAATCAATTGGATAGAAAAATCAAATATCTTAGGAAAAATGGGGGAGGTGAATATATAAGTAAAATATTTCATGGTTTTTTAGCTCTTCATGGGATAGTATATCTAAGGAGTATTTACTATACCATTGATAAAAATGGTGTGGTTAAAAGAAATAACAAGGGAATTATGGATATGGCATGTTGTATGGTTCATGTCAAACAGATGGAGCAAAATTTATAGGATGAGGTTGCCCCTTATGCAACAAACATCATCAACAAGGTTTCCACCAAAATTGTTCACAACATTACACCTCTTGAGAAGTTGATGGGAGATAAGCCTAATGTGTCTTGATTTCATGTCTTTGGGTCTTTATCATGTTAAAATTTGTGTAATCTGATTTTGTTTATGCCAAGGCAAAAAGTGTGAAGAAGTTATTATGAGCACCATTAATGTAGCCTATGGGCATGTGATTATGTAATCCTATGGGTATTCATCATTTATGTAAGCCTATGGGCATGTTCATGTAAGCCTACGGGCCCCTTTCATATTTCATTCTTAGTGGTATTGGTTAATCCACCTTTATGGATAACCTTGCTTAAAAGAATAAATTATTATTATTTTATTGTAATATTAACCTTAAGGTTAAGTTTATGTTATCTTGAGGTTAACATCTCATTGGGGATTTGGTATCACTATAAATATATCTCGATGAGGATCCATTTGTATTATTAAGTTTAAATAAAATATGATATACCGAGGTGCCCACAGGCATCCACCCTATACTTCTTGTTGTCTTCCTATATTTCATTACTTTATTTCTGATTGCTATTTTTTAATTTCCTTTTCTTTTGTTCAACATATGATTATGGTGAATGCATGGTTTGGAATATTTTTGTAAAATATTGCAAATTTAAACATGGTATCAATGTGGGTTTTAGAGTTATATCACTCATTTAATAAAAGAGATTGGTTTTCTAGTGATTAAGGGCGTTATACTCAAGTCTATACTTTTTTTTTTATTTTCAAAATTTTATTTATATCTATTTACTATTATTTTTTCATGTTTGGAACATACTAGTTTGTCCATTCTTTGCATGTGGCTTGTTTGTTATGTCTCCATGTTTCTATGTGACTTTGATGCTGAAGAAGTGACTATGCCAACATGGTGGATGTGATGGTAGAACCATGCATTTATTTCCAAGAGGTATCAAGTTTGAAACCCATCACATAGTTCTTTGTTTTTATCATCATTTTTAGGTCTCTTACATTGGAATTCATAATCTTTTCTAGAAAAAAATGAAAGCAATCCATCTACTCAAATATTATATAGAAATAAAAAAGAAGAACAAAAAATAAAGAGATATGGTGGGAATCTATAGGCACCATAAATAATCACTATATCTATATATAATATTATACAACACTCCAATAAAGAAATGAGGAGTCTAAAGGTGTATTTATAGCAATACCAAAAACCCCAATTACATCATAAAGTTTAACCTAAGATAATATAACAAGTGGAATTTAGGTTGATTATAAATAATTTAGAGGGTTTAACCATAACATGGTTAACCATGGGTTATTGGGATTACATAATAAAAAATTACAACATAATAAATACATTGTACAGTAAAATACCTAAAACCTATCTAATACATCACATAGTGTCAGCTCTTAACCATGAAGTAGATTATTATTTCAACATCCCTCACAATATTAACTGAGGGACCAAGGAGAGAAGACATTAGTGATAATAATATATTCCCCCCACAATTAATGTTGTAGTTGGCATCTACAGTTGAGGTAAATCCATCCAAATATCTCTCATCATCTAGAATATGTCCATCTAACTTTAGGATTTCAGCTTCAATCCTTTGCAGCTTCAAGAAGTAATTCTTCATCCAATGACCCTCCCTTTTATAGTATTTTCAAGTGGTCTTTGTTTTCTTTGAATACTTAGCTTGGCCCTTGTATCTTAGCCTCTTTAGACTTGAATTCCTTTGCATAAGCCTATACTCATGAAGTTCCACCATAATTTTACATTACCGTCTAAAAGTGAACTAGGAGATGAAATAACTAATCAATAGTAACAGTCTTCTAAGATTTCAAAAAAATTGGAATCATATGAACCAATAGGTTCAAAATCTGAAAAGAGGGTGAGATATTAGGAAGGACAATCTTAATGCATTCTACATCATATTTCTTTTTACCTCTAGAAGATGCAATATTTTCGCGTAAATCCTTTAATCTTATAATATAATCCTCCACTTTATCAAACTCAACTAATTTAAGAGAAGAAATCTATAATTCTAAGCAACTCACTTTAGTAGTAGTAATATTTTTTAAAAATGCATATAGTTTTGACCATATCTTGATAGGGTCACTCTCCAATTTGATATATAAAAGCAAATCTAATTTAATAAAGGAAAATAAACCTAGAGCCTCTTCTACATTATGGTGTTGAGCTTCATCATCAAGAATAGTTGCTTTAACTTTCTAAAATATGCACCATAGATTCTTACTTTATAGCAGATCGATCATTTAAGTTAGCCAAATACTATAATTTCACCTTTTGAGATAAGTAACTAAGTATTTATGGTCCATCTTACATAGTCTAACCCTTAATACTATGTTAGGTCCATGAACTGATGATAATAGTGTATACAGCTCAAAAAGTCATATGATTTTAAAAATGGATTCAAAATGCTTCCATATGAAAAAATTATAGCCTTCAAAAAATTTCCTAATGGACACCAAAAATAAAAATAGAAGGCTCCAACCTTAAGGATGCAAGCACCAATGTTGACCTGTCACTTGGCAAACTCTGATTCACTAGAGCAATCCAATCACTTTTTGTCACCCAACTACTTTTATTTGCTTAGTCATTAACACTTGCATTATTTTGATTGGTTTAATATGTATATATATAATGTATGTGAAAAAAGAAGTGCCACATCATCTAGAAGTTAGAAAAAATATGTAAAGCTCCTGAATGATGATAGAGGGACTCAAACCCAAGATTTTTTCATGCTAGTATCATGATGCTAGCCAATCAAGCATTGCTACCATTTGGAAGCAAAAGGGCTTCCATTGTACATACTATACCTCCACAAAATAGTGGTCAAAAGGCCATGAATATGATTCAAACAGCCACCTCTATGCATGTAAGATACCTTTGTTGGCCAACCTTCCTATCATATTAACTACAATGAAATTGTTGGTGCTTCCATAAAAGCACCTTAACATAGTGAGAAAATTCAAAAATTCTTTACAATACTTGACCTTGTATCGTTGAGCCTTCAAGAAAAGATTTAAAATGCCATACCATAGTAGCAAACGATGACCCATGTGTTGTAGGTGAGTTGGATAGGAGAGGGCAATCCTCCAAGGGAGGTCCCAGGTTCAAATCTCCACCCTACCAAAAATCTGAATTGGGTATCCAAAATCCAATTGATAATGTTGGTGTGAGCAAGGTCGGGTGCGACTCCCGGGTGACTTTGATGGTGTAGAACCCCTTGTTCATGGTCTCTCAGACCAAGGTGGCCCCATAAGGGGTTTTTTTCTTTAAAAAAAAAATAGCAAACAATGATCAAGCAGAATCTCCTCTTCCAAAATGACTCTTTCCATTTTTTAATTTTTGAAAATAACCTATTTTCTTCCAAAAACTCGTGTCATAAGGAATTGAATTATAGTGAATTCTCACTACACTCAGGGGGAGTATCACCTTGGCCAAAATGGCTCTAATGATAAGCAAGCTATACATAATCTAAAGGAAGGGTGAGATAATACTAAATGCAAAAGAGTAGGGAAAAGAATCCTAAGTACCAAGGGGAAACCAAAAAGACAAAGGTGAAAACAAGAAAAACCAAATTCCCAAGAAATTATTTAGGTGGAGGCAAGTGAAGAAGTTCAACAATTAGAATTTTTAGGTCATAATTTATAGCAAGGAGATAGAACCAAAGTCCTAATGAAATCCTATAGAAATAATGTGCACAAAACAACTATAACCAAAATAAGAAAATGACTTGGGCACACCCACCCAATAAAAACATCTAGTAATCATAGGCTAGCGGAGACAACCAAAACACCAAATAAGAGTAGATGAAAAGTTAGTTGCAAGAAGTGACAATTGGACCAAAAATGCATAAGGGTCCGAAGAATGAAATCCTATTCAAAGGGTAAAGGAGAAGCTACACATAAAAAAGTAGTGATTCAGATTTTGAACAGCCTACACTATCCAGGATTTGATATTTTAGGAGGCCAAATTTATGTCGAGATGTTTAGTATTTTAGGATGTATGATCCTCCTTATGTAAGGAATTACAACATTAAAATTATCATCATGAAATATTTCAAGGACCACAAAACTAACAACATTAATTATGGGATATCTCTACATCTAATCATTGTAGATTTCCAACATAGGCACAAGGTCTCACCCCAACAACTCTAGATCTAGAGACATCGGGATTGTACACCATCAATGAGGGAGAACAACTGTGAGATTTTTTGAAAGAGGTATTTTGAATTTTTGGAGGGAATTATTCCCTATTTTTGTATAAATACTAATATTTCATTCATTGTAAAAAAGGAATCATTATTTTCGTGCCTAGTATCTAGTCTTAGGTAGTTTTTCTCTCACTTTTTATTTTACATGTTAGTATGTATTCAAGCCTTGAGTAACTATGTGTATAGGCCATCAAGCCTCTCTAAATTCTATGTGGTTATAATTGAACTTTTAATATAAATACAAAGAGCTATGACAACTTCAAATTATGTCTTCGTTTTTGTGTGCATATATCTTTCTATGGAGGGTTATGACTAGTATTTGTCCTAGTTTTCACAAGAGATCTTTTGGTTTGCAGTCATATCGAGTTGTGACCATGTCAAATTTTGACTATCCTATTTTTATGTATGTGTTCACTAATCCCACTAATATCAAAAATATATCTTGGAAGTCTTTGGTGCATCACCACCCTTATATTAGACTAGTTAGGCTAGTTAGATTTTATTGTTTTTCTCTCTATCCCTTTTCCCTTACAAGGACCCCTAGCTTAGATTAGTTTAGGAAGAAAGGCAAGAAGTAAAGTTCCAAAGATTGCATATAGAGGAGTCAGCCTTGGTAAAAAAATCCAAAGGTCATCCAAAGAAGTCATGTCCCACACTCCACAGACTTCTCAAATTGGTGCTCCATGAAAGGTACGAGCATCAGATGCACCCAAAAAATTGAATATGGGTGGTCATGGTGCCCAAAGTTTAAGGACTAGATCTAGTCCCCAACATGAACTTACATATATAACCAAACAACACTTTAGTAGCATCTTTCCCAGCCATAATATCACTCATCTTAGGTGAAGGTAGGTGCATCCCTTCTCCTTGAAGAAGGACTTATGTGCTTTAATCTAGAAGAGTGCCAAGACAAAGTGGAAAGAGCATGTCATATTTAAAATATTTGAATTCAAATTTCTTACTCATCACATCTTGAGAGGAAGACCTGTTTTGTTTACTAATTCTGCAATCTACAAGTATTTTCTTGGATATTTGGAGTTTTTAAGCAAAGCAAAAAAAATTCCTTCATTCTAATAAAAATAACTTTTTGCCTCTTTGCCTCTTTGCCTTTTTTTTCTATATTGCATATTTTTGAGCTCTATATAGTGGTAACATCAATTTTCAGATCTGTTATAGATATATTTAAGGTTTTTATGTAAAATAGATTACTTAGGGTATATTACTCACCCTAATGGATAAAAATATAACACTTAGTCATTTCAAATAGCAGGATTACTCAAAACCAAAAATCTCTAGTTTTAGTGATGAATCAAAAGGTCTCAATGATCATGAACTTGGTAAGAGAAAGGAGGAATCTCTTGGACTCTTCTTCATGTTAGTGGAACCAAATGTACTTTTCCACATTAGAGAGAAAATTGATCCTATTAAGGTATGGTCTACTTTGAAAGATATTTATGAAAAAGTAAATATTAGCGAAGTTAACTAGATAGAGATATAACTCTCTAATATGAAGATTTAAGATTTCAATAATATTGAAGACTCTATATCTCACTTTAAAAATTTAAAATCTAATCTAGATACAATAGGAGGTAAGGTGAAGAGTGGTGAAGAGTATGTCAAATATATTAATTCCAATATTTCTTCTCCTTTTCATACAATTGGATTGGTTCTTTATGTGAATGTTATGACTATCAAAGAGCCATGACCTATCTCTCTTGAAAGACTTTCTAATATTATAATCCATTATAAGGTTGCAATGAAGAATTGTGGAGCTCTTTCTTATACACAAGCTCATCGAAAAGACTTCAATTTAATGGAATCTAAGGCTCAAATACCTAAGAGTAAGTCCAAGGTTTCAAAGAATTCAAATACTTTTGAGGATTTAAAAGGGACACTCCATCAAGAATTGCATTACAAGGCTAAAGAAGATTAAAAAAAAATCTTAAGGGATGGACACAAGCTTACTAATGATGAAGATGAGGATGAAGGAGGAATATTGGAGGCCCACTAGAGCATCCATTATGGGGGGGTGTTAATGCCTTATCTCCTTGTCCCTCTTAGATTAGATTATGGGGGGTGTTTAAATTTTTGTAATCTAATCTTATTTAGGGAAAGGCCAAAAGTTTGAAGAAGTGCTTATGAGCACCATTAATGTAGCTTGTAGGCATGTGATTTTGTAAGCCTATGGCATTCATTATTTATGTAAACATACAAGCATGTTCATGTAATCCTATGTGCCCTTTCATGTTCCACCCTTAGTGGTATTGGTTAGTCCACCTTTGTGGATAAATTTTTTTTAAAAGTATAATTTATTATTATTTTATTATAAGGTTATCCTCAAGATTAAGTTTATGTTGGCCTAAGGTTAACCTCTCATTGATTATTTGGTATCACTATAAATACCCCTCAATGAAGATCCATTTGTATTATAAGTATGAATAAAATATGATATATTGGGGTTCCCATTGGAACCCACCCAATACTTCTCCTTGTCGTATTCCTTTATTTACTATGTTATATTTTAATTGCCTTTTCTTCTTTTCAGCATCCAATTGTGGTGAATGCATGACTTGGAATTTTTCTAGAGAATCTTACAAAATTGAACATAGCATAGCCTCACATACCCAAATTTGAAAAAATAAGGCATCGAAGAGTAACAAATATATTTTTGTTGACCATTCATATGTTAGAATATTATTATTCTTATAATGTGCACTATGCCTATAATTGACAGGTTGACATTTGTCTTCTGCCACTTGTCCCTGTCTTCAGTTTGAGTTGGAGTGGTGTCTTCTGAAAGACACTTGGAGTGGAGCTTATGACACTTGTCATATCTCCCTCCTAAGCTTGATGCTTATATATTGTAAGATAACTTGTAAATAATTAGTGCCTTATTTTTCAGTCCCAACATTTGGTATCAGAGCGGTGAGATCCGCCTATGGGATTTTTTTTTTTTTAGTATGGAGTCAGGGAGTATGCTCTCCACTCATTTAGTGGATCAGAAACCAGAAACTCTCTTCCTCCTTTCTAGTTTCTGATTTTTTTTATCTCCCCACCCCTGTTCTTCCTCCTTTCTAGTTTCTGGATTCGTCCGTATATTGTTGCTGCTATTCAATGAATAGAGCATTTTGGCCATGACAGTCTTTCTACGGGCGTGCTCGGTGTAAGTGATGGCATCCCTGATGAAATTCTCTAGAAATATCTTGAGAATACCACGAGTTTCTTCATAAATAAGACCGCTTATGCGCTTAACGTCTTCTCTTCTCACGAGTCTGCGAATGGCGGACTTGGTGATCAGTGATGCACACGTTTGATACCGTAGACACCGTCACAAACCAGCAGATTGGTGCCATGGAACATCTGTTCGAGATCTCCGGACATAGAGATCATGAAATCTGTCAACGAAACTATTGCAGTTTACTGATTATTTTTTTTTTAACGACTGATTATCGTGGAGAAATTTTCCTGTGACGAGCTTGATGACTGCTAGTAACACTGGGATTTATGGTCCAGACGTGTTCGCGTTGCGCTACGTATGGTGATCAACTAACTATTTCAAAGAATTTTAGCCGGGTTTGAAGGTGTCGAGCCTTGGTGAATAAGTTGGTTGACGAGACTCCCGAGGAGATTGCGGTCGGCATACATATCGTAGATGCCATCAAACGGAAGAACAACATGGAGAGCCAAATCACAGAGATCAACAACGAACAGATGATGCGTATGTGAAATGTTGGCCATGGTAGATAAAGTTATAAGGGGAGAACGCTCAGTTACATTTTGAATACCGAAACTACAGTATTATACCTCACTGCATGGACTTGGCTATATGGTGCACCACGCGGGCAAGTTTTGAGTACATTCTGCATGCGTGAAGAAGACGTGATGTCATGCACTAATGTGATATTTTTTTTGTGTCATGATAATTTGTACAGCCTCTTGGTGATTGGATAATCTTATAGCAATGTCACAGGTGTGCTTACATTTCTTGTGGATGTCGGTGGCTTTGGAACATAAACCTGCTTTATTTTTGTAGTTGTGAAGCTTTTATCACATGATATCTAGGATCTCCCTTGGGCCCCTACCTTTTTTGTGGCTTTGTGCTGACCACTCATTTGCAACACTCGTCTTGTGCCTGGTGTGTCTTGTATGCTACTGGGAAGTTCCTCTCTACTCCGAGTGACCAACTGGGTGTAGATATTGACCTGATGTTGTCTGCAATGTATTGCCTTGAGGCTAGAAAGGAAAACCAATTGTGTGACTTCCATGTAAAGATTGGTTGCTTGATGAAATACTGTTTGTTCCTAGAGCCAAAGCACTACTTTCGCAAAACTTAACCACGATGTTGCATTTTAAGCATAAGTTTTATAAAAACTCCCAAGTCAAGCATTATTGTCCAGAGCACAACTCGGATGGGTGACCACTTGGGAATGTCCCGGAGCTGCACACATTTTGAAGGTCATTGTTTTTTGCTTTGTTGAAGCATCAATTTGTATCCGACTATAGGCTTATATATAGTCGTTGGAAAGAGAATTTTGAGGGGGATCCATTGGTGAAATTATTTTTCAGTTTTGAGATCATTTACTCAGCTGAATTTTGACTTGAAGTTGATATTGTAAAAAGAGTGCATTTTCGGTTGCATCCGACACTCTTGGTTGATAATTTGGCAAAATTGTGAGGGGCTCAATTCTAAGTCTTTGGGGGAGACATTATGCCAAGTCATTCATTGAATTTGGCAAGTTTGAAGGCAATCTTGTAAAAGGAGGCATTGATATTGTCTCATCTTTTTTGGAGGCACATTTGGGGCTAATTTGTTTTTTAGCCAAATACAAATCATCAACTTAAGGGGTGATTTAGGGCCCCTTGTCCCTTGTCAGTGGATTCATTTTGTGGCACTCTCTTGGCCACTAGGTGTTTGTTGCTTGCATCTTCTATTTGGGCTTTGTATACATTTTATGCTTGCTATCACCCTTGCATGACTTTGGGTTTTATAATTGTAATCAAGTGTAGTTCCAATTCATACACACTTGACACTAAGCCATATACAAGCAAGCAAACACATACAGGCATTTTTCAGCAATAATACATTGGCACATTGATTGTAATAATTCTACAAAAAGCAAGCATCACACTTTTATAACCGCCTATGTTCCACGTATCAACTTCTCAAAATACTTATAGTCTCCCTCACGTAAGGGCGGGTATATTGAGTAGTTTGGTATAAAGGTCTGGCAGGTTATTCCCTTTCAGAATCGCCTATGTTCCACGTATCAACTGCTCAAATACTTACAGTCTCCCTCACGTAAGGGCGGGTATATTGAGAAGTTTGGTATAAAGGTCTGGAAAAATTCTAATTCTTACTCTCTTTGGATAGAAAAAGGCACTTATGTTCAACTTAACCCTCCCACTATTGGAATCTCTTGAAGATTCAGAGTGGAAAAACTAGGCGAACCCTCCTCTGGATCTTCAGCGGTGTACCCTAGATTTTTTTGAGGGATCTAATTTGGCATTTGTCGTTCTTACTTCATCCTTTGTTGAGCTCCCTTTTCTTTTGATCCTTTTCTAAATCATGGCTACTACAAATCTATTAAGTGGACTTACAAAGAAACTTGAAGGAGCACAGACTTTTGCAAATTGGAAGTATGAGATGGAGTCAATATTAATGATGAATGACATGTGGGACTTTGTGAGAGATAGGCAGGCTAATGAAGACCCACTCACTGCACCTATAGACCCTAAAGAAAAAGCACAATTTGAGAAGAATTCCAACATAGCTTTAAGTTTAATCAAGCTAGCTACAGGAATTCAATGCAGAGAAACTGTAAGGGCTGCAAAAACACCTAAACAAGCATGGGATGCTCTCAATAGATTGTTTGATAGGCCAAGTCAAGATAATATTTTGTATCTCAAACAAAAATTGCACAATCTATGTATGAAAGGCTCACTTACCGATTATCTTATGGAAGTGAAGTCTATTAAAAATGATTTCTTAGTCACTGGTAAAACCCTAGATGATAATGAATTAATTCCAATAATGTTGCATGGTCTTCCTTCAAAGTTTCACTCCTATGCTACCATGTTAGACTTGAGTGGTAAAACAATGAATTCAACACTTGAGGATATTGAGATCCTACTTAAGAAGCATGAGCAAGCCCTAATCAAAGATGAAGAAATTGAAGCCACATCAGCAACTTTTGCCACCAAGGCAACTTTACAGCCTAAACAAAACAAGGGTCAAAATCAACATAATCAGAATCAAAGGGGTAGACAACACCAGAGATACACACAGTACTAGAAGTAGCCAAATCAATAGTACCATCAACAACCACGTCAAGAATAGTACCAGTAGTAGCCACAACAAGCAAGAGTACCAGCAAGCAACAAAGATGGCAAACAAGACCTCAAGGGGGTCAAAACAACAATCAACAAGGGTGTGAATATTGTGGAAAATGGAATCATAATATTGCTAATTGCTATCAAAGGCAAAGAGAACAGGGAGAACCACAAAATAATAATATGAACACATTGTATGCAGCCAACCAAGTTAATGTTGAAGATAAAGAATGTTGGTATATTGATTCTGGAGCAGCAAAGCACATGACAGGAAGGCAAGATTGGTTGACCAAGGTTCAGCCCACATCAAATCAATTCATTACTTTTGGTGATGAAAGTGCTCTACCCATTGAAGGTGTTGGGGAGGCACCACTTACTTTGCATGATGGTAATAATGTTCCTGCAATAGATGTTTTGTATGTGCCTGGTCTTAAAAGGAGTCTTCTTTCTATTGGACAACTTACAGATAAGGGCTATAATGTCTATTTTGAAAAATAAAAATGCTACATTAAGGAACCCAATGGCAATGTCAAGGCCATGGGAGTGAAAAAGGATGGTGTTTACTACCTCCTTACAAAATCTGTAACACAAACATCTTTGCATACAACAACTACTTTCTCTTTGGAGTACATGTGGCATGAAAGATTGGGACATTTAAATTTTAATAATCTTCAAATGATGGCTACAAAAGGATTAGTTAAAGGACTCCCACATCTTAAGGAGTCAAAATGTTTTTGTGAGCCATGTGTAATAGCCAAACACCATAGGCAACCATTTGAAACAGGAAAGGCATGGAGAGCTAATAGACCTTTGCAATTGATTCATTCAGACATTTGTGGGCCAATGTCTGTTCAATCTTATACTGGGGCAAAATACTACATCACTTTCATTGATGATTACAGCAGAAAGGTATGGATCTACCTAATTCAATATAAGTGGCAAGCCCTTGATAAGTTCAAAGAATTCATCGCACTTGTTGAAAGAGAAAGTGGCTATCAAATCTCCACCTTAAGATCGGATAATGGTGGAGAATATGTCTCCAATGAATTCTTTAATTTTTGTAAGTATCATGGGATAAGGAGGCAATTCACAACCCCTTATACCCCGCAACAAAATGGAGTTGCTGAGAGGATGAATCAAACAATCACAAATAGGGCAAAATCAATGTTACATGTTGCTATATTACCTAACTCATTTTGGGGAGAAGTTGTTCTTACTTCTGCATACTTGACTAATAGGTCATACACAAAGGCCTTACATGAAAGAACACCTGAAGAAGCATGGAGTGGAAGAACGCCCTATGTGGGCCATTTGAGAATATTTGGATGTGATGCCTATGCTCATATTCCTCATAAGAAAAGGAAGAAGTTTGATGATAAGAGCCAAAAATGCATCTTTGTTGGCTATAGTGATAGTGCCAATGCATATAAATTATATGAGCCTATTTCCAAGAAAATCATTTTATCTAGGGATGTTACCTTTCATGAGTATCCTCCATCTAATCCTCCTAAAACCCCCACCTTAGAAATAACTAATGAAATAGTTGCTCCATTCATGCACACAATATCATCTCGTTCTTCTCCTTCACTCATAAATCAAGAAATTCATCCACAAGAAGAACTTCCTACAAATAATCCATGTCCTCCATCTCCTCCTCCTAATGATCAAGTAACAACATCCAATCCTTTACCCAAGTGGGTTCAAGCCACAATAGATGAAGCACAAAATCATTTGCCCACCTATACAGGTAAAAGGCCTTCAGCCCTAAGACACCAAGTGAATTATGCCCTAATGGCCAAAGTCCTTAGCCAACCTTGAACCTTCTAATGTCAAAGAAGCACTTGGTGATCCTAAATGGGTTCATGCCATGGATCAGGAATTGGATTCCATTGAAAGGAATCACACTTGGGAGTTAGTTGATTTACCCAAAGGAAAATATACCATAGGCACAAAATGGGTATACAAAGCAAAATATAAAGCAGATGGCTCACTAGATCGCTACAAGGCTCGCCTAGTAGCTCAAGGCTATAAGCAACAAGAGGGAATTGATTATGAGGAGACCTTTGCTCCTGTGGCTAAGATGACTACAATCAGGACAGTTATTGCTATGGCAGCTCAAAAACATTGGCCAATATATCAAATGGATGTCAAAAGTGCATTTCTAAATGGTCATTTGAAGGAGGAAGTGTATGTGAAACAACCACCAGGGTACATAGTTGAAGGCCAAAACAACAAAGTCCTCAGATTAAAGAAAGCTCTATATGGGTTGAAGCAAGCACCCCGAGCTTGGTATGCAAAGATTGACTCCTATTTTCTCAACCTTGGTTTCACTAGATCTGTAGCAGAATCTACTCTCTATGTGAAACATTGGAGGAACCACATCATTTTGATTACATTGTATGTGGATGATCTCCTCATTACAGGTGATGACATAGAAGGAATAAGGTTGCTCAAAGAGGACTTATGCAAGAACTTTGAGATGACAGATTTAGGCCTCCTCCACTATTGCTTAGGAATAGAGGTATGGCAACAGCCTGGTAAGATTTTTATCTCACAGGCTAAGTACATTCAATCTATTTTGGAGAGGTTTCGCATGGAGGAGTGTAAGCCCTCTCTAACTCCCATGGAAACTAGATTGAAATTGCTAAATAATGATGAAGAAGAAAGGGTTGATGGTACACTTTACAGGCAACTAGTTGGAAGTTTGATCTACTTAACTTCAACTAGACCAGATATTTGCTATTCAGTTGGCCTTATTTCCAGATTCATGCAGGATCCTAAGAAGAGCCATTGGATAGCGACTAAGAGGATTGTGAGATTCCTAAAGGCCACACCTCATCATGGCCTTATGTATAAATCAAGTGATAATTTTTCTTTGATTGGATACACAGATTCAGATTGGGCCGCTTGTCCTGAAACCAGAAGATCTACATCAGGTTATTGCTTTCAATTAGGCCAAGGCTCTATTTCATGGAGCACAAAGAAGCAACACACAGTTTCACTATCTTCAGCAGAAGCATAATATAGAGCAGCAGTTGAGGCAACTAAGGAGGCAATATGGTTGAGGCAATTAATTCAGGATATTGGGCTATTCATACATGGTCCAACATATATATATTGTGACAATCAAAGTACCATCAAGATGACCAAGAATCCAGTTTTCCATGCTAGAACAAAGCACATTGAGATCCATCATCACTTCATTAGAGAAATGGTCCAAGAAGATATTATACACATGAAGTATGTACCAACTCAATATCAAGTAGCAGACATCTTCACCAAGTCACTTGGGAAAGACAAGTTTTCTCAGTTTAGCAATTTGCTATATCTATGTAAAAGAAGTCAACATTAAGGGGGAATGTTATCTAATGTTGACTTATTTTTTAGGATAGTGCACATTAAGGGGGAATGTTAGAATATTATTATTGTTATAATGTGCACTATGCCTATAATTGACAGGTTGACATTTGTCTTCTGCCACTTGTCCCTCGTCTTCGTTTGAGTTGGAGTGGTGTCTTCTGAAAGACACTTGGAGTGGAGCTTATGACACTTGTCATATCTCCCTCCTAAGCTTGATGCTTATATATTGTAAGATAACTTGTAAATAATGTAGTGCCTTATTGTTCAGTCCCAACATCAGATACCTCAAAGGCATACCATCTTTATGGTCCTTAGAGGCATGAGGTTTTGATTTAGGTAAGTATCATTTTTTATGAGGTTATTCTAAGTGTTCCTTCTAGTACACTGCCTAAGTTGTTGGAATATGATTCTTCTAATCCTTTAGTAGGATTCATTCCCATTAGAGCATCTTCTTTATCTTCATCTTTGAGTGGAGGTCCATTACCTATAGATTTGACACCTTCACGGGTAGGACCATCAGTTACACTTTCTTTTTCATATTTACGACATGTTGAGCAGGAAAAAAAAAATTCAAGGTATTTTAAATTTGTATGATGAGGTAGGTAGTTATTTTGAGTTGGATTCTCTCAATAAGAGGGAGTTGATTATTCTAAGATATTTTCTCTAGTGGCTAGAATGAATTCAGTTAGGATGATTCTCTCTATAGTAGTCTCATATGGATGGAAGGTGCATCAAATGGATGTGAAGAGTGCCTTCCTATATGGAAAGCTTTAGGAGGAGATATTCATGTAGTTGTCACCTATATTTGAGGTTGAGGGTCCTACTCCTCTAGTTTGTCAATTGACTAGGTCCTTGTATGGACTTAATCAAGCACTTTGCACTTGGTATGAGAAGATTCACTTTTTTCTTTAATTGTGGGTTTTAGTAATGTGAGATTGAACATTATGTTTACATCAAACATTGGGATGGTGATACTTTGGTTATTATTCTTTATGTTGATGATATTTTTAGTATTGATAGTTGTCTTGTCTTGATTTAGGATATAAAGTCATGGTTTTTTTATAATTTTGATATAATAAATTTGGGGTTCCTACACTACTCTTAGGATTTAGATTGATTAGATAGATTTTAGAATCACCATTTCATAGCCCAAACATGCATTGAATCTTCTTCAATATTTCATGATGGAGGATTCTAAGTTCATTCAGACTCCTTTTGCTTCAAGCCTAAAGCTTTGACTGATTATATATTTCCCTTGGTAGATGTTATTTTGTATCAATATCTTATGGGTGGAATTCTTTATCTCACTCATACAAGACCTAATGTAGTATTTGATATTAGCTATTGTTCTAGGTACATGCAATCCCCCAAAGAGATTCATTAGACTATAGCCAAGAGGATTCTCAAGTACCCAATATTCATTATTTAGTTGGGTCCTCTCTAATGTTGACAATATTTTTAAATATTGATTGGGTTAATGATTTTAATGAGAGACAATCCACCATAGGCTTTGTCTTATGTTTGGGATATGATCCTATTTCTTGATATTCTAGATGTCAATCCACCATATCTTAATCTTCTATAAAAGTTGAATATTATGTTTTCAATGAGGCAGCTAAGCATATTTGATGGATGCTTATGATTTTGGAGGATATTGGCATTCCTAAGAGTTTTCTAATTACTCTTTGATGTGATAATTAGAGCACCATCTAGCTTGTTTACAATACAATGTTTCATCGACAGACCAAAAAACATTGAGATTTAGATACATTTTATGGGATGAATTCATTCATGTGGGATGTTTTATCTAGTTTTTGTGTCTTTATCAGAGCAGATCCTAACCAAGGTCATGCCCAAAATCATCTTGTGCACATGAGGAAGCTACTTAGTGTAGGAGAGGATCCCTTAAGGGTGAATGACAAATAAGGGTCTCTTTATGCGTCCCTTGTTTATCTTAAGGAGGGATGTTGGAATATGTGGTGGTTAAGCTTATCTTAATTCCATGACCAACCTTTGTATTGTATTGTATGTATAATCCCTTTGGGCCCTTATAAACCTTGGAAATTTATTTTTTGTAAATTTTTATTATTTTAATCCTTAAGATCTTTTATTGAACCTTAACCTAAAGGTAATTTGTATTTTAGTATAAGTAACCCATATTACCAACCGTTTCATTATCTATTATAGTGTAATAGTTAGATTATTTTGTTTTCACTAACATCCAATATATTGTGTGCATGGCTTTGTGTGTATTTATTTTCAAGCAATAATGGGTAATGTGTTATTTCCATTCATTTTTAGTAATTATTGTAAAATCTAGCACAATGAACAATTGCTTATTTTAACTCCAAGTTACTAATCCATTTTTCAATGAGAAACAATTTTCTATTGTAGATTTCCTATCATCAATTGAGCCTCCTTAATCTCAATCACTATATCCACCCTAAATCTTAAAGTTGAAGTTTAATGGATTCCATAACTCAAAGTTCCTTTTGCATACCTAAAACTTATATTAGCTACTCTTATATGATATTTTGATGGCTCACTCATGAATATTAAAACCAAAGGGACTACATATATAATATTTGATCTTGTTATTATCAAGTACATAATGCTTCCAATCAAACTTCTATACTTCATGTTATTTACACTTCCACTTCCATCATCCTTGCACATTCTTTCACCTTGTGCAAGTGGGGTAGCAACATCTTTGTAACTTTTGTGCCAAAAGTTTCAAGATATCATATGTATAATTAGATTAGAAAATAAATATTCCATCATGTATTTGATGTACCTCCATGCCATGAAAATAATGTATCAAACCCAAATTATTTATTTCAAATTCTTGCATCATGACATGCTTGAACTCTCACTTTATTCGTGGTAAACCTTCTATGAAAATTAGATCATCAACATCCAAGAAAACAAGCAAATTGTCATCACCTTCCTTTTTTTAGTACAATGTGCAATCATTCATACTTCTTACAAATACACACTTCAAGAAGTTTGCATCCTTTCTTGAATAGCATGCCCTTGGTGCATGTTTGAGTCCATATAATATTTTTTTAACTTGTGAACTTATCCTTGTTTATCCTTTTGGTTGTTCCACAAAAACTTCTTAAATATTCTTATTTAAGAGTATACTCTTTACATCAAGTTGATGTGCAGTCCATTTTTTTGACCTACCAAGGCTAAAATAATTTTATTGTGTCTTTTCTTACAATAAGTGCATATGTCTCATCATAACCTATTTCAATTTATTATGCATACCCCTTTACCACTAGTCTTGCCTTATGCGTTTCAACTAATCCATCACTATTGTACATGGTCTTGAACACCCACTTCACTCCAATCATCCCCTTGTTCTTTAGAATTTCACATAACTCCCATATATAATTATTTTTAATTGTATTCAATTATTCTTTATGGCTTTGGTCCATACCTTGATTTGGTTTGCTTCTTCAAAACTTGAGATCTCCACTTCAATAGTGGAAAATAGTGCATAGTGCACCATATTATCTTGTTATTTTTGTCTTTGTTCTTGGGATTTTGCTTGGCTTCTTGTGAACCTCTCATTAAAATTATAATCTAATATTTGGTAGCTTAGATATGATTGTAATGTTATTTTATTTGGTGTTTGTCTTTTTATTATATTTGGTAGCTTAGCTAGTTATTTTTATTATATTTTTGGAATAGATTTATCAAGCTCTTTATTTATTCCATGCTCATCATAAAATTGATTGAATTTTATAGAATAACAGTTGCCACAATTTTATAGAATAACAGTTGCCACCCTGATCATTCCTTAATGTTTTGATTTGATTTTTGATTTCATTCTCTACTATGGATTTAAAGCTCTTGAATACTTCAAAGGCATCACTCTTATTATTTAAAAAATATACTCAAGTTTTTCTAGTATGATCATTAATGAAAGTGGTAAAGTAGAAGGATTTACCAACACTAGATGTGTGCATTGGACCACAATAATAAAAATGAGTTAGTTACAATGAGTATGATGCTCTCCATGCTCTTCCATTTGGAAAGCTATATCTATTATGTTTTCCCATTGTGCAACCTTAACACACTCCACTTATTGCTTCTACACAAGGTAGTCCATGGACCATTCCTTTAGCATTCAATGGATGCAAGCTTCAAAAATTCATGTGACCATAACATTGATGTCATAACTAGTTGTTCTTAAGGGTTCTATGGCACAAAATGATTTCTCCTCCAAGTTTTAAATAAAATATTTTATTATTTTCATAGGTGCAACATCCATTGTTTGGCTCCCATATGCTTTATCATAGATGATGTATTTTTCTCTACAAGTTGTCCCACACTCAAAAAATTATGCTTCAAACCTAGTACAAAGTAAGTATTTTGGGTATTTTCTTTCAAACTTTTATGTCAATTTGTAAGGATCCTTCAACCTAAAATACTTGTTCTCTACAAATTTCACCTTGCTCTTGTATGAGTCATACAACTCCATAAACAAATACTTATTATTAGTCATATGATTTCAACAACTAGAACCTAAGTACCAAGATTATTTAGTTGAAAATTATGCCATATTACATGACAAGAACAATTTTTTTTGCTCTTACCTTCCTCGTAAGAAAAAAATTCCATTTTTCCTTCAAAATTGCATATCTTTATTCTACACTCTTTCATAATGGTTCATACCTTTTGTAATAGTGACATCGAATATTCCTCTTATCTACAAATCTACCTCCATCTCTTCCACTATAGCCTCCTCTTCTACCATGGCATCTCCCTCCTATAGAATGCTGATTTTGTTGCTCCCTTCTTTGGCCTTGGGAATTAGAGCTTGAACTAGCCCCATTACTTTTTGACACTTTGGCCTTGGAAGCAAAATCTTGCTCCAAGTTTTCTTCAATATTTTTCATTTGTTCTTAATGGGACATAAGTGATCCCATGAATTCATCAAACTCCAACTTCTTCAAATTTTTACTTTCTCCAATAATAATTACATAAGTGTTCCACTTTGGTGTTAATGTTCTCAATACCTTTTTAGTAATATATATTTATGCTAGTTCTTCACTATAGATACCCATTTTGTGCACAATGTCATACACCCTTACACAATAATCTCTCACATTCTTATTGTCCATATTCTCATGTTTTTATATTCTCTCTTTGATGTCTATAACTTCACTAACTTAAATTTAGTACACCATTTATAGGTTTTTTAAGGTGTCCTAAGCTCTTTTGGAAGTATTGAAACTTGTAATTCTAGGAAAAATGCTTGTATCAAGAGTTGTTTATATGTGTGATACAAAGTCAAGGTATGTTTGTGCTTCCTCCATATTCTTTTTTCCTTTAGCTAGTAAAATGCTCCAATATGCTTGTTCCTTTCATTTGTGTTTCACAACACTTCACACTTCCTTGGCAATAAGGAAAATCCTTATCTTTATGCACCAATAATCATAATTTTCTCCTTTAAATTTTAGGATGGGTAATGAAGCATTACCATGAGACATGATAATTACAATAATAATATATGATTTTTTCCTCCACAAACTTGAATTTTGAATTCTTTGGTTTAAGAAAGTTGAATCCTCAAGATCTCAACTTCTCTGATCTCTAAAATCCAAGCTATGCTACTAGAATTTGAGATGTGGCGGTACTCTAAAATAGCATAGAAAGGAAAAATTTTATGGAAAATAAAATTGCACAAACCCCCTCAAAAAACACTTCATCATTCTTCATATTTGTATATTCTACTTAAATACAATGCCCTATACTAATATATACAACATAATGTCTCTTAGTTGTCTTAAGAGACTCTTGATACTTCACATTCTTTCCAAACTTGGGTGAGAATATATTTTATGTTTTTAATTTTCACTTGCAATTCCAATGTTGTTCCATTTGGATTTTTGTCTCATTCAGTATCACAATTTCCAACAAAGTTATAGCACATAGTAATATGTACATGTTATCTCTAAATACTCTATAGTTTGTTGTCAAAGTATTTGTATATAATTTATTCATAGTTCCAACTCAATTCATACAATGGGTTGGAAGGTTCAAAATAATAGTGTATCAAAGAGGGGCAAGTACCTATAGTCTAGGTAAGGTCTGAGGTGTAGACCAATTGGTTTGACCAAACCCCGTAAGGGGGGCGGAGGTACAAGGTTCAAATCTCGAGCCTCGTCAAACTAAATGCTTGTCCCTTTCTTGGTGCTTTCAGCGGCGTAAAAGGTTTAAAATGATTGTGGCATGGTGGTTATATGGGTGGACTGCACGAAGAACTATGTGGCGGCTTTCAAGGTAGACAATGTAGAATATTGTGGCAGCCATAAAAGTTGGAATATTACCCTGATTCATGGCGGTTACCAATTCCACAATGTAAATTCAAAAAAAAAACTATAGTCTAGGTAGAAATTGTTGTGAAGGTTAGGGCACTCATAATCTAGCATCAATTCATCATGCTTATGATGATATTTAAATATATATATAATTCCTCTCTAATAATAAGTTGGTATCCTATAAATGCAAAACAGCCTATGAAAGGACATCTTCTCTTCCATAGTTTTCAAATGCACTAGTAGTCATGTTATTTATCACTTGTTTAATTACCTAAGCTTCCAAATTATTGACAACTAAATATGTAATTTTGTGATCCATTTGTTTCTAAAGGAGAATTATTCTCAAATGTTAAGTACGTCCATGAACTTTAGCTAGAATATGGGAACTATTTGGTGAATTTGGAGATCAATATTAGTGACATGGATGACCTCAAAAATTCATTATCCTTGGTCAAATCCAAATTTTATCATGTGGCATATGAGAGAAGGTATTCCTCTTATATATGGCCTTCTCAAGTAGCACAAGTCTCTTATCCTCAAGATACACAGTAATCATACATGCAATCAACAAGGCTCAAGTCAACAAGACCATTTTAAACTTTTTGTGATTCCTTACATGGCATCATAGGTATGGTGATATATTTATATGACCTTTTATAGTCCTTATATGGTACTTCTTTAGTCTTTGTATGACACCTTCAATTTACAACAAACCCAAATTATACCATAGTCTAAATGGATAGTTGGCATGTCCTATTGAATGACACTAGATATCCTTTGTATGGTCCTTGAATGATGATAGTTATGGTTTTAATTGTCAAAGTGTATTGTAGTCTTTATTCATCGTAAGACAATATCCTTCGAATTGAATGATGCTCCCACTCATCACTCAAACACGTCGTAATAGTTATTCTATTTGAATGGAGTTCATGTTCACTCCTAAACAATAATTAGTAACTTACACTATGGTTCCTCCTTCAAACGATACTTGAATGATAATTTGATTTGAATGGTAACCTGGTCCTCAACTCGAACGATAGTATAGTTCTTCCACTCTGGACGATGCTCACTAAATGGTAGGTTTTTGCGTTTGAATGTCTACTTACCCTAACAAATCCTCAAACTACTTTCCTAGGAACTGTAACCCCTTGAACAATAAATATGGAAATAACAACTACTTGATCGTCATGTTGCTCACTAGATGGACATTTCTTCATAAACTGTCACATTATGCTACCTTCACCTATAAACATGCAACCTTGCACACATCATCCTATGTAATCATCCAAATGTAATTTCAATAACATATAACATTCACCATATGACATACATACATAATGAGATATGATTTATTATTGCCAATGCACCTATAGGATACACAAAACATAAGCATTAGTACACTATGCTACCATGGCTATATGTAGTATCTTGCATTTATTCCAAACTTACATATGTATGACCAGACATACACACCATAATGACTATTTCTCTCTCTCACTCTGTTCATGGCATCCTTAGATATTGCTTGTCATCAAACTTGTATTCGGTCCTCTCCTTTATTTTACCTATATCATCCCTCTTCTCTCTTGCATGTTGCTCTTTCTTCTTGCATTGTTTTTGCTTTTGTCATATTTTCATTTCATCTTCCTAGAATTTATACAAATAGTTCACCCTAGTTGTTATAATCAATGTTTGATACTCCTACATCATACTCACCCAATAATTGGAAAGGTTCCATGAGATCCAACTCATGATTGTGAATTATTCTTCCAATATATTACCATTTTAGCTTGGTTGTCTCCACAAGGTCAATGTTGTTGTCTTATCTTGGTCTTCCTTTGAGAAGTAAGTCACCTTATAGAATGCACTCAACATTCATTTCACCTTGTTCTATTCCATCACATCCATCCAACCGCAATCAACACATATTTGGTTGACTATTTTCTCATGGTGCAAATGCCTTCTTTTGTAGTAATTATATTCTCCACATCTCTCACAAAGATATAAATTCTAACACCTACTTACAACGTGTTCAAATATTCCACACTAACTACAATAACCCATCCTAGGACCTTCATTCCCTATATTATTCTCTTCTCTCACAAATTTAGTCTCCTTGTTTCTTGCTTGACCTGCACAGCCAAGGCCTTCATTCCTTGGTCTTATTTTTAGCATTATGGGTATTTTCACACCTTGACCATATCTTCCTAATCCTTTGCTAGTATACCCTATTTTTCTCATTATATTGGAACCAATATCTTTGGTGTACCTTTCAAAGCATCCATACTCTCCATCGCTACTCGAATCTCTGTCATCCTTAGTCAAATACCACACACTATCACAATATCCTTTACCACACTGTGAAGTACCATTATTACTATAAAATTAAGCAATATGGCCTTTGTTATGGCAAACACAACAATCAATGACATCCTATCATTTATCTTCCTTTCCAATCTCTTTTTTCCTCTTTTTATTTTTTTTCTTATCTTTATTTGTAGCATGAATCGTTGCATTTTCATCTTCATTGCCATTGCTACTGATGACTTGGGCTATTTGCTTCTTTCCTACATTTATTATTTGGATTGTTTTTACATTTTTCTCATCATTCTCCATTGGTTTCATCCTATAAGTTGGATTATTATGTAAGCTCGATCTAGGATTCAAATTTATGTAATGACTAATGCTTCTCATGGGTGGCAACCCATATTTTGAAAGAGTTTATGCAAATTCTTCCAACAAATCCTTCACTTCCTATGGGATTGTCCACTATCTCTTCTTCTATGGATTTATTGATGAAATCAAAACATGCTTCCTTCTTCATTTCATTCAAGGATTGTTTTTCTTACCTAGGCACACTATAGGACTATTGTTCACATTTTCTCCTTTGTCCTTCAATGAATTGAATGTGTACTGCTTGTCATCCTTCTTAATTATTTAGGTATTCACCTTACCATAGTGCACCGCCTTTTTATCAAATTGTCATGGTCTACCCAACAATACATGACAAGCATCCATAGGCATAACATCACATAATATCTCATCTTTGTAAGAACCAATTTGAAATTTCAGCATACATTGTTCACTCACCAAAATTTAATGTCCCTTTTGCAACCATGAGACTCTGTATGGATTTGGATGTTCAATCTTCTTCAACCCAAGATTTTCTACCATATTTACTAAATTATATGTACTCCCACTATCCACAATGACCTTACAACACTTATCTCCTGATTTACAAAGTGCCTTGAATAGGTTCCTTCTTTGCATAGGTTCATGCACCTCCTTTACGGCTTTTAACAACACTCTATCATGAGAGATTGTCCTTGTTTTGGTTCCTCATGTGCTCTGGTGAAGCAATACTTTCTTCATCTACTTGTGCAATCTGGTTACATGCTTCCTTTCCACACCCACTAATATGTTGTGCTTGAGGACACTCATATGTTGTATGTCCTTCCAAGTATATATAGCACTTTCCAATAAAATTTTCCTCTACCTTTATAAAATCCACCTCGTTATATTAATGATTCACCCTTTTCTTAGGTACTTTGGTTGAAATCAATTTGAGAAGTACTAGCTTCTCCTTCTTGTATATATTGTCCTCTAAAACTCTTTTCTTGTTATCTTTCTCTAGATAATTGTCCTCTTCCTATGGAATTGTTTTGTTGCTTATGGGTCAACTTTTCTTCCATCTTGAGTGCATATTGATATACCTCTTCAATTGTTCTAATTCGAAGTAAACCAATTTTATCTTGTATGGATAACCTTAGTTCATTTATATATCTTGCCACATATATGACCGACTCTTATGGTCAACTTATAGAACTCTTTTGTATACTCCTTCACTCCCAACTCCTTTTGCTTGAGGTTTTGGAGTTTTTTAAACAATACAATCTACTAATTTACAGTTAAAATTTTAGATTTTAACTTGGACACAAACTTTTCTCATGTTTGGATTCTATCCTTTCCTTTCCATTGCCTCTCCATTTGGACATGATCCTACCAAATTGAAGCATGTCCCTTCAACCTCATATACACAAATTTGACCCATTTTGAATCCTCCATAGATTCATAGTCAAATAATATATCCATGTCTATTATCCAATCAATCAATTCTTCGGATTTAAATTTCTATTAAAATTGGGAGTACCCATATTTGGCTTACGTCCAATATTTGAGATTGCCCAAATCAACCACTACTCTAGTTCTTCTTCTTGCTCTTCATCTTGAGATTCTACATGATCAGTTTCCTCCTCCTCATTGTCATCAATCTCCTCAAGATGAATACCTCTCCTTTGGGCAATCTCAATCACATCTAACCTAGTGGTAATACCTCTCAGCATTTCCACTATATCCATGGTTCAAAGTCCCAAACCATGCGGTCTTCCTCTTCCTCAGTGTGACATCTTCCTCTAGTATGGATCGCAACCAACTTTGATACCAAATAATGCAAATGGGAGAAGGGGGTCCTCCTATGAGTAACCTTTTCAAGCAACACATGTCTCTTATACTCAAGATGCATAGTAATCACACGTGCAATCAACAAGGCTCAAGTCAACAATATCATTTTAAACTCTTTGTGATTCCTTGTATGGTAGCATACAATTATACTATGATATCTTTGTACAACCTTCTATAGTCCTTGTATGATACTTATTCAATATTTGTATAACACCTTCAATTGTACGGCAAACCCAAATTGTATTATAATCTAAATGGACGGTTGGCATGTCCTATTGTACAGCACTAGAAATGCTTTGTATGGTCCTTGAATGATAATGATTATGTTTTGAATGGTCAAAGTGTACAATTATATTTATTCATTGTACAACAATATCCTCCCATTTGAATGGTGCTCTCATTCATCACTGGAACGCACCATAATAGTTCTTCTATTTGAACAGAGTTCACTTTCATGCCTAATTGAAAAATAGTAACTAACACTATGATTCCTCCTTCTAACGACAATTGAATAGTACCCTAGTCCTCAGCGTGAATGGTAGTATGGTTCTTTCAATTTGAAATATGCTCATTGAATGGTAGGTTTTTGCATTTGAACATCTACTTATCCAAACGACTCTTCGAACTACTAGCCTAAGAACTACAACGCCTTGAACAATGACTATGGAAATAGAAAGTACTTGAGCATCTCCCTGTTCATTAGATGGATATTTCTTCATGGATTGCCACCATTATCCTGCCTTCACTTAAAAACCTACAACCTTGCACACACCATCCTATGCAATCATCCAGATGTAATTTTAATAAAAAAACATTCACCATATGACATACACACACAATGTGGTATAATTTATTATTTTCAATGTGCCCATAGGATACACAAAATACAAGCATTAGTACAGTATGTCAGCATGGCTATTTGTAGTATCTTGAATTATTTCTAGACTTGCATACATACGATCAAACATACACACCATGATGACTATCACCCTGTCTCATTCTATGCATGTCATCCTCAGATACCTACTTGTCATTGGACTTACCTTCAATTCTCTCCTACTTTTCTCCTTGTCCTATCCCTCTTCTCTCTTGTGTGTTGCTCTTTCTCCTCATATTGTTTTTGCTTTTGTTGTCCTTCCATTTCATCTTCCTAGTTGTTATGCGAATAGTTCATCCCAATCGTTATAACCAACACTTGATGCTCCTGCATCATCATGTTGCAAATTTTATTAAGTAATCAATGCCAAGAAGAAATACATAGATTGATAGATGTTGAATCTTGTCCCCATGGATATATCAATGATAGTGGCAAAGGTAAAATTTTGAGAAATTCGGTAACAAGAAACCTTATAATTGTGATAACAATGCAATATCATTGTATTCATCATCAATTACTTGACAAGTAAGGAAAACTATAATCCATGTCTTTACCCTGCTCAATTCTCACATATTTGAAAAAACTTCATGCAATTATCATTTAGAAACCATTGCATGGTATAAATATAATAGATGACTTTGATATGATGTGATGTGGTAAGTGTTCAAGTAATGTGGTGTATGTTGATGCTTAAGGATGCTTATTGGGTTCCAATATTACTATTTGTTATTATTTTTCTATTTGTTTTTAATGTACAAGTCAATTGCGACTTATTGATACTCTTTGAAAAAAGTAACAAGGGACCCACTAGAATTATGTAAAGACAATATAGGAAACATGAGGTTTATTTAAAGCAATTTTGCTGACACCTTGAGCATATAGGAACCATCTAGATTAAATACATTTAGTTTGGAGCAACATAACATACCTAAAAGAATAAATATCACCCTATCCAATATAAAGTCACCTAAGTTACGTGAAGGACACCTTTAGTGGAAGGAGATCATCTAGAACCATCTAAAGACATGATGGACACCTAAGGCAAGCATGGTCATCAAGCAAATTTAAAAGAGTATCAAAGCATTCATCAACACTAACAAATTATCAAAAGGGATCCTATGAGAACCAAAAGATGTCTTGTTCCTTTTATGAGCAAAAATCTTCTATTAATTAATGGGTTACCCTACTAATTAACAATATTAATCTATTAGATCATCCGCCCATGTAGAGGAGTTGGAGAGCAAGTGGGTAGTTAAACCTCTCTAGTTGTTGAGAGGCCCAGGTTCAAATCTCTCGCCTCACATGTTGCGGATATGTTATGTAATGGTTCCCTCGTGGTCACAGTCTGTTTACCCTTTGTGGCCACCACCAAAAAAAAATAATAATAATAATATTAATCTATTAGATCAATACTATTCCCTAAAGAAACAATAGGGTCATATAGAAACACAACGGAACACTTCCAAGATCACAAGTGGACACTTCTAGGGATGCAAAGGATGGCATAAAAAAAAAACAAATTATAGATTTGAAGAGACTCCAACCCCATAACTACATGTCATTATATGATAAAAAGAGCATTGGCAATTTAGCAAGCTTTATGTAATCCAATAAGCAAGGGAAGTAGTCCAAACATTGGATAAGACCAAGAAGAGATCCATTAACTATAATATAAATGTTTGTGAGGCATCTGAATTTGCCATCATGTGTTCTCATGTTCATTTTGAAAGATAATATAATGAAATTTGTTTCATGCATAGAGTTTTTATTCATTATGAGTGTTTTCATACATGAATTTTTCTATGTTCATGATTTTTATTATGTTCATTTCTTTGTTGCCTTGTTGCATATGTAGCTTAGTCTTTCTTCTTCCATAAAGTTTTAGATGTGATATAATCTAGAGCAAAATACTCCATTTTGCATGGGTAATTGCAAACACATAAGGCTAAGTGTTGTATAATGTGTTAATGATTCGCCTGATCTATAAATTGAACAATAAAATAGCATGAGCTCATTAATCAAATAGAAGACCTAGCTTTGAATCTTGATACACCAACAAACGTAATTACTAAGTTGTTATAATATCACTATATAATCACCATACATATAATACGGGTTATATATATACCTTCAAAGTTTCATTTGGACTTTCCTACTCACACCCTGAAACATTCTTAAATTTCTTGGGTAAAACCACCACACTATACGCATGGCGAACACTGTTAGCCTTCCTCCCTCCAAAAATCTTTAGAAAACCCTTTTAGTTTTGAACTAAGGAAGCTAGCAGATCCCAATCATAACGATTGCTGATGGAAGAAACTTCAAACGCGTATGGGATGAAAATGATTGTTCATAGGGAAAATAATTGATCTCATCAAAACTCGACCCAAAAATGAAATAAGCTAGCAAAGAAAAGACTTACACAAATAAGGGGGTTAAAATACCTTTTTTAAAACAAAGTGCACGTCTATAAAGTCTCATACATCGATATTTCGTGGACTCCCATGTTCTATAGCAAATATTTATTCCTGATAATGTTATTTGATTTTTCATCACAATTCTTATCTTTACTGTATAATATCTGGTCAATGGTTAAAAAAACTATATCCTCTCTCCATTCATATCTTAGTAAATATAATATACCTAGTGATTCTTACAAAGATTGATACATAGGTAAAATAGAGAGAAGATGAGGTAGATGAAGAGTGGATAATGTCCATATCCCAAGCGTCAAACAAAAGAAAGAATCAACTATCCAGAAGCTAAGAATGTGCCATCATCAGGTCCTATAAATAAAATATTAAAAAAATATTGGTTTTTTTTAAAGGAAAACTAAAAAATCCTTAAGCAAGACTATTATTTGTGTTGGGATTGATACCAAGATATCAATGCAGAGATTCGAGGGCCCACAGCTCCATGTGACTTCCCTTTTATTATATTCATATGGGCAGGTTTTTCAACTTTCTTCACTTTTTATATGTCATCTGCAATTATCAACCGATGGGATTCAAAAATGCAAAAGAGTCTTGTTTGCATCAGACAGAAAATGTATAATATCAGATAACTTTTGGAAGATAAAAGAATGCCTTTTATAAGGATGATCTTAGATATCTTTCACAAGCAGCTTTGCTTGTGTAATGGCCAAAGATTTATTGAATCTAAACTAGAGCAGGACTATCATCCTTACCGTCATTTTTCCACATTGATAAACATAATAAATATATTGAATCTTGGGTTTAGGATTGTTGCAGAAATAAAATAGTATCAAATTTTAAATTGCAAGAAGCAGCAATATTTTTTACGGTTATGCACTGGACTCTGGTGGGGACAGCCACATTTTTGTACATATTCTGGTTGTTGTGTGCCTTGAAAGATATCTAACTATATGGACCACTTAGTCAGGATCCAAGTTGAAGATGCTTACATTCAAAACTAAAAGTATAGTTTACTTACTAGAACTCTTGGTATCAAAAAAAAAATTACAATAATGTACTTATTTGAGTCAAGCATGTCTGTACTGGGAGCTTTCTTCTGGACATTAGAGTCTTCTTTAAAGGATCATTGCTACTGCTGTTGTCATTATTTCATTTTTTAACCAATTTTAATATGGGCTTCAACTTCTGTAGCCTCTCCCAAACCATTATAAGAAGTTAAGAACTAAATCTGCCTCCACATCTGTAATAGGGTTCAGATCTCAAGAGATTTGTGATATGATACTTGTTATGAACCTTGTACTTGGCCATGGCAAGTATTATAGTCAGATTACTGTTCATTGTCATAATAGTTTTGTCCTTAGAAAATGTGTTGGCACAGCAAGCCTATGCAGGGGAAAAGTTGTTTGATTGCAACAGTAACTCCTCTGAAAGCTCTGGTTATGAATGCAATGGAGGTGAAAAGATATGTGATACTTATGCGTTGTTCCATGCACAGGCACCTTATTACCTGTCCCTTCTGAATATCAGCAGGTTTTTCAATGTGGGCATAAACCATATGGATTCTTTAAACAATATGAGGGACTCTAGAAAGGAGTTTCAGCAAGGTCAGGCAGTTCTTATTCCCTTGCAGTGTGGTTGCACAGGGAAGCATTCTCAAGCCAATCTCAGATACAAAATATCTGATGGAGACAACTATTTCTCACTAACCATGGCCATGCAGGGATTGACATCTTGTAAGGCTCTTCAGGAACAAAACTCACATTCAGGAGGAGCCTATTCCTTGAGTCGTGGACAGAATATATTGATTCCCTTGAGATGCGCATGCCCAACCACTGAGCAGATAAGGAAAGGATTCAAGTATCTTCTGTCATATGCTGTTAAGGAAGGAGACACATTAGATTCAATTGGTGGGGCTTTCAACACATCAAGGTATAGTATCATGTTCGCCAACACACTGCATGGCTCTGACCCCACTGTCTTTTTCCATGTCTCTCTTTTGGTCCCATTGAAGAATAGGCCATTTATCCATGCTGCAATGCAAGTCCAGTCACCAAAAACTACACCACCCAGTGGAAATTCAGTTGCTAATAGAAGAAAAGAAAAAAGATTAGAATTTGGTACTTATGTTGGCATTGCTGCAGGAGCAGTGGTAGTAACATCTGCCATGGTAGTATTACTTTTGGTGGTAAACAGATTGAGGAGAAATCAGTCCTCAAAGAAGCTACTTTTGTCAGCTGACCATAAAATTCCAGCCATCCCCAAGCTAGAAGAACATGATGAGAGAAAATATGATCCCAAGGTGATCAAGGCCAACATAGCAGAGTTGGGAATGGCTTCCTACACATATGAGCAGCTGCAGAAGGCAACAAACAACTTCAGTCCTGAATCCAGAATAGAAGGATCTGTGTACTATGGCACCTTAAATGGGTCCTCTTTGGCCATCAAGCAAAAAGAAACAGATACCTTCAGTGAGTTCAAAATTCTCCACAAACTCCACCATGCTAATCTCATTGGGCTCTTGGGAGTTTGCACTGGGGATGATCATGTGGATCGTCATTCCTATCTAGTCTTTGAGTATGCTGAAAATGGGTCTCTCGGTAACTGGCTTCATGGGGGTCTAGCCATGAAAAACAACTTCATCTCCTCTTGCTCAAGGTTCCTGACATGGGACCAGAGGCTCCACATCTGTCTTGATGTGGCCAGAGGATTGCAATACATTCACACATACACACAGCCCTGCTATGTGCACAAAGACATCAAGAGCAGCAACATTCTTCTGGATGGTGTATTCAAAGCCAAGATTGCAAACTTTGGCATGGCAAAATCCTCAGAGACTGCTGATATGTTCACCAAGCATATCTCAGGCACACTTGGGTACATGGCTCCTGAATACCTTGCTCATGGCCTGGTGACCCCAATGGTTGATGTATATGCCTTTGGTGTTATATTGCTTGAAGTTCTATCAGGGCAACCTGCTGTTATCAAGAAAGGAAGAACAACTTTCTTGGCCGAAAGCATAGGCCCTCTTCTGGTCAGTGATGATCTAGCTGGACATTTGAGGGACTGGATGGACCCATCTCTAGGTGAAGTGTACTGTATGGACCAAGCTCTTGCATTAGCAAAACTTGCTGAGTCATGTGTTAAGGAGGTTCCCTCCATGAGACCTCAAATGGATGAAATCACTTTTAGACTTTCAAGGTTAGTTGGGACACCATCAAACGAAGGCCAGATGTAAAGGGACATTGGCAACTCAGAATTATGTTGTCACATATAAAATCAATGTAATTAATGTGAAGGGCTTGGGACTCGTTGTAATCGTCTCCTTTTGAGACAATCGCCATGAAGAAGGTATTATTAGCTTGGGTATTCAGTAATGGAAAAATTTCTACAAGATTTCAAACGATATTTGAAGATGAAGAGATACCAAGTTTCAGGCTGTCTTGACAAAACTCTGTGAGTAAATTCCACGATGGAAACACAGAGTGTCTGCTTTCTTTTTTTAACAATTTTTTTGGTGCTTTCGTTTTTTTTTTAATTTTTATTTGGAGAATTCCAGAGATTGGATTGGAAGTAGTGAAGGAAGGTTAATGTCAAAGGCTCTTTTAAAACTAAAAATATACGTTACTTTTAAGTTTCATAATATAAACATTTAAAATCCAATTTCAATGACATGTCTTTTTATTCATTTCAACTTCTCATTTATTATTGGCCATTTGCAGTTTTTTATTTAGGTTTCCTTTGATATAGCAATTTATTTAAATAAAAGTGTTAGAATGAAGGAAAAGTTACAACAATTACTATAAATGTTTAGTAGCCAAAACAATACACACAAAACAACTACAGCCATATCCAATCGTAAAACCTTCGATCGAGGCCTTCGATTGGAAGACAGTATATATCTTTTGTATATTTGTTTTTGGTATTATCTTTTGTATATTAACACCAATGTTGTTTTAAATTAAAATTAAAATAATTTATTTTTATTTACATACGTTATTTTTTCCTTAAAAATACATTAATAATTATTAATAATTACATGTAAGTTAGGTAAGTTAGGTGCAGTTGCATGCTTAAATTATTTTTAAAAATTAAATAATCCTATAAAATATATAAACTAATAACATGCATAAAAAATACATTATTTTAAAATTGATATAATATTTCAAATGTTAATATAACACCATAGTATACTATCTTAGATATATAAAATATATATATATCTATAAATCGAGGCGTTTATCTATCACATCCCAAAAAGTGAGATCGGCTTTTTTAATAAAATATTAATGTTGTTTACAGCGTGGCTGACCTTCCTAGCTTTAATATGCTTTTAACTAACTAGTTTATAAATAATATGTTATTATCGCCCCTGCTCTGGCTTATATAACTCTATTTAGTTAATCTGCTTCTTGGATCGTTGAAGGTAACTCTTAGGTTTACCATGAAGGGGATTAAGATAAAAACCTTGGTTGTTTTTGGGACATTATTTAAACCTGTAAAAGTGTTTAAGTTTGTCATGTGTCAATGTAAATAGTAAAACATATTTTCTTGCTTTATGAAAAGTATTCATCTTATTAAGACATAAACCAACATACTTTCTTGTTATATGAGAAGCATTCAACTTATTAAGATTGTTTAGCTTACAAGGTATTAATTTAACTTTTACAATTAAAGTCTTTTGTTGGGTTTGGCATTTTGCTGTTGTAAATTTACAAGCTTACTAACTTTTGATTTCACATCAGATATCATACATGGGTAATTAAATTAACATTACTATTTTAAATTTTAATTAACATTACTATTTTAGATTTAATAAGCTATTAGATATATAAAATATATATATTTATAAACGCCGATAGATATATAGGCATTGATAGCTCTCGACGTTTATAAATATATATATTTCATATATCCCAAACTTATTAGTTTTCAAGAAACGTAACTCTTAATGTCCGTGGACGGATAATTTTCTTAATGCCGACTTTTAAGGTTTTTGTAAAATAATATAAAAAAGTTTGGGCACCATTTTAGTTTAAATAGTTTAAATATTTTTTAAATATTTTATATCCACCGTAACCCTTAATGTCCGTGGGCGAATAATTTTCTTAATGCTGACTTTTTTAATAAAATATTAATATTGTTTATGGCGTGGCTTCCTAGCTGCCATTGTAGGACGCGTATCGGCTTATTTAATAAAATATTTTAAAGATTTAACTACTCCTTTCATTAACTCAAAGTTATCGAGACTGCATTTTAAACTATATTTTTTAAGGAACATCGTTTCAAACTTTCATTATGCACCAAATTAAATAATTCACAACTAAATAATTCACTTTATTTCTCACTAAGGATATTCTTTTTTAAATGATTTTTTAACATCACAATTAAATTATAAAACTTTTAATTTATAAGTTTCTATCTTTCTAAAATATAATTTTAATTAGGTTTAAGGCGTAAACCAAAACCTCGTAAAGGGTATAGGTCCAAAGTTCAAATCTGGAGGCTTGTTGAACTGAACGCTTATCCCTATAGGTCCAAAGTTCAAACCTCGTAAGGGCCCTTTACGAGGTTTTGGTTTACGCCTTAAACCTAAGGTAAACCAAAGGGATAAGCGTTCAGTTCAACAAGATTTGAACTTTGGACTTATAGGGATAGGTCCAAAGTTCAAATCTGGAGGCTTGTTGAACTGAACGCTTATCCCTATAGGTCCAAAGTTCAAATCTCGAGTCTCGTTGAACTGAACGCTTATCCCTTTCCTGGTGCTTTTAGTAGCGTAAAAGGTTTTAAATGATTGTGGCATGGTGATTATAGGGATGAAATGCAAAAAGAACTGTGTGGCGACTTTCGAAACAAACAGCGCGACAACGCTGAATATTATGGCGGTCATAAAAGCCAAACAGCCTGCCCGGATTCGTAGCAGCTACCAATTCCACCATGTAAATTCAAAAAAAAATAAAATTAAAATATAATATATAGACAATCTTAGTTTAATTAAAAATAATAAAAATTTAAGATCATAACTGTACACAGTTTTGCTTAATACCTTGAATGCAATATAATTAATATTTACTTAATATGAAGGGAAGTATATTAATATTTACTTAATATGAAGGGAGCGAGCGCGCGGGCCGAGAGTAAGTGTAGCAACAAGTGCGAGTGCGCGGGCCGAGAGTAAGTGTAGCAACGAGTGCGCGCGCGGGCCGAGAGTAAGTGCAACAACTAGTACGCGTGCGAGTCGAGAGTAAGTGCAGCAGCAAGTGTGAGCAAGCTGGGAGTAAGTGCAGCAGCAAGTGCGAGCGCGATCGGGGAGTAAGTGCAGCAACAAGTTTGAGTAAGTGCAACCGAAAGCGAGTGCGAGTGAGTGCAGCCAAAAGTGAGTGCAAGCGCAAGCTGGGAGTAAGTGTAGCAATCATGGCAAAAGAGCAAAAGGTTCATCCAGAGTGCATCAATGCTTCAAACCCTTACCATGAATGTGTGGAACATTGTTTCCAAAAAATTGTTGAAGCCAAGGAATGCTGGGAAAAAGAAGAGACAAGGGCAATTGTGAGCCAAGAGGGAGTGCAAGTTGGAAGTGAGCGCGAGGTAGGAGAGAGTGTGAGGCAGGAGAGAGTGCGAACCAAAAGGGAGTGCAAACTAAGAGGAAGTGCAATCCAGGATTCAATCATGGCTAAAGAGCGGCAAGTTCATCCAGAGTGCATCAATGCTTCAAACCCTTACCACGAATGCGTGGAACATTGTTTCCAAAAAATTGTTGAAGCGAAGGAATGCCAAGAAAAAGAAGAGACACGAGCAATTGTGAGCCAGGAAGGAGTGCAATCCAGGAGCAAGTGTGAGGCAAGAGAGAGTGCAAGTTGGGAGCAAGAGCGAGTGCAAGCAAAGAGGGAGTGCAAACCAAGAGGGAGTGCAAGCCAAGAGCAAGCCCCATTAGCTATTGTGGAAGGAAAGTCATTTTTGAAAGCCCTAATGGGAAGTCACGATGCCCTAGCTAGAAATCAAAATGCCCTTGTTGGAAGTATGAAGGCCCAAGCTAGAGATAAGCGAAAGAGCGAATACATGGCAAGTTCGATCCAGGTAGCAGATGGTACACCAAAAGTAAGTATCAAGGATGAGATGATTGAGCATGATATAATGGTTCTTAAAAGTAGAGGGCTAATATGTAAGTTCCATAGATCATGGCCAGGGTTTTTGGAGATTCAAAATTGGATCAAGTGGAAGTGGGGATTGAATTCAAATTATTCTGTGACTTTTCTTCCTAAAGGTTTTTTCCTCATCATCTTTTCCAGTTCAAAAATTAGGGATAAAATAATGGTTGGTGGTCCATGGTTTATGGGAAGAGATGCACTTTATTTGAGACCATGGAACGAAAATTTTTCAGTTGAGACAGAAACTATTAAGAAGCTTCCAATGTGGGTTAGGCTTTTTGGACTTCCATATCAGCTTATAAATAAGGATGTTTTGAAAAATATTGGAAATACCCTAGGGGAATTCATCAAGGAAGGACCAACAACTAAGGAGTGAAAGCATGCTATATATACTCGAATATGTGTTGCTATGGATATTTCAAAACCTTTGCCACAATCCATTAAGATTAAATCTGAATCAAGAGAATGGGATCAACAAGTAGATTATGAAAATATTGCATTTCGTTGCCACAATTGTTTTGAGATTGGACACATGGCAAGAGTTTGCAAAGTAAAAACTATGAAGAAAGAGATAAAAAATTCTAGCCATGAGATAAACTTCAAGACGAAGCAAGGAAATCATTCAATAATAGAAGCTAGATCAGATCAAGGATATTCCACTCCAAAAGAAGAGGCAAAGAAATCCTATCGACAATATCAATTGGCAAGTTTAGAAGGAATTAAAGGTGCAAAAGAAGATGTGGAGATAAAACCCAAAACAAAGACAGCAAAAAAGGTCAAGTTTATTCCAGGTAAATCATCTTCATTTTCCTCAAGTAGTATAGAATCCTTTTCAGGTAATAAAAGTGAAAGTGGTGAAGATGTTATCCCTTGCACTTTAAGGTTTCAAGAGCAGAATAATATAGAAATGAGGTTGGAGGAAACCCATAACAATTTAGGGTTTTTAGGGCAGAATAAGAAGGTAATTGCTACAGAAGAGCATCCTTGTACTTTAGGGTCTCCAGGGAAATATAAAGAAGAGTGTGCTTTTGAGGTTATTCCTTGCACTTCAGATCCTTCAGAACAAGGTAAACCTAAAGATGATAAGTCTTACTATGAGCAGTGTGAGAAGATTGAAGAGATTGATGAAGATGAAAGTATTGCTGAGAATGAAAAAAAAAGAGGAAGACCCAAGAGGCAAAAACAAAGAGAAAAAAAAACACAAAGGGATATTGATATGGGAAAACAAAAGCAAATATCACAAGTGTTAACAAGAAGTGGGGCTAAACCCACAAATAAAATAAAAAATAAAATAACAATGAAAATAATATCTTGGAATATTAGGGGAATGAATAAGAACCCTAAAAAAAGGTATTAAGAAATTGTGAGGTTGTTATAGACAAGATATTTTTGGATATCGAAGCTGGGCAGCAAATATTTGCCATTCGCAGTGTTGAATTTCATCTTGACAGAATTTAAATTTTTGAAGGCAATTGATATAAAAGGAGTTGATTGTGGAAACTTAGCAGTTTGAGGAAGATGAAGAATATTTTTGATAGAAGAGTAAATGAAGAATGTCTCCGATAGAATGACAAAGTTGGATATGCTTTAATTAACTTGTTAGAAATGTAATGAGAGCAATGTAAACTTACATTTTATATAGCCATATTTTACAATTAATTAAAAATTATTTTTAAAAATACATCCCACTACCAAAAAAAAATTATTAAAGCCTAACATTAGAACTCTCCCCCTACCAGACCCTTTCCCTCTTCAAAATAAGAACTAGTGCAACCAAATAATGCAAACCAAGGTTGTAACGACAGAGTCCACACAAAGGGTTACTGCTCCAATTTTTAATTGCATGTGGCCACATGAAATAAAATTTCACACCAAAATTGCCTTTTCAAGATGGACCTGCCTGCAAATATAGAACAGATCAACAAAATGCTCAATTCCATGAGACTGCTCTCCCTTGGATAACTTATATAAAAAGGGTTAAAAAAAAAAAAAAAAAACCTACATTTTCTCAACAACACCTGCCAAAAAAAATGGATGCAGCCTTGTTGGATTGGACTTACTACTTAATTACCTAAAATATTATTCCCTAAATTCTGAAAAGATTAGGTCATATGTGTGACTTTAAGTCAGTCGTTTTACATCTAGATTCTTGCCATATATTTAACCACTCTACAAATCTAGGGTGGAAGAGGGACTTCCAAAACTTCTTGGGAAAAATTCAGTAACATCTCCAAGTTAAAGCTTTTCATGGGGAATATTATTTACCCTTGTACACAATAATTGTTTAGGTTAATTAGTAGCCTGATTTTTACAGGCATGTGAAATTGCATACACCTTAAATTTTGAAGTTCATTAAAAATTTAAAGATATACAAATGCATGGGCTTTGTGTAGATGCAGCCAAAATTGCATGTTGTGTAGTGCTCTAATCAACTTCCTGATACAAATAGGAACACAATCCCCATATCTGCCTTCAAAGAACCAGAAATGATAGACACATGAATATTCTTACATGATGCTCTAAGCAACCTCTCTGAAAGCCTGCCGTTCATGACCTTAATGATCCCAAATTCAATAATCAACTTCTTGATATTTTAGATTTCTATCTGCATAAAAACTGTCATTACCTGACTACTTTCTAGAAAGCAGATAGTCTTCTATTTCTTTAAAAGAAACCCAAAATCCATGTTGACAACTTTGAAATTTCATTGAATTCTCCCTCTTAGGGCACTGAATGCCCTTACAATGCCAGATACACTCCTTGTTTCCATATTATTTTGTGTCATCATAAATGGCATGAACCAAAATGACTAAGTTCAATAGAGCAAGCAGATGGGCTGCATACATTCAAACTCATCTTTTACAATCTTTGGGGATGTATCAAAAACTAGATCAATTGTTCTATATCCAACTTTGTTGTAGTCACATGCTTTGAACTTCACTTGGCATTTGCTACAAATTAAAACATTTTGTAAGAATTTGACAGGATAGAGATCAGGACGATAATTGGCTTCATTGCTTCAACCTTGGAACTTTGGGCATGTGTGAGGACCACCCACTATGATGATGTTATTAATAACCACAAAAAAAAGTTACAAAGTTACAAATTAATTAGACCATTAATTTTGGCCTGTGATTTAAAAAATAAAAGTATTGACTTCAATGTACATAAAAGTTATGCCCGGGCAAGAAAATCATTGACGGCAAGGTAAGCATCACCATGAGGAACAGCATCTTCAGGGTCAGGCATAAAAAGACTAAAGGCAGTGTCCTACACCAGACAGACAAATCAACAATAAGAAAAAATTAACTTCTGAAAGTCTCAACAATATTAACTTCATTGAATTTGTAATTAATCATGTTACCTTCGCATTAAGAAGTAGTTCTCCTGATGTCTTGTCTATGATAACAATTGCACCATGTGCTCTCAGCCATTCTTCACATTCTTCAAGTCCATCAACTTCGTCGCTATTAAACCCTAATGTCTGGGCAATGAAAGTAACTGGAACTGTCGGACGGTATGAACGGCTTATGCATCTGACAGCCTCAAAGCGCATTTTCTCCACATAGAGGTCTAAAATTTAGAGAAGTCAGAAACCGAAAAGTAAATTATAGCCATAACCTGACCAAAGCACAGTTGATCAAATAATCAAATCAAGAATGAACTTCAGTTCTATACCCATCAGACAGGCGCTTAAGCTTGAAGCGGTTCTGTATAAGCGGAAAAAGGCAGTGTAATTTCCTGATGAAACGGCTGCTCGAACTGCTAATGCATGCTTTACAACCTCATCTTTTTTGGCATCTTTTGACAACCTGGGCAGGGGAATGATATAAAATATTAGAACTATGGACATTTGTACAACCTCATCTTTTTTGGCATCTTTTGACAACCTGGGCAGGGGAATGATATAAAATATTAGAACTATGGACATTTGTGTACATGGTTAAAACTTAAAAACAAAGGGAATTGTATATGGTTAAAAACAAAAGGAACTATCTAAGAAAGTCCATCACCATCTTCAGGATCATCTGCACCATAGTTACGAAAATCAGCTAGAAAACCGCTGTCTCCCAATTTTTCCTGAGTCTGCCAGAAATCCAAGTCAAATTGACTCGGAATCGGATTTTGGCAATTTTCTGCCGATTTTTTCAAAAAATCGAGATTCCCCATGGAAAAAATTGGCCGCAGCGGCACTGGTAGAGAAAAAGGTATAAACTCATTTTTTTTTTTTCAATTTCCTTCATTTTCACCTGTTGCAAACTGGAGAAAGGGGTCTGCCTACCTGCTACCACACCAAACCAAACACACTAGGGCATCCTAACAGCAGATTTTTTGCAGTTTGAAGGAATCCAGCAGCCACCAACAACCGCCCAAAGGATTCATCTGAGGTAAGAAAAACTTTTGCAAATTCTTTTTTCTTTTTCCTTTTCCTTTTTCAAGCATGTTATTGTTTTTATTTTTAGATTAAAACCAAATACAACAGCCACCCAACTGTTGCATTTGAACTAATAAAGGTTTTTTTTCTCCTTAGTAAAAATTGCTGCCTAATAACTATGTTTGCAAGCCCATTTTTTCAGCTATCAATGTTCAATGTTTAAACCCTAAACCCTAGTCTATGGTTTAGGGTTTAGGGTTTTTTCCCTCCTTGTAAGTAAATATTGCTGCCTGATAACTAGGTATGCAAGCACATTTTTTCAGCTGTCAATGTTTCAAGTTTAAACCCTAAAACCTAGTCTAGGATTTTAGGGATTTTTTTTCTCCTTTTAAGCTGATAACTATGTATGCAAGCCCATTTTTTCAGCTGTCAATGTTTAATCAATGTTTAAAGTTTAAACTAGGGTTTTTTTTAAGTAATTGATTGTAACTTTATTGTTAATTGTTTCCATGTGCAGCCATAAAAAAATGTTGAAAAGAGATCCAACATGGAAGTATGCAAGAAAAGGGGAAAAGAAAAGGAAATTTTATTGCAATTTTTGTGGGTCTCTTATTCATGGAGGCATTTACCGCCTCAAATTCCATTTGGCAAAGAAAAAAGGGAATGATGTCAAGCCATGCACAAAGGTGTCGGATGAAGTTTGTAATGTTGTAGATGCCCTCATCTCTAGCTCACAGGAAAAAAAAGACCTCAAACAAAGACAAACCGAGGCCATCTCATCCCCCCTTCTCAAATTCACTGTACCGACAGCAGCTTTAGCCGGTTTCACCATGAGAGTTCAAGTCCATTAGTTGCACACGCAGGGAGTGGGACAGATGAGTCCCATTTTGTAGAGCGTTCCACGCTAGGGGCATAACCCACACTTGAGGGTATGGCCGCGTGGAACCAAGATAGGCACAAAGCAACAAGGACAGCTATTGCCATTGGGGTAGGTTGTGTTGGAGATTGGGAAAGAGAATGTTGTCCAAGTCATCACCGACAATGCAACAACGTATAAAGCAGCCGGTAAGATTTTGTAGGAGAGATTCCCCATTATTTTTTCGACCCCATGTGCAGCCCATTGTCTCGATTTGCTCCTCAAAGACATTGAGAAATCACCTTGGGTGGTAGAAGTTGTATAGAAGTCCAAGACTATCACAAAATTCATCTATAACCATGCATGGGTCCTCCAACTCATAAGGCAATTTACTGGTGGGAGAGACCTAGTGCGGGCCGGAGTTACACGCTTCGCCACAAACTTCGTGACATTGCAAAGCATCTATAATGCAAGAGGGTCATTGAAACAAATGTTTGTGAGCGATGACTGGAATTCCAAACAAGCTGCCAGATTCTCCAATGAGGGGCAAAATGTATATGCCTATTTGTTTGAGGAGCCCTTCTAAATTGCCATGGATGAGGGCATCAAGGTACAACACTAAATTTATTAATCTATTTTATTATTTATTTCTTTAATTTAAAATATTTTTCCAATAGGTCCAAGGTGTAGACCAATTGGTGCGACGAAACCCCGTAAGGGGGACAGATGCCCTGGGTTCAAATCTCGGGCCTCATCGGACTGAATGCTTGTCCCTTTCCTAGTGCTTTCAACGGCATTAATGGTTTAAAATGAATGAGGCATGGCAGTTATAGGGGCAAACTGCGTGGAGTATTGTGTGGCGGCTTCCAAGGCGGACAGCACGGAATACCGTGGCAGCCATAGAGACAAGCAGCGCTCTCGGATCATCGCGGCGGCTACCAATTGCACCATGTAAATCAAATATATATTGTTGAGTGGTGTTTTCACCCAATTGTGAAAGCACACTCTCCGGTAGGATCTGAGTCCTAAAATCCTCTGCTTGCAAAGAAGGTAACTTCTCCAAGGTTCCTGTTATGCTGATTCTTTGTCTACCAATGATGTTATTCAAGTGAAATGCTAGGAATACCTTAGGGTTTGCAAGTGGATGTTAACAAGGGGCACTGGGGTTTATATAATTTGAATTTACAATGGACTCAAAGTGAATAATTGTACTTTAATCTTGGATTTTGATGGATTTTCAGTTATTTATTTGGATACAGTAATTAAACTGCAGAAAATAAAGCAAGGGTTTGAACAATAAAGAAAAGTAAATGAAAGAGAAACTAAACTACAATCGGAATGCTGCCATCAATTCGATGAAATCGAAGATAATGAGGTTTTCTCGCATGCAACCTAACCTAATGAACCCGCAAACTCGCACAATCCAAATAAGCTAGGTGCGGGCTTCTAAGGTTTCTACTGTAATTCCAGATTCATGCATTCGCATGAAGCAACCAAGAGCACTTGCATTAAACTTCACCTAAAAGCCTTATAAATCTGAAATGAATGATATAACATTAAATCATGCATACAAAAAATGACTCCTTCTTTCTCATCAATTAGATGCCAACTCTCCGTATTTTGTATTAAATGATATGTCAATTACATTCAAAGAATGTTCCAGGCATAAATATTCCAGAACAAAAGAAGGAAATTGCCCAAGTGCAGGCCCATAATAGCATGAAGCTCTTGTCTCTGCAACTCTTCAATCGGCAATTTCCAACCCCTCTTTCAATCTGCACTTCTGGCTTTATACTAACGGAAACGGCTCTTCGATTCTCCCTGTGTCGCTTTGTTTCATCTTCCTGCATGTGACCCTTCAACTTCCCCTTCTTTTCGTTGCTTTTGACTCACTCGATGCCGAGACCTTTGAAATCCTTCGTTGCATGTAACGCTTCTGCAACTCTGACATCTGTACGCCACGTGTCCTACGTTTTCTGCGCCTTCTGTAACGTTTTCCTGTGCAAATCACGACAAAAACTGCATGCAGCCTGTTCACCTTCCTAGCCGCGAAAACGTGACATGTCACGAAATCGCGACATGTCGCGATATCGCGACGCCCTCCTCGTTCGTATGCCTTCGGCCGCTTTCTGTCGCGATATCGCGACGTTTTTCACCTTCGGACCTTCATGCCGCTTTCTGTCGCGATATCGCGACGTTTTTCACCTTCGGACCTTCATGCCGCTTTCTGTCGCGATATCGCTACCGATTTCTATTTTAAGCCTCCTTTCCACAGGTCGCTCCTTTTTCTGGAATCGCTACCGTTTCGCCTTCGGACCTTCTTGCCGCAACTCGTCACGATATCGCTACCGCTTTCCCTCCGTACTTGTTAACTTTCGCGATTTCGCTACCATTTCTTCATCCGTACACTTTCCCAGCAACACGTCGCGAAATCGCGACCATTTTCTCCTCCGTACACTTTGCCAAAACACGTCGCGAAATCGCGACCATTTTTCATCATCCGTACGCTTTGCAAAACACGTCACGAAATCGCGACCATTTTCTCCATCCGTACGCTTCGGCAAAACACGTCACGAAATCGTGACACTTTTCATCATCCGTACGCTTCAAAACACGTCACGAAATCGCGACCATTTTCATTCTTTTCCAACGGCATGTCACGATTTCGCGACACCTTTTCTTTTCTTCTCAGCGACATGTCACGATTTCGCTACACCTTTTCACTCTTTTCCAGCGATATGTCGCGATTTCGCGACAACTTTCAATTTTTCTTTTCTCCTTTTCGGCAGCGATGGAGCTACATGTCGCGATTTCGCGACACTTTCCTATTTCCGACAGCGATGGCGCGACATGTCGCGATTTCGCGACACTTTCAACACTTAGGCATTTTTTCTCTTTTCTTCAATTTTAGCATCTGGGTCACCGAGATTCTTCTCTGCAAGCCTGCAAAAAGGTGGGTCCCCAATTTTGGGGTGTGTTGTGGATCAACCACAACAAATGGCGACTCACTGTCAAATGCTCTTGAGCATTTTAGTAAGAACCCAACCTGAAACATATCACAAACTCGCAAACATATGTTAGCACATAAGCAAAATAACAAATGCCCAAAGATCATAAGTACATGAATCATCAGAATCATCAAGTATTAGCTAAGTGTGTGCAATGTGTTTTCATTCCCTATCGTTTGAAATTGATCAACATTCCATTATCAGCTTTGCATGAATGCATATGTGGGATGGTGAATGATTTGTGTACCCTAATGAATGTGCAAGGAGATTTTGCTTTCATAAAAGGCATGGTCCTTCTTCTATTATTATGTACAAGCATTCAAGATTGCCAAACCCTCTTAGGATCCACTAATTCATTACCTTATTGTATCCCAAAGTTGGTTACGAGTCTCTACCATCTAGAACCCATGTGCAAGTGAATGTGAAATCAGAACTTTGGGGAATCAGACTCCCAACCAACCGAGATGAGAGTTTAACCCTATCCTTACTATTCTGATTTAGAGTTCATTACCTCACTTTAAGCAAAATAATTAAACCAGTTATGGAAGAAATGGTCATGCTAGTCTAACCCTCTAGACAATCAGTGGTCTTGTTTTTTAGGCAAGACATGATGCCATGCATGGGCATATCTAACCCCACAATCCAAAACTTATCTTCATTTCTTTGGACCTTGGGGATGACTACCCATCCTTTGCAGAGGACAAGTAGTACGATCCTTACAATCCAATATAAAGATGAGATGGGAAAAATTTATTTATTTATTTATTATTATTATTTTTTTTTTTACTTCTTGGACCTTGGGGATGACTACCCATCCTGGCTAGGGACATGTAGTACGATCCTTACAATCCAAACTTTAGATGAGAAATATTAATTTTGTTGCTTAGACCTTGGGGATGACTACCCATCCTTTGCAGAGGACAAGTAGTACGATCCTTACAATCCAAGATTTATTATGAAATGAGACATAGGAGCTTTGGGGAATCAGATTCTCAACCTAAGCGAGATGAGAATTTATGCCCTATCCTTACTACTCCATGTAGGTCAAACCAAAGCTTTGGGGAATTGGATCCTCAACCTAAGTTCGATGAGGATTTAACCCTATCCTTACTACTCTGATTTTAGGCTTTAAGCTTAATGGAAGTGGTCAAAACCACTGCTTTAAGGATCATGTTGCATAATAGGATAGACATGAATAACTTCTTTCGCCCAACCTTTTCCTCCAAGTTAGGTTTTGATCATTTTGCTCAAGATCCTTTTTAATGTATGAGACGTGCTTGGTTCTAGATACCTCAAGACTCAGCTTCCAACCTTAGGATTTACTTACATATATGTTATAACACAACCCTAAGAGGATTTGACATACTTTAATGGCTTGTACCTAAGATGCATATGTAACTAAGATGAGATGTATGTAAGGTGAGATGGAACATGAATGCATTATTTCTTGAATTACAAATGGAATGAATTGTCATGCAAAACTGATTCTTTCATGCATCACAAAATCAAACAATATAACTTAAAATGTTTTATGTTACTTGTGGAGCTTTTACAAGATAATTCCAATATTTCATATTCTCCTAACCTTAAGCATAAGTTGACATCTCAATTTTTTATTCTTTATTTTTTTATTTTTTTTTTTATTTATTATTTTTTTATCAAAATTAACACACATGTCAATTGAAATCAAATCCATAACCAAAATCCTAGCTAGACTAACAATCCTAAACAATAAAAACAAAATCTGAAAATCCCCCACCAAAACCAAAAGAATAATATCAAAGTCTCACAACCTAAGGGCTAAAATAATGCTTTAAAATCTGCCCATTAACCGGTAGCATGAAATCTCTCCCTTCTAAGGTTTTTAGCCTGAAGGTATTCTTCCCAAGAATCTCTAAAATCTGATATGGGCCTAACCAAAGACAATCAAACTTTTGATGATTCCCTTTTTCCTCATGTCTTTTGTCCCATAGTAATACCAAATCTGAAATTCTGAATGATTTAACTTTGGCCCTTCCGTCAAACCATCTCTTGATAACTCGCCCGGTGTTTATTCATGTGATTCATGGCCTCTTCTCTCTTTTCATCAAGGTGCAACAACCGGCTCAACCTCGGCTTCAACTTGATCATCTCGTCCCCAAGTACTCTTGTATGAAATGTAAGGTCCGCAACTTCAAATTTGCTGGAAATATCGGGTCTTGCCCATAGACCAAATGATAGGGAGTATTCCCTATGGACTCTTTCACTGGTCCTATCTCGCCCAAAGGGCAAACTTTAGTTGGTCGTGCCAGTCCCGAGGGTTCTTTTCCAAAAACTTCTTAATAGTATTCAACAAATTCTTATTTGAAGACTCGGCCAACCCATTTCCTTGAGGATAGTAATTGGATGCAAACTTTAAGCTCACTTTGTTATCATATGCCCAATCTGCAAATTGTGTAGAAATAAAAGCTTTACCATTGTCACTGACAATAGAGTCGGGCATTCCAAATCTTGTTATAATTTGATCCTCAAGAAATTTAATCACAACATCTCGTGGTGGCATGTTTAGTAGGAATCGCTTCTGTCCACCTTGTACAGTAGTCTGTAGCTGTCAAAATGAATTTATGAGAATCAAAAGAATTTGGGTTAATAACCCCGATGAAATCTAGTCCCCACTCGTGCAAATGGTCTCATTTCAACTACAAGTTGCAACGGCATGGCTGCATTTCTCTCTCTATTTGCAGCCACTTGACGGATATGACAAGATCGTACATGGGTATGCGCATCCTTGAAAATATGTGGCCGTAGTATCCTCGCTCTCAGGATTTGATGTGTCGTAGCATTGGCTGCACCATGACCAGCTCCATGTTTCCCGTGAAATTCCCGCAACACCCCGGCAGCCTTCTTCTTTGTTCAAGCACCTCATGTAGATACCTTCATGATTCTTCCCGTAAAGCACACCAGATTTTATCAGATAATTGATAGATTTAAGCCTTAAGGCTCTTCTCTGTGTTGAATTCAGATTAGAAGGACACTTACCAGTCAATAAAAATTGCACAATATCAACATACCAGTCATCCTTAGCCATGTATTCTGTATTTGAGCATTGACCTGTTATTTGCGGATTATTTTCTGCGATCGCCTTCGCCAGTCCCTGTCCTCGAACTAGTTTCATTGGTTGGATTTCGAGATCAAATTCTTGGATGGTTGAAATCCATTTTCCTCTCTTCTCACCTAGTTCATTCTGTAAAAACATGGTCTTGACAGCAGAATCGGGCACGATGGCAATAACTCTGCTATGTACGATGTAGTGCCTAAATTTTTTCACAGTTTTGAAAAGTGCGTACATTTGCTTATCAAGGATTGAATACCTTAATTGAGCGTCTTTCAGTGGGGGCACTTAAAAATGCAATGGGTTTTTCGGCACTATCCTCACCTTTTTGGGTTAATACACTCGCAAAGGAGTGTTCTGATGCAAAAGCATAAATATAAAAAGGCTTGGAGTAGTCTGGACTTATAAGGACAGGGGCTCTGGAAATGGCATCTTTGATATTCTGGAAGGCCACTCTACTTTCCTCGTTCCATTTTACATCCACATCTTTCTTTAGCATCTTGTTCGTAGGCTTGGCTATCTCAAAGAAAGCTAGAGATAAACTTCCTCACAAAATTAACCCGCCCAAAGAAAGATCTCAATTCTTTCTTACTACTCGGGAGAGGTAGGTTTTGGATAGCTTGTATCCTTTCTGGGTCGATGGATATGCCCTCTTTCGAAATGATGTGACCCAGCAATTTTCCTTCTGTCACTCCGAAAATGCACTTTTTGGGATTTAAGGAAATTCCATGTTCTCTCGCATCTTTGAAGCACTTTCTTCAAATCTTTAACATGATCCTCTCTCCTCTTCGAGAAAATTGGGATATCATCCACATACACGATGATGCATTTGCCTATTAGCCCTTTGAATGCGTAATCCATGGCGCGTTGAAAAGTTGCACCAACATTTAACAGTCCGAACGACATTCTCTTATATGCAAATGTCCCCCACTTGGTAGTGAAGGCTGTTTTCATCCCGTCATCCGGATGTATAAGAATTTGGTTGTACCCCGAATATCCATCGAGAAAGGACATCATTTCAGATCCATTTACCATTTGCAGAATTTCATCGATTGATGGTAATGGATAATTATCTTTTTGAGAGGCTTTATTAAGATTTCGAAAATCTATGCACAACCTAATCTCTCCACTCTTTTTCTCACTCGGAACGAGGTTGGCCACCCAGAGTTGAGTGCCTAAAAGAAAAATGATTTTCGCTTCCAATAATATTTTAACCTCCTTTTCGATCAAAGGCTCCAATAGCGGGTTAACAACTCGCTGTCTTTGCCTAAAAGGCTTGGAGTCTGGCTTCAAAGGGATGGTATGTGTGATAATGTTTTGGTTGTAAGTCTTCAGCTCATTGTAGTTCCAAGCAATACAATCTATGTAATGCTTCAATGCCAGTATTATATTGCTCCTTTCTTCCTCTCGTACATGCCTTTGCTATGTACACCTCCTTTGGATTGTCTGCACTCCCTAGATTAATTGAATCACACGCATCTTTGGGGAGTGGGACTCTTTTTCTTTTCTTGTTCTTGCATTCCATGTCGAACATCTTCTCTAATGAAACCACGTCTTTAGGAATTTTGTTGGATTGATACGCAGTTTCACTTTCATCTTCTGTTCCATCCCGCCACCTTTGCTCCTCATCAATCACCCGATTTTCAAAAATACCCGAGTTCGTGACAAATTTGAAGATATGTCCGTCACTTTCAAAAACTTGGAAATTCTTTACATTATCGGGTATTGATGGACAAGGAACCAGTTCAATGGAAAATTTTTTACATCTTCTTATATCAACCGGATTCAACATGCCCGCGGCGACTGCAAGAGAGTCTGCTATTCGATTTCCTTTCCTAGAAATAAGGGCTATGTTGAATGCATCAAACTCTTCCATGAGGTCCATAACCCTAGTTCTATAAAGGCTCAGTCTTTTGTCGCGGCATGTATACCGTCCTTTGATTTGCTTGACAACCAACTCGGAATCTCCCAAAACCTTCAAGCATTTAACATGTTTGCTCAATGCTAGACGTAAACCATAGATCAATGCTTCGTACTCTGCCACATTGTTTGTGCAAGGAAATTGCAGTCTGTAGGCAGCTAGCAATGGTTTACCTCCTGGACCAGTGAGCTCGACTCCAGCCTCCCGCTCCCCGTCTAGACTTTGATCCATCAAACTTGAGCAACCACGTGTAATCATTTTCTTCGAAGAATGACCATGACACACTTCTTCTTTAAACTCTTCAACAGCCTTCCTCAACATCAAGTGCATAGACTCCTAGGTCCGGCTCGTAAAACTGAACTTCATTCGGCTTGTTAAAATCTGTTATAATCTCTTTAAGCCTCGGTTCGTTTTCCACTCTTATTTGATTTGCAATTCCCTTCCATGGTAGCCACATATGCGAGCAGTCTGTTGCAAAATAGCCATTCAGAGTTTTCATCCAATCCCTAGCAAGTAACATTCCATACCTACTTGGGATATTAACCACCAAAATGTCCACAACCTGCTGAACCCTGGGTTCAGAATTCAATTGAATCTTGACATCATATAAAGTCCCCACTACATTTACTTCTGATCTGTCCAGTTGCAGGACTGTACATTTGGATGAAACAGGCCGTAGACCCAGCATTTTACATATTTCTGTAGGCATGAGGTTGCTCGTGGCACCTGTGTCCACCAAACAAGTTATGCAAATTCTTACCCGCAATTCTCATAGTCAGTAAGAATGGCGGGACATCCCTTCTCTCCTTTCGCAAAATAAGATGGGATTCAACTCTTTTTTCCTTCCACATCGGATCGGTGAGTTCAAAGCTCTTATCAACGCCTCCTTTTGACCAGGCAATTTATCTGCGTCCAGGAATGAAAGGCTAGATTTGGACTTCTTCATATCCTCCACTACGTCATAATTTGGTTTTTCGAATTTGACTGCTCTTCTCGGACGTCATTAGACATTTCTCTTCCGAGTGGAGGGGGAGGGTTGTTACTTGCCTTTGTATCTGGAGGAAGAATAGAATTGTTTGGAGGTGTTGATGAGGTTTTAGGGGCTTTAGACTTACTTCTCAAATGGTATCCATGGTTCCCCTTTCTCGAAATCTCGAAAAGCTTGCACCTCCTGTTCCAGAATTTCGTCTTCTTCTTCCTCACTCTCACCCTCTTGATGATATACAGTTTCCATCACCATAACATTATCATCTTGGTGTTGTGATGGACTCTCATTTGATACCAATTCCAAATCATCAACTTGTGCTTGAAGACAATGAGTGTATCTAGCAATCTCAGGACAATTCCTCTCATTGTGTTCTTTTGTGTTATGTAACCTGCACCCCCTTTCCCATGCCAAATCTGAAAGATTCAAAAGAGAATTGGATTGGCTAGGGCCTGCAGAAGCATCTAATTGATTAGCAATGGGAGCAGGAACTCCCCCATTGTTTGGCTTGGTGTTCCAATGCCTCCCTCTATTGTTAAAATTCTGATTTGGGTGAGGGGCATGGGACTCATACTTCTGTTGTTGAACCCCGTCATTGCTCGGCTTTAAGCACTAGTTTCTTGAGCTCCTCGACTTCTCGAATAAACATCTTTTGGTGGAATCATATTGTTGTTAACCCCCGTTGGATTCGCATAATTAATGGGGTCTTGATTCAACACTGGGGTCGGGTTCTGAGGAATTGGATTCCCGTATGGGTTGACACTTTGAATCGGGGTTGGATTTGGAAATGGAACTATGGCCTGAGGATTGGCATGACTAGTTCCTTGCATAGTAGGTTGACTGCTCTACAAAAATGCAGGGACAGGTGGAATGGCTGTGATTGGTTGGATTGGAATGGGTGCATACGCGGGTGCTGGTGGATACGGCTGCTGATATGGAAAGGCGTTCATGCTTGGCATTTGTGGTGCCAAGAGTTGATTTGCCTGGGGAGCTTGACCATATGGAGCATACTGTCCCATCACAGGCATCTGGGTAAACCCGTAGCCTTGTGGCGTCATTTGCTGCTCGATAGTCATGGCTTCGTTATAGGCCAAAGCCAACGTGGTAACCTGAGGATTGCGCCTTGCAAACATGGCTGTCATGGGGTCCAATGCCCCAAAATATATCTGCAAAGCCACTGCGGGATCAATAGCAAAGTGCCTAATTGCTCTGTTATAGCACTTTTGGAATCTCTGATTAAACATTCTGATCGGTTCCCCTTGGCCCCTTTTGCATGTAATAAACTGATTGTAAATAGTTGCGGGATCTAAGGGTGACCTAAATTGATTGACAAAGGCATTTTCCATTTGTGTCCAAGAGGTGATTGAACCAGCTTGGCAAGCATATATACCATTCATATGCTATTGGATCTAAACTCATAGGGAAAAGTCTCGCAGGCCACATCTTCATATTGAACTTGCAGCCTAATTAAAACATCCCTATAGGCTTGGATATGTTCTTCTACTGTTCTTAGGCCATCTGGCTTGTATTTAGGCAGAAATATTTCAATGTTCTTGGGGATTTCATGGATATCCCCGACAATATTCAAAGGAGTATTGTTAGCTCCATACCAAGGAGCCGCTGGAGCTTGAGCCATTTGACTCGTAATTGATGTAGACAGACCTACAATAGCAAGAGAAATATTACTAACTATAGGCACACTAGGGGAAACGGATATTACCGGCGTAGGTCCACTCGACGTTCCCCGGAGAAAATAGGTCTTTTGCGATCGGTGTGCTTACGACTTGCTTGGCTTTACTCTTGGGAGTACCAATAAGGTCGTGAAAAATGGTTTCTCCGGTTGTTTGAGACCCGGTCGCAATACGGCGTGGTGGGTCCAACTCGCCCGAGGAAACCCTCGGCTATTTCGAAGAAAACCCGCAACAAAAACAAAAACAAGTGTTGCAGGTTTAGCCGTAAATGATTTCAAAATTAAGTCAAAAACAAGACATTCGGATATGAAAATCAAAATCAAATAAACCAGTTCGGGCCCTCCTTCTAGCGCCAATCTGTTGAGTGGTGTTTTCACCCAATTGTGAAAGCACACTCTCCGGTAGGATCTGAGTCCTAAAATCCTCTGCTTGCAAAGAAGGTAACTTCTCCAAGGTTCCTCGTTATGCCGATTCTTTGTCTACCAATGATGTTATTCAAGTGAAATGCTAAGGAATACCTTAGGGTTTGCAAGTGGATGTTAACAAGGGGCACTGGGGTTTATATAATTTGAATTTACAAGTGGACTCAAAGTGAATAATTGTACTTTAATCTTGGATTTTGATGGATTTTCAGTTATTTATTTGGATACAATGAATTAAACCGCAGAAAATAAAGCAAGGGTTTGAACAATAAAGAAAAGTAAATGAAAGAGAAACTAAACTACAACTAGAATGCTGCCATCAATTCGATGAAACCGAAGATAATGAGGTTTTCTCGCATGCAACCTAACCTAATGAACCCGCAAACTCGCACAATCCAAATAAGCTAGGTGCGGGCTTCTAAGGTTTCTACTCGTAATTCCGTATTCGTGCATTCGCATGAAGCAACCAAGAGCACTTGCATTAAACTTCACCTAAAAGCCTTATAAATCTGAAATGAATGATATAACATTAAATCATGCATACAAAAAATGACTCCTTCTTTCTCATCAATTAGATGCCAACTCTCCGTATTTTGTATTAAATGATATGTCAATTACATTCAAAGAATGTTCCAGGCATAAATATTCCAGAACAAAAGAAGGAAATTGCCCAAGTGCAGGCCCATAATAGCATGAAGCTCTTGTCTCCGCAACTCGCAATCGGCAATTTCCAACCCCTCTTTCAATCTGCACTTCTGGCTTTATACTAACGAAAACGGCTCTTCGATTCTCCCCGTGTCGCTTTGTTTCATCTTCCTGCATGTGACCCTTCAACTTCCCTTTCTTTTCGCTGCTTTTGACTCACTCGATGCCGAGACCTTTGAAATCCTTCGTTGCATGTAACGCTTCTGCAACTCTGACATCTGTACGCCACGTGTCCTACGTTTTCTGCGCCTTCTGTAACGTTTTCCTGTGCAAATCACGACAAAAACTGCATGCAACCTGTTCACCTTCCTAGCCGCGAAAACGTGACATGTCGCGATATCGCGACGCCCTCCTCGTTCGTATGCCTTCGGCCGCTTTCTGTCGCGATATCGCGACGTTTTTCACCTTCGGACCTTCATGCCGCCGTCGCGATATCGCGACGTTTTTCACCTTCGGACCTTCATGCCGTTCTCGCGATATCGCGACGTTTTTCACCTTCGGACCTTCATGCCGCTTTCGTCGCGATATCGCCGCTTTCCCTTCGACCTTCTCCGTCGCGTATCGCGACCTTTTTCTGCCTCCTTTCCATGTCCTCCTTTTCTTTTCCCTGGTCGCTCTTTCCTTCGGACCTTCTTGCCGCAACTGTCGCGATATCGCTACCGCTTTTGCCCTCCGTACGTTTTGCCGAAACCTGTCGCGATTTCGCTACCACTTCTTCTCCTCTCCAAAACGCAGAAAAATCGCGACCATTTTCTCCATCCGTACTATTTGCCAAAACACGTCGCGAAATCGCGACCATTTTTCATCATCCGTACGCTTCGGCAAAACACGTCGCGAAATCGCGACCATTTTCATCATCCGTACGCTTCGGCAAAACACGTCGCGAAATCGCGACACTTTTCATCATCCGTACGCTTTGGCAAAACACGTCGCGAAATCGCGACACTTTTCATCATCCTTTCCAGCGGCATGTCGCGATTTCGCGACACCTTTTCTTTTCTTCTCAGCGACATGTCGCGATTTCGCTACACCTTTTCACTCTTTTCCAGCGATATGTCGCGATTTCGCGACAACTTTTAATTTTTCTTTTCGGCAGCGATGGAGCTACATGTCGCGATTTCGCGACACTTTCCTGTTTCCGGCAGCGATGGCGCGACAAGTCGCGATTTCGCGACATGTCGCGATTTCGCGACACTTTCAACACTTAGGCATTTTTTCCTCTTTTCTTCAATTTTAGCATCTGGGTCACCGAGATTCTTCTCTGCAAGCCTGCAAAAAGGTGGGTCCCCAATTTTGGGGTGTGTTGTGGATCAACCACAACATATATATATATATATATAGAGAGAGAGAGACAGAGAGATTTTTCCATTTGGGAATCTTGTATTGTATTGTAATTTTTTTTGTTGTAACATATTTTTATTTAAATTAGTTTTCTTTTTTTTCAGATGTCAGAGCCTTTGGTGAAGTGTTGATGGAGAACAATCTGCAATGGCATATGTATGTGTCGGCTATGGACAAGGCAAAAGAGGCAATTGCCGCATTTTATGGATGTCTGCAGCCAATACAATCCCATTTGGACAATCATTGATAGATGATGGACATCTCAGATCCATAGGCCTCTTCATGCAGGGTACTACTTGAACCCCAAAATTTGTATTCTAATACATTTCACGTGGATTATGAGGTGATGGCGGGCCTTGGACTTGCCTTGAGCGCATGTGCTCTGATAAGGAATTGCGTGATAAGGTTTGTGAAGAGATGCAAGCTTATAAGGAATATCAAGGCCTCCTTTTCCCATTCGAGCAATGCATTCAAATGAGTCAAAATTGAGGCCAGATAACCCTCATCGAATTATTATTTATTTTGTCTTTTGATTTTGTTTACAAAAATAATCTCAATTTACTATTTTACATGTGAATTATTAAATTTTTTTGTTGATGTTGTTTCTAGATTTATGATGGGATGACTATGGTGCATTTACACCTAATCTGCAACACTTGGCCATTAGAATATTATCTCAACCATGCAATGCTTCAGGTTGTGAGCATAATTGGAGTATGTTTGAGCACATACACTCCAAGAAGCGCAATAGGCTTACATAAGAAAAGTTGAATGATCTTGTTGTTTGTTCATTACAACCTTCGTCTCCACCATAAAAGAATTACAAAAACAAATACCGAGGCCATTGACCTAAGTGACATTGATCCATCATCCAAATGGATCACATATCTAGAGCAGGAGCAGCAATAAGAGCCTCTCTTCTCCCTGGATGAATTACAAAACTTCGAAGACCTAGCAAAGGAGATGACAGCCAAGGCACAAGAAGAGGCAAGGGCACATCAACAAAGAGAGACTAGAGCTTCTTCTAGGGCAAAGGGCAAAGGCATTCAAAGACATTGAGGCATTGTATTTGACAATTTGTCATGACTAATGACACATGTAACTTGTAGTATGTAACTTTTCATATTATAAGCAATACAAGATGTGTTTTGTCACTTTCATGTGTAGTTTAAGCTTGTATCACTTGCCACTTTCATGTGTAGTTTAAGCTTACAGTCTTACATCATTAATATTTGATTTGCATAATGTTAATTCATTGTGATATGCATGAAAAAAAAAATCAATGAAAATTTGCATTTTCTTCAGGTTTTTTTTGGTCATTTTTTGCTGATTTTTTCCCGACTCCCGATTTTTCCTCATTTTTTTTCCAGCCCGATTCCAAGCCAATTCCGATTTTCTCTACTAAGATCTGCACTATATAAGATATTTGGAATGTGCACTAATAACTACTACACAATTATCAATTATCATACTCAAATGACTTTGTATAATGAACCAAATGACCACACGAAAATAAAGAGTTAGCAGGAGTTATTTCCAATAGTTTGCTGGCACAGCCAGTATTTGATGTTCATCAAATACTGATAGGGAAAGCCTCCTAGAGAATTGGAAAAGAGAGTATCATAAATTATTAGTACGGTTTTTTCTTGCATACTACAACTCATTAGAATGCAAACCTATTGACCTGGCACCAAAGGACACAAACTTATTGATGCAGCAACATAGCATAAGCCTAGAAATAACTGGCAATGGAAGGTACATTCTGTTTAAATACCCTAAATAAACAATTAATATTGAGATATACAAATACATGAAAGCAGCAAAAATTACAATTTTAAGGGAACCTGTTTTGAGAGCTAATTATCTAAAAAGTAGTTATCTAATGCCATTAGTTCAACCAGTTAGATGTTTTGACTTTCAAGGAGGAGACCAAGGTTCAAATCTTGTCAAAGGATAAATGCATAATTGCCAAGCTGTTGTAATACCACTATGTGGTCATGATGTAATACATGTGGGGCCCGTTTCAATCTCATATAACCTATTGACAAAAAAAAAGATAATCTAAAGAGTAGTTGTTAGAGAACGTCAACCAAAGACATGCTTCTGGAGAGAGTGAAATGAAACCAAAAAGCGAAAAGGTTCTTCCAACAAGAAGGGGAATATATGGAGGAAACTCAATCAAAAAATGACGAGGCGTATCAGGTTAAGAAATCTCAAACATATTCAACTAAATACTCCCAACAATTCTGTATGTAAAAGAAATCATATAAAATTTCAACCAAACATACCAAACAATTTTGCCGCGTGTCTATTTTGTCTAGAAATCTAAAGATTCAAAAAGTTATAGAAGATGCATGTACCCTATTCCATTGATATTGCTTATATTTCTAACCATAAATATACAACAGCATTCTCTACAGATAAATGTATAGCAGAAAAACATTTGCCACATGCCACCACAACTATGAAGTATGAACCAAAAACACAGGAGATTTTAGACAATATTGCTCGCTAAACTGACTTGATAATGACCCCTTGGATTGGTATAGATGAGTCCATAATGCTAAACTGGGCAAATTACAAAGAGAATGCACACTGAAGTACTTCAAAACTTGACTCTTAAGCATCAAAACCAAGGTTCCACAAGCCTGGGGGAAGGGGGGACGGGTTTCGGGGACGGCAGGCCGATTTTAGGGGACGGCTCGGGGACGGCTGGGGGACGGCTGGTATAATACTATAAAAATTGAAATTTTTTAGAAATTTAGAATAATCTACACATTCAGAATTCTACACCCAACAAAAATGATATTAGTAATCAATTATGTAAGTGCAGCCATTCATATTCATATTAGTTACTAACACATAAGTGGTATTAGGATATTCATATTAGTTACTAAGTGCAGCCATTTAATTATTTCAAGTTCAACAACTATAACTTGAAGGTTCAGCCAAGGATATCAAGTGCAAACAATGTTCAAAATTTATACACTTATTTATGCTAGAACGTTGCTACAAAATAGATGTAAACATATTTATGCTAGAACGTTGCTACAAAATAGATGTAAACATATTTATGCTAGAACGTTGCTACAAAATAGATGCAAACATACTGCATGCTCAATGCCAGATTCTTTATTTTCTCTAAAGTTCAAAAATTATCAGTATTGCATACTTTAGAAGCAGTGCATCTTTGACCACAACTATTCCTGCAATTGCCCTCAAAGAACAATAAAGGAATCAGACAGACAAACCACAGATGACAACGAAATCAGCTTGTAGAGCAACATTGCAGAAGGATAGCAACACTAGGAAAGGCTCATTCTCTCCAGTTACGACTTGCAAACTGTATTATCAGATTCAACGAGCTTCATGTATGAAGTTCGAAAATCATGGGGATTTAACCGAATACCCAACAAGTTTGAACAAATTCAGCCATTAGGTTCAGCCTGAACATTAAGTCAAATTTATGATGTGAATAAGTAGATACGCAGCATGTAACGGTGGGTATAGTTTCATTTGCACTACTTACGCATGAAGCTAAAATATTAAAAATTTAAAAGTAGATTTCAAAAAAAAAATTGGACAGACAGGCCATCCGCACATTTTCTGGGTCCAATTCATGGCCAGCAGATCTCAACTCTCCTGGATCTTTACTGTAGACTTGGAAGCTGAGCATGTAGCCATAGTAGTAACCTCTCACCGCAGAATTTACCACGATATTTGACCATCCCAGGAATAGGGTTTTGATCTTGGAAATGATTGGACACCAAATGATTGTGACCAGAATAGTATATAATTTTTTTTTTTTTTTTTTTATTTCCCCTTTGGGAGAGGACGCCCAGCCGTGGGGGACGGCTGGGCGCCATTGGGGACGCTCAGACCGTCCCTAGGGACGGCTGGGCGCCATTGGGGACGCTCAGACCGTCCCTAGGGACGGCTGGACGTCCCCGGAGACGGCCCCGTCGTCCCCAAAGGGACCCAGCCATCCCCAGGGCCCCCTTAAAAAAGGGGACGTCCCGGGGACGGGAGGCCATAGGCCTCAGCCGTCCCAGGGACGTTTCCCAGCCGTCCCCCAAAAAGGGGGACAGGGGAAACGTCCCCCCGTGTTGGGGGACGCGGGAAACGGGGGGACGTGTCCCTGTGGAACACTGATCAAAACTATTAAAATTAAGGTTTAAGAAAGAAACCAAAAGCAATTAGAGAAGAAAAACTTCCTTTAACTACTAAAAATAAAAATGATTTTAACCAGATAAATTTAGGCTCTTCGAAAATTGTGCAAACCTTGCCATTGAAGACAATAGATCGCGAGTGTTGCCCAAGTTCAGACAGCGGTATAGTAACTTGTAAGCTGCAAATTCATAATGGCAGCCCTTGATGCCTTCAGCATATAACCCTTCCAGCTGTGATTGACACTGAAAATTCAAGCACAGATCTTAGTTCCCAAAGCATATTTTAATCCTGGTTTCCAATAAAAAAAGGGCGTTAACTGCATCAAGTAATAGACTTGTATCAGACCACAAAATTGCAGTAGATTATCTTCATAAACTCAATCATTTGTTCTAACCTTGGTTCCAGAAGAAATATGGGTACTGAAAGGCCAATAAAAAATTAAAAAAAACTAGGGAAGAACAGCAGCTGAACTACAAACTATCTACGATAAAAGAAATATACAAGGCAAAAAAAGCTAAATAACTAATTAGTTCTCACCTGGTTGTACTCTGACATATCTGCAGCCTCCAGTGCTAATCGTGCATGAGTTTCGTAAACCTGGATGAATATGCAAAAGACCAATTTAATCTTGGCATGTATTCTGTTCAGATCTCTTGAATTGGACTTGATAAAAAAACATAGGTATTCCAATGAAGCATGGATACCATCATTTAAACAAAGGAATCACCTTTCTAAAGAGAAGCATAATCTGGAAGATAAAAGGACTATTACATGATGCCAAACTTTAATTGGAATTAACATCACATCCATTTGATGTGTAGGAATGTATATGATTTTACACATCTTAATCTATTTGTAAAACTGCTTCTCAAAATTAAACAAGATAGGAATTTGTCTTTAACTTTTTAGGGAATCTGAAACATCCAAATATTGTTTACATTCAGCCCAAAGGCACTCCTTCCAATAAGAATTAAAAGCTTTGAAAGGCATAACTAACTTTGGTCTTTCACTGTAATGAAGTAAAGGCCTTAATGAATCAAAGAGTGGAGGGTTTCCATTAGGAAGCAGAACATACACTAAGACGACTATGTTAAATGTTATAAAATACATTAGAAATCTTATAATATATTATATATTAATTTAGCATGCTATAAAATATATAACAGAATATTATTAATATTTTATTGCATATTTAATTTATATACTATAACTTGAATATATAAAATATTAAAAATATAATTTATAATATAGATTTAATGAGTTATTTTATAATATATTTTATCATATAATATTATTTCAAAATATAAAACATATAATTGAAAAATACTATTGCTAGAGCAAGCACCTTTAGACTTCCTGTTTCATATATTTGCAAAAGGTAAGTAGCAAGGAAGGAAAGTCATTTATAGAAGCTCAAACTGGAAGTAAGGATTCTCTAGTTGGGGAAAAAAAGGATGATCAAATCTATGATAATCCCTATCCAATCCCTATCAAGGCAGCAGATGTTTCAACGTAAATGATTATAAGGATGGAGAAATTCAAAAAAAGAAGGATTCTCAAGCGGAAAATGTAGATAGCATGGAAGGAAAGTCATTTATAGAAGCTCTAACTGGAAGTAAGGACGCCTTAGTTGAGGAACAAAGGATAAGCGACTCTATGATAATCCCTATATAGGCAGCAAATGCTTCACCATAAATAATTATCTACGATGATATGATTGAATAGAATGGTTCTTAAAACAAAGGGTTAACATGTAAGTTCAATGGATAAGGGCCAACTTATTTCAGACATCCAAAATTGGATTAAATGGAAGTGGGGATCAAGTTCACATTATTCCACCACTTTTCCTCCAGAAGAAATTTTTTCTCATCATACTCTTCACAGGGATAAAATAATGAGGAGTGACCCATGGTTGAGGGGAAGAGATGACTTGTAATTAAGAACATAGTAAACAGGTTTGTCGAAACCTCTTCAGTTCAGTCCTTTTTTTCTTTTTCTTTTTCTTTTTCTTTTTATTTTTTTAATTTGCAAAGTTTTGTTATATTCAAACATAAAATATAGCTCATAAAATATACCTTATATATTTATTTAAGTATAAAATATACTTGAATGTAAAAAATATGGGAGAATCTAAATTTTTCTACTTTTCTTTTTTTTTGCATTTATTTATATTTTTTAATAAATATTTATATGGGATTCATTCAGAAGACCAAAGTTCAAACCCCAATAAGAGGGCACCGGGACCCCTCGTAAAAACCCAAGTAAACTTAAAATTTAATCAAATGGCATTAGCTCAACTGGTTAGATTCCTCAACATTAAAAAGGAGGAGACCCAAGTTCAAATCTTGCCAAGTGATACACGGATAATATCCAAGCTTTGTTGTAATACCACTATGTGGTGATGATGTAATACGGGTGGGGCCTGTTTCAATCCCATATATCCAATTGAAAAATAAATAAATATTTATATGGGTGTGTGTATATCCAGACTTTTTCAAACTAAATCAAACCTCCCTGAAAAAAGCAAACCTCTGAACTTTTTTTTGTCCTTCCAATCCTTTGAACCAGATTGTAACTAGGAACTATGATTAAGACCATCGTATGAGAATTTTCCTATGAAGATAGAAACTATTTTCAATTGATTCCAATGTGGGTTAAGCTTTTTGGACTTCCATATCAACTTATCAATATTAAGGTTTTGAAGAATACTAGTAAAGTAAAAGTAAGTATGGTAGTTTTTAACATCCACAAGGCCATAGATCGTATGGGATGATGTGATTATTGAAGTCTTTATCCACTTATACAAGAGTATGGTGTACAACCCTACCCCCTTTCAGATTAGAACGTTGGACTTCTTATTTGGAGTTCCAAATACTTAACCATTAGGCCCACTCAATTCATCCAAGAAAGGCCAACAACTGAGCAACAAAAACATGTTGTGTATAACAGGATGTGTTGCCATGGATATTTCAAACCTCTGCCAAAATCTACTGAGATTAAATCTGAATCAAGAGAGTGGGATCAACAAGTGGATTATGAAAATGTTGCATTCCAATCTCCTAAAATTTATAAGACTCGACACATAGCCAGAGACTGCAAAGTTTTCTTTAAAAAGCTACTGGAGGCAGTTTTTCTTTCCACTCTGTTAAGGCACGTCCCTGTGGATTTCCTAAAATATTCTTTCAAAATTTATAGATTTGTTCAAGAACGATATGGTGGCTACATATATAGAGGATAGGAAAAAGAAGGCTATAATAAGTAGGATTAATGTCACCTTTATTGCATTAGTTCCCAAGAAAGGTAAGACATTATTTTGATAACTTTTTGTCCAATATACCTTTGTAATATAATTTCATAAACCATAGCAAATAGATTGAAAAGCATTCTAGATTGTGTTATTATCTTGGAGGAACAAAGTGCTTTTGTTCATCCTAAACAAATTAATAACAGTGTAATCATTGCACAAGAGCCCCATCCATTCTCTTTGTTTCATGAAAAAACCAGGTATTCTTGTAAAACTAGATATGAACAAAATATATGATAAGATTTGCTGGAATTGATGACATGTTATACTGAAAATTTGGTTTTGGTCAAGGTTGGTGTGAATGGATTAGATGTTGCTATAGCAATCCAAAATATTCTATTTTGATTAATGGATCGCATCCTATGGACTCTGCTATGGTGACCCCATATCTCTTTTATCTCTTTGTTATTTATTCTTGTTCAGGTATTATGGAGAGCTTTCTCAAAGGCAAAAAAAGAAGGTCAAATCAAAAATATTTAGGTTGAAACAAATAAGCCCTTCGAATCTCATCTCCAGTTTGTTGTTGATACTTTTCTTTTGTGTCATCCCTCAGCCATGTAATTTCAATCAATACTGTCGTGCTCTAAGAAGGCTACTAGAGAGTTAATATTACAAAATACAGATTTTTTTCATTGAAACTGCTCAAGATTTAGGATTTAAAGTTGAAAATTTGCCATCTACATATATAGGTATTTCTTTCTCTAATAAGGAAAGCAGGGCGGACTTTGAAAATCAATTTTAGCAGGTTGGAAAGGTAAATTCCTAAAAGTAAGGCTACAACTCATAAATACAACATTACAATCTATCTCCCTATATATAATGTCACCATCAAAATTGCCAGCAGGCATAGAGCAACAAAATTTAAAATATTTTCTTTGGAAAGAATATGAGGAAAAACTTAAGTTTCCTCTTTGAAAAAGGGATAGGGTTTGCAAAGGAAAAAATATTTGAGGGGCAGGCTTGCGAAATTGCAAACTTATGAGTTTGGAATTAAAGGCAAAACTTAGTTGAAGAATACTAAGATCAAGGAAAAAGTTACACAAAAATATTACTTCAAAAATATATAGGCTCTAGATGCAATACCCTACCTAGTGGGGGTTCGACAACATGGAAATTCATATCAAAAAGTTTGCAACTGATCAAGAAATGTGTTCCATGGTCAGTCAATGAGGAGGGTTCTGCAAATTTCTGGTTTGATGCTTGGTTGAAGCCTTAACCTCTTATTTCTAATCCAAAATGGCTACCACTGGCTTAGGCATGTTTAACTTGTAGAGGTTCAAAGGTCAAAAATTATATTAATGTGAGCAACAATTCCAGAGCATGAATTTCTATTAGCAACCTGGTTGAGGGAGAGGACCTCTAACAAATAGCAAATGAGCTCCAAAAGCTGATTTAAAAATTCTATTTGCTGATTTTTAGAGGGAAGGATGAGTTGGAGTGGAATCTATCAAACAATGGTGGATACTTGGTCCATTTGGAATATAAGGCTTTGGAACAATCAAAATTTCCTTCTCTCAACTCCCTTGGACGAATGTTTGGTGACATGAGGTCTTCCCTAAGGCCTCAACATTCCTTTGATTAGCAGTCAAACAGAAAATTCGAAAAGGATATCATGGACCTTTTAGGCATGCCTTGTGTCAAAAGGATATAGAAATATCTGATTGTTTACTTCTTCATTATCCTTTTGCTTGCATCATTTGGGGCTACTTTTTCAACCAAAAAAAAAAAAAAGTTGAGTATACTATTTAACTCCAACTTGAAAGAGTTGATGAAATGTTGGATTAATTGTTTCAAAGCTAAAGCATCATGCATTTTGTGGAGGATTGGCCTTTCCATTATTTATTGGAATCTATGGCTTGCTAGGAATAACATATTATTTGAAAACAAATCTTAGAATCATGCCCAAGTTTGGAATCATATTATTCCCTCTTTTACAAAATGTTTACAGGCATGGTGCTCATCATGGGAAGTGGAAAAGAGGTGCTAGCCTCTTGGTTAGAGGATTTGAATATGCATATCATCTGACACAATGGAGTTGTTCGTTTGATCTATGGTAAAATAAAAATGTCCAAAAGTTAGGTTCCCTAACATTAATGTTAATGATGCTTCCAAAGGAAATCCAGGGAAAGCTGGTAATGGTGGTGATTTTCAGCATAATGAAGGCACATTCTCCACATTGAAAATCATATAGAGCTTCAACTAACAACTATGTAGAGGTTAGATGCTATGCATCAGCAAAATTCTCCTCGTTCAAAATCATATAGAACTTCAACTAACAACTATGTGGGGGTTAGAGGCTAAGCATCAATCGATGTTGAGTGGCCATAGACCTTGGATCCAATGTGCTTGTATTATTAAATACAAGCCCACTATCATGTTCTGTATGAGCTTTGCCAATGTTAACTTGAACATTTGCCTGACAAGTTTGAGGCAAGTGGTTGGAAGTGTGGAGTTTCACACCACAATCCCAAGTACCAATCTCATAGGCAGGCACCTTGTAAAGCCATGAGGATGCCTAGAGGTAGGGGTTGAACTTATGGCTCCGCATAGACCTAAGTCGAGTGGCCATAGACCTTGGGTCGAGTGTATTTGTCATACGGATCCCAAGCTACCTTCATGGTGTCTATAAACTATGCCCAAGGTTAAAAATTTTAAAATAAATGGCATGAACTCAAGTGAATGAAAATGTGGAGACCCGTATTTAAATCTGGCCAAGCAATATATGAATAATTGCCCAAATGTCTTTAGTTGAAATATTATGGTAATGGATTATATCCAGTAGGGAAGGCGCTCTGCTAGGATTTGCTTGCGAGAAAACCTAGTTTCGTCATGTTGCAGGGGGGGCCGGGTTAGGGCGAGGCGGCGCTTGGGCGGGTTGGCTGCTATGGTGGACGTCTGCTGCACCGACGGGCTTCGGTGCGGGGTGGATGCTAGGCGGGGTGGTTCCTGTTCTGGCTGGCGGCTGTGCGGTTGGGGGTGCTGTGCTGGCTGTCTTCTTTGGCCGCTGCGCGGAGTGCTTCTGCGGGTGCTGGTAGCTGTTCATCATTGGTCCCCGTTCAGGCTGGACCCCGGGCGGGTTGCTGGCATGCGGGATGGCCCTTGGATGGGGTGGTTCCCGTGCGGGCTGGCTCCTGGGTGGGCTAGTCCCTGGGCTGGGTGGATCCTGTGCGTTTGGGCCCCGTTGCGGGGTGGTTCTTGTCCCTCTTCCCCTTCCCCTGCCCCCCTCCCCGGGCACTCTCTTGCCCTGCTTTCAGGGTTCCCGTTGCTTGGTTTGCTTTTGCTTGGCAGGGTCCGCGGTTTCTAGGCCCGAGTTCCTTGGTTTGGCGGGTTTTCAGCTTGCCCAGGGGCGGCTGCTGAAAGAGGGTTGGTTCTGGTTTCCTGGTTGCCGCTTGGGGATCTTCATGTGCTCTTTCTTGGCCTCGGGGGGGGCCTATTCCCGCATATGAGGCCCTTCCTCAGTTGCTCCAGGTTGCCTTTGCCTTCGGGATCTCCGTGTAGATCTGGGGTTTGTCTGGTCTTGAGGTGGACCCTCGGTTTCTGTAGTCTGCCTTTTGGGCCCCGGGGGGGGCCAAACCTGCAGCTATGTCTCCTAGGCTTCTGTCTCCTCCAGGCATGGTTGGGGCTGGTTGTTCTCTTACTGGTCATTTCAGTGGTCTTCCGCTGCTCTCGTCTTGGCCAAGGTTCCCTTTCCAACCCCGGGCGCTCGTGAGACAGCTTCCCTGTCCCTCCCTTGATTTTTGCTTCCCAGCTCCGGGCCTCCTGTTGGGCAGGGGTTTGTTCCTTTGGCAGATTTCTCGCTGAGCAGGATCCTTCTCTTCCAGCTCATCTGCTGGTTTCCTTGCTGAGCGGGTTGTTCTGCTCCTACTGTTTTTTCCCGCGGGGCGGGTTTTCCAATCCTGCTGGTTTTCCCGCCGGGCGGGATTTTTCAATTATGCCGGTTTAGGGTTTGCTCCTTTTCCTACTAGTTGGGATTTTTCAAATAATTTTGTTTTTTCCCTGAGACGGGATTTTAGGGTTTACTGTTTTTTCCCGCTAAGACGGGATTTGTCAACTTCATCCCTTTTTCGGATTTTCTCACTGGGTGGGATCTGTCCTAGGGTTTGTTTTTGAACCTAGGTTTGATCTTTTGACCTGTTGTAAAAAGGTTTTGGGATCCTTTCAAAACCTGCTAAAAAAAGGAAACAAAAAAAAAAAAAAAAGGGCCCCGGGCCCCGGACTCCTGCCCTGGGATTAGATTCAGGCGGTGGTACTTCCTTTAGCTTCGGCTTTTTCTGTAAATAAGGTTTTGGGTCCCTTCTCAAAAAACCCGCTGTAAATATAATGCTACTTATCAAAAAAAAAAAATATTATGGTAATGCAATAGTGATGTAATATGGATGAAGCCTATATTAATCCCATCCAACCCATTTAAAAAAAACAGCAATTTTTATGTCCATCAACTATTGTTCTAAGTAATATCTTGGAAATGTCAACATATCTATAGGTAAGGAAACTGTGGAGTAGACAATTTAGCCAATCGGAGTGGTGATCTTCATTTTGAAAATTTCAAATTTTTGAAGGTAACTAGCCGAGGGAGATTTTGCCTTAATGAAAATGATATCACCAAGTTGATGTAGGAAACATAGCACCGCCCTCCCCATACAAATGAGATGATGCAAAAATGATGAAGAACATCTTTATTAGAAAGGCAAGCTGGAAATGGTCTAATTGACCTACTTCAATTGTAATGTTTTGATATTTTGATAGGAGTGGCCCCAAATATAAGTCACATATAACTTAGTAAAAATAATAATAATTATTATTGATAAAATATATAATCAAATGACATAAGCTCAAGGGGTTAAGAAATAAAAATGTGGACTTTCAATGAAAGAGACCCGGGTTCAAATCTTGACACACAATATACACATAATAGTCAAACATCATTACATAGTTTGTTGAAATCCCGTGATAACATGGCAATCCCATAATCCATTAAATAATAATTGGTAAAACATATAATAAAATCCATTTTTATTGTATATTAAGCTATTTTTATTGTAAACACAACTAGCAAGATTCTCAAATTCAACCACCAAAAACTGAGTCAATCGCAAGTGAACCTAAGACATATTCATGACTTGAAATATGAAATGTGACCCAAATAAAAAATACATGCAAAACAAAGGAACAATGAAGTGAACAACTTCAGATCAAATCAGCATATTTCAATTGCTAGGGACAATCCATACATCTCAGTTCTACCTCCACACCACGAGAGGAAGAAAATTGTTAACACCAACATAGGTTAGTCTCTTACTAAGTTTCATGTAAAGAAATTCAAACTATCATCTATAAACAATATGATTTTTGTTTTGTTCCCTTAGTTGTTAATGAAATACACAATATCAGTACATGAGAATGATTTCGCTTATCTAATAGAATAAGTGTTAGCAGTCAAAAAGTTAGAAGGTCAACCAAACTGAAATGCCAACCTTCGCTGTAAATTCATTTCTAATTCTCTGCACTGTAAGATCTTGACGAATTGACTTCAGCTGGTCACATTTATATAAATAATTCTTTGGTGAATTTTGCACCGTGGCCAAAGCCTGTTGCAACACTTCTTCTGGTCTCACCTAGAAAAGGATAAATTATAACCGAAATAAGAGTCTAATTAACACCAGGCATAAGACAAATATTTCTAGCTGCAAAAACAGAACAAAACTTCTCATCATTAAAAGACAAAAACTAATTCCATCCAGAAAGAGCTTTTTACAGTGCTTGGATCAGGTGCAGATGTAAGCCGCAGGTAGCGTTTCTCTAGCTCTTGACAAGTCCCCTTTACTGTAAATGAATCCCAGTCAATGTCTTCGACTGCCCTACCACCACCATCTCCATAGCTCTTAGCAAGAAGTAAAGTACTAGCCGTTCTAGCAGTACTTACAGCTCCACTAACTATGATTCTAGGCTGTTTAGTTTTGGTATTGCTCCCATTCTCTATATCAAAACGTTTACTCCTATTCTGTCTCCGTTTTTCTTCCTCTAGCGTGTCGGCCAACTCTCTTGAGCCAAAACAATGCCCTCCTTGTCCAGCATCTTCCTCATTATCACTATGGCTCTCCCCAGATCCACCAACAGCTAGGTCGAACTCTTTTCGTGCCTTCTTTGCTGTCCTCAAATACACTTTGCTTGAATCAAACTGGTCCTGCAACTGTAATTGCTTGGGTTTAGCCCATACCCCATTCATATTATTCCATTTGGTAGGGGATGCCTGCATCACATGGCATTATTGACTATAATTTACAGTAATCTACTATCCGGAAAACAATGGTTTCCACACGAATACCAAAAAACAAAAGAAAAAAGACTTCAAATTTTTACCCTGAAAAAAAACCAAACAATTTTATATAGAACCCATATTTGCTATATCACCTTCAGAAAATATAAGAAATATTTACCTTATTCTGACCCTCTTTAAAGCCATTCCCCTTGATAAAGTCATGGCTTAAAGTCACACCCTGTTTCTTCTCCGGTTTCTCTTCAAGAGGCTCCCATCTACTACTTTTAGAGCGCTTCCCCTGACTGCTTTCAGGTTTTTGCAGTGTATCCACAGTCAAAGAGCTGTGCATACTTCTGAAATATGACAAGGATTATCATCAAAAATACAGTGTAACAAATAAAAACATATAAGATAGAAATACATGACTTGTCCAAACTCTTCTGAGCATACAAAGCCAAATAATAGACTGATCTTATAAGGGATGAAAGAATCCATTAAAACAAAATAACATTTCCATTTTAACCTGGACTTCAATTAGGGAATAAGCTGAGAAAGAAACAACAGCAAAATGGGTATACAAAGAGCTGGAAATCCCACTCATAGAATATGAAAGGAAACAAAATTGAAAGAAACCCCCAAGAATGAGCTTACTAATATTCCAATGAATTTGAAGATAAATTATACTATTCCTCAACATGACCCAACTGCATATAGCTAATGCACAATGTATAGTGGCAGAGAACGGAACTAGAGGCAAAAGTGCTTGATTGCTACATCTGGGATCATCATCGGAAAAAACTCAAGCTAATAGAACTCACATGAAGATTAACCAGATGCTAAAACACTAATGGGAAGTCAAGATCAACATTTCACATGAAATTGGCTGTATTGAATTATAACATTCATTTCTGTCACAGCATTTACTTAAAAATGTATATATTCAAACCAATATGATGTGCACTTTAGATGAGTGTAAAGAACATGTGGATTATAAATTTTTGTATCATAGCAAGAAAGCAAAGATTTTCATCACATAAGCATGCCCACAACAGAGCTGATATTACAAGTACACTTTAGTATTCCCAATTATTTCAAATCAATTAACAAAAGAAGCATAGATAATAATAAAAATAGAGAAACAACCAAGAAGCCACATTCACAAGTAGCAACATAGATATGAAAAGAATATACAATCCTATATTTACTTCCTAACAATTGATCCTGTCATAAAGAAGAAGAAAAAATATGTCATGATGAAAAGAATAGAGTTTTCATTTCCACAAACAGAAGCATAAGGTCCATTGTTAGAAATAATTAATTATATCAAACCATGATCACTGCATAAACCTAGGTTCTAAAGAATTCATTAACTCACGTAAAGTTACGATGCATCTGTTTCCAGCAGCTTGTTTTAAGAAGCCTCATTGCTTCATACATGTACAAATACCCATGCATGCATATTTTATTCATCTATTATCAAATTAATTTTCACCATGTTATGGTTAATGGCTATTGCATAGCATTAAGTTGTTGATGACTACACCTGGATAGTGGAATCCATATATTTCATTTATTTTTCTCCAATTTAACATATGTCCAAGTTGTCATGATCCTAATATGCATGTACCAGAAATGAAGAATCTTGCAGTGGTACGAAAAAATTGAGGCAGCCAATAGGCTAGGTGCTTTATGTTCTCTGACTAACAGTTAAAAACTGGAGTACAATAGATGGCCATCCACCATCCTATTTTGGCATGAATATTTTACTGGAAAAACACTTAAAATAAGTATCTATTGCAGGTTTGGTCTTCATAAATCAGGTGACACCATGAACCTACGTAATGACAGGACTATATGATTAGGCATACATTTAAATGCTCGACTGGAAGACAATCATCTCAAAGCAAAGGAACAGGCCAGTTCTAGAGGAGACTTTCAAACCATTGATCACATCCTCCCTCTATTATTGAGAAGGCTAGCTATTTTGTGCACTTTCAAAAGGCGTTTGATTCTGTTCAAGACATCTCCTATCCCTGATGCTTGATGATGTAGACATTTCAGATACTGTGGTAGTTTGCATTATGAGATTGTTGTGGTTCGCTTTTTCATGCAATACGGTCTCTCTGAATTTGCCAGAAGCACCATCAAAGTCAACCAAGAATGCACCCTCTCACTACACTTTTCATATCTATATTGATGAGGAGATTCTAACACACACATACTGATGATGATTGTGTGGGGGTTAAACCACCTTTTGCTTTTTGCCAGCAATATGGCTCTGATCTCTCATAACCCAACAGGTCTTTAGTGGCGACCTGATGCTCTCACTCACTTCTGCAAGTATCAGCAGCTTGTTGTGAATCTTGGTAAAAGAACCAGATTATGGTCTTCAAAACCTCCAAGGAGACTTTATCCAGTTTTCAGTTCTTCTATAGAGGTGGATTCATCAAGATTACTACGACTTATACCCACTTGGGGATGCAGTTTAGAGGGCCATCTTTCACTTTAAAGCATGCTGCTCAGACACAGTTATGTAAAAGACATGCCTCATTTTCAGTTTCAGAGGGCCAATGTTTCCATATACATCGTTACCACATCTTCAAAAATAACCCTCTTTTACACCTTCGTTCAGAGAATTCAGTACCAATTTGGGTACTGCTGATTAGGCTTGGATTGAACAGGTCCAAACCCTCTTGCTTAGCATACCATTGATTGTGAGCGAAATGTCAAACATAGTATTGTTCTAGCCGCGTTTCGCACTCAGCCTCTTCCTCTTACGACAATTTTCAAACTAGTTGTCTACCTCCACAAACTTCGACTTTTATTGACTCCATGTCTGACCAACGAGAGAGAGAGACTTATCCAACTCTTTATTCATCTGTGGGGATTTCTTCTTTGAGTCCTGGTGGGCACTAATGCAAATCGTAAAGCCAGGCCAGTTCACTCCTAAAGTCCATTGACATCTCCATAAATTGATGCCTCCACCACCACCCCCAACCCTCCAGCAATTCTTTATATGTAACCTGTTGTCTCCTTCCATCCGATGATGTAATCCGGAGTTGTTGAGCAAGAAATTTACAGGCAGAACATCCTAGTCAATTGGATATCTCCTCCGTAGCCTCTTAGACCTAAGTTGGCTTTATATGTTACATTCTTTTACAGGTAATCGGCATCATCTCCCTACCTATGTCCAGTTTTATCGGTTACATGGTTTATGGATACCTCTGTGTCAGTCGAGGATTTTCTACCACCAGCTCTATGTTGAGACAGATCACTACCTCTTCTGTGAGGATAGGATTATTCATTTTGCTCTCTCCAAGCAGCAAAGCATTCTTTATCATCAGTGATGCTTGGCTCCCTTTCTCTGACATTTGATACTGTTTGACAGAGAGCATTACAAGAGACATCTCGTCCCATCAGGCTGATTACTTTTTTTTTCCAGCCTGACTTCCATACCGGTGGTGCCAACCACCACCATAACTCTACCATACCCCCAACCATTGATGGTAGGTTCCTGAGATGACACATCTATCCAAAACCCCACTATGCCATTCTCTAGCACTATATAGATGGGGTGATCATGTTCCTCTTTGATGTCAGACCTCTCACATCCTTCCCAGAGATAAATCACTAGTTTCCCTACCATTAGCAGCTCATCAGCCTTGCATGCTAGGAGTGACACCACCATAGCAGTGAATGGATACCACATATCGGCTATGAAGGATTAACAATGTTTATGAATTGTCTCATTTACATCTTTCTCAGCACAGCTTCCCTTTTGTCAGGGAATATAAGCTTCATTGGGCATTCTTATATGTGTGATATTCATTTTCGAAGTATCCTCTTTTGTTTTCCCTACTGTAATTAGATATTTTATCCTCTTGGGTCTACCGCCTTCTCTTCTCTCTTTCTCTATTCTTAGTTTGTTTTCCAAGTCTCATCTTCGTTTACCCTACTGTTCATGCAACCCTACTACTATCTATTATGATTTGCTACCTTACTGAGTGCAGTTGACCTTTTTTTGGTTACTCATGGACATAAATATAATTTCAAGAATGAATTTGTATAGATTTCAATTTTGTTTCTTGTTTTAATTGATTATATGCTTAGATAACGGGCTTCTAGTACACATCTTTAGAAAACATCACACAGGTAAAACTGAGCTTTAATTTTAGATATCTTACTTTTGTTTAAAGATTATAATCTTAGAATTTTAAATTAAACCCTGCCTACCATCACTTTTTTCTCCATATCATGCTGTTTAAGACAGTTCAGACCCAAGCTTGTTATGTGGGATACAAAAGTATTAAAACATTCCTCTACTTGGTCTAGTTTTCTACAGTCCTAAAGGCCTTTGTATTATAAATATTCAAAGTGTCACAGGCAAATCAGTTTAATCGCATAGCTGCCAAAGGAGGTTTTGTAAAAAAGCTGTAAAAACTATTTCTTCCCCTCATATATTGCTGGTCTTCAGGCTTTTTTTTGCTATTTAAAGAATCTTATATTGTCAGTAGCTAAGTTCAAAACCATAATTCTTCATAGGTGTTGTAATCTTGTATCAGTCATTATTTTTCTTGTAACAGTTGTTTATCCTTTATTATATTTAAACAGTACACCAATAACAATAAAACCGTCAAGTTTATCTCAATAACTGTCAATCGCAGGTTATGCCATTCATACGTCATACGTTCAGGTAAAGTTAAGTCCACCTTTTTATTGTGTACTTGGAATTATAATAATCCACAATTCCAGGATTGTGTCTCTTGTCAGTTAGCCATTTGGCAGTTGTCTACAAAGATGTATACAGATGAAGAGGACTTGTGGTTATGGAGTAAACACTTCTTTGAGAGCTCTTGTCTAGCATCACTTTGTCCATTACAATGCTTGGACAATTATATCAAAATTGTAATGTCATATTGAATTAATCAAGTACAGAGATCCCAAACAAAATCAATACAGAAAAGTTATTGTTATTGTGGCAATGTACCTAGAGTAATGTTATCCATTTACATGATATTATGCTTGCTACAAAATGTGAAAGAAAAAAGATGTAATTTAAAAGTAAAAGTGAATGTATTTTTTTAAGGTCGCAGCCAACCCAGCACACCTCTTCAACGCATGAGATCTGCTTGTGCATACAAGAGAACTTTGTTGCTTTATCTTATATGTTAGTTCCATTGGTACCTGATTGGGTTTCAACCCTTCCATCAAGCTAATAATGAATCAAGTCCTGATCATTTCACCCAATTGAATATAATTTATAGGTGGAAATCGGAGAGATTCACTACCAATAATATATGCTCAAAAATTGCCATTAAGTTCAAAAAACAGAAATAGATTTTTCTTAATTAGTTTGACTTCCACCACCTCTTCCAAGACATACTTGCAAATATGTTCCTTTTTGGTTGCATTATCAAACCCACAATCCTTTATAGAACTGAGATTTCAGGCCTGAGTTTAGGGTGTGCTGATTGTGCTCATATTGATGTTGAAATTGTAATCTGATTCTTGGCCAAGGCCAACAATGTGCAATGTATTGGATAGGCCTATGGGCATTTCATTGTACAATGTATTCATTATTTGTAATATTTTATTATGTAAGCCCTCTGGGCTGCAGTTAACCTTGCTATGGTTAAACCCACTTTATAAATTGTAATTAACCTAAAGCCCTCTTGTTATGTTGGCTTAGGTTAAACCTTATAACTTAATTGGGATTTTGGTATCGCTATAAATACCTCCTCCCACTCTTTATTTTCTCCTCTTAAGTGTTGTATAATATTATCTACGGATGTATTGATTATTTATGGTGCCTACGGGTGCCCACCAAATCTCTCTCTTTCGTCCTCCTTTTGCTATCTATATAAGATCTGAGTGAATGTTTTGCTTCGGTTCGTTTCTGGAAAAAATTGTGAATACCAACATGGTATCAACATGGGTGTGAAGCAGCATCACTTGGTCACAAAGAAAGATGGTTCGGTGCCTCCAAAATTTCTTCTTTTTATTGAGATTCTATCTCCAAATTCCTTTGCTCAAAAGGATGTCTGAAAAAACCCTATTTTTGTTCCAAAAACGCCCTTAGAAGAGCTGATCTGCTAGCTTCCATTGGACTGAGGATTTCCCGTCAGAATTCGAATTTTCAAATATGGTGTTTCTTGCCTTCATGCTTGGCCTTAGAGCCTAAAGGGTTTGGAATGCACAATGCCTTCTTCACAGAGGAGCGTGTCTCGATTCACCCCATAGGGCGACCATTACAGCTAGAGGGAAGGGGTCGAAAATGCTTTGTTGTCGCGGGCCTAAATTCAATTCACACTATGGGTATCTTCCAATCAACCATAGCAGCATGTGGGAGACAGGTTGCCTTTTTGGAGGTTTGTGCCAACATCCTAACGCTGGCATCGCACAGTAGTTCGATTTATGTGTTTGAAGGGGAGGGCACGAGATCAAATCGTGCCCCTCCCCTGCATAGTTGATCGGGCACTTGGTTATCCACAAAGGCCAAGGCCTTTGAGCATCATTGCGTACCGTGTACAGATGGCCAGCAAAACATTTTTGGGAAGGCAAGGTTATCAGTTCGAATCACGTTTGAAATTTTTTGTTTGCTACAGACAAGAAGGATGGAGGCATATGAGTGGAAGTTGCCTTCCCTTCTCAAACGTGGTGCGGAGACTTGTCTAGGGCATTGTGTTCAGCGCCAAAGAGACCTCAGTTCCAATCCCTTGTCACCTGCGAAAGTTTTTTCGAGCAGTTTGGATCTTCCAACCCACATGGCGTTGGCGGCCAACATGGCCCACTTTCATGCCATGTCAACCCCATTTTTATGTATTTAAACTAGCTTTACCAATTAGATTAATGCAGTGTCAAAGACTAGACAAATCAAAGGAGTCGACGTGGCAAAAAGTGATTGGATCGCACTAGCTAATCTTATTTCACCACATGGCAAGTCAAGATTGTCCCTTGCAACCCTAAGGTTTTAGATTTTAATTTTTAATCTTTTGGGGTCCATTAGGGCAAAACTTTTGGAGGCCATAACTTTTACGTACATAAGTGTTTTGAGCCCAAACCTGTTTAAATCACATGATTTTTCAAGCTCTACGCACTAGTAGTATCAATTTACAAACCTGTTGCGATGTTAGGGGTCAAATTGTGTAATATGGGCCATCAAGCCCTAGTTACTCGCCTTAATGGGCAAAACTACAATGTTTGCTCAACCCAAATGATAAGCATAATGTATTAATTATTTGTAATATTTTATTATGTAAGCCCTCTTGTTATGTCGGCTTAGGTTAAACTTTATGATGTAATTGGGGTTTTGGTATTGCTATAAATACCCCCCTCCCACTCCTTATTTTCTCATTGTAGTGTTGTGTAATATTATCTACGGATTGCTCCATCTCAACCTCTTAGCCCTAGTCTTCTACACTAAGCATTTCATGAGGATTGGAAATGATTTTAACTAGCAAAATTGGACACAAGGTCTCAAGATTCATCTTAATCAGCTTAGAGTTTGCTCACATCAATTGCAAGTAGTAACATACCACCATACCCCTAAAGAGGATATGGTATGTCGCATTTGCTCTCTTCAAAGGTAGAGATTGAAGAGCGTTCCATCTTTAAGTGTCATATTTATTACAAGATCCACAGAAGATATTGTTTGCTTGAATAGAGACTCAAGCAGATCACCTACAACATTTGTTTGCAATCTTGACTAGAGAAGCGTGGCTTTGTACCGTATGAAGCCATCATTGTTTGACGTCAGGTATTACAGGAGTCCAATATTACAAGAGAGATCAACTTCCACTCAACTAATCACCTCATTTTTCAACCTATCTCTATTGCCAAGAGTAACAAGTGTTTCGCCGAGACTACAACTCTCCAAGCTATTAAGGGCAAGTATGTGCATCCTCGTCCATATACGTAAGTGGCTACTAGAGCCTTGACACTTTCTTGCATGTGACGAGACACAACTAGAGCTCTCTAGCACGAGGTTTTGACCACCCCTCACATACAATCGCAAACAAACGCAGGTTACTAGTTTTCAATCTTCTTTTATTGGTTACTCAACCATGGATGCTAAAAGATCTTGAGGGATCAAATTTTTAGTCCTGGCAAGTTACTAGTGATGACGTTAATTGTGCTTCTACTTTACATCCAACTATAGATTATTGTTGGCACTTGGATCCACTGGAGTTTTATTCTATATCTGTTTTATCTTGGTTGTTGGCTCTCTCTTCATTATTACTTTTAGCTTGTTGACGTTTATCCACTTTGGGTGACCCTCAAGGATGTAATTTTATGCCATACTATTGTTCCACTTCAATTTTGTTTAAATTAGATCTTTATTCTAGTTTAGCTTATTTTCATAGTACTTTTTGGTTACTATAATGCATTGTAACATCTCTTTTAGACGAATCCCATTCGCCTACCTTGGTCGTGTCGTGGACATTAATAAGATAATCTTATCTCTTCTCTTCATTATGTTAGTGTGTTAAGGGTTAACACCTTTTGGGTCCAAGTTCCAACCCTCAAGGATGTATTCTCATGCAATTTAATTGTTTATCTTTGATGTAGTTTAGTCTATTCTAGTTGCACTTTCTTCATTACTATAGCATATTGTAACAGCTCTTTCGACGAGTCCCAATGGTCTACTTTGATCATCCATGAACATTAATAAAAGTAATAGTATTATCTAAATATAAATATATACTAATGTACAAGAAACATATCTTAGATAAATGTATGAAGAATAAAAACGAATATGAACCACATAAATTGATCAAATGTAAGAACTTTGATCAAACAGCTCTGAGATCATTATATAACCCTGAATGTGTAAAGTCAGCTATAATCTTCTTCCTTGTTATGCTTGAGCTTTCTATGCCCCCTCAAAGACTCTAAATTCAATGCAGAATGGAGATGAAAAGGCAAACATGGGAAGAACACAAGGCAGCAAAATGGGGCAGAACGGAAGAGAAAGATACATAAGGAGTTTTGTTTTTTATTTATTTCCTTAATTTTCCATTAACTACCCATTTGACCACAGAACAATTATTTAAAATTCCATAAGAATTTGATGTGCATGAAATCAAATGAGTTTGTGTTCAAGATCCACTGATGAAGTTCAACAAACTGGCTGAATTAAAATTTCATGCAGGAATTAAATTCATCAATTCTTAAATTTCATGGTTTTTGCTCAATGAACCAGGCAACAAAGCTTACAAGAAATCATTCAAAAGCCAGATTGTATTTGATAAACAAGTTCTAAAATGTTATGCTAGGTCCCCTTTAAATAAATATAAACAATAATAAATAAAAGTATTTTTTATTTCATCCACTCAGGACTTCATAGGATCTATGGTGGACAAAAGAAAAAAGAACAACAATGAAATAGATTACACATAAATTTCTGGATTCAAGTTTGTTGCTACATTAAGCCATGTAAGACTTGCCTTAGTTCATTCTTTTATGTTCCAAAATGTCCTTAATATGCTATTCACACTTTTAGATGGTAAACAACATGTATAAGCCACCCCAGTTTACATGTTGTAATTGTTGGTTACGAATCTGCCATGAGGAAAGGATTTGTTGTTATTGCGCCCAGATTCGCCCACCAGATTGAAATGCCGGAAGGAAGGAATGCCTTCTGTGCCAATCTCCGGAGAAGGCCAGCTTCCTATGGGGTTTTTAGTGTTAAGATAAGAGTGCAGGGAAAGAGATAAAAGTGCGGAAAGAGAATCCAAATGTGATTGGAGTTGGGTGGAGGGAATAAGCAGCACGGCAACGAATCAATCACTGCTACTAACAGCATTCCTTTACAAAGCACACATTGAAACTACATCTATCATTAATCCTATGTATCCTCTATCTATGCATTCCAGAAATACTTGATCATCAAATACCGGAGTCCAGAGTTCAGTACAACAATAAGCAATGATACAAGAAACATGAGGCAGAAATGACAAGGAGAGGCAGCATACAAGATAAAAGACAGTAAGCAAAGCCAAGTATATGCTTGTATTAGAGGCAAACGCACAGCTACAATGGTTCCCTAGCAATATATTCCCCTTCCACCACTTTTACAATGAATTGCATGGCTATTTATAGCCTCAAGTTCCCCCAGATTACATTCTCGGGCACAAAGTCCCAAACAAGACAATAGCTGACACAAGCGGCTGAAGAGCTGCTGATGCTGACCTCTGTCGTGCGGGACTGTACTTGCGGCATGGTCTCCCTGAAAGATGTACAGCTGCGTGGCGGTGTGTTGGGTCAAACTTTTGGTCAGCAGGAATGCGGGTAGTTGTGGCGGATGGAACTTTACATCGGCCTTAAATGATGGTAGGTGGCGTAGATAATGCGGTCCATGCTTGTCCTTTTTTCGATCATGTCCTGGCTCGAATCCCGAAGTTGGACACTTGTCGGATGCTGATGGATGACACGTGTCTGCCTTGAAAGGTGGTTTATCCAACTTCGCCCAAGATTGGAGCGCTTTCAGGTTGCGCAGGTGGAAGACAGTGCAGTTGGGAAGGCCTCCGTGCCTTAGTCAATTTCTGAGTTCACCTTACCCGGTTGCGCACCGGTCCCGGTGCGCACCCCGACTTCGCTGCGAAGTCGGGTTGCGCACCGGTACTCTGCTGTCCTTACCGCCGTTCGGACTGCGCAACTGGAGAGGGGGCGCACCCCGACTTCGCTGCGAAGTCGGGTGGCGCCCCAACCCTTAGTTGATTTTCTGCCAAACTGCTTTCCAAGTGCGCCCAGGAAGAAGGGCGCTCCCCGACTTCGCTGCGAAGTCGGGTTGCGCCCTAACACTTAGTCAGATATTGCCTGTTCTTGTGTGCTTGCACACTTCGCGTTCCCTACTGCGCTCCAACTGGGGGGCGCACTCCGACTTCGCTGCGAAGTCGGAGTGCGCCCCAGACTTAGTCATTTTTCAGGGAACACTTGCTGGAAACTTCACTGGGGGAAGAAGGAGGAAGGAGGAGGAATGAAACTGCATTGAAGAGGAGGAGAGGGAGAAATGAAGAAAGGGAAAATGAGGAAAAGGAAAGAAACTGAAAACATGGCACCCCGTGCAAAATGTAGCAACAGTAATGAGTGATTTGCCTTAGTTGTTGATAAGTAGTACAATATAAAATTCATGTTTCTCATCCTCATCTTTTCCTTGCTTATAAAGTAAACAAAGTTATTTTCCTCGGTTAAATATTTTTACATCTTCCTATTTCAATAACAAGAGGATGTAAGGTCAACCTAAACTGGCTGATAAGAGGTGTTTCTTCATCAACATCTTCTCTTGGGGGCCTTATCGCAAGAAATTTGAGTCGTGTTCCATGTTTGCGGCTCTACAATGTGTTTGCACAAAAACGGTCATCATGAAGGGGTATTCTATCAGAAACGTTTTCGCAACACCGCCTTCCCATCCAAAACATTCCTGCGATGACATCTACCCATTCAAGACATTTTTACCCAGTCTATTGCATAGAAAAAACAACAAGGTTGTCCTATAAATTTGTTGTTAAACTCACAAATCTAAACAATTGAAATGGTTGAATATTAACACAAAATTATAATTAGTTTTTTTTTTTTTAAACAGGCGATAAAATTCTAGAGGTATAACAAAGGTATAAAAGGCTAACATAATCCCCTAAAACAGGGATTTGGGGCTTACACAGACAACCACCCGGGAATCTAAAACAGGGATTTGAGGCTTACACAGACAATCAAGAAATTAAAACAAAGTGGGCAAATTTAAACCCTATACTGATAAATTGAAAAACTGAGAACAAAAAACTCTACAGATTTCAGCTCCTACAAATGCATGAGACCTAGATCTGAAAACTGCTGACAAACCGTGCACCGCGGCATGCCTATGAGCATTTGATGTCAGCCCAATCAGTCTAAGGGGGACCCCTAGGAGCAAATGTAAAGCCTATCATCTTCACTGATTCCTCATCGTTCTACATCTGTTCAAGCAACTCCAACGTCCTAAAGTTGTTGAGGTTGTTATGTTTGGATCTCTCCAACCAAGTATTGGAGAGATGGAGCTGTTTTTTTTGGTAAACCGTCCTCTTCTTTCTCCTACCTAGGACTGCAAGAACATCAAGATCTTGCAGAAGGATAAGGGGGAGGAAAGCTTGCCTTGGTGGCCATATTAGTTGTTTGGGTGCGGCTTTGGCAAAGCGGACTAGCCTCAATGATCACCATTTCCATATTGGTTGTTGGGGTGCAGCTTTGGCAAGGCAAAGGAGCCTCAGTGACCACCATTTCTGTCATTGGTGGCCCTGCACCTAGTTGCTCTTCCACCATTTTCAAGGATTGTAGGATTGAAAAACTGGTTTCCTTTGTTGTTGGTTGGGGATGTTGCACTTTGGCTACAGGAGCATCCATTTTTTTATGCCCTCCAACTGTGGTCCAACCATCCTCTTTGGCCTAGGGAGGAGACATAGTGTTTGGCGTGGGGGCCGGCTTTGGCCTATTGCGAGGAATAAGCGGACAATCCTTAACCTTGTGTTTTGATGCTTAACATCTAAAGCAGGTATTCAAAAGGTTAATATACACCACTCGTTGCGAAATAGTGGTGTCCCCCACCTGTATCTTTGATAACCTCCTGTCAATCCTTGGACAAATCGACCTCAACACAAACCCTTTTCTATGGACGGGCATTCAAATATTTGTTGGCTTCAACCAATAAGAGACGCCCTAAGACTGTCGCCATGCAATTCAAAAAGGGCCAAAGGGGGAGGGGAATTGGGACCTTGGAGGTTCTTTCCTCAAAAACTGAAAAATCATGAGTCCATGGAAAGAAGACCACCAAGGAGCTTCTCATGGACCAAGGCCCGTGCTCATAAACTACCTTTGCATGAGCAGCATCTGCAAACCGGAAGAGAAAAAAAACCCTTTGTTAGGTTCTGAATCAACTCGAGCTTGACTCCATGAGGAGCCCAAGTCGAGCTAACCCAAGACCGCAACGTCGCTTCGTTGGGAATGCATCCCATAAAATACCCAACCAGGGTAAAAGATTCCAGCCATTGACAAGCATTATCAAACTCGGGCAGAGGCAAACTGAACGTACCTCGTGACTCTCCATCGGAAGCAATTTCCCAGGACACTCCATGGATGTTGTTTTCATTTGCCTTCTCTCTTGTGGCACCAGCAAGCCGAGGAAACCCTATGCAAAAATGGCTCTCACCAGAAACCAAAACCTAGCAAAGCAAGATCTCAATACTTTCATCCTCAATATTAAAAGTAGTATGTCAATAGCAATACAAGCCCATCAATTTAAAATGTTATATTAAAATGTCGGATGATCCATTCACCTAATAATGTATTGAAGCTTAATTCAACGACGTATTGAAAAGTAATTTTTCACCTAATAATGTATTGAAGGTTAATTCAACAATGTATTGAAAAGTAATTTTTAGAAGTCAACACAGGACGAAGTAACTGAAATGGCCAAATAATAACGCCAAAGGAAATTCCATAGGTATGCTAGAGGTATATAAGGTTAACATAATCCCATATTAAAGTAGTGCCTCCCCCATGGAAGGGTCAAAGCCAAAGGCTGCATTTTCAACTTCGATGCAATTTCAAAGTAGGTAAATTGATTGCAATACGATCCTTATCTCGTTATCTTAGACTGCAACCAAAACCTTGCCTTTAAGAGTAATAGAAGAGCAATAGGCTATCATCCCTTAGATGATATGGTTATAAAAGGAAGTCCAGCCTTCAAATCTTGTGGAGCATCAACCAAAATGTTATATTTAAATAAGTTTAAAATGCTATATCATATTTACCTGATAATATTTGAAGGTTGGATAATGTATTGAAGGTTAATTCAACGATGTATCAAAAAGTAATTTTTAAAAGTTAAGGGGGGACAAAGTAATGGAAATAGTAGAATACTAATGCAAAATTATGAGTTTTTTAAATAAAACAGGCAATGGCTAACATTATCTCCTAGCGCAATCATATGCCTCCAACATGGAAAATTTGAAGCCAAAGGCTGCGTTTTCAAATTTCGATGCAATTTTTTAAGTTGGTATGTCAACATCAATAAGATCCCTCCTTCACTCTCTCAAACAGTTATCAAAACGTTCCCTTAAGAAGTAATAGAAGAGCAAAGGATTTCATCCAATTTCATCCCTCAAATGAGATGTTTGTAAAAGTACATTTAGCCTTCAAATCCTGTGAACCACCGGCAAAAATGTTACATCTAAATAGGTTAAAAATGCTAGACAAACAATTCACCTGATAATGTATTGAAGGTTAATTCAACTATGTATTTAACAGTAATTTTTATTATATTTTAATAATTTATATATATAATTTTAAAATAATTTATATATAACATATTAAGAAAGGTATTATGTATAAAAACGTTTATATATATAATTTGTTCTTATGCACAACCTCTATTGTTATCATTTCTCGTTGCATTGTCAATGTCATTGTCATCACATTTCTCATTTGTTGTTTTCTCGCAACTGTGCTTGGAGGTGATTTGTTCTATATCCGTTTCTCATTTGTTGTTTCTTGCAACTGTGCTTGGAGGTGATTTGTTCTATATCCGTGACTACTGGATTGATCTCTCACATTTCTGAAATTTCATCTTGTCACTAGGATCTTGCCAAAGAATTTGTGTTTTCTTCTTTTGTATGAAGTCCCTAATGGTTGATGAATCTTTAGATAAACTCAATGTCATCATTCATGGGCATTTCTCTTGTGCACAGAATTGTTTGAAGCAGTAATTTATTTACATCCATATGTTTTATTTTATTACATAGGTTAAAAGAAAAACCATTCTAGACTATCAAGTTTTTCTAAAATTCCTCTGATAAGATAGGATCCCAAACAAGACAGCCATATAAAGCCACTATCTCCACCATTGTTTTTTAAATTCTTTTTTTTTGTTGGATAATAAGGGGTTGTACTTGGGTCCCCCACCCTTAACAAATTACAACTCTCTTCTTTAGAGCTTGAAATTTTACAAATAGATACACTTCTCATCTCAATTGAGATTCTATAGCTTGAAACCGACATCAATTTACATAAAATGTCTGAATTCTTGATTTTCATTTTTTGGATCTTTCTATTTTCTGGATGAATACAAATATTCCAGAATTTAGCATCCTTCTTGACATTTTTCTATAGCAGCTTTCACAATACCAAAACATCACCTCTACTATCTATGCATTGCATCTTAGTAGAGTAATATTTCCAAAACATCGCACTATCATAGTCCGCTTTACCAAATCTGGATTGCTAGTTTCCTTTCTAAAACACAAGTGCAACCACAAAAATTATAATAAATAGTTTATATGAAAACACATTAATGTTATAAAATAAAGTATATTACCAATGGAAAACATTAAATTAAATATTAATCATTATTTAATTCAAGGAGTCAACATTTCCTTGTCAACTTCAGCTAAACTTACCACTTCCTCTAACCATGGAAAAGAGAATTCAATCAAAACCCCTCTATTGGCTAGCCTATCTGCACATTTGTTTCTTTCCCTTAATGTATGTGTAAACCTGATTTCTTCAAACTCTTTAGCAAGATTTTGAATTTCCACAATTATCTCGTGTGTGTTCCATGGAGCCTTTGCTTTCCGCAAAATTGCATTTATTACTATGAGAGAATCACCTTCCATCTATACTATATTCCATTTCATTTGTTTGCATATTTTTAACCCTTCTAAATCAGCTTCATTATTTGTCTTAAATCCACTATTGAAAGCGTAATGAGACAAAATCTCTTCTCTATTATTTCTAATTATTCCTCCTCCTCCTGTTGGTCCTGGATTTTCTTTAGATGCTCCATCAAAATTCAATTTAACCAATTCCACATCTGGTGGTTTCCACTTTATATTCGTTGCCTTCTTTTTGCTTCTCTTGTACCCAACATCATAATTCCATTTAATTACTTGACTCCATCTATGAAGGCTCTCTGCTTCCAAATTAGGGATAGGGTGAGTTGATAGGGTTGGTTTAGACTCCTCTATGGCTAAACATATCTTTCTTTTCATTACCTCTAAACTGCTTTCCTTTCCTTTAAATATTCTTCTATTCCTTTCTAGCCATACAGTCCAAAGTGTTGTATCTTTTGATATATCCCATATTATTTGTAAAGCCTCACTTGTATAAGTGCTCTGACGTTGCTTTAACCATTCTTCAATTCCACTATTCATCACCATGCATTTACCAAACATATTAAGAATCCATTGCCATAGTTTCCATACTATTGAGCAATGTCCCAAGAGATGGTCTATACTCTCCTCCTTTTTACAAAGAACATATTGAGAGGGACCATGAAAACCCTTTTTCATAAGGTTATCCTAGGATAAAATTCTTCTGACCTACTAGCCAAACAAACATTTTGACTTTAGGAATGCTTGGGCTATCCCAAATATCTCTCCAAATTCTAGTGATATTACTATTTTGTTGGTGCTTTACATTATATCCACTTCTTGTTGTGTATTCTTATGAGCTATTCAACTCCCAAATCAATTTATCCTTGGCTCCCCTCGAAATAATCACAGTTGTTATCTTTCTACTCAATTGCCTCCTAGCATCAATGTCTTGTATACTTGTAAAAAAATCTTCTTTCCATTTGTATCTTCCTTCTTGACCCTTCTACAAAATGTTTGAAACCCTATCACCATATTCGTCTTGAAGCAATCTCATCCAAGGTTTCAAAACTAGATCTAAATTGAGCAATGCCCCAAGAGAAGGTCTATAATCTCCTCCTTTTTATAAAGAACACATTGAGAGGGGCCATGAAAACCCCTTTTTCATAAGGTTATCCCAGGATAAAAAATTTCTATGACCTACTAGCCAAACAAACATTTTGACTTTAGGAATGCTTGGGCTATCCCAAATATCTCTCCATATTCTAGTCATATTACCATTATGTTGGTGTTATACATTATATCGACTTCTTGTTGTGTATTCTCCTGAGCTATTCAACTCCCAAATCAATTTATCCTTGGCTCCCGTCAGAATAATCACCATTGTTATATTTTTACTCAATTGCCCCCTAGCATCAATGTCTTGTATACTTGTAAAAAATTCTTCTTTCCATTTGTGTCTTCCTTCTCGATCCTTGTACAAAATGTTTGAAAACCTATCACCATATTTGTCTTGAAGCAATCTCATCCAAGGTTTCAAAATTGGATCTAAATTGAGTGGTTTTTTATCACACCAAGTATCAATCCAAATAGAAAAAAATTCTCGAGTTCCCACCACCCATCTTAAACCTTTAATCATTACATCAATAGATTTTCTTAAACCATTCCAAAGAGCAGAACCATTTGGTAGAGAGAATGCAGTAAATATCAAACTTGGGTCATTGGGCTCAACATACTTAGAAGAATTCTTGCTCGTTGTCTTTGACTCTCTTTGTACAATCTTTAGATTACTTTTCCCCTAAGAGCTAAGTTTGCATCTGTAAGAACTCTTAAAACAAGACCTCCCCTAGTTTTATCATCACACACCTTGCTCCATTTCACCAAAGGAAATTTCCTTTTATCATGTAAACCTAACCATAAAAAGGATCACATAATATAGATTAAACTTTTTTCAACTGATTTTAGCAAAGTTTACAATGACTTATAATAAGACTGACTTAATTAACTGCACTCTTCTTGCTAACGATAACCATCTACCTTTCCAAGCTGGCAGTTTATTATGAACTTTACTAATAACTGGATTCCATAATTCTATCTTTATTCTCCCCTCAAATAAAGGCATCCCTAGGTAAGTTGCTGGTAAATTTCCCTCCTCCATTTGAAGTATCCTACAAATTCTTGCTTTGATATTAGTTGGAGTGTTAAGGAAGTAAATTTTGGATTTTGTCCTATTAATTTTTTGCCCTGATGATCTTTCATATTCCTTTAAAAAGTTATTCAAAGCTCTGGCCTTGTTTATCCTTGCCCTTCCAAAAAGGGTTGTACCATCTACAAATGGTTGTTTTTTAAATTCTTTAATTGCATTTATCTAGATTATTTAGCATAGCATAGATAGCTTTCATGCCTCCTATTATATGTTTCTCTACACAAGGATTCAAACTGTAGCTAGAATTAAATTCAAGGCCAAACACTTGTTACAAGTAACTACCTCCCAATTCTCACCTTTGGAGCTAATAGCCATATCATTACCTCAAGAACCTATTATCATCACCTTTGTTTTGTTTATGTTAACTTTTCAATTAGTGTAGCTATAAAATTTGTCTAAGGGAGTTGGATGTCTTTGTACACTATGTTATTATTTTGCCAATAGTACAACATCGTCTACATAAATGAGTAATAGTAGAGCATACACTGCAATATGCACTCCTCTCACATTAATCCATTCTTCTAATTAATCTACAAGTCAACCAATAATGTAGGCTAGAGGGGGCATTGATTCTTTGTTATTTGTGGTATTTCATGCCAAAACCTTTCCATATAAGCACAATGTTTTTTTTTCAACTGGTTATACGAAATTGAAACGACCCCACCCATATTATATCATCACCACATAGTGGTATTAAAACAAAGCTTGGATATTATCCGTGTATTCCTAGACAAGATTTGAACCTTTGTCTCTAGCAAAAAAAAAAAAATGAACCTCGGTCCCCTCCCTTAATGTTGAGGAATCTAACCAATTGAGCTAATGTCATTTGATACATACTAGCTTAGATATAAAGGATATATATCTAAAAACGCCGAGAGTTATCAATCTCCTATAAATGAGTATGTTACAGAAGGGTTACCGGATATGGCCTTTCCGACATTATTTGCATATGGAAATTGTGATTGGTTGCAGCCTAGAATGAAAAAACTTCATCTACATGAATTCTATATATATATATATATATATAAAAACTGATATCAGTATTCTATAATAATAATATACATTATCATAATAATATTATAATATATATTATAATAGTATATTATATAATACTATAATATATATATTATAGTATTATAATATTATAATACTATAATATATAATATTAATCTTATATTAATAATACTATAGTCCAACTTATAATACTAATATTAATATTATAATAATACTATAGTTATCATACATTCCAATAAATCAATGAAACCCTAGAAATTAATACTTTATATTAATACTATAATATATATAATACTATAATATTATATTAATACTATAATATATATAATACTATAATATATAATATATACATTTCGATAAATCAATGAAACCCTAGAAATTAATAATATAGTATTATAATATATATAATAATATAATATACTAAGTCAATTCTAGTATAAAATGTTTTGAGCAGTATCAAAGGTTTTTAGTATCGATTGTGTGCATTTTTAATTTCAATGATGTCAAGAATTTCCAATTATGCTACCTGGCACCATCTGCAGGATTACATCTTTGCACCTGCCCAACTAAATAACGCTGGTGAATGTAACTCTATATCATTGTTCAAACCTTTACAGAAGCAGTCCCGAATGAATTTCTCGCTATTCGCAATTTACAAAAGCAGTTCGAAATCAATTGCGTTGTGGATTGTTTTTGGTATATTGCAATGGATGTTCATGTATTTATACAATATTTTATTAAACAGTTGCAACGGTTGGTTAGTCGACTGTTTTAGTTTAAATATTTTAAATGTTTGCAACGGTTGGTTAGTCGGCTGTTTTAGTTTAAATATTTTAAATGTTTTTGTTAATGTCGGTTTTTTTAATTAAAAAAAAATTGTTTACGGCATGACATGTATGACCTCTTTGCCTCCCACCCCCCTGTCTGCCATTGTAGGAACGCCTCTCGGCGTAATAAGCACAACGTTGCTTATCTCCACTTAGGAATTTTAGTTGTTGCATTCTTTCCTTGATCCAAAACTCAAAATTTTAATTGATCCAAAAACAAAGAATTTTGAGTTAAGATATATCATGAAAGAGTGCAATTTAAAAATTACAGTGTATAACAAAAACAAGAACACAAAAATATAGAAGCAAAATAGCATAGTGATTTTATTTCTCAGAAAACAAAGCACAACACAAGCAATCTCTAAGAAGAGATGTGAGGCTATAACATTGCATCCATGACCCATGTCTTTACAATTAGGAGTGCATCTCTCTTTATATGATATTTTTGGTGCATTGGATTTCCACGGTATTGAATATGGAAAGTCACCCACATGGAAATGTGGTGGTTCACCTTCCATGATTTAGAAGGTCACCCATATGAAAAAGTGGTAATTACCTTCCATGAGCTACAAAGTGCATCTTATTGAAAATTACATACATATAACTTGTCCTTTTGCATTTTGTCTTCTACTAATGTGTTACAATGGCTAGGGATGCATTTTAGCCATGAAAATCTATATTTTTAGTAAATGTTTTGTTTTGCATTTTTGAGGAAGCATATTGTTTCCATTGAGTTGCCCATTGAAATTGTTGTTCTCCCTCTAATCTTTCCAACGCTTCTTGAATGGATCAAAACGGATTCCCAAGCACAAAGTTATGCCCCTAACAATGTGGTTAGAATTTAAAAAAATAGATATTTTCGAGCATAAATTCATGCCCCAAAAAGGTCCTGGATCATTCGCGCAGTTTTATTTTTGTATTGTACAAAAAGCCTTAGCAAATTCTATAAAACACAAATAAGCAGTGTAACAGGGTTCGTGCACCCTGTTGGCCGGGTGCGCGAATCCGCACCCGTAGCCGCACCGAATGCACGGGTTCACGAACAGGTACTGCTGAGCCGAACCCCATCTGAACCCTATCTGACAAGGTTCAACTTGGGCCGAACCCTGTCAGTCAAGGTACTTCCAAGCCAAACCCTGTGGCCAGTCAGGGTTCAGCCAACCCAAACCCAGCCCAGTTTGGGCATTAACATAGGAAAAAAACTGTTTTTTTTTTCAGGTGGACCCAACCACACCCAGCCCATACGGGCTAAAAAAAATTATTTGAAAAAAAATTTAAAAAGTTTTTGTAAATTATAATTTAAAGTTTGGTGAGTATATGCTAAACACTTTTTTTTTATTAAAAAATTATCTCAGCACTTTGAGCAAGCATCATGTGACGTGGTGAGATCCAAAGTAAATAGACTGGATTCTTATTCTAAATAAAGACTATTGATAATTTTAAACAAAGTAGAGACATGCAAGCCTAATCCAAGACCAAGAAGCCGGAATCACTTTCCCATTGTGAATGACAAAAGTTGGGTGTCAATGATCACATGCTCCTATAGGATTAGAAGTACTAATCTTTGATGCTTATACACAGTACAACATACATAGAAAATCCTGTAGAAAGCAAATTTAAAGTCCTTAGTTGAAGGAGTTTTCAAAACTTCTAATCCCGTTTCATCCCTATAGAGCATACAAATAGAACATAATTAGACTTGCTGCTAGAGGGCCTAGAAGATGATGATGAGGAATATGATGAATGAGAGTCAAATATCAGATATTTGATGTTATCTTTGTACATGTCCACTACTATATAGCATATACTTATAGTATATTGTTATCTCTTGACTCTTTATGACTCGACATCCTGTCATTTTTTTACATCAATATGCTTTTATGATGTCATATTTAAATATTTTGCAATGTGTATGAATGATTTATTTTATTTCACAATGTATGATTTATCATTTATTTAATTATTTCGCAATGTGCATAATTTATTCTATTTTTTAATATAAATAATGTGCATAATTTATTCTATTTTTTAATATATATTTTAAATTAAAAACTAGCCACACCCACACCCGACGACCCTATTTTTGGCGGGGGCCGCACCTGCACCCCCGCACCTGGTAACCTTGCAAATAAGTTGTACCATTTTTCATGTTTTATCAGCAATAATCAGATGCCAATAGTTGAATTTTTAGGTAAAAAACAGCTTCAAAATGAGCCCTAACTTTTTCTTTCTACCCACTTTTTCCCCTCCAAAACAAACACAAAATAGTTTGGAAAGGTAATCATCCTGTAATTTCTCACATTAATGTTGTCCCCTGTTTTGTAGATAGGTATGACCTTGCTAACTTGCCAGTCTGGTGAAATCCTATTCCATATTGCTTGATTACACATCTTTAAAATAATAACTAAAGCTAGATCTTCCCATTTAATCCTTGAAACCATCAAACCATGCAAATAGTGTGCTTTTCCATTGACAAAATGCTTACCATCTCCCTTTGTATCATCTTTTATGATAATGTCTATGTCATTAAAACAAAATATCACTTTGTGATAATTTCCCTGCTTTCTTTCTCATAGAGTTCACAAACATATGTAATCATTTGCTTCTCTTTATCTCCCCCAATTGCATGCTTCATGAGTGTAACTCCTTCCAAAATTTTCAAGGATTTTGTATTTAGTTAGCTCCACCTAATATTTTCTAAGGAATGCTCTTTTTTTTTATGCAGAATAGATTTTTGTACTCACTCATCCAATATTCTCTTGCATGCAATCGAACAAGACTGTAAGTTTTCAGCTTCAAGTTTCGACCACCCCTCACGTACCAAGGATTTGTAGAGAAACGCAGCTTACCAATTTGGCAATTTCCTATATTCTTCTATTGGTTCGACGACCATGGACACTAGAAGAGTCATGGTGGGTCAAACTACATGTCATCCCAAGATTATGCAACCACGCCCCCTTAATCATGGTCATTCTCCTTCAAGCATTATTGGATCCTGAAGACAAGATACTTGGTGATGACGATTACTTTAATTCTTCTTTACATCCTACTACAGATTAGTGTTGGCAGTTCGATCCACTAGAGCTCTTTTCTATCTATCTTTTACCTTCATTGTTGGCTCTCTATTCATCATTTTATTTTAAAAGGTTAGGGTTTAGCCATTTGAGTAACCCTTGATGCTGTAACTTTATGCCATAAATTGTTCCACTTGGTTAATGCTAGTTCCTTTAGTTTAGCTTATTTTCTTAGTACTTATTGTTAGTAGAGTGTATTGTAACCTCTTTTAAACAAGTCCCATTGGCCTCCTTTTGCCCTCATAAATTATCTTATCTCATCCAAATTTGAACTTAGCATCTTGTTTGAACCAAGGTTGTATGGGTACTCAGTTGCATGGGTAAGGGGTTCTCAATGCAAAACTCCAAATTTAGGGTCATGTGGGTCAAAGGTACACGGGTGCAAGGGTGTGAGTATATAGGATACATGGGGTGCATGTTAAAAGCACCTACACATTGTCAAAATGTACTCGTTTCTCATTGACATACCTAACATGTATTTAATGCATCATTAGGGTGCAATACGTGTACCATATTGGACATATGCTCTAGTGCAAGTCGATGAGATCCTCAAATCATGGGTACATGGACCCAAACAACATTGGTTCAAACTGATTTACATTCACCATCAAACCATCTACTACATGGCATTTGATCCGGTTTTATTTTGCTAATATGAAAACAATCTCTATTCGCTTGAAGTAAATATTTTATTAGGAGTTTGCTTTTCCTGCAAAAGTTGTAGGGCATGACGCATTCTTCATTTTGATTCCCATCTGCTGTGAAAAAATACCAGCTTTTTGGCATTTTAATCTCTAATATTGACTTTTAGTCTATGTTCCATGAAATTCCGGGATGGGACGACAAGACAGCTTTTTGGGATGGCGAGACTCATTTTACAACAGCAGGATGCCATTTTAGGAGGGGGGGGAACACGTCTTAAAGACAGGCTCCAAATACCTGGAGGAGTCCCCATGGAACAGAAGTTTTAGTTATTGCTTTTCATGTTTAACCACCTTGTGAATTAAGAAGGAAATAGGATAGTGATGAGATTCTGGATATATAGTCCTAATTCCAAAGTCCACACCTTAAAGTCCAATATCTGTAATTGAAAAGGAAAAAGTAAAGAGCCCTAGCTCTTCAGCTCTTATGAATTATGCAATCCAAGCACAGGTAATGATAATAAAGACAAACAAATAAAAGATAAAACTAATTTTTTTGGAGCTGTCCTCAACCCTTGGTGGAACCAATAGTGTCCAACCGTAGGATTCTGCCAACATTTCTAGCCTTGTATTGCTTGAATATTGTAGCAACTGCATACAATATAAGCCATGACAATCACAAAACAGATGTACCATCTTCGAATCATATTATTGGCTCAAACCCAACCAGAATATAAGAAAGCTCTTAACCATTACCACATCCTAGTACCTACCAATCCCAAAACTCTCTGCAATCAAACTACCTCATTATGCTCTACTTTTTAATATATGTGTATCACATTCAATCAGTTAAAAGGTCTCCTGTTACCAGTAAGAACTGATCACATCTCTTTGATGTTCTAGTATAACAATAGAATCAAACTACAAAAATTCCCTCCAGAAATTTAAGCACATGGTAATACAATATTAACACCCTTCTATAAATCCATGAAACATTGTTACTTCAATCAGTGTATTCCAGATCTGAAAATAGATGTTAAATTCACAACTCATTTTCAGCACTTGGATCGGTAGCACAACCATTGTTTTCTGCCTTCAGGGCATCATCTCAGTTGAATGTTAATCCATGACAAGAAATCAGAACAAAAATTATTTTCACCTACAGAGTTGTCCAACTCCCTCAACCCCTACATTTACTGATTATTTTCACCTACAAACTGTTACTCCCCCGATCTCTATATTTAGTGCTCCTCAACTTTCTGCTTCCCATGTTCAAAAACAACAAAATAAGACATTTCCTGTTAGTGCCTTATCATCTTCCATCCACAATGGAGGTTTCCAAGTCAGGCCACTAACAGATCACTTATAAAACAGCATAAACAAGGAAAAGACAAGCATGAATGTTGTACTAGAATGACTGCTGAGTCCTGACGAAGATTGACCCTATGATTGGCTAAGAAAAATAATGTACGCAGGTTGCGCTTTAAGCATAACATACACATTTGAGAAATATTATCTACGTTTGAGAAAAATACTACTGACTCTCTCCAGCCAATAGATACTGCAAATAAAGATGTTTTAAACTCTGTACCAAAGTGAATCTTACTGACTGTGAGTGTATGCGCAAATATAATGTGGCTAGACTCAACTAAAGTGAGACACCACACTGAAAGCCTTAATATATAATTTCCTAAAAACTGCATAATAAAATTTCAAAAACTTAGACCTAACGTTACGTATAAGAGTAGCTGCAACAAACAACCAACCACCAAAAATCTCCTAACAACAGTCAAACATATTAATTTTGTGATAGCCTTTTTAACAATTTGACATATAGAACCTTTTTATTTCATTTCATTTCTGCAAAGAAATACAATGCCTGCAAAAAGGCCAGTGGATATCATTCACCCTTCACATGCTCAGATCTCTAGCCTTCTTGTCTACAGCATTTACATTAGCCCACAATTATTGTTTTAGAAAATCTCGGTTATCTTTTAAGGTATTAACAGAATACTATAAAATGTAAACAGAAATGGAATTGAAACATTGCATGATTCTTACTGACATCTGTTTGCTTCTATTACAGAAATTTTAGAAGCTGATTATTTTACAATTAACTTTGCTAGTCAAGATCCGAATTGTTGCATGATCACACTCTGGAATTAAAAAGTTCAGTCCTGCTACTTCTCAACAAGCAAAAGAGAATTGTAGCTGTGTAAGCAACATGGATTCTAGCTTAGTATTCTATTAGCCTCATAATAGAATAATTAGACTAAGGTCCAAAATGTCAGCAATGTGATCTCTGCAAAATTAATTAATATAAATAAAAAATAAATACATATTTAGGAGGTTCCTCACAGCACAATCATCATCTCCTTGGATCTGGGATGGCAAGTCAACTACTAGACACTGAAGATCTTGAATTGAATAAGATGCATAGAGATCAAATAGCCTATCATTGTTCTAAGCTAAATAGGCTCTCTCTCTCTCTCTCTCATACACAAAGAAGGCAGTCTAAGAAGGCAGCCTAGTTGTATAAAGAACTAATGAATCTAGAAAGGCCAAATTATGACTGTCTATAAAGGAAAGGGAATGACATACTCCATGCTTGATGCCACGTTTGAACTTGGCAGAGCAAATAGAGGTTCAGTGTCCCAATCTTTAGTAAAAAGTGAACCATCTCCAGAGGCTTTTGTAATCATCTGTTAAAACAGAGAAATATCTCATCAGAAAGATACAGAAACAACATGCAAAGGGTCCAGCACATTCTATTCAAATTTCATCTAACTGATATATTAATGCACGTCCAATCAAAACATAAGTTACCATAGACAAAAAGAAATTTATTTTGCATGTGACCTTATAAATTGGAAACTATATAAGCATATAGATTGGAATGGACAATAATATAGCGTTTTTGACAACCCCAGTTAAGCATTCAAACAAGTTACATGTAAGCCATAAAGTAAGCACCACAACTAAAACAAATTAGAATTGAGACATAGTGCTTCAAAAACGCTTGCTGGGAATAACCCCTTCTAGTTAAAAATGTAACTGTATTTCAATCATGACTAAGTCATAAAGGTTAGCTGGATGATGAATAAGAATGTTCGTTGCAATATAATGAAACAGTATGATTATATAAACTGTGATACATATGAATTCTGTACAGGACATTGTAGACATTAACATAATACAAGAACAAATGAGATATCACATGAATTCTGTACAGGACATTGTAGACCTAAATTCTTCCACATGCAAGGAACATGATAGAACAACTTTAACCTTGTGCACACCAATTTTGCAATAAACATCTTTGTAGAATATATGCAATACTAGTAAAAATCATAGCTTCCCTTGTAGGCTTGTACTAACTACTAGATATTGCATTTATGTTTTTGATGATATAACATTGCTTAAGTTCATACCAGATGCCTATAAAATAATGCTATCTTATGATGCAGAACAATAAAGCCATAGAAATAAGGCACTTGGAGCAATAGTAGATGAGATGCAGTCGTAGTGCAACCTGAGTTCAAATCCTCACAGTGCATTGGACACTCCCACAATAAGACAGCCCATGATAATATGGTTTCTTGTAATACAATGACACAGTTCATTGAAATAGATGTAATACAAGTTGTTGGATGTGTCTCATTCTTTGCAGAGGAAGTACTGTACGGCGTTGGTGGGATTCCCGTGATTAGTCGGTATAGGTGGTTTTAGCCCATGGTATTATGCCCACGGTATTCTAATACCACATTGTGGTTTAGGGTTGTAAGAATTTCCTTTATATTGATTGTAATGTCCCATTACGGGCAAGGTGAATAATAATAGAAAAGGAGGTGTGGCTCTTGTTTGCTGGACGTAGCCCATATTGGGTGAACCAGGATAAATCTCTTGTGTTCTATGTGAATGTATCTTGTGAGTTGTATTTCTTCTGAGTTATTTATTTCTGCATTAATTATTCTGGAATAGGTTTGGGTAAAACTCTTCACAAGTGAGATCCTTTTCAACCCCATATAACCAACAAAAAAATAATATAGAAGATATCACTGATGAAAATGTAACCCAGTTTTTAGTTCAGTTGTACACATAAGAACCCATGAATGTGTTAATCTGTATTAAATCTATATTCTGTACCAAATATGAGGATCGGTAATTGATATAAAATATATTTCTCTACTCAATTACTACTTTGACCAAATTAATTTATGCATAGAAAGAACATCCAATCATGGCTAATCGACACATCAAATGGCAAAAAAGATTGTTCCAATGTGTTATCTTGTTTAAATATATGATAATACTTTATGAAAATTTCAAGCAATTATTTTACCCTCCCCCCTTCTATAATTCAACTGTACCAATATAAGGCAACGGTAAAGGTAATTTTTAGGTTCCAGCCAACCCAGCATGCCTCTTAGGTGTATATGACCCTCTTGTTGAAGCAAAGAAGCTTATTGAATTTACCTTGTATAAATAAAAGTCTTGTCAATCGCGCACACATTTAACCAAACTACCCTTTCAAAGTTTCAAACCAAATTAACCCCATGAAGTGCACATTTTGATGCTCAAATTAAGTCACCAATTAAAGTGACCAAATACAGTAAGATAAAAGCCAAGCCAAACAAATAGCAGGATAGCATCATAAGAAATAAAGAAAAGTAGAAAACTCAAGAGACAATATATATAAATAAATTGCAACTGAATACATGGCATACAGCATAAAAGTGAAGTAAACCAGAGAGGAAGCTAGAGACTTCACCTCTTTCATTATTTCTTGACAGGCAGTCTTCTGGGCTTCATTTTTACAACGAGCCAAAGCCCTTTCAACATAATGAAACAAAGAGGGAGGAAACATGCCTGGCTGCATAACCATAAAGGAAAATTCTTGAATTTTTACCCTTTAAAAAATGTGCTAATATCCAATACAGCTAAATCTAACAAAACTGCAGCTAGAATCTAAGTAGAACATTGTGTCTCTTAAGACTTAAGAGAGTTATGACACAAATGAAAAATATTGTTTATTAGGCCTCTTTAAATGTGAGACCATCGTTAAATGCTCAAAGATTGAATCGTAATATGGAAAATACTCATCAAATGGCATTAGCTCAACTGATTAAATTCTTCAACTTTCATGGAGAAGACCCAGGTTCGAATCTTGCTAAGCAATACATGCATAATTGTCAAGTTGTTGCAAACCAATATGTGGTCATGATGTAATACAAGTGGGGCCATTTCAATCCCATATAACCGATTTAAATATATACAGAGAATACTCAACTACAGATTTTTTTTAAATTATCTTTCTAGTTTTTTACTGCATTGACATGTCTCTCAACTGTTTAGGTTAAAGACTTTATGTACTCTCAATCACATTTTATAGCCAGTATTAAACTTCCTTGAGTGACCATCTAATACAATTTATGTTACAGCAAACGACTCCGATATGGACATTTTTAAAGGCATTGTATGTTTGAAAACGGTACTCTTCTGAAATATGTTTTCATTTCTTTAAAACTCAAGACAGGCATTTTCCAGCTTGGAAGAATTTTTGGTCCAACATTTCCTGGGTATGTGCTGTGGGGAGACACCATTTAAAAAAAATTGGAGGTAGAATTTCTAAAACACATACGCATTTTGAAAATATTTCCAAGTCCCCGTTCATGAAACATTTGGGAACAGTGATGCTCTCCATTTATTAGTTGTCTAATTGAGATTGAATAAACTGTTAAAAGAGGTCAAGCATAGCAATTCAACCTGTGACATAAGACTACTATATCACGGTTCATGATACTCAAACAGTCATGCCTAAAATCAGGTCCATGTTCTTAAGGAGCTCAAAAGAATCCAGTAAGAAGCTGTAAAGATAACTCTGTGAAAATGTTTATAAATGTCCTATCTCTAATGATCAAACAGAAGAAGCAAAATCCCTAAAAGCCAGGCAGAATGTAACTTTTGTATATTTAATCTGCAAAACAATTGGTATTGGGTTAAGAAAGGATTTTTAGACCAACAACTAGAATCTAACCCACACAAAAGATCCAGCTCTAAACTCTTTGCCTCCAAAGATGTTAGAATAATATATTATATCCTAAGTTGTTACTAGGATAAGTTGTGTGGCTGAGATCATTCAGTTAGTTATGATCCAATGGATCAGATTGTAAACACTTGCTATTTAAACAAGATCCTTTCAGTTGAATAATATCAAGTCTTTCATTTTTCCAACATGAAATCTCTGCTGAAAGATGATGAAAAACCACAAGCCAGAATAGAAGAAGAAGAAGAAGTAGGAAGAAGATGTGCAAGGAGGATGGAGAGGAAGATGTCCTCTTCAACCCCCCCAGGACAACTTCCATCAAGAAGCCTGCAAAGGATCCATATGATGTCTCAAAAAAATAGAGAAGCCTCATCGCCGAACTGAAAGAAATATTACTCCCAAACTGGTGCTTGTGACAAAGATCAAGGCTGTGAACCATGAAAAAAGGTCACTAAAGAAAAGCCCCCTGAAACCAAAGTGTCTCACAAAAGAAGAGTGAGAAGATAGGATGGGAAAGAACCACAAAAATCGCAAGGGATGTCCAAAAGTGACTCCACAAGCAAAAGTATGTGGTTTTCACCTATATAAACACAATGGGTTGATAACAAGGTCCAAAACTTGTGGACAAACAGCAAAACAAGGGAAAAAAATAAATGTAATGGCACCAAAGTAGTTGTGGAATGTGTCCTTATGGTGACCTCCTCATCCTACCGGAATGCATGGGTAACCAGCCACTGCAACTGCTAGGTGATATAGAGGAGATGACTAGATACTAGGATCACATAAGGGGATGTGTTAGAGATATCCTAGTACCACTTAAGAAGAGTGAGAAGATAGGATGGGAAAGAACCACAAAAATCGCAAGGGATGTCCAAAAGTGACTCCACAAGCAAAAGTATGTGGTTTCCACCTATATGAACACAATGGGTTGATAACAAGGTCCAAAACTTGTGGACAAACAGCAAAACAAGGGAAAAAAATAAATGTAATGGCACCAAAGTAGTTGTGGAATGTGTCCTTATGGTGACCTCCTCATCCTACCGGAATGCATGGGTAACCAGCCACCTGCAACTGCTAGGTGATATAGAGGAGATGACTAGATACTAGGATCACATAAGGGGATGTGTTAGAGATATCCTAGTACCACTTAAGAAGAGTGAGAAGATAGGATGGGAAAGAACCACAAAAATCGCAAGGGATGTCCAAAAGTGACTCCACAAGCAAAAGTATGTGGTTTTCACCTATATAAACACAATGGGTTGATAACAAGGCCCAAAACTTGTGGACAAACAGCAAAACAAGGGAAAAAAATAAATGTAATGGCACCAAAGTAGTTGTGGAATGTGTCCTTATGGTGACCTCCTCATCCTACCGGAATGCATGGGTAACCAGCCACTGCAACTGCTAGGTGATATAGAGGAGATGACTAGATACTAGGATCACATAAGGGGGTGTGTTAGAGATATCCTAGTACCACTTAAGGGGGGTGTTAGAATAATATATTATATCCTAAGTTGTTACTAGGATAAGTTGTGTGGCTGAGATCATTCAGTTAGTTATGATCCAATGGATCAGATTGTAAGCACTTGCTATTTAAGCAAGGTCCTTTCAATTGAATAATATCAAGTCTTTCATTTTTCCAACAAAAGACAATTGCCTGATTAAGATAAGAAACTGACTGTTTGATGCATGTTCAAAATATGAAGGAAAAAATCAGAAATAACACTTAAATGCAATTTTATGCAAGTAATTTGGATACCATGAAATCTCAACGCAAAATGTTTAGATCATTACTCATAACTGTAAACTAAAATGTTATCAAATAGTATTAGCTCAACCAGTTAAATTTCTCAAATTTCAAATAGTAGATCTAGGTTTGAATCTTGCCAGGTGATACATGCATATTTGCAAAGAGATGTTGTAATATCACTATGTGGTCATGATGTAATACAAGTGAGGCCCGTTTCAATCCCATATAACAAATTTGAAAAATAAAAATAAAACTATGAACTAAAATGTTCAAACTGACAAATCAGAACCTGGCCATGATGAGTTACTGTTTCTTTAACCCTTAATTTCAAGTTAGACCCATATTTTTACATCAGAATATACATACCAAAATGCAAATCATTCTGATACTGCAAACTAATATGAACTTGTTTACCTTGAGCATAGCATCTGCCACATCATTTGATGAGGGCTTGCGATTTAGAGCCTTTACATTAACACTAGTATATGCTGGTTTCGGGGTTGAAATTGCTCCTGGTGTGTTCTTCTTAGACATATCTTTCACTCCAAAGGGTGGATTTGGTGCTATTTTTGGGTTCGTTGCAATCTGAAGCTTGCCAATCCTTTTCTGAGAATTAGAAACCGCTTGTGCCGAGGATGTGAAACTATGAGACGCCTGATAAGCTGGAGCGGTTTGCACCTTTTGCCCTTGAGATTCAAATGTCTGTTCTTGCTCTTGCACCTGGTGATATTGAGGAGTTTCCAATTGTGAAGCCTGTTGGTAGTAGGACCTGTGTGGCACCTGCTGAAAATGAAGAGCTTCTTGCTGCTTATATTGATCATTTTGGTAGCCACTCATTGTTGCTGAATCCATGACAGCATAGCCATGCTCGGCTCCAACAGAGCTTACATTCTGTACATAGCAAATGAAATTGACAATATGATAACACCAGCATTATAATGGCATGCTTCCAACTCAAAACTAACAGTTTTACACAAAATATTTAAAATGTGGCGTGGAAGTAAAAGAAATGCATAACACAGGAACTTTATATACATGACCAGTTTTTGCCCCAAGAAACAAACTTCTGACCTCAATCCAGCAATGGATTCAGAAAACAAAGTCCTTTACATAGACAATGCATCAAATGGTTCCAAAAAAATTTATCACAAAAAGGTCTGACAATGGTATTTGTACCATAAGAGCAAATTCAAAAGAAGAAGATATCGGCCAACAAGCATTACAGTAAACTCAACTACTTTAAAAGGCATTTGAACAATTCATTTATCAGGCTTTAGCAAAAACAAAATAATCTTTAATCTTATATGACAGCAGCACAGACAGAACAACACACAAGTGCAGGACATCAGGTATTCAAACCTATGGATATGACAGCATGATTGGCTGGCGTAGCTTCCAGTGAAACAAAACATCATAATTATAAGGCATTAGTCATTAGCAGTTCCAGAAAGAGAATAAATAATTCCACTTTAGTTACAATGCAAAAGAATTCAAAACCACAACTCAATAGAGATAAAAAGGAGCAAGGGTATCAACTGTAGAGCTATAAATCCCAGGATTAACTTTCAATTCAAAGAAGACACCTATGAAATGTTATCTGCATTGCAATCAAATGTTAAAACAAACCAACAAAGAATGCATCATGATCTCACATTAAAAGTACCGGGCAAAGATTACATCATAATCTCATACAATAAATCTCAGGACAAAGAATCATCATAAGTTCATATGCAAACACTGACAAGGAATGTACAATGACAAATCTTAATACTAACAAGAAATCATGGTTAAAGTAAGATTTTAATTATAAAACACCAAGCCTGCAGCCCAAGCTATGGCAAATTCAAATGGAAAAAAGCACAGCTATGAAAAAGCTTCATACCTGTGACAATGGGGCCTCACAGTAGGAATTATGGTTTGATTGCCAAGATGGTTGTGTACCAGGTGGAGGTGGTTGGGTGATTGCTGCTGAACAACTATTGTTAACTCCTGGAATTGGACAATCCAGAGAAGGTGGAGTACCTGTACTACCACCAACTGTAGATTCTGTCCCAGGGGCACAACTGACTTCATTTCCAGAATTTCTATAATAATCTTCCCACTGTTGTGTCTGATTTGAACCGATGGAATCGGAGGGTGTGAAGCCTGAATAATTTGAGTAGCCCCCGTAATTTGCATAACTATTGTCACTCCATGAAGCTGTACTTCCACTAAAGCCTGTGCTCTGGTACCCATCCGAGTTCTGATAAACACCAGCAGCATTGTAATAAGTTGCAGTGCTCTGATAATATGCTGATTCTGTATATGAGCTTGCATTCTGAAACGAGTTAATAGGCTGATAAGGAGCACCAGAATTTTGATAGGCTCCCGCATGCTGAGAGTAAGAATGGTTACCTTGCTGCTGATAGCCATAATTGTAACCCGGGTAACTTGTGTTCCCATATGGATAATGATTGTAAGCACTTGTGTATGAAGAGGTGTATCCGGCATAACCACCATATCCATTTTCTAATGGTATGCTTGATGAGGCAGATGACGAAGACGTAATAGCACCACCTTGACTGTCTTGTGCACCAGAAATTGCATTCTGTTGATATGGTTGCTGCTGATGATAGTAATTTGAATTCAGAATGTTAGAACTGTCTACTCCAGGGTTGCTATCCATCTGGTGTGATGAATTCCATGACAATGTGCTGTGTCCTGAAGGAATGGGTGGATGTAGAGGTGGTGCAGCAAGCAAAGATGGATCACTAGACCCCTGCCCTTGGCCTTGGGCTTGGCTCGACTGAACAGCTTGCCCTCCTTGCTGCAATTGCGAACCCCCAGTTAAACATTATGTCACACAAAGAATGCAACTGATCCAGTGAACATTCTATGCAAAGGAAACAATCATAAACTGCAAGCATTATATTTTAATATTTTAGTAGAAGCCAAAAGCACAATCTGCAGTTGTGTCTTGAGCACATAATTCCCCATTTCAATCACGAGACAATATATTTCCTGTTATAAAAATAACCACAGTAATTTTTCACGTCACAACCCAACAGCATACCCAGTTGGCATATGAAATCCCCTCCCAGAAACAAAGTAACTCTTTTAAATTAAGTTTCAAATGTGTACCTCCTTGGGTCTCAATCCTTTGACAAAGCTAGTGGTAAATTAAGAGTTGCCAATATGGCTAAGCCCATGGAGTAAAGAGGGGTTGACAAAGAGGCAGAAAGCCTAACAAAGAGAAGGTAAAGATCACAGACAAATCCAGAGCTTCCATGGAAAAGAATTTCCTTCTTGGGATGGCACAATAAGTTTAGACATCAAAGGAGATCAAATGTTAAATGCACTTGTAGGATTTGGGCTTCCAGAACAAAGATTATAAGATGATAGGTAAGCAGAACCACGTAAGCAGAGATTATTTTCAACTTGTGCAGAACCACGTAAGCAGAAATGTTGACAGTGGCAACCTACATAGCCACTGTGATCTCTGTTGCTGTTGCTGGCCCTTCTTCCCTGATATAATGCTAATATAAGGACTTGTACAACATCTACATACACAACAATCAACCCACTCAAGAGATGGAAAAGGCTTGGTTGGATATCATGAGTGGTCTTATCCAGTGATGTGGGAAAAGAGGATTGAGAAATTCCCAAAACACTCAGGTCTATTAATCAAGTTCTGGATAGTCAAAAGCAGAAGGAAAATTAAGCCACACCAGGACTATCAAATGGCATGAACTCAACCAGTTAAATTCCTCAACTTTCGAGGAGACCCAGATTCGAATCTTGCCAGGCGATACATGCATAATTGTCAAGTTGTTAAAATACAACTATGTGGTCACGACATAATACAGGTGGGACCCATTTCAATTCCATATAACCAATTACAAAAAAGAAAGGCCACACCAGAACACGCAAATTGAGGTCTTTGGCGATGCTATTCCAATTCATGTTATAGTCCTGATTTTTTTTATGTCTAGCTTGTCTTAGTTTCATCTCAGTTAAAGCTTATCCAAAAGGCATGTAATTAGAGTTTAAACTGTATTTTGTTGGCTATGCTTAATCTGTAACATCCCTGCCACTATATTTTCCATTCATAGATATCTAGTTTGTTTTAGTTTGATCTCAATTAACACTTATGTAAAGGCCAGTGATGTAAGTTTAAACAGTATTACATGATGAAAATAGATTCTAGAATCACCACTACTTGTTGTGAAGTTCATAACGTTTTGAAACTGGTTTAGAGTCCATCCTTTGGGGTGTGCTCAGAACCCGGGTTCCACACATTGGGAACTTCACAACAAGTAGCAGTGATTCCCGAGTCTATATTCAACAACAACGCACACCCTAGAAGTCTAAAATCATACAGTATTACATGATCTCTCTAGGTCTAACAGCTAACATTGTCTGTAGCAAGTCACTGTACAGATTTAGGCAAATTTCACTTCCTTAAGTTGAATATTATTAATAGGCTAAAACCCCCTAGAGGTGCCCCATTTGAAATAATCAAAAAACGCATGTCAAACTTATCATTTGTAATCTTATTTAATGCAAGTCATCACAAATACAGTGTGTTCTGGTCTGGTCTGATCAGATGAGGAAATTAACGAGACCCTACGAGAAAAAAAAGAGCGCCGGATTATTATACTCTAAGCAAACATTCAAGAAAGGATTCTACAAATCATCTCCCGCCTGCGTTGTGTCACAAGCAAAAACCAAAGCCACTCTAAATGGAACTTACTGGACTTTCTTCTCTAGTGACTGGTTTAAAAACTCATCCAAAACATTCGAACAAAAACTACTATGCAGAATGCAAAAGCACTAAACAACGTTAACAACTGCCCTCAAAGAACATCAATACTTAGATAAACCTAAACCTACCTACCTCAGTTTCACACGAGTCTAAATTTGTAACGTCACATAATCCAGACGACCCAATTTTTGTGATCCTGAATTCTAAACGCCCAAATTCAGGACTGTAACCTGATATTTCTCAAACCTAAATAATAGCACATACTATTTTGAAATTTTATTCCATCAAACACTTTAAAAAATAAAAAATAAAAAATAAATCAAATAAATAAACAATCTCGGATGCTTCCTAAGCCCTAGGTTGCCAGACACAATTCTTAAAACACAAAGAGAATCCTGCTTAAACAATACAACAAGGGACTAAGGCAAACGAAATTCATTTTACAACGGCATTAAGAAAAACAGGGCATAAAACCAAACCTACCTCAGAACCTCTTACATTTTGTCTGTCATCATTTGCTGCAAAAGCGGCCACTGAGGCGGTCGCCATCTCATTTCAGTACATCCCTGCAAAACAAACACACCGAAACTAAAAAATTTCAAAACCCTCCTTCCTTCCCCTCCCGAGCAAACGTTAAGTCCCTCCACTTCCCAAATTGATTTATGGCAAAAAAAAATTATTTCCGTCTCTTGTTGTCAGTCGGGCAAGGAAGGGGACGGCGATTGAAATTGAGATTGAAATTTAATAACCGTGAAACGATCTTTGGATCTACCAAATCAGCAATGGATTCAAAAAGTTCTGGAATTTCCGATTACATTTCCATTTGCAGAGAAAGCTAGGAAAAAAATAAATAAATTATTATCGCTCAGATAGTTTGGGGAAGGGATTTTCGCCGATCTTAACCGTCCATCTGCTGGGCGAGAGGAAGTGACATTAAATGAAATTATCGAAGTTATTATAAATAGGGATCTGTGTCGGGAAGTGCTAGGCAAATGAGGGAAAATTTATAGGACTGGAATATGGGAAATACGAATTTAACGGGTTAATTAAATTTGTAAATTTGTGAAAGGCTGTCGTCTTTTAAATAAAGATATGATTAATCTTTACTTAATAATTTTACCTCTTTTGAATAAGTATATAATTATGTTTTTTATTTAATAATTTTATTTATATATATCAAACGATATTAGTTTAAAGGTTAGATCCCAAATATTTTAAGGAGGAGATCCACGTTCCAATCTTGCCAAATTATAATATTCAAGTTTTAGGTTCAACCCTTGGGGAAGCATGTTACAAAGTAGTAGTCTGATCCAAATCGTCTGAGTACGAGTTAGATTGACGACAACGGTGCGAATCCTAAGCACTCGATGGTCCATTGTATGTCGGGCTAAAAAACAACAAGATAGAATAGGTTTGGTGGATGCAACCCCTATGGTTTGAACCCTACCAGTTACTACAAATAGTGTGGTTGTAACCAACTCTCCTATTAAACAAATAAAATAAAATAAAAAATAATATCCAAACTTTCTTGGCAAGTGGTCATGATATAATACAACTGAAGCTTGTTTCAATTCCATATAACCCATTAAAAAAATAAGCATATATAAGATCTAAGATAAGGACTTCGTGATAATTTGATTTAATATAAGAATTTAATGATAATTTGGATTAATACAGTTAGTTGAAAGTGGACTCTAGTGAGTGAAAAATTTAGATCACTAGCTTCACTGGTTTTTTTTTTTTTATTCAGGTAGTATGATAAACTTATATGATCAATGCATAGGGTTGAACAGTCTCTTCCTAGCCATGACCCCTCGTAAGGCTAAGAGCTACACTTATCAATAAGGGATTAACACACAACTACACATGTCACGGTTTGAACCTTAGATCTTTTAAAGAAGAGTTAAAACTCGATTTGTTGCTTGTCCCTCCGAGACCACGATCTCCACTAGTTAATATGGAAGGAAATTTATATTTGAAATGAGAAGGTAGATGCTTTAACTAGAAATCGAGATGTCCTAGCTGGAAGTATGGATACCCAAGTTGGAGACAAGGAGAAGAGCAAATATATAGCAAGTTTTATCCATCTAGATAACAATTGTTACACCAAAAATGATTATCAAGGATGAGATGATGGAGTATAATATAACGGTTCTTAAAAGTAAAGGGTTAATATATAAACTCTATGAATACTTACTATGATTTTTAATGATTCAAGATTGAATCGAGTGAAAGTGAAGATTAAATTCAAATTAATATGTGACGGTTCTATGGAGACGTCGCAATGGTAAAGGCATTGGGCTCTCCTAGTAGAGACCCAAGTTTGATCCACAAGGAGGGTGACCCGGATGTGCCCCAAGTTGTATGCTCTCGTATTAATTTATCTATAAGGATATTTTGAAGAATATCGGAAACACATCCGAGGAATTCTTAAGGAGGACTCATATATTTGTTGTTATAGATATTTTAAAACCTTTCCCACAACCCATTAAGATCAAATCTAAATCAAGAGAACAAGGATATCCCTCAGATTGTAAAATGTGGAAGCTTGGATAGATCTAGGGTTTTGAGTATCATTATGATCTCCAACTTTGGCGGACCAATGCACAACATTGGCGTCACAGAAGATAATGCATGTGATAATGGCTCCTCTCATCCAACTGTGCAGATTTATGCTGAGAATGGTCCACAAGGTAACCCTCGTTCTCTTGATGTAATTATTTTATTGCTTGAAGTTGATTCTGCATGTCACGGTTTAGAATCACTCACCATTATCGGGTATTTTGTTGGACGCATCCCTAACGAGTCTTCCCTTAAGGTCCTGGGTTAACACAGCTTGGACTCCTCATGGAGTCAAGCTAACGATGGTTCAAAACCTTACAAAGGGATTTTTTTTGTTTCACTTTGCGAAACAACCCATGCTAAGGTGATTTACGAACATGACCCCTGGTACATGAGAAGCTCTCTACTTGTTTTTTCTCCTTGGACCCGTGACTTTTATGTTTCTAAGGAAATATCTACCAAAGTCCCTATGTGGGTGGAATTCCTAGGACTCCCTCTACCTTTGTGGCCCTTTCTCAGTTGCATAGCAGCCCCTCTAGGGCGTGTCATTTTGGTGGAGGTCAAAAAAAATTCCATGCACGCCCTCAAAAATGTGTTTGCATCGAGATTGATATTTCTCGAGATCTCAAGGAGTCTATTGACATACAAGTTGGTGATATTGTGTTATCCCAATGGATCCTCTACATTAATTTACCCAACACTTGTTTTCAATGTCAATCCTCAACACACAAGATCAAATATTGTCCCTTGATGTCGCATAACAGGGACAAGCAGAGCCCCACCACACCAAGTGCACCCACTCCTCAACCTCAAGAGGATGGTTGGACAACTGTGGGAGGGTGTAAAAATACACGTTTGGTTGCTTCTAAAGGTACACAGTCCAAGTTGGCACATGTCTCACAATCGGTAAAAAAATATATGAAAAGGAAAAAGTTGATCCTCCAGCTAAAACTGCCAACAATGAGGCTCCTCGGTCTCAACATATTTATACCCCAAGGGATGCAATAGTGGTTGCTTCACAGTTTTCCCAACCGACCAGTCCTCCAGTACATTTCCCCCCAGCTAATGCAAGGTGCTCCCGTATCTCGAGAAGGAGATCTGTAGAAGAAGATGCTACTCCAGAGAAGCAACTTTATATGACCAATGTTCAGTTGGGTAGTTATGTTCCTGATTCATCCAACTACAATGTATTAAAGTATCTCAATGGTAGCAAGGATATGTCGTTGGATGCAGAGCCATCATCGATGGATTTGGCGGATCGTACAGAGAAAGAAAAATCTAAAGTTCCCTCCCTTTTTGTACGGTTTTGGCGTTCTCATAGTCCTCGACAAGGGAAAGAAGATGAAGACCATATACCTTAAAAACAGTTTCACCCTTATGGTCCAAAAGTTCCAACAACTTTGCATTGGACAGACGCATGATGAGCAATAAGTCTACTTGGCGCCAATTCTACAGTTTAGGGTTTCTAGTTTTTTTTTCTATGCTTAATTATGTTGTGTATTCACCCTTTTAGGGGTTGGTTTCATTGTACATCAGTTTTGTAAGGGGATGTTAAATAAATATAAATTGTTTGCTTGGGTTCCCGCTGTATTTTGATGGGGATTATTTTTATGGTTGATGGCATTAGTCACGTGGCATGTTTATCCATCTCTCTTTTTTTGTAAAAATGTATTTTGTTATTTCATTAATATAATGCCTTTTTACATCAAAAACCAAGAGAACAAGATTAACAAGTTGATTATGAAAATATTGCATTCCATGGCACAATTGTTATAAGATTGGAAAATTTTAGTCATAAGATAAACATCAAGATGAAACAAAAAATATCATATTGTAATTAAAGCTTAGATCAAATTAAAGATATTCACTCCAAAATAAGAGGTCAAAATGCACAACTTTTCTTGGCTCTTCTGCACAACTTTGGCAACATGTTACTCAAAAGGTTGAGAAGAAGTTAGCCTATTGGTCATCAAAAAAACTTTCTTTGGCAGGAAAGTTTCAAATTTGTTCTAAGGTTTTGGCTACCACTCATGTTTATTATTCTTCTTGTTGGGTGCCCTCCAAGGCTTGTTATAAGAAACTGGATAAGCTCTTACGAGACTTCTTGTGGGTAAAAGATGTTATGAAAAGAGGCTTTCATAGGGTGGCATGGGAGGTGTGTTGCCTACCCAAATCCTGTGGAGGTATGGGCCTTTTTTATTGCCAAAGACAAGGTTTTGCTTTATGTGCTAAATGGATTCCTCGATCCCTCACAAGTAATGAGCACTGAAAAATTCTCATTCAACATTGCTTGTCTTATGGCTTACCCTATGGCAAAAAATTTTGGAAGGGTTTGAGCCTTCAGACTATTCTTACTACCCCTGTTCCTATAAAAATTTAGGGTTCCTTTGTTATCAAGAGTATTTGGAAAGCCTGGGAGGTGCTTAAACCCTGGCTATGTTGGAAAGGAAAGGATCGAAATTCAGGGGCCTCTCTTCAGGACATGAATGTTTGGTGGTCTCCTGTTATTTCATGGCAAGGTATGTCGTTGGCTCAAGTTCAATGGGTCAGAGCTCAATGTTTTTATAGGAAAGGAATTGCATCTCAAAAGGATTTTTTCTCGTGTCAACCCTAGAGTTGGATACCTTAGGACATTTTAAAGCATACTTATAGTCTCAAAATTTAGGATAAACAGACCTATGATGTTTTCATAGATAATATTCCTTTCTTCCTTTGGAGCAAGTTACATAAGAGGTTTCAAAAGCCTTGGTGGTCCAATTGGTGCTGGCCTAAGAAGGTCCCTCTAATTCAGTATAAAGTCCAAGTTGGGTATAACTGGCTTACTCCTCAGGTCCCCATGTCACATAGGCTAAATGTTAAATGGGATTTGGTCTCCTCATCCTCAAGGTGGAGTTTACGTTTTACCCAAGTCTGGGATTCATATATTGAGCCTAAACAAAGTTTTTTTGTTTGGAGTCTTATTCACCAAGGACTTCCTCTAGGAAATAGACTTAAGTAGCTAGGTGTTCAGAACCCTACCTGTCCTTTTTGTGGTGAACCTAAGGATGTGTTGCATATTTTTTTGCAGTTTCAACGGGCTTCTATTGCTTAGAAATGGCTTCTATAATTCTTTCAACCTTTCATGTGGAGTCCCTTCTTATGGCCTCACGCTCTTCTAGGGATCCCATTGATTTTTTTGACAATCTTGAACCAGTGTGGAATGTTTTTTGTATCAGTACTCTCTTCCATTTGTGGAAAACCAAGAGCAAGGTGATTTTTACACAGCTTGACTCCACTCTGACATTTTCTTTTGCTGACAAGTATGTTTTTTTATGACTGTTGGATGCATATTTTTGTATAGGTGGACAAGGTGAACGTTGAGCTACAACACCTTCGTGCTTTGATGAATCATTGGGATAATGTCCCATGCATAGTTAGCCTTGTCCCTCCCAATTCCCCGAGAAGCTCCTCCAAGTCCCGTTCTTGACCCCATCAAGGTTCCCGATGCTTCACTCATTCTTCGACAGATAGACACTGGTTACAACCCTCTTAATGTCGTAGATGCGTGGATGATGGAGTTGGTGTTTCCTCCCACCAGAACTTCGGGTGGGATGTTTGACCCACCACTTTTGAGCCAGTTGTTGGGTGGGGTGACACTGCTACTACTTTGGTTGTTGTTCATCATGTCGATGCACCTACCGCTCCTTAACAGACTCTGGTTGGCGGTAATGCAGAAGAAGGATGGAATGCGCCAGTCTCTTCGGATGGAGACTGGCAGTATGTCAGCGAGGTAGATAATTTTTGTCCCACTTGTTGATATTTTTTTAATGATTATGTCTTGGGATGTATGTGTAATGATTGTTGGCGACGACATGTAGTAATGTTTTTTGGACTCTGTTTTTTACGGGGAGGTGTGATTTCCTCCACCTAACAACTTTTATGGTTTGTGGGGTGTGCTAATTCCACCCACCCTTTTTTGTATGATTAATCTTAATTAATATAAGGTTTTTCATTAAAAAAAGGTCAAGTATATTCCAAGTAAATCATCTTTATTTTTCTCAAGTAGTATAGAATTCTTTCTCGACAATAAAAGTGAAAGTGTTGTAGAGGTTAACCCTATTTTAGGTTTCAAGAGCACCATAATAATGAAACGAGGATGGAGATAATCTTTGGCAATTTAGGGATTTTAGGATAAAATAAGAAGTTAATTGCTATGAAAGATTGCTATCCAAGTAAATCATCTTTATTTTTTTAGGTAGTATAGAATTATTTCTCAATAATAAAAGTGACAATGATGTAGAGGTTAACGTATTTTAGGTTTCAAGAGCACTATAATAATGAAACGAGTATGGAGAAAATCTTTGGCAATTTAGGGTTTTTATGGTAAAATAAGAAGTTAATTGCTATGAAAGATTGCTATGGAAGAGTATCTTTATACTTGTAGAGTTTTGAGGGCAACATAAAGAAGAATGTGCTTTTAAGGTATTCCTTGTACTTCTTATCCTTTAGAGCAAGACAAGCCAATAGATAACAAGTCTTTTTTTCAATGAGTTTACACAAGTTTTTATAAGGGTCCCAATCTCCTTGTATTGAGCGGGGTTTGAACTTTGGACTTCTTAAAGAGAGGTAAAAGACCTTACCAGTGCAAGAGCTATTATATATGACAAGTATTTACTGTGAGAAATGTGAGAAGATTCAAAATATTAATGAAAATGAAAGCATTGGTGGGGACAAAAAAATCCAAGAAGCAAAAACAAAAAGAAAGTGTTGGCAATTTTGCACTTTGCCACATTGGAGATGTTGCTGGAGTATTTTGATGAATTTTGATGCATTATGATGATACAGTTTTGTTTGTCTATGGCGGATTTTATTTCAAAATAATTTCATATATGCCTTATGTACTTTTTTGTATTGGCGCTATAAGTGTTTTGTAAATCACTTTGAATGAGTATATTAAGAATGAAAGCATCTTTGGGCCTACGTAAATAAAAACAAACAATGAATAATTTGATGAAGAATTTTAAGAAGTTCGTTATCTCGAAGATGCCAACGCTTCCTCACCCTAGGTTCGGGTGAACGAAACAACAAAGTATCCAAAAAACCTCAAGGTGAAGCAAAAGGAAGCACGACAAAACACATTTGTGTTCGCCCCAACTGAGGGGCAAACGTCCCGTTCACCTCTCCTATGGGTGAACGTACCCTACAAAGATAACACATTGCGTTCACCCCAGTTGAGGGGCGAACATCTTGTTCGCCCCTCTTATGGGTGAACATGTTTTAAAGAAGGGATCATGAGCGCTTAAAAGAGGGTGGGGCGAAATAGATCATGGTCAAGGCTTCCAAAGGTGCTATATTTACAAACATTAAATAATGGTGGCAATAAGTGACTCGAATCATGGATCCGAAGTAAGAAACAAGTTGTGCAGAAAGAGCAGAAGAATCTTCATGATTTCCAAGGCGTGAGGACGTTTCCAAGGCATTCAATGTTTTCCAAATTATCTGTGCATCGACGCCCGAGCTGCTGCTTTCTTGGAAAGTATTCCCTAAAATATGGATCGTTGTTTCTAAAGAGAATATTTTTAATGATTCCAAGGAGGAATTTTCTCATTTTTGTTTTTGATCTGGGATCATTTTGTTCTCTTGTGCATTTAATGAAAGAGGCGAAAACCTCTATAAATACTAATGGAATTTCTATTGTAAAGGGGGTTAGACATTTTGCGAGAATACTCTCCAAGTTCTCTGCATTAATACAAGGCATCAGGCTTCTGAATTTGTAAATGATCTTGTGTGCAATTTCCTTCTACTTTATGCACTTCTATTTTACATTCATGCTCTTTGTTTGCTGTTAAATTTAAATTCTGCATTTGGATTTAAATATTGCTAGTGAGGGAGTGAATGTTGGAGTGTTATTCTGAAGGTTGTTACTACAAGTTTGCAAGTAAATTTTGCTGCTTTTCCCCTATTAAATGCTATTTCATGCTTTGGTGATTTTCCTGCTGTTAGTCTACCCCGAATCTTGCACTTCGGCCTATGGCCATATTTCCCATTTCTTTCCGCATTTTTCCAATTTCTTTCCTGCATCCCTAGTCTTCTACCAGTGTAGGATTTAGTTTGGGAACCAGCCCTCTCTGGAGATTGGCACGGGGGACATTTCTTTCCTTCGACCTTTCAATGTTGGTCGTATCTAGGGCGCACAAATGCAGTGTTTGTTGATTAGGTAGATATTTGACCAACAGTTTTTGGCATGCCCGGTGGGACCTCAAAGTTTCCACTTCCAATAGTATGAAGGTTTGATGTTTGCCTTCGTGCTATAACATTAGAACATCTGGTGACTCGACTATACTCAAAAATCTCCGAGTGTGAGAGCAATAAAAGTTGTGTCTCATGAATACAAGATCGAAGGCCAAAAATCCAGATCATCAAATTGAGTTCTACGAACTTGATATTCAAAGGTTGGGGGAACATCCTCAATTAGCTATGTTTCGACGTACATCCTCGTTACCCCATATATCCCACATACCATCTGTTACATCCTCATGGTTAGCAGGTGTATGTTCCACTCCTGTAAGCCCAGTAAGTACTACCACAAGTGTTCCACAACCTCCACCCTATACAAACACTAGTGTTCCTCAGCCTACACCCCATATACCAGTCCATATGGCTCAAAACCCTCCACCAAGGTAGTTCCCAGCATGGAATAGCTCAGGAGCTTTGAATCTGCAAGCACAGAATCCGGTCCCACAAGCTGCTTTGAAAGCTTTGTCGACCTATGATGGTACCGATAAAACTGCATATGAACATATTCAAGATGTGGCTTCTTTGGCGACCATCCATGACATAACAGATGAAGATGTAATGATAAAATTGTTGGTATTGTCATTGAGAGGCAAATTGCTTTATTGGTACCGATCGCTACAACCTGGTACCATTACGTCATGGGATCAACTAGCGGAGTTGCTGATTAAAAATTTTCATGAACAAGCTGATCCATACTCTTTGCTACACCAGTTTACGATGATTCAGAGACATCCACAAGAAGAGATAGTTGATTTCAATGTCAGGTTCGTGTGAAGCTGGAAGAGAGTCCCTGATGGATTATGACCCACACATGAGCAAGTTGCATTCTACTATCTTAGGGCATTTAGCACCAAAATTGGTATGGTTGTACGGTAGGCCAATGTGACTACATTTCTAGACTTGTATACGCAAGCTCAAAAGGCCGAATCTGATTTGATTGTTGTAGGTAGGCTTCCCCCGAAGATGACTATGCCCATTGTTCCTAACCTTCCATAATATCTGTATTCAAGTGCATTTTTGTAACCCATGCCTTCCATGTATCTGGTTCCCTCATGAAGTTCTAGCCCACCTCACGTTGCTCCAATCCCTATCCCGCAACATTCGACCTTAGGTTTTTCTCAGTTGTCGACTCAATCAGTTCCCCAGTTGCCAGCGCCTGTCCCTTTCCCAGCATTGCCAGCGCCCCCAACTCCCTTGCCATTACCTGCACCACAAGCACCCTTACCATTGCCAGCGCCCACTCCACCATCTAATCCTGATCCCCTCATGACATTGTTGTAGGAAGTAAAGTCTAATAATGCGACCTTAAGGACAATATCTAATGAACTTACCACGGTAAGGAAGAAGCAAGCGGAGGCCGAGTTTCGGTCTAGGAGATTTCAGACCCCACCTATTACAAGAGAACAAGCTTCTACAAGTAGAGGCCCTAAGAAGAGCCAAGCAGTGATGGTGAATGAGGAGATTAGTGCAACAAAAAAGGCGTATTGGTGTTCGACATGTAATGATCCTCATGGAGAAGAAACCTGCATGGTGCATATGAATTATGTGCAAACGCTAGTAGAAAGTTCTACTGGCGGACAAGTTAATATGATTAGAGAGGCCGAACACAATTTCATGATGCCATCCTTGGAGCAAGTTTCTGTACTCACAAGGTCCGAGAAAAATCCAGTAACTATAGATCCGGTGGAACTCGAACCTTTGAAGGTTCCTGCAGAACCAAAGGTACAAGATGAAAAGTGGCCACCTCCAGCGAAAGCACCTGGTGTGAAAACTAAGGAGCAAGAGTCTATCAAGTTGAGAGACTTATTGCCTAAGTAGGCTCAAGAGAAAGTACAAAATAAAGCATCCATTTCTCAACCTGTAGTAGCTGCTCAAACATAGAATGAAACAAAAGAGCAGGCTAGGGAGCGACTTAAGTACCCATCCTTGACAAAAAGACAAAGAGTAGAGGCTACTCAATAGTACCGAGACAAATATGAATGAGCTCTAGAAGAGAAGGTTTTGGCTATCTCAAGTTATAGCATCGTAGAGGAAATGAAATAGATTCCAGCTAAAGTTAGCTTGTATGATGCGCTGCAATTGCCAAGACAAATTGATTTGTTGCAAGAATCCTTGAAGACTGCTAAAGATCAAAAAAAAGTTTCTTCTCAAATGGTCCTAGTGCAAGCACTACCCACTTCTGCGATAGGAAAAAATAGGCCTCCCCCATTTTATTTATCTTTGAGAATGGAAGGGTGGATTGTACATAATTGTATGATCGACTCTGGAGCTGCAACTACTGTCATGCCAAAGGCAGTATGTGAAGTGATGGGGATGGAATATACGAGAAGCAGTCTAGGAGTGTTGCAATTGGATGGAACTCTAGTCAAGATGGTGGGGGTGATCAAAGACATCCCTATTGTCCTTCACAGTATGCCCCAAATCATAGTCATCCAAGAAGTGGTGGTAGTTGACCTGGAGCCATATTTTAGCATGTGCCTCTCAAGGGAGTTCACAACTAAGCTGGGAGGATACCTTTCCTTGGACTATTCGCATTTGGAGATACCATTCAAAGGAAAATGGATTCGTATCCATAATGAAAAACCTTCACCTTTTCATATTGAAAGGTTAGAAGAGGAAGAACAATCCCTAGGCATAGTGAACATGATGACTGAAGAACTAGAAGAAGTGGATTTGGTAGGAGAAGCATTGGGTGAGCTTCACTTGGAGGATGAGTTTTTGCTCACATATTTTAATGCAATGATCGAAACGAATATTGGTTGTTACACAATAACTAAATCGAAGCAAGTTGAAAAGCAAGTTCCCGATTCATAGACTTCTAACACAAATCAGTTATGGAAACTGTATTTTGATGGTGCCAGGTGTAAGAATGGCGTAGGAGCTGGTGTTGTATTGATCTCCCCCGAAGGCATACAAAAGACTTATTCTTATAGGTTGACTTGGAGTTGTACAAACAATGCAGCTGAGTATGAAGCTTTGTGCCTTGGATTGAAAAAGGCTAAAAAATTAGGCATTAAACAACTACAGATTTTTGGTGACTCTGAGCTTATTGTCAACCAGACCACTAATAAGTGTGTATCAAAGCAGCATTACCTGAAAGCTTATCGCAATAGGGTCTGGGATTTATTTGAAGCTTTCACAACTTTGAACATTCAGGCGATTCCTCGAGAGCAGAACAGACATGTTGATATTTTAGCTTCCCTTGGTGCAAATTATTCCCCTACAGAGCAAGTGGTTCGAAAGCCCAAGACAGTCAGGGTGATCTATAGACCTTCGGTTCTAGATAAGAATATTTATTGGCAAGTATTCGACAATGATGAACAAATAGTCAACTTCCTGCTCAGAGAAGCTGCTAGTGCGGATGACAAAGTATTTGCTTGAGGAGAAGGAAGGGATGATTCAGTTAAAGAATAATCACATTCCTAGAGGTTTAATCTCGCTGGAAAGTTTGTTCGATCAAAATGATAGAGCTGATAAGCACAGGATTAAGGTAGATGCCAAGGAGTACAAGGAATTGCAGTTGGAACCAAAAAATATTATCAAGATCGGGACCGATTGTGTGCCAGATGAGCTTGAAGGCATTAAAAACCTATGCTACGAATACCCCGACATTGTGGCATGGAGTTACCAAGATTTAAAGGGATATGACAAGGATGTAATTCAGCATACCATAGAACTACAGGAAGGGGTAAAACATTTTCAAAAAAGTAGCGTCCTGTCAATCCTAAGATTGAAGCGCTCATGAAGGCAGAATTGTTGAAGATGCTGGAAGCAAAGATTATATATCCGATTAAGCATTCAACTTGGGTGGCGAACCTAGTTCCTATAAGGAAGAAGAATGGAGACATACGGTTGTGCATTGATTTTCACAACCTAAACTAGGTATCGCTCAAAGACCATTATCCTCTACCCCAGATAGATCAAATTCTTCATGTAGTCATTGGCGCTCAGAGATTCTCACTATTAGATGGCTTCTCCGGATATAACCAAATCTGGGTGAAAGATGAAGATCAATACAAAACAACATTCACTACTAAGTGGGGCACATTTGCCTACCAGCGGATGCCCTTCGGGCTCTCAAATGCAGGCGCCACCTTCCAGAGAGCCATGGATGTCACCTTCGGTGAGTTACTAAATAGAATTATTGTAATATATCTTGATGATATGACTATGTTTTTGCATCGCAGAGAAGATCATGTTGCTCATCTTAGGCAAGTGTTTGAGAAGTGTCATGAGTTTGGTATCTCCATCAATCCAAAAAAGTTGATATTTATCATCAAGGAAGGGAAATTGTTGGGTCACGTCATCTCACAAGAAGGATTGGTGATAGATCCTGCAAGAGCTGAAGCGCTCATGAAATTGCCACTACCTGCTAATAAGAAAGACTTGCAGTCCTTCTTCGGTCAAATAAACTTCATCCACAAGTTTATTGCCGATTTTTCCTAGGTTGTTAAGCCCATGATCGAGCTTTTGAAAAATAATGTTGAGTTTAAATGGATGGAAGTCAGGAGACGAGCTTTTTAGGAAATCAAAGAAAGAATCACCCAAGCCCCAGTTTTAATTAATCCTGACTATTCAAAGGACTTCATTCTTTATGCAGTAGGTGAGCATGAAAGCTATGCTGCAGTGTTGACTCAAAAACAAGAAGATGGAGAAGAGAAGCCAATCGCCTTCTTGAGCCAAGTTATTGCACCACATCAGGAGAAATACAACTTCATTGAGAAGCAAGTTTATGCCGTGATGAAATCATTGAAAAAGTTTTGATATTTTGTTTCTCAGAGCAAGACTGTTGTTTATGTAATTCACCCTGATGTCCGAAACTTCATACTGCAAGGAGAACTAGGGGATAAGAGAGCAGGATGGGTCTCTAAAATTCAAGAATATGATGTGGAGATCCGATCGACAAAGCTAGTTCATGGGTGCACTTTATGCCAGGAGTTAGCTAAGAGTGTTTTCACTGAGACGTTGGATGTGATTCACAAGGAGGACATAGGCGAAGCAATTTGTGCAAATCTTACTGCAAGTGACCATGATTGGACAGAAGAGTTGATTGATTATTTTACTTATGGGAGATGTCCAACTCACCTCGATGCTTCACAGCATCGGAGGTTCAGGCTGCAAGTGCTCAAATATGTATTGTTGCCTAATGGGTTATATCATAAGAACATTGACGAAGTTCTTCTCAGGTGTGTAAAAATATTCGAAAAAGAGAAGATATTAGAAGAATTTCACTTTGGGCTATCTGGAGGTCATTATGCAGGCAGACCCATGGCTTTAAAAATTATCCGAGCAGGTTATTATTGGCCTACTCTGTTCATCGATGCTCATAAAATAAGTCAGCGGTGTGATAGTTGCCAACGATATGTGGGCAGAATTAGGAAAGGAGCATTGCCTTTACGTCCAATCCAAGTGGAAGCACCTTTCCAGTAGTGGGGTCTTGATTTCATTGGTGTCATTGATCCACATTCTTCTACGGAGCACAAGTATATCCTAATGGTGATAGATTATTTCACCAGATGGGCAGAGGCTATTCCCACTAAGAAGGTCGATCAAGCTACTATTATTTCTTTTCTAGAGGGGCTCATTACTCGTTTTGGCATACCAGATTCTATTGTGACCGATAATGGCACTCCATTCATTGGAGGCCAAGATTACAGAGTTTGCTAGCAAATACGATATTTATTTGAAGACATCATCCAACTATTACCCGCAAGGGAATGGGTTGGCCGAATCCACCAACAAGAATTTGCTATGAATCTTGAAAAGAATAATGGGCAGTAACAAGAGGAGTTGGCATTTGTTATTGAATCAAGCGCTTTGGGCTGATCGTATCTCAATGAAGAAATCTATTAAAACTTCCCCATATGCTTTGGTTTATGGGAAAGAAGTTGTTCTCCCTACACATATTGAGCTACCAGTACTCCAAACATTGTAGTTGTTCTAGGATGAGGATGAAGAATATGATTCTATGAGTGCAAGGTTGGCACAATTGCTGCAGTTAGAAGAGAACAGGGAATAGGCTTACTAGGTATTTTTTGAGCATACAAAAGAGATGAAGAAGTGGTTTGGAAAGAAATCGATTGACCACGGTTTTCAGGTGGGAGATCTAGTTTTAAAATGGAATGAAAAAAAGGCTAAACCAGGGAATCACCATAAGTTCGATGCTATCTGGGAAGGCCCTTTTCAGATTTCCATGGTGAATTCAGCAAATGCTTATCATCTTCGTGATATGGAAGGTTATGATCTCCCCATCCTTGTGAATGGCCTTCATTTGAAGGCCTATATTTCATGATGATATTTCAGTGAGGTACCATTATGTACATATGTATATATCTTTTTTTTTAAAGTACTGTTGTTTTAGTTTGTTGATGATTTATATGCTAAAAAAAAAAGGGGGAGGGAAGAAAAGCATGAAGGACATTCGCCTCAAGGGCGGGCGAAAGGGCTTGTCACCCTAAGAATGAGGTGACTAAGAATTGCCATGAAGTAAAATATTTTCCTAAGGAATGCCTTCGCCTAAGAAACGTCTTCGTCGGCTATGGCAACATGTAATTTTGGGTAAAGTAACAAACGATGTAATATGTGCTAAATGCATTCACCCCTGGTAAATTAAAGCGTGGTTGTTCACCCTAAGAGAGGGGTGAATGGGTCGTTCACCCTTGTTATGGGTGAATGCGCCAAGAAAAGTGACGAAGTTTGTTTTTGCATGAGTCTAAAATTAAAAGCGCATGCTTTTCAAAGATTTTTTTTATAAAATGCTTTTTAAAGGAGAAAAAGAAAAAAAGAAAAGGCAACAGCCTTAAGCTTATTTTTAAAAAAAAATCTGATTTTTGAAGTACATGCGAAAAGCAGAAGCAAACAAAGTTTTATTTTAAAAGGGAGCTATTCGCCATAAGTTTTCAAATAGATCGAAGGCGCCCAAATTAAGTAAAGCATGATGTTTTGACCTCAATTTTGAAGTCGCCAAGGAAAGATGAGATTGCTTTGCACCCGAAGTAATTTTTACCGAAAGGAGGAAATGATTGCGGTAGTTTTGGAAGCACGTTGTGTAATGAAAAGTGCCCTTGGATACGTGTCAGCTATCGGAGGGCGAGAGTGCTGATAGAAGAGCATTAAATTAAAACGTGCATTGTGCCCAATTTTTATTTTCCAAGAAGCAACGAATATTAAATGATTGGATATCAAGCGGCCAATTTAGCTTCCCCAGCAAGCTTGAGGTGCCAGGGCATGATTTCCAAACAAAATTGCATGGTGAGCAGGGCACATTTTTCAAGGAGGATCTGACAGTAAATCAAAAGAGAAATCATTAGAGCATTGAAAATGGTGCCAGGTTAATAGTTCAAAACACCTTCTTCCTGAATGCACCTAACATTAAATTGGCATTTATTGTGACAGTTGCAAAGTAGTTCTATATAAACCCTGAGGTAAAAGATTGCAGTTTATTTTCTATTTTTAAATTTTTATCATTGCATCTTGCATCTTAGCTACAAGGAATTTTAGAGTCTGCTCAGAGAGGTTTGTCAGAAAGAAGGGAAATGGGGAAACGAAGTAAAGAGCCCAAGGACATCACATAGTCTACATAACCTAAGAAATCGATAAAGGAGGGTGGTTCTAGAGCCAAAAGGGCTCGAAAAAATGATTACGTGGACTTAGACCCATATGATGATACTATGGCAGAGATCGAAGACTACCTTATCACACACAAAGGAATCGAAAGGTTAAGGCAAGAGGTAGAAGCTGTTGTGAGTCAAGGGGTGTCATCAAATAGTTGGCTAATAGTGCCATATCATTCGTAGTTGTCTTGGTATTTGTGTTCGCCCATTCATCCATGCCTTGAGCTGGTGCAACTCATCGCCCAGTTCTATGACCCGTTCACTAGGGCTATCAAAAATGCCAGGAGGGAGATTCTATTTACCATTACTCCATATGAAATCTGGGAAGCCTTCGTTTGCGGGTTGAAGTCCCCCTTTTATGCAATACATAAAAATTTGAATACCAATGAGCAAGAGGACATGTACGTCTCTACAGTGATGATGCGCCAGTTTATGGAGACGCAACTTGTTAAAGAGCCACAGATGGGGTAGCTCCCTAATCTACCAAAGCCACTCTCGGAATTCAAGAGTCAAGACATATACTCCATGTTGTCTTGGGTCGTTGGATTGCCTTCGGATGAAACTATGCATAAGTGGCAGGTGGTTGTTTCGTAGTGTATTTGCAAAGTTGAGTTTTATTCTCCCTCTGCCATGAGGCAAGGTGGCAATCCAATTTTATTTGATTGGGCTGACTTCATCTCCCGAAGAATAAATTTTTAGTTGGAAAAAATGCAAACCGGGGAGTCCAAGTCATTTTTGCATACATCATTTTTAGTATGGTTTTTCTTTTTCCAATTGCAACAACGCTTTTCCTTAATTGCAGTGATGCAGCAGGGTGAAAAGGATGAGCCCTTGTCAATTTATATGTGGAATCCCGTTTTGACAAGGAGAGAATCAGTGTACAGCTTTAATAGTTGGGTTTTGGGGCCAGTGATAGAGTTTCTCTACAATACCTGTGAAAGAGTGCCACAAAATTTGAGGGGCACAGTCATCGTGCAAGAGAAGGGTGACATTTTCCTGCTTACCCAAGGGGTAGTTGTGCAAATTTTTGGCTTTACTGGTAAGCCATTTTTGTTGTCGTATTTCACCATGGAACACATGTTTGCCATGGAGGTTGTGCGCCAGACTGGAAAGAAGACTACATGCAATATGCCATTCAAATTTGGCAACATAGAAGTGAGCCAAGTTGGGTAGAATAGGCTCTTGACGGTGGCGCTACAGGATTTAGGCTTGATTGAATTACCACAACGCTGGCGATATGATCCTCTGGGTAAGTTCTTAGCTATTGTAAAGGCTAAATCATTCCATTGTTGTCCTCGACCTGATATCCAAAAGAGGAGAAATAATTTTGATGGGCCAGACATGAACTGGCATATCGAAAAAATGATGACCCTCCCACCATGGCATGATTATTATGAGCAGGAGGCGGAATATAATCCGGCCAAAAATAGGACTCAAATTCCTCCACCGGGTTTATTCAGTTCTGTTAAGGAAGTCAAACCCGACTGGACTGAAGAAAAGATAATGAATTGGTGGATTATGCGGATTCACCGCGGGAAGATGACTACTGCTTACGGGTTGAAATTAGATGAGCAGTTTTTAGATATTTACGATGAGTTTGTAGACTCGTATCAACCCGTCACCTTCACCAATATTTTTTAGCATTCTGATAGTGGCGAAGGTGAAACTGAACAAGAGCGCCCAATAGTTGAAGACGAGACCCCGAAGGAAGAAGAACAACAATATGTATTTAAAAGGAGGTCTCAACGAATGAAGCAGCAACAAAAGGAGACGTCCACGCCCGAAAAGCAAAATTTACCAAAGGCACCTCCATTTCCTAAGGCAGCGAAGAGGCCAAGAACTAGCGCAGTTATGACTTCTGTCATTGAGGCTCCAGCAGTTTTGGCCATCGCCTTTTCTACAACGATAGTTGTAACTATCCCCATGGTTACTAATGTGTTGGTGGTTGTGGTAAATCCTGCTATGGTAAATCCTTCGCCCATGGAAGAGCCCCCGATCAAAGTCGCAAAAGTATTTTTGATGGCGCAATCACTAGTGGAAGATCATCAGTCAGAGAGCTCTCATGTCGAAGTTATGAATGGAAATATTGGATAAAGGGCGAAAGTACAGGAAGAAGTAGTTTTGCAACTACCTCCATCACCACAGCACACGGTGCTTGCACCCAAAGGTACGTCTCTTCTTCCCTCTTCCTCTTCTTTGGAGCAAGTAGTGATTTCCACTTCGCTTCCATCTGTTCCATTTTTATCATCCTCAGTCTCCATTTCTCCGCCCTTCGGTATGCCATCCACGTCCATCTCATTTCCATCTTCTTCCGCTCCTGAAGTCACTGTTGCTCCTTCTATTCCCATCCCTTCGTCTTCCATTTCTTTCAGTTCGTATGCGTTAGGACCGAATCCCTTTTCGTGCCCATCTCTTTCGGTCCCCGCCTCCATCGCCATTGAAGTTGTAAGTACGCAAGCTCCTCCCAGGCCATAGGATTTTCATGCAATAGCATCAAGGGAACCCGCCTTCACTATACACAAAATTGTGAAAAGCTGGCCGCGCAAGCTGTTAATGTGCTGCAATATTTATGGGAGGCATAGATACAGATCCAGCTTGGACAATAGTTAATTGATACCATTGAAGAGATGTTGTCGCCCTATATGGATATGGCATTAAAAATACATGCTTTGATTAATACCAATTTGCACATTCACCCCCTCAGCGAGATGGATTATGCCTGGTCTAAAGCGAAAGTTACACTGCACAGTTACTTCCAGTGCATGGACCTAGTACGGGAGGGACGGGCCATCCTCGACACTATTGAATGTGAACATACTATTTCCATGTCTCATTTTGAGACTATTGATGAGTTGGGATTCTTGAACTTTATGGATAATTGGGGAGAACCTCTTCCCATGGAATAGCTGGAAGCACTTTGGATGAAGTTTATTGAGGATAACTCTGAAATTGATGCTTGGGAAGAGCCTCTCACAGAAGCGTAGGTGTTGCCCTTGATGCAAAGTATATGAGCTTGGAACTGTCATTATACGAGTTGGCTCAACAAGTGAAGCGCCTCAGTTTGATGGATGTCGAGAATCTACATTTCGTTTATGAATCCCTCAGTGTCCCTTGCCTATTCTTTACTCATGCTTGGGAGGAAGCAGTTCACGCTTATGAGGTCATTACTAAAACCATCAAGGAGGAGGAGGAGCAAGCAAAAGTAGAGCGCACAACGACGACGAAGGTAGTAGAAGAAGCAGAGCGGGCTAAAGTACTCTGAGTAGCTGAGGAAGCTGAGTAGAAGGAGCATGCAGAGGAAGAGGCACGTTACAAGGCATCTACAGTATCGGTAATGATGCTAGCCAAAGACTCTATTGCCCAATGAATAAAGGCTTGGGGTCGCTTGCATCCATGCAAGCTGGATACCCCGTGAGTCACCAGAAATGTTGGCAATTTTGCACTTTGCCACATTGGAGATGTTGTTGGAGTATTTTGATGAATTTTGATGCATTGTGATGATACAATTTTGTTTGTCTATGGTGGCTTTTATTTCAAAATGCCTTATGTACTTTTTTGTATTAGCGCTATAAGTGTTTTGTAAATCACTTTGAATGAGTAAATTAAGAATGAAAGCATCTTTGGGCCTGCGTAAATGAAAAAAAATAATGAAGAATTTGATGAAGAATTTTTAGAAGTTCGTTATCTCGAAGATGCCAACACGTTCACCCCAAAGGAGGGGCGAACGTCCCATTTGCCCCATGTTTGGGTGAACGAAACAACAAAGTATCCAAAAAACCTCAAGGCAAAGCAAAAGGAAGCACAACAAAATATATTTGTGTTTGCCCCTCCCTTGGGCGAACGTGCTTCAACATCCTAATGCAATTACGTTCACCCGAAATCAAAGCCACATTGCGTTCGCCCCAGTCGAGGGGCAAACATCCTGTTCGCCTCTCCTATGGGCGAACGTACCCTGCAAAGAGAACACATTGTGTTCACCCTAATTGAGGGACAAACATCTTGTTCGCCCCTCCTATCGGCGAATGTGTTTTAAAGAAGAGATCATGAGTGCTTCAAAGAGGGTGGGGCAAAATAGATTATGGTCAAGGCTTCCAAAGGTGCTATATTAAATAATGGTGGCAATAAGTGACTCGAATCATGGATCCCGAGTAAGAAACAAGTTGTGCAGAAAGAGCAAAAGAATCTTCATGATTTCCAAGGTGTGAGAATGTTTCCAAGGCATTCAATATTTTCCTAATTATCTATGTACCGATGCTCGAGATGCTGCTTTCTTGGAAAGTTTTTTCCTAAAATATGGATCATTTTTTCTAAAGAGAAGATTTTTAATGATTCCAAGGAGGAATTTTCTCATTTTTTGTTTTTGATCCGGGATCATTTTGTTCTCTTGTGTATTAATGAAAGAGGCGGAAACCTCTATAAATACTAATCAAATTTCTATTGTAAAGGAGGTTTTCTTTTTACATTTTGCGAGAGATATCTCCAAGCTCTCTACATTAATACAAGGCATCAGGATTCTAAATTTGCAAGTGATATTGTGTGATTTTCTTATACTTTATACACTTCTATTTTACGCTTATGCTCTTTATTTGATGTTAAATTTGAATTTTGCATTTGGATTTAAATATTGTTGGTCAGAGAGTGAGTGCTGAAGTGTTGTTTTGAATGTCATTACTGCAAGTTTATAAGCAAATTCTGCTGCTTTTCCCCTGTTAAATGCTATTTCATGCTTTGGTGATTTTCCTGCTGTTAGTCTACCCCAAATCCTGCATTTCGGCCTATGGCCATATTTCCCATTTCTTTCCGTATATTTCCAATTTATTTCCTGCATCCCTAGTCTTCTACTAGTGTAGGATTTAGTTTGGAAACCAGCCCTCTCTGGAGATTGGCATGGGGGACATTTCTTTCCTTCGACCTTTCAATGTTGGCCGTATCTAGGGTGCACAAACACAGTGTTTTTTGATTAGGTAGATATTTGACCAACAAAAAGATATTAATATATGGGAAAATAAAAACAAGTATTACAATTGTTGATAAGAAGTGGAGCTAAACCCATAAATAAAATTATATATATATATATATATATATATATATATATATATATGTTATATGGGATTGAAACGGGTCCTACCCATATTACATCATTACCATGTAATGATATTACAACATAACTTGGATATTATCTGTGTATTGCTTGGCAAGATTTGAACATGGGTCTCCTCTTTTAATGTTGAGGAATCTACCCAGTCGAGCTAATGCCACTTGATAAATAAAATATTTTATCCATTTAAGGTTTTTAATTTTTTTATTATTTGATTTGTGTGAGAAACCCCTACGACCAACGCATAGGGTTGAGCAAACTCCCCCCAACCATGACCCCTCCTAAAGTTGAGAGCTATGCTTATCAATAGGGAATTTAACACAACCACCACACATCGACCCCCTCACACACTCGTCCACCTCGCGGTTTGAACCTTGGACCTCCTGAAGAAGAGCCAAAGTCCGAACCACTATCCCCCTTGGAATAAACCTTATGTTAAGAAAAATCGTTTCCCATATCCCTCGAGGGCCAGGACTGTATGTTCCATGGGACCTGTCCCATCCGGGTATACCCCTCAGACTAGCCAAAGGGTTTTTTTTTTGTATCTGATGCAGGCCACCAGGCTTGAACCCCGGACCTCCTTCCAAGGATTAAGGGAACTTGCCAGTAAGGTACCAATTATCTTAGAAGGTGCGGATAGGATTTTGAATTTTATGTTAACAAACTTCAAATTTTAGAAGGTAATTATATGAGTGATATTTTATCACTCACTAAAAATGACATCAAAGAGTACCAATTATCTTAGAAGGTGCGGATAGGATTTTGAATTTAATGTTAACAAACTTAAAATTTTAGAAGGTAATTATATGAGTGATATTTTATCACTCACTAAAAATGACATCAAAGAGTTGTTGTAGAAACTCAATAGTTTGAGGAAGATGGCCAAAAGACAAATGAAAAGCATCTTTAATAGAAAAACAAGTAGTGGTTTAATTAACTTAATAACATTATAACAAAAAAAAGCCCAAGGACTAGGTGGATTGGTAAGTGCTTGTTTAGTCAAACACTTAGCAAGAAGAGACCTAGGTTTAAACCTTGGGGTACCAATTGCAAAGGTAATAGTTTGATTTGAATCCTTTAAGTGCGCGTTAGACCGACAACGACGATACGAATCTCAAGTGACTAATGGTCTCCCTCTCACATCGGGTCAACAATAATAAGATGGAATAGGCTTGTTGGGAGCAGTCCCTGTGGTTTGAACCCTGCGTTGGTGACATTTACAAAAAATAGTGGTTGTAAAAAACTCCCCTATGTACCTAAAAAAATATTATAACAAAAATTATGTAATATTTTATTTTTAATAAAAATGACCCTCGATGGTCCTAAGGGGACAACACAACCATTTGAGGTTTGACTCTTCTTCAAGAGGTCCAAGGTTCAAACCACAACTTGTGGCAACGTATGTATGTGTTAATCCCCTACTGATAAGCTTAACTTTTAGCCTTACGAGAGGTCATGGCTGGGATGAGAATGCTCAGCCCTAAGCATTGATAGTAAAGGTTTCTCACATTCTAAAAAAAAGACCCTCAATCAAAATTACACATAAAAATAATACTATAAAGCCCCGATAGGGACAATGCAACGGTTAGGGCTTTGACCTTTTTGAAAGGTTCAAGGTTCAAACCGCAACTTGTATAATTTTGTACATCATGGAAAATCACTAGTTTCAACATGGTGGTGTACTTTATATTTTTTTTAAATTTACATAGTGGAATTGGTAGCCACCATGATGATTCAGGCACATTGTTGTCTTTATGGTTGCCACGGTATTCCACGCTATCTACCCCGAAAGCCGTCACACAGTATTTTGTGTAGTACTTTTTTATTTACATAGGGGAATCAATAACCACCACAATGATCCGGGCACGCTGTCCGTCTTTATAGCCACCATAGTATTCTACATTATCTATTTTGTGCAGTCTTTTTTTTATTTACATAGTGGAATCAATAGCCACCACGGTATTCCATGCTATCTACCTTGAAATCCGTCACACAGTATTTTGTGCAGTCTTTTTTTATTTACATAGTGGAATCAATAGCCACCACGATGATCCAGGCACGTTGTCCATCTTTATAGCCACTACAATATTCTACATTATCTATTTTGTGTAGTCCTTTTTTTATTTACATAGTGGAATCGATAGCCACCACGATGATCCATCACACTGTCCATATTTATGTCCACCACGGTATTCTACATTGTTTGCCCTCGTAACCACGTTGTCCATATTTATGGCCACCACATTATTCTGCATTGTTTGTCCTCATAACCACCATGATGATTCAGGCACACAGTTTGTCTTTATAGTTGCCACGGTATTCCACGCTATCTACCTCGAAAGTCGTCACACAGTATTTTTTGCAGTACTTTTGTATGTACATAGGGGAATCAATAACCACCACAAAGATCTGGGCACGTTGTCCGTCTTTATAGCCACCACAGTATTCTACATTATCTATTTTGTGCAGTCCTTTTTTTTATTTACATAGTGGAATCAATAGCCACCACGGTACGGTATTCCATGCTATCTACCCCAAAATCCGTCACATAGTATTTTGTGCAGTCCTTCTTTATTTACATAGTGGAATCAATAGCCACCACGATGATCCAGGCACGTTGTCCGTCTTTTTGTGCAGTCCTTTTTTATTTACATAGTGGAATTAATAGCCACCACGATGATCTAGGCATGTTGTCCGTCTTTATAGCCACTACAGTATTCTACATTATCTATTTCGTGCAGTCATTTTTTTTATTTACATAGTGGAATCGATAGCCACCACGATGATCTATCATGCTGTCCATCTTTATGTCCACCACGGTATTCTACATTGTTTACCCTCGTAACCATGTTGTCCATCTTTATGGCCACCACATTATTCTGCATTGTTTGCCCTCATAACCACCATGTTGTATTCATTTTAAACATTTTACACTGTTAAAAACACAAGGAAAGGGACAAAGCGTTCAGTTCGACACAGCACGAGATTTGAACCTTGGACATCCGTCCTCATAAAATTTGCCACACCAATTAATCTACACCTCAAAACTAAATATACTTACTAAATATGCTTTGCTTTGTATGTTAAAAATATATAATAAAAATATTAAACTAAATTTCAAACTTTTACTTCTTCATAGTTTTTTTAAAATAAAAAATGATATACAAAAATAAGAAGAGAAGAAACCACGACCAAAATATAAGTGATTTAAGGTTTTTTATTTTGAAAATCTGGCCGAAATGTTTTTTTAAATAAAAAATATATAAAAAAATACGAAAAGAAGAAACCACGACCAAAATACAAGTGATTAAGGTTTTTTATTTTGAAAATCTGGCCGAAATGTTTTTTTTAAATAAAAAATGATATACAAAAATAGGAAAAGAAAAAACCACGACCAAAATATAAGTGATTAAGGTTTTTTATTTTGAAAATCTGGCCGAAAACTCTTGGTCAAAGATAATGGGAACACACAATAAATTTGATAGGTTTGAGAAGACATAAGGACGTAAGAAGTTGGTGGTCTGGTCAACCAGAGTTTCGGATTCAACTTTTATTTAACAATTAGAAGTTGTTAGTACGAAAAGGCAAGAAGTTACCGATTGGCCACCTACTCGTAAAGTATTAAATGGAAAGATAATTTTGGTTCTAATGTTTGATAATGTGTAGCTTATCTATTTTTTTTTATTAATAAATTGAGGTCCTTAACTTTTTATTTTTAATAATTTTAGAATGTAATTTTATTTTTTAATCGGTTTCTTAGTGTGCCGGTTTCTTTAACTCTAATCGATATAACTAACCTATATTATATAATAATTATATATAGATTTGGTTAGTGTGAGAAACTTCTACTATTAATGTATAGAGTTGAACAGTTTACTTTTAATCATGATCTTTGTAAAGTTGAGAGCTATGCTTATCAACACAGAATTTAACACACACCCATCCTCTCACACACTCGTCCACGTCGCGGTTTGAACCTTGGACCTCCTAAAGAAGAGCCAAAGCCCGAACCGTTGCGTTATCCCTCTAGGACAATTTTATAAATATATTAAAGATTAGTTGTGAATCGTTTTAGTATTTATGTTTTATTTTTTTATGGATTGAATTGTTGGATATAAGTTTTTTTAACATAGAGGAATTGATAACTACCTTTTCAACAATTGGTCATAGGGTCAAGTCACATTGCCTTTGATCATAACATCTACCTTTTTAACAATTGGTCGAAGGGTTAAGTTGCATTGCCTTTGATCATAACATCAAATCATAGTGCTACCACTATAACTCCTATCTCGCCTTAGTAAACACGACTAAGACGACCTAGAGTGAGGAAGACCCCAGGTGGCTTGGGATTGGTGTTGTCGTCATCAAGCTGGTGCACATTCAATGGACTCAGGTCAAACTACTACCTTTGCCTAGATTGAGCATATCCCTAGGTTTGAACCTAGGTCTCCTCTTGGTATGTGCCCAACGTCTTACCAATCCACCTAGCTCTTGGACATTGGATATAAGTAAGTTGGTTGTATTAGATTTAAAAATTAAACTTTATCATTTATTTATATCTTGTTGAAATGAAGGTTCGAGGTGTAGATCAATTGGTTCGACGAAACCCCATAAAGGAACGAACACCCAAGGTTCAAATCTTGGGTCTCACCGGAGTGAACACTTGTTTGTATTCCTTGTGCTTTTAGCGACGTAAATGGTTTAAAATGATGGGGTATGGTGGCTATAGGGGCGTAAATGGTTTAAAATGATTGGACATGGTGGTTATAGGGGCAGACATAAATTATTTTGAATGATGAAAAAAGTTTAGATCTCTATATTTTGGTGACCATTTTTGGCAAATCCAACTTATACAAATTTTAAGAGAGGAAGCTTATGTTTGGTGGACAAGTGTTTTTAAAGAAAGAAATTATAATTACACTTGGGATGAAATGGAGCATGCATTCTTAAGTTAGTGGGACCCATATAACAAGATAGCTAATTTGAAGATAACCATCAAATAATATGAAGAATAAATAAAAAGGCTTTAGAGATAATTGAAATAAATGAATAGAGTCCATGGAAGAAGCAACAACAAAGTCCAAGGAAACCCTCTTAAAAGTGTATAAGGATGCACCAAAAGAAGGGCATAAGAGAGAAGATTGTGAAGAAGAATTTAAAATAAAGAAACAATTTGTTGAAGAATCAAAGGAAATAGAATGTTAGGTTAAGGTTGCAGTATATTAACACCCACACCACCCTGATAGGCAACAACCTTGGAGGCATGGATTAAGGCATCAATATTAGAGATCTACAAGGAGTCAACAATCTTGGAGGCATGGCTTAAGGCATCGATATTATGGAGTTAGAAATATATCAAGTATGTCAATGTTTGGTAAAAAAACATAGTGGTTCTAGATTTCAAAGGGGTGGAACAACATCGGGGAAAAATAAAAGTAATCGTTCAAAATATCAGAGCAGAGCAGCAAAATCATGGAGCCAACAAAGCAGTTATAGATATTCAAGTGACATAATGGTAGCTTGGCATCATGAAAGACCATCACTAATCAAGATTTCACTTGGATGGATGGATGAACAAGATTGGAAAATGTCAAGAAGAAGGATGCTAAACATTTGTATTTACAAATAAAATTGAAAACACAAAAAATGAATATCAAGAGTTCAGACTTATTTTTAAAAATAATGTAGGTATCTAGCTGTAACATCTCAATTGAGATGAAAATTGGATATGTTTGTAAACTCTTGAGGAGAGAGTTATGATTTGTCAAGGGTGGAGGACCCGAGTACAACCCTTTTTCTCGTGAAAAAAAATGCTAGATATACAACCGATAAACCAAATGGAGAAAATATTTAACCACTTTATTTTATAAGTGTACTTGATTTATATAATATTAGTTTTATAAATATAAAATAAATATATAAAGATCAATGATTGATTTATGGCTCATTTTAGTAATCATGCTTTAATTTCTTAAGGATTGTTGGGTGTAGGAAGGTTGGTCAGGTTTGGTTTGAACATCAAACTTTATCACTTGTTTGAATTTAGTGGCATAGGATAGATGTGTCCCTTGGGGGGTCTTATACTCCAAAATTGAAATATTGGGCTAGATCATGCGAGGTAGGGTGGATGTGACCCTTCAAAGGGTCTTATACTTCAAACTTGGAATATTGGACTTAAGCCATACAAGATAGGTTGGATGTGTCCCTTTAAATGATCTCATACTCTGAACTTCAAATGTTGGATTATGAGTTAAATAAATATTTTACCCTTTTGTCTAAATATTTTAATTTAAACTTGGAATATTGGACTTAAGTCATACAAGATAGGGTGGATGTGTCCCTCTAAATGATCTCATACTCTGAACTTCAAATGTTGGATTATGAGTTAAATAAATATTTTACCCTTTTGTCTAAATATTTTAATTTAAACTTGGAATATTGGACTTAAGTCATACAAGATAGGGTGGATGTGTCCCTCTAAATGATCTCATACTCTGAACTTCAAATGTTGGATTATGAGTTAAATAAACATTTTACCGTCTTGTCTAAATATTTTAATTAATTTATAATAATAAAAATCATAATAAAAAAATGATTTTTTTTAAAGTTGATTTAAAATTATTCACACCAAACATTTTCAAGGAAATTTTTTTTAAATTCAATTTCAAAAAACATAAAGATCTAATGTATTGGGTGGTCGATGTTTGGCTTTTAAATGAATTGTTTCAAGCGAGATGCTTAAGGCTTACTGCAAACTGAAATCCATAATAGTTATAACTCAAAAATGCAAATATGTTGTTGCTTAAATGGTGACGAAACATAAAATCCTAATGTATCTGAGTGGTGGGTGCTTCACTGCCATATTGGTTATCCCAAGTGAATTGCTTTAACCTCAGTGTAAGCTAAAATCGATAACAATGATATAAAATAAAATGGAATGTAAGGCTTTTAGTATCCATGATGTTAAATAACATGTGAGACTACTATAATTTATTGTTACTCTTTTAGAAATGAAATAATATTATATGAAATTAAAATGTCTAAATTACTTATTTTCTTTTTTGAAAAGAAAAACAAATTTTCATTAGTAGCTTAGAATCAAAACATTATATATTCAATTCATGAATCAGAGGGAGAAAATCTCTATCTACTAGCAAAAAAATAATAGTAATCGGATTAGATGACAAACATGAATACCTCTAACTAATACCACTAAAGTGACAAATTTACATGAAACATAGCAAAAAATTACTCTAAAAAAGTGCTAACTATTATAAGATTCATTATTCAAGAGGAAAAAATGCATGGCCCCTTATTGTTGTTGTAGTTGTAGATGTCTTTTGGTCAATCCTATCCACTATAGGCTTGATGCTTGTGACTATTGCAAAAAGCCTATTTGTTTGTTCACCTAGTTGATCATTAGTCTTACTCTAGTCATGTGTTTGATGATGAAATTGATGATGTAAACATTCCAAATTTTCCACTACCAAGGTAAGAATGTTGAAGGCGTTGTGTACATATGCATATAAGCTGTATATCTACAACAAAAAATCTGCCAATAAGTTTGACATAATCACTCCCCAAGGAGGAATTGATTAAAGAAACACACTTTGGCATCTCTACTTCTATATGTGTTCGAGGACAACAAGTCTATAAGCTTCTTATAAGTGACTCACTATTAGGTTTGGACCTTCCTAGGAGAGCTATTTTCCAAAATATTTTCAATAAAGGAAATGTCATGCTAACAACATACCAAATATTTCGAGCAAACCTACCAAACACAAAAAGTGGAGAATGGTTTCATGGTCTTTTTAGAAAGCACAATAGTCAAAATAGTTTAGAATGGGAGTCAAAACAATTGAGTTTGCCATTTTGAAATGGAGGAGCCTCTATCCTATGACTTAACATTTATATTTTACTTTGGTTTTCCATATTTGAGAGGCAAGAAAAGGCCATTTATGTTTAGTAAAAGAGACTTTCCACTTAGAATTAAGTATAGTTGTGAGGGGAAAGAGAGCAAGAAGTCTTTGGTAAACAAATCTAGACTTGTATTCATGGATGAGGGATCCACTGAGTCCATGCCAATCCTGCAAAATGTTAGTTGTTGAAGTTCCTAGTCTTATGATTATCTTAACATGAATCAATGCACAAGTGTCAAAGAGGTATGTGAAATTTTGAGGGTAGATGCCTGAAAAACCTTAGAATGTCTCCACCAATTTTTAGATCATTTGGAGCAACACAGATCCTAGCGCATCCCTATGTGTGAACGAGATTTTTGACAAGTGACTATGCGAGGATTTCATTTGGGTTGAGTGGAAGCAGCTCCAGAGGTTGGTTTTTAGGGCCTTCGGGCCCTAGCGGCCAATATTTTTGTGGTTTATACTCAATATTTTAGCAGGATATGTTGCAGGGGATCCAAGATGGGTTAGAAATCTATCTTTCAACAGATCATGTTGTGAACTTGAGTGACAATGGCTTCTAATTTGCTACACAAAATAAAAGTGAAAACTGGTTTCCCTTAGTTCCTAGGGGACTTCTAGTGGCATTGCTTGTCTTTGGGACCCAAAAGAGGTAGTTATTCACCATATGGTTGGCATTTGGGGTCTTTTGGCTATAGTTATTCAAAGTAGACATTCCAACCAAATTATGCTTTGCATTACTTTTTATGCTCCAACTGCTTTGGAGGAAAAAAGAAGACAGTGGAAGGATATAACTCATATTATCTCTTATTTTCCTGAAGCTTGGATCTTGATCGGAGGAGATTTCAATACCATCCTCTATCTGGATGAGAAAATAGAGGGAAATAGAAATTTGGATAAAAGCACTAACCTCATGAGCGAATATATTGCAAACCTCCATCTTGTGGACATCCAACCAGATAATGGCCTTATGACTTGGTCTAACAAAAGGTAAGGCTTAGCTTGTATAATGGAGATATTGGATAGGTTTTTTCTCTCTAAAAATTTCTTAATCCATGGTCACATTCCTAAAGTGAAGACTCTTAACAATGTTGGTTCGGATCACTAGCCATTTGATGGGCTGTCGTTAAGCACATCATTAATTCTCAATGAATTTGTCAATCCAGGGTGGTGTCCAAGGCTATTTACAAGAGAAAGTTCAAGCAGGGTTGTAGTTCAGTTCATTTAGAAGCAGCAGGTCTTATTGGTGGAATTTATTGTGTGGGGGTTTTGTGTCACTTCTACCCCTAAATTGCATAAATTGAACTTTAATCTATTTGCAAGAATGAAAACTAATTGCTAATTGCAGAAATGAAACCCTAGTTACAGTTGCAAGAATGAAATCTAATTAAATTGTAGAATTGAAACTCTAGTTATAGTTGCAGAATTGAAAGTTTATTTAATCTTGCAATAATTGAAATGAAGCATAAAAACTAGATCATGTCAATGCTCTGTAATGTAAGGTCGTCAATCTTCTATGCGGGGTTTTGACAACAAAAACAAGAATGCGGGAAATTACGAGAAAACTTGTAAATTGCTTGGAAATGGAAATTTGCAAGTGAATTGGAAAGTTGCTTTGGGAATGAAAAGAATAACCAGATCTACCACTAATAATATCACAAAAACATTATGAACAAGAATTAAACAACTAGGAATGTTAGTTGTGCAAAAGAATAAAAATGACAAGTTCACAACTTATTATGCTGCAGCAAAATCAGAATAAAACCTGTTTGTCAGTTCTCCTCCTAGGTCTGGAAGTGGCCAGTATCCTTTCTCGGAAGAAGGTTTGAATTCTTCTTTAAGTCTTACTCACACTCAAACATAACAAAATAAATGGAATGAAACTGCACTTTTATTGCTTCAGAAACATAATTATAATTCTGCTGAAATCTATTACAGGTTTGAAATTACTATTCTATTATCTCCCTATTTATTTTCTATCTCCTCTATCTAATCTAATCTAATAGCTCAACCTGGACGGGAGCTATATTTTATATATGCCTAAAATCTAATTACAAACAGAAAATATGTTGTTCCTAATATCCTACAAAATTTCCTGGGTTTATCCTAGAAGAGGATCAATTTGATCTTTTCCATAAATGGTGGCTTTGGACGACAAGGACAATAAAGTTAGATGGGAGATATTTTCCCTTAACTTTCTCAACCTTATTATCCCCTTTTCCACTGCCAAAATTCAGTCAACAAGTCAAAAAGTGCTTTCTTTTCTCATTTCGAAGAAATTGTGTTCATTCCGGAGACATTGTGTTCATTTCGAAGACACTGTGTTCATTTCGAAGATCTTTAGAATTACCAACTGTGTTGACTCCAAATGGTTTTGGCTGTATTTCTCAGGTTTATTAGCCCTTAGGATCATATTGCAATAGTCTTCATTCTTCCTTGGATGTGAATTCCATGCCTTGCCATTCATTGGCAGCTTGCTGGAATTTATATGGAAAAACCAGTTTTTTGCTGCACAGTAATAAGTCTTTGTACTATTTGCTGAATTTACAGAAAACTAATGCTTAATGATCATCAAAATAAGACTACTGAAGTGCTGTTGTCAACCTACGCATGACAAGATAACATAAAACTATACAAAAACTATTAAAAATCAGAATATAATATCCTTAACACTTCAATCATGCAAACAATTAATACACAACATATTAAATCAACTTAACTAGCATATAAGATAATTCACAAGAGTTTTAGGTAGTTTTAACTATTTAAAATATGCTATAAATGAGGCTTATACAGGCCTCATCATTCCCCCCCAACTTATATTAATGCATGCCCTCATGCATTGCAGTGGGCTATGGAGTCACAAATGTCCATACTCATATTCCATGTTTCATAGAACAATTTAATGCCTGTGTAATTTCTCATGAAGATTTTTGATTCATTATTCAAATTGATCATCTGGTTGGGAATCCTCTTCAAAATATGAGGCTACCAGAGTAATGATGGTTGGAGGCCTGAATCTGAGACCTACCCAATAATGTTGCATAAAGATATTTCTCTGGATTGAGAAGGCAATGCCTCAAAATGGAAGGGCACTGCTTCAAAGTGGAGGAGCACTACTTCAAAATGAGCACCTATGTCTTCATCTTCCCTAGATAATCCAAGTAGTAACTGAACCAAATCCTCCTCTTTATCTGATGTAGTTGATTGTTCTTCAACTTGTGACAGCCTGCTTTTTAGTTTCTCTACTTTCTGCTATAATTCTCTAATTTTCTTTTCATGTTTTTCAATAACATTTTTTCTTTCCTCAATCCATCTCATTTGTATTTTTATAACACTCTTGGCTGCTCTCAGTTGTTTTGTGATGTCCATCTCCTCTTCTTCGTTCGACTCGGAACCTAATATCGACAAATCAACTGCAGTTTCTGTCGCTCAACAATGATCTCATCCTCTATTTCAGACCCCTACTCCTGTACAGGAGGTTCCATGAAATTATTTATGATTACATCCAAATTCTCAGTGGCTTGTTGCACTTTTATGACATCAGGGCTATCCTGTCTGGTCTTCTCTTTAATCATTTATTTTTTTATCTCTTTTTGTTGGAGTCTTGCAGACCTCCTAGTCCTTAATGTATATTTTCTCTTCTTGCCCTATTTTCTTGTGGTAACAAGGGTTGTAGGGATAGCTTCAGGCTCTTCACTGGGAACTTCACTCTCCTATTTTGACAGATAAATAACATCTTTAAAAAAATGAACCCTCTTCTATTTTATTTTTCTGTTGTTAGTTTTAGCCCTTCTCTTTTTAGTTTGTGAGGTTGATGGTTCTAGAGACATCTGCCAAGTCACTGATTTCTGGTTTCTACAGAATTACAGGGTTTGCTCCTGTTCTTCTTCAGAAAGAACTTTTAATTTTTTTTTTTACTTTTCCTTGTAATCATTAGCAAATATGTCTTTGGAAAGGAAAGATGGTACACTTCCTTATTCTGTGCTCTGAACACCTGGCCATCAATCATTGGATATCCTTGCCATCAAATTTTCTTTACTATTTTTAGCTCATCCATTCTGCATGCAAATTTTCCCACATGAGTGGTTATTAGCAATGACTGGTGGTGGCATGTTTGTTGGTTATTTTCCTTGTGATTCTCGTACTTCCTCGATGGGTGCAAAATATGAGATGAATCTAACCGCAAGCCAGCTGACATGTGTCAATGATCACATGGAGTAAAAAATTCTGCTGACTATGTCTTTTTCTCCCTCCTTGGATGCCACATGGAAATAGACTGTCAAATCTTCATTTCAAAGATTATGTTTCATTTCGAAGACTAAGCTAGGCATTTAATCCAAAGATAACCTCATTTCGAAGATAAACCTTCATTTCGAAGACACACCTTCATTTCAAAGACAAACCTTCATTCCGAAGACAAAATTTTATTTCGAAGATACACCTTCATTCTGAAGACAAACCTTCATTCCGAAGATAAAGGCTTCATTCCGAAGACAAACCTTCATTTCGAAGATAAAGGCTTCATTTTGAAGATACCACGGTTATTGAAGATACAATAGTCATTTTGAAGACAGCAGAAACCAACATTTTTCTCTTTCTCCAAGCATGTTTTGTTTATGCCAACTCTTATGAACACTTTTATACTAATGGTTAATTTTCATATACTATATATCAAATATTTACAATGAGAAAAGTGCAAGAAACATATATACCTGGTTAAAACAAGTTAATGCAAGTTTTGAAAGATGACCGTTTCGTTGATATTCTGCTGAGGCTTCCTGCAACACTTCAAAAACAAATGTAGTTGATGAATTTGTACAATGGTGACTCAGAACTTTCAAGGTTATGCATGCCAGAAAACTGGTTTTCATGCATACCAACTCAGTAGCGCCTTAGAAAAAGTTTTCACTGCTGAGCTATTCATTTTTTTTTTCTTGGTTTCATTTTTTTTCCTCTCATTTTCTCTCTTTTTTCTTGATTACGATTATGCCCATGAAGGATTTCATGATTTCCCTGAAATCATGCCCATGAAGGAATTCATAATCAAAATTTATTCATCTTTTTGTTTTTCTTTTAAGATTCAAATATATGATCATTTGGAATCTTTATCAGAAGAAAAAGCCTCTTCTGTCAAATGTAACTGTGTGAAATACCAAGCAAATTCCACCTTTGTTAGTGATTTATGGTACAATTGTAAAAGATGTCCATTCACCACTAATATCCTCCTTAAATCATAAACTAAAGAAAGTTGAACAACTTCATTCTCAAACTCCCCTGGTTCATCCTTGCTGCTCTTAATGTGATCATCATGCCACATTTTCCATTTTTGTTGAATGAAATCTATTTGGTGAAGTGCTTCCAACCAAAGTTCATCAAATGCATTCAACTACAAAATTTGTTTTTTCTGTATCTGCAACAACTCAATGCCAACTGCTAAAGATGCATAAAATGTTAGTAAAGCATTAGGATGTTGTACCAATATATCAAACAAATTTGCTCTCTAGTTTTTAGTCAACCAACTGTTGTTGTTCAAAGGTTGTTTTGGTTGTATTTCAGTTTGTTTTGTACCACGCTGATTTGAATTGGTTCTTGGAGAAACATTTTTATTTACAACAATGGAGGCCAAAACTAAAGTATTATTTTCATTTTCCTTATGTGTTCTAAGAAACTGTGGGCTTTCTGTACAATCATACTTAGGTGTAATAAGTTTACCTGAAAGCAAGTTAACTAATTTTCCACCTTTTTGTATGGTTTTAGGATATACTTTTTTTTTTTTGGTTTGCTAAAACACATTTCTTGAACAATCCTATTAATGATTGGTACAACTTGAGGTAAAGGGATTGTAACAGTTAAATGTTCTAATTCCTTTATCAAATTTGATTGTGAAGATGTTATTTTTGATATCTTAGACTGTTCAAAATATGATACTTTATTTGATGAGGTATCTTGTTCTTCTTGATGTTGTTTTAGTGTGGATTTGTTTTCATGTTCATTCTTTTTAACTTCACTTTCTACATTGATAAGTGGAATAGGTTCAAGCAGTGGTTCACCTGAACACAACTGAGTTTTAACACAGTCACTAACATTTATTAGGGCTATATTTTTTGATTCAACCACAGAGACAGGGGTTACCTGTTTAACATGATTTGGACTGACCACAGGTTGAGTTGAAAACAAAGGTTGTTTTAATTTTTGTTGTTGTTGTCCATGATAGAAATTATGGATATAATTAGGCAACAAATTTGATTTTTGTTTTTGACAATGTTGCTACCCTTTGTACAAATTTTGATGTTGTACCCATTGATATCCCTGTAATTTTGGCTGCAACCATGGTGGATGTTGTTGATTCCATTGTTGTTGCATCCATCCATGTTGAGACCATGCTTGGGAGTATGCCCATGGTGGTTGACTCCAACATTGTTGAAGTGGACCTGAAGCAGACCATGGCATATACCAAGGATTATTTTCCCAATGTGTAAGAAATGGAGAAGCATTATGATATGGAAATTTATGAAAATTATTCCCTTGTCCTTGTCTTACAAAATTGATTTTTTTCATAGGTTGAGATTGTTTTTCAAAGACACTTTCAAGTTCTGGCAATAAACTACACTGATATGTGGGGTGTCCTAATTGACAAATGCTACATGTAGCAGGTATAAATATTTTGTTCAAAGGACAATCATGAAGAGAGTGTTGCTTTTTACATTTTGAACAATAGATGGCTAAAGATTCAGTAGATTCATTTTTTTCATCTAATGTTCTATCATGTACTACAATATCAGCCTCTTTCATGCATTCTTTCAAATCATGTTTTTCATTACCAATTATGTGTTTTCTATGCCTTGAATGAGAGTAATTTTTATAGAGTTTAATAATTTCCTGAAATTTAAGTGCATTTGTATCTCCTCTTCCCAAGATATCCAATGCATCCCTAGATTCATCTTGTAGTCCCCTTAAGAATATGACTTTGTAAATTTTAGGTTCAAAACTTCCACATCTCTTATGAACAAAAGAAAACATGTCTAGATAATCTTCTAAGATTTCATTTTCCTCTTGTTTCATGGTAAGAATTTCATCATTTTGATTCTTGACTTGAGAATATTCTTGGTATCTCTCCAAGAATATGTTTTCCATCTCATCCCAAGTTCTAATTGAGTCAGGTGCTAAGGTGATAAACCATCGTAGAGCTAACTCTTTAAGAGTGGAAGGAAATAGTTTGAGCTTTTTATTGTCATTAGTGTAATTATGAGCTTGACATACAATTTTAAACTCAAACAAAAACATATTAGGATCTTCGGATGTAATTCCATTGAAAGTTGGTAATACTGCAGGTGAAATGACCTTCATGGGAGCATTTTGATTAAGATCTAGTTGGATGGGATTTTGAAAAGTTCTGCAGGTGCACTAGTTGCACTAGGGTGGAGCACATTGTTGGCTCTACCTTGATTCTCTTGTGAGCCTTCCATTGTAGGTTCCCAAAAACAATTATAAATCTTGTCAAATTTTCCTAATTGTATGGATTTGTCAAGAGAAAATGGTGTTGAACTACTTAATTTTTCTCCTTGTAATGATTTCTCAAAGGATCTTGTAGTGTTGGAAGTGGATGATTGGGATTCTTTGAAAATTCCAACATTTTTGGAAATAAAAAATTTAGACATTTTTGACATAATTTCAACCTCTTGTGAAATTTTTCTTCTTGTGGTTTCTTGCTTATTTTCTAAATGGACTGAAATACAATTTATCAATAACAATTACTTATACCAGTCATTACATTCAAATTTTACTCTAAAATTCACAACTTAGCATATTTAATAATTATTGGACTGCTTTTCACCTTCTAACAACATCATGTTCCGGTATTTTGTATCATCCTTTTTGTTGCCTCCTAAAGATGCAATATCTAGAGGGTTTCTGAAGCTAAGGAAAATCTAGGGCATCGGTTGGGTTTTCGAAGAGATTTCTGGTTACTGTGGATCTGAAGGCAAGATTGCTGCTCCAGGAGGGTCCAATGGGGACTTCTCTGGATCCTCTCCTAGGGAGGAATAGCTCTTATGCAGATATGCTAAAAGATAAATCTCCATCCAAGACGGACGAAGCTCAAAGATCTGCCTTTAAAATGCTCTTTACGGCTGCGAGAAACAGATCAACAGCGCATCGAGTCAATGGATGCCTGCCATAGTCCGATTCACGGCCCAAGATTGTCATTGAGCCAAGGATGGTCGAAGAAACAGTCTTATACAGAGCCAATCACGATTTGATCTGCAAATTCATGGGTATTCGCCCTACCCTAAATTTTTTGCACTCCTGGGTCCGGCAAAACTGGGAGCCTCATGGTGAGTACTCTTTGTGGTTTATTAGCAATGGGTATTTTATTGTTAGTTTTTCTTCTCTGGCCGATAGAAACAGGGCTTTCGAATCAGAGAAGAGGAATTATGGTCCGGCAAGTTTATTTGTTCAACCCTGGAGAGTGGGTTTCGATCCCCGAATTGAACCCACTGCTGTCCCGGTCTGGATCCGTCTGTATGCACTTCCAATGGAGTTTTGGAGTGAGCAGGTTTTGGAGATGATCGGTAATTCCCTTGGAAGACATTTGGGTGTCTCCAAAGACACAATAGAAGGGAACACAACTGTTTACGCAAGAATATGTGTGGAAATGGATCTTAGCCAGCCTCTCCCGGCAGAGGTGGAACTTGAACTTGCAGGACTATCATGGATTCAACAGCTGGATTATGAGGCTCTGCCCTTTAGATGCAGAGTTTGCCACAAACACGGGCATTTGGCCCGATTTTGCCCAAATAATATGACCACAAAAATGGAGGCTCCTCTAGGAATGTCGAATCTTCCTAAGGAGGGTAAGGCAACAATAAACAAAGAACAAGCCAATACCTCCCAGGGCAATGAAGCTCAGAGAGATGGTTTTGAACAGCCTAAAAGAAGGAGAAGGCAAAAGAAAAAAGATGGCAAGGAGCAAACCCACCTCAAACCCGCCAATAGGTATGAAATATTTAAGACACTAGTGGACCAAGAGGAACAATTCATGGAAGGCGTGGATGGTAATAGTGAAAATAATAACATTCACGTTCAAGCTCCTCTTTCTTCTCCCCCCGTCATAGAGCAGGTAATTGACCACAGTGGGTTACCGCAGTCTGAGAGTGTTGGGGCATTGATAGTTCATAACCAAGAGCAGCCAATGATCAAGGATGTCAGCATGGGAATAGCAGAAAAGAACAGAGAAAGGCCAACTTTAGGGATAACTCAGGTGGAAAAGAGATCAAAGAATGGCAACTCTCAAGGAGTGGGTAGAAAATCAAATAAGGAATTGCTAGCAGCTCAAGGAGACAAACTGATCATTGGAGGATCGGTGAGGCCAATAGATTCTTATTGCTCTCAAGGTAACTAATGATTATACAATCATGGAATGTTAGGGGTTTAAACAGTAGAACCCATCAATCTGTTGTTCGAAGACTCTTAGAAAACTGTAAAACAGACTTTTTGCTTATTCAGGAGACAAAAATGTCGTTAGATCTTATGTGTAAAACAGTTAACAAAATTTGGAGGGGTGCTGGTCATATGGATGTGGCTGCCCAAGGGGCCTCAGGGGGGATTGTTACTCTTTGGAACTCTCTTGATTGGACTGCAATAGAACATCTAGCCTGGAGGGGTGTTCTCACATCACATTTTAGGAATAATGTCACAGCTGAACATGTTTTAATCACAAATTTTTATGGGGCTCAAAACCTTGATGGTCAGCGGCTCCAATGGAAAGTTGTGCATAACATGAGAATCTCAAGGGAAGATTTAGACTGGATTATTGTTGGGGACTTTAATGCTAAATTATCCTCTAGAGATCAGGAAGGGGGAACCCCAATTTTGGACCCAGGGGATCGACTTATGATTGCTCAAGTCCAGGCTTTACACTTAGTGGATATCAAAGGCCCTGGTACCAACTATACTTGGACTAATAAGAGGAGGGAGCCACATAGCAGGAAGGTAAAGTTAGACCATTTTTTGGTTTCAGAGGAGGCATTTGTAAAATGGAATACAAAATTTCAGATTTTGGAGGGTCCTGTTTCAGATCACTTTCCCATTTTGTTGGAAGGAGGGACTAAGACAGGGCAGCATCACAAACCATTTAAATTTGAGAATTTTTGGTTACAAAAAGAGGAACTTCGAAAGAAAATTCCTCAGTGGTGGGAAGAGGGCCGCCCAGCCTATGGGACAACAATGTTTAGATTCCACAAACAACTTCATCATGTCAAAGCTCAACTGAAACTTTGGAGGCGAGCTAACAAAACAGACTTCCAGGTCCAAAAAGCTCCTTTGGTGGCCAGATGGGATGAGGTCCAAAGACAATTTAGGGAAGGAACAATTACTGAGCAGCTCAAAGCCGAGGATGATGCCTTGCGTAAAGCGGTTGAGGACATTGACAACCAAGAGGAGACCTTCTGGAAACAGAGAGCAAGAACCACTTGGTTATTAGAAGGTGATAGAAATACCAAATTTTTCCATCGGACTGCATGTGCTAGGAGACAGATGAATAACATGGAAGCCCTTCAAGATGAGAATGGACACTCCTTTGATACTCTTCCAGGTATGCAGTCCCATGCAATGGATTATTTTTCTGAACTTTTTAAGGAAAGTATGGTGCAAGATGAAGAGGCTCAAAACGACGTTCTTGATGTCATACCTTCTGTTATCTCTGAAGAAGAAAATCAGTCCCTTCTCAAACCCATTGAAAGAGAGGAACTGAAGGATGTGGTCTTTGGAATGAGCACCGAAAAAACTCCAGGTCCAGATGGCTTTCCAATTGAGTTTTTTCAGGCCTTTTGGGATAACTTGGAGGAGGATGTAATGGCTGTTATAGAGGAGTCCAGAGGTAATAAAAGAATGCTTAAAGCATTAAATCATACTTTCATCACCTTAATTCCAAAAGGGGAGAAGGGGGTTCATATTTCAGATTATAGACCTATTGCCTTATGCAATGTGATATATAAAATAATCACAAAGGTAATGGCTGAGCGACTAAAACCTCTTTTACATAACATTATCTCCTCAGAGCAAGGGGGTTTTGTTGAGGGTAGACAGATCCTGGATGGGGTGGTTCTAGCTCAGGAGGCAATCCATTCAATGCAAACTTCTGGTAATAAAGGAATGTTCATAAAATTAGATATGTCAAAGGCCTATGATAGGGTGGAGTGGAGCTTCTTGGCAAAGATGATGGCAGCCTTTGGTTTCTCTCAGGATTGGATAGAATGGGTCATGAGTTGTGTCTCTACTCCGACATACTCAGTGTTAATCAAGGGTCTCCCCTCGCAACCATTTGGAGCCACCCGTGGCCTTCGTCAAGGGGATCCCTGCTCTCCCTATTTGTTTCTCATATTGGCTGAAGGACTAGGTAGACTTTTCTTGAGAAGAAGACAACAAGGTTTGCTAACAGGTATCAAGGTGGGTGAGGAAGTTTTGACTCACCTACAGTTTGTGGATGATACTGGATTGGTGGGAGTTGCCAGCTTCAGGGAAGCAAGAATGATCAGAGATACTCTTAGTGTCTACCTTAGGGCTTCAAACCAAGTCATCAATGATAAAAAATCCAAAGTGGTCTTTTTCAATCTTGATCAGAGGCTTCAGGGCAGAATCTTAGAGATCTTGGGATTCACAAGGACTTCTCTCCCAGTGGTTTACTTGGGGGTCCCTTTGCACTTCAAAAAACTAAAAATAGAGATCTGGAGGAATCTTTTGGATTGTATCAAGGATAGAATCAATCATTGGTCTCACAAATGGTTAAGCTATGGGGGTAGATTAACTTTTCTACAGTCAGTCATTCAGGCCATGCCAATTTATAAATTCTCTATCCTGGCTGCCCCACATACTATATGGAAAGAGTTGGACAAGATGGCCAGAAAATTTTTATGGGAAGGAGCAAAAGGCGAGAGGAAATGGGCCTTAGTTGGTTGGGACAAAGTGACCCAGCCCAAGGTAAAAGGAGGTTTGGGTCTGAGAAGATCTAAGATAAATAATAAAGCTTTGGCTGGAAAGCTTTACTGGAGGTGGATTTCCCAGCCAACTTCCTTATTCAGTAGAATCCTAACCAGTAAATATTTGGGACATGTTAACCCAAATGAGGTGGGTCATTTCCCTTTGGAAGGTACTGGATCCTTAGTGTGGCAGGCTCTCAAGTTAGGATCTCAGGTTGTAAAAGATCGATTATTTTGGAAAGTGGGGAGAGGGGAGAAGGCACGTTTTTGGTCAAATTCTTGGGATCAATACCCACCTATCATTGTCGAATTTCCTGAATTGCAACCTTTAAAAGCAGCCATTGAAACCAAGGGATGGGTTCAAATTGAAAGTTATTTCACCACTAGTCATCCTGGGGATTACAAGTTTAAGCAGTTTAAGAAGTTGGATGAGTGGCCAATTTCAATCCCTCCGGATTTGGCACCCATCATGACTAAAATCTTGACAGAAAGATTCCTCACAGGTAGAGACGAGGAGGATGAATTAGCTTGGGGCTATGGGAGCCTTGGTGTCTACACGGTGAAGGACGGATATGACAAGATCCTTCCAGAGCCTCCCCCGCATACTTTTCAGGTTGAGGATTGGAGAAAGATTTGGCATTCCAAAGGGTGGCTGAAAGTTAACTTTTTTGCCTGGCAGTTCATGCACAATGGAATTCTCACTTTTGATAATCTCAGATGTAAAGGAATCATCGGCCCTTCCCAATGTGTATTATGCTACAAGAGCGAGGAAACAGCTGACCACTTGATGTTTGAGTGCTCTTTCACGCGCCAGATCTGGAAGAGATGGTTTTCATGTTTTAAAATTCAAGTTAATAGTGACTTGAACCGAATTAATATCTGGGAAAGATGGAAGAGGGGTAGATTTAAATCTAAAGCTCTTCGTCTTGGTTGGGAGCTTGGATTAAACTTCATTTGGTGGCAAGTGTGGTTGGAGAGAAATGCTAGAATCTTTAGAGAAACTTTTTCTTCGTTAGATGGAGTTTGGCAGGTCATTTGGAGCAAAGTCACTGAAACTGTGGCCGTCTATGCTAAAGAGGAAACTCAGGTGGCTGTCGGGGCAATGGAAGAAGGACTTGAAATGCAAGAGGAACAGATCAGAGCTAGTTGGAAACCACCCCCAGTAGGTTGGATTAAAATTAATACTGATGGAGCTGCAAAAGGCAACCCGGGTAGAGCTGGAATTGGAGTGGTTTGTCGTAATCATGTTGGAGCAGTGCTCTATTGGGAACTGCAAGGCTTGGGAAGAGCTACAAACAATGAAGCAGAAGCCATAGCTATCAAATCTGCTTCTATTTGGGCAATTAAACAGGGCCATAGGAGGATAATACTCGAATCAGATTCTCAAATAATGGTCGGAGCTCTAGATTGCATGAGGAACTTTGCCTTGAAAGCTTGGAGGTTGAGGATTCTTGTCAATCAAATTAAGGAACTATGGAGGCAATTAGATGATGTGGTTCCAGTCTACGTGAGTAGAGATTTAAACAAAGCGGCCGACTTCCTGGCTAAGATTGGTGTTGAGAAGGAGGTTGGGGTTCAGTTGCATAGTGACATGGCTACTGAGGACGAGGCGATTAGGCAGGGTCTTGAAAGGTCCCTGAGCTAATGATCAAGGAAAAAGCAAAGGGTGGAATGGTGTCACGATTTCGTGACATGCTGCTACGTCACGGCCAAGGGAGGAAAGTTGTCACGATATCGTGACATTTTGTTTCGTCGCGGCCAAGGGAGGATAGTTGTCACGATATCGTGACATGTTGTTTGGTCGCGGTCACTGGAGGAAAGGTGTCGCGACATCGCGACATTTTGTTTCATCGCGACCAAGGGAGGATAGTTGTCACGATATCACGACATGTTGCTTGGTCGCGGCCATGGGAGGAAAGGTGTCACGATATCGCGACATGTTGCTTGGTCGCGGCCAAGGGAGGAAGGGCGTCGCGATATCGCGACATGTTGCTTGGTCGCGGCCAAGGAAGGAAAGGCGTCGCGATATCACGACATGTTGCTTGGTCGCGGCCAAGGGAGGAAAGATGTCACGATTTCGCGACATGTTGCTTGGTCGCGGTCAATGGAGGAAAGATGTCGCGATATCGCGACATGTTGCTTGGTCACGGCCAAAGAGAGAAAGTGTCGCGATATCGCGACATGTTGCTTCATCGCGGCCGAGAAAGAAAAAGTGTCGCGATATCGCGACATGTTGCTTTGTCGCGACAGAGAAAGAAAAAGTGTCGCGATATCGCGACATGTTGCTTCGTCACGGTCGAGAAAGAAAAAGTGTCGCGATATCGCGACATGTTGCTTCGTCGCGGTCGAGAAAGAAAAAGTGTCGCGATATCGCGACATGTTGCTTCGTCGCGGCCGAAAGAGAAAAAGTGTCGCGATATCGCGACATGTTGCTTCGTCGCGACAGAGAAAGAAAAAGTGTCGCGATATCGCGACATGTTGCTTCATCGCGGCCGAGAAAGAAAAAGTGTCGCGATATCGCGACATGTTGCTTCGTCGCGGCCGAGAAAGAAAAAGTGTCGCGATATCGCGACATGTTGCTTCGTCGCGGCAAAAGGAGGAAAAGGTGTCGCGATTTCGCGACATGTTGCAACGCTGCTGCCCAAGGAGAAAAAGTGTCGCGATATCGCGACATGTTGCTTTGCCGCGGCCAAAGGAGGAAAAAGTGTCGCGATATCGCGACATGTTGCAATGTCACGGACAGAAGAGGAAAAAGTGTCGCGATATCGCGACATGTTGCATTGTCGCGCCCAAAGGAAAAAAGTGTCGCGATATCGCGACATGTTGCATTTTCGCGGCCAAAGGAGAAGAGGGCAAGAGTGTCGCGATTTCGCAACAAGTTGCATCTACAGACCAATCTGACCCCCCTGTTTGCTAGTTAATGGTTTAGGAGATTTGGCCCCATTGCAAATCTTCCTTCCTTTTGTAAGCTGGTGTTCTCTTTGATTTCGGATGGGAAATTTCCCTTCCCAATTTGTAATTGATCTTTGTTTTAATACAAGTTTTTTCAAAATTTTCAAAAAAAAAACACCGTGTTCCCCGGCAACGACACCAAAATGATGGGCTGTCGTTAAGCACATCATTAATTCTCAATGAATTTGTCAATCCAGGGTGGTAACCAAAGCTATTTATGAGAGAAAGTTCAAGCAGGGTTGCAGTTCAGTTCATTTGGAAGCAACAGGTCTTATTGGTGGAATTGATTGTGTGGGGGTTTTGTGTCACTTCTACCCCTAAATTGCATAAATTAAACTTTAATCTATTTGCAAGAATGAAAACTAATTGCTAATTGCAGAAATGAAACCCTAGTTACAGTTGCAAGAATGAAATCTAATTAAATTGCAGAATTGAAACTCTAGTTATAGTTGCAAAATTGAAAGTCTATTTAATCTTGCAATAATTGAAATGAAGCATAAAAACTAGATCCTGTCAATGCTCTGTAACAAAAGGTCGTCAATCTTTTGTGCAGGCTTTTGACAGCAAAAACAAGAATGTAGGGAAATTATAGAAAACTTGTAAATTGCTGGAAATGAAAATTTGTAGTGAATTGGAAAGTTGTTGGGAATGAAAAGAATAACCAGATCTACCACTAATAATATCACAAAAACATTATGAATAAGAATTAAACAACTAGGAATGTTAGTTGTGTAAAAGAATGAAAATGACAAGTTCACAACTTATTCTGCTGCAACAAAATCAGAATAAAACCTGTTTGTCAGTCCTCCCCCTAGGTCCGGAAGTGGCCGGCCTCCTTTCTCGAGAAGAAGGTTTGAATTTTTCTTTAAGTCTTACTCACACTCATACATAACAAAATAAATGGAATGAAACTGCACTTTTATTGCTTTAGAAACATAATTACAATTCTGCTGAAATCTGTTACAGGTCTGAAATTACTATTCTATTATCTCCCTATTTATTTTCTATCTCCTCTATCTAATCTAATATAATAGCTCAACCTGGATGGAAGCTATCTTTTATAGATGCCTAAAATCTAATTACAAACAAAAAATATGTTGTTCCTAATATCCTGTAGAATTTCCTGGGTTTATCCTAGAAGAGGATCAATTTGATCTTTCCATAAATGGTGGCTTTGGATGGCAAGGATGGTAAAGTTAGATGGGATATATTTTTCCTTAACTTTTTCAACCTTATTATCCCCTTTTCCATCGCCAAAATTCAGTCAACAAGTCAAAAAGTGCTTTCTTTTCTCATTCGAAGAAACTGTGTTCATTTCGGAGACATTGTGTTCATTCCGGAGACACTATGTTCATTTCGAAGACACTGTGTTCATTCCAAATATCTTTAGAATTACCAACTGTGTTGACTCCAAATGGTTTTGGCTGCATTTCTCAGGTGGATTAGCCCTCAGGATCATATTGCAATAGTCTTCATTCTTCCTTGGATGTGAATTCCATGCCTTGCCATTCATTGGCAGCTTGCTGGAATTTATATGGAAAAACCAGTTTTTTGTTGCACAGTAATAAGTCTTTGTACTATTTGCTAAATTTAGAGAAACTAATGCTTAATGTTCATCAAAATAAGACTACTAAAGTGTTGCTGTCAATCTAAGCATGACAAGATAACATAAAACTATATAAGAACTGTTAAAAATCAGAATATAATGTCCTTAACACTTCAATCATGCAAACAGTTAATACACAACATATTAAATCAACTTAACTAGCATATAAGATAATTCACAAGAGTTTTAGGCAGTTTTAACTATTTAAAATATGCTATAAATGAGGCTTATCTAGGCCTCATCACTAGTCATGGTGGAAATGTGGAAAACCAATGTGAGTTTCTCTCCTTTTCATTTTTAATTAATGTGGCTCAGAGACAGTTTCTTTAGAAATCATGTGCAACAATGGTGGAAGGAAGGTAAGCCTAGGTATGGGACTAAGATGTTCTATTTTGCCAAAAGACTACAATACATTAAATCCAAAATCAAGACTTGGAACTGGAAGGAGTTTGGGGATGTTCATAAAAAAAACATGAAGTTATTGCTCATCTTGAAATTTTGAATATGAAAATCCGTTTACATGGCCTCATAGAGAATAGAAGTGCAGATGAAATTAAACTCACAACTCAGTTAGAGGAATGGGAAAAAAGAGAACTCTTGTGGAAGCAAAAATCTAAAATTCAATGGCTCAAAGAAGGAGATCGAAACACAAATTTCTTCCACAAATTCTTCTAGCTCGAAGATCTCACAACTTTATTTCTTCCCTAAAATTGGATTCTGGAGATGTTGTCTATACTTGGGATGGCATGAACTCTATTGTTGTCGATTACTTTTCCAATATTTTTGTTGCTACTCCTCTTGACTCAACTTCTCAACAAAATGTTCTTCAAGCAATCCCTTATCTTATCACTTATGAGGAGAACTCTATTTTGACTGCTCCTGTTACTATCAATGAGCTTCAACAAGTAGTTTTTAAAATGCAAAAAGGGAAAACCCCAGGTCCTAATGGTTTTCCCATTGAGTTCTATCAAGAGTTCCGGGATATCCTTCATGCTGATTTATTAGAGGCGGTGGAAAAATCCAGGAAAGCTAAAGAAATTTTGAAGGTTATCAATAAAACTTATATTACTCTTGTTCCAAAAGCTCAAGAGGTTGATCATATCTCAGCTTTTAGACCTATTGCTTTATGTAATGTTCTTCTCAAAATCATTACTAAGATCATGGTAGAAAGGTTGAAGCCTCTTTTGCATAAGATTATTTCCCCTTAGCAAGGGGGTTATGTGGAAGGACATCAAATAGTAGATGAGATAGTTCTTGCTTAGGAAGCCATCCATTCCATTGATATGCAAAAATATCCTTCCATGTTCATTCAATCAGACTTATCCAAAGCTTATGACAGAGTGGATTGGCACTTCCTTATCAAAGTTTTGAGGCAATTTGGTTTCTCTAAGTATTGGATGAATTGGATTATGAGATGTATCTCTTTAGTTTCATACTTAGTTCTTATCAATGGCAGGACTTCTCAGTCGTTCCTAGATTCTAGAAGTATTAGGTAAGGTGACCCGCTATCCCCTTATTTATTCATAATTCTTGTTGAATTCTTGGGTAGGACTATAACCAAAAATAGGAATAAAAAAACCCTTGAGGGAGTTACCATTGCTCATGGAGCTAGACCTATCTCTCATCTTCAACTTGTTGATGAATCTACTATTTTAGGTAAAGCTACAGTTGAGAAAGCTTCTAATATTAAGCAAATCATTAGCTATTTTTCTAAGGCTATTGGGAAGTTGATCAATGAAGATAAATCTAAAGTTATTTTCTTTCACTGCTCTACTAGACATGAATCCATGGTCTTGGATAAATTAAGATATAAGAAGACCTCCCTTCTAATCACTTATTTAGGTATTCCCATCAATATTCGAAGATAGAAAAAAATATTGGAATTGGTTGTTGGACAAAGTCAAGAAGAAAATTGGAAAGTGGACCAATAAGTGGCTTTCTTATGGGGGTAGAATCACCTTGGTAACATCTGTCCTTTAGGCTATTCCTATTTTTTTTCTACCATGTTGAATATCCCAAAGACCGTTCTTCAAGAACTGGATCAAATAATTCATCGATTCCTCTGGAGTGGTACTAAGGAAAAAAAAAATGGGCCTTGGTGAAATGGGATACTTTATGTCTTCCTAAGAATGAAGGGGAGTTAGGTAACAAAAAAGCTTTAACGTCTAAATTATATTGGAGGATGTTGCATAAGCCCAATGCTCTTTGGTCCAATAATCTTCGTGCTAAATATGTTGAGAACAAAAGTCCTTAAGACCTTGTTCACTATCAACTTCCTACCAAAGGTTCTCCTATTTTAGCAGTTCTTAAGACTAGTGAGGATTTGATAAAGAAAAAATTATTTTGGATTATTCATAATGATCAACAGGTAAATTTTTGGATAGATTCTTGGGATGGTCACAAGCCTTTGATAACCCAGTTTCCTGATTGGAGGTCTTGGATGGAGGAGTTTCACTGAGCTAACTGGATAAAGGTGGCTAATTACTGTCGGTACCATACTGGTAATTCAAAGGTTGGTAGATATTGGATCCCTATTGAGGACTGACCTATTCAAATCCTAGAAATGCAAAGATAAGATAGCCAAGGCATCCTTCATATGCTCTCTCTTGGTCCCATGAAAAAAATTGTTTTGGATGGAACAACACTACTAAGGGTGAGTATTCAGTTGCTCAAGGTTATTTGAACTTATGCCATAATAATCCCAACGAATATTCTGACATTTTTTCTCAGTTGTGGGATCAAAATCTCTGGCCTAAGGTGAGGTTCTTTACTGGTGAGCAACTTATGAAGCGTGGTTTTCATGGCCCTGAAATGTGTGGAGAGAATGTAGAAACTCTCAACCATCTTTTTTTTGAGTGTACTTTAGCCTCTGAGCTATGGAGGAGAATGACCACTTTACTTGACTTACAGTGGTCCAATTTTTTTACTTTTGAACATCTTTGGAGGGATTGGCCTAAACAAGAGGGTGTTGATCATTTTATTAGGTAGTTAGTTTGGATGGGTTCTACCATTCTTCTTTGGAATATCTAGAATGAAAGGAACAACCAAATTTTTAATCAAGATAGGAAGTATATTCACTATATTTGGTAAAAGACCATAGCCAACTTAGTTGAATCAGCCCATCAACTCATTAATCACCCCCAAAACCCCCACCAAATATGGGATCAAGTGATGCAAATATTGAAGATTAAATCTTCTAAGGGCAACCAACTTAAAGGGAATGTGAGCATTTGTAGGATGGATAGGAAAAGAGATTGGCAACCTCCTCCTAAGGATTTTGGAAAAGTCAATGGAGCCTCTAGAGGGAACCCTAGAAAAGCTAGTGTAGGAGAAATTGGTAGACTTTCAGATGGCTCCCTGGTTTTTACTTTTGCTAAGAATTTGGGTATTCTTTCCAATAACCTTGTTGAGGAGTATGGTATCCTCAAAGGCCTTCAATAGGCTACTAAGGTTGGATGGGAAAAGGTGTTAGTTGAGTTTGACTCTCAACTCATGATTAATATTTTTAAGACTCCTAAGAATCATAAGGTTGATTGGAGAATAAAAAGAATTATTGAGAAGATTCAATTAATCCAGATGGGATTTTTGAAAGTTGATTACAATCATGTGGTCAGAGATCAAAACAATAGTGTTGATGCTTTAGCTAATTGGGCTTTGGACAAAGGTGATCTTACTTGTTATGGCCACCCTCCTAGATGGTGGGCTTTGCAAATAAGGTAAGCTCTTCTTTCTATCATTTCTTTGGATGGCTCCAGTTTTGAAGGTACCTAGTTTCTTCTTGCTTTATTTTTGCTTCTCTTTGGTTCAGTTAGGATATTTTAGTTCCCTAGCTCAAACTCATCTTTCTTTTTTTTCCTTTGTTGATTCTTGCCTTAAAAGTCTTTTGGTCTAGAAAGGTCATTATTATGTTCATTTTTTTTTTCTTTTTTCATTTTTTTTTTTTGTTTAGTTTTTTGAGGCATGTTTGTTTTTTTGTTTTGTTTTGTTTTTGTGTTCTTTGTGTTGTTTTTTGTTGTTCTTGTGTTTATATATATTTGTGTTAATTCGTATTTTTGTGTGTGAGTGTTTTCTATGTTTTTTGTTTTTGTTCATTGTCTGTTGTTGGTTGTTTTTTATTTTTATTTTGTAATTTTTAATGTTTTGGTTGTTTTTGTCATGTTTGTGTTTTGTTATGTTGTTCTTGTAGTGACCCCCAGGAAGCGGTGCACCGTCCACTAACTACTCTACTTGCGATTCGATTGAATCCTTTAATGTTTAAACATGCAATAAATGAAAGGCATAAAGCAGATATAACCATAATGCGAAGAAATAAATGAATGAATGCTTTTTGTATTGATATTCCCAAGATCCGATTACATATGAATCCCTCTAAGGGATACCCTTCATTTGATACATAATTTTACACACAAAGAGGGCAACAGGTGTATAAAATATCCCCTCGCATAGGGGTGCGCTTTATCAGGCTTCCCGATGATGCACACAAAAATTTATGAGGGCTTACAGATGCCTCCTTCTCTAGGTCTGATTACTGGAGGGATCTTCTTGCTTTCGTTTGTTGTGGATTTGCATGATTGAACCTGTAGCCCTGAAATCAATGAAACAACAACACACACTTAGATGCCCAATATGGCCTCCCCGGATGAGGCTGTTAGCAATGAATAAGCTCAATGGAAACAAATGCAATGAAACTAGTACTATGAATGCGAATAACTAAAATAAAGCTTATGCTAATAAAATGAAAGATAAAGCAAAATAAAATAATCTAACACCTAAAACCCTAGACTAGGTTGCGGGCCACTGTCCAAGACAACGATCGCTAAGGTGAAATCTCTCTCTATTGATCCAAAGGCTATGGTCTTAAGTCTGCTACTAATGTTAAAATGATTATCTTATGTGTTCAGATTTGCCCTCCAATCCGACAGGGCTCCACTACAAGAATCGATCTCCAAGGAAAGATCTCCAAGTCTCTAGAAACTCTCCTCAATGATCCAACCTGTTCAAAGTTATGATGTATGATGTGCTCTCTCTCCGATTGATAAAATAAGGTCTTCGAAGAAAGTCCCCTAGTGTTTTTAGGTTTACTCCTTATAAAGTGTTTGAAGCCCTAGGTCAATGTTCAAACCCTAGGACTGAATCCCTCATGCGTACTAGATGTTAGCATGAGAAGCTTTTTGTATTTCTATGTTTAACTGAAGTCTAAATTTGGGCTTAGGACTCCAAGGTAGACTGGCTATGAGGAGGAATGCAAAGCTGTTCCTGCTCATCCTTATTACATGCAGACTGCCACTTCCACCCAAGATTAGGTTAGATGGGCAAAAAAATGCATTTAAAGTTTAGCCACTATAATCTACAATGGCTAAGGTTTGGCCGCTCTGAGCTACAACGACTGGATTATGGCTGCTCTGGTCTACAGCGGCCAGGCTTGGATGGGCTGAAAATGTCCTATATGAGTGGTAAAGATCACTTTTGACACTTGGAAGGTCCCAAGGTTTAGTCACATGACCTATGAGTGTACCCATGTGAGTAGTCTCCCTAACCATGACATATTTTAGGTGTCTACAAATGCCCCTTTTTGCGATGCGCTTTGTGAAAGACACAGGGCGGAGCAAAAACATAGACTGCTATGTTTATAGGGTGTATGATGATCATTGATCTGATCAAAGCTGGATGGCCCAATCACGCAAGACGACACACATCCTTGAATCATTGCTTCAATGTTTGGAAGGCTTAACTTAGCACAAGGCTTTACACATGTTCAATCACACTCATTCCTTAGACACAATCGGGTAGCTTTTGTTGCTACAATCAGATCCGATCGGTAGGAGAGCTACGAACTGATAATGTCATAGTTTGCTTATGACCCCAACAAACAAGGGAAACTTTGTAGTTGTTATCTGCAATAATTCGTAGGACGAACACAATTTTGATATGATCAGGTGATCTTTTGTTGATTTTGATTATGATGATTTGAACTACCCCCTCACACAATGAATTGGTGAGGGAAGGGCAATGAATGAAGTGACAAGTCGCTTGACCAAATATGACTGGTTTTGGTTACTTCCTAGTATTTGTTCTTTTAATGGGAAATCCCCCATCCAAGTGCGATTCCAATTATTTATGATAATCATTCATCCCTATCCCGAGGAGCGGTTTGACCATAAATAGCCTTATTGGGGAGTTAGGATGAGCGATTATATTTATGTTTGTATTACATCACTTGGCTTAGTGTTTTTGGTGTCATAGGAGAATTAGGATGATTCCTTCATACCCGTGGAGCAGTCCGACCATCTTGGTCTTCTTTGAGATTGAAGGAGGCACATCATAATTCCAAAATGAATGTTTTGCCCCAAGTAACCTCATGGTAACTTACTCATCTCACTGAGTTGCATGGAGTGCAAATCGCTGCAATCGTTGAGTTGATAGAGTAAGTAACTTGATAAGAGGCTTACTTGAGAATTGTCTTTATGTAATTTTTTTTTTTTTTTTTTGAACATTATGATAGCCATGAGTTATCAAAATGTGTTTATTTAATGTTTTTGTTGCTTCTCATGGAGAGAATCCCTCCTGTTTTTGCTTAGGTTGTTGGTCGCTGTCAGGTCCAGTGACCTCAAAATGCCTGCTCGTGGTCGCTCTCGTCCTGAGTGACCAAGAAATGCAGGCCGTTAATAACAACATCAACCAAGGCATATTTCGAGAATATATAAAAAGTAACCCTAGGGTTTTGAATTTTCACTTTCACTAGCTGTCAATTTGCGTTCCAGAGCTCTGTAGTGAAAGCAACTTTTGCGATTTGGAGTGTTGTTGTGATTCGGAGGATCATGGCTGCGTAGGGTGAGGCATCAACGAGCGAAGGATCTGGAGCTTCTCGGGTACTCTTCGAAACCTTTAACCCTGCTCACTTTTCAGTAAAATGAACCACATTAAGTAATCGATAAATGAACCTCATTAAGCTTGCTGGCAACGAACCAAACCCGTAGTTAGGTTTAGTTTAGGATTTGTCTTGGTGGGCTTGCCCCCATTTTGCTTTTTTTGTCATTTTTGGCCTAGGCAGACGTGTTTGTCACGTTTCCCGTTGGTCACTGCTGCTTAGAGTGGCTATCAGGGCCTATAGCTTGGCCGTTGTTGATGGTAGCGACCGATTTGAATCTCAACGGTCAGAAATCTGACCATTGGTGACTTGGCCGCTTCCTGCTTCAACGGTCGATTTCAGACCGCTGTGGGCGATAGCGATTGAAAACACTTAGGCAATTTTTTGATTTTTTTAATATTTTTGAAGTGATTAATTGGTTTTTGCTGCATGATTGGGTGCATTTATTGCTCTTTCACCTAGACTTTAGAATAGCCTATCATTATTCGTACCATTTTTCATGCTTTATTACGATTTATGCCTTAGATGCATTGTAGTTATGCTTTGTTTTCTCTTCTTTTTTTTTGCTCTTAGATTCTCATTGCTCAGGCTTGGGATCCGAATCTCATGAATGACCTTCTACCCCTTTTGATTGCTACGAAATGGGCCTGGCTCAAGGCCTGCGGGATACAGTTTGTCACTAGGCTACCTACTATTATGTCAGATCAGGCTTACCTTACGGCCTTGGTATACCGGTGGGACTCTCAGACTAATACCTTCCACCTTCCTATCAACGAGATGACTATCATGATAGAGGATATGTATAGGATATTTCGGATCCCCTTTGATGGAGTGGCCATTGTCTCTTCGACCACTAATGATCGTGATGTTGTCTTTCTTCGGGTGTTCGAAAGGCATGCTGTAGATGCCTTCAAGGACACCAAATCTAATGGTGTATCTATTATGCATTGGTATCGAAAGAGGGTCTTCTCGAAGAGGCACACAGTGTTGCTGATGGTTGTCAACAACATTCTCATTCCAAATTGCTTAGGCTTGAGGTTCTCGTGGAACCTCCTTGTAATGGTCTAGGATATAATGGATAATGCTATGCATGGGGGAGGTCTTTGTTGACCCAGTGCTATGATAAGTTGTATCACATCCACCAACGAGGTTGCATTGGCATCGCTTGCAGCTTGCTCTTACAGGTTTGGGGATGGGAGCACATCTGGGTAGATCATCCTAGAGGACTTCCTGCTGAGATCACAATCATCGAGGAGCGGATGTAGTGCTATGCTGCTAGATGAGCTCGAGGGAGCGAGGAGTGCAAGAGCCATCCTCATGCAGGGGAGGTCTCCCACTACACTGCTACTTTTACTAGGCTGAAGACCGAAGATATTATGTGGCATCTATATCATGAGTGCCCGACTTGGGATGACCCGACTAGTTTCACAGCTAGGATGAAGCGTGAGCGGTGGCTCATCGACCACAAGGTTGGCATTAGGGAGTACTTCTTCTACTCTCGGGTTCTTTGTCAGTATGGGCTACAACAGGATGTGCCACTAGTTCCATTTTTCTATAGACATCTCACAATAGAGAGAGACCTTCCCCCACCATGGATCACAAAGCTTTTCGACGAGGAGGATGCCTTGGCAGTTGAACTAGGAGTCACTGGGGGAGTCACAAATGTATTTGTTTAGTGGTGGGAGGATTTGATGTGGCATGGTGATGGCAGCCTGGACTGTGAGGATGATGGTGCAAATTCGATAGGGTGCAGAGTCTGATCCAGGACTGAGGTATGGGGTAGACGTGTTTATCGTGTCACCCGTTGGTTGTTGCTTCTCAGAGTGGCTATCGAGACCTGTAGCTTAGCCACTGTCGATGGCAGTAGAGGAGCAGGAGGCTCTTGAGGAGGATGAGGAGGATCTGAAGCCCGAGGAGAGAGATTCTCCTCTGAGAGCACAATTGCACGAGGTCAAGGCTAAGCTCTAGTTGACCAAGATTCAGGTACAACAGTGAGATGCTACTATAGCCCAATGAGACACTACTATAGAACAAATCACGCTATAGATCCAATATTTGTAGGCTACTATCGAGGGCGGTGCCGCTAGGATGCAGTTTGTTGTTCCTCCTTCTACACCATAGAGTGATATCGGGGTAGATCCTGGGGTAGACACAAGGGCAAAGGTTCTATACCTATAGTCATTGCTAGATGAGTACAAGGAGCAGATTTAGGGGTATGTATCCCATATACCCTCTCTCCAGATGTAGCTTAGGAGGCACAAATTTGTCCCTAGGGAGGCACCAGGTGCACATGGCTCACAGGTCAGCAGGCGCTCTACCTCTGGGCAGTCTTCCGTTTGTCCTATCCAGAGGACTCAGGCTCGTACAAAGAGACCAACAAGGTTACATCACTCTACGCATGACACAACCATAGGGGGAGGTGATGCCGTGGGCACAGGCCCTGTGTTCGATTGATGATGCACTTGGATTTCATTTTTGAGGTCTGCTTGACCTATATGACTGTAGCCTGTGGGTATTTTTAACATTCATGCACTTTGAGATACACATTCTGAGACATATTTTGAGACACACATATTTGTATGAGACTTTGTATTTATGCTTCATTATGTGTGTCATTTATTGTTTATGTTTTTTTTTATGTGATGTTATGATGGCATTATGATGAGTTGATATATATGATAGATGATAGATGATATTTATGATGATATGAATTTGAAATGGATGCTTATGTATGTGTTTATGTAGATGCTTATATGATTTGATTATTGTGACATGATGTGATGTATCATGAGTTGATTTGATGATGGATTTATGATTCTATGTATGGATGAATGCAATGATGTGATCTTATATATGGATGAATGATTTATGACATTGTGTATTTATGGATGCAATGTTTTTGTTAAATACATGTTTAATTTTGATTTTAATTGTATGCATCTAACTCAGGCTATGATATGGTGAATGTAGTATGTAATCTAATGTGAATGAATTTGTATGTTTTAATCACTTAAAACACAGGAAATGCATATGATATAATTTTAACAATCTAATGGGTGATAAAATAGAAAGTATAACAACCATGAATGTTTAATAATCATTCTAATCATGAAAATTAATTATTTAAACCATCCATATGTGCAATGTAATGGTGTGGAATGTATGTATATTTTTTGGATAAGCTTATGTAATTTAAGAGATATAAAATAATCAGTGGCTGTATCTAATGTATTTTATTATTACCCCCTAATTTATAGAAGCTTATAGAGAAAGTTGATGACGTTTTTGATGATATGATTTGTTGATATGTAGGAGTTTTTGAGGTTTTTACTGAGACTTCAAACACGCTAGTTATCCTATCAACAACTATGTACTAACCATACAAGACTTTTGAAAAGCAAGGCTTTTACCATGTTCCTGGTGATGAGGCCCAAAAATGCCTCATTATTGCACAATGTTTGACTCATTATTGCACAATGTTTGACTACCATATGATAAGTTAATTGCCAAATAGTTGACTAGAATATACTATTTGTTAATTGTTTGCATGATTTTATGTTAGGAATACTATATCTCTGTTTTTGACTATTTTTAGCATTTTATGACTGATTTTGCGTGATTAAGTAGCAAGTAATAACATGCATTTCAATTAACCAAATGTGGCATGCTGATATCCATTAACTTCTCAATGGTTTTTGAATGTTTTTCTACCCTTCAACTTGTTTCAAATCCACATTGAAGACAAAAGTTTAAGACTGTCATAAATCTGAAAATCTGGAAAAAAATAGCCATATAAAAATCAGCAAGTTGTCACTTTATAGGAACACCTTGAAGTTGTCAAGCAAAGCATGAGGATATAAATGAAATGAGTTCAGAAGGACTACAGAAGACATCTGACCTATTTAGAAGCATTTCCACATGGTCTAAATAGGCAGCAACAGGGTATAACGAGAGAGGGCAATTGTGCAGCACCATGTTGCACTATTTCAACATGGTTACTTGGTGAATGAAGTGTATAAATTTAGTAGCAGCTTGATGTACTCCTTCATGTTGATATTTTAATAAGTTTTCCATGTTATAATTTGATTGAATTTACAATAAATGCCAATATTCTACAACTGTGCAGCAGAACTAGAAAATGCAGTAATTTACCATGTAAATTCCAGCAAGCTACCAATGAATGGCAAGGCATGAAATTCACATCCAAAGAAGAATGAAGACTATTGCAATTTGATCTTGAAGGCTAATATACCTTAGAAATGTAGCCAAAACCATTTGGAGTCAACACAGTTGGTCATTCTAAAGATCTTCGGAATGAACACAATGTCTTCGGAATGAGAATTGTAGTATCTTCGGAATGAGCCACTTATCTTCGGAATGAAAACAAAATGTACTTTTTGACTTGTTGACTGAATTTTGGCGGTGGAAAAGGAGATAAGAATGTTGATAAAGTTAAGGGAAAATATATTCCATCTAATTTTGTTGTCCTTGCCGTCCAAAGCCACCATGCATGGAAAATATCAATTTGATCCTCTTCTAGGATAAACCCAGAAAAACTATAGCATAATAGAAAGTTGTTTGCAAGATAGGAATGGCATATTCTAAAGTGGAGAATTATGTATGAGATATTTCTAGACTCCTCCCACGTACTCCCACCACTGAAGATGCTTTCTAAGGGCCAATGACTACTACTGCAACACAAACTGTCCAGATTTGCATTTATTTCAGATCCAAAATTATTGGCAAATGACTGTAAAATAGCACATAGGATGATTTGAGCATGGGATATATTGTAAATATTTATATAAATAACACAGCTCCCTCCTTGGTTGAGCTAGTTAGGAATTAGAATAGAGGAGAGTTTTTAGTAGCAGCAATTAGGACTGTACAGTAATTTTTTGTAACAGTTTTCAGCATGTTTTGTCATCAATAAAAGTGCAGTATTTTATCATTTTATGTTTTGAGTGTTAATTAGTTAAGGAGTGCTTTTCACCTCCTTCTAGATCAGGAAGTATGGGCCCACTTTCAAATCTAGAAGGAGGGATTTTATGGCAGGTTTTAATCTATAATTTTGCTGTAGTAGAATTAATAGATTGCTTGCCAGATTTTATTTTCTTGTTTTTATTTTGTGTTGTGTGATTTATGTTTCCTATTATGTTTATGTACAACATTTGTGTGTATGTCAGCTGACAAATTATATTAAGCATTTTCCTTTATGTTTTCCCTGCTTTCTATTTTAGCAACTTTCCATTTTCAGCATATTTCATTTTGCTGTCAATTCTTTTAGCAGAAGCTTGATGACCTTTTGTGGCAGGGCATTGACAGGTGTTTTAGAATAAGTTTCAATTCTGCAAAAGTAGATTAGATTTCAATTCTGCAAAAGTAGATTAGATTTCAATTTAACAATTTCAATTATGCAAGAGTAACTAGATTTCAATTCTGCAAAAGTAACTTAGGATTTCAATTTAGCAATTTTAATTCATACAATTGTAGTTATATTTCAATTCTTGCAAACTTAGATTTAGTTTTCAATTCTTGTACTTTATTTTAGTTTCCATTCTTTAGACTAGGTTTAGTGTGACACCAAAAGGCTAAACCAAAATCTGCTTCACCAATAATTGCTTGAAATCTGAATGGCTGAATTGTACTCTGCCCTAACCTTCTATCGTAGACAGCCTTGGACACCACCCCGGATTGATAAATCATTGAGATTAAATGATGAGACTCAACGACACTCATCATTTTGGCACCGTTGTTGGGGAACATGGTGTTGTTAGAGGGTAAAAGCAGTCAAATAATTATTATTGTGCTAAGTTATGAAGTTTAGAGTTAAATCTGAATGTAATAGTTGGTATAAATAATAATTATTGATAGTTGCATTTTAGTCCATTTAGAAAACAAACAACCACCACCTTCAGCCCAACCTGGACAACAACCCCTGTCTATGTAAGCTGAATCTATTAAAAAAAAATCACAAAAACTTTTGCACAATCAAAATAAGAGTTTACAACTTAATGATGATCCTAGAGTTTTTCATTATTACTTAAAGATTGTTTGGATTTTACCGCGCTAAACTACAACTTAGCAATTCTTAACCTACACAGACAATAGTTGATCTCATTAGAGGTGATCCTACCTGACAAGTAGTTGATCTGCTAAAGTTGACACTTCTTATCTTACTGTGCAAACCAAAAATATTTTTTTAGCACAACCTGTGATCAGTCTGAATAATACAGGATAGGCAACCCCTGTCTATGTAGCTGAATTTGGTATAAAAAAAAATTGCAAGAAATGTTATTGACTGCAACAACATCCAACTGTACTCAAACAAGAACTTACCCGAGCTTGAAGAGACAAAAATCAATGGAGATACATAGAAAATATTTAGTCCAAACACACAGAAATTAGCCTTGGATAAAGGAGGAAAAAACTAGAAAAACTGCACATAGAAAATTTACTTCTATTTTACAAAGGGGTAAATTCTGTCCTCCTAGGAATGAAACAAATTGAAGTGCAACCAAGAAAATTTTTGAACATTATTAGCTGGCTGACTTATAAACAAAAAACAAAATTGTTGCTATTTTGAAACAATATTTCAATCCCTTTACATGGAATTACAAGGGTATATCAAGATTTTATCTTGATGTAAGAATTTAACATCTTTTGGGAATTGGTATTTAATTGTTTCAAGTACAGATTGACAAGATTTTGCAGACTATGAGGCATGGACAACACTTGATTGAAGAAGTTTTTAGATATGGAGTAGTGCTTCTTTCTCCCATTGGTAATTTATGGAGGATGTTAGTGGTGAATGGACATTGCCTTCGGGTATACCATGCACCATTAACTAAGGAGGAGTTCTTGAAGGAGATTCCATTAGATGTACACATAATGGAAGAGAATTTCTCTTCAATATCAGATTCAGAGTGATGATAAAAAGTCAGACAAAAAGAAAAAAAAAAGGGAAAAAAAAAAATAATACAAGAAAAGCAAAAAGAAGAATAGTCTTATTTGTGAACTTCCTTTTTGGGTATAAGCAAGACAAGAAAATTTGAAAAAAAAAAAAATTGCAGCAAAGGCATGTCCCACAAAATGGGATACATGAGGAAAAGCATCAATTTCAGCAAAAAATAGGAACAATGGAGCCAATACTTCATTTCCAATAATAAGGAGGCAATGATGATGTAAGAAGATTCTTACTGGTCATCTAGTAAGGAAGGTTGCATCAATGTTGCAGGTTTCAACAGAAAGAGATGGTGTTTTCATACAACAATTGACATGTTTTTGCAGAATAAGGATTGGTCTTATCCAAATAAGAGAGAGATTTTCTCTCATTGAAGCACTTAAAAAAAAAAAAAAAGGACAGAAGTTGGTTGAAAACCAGAAATGGCAACCTCTTCTGATGCAAAAATGAAAAAAGAGATGAAAAAAAAAAAAGAAAAAAAAAAGAATAATTCAATAGTGAAAACCTTCTTGGAGGCGCTATTGAGTTGGATTGCATGAAAACCGATTTTTCGGCATGCATTGCCTTGTTCTACTCATCAGTGTTCCACCATTGTACAAATCTCACACTGCACATGTGTTATGTTTATGTTTTTAGATAGCCTGCTAACAATCATCAAAAGCAGCTTGTAAGGTGCATGACCAATTTTTGTTAGCGTATATTATATTTGCACTATTCTTACATTATTGTTGTAACAGTGCCTATTTCAGCCACGGGTGGTTTCGTAACCTCCGGGCTTAATAGGGCATATAGTGTCTATTTAATCTGCTGATTAATAAAATCTCGATGTTGTTTTATCTAACATGGCATCAGAGCCAGTAGCGTGAGAAGAGAGGCTGGAGGCGGACGCTGTTTGCTTGGAGAAAAGAAGCGGAAGGCTTCAATTTTTTTTTCCAGCGTTGGTCTGGAAAATTTTTTAATTTCCCAGCGTTGGACTATGCGTTTTTTTTCTGAATGCATAGTTAAAAAAAAAAAACACAGACCTCCTATGCGCTGTTTTTCCCAGCGCTGGTCTGTTGTTTTTTCCCGAGCATCGCGAGTTTTTTTTCCCTTCCGCGACGTGATTTTTTTTAAATCACGCCGTCGCGTGATTGCATTTGAAAGAAGAAAAAAAAAAACGGCCTGATTACATTTGAAAGAAAAAAAAAAACTGCGTGATTGTTTTTTTTCCGCCCCCCCTCCCCCCGTGATTGAATTAAAAAAAAAAAACTCCACCTGGTGGTGGACTGTGCGGTAAGGCTCTGGGAGCCTGCAGGTCGCGGGTTCCAATCCCGCCGACCCCCCTTCCACAAAGGTAAAAAAAAATTTCCACATTTTTTTTTATTATTTTTTTTCCTTAAAGTTAAACTTTAATTTTTTAATTTTAATTTATTTTCTATAGTTTAACCTTTATAAATTAAAATTAAATTTTTTAATTTGATTTTAATTTTTTCTTTAAAGGTTTTTTATAACTATATAAATTAAAATTAATATTTTTTTTTAACTTTAAGGTTATAAAATAATTTTCAAAATCATTTGTGGGAATTTAAAAAAAAAAAAAAAGAAGGGGGTATTTTTTTCAAAAAAATCAAAGGGGGAAAGAGAGTAATTTTCTGAAAATCAATTTTGGCATTATTGTAAAGGTGCATTTTCGGCTGCGCCCGACACCTAGTGGGTTATTCCTGTGGGCATTTTTTTTGTTGTATGTTGCATATTTGTTTTTTGCACTATAACATTAAAAATTAAAATCAAATTCACTCCCTAAGTCCCCGGAATAATTAAAACCCATCCGTGCAATTTATTGCACTGCAGCGTTCGGTATTTGTGATACCTCTGGCCAGCACTTACAGGTAAAGCTGTCGTGATTGCGCTACTGTATCCGCCGCCTAATATAGCTGCTACAACGACGTTTGAGCTTGTTCTCTATAAATCGTCTGGGAGAGATAAGTTTGCCATTTTGCATTTTTTTACTCCATCCACTACCCTTAATCGCTCTTGTGTTTAGGCGTAAATCCTGACGAAGTATTCTTCATAGTGTTTAGGGGAAGTTACGCCCCACGCATGAGAAGAATCTTCTATGGTAGGTGCCATCAACAAGGCGATTCCCTTTCGCATCGCTTATGTTCCACGTATCGTATGATCTCTAAAACTCACCTATAGTTTCCCTCACGTAAGGGCGGGTGATTTTTGTTGATCTTTCTAAATACCTATAGTTTCCCTCACGTAAGGGCGGGTATTTTGTATGGTATAACGGCCTAGCAAAAGGTATATCGAAAGGGGGACCAATTGGTGTTATAAGGAACCTTCATCATGTCTGCAAAACTAATGACTGATTCTCATCGCTTGTTGAAAGGTCCTAATTACACACCATGGAAAAATAAGATGAAGGCCATCCTAGCAATGGATGATTTATGGGATGTTGTATCCGGAGCAACAACCAGACCTTCACCTCGTTGTCGGTGCTACAGACTCCATCTAATGCTCAAAGAGACTTTGATAAGCTAGACAGTAAAGCAAAAGTGCTCATCTTGCTTGTTGTGTCTGATGAAGTCCAACCCCATATTGCTGACTGTGCAACTAGTAAAGCGGCATGGGATGCCCTTAATACTATATATGAGGGAAAGAATGATTCCACCATTCTATTTCTTCAATCTCAATTACATAGTCTGAGCATGAAGCAGGGTGAGACAGCTTGAATTCTTTCTTTGCAGAGTTTCCGAATTGAAAGCAAAGTTGAATTCTTTGGGAGACCCAGTTGAAGACAAGCTCCTTACTTCAGTTGTATTGAGAGCTTTACCCGATTCTTATCGGGTGTTGATTACTTCCCTTCATGTATCACAACGAAAAGTTACTTTTGTAGAATTGGTTAATATGCTTCAAGAGGAGGAAGCACGCCAACTACAGAGAGATGATTCTTCTAACACCGCTCTCTACATCAACAAGAAAGGGCAAAACCGTAAGAAGGGTAATTTTTAGAAGGGAGGGAATTCACAAAAGGATTCAAAAGGGAAACAAACTCAACAACCTCAATCGAAAAAGAGATATTGCAAGATCTGTGACAAAGAAGGTCATGATACAAACAGATGTTGGCATAAGAATAAGCAATCAAAATAGAAAGGCCGAAACAAACCACAAAAGAACAAACAACAAGTGAATGTTGTTGTTGAAGAATCTGACACGGATTCTGAGAGAGCTCACAAAGTTCTCATGACTACCACAGTGTCCAAGCAGACGGATCCTATATGGTATGTTGATTCTGGAGCCAGTAAGCACATGACTGGTGACAAATCGTGGTTTGAGTCTTTTGAGGCCAAAGAGGGCAAACCTGTCACTATTGTCGATGATAAAACCTACAAGGTTCAGGGAGAAGGCACTGTTTCAGCCACTCTTCCTGATGGCAAGTGTCAGATTGATAAAGTCCTCTATGTTCCAGGATTGGCAAACAATTTGTTGTCAGTCACACAAATTCTGGACAAAGATATGGTTGTGAACTTTAGTGTTGAGGGAGGCAAGAAGTGTTGTTCTATTACCAGGAGGGGTAAGAACATTGCAACCGCTTCATATAAGCATGGCTTATTTGCCTTAGATACTATCTCTACTCCACATGTTGCCATGACACTCTCTACAAAGGAGGCAACTTCCCTATGGCACAAGAGATATGGACATTTGAGTTCTGGTTACTTACTTGAGCTAAGTAAGTATGAGATGGTTAAGGGTCTTCCTTCCCTTTCTACCACTTTACCAGCTTTGCTCGACCGCTTGGCAGAAAGCAAACATAGAGTGCCTTTTGAAAAGAGCTCTACTAGAGCAAAGAAACCTCTGGAGTTGGTTCATACTGATCTGTGCGGTCCCTTCACTCCCAACAGTTGTGGGGGTAAGAGGTATTTTCAGTTATTTGTGGATGATTACTCACGAAAGATGTGGGTATTCTTTCTTCAACTGAAATCGAAGCATTTGGCTTCTTTCAGCAATTCAAGAAATCTGTTGAGAAGGAGTCGTGGACTTCTATAAAGACCCTCCGCTCTGATCGAGGGGGGAGTTCACCTCTAAAGAATTTTTTGCATTCTTGAAAGAAAATGGGATCACAAGACAGTTAACTACTGCTTATACTCCTCAAAAAAATGGAGTTGCTGAAAGGAGGAATCGTTCCATCATGGAAATGGTTCGTTGCATGCTCACAGGAGCTAGACTTGAGCAACTATATTGGGCGAAGCTGTCACCACAAGAAGTATATCTCGTTGAATAGGGCACCCACAAAGGCCCTACAAGGAATGACTCCACAGGAAGCATGGAGTGGTAGGAAACCCTCCATTTCTCATCTACGCATTTTTGGGTGTAAAGCTTTCATGCACATACCAAAAGAGAAAAGGAAGAAGCTAGATGAGAAGTCATTGAAGTGTATTCTTCTTGGGTATGATGAGCACTCTAAGGGTTATCGTTTGATTGATCCCTTAACCAAGAAGATTCACATAAGTAGAGATGTTGTTTTTGATGAGGCTTTCACATCAGCAAACACATCAGATGTATACCTAGACCTTGTGGAAACTCATGTTGTTAAATCTCCTTCATCAAAGGTTGGAGGTTCTTCTGGATCTTCTTCAACACCTAAGAAGAAGAATCCAAAGTGGTATACAAATACAATAAAAGACTCTAAGCTATCTACTCCACCAGATTTGACTTTGGATAGGCCTCGTACTCGCAACATGGCTCGACAGGAGAAAGCTGCAACAGAGAATACCGGGGTTGATGATCTGTGTCAGTCTTTTGAAGAACTTTCCGTAGATCCAGCAAGAGATACATAAGATATGGATATTGATAGTGATAAGGTGTTTATGTCTTCCATAGACGATCTTGAACCTACATCAGTACAAGTTGCTCTCGGTGAGCCTCAGTGGAAGGTCGCTATGGATGCAGAGTATAAGTCTTTGATGAAAAACAAAACTTGGAAGCTTGTCGATCTGCCGCATGGAAAGAAACCCATTGGCTGCAAATGGGTGTATAAAGTCAAGTACAAAGCAGATGGGACAATTGATAAGCATAAGGCCCGTCTTGTTGCAAAGGGCTATGCTCAAAAGGAAGGCATTGACTACGAGGAAACTTTTGCACCTACTGCTCGGATGACAACAATTCGAGTTATTTGTGCTATGGCAAGCACAGTTTGGGTGGAAAGTTCATCAGATGGATGTCAAAAGTGCCTTTCTGAATGGTGATCTCCAAGAAGAAGTCTATATGACTCAGCCAGAAGGATTTGCAGTGGAAGGCCAACAACAGAAAGTTTGCAAATTGGTCAAATCCTTATATGGCCTGAAACAAGCTCCTCGAGCTTGGTATATAAAAATGGACAATCACCTCCTACAGCATGGTTTTAAGAGATGTCCGTCAGATGCAAACCTCTATTTCAAGAAACAGGGTTCTGAGATAGTGTTGCTTGTACTCTATGTTGATGATCTGCTCATTATAGGGAGTTCGAAAACTATGATATCTACTGTCGAAAGAGACTTGTGTAAATATTTTGAGATGATAGATCTCGGACTTCTCCATTACTGTCTTGGTCTGGAATTCAGCCAGAAGGAGCACTCCATCAAAGTGTCTCATAAAAAATATGCCAAGACATTGCTAGAAAAATATCGCATGACTGATTGCAAGCCAATGGCAACTCCGATGGAGACTGGACTTCAGTTATCGCGATATGATGATTCACCTCATGTAGATGGTACTCTCTATCGACAGTTGATTGGGAGTCTCATATATCCGACCAATACTAGGCCGGATCTCGTATTTGCTGTCAACTATCTTTCGAGGTTCATGCAGGAGCCTAAGACCACTCATTGGAAAGCAAAAAAACGTGTTCTTCACTATGTCCGTGGCACAATAGAATATGGCCTAGAATACAAGAGGAACAACAAATTCTTCTTGCAAGGATACACGGACTCCGACTATGCCGGATCATTTGATGATCGCAAGTCAACTTCAGGATATATTTTTCATCTTGGATCCGGTCCTGTCTCTTGGCACAGCAAGAAGCAACAGGTGGTTGCTATTTCATCAACAGAGGCAGAGTATCGCGTCGCACGTGAAGCTGTGTGCGAAGTGATATGGTTGCGTCGCATTCTGACAAGTATGGGTCATCCATCCAAATCTCCAATACACTTGTTTTGCGACAATCAGGGTGTTCTGAACCTAGTCAAGAATCCAATCCATCATGAAAGAACAAAACACATTGACACACAATGTCATTTCATTCGAGATGAAGTTTCGAGGCACCGAATTCAGCTTCAAAACATTCCCACCGATGCTCAAGTTGCAGACATTTTCACTAAGGCACTTGCACGTGTCAAATTTGAATTGTTTCGCAGCTCTCTTTGTATTGCAAAATGATGTAATCAGGGGGGATGTTAGTATAGCTAGTAGTTATATTATTACCCCAATAATGTAATAAGGGGGGATGTTAGCGTATATTATATTTGCACTATTATTACATTATTGTTGTAACAGTGCCTATTTCAGCCATGGGTGGTTTCGTAACCTCCGGGCTTAATAGGGCATATAATGTCTATTTAATCTACTGATTAATAAAATCTCAGTGCTGTTTTATCTAACAATTTTTAGGACAGTAAGGTATGTGTTTCTTGCATTTAATTCATAGTAAACATTTAGCATTTAGTGTATGATAGTCGGTATTTGGCATAAACTATTCATACAACATTGACAAGTTGAAAGAGGAACATGTTCAAGATGTCAAGAAACACCCCCTTATGCCCTTAATTGCATAGAAATTCCAAAACTATGCAAAAACCTGATTTTGGGACAGACATGGCAGCAATTCTATTTCAATTTGTAAGGCAAATTTTAGAAGGAAAATTGCAAGTTTATATCTCATAATTGTCTGATAAATTGAAGGAGGATAATCAACAAAATGCACCCGAAGGTTCTATTTTAGTACTACTGAAATAAAACAGCAACATACAAAACAAAGAATAGCATCTAAACAAAAGGATGAAGAAGGGATTTTTTTGATGTTATGGAAGGCTTATACACTCTAGATATGGACCCACAATAGAATCTGTAGCTAACTTTTGCATAGGAGGTCATTTCTGTATTTTTTGAAGATCTTCGAAATGAGAAATGCAGTCTCTTCGAAATGAACAGACATCTTCGAAATGAGAAATGCAGTCTCTTCGGAATGAACAAACATCTTCGAAATGAGAAATGCAGTCTCTTCGAAATGAACAGACATCTTTGAAATGAGAATTGCAGTATCTTCGAAATGAGCGGATCTTCAGAATGAGAATTGTAGTATCTTCGGAATGAGCGAATCTTCGAAATGAGAATTGCAGTATCTTCAGAATGAGTGGATATTCAGAATGAGAATTGCAGTATCTTCGAAATGAGCGGATCTTCGGAATGAGAATTGCAGTATCTTTGAAATGAGTGGATCTTCGAAATGAGAATTGCATTATCTTCGAAATGAGCGGATCTTCGGAATGAGAATTATAGTATCTTCGAAATGAGCAGGATATCTTCGAAATGAGCAAAAATTATACCAAAATTGCTGAAAATGCTACAGAATAGCAAAAAGAGTAGGGTACACCAAATATTGAGGTTTATAAGGCCCTACCACAAGTAAGTACATCCCTCAAGCATTTCAAATAAAAACAAAAAAAAAATTCAATTTTGTTCAAAAGGTGCAAACAACAAAAATAAGCATTCAGGCTGAAATGTTGTTAAGAACAGAAAATTCCATCAGTAGTAGTGCATTTGCCAAATACGGTTCCACAATAAGACTATTGCAAGATGAATCATATGATATCAAGCCTTTAAGAGGTACCTTGCAGCACTAAAACTTGTAGAAAAATAGAAAAAAAGTCATACATGTACTTAATTGCAAAATACTTGATATAGTGCAGCAAGGAGAAATTTCTCAGTTAGCAGGTAGCAAAAGATGTTGTTCATAAAAATAAAACCTACATATTACTATGGCCTACTAAGATGCATGAGGGCATGCATCAGTTCAAGTTTGGGGGGATGATGAGGCCCAAAAATGCATAATTATTGCACAATGTTTGACTCATTATTGCACAATGTTTGACTACCATATGATAAGTTAATTGCCAAATAGTTGACTAGAATATACTATTTGTTAAGTGTTTGCATGATTTTATGTTAGGAATACTATATCTCTGTTTTTGACTATTTTCAACATTTTATGACTGATTTTGCGTGATTAAGTAGCAAGTAATAACATGCATTTCAATTAACCAAATGTGGCATGCTGATATCCATTAACTTATCAATGGTTTTTGAATGTTTTCCTGCCCTTCAACTTGTTTCAAATCCACATTGAAGACAAAAGTTTAAGACTGTCATAAATCTGAAAATCTAGAAAAAAATAGCCATATAAAAATCAGCAAGTTGTCACTTTATAGGAACACCTTGAAGTTGTCAAGCTAAGCATGAGAATATGGATGGAATGAGTTCAAAAGGACTACAAAAGACATCTGACCTATTTAGAAGCATTCCCACATGGTCTAAATAGGCAGCAACAGGGTATAACAGAGCAGGGGCAATTGTGCAGCACTGTTGCACTATTTTAGCATGGTTACTTGGTGAATGAAGTGTATAAATTTAGTAGCAACTTGATGTACTCCTTCATGTTGATATTTTAATAATTTTTCCATGTTCTAATTTGATTGAATTTGCAAGAAATGCCAATATTCTACAACTGTGCAGCAGAACTGGAAAATGCAGTAATTTACCATGTAAATTCCAACAAGCTACCAATGAATGGCAAGGCATGAAATTCACATCCAAGGAAAAATGAAGACTATTGCAATCTGATCCTGAAGGCTAATCTACTTTATAAATACATCCAAAACTGTTTGGAGTCAACACAGTTGGTCATTCTAAAGATCTTTGAAAGGAACACAATGTCTTCGGAATGAGAATTGCAGTATCTTCGGAATGAACCACTTATCTTCGAAATGAAAACATAATGTACTTTTTGACTTGTTGATTGAATTTTGGCGATGGAAAATGGGATAAGAATGTTGATAAAGTTAAGGGAAAATATCTTCCATCTAATTTTGTTGTCCTTGCCGTCCAAAGCCACCATGCATGGAAAAGATCAATTTCATCCTCTTCTAGGATAAACCCAGAAAAACTGTAGCATAATAGAAAGTTGTTTGCAAGATAGGAATGGCATATTCTGAAGTGGAGAATTATGTGTGAGATATTTCTAGACTCCTCGCCACGTACTCCCACCACTCGAAGATGCTTTATAAGGGCCAATGACTACTACTGCAACACAAACCGTCCGTATTTGCATTTATTTCAGATCCAAAATTATTGGCAAATGATCGTAAAATAGCACATAGGCTGATTTGAGCATGAGATATATTGTAAATATTTATATAAATAACATAGCTCCCTCCTTGGTTGAGCCGATTAGGAATTAGAATAGAGGAGAGTTTTCGGTAGCGACAATTAGGACTGTACGAGTAATTTTTTGTAATGAGTTTTCAGCATGTTTTGTCATCAATAAAAGTGTAGTATTTTATCATTTTATGTTCTGAGTGTTAATTAGTTAAGGAGTGCTTTTCACCTCCTTCTAGATCAGGAAGTATGGGCCCACTTTCAAATCTAGAAGGAGGGATTTTATGGCAGGTTTTAATCTATAATTTTGCTGCAGCATAGATTGCTTGTCAGATTTCATTTTCTTGTTTTTATTTTGTGTTGTGTGATTTATGTTTCCTATTATGTTTATGTACAACATTTGTGTGTATGTCAGCTGACAAATTATATTAAGCATTTTCCTTTATATTTTCCCTGCTTTCTATTTTAGCAACTTTCCATTTTCAGCATATTTCATTTTGTTGTCAATTCTTGTAGCAGAAGCTTGACGACCTTTTGTGGCAGGGCATTGACAGGTGTTTTAGAATAAGTTTCAATTCTACAAAAGTAGATTAGATTTCAATTCTGCAAAAGTATATTAGATTTCAATTTAGCAATTTCAATTATGCAAGAGTAACTAGATTTCAATTCTGCAAAAGTAACTTAGGATTTCAATTTAGCAATTTCAATTCATGCAATTGTAGTTAGATTTCAATTCTTGCAAACTTAGATTTAGTTTTCAATTCTTGTACTTTATTTTAGTTTCCATTCTTCAGACTAGGTTTAGTGTGACACCAAAAGGCTAAACCAAAATCTGCTTCACCAATAATTGCTTGAAATATGAATGCCTGAATTGTACTCTGCCCTAACCTTCTATCGTAGACAGCCTTGGACACCACCCCGGATTGATAAATTATTGAGATTAAATGATGAGAGTCAACGACACTCATCACCTGGATATTCATTATCTCTGTGTGTGCAAATGAATATATATTTGAGATAGAACCCAAGCATTTCCTTCGATGTTAGGCGAGATTATTTCAGCCCATTGCTAAGATTAGGGATCCTTTATCTCATCCTTATGTTGGACTTAGTCGGACTATTCCACTAGAAAGTATTGGGTTACCTAAGCTAGCTCATCCACATTCAAACATTGGTCTATACAAATTCCAAAAGCTAATGTAATAGACACATCGTCATGCTTAAGGATTTATCCTTCCAGTTTTGTGCAATACTGAGAATTCCAGGGATTCAAGATCTATTCCCTTTTTTTCTTCATTTCATTTGGGATACTTGCTCACACTTAGTGATGAAAATCATTGTTTATTTTGACTGTTTTTTTTTTCTTTTGAGCAAGGGATTTGTGTAAGGATGAAATTCACTTGTTTGTTTCTACTTTGACTGTTGCTTGATTTTGGGATTTGAATTATAACTTTGGAAACTGGAATTTTGAATTTGTGCTTTGTTTCAAAATTTTTTCTTGTTTTAATGAAAGCAAGGGATTTATGTAGTGATGATAATCACTCATTTTTGGGTAGGACGAAACTTGTCCTTTTGCCAATTCTCAGCACCTTTGAACCAGTTGCACAGGGGGATAAGAAAGGAAGATCCTTTTTGCTTAAGGTAACCTAGACCACTTTTGTTATTTTCATATTTCCCTTGTACCAACTAGGATTTTAGTGTTTCAATTAGTGATGGGATCTTGAATATCCAAGGTATTATCACAACTAGTCCTTGCTCTCTACTAATCAAGGTGGCTTTCTAAAAAAGTTGATAAAACCACTAGACATGGTTGAAAGACTAGGAAACCTTAGTATATCTCGTATAGCAACATGATCTGGTTGTGTTGAAAAACACAATTACACACATGGATGCATGGATGAGGATGAACTTGAATATTGTGATTGAGATACAAACTTTGGCATCATTTGTAAGAATGTGATCATGATGATGTGAATGCCATGGATATGTATGAATATGCAACTATGTGGATATGGATGTGAGATGCAAATGTTTTTGTATTTTATTTTTTATTTATTTTTGATTGATTTTGACCAAGTGGATTGGGTACCCTTGGAGCATTTTTGTGATTTGATTTGATTTGACCAAAGGGCTTTAAGATGCCTTTGGAGCTTTTTGATTGATTTTGACCAAGCGGATTGGGTATCCTTGGAGCATTTTTGTGATTTGATTTGACCAAAGGGCTTTAAGATGCCTTTGGAGCTTTTTGTGATTTGATTTGACCAAAGGGCTTTAAGATGCCTTTGGAGCTTTTGTGATGGAGGTGACCATGTTTTTGATTTTTATGACATATTTGAATGTTTTTGATTTTTATGACATATTTGAATGTTTTTTATTTTTATGACATATTTGAATGTTTTTGATTTTTATGACATATTTGAATGTTTTTTATTTTTATGACATATTTGAATGTTTTTGATTTTTATGTATGAAACGCCTTCAAATGAATGATATTGAGAGGTTTAGGCTCTTCAACACCGTCCAAAGATGTGAGGCGATATGTTCCAGGCCCAACCTTCTTTGAAATCATCTAGGTACCCATCCAATTTACCACAAATTTGTCTCGCAAATGCGACGACAGATTTGAGTTCTATTGGTTTTCTTTGAGCACAAGATCCCCAAATTTGAATTCTCTCAAATGGACTTTACTATTATATGCTCGTGTAAGGCGATTCTGATAAACGCAGAGATGCTCCAAGGCATTGACTCATCGTTCATCAAGAAGCATTAACTAATCAAGATGACCTTGTTGCACGATGTCATGATCTATGAAGTCCTTTAATGCTATGCGCAAGGTTGGAATCTCCAATTCTAGGTGTATGATGACCTCAATGCCATATATAAGTGAAAACAGTGTTGTCCTAGTGGGCATCCACACACTAGTCCTATATGCCCATAATGCTAGAGGTAACTGTAGATATTAGTCCCTATGATTATCTCTTACTATTTTCCTCAAGATGGAGATGATTGTTTTGTTTGAGGCTTCTACTTACCCATTTGCTTGTGGATAATAGGATGTTGAAAAACTATGATGGATGTGGTATTTGTTCATTAAAACATGAACATTTTTGTTCTTGAATTATGGCCCATTATCCGATATAATCTTAGAAGGGACCCAAAAACGACTTATGATATTATGGAGTATAAACTCCACAATCCTCTATCCAGTTGTCGATGCTAAGGGGATCACTTCGACCCATTTGGTGAAATACTCAATGGTCATTATGATGAATGTGTGTCGACCTGAAGACGGGGGAGAGATATTCCCAATCAAGTCTAATCCCCACTGCGATAAGGGCCATGTTTCCTAGATGGGTTGCAAGGCTTGTGATGGTAAGTGGGTGAGGTTTGCATGATGCTAACACTTGACACATTTCCTGACATATTCACAATAGTCTTTTTCCATAGTGGACCAATAGTAACCCATTCTCAAAATGCATTTAATGATGGCCATGCCACTGAAGTGACCGCCACAAGTACCGTCATGAGCTTGCAAAATTGCCCAAGATGCTTCCTGGGGCTCAAGATAATGAAGGAGCATTCCATCGTAACCTCATCTATAAAGAATTTTCCTAGCAAAATGTATCTAGTCACCTTTTGTTTAAACGTTCATATTTCAGCATGCAACAAGCCTTGCGATATTATTCCAAGCTTCAAGAAATTGTACAATTGGGATAGCCAATCCTACTAAGCCACAACTTTTATGGATAAAATGACATTTTCCTCTTGTGATCCAACATTTATGAACACATATTGGGAAACAACCCTATGATGAATGGTTGTTTCACACTTCGTAGGACCTTGAGAGATCAAAGATTCCCAAGGGGCTGTTTGCAAGAAAGCTCTAACTTTGAAGGACCAATCCTGATTTGGTTTGGTCTGGATCATGTTGACTGACTCTAGGTTGTCAATGACCTCACGTTGTATTGTTGAAAATGTGAGCACTTTCACATAAACGGTTGTGAAGCCAACAAACAGATTATGAGGGATTAAGGATCCCAAATATGCCATGGTGTCTGCAAATCTGTTTGACGTATGAGGGATTGCCTTGATGTCATACCATTCTAGTTGGGCTAGGTAAGTGTCAATAAGCTCCTTGTAAGCTTTCAGGAGTGGGCACCTACATTGGAACAATACTTTGACTTGATTAACTATGAGCAAAGAGACCAAATATATTCAGTATTTTTATGACCATTGTAATGGCTATTTGGAGTCCCAAGATCAGGGCCTCATACTCTATATTATTGTTCATGCAAGGGAAGTATAACTTAAATGATAAGGGCAATGGAGCGCCCTGCGGTGTGATAAATACTATCCTTGCTCCACCCCCTTGTTCGCACTTTGAACCATCGAAGAATAATGCCATGTCTCTTTATTTCTCAAGTTCTTCGAGTTTCGGTGGATCTGATAATGCGAAGACTACATCATCAGGCAATTCTATAGTGAGAGGCTTGCTATCTTGAAGAGATGCCTCTGCTAATTGATCCGCTATGACTTGTCCCTTGATGGAATTTTGGCTTATGATTTCTAGATCAAATTTTGTCAATAACATGATCCACTTTGCAGTACGTGTATTGTGATATGTCTTGTTCATCATATACTACAAAGGATTTTGTTTGGACATGATGTAGGTTGTATGGCTCAACATGTAGTGTCACAACTTTCTGGTTGCAAAGACCACTACTAAGTACAACTTTTCTACATACGCATATCCTAGCTCATAACCCACCAAGGTGCGACTAATGTAATATACGACTTGCTCTTTGTCTTGTGCGTTCTTTTGGGCTAACATGGTGGCCAAAGAAAAATCAGTAGCCGATATGTATAGCAAAAAAGGTATGTCTGGCCTTGGTGGAGCCAGCACTGGTGATGTTTCCAGGTATGTTTTGATCTCTGTAAAGGCTTGTTGGCACTCTTCATCCCAATGAAATGGGATATCCTTTCGTAGCAACTGATTCATGGGTCGACACTTGTTTGATAATTGCACAATGAACCGTTTTATGGATACTACCTTACCTTGTAGGCTTCTTAAATCCCTAATGTTGGTAGGGATGACCATTTTCGTTATAACTTCTACTTTTGCAGGATCGACTTCAATGCCTCTCTTGGAAACGATGAAACCTAAGAGCTTACCAGAAGTCATACCAAACACACACTTCTTAGGAATCAATCTGACATTGTGCTCTATGAGGTGATCGAAGACTTTCGTAAGGATTTTAGCATGCTCTTGCTATACTAAAGATTTGGCCAACAAGTCATCCATGTAGTCTTCTAGGATTGTGTGCATGTAGTCATGGAAAATGTATGTCATGGCCCACTGGTATGTGGCACCGACATTATTTAGGCCAAATGGCATCACTTTGTAATAGAAAGTTCCCCATGGAGTAATGAAAGTAGTCTTATGCTGGTCTTCGAGTTTGATTTAGATTTGATTGTATCCAAAAAACCCATCCATTAGAGAAAGTATCTCATGACCTGCAGTGGCATCAAAAAGAGAATCTATGTTTGGCAATGGGAATGAATCCTTTGGAGTTGCCCTATTCAATTTCCTAAAATCTATGCAAATACAGACTCTTCCATCTGGTTTTCCCACAGGCACCATGTTCGAGACCCATTCAGGATAGTCTATGGGGACTATGAATATCGCATCCAATAGTTTTTGCAACTCATTTTTTACCATCAAAGCGACGGTTGGATGCATTTTCCTCAATTTTTGCTTGATTGGCTTCTTTAGGGGATCCAATGAAAGGTTGTGAACAACTAACTTTGGATCAATCCCTGGCATGTATTTATAAGTCCAAGCAAATAGATTTGGTCTCTCCTTGAGGAGAGGGATAATGATGGCTTGTTCCTTTGGAGACAAACTTTCTCTGAACTTGACTTTCTTTGGCTGAGTAGGATCATCACTGATGTCCACTTCAAAAGTCACTTCTATAGCCATATGTGATCCATCCTCCAACTGGTGAGGCGTGGGTATCAAGTGAATGTTATCGATGGGATTTACAGGTCCTACCGACTTAGGATCTAGACCAGCATGGAACACATCATATGCACAACATGATGCAAAATGGAATGGTTGTAATGTCTTTTCATTAGAGAAAATATCCTTAGGTTCTATGGGTGAATCAACGCGATCCCAATCAATAGCCTTCATATCAAGACACAAAGGTGTAGTGGGATCTGCTGGGTTATGAAGTGGAGTGGTCAAATCAATGGAGATTGCGTTGATAGATGAAATGAAATCTCTAGAACCACATGAATGAAATCTTGTCTTAGAGGTTTCCTTTCTATACTCACGATGAGGCTCTGGAGGAAAAGGAATATCTGAATCCAGTCCATGAGCTGGTCGGATAATAGGATCATTGGGCTATAAGAGTTCCCTGAACGTAGGTGAAGGGGGATTGACCATGCGATGAATGACATTCAAGTCAACAGGTCTCCCAAAAAATCGTAAGCTAGGATCTATGGCATGAAGTACCACTTATCTTTCTACTAACATGTCGACCTGTCGCAAGTGGTGAGGTCCAAGATAAGCCATCTCAGTCTCATCATCAAAATCATCATCGCTTATCCAAAAACCATTAGCATTGGTATGCGACCCCAAGGTAAGGGGACATCTCTTGACCCTAAGTAGAACATCTTCGTCTCATCCTCATATTCTTCGTCACTTATGAAGATACCATTCACATTAGTATGTTACCCAAAGTCATGGGGCCATTGCCTTGTTCCTAGGTAGGCTCTCTCTGTTGATTTATCTGACTCATAGCCACTTTCATCCGATATGTACCCACTCTCATTGTAGCCGGACCAGGCAAGGCTTTGTAAATAGCAAGGTCCATGATAGGCTAAGCTTACTTGTGCTTCATCATCACTTGCCTCATATCTGTTTTCTTTCTATTCCTCATCCCACAAGTTACAACCTATTGGGATGGTCTCAATTGAGAATCTTGGATGATAAGTCTCGGGAGGTGGTATTCTTACCACAACCACTTGTCTGTTGCTCGGATATCTTGCACTTAGTGGGTGATAGGGAATAAAATCAATGTCTTCTCCTAACCCCAAGATTAATCTATCTAAGGCTACTGCCAGAGAGTCATATCGACCTTTGATATGATAGCCTAACCCAAACCTGTCAGACGAAAGCTGGTATTGTGACTCGAATGGCCGTCTACACCCCTACTCATATATACCAAGACTGTAACCATGCCAATGGCAGCATTCAAAGTAGCTTAGAGCAAACTCAGGATTAGAGAGGTAACGACCATTTAAGGTGAATAATTCATCATTTTCATCTTCTTAATTAGTAGACTTATGGGCGTAGTCTAGTCCAACATAGACAAAGTTTGTTTGGTTGGGGGGAATTCCAAGCAGAACCACTGTTCCCACTGGTGGTCTTAGGTCTTTTGGCCGTCCCATGTCTTGTGCAGACTCTATGGTGGGCGTAAATGTTATGTTTTGCACAAGATACTCTCTTATCCCTATACTTGCCAAGTATATTGTCACATGTGATGTGGATGATCCTACAGACGACACTGGCGAAGCGGGCTCTAGTATCTCCTCAGCTTGATCGTGGAGATCTTCCTCCTCCATGGGAGTTGGACTTTTCTTAATGTCTATGGTTAGCGCATCCTTAGGCTTTATTTCCTCAACCATGGGTGCCTTTAGCTTTTGATTGTATTTTGGTTTAGACGTTGATGGTCTATTAGAAGCATTAGTCACTTTGTGCGCAAGATGAGGTGTTGATGCAGATGGGTCTTTTTGTACCCATTTGTCTTTATCATTCAGTTGCGTAGCTGGAGATGAAGGTCCTACATACAAGTGGGAAGAAGGAATCACAAATTCTCTTGGATAATCCATCGTGATCACCATTTGTAGTGACCCCGGGGAAGCGGCATGCCGTCCACTAACTACTCTACTTGTGATTCTATTGAATCCTTTAATGTTTAAACATGCAATAAATGAAAGGCATAAAGCAGATATAACTAGAATGCGAAGAAATAAATGAATGAGTGCTTTTTGTATTGATATTCCCAAGATCCGATTATATATGAATCCCTCTAAGGGATACCCTTCATTTGATACATGATTTTACACACAAAGAGGGTAGCAGGTGTATAAAATATCCCCTCACATAGGGGGCGCACTTTATCAGGCTTCCTGATGACGCACACAGAAATGTATGAGGACTTACAAATGCCTCCTCTCTAGGTCTGATTGCTAGAGGAATCTTCTTGCTCTCATTTATTGTGGATTTACACAATTGAACCTATAGCCCTGAAATCAATGAAACAACAACACACACTCTGATGTCTGAGATGGCCTCCCTGGATGAGGATGTTAGCAATGAATAAGCTCAATGGAAACAAATGCAATGAAACCAGTACAATAAATGTAAATAACTGAAATAAAGCTTATGCTAATGAAATGAAAGAGAAAGCAGAATAAAGAATCTAACACCTAAAACCCTAGACTAGGTTACGGACCACTGTCCAGGACAACGATCACTAAGGTGAAATATCTCTTTATTGATCCAAAGGCTATGGGCTCAAGTCTGCTACTAATGTTAAAATGATTATCTTATGTGTTCAGGTTTGCCCTCCAATACGACAGGGCTCCACTACAAGAATCTATCTCCAAGGGAAGCTCTTCAAGTCTCTAGAAGCTCTCCTCAATGATCCAACCTGTTCAAAGTTCTGATGTATGATGTTCTCTCTCTCTGATTGATAAAAAAAGGTCTTTGAAGAAGGTCCCCTAGTGCTTTTAGGTTTACTCCTTATAAAGTGTTTGAAGCCCTAGGTCAATGTTCAAACCCTAGGACTGAATCCCTCATGTGTACTAGATGTTAGCATGAGAAGCTTTTTGTTTTTCTATGTTTAACTGAAGTCTAAATTTGGACTTAATACTCCCATGTAGACTAGCTGTGAGGAGGAATGCAAAGCTATCCCTGCTCGTCCTTATTGCATGCAAACTGCCACTTCCACCCAAGATTAGGCTGGATGGGTGGAAAAATGCATTTAAAGTTTAGTCGTTGTCGTTTGCAATGGCTAAAGTTTGGATGCTCTAAGCTACAATGGCTGGATTCTGGCCGCTTTGGTCTACAACGACCAAGCTTGGATGGGCTGAAAATGCCCTATATGAGTGGTAAAAATCACTTTTGACACTTGGAAGGTCCAAGGTTTAGTCACATGACCTATGAGTGTACCCATGTGAGTAGTCTCCCTGACCGTTGTTAGGGTAAAATAAGGTAGTGTATTGCATTACACTACGTAGGGTTATTACATTTACTTTTCTATGTAATTACCATGAGATATTTTGCCTCATGGTTAAACTAGGTAAGTACCTAAATATCCTATGTCAGATATTTAGGTTAGTGATTTGGTTAGAACTCTCTACCTAGGTTAGTGGTTAGCTACACGTCTCTCCTACCATGATGGTTAGCGAGATAGATGGTAGTTAGTTTATTAATTAACATTATAAATACTTTGCACTATCCTATGTAATAGCTAATGTTGAAATCAATATTTATTTGATTATTTGAGCATACTTCTGGTTACATTGGCATCAGAGCTAATTCATTGGACTGGGCAAGCTTGGATCTGGACAAGGCTAGAAATTCTCTCGCTCTAGAGGACTGGACTAAGGGCACAAATCTCGAGACACGGGACCCCTGGATAGGACCCGCTTTTTGAGGCACGGGCTCATTTTTCTCGACACGCAAATTGAGACATCATCTAGAACCTACATGGATCCCGAGGTGAATCTGATAGATTGATGTCATCTGGAACCTACATGGATCCCGAGGTGGTTGATTGGGCATGGATCCCGAGGCGACTGACTGGATGAACTACACATGGATCGAGGTGGCTGACTGGGCATGGATCATGTGGATCGAGGTGGCTGACTGGGCGCTAAGCTGGAAAACGACATGCGGCGGTGAGCTTCGAATCCTCCACATGGCGAGTGTTCATTCAAGGTCTTGGTCGACAAAATTTTAGTTGATGCCTCCTGATTGCCCAAAGGCAATCGTTGAGATAATCGTGCATTCACGATTTTAAACAACAAATTGCACCCCGCGTGGTGCATGTGGGATTATTAATCCCATTTTTTTTCCCGCCCGACGGAGGGATTACCTTCAAAGTGAAGGTATTCACCTTCACTTCCCGTCGGACGGGATAGTCCGACTGGCAGGAGCGCCAGTCGGACGGCGGATACCCGCGTGGATGCGGGTTCGACCCCCAGCGGGGTCATACAATTTTTTTTCCCCGCCCGATGGAGGGATTACCTTCAAAGTGAAGGTATTCACCTTCACTTCCCGTCGGACGGGATAGTCCGACTGGCAGGAGCACCAGTCGGAAGGCGGATACCCGCGTGGTCGTGGGTTCGACCCTGAGCGGGGTCATAATTTTTTTTTAATTTTTTGAACGAAAAAAATATATATATATATATATATATATGCTCGGGCGGGCATTTCTCCACCAAATCCCATTACATAGCGTGTTGGTTAAGCTGCTCTCGTTGCATACCAGGGGTTGTGTGATCGACTCCCACGTGCCTCAAAGAGGTATTTTTTTAATAAAGATTTTTTTTCTCCTCCAATTGCTTTTAAACAGTTTTTTTTAATGTATTATTTTGATTTTTTTTTATTTCAATAATAATTTAATACATGTTTTTTTATAGAAAATCATTGTTATTTACTCTATTGCATGATTTTTTATTTTAAAAGGTATTCTATTATTATTTTTATCTTAAAATTTAATCATTTTATGCATTCAAATTACAACACAAAGCAATAGAGAGAAAATACACAAAAGGAGACCTTCAACACATTTTTTTTGCAATAAACTCCTCATATGGTCTATAGTTTTCTTCATAAACTTTTGGAGATATAAGACATAGAACTCACAAATTTTTATTGCAAAACACATATCATGCCATGATTCAGGGAGCATAAAAGGACATCTCAATTTTTCTCAAAACAACAAATTTTGCTTTTGTTCTCTCCTTCAAGAAAGGAGACATAAAAAAATAAAATAGCAAACCTTTTTTTTTGTTGTAAACTTGAGATCCATCAAATCCAACTTTTTTTGCTCCTCATGATAAATTGTTGAAGACAAAACCAAAGTCGTGTGTCGACTGGTCTGGAAGCCTTTCAAACGCGGGTCGTGTGTCGACTTGTCTTGAAAGGAGTGCTCAAAAATTTCTCAATTTTGTAAACATTAAGGGGGGATAGAAATCATTTTTTTTATTCTATTTTTTTGCAAAATTGTAAAGAAAAAGGGGGGATATTTCAAAAGCAAGAAAGGTGCATTCTCGATTGTACTCGACACCTTCTCTTAACAATTGACTATACTAGGTGCATTTTCGGTTGCATCCGACACCTAGAGTGATAATAATTTGGGTTGCTCTCTTATTTTTTGATTATTGCACTAACAATCATGTTTTTTATGTGCAATTAAACAATCAGATAGAACATTGAAGAAGCATTTCACAAAACCCAAACTTCACTCCAAATCGTGCTACACCTTGCACAGGTTAAAACAAAGTCAATTTTATTCCCCATCAAAAGGTCAAAAATTCAAAACACCTTGATTAACTCTCTTTGTTTGGCTTAATTTCCTCAAAATTTCCATCCTTCTTGAAGGGTGTTAAGGCAGGTGCCATTAAATATCCTAGAGAGCACAATCAAAAGTCTTTCAAAACCTACCCCTTTAATTTGCTCTATTTGTTTGGCTTAAAATCCTCAAACTTTTCATCCCTTGTTAAGGGTGTTAAGGCAGGTGCCATTAAATATCTTCTAGAAGCAAATTAAAGCATCTTCCATATACTCTTTTGAGGGTATAGTGCAAGATACAACCATCTTAGTCCTATCAAATTTGAAACCTTCACCATGGCCATGATGCACAAGTATCTCACTGAGAGCCAACTGCTCAGAGGTTCAAATTATTCTGCATGGAAGACTAAGATGAAAGCTATCTTAACTGTAGAGGATCTTTGGTCTATAGTGGATGGAAGTGAAACTAGACCTCAATCAGCAGGAGCAGATCAAACAACTTTTGATAAAAAGGATAGAAAACTATCCTTAATGATCTTGCTAGCTATTACTGATGATATCCAACCTCATATTAGTGAAGCTAAGAATGGTAAGGAGGCATGGGATGCCTTAACAACCATCTTTGCGAGGAAGAATCAATCAACCATTCTTCACCTCCAAACACAACTTCATACTCTTCATATGAAATCAGGAGAAACAGTAGAGCTATTCCTCTGCAGAGTGGCAGAATTGAAAACAAAACTGCAATCCTTAGGAGAAAAAGTGGAAGACCAAGTCTTGACCTCTATCATTTTGAGGGCACTTCCCGACTCCTACAGAATGTTGATCACTTCATTACAAGTCTCTGGAAGGACAGTGACTTTTGTCGAGTTGGTAAATATGCTTCAAACAGAAGAAGCTAATCAACTCCAAAGAGATGAGGCATCCAACAATGCTCTTTTCTCAAACAGACAAGGTGGTAAGAAAAAGTGGAATCAACAGAAAGGTTCTTCTTCTAATAAAGACAAGGGTAAAGGCAAAGAGACTCGGAAGAAGAAGCAGTATTGTAAGATTTGCGACAAGGACACTCATGAAACCAAAATATGTTGGTTTAAGAACAAACCGCCCAATGAACAAGGAAACAAGAAGGGCAAAGACAAACCAAAGAACAAGAATAAACAACAACAGGGACACATTGCAGCTGAAGATTCTAGTTCGGACTCTAAACGAGCACACAAGGTGCTCATGACACATACAAATTCCCCTCACAAGGATACTGTGTGGTACATAGATTCAGGTGCAAGTAAGCATATGACTGGCGATAAGTCCTGGTTTGAGACATTTGAGGCTCGAGAAGGTAGACCGGTCACCATTGCTGATGATCAAACCTATCGAGTTTAGGGAGAAGGAAGTATTTCTGTCTCCCTTCCAGATGGTGAATGTCAAATTCAAAAAGTTCTTTATGTACCAGGATTGAAAAATAATCTCTTGTCAGTTCCACAAATCCTGGACAATCACATGAATGTCAATTTTAAAGTGGACAAAGAAAAGAAACGTTGCTTTATCACCAAGAAAGGAAAACAGATAGCAACAGGTTCATACAAACATGGTTTGTTTGTCTTAGATGCAATTACCTCAACACATACTGCAATGGCAGTAACCACAAAGGAGGCCACTTCTCTTTGGCATAAGAGATTTGGGCATTTAAGTTCAGGATATTTACAAGAGTTGAGTAAATATCAAATGGTGAAAGGGTTGCCTACTCTTTCATCTACTTTGCCAGTGTGCTCTGATTGCTTGTCAGGAAAGCAACATAGAGTACCCTTTGAACCTAGCTCCTTTCGAGCTAAGGTACCTTTGGAGTTGGTTCACACAGATTTGTGTGGTCCCATGTCTACAAGTTGTGGAGGAAAAAGGTATTTTCAATTGTTTGTCGATGATCACTCATGAAAGATGTGGGTCTTCTTCTTACAGTTGAAGTCTGAAGCATTTTCCTATTTTCAACAGTTCAAAAAGCTTGTTGAGAAGGAATCATAATGCTTTATTAAGACCCTCCATTCAGATCGAGGGGGGAATACACATCAAAGGAATTTTCCTCATTTTTACAGACACATGGGATAAAGAGATAGTTAACAACAACCTATTCTCCTCAGTCAAATGGGGTTGTTGAGAGAAGAAATCGGTCCATTATGGAAATGGTTCGATGTATGCTTAAGGGGGCCAACCTTGAGCAAACTTACTGGGTTGAAGCTGTTCAAACTGTAGTATATCTTCTAAATAGGGCTCCCACAAGAGCTCTTGAAGGTATGACTCCTCAGGAAGCATGGAGTGGTAGGAAACCCTCCATATCTCATCTACGGGTATTTGGGTGTAAGGCATTTATGCATATACCCAAGGAGAAAAGAAAGAAATTAGATGAGAAGTCCCTACCTTGTGTATTTCTTGGATATGATGAATTTTCAAAAGGCTATCGGTTGATAGACCCACTTACCAAGAAGATACATGTCAACAGAGATGTAGTGTTTGATGAAGCTTTCACACCCAACACTACATCAGTATACCTAGATGATGAGGAGGAACATCCACTTCCTCCTTCACAACAAAAAAAGCCACCCAAATGGTATACAAGCACAATGAAAGATTCCAAACTCACTTCCCCACCTGATCTTACTCTCAATCATCCAAAGACACGAAGCATGTCTCAGAAAGAAAAGAATGAAGCATCCACTTCAGTTGATGATCTTTGTGCAGATTTTCAAGATCTTTCTGTTGATAGAGAGTTACCAAGGGAAGATGATATGGAAATAGATGAGGAGAGGGTTTACTTGTCAGCATATGATGAGAATGAACCTTCTACAGTTGATGAAGCATTTAGATTGCCTCAGTGGAAGGCAGCTATGGGTGCAGAATATAACTCCCTCATAAAGAATAAAACATGGAAGCTAGTGGATTTGCCTAAAGGAAAGAAACCCATAGGCTGCAAATGGGTTTACAAAGTAAAATATAAGGTATATGGCACTATAGATAAGCATAAGGCCCATCTTGTGGCTAAGGGCTATGCTCAAAAGGAAGGGCTTGACTATGAGGAAACCTTTGCTCCTACAGCAAGGATGACCACCATTCGAGTGCTTTGTGCTATGGCAGCACAGTTCGGATGGAAATTACATCAGATGGATGTAAAGAGCGCCTTTCTTAATGGTGACTTAAAAGAAGAGGTGTACATGACTCAACCTCCTGGATTTGTTGAGGTAGGCCATGAGCAACAAGTTTGCAAATTGGTCAAATCATTATACGGGCTAAAACAAGCCCCAAGAGCATGGTACATAAAAATGGATAGTCACCTACTGCAACATGGATTTAAGAGAAGTCCATCTGACGCAAATCTCTATATCAAGAACACAGGTTCTGAGATAGTGATTCTTGTGTTATATGTAGATGATCTGATCATCACTGGCAATTCAGAGAACTTGATTAACGCCATGAAAGATGACTTGAAAGAGTCATTTGATATGACAGATCTAGGACTTCTCCACTACTGTCTTGGCCTTGAGATAGAACAGAAAAAGAATCATCTTAGGGTGACTCAAAAAAAGTATGCCAAGACTTTAGTAGAAAAATATCGTATGACTGATTGTAAGCCCAAAGCAACACCGATGGAATCAGGGCTACAGTTATCATGATATGAAGACTCACCACAGGTAGATGGCACACTTTATAGATAGATGATTGGGAGCCTCATCTATCTGACTAATACTAGACCAGATATTACTTATGTTGTAAACTATCTCTCACGGTTCATGCAAGAACCAAAGGTCTCTCATTGGAAAGCAACTAAGAGGGTTCTTCACTACATTCAGGGTAGTGCAGATTATGGTCTAGAGTATAAGAAGAATAACTCATTCTTCTTACAGAGTTATACTGACTCTGATTATGTTGGATCCATAGATGACAAAAAATCAACATCAGGCTATGTATTTCATCTTGGATCCGGTCCTGTCTCATGGCATAGTAAAAAGCAACAGGTGGTTGCTTTATCTTCAACTGAGGCAGAATATCGCGCTGCACGTGGAGCTGTGTGTGAAGCGATATGGCTAAGTCGCATCTTGGCTACCATGGGCCTACCAAAGAAACTTCCCATTCACATGTTTTGCGACAACTCAGGTGTTTTGAACTTGGTCAAAAATCTAGTGCATCATGAACGAACTAAGCATATTGATACAGATTGTCATTTCATTCGTGATGAAGTTCCTAAGCACAAAATCAAGCTCCAACACATTCCCACCGACGAACAGGTTGCAGATATTTTTACAAAGGCACTTGGACGTGTCAAATTTCAACTATTTCGGAGCAAACTTTGTATATCAAAGTAATGTAATAAAGGGGGGATGTTAGGGTAAAATAAGGTAGTGTATTGCATTACACTACGTAGGGTTATTACATTTACTTTTCTATGTAATTACCATGAGATATTTTACCTCATGGTTAAACTAGGTAAGTACCTAAATATCCTATGTTAGATATTTAGGTTAGTGATTTGGTTAGAACTCTCTACCTAGGTTAGTGGTTAGCTACACGTCTCTCCTACCATGATGGTTAGCGAGATAGATGGTAGTTAGTTTATTAATTAACATTATAAATACTTTGCACTATCCTATGTAATAGCTAATGTTGAAATCAATATTTATTTGATTATTTGAGCATACTTTTGGTTACAACCATGACATGTTTTACGTGTCTACAGTTCTTGTGTTTTTTTTTTGTGGTTCGTGTTCTATTTTTTTATCTTATTGTGTGTGTGTTTGGTTGTGCTTTATCTTTTTGACACACTCAAGGAGGATGTTTTTTATTTTATTATTTTATTTTTATTTATTTATCTATTTATTTAAATCTTATTGTGTGTTTTTTTGCTCCTTGAGTATGTCAAAGTTGGTAGGCCAGGTTCGAGCCCTGGGTAATTTTGGCAGAATTGATACCCCTGCCTCCTTGGGTCTTACCCAAAAGTGGCATCCCTTCTGGGATGTTTTCCACAAAAAAAAGTGTCAAAGAGGTCTTGGTCCAATGGTTGAGACATACGCATGATGTATCCCATACCAATGTTCAAATCTCGGTGACACCAAATAGGTTTTTTAGCCTGATATGATTTAAAAGGGAAAGAAAAACCCTTTCAAAAACCTACTTTTCAAATCATTAAAAAATGCATAAGCATGATCAAATGTTGAGTAGTTTTTGTTATATTTTAAGATAAAAAAAAACATGTTGAATGGTCCTAAAAATATAGGATTATGCTCATCCCTCTCTTTAATAAAGTTAGGCCATTGAGATTGGATTGAAGAGTAAGGGCCTTTTGATTGCATAAAATATCATAGTTCCACCACACACTTGATCTACCCATACTAAGGCCATGGCATAGTGTATTGTTTTTCCAAGCTAAATAAGGAGCAATCTCACTCTAAGCTAACCAATTTTGGACAAGATGTAAGTATACCCTAATCCAAAGATATTTAGCATTCTGAACTTTATCCTCCCATGGGATGGATTTTCATTTCCCTTAAATGAGGCTTTTGTGATTTTGTGTCTAAATAAAACTTTCTAGGGTTCTTCTCCATAAAGAGCTTGAGCAATCCATTTAATTGCAAAGGCTTTAATTGAGTCAAGGGATCTAGGACACCAAGGCCTCGTTTATCTTTAGGAGCAATACATAGCTTCAAGGACACTCCCACCATATTATTACAGTCATCCAATTTGTACTAGAGCTACCATATAATGATTTGGGTGAGTTATGTAGAAGAATAGTATACATGACCAACCATTAATACTTTACTAGCATTTTGGATCTTGCTAGCCAATCAAAGAAAAAATAACCGCCCAAACATCAAAATTTTTATGAAATTTAACTAGAACATAGTTCTAAATGTCGGGAGAGATATTAATACCAAATGGAATTTCATGTATCTCGTATTTAGGACACGAGGAATTATTTTTCATGATGATGATACAATATCCAAATTGGGAGTAGATTGGTAGAATATCACTTTAGTGTTATTATGATTAATTCTAGAACCTAAGAAATCATAATAGAGTTGTAAAATTTGTTACATAGTATCAATATCTACTTTTCTATTTTACAAAAAAATAAAGGAGTCATCAACAATGTGTGAAATAATAGTTGACCTCCTATTTGAAACTCTTAATCCTGTTAGAAGTACTTTAGTGTGGAAATTTTTCAATAGATGATGCAAGGCATCAACAATTATCATATAAAGGAGGGTCCAATGGGAATCCTTGTCTCTAGATATTTGTAATTATAAATTATTATAGAGAATTCCATTCACTTGGATTCTTGTAGAGGCATCTTAAAAGAGGATACAAATATGTTTGTATAATCCTTTCTAGAACCAAGCTAGCTAAACATTTTAAGGATGAAGTCCCATTGGATTATATCATAAGATTTATCAAATTTAAGTTTTACTTAAATGGCATTTTGTCTAGATTCTGGAGCTCATTGATAGGCCTCCTAGAAAATCATCAAGTTATCCAAAATAGAATGAACTTTGATAATTTCAGTTTGTTCTTGGCTTGCTATTTCTTAAATAATAGGCTTGAGTCATATGACCGGTGCTTTGGATATGGTCTTGTATACAACATTAAGAAGTGTAATAGGAAACCAACTAGAGCCATTATCATTATTAAAATTTATAGGAATCAATTTGATCAATCTATGATTAATAAAGGAACCAAGGAAGCCATTCTTCAAAGTTTCTTTATACATCATATGAAGATCATTTCCCAACACTCTCCAAAGTTTTTGATAGAACTCCATGGGTAGGTTGTCTATACTAAGGACCTTATTATTCTTCATATTCCTAAGGGTATGTTTGGATTATTTTGTAGACAATTGCTTATCCATGACTTTAGTTGAGGGGGGCATCAAAAAAGGGATACACTCTTTAACATACTTGGTAAAAATGGGGTACAAATCATTAATTGTTTCCCCAAAAAATGTTTTAAAAATGAGAATAAAATACCTTAAATGTTTGCTTAGTATCAATTAGGATAGAACCATTAGCCATGGAACCATTAGACAAAGATAATATAGTTTTTTTTGTTTGTTTTTGCTAATATTTTATGTCTGAAATAACTGAAATAAAATTAGTTTCCTTATCTGCATGTTCTAGATAGTTCATACACAAGTGGATGTGAACACCATTATCCCTATAAGCATAAACCTTACATAGTTCATTCTTAGCTTTATTAGGAGATTGTTGCAGGTCTATGGAGGGCTCTCTATTAACCATCTAAGACTAGAGACCTTTTTTGCAACTTGTTTTTTGTATGAGTGGTATTGCCTTACCATCATTTTCCCATAGGCATGAAAGATGGAAAAGAATCTAAATGACCTCTTAACACTAACAAATCCAACCAATTTTATTGGAAGGGTAAGGATAATATTCCTAAACTTGTTGTAATAGGGTTACACATTTTTTATAAACCAAGATGTGAAATATTGAGCTTAAAGGGAAGTTCTAAGACTTTGTTAGGCAGGGGTGAATAAATAAATGAGAATTATATTGGTAGATGATCTAAGAGGGCTATGTATGGAGTGGTAGAAACACTACTATGATAATGCTTAATGCTTTGATAATTTACATTATAAAAAGAAGGATATTAAATACAATGAATGCCCACTTTTTGGCATAACAAACCTTGACTAATCCTGGAACTACCCTTGACCCATAGTGGACCTTGCATACCATGTGTTGAGTGGTTAATCAACTTGCATTCACATTATCTATGACATAATAATTCCTAACATTCCCCCCTTATTACATCATAGTCTTCAATTTTTTGGATAGGAAACTTCAAAATTCTTTAAATTTGATATGACCAAGTGGTTCAGTGAAATTTTTCGCATGCTACTCTTGACTAGGATAAAATTTGAGATGAATGTTATGTTGTTGAACATGTTCACAAGTGAAATGACACTCCATGTCAATATTCTTGGTCCATTCGTGGAATACTGGATTATGGACAAGTTTCAATACTTCATGGTTTTTAAAGTACATGGTTGTAGGTTTACCTCGTGGTACACTCATACTTGCCAACACATGTTTCAACCAAATTACCTCACATACAACTCTTGCTGCATGATATTCTATTTTAGTGGAAGATCGAACAATTATTTGTTGTTTCTTGCTATTCCATGATATAAGTGCATATCCTAGAAAAATACATATCCAAAAGTGGATTTTTGAAAATTAATACATCTTGCATAGTCTACATTTGTATAACCAATTAAGAGGAATTGATAATTCTTCTTGAATTATAGACCATACTCAATGGTGCCTTGTATATATCTTAACACTCTTTTTACTACGGTCCAATGTGCTAATTTTGGTTTTGCATCAACCGTAAAAGGTAACTCATTGCAAAGTTGATATTTGGTCTATTGCAAGTTAGGTAGACGAGACTTCCAACTGTCTGGTGATAGAGAGTTGTATTTGCTAGAGGAGAAGAATTAAAATGTAAGAGTTGTAGACTTGATTTCAGAGGAGTTGCCATAGGCTTGAAGTCATTCATGTAATGCTTTTCAAGGAAAATATTATCATATTTTCTTTGTGAGACAATGATATGATGATGGTTTTGTCTTATCTCCAGTCCTAGACAATAGTACAATAGCCCAAGGTTGGTCATGTCAATTTTTTTTTTCAAATACTCGTTTGCATCCATAATCATTATTTCAATACTCCCTGCGATGACCAAATCATCTACATGCATGTTGATAAATAAAATTTCCCCCCTTTGCTCTTTATGACATGAACTTGGATCATATGGATTTCTCTTAAAGATATGCTTTCCAAAATGTTCATCTATTTTTGTATACCATACTCATGGGGCTAGTTTGAGACCATAGAGAAATTTGATCAATTTGCATACCTTTGTTTCCTATCTAGGTATGATGAATCCTTCTAATATAGACCTCTTATTTTAAGTCTTTGTTGAGAAAGGAACTTTTCACCTCTATTTAATGAATTTTCCATCCAAATTGCTTAGTTAGAGCAAAAATTATTCTCGTGGTTTTTTTATTTATTTTTATTTTGTAGGAACAAATATTTCTTCATAATCTATGCCTTTTTTTTATGCATGCCCTTTTATTATAAGTCATGTATTATGCTTGTTAATATTTTCATATGATTTTTATTTGACTTTAGAAATCCATTTCAGTCTAATAGCCTTTTTATCTGGTGGAAGATCAACAAGCTTCCATGTCTTGTTTTTCAATAGTGCTTGATATTCATAATTTATATTATTTTTCCAATAATTAGACTAAAGAGACTCTTGTAGTATAGATGGTTCAATTGTACTCATCAGAGTCATATTCTATCCATTGTGAGTCATAATTCATATCTTGGTCTTGTGAGATATGTGTATGACACTTCATCTATCCATGAGGCTCTCAATGTGCTAGTATACCACTTGGGTATTCTCCATATGTGATATGGTGGAGCATATTGATATGCATTTCTATTACTATTTTCATCATTGATATTTATGGGAATTTCCTCATTAGTAACTTCATCTTCATCACTTCAAGAATTATTGTAATAGAGTTAGATGAATATTCTTGTGAGAATGAGGATAATTTTTCTTCTTCATAAAAAATGACATCACAACTAATGTATAACTTCTTTGTAGCTTGATCAAATAATTTGTAGGACTTTTATTCATCGTTGTAACCTAGTAGAATGCATCATTGATATGTTTCATCCAATTTATGTCTCTTCTCCTTTTAAATGTGTACATATGTTATACAACATGGCTTATGCTTGGTCCATGCTTCTTTTGGAGTGATATGTTCAAGTGATGTGGTGGGGGCACGATTGAGTAGATAGACTACTATATGTACTGATTATGTACAAAAAGAGTGTACAAATTGAGAGTCTTTCAACATACATTGAACCATTTTCATAATTGTTCTTTTTCTTATTGCAATACCATTTTGTTTTGGTGGTGTGTAGGCAACCATTAATTGTCAATGATTACCATGTTCTTCCAATGCTAAAAGATCATTATTGGTAAATTCCCCTTTTGATCTAAGTAGAGGACATGAATCTAACTTCCTATGAAAGTCTCAACTTGAGCCTTAGATTGTTTGAAGTATAAGAAAGCTTCATCTTTGTTCTACAATAAGTATACTCACATTTTGAAAGTATGATCATCAACAAAAAGTTAAAAGTATTTGGATCCATTGTAGCTTGGATCCATGGGTTTGTAAATATTGGTATGTACCAACTTGAAAGGTTGTTTGGATTGATACTCTAAAGATCCAAATGGTGTTGTATATTGTTTTATAACTGAGCAAAAAGGACAATTTTGAGTGGATTTTTTCAAAAAAGGAAGATAATTGACCATATTTCATTTTGTAGTGCAATAAGATGGCCAAAACTTAAATGACCATATCATCGATGCTAAAGTGATGTAGAAATATTAGAGCTGACAATTAAAAATAGATTGTCACGATAAATTATGTGAAGTTCAAATATTTTTCTATTCCTTTGCCATGTGTAATAATTTTAGAATTCATAGTTTTGTCATGAATTAAGCATACCTAGGATATTTATTTCTTATCAAACTCCACTTCAAACTATGTTGAGTAATTGATTGATAGAGAGTAGGTTCTTAGTGAGTCCTAAAACATACAAGACTTCTTTAATCCTACATGTGTATGATCCTAGTTGTAATTTGACATCACCTATACCTTTTATATCATATGATGTGTCATCACCTAGAGAGATTGTTCCTATATGACTCGAAAAATATAAAGTATGAAACCAATGTCTTTGAGTGATCATATGTGTGCTTTCTCCTAAATAAATATACCAAACATTGTTGAGTTGTCTTGATTAGGCATGTGCAACAAATACATGTATTTTTTTGCCAGAGTGATAATCTTTGACAATATTTTTCTTCAATTGGTTATATGGGATTGAAACAGGCCCCACCAATACTACATCATTACAATATAGTGGTATTACAATGAATATTGAATAATATCCATGCATTGCTTGGCAATATTTGAACCTAGATCCCCTTCTTGAATGTTGAAGAATCTAACCAATTGAGCTAATTCCATTTGATTAAAAGTTTAGGGTAAAGCATAGGTTTTTTGAAAAGGGTCTTGGTCCCCTTGTATTGGAGTTTGAACTTGGATCCACCGGATGAAAACCCAAAGACATAACACTATAATATCCCTCAAGAGATAAAATTTTAGGGTAAAGTATAGGTTTTTGAAAGGGGTCTTGGTCCCTTTGTACTAGGTTTTAAACTTAGGTCTCCTTGATGAAAACCCAAAGATATACCACTATATTATCCATCATAGGACAATCATATTTGGTAATATGAATCCACTGATGATGATTTTTTTCCAACATGAATCCACTGATGACTTCTTTTGTTGTTGATGTCCATACATATGCAAATTATTTCTCTATTGTCAAAAATATTATTGGGGTTCTTGTATCTCTTTTGATTGACTTATCCCCTTTAATAAGTACTTTTTATTATTCTTGTGTTGTATGTGAGGCCTTTTCTTTTTGAAGTAAGTTCACCAAATTTTTAAATATTGGTGTTTGCTCAATGATATTCAAGGTTATCATAAAAAATTATATTGAGAAGGGAGAGATCTTAAAATAATTGGAATTAGTGTCTTGTTAGATACCTTTCCTCCAAAGGCTTGTAGTGATGCTCATAGTTTAATAATTCTCCTCACAAAAGATTTTAGTCTTTCTCCACTTTTCATATTCAAACAAGGGAGTTGGCTCTGAAGAAATAGAATTTGATTCTAGTTCCTTGCCTAAATTTTTTTTGTAGTTTCTCCTATGCATCTTTAGCTATGGTAAAATCTTGAATTTATGGTTGTACTTCAATCAACTACTCCAAACACGATGATCAATTGTTCTTTTCTATCCTTATCAAATTTTTCTTGCTCTTCATATTCTACATTAGGATGAGTAATAGACCCATTTAAACATTTCCATACTTCTTCAAACTCTAGTCATGTTCTAAGTTTGGTCTTCTAGACAACATAATTCTTCCTTTGCAAAAATCAGGAATCAAGCAACAGGAACTTTGATGCACCAATAGATATTTTAAGTCTTCACAAAGGTAGAAAATCTCAATTCCACTGTATCCACCTTTATTTTTTTTCAACAAGTCTATGTAAGACTATACTCATTGCTTGATTGATGCCTCAAATTATGAAAAAATAATGTCTCATCGAGTAAAATATTAAGCAGAGGGAATATCCTTCCTCTAGGGAATATTCTCCAAAATCTTTCAATTCTTTAAAACTATATGCTTCTCCTTTTCACCTATAATAATAAAGGAAGAAAGAAAAGTTGTTATAAGCTCTACCGATCCTTCCCACCATTGATGTGGGATTAATAAAACTGATTGATAACAACCTATTATGATAGTATGACTGGACCACTAGTTGACTTGGTCTTGTATTTTTATTGAATTTTGTGTGATGACATAAGATGATTGATAAAAGTATCTCTAGAAGTGCACATGGATCACTTGAATGGCTGGCTTGAATGTCTATTCTCTTGTACAGGGTGACCAAATGCCTTTGGGTCTTCAAAGAGTGCACACAATGAAGAATGTGTGCGATGACTATCATCTTCACAACTTAACACCTTTTCTTTAATTCTATGATGTTCATAATGCTACACTTTGTTGCTTCTCTAGGTAGCAAAGATCCTTGGTGATGAGACACCAAAATATCTCATTATTTTAGTTTTGTCTAACATAAAAATTACCATTTTTGTCTAATATTATAGTTAAATGCCAAGTACTTTGATTATTGTGCATGATAGTGTTAATGTTAGCATAGTAAAATGATGAGAAATACTGACTTGCTGTTAAGATAGTTTTCTTGCATTTTTGCAATTATTTTGCATGAATTTCAGTAGTTAGTAGGCATAAATAAGGCATTAGCAAGAGGTATTTTGAATGAAGGTTTTTGAATATCTAATATGATAAAGTGTTTGAATGATTTTCTCACCTTAGAAAATATTTTGGGATGATGTGGCAACCAAAAATCCAAAGTTGCACCAAAACAAGACAATACAACTTGTTGTAATAGAACTTACAAGTTCTGCTCTGGAACATCCAGGTAACAACTTGCAAGATAATAGGAAGTATGTGTTGCACACCCATTTTTGGGTCCAAACACCTTGTCACTATGGAATAGATAAAGGAGGATATTACCAAGCACTGGAGATTGACTCGACATATCATTTCCAACGCATTTGCACATAAGCTATTAATCAACTTGATGTTCCAGAGCAGTTGCAAGATTTTATGCAGCAAAAGCAAGATCTTCCTTATGATCATTTTCCAAGGAAGAAGAGTGAGGTGTCACATTGGTAACAAACATAAAACTACCTAAACCTATTCTAAGACTTCCCATAGCATTTGAAGGTGCAAAAAACATGATAACTATTCACAACAAATTTTTATCCTAAACCTGAATAGAATATTTGTTGACTGCAGAACTATAGGAGTTAATAAAAACATAGTCATCTTGTTTTTATTTCTAAATGTAAAGGGAGAATTTAGAATAAATTTGCTTTGTATATTTCATTGAAAGATTAATAGGGCAATAGAAAATTAGGAAATAAGATAGAGGAATTTGTGAACTCAGTCAACCATTGATGTAATAGTGGATTAAGTCAATAAAGTGTAACATTTTTAAAATTAGTCTTTATGTTAATTTGACTTCATAGTTTAGCTTAGGATTTGGTGAGCTCATTCCTTTTGCTAGACCTAGGAGCAAGGGCCCACTCTCGGGGCTGGTGGAGGGAACTCTGTATCATAATTTACAGGTTTTATTGTTGTTTTTAATGTCATTTATTGTAGTAGATTAGAAACTTTGTTTTCCCTTGTTTTTCCCTTGTTCCACATGTGAATGTTTTGGTACCTTTTTTAGCTAGCTGACTTCCATCTATTTTTGTATTTTTCATTTTTGTCAAGGCATTGTTGTTCAATATTTCTTTATTGTTTTTAGCATTTATTTTTTGTTTCAACATCCTAGTTTAGCAACATTAAATTTACAATATTCTACATTTTTATCTTTTCAATTCAAGTACTTTATTTTTTAATCATTTCAATTTAACAAACGTAATATACCATATTTTCCTTCAACAAGTTCAATTTCTACAAGTAGTTAGTTTATTTCATGCAAAAGTATGTTATCTAGTTTACTTTTTGCAAAGATATTGTGATTCTCTGTTTTGGTTTAGTAGCCTGATGCCCTAATTTCCAAGCCACAATTCTACCATTCTTTATCGTATAGAGCCTTGTATTGATAAATTAAATAATATTATAAGAATTAATGACATCCATCATTTTTGGTGCCATTATCAGGGATCAAATTAATGTTGTTAGAGAGCTAATAAATTGTTCAAATGTTGTCTTGTGAAGTCGCAAAAACTACAAAAACAAACCAACAACTTTACATGAGAATAGTTGCATTGCTTGGGATTGTATCTAAGATATTGGGATTTTAGAATACAAGTTCTTTCTTTACTAGAATTTATAAATAGGTTAAGATACAAAAGACGTAGATTCATTAGATCAAACATCCCACTAGTCACAGGAAGATGATATTCACAATGAGGTGTTGCATCTATACCTGAATTACTTGAATTTTAAATTCCTGAAAAATGTTGAATTAGACACACAATCATCATTGTCAAGAAGTGTAGAAACACCTAAAAAATAATTACAAGAGAAAATTGTTAGTTCATCCTCATCTATTCTTAACATATCGATATGATATGACTAATTTAGAAAAATCTATACTTATTGTTGGAAATGTATCATGGTAGATATACAAGGAAATGTGGATAGGGGTAGTAACATTCATAATCCGAGTAATACCTACACCTCTACCCAAACCTTTGAATATTCTCACCGTCCTTATTACAAACCTTTAGGGAGTTGTTGTTGAGGATCCAGATCAATTTTTATTTGAGTTTAAGGTTGTTAGCCAAAACTGTGACTATATAAATGACAACCAAAAACTCAAAGTATTTCCTTCTATGCTAAAAGACTCAGCTTTACGATGGTTCATGAGCTTAACACCTGATTCAATTCAAACTTGGGATAAAATTGAAAGAGTAATTTTGGAGAAATACCAAGAATAATACCGAGTAAAGAAAAACAAGAAGAGGATGAAACCTTGGAAGACTATTTGGATAGATTTGTCTTTGTCCATAAAAGATGTGGAGGTATTGAACCAAAAATTAGTAAAACCATATTCTTAAAGGGATTGTAAGATGAATGTAGAGAAGTATTGGATCTCATGGTAAAAAGAGATGTAAGCACACTCAAACTTGATGAATTCATGGAACTTTAAAAAAAATATTTTTGTACAAAACATAGAAGAAGAAAAATTGGTAATAATGCAAATGATTTGAAAGAATTGATGGAAGAGTTTACTAATCTTAAAAGTAACATCCTAGTGCATTTGAACATGATATTATGTGAGTTAAATGTGAAGGCTAAATATATTGAACCTTTGGCCATTTATTATCCAAGATGTATAAATAAACATGCTCTGCATGAGTGTCCTTTGAACAAAACTTTCATATCTGCTATATGTAGCATTTGTGACAAAGGACATCCCACAAATAAATGTCAATTGTTAATAGGAATTAAAAGTATCTTTGAGAAAAAATATCAACCTACAAGAGAACTTAACTTATGGGGACACAAAAATCGCTCACCCCAAACTCTCAAAAATTCTCATTCATTACTCTTGAAAAAAAATTTACAAACATGGCAAACTCTGCCAAACAAACTTCTTTATCCCGAAAGATAGTTTACTAATTTTTATATTACATTACTTTTCCAATTCTGGAAGAAAAATAGTCCATGCAGGTCCAGAATGGCCCTCTTGCCTTCACGTCTGCAACTTGTCTCTGCAGTTTCTCGACTGCAACTCTATTTTTGTTGTTTTTCGACCTTGGAAGAAAACAGCTCAAACAAGTCCAGAACGGCCCTCTGGCCTTCATGTCTGCAACTTTGTCTTAGTCATTTCCAAACTCTTGTGCATGCCTTCACTTCCCCTTTTAAAATCTCTGGCGTGACTCTCCGCCTCCCTTTTCTGACCCTTTTAAAATCATGACATTTTCTTCTCTAGCATTTTCGGTCTTCTTTCGGTCACGATTTCACGACATGTTGCAAAATTGTGACATTTTTACTCCTCACCTTTCCTGTCTTCTTTCGGTCATGATTTCGTGACATATCGCGAAATCGTGACATTTTTTACTCCACGCCTTTCCTGTCTTCTTTCGGTCACGATTTCACGACATGTCGCGAAATTGCGACATGTCGCGATTTTGCGGCATTTTTGCTCCGTGCCTTCTCTCTCCTTCCTGAGTCGTGAAAATGCGACATGTCACGATTTCGTGACATTTTTGCTCCATGCCTTCTCTCTCCTTCTTGAGTCATGAAAATGTGACATGTCAAGATTTCGTGATATTTTTGCTTCGTGCCTTCTCTCTCCTTCCTGAGTCGTGAAAATGCGACATGTCGTGATATTGTGACATTTTTCTTTGTCGCAATATCGCGACATCAAGGCAAACACTTAGAAATTTTTTTGTTGAGGCAAGATTGCTCTGCTGCCATCGGATGCTCCTACATCATTAACTTTGTAGGACCAAGACAAGGGGGCAGTTTCCCTCAGTACCCATACTAAAACACTTCTTGATTTCCCACAAATTGGAAAAATAATTCTTGTTCTTTGCCATGGCCTAATTTAGACCCACAACCTTGGAATCAACCACCATGGGCATCATCTCAGGAATGGTCTTAACCTGGATGGATGAATCAATAATGGAATCAACCACCATGGATGCATACACAATTGCAAGGATAATAATGGGGACCACAATATCAACCATACCAAGGGCAAAGTAGATATCAAAATCAATAACAAAACTTATTTTCTGGTCATGCTCATAATTACCCTTAGGATCGACAACAACAATCACAACAATAGGTAAAACAATCCCACTTTCGGGTCAATCTATGACTAATCCAAATAACACTAGATAGGTAGCCCCTATCTACATGGATGAATTAGAAGAAACAACCATGATAAATGTCATAGATTGTGATAACATTCAACTACATTCTAGAAGGACACTTCCTAAACCAACTCCACCTATCATTGAAGAAATGGAAACCGATGAGAATAAACAAGATCCATTTCCACCAAAGCAACAACAACAACATCTTGAAAAAGGGAAAGAAAAAGAAGAAAACTTCCCTCAAGAAGATTTACCTTCTTCATCAGAAAGAATACCATACCCTGAACGATTTGAGAAATCAAAAATATCTTCAAACCAAAATTAATAAAGGAATTAAAATGTTTAAATATTATGATTCCTTTACTACAAGCTATTAAATATATACCAACAATCAACAAAACTGTTAAGGAATTATGTATTAGAAAACCAAGAAGAAAGAAGAAAACATTACCAAAAACCATACAAGTAGATGGGAAGTTAGTAGACCTCCTTGCAAGAAAGCTTATTCCACAAAAATATGGTGATACAGGAAGCCTGTAGTTACAATAACCATAGGATCAATGCAAATATCTAATTGTTGGTCACAAATCTACCTAAGTACAAGATATGATCACTTGTGCACCCTAGACTCGGCCAACATTGAAAGGCCGAAGGAAAGAGATGTCCTCCGGACCAATCTCCAGAGAGGGTTGGTTCCCTTACTAAATCCTACATTGTTGAAGACTAAAGTTGCGGGAAATAAATTGGAAATAACCGAAAGAGATGGGAAATATGGCCACAGGCCGAAAATGTAAGATTGGGGAAAGATTAACAACAGGAATTTACCTCAAGCACATGAATAGCATATAATAAAAGAGAGCAACATAATTTACTTACAACCTTGCACAGATAACCTCCAGGATTGCATTCCAAAACTCACTTCCTCACCAGCAATATTTAAACTCAGATGCAGAATTTAAATTTAACTAGCAGATAAGAAATACGAGCATAAAAGAGAAATGCATAAAATAGAAGGAAATCACACATAAAGTCACTTGCAAAATCAGAAGCCAAATATCTCTTATTTACGTAGAGAACTTGATAAGTTTTCTTGCAAAATGTCTCTCCTCCTTTACAATGGAAATTTGATTAGTATTTATAGAGGTTTTCGCCTCTTTCATTAAATACATTTGGAGGCAAGGTGTCGGCCACTCAGACACCAATAGCAACAACTTTCTCCTCGGCAACAACAATGAACCAATGAACAAATGCCAAAGAAAATATATACTGATTTTATCACATGGCATATCAGGCTTCAACAGGAATCAACGATCTGATTTCATTCTCTATGGTGGCGCCTTGGAAATGCATACCCACGAAATGGTCGGTGCCTCGAAAATGAACAATATTGCACTGGAGTCCAAAACACCTAATAGTTTTGGTGATAATATTGCCACAAGAATTAACTTCATCAATCTTAATCCTTTTTCAAAGAAGATTTTCATTGAAAACATGAAATTTCACCCAAAAAATGGGCCTTCATCTTCAATTAGCCTGGAACGAGCTTTTGCTTGGAATGTGCATTTAATACTTTCATCCTATGTGAAATGAAATTGTACCCCAATATTTGTCCTTTTCTTTCGACTTTTTCTGGGAAAATATTCTACTGCCATAAGTGGGGCCAATCTTGGAAACTTGATTTTTTTTTAAATTAATGAGAACAAAGAAAGCAAAAGGCCTTTCGAAAAGCAAAAGGTATTTCGGAGAGCGAAAAAGCCATTTCGGAAAGCGAAAAAGCCATTTCGGACAAAAAACATTTTGGAGAAGGGAAAAGCATTTTACTTTAATTGCACCCGAAATTACATCCATAAAAAATGTTCAATGTGTGAAAACACTCAAAAAGCATTTGTAAGTTTTACTAGAAAATTTACAACAAAATTTCAATGTGGCAAAAATGCCAACATTTTTGGTGGCTCGCGGGGTATTCAGCTCGCCTGAATTCAATCGATCCCAGGTCTTCATTCATTGGGCGCAGAGTCCCCGCTATCAATTGCATTTGATGGTCAACTACTGGTACCAGCTTCGTCCTAATTTTTGAGATGTGCCACTATAGATTCATACACTGCAACTGCATCAGCCCATGCATCTACAATAATTGCCTCACGAACTTTGAGTGTATCCACAAGATATCAAAAAGTCTCCACCTTTTCTAGATCAATATATTTAGACTTTTGGCTGAGCTCTAATAATCCAGACTCAATGCGAATGAATTTTCTCATCAATGACAGTACATGCTCTTCGATGATGGGCTCCTCCAAGTTATCAATATCTAAGGTATCATTCATGAAAACCACCCATAATGCATCCAGGTCTTTCTTCGCCAGAATATTCCCCTGATCATCAACAAAGCTAGGAAAACCATTAGCTGCGATGGTTTCAAAGTGATCCAAGGAAATGCACCTCTCATGCTCAAATGTCTCCTGCAGTCTATGGGCTTCTTTAAGCAGTTCCATTTTGGAGAAAAAACTACGCACGATAATCTTGGCACTTGCCCAATCACGGGCTATTTCACTCATTGGATGAAACCAAAGATCCATTTGAGTCATTGACTGGATCTTCGTGGCCATTTCCAACTTTGGCTCTAAATCTTGCTCTATGTTGTCCACTATAGGCCCGCCATATGAAACAACTGCTTGTACCTCCTGAAGAAACATGAGAACTAATGTAGCCTTGATTGCCATCTTCCTACAATCATTCAACAATTGACTGCGAGCTTCTTTAATATTATCCTTGGTAAGAGTCACGGATTGCATTGCTTTCATCGCCAACTGATTCTGCAAGTTCTGAAGTTGGTCTTGCAAGGCTTGGATCTTTAATTGTGCTTCTTGCTCTGATGCCTGGAACTGAGTAGCTGCCTGTTTGATCTCCATGATTTCCTCTTCCAAACGTATTGCCTGTTGCTGCCACTGTTGAGATTCAGACTGTGCAGTATCTAGTTTGACCTTTTGTGCTACTAAGGCCTCCTCTAGCTCCTTGATCTTTGCTTCAACCTTGATGAAACAATCCTTATAATGCTCAGCTTGCAAGTAAATTGAACTCGATGCCACTTGTATGGTGCCCATTTTCTCTATTGGATCCATCTTTGTGAGGTCCTCGATGATTGCTTGGTAGGAATAATCAGTGGGCGCCATTTCTCCTTGAGGTTTCTGAACCTGAGGAACCATTGTCACCGTGTGCATTTCCATTGCTGCTGGATCAAAAGTTACTTTCTTCATTGGTTTTGCCATGGCTAGCACATCCTTTCTCTTGCGATTCTTCAACCATCTTGATGAACTTTGTCGTGCCCTACTGATTTTTTTTGCTATCGGGCGCTCAGGTAACAACTCCATCTCAGAAGCTAGTGGCTCTTGTACTGCAAAAATTGGGGAAGACAAGAACAGGGCTTGTTGAGGATTGGATTCAACCATAGGGATGGAAGTGGAGGGTGCTTCAGCCACACTTACTCGAAGAGGAGCTTGCGTGGTTATAGAAGAAATAGGATGAGAAGGCATGGAAGATGAATCTGAGGATAATGGAAGGAAGAATGGATTTGGGGCGAATGCAAATGAACTGAAAGAAAGGGAAAAGGATGAAATGGGTGAAACTGGGGAAGCACTGGTGACCTGTGACTGTGGGACAAAAATGGGGATGGAAGAGGTGGATGTAGCAATTGGGGGTGAAGTTGACATGGGAATTGTAGATGAAAAGACGGTGGTCACCAAATGCTTGTTAGAAAGAGAAGAAGAAAGAAAATGCATACCTGCAGGCTCTAACATTAATTGAGCCGATGGTGAAATATTGTCCTCTCCTTCTGATCTTGCCTTCTCCACATTCGGATTTATTGTTGTCGCCATTGGACCTGATTGTTCCAATTGAGCCAAAGAAGATATATCCAAAGAAACAATTGGCTCAATTGTTGGTGAAGGAAGCAATTTGGTGCTCAGCACAGAAAGGGCCCCACTCCTAGGTTTCTTCACTATGTTAGGGAAAGGAACTCTCATAGCGACACTTCTCTTCTTTTGTGGAAGTTCCTCCTCCAACGGAAATTGCTCTTCTTCTTCATCTTCAATCATTATCCTCTCTTCTTTAGAAGCTTCCTCTTGTCTCCTTATATCTTCCTCTCTATCTGGACTGCTAATACTTCTAGGCACTAAATCAGCAAGGGATAGGGGCTGGTATTTTTCATACTATTCATCATAGATCATTGAAAAAGCATCATCCATAACCAATGGATAATTTGGCTTGGGCTTATTTTGGTGAATCCTCATGATCCACCAGTCAACAATCTTCTCATCAGACCAATAAGGCAATTTTGTCTTCATTTGTTCAAACAAACCTAAAGGAGGAACTTGCTCTAGATGATTTTCTGGATCATATTCGACCTCCATCTCATAAAAATCATGCCAAGGAGGAAGTGACATCATATTCTCCACATGCCATTCAAGGTCATGACCTTTGGGATTATTCCTTTGTTGTACGATGTCTTCTCTAGGGCAACAATGAAAAGTCTTGGCCTTGATGTGACTAGCAAAAATACCCAAAGGATCATACTTCCATCGTTGAGGAAGCTCAACCAATATGTGGTCATAGAGCGTCTCAACAATTAATTCATTCTGTCCACTCTGAGTAACTGTTATATCACCAAACTTGAAAGGCATAGCACATGTATTCTTCTTTCCCCGGCCTGACCCATAGGTATCATTGATGAAATCACTTTGTCGGGCTACTTCCAAGGCAAAAAGGTGTTCGGTTGTAAAATATGGCAGCAAAAAAGGTTTACCAGTAAAACCAAACATTCTAACCACCACGCCTTGTGTCAGTAAAAAGACATCACCTCTTTTCTGATCAACCACTTTTGCTTGCAAGGCCCGAGGCACTCTATTGCATACTCCATAAATTAACTCCAAGGTGGGTCCTAAAAATATCCTATTGAAGTTATAATAGGACTCCTTCGACAAACTTTGAGTCCATGAGTATACTGGCAATGCTTTTCCTACTTCATCTGTCTTATTTATTGCTATGAAGGCAAAGTGAGAGTGCATATGATAGAAAAAATACCATGCCAAAAGAGAACAATGCTTGAAAGTAATGTCTTCTCCACTTTGTACCTTTTGCAATTGTGAGTGTATCCTCCATTCCAAAAAATCTTCCCAATCAAAGAAAATCGGGTTTGAAGTTGTTGTCATGGCGGTCGAAGCATAAAACCCTACTTGTGAAATGCGTTGCACCAATGACGCTTGCCATTTGTGCACTATGGAATCTGAAGATAGTCCCATCAGCCATGCTATCATGGAATACAGATATGGGCTCTTGAAATTCTTTAATGGCGCTGGTAGTTTCGACAACTCTCCAAATCGTGGTGTCTTCAATAATTGGCTCTCCATGAATTGTCGCATGTGAATGGTGGATTGATACCTCTCTTCCTCTTCTTTAAAATTAAGCTTTTTGTGTGTGGCATAAGATGGAGGTTGCACACCACAAGCAAACGCATCCCGTATGGAATTAGCTGAAATATTAAATAAATCTTCTCCGTGGGCATTTTGGATAGTTCTTGAATCAACATTATAACATTGCACAATTGCCCAAATCAGCTCGGGACATGGGTGCACGGGTGTACACAGGTACCAGGAGAGATGAGCATGAAATGCTATAGTACGGGGATGTTCAGCAGACATGTTATGTGCAACAAATTCGACATCCAAACGTAATTTTTCCGCTCCTTTGTTGGTGATATTGCAATCATTGATCTACGCCAGAAGATCATCATAGGGTTTTAATTCAACATCTTCATCCTCGTCCGCTCGAGCTTTTCGCTGCTTCTTTTCGATTTCAGGCTTTTTCTGCACTTTCATCTTCTTGGCTTCCGTGGCTTTCTTCCCCATCTTCAGCTTTCTTGGAATATGCAGCGAAGAACATCAAACCCCGGGGCAAAAGAAACTCGCAAGACTTCTTCATATGAACTCTACAAATGCTTGATTGAAAATCGAAGAACTGGCCTCCTTTTATAATTGTTCATGTGTATCCATTGGAAATCTTGCTAATTTTATGGGCACAACATGCATTCCAATGATGATTTTTTTTTTTTTTTTAAAAAAAAAGCATGATGAATGGGTGGAGTGAATGACGTGGTGCGAAGAAATGGAAATATGCGGAGATGACGGGTAGTGCAGTACGGAATGGAGTTTCATGGAGGAAAATACGGGCATGAGGGTTTGAATGGAAGTGGGTGTTTTTTTTTTTCGGTCGAAATGGCATTTTCGGGAGGCGAGACGGGCATTTCGGGGACCGAAAAGGAAATTTCGGGGAAGAGGATAGAAGGAATAATTTTTTTTTCTCCCTAGGACGGAAAGGAAAGATATTTCGGGACCGAAATAGGCTTTTCGGGATCCAAAAAGGGTGTTTCGGAATGGGAAAAGGCAGGTTCGGGAATGGCGAAGGAGGGTTTTTTTTTTTGAAAAAGTAGGGAGGGATTGGGAAGATTTTATTATGGCCGAAAAGGGCATTTCGGAATGCGAAATAGAAATTTTGTGGGCTGAAACAGGTGTTTCGGGAGGGGAGAGGGTTTTGTTTTTGGGAAAGGAGAAAACATGTTTATTTATTTATTTTTTTACAAGGGCGGAAAGATATTTTGGGACCGAAACAGGCATTTCGGGATCCGAAAAAGGCATGTCGGAAATGCGAGAAAAAGCTGTGTTTTCTTTCTTTTGTTTTATGTTTTATGTTTTGTTTTAGATTTTTGGAGGCAAAACAGGAAATTCGGAACCCGAAAAAGGTATTTCGGAATCCGAAATGGGCATTTCGGGAGGAACATTGTTTTTTCTTTTTTTGCAATTTTTTATATTTTTATTTTTTTGGTTTAGGCGGGAAAGTGTTGGCGGGAAAATTTGAATTCGAAAATTCAAATGTTAAGTCTATGGAGGGAAGGAATGGTTTTTTTTGGTTCATGGCAAGAGGAAGGGAAGGGGAAAAAAAAGGAGAAAATCCAAAAAAGGGGGTTCTAGGTAAGGCCATGCCATGGTTCAAAAATGCCCAAAAAGTGGAGTTTAAATAGGATCCGAAAGGGGGAATTTTCGGGAGGAACATTGTTTTTTCTTTTTTTTTTTTTTTTTTTTTTTTTTCGTTTAGGCGGGAAAGTGTTGGCGGGAAAATTTGAATTCAGAAATTCAAATGTAAAGTCTATGGAGGGAAGGAATGTTTTTTTTTTTTTTTTTGGGTTCATGGCAAGAGGAAGGGAACGGGGAAAAAAAACAGCAATGAAAATCCAAAAAAGGGGGGGTTCTAGGTAAGGCCATGCCATGGTTCAAAAAGGCCCAAAAAGTGGAGCCTTTGTTTTTTTTTTTTTTTTTTTACACCTCCAAAATTTTGGATCCTCTAAACACATCATCCCATTTGATCTTCTAGTTTCAATTTTTCTAAGAACTACCTAGTTAAGCATAACCTTCTTAGAGTAGTACTCGGATGGGTGACCTCCTAGGAAGTCCCGATCTTTGACCACTTTTTCAAATTATTATTATTTTTTTAAATAAGAAGAAAAAAAAGACGTAAAAAGGAAAATATGTACATATTTACATCCACAATCTCTATTTTCACTGATAATAGGCCTTCAAATGAAGACCATTAACTGGAATTGATAGTGCATTACCATCCATATCTTGCAAATAAAAAGAATTAATTTGATTGGCACTTGTAATCTGAAATGGACCTTCCCATATTACCTCGAACTTGTGATGTTTGCCGGGCTTTGACTTCTTTTCATTCCACTTCAATACAAGGTCGCCAACCTTAAAGGTCCTTTCAGAAGCCTTTTTACTGAACCATATCTTCGTCATCTCAGCATGCTCTATGAAGGCTTGGTACGATTTCTCCCTTTCTTCCTCCAATTGTAAAAGTTGAGCCAACCTCATGCTCATGGGATTAGACTCATCATTTTCATCATCAACCAAATGCCAAGTTTGGAGGGCTGGTAATTCAATATGAATAGGCAAAACAACTTCTTTACCGTATACCAAGGAATAAGGGGACGCCTTGATGGATTTTTTTATCGAGATGCGATCAGCCCATAATGCTTGGTTCAAAAGCAAGTGCCAGCTCCGCTTATTGTCGCCAAGGGTCCTCTTCAAAATTTTGAGCAGGTTCTTGTTTGTTGACTCAGCCAGGCCGTTCCCCTACGGATAATAATTAGATGAAGTTTTCAAATAAATTCCATACGTACCCACAAATTCACTAATTTTGGCGCCTATGAAAGGAGTTCCATTATATGTTATAATTGCATCTAGGACACCAAAGCGAGTGATCAATCCTTCGAGAAAAGTAATGACCATGGCTTGATCCGCTTTCTTGGTTGGAATTGCTTCAGTCCATCTGGTGAAGTAATCAGTCATAGTCAAGATATACTTGTGGCCAGCAGATGAGTTAGGTTCAATAACCCCCACAAAGTCAAGGTCCCACTACTGAAAAGGTGCTTCTACTTGAATCGGGCGAAGAGGAAATGCTCCTTTTCTGACTCTACCAACATATCGCTGACAACTGTCGCAATGAGTACTTACTTTGTGAGCATCAAAAAACAAAGTAGGCCAAAAATAGCCTGCTCGAATGATTTTTAAGGCCATGGGCCTTCCCGCATAATGACCACCTGATAGTCCAGAATGAAATTCTTCTAAAATATTTTCTTTTTCGGAGTCCCTCACACACCTGAGAAGAATTCCATCAATGTTTTTGTAAAATAGCCCTTTAGGCAACAAAGTATATCTGAGAGCTTGCAACCTGAATCTTCGACGTTGCAAAGCATCAAGGCGAGATGGACATATGCCTGAGTTAAAATAATCGATCAGCTCTTCGGTCCAATCAAGATCACTGGCGGTATGGTTTGCACAAATTTTTTCATCCAGACTATCCTCATGCAACATATCTAATGACTCAGAAGTTGCACTTTTGGCTAGTTCCTAACATAGAGCTCTCCCATGAACTAACTTGGTTGGTCGGATCTCCACATCATATTCTTGAATTTTTGAGACCCAGCTTGCTCTCTTGTCTCCTAATTCTCCTTGGAGAATAAAATTTCTTACATCAGGGTGTATGACATGCACAACCGTTTTGCTCTGAGAAATAAAGTGTCGGAATTTCTTCAATGCTTTCATTACTGCATATACTTGTTTTTCAATAAAATTATATTTCTCTTGATGAGGAGAAATAACCTGACTCAAGAAAGCAATTGGTTTCTCACCTCCATCCTCTTGCGGTTGTGTCAAAACTACAACATAACTCTCTTGTTCACCGACTGCATAGAGAATGAAATCTTTAGAATAATCAGGATTAATCAATACTGGAGCCTAGGTAATCCTCTCCTTGATTTCCTTGAAAGCCTATTTTCTTGTGTCAGTCCATTTAAACTCAACACCTTTCTTCAAAAGCTCAGTCATGGGTTTCACCACTTGAGCGAAATCAACAATAAACTTACGAATGAAATTGATTTGGCCAAAGAAAGATTGCAAATATTTTTTATTGGTCGGCAATGGTAGCCTCAGGAGGGCTTCAGCTCTTGCAGGATCGATCGCCAATCCTTCTTGTGAGATTACATGGCCCAACAACTTCCCTTATTTGACAACAAATATGGACTTCTTAGGATTAATCGAGATCCCAAACTCACGACACTTCTCAAACACCTACCTCAAATGAGCAATGTGGTCTTCTCTGCGACATGAAAACACAGTCATATCATCAAGATAGATTACAATAATCCTATTCAATAACTCATCGAAAGCAATGTCCATAGCCCTCTGAAAAGTGGCACCAGCATTTGAAAGTCCAAATGGCATCCGCTGGTAGGCGAAAGTACCCCACTTGGTGGTGAATGTTGTTTTATACTGATCCTCGTCTTTCACCCAAATATGATTATACCCAGAGAAACCATCAAGCAATGAGAATCTCTGGGCGCCAACTACTACATGAAGTATTTGATCGATCTGAGGTAGAGGGTAATGGTCTTTTAAATATGCTTGGTTTAGATTGTGAAAGTCAACACACAACCGAATGTCTCCATTCATTTTTCATACTAGGACCAGGTTAGCCACCCATGTTGAGTGCTTGATTGGATAGATTATCTTGGCCTCTAGCATCTTCAACAACTCCGCTTTCATGAGGACTTCAATCTTGGGATTGACAGGCCGTTGTTTCTGATGAAAAGGTTTTACCCCTTCCTACAGTTCTATAGTATGTTGGATCACATTCTTATCATAACCCCTCAAATCGTGGTAGCTCCAAGCAACAATATCTGGATACTCAAAACACAATTTCTTGATATCTTCCAGCTCTTCTAGGGTGCCATCTATTCCAACCTTGATGAATTTCTCAGGCTCCAAATTCAACTCTCTATAATCCTTCGCATCTATTCTAATCTTGTGCTTCTCAACCCGATCACTCTGGTCAAACAGAATTTCAAGTGTAATCAATCCCCTAGGGATGTGATTATTTTTCAGTTGAATCATCCCTTCTCTCTCTTCTTCGGCAAGAACTCTATCATCAACGCTTGCAGTTTCTTTAAGTAGGAAATTGACTATCTGCTCATCGTTGTCAAACACTTGCCAATGAATATTTTTTTTGGGAACTAAGGGTCTGTAAATTACCCTAATTGTCTTAGGCTTTCTAACTACTTGCTCCACAGGGGAGTAGTTAGCACCAAGAGAGGCCAAAATATCTACATGTTTGTTTAGCTCTCTCGAAATCTCCTGAACATTTAAAGTAGTGAAAGATTAAAACAAGTCCCACACTCTGTTATGATAAGCTTTCAAGTAGTGCTACTTTGACACACAACTATTAGTGATCTGATTAATGATGAGTTCAGAGTCACCAAAAATATGTAGTTGTTTAATACCTAACTTCTTAGCTTTCTTCAATCCAAGGCATAGTACCTCATATTCAGCTGCATTATTTGTGCAACCCCAAGTTAGCCTATAAGAATAGGTCTTTTGCAATCCTTCGGGAGAGATCAACACAATGCCAGCTCCTGCACCATTCTTGCATTTGGTGCCATCAAAATACATTCTCCATAACTGGTCGACAACAGGATCAAGAGAATCAGGAACCTTCTCTTCAATTTGCTCTGGCTTCGTAATAGTATAGTAGCCAATGTCCATTCCAACCATCACATTGAATTCCATGAGTGAAAACTCATCCTCAAGGTGAAGCTCACCCAATGCTTCTTCCATTAAATCAACTTCTTCTAACTCCTCGGTCATCATGTTAACCGCTCCTGGGGAACTTTCTTCTTCCAACTTCTCAATGTGAAAAGGTGAGGGCTTCTCATTATGAATGTGAATCTTCTTTCCCTTGAATGGTATCTCCAAATGTGAGTAGTCTAAGGAAAGATATCCTCCCATCTTAGCCGTGAACTCCCTTGAGAGGCACATGCTAAAGTATGGTTCCAGGTCAACTACTACCACTTCTTGGATGACCGTGATTTGTGGCATACTATGAAGGACAATGGGAATATCCTTGATCACACCTACTATTTTCATAGGTGTCCCATCCAACTGCAAGACTCCAGGGCTACTCCTTGTATACTCCATACCCATGACTTCACAAACTACCTTTGGCATGACAGTTATCGTAGCACCATAATCAATCATGCAATTGTGCACTATCCAACCTTCCATCCTGAGTGACAAATAGAAAGGAGGTGGTCTATTCTTTCTAGTGGCTGAAGTAGTCAATGCTTGAGAAAAAATTGTCTGGGTAGGGCTTTTCCTACTATCTTTCACAGACTTCAATGATTCTTGTAACAGATCAACTTGCCCAGGCAATTGTAATGCATCATAAAGACTAACCTTAGCAGGAATCTTCTTCAACTCCTCAACAATGTTGTATGCGGATGTACCAGACTCCTCTTTGTTAGTGGCCTCATATTTGCTCCGATATTGTTGTGTGGCTTCTACCCTCTATCTTTTAGTCAAATATGGGTACTTGAGCTTTTCTCTGGCTTGTTCCTCTATTTCAGCTCTTGCCTACGAAGTCGATGCTTTTTCTTGTAATCTATCCTTCGCTTGTGGTGGTAAAAGGTATTTCAATAGAACAGGTGAATTTGGCTTTGGTGTTGGAGTAGGAGCTTTCACTTGTTTCTTCTCATCTTGCACCTTTGGGTCAGCAGGTACCCTTAACGGTTCCATTTCAGCTAGATCTATCGTAACTGGCTTCTTTCCAGCTCTTGTGAGAACTGAAACTTGTTCTTCGGATGGAACCATGAAATTGTGATCCATTTCAGTAATCATGTTAACCTGACCTCTAGAAGAGCTTGCAGCTAGTGTTTGCACGTAGTTCAAATGAACCATACAAGTCTCCTTGCCATGTGGATCATTACATGTAGAGCACCAGTATGTTCTATCTATGGGGCCAGCTTCCTCATTCGTTGATACATTTGGGTTCCTTTCAGGGGCCTTGCTTGTTGAAGCCACTTGTTCCCTGGTGATTGGTGGAGGTTGAAATCTCCTGGGTTGGAAATCTCTCTCGGCTTGCTTTCTTTCAATAACTGTGATTTTATTGCCCATTGCTCTTATAGCTGAATTAGTGGACTTCACTTCTTGCAAAAGTGTCATATATGGATCAGGATTTGAGGGGGAAGGAGGTGCTGGTAAAGGTAGTGGTGCTGGTGGTGCAGGTAATGTAGGAAACGGGATAGATGGAGGCCATTGAGGAGCTGACGGGGCAGGTAATTATGGAAAACTAGAAGCTGATTATTGTGATACCGAGATAGGAGTGATCGGAGGGGGTGCCAAATTCCATGAGGGGATTGGATACATTGCTGGCATTGGCTATGAAAACATGCTAGAATGAAGATATTGTGGGAGATCGGGAATAATGGGTATGGTTACCTTTGGGGGAAGCCTACCTACAACAATCAAATCAGCTTTGGCCTTTTGAGCTTGTGTATACAAATCTGGAAACATGTTCACATTGGCCTGGTGCACTACCATACCAATATCAGTGCTAAGCACTCGAAGGTAATAAAACGCCGCTTGTTCATGCGTAGGCCTCAAACTGTCTAGAACTCTTTGCCAACTTCGCACAAATCGGACATTAAAATCTACAATCTATTATTGAGGATGCCTCTGAATGGTGGTAAATTGGTGCAATAAAGAATATGGATCGGCCTTCTCATGGAAATTCTTGATCAGCAACTCGGCCAACTGATCCCATGAAGTAATGATGCCAGGTTCCAACGATCGGTACCAATAGAGCAATTTTCCCTTTAGCGACAAGACCAACAACTTAACCATCACATCCTCATATAGAATGTCATGAATTGTTGCCAAAGGAGCTACATATTGGATATGCTCATATGCAGTTTTTCCAGTACCATCATTATTCGATAAAGCTTTTAATATATCTTGAGGAACTAGGTTCTGTGCTTGCAAATTCAAGGCTCCCGAGCTATTCCATGCAGGGAACTGCCTTGGTGGCTGCTACTATTGATGTGACTGTGCCATGTGAACTGGAATATGAGGTGGGGGTGGAGAAACACTAGTGGCAGTACTAACTGGACTTGAAGAAATAGAAAACACACTAGCTATTTGTGAGGATGTTGCGAATGACGTAAGTAATGGGGTGACCAACCTAAGGCTTTCCCCTAATTTTTGGATATCAAGTTCAAAAAACTCATTGAGGTTTTTAGATTTTTCAGCCTTCAATCTTGTGATCACGAAGTATAGCTTTCACCGTCCCCATGTCCAAAGATTTCTAGATATGATCAAGTCGCCAGATGTTCTAATCATTCGGTAAAAAAAAGGTGAACATCAAACCTAAATTCTAGGACTCTTTTAAGTCCCACTAGGCATACCAAAAAATATTGGTCACAAATCTGCCTAAGTACAAGATATGATCACTTGTGCGCCCTAAACTTGGCCAACATTGAAAGGCCGAAGGAAAGAGATGTCCTCCGGACCAATCTCTAGAGAGGGCTGGTTCCCTTACTAAATCCTACACTGTTGAAGACTAAAGTTGCGGGAAAGAAATTGGAAATAACCGAAAGAGATGGGAAATATGGCCACAGGCCAAAAATGTAATATTGGGGAGAGATTAACAGTAGGAATTTAACTCAAGCACATGAATAGCATATAATAAAAGAGAGCAACATAATTTACTTACAACCTGTTGTGGTTGATCCACAACACGCCCCAAAAGTGGGGACCCACCCTTTTTGCAGGCTTACTAAGCAGATCTCAATCACCTAGATGCTAAAAAATGAAGAAAAAGAAAAATGCATAAGTGTAGAAAAGGGTCGCGAAATCGCGACAGGTCGCAAAATCGCGACATGTCGTGAAATCGCGACACACTGCGCCATCGCGACCAAAACCGGAAAACTGTAGCGAAATCGTGACCTGTCGGCGGCCCAACAGAAAAGGTGTCACGAAATCGTGACCTGTCGGTGGCCCAACAGAAAAGGTGTCGCGAAATCGTGACCTGTCGGTGGCCCAACAGAAAAGGTGTCGCGAAATCGCGACCTGTCGGCGGCCCAATGGAGAAGGTGGTCACGATTTCGCGACGTGTTTCGACGAAGGTGTACGGATGACAAAACGGTAGCGATTTCGCTACGGTTTTGTGAAAAGGAGGTCCGAAGGAGAAGCGGTAGCGATTTCGCTACGCCTTGCGGAAAGAAGACTCAAAATTCAAAATGGTAGCGATATCGCTACAAATTTCGTGGAGGCAGGCTCAAAGTCAAAGTGGTAGCGATATCGCTACCATTTCATGAAAAGAAAGCCCAAAGTCAAAGTGGTAGCGATATCGCTACCATTTCATGAAAAGAAAGCCCAAAGTCAAAGTGGTAGCGATATCGCTACCATTTTTTGAAAAGAAAGCCCAAAGTCAAAGTGGTAGCGATATCGCTACCATTTCATGAAAAGAAAGCCCAAAGTCAAAGTGGTAGCGATATCGCTACCATGTCATGAAAAGAAAGCTTAAGTTAAAAAGTGGTAGCGATATCGCTACCATTCGGGGAAAGCAAGCTTAAGTTAAAAAGTGGTAGCGATATCGCTACCATTTCATGAAGAGGAAGCTTAAGGTAAAAGTGGTAGCGATATCGCTACAAGGAGCTGCCAAAGACATACGACCGGAAGGAGTGTAGCGATATCGTGACATGTCGCGTTATCGCGGCTAAGAAGCTGAACAGGCGGCATGCAATTTTTGTCAAGATTTTCGCAGAAAAGCGTTACGAAAGGCGCAGGAAACGTAGGACACGTGGCGTACAAGTGTCAGAATTGCAGGAGCGTTACATGCAGTGGAAGATTTCGCGTGTTTGGGCATCCAGTATGAATTAAAAGCAAGGAAAAGCGGGAATTTGAAAGGTCATTTGCAGGAAGACGAAGTGAAGCGACAAAGGGAATCGAAGAGCCATTGCAGTACTATAAAACCAGAAATGCAGATTGAAGGAAGGGTTGGAAATTGCCGATTACAGAGTTGCAGAGACAAGAGCTTCGTGCTATTCTGGGCCTATACTTGGGCAATTTCCTTCATTGTTCGGAACTTTTATGCCCTGGAACATTTTTTGAGTGTAATTGAGTTATCATTTAATATAAAATACAGAAAGTTGGCATCTTATTGATGAGAAAGAAGGAGTCACTTTTGCATACATGATTTTAATGTCTATCTTTCCCTTCCAGATTTCTTAGGCTTTTAGGTGAAGTTTAATGCAAGATCTCTTGGTTGCTTCATGCGAACGCTTGAATATGGAATTACAGTAGAAACCCTCGAGACCCGCACCTAGCCTATTTGGATTGTGTGAATGTGCAGGTTCATTAGGTTAGGTTGTATGTAGAAAGCCTCAGTATCTTCGGTTTCATCTAATTAATGACAGCTTTCTGACTGTAATTTATTCTTATTTTTATTTATTTTGTTTTGCTTTTTTTTAAACCCGTACTTCGTTTTCAGTAGTTTAATTACTGTATTCAAATAAAAAAGCTGAAAATCCATCGGAACTAAAGATGAAAACAGATTTTATTCATTTTGAGTCCACTGAAAATTCAAGGTTAATAAACCATAGTGCCCCTTGTTAACATCCATTTGCAAACCCTAAGGTGTTCCTAGCATTTTATTTTAACAACATCATTGGTAATCAAAAATCAGCATAACAGGAACCTTGGAGAAATTGTTTTTTCTTTGCAAGCAGAGGATTTAGGACTCGGATCCTACAGGAGAGTGTGCTTTCACAATCGGGTGAAAACACCACTCAACAGATTGGCGCTAGAAGGAGGGCGAATTGGTTTATCTATTTTGATTTCCTTATCTGAATATTTTGTTTTTATTCAATTCTGAAATTATTTACGGCTAAACTGCAACATCGTTTTTGTTTTTGTTGCAGGTTTTCTTCGAAATAGCCGAGGGTTTCTTCAGGCAGGCTGGACCCACCATGCCGTATTGCGACCAGGTCTCAAACAACCGGAGAAACCATTTTTCACGACCTTACTGGTACTCCCAAGGGTAAATCCAAGCAAGTCGTAAGCACACCAGTCGCAAAAGGCCTATTTTCTCCAGGAACGTCGAGTGGACCTACGCCAGTAATATCCTTTGCCCCTAGTGTGCCTATAGTTAGTAATATTTCTACTGCTATTGTAGGTCTGTCTACATCAATTCTGAGTCAAATGGCTCAAGCTCCAGCAGCTCCTTGGTATGGAGCTAACAATACTCCTTTGAATATTGTTGGGGATATCCATGAAATCCCCAAGAACATTGAAAGATTTCTGCCTAAATACAAGCCAGATGGCCTAAGAACAGCAGAAGAACATATCCAAGCCTATAGGGATGTTTTAATTAGGCTACAAGTTCAGCATGAAGATGTAGCCTGCAGACTTTTTCCCATGAGCTTGGATCCAATAGCATATGAATGGTATATATGCTTGCCAACGGGTTCAATCACCTCTTGGACACAAATGGAAAATGCCTTTGTCAATCAATTTAGGTCACCCTTAGATCCCGCAACTATTTACAATCAGTTTATTACATGCAAACGGGGCCAAGGGGAACCAATCCGAATGTTTAATCAGAGATTCCAAAAGAACTATAACAGAGCAATTAGACATTTTGCTATCGATCCCGCAGTGGCTTTGCAGATATATTTTGGGGCATTGGACCCCATGACAGCCATGTTTGCAAGGCGTAATCCTCAGGTCACCACGCTGGCTTTGGCCTATAATGAAGCCATGACTATTGAGCAGCAATTGACACCGCAAGGCTACGGGTTTACCCAGATGCCTATGTTGGGACAGTGTGCTCCATATGGTCAAGCTCCCCAGGCAAATCAACTCATGGCACCACAAATGCCAAGTATGAACGCCTTCCCATATCAGCAGCCATATCCACCAGCACCCGCATATGCACCCATTCCAATACAACCAATCATAGCCATTCCACCTATTCTTGCATTTTTGCAGAACAGTCAATCAATTACGCAGGAAACTAGTCAAGTCAATCCTCAAGCCATAGTTCCTGTTCCGAATCCAATCCCGATTCAAGGTATCAATCCATATGGGAATAAAATTCCTCAGAACCCGACCCAAATGTGGAATCAAGACCCCATCAATTATGCAAATCCAATGGGGGTTAACAACAATGTGGTTCCATCGAAGGATGTTTTTTTGGAAGTCGAAGAGCTCAAGAAGCTAGTGCATAAACTAAGTAATGACAGGGTTCAACAACAGAAGCATGAGTCCCATGCCCCTCACCCAAATCGGAATTTTAACAATAGAGGGAGGCATTGGAACACCAAGCCAAACAATGGGGGAGTTCCTGCTCCCATTGCTAATCAATTAGATGCTTCTGCAGGCCCTAGCCAATCCAATTCTCTTCTGAATCTTTTAGATTTGGCGTGGGAAAGGGGGTGCAGGTTACATAACACAAAAGAACACAATGAGAGGAATTGTCCTGAGATTGCTAGATACACTCATTGTCTTCGAGCACAAGTTGATGATTTGGAACTGGTATCAAATGAGGATCCATCGTATCATCAAGACGAAAATATTATGGTGATGGAAACAGTATATCACCAAGAGGATGAAAGCGAGGAGGAAGAAGACGAAGTTTTGGAACAGGAGGTGCAAGCTTTTCGAAATTTCAGAAAGGGGACTCATGGGTACCATTTGAGGAGTAAATCTAAAGCCCCTAAAACCTCATCAACACCTCCAAACAATTCTATTCTTCCTCCAGATACAAAGGCAAGTAACAACCCTCCCCCTCCACTCGGAAGAGAAATGTCCAATGACGTCCAGAAGACAGTCAAATTCGAAAAACCAAATTATGACGTGGTGGAGGATATGAAGAAGTCCAAATCTAGCCTTTCATTCTTGGACGCAGCTAAATTGCCTGGTCAAAAGGAGGCGTTGATAAGAGCTTTGAACTCACCTGATCCGATGTGGAAGGAAAAAAGAGCTGAATCCCATCTGATTTTGCGAAAGGAGAGAAGGGATGTCCCGCCATTCTTATTGACTCTGAGAATTGCGGGTAAGAACTTGCATAACTGTTTGGTGGACACAGGAGCCACGAGCAACCTCATGCCTACGGAGATATGCAAAATGCTAGGTCTGCAGCCTGTTTCATCCAAATGTACAGTCCTGCAACTGGACAGATCAGAAGTAAATGTAGTGGGGACTTTATATGATGTCAAGATTCAATTGAATTCTGAACCCAGGGTTCAGCAGGTTGTGGACATTTTGGTGGTTAATATCCCGAGTAGGTATGGAATGCTACTTGCTAGGGATTGGATGAAAACGTTGAATGGCTATTTTGCAACAGACTGCTCGCATATGTGGCTACCATGGAAGGGAATTGCAAATCAAATAAGAGTGGAAAACGAACCGAGGCTTAAAGAGATTATAACAGATTTTAACAAGCCGAATGAAGTTCAGTTTTCTGAGCCAGACTTAGGGGTCTATGCGCTTGATGTTGAGGAAGCTACTGAAGAGTTTAAAGAAGAAGTGTGTCATGGTCATTCTTCTGAAGAAAAGGATTACACGTGGTTGCTCAAGTTTGATGGATCAAAGTCTAGACAAGGAGCAGGAGCTGGAGTCGAGCTCACTGGTCCAGGAGGTAAACCATTGCTAGCTGCCTACAGACTGCAATTTCCTTGCACAAACAATGTGGTAGAGTATGAAGCATTGATCTATGGTTTACGTCTAGCATTGAGCAAACATGTTAAATGCTTGAAGGTTTTGGGGGATTCTGAGTTGGTTGTCAAGCAAATCAAAGGACAGTATACATGCCGCGACAAAATACTGAGCCTTTATAGAACTAGGGTTATGGATCTCATGGAGGAGTTTGATGCATTCAACATAGCCCTTATTTCTAGGAGAGGAAATCGAATAGCAGACTCTCTTGCAGTCGTCACGGGCATGTTAAACCCGGTGGATATAAAAAGATGTAAAAAGTTTTCCATTGAGCTGGTTCCTTGTCCATCAATACCTGATAATGTAAAGAATTTCCAGGTTTTTGAAAGTGACAGGCACATCTTCAAGTTTGTCACAAACTCGGGTATTTTTGAAAACCAGGTGATTGATGAGGAACAAAGGTGGCAGGATGAAACAGAAGAAAGTGAAACTGCGTATCAATCCAACAAAATTCCTAAAGATGTGGTTTCATTAGAAAAGATGTTCGACATGGAATGCAAGAACAAGAATAGAAAAAGAGTCCCACTCCCCAAAGATGCATGCGATTCAATTAATCTAGGGAGTGGAGACAATCCAAAGGAGGTGTACATAGCAAAGGCATGTAGAGAGGAAGAAAGGAGCAATATAATACGAGCATTGAAGCATTACATAGATTGTATTGCTTGGAACTACAATGAGTCGAAGACTTACAACCAGAACATTATCACACATACCATCCCTTTGAAGCCAGACTCCAAGCCTTTTAGGCAAAGACAACGAGTTGTTAACCCGCTATTGGAGCCTTTGATCGAAAAGGAGGTTAAAAGATTATTGGAAGCAAAAATCATTTTTCCTGTTAGGCACTCAACCTGGGTGGCCAACCTCGTTCCAGTAAGGAAAAAGAGTGGAGAGATTAGGCTGTGCATAGATTTTCAAAATCTTAATAAAGCCTCTCAAAAAGACAATTATCCATTGCCATCGATTGATGAAATTCTGCAAATGGTAAATGGATCTGAAATGATGTCCTTTCTCGATGGATATTCTGGGTACAACCAAGTTCTTATACATCCAGATGATAGGATGAAAACGGCCTTCACTACCAAGTGGGGGACATTTGCATATAAGAGAATGCCGTTCGGACTGTTAAATGCGGGTGCAACTTTTCAACGCGCCATGGATTACGCATTCAAAGGGCTAATAGGCAAATGCATCATCATGTATGTGGATGATATCCCAGTTTTCTCGAAGAAGAGAGAGGATCATGTTAAAGATTTGAAGAAAGTGCTTCAAAGATGGAGAGAACATGGAATTTCCTTAAATCCCAAAAAGTGCATTTTCGGAGTAACGGAAGGAAAATTGTTGGGTCACATCATTTCAAAAGAGGGCATATCCATCGACCCAGAAAGGATACAAGCTATCCAAAACCTACCTCTCCCGAGCAAGTAAAAAGAACTGAGATCTTTCTTTGGGCAAGTCAATTTTGTGAGGAAGTTTATCTCTAGCTTTGCTGAGATAGCTAAACCTCTGAACCAGATGCTCAAGAAAGATGTGGATGTAAAATGGAACGAAGAAAGTAGAGTGGCTTTCCAGAATATCAAAGATGCCATTTCTAGAGCCCCTGTTCTTATAAGCCCAGACTACTCCAAGCCTTTTTATATTTATGCGTTTGCATCAGAACACTCCTTTGCGAGTGTCTTAACCCAAAAAGGTGAGGATAGTGTCAAAAAACCCATTGCATTTTTAAGTGCCCCCTTGAAAGACGCTCAATTAAGGTATTCAATCCTTGATAAGCAAATGTACGCACTTTTTAAAATGGTGAAAAAATTTAGGCACTACATCGTGCACAGCAAAATTATCGCCATCGTGCCCGATTCTGCTGTCAAGACCATGTTTTTACAGAATGAACTAGGTGAGAAGAGAGGAAAGTGGATTTCAACCATCCAAGAATTTGATCTCGAAATCCAACCAATGAAACTAGTTCGAGGACAGGGATCGGCGAAGGCGATCGTAGAAAATAATCCGCAAATAACGGGTCAATGCTCAAATACAGAATACATGGCTAAAGACGACTGGTATGTTGATATTGTGCAATTTTTATTGACTGGTAAGTGTCCTTCTAATTTAAATTCGACACAGAGAAGAGCCTTAAGGCTTAAATCTGTCAATTATCTGATAAAATCTGGTGTGCTTTACAGGAAGAATCATGAAGGTATCTACCTGAGGTGCTTGAACAAAGAAGAAGCTGCCAGGGTGTTGCAGGAATTTCACGGGAAACATGGAACTGGTCATGGTGCAGCCAATGCTACAGCACATCAAATCCTGAGAGCAGGATACTATTGGCCACATATTTTCAAGGATGCGCATACCCATGTACGATCTTGTCACATCTGTCAAGTGGCTGCGAATAGAGAAAGAAATGCAGCCATGCCGTTGTAGCCTGTAGTCGAAATGAGACCGTTTGCACAGTGGGGACTAGATTTCATCGGGGTTATTAACCCAAATTCTTCTGACTCTCATAAATTCATTTTGACAGCTACGGACTACTGTACAAGGTGGACAGAAGCGATTCCTACTAAACATGCCACCACAGATGTTGTGATTAAATTTCTTGAGGATCAGATTATAACAAGATTTGGAATGCCCGACTCTATTGTCAGTGACAATGGTAAAGCTTTTATTTCTACACAATTTGCAGATTGGGCATATGATAACAAAGTGAGCTTAAAGTTTGCATCCAATTACTATCCTCAAGGAAATGGGTTGGCCGAGTCTTCAAATAAGAATTTGTTGAATACTATCAAGAAGTTGCTTGGAAAAGAACCCTCGGGACTGGCACAGCCAACTAAAGTTTGCCCTTTGGGCAGATAGGACCAGAGTGAAAGAATCCATAGGGAACACTCCCTATCATTTGGTCTATGGGCAAGACCCGATATTTCTAGCAAATTTGAAGTTGCAGACCTTGCATTTCATACAAGAGTATTTGGGGACAGATGATCAAGTTGAAGCCAGGTTGAGCCAGTTGTTGCACCTTGATGAAAAGAGAGAAGAGGCCATGAATCACATGAATAAACACCAGGCAGTTATCAAGAGATGGTTTGACAGAAGAGCCAAGGTCAAATCATTCAGAATTTCAGATTTGGTATTACTATGGGACAAAAGACATGAGGAAAAAGGGAACCATCAAAAGTTTGATTGTCTTTGGTTAGGTCCATATCAGATTTCAGAGATTCTTGGGAAGAATACCTTCAGGCTGAAAACATTAGAAGGGGAAGATTTCATGCTACCGGTTAATGGGCAGATTTTAAAGCATTATTTTAGCCCTTAGGTTGTGAGACTTTGATATTATTCTTTTGATCTTGGTCGGGGATTTTCAGGTGTTGCTTTTATTGTTTAGGATTGTTAGTCTAGCTAGGATTTTGATTATGGATTTGATTTCAATTGACATGTGTGTTAATTTTGAAAAAAAAAAAAAAAAAAAAAAAATTTTTTATATATATGTTGAAGAATAAAAAATTGAGATGTCAACTCATGCTTAAGGTTAGGAGAATACGAAATATTGGAATTGTCTTGTAGAAGCTCCACAAGTAACATAAACATCTTAAGTTATATTGTTTGATTTTGTGATACATGAAAGAATCAGTTTTGCATGACAATTCATCCCATTTGTAGTTCAAGAAATAATGCATTCATGTTCCATCTCACCTTACATACATCTCATCTTAGTTACATATGCATCTTAGGTACAAGCCATTGAAGTATGTCAAATCCTCTTAGGATTGTGTTATAACATGTATGTAAGTAGCTCCTAAGGTTGGAAACTGAGTCTTGAGATATCTACAACCAAGCACGTCTCATCCATTAAAAAGGATCTTGAGCAAAATGATCAAAACCTAGCTTGGAGGAAAAGGTTGGGCGAAAGTGGTTTTCATGTCTATCCTATTATGCAACATGATCCTTAAAACAGTGGTTTTGACCACTTCCATAGAGCTTAAAGCCTAAAATCAGAGTAGTAAGGATAGGGGTAAATCCTCATCGAACTTAGGTTGAGGATCCAATTCCCCAAAGCTTTGATTTGACCCACATGGAGTAGTAAGGATAGGGTATAAATTCTCATCTCACTTAGGTTGAGAATCTGATTCCCCAAAGCTCTTATGTCTCATTTCATAAAGTCTTGGATTGTAAGGATCGTACTATTTGTCCTCTACAAAGGATGAGTAGTCATCCCCAAGGTCTAAGCAACAAAATTAATATTTTCCATTTACACCTAAGGTTTGGATTGTAAGGATCGTACTACTTGTCCTCTGCAAAGGATGGGTAGTCATCCCCAAGGTCCAAAGAAATGAAGATAAGTTTTGGATTGTGGGGTTAGATATGCCCATGCATGGCATCATGTCTTGCCTAAAAAACAAGACCACTGATTGTCTAGAGGGTTAGACTAGCATGGCCATTTCTTCCATAATTGGTTTAATTATTTTGCTCAAAGTGAGGTAATGAACTCTAAATCAGAATAGTAAGGATAGGGTTGAACTCTCATCTCGGTTGGTTGGGAGTCTGATTCCCCAAAGTTCTGATTTCACATTCACTTGCACATGGGTTCAAGATAGTAGGGACTCATAACCAACTTTGGGATACAATAAGGTAATAAATCAGTGGATCCTAAGAGGGTTTGGCAATCTTAAATGCTTGTACATAATAGTAGAAGAATGACCATGCCTTTTATGAGAATAAAATCTCCTTAGCACATTCATTAGGGTCACGAATCATTCACCATCCCACATATGCATTCATGCAAAACTGATAATGGAGTGTTGATCAATTTCAAATGATAGGGAAGGAAATTCATTGCACACACTGAGCTAATGCTTGATGATTCTGATAATTCATGTACTTCTGATCTTTGGGCATTTGTTATATTGCTTACGTGCTAACACATGTTTTTGAGTTATGATATGTTTCAGGTTGGGTTCTTACTAAAATGCTCAAGAGCATTTGACAGCAGAGTCGCCATTTGTTGTGGTTGATCCACAACACACCCCAGAAGTGGGGACCCACCTTTTTTGTAGGCTTACTGAGCAGATCTCAATCACCTAGATGCTAAAAAATGAAGAAAAAAGAAAAATGCATAAGTGTAGAAAGGGGTCGCGAAATCGCGACATGTCGCGAAATCGTGACATGTCGCGAAATTGCGACATGTCGCGAAATCGCGACACACTGCGCCATCGCGACCAAAACCGGAAAACTGTAGCGAAATCGTGACCTGTCGGCGGCCCAACAGAAAAGGTGTCACAAAATTGCGACCTGTCGACGGCCCAACAGAAAAGGTGTCGCGAAATCACGACCTGTCGGCGGCCCAACAGAAAAGGTGTCGCGAAATCGCGACCTGTCGGTGGCCCAATGGAGAAGGTGGTCGCGATTTCGCGACGTGTTTCGGCGAAGGTGTACGGATGACAAAACGGTAGCGATTTCGCTACGATTTTGTGAAAAGGAGGTCCGAAGGAGAAGCGGTAGCGATTTCGCTACGCCTTGCGGAAAGAAGACTCAAAGTTCAAAACGGTAGCGATATCGCTACAAATTTCGTGAAGGCAGGCTCAAAGTCAAAGTGGTAGCGATATCGCTACCATTTCATGAAAAGAAAGCCCAAAGTCAAAGTGGTAGCGATATCGCTACCATTTCATGAAAAGGCCTGTAGCGATATCGCTACCATTTCATGAAAAGAAAGCCCAAAGTCAAAGTGGTAGCGATATCGCTACCATTTCATGAAAAGAAAGCCCAAAGTCAAAGTGGTAGCGATATCGCTACCATTTCATGAAAAGAAAGCTTAAGTTAAAAAGTGGTAGCGATATCGCTACCATTCGGGGAAAGCAGGCTTAAGTTAAAAAGTGGTAGCGATATCGCTACCATTTCATGAAGAGGAAGCTTAATGTAAGAGTGGTAGCGATATCGCTACAAGGAGCTACCAAAGACGTACGACCGGAAGGAGTGTAGCGATATCGCGACATGTCACGATTTCGTGACATGTCGCGTTATCGCGGCTAAGAAGCTGAACAGGCGGCATGCAATTTTTGTCGGGATTTTCATAGAAAAGCGTTACGAAAGGCGCAGGAAATGCAGGACACGTGGCGTACAAGTGTCGGAATTGCAGGAGCGTTACATGCAGGGGAAAATTTCGCGTGTTTGGGCATCCAGTATGAATTAAAAGCAAGGAAAAGCGGGAATTTGAAAGGTCATTTGCAGGAAGACGAAGTGAAGCGACAAAGGGAATCGAAGAGCCATTGCAGTACTATAAAACCAGAAATGCAGATTGAAGTAAGGGTTGGAAATTGCCGATTACAGAGTTGCAGAGACAAGAGCTTCGTGCTATTCTGGGCCTGTACTTGGGCAATTTCCTTCATTGTTCTGGAACTTTTATGCCCTGGAACATTTTTTGAGTGTAATTGAGTTATCATTTAATATAAAATACAGAAAGTTGGCATCTCATTGATGAGAAAGGAGTCACTTTTGCATACATGATTTTAATGTCTATCTTTCCCTTCCAGATTTCTTAGGCTTTTAGGTGAAGTTTAATGCAAGATCTCTTGGTTGCTTCATGCGAACGCTTGAATCTGGAATTACAGTAGAAACCCTCGAGACCCGCACCTAGCCTATTTGGATTGTGTGAATGTGCAGGTTCATTAGGTTAGGTTGTATGTAGAAAGCCTCGAGTATCTTCGGTTTCATCTAATTAATGATAGCTTTTTGACTGTAATTTATTCTTATTTTTATTTATTTTGTTTTGCTTTTCTAAACCCGTTCTTTGTTTTCGTAGTTTAATTATTGTATTCAAATAAAAAAGCTGAAAATCCATCGGAACTAAAGATGAAAACAGATTTTATTCATTTTGAGTCCACTAAAAATTCAAGGTTAATAAACCATAGTGCCCCTTGTTAACATCCATTTGCAAACCCTAAGGTGTTCCTAGCATTTTATTTTAACAGCATCATTGGTAATAAAAAATCAGCATAACAGGAACCTTGGAGAAATTGTTTTTTCTTTGCAAGCAGAGGATTTAGGACTCGGATCCTACAGGAGAGTGTGCTTTCACAATCGGGTGAAAACACAACTCAACACAACCTTACATAGATAACCTCTAGGATTGCATTCCAAAACTCACTTCATCACCAGCAATATTTAAACTCAGATGCATAATTTAAATTTAAGTAGCATATAAGAAATATGAGCATAAAAGAGAAATGCATAAAATAGAAGGAAATCACACATAAAGTCACTTGAAAAATCAGAATCCAAATATCTCTTATTTACGCAGAGAACTTGATAAGTTTTCTTGCAAAATGTATCTCCTCCTTTACAATGGAAATTTGATTAGTATTTATAGAGGTTTTCACCTCTTTCATTAAATTCATTTGGAGGCAAGGTGTCAGCCACTCAGACACCAATAGCAACAAATTTCTCCTTGGCAACAATAATGAACCAATGAACAAATGCCAAAGAAAATATATACTGATTTTATCACATGGCATATCAGGCTTCAGCATGAATCAACGATCTGATTTCATTTTCTATGGTGGCACCTTGGAAATGCATACCCATGAAATGGTCGATGCCTAAAAAATGAACAATATTGCACTGGAGTCCAAAGAACCTGGCAATTTTGGTGATAATATTGCCACATGAATTAACTTCATCAATCTTAATCCTTTTTCAAAGAAGATTTTCATTGAAAACATGAAATTTCACCCAAAAAATGGGTCTTCATCTTCAATTAGCCTGGAACGAGCTTTTGCTTGGAATGTGCATTTAATACTTTCATCCTATGTGAAATGAAATTGTACCCCAATATTTGTCCTTTTCTTTCGAATTTTTCTGCGAAAATATTCTACTGCCATAAGTGGTGCCAATCTTGGAAACTTGATTTTTTTTAAAAATTAATGAGAACAAAGAAAGCAAAAGGCCTTTCGAAAAGCAAAAGGTATTTTGGAGAGCGAAAAAACCATTTTGGAAAGCAAAAAAGCCATTTCGGACAAAAAACATTTAGGAGAAGGGAAAATCATTTTAATTGCACCTGAAATTACATCCATAAAAAATGTTCAATGTGTGAAAACACTCAAACAACATTTGTAAGTTTTACTGGCAAAATTACAACAAAATTTCAATGTGGCAAAAATGCCAACACTAATATTTTGATTGACCTAGAGGAAACCATCAACGTTATGACAAAGGATACAATGCAAATATTACAACTAAAAAACTTACATCCTATGTCCACAATATTGGAAATGGTTGATCGGTCAGTTGCCAAATCAGAAGGAATAATTGAAAATATTCTTGTATCAGTTTCATCATGGGAATATCCAGTTGAATTTTTGGTATTACAACCTCAAAATACTATGAATGACTACCCAATAATTCTTGAAAGGCCTTGGCTTGCTACGATAATTGCCTTCATTGATTGTAGATAAGGATATATGACCATTTGAATGGAATTGACTCAAAGAAAATCTCTTTGTATCCTCATACAAAATCTTCAATCAATTTTACTAGTAATCTATGGTTTCTTAAATCGGATGAAGAGAATGAAGAGAACATTTCAACAGTAGCCACCATAATTGTGAAATATCATGTTGAAGAATTAGATCCATCTAAAAGAATTATATTTGAAGAGGATACGATCTTAATGAATAATTTGTATCATTCAATACTGGAAGATGAATCGATTACTATCAATATTTTACTATGGAAGGATGAAGAACAAGAACTTGAACCACTACCGTCCATTCCAATACAAGACAATTATTTTAATTTACCACATAGATGGCATCGCTATATTTTATCATATTTTTTTTATCCTATATCAAATTTAATTCCATAAAGAATTTCCTTTTATAAATATACTCAGATATTCCATTATATTTTACCACACCATTGCCCACTCAACTCATTAATAAGCAGTTTTGAAGAAATCAATTCGATACAACCTAGTACAAAATAAATTGAAGTACAACCAAAAACGTTTTTGAATATCAATAGTTGGTTGACAAATGACCAAGAAGAAATATTATTTAATGTATTGAGTCGATATCCCAATACTTTTGCATGGGAATACAAAGACATGACAGGAAATCATACAAACATATGTACTCATCGAATTTACACAAATGATGTTAAACCTATAAGACAACCACAATGGTGATTGAACCCTATTTTACACAATATTGTGAAAGATAAAATTTGAAAAATTGCTAGAAGTAGGATTCATATACCCCATTTTTGATAGTCGATGGGTCACCATTAGTTATTGTTCCAAAGAAAAATGAAAAAATATAAGTGTGTGTTGACTATAGAGAATTAAACAAAGCTACACATAAAGACCATTTTCATTACCATTCATAGATCAAGTGTTAGACACACTCGATGGGAAGAAGTATTTTTGTTTTCTTGATAGATTTAGTGGTTATAATCAGATTCAGATAACACCCAAAGATTATTGGAATATATTACATTATTTGGTACATGCTAATGTACCACCTTGGGTACATATTTAGATTAGGAGAGTGTCTTATATTAGAGTGTGAGTATTTACTTTATGCAATGTAATAAATGCACAAGTGTGCAAAGTATTTTGGTAATGTAAATGTGCATAATAGTCCATGTTCACATGAGTCCATAAAGTAGGATAGTGAAGAGTCTCAAGAAGAGTGAAGGCCAAGAGTGCTCCATATGAAGAGTCACATTTATTATATATATGTCTATGTGTGTGTGTGAGATATATATATTGTAGAATGAGAGTGTGTGTAAGTATGGTGTATTTGAGATATTTATTCAATGGAGATATAATTTTTGTGAGAATTTGTTAAGAAATCCTATTTTGTCTTTTGGGTTTCTTCTTGGTCTACTTTCCATTCCTCTTTTGTTCATGTCTGTCTTGTTTCTCTATAGGCTATTCCTATTTCCCTAGTAGAAAAGAGTGGCCTACACCCTATAACATCCACCCTTGTATTAACTATCATGCAATTGATTTTTTCTTAATATAAGAGCCTTATGTTTTATAGTCCATATGTCTCCTCATCTATAGTTGTAATTGTTGTCTTGTATGAGATGCATTTTTTATCATTCTAAAAGGGATAAATGGTAATTTAATATAATTTTATCTTATAATTTGGTTCTATAAATTGTCCTCTATACCGCCATATCTTGGGCCACATGGTATGAACTATTTAAACCCTATAATTCACTAAGGTAAGTGCTCAAATATTGTTGTAAAACTAATACAACCACATGTCATGCTCATGGTGTTTACCCTTAAGATGTGATGTAAATTGTAAAACATAGAAAATATGATATTGAAACCTCCCATGATACCTCCATTAATTCCTTAGACCAACTAACCAAACCATATGACCACACATCGACTTGAATAGCCAACACAACAACACACACCTTGTTTTTACCTTTGTGAAGTCGATTGAATGGCGTGTCCCTTCCATAACGATTTGTGTAGTTAGAAACCATAAAGCTTAGAATATTCTTTCCATGTACTCTAAATTTAAATTTTTAAAATTCAAAACATAAAAAGGTAAAGTATACATCTTTTGTCGCTCAAAACAAATCCTCAGATGAACAAAGTTGATAAAATATTAATGATCCCAATCAATTTTATATAAGAAACCAAAACAATATTGATGAATGTTTTGAATTCCTTACCTTTTTTTCTTACAAATATTTTTATAATTATAAACATCAATTTCAAATCTTTGTGTTTTTTTTTGGAATCAACAATGAAATTTTCTTTGAACTTTGTATCTAAAGGTCTTTGTAGTGCACTAAATTCCACTGAAAAAATACCTGGCAACTGGAGATGGTCACAAAGATTTCAATATATTTGATCTAATAGTCAGCAAGCAATTTGCATTCTCATCTATAATTCTTGATCTTAAATAGGATCCTAAATCCTTAAAATATTAAGATAAATGAGCATCTTGTGCAATCCATTTCTCTCAATTCATATGAGCTAAACATTTGCATCAAATAATGAATATGAGGTTATGATAAAGAATATGTAAATTGATCACTTGGTCATCATAGGTAGTTCATAAATTATGATTGAGACAATGAAAAATGACCTTAAAAATTTATTAAACATGACTAATATAGGGTTTATACATTATTGGTGTTGGCTTTTAAGCCAGATTATGTTAGGTATCAATATTTTGGATCTTGAGTAGACTCAAATATAAGAGAAATTAAAATATGAGTTGGCCAATATAAAAATTAATAACATGCAAGAAAATAATATGAATATAAAATGGCTAAAGTCATTCATGCAATAACATAAATAAAACTTATAGTAGAATTGCTCAAAATATGCATACAAGCTTTGATATTATTAATGCTTGAATGTGATCTTCATAGATCCATTTTATATACAACCATGGAGTTTTATCTTCATAATACAAAGATTACTTTTCATGTACTTGACTATTACTCTTCTCACATATTTAGGAAATGCATATTTTACTATTCCATGCATTAGACAAATCCTCTCATGTCTTTTGGCTTTTCTTCTTTCCACTTGTATACATGACTTTGGACTCTCTTTTACATGCACACTTAACTCTATGATACTTGCATACTTTTACATGACACTCAGACACTTCTACATGCACACCTAATACATGACACTTGTGCACTTTATCACATTACATATTTGCACACTTAATTACATGACACTTGTGCACTTTCTCACATTACACACTTGCACACTTAATTACATGACACTTGTGCATATCCTACACATAGACACTTACATAAAGGGAAAATATAAATCACACTTCTAAACTATAGACTCAAACCCTATTCTAATATTTACATTGTACCATAGGTACCATGGGGGTACATTAGCATGTACCAAATAATGTAATATTCTCCAACAATTGTCATAGTTTGAAGGTGTAGCAAAATAGAGAATTGTATCTTCATTATGCAGATATAATACACCAAGAATTTGTTTGAGAAGTTTTGGATGAGAAACTATAAGTTCATATCCATAACCATTAATACAAGGCTATAGCTATGTCAAAATGATTCGTCATCTCAATTGAATGTAACTCTCCATTAATAATTTATTAGGGGTTTTATTTACTTAAACTACTACAAGCCAAATATTAGCTAAGATGTTAGTTATATTTTCTAATTCATAAAATAGCTAAATATGCTTTACTAAAATATAGCAAATAGAATGCTCATATGATTAGGTCTTTTTATCTCAATTATAATTCATATTATTAAGATTACTACACTAATAAATGAAGATATTATGTGTTAATTATGGAATGTTCAAAAACCTCCTTTACATATTCACTTATTCTTGTAGATAGTAAACTTAATAACCTATATAAACTACTCAATTCTTCATTTTACAAGAATGTTTGTTTTAGATATTGGTATGGATAACAAGATAATATCACATGTTTCTCATGATCCACTTTTTCTTTTTTGCAGAGTAAACAATGTATTCTAATCTGTTAAATATTTTCCATCTATTTCAATTTCAAAATGATAAAAGCTTAGTCTAAATTGATGGTAATATTATTATTTTTGGAATTGTGATATTCTTTGAGAGGTGATTTCATTCTTTGTAGGTTACCACTAAATTTATGTCACATATATAAAATATTATTTCCTTACTAGGATCTTTCCAAATAATATCTATTATTTCTCTATGAAGCCTCAAATTTTTATTTGCTTAATTCACTTTCATCAACTTTTCATTTTTTAGTTGATTATATGGGATTGAAATGGACCCTAGACATACTATGTCATCACCATATTACCACAATATTTCAATAAACCATATTATATATCCTAGCAAGATTTCAAGTTGGATCTCCCTATTAAGAGCCCAAACTTTTAACTACTTGAGCTAGTATTATTTCATTATCAATATCTCAATTTTCAAAATTATTAAATTTATAATAATTATAACTTATTCATATTTTCAAATATCATTAATTTGTTAAAAATAATATTAATGGAAAAAATACACAAGTAACTTATGTTAATATGAAGAGAAAGAAAATATCATCATATCATCTTAGGTACTATAGTGGAATCTCACTACAATTCATTTTTTGAGCATCCAAAGGGATGCAAGTCCCAAGGCAGAAGCAAATGCTTGGCATCCATTACCAACTTCTAGAACATACACATCAAAGTTCACCAATTAGATAACTTCATAGGGTGAGGACGATTATAAAAATCCTCATGTTATACGACCATGAATATCATCGAATCATCACATGTAAAATCCATGATAGTCTTGTTAAGCCCTTTCAATAATATCTAGAATGAACCCCATGACGAGTGGTGGTTGATTAGCATTTTTGGTGATAACTAAAATTTCACCATCATTGGTGAAGCTTTGGCCCAAAGTAAATCCATGGATTATCCAATCGAGCTAATTCTTATTCACATTTGATTGGGCACATAACCTCTTGCACCCTATTTGTTATATTTCTACCACACTCTTAGGGTGATACCTAAGGGGAGGAATGACTTAGGGGAGATCAAAAGCTAGGGAAAGAGGATAAGGAATCATGGGAGCTCTACATTAGGATATCTCATGAGGCATATGCTTCCAAATTCAATAATTAAGGATCCAAGGTGAAACTTCTCTACACCAACCACCTATCTAATACAAGGGTTGGGCTAAGATGATAGCATAATTTTTGACATGGAAATATACTCGGAAGTAGTCCCACAGACTAAAGCATCATAATTTTGTTTGCACTATGTGAGGTTCTGAATACCTCTACCTTAAAATAAGTTAAGGTTAATATTTGATCATGAAGGCAAAAATTTGGTAAGCTATGAGGACAAAATATGCAAGCAAAGAGTGATCACAATTTTTTGTGGAAACTGATCAAAGTGGAAGGAAAATGTCTGATGAGACTCCTAATTGGGACTCAAGAATTCTATAAGTGCTAAAAGGAATGAAAAGTCCTTATTAGTAGATGTCATAAAGAAAAAACATTTGAAAGGGATGGAAAAAAATTCTGATAGGGCAACCAATGACTTCAATGAATGGGAAACTCTTCAAAACAAAAATGGGAGAGAAAAGTAATGGCACATTGATTATTAGAAAGGTAGCTAAGATATAATGGCATATCATTACTAAGAAAGTACAAAGCCATATATCAAATATACTTTAGCTTGATAATGTAAGGACAGGTGGATGAAACATTAAAAATTGAGGAGACAACACCTACAACAATGGTAGCTCTAGATTGATACTGGATATGGTAGAGGATGTCTACATTTAATTTTTAGAATCCCCAAAATAGGTATCTAGAGGATCAAAGTCTTAGAAAATTTTGGAGAGAAATATCCCTATTGTAATCTATAAATAGTATTAGCCTAGACTATAAAAAATATCAACAAGTTTACAATTGTATTCTTTTGTAGGTTTTCCCTTCATTTTCTTTTGTATAGCAGTTGCCTCTTAAGTGGATTATGGGAAAATTGAAGGTCCACTCTCATCATAATATCTATAATTTTACTATTTTAATATATATATATGGAGGCCTACATCAATTTTTGTATCAGACATTTATGACTTCCTGCAGACCATTTCTATATGTGTGTGTGCTTGTAGTCTTTACCTACTTTGGATTTTATTGATGTATGTGTGTGAGAGGCCTATATAAATTTTTAGATCAACCATCTATGGCTTCCTACAAACACACATATTTATGAATGCTTATGTTGATGACTCTCATCTATGCTTAATTGTATTGGGGAGAGGAAATATTCATTACTGGCACATAATGTTTAGGCTTGTTGTGAAGAGGGATCGTAGCAGATATTTTGACACATCACTAAAATCCCTTTGAGTTGTTTGCTTTTATATTTCACATCCCTTTTCCTCTTTTGAGTACAAATGTGTCATAAAGATAACATTTTTTTTTATTAGGTGGAAGAAGGGGTTTTGAAAGGAGCCCCAAACCTTTTACAAAGGGGTTTTTAGGGTCCCCAAAATTTTAATAATAGAAAAGGACCTTGAAAAGACCACAAGAGAAACAAAGACAAGGATCCAAAGGAGAAACAAAGAGATCCAACAATAGGAACTATGAACAAATCTCCAAAATAAAGATCTAAATATGCTAATATTTAGACCAATCCTTCAACAAAAGAAAATTAAAAAAGAGCATGAATCTCAAGGAGAGACTCAAAAACTTCCCTTATAGCCAAGAACATTAAATAAAATTAAAAAAACATAAAAGTTCTATTTTATTTTTAAAACCAAAATTTGGAAAACCTTCCTACCCAACCAAGTAAGAACAAGCTTGAACCCAGCTATCAGCCACCAACCACCCAGATCCCACTCAAATTTGAACCAAAAAAACTTTTCGCTCAAAGAGAGAGGAGAGAATATACATCTAGTTGGTAGGTAAATTTAGACAAGCCAACACAAAAACCATAGTTTTAGAGGGAACCAAAATATCCCTACACATAGAAGGATCTAGACCCTTTGAAATCTAGTATTAAAAATCTTAGAGACCAAAATTACAAAAAATTAAGCTCTAATATGAGAAATCACTAAGAAGACATTTTTTCTAGACAAGACAACCTCAACTAATATCTCGATCTTTCTTGAAATAGTTAAAAGATAAAAATTTCTTCCTAGGAAGAAGACCAAAGCAAAGATCTCCTGATAAGACTTCCTAGGATCCATAAACACATGTGGAACTAGTTCCACCCAAAAATTAGATAGATTCATACCTTTTGGCACAAAAAAACCTCACAAAGATAGCAGTCCAAGGGAAAGAAACTCAAAACTAAAATTTGATCGACATCAACCAAATACCTTAGAACCTATCTCTCTCAACATAAATATCTCTTGTTGGATCCACAAACTCAACTAGGAAACCTCTAAGAACAATCATTTATCCCCACACAGAAAAAACCCTACACATAATAACTTTAGGTATTTGAGTCTTTCTCCCTCTTAGCACAAATCCCATGAAGGAGATATCCTACAAGAACCTCATATGATCCATGATAGGATATGCATTCTTAGGGGAAGTAGTTTTAGGACCAAAAAATAAGTAAGAATAAGTAAGATATAGCAAAGGGATTTTGAAACATTTTCCCACCCAAACCCAAAGCTACTGAAGGAAAGGCTAGTAAGAACATTTTAGGATCCATAAAAATAGAATCCATATTATTAGTCCAAGCAAATCTAGAATCAACTAAGATCCTTTGCACATCTAAAATATGAATCCAAGAGATACCCTTGCAAACAACAAACTTGCTCGCAAAAACCAAAGGCCAATCCAAAAAATTGACTAAGATATAAACATCATTCCTACCTAGGATAGGCTCAAAGGAGAGGAGAACCAAATGAAACTCCTCAGAAAATGACAAAATGGTAGGAGGTAGAACCACAATAGCCCCTATGGGCTCCAAGCCCACTGACATGTCAAACACAACCCCAAAATTTGAGCTCCATAGTAGGAACCCATCCACACTCTTGAAGCCACCCAAACCCTCTATCTCTCATGAATTTCCATAAAGATAAAATATTAACAAGGATTTGGCCTTGTAAAAACTTCTAGAGGCCCCCAATTGCATCAAATCCTGCACTCTCAGTTATGACCCTGTTGTATCGCTCCTCATGTGGCATGCTTGTTTTGGCTAGGACAACCAAAGATGATAATAGTTTAATGGCACACTTGCTGGGATCCTAGTGATATATTATTTGTCTTATAACCATGATAACAAGTTAGTCTAGACTTGGTGTATGTCTAATCCTACCCGTACTTGTAAGCACCTCTCACTCACTTGGAACTTCACTCTAATGAACACTAGAAGAAGCCATTAATAGATATATTAGATTGAGGTTCTAGTGACTCCACTCATTAATTTTCATTCACCTAGTGGCTTCACTTAAACAAAGAACCCATAAATAGCCAAAAAAAGAACCTTTGATCAGGTTTTATGTTAAAAAAATTTGATAAGGGTTGCTACCACTAACTTACAACCATTCCATGAAGAAGAAGAGTTGTATGCCATAATATGGTTGCTTCACCACCACCCCCTAGAACATTCCCTACCTAGAATGATATAGGTCCATAGGCACCACCAATGCCATATGAAGTATGGGATGAAATTCCCTAGTTTGCTTTGAAGTATCTCACTTATTTTACTAGAGAAAATCTCACCACCACCATTAAGCATCTAAACCATATGGAAACTATATGGAAAATTCATAATATAACAGAGTAAGACATGGATTTAAGACTACTAGCAACTTCTTCCAAGGAAAAATCTTGAGAATGATATCTCACACTCTAGTCTATATCAATAGCTTGTTGGGACCAGCTTGATAATTTATTATTTGAGAGATTTAGAGAGAAGGAAAATGGGCTATTACTCCTAGAATAATTATCAACTATTAAGATAGATCCCATGGAGGTGGTAGAAGATTTTAACCTCAAGTTTCACAAGTCCTAAAATTTAATATTTAAGGAACTACATCCTCTGCTATATATGACACTCATAGACTATTTGAAAGCCTTGGATTTTGCAATCTCAATGATAGTTAAATCTAGAGGTGGAAATTCTCTATTGGAATCTTATGGAATAGTCATTCAATTTTAACATACTTTAATATAGATTGAAAGGATAGCCCCTACACCCCATATGCCTATGTACCCTAATGCACAATCTCCTTATCGACCTAATTTAGTTGTTCAATCAATGATATCTTAGGCATCCTAAGTCTCACTATGGTTGCTATTGCCCCACAGAATCCAACCCCACCTACTCTAGAGGATCCTTAAAAGGATGCATACCACAAGTTTCTTAAATTAATAGCCAATGAAATATTGGCCATGAGGAGGGAATAAAATATCCTAATGTATCCCTACCTAAACAATCCATGAACTCCTTTCCTGTAAGGGAACTAGGGTTATAGAGTCTTATCTAATGGTTATTCCAACCCTCAATTCCAAAATAATTAGGAGAATGGTCAAACCCAAGTCTAAAGTTAGTAGATAGTCCTAGTGGTAACCCCACTACAAATAGAAATCCCTAACCATACTAGGGAAATAGCCCTTATACAAAACAATTATGTAGAAGAGTCTACCTCTTGGTATTGCCCACCCCTTGATGTCTCTTATCCTAGCCACTACAATGACCAAGATGATGCCATCCTAGACATCCACTTCATACTTAGGAGTAAAGGAGTAGATACAAGAGCAAGATATCCACATCCCTTCTATCTCATAACCTAACTATGCTCCTTAGGAGCAAGTTTAGTAACTTAGGATGAGGAAGAAATTTCTATAATATCTAAGGATATGGGAAACCTAATGTCCAAGATACCATATGTACTATTGGACTATCTATCATGGTTTAAGAAGTGAGAAATGGAGAAGAGGGACAAAGAAAACCCAACAATCATTGGTAGTTAGTGTAGACTAGCCAAAGCAATGTGACAATATTTAGTTGTGATACCTTAGTAGCCAAGGGAACTTGTGTCCTTACCATAATTTAGCAAGATGGCCAAAAGGTTCTAGGTGACCAAGCTAAAGTAGTCGATAATAACTTAGGAATTTCAATAGTTGTGCCAACCAAAGTCCCAACGTTTGTTAATAAAAAACACCCAAATAGTCCCTGGGGTAGCAAGCCTCACTATCAAAACCAATCAAAAGCTCCCAATTCATTAGATAAAGGTTGAGATTCATCCCAAAGTGAATGTTAGCCCTTGGATCCTTCAACATAATGGACCTGTTGAGGGGTATTTTTACCCAATTGTGAAAGTACACTCTCCCTTAAGATTTGGGTTCCAAATCCCCTCTTGCAAAGAAGTTAAACAAACAACTTCTCCAAGGTCTCTGCTGTATTAGCATTTGCATATGTGTATTAGTAATCTCAAATAAAGATATTCAATTTTAAATGCTTGGAACACCTTAGTGATTGCAAGTAACTGTAAACAAGGGGCAATGTTGGTTTATTTTACCATGAAGCTTTAGTGATTGTTCATTGAACCAAAATAAAGCAAATGTGAGTTGGCCCTCTTATGACCTTCAATGTGATGCTCAAATTACCCCTCTTTCGTAAAATCAGAATTTTTATGAAGAGAGGGCAATTTTAGGCTCCAAAAATGGAAATTTGTGAAAATTCCATAAAACATAACCCCTTCAATGAAATTGGAATTTTCATGAAGGGAATGTCATCATAGGCTCATGAGCGTAAAACAAGACTGAAAAAATGAAATTTGACCTTAAAATGGAAATTTTTTATTTTTGGATTTTTTAAAATCTGCAGTAAAATAGCAACTTCGATGAATTTTTAAAAATACTAAACAACTTCGAAAATGAAATTTTAAAATGTGTATTGGAAGTCTGTAGTATAACCTACGCAATGGTGAAATTATTTTTGGATTTTGACATTTTTTAAATGTTTATTTTAATGCCTAAAAATTAAAAAAAAGTTAAAATTTTTGAAAATAAAATGCAGAAAAATGAAAATGAAATGCAGAAAACTGAAAATAAAATGCATTCAGTATGATGCTATCCTATTTCGACAAAACCGAAGATGTGAGGTTTCCATGCATGCAACCTAACCTGTTGGACTTGCAAAACAAGCACAATCCGGATAAGCTAAGTGCTGGCTCCTAGGGTTTTGAATGAGGTTTTCAGATTTAAACATTCGGATGAAGCAACCAAGAAAACTTGCATAAACTCCATTTACAAGCCTAAAATCTGAAAAGGGAAAAAATAGACATTTAATATTGCATGCAGAAAATGACTCCTTCTTTCTTGTCCATAAGATGCAACTTTCTGAAACTTTATGTATTAAAAATTTATCATTTTACAATAACATAAATTTTTGGTTTTCCCAAACCAGTCCATGGAAGAAAAACAGCCCAAACAGGTCCAAAATGACCCTCTTGCCTTCAAATCTGCAACTCTGCTCGCAGCAGTTTCCAACCCCTCAAAACATCCTTGCCTGGCGTATTTAAAATTTTCAAGAAGCTTTTCGTTTCATTTTCCAATGGCTGTTCGTTTCACCTTCCCTTGTGCATGCATGTGTTTTGGTTTCCAAAAAAGCTTTTCATTTCTATTTTGTGGCCCTTTGTTTTATTCCCATGGTTTGGCTTCCTCAGTTTGGTTTTCTTCACTTTTCGTTTGATTTCAAAAACATTTCCTTTTCTCCACATGGGCATGCATCCGCTTCCTTCCATGTGTAATGACCATCTTAAATGATTTCGAATCATTACAGATTCCTTATGTAACGTTTTGTCTTATTCATTGGATTTTGTCCTTATGTGACAAACTACCTTATTCAATCTTCGATTTATTCCTTGGCTTTATATAAAGCCTTGACACCTTCGTGAGCAACTAATGAAGGGGTACGAATCACCTCTTTCTTTGCATGTCTATGTGTCCTCTTTTGAGTCACGAAAATGCAACATGTCGCGATATCACGACACTTTTGTTTCTCTGCCTGCCTGCCCTTTTTGAGTCGTGAAAATGCAACATGTCGCGATATCGCGACACTTTTGTTTCTTTTCCTGCCTGCCCTTTTTTATCCATGAAAATGCAACATGTCATGATATCGCGACGCTTTTGTTTCTCTGCCTGCCTGATCCTTTTGAGCCGTAAAAATGCAACATGTCACGATATCATGACACTTTTGCCTCCTTGCTCTCTTTTGTTGCTTTTAGCCATGAAAATGTAACATGTCACGATATCGAGACACTTTTTCTTTCTTGTTCTTCTTTCTTCTCTTTTGGCCGCAAAAATGCAACATGTTGCGATATCGTGACACTTTTCTCTTTTGGCCGCGAAAATGCAACATGTCGTGATATCGCGACACTTTTTCCTCCTTGCGATGTTTTGCTTTTTCTTTGATCTTTAGCATATGGGCCACTTCGGTCTTCTTGGAAAACATGCAAAAAATGGGGGTCCCCAATTTTGGGGTATGTTGTGGAGCAACCACAACAGGACCACTTAAAAAGGTCTATGATACCAATCTTAGTTTGGAAGATTCTAGCCATTCCATGATAAACAAAGCACCTACAAAAATCCTTTGAAGAAGAAGAAAGAGGAGAAAGGTAGCCAAAAGCTACAATAGTGCTAAAAATCTCATCTACTAGACTTAGCAAGCCCAAACCCTCCCATTTTATCTAACCCTTGTATACCAAGACAAATTGATTCATAATTGCATCATAGATTCTAGGGCCAACACATCTATTAATGCAAAAAAGAGTAGCAACTGTATTACATATAAGATATAATCTTGCAGGTAAAAAGGTTGTGCAATTAGATGGTAGATTGGTTCTAAAATTAGGAATCATAGAACGACTTTTGTTGTTCCTGTATGCCTACCCAAACCAAATTATTACATAGGATGTACCTATAATTGACCTCATCCCATTTTTTGGCATCTACCTATCAAGATATTTTACTAAAAATTCATGAGGGTATATATATTTGGATTGGTCCTTTATGGTCTTAAGGACACCACACATGACCAATATTAAGATTGCAATAGAGCCCCCATATCCTTATCATGTGGAGGAGCTACCCCATGAAAATAGAATAATGATCAAATCCTAACAACTGAGGAGGCATGACCAGACACTTATGTGATGATGGATGAAATACAACCATGCATTTAAGATGACCAAACAAGCCGATGGGCAATGGAGATCTAGGATTCAAATCCCCTAAAGGTATATTAACAAATAGTTATGGGATAGGAAGGAATCAGAGAAGAAACCCAATTACCAAAGAAGGGGGGTTATGTAAATATGTAATATTAATAATAAATTTTTATTTTCTTAACCAATTTTTATGCAAGATGACATTTAGTGAAAGGGAAAGGATTGTTGAGTTATTAAAAGAATTATTCTTAAAAATAGTGCCGAAGCAAGTGAATAGTCAGATCAAGCAAGATGAAAAATTCTCATTAGTCTACACAATTTTTAAGAGAAAGAATATGCATCAAATTAAGATCTCTTTGCATCATATTTAAGGGCTAAGACACGCCTAAGCTAAAGGGTAGGGATGATGAAAAGAATATGGTGTAGGCTCAAAAGAATTAATAAGGGTAGATGTCTTGAATCCTTAAGAGATGGTTATAAAAGAAAGGTCCAACATTCTCATAAGGAATAAATTATGTTTTAGAGACTCCGCGTCCAATGGATAAGATCTTGTATTTTTTCTCCATCTCCTCTTGCAAGTAGAAAGTCCCCTATGAGTCACTAGAACTATAGTGAATGCTCACTACAATTTATTTTTTGAGCATCTAGAGGAATGCAGGGCCCAAGGAAAAAGTAGAGGCTTGGTAACCATTACCAACTTCTAGAATCTCCATGTCAAAATTCACCAAGTAGATATATTTAAAGGGTTAGGACAAGTGTAAAAACCCTCATGTTATGTGGCCATGACTATAATTGAATCATCACATGAAAAATCTATGATAGTCCTATTAAACCATTTCCATGATATCTGAGATGAATATCATGATAAATGGTGGTTGATTAGTCTTTTTGATGATAACTAAAAATATCCCATCATTGGTATATCTTTAGCCTAAAGGAAATCCACGGATGAGTTAGTTAGACTGACTCTCATTCACATTTTATTAGGCAAACAACCTCTTTCATCCCATCTGTTATCTCTCGACCACACTCTTTGGGTGATGCCTAGGGGGAGGAATAACTTAGGGGAGGTAATAATTTGGGAAAAGAGGATAAGGAATCACAAGAGCTTTGCATCAAGAGACATCATTAGATATATACTTTCCCACATTTAACAAGAGAGGTGCCAAGGTGAAACTTCTCTACACTGATCAACTATCCAATACAAGAGTCGAACCAAGATGATAACAAAGTTATTGATATGGAAATATACTAAGAAATAGTACCACAGACTAAAGCACCACCATTTTGTTCTCACTATGTGGGATTCTAAAGACCTTTATCTTAAAATAAGTTAAGGAGAATATCCAATCACAAAGGCAAAAAGTTGGTAAGTTATGAGAACAAAAGGTACAAGCAAATAGTGATTGCAATATTTTATAGAAACCATCCAAAGCAGAAGGAAAAAAGTCTGATGAGACTTCCTATTGGGACTCAAGAATACTCTAAGTGCTAAAAGGAAGGAAAATTCCCAATTAGCGGATTTCATCAGGAAAAAACATCTAAAAAGGAGTGATTTTTTTTTATAATAGGGTGGCCAATGGCTCCGACAAATATAAAATTCTTGGATACAAAAATAAGAGATATAAGTACTGGCACACTCATTCCTAGAAAAGTAGTTTAGCTAGAATCATGTGCCATTACTAATAAAGGATAGAATCATCTACCAAAGATACTTCAGCTTGATAATGCAAGGATAGGTTAATGAAATATTAAAATTGAGGAGACAACACCTGCAATAATGGTAGTTTTAGATTAACATAGGATATGGCAGAGGATGGTTGCATTTAATATTTAGAATCCCAAGAATAGGTAGTTGAGAGGATAAAAGTCTTGGCTAATTTTGGAGAGAAATATCCTTGTTGTAATCTATAAATAGCAATAGCCTAGACTATAAAAAAGATTGACAAGTTTGTAATTGTGTTGGAGAGAGGAAGCATTCATCCCTAGCTTATAGTGTTAAGGCCATTTGTGCAAAGGGATCTTAGTGGATCTTTTAGCACATTGCCACCTTTTTTTTTTTATCCCTTGCATCTCTTTTTCCTTTTTGAGTCTAGGTGTACCATAAAGATCACATCTTAACAAGGATTTGACCTTGTAAAAACTCCCAAAGACCCTCGATTGAGCCAAATCCCATGCTCTCAATTGTGATCCTACTATGTCACTCCTCATGAGGCATGATTTTTATTACTAGGACAATTAGAAATGAAAATAGGTACTCTCACCCAAATTTCTACTTTCATATTGGTAAAATTGATCATACTCATAATCATTTAACCAATATGTGTTGGAAGTTAAAAGGTAAAAAAAAATGTTTTAACTTTAAGCTTTGACCTTACCTTTTTACTCCCATTGGATGACAACCGAGTCAGAAGGATTGAGCGACAGATAGATTGATGGACAACAGGGAGAGTTAGACATCTAAATTCCCTTATCCTTTCCTCCCTATTTATTCTCTCCCAAATATCTCTCCAACAACTATGTACACACTATATAATGCTTTGTATTTCGAATTTTATGATTAATTGAATTTTTGAATATTGAATAGTTGATTTCAATATCTGGTATCAGAGCTGCGAAGGATGTCTAGGTTTTCAAAGCCAGGAACAGATCTTGAGGAGACCTGAGGAGGCTCACAGGAGGCACGGATCTTGAGGAGGCATGAGGAGGCCCATAGGAGCGAGCCCATAGGAGGCATGATTCCCAAGGATATCAATAGGGTGAGGTCGAGGATGCCCATAGAGCATGCATCCTGAGCACATAGTTTGAGGTTGAAAGGCTGACCAGATCGAGGACACCAGGCATGATTCCCTAGGTGACTGATAGGCTGACTTGGTAGAATGCTAACCAGAGGCAAACACGTGACGAGCAGACAACAAGGCGGTGACATGGTGGGCAGACAACAAGGAGGTGACATGGCAGACATAACAAGGAGGTGACGTGGTAAGCAAACACAAGGAGGTGATGTGGTGGAAGGGCATTCACCCAAAGGGAGCAAAAGGTCAAGGTCCGATTTCCTGAAGGTAATCGAAAGACTTTACGAGCGGCCATGCTCTTAAACCACTCGAAGGTCGATATCCTGCTGCATGTGGGATAAAAGTTTTTCATTTTTTTTTATAAAAATCATGCCGGAGTAGTGTTTAAATATTGCAAGGGAGCTTTCTAAGCCTAAAAAGGCTTGTAGCTCGATTTGTGAGCACTCTACTTTGCACAGTGGAAGTCGCGGGTTCGAAACCTAGCGACATTAATTTTTTTTTTAATAATTGGCATATGGTAAGTTTTTCGGAGCGCCGAGGCTAGATTGGCATAATTGGCATATTAAAAATTTTATATAGTTTTTTTATTTTTATAATTTTTAAAGTTTTTTTTTATAAAGGTTTAGTAATAATATTAAAATATATTGTTTTTTTTTAAAGTTTTTTAAGAAAATCAATATTTTTTTTATTATTATTTAACTTATAATTATAAACTTTTTAAAAATTATAATAGACTATATAATTTTTTTTTTTAGACATTGCCTAAGAGGCAATTTATTGTAAAAGAAAGAGCTTTTCACCTGATTCGAGGAATCAAAATTTGTAGTGGAAAAGCATGTTGTGATAGACTAGAAGGCTATAAAAACTGGAAATTGTTTTTTGTAACAAGCCTGAGAGGCTTAGTATTTTTTATTATAAGAGAGACAAAGGACCAAGCTGAAATTTGTAAAGAGGCATTGATGATAAGACCAAGTGGTTGTTATCATGCCTTATGTGCACTTTTGGTAAGAGAAAACACTGAAAGATTTGATGAAAAAGTGAGAGCTTATGGGCTACATACTATGTTTCATCAATTGCAGAACGCAGTAATAGCACACCAGAGGCATCCAGACTCAGCGTATGAGGCAGACTCTAAAGATAACTTCTTTGGGAGTCAATTTGACTATCCAAATCCATAGAAGTTGCACCACAAGAATCTAAATATACTCATTAAAGTAATTTAGTAGAAATTCTAGAACCAAAATCACCAGAGATAATATTGATCAGTGACGACAAAGAACAAGTAGCAAACAATTTCATGCATCCAGAAATAGCAGCGCCACAACAAGAGGAACAAGCAATCAATGAAAGAGTGAATCAAGTCATATTTGACTTAAATTTGTAATCTCTTCTTTCTTCCTTCTTTTAAAAAATCAAAGTGCTTTATTGTAACCGAGAAATAAAGAGAGTGTTTTAGTTTATAACAACTATGGCCTCACATAACAATCTACCTATTCCAAAATTCAATGGATATGATTACGAGTATTGGTCTATCAAAATGAAGACCTTACTCATAGGGAAAGGTTTGTGGGACATAGTGGAAGAGGGTTACACCGAACCCACAGACTGGACAACATTAAGTGCCGCAAATAAGAAAACAAAGAAAGAAACATAAAAGAGAAAATCCTCTGCTCTTTATCATCTCCAAGCAGCATTGGAGAAGAGTATATTCCCTAGAATAGCCACTTGTATAACTGCATAAGATGCGTGGAAAGCTTTGAAAGACAGATTCTAGGAAAGTTATCAAGTAAAGAAAGTGAGGCTTCAAACACTGAAACGAGATTTTGAAAATCTTAAAATGAAATTAGACAAAAAATTTGGTGACTACTACGTTAGAGTGAAAGCAGTAGTTGATAAAATGGTTACTCTTGGCGAAGAAATTAAGCCTGAAACAATTGTAAAGAAAGTGTTACGAACACTTATTGAACACTTCTTCAAATATGGAATCACATAGCCATAATCATAGAAGAGTCAAAAGATTTTTCCACTTTAACATTTGATGCATTAATCAGATCATTAATGTCTCATGAAGAGATATTACAGGAATCTCCTTCAACGAGCTATGGAGGTGATGATAAAGCTTTTACATCAAATGAAAATACTGGAAGAGGATGTGGAAGAGGTCAAGGCAGAGGCCAGAGAAGAGGTAGAGGCAAAATCAACTACAGAGGAGGCAATTAGAACAAAGGAGGTAACTCCAACATAGGAGGCAATCAGAACAAATGTGGAAACCAAAATCGAGGAGGAAATCCAGGACGAAGTGGAAATCAAGGATGAGGAAGTGACAAATCCAAAACAACTTATTTTAACTGTGGCAAGCCAGGTCACTTTGCTCGTGACTGCTGGTCAAAATATTCTCAAGGTAGTAGCAGTCAATATGGAAATTATGGTGAAGAAGATGATACCTCTAATATTTTTCTTTCATATGGACAATCAGAACAAAATCTAAATGACACATGGATTTTGGATACTGGTTGCTCAAACCATATGAGTGGTAAAGAAAATCTATTTACTACTCTAGATTCCACTTATAAATCCCACATCAAGTTAGGGGATGATAAAGCTTTGCAAGTCAAAGGCATTGGAGCCATGGAAGTTCCAAAAAAAGAAGGCCTAAAGAAAGTGAATGACATCTACTACACTCCAAAGCTCCAACACAATCTGCTAAGCATTGGGTAAATGATGGAGAATAATTACAAACTTGTTTTTTATGAAGGAAAATGTATCATTCTTGATAAAAAAAATTGTAATCGTGTCATCACATAGGTCCCAATGACCAAGAATCAGTTATTCCTTCTCAAATTTGGCAAGCCAGGGGGAGCTCAACTTGCAAATGTAGCTATAGCAAATCCAAGTGTGCTTTGGCACTTACGATATGGTCATATTAATTCCGCTAGCTTGAAATTGCTAACTTCTCAAGCTATGGTGACAAGACTTCCCAAAATCAACGAACAAAAGGAGGTCTATGAAGGATGTGCTTTGGGAAAGCACTCAAAGTCTAAGTTTCCAAAAGGACAAGCATGGAGAGCCAGCTATCCACTTTAGTTAGTGCATTCGGACATCTGTGGTCCAATGCAAACAAAGAGTATCGAAAACAATTCCTATTTTCTCACTTTCATAGATGATTTCTCTAGAATGTGTTGGATTTATTTCTTGAAACATAAAGATGAAGCTTTTGATTGCTTCATAGATTTCAGAAACAATGTAGAGAAATAAAGTGAGTTTTATGTAAAATATCTTAGGACAGATCGAGGAGGCGAGTACTCCTCAAAAGAATTTTTGAAGTATTGTAAAACAAGTGGGATCAAAAGGTAATTCACCACTGCCTATACCCCACAACAGAATGGTGTGGCAAAGAGAAAGAACCGCACCATAGTAGAGATTGCAAGAATGATGCTTCAGACTAAGCATCTAACTAATATGTATTGCGCTGATGCTGTAAGAACTAGTGTCTACATTCTAAATAGAAGTTCGACTTCTACTTTAGATGGCATCACTCCTTATGAGGGGTGGTATGGAAAGAAACCAAATGTAAAGCACTTCAAATTTTTTGGTTCTTTAGCATATGCACACATTCTTGATGAAAATAGGAAGAAGATTGATCCCAAAATTAAAGCTTATATATTTGTAGGGTATTGTGAGTCTACCAAAGCATATAGACTCTACAATCCCAAGACTCATAAAATTGTACTTTCCAGAGATGTAATTTTTGATGAAGGGGGAGAATGGGGTCATGAAAGAATTTTTGTTTATGATGAGTCCCAAGATGTAAGTTCTTCATAGGTACAATAGGTACAATAGGTGTCTCCCAAGAAAAGCAAAGGCACACCACCCGCTCCAAGCTCAAGAAGGAGTACTACATCAAGTACTTCAATCGCCACTCCAAGTCCTTCTCCAAAACGACAGTAAGTTCTTCACTGATGGACATTGATTCTCCATTAAGAGGAAAAATAACATTACAGCATCATCCATATTTTCAAATGTTGGATCAAAATTTCCAAAAAAGATACACTAGAAGCCAAGCTAGTGAAATGAATTCAATTTTACAACAACTTGAAAATTTGCAATTGTATGGGGATGATGACTCCCATGATCCTAAGGGAGATGTAGTCAATTATGCTTTATTGGCTAGTTCACAGCTAGAACCAGCTAGCTATGAGAAGGCTTGTACTCAAAATATATGGCAAGAAGCCATGGAAGAGGAAATAACCTCTATAAAAAATAATGATACATGGGAGCTAGTAAAGCTACCCAAAGGAAAATAATGTGTTGGGTGTAAATGGGTCTACAAGACCAAATATAATGCTGATGGAAGCATTGAGAGGCACAAGGCGAGATTAGTAGCAAAAGGTTTTACTCAAAAATTTGACATTGACTATGAGGAAACCTTTGCTCCTGTTGCACAACAAGAGACAATCATATAAGTTCTTTCCTTATCTGCCCATAAAGGATAGAACATTCAACACATGGATGTGAAAAGTGATTTTCTAAATGGATACTTGAATGAGGAGGTTTATGTTCAAAAACCTCAAGGCTTTCAAGAACAAGGAAAGGAGAACCTTGTTTATAAATTGAAAAAAGTACTTTATGGCCTCAAGAAAGCACCAAGAGCTTGGTACTCATGCATTGATGGCTATTTCAACGAGTATGGATTCACTAGAAACAAAAGTGAACCAACTTTGTACTACCTAAAGCATGGAGTAGACATTCTCATAGTTTGTTTGTATGTGGATGATCTAATATTTATGGGTAGTAACACTAAAATGAATATGGAGTTCAAAAACTCCATGATGAAGCAGTTTGAGATGAAAGATATCGATTTAATGCGATACTTCCTAGGTATGGAAGTGCATCAATCAAATAGGGGGATATTCATATGTCAACACAAGTATGCTCGAGACATGATCAAGAAATTTTCCATGGAGCAGTGCAAATCAGTTGCAACTCCAACTGGACATGGGATCCAATTGAGCAAGGATGACGGAGCACCAAAAGTTGACATGACCACTTACAGGAGCATGGTTGGGAGTCTGATGTTTCTCACCAACACAAGGCCCAATATTCAATATGCTATTTCTCTAGTTTCAAGGTTTATGGCAAGTCCATCTGAGCTGCATCTACAAGCAACTAAAAGAATCTTAAGATATGTAAAAGGTACATTGGATTTTGGAATCCATTACCACAAATGTAATTTTGTGAAATTAGTTGGCTTCAATGATAGTGATTGGGGCAACAACATAGATGATAGGAAATCTACATCAGGGAACTATTTTAGTCTAGGTTCAGGACTAATTACATGGATTTCCAAGAAGCAAACCGTTGTAGCATTGTCATATACTGAGGCTGAGTATATAGCTATCACACATGCTAGTACTCAAGCCCTATGGTTGAGAAAAGTCCTTGAAGATATTGGAGAAAGTCAAAGTGGTCCAACTCAATTGTATTGTGATAACATGAGTGCCATTCAATTGGCATACAATCTAATCCACCATAGCAGATCAAAGCATTTTGATATGAAGTATCACTTCATCCGAGACATGGTGGAGTAGTAGATAGTTGAGCTTAAATATTGTAGCACTTTGGAAAACATTGCAGATATCTTCACCAAAGGCATGGCTAAAGCTCAATATATAAATCTGAGAGACCGTATAGTCAGTCCTCTCAAATTTAAGGGGGAGAATGTTGGAAGTTAAAAGGTAAAAAAAATTGTTTTAACTTTAAGCTTTGACGTTACCTTTTTACTCCCATTGGACGACAACCGAGTCAGCAAGATTGGGTGACAGATAGGTTTATGGACGACAAGAAGAATTAGACATCTAATTTCCCTTTTCCTTTCCTCCCTATTTCTTCTCTCCCAAATATCCCTCCAACAACTATGTACACACTATATAATGCTTTTTATTTCAAATTTTATGATTAATTAAATTTTTGAATATTGAATAGTTGATTTCAATAATATGGGACAAACCCATATTTGTATATAATTATAAAAGGGAATTTTTATTTGTTAATATTGGTAATCTTGCTAGAGGTCATTTCTTAAAGGTAGGGTTTTGATCCCATGGAATATTTTCCAAAGGCATTTCTCAAATGTAGGGTTTTTATCTTGTGGAATCTTGCTAGAGGCCATTTCTCGAAGGTAGATTTTTGATCCTATAGAATCTTGCTAGAGGCCATTTATTAATGATAGGGTTTGGATCCTCTAGAATCTTGTGAGAGGCCATTTCTTAAAAGTAGGGTTTTGGTCCCATGGAATCTTGTCATAGGCCTTTTCTCAAGAAGGTTTTTAAGGTTTGGTAAGGCAAGGACTATGGCCCACAAATACATAGGAATTTTATCAACCCCTAGTTGAGCATAATAATGGTAGGTAAGGGCCTAGATTAGATATTTGCTCTTGCTTTTCAATTTATTTCTAAATATGACTACAATTGATTCTCTTTTCAAGCCACTTGAAAATGGAGCTTTTTTTCTTTTCTCCCATCAACAACCTTTTGACCAAAATAAAAGGGACAATATGGTTTAGGTTCTCAATGCCCACCCTCATCGAGTGCCTAAGCCACAGTCTTTGAATAAAACCATAAAAGGATCCTTTGTGGCCAAACTCAATGAGGTACCCATTGTGGAGGTGCCTCCAGCCTACATCCAACATCAAATATTGGCACTTTTAGCTTAGGCATCAATCTACAAATTTATAGGCATGTTGCGTAGTTTGATTACAATACAAAAATGGACAAGTAGTATTTGGGGTTCAAAAATATCTAGTTTTGAGTTCATCATGACTAGATGAGAATAATTTTTTATAACTTTCTCATCTCCTAAATAATGAAATATAGTTTTCATTAGAGGTTCATCATTTTTAGGATGTGAAATGAACAAAAAGACGCTATAACACTCATTCAATATCATAGAATCTACTGCATTTTGTATTGAAATCATAAAAGGGTTACAAAGCTTGATATCCTTTTACAAATTTTGCCTTGAAGGCTACAATTGGGTCTTCCCTAAAGAAGCCCTTTTGGTTGGTACAAAAGTAGCAAGACTCGTCCTTTTGTGTTCCTCAGTGTAGATGGGCTTCTTGCTCGTGGGCCACTGCTTGTTGGATGTGTTCTTGTACTTGCTGGACCTGCTGACCTACAAAATATTATTAGTGGGATGGGGGGTCTACCTCAGTCAAACCCTATGGTTATGAAGAAAAAAGACTCACTAAATATGTAGACACCAAAACAACACCAATCCGATTATGTGACTACAAGCACTGACCGAATTGGCATACATACCCCCTAGGGCAGCCTCCAGAGGTTAAACAGTGGTCCTAACCACTCCCAAATCAGTTTTGGAAGGTCAAAGGTCAATTTGGCACCTTTTAAGCACTTTGCTCCCTATTCGTCCCACCCTGGGATGATTAGAATCCTATTCGTCCCACCCCGGGATGATTAGCAGCAATCGTCCCAGGGTGGGACGAATAGCAGGTTTGACTGGCAAAAAGTCAAACCTTGACAAATGGCAACCCAGATCTGCCACTCAACTGTGCCTTCAGAGCATGCAATTGTGAGGAACGGTTTCAAATCTGAGAGAGGGACTTCAGTCAAGCATGCCCTGATCATGGAGGCCTCATGCAAGGAGGCCCTAAATCAGGGAGGAATCTTCTCTCCCCCAAAAAAGGCATGACAAGCCAAGTGGCGCCCTCGCATGCGCATTCAAAGGAGACCCCTAGGTCTATAAAATGGTGAGCCTCCTCACCCCAAAAAAAGGATAGAGCTGGAGCATTTGGAGCAATGGAGTGCTGCCAAATTATACCCACATTCCCTTTTGTGCTTCTTACATCCCTAATTTCTCTTTTGGAAGAGAGGTTATCGGGTGAACACTAAGAACGCAATCCCGACCCAAAACCCAAGAAATCGGCCACAATCCCACACCAAATTCACTGACACAACCCCCTAGGAGGTTTTGGACCCATCCCAAGTGGATTGGTGTCAAAACCAGACCCCAAACGATGGGCGTCCTGCCCTCGGGCGCCCCCCAAACTACTGCAGTCCTAATCGTCCCACCCCGGAGTGATTAGAAATCCATGAATGCTTTCTTCACTATTATTTTTGCATTATGTTCTATTTGGTTTACTTATGCTGTTGTTCAAGTTTCATTGCATTCTGACCTGTTTTGACCTTGTTTTTATCATTTTACGCGTTTACTAACCTACAGGGAGCGCCTTCGGATACAGGACAATATGGGTAGAATCTGCCAAATATGACCTTCTGGGTCATCCCAAAATGCCCCTTTTTGTCTAACCCCAAGTTTTTAAGAATTTTGGAGGCCTCTGGATAGGACATTTGCAAGGTCACTTTTGCATGTTTTGTGATAGTCCTAATCGTCCCACCCCGGAGCGATTAGAAATCCATGCATGATTTCCTGACTATTATTTTTGCAATGTGTCTCTGATGATGTTTCTATGCTTCTATCAAATTTTGAATTCATTATGACATGTTCTGACCATCATTTTTCTATTTTATGTATTCACTAGCCGGAGGCCCTAGGGATTGCATGTTTTCCCTCTATCCGCATATGCTATTAACTATTTGCTATTTCTCTGTGCATAGGATCTCACCACCAGGAACATCGAAGGGGCAGCAAGGAATGATGAACACATGGACACAAGCGGCGACAACCTTTGGCCCACCCATTTCGAATGTGAGGCATGCGGAAGACACTGGAAGCGTACCATCCGTTGATGTAACGAACTGTATCAAATGTTCTGAGCCCTAGATGGGGGATGTATTGTAACTAGATTGAAAGCAAACATTAATAAAAGATGCCCCACTTTGTCTTTGTTTGCTAACATCTCTATTGCATCATTTCCTTCATGCATTGCTTTCTCGCATTCGTAGGACTTAGCATTTTTATATCAATTTTGTTTGCATCATAATCTGGCACGCCGTCACTCCGCATTCGGATTTCAGTGGTGATCATGGTGGGACCTTGTCCCCTGCTATTAAGATCAAGTTTTTTTGATCCAAATTTTGTGGTTTCTTTGTAGGTGTTACTCATTCGGGCGTTGGACTGCTACTCGTGCCACCCTGTGACGAATATAGACTTGGAATTCGTGCCACCCTAGGATGAATACAAATTCATCCCACCCTATGATGAATATAGACCTGCTATTCATCCCACCCTAGGATGATTAGAGCTCTATGCATTTTCTGAGCAGAAACTCAGAGGCATCTGGTTTGGACAGAGAAGAGGTAGGCCTTCTGAACATCCTCTGTGTTTTTCTGTTTTCTGTTTCTGTAGATTTCTGTTTTCTTTGCTTTCTTGCAATAAAAAAGAAAAAAAAAAAACATAGAGTAAATTAAATGGAAGGAACTTGATTAGGGATGCATTTTTCTCTGGTTTGCTTGCATGATACTTGCACAAGTGGCAAGTCCTCATCATAGGTTTCAGTTCTAGTTAGGATTGGTGATTTCCTTTTGCTACTAATGATTTCTGAAAGATAAAACGTACTCTAAAGCATTGCATTAGTGAAAATCATCTTTTGCTGTATGTTTTCTTTCTTTATACAATTAAAAGGAACCACACACACCACCTAATAATATTAACATCAAGGAGTTGGTCTTAATACCCCAACACTTGATCAAGACCAACGGTGGATTTCATCACCACCTTGGCTTGGATTTTGCATACATACACCCCGATCATGACTGTTGCTAGACGTAAATCCTGATGAAAGCTGACCAAGTGTAATGGGGGTGATTCCCCGTGCATGAGGATAAGTCTTCTATGGTAGGTGTCAAAAATAGAGTGATCCCCCTTCCGTACCGCCTATGTTCCACGTACTGTTCTGCTCTCGCGTACCAATAGTTTCCCTCACGTAAGGGCGGGTATATTGAGAGGTTCGGTATAATGGCCTGGCAATGGTATATTGAAGGGGTGACCATTTTGGGAGATATAAGAGCCCTCATTATGCATGGATAACAAAGTTTTCTTTACAAGGTTTACATAACAAAAATCAAACACACTGAACCAGATTTAGGGCACACATTTAATTTGTAAACAAGATAATCATTTCTTTGCTTGTGTGGTCCCCTTTTGTTTGGTGTAGCATAAAAAATTGTAAAGGAGATAAAAATATACATATCTTTCTAGAAAGACCACCACCATGGTGTATACCCGTAGCCAAGCCCAATCACGGGCAGAAGTTGCGGAAAGTATACAAGGAGGCACAAGTCACCTCCGTTATAGCCCCAAGGACTTGGTTATACCACCTTGGCAGCCTGACCCACAACATAGTCCACACTATGCCACTACAGAAAAGGACTATAGAGGCACCCCTTTGAGGGGCACTCCCATTCAACACAGACCCTCTCAGGAGGAGTACACACATGGGAAGGCCCCCTTAGACACTCATTATGAGTGGCCACTATGCGATGAAGTGCTAGAGCAACATAGGGTTCATAAGGAGGGGCCACATGATTATATCATTCCCCCTCCACCCCTCATTACTGTTAGAACTAATAGACCAAATCTAGAGCGTAGGGCTCTTCAGATAGGGCAAGCCAACTCTGCCCATCCCTTTCACATGTACGAAAGGGAGCACGAGGAAAACCAGTATATTCCTCAAGAGCAATACACCGCGTGGGAGCAATGCGCCTCCGCACCTGCTAATTATCAAGATCACCTATTGAGGCCAGAGCCTCGGGTGAATGCTGCTAACCTCGATAGAGGAAAGTGACCTATAGAGATCTCGGATCACCATGACCGAGATAGATATGTAGGGGAGGCATCTAGGCCTCCTAGACCTAAGACGATGGAACAAATCGACTTGGCATTTGCCAAACATGCCACCCACCAAGCACAAATCACGCAGCTTAGGCAAGATCAACAGTAGTTAGAACAATTGTATCATCTTAACAAAGAGCGCATTCAGTACCAGATAGATGAGTTGCTCCAGAACACTATGCATGAGAGGATTCCAACCCCTCGCATGCATAGGACAAAAATTTATGAGAGGCACAACCCCTTAGTACGAGATAGGTCTCCACGACCTTATCAAGTGTTGCCTCCAAGACCTCCTAGACCTGAGCGGGAGGCCACCCCTAGAACCAATGATGGGCGTCTTCCTTGGGCACCCATCCATGTTTATAGGACATGCCTAAAAACTCCTCAAGAAGCCTATGAGGAATTTGAGTGAGAAGAAGAGCGGGTTGAAATGCCCTACCAAGGCAGGGGGCGCTACCCAGCTACCCCTCCATAGGCCTCAAGTTCCTCGTAATTCACAATGAGAACAAACCAAAGAAGAGGAAATCAAATCCTCTGATGCATACAAAGCACTGTTAGAGCGCTTAGAGTCTATGGAGACTAAGACTTCAGGGCCCCAAAAGCCCACCTTACGCCAACTCCATAGTCACCCTGTGCATCCTTCGGTTTCGGCACCCCCATACCCCGACCACTTCAAAATGCCTCAATTGGCAATTTTTAGAGGGGATGAGGATGCCCAAGAGCACGTAACAAGATTCTTGAGTCAATGCTTTGGCATTTAGGACAATGATGCATTGCTTCTGAGAACATTTATAACCACGTTCGTAGGCCCTACCTCGGATTGGTTTACCCAATTGTCGAAGCATAGCATCACTAATCTAGACCAGCTAGTGGACGCGTTCCTTGAATGTTTTGCCTTCAACACCAAGAAGAAGGCATCCTTAAGTGACCTAGCTGGCCTTAAGCAGTATGATGATGAGACCATGGCCGCTTATGGGAATCGATGGAGGACATTGCTTTCAAAGCTACCTTACCTCCCTCCCATGGCCGACATGACTCAAATGTTTTCAAAGAGTTGCATAAGGTCGATCTCCATGCTATTGTAGCTACAACAATATGCCACCCTCGAAGAAGCCCTGGCGCAAGCCAGGATAATTGAAGAGATCAAAATTCAAGATGATGAGATTGCCAAGCCATGCAAGAAAGAGTGGACCAAAAATGCTAAAATTGGGCCCACGCAACCGAAACCCATCATGGTCAATCAGGTTGCCATAACTATACCAACACCTGCACAAATGACATAGCCCCCAAAGGCTAATTATCAGGTAGTTCCTCTTGATAACTATGAAAAGGAAAATCATAAACAAGAGCAAAATCAGCAGCGTCACCCTAAGCGACAATTCACACAATTCACGGAGTCTAGAGACTCCTTGTTTGACCGCTTGTTCACGGAAAACCTGATAAACTTGCTGGAAAGTCGACCCATAGACCCCAACATGCCAAAACCCAAGGGCTATAGGGAAGACTTGTATTGTAGATTTCATCGACAGAAAGGACATGACATCTTCTCTTGTTGGAAATTCAAAAACTTAGTGCAAGACTTGATAGACAACAAAACGCTCATGGTAGATAATCTCGTAGCGCTGAGCAACCAATAGATGGAAGTCTTCAAAGACCCCCTACCTGCCCATGATGCATAGGCAAAGACTTTACAAGTGAATGAGGTAACACAAGACTGCCCCATGCAAGGATACGTAGGGATGATAAGCATCATGACACGAAATAAAAGATACCCAAACATGGCTGCACCCACTGTAGCTACAGGAGATGTTCCATCAATGTCACAACCTCCACAACACCCTACACAACCTCCCCCACCTAGACCAGTGGCCATGATTCGGACTAAGCTTACTCAAAGTTTAAGGACCACGTCGGCTAGGCTCTCCATTTATGAGCTCATCCAACAATCACCGCCCCATCGGGAGGCTCTGATGGAGATACTCAAAGCCATTGAGCTACATACCCCAAGAACCCAATTCTTTCAACAACTTTGTGGGACATGTGAGACAATGCACAGAACCAGTCATAACCTTCAGGGAAGATGAACTAAAATTGGTGACTAGTGATATGGTGGATCCACCCCTGCACATCATCGCGCGGGTCAATGGGATTCCATTCAAGAGGGTGTTGGTGGACACTGGCTCGTCCAACAACATAATCATGACAATGGCATTAAAACATCTTAAGTTGCCAGCATCCCACATTGTGGCATCCACTTACACTCTTCGAGCATTCAACGACGCGTTATGCTCGATGGTTGGCACAATTGTCCTGCCCATCCAAGTAGGACAAAAGACCATTCCTACGTTGTGTCACATCCTTGAGGGTGAGATGGCCTACAATATCTTGCTAGGCCGGCCTTGGATCAGGGACATGAAGTGTGTCCCTTCGATAGCCCATCAATGCCTCAAATACACATACGAAGGGCAAGTACATGTAGTCCCAATAGACTTAGAGCCCTTTAAGTTTTGCAATGCGGTGCAACTGATGCCACAATCGACCCTCCCATCGACACATTTGGACTTTCAATTGAATCCATCCACATAGGGTCCGATTCCACCTACATCCCCATTGTTGAGTCCCTCAAGTAACCGACCTAGCCCATCTTCATCATCTGTCCCTTCACCAACAATGCCACCTATGGTGGCCACACCGAAGGACAATGGGAAGAAGCCCCTAGAGGAGGTACCACCATTAGTCTCAACCATCTCTACCGAGGAGGTGCCCAACCGAATGGAAGTCGAGACACCTGATTCACCCAACATGGAGTGGACTCAGGGAGAACTCCCATTCCCTCCCCCTCAACCATCGACGATTACCATTGAGATGGCCAATACGGGCTTGGGGGAGTACCTAGTGTGAAACATTATGGCAACACCCACACTCGAATCCATGCAAGACATGGGGAGACCTCGCCTCCCCATCGACACTATCATCCCTTTAGGCTACCCACCAAATCAGACCAACTTTGTATATGGGGGCCTCGAGAATGGCCTTGAACCCTACCTACAAGAGGAAGAGGATGAAGAGCCATTTTTTGAGAATGTTGACTATCTGTCCAACCCGGAATTCACCTTGAAATACCTTAACCAATGTAATTGGCATGGATATGGATTGGGCAGATATGAACAAGGAATGCACGTTCTTTGTCAACCAAGATACCAGATGCCATATGATAAATCAGGAGTAGGGTTCAACCACCCTTTGCCCCTCGACATTTTGGTAGAAACCATGCAAGGCCTAGGTCTAGGCAACAGGGATGGGTTGGCACAAGATCCATATGCCAATCCCAACACAACATACACATTGGGGGACTATCTCCCATTGTTAACAACAAACCTTGTTGACCTCAACAACCCCTCCCCTTTGATCGAGAAAGGGGAAAGTTCAAGGAGTAACCTCCAAGAGGGATATGAACAAGATCAAGGGGAGTCTTCTAAAGATGAGTCAGCTTATGAGGTAGCACCCTGGGACCCTTTTGAGTCCGATAGCAATCACTCGCAGGTGACACCCATTGATGACTATCAGGAGAACTTCATGGCAATGTTCCCCTTGAATGTTCCAATCGAGAAATTGCTACCTCAAGAGAATCCAGCCCTCCCGTAGAGAGCGAAACAACCCAGAAGGGACCAAATCAACATGCTCAAACAAAATGAGCCTCCCATGCCGGCCATAAGGCCAAGTGATAAAGAAACGCCTAGTGGGAGGCTATACCAACCAGAGGAGCACATAGTTGTCGAAGCCAATGAAGGCCTATGGATATCCGATAGCGACTATGAGGATGAGACTGAGATGGCATATCTCAACCATATGAGGCAACAAGAATACCCCATAGACATCGATGGTATGTTTGAACATCTAAATATGGGACCAAGGCATAGGTGGCATTTAAACCAAGTACAGTTAAACCAAGTGCTTCATCCACCACTTTGGGCATACAGAGAGCACCTCCCACCTAGAGACCCTATAGGGCCACCAGTGCCAAGGGTAGACCCTATCCTTCTATCCACACATAGGGCCGATCCTTTTGTGCCAGTACCCACAGAGCCAGATCCAGGGCACAAGGATCACCAAGAATGTCCGAATCAACACCCATGCGGTAATGGAGACCAAATTCATTCCATCAACATGATCTCCATTGATTTAACCACCCCCATCCACAATCCAACCGATCCAACATGACCATTGTATCTAGACCTAGATGCCATAGACTGGGATCACGCTGACTCACCACCATCCCCATCAGAGTACTGGCCTTGCGGTGAGATGTTTCATTTCACCCCAGGATAGACTCAGGATATCTTCCATGCTGAAGAGGAACCCAATGTTCCCAATGCAGATCTAAATTCAACGAATGATATCCACCTGATCCCAACTCCACACCAGTTGGAGGATGGATCCCACATGTCAGTCGAAGAGACGATTGACGTAGACATCGGTTCTGATCCAATGAATCCACAAATCATCAAGTTGGGGGTAAGTCTATCCCTCGAAGAGCAAGCCGATTACATTGCCCTTCTCAAAGAGAAGAAGGAGGTTTTTGCATGGTCCTACAAAGACATGTCGAGGCTAGACCCATAGCTAGTCATGCATAATCTAACACTTGATCCGACAAGTCAAGCCAGTCAAGCAAAAGCTACGTAAGATGCACCCAATAGTGGCCTTAATGGTAAAATATGAGCTACAAAAGCTGTTGGATGCATAGTTTGTCATCTGCATGGATTACCCACCATGGCTGTCCAACATGGTACCCATCAAAAAGTTGGATGGGAGGATTCGCATATGCACCAATTTTTGAGATTTAAACAAAGCGAGTCCCAAGGATGATTTCCCCTTGCCTAGCATCGATGCATTGGTAGATGCTACAATAGGCCATGAAATGCTTTCCCTCATGGATGGTTTCTCGGGATACAACCAGATTCGTATCAATCTCGATGATCAACTAAAAATGGCGTTCACGATGCCTTGGGGGACATTTTGTTATAAGGTCATGCCCTTTGGCCTTAAAAATGTCTGGTGCCACCTACCAACGCGCTATGACATACATCTTCCATGATCACATGCATAAAACTTTGGAAGATTATATGGATGATTTGTTGGCCAAATCTCTTTTGTGCCAAAATCATCTCGATGACTTACGCAAGATCCTTGATCACCTCATCGAACACAAAGTTAGGCTAAACCCCAAGAAGTGCGTATTTGGCATCACATCTGGAAAACTCTTGGGTTTCATAGTCTCAAAATGAGGCATCGAGGTAGATCCAAATAAATTCAAGGCAATCCTTGAAATGCTTCCCCCAACCACCATCAGGCAGCTCAGAAGCTTGCAAGGAAAGGTCACGTCAATCAAGCACTTCATAGCATAGTTATCTGACAAGTGCCGACCCATGAATAAATTATTACACAAGGGGGTAGCATTTCATTGGGATGACGAGTGCCAATCAGCCTTCGATGACATCAAACAATACTTGGCTTCACCGCTAGTATTGGCACCACCTAGACTAGGAGTGTCATTCTATGAGGTGGCACTGGGTGCCATGCTAGCCTAGAAAAATGAATTACATAAAGAACAGGCTAATTATTATCTTAGCCGCACCCTAGTCAGTTATGAACTTAACTATGCATACGTTGAGAAGCTATGCTTGGCAGTGGTATTTGCCACCAAAAAGCTATGCCATTACATGCTGAGCAATACGACGTATGTTGTGTCTAAGGAGAATCCATTGCGGTACATGATGAGTCATACTTATCACAGTAGTCGCACGATGAAATGGATCATGTTGTTGATGGAGTTTGACATCGAATTCATTGGACAAAAGTCCATCAAAGGTCAAGTCATCACCGATCAACTAGCAGAGGCTCCTCTCGAAGATGATCAGCCTCTGACCATAGAGCTACCCGATGATGGGGTCTTCCATGTCTCAGAATCGCTAGATTCTGATGAGCTTGAGTCACAGGCCGACATAACCTTATTTTTTGATGGTTCTAAATGTGAGCAAGGGGGTGGCATGGGAATCATATTTTTCACACCACAAGGGGCTCCAATGCCTTTATCATTTAAACTTGATTTCTCGTGCACCAATAACAATGTTGAATATGAAGCCTTGCTCATAGGTCTTCAGACAACCATCACCATGAACATCAAATGCTTGAATATCTTTGGTGATTCACTGTTAATTTTCAACCAAGTGAAAGGGGTATTCCAATGCAAATGCCCAGTTCTGCAGGCCTACAAAGCCCTTGTGGATAAATTCTTGGCAAAACTTGAATGGTACGACATCGAGGCACTCCCTCGATCATCGAATCATTTTGCGGACACTATGGCCTCCTTGGGGTCACTAATCCCGCAAGACCCTTCCGGTGAGATGACAACCATTCAAGTCAAAACATTATCGCAATCCATGATGGAGCGTGCAAGCTCTGACATAACGCCAGGAATCCACCTGATCCAGATTGAACCATCTCAGGATAGGTTCTCTCGAATCCATGATAGTCTGAATCATGCCAACTAGGGGTCTTTGTTCTCCCCAACCCCTCTTAATAGCAACACAATGCTATTTTTACAAGTTCTTTCCCGCTCAGCTTTTGCTAGGGATGAACTTCAAGAGGGATCGACCGTTCATACCATCGAGGTTTTTGATCAATAGGATTGGTACACACCCATAAGAGACTATCTCAAGTTAGGTAGCCTCCCACTTGGATTGTCGCACACCATGAAAAGATCATTCAAATAGAGAGCGGCAAAACATGTCTTGCTAGGAGACATTTTATACCATCGGAGCTATGAAGGAATCCTCCTCCATTGCTTGGACCAACAGGAGTCCACTTGGGCGATCACCCAAGCGCACGATGGTACATGCGATGGCCACTTCAGCGGTATGGCCATCGCAAAGTGCATTCTTCGCATGGGCTATTATTGGCCATATTTAGAGCGAGATTGTTGCACATATGTGCGAAAGTGCATGAAGTGTCAACACCATGCTAACTTGACACACGTACCTTCTCAGGCCTTGCAATCGATCCAATCGGCTTGGCCATTTTCGTAGTGGGGCTTAGATCTCATCGAAAAGATCTCCCCTACATCGTCAGGTCATCACACGTTTATCATAATGGCCATAGAGTACTTCACTAAGTGGGTGGAAGCAATTCCGCTTACCTCTACGACTGGGCCCTGCATTACGGAGTTCATTTTACATAACATCATATGTCATTTTGGTATTCCATCCAAGATCATCTCGGATAATGGGACATCATTTAAGAACAAAGATGTGCGTGCTTTGACAACAAAGTACAAAATTCAGCATAGTTTTTTGACACCCTATTATCCGCAGGCAAATGGGCAAGCAGAGGCATCAAACAAAATGCTAGTTGCCATCCTTAAAAATATGGTCATAGATAATCATAAGGATTGGCACATCCAAATACCACTTGCCCTGTGGGCTTATCGCACTAGCATTCGGATGCCCACTGGGGCAACTCCATTTTTGCTAGTGTATGGCTCCGAGGCAGTCATGCCTCTCGAGTTGGAAATACCCTCCCTGCGCATATCAATGCAAGAGTTCATCGATGATGACACTATGCGATAGGCCCAGTTAGACCAGCTTACGTTACTCGATGAACGATGCGTCAATGCTCTCGAGCATTTACGTATCTATCAAGAGCGACTTAAGAAAGCATACAACATGAAAGTTCACCTGAGGGACTTTCAGGTTGGTGACCTAGTCTTAAAAGAGAACCAACAAAATTCTAACTTGCCACCCCATTTAAGGGACAAGTTCATGGCAAATTGGTTAGGTCCTTATGTAATCGACAGTAAAATAGGACCTGGAACATATCGGCTCGCCTCTCTTGAAGGAATCAAGGAACTAGAACCCTTGAACATCAGTCATTTGAGGCCATTCAACATTTAGAGAGCCATAGCCCACCCCAAAAGCTCCAAGGATTCTCACAATCGCTTGGTCAACCAAAATGCCCCAAAGGTATCTATAATCCCTTTGGTCAAACCAAAAGCTCCAAGGATTCCCATAATCGCTTGGTCAACCTAAAATGCCCCAAAGGTATCCATAATCCCTTTGGTCAAACCAAAAGCTCCAAGGATTCTCGCAATCGCTTGGTCAACCTAAAATGCCCCAAAGGTATCCATAATCCCTTTGGTCAAACCAAAAGCTCCAAGGATTCCCACAATCGCTTGGTCAACCTAAAATGCCCCAAAGGTATCCATAATCCCTTTGGTCAAACCAAAAGCTCCAAGGGTTCCCACAATCGCTTGGTCAAAAATGAATATTAAAAAAAAATAGATAATCAAAAATAACAAAAAAATTGCATCTCACTTTCATGCATAATCTTAAAAATCAAAACACAAAAAGAACTGCATTAGGCATCGCATACATACATTGCATATTTTTTGGTCATACATGTCAAACGCACCATAGACTGTAATTACTCGGCAATTCCATCATTTTCCACATTTATCCATTTTGTAAATGATCCAACAAGAATAACGCCATTCACATTTTCGCCATATCATAGTCAGTTGTCTTTTAATGTCTTTAGGGTTTCGTCATTCAGTTGTCTTTAGATTTCTAGCCAAATGTTGTACAAAGTCAGAACAATTTTTTTACAAGGTAGAGTTTTACTTGGATCACGCCTTGTTACATAGCATCCCAACACAAGCTTAAAACACATAAAAATTCCCAAGTTGTGTGAACGAAAGATGAAACCTGCATAGCAGACTAGGTTACCATAAGCGAAATGGTTATCTTGCTCATCCCCCTGTGTGAATGACCCCAAGAATGCTGAGAGTTGGCAAAAGGACAAGCATCTTCCCTACCCAATTCCCCAAAATAAATAGTGGTTTTCACCACTATCAGAAATCCCAAATTCTCAAAAGGTTGCAAACATCAAAAAATTGCAAAATTCAAAATACAAACTCCAAAGTTTGACATAAATACCCTCAAAGTGCACACATCAAAAAGCACAAGAAATAGTGATCCCTATCACTCAAAATTCAAATCCCTTGCTCAAAAACAAAAGAAAAATAAATAGTGATTTTTATCACTATATATGAGAGCAAGTATCCCAATAAAATTGAAGAAAAGAAGGGAGTCGAACTTGAATCCTTGGAACTCTCAGCATTCGAAAGGTCATGAGGTGATCCTCAGTCTCGGTTTGGTGGATAGCCTATTGGCACTGGTGGCAAACCTCCCGCATGATGATATATCTATCACATTAAATTGTGTACAGATCAATGTTTGCATGTGGATGAGCTAGCTTATGGTATCCTAGATTGTGCCCGTAGATTAATCTTACTAAGTACAACAAAGGAGTTAGTGGAGCTAATTAGGTGATCCTCAGTACAAGTTTGGTTGACAGCCTATCTGGAATTGGCGGTATCCTGACGAATACCACATAAACGAATTCAATCGCACACACAAGGATGTGAAATAACTTGGTCAAACTCAAGTCTGATTCGTACCTTGTTCGAAAGTCTTGTAAGATAAATGTACAGTCTTGGCTAGTTAGTTAAAGCATCTGAGTCTCAAAAAAACCTTAACTACATTCTAAAACAATTGTGGTACATTTCATTACTTACATCACCATCAAAAAATACAAAACAAAAATTACAAATGCAAAGTTATTTCATAAAGCAATCACATAGTACAGAAAGCTAGTAAATTCTATACAGTCTATGGTGCCATCACCTGTATACCAACAAATCATTCCATCCATTCCATATGCATACATCCATATCATATAGCTAAAATCATCCATAGTCATAATAGCATATGCATACATCAACATAAATAAATGTGCATAAAAAAACAATAAACCATGACAAGTATATAATCAAACCAAAAAAAGAGTCATGTATATATATCAAGTCAAAAATGCCCTCAAGCTACAATAAGAAGGTCCTCTGACCTCACAAAAAAATCAAAAACTCAAAATCCCCAAAGCCTAGGGAGTCGGCCACCATGATCACGTAGGATCGGTGCGACTGGAACTACCCCTAGTAGTATGGGTCCTATGGGACCTCTCAGGGCGGCTACTGCTAGCCCGCGCACCATGCCCACCAATGCTACCCTCATCCAGCCACCTGCGATGAGAGGATGTAGACTGCTCAGTCTCACTACCTCTCGTACGATGCGATGAACCACCTCCATCGAGATCAGGTAATTGTCCATCAAGGTGGATAACCTCTATCTCCAACTCTACCCGATATCGCCCCCACTCCACATCTCATCGATGATACACAGCCAATGCATTGTCCCGCTATGCCAACTAAGCCCGTAGGAGATCCCTCTCCTGTAAAACGTCTCTATGCTCCTCCTCCCATCTCCATAAGAGACCCTCCAATCATGCTATCTCAACATGAAACCTAGCCTCCACATCCCCTAAGATAGCCTAAGGCATGGGCACCTCCGGGATGGCCTGCTGCTCCGGCACCCACTACTCCAGGACATCCTGTACATCCGATTGCTCTAGAACCCCTACATCATCTCCATCACCAGTGAAGTCATCAACCTCCACCATGTCCGCATCATCAAGCGGAGCCCCCCAACCCTCCCTCGATGCCTCTACATCCCCACCTCCTGCTACTATCGCATCCGTACCTCCTAGAGGCCCCTCACCCCACCATCACCGCATAGTCCACCATCGATCATACTCTACAGTTACCCCAACATCATCCACATTGGGTACATCAATAACTACATCAGACCCCTCACCCAATGGCTCAATGATCGACCAGACTAGGGTCCTCTCATCCCCACGCCATCGATAGATCAAGGGATCACCAAGCAATCCCTGGTGCACCCCAAACTGCCACATCACCCAGACATATGGGAAGTACTCCTACTCTGTCCCATGCCACCCAATCAACCATCTACCCCTGCACACATGTCGAGCCACTCTCCAGCCTCAAGCCAGGCTAATCCTGATATGCTACGAACACCTACCCTGGCATTAAATGAGAGAAGGCATCAGTATAGTGCCCTACGACACCTACCCACCATCGACTCTGCCCATGCTCCTCTGACCTCTACCATAATGTGGCATATCCAATCTCTCGATCCACCATCTCACCTCGGGTGGTCCAAGGCAAACCCTACGGCCGCTCCACAGCTATGTGCTGCCACCCCCAACACCTGCAAGAGATAGCTGCACCCGATCCCCTTCCCCTCCGAATGGACCTCGTACAACTCATCGTACAACTATGCCAACAATGTCTGACCCCATCTCATAATCAGTGGAGCTGAGGTAGGACACTCCACCAGTCTAAACACCAACTCCAATAGGTTCCAAGGGAACCTCGCACCTAAGGAGTCAGGAAGCAACATATTGGAAATGAGGGCCATGAGTAAAGCATGCCTCACCCCTAATACGCCCTTCTCCAGCCACCACCGCACCAGAATACCGCCTATATGGCAGTCAACCTCTGCCCTCTCCACAGGCCTATCCACCCCCCTCTCCCTTGCCCAACCAAAACATCGTGTCAGTATCTATCCGTTGGTCTCGATGGGTCATCCGGATGGGCAGCCCATCTATCGAAATCTATAGAATCTGATATACGTCCTCCAAAGTAACCGTCATCTCCCCTATTGGGAGATGAAAGGTGTTGGTGCAGGGATCCCACAAATTGATCAAGGTAGTCAAATATGCCCGATCCCCCACCACAGGCTCCAAATGCGTCACCTGCTTGAGCCCAAGGGCATCAAGCCACTCCCAATCCACAACTGCCAGCGCATCCCAGGCATCAGAGAACATAGTCGACTGGCGGTGCCGACTCCTCACAACCTGCAAAACAAAAACACAATAAAACAAAAAAAAAAATTAGGGTTTCAACCTTAATTTAAATAAAAATATTCAAATAAAATTGTATAATCAAAAACACATAAAACAAACCAAATTACAACAAAAAAACAAATCATACTAGGGTTTTTAACCTTAATGTGAACAAAAAAAAAAATATACAAAAAAAAAAAAATCAAATAAAACAAAAATATACTAGACCATAACAAAAAAAAAAATAAAAACAAAACATACTAGGGTTTTAACCTTAAGTGTGAACAAAAAAATAAATAAAACAAAAATCATACCTAGGGTTTTAACCTTAGTGTGAACAAAAAATAAATAAAACAAAAACTCATACTAGGGTTTTTACCTTAAGTGTGAACAAAAAATCAAATAAAAACAAAAACTCATACTAGGGTTTTTAACCTTAAGTGTGAACAAAAAAATCAAATAAAAACATAAAATCATACTAGGGTTTTTAACCTTAAGTGTGAACAAAAAAATCAAATAAACACATAAAATTCATACTAGGGTTTTTAACCTTAAGTGTGAACAAAAAATCAAATAAAAACATAAAATTCATACTAGGGTTTTTAACCTTAAGTGTGAACAAAAAATAAATAAAACATAAAATTCATATTAGGGTTTTTAACCTTAATATGAACAAAAACAACAAAAAATAACGCTAACAAGCATTTTATATGTGCGTTTTAAAAATTCATATAAAAACAAAAAAAATAACAAGCAGAAGGAAGGAACATCATACCGGTCTCGCCTCGGCTCCTCCACTCGAAGATCCGGTTCTCGCACTCATGATGTCCATGAAATTTTGGTAGCGCTCCGCTATGCAAACTCGCACTCCTCCTCCTCACTGCTCCAAATCGCCAAGAAAAAATTGTTGCAAATGAGCCCAAAACCTAGTTTTGGTCCTTTTATAGGCTATTAGGCCTGTAATCGTTCCACCCTGGGATGAGCACTCTAGTTAGCGCTCATCCCACCCTGGGACGATTACCAAATTGGTATTCGTCCCACCCTGGGACGATTACAGAGCAAGAAATAAAGCAACAAAAACTGCATCCAAAAAATGCACCAAAAATAACAATAAACTTGCTGAACAAAGGTGCATTTGCACCTGACATTCATGGCATGCAAAACCGACGTCGGGGTCACAAATAATCACTATCCTACTCCCTAAGAAGGCTACCATAGCCGGACCGCTCCACGGGAAGGAGGATTTTTGATAATTTCTACCCCAATAGGCATCAAAAAAAGGGTCAAAACCCACCAAAAATAGGTCCGATTGTTGGAAAACTGCATAAGCGTTCAACGGAAAACAATTGAAGGCACCCTTACAAATGTCATCTTGGGTCAAGCGACTCATCGCTTTTCTCATTTTGGTCATTCCCTCATCGATTCGTCGCTTGAGGGGGTAGTCACACTTAGTCACCAATCAACAAATACACACCCAATCAAGGAAATGGCATGCATTCAAAGAATCATTGACAAAGACAATCACGCTCCTGCTTGGGGCAGCAAACAAGCAATAATCACAAGCTGAACAAACACTTGGCATTCTAGAAGCATGAAGACAAGGTTCCTCAGACAAAAGGTTGCGCCCTTTGCCTATTCATGACTGAACAATGTCCAAGATCAAGTACACCTCACCGAAAAAGGTTACACTTGAGTTAAGCTCCTTAGCTCGTCAGAAGCAAGGATTCAAGAATGCGTGCCCTTTCCATACTTGGGGCATCAAAATTTGGTTAGGTTACTAAGAAACCCTAATCATTAAGTGCTTTGGTCATCTATTTTTGCTCAGCACTGCGCCACACATAGCGCATCCCAAAAAGGGGCATCTGTAGACACCAAAACAACACCAATCCGATTATGTGACTACAAGCATTGACCGAATTGGCATACATACCCCCTAGGGCAGCCTCCAGAGGTTAAACAGTGGTCCTAACCACTCCCAAATCAGTTTTGGAAGGTCAGAGGTCAATTTGGCACCTTTTAAGCACTTTGCTCCCTATTCGTCCCACCCTGGGACGATTAGAATCCTATTCGTCCCACCCCAGGATGATTAGCAACAATCATCCCAGGGTGGGACGAATAGCAGGTTTGACTGGCAAAAAGTCAAACCTTGACAAATGGCATCCTAGATCTGCCACTCAACTGCGCCTTCAGAGCATGCAATTGCGAGGAACGATTTCAAATCAGAGAGAGGGACTTCAGTCAAGCATGCCCTGATCATGGAGGCCTCATGCAAGGAGGCCCTAAATCAGGGAGGAATCTTCTCTCCCCCAAAAAAGGCATGACAAGCCAAGTGGCGCCCTCGCATGCGCATTCAAAGGAGACCCTTAGGTCTATAAAATGGTGAGCCTCCTCACCCCAAAAAGGAATAGAGCTGGAGCATTTGGAGCAATGGAGTGCTGCCAAATTATACCCACATTCCCTTTTGTGCTTCTTACATCCCTAATTTCTCTTTTGGAAGAGAGGTTATCGGGTGAACACTAAGAATACAATCCCGACCCAAAACCCAAGCAATCAGCCATAATCCCACACCAAATTCATTGACACAACCCCCTAGGAGGTTTTGGACCCATCCCAAGTGGATTGGTGTCAAAACTAGACCCCAAACGATGGGCGTCCTGCCCTCGGGTGCCCCCCAAACTACTGTAGTCCTAATCGTCCCACCCCGGAGTGATTAGAAATCTATGAATGATTTCTTCACTATTATTTTTGCATTATGTTCTATTTGGTTTACTTATGCTGTTGTTCAAGTTTCATTGCATTCTGACCTGTTTTGACCTTGTTTTTATCATTTTATGCGTTTACTAACCTACAGGGAGCGCCTTCGGATATAGGACAATCTGGGTAGAATCTGCCAAATCTGACCTTCTGGGTCATCCCAAAATGCCCCTTTTTGTCTAACCCCAAGTTTGCAAGAATTTTGGAGGCCTCTGGACAGGACATTTGCAAGGTCACTTTTGCATGTTTTGTGACAGTCCTAATCGTCCCACCCCGGAGCGATTAGAAATCCATGCATGATTTCCTGACTGTTCTTTTTGCAATGTGTCTCTGATGATGTTTCTATGCTTCTATCAAATTTTGAATTCATTATGACATGTTCTGACCATCGTTTTGCTATTTTATGTATTCACTAGCCGGAGGCCCTAGGGATTGCATGTTTTCCCTCTATCCGCATATGCTATTAACTATTTGCTATTTCTCTGTGCATAGGATCTCACCACCAGGAACACCGGAGGGGCAGCAAGGAACGACGAACACATGGACACAAGCGGCGGCAACCTTTGGCCCGCCCATTTCAAATGTGAGGCATGCGAAAGACACTGGAAGCGTACCATCCGTTGATGTAACGAACTGTATCAAACGTTCTGAGCCCTAGAAGGGGGACGTATTGTAACCAGATTGAAAGCAACATTAATAAAAGAGGCCCCACTTTTCTTTGTTTGCTAACATCTCGTCTATGCGTCATTTCCTTCATGCATTGCTTTCTCGCATTCGTAGGACTTAGCATTTTTATATCAATTTCGTTTGCATCATAATCTGGCACGCCGTCACTCCGCATTCGGCTTTCAAAATAAACTTAAAACATGAAATAACTGCTGAAAACAACATAAAAACACTAAATTAAGCTAAACTTACATTTTTTGATGATTTTGGTGCCTGTGGCATAGGTTTGCACAGGGTCATGCGAACCAAAACCTGGACCGGGTGGTTCGCACAAGGTCGTGCAAACCTGTTCTTTTTGTACCGAATCTGCAAGATGAATGTCCTGGTTGTATTGGAGCAGCTGCTTCTTTGATTTTTTGTGCGAGTAACCTTCAAAAAGTGTACTTTTTGGGAAATTATTGACCTGTCTCAATCACAAAGGAACATTATGAAAGTGATAAATCAATTGTAGTGGGTATACAATGGTTGTGTAATGGATGTATATCGGATGCAATGGTTGTAGTGATTTCGGTAGAGTTTTGGTAAGAAAAATTTGGTTGTTATGAAAAGGTGAAAATGATATTCTATTTATTGACTTGGCCAAGGTGAGCGGGAGGGGATGAGGTGTTCCCTGCGAGGTGGCAATGGTGAGGTGTCTACCTGAGAGGTGTCCCTTGAGGTGTCTTGGTTCATAAATGAGGTTGGGTCAGAGAATCCTTCACCCATCCACAAATAATGATGACTTGCTAAAAATATCCATTAGGTATTAATGAACACCTTTTTGGAAATATATTTTGATTAAAAATTACCTTTTATGTGCCAAAGTCTCCATCTTTCATATATGACCCAGGGGAGTGTGAGGTGGAGAAATATCTGGGTGAGAGGTGGTAGGGCTAGGATAAGCTAGAATATGTGAGGTGGAAGCCTAGGTCAGTCAAAGTAGACTAGGTGAGGTGGAAGGCTCAAATAAAATCAAGATTAAATTTAATTAAGCATGTGTTTAGCCATAAAGCATGTTTTGACCAAAATGTTGACTTTTGAGCATAAAGTGCTTTTTGACCATGGTAAGGAATTCAACCTTGGTTGAATTAAGGATGAGGTCACATGAGCACCCAGGATTAGGTGTAGTAAAGAGCTTAGCTAGCCCAAAGGGGCTAAGGATAATGAATAGTGATTTTGATCGATGAATAGTGTTTTTAGCCAATTTATGCAATTTTTGAGGGTTTTGCAAATTGATTGACCATGAAAATGGGGAGAGGAGCAATGTGCGACTTTTGGGTGTCTACATTTTACCCCTTTTGTACTGGATTGTGTGAAACATGATTTAGTACAAAAACTGATGATATGAATTGATGAAATTATTTGGAAGGCAAAGAATTTGCGATTGATGAGTTATGGATGATTGCGAGAGAGACGCATTGATAAAAATGGCTTATGATTGATTGCTTTTTGGAGGAAGGCATAAGGTTGCCTTGCATTATGATCAACTAAAGATGTTTCAATTTGGACGAAACAAATTCCTTTGCTAACTTTTGCTTTTAATTGATTGATGAGCTCATCTTGACAATATTTGACAAATCATTGGAGCCATAGGGTAGAACTTTCAGGAGCTTTATTCATAAGTAGTCTTACGACTGCCACTATGAATATTGAAATCCATGAGGTGTCTACAGTTAGAGGTATTTTGAGGCTTGTCAAACATTGCTTTATTTTGTATTGGATTTTTGATTGAGAAGAGAAATTTCACTTTTGTATCTGTCCTAGCATGAGGACTTGAGATAATCTTCAACAAAAATTTTCTTAGGTATTTATTGTATCCATGATTGGATGTTTGGTTGTTTGATCATGTGTAAGATAGCTTTTGATGTGTTGGATGATTACCCCCTCCAACGATGAATTGGTGATGGAGGTGACGAAAATTGGTGATGAATCAATTGATAAAGATATTGGTGAAAATAGAAAAAATTGGCATGAAATTAAGCAAAATGAATGAATTATTAGATTTTCCAAGGTATGTGGAGGAGCGAGATGTGCTCAAGGTGGAGCAAGATAGGATGAGGGGTGAGCAAGATGCTGCCAAAGGGAAGGTAAATACCTTGAGGGGCGAGCGAGATGCTGCCTAAGGAGAGGTTGCAATTTTGACGAGAGAGTGAGATACGACCTACAAGGAGCGAAACGAGATGATTGAGTTTGCAAAGTAGCTCCAGAGGATTCTAGATGTGGCCTGAGCTGAGACTGAGGTTGTGAGGATGAGTCATATAGCGAGGGTAGTAGAGATCAAATAGACCATATGGGAGATGCACTATGCTAGGGAGTGGGTTGAGCAGGAGATTGCTAGCCTAGGTGAGGTAGTGCCATAGCTGGAGGTGGCATGGAGGGAGGTGGCACGGTTGCATGAGAGGAATGAGAGGTTGATGGTAGCTATCATGAAGGAGGCTTCCAAGAGGATGAGGTGTGAGGGTGAGCTTATGGTGAGGGGGATAACTATCCCAACATACTTTGGATCTCTATCCTTGTCGCATCCTCAGACACATAGGAGCCAACACATCACACCATCAGTTGGTGGTCTGGATCAGTAGGTAGTAGCACCTATGATATCGTATGCACCAGTGAGGATGGCACCACCAGCACAGGTGGAGGTACCAGATGTGGTCGGGAGTGGAGAGGCAGAGTCATTTCAAGCACAAGCTAGATAGATTTCCATGGACAAGGGGAGTGGTGAGACTTCTGTAGGATAACAGTCATGATGGGGCTTCGAGGGCATAGTGGATGGTGATTTTGTTCTTTTTAGAGGGCACTCAAGATAAACAAATTCTTTTTGTGGTGATGTACCTATGAGGGTACACTCCTTATTGTGGTCATATGGCAATTTTGATGGTGGTGTATGTACATGGACTGATGATGATAGGCCCGTAAGGGCACACACATGTTATTATAGCCTGATGGCATTGTTTTTGATATATATATATATACATGATATTCTATGGCACTTGTGTCTACTTGCATTTGTGTGTTTGTTTGTTTCTGCTTATGGTGATACATGATTAGTGTAGATGCGGTAGTAAATAATTACATGTGAATGGAATGGTAATATGCTTAAATAAATATGAAATGACATTATACAATGACATAAAAATGGGTATGCATAGGATGATAATGCAAAAGATGTAAACGAGTTGCTTAGGGACAACATTTGCATCGTTGCGATAGTCAGATGATGTAATCCATTCTATTTTTCCAAGGAAGTTGGATATGAAGGTTGTAGTGAGGAGATTCGAACACTACAGTTTGTAAGTAATCAAACCCATTGACTAACTGAGCAAACTTCTTGAACAGGTTCTAGGCTATCTTGGTAAACAAGACCTCAATCTTGGATTTGTGTGTGTAAAGTGATGTTCATTTTACCATTCTGGAAGAGGGTGGTTTATAATTGCATGGTAACTTAGCTTGTAAGCTAGCTCATCGGTAAAGACCTAAGGAATGTAGGGATTCAAGCTTTTTGATAGTACTCTTGAGGCGTTGACTTTTGTTTTCTGCCTCTGTATGATGATTTTCTCTTTTTTTGTCATTCTCTTTTCTTTTTTTTTTTTTTTTTTGTGGGCATTGGATTTTGTTTTCTGCCCTTTTTCTCTTTCTTTTGTAACTTGTCCTTTTTTCAATCCTCAGGTTCGAGAGAAATCATGTGAATGATATGATGAGCGGAGTGATTTTTGCTAAGCATCAGTCGACATGCAGTGTAGCTAGTCCTATTTCCAAAATGTTATTAGTGTGTAGGACGTGCTAGTAAATCTAGGAATGAGAGCAAGGTAACCAAGGGAAGTCTGGAAATGTTGTTGAAATATGCCAACTTTGGATGGTGGTTGATTATATAACTATTTATGGGTGAAGCACTCAAAACATTTCAATAATCCTATCTCCTAAAAATGGGTTTGGGCATCACATTGGTATGCTAGCATGTGCATGTTTAATTCCCCAAGCATGGTATTTACAATGATTATGTACAAATGCATGTATGGGTGCAAAAAGTAAGAATTTATGTGCAAGGTTACCCCAATATTATAGACAATGGAATGGGGCGATGGCATGGGCGAGAGAGTGATGGGTGAAAGAAATGAAGAAAATAAGGGGAGATAAAGGAGAAAGAAAGAAGAAGGAGAAGAGAAGAAAAGAAACCTATCAAAGGTATGTAGCCACTCGAAGCGTGACCATACAACATTGATGAGTAACTAGAAGAAAAGAAGATAAAAGAGGAAGAGAGAAAAGAAGAAGAATGAAAGGTATGTAGCCACAAGTGTGAAATAAAGAAGAAAAGAAGATAAAGAGAGGAGAAGAGAAAAGAAGAAGAAGAATGAAAGGTATGTAGCCGCTCGAAGCGTGACCATACAACATTCATTATAGAAGAGGGGTAGAAGAAGAAGAAGGAAGAAAAGAGTGAAGTAGAGAAAGCAGATTTGAATATAAATGCAAGTGGAGTTAATGTCATAGAATGTCAAAAATGTTGTGTTTTTGTTTGTGTTGTTTGTTTTTTTTTGATTTTGTTTTGGATTATAAACATATGTACAAGTGGTGATGAGCTACAATGCCTACAATTAGGCGTAAAATGCTCGTAGATGAATAATGTTAATGGGCTCAAGTTCAGCAATACCTTCCAACGTGGCCAGGTGATATGCCCCAGATCCAAACTTTTGAGTAACCATGTAAGGGCCTAGCCAATTGGGTGTAAATTTGTCATGAATATGGCACGGTTGGCTAGTAATTTGTTGGTTTTCTTTGAGGACTAAGTCTCCAACTTGGAATTCATGTTGGTGTACCTTAGAATTGTAGGCACGTCAAAGATGATCTTGGTAGACGTGGGTATGTTCAATGGCATGAATGCGACGTTCATCCAATAGGGTCAATTGATCTAGCCTGGCTTGGTGGGTGGTATCATCATCAATGAATTCTTGCATGGAAACCCGTAGTGATGGTATTTCAAGCTCCAAGGGCATGATGGCTTCAGCACCATATACAAGGGAAAATGGGGTTGCCCTAGTTGGAGTGTGGATGCTTGTGCGGTAGGCCCATAATGCTAATGGTATTTGATTGTGCCAATCATGGTGTGATTCTACAATGGTTTTGTGAAGAATGGCGCAAATGGTTTTGTTTGTAGCTTCTGCTTGGCCATTACCCTATGGGTAGTATGGAGTAGAGAAGCTATGTTGAATGTTGAATTTCTCACATAATGCATGAACATTCTTGTTCTTGAATGGTGTGTCATTGTCAGATATGATCTTGGATGGGATGCCAAAATGATAAATGATGTGTTGAGTGATGAAATCAATAATTTTGGGGCCGGTCATTTGCACTAATGGGATGGCCTCAACCCATTTTGTAAAATATTCGGTTGCGGTGATGATGAACTTATGATTGGCAGATGAGGTGGGTGTGATTTTTCCGATGAGATCCAAACCCCATTGTGAGAAGGGCCATATTGATTGAATAGGTTGCAGATCCTGAGAAGGCAAATGCATAAGATTGGCATGATGTTGGCATTTAACACACTTTTTGACATAATCACAACAGTCATGCTCCATTGTGGGCTAGTAATAGCCCATTCGTAGAATGCATTTGGTAATGGCCATACCACTGAAATGGCCACCACAAGTACCATCATGAGCTTCTTGGGTGATGCGTTGGGCTTCAAAGGGCTCAAGACAACGCAATAAAATGCCATCATAACTTCACTTATAAAGGATATCACCTAGCAATGTATAGTGAATGGCACATAGTTTAAAAGCTCGTTTGTGAGTATGATTTAGATCAGGTGGTAGAATACCGAGCTTAATGTAATCCTTGACTTGGGAAAACCATGGGTCATGTGGTTCAGCTTCGATGATATTGATGCCATCATCATGAGAAGGTGGATTGTGGGAAATAGTAGAATGGAAAAGGGTGTGAATGGACACGTGAGTTGTGTCGGAAAGTGGGTTTTGTGGAATGAGTGAGCCTAGAGAAGCCATGGTATCGATGAAATGGTTCGTGGATCATGGAGTAGTAGTGATGTCATACCACTCAAATTGGGCCAACAAGTTTTTGGCTACCTATTTGTATTGTTGTAATACTGGGCAATGACATTGCCATTCTCCCTTGATTTGATTTACAATGAGGAGGGAGTCACCGTATATGTCTAGGTGATCGGATGTGCATTGAGATTGCTTGCTTTAGGCCTAGGATAAGAGCTTCGTACTCAACATTGTTATTGGTACAAGGAAAGCCTAATTTGAAGGAAAAGGGGAGTGGCTCCCCTTGTGGTGTGAAAAAGACTATTCTTGCACCCCCAACATGTGTGCAATGGGAGCCATCAAAAAAGAGGGTTAATTCAGTGGTTGATTCAGGTTCTACTGGCTCTTCTGCTTCGCTTGTATGAAAGACAGAGTCATCTGGAAGTTGGATAAGCAATGGCGCATCACTTGGTAAAGGGGCCTCAACCAGCTGATCAACAATGACTTGGCCTTTGATGGATTTTTGACTGATGAATTCGAGATCAAATTCCGTGAGGAGCATGATCCATTTGGCCATTCGACTATTGTGGTAGCTCTTACCCATCATGTAGCGAAGTGGGTTATCATGGGCAACTACGTAGGTAGTATGGTTAATCATGTAATGTCACAACTTCTGGGTGGCAAAAACAATGGCAAGGCAAAGTTTCTCCATGTAAGCATACCATGTTTCGTAATCAATCAATGTGCGACTGATATAGTATACAACTTGTTCTTGGTCCATTTCATTCTTTTGAGTGAGGAGCGTGCCCAATGCGACATCGATAGCAGAAATGTATAGATGGAATGGGTGATCTGGATGGGGTGGGATGAGGATGAGTGGAGATGTAAGGTATGATTTGATGGCATCAAAGGTGGCTTGACATTTATCATCCCATTTGAATGGGACCCCCTTTTGGAGAAGATGATTGAATGACTGACACTTGTCTAAAAGTTGGGTGATAAATCATCGTATGGATTGAATTCTTCCTTGCAAGCTATGTAGTTGTTTGAGGTTCGTAGGGGGAGGCATGTCAAGGATAGCTTGGACTTTGGTGGGATCTACTTCGATGCCTTTCTGTGAAATGATGAAACCTAAGATTTTTCCAGTGGTAACACCAAAGACACATTTCTTCGGATTTAATCGGACATTATGTTCCAAGAGGTGATCAAATATTTGATGCAGGTCTTCAAGATGTTGACCACGGGTTTTGGATTTTGTGATGAGGTCATCAATGTAGTCTTCGATAGTTTTGTGCATCATGTCATGGAAAATGTAGGTCATGGCACGTTGGTAAGTTGCCCCAACATTCTTGAGGCCAAAAGGCATGACCTTGTAACAAAAAGTCCCCTAGGGGGTCGTGAAAGAGGTCTTATGTTGATCATCTGGATTGACATGAATTTGATTATAACCTAAAAAACCATCCATGAGTGATAGTATTTCATGTTCGGTTGTAGCATCGACCAATGTGTCAATATTAGGGAGTGGAAAATTGTCCTTGGGACAAGCTTTGTTAAGATCCCTAAAATCAGTGCAAATGCGGATACCCCCTTGGGTTTTCTGACTGGAACCATGTTTGAAACCCACTCAAGGTAATCGATAGGTTGTATGAAATCCACATCGAGGAGTTTCTGTAACTCCTCTTTGACAATAAGAGCAATGGTGGGGTGCATGCGGTGCAACTTTTGTCGGACAGGTTTGGCATTGTCATCTAGGACAAGGTTGTGCACGACTAATGATGGGTCAAGGCCAGGCATATCCGTGTAGGACCATGCAAAGACCTTAATGTAGTACTTGAGGAAATTAGTATAAAGGACATGTTCTTCTTTGGATAGGCTAGCGATGAGGTAAACGATGTGAGGGTGTGTCGGATCATTGCCAATGTCAACTTCAATGGTGTCCTCGACAAGCATGTGAGAACCATCATGAAGTTGAGTGGGTGTGGGAATGAGGTGAAGGTCATCGATGGACTCAGGGAGTTGGAATTCATCATCTAGATAAAGATATATATGATTAATCCATGGGTGATGGGGTGGATTGGATGGCAAAGGTGCATTTGTAGATTGCAATATGTGTGGTGTTGGAAGGAATTCGATGGTAGTGGGGGTGTCAGATATTTCATCAAAATCAACAAAATTAGTGATGGGAGGTGGAATGTAATTGGGATGGTTTGGATATTGTAGTTGAGCATACAAGTCAATAGAGATCATGTTGATCGAGGTGCTAGATAAGGTGGAGGTAGGTGATGAAGGTTGTGATGAATCGGATGAGGATAGCAATGAATCTGGAAAAGGTTGGTGGTGACCTGGGTTTAACACCATAGGTGGGGAAGGAGAATGAGAATGTGGGCCATGAGGTGGCAATAGTTCTTGAATAGGGAAAAATGGAATAGCGGGTGGGGGTGAGGAAGGTGGATCATCAAAGGTGATTCAACAGGTAAAGGTGGATCGAGTGATAAGGTGGTGAAGTGGTGAGCAAGGGTTTCAAATTCATGAGGAGAGAGGGGCTCATGTGGTGGGGATGGTGGAAAGAATATGGATGGAATATCGATTGTGGAATGAGGGGAAGAACTATTTATCAGTAGATTAAGCTCAAATTCCTCATCAGAAAGAAGGTCGATAGGATCAAGATCTAGATTTTGCAACTCATGCTCGAGGGTACTGATTGTCGGAGGATGGTAACCAATGCCTGATCGATCGGTAGGCTTGCATGAGGGAGGATTGATATGGGTGCGACACCCCTGTTCATATCTCCCTAGACCATAACCATGCCAGTTATACATACGCAGATAATGCCAGGTAAAATTAGGATTGGACATGTGGTCAAGGTTACCATAAAATCTGGTTTGTGGCGGTGGAGGTGTTGGAGGTTCTACGGATGAATCAAGTCCCCCATATACAAATTTCATGCAATTATCGAGAGGACCGAGAGGAACCACTACCCCAATAGTCAAGGGCACATCATGAGGTCGGCCAAAGTCATGGGTGGATTGGATGTTGGAAGGAAGAACCCGAGCATTGCTTATGTTATACTCACCAGGACTTGGTGTGGTCATGAGTATAGAAACATGAGGAGGGGTCGTATGCTCAGGTTGAGGGGAGGACCCCCTGGGTGGTGGAAAGGATGGTAGAATGGATGGAGTAGGATTGGTGGGTGAAGGGGATGAAGTGGGAGGATCTGATTGAGCTAACTGGTCATCAAGGTGAGCGGCATGTTGTGTCCACTCATAGCACTCAATAGGTGTTCCTGTGATGGGATGATTGGCATGGGTGAATTGAGAAGTGGGGATAGAAGTTGTGGTAGGTGAACTAGAGATTACCCGTGTTTGCATGGATCGGGGCACAAAGTGGCAAGAAGATGGAGGAGGTGTGGGAAGAAGAGGTGGGTTATTGGATGAAGATGGGATGGAGGGTGTAGCAAAAAATGTGAATGGTGGAAGTGGTGTGAAAGGTGAAGAAGGGTGATGAGAGAATGTGGGAATAGTTGGGGCACTAGGAGGTTGAGGTGGATTTGAAGAGGTTGATGCAATGTTGCTCAGATCAGGTGTAGGATGTGGTTGTGAAGATGATGGATAGGTGTTGTCTAGAGATCGGCGTGGGGTAGGGGTGAATTGTGTGGATGATAAGGGTGGACCTGGTGGAAGGGTGATAATGTTGCAAAATTTGAATGGATCACCATCGGTGGGGATGCAGTGGACCAAGCCATTATGGATATATTTGATACAATGATGGAGCATGGAAGGGATGCATTGCATGTCCCGAATCCAAGGGCATCCCAAAAGGATGTTGTACTGCATCTCACCTTCGATAACATGGAAGAGAGTGGAAATGGTTTTGGCACCAACCTTGATGGGAAGGACAATGGTACCAAGGGTGGGATGCATGGAGCCATCAAAATCTTGAAGGTCCATGGATGGAGTGGCTAGATGGGAAGGAGGAAGGTGAAGGTGGCCAAGGGTGGTGGTAGAAATGATGCTGATGGATGAGCCGGTGTCGATGAGAACACGCTTATAGGTGATGATATTGATGGAGGCTTGAATATGTAATGGGGGATCCACTCCCTCACCTACAACTTCTATAATTTCATGGTCATGGAAGCTGATAGAAGGTTGTAGGCATATCTAAACATTACCAAAAAAGTTGGAAAATGCATCTGTATCATGAGTCTCGAGATCAAGAGAGCGAAGGATAGAATCGAGGGCTTCATGGTGAGGTTGGGACTGCTGCAGGAGGTCATAGATGGATAACCATGTAGGGGTAGTGTGAAGCTGATGGGAAATACTACCATGGATGGTGATGACATTCCATGGTAGAGGTGGAGGAATCGGTGGGGTAACGGGTGAGGTTGTAGCAGGTGGTTGTTGAGAAGTGGAGGGCTATTGGGCAGTCATAGGGGGTGGATAGCATTGATTACGAGTTGCGATATTGATCATACCCACAAATCCCTATTGGGAAGGACCTCGATTGACATGGTTCACTTGGCATGGATCAGTTTGAGGTGGATTACCCCCATGCTTGGGTAATGGATTTTGATATATCCCCAAGTTTTGATTTTGTGGTGCGAGGGGATTTGAGACTTGAATGGTGCCTCGATCGATAAGGTCTTGCATGGTATGGCAAAAAATACGACATGAATCAAGAGTGTGGCCATGTTGTCAATGGAAATCATAGAAAGCTTACGGATTGTGGTCCCATGGGAGGGGATGGTTTGGATCAAGAGGTTGGACATTTGGCAAAGTGATGAGACCTCCTTCATGTAATCTATGAAATAAAGTGGGCATGGGCTCAGATAAGGGCATCCAATTGCATGGAGGGCGAGGTGGACGTGGGTTGCAACCTTGGTATGGATTAGACTATGGTGGAGGATTGCCTGGATATGGAGTGGGAAGTAGTGGAGGATTGACTTGGTATGTATTTTGAGGAGATCATGGAGGCGTGGGTTGAGGTGTTTGAGCGGATGCAACTTGCGATGGTGGATATGGAGAATTTAGGAGTACTTGATTGGTTTGAGGTGGTCTGGTAGTGGGTGGTACGTATGGAGGGTGATTGTAGTGGTAGTTGGTGGGGTAGGGTGTCTTCTACCAAAGCTTGATTTTACCCGTGTGGACCTTGATGTCCTCGATAACCTTGGCTTGGGCAATGGCTTCCTCAAATGTCTGACTCTGATGAATCTGCAATGTCTGGGAGATTTTTTTATGACAACTCTTAGCAAAGAGTTTGATGAGCTCTAAAGGTGGGAGAGGGAAGGCGAGATCATGAATGACCACTCTCCAATGGGTGATAAAATCAGTAATAGGCTCATCGTCATACTGGTGTAAAGCATAGACATCGGATAAGGTAAGCTTGGTTTTGATGTTAATCGAGAAGTGCTCAAGAAATAGATTGGCCAATTGTTCGAAAGTGAATAAACTATGGTGAGGTAAATGGTTGTACCAATATAATGCTTGTCCCCCAAGTGAAAGTGCAAACGTGTGAAGCATAAGGGGATCACTACCATGCAGTTGGTAGCAAGCAAAATGGTAATTATTGAGGTGCTCTCTAGGATCTTCCTTACTTTTAAATTTGTCAAATTTAGGGATCTCAAATCTGTAAGGATATGGATGTATAGGTACAGAAGGGTGAATTGGTTCATTGCACAACTCATCATATGTGGGTTTTTGAGGCCCATAACTAGTCGTGCACAAATCCAATGTATGAATCTGCTCCTGCATGGCTTGAAATTCACTAGAGAGCACCGTGGTAGTGTTTGGTGGATCCAAAAATGGGGGTGATGATGTGGATGTAGGAAATGGCTATGATGAGGGTTGTGAATAATCTAGATGTGGTGGATATTGTAGCTATTGTTCCTCCCATGGATGATAGTAAGCAGCCTAATTTGGATTAGGCATCGACATGGTTTGATATTGTGGGATAGGAACCTAAGATGGATGAGGTGAGATGTAGGAAGATTGGAAGGTGGGTGGCTATTGTTGCTGATCATAGTATCCTAGAATCTATTGGGTAGGTATGGGCACCTACTACTATTGTGCATATTGGAAAGTTGGTTGCACCTGAGCAGTAGTGGTAGAGGACCATGTGGGTGGCGAGGTGAAGAAAGCGGGTGGTGTAGAAGATGGGGGTGGAAGAGATGCAGGTGTGGTAAAAGAGGATTGGTGTGAAGATGGGGGTGGAACTGATGAGGATGGAGGTGGTATGGAGGGGATGGTGAGTAGGGACTCGGGCTGAACCGAATATCGAGGTGGATGACCTTGATAAGCGGGGTTCAGTGGTGGAGGTCGAAAGGAAGGTGGAGGTGGTAATCAAAATGATGATGAAGGGGTCGATGGGGGTCCATATGATGAAAATGGTGGATAACTAGTGGGTGGATGAGAAGCAAACTATGGTGTGAAAGGAGGCGGCTACGAGGATGAGGATGCCTACTGTGGATGAACCTGCAATGAGGGATGGGATAGATTGGGTGATGATAGGTGGTAGTACTGAGATGGGTGTGAAAAGTACTATGGGGGGAGTGATGATGGTGGCTAGGATGAAGGCTGGTAACTCGATGAAGCCTACTGAGATGGTGGGATTTGGGATGAAGGTATGGTAGGAGGGTCCATAGAAGAAGGAGGTGTAGATATCATACCTACTATCTGGATAGTAGTGATGACATCGGGCATGATTTGGGAAATGATAGGATCAGAGTCATCTCCCAAAAGTGGATGGGAGGAATGCTCGAGGAAGGGATGGGTGGCAGATGGTGAAGCAGGTGGGGTGAACTCATCCACCACCATAATAGGTATGGGGTGACCAGGAGGGGTATAGATGACATGCTGGAAATAGGTGGATGGGGGATTTGGAGAGGAGAGATCTTCCAAAGGAGGGGTCTCCTCGAAGGTCTCATCCAAGAGATGGGATGGAGTGGATGAAGCGACATGGGACATAGGACTAGCACTAGGGGTGGAAGGCCCGGTCAATAGGTCAGGTGGACCTATGGAAGTAACCTGCTCAGACTCAAAAGGTGGATCAGTGGTCTGAGAAGTAGAAGCACCTATGGTCATGATAGTCCACTGAGTAGCCTTAGTGGCACGATGAAGGGCTTCACGTATCTGACTACGCGTAATTGGCATGGTGATGTGTGCAAAAAGTGTGGTAACAACCAAAAGATGTGAAATCTAGACTCTAGGAATATTTGTGGCTGAGTGTGGTACTATCTATCCTCAAAAACATAGGTTTGCATGGGGTCGTACGAACTGCTTCTGAGATCAGAGGTTCGCATGGGGTCATGTGAACCACTCAAAATTAGAAATAGATAATAGATATGTGTTGTAGAAAGTGTCTATGTGCTCTGTGGAAGATCTGGGACCTAAAAAATAGGTTCGCACGGGGTCGTGCGAACCACCTTTGCAACTAGAGGTTCGCACGGGGTCGTGCGAACCACCAAAAATAGTGACAGAGGATGGATTTTCTATTGTGGAGACCCTCTGTGTGTTGTGTAGACCTGTTTAGTGCAGTTTTGTAGCCTGGAAGCTAAGTTTTGCATAGAATCATGTGAATAAATCTGAGTGTAGGAAAATCACACTGGGGGGTGCAAATCGCCTAAAAATAGATCATGTAGTGTATAGCATGGAAGTGAAACTATGGAACAACTGAGGAGTGAGTTATAGCAAGTTTGATATGTTGTTGTAACCACTTTCATGAGACTCAACAATAAGCAAATGTTCTTTCTTTTTTGGTTTTCGTGTGTTTTGATGAAAGTATGTATCCACCCTAGGAACAAATCATGGGAATGGGTGAACTCTACTTTGAATCAGGTATGTCGTAGCATAGAACCTCCTGCAATGCCCAAAAGCGCACATAATAGAACTATGTTTCCAATGGGCGAGTGGCAACCTAGATGGATTTTGGTACAATAAAATGGTATCCAAAGGGGGAGACTCAAAATGCTCTGATGAGTCAATAAACTCTCATGAAGAGAGGTCATGTTGTCAATGTGGTGCTACCAGCATACCCATGCTTTCGCTTAACCCTCATGTTTAAGGCATCCATAGTAATGATCAACTGCACCCACTAATTATTTGAAAAGCCCTATGGTAAAGGGGCTTTCTAAAACTACCCACTCTGAAGGTACCTTCTAGTGATGAATTTTGGATAACCAACACTCAAAGTGGGAAGGACCGACCGGGTATTAATGTCAAAATGATCCACCTAGGGGGATACTATGGTGACTAAAATCGGAGGTGAGCCAATGGAGGGTAGAACTCAGACCTCACTGAACTCTGGTGTTGAATTGGTGATGAAATCCAATTCGGACTGGAGATGAAAGCCAGTTCCTTACACCATTAAAATAGGATGTGAGTGTGTGGTGTTTGTTTGTGCGGTACTATTTTAGAAGTAAATCTACTCTAAATGCCTTTTCAAAACAAAGCTATGCTAGGATGCCTTTTCAAAGAAAATCTACTTACTTGGTTCCTCACAAAAATAAATTTGATCTATTGATTTGCAAAAGGGAAATCTAATTAATTGCTTTTGAAAGGAAATGACTAAAATTGAATCTAACTAAATGCTTTTGGAAGGGAAATGACATGAAAGGGAATTACAAAAATTGAAACTAACTAGGTGCTTTTGAAGGGAAATGACAGGAATAGAAAATACGAGATTTGAAGTTAAGCTAGAAAGCAAGTGTAAATCTACCTAAAGCAAACAAGAAGATGCGATCTTGTGGAATCGTTGTTGGAAATTTGAGTTATTTTATGTTGTCATTGATGTCACATGGATCACATTGAGTTTTGGTGACCAAATGATATTTTGGAAAGCATGGATAAATACAGGGTTTTTGTGAAAACCAAGGCAGACAAAATAAATGGTTTTATTTAAAACCATGGATGGTAGATTTGAACTAGGTTTTTCTTAAAACCCAAGTTGGCATTTCATTTCATCGAAAAATGTGCCCTGGTGATGGAGATATTTAATTTTTAATATTTAGTTTAAATTTTAATTATTTAAAATTAAAATTAAAATTTAAAATTAAATATGCAAGATTTTTGCCGACGTCATAAAAAATAATGAGGCTATATAAAGGGGATACCTAAGGTTCATAAACTTATCCTTGCTCGTGGTTAATAATCGTTGGCTAAGCATCCGAATTGAGCTCGTGCAAAAATATTTTAGAAAGCAAAAGCAATGAATAAATGAAGGTTGGTCGAAGTCCAAAGTCATCATGGGCAAAGTGGCACATTGGTAGTTGGATTTTTGCTAAGGTGTGTGGCAGAACAAAAGTCAAGGTTTCAAATTCCCTTGACTACGTTCGGAAGGCATTGGAAGAAAAGTGCTCGAAGCACTTTTGATTTGCGGAAAGGGAGGAAAGGTTTTAAGGCACGTTGTGCCTTTCCTTTTCGAACGAGCGACTAGCTCATGTGGCAATCGTAGTCACGGCTAAGATGCTCGCGGTGTGGCAAGTCGGGGGTTCGAATTGATGAGTGCCAAATTGATGAATATTTTATGCAAATATTATCTATTTTCTATCTGCAAAATTATGAAAGTAAATGTGTTTTAGTTATTATTTTTACCTTATTTATGTGATTTATCAGTTAATTTGATAAATGAGGTTAAAATGATAAATGATCATATTTTACACAAATTGTACAAAGTTTTTGTATGTTTTTGGCAGGTAATATTATAGCAAAATATAGGTCATATATTGAAGAAAGGATGAACAAATACCGAGGAGACACGTGGAAGGGCGCTACGAAAGGGAGTTAAGAAAGGGCACTACGGAAGGGTGTTACGGACGCCTGGAAAATTCTACAAAAAAATCTATTTCGAAAATGCCACCTATGCTACAGCCTGGTCAAAAACCACGTGGGCAGCTGAAAGAATCAAGCACGAGAGGGTTCAAATTCCACATAGGCATTTAGAATAATCAAACGTGGGTGAATCATCATTTATTTTGGGCATGAATTTGTTATGAGATTTTCTATAATAATACATGAATATTTGTAATAAATGCATCCTTCCCTAAAAGAAAGGATCAAAGCTATATAAAAAGTCTAAATAAGGGTTGTATTGTTATGTAGCTATCCCACCAAGTCAAATTTAGTGTTATGTTATAATTAGTTGCCACTTGGACCAATTAGAATATTTATTGAGTCCAAGTATTTTAGATGTGTTAATTTAGATTATTCTTGTTAGAATAAAGTTGTTGCATGATCAAGTCCAAACCATATGGGAGAAATACAAGAAGTTATGTTCGAAATTGTTTGAGTGAAAATATATATTTGCATACAAGGCCTTTGAAAAGGCCTGGTTGGATGGCGAGCAAATGGAAAAATATATGTAATCTGTGATTATTCTCGATGTAATCTTCTGTATGCAATTCTGAAAGTTGGATGCGCAACCATGTACGTTTGATTTCAATAATAAAGCAACAACAATACTTTCTTCAGAATATGGTAACTGTGTCAATTAATTATTTTATATTTTGCTTGCTTTGGTAATTTTTTATTTCTTTTATTCTCTTGTAATTATGAAATAATTAAGAATTAGATTAATTAAATGAGAGTCGATTACTGAATAGAAAATAGGGAAAGGAGTTCACACTAACCTTCCAGAGTCAGGGCCCACTCCGAAAGGTTAGTCCCTAAATGTCTTCCCTCGGTAAATAGAGTTAGAATGTAGAATAAATTTTAAAGCATAAACTTAAATAAATTGTAAAAAAAAATTATAAATTATATTATGCATCAGTAAATTACATCATTAGTAAAAGTTAGATTGCATTTATTTACCATATCTTGCATAATTCATCTCTACATAATTTTTATATTTTTTTTTGTACACATTTACACATGAATTATGGACAGGAAATTGAGCTAGACTTAGAATTAACTCCTACGATATAATCTATACGGGGTTGCTAATTTTTAAATATAACCTGGATTTACCTGGATTGATAAAATTAAATGTAAGCTACTACAACCGATCATTTTGGCACCGTTGTTGGGGAAAGTAGCATCGTAGTATTTGGTCATAAAAGTTGTTTGGCAGTGCAAAGCGAGTGGACTTACTTTTATGCATGAGATCATGTGGACACATGGACCCTTGGTGTGCATATGAGTCAGAGTAGATATTTACATAGATGGTACACATGAGACCTCCATATTGTAGATAGGCTGCAAAGAGCCCTGCATTACGATGTTTCCAGGTTCATTTTTCATAAGGATTTCATGTTTTACTACTTTCATAGATTAAATTTCAATGCCTACAAATTTTAATTTCTGCAAATTTCTTGCTTTGGGTAATTATTATTGTTAAACTAGTCAGGACCTATAAATAAAATTAGGAAGTAGATGAACACCGAAAGTAACACCCTATTTTTATTCTATAGGAAGTAGTTACATTGAGTGACACAATTGTAATGAAATCCTCCTATCCAAGAAACAATAAGAAGTTACCTTTTATTTCAACAATTTTATTTTCACCTAATTATTATTAAAGTTAGTTGTATGAATTCATAGACCGTGGATCACACTTAATTTTAGTAGAATTAGGTCATACTTTTTTCGCTAATTTTGCTAAAATATGCTGTATGGATCCATAGACAGTGGATCGCATTTTATTTTAGTAGCATTAGGACTATTTAGTAATTTTAAATTTATTTCTTTTCTACTGTGTTAAGAGTATTTATAAGTTTTGAAATTTATATTTAGAACTTAGCAAACAATACGTTAAGAGAATTTATAAGTTATGAAATTTATAATTAAACTTAGCAGATAGTAGGATTGAAACAGAAAAAGAAAATCAAAACCCAAACAGAAAATTAAAAATATATATATAAAAAAATAATATAAAATCAAAGAGAGAAAATAAAAAATGCTAGGTGGAGAAAAACAGTCCAATAAACCTCTAGAAAATATTACAAATAAAAAAAAATAAAAAAATAAAAATAAAAATAATATATATATATATATATATATATATATATATATATATATATATATTCCCTTCCATTTTTCAGTCTTAATGTTTCAAAGATAACTTAAGAAGATGTTTTCTCTAAAAACCTTGTAGGAAAATGATTACCACATGATACATAGTACTTTGTTGTTAGATGAAATCTAGGTATTTTTCAAATACTCAAACTATATCTAGTATTTTGAGCAAAATTTTCATTGGAAATAACACAAATCTTTTAAAATGTTGTAAGTGACTCCTAGATGATCAAGTTTTTCTCTTTTGACCACACACAAATACATATCTAAAAACATTGTGAAGTTTTGGAAAAATTAACTCGTGTTATTTTTGCCATAAAGTAAAAAGTTTCTCTTGCTTATCTATTTTTATGCATGGTCTAGAGTACTAAGGAATTGGCAAAAGGACAAGCTCGCCCTTTACCCTAAAAAAAAAAAAAAATCCCTTGCTCCTCATCTAATCGAGCAAGTATCCTACTAAATTCTTGCTTATCCTCAAAATAAGCAAGATTCCCAAAAAGTAATGAAAATTTTCTTGCTTCTCTTCAAAATAAGCAAGAACCTCAAAAGCACCTAAAATCCCTTGCTCCTCCCAAAATGAGCAAGTACCCCAAATAAAAAAAAAAGTAAAAAAAAAAAAAAGGGCAAAAGAGCTTGAATCCTTGGAATTCTTAGTATCTCAAATACCATGGGGTACTCTTTATTGAGGTATCCTTACGTATTAGCACTAAGTCTGGATAAGACCTCTAGATGCTCATAAGATCAGCTAGCTTTTTGGCATACATAACCCTTGTTGTTTTTCAATCCTTACTCATAATGGGAAATGAATTCTCACTGCACACACAGTTGGTCTTGAAAGAGGCTTGAAAATACTAGGACAACTTTGACACTAAATTGATTTGTGAAAGGAGTAAATGAAGTTGTTTCAAAATTGCTAGAATGTTTGAAGTCCTTGAAGGATAACCCTAGAGGCATCACATGCAAGTAAAAATCAAAAGCAAATCCTCATGAAAGTACTATGGTTTTAATTTTTTCTACAAAAACATGGCTTGTGTCCATCACATTTTCATCCTTTATAGAAAAAGCCATTTTAATATCTATTTCATTTTTTTTCCATGATTGAAGATATCCTAGAAGGCTGAAATCAGATTTTATATTCATTACCTTTCTATCTTGGAAACTTCTTAATGACATACAGAAAGCACAATCACAAAAATTATAATAAACCCCCATAAATAAAACTTATTATTATATTATCCACCAATATAAATAAAAAACCCTTCATATTGTTTTGGCTAAAATTATAGTTTGGAGGGTAAGTAAATAAGGTATACAAAGTTCACAATTCAGTTTGGGGGGAAGAATTTGGTAAAGTATTTTCTTAAACTCTAACAACTATAGTTTTGTAGATATCTTATGTAGACAACTTCTGTAATAATCTTCAGTAATATAGTTTATAATACTTAATACAATAGAATTTATAATATAGTTTAGAGGTATAGTATAGGTAATATAATATTTTATAGTTATATAATAATAATAATAATAATAATAATAATAATAATAATAATAATAATAATAATAATAATATAGTAGATGGAACAAAAATTGGAGGAGAGGATGAGCGACGGGAAAGGAGAGAAGACGGGCGAGCGAGTGGAGGATGGTAGCAGAGCGAAAGCAGGCGAGAGGAGGGAGGATGGACGAACGGGCAAGGTTCTAGGGGGGACCAGCTCTGACAGCAGCGAAGGATCCGGTCCTGATGCGACGGGTGCTCAGACCGATGGGATGGGCAGTAGCGGGAAGGATCCCCCTGACAAGGAAGGCCCCCATCAGACCTGTAAGGGATCCTATGCCCAGGTTCTGGGTTCAGGCATCCTACCACATTTCTCCACCCAGGAGCTCCACCCCTCAAGGGAGGATCTGGTCATTCCCGAAGACTTGATGGAAAGCTATATGGAGATGGAGAAGTTCACGCTGATTGGGAAGTTCTTGGGGGACGCCCGGATATGGACACTATCCACAGATGGGCTTCCTCCAAGTGGAAAACCAGTGGCAACATGGAGATTGTGGCCCTTTCCCGAGGTTTCTTTGCTATCCGGCTTAACAACCAGATGGACTTTTGCAACATCTTGGTCGGAGGGCCATGGTTCCTAGGGCGCAGGAGCCTCTTTCTCAGGAAATGGGGGGAGGACTTTAATCCTGAGACCCAAAACATAAATGTCGCTCCGTTGTGGGTGAGACTTCCAAACCTCCCCTTTCAATGTTGGCATGAGAATGTAATCAGAGGGATTGCTCGGTCCATTGGGGAGTTAGTGGCTTTTGATTCCTCCACCAAGGTCAGGTCCAGGATGGTACATGCTCGGTTCTGTGTTACTGCTAGCTTAGAAGCTGAGCTCCCCACTTTCATCAACCTATTCAGAGGGAAAACCCTAATCAAAAGGCAACCTATTGAGTACGAAAATAAACCTGCCTTTTGCACTCATTGTCGTACTCAGGGGCATCTCCAGCCCCAATGCCCAAATCTGAGGACTCAAAAGCAATGGGAAGAAGAGGCTAAGAGAGGAAACCAGAGGAACCAGGGTCCTGGGGCCAGCAACAAAAAGTCTCAGCCAGAACTCATTTTGCACAACCCTGCCCACCGATCCTATGACCAAGCCAAGACTCCTTCTCAAGGCGAAGCTGAAGTTGAACAGAGGGAGGATCATCTCCCACCCTCTATGGACCGTGAGGAACCTGATAACAATCCTGAGCAGGAATACGCGCATGCAGAAGCTCCCTCACCAAGTCAGAACCAGCAAGAGGCTCCTTCAAAACCCTCGTCGCAAGGCAGTCTTCGAGCAGAGGGCTCGGTTTCCCAGGTATAGTTTTTCCTCGAACCTGGTGTTTCACAATCCTTCATGGAAGAATATCTAAAAAGTAACAGGAAATCCCCACCTCGGTGGGATAAAGGCGAAGGAGGGCCTTCCCTATCGGGGCGGATCAGCCCTAGGAACACCAGAAGCAAAAAGCAGGCTATTGACTACGGTAGTGAACGGAAGAGAGGAAGACCCTCTGGTAATGACCAACGAAACAAAGAAACGATGGAGGATGTGGCAAATGGGACTCAACTAACGTTGTTCTCAGATGATTCTGACACACAGAAGGATGAAAAACAAGGCACCAAAACCCCCTTCCAGCTGGTGAAGGGAGGCAAGAAAAACCCTAAATTATTGAAATGAAGGTCATCTCATGGAACGTGAGAGGCCTAAACAGCGCAGCCAAGCAGAGGATGGTTGCTGACCTCAGAAAAAGGATGAACCCTTCTATTTTCATTCTCCAGGAAACCAAAAATGATGAGTTCTCATCAAGGAAGGCTGCCAAAGTCATTTGGAGCAAAGGGGAAACCCTGTTTAGCCCTGCTCAAGGCACATCGGGAGGGCTCATGTGCCTATGGGATCCGACCCTAGTGGAAGGGAAGCTTCTGTCTTCCTCAAATAGAATCCTCAACATTCTTTTTCACTCAAAGACCAACAATCATTCATGGATCCTGTCCAACATTTATGCCCCTAACTCTCCTGTAGAGCGAGCTGAGATATGGGAAACCATTACTCAGATGAGAAGCAACTTCAGGACTATACCTTGGATCCTCGGTGGAGATTTCAACTGCCCCTTGCACCCGTCAGAGAAGAAAGGAGGTTCTGACTTGTGCAGCAGAAGTATGGAGGACTTCAGAAACTTTGTCAACAACAACGAGCTCATGGACATTAAGCTCAAGGGATCCTCCTTCACTTGGAGCAACAGGAGGGTGGGCAGTGGGCTTATCCAGGTTAAGCTAGACAGATTCTTCATCTCTCAAGAAGCCATTCCTTTCCTAGGCGATGCAACCCTGCTCGCCTTGCCTAGAATCGGGTCGGACCACAACCCCATCATCCTCGAATCCGGGAAAGCTCCCTCTTTCAAAACTCCTTTTAGGTTCGAGTCCATGTGGATTCAACATAAGGATTTTAAAGGGCAAGTTGCTTCTTGGTGGAAACAGAAGGTTGGAGGATCAGCCTCGATGCAGTTAGCCCAAAAGATCAAGATAGTCAAGGAAAATCTCAAAATCTGGAACAAAGAGGTCTTTGGCAACATTTTTGAATGCAAAAAATCCATCTCAGAAAGGCTGCAAGAGATAGAAAAGAGAATGGAAAATGGGGACCACAGCGCAACCATCAAAAATGAAGAGAAGATCCTCCTAGCAGACTATCATAACATCCTAGCCAGGGAAGAGACCTTCTGGAGGCAGAAATCCAGGGACTTATGGCTAAAGGAGGGTGACTCCAATACCAGCTTCTTCCATGCTTCGACCATGCGGCATAGAGGATCCAATAAAATTAGAGAGATCATTCGCAGCGACGGATCCTCGACCAAGGACTTAGTGGAGATAAGAGCCGAAGCAGTGGCTTTCTTTCAGGACTTACTGGGAGCTCTTCCTGAAAGTGACCAGCAGGCCCAGGTCGAGCTCCTGGCTAACATCCCATGCAGAGTCACCCAGGAGGCTAATCAAAAGCTCATGGAACCTTTCTCCTCGGACGAGATTAAGGAAGCCCTTTTCTCCATGCAACCTGATAAGGCCCCGGGTCCTGATGGTTTTCCCCCTCACTTTTTTCAAATAGTATGGGACATCGTTGGAGAGGACGTCTGTGCTGCCATAAGGGAAATCCAGTTTTCCAGAACTGTTCACCATGGGCTAAATTCCACTTTCCTGGCTTTGATTCCGAAATCATCTGCTTGTAGAACCTTTTCTGACTTCAGGCCCATAAGCCTCTGTAATGTTGTCTACAAAGTTCTAACCAAGACCATGGCCAATAGGTTAAAGCCCATCCTCCCCCTCCTCATTGACCCATGTCAGGGCAGTTCGGTGAAAGGCAGGAACATCTTGGATGGGGTCATCACGATTCATGAGACCCTCCACTCTGCTTCTATGGCTAAGAAGGCAGCCCTTTTCCTCAAACTCGACATGAACAAGGCTTTTGACAGAGTTGACAGAAGCTTCCTCTATGCAGTCCTTTCCAAGTTTGGCTTTCACCCTCTTTGGATTGACCTTGTTCGAAGTTGCATCTCCACCCCTTGCTTCTCTGTGTTGGTCAATGGTTCCCCTGTCGGGTTCTTCCAAAGTACTAGAGGGCTTCACCAAGGAGATCCCCTATCGCCCATCCTCTTTATTATCCTGGCAGAAGTACTAGGCAGAGCACTTAAGGAGGCGCTTCGGAGGAATAAGGTGACTGGCATTATTCTCGCTTCTAGGATTGAAGCGATCACCCATCAGTAGTTCATGGATGACACTCTGTTGTCTACTTATGCATCAGTAGCCCAGGCTAGATACATCAAAAGGATCATGTTCCTCTATGAGCGTGTTGCGGGTCAAAAAGTGAATTTCATCAAAAGTAAGCTTTTCTTCCTCAACACCCCGGTAAGATGACAGAACCAGTTAGCCAGGATCCTCGGGTGCTCCATCGAATCCCTTCCTACCACATACCTTGGTCTTCCCCTGTTCTGTGGCCGGGCCAAGGAGAGTTTGTGGAATATGGTCTTAGAGCGCATCCATAAAAAATTAGCTACCTGGAAAGGTAAGTTTCTTTCCCAAGCAGGTAAAGCCACCCTTACCAAGGCGTGCCTTCAGGGGATCCCGACCTATTTTATGTCGGTGTTCAGGCTCCCAGCTTCGGCCCTTCGCAAGATCGAGCAGATCCAAAGGACCTTTCTGTGGTCAGGCAATGAGGACAAGGGCAGAATTTCCCTAGTAGCTTGGGAAAAGGTTTGCAAAAGCAAGGACCAGGGGGGACTAGGCCTAAGGAGAATGGGCTTGATGAACCTTGCTTTGGTGGCCAAACATGCCTGGAGGATCATCTCCAATGATTCAGCTGAGTGGGTCAGAATAGTAAAAAAGAAATACCTCTCCAACCTTTCTATCCTCGATGAAGGCATTCCCATGGGTGGATCGGCTTTCTGGAAGGTTGTCATCCATTCGCGACACTTGGTTGCGGATGGAACTAGATGGATCTTGGGTGATGGGCAGAAGATAAACTTTTGGAAGGACAGGTGGCTTGAGGAGGATCCTCTGTGTCAGCGTACCGAGTTGGGTCGCCTCAGATCCGTGGTGGACCCCAACTGTGATCAGAAGGTGGCCGACTTCATTGTTTGGAGGAATGGATACCCACATTGGTCGATTAACGAAGTGGATGGGTGTGACGAGGAGGTTGCTGTGCTATCCTCTCTCCTAAAGGGGGTCACCATCCCTTCCCGAAGGAGAGTTGATCGCAGGATTTGGAGAGGAACAGATAGTGGCACCTTCTCGGTCAAGTCAGCTTACAATCTTCTGTGTAGCGGACCAAGGGTGGAGTTTCCTTGCAACCTGGTTTGGCGGAAATACTTGATCCCCAAGGTAAATTTTTTCTCTTGGATCACTTTTTAGAATAAAGCCCTCACTATTGATAACCTCCATAAAAGGGGCTTTGCTTTCCCAAATAGGTGTTACATGTGCATGTCAGCCTGTGAGTCTTCTGACCACCTTTTCCTGCACTGCTCTTTCACCAATTCCATCATTGGAGTCATCCTTTCCACTTTTCATATTCAGTGGAGTCCTCCCAAGACAATTAAGGAAGCTTTCTTTCAATGGCCCAGTCCTTTTCGGAACCCGAAACTCTGTTTCCTGTTGAATGCCTGTTTCCACCATTTCATTTGGTAGATCTGGTTGGAGCAAAATGGTAGGGTGTTTGGAAACTCCCCCAGAGACCCTCCCTCTATTGCCCACAGAGCCCTGGCCTTTGCCATTGAGAACTCCAAGATCCTCTCCAGCCCAATCCCAAAGTTTGGCCTCGAGGAGGAAATTTTCATGACTCTGAAGCTTGACGGGGATCCTGGCCTAGCGGACCCGACTCTATCCAAAAAAAGACCAGGTGGATCAGGCCCCCCATGGTTGGATAAAGCTAAACTTTGATGGAGCGGCCAGAGGCAACCCAGGTCCAATAGCAGTAGGTGGTGTCGTCAGAGACCATAATGGGAAGCTCGTCCTCGCTTACTGCAAAAATCTAGGGATCCAATCAAATCACGTCGCAGAAGCCAGAGGGGTCCTGAGGGGTCTCGAGCTCATCTCGGAGGATCCCCGTCCTCTGCTGGTTGAAGGGGATTCGATGAACATTACCAACTACTTGCTTAACTCCAAGACCCCATCCTGGAAGGTGTTCAACATCATTTCTGAGGCAAGGAACCTCCTTCTTCAGCATTCCTCAGTCCAGATTCGACATACTTTCAGGGAGGGCAATGGTCTGGCAGACCACATGGCAAACAAAGGTTTTTTTTCCACGTGTCTCGTCGTATGGCATCAGAGCTTCCCGACGGACGTGGTGAGAGCCGCAAACCAAGACAGTTTTCATGGAACCACCTAGGAGGAGGTCGACGATGATCCTCGGTGGCTTTGCTTCTACCATGCCACCTGTCTCCTCGTCATCTTGGCGCATATCCAAAGTGGAGGTTGGTAAGATTGGCTCAGTTCCTGGAGGACATGGCAGCTAACATTCTGGCCTCCACCAATGCGATTGTCAGAGCTCTGAAGCATTACAAGGGGCGCCAGGCCCAGGACGACCAGGAGGAAACTGAAGCCTGATGGAGGTTCCCCAGAGTTTCTTGTTTTGTTGATGATGGATGTGTGGGTTGTAACCGGTTTTGGTTTTTTAGGTTTTAAACTATGTCTACCTCCCGTTAGGGATAATCTTGTATGTAGCCATATGGGCATCTGTTTCTATATTTTGGTAAGTGTCAAGCAAGGTTTTTGTGCTGCTCCAGCCCATGAGGCTTTCTGTATATGCCAGGGTTATGGCCTGCGATGTTATAAGGTTTTGGGATCCTCTCAAAAAACCCTCTAAGTAATTCAAAATCCAGCTTACCAAAAAAATAATAATATAATATATATATATATAATTAAATAATAATAAATAAAAATATAAAAAAATATATAAAAAATAAATAAATAAATAAACTTTAAAAGTTAATTTAAATTTTATATGTTACATATATAACGATGTTCTTATTATTAGTATGGGTTTGTAGATAACATTATTATAGAAGTTATAAGTCTTATTTATAAATAGTTTGCATATACATCTAAATAAGTCCAATGAGCACTATTGAGTTTTACATTAGAAAGTTTGTTTAGATAGATAGAAGTTGAAATACTGCTGCTATAGGAAGTTATTAGACTAAAATAAAACACATATTCATTGTATGATTTATAGTGCCTTCTTGTTTCAACTTATTTAATTTGAAAAAAAATGATGGTAATCCCAATTTAACCCAAATGACAATTTGCATTGTGCTTCTTATCAAATGTATATCACATTCCAAAAGAAATATTGTTTAAAATGAAATATCAAGGTAAAGATTTGGATTTACATGAACAAGACATCAATCATCCACCATAGACCAAATTTTGGATTTAAGCAACTGTTATAACTGTAGATTTTATCCACTGAGATTGTTGTATTAATCCTGAGTGCATGAGGACATGCACTTCCTTCAGTTTGGGGGAATGATGAGTGCCAAATTGACACATATTTTATGCAAATATTATCTGTTTTCTATCTGCAAAATTATGAAAGTAAATGTGTTTTAGTTATTATTTTTACCTTATTTATGTGATTTATCAGTTAATTTGATAAATGAGGTTAAAATGATAAATGATCATATTTTACACAAATTGTACAAAGTTTTTGTATGTTTTTGGTAGGTAATATTACAACAAAATATAGGTCATATATTGAAGAAAGGATGAAAAAATACCGAGGAGACACGTGGAAGGGTGCTACGGAAGGGTGTTATGAAAGGGCACTATGGAAGGGTGTTACAGATGCCTAGAAAATTCTATGGAAAAATCTATTTCGAAAATGCCACCTATGCTACAGCCTGGTCAAACACCACATGGGCAGCTAAAAGAATCAAGCATGAGAGGGTTCAAATTCCACATAGGCATTTAGAAGAATCAAATGTGGGTTACTCATAATTTATTTGGGACATGAATTTGTTATGATATTTTCTATAACAATACGTGAATATTTGCAATAAATGCATCATTCCCTAAAAGAAAGGATCAAAGCTATAGAAAAAGTCTAAATAAGGGTTGTATTGTTACGTAGCTATCCCACCAAGTCAAAGTTAGTGTTATGTTATAATTAGTTGCCACTTGGACCAATTAGAATATTTATTGAGTCCAAGTATTTTAGGAGATGTGTTAATTTAGATTATTCTTGTTAGAATAAATTTGTTGCGTGATCAAGTCCAAACCATATGGGAGAAATATAGGGAGTTATGTTCGGAATTGTCTGAGTGACAATATATATTTGCATACGAGGCCTTTGAAAAGGCCTGGTTGGATGGCGAGCGAATGGAGAAATATCTGTAATATGTGATTATTCCCGATGTAATCTTCTGTATGCAATTTTGAAAGTTGGATGCACAACCATGTACGTTTGATTTCAATAATAAAGCAGCAACAATACTTTCTTCAGAATATGGTAACTGTGTCAATTAATTATTTTATATTTTGCTTGCTTTGGTAATTTTTTATTTCTTTTATTCTCTTGTAATTATGAAATAATTAAGAATTAGATTAATTAAATGAGAGTCGATTACTGAATAGAAAATAGGGGAAGGGGTTCACACTAACCTTCCAGATGCAGGTCCCACTCCGAAAGGTTAGTCCCTAAATGTCTTCCCTCGATAAATAGAGTTAGAATGTAGAATAAATTTTAAAGCATAAACTTAAATAAATTGCATAAAAAAAATAATTATAAATTATATTATGCATCAGTAAATTACATCATTAGTAAAAGTTAGATTGCATTTATTTACCATATCTTGCATAATTCATCCCTGCATAATTTTTATATTTCTTTTTGTACACGTGTACGCATGAATTTTGGACAGGAAATTGAGCTAGACTTAGTATTAACTCCTACGATATAATCTATACGAGATTGCTACTTTTTAAATCTAACCTAGATTTACCCAGATTGATAAAATTAAATGTAAGCTACTACAGCTGATCATTTTGGCATCGTTGCCGGGGAAAGTAGCGTTGTAGTAGTTGGTCAAAAAAGTTGCTTGGCAGTGCAAAGCGAGTGGACTTACTTGTACACATGAGATCATGTGGACACATAGACCCTTGGTGTGCATACGAGTCAGAGTAGATATTTACGTAGATGGTACACATGAGACCTCCCTACTGTAGATAGGTTGCAAAAAGCCTCGCCTTACGACGTTGCCAGGTTCATTTTTCATAAGGATTTCATGTTTTACTGCTTTCATAGATTAAATTTCAATTCCTATAAATTTTAATTTCTGCAAATTTCTTGCCTTGGGTAATTATTATTGTTAAACTAGTTAGGACCTATAAATAAAATTAGGAAGTAGGTGAACGCCGAAAGTAACAGCCTATTTTTATTCTATAGAAAGTAGTTACATTGAGTGACACAATTGTAATGAAATCCTCCTATCCAAGAAACAATAAGAAGTTACCTTTTATTTCAACAATTTTATTTTCACCTAATTATTACTAAAGTTAGCTGTATGGATTCATAGACCATGGATCACACTTAATTTTAGTAGAATTAGGTCGTACTTTTTCCCTAATTTTGCTAAAATAGGCTATATGGATTCATAGACCGTGGATCACATCTTATTTTAGTAGCATTAGGATTGTTTAGTAATTTTAAATTTATTTCTTTTCTACTGTGTTAAGAGTATTTATAAGTTTTGAAATTTATATTTAGAACTTAGCAAACAATACGTTAAGAGAATTTATAAGTTCTGAAATTTATAATTAAACTTAGCAGATAGTAGGATTGAAACAGAGAAAAAAAAAAAAAAAAAAAAAATATATATATATATATATATATATATATATATATATATATATATATATATAATAATGAAATAAAATAGAGGTATTATATATATATATATATATATAATAATGAAATAAAATAGAGGTATTATAGAGGACTAAATCAATGTAACTATAAAGTGGCAAGACAAACATATTGTATCATGAAAATTTCAATTAAGAAAATATTTGAAAGGGTGTAGTAAAACTCAAATCCTATTGATAACTCAACTAGAAAATCACTAATTAATGGGCATAGGTTTTAACTATACAAAAAGCCACTATCTAAAAAAAATTCACATACCACCTTAGACAACAAACTAGTTTGCAGTGCATTTCTGAACTGCAACCAGCTACTATCCAATAATTTCTCTTTTTGAAAAGAAAATAATAATAATAATAATATATATATATTAAAAAAATAAAAATGATTATGCTTCCTTTATTTCATCATGAAGTATCTGTATTCCCTTCCATTTTTCAGTCTTAATGTTTCAAAGATAGCTTAAGAAGATGTTTTCTCTAAAAACCTTGTAGGAAAATGATTACCACATGATACATAGTACTTTGTTGTTAGATGAAATCTAGGTATTTTTCAAATACTCAAACTATATCTAGTATTTTGAGCAAAATTTTCATTGGAAATAATGCAAATATTTTAAAATGTTGTAACTGACTCCTAGATGATCAAGTTTTTCTCTTTTGACCACACACAAATACATATCTAAAAACATTGTGAAGTTTTGGAAAAATTAACTCGTGTTATTTTTGCCATAAAGTAAAAAGTTTCCCTTGATTATCTATTTTTATGCATGGTCTAGAGTACTAAGGAATTGGCAAAAGGACAAGCTCGTCCTTCACCCTAAAAAAAAAAAAATATCCCTTGCTCCTCAATCATCCACCATAGACCAAATTTTGGATTTAAGCAACTGTTATAACTATAGATTTTATCCACTGAGATTGTTGTATTAATCCTGAGTGCATGAGGACATGCACTTCCTTCAGTTTGGGGGAATGATGAGTGCCAAATTGACACATATTTTATGCAAATATTATTTGTTTTCTATCTACAAAATTATGAAAGTAAATGTGTTTTAGTTATTATTTTTACCTTATTTATGTGATTTATCAGTTAATTTGATAAATGAGGTTAAAATGATAAATGATCATATTTTACACAAATTGTACGAAGTTTTTGTATGTTTTTGGCAGGTAATATTACAACAAAATATAGGTCATATATTGAAGAAAGGATGAACAAATACCGAGGAGACACGTGGAAGGGCGCTACGGAAGGGCGTTACGAAAGGGCACTACAAAAGGGTGTTACGGATGCCTAGAAAATTCTATGGAAAAATCTATTTTGAAAATGCCACCTATGCTACAGCCTAGTCAAACACCACGTGGGCAGCTGAAAGAATCAAGCACGAGAGGGTGTTGGCAATTTTGGGTATGTTGCCTAGCTTCATGTTTGTGAGTTGTCATTGATGTCAAAAGGAGTTTGTGTTGATGTCAAAAGGAATTTGTGCTGATGTCAAAAAGAGTTTGGTGCCAAAAAGATCTTGAAAGTTCCATGATGTTTGTTTAAGGGTTTTTATTAAAACCATGGTGACAAGGTCTTAAAACCATCTGGACTCATTAAGGGTTTTTATTAAATTCATCTTGGCTTAATGAAAAAATTTTGCTCCTTGAAAAAACCTTAAAATTCCATTTTGATTATTAATAAATAAAATGAAAAGGTTTTAAGTTAAGTTTATTATTAATAAAATAATAATTATTAATTTAATAATTATTATTGAAGGGGTTTCTAAACCCTTAGCGACGCTCATGTAAAAGACTTACCTCATCGACGTCAAATTGCATGGAATGAAAAACACAATATTTGAAAGGAGCGCCGACATCAATTTGCATGGGATGAAAGACTATTAAAGGGCATTATTTCCTAAGGTTTTAAGCACCTTCGATTTGCGTGATTACCTTCAAATTCGTATTGCTCTGTGACCTTCGATTTCATATTACACTATGATTTTCGAGTCTCATTTTGCTCTATGTTAATTTTTGATTTTGTGCGCCAGTGAGGAAGACAAATCTGGTCTGTGTTAAATTTGGATTTTGTGCACTTGTGAGGAAGGAAATTCTGGTTGTCTTTTGCGAGCAAAGGGAAGGTAAAATGACGAGTAGCGCTTGAGAGTTTTGTTGGGCACTTATGCTCCAATGGTGGAGGCAATGGAGCGAAGGAGCTCGCTAAGCAGAGGTGTCGAGTTAGATTTGCGACAGGCATGTTTCAGTTTTTTCTTGGTCGCAATTATTGTGCATGTGGTAGGACGGTTACTTTGGGCCACGAGTTTGGAGGAGGAAGTCCTTTGGGGATTATGTTGGTGTCTCCACACTTATCCTAAGTTTGGAGAATTGATTTTTGGCCAAGGTAAATCTTTTGTTGATAATGTGGAATATTTGATTTGACTTGGCAATTATTGTTGGTAATTGGATGGAGGTATAAGGTTAAATAGAAATATTGCTTTGACATTGTTATTATTGATGCTTAATTTTTATATGGTAAATGCATTTATAAGTAAATGTATTTTAGGAGTTATAAGGGTTTAAGGAATAATTGTGCTTAATGTCATATCGGGGTTAGAAAGCCTTTGGAGTTATTGAGTGGATATTCTCTTGTAATTATTTTTTGAGGTTGAAGTTATTTTGTGATATATTAAGTAGGAGTTATAAGGTGTAAAGGAATATTGTTGATATGTATATTTGTGAGTTTTGATTATTGATGAGTTAGAGTGATAAGGTGTTATTAGGACTCTTATCATTGTGCATTATTCCATTGTTGCTAACTCTAATTTGTGGCAAATTGAGAGTTAGTGTTGTGATAGATTTTGAGTTCTCCTTCTTCATCAAAGTAAAGGTATGGGCACATTCTTCCATGGTTATTATTGATTTATGGTTTTTTGAAAATAAGTTTGGAGTGAAAATGATTAAATTAAGTTTCCTTATTTGGAGTGGATCTTATTTTCTGAAAGTGGAAGTATTGATTATGCATTATGAGATCATGATGAGTTTATGAGTTATTGCATAATTCTAGTTTATGAGAGTGGAAGCATTTGAAGTTTGCTTTATGGTTTTTGAGTGAGAAGCGTATGCCATTGCTATAAGTTGTTGAAAACCTAATTGAGTTGTTTGGTTGTTGAGAGTTTGGTTTTGAGATTGCTTCCATTGAGATTGAGTTGATCAAGTTATACTTTACTTGATACATGAGTTGGGCTTGCTCCTTTGAGATTTGATTTTATCAAGTTGTACTTTGCTTGATAAAATTGGTTGTGTGGTTAAGTTGAGCATTCCCATTTGAGAGAAGTTGGAAATATCTTGAACCTCTTTTTGATGCTTAGAGAGAGATTGCTTTGAGTTATTGAAAAATAACTTGGCTAGGATTTGATAGCAAGTTATGGTTCTATGTTGGAGGAGTTGATTCCATGATATTGCATTATTGGCAATTATTGGGTTGTGGTTCAAGATCTTGTAAAAGTATACTACTTCTATGAGATTGATGTGAGTTGAGATTGAGAGTTGAAGGATAGAACATATTGAGTCTCTAACAATTCTCTTTATTCTTCTATGAGATTGATTTGATATGATTGGATGAAATACATTGGGTCTCTAACAATTCTCTTTGTGTGTTCACATTGGGCAAGTTTCTTGGTAAACTTGCTTGAGATGATTTGGGCAAGTTCTTGGTGAGCTTGCTAGAACAAATTTGGATAGGTTCTTATGGAGAACTTGTGGATTGATTTGGACAGGTTCTTGTGGAGAACTTGTGGACTGATTTTGACAGGTTCTTGTGGAAAACTTGTGGACTGATTTGTATAGGTTCTTATTGAAGAACTTGTGGACAAATTAGATGAATTATTGATGAAGACTTATGAGTAGTTGTGATTGATTTGTTCAATATTTTGGCTTAAGCTTGGGACATATATGACAGAGATTTGAGAGCAAATTTGTGTTGGATCAGAGGACTGAGTTTGGTGCAAATTTGTGATAGAGTTTGAGAGGACTTGTGCTAGACCTACTGACTGTGTTTAGTACAGGTGTTGATGAACAGCTATGGAGGTGATCAGTGAGGACAAAAGTCTCTAGAGCCAGAGCAAGGAGGACAAGACGTCTTCTATGGAAATGAGTTCCACCTGCTAGCCGTAGAAGAGGCAGTGATATTCTGAAGTATCATTTCTAGAGCTTTGGGGGATAGGACATCTCATTTGTGTAGGAGGCTCATAAATACTTCTTTGGGGGATAGGACATCTCGTTTAGGCATGAGGCTCATAAATATTTTATTAGGGGAAGGATTCTCCTTTGGATAGGAAGTCCATAAACATTATAATTGGGAAGGATTCCCAAAGGATTTGATTGATAAAATTTAGTGAAATATTTTCTTTGTGGAGTAGCCCACCTTGGGTGAACCACGTTATATTGGTGTCTCAATTGTGTGATGACTTGTACACTAGTTTGATTACTTCTTTGATTTTGCTATTGGTTCATTGCATTGCTTTCTAAAGTAAAAGCAAAAAGTTAAAAAGTGATCTTATACTGTTCATCCCCCCTCTTAGTATAAGCTTGTGTTCTTCAATTGGTATCAGAGCAGGTTCCTTCGAAAGAGTTTCACAACTTGAAGGAAAAGCTTGAAAAGAACACAATGGATTTTACAAGTGGTAATTCAACACCTATTCTTGATGGGATATATTTTGGTCTATGGAGTATAAAGATGAAGGTTCATCTAATGGCTCTTGGAAATGAAGTTTGGAAAGCAGTTGAGTTTGGGTACACTATTCCAAAGCTCCCTCCTACTACTAAAGATGAGAAACTTCTACATCACAACAATTCAAGGGTAATGAGTGCAATTATTAAAGGTCTACAAAAGATAGATCTTACAAAGGTGATTCATTGTAATACAACAAAGGAAATGTGGGATCAATTGCAAGTGGTTCATATAGGTGATGCAAATGTCAGAAAAGCAAAATTGAGATATTACAAAGGTATGTTTGAACAACTCAAGATGAATGATGAAGAAAATATTAGTGACTATATGCTTCGTATGGATGAGATTGTTAATTCCATGAAGGAACTAGGTCTTGAGCTTGCTTAAAATGATGTTTGTGATAAAATTTTGAGGTCTCTTCCGAATAGATTTAGTGAAAATATTTTAGCTATTGAGGAAGCCAAGGATTCATATAAATTGAAAAAGGATGAGCTTCATAGTATACTTGCAGCTTTTGAGTTAAGAACTAAAGTGGTACCTGATCCTAAGAAGGAGGCAGCCTTCAAAGCTACCAAGAAGTCCAAGGGTAAACAACAAGAAGATAGTGATGAGTCTTCTAGTGATGTAGAAGCAAACTACATCAGGAAATGCAAGTTCTCAAGAAAGCACAAAGGTATGAAATCTGTTAAATGTTTCAATTGTGGAAAGTTTGGTCACTATGCTACTGACTGTCCAAAACCCAAGGATGATTGTGATGAAGAAAACTAGGATTATAAGCACAGGGAATATAAGAAGCACAGGTATCAAAGGAAGAACAAAAATGAGCAAAACAGTCAAGGGAAGAGGTACTTCCAAAAACACAAGAAAAGTTTCTACACAGACAAAGCAAGTAAATGTTCTAGTAGTGATGATGTAAGTTATTCAAGTGATGATAGAAATGAGATGTTTCTAACAAAAAAGGAAGGAAAATAAAAGAGGAATAGATTTGTTGTGCTTAAGTGATTTAGATGTGGAAATTTTGGTCACTTTGAGGATGATTGTACAAATGATGGTTTGAATTTTGGTAATACTATGTATGAGGATGCTTCAGAAAATTATGAGGAAGATCTTCTTATGGCTTTAGATGAAGGTAGCACCTATAGTGGTAAGAAATCATAAAAGGATATTTATGTTTCAAAAGGCAAACAAATAGAGGATTTTTTAGAAAAGGGAGAAGTAGATCTTGAGGCTGAACTTGTTAATGCTCTTGATGTGTTAAAGAAATAAAAAAAGAAATATGCTAGAATCATTGATAGGTTTGATGAATGTCGTTATGAAAGAGATGAGCTTATAGGGAATCTTGATATCTCTATAGCAAAGACACAAGAAATCAAAGAAGAGTTGGCAGCTAGGTCTCTTGAGTGTAAAGAGTGAAAATATGAAGTAGCTTCCTTGAAAAAGGAAACTAAAGAGTACAAAGAGAAGCTTTACAAGTTTGAAGAAAGTTCCAAGAAGGTAAAATCAATCATCAAGGATCAAAGAAGGATATAGATAAAATAGGTCTTGGTTTTGGAAAGAAACAAAAGGAATAGGTTGAGAAATCTAGTATGAGCTCCTAAGAAGAAGATGGTTCATATGAAGAGAGTACTTCAGAGAGTAAGTTTTCAGATGGTAATTTAGATAGCACATAATCAAAAAATAGTAATCAACGTAAGATGAGAAATACTAAAGGACCTATGAGGTCAAGGCAAGGAAAGCTCAATGGAAGATTTTTTGCATGTCACAGGTGTGGACACATGGCTTCACAGTGTAGGGCTCAAGCAAGATAGGTTAATGGAAATTTCAAAAATGGTAATTTCTTTCAAGGGTATTGCTACTCTTGTAATCAGTTTGGGAACACGACAGTTAATTGCAGGGTTAAAAATAGTAACATGTTTGGTCCAAAAGAGAGGATTCAACAAATAGGTACATCTCAAAGGAATAACATTGTCAAATGTTATAAGTGCAATAATGAAGGACATACAACCAGATGGTGTAGAGCAAAATTTACAAGGTATAGGTTCAGGGCTATGAACAGGAACAAGAATAATGGCAAGAGCATGAATAATGATAGGAATAGGAATAATGGCTTGGATAGAAACAAAGATGAGAACATGAACAGGAATAAGGTTTTGAATAGGAACAAGAACAAGGATATGAACAAGAATAGGAATAGGAACATGGACAAGGATATCAAGAAAAATCATGGAAATGTAGCTATGGACACTGATGATGATTAGTGCCTAATGAGAGTTTTACTCCCACCCCAGAATTAATCACCTCAACAGGAGGTGGGGGAGGGGCTAAGCTAAGAGGCTCATTCTTAGCCCTGAGCCCCAAAGGTGACCCTTTGCCATTGATGACAAAGGGGGAGAGATTTGAGTAAGGGGGAGAGCCTTGATTCAGGGGGGAGAAAAGCTTGAGAGGATGGTTTTCAGTTGGTTTCAGTTTTGACAGTTGGTAGTGGTTTCAATAGTGGTTTGACATCAATGACAAAGGGGGAGATTGTTGGCAATTTTGGGTATGTTGCCTAGCTTCATGTTTGTGAGTTGTCATTGATGTCAAAAGGAGTTTGTGCTGATGTCAAAAGGAGTTTGTGCTGATGTCAAAAGGAATTTGTGCTGATGTCAAAAAGAGTTTGGTGCCAAAAAGATCTTGAAAGTTCCATGATGGTTTTTTAAGGATTTTTATTAAAACCATGGTGACAAGGTCTTAAAACCATCTGGACTCATTGAGGGTATTTATTAAAACCATCTTGGCTTAATGAAAAGGTTTTGATCCTTGAAAAAACCTTAAAATTCCATTTTGATTATTAATAAATAAATTAACTCAAACATTTGAAAAGGTTTTAAGTTAAGTTTATTATTAATAAAATAATAATTATTATTGAAATGGTTTCTAAACCCTTAGCAGTGCTCATGTAAAAGACTTACCTCACCAAAGTCAACTTGCCTGGAATGAAAAATGCAATAATTGAAAGGAGCACCGACGTCAATTTACATGTGATGAAAGACTATTAAAGGGTATTATTTCCTAGGGTTTTAAGCACCTTCGATTTACGTGATTACCTTCAAATTCGTATTGCTCTGTGACCTTCAATTTTGGATTACACTATGATTTTTGAGTCTCATTTTACTCTATGCTAATTTTTGATTTTGTGTGCCAATGAGGAAGATAAATCTGGTCTGTGTTAAATTTGGTTTTCGTGCGCCTGTGAGGAAGGAAATTTTGGTTGTCTTTTGCGAGCAAAGAGAAGGTAAAATGACGAGTAGCGCTTGAGAGTTTCATTGGGAACTTATGCTCCAACGATAGAGGCAGTGGAGCGAAGGCGCTCGCTAAGCAGAGGTGCCAAGTTCAATTCACGACAGGCATGTTTCAATTTTTCTTGGTCACGATTATTGTGCACATGGTACGACGGTTGCTTTGGGCCATGAGTTTGGAGGAGGAAGCGCTTTGGCACTTATGTTGGTGTCTCCACACTTCTACTAAGGTTGGATAATTTATTTTTGGCCAAGGTAAATCTTTTGTTGATAATGTGGAATATTTGATTTGACTTGGCAATTATTGTTGGCAATTGAATGGAGGTATAAGGTTAAATAGAAATATTGCTTTGACATTGTTATTATTGATGCTTAATGTTTATATGGTAAATGTATTTATAAGTAAATGTATTTTAGGAGTTATAAGAGTTTAAGGAATAATTGTGCTTAATGTCATATTGGGGTTAGAAAACCTTTGGAGTTATTGAGTGGATATTCTCTTGTAATTATTTTTTGAGGTTGAAGTTATTTTATGATATATTAAGTAGGAGTTATAAGGTGTAAAGGAATATTGTTGATATGTATATTTGTGAGTTTTGATTATTGATGAGTTGGAGTGATAAGGTGTTATTAGGACTCTTATCATTGTGCATTATTCCATTGTTGCTAACTATAATTTGTGGCAAATTGAGAGTTAGTGTTGTGACAGATTTTGAGTTCTCCTTCTTCATCAAAGTAAAGGTATGGGCACATTATTCCATGGTTATTATTGATTGATGGTTTTCTGAAAATAAGTTTGGAGTGAAAATAGTTAAATTAAGTTTCCTTATTTGGAGTGGATCTTATTTTTGAAAGTGGAAGTATTGATTATGCATTATGAGATCATGATGAGTTTATGAGTTATTGCATAATTCTAGTTTATGAGAGTGGAAGCATTTGAAGTTTGCTTTATGGTTTTTGAGTGAGAAGCGTATGCCATTGCTATAAGTTGTTGAAACCCTAATTAAGTTGTTTGGTTGTTGAGAGTTTGGTTTTGAGATTGCTTCCATTGAGATTGAGTTGATCAAGTTATGCTTTACTTGATACATGAGTTGGGATTGCTCCTTTGAGATTTGATTTTATCAAGTTGTATTTTGCTTGATAAACTTGGTTGTGTGGTTAAGTTGAGCATTCCCATTTGAGAGAAGTTGGAAATATCTTGAACCCATTTTTGATGCTTAGAGAGAGATTGCTTTGAGTTCTTGAAAACTAACTTGGCTAGGGTTTGATAGCAAGTTATGGTTCTATGTTGGAGGAGTTGATTCCATGATATTGCATTATTGGCAATTATTGGGTTGTGGTTCAAGATCTTGTAAAAGTATACTACTTCTATGAGATTGATTTGAGTTGAGATTGAGAGTTGAAGAATAGAACATATTGAGTCTCTAAAATTTCTCTTTATTCTTCTATGAGATTGATTTGATATGATTGGATGAAACACATTGGGTCTCTAACAATTCTCTTTGTGTGTTCACATTGGGAAAGTTTCTTGGTAAATTTGCTTGAGCTGATTTGGGCAAGTTCTTGGTGAGCTTGCTAGGACAGATTTGGACAGGTTCTTGTGGAGAACTTGTGGACTGATTTGGACAGGTTCTTGTGGAGAACTTGTGGAATGATTTGGACAGGTTCTTGTGGAGAACTTGTGGACTGATTTGGATAGGTTCTTGTTGAAGAACTTGTGGACATATTAGATGAAGTCTTAGTGAAGACTTGTGAGCAGTTGTAATTGATTTGTTCAAGCTTTTGGCTTAAGCTTGGGACATATATGACAGATATTTGAGAGCAGATTTGTGTGCTGGACCAGAGGACTGAGTTTGGTGCAAATTTATGATAGAGTTTGAGAGGACTTGTGCTGGACCGACTGAATGTGTTTAGTACATGTGTTGACGAGCAGTTGTGGAGGTGATCAGTGAGGATAGAAGTCTCTAGATCTAGAGCAAGGAGGATAGGACATCTTCTATGGAAAGAAATTCCACCTGCTAGTGGTAGAAGAGGCAATGATCTTCTAAAGTATCATTTCTAGAGCTTTGGGGGATAGGACATCTCCTTTGGGTAGGAGGCTCATAAATACTTCTTTGGGGGATAGGACATCTCCTTTGGGCAGGAGGCTCATAAATATTTTATTAGGGGAAGGATTCTCCTTTGGACAAGAAGTCCATAAACATTGTAATTGGGAAGGATTCCCAAAGGATTTGATTGAGAAAATTTAGTGAAAGATTTTCTCTGTGGAGTAGCCCATCTTGGGTGAACCACATTATATTGGTGTCTCAATTGTGTGATGACTTGTACATTGGTTTGATTACTGCTTTGATTTTGCTATTGGTTCATTGCATTGCTTTCTAAAGTAAAAAGAAAAAGTTAAAAAGTGGTCTTATACTGTTCACCCCCCTCTCAATATAAGCTTGTGTTCTTCAGAGGGTTCAAATTCCACATAGGCATTTAGAATAATCAAACGTGGGTGACTCATCATTTATTTGGGGCATGAATTTGTTATGAGATTTTCTATAACAATACGTGAATATTTACAATAAATGCATCCTTCCCTAAAAGAAAGAATCAAAGCTATAGAAAAAAATCTAAATAAGGGTTGTATTGTTACGTAGCTATCCCACCAAGTCAAAGTTAGTGTTATGTTATAATTAGTTGCCACTTGGACCAATTAGAATATTTATTGAGTCCAAGTATTTTAGGAGATGTGTTAATTTAGATTATTCTTGTTAGAATAAAGTTGTTGCGTGATCAAGTCCAAACCATATGGGAGAAATACGGGGATTTATGTTCGGAATTATTTGAGTGACAATATATATTTACATACGAGGCCTTTGAAAGGGCCTAGTTGGATGGCAAGCGAATGGAGAAATATCTGTAATCAATGATTATTCCCGATGTAATCTTCTGTATGCAATTTTGAAAGTTGGATGCGCAACCATGTATGTTTGATTTCAATAATAAAGCAACAAAAATACTTTCTTCAGAATATGGTAACTGTGTCAATTAATTATTTTATATTTTGCTTGCTTTGGTAATTTTTTATTTCTTTTATTCTCTTGTAATTATGAAATAATTAAGAATTAGATTAATTAAATGAGAGTCGATTACTGAATAGAAAATAGGGGAAGGGGTTCACACTAACCTTTCGGAGGCAGGGCCCACTCCGAAAGGTTAGTCCCTAAATGTATTCCCCCGGTAAATAGTGTTAGAATGTAGAATAATTTTTAAATTACATAAAAAAGTAATTATAAATTATACTGTGCATCAATAAATTACATCATTAGTAAAAGTTAGATTGCATTTATTTACCATATCTTGTATAATTCATCTCTGCATAATTTTTATATTTCTTTTTGTACACGTGTATGCATGAATTTTGGACAGGAAATTGAGCTAGACTTAGTATTAACTCCTACGATATAATCTATACGGGATTGCTACTTTTTAAATCTAACCTGGATTTACCTAGATTGACAAAATTAAATGTAAGCTACTACAGCTGATCATGAATCCCCTTGAGGAGGTAAATACATTTTTGCTCTAATTAATTTTGTTAAGCCCTAAGTTGGAGTTATAAGGTGGTTAGGAATAATTAAAGTTTTTAATTAAACTTTGTTTTTATAAGGGCTGTGATTATTATTTCAAAGGTGGATGAGTTGTTGATTTAATTTGATGTTCATGAAATTGAGAATTAAGATTTAGGAGAAATAAGGAGTTGTTATAAAATAATTTTTGAGAGGTTTATTGATTATTATTTTTGATAAGGGTTTTTATTAAAAAGGACTTTGGTGGATGTGTTTATTAAGTTGGAGTAAAAGGTGTAAATTGAGTTATGCTTTATCTTGTGATTATTATTTGAAGTCCACTAACCCTTATTGATATTGGAAAGGAAAGTTGTGTTTAGTGTGGCAGATTTTGTGGACAACTTCTTGGCATCAAAAAGGTATGGGCACATTCTCCTATTGATTGTTTATGGTGGTTGATTTCTGAAATATCATTGGAGTGAAAAGGATTGATTGTGGTTTCCTTTTTGAAAGTGGTTGGTTGAATGCTTCAAGGTTTTCTGGTTTGAGAGTTGTGTTTAAACCTTGTTTTATAAGCATAGTTGTTGAAGCCCATTGGTTATGTAAAGAACTTGAAAAGAACATGAGTATCATTGTTATGTGAGATTTGTGGTTGAGCATTGTTGGAAACATTTGAGTTGGTTGATACATGCTTGGACTAGGGTTTTGTGAGAAAGAGTTGTCCCTTGTGGTGATTGGTTGAGTTGAGTTGATTGAGCCTAGTCAAGTGATTGTGTGAGGTGATTGTTCAAGTCCCATGAAACAAACTATTCTATAATTTTGATTTGAGTTGAGATTGAGCTTAGAACATATTGAGTCTCTAACAATTCTCTTTATGCTTCTATGAGTTGACTTGAGTTGAGATTGATTTGAGTTGAGTTGAGTTGAGATCATTGTGGATCATTGTTGTCATCCATTGTAGAGTGCATTGCCATTCATTGCTGAGTTCATATTTGAGCCTTGCCTTCATAGATTTGTGGATGAGATTTGAGTACTACTTGAGCATGATTGATTGAGCCTTTGAGAAGGCCTTTGGGATAGATTTTTGGACAGATTTGTGGCAGTTTGTGTATGATTGATTGAGCCTTTGAGAAGGCCTTTGGGATAGATTTATGGATAGATTTGTGGTAGTTTGTGTATGATTGATTGAGCCTTTGAGAAGGCTTTGTGGATAGTTTTTGGGACAGCTTTGTGGATAGTTTTAGACATATTTGTGGATAGATTTGGGATAGATTTTGATGAGGTTCTGAGTGAGCCTATTGAGCAGATTTGAGCAAGTTCTTGGTGAGCTTGCTAGAGTAGTTTTGGACAAGTTCTTAGTGAGCTTGTTGGAGCATATTTGAGCAAGTTCTTGGTGAGCTTGCTAGAGCATATTTGGACAAGTTCTTAGTGAGCTTGTTGGAGCAGATTTGGGCGAGTTTGGTGTGCTAGAGATTTGGACAAGTTCTTAGTGAGCTTGTTGGAGCAGATTTGAGCAAGTTGTGTGAGCTTGGCAGATTTGGACAAGTTATGTGTGAGCTTGTTGAGCAGTTTTGGACAAGTTCTGTGTGAGCTTGTTATGCATATTTGGACAAGTTTTGTGTGAGCTTGTTATTGCCTAGCTTTGAGCAGATCAAAGAAATTTGGACAAGTTCTGTGTGAGCTTGTTGAGCAGTTTTGGACAAGTTCTGTGTGAGCTTGTTATGCATATTTGGACAAGTTCTATGTGAGCTTGTTATTGCCTAGCTTTGAGCAGATCAAAGAAATCATTGTATTGGATAAGGATCCTTATTTCTGTGTGAAATATTATAAGGAGATTATCTTGTGGAGTACCCCACATTGGGGGAACCACGTTAAATCTTGTGTCTCAATTGTGTGTGGTGACTTGTGCTCTTGCTTACTATTGCTATCTGAGTTATTAATGCACATTGCTATATTTGGTTATTGCAATTAAGGACATTAATTGATATTGGTTTGGAAAGAAAGTAAAAAGTGGTCTTATATTGTTCACCCCCCTCTCAGTATAAGCTTATGTTCTTCAATTGGTATCAAAGTGGGTTCCTTCGAAAAGGCTAACAACTTGAGGGCAGATTCTACAAGAACACAGATGGCTTCACAGAATGGATCATCTACAAATAAGGACTCAAGGAATTTTAGGGATATGAGGAAAGTCAGATGCTACAAGTGTGGTGATCTTGGTCACTATGCACACAAGTGTCCACATGAAGGAAACAATGATGATGAAAAATAGGGTCACAGAAGAAAAGAAGATGGAAAGCATAAGCATGACAAAGATGACAGATTCAAGCAAAATAGGTATGAGAAGAAGAAGATTTTTCGTAAGGCAAAGAAATCTTACTACATTGTAGAAGCAAGTGATAGCTCAGATTACAGTGATAGAGACAAGTCAGATGATGAAAAGGAAGAACATCTATTCCTAGGAATAGAAGGTGAAAGAGAAAAGTGCTTTGTGTGTGGTCAAAGAGATCACAGATCAAGATATTGCAATGGTTTCAGTGATAGTGAAGATGAGATGACACATCAAGGAAACAGGCATGGTCAAAGAAATCATGAGAGTTTGTTTGCTATAGAAGATGATAATGATCTCAGTGATAGTGAAGAGGTCTCACTTTTGGTAATAGAAAAAGAAGAGGATGAGCCAAGAAAACAAAAATCAGAAGTCAAAAGGCTAAAAGAAGAAATCAAGAATCTTGAAAACAAGATTCAAACAGATGTCAAAATTAGAGAAGAACTACTTCAGACAATCAGTGATCTAAGAAATGAGCTTCAAGATGCAAAAAGGATAGAGGAAAGGATGAATGAAGAACTAAGGGTAATAATGGCAAGACATGACACATTAGATGAAAAGGTTCAAAAAGGAGTGGAAACATATTCTAAGGTTGTATCTTATTTCCAAGAAAAGTCACACTCAAAAGGAAAGGAAGTTCTAAAATATGAAAGCAAGGAAGCACCTAAGTTTTATGAAGAAAGTTCCAAAGTTCCTATGGTTCCAAATATTCAGTTTGGTTCTTGTTTTGAGATAGGTGAATCAAGTTCAAAAGGAAAAGAAATACTTGAAGAGAAAAACAAGGAAGAAACTAAGGAAGAGGATTTAGATACTACAAAGAAGGTTCAAGAATGCAATGCACAAGTTGAAAATGATCATAAGGATAATGGTCAAGAAAGGTATGAGGAACCAAGGCATGAACAAAGGGCTTTTCAAGGACATTGTTTTTCTTGTAATGGATTTGGACATAGGGCTATACACTACAGGGTCTATGGATCAAAGAAGTTTGATTTTGCTAGAAGGAACATCAAAGGAAGAAGGTATGGTTTTCAGGGACATTGCTTCTCATGTAACAGGATTGGTCATAGAGCTTCTCAGTGCAAAGGAAATGAGCAACATGGTTTTGGTTTTAGAGCTACACAATTCAGAAGTCATGGTCATAATGGTCATGAAAATAGAGCTTCACAATACAAGGTTCAGGAAAGGAATGGATATGGAAATTATTTCAAGAAAGATTTCAGGATATGGGCACCATCCAAAGGCTACAATATCAAGTGTTTTAACTACAATAACTTTGGACATATTGCAAAATGGTGTAGGACTCAATTCCAAATAGGTTCAAGGCAAGAAGGTCAAACAGGTTCAAGGCAAGAATATCAAGAGAAGGATATCAAAAAAACATGGAAGGAAGTTGATAGAGGAAAGAAACAATGTAATATGGGAGTAAAAGTACTCCCACCCCAAAATTAATCACCTCAAGAGAGAAGGTGGTGAGGGGGCTATGCTTAAGAGTCATATCTTTTAGCCCCATAGGTGTCCCTTTTGCCATTGATGTCAAAGGGGGAGATATTTGAGTAAGGGGGAGAGCATTGAGTTAGGGGGAGCAGCCTCCAAAGAGAGCATTGAGTTAGGGGGAGCAACCTCCATAGAGAGTATTGAGTCAGGGGAGCAACTTTGATTCTCAGAGATGGTTTTTGCAGTGATTATGGTTTTTGCATTAGAGGTGTTGCCATCAATGACAAAGGGGGAGATTTTTGGAAATTTGAGTTATTTTATGTTGTCATTGATGTCACATGGATCACATTGAGTTTTGGTGGCCAAATGATATTTTGGAAAGCATGGATAAATACAGGGTTTTTGTGAAAACCAAGGCAGGAAAAATAAAAGGTTTTATTTAAAACCATGGATGGCATATTTGAATTGGGTTTTTCTTAAAACCCAAGTTGGCCTTTCGTTTCATCAAAAAAGGTGCCCCGATGATGGAGATATTTAATTTTTAATATTTAGTTTAAATTTTAATTATTTAAAATTAAAATTTAAATTTAAAATTAAATATGCAAGATTTCCGTCGACGTCATCAAAAATAATAAGGAGGCTATATAAAGGGGATACCTAAGGTTCATAAACTGATCCTTGCTCATGGTTAATAATCGTTGGCTAAGCATCCGAATTGAGCTCGTGCAAAAATATTTTAGAAAGCAGAAGCAACGAATAAATGAAGGTTGGTCGAAGTCCAAAGTCATCGTGGGTAGAGTGGCGCATTGGCAGTTGGATTTTGGCTAAGGTGTGTGGTAGCACAAATGTCAAGGTTTCGAATCCCCTTGACTGCGTTCGGAAGGCGTTGGAAGAAAAGCGCTCGAAGCACTTTTGATTTGCGAAAAGGGAGGAAAGGTTTTAAGGCACGTTGTGCCTTTCCCTTTCGAACGAGCGGCTAGCTCGTGTGGCAACCTTAGCCGTGGCTAAGGCACTCGCGGTGTGGGCAAGTCGGGGGTTCGAATCCCCTTGAGGAGGTAAATACGTTTTTGCTCTAATTAATTTTGTTAAGCCCTAAGTTGGAGTTATAAGGTGGTTAGGAATAATTAAAGTTTTTAATTAAACTTTGTTTTTATAAGGGTTGTGATTATTATTTCAAAGGTGGATGAGTTGTTGATTTAATTTGATGTTCATGAAATTGAGAATTAAGATTTAGGAGAAATAAGGAGTTGTTATAAAATAATTTTTGAGAGGTTTATTGATTATTATTTTTTATAAGGGTTTTTATTAAAAAGGACTTTGGTGGATGTGTTTATTAAGTTGGAGTAAAAAGGTGTAAATTGAGTTATGCTTTATCTTGTGATTATTATTTGAAGTCCACTAACCCTTATTGAGATTGGAAAGGAAAGTTGTGTTTAGTGTGGCAGATTTTGTGGACAACTTCTTGGCATCAAAAAGGTATGGGCACATTCTCCTATTGATTGTTTATGGTGGTTGATTTCTGAAATATCATTGGAGTGAAAAGGATTGATTGTGGTTTCCTTTTTGAAAGTGGTTGGTTGAATGCTTCAAGGTTTTCTGGTTTGAGAGTTGTGTTTAAACCTTGTTTTATAAGCATAGTTGTTGAAGCCCATTGGTTATGTAAAGAACTTGAAAAGAACATGAGTATCATTGTTATGTGAGATTTGTGGTTGAGCATTGTTGGAAACATTTGAGTTGGTTGATACATGCTTGGACTAGGGTTTTGTGAGAAAGAGTTGTCCCTTGTGGTGATTGGTTGAGTTGAGTTGATTGAGCCTAGTCAAGTGATTGTGTGAGGTGATTGTTCAAGTCCCATGAAACAAACTATTCTATAATTCTGATTTGAGTTGAGATTGAGCTTAGAACATATTGAGTCTCTAACAATTCTCTTTATGCTTCTATGAGTTGACTTGAGTTGAGATTGATTTGAGTTGAGTTGAGTTGATATCATTGCGGATCATTGTTGAGTTCATCTTTGAGCCTTGCCTTCATAGATTTGTGGATGAGATTTGAGTACTACTTGAGCATGATTGATTGAGCCTTTGAGAAGGCCTTTGGGATAGATTTTTGGATAGATTTGTGGTAGTTTGTGTATGATTGATTGAGCCTTTGAGAAGGCCTTTGGGATAGATTTTTGGACAGATTTGTGGCAGTTTGTGTATGATTGATTGAGCCTTTGAGAAGGCTTTGTGGACAATTTTTGGGACAACTTTGTGGATAGTTTTAGACAGATTTGTGGATAGATTTGGGACATATTTTTATGAGGTTCTAAGTGAGCCTATTGAGCAGAGTTGAGCAAGTTCTTGGTGAGCTTGCTAGAGCAATTTTGGACAAGTTCTTAGTGAGCTTGTTGGAGCATATTTGAGCAAGTTCTTGGTGAGCTTGCTAGAGTAGATTTGGACAAGTTCTTAGTGAGCTTGTTGGAGTAGATTTGAGAAAGTTCTTAGTGAGCTTGCTAGAGCAGATTTGGACAAGTTCTTAGTGAGATTGTTGGAGCAGATTTGAGCAAGTTCTTGGTGAGCTTGCTAGAGCATATTTGGACAAGTTCTTAGTGAGCTTGTTGGAGTAGATTTGAGCAAGTTCTATGTGAGCTTGTTGAGAAGATTTGGACAAGTTATGTGTGAGCTTGTTGAGCAGTTTTGGACAATTTTTGTGTGAGCTTGTAATGCAGATTTGGACAAGTTTTGTGTGAGCTTGTTATTGCCTATCTTTGAGCTAGATCAAAGAAATTTGGACAAGTTCTGTGTGAGCTTGTTGAGCAGTTTTGGACAAGTTCTATGTGAGCTTGTTATGCAGATTTGGACAAGTTCTGTGTGAGCTTGTTATTGCCTAGCTTTGAGCAGATCAAAGAAACCATTGTATTGGATAAGGATCCTTATTTATGTGTGAAATATTATAAGGAGATTATCTTGTGGAGTACCCCACATTGGGGGAACCACGTTAAATCTTGTGTCTCAATTGTGTGTGGTGACTTGTGCTCTTGCTTACTATTGCTATCCGAGTTATTAATGCACACTACTATATTTGGTTATTGCAATTAAGGACATTAATTGATATTGGTTTGGAAAGAAAGTAAAAAGTGGTCTTATACTGTTCACCCGCCCTCTATAAGCTTGTGTTCTTCAATCGTAGCCCAAATAGGAAAGGTTAGCCCAAAAATATAAGCAAAATAAAACTTTTCACACAATACCTGTGTCCAGGGTGTGTAAAACTCTCTGGTTCATCTTCTATTCTAAATCTGTGTTAATTTGGAAGGTTCACATGGTGTTGTGTGAACCTGTCTTCTGATAGGTGGTTCGCATGGGGTCATGCAAACCACATATCAGAAGATAGGTTCACCCATGGTCGTATGAATCAAGATTCAAAGACTGGACTGATTGGTGTTGAGGTCCTAATGATGATTTTGAGGTTTTTAGAGTGTTCTAGCTTAGGTACCTGCACAGAAAGTTTTGAAATGTCAAATTGAGAATAGAAAGACAACAAACCTCGAACATATATCACATATATCTAAAGAAAGCAAATGACAAGAAAAATAAGTTAACTACTGATTTTTCGTAAAAAAAATACAAGGATGCTTTAACCTTGCATACACCGTGGTGAGAGATAATTTGTGGTCTAGGTATGGGGGCATGCAATCCCCGAGAACATGAGGCTCTTAACCTCCCCTGACTTACCTTGTCATTGGTTGTGGGTTTCTGAACCAATACTTGAGTATCAAGTATCAAGTTTGAGGCACATTGAAGGAATACACACGCCCAAGTGTGTACTCTCTACTCTCTTTGGAGGCTCACCGGTGCACCAGTGAACCTTTTGTGATTTGGTCTAAGATGGATTTCAGGGTATTGTTGGTTTGGGGTTTCTTCAAAGATGATAGCTACCTGCCATACATAAATAGGCCATAATTTTGGTTAGAAGATGATTAAGCTAATGCTTGGTGGAGGTCCCACCAGGCATGCTAGAATGAAACAAACAAAAAGACGCTATAACACTCATTTGATATCATAGAATCTACTACATTTTGTATTGAAATCATAAAAGGGTTACAAACCTTGATATCCTTTTACAAATTTTTCCCTGAAGGCTACAATGGGGTATTCCCTAAGGAAGCCATTTTTGGTTGGTACAAAAGTAGTAGGACTCATCCTTTTGTGTTCCTCAATGTAGGTGGGTTTCTTGCTCATGGGCCACCACTTGTTGGATGTGTTCTTGTACTTGCTAGACCTGTTGACTTGCAAAATCTTGTTAGTGCGTTGGGGGTTTGCTCAGTCAAACCCTGTGGTTATGAAGACAAAGGACTCACTAAATAAACTTAAAACATGAAAATAACTACTGAAAACAATATAAAACACTAAATTAAGCTAAACTTACCTTTTTTTATAATTTTTGTGCCTGTGGCATAGGTCGCACGGGGTCGTGCAAATCAGTCCTGGACCCGATGGTTCGCATGGGGTCGTGCGAACATGTCCTTTTTGTATCGAATCTGCAATATGACTTTCTTGGTTGTACTGAAGTAGTTGCTTCTTTTATTTTTGTGGGGGTCACCTTCATAAAGTGCAATTTTTAGGAAATTATTGACCTGTCTCAATCACAAAGGAACATTATGAAAGTGACAAATCAATTGCAGTGGGTATACAATGGCCGTGTGATGGATGTATGTTGGATGCAATGGCTGTAGCGATTTTGGAAAATTACGATAAGAAAAATTTGGTTGTTATGAAAATGTGAAAATTGACTTCTATTTATAGACTTGTCCAAGGTGAGAGGGAGGGGATGAGGTGTCTCCTGTGAGGTGGCAATGGTGAGGTGTCTACCTGAGAGGTGTCCCCTGAGGTGTCTTGGTTCATAAATGAGGTTGGGTGAGAGAATCCTTCACCCATACACAAAAAATGATGACTTGATAAAAATATCCATTAGGCATTAATGAACACCTTTTTGGAAATATCTTTTGATTAAAAATTGCCTTTTATGTGCAAAAGTCTCCATCTTTCATTTATGACCCAGGGGAGTGTGAGGTGGAGACATATCTAGGTGAGAGATGGTAGGGCTAGGATAAGCTAGAATAGGTGAGGTGGAATGCTAGGCTAGTCAAAGTAGACTAGGTGAGGTGGAAGGCTCAAATCAAATCAAGATTAGATTTAATTAAGCATGTGTTTAGCCATAAAACATGTTTTGATCAAAATGTTGACTTTTGAGCATAAAGTGCTTTTTGACCATGGTAAGGAATTCAACCTTGGTTGAGTTGAGGATGAGGTCATATAAGGACCCAGGATTAGGCATAGGAAGGGGCTTAGCTAGTCTAAAGGGACTAAGGATGATGAATAGTTATTTTGATGGATGAATAGTATTTTTAGCCAATTTATGCAATTTTTGAGGGTTTTGCAAATTGGTTGACCGTAGAAATGGGGAGAGGGACAATGTGCAAATTTTGGATGTCTACATGATGTATTTCTCTATATATGACTCCTTAGTCCTCTATTGATCAAATAAAAGAGTTGTTGGTAGAGTCATACGAGCCAAATTTTGAAGAAGAGGTATAAGGGAGATTGAAATCTAGAATGGTATGGCTACAAAAATGTGATAAGGACACAAAATGTTTCCATATAAAAACAATTCAAAACTACCATAATAACATAATAAAAGAAATAGAGAAGGACAATATCATTTACATAGAAAAGTAAAAGGAAAATTTTATCTTCTTCTTACCATTCAAAAGAAAAGTCATATAGGCTAGTATAATTGTATGCCTGCATATTTGTTTGAATTGCAACTTAGTTTAAGAATTATTTTCATATTATAATTAAAGTTAGTTTTTACAACCAAACTTAGGTGCTTGTAAAAGGACACATCAAACCTAGATATACACTCCAAACACAATATTTGTACATTGAGAATTGGCCCAAGTATTAGACCAAATCCTTAATCTAGTGCTAGGACCCCATCTTAACAATATTATGTAATTCTAATATTATTATGTAATGATCCTTTATAATGTGGAGATCCCATCCTAATGATATTTTGTAATGGTATGTGGCACTTGAGGTGTCTAGACAAGTGGAACCATTTTATGTAACCATTATAAAGAATGTAACTATTTGTTTGGTTAAATATTCTAGCTTGGGTGGAAATTTGCATGTAAGACAACCCTTGAGCATTAGGTAGGGGTTACATGAAATGTATCTTTAAAAGACAAGGGGACATAGAAGAATGTATATTTTTGTATATTGAATCAAAGTATTGAAGGAAGTTTCCCCCTCAAAGAGGTAAACTATTTTGTATTGTGATTTTGTGAGATTAATATAGATTTTTGCATTTCTCTTTCATATTGCAATATTTTTTTCTTCATGAATTACTATTATTTTTTAATATCTATATGGATGTGTTTATTTTAATTAGAATATTCCTAACAAGTGGTATCAAAGCACTTTTTAGGGTCGTGTTCCACTATGATTGCAATAGTTCTTACCTTATTATTTTGATTGTTAGGTATAAATGTTTTGTGTTTTTATTTTTCTACCTATTATCCTATTAAAAAAATAAAGAAAAGCTTTTCATTCTATTTTAGTTTAATAGGTTAGAAGTCATGTGACAAGGGTTTTCAAATATCATGAAGGAGTTATCATTATTGGCTAATCTAGATTTCCCATAAAGAGTTTAGTGAAGTGAGGGACAATTAGGCTCCAATACCCAAGCCTCAAAAAACACATGTATACAGACTTGAGCTCCCATGTATATTTGTATATATTAGGAGACTCTCATACTATCAAAAAGGTAAGGGTATGCATATAATACTCCTTGAGTAGTGGCCTAAAATATTGGTTTGATCATTATCCTTTTTCATTGTGGTATAATAGAAGGATATGTATAATGCACACACCTTGACCTAGAGTACCCTATTTCTATTGAATTTTTAACTTGAATGACACAAACCCTACCACAAAAATTGAGCATACTAAAGAGACTACACTATTGCAAAATAGACTGAAGTAAAAACAAATGAAAGAAATTATATGGAAAGTAACAATAAAGATAGGTTCTATCAGTAACAGTCGAGTATCATTTTAGCCAAGACCATAGTCAATAATAGTCAAGATAGAGTCTGCCTATTGCAGTTGTCAATTATAGTTAGGAATCATAATAGTTAGGGGATTGTTAGTTTTAGAGTCTACCAAGACAACTATTAGAAATAGTGAGTTATAGAGCCAGATAGAATAGTTATCAATAAATTGTAGGGTCTATTAAGGGGGTTGTCAAACAAAAGTTATTTTTTTGAGTGAATAGAGACTCCAAGAGAACATACATGACACTTAAAAATAACACTTATATAAAAAATGGGATGCCAAAAAATTCATTATGAGACCTAGCCCATTATATTAATTTTTTTGATATGATCATTTTGATACATAGCACCCAAACACTTTTTATGGCCCATTACTCAAAACATTAACTCCTAAAATAACACTTTTACTTTTAGTAAGTTAGTTGGGGTGGTCCAAATCACATATATAGTTGGAGGAACTAGAGGAGCAATGAAGTAGTTGGAACAAAGCTAATATATGGAATAATTAAATCACATACTCAGTAACCTACAAAGCCGAATGTCCCAAAATAGACAAGGAGTTACAAAGATGAAATATCACATGCATATTATGAAAATTATCTAGATTAAAGTTACATTAGTGATTGAAGAAAGATTCCTATAGGTTGAAGAGTGATTAAAGGAAGCATCAAAGGTATTCAAGTATATTAACACTGAAGGATAGGGTGGTAGTTTAGTCGATAAAGAGAAATAATCCCATAATACTCTTTTTAACACAGATACCCCATTTAAGATTCCCAAATTAGACTTTTCTAAATTTAATGGAAAGGACACCAATGGTTGGTTGTGTCGATTTGATCAATTCTTCAAAGTCCATAATGTTCCTCGATATTTTTGGGTCACCATGGTATCTTTTAACTTTGAATTTGAGGCCCTACAATGGTATTGTTAGCTTTTGATGCCACATACAATGGGAGATACCAATCACAAGATGCAGAAAGAAATAAAGTAGATCTATGAGATGACTAAAATATGCTATAAATAGAAATGGTAAAAATATTACAATAGTAGCTATGGAGGAAATGGGCACTCCATAATATATGCTACTACTCCATGAATGAGCTCTGAGCTTATAGCTCACACACACACTACCCTACTGCCTATCTACCACACACTGACTGTGATACTATGACTTCTATATCTATGGCCATTATATAGGAAGATAAGTTCCTTGGCCAACACTCTATCTAGTTGTACAAGTGGACACCTTGCACATTACAACTTGCACATTGACACTTGTGCATTTATTACATTGCATGAAGTAACTAGATAACTTCCCCCTAAAGTAACCTAATGTCCTAAGTATGTACCAAGGAAGGTACATTTACATGACCCAAATAATGTAATATGCTCTATTTCTAACACCCCCTATATTACAATATTTGGGTATTGAAGACTTTAGTCTTCAATGTGGATCTTCTTCCATATGATGGCTTTGAATTGGATCTTCATCTTCGATCTGGAATTCTGATTCTTCTCTAATTTTTGTAACCTGTTCAAGCAAGATGTTAGTGTCTTCAAAATTTGTCATTCTTGCTAAAAGAGCTTTGATCTCATAATCATTAGTAGGTTCTTCCAGTTCTTCAATTTCTTCTATCCTCTGAGCTAGATGTCCTTTTTTATTTCTTTTTTGATACTCCAATTGGGGATAATTGGATGGACGCTAAAATTATTGTTGACGAGGATTTTGATATTGTCATGGCTGAAATTGGCTCCCATTGTTCATCTGATTTCCTTGATTCTGATTCTTGGGGTTGAACCTGCAGTAGCTGGTACTATGGCCTTTTCTCTTGCATATCTGACAATACCTGTTGTACCATGGTCTTCATCCTTTTGATGAAGAGGTAATGTTTCCTTGTGGATTATCTTTAGATGTCAATGCAGTGTTAGATATCTCATCTTTAACTATATTTTCCACTTCATATTCCTGTAGAATATTGACTAAGTCATCAAAAGAAGTATCTTTACTTAGAACTTGTAAAGATGTTACCAAATGTTTATAGTTATCTGGAAGTGCTCTCATGGTTACTTGAGTAAGAAGTTCATCCTTAACTATTTCTCCTAAGGTAAATAATTTCCCTTTAATATCTGCTACCTTTCTTAGGAATAGTTCTATGCTTTCTCCATTGTTCATTTTTAATGAATGAAGTTGACTTTGAATATGGAGAATAGTTGCCTTATTCTTTCCTTCAAAAATTTTCTCTAGACTTGACCATGCATCTGAGGATGATTTTTTTGAACTGATATAGGGTTGTATCTCATCAGTGATAGCAAAGGTTATTATCATTAGAGCCTTTGAATCATTTTCTACAAACTTTAGGATCTCAATATCATTTGTAGTAGGTATTTGTGTTTTCCCTTTGATAATATCCCAAAGTTTTTCATATACCAAAATAGCTTTCACTTTATTCTTCTAGGAGAAATAATTAGGACCCTTAAGTAGTTGAGATTCTGCTAAGAAGAATTTATTTGAAGCCATTTGAATTCCCTAATATCAATTCTTAGGTTTCGTAGAATGCCTTATGACTCCCTAGTATGTTTTGGACAAGATATGAAGTGCTTTTGTAAGATATAGTTCAATCTTGGTTGATTTTGTAAAGTTATGTAAATGCTAAAATCAACTTCTATTGTCCTTATTGCTCCTATTGAACTAAGCACTTTTTCTAGATTTCAAGAGGTTTTAATGTTGGATCTTTTATCTCTATTTGAGAGGATTTGAGACAAGTAAATATTATAATTTCCAACCTTTATATGATTTTGATAAACCTCTTATAATGGCCCTTTGAGATTTGATTTTAATTTTTCTAATTTCCAATAAATCAATTTGTAGTAGTAGACCTTATGACTCCCAACTTTGGAAAATTAGAAAAGATAATAATATTTGCAAAGTATTAAATGATTCAACCTAAGTAGAAGGCCTTATATCTCCTAGGTTAGTTTACAAATAGTATTCTGATTTTTGGTAAGTTATCTCCTATATCTTTTGCTTTCTCAACCTTAAAAATAATCCTTAAAATTATAACCTTATATCTCCTATGTTTGAAAGCAATATTAATGAGATATTTTTCTTACCTTAGCCCCTTGACTTCACACTTGAATGGCATTGGTTTTGACTGAAATATGATAGTCCTCTATGTACCCTTTCTATGGTGCTTGACTTGATGAGTCTGAATGACCAAGTGTGGTATGGCTATCGGGCTTCCTCTTCGATGCTTGGAGAGTAGATGTTGATATTTTAATGGAGTCTTAAATGCTCCTATGCTCTCCTTCTTCCATGCTGCACTTAGAAATAGATTGACTAGACTGCACTTGCTCTTCACACACTCTACAGATGTCGGATGTGAATACTATCCTTTCACTCTCTACGTTGCATATATGGGCAGTCTTTGGTGGATAAGTGGCACTTTAGTATCTTGGTAATGCTGCCCCTTCTTCTTGTAATGTTGTTACACCAATCGTTACTCCTTCGTAATGTATCCTTCTTGCTTTGAGCACTCTCAACGTTCATCTCTTGAGCGTTAGAGATATGATAGCCATGAGGGAATAATGTGCCAAGTGGCACTCAACCCTTTTGCATGGATTTTTCTATGTAACGCCTCCAAGAAGAAGATTATAACTCCTTCGAATGTCTTCCTCCTTAGCTTGCTTTGATTTCTTGAATAGCAAGCAACATATTTTCTTCTATAGGTAATTCATGAGCCACCTTGGAGCTTTGGATGAGGATGAGGTAGCTCTCTTGCTACCCTTTGTTGATGCTACTCCCAATGTAGCATCCACTTTCCTTCTGTATGCTTATACCTTCGTTGTGCTCCTTGTTCATGATGATAGAGGTGAAGCTTGATGCGTCTAAATGTTGAATGTGCTCTATCCTTTTATTTTATGTAGATAGCTTCTTCTCCTTGCTATGATTTACGTAAATATTTCCTTTGGATCCTTTGGCTTATATAAATAGCCTTTGAAGGCTTGCTATCATTTACGTAAAATCTTCCTTTGTCTGTAGGTTCGATCTTGGAGAGAATGCCCTTTCGGTGTTGGAGAATGCTCGATCCTTTGGCCCTTCCTTTGGCTACCTTTTTCCCTATACCTATTGTGCCTATTGTGGCACCTTTAAATCTGCTCCTTTCCCTATGTTTGATGTATTGTAGAAGTGCAACACCATGTAACCTTTACATGTATATAGAACCCTTTTATTGCACCTTTTCTTGCACTCTTTTGTAGGTCTAAAATTCTTATTTTTGTAGCAGATTAATGAGTGCAAAATGAGGGTTTTAAGGATGTCTCTTTGGCTAGACTCCTTACCCTTTTTCTTGGATGATTGATGGTGAATCCAAGCCTTGTAAATGTTGTAGAATATAAGCTTTATTTTAGTTGCACTAACCCTAAGTGCTTTGGATTTGAGACTCACCAAGTCTCAATATTTGAAGCTTCTTTTTGGTTAGTTTTTTTCTTTTGCTTGTACTAACCAATTTTGGTGGCTTCTATTGGCCACTATGAGTTGCAGGTTTCTGTGCTTTAAAAGTGTCTTTAGACACTTGATCCAAACTAGATTTTGTAGCCTTTATTTCAAAGCACAAAACTAATTTCTTTTGAGAGTAATAATAGTACAAATGAATCTAACAAATTCTACTTTTAATGCACTAACATATTACACCTTATCACTCCAATCTACTCTCAAGAAAATGCACTTAATCAATTCACTGCAACTAATCAAGAATAATCTCAAATGAACCTTCAAGATTTATTCTATAAATTTCTTACAAGCAAGATATTAGGAGATAGTCTTCTTTTGCTTTCCAAAGTAGATAATAGGCTAGTTGATAGATTATTAAAATTCTGAAATCTAATCAACTCCTAATGTGCAAATGAACCTTAAAAAGAACCTTCTTTTTGCACACTTGAAGACTATAATACAAATCTCCTTTTTGCAACTTTAATCAGGATGAAGGTGCTTTAATAAATCTGATAAGTAATCCAACTAATGAATCTACTTGCACCGATAGTTGCTTACCTTTTTTTGAATGCTTTTGTAGCTCCTTTTCTGCTTCTGTAGAGGATGTAGATCTTGGTGCCTAAGATCACCAAGTTGCTACCTTGAATAGGATCTTGCAACTCTTTGTAGACTATTTTGAACAACTCCTTCTTCACCAATTTGATGGTCTCAAACTTTCTTTCACGAGCCTAGGATTTGGTGACTTTGATCTCCTCTTGTAATCTCCTCCTTCTGTTGTAGATTTGGAGAAGTTTGTATCTCTGAAGTAGTGACCTCTTGTTGTAGGAGGTAATCTTCAAATCTCCTAGATTTGATAAGCATCTTCTACCTTCAAGTCTTCTTATCAAATTCTAACTTCAAGTAGGATCTTCTTCTCAAGATTCTGAATATCTTGAGGTCTTCACTAGATTCTTCTTCTGCTCAAATTTGGCACTCCTTGCCAAATTCTCCTCCTCTTGGGCTTGTTTTCGGATGGCGATAATTGTCCCAAGTCCTTCACTATCAGGGGCTTCTCCTTGGTAGTGGATTTCTCCAATGAGTTCTCCTTTGAGGATTTCTTCAGCAAGGCTCTCCTAGCCTTTTACTAGATGCTCATCGAGACCTAGTCAAGGTCTTTGATCTTGCAACTTCTTTTGGTCTTCCTAGAGACCTTATCTTCAACCTTCTACTTCTAGAAGTGTTGGCATTGAGATCTTCTCCTGGATCTCTGATTCTGCTACTTCTGGATATGAGCAGGACTCTCCTAGTCCTTCTTCTTCCTATCCTGGAATTTCTTCAATGAGATCTCCTCCTGATCTCTTTTGCTTCAGGTACTAGATTGATTCTGAAGAGGCTTTTCTTCCTAACTTTCTTGTAGGAAGCTTTCTCGACTTACTGGATCACCTTTACCTACAAAAAAAATATTAGTACTAAAATCTTCTTCTAAATTAGATCCTTTCCTCTAGAATCTTCTTCAGGATAAAAGGCATCTAAGGCCTATTTCAGTATCAAGGCTTTTGTGGCCTATTCTTCAATATCAAGGCTTCTATGGCCTGTTCTTCAATATCAAGGCTTCTATGGCCTGTTCTTCAATATCAAGGCTTCTATGGCCTATTCTTCAATATCAAGGCTTCTATGGCCTGTTCTTCAATATCAAGGCTTCTATGGCCTTTTCTTCTAGATCAAGGCTTCTATGGCCTTTTCTTCTGGATCAAGGCTTCTATGGCCTTTTCTTCTATATCAAGGCTTCTATGGCCTTTTCTTCTTGTGAAGTTCTTCAATCTATCAATGGAGATCTCCTATCTCCAGACTTCACCATGATTCTTTTCCAGAAGATTCTTCTGAAGTATTCTCCTCTCTACAACAACTAATCTCTACACTATGAAGGCACTCCGACCTTCGGGAAACGAAGTTGAGGTCTCCTAGATTTCTATTGTAGGAGGTATCCCAATCATCTGAGTATTAATTCCCTGCAATAAAAGAAACTTTCAGGTAAGTATTTCCAGATCTCTTAGCTTCACTAGTTGATTCATCAACCTAGTGGATCAAATGTTGAGTCCTAGTCTTCACGAGTTTTCCTTCAACTCTGTGGAAAGACTCTAGCCCTATGCAATCTCAGTATTTCTGAAACTGAGATTTTAGTCCTCACTTGTAACTCTCCCTAATTCTACCACCTAGACTCTTCTAAGAAATTTTGATAGTGACTGGTCCAATGGCACGTCAGGTTCTCAAAAAACTCAGGATCAAATAATAATGGTGGTTTCCCTATAGACCTATTGTGGCTTGATCTACCGTAGCTCTGATACCACTATTAGCTTTTGATGCCACATACAATGGGAGATACCAATCACAAGATGCAGAAAGAAATAAAGTAGATCTACGAGATGACTGAAATATGCTATAAATAGAAATGGTAAAAATATTACAATAGTAGCTATGGAGGAAATGGGCACTCCATAATATATGCTACTGCTCCATGAATGAGCTCTGAGCTTATAGCTCACACACACACTACCCTACTGCCTATCTACCACACACTGACTATGATATTGATTGTGATGCTTTGACTTCTATATCTATGGCCATTATATAGGAAGATAAGTTCCTTGGCCAACACTCTATCTAGTTGTACAAGTGGACACCTTGCACATTACAACTTGCACATTGACACTTGTGCATTTATTACATTGCATGAAGTAACTAGATAACTTCCCCTAAAGTAACCTAATGTCCTAAGTATGTACCAAGGAAGGTACATTTACATGACCCAAATAATGTAATATGCTATATTTCTAACAGGTATCAACAATTACTAAATAAAAATCCTAACTTTTCTTGGGAAGACTTTGAGTCCCAATTGCTCACTCATTTTGGTCCTCGTGAAAATGAAGACATTACAGGAGCATTTGCAAAATTGGAACATACCTCTATTTTCCAAGAATATCAAACTTAATTTGAGAAATTGGCTAATAGGACAAAGGATTTGAATAAAGTATTCTTAGAGCTATTTTATCAGTGGGTTGAAAGACGATATCAAGGCAGAAGGAAAAATTTTCAAACCACAAATTATTATGCAAGACATAAAATTGACTAGACTAGCAAAGGAAAAAAATTCCCAAAGGTAGACATCTAAATTGCCATAGGCCAAACATACATTTTCATCCAAGTTCACATTGAATACTAGTAATAAATTTCTACCAATCAAATGATTGACTAGGGAGGAAATGGATGCTCATAGAGCACAAGGCCTATGTTATAATTATGGTGAGAAATATTCCCCATGGTCTAAATGCGTACAAAAAAAGTTATTTTTATTGGATATGGATGAGGCAATAACCATTGAATATTCTAAGGAGTAAGAAGAACATATAGAACAAACATGTGTCCTAGAAGAATCCCAACCAAAAAAAATGGTGCATGCCTTAGCAGGTATATCAAATCCATAAACCATGAAGGTGATAGGACACTTCAAAGGAAAATGGGTCATAATTCTCATTGACTCTAGGAGCACACATAACTTCATTGACCCAAGGGTGGCCAAATAGGGAAAATTTTATATTAATACTTATAACTCCTTTGAAGTCATGATTTCTAATGGAGGAAATTTTCCTTGTAATAGAAATTGTCAAAATGTTGAAATACAAATAAGGGAATATAATCTAAAGGTGAACATTTTTACCCTACCCCTAGTTGGGTGTGATGTTGTTTTGGAGTCTTAGTGGCTAATACTGTTGGGTCCAGTATTATGGGATTTCTCTATATTATGGATGAAATTCAACCATCATGGAATAGAGTACACCTTACAAGGATTTAAGGTTAGAGCTACTCAAATTTTTACATATCATAGGATGGAAAAACTATTGAAAAACTCAACTTATGGAGTTTTGGCCCAACAATTGTTTATACAATACTTAGATAGTGGAGACAAAGAACATCCAAAGGAATCATAGTTGTTTTGCAAAAATATACCATATTTTCTGAGGAACCCAAAGGACTACCCCCTCACCATACTCATGATCATGCAATTTAGCTTGTTTCTGTTAGTCTTCCTCTAAATGTCTACCCTTACTGGTATCCATATGCCTATAAATTAGAAATCAAGAAAATCATGTAGGAAATTCTTGTTGTAGGGGTTATTCATCCTAGCATAAATCCCTATTCTTACCTAGTGTTATTTGTATGAAAACAAACATGGATCTTGGCATTTGTGTGTGGATTTAAAAAAAAACAATAAAATAATAGATAACAACAAATTTTCCATTCTATTAATTGATGAGTTGTTGGATGAATTGCATGGTGCCCAATATTTTTCAAAATTGGATTTGTGATTAGAATACCATTAAGTTAGAATCAAGGAAGATGATATTCCTAAAACTACTTTTTTGACTTGTAGGTCGAAATATCTACATCAAAAGAGAGCTAGTCAAAATTTTATAAAATTTGGCTATGTCAAAAAAGATCTTGAAACTATGATTTTCTGTAAAATTGCATTCATTTCAACCAAAAAGAGAACCCAGATAAAGAAGAATCATTATCACAATCCATCTACCTCAAGACCACCATTTTTGGCAAAACCATGAGCAATTTGATCAAGTTGAACCAAAATTGGTTTTATCGCATGGCCACAAGAGCTTCTTTGTAAGTTATGCAAAACAAAGTATTTTTGAAAGCATGAGTGCTACAATTCATTTTATCTCAAAACTATCATTTTGGCAAAGCCACGATCAATTTGGATAATTTTGGCTAAAATTCAATTTGGTGTGTGGTTACATGAATACTTTTGTAAATAGAACTATCAAGAGAAGGGGTGATTATATGTTGGAAGTCATGGATTTCAACAAGACCATGATCATAATTGCTAGATTGGACCAAATATCATTATGGAGCATGGTCATAAGTTTTTATTTGTCATTTCACGATCAAGAGAAAAGGGTAAAGCAGATGCTTGAAAATACAAATTTCCTCTACATCATGATCAACACGGTCAAAGTAGGTTGTCAAGTGAAGTGTGGCATGGTCTCAAGTTTTTTTTTTTTTCATATCATGGCTAAATCACCAAGTAATGTAAGGAAGGTGTACAACCATGTGCCAAGCAGTTCAAAAGAAAGACAAGTCTCAAAACCATGAATTTACCTCATTTCATGCCCAAATTTGTTGAACAACCTCAAAGATGAAAATTGAACGCGCCTTCATGAAATATAAAGGTTGAGGCACGATCACAAGCTGATTGGTACATCAATTTATCATGACCATCCAAACTAATATTAACGATGGACATTAAAATTTAAATTCAAACTAGATGCTCATGTGATTGTGTGACAGAGTAGCTCAAAGGAAAAAATCAAAGGCTATGGAAGCTGAAGTGCCAAGGAAAATGAAGCGGTTCAATATGGAAGCTTCTAGAGTCAACTGTTATACCAATTTCAATTATAGATCTATGACATTGAAAATATTTCAAGAACAAGGGGCGGTTGAGATCGATATTTCTATGGTTTGTTATAACTATTTTAAGAAATCAAGCTAGAGGCCACCAGGCTCAAAGCAAGTTGTAGATATTCAAATACTCTGTTACATTCCTTGTAATACTCAAGAGAAAAATCAATGTAAAATTATAAATAGAGGTCAAAAACTCACTTTGAAGAGTTGGCTCTAAAGTGTTTGTGACGCAGCCAAAAAGCGTGCACCCATCTACTGTACTATGTCGTATTCATTAATTCAAAGCATAAATTGACAAGATTTCATAGATTCAATGAAATAGAATTTCTTGTATTAATATTTATAAAGAATCTCGGTTACAATCATGCCCCTCTTAGGGTAACCCAAATTATGATACGATTAATACAATGCCAAAGCCCTCAACAGGGTAGGCACACTAATGTTGCCTTTCACTTGGTCACAAACTGCTCTAGGGTGGAGGTGCCCTCTTATTTGCATTGGGGAAGGAACTTGATGGTTGGTTCTCCTTTGAAACTATTCCATATGGTTAAGAAACAACATAGAAGTGTCAAAAATATAGGCAACCTCTCATGATGAGGCCATTTTAGGAAAATTGCATAAAGACACCATTAAGCATGTATAATCAAGAAAACATGAAAAGTGCTTCTAAGCTATGTTAATTGCATCAATATTCATATAATAGCGTAAAGAAAAACTACAACTACACTATGCATGGATCAATTGTGTAAAATAAAGCATAAACGTGCATAAATAATCCATTTATGTCCTATTCTATGCTTAACATAAAGAAACTAATCTAACCTAATTCTATTGGTAAGAAGTCTGCTAAACTACATTTAAACCATGAAAACAACTAATCTAAGCTAATTAACCAAACATAAATAAAAAGGGTAAGGTGGTGATACCTCTACTGCAAATCGTAGCTCTAGAGAGCGGCATTGTAAACTGTGACTGATATCCGTGGTTAGCAATCTGATAGGTTTACTCTCAATTCCAAGGGTAGTGGGCTTGACCTCCTTGTCCAAATTTATGTTCAATGGTCGCCTTTGCTGTCCTCAGACTAATTTGGCAATTGATTCGCTATGAAGGGCCTCCATTTTACTGAATATGCATTTCTTTGCTCTCCTAGACTCTTAGGGCATCCATAATGCAATTCATTATGAATCTTGGCAAGTAGGTAGAGGATAAGTGCAATAACTCTCTCTTAGTATACTCAGTTGAGTGTATAATTCGACAAGGCTCCACTGCTCAAATCTCCAATGCTCTCATGATCATTTTCCCTAATTTTGAAGGGTACTTATAGGCCTACCTAAGGGATAGGGGTGGCTTCATGGAGAAGCCAATATCAAGAAGGGGTGGTTAGGACATTTGGATTGGAATATTTCACTCTCTAACCACCTTCTTCTAGAATAAATGGCTGTTCCAACTGATTTGGCTTGGATTGAAGGCCAACTAAACTTTAGTTAAGATCATAGGTCATGATGCGTTGTCATTATACACATCATTAATTCTCAATGAATTTGTCAATCCAGGGCTGTGTACAAGGCTATCTACGAAAGAAGGGGTGAACAGGGTTATAACTTAGGTCAATCTAGAGCAACAGGTCTTATTGGTGAAACCGATTGTGTGGGGGGTTTAGGACATTCCTATCTCTAAATTGCATGAATTAAACCTTAATCTAAGTTGCATAATTGGAAACTAATCATTAACTGCAGAAATGAAGTCCTAATTACAATTGCAGAATGAGACCTAATTATGTTGCAGAAATAACAGTTGCAGAATTGAAAGTCTGATTCTAATTGCAGAAAGGAAATCTATTTACTTTTGTAGCAATGAAAATCTACTTCTAACATGGAAATGAAACTGTCAAGGCTCTGTAATAGAAGGTTGTCAATCTTCTATGCAGGGGTTGACAACAAAACATAAAAATGCAAGAAATTACAGAAAACAGTAAATTCTGGAAATGAAAGTCTGCAATAAATTGAAAGCTTTGCTGAAAGTGGGGATTACAACCAAATCATTAATCACAAAACATAAAATAAGCTAAGATTGCAAATATCATTAGTTGTTTACAAAGGAATGAAATGACAAGTTCTACAACTCATTCTACTATAGCAAAATCAGAATAAAAACCTGTTGTTAGTCCTCCTCCTAGGTCTGGAAGTGGCCAACCTCTTTGTCCAGAAGAAGGTATGAGTCTCTCTCTCTCTAGATCTTACTCACACTCATTTACAAGCAATATGAAATATAAATAGTATACTTTTATTGATTCAAGAACATGATTACAATAATGTTGCTGAAAACTATTACAGGACTGTAATAGTCACTTTCTGATTATCACCTATTATTCTCTGATTTCTCTATCTTCTATTCCCCTTACTCTCTACTACTTTTCTTTCCTACTAGCTCAACCTGAATGGGAGCCATATTTATAGATGTCCTAAGATTTACTAACAAGCTGAGAATATCTCAAAAAGATCTAATCCTATTATGCTGCAACAATTCCTGGTTTTTATCCTAGAAGAAGATCACACTTTGATCTTTCCATAAATGGTGGCTTTGGTCGGCAAGGATGGCAAAGTCAGATCTGAGATATTTCCCTTTACCCTTTTCAATATTTATTTCCCTTTTTCCATCGTCAAAATTTGGTCAATAAGTCAAAAAGCACATTCTATTTTCATTTCGAAGATAAGTGGCTCATTCCGAAGATACTGCAATTCTCATTCCGAAGATCCGCTCATTTCGAAGATACTACAGTTCTCATTTCGAAGATCCGCTCATTTCGAAGACACTATAGTTCTCATTCTGAAGATCTGCTCATTCCGAAGACACTACAGTTCTCATTTCGAAGATCCGCTCATTTCGAAGACACTGTGTTTTCTCATTCTGAAGATATCTGTTCATTCCGAAGAGACTTCGAAATGAACAAATGTGGGCTCCTTAAATGATTTCCTCTACATTTCTCATGTGGGTTACTTCTTAGGATCAGATTCCAATGGTCTTCATCTCTTTCCACATGTGAATTCCATGCCTTGCCATTCATTGGCAGCTGGCTGGAATTTACATGGGAAAACCCAATTTTGCTGCATAGTAACAATTTTCTTGAACTGTTGCCAGATTTAGGTAAAATGAATGCTTGAGACATATCAAAACATGATTAGTGAAATGTTGCTATTAATCTAAGCATATCTCATTTTAGCAAGTCATAACAAAACAACATAAAACTTATACAAAAAGCTGTAAAAATCAGAATATAGTATTTCAAATACATTCATCATGCAAATAGTTAATACACAACATATTGAATTAACTTAACTAGCATATTAGATTAAACATAAGAGTTTATAGGCAATTTCAGTGTTCAAAACATGTTATGATTGAGGCATTTCTAGGCCTCATCATTTTCCCCCCAACTTATATTGATGCATGTCCTCATGCATTCTATTGGGCTATGGAATCACATATGTCCATGGTCAAATTCCATGACCTATAGAACAACTTCTTGCCTATATAAAATCCCCTGTTCTTCTGAAGGTCCCTGAGCCATTCTTCAAATTGTTCATCAGGTTGGGCATCTTCTTCAAAGTAGAATGGGACTGGAGTGATGATGGTTGGAGGCCTAAATCTGAGACCTATCCAATTATGTTGCATGAGTTCAATCAACTGTATTACTCCTTCTGCCCTTCTTCTGGACCATTCTAAGTTGATGGGGGAAATGGGTTCTCTTTTCTGCAAAGACATGGAAAGTTCAGCCCATCTGTTTCTATAGACTGATAATGCTGGCACAAAATTGTCATTACAAAAATTGTGGAATCTGTTCACACAGTCCCTCAAGTTTGTCAAGTACATTCGCTTCACATCATCCCTGTTCATCATGGTGAAGTGTTGTCTTGTGATAATGGGGTGATTTGGCTGAATTGCTCTGACTAACAATTCAGCTCTTGTTTCAATCTCCTTATTCTGCCTCTTTTCTTGGTCCCAATAAAACTGATTCTGCAAGGTGGACATGAATGCCCTCAATTGAACATCTCCAATGTAGATCTGTGGATGAAACTCTACTTCTTCTGGAATAAAGAAACTATGTAAAAATAGTTCACACAGGAGATTTTTCTGCTCAAAAGGGCTATCAAAGTATGCTTCTAGGAAATCTACAGTGGTGTCCAATTTATATGGAAGATCTGAACTAATCCTCATGACCTGCCATCTGAGGTATTTCTCCTTCAGAATAAGACTGTAAAATCTGGCTGGCCATCTGAATTGGACTAAAAATTCAGCAATTTGACATAAATCAGACACCTTTTCTTTCAATGCCTAAATTTTTGTTTCCTTGGCCTCTAGCTGTTTTGCTTCTAATTTGAATTTTTTAGTCTTAGTGGCAAGCTTCTCATACCTAATCATCCAGCTGGCTATGTCTGCATTGTATTGTTCTAAGGACACAGTATTAGGTGGTCTGACTACAGGTGGAATTCTAGGTAGCAGATCTATCTGAACCCCTTTTTCTGCCACTTCCACTGGTTGTTCATCTGTCAATAATTCTACTTGCACCCCCTTATCTGCTATTTCTATTGGGTTGTCATCAGACAGTAATTCTACTTGCACCCCCTTATCTGCTACTTCTACTGATGGTGTAATAGTTTGAAATATAGGGACATCAATAGGAGTACTTACTTGATCTGTTTCATGCTGTTGCTTGGACTGTTCCTATGTTGGTGACTCATCTCCAATGTTTTTTGCTATGCTTTTTGCCAATTCTGAAGCATCTTCAGAATGAAAGGGTGCTTCTGAATGAGAAGGCACATCTTCAGAATGAAAAGGTGCTTCTTCAGAATGATCTCCTATGTCTACCTCAGCAGAGTCATCTGCCCTAGATAAATCCACAAGCAGTTGAGCCAAATCATCTTCATCAATGGATACAATTGGCTATTTTTTAGACTATGATAGCTTCTCTCTCAGTTCTGCCACTTCCTGTTGTAACTCTGCAATTTTTCTTTCCTGCATCTCAATGATGTTTTCTTTTTCTGAAATCCATCTGGTTTGTGTCTTGACAACACTCCTTGTTGCTCTCAGCTGCTCTATGATATCTTCCTCCTCTGTTTCTGCTTTAGAATCAGATGCATATAAGTCAGCTACAACAGGCTGCTCAATAACTGGCTCTTCCTCTGCAACATCTGTTTGCTCCTATTCAGGAGGCTCTATGAAATTGTCTATAATTGCATCTACTATTTCTGTGGCTTGTTGAACTGTAGCCACCTCCAGATTATCCTGCCCAGCCTCTTCCTCAATTATCTGTTCAGGGAATTCTGGGAAGTTTTCAGGGGTTGGTTGTATCTCTGTGACATCTGGACTGCTTTGTCCATCTTCTTGTTCTATGACCTGGTCCGCCATTTCCCTCAAGTGGAGTCTTGTAGACCTCCGAGTTCCAGATGCAAACTTCTTCTTTTTGCTCTATTTTTGAGTGACAATAGGGGTTATGGGGTTAGTTTCAGATGCCTCTATTTCCCTTGTTGTTTCTTCCCCTGTTGGGCTAGGTGCTTCATTTCTTTGTTCTGACAAATCAGTTGCTACTTCAAAAAAATGGACCTTCTTCTATTTTTCTATTTTTTCTGCAGACTCTCACGTGCATGTTTATTAGCATCAAAAATTGGTGGCATACGGTTGGTCACGTCCTCCGTGATTCTAGTATTTTCCAAATGGGTGCAAAAACAAACCACATTCTGACTGACACGTGTTCCTTTATCGTATGCTGTCAAAAGAATTTTCACTTGATGGTATTTCTTTCCTTCCTTGGATGCCACGTGGAGATATTACATTGAATGTTCTTTTCGAAGATTATAATTTATTGCGAAAACAAAACTTCATTCCAAAGACGAGTCTTCATTTCAAAGATCATGCTTCTTTATGATGTCAAATCCTCATCTCGAAGATGAGGCTTCATTCCGAAGACAAATTGTCATTCCGAAGATAAAGCTTCATTCCGAAGACAAATTGTCATTCCGAAGACAAAGCTTCATTTCGAAGACAAATTGTCATTTCGAAGATAAAGTGCAACAATCTGCTGTCATTTCGAAGACAATTTCAATCCGAAGACAACACAACAATTAGTCTGAAGAAGATAGCAGGCACTATTTTTGGCATTCTTGTTTCGAAGATTAGGCAAAAATCAATATTCCCATTCTCAAAACATGTTTTAAGTATGCCAACTCTTATGGATATCTTTTATGCTAATGGTTAATTGTTATATACTATATACCAATCATTTACAATGAAGAAATGTAAGAAATATATACCCGATTAAAACAAGTTAATGCAAGTTTTTGAAATATGACTGCTTCTGTTGATGTTCTGCTGAGAATTTCTGCAACATTTCAAAACAAGTGCAGTTGGTGAATTTGTACAATGATGGTTCAAAAATTTTCAAGGTTATGCATGCCAGAAAACTGGTTTTCATGCATACCAACCCAGTAGTGCCTTGAAAAAGGTTTTCACTGCTGAGTTATTCATTTTTTTTTTTTTTTTACCTCTCCTTTTCTCTTTTTTTTTTTCTTGATTCTGACTATGCCCATGAAGGAATTTCATGATTTCCCTAAAATCATGCCCATGAAGGAATTCATAATCAGAATTTATTCATCTTTTTGTTTTCTATTTTTTTTATTTTTTTTGTATTTTTTTGTTTTTTCTTGAAATCCATGATCATGTTGATTGTTTTGAAGTGGAAGAGGAAATTTCTTCCACTCGTTGTGTATCCAAACTGTCAAGTTGCTTCAAGAATTCCTCTTTAGTCAGAGGTGTATGGTACACCCTGAGGTGATGTCCATTCACTACCAACTTTCTCTGTGACCCATCAATAGGAGATAAATGGACTGCTCCATTGTCAAATACCTCCTCAATCCGGTAAGGTCCAAGCCATCTAGTTCTCAGCTTTCCAGGGAAGTCTTCATAGTGAGAATCAAATAGTAAAGCCCAATCTCCTTGTTGAAGTTTCCTCTGCTTTGAATGTGACTGTCATGCCACAATTTCCTCTGCTCTTGAATTACTTCAGTTTGGTGCAGAGCATCCAACCTAAGTTCATCCAATGCATTCAGCTACAGAATCCTGTCTATCTGTGCCTATGACAATTCAATTCCAATTTCCAATGTTGTGCATAGTGTTAGTAGCTCAAATTCAATAGGTAAGAGGGGCTTTTTACCAAAGACTAGTTCATAAGGTGTGAATCTAGTAGTGGATTTCCAAGTAGTATTGTAAGCCCATACTGCTTCAGGTAATTTATCTAGCCAGTTCTTCCTATGAAAAGCTACTATTTTTGTTAAAATTCATTCTAGTTCCCTGTTTGTTACCTCAACCTAGCCATTTGCTTGTGGGTGATAAGGTGATGATTTTCTATGTTTGATTTCATATAATTTTGTAAATGCCTCAATGACTTTAGATGCAAATTGGGGTCCTTGGTCTATGGTGATAGACCGGGGAGCTCCAAATCTCTAAAAAATCTGAGTATACAAGAAATCGGCGACCTTCTCTTCATGAGCATGTTTGAAAGCACGCACCTCTACCCACTTTGTCAAGTAATCAGTGCATACTAGAATATGCACCTTTCCTTGAGAAGGTGGATCAATAGGTCCTACAAAATCAAGCCCCCACCTCTCAAATGGCTCTAAAACCAATTGAGGTTGTAGTGGCATTTCATTTGTATGAGTGGGTTTCCCCATTCTTTGGCATGCATCACAATGCCTGATGTACTTTTTCACATCCTTGTGAAGAGATGGCCAATAATATCCTATCCCTAAGATTTTCCTAATTATGCTTTTTATAGAGTAGTGTCCACCTGAGGGTTCATCATGACAAGCCCTAAGGATATCATACACCTCATCCTTTTGGATGCACCTACGTAACACATGGTCAGGACTGCACTTAAAAAGTATACCCTTGATCCATTCAAAAGAAGAACTCTGTTTGATCAATTGTTTTTTCTGTTTTGAAGTGAAATGTGGAGGAACTTTCCCTGTGACCAAGTAATTGGCTATATCTGCAAACCAAGGTGATTGGACTGATATAGCAAATAATTTTTCATCAGGAAAGGTGTCTTCAACTAATTCCCCTTCATCCGTGTTCTATAATCTGGACAAGAAATCTGCTACAACATTAGCTTTTCCTGGTTTGTTGATTATAGTGATATCAAATTCTTGTAGCAATAGTAACCAACGAATAATTCTTGCACTTACCATAGGCTTATTCATCAAATATTTAATGGTTGTGTGATCTGTGTGAATAAATATTTGATAACCTGTGATGTAATGCCTAAATTTGTTGATGGCATAAATTACCGCCAAGAATTCTTTCTCAGTTGTGGTATAATTTTTCTCAACTCTTGTCAAATTCTTGCTAATGTAGTAGATGGCATAGTGTTCACCATTGTCAATTTGTCCTAATGCTGCTCCAATTGCAGTATTGGAAGCATCAGACTGTATGTGAAATGGTAATGTCCAATTAGGGCCTCTTAACACAGGTGGAGTTACTAATTTTTCTTTCAGAGCTTCAAATGATTCCTGACATCTTGTAGTCCAGGAAAATTTAGAATCTTTAGTCAATAGGGCAAACATGGGATTGGCTATTGTGCTAAAGTTGGGAATAAACCTGCGGTAAAAACCAATATGTCCTAGGAAGCTTCTGACATCAGTCTAAGTTTTAGGAGGAAGGAGGTTCTTGATAATTTCCACCTTCTTTGGATCAACTTGGATCCCTTGAAGAGAGATGTGATGACCAAGAACTATTCCTTCCTTCATCATCATAAAACATTTTTTTGGGTTCAAGGATAACTGGTATGTTTCACAGAGAGTTAAAACTCTGTCAATATTTTCTAAGGTAAAGTCAAAAGTCTATCCACATACCGTGAAATCATCCATGTATATTTCAACATTGTTGGTAGTCAGATCAGAAAAAATTGCTAAAACTGCTCGCTAAAATGTTGTTGGGGCATTACACAAACCAAAAGGTAAAACCCTATAGGCAAATGTTCCCCATGGACAGGTAAAGGTTGTTTTCTCTTGATCTTTAGGTGCAATCTGAATTTGATTATATCCACTAAATCCATCAAGAAAACAAAAGTATTTTTTTCCAACAAGAGTATCTAACACCTGATCTATGAAAGGTAATGGAAAATGGTCTTTGTATGTTACCTTATTCAGCTCTCTATAGTCTACACATACTCTCATTTTTCCATTTTTCTTAGGAACTATAACCAATGGAGAGACCCACTGGCTATCAGAAATTGGGTAAATGAATCCTACCTCCAGAAGTTTTTCAATTTCTTCCTTTACAATATCCCTTAGGGCAGGATTCAGTCTTCTCTAGGGTTGTCTTACTGGCTTGACTTCTTCAGTATAAATTTTGTGGGTACATATATCAGGGTGAACTCCTGACATATCTTTATAGTCCCAAGCAAAAGCATGAACATGCTTCTGCAAGACAACTATCAATTTGTCTTCCTCTTCCCTAGTAAGCCAGCTGTAAATGTTTAAAAATTTTCCTGGCTGGACTTCTATTTGTTTTGTATTTGGAAGGACTGAACTCACTTCTTCATACTTGGTGGTTAGGGAGTTAAGAGGAAACTGCTGAGATGGGAGGAAATAAGAAATTTTTGTTTCATTATTTTCTGATGGAAGCATATCCTGTATGGAACAATGAGAAGGAAAAATCAAGTGATGGTGCCACCCATGTGGTAGTGAAACATAGTTTTTCTATGATAGTACAGATGGTTCACCTTTAGAGTTTTGGTTCTCCTCATTTCTTAACAATTGTTGGATATTTACTGCTTCCTCTTCTAACCCTTGTTCATGCAGAACATTCATTAGGATAGTTTCATTTTCTGAGTTTTCTGTGTCATGGAGGTCTTCTGTGTGTTCCCTTACTACCAAGGTGGCTAGTGTGGAAATAACCTCCTCTGATTCTTCATCTGAATTAGGAAACCATAACTGACTTGAAAAATTGTTGGAGGGTCTTGCAGGAGGATACAGAGAGATCTGTTTTAGATCAATACCATTTGAAATAGTCATTTTTCCAGATCTGCAGTCTATGAAGGCTGCTACAGTTGCAAGCCAAGGTCTTCCCAAAATTATGGGATATCCATGTGTTTTTTGGTTGTAAAACCAAAAAATCTGTAGGGAATTCCCAAGAAGAAACTTCTATAGGAACATCTTCAATGATACCTTCAGGTTTTGCAACTAACCTATCAGCCATTTCTAAAATTGTAAATGTGGGGCTGAGATGTTTGAGTTGTAATTGTTTCATTATATCCTTGGTCATGACATTTATTGTAGCTCCTAGATATACTAAGACATTTGATATTGGTACTAAAACTATAGTAATTGTGATAACTGGACTTCCTGTGTCACTATACTTTGGAGGTATTAGTTTTCCAGATAAGAGATCAGCTATCTTTCCTTCAACTTGAACAGTCTTGGGAAATGCTTTCTTTTTTCTTCTTGCTCTTCTAATGCACAAATCTCGGATAATACTTTTAATCACTGGTATATCCTTAATGGCTTGCAATAAGGGCAATGATATAGTTAACTTTTTAAGTTCCTTAACCAGGTCTGATTCAGAATTTTCTGCTGTGGTATTGAATCTTTCAGGATATGGAATTATCCTTAATGAAGGTAATTGTTCTGCTTGTGGTTTTGTTTTTTCTTCTTATTTCTCTATTGTTGGTTCCACTATAACTGGTTCCAAAGGTTCTTACTCTTCATTTTATTTGCTTTTATTGGAAATAGGTTTAGGTACAACTTTTCCTGAACGAAGTTGGATGTTACTACAATCAATAACATTGATTTCAACATTTTATTTAGCTTCAGCCACATAGATAGGGGATGCCTGTCTCATGCTGTTTGGATTACTGATTGATCTGGAAGTTGAGGTTGTTTCACCTATTGTATTTTTTGTGGTTGGTTCTATTTTTCTTGAAAGTTTTGATTAGTTGCAGGCAGCAAATGCTGATTTTGACCTTGATTTCTTTGTTGCCTTGGATAGGACTGGTATTGTTGATTCCACTGTGGTTGATTTTGCATCCAATGTGGATTATTCTGATTCTGACTCCATGATGAGTTGTTTTGATTCCATGATGGATTGTTTTGACTCCATGATGGGTTGTTTTGATTCCATGATGGGTTGTTTTGATTCTGATTCCAGGCTAAATTACTCCAATTTTTTTGTGGCCATTCTTGGGAATTTTTCCATTGAGGATAATTCCAAGGACGTTGGGGTGGTTCTGATTGTCCCCAAGGCATAGTATAGGGATTATGCCCCCAATTTGTAGGAAAATGAGGGGGATTTTGGTATTGAGAGAAATTTCCCCTTGTTTTGGTCCAATATAGTTGAGTTCCTCAGTCTAACTTTCTAACACAGTTTTGAATTGTGGTAGCAGGTGGCATTGATTAGTTGAATGCCTCTTTGAATAGATACTACAAATGGTTGAGATAGATGTTTTATTCAAAGGACATTCCTGCAAAGCATGTTTATTTCTACATCTTGGGCAATAAATTTCCAAAGGTTTTGTGTTTTTTTCTTTTGCAGAAATTTCCCCCAAAGTTGTGTTTAATTGCACTAGAATATCAGTTTTAAAATTTGCAAGTTCCTCTATTAGTTCCTTCACATCAGTGCCATTTGTATTTTTTTTCCTTCTTCCTTGCTTATTGTGAGAGTAATTCCTACAGAGATCCATAATTTCCTCATTACTGAGAGTATTTACATCCCCTCTTCAAATGAAATCTAATACATCTCTGGATTCATCTTACAATCCTCTCAAAAAGATGGTTTTGCATAATTCTGGTTCTACAAGTCCACATCTCCTTTGAACAAAGGAGAACTGTTGGCATTTTTGCCACATTGTTTTGATTGTTTATTATTCATGCATAAATTGTTGAAGTTCTCACTCTGTGTTTCTCTATGAGTTTTGTGCCAAAACAGCTAAGTACAAAGATTGTCGTGATATCGCGACCAAAAACACCATGGAGAGAATGGGTTCAAAACTATTGCGATATCATGACATGTCACGTTATCACGGGTTTTTAGAGGAGAGAGAAGCCAAAGTCAAAAAATGTCGTGATATCGCAACGTGCTCCAAAATCACGGTCAAAGTGGTCAATGGAGGCAGAGTAGTAAAACTGTCACGATATCACGACATGTCACGTTTTTGTGACTTGCAATGGCCATGGAGCAGAGTGATAGAAAATGTCGCGATATCGCGACATAATTGAGCAAAGGGCAATGTCAATGAAACTCATCACGATATCACGACAGAAAAGCAGAGAGGGAGCAAATGGAGAAAAATGTCACGATTTCACGACATTTTTAAGGATGATGCCAAGCAAGAGGAAAGTGTCACGATTTCATGACATGTTCTATTTTCGCGAGGCAAAAGACGAAAATAATGAGAACATAGAAACCTGTCACGATTTCGCGATGAATTGAAGATGAAAGAACCTAATGGAAAAAACATTGTGATATCGCGACATGTCGCATTTTTGCGACCTGTTGCATTTTCATGGGTTGAAAGCTGAACCGTACAAGACAGTGAGAAAGTGTCGCAATATCACGACATGTCGCATTTTCGTGACCTATCACGTTTTCGCGGGTAAGGAGGTAAAGATAGTGCGAGAGAAAGATGTAGCGAAATCATGACTTATCATAGTTTTGCAAGAGCAGAGCAAGGAAGGAGCAGAATAGTATGGAACGTCACGATTTCGTGACGCATCGTGTTTTCATGACCTAAGGTGACGAAGGAGAACAAAGAGTCGAATATGTCATGATTTCGCAACATGTTTGGTTTTTGCGACCCAAAATAGCAAAAGTGTATGGAGAAGGAATACGTCACGATTTTGTGACATGTCACGTTTTCGTGACCCGTCACAGTTTTGCGCTAGAAAGCAGTTCAACGACCCGATGAAGTATTATGATTTCCAAGGATTAAAAGCACTCTAGAATTTAATGTTTTGCTACTTTTCGATGTGTGCAAGATAGAAGAACGTGCTCAGGCCTGTAGTTTTCAAAGCCACTAGAATTGAAGATGCCTCCATTATTCAAAGCTTTTGTTCATGATTTTCTAACGGTCCAAGCATGCTCCGAGGATGACCATTTAATGAAGACAACCGGTTCCTTGTTTCATTTAATTTCTGGTTTCTCTGAGGCTAGTTTAACGGGATCATTTCCTTATTTTTTTTGCATATTTTTTAGATCTCAAGAAAATTCGTTTCATGTTTTTAATGCTACAAAGAGGCAAGACCTCTATAAATATCAATGTATATCTCAGAAAGATGAGATCGAGAGAGAGAATTTTGCTGAAAACTTTTCAAGTTCTTTGCATGAATGAAAGATATTTGGCCTCTAGTTTTGCAAGCAACTTTCTATGTGTTTTTCCTTCTATATCATGCATTCCTCATTTATGCTCGTCTTTCTAATCTACTGTTAAATTTGAATTCTGTGTCTAAGTTTAAATATTGCTAGTGAAGAAGTGAGTTCTGGAATGTGATTTTGGAGGTTATCTGCTCAAGTTTGTAAGTAAATTATGTGTCACTATCTCTTGTTATATGTTGTTAGTGTGCTTGAGGTTATCTGCTGCTAATATTTCCCGATCTGACAAATTTGGCCTGTGGCTATATTTCCCATTTCTTTCTGCATATTTCCTATTTCTTTTTTGCAACTAGTCTTCATCAAGCTTAGATTTGGTAAGGGAACCAGCCCTCTCTAGAGATTGGTCCGGGAGACATTTCTTTCTCCCAGCCTTTCAATGTTGGCCGAGTCTAGGGCACATTTCGCATAAAATCATTTCCTATGGCAGATTCATGACCAACAATTTTTGGCACACTTGGTGGGACAGACTGTTTCTGTCTCTTGAAGATCCATAATCGATGGAACAAGTATTATTTCAAATCGATACTCGAAGGAATCAAGATCTTGATGAACTATCTTGACCTCATAGCAGAGATTGTAAGTTCATCTGGTGACTCTGTTGAAGGTGATTGTACCTGGAAAGTTCTAATTGTGAAGCTAGTGAAAATATTTGCTTCATGATCATGAGATCAAGTGCCAAAGAATATGAATATCCAGTCGAATTCTTCAAGATTGATGTGCAGAACTGGAGAGAGCGCCCAAGATTGGTAAGCCCTATGAATCCTCATTTGCTATTTCATCGTAGGCTACAGGTCAGTTTGTACCATCCCTGACTCCTCCCAGTACTGCTATAAGCTTCTTATATCTAGATCCAACATCTCAAATGGCTCAGCATCCTCCAAGGAAGTTCTCGGCATGGAATAGTTCAGGAGCTTTGAACTTACTGGCACAAAATCTAGTTCCTCCAACTTCTTTGAAAGCTTTTTCGACCTATGATGGTACTGGTAAGACTGCTTATGAGCATATTAATGATGTAGCCTCTTTGGTGGCCATCCATGACATAACTGATGAAGATGCAATGATAAAGTTGTTGGTGTTATAACTAAGAGGTAAATTGCTGTATTGGTACCAAACATTTCAACCAGGCACCATTACATCATGGGATCAATTAGGAGAATTTTTAGTTAAAAATTTTCATGAACAAGTTGATCCATACTCTTTATTACAACAATTTAATGTAATTCAAAGGCACCCGCAGGAAGAGATAGCTGATTTCAATGTCAGATTTACCAAAACCTGGCAAAGAATTCCTGATGGTCTTCGTCCTGCTGATGAGCTAGCTGTATTTTATTACCTCAGAGCATTTAACACAGACATCAGTTGGGCTATTCGACAGTCCAACGTGACTACATTTATAGAGCTATTTGAACAAGCGTTAAAGGTGGAAGCTGATTTGATTGCTATAGGTAAACTTCCTCCAAATGTAACAATGCCTATCATACTTGATCTTCCTAAGTATTTGTACTCTGGTTCACTTTCACAGCCCATGCATTCCATGTATCCTACTCCATAATGGAGCTCAAGTGCACCTCAGATCGCACCCATTCTAGTTCCCCAGCTTCCTGCTTCAACTATTCCTCAGTTGCCTGCATCGAGCATTCCACGGTTAACCCCTCCACTTCCAACTCCTGCATTACCTTCCCCACAGGTTCCATTACCTTTATTGGCACCACCTGTATCCTCAATCCTAGATCCTCAATTGGCTATTTTACAAGAAATTCAGTCGGCTATGAGATCTCTCACTAATAAGGTGACATCTATGGAATGGAGAGAGGCAAAAAGGAACTATCAGCCACGAAGATTTATGCTGGTAGTAACTAGAGAACAACCTGATCCTAGCAAGGCTATGGAGAAAGCACCTAAAAGGAACTCAGCAATCCTGGTAAGTGAAGAGGCTGGCCCTTCTAAAGTTTCACATGAGCCATCTTACTGGTGTTCTTCCTGCAATGACCCACATGATGAGTCCACTTGCATGGTCCACAAAAATTATTTGCAAGTTCTTCGAGGGAGTCATGTAAACATGATTCGAGAGGTGGATCTTACTTCTGTGGAGTCTCTGGAGGAACATATAGCAATACTGACTCACAGTGGCAAGAAACCAATGTTGGTAGATCCGGCTAAGATGGAGCCATTGAAAGTGCCTCCTGTACAAGCAACAAAGTAGAAAATGCCAACAAAGGCTCATGATTCCCCAGCTCCACAACAATCACCTGTTTTGTCGAAGGATCCACTTCCACCACAAGCAAAAGAGAAGGAAAAAGATTCTACTTCCCAGCCGCAAGCAGAAACAAAGGAACAAGCCATAGAGACATTGCGGTATCCATCATTGACCAAACGACAACGAGTGGAGGCTGCCCAACAATATAAGAGCAAATTTGAATTTGCTAGTGGAGGAAAAGAATAGATCTCCATGGAGTACAACATTGTTGAAGAACTCAAACGGATACCAGCTAAGGTAAGTCTGTATGACACCTTGTAGTTGCCTAGACAGGTAAATCTCTTACAGGAATCCCTAAAGACCATACAAAGTAAGGGGAAAGTTCCAGCCCAGGTGGTTATGTCTCAAACGTTAACTTCTTCAATCACTAGAAGGAATAGACCACCCCTATTTTATCTATCACTCAGGGTGGAGGGTTGGATTGTACACAACTGCCTGGTTGATTCTGGTGCCGTGACAACTGTCATGCCAAAGGCAGTTTGTGAAGCGATGTGAATGGAATATACAAGAAGTAGCCCTGGTGTCTTGCAGTTGGACGGGAATCTAGTGAAAATAGTGGGTGTAATCAAGGATGTTCCTATTGCTCTGCATAATATGCCTCAGATTACAGTAATTCAAGAGATAGTTGTGGTTGATCTAGAACCATTTTTTAGTATATGTTTATCGAGAGAATTCACTACTAAGCTAGGAGGCTACCTTGCTCTGGATTATTCTCACTTGGAGATTCATTTCAAAGGAAGAAGAGTCTAGATCTATAATCAGAAGCCTTCTACTTTCCATATTGAGAAGATAGAAGAGGAGGAAAAGTCCATACATGCTGTCAATATGATAACTAAATAATTGGAGGATCTTGATTTGGAGGATGAGTTTTCAATGCTCAATTTTAATGCCATGATCGAAACTGAGATTGGATGTTACTTCATTATGAAGCCTGAAGAGGTTGAGGTCAAGTTGCCCCCTGATCAAGTTGGTCGAGACTCTCTACTAGATCAACTCTATTTTTATGGAGCACAATACAGAAACGATGCTAACACTGGGACTGAATGATCATGCCTAGGTCTCAAGACAGCTGGGACACTTGGAGTACGTCAGTTGCAGATATTTGGTGACTTTGAGCTGATTATCAATTAGGAGTCTACTGAGTGTCTGTCAAATGTCTGGGATCCAAGAGATAGAACTATGTTTGGGTATTTCCTGAGAGTTCACAGCTAATTCAGGAGTTACCTCGTAAAAAAAAAAATAGAGAAAAAAAAAAGAAAAAAAAAAATTTGGTTCTTACTTCGGCTCTTTTTGCATGCAAGCCCGTAGGTACATTTCCTTTTTTTCTTTTCTTTCCTTCCCAGTAGTTAGTGGCTTCCTCTATACTTCTTCCTTACCCTCTTCATTCCCTTCTTCTCCTACTCCTTCTTCTTCTGCAAATAATCAAGCCACTGTTGTTGTTTCTACTCCCCCCTCTGATGTTCCTATTTCTACTTTCCCTTTCTTCTAGTCCTTTGTCGTATGAGTATTTCATCACAGCTACAGGTTCTACTACCATCTCCATTCCACCCACTTCCATTTCATTCTCTATTTCGTAACATCTCCACAGTTGGTAGCACAGTCACAATCTATTGCTTCATCTACCATTTCCATTCATCCATTTCCATTCCTCCATCTTCCATTTCATTCCATCATTCCCCATCTCTGTTCCACGGCCTACGCATCCACGGGTAATCCCTTCATTCATTTATTTTTTTGTATCTCAGGTGCTTTTCACTACTACCCTAGAGATATTTGCACAACACCTGGTCCTTACCCAGCTCATCCGAGCTAGGCACAGTGTAGTAGTTCTAAAGAAATAAAGAAGTTCTGCTATTCCACACATTCCTATTAAAGATCCTATTTTTGAGTGCTGAGTGCCAGCAAGGGTTTTGTTGTAGTAGTACGCATAAGCATCCAACATCAACCAACACTTACTTTTTTGCTTTTCCAAATTTTCTTGACTCTGTTGCCCAATAGATTCAGGCCTGGGATTCGTGCATACAGCAGAACTGTATACCCTACGAGCCGCCAAGAATGTTGGCATTTTTGCCACATTATTTTGATTGTTGATTATTCATGCATAAATTGTTGAAGTTCTCACTCCTCTATGTTTCTCTACGAGTTTTGTGCCAAAATAGCTAAGTCCGAAGACTGTCGCGATATCGTGACCAAAAACAGCATGGAGAGAATGGGTTCAAAACTGTCACGATATTGTGACATGTCGCGTTATCACGAGTTTTTAGAGGAGAGAGAAGCCAAAGTCAAAAAATGTCGTGATATCACGACGTGTTCCAAAATCATGGTCAAAGTGGTCAACGGAGGTAGAGCAGTAAAACTATCACGATATCGTGACATGTCGCGTCTTCACGACTTGCAATGGCCATGGAGCAGAGTGATAGAAAATGTCGTGATATCGTGACATAATTGAGCAAAGGGCAATGTCAATGAAACTCGTCGTGATATCACAATAGAAAAGTAGAGAGGGAGCAAATGGAGAAAAATGTCACGATTTCACGACATTTTTAAGGATGATGCCAAGCAAGAGGAAAGTGTCACGATTTCGTGACATGTTCCGTTTCGCAAGGAAAAAGGTAGAAATAATGAGAACATAGAAACCTGTTGCAATTTCACGACAAATTGAAGATGAAAGAACCTAATGGAAAAAATATCGCGATATCACGACATGTCGCATTTTCGTGACTTGTTGCATTTTTGCGGGTTGAAAGCTGAACCGTACAAGACAACGAGAAAGTGTCGCGATATCGCAACATGTCGCATTTTCGTGACCTGTCACGTTTTTACGGGTAAGAAGGAGGCAAAGACAGTGCGAGAGAAATATGTAGCGAAATCGTGACTTGTCATAGTTTCGTGGGAGCAAAGTAAGGAAGGAGCAGAATAGTACGAAACATCATGATTTCGTGACACGTCGTGTTTTTGCGACCTAAGGTGATGAAGGAGAACAAAGAGCCGAATACGTCACGATTTCATGACATGTTTGGTTTTCACGAACCAAAATAGCAAAAGCGTACGAAGAAGGAATATGTCCTGATTTCATGACATGTCATGTTTTCACGACCCGTCACAGTTTCACGCCAGGAAGCAGTTCGACGACCCGATGAAGTATTGCGATTTCCAAGGATTAAAAGCACTCCAAAATTTAATGTTTTGCTACTTTCCGATGTGTGCAAGATAGAAGAACATGCTCAGGCCTATAGTTTTCAAAGCCACTAGAATTGAAGACGCCTCCATTATTCAAAGCTTTTGTTCATGATTTTCTAATGGTCCAAGCATGCTCCGAGGATGACCATTTAATGAAGACGATCGGTTCTTGTTGAACTCATGAATCTGGGAATTCATATTCTTGATAGGTTCTTGTTTAGAGCCACTAGAACTTAGAGGATTTGTCTAAAAACATAGTTTCCATTTGATCCCAAGTTCAGATGGAATTTGGCTCTAAACTCATGAGCCAGCGTAATGCTGAGTCCTTGAGTGTTTAGGGAAAGACCTTAAGTTTCTGATTGTCATTTACATAGTCATAGGTTTGACATACTACTTTGAACTCAAACAAAAACTAATCAGTATCTTCAGATACAACACCTCGAAAGGTTGGAAGTACTGAAGGTGAAATGGTTTTCATGGAAGAATTTTGTGCTGGGTATAAACAGATAGGATATTCAAATGTTCTGGAAGGTTGGGGCATATCCTGATCATCTCCTTCATTATGGACATAGCCATGTTGGCCATCTCTATCCAGATTTTTTGCCATAGTTTCCTGTTCTCTGGGAACAGTTAACCCTATACAAATTTCACTCTCAAGAGGTCCAATACCCTCTGTTGATGATGAGTCTGATGATTCTTCTTTCTTAGGATGTTCTAATGATGGTGAAACTAATGATTTTCCTTTCTCAGAATGTTCTAATGATGGTGAGACTGGTGATTTTTCTTTCAATATTTCTGGTAATTCAAACACAAGTGATTCACCCCTTAGGCATGAAGATCTCCTTAATGGAACAAGTCAGGGATCCTTTTGGGTAATTCTACCTTTTTCATCCCTAGACTTACTAATTCATGTTTAATCTAAAATGACATAAATTATAGGTCAATAGTTGTTATTTTAACCAGCTATTCTATTTAGATTTTAACCTGAATCTTCACAGTCTAGTCTAATTAACAGTTATTGGACTATTGGTACCTTCTATCAACACAATTCCCTGGAAACGGTGCCAAAATGATGTATTTTAATTATACACATCATTAATTCTCAATGAATTTGTCAATCCAGGGCTGTGTACAAGGCTATCTATAAAATAAGGGGTGAACAAGATTATAACTTAGGTCAATCTAGAGCAACAGGTCTTATTGGTGAAACCAATTGTGTGGGGGATTTAGGACATTCCTATATCTAAATTGCATGAATTAAAACTTAATCTAAGTTGTAGAATTGGAAACTAATCATTAACTACATAAATGAAGTCCTAATTACAATTTGCAGAATGAGACCTAATTATGTTGCAAAAATAATAGTTGTAGAATTGAAAGTCTGATTGTAATTGCAGAAAGGAAATCTATTTACTTTTGCAGTAATAAAAATCTACTTCTGATATGGAAATGAAACTGTCAAGGCTCTGTAATAGAAGGTTGTCAATATTTTGTGTAGGGGTTGACAACAAAACATAAAAATGCAAGAAATTACAAAAAACAATAAATTCTGGAAATGATAGTCTGCAATAAATTGAAAGCTTTGCTAAAAGTTGGGATTAAAACTAAATCATTAATCACAAAACATAGAATAAGCTAAAATTACAAATATCATTAGTTGTTTACAAAGGAATGAAATGACAAGTTCTATAACTCATTATTAAAATCAGAATAAAAACCTGCTATTAGTCCTCCTCCTAGGTATGGAAGTGGCCAGCCTCTTTGTCCAGAAGAAGGTATGAGTCTCTCTCTCTCTAGATCTTACTCACACTCATTTACAAGCAATATGAAATAGAAACAATATACTTTATTGATTCAAACACATGATTACAATAATCTCTGCTGAAATCATTCATGAGATCGTAATAGCTCACTTTTTGATTATCACCTATTATTCTCTAATTTCTCTATCTTCTACTCCCCTTAATCTCTCTGCTTCCTAGCTCAACCTAAACGGGAGCCATATTTATAGATGTCCTAAGATTTACTAACAAGCTGAGAATATCTCACAAAGATCTAATCCTATTATGCTGCAACAATTCCTGGTTTTATCCTAGAAGAAGATCACACTTTGATCTTTCCATAAATGGTGACTTTGGTCGGCAAGGACGACAAAGTTAGATCTGAGATATTTTCCTTTACCCTTTTCAATCTTTATTTCCATTTTTCCATCATCATAACTTGATCAACAAGTCAAAAAGCACATTCTGTTTTCATTTCGAAGATAAGTGGCTCATTCCGAAGATACTGCAATTCTCATTTCGAAGATCCACTCATTTTGAAGATACTACAATTCTCATTTCGAAGATCCGCTCATTTCAAAGATCCACTCATTCCGAAGATACTACAGTTCTCATTCTGAAGATCCGCTCATTCCGAAGACACTATGTTTTCTTATTTCGAAGATATCTGTTCATTCCGAAGAGACTTCAGAATGAACAAATGTGGGCTCCTTAAATGATTTCTTATGCATTTCTCATGTGGGTTATTTCTTAGGATCAGATTCCAATGGTCTTCATCTCTTTTCACATGTGAATTCCATGCCTTGCCATTCATTGGCAGCTAGCTGGAATTTACATGGGAAAACCCAGTTTTTGCCGCATAAGAACATTTTTCTTGAACTGTTGCCAGATTTAGGTAAAATGAATGCTTGAGACATATCAAAACATGAATAGTGGAATGCTGCTATTAATCTAAGCATATCTCATTTTAGCAAGCCATAAAAAAACAACATAAAACTTATACAAAAAGTTGTAAAAATCAGAATATAGTATTTCAGATACATTCATTATGCAAATAGTTAATACACAGCATATTGAATTAACTTAACTAGCATATTAGATTAAATATAAGAGTTTATAAGAAATTTCAGTGTTCAAAATATGTTATGATTGAGGCATTTCCAGGCCTCATCAGGTCACAACTATGGTCTAGACTATAAACCATAGGTCTTAGCTGTGGTTCAACCTGTAAATCGTAGGTCTAGGCTACGATTCAGAATGATTAGGCCAAGGAGCCCAAATTGAGTGGTTAGAAACACTACTCTATCTTGGAGTCTATCCAAGATCCTCCATATGGTCTTGTAGCATGTCCATATGAGTAGTCACCCTCGACATGATGCATTTTAGGTGTCTATAGATGCCCCTTTTGAGATGCGTTGTGAGATCGAACAACGCTAAGAAAAAATAGACCTCATAAAATGATACCTAAGGTTATATGATGATCATTAGTTAGATCAACATTAGATGCCCTAGGTCCTACAAAAGGATGTGCATCCTAGAATCATTGCTTCCAACTCTTTGGAGGCTTAAACTTGAAAATCTTGCACTCACCATCAGTCATTCGGGTAGCGTTTGATGCTACAATAGGAATTAGGCCTATATAACCAAAAGGAGAAGAGATACAAACAAATTATCATATTTGCTATTTGCCCCAAGCAAATGGGTAAGCTTATGATAGCTATTGACAATGATTCGCAAGGACGAACACAATTCTGACAAGATAAGGGGATCTACGATTTCAAGGATCTTCTGTTGATTTTGATTATTATTTGATATTATGACTACCCCCTCAAGCAATGATTCGATGAGGGTAATGACAATGATTAAAGCGACAATGTCACTTGACCACCATGGATGATCTGAAAAAATTTAGATTTGAGCAAATTAATGCCTTGGCTAGGCCTAGTTTAGCTTTTGATTCCAACTGTTAATAGTATTTGTACATTTCTATCCCATGGATCAATCAAGCTAAAATAGCCATCTTAGGGAATCGAAATGATACAAATCCAATCAGATTTGTATTGAATAAAATGATCGATGATTTGCTGAAAGATGTCATAGAAGAAATGACATGAAACACCTCATTCCCGTGGAGTAGTCCAACCACGAAGGCCTTCTTAGAGATTGAAAAGAAGCATATCAGATCAACAATGACCATTTTGACCCAAATGTCCTTATGGTAATTTACTCATTTTGTCGAATTGCATGGATCACAAGTCGCTACAACCGCCAAGTGTATAGGGTAAATTACTGAATACGAGGCACATTTGGTATTTTTAATTATTTGATTTTTTTGAATATTTTGAATTATGAATTGAATTTACTTATTTGGTTGGGAGGTGCGTCGCTCCATGAAAGGATTGGCATAGCAATGACCTCGGTTGAATGTACTTTATAATCTTAGCCATATATTTGATTTTTTAAGTGGACCTCGGTGCTTGATTATCACCAAATTTCCAAATTGATTGATTTTATTGAATTTTGATCCCCTAGGATTTATTGACTTATCATTTTACACCTTCCCATGGTGGGATTTTATTAAATTGCTTGCCAGTTGCAAACCGCGGCTAGGGTCTGTGGTTCCCATTTGTAATTTTGGGAACCGTGGCTAGGGCCTGTGGTCCGCACAGAATATGAAAAGCCTATAAAAAGTCTAATTTTCAAATTTCTCTCATTATTCCTTGATAGTGACTTGCAATCTGGAGCTCTGATAGTGATAGCTGAGAAATTGACCTGCACCCTACCAAACTCCACACTCACACCTACACACAACACGATGGCAGAGCACGGGCAAGCTTCTTCTAGTCGTGACAATCGAGGTGAGGGCAAGGTAATTCAAAACCAAGACCTCACATCCATTACCAATAAAACGAACCAAATTAAGTAATTGGTTAATCAATCACACTAAATTGTTGGTAATGAACCACACCTTAGGCTAGGGTAGCTTAGGATTGCTCTTTTTTAATTTTTTTTGTTTTTTAGCCGTGGTATTAAACTGGGCGAGATCTCAGTCAGAGACCGCAGCTGCCATCTACGGTCAGCATTTAAAATCCCAACGGTCAATTTTTGACCGCATGCGGACCGTAGGGTTGACCCGTGGTTCGCAAACTTTAGAAAAAATTATCAAATTTTTAATTTTTCTAAGTTTTAATAGGCAATTAATGTCATTTAATGCATTTTTGACCTGTCTGAGTGACATTTTTGATTTTTAGACCTGCATGATGACATGTTTTTCCAATTTTATCATTTTTTTAGATGTTTTTGATGATTTTTAGGTCATTTTAAAATGTTTTTGCTTATTTTTAGTTAGTTTTTCCTTATATTATGCTTTCTATTTCAGAGGTTGACCTCTAGAGCTCGAGAGCTCGACATCCTTAAGACTCTTCGAGGAGAGCTCACTCTCGGGGAGCGAGAATGGTTCAAAGCTGTTGGCTTCATCTATGTACTAGATCTACCCACTATCAGGGTAGATCAAGCCTACTTGACTGCGTTGGCCCAACACTGGAATGCGCGGACCAACACATTTCACCTGCCTATAGGTGAAATGATGGTGACCCTAGAGGACGTCTACAAGATCTTTAGGATCCCCATTGATGGTGAGGCCATCATCTCTTCTACTTTTGGGGCTAAGGAGTCCATTTTTGATGCCATCTTTGGCACTCAGAGCAAGGAGGCTCAGCGCGACATTGATCATGGAGGGGTCCATATCGGCTATTGGCAGGGGAAGAATGTCTTCTCTGTACGTGAGGCCGTATTTATGCACCTGGTGGTGCAAGTAGTCCTTCCAGACTCCTCGAGCATGAGGATTCCCTAGAACCTCCTAGCCACTATCAGGAGGGTTGTTCAGAGCACCACGACTCGGCCACTGTGACTGGCCTGGGGGAGCACCCTACTCTACCAGTTGTATAGAGAGCTCTACCAGATTACTGATCGAAGCCACTAGGGTATCAACTGTAGCTTACTTCTTTAGATTTGGGGTTGGTAGCACATTAGGATAGAGCATCCTAGGGAGCTGCCACTGCACATTACAGAGGTCGACGATGCCCACTAGTGTTATGCCACCTACTGGCCTCGAGAGGAGGAGGGGTTCAGGAGCAGGACCCATGCTGGTGACGTCCAACATTATATCACATGGTTTGTAGGACTCGACCCGGATGATATCAAGTGGCGGACCTTACATGGAGTGCCTTGACTGGATTGAGGCCGATGAGTGGCTTCGACAGGCTCATCGGGACAGATGGCTACTCGGCCGAAAGGTCGAGATTAGAGAGTACCAATTTTATTCTCACATCCTACGATAGTTTGGCCTAGTGCAAGACATTCTAGAGATTCCATTTATCTACAGGCACTTGGCTTTAGAGACACATCTACCATGGATCCAGCCTCCAGCTCTAGGGGATGAGCCAAATGATTTCTAGGAGACTAGAGTTGACCAGGCTGCTACCACTCTAGCATATGATAGATGGTGGTCGATGCTATGGTGGCATGGATCAGGGCCTCTGGGTAGAGTTGATGACCAGGCAGAGGCAACAATGGATCTTAATGGGTGCAGGGTGCGCCAACGGACAGAGGGCGGATGGGGCATAGAGGCCACCACCGAGGAGGCTCCCAGGGATGACCCAGATGATGAGGCTCCAGAGGAGGGTGAGGTTCCTCTTGACAGCATAGAGGGGCTGATCTTAGCTCAAGTTGCTGACTTGCAGAGTTAGCTTGGCAGATATCAGACTCAGCAGTGGGAGCGAGACACCACTATCACCACTCTAGAGGTGAAGCTAGCTGACCGAGATAGGCAGCTAGCTAAGGCATAGGAGGAGATCACTAGTCTCACAGAGTGAGCTACAATGGCAGAGGCTCGAGTCCAGGAGCTCACTAGTTCCCATGATGTAGCAATGGCACAATGGGGTGAGGCAGTTGTAGATAGGGACCTGCTTAGGCTACAGATGGGAGACCCTCTATCCTCTCAGGTTGTCATGGGACCTCCAACCACTCCACTAGTCATAGGTGTGGATCCTATGGCAGAGATCAGGCAGCTCACTTCTCTCATAGAGGAGAGAAATGACCGATTGGATGCGAGGGCAGCTCGCATCTCTCAGCTAGAGGGCTTCATCGAGCTGAGGGGTTTATAGGTTCCAGAGGACAGGCAGGCTGTAGGGTCATAGAGGACCAGGACCAAGACTACAAGGCAGTCCTCAGTGAGTTCCAACCATCGAAACTCATAGGACCAAGCGGACTCATCGATCTTCTAGCACACACAGAGCCAGCTCTCACAGGAGCCACAGGGATACAGGCGGTGATTCACAGGCTAGGGGCGCAGGCCCTCCTTAGTACACATTTTTTGATATATGTATTGTACCATTTTTGAGTGTAAGGTCGAGGACCTACATAGTTGTAGCCTACGGGTATTTTTGTACTCTCGATGTATTCTGAGACACATATTTATATATGATATGACTGATCATTTTATGGCTCATTATTGTGTACTCATTTATTTTTGATTTTATGTTTATGTGATGCACATGGATGCAATGCTTATGTTATGTTGATGCTATATGATGTGATGTATGATGTCATGCACTAGACAACTATTTAATTTATGATGATGGTATGCAGTGATCTAGATGCTTAGATGTGCTTTTGATGATGGATGCATGTGGATGCAATGTTTTTCTTAACGCATATCTGATATTGCTTTATTGTATGCATTAATGTATGTAATGATTTATTTACATGATGCTAATCTAATGTAAATGAACCTGTATGCTTTAATCACTTAAAACATAAGGAATAAATGCAAATATGTTTATCAATCTAATGGATGACACCACAAAATGTATAAAAATCATGAATGTAATTGAAAATCCTTAAGATAAAAATTTAATCAATTAATCACCCATATATGCAATGTAATGAATGCAATTGTTATGATGCAAATGATATAATGTGTCATTCGATTTTATTTTGCAAATATTTAAAAATATGCATGATATAGTCAGTGGCCATCTAAATATTATTGCTAATATCCATCCGGTATCTATCCTATATGTTGATTGTGCTTTATATAATGATGTATCATGGATTCGATACTTTGCAATTTGATGATTTATATGGTTGCGATATTTGACATTTTGTTGCTATGGGAGAAATTTTTTGAGGTTTTCCATGAGACTCAAACACCCTAATAGACTTATAAAAAGTTGCATACTAACCACACTAGACTTTTGAGATAAAAGGCTTTTGCTAGGATAGGCCCTAACTGTTCATTATCCCTATGTGTGCACATGATTATTTTAAGATAAGACACGAGCGTTCCCCGATGTCAGATGGGATTCTTTCAACCCATTGCTAAGATAGGGGTTCCACAAATGTCTTATCCAATATCAAGTTTAGATTTTAGTTGGACTAAGCCACTAGGCAATGCATGACACCTGAAGCTAGCTCTTCCACATTCAAACATTGGTCTTGTTCATAAGCGAGGTGCTAATGCATCAGACATATCGTCATGCATAAGGTACAATAGTGCCGACAATTCTAGGGATTCAAGCTCATTCCTTTCTATCCTTCAATTTTTGGGATACTTGCTCATATGTAGTGAAGCAAGGGAGTCGATTCCATCTTCATTTTGAACTATCTTTGGATCTTCATTTGATCTCTCTTCAAACTAGATTTTGGATCTTCATTTGATCTCTCTTTGAACTTTTGATTTATGATCTTCATTTGATCTTCACTTTGAACTTTGATTTAAGCCTATTTTCTGATCTTCACTCGATCTTCACTTTTCGGCATTTACATTTGATAATTTTCTTCAGAAAATTTCCTTTGGGGGGATTTACTTGGGAAAACTATTTCTGGTATATCGATTGAGAATATCGATCTTATGATATCAATATGGGATATCACTCTAGGGAGTCGATCTATGATATCGATCTAGGGTATCAATCATGAGGATTGATGTGGGATATCACTTTGGGATATTGCTCATTTTATCGTAAGCAAGGGATTTTGAATAGGGAACTAACCTATCCTTTTTCCAACTGCCAACATTTCCCATACTATCTGCACAGAGGGATAAGCAAGAATAACTCATTTTGCTTCAGGATACCCGGTCCTGCTTCATGGCTTTCATCTTCCCCTAGTCCTTGTTAGGATTGTTTAAATTTGTTGATTAGTGATAGGCTTATGATATGCTAAGGGCTATACTAATTGAACCTTAGCTACAAAAGCAAAGCAAGCTTTCTACCAACTCTTGATAAGACCACTAGGTATGGCTGAGTGACCGGAAAACCCTAGTATATCTCCATAGCAACATTATAGGTTGTGTTGAAAAACACAATTACTCACATGAATGATGGATCATGATAAATGCAGAGATGCATGATTTAAACACAAACGTGGTGTCATTTTTAAGACTGACAAACATAATCCCTTCTACTATGGAATGCAACAGATGACGAATGCCTATATGCAATGTAGTAATGCAGTGAATGCATGTGTGAATGCAAAATTCAAATGCAAATGCAAATGTTTTTGGATTTTATGCTTTACCAATTTTTTGTTTTGGATTTTATTGATTTTATAATTTTTATGGGTTTTGAGCCTCATAATTGACCAAATGACGAGTACATGCCTCTGGAGCCTTTAGATTGACCAAGCGATTTTGAGAATCCTTGGAGCCTTTGAGGTTGACCAAGCAGTTTTTCAAAAACTCTTGGTGCCTTTTGGGTTTGACCAAAGGGCTTACAGATGCCTTTGGAGCTTTTTGGGATGACCAAGTGATTATAAGCAAATCCTCGGGGCTTTTAACTGACATGACCAAGTGGTTTCAGGAACCCTTGGAGCCTTTTGGGATGACCGAGAAGTTTTAAACAAACCCTCGAAGCTTTTTAGGTTGACCAAAGGGCTTACAGATGCCTTTGGAGCTTTTTAGGATGACCGAGCGATTATAAGAAAATCCTCGGGGCTTTTAATTGACATGACCAAGCGGTTTTAGGAACCCTTGGAGCCTTTGGGGTTGACCAAGTAGTTTTTCAAAAACTCTTGGTGCCTTTTGGGGACAAGGCTTGGCTTTGGTTTTGTTCTTTTTCTTTAGGTTCAGCAACTCTCGGAGCCTTTTAACTATGCTCTTCAAGCATAAAATGCCTTAATATGGATGATGTTGAGAGGTTTAGGCTCTTCAAAACCCCCTAGTGACGTTAGGTGATAGGTACCCGGACCAATATTTTTAGATATGATGTAGGGTCCTAGCCAATTAGCCATAAATTTGTCTCACATATCTGGCGATAAATTAGAGTTTTGTTGGTTCTCTTTCAAGACAAGATACCCAACTTCAAAGTCTCTCTGGTGGACTTTGATATTGTAAGCTCATTTTAGTCACTCCTGATAAATACGAAGATGCTCCAGGGCATTCACGCGATGTTCATCAAGTAGCGTCAGTTGATCCAGTCGAGCTTGCCGTGCAGTGTCATCATCGATGAACTCTTTCAATGCGATGTGCAACATTGGAATTTCTAATTCCAAGGGCATAATGGCCTCAACGCCATATACTAGTGAGAATGGTGTTGCCCCAGTGGGCATCCGAATACTAGTCCTGTAAGCCCATAGCGCAAGGGGTAGCTGGATATGCCAGTATTTATGGTTTTCTTGTACCATATTTTTCAAGATGGCCACCACTGTCTTATTTGAAGCCTCAACCTACCCGTTTGCTTACGGATAGTATGGAGTCACAAAATTGTGTTTGATTCTATATTTAGATGTCAAAGCTCTCACAGTTTTGTTCTTGAAGGACGTTCCATTATTCGATATTATTTTGGATGGAATCCCAAAATGACTTATGATATGCTCCAGTATAAACTCTGCTATACGAGCTCCAGTTGTCATTGTTAAGGGTATTGCTTCCACCCACTTTGTAAAATACTCAGTAGCCGTGATTATGAATGTATGTCGACCCGATGACGGAGGAGAGATCTTGCCTATAAGATCCAATCCCCACTGAGAAAATGGCCAAGCCGCTTGAATGGGCTGTAAGGCCTGTGATGGCAAGTGCGTAAGATTAGCATGATGTTGGCATTTAATGCATTTCTTGACATACACAGTGCACTCCTTCTCCATAGTGGGCCAATAATAGCCCATTTGAAGGATGCGCTTGATGATGACCATGCCACTAAAATGGCCATCGCATGTACCGTCATGGGCCTACAAAATCACCCATGATGCCTCTTGGGGCTCTAAGCAATGAAGGAGAACTCCATCATAGCTTCATCGATACAAGATGTCTCCTATTAAGACATATTTGACCACTTTCTATTTAAATGTGCGCTTCACGGCATGCGACAATCCCTCTAGGATTATGCTAAGCTTTAGGAAGTCTTTAATTTGTGACATCCAATTTTGATAAATCTCAACTTCAATTGCTAAGACGACTTGCTCCCCCTGCGTATTTACTTTTGCAAATGCAGACTCAAAAACAACCCTATGGTGAATGGTAGTACCACTCCCCATAGGACTCTAAGAGGTTAATGACCCCCAGGGTGCCTTCTTAAGCAAGTCTTCCGCTTTGCAGAACCATTCAGCTTTTGGTTCTACACTGATCATGTTGATCGATTCTCTGTTATCATAGGTTGCACGCTCTGCTGCTAGATGCGAGAGCATCTTGACATGGATGGTAGTGAAATCAATAGATGGATTCTAAGGGATTAAAGATCCCAAAGAAGCCATGGTATCTACAAACCTATTTGACGATCGAGGGATTGCCTCAATGTCATACCATTCAAATTTGGCCAAATATGTGTCAACTAGATCTTTATAGGCTTTCAGTATGGGACATCGACACTAAAAAAGCCCCTTGACTTGATTTACTATGAGCAAGGAGTCGCCAAAGATGTTCAATATCTTAATATTCATGGCGACGGCTGTGTGGAGGCCCAACAGTAGGGCTTCATACTCAGCGTTGTTGTTGGTGCATGGAAAATCCAACTTGAATGACAAGGGCATTGGAGCTCCTTGCGATGTGAAGAACACTATTCTGGCACCACCCCCTTGTTTGCACTTCGAACCATCGAAGAACAGAGTCATATCAACATTGTTCTCTGGTTCTTCGGGTTCAGGAGCTTCAGATATGACGAAGACTGCATCGTCCAAAAGCTCAATTGTTAGAGGCCTACTGTTTGACAGTGGTGCCTCAGCTAATTGATCTACTATGACCTATCCCTTAATGGACTTTTGGCTTATGAATTCTAGATCGAATTCTATCAATAGCATGATCCACTTCGCAGTACACGTATTGTGATAAGTCTTACTCATCATGTACTACAAAGGATTTTGTTTGGATATAACATACGTCGTATGACTTAACATATAGTGTCACAATTTCTTTGTAGCGAACACTACTGCTAAACACAATTTTTCCACGTATGCATACCCGAGCTCATAGCTCACCAAGGTTCGACTAATATAATATATGGCCTGTTCTTTGCCTTGCACGTTCTTTTGGGCTAACATGGTTCCCAATGCAAAGTTAGTTGTCGATATATATAATAGAAAAGGCACCTCTAGCCTTGGTGGAGCTAGCATTGGCGACGTCGCTAGGTATTGCTTTATCTCAGCGAAGGCTACCTTGCAGTCCTCGTCCTAGTTGAATGGGACCCCCTTATGTAGTAGTCGATTCATGGGTCAAAATTTATCCGATAGTTGGGTGATAAATCACTTTATCGAGGCTACCTTGCCCTGAAGGCTCCTTAATTCCTTAATATTGGTGGGAGGACGCATTTCCAAAATGGCCTTGACCTTCGCTGGGTCTACTTCGATGCCTCTCTTAGAGATGATGAACCCTAGTAATTTTCTAGAAGTTATGCCAAATACACACTTCTTAGGATTCAGCCTGACATTGTGCTCTATTAGGTGATCGAAGACTTTCCTTAAGACCTCTGCATGCTCTTCTCGCAACAATGACTTGGCCAACAAGTCATCGATATAATATTCAAGAATTTTGTGCATATAGTCATGAAAAATGTATGTCATGGCCCACTGATATGTGGCACCAGTATTTTTAAGGCCAAATGGCATAAATTTGTAGCAAAACGTTCCCCATGGCGTTATAAACGTGGTTTTATGCTGGTCTTTGGGCTTAATCCAAATTTTATTGTAACCAAAAAAATCGTCCATTAAGGAGAGCATTTCGTGACCTGTAGTTGCATCTATGAGAGCATCAATATTGGGCAACGAAAATGAATCTTTGGGTGTTGCCTTATTTAGGTCTCTAAAATCCGTGCAAATACGGATTCTTCCATCGAGTTTTCCCACGGGTACCATATTGGACACCCATTTTGGATAATCGATGGAAATCACAAATTCCACATCCAACAACTTTTGTAGCTCATATTTCACCATTAAGGCTACTGTTGGGTGCATTTTCCTAAGATTTTGCTTGATCGACTTCTTCGTCAGATCTAGCGAAAGGTTATGCGTAACCAATTTTGGGTCTAGACTTGGCATATCCTTGTACGACCAAGAAAACAAATTTGGTCTCTCTTTCAGTAGAGGGATGAGGGTGGCCTGCTCATCTGGAGTGAGACTCTCTCCAAATTTAACCTTCTTTGCACTTGGTGGGATCATTACTAATATCCACCTCAAAGGTTTCCTCTATCGACATATGCGATCCCTCCTCAAGTCGGTGAGGCATAGGAATCAGATGGATGTCATCAACCGGGTTGATTGGTTCCACGTTGGAAGTATTTTTGGCATGATAAACATCATATGCATAGCCTGGCACAAAATGGAAAGGTTGCAACATTTCTTCATTGGGGAAGAAATCCTCAGGCTCAATGGGTGAATCAACGCGATCCCAGTCGATAACATCTTTGTTAAGATACAATGGTTTGGACGGATCTATTGGATTGTAGAGTGGAGTGGTCAAATCAATGGAGACCATGTTTATGGAATGGAATTGATCTCCAGGACCACATAGACTGACCTCTACAAAATTTGCGTAGTCCTCATACCCACGATCTGGCTCTAATGGCACAGGCACAAAAGGGTCTTCCCTATGAGGACTATGAACAACTAGATCCTCCCTATGCACTAAATGCAAAATAGGATCATTTGGCTCATGGAGATCCATGTAGGTCGATGGAAGGGGATTAACCAACCGATGAATTTGATCCAGGTTTAACCGTCTTGCTCTCAGACACGGACCAACATGTAGTTGCCGATAGACCTCATCAATGTCGATGGGTTGATGATGGTAATGCAAATAAGGAGGACCAAGGTAGGCCCTCTCTAGCTCATATTATTCATCACTATCATAATAGAATCCTTCATTCACCCCCACTCCTGGAGGGTGCTCTGGTAGGTGCGACCCCATGAATCTGACCGCTTGATCGGTGTCATCACTATCTGGATAGACCAAATAATTATATCGTAAGTGTGACATAGCTAGGAAATCTATCTCTACTTCTTCCCTTGAATGATCAACGTTGGGAAGGATCTCTTCGGTAACCTATATCGACTCAATAGGCAATAGATGACGTGCATGCCAGGGCCTCTCATAGGCACCTTCGACTTCATCCCTAGATTCATCATCGTTTGAGGAATCCTCGTCTATGTCATAGCCTGGTCCACTCATATCGAAGGTGGAATCTACTCCATATTCATTACAAAGATCTCCTAGCTCGAGATCACTTGTAGTAATGGGGTTACACCCCTGCACGTCTGTGTCATCGACTGCCTCATGGGTTTGGTGTCCCAGGTGATCTCTGGGGTTCATTTCTATCTCAGTATGCTCAAGGAGCCCTTCGCGATGGTCTTCGAATGGCTCAGTGATGACGACATATATCATAGGGTGATTCCTCTAGAATTTGGAAGGATCCGGATGATATGGATTAAAATCCACATCGTCCACCATACTCAGGTATAGATGATCTAGGGATGCTATGAGAAAATCGTCCTGCCCTCGTATCTGTAACCCTAAGCCGAACCTATCAGTGACTAACTGATAACGAGGTTCCAACGGAGTCCTCCATCCTTGTTCAAAGAGACCAAGGCCGTATCCATGCCAATGATATAGCTCAAAAATATGCATGGCATACTCTAGATTAGACAGATAGCGAATGTTTATAGTGAAATGTTCCTCGTCATCTTCATCCATGGGCTCTCACGTTGGAAGTTGGTCTAGCCCCACATAGATGAAGTTAGTTTGGTTAGGTGGCTCTCCCAATGGAACCATCGATCCAACCAGGTAACGATGAGCAGATGGTCGGCCCATATCTTGCGTAGTCTTTAGAATCAGTCCAAAGGTTACATTCTGCACAAGGTACTCACCTAATCCAATGTTAGCGAGATGTACCATCACCCACGGTGCGGATGACCCTGCTGAAGATGCAGGTGAGGCAGGCTGAGGCACCTCCTCGACTTTGTCTTGGGGTTCCTCGACCTCCATAGGAATGGGAACCTCCTCGATGATTGGCTCGGGCTCACGCTCCTTCTCTTTCTCACCCATATTTACCTTCAACTTCCTGTCATCCCATCGCATTACTGATGTCGATGATTTCAAGGAAGTGGTAGTGGTGTGCTCCGATCTGTGTGACACAGATGGCATTGGTTGAGCATGCACTACCGGTTTACCTCCTGGTTTCTTTATTGGTGATGATGACCAAACATCCAGGTGCATTGATGGGAGTATGAAATCCCTAGGCAAATCTGCTAGGTTCATGAACTTAAATGGTTCTTCGTCCGATGACACTACGTGAACTTGTCCCTCGTGAATATATTTCATGCACTGATGCAATATCAAGGGAACACAACGCATTTCATGAATCCAAGGCCTACCGAGTAATATGTTGTACTGCATGGCCCCTTCTATCACATGACACATTACTGAGATGGTCTTCAAACCTACCTACATGGGTAGGATAATTGTGCCGATAGTCGAACATAGTGCATCGTTGAACGCTCTCAATGTAAATGTAGTTGGCACAATGTGTGATTTAGGTAGCTTCAAATGACTCAATGCCTTGGTCGTTATTATGTTGATCGATGAGCCAGTATCGATCAAGACCCTTTTAAATGGCATGTGATTAACACATGCGATTATGTGCAATGATGGATCAGCCATAGTTGTAGAAACCATCCTTATCTCATGATCATAAAATTGGATCATCGGTTCTTGACACTGTTGTACATGTCCCACAAAATTAGTAAATGCTTGTGCATCCTGGGATTGTACTTCAATGGACCTCAAAATATCCATAAGAGTCTCCTTGTGCCTTGAGGACTACTGTATTAACTCATATATTGACAACTTCGTAGGAGTTATCTATAGGTTTTGGACCAACCTGCTTCTTATGGTCACCACCAGTCTTGTTGGTGGGCCTGGAATATTTTGCATCGACCACTGATTCGGTGTGGCCTGTATTTGAATGGGAGCATGAGGTTGATTCTATTGTTCATATCTCCCATGCCTAGTGACAATGTTCACCATGCCTACGAACCCCTGGGTAGGTGGTTTGACTCGCACCTGGTTGACTTGGCCAACGTTGTTTCGAGGCACCTCATGATTTGGCAAGGGGTTTTTGTAAATCCCCATATTTTTATTATCGGGTGCCTACGGGTTGTGCGACACTACAAGATCACCTTTTTCAATCATATTTTGCACCATGTGTTTGAAAGACCAGCACACCTCGATGTCATGGCCTTTCATTTGATGAAAAATGCAAAATAGATCTTCTTGGTACCCCTTTGGTTTGGGTTGATTGGGGTCTATCATCTTGACTTTGGGTAATCTAATTGCCTTGGCCTCGCATAACTGATGGAAAATTGATGTCAGCGATTCTATCAATGGTGTGAACTGGCGAGGTGGGCGTTGATCTTTGTTCTTGCCCTTATAATTGTTGTTGCGCTTGTCATATTGCGCAGGAGGAGGTTGGGCTTGATAATTCTATTTTTGTTGCCCCTTGTCCTCCCGTTGGAGATTCAACACCACTTGATTCACATGGGCCTGCTTGCCCTGTTGTTTTGTGGTACTCTTCTTTTGTCCCTCTCTCCTATTTTTGAGCTTCAAGTTGCCTTCCTGCAACTTGATGTCCTCAATCACTTTGGCTTGCGCCAAAGCCTCTTCGAATGTAGGATACTGCTGCAACTGCAATAGTAGCGAGATGTGCTTGGCACAACTCTTCATAAACATTTGGGTTAACTCTATGGTAGGAATAGGGAATGGCAACTTCACCATTAGTCTCCTCCATCTCTTTTCGTATTGCTCTATTGGCTCATCATCGCGCTGTGCTAGCACAACCAGATTAGAAATATTGGCCTATTTCTTGATGCCAAAGGAATAGCGTTCAAGAAAGGCATCAACTAATTGCTCGAAACTAGTTATGCTATGTTTCTTTAGCTGATTGAACCACTCCCGAGTGGGACCGGAAAGTGTCATGATGAACGTACGTAACAACAATGCATCATTGCTTGCTATATGAAAACAAGCATCCAGAAAGCTCATGACGTGTTCCTGTGCATCTTCATCACCCTTAAACTTGTCCAACCTGGGCATATCAAAATGCTCAGGGTAAGCTAGAGTAGGCACCGAAGGATCCAAAGGCTCATTATGGATTTTCCTTAATGTCGACTTTTGGATAGCCGTGCCTTGTCTCTCGATGGCTTTGATCTTCTCGACTAAGGCCTTATAGGCCTCTGAAGATAGAAAGTCCTCCTCCCTAAGTTGACATGGAGGTGGCTTAGGAGGTACTATCTTCCTTGTATGAGATGGAGGGCATTGCTCTTCCTCCTCCTCAGCTCGAGAGCTCTTAGGATATTCTTGCTCGTATCCATCTCCCTCTACTTCTTCATGCTACCTCTGCTTATGATTATCGAGTGATGGTGGCCACTCCCTTTGTTCGGAACTAGCATGAGTATGAGCATCTCTATGCTCTTGATGCATATCAGCTTGAGATAAAGCCTTTCTATATACATGCTCTCTATGCTCATCATGAGGATATAGGCCAGCCCTAGCTAACCTATCCTCCTGCTCCACGCGTTCCTTCTAGGTAAGGATACGCTCTTCATGCATGCGCTGCTCATATAGCCTCTGTCTCATGAGCCTCTGCGCTTGAAGATTCTCATCTTCAATGCACTGCCTCTCTAGGTGAGCGTCCTCCAATTGATCTTGGAGGAGTTGGCATTTTTGCTCTGATACCAATCGATGTGATCTATCGATCTGATCGATCATGGGAGGCCTCTGGTATCCCTACTCTATACGAGTGACCTTGTGGGTTTTGTACCCATCGAACTAATGTGTTGTGCCTTTGCCTCTATCTGTGAAGATGGCATTGGCCTCCTATTGTGTCCTATACTGTGAACCACCATGCACAGATAGTGGGTGTGTGACATGAGGGTGCTTAGAAGCCTCCCCATGTTCTCTAGTAGTCCTGACGACACTCACGCTATGCTCACTTGGGGCTCGAGTGGGTGGAGTGGAAGGCTTGTAGCCTAGCTACTCTAAAACACTACCTAGACCCTCTAGCTGCCTAGACCACCATTGCTCATGTGGCGGTGTGCCATTATCTCCCACCTTTGATATATCAATGGTGATCTTGCATGGTGGACCACGCATGGGAGTATGGTTAGACCTATGCTCGGTAGTGAGCCTATCTGCCTACCCCTGAATGGGTGGGTCTCTAGTCCTTCTATACTCAGAAGGTGGAGCCATAGATCCTCCAGTGGACTTAGTACGTAGGGGCACCAACCTGGTCCCCTGCACAACAAACTCTTTGGTCGATCCCATGGATGCACGTGCATTGCGGTCTCGATAATGGCTCTCGAGTGGAACACCCTCATGTTGGAAGGCTTCCTGTTCTATCCTATGCCTAGAGGAGTGTACTAAAGCTCCTCTATCCGGGGTTTTCTCTACAGGCTCCCCTCGTGTCGAGTTATCTCCTCTAATGCTAGCCGAATGACGTTTGGTTCGCTCATGTGGTTGAGGAATTGACACGTACTATTGTGAATTGGTTAGGGGTTGGTCATCGGCGTTGGCTTTGGACCTTTGTCGACCACCCCATGTATCCACCATTGTGTACCTAGCATCTAGATGTATTATTATTAAGCAAACAAGGTATACAATAATGATTATCTCATTTTAAATTTTGAAAGTGAGTCCTAAATTGTTTGATGTGTTTTCAAGATTTGTTGTATCAGTGTAGAAACTCTTATCATGTTTTGCAAAACTTGTTGGATTTTATTCTCAATTTAATGGCTTTCACCTATATGCTCGCAGCTCGACAACTTGGCTATGAACTCCAAGTCATGTAATCCAACCTATAATGTGTGGTAATGAAGCCCACACACGATCAGGGAGCACAGGTCCTCCCAGATCCTCACCCGTTTTCCCCCAGTCAGTGTTATACCCTTCGAAGAGAATACATACAAATTTTCTAGGGTACAAAAGGTTCTCGGATCCGGTATTGGTCTAGTATCCAAAAGGTTCGTGGGATTTGGGCCAACGGATGGAAGTTATGCCCACCGTCGTTGAACCCTACTAGTGGTTGGATGTCAAGCCCAACTCACTAGCGTTTAAGTGCCAAGTGGTGTGTGTGGTTCCTTTTAATGTACATAAAAGAAATGCATCATATAGCATTCATGCTCATTTTCTAAATGCTTGTGTAAAATGAAAGAACATTTCAAATTCAGAAAATGCAAGCTATTCTAGATGCTCTTTAAGACTATGCACATTACGATGATAATTGGCCACTAATTGGGCCTCACACATGCAAACCATTCACACAAATTCTATCAAGCACGTTGGATTCTAGGGTGGATTACAATCAGAGATCCGCTATTCCTAGCAGCGCCTTTCTAATGACATGAAAGATAAATGCAACTAAGACCTAATTCATTTTCTTTTCTTTCTTAGTTTCTTACTTGCATTCAAAATTTAGCTTTCTAGAAAAACACAGAGATAGAGAAAATGACAGAGAGTGAGAAATAGGTCCTACCTCAAATCCTCATCTGATTTAGCTTTTTCCCTCTGTTGTCTGCTATGTCTGTTGGAAACCGTAGGTCTAGGCTGCGGTTCTGATTATGGCCCACGGGTTGAACCTACGGTTCAATTGTTGGCCCATAGCTGGTAGCTGTGGTCTGTACCTACAAGTCACAAAAACCACAAAACATAGTTAGATGCTAGAATTACGGAGTCCCACCGTGATCACCTTCTGACCCAACCAAAAAGCGTGCACCCATCTACTGTACTATGTCGTATTCATTCATTCAAAGCATAAATTGACAAGATTGCATAGATTCAATGAAATAGACTTTCTTGTATTAATATTTATAAAGAATCTCGGTTACAATCATGCCCCTCTTAGGGTCACCCAAATGATGATACGATTAATACAATGCCAAAGCCCTCAACAGGGTAGGCGCACTAATGTTGCCTTTCACTTGGTCACAAACTGCTCTAGGGTGGAGGTGCCCTCTTCTTCATGTTGGGGAAGGAACTTGATGGTTGGTTCTCCTTTGAAACTGTTCCCTATGGTCAAGAAACAACATAGAAGTGTCAAAAATATAGGCAGCCTCTCATGATGAGGCCCTTTTAGGAAAATTGCATAAAGACACCATTAAGCATGTATAATCAAGAAAACATGAAAAGTGCTTCTAAGCTATGTTAATTGCATCAAGATTCATATAATAGCATAAAGAAAGACAACAGCTACACTATGCATGGATCAATTGTGTAAAATAAAGCATAAATGTGCATAAAGAATCCATTTATGTCCTATTCTATGCTTAACATAAAGAAACTAATCTAACCTAATTCTATCGATCAGAAGTCTACTAAACTGCATTTAAACCATGAAAATAGCTAATCTAAGCTAATTAACCAGACATAAATGAAAAGGGTAAGGTGGTGATACCTCTGCTACAAACCACAGCTCTGGAGAGTGGTCTGCACTATAAACTATGGCTGACATCCATGGTTAGCAATCTGATAGGTTTACCCTCAATTCCAAGGGTAGTGGGCTTGACCTCCTTGTCCAAATTGATGTTCAATGGTCGCCTTTGGTGTCCTCAGACTGATTTGGTGGTTGATTCACTATGAAGGGCCTCCGTTTTCCTGAATATGCGTTTCTTGGCTCTCCTAGACTCCTAGGGCATCCATAATGCAATTCATTATGAATCTTGGCAAGTAGGTAGGGGATAAGTGCAATAGCTCTCTCTTAGTATACTCGATTGAGTGTACAATTCGATAGGGCTCCGCTGCTCAAATCTCCAATGCTCTCTCTGATCATTTGCCCTAATTTTGAGGGGTACTTATAGGACTACCCAAGGGCTAGGGGTGGCTTCATGGAGAAGCCAAGATCAAGAAGGGGTGGTTAGGACAGTTGGATTGGAAGCTTCCACCCTCTAACCACCTTCTTCTAGAACAAATGGTCATTCCAACCGATTTGGCTTGGATTGAAGGCCAACTAAACTTCAGTTAAGACCATAGGTCACAAATGTGGTCTAGACTATAAACCATAGGTCTCAGCCATGGTTCAGCTTGTAAACCGTAGGTCTGGGCTACGGTTCAGATTGATTAGGCCAAGGAGCCCAAATTGAGTGGTTAGAACCACTGCTCTATCTTGGAGTCTGTCCAAGATCCTCCATATGGTCTTGTAGCATGTCCATATGAGTAGTCGCCCTCGACATGACACGTTTTAGGTGTCTACAGTTTGCTTATGCTACTATTGTATATTCCTATAGATTAATGAAAAGGAACATTACTTGGAATGTTTACCTCATACTTGCATCTTCATGCCTTCTAAATACTATCTTGTGAAGTCATTTCTACTACTGTTGCTATGGTTAGTGTATTCTACTAATTTGGATTGCTAACTTAGAGCAAATTAGAATGATTCATGTCTAAATATATGCTTGTAAGAAGTCATTTTTATTAGTCAAGGAGTTAATATAATTCTGTTAATTTGGATTATTAATACTTTAGACGTATGGAATGATTTTTGGAGTATGCAATTGCTCTTAATGTTGAATATTGTTAATTTTTGAATATTGTTAGCTCTAAGTGATATTATGAAAGTTAAGTTGTCAGGGGTTCTCTATAGATGCCTATACTACTATCTTTATCCATCCACCATTGATTTATTTCTTTCTTAACCCTTCTTATTTCTATCTCTATTTTTACACATTTAACTGAGCTTAAGTGAATCAACATTTAGAAAGTTGACAACAAATACCAGCCTACTCTAGAGGTTGGGCTAAAGCATTTTTATCCATCCAATAATTGGTTTAGACTGTGATTAGCAGGTGCTCACATTCCAAATTATTTTGAATGATAGTCATAGTTTAAGTTTATCTTGATATCAATCCGAGCCATAATAGTCTCTAGCACGCCTGATGGGACCATTCACAAGATTTCATATTTCCACTATACATTTTTATAATATTTTCAAAAGGAAACAAGATTTAGTATATTGTCTTATCCTCACTAAGTAGTGAAAGTAAATTTACTTGGTGACTTCCTAAGTTTAGGATCTTGTGAACCCTTGTTCACTAGCATCATTCTTCATGTTTACCTGGTCAATTGTAAAGAACAATCAAGAACATGTTAATTTATTTGAGTTATTTCCAAATTCTAGATAGTCAAGATATCCATATTTTGAATCCACCTTTGATGATACTCAATCAACATCCTCTGAGCCTAGCACACCAAGGACTCCAATCAATATGGATCAAGAACAAAATGTAGGATAGCAAAATTTCCTTTATTGGAACATTGTTGGTCCTTTGGCTTTCCCTCATATGAATGATATTCCACAAGCTACACTCCACACATACTTATGATGGTTTTGGTAAAACTCCATATGAGCATTATCAAGATGTTTTATCTATGGCATCCGTTCATAATATTAGAAATGAAGATGTCATTATAATATTGCTACTCCTATATTTTAGAGGTAAAGTTCTACATTGGTTCAAGACACGTAAAAACAACCTATTAGGTCATGGGCTGATCTAGCAGGTCCTTTTGTAGAAGAATTTAATGAGTCAATAGATCTATTTTTAGTTCTCATCCAATTCATAGTTATTTAAAGATATCCATAGGATTTAGTCTTTGATTTTAACCTTATATTTAGTAGAACATGGAAAAGAATACCTCAAGAATACAATCCAACCACCGCTCTTGCCTATATGTATTACAGTAGAGCTCTTGGGCTTGATTTAGGGTTACAAACTCAACAGTTAGGAGGAGTCTCATTCCCAAAGGTTTATTAAATGACCATCCATTAGAGAATATTTTGATTTCAATAGGTAGATTACCTCCTAAGATTGTTATGCCTTATTATTCCAAAATCACTCAACATCCTTCTCAGTCTATGACCTCATCTCCCCAAGCTATGGATGTTCCACCATTAGCAACTTACTTTCCTTCAATGGATCCAATGCCTCCTCCTAAGCTTCAGTCTACTTCAATCCCTTTTCCACCACTTTCATCCCAAGGACCCCAAGAATCAACATTATTATTAGATATTCGAAACACTTTGAAGACTATCAATTCTATGGAAAAAATAGAGATGGAAATATCATAGCAAAGAGTATTTCCATATGTTAACAAAGATCAGAGGTCAAGTATTAGTAGAAAAATAGGACCAAATGTTAATCCAACTATGAAGATATAAAATTGCTCCTTGAGACTAATGTAAATATTTGGAGCCTAGTCTGTAATGATCCCCATGAACCCAATACATGTGTAATGTACCAATGGCATGTGAAACAAGCCATAGAAAATGCCGATATAACATAGAAGGGAAGGGTTAATATGTTATGGCAACATTAGTAATTTATGGATGGACAAGATATCTTTGAAGAAGAATCAATTTCTATTCTAACCAGATATGGAAAGAAACTATTGTAGGTGGATCTCCAAAAAATGAGTCAATTTTAAATCCCCTCTCAAAATAAAATGGAGCAACCCCTACCAAAGAATGATAGATTTTGAGTTCCCCAGATAACTGAAAAGCAAGGCCCAATTCTTAGGGAGCAAGAAAAGGATAAGAACACTCTAAAAAATCAAGGAGAAAAGGAAAAGGATAAAGAACAAGTAGGTTCTAAAGATGAAGCATAGGAGAGATTAAAATTTCCTTCTATCACCAAGAGATAGATAATTGAAGCTATGTAGCAAAACAAGAGAAAGTTTGGTGAATCAAAGAAGAAATATGAGAAATTCCTTCTAGAAAAGCCTAAGTTTATGTGGAAGAGCTGAAGATAACATCTTCTAGAGAAAGTCTTTATGGTACACTTTTTTATTCCTAGTTAAATTGATCTACTAAAGGTTTCCTTAAAAAAGAATTCCTCAGATAAGAAAACCAATATCGTATTTAATATGGCTTATGACCAAGAAAAGATAGATCTAACAACTTTAAAAAATAAACCCCCACCATTTTATATTTCTCTAAGAATAGAAGGGTGGATTGTCCATAATTGCATGATAGATTTAGGGGCCTCAACTACAGTCATGCTGAAAGCAGTCTATGATGAAATGGGAATGGAATATACACATTCATGTACAAGAGTTTTACAGTTAGATGGAACACCAGTCAAAACTATAGGGGTTGTTAAAAATATTCTAATGAAGCTACATAGAGCTCCAAAGGTCACTATAGTCTAAGAGATTGTAGTATTAGACCTAGAGTTGGAAATTTGAGTTAATTTGAGGCATTTTATGTTGTCATTGATGTCACATGGATCATATTTGGTTTTGGTGGTAAAAGCACTTCATAGATAATCATCTATGATATTTTGGAGAGCATGGATATATACAGGGTTTTTATGAAAACCAAGGTAGGCAAAATAAAAGGTTTTATTTAAAACCATGGTGGGATTATGTGGAAAGAGCTTTTCTTAAAAGCCAAGGTGGAATTTTGTTTCATCGAAAAAGGACCTCCAATGATGAAGATATTAAAGTTTAAATTTTAAGTTTAAATTAATGGAGGACCGACCTATGTGCAATTAATGGAGGTTGGCATATATATATGTAAAGGTTTCAATTTATTTTGGAAAGGGGGAATATTATATATCGTCGGAAAGCTTATTTTAAGGGCTATTTGACTAACTTATTTAGAAGGAGAAATAAGGTGTGTGTAAAGAGATATTTCTGATTTTACAAAGGGGTTCCAAAAGTGAAGTTTGCCTTGTTCTTTTTCAAGAGGATTAATTATTTCATGAGGTGACAAGGTATGCAATATTGTGATTTATTTTATTTTATGGTATAAGTGGTTTTGGGAGTGAAAAGGTTATGCAATATTTTGATTTATTTTATTTTATGGTACAAGTGGTTTTAGGAGAGATAAGGAAGTTGTGCAATTAAAGGCCTTGGTGATGATTATTGAAAAGTGGAGTAATGTTGATTATTTTGTGATCTATTAACCCTTGTGAAGATTGGAAAAATAATTTTATGATTGTGGTAGATTTACAAAGAGGTTTTTTTTATCTTCATAAAAGGTATGGACACATTCTTCTATTGATTATTTATGGTGGTTGATTTTTGAAATATCATTGGAGGGAAAAGGATTGTTTGTGGTTTCCTTTTCGAAAGTGGTTGATTGAATGCTTCAAGGTTTTATAAGTTGAGAGTTGTGTTTAAAATTTGTTGTATAAGCATAGTTGTTGAAGCCCATTGGTTGTGAAATAACTTGAGTTAGAAAAGAACATGAGTATCATTGTTATGTGAGATTTGTGGTTGAGCATTGTTGGAAACATTTGAGTTGGTTGATACATACTTGGACTAAGGTTGTGTGAGAGAGAGTTGTCCCTTGTGGTGATTGGTTGAGTTGAGTTGATTGAGCCTAGTCAAGTGATGTGTGAAGTGATTGTTCAAGTCCTATGAAACAAACTATTCCATTATTTTGAATTGAGTTGATATTAAGATTAGAACATATTGAGTCTCTAACAATTATCTTTATGCTTCTATGAGATTGACTTGAGTTGAGTTGAGATTGATTTGAGTTGAGTTGAGATTGATTTGAGTTGAGTTGAGTTGAGATTGATATTAGAACATATTGAGTCTCTAACAATTCTATTTATGCTTCTATGAGTTGATTTGAGTTGAGTTGAGTTGAGATTGAGATTAGAACATATTGAGTCTCTAACAATTCTCTTTATGCTTCTATGGGTTGATATCATTGTGGATCATTGTTGTCATCCATTGAAGAGTACATTGTCATTCATTATTGAGTTCATATTTGAGCTTTGCCTTGATAGATTTGTGGATGATATTTGAGTGCTACTTGAGCATTATTGATTGAGCCTTTGAGAAGGCATTTGGGACAAATTTGAGGATAGTGTTGGGATAGTTCATATTTGAGCTTTGCCTTGATAGATTTGTGGATAGTTTTGGGCAAGTTCTTGGTGAGCTTGCTAGAGCATATTTGGGCAAGTTCTTGGTGAGCTTGCTAGAGCAGATTTGGGCAAGTTCTTTGTGAGCTTGCTAGAGCATATTTGGGCAAGTTCTTGGTGAGCTTGCTAGAGCAGATTTGGATAGGTTCTATGTGAACTTGTTATTCAACATTGGACAGGTTCTGTGTGAGCTTGTTATTCAGTTTTGGATAAGTTTTGTGTGAGCCTGTTAAGCAGGTTCTATGTGAACCTATTGAGTAGGTTCTTAGTGAGCCTATTAAAAGATCTTTGGAGGTGATAGAGTATAGAGGATAGAGTCTCAGTGGATAGAGATCTAGAAGCCAATGTAGTTGAAGATAGATCTAAGTGAGGAGTCTTTAAGTGGAGAGATGTCCACCAGTTAGTGCAGTAGAGAGATAAATTTTTCTAGAAGATCACACCAGAGCATAAGGGGAAAGAGTTCTCCTGTGGAAGATATCCATGAACTTGAGATTAGGGGATCAACATATCCTTTGGATAGAGATCCATAAACATTATAATTGGGAGTGATTCCCAAAGATATTGATTGAGAAATTTTTAGTAAAATATTTTCTCCATGGAGTACCTCACATTGGGGGAACCACGTTAAATATTGTGTCTCAATTGTGTGTGGTGACTTGTGCTCTTGCTTACTACTGCTATCTGAGTTATTAATGCATACTGCTATATTTGGTTATTGCAATTAAAGACATTAATTGATATTGGTTTGGAAATAAAGTAAAAAGTGGTCTTATACTGTTCACCCCCCTCCCCAGTATAAGCTTGTGTTCTTCACCTAGATCCTTAGTTTGGCTTGTGTATCTCTAGGGAATTCACTATCCAATTGGGAGGTTATATATATTTTGATTATTCTTGCATGATGATTTACCATAAAGGAAAAAGGATAAATATCACTCCTGAAAAGCTAGTATCTTATCACATTTAGCAAATTGAGGAAGACACAAACAACCACTTTGTAATCGAGGAACCAAAACTAGTGGAAATCCTTGAGGATACTAAAGTTAAATATGAATTACCATTTAAGGAAGATCACAGTCTACTTGAAATGGGAATGGGAACCTATAAAATTGCTTATAAAGTAGAGAGAAAGACTCTTGCCATATCCAACCATACCTTAAGAGAATTAAAAATTTGGACCATGCATTTTGATGGAGCAAGATGCAAGAATGGATTTGGGGTAGGGGTAGTTCTAAAATCACCTTTAGAGGGAGTAATTTTTTTTTCCTATAGGTTAACTTGGTCTTGTACAAATACAAATATCAAATTTTAGGCCTTGTAACTAGGATTTATGTAAGCAAAGAAGATGGGTATTACGATACTGGATATATATGATGATTTAGAACTAGTAGTATATTAGGTTATAGAGAAATGTAACAATAAGCATCATTATTTGAAGACTTATAGAAATAGATTATGGTATATAATGGAATATTTTGATGCTTTGAACCTACATATTGTTCCAAGATAATAGAATCTCTTGGTAGATGCTTTGGCTATAAAAGGTTCTAATTTTTCTCCATCTTCAAATATTGGGTCTAGTTAGAATAAGAGAGTTAAATTGATTTTCAGACCTTTAGTGCCATATAGACACATATTTTGGTAGGTATTTGAAAATAATGTTCATATTTTTGATTTCTTATTGAGAGAGGTTAGTTGTATTAGTTCACAAGGTGAGACTACCCAAGATATTGAGCAACAAGAAATAATACAGTTAAAGAATAATCATATACCTATAGGGTTGGTTACCTTAGAAAGCCTTTTTTTACAATGAGGATGGGAAAATGTCAAACTAGATGCAAGTAGATGACAATATTTACAAATAAATTCAAATTGAAAATGAAAGAAGGCTTAAATTTTGTATCCAATGCACTGTAAAGGAAGTAGAAGAATTCAAGGGTTTATGCCTCCAATACCAGGACATAATAGCCTAGACCTATGAGGATTTAAAAGTTTATGATAAGAGCATAATTTAGCACACTATTGAGCTCATGTATGATGCCAAACCATTTAGGTAGAAAAAAAGACTAGTGAATCCTAAAATTGAAGCAATCATGGGAGAAGAATTGCTCAAGTTGTTAAATATAAACACCATTTACCCTATTTAGAATTCTACATGGGTAGCTAATTTGGTTGTAGTGAGGAAATAGAATGGTGATATTCGTCTATGTGTAGATTTTAGGAATCTAAATTAGGAATCTCTCAAAGCTCATTATCCTTTGCCATAGATCGATCAGATTTTATAGGTAGTAGCTGGGGCTGAAAGGTTTTCTCTACTAGATGGCTTATCTGGGTATAACCAAATTTGGGTAAAATATGAAGACCAATATAATACAACTTTCACTACCAAATGGGGTACCTTTGCTTATAAGAGAATGTCATTTGGACTATCTAATATAGGATCTACATTCAAAAGAGATATGGATTATGATTTTGGAGATCTGATTAATAAAATAATCCTAATATATCTAGATGATATGATAGTCTTTTCCTATAAAAAGCAAGCACACTTCAACCATATGAAACAAGTTATTCAAAAGTGCGAGGAATTTGGCATATCTCTCAATAAAAGGAAGTCAGTATTTATAGTTCATGAGGGAAAGCAACTAGGTCATGTGGTGTCCAAGAAGGGAATGTCTATTTACCCAAGTAGAATTAAGTCTATATTATCTCTACCCCTTCCCATGAACAAAAAGGCATTGCAGTATTTATTTGGGTAGATCAACTTTGTAAGGAAATTTACTAATGATTTTGCTCAAATTATTAAGCCCAATTTAGATCTTTTTAAGAAAACTATGGAGTTTAAATGGATTGATAAGAGAAAATAAGCCTTTGAGTTTATTAATCAAGTTATTGCTACTACCCTTGTATTGATCAACCTTGATTTTAACAAATTTTATCTTATATACCTATGGAGTTGATGAAAATTATGCTGTAGTACTAACTTAGAAATATGATGAAGGTAATTAAAATCCTATATTAATTTGGATTTAGACTCTCCATGAGTAAAAAATGAAGTACAACTCCATTTAGAGATAGGTCTTTGTGATTATGAAGTCTTTGAAGAAGTTTAGGCAATATATGGATCAAAGTAAGACTTTGGTGTACATAGTACACCCTGATGTTAGAAGATTTGTTCTACAAGGAGATTTAGGTGATAAAAGAGTAGGGTGGATCACAAAGATTCAAGAATATGATGTAGAGATTCATCCTACAAAATTGGTAAGAGGAAGATATCTATACTAGGAATTATCTTCCAAAGAAAATAGACAAGAAGAGATATCTTGTCAAATTTTATAATCAAAGTAGAAGAACAAAAATCTATCAGAAGGAGCATATTGGGTCAATCAACTCATAAGTTACTTCCAAACAGAGATATGCCCTAGCAATCTGAATTCCTCACAAAGAAGGAGATATACAATTCAAGCCTTGAACTATGTCATTTTCCTAAAGAATTATACAAAAAGAATCTTGATGGAGTTCTTCTAAAATGTGTTAGAGATGACCAGAAATAAAATTTTCTAGATGAATTTCATGAAGGATTATCAATATTATAAAGACAATAAGAGCAAGCTATTATCGGCCTACTATTTTTGTTGACACTTTCAAAGCAACAAAAACCTATGATAAGTGCCAAAGGTATGTAGGAAGGAATAAGAATGCATCATTTCTCCTCAAGCCTATTCAAGTAGAAGAACCATTCTAGAAGTGGAGGCTAGAATTTATTAGAGTGATAAATCCAAACTCTTCAATAGGTCATAAATACATCCTGAATGCTATTGATTATTTCACTCGATGGGTTGAGGTATTTCCTACTAAGAAGGTAGATCAAGATGTAGTGATTGAGTTTATTGAAGGTCTAATCACAAGGTTTGGCATCCTTGAAGCTCTAGTGAGTGAAAATGGTCTACAAAGTACATAAAATTTATAAGTAAATATGGCATATGCCTATAAAATTCTTCTAACTATTACCCTCAAGGGAATGGACTAGCAGACTCCACTAACAAAAAATTACTCAAAATTCTAAAAATAGCATTAGAAGACAATAAAAGGAGTTGGTATATTCTAATAGAACAAACCTTATGGGTAGATAGGATTACTATCAAGAAATCAATAAATACATCTCCTTATGCATTAGGGTATGGAAAAGAAGCTATTTTATCCATTCATCTTGAGATACCAACTTTAAGATTAACTAGCCAAGATTATACACCAGACTAGAACCCAATGGAGGCTAGGTTAATACACATTTTGTAGTGAAAGGAATAGATAAGCAAAGCATATGAGAATTATCAGAAGCACTAAACACTAAGGGATGATTTGATAATAGGACCAGATTCAATAAATTTAAGGTTGGTGATCTAGTATTAAAATGGGATGAAGATAAGGCTAAGCTAGGAAACCATCATAAATTTAACTCCTTCTAGGAAGGTCCCTTCACCATAATTGCAACCAAGTAGCATAATGCATTCCAATTACAGGATCAATATGGGAGAATTCAATCTATCCTAGTAAATGGTTATCACCTTAAGCTCTATTTCAAGTAAACCTCTTTTCTTGTATCATATGTAGCATACTTTGTATATACTTTGTTGCATTCTACTTGGAAAAAAATGGATCAAGATCATGAATCTCCTCATGGTCATGAGCTAAAATCGAACCATGATCATAGCAAGCATGACACTATTTTGTGGGACAAGATCACAACTACACAATAACAAAGGATTTCTCAAAACTACATGTAGGAAGCTGAAAGTGCCAAAAAATCTAAAATGACTCCCAATATTGAGTTTTTCTTTAGGTCATGTTGAGTGGTGTTTTCACCCAATTGTGAAAGCACACTCTCCGGTAGGATTCGGGTTCCAAATCCCCTCTTGCAAAGAAGTTAAACAAACAACTTCTCCAAGGTTCTTGTTATATTAGCATTTGCCTATGTGCATCAAATAAAGATATTCAATTTAAATGCTTGGAACACCTTAGTGATTGCAAGTAACTGTAAACAAGGGGCACTGTTGGTTTATTTTTACTATGAAAATTTAATGATTGTTCATTGAACCCTGATAAAGTAAATGTGAGTTGGCCCTCATATGACCACGATGTAATGCTTTAATTCCTTTTATCTTGATGGTTTTAAGATAGATTTTATCTTGCATTAAATCCTCAATGATGAATAGGGTCTTCAAATATAGCTTCAAAATGTCACTTTAACATATCCCTCTTGAATGAAATTAGATTTTCATCAAGACGAACAATTAAGTGCTTTAAGGGAAAGACCTTCAATGTAGTATTCAAATTATCCCTCTTTCGTAAAATTGGAATTTTTTTGAGAAAAGGGTAATTTTAGGCCCAAAATGGAAGTTTGTGAAAATGCCGTAAAACATAACCCCTTCAATGAAATTGAAATTTCCATGAAGGGAATGTCATCATAGGCTCATGAATGCAAAACAAAACTGGAAAAATGAAATTTGACCTTAAAATGGAAAATTTCTATTTTCGGATTTTTAAAATCTGTGACAAAACAACAACTTCGATGAATTTTAAAAAATACTAAACAACTCCGAAAATGAAATTTCAAAGTGCGTATTGGAAGTATGAATTATAATCTACGCAATGGTGAAATCATTTTTAGATTTTGAAATTTTTTTAATATTTATTTTAATGCCTGAAAATAGGAAAAAATTCTGAAATTAAAATTTTTGGAAACAGAAAATTAAAATTTGCATCAAAATAATTGCTGAAAACATAGCAATGCAAAAGCTCCTTCAGTTTGATAGCACCCCGTCCTGCAAAACCGAATACGTGAGAGTTTCGTACATGCAACCTAGCTTATTTGACCTGCAAAATAAACACAATCAAAGTAAACTAGGTGCTAGTTCCTAGGGTTTTAAATAATTTCCAGATTGCAAACATTCACATGAAATAACCCAAAATAATGGCATCAATTTCACATACAAGTCTGAAATCTGAAAGGAGAAAAATAAAACAATTAAAATGAAGCATGCAGAAAATTTCTCATTCTTTCTTGCTAACAAGGCCTGAAATTTCTGAAGAAAAGCTTTCACATTCCCTTTAAAATCCAAGTTTTACAAATGTGGCCATGCCCAAAGTTCCCATTTGGCCACGCCACCATTTCCGTCTCCGTTTGCCTCCCCCCTCTCAATCTCTCAAATAGCGTATTTAAAATTTTCCAATCTGGCTCTTTGCATTTCGTTTCCCTCCTTTGCATGGCCTTTCGTTTTTTTTTTTCTGCATCTTTTCGCTTCCCTTTCTCCATGGCGTTTCGCTTCTCTTCCTTTCCTCCATACGCAACACCCTGCAAAAAGAAAAAACACGTTAAAAAAAAAAAAAACTAAACTTTACCTAAACTAACATGAAAAAATTAAAAATTAAAACCTAAAAAAAAACAAAAAAGCTAAAAAAGAAAATCCTACCACTACATACTACTTAAAGCTAAATAAAAGTGCTTTAAAAGCTTTAAGAGTTATACGTGGCCACCATGAAAAATATAAGATATATATATATATATATATATATATATATATATATATATATATATATATAATATCTTATCCCTTTTTTATTTTTATTTTTTTGTTTTTATTTTATGTTCATATATATATATATATATATTAATTATATTTTATTTATTTATCTTTTCTTTTTTCTTTTTTTCTTGTTTTATTTATTTATTTATTTTTTTAATTCCTTTTTTTTTTTTAGTTTATTTATTTTTTTAAACATGAATTAACCCAAAAGTTAATGTTTGAATTATAAACACTTTAATAAACCTATAAAAAAAAGAAAAAGACAAAAACCACACCAAAATTTATCAAAAAAAATGTGGGTCCCCAAGCTTTGGGGCTAGTTGTGAAACAGTCACAACAGGTCACTATCATCATAAAAAGGGAGTGGTGATTTGAAATTTGAATTAAAATGACACACGTTTATGAGCTATTTCTAGATTGCAACACCCTCTATTTATAATAGCCAATCAAGATTACGCAAATCGATTGACATGATGCCAACTGGATATTACATGCAAAGTAGCCATGTGAAAATAAGAAGTTCATCTACCAAATTAATATCACATGCTTGCAGAAGGCTATAAGATTTAGAGGATAAAGCAATATTCATTTTTATTAAGCACTTAACATTTAGAGAGAAGAAAGCATTGAGGAGCTAGCTAACTATAAGAATTTTGTAGGAAGTCTTTCATTTAAGCATAATGGTCTTATTAGCTTCATCTGGTAGAACTCCTTCAGGTGATGAGAGCAATGCATAAAAGAGATTTCAGGATAGAGCACTGAGGGTTGCAAACACAATTATTACCTAGAAGAAAAAAGAGAAATTGAGAATAGATAGAACAAAGAGTTTTAGAAGGTCTATCAGAATCAAGTCTAGGTATTGTTCTGGTTAGCTCCCTTATTGCCTTTTATATCTGTAATATTGTTCATCCCTATTAAGAGTTAATATTTGAAATGGCAAAGAATTATGATCCTATCCAAAGATTAATGCAGGATTTTCATGGAAATACCCTAGTTTATCTAAACCTTGCATCCTTCAATAACACTTTTGCTATGAGTGTCCAACCAAATATCAATCCAAAACCCTTCAACCAAAAGAAACAAGCTAAGTATTATTCTCTAAAATCTCATTTATATGGAGGAAAATTTTTCCTAGGTTGGTTGTTTGATCAATTGAAAGAAATAAAGGTAGGCAAAACCCTACCAAAAACCCCTATTGCACTCAAGAAATTCATAAATCCTGAGCTTTATGTGATGTTAGCAATAATGGTAGGTCTAGGAATAGATACTAGTGTGTATGATTGGAAGATAGCCACCACATATTGCATCTTAAATCCTAAGAATGATGACCCCAATTTGATGAGCAATAGCTCAATTTTATTTGATTGATCAACATATTTGTGTAATATGGTCCATGACCAGTTGAGAAAAGTGAAGTAGGGTGGAACTAAGGTAGCTTTCAGATTTTATTTCCACTTAGCATGGATTTTTTGCTATTTTTGTCAAAATGGGATGCCATGGATAGTGGCCACCCCTAGAAACCAAGAAGGACATCCTAATCTAGTGTATACTTGGATCGGTGTGTTGACTAGAAATGACTCATATTATGATATTAATAGGAAATTCTTGGGACCAACCCTCAAGATTATATATGGAGAAATGCCTAGATTGCCCCCTTGGCTAGAACAACATTGAAAACCAAAGAGGCAAAGGAGGGATATTGGTATCTTCTTAAGAAGGCATAGTAATAAGGTTTTATGGATTTACAAGGAAGCCATTTTTCTTGCCTCACTTTCTCACTAATAGATTTTTTGCCCTAGAGTATTGTAGAAAAATAGATTTTATCAAATGCATTTTTGACACAGGTCACCAAAAGAAGGGCACATGTACTTATACCTTTAATAATGAGGATATTACTGTAACCAAGAAATGGAAATATGAGAGCATCACTACAACAATGAAGAAGTTAGGATTGAAATAACTTTCTTATAAGTGGAAGTATGACCCTGAAGATAAGTTTTGTAACAAACTGAACAAGATCAACATTGGGAAAGCCCCTAAGTTTAAAAGAAATCTTAGACCTCATGTTGAGAACTTCAAAAATAATGAGGAAGGTTTAGAACTAGAATGTAATCTTGTCCATATGGAAGATCTACCTCCATGGAGATATTTTTATGAGGAAATAGCAGAGTATGACCCTGAGAATAACAAGCAACATGTTCTAGAGGAATCTAGGATCCAATAAATAAAAAATAAAAAATGGGATGATGCCAAAATATTTGAGTGGTGGATAATGAGAGTGGGGACTAACACCCCCAAATCCAAATATCCCACCAAGGTAGATGACCAATTTAACACCAGATATGACAAATATCATAAATCTTGGAAAGTAAATAATGGAAAGTTTATGACATTAAGTTACAGGAGTACAACTCCAAAGGGTGAAACATAAAAAACCAAGGAAACTGAGAAGGTAGCAAGCATGGGTAAAGGAATTCTATTTCACTCCCCCTTCATCTCCTAAAAATAGAGTATTATAATGGCAGCCCCCATTGCCAAATCCAAATCGATGCCAAGTTTATTTCAGCCAACCTCTAAATAACTGTAAAAAGGTTCAACTAACATAATTCAAGTTCATAAGAGGCTACATCATATAGCCCTATGAGTAAAGAAAAAATAAAAATAACCATACAAATGTGGAATAACATCCATTACTGGTGTCTCTCAAGTTAGATTTACAGGTCTAGGTGCTCCTAAACCACCATCATAAGCAGTTGCATCTCCCAAGCCTCAACAAATAGATATGACTATAATTGGGATCCCTTCTCTTATAATTTTTTCAAAGAGGAAGGATAAAATGTCAATAGAAGAATCCACTAAGGAAGAGAGTAAAAATAGGAGTTTGGCACAGACGCTACAAACAATTGAGCAAACATAGCCTCCACAAATCGAGTAGCCATATCCAAACATCATAGTATAACAGTCCACATCAAAGGACTCAAGTAATGTTTCTCCTTCTCTTTATTCTCCTCATCTTTCTTCTCTAATATCCCCAAAGAATTCTCCTTACCATTTTAAAAATCAAGTTGAGAGGTCACCCTCTAATCGAACTCATACATCCCCTCCATAAGTATCCTTACAACCTCCATCAAAATTCTCATCTCCTCCACTTGTTTCATCAGAAATAGAAGCTTTATTTCCTACACTCCAAACCCCTCTTCCATTATCAACACCATTGGTTTTCTCAATGGAACAATAGGTAGTATCATATCCCCTACTATCTTCCATCGTAGTAGTTGATATAACAACTTCCACTACATCAAATTCTACTATCCTGGTTACTCCCCATACTTTGATTCCACTAGTATCCACTTTGGCTACCACATTTGCTTCCCCCACTAACCCCTCTATCACCTCATATCATAAGGTCAAGAATACCTAACTAAGTGCACAAGATTTGTCAAACAAAAAATTTGCAAAACATTCTCAAAGGTTGCTTGCAAAAGATAAACCATGGTGGTAGATCCAGTTGCTTGTAAGAGCTCAAAGTTGACTATTACTCCCTAGGCAAACAAACCTGAGAAGGATATAACCTTGTAGGACTACTAGGTGGAAGAGAAGACAGAGGATATAACTTAGCTACATATGGAAGATGAATTGGTAGTTTTCAAAGCTCACATGGATACTATATACCTTTAAGGAGATATTTATAATAAGTATGACAAGTTGGAAGAGAAGCTAGAAGATCTTGATACTACACTCAAAGAACAAAAGAATCTAGAAAATATTAACGTATATTACATTATTTGGTACATGCTAATATACCACCTTGGGAGCATACTTAGATTAGGAGAGTGCCCATGATTACAGTGTGAGTATTTATTTTATTCAATGTGATAAATACACAAGTATTATTATAATGTGCAAAGTATGTAATAATGTAAATGTGCATAATAGTCCATGTGCACATGAGTCCATAGAGTAGGAAAGTGAAGAATATCAAGAAGAGTTAAGGCCAAGAGTACTCCATATGAAGAGTCACATTCCATTATATGTGTGTCTATGTGTGTGTGTGACACAATGTAGAGTGAGAGTGTGTGGAAGTATGGTGTATTGGAGATCTTTATTCTATCAAGATACTATTTTTGTGAGCATTTGTTAATGGTATTTTTATGAGTTGTTGCAAAATTTATTTATGAGTTTTATATGTTTAGAATATTGCCATTAACTTATATTTCTTACAACTTTATTTTAGATCTTGTGGTTATTTTGCTTTAAGTATTAAGCATCAAAAGCTAACAGTGGTATTAGATCCACAAGGGAGATTGAGAGGAGATAGGGATATTTCATTTATAGAATTTGAAAGTCGTAGTTTGGTTAGAGTATTTCCATAGGGTTGCATAAAAACTCGTGAAGACTAGGACTTAGAAAAAATTTATTTCCATTAGATTTAAGGATAACTAGTGAAGTTTATTGATTTTGGAATTCTAGAGATTTGTATGTATTTGGTGCTACTATCTAAGTTTTTATTGCAAAAAATTAGTTCTCAAAAGTTGAGAATCTTCCTACAACAAATAGAGAATAATTTCACCTTCGGTTACTTGAAAGTCTATATGCTTTCCTCCTGTAGGGATTAGTTTTGAGTTGTAGCAAAAGAGTAGACATTGAATATTAAGGAGGTCCAAGAAAGAGGTCCCATTGAATATTGAAAATTGAGAAGACCCAATAAAGGGGTCCCCACAACAAATTGAAGGAAGAATAGAGAAAGAGTCCATAGAAGCTCTATTGAAGATTGAAGAAAGAGGACACTCAAGAGAAGAGGTCCCCATTGCAATGAGAAAGGAGATAGAATATTGAAGAATTTGAAAATCCAAGAGAAGAGGTTTCAAGCACATTTGGAAGGAGTAAGAAGAAGTCTAGAGAAGTCATATTGAGAAAGTTGAATAAGTGGCCATTGAAGAATATTTGAAGGAAACTTGAGGAAGAATATTGCAAGAAGAAGAAACTCCTCAAAAGAGGTAATCACATCAAATTTAGAAAAATTATTGTCATTCAACAAAAAACCCAAAATAATTTGTGAGACTAATTCAAGGAGAAGATTTTTAGCAAGAATTTTACCAAATTTGAGAAATTATTATTTTCAGACTTCAAGACATTCAAATTATTGAAGAAGAGGCCAACAAAGAGGTCAAATTCAAAGATAGAATTCAATGAGAGCTAAGGAGGAGAAAGAGGATAGAAGAGGCCACCAAATTGAGAAGTTTGAGAGTTATTAAGATTTTGAAGGATTATTTGTGAATGAGGAGATTACAAATTTTTGGGGTAGAATTTGAAGAGTTTCAGGTGAAGAACACAAGCTTATACTGAGGGGGGGTGAGCAGTATAAGATCACTTTTTACTTTTCTTTCCCAATAAATATTATGCAATGTATAAATAACAATATCGACAAAAGTAATCAAAGAAATTCACAAATCATCACACACAATAGAGACACCAATTTAACGTGGTTCACCCAATGTGGGCTACTCCACATAAAATATTTCACTAATATTTTCTCAATAAATCTCTTGGGAATCATTTTCCTATTACAATGTTTATGGATCTTTGTCCAAAGGAGACACCAATCCCCTAATCAGGTTCATGAATCTCTATCCATAGGATAACTCCTTTCTCCTGTGCTCTGGCTGGTGATCTTCTAGAAGAATTGCTATCTCCACTACACTGGCTAATGGATATCTATCCACTAAAGACTCATATCCTCACTCAGAAGACCTATCCTCACTGCCCTAGATAATGGATCTCTATCAACTCGAGACTATTGTCCTCTATACTCTGTCACCTCCAAAGCTTACTCTCAACTCTGTCTCAAATCTATACTAAACATAGTCCTTCAATCTAGCAAAACTATGCTTAATATCTATATTTGGTCTAGCAAAAACCTATCCTCAAATTTGCACCAAAATTTATCCTCAAATCTATACTAAACATAGTCCTTTGGTCTAGCATAAATTTGTTCTCAATATTTATCCTCAAGCCTTAACACAACTTGAATTAATAACCAATCAACTTTGTTGGATCTGCCCCAAACCTTAACTCAAGGTTTGAACAAATAAATAAATCAACTCTACTCACAAGTCTTCTCAAAGAATTATCTCAAATCTGCCTTGTAAGCTTCCAAAAAATCTCACACTAATCTATCCACAATTCCTCTCTAGAACTTGTCCAATATGCTCAACAATATCTGTCCTCAAATCTATATTGTAAGCTTCCACAAAAGCTCACACTAATCTATCCACAAGTCTTCTTTAAGACTTACCTCAAATATGCTCAACAAGTCCTCACTAGAACTTGTCCAATCTCACAGAAACATATAGAGAATTGTTAGAGACTCAATATGCTTCACATTCATCACAATGCTCAACCACTTTTAATCTCTCTTTTTATCATAGAAACATATAGAAAATTGTTAGAGACTCAATATGTTTCACACTCTCAAACACTCAACCTCTTTCTCAAATCAGTTCAGAATATGAAACAATTTATTTCATAGAACTTGAACTATCACTTCAACACATCCAATTGACTAGGCTTAACCAACTCCACTCAATCAATCACTCAATGAAAAAATCCTTGCTCACAAAACCTAGTCCAAGGATATGAACACTAAATTTTCCAACCAATCTCACATAACAATGATACTCATATTCTTTAACAAACCCTAGTTCAAGATAGTTCACAAATTCACATAAAAATGATACTCATGATCTTTCACAAACCCTAGTTCAAGATAGTTCACAACTTCACATAAAAATGATATTCATGATCTTTGCACAAACTCTACTTCAAGCATAAAAGCTTTACTCAATATTCCCAACAATGCTTATCAAACAAGGTTTCTAGAATCAAATTTCATTCCAAAAAACCAAATTCAACAATGCTTATCAAACAACCCTTTTCACTCCAACTTAGCATTCACAACAATCACTCACTAAGAAGATGTGCCCATACCTTTTTTTCTTATGAAGAAGTGCTCTTAAAAACCTGTCTTAAACACAATTTTCTTCTTTGCCAATTTCAATGGTTAGATGACAAATTATCATACTCACACTCTCTCAGAAATATTTCTCAATTACAAAAATAATCAAACTTAAATACACCTTATTACTCCTTTGAAATTAGCAATCATCAAAGCATACATAAAAATAATTACTCAATTACTCTTTATAATCTCCAATCTTTAATTAACAACCTCCAAAAATCAAAGCCTAAAAAATAATGCTGCCAATCCTTTTATCTCCCTCAAATACTCAATAATCAAATATAAAAATAAAATTTATAACACTCAAAATATTTATAAATAATTAAAAAACCTTAGCAAATCTGAAATACTTCATGCAACCTTGTAAAATATTAATAATGCATACCTTTATCTCAAGCAAAAAGCCTCGACAAATTTTGAACACGAGACCACTCCCAACCGAGCGCCTTATCGAGGTGCTAGCCCAACGTGTGGGCTAGAAGCCTCCACATGAAGGGGAGGTCTCAAGACTTCCTCTTCTCCCCTTTCGATTGGTATAGTGTAAAAACAAAATACCTTTCTTCCTTGTAAAACAAACTCGACGGGTTTCAAAACCTGCTCTCCTACCTGCCACAAGTCTTAGCACCACCCGCTATTGTCAACTGTGCTATGTAGCACTGTGTGAAGACAAAGGAGCCCCTTTCCTATTTGTCCTATCCTTTACCATTGATAGCTTTTAAAACGTGAAAACCTTACACTCTTTTGCACACGAATTTTGGAGCTTCGATTAAATCGTTAAATGCATGGGGAATTTTTGGCTAAGGTTCTTGCCTTATTTTATACACGAAGGCCAATGTTTTGGAAACGTTGGCGCCTTATTCAAATTTTGAATTCAAATAAATTAATAACCTTTATAACCCAACCTTAGGGTTATTTTAATTAACATAAATTAATTTTATAATTAAATTATAATTAATCTATAATTAACTTAATAACTTTAGAAGTTAATTAAATTAATTAATAAATTAATTTATAATGAAATTATTTAAATTAATTTATAATTAATTTAAATCTCCCATTTTAATATTATAATAAAATATTATAATATTATTTTGCTTGGGCCTCTTCATTGCTCTTTAAACCTCATCTGACCACTTGGAACCGGATCTGACCAACTAGAGGCAGAATTTCTTTTTGCACTGATTGTGGAACTGCTTCTTCTTTCACTGCTCACTGAAATTGACTTTTGACATCAATGACAACTCACTCTTGACATCAATGACAACTCAACTACTCAAAATATCCAACATCAGGACAACAAGATAGAGGAGAAGAAATCAGATTATTGGAACAACATTGGAAGGAGATAGAAGAGTTGTGAATTAGAGAAGTTTAGGGTAGATTTGGAAGTGAATTTGGATAGCAAGTTCAAGGAGATTTTGAAGAAGAAATTTCTGCAATGTAAGGCAGCAAGTTGAAGGGGATAAAGTTATATTTTTAATAGAAAGGAGATAGCTTTTTGGGCAGCATTGAGAGTTAAAAATTACAAAGTTCCAGACAACATATTTGGAAGTAGATAGGAGCTCAATTTAGACATAATTTTGAGAAGGAAACCAGTTGTGATTTTTAAAGAATTTGGGCAGCATTTGATAAGAGAAAGGGCAGAATTCTTAATAGCATTATTATATAAAGAAGAAGATAGTTTTTGGCAGCATTTTGTGAAGGATTAAAACTACAAATTATCAATTTTTAGACAACATACTTTGAATAAGAAAATGATATATTTTGAGTAGCGTTTGGATGAGTAAATCTGCAATTCTTGGATTTTGTGGACAATGAGTTTGGAAAACAAAGAAGCAAGCAAGTAAGAAAGTAAGAAAATTAAAATAGGACTGCAAATTAGTGTTCTAAAAAGTATTCTTTTTAAGCATTAAAGAGATTGTTTTAAGCAATATTTGGAAGCACCATATTGCAACATTGATAGAAGAAGTTGAATCACCATTTACGTAAGTTTGAACATCAAGAACCGAGGAGACATCATTAGGAGTCTAAAGATACACTGAAAGAAGCATGAAAAGAGGTCAAATAATTTGAGAATATAAAAACTAAGAGTTTTATGTTTGTAACCATCATAAGGGATATACAATGGTTGCATTGAAGAGAGCACCAAGGAAGAGCACTGGTTGAACTATTATTGGAGAAGAGCTAAAGTGCCATCATAATCAATAGAAAATCGAGCACCAAAAGTTGCAAGGGTCATATGTAGCATTAAGACAAAAAGAGAATCAAAATTTTAACGTTCAAACATTAAGTGTCACTTGGTAATAGTGTTATGAGGAAGTAAAGAGATTGTTTACCACATGTCACACCATAGAAGGAATTCCAACCACCTTCATGGGAGAAGGAAATGTTTCTTATGCACCATTAATGCATGAGATCCAAGCTTAGTGTGAGAGATTTCAAATTTCTTGAAGAATGTGGAGCATGTAATAAAGGAGAAAATATTGGAGGACAAAGAGGCCAACGAATAAGTAGAAGGAGGTCAAAGACTTGAAGACCCATTATTGGAGGACATAGAGGTCAACGAATACACAGAAGGAGGTCAAATATTTGAAGACCCAAATTTAGTGTGCCATATACAAGGAGGTATAGAATATTTGAACTGATTTAACCCTTTGCAAAGATTAAGGAGGTATAAGGAATAATATTATTATGATTAATTTTAATTTATTATACTTGATATTAATTGAATGAATGGAGAAATAAGGAAACAAATTGATGAATTATAACCTTATAAATTCTATTGAATGATTTGGAATATTTTTGAAGTAAGAAGTATTTAATTTGAAATATTTTAAAATTACTTTATTCTATTTTGAAATTCAAGTTGCATAGAAATATTTGCAAATAGTTTAACTTGGAGGAATAAGGATTTCTACATCTAAATAGGAATATTAAATTTGCAAACACATTTGTTTCCTAATTTCTAATTGGGAAGTTATAAGGAATTCAACACCAACATAGGTTTTTGAAATTTAGAATTGAGAAATTATATTTTTGAAATTTGGGAGACAAAAGGGATTCAACTCAAAGGTTTAAAAGGTTGAAAGATATATCATTCAAAGCAATGGATTATTGGTACATAGATTCTAAAGCAAGTAAACATATGAATGGAAACAAACAATGGTTTAACTCTCTAAAAATAAAATATGAGAAATTGATTAATATAGGAGATATTTTTTATTTATTGGTAAAAGGGGTTTTGAAAGGATCCCGTAACCTTTTACAAAAATAAAACCATTACAAAAATCTCCATAGAGGCAAAAAGAAACAGGGGCACCAAACCTGGCTGAAATCCCAAGAGAAGCCTAACACACCTTAGGAGATCCATAACAAGACAAACAAAAAATATGAAACAATCCCACATAGGGGCAGAGCCAACAAACCCAAAAGAAACACCCATGCATGGGTAGGAAACAACAAAAACTAGACCTTCTCAAAGCAAACCCAATACAAGATGCCCAATTATGTATTAGCACTATTTGGCCCTTGGTCGTTATCTACGGTACCTGATCCCACCAAGTTTTTGAACTCTTTGAGGATTTTGTATTTGTCCTTGTATTCTTCTAAGAGGGTGTTTGCCTGAGCCAAGAGAGAAGAAACTATCTTAGCCACCCACCTGCGAGCCTTGAGAAGATCCTAAATTTCCTCGAGATGCCCACGATCTGAGAGAGTGGGGTAATTGGTTACCCATGAGAACAACATTAGTGCTTGAGTAGAAGTACCGTCAATGGGGATAAATATCTTGGCATATTATCCTTCTTGAATTGGAATGATAAGGAATCATGTGAGACTTCGTCGATGATCAAAGAAGCTTTATGTTCACTGCATCTTATTTTGGCTCAAAGGAGGTAGCATCTGGGCTTAGGATTCTGAGAACCAGGGGTATCCTTTTCTCTGGTCATAGGCCCCAAAGTACATTTGGTAGGAGGAGACACTGGAACATCTCCCCCAGCTTCCCCACAAATGTTAGTAGGACCATCAACTATTAGAGCAGGTCTGATAGGGCCAACAACTCTTTGATTCTGCTCAATAACAATGTGGTTGAAGAGGACAATATGGAGGCCCTAATGAAGGGGAGAAGAGAAAATTCCCCATTTGATGTTCAGTACTGACATTTCCACTAACTTGAAAATGTAATCAGGAATATTAATCATTTTTTTCCTCAGAGGTGGTTCAGAACAGCCAGATGAAAGCTTCTCAGAATTGGACCATGGCTATCAAGGGTGAAGTCCTGGAGAACAGTGACCATGAAAGTACCCCACAGCTTCAAAAAAATCCCTCTCACAATACCTCATTTCCTTGTCCAAGGACTCTCCTATGTCCATGAAGAGGGATAATTCCCCTTGGAGAGAATGCTTCTCATGGTTGATAATTTCTCCATCATTGGGAAGGCCAATGATTTCGGCCAACAAATCCATCTTGATAGTGAAACCCAGGCCTCTAAGAATAACATGTCCTCCACTTCATGTGCAAATGAAGTCCAAAAATAGGTCCAATTTATTTCCATTAAACAACTATAGAAAATTAAGGAGGCTATGGTCTTTGAAAATGTCTTTGACCAAAGGGGTAAGCTGAAAGGAGGATGGTTCAATTTCGGCCATGGTAGGAGATTTACATAGAGTAGGGAAAAGAGGCTCTAGGAAGGAAATATGGCAAATATGAAAAGCTAGTAGAATGGTGAATGTGGTAACGAGGCTAGTGGAAATACCTGGAAGATGTCAAAACATGGGATGACTCATGGCCCACGTCATCCAAATCAAGTGAAGAACCATAGGCATAGGTGAAAAGGCACATCAAACAAGGGTGAAGAATAGATGGGCATGGATGATACCAAGGCCAATGAACAAGGTGTTCTAGGTTAGCTTTCGGTGATGGAGATAACTATCCTTGTTGGACAAGGGCACATGGAAAAGGTGCTTAGAAAGGTTAATGATAACGAGGTCCAAGGGACTGCTAGTATTAAGGAAATCCTTCTGACAAAGGATACTCAACAGGGGTACCAGACTAGAAATGCACACGAACCAACTCACCAAGATTAAATTTGAGTGGTGATAAGTCAGCGTGCTTTGGTCGAAGACAAGAAACAAAATAGGAAAACCAGATATCCTCAAAACTGGAGTGATGACCAAATAGGATCTATATGAGTGGGAATCAGATGACATGGCCAAAAAATTAGTACTCAAAATCTAGTTGAGATGAAAAACATGCCACTAATTTCAAGAGTCTAGGTGCACATTTTTAACACAAACTAAGAAAAAATTGGCATGGTGTAATTCCAAGGGCCCGCTTTTCTAAGAAATGGATTTGGCCATGTCTTGGAAAAAGTTGTGATGTCATTCCTATAGAAGCCGCTATACATGAGAAACCACTTATTGAACATGTGATCAATAATCTTGCAAGAGATGGTGTGGTCCCCTTTGACCTATCAAGAGGGAAAGGGTCTAGTTGGATGCATTGTATATGAGGTACCTTACTGTGCGAGTGTTGACCACTCAAGAAAATACCTAGTTAGAGGTAATAGGAGAAACCTACCGTGCTATACAAAAAATGAACAATCAAAAAGCTAAGATGAAAATAAGCTTGGAGCCAATGAGGTAAAATCTGGTTTCTGAAACCGACACACCGAGATTCACTGTTTGTTGATTTTAACAATATTGATATCAATAAGGGACTAGGGGAAGGATTCTATCCACATAGTGAGAGTATGTTTAGAGATTCCCATATTTCCTAAGTGGTCAACGACCTGATTTCCTTACCTATAAATATGGATTGTCCTTATGTTCAAGAACAAAAGCATTAGATGTTTGATTTTAGTGATCATGTTGGAGATGTTCCATAAAGCTAGAAGAGTTCCCATTGTTAGGTAGTTGATGATGTTCTTTGAGTTCCCTTCTACTAGGACATTGGGGGCCTACAAACTATGGAGGAGAACAACACCTTTATAGAGAGCTCTAGCCTCGGTGAAGTGGCTAGAATTATGGCCTAAGTTCTCAGTATAGGCCAAGATGATGCTTCCTGAATGATCCCTAACGATGCCACCCACCCTCACTGACCCAAGATTACCTTTGGCCACTCCATAAAATTTCAAATTAAGGAACCTTGAGGGAAGAGGAGTCCATTTGACAAGGGAGTGGTTTAGTCCTAGGAGAAAAATGGATGTGAATGGCATTGGAGATCTTGAGGGAAGAGGCTAGAAGAGCTTCAACTCTTGGCTCAGGATCTTCATCATCATGAGTGATAGACACATTCTTAGTAGCTGTAACCATGATTCTAGATAGAACATGCTTTTCATTATGAATGGAGTCCTTGAAGGTATGAGCATTATGTTCCCACCAGATCTCCCATAGGAGGTGGGAAAGGCAAAAAGACCAAAAAGTCTTCAAGCGATGGCCTCTAAAAGGGTTAGCCCACTGGATATAAATATCACTTAACATGGTAGGTGGGACCCATAATATGCCAATAGAGGATAATAAGGATGAAAGAATGGATATGGGAGAAAGGGCAAGATAAAATGATGTGCTAGGTAGACTTGTAGTCCATGTGGCAAAGATAAAAATGATTGGGGATGGAAAATTCATGGTGATGGAGGTTTAGGATGGTGAGGATCTTATCTTGGATAGCAAGCCAGAGGAAATAATTGATTTTAGGGATAATATGGGGTTGCTAGATGAGATTGGAAGGGAACCAAAGAGGACCAGGGTTCTCATTGAAGGCATAGGTAGACTTGACTGAGAAGAGACCATTGGAGTTGGGAGCCTAGAGGATGGAGTCTTCCATAGGAGAGGAAGGAATGACACAAAGGTATAGTAAGATCGAAATTTATATAGGAGATAGTAAGACTTATGAAGTAAAAATAATAAAAAATGTTCTAGTCAATCTAATTAATGTTGTATATGTTCCTAGATTGACTACCAATATTCTTTCAATTTCTCAACTTATGGATCAAAATATGACTATTGAGTTTAAAGTCATCAATGGAAAGAAATAATGTTATATTATCAAACAAGGAAAAGAAAAATGGATCAATTATGATCCAAACTTATCTTCCATATTCATACACCAGAAATAAAAGAAGCTTAAAAAGGTTTTAAATCAACTAATGAAGAATAAAATAAGAGAGATGATGAAGCATAAGTTTTCATATAGGAAAACAAAGGGTTATATGATTCTAAGTACAAAGGAAAAAAAAAGACCCTTATGCAAGAATTTGATGACTATGAAGAGTTCATTAAACTTGTAATCTTGAAAGCACAAAGACTCAAATATACTAATCATTCATTTGATCAGTATACTAAAATGTAGCAAACTGGAGAAAGCAAGAGAAGACAACATGAGCTCCAAGATCAAAATGAAGACCATATTGAAGACTAAAGTCTTCAATAACCAAATAATGTAATATAGGGGGGTGTTAGCATATATTAAATTATTTGGTACATGCGAATGTATCACCTTAGGTACATCTTTAGATTAAGAGAGTGTCCTAGATTAGAGTGAGTATTTACTTTATGCAGTGTAATAAATGCACAATTATTATTAGAATGTGCAAAGTATTTAATAATTTAAATGTGCATAATAGTCCATGTACACATGAGTCCATAGAGTAGGAAAGTGAAGAGTCTCACGAAGAGTGAAGGCCAAGAGTATTCCATATGAGGAGTCATATTCCATTATATATATGTCTATGTGTGTGTGTGTAAGAGACATAATGGAGAGTGAGAGTGTGTGGAAGGAGTAAGAAGAAGTCTAGAGAAGTCATATTGAGAAAGTTGAAGAAGCGGCCATTGAAGAAGATTAGAAGGAAACTTCAGGAAGAATATTGCAAGAAGAGGAAACTCCTCAAAAGAGGTAATCACATCAAATTTGGAAAAATTATTGTCATTCAACAAAAATTCCAAAATAATTTGTGAGACTATTCAAGGAGAAGATTTTTAGCAAGAATTTTACCAAATTTGAGAAATTATTATTTTCAGACTTCAAGACATTCAAATTCTTGAAGAAGAGGCCAAAAAAGAGGTCAAATTCGAAGATAGAATTCAACAAGAGCTAAGGAGGAGAAAGAGGATAGAAGAGGCCACCAAATTGAGAAGTTTGAAGAGAGTTATTAATATTTTGAAGGATTATTTGTGAAGGAGGATATTTGATGAGGATTGAAGTTTACATCTCTCATATGACCCCTCTAGTAGTTCCTAGCTAGGTTTGCATGGTTTATTTCTTGCAAATTAATATTGTAAGTGAGTCTCCTTCTCACATACACTTGTGTGCACTAGTTGTCTTCTAGTTTTCACTTTGGAGTGTTATTTAGGAAGTGTGAACTCAAAGTAGGAAGTGTGTACTTCAAGATAGCTAAAAGGATCTTCTAGTTAGCATATTACCTTTCTTTCTTAGCTTAGAAGTTACGTGCATTCTCCTTTGCACTATTGTAGCTTATGGTTAAGCATATTGGATCAAATCCATGATTTGGTGGGTTTGGTTATGTATTTTGGGCCTTTAGAGCCTATAAATTGAGTTGTAAATAATAGAAACTTTAGTTGGAATTTCAATCCTTTTCATTGGTATTAGAGCCTAGTTCATGTTTGCACTAGGGCTTGTGAGGTGAGAGGGAAGGAGATAATTTTCTTATGAGAAAATATTTCTCATTGAGGACTCGGTTCAAGATCAAAGGGAGCTTGAAGACCATATGCAGAAGGAAGTTTCTTCGGCATCAAAATCCTTATTCCAACTTTCTCCATATGCTCAAGGAGTATAGGAAAAGTTTACCCTGAATTCAGCCTTACAAAAATCCCTTGGAAGGTTTGGATTTCAGCTACGATGAAATATGCATTAGGGAGCCATTTTTTCCTACCAGTTTGGAGTCTTGAAGACCGAAGATCATCTATACCAGGTCGTGTGTCGACTTGGGTCTGGTGGCCTTTCAAACGTTGGTCGTGTGTCAACTGGATCTTGAAAGGAGTGCTACTTTGAAGGTGGGTGTTGCTGGTTTGAAGAAAAGCTATAGAAATTTGTTGAATTTTTGAGGTGAAATCACCTTAGTTTCAATCAATTTAGTGTGAAAATTAAATTTCAATTTTTTTTTTAATAACATTAAGGCTATTAAAAAAAAATTAGTTTTCATCAATTGGTTGTTTCAATTTTTGTTAAAAAAAAAGAAATTTTTTTTGGGGCCCCATTTAGTCGATATTCCTCATAGACCGATTGTAGGGCCCACTTGGCCGGCTTTTGGTTGTATCTCGACAGCCACCGAATTTTGGCTATGGCTTTTCGTGTGTGACAAGGGGTCGCACATGACCCCACTGCATTGCCGATCTGATAGCATCGGGCCAAATTAATGCTGTCAGGCGACAACAAGGCCGCCAGACGCTGTTAGTGAATGCTATTAGTCGATAGCCTATGTTAGATGCTATCCGATGATAGTGCCTATGTTGGCCGTTGCCTGGCGACAACGCATTGGCTAGCATTGTTGGCCTTTGGAGCATCCAATGCTAGGTCGCTACAGGCAAAATTGCCTGCTTTCGACAGGCACTACCTGTAGTATTTAGGTATTAAGCCTGTTAGCGCTAGTAGGCATGAGTTTCGAAGTTAGGAGTTGCCTGACGGGACTGCCATTGTAAGGTATTGCCATTCGATGCTACCATTGAGCCTCATTATTGCTTCCCCTGATTATTATGGATGTTGGCAATTTTGGGTACCTTGGGTATATTGCTTTTGCTCAAATGTATAAGTTGTCATTGATGTTAAGAAGATTTTGAAGGAATTTGATTTGATGTAAAATAATTTGTTTTAATGAAGGTTCAGCATGACAGGTTCGAAAGTAAGTTTGAAAAATGTCGCGATATCGCAACATGTCGCATTTTTGTGACTTGAGTAGGAGAGAGAAAGATTTTTAGAAAAGTGTCATGATATTGCGACATGTCACATTTTCACGACTTAAGCAGGCGAGAGAAAGCTTTTTAGAAAAGTATCACGATATCACGACATGTCACAGTTTCGTGACTCAAAGAGGAGAGAGAATGTTCGGAGTCAGAAATGTCACGATTTTGCGACATATTGCAAGGAAGGTTGAACGGAAAAAAAAGTGTCACGATTTCGCGACATGTTGCAGGAGAGAGAGTCCGAAAGAAAAAATGTCATGATTTCACGACATAATACAGGAGAGAGAGTCCGAGAGAAAAAGTGTCACGATATCACGACATGTCAGGTTTTCACGACCGAAGAAAAGAAAAGCTCTAAGGAGAAAAAGTGTCACGATTTCGCAACAAGTCAGAAGACAAAGTGGAAGCAAGATAAAGTGTCACGATTTCGCGACATGCTGTAGATGAAAATGTTCCAAGTAAGAACTATCACGATTTCGTGACATGCAACAAAGGGAAGAGTCTAAAATGAGAAGCATCGCGATTTCACGACAGGCTGCAAAGAAAATGTACGAAAGCTAGAAGCGTCACTATTTTGTGACATGTTTCGTTTTTGCTAGTGCAAGCAGACAAGAGTGTAAGGAAGAGAAAGTGTCACGATTTCATGATAGTTTGAGTTGGCAGCGTTCGGTTGGAGAAAGTATCATGATTTCACGACAGAAATAGAATGCAGGACTTCTATAGGAGAAGTGTCACGATTTTGCAACAAAAGCAGAGAGGAAGGCTATGAAGATAGAAGTCTTATGATTTCATGATAGAAATAGAATGCAGGCCTTCTATAGGAGAAGTGTCACGATTTTGCGACAAAAGCAGAGAGGAAGGCTATGAAGATAGAAGTGTCACGATTTCGTGACAAAAGCAGAAATGAGGTCGACGAAGGGAGAAGTGTCGTGATATCGCGACAAAAGCAAAGTTGATGCTGACTAAGTCAGAAGTGTCGCGATATCGTGCCAAGAGCTTAGTTGAAGTCGACAAAGGATGAAGTGTCACGATATCGCGACAAAAGCCAAAAGAAGGTATATGGTTGCAAAGGTTTCGTGATATCGCGACATGTTGTAGTTTCACGACAGAAGCTACAGAAGTGTTCCAGAGGAAGTGAAGCCAACAAAGTTAAATTTTAGCCGACAAAAATTAGGGCTTGCAGTCGATGTAGATTAGGGTTTGTTTTTGGTATAACAACCGACTAAGATTAAAGTTTTCATCATGAATTTTTTTTTATAAAAGGAGGGATGTTTGGAGAGTTGAAGGGTCGATGAATGTGTAGTTGATGTGTGACATTCAGAGATAGTGCGTAGTGCAAGAAGTTCAAACGCTGAGAGCAGAGTGCAAATTCGATCGTAGTGTGCAGAGTGCATTTCATCGAATCATTCTAAGTGTGAAAGATCACAAAGGAAGCAAAGTGTATGAAGACGATGCCGCTATGATTGCGCAGAGGTGCAAAGGTTGAAGTTCGACCAAGTTCGGCTGTAGCTACGCAGAGAAAACTTAAGGACAAATTTGTGTGAGCTTTTTTGAGAGCTTACAAGCAGATTTGAGAGAAGTCTTTGTGAAGACTTATGGACAACTTTGAGCAATATTTTTGAGAGCTTGTGAGCAGGTTTTGGACAAGTCATTGAGAGGGCTTGTTGGACATATTTGAGCAAGATTTTTTTGAGCTTGTGGAGCAGTTTTGGCAGGTTCTAGTAAGAACTTGCAAAGCAGATCTGATACAATTCTTGGTGAAGACTTGGGTGAAGATCAAGCAAGCTTTAGTGAAAGCTTGTGAACCACTTTTGTGAACTAGAATTGAAAACCAGTTGAGGATAGAAATTGGTGCAGATTCAAGGACATTTGTGCCAGACCAAAGGATTGTGTTTGGTGCAGATCAGAGAAAGACGAATGAGGACATTTGTGCTAGATCGAAGGACTGTGTTTAGTGCAAATTCGAGGACCAGCTTTGGAGGTGATAGAGTTGAGGACAGAGATCTCCAGCCAGAGCAGGGAGGATAGGTGTCTTCTATGGATAGAGTTCCATTTGCTAAGGGCAGCGAAGGCAGAGGTCTTCTAGAGGATCACCAGCTAGAGCAGAGCTAGGGGATTGGTGTCTCCTATGGGTTGGTGCCCACGAACTCGAGATTAGGGGATTGGTGTCTCCTTTGGGTTGGTGCCCATAAACATTGTAATCGAGAAAGGTATTCCTAGAATTTTTATTGATAAAATTTAGTGAAAGATTTTATCTGTGGACGTAGCCCAACCATTCTAGGTGAATCACGTTAAAATTGTTGTCACTTTGTGGATGTTTTTATGCATTGCTTTGATATTGCTGTGGGTATATTGCTTTAATATTTTGTAATATAAAGGAAAAAGTAAAAAGAGGTCTTATACTGTTCACCCCCATCTCGAGATAAGCTTGTGTTCTTCAATTGGTATCAGAGCCGATGCCTTCGAAAAGTTTAACAGCTTAAAGGAAAAGCTAGTAAAAAACACAATGGATTATTCAAGTGGCAATGCAACACCTATTCTTGATGGGTCAAATTTTGGTCTTTGGAGTGCACGGATGAAGGTTCATCTAATGGCACTTGGTAATGAGGTATGGGAAGTAATCGAAGATGAGTACACTATTCCTGTACATGGTCCAAATACTAAAGAAGAAAGGCTCCTACATCACAGCAATTCAAAAGCAATGAATGCAATTACGAAAGGCTTACAAAAAGCAGATCTCACCAAAGTGATTCACTACAAGACAGCTAGTGAAATGTGGAAACAGTTGCAGGTGGTTCACATAGGTGATACAAATGTCAGAAATGCCAAGTTGAGACACTTCAAAGGTATGTTTGAACAACTCAATATGAATGATGATGAAAATATTAGTGAATACATGCTTCGTATTGATGAGGTTATTAACTCCATGAAAGACTTAGGTCTTGAGCTTGCTGAAAATGATGTTTGTCATAAGATTTTAAGATCTCTTCCGAATAGATTTAGTGAAAATATTTCTGCTATTGAGGAAGCTAAAGATTTGGATAAGTTGAAAAAGGATGAGCTCCATAGTATACTTGCAGCATTTGAGTTGAGAACTCAAGTGAAGGTTGATGTCAAGAAAGAGGCAGCTTTCAAGGCTACCAAGAAATCCAAGGGTAAATAGCTTCAAGAGAGTGATGAGTCTTCTAGTGATGAAGAGGCATATTACAGTAAGAAAGGCAAGTTCTCTAGAAAACACAAAAGCATAAAAAATATAAGATGTTTCAATTGTGGAAAGTTTGGTCATTATGCTACCGATCGTACTTGTTCCCAAGAATGAAAGTGATGAAGATAAACAAGATTCTAAGAGCAAGGATTCTGAAAAGCACAAGCATTACAAGAAAAACAAATATGAGCACAACAATCAAGGAAAGAGGTATTCTCACAAGCACAAGAAGAGTTTCTACCTATACAAAGCAAGTAAGTGTTCTAGTAGTGATAGTGAAAGTTCTTCAAGTGATAATGAAAATGAGATGTTGTTCATATCAGAAAAGAGGAAGAACCGAAACATAGATTCATTATCATGAAATGTCTTAGATGTGAAAATTTTGGTCACCTTGAGGATGATTGCACAAATAATGATTTTGTTTCTAGTATGTATGAGGATGCTTCAAAAAACTATAAGGAAGATGCTTGTATGGTTTTTGAAAAAGGTAGCACCTCTAGTGATAAGAAATCTGAAAAAGGCTTTGATGATTCAGAAAGCAAACAAATAAAGGATCTTGAAAGTGAACTTACTAACGCTCTTAGTGTTTTGAAAAAGGAAAGAAAAAAGAATGCTAGACTCAAGGATAAGTTAGATGAATGTTTTATGGAGAGAGATTCATCTCTTATAGAAAGTCTTGACTTCTCTATGGCTAAGACACAAGAACTCAAGGATGAGTTAGAGTCTAAGGTTCTTGAGTATAGTGAGTTAGAACAAAAAATGGCTTCTTTGAAAGAGGAAACTAAAGAGTACAAGGATAAGCTTTACAGGTTTCAAGATAGCTCCAAAAAGGTTAAGTCACTCATCAAAGGTCAAAGAAAGACAACGGATAAAATAGGCCTTGGTTTTGTTAAAGAACAAGCTGGAGAGTCTAGTAAGAGACTCCAAAAGGAAGAGAGTTCTGATGAGGAAAGTATTTCAGATCATGAGTCCTTGAATGATAGATGCGCAGAAACATAAAATGAAATTCAGAACTCTCTTCATGACCCAAGAGGTCGAATAAATGAAGAAGTTTTCAGGACCCAAGAGGTCGAATAAAAGAAAATTTCATGATAGATGTTTTGCGTGTCACAGGTTTGGTCACATGGCTACACATTGCATGGCTCAAGTGAAGAAGGTAAACGACAATTTCAGAAGCGCTAGTTTCTTTCGAGGGTACTGCTACTCTTGTCAATAGTTTGGGCACAAGGCAGTCTATTGCAAGGTTAATTACAGGAATAGGTTTGATCAAAATAGGTTTGGCCAGAACAGGTTTGGTCAAAACAAGGTTAGTCAGAACAGGCAGATTCAAAGAACAGGTATGCTTAAAAGAAATAACATTGTTACTTGTTATAAGTGTAACAATGAAGGTCACACAGCTAGACAGTGTAGAGCTAAACTTCCAAGGTACAAGAATAGGAGCAGTGGTATGAATAGATCCAAGGATCAAGGCATGGATAAGAACAGGAATGATAACAGAAACAAGAACAGTGACAAGAATAGGAATAGGAATATGGGCAAAGAGTTCAAGAGAAGGCCCGACAAGGAAATTATAGATGCTGATGATGATCAGTGCCTAATGGGAGTTTTACTCCTACCCCAAAATTAATCACCTCATTAGGAGGTGGGGGAGGGACTAAGCTAAGAGGATCATTCTTAGTCGCGAGCCCCAAAGGTGACCCTTTGCCATTGATGACAAAGGGGGAGAGATATGAGTAAGGGGGAGAGCTTCAAGTGAAGAGGAAAGCTTCAAGTCAGGGGGAGCAAAACTTCAAAGGAAGATTCTCAGTTGTGGGCATAGTTTCTCAGTTGTTAGCACAGTTGGTTTTAGTTTTGGCTCCTGAGATGTGTTTTCAGTAAAGGTTTGCCATCAATGACAAAGGGGGAGATTGTTGGCAATTTTGGGTACCTTGGGTATATTGCTTTTGCTCAAATGTATAAGTTGTCATTGATGTCAAGAAGCTTTTGAAGGAATTTTATTTTATGTAAAATAATTTGTTTTAATGAAGGTTCGGCATGACAGGTTCGAAAGTAAGTTTGAAAAATGTCGCGATATCGTGACATGTCGCATTTTCACGACTTGAGCAGGAGAGAGAAAGCTTTTTAGAAAAGTGTCGTGATATTGTGACATGTCACATTTTTGTGACTTAATCAAGCGAGAGAAAGCTTTTTAGAAAAGTATCGTGATATCGCGACATGTCGCAGTTTCGCGACTCAAAGAGGAGAGAGAATTTTTGGAGTCAGAAATGTCGTGATTTCGTGACATATTGCAAGGAAGGTTGAACGAACCAAAAAGTGTCACGATTTCGCAACATGTTGCAAGAGAGAGAGTTCAAAAGAAAAAATATCATGATTTCATGACATAATATAGGAGAGAGAGTCCAGGAGAAAAAGTGTCACGATATCGCGACATGTCGGGTTTTCGTGACCCGAAGAAAAGAAAAGCGCTAAGGAGAAAAAGTGTCACGATTTCGCGACAAGTCAAAAGACAAAGTGGAAGCAAGATAAAGTGTCACGATTTTGTGACATGCTACAGATGAAAATGTTCCAAGTAAGAACTGTCACGATTTCGTGACATGCAACAAAGGGAAGAGTCTGAAATGAGAAGCATCGCGATTTCGTGATAGGTTGCAAAGAAAATGTACAGAAGCTAGAAGCGTCATGATATCATGACATGTTCCATTTTCGCTAGTGCAAGTAGACAAGAGCGCAAGGAAGAGAAAGTGTCATGATTTCATGATAGTTTGAGTTGGCAGCATTTGGTTTGAGAAAGTGTCACGATTTCACGACAGAAACAGAATGCAAGCCTTCTATAGGAGAAGTGTCATGATTTCTCAACAAAAGCAGAGAGGAAGGCTATGAAGATAGAAGTGTCACGATTTCATGATAGAAACATAATGTAGGCCTTATATAGGAGAAGTGTCATGATTTCATGACAAAAGTAGAGAGGAAGGCTATGAAGACAGAAGTGTCGCGATTTCATGACAAAAATAGAAATGAGGTCGACGAAGGGAGAAGTGTCGCGATATCGCGACAAAAGCAAAGTTGATGCTGACTAAGTCAGAAGTGTCACAATATCACGACAAGAGCTTAGTTGAAGTTGAAAAATGCTAAAGTGTCATGATATTGTGACAAAATCCAAAATAAGGTATACGGTTGCAAAGGTGTCATGATATCATGACATGTAGTTTCGTGAGAGAAGCTACAGAAGTGTTCCAGAGGCAGTGAAGCCGAAAAAGTTAAATTTTAGCCGATAAAAATTAGGGCTTGCAGCCGACGTAGATTAGGGTTTATTTTTGGTATAACAGTCGACTAAGATTAAAGTTTTCATCATGAAAATTTTGTTATAAAAGGAGGGCTGTTTGGAGAGTTGAAGGGTCGATGAATGTGTAGTTGATGTGCGACGTTCGGAGATAGTGCGTAGTGCAAGAAGTTCGATCGCTGAGAGCAGAGTGCGAATTCGATCATAGTGTGCAGAGTGCATTTCATCGAATCATTCTAAGTGTGAAAGATCACAAAGGAAGCAGAGTGTGCGAAGACGATGCCGCTGTGATTGTGTAGAGGTGCAAAGGTTGAAGTTTGACCAAGTTTAGCTGTAACTGCATAGAGAGAACTTAAGGACATATTTGTGTGAGCTTTTCTGAGAGCTTACAAGCAGATTTGAGACAAATATTTGTGAAGACTTGTGGACAGCTTTGAGCAAGTTTTTTGAGAGCTTGTGAGTAGGTTTTGGACAAGTCATTGAGAGGGCTTGTTGGACACATTTGAGCAAGCTTTTGTTGAGCTTGTGGAGTAGTTTGGGCAGGTTCTAGTAAGAACTTGCAAAGCAAATCTGAGACAAGTCTTGGTGAAGACTTGGGTGAAGATCAAGCAAGCTTTAGTGAAAGCTTGTGAACCACTTTTGTGAACCAAAATTGAGAACCAGTCGAGGACAAAAATTGGTGTAGATTCGAGGACATTTGTGCCAGACCAAAGGACTGTGTTTGGTGCAGATCAGAGAAAGACGAACGAGGACATTTGTGCTAGACCGAAGGACTGTGTTTAGTGCAAATTCGAGGACCAGCTTTGGAGGTGATAGAGTTGAGGACATAGGTCTCCAGCCAGAGCAGGGAGGATAGGTGTCTTCTATGGATAGAGTTCCATTTGCTAAGGGCATTGGAGGCAGAGGTATTCTAGAGGATCACCAGCCAGAGCAAAGCTAGGGGATTGGTGTCTCCTATGGGTTGGTGCCCATGAACTCGAGATTAGGGGATTGGTGTCTCCTTTGGGTTGGTGCCCATAAACATTGTAATAGGGAAAGGTATTCCTAGAATTTTTATTGATAAAATTTAGTGAAATATTTTATCCGTGGACGTAGCCCAGCCATTCTGGGTGAACCACATTAAAATTTTTGTCACTTTGTGGATGTTTTTATGCATTGCTTTGATATTGTTGTGGGTATATTGCTTTACTATTTTGTAATATAAAGGAAAAAGTAAAAAGAGGTCTTATACTGTTCACCCCCCATCTCAATATAAGCTTGTGTTCTTCAATGGACCCTTTTATCCATATGCTCATAGATTGCTCCCCTGAAAATGCAATCTAATTCCTCAAGCACAGTGCAACTGAGTTCTCGGAATTTCATGCAAAGCGAGGTGGAGTGCAGTTGACAGGTCAATTCCTTTCGTCAAAAAAGGGTAAAATTTTATTTATTTATTAATTTCATTTTTTTTAAGGTATGAAAGTTTTATTTTATTTATTTGTTAATTTATTTCTAAATCTCTTAATTAAATTAATTTATCTTTTTGATTAATTAAAATATCCATTTTTAATTAAGTTATTTTTAAATTAATAAATTATAAAAGATTTTTTTTTAACTTTAGATTAAAGTTAAATTTTTAAATATTTAGCCTTAGGGGTATTTTTTCAAGGCACTACATTGTAACAGGGTATTTCTATTTTTTTTTTACCCTGATTTTAAGTGTTTTTCCTTGTTACTCCTGGCTTATACCTGGTTTCACGTGGCTTCTGATTTGGCTACCCAAGTGGCAGAACTTGCACATGTTGTAAATGCTTTAGCAGATAAAGCTAATGATACTACCATGGCAGAAGTCCTTAGTAACCTTGCAGTGAAGGTAAATGACATTTCCATCCACAATGCTTCAGATTCTGCTCATGAGTCTCACGTGAGAGTTTGATGTGAAGTGCCACATTATGATGGATCCCAGAACCCTGAAGTCTTGAATAGTTGGATTCTTGACATGAGGTCTTGGTTTTCTTACACTCAGCTTTCATATGATGATCAAGTACGATATGCTAAGCTAAATTTTTTTGGTTTAGCCAAAGTACTTGTCGAAAGGAACAAGGGTCATGATGAGCTTACCACTTGGGATGAGCTTGTAGACTGTCTCAAAACCAATTTTTATCCTTCCAATTATTCTAAGGAATTGGTAATTAAGTGGTTTCGATTTTGACAAGGTACTAATATGACTGTGCAGGAATATATCTTCCAATTCAATAGGTACAGGATACTTTTGAATGTGGAGGAAGATATTAAAGATTTGATTCTCAAATTTTAAAGTGTCTTGTTGGAGCATTTGTACAGGGAAATTATGTTTGTTTCTATAGAAACATTGGACGCAGTTTTCAACTAGGCGCAGCTTGCGAAGGACAAGTTCAAAGTGCATTCGTAGGGATTCCATGCTCTTGTTACTCAAGTGGTTGCTAACTCATCAAAAGGGAATAATTCTTGCTCACAAAAGAACTTTGCCCAAAAGAAGAATTCCTCTTCTCCATCTCCTTCTTCTCCTTCTCCTTCCGCTTCTACTCCTTCTTCTTCTTCCAAACCTTCTTCTAAATTTTTTTGTAACTATTGTAAGAAAAATGGTCATGAAAAAGCTGATTGTTTTAAGCTTAAGAAGAATAGTTTAGTCATCATTACTCAAGAGGAGGATGCTTCCAAAGGTCCCCTTGAGTCAGTGGGAGAAAGTAGAGTATACATGGAATTACGAGGTAAGCTCAATGAGGTTACCTTGCTACATGTAAGTTCATCAGGGGGCGCTCGTGATGCTTTGTTTATCACTCGAGCTCATTTGCTCCATAATTTTACAATAGATTTTATAGTGGATAATGGCTCATAGAAAAATCTAATTCCGAGGTCCATTGTCGAGCAATTGAAGTTACCTATGGAGCCTCATCCTCAACCTTATTATTTGGGTTGGAAGGATAGTGGAAGGGGCTCAAAAATTACTCACACTTGCACATTAAAATTTGTACTTGGCCCATAATTCATAGATCAAGTCACTTGTGATGTGAATCCTATGGATTGTTGTGGGATTTTGCTTGGACAACCTTTTCAGTATGATAGGAGAGTTGTTTATGATTCTTTTAAAATAACCTACACCTTTCAAAAATATGGTAAGGTATTTCTCATAAACAACACTAACACTCGTAACATCATTCTAAATTCCAAGCAAACACAAAAGGCAATTAAAAAAGGTGGTGAGGTTGCTCTAATTTTCATTCGCTCTCAAAACACTCCTACATCCACATACATTACAAAGCAACACTCTTCAATGGATAAACTATTGTAAAATTACTCACACATATTTCAGGATCCATAGTCTCTTCCTCCAAATCACACAATTAATCACAACATTGAAATCATTCCTGGTTCTTCACTACCTAATGCACCCATGTATAGACAATCTATTTTGCAAAATGACGAAATTAAAAGGCAAATAGAAGATTTGTTGTCTAAGGGTTTCATTAAGTAAAGTAATTCTACTTGTGCATCACCTATTTTGTTGGTTCTTAAAAAGGATGGCACTTGGAGATTGTGCATTTATTTTCATGCTTTGAACATAATTTTTGTAAAGAATAGATATCCACTACCGCGCATTGATGATTTATTAGATCAGCTCCAAGGATCTAAGTTCTTTTCAAAAATAGATCTCAAAAGTGGATATCATCAAGTGTGTATCCAAGCTGAGGATACATGGAAGACAAATTTTAAGATGAAGATGGGCCTCTTTGAATGGTTGGTCATGCATTTCGGTCTTACCAATGCTCTTGCAACCTTCATGAGGTTGATGAATGATGTATTTCGTGATGTACTTGACAAATTTTTAATAATATATCTTGATGATATATTGATCTTCTCAAAAAATTGGGAGGAACGCCTTGGGCATATCCATAATACACTTGATCTTCTTGTGAAGGATAAATTATATGCCAATCCTTCCAAGTGTTCTTTTGGCAATACTTCAGTTTCTTACCTTGGTTATGTGATTAGTGAAAGTGGAATTCAAGTGGATCCCACTAAAGTTGATATTTTACCTACGTGGTCCCCTCCTTCTACTCTCACCGAGTTAAGGAGTTTTCTAGGACTTGTAAATTTTTATCTCAAGTTCATTCCTCAATATTCCACCCTTGCAGCTCCATTGCATTTTCTCACTAAGTGTAAAGTTCCCTTTCATTGGGAGAAAAACCAATATGTTGCCTTTGAGAAATTAAAAAAGAAACTTTGTACAACACCTGTGTTAACTTTACCTAACCTCTCTCAACCTTTTGAGATTGAAATGGATGCCTGTAAAATTGCTTTAGGTGTTGTGCTCAAACAGAATGGTCATCCAGTTGCTTATCATTTAGAAACTTTTTTTGCTGCTAAGTTGAACTATTCTACATATGACAAGGAGTTGTATGTATTAGTTTAAGCTATCAAGTACTGGCAACATTATATTTTGGGAAAATATACAGTAGTACACACTGATCACATGCCTCTCAAGTTCCTATAATATCAAAGTAAAATTGAAGAATCAAGACATATGAAGTGGGCCTCTTACCTCCAACAATTTCATTTGGTGATCAAGTACAAAAAGGGGAAGAGTAATACTGTTGCTGATTGTTTGAGTTGGCATCCTAACTCTCTTGATTTAACAGTAATGTCTACTTCACACTTGGGATTTCAAACTTGGCCTAATAAGTATTCACAGGATCTTGATTTTGGGAAAGTATTTGAGCAAGTAAGTAAACCTTCTTCTTCCAATTTGCGTCCTTTCCAAGATTTCTACATCAAAGAAGGACTTCTTTACAAATTGGACAATTTTTGTGTTCCTTGTGATCCAAGAGTGTCACTTCTTAAGGAAGATCATTCAACACTTTATGGTGGTCACTTTGGAAAACACAAAACACTTCATCACTTGCAAAGATTTTTCTACTAGCCTAAAATGCAGAGGGATGTGCTGAGATTTCTCAAACAGTGTGCAATTTGTTGTCGCTCAAAACCAGCTAACAAGAAGTTTAGCTTAGGCATTCCTTTACCCATTCCTTCTCATACTTGGAAAAGCATTTCCATGAATTTGGTTAGTGGTTTTCCCATGACAGTGCGACAACATGATTGTGTGTTCGTGGTGGTTGACAGATTCAGTAAAATGACGAAGTTTATTCCATACCAAAAGAAAATTTCTACAGTCGACTTAGCCCAATTATTCTTTGATAGCATTTGGAAATCCTTTGGTCTACCTACCAGTATTATATCGGATCGTGATTCATGCTTTGTGGGTCACTTTTGGTGTTCTTTATGGAAAATTTTGGGAGTTTCCCTTAACTTTTCCACCACCTATCATCCACAATCTGATGGGCAGACTGAAGTGGTAAACCGTACACTTGTGCAAAGTTTACGAATCTATCATCACACTTCACCAACAAAGTGGGACTTGAGTCTCACTCATATTGAACATGCCTACAATAGAGCACTACATTCTTCTATAGGTCACTCGCCTTTTGAGGTTTGTTTGGGATTTTAGCCCTTGGTACCTTATGAGTTACCTTTGTCTTTACCTTCTCCTATCACTTATCATCTTCAGAAGGAGCAAGACAAGGCACACTCATTTATTTAGTACTTACATAATATTCAATCAAAGGTGATTGAAATTTTACAAAAGATATAGTAGCAACAAAAAAAGGCCATGGATCGACATCAAATTCCTCATCCATTTCAGGTTGGTGACAAAGTATGGTTGCATCTTGACAAGCAGCATTTTACTGATAAGACTAAGTAAAATCAAACCAATTCGCTATGGGCCTTATAATATCCTTCAACAGGTTCCCAAGAATGCTTTTTGTCTTGATATTCTTGCACACTTAGGGATTCATGACATCGTCAATGTAGATATTTTGAAGTTGTACTTTGATTCTACATTGGAGACCACACCAGCTATCAATCATCCTATGGACATGGTTCCTAATTCTTAGTTACCATTGGATTCTGATCAGATCTATGACATGAAGACTCGACAGACTTGCCAAGGGTCTACCACCTCGTATCTTGTGGCTCGGTGAGGACAGCTGTCGTATCAAGCTTGTTGGATTTCTTTTCATCAGATGTCCCATGAATTTCCTACTCTTCTAAAAGCATTGGAGGCCAATGCTTCTATTTTGGGGAGGCATGATGATGATTTATGTTTACATCTCTCATATGACCCCTCTAGTAGTTCCTAGCTAGGTTTACATAGTTTATTTCTTGCAAATTAATATTGTAAGTGAGTCTCCTTCTCACATACACTTGTGTGCACTAGTTGTCTTCTAGTTGTCACTTTGGAGTGTTAGTTAGGAAGTGTGAACTCAAAGTAGGAAGTGTGTACTTCAATATAGCTAAAAGGATCTTCTAGTTAGCATCTTACATTTATTTCTTAGATTAGAAGTTATGTGCATTCTCCTTTGCACTATTGTAGCTTATGGTTAAGCATATTGGATCAAATCCATGATTTGGTGGGTTTGGTTATGTATTTTGGGCCTTTAGAGCCTATAAATTGAGTTGTAAATAATAGAAACTTTAGTTGGATTTTCAATCCTTTTCAAGATTATAGATTTTTGAGGTAGAATTTGAAGAGTTTCAGGTGAAGAAAAAAAGCTTATACTAAGGGGGGGTGAATAGTATGAGACCACTTTTTACTTTTCTTTCCCAATCAATATTATACAATGTATCAATAGCAATATCAACAACAGTAATCAAAGAAATGCACAAATCATCACACATAATAAAGACACCAATTTAATGTGGTTCACCCAATGTGGGATACTCCACGGAGAAAATATTTCACTAATATTTTCTCAATAAATCTCTTGGGAATAATTTCCATATTACAATGTTTATGGATCTCTGTCCAAAGAAGACACCAATCCCCTAATCAGGTTCATGAATCTCTATCCATAGGAGAACTCCTTTATCCTCTGCTCTAGCTAGTTATATTCTAGAAGAACTGCTATCTCCACTACACTGGCTAATGAATATCTATCCACTAAAGACTCCTATCCTCATTCAAAAGACCTATCCTCATTGCCCTGGATAATGGATCTCTATCCAATGGAGACTATTGTCCTCTATACTCTGTCACCTCCAAAGCTTACTCTCAGCTCTGTCTCAAATATATACTAAATAGAGTCCTTCGATCTAGCACAAATATGCTTAATATCTGTATTTGGTCTAGCATAAACCTATCCTCAAATCTGCACCAAAATCTATCCTCAAATCTGTACTACACATAGTCCTTTGGTATAGCACAAATCTATTCTCAATCTTTGTCCTCAAGCCTTAACACAACTTGACTTAATCACCAATCAAATTTGTTGGATCTACCCCAAACTTTAACTTAAGTTTTGAACAAATCAATCAATCAACTCTACTCACAAGTCTTCTCAAAGACTTATCTCAAATATGCCTTGTAAGCTTCCAAAAAATCTCACACTAATCTATCCACAAGTCCTCTCTAGAACTTGTCCAATTTTCTCAACAATATTTGTCCTCAAATCTATATTGTAAGCTTCCACAAAAGCTCACACTAATCTATCCACAAGTCTTCTCTAAGACTTACCTCAAATCTGCTCAACAAGTCCTCACTAGAACTTGTCCAATCTCACAGAAACATATAGAGAATTGTTAGAGACTCAATATGCTTCACATTCATTACAATGCTCAATCACTTTCAATATCTCTTTTTATCATAGAAAAATATAGATAATTGTTAGAGACTCAATATGTTTCACACTCTCAAACACTCAACCTCTTTCTCAAATCAATTCAGAATATGGAAATATTTATTTCACATAACTTGAACTATCACTTCAACACATCCAATTGACTAGGCTTAACCAACTCCACTCAATAAATCACTCAATGAAACAATCCTTGCTCACAAACCCTAGTCCAAGGATATGAAAACTCAATTATTTCCAACCAATCTCACATAACAATGATACTCATATTCTTTCACAAACCCTAGTTCAAGATAGTTCACAAATTCACATAAAAATGATACTCATGATCTTTCACAAACCCTAGTTCAAGATAGTTCACAACTTCACATAACAATGATATTCATGATCTTTGCACAAACTCTACTTCAAGCATAAAAGCTTTACTCAATATTTCCAACAATGCTTATCAAACAAGGTTTCTAGAATCAACTTTCATTCCAAAAAACCAAATTTAACAATGCTTATCAAACAACCCTTTTCACTCCAACTTAGCTGTATCGCTCCAAATTTTTCACATCCTTACCTTCAGGCTATAGGATCCGTGCCCAGAAGCGGGATGCAAAAAATATGGGACAATACCTCGAACTGAGAGGCCCTTTGAAGGTCATGCCTCTCGGGGGTGGCGTATAAGGGTGAATTTTTGACGGATGGTGGGTTCACCAGGAAACTTTTGAGTGGCAGTTTCCACGCCTAGGTTGAGAGTAGGTTTGATGTGTTCATTTTGTACTTTAATCATTCAATTACTAGGTTTGGCCAAGATGAACCTAATCTATTCTATATGTCAATGATGATTTATATGAATACAGAAAACATGAATAAGTGCTAAACACAAAAAGTATGCTAAATAAGACAAAATATACCTGATTTCGGATGTCTGATGAAGATTCTGAGGTTTGTAGAAGTCCAGATCATCTCAAATCTTACAATATCATCTGCAATTGAACAAAATCATCTCATATCTTAGTTGGTCATCTGAGATCAGACGAGATCATCATCGATTTAATGAATTCATCAGGCGAATTTGTTAGAAACCTGCAGTCACAGAAACATATACCAAAAACCAAAAATACAACTGCAAAAGCAAGGGGAAATGATAGAAATGATAGTAAATTTGCCTAAATGATATATCCAAATAGCAATTAAAGGAAGTGCATTAATTTAATAATTTATTTTAACTTTATCATGCATCTATGCTAAATGAGGTGAACTCCAGAATGAAGAAAATATAATAAAATAAGTTAATGCATAAAGGAATGAAGAGAGAAGATAAAGAAATGCAAACTATGGGCTCTGATTGCCCCCAATATAGACTACAGTCAAGATTGCCTCCAATCGTACAAGATCGTCACTGATCTATGATAGGATCGTCTAAAATCTTTTGGAATCGCCTGCGGCGATCCGAGATTGCTTCGACTGAAAAACAGTAAAATTCCTGCAAGAAAACTTGAAATACACGATGCAAACGAAGGTGTGAAGGTGTTCTAATGCACAAGAAACTAAATTTGCAAGGAAATCAGTCAGCCAGGGGGATAAACTAAGAAAATCCCAGTTTATATAGGATTAGGGGGAGGTTAGGAGGTTGGAGATCATCCCTATTTGGGGGATATCCAATGGGGGAGACTCTAACTGCGCAGACACGCTTTTTGCCCAAGTTAGAGAAGCTATTGAAATAGAAGCTAATTATGAAAATTCGGTTTTGGGACGAAATCGTCTGGATGTTCTATTCCAGACGAATTCGTCAGATTTGGGACGATTTTGTCTGATTGTCAACGATATCGTCCAACGATAAAAACAAATTCTAAAAATGGCACGAAAAACAAGGGGAGCGGGTAATGGGCTGTTAATGGGCGGTTTTGGGTTAAAATTCAAAATTTTATCTTTTTACTAAGGTTTAACTATGCCAATTTTAGGGTTCTACATTTTTCCCCCTCTTTAGCAAATATTTCAAAGAAAATACGTTAAAGACGAGTTCTTCCCATTTTACGAAAAAGCAAAATTTTACTCAATTTTCTAGACGACAATTCTAGGTCGAATTGTATGACGGCTGACTATGGTGCCCCCTCCGTGTTTTTACCCAAATAGAACATTTGAGGTAAAAGCGTGGAAAATCAAAATTAAAAATATTGTTGTTTTTTTAAATAAAATTAAGAAAAATAGGGTAAAACCCCAATTCATTTTTATTGTTCATTTTTACTGTTTGAGAGCTCTACAAACAAAAATGGTCGAGACAGCGCACAGATCGATAGAGTTCTGACGCGGGCTACGAGTAAGGATCTAAACTTGATGCATTATGTTTTTAATTAGATTTGTGGAATTTTTGATTGAAATTTTGACTGTTTTGGGGTATCACGGCCATTTTTAGGCCGTCGACGTCATCAGGATGAAATCGCCCCAATTTCGTCGAAATCATCCCTAGATCATCGATTTCATCTAAGGGCGAAATCAGCAAAATAGGGGCAATCCCGTCCAACAAGGGGCGATCCCCAAGTTGCAAAATAGGAGACGATTTCGTCCTACAAAGGATGATTTTACCCAATTTAGGACGATATCATCCAATGGTGGATGATATCATCATTTTTATGAAATTAAGTTTATCTGAATTGCATTTAATTAACTTTAAGAATTGGTTTATTAATGAATTTTATTGTTTTATTTTTTGTTTTGCATAGGGGATTACTAAAGAGTTGGGAGTGGAAATACGGGGGGCTGAGGGATGACGTGGCCACGCTCGACCAGGCGGAGCAAGACCGACTAGCATAGGTCAAACTATAGCATGTGGCAGAGATGCCACAAGTACCGATAGACATGGGGCTACTGACAGCCCTAGCAGAGAGGTGGTATTCGGGGTCGTCCTACTTCTAGTTATCGACAGGGGAGATGGCTCTCACACTAGAGGACGTATGGAGAATCTGGAGGATCCCAATATAGGGATGGTTGATGACTCCTACAACCAATCAGGGCTAGGTTATGATAAGGCTGAGCAGAGACCCAAGCTTCACCCTGGAGAAGGGCAGAGTGAACATCGAGTCACTGAGGTAGATGCCTAGGACATCTAGGTTGACTCAAGTTTTTGCTAGGGTAGTGGGTGGCCTATTACTGTGCCACCAGAGCGGGTGTAGATTACCTTGGCTCCTTTCAGATGTGGTCTGCGACATGAGAGACCATGGGTATAGATTTGCATGGGGTAGCTTTGTACTATACCGCTTGTATAGGATCCTGCATGGGGTCGTATATAAGGGAGACCGATGTCTGGTTTTGACATCGCTACTATAGGTTTGGTGCTGGGAGCACATCACGGTGCGAAGGTCGGTAGGACTCCCACTGACAGGGGTTGAATGAGAGAGGCCCAAAGTTTTTTATTGGTGGCTACAAAGAGGGTCACAGTGGCAGATAGATCTATTGATGTCACAGAGGTTGCTAGACGACCTCATCCCAGACCAGATCACCTGGAGGCCATGGAGAGAGCACCCAGGGTGGGAAGAGGATGGACAAGAGCTGGCTCGCATCAAGCGAGTCTGTTGGCTGAGGATGGAGCGAGGAGAGGTAGAGATCCACCGCTACGATTGAGGTTTGTGATAGTTCGGTCTTCAACAGGGGATAGTCCAGGCTCAAGTGCAGACACTACAGGATGAGGCTACATAACTCAGGGCTCAGAGTGGAGGGGCGAGCCTTCAGGATCTGGTGTAGGCTATTGCTCAGACCATGTTCTACCAAGGGTTGTACTATCATGTGGTTCTAGAGAACCAGAGGATACCATTTCTAGCCCCCATTGTAGAGCCGATCACAATGGGATCATTGAGGACATCCTCACGATCAACAGTGAGGACTCAAGACACAACATGGACCTCTATGGTACCACCTCCTCCACACCAGGGTGGGAGAGGAGATGAGGTGAAGAGCTCGAGGGCTTCTCGAGGCTAGCTGCTACAGACTGGATAGAGATTGTATATATTATTATTATATATTTTTTGAGAGGATTGAGTATGCCAGGGTATTGATTGTGGCATACCAATCCAGTTTTGAGATGATGTACATATATTATGATATATATATATATATATATATATATATATATATATATATATATATATATATATATATATATATATATATCTTTTATGATATGACTTGTCCACATGTTTTATGATGCTTTAATTTTGGATTTGTTGATTGATTATTCATGTAATTATGTCGTTTGGAAATAAATTATAATTTTATGTCATGCCATAAAATTTAAATGGAATAATCTGATGTAAACAAATGGTCGGTTTTGGTGTAATTTGATGAAAAATAAAGAGACTTCTAACAATAATTTCAAAGGACATTGTCACTGTTATAGACCATTTCATGGAGTCGCCGCTCGCTAGGTCATCAAGCTAATCCCAGTATAGAAATATTGTGAAAATTAAAAGGGTTCTTAAGAGACTGTCTTAAGACTTTGCATTATAAAAAGATTATGCATGAGATATTAAAAGAAATATGATTTTTGCTAGGCATAAATTCCTAAGTGTGATAATTTTTTTGAATAAATCCTTATGAATTATACTATGGTTGCAAAATGGAATGTTGACATAATGAAATGAAATAGAAAAATGTGTTCGTTCTTTTTAAAGCACAATTGTGTAACATAATGATGGAAGCCATATGTTCTTATGAATTAAAATGAATGGGAAAATAAAATTAGAACAATGGTTTGCACTAGGCATAGAATTATAGGTTTAGACTTATACCATCATCGCGAAATCCAAAAAAGTAATTTTATTGCATAATTGATTTTTGATTTTGAGATAAACAAAAAAAATATATATATTTGAATTTATTGCTAGATTTTTGAAGATGTTGTTGAAATAATTTGGATTTTTGAAAACAATGTATGTAATTGTTTTTATACTAAACAGATGTTATTTAAATAAGAAGATAAAATTATTCCAAAAGGAGTTGCAGAAATATTTTAAATTATCTCAAAGACAAAATGTAGATTTATAAGGAACCCTCATGTGCAAATGTGAGTTCATTACTGATCTTGATTTATCATGATGATACAAAATCTCTCAAATACAAATGTGTGTGCAATTGTATTATTCATTCCCCAATTTTGAGCAAGATAATTTGATACAAGTAATTTGAATTAACCAAATGAGTGTTCGTTGCCATGATTTATATGCATGTAACCGTACCAAACTACTATGTAAGTTAGGTCATCAAGAGCTAGCTGATCCATAAGCCGACATAGGTCTATACAAAAGAAGGTCGCTAATGTGACAAACATATCACCATGCTAGGGATTACCCAAGGCCAAGCGGGTTGGGCACAAATCGCCTGTTATGGGGCTTACCTCACAGTTTTCGAATAATTGAGAATTCTAGGGATTCAAGCTCATTCACCCTTCTTTTCTTTTCAAGGGGTAGGGAAAGGGATTTTATTGCTTTTTGCTTTTTTTTTTTTTGTATTTTTTCTTGGAACTGAGATAATGCTGAAATATTGCTACAATGGTACAAAATGATATTTTTATTTTTCTCATTTTCTTTGACTTTTCTTTTTCTTCCTATGCTAGGGATACTTGCTCGGATTGGCTGTAGAGCAAGGGATTTTTATTTTGGGTAGGGGTGAACTTGTCCTTTTGCCAATTCTCAAAGATTCTAGACCATGTGCATGATAGGATAGCAGGGGAAACTTTTCTCTCAAGAAACCATTTCTACAATGTAGAATTATATCGAATTTGCAATGAAATCATTTTAATGTGAAGAGATATACTTGGTTTAAGTAAATAACAAGGTCAGTTCTCTATGCTCAAAACTTTATTTAATTCAACTATGGACTTTGATATAAGAGAGATTAATAATCATACAAAGTAAAATCAAGATATTTATTCATGTGAGTGTGAAAGTGCGGGATTCCAAATAAATGCTAATTTATCCAAAATAACTGGAAATATAACTGCAATACTTCAAGAATTGACGAGTATGAAAATAAAAGATGTTTTTGAAGATTTTGATGATTTTGAAGTTTTTATATTTTTATTTTAATTTATGAATTGAAAGAAACACAATGTGATTTTTTTGAAATTTTTATATGAATAACTAAAATGAAACAACATGCAAAACAACAATATATATAATGATGAAATGACCAAATTTTATGCATAATAGCATTTGAGATGCATAATTTTCATAGGTTCTTTAAGATCTTTACCATATAAGGTAGCTAATTGGTATGCTCCTGAGCCAAATTTAGTAGTGATGACATATGGCCCAAGCCAGTTAGGTTCAAATTTACCTTTAAGATCTTTAGTTGCATTAGTATTTTTTTTGATTTTTTTTTAAGACAATGTCACCGATCTCAAAGGATCGATGATAATTTCTTGAGGTATGCTCATTTAAGCTTGTTTTGGTAGGCACGAAGATGTTCCAAAGCATTGCTGCGCTTCTCATCTAGGAGTTCCAGCTGACTAAGTCTGCCAACATGATATTCATCTCCTACTTCAGTATCTTGAAGTAGTAGAGCCAAGGAAGGAACTTCTAATTCAAAAGGAAAAATAGCTTCAGCGCCATAAACCAAAACAAAAGGTGAAGCACCCGTGGGAGTATGAACACTAGTTCGATAAGCCCACAAAGCAAGATATAATTGGATGTGACAATATCGACTAGATTTATTGACCAGTCTTTTGAGGATTTTGATTAATGTTTTATTAGATGCTTCTGCTTGGCCATTACCATGAGGATAATAGGGAGTGGACCAACGATGTTGAATTTTATATTTTTGACATAACTTTTTGACATCTTTATTTTTGAAACAAGTGCCATTATCTGAGATGAGATTTGCAAGAATTCTGAACCTACAAATAATTTGATTAAAGATAAATTTGGAGACTTGTGTTCCAGTGCAAGAAGCTAAGGGCATAGATTCAACCCACTTCATGAAATATTCAGTGGTAGTTATGATAAATTTGTGTCCATCAGATGACATAGGGTTGATTTTTCCAATGATTTCTAAGCCCCATTTTGAAAAGGGCCAAGGATATGAAATAGCCTATAGCTCTTGTGCAGGCGCATGGACAAGGTCAGCGTGTTTTTGGCACTTGTTGCAATGGTGCACATAATCATGTGCATCATTCTCCATGGTAGGCCAAAAATATCCTATCCTAAGGAGCTTCTTAGTAATGGTGCTACCACTAAAATGTCCCCCATAAGATCCATCATGGGCTTCACTCAAAGCTGATCTAGATTCTTCTAGATTCAAACATCTCAATAGGATGCCTTCAAAATATCTCCTATACAAGGTATTACCAATAATTACGAAGTTACTTGCTCATCTATGTAATAACCGGCTCTGATTGCTATTACAACCTTCAGGGAAGGTCCCAATTTGATGAAAGTTAAATATATTAGTGTACCAAGGTTCAGGAGTAGTTTCGTTGATTAGAAACACATCCAAAGGTTCTAAGCATGATTTATTTGAAGTGGGTTCCTGGAGTCAACAAATAATGATGGTAGCATATTCGTCATCTAACTCTAAGGGCAAAAGAGATGCAGCTACAGCCATAGCATCAACCGCACGATTGCTAGTTCGAGGAATAGCTTCCAAGATAACTTGATCAAATAGGGATAATAATTGTAAGACATATGCTTTATATGGGTGTAATTTATCATCTCTGGTCTGATAAACATCATTGATTTGATTTATGACAAGTTGAGAATCATTGAAAACTAATAAATTTTTAATTTTTAGTGCCAAGGAAGCTCGTAATCCAAGGATTAGAGCCTCATATTCAACAGTGTTATTAGTGCAAGCAAAAATTAATTTGAAGGACAAAGGTATAAGATGTTTTTGCAAAGATATTAAAATAATACATGCACCAGCCCCACTCATGTATCAGGCTCTATCAAAGTATAGGGACCATTGCTCTGGATGGGCTGCCTCTAATTTAAGGCATTCATCGAGAAACTCAATGATGAGGGGATGGGTAGACTCTAAGGGTGCAACAACTAATTGATCTGCTATGATTTGACCCTTAACAAAATTTTGTCCTATAAACGTGAGTTCAAACTTGCTTAGCGCAAGAACCCACTTTGTGGTGCAACCAAATAAGTACGATCGACTCATGAGATACCGTAAAGGATCAAATTTAGCAATAACATACATTTTCTAACTAAGCATATAATGGCATAGTTTTTGTGTAGAAAATACGACTTCTAGACATAACTTCTCTAATGTTGTATAGCGAGTTTCATAACTGATTAAGGTTCTACTGATATAATAATTAGCACGCTCTTTCTTCTCATCATCAAGTTGAGCTAACATAGCTCCTAAGGCAAGATCTGAAGCAAAAATATACAAGATAAATGGGCGATCAAATCTAGGTGGTGAAAGCACAGGTGGGTTAAGGAGATATTGTTTGAGGAGTTCAAATGCTTCATGACATTCGTCATCCCAATGAAAAGAGACATCTTTCTTAAGAAGCTTAATAAAGGGTCATGTTTTGTCTGCCAACTTATCGACAAAGCAACAAATAGCTTGAAATTTAACTTGTAGACTTCATAATTCAGATATATTTGTGGGTGCGGGCTAATTAGTGATATCCGCAATATTGAGAGGGTCAATTTCAATGCCACGTAAAGAAACTATAAACCCCAATAATTTACCACACTTAACTCTGAATATACATTTAGCTAGATTTAGTCGGATAAGATATTCCCTTAACCGATCAAAGACTTGTCTCAAGTCAGCTAAATGATCATATTCTTTGATGGAACGAGCTATAATATCATCTACATAATCATGTATAATATCATGCATCATATCATGAAATATATAAGTCATGGCTCATTGATATGTTGCACCTACATTCTTTAAACCGAATGGCATCACTTTCCAACAAAAGGTCCCCCAAGGGGTAATAAAGGTTGTTTTAGCCTGATCTTCAGGAGCTATCCTGATCTGATTATAACCGGAAAATCCATCCATTAGGGATATCATTCCACTCCCAGCAGTAAAATCAATGATCTAATCCATGTTGGGAAGAGGAAAAACGTCTTTAGGGCATGCAAAATTAATATCTCTAAAGTCTGTGCAAACCCTAACTTTGGTAGCTTCTTTCTTAGTTACTGGAACTACATTCGAGATCCATTCAACATAATCTATGGCTTGTATTAAAATAACCTTCATGAGTTTTTCTAATTCCCCTTTGATTAGTAAGGCCACTTTAGGATGCATTTTTCTAAGTTTCTATTTAACAGGTTTAGCATCCGGATGGACTACTAGGTGATGCATAACTACGGAAGGGTCTAATCCTGGCATATCCTCATATGTCCAAGAAAAAACATCTTCATAGTCTTTAAGAAATGCAATGTATTTATCTTGTTTTTCTTGACTCAATTTTGATCCAATGTTGATTATGTGAGGGTTATCGTTGGTTCCAATGTTAATTTTTATGACGTTTTCTACTTCCATGTGTAAATCTCTCTCAAAATTAGGTGGGGTGGGTGAAATGACCAATTCTTGTAATTCTTCCAAGGTTTGTTTAGATAATTCGTCTTGGGGAGTCGGGGCCTCAAGCTGGGCTATACTAGGTATAGAGCCATCGAAATAAAATCCATGATGTAATAGTTCCTCAATGGAGACATCATGGAAGATGTCTCCCTCCAACTCATCATCGGATTCGACAATCATCTAAGGGTAAGCTATGGATATCATATTACATGTAAATGGCTTATTCATTAAACGTAAGGCATCACGTTTATCCAAATAATCTTGGTAACATATGAGATGGTCATCATCCTCAAATGGGAAGGGCTGACCCTTACTAGGAAATAGGCCCACACCACATTGGGCAGGCCACGGCTCTACCTCAAAAGGTTCTTTCATACCATTTTGGAAAGGTCCCAAACATTTCCCTTTATATCCCAATTTAAGCATTATAGGCTTAGCTTTAATATACTCATTAGTAAAATAACATCGAGCATATTCATAATAATGTGTCTTGATGTTTCTATGTATTCTTCCCCAGTCATATCCCTTATAAATAAAAGTGCAACTCCCAACCTGGTAAGTACTTCCCATAGGCTGTGGGATACCCAAGGTACGAGGATAGGGCGACAAATTATTTAAAATAAGGGAATCTTGCATAGCAACATTCATTTTCTTTGATATAAGAATTTTAGATAAATAAGGTAAGAGCTCATCAGTAAGAGCATAAGAGGTAGAAGGAACATTTCCCACATCTTATGATGCAAAAAATATGCCTTTAGTGGATGTAGATGGTGTAGCAATGTTGATGGACGATTCTATAGGTATGGAAGTTATAAGAGTAAAACAACAAGCATTGGTTGTGGGTTTAGGATCTTTTGGAAGTCCTAATGTGGTTTGTTCGAAAGATGGTTGAAATATATGTAGAGGTGGAGTTGATGGAGAAAAAGTAGATGATGTTATGGGTGTGTGTTTCACACGTTTAGACGAATGATTAGAATTAGGATGTGTGGATGACAGAGCAGGGTAAAATTGAACTGCAACAGGTTCTGCCAAAGCACACATATCAAAGGGTCTGGGATCACCATTAATGGTAACCAACTAATTTTTAAATTTGAATTTAACACACTGATGTAAAGTTGAGGGAACAACTCACATCGTGTTGATCCAAGGGTGACCCAAGAGTATATTGTGCGATGCAGGGCAATGTACAATAAACATGGTCGTGTCTAAGGTTATTGGACCAACTTGTAATGGTATAGTAATAACTCCACATGGTTCTTGTGTTTCATCATTGAAGGATTTTATGATCATATCAGTTCTTTTCATTTCATCACTTCTAAACCCAAATATTTTGTAGAAGTTAAAAGTGCAAATGTTTAAAGATGAACCATTATCAATCAAGACTCGTTTAACTGCTACATCTCCAATTAGGGCAGTAATATATAAGGGGTTATCCTTATGTAAATTATGTTGTGGTATATCTCTATCCTGAAAGTTATACAATCGACTTCTCAAGTTATGATAGTATTGGCCATGGCTTCAGGTTGAATATTTTATAGTACCATCATTTGGCTTAATGTGAGCATTAATTCATCCCTATGTGTAGGAGAAGATCTTAAAAGGTCTAAAAGGGAAATTCTAGCTATAGTATTTGATAATTGTTCATTAATATTATAAGGAGGTTTAGGTTGAACATTAGGCATGTGATTCCATTTATTAGGAACTTTCAAAACAAATGGAGACGATCCATCGTTCTGAGTTTGATCTTGTTGAGAATATTGAGTCTGTTGTCTAGTAACAGCTCCGATGGTACCTATAATATTACTTTGTGGATGATGAATGGGTCTTGGTCTAGTGTTTATGGCTTGTTCATTAGAAAGTAATTGGTGAGATGATGGTCGAGTAGTGAATCTTCTTGAAAATGGTTCTTCTGGAACCATAGAACTTGTGATAGGTTGAATAGGATCTGATTTATCTTCAAAGCTATTCGATTGGTTCGAAGTGATTTCCATGTCACTTTTAGTCTCATATTCTGTATCACTAAGATCAGGTGTTTGAATGTTATATAGAGGTCTGGTCGTAACCATGGATAAAGTTGTGTCAAATATTTCCAAATCATGAGTAGGTAAATGGCCACTAATAGTTCCTACATATCGGGTAGGAGGGGGAACATTATGATGTTCAATTTGATTAGCCACTTCTTTGCCATGCTTTGATAAAGGATGTTGAAATATGTCTAATGATTGATTGGCATTCTGATTCTGATTTTGGGGGATGTTCTTTTGAGCATTATTGGGAGGATTTTGTTTAGGTTGAAATGCTTGCACCTCCATATCATTGTTATCAATTAAGTCTTGTATTTTATGTTTTAATCTTTTACAAGAGTTGGTAGCGTGTCCAGGTCCTCTATGGAAATCATAGTGTAAATCAGCTCTGTATCTAGGTATAGTTGGATCGGGTTCCCAGATATTTTGTAATTGGATCAAACCTCATTCTAATAATTGTAGGAGAATGGTTGATAGAGGTTGATTAAACCTAGTAAATTCTTGAGGTGGTTTATCAGGAGGTTTCAGTATAAACTTCTCCGTTGTTTTTGTAGTATTAACATTAGCAATGTTTCTGCTATCAGTGACTCCATCACCCACAACTATTTTATTATTATATTGATTTCTAGATGTTTTCTCATCATATTTATTTTTAAGCTGACCTCTCCTAATGAGATCATCTTCCACTCTTCAAGCTAAGTCTATAGCTTGATCGAAGGTGGTCAAGGTAGCAGTTGATAACTCATAGGATAGTTGTTCTTGTAAATTATTGATAAAGATATCTAGCATTTCCCGATAAGGTAACACAAAGTGTAATTTTCCTATCAACTGTCTCCACCGAGCTAGGAAATTAGCAAAACATTCATCTTTGTCTTGTTTTAAGTTGTACAAATCTTTAATAGTTACATGCCTTTCAATGTAGGCACTAAATTGATGAACGAAAGACTCGGTTGTTTCTTCAAAATTCCTCAAAGAATGAGTGGGTAATTGATAATACCACTCTAATGCCATTCCTCCTAAACTTTTTGGGAACATCTTTAGTAATAACAAGTCATCATGTGATATATCATGACATGCTATCCTAAACATACGAAGATGCTCTATGGGATCTTCGGTTCCTTTGTATATAGGTAGTATAGGCATAGGAAAGTGTTTAGGATATAGATGTGCTACAACTATAGGATCTAGAGGCTGACTACACATCTCTCGATAATTGTATGAGGGACGGTAGGGATCTATCTGGTCCATGCGGGAGACTAACTGTTTCACCATGGCTTCCAGATTACTATTTTGTCCACCATATTGGTTCGGTGGTATGTGAGTATGGGATTTGTGAGCATATGATGGCGTGACGTAAGGATCACATGCTATATTGCTATTATGCAAATGGTTGGTAGGAAGAGTATTATGAAGAAGATTTGTAGTAGCATTATGTTGTATCCTAGATTGTTGGAAATTGGTGTTTGGTTTTGTTTTGGGCTTTTGTTGATTTGAGGTATGTTGATCAATAACTTGGTGAAATAGAGCAGTGAATGAAGGTTTATTTTGTGTGGGAATAACTCTAGGCTTGGTAACAGGCACTCTAGGTGGTTGGGTAACCCGTTGTTGTTGCATGTTCTGGATTATAGCGGCCATATCCAGATTGGATGGTCTAGCTTGATCACTTTCTTGATCAACGAAGGACAAGGGATTAGTGCGTGTGTGATATATTTCTTCTAGGGTTTCTTGAGTGTCACTAATTTGATCCTTGTCCATATGGACTACTCTATTAAGGGCACCAATATTAGTATTGAGGAACTTCCAAAAATGTTCCATGTTCTCAAAAGTAACAGCTCCTTCCGGAGACATTTTAGGGGATGAGGATCCTTCCTCTCTAACAGTTTCTCTTTGTTAATTTACTTCAGAAAACTCTTCTTCTTGTTGGTCTAGGGTTCCTTCTTCCTGAATTGGGTCTTCATGAAGGACATCTAGTTTAGTTACTGGTTTTCCTAACCAATCTTCTTCTACTTCCATTTGTTTTCCATTCCTGAGTCTAGTCATTATGTTTAAAATTAGATTTTAGCAAATATATATATATATATATATATATATATATATATATATATATATATTTGCAATAAGTTTGGGAGGTATATATTTTAATTATATACCTACTATAATACTTAAAAGAAAACGTTTTAATTTTTGTTATATTTTTGTTTTGTTTTTTGTTTTTATGATAATATTATAAAGACAACAAAAAACATACTAAATGCAAGAAATAATAATAATAAAAGAATGGCTTAGTTTTCTATAAATATTTTATAGATGTCATTGATGGGATCAAGTTCATCAGGAGTCATGAAATGCTCCTCTTCAAATTGGAAATGGTTTTTCAGAAATTTGACAAAGTGTGCTATGGTGATGTTATCTACTTCTGACTTCGACTTGTAAAAATAGAGCTCATGGCAATACTCTCGATATAACACAGCTCTAGGAAATCTATTCAATCTCTTTCTATCTGTAAGAACGACTTCTTGATCCTCTATACGAGATATAAATTTATGTACTACAACTGCATTGTCGAGGTATTCCTCAAAGGTGTACAATTTGAAAGACACAAGGGCTCTTTTATCTGCTAACCACCTATGGCAAGCTCTCTGAAGTTCATGATATAAGGTCACTTGATCAGGATCTAGGATTCTATCTAGGACAAACCTCTTGATTTTCTTAAGTTTGGTTGATCTAGATGAAATAAGATTCAATCTCCTATTAAGTTCATCCCATAAATGTGGGACTCTATATGTTTGAGATACTCTAAGCAAAGGCATAATCTCTATGGCTGCTAATTGATTTTCAACATTAATGATGATAGCTCATATTTTATTATAATCTACCATCTAAATATGATATGCAATCTTACTTGTTTATCTGATGATTCTAAATGCATTTATTTTTTTTTGGATTGTTTTCAAAAGGTTTTAGTTTTCACGTCGGGTTCACCAAAATGTATCGCTCCAAATTTTTTGCATCCTTACCTTTAGGCTATAGGATCCACGCTCGGAAGGGGGATGCGAGAAGGATGTTATAATACCTCGGACTGAGAGGCCCTTTGAAGGTCGTGCCTCTCGGGGGAGGGGTATAAGGGTGAATTTTTGATGGATGGTGGGTTCACCAGGAAACTTTTGAATGGTAGTGTCCACGCCTAGTTTGAGAGTAGGTTTGATGTGTTCATTTTGTACTTTAATCATTCAATTCCTAGGTTTGGCCAATATGAAACTAAGCTATTCTATATGCCAATGCTAATTTATATAAATACAAAAAACATGAATAAGTGCTAAACATAGAAAGTATGCTAAATAAGACAGAATATACCTGATTTTAGATTTCTGATGAAGATTTTGAGGTTTGTAGAAGTCCAGATCATCTCAAATCTTACAATATCGTCTGTAATTGAACATAATCATCTTAGATCTTAGTCGGTCGTCTAAGATTAGAAGAGATCATCGTTGATCTGACGAATTCGTCAGAAACCTGCAATCATAGAAATAGATACCAAAAACCAAAAATGCAACTACAAAAGCAAGGGGAAATGATAGAAATGATAGTAAATTTACCTAAATGATAGATCCAAATAGAAATTAAAGGAAATGCATTAATTTAATAATTTATTTTAACTTTATCATGCATCTATGCTAAATGAGGTGAACTCCAGAATGTAGAAAATATAATAAAATAAGTTAATGCATAAAGGAATGAAGAGAGAAGATAAAGAAATGCAAACTCTAGGCTCTGATTGCCCCCAATTTGGACTGCAATCAAGATTGCCTCCAATCGTACAAGATCATCATTGATTTGCGATAGGATCATCCAAAATCGTCTAGAATCGCCTACGACGATTCGAGCTTGCTTCGGCTGAAAAATAGTAAAATTCCTACAAGAAAACTTGAAATACGCAATGCAAACGAAGGTGTGAAGGTGTTCTAATGCACAAGAAACTAAAGTTATAGGGAAATCAGTCAACCAAGGGGATAAACTAAGAAAATCCTAGTTTATATAGGATTAGGGGGAGGTTAGGAGGTTGGATATCATCCCAATTTGGGGGATCTCCAATAGGGGAGACTCTAACTGTGCAAACACGCTTTCTGCCCAAGTTAGAGAAGCTGTTGAAACATAAGCTAATTATAAAAATTTGGTTTTGGGACGAAATCGTCTGGACATTCTATTCCAGATGAATTCGTCAGATCTGGGATGATTTCGTCTGATCTTCGACGATATCGTCCAACGGTCAAAACAAATCCTAAAAATGGCACGAAAAACAAGGGGAGCGGGTAATGGGCGGTTAACGGGCGATTTTGGGTTAAAATTCAAATTTTTATCTTTTTACTAAGGTTTAAATACACCAATTTTAGGGTGCTACGTTAGCATTCACAACAATCACTCACTAGGAAGATGTGCCCATACCTTTTTGTTTGATGAAGAAGTGCTCTTAAAAACTTGTCTTAAACATAATTTTATTCTTTGCCAATTTCAATGGTTAGATGACAAAATATCATACTCACACTCTCTCAAAAATATTTCTCAATTACAAAAATAATCAAACTTAAATACACCTTATTATTCCTTTGAAATTAGCAATCATCAAAGCATACATAAAAATAATTACTCAATTACTCTTTATAATCTCCAATATTTAATTAACAACCTCCAAAAATCAAACCCTAAAAAATAATGCTGCCAATCCTTGTATCTCCCTCAAATACTCAATAATCAAATATAAAAATAAACTTTATAACCCTCAAAATATTTATTTTTCATTCAACCTTAGCAAATCTGAAATACTTCATGCAACCTTGGAAAATATAATGCATACCTTTATCTCAAGCAAAATGCCTCAACGAATTTTGAACACGAGACCACTCCCAACCGAGCGCCTTATCAAGGTACTAGCCCACCATGTGGGCTACGAGCCTCCACACGAAGGGGAAGGCTCAAGCCTTCCTCTTCTCTCCTTTCGATCTGTACAATGTAAAAACAAAATACCTTTCTTCCTTGTAAAACAAACTTGACAGGTTTTGAACCCTGATCTCCTACCTACCATAAGTCTTTGTGCCACCCATTGTCGCCAACTGTGCTACGTAGCACTGTGTGATGACAAAGGAGCCCCTTTCCTATTTTTCCTATCCTCTACCATCGATAGCTTTTAAAACATGAAAACCTTACACTCTTTTGCACACAAATTTTGGAGCTTTGATTAAATCGTTAAATGCATGGGGAATTTTTGGCTAAGGTTCTTGCCTTATTTTATACACGAAGGCCAATGTTTTGGAAACGTCGATGCCTTATTCAAATTTTGAATTCAAATAAATTAATAACCTTTATAACCCAACTTAGGGTTATTTTAATAAATTAATTTTACAATTAAATTATAATTAATCTATAATTAACTTAATAACTTTAGAAGTTAATTAAATTAATTAATAAATTAATTTATAATGAAATTATTTAAATTAATTTAAATCTCCTCTTTTAATATTATAATAAAATATTATAATATTATTTTGCTTGGGCCTCTTCATTGCTCTTTAAACCTCATCTGACCACTTGGAACCGGATCTGACCAACTGGAGGCAGAATTTCTTTTTGCACTGATTGTGGAACTGCTTCTTATTGCACTGCTCACTGAAACTGACTTTTGACATCAATGAAAACTCACTCTTGACATCAATGACAACTCAACTACTCAAAATATCCAACATCAGGACAAAAAGATAGAGGAGGAGAAATCAGATTATTGGAACAACATTGGAAGGAGATAGAAGAGCTATGAATTAGAGAAGTTTAGGGTAGATTTGGATAGCAAGTTGAAGGAGATTTTGAAGAAGAAATTTCTGCAATGTAAGGCAGCAAGTTGAAGGGGATAAAGTTATATTTTTAATAGAAAGGAGATAGCTTTTTGGGCAGCATTGAGAGTTAAAAATTACAAAGTTCTAGACAACATATTTGGAAGGAGATAGGAGCTCAATTTGGACATAATTTTGAGAAGGAAACCAGTTGTGATTTTTAGAGAATTTGGGCAGCATTTAATAAGAGAAAGGGCAGAATTCTTAATAGCATTATTGGATAAATAAGAATATATTTTTTGGCAGCATTTTGTGAAGGATTAAAACTACAAATTATCAATTTTTAGACAACATACTTTGATAAGAAAATGATAGATTTTGAGTAGCATTTGGAGGAGTAAAGCTGCAATTTTTGGAGTTTGTGGACAATGAGTTTGGACAACAAAGAAGCAAGCAAGTAAGCAAGTAAGAATATTAAAATAGGACTGCAAATTAGTGTTCTAAAAAGTATTTTTTTTAAGCATTAAAGAGTTTGTTTATAGCAATATTTGGAAGCACCATATTGCAACATTGAAGGCAATGAATAAGAGTTGAAATCAAGCATCTTCACCACCTTAGAATCTACAACAAAAGGAAGAGTTAGAAAGAGTAAAAAGAAAGGAGTATAAGCATGGTGAAATAATAACCAAACATCAAGGTTACAGAGCAAGGAAAATAGCAGTCCAGAGAGAAGCAAACCAAATATTGGAGGTAGGAGAAAAAGGAAGCTAAAACATCATCAATGGATAGAAAGCCTATTAAATGAAGAAGGGCCATAAAAAGAAAAGTTTGAACACCATAAGAGAGAAGCCAATGTTTTTTTAGAATGAATTCAAACATCTATAGCATAAGGGAACAAGAATATAAGAGTTTCCTGGGAAGAACCACCATGCAAAGGAGAAGAGCCATCGTTCAAGGAAGAAAAGACATCATGCAAAGGAGAAGAGCCACTGTGCAAGGGAGAAGAACCATCGAAAAGAGCCACCATGCAAGGGATAAAATCCATCAATCTTGAAATATAGAGCTACCAAGCAAGGAGAAAGCATAAGCATTGATAGAAGAAGTTGAATCACCATTTACATAAGTTTGAACATCAAGAACCGAGGAGACATCATTAGGAGACTAAAGATACACTGAAAGAAGAATGAAAAGAGGTCAAATAATTTGAGCATATAACAACTAAGAGTTTTATGTTTGTAACCATCATAAGGGATATACAATGCTTGCATTGAAGAGAGCACCAAGGAAGAGCATTGGTTGAACTATTATTGGAGAAGAGCTAAAGTGCCATCATCATCAATAGAAAATGGAGCACCAAAAGTTGCAAGAGTCATATGTAGAATTAAGACAAAAAGAGAATCAAAATTGTAATGTTCAAAAATTAAGTGTCACTTGGTAATAGTGTTATGAGGAAGTGAAGAGATTGTTTACCACATGTCACATCATAGAAGGAATTCCAACCACCTTCATGGGAGAAGGAAATGTTTCTTATGCACCATTAATGCATGAGATCCAAGCTTAGTGTGAGAGATTTCAAATTTCTTGAAGAATGTGGAGCATGTAATAAAGGTCAAAGAGGCCAACGAATAAATATTGGAGGACAAAGAGGCCAATGAATAAGTAGAATGAGGTCAAATACTTGAAGACCCAATATTGGAGGACATAGAGGTCAACAAATACACAGAAGGAGGTCAAATATTTGAAGACCCAAATTTAGTGTGCCATATACAAGGAGGTATAGAATATTTGAACTGATTTAACCCTTTGCAAATATTAAGGAGGTATAAGGAATAATATTGTTAAGATTAATTTTAATTTATTATACTTGATATTAATTGAATGAATGGATAAATAAGGAAATGAATTGATGAATTATAACCTTAGAAGTTCTATTGAATGATTTGGAATATTGTTGAAGTAAGAAGTATTTAATTTGAAAGGTTTTGAAATTATTTTATTCTATTTTGAAATTCAAGTTGCATAGAAATATTTGCAAATAGTTTAACTTGGAGGAATAAGGATTTCTACATTGAAATATGAATATTAAATTTGCAAACATATTTGTTTTCTAAATTTCTAATTGAGAAGTTATAAGGAATTCAACACCAACATAGGTTTTTGAAAGTTAGAATTGAGAAATTACATTTTTGAAATTTGGGAGACAAAAGGGATTCAACTCAAAGGTTTAAAAGCTTGAAAGATATATCATTCAAAGCAATGGATTATTGGTACATAGATTCTAAATCAAGTAAACATATGACTGGAAACAAACAATGGTTTAACTCTCTAAAAATAAAATATGATAAATTGGTTGCTATAGGAGATATTTTTTTATTTATTGGTAAAAGGGGTTTTGAAAGGATCATGTAACCTTTTACAAAAATAAAACCTTTACAAAAATTTCCATAGAGGCAAAAATAAACAGGGGCACCAACCCTGGCTGAAATCCCAAGAGAAGCCTAACACACCTTAGGAGATCCATAACAAGACAAACAAAAAATATGAAACAATCCCACACAAGGGCAGAGCCAACAAACCTAGAAGATACACCCATGCAAGGGTAGGAAACAACAACAACAAGACCTTCTCAAAGCAAAGCTAAACTAGGATGCCCAATTAGGTATTAGCACTATTTGGACCTTGGTCATTATCTACGGTACCTGATACCACCAAGTTTTTGAACTCTTTGAGGATTTTGTATTGGTCCTTGTATTCTTCCAAGAGGGTGTTTGACTGATCCAAGAGAGAAGAAACTATCTTAGCTACCCACCTGAGATCCTTGAGAAGATCCTAAATTTCCTCGAGATGCCCATGATCTAATAGATTGGGGTAATTGGTTACCCATGAGAACAACATCAATGCTTGAGTAGAAGTACCATCGATGGGGATAAATATCTTGGCAGATTATCCTTCTTGACTTGGAACGATAAGGAATCATTTGAGACTTCATCGATGATCAAAGGAGCTTTACGTTTGCTGCATCTCATTTTGGCTCAAATGAGGTAGCATCCGGGCTTAGGATTTTGAGAACCAGGGGTATCCTTTTCTCTGGTCGTAGGCCCCAAAGTACATTTGGTAGGAGGAGACACTGGAACATCTCCCCTAGCTTCCCTACCAATGTTAGTAGGACCATCAACTATGAGAGAAGGGCTGATAGGGCCAAAAAATCTCTAATTCTACTCAATAACAATGTGGTTGAAGAGGACAATATGAAGGCCCTAATGAAAGGGAGAAGAGAAAATTCCCCATTTGATGTTCAGTATTGACATTTCCACTAACTTGAAAATGTAATCAGGAATACTAATCATTTTTTTCCTTAGAGGTGGTTCAGAAAATCTAGATGAAAGCTTCTCAGAATTGCACCAGGGCTATCAAGGGTGAAGTCCTGGAGAACAGTGACCATGAAAGTACCCCAAAACTTTAAAAACATCTCTCTCACAATACCATCTTTCTCCTTGCCCAAGGATTCTCCTATGTCCATGAAGAGGGATAATTACCCTTGGAGAGAATTCTTATCATGGTTGATAATTTCTCCATCATTGGGAAGGCCAATGATTTCAACCAAAAAATCTATCTTGATAATGAAACCTAGGCCCCTAAGAATAACATGTCCTCCATTTCATGTGCAAATGAAGTCCAAAAATAGGTCTGATTTATTTCCATTAAACAACTATATAAAATTAAGGAGGCTATGGTCTTTGAAAATGTCTTCGACCAAAGGGGTAAGCTGAAGGGAGGATGGTTCAATTTTGGCCATGGTAGGAGACTTACATAGAGTAGGTGAAAGAGGCTCAGGGAAGGAAATATGGCAAAGATGAAAAGCTAGTAGAAAGGTGAGGGTGGTAATGAAGCTAGTGGAAATACCTAGAAGATGTCAAAACACGAAATGACTCGTGGCCCATGTCATCCAAATCAAGTGAAGAAACATAGGCATAGGTGAAAAGGTATATCAAACAAGGGTGAGGACTAGATGGGCATGGATGATACCAAGGCCAATGAACGGGGTGTTCTAGGTTAGATTTAGGTGATGGAGATAACTATCCTTGTTGGACAAGGGCATGTGGCAAAGGTGCTTAGAAAGGTTAATGATAATGAGGGCCAAGGGACTGCTAGTATCAAAGAAATCCTTTTGACAAAGGATACTCAATAGGGGTACTAGACTAGAAATGCACACAAACCAGCTCACCAAGATTAAATTTGAGTGATGATAAGTCAACGTGCATTGGTCGAATATAAGAAACAAAATAGGAAAACCATATTTCCTCAAAACTGGAGTGATGACCAAATAGGAGCTAGATGAGTGGGAATCAGAGGACATGGCCAAAAAATGATTACTCAAAATCTAGTTGAGAGTCCCAATGATGAGGATGAAAACCATACCACTAATGTCAAGAGTCTAGGCACACATTTTGAACACAAACTAAGAAAACATTTGCATGGTGTAATTCCAAGGGCTCGCTTTGCTGAGAAATGAATTTGGCCATGTGTTGGAAAAATTTGTGATGTCATTCCTGGAGAAGCTGCTATACATGAGAAACCACTTATTGAACATGTGATCAATAATCCCACTAGAGATGGTGTGGTCCCCTTTGACCTATCAATGAGGGAAAGGGTATAGCTGGATGCATTGTATATGAGGTTCCTTACTATGTGAGGGTTGACCACTCAAGAAAATACCCAGTTAGAGATAATAGGAGAAACCTACCGTGATGTGCAAAAAATGAACAATAAAAAAGCTAATATGAAAATAAGCTTGGAGCCAATGAGGTAAAATCTAGTTTCTGAAATCGACACACTGAGATTCACTGTTTGTTGATTTTAACAATATTGATATCAATAAGGGACTAGGGGAAGGATTCTATCCACATAGTGAGAGTATGTTTAGATATTCTCATATTTTTTAAGTGGTCAATGACTTGATTTCCTTACCTATAAGTATGGTTTGTCCTTATGTTCGAGAACAAAATCATTAGATGTTTGATTTTAGTGATCATGTTGGAGATGTTCCATAAAGCTAGAAGATTTACCATTATTAGGTAGTTGATGATGTTCTTTGGGTCCCCTTCTACTAGGACATTGGGGGCCTACAAAATATGGAGGAGAAAAACACCTTGATAGAGAGCTCTAGCCTCGATGAAGTGGCTATAATTGTGGCCCAAGTTCTCAGCATAGGCCAAGATGATGCTTCCTGAATGATACCTAACGATGCCACCCACCGTCACTGACCCAAGATTACCTTTGGCCACTCCATAAAATTTTAGATTAAGGAACCTTGAGGGAAGAGGGGTCCATTTTACAAGGGAGTGGTTTAGTCCTAGGAGAAAAATGGATGTGAATGGCGTTGGATATCTTGACATAAGAGGCTATAAGAGCTTCAGATCTTAGCTCAGTATCTTCATCATCATGAGTGATGGACACATTCTTAGAAGCTGCAACCATGATTCTGGATAGAACATACTTTTCATTATGAATGGAGTCCTTGAAGACATGAGCATTACGTTCCCACCAGATCTCCCATAGGAGGTGGAAAAGGCAAAAAGACCAAAAAGTCTTCAGGCGATCGCCTCTAAAAGGGTTAGCCCACTAGATATAAATATCACTTAACATGGTAGGTGGGACCCAAAAGATGCAAATAGAGGATAATAAGGATGAGATAATGGATATGGAATAAAGGGCAAGACAAAAGGATGTACTAGGTAGACTCGTAGTCCATGTGGCAAAGATAAAAATGATTGTGGATGGAAAAGTCATGGTGATGGAGGTTTAGGATGGTGAGGATATTATCTTGGATAGCAAGCTAGAGGAAATAATTGATTTTAGGGATAGTATGGGGTTGCTAGATGAGATTGGAAGGGAACCAAAGAGGGCCAGGGTTCTCAGTGAAGGCATAGGTAGACTTGATTGAGAAGAGACCATTGGAGTTGGGAGCCCAGAGGATGGAGTCTTCCATAGGAGAGGAAGGAATGAAACAATGGTATAGTAAGATCAAAATTTCTATAGGAGATAGTAAGACTTATGAAGTAAAAGGAATAAAAAATGTTCTAGTCAATCTAATTAATGTTGTATATGTTCCTAGATTGACTACCAATATTCTTTCAGTTTCTCAACTTATGGATCAAAATATGGCTGTTGAGTTTAAAGTCATCAATGGAAAGAAATAATGTTATATTATCAAACAAGGAAAATAAAAATGGATCAATTATGATCCAAACTTATCTTCCATATTCATACACTAGAAATCAAAGAAGCTTAAGTAGGTTGTAAATCAACTAATGAAGAATCAAATAATAGAGATGATGAAGCATAAGTTTTCATATAGGAAAATAAAGGGTCATATGACTCTAAATACAAAGGAAAAAGAAAGACCCTTATGCAAGAATTTGATGACTATGAAGAGTTCAAGAAACTTGTAATATTGAAAGCACAAAGACTCAAATATACTAACCATTTATTTGATCAATATACTGAAATGTAGCAAACTGGAGAAAGCAAGAGAAGACAACATGAGCTCGAAGATCAGAATGAAGACCATATTGAAGACTAAACTCTTCAATAACTAAATAATGTAATATAGGGGATGTTATCATATATTACATTATTTGGTACATGCGAATGCATCACCTTAGTTACATATTTAGATTAAGAGAGTGTCCTATATTAGAGTGAGTATTTACTTTATGCAATGTAATAAATACACAATTATTATTAGAATGTGCAAAGTATTTAATAATGTAAATGTGCATAATATTCCATGTACACATGAGTCCATAGAGTAGGAAAGTGAAGAGTCTCAAGAATAGCGAAGGCCAAGAGTACTCCATATGAGGAGTCATATTCCATTATATATGTTTCTATGTGTGTGTGTGTGTAAGAGACATAATGGAGAGTGAGAGTGTGTGGAAGGAGTAAGAAGAATTCTAGAGAAGTCATATTGAGAAAGTTGAATAAGTGGCCATTGAAGAATATTTGAAGGAAACTTGAGGAAGAATATTGCAAGAAGAGGAAACTCCTCAAAAGAGGTAATCACATCAAATTTGGAAAAAATATTGTCATTCAACAAAAAGCCCAAAATAATTTGTGAGACTAATTCAAGGAGAAGAATTTTAGCAAGAATTTTACCAAATTTGAGAAATTATTATTTTTAGACTTCAAGACATTCAAATTCTTGAAGAAGAGGACAACAAAGAGGTCAAATTTGAATATAGAATTCAACGAGAGCTAAGGAGGAGAAAGAGGATAGAAGAGGTTCATGAATCTCCATCCATAGGAAAACTCCTTTCTCCTCTGCTCTGGCTGGTGATCTTCTAGAAGAACTACTATCTCCACTACACTGGCTAATGGATATCTATCCACTAAAGACTCATATCCTCACTCAGAAGACCTATCCTCACTGCCCTGGATAATGGATCTCTATCAACTGGAGACTATTGTCCTCTATACTCTGTCACCTCCAAATCTTATTCTCAGCTCTGTCTCAAATCTATACTAAACATAGTCCTTCGGTCTAGCACAAATATGCTTAATCTCTGTCTTTGGTCTGGCATAAACCTATCCTCAAATATGCACCAAAATATATCCTCAAATCTATACTAAACATAGTCCTTCGGTCTAACATAAATCTGTTCTCAATATTTGTCCTCAAGCCTTAACACAACTTGACTTAATCACCAATCAAGTTTTTTGGATCTGCCCCAAACCTTAACTCAATGTTTGAACAAATAAATAAATCAACTCTACTCACAAGTCTTCTCAAATAATTATCTCAAATCTGCATTGTAAGCTTCCAAAAAATCTCACACTAATCTATCCACAATTCCTCTCTAGAACTTGTCCAATATGCTCAACAATCTCTGTCCTCAAATATATATTGTAAGCTTCCACAAAAGCTCACACTAATCTATCCACAAGTCTTCTTTAAAACTTACCTCAAATCTGCTCAACAAGGCCTCACTAGAACTTGTCCAATCTCACAGAAACATATATAGAATTGTTAGAGACTCAATATGCTTCACATTAATCACAATGCTCAATCACTTTCAATCTCTCTTTTTATCACAGAAATATATAGATAATTGATAGAGACACAATATGTTTCACACTCTCAAACACTCAACCTCTTTCTCAAATCAATTCAGAATATGGAACAATTTATTTCACAGAACTTTAACTATCACTTCAACACATCCAATTGACTATGCTTAACCAACTCCACTCAATCAATCACTCAATGAAACAATCCTTTCTCACAAACCCTAGTCCAAGGATATGAACACTCAATTTTCCAACCAATCTCACATAACAATGATACTCATATTCTTTCACAAACCCTAGTTCAAGATAGTTCACAAATTCACATAAAAATGATACTCATGATCTTTCACAAACCCTAGTTCAAGATAGTTCACAACTTCACATAAAAATGATATTCATGATCTTTGCACAAACTCTACTTCAAGCATAAAAGCTTTACTCAATATTTCCAACAATGCTTATCAAACAAGGTTTCTAGAATCAACTTTCATTCCCAAAAATCAAATTCAACAATGCTTATCAAACAACCCTTTTCACTCCAACTTAGCATTCACAACAATCACTCACTAGGAAGATGTGCCCATACCTTTTTGTTTGATGAAGAAGTGCTCTTAAAAACCTGTCTTAAACACAATTTTCTTCTTTGCCAATTTCAATGGTTAGATGACAAAATATCATACTCACACTCTCTCAAAAATATTTCTCAATTACAAAAATAATCAAACTTAAATACACCTTATTACTCCTTTGAAATTAGCAATCATCAAAGCATACATAAAAATAATTACTCAATTACTCTTTATAATCAACAATCTTTAATTAACAACCTCCAAAAATTAAACCCTAAAAAATAATGTTGCCAATCCTTTTATCTCCCTCAAATACTCAATAATCAAATATAAAAATAAAATTTATAACCCTCAAAATATTTATTTTTCATTCAACCTTAGCAAATCTGAAATACTTCATGCAACCTTGTAAAATATTAATAATGCATACATTTATCTCAAGGAAAAAGCCTCGACAGATTTTGAACATGAGACCACTCCCAACCGAGCGCCTTATCAAGGTGCTAGCCCACCGTGTGGGCTATAAGCCTCCACATTAAGGGTAAGGCTCAAGCCTTCCTCTTCTCCCCTTTCAATCGGTACAGTGTAAAAACAAAATACCTTTATTCCTTGTAAAATAAACTCGACGGGTTTCGAAACCTGCTCTCCTACCTGCCACAAGTCGTAGCACCACCCATTGTTGCCAACTGTGCTACATAGCACTGTGTGAAGACAAAGAACCCCCTCTCCTATTTTCCCTATCCTCTACCACTAATAGCTTTTAAAACGTGAAAACCTTACACTCTTTTGCACACGAATTTTGGAGCTTCGATTAAATTGTTAAATGCATGGGGAATTTTTGTCTAAGGTTCTTGCCTTATTTTATACACGAAGGCCAATGTTTTGGAAACATTGGTGCCTTATTCAAAATTTTAATTCAAATAAATTAATAACCTTTATAACCCAACCTTAGGGTTATTTTAATTAATATAAATTAATTTTACAATTAAATTATAATTAATCTATAATTAACTTAATAACTTTAGAAGTTAATTAAATTAATTAATACATTAATTTATAATGAAATTATTTAAATTAATTTATAATTAATTTAAATCTCACATTTTAATATTATAATAAAATATTATAATATTATTTTGCTTGGGCCTCTTCGTTGCTCTTTAAACCTCATCTGACCACTTGGAACCGGATCTGACCAACTGGAGGCAAAATTTATTTTTTCATTGATTGTGGAACTGCTTCTTCATGCACTGCTCACTGAAACTGACTTTTGACATCAATGACAACTCACTCTTGACATCAATGACAACTCAACTACTCAAAATATCCAACATCAAGACATCAAGATAGAGGAGGACAAATTATTTTATTGGAACAACACTGGAAGGAGATAGAAGAGCTGTGAATTAGAGAAGTTTAGGGTAGATTTGGATAGCAAGTTGAAGGATATTTTGAAGAAGAAATTTCTGCAATGTAAGGCAGCAAGTTGAAGGAGATAAAGTTATATTTTTAATAGAAAGGAGATAGATTTTTGGGCAACATTGAGAGTTAAAAATTACAAAGTTCCAGACAACATATTTGGAAGTAGATACGAGCTCAATTTGGACATAATTTTGAGAAGGAAACCAGTTGTGATTTTTAGAGAATTTGGGAAACATTTGATAAGATAAAGGGCAAAATTCTTAATAGCATTATTGGATAAAGAAGAAGATAGTTTTTGGCAGCATTTTGTGAAGGATTAAAACTACAAATTATCAATTTTTAGACAACATACTTTGAATAAGAAAATGATAGATTTTGAGTAGCGTTTGGATGAGTAAAGCTGCAATTTTTGGAGTTTGTGGACAACGAGTTTGGACAACAAAGAAGCAAGCAAGTAAGAAAGTAAGAAGATTAAAAGAGGACTGCAAATTAGTGTTCTAAAAAGTATTTTGTTTAAGCATTAAAGAGTTTGTTTATAGCAATATTTGGAAGCACCATATTGCAACATTGAAGGCAATGAATAAGAGTTGAAATCAAGCATCTTCACCACCTTAGAATCTACAACAAAAGGAAGAGTTAGAAAGAGTAAAAATAAATGATTATAAGCATGGTGAAACAATAATTAAACATCAAGGTTACAGATCAAGGAAAATAGTAGTCCAGAGAGAAGCAAACCAAATATTGGAGGTAGGAGAAAAAATAAAGCTAAAACATCATCAGTGGATAGAAATCCTATTAAATGAAGAAGGACCATAAAAAGAAAAGTTTGAGCACCATAAGAGAGAAGCCAAGGTGTTTTATAATGAAGTCAAACATCTATATCATAAGGGAACAAGCATCTAAGAGTTTCTTGGGAAGAACCACCATGCAAAGAAGAAGAGACATCATTCAAGGGAGAAAAGACATCATGCAAAGGAGAAGAGCCACTATGCAAGGGAGAAGAACCATCGAAAAGAGCCACCATGCAAGGGAGAAGATCCATAAAGCTTGAAATATAGAGCTACCAAGCAAGGAGAAAGCATAAGAATTGATAGAAGTTGAATCACCATTTACGTAAGTTTGAAAATCAAGAACAGAGGAGACATCATTAGGAGTCTAAAGATACACTGAAAGAAGCATGAAAAGAGGTCAAATAATTTGAGAATATAACAACTAAGAGTTTTATGTTTATAACCATCATAAGGGATATACAATGCTTGCATTGAAGAGAGCACCAAGGAAGAGCACTGGTTGAACTATTATTGGAGAAGAGCTAAAGTGCCATCATCATCAATAGAAAATCGAGCACCAAAAGTTGCAAGGGTCATATGTAGCATTAAGGCAAAAAGAGAATCAAAATTGTAACGTTCAAACATTGAGTGCCACTTGGTAATAGTGTTATGAGGAAGTGAAGAGATTGTTTACCACATGTCACATCATAGAAGGAATTCCAACCACCTTCATGGGAGAAGGAAATGTTTCCTATGCACCATTAATGCATGAGATCCAAGCTTAGTGTGAGAGATTTCAAAGTTCTTGAAGAATGTGGAGCACGTAATAAAGGTCAAAGAGGCCAACGAATAAATATTGGAGGACAAAGAGGCCAACGAATAAGTATAAGGAGGTCAAATACTTGAAGACCCAATATTGGAGGACATAGAGGTCAATGAATACACAGAAGGAGGTCAAATATTTGAAGACCCAAATTTAGTGTGCCATATACAAGGAGGTATAGAATATTTGAACTGATTTAACCCTTTCCAAAGATTAAGGAGGTATAAGGAATAATATTATTAAGATTAAGTTTAATTTATTATACTTGATATTAATTGAATGAATGGAGAAATAAGGAAACGAATTGATGAATTATAATATTAGAAGTTCTATTGAATGATTTGGAAGATTTTTGAAGTAAGAAGTATTTAATTTGAAATATTTTAAAATTACTTTATTCTATTTTGAAATTCAAGTTGCATAGAAATATTTGCAAATAGTTTAACTTGGAGGAATAAGGATTTCTACATTGAAATAGGAATATTAAATTTGCAAATACCTTTGTTTTCTAAATTTCTAATTGGGGAGTTATAAGGAATTCAACACCAACATAGGTTTTTGAAATTTAGAATTGAGAAATTATATTTTTGAAATTTGGGAGACAAAAGGGATTCAACTCAAAGGTTTAAAAGCTTGAAAGATATATCATTCAAAGCAATTTATTATTGGTACATAGATTCTAAATCAAGTAAACATATGAATGGAAACACACAATGGTTTAACTCTCTAAAAATAAAATATGAGAAATTGATTAATATAGGAGATATTTTTTTATTTATTGATAAAATGGGTTTTGAAAGGATCATGTAACCTTTTACAGAAAGATAACCTTACAAAAATCTCAATAGAGGCAAAAAGAAATAGGGGCACCAACCCTAGATGAAAGCCCAGGAGAAGCCTAACACATCTTAAGAGATCCATAAAAAGACAACAAAAAATATAAAACAAGCCCACACAGGGGCTTAGCCAGCAAACCCAAAAGAAACACCCATGCAGGGGTAGGAAACAAAAAAAACCAGAACTTCTCAAAGCAAACCCAATACAGGATGCCCAATTATGTATTAGCACTATTTGGCCCTTGGTCGTTATCTACGGTACCTGATCCCACAAAGTTTTTGAAATCTTTGAGGATTTTTTATTGGTCCTTGTATTCTTCCAAGAGGGTGTTTGACTGAGCCAAGAGAGAAGAAACTATCTTAGCCGCCCATCTGAGAGCCTTGAGAAGATCCTAAATTTCCTCAAGATGCCCATGATCTAAGAGAGTGGGGTAATTGGTTACCCATGAGTACAACATCAGTGCTTGAGTAGAAGTACCATCAATGGGGATAAATATCTTGGCAGATTATCCTTATTGACTTGGAATGATAAGGAATCATCTGAGACTTCGTTGATGATCAAAGGAGCTTTATTTTTGCTGCATCTCATTTTGGCTTGAAGGAGGTAGCATCGGGGCTTAGGATTCTAAGAACTAGGGGTATCCTTTTCTCTGGTCGTAGGCCCCAAAGTACATTTGGGAGGAGTAGACACTGGAACATCTCCCCCAACTTCCCCACCAATGTTAGTAGGACCATCAGCTATGAGAGCAATGCTAACAAGGCTAATAAATCTATGATTCTCCTCAATAAAAATGTGTTTGAAGAGGACAAGGTGGAGGCCCTAATGAAGGGGAGAAGAGAAAATTTCCCATTTGATGTTCAACACTGACATTTACACTAACTTGAAAATGTAATCAGGAATATTAATAATTTTTTCCCTCAGATGTGGTTCAGAAAAGCTAGATGAAAGCTTCTCAGAATTGCACCAGGGCTATCAAAGGTGAAGTCCTAGAGAACAGTGACCATGAAAGTACCCCACAACTTCAAAAACATCTCTCTCACAATACCTCCTTTATCCTTGCCCAAGGACTCTCCTATGTCCCTGAAGAGGGCCAATTCCCCTTGGAGAGAATGCTTCTCATGGTTGATAATTTCTCCATCATTGGGAAGGCCAATGATTTTGGCTAGCAAATCTGTCTTGATAGTGAAACCTAGGCCTCTAAGAATAACATGTCCTCCATTTCATGTGCAAATGAAGTCCAAAAATAGGTCCGGTTTATTTCCATTAAACAACTATAGAAAATTAATGAGGCTATGGTCTTTGAAAATTTCTTTGACCAAAGGGGTAAGATGAAAGGAGGATGGTTCAATTTCGGCCATGGTAGGAGACTTACATAGAGTAGGGAAAAGAGGCTCTAGGAAGGAAATATGGCAAATATGAAAAGCTTGTTGAAATGTGAGGGTGGTAATGAGGCTAGTGGAAATACCTAGAATATATCAAAACATGGGATGAATCATGGCCCACGTCATCCAAATCAAGTGAAGAACCACAAGAATAGGTGAAAAGGCACATTGAACAAGGGTGAAGACTAGATGGGTATGGATAATACCAAGGCCAAGGAACAAGGTGTTCTAGGTTAGATTTAGGTGATGGAGATAACTATCCTTGTTGGACAAGGGCACATGGAAAAGGTTCTTAGAAAGGTTAACGATAACGAGGGCCAAGGGAATGCTAGTATCAAGGAAATTCTCCTGACAAAGGATACTCAACAGGGGTACCAGACTAGAAATGCACATGAACCAACTCACCAAGATTAAATTTGAGTGGTGATAAGTCAGCGTGCTTTGGTCGAAGACAAGAAACAAAATAGGAAAACCAAATATCCTAAAAATTGGAGTGATGACCAAATAGGATCTAGATGAGTGGGAATCAGACGAGATGGCCAAAAAATGATTACTCAAAATCTAGTTGAGAGTCCTAATGATGAGGATGAAAAAAATTCCACTAATGTTAAGAGTCTAGGCACACATTTTCAACACAAACTAAGAAAAAAATGGCATGGTGTAATTCCAAGGGCTTGCTTTGCTGAGAAATGGATTTGGCCATGTCTTGGAAAAAGTTGTGATGTCATTCCTATAGAAGACACTATACATGAGAAACCACTTATTGAACATGTGATCAATAATCCTACTAGAGATGGTGTGGTCCCCTTTTACCTGTCAATGAGGGAAAGGGTCTAGCTGGATGCATTGTATATGAGGTACCTTACTATGCGAGGGTTGACCACTCAAGAAAATACCCAGTTAGAGGTAATAGGAGAAACCTACCGTGCTATGCAAAAAATGAACAATCAAAAAGCTAATATGAAAATAAGCTTGGAGCCAATGAGGTAAAATCTAGTTTCTGAAATCGACACACTGAGATTCACTGTTTGTTGATTTTAACAATATTGATATCAATAAGGGACTAGGGGAAGGATTCTATCCACATAGTGAGAGTATGGTTAGAGATTCCCATATTTCCTAAGTGGTCAACGACCTAATTTCCTTACCTATAAATATGGTGTGTCCTTATGTTCGAGAATAAAAGCATTAGATGTTTGATTTTAGTGATCATGTTGGAGATGTTCCATAAAGCTAGAAGAGTTCCCATTGTTAGGTAGTTGATGATGTTATTTGAGTCCCCTTCTACTAGTACATTAGGGGTCTACAAACTATGGAGGAGAACAACACCTTGATAGAGAGTTCTATCCTCGGTGAAGTGGCTAGAATTGTGGCCCAAGTTCTTAGCATAGGCCAAGATGATGCTTCCTGAATGATCCCTAACGATGCCACCCATCCTCATTGACCCAAGATTACCTTTGGCCGCTCCATAAAATTTTCAAATTAAGGAACCTTGAGGGAAGAGGGTTCCATTTGACAAGGGAGTGGTTTAGTCCTAGGAGAAAAATGGATGTGAATGGCGTTGGAGATCTTGAGGGAAGAGGCTAGAAGAGCTTCAACTCTCAGCTCAGGATCTTCATCATCATGAGTGATAGACACATTCTTAGCAGCTGCAACCATGATTCTGGATAGAACATACTTTTCATTATGAATGGAGTCCTTGAAGGCACGAGCATTACGTTCCCACTAGATCTCCCATAGGAGGTGGGAAAGGCAAAAAAACCAAAATGTCTTCAGGCGATGGCCTTTAAAAGGGTTAGCCCACTGGATATAAATATCACTTAACATGGTAGGTAGGACCCAAAATATGCCAATAGAGGATAATAAGGATGAGAGAATGGATATGGGAGAAAGGGAAAGACAAAAGGATGTACTAGGTAGACTCATAGTCCATGTGGCAAAGATAAAAATGATTAGGGATGGAAAAGTCATGGTGATGGAGGTTTAGGATGGTGAGGATATTATCTTGGATAGAAATCTAGAGGAAATAATTGATTTTAGGGATAATATGTGGTTGCTAGATGAGATTGGAAGGGAACCAAAGAGGGTCAGGGTTCTCAGTGAAGGCATAGGTAGATTTGACTGAGAAGAGACCATTGGAGTTGGGAGCCCAGAGGATGGAGTCTTTCATAGGAGAGGAAGGAATGACACAAAGGAATAGTAAGATCGAAATTTCTATAGGAGATAGTAAGACTTATGAAGTAAAAAGAATAAAAAATGTTCTAGTCAATCTAATTAATGTTGTATATGTTCCTAGATTGACTACCAATATTCTTTCAATTTCTCAACTTATGGATCAAAATATGGCTGTTGAGTTTAAAGTCATCAATGGAAAGAAATAATATTATATTATCAAACAAGGAAAAGAAAAATGGATCAATTATGATCCAAACTTATCTTCCATATTCATACACCAGAAATCAAAGAAGCTTAAACAGGTTGTAATTCAACTAATGAAGAATTAAATAAGAGAGATGATGAAGCATAAGTTTTCATATAGGAAAACAAAGGGTTATATGAATCTAAATAAAAAGGAAAAAGAAAGAACCTTATGCAAGAATTTGATGACTATGAAGAGTTCAAGAAACTTGTAATCTTGAAAGCACAAAGACTCAAATATACTAACCATTCATTTGATCAATATACTAAAATGTAGCAAACTAGAGAAAGCAAGAGAAGACAACATGAGCTCCAAGATCAGAATGAAGACCATATTGAAGACTAAAGTCTTCAATAACCAAATAATGTAATATAGGGGGTGTTAGCATATATTACATTATTTGGTACATGCTAATGTATCACCTTAGGTACATATTTATATTAAGAGAGTGTCCTAGATTAGAGTGAGTATTTAATTTATGCAATGTAATAAATGCACTTTTTTTTTTTGCCTTTGTCTAAGAGACCATGAATAGGGGGTTCTACATCGTTAAAGTCATTGGGAGTCACACCCTACCCTGCCCGCAACAACATTATCAATTGGATTTTGGATACCCAATTCAGCTTTTTGGTAGGGTGGAGATTTGAACCTGGGACCTCCCTTGGAGGATTGCCCTCTCCTCTCCAACTCATCTACAAAACTTGGGTGTAATAAATGCACAATTATTATTAGAATGTGCAAAGTATTTAATAATGTAAATGTGCATAATAGTACATGTACACATGAGTCCATAGAGTAGGAAAGTTAAGAGTCTCAAGAAGAGTGAAGGCCAAGAGTGCTCCATATGAGGAGTCATATTCGATTATATATGTGTTTATGTGTGTGTGTGTGTAAGAGACATAATGGAGAGTGAGAGTGTGTGGAAATATGGTGTATTGGAGATCATCTTGAAATGTTACAAGGATCTGGATAAAGAGGAGAATAATAACGTGTCTAGACCAAAATGGGGCCTAGTTTACCATTTTAGGCCTTTTTGAGATTTTTTTGAGCCTTAATTCCTTCATCTAGTGCCCCAAAAAAGGATTTTAGGGGTTTTTTAGAAAATTCCAAAAAATAATTACTTGTAGACATGGGTAGGTGTTGAGATTTTATAGAATGCTTAATATGGGTGATACGGTGATGGGTATGAATTTTTAGGTCCATAGCAAGTTTTTTTGGTGACTTACTAAAAATAGGGTTGTTTTTGGCTGAAAATGGCAAATTGTCCAAAAATAGTAATTTCTTATCTTTAGGGCTTTAAGATGTAGAGTTTTGTTTTTGGTTTTCTTGCATTGTAAAAAAAAAAAAAAACCTAAACCCTAAATCCTAAACTCAAAACCCTAAACCCTAAAAAAAAAATTGAAGGTGATGGAGATAGTGGCTATTATGGGCCATTTTCAAAAGATGATGATCAAGCTTTATGTAATAGGTATTTTTGACCAACTAAGACCACTACCACACTACAAATAAAAACCACTACAAGTGTAATTAATAATATGGGCCATCATGAAGATAGTTGCAGTTTTCAAAATTATGGACCAAGTGATCAAGCTATTTAAGAGAGTTGCTGCAACAGGAAAGATCATCAAGTTTTTGTACAATAATTTTGCAAGAGGTATAACAGAGTGCACATTCTTGTCAGTTGTATTTTACTTTGTGTGTCTTGTCTAGCTATCCCTTTTTATTACCCATTATTGTATAGGTTTTTGCTAAGGAGGTGTCCAATTTATTGAGATCAGTTCGAGTGGCTAGGATCGAAATCTAGGAGGTTCTTTGTTACATAATTTGAACAAAGAGTTGCAATTATCTATTGCATCATTTGAATGGAGAACTCATTTGTATTCGCTTAGTGAGATATGATTACACTGATCAAACTCCCATTGTAATTATTTATTGTATAATACAATCCTGCTTCCTCCTTTCAGTAGTTCTATGTGCAGTTTTGCTTGTCCTATTTACATGTTACATAATTTGAATGTGTAAATGGCGTCTTCTTTCACTAGAATGCTTAATCACATTTGTTGCATTATTTGAATGAATTTTGTTAGCTTAGTTTTATCTTCTTCCTCATTCTCTCTTCTCTCTTCTTTCCTAGGAGTTACTTTGAAGCTTGGTCAAATTTTATGTTGTAGTTTTATTTTATTTTTTGCAATCTGGATGAGCATGAGCATATAAGAAATATTGTAGTCTCACCTGTAGGGTTTACTTACCTTATTCGACCTATATAGAGTCTTACGATAATATTTTCTCGAGTTAAAGAGGTGGATCCACCAGAATCCACAGTGCTGATTGGATCAGGGAAGTCTTACAGTGTGAAAAATCTATTAACGGTAAAGGAATTTTACCTAACATGCATTTTATGAGTTGTAAAAGTTATTTATGAGTTTTATATGTTTATAATATTACCATTGACTTATATTTCTTACAACTTTATTTTATATCTTGTGGTTATTTTGATTTAAGTAGTAAGCATCAAAAGCTAATAGAAAAGACCCTAAAGAACGAGGTTAAGAAATGGTAGGATAGATTCTAAGAGCTGACCAATTTCAAGGAATAGGTTGAAAATGTGCAAGCCCAGAATAAAACCCTTGCTGAATAGAATAGTCAATTGCAACAACAACTACTAGTAGACAAGGTTATCTTTAGAATTTTTTAAAGATAAAATGAAGCAGATATGGGAGATTTGGAATGATATCCAATAACAGGGTTTAGCATCTCAACCCATATTTACCTTTTTGGATGATATTAGTAAGTAGTTGTAAATACTAAAGGAGCTCTCAATATTGTCCAAGCAAAAATTTAGTTAAAGATATAATAACTTAGATTGTTGATAGTAGTTCACAGTTGTCTTATGAAAAAAATGCCAAATTATAGTGTATCCATAGGCAAATATTGGAAATACCTAATGCTCTTCAAAAATATTGGGGTAAGACCTACAAAGCTCTAAAGGACATGGTCCAAATTTTGATTTATGAGGACGAAATTTATGAAGAGGAGCAAGAGGATGAAAGTTATCAGGAAAATCAAATTAAAGAGGAAAAGGTAGATGTAGAGCAATACCAAGTTCAAAATGAAAAGGAAGATGTGATTCACATTTATGATGAAGAAGAAGAATAACATGAGGTTTATGCTAAAGAGGAAGAGCAAAAATAGGAAGACACAATGATGGAGCAATAAAAGCATGAATATGTACCATTTTTGACATGAATATGATTTTGTCTAGTCATTGCAATATTAGAAATGCATGACTAGTCAGAGCTATGTTAAAAATATGTAATATCCCCTTATATAAGCAAAGGCTAAGTGATTTTATGAATAAAGCAAATAATTTTGACTCTCATTTTGCTTCCATATGAACCTTTACCCTTTTGGAAAACCTTCAGAAAATGTAACAGTCATAGGGAGGTAACATTCGAGACAAGGTAGAAGTTTTTCACCTTTACTTTATTATGATCATTAATTCACCCTTTCATTCATTTTTATTTCAATTTTTTTCACTCCACCTCATTCATTTATTCATTATATTCCACCTACCTCATATTCATATTCATTCCCCATTCCTTCTGTCATTCATTCATATTACTTCATTTTTTTGCTTTCCACATATTTTTGACTCCATTAAACCCAATGAATAAGGCTCTAAGTTCTGTAACTTTATGAGAAAAGTCCCCTAAGAGGAACCTACAATGTAGGACAAAATGGCTAAATCAAAAGAGAGAGTCAAAATTTTGTAAAATTTTGCTGTGTCAAAAAAGATCCCAAAACCATAATTTTTTGCAAAACCATGGTCATTTCAACCAAAAAGGGAACCCAGATAAATAAGAACCGTAATCACAATCCATCTATCTCAAGACCACCATTTTTGATAAAACCATGAGCAATTTTATCAAGTTGAATGAAAATTGGTTTTATCACGCAATTGTAGGAGCTTCTTTGTAAGTTACACATAATAAAATATTTTTGAAAGTATGAGCATTACAGTTCATTTTATCTCAAAATTTTTGGCAAATCCACAATCAATTTGGATAATTTTAGCTAAAATTCAATTTGGTGCATGGTCGTGTGACTCCTTTTGTAAATTGTGCTATCAATAGAAGGGGTTATAAGGTGTTGGAAGCCACAAATTTCAATGATACCATGATTAGAATTGCCAGATTGGGTCAAATATCATTTTGGAGTGCAACCATATGTTTTTCTTTGTTACTACACAGTCAATAGAAAAGGGTAAAGTGGATGCTTGAAAACACAAATTTCCTCTACATCGCAGTCAACATGGTCAAAGTAGACTATAAAGTGAAGTGTGGCACAATATTGAGTTTTTTTCCATATCATGGCTAACTATTTCAAATCACCAAGTAATAGAAGGAGGTGTGCGACCACATGCCAAAATTTCAAAAGAAATACAAGCCCTAAAACCATGAATTTACCTCATTCCATGCCGAAATTTATCAAATAATCCCAAAGATGAATATTGAATGTGGCTTCATGAAATATAAAGGATGGGGCATGACTATGATATGAGTGGCACATCAATTAATCATGACTATCCAAACCAAGATAAGATATGGATGTTAAAATTCAGATTTGAATTGGATGCTCACGTGACCATGTGACAGAGTAGCTCAGAAGATGAAATCAGAGGCTATGGAAGCTGAAGCATCAAGAAAAATGAAGTGGTTCAATATAGAAGCTTCTAGATTCAATTGTTCTACCAATTTTAGTTGCAGATATATGACATTGAAAATGTTGCAAGAACAAGGGGTGGTTGAGATCGATATTTCTTCTGTTTGTTGTAACTGTTTCAAGAAATCAAGCTGGAGGCCACAAGGCTCAAATCATATTACAAAGATTTAGATACTTTGTTACATTCCTTGTAATGCTCAAGAGTGAAATCAATGTAAAATTATAAATAGAGGTTGAACCCTCATTTTGAAGGGTCAACTCTAAAGTGTTTGCTTGCACTACTATTGTATATTCCTACAAATTAATGAAAAGGAGCATTACTTGGAATGTTTACCTTAGACTTGCATCTTCATGCCTTCTGAATACTATCTTGTGAAGTCATTTCTACTATTGTTGCTATGGTTAGTGTATTATTCTAATTTGGATTGCTAACTTAGAGCAATTAAATGATTCATGTTTGAATGTATGCTTGTAAGAAGTCATTTTTATTAGTCAAGGTGTTAATCTAATTTTGTTAATTTGGATTATTAATACTTTAGATGTTTGGAATGATTCTTGGAGCATGCAATTGCTCTTAATGTTGAAAATTGTTAAGTTTTGAATGATGCTAGCTCTAAGTTATATTTTGGAAGCTAAGCTATCAAGGGTTATTTGTAGATGCCTATGATGTTAGCTTTATCCATCCACCATTTATTTATTTATTTCTTAACCCTTAATATTTCTATCCCTATTGTTTACACATTTAACTAAGCTTAAGTGAGTCAATATACCAGCCTACTCTAGAGGTTGGGTTAAAGCATTTTGACCCATCCAATGTGTGGTTTGGGTTGTGATTAGTGGGTGCTCACCTTTCAAATAATTTTGAATGATAGTCACATTTCAAGTTTACCTTGATTTCAATCTAAGCCATAATAGGACTCACAAAGGGCACTGTGAATCTTGGTTATGCCATTTGGTTTGACCAATGCACCTTCCATTTTTTAAATTTTGATGAGTTTCATTCTAATATTTTTCGATGACATTCTAATATATAGTTGCTCTTAGGAGGAGCACCTACAACATTTGGACTAGACTTTGTAGCTTTTATCTAACAATTAGCTTTATGTCAAGAGGTCTAAGAGTTCTTTGGGGTTGCAATAAGTAGAGTATTTGGGTCACATTATTAGGTTGTTCAAACATGGATAAAAACTCACACCCTCAAGGTAATTCAAGGATGTTTAGACGTCATAGGGTATTATCATAAATTTGTACAAAACTATAGAAATATAGCAACTCCTTTGACAACTATGTTGAAGAAGAATTCCTTTATTTGGTCAAATCCAACAGAGAACACTTTCAAGGAATTAAAGTAAGCTATGAAAACTACCTTGGTTTTAGTAATGCCTAATTTTTTAAAACCTATTGTAGTTGAAAGTGATGCTTTGGGTAATAAAATTGGGGTAGTTTTTATGCAATAAGAAAGACCATTGTGTTGGAAGTATTACATTATTTGGTCTCCTTGTAATATTAGTTTGGTAGATGATTTATATTTTATATAATGTATGTGTCAATATAAGAGAAAGTTCAAGGTGTTATAAGAGAGAATGAAGAGTCACATGATATGTGGTAAGATGAGAGTATTGTCTTTATGAGAGGAATATGAAAGGATGCATCTCCTAGATGTTTGAGGAGAGCAATGTAAAATTATATATTGGAGATATCTCTCCAAGCAATGTATCAATAAGAATAATTCTTCTATATGTGTATATTTGAGTTATAGTTGTGATATATTGTTGTTATTATAATATTAAGATTTATTGTTAGTTTGATTAATGATATATTTATAATTGATTCTAGAAAAGCTTTTAGTGAATTAATCTACTTAGAAAGCTAACACATTTTTTTTGATAAGTTAAAAATTTCATTACTTCCAAGTTTTAAAAGGATGAACCCAAAACATATTTACAAAAAAATCATAGAAATGTTGAGAAACGTTAAAGAGGAAAAACAGGGGAATGCATCCCTGAGAAAAACCCAACCAACAAAAAAAGGGGGACAAAGCCCCTTCTGGGTTCCACCATAGAAAAAAACTAGCACCACATAGGGTAGCCTCATAAACACAAAAACTAAGGCAAGAAATCTAATCCTTATTAGCATCCTCGTCACCCTCCTTATCATCATCCTTCACCTCATACTTGACCACGTCCTCAAAATTGACCTTGCCTACCTTGGAATCTTCCTGATCTAAAAAATGTTTGTTGAAGAACAGAAGATGTAGGGCCTCCTAAAGGTTAGTAAGGGAATTCACCAGGTTTGAAGTGGTCAAGATTCTGTACAGCTTCTTGATCCATGATATCTTTAACCACTTGGGGAAGACCAACCATCCATGTGATCAGACTATTAGCCATAGCCCCTTGGTTTGCTAGACTATCTGCAACCCTATTGGATTCCCTGAAAGTGTGTTGAAATACGGTCTCCTATTGACTGAGGATAAGGATCCTTGCCTCCTCAATGTAATCCTTAACCCTCCATGAAGGCCTCTTATTGTTCCTTAGATAATTGATGATAATCAGTGAGTCTCCCTCAACTATTACCCTGCTAGGATAGTCTTTTGCAAGGACTAAGCCTCTCCACAAGGCTTTGGCTTCAACAACATTATTTGTCTAGATTCCTAGATGCTCAACAAAGGCAAAAATTACTTTTCCATTATGGTCCCTAAGGATGCTCCCTGCGTCAGTTTTTACAGGATTACCTTGGCCTTCATTAGTAGAGACTTTTTAAGCCATAATTTGGGTAAATTTAATTATGAAAAAGAAATGCTAGCCATTTTACATGACGTTAATCATTTGAGGCTATATCTCATTGGGCATAATTTTTCAATCAAAGTCTAAAGTATTTATTGGAATAAAGGGTGGCCACACCAAAACAACAAAAGTGGGTCTCTAAATTTGTGGGATATGATTATGAAATCACATATAAAAAGGAAAGAAGACTATAGTGGTTGATGCACTGTCTTGACCGTTTGAAGATCGGAGTATTTTAAATATTATATCTTCACCAATCTCTTAATGGATTGATAATCTTAGATAAGAAATGGCCAAGAATTATAGCTTGCAAACTTTGATCAAAAAAATTCAAGAAGAGATAAACTCATGCCCTAGATACACTTGGGATGGTCAAGAATTGATATATCATGACCAATTGGTTATTCCCCAAAACTCCCATATGCAAGATTTCATTTGGTAAGAAATGTATGCCTCACCCACAGTGGGACATTTTAGGTTTTTAAAAACTTACAAAAGGACCAAGTGCACCTTATTTTGGAAGTGAATGAAAAGGGATATTTAGAATTTTATGGCTAAATGTGATAGGTGCCAAAAAATGAAAGGAGAAATTGTGTGTTCCCCTGGAACATTTCAACCCTTACAAATTTTAGAACAAGTATGGTTAGATATTTATATGGATTTTATTGAAGGGTTACTCAAATTAGGAGGGAAATCAATTATTTTGGTTGTAGTGGATCATCTCATAAAGTATGCTCATTTCTATTGCTTGCCCCATCCCTACACAACCTCTGTAGTTGCCCAAATATTTTTATACTTCATATTTCATCTTCATGGAATGCCCAAATATATTGTGTCAAACAAGGACCCTACTTTTACTAGTTATTTTTTGTAGTAACTATTTAAGTTATAGGGCAGTTAGCTCAAAATAAGTTTGGCCTATCATCCTTAGACTAATGGCCAAAAAAAACATTTGTTAACAAGTGCTTGGAACCTTATCTCTATTGCCTAGTATTTGAACATCCTACATTGTGGGCTAAATGTCTTCCTTTGGCTGAGTGGTGGTATAATACTTCATATCATATTGCAACCAAGGTTACACCCTTTGAAGTAGTATATGATATTCCTCCATCAACACCCCCTTCCTAAATTCTAGGAAGCTCCAAGGTTCACGTTGTCAACAGCACTTTCAACCATCATGTCGTCATCCTCTGACAACTTAAGATAAATCTTGAATTGGCCTAAAATTGTATGCATAAATAGTTTATCAACACTATTTTGAGCATAGATTTGATGTGGGTAACATCGATTTTCTTCACTTGCAACCCTAAAAACAACCATCAATCCAAGTCTATGGATCCTACCAAGTATTATAGTGTATTGGTGCAATGGCCCAAAAATTGACCCTTTCGACCACCTCTAAGATCCATCCAATTTTTCATATCTCTTATCTCAAGAAAATTATTGGCAACAAGGTACATGTTCAATCCACTTTACCAGATTTGGATGAAGAAGGTTCCATCATGCTTGATATTTAACCCATTTTGGACCAAATATCATGCACCCTTTACAATTGTGTCATCACTAAGATTTTTATATAGTGGTGAGGACTACAACCTAAAGATGCCACATGGGAGTCCCTTCATCAGTTACAGTAGAAATTTTCATCATCTCCATCTTTGAGGATAAATATTTTGAAGAGGAAGGGCATGTTAGGACCCCACCCAATATTATTATGTAATTTTAATATTATCATATAGTGATCCCTTTCCAATGTGGGAATCCCATTCTAATAATATTTTGTAATGGTATATAGCACTTAAGGTTACTAGACAAGTGAGAACATTTCATGTAATGTTTATAAAGAATGTAACTATTTGTTTGGTAGAATATTCTACCTTGGGTGGCACTTTGCATGTAAGCCAGCCCTTGAGAATTAGGTAGGGGTTACATGAATTCTATATTTAAGATACAAGGGGTTTAGACAAATGTATCGTTTTGCATATTGAATCAAGTTTTGAAGAGATTTCTCCCTTGAAGAGGCCAACAATTTTGTATTGTGATTTTGTAAGATTAAATATAGATTTGTGCATTTTTATTTTGTATTGCAATATTTTGTTCTTCATCAATTACTATTATTTTTCAATATGTGGATGTGCTTATTTTAATTAGAAGGTTTCTAACACAAGGTGTCAGAACTATCACATGTACCCAATTCGTTGATGACACTATATTTTTGGGAGAAGCAACAAAGTATAATATGAAAAAAAATCAAGAGTTGTCTAAATTACTTTGAAGCAACTTCAAGTGCTTTACTTAATTGCAATAAAAGTCAGCTTTTGTTAGGACCCCATCCTAACACTATGATGTAATGTTCCTTGTGAACATGGGGGGATACAATATTTTTCAATGTTTTGTAAATGTGGAGAACACCCATGATAATATTTTAAAATATTTTGTAATAGTTGTAACTCTAGAAGCACCTAGACAAGTGGTGCCATCATATATAACTATTATCAAGAATGTAACTATTTTGTAGGTAGGAGATTCTAGCTTGGGTGGAATTTTGCATGTAAGACAACCTTGAGAGTTAGGTGAGAGATTAATTATTTAAAACTACAAGGGGAAATAAGTATGTATCTTTTAAATAATTGAATGAAAGTATTGAAGGAGGTTGCCCCCTTGAAGTGGCCTATGATTCTATGTTATCTATGATATTTTTCATTTTTGCATTTATATTTCATAGTTGTGTTGTGAGATTTTATGTCTAATTGTAATATTTGTGTGAGTGTGTTTATTTTTAATAGTTAGTTCTGAAAAAGTGGTATCATAGCACTTTTTAGGGCCATGTTCTATTGTGACTATGACAATTCCTACCATTTCAATTGTTAGGTATAAGATTTTGTGTTTTAGTTTTTTTACTAGTTCCTTATCAAAACAATCTAGCCTCTATTTTTATTTTTTGCATTAGTTATCTAGGTTACAAACCCTATGTCAGGTTTTTTAAAATATCATGAAGGATTTGTTATTGGCTAAGCTAGATTTCCCATAAAGAATCTAGTTAAGTGAGGGGCAATCAAGCTCCAATACCCAAGCCTCAAACACCACCCATATATGGAATTGAGCTCCTACATATCTTCAGGTATATCAGGATACCCCTTAGGTTTAGGAGAGACATTTCACCATTAGGAATATTTTTGGCCTTGTATTCTCTATAGTACATCAAACACAACTTTTTAGAATATTACCCTCCTAAACTGATAGAGATGCAAGTAGTGTGCTCGAGGGTATGTGTGAAATACTCCTTGAGTAGTGGCTTAAAATATTTGTCTAAGAACTATTGTTCATCATTGCAGGATAACAAAGAGTATGTGGGAAGTACATACACCCTGGATTAGCATACCCTGCTATGTCAAATTTAAAACCTGCAACAAAAATTCTCTACAACACAAATTTTATTCTATGAATTTCAAACTTGTTACCATACCCTTATCATAGAAATTGAGCATACAAAGAATACATCCCTATTCTAGAGTTACTACATGCAAAATAGTCAAAACAAAAAATTATAGAAGAATATCATAGGTAGACAGAAACCACCAAAGTCAAAAATAGGGGAATAAAGGGAGTCAGTGTTAGTTACAGTCAAGAAAATTCTATCAGTAACTGTCAATACAAGGTTATCAAGTTATCAGTGTCATAACAATTACCTGTGATAATAAAAAATTAGATAGATAAGGAATATTTATGACAGAGTTAGACCAAGCAGGTGATAGTACAATGTCAAGAGTAGTCAGTAGCAGGGTTATTCATAGCAATTATTTATCGCTAAATTGGCTAAAATTAGGATTTTTAAAATTTGAAATTGGCTAATATTTGGGACCCTTGACCAGGGCCCATTAGCCAAAAATTTCTAATTGTAATTTTTTTGGGTTGATTTACCCCAATTTTATAAGAATTAGACCATTTAAAGTAAAACTTTCCAACATTGCCCCTCATAATAGTGAACCTTCTATATTAATTTAGACACTATTCACTTGGATTTCGAAACTAATTCACCAAATTTTTATAAATACATTTTGGGGTCGATTCCTTATGCATAACCCTAGTCCATAGTCAGAACATATAAGGCATAGTATCAGAAAGGGTTGGTAAACACAAAACCTAACTTTTACACTAAGACTCTAGAGGAAAAAGCAACCACACCAGTAGAATCAACAAAACAACAATATAAAAAAGTCTAGGGTGTCCAAAACTAGTGTTGTGGTATATAGCTCATTGTGATCATCTTCTCGAGCTGATCATTTTGATATATATCAACCAAATCACTTTTTAGGTTCCTTACTAAAACATTAATCCCTAAAACCACCTTTCTATTTTTAGTAAGTCTCACCAACATGACATAACTCTAAGAACATGGTTGTTGGTACTTGATAACAAGAAATTGATAACCAAATTACTCAAAAAAGTGGATAATATGGGCAAAAACATATGGTCATCACTCAACCATAACTTAAAGGACAAAAAAACTTAAATCAAAAGCTCCGATGAAACTATGAGTGTGGTCATCGAGGTACAAAAAGAAATGAAGATAGAGTTGTATAGTCATACTGACTCATTTGGTCATTAGAATAAACAGGATCTAGGTACAAGTCATTGCCAATAAAATGTATCAAATCACAATAAATATAAATAGCAAAAATTAGACTTCCCAAAATTTGATGGAAAATATCCTAAGTGGTGGATTTGTAAGGTTGAAAAGTATTTCACTCTTCACAATATCCCATGCTACATGTGTTTGATCATTACCTCTTTCAATTTTGAATTAGATGCACTACATTGGTTTATGTGGCTTAGGAAGGCTAAAATTAATTTTTCTTGATAATATTTTTGAACAAAGTCTACTCACTCACTTTGGTCCTAGTGAGTTTGAATATTTTACAAGAGCTCTTTTTAAAAATAGATAAACATCAATCATTCAAGAGTATCAAACTCAATTTGAAAAGCTTGCCAATCATACCATTGGTCTAATTGTTGACTCTTTTCAAATTTATTTTATGATTGGTTTGAAGAATGACATTAGGTTTGAGGTTAAACTATTGAGACCCCAAACATTACCACAAGCAATACAATTGGCTAAGTTGGTAGAAAAAAATTTAAGGCTCTAGGACATACCTCTAAATTTTATCAATATCGGTCATACTTTTTCCCCAAGCCGATGACAAGTCCTACCACTAAGTCTCCAACTATAAAAAAATTGACTCATGAAGATATGGAGAGTATAAGGGCACAAGGGCTATGTTTTAATTATGATGAACATTATTCTCGGGGATATAAATGTGTAACAAAAATTGTATCTGTTAGATCTAGATGAAACATGAACTGCATAATATTCAAAGGAAGAGGAGGATCCTCAAGAAGGGGAAACATCGGATCAAGTAGTATATTTAGAGGACTCCCAAACAAAAATATTTGTGCATGCTTTATTAGAAGTTTTCATTCTCCAAAAAATTAAAGTGATTGGCTACTTCAAAGAACAATGGGTCATCATTCTTATCGACTCTAGAAGTACACATAACTTTATTGATCAATGTGTATCCAAACAAGTAAATTGTTACATTACTACATGTAATTAATTTGAAGTCATGATTGATAATGGAGGCACCCTCCCATGCAAAGAAAAATATCAAAATTTTAAACTTCAAATGGAGGACTATAATCTCAATATCAACAAGTTTGCATTACCCCTTGGTGGATGTGATAATAGTTTTGGGAGCACAATGGTTGAGAATGTTAGGACCAGGTTTGTGGGATTTTTCTGAATTGTGGATGAAATTCAATCAAGAGAGGAAGGAATATAATTTATGTGAAATGAAATCTAGTGTATCTCAGTTTATTTCTACCCACAATATGGAAAATTTATTAAAATAGTCCTCTTATAGAGTGGTGGCACAAATTTATGCTATAACTAGTCTTGATAAAAAGAATAGAACCATCCAATGCAATCACAAGGATTATTAAACAAATATGCTCAAAATTTTTACAAACCCAAGGGAATACATCCTCATTGCTCACATGACCATGTAATATAACTTTTTCCTAGTATTCTTCCTCCTAATGTTTGTTCATATAGATAAGCTTATGCTCAAAAAGTAGAAATTAGGAAAATAATGCAAGAGCTTTGTGTTGTAGGGGTTATATGTTCTAGTGTTAGTCCCTATTATTTGTCAGTTTTATTAGTACAAAAGAAAGATAGCACTTGGCAGTTGTGTGTGTATTATCAAGACCTCAATAATATCACTATCAAAGATAAATTCCCAATTCCTATGATTGATGAACTACTTGATGAGTTGCATGGGGCTGAATATTTTTCCAAGTTGGATTTGTGGTTAGGATATCATCAAATTCGTATCAAGGATGAGGATATTCCAAAAATAGATTTTGGAGCTCATGAAGGGCATTATGAGTTTCTGGTTATGCCATTTGGGTTAACCAATGCACCTTCTACCTTTCAAATTCTAATGAATTCCATTTTTTGCCCTTTTCTTTACAAATTTATTCTAGTATTTTTTGATGATATATTGATTTACAACCATTCATGGGAAGATCAAAACTTAGACCAAACACTCAAACTTTTATCTGACCATTAGCTTTATGCTAAGACATCCAAATACTCTTTTGAAAAATAAGAGGTTGAATACTTGGGTCACATTGTCACTAAGGATGGAGTTCAGGTTGATCCCAAGAAAATTTAGGTTGTCCAAGATTGGCCTAAGCTTTGTACCCTAAAGGGAATTCATGGTTTCTTAGAACTCATGGGCTATTATAGGAAATTTATGAAGAATTATGGCAAGATAACATCCCCCTTGACCACCATGCAGAGGAAGAATTATTTTATGTGAATAAAAGCTACCAAAAAGGCTTTTGCTAATTTGAAGTATATCATGACCACTACTCTTGTGTTAGCAATGCCAAATTTCTCTAAATATACTATCATTGAAAGTGATGCTTTGGGTACTAGCATTGGGTAGTTCTAATGTAAGAAGGTAGACCCTTGGCCTTCACTAGCAAGGAACTCTTAGGCAAAAATTTGGGTAAGTCTACTTATGAGAAAGAAATGATTACCATTTTACATGCAATCAATCATCGACGATCGTATATCATTGGGAGACATTTTCCCATCAAGACTAATTATAAGTCTCAAATATTTTTTAGAACAATGGGTGGCTACTCCAAAACAATAAAAGTGGGTTTTCAAATTTTTGGGTTATGAATACAATATTACATATAAGAACGGTCATGAAAATATGGTGGTGGATGCTTTGCATTGATTACATGAAGAATATGTTATGTTACATGTTATATCCACACCACATATTCAATGGATTCATCAATTCCATGAGGAACTAATTAAGGATTCCTCTTTGGAAACTCTCATATGCCAACTTCAAGCAAATCCTCATTCATACCTTGGCTATACTTGGGATGGGCTTGATTTACGGTACCATAATCATATTGTCGTACCCAATCAGTCACAGATAAAGGACCTCATTCTTCAAAAAATGCATGATTTCTTAATAGTTGGTCATTCTGGGTTTCTCAAGACTTATACAAGGACCAAGCGTACCTTTTTTTGGCAAGGCATGAAAAATATTATTCATACTTTTATGGATGAATGTGATCGTTGTCAATTTATGAAAGGTGAAACTATGAGTCCCCTTGGTACCCTTCAATCCTTGTCAATTCTTGAGCAAGTTTGGATGGATATCTCTATGGATTTCATTGAAGGGTTGCCTGAATCTAGAGTTAAATTAGTTATTTTGATGATAGAGGATCATTTTACGAAGTATGCTTATTTATGTTCCCTATCCCATCCATACATCACCTCCATTATCACTCATAATTTCCTCAACTCCATATTTCACCTTCATGGAATTCCAAAATCCATTATCTCTGATAGGGATCCTACCTTCACTAGTTGATTTTGGTAGTTGTTGTTCAAGTTGTAGGGAAAACAACTCAGAATGAGTTCAAATTATCACCCTCAAACTGATGGCCAAACTAAAACTGTGAATAAATGCTTGAAAACATATCTTTGTTGCTTCACCTATGAACATCCTACATAGTGGGACAAGTTGTTTCATTTAGTTGAATGGTGGTATAACACAACACATCACAATACCACTAAGGTGAATCCCTTTGAATCAGTCTATGGTCAACCTCCACCAGTACCATCTCCTTACATTCCTGGTAGTTCCAAATTTTAGGTTGTGGATTCAACTCTTCATTAGCATGATGCCATTCTTTTCCAACTCAATGTCAATATTGATGTGGCTCATAACCGTATGAAATAATAAGCTGGTCAACATTGCATTAAATATAGATTTATTTTGGAGACATGGTTTTTATTTGCTTGCAACTATACAAAAAATCCTCTCTCCAACTTTGAGGTTGTCAAAACATTATCAAAAAATATTATGGGTCTTATCAGGTGTTACAACAAATCAAGTCAACCATATATAAACTAGCCCTTCTGGATAGTTCCAAAATTCATCCAATAATCCATGTATCTTCCCTCAAGTAAGTTATTGGCAACAAGGTCTAGGTGTAGTCTACACTTGCAAAGTTGAACGAGGAGGGTTCCATCAATCTTGATCATAGATCATGTTCCCTTTATCAATGTTCCATTATCAATATTCTTATCTAATGGTATGGCTTACAACCTAAAAATGCTATATGGGAACCCCTTCACAAGATCTAGTAGCAATTTCCTCACCTTCAATTTTGAGGACAAATATTTTTGAAGGGAAAGGGCATGTTAGGACTCCATCCTAACACTATGATGTAACATTCCTTGTGAATGTCAGGGGTTTCCAATAATAGTATTTTGTAATTTTTTGTAAACATGGGGAACACCTATGATAATATTTTAAAATATTTTGTAATAGTTGTAACTCTAGAATCATCTAGATAAGTGGCACCATCATATGTAATCGTCATAAATAATGTAACTATTTTATAGGCAAGAGATTCTAGCTTGGGTGGAATTTTGCATGTAATGCAATCTTGAGAGTTATGTGGTAGATGAAATATTTAAAACTACAAGGGGAAATAATGTATGTATCTTTTACATAACTAAATGTAAGTATTGAATGAGGTTTCCCCCTTGAAGTGACCTGTGATTCTGTGTTGTATGTGAGATCGTTCATTTTTGCATTTATATTCCATAGTTGTGTTATGAGCTTTTATGTTTAATTACAATATTTATGTGAGTGTGTTTATTTGTAATAGTAGGTTCCTAACAATTTTATAAAACTAATACAACACCAACAAAAATAGAGGTTTTTCCTAAATACTTAGATTTAGAGAAGAACCAAATCAATATTTTATATACTTAGGCATTTTGATGGGATTCCACCTCAAACCAATAAATAGTTGGATGTCAACTATTGAGAAGCTACAGAAGTGAGTACAATCATGTAGTAATGGATGGTTGAACTTATCAAGAAGAGTATTTTTGATTAGATAAGTCTTGTATATGCTTTCAATGTATCAATGTTTGGTTGACCATGCTCTAAAAAGTGTTCTCCAAGCACTTGATGATTTGGTCAAAAATTTCCTTTGGAAATAAGGTAAACAAAATGAAAAAAGGAGTTACATTTAGTTGGGATTTATTTTCTATAGGAATGGATCAAGGGGGGCTAGGAATAATACAAGCAAAAATTGTGAGATAGGCACTAGGGGCAAAACGTTTGTGTCATATATCTTAGCCTCTAGAATTTCCATGGAAAAGGATTTTGAAAGATAAATATATAGATACAAAAACAAGAATGTAGCTACTGATAAATCTAAAAACAAGGTTTAGAGCCTCTCTAATATGGAAATCTATTGTGGAAGCCAAGCAACTAATCCTAAATAATGTCTCTTGGCTTCTAGGAGATGGATCTCAAATTGACTTATGAAATGATCCAATACTTGGCAAACCTCCTTTGCTAAGTAGTTGTAGTTCAAGTATGAAAGAAGAGCTACAATATTTTTAGATCTTAAATCTTAATAAAATGCTATATTGGTGCAAATATCATAATGGAATGGAGATATTCCCCACTGCCATCACCCCTAATAGTAGAATGGGATCATTTCAAGAAAAAATACAACATGAAACTATTGAGACATCAGAGTTTGGATTAGCTTATTTGGGGAGACATCAATAGATTAGGTGAATGAATAGTCTATATGGATATACAAATTCAATTGGATGGACTTCCCAAAAAAAATATTGGCAACAATTTGAAATCTAAATTTGCCACCTAGGATTCGAGTCTTTTCTTGGTTAGTTTTGTATAACAATATTCTCATAGGTGAAAACTTGTAAAAAATGAACATTGTTGGTACCATGCGTGTTCTAGTTGTACGAAGCATAATGACACTATTTTCCATATATTCTTTGAGTGTAACTTAGCCACTCTCATTTGGTTAGAGAAAGCCCATTTTTTTGGATCTCCCTTGTCATGAACTCTGAATTTGGAATATTGTCTAGTCAATTGAAAATAAAAATATAAATGGAGACTTAGTGGGTCCAGTGGGATTTTAGTTCCTTTCATGGCTTTCAGGGGGCCTCTATTTTTTTATTATTGAATCCTTGTAGGACTTCCTCATGTGTCCTTGAAGCTGTTCTCTGGAAGTGCTGAAGGTTGTTTAGGATGCCTGGCTGCTTTCTTTTGGTTTGGACTCTAACATCTGCAGCCGTGCTTCCTCGTGACTCCTTACTTTTGGGTTCCTATGGAATTTTCTCACCTTTTCCTTCAAAAGTGTTGTTCTACTACTGTTGTTTCCTCCTTTGGGCTGTTGTTTTTGAAGACTTGCTTTTTTTTTCTTGAGGACTTCATGGCCTAGGAAGCTCCTCTTTTTGCTGAACCATTGTTGCACCATATTTAAGGTTGATGTTCCATTGCATGAGGATTTCATCTCCTACATAATTCCTCTTTATGTTGCACCATATTTCAGGATGAAGTTCCATTGCATGAGGATTTCATCGCTTGCGAAATTCCTCTTTTTGTTGCATCATCTTTTAGGTGTTCCACGGATTGGTTTTTTCTAGTTTCGTGATCCTTGCCCTCCTTGGGTGTTTCCCATCCTTTTTCTGGTAGGATCTACACTTTCTCTGAGGCTCTTCTCCACATTTTTGTTCTGGGTGGATTTTTTGATTCAATCTGATGTTACCTTGCATGGAAAGCAATTTTTCTTTTGGGTTCTGGTTTTCCAATGGTGGTTTCTGGTTTTTTCACCCTTGGGAGGATTCAAAATTTAAATTATGACACCCGTGTCTCTTTCTTGTTTATGGGATGTTTCATTTTGTTTTCGAATGTTTGAATGGTTTGGTAATTTTTTTTGCCTTGGAAAGTTTCAAAATTCTTGTTTGGCACATGCAGCTTTAATTTCATCTTTCTGATGGGCTTTTTGTTCCTACACAATTTTCCTCTACAGTTTTCCTAGATTCCATCATGTTTCTACTTCTTTTGTGTCTTCCTTTGTAGGTTCTTGATTCAGTTCCTTTGGCACTTTCTTGATCTTGTTTCTTTTGGATTTCCTCAGAGTCTGTCCTGATGTATTTCCTTAGTTGTCTTATTTTGATGTAATCCAGTTTCAATGTAATCAGGTTTTGGGATCCTTGATAAAAACCCACTTTTAATCTAACCTACCCCCCAAAAAAGGGAAAGTTATTAATCAAATATCTTTGAGATTCATCCTCTTATTTATTGTTTGAAATATTTAGAAGGAAAATAATAGGTTGATCTTTGAAGGTAAAGGGGAAAAAATAGTATTCTTATTGAAAGAATAATCAGAGACCTAGTGACTAATTTGAAAGCCACCTTCAAACATAAGTAGAATCAGTCAAGGTTGAATGTGTAGGAGTTAAATCTAATTAGCAAGTTAGAACTTCAATATTTTATCCCAACCAATATGAATATATTAGTAATAATACCATGAAAGATACATTATACTACTTTGTTATTTGATGTGACGCCTAATTTAAATATGGGCATAGTAGTTGCAGGAGAAGTGATCATGAAAGAAGATGGGACACTTACACTCAAGTATTGTATTAACCTATGAATTATTTTCAACAATGTGGTAGAGGCACTAGCATGTAAGATTAGACTAAAGTTGGTAGAACAATGAATAAGATACCTACACATATATGGATATTTTTCCCTCATTATAAATGTTCTCTCCAAGGAAAAAAAGGCCAGTTCAATAAAATTCTATATTATATTGGGTAGAATGAAAGAACTAATTTAAAAATTCACACATGTGTAATATTCCCATAATCATCAAGAATTTAACAAGATAATAGATACACTTGCCAATAGTGCTATAAGAAGAGAGCATTCCAATCTAAGAATTACAAGGGAAAGAGTTCAACAAAGAAGTAATGGTAGATGAGATAAGGAAATCAACAAAGTTGATGGATATTTTAAAGCCTCTAAAGATTCAGGCACCTTTGGAGATCATCACACCTTTGTACATTCTTGGAACATTGGATGATTTCAAAGCTTTTGACTTTCTGGTCTTCTCAATGATTCTAGCCCCTTTGTATTTCTAGCACCTTTTGTATTTGGGTTTTTGGTGCTTTTTTATTTGGATTTCTAGCACCTTTATACTTTGGTACACTTTTGGGAGTTTTTTATTTTGCTTTGTTGATTGTCCCTCCTTCTGTATAGTAATGTTGTGGCCTCCAAGTCACTTTTTGGATAAATTATTTGTAGTGTGCAATAATTATTATCAATATATAACTCCTTTTAAAAAATATTATAATAGTAATTTTTATAAATGGGTGATATGACCTTTTTAAATATTTTTTAAATTGGTTAAATGAGATTGAAACTAGTCCCACTCTCATTATGTTATGACAGGTTGCCATGGTATTTAAATATATCAAGGAGTGGTATTATAATCATATTTGATCAACTATGTGTATATGCATGTCAAAATTTGAGCCTATGTTTCCATATTGAAAGTCAATATTTTTCACCACTTAAGGTCAAGTCATTTAATAACCTTATAAATATTATTTAGTAGATAAGAATCTTAGTAAATCAAGATCCAACATGCACATGAGTATCTTAAGCAATGCTAATACATAATAGAAGGAAAACACATAATTTTTGATTCCATATTGTCAAGGCTCTTAATATATGTGATGCCTAATAAGTCCACCATATTTATTGTTGTAACTATCTCACAACTAACCCCAATATTGGGTACCCACTCGAAATTTGTAGAAAATTGAATTAATGGATATTATTGAGCAAATGGGTTCTTCCTTTTTACCTAATTGTCCCATGATTTTTCTTGAATAGAAAACCAATGGGATGATTTTTGCTAGCAGTTTAGGTTGCATGTTATTGCTTGATGTTTTGTTGCTATTTTTGCTCACAAAATGATTGTTATTTCTATTGCTCAAATATGTTGGTTTTGTTGTTCCTATTGTTTTATCTTTTTTTTTTTAATTTGTTGTATTTTATTATCATTGTGGTTATTATTTTTTTGTTGTTGTGTTTAATTAGTGTTTTTTTGCTTAGTTTATTTTATTTTATTTGATTTTTGTTATGTTATTTTTTGCTTTTATTTTTATTTACTATGTTGCTTCTCGCCTTTAGGTTATGTTGATTTAATTGTTAATTTGTTCTCTATTTTATTTCTTCGTTAGGTTTTGCTTTGTTTTTCCTTATCATTATTTATGCTTTCATAGGGCTCTAAAATGGAGGACATGGACAAAGGAGATGGCACCACAAGGCAGGACGTTGGACCAAGAACGTGGTAGCATGTCACAAGATGGGGCTTCGATGGTGCATGGCAAAGGGGAGAGACTTACCGAAGGTAGTCAACTAAGAAAAGGTGAGAGATACCTTATGAAGCGCTTGAGGAACAAAACACCATGAATGTGGGATAATGGACCTCCCCACACCAAATAAAAACCTTCGCTCATCCATTGCTCACACGTGACATACCGCATCCCAGATCTGCAATGCAAATTCCATGATAAACACTAACCACAATTAGGAACTGCAAAGGTATCTAATTTGAGGTGCACAGAGACCCATTGTAGCAAAGATGTGGGATAACACCCCACCTAATAGTATCAGATTATAGCGAGTGGCAGGGGTGATAAGGACATTTTGGTTGCAAGTCCATAGTGCAGGAGGGCTTGACATGACAGTGGGAACCATGATTAATCATCAATTGTTGTTAGAAAACCCTAAACCCCATACGCGTTGATTATATTTACGAATACCAGAGAGGAAGAAAAGGTTAAAATATCAAGCATAGTGGAGTCACAGAGTGTCTTCAAGGGTCTAATGTAGGCTTGAACCAATCATAGAAAGGAGGAACGGATGAGGTGCGATACTGGGAGTGACCAAATTATGGTCTCATTATAGGTTACAGAGGATGAAGCCGTATGCTATGGGAGATATTTACAAGAAGAGAGAAACAAATTTAGGGTCATTGAAGCCATGTTTCAACCTAAGCCTTGGGCATTGTGGTAGAGGAAATCTAGATAAGACTTGCACCTTATCGACTCTGGTTTGAGTCATGTTGATGCCACCCAAAGGAAGAAAAGGAGGATTTTTTTTAACATGTTATAATTTGGTGCCTAAAGTTTTATTTTTAATTATTTGTTTGTGGTTATTTTATGAATACATAGGGTATCTTAGTGTTCTTTACTCATATTTCCTATTGCTAGGGTTAATTAATATTTTGTCCTTCATAGGATCAATTTTTAACATTGAAATATGTGTGAATAGGGACAAAGGGGAGCTCAAATCAAGAAGAAGATATAAGGAGGAATAAAATAGTTTGTTTTAAATATTTAAATCCAAGAATTTTGTAAGAATCTAAAAGGTCATATTTAAGTATTTAGTTCCACTTTTCACTGCCCTTTTTTTGGTAAAGGAAGTGGAAATGAAAAGGATTCTTGAAGGTTTTAAATACCCATGGAAGCCCATTGTTAAGGGGCTGGAATTTTTTTTGGTAATCAAAGACATATCATTTTGAGATTGGAATGCATACAAATCCGAAAACTTGCACCTTGTGAGCAAGACTGGAGGAGATTTATATCTGAGGGTTTCATGTTTAATGTTTAATATTTCTATTGAATTTTGTGGACTTATATATATTTTTAAATGCTCTAGGAGGTTGCACTACGTGAAGGTTCTTTTGAATGCAGGGTTTATTTTCCTTAGAGTCTAGCACTTGATTTAACCAAATTATGTTTATGCAGGTTTGTTTAGATTAGGTTACCCTTACGATTTTCTCATAATATCTAGTTTTGCAGGGTAGGGGAGCATGACGTCGTATTGTGTTTACACTTATATTTTGGTTTTATATTAGCTTAGTTGTAGTTTACTTTTTTCCTGCAAGTTTTATTTTATTTCTACAAATCCCATTTGTTTAAGTCTTTTAATCTGAAACTCAGAATCCCAAAAGGTCTCATTTGATTCATAAATCTGATATGGGAAATCTGGAGTGCACATGATCCAAATAATTTAATTCACAAGAACTTACATACACACTTATTTGGATCACTTTTCAGGGCATTAAAAGGAACATTTTTGCACAACTTTTCATTTTGCATAAACAAGATAAAATCAATCTAGGAGGGAGGGTTACTGACTACTATTTCACATTAAATCAAATATAAGAAATGGAGTGGATAATTCCATAGCACTTACTAATTTCATGTACATAATCAAAGATAAAAGGAACTGTTAACTCCACTAACCCTCAAACTCACATTAAGTGTAAATAAAGCAAATGAATGCTAACTTGCTAACATACTAACTTGCTAACTTGCTAACTTTCTGACTTTCTAACTTTGCAATTAGTAGAGCATTAAATTTGAAGATAAAATTGAACCTACTAACTGAAAATGAATCTCACATTAAAGGCACGGATTTTTAAACTAAAGTAGACAATTCCACGTGCTTTCTCACTTTGCATTTTAATATTAAGATAAAAAAAAACCCACTAATAGTGATTCAAGATAAGATAGATTAATGCAAAGATAATCAAATAAGTAACACTTCATTTTATCAATTTGCACAAAGGCACGTTCATTGCAATTTAAGGAAATCAATCACAAAGCACAAATAAATTAAACTAGTAGGCCCTTTGTTAACAATTACTTGTAAATCATTGAATTGTTTCTAGCACTTGTTATTCTTGATTATTTTACTTTCAAATACACATGTGCAATGCTTATATAGCGGAACCTTGGAGAAGTTGTTTTTGTTTTTAACTTCTTTGCAAGAGAGGGTTTTCAGATTAATACCCTGATTGTGATGGGGATTTTACAATTGGGAAAAATATCCACTCAAAAAAAATGGTGCTAGGAGGGCCTTCATTTCATAGCTTTGTGATTTATTTGTTTAAGATCATTTTCATCTAAGAGTACTTTTAGTTGCAGAGGCCTTTTATTTTCTGACAACTAACATGTGAAGTCTTGTTTCCACTGTGCTTTATTGCAGGAATTTTGTTTTACATAATTTTTTGTATTTCTTTTGTTTATTGTATGAGTTGTTTGAGTTGTGAGAGATCTTATAGAACAAGTTCCTTACCAAGCTAGACCCACCTGAGTATATCGATACTAGGTTTAAAACCATTAGGTAAACCATATTTCAAAGCCTTTCTCCTAATTATAGGAAATCAAGAAACAAGACTCAAGAGGTTGGAATCCCACCTAGTGTACTTGCTCTAGAGTTACCTTTGGTGTCAAGTACATCTAGTGTATCTACACCTATTATCTCTTTTACTATGGGTACACCAAGTGTATTTGCGCAAATTACCTCTACTATTTCTACTACTCTTGTAGGGCCACCACCATTGAACATTATGGTCCTGTTGTCAGCTTTTATGCACAACCTACAGAGATTAAACTAAAAATAAAAGTAACATTTAATGGGAATAAATTCCCTCTCACTTTAGGATCTTCTTGGTTATCCAAGGTGTGAGTTATAGGGTTGGGTCAAATGTCCTTGCTCTTTTCCACTTTTGGAATAGTTTCAAGTGGACTGCCTATGTACCTATGTATCACCCAAATTTTTTGTGCCCTTACCTTTAGGCTAAAGGATCCGTGCCCTGGAAGGGGGATGCGAGAAGGATGGGACAATACCTCGGACGGAGAGGCCCTTTGAAGGTCGTGCCTCTCGGGGGTGGGGTATAAGGGTGAATTTTTGATGGATGGTGGGGTTCACCAGGAAACTTTGAGTGGGTTTCACCTAGGTTGAGAATGGGTTTGATGTGTTCATTTTATATTCAATCATTCATATTCCTAGGTTGGCCAAAATGAATCTAAGCTATTCTATATGAAATTTTGGGTTTATATGAAGACATAAAACATGAATGAATCCTAAATACAGAGACTATGTGAAATGGAGAAGAATGCACCTAATTCCTGATGTCTGATGAAGATTTTGAAGCTTGTAGGAGTCCAGATCGTCCCAAATATGATAGGATCTTCTGTAATTGTACAGAATCATCCCAAATCATAGGCGATCATCTGAGATAAAAAAATATCGTCGATGACCTGACGAATTTGTCAAAAACCTACAATCATGAAAATAGACACCAAAAACCAAAAATGCAATTGCAAGAATGATGCAAAATGATAGAAATAATAGTATAGATGCTTAAATAATAAATCCAGATAGCAAATCAAATGGGAAGCACTGTTTTAATAACTTATTTTAAATTTTATCATGCAAATATGCTAAATGAGGTGAACTCTAGGATGCAGAATAGAAATAAATCAATCTAATGCATAATTAAATAAGAAAGAAAGGTAGAAAATGCAAACTCGGGGCTCTAGTTGCCCCCAATATGAACTACAGTAAAAATCATCTGCAATCGTACGAGATCGTCTCCGATCTCGATAGGATCGCCCGAAATCATGTTGGATCACCTGCAACGATCCGAGCTTCCTCCGACTAAAACACAGTGAAATCCTACAATAAAAACTGAAAATACAAATGCAAATGATGGGGGCGAGGATGTTCTAATACAACAAAAAACTAGAGTTGTAGGGAAATGATCAGCTAGGGGGATAAACTAGGAAAATCCCAATTTTATATAGGATTAGGGGGAGGTTAGGAGGTTGGGGATCATCCCAATCTAGGAGATCTCCAACGTAGGAATCTCCAACCGCACAGACACGCTTCTGCCCGAGTTGGAGAGGTTGTTGAAACAAAGGCTAATTATGAAAATTTGGTTTTGGGACGAAATCGTCTGGACGTTCTGTTCCAGACGAATTTGTTCGATTTGGGACGATATCATCAAATCGGCGACGATATCGTCCAACGGTCAAAACAACTTCTAAAAATGGCATGAAAAATGAGGTGAGCGGTTAACGGGCGGTTTCGAGGTTAAAATTCAAATTTTTATCTTTTTACTGATGGTTTAACTGCACCAATTTTAGGGTGCTACATTTTGCCCCCTCTTTAGTGAATTTTTTGAAGAAAATGCATTAAATACGAGTTCTTCATGCTTTACGAGAAAGCGAAAATTTATTCCATTTTTTAGACGACGATTCTAGGTCGAATCGTACAACTGCTTGCTATGGTGCCCCCTCCGAGTTTTTACCCAAATCGAACGTTTGAGGTAAAAGCACGAAAAAGCAAAATTAAAAAAAATGTTGTTTTTAAATAAAAATAAGAAAAATAGGGTAAAACCCTAATTCATTTTTACTGTTCACTTTCGTTGTTTTAGAGCTCTATAGGCGAAATGGTGGAAACAACACACAGATCGACAGAGGTCCGACGCGGGTTGCGGGTAAGGATCTAAACCTAGTGTATTATGTTTTTAGCTTGATTTGTTTAATTTTTTAGTTGAATTTTAATTGTTTTTTGGGCATCGCGACCGTTTTTAGGCCGTCGACGACGTCGAGATGAAATCGTCCCTATATCACCGATTTCATCTAAGGACGAAATCGGAGAAATAGGGGCGATCTATTCCAATAAAGGGCGATCCCCAAATTGAATAAAATGGAGACGATTTCATCCTACCAAGGACGATTTTACTAAATTTAGTACGATATCGTCCAATAATGGACGATATCATTTTTTTATGAGATGAAATTGATTTTAATGATTATGTACTAATGATTTTTTGTTGTTTTATTATTTATTTTGTAGAGAGGATTACTAAAGAGTCAGGAATGGAAATATAGGGGGCTCAGAGATGATGTAGCCATGCTCGATCAGGCCGAGCAAGACAGGCTAGCAGAGGTTGGGCTACAACATGTGGCAAAGATGCCACAAATTCCTACAGACATGGGGCTACTGACAGCCCTAGCAGAGAGGTGGTATCCGGGGTCGTCTTGCTTCCGGCTACCGATAGGGGAGATGGCTCCCACTCTAGAGGATGTATGGAGGATCTTGAGGATCCCCATACATGGGCGATTCATGACTCCTACGGCCAATCAGGGCCATGCCATGATGAGACTATGCGCGGACCCAAGCTTCACCCTAGAGAAGGGCGGAGTGAACATCGAGGCATTGAGGCAGATGCCTGGGGCATCTCGATTGACTCGGGTTTTAGAAGGGGTGGTGGGTGGCCTACTTCTATGCCACTAGAGCGGATGCAGGTTATCGTGGCTCCTCTTAGATGTGGTCTGCGACATGAGAGACCACGGCTATAGGTTTGCTTGGGGTAGTTTTGTACTATGCCACTTGTATAGGATCCTCTACGGGGTCATATACAAGGGAGGTCGATGTCTGGTACTGACATCGCTACTACAGGTTTGGTGCTGGAAGCACATTGCGATGTAGAGGCCGATAGGGCTTCCACTGATAGGAGTTGACTCGGGAGAGACCCCCAGTTTTCTATTGGTGGCTCCAGAGAGGGTCACAATGGCGGATAGATCTGCCAATGTCTCGGAGGTTTCTAGATGACCTCATCCTCAATCAGATCACCTTGAAGTCCATGGAGAGAGCATCCAGGGTGGGGAGAGGATGGACAGGAGTTGGCTCACATCAGGTGAGTCTTCTGGTTGAGGATGGAGTGGGGAGAGGTAGAGCTCCACCGCTATGACCGAGTTTTGAGGTAGTTTAGTCTACAGTAGGGTATCCCTTCTCTCAAGGATTACAAGTACTCTCGGACTATCCAAGATAATACTACACTAAGTGAGGCTCCAGATATGCAGCAGTTCTGGAGTCAGGATGTTGATGATGCCCCCATTTAGCCAGTGGATGGGGACGATGCTGGGGTAGCAGATGGATATGATGCCTGGTATGTAGGCATCTACCCTCCTTGGATGATGAGGATACAGGGTTCGATGCATGCTATTGTGTGACGGATGGGGAGGCGATGCCAGGCTGCCATCGATGCAACAAGGAGTCATGAAGGGAGGGATCAACGATGACCTCCTTAAGAGATACATCGGAGAGTGCCACAGGCTCTAGAGAGACCATAGCAGCCAGAGAGGAGGGAGGAGGGGCTCCCTTATTAGCAGAGGGAGAGGCCACCATCACCCGATAAGGGCAAGGGTGTCAAGGTGGGGGAGAGTAGCAAGATGGCGGCTCTTCGAGTGGAGAATGCCTACCTACGAGCTTAGGTGCAGATGCTGCAAGATGAGGCTACATGACTCAAGGCTCTAAGCGGAGGGGCGAGCATGCGAGAGCTGGCATGGGCTATTGCTCAGACCACATTCTATCAGGGAGTATACTTTCAGCTGGTTCTTGAGGGCCAGAGGATATAGCTAGCAGCCGACATTACGGAGCCGATCAAGATGGGGTCATCGAGGACATCCTCATGATCAACGTCGAGGACCCACGACACAGGATGGACTACGATGGGACCACCTCCTCCACCTCAGGGTAGGAGAGGAGATGAGGCTGAGAGCTCGAGGGCTTCTCGAGACTAGCTACACATTGACTATAGACTGTATATTTTTTGAGAGGATTGAGTATGCCAGGGTATAGATTGTGGCATACCAATCCGCTTTGATATGATGTACATATATTTCTTGATATATATATATATATATATATTTTTTTGTGATATGACTTGTGCATATGTTTTATGATGCTTTAATATTTTAATTGTTGATTGATTATTCATGTAATTATGTCATTGGAAATATTATAATTTTATGTCGTGCCATAAAATTTTAAATGAAATAATCTGATGTAAATAAATTGGTTGTTTGTGGTGTGATTTGATGAAAAATAAAGTGACTTCTAACAATAATTTCAAAGGACATTGTCGCTGTTATATGACCATTTCATGGAGTCGCCACTCGCTAGGTCATTAAGCTAATCCCAGTAGAGAAATATTGCTAAAAGTAAAAGGGTGCTTAAGAGACTTTCTTAAGACCTTTGTGATGTGATGATGAAAATTGATGATGGTGATGATTTGTTTTCAGATTTCCATGAAAATATTATGCATGAAATATTAAAAATATGATTTTTCTAGGCATAAAATTCCTAAGTGTGATAGAAATTTGAACAATTGCCTAGGAATTATACCATCGTCGCAAAAAAACTGAATGTTGACATAATGAAATGAAATAGAAAAGGTTTTCGTTCTTTTTAAAGCACAATTGTGTAACATAATGATTTAAGCCATATGCTTTTATGGATAAAAAATGGGAAATAAAATTAGAACGATGGTTTGCGCTAGGCATAGAATTTTAGGTATAGACTTATACCATCATCGCGAAATCCAAAGAAGAAATTGATATAATAGTTTTATTGCATAGTTGATTTTTGAGTTTGAGATAAACAAAAAATATAAGATGAGGACTTGCACTAGGCATAAAACTCCAATTTAGGTTTAGGAACTATACCATCGTTGCGAAAGTCAAGAATATATAAATGTGACTTTATTGCTAGATTTTTGAACATGTTTTGAAAGAAATTTTGGATTTTGAAAAAAAAAGTATGTAATTGTTTTTATGCTAAGCAGATGTTCTCAAGTAAGAAAATCAAATTATTCCAAAATATTTGCATAAATATTTTAAATTATCTCAAAGACAAAATTTTAGATTTATAAGGAACCCCGTGTGCATATGTGAGTTCATTGCCGATCTTGATTTATCATAATGATACAAAATCTCTCAAACACAAATGTGTGTGCAATTGTATTGTTCATTTACCAATTTTGAGCAAGATAATTTGATACAAGTAATTTGAATTAACCAAATAAGTGTTCATTGACCATGATTTATATGCATAGAACCATACCAAACTACTATGTAAGTCGGGTCATCAAGAGCTAGCTGATCCATAAGCAGACATAGGTCTATACAAAAGAAGGTCGCTAATGTAACAGACATATCACCATGCTAGGAGTTACCCAAGGCCAAGCGGGTTGGGCACAAACCACCTGTTATGGGGCTTACCTCATAGTTTTTGAATAATTGAGAATTCCAGGGATTCAAGATCATTCACCCTTATTTTCTTTTCAAAGGGTAGGGGAAGGGATTTTATTGCTTTTTCTTTTTCTTTTTCTTTTTTTTTCTTTTTTTTTTGTATTTTTGCTTGACATTGAGATAATGCTGGAAATATTGTTGAGAAGGTACAAGATAATAATGCTTCTGAATAATTTTCTCATGCTTTTTTCTTATTTTTATTTTTCTTTTTCTTCCTATACTAGGGATACTTTCTCGGATTGGCTATAGAGCAAGGGATTTTTATTCTGGGCAGGGGTGAGCTTGTCCTTTTGTCAATTCTCAAAGATTCTAGACCATGTGCATGATAGGATAGCAGGGGAAACTTTTTTCTCAAGAGACCACTTCTACTATGTAGCATCATTTTGGAATTTGCAATGAAATCATTTTAATGTGAAAAGGTATACTTGGTTCAAGTAAATAACAAGATCAATTCTCTATGCTCAAAACTTTATTTAATTCAACTGTGGACTTTGATATAAGAGAGATTAATAATCATACCAAATAAAATCAAGATATTTATTCATGTGAGTGTGAAAGTGAGGGATTCCAAATAAATGCTAATTTATCCAAAATAATTGAAAATATAACTACAATACTTCAAGAATTGACAGGTGCAAAAATAAAAAGATGTTTTTGAAGATTTTGATGATTTTGATTTTTTATATTTTGATTTTGATTTATGAATTGAAAATTTTATATGAATTTACTAAAATGAGACAAGATGTACAATATATACAATGATGAAATTACCAGAATTATGCATAATAGCACTTAAGATGCATAATGTTCATAGGTTCTTTAAGATCTTTACCATCTAAGGTAGCTAATCTGTATGCTCCCGATCCAAATTTAGCAGTGATGATATATGGCCCAAGCCAGTTAGGTTCAAATTTACCTTTAAGGTCTTTAGTTGCATTAGTATTTTTTTTATTTTCTTTTAAGACGAGGTCACCGATCTCAAAGGATCGATGATGAACTTTCTTAAGATATGCTCGTTTGAGCTTGTTTTGGTAGGCTCAAAGATGCTCCAAAGCATTGATGCGCTTCTCATCTAGGAGTTCCAGCTGACTAAATTTTCCAAAGATGATATTCATCTCCTACTTCAGTATCTTGAAGTAGTAGAGCCAAAGAAGGAACTTCTAATTCAAAGGGAAAAATAGCTTCAATGCCATAAACCAAAACAAAAGGTGAAGTGCCCATGGGAGTACGAACGCTAGTTTGATAAGCCCACAAAGCAGGATATAATTGAATGTGCCAATCTCGGCCAAATTTATTGACCAATATTTTGAGGATTTTAATTAATGTTTTATTAGATGCTTCTGCTTGGCCATTACCCTGAGGATAATAGGGAGTGGACCAACGATGTTGAATTTTATATTTTTGACATAGTTTCTTTACATATTTATTTTTGAAACAAGTTCCATTATCCGAGATGAGATTTGCAGGAATTCCGAACCTACAAATAATTTGATTAAAAATAAATTTGGAAACTTGGGTTCCAGTGCAAGAAGCTAAGGGCATAGCTTCAACCCACTTCGTAAAATACTCGGTGGCGGTTATGATGAATTTGTGTCCATCATATGACATAGGATTGATTTTTCCAATAATGTCTAAGCCCCATTTTGAAAAGGGCCAAGGAGATGAAATAGCCTATAGTTCTTGTGCAGGCGCATGGACAAGGTCAGCATGTTTCTGGCACTTGTCGCAATGGTGCACGTAATCATGTGCATCATTCTCCATGGTAGGCCAAAAATATCCTATCCTAAGGAGCTTCTTAGCAATGGCACTACCACTAAAGTGTCCCCCACAAGATCCATCGTGGGCTTCACTCAAAGCTGATCTAGACTCTTCTAGATTCAAACATCTCAGTAGGATACCTTCAAAAGATCTCCTATATAAGGTATTGCCAATTATGACGAAGCGACTTGCTCGTCTACGTAATAACCGACATTGGTTTCTATTAAAACCTTCAGGGAAGGTCCCATTTTGAAGAAAATTGAGGATATCAGTGTACCAAAGTTTAGGAGTAGTTTCATTGATTAGAAACACATCCAAAGGTTCCAAGCATGATTTAATTGAAGCGGGTTCCTGGAGTCGACGAATAATTATGGTAGCATATTCATCATCTAACTCCAAGGGTAAAAGAGATGCAGCTGCGGCCATAGTATCAGCCACACGATTGCTAGTTCTAGGAATAGCTTCCAAGGTAACTTGATCAAATAAAGATATTAATTGCAATACATATGCTTTATATGGGCGCAATTTATCATCTCTGGTCTAATAAACATCATTAATTTGATTTATAACAAGTTGAGAATCACCAAAAACTAATAGATTTTTAATTTTTAGTGCCAGGGCAGCTCGTAATCCAAGGATTAGAGCCTCATATTCAGCAATGTTATTAGTACAGGCAAACATTAATTTAAAGGATAGAGGTATGAGGTGTTTCTGTGGAGATATCAAAATAATACCTGCACTAGCCCCACTCATGCATCGGGCTCCATCAAAGTATAAGGACCATTGCTCTGAATGATCTACCTCTAGTTTAAGGCATTCGTCAGGAAACTCAATGATGAGGGGATGGGTGGATGCTAAGGGTGCAATAGCTAATTGATCTGCTATGATTTGACCCTTAATAGACTTTTGTCCTATAAACGTGAGTTCAAACTCGCTTAGAGCAAGAACCCACTTTGTTGTGCGACCAGATAAATAAGGTCGACTCATGAGATACCGCAAGGGATCGGATTTAGCAATAACATATATTTTTTGACTGAGCATATAATGGCATAGTTTTTGTGTAGAAAATATGACTGCTAGACATAACTTCTCTAATGCTGTGTAGCGGGTTTCATAACTAATTAATGTTCTGCTAATGTAATAATTAGCACGCTCTCTTTTCTCATCATCAAGTTGAGCTAACATAGCTCCTAAAGCAAAATCTGAAGCAAAAATATACAAGATAAATGGGCAATCAGGTCTAGGTGGTGAAAGTACAAGTGGGTTAAGAAGATATTGTTTGAGGAGTTCAAATGCTTCCTGACATTCGTTGTCCCAATGGAAAGAGACATCCTTCTTAAGAAGCTTAAGAAAGGGTCCAGTTTTATCTGCCAGCTTATCGATGAAGCGACGGATGGCTTGAAGCTTACCTTGTAGACTTCATAATTTAGATATATTTGTGGGTGCGGGCATATCAGTGATAGCCGCAATCTTGAGAGGGTCAATTTTGATGCCACGTAAAGAAACTATAACCCCCAATAATTTACCTGACTTAACTCCGAATATACATTTGGAAGGATTCAATCGGATAAGATATTCCCTTAACCGATCAAATACTTTTCTCAAGTCATCTAAATGGTCATCTTCTTCAATAGAACGAGCTATAATGTTGTCTACATAATCATGTAGTATATCATGCATCATATCATGAAAGATATAAGTCATGGCTCGTTGATAGGTTGCACCTGCATTCTTCAAACCGAATGGCATCACTTTCCAACAAAAGGTCCCCCAAGGGGTAATAAAGGTTATTTTAGCCTGATCTTCAAGAGCTATCCTGATATGATTATAACCAGAAAATCCATCCATTAAGGATATCATTCCACTCCCAGTAGTAAAATCAATGATTTGATCCATATTGGGAAGGGGAAAATCATCTTTAGGGCATGCAACATTAATATCTCTAAAGTCTGTACAAACCCTAACCTTAGTAGCTTCTTTCTTAGTTATTGGAACTACATTCGAGATCCATTCAGCATAATCAATGGCTTGTATAAAAATAACATTTAGGAGTTTTTCTAACTCTCCTTTGACTAGTAAGGCCACTTTAGGATGCATTTTTCTAAGTTTTTGTTTAACAGGTTTAGCATCCGGATGGACTACTAGGTGATGCATAACTACAAAAGGGTCTAAACCTAGCATATCTTCATATGTCCAAGCAAAGACATCTTCATATTCTTTAAGAAATGCAATGTATTTATCCTATTTTTCTTGACTCAATTTTGATCCAATGTTGATTATGTGAGGGTTATCCTCGGTTCCAATGTTAATTTTTATGACATTTTCTACTTCCATGTGTAGATCTCTCTCAAAATTAGGTGGGGTGGGTGAAACGCCCAATTCCTATAATTCTTCCAAGGTTAGCTTGGATAATTCGTCTTGAGGAGTCATGGCCTCAAGTCGGGCTATAGTAGGTATAGAGCCATCAAAATAAAATCCATTATGTAATAATTCCTCAATGGAGACATCATGGAAGATATCTCCCTCCAACTCATCATCGAATTCAACGATCATCTCAGGATAAGCTATAGATAGCATATTACATGTGAATGGCTTATTCGTTAAACGCAAAGCATCGCGTTCATCTAAATAATCTTGGTAACATATAAGATGGTCATCATCCTCAAATGGGAGGGCTGACCCTTACTAGAAAATAGGCCCACACCACATCGGGCGGGCCACGGCTCTACCTCAAAAGGTTCTTTCATACCATTATGGAAAGGTCCCAAACCTTTCCCTTTATATCCCAATTTAAGCATTATAGGTTTGGCTTTAGTATACTCATTAGTAAAATAACATCGAGCATATCCATCATAATGAGTTCTGATGTTTCTGGTTATTCTACCCTAGTCATATCCCTTATAAATAAAAGCACAGCTCCTGACTTGGTAAATACTTCCCATAGGTTGTGGGAGGCCCAAGGTATGAGGAGATGGTGGCAAATTATTTAAAACAAGGGAATCTTGCATAGAAACATTCGTTTCTTCTGATATAAGAATTTTAGATAGATCGGGTAAGAGCTCATCAGTAAGAGCATAAGAGGTAGAAGGAACATTTCCTACGTCTTCTGATGTGAAAAATATGACTTTAGTGGATGTAGATGGTGTAGAGGTGTCAATAGATGGGTCTATTATAGGTATAGAAGTTATAGGAGTAGAACAAGAGACATTGGTTGTGGGATTAGGATCTTTCTTAGGTCCTAATGTGGTTTGTTTAGAAGATGGTTGAGCTATATGTGAAGGTGCATCTGATGGAGAAGAAGTAGATGACATTGTGGGTGTGAGTTTCACACGTTTAGATGGATAATGAGAATTAGGATGTTTGGATGACAGTGCAGGACAAAATTGAACTCCAATAGGTTCTACCAAAGCACACATATCAAAGGGTCTTGGATCACCATGAATGGTAACCAACTGATTCTTAAATTTGAATTTAACACATTGATGTAAAGTTGAGGGAATAGCTCCATCGCGTTGATCCAAGGGTGACCCAAGAGTATATTGTATGATGTAGGTCAATGTACAATAAACACGGTCGTATCCAAGGTTCTTGGACCAACTTTGCAATTGAATGGTAATAAATCCACACATTTCTTGTGTTTTTTTTTTTTCTTTTCTTTCTCTTTGTTAGTCTTACAATGACATTGAGAGGGGGGGTGAATCAGTGTAGCTCTTTAAACTTAAATTTATAGCTCTTAATACCATAGCAATTAAAACTTATTACTAGATACAACAAGTATAACAAAAGAGCATCACACAACACAAGATTTAACGAGGTTCACCAATGTGGCTACTCCTCAAAAATTGACTTCTTGGACTACCATCCAAATCCAGCCTTTGCAAAGCACCAACTTTACAATCAATTTACCAGCACCCACCAGAAGGAGCACCAACCCCTTATTTATTTGCACCAATAGAAAGGAGCACCAACCCCTTATTTATCTGCACCAACAGAAAGGGGCACCAACCCCTTATTTATCTGCACCAACTGAAAGGAGCACCAACCCCTGATGCCAAGCACCAACCTGGACTTCAATTTGAATCTATAAGTTTGATAGTAAGATACCTTTGCTTTTACAAGACCCTGACTGGTCTTCTTCACCTTTGCATTCTTTGCACACTCTGCTCTCTCTACGTAATCACTTCGCACACTCTGCTTTGTTACAGTCAAACTTCACGATCGTCTTCTCCCTTTTGTGCACTCTGCTCTCTTTGTGAATTTTGCACTTAGCACGATTCGACACGACTTGCTCTCTACGCACTACGACCATATTTCACACACATTCGCCATCTCTTCAAATCTCCAAACAACCCTCCTTTTATAATAAAATTTTTATGATGAAAACCCTAATCTTAGTCGGCTATCATGACAACTGTAAACCCTAATTTTAGTCGACTGTCATCGGTCTTCATCGGCTTCAACTCAACGAAGATGTTCGGTTTATCCATCTTGTTTCATTCGCTTGACCCTATAACCTGTCATAGTCCGATATCGCGTCCACCTCTTACTTCTCATCTCTCTGTTCTCCTTGCATTGCGCATTTATGACCTATCATGATATCATGACACTTTTTGCCTTTCTAGCTTCTTTCTCTTAGCTGTTGCCATCAAAAGCTACATGTCATGATATCGTGACACTTTCACCTCCTTACGCTTTCTCTATTATTTTGTCATGATATCGTGACATTTTTGACTTCACTTTCTTTGTCGCGATATCGTGAAACTTTTGCCTCCGTATACTTCGTCTTTGCTTTTGTCACAATATCGCGACACTTCTGCTTCCATAGACTTCGACTTTGCTTTTGTCACGATATCGTGACACTTCTGCCTTCGTAGTCTTCAACTTAGCTTTTGTCACAAAATCATGACACTTCTACTTCGTACTTAACTTCTTTGCTTTTGTCATGAAATCACGACACTTCTACCTTCGAAGTCTTCTTCTCTACTTTTGTCGCGAAATCATGACACTTCTGCTTCCGTACTTTACTTCTTTGCTTTTGTCATGAAATCGTGACACTTCTGCTTCTGAAGTCTTGCTTTCTGCTTTTGTCACAAAATCACGACAGTTCTGCTTCCGTACGCTTCCTCTCTTTCTTTTGTCGCAAAAATGCGACATGTCACGATATCGTGACACTTTTCAAACTTGCTTTCTCTCTCCTATTTTAGTCGTGAAAATACGACATGTCACAAAATCGTGACACTTTTCCAACTTACTTTCTCTCTCCTATTTTAGTCGTGAAAATGCGACATGTCGTGAAATCGTGACACTTTTCTTACTTGTTCTCTTTCTCCCCTTGCTCGAACCGGGGCTCTCCCCCCTCTCCCTTTCCTTCCAACATGTCGCAAAATCACGATAGTTTTTCCACTTGCCTTTTTCTCTTCCAACATGTCGCGAAATCGCGACAGTTTTTCCTGCTTTTTCTCTCTCTTCCAACATGTCGTGAAATCGCGACAGTTTTTCCTACTTTTTCTCTCTCTTCCAACATGTCGCAAAATCATGACAGTTTTTCCTTCTTTTTCTCTCTCTTCCAACATGTCACGAAATCGCGATAGTTTTTCTTGCCTATTGTATATGTCACGATATCGCGACACTTTTCTTACTTGTCTTTTTCTTTGATCTTTTGCATATGGGCCACTTCGGTCTTCTTGGAAAATCATTGTACATACTCTGAGTAACCTTTGAACTCCTGTATTCTACATCTGAATAGCTTTTGAACTTCTTGTCCACTGCATCAATAGATCTATCTGACTGTGTTGACAACAATGACAATATTGTTGCTGCACCTTGCTCAACAATCTCCCCCTTTGGAATTTTTGGCAACACATGTGCAATTTCCTATAACTCTTCTCCCCCTTTGACAATAATACCAAAGGGCTATTGCATACTCCCCCTGAGTCCATGCACAACATTCTCAAGAAAAATTTATTATACTTAGCAAAAATCATGAACATGAGCAAAAAGATAATCAAATACTTAAATGCTCCCCCTGAGAATGTGATCCCTATAGCTAGTCAATTCTTGGGAAGTGTGACCACTCCCAATTTATTGTGAAGGTACTCAAAAAATTCCTTGGGCAATGGTTTTGTGAAGATATCTGCTACTTGCTCTGTAGTTGGAACAAAATCCAACTTAACCTCACCTTTCGCAACTTTCTCCTTCAAGAAGTGATACCTGATAGCAATGTGTTTTGTGCGTGAATGCATAACCGGATTCTTGGAGATGTTAATGGCACTGGTGTTATCACACTTAACTGATATTGGCTCACTAAAGCTAATACCAAGATCTTTCAAGGTTTGTTTCATCCACAATACCTATGTACAACATGTTGTTGCTGCAATATATTCTGCCTCTATTGTCGATAAAGAAACTGACTCTTGTTTCTTACTGTGCCAAGTGACCAATCTGTCTCCAAGATAGAATGCACCTCCACTGGTACTCTTTCTGTCATCTACACCTCCTGCCCAATATGCATCTAAATATGAAATAAGGGTGAAGTCTTTACCTTTCGGATACCATAACCCATATTCCATAGTACCCTTGAGGTACCGAAGAATCCTCTTCATCGCTATCACATGAGTCTCCTTGGGATTAGCCTGAAATCGTGCTACCATGCATACTGCCTGCAAAATATCTGGTCTGGTAGTTGTTAGGTACAGTAAGCTCCCAATCATAGATCTGTACATGGTTTGATCAACAGGTGGAGATTTGTCATCCTTGCTCAACTTGCAACCTATCATCATGGGAGTGCTAATTGGCTTACAATCCTCCATTGTGAACTTTTTTAACATCTCTTTCACATATTTAACTTGAGAAATAAATATGCCCTTCTTATTTTGATTAACTTGCAACCCGAGGAAATACGAAAGTTCACCAATCATTGACATTTCAAATTCTTTCTACATCTTATTTGCTAAATATTTACATGACTCATCTTTGCTATTGCCAAATATGATATCATCTACATATACAACAAGAACAATAAGATGCCCATTTTCTATTTTGACATACAAATTACTATCCACCATACCTTTCTTAAACCCTTGTTGGGTGAGATAGTTGTCTAGCCTTGCATACCATGCTCGGGGTGCCTGTTTTAAGCCATATAATGCTTTCTTCAACTTGCAAACCAAGTTGGGATCATCACCAAGTTGGAAACCATCTGGTTGCTCAATATAAACCTCTTCTTCAAGTTTCCCATTCAAAAATGCTGATTTCACATCCATTTGATAAACTTTGAAATTCTTGTAGACTGCTAAAGCCAGAAACATTCTAATTGCCTCTAGTCTAGCTACTGGTGCAAAATTTTCCTCAAAGTCAATGCCTTCAACTTGTGCATAACCCTTACATACCAATCTTGCTTTATTTCTGACTACCTGTCCGTCTTCATTCAATTTGTTTCAAAAAATCCATTTAGTCCCGATTATATTTTTATTTGCAGGTCTAGGTACTAACTCCCAAGTTTCATTTTTCTTGATCTGATCTAATTCTTCATTTATTGCCTTCATCCAACTTTCATCTTTGCTTGCATCAACAACATTTTTGGGCTCAATGCTAGATAATAGAGAGTAGTTACTTACTACTCTTCTTCTTGTCTGAACACCAACTTTGGGGTCTCCAATTATTTGCTCTCTAGGATGATTTTTTTGCCAGCTGCCTATTTTGAATTTCTTATTTTCTTCCACTTATGAATCACAACTTAAATCATCTAAGTCAATTTTTTGTATCTTTTCCGTTTTATTTTCCTCATCTCCTTCAATAACCTCTTCATAAATTGGGTAGTTCTTTTCATAGCTAATTACTCGTTCTCTACCTTCATCAAATTTAACATCGGCACTATCCACAATTTTCTTTAGCCTCTTGTTGTAGCATTTGTAAGCTTTGCTTTTTGATGAATAACCAACAAAAATACCTTCATCCGCTCTATCTTCAAACTTACCAAGATTATCTTCAGTTCTTTTGATGTAGCACTTGCTGCCAAAAACTTTGAGGTATTTTGTTGTTGCCCTTTTACCGAACCACAACTCATAAGGAGTTTTGCTTTCATGTGTTCTCAGCATGTACCTATTTTGGATATACACCGTAGTATGGACTGCTTCTTTCCAAAATTTGTCTGCTACTCTGCTTTTAGCCAACATAGTCCGTGCCATTTCCTGCACTGTCCTGTTCTTTCTTTCTACCACTCCATTCTGCTGAGGTGTCTTGGCTGCTAAAAACTGTCTCCTAATATCGTATTTTTCATAGTACTCTGTAAACTCCTCTGAAATGAATTCTTCTCCTCTATCTGATCTTAAACATTTGATCCTCTTTCTTGTTTCATTCTCAACATGGTTTTTGAAAATCTTGAACATATCAAAAGCTTCTAATTTATGCTTCAAGAAAAATATCCATGTCATTCTGGAATAGTCATCAATGCACAACATAAAATATTTGTCACCATTTATGCTTTGTGTTCTCATGGGTCCACATAAATCAGTGTGTATTAGTTCCAAAGGTTTGCTTGTGTAGTACTCTTTTGTTTTGAATGTGACTCTAGTTTGCTTCCCCTTTTGGCATGAAGCACAAATGTTGTTTGCAGGTTTGCTGATGGTGGGAATATCTCTCACTACCTTTTTTGAGGTGATTTTTACTAGATTATCAAAACTGATATGACCGAGTCTCTTGTGCCACAACCAATTTTCTTCTTCCTGTCCAATAAAACAAGCTCCTTCTAAAGTCTTTGAGAGCGTGTACAGGTTGCCAGATGTCCTTGATCCAGTTGCTATCAATTTTCCACTGTTTGTTTTTCTGACTTCACAACCCTGCTTCATAAAAACTACTTCATGACCTTTATCACAAATCTGACTTACGCTCAACAAGTTATGTTTCAAACCATCCACAAACAAGACTTCTTCTAACTTAATTTTTCCGTCACTAATTTTAACTAAACCTTTGCCAACTATCTTAGCTCCATCATTATTTCCAAACTTTATTGAACCACCTTCATATTTTTGTAACTTCTCAAATTTTTGTTTGTCACCTGTCATATGACTGGAGCATCCACTATCAAGTATCCATGGTACATATTTATTTTGTGCTTTAAATGTTGTTTGTACGATTAAGGATTCCTTTTCTTCCTTAAGTCGCTCTTTTTCTTTCCACTCCGTTTTGATAGTAGTTTTGGGCTCTTGTTTTGCCTTTCCCTTATCAATAGCTTGTGCATGTTTTTTGGGAAGTTTTCTATTTTGTCTCATCCTATTTGGTTGAAATTTTCTTCCCTAAAACTGATTTGATGCAAATGTACTTCTACAGTTTCTTGCAATGTGCCCAAAATTATGACAGTTATAACATTCTACTGTATAATTCATCAAAGGAGAAAAAGCATTTCTACTGGTGAAATTCCTTGGTCTTACATTATATTTGCAATCTGAGATTTTATGTCCATAGCCATTGCATTTAAAAAAGAAACCATAAAAGGGATAATTGAACCTGGGTGATGGTCTTTGCCATGTTGCCATAGGAGCCATAGGTCTTCTTCTTCTTTGATGTGTGACATTGGTGAATCCATCATTGTCAATTCTCCTTTCGTGCCTGGCATTATTGCTTTCTTTTGCATGAGACATTTTTCCTTGATCAACCTGTTTCTTATCTTCATTCTTTATGGATTCTACATTTCTGGCCTTTGATCCATTTGATGATTCTCCTTCGATGAAACCCAGACCAAATTTGATGCCTGTAGGCCTTTGGTCATTTATGATCTTATCCAGCTTCATAGAACTTTCTTCATGTTTGTGATAACAACTAATTTTCTTATTCATCTCTTCTAGCTGCATTCTTAAACCAACAATCTCTTCTTCTAGCTTGTTGCAATAATCTATTTTCATGGTTATTTGCACTTCAAGATCTTCAGATATTTTCTTGTATTCTTCTATCTATACTTTCAAACTGGTTATGATTTCATTTGCATCCTCAAGCTTTCTTGAAATTTTCTTATTCTTTTTCCTTTCTATCTTCCACTCTTCAAGTGCAGAGATCAACTCACCTTCTAGATCTACTTCAGCCTCAGGGTTTTCACCACATACTTCAGAGTTCACTCCTTTTTTTTATTTTACTTCTTCAAATGCCATGAAAAGAGCTTCACCTATTTCCTCTTCAGAATCCTCATCGGAGCTATCTTATGATGAACTGGCATTCCTGGAGATGAAACTTTTCTTCTTGAAGTTGCCTTTTCTGAAATTCATTTTCTTCTTCCAGTCACTTCTTTCTTGGTGCGATCCTTCATCATTTTTGTTCTTCTCTTTAAGTGGACATTTAGTTGCAAAATGCCCAACGCCTCCATAGTTGAAACATTTAAACGATAGCTTTCCTCTGTATTTTCCTTTTCCCCTTTTTAGTTTTCTAACAAAGTTTGCTTCCATTTCATCTGATGTCTCTTCTTCCTCGGACTCTTGTTTTGCATTTTTATTTTTAAGGGCTTTAAAAGCCTCTTCTCTCGTCTGTGGGTTTAGATCTTCCTATCCTCATCTCATATGCAATCAAAGAACCATACATCTCATCTATACTAAAATAATTTAGATTTTTAGCTTCTTCTATCATTGAGACTTTAGAATCAAACCTTTGAGGAAGAGATCTTAATACCTTTTTCACGATGGCAGAGTCTTCGATATCCTCATCGAGTCCTCTGATCGCATTAATGATTCCATTAACTCTCAGCATATATGCCTTAATGTTTTCATCGTCATTCATATTTAATGCTTCGAACTGAGCTCGATGTGTCTGTAACTTGGCCTCCTTGATATTATCGTCTCCTTCATGAATACTCAGTTTATCCCATATTTCTTTTGTCGTTTTACAACTCATGATCTTTACTAGTTCACTGTCTGCTAATCCACACATGAGAGCATTTTTTGCTTTTGAGTTATTTTCAAACAGTTTCTTTTTGTCAGCCTCTTTTGGAGGAGTGATGGGTATTATGTATCCACTAACTACTGAATCCCAGATGTCGTATCCCAAAGCATAGAGATATTTTTGCATCCTGATTCTCTAGAACACATAATTAGATCCATCAAACAATGGTGCTTTGTTTGATGAGAAGCCTTCACCACCTGCCATTGTGTTACTTCCAAGATCACCCTAGTCGGTTAAGCTTGTACAAGAACTTAGCTCTGATACCAATTATTAGTCTTACAATGACATTGAGAGGGGGGTGAATCAGTGTAGCTCTTTAAACTTAAATTTATTGCTCTTAATATCGTAGTTGATGAGGCCTGGAAATGCCTCAATCATAACATGTTTTGAACACTAAAAATGCCTATAAACTCTTATGTTTTATCTGATATGTTAGTTAAGTTGATTGAATATGCTGTATATTAACCATTTTGCATGATCAATGTATTTGAAATATTATATGTCGATTTTATAGCTTTTTGCATAGTTTTATGTTCTTTTTGCTATGATTTGCTACAATGGGATATGCTTAGAATAATAGCAGCATTTCACTAATTATGTTTTGATTTGTCTCAAGCATTTATTTCACCTAAATCGGCAATAGTACAAGCAAACTGTTGTTGTGCAGCAAAAACTGGTCTTTCCCATGTAAATTCCAGCCAACTATCCATAAATAGCAAGGCATGGAATTCACATGAGGAAAGCGATGAAGACCATTGGAATTTGATCTTAGGAGATAACCCACCTGAGAGACGCAGAAGGAATCATGGAAAAGCATACATTTGTTCATTATGAAGTATCTTCGAAATGAACAGATATCTTCGGAATGAAAGAACACAGCATCTTCAAAATGAGTGGATCTTCAAAATGAAGAATGCAACGTCTTCAAAATGAGTGAATCTTCGGAATGAAGCATGCAGTATCTTCAGAATGAGCGATCTTCGAAATGAGAACACAGTATCTTCAAAATGAGCGATCTTTTAGAATGAGAATTACATTGTCTTTGGAATGAAGCCACTTATCTTTGAAATGAAGAACAAAATGTGTTTTTGACCTGTTGACAGATTTTTGAAGCCGAAAAAAGGGAAATAAAGGTTGGAAAAGGTAAAGGGAAAGATCTTCCATCTATATTTGTCGTCATTGCTGACAAAATTCATCATTAAGGGAAATATCAAGTTTTAGTCCTCTTCTAGGATAAAACCAGAATTTGTTGCAGCATTGTAGGATTAGATCTTTTGAGATATTCTTTGTTTGTAATTAGATCATAGGATAGCTATAAATATTGCTTCCATTCAGGTTGAGCCTAGTAGGTAGAAAAGGAGATAGAAAATAGTGAAAAGAGTAAGGAAGCTAGCCAAAAATGCAGAGTATAGGTAGAAATTGACTGTTATAGTCCTGTAACAGTTTTTCAGCAGAGTTATTGTAATCATGTCTTCTAATCAATAAAGTGCACCAGTTCTATTTCATATTGCTTGTAAATGAGTGTAATTAAGATTTAGAGATAGAGAGACTTACACCTTCTTCTGTACAAAGAGGCTGGCCACTTCCAGACCTAGGAGGAGGACTAATAAAGCAGGTTTTTATTCTGATTTTGCTACAGCAGAATGAGTTGTAGAAATTGTTATTTCAATTGCTTGTAAACGGTTGACAATATTTGCAGTCTTAGTTTATTTTTGCTTAGATTAACCTTGTGCTTAATGTTTTATTTGCAATCTTACTTTCAGAAAAGCTTCCACTTTATTTCAGACTGTTATTTTTAGAATTTACTATTTTTTAGCAATTTCTTGCATTTTATGTTTTGCTGTTAAAACCTAAATAGAAGATTGACAACCTTCTGTTGCAGAAATTTGACAGTTTTTATTTCCACATTAGATCTAGACTTTCATTATTGCAAAATTAATTAGATTTCATTTTTGCAATTAGGATCAGACTTTCAATTCTGTAACTGTTATTTCTGCAATATAATTAGGTCTTATTCTGCAATTGTAATTAGGACTTTATTTCTGCAGTTAATGATTAGTTTCTAATTTTGTAACTTAGATTAAAGTTTATTTCATGCAATTTAGAGATAGGAATGTCCTAAAACCCCCCACACAATCGGTTTCACCAATAAGACCTGTTGCTCTAAATTGACCTAAGTTATAGCTGTTTCACTTCTTCTTCCACAGATAGCCTTGTACACTGACCTGGATTGACAAATTCATTGAGAATTAATGATGGTATAATGACTACGTATCATTTTGGCATCGTTTCCAGGGAATAGTGTTGTCAGAAGAAAACAAACAGTCCAATAGCTGTAATCAGACTAAGCTTTGAGAATTTAGGTTAAAATCTGAATAACAACAGTTGAGAAAGATAACAACTATTGACTTAATTTATGTCATTTAGGAGTAGAAATGAATGAATAAGTATAGGGATAAAAAAGGTAGAACTACCCCAAAGGATCCTTGGCTTGTTCCATTAAGGAGATCTTCACGCTTAAGGGGTGAATCACCTGTGTTTGAATTACCTAAAATATTGATGGAAAAATCACCAGTATCACCATAATTAGAACATTCTGAGATAGGAAAATCACCAATTTTATCATCATCAGAATACCCTAAGAAAGACAATTCATCAGACTCATCATCAACAAAGAGGCTTGGACCTCTTGAGAGAACAATTTGGGAAGCTTTAACTTCTCCCAACAAACATGAAACTATGGCAGAAGGAGGCAATATAGATGGCCAACATGGCTATGTTCATAATGAAGGATATGATCAAGATATACTCCAACCGTCCAGAACATTTGAATATCCTATTCGTCTGAATCCAACACAAAACTCTTCCATGAAGACCATTTCACCTTTAGTACTCCCAACCTTTCGAGGTGTTGTATCTGAAGATCCTGACCAATTTTTGTTTGAATTCAAGGTAGTGTGTCAGACCTATGATTATATAAATGACAATAAAAAACTTAAGGTTTTTCTCTCAACTCTCAAGGATTCAACATTTCACTGGTTCATGAGTTTAGAGCCAAATTCCATAAGAACCTGGGATCAAATGGAGACTGTCTTTTTAGACAAATATCAAGAATATTATTATGTAAGGAATAGAAAAGATGAGTTATTCAGAATCAAGCAAGAAGATGATGAGACATTGGAAGATTATCTTGATAGGTTCTCCTTTGTTCAAAGGATATGTGGACTTGTAGAACCAGAATTATGTAAAACAATCTTTTTGAGAGGATTGCAAGATGAATCTAGAGAAGTTCTGGATTTTATGGGAAAAGGGGATGTAACCACTCTCAGTAATGAGAAAATTATGGATATCTATAGGAATTAATCTTGCACTAAGCAGAGAAGAAGAAAAAGCTGCACAAATGGCACTGATGTAAAGGACCTGATAGAGGAACTTGCAAATTTCAAAACTGATATCCTAGTGCATCTAAACACTACTTTGGGGGAAATGTCTACAAAAGCAAAAAACACAGAACCTTTGGCAATTTATTGCCCAAGATGTAGAAATAAATATGCTTTGCAAGAATGTCCTTTGAATAAAACATCTATCTCAGCCATTTGTAGTATCTGTTCAAAAAGGCATTCAACTGATCAATGCCACCTGCTACCACAACTCAAAACTGTGTTAAAAAACCAGACTGAGGAACTCAACTATATTGGACCAAAACAAGGGGGAAATTTCTATTAATATCAAAATCCCCCTTGTTTTCCTACAAATTGGGGGCATAATCCTAGTACTATGTCTTGGGTACAATCAGAACCACCTCAACGTCCTTGGAATTATCCTCAATGGACAAATTCCCAAGAATGGCCACAATCAAATTGGAGTAACATAGCCTGGAATCAGAATCAAAACAACCCCTCATGGAATCAAAACAACCCATCTTAGAATCAAAACAATCTATCTTGGAATCAAAATTAGACTAATCCACATTGGATGCAAAACCAACCACAGTGGAATTAGTAATACCAGTCCTGTCCAAGGCAGCAAAGGAATCAAGGTCAAAATTAGCATTTTTTGCCTACACCTAATCAAAAATTTCAAGAAAAACAATAGCAAACACAACAAGTAAAACAACCTCAATTGCCAGCTCAGCCAATCACTAATCCAAACAGTGTGAGACAGACACCTCTTGTATATGTGGCTGAAGCTGAAGAAAATGTTGAAATTAATGTTCTTGATTGTAGTGACATCCAACTTCGTTCAGGAAAAATTGTACCTGAACTAGTTTCAATTGAAATCAAATAAAATGAAGAGCAAGAATCATCAAAACCAGAGAGAATCCAACCAATAATAGAAACAGAAAAATTGGAACCAACAATAGAGAAAGAGACACAAGCAGAACAATTACCAAGGATAATTCCATATCCTAAAAGACTTAATGCAATACCAAAAAATTCTGAGTCAAAATTGGTCAAAGAACTCAAAAAGTTGACTATCTCATTGCCCTTATTGCAAGCTATTAAGGAAATACCAGAGATTAACAGTACTGTCCAAAATTTGTGCATTAAAAGAGCAGGAAGAAAAAAGAAAGCATTTTCCAAAACTATGTAGGTTGAAGGAAAAATAGCTGATCTCTTATCTGGAAAACTACTACCTCCAAAGTATAGTGATCCAGGAAGCCCAGTTATCACAGTCACCATAGGTTCAATACCAATATCAAATGTTTTAGTGGATCTAGGAGCTGCAATAAATGTCATGACTAAGGATACAATGGAACAATTACGACTCAAACATCTCAGCCCCACATTTACAGTTTTAGAAATGGCTGATAGGTCAGTTGCAAAACCTAAAGGAATCATTGAAGATGTCCCTATAGAAGTTTCTTCTTGGGAATTCCCTGCAGATTTTTTGGTTTTACAGCCAAGAAATTCAACACATGGATATCCCATTATTTTAGGAAGACCTTGGCTTGCAACTGTAGCAACCTTCATAGACTGCAGATCCGGAAATATGACTATTTCAAATGGTATTGATCTGAAAAAGAATTCTTTATATCCTCCTGCAAAACCATCTAGCAAATTTTTAGGTTAGTTATGGTTTTCTGACTCAGAGGAAGAACCAGAAGAGGTCATTTCTACACTAGCTACCTTAGTAGTAATAGAACACACAGAAGACCTCAATGACATAGAAAACTTGGAAAATGAAACAATCTTGATGAATGTTCTGCATGAACAAGGTTTAGAAGGGGAAGCAACAAATATCCAATAGTTGATAAGTAATGAGGAGAATAAAAAATCTGAAGATGAACCATCTGTGCTATCACAGGGAAACTCTGTTTCACTACCACATGGATGGCACCATCATATGATTTTTCCTTCTCACTGTTCCATACAAGATACGCTTCCCTCAAGCAGCAATAAAACATAAACTGTTTCTTTTCTCCCATCTCAGCAATGCCCTCTTAATCCCTTAATTACCAGGTATGAAGGAGTGAATTTAGTCCTTCTAAATACAAAACAAATAGAAGTCTAGCCAGGCAAATTTTTGAACATCTACAGCCAGCTTACTAGGGAAGAGGAAAAAAAACTGATAGTTGTCTTGCAGAAGCATGTTCATGCTTTTGCTTGGAACTACAAAGATATGTTAGGAGTTCATCCTGATATATGTACCCATAGAATCTATACTGAAGAAGTCAAGCCAGTCAGACAACTTCAAAGAAGATTGAATCTTGCCTTAAGAGATATTGTGAAAGAAGAAATTGAAAAACTCCTGGAAGTAGGATTCATTTACCCAATTTCCGATAGCCAATGGGTTTCTCCATTAGTAATAGTTCCTAAGAAAAATGGAAAAATGAGAGTATGTGTAGACTATAGAGAATTGAATAAGGTGACATACAAAGACCATTTTCCATTACCTTTCATAGATCAAGTGTTAGATACTCTTTTTGGAAAAAGATACTTTTGTTTTCTTGATGGATTTAGTGGATATAATCAAATTCAGATTGCACCTGAAGATCAAGAAAAAACAAATTTTACATGTCCATAGGGAACATTTGCCTATAGGGTTTTACCTTTTGGTTTGTGTAATGCCCCAACAACTTTTCAGTGAGCAGTCCTAGCAATTTTTGCTGATCTGACCACCAAAAGCATTGAAATTTACATGGATGATTTCACAGTATGTGGACAAACTTTTGATTTTACATTGGAAAATCTTGATAAAGTCTTAACTCACTGTGAAACATACCACTTATCCTTAAATCCAGATAAATGCTTCATGATGATGAAGGAAGGGATAGTTCTTGGTCATCACATATCTCCTGAAGGGATCCAAGTTGACCCAAAGAAGGTTGAAATCATCAAGAATCTCCTTCCTCCTAAAACTCAGACTAATGTCAGAAGCTTCCTAGGACACATTAGTTTTTACCACAGGTTTATTCCCAAATTTAGTACAATAGCCAGTCCTATGTTTGCCCTATTGAATAAATATTTTGAATTCTCCTAGACTGCAAAGTGTCAAGAAGCATTTGAAGCTCTGAAAGAGAAATTGATAACTCCACCTGTGCTCAGAGGACCTAATTGGACATTACCATTTCACATACAAACTGATGCCTCCAATACAACAATTGGAGCAGCATTAGTACAAATTGATAATGGTGAAAATTATACCATATACAACATTAGCAAGAACTTGACGAGAGCGAGAAAAATTATACAACAACCGAGAAGGAATTCCTAGCAGTAATTTATGCCATCAACAAATTTAGGCATTATATCACAGGTTATCAAATATTTATTCACACAGATCATACAACCATTAAGTATTTGATGAATAAACCTATGGTAAGTGTAAGAATTATTCATTGGTTGTTGTTTCTACAAGAATTTGATATCACTATAATCAACAAACTAGGAAAAGCTAATGTTGTGGCAGATTTCTTGTCCAGGTTGTAGAACACAGATGAAGGGGAATTAGTTGATGACACTTTTCTTGATGAAAAACTATTTGCTATATCAGTTCAATCACCTTGGTTTGCAGATATAGCCAATTATTTGGTCACAAGGAAATTTCCTCCACATTTCACCTCAAAACAAAAAAAACAATTGATCAAACAGAGTTCTTCTTTTGAATGGATTAAGGGTATGCTTTTTAAGTGCAGTCCTGACCATGTGTTACGTAGGTGCATCCGAAAGGATGAAGTGTATGATATCCTTAGAGCTTGTCATGATGAACCCTCAAGTGGACACTATTCTATAAAAAGCACAGTTAGGAAAATCTTGGGGATAGGATATTATTGGCCATATCTTCACAAGGATGTGAAAAAGTACATCAAGCATTGTGATGCATGCCAAAGAATGGGGAAACCCACTCATACAAATGAGATGCCACTGCAGCCTCAAATGGTTTTAGAACCATTTGAGAGGTGGGGTCTTGATTTTGTAGGACCTATTGATCCACCTTCTCAAGGAAAGGTGCATATTCTAGTATGCACTGATTACTTGACAAAGTGGGTATAGGTGCATGCTTTTAAACATGCTCGTGAAGAGAAGGTCGCTGATTTCTTGTATACTCAGATTTTTCAAAGATTTGGAGCTCCACGGTCTATCACCACAGACCAAGGACCCCAATTTGCATCCAAAGTCATAAAAGCATTTACAGAATTGTATGAAATCAAACATAGGAAATCATCACCTTACCACCCACAAGCAAATGGCTAGGTTGAAGTAAAAAATAGGGAACTAGAACGCATCTTGACAAAAATAGTAGCTTTTCATAGGAAAAATTAGCTAGATAAATTACCTGAAGCAGTTTGGGCCTACAATACTACTTGGAAGTCCACTACTAGATTCACACCTTATGAACTAGTATTTGATAAAAAGCCTCTCTTACTTATTGAATTTGAGCTACTAACATTGCGCACAGCACTGAAAATTAGAATTGACTTGTTGCAGGCACAGACAGACAAGATTCTATAGCTGAATGCATTGGATGAACTTAGATTGGATGCTCTACACCAAACTAAGGTAATTCAGGAGCAGAGGAAGCTGTGGCATGAAAGTCACATTCAGCATAGGAAACTTCAACAAGGAGATTGGGCTTTACTGTTTGATTCTCAATATGAAGACTTCCCTGGAAAACCGAGAACTAGATGGTTGGGACCTTCTTGGATTGAGGAGGTATTTAACAATGGAGCAGACTCATTTATCCCCTATTGATGGGTCATGAAGAAAGTTTGTAGTGAATGGACATCGCCTCAGGGTATACCATACACCTCTGACTAAAGAAGAATTCTTGCAGCAACTTGATAGTTTGGATACATAGCAGGTGGAAGATATTCCCTCTTCCACTTCAAAACAATCAACATGATCCGTGGATTTCAAGAAAAAATAGAAAATACAAAAAAATAAAAAAACAAAAAATAAAAAGATGAATAAATTTTGAGTATGAATTCCTTCATGGGCATGGTTTCAGGGGAAATCATGAAATTCCTTCATGGGCATAGTCAGGATCAAAAAAAAAAAAAAAAAAGAGAGAAAAGGAGAGGTAAAAAAAAAAGGGAAAATCAAGAAAAAAGAAGAGATAAAAATGAATAACTCAGCAGTGAAAACCTTTTCTTAAGGAACTACTGAGTTGGTGTGCATGAAAACCAGTTTTCTGGCATGCATAACCTTGAGAAATTTCTGAACCATCATTGTACAAATTCACCAAGTGCACTTGTTTTGAAATGTTGCGAGAAAATCTCAGTGAGAATATCAACAAAGGTAGTCATTCTTCAAAGCGGCATTAACTATTTTTATCAGGTATATATTTCTTACATTTCTTCATTGTAAAATGATTAGTATATAGTATGTGACAATTGACCATTAGCATAAAAGGTATTCATAAGAGTTGGCATACTTAAAAACATGTTTTGAGAATGAAAATATTGATTTCTGCCTAATCTTTGGAACAAGAATGCCAAAAACAGTTCCTGCTGTATTATCTTCAGATTGAAATTATCTTCAGAATGACAGCAAAATGAATGTTGCACTTTGTCTTCAGAAAGAAAATTTGTCTTCAAAATGAAACTTGGTCTTCGGAATGACGACTTGCTGCATCATCTTCAAAATGAAGATCTATCTTCGGAATGAAGATCTGTCTTCAGAATGAAGATCTATCTTCGGAATGAGGATCTATCTTCGGAATGAGGGTCTGTATTCGAAATGACGATTTACCTTCGCAATACAGCTTGATATTCAAAATGAGGATTGATCTTCTGAATGAGGATTAATCTTCGAAATAAAAATTTTGCAAAGAAGATTTGTCTTCGGAATGAAGACTTGTCTTCGAAATGAAGTCATAATCTTCGAAATGAGGATTTGTATTCGGAATGAAGACTTGTCTTCGAAATAAGGTCATAATATTCGGAATAAAATTTTGTCTATGCAATTAGTTATAATCTTTGAAAAGAGCATTTCCACATGGCATCCAAGAAGACAAGGTACGACAAAATCAAAATATTTTAGTTGCATGTGAGGAAGGAACACGTGTCAGTCAGCACATGGTTTGTTTTTGCACTCATTGGAAATATGGAGAACGTGACCAACCATATGCCACCAATTTTTAATGCCAATTAACATGCACGTGAGAATCTACAAAACTAACGAGGTGGATCTGACGATAAGGACATCCATGCAATTATCAACGAACAGGTGTACAGTGCAAAAGTAGAAATGTGTGCCATCTTTCTTTTCAAAGACGTGTTGCGAAGTACAGTGCACAGGTTACGGTTCATTCCGAAGAAGCAGACAAGAAATAGAGCAACGAAGGTTTCAAACTAAAACTCTACAAATCTACAATAGAAAATGACCAAAGATCTAGCAGAAGAACAACAGCCATAGTATACGATTTTTTTAACAAAAAAAAATGGGGCGAAAGATCATAACAGAGCCTGCAGATACCACTTACCTTCGAGAAAATTTGACAGTTGTGCAAATTTTTGAAGACGAAGGGTTTATGCCATTTCTAGATAAATTCAATGGGTCTTCTAAAGATTTGGCTGGCATATTTACCCATACGTTTAGAAACAACCGAGCACATGTTAACGGCATGATTATTGAGGTAAGCCTAAAATTTTAAGTCAGATTACAGAGCTGCCATTAGAAGGGATTTCAATTTCTAGATCTGGAAAGAACACATTGGCAAATGTAGTTAATCAGTTTGTAGAAGAAAATGATAGAGAACCGAGTACTTAACCCATAACAACACATGCAAAGGGTTAAAAAGGGCCAACCTGCAGGAACCCTAGGATGAAGTAGCCACCTGGGTAATTAAATTCCTAACATGTGAAGGGCAGTATGTGCTATTATCAGGGCATCATTTATGAATTTTGAACCATCTCAGACATGGTGGGCAACAACCATAAGTTAGGGTAAATCTTCCCCTGTATCTGTATCAAGATTTAAAGAAGATGGCAAAGAGATATCAGGAGGGTAAAGGAAGCCTTCGCCATCATGGCCTCATCAAATTAGTTTGCCAACACCATTTCAGAGGAAACCCTAGGAGTTTTGATAGGTTTTACTCTACCTTAAATGATGTCATTTTTGGGGATGAAAGTGAGGAAGAAGAAGAACCAAATGCTACTGATGTTCTTTGAGAAGAGGAAACAATTGCTTGCAAAAAATGTTGCAGAAGATGCTGCAGAAGAAACTGTAGAAGGTGCCCCTGAAGCTGTTACAGAAATACACCCCATAGCAGTAGCATAAAACCTTTCTCCTGAACCTTCAACTTCATGAGCTAATAAACAAAAGAGAAGAGGATCTGGAACTAGCAGTAGAGCAGAAAAATAAAAGAAGGTTCATTTTGCTGAAGCTGCAACTGATTTTTTAGAACAGTGTAGTGAAGCACTCAACCAAATAGAGGCATAAACAACAAGGGAAACAGAGGCATCTAAAACTGACCCCATGACCCCTACTATCACCAAAAAATAGAGCAAAAAGAAGAAGTTTGCATCTGGAACTAGGAGGTCTACAAGAATCCATTTGAAAGAAACTGTAGAATAGGTCATGGAGGAAGAAGATAGACCAAGTAGCCCAGATGTCACAGAGATACAACCAGCATCTGAAAACTTTCTAGAATTCCCTGAATAGATAGCTGAGGCATAAATTAAGTAGGATGGTTTGGAGGAGGCTACAGTTCAATAGGCTACAGATATGGTAGATACCCTTATAGACAGTCTCACAGAGCCTCCTGAATAAGAACAAACTATTGCAAAAGAAGAGAAAAATTTGGTTGAATAGCCAACTGTAATTGATTTATCTGCATCAGCTTCTAAAGCAGAAAAAGAAGTAGAAGACATCACAGAGCAGCTGAGGGCAGCAAGGAGTGTTGTCAAAACACAGACTAGGTGGATTTTAGAGAAAGAAAGCATCATTGAGATGCAAGAAAGAAAAATTGCAGAGCTTCAGTAGGAAGTGGCAGAACTGAGAAAATTGTTGTCACAATCTAAAAAATAGCCAGCTATATCCCATGATGAAGATAATTTGGCTCAATTGCTTCTGGGTCTATCAAGGACAGATGACTCTGTTGAGGCAGACATAGGAGTCCATCCTGAAATAGCACTCTTTCATTCTGAAGAAGTGCCTGTTCATTCTGAAGCAGCACCATCTTATTCTAAAGCATTACCTTCTTATTCTGAAGATGCTTCAAAAAAGATAAAGAATATTGTAGAGGATGTTGCAGATGAGCCACCAACACAGGAACAGTCCCAGCAGCAAGAAAATTTTCAAGTAAGTACTCCTATTGAGGTCCCTGCATTTCAACTTGTTACACTTTTAGTAGAAACAACAGATAAGGGGGTACAAGTAGAAATACTATCTGATGACAATCCCATAGAAATAGCAAATAAGGGGGTGCAAGTAGAGTTATTGACAGATGAACATCTAGTGGAAGTGACAAAAAAAGGAGTTCAGATAAATTTGTTGCCTAAGATCCCCCCTATAGTCAGACCACCTAATACTATGTCTCTAGAGCAGTAAAATATAGACATAGCTAGCTGGATGATTAGATATGAGCAGCTTGCCACTAAAACTAAAAATTTCAAATTGGAAGCAAAACAGCTAGAAGCCAAGGACACATAAATTCAGGCATTAAAAGAAAATGTGTCTGACTTATGCCAAATTGCTGAATTTTTAGTCCAATTTAGACGACCATCCAGATTTTACTGCCTTATTTTGAAGGAAAAATACCTCAGATGGCAGGTCATGAGGATTACTTCAAACCTTCCATATAAATTGGACACTATTGAAGATTTTTTGGAGGCATATTTTGATAGTCCTTTTGAGCAGAAAAATATCCTGTGTGAACTATTTTTATATAGTTTCTTCATTCCAGAGGAAGTTGACTCGCATCCTCAAATCTACATTGGAGATGTTTAGTTGAGAGCATTTATGTCTACTTTGCAGAATCATCTTTACTGGGATCAAGATAAAAGGCAGAATAAAGTGATTAAAACAAGGGCTAAGTTGTTAGTCAGAGCAATCCAGCCAAATCACCGAGTTATCACCAGGAAACACTTCTTAATGATGAACAGGGATGATATTAAGAGAATATACTTGAACAATTTGAGGGACTGTGTGGCCAGATTTAATAATTTTTGTGATCATAATTTCTTCCTAGCATTGTCAGTATGTAGAGACAGATGGAATGAACTTTCCATGTCTTTGAGGAAAAGAGAACCTATCTCCCCCATCAAATTAAAATGGTCTAGAAGAAGAGCAAAAGGTGTAGTCCAGCTGATTCAGATCATGCAACATAACTGGATAGGTCTCGAGGTTCGAGACCTCGACCATCATTACTCCGGTTCCATTCTACTTTGAGGAAGATGCCCGACCTAATGAACAATTTGAAGATTGGCTCGGAAACATTCAGGAAAATAGGGGGTATTACATAGGCAAGAAATTATTCTACGGGTCATGGAATCTAAACATGGACATATGTGATTCCATAGCCCAAGAGAATGCATGAGGGCATGCATTAATACAAGTTGGGGGAAAATGATGAGGCCTAGAAATGCCTCAATTATAACATGTTTTGAACACTAAAAATGCCTATAAACTCTTATGTTTTATATGATATGTTAGTTAAGTTGATTCAATATGTTGTATATTAACCATTTTGCATGATCAATGTATTTGAAATATTATATGCTGATTTTACAACTTTTTGCATAGTTTTGTGTTCTTTTTGCCATGATTTGCTACAATGGGATATGCTTAGAATAATAACAACATTTCACTAATTATGTTTTGATTTGTCTCAAGCATTTATTTCACCTAAATTTGGCAACAGTACAAGCAAACTGTTGCTGTGCAGCAAAAACTGGTCTTTCCCATGTAAATTCTAGCCAGCTGTCCATAAATAGCAAGGCATGGAATTCACATGAGGAAAGGGATGAAGACCATTGGAATTTGATCTTAGGAGATAACCCACTTGAGAGATGCAGAAGGAATCATGGAAAAACATACATTTGTTCATTCCAAAGTATCTTCGGAATGAAAAGATATCTTCGGAATGAAAGAACATAACATATTCAGAATGATCGGATCTTCGAATGAAGAATGCAGTGTCTTTGAAATGAGCGGATCTTCGGAATGAAGCATGCAGTATCTTCAGAATGAGTGATCTTCAGAATGAGAATGTAGTATCTTTGGAATGAGTGATCTTCGGAATGAGAATTGCATTGTCTTCGAAATGAAGAACATAATGTGTTTTTGACCTGTTGACCGATTTTTGAAGCCGAAAAAAGGGAAATAAAGGTTGGAAAAGGTAAAGGGAAAGATCTTCCATCTGTTTTTGCCGTCATTGCCAACCAAAGTCATCATTAAGGGAAAGATCAAGTTTTAGTCCTCTTCTAGGATAAAACCAGAATTTGTTGCAGCATTGTAGGATTAGATCTTTTGAGATATTCTTTCTTTGTAATCAGATCATAGGATAGCTATAAATATTGCTCCCATTTAGGTTGAGCCTAGTAGGTAGAAAAGGAGATAGAAAATAGTGAAAAGAGTAAGGAAGCTAGCCGAAAATACAGAGTATAGGTAGAAATTGACTGTTACAGTCCTGTAATAGTTTTTCAGCAGAGTTATTGTAATCATGTCTTCTAATCAATAAAGTGCACCAGTTCTATTTCATATTACTTGTAAATGAGTGTAATTAAGATTTAGAGAGAGAGAGAGAGACTTACACCTTCTTTTGGACAAAGAGGCTGGCCACTTCCAGACCTAGGAGGAGGACTAATAAAACAGGTTTTTATTCTGATTTTGCTGCAGCAGAATGAGTTGTAGAACTTGTTATTTCAATTACTTGTAAACAGTTGACAATATTTGTAGTCTTAGTTTATTTTTGCTTAGATTAACCTTGTGCTTAATTTTTTAGTTGCAATCTTACTTTTAGCAAAGCTTCCACTTTATTTCAGATTGTTATTTTTAGAATTTACTATTTTTCAACAATTTCTTGCATTTTATGTTTTGCTGTTAAAACCTGAATAGAAGATTGACAACCTTCTGTTGCAGAACTTTGACAGTTTTTATTTCCACATTAGATATAGACTTTCATTACTGCAAAAGTAATTAGATTTCCTTTTTGCAATTAGGATCAGACTTTCAATTTTGCAACTGTTATTTCTACAATATAATTAGGTCTTATTCTGTAATTGTAATTAGGACTTCATTTCTACAGTTAATGATTAGTTTCCAATTCTGCAACTTAGATTAAGGTTTATTTCATGCAATTTAGAGATAGGAATGTCCTAAAACCCCCCACACAACCGGTTTCACCAATAATACCTGTTGCTCTAAATTGACCTAAGTTATAGCTGTTTCACTTCTTTAGCAGATAGCCTTGTACACTGCCCTAGATTGACAGATTCATTGAGAATTAATGATGGTATAACGACTACGCATCAGTAGCAATTAAAAATTATTACTAGATACAACAAGTATAACAAAAGAGCATCACACAACACAAGATTTAACGAGGTTCACCAATGTGGCTACTCCTTAAAAATTGACTTCTTAGACTACCATCCAAATCCAGCCTTTGCAATGCACCAACTTTACAATCAATTTACCAACACCCACTGTAAGGAGCATCAACCCCTTATTTATCTGCACCAACTGAAAGGAGCACCAACCCCTTATTTATTTGTATCAACAGAAAGGAGCACCAACCCCTTATTTATCTGCATCAATAGAAAGGAGCACCAACCCCTGATGCCAAGCTACAACCTGGACTTCAATTTGAATCTATAAGTTTGACAGTAAGATACCTTTGCTTTTGCAAGATCCTGATTTGTCTTCTTCACCTTTGCATTCTCTATGCACTCTACTCTCTCTATGTAATCACTTCATACACTCTTCTTCGTTACAGTCAAAATTCACGATCGTCTTCTCCCTTTTGCGCACTCTGCTCTCTTTGCAAATTTTGCACTTAGCACGATTCAAAACGACTTGCTCTCTGCGCACAATGATCGTATTTCACACACATTCGACATCTCTTCAATTCTCCAAATAGCCCTCCTTTTATAACAATATTTTTATGATGAAAACCCTAATCTTAGTCGACTATAAATCCTAATCTTAGTCAGCTTTCATAACAACTATAAACCCTAATTTTAGTCGATTGTCATCGGTCTTCGTTGGCTTCAACTCAAGAAGATGTTCGATTTATCCATCGCTTGATGATTTCATTCTAGACAGACCTTGTAACTACCATAGTGATGTCGGTCCACTGTCATACTTCTCATTTCAGTCGGGTTCTCCTTCTTGACTTGCGCATTTACGACCTATCGTAAAATCATGATATTTTTGCCTTTGTAGCTTCTTTTGTTGTTGTTGCCATGAAAATACATGTCATGATATCATGACACTTTCACCTCCATACGCTTTCTCTATTCTTTTATTGTGATATCATGACATTTCTACCTCCACAGACTTCGTCTTTTATTTTGTCATGATATCGTGACATTTCTACCTCTGTATACTTCATCTTTGCTTTTATCACGATATCGTGACACTTTTGCTTCCATAGACTTTGACTTTGCTTTTATCACGATATCGTGACACTTCTGCCTCTGTAGTCTTCAACTTAGTTTTTGTCGTGAAATCGTGACACTTCTACTTTCGTACTTAGCTTCTTTGCTTTTGTCATGAAATCGTGACACTTCTGCCTTCGAAGTCTTCTTCTCTGCTTTTATCGTGAAATCACGACACTTCTGCTTCCATACTTTACTTCTTTGCTTTTGTCACGAAATCACGACACTTCTACTTTCAAAGTCTTTCTTTCTACTTTTGTCGTGAAATCGCGACAGTTCTACTTCCTACGCTTCCTCTCTTTTTTTTGTCGTGAAAATGCGACATGTCGCGATATCGCGACACTTTTCAAACTTACTTTCTCTCTCCTGTTTTAGTCGTGAAAATGCGACATGTTGCGAAATCATGACACTTTTCCAACTTACTTTCTCTCTCCTTTTTTAGTCGCGAAAATGCGACATGTCACGAAATTGCGACCCTTTTCTTACTTGTTCTCTTTCTCTTCCAACATGTCACGAAATTGCGACAGTTTTTCCACTTGCCTTTTTCTCTTCCAATATGTCACGAAATCGCGATAGTTTTTCTTGCTTTTTCTCTCTCTTCCAACATGTCACGAAATCGTGATAGTTTTTCCTATTTTTTCTCTCTCTTCCAACATGTTGCGAAATCACGATAGTTTTTCTTGCCTGTTGTATATGTCACGATATCGCGACATTTTTCTTACTTGTTTTTTTTTTGATCTTTTGCATATGGGCCACTTTGGTCTTCTTGGAAAATCACTGTACATACTCTGAATAACCTTTGAACTCTTGTCTTCTGCATCTGAATAACTTTTGAACTTCCTATCCACTGCATCAACAGATCTATCTGACTGTGTTGACAATAATGACAATACTATTGTTGCACCTTGCTCAACAGTTTTGTCATTGAAAGATTTTATGATCATATCAATTATTTTCATTTCCTCGCTTCTAAACCCAAATATTTGGTAGAAGTCAAAAGTGCAAATATTTAAATATGAACCATTATCAATCAAAACTCGTTTGACTGCTACATCTCCAATTAAGGCGGTAATATACAAGGGGTTATCTTTATGTAAACTATGTTGTGGTATGTATTTATCTCGAAAGTCAATACAATCAACTTCATGAGTTATTATAGTATTGGCCATGTCTTGAGGGTGAATGTCTTGTGGTACCATCATTTGGCTTAATGTGAGCATTAATTCATCTCTATGTGTAGGAGAAGATCTTAGGAGGTCTAAAAGGGAAATTCTAGCTGTAATATTTGATAATTGTTCATTAATAGTATAAGGAGGTTTAGGTTGAACATTAGATGCATGATTCCCTTTATTAGGAACCTTCAAAACAAATGGAGTTGATCCACCATTCTGAATCTGATCTTGTTGAGAATTTTGAGTCTGTTGTCTAGTAACAACTTTGATGGTACCCACAATATTATTCTATGGATGATGAATGGGTCTTGGTCTAGCATTTATAGCTAACTCATTAGAAAGTAATTGGTGAGATGATGGTCTAGTAGTGACTCTTCTTGGAAATGGTTCTTTTGGAACCATATGACTTGTGATAGGGTGAATAGTATCTGATTCATCTTCAAAACTATTCGATTGATTTGATGTGATTTCCATATCACTCTCAGTATCATATTCTGTATCACTAAGATCAAGTATCTGAATATTATATAGAGGCCTAGTTGTAACCATGGATAAAGTTGTGTCAAAGGTTTCCAGATCATGAATAGGTAAATGCCCACTAATAGTTCCTACATATCGGGTAGGAGGAGGAACATTATGATGTTCAATTTGATTAGCCACCTCCTTACCATATTTTGGTAAAGGATGTTGAAAGATGTCCAATGAATGATTGGCATTCTGATTCTAGTTTTGTGTGATGTTCTATTGAGTTTTATTAGGAGGATTTTGCTTAGGTTGAAAGGCTTGTACCTCCATCTCATTGTTATCAATCAAGTCATGTATTTTATGTTTTAATATTTTACACGAGTTGGTAGTGTGTCCAGGTCCTCTATGGAAGTCACAATGTAAATCTGCTCTGTATCTAGGTATAGTTGGATCAGGTTCTCATAAATTTGGTAATTGAATCAAGCCTCGTTCTAATAATTGTGATAGAATAGTTGATAAAGGTTGATTTAACCTAGTAAATTCTTGAGGAGGTCTATCAGGAGGTTTCAGTACAAACTTCTTCGCTGTCTTTACAGCATTAACATTAGCAATATTTCTGCTATCAATGACTCCATCACCCACAACTTGTTTATTGTTATATTGATGTTTGGATTTTTTCTCATCGTCTTTCTTTTTAAGCTGACCTCTCCTAATGAGAGCATCTTCCACTTTTTGGGCTAAGTCTATAGACTGATCGAAGGTGGTCAAGGTAGCAGTTGATAATTCGTAAGATAGTTGCTCTTGCAAATTAATAATAAAGATGTCCAACATCTCCTTATAAGGTAACACAAAGTGCAATTTTCCTATCAATTGTCTCCACCTAGCTAGGAAATCAGCAAAGCATTCATCTTTGTCTTGTTTTAAGTTATACAAATATTTAATGGTCACATGTCTTTCGATATAGGCACTAAATTGATGAACAAAAGACTCAACAGTTTCTTTGAAATTCCTCAAATAATTAGTGGGTAATTGATAATACCACTCTAATGCCATTCCTCCCAAGATTTTCAGGAATATTTTTAGTAATAACAAGTCATCATGTGATATATCATGACATGCTATCCTAAACATACAAAGATGCTCTATGGGATCTTTTGTTCCTTTATTTATGGGCAGGACAGGCATAGGAAAATGTTTAGGATACAACTATGCTACAACTATAGGATCTAAAGGCTGACTACACATCTCTCAATAATTGTACGAGGGACAATAGGGATCTATCTGGTCCATGCAGAAAACTAACTGTTTCACCATGGTTTCAAGATTACTAGTTTGTCTACCATATTGGTTCGGTGGGACATAGGTATGGGATTTATGGGTGTATGATGGTGTGGCATAAGGATTAGATGCTATATTGCTATTATGCAAAGTGTTGGTAGGAAGAGTATTATGAAGGGGATTTTTAATAGTATTATGTTGTATCCCAGATTGTTGGTAATTGGTGTTTGGTTTTATTTTGGGTTTTTGTTGATTTGAGGTATGTTGCTCAATAGCTTGGCGAAATAGAGCAGTAAATGATGGTTTCTTTTGTGTGGGAATGACCCTAGGCTTGTTAACAGGCACTTTAGGTGGTTGGGTAACCTGTTGTTGTTGCATGTTCTGGATCGCAACTACTATATCCAAATTGGATGGTCCATCTTGATCACTCTCTTTTTCAATAAAGGACAAGGGATTAGTGTGTGTGTGTGTGAAATACGTCTTCTAGAGTTGCTTGAGTGTCACTAATTCGATCCTTGTCCATATGGACTACTCTATTAAAAACACCGATATTTGTGTTAATGAACTTCCAAAATTGTTCCATGTTTTCAAAAGTGATAGCTCCTCCCGGAGACATTTTAGGGGATGAGGATCCTTCCTCTCTATTAATTTCTTCTTGTTCATTTACTACAACAAGCTCTTCTTATTGCTGGTCTAGGATTTCTTCTTCCTGAACTTGGTCCTCAGGAGGGACATTTTGGTCAATTAATAGTCTTCCTAACCAATCTTCTTCTTCTTCGATTTGTTTTCCATTCCTAAGTCTAGGCATTGTGCTAAACTTAGGTTTTAGCAAATATATATATATATATATATGCGATAGGGTTGAAAGGTAATATTTTAATTATATACCTACTATAATATTTAGAAAGGAAATGTTTTTTTTTTTTGTTTATATTTTTCGTTTATATTTTTGTTTTGTATTATTATTTCACAATTATAAAAATAACAAACATCATGCTAGTTGCAAGAAATAACAATAGTAAAAGGAATAACTTAGTTTTCTATAAATAGTTTATGGATATCGTTGATAGGATCAAGTTCATCAGGAGTCATGAAATGCTCCTCTTCAAATTGGAAGTGGTTTTTCAAGAACTTGACAAAGTGTGCTATGGTAATATGATCTACTTCAGACTCTGACTTATAAAAATAGAGTTCATGGCAATATTCTCGATACAACATAGCTCTAGAAACTCTATTCCATATTTTTCTATTCGTAAGAATGAATTATTGATCCTCTATACGAGATAGAAACTTATGTACTACAACTGTGTTCTCGAGGTTTTCCTCAAAGGTGTACAATTTTGAAGACACAAGTGCTCTTTTATCTGCTAACCACCTATAGCAAGCTCTATGAAGTTCATAGTACAAAGTCACCTGATCGGGATCCAGGATTCTATCTAGGACAAACCTCTTAATTTACCTAAGTTCTGCAGATCTAGATTCAATAATACCCAATCTCCTATCAAGTTCGTCTCACAAATGTTGGAATCTATTTGTTTGAGGTACCCTAAGCATAGAAGTGTTGAGCAAGCTATTGCAGGAGTATTGTCATTGTTGTCAACACAATCAGTTAGATCTAATGATGCAGTGGACAGGCAGTTCAAAAGTCATTCAGATGCAGAGGATAGAAGTTTAAAGGTTATTCAGAGCATGGACAGTGAGTTTCCAAGAAGACCATAGTTGTCGTTTTGCAAAAAATCAAAGAAAAAGACAAGTAAGAAAAGTGTCACGATATCGCGACATTTTCAGCAGGCAAGAAAAACTGTCGCAATTTCGCGACATGTTTGAGGAGAGAGAAAAGGCAAGCAAAATTGTCATGATTTTGCGACATGGCCGAGGAGAGAGAAGGCGCAAGGAAAACTGTCACGATTTCATGACATGTTCGGAAGAAAAGCACAAAGGAAGAAAACTGTCGCGATTTCAGGACATGTTTGAAGAAAAAGCGCTAAGGAAGAAAACTGTTGCGATTTCGCGACATGTTTGGAAGAAAAGCGCTAAGGAAGAAAACTGTCATGATTTCGTGACATGTTTGAGAAAATGCGCTAAGGAAGAAAACTGTCACGATTTCATGACATGTTCAGAGAAAAAGCTCCAAGGAGGGAAAGTGTCATGATTTTGCGACATGTCAGGTTTTTGCGACCCGAAGAGGAGAGAGAATGTTCAAAGGCAAGTATGTCACGATTTCGTGACATGTTATGTTTTCACGGGCGAAAGGCAGAAAAGAGCTTAAGGCAGCAAAAGTTTTGCGATTTCGCGACATGTCATGTTTTCGCAGGTGCAAGCTGAGAAAAGGACAAAGAGGCAGAAAGTGTTGCAATTTCGCGATAGGTTGCAAGAAAAGCCTTCAAAAGCTGAAAGCATCACGATTTCATGACAGGATGAAAGAAAAATGTACGGATGGAAAAGGTGTCACGATTTTGCGATAGGCAGTAGTGAAGAAGCTAGCAGGATGAAGATGTCGCATTTTCGCGACATGTTGCAGTTTCGTGACTCTAGGAGGAGAGAGACTGTATGGTGCCAGAGATGTCATGATTTCATGACAAAAGCAAAGAAGAAGGCCTAGAAGCAAAAAGGTTCACATTTTTGTGACAAGAGTGAGGATGATGTCAGTGAAAGTTAGAAGTGTCACAATTTCATGACAAGAATGGTGGCAAAGCAGACAAAGGCCAAAAGTGTCGCATTTTCGTGATAGTAGGGTAAAGAAGGCATACGGCTGCAAAAGGTGTCATGATATCGCAACATGTTGTAGTTTCACGAGGAAAGCTACAAAACCAGAGAGGCGGTTGAAGCTGATAGAGTTAAATCTGGGCCAACGAAGATTAGGATTTTGCAGCCGATATTCATTAGGGTTTTGCAGCCGACGTTCTTTAGGGTTAAAGCCGACTACAGTTTAAGATTTTTTCTTGAAATTTCATCTATAAAAGGAGGGTTGTTTCGAGTTTGAAGTGCATGATTTTTTTTGAAGAAATTTTGCGCATGCGAAGTTTGCGGTAAGCAGAGAGCGAGTCGTATCGATTTGATCTGAGTGTGAAGCGTTAGTTCGTTTGTGTCGAAGCAAAGTGTGTGAAGCTTTTGCAACAGAAGCCAGAGTACACAAAAATAGTAGACAATGTGCAAATAGTGTGAAGGTATTTTTTTGTATTTTTCTTGAAGTCCAAGTTGCAGCTTGGCATAAGGGGTTGGTGCTCCTTCCAGTAGGTTCTGGTGAATTAGGGGTTGGTGCTCCTTTTTGTTGGTGTAGAAAAATTGAGGGGTTGGTGCTCCTTCCAGTTGGTGCTGGTAAATAAGTTGTGAAGTCGTTGCTTTGCAAAGGCTGGATTTGGATGGTAGTCTAAGCAGTCATTTTTGAGGAGTAGCCACATTGGTGAACCTCGTTAAAATTTTGTGTTGTGTGATGCTCTCTTATTAACTTGCTTTTTCTAGTTTAAGTTTGCTTTATTTCATTGCAAGTTTAAAGTTTTAAAAGATCACACTGATTCAACCCCCTCTTAGTGTCACTTTAAGTTTAACAATTGGTATCAGAGCCAAGTTTCTGAATAGACTCAATAAGCTAGGGTGATCTTGGAAGTGACGCAATGGCAGGTGGTGAAGGGTTCTCCTTAAACAAAGCACCATTGTTTGATGAAACTAATTATGCATTATGGAAGATCAAAATGTAGACATATCTCCGTGCTTTGGGATTTGATATCTGGAGTGCAGTAGTTAATGGTTACACAGCTCCCGACACTGCTCCAACTGATAGCATTGGTAAAAAGGCATTTGAAAATGACTCTAAAGCAAAAAATGCCATCATGTGTGGATTAGTTGACAGTGAGTTGGTCAAGATCATAAATTGCAAATCAGTAAAAGATGTATGGGAAAAACTAGAAAATATTTATGAGGGAGATGACAAGATCAAGGAAGCCAAGCTTCAAACACATTGAGCTCAATTCGAATCATTGAAAATGACCAACGATGAGAACATAGAAGCATTTATGTAGAGTGTTAATGGAATCACTAATTCAATCAGAGGTCTTGGCGAAGATTTGGATGATGCAACTATTGTGAAAAAGGTATTAAGATCGCTTCCCCAAAGATTTGATTCTAAAGTCTTAGCCATAGAAGAAGCTAAAGATCTAAATCACTTTAGTATGGATGAGATGCATGGTTCCCTGACTGCTTATGAAATGAGAATGGAAAGATCTAATCCCATAGACAGAGAAGCAGCATTTAAAGCCTTAAAAGGTAAAGACACAAAACAAGAGTCTAAAGAAGAAGAAACTTCGGATGAAATGGAAGCAAATTTTGTCAGAAAACTGAGAAAGGGAAAAGAAAAATACAGAGGAAAGCTTCCTTTCAAATGTTTCAACTGTGGGGGCATTGGACACTTTGCTACCAAATGTCCTCTCAATGAGAAGAACAAAGGTGAGGAAGCATCTCATCAAGAAATAAGTGAATGGAGAAAGAAAACAAACTTCAAAAAGGGAAACTTCAAAAAGAAAAGTTTCATCTCTAGGAATGCAAATTCTTCAAAGGACAGCTCTAGTGAGGATTCTGAAGAAGGAACAAGTGAAGCTCTATTCATGGCTTTTGAAGTAGAAAAATCAAAAGAGGTAGAAAAATTAGAGAAGAGAGAAGGAATGAACTCTAAAGCATGTGTTGAAAAACCTGAGGCAAAAGTTGATCTAGAAGGTGAACTGGTTTCTGCTCTTGAAGAATGGAAATCTGAGAAAAGAAAGAATTATAAACTTTCAAGAAAGCTTGAGGATGCAAATGACATTATAATCAGTTTAAAAATACAGTCAGAAGAATACAAGAAAATGTTCGAATATCTTGAAGTTAAGATAACCATGAAGATAGATTACTGTTGTAAACTAGAAGAAGAAAATCTTGGCCTACGAATGCAGATACAAGAGCTGGATCAAAAAATTAGCTGCCATCACAAACATGAAGAAAGTTCGAAGAAGCTGGATAAAATATTAAGTGATCAACGACCTACAGGCATCAAATTTGGTCTGGGCTTCATTGAAGGAGAATCATCAAACAGACCAAATGCCAGAAATATTGAAACTATAAGGAGTGAAGATGAGAAACAGGCTGATGAAAGAAAAAAAAAATCATGCAAAAGAAAGCAGTAATGCCAGGCTCGAAAGGAGAAATGACAATGATGGCTTTACCAAGGTCACAGATCAAAGAAGAAGAAGATCTATGGTTCCTACAACAACCTGGAAAAGACCATCCTTCAGGTTTAATCATTACTTTTCTGGTTTCTGTTTCAAATGTAATGGTTATGGGCACAAAATTGTAGACTGCAAGTATAATGTAGGACCAAGAAGCTTTGTTAGTAGAAATGTTTTTGCACCTCTAACAAATTATGCAGTAGAATGTTTTAGCTATCACAACTATGGGCATATTGCAAGAAATTGTTGTAGTACCTCTGTTTTAAATCAACCTCAGAAAAGAAAGTTCCAACCACATAGGACAAGACAAAATAGAAAAATTTCTAAAAGATATGCAAAAGATATTGAAAAAGGAAAGTCCAAACTAGAGCCCAATACCGCAGTCAAAACAGAGTGGAAACAGAAAGAATAGCTTAGGGAAGAAAATGAATCCTTAATAGTACAGACAACTTTCAAGGCTCAGAATAAATGTGTACCATGGATTCTTGATAGTGGATGCTCAAGTCATATGACAGGTGATAAACAAAAATTTGAAAAACTACGAGAAATATGAGGGTGGCTCTGTGAAGTTTGGAAATAATGATGGAGCCAAAATAATAGGAAAAGGATCTGTCAAAATTAGTGATGGGAAAATCAAGTCAGAAGAAGTTTTATTTGTGGATGGTTTGAAACACAACTTGTTAAGTGTCAGTCAAATCTATGATAAAGGACATGAAGTAGTCTTCAAGAAGCAGGGTTGTGAAGTCAGAAAAATAAACAGTGGAAAATTGATAGCAACTGGTTCAAGGATGTCTGGAAACCTTTACACACTCTCAAAAACTTCAGAAGGTATGTGTTTCATTGGACAAGAAGAAGAGAACTGGTTGTGGCACAAGAGGCTTGGACACATAAGTTTCGATAATTTGGTGAAAATTAGCTCGAAACAAGCAGTGAGAGATATTCCAACCATTGGAAAACCTTCAAATAGTATCTGTGCCTCATGTCAGAATGGAAAGCAAACCAGAGTCTCATTCAAAACAAAAGAGTACCACACTAGCAAGCCTTTGGAACTTATACATACAGACTTATGTGGACCCATGAGAACACAAAGCATAAATGGTGACAAACGTTAGGGTAAAATGAGGTAGTATATTGCATTATACTACATTAGTTAGATTATTACATCTACTTTGACTATTTACCATGTAGATATTTATTGTTTAAAATATCTAATGGTTAACCTAGGTAAATTCCTAAATATCCTAGGTTAGTTTTTAGTTGTTGGCGCTTATTCTTCTAAGCGCGTAGGTTAGCGATATTACAGGTTAGATATTAATTTAATATCTATCCTATGGTTTGTAACATATATAAACCTAGTTCATTTCAAAGCTATGGTTAATTGATTAAGGTTCTAATATTTTGTTAATAATATTTATTAGCACTTACCTTTTCATAACATTGGCATCAGAGCCATTACGTTGAATTTACCCGCAGTCTGGATCCGACACATTTTTTGAGGCGGCCCGCAGTCTGGATCTGACACATTTTTTGAGGCGGCTTGTAGGTTGTTGATGTGGTAGCACGTGGCTCGAGGCAATCTGTTGATGTGGTGACATGTGGCCCGAGGCAACACATGGCCCGAGGCGATCCGATCTGGTGACATGGCACTCTAGCACTGGCGACACATGGCCCAAGGTGGTCTGATCTGGTGACATGGTGGCTCACGACTCGAGGTGGCACACGGCCCGAGGTGACCTACGTGTGGCTGAAGTGATTGGCAAAAAGTTCTCTGGAGCCTGTCGATTGCCCACAGGCAATCAAAGGCTTAAGCGTGAGGTTTTGTTTTTAAACCTGTAGATTGCGCCCGCAGGGCGCATGTGGGATATATCCCACGAAGGTTTTTTAAATTTTTTTTTTTGGCCTGACTGTGTTTAATAAGCACGGGGCCAACCTTGGCTGACGAATCATCCAAGGTAGCCCGATTGGCTAGCACAGCCAGTGCTAGGGCCGAACTCACGGGGTCGGAAGATCCATCCCCCGTGATGCCATTTTTTTTGGTGTCTTCCTGTCACGAGAAGGATGAAAGGGAAGGTTTTATCCTTCCCTTGTCATCGAGTAGTGTAGACCGACTGGCAGGAGCGTCATTCGGTCGATCTCCTGCCACGGGGACGCAGGATCGATCCCCAGCCACAGACAGCTTTGAGACTTCTAATAAATTTTTAAATTCTCCAAAATTTTCTAATCAATTGTTTTGGGAGAACAAATTTTTTGTCTCATGAAGAAAAAGCTTTGGATCACAAAAGCCCTTCGTTGTCTAAGAGTTATTCGAAATAGGAACGAACTTAGACGTCAGACGACAAGATCTCATTTTCGTCATATGCTTAGAGAGCATAGAAGGAGCTTACCCCGTTTTAATACTTACACTGATCCTTGGAAGGGTTTGGATCGTAGTTATGGTCCCATGAGGATTAGAGAACCCTTTAATCCTAATGCACCTCCTATTTTTGAGTATTGAATAATTACGGGAGATAGAAAACCAAGTTGTGTGTCAACTGGTTCGGAAGGTCTTTCAAATGCTTGTCGTGTGTCGACTTGTCTTGAAAGATATGCTCTAAATTCTACATTTTGTAAACATTAAGGGGGGATAGATTTTTTTTTAGAATTCTATAGTTTTCAAAATTATAAAGATAAAGGGGGGGTTATTTCAGTTTAAATAAAGGTGCATTCTCGATTTTACTCGACACCTTATCTTCAAAATTGCTTGTACTAGGTGCATTTTCGGTGGAATTCGACACCTAGAGTGATATAAATTTGGGTGATCTTATGTTTTTTTTTTTTAATTATTGCACTAAAAACATTTTTTTTTGCAATTACAAGGTCAAAAATAAAACATTACAAGGAGCTTTTCACAAACACCCAGACTTCACTCAAACACCATGCTAAAATTTGCATAGGTTCAAACAAGTAATTACTCCCCATAAAAAGGTCAAAAATTTCAATCACCTTGATAAGACTCTCTTTTGTTTGGCTTAAATAAACCTCAAATTTTTTCATCCTTCTTACAAAGGTGTTAAAAGCAAGTGCCATTAAATATCTTAGAGAGCAAATATCAAAAGTTTGACAAAACCTTCCCTTGTTTCATTTGCTCTATTTTGTTTGGCTCAATATTCCTCAAAATTTTCATCTCTTGCTAAGAGTGTTAAGGCAGGTGCCATTAAATATCTTATAGAAAGCAAATTGAACCAACTTCTCTATACCTTTTCTTAGGGTATAGTGCAAGATAGCATCATATTAGTCCTCTCCAAAAATTTGAACCCTTAACCATGGCCATGATACACAAGTATCTCACTGAGAGCCAACTGCTCAAAGGTTCAAATTACTCAGCATGGAAGACTAAGATGAAGGCTATCTTAACTGTAGAGGACTTGTGGTCAATAGTGGATGGAAGTGTCACTAGACCTCAATCTTCTGGACAAGATCAAATAGACTTTGATAAAAAGGATAAGAAACTTTCCTTAATGATCTTGCTTGCTATTACCGATGATATCCAACCTCATATCAGTGAAGCTACAACTGGTAAGGCAGCTTGGGATGCCTTAAGTACCATTTTTGAGGGCAAGAATCAATCAACGATTCTTAACCTTCAAACACAGCTTCATACATTACATATGAAATCAGGAGAAACAGTAGAGCTATTCCTCTGCAGAGTCGTAGAATTAAAAACAAAGCTACAATCCTTAGGAGAAAATTTGGAAGACCAAGTCTTAAACTCAATCATTTTGAGAGCTCTTCCTGACTCCTACAGAATGTTGATCACCTCCTTACAAGTTTCTGGTAGGACAATAACTTTTGTCGAGTTGGTAAATATGCTTCAAACAGAAGAGGCTACCCAACTCCAGAGAGATGAGGCATCAAACAATGCCCTTTTTTCACAACGACAAGGTGGTAAGAAAAAGTGGAATCAACAGAAGGGTTCTTCTAGAGAAGACAAGGGTAAAGCCAAAGAGGTTCCAAAGAAGAAACAACATTGTAAAATTTGTGACACAGACACTCATGAAACCAAACGATGTTGGTTTAAGAACAAACCGCCCAATGAACAAAGAAATAAGAAGGGCAACGACAAATCTAAGAACCAGAAAAAACAACAACAAGGTCACATAGCAGCTGAAGATTCTAGTTCTGATTCTGAACGAGCACACAAAGTGCTCATGACCCATATAAATTCCTCCTACAAGTATTCTTTGTGGTACATAGATTCAGGCGCTAGTAAACATATGACTAGCGATAAATCATGGTTTGCTACTTTTGAAGCTCGAGAAGGTAGACCGGTCACCATTGCTGATGATCAGACCTATAGAGTTCAGGGCGAAGGTAGTGTTTCAGTCTCCCTTCCAGATGGAGAATGTAATATTGAAAAAGTTATTTATGTTCCAGGATTAAAAAATAATCTCTTGTCAGTTCCACAAATCCTAGACAATAACATGAATGCCAATTTTACTGTGGACAAAGAAAAGAAACGTTGCTTCATCACCAAAAGGGAAAGCGAGTAGCAACGGGCTCATACAAACATGGTTTGTTTGTCTTAGATGCACTTACCTCCCCTCATACTGCACTCGCAGTGACCACAAAGGAGGCCACTTCTCTTTGGCATAAGATATTTGGGCATCTGAGTTTATGATATTTACTAGAGATGAGTAAATATCAAATGGTGAAAGGACTCCATCCCCTTTCATCTATTTTGCCAGTGTGCTCTGATTGCTTGTCAGGCAAGCAACATAGAGTACCTTTTGAACCTAGCTCTTTTTGAGCTAAAGAACATTTGGAGTTAGTACACACATATTTGTGTGGTCCTATGTCTACAAGTTGTGGAGGAAAACGGTATTTTCAATTGTTTGTTGACGATCATTCATGCAAAATGTGGGTCTTCTTCTTGCAGTTGAAGTCTGAAGCATTTTCCTATTTTTAGTAGTTTAAAACTCTTGTTGAGAAGGAATCAGGATGATTTATTAAGACCCTCCGTTTAAATCGAGGGGGGGAATACACATCAAAAGAATTTTCCTCATTCTTACAGACACATGGGATAAAAATACAGTTAACAATAGCCTACACTCCTCAATCCAATGGGGTTCTTTGAGAGAAGAAATCGGTCCATAATGGAAATGGTTCGATGTATGCTTAAGGGGGCCAACCTTGAGCAAACTTACTGGGCTGAAGCTATTCAAACTGCGGTATATCTTCTGAATAGGGCTCCCACAAGGGCACTTAAAGGTATGACTCCTTAGGAATCATGGAGTGGTAGGAAACCCTCCATAACTCATCTAAGGGTATTTGGGTGTAAGGCATTTATGCATATACCTAAGGAGAAAAGAAAGAAATTAGATGAGAAATCTCTACCTTGTATATTTCTTGGTTATGATGAATTTTCAAAAGGCTATCATTTGATAGACCCATTTACCAAGAAGATATATATAAGTAGAGATGTAGTGTTTGATGAAGCTTTCACATCCAACACTACATCAGTATACCTAGATGATGAGGAGGAACAACAACCTCATCCTCCTCCTTCTTATTCTTCTTCACAACAGAAAAAGCCACCTAAATGGTATAGAAGCACATTGAAAGACTCTAAACTCACTTCCCCACCAGATCTTACTCTCAATCATCCAAAGAAAAGAAGCATGTCACAGAAAGACAAGGGTAAAGCTTCCACTTCAGTTGATGATCTTTGTGCAGATTTTCAAGACCTTTTTGTAGATAGAGAGTTACCAAGGGAAGATGAGATGGAGATAGATGAGGAGAGGGTTTACTTATTAGCATGTGATGAGAATGAACCTTCTACAGTTGATGAAGCACTTAGACTGCCTCAGTGGAAGACAACTATGGATGCAGAATATAACTCCCTCATTAAAAATAAAACATGGAAGCTAGTGAATTTGCCTAAAGGTAAGAAACCCATAGGTTGCAAATGGGTCTACAAAATAAAATATAAGGCAGATGGAACTATAGATAAGCATAAAACTCGACTTGTGGCAAAGGGCTATGCTCAAAAGTAAGGGCTTGACTATGAGGAAACCTTTGCTCCTACAACAAGGATGACCACCATTCGAGTACTTTGTGCTATGGCAGCACAGTTCAGATGGAAGTTACATCAGATGAATGTGTAAAGTGCCTTTCTTAATGGTGACTTAAAGGAAGAAGTATACATGACTCAACCTCCTAGATTTGCAGAGGAAGGCCATGAGCAACATGTTTACAAATTGGTAAAATCATTATACGGGCTAAAACAAGCCCCAAGATCATGGTACATAAATATGGATAGTCACCTAATGCAACACAGATTTAAGAGAAGTCGATTAGATGCAAATCTCTATATCAAGAAAATAGGTTCTGAGATAGTGATTCTTGTGTTATATGTAGATGATCTGATCATCACTGGCAATTCAGAGAATTTGATTAAATCCATAAAGGATGACTTGAAAAATTCATTTGATATGACAGACCTAGGACTTCTCCACTACTGTCTTGGCCTTGAAATAGAACATAAAAAGAATCATCTAAGGGTGACCCAGAAAAAGTATGCTAAGACTTTAGTAGAAAAATATCGTATGACTGATTGTAAACCCAAAGCAACACCAATGGAATCAGGGTTATAGTTATCACGATATGAAGACTCACCACAGGTAGATGGAACACTTTATAGACAAATGATTGGAAGCCTCATCTATCTGACTAATACTAGACCAGATATTACTTTTGCTGTAAACTATATTTCTCGGTTCATGTAAGAACCAAAGGTCTCCTATTGGAAAGCAGCTAAAAGAGTCATACACTACATTCAGGGTAGTGTAGATTATGGTCTAGAGTATAAGAAGAATAACTCATTCTTCTTACAGAGTTACATTGAATCTGACTATGCTGGCTCCATAGATGACATAAAATCAACTTCAGGTTATGTTTTTCATCTTGGATCTGGTCTTGTCTCATGACATAGTAAAAAGCAACAGGTTGTTGCTTTATCTTCAACTGAGGCAGAACATCGCGTTGCATGTGGAGCTGTGTGTGAAGCGATATGGCTAAGTCGCATCTTGGCTACCATGGGCCTACCAAAGAATCTTCCTATTCACATGTTTTGCGACAACTTAGGTGTTTTGAACTTGGTCAAGAATCCAGTACATCATGAATGAACTAAACATATTGATACAGATTGTCATTTCATTCATGATGAAGTTCCTAAACACAAAATTCAGCTCCAACACATTCCCACCGACGAACAGGTTGCAGACATTTTTACAAAGGCACTTGGACGTGTCAAATTTCAACTATTTCGGAGTAAACTTTGTATATCAAAGTAATGTAATAAAGGGGGGATGTTAGGGTAAAATGAGGTAGTATATTGCATTATACTACATTAGTTAGATTATTACATCTACTTTGACTATTTACCATGTAGATATTTATTGTTTAAAATATCTAATAGTTAACCTAGGTAAATTCCTAAATATCCTAGGTTAGTTGCTAGTTGTTGGCGCTTATTCTTCTAAGCGCGTAGGTTAGCGATATTACAGGTTAGATATTAATTTAATATCTATTCTATGGTTTGTAACCTATATAAACCTAGTTCATTTCAAAGCTATGGTTAATTGATTAAGGTTCTAATATTTGTTAATAATCTTTATTAGCACTTACATTTTCATAAGAACAAATACTTTATGTTGTGTATCGATGATTATTCCAGAATGACATGGATATTTTTCTTAAAAGATAAAACAGAAGCTTTTGAAATGTTTAGATCTTTTAAAAATCTAGTTGAGAATGAAACATAAAAAAGGATCAAATGTTTACGATCAGATAGAGGAGGAGAATTCATTTCGAATTAATTTACAAAATATTGTGAAAAACATGGTATCAGGAGACAATATTCAGCAGCTAGAACTCAAAGGTGCAGCGATTATGTTTCAAGTCGAAAGTGTAAGGCACAAGAGTGTAGCGATTTCGCTACGAGTCAATATTTCACGGGTAGAAGCAAAGTTGGAAGCACAAGGCACTAAGTTGTAGCGATTTCGCTACTACATGAAACAAGGAATGTACGGAAGCCGAAAGCGTCACGATTTCACGACAAAGATGAGGATGACGTCAGCAAAAGCTGAAAGTGTCACGATTTCATGACAGGTTGCAAGAAAAGCCTCTGGAAGCCAAAAGCATCGCGATTTCACGACAAAGCTGAGGATGACGTCAGCAAAAGCTGAAAGTGTCACGATTTCACGACAGGTTGCAGGAAAAGCCTCTGGAAGCCGAAAGCGTCACGATTTCACGACAAGGATGAGGATGACGTCAGCAAAAGTTCAAAGTGTCACGATTTCATGACAAGAACGGTGGCAAAGCTTTCAACGGCCAAAAGGGTCACGATTTCGTGACAGCAAGGACAAGAAGGCGTACGGCTACAAAAGGTGTCACGATATCGCGACATGTTATTATTTCACGGCAACAATTACAAAAAGGTGACAAAGGTGGCAGCAGCGGTTGAGGCCGACAAAGTTGAATTCGGGTCGACGAATTTTAGGGTTTTGCAGTGACATCTTCTAGGGTTTTACAGTGGATGTTCTTAGGGTTTGCAGCCGACATCTTCTAGGGTTTTACAGCGGATATTCTTAGGGTTTGCAGCCGACATCTTCTAGGGTTTTACAGCGGAGGTTCTTAGGGTTTGCAGCAAACTTTCTTAGGGTTTGCAGCCGACGTCCTTAGGGTTACTGCCGACTATGATTTGAGAATTGATCTTGATTTTTCTTCTATAAAAGTAGGGCTTCCTCGAGTTTGAATTGTAAGGTGTGAAGATAGAGTGCGAAGGCGAGTAGAGTGATTGCGCAAGTGAAGTTCATGTCGGAGCAGAGTGCGGAGTAGTAGTTCGAGTCTGCATATCGTGATTGCGTGTTAGAAGTGCGAAATGTGTAGAGGTGGAGATCCAAGTTCAAAGTGATAGCGCACAGACAGCAGAAGTGATCGATCATCCGATTGCAGTAGAGAGTGCGAAGAAGTACACAGAAGCGATCGGACAGTGCGAAGTGTTTTGCGCAGAAGTAGAGAATGCAAAAAAATAGTAGACTGTAAGGAACAACGTGAAAGTTTTATTCTATCATTTTTATTATCTTTATTGACTTCCAAGTTGCAGCTTGGTATAAGGGGTTGGTGCCTCTTTCCAGTAGGTGCTGGTAAATTAGGAGTTGGTGCTCCATTCTGTTTGAATCAGATAAAGCAAAGGGGTTGGTGCTCCTTCCAGTTGATGCTGGTAAAAGATTTTGTAAAGTTGTAGCTTTGCATTTGACTGGATTTGGATGGTAGTCCAAGCAGTCATTTTGAGGAGTAGCCACATTGGTGAACCTCGTTAATTTGTTGTGTTGTGCGTCATGCTTTCTTGCTGCTTTTGATATTTCGTTTATCAGTTTTAAATAGTTGCTGGATTTAAATATATATATTTTAGAAGTTTTAAAGATCACACTGATTCACCCCCCTCTTAGTGTCACTGTGATTACAACAATTGGTATCAGAGCTAGGTACCTGAACAGGCTTAATCAGCTAGGGTGATCCCAGTAAGTGACATTATGGCTGGTGGTGAAGGTTTCTCCTCAAACAAGGCACCACTATTTGACGGAACAAATTATGCTTTCTGGAAGATCAGAATGCAAACATATCTCCAAGCTTTGGGATTTGACATCTGGAATGCAGTAGTCAATGGTTACACAGCTCCTGCTATTGCTCCAACCGACAGCACCGATAAAAGGAGTTTGAAAATGATTCTAAAGCTAAAAATGCCATCATGTGTGGATTAGTGGACAGTGAGTTGGTCAAAATCATAAACTGTGTTTCAGCAAAAGATGTGTGGGACAAACTGGAGAATATTCATGAGGGAGATGACAAGATCAAGGAAGCTAAGTCTGCAAACTCATCGAGCTCAATTCGAATCACTAAAAATGACCAACGATGAGAACATAGAAGCCTTCATGCAAAGGGTAAATGGAATCACTAATTCAATGAGAGGTCTCGACGAAAAGTTGGATGATGCTACTATTGTGAAAAAGGTTTTAAGGTCGCTTCCTCACAGGTTTGATTCTAAAGTCTCTGCCATAGAAGAGGCTAAAGACTTAAATCATTTCAGTATGGATGAGATGCATGGTTCCTTGACGGCTTACGAAATGAGAATAGGAAAGTCTAATCCTACAGACAGAGAAGCAGCATTTAAAGCCCAAAAGGGTAAAGACACAAAGCAAGAATCTGAAGAAGAAGAAATCTCAGACGAAATGGAAGCAAATTTTGTCAGAAAGTTGAGAAAGGGCAAAGGAAAGTACAAAGGAAAACTACCTTTTAAATGTTTCAACTGTGGGGGAATTGGACACTTTGCAACCAAATGTCCTCTCAATGAGAAGGACAAAGGTGAGGAAACTTCACATCAAGAAAAAGGTGAATGGAGAAAGAAATCTAACTTCAGAAAAGGCAATTTCAAAAAGAAAAGCTTTATATCCAGGAATGCATATTCCTCAGAAGACAGCTCTAGTGAGGATTCTGATGAAGGAACAAGCGAAGCTCTATTCATGGCATTTGAAGTCAAAAATTCTGAAAAGGCAGAAATCTCAGAGAAGGAAGAAGGTATGAACTCTATACTGACTGTTGAAAAAACTGAGGCTGAAGTAGATTTAGAAGGTGAACTAGTTTCTGCTCTTATAGAATGGAAATCTGAGAAGAGAAAAAATAAAAAACTGTCAAGGAAACTTGAGGATGCAAATGACATTATAACAAGTTTGAAAATACAGTCAGAAGAGTACAAGAAAATGTCCGAAGATCTTGAAGTTCAGGTGACCATGAAGATAGATTGCTATAAAATGGAAGAAGAAAATGTTGGTCTTCGAATACAGATACAAGAGCTGGATCGAAAAATTAGCTGCTATTACAAACGTGAAGAAATTTCGATGAAGCTGGACAAAATTTTAAGCGATCAAAGACCCGCAGGTATCAAATTTGGTCTGGGCTTTGTTGAAGGAGAATCATCAGCCAGAAATGTTGAAAGAAGTGAAGACAAGAAACAGGCTGTGGAAAGAACAACTAATCAGGCAAAAGAAAGAAATGATGCCAGGCCTAAAAAGAGGACTGACAATGATGGTTTTACCAAGGTCACACATCAAAAGAAAAGAAAATCTATGACTCCTGCAACAAACTGGCAAAGACCATCTTTCAGGTTCAATCATTACTTTTATGGTTTCTGTTTTAAATGTAATGCTTATGGACATAAAATTGCTGACTGCAAGTATAATGTAGGACCAAGAAGTTTCACTAGTAGAAATGCTTTTGCTCCTTTAAGAAGTTATGCAGTAGAATGCTTCAATTGTCACAACTTTGGTCATATTGCTAGAAACTGTCATAGTACCTCTGTTTCAAATCAAATTCAGAAAAGAAGAGTTCAACCATATAGGGCAAAACAAAGTAGAAATCATTCTGAAAGATATGTGCAAGAGTCTGAAAAGGGGAAATCCAAGCTGGAATCCAATACCACGGTCAAAACATAATGGAAACAGAAAGAACAACTCGAGAGAAGAAAAGGAATCTCTAATAGTACAGACAACTTTCAAGGCTCAAAATAAATGTGTTCCATGGATTCTTGACAGTGGTTGCTCAAGTCATATGACAGGTGATAAACAGAAGTTTGAAAAACTACAGAAATATGAGGGTGGCTCTGTAAAGTTCGAAAACAATGATGGAGCCAAGATAATCGGAAAGGGGTCTGTCAAAATTAGTGATGGGAAAATTAAGTCAAAAGAAGTTCTGTTTGTGGATGGTCTGAAACACAATCTGTTAAGTGTGAGTCAAATCTGTGATAAAGGACATGAAGTAGTTTTCAAGAAGCAGGGTTGTGAAGTTAGAAAAATAAACAACGGGAAATTAATAGCAACCGGCTCAAGGACGTCCGGCAACCTTGTACACACTCTCGGAATCTTCAGAAGGTATGTGCTTCATTGGACAAGAAGAAGAGAAGCTGGCTGTGGCACAAGAGGCTTGGACACATAAGTTTCGACAACTTAGTGAAAATCAGCTCAAAACAAGCAGTGAGAGATATTCCAACCATTAGAAAACCTTCAAATATTGTCTGTGCCTCATGTCAGAAGGGAAAGCAAACCAGAGTTTCATTCAAAACAAAAGAGTACCACACTAGCAAGCCTCTGGAACTTATACATACAGGACTTATGTGGACCCATGAGAACACAAAGCATAAATGGAGACAAATATTTTATGTTATGTATCGATGATTATTCCAGAATGACCTGGATATTTTTCTTAAAAGACAAAACAGAAGCTTTTCAAATGTTCAAATCCTTCAAACATCTAGTTGAGAATGAAACAGGAAAAAGGATTAAATGTTTACGATCAGATAGAGGAGGAGAATTCATTTCAAATGAATTTTTAGAATACTATGAAAATCATGGCATCGGGAGACAATATTCAGCGACTAGAACTCCCCGGAAGAATGGTGTAGTAGAAATAAAGAACAGAACTATTCAGGAAATGGCATGCACTATCTCTGCGAGAAAATAAAATAGCGAGACAGATTACGGAAAGAAGCGATTCACACAACGAGTATACCTCCAAAACGAGATATATGTTAAGGACTCATGAAAGCAAAACTCCTTATGAGTTGTGGTTTGGTAGAAAAGCAACAACAAAACATCTCAAAGTATTTGGCCGTAAGTGTTATATCAGAAATACTGATGACAATCTCGAGAAATTTGAAGATAGAGGAGATGAAGGTGTCTTTGTTGGGTATTCTCCAAAAAGTAAAGCTTACAAATGCTACAACAAGAGACTCAAGAAAATTGTGGATAGTGCGGATGTTAAATTTGATGAAGGTAGAACACGGTTAACTGACTTTGAGGAAAACTACCCAATCTATGAAGATGTTTTTGAAGGAGATGAGGTAAATGAAGAAGGAAACAAACCTACAATTGATTCAGTTGACTTAATCGATGACTCAGAAGCACAAGAAAATAAGAAATTTAAAACTGGCAGCTGGCAGAAAAATCATCCAACAGATCAAATAATTGGAGATCCCACAGCCGGTGTTCAAACAAGAAGGAAAGTAATAAGTAATTACTCTCTTTTATCAAGCATTGAGCCCAAAAACATAGATGAAGCCAGCAAAGATGATAGCTGGATGAAAGCAATAAATGAAGAGTTAGATCAGATTGAAAAGAATAGAACTTGGGAACTGATACCCAGACCCGCAAATAAGAATGTAATCGGCACCAAATGGATATTTCGAAACAAATTAAATGAAGACGGTCAGGTCATTAGAAACAAAGCAAGACTGGTTTGCAAAGGCTATGCACAGGTCGAAGGCATTGATTTTGAAGAGACTTTCGCACCAGTGGCCAGACTAGAAGCTATTAGAATGTTTTTGGCACTAGCAGTTCACAAGAACTTCAGAGTTTATCAGATGGATGTAAAATCTGCCTTCCTAAATGGGAAACTTGAAGAAGAGGTCTATATTGAACAACCAGATGGCTTTCAAATCAGTGAAGATCCTAACCTTGTCTGCAAATTAAAGAAAGCACTGTATGGATTAAAACAAGCACCACGGGCATGGTATGCAAGGCTAGATAATTATCTCTCTCAACAGGGATTCAAGAAAGGTTTAGTGGACAGTAATCTGTATGTAAAAATAGAAGGTGGGCATCTCATTGTTCTAGTTGTCTATGTAGATGATATCATATTTGGGAGCAACAAAGATGAATCTTGTAAAGACTTAGCAAATAAGATGCAGAATGAATTTGAAATGTCTATGATTGGTGAACTGTCTTACTTTCTTGGGCTGCAAGTTAATCAAAATGAGAAAGGCATATTCATTTCCCAAATCAAATATGTGAAAGAAATGCTAAAAAGGTTCACTATGGAGGACTGTAAGCCAGTCAGCACTCCCATGACAACGAGCTACAAATTGAGTAAAGAAGACAAATCTCCACCTGTAGATCAAACCATGTATAGATCTATGATTGGAAGTCTACTATATTTAACGACCACTAGACCTGATATTCTATAGGCGGTTTGCATGGTAGCTAGATTTCAGAGCCAGTCCCAAAGAGACTCATGTGACAACAGTTAAAAGGATATTTCGGTATCTCAAGGGCACCATGGAGTATGGGTTGTGGTACCCAAAAGGCAAAGACTTCACTCTTATATCATATTCGGATGCAGATTGGGCTGGATGTGTTGATGACAGAAAGAGTACCAAGTGGAGGAGCCTTCTATTTGGGGGACAGATTGGTTGCATGGCACAAGTAAGAAGCAAGAGTCGGTTTCTTTATCTACAGTGAGGCAGAATATATTGCAGCAGCAACATGTTGCACACAAGTCTTGTGGATGAAACAAACTTTGAAAGATCTAGGTATTAATTTCAGTGAACCAATATCAGTAAAGTGTGATAACACCAGTGCAATCAACATCTCTAAGAATCCAGTAATGCACTCACGGACAAAGCACATTGCTATAAGGTATCATTTCTTGAAGGAGAAAGTTGCGAGAAGGAGAAGTTAAATTGGACTATGTCCCAACTACAGAACAAGTAGCAGATATTTTTACAAAACCTTTGCCCAAGGAAGTATTTGAGTACCTTCGCAACAAATTAGGAGTAGTCACACTTCCTAAGAAGTGACTAGCTACAGGGATCACTTTCTCAGGGGGAGCATTTGAGTATTTGACTATTCTTTTGCTCATGATCATAATTTGTGCCAGATGCAACAAATTGTGCCTGAGAAGTGTGAGGATGGACTCGGGGGAGTCTGCAGCAGCCCTTTGGTATTATTAACAAAGGGGAAAAAGAGTTACAGGGAATGTATACAGGTGTTGCCAACAATTCCAAAGGGGGAGATTGTTGAGCAAGGTGTTGCAAGAAGTTTGTCATTGTTGTCAACACAAGCAGTTAGATCCAATGATGCAGTGGATAGACAGTTCAGGAGCCATTCAGATGCAGAGAACAGAAATTCAAAGGATAGTCAAATTATGTAAAGTGCAATTCCAGGAAAACAAGAGTGACCCAGTTTCAAAAATTCAAAGAAAAAGACAAGTTAGAAAAGCGTCGCGATATCGCGACATGTTTTTGTCATGATTTTGCGAAAGGTCGGAGGAGAGAGAAAGCACAGCCGAAAATGTCACGATTTCATGACGAAAGTGAGGAGAGAGAAAGCACAGCCGAAAATGTCACGATTTCATGACGAAAGTGAGGAGAGAGAAGGCGCAGTCAAAAATGTCACGATTTCACGACAAGTCGGAGGAAAGAAAGGACGCAAGGCAAACTGTCATGATTTCGTGACATGCTGGAGGCCAAGGAGCTAAGTCGAGAAACTGTAGCGATTTCGCTACATGTTGAAATTTCGCTGGCCAACGCAAGGAGAAAGCGTTAAGTTGAAAAGTTGTAGCGATTTCGCTACATGTTGAATTTTTGCAAGCAGGGAGAAAGTGTTAAGTGAAAAGCTGTAGCGATTTCGCTACGAATCAAAAGTGCACAAAGCAAAGGTGTAGCGATTTCGCTACGTGTCAAAATTGCACAAATCAAAGGTGTAGCGATTTCGCTACGAGTTGAAAAAGCACAACACAAAGATGTAGCGATTTCGCTACGAGTTGAAAAAGCATAACACGAAGGTGTAGCGATTTCGCTACAGGTCTAAAAGTGCAGAACTCAAAGGTGCAGCGATTATGTTTCAAGTCGAAAGTGTAAGGCACAAGAGTGTAGCGATTTCGCTACGAGTCAATATTTCATGGGTAGAAGCAAAGTTGGAAGCACAAGGCACTAAGTTGTAGCGATTTCGCTACTGCATGAAACAAGGAATGTACGAAAGCCGAAAGCGTCATGATTTCGTGACAAAGATGAGGATGACGTCAGCAAAAGCTGAAAGTGTCACGATTTCATGACAGGTTGCAAGAAAAGCCTCTGGAAGCCAAAAGCGTCATGATTTCATGACAAAGCTGAGGATGACGTCAGCAAAAGCTGAAAGTGTCACGATTTCATGACAGGTTGCAGGAAAAGCCTCTGGAAGCCGAAAGCGTCATGATTTCATGACAAGGATGAGGATGACGTCAGCAAAAGTTCAAAGTGTCACGATTTCATGACAAGAACGGTGGCAAAGCTTTCAACGGCCAAAAGGGTCATGATTTCATGACAGCAAGGACAAGAAGGCGTACGGCTACAAAAGGTGTCACGATATCACGACATGTTATTATTTCATGGCAACAGTTACAAAAAGGTGACAAAGGTGGCAGCAGCGGTTGAGGCCGACAAAGTTGAATCGGGGCCGATGGATTTTAGGGTTTTGCAGTCGACATCTTCTAGGGTTTTACAGCGGATGTTCTTAGGGTTTGCAGCCGACATCTTCTAGGGTTTTACAGTGGATATTCTTAGGGTTTGCAGCCGACATCTTCTAGGGTTTTACAACGGAGGTTCTTAGGGTTTGCAGCAAACTTTCTTAGGGTTTTACTTTCGACTATGATTTGAGAATTGATCTTGATTTTTCTTCTATAAAAGCAGGGCTTCCTCGAGTTTGAATTGTAAGGTGTGAAGATAGAGTGCGAAGGCGAGTAGAGTGATTGCGCAAGTGAAGTTCATGTCGGAGCAGAGTGCGGAGTAGTAGTTCGAGTCTGCATATCGTGATTGCATGTTAGAAGTGCGAAATGTGTAGAGGTGGAGATCCAAGTTCAAAGTGATAGCGTACAGACAATAGAAGTGATCGATCATCCGATTGCAATAGAGAGTGCGAAGAAGTACATAGAAGCGATCGGACAGTGCGAAGTGTTTTGCGCAGAAGCAACAGAATGCAGAAAAATAGCAGATTGTAAGGAACAACGTGAAAGTTTTATTCTATCATTTTTATTATCTTTATTGACTTCCAAGTTGCAGCTTGGTATAAGGGGTTGGTGCCTCTTTCCAGTAGGTGCTGGTAAATTAGGAGTTGGTGCTCCATTCTGTTTGAATCAGATAAAGCAAAGGGGTTGGTGCTCCTTCCAGTTGATGCTGGTAAAAGATTTTGTAAAGTTGTAGCTTTGCATTTGACTGGATTTGGATGGTAGTCCAAGCAGTCATTTTGAGGAGTAGCCACATTGGTGAACCTCGTTAATTTGCTGTGTTGTGCGTCATGCTTTCTTGCTGCTTTTGATATTTCGTTTATCAGTTTTAAATAGTTGCTGGATTTAAATATATATATTTTAGAAGTTTTAAAGATCACACTGATTCACCCCCCTCTCAGTGTCACTGTGATTACAACATGGTGGAGTAGAAAGAAAGAACAAAACTGTACAGGAAATGGCACTTACTATGCTAGCAGAAAACAAAATAGTAGACAGATTCTAGAAAGAAGCAGTTCACACTGTAGTATACATCCAAAACATATATATGTTAAGAACTCATGAAAGCAAAACACCTTATGAGTTGTGGTTTGGTAGAAAAGCAACAAAAAAACATCTCAACGTATTTGGCTGTAAGTGCTACATCAGAAAAACTGATGACAACCTTGGAAAGTTTGAAAATAGAGTAGATGAAGGTGTTTTTTTTGGGTATTCATCAAAAAGCAAAGCTTACAAATGCTACAACAAAAGACTCAAGAAAATTGTGGACAATGCAGATGTTAAATTCGATGAAGGTGGGAAACGAATAGCTAACTTTGAAGAAAACTACCCAATATATAAAGAAGTCATTGAAGGAGATGAGGTGAATGAAATAGAAAATAAATCTATGTTTGACTCAGATGACTTAATCGATGACTCATAGGTGTAAGAAAACAAGAAATTCAAAACAGGCAGCTAGTAAAAAAATCACCCAAGAGACCAAATAATTGGAGATCCCATAGCTGGTGTTCAAACAAGAAGGAAAGTAACAAGTAATTACTCTCTTTTATCTAGCATTGAGCCCAAAAACATAGATGAAGCAAGCAAAGATGATAGCTGGATGAAGGTAATAAATGAAGAATTAGATCATATTGAAAAGAATAGAACTTGGGAATTAGTACCTAGACCTGCAAATAAGAATGTAATCGACACCAAATGGATATTTCAAAACAAATTAAATGAAGATGGACAGGTCATTAGGAACAAAGAAAGACTAGTTTGTAAAGGCTATGCACAGGTCAAAGGCATTGATTTTGAAGAGACTTTTGCACCAGTGGCCAGACTAGAAGCAATTAGAATGTTTCTGGCCTTAGCAGTCCACAATAACTTTAGAGTTTATCAGATGGATGTAAAATCTACCTTTTTAAATGGGAAACTTGAAGAAGAGGTCTATATTGAACAACCAGATGGTTTTCAAATTAGTGAAGATCCCAACCTTGTCTGCAAATTAAAGAAAGCTTTATATGGATTAAAACAAGCACCACGGGCATGGTATGCAAGGCTAGACAACTATCTCTCTCAATAGGGATTCAAGAAAGGTTTGGTGGATAGTAATCTGTATGTCAAAATAGAAGGTGGGCATCTAATTGTTCTTGTTGTTTATGTAGATGATATCATATTTGGTAGCAGCAAAGATGAATCTTGTAAAGACTTAGCGAATAATATGCAGAAAGAATTTGAAATGTCTATGATTGGTGAACTGTCTTACTTTCTTGGGTTACAAGTTAATCAAAATGAGAAAGGCATATTCATTTCTCAAATTAAATATGTGAAAGAGATGTTAAAAAGGTTCACAATGGAGGACTGTAAGCCGATCAGTACTCCCATGACAACAGGATGTAATTTGAGCAAAGAAGACAAATATCCACCTGTAGATCAAACCATGTACAAATCAATGATTGGAAGCTTACTATACTTAACAGCTACCAGACCTGATATTCTATAGGCAGTTTGCATGGTAGCAAGATTTCAGGCCAGTCCCAAAGAGACTCATGTGATAGCAGTAAAAAGGATTCTCCGGTATCTCAAGGGTACCATGGAGTATGGGTTGTGGTATCCAAAAGGTAAAGACTTCACTCTTATATCATATTCAGATGCAGATTGGGCTAGATGCGTAGATGACAGAAAGAGTACCAGTGGAGGTGCGTTCTATCTAGAAGACAGATTGGTTGCATGGCACAGTAAGAAACAAGAGTCAGTCTCTTTATCTACAGCTGAGGCATAATATATTGCAGCAACAACATGTTACACACAAGTTTTGTGGATGAAACAAACTCTGAAAGATCTTGGCATTAATTTTAGTGAGCCAATATCAGTAAAGTGTGATAACACCAGTGCAATTAACATCTCCAAGAATCCAGTTATGCACTCATGCACAAAGCACATTGCCATCCGATATCATTTTTTGAAGGAGAAAGTTGCAGAAGGAGAAGTTAAATTGGATTTTGTCCCAACCATAGAACAAGTAGTAGATATTTTCACAAAACCATTGCCCAAGGAAGTGTTTGAGTACCTTCAAAACAAATTGGGAGTGGTCACACTTCCCAAGAAGTGACTAGCTACAGGAATCACCTTCTCAGGGGGAGCAATTGAGTATTTGACTATTCTTTTGCTCATGATCAAAATTTGTGCTAAGTGCAGCAAATTATGCCTGAGAATTGTGTGTATGGACTCAGGGGGAGTCTGCAGTAGCCCTTTGGTATTATTGACAAAGGGGGAGAAAAGTTACAGGAATTTTCACAGGTGTTGCCAACAATTCCAAAGGGGGAGATTGTTGAGCAAGCTATTGCAGGAGTATTGTCATTGTTGTCAACACAGTCAGTTAGATCTAATGATGCAGTGGACAGGCAGTTCAGAAGTCATTCAGATGCAGAGGACAAAAGTTCAAAGGTTATTCAGAGCATGGACAATGAGTTTCCAAGAAGACCATAGTTGCTGTTTTGCAAAAAATCAAAGAAAAATACAAGAAAAGTGTCACGATATCGTGACATTTTCAGCAGGCAAGAAAAACTGTCACGATTTCGCGACATGTTTGAGGAATGAGAAAAGGCAAGCAAAATTGTCGTGATTTCGTGACATGGCCGAGGAGAGAGAAGGCGGAAGGAAAACTGTCACGATTTTGTGACATGTTCGAAAGAAAAGCGCAAAGGAAGATAACTGTTGCGATTTCGTGACATGTTTGAAGAAAAAGTGCTAAGGAAGAAAACTGTCACGATTTCATGACATGTTCGGAAGAAAAGTGCTAAGGAAGAAAACTATCACGATTTCGTGACATGTTTGGAGAAAATGCGCTAAGGAAGAAAACTGTCGCGATTTCGTGACATGTTCAGAGAAAAAGCTCCAAGGAGGGAAAGTGTCACGATTTCACAACATGTCGGGTTTTCGCGACCCAAAGAGGAGAGAGAATGTTCAAAGGCAAGTATGTCGCGATTTCATGACATGTTATGTTTTCGCGGGCGAAAGGCAGAAAAGAGCTTAAGGTAGCAAAAGTGTCACGATTTTGCGACATGTCATGTTTTCGTGGGTGCAAGCCGAGAAAAGGACAAAGAGGTGAAAAGTGTCGTGATTTCGTGACAGGTTGCAAGAAAAGCCTTCGAAAGCTGAAAGCGTCACGATTTCATGACAGGATGAAAGAAAAATGTACAGATGGAAAAGGTGTCACGATTTCATGACAAGCAGCAGTGAAGAAGCTAGCAGGATGAAGATGTCGTATTTTTGCGACATGTCATAGTTTTGCGACTCTAGGAGGAGAGAGACTATATGGTGCCAGAGATGTTGCGATTTCATGACAAAAGCGGAGAAGGCCTAGAACCAAAAAGGGTCGCATTTTCGCGACAAGAGTGAGGATGACATCAGCGAAAGTTAGAAGTGTCACGATTTCGCAACAAGAACGGTGGCAAAGCATACAAAGGCCAAAAGTGTCACATTTTCGTGATAGCAGGGTAAATAAGGCGTACGGATACAAAATGTGTCATGATATTGTGACATGTTGTAGTTTTGCAAGGAAAGCTACAGAACCAGAGAGGCGGTTGAAGCTGACAGAGTTAAATCTGGGCCAACGAAGATTAGGGTTTTGCAACCGACATTCATTAGGGTTTTGTAGCTGACATTCATTAGGGTTTTGCAACCGAAATTCTTTAGGGTTAAAGCCGACTACAGTTTAAGATTTGTTCTTGAAATTTCATCTATAAAAGGAGGGTTTTTTTGAGTTTGAAGTGCGTGACTTTTTTTGAAGAAAATTTGCACATGCAAAGTTCGCAGTAAGCAGAGAGCGAGTCGTATCGATTTGAGATGAGTGCGAAGCGTTAGTTCATTTGTGTCGAAGAAAAGTGTGTGAAGTAGTAGCGTAGAAGCAGACTAGTGGTGTGAAGATTTTGTAGCAGAAGCCAGAGTACACAGAAACAGCAGACAGTGTGCAAATAGTGTGAAGGTATTTTTCTTTATTTTTCTTGAAGTCCAAGTTGCAGCTTGGCATAAGGGGTTGGTGCTCCTTCTAGTAGGTGCTGGTGAATTAGGGGTTGGTGCTCCTTTCTGTTGGTGCAAAAAAATTGAGGGGTTGGTGCTCCTTCCAGTTGGTGTTGGTAAATAAGTTGTAAAGTCGTTGCTTTGCAAAGGCTGGATTTGGATGGTAGTCCAAGCAGTCATTTTTGAGGAGTAGCCACATTGGTGAACCTCATTAAAATTTTGTGTTGTGTGATGCTCTCTTATTAACTTGCTTTTTATGCTTTAATTTTACTTTATTTCACTGCAAGTTTAAAGCTTTAAAAGATCACACTAATTCACCCCCCTCTCAGTGTCACTATAAGTTTAACAAGAAGTGATCTCTATGGCCGTTAATTGATTTTCAACATTTATGGTGACAAATCGTCTTCTATTATAATCTACCATCTAAATATGATATGTAAATTTAATAGTTTTTTAATGATTCTAGATGTTCTTAATGTGTTTTTTTCTTTTCTTTTTTGGATTGTTTTCAAAAGGTGTTTTAGTTTCACGTCGGGTTCACCAAAATGTATTGCCCAAATTTTTTGCACCCTTACCTTCGGGCTAAAGGATCCGTGCCTTGGAAGGAATATGTGAGAAGGATGGGACAATACCTCATATGGAGAGGCCATTTGAATGTCGTGCCTCTTGAGGGCGGGGTATAAGGGTGAATTTTTGATGGATGGTGGGGTTCACCAGGAAACTTTGAGTGGCAGTTTCTATGCCTAGTTTGAGAATGGGTTTGATGTGTTCATTTTATATTCAATCACTCCTATTCCTAGGTTGGCCAAAATGAATCTAAGCTATTCTATATGAAATTTTGGGTTTATATGAAGACAACAAACATGAATGAATCCTAAATACAGAGACTATGTGAAATGTAGAGGAATACACCTGATTCCTGATGTCTGATGAAGATTATGAAGCTTGTAGGAATCTAGATCATCTCGGATATGATAGGATCATCTGTAATTGTACAAAATCATCCCAAATCATAGGTGATCATTTGAGATCAGACAAGATCGTCGGTGACTTGACGAATTTGTCAGTTAGAAACCTGTAATCATGGAAACAGACACCAAAAACCAAAAATGCAATTGCAAGAATGATGCAAAATGATAGAAATAATAGTATATATTCTTAAATAATAAATCCAGATAGCAAATTAAATGGGAAGAACTATTTTAATAACTTATTTTAAATTTTATAATGCAAATATGCTAAATGAGGTGAACTCCAGGATGTAGAACATAAATAAATCAATCTAATGCACAATTAAATAAGAAAGAAAGGTAGAAAATGCAAACTTGGGGCTCTGGTTGCCCTCAATCTGAACTACAGTCAAAATCATCTGCGATCGTACGAGATCATCATCGATCTTGACAGGATCGCCCGAAATCGTGTTGGATCACCTGCAACGATCCAAGCTTTCTTTGGCTAAAACACAGTAAAAACCTACAATAAAATCTAAAAATACAAATGCAAATGATGGGGGCGAGGATGTTCTAATATAGCAAAAAACTAGAGTTGCAGGTAAATGATCAGCCAGGGGGATAAACTGGGAAAATCCCAAGTTTATATAGGATTAGGGGGTGGTTAGGAGGTTGGGGATCATCCCAATCTAGGAGATCTCCAATGTAGGAATCTCTGAGTTGGAGAGGTTGTTGAAACATAGGCTAATTATGAAAATTTGGTTTTGGGACGAAATCATCTGGGCATTCTATTTTAGACGAATTCATCAATTTGGGACGATATTGCCAGATCGGTGATGATATCGTCCAACAGTCAAAACAAATTCTAAAAATGGCATGAAAAATGAGGTGAGCGATTAACGGGCGATTTTGGGGTTAAAATTCAAATTTTTATCTTTTTACTGATGGTTTAACTGTGCCAATTTTAGGGTGCTACAACCTACAAGGGGGTTCAACTTGCATCTATTGTATTTTTTGGTTTATCAATCATATTTATATTTTGTTTGATCTAGCTCATCAGATTTTAACAAATAAAATGAATAAAGAATTTTAAAGAAAATAAAAATAAGAACCTTTCAAAAATAAAATAGGGAGAGTAGGGTAGGGCAGAAAAGAGAGGATGTATAATTCAATTTCAAATTACAACTACTAAAATCAATCAAATTACTTAGCTTCACAACAAGGCAAAATAAAATGAAGAAAGTATCTAGCTTTCGAAGACCACTTTCAACCTTGAGAATGGGACAGAACAACAAAGAGGTAAAAGGAAAATTATGAACATAAGGGAGGTTAATGAAAATTGGTATCTCTCACCAGTAGTCTAGCTTGTGTAGTGAGAACAAAGCAATTAGAACACCGAATTGAACCTTAAGCTCTTAATTTCCTCAAGCATACAGAGAATAGAATGAAGCTAAACAACCTAACACAATCTCAACAATTACAAATGTACAATTAAATTAAATAAATTCTTAAGCGAGACGAAAATAGAAAAAAGGTGCACTTATCACAGTCTAGAAAAGATCAGACTCCTGGCCACACTATTTCAAAAAATGATGTCACACCAGCTTCATGACAGAAGAAAGTAATTCAAAACAAAATTGGTTAAAAATTGCTAGAAGTCTTTATTTCCAAGTTTGTGCATCCTTCGATTATATTTTGTGGGAGTATTTATAGATTCAGGACATGCCCTAATTTTTCATAAAATATCTAGCTCCTTAGGAATTAAAAACAATTTAAAAATCCCACCACCAAGGCTTTACAATATAAGGCATTTTTAAATAGAGTTATGATCAACCCTAATCACTCCAAAAATATGAATGGTATCTTGCCATAAATGGAGAAGATAAAATTCGATTTTATCTTCATAAAATGGATACTGTGTACAAATGTATCTTCACCTTTTGGTAAGTTGTAAGAGCATCTCATTAATTCCTCATCTGCAAAATTTGGATGAATCACTGACTTCTTGGGCCTTCTATCCTTGCACAATCCCTTTTGCTTGATTCACATTGAAATTCTTTGTCCACCATCGCTTTCGCCATTAATTTTTTTTTGGTACATAAGGGAGTTGGTAACAACCACTATTTTTAGTAACTTCCATTGCAGGGTTCAAAACAGATAGGAGGTGCCCAACTAGCCTATTCATCTCATTATTGTTGACCTAGTGTGAGATGGAGGTCGTTAATCACACAGGGTTCGTACCATCATCGTCGATCTGGCGTGCACTCAAAGGATTCATATCAGACTACTTCCTATGCTAGGGTGGGAATACCAGCTTTCGCCATTAATTTACCATTAAACGCATCCACCGGTAAATTCCTACAAAAATTTAAAAAGGGCAAATGTTAGAACATTAGCTTTAAAATTATATTTAATTAATTTAATTTTTTCTAAAGTTCAAACTTTAATTTTTTTTGATGAAAAGCTAAATTATATTAATAATAAATTTTAACATGAAAAAAAGTGGCGGGTGGCAATGATCACACCCCTGGAAGAAACAAACCAACCCTAACCATGGGTTGGGAAACCACAAACTAGAGCTCACTACAAACTAGGCAACATCAATCAAATAGGCAGTGAAACTTGCATGCAATCAAAAATTTTGTGGTTGCTCGTCTACGTTGGAGTCCCATGGAATGGCCAAGGTATGCGGTAATCCATCTGTGTGTCCCTGATCCTCATGACCATTTGAATCTCCCCAGCCCTGTCCTCGAGATCTATCAAGCTGGCGATTATGTGCACTTATATCCCTTGCATTCCAGGCACGATCTTGTGTGCCACCATTAAATTCCACCAGCTCATCCCAGGCACCTCTGGGTGGAGAACGTGATGGTGATTGAATTGGATGTGCATTCCATCCATCATTGTAGGTAAAATTGTCATGTCCCCAACCTCCCTATGCATGCACCAGATGTGGCAGTTGATGAGACCTCGATCGGGAACAAGACGTCTGCTGTGCATTGTTTGGAGAAACCCTGCTAACTGAGCATGGTGCATTTTTCCAGTCATCCAAAAGTGCCTTCATGTGCGCCTGATCAATGTCAAGTTTAGCCTTCTGATTAAAAATCTGGAATCATATATCTTGAAACACCTCTATTTTTTCAGCTAGAGAAAATTCATCAGAAGGATTTTGATGCTAAAAAACTATCTTGTTTTTAGATTTCCACATGTGAAAAAGAAGACTAATTCGAAAGATGTGCCACACTTTGGCCAAGGGAAGAATAAATTTAATCTTATCCCCTAACAGATCTTGCTGCCAAGTAAGGGATTCATCCTGGAATTGGGAAAAAAAAGACCATCCCCATTCCTAGGCACTCCTTGCTCTTGTGCAGAACCAAAAAATATGAGGAGAAGATTCATCCTCATTACAGAATGCACATTTAGGGTTTGCAACTCCCAAGTGCCTGAGTCTGTCTCCTAAGCATAAAATTTGAAAGAGAAGGCTCCAAGCAAAAAAAGATTGTTTTGGCTCAAGAAAAGAAGACCAAACTATCTGAAATCGAGCCTTCCAACCAGAAACCGCCACTGGATCTCCCCATTTATCATTAAGTCTAGGGACCATTGGCAACATTGGGGAGAGCCACTTGTAACCCAATTTAGCTGAGTAATTCAACAATGGTATATCCGAAAACTAGGACCAATCTTTCCACCATGGCCTCTGAGAGTGCTGCCCACACTTGTGCCACATGGAAAATGGGATAAACTTTAATTTTTAGGTTTTAAATTTTTTATTATTTTTTCAAAGTTTGCCGTAAAATACTTTTTAGGGCTGAGATTTTAATTAATTTTTTATTATTATTTTAATCCCTAGGGTTTGACATTTTATATCATTTATTTTTCTATCTCCTTGAGAAAGTCGTGAAATCATGGCAAGTCGCGAAAATTAGACAAGTCACGAAAATTAGACAAGTTGCAAAATCTCGACAATTTTAATTTTCTTCTCTTTCTTTCTTGGAAATGTCACAGTGGCCCTACATTTTTCATTTCTCTCTCTTCCTTCCTTGGAAATGTCACGATAGCACTGCATTTTTCATTTCTTTCTCTTCCTTCCTTGGAAATGTCGCTCTACATTTTTCATTTCTCTCTTCCTTCCTTGGAAATGTCGCAATAGCGCTACATTTTTCATTTCTCTCTCTTCCTTCCTTGGAAATGTCACGATATCACTACATTTTTCATTTCTTCTCTTTTTTCCTTGGAAATGTCGCGATAGCACTACATTTTTCATTTCTTCTCTTCCTTCCTTGGAAATGTCGCGATATCGCTACATTTTTCATTTCTTCTCTTCCTTCCTTGGAAATGTCACAATATCGCTACATTTTCATTTCTTCTCTTCCTTCCTTAGAAATGTCGCGATATCGCTACATTTTTCATTTCTTCTCTTCCTTATTTTGGAAATGTCATGATATCACTACATTTTTCATTTAAGCCCTTTTCTTCCAACACTTAGCAAATTTTCTAGAATTTGTACATTGACTAATTTGTTGGGCACTTTGTAAAATTTCCAAAAAAATCAAACATGGATTCCAATGACCCCACACTTTGGATTTTGGCACTTTAAAGGTTTTTGAAGGATCCTCCATTCTCGAAAATGACTTTTAGATACTGGAAAATGAATTTTAATTACTCGAAAGTTGCTAGTTTCACGTGGTGTGAAATTTAGGGTGAAATTTGAAAGTGCTTAGAATTGAATAAAACTTTTTAGGTATCCAAATGAGCCAAATGGGTATCCGAATATGTAGAAAAATATTGAAAATTCACTTTGGATCAGAAGATATCACATTAATAAGTTCATTGGCTGGAAATAGAAACTACTATTTCTGGAAGGTGAATCCTACTTGAAACCTTAAAAATTTGGTACCATTGGAAAGGTGAGCTCGAGACATTTCACCTAGAATTTGAATCACCTAAAACGGATTCCTGTGGTAGAAGATATAGCATTTCCAAGATTGAAGTAAACATTAGGGCAAAATGAAAAATTTCAAAGAACTTTAGAAGTTAATTTTAAATCTTTCAGACCTTAGGAAACTATTGAAAATCAAAATTTTTGAAACACTTAACCAGAAATAATACCATTGAAGCATAAATGTTCAGAAGAAATTAATTCAAATCAATGCGCTAGGCAAGCAATTTTGGCACCTTGATGCAGGCAAAATTTAAGGACTTGATGCAAACAAAACTTGGATTAAAAACATAGAAAAACTTCAAGAGGGTCCCCTTGAAAATAAAAATTAATCATTTCAAAGGAATCAAAATTTTATTTTTAGTGGGGGTGTGTTGCTTCTCAACAAATGACGACGTCTACGAGGAAATAGTAGCACTATTTAGAACCCAGAACTCTAGTTTTAAAACAATTTAAACCATGTATCCTACCTTACCGCAAAGATTTTCAAAATATTTTAATTATTATCTGCCAGTCCATTGAAATTTCCCAGGGACATACTAGGTTGAATCACTCAAGGAAAACTCTGGTGTGTGATTGCAGTGCATAAATTCTTCCTCTTAAGATGACCATGGCTTAGAAGTCCTACTTAGGATTAATTAGATTGCTTGGGCTGCACAAGTTTATTTGAGTAGAGCTCTATTGCTAGTTTAGCCTTTTATAGCCCCGATAGAGTTACTCTTAACTTTCTTTTTAAGACCTTGGTTCATAGCCATGGAGCATCTATAGCTCTGGTGAACATGTCTAAGATTTCTCTTTCAAGAATCTCGACTATCTCCCTTTTATTATGGAACTCTTTTTTTTGGAACTCTCTTTCTCTCTTTTTTTTTTGATAAAGACTAGATAGCCGAGAAGCCTTACTGAAGGTTCGAAAGTTGCATTTGCCTTGATATTTCATTCACCAAATAGTCGATCAACTAACCATTTCAGCTTTTAGACACCAATAGCCTCTTAAGAGTAGTTAAAATGATCTTTGTGAATCAGAGTTCTCCTCTCATGACCAACTTTTCTTGGATTCCCTAGGAGTTCTCTAGCTAAACAACATAACAATTCTTTTATGATTAAAATAATTATGGTGGGTAAGGTACAAAATTTAAACTATCTCTCTACTATCATTCTGGATAGAAAAAATTACCACTCTCTCCCTACTTAGAACATCCCTTTATCAAATCACCCTTCTTTGATTCTTGAAATTGAGAGAAAGACCCACTAGAAGAAAGAAAAGGAAAACAAAGAAAACTAGGAGAAACTAACTTAAAGCTAAAAAAAACAAACTAAACAAAAGCACTTTATTTTTTTAATATATACATATGTACAAAGGTCCCTTCAATTACTCAAATGATGTAGTATATGGAACAACCGAGAAGTAATGCTTTAGATATTGACCATTGATAGGCAAGTTCAGAAAATTACCTTCCAGGTCCTGTAGATGAAATGCATTATTACCCAAAATTTTTGTAATTTGGTATGGCCCTATCCATAGAGGTTGTAGCTTAGTGTGCTTACCTTTCTTCTCATGGGCTTTGTCCCATAGGAGCACCAGGTCTACAAGTCTAAAGGCTTTTACTTTTGCTCTTTTGTCAAACCAATGCTTGATTGTCTCTTGATGTCGATTGAAATGCTCCAAAGCCTGAAGTCATTCATCCTGTAAATTAATTAAGTCTAGCACATGGGCTTCTGCATCTGCATGATCATTAAAATAATCCAAGGCAAACTGGTATGTGGGCAATTTTAAAGAAATAGGAACAATAGGCTGAGTACCATACAATAAAGTAAATGGTGAAGTTTTAAGAGCTTCTTTGTGTCTTATCCTATCAGCCCAAAGTGCATACTTCAGTAATGTATGCCATTGTCTAGGTTTGTCTACAATAGACTTCTTAATGGCATTTATCAAATTCTTATTTGTGGACTCAGCTAGTCCATTTCCTTGGGGATAATAGTTAGATGAAAATTTGATGACTATCCCTTTTTGGTATGCCCACTCTACAAATTCTAATGATTGAAAGGTTGGCCCATTATCACAAACTAAATTTAAAGGAACCCCAAACCTGGTTATGATATTTGACTCCAAAAACTCAATCACTTCATGAGTTGTGCTCCTCATTGTGGTTGCTGCTTCAACCCATCTCGTATAATAATCAGTGGTGGTTAATACATACTTGTGCCCTATTGATGAATTTGGGTTCATCACTCCTACAAAATCAAGTCCCCATTACATGAAAGGTTTATCTATTATAATAGGTTGCAATGGTAGAGCTCGTTTAGTCTCCTTGGCTGCAAATATCTGATATTGGTGATAAGTTCTCACATGCAGATGTGCATCTTTAAACAATGTAGGCTAGTAGTAGCCTACTCTCAATATTCTGTGTGCAGTAGCTAAACCTGAAGGGTGTCCTACCCCTAACTTTTCATGAAAATTGAACATCACTTCATCCACCTCATCTTGAGAAATGCATCTTAAAAATACACCAACATAATTCTCCCTATATAGTTTACCCCCTTTGAGTAGAAAATGAGTAGATTTCAACTTCAATGCTCTTCTCTGAGTTCTATTTAGGTGAGGTGGGCAATTCCTGAGTTTCAATAAATGGATAATATCCCCATACCAATCATCCAATCTAGGAGTCTAGTTAATTTCTTCCTTTGTAGGTATTTCAACAATATGTTGGGATAGACCAAGGCCTCTGATTAATTTAGCAGGTCAAATTTCTAAGTCAAATTCCTACAATTTTATGGCCCAATTGCCCCTCAGTTCACCCAATTCATTTTGACTTAACAAATATTTAACAATCGGATCAGGGACTATGGCATGGACTTTGCTCCTCAGAATGTAATGCCTAAACTATTTAACTACTTTCACTAAGGCATAGGCTTGCTTATCCAAATGAGAGTACTTCAACTCAACACCCTTTAGATTGGTACTTTTGAAGGCAATGGGGTGCTCCCCTGTTTCCCTCCATTGAGTTAAAATTGTAGCAAGTGTATGTTCAGAAGCAAAAGAGTACAGGTAAAAATCTGCACTAAAATCTGGACTTACTAGAACTAGGGCTTGTTGGATAGCAGATTTAATCTCTTGAAATGCCACCTTGGCTTCTATTGACCAAACAATCTGAGCAGTCTCCTTTAACATATCATTGAGTGGTTTGACTATTTCAGCAAAGCCAAAAATGAACTTCCTAACAAAGTTAATCTTCCCAAAAAATGATTTTAACTCTTTCTTAGAGTTGGGAAAGGGTATCTTTGATATGGCCTCGGCTCTCTCAGGGTCCACAAAAATACCATCTTTGGTGATTAAGTGGCCAAGGAGTTTTCCTTCAGTTACACCAAAGACACATTTCTTTGGATTCAAAGAAATGCCAAATTCTCTACATTTGTCAAAAATAGACTCCAAGTGTTTGACATGATCAAATCGAGATTTAGAAAATACTGTCAAGTCATCCATGTATACCATAATACACTTACCCATGAGACCTTTGAAGGCATGATCCATTGCACGTTGGAAGGTGGCTCCAACATTTATCAATCCGAATGACATTCTCTTGTAGGTGAAGGTGCCCCATTTGGTTGTGAAGGCAGTCTTCATTCGGTCTTCTCTTTCCACCAATATCTGGTTGTACCTAAAAAATCCATCCAAGAAGGACATCATCTCTGAACCATTCACAATCTATAGTACATCATCCATGGAAGGCAAAGGATAATTATCCTTTTTAGAAGCCTTATTCAGGTTCCTAAAATCCATGCACAGGCAGATTTCCCCATTCTTCTTTCTAACCGATACTAAATTAGCTACCTAGGTAGAATGCCTGATAGGAAAAATAATGGTAGCACTCAACAATTTTTCTACCTCTTTCAGAATGAGAGGTTCCAACAAGGCGTTAACATGCCTCTATTTCTTTGAAAGGGTTTACAAAACTCTTTCAGGGGTATAGTATGCGTGTACACTTTCGGATAAAAAATCTTCAGGTCTTTATAAGACCAGGCCATAACATCCTTGGACCTATGTAGCAACTCCATGAGATCTTTTAATTATAAGGTCACAGGCCTTAGCCAATTGAATGTGCTTGGGATCCCCTTCAGTTCCTACATTCAATTTTTTAGTCTCATTCCCTGTCATGTTCACAAAATTTCTAGAATTTATCCTTTGTTTAATTCGATCATTGTCAAATAACCTCTCAAGTTCTACCATTCCCCTAGGAATCCTATTATTTTTTAGCCTCATTACTCCCTCTTCATCATCAAAATATTCAAGCATAGTATCCCTTTGACCATCATCAATTATGGTTTTTTCAAATGCATTTGTATTCTGTAAGAAATTTATAATTTGATGGTCATCAAAAAATACTTGAAATGTATCTACATTATCTAGAATAGAAGGGCAAGGAATTAATTCCACTAAAAAATTTTCCCATTTAAATTCCTCCAAGGGCTTTAGATTTGTAGCTGATGAAGCCAAAACATCTACAGGTGAATTTTCTTCCCTGGGAATATGCATCAGATTGAAAGCATTAAAATCCTCCATGAGATCCCAAGCTCGATGTTTGTATCTTTTCAGGTAAGAAGCCTTGCACTGAAACTTACCTTTAACCTGATTGGCTACCAACTCAGAGTCTATAAAAACTTGGATATTTTTCACATTTTTATCTAAAGCAAATTTCAACCCCAGTATTAGTACCTCATACTCAATCAAATTATTTGTACAGGGAAACTGCAAGCGGTAAGACATAAAATATGTCTGATTGTGAGGCCCTTTGAGAACAAACCCTATACCAAAGCCTTGCTTGGATTTAGCTCCATCAACATGAAGCATCCAAACATCATTATCATGATCAGTCAGAGCCTTAACTAGTTTCACCTTTTGTGCAATTGTCAAATTATAAACCCCCACATCTGCATCAATAAAATTAACAGTCTCATTCTTGACATTGTATTCAGTTATCATGAGCTTATACCGAGGCTCCCTATCAATTCTTAATTAATTTGCTACACCTTTCTAGGGTAACCACATGTGTGAAAAATCTATGGCCAAATACCCATTCAAATATTTTGACCAATCTCTACTTAGAAGCATTCCATATCCCACAGGAATATCTACCACTTGAATATCAATTTTGTGTTGTGCTCTCGGCTCAGATGCTAATTGGATGTGTATACCTTGAAGTTCACCTATTACCTTGACCTCAGTTTTATCCAGTTGAATGACTCTCCTCTCAGACTTCATAGGAGTTAATCCCAATTGTTGGCAAATGGCTAGAGGTATGACATTAGCTGAAGCACCAGAGTCCACTAGATAGTTATGTAAGTTTTTTTCAAATATATGGACTGTCAATAGGAAAGGTGGAACTTCAGTATTTTCCTTGTAGATGGCCATATTGGCATTTGCCATTTTCTTCCCCTTTTCTGGAGGTTTAGTGGAGGGCTCAGAGTAAGTTTTAATCAAATTATCTCTCTGTTCAGTGATCTGAGCTAGCTCATGAAGGGTGATGTTAGCCTTAATTTTCTTCATGTCCTCCACTATATTATACCCTCTGTTGAGTGGAGCAGCAAATCCATCCTGCACTTTTGGATCTCCCCCTTGGGTGGAGGTGGATTATTATTTGGAGAAGGATCAGGAGGAATACTGTGAGAGTTGTTGGGAGGTGTAGATGTAGTGTTGGGCTCTAGATTTCTATTCCTGAGATTGTAATTATCTCTTCTATACTATTGAAAAGCTTGCACTTCATCCATAGGCACTTCTACAATATTTTTTGACTCATCTAGGAAAGTGAATGAATCCAACACCATAGTAGTACTATGTTTGGATGAACTAGCACCATCAACATTTTTTTTATTTTTAGAAAAATTGAATTCACTAGATAAAGCTTCAAAAGCATTACAAAATTCTAGGTAATCTAGTTCCCCATGTTGAGATGTTCCATGAATCCTACACCAATTAGGTAAAGCCAAGTCACAAATGTTCACTTCAGGCCCCTTTCCTTTGTTATAATCCTTATTAGGTTCATATGGAGGTCTGGAAAATCTATTCTATTGGTAAGGAAACCTGTTTGAATTTTCTCCTGTAGACACTTGCCTCTTGAAACTCAAGAAGTCATTTGCCAATTTTTGGACCATCTTTGTAACTTCCTCAATCATAGTTTTATCTGATTCTTTCTCCATAGTCTGCACATGCCCAGTGTGTGCCAAGGGTAATGGAATTTCCTTAGGTGGAGTTTGACATGTTGGCAACAACATCTGATGTGGAATGGGATTCAACACTGGTGTATTTTATGTAACAAAGGGTATCAAAGGACTATTCATAGGTTGAGGTCCCAACTACCTTTCAAGAGTCAGAGCTTCCTTATAAGCCTCTATCAAGTTTGTGATATTGGTGTCTCTTTTGAGGAAAATAGAGGTTATTGGATCCAAAGCATTCTTATAAATCTCTAGGGCTAAATATGCACTTGGGATGTAATGACCTATCATCCTACCATAAGCCTTCTGGAATCTCACATTGAAAGACCTGACAGTTTCATTGGACTCTCTTCTAATGCTGGAAAATTATTGATATAGGATGTTGGGATCAATTACTTGACCAAATTGGGACACAAAAACCTTTTCTAAATCATCCCAACTGGTGATTGAGTCATTTGTAAGATTCAGGAACTAGTCATATGCTCCTTCTTGGAGAGTGAATGGGAATAATCTATAGGCCACATCTTCATGCTGCACATTTAATAATTTTAAAGCATTTTTAAATGCTACCAAGTGCTCTTCCGCTGTCCTGATTCCATCATGTCTGTAGGTGGGAAGATACTTCTTAGGGTTTCTCGGTAAATCATGGGCTACACTAGGGATATTCAAAGTAGTGGAACCCAACCAATTGGCCATGACTATTTGATTAATGGTAGGATTCTGAGTCATAGTTGGAGGAAGCACTAATGGAGATAAAACTATGTTGGACAAAGATCTGGCCTTCTTGAGATTACTTCTCCTTGGGGTTTCCAACTCAGACACAAGGAGCTCTCCAGCTCTTGGGTGGGACCTGGTTACTCTAAAGGAAGAATCCAACCTAACTGATTATCTTAAAAAATACCAAATGCAAGTTTAGGCCCTCCTTCTAGCACCAATTTTATGTTGGCTCAACTTTCATGCACACCCTATGGAGAGTAAACTGAAAACACAAGTAACATTTAATGGGAATAAATTCCCTCTCACTTTAGGATCTTGCTAGTTATCCAAGGTGTGAGTTATAGGGTTGGGTCGAATGTCCTCACTCTTTTCCACTTCTAGAATAGTTTCAAGTGGATTGCCTATGTACCTGCAAGGGGGTTCAACTTTCATCTATTGTTTTTTGGTTTATCAATCAGATTTATATTTTGTTTGATCTAGCTCTTCAGATTTTAGCATATTAAATGAATAAATAATTTTAAAGAAAATAAAAATGAGAACCTTTCAGAAATAAAATAGAGAGAGTAGGGTAGGGCAGAAAAGAGAGGATGTCTAATCCAATTACAAATTATAACTACTAAAATCAATCAAATTACTTAGCTTCACAACAAGACAACATCAAATGAAGAAAGTATCCAACTTTCTAAGACCACTTTCAACCTTGAGCATGGGATAAAACAACATAGAGGTAAAAGGAAAATTATAAATATAAGGGAGGTTAATGATAATTGGTGTTTCTCACCAGCAGTCTAGCTCATGCAGTGAGAATAAAGCAATTAGAACACTGACCTGAACCTTAAGCTTTTAATTTCCTCAAGCATACAAAGAATAGAATGAAGCTAAACAACCTAACATAATCTCAACAATTATAGATTTACAATTAAATTAAATAAATCCTTAAGCGAGACAAAAATAGAAGAAGGTGCACTTATCATAGTCTAGAAAATATTAGGCTCTTGGCCATGCTATTTTAGAAAATGATGTCACACCAGCCTCAGGTACAGAAGAAAGTATTCAAAATAAAATTTGTTAAAAATTGCTAGAAGTCTTTATTTCCAAGTTTTCGCATCCTTCGATTACATTTTATGGGAGTATTTATAGACTCAGGACATGCCCTGATTTTTCATAAAATATCTTCTCCCAGGGAATTAAAAATAATTTAAAAAAATCCATCGTCAAAGCTTTACAATATAAGGTATTTTTAAATAGAGTTTTGATCAACCCTAATCACTCCAAAAATCTGCCTGGGTATCTTGCCATAAATGGAGAAGATAAGATCTGATTTTATCTTCATCAAATGGATATTGCATGCAAGTGTATCTTCACCTTTCGACAAGTTGTAAGAGCATCTCATTAATTCCTCATCTACAAAATCTGGATGAATCACTGACTTCTATCCTCGCACAATCCCTTTTGCTTGATTCACGTTGAAATTCTCTGCCCACCATCACTTTCGCCATTAATTTTACCATTAAATGCATCCACCGGTAAATTCTTGCAAAAATTTAAAAAGGGCAAATGTTAGAACATTAGCTTTAAAATTAAATTTAATTAATTTAATTTTTCCTAAGGTTCAAACTTTAATTTTTAGGTTTTAAATTTTTTATTATTTTTCCAAAGTTTGCCATAAAATACTTTTTAGGGCTGAGATTTTAATTAATTTTTTATTATTATTTTAATCCCTAGGGTTTGACATTTTTATATCATTTATTTTTCTATCTCCCTGAGAAAGTCGTAAAATCATGGCAAGTCGCAAAATCATGTAAAATTTGATATTTTATTTCTTCTCTTCCTTTCTGAAATATCAGCTACATTTTCATTTTCTCTCTTCCTTCCTTGGAAATGTCATGATATCTACATTTTTCATTTTTTCTCTTCCTTCCTTGGAAATGTTGCGATATCCTACATTTTTCATTTCTCTCTTCCTTCCTTGAAATGTTGCGATAGCGCTACATTTTTTTCTTCTCTTCCTGAAATGTCACATATGACATTTTTATTTCTTCTCTTCTTTCCTTAGAAATGTCGCGATATGCTTACATTTTCATTTTCTCTTCCTTCCTTGGAAATGTCATGATATCGCTACATTTTTCATTTTCTCTTCCTTCCTTGGAAATGTCACGATATCGCTACATTTTTCATTTCTTTTCTTCCTTCCTTGGAAATGTCGTGATAGCACTACATTTTTCATTTCTTCTCTTCCTTGTAAATATCGCGATAGTGCTATATTTTTCATTTATGCCCTTTTCTTCCAACACTTAGAATATTTTCTAGAATTTGTACATTGACTAATTTGCTGGGCACTTTGTAAAATTTCCAAAAAAATCAAACATGGATTCCAATGACCTCGCACTTTGGGTTTTGGCACTTTAAAGGTTTGTGAAGGATCCTCCATTCTCGAAAGTGACTTTCAGATACTAGAAAATGAATTTTAATTGCCCGAAAGTTGCTAGTTTCACGTGGTGTGAAATTTAGGGTAAAATTTGAAAGTGCTCAAAATTGAACAAAACTTTTCAGGCATTCAAATGAGCCAAATGGGTATCCGAATATGTAGAAAAATATTGAAAATTCACTTCGGATCAGAAGATATCACATTAATAAGTTCATTGGCTGGAAATAGAAACTGCTATTTCTGGAAGGTGAATCCTGCTTGAAACCCTAAAAATTTGGTACCATTGGAAAGGTGAGCTCGAGACCTTTCACCCAGAATTTGAATCACTTAAAACGGATTCCTGTGGTAGAAGATATAGCATTTCCAAGATTGAAGTAAACATTAGGGCAAAATGAAAAATTTCAAAGAACTTTAGAAGTTAATTTTAAATATTTCAGACCTTAGGAAACTATTGAAAATCAAAATTTCTGAAACACTTAACCAGAAATAATACCATTGAAGCATAAATGCCCAGAAGAAATTAATTAAAAACAATGCACTAGGCAAGCACTTTTGGCACCTTGATGCAGGCAAAATTTAAGGACTTGATGCAAACGAAACTTGGATTAAAAAACAAGAAAACTTCAAGAGGGTCCCCTCGAAAACAAAAATTAAACATTTCAAAGGAATCAAAATTTTATTTTTAGTGGGGGTGTGTTGCTTCTCAACAGGCCCAACCACCACTAGCTACCTGGTATGGAGTACGTAAAATTCCCCTAAAAAAAGCTGAGGATGTTCATGAGATACCCAAAAGTGTCAAGAAATTCTTGCCCAAGTTTAAACACGATGGTATTAGGACAGTCGAAGAGCATATTCAGGCTTACAAGGATGTTTTAATTAGACTACAAGTAGATCATGAAGATGTCACTTGTAGACTCTTTCCTATGAGTCTGGATCAAATATCTTATGAATGGTAAATCAGTTTACTCGCTGGATCCATTGCTTCATGGGTTCAACTTGAAGATGCTTTTGTCAATCAGTTTAGGTTACCTTTGGATCCCACTATCATTTAAAATAAATTTGTGACTTACAAAAGGGCATCTAATGAGCCGATTAGAATGTTTAATCAGAGATTTTAGAAACTTTATTCTATATTGACTCACTATTTTAACATAGATGTTGCCTTTGCTTTGTAAATATACTTTGGGGCATTATACCCCATGATTTCCATGTTCGCTAGGATAAATCCTCAAGTTACTACTTTAGTCCAAGACTATACAGAAGCCATGGTCATAGAACAACAAATGACACCCCAAGGTGTTGGGATGCCCCAACTGCCTATGGTAGGATAGTTTAGTACTTATAGTCAATTTGCTATGATGAATCAAGTCATGGCACCTCAAATACCAATGATGAGTGCCCTACAATACCATCAATATTATCCATTAATGCCCACTTATCCATCGATTCCCACCTATCCAAGTACATTCATTTTGTCTACCACACCATTGCTCTTAGATAATAAGATGGATACACAAGGAGTCAATGTGACCAATGCCTAGGCTTTGGTAGCATTTATTATGCCCACACCACTTTAGAGCATGAACCCTTTTTTGAGCCAAAATATTTAGAATCAAACCTTGATGCCAGGTCAAGATATTTATAGTATTGGAAATCCTTTTGGACCTAGTACCATAATGCCTCAGCCAAAAGAACCTAATTCTAAAGTCAAGGATTTAAAAAAATGTGTCTCAAGTTGAGTAATGACATGGTCCAAATGCAGAAGCAGAATTCCTAAAGTCCTCATTATAATAAAAATTTCAATAATCAAAGGAGGTCATGGAATACTAAGCCTAACAATGGGGTTGTACCTAACACTATAACCAACCAAGCTAATGTTGTTGCAAGCCTGAGTAGATCCAATTCCATTATCAATATTTCATATTTGGATTGGGAAAATGGATGTAGGTTGCATAACACCAAGGACCATAGTGAGAAGGAGTGTCCAAAAATTTCCAGATACACAAACTACTTGTAAGCTCAAGTCGATGACTTAGAGTTAGTGCCAACCGAGGGTCCACCTTATATTTCTAAGGGGAAGGAAGTTGCTTTAGTAGATGAAATAGTTCACTATCAAGAAAGTGACGAAGAATAAGATGATGATGAAATCATAGAAGAGGAATTTCAAGTTGTTAGGTAGTTTAGGAAACAAAACCATGGTTATTACACGACAAGTAAATACAAGACCCCAAAAACTTCCTCCACTTCACCAAATAATTCTATTTTTCCTTGTGATACCAAGGCTAATAACAATCCTCCTCTCCCACCTTCTATTGAGTCATACGCAGAAGGTGTAGGATTCTGAGAATCCTACCTATGACATAGTGAAAGACCTAAAAAGGACTAAAGCTAACATCTCTTTCTTAGAGGCTGCTAGATTGCCAGGTCAAAAGGAAGTCTTGATAAAGGTATTATACCCACCAAGCCAAATCCATGAGGTCAAAGGTGCTGAGTTTCACTTGGTTTTACAAAAGGAGAAATGAGAAGTGCCTCCTTTTCTCTTGATAATTAGGATTATAGACAAAAAATTGTATAATTTTTTAGTGGACTCAGGTGCCTCGGGCAATATTATGTTCCTTGAGATTTTCCAAAGACTAGGTTTAAAGCCAATTCCTTCAAAGAGCAAGGTGATACAGTTGGACATAACTATAGTAGACGTGGTAGGAACACTTTATGATGTCCTGATTTAAATTAACTTAGAACCCAAAATTCAACACCATGTTGATATTCTTATGGTCAATATTCCTGCCAAGTATGGCATGGTTTTGAGTAGGGATTGGAGTAAGAACCTGAATGGTTACGTTGTTACTGATTCTTCCCACATGTGGCTACCTTGGAGGGGATTAGCAAACCAAATTCAAGTGGATAGCGAGCCAAGACTTAAGAAAATAATTATTGAGTATGATAGGCCCAATGTAATCGAATTTGCATAATCTGATTTAGGGATCTATAACTTGGATATAGAGGAGGCTACCAAAGAACCTCAAAAAGAAATCCTTTCTTGTAGCCCTCTTGAAAAGGATAGTCTAGTTTGGATTCTCATATTTTATGGATCCAAATCAAGACAAGGTGTTGGAGCTGGTATCAAAATTACATGTCCAAGAAGCAAGCCTTTGCTTGCTGCCTATAGATTACAATTTCCATGCACCAACAATGTGGTAAAATATGAAGCACTTATTTTTGTACTACATCTAGCTCTGAGTGATAAAGTCAAGTGTCTCAAGGTCTTAGGAGACTCTGATTTAGTTGTTAAACAAGTCAAAGGGTAATATGCATGTTGTGAAAAAATATTGAGCCATTATAGGACTAGAGTTAGGGATTTGATAGATGAACTTGATGCTTTTAATATTTCCCTTATCTCTAGAAAAGGTAATCGAATGGTCGATTCTTTAGCTATTGTAGCAGGTATGCTCAAACCGATTGACAATAAAAAAAGTAAAAAAATTTGATTGAACTAGTTTCATGTCCTTCAATACCAGATAACATTACAAATCTATAGATATTTGAGAGTGACAGACACATTTTTAATTTTGTTACTAACTCTATTATTTTTGAAAATCAGGTGATATATGAAGACCAGAGGTGGCAAGAAGAAACAAATCAGGATAATAAAATAGCTCAAAAAATGAATAAGATTCTAAAAGGGGTTATTTCACTAGAAAAATTATTTGATATTGGATATCAAGAAAAAAGAGTTAAAAAGGTACCACTACCTAAAGAAGTGTGTGATGTAATCAACTTAAGGAGTGCAAAAAATCCACAAGAGGTATTCATTGCCAAGGCATGTATAAGTCAAGAAAAATAATCTATCACTCATGCACTAAAGGAATATGTGGATTGTATAGCTTGGAGTTACAAGAAGTTGAAAATGTATGATTAGAATGTTACAATGCACACGATTCCATTAAAACTGACTCCAAGCTCTTTAGACAGAGATAACGACCTTTCAATATGTTATTAGAGCCCTTAATAGAGAAAGAAGTGAAAATATTTCTAGATGCAAATATCATCTTTCCTATTAGGCACTCTACATGGGTTGCCAACCTAGTTCCTGTAAGAAAGAAAAATGGAGAAATAAGGTTGTGCATAGATTTTAGAAATCTAAAAAAAGCATATCAAAAGGACAACTACCCATTGCCTTCCATTTATGAGATACTCCAAATGGTAAATGGATCAAAAATGATGTCATTTTTATATTTCTACTTTGGTTACAACCAAATTCTCATTCACCAAGTGATAGGATGAAAACAACCTTTACAACCAAATGGGGAACATTTGCTTATAGGAGAATACCCTTTGGATTATTGAATGCAAGTGTAACTTTCCAATGCGCCATGGATTACACATTTAAGGGGCTCATAGGCAAGTGCATTATTGTTTATGTGGATGATATTTCTATCTTCTCTAAGAAGAAAGAAGACCATGCCAAGGATTTGAGAAAAGTCATCCAAAGGTGTAGGGAACATGGGATCTCCCTAATGAAGAACATAAGCTTATACTAAGAGGGGGTGAACAGTATAAGATAAAACTTTTTACTTCTCAATCCAAATGATAACAACAATAATATCAAAGAAGTAAATAATGCACACATCATCACACACATGAGAGACATGATTTAACGTGGTTCACCCAATGTGGGCTACTCCACGGAGAAAATATTCCTTATAAATTTTTCTCAATGAATCTTTGGGAATCAAATCCCTATTACAATGTTTATGGACCTCTGTCCAAAGGAGACACCAATCCCCTATGCTCTGGTTTGTGGATCTCTCTCCATAGGAGACCTCTTTCCCCTTGATCTGGTTTGTGGATCTCTCTCCATAGGAGAACTCTATCCCCTCTACTCTGGCTGGTGATCTTCTAGAAGACTTCTACCCCACTACTCTGGCTTGTGGATATCTCTCCATAGGAGACCTCTATCCCCACTACATTGGCTGATGGATCTCTATCCACTAGATACTATTTTCCTCTCTACTCTATCACCTCCAAATCCTACTCTCAATTCTATCTCAAATCTACACACACTCTATCCCAAGTCTAGCACAAATTTGCTCTAACTCTACTCATAAAACTTCTCTCAAGTCTTCTTAAATACTTGCTCAAATATTTCCTCAAGCCTTCTCAAAATACTTGCTCAAATCTATCCTCAAGCCTTCTCAAAAGACTTGCTCATTCATATTCAAAAGCACTCAAACCAATACTCAAATATTTCCAACAATACTTATCAAACAATCATTTTCTCTCCACCTTATATTTCAAAACATTCACTTCAACAAAACACTTTAAACAAGGAATGATGTGCCCATACCTCTTTATTTGCTTTGATGGAGATATGTCTTCAAAACCTGTCTCACCAACAACCAATTCTCTTTGTGCCACTTCAAGGGTTAGATAGCAAGATTCTATTTCAAAAATATCCACATGAATTTTCCCTCAATAAGGTGCTCAATGAATTCTAAAAATAATGTTCTAGGACTCTTCTTTTGTTCTCAAGGATAATGCATTAAAGCTCAACAAAACCCACTCAAAAATTTCCTTTTCATAAAGCAAGAATTACAAACAATAACATCACCCTTTACACCTTTTATCTCCCACTATCATAAAATAATTTCCAATCTACTTTAATGTCCAAGAACAAAGAATTACAATTCTAAATAAACCATTTACAAACTTATCACTCCAACCTTTGCATTTAAGATAAATAGCAACAATACCCTTAAAATATTATGCAAAAATTTATTTCTCCTTATACCTCCTATATGCCAAACTATACACCAAATCACATCCACAAAATACCAAATATAGTCAACATTTAATTAACTTGGAGCATACCTTATAAAAAATAATTCCTTGCTTGTCATGGATGAGAATCGACCCTCCAACCTCAAGCTTCTAAGCGTAATGCTCGACCGCTTGTGCTAGCCAAGCGGTTGAGACCTAACCCTTGGCCTCCACCTTTTATTTCTTGCTACCTCCAATGAAAATGAAATAAAACACTTCAAATGAGTGCTAGGGGAATCGAACCACAAACCTTTCCTCTACCAACACCTTACGTAGGACCCGCCTACCACTTGGGCTACCAACCCTCATTGAAACAAAATGTCCACCTCCTTGTCCTTATTTGCTGTCACTTGCTCAATGAATGGCGTTTCGAACACTTTTCTCTGCACTTCTTGATCGATTAATTCTTGCGCATCAACATTGGTTAACTTGGAAAATAATTTAGCTCCTCCCTTTTATATGCATTCGAAGCATTGCTATGACGTCGATGAAAACCTTTATTTGCCTTCATTTAAATTTGAATTTTGGCGCCCTTTGCCAATTTCAAATTTAATTTTATATTTAATATAATATTTAACTTTGTGTTAAATATTATATTATTTAACTTTAGTATTTAAACAATACTTTTGCATGGAGTCCTTCGTCAACTTTTTCATTTTCCTTTTAATAAGCCCTTTTGGCTTAATTATTATAATATTAAAATATTATAATATTTCTCTTTTTCTTTTAAAAACATGGGCGTAAACTTTTGCCTTCAACCTTTTAACCAACCTCTTTGGCTTATAATATAAAATATTATAACCATTTCTTTTACCAATTTTCTTGTATCATAATGAACTTTACCTTGCACCAAACACTTGACATCAATGACAACATAATTACTCAAAATTTCCAACAATCTCCCCCTTTGTCATTGATGGCAACCCTTTTCTAAAAATTTCTTTTTCCTTCCTTTTCAAATCTGCTCTCCCTGAGAAATTGCTCCCCCTGATTGAATGCTCTCCCCCTTACTCAAATATCTCCCCCTTTGACATCAATGGCAAAGGGACTCCTTTGGGGCTAAATATAAGACTCTTAGCTCAGCCCCCTCCCCACCTCCTCTCCTTGAGGTGATTAATTTTGGGGTGGGAGTAAAACTACTCCCAATTTTCCTCTAAGATACTCAAAAGTTTCCTTTGGAAGTGGCTTAGTGAAAATATCCACAATATGTTCCTTTGTATTAACATATTCCAATCTGACTTGCTTGTCCATCACCTGTTCTCTCAAAAAATGGTATTTGATCAGAATGTGCTTGGTCTTGGAGTGCATCATTGGATTCTTTGAAATGTTTATAGCACTTGTATTATCACATAGTATGGAGATAGGATGATCATGCTCTATCTTGAAGTCCTTTAAAGTTTACTTCATCCATAACACCTATGTACAACAAGCAACTACTGCAATGTACTCTACCTCTATTGTGGATAAGGATATTGATGCCTATTTCTTGCTTAGCCAGGAGACTAAACAATCTCCAAGAAAGAACGCTCCTCCACTTGTGCTTTTTCTATCATCAATACTGCCTACCCAATCTGCATCTGTATATGCTATGAGAGTGAAATTATCACTTCTGGGATACTAGAGTCCAAAATCCATAGTCCCTTTTAAATACCTGAGAATCCTCTTTACTGCCATTACATGTGTTTCCTTTGGTGCTGCTTGAAATCTTACCACCAGTCCCATTGCCTGCATTATATCTGGTCTTGTAGTTGTGACATATAGTAAGCTGCCAATCATAGATCTATACAATGTCTGATTTGCCTCAGGAGATTCATCATCTTTACTCAACTTGCATCCTGTAATCATGGGGGTACTTATTGGTTTGCAGTCTTCTAACTTGAATTTCTTCAACATCTCTTTTATATACTTGGTTTGTGAGAGAAATACACCCTTCTCTGATTGTGAAATCTGTAGTCCAAGAAAGAAGGACAACTCACCAAGCATTGACATTTCAAATTCATTTTGCATGCTCTTTGCAAATTTCTGACACATCTTATCATTATTACCTCCAAAAATGATATCATCCACATAAACAACCACAATTAGTAAGTCATTTCCTTCATTTTTGATGTATAAGTTATTGTCCACTATTCCTTTCCTGAAACCCTATTCCTGAAGATACTTATCCAACCTTGAATACCAAGCTCTAGGAGCTTGCTTTAGTCCATAAAGTGCCTTCTTTAATCTGCATACATAATCTGGCTTATCAGTTAGGCTGAATCCCTCAGGTTGCTCAATGTAGACCTCTTCTTCCAAGACACCATTGAGAAAAGCTGATTTAACATCCATTTGATATACTTTGAAGTTTTTGAAACTTGAGAAAGCTAAAAATATCCTTATGGCCTCAAGTCATGCAACAGGAGAAAATGTTTCATCAAAATCAATCCCTTCAACCTATGCATAACCTTTGCATACCAATCTTGCTTTATTTCTGACTACCTGACCATATTCATTTAACTTGTTTCTGAAAACCCATTTAGTGCCAATTACATTCTTATATTTTGGTCATGGGACAAGTTCCCAAGTCTCACTTTTTTCTATTTGATCCAATTCCTCATCCATTGCCTTGACCCAAAAATTATCTTCTCTTGCCTCATTGAAATCCTTGGGCTCAATTTTAGATAACAAGGAAATATTTGCATGCTCACTTGTTCCTATTATCTTCCTCCTTGTCTGTCTTTCATCTGGATTTCCAATAATTAGATCTCTTGGATGATTTTTCTGCACATACCTGGATGGAGTCTTAGGTAGTATTCTTTGAGTTTCTTCTTCTTCTGATTCTTCACCTAATTCTTCTTGGCAACTTTCTTCTTCAATTTCTTGAGCTGGTTCTTTTGACCCTGTCTGTTCATCAACTATCACATTTATACTTTCCATAATTGTATGTGTCCTCTTATTATAGCACCTATAGGCTTTGCTCTTAGTGGAATAGCCAAGGAAAATACCCTCATCACATCTTGAATCAAACTTACCCAAATTTTTCTCTTCCCATCTTATGTAGCATTTGCTTCCAAAAATTTTGAAATATTTTATAGTAGTTGGTCTCCCTTTCCAGAGCTCATATGGGGTTTTGTGATGATTTACTCTTACTTGAGCTCTATTGATGATATATATTGTTGTATGAACTACATCTCTCCAAAAACCATCTGAAATCTTAGACTCATTCAACATAGCTCTGGCCATATTTTCAATAGTCCTATTTTTCCTTTCAACTACTCCATTTTGTTGAGGAGTTCTTGCTGTTGAATATTCTCTTTTGATCCCATGTTGTTCACAAAAATCTATGAATTCACTTGAAGTAAATTCTCCTCCTCTATCTGATCTTAAACACTTAATCCTTCTACCTATTTCATTTTCTACTAATTCTTTGAATACCTTGAACTTCTCAAAGGCTTCTGACTTTTCTTTTAAGAAGGCTACCCAAGTCATTCTGGAGAAGTCATCTATAAATAACATGAAGTAACTTTCACCTAGTAGACTCTTTGTCCTTGTAGGACCACATAGGTCAGTGTGAACTAGTTTCAATGGTTCAGATGACGTAAATTATTTTGACTTGAAACTTGTTCTTGTTTGCTTTCCATGCTGACATTGTGCACAAATTGTGTTTTGTGGCCTTTTTATCTTGGGTAAATCTCTAACTTCCTGCTTGTTGCTTATTTTCACTATGTTTTCAAAGTTTAGATGACCCATTCTTCTATGCCATAACCAACTCTCATCTTCTTGTGATAAGAAACACTTTTCTCCCTTAATCTCACTTAGCATGTAGAGATTGTTTGTAGTTCTATTGGCATCTGCAATGAGCTTTCCAGTTTTAGATTTTCTGATCTCACATTTATTTGGATGAAAAGTTACCATGTGCCCTTGATCACAAAGTTGGCTTACACTTAGTAAATTGTGCCTCAATCCCTTGACATACAATACATTCTCTATCTTTGTTTTTCCATTATCTAAACTCAAAGTTCCTTTCCCATAGATTTTTGTTGAACCATTGTCACCAAATTTTACTGATCCTCCATTGATTTCTTTAAGTACAAGAAATTTACTCTTGTCCCCTGTCATATGACTTGAACAACCACTATCAAGAAACCATTATTTTCTCTTATCTTGCACATGAAGAGTTGTTTGTACCAACATTGACTTCACTTTTTCTTGCTCTTTTCTCTCTCTCCTAATTGTTGAGGTTGTATTATTTTGAGCCTTCTGATCCTCCTTCTTTTTCTTAATTCAGGAAATACTATTTTACACCATTTGGCCTTGTGCCCAAAGTTATTACATTTGTAACATATGATATTGTCATTCATGAGAGGTGCAAAATAATTGAAATTTCTATCAACATTATCTCTCACATAAACAGTGCAATGTACAACTCTATGACCATATTTGTTACATGAAAAACAATAGCCATGGAAGAAATTTTGTAACCTGTTGGAGTGCCTTGAATAATATGGTTGTATGCTTCTTCCTTTGTTGTTCTTGTAATTGACTTTTGTCCATGGATCTTCTTTGCCTTCTTCCTTCTTGATGCTTTTGCCTTTCAATGCATTAGCATAAGTCATGGGCTCTTCTTCTTTTGATATCTTTGTTCCTTGGGAGCTTGACTCCTCTTTCTGTTTCCCTAACTTTATATCTTGTTGTAACTTACCCTTAGTCTTTTCAACTTCCTTTCTTAGAGAGACAATTTCTTATTCCAATATTTCACATTCTAACTCTTTTGCCTTTAACTGTTCTGCCATATCCTATTCAATTTTCTTTCCCTCTTCAACTTTTACCTTGAGCTCTATGAGGTTTTGTAGAAGTTCCATATTTGCTTCCTCATCCTCTTGGATTTGATCCTTCAAACTTGAATTCTTCCTTCTAACCTTTTCCAAGTTTCTAAGAGCAACAATAAATTCCTCTTTTATGTCGATCATGGCCTCTTCTCCATTTTTTGAGGTCATGTATGTTCTTGTGGGATCTTCCTTCAAGTTGTTAGGCTTTTCATGAAGGAACCCACTCTGATACCAATTGAAGAACATAAGCTTATACTGAGAGGGGGTGAACAGTATAAGATAAAAATATTTACTTCTCAATCCAAATGATAACAATAATAATATCAAAGTAGTAAATAATGCACACATCATCACACACATGAGAGACATGATTTAACATGGTTCACCCAATGTGGGCTACTCCATGGAGAAAATATTCCTTATAAAATTTTCTCAATGAATCTTTGGGAATCAAATCCCTATTACAATGTTTATGGACCTCTGTCCAAAGGAGACACCAATCCCCTATGCTCTAGTTTGTGGATCTCTCTCCATAGGAGACCTCTTTCCCCTCTGCTCTAGTTTGTGGATCTCTCTCCATAGGAGAACTCTATCCCCTCTACTCTGGTTGGTGATCTTCTAGAAGACTTCTACCCCCACTGCTCTAGCTTGTGGATCTCTCTCCATAGGAGACCTCTATCCCCACTACACTAGTTGATGGATCTCTATCCATTGGAGACTATTGTCCTCTCTTCTATGTCACCTCCAAATCCTACTCTCAATTCTATCTCAAATCTACACACACTCTATCCCAAGTCTAGCACAAATCTGCTCACAAATCTACTCTCAAGTCTTCTCAAATACTTTCTCAAATCTGTCCTCAAGCCTTCTCAAAATACTTGCTCAAATCTATCCTCAAGCCTTCTCAAAAGACTTTCTCATTCATATTCAAAAGCACTCAAACCAATACTCAAATATTTCCAACAATACTTATCAAACAATCCTTTTCTCTCCACCTTATGTTTCAAAACATTCACTTCAACAAAACACTTTAAACAAGGACTGATGTGCCCATACCTCTTTATTTGCTTTGATGGAGATATATCTTCAAAACCTGTCTCACCAACAACCAATTCTCTTTGTGCCACTTCAAGGGTTAGATAGCAAGATTCTATTTCAAAAATATCCACATGAATTTTCCCTCAATAAGGTGCTCAATGAATTCTGAAAATAATGTTCTAGGACTCTTCTTTTGTTCTCAAGGATAATGCATTAAAGCTCAACAAAACCCACTCAAAAATTTCCTTTTTCATGAAGCAAGAATTACAAACAATAACATCACCCTTTACACCTTTTATCTCCCTCTATCATAAAATAATTTCCAATCTACTTTAATGTCCAAGAACAAAGAATTACAATTCTAAATAAACCATTTACAAACTTATCACTCCAACATTTGCATTTAAGATAAATAGCAACAATACCCTTTAAAATATTATGCAAAAATTTATTTCTCCTTATACCTCCTATATGCCAAACTATACACCAAATCACATCCACAAAATATCAAATATAGTCAACATTTAATTAACTTGGAGCATACCTTATAAAAAATTAATTCCTTGCTATCATGGATGGGAATCGACCCTCCGACCTCAAGCTTCTAAGCATAACACTCGACCGCTTGTGCTAGCCAAGTGGTTGAGACCTAACCCTTGGCCTCCACCTTTTATTTCTTGCTGCCTTCAATGAAAATAAAATAAAACACTTCAAATCGACACTAGGGGGAATCAAACCCCAAACCTTTCCTCTGCCAGCACCTTACGCAGGACCCGCCTACCACTTGGGCTACCAGCCCTCACTGAAACAAAACATTCACCTCCTTGTCCTTATTTGCTACCGCTTGCTCGATGAATGGCGTTTCGAACACTTTTCTCTGCACTCCTCGATCGATTAATTCTTGCGCATCAACATTGGGTAACTTGGAAAATAATTTAGCTCCTCCCTTTTATATGCATTCAAAGCATTGCTATGACGTCGATGAAAACCTTTATTTGCCTTCATTTAAATTTGAATTTTGGCACCCTTTGCCAATTTCAAATTTAATTTTATATTTAATATAATATTTAACTTTGTGTTAAATATTATATTATTTAACTTTAGTATTTAAACAATACTTTTGCATGGAGTCCTTCGTCAACTTTTTTATTTTCCTTTTAATAAGCCCTTTTGGCTTAATTATTATAATATTAAAATATTATAATATTTTCTCTTTTCTTTTAAAAACATGGGCGTAAACTTTTGTCTTCAACCTTTTAACCAACCTCTTTGGCTTATAATATAAAATATTATAACCATTTCTTTTTACCAATTTTCTTGTATCAAAATGAACTTTACCTTGCACCAAACACTTGACATCAATGACAACATAATTACTCAAAATTTCCAACACCTAAATCCAAGAAAATGCATATTTGGAGTAACAGAGGGTAAGCTTTTGGGTCACATTTTTTTGAAAGAAGGAATTTCTATTGATATTGAAAGAATATAAGCTATCCAAGAAATCCCTCCTCCCCATAGCAAGAAGGAATTAAGATCATTCTTTTGCAAAAATAATTTTGTAATGAAATTCATTACTGGATTTGCTGAGATTGCCAAACCATTGAATGATATACTGAAAACGATATTGAAATTAAATGGACAAATGAGAGTAAGGATGCTTTCTAGAAAATTAAGGATGCTATTTCTAGGGCACCTATTTTTGTAAGTCCAGACTACTCAAAACCCTTTTACATTTATATGTTTACTTCATAATATTTATTTGCAAGTGTTATAACTCAAAAAGGTGAAGGTAATGTTGAAAAAACCGTTGCTTTTTGGAGTTATCCTTTGAAATATTCGAAGTTGAGGTATTATGTCTTAGACAAGCAAACGTATGCACTTTTCAAAACTATAAAAACTTTTAGACATTACATTATACATAGTAGGGTTTTTGCTATTATGCTTGACCCTGCTGTCAAAACTATGTTTCTGCAAAATAAACTACGTGAGAGAAGAGGGAAATGGATTTCTACACTCCAATAATTTGATCTTGAAATCCAACCTATGAAGCTAGTTCGTGGACAAGGATTGGTAAAATCAATTGCTAAAATTAATCCTCTAATCTCATACCAATATTATAATATAGAAGATATTACTAAAGATGATGTTAGTCTCACAATGACACTGAGAGGGGGGTGAATCAGTGTAGCTCTTTAATTCTTAAATCTTCAAATCTTAAAGCCAAAACAATGAAAACTTAAAACCACATAAAGCAAATATAACAAGAGAGCATCACACAACACAAGATGTACCGAGGTTCACCAGTTTTGACTACTCCTCAAAAATTGACTGTTTGGACTCCCATCCAAATCCAGCCTTTGTAAAGCAACAACTTTACAATCAATTTACCAGCACACACTGGAAGGAGTACCAACCCCTGATTTATCTGCACCAACCCCTAATTTACCGACACCAACTAGAAGGAGCACCAACCCCTGATTTATCTGCACCAACAGAAAGGAGCACCAACCCCTAATTTACCAGCACCAACTGGAAGGAGCACCAACCCCTGATTTATCTGCACCAATAGAAAGGAGCACCAACTCTTGATTTACTACCACCAACTAGAAGGAGCACCAACCCCTAATTTATCTGCACCAACAGAAAGGAGCACCAACCCCTGATTTACCAGCACCAACTAGAAGGAGCACCAACCCTTGATTTATCTGCACCAATAGAAAGGAGCACCAACCCCTAATTTATCTACACCAACAGAAAGGAGCACCAACAGAAAGGAGCACCAACCCCTAATTTATCTACACCAACAAAAAGGAGCACCTGCCCCTAATTTATCTGCACCAACAGAAAGGAGCACCAACCCCTAATTCCAAGCACCAACTTGGACTACAATTTTGAAACTATTAGATTGACATAAACATGCCTTTGCTTATGCAAGACCCTGACTGGTCTATTTCTAACCCAACCTCTCTCACTATTCACCAAAACATCACACACACATAAGGCTCTACTTACTGCACTTTTATGGCCCTCTTACAGCCCTCTTGCTGCACTTCTTACTGCACTCTCACGGCTCTCACAGCTCTACTAAACGCTCTCTTACGACACTCTTCCAACCCTCTTTTTGTAGCACTTTCACTCTTTTCAGTAGCACGTAATTCTCCTCGTAGACCTCCTTTTATAACAAAGTTTTGATTTTATTTTTAACTTACATATTTTCGCATGCAACTTATTAATAGAAACTTCTATATGTAACTCCTTTATCACACAGTATTATCTCATGCATCTTATTAATAGTTATGGTTCTTTGTTTGGTCTTCGACTGATGACTTTCAATTTAACCGCCACTCGATGCTTTCACTCCGTAACTAGCCTTGTAACTATCGTTCTGACTTCAGTTCACTGTTCTTATTTTAGTTGCATGATTTTTCTCTATAACTGCACCTGTAATTGTCGTACTGACTTTAGTTAACTCTTCTTATTTTAGCTACATGATTTTCTTCTACAACATCCCTGTAACTGTCGTATAACTTCAGTTAACTGTCACATATCTTATTTTGGTTGGGTTCTCTTCTTAGCTCATGCCAAAGTGACCTGTAGCAAAATCGTGACACTTCTGCTTCTTTGTCCTCTTCTCGAGTTTCACCCGTGAAAACACAACATGTCATGATATCGTGAGACTTTCACCTCCTTGCTACTCTTCTTGGATTGTACCCGCAAAAATACAACATGTCACAATATCGTGACACTTCTGCCTTCTTACTTTCTCTCTCCTCCTTTAGTTGCAAAAATGCGACATGTCACGATATCGTGACACTTCTTCTCCTTTGCTCTTTCTCTTGCCTTCGGGTCGCGAAAATGTGACATGTCACGATATTGTGACACTTTTTGTCCTTTGCTCTTTCTCTTGCCTTCGGGTTGTGAAAACCCGACATGTCGTGATATCGCGACACTTTTTCTCCTTTGCTCTTTCTCTTGCCTTCGGGTCACAAAAACCTGACATGTCGCGATATCGCAACACTTTTTCTTTCGGACTCTCTCTCCTACAATATTTTGTGAAATCGTGAAACTTTTTCTTTCGTACAATCTCTCTTGCAATATGTTGCAAAATCGTGACACTTTTTCTTTCGGACTCTCTCTCCTACAATATGTCACGAAATCATGACACTTTTTCTTCCGTACAATCTCTCTTGCAATATGTCGCGAAATCGTGACACTTTTTCTTTCGGACTCTCTCTCCTGCAATATGTTGTGAAATTGCGACACTTTTTCTACTTGCCTTTCTCTCTTCCAACATGTCGTGAAATCGTGACAGTTTTGCTTTCTTGCACTTTCTCTCCGAACATGTCATGAAATCGCAACAATTTTGCTTTCTTCTCAACATGTCGCGATATCGCGACAATTTTTCTTTCTTCTCAACATGTCATGATATCGTGATAGTTTTTCTTTCTTCTCAACATGTCGCGATATCGCGACAGTTTTTCTTTTTTGCTCAACATGTCGTGATATTGTGACAGTTTTTCTTTCTTCTCAACATGTCGTGATATCATGATAGTTTTTCTTTTTTGCTCAACATGTCGCGATATCGCGACAGTTTTTCTTTTTTGCTCAACATGTCGCGATATCGCGACAGTTTTTCTTTCTTCTCAACATGTCGTGATATCATGATAGTTTTTCTTTTTTTCTCAACATGTCGCGATATCGCGATAGTTTTTATTTCTTCTCAACATGTCACGATATCGTGATAGTTTTTCTTTTTTGCTCAACATGTCATGATATCACGACAGTTTTTCTTTATTCTCAACATGTCGTGATATCACAACAATTTTCTTCCTTGTGATTTTATTTTGATTTTTAGCATATGGGCCACTTCGATCTTTTGGAAAATCACTGTACATACTCTGAAGAACCTCTTAACTCCTGTCCACTGCATCAACCGATCTGTCTGACTGTGTTGACAACAATGACAATATTGTTGCTGCACCTTGCTCAACAGATGATTAGTATGTAGATATTGTATTTTTTTTTGAATGGTAAGTGTCCATCACATCTCACTTCTACCCAAATAAGAGCTTTACGTATGAAATCTGTAAACTTTTTTATTAAATCTGGTGTTTTGTATAGGTGAAACCACGAAGATATTTACCTTTGTTGTGTGAACCAAGAAGAAGCAACCCAAGTGCTAAATGATTTCCATGGTAAGTATAGAACCTAACATGGGTTAGCCAACACAACAACACACCATATTCTTAGAGCTGGATACTATTGACCTCATATTTTTAAGGATGCACATGCTCATGCGCTATATTTCCATACATGTTAGGTGATTGCCAATAGAGAGAGAAACACAACCATACCATTACAACCTGTAGTGGAGATGAGGCCTTTTGCACAATGGGGGTTGGATTTTATTGGGGTTATCATCCCAACTCTTTTTATTCTCATAAATTCATCCTCACAACTATATATTACTACACTAGGTGGTCAAAAACAATCCCTACAAAACATGCTACTACTGATGTTGTCATTAAGTTTTTATAGGATTGCATTGTAACTCTTTTTGGAATACAAAATACAATAGTAAGTGATAATGGTTCTGCATTTTCTTCTATTCAATTTGCACATTGGGCATACGATAACAAGGTGAGCTTGAAATTTTCTTCCAATTATTATCCACAAGGTAATGGTTTAGCAGAATCTTCTAATAAAAACTTGTTGTCTATCATAAAAAAATTGCTTCAAAAGAATCCTAGAGATTGGCATGGTAAATTAAAGTTTGCTCTTTGGGCTGATAGAACTAGAATAAAAGAATCAATTGGGACATCTCCATATCATCTAGTCTATGGGAAAGATCCCATTTTTTGCACTAATATAAAATTGCAAACTCTTCATTTTATGAAAGAATATCTTGAAACGGATAATCAGATTGAAGCTCGATTAACCCACTTGATGCATATTGATGATAAGAGAAATGAATCCATGCTTCACTTATTGCGAGAGGGTTTTCATAATTAATAACCTTTCAAAATATTATTTAGTAGATAATAATTTTAGTAATTCAATATCCAACATGCACATGAGTATCTTAAGCAATGCTAATACATAATAGAAGGAAGACACATACTATTTGATTCCATATTGTCAAGACTCTTAATATATGTATGCCTTATAAGTCCACCATACCGCTCAATCATAATATATATATATATATATATATATATATATATATATATATATATATATATATAGAAGATAACTCATATGTGTATATTATTAAAGAATAAGATTTTTCATGCAAGGATATATATTAGTCCATATGATGCATATGACTATAACTTCCAATAAAATCACCAAAAGAAATACTAGGTGTTCAATTTAACCAATAGAAATTACAATTTTTTAGAGATTATCATTAAAAGCTATAGTTTATGAATGAAAAAATATTTATTTTTATTGTACATTGTCAAGGATAAGATGTTAGACATGATACCCAATAAAATTTTAATTTTACTTATAATGCATTTAATTAGTTCAACCTAAATAAGGGTTGTGATTAAGTTCTTTTGAGTAACACAAATCATGATTATCCCTTTTAGTTCACATGCATTATTTAAATTGGCACATGGGTGGAATATATTATTTGGAAATTCAAATGTCATTCCACCTACCTTCTATAGTAACCCATATGCTTGAAGTCAAAAAAATAAATGTTCATAATCAATTTATATGGTAATGCGATGGTTATAAGTCTCATGAAGGAATTAATTATACAAGATTTTATGTGATAATGCAGTAGTCTTAAGAAAAGTTTTACAATAATTTTTCCTATCCTCTATACAATTTGGATTTAGTTACAAACTTTAAGAATCTTAATATGTAGTTATAATTTACCTTTTTACTACCTTGGTGAGATCAGACCCTTAGTATGAAAATAAACATGCCATATCATGTCATCCACTATTTGTATTGGCTAGTATACCCCATGCACTCTAACAAATTTATCAAATATTTAAACATATTCAATATAATCTTTAAAACACTAATTTTAAATTAAACATATTCTTACCCATAACCCATTTTGCAATAATAATCACAAAATCTTCTATAGCACTAAGATAAAAAAAAATATTGAACACTAAAACAAAGGGTATTCCAAGGTTAGTATTTGATGCCAATGACCCCTAATATGTGGTTATTTTAGTGAATCATTAAAATAAGGGCAAGCTTTGTATCACTAGTTTCCAAAAAACTCATTTTATGAGTATCATAATTCCTTTTATTTTAATAATCCCACTAGTTCTTTCATTACCCCTACTTTAATCAAATGTCAAGGCTTCTCTAAATGCATTATCTCTAACTATAGGGCTTGTGGGAAGACCACTTCCATTTCAAAGAAGCCAAATATATTTATACCATAATGGAAATGGAACTAGTGGTTGTCATTATGGAGGCCATAAGGAATAAGCAGAAGATAAATGTTGGGATCATAGCACACAAAATCTCACTTATGTAGAGATAACAATGTCATCATCAACACCAGATATCTCACTTCCATCCTCAATATCAACATCATCATCAAAACTATACCATCAAATCTAGTATCATGTTGTAATATCTTGTTAATATTATCTCCAAGGTTGATCTTGCATTCCTCACCTCTACATCATGGGATGGAGTCTCTATAGATGAAATTGAGAGAAAAGGTACCCATAATAGTAGCCTTTATGGAAAATATTCCACCATTAATAAATAAGTTTTCAATATGAAATTGGTCATCTTGTTGCTACTTTTGAGGGCTATGCCAGGGTTTTCCACTTGTTAGAGATTGACAAGGTTTTGAAGGTTGTGATATTTTCCTTGGGGATGTTGGGAGTGATCTCCTAGCTCATGCTTGCTCTTAGGCCCATGTTCAAATTTTTATCCACCTTAAGACTACAAGAAAATAAAGGGATAGAGGATTATCTCAAAAAATTCATTAAAAAGAATCCATTTTGAAATAGTTGTATATTTGAAACCTCTTTCATATAGGATGATAGTTTTAGTATCTTTCCAAAGGAGACCTGAAAGTTTATTTCACATGAGTAGGATCTACCTCCATGTACATGTATATGTTTCTATGCATATGATTATATTTAAGAGGTGTTTTGCAAATTAATTATCAAACACCTAAGTTTTTATCTCTAACAATCCTCTTAAGATAAAATTGACTAAACTTTAATTTGATCACTAAATTTGTAAGATAGATGCAATAATACAAGAATGTAACAAAAAAGGTTCCTAAGCTAGGATGCTTTTTAAATTTGAATGATTTGCTAAAACTAAAGATATTTTTTATTTTCAAGGAAAACAAGAGAAGATGCAACAAACAAGATTAGTCTAAATGCAACTATATGACTTTAAAGTCCTTACCTAATTACCTTTTGAAATAAAATATTTTAAATATTCTAGGGATTCCTTAATTTTTCCAAAATAAGTGTGTTTCAAAATTTTTTTATAGAGAAAACTAAGATGCCATAGATAAGTAATAATAAATAGAAAATGGCAAGGACAAAGTTACTTATTTTCAAAAGGTTGAGCAAAAGCACCATAGAAAAGTACCATTGGATTTGGTGGAAGCTTTGACAACTTGGAACTAAGGGAAAAACAATTAGAATTAGGTCTAGGGGACCTATATAATTACAAAAAAGTGATAAACTACCTTCATCAGTTGATCAAACCCCCTATTCTCTATAAAAGTGAAATAATGCCTTGACCACGAAGGATAAAGTAATTTGATAAAAGCAACATTGAATTTAGTTGTAGATTTGCTATGTAAAATAGAGTATAAAGAGCCAATTTTTGGGTTGAGTGGTGCTACTGACCTTGCAACTATAAGTTGAAGCATTTTAGGGTGAAATTGGAGGTAAATGTGGTCCAGATGCTGTCAAATTCAACAAAATGGTAAAAATACTAATTCCCAAGGCCTGCAAGCTTGAGATTCACAAAATCTTGTTAAATGATCCTCAAATTTCCCAAATATTGTGGTATTATTTATAAAAGATAAAAAATCTTGAGATATGATAGTAGGTTGCCTGAAAGGATTAATATCAAAAACTAAGGAGGCCTAAGATGTGAAGAGAATGAGCTAAAATAGTTATATGATGAAATGAAAACGTTACAAAACTTAATTGCACTTAAGATATCATGAATTGAGGGTTACATACCAATGAGAATATGTTAAATAAGATAGTATGCTATTACTACAGCCAAATGGAGGACTATAATAGATATTTGAGAGGTTTTGGACTCAATAGAGAAACTAATGCTTAATGGAAACCAAGATTTAATGAAGCAATGGAAAGGATGAAGATATTGAATACCTATAATACCTAAAAACAATATTAAATTTAGTTCAAAACATGTATATATTCCTAGAAATAAAGACAACATGAGTTTACAAAAAAGAGTAGTGATCAAAGCATAAAAAGAGTAACATTAGATTTTAAAATAGATGTCTAAACCTACAAATGAGATGTTAACAAATGTGTTGTTAGTGTCCTCCATCCTAACATTATTAGTTAGTATTAGTTAGTATTATTAATTATTTAATTATTATATTATTAACTCATAAAGTGAACCATCATATCTCTTCATAACGTGAACCATCACGTCTCTTCACCAATGTAGCTTTAGGGTAGATATATATATATATATATATATATATATATATATATTAGGTTGGCTGTTCACATAAATCATCCAAGAAGAAGAATAAGAAGCATAGATTCTAAAGAGGGAGCCCCCTATAAGTAGCAAGGAGGAAGCCCCCTATAGCGACAAAGCAATTACAAGGGACCCCCTTTAAGTGGCCTATGATTATATTTTATATAAAATTATTTATCAAATTTACACAAGAACATCAAGGTTATTGCATTTGGTATCAGAGCCATGTGGGACCCATTCATGTGGGAATTGCTCAAAGATCTTCATAAAAACACTACCATGCGTGAGTATGAAATTCGATTTAAGGATATCACCAAACACAACACAGGGTGGGGTGAAGCATTTGTCATATATTGCTTCATAAAAGGATTGAAAGAAGAAATTAAAATAGAGGTGACAAAGTTCAAACCCTATACCATGATGTAGACTATTGGATTGGCAAAATTAGCTGAAGATAAAATCAACGCACAACGTCAATTAGGGAAACCACCTATGGGGAAATCTCAAACCACTTACATTACCCCCAAATCTATGCATAATGGAAAGGCACAAAGTACTTACACAATCCCCAAACTTAACCCAACCCTACCAATTAAACATCTTAGTTTTGAATAAATGAAAGAACGATAAGAAAAAGGTATCTACTATCATTGTGATGTGAAATTTGTTTGTAATCATCAATGTATTACACCTGCACTATATATTTCAGATGCAACTATTCCTTGTAGTTCTCCCAACAACAAAAATGCAATTGAGGTAGATATAGTGACAGATACACCTGATGACAACTAAAGATGAGGAAGATGAGGAAGATAAGGAATATGAGGAAGCTAAGGAAGCTAAGAAATATAATGAAGATGTGGAAAATGATGACAATGAGCAAGCAATACCCAAAGCACATGATCACAATTATGAAGGTAATACGGTTGATATAACATAAGTGATCGATGCATCAGGAAAGGATGAGGTAGACATTCCTAAAGTGATTCATTATGTCCAAACATGCACTCTACAAGAACTACAATCAATTTTCTCTCCAGTAGTGAGTTATCGCTACAGGGTCAAACCTATTCAAAAACAAGGCAGAAAGGTGACTACACACTCCTCCATTGCCTACCCTAGGGAACAACATGAGAATGTAGAAGTTTTACCACCTCTTTTTATGCATCATTTTAAGGCATTTAAAGAACCCAAAGGGTTGCCCTTCCCTCATCATCACACATTTACTATTTTTTTTGGCAACCCCATGCTAACGCTTCATCCTTCTCGATATCCCTGCCTACGAAAGGATGAAATTAAAAGAGTCCAAGAACTTACGTAAATACTTCTTGGAAAACAAAGGACAAAGCTCCTCACTTTGAGCTTTGAGGACAAAGCTCTTTTTAAGGAGGGTGGCATGTTAGGATCCTCCATCCTAACATTATTAGTTAGTATTAGTTAGTATTATTAATCATTTAATTATTATATTATTAACTCATAAAGTGAACCATCACATCTCTTCATAACGTGAACCATCACGTCTCTTCACCAACATAGCTTTAGGGTAGATATATATATTAGGTTGGCCATTCACACAAATCATCCAAGAAGAAGAATAAGAAGCATAGATTCTAAAGAGGGAGCCCCCTATAGCGGCAAAGCGATTACAAGGGAGCCCCCTTTAAGTGGCATGTGATTACATTTTATATTAAATTATTTATCAAATTTACACAATAACATCAAGGTTCTTTTATGTGTAAGATTATTTCAATGTATAAAAGGACTACTATAAGATATTGTTAAGTAAAATAAATCCAAATATATGTGAATAACTAATATTTAAAAATTAGAATGCATGAAAAATAAGTGCAACAAATAATTAGAAAATAAAATAGAGTAATGACCTTGCATAAGATGGTTAGAGGAACAAAGATAAATGAAATGGCTATAAATTAAATAGAGAGGTAGAATAAAACTTGTTAGAATGTTGTAAATAAGGATTAAAAGCATAAAATAACAAGAAACATGAAGATTAATGGCTAAAAAATGGAAATCCAAGTATTAGCAAGGCTTAAACAAGAGGTAAATGCATAAAAATCAAAGCAAAGGAGATGAAAAGAGAAGGGATCTAGGGATTTTACTACTTAGAAATACCTCCTCTTGGAACCAAGATGATCTCCTTGCCCCAATACCTATTTAACTTGCTCTAAGTGCCCCAAATGCTTGACTCAAATGATCCAAATGCAAGAAATGAGAGTGAAAGAGAATGAGAAAAAATTTGGCAGAGTATGGCTATCATCAATTCTTCTATAAAATAACCATACAAAGAGCTCTATTTAAAAATTTGGGAGGGTTGATCCTTAGAGGGAAATAAGTTCAAAGATGACATTAGGATAATGACCGAATTTGTATTTCAGAGGCCTAAGGAGAGGATTGAGCATGTGTGATCAAACTACGGAGTGGGATGAAGGAATCCATATGATTTCATTTTTTTCCAAGACATTTAGCTCATGTTACAAAAGCACCACTAAAATAGTGGTGGATTTATCCAAGTGGTGCTTTTGATAAACAATCAAATTGATTGATCAAAATATTGAAAAAATACTATTTTGCAAAAGCATCAATGTTTAGCAATAACACAATTGTGGTACTTTAGAAAAGTATGTCACTTTTAATGGTAGTAGGATTTGATGTTTTGGTTACCTAGGTTAGGGTGATTGATTGCAAATATGATGTCTGGTATCTTTCCTAGAGTTAAGGGTTGGAAAACATGTCAAAATTGGGTGTCTATATTTTGTACCATTTTGATGTAATTATTGTGAAATTATTGTATCAAAATATGTTGTAGGACTCCAATTTTAACACTATAGTGCTTGTTGATGTCATAATATGTTATGCTAATAAAATAACTATGAATGGAGTTGATTTGGGAAATTGATGATTGATCAGTTTCATTGTTGCATGTGTGCCTTTAAATCAATGCCCCATGAGTACTTTGTAATTGATATCCTATGGGTTCCCCCTAGATATTTATCCCAAAATAATAATTTGGATAAAAATATTGATAAGATGAGATGCTAAGGTGACTATATGAATAGAAAGAGTACCCTGGAATGAAAGATAGGTAGGGTTGGTGGGTGGGTAAAGGAAGAGGGGTAAAAATGAGTTCATTTTTATCGTACAAGTTTGATTGTTGGGAGATATTTTGATTTATTTATTAGGATTAAATGGAAACTATTAGGAGACCAATGCATTGCATAGACTTGGTTCGAGGATTAAGTTGAGAACCAAAGAGATTTTTAGGGGTATTTCCCAAAACCATAACTTGAAATTTTTATTTTGGGTCATTATTTTGTATTTTTTTAATTAGTGGCACATTTGTTTTGTGTGGTGCTTTTGATAGTGGTGTTGATGCCAATATTGGTGATTTTGATAGTGGTGTTTTTGATAAATTGGAAAAAATTAAGTGAGGTTTGTATGGGTATTTTTTAAGCATTACCCACATGCACTACAATAAAAGGTGTGAGGAAGTATATTTCAGGCCTCAACAATAGAATCAAGAGGAAGCTAGGCACTTTTGGCCTAGGTATGTTAAGGACTGACCCAAAAATTCTTAGATTGGAGAGCAAGAATACATAATTTTGCGAAGTCCTCATCCCATCATAATATTTGTACCCAAATGAACCTTAAAGAGGTGCCAAATTTTTGATGCGTAGCTAGAGAGTAAGAATACAAAATATGTCTAAGTAATTAGCCTATTGGAATATTTGTACCCAAATGAAGCATGGGGAGATACCAAATGTCTATGAATTAGTCAAAAATTAAAAAATATCTAAGTATTGAAGCTATCAAAACTTACCCAAACTGGGTAGGTCATGCTACTAGAAGTTCATTATCTGTGGGTAATCTTGTTATGCACACAACAACCATGAGTCAACTATGGTAAATAAAAATGTATATCTAGAAATTGTTATTAGTTGGTGGATGGTTGTCATCTCACTTCCTCAATATGATAAATCCACTTTTCAAATGATCTTAAAAACCAAGATAATTATGCAAATGTTCAGGGTGGCTTAACTAAAATGTCAAAAAATAATTAATAAACCATATGAAGAAGCAAAAGTAGTATGACTCAAGATAAAGGAGATTAGACCAGGTCAGCAAAGCATAACCAGGTGGTTAGAGCAAGCATACCTTCGAGTGGCTTAACAAACTGTGAAATCTTCTGATACAACAACAATACACTCTCTAGGAAATGATGCTTTGATAAACAAATATATTGTAAAAGGCTATAAATAATAGAATGTAAAATGGTTGGCTCTTAGGCTTTTATAATTTGCATGTATGAAGCATTTTGCACATTAAGGAATATAAGGAGATTGTTGTTTGGCCTCTGGTTCACCTTGTTGTAGGACATGTATGTATGGATTGCTTATTTCTAATTATGACTTGTTGAATGCTCATGATATTAATTTTGCTTTTTGGATTTTTATTCATAACTTGTTCTTTGTTTCTAGAATCTACAATCTAAAAGATATATAATGTATGAATGGTATTGGGTAGAAATTGGCTAGTCTGTTAGGCAATTTGCTTGTTGTCTTAATTGCATAAGATTTTATATCTCATGTACTTTGATGTGGCTTAAGTTGCACCATTATAAGTTCTAGCTTCAGATTTTTTTTAGTCTTTTATCACTCTTTTCCCCCATATTTTACGAATAATTAGCTTAAAATTTAAGGAACCAACCTCCTCCAGATATTGACCACTGAAGCCTCACAACTTATGGGTCATTCAATGTTGGTCAAGGTCTATGGGCGCACAACCTTACCTTAGGAAAATTTATGGACCAATAGTTTTTGGCGCGCCCAATGGAACCTAAGTCCCACTTCTTGTATAAATCAGAGTTTTCATGATACTCTACTTTAGTTATATCATTTCAATAACCTGGTGACTCCATATAAATAGAAACCCAGATCTATGATATGTTGCCTTTTGGAAATTTAGTTCCATACTTCATAAAAGCATTAACCCACCATGCGATCAATAGATTTTGGAATGCCTAGTGGGATGCAAATCCCACTTCTTATATGAATCAAAGTTTTGGTGATATTATGCTTTAGTTACATTCTTTCAATCACCTGGTGACTCCACTATAGATGCAATCTAGATTCAGATATGTTGCTTTTTAAACCCTTAAATGTACCCCACTTTTATCGAAGGACTCAATATTTAATGGGTAATATTGACCTCATTAGTGAAGAAATTATGTTCACCTAGTAACTCTCATATCAAATATAAAAATATTAAAATATCAATGCCACATCAAGGCTCTATGGTGCAACAACATTACCCACTTTAGAATGACATAGTTCCCCTTAATGTTTGGCTTCTTCATAAAATACCCAAGGCTGCTCTGAAGACCTTGCATAGCTATGATGACAGAGAGGGTATTGCATTGGAACATTACCAAGATGTAGCTTCCTTGGCTACTAGTTATAACATTAGATCTAAATATATAATAATTAGACTACTTGTTTCCTCTCTAAAGAAAGATGATACTTTGGTACAAATCATTGGAAACTAGGAGTATCTACACATGGGCAAACTTGGATGAAGCTCTTATCAACACATTTGATGATTGTAGAGATACTTTCTTATTGCTTACATGATTCTCATTCATTAATAAAGCTCTTCATGAAAATACTTGGAGGAGAATTTCCTAGGAATTCCAACCATCACCTACCTAAGCATATCTCTACTACATCCATACCTTCGATCTTGACCTTAGCATTCTCATTCAACAATCTAAAGAAAAAAGTTTTTCTCAGATCTTCCAAGAGTCCATTCATGCTGAAAATATGCTAATTATGGCTACCAAATTTTTATCTAGAAATATGGATCATCTTATAAATTAGTCAATGATTTCAGATTTCACATCACACTCTTAGGTAGCTAATTCATGCCCATTGTATAGTTTTGGAAATAAATGGTTTTCTACTTCTCAAGTGAAAAAACTATAAATAGAACAACAACCAAGGAAAATGATTTAGAAAATGACTAAAGAAGTTAAAAATATGGAGAAATAATTCACATAGGCTGGGAAAAATACCTTTAACAATGAAAATTTTGCATCACCTCAATCTCACCAACAGGTTAACTTCTTGCATGCTGAGAGATTAGAAAAAGGTACGAACGAAAACATAGAATAGAGTGAATATTATAAAAAGGAAAATATAATAGATGCTTTGAAACTGGCTAGGACCTATACACTTAGCAAAGTTCATATCCAAGCAAATATTCAAGTTAACAATTCTCAATGGCTCCCTCTTATGGAGAATATTACAACCCTCAATTTTGTGCATAAGCTAAAATAGTAGTCAAAGACAAATATTATCATAAAAGGTCAGACTGAGGACCACAAAAATAGCCATGTCTTATTTTTAAGAAATTAAATCATATATAAAGGCATGCAAGAAAATTCTCAACTACCAACTTCTAAATCCCTAAATTAGAAAAGGGCTAAGATTTGTAAGAGGCTATATTTCCCAAAAATGACTACAAAATAGAGAACAAAAACTGTGAAGTAATTTTATTGCCTATTCAAGGTCTCTATCTCATTTAATAAGAATTTTAGGAGAGACTTGTTGGTGTGTAAAAATGTGGACCTAAAAGACATCTTCGTTAATATATAGTTAAAGGCCAACAATGCACTTACAAGAAAATCCCTTTCAAAATTCTCAAAAAATCACCCCTCTCCTTTTTATTTATCTCTCTTCTTGGAGAATTGATTACTTCATAATTGTGTAGTGGATTCAAAGGCCTAACTCTTAATTATGTCGATAGATGTCTATAGAATTTTTCGATTGAACTTAGATACACAAGACTTAGGGTTGCTATATTTTAAGGGAATACCATTGAAGAGGATGGGGAAACTGCACAATTTTCTAGTATTGATAAGTGGGCATCTAGATTTGGTTGTTATTCAAGATATAATAGTGGTTGATATACCTTATTTGTTTAGAATATTTTTATCTTAAGATTTTGTGAAATAGGTAAAAGGATGTATGACTTAGGAGCAAGATCAAATGATAATCCCATATGCTGAGAAAATCATCAAGATACCAAGCCAAGAGTTACATCCTTTCTGCATTGAAGGTTACAAAAAATAAAGGACAAAACTAAGTAAGGAAGTCATATGCAATATAATGTTAAAACCTAGTGACTCATAAAAAAAAAAAGACAACTCAATCTAACACATATTATCTATCCTATGACCATATGTCATGCAATATTTCAGTAACAGGTCTTAAACTCCAAGTAGATATAAAGTATTACAATGATAATTATCCCTAGGCGTAACCCAAAACACAATAACAAAAGAAGAAAATGAGCAAAGGTTAGAAAACCAAATGGTTTACTAAACAAGGGGATACGTATAGGACACATTAGAAGGGGTAACATATGGCTGGGGGGAGTCATAAAAATAGGACAAAATGATTTATGGTACACCCAATATCTGATTATAAAATTTTTAGAACTAGAATCAAAATTGGAATGGAACCCAATCAGGATTGGTAACAACTGGAGTCTGTGGCAAACTGAATATGAGCAGACACTCAAGTTTGATGTCATGTGGTTTGGGCATTGTAGATTCATAGGAATATTTATAAAAAGTCTTCCAAGCCAAATATGGTAGGTATACCATGATTTTGTATATATAATTGACAAATAAATAAGTAGCATGATCATGGCCATGTCGGATAAAATATGAGAAGTTCATAGAAGTTAGGTGTATTGCATCATCTTGTACATAAAGTTAGGGATGTAAAAAAGGGGAATCGTTTTAGTAATTAATTTTGATCTAATCAAATCATAAACTTGGCTAAAATTTTGAAAAATTGAATTGAGAAGATATTTTGCTTGCCATCAAAATTCCTTTTTAGATGCACTTTCTATTTGCCTTCCATTTTCTTCTTCTTCTTTTCCTTTCTTCAATAATGTATTGAATCCACTTCCAAATAGATAAGAGCAAAACAGTACAAAATTTGTAGAAAATGCCCATGAAAACCTGCCACATCATAAAGCAAGGATTGTTGCAACTAGTAAGCGTAATAACACATCATACACAAAAGGACATGATGTCAACCGAACATAGCATCATAAAAAAATAAGGATCTTAGTTGACATAAAATTATAATTTTAATAGACATTTCACAAAATACCAAACTTCTCTAAAAAGAAAATCAATCAAAAGATGCTAGCTGGTAGAGCCATCATTTGAATCCTTGCTCTATTTAAGACTTCATACATAACCTAAAATTGAAATAAAGTATTCTTGAAATGAGAATGAGGATAGAGGTGAAGAAGGACATTTGCACCATTAATTGTGATCAGACAAGGAGATTCTTGCTAAACCATGTAAGAAAGAAAAAGTGCAAAAATAGCAAATGCTCAAGCAATATGTTTGTTCCTAAAGTAGTTGTTAGTTATAGTGGAGTATGCTCATGGAAGTGTAGTTTTTTGGAGTATCCCATGGACCAGGTAATTTATTTTACTATTTTAGTGGGATATTTTAAGAACTTTATTCCCTTTAATTTCTCGTTTTTGTTTAGAAATTTTATTTCTTCTAGCATTCGCTAGTTAAATTTACCACAAACTACTTTGGTTGTTGGTATTTTTAATGCTTCTTCTTTTACCTCCTCTTTTCCTTTTCCTCCTCCATGTAAGTATTATTTCTTCCAATATTTTTTCCTCCCCATGTTTTTCCATTCTACTATTTTTCTCTGTTTCTTTTCACCTTTGTTGGCAATTTTGGGTACCTTGGGTACATTGCCTTTGCTGTAGTGTAGATGTTGTCATTGATGTCAAGAATTTCTTGAAGCAATTTGATTTGATGTCAAGGAATTTTTTTTGTTGAAGGTTTTAGCATGGACAGTAAGTTTCCAAGAAGATCAGAGTAGCTCAGTTGCAAAAGATCAAGAAAAATACAAGTAAGAAAAAATTTGCAGGCAGCTGGAAAAACTGTCGCAATTTCGTGATATGTTTGAGGAGAGAGAAAGTGTTGGCAAAATTGTCATGATTTCACGACATGTTTGAGGAGAGATAAAGTGCTAGAAAAACTATCATGATTTCGCGACATGTTTGAGGAGAGAGAAAGTTTGGGCAAAACTGTCACGATTTCGCGACATGTTTGCAGAGAAGGAGAGCAAGTTGGAAAATGTCACGATTTCGTGACATGTCGCATTTTCATGACTCGAAAAGTGCAAGAAGGTAGAAAAGGAAAAGTGTCGCAATTTCACGACATAATGCAAGGAAGTTTGTACGGACGAAAAAGTGTCATGATTTCATGACATAATGCAGAAGAGAGAGTCCGCAGGGTGAACTGCTGTGATTTCACAAGTTTGAAGAGAGAGAAAGTTATTCAGAAAGTGTCACGATTTCATGACTTGATGCAGAGTTCCAAGTGAGAACAGTCACGATTTCATGACATGCTACAAAAGACAAATTGAGGACTGTCACGATTTCGTGACATGCTGCAAAAGCTCGAAATGGGAACTATCGTGATTTCATGACATGCAGTAAAGGGAAGAGTCTGAAAGAAGAAGCGTCACAATTTCATGACAGGCAGTAGAGAAAGCGTACGAAAGCCAGAAGTGTCATGATTTCATGACAGGATGAAAGAAAAGCTTTCGAAAGCTGAAAGTGTCATGATTTCACGACAGGCTACAAAGAAGTTGTACGGATGCAGAAAGTGTCACGATTTCATGACAGGTTGAAGAGAAAGCTTACGGATACAGAAAGTGTCATGATTTCGTGACAGGTTGAGATGGCAACTTTCAGTTGGAGAAAGTGTCACAATTTCATGACAAAAATAATTAGCAAGTCTTCTTTAGAAGAAGCATCGTGATTTCGTGACGAATTCAATAAGGAAGAGCTCAAAGGCGAAAGTGTCACGATTTCGTGACATGTTCCATTTTTTCTAGTGCAAGCAAAGAAGAAGGCCATGAAGTCAAAAGGGTCATGATTTCATGACAGAGTTGAAGATGATGTTAGCAAGAGGCAAAAGTGTCATGATTTCATGACAGAAGCAGAGAAGAAGGCTTTGAAGATATAAGGGTCATAATTTCATGATAGGAGTGAGGATGACATCAGTAGAAGTAGATAGTGTCATGATTTCATGACATGTCATAGTTTTGTGACTCAAGCAGAGAGGAAGTCGACAAAGGCTGTAGTGTCATGATTTTGTGACAACAGAAAAAAGGTGTATGGTAGGCAAATGTGTCGTGATATCGCAACATGTTGTAGTTTCACGACAGAAGCTACCGAAGATTTATAGAAGCGGTTGAAGCCGATAGAGTTAACTTTGAGCCGACAATGCTTAGGGTTTTGCAGTCGACGGATTCTAGGGTTATAGCCGACTAAGATTGAGTGTTTTGATCTTAGAATTTATGCTATAAAAGGAGGGCTATTTTGAGATTGTAATTTTTGAATGCGTGTATCGAACTTGCGCAAGTAAAGTCTGTTGTGCGCAAGAGAGAAATTCGAGTCGAATCGATCGAAGTTTGCGTTCGAAGTGCGATATTCACAGATAGAGTGCGGGGGAGAAGTTCGATCATCGAGAAGTAGAGTGTGTGAAGACTGTGCTACTGTGGTTGCACAGAGGAACATAAGTTGATGTTCGATCGAGTGCTGTTGTGTTTGCATAGAGGTGCATAAGTTGATATTCGATCGAGTGCTACTGTGTTTGCATGTTAAGTGCAAAAGTTGGTTTTGACCAAGTGTGGCTGTAACAGAACAGAAAGAGGAAGAGGACAGACTTGTGCCAGATTGAAGTACTATGTTTGGTGCAGATCAAATAAAAATATAGAGGACATTTGTGCTAGACTGAAGGACTGTGTTTAGTGCATATTCGAGGACCAACTTTGCGATGATAGAGTTGAGGACAAAGATCTCCGACGAGAGCGAGGGAAGACAGGTGTCTTCCGTGGATAAAGTTCCACTTGCTAAGGGCAGAGGAGGTAGAGGTCTTCTAGAGGATCATCACTAAAGAGTAGAGCTAGGGGAAGGTATCTCCTTTGGGTTGATGCCCATAAATATTGTAATTGGGAAAGGTATTCCCAGATTGAGAGTTGATAAAATTTAGAGAGAAATTTTATCCGTGGAGTAGCCCGCATTGGGTGAATCATGTAAATTGCTATGTCTCTTTTGTGGATGGTTTTTGTGCATTGCTTTTATTACTACTTTTAATATTGCTATCTATACATTGCATAATTCTATTTTTGAAAGCTATTTTGAAGCAAAAGTAAAAAGTGGTCTTATACTGTTCACCCCCCTCAGTATAAGCTTGTGTTCTTCAATTGGTATTAGAGCGGGTTCCTTCAAAAAGTTTAACAACTTGAAGGAAAAGCTTGCAAAGAACACAATGGACTATTCAAGTGGCAATGCAGCACCTATTCTTGATGGATCAGATTTTGGTCTGTGGAGTGCAAGAATGAAAGTTTATCTAATGGCACTTGGTAATGAGGTATGGGAAGTGATTGAAGATGGGTACACTATTCCTAAAAATGGTCCTTATACTAAAGAAGACAGGCTCCTACATCACAGCAACTCAAAAGCCATGAATGCAATCCTGAAGGGTTTACGGAAGGCTGATCTTACCAAAGTGATTCACTGCAAAACAACTAGTGAAATGTGGAAACAGTTGCAGGTAGTTCACACAGGTGATGTAAATGTCCGAAAAGCCAAGTTGAGACACTTCAAAGGTATGTTTGAACAACTTAAGATGAATGATGATGAAAATATTAGTGACTACATGCTTTGAATGGATGAAGTGGTTAACTCCATGAAAGACTTAGGTCTTGAACTTGCTGAAATGATGTGTGTGATAAGATTTTAAGATCTCTTCCTAATAGATTTAGTGAAAATATTTTTGCCATTGAGGAAGCTAAATATTTAGATAAATTGAAAAAGTATGAGCTCCATAGTATACTTGCAGCATTTGAGCTGAGAACTTAAGTAAAAGTTGATGTCAAGAAAGAGGCAGCCTTCAAAGCTACCAAGAAATCAAAGCAGGAAATAGGAGCCCTATTAATACAATTCATGTTAGGCTTATAAAGGATTGCAAGTCTATAAGATGTTGGATTAATAAGGCTTCACTACCTAAGTGGTCTCTTAAAATAAGCAGCCTTTGATGAGTTATCTAATGATTATATATCATGATTATTTGATAGGCCAAGTCAAGATACAAACTTTTTTGTTTATTGTGTGGCATATTGTAGACATAGAAAATTGACCCACTTGAGTGATTCATTTTCCCTAGACCCTTAGAGAGACCCTCCAACTTACCCAAAGCAATATTGGACCTCTCTCACCCCTTATTTTCCCTTTTTATTAGCTTTGGTTAAATCATGTTTAGCTCTTACGAGGCATGATTTCACCTAGCTAGGGTTTTCTCTTAGAAAACCCTAATATTTTCAAACTAACCACTTAAATATTAGCTTACTCTTGGTTTGCCTACACATTCTTGTTTCAAATCTCTTATAAATAGAGTATTTGAAGAATTATTTTTCCATGAAAAAATTCCAAGTAAATATCCTAAGCAAGAAAGCAACCAAGAATCGAAGAACATGTTTTTGAGACAAGTGATAACAAGATATTATTGTAAGTGCCAAGTTATTTGTTGAAGTTATTTTAATTTTATGGATATCTCTTCTGCTGCATTGATTGTGTTGCTATCCTTGGTGGATAAGAGTTGAAGCCCTAAGGAGGAGTCTACTATCTTAGAGGTCTTCATCCTTGTGTCTACGTTTTTGCCACCACCACATTATTTTTGCTCATTTACATTTATACATTGCTAATTTTACATTTGTTGTTAATTTATTTGAATTTTTCTATTGCTTTTTTATTTTATTGCAAAATCCGTAATTACAGGGCATGATTTTGCCAGTAGTGAAATCATGATCACTCCGTATTTTTGGAAATATGAGTAAGTTTTGTTGTCATTGATGTCAAGAGGTTGATGTCCTAGTTCATAATTAATGTCATCAGGTGGTTTTTCCAAAAGGCAAAGAAGAAGTTTAAAGGAATAGGATATAATATTTATTTTAAATATTATATGCCTAAAATGCCTAAAGAGTTTGAAGACCCAATGAAGGAGAAGCAGGTTTAAAAGGAAATAATGATATTATAATATTTAATATTATAATATTTCAGGTTAAAGGTTGAGTTGAAGAAAAACAAGGTCCAAGGAGTTATTAAATTATAAATCCTAAAAAAGACCCATTTGGTAGATTTTAAGGTTATAATTTAATTTATTTAAATTTAAATAAATAATAAATGCATCAAAAGTTAAAAGATAAATTCGAATTAAAAATTGAATTTCCTACATTGTCGACGTGTTGGACAACATGGCATATGGTATAAAATGGGCAAAGTTTTTAATTAAAACTTATCCATGCGATTTGTGTGCCCAAAGTCCTATGTAATTCATGTGCTGCAAATGAAGGATAATTTGCATGTGTTTAATATGAGTGGGCAGACGTGTTGATAATACGAAGAGGAGTGTCAAGAAGGTCTCAAGCGCTTAGTAGTGCAGGTGGTATCCAAGGGTTGGGTTACGGTGTGTGTGAGCACGTGATCACGGGTTCGATTCACGTGATCATATTTTGCAAAGGAGAAAGCGTTTTCATTTGCACTAAGTGGAGAAGAGACAAGGCATAAAATGAAGTCGTGCACCTTCTAAATATTATGAGGGCACATAGCCCAGTTGGTGGACGTGCATTGTGCTAGGGCATTGGAAAGGTGAGGTCGCGTGTTCAAATTTATCCGAAGTCATTTTGTTGGGTATAATAATGCTTCTCACATTTTAAATTGCCAAAGGTTTTGATAATTAAAAAATTGCATTAAAGGGTAGTGTGGAATTTAAAAGGTGGTTTGTGAGTTTGTTGAGGGAGATATAAGGTATAATAAAATTAAAATATTTTATTTTAATTTTGGTGGTTAGAATTTATAAAGTAGGAGTGATAAGGTATGCAAGGAAAATTGTGTTTTGTATTTTGAAATAAAGATACATTGTGATAATTGTTTTGAGAGAAGAAATAAGGTGCATAAAGGAAATTATTGTGAAAGTAAAGTTTTTGAATCTTTGCTAATTATTTTTGAAGTTTGGAGATTATAAGGTGTACTTGAGACTTAATGTTTTTGTATGGTAAAATAATTTTTGAGGGAATAATTGAGTGAAGGTTTTGAGTAATATTGTTTCTATATAACCTTGAAATTGGCAAAGAGGAGTTAATTATGATTGAGACAGGTTTTGAAGACATATATCCATAAAAACAAAAGGTATAGGTATATCTTCCTTGTGAGTGAAATATTGTTGGATTGAGTGTTGTGAAATGCAAAGTTGGAGTGAAAAGGTTTGTTTGATAAGCATTGTTGGAAATGTTTGAGTGAGTTTTCATATGCATGATTGGTGAATGTTTGTGAGAAAATTTGTGAAGAACACAAGATTATACTGAGAGGGAGGTGAAAAATATAAGGCCACTTTTTACTTTTCTTTCCCAATCAATATTATGCAATGTATAGATAGCAATATTAACAATAGTAATAAAAGCAATGCATAAATCACCACACAAAATAGAGACACCATAATTTACATGGTTTGCCCAATGTGGGCTACTCCATGGAGAAAATATTTCACTAAAATTTTCTCAATCAATCTCTTGGGAATCCTTTCCCTATTACAATATTTATGGACCTCTATCCAAAGGAGACACCAATACCCTAAATCAAGTTCATGGATCTCTATCCATAGGAGAAATCCTTATCCTCTGCTTTGGTTGGTGATCCTCTAGAATACTACTACCTCCACTACACTAGCTTGTGGATCTCTCTCCATCGAAGACTCTTATTCCCACTCATAAGACTTGTCCTCACTACCCTAGCTAATGGATCTCTATCCATTGGAGACTACTATCCTCTCTACTTTGTCATCTCCAGATCTCTATCTCAAATTTGTACTAAACACAGTCCTTCGATCTAGCACAAATCTACTCTATCTCTGTCTTTGGTCTAGGACAAACCTGTCCTTAAATCTGCACCAAAATTTTGCTCTCAAATCTGTACTAAACACAGTTCTCCAATCTAGCACAAATATGTCCTTAATTTTTGTCCTCAAGACTTAACTTAAGGCTTTTATCAATTCTACTTGATCCTCCGTAAACCTTAACTCAAGTTTTGAAAAAATAAATCAACTCTGCTCTTAAGTCTTATCAAAGACATGTCTCAAATATTTCTTGTAAGCTTCCACAAAAGCTCACACTAATCTATCCACAAGTCCTCTCTAGAACTTGCTCAAATCTACTCCATAAGTCCTCTCTAGAAATTTATCAATATGCTCCACAAGTCCTCTCTATAACTTGCTCAAATATGCTCTACAAGTCCTCTCTAGAACTTGCTCAATCTGCTCCACAAGTGCTCTCTAGAACTTACCTCAAATATGCTCAACAAGTCCACATAGAACTTGTTCAAATTTACTCAACAAGTCCACATAGAACTTGCTCAAATATACTCAACAAGTCCACTTAGAACTTGCTCAAATCTGCTCAACAAGTCCACTTAGAAATTGTCCAATATGCTCAACAAGTCCACTCAGAACTTGTCCAATCTCATAGAAACATAAAGAGAATTGTTAGAGGCTCAATATAATCTATACTAATAACAATGATCAATTTATTTCAATCACTCTCTTAGAAACATAAGAAGAATTGTTAGAGACTCAATATGATTCAAATACAACTCAATGCTCAATCACTTTCTCAACTCAAATTAGAATATATAATAGTTTGTTTTATGGAACTTTGAACAATCACTTCACATAACAACTTGACTAGGTTCAACCAACTTTACTCAACCAAACACTCAATGAAACAACCCTTGCTTACAAACCCTAGTCCAAGCTTATGATCACTCATATAAAAATGTTTCCAACAATGCTCAACATTAAATCTCACATAAAAATGATACTCATGTTCTTTTCAAACTCTAGTTCAAGTTCTTTGCTCAATAACTCACTTCAACAACAATGCTTATAAAAAAATCTTCACATAGCAATGATACTCAATCAAGTTCTTCACACAACCAATGACTTCAACAAAAATGCTTATCAAACAATCTTATCATAGCAATAATAATCAATCCTTAGTTCAAGTTCTTCACACTACCAATGAACTCAACAACAATGCTTATAGAATAAGGTTTTAACAACAACTCTTTATTCCAGAAAATCTTGAAGCATTAACTCAACTCATTCAATAGGAAATCCTAATCAAGTCGTTTTCACTCCAAACTTATTTTCCAAAAAACCAACCAATCAATTTAACTAAGGAAGAATGTGCTCAGATTTTTCTTGATTATGGAGGAATCTCATAAATCTTCCACAAACATAAACACTCTTTTTCTAAGCTCAAATAAATTGTTAGATAATAATCTTCCTCAAAATACAATGTAAGTATCAAGACAAATATACACCTTATCACTCCACCTTTAAGAAATTATTCATCAACATTTATAAAAATTAATATACCACTTACACCTTACGATCTCCCAAACTAAAATAATATTCAATTCACTCTTCTTTTAAAAATAACTCAATGCTTAGAAATTCCCTTTATCCTTTTATAAATTCAACAACTCAATGTGACACCAACACTTTATTTAAAAAATAAAGCAAGCACCTTATTCCTCCAAATTTCAAAAGATCAATAATCAAAATAAAAATATTTTAAGCAACCCTTTTAACTCCCTAAGACCTCATGTCAAATTTAGGAAATATAAAAAACTAATCACATTTTTTATAACCTTGGCCTTGGTGGGAATTGAACTCACAACGCAACCTTCACCCAACACCCTAGCCGCGGCTCCAACTGCCACGCGATCTAGGCACTCTCTTGGAGAGTGCAGAGCACCACGTGCTCAATAAAACTCTCTGATTTGCCAAGCAAAACATGTGTCATTCCCTTGGCACTTCCAACACCAATGCAAACACTAGAATTTGTTGTTGCCATGCTTCGAACACAGGTCACTTGGTGCCTCAAACACTTTAACCAATGCCTTCTTGCCACTAGGCCACGCTGCCCAGATGGCTCCCAATTTTTTAGCGCTTTCATTTTTATCCTTATTATCTAGCACATAAAACACAAGATTTGTTTCCCTTTTTCACATGAGCTCTTAAATTCAAATTTGCGTACATTAAAACACTCGAGCAAGGATAATTAAAATGCTTCTTAAGGCATGTTTTATATAGTCCTTTCCCTCCTTTATGCAAAAATGTTGATGCTCGAATTGCCTCCAACTTTATTAGACATCGGCGCTCGAATTTCCTTTGGAGCTTATTAATTTATAAAATACTTAAATTCATTTGAATTTAAATTTTATAAATTAATTCTTTAAAACCCTTTGGTTTTATTAAGACCATATTCCATTGTACACCTTGGTATAAATAATATTTATTAATAGATATTAAACCTGCTTTTAGCTTTGAAATAGTCTTCCTTAGGTTTTTATGTAAAACCTTTTAACTTATGCTTCCACATAATAAAAAGTATTATGGAGCCCTTTTGCCTTTAACCTCTGCTTTATTCCTCTTTACCTTTGACATCATCAGTGACATATTTTTGGAGATCAATAACAACTCTTGACAACTTTGTTTCTTGACAATTTCCTTGAAATTTAATGATGACCTCATTTATTGACATCAATGACAACTTTGACTTAAGGACTCAAAATGTCCAACAATCTCCCCATTTTTCATTGATGGCAACCCAAATTATTTTTACCGAAAACTTACCTTTTATTTTTTTTCTGCCCCTCTTGGGACATTTTTCTCCCTAGCTCAATGCTCTCTCAAATACCAAATCTCTCCCCCTTACTCAAATATCTCCCCTTTGATATCAATGGCAAAGGGTCACATTTGGGGCTAGGAGCTAAGAATGAGCCTCTTAGCTTAGCCCCTCCCCCACCTTCTCTTGAAGTGGTTAATTCTAGAGTGGGAGTATTTCTACTCCCAGAAAACATTGTTCTTTATATTTATCCTCTTTCCTTATTATCTAATCCTTCTGATTCCTATGACTATTTATTTCCATATCCATGTTCTTGTTCATGTTCCTATTCATATCCATGTTCCTGTTCCTATTCCTGTTCATATCCATGCTTGTGTTCTTGTTCATACTCATGTTCCTATTCCTGTTCCTATTCATGCTTGATTCTGGAATGTTTGTTCTACACAAATTTGTTGTGTGACCATAATTATTACACTTATAACACTTAATGTTATTATTACTTGGAGGTGCAAATGTTTTAGGATTTCTCCTAGTAAATCCATACCTTCTTCTGTCATGAACCTTGCAATTCATTGCCTTGTGACCAAACAGATTTAATGAGTAGCAATACCCATCGAAAAATTGTTTTTTCCCATATTTTTGTCTTTCTTGTGCCCTATGTTACTCTCACAATGACACTGAGAGGGGGGGTGAATCAATTTAACTCTTTAAAACTTAAATCTTCAACACTCAAAGCCAAAACAATGAAAACATAAAACCAAATAAAGAAAGTATAACAAGAGAACATCACACAACACAAGATGTATCGAGGTTCACAAATTTGGCTACATCCTCAAAAATGACTGTTTGGACTCCCATCCAAATCCAACCTTTGCAAAGCACCAACTTTACAATCAATTTACCAGCACCCATTGGAAGGAGCACCAACCCCTTATTTATCTGCACCAACAGAAAGGAGCACCAACCCGTCGACCAAGCACCCACTTGATTTTGATATTGATAATAAAATGACATATATGAATGTATTCATTGAAACCAGAACCCTTTATGGTATGTAAGCTCAAAATATAAAAACTTTCTATTTCACCCAGTATAACATCCCTCTCTCTGCATTATTCAGAATTTGAATCTTCTCTTCTTAAAACAAATTGATTGTTATCTTAGCTCCTTTTGCCAATTGCTAAACGCTTTCTGGGTATTGTGTAAAACTTTTTCTATGAACTCTTCTCAAAATTTAAGCCAAAATGGATATCATATGAGAAATTTATGCCAAAAATATTGAAGTGACGTTTTTCCCCACTCCAAAAATCACAGATTTTCATTCTTTATTTTTCTCCACACACACTTCTCTCTACACAAAATAAAGTCCCCACTTTTCAATAAGATCCATTGTCACTTAAAAAGCACACACTTGCATTCTTTTTCCCTTTTTAATTTTAAAAAGATTTTTTTTAATGAAGCTTCTTAAAACAATATAACTTCCTTTTTTTTATTTTGAGAAGGCATTTCATCAAACATGTCACATGCAAGGAATTGACACCTTACTCATTATCTTTACTTCAGAGCCATGTGACACATCAAACCAAAAATGAAATATTCTCTATTTTATGCCTTGAAGGTGTAACAACACTAAAACCAAAACTTTTGTGACTATGCAAGGTCGAAACGGCCAACTAAAGGATTTTGCACAAGTGGAACAAATTGACATAAAAGTGACCTGTACCGTTTTTGCAACAATCATAACTCTCACCTTAGAACTCTGTTTTCTCTAAAATTTGAAATGTAGAATATTTACAATGCTGAATACATCCAGTCTGAATATCACTACATAAATCCTTATGTTTTTCCTGTACCACCTCCACGAAAATTGCTGCTGACACACTTTTTCCAAAAAGAGCATTTTTGTGATAGTCTTGCAATGCTTGTAACATTCGTCTCATTTCTTCGTTTTGATGGAAATTTGGAACACATGTTATTGAAGATAACAACCACCTCTATTTTTAATTTCACTATAAAATTCTTCTTGGATTGCTTGTAGTGCTTCTGACAAAACTACCTTTTTTAGGCCTGTACAACCACTTGCCAAATCATCCGCCAAGATACCAAAAACGTCATCGATCAATCCAAACACTATGCTGACACCTCAAATGCTGTTATGGACTTTTTACTGACATGTTGTCATGTTATAAACTGATCAATCCTATCCAACTATGCTAGTGATGACTTTTGCAATTTTTTGACAACTTCCTGACGATTTTTTCAACTTTTGCAAATTTGCACAAACAACCTATAACAACTTCACCCAAACATCAAAAACATACTCATAAGCATTGAAAATCACTGTACATACTCTGAAAAACCTGCATCAACCTATCCATCTGAGTGTGTTGACAACAATGACAATATTGTCGTTGCACCTAGCTCAACAATCTCCCCCTTTGGAATTGTTGGCAACACACGCATAATTTCCTGTAAATCTTCTCCCCCTTTGACAACAAGACCAAAGGGCTACTGCAAACTCCCCATGAGTCCATGCACAACATTCTTAGGCAAAAATTATTATACTTAGCAAAAATCACAAACATAACCAAAAATATAAACAAATACACAAATGCTCCCTCTGAGAATGTGGCTCCAATAGCTAGTCAATTCTTGGGAAGTGTGACCACTCCCAATTTCTTGTGAAGGTACTCAAAGACTTCCTTGGGAAATGGTTTGGTGAAGATATCCGCTACTTGCTCTGTTTTTGGAACAAAATCCAACTTAACCTCACCTTTCGCAACTTTCTCCTTCAAAAAATGATACCAAATAGCAATATGTTTTGTGTGAGAATGCATAACCAGATTCTTTGAGATGTTAATGGCACTGGTGTTATCACACTTAACTGAAATTGACTCACTAAAATTAATTCCAAGATCCTTCAAATTTTTTTCATCCATATCACCTGCGTACAACACATTGTCATTGCAATGTATTCTGCCTTTGCTGTGGATAAGGATACTGACTCCTATTTCTTACTGTGCTACGTGACCAACCTGTCTCCAATATAGAATGCACCTCCACTAGTACTCTTCCTATCATCTACACATCCTACCCAATATACATCTAAATATGTAATAAGGGTGAAGTCCTTACCTTTCAGATACCTGAACACATACTCTATAGTACCCTTGAGGTACCGAAGAATCCTCTTCACTGCTGTCACATGAGTCTCCTTGGGACTAGCCTGAAATCGTGCTACCATGCATACTGCCTATAAAATATCTGGTCTGGTAGCTGTCAAGTATGGTAAGATCCCAATCATATATCTATACATAGTTTGATCAACATGTGGCAATTTTTCATCCTTGCTCAACTTGCAACCTATCGTCATGGGAGTGCTAACTGGCTTACAATCCTCCATTGTGAACTTTTTCAGCATCTATTTCACATATTTAATTTGAGAAATAAATATGCCCTTCTCCTTTTGATTAACTAGAAATTCAAGGAAATACGAAAGTTCACCAATCATTGACATTTTAAATTCTTTCTGCATATTATTTGCTAAATCTTTACACAACTCATCTTTGTTGCTGCCAAATATGATATCATCTATGTATACAACAAGAACAATATGATGACCATTTTTTTTTTTGACATACAAATTACTATCCACCATACCTTTCTTGAACCCTTGACGAGTAATATAATTGTATAGCTTTGCATACCATGCTTGAGGTGCCTATTTTAAGCCATATAATGTTTTCTTCAACTTTCCCATTCAAAAATGCTGATTTCACATCCATTTGATAAAATTTGAAATTCTTGTAAACTGCTAAAGCCAGAAATATTCTAATTGCCTCTAGTCTGGACACAGGTGCAAAGGTTTCCTCAAAGTCAATACCTTCAACTTTTGCATAGCCTTTGCATACCAATATTGCTTTGTTCCTGACTACATGTCCATCTTCATTCAATTTTTTTGAAAGACCCATTTAGTATCGATTACATTTTTATTTGCGGGTCTTGGTACTAACTCCCAAGTCTTGTTTTTATCAATCTGATCTAATTCTTCATTTATTGCCTTTACCCAACTTTCATCTTTGCTTGCGTCAGCAACATTTTTGGGCTCAATGTTGGATAATAAAGAGTAGTTACTTACTAATCTTCTTCTTGTCTAAACACCAACTGTGGGGTCTCCAATTATTTGCTCTCTAGGATGATCTTTTTGCCAGCTGCCTATTTTGAATTTCTTATTTTCTTCCACTTCTGAATCATTGTTTGAATCCTTTGAGTCAATTTTTGTTTTCTTTTCTATTTCCTTTTCCTCATCTCCTTTAATGACCTCTTCATAAATTGGGTAGTTCTCTTCATAGCTAATTACTCGTTCCTTTCCTTCATCAACTTTAACATCAACACTATCCACAATTTTCTTTAGCCTCTTGTTGTAGCATTTGTAAGCTTTGATTTTTGATGAATAGCCAAGAAAAATACCTTCATCTGCTCTATCTTTAAACTTACCAAGGTTTTCTTCAGTTCTTTTGATGTAACACTTGCTGCCAAAAACTTTAAAGTATCTTGATGTTGCCTTTTTACTGAACCACAACTCATAAGGAGTTTTGCTTTTATGTGTCCTCAAAATGCACCTATTTTGGATGTATATCACATTATGGACTGCCTCTTTCTAAATTTTTTTTGCTACTTTGCTCTCAGTCAACATAGTCCATGCTATTTCTTACATTGTCCTATTATTTCTTTCTACCACACCATTCTGCTAAGGTGTCCTGGTTGCTAAAAATTGTCTCCTAATGACATATTTTTCACAATACTCTATGAAATCCTCTGAAATGAACTCTCCTCCTCTATTTGACCTTAAAAATTTAATCCTTTTTCTTGTTTGATTCTCAACTTGGTTTTTGAAAACCTTGAACATCTCAAAAGCTTCTAATTTATGCTTCAAAAATAGTACCCATGTCATCCTGGAATAGTCATCTATACACAACATGAAATATTTGTCACCATTTATGATTTACATTCTCATGGGTCCACATAAATCAGTATGTACTAGTTCCAAAGGTTTGCTTGTGTAATACTCTTTTGTTTTAAATGAGACTCTAGTTTGCTTCCCCTTTTGACATGAAGCACAAATGCTATTTGTGAAGAACACAAGCTTATACTGAGAGGGGGGGGTGAACAGTATAAGACCTCTTTTTACTTTTTCCTTTATACTTCAAAACAGTAAAGCAATATACCCAAAGCAATATCAAAGCAATGCACAATATCATCCATAAAGTGACACCAATTTTAACATGGTTCACCCAGAATGGCTGGGCTATGTCCACAAAACTTTTCTCTAAAAGTTATCTCAAATTTCTTTGGGAATCCTTCCTAATTACAATGTTTATGAGCCTCGGCCCAAAGGAGATACCTTCCCCCAATCAAAATTTATGAGCCTCTGCTCAAAGGAGATACGTTCCCCCAATCAGAGTTTATGAGCCTCTGCTCAAAGGAGATACCTTCCCCTCTGCTCTAAATTTATGAGCCTCTGCTCAAAGGAGATACCTTCCCCTCTACTCTAGAAATGATCCCTCAGAAGATCAACTACCTCTACCTCTTACCAGCACGTGGAACTCCTTTCCACCGAAGACCTCCTATCCTCAATGCTTAGCCTAAGAGACCTTTGCCTTCTATGATCATGTCCACAGTAGCTCAACAACCTATATCAAACATAGTCAGTCGGTCTAGTACAAGTCTTCCTCTGTCTGTCAGATCTATCCAACTCTTAAACAAATCAATCCTCTGCATACAAGCCTTCTCAAAGACTTGCCAAATCTGTCCTCAGTTTCTTCTCATAGAACCAATGCACCTCTGTCCTCAAGTTCTCTGATAGAACTATCAAACTCAGCTCACAAGTCCTCTGCTAGGACCTATCCAAATCTACTCATAAGTCCCCACCGGAACCTATCCAAAAACTAGTCACAAGTCCCCACCGAAACCTGTCCAAAATTGCTCACAAGTCCCCATCGGAACCTGTCCAAAAATTGCTCACAAGTCCCCATCGAAACCTGTCCAAAAACTCAGCAAGCTCACCAAGAAAAATTTCTTAGTAGGAAATTACAAAGTGAATTTTTAGAGACCCAATGTGATTTGTCAACCTCATAGAAGCATAAAGAGAATTGTTAGAGACTCAATATGTTCTATACTCAAATCCCAATCTCAAAACTCAACTCAAACCAACTCAGCTCAATATCAATATCAAATCTAAAAACTCAACTCAATATCTGAAATGGATAGAATAGAATGCTTTCTTTCAAGAACATGAAACCCCAACAATTGCCAACTATGCAAAGAATCACATAACAATGATACTCATGTTCTTTTCACCATCAATTAGGGCTTCAAAAACAATTCTCATCAACCAAGGTTCAATCAACACCATTCAACTCAAAACACAACCTTGAAGCATTTCATAATCAACATCAAAAAAGGAAACAAGTAGAACTCCTTTTCTCTTCAACATTATTTGAACAAAAAGCATCCACCAACTCAAATCACCAAGCACAAAACAAATTTTCAAATCATCAACAAAGAAGTAAGCCCAAAAATTTAACCAAGTAAAGAATAGCTTGATTATAGCAAATTTAATGAAAGCTAATGTCAATCTCAAAGCTGCCCACTTAAGGTTTCACAACTTCACACAAGAAGCAATTCTAACCTTAAAATATCATGCTTTCATTTCCATAATCAACCAAAAGCACTCTCAACATTACAAGAAATATTTATCCCTTATACACCTTATTTCCCCCTTATAGTCTTATCAATAATAAACTTTATCTCTCATAAGAATGCAATAAGATAATGCAAAAAATACCTTAAAAAGAATATTTTATCAAAATAAAACAAGCTTCAAACTCCTTATAACTCCTAAGCTGTTTTTCTCTCTAATAAACTTCCTCCATCCGTAAAATACACTAGCAAAAATTAATTTCAAAAATACCTTGGCCAACACCAAAAATCATGCTATGGAGAAATTGTGCACGAACTCTAACACCACCCATTGCATTCACTTCAATGAAGAAAAAAACCTTTTCACGTTATTCGAACGTAGAACCTCCCATTCGGGTAGCGCGCCAATAGCCTAGCCGCTACCGGTGCGCCAAAGGTGTCCGGTGAGGTTTAAACCTCACTCTATTTCCCTTGTACCTTCTGTGCCAGGGCTAAAATAAATAGCAGGCCTCCCTGTCTTCTGACATGAATGACGATGACGAAACCTTACGACAGATACAAAAAATGAATGGCGGATATCCGAATAGCGGATCATGAAATCTCAGCGAAGAAGAAATTGAACATCAGATCACGAAATCACAACGAGCAACACTTTTCAAAAATGCGGATGGGATAATATTTGATATTCAACATGGGAGATTTATATGCATATTTCCCATAAACTCTTGATGTCGACGAGGATTTTAACACGTCGGGGGAGGAGTTTAACACGTTGACGGAGGTCTTGGCTAGCGCCCACAATCTTAGAACATAGCGCCATCAAAGTTAAGACATTTGCGCCATGGGTTAGGAGAACCCAATGCAAACAATAAATTAATATTTATTTAAAAATAATTAAAAGGAACATTAATAAGGTTTTTAATTATTTAAATAAATACTTCCTCCTGTACCCAAATGAATTAAACTAATGCATCCACCTGTAATCTTTAAACCTGCCAACTTGGAGTTTACAAAAGACCTTTGAAATTGTCATGCCGTAACCTTCATCAAAACAAATTGTTTGACATCAAATCAAATTCCTTCAAGATCTTCTTGACATCAATGACAAATTATACACTTGAGCAAAGGCAATGTACCCAAAGTACCCAAAATTGCCAAAAATCTCCCCCTTTGTCATTGATGGCAAACCTTTACTAAAAACACTTCTCAAGAGCCAAAACTGAAACCAATTGTGCTAACAACTGAGAATCTTCCTTTAAAGTTTTTCTCCCCCTGACTTGAAGCTCTCCTCTTCACTTTGAAGCTCTCCCCCTTACTAATATCTCTCCCCCTTTGTCGTCAATGGCAAAGGGTCACCTTTGGGGCTCGAGACTAAGAATGAGCCTCTTAGCTTAGTCCCTCCCCCACCTCCTGATGAGGTGATTAATTCTGGGATGGGAGTAAAACTCCCATTAGAAACTGGTCATCATCAGCATCTATAACTTCCTTTTCGGGCCTTCTCTTGAACTCTTTGCCCATATTCTTGTTCTTGTCACTGTTCTTGTTCTTGTTCTCATCCCTGTTCTTGTCCATGCCTTGATTCGTGGACCTGATCATGCCACTATTCCTGTTCCTGTATTATGGAATTTTAGCTCTACACTGTTTGATTATGTGACCTTCATTGTTGCACTTGAAACACTTGATGATGTTGTTTCTCTGAGGTAAACCTAATCTTTGAATCCACCAGTTCTGACCAAACTTGTTTTGACCAAACCTGTTATGACCAAACCTGTTCTGTCCAAACCTGTTCTGACCAAATCTACTGTTGAGCAAGGTGTTGCAAGAGTTTTGTCATTGTTTTCAACACATTCAGTTAGATCAAATGATGCAGTGGATAGGCAGTTCAGAAGTCATTCAGATGCAAAGGACAGAAGTTCAAAGGTTATTCAGAACATGGACAATGAGTTTCACAGAAGACCATAGTTGCCTTTTTGCAGAAAATCAAAGAAAAAGACAAGAAAACTGTCGTGATATCGCGACATGTTTTCTATCATGATTTCGCGACATGTCGGAGGAGAGAGAAGGCGTAAAGAAAATTTTTGCGATTTCGCAACATGGACTAGGAGAGAGAAAGTGCAAAACAAAATTGTTGTGATTTCGCAACATGGCCGAGGAGAGAGAAGACACAAGGAAAACTGTCGCAATTTCGTGACATGTTCAGAAGAAAAGCGCTAAGGCAAAAAACTATCACGATTTCGTGACATGTTCGGAAGAAAAGCGCTAAGGCAGAAAACTGTCGCGATTTCATGACATGTTCGGAAGAAAAGTGCTAAGGAAGAAAACTGTCGCGATTTCGCGACATGTTCGGAGAAAAAGCTCCAAGGAAGAAAAGTTTCGCGATTTCGTGACATGTCGAGTTTTCGTGACCCGAAGAGGAGAGAGAATGTACAAAGGCAAGTATGTCACGATTTCACGACATGTTATGTTTTCACGGGCGAAAGTCAAAAAATAAGCCAAGGTAGTGAAAGTGTCACGATTTCGCGACATGTTCCGTTTTCTCTGGTAGCTAAGAAGAAAAGTGTACGGAAGCCAAAAGTGTCGCGATTTCGTGACAGGTTGCAAGAAAAGCCGTTGGAAGCTGAAAGCGTCGTGATTTTGCGACAGGATGAAAGGAAAATGTACGGATGGAAAAAGTGTCATGATTTTGTGATAGGCAGTAGTGAAGTAGCTAGTAGGATGAAGATGTCACATTTTCGTGACATGTCACGGTTTCGCGACTCTAGGAGGAGAGAGACTGTACGACACCAGAAATGTCGTGATTTTATGACAAAAACAGAGAAGAAGGCCTAGAAGCAAAAAGGGTTGCGATTTCATGACAAGAGTGAGAATGACATCAGCAAAATTTAGAAGTGTCACGATTTTACGATAAGAAAGGTGGCAAAGCTATCAAAGGCCAAAAGTGTCACGATTTCATGACAACAAGGACAAGAAGGCGTACGGATGTAAAATGTGTTACGATATCGCGACATGTTGGAGTTTCACGAGGAAAGCTACAGAACCAGAGGAACGGTTGAAGCCGACAGAGTTAAATCTGGGCCGACATTCATTAGGGTTTTTGAGCTAACATTTATTAGGGTTTTGAAGCTAACATTCTAGGATTTGTAGCCAACTAAATTTAGGGTTTTTTAGCCGACTAAGTTTAGATCTTTTCTCATGATTTTACGCTATAAAAGGAGGACAGTTTCAAGACTTATTGTCAAAGCGTGAATTAGGTCTGCCATGCATAGAAAGTGAATCATGTCGATCGACTGTTCGGTAGCAGAGTGTGTGAAGTATTAGTGAAGAAGCAGAAGCGATAGTTCGATTGTGTTGAAGCGAAGTGCGAAAGGCAGTTACGAAGTAGCAGACTGGTTGTGCGAAGCTTTTGCGCAGCAGAAGCAGAGTGCATATAAACTGTAGACTGTGTGATAAGGTGAAAGTATTATTACTATAATTTTCAATTATTTCTATTGAAGTCCAAGTTGTAGCTTGGCTTAAGGAGTTGGTGCTCCTTCTAGTAGTTGTTGGTGAATTGGGGGTTGGTGCTCCTTTCTGTAGGTGCAAAAAAATTGAGGGGTTGGTGCTCCTTCCAGTTGGTGCTAGCAAATAAATTGTAAAGTTGTTGCTTTGCATAGGCTATATTTGGATGGTAGTCCAAGCAGCCATTTTGAGGAGTAGCCACTTTGGTGAACCTCGTTAAATCTGTGTTGTGTGTGATGCTTTCTTGTTGTATCTGGTTTAAATTTTCTTTATTTTAGTTTTTAGTATTGCAAGTTTAAATTGTTAAAATATCACACTGATTCACCCCCCTCTCAGTGTCACTGTGAGTTCAACAATTGGTATCAGAGCCAAGTTCCTGTACAGGCTCAATAAGCTAGGGTGTTCCTGGTAGTGACGCTATGGCAGGTGGTGAAGGTTTCTCCTCAAACAAAGCACCATTGTTTGATGGAACAAATTATGTGTTCTAGAAGATCAGGATGCAGACATATCTTCGAGCTTTAGGATTTGACATCTAGAATGCAGTAGTCAATGGCTACATAGCTCCTTCCACTGCTGCAATCGACAGCACCGATAAAAAGGCTTTTGAAAATGACTCTAAAGCAAAAAATGCCATCATGTGTGGACTAGTGGACAGTGAGTTGGTCAAAATCATAAATTATGAATCAGCAAAATATGTTTGGGACAAACTATAGAATATTCATGAGGGAGATGACAAGATCAAGGAAGCCAAGTTGCAAACTCATCGAGCTCAATTCGAATCTTTAAAAATGACCAACGATGAGAACATAGAAGCTTTCATGCAGAGAGTTAATGGAATCACTAATTCAATCAGAGGTCTTGGAGAAGAGTTGGATGATGCTACTATCATGAAAAAGGTTTTAAGATCGCTTCCCCAAAGGTTCGATTCTAAAGTCTCTGCCATAGAAGAAGCTAAAGACTTAAATCACTTTAGTATGGATGAGATGCATGGTTCTTTGACTGCTTATGAAATGAGAATCGGAAGGTCTAATCCCACAGATAGAGAAGTAGCATTTAAAGCTCTAAAAGGTAAAGACACAAAACAAGAATCTGAAGAAGAAGAAACTTCAGATAAAATAGAAGCAAACTTTGTCAAAAAAATGAGAAAAGGCAAAAGAAAATACAGAGGAAAACTACCTTTTAAATGTTTCAACTGTGGGGGTATTGGACACTTTGCAACCAAATGTCCTCTCAATGAGAAGGACAAAGGTGAGGAAACTTCATGTCAAGAAAAAGGTGAATGGAGGAAGAAATCTAACTTCAGAAAAGGCAATTTCAAAAAGAAAAGCTTTATATCCAGGAATGCATATTCCTCAGAAGACGATTCTAGTGAGGATTCCGAAGAAGGAACAGTGAAGCTCTATTCATGGCATTTGAAGTAGAAAATTCTGAAGAGGCAGAAATCTCAGAGAAGAAAGAAGGTATGAACTCTAAAGTTTTTGTTGAAAAAACTGAGGCTGAAGTTGATCTAGAAGGTGAGCTAGTTTCTACTCTTATAGAATGAAAATTTGAGAAAAGAAAGAATAAAAAACTGTCAAGAAATCTTGAGGATGCAAATGACATTATAACCAGTTTAAAAACACAGACAAAAGAGTACAAGAAAATGTTCGAAGATCTTGAAGTTCAGGTAACCATGAAGATAGATTACTACTGTAAACTGGAAGAAGAAAATGTTGGTCTTCGAATTCAGATACAAGAGCTGGATCAAAAAATTAGCTGCCATTAAAAACGTGAAGAAAGTGCGATGAAGTTGGACAAAATCCTAAGCGATCAAATACCCGTAGGTATCAAATTCGGTCTGGGTTTTATTGAAGGAGAATTATCAAACGGACCAAAAGCCAGAAATGTTGAATGTGTAAGGAGTGAAGACAAGGAATAGGTTGTTGAAAGAAAAACAAATCATGTAAAAGAAAGCAGTAATGCCAGGCCTGAAAGGAGAACTGACAATGATGGCTTTACCAAGGTCACACATCAAAAGAAAAGAAGATCTATGGCTCCTGCAACAACTTGGCAAAGACCATCGTTCAGGTTCAATCATTACTTTTATGGTTTCTATTTCAAATGTAATGGTTATGGACATAAAATTGCTGACTGCAAGTATAATGTAGGACCAAGAAGTTTCACTAGTAGAAATACTTTTGCTCCTCTAATAAGTTATGCAGTAGAATGCTTTAATTGTCACAACTTTGGGCATATTGCTAGAAACTATCATAGTACCTCTGTTTCAAATCAATCTCAGAAAAGAAGAGTTCAACCATATAGGGCAAAACAAAATAGAAATCTTTCTGAAAGATATGTGCAAGATTCTGAAAAGGGGAAATCCAAGCTAAAGCCCAATACCATAGTCAAAATAGAATGGAAATAGAAAAAATAGCTCAGGGAAGAAAAGGAATCTCTAATAGTATAGACAGCTTTCAAGGCTCAGAATAAATGTGTTCCATGGATTCTTGACAGTGGTTGCTCGAGTCATATGACAGGTGATAAACAGAAGTTTGAAAAACTACAAAAATATGAGGGTGGCTCTGTAAAGTTCAAAAATAATGATGGAGCCAAGATAATTGGAAAAGGATCGGTCAAAATTAGTGATGGGAAAATCAAGTCAGAAGAAGTTCTGTTTGTGGATGGTTTGAAACATAATCTGTTAAGTGTGAGTCAAATCTGTGATAAAGGACATGAAGTAGTCTTCAAGAAGTAGGGTTGTGAAGTCAAAAAAATAAATAGTGGGAAATTAATAGCAACTGGCTCAAGGACGTCTGGCAATCTGTACACACTCTCAGAATCTTCAGAAGGTACGTGTTTCATTGGACAAGAAGAAGAGAACTAGCTGTGGCACAAGAGGCTTGGACACATAAGTTTCGATAACTTGGTGAAAATTAGCTCGAAACAAGCAGTGAGAGATATTCCAATCATTAGAAAACCTTCAAATAGTGTTTGTGCCTCATGTCAGAAGGGAAAGCAAACCAAAGTTTCATTCAAAACAAAAGAGTACCACACTAGCAAGCCTTTGGAACTTATACATACAGACTTATGTGGACCCATGAGAACACAAAGCATAAATGGAGACAAATACTTTATGTTGTGTATCGATGATTATTCCAAAATGACCTGGATATTTTTCTTAAAAGATAAAATAGAAGCTTTTGAAATGTTCAAATATTTCAAACATCTAGTTGAGAATGAAATAGGAAAAAGGATCAAATGTTTACGATCAGATAGAGGAGGAGAATTCATTTCGAATGAATTTTCAAAATACTGTGAAAAACATGGTATCAAGAGACAATATTCAGCAACTAGAACTCCTCAGAAGAATGGTGTGGTAGAAAGAAAGAACATAACTGTACAGGAAATGGCACGCACTATGCTGGTAGAAAATAAAATAGCAGACAGATTCTGGAAAGAAGCAGTTCACACAGTAGTATACCTCCAAAACAAATATATGTTAATAACTCATGAAAGCAAAATAGCTTATGAGTTGTGGTTTGGTAGAAAAGCAACAGCAAAACATCTCAAAGTGTTTGGCTATAAGTGTTACATCAGAAAAACTGATGACAACCTTGGGAAGTTTTAAAATAGAGCAGATGAAGGTGTTTTTGTTGGGTATTCTTCAAAAAGCAAAGCTTACAAATGCTACAACAAGAGACTCAAGAAAATCATGGATAGTGCAGATGTTAAATTCAATGAAGGTGGGAAACAAATAGTTAACTTTGAAGAAAACTACCCAATCTACGAAGAAGTCATTGAAGGAGATGAGGTGAATGAAACAGAAAATAAATCTACGATTGATTCAGATAACTTATTCGATGACTCAGAGGTGCAAGAAAATAAGAAATTCAAAACAGGCAGCTGGCAGAAAAATCATCTAAGAGACCAAATAATTGGAGATCCCACAGCTGGTGTTCAGACAAGAAGGAAAGTAATGAGTAATTACTCTCTTTTATCTAGCATTGAGCCCAAAAACATAGATGAAGCAAGCAAAGATGATAGCTGGATGAAGGCAATAAATGAAGAGTTAGATCAGATTGAAAAGAATAGAACTTGGGAATTAGTACCTAGACCTGTGAATAAAAATGTAATCGGCACCAAATGGATATTTCAAAACAAATTAAATGAAGATGGATAGGTCATTAGGAACAAAGCAATACTGGTTTGTAAAGGATATGCACAGGTCGAAGGCATTGATTTTGAAGATACTTTTGCACCAGTGGCCAGATTAGAAGCTATTAGAATGTTTTTGGCCTTAGCAGTCCACAAGAACTTCAGAGTTTATCATATGGATGTAAAATCTGCCTCTTTAAATGGGAAAATCGAAGAAGAGGTCTATATTGAACAACCAGATGGCTTTCAAATTAGTGAAGATCCCAACCTTGTCTACAAATTAAAGAAAGCATTATATGGATTAAAACAAGCACCACGGGCATGGTATGCAAGGCTAGACAACTATCTCTCTCAACAAGGATTCAAGAAAGGGTTGGTCGACAGTAATCTGTATGTGAAAACAAAAGGTGGGCATCTCATAGTTCTTGTTGTCTATGTCGATGATATCATATTTGGCAGCAACAAAGATGAATCTTGTAAAGACTTAGCACATAAGATGCAGAATGAATTTGAAATGTCTATGATTGGTGAACTGTCTTATTTTCTTGGGTTACAAGTTAATCAAAATGAGAAAGGCATTTTCATTTCCCAAATCAAATATGTGAAAGAGATGCTAAAAAGATTCACAATGGAGGACTGTAAGCTAGTTAGCACTCCCATGACAACAGGCTGCAAGTTGAGTAAAGAAGACAAATCTTCACCCATAGATCAAACCATGTATAGATCAATGATAGGAAGATTACTATATTTAATAGCTACCAGACCTAATATTCTGTAGGCAGTTTGCATGGTAGCAATATTTTAGGCCAGTCCCAAAGAGACTCATGTGACAGCTGTAAAAAGGATTCTTCGATATCTCAAAGGCACCATGGATTTTGGGTTGTGGTATCCAAAAGGCAAAGACTTCACTCTTATATCATATTCAGATGCAGATTGGGCAGGTTGTGTTGATGATAGGAAGAGTACAAGCGGAGGTGCTTTTTATCTTGGTGACAGGTTGGTTTCTTGGCATAGTAAGAAACAAGAGTCAGTTTCTTTATCTACAACTGAGGCAGAATATATTGCAGCAACAACTTGCTGTACACAATTTTTGTGGATGAAACAAACTTTGAAAGATCTTGGTATTAATTTCAGTGAACCAATATCAGTTAAGTGTGATAACACCAGTGCAATTAACATCTCCAATAATCTAGTAATGCACTCAAGGACAAAACACATTGCTATAAGGTATCATTTCTTGAAGGAGAAAGTTGCAAAAGGAGAAGTTAAATTGGATTTTGTCCCAACCACAAAACAAGTAGCAGATATTTTTACAAAACCATTGCCCAAGGAAGTGTTTGAGTACCTTCGAAGCAAATTAGGAGTAGTCACACTTCCCAAGAAGTGACTAGCTATAGGGATCACTTTCTCGGGGGGGAGCATTTGAATATTTGCCTATTCCTTTGCTCATGATCATAATTTGTGCTAAGTGCAACAAATTGTGCCTGAGAATTGTATGTATGGACTCAGGGGGAGTCTACAGCAGCCCTTTGGTATTATTAACAAAGGGGGAGAAGAGTTCTAGGAATTTACACAAGTGTTTCCAACAATTCCAAAGGGGGAGATTGTTGAGCAAGGTGTTGCAAGAGTTTTGTCATTGTTGTCAACACAGTCAGTTAGATCAAATGATGCAGTGGACGAGCAGTTCAGAAGTCATTTAGATGCAGAGGATAGAATTTCAAAGGTTATTCAGAACATGGACAGTGAGTTTCCCAGAAGACCATAGTTGCCTTTTTGCAAAAAATCAAAGAAAAAGACAAGTAAGAAAACTATCGCGATATTGTGACATGTTTTTTGTCACGATTTCGCAACATGTCAGAGGAGAGAGAAGGTGTAAAGAAAATTGTCACGATTTCACGACATGGACTAGGAGAGAGAAAGTGCAAACCAAAATTGTCGTGATTTCATGACATGGTCGAGGAGAGAGAAGACGCAAGGAAAACTATCGCAATTTCATGACATGTTCAGAAGAAAAGCGCTAAGGTGGAAAACTGTCGTGATTTCACGACATGTTCGAAAGAAAAGCGCTAAGGCAAAAAACTGTCACGATTTCATGACATGTTCGGAAGAAAAGTGCTAAGGAAGAAAACTATCATGATTTCGCGACATGTTCGGAGAAAAAGCTCCAAGGAAGAAAAGTGTCACGATTTCGTGACATGTCGGGTTTTCACGACCCGAAGAGGAGAGAGAATGTACGAAGCCAAGTATGTCACGATTTTGCGACATGTTATGTTTTTATGGGCGAAAGTCAGAAAAGAAGCCAAGGCAGTGAAAGTGTCACTATTTTGTGACATGTTTCATTTTCACTGGTAGCTAAGAAGAAAAGCATATGAAAACCAAAAGTGTCACAATTTCACGACAGGTTGCAAGAAAATCCGTCGAAAGCTGAAAGCGTCACGATTTCGCGACAGGATGAAAGGAAAATGTACGGATGGAAAAAGTGTCACAATTTCGTGACAAGCAGTAGTGAAGTAGCTAGCAGGATGAAGATGTCACATTTTCGTGACATGTCACGATTTTGTGACTCTAGGAGGAGAGAGACTGTACGACGCCAGAAATGTCATGATTTCACGACAAAAATGGAGAAGGCCTAGAAGCAAAAAGGGTCACGATTTCATGACAAGAGTGAGAATGACGTTAGCAAAAGTTAGAAGTGTCACGATTTCACAACAAGAAAGGTGGCAAAGCTATCAAAGGCCAAAAGTGTCATGATTTCATGACAGCAAGGACAAGAAGGCGTATATATGTAAAAGGTGTCGCGATATCACGACATGTTGGAGTTTCGCGAGGAAAGCTACAGAACCAGAGGAACGGTTGAAGCCGACAGAGTTAAATCTAGGTCGACATTCATTAGGGTTTTTGAGCCGACATTTATTAGGGTTTTGAAGCCGACATTCTAGGATTTACAGCCGACTAAATTTAGGGTTTTTTAGTCGACTAAGTTTAGATCTTTGCTCATGATTTTATGCTATAAAAGGAGGACAGTTTCGAGATTTTTTGTCGAAGCATGAATTAGGTATGCCATGCATAGAAAGTGAATCATGTCGATCGACTATTCGGTAGCAGAGTGTGCAAAGTATTAGCGAAGAAGCAGAAGCGATAGTTCAACTGTGTTGAAGCGAAGTGTGAAAGGCAGTTGCAAAGTAGCAGACTGGTTGTGCGAAGCTTTTACGCAGCAGAAGCAGAGGACATATAAACTGCGGACTGTGTGATAAGGTGAAAGTATTATTACTATAATTTTCAATTATTTCTATTGAAGTCCAAGTTGCAGCTTGGTTTAAGGAGTTGGTGCTCCTTCCAGTAGTTGCTGGTGAATTGGGGGTTGGTGCTCCTTTCTGTAGGTGCAAAAAAATTGAGGGGTTGGTGCTCCTTCCAGTTGGTGCTAGCAAATAAATTGTAAAGTTGTTGTTTTGCATAGGCTGGATTTGGATGGTAGTCCAAGCAGCCATTTTGAGGAGTAGCCACTTTGGTGAACCTCATTAAATTTGTGTTGTGTGTGATGCTTTCTTGTTGTATCTGGCTTAAATTTGCTTTATTTCAATTTTTAGTATTGCAAGTTTAAATTGTTAAAAGATCACACTAATTCACCCCCCTCTCAGTGTCACTGTGAGTTCAACATTCTTTGCCCATATTCCTGTTCTTGTCACTATTCTTGTTCTCATCCCTGTTCTTGTCCATGCCTTGATCCTTGGACCTGATCATGCCACTATTCCTGTTCCTGTATTATGGAATTTTAGCTTTACACTGTTTGATTATGTGACCTTCATTGTTGCACTTGAAACACTTGATGATGTTGTTTCTCTGAGGTAAACCTAATATTTGAATCCACCAGTTCTGACCAAACTTGTTCTGACCAAACCTGTTATGACCAAACCTATTCTGGCCAAACCTGTTATGACCAAACCTATTCCTGTTATTTGCCTTGCAATAAACTGCCTTGTGCCCAAACTGTTGACAAGAGTAGCAATACCCTTGAAAGTAACTAGCACTTCTAAAATTGTCATTTACCTCATTCACTTGAGCCATGCAATGTGAAGCCATGTGACCAAACCTGTGACAAGCAAAACATCTGCCTTGAAACTTTCCTTTATTTGACCTCTTAGGTTTTGAAAACTTCTTCTTCTCATTCTGAATTCTGTTTTCTATTTCTGTGCATCTATCATTCAAGGAATCATATTTTGAAATACTTTCCTCATCAAACTCTCTTCCTTTTGGAGTCTCTTACTAGACTCTCCAACTTGTTCCTTGTGTGGCTTAACAAAACCAAGGCCTATTTTATCTGTTGTCTTTCTTTGACCTTTGATGAGTGACTTAACCTTTTTGGAGCTATCTTGGAACCTGTAAAGCTTATCCTTGTACTCTTTAGTTTCCTATTTCAAAGAAGCAATTTTCTGTTCTAACTCACTATACTCAAGAACCTTAGACTCTAACTCATCCTTGAGTTCTTGTGTCTTAGCCATAGAGAAGTCAATACTTTCTATAAGATCATATCTCTCCATACAACATTCATCTAACTTATCCTTGAGTCTAGAATTCTTCTTTCTTTCCTTTTTCAAAGCACTAAGAGCACTAAGAAGTTCACCTTCAAGATCTACTTCACCTTCCTCTATATCTTCCTCTATTTGTTTGCTTTTTGAATCATCAAAGCCTTTTTCGGATTTCTTATCACTAGAGGTGCTACCCTTTTCAAAAACCATACATGCATCTTCCTTATAGTTTTTTGAAGCATCCTCATACATACTAGAAACCAAATCATTATTTGTGCAATCATCCTCAAGGTGACCAAAGTTTCCACATCTAAGAAATTTCATGATAATGAATCTATGTTTCGGTTCTTCCTCTTTTTCTGATATGAACAACATCTCATTTTCATTATCACTTGAATAACTTTCACTATCACTACTAGAACACTTACTTGCTTTGTCTATGTAGAAACTCTTCTTGTGCTTGTGAGAATACCTCTTTCCTTGATTACAGTGCTCATATTTGTTTTTCCTATGATGCTTGTGCTTTTTAGAATCCTTGCTCTTAGAATCCTATTTATCTTCATCACTTTCATTCTTGGGAACAGTACAGTCAGTAGCATAATGACCAAACTTTCCACAATTGAAACATCTTATATTTTTCATACTTTTTTGCTTTCTAGAGAACTTGTCTTTCTTGCTATAATATGCATCTTTATCACTAGAAGACTCATCACTATCTTGAATTTGTTTACCCTTGGATTTCTTGGTAGCCTTGAAAGCTGCCTCTTTCTTGACATCAACCTTCACTTGAGTTCTTAACTCAAATGTTGCAAGTATACTATGGAGCTCATACTTTTTCAACTTATCCAAATCTTTAGCTTCCTCAATAGCAGAAATATTTTCACTAAATCTATTAGGAAGAGATCTTAAAATCTTATCACAAACATCATTTTCAGCAAGCTCAAGACCTAAGTCTTTCATGGAGTTAACAAACTCATCCATACAAAGCATGTAGTCACTAATATTTTCATCATCATTCATCTTGAGTTGTTCAAAAATACCTTTGAAGTGTCTCAACTTGGCCTTTCTGACATTTGTATCACCTATATGAACCACCTTCAACTGATTACACATTTCACTAGTTGTCTTGTAGTGAATCACTTTGGTGAGATTTGCGTTATGTAAGCCTTTCAGGATTGCATTCATTGCTTTTGAATTGCTATGATGTAGGAGCATTTCTTATTTAGTATTAGGACCATGTTCAGGAATAGTGTACTCATCTTTAATCACTTCCCAAACCTCATTCCCAAGTGCCATTAGATGAACCTTCATCCTTGCACAACAAAGACTAAAATCTGACCCATCAAGAATAGGTGCTGCATTGCCACTTGAATGATCCATTGTGTTCTTTACTAGCTTTTCCTTCAAGCTGTTAAACTTCCCGAAGGCACCGACTTTAATACCAATTGAAGAACACAAGCTTATACTGAGAGGAAGGGTGAACAGTATAAGACCTCTTTTTACTTTTTCCTTTATACTTCAAAATAGTAAAGCAATATACCCAAAGCAATATCAAAGAAATGCACAATATCATCCACAAAGTGACACCAATTTTAACATGGTTCACCCAAAATGACTGGGCTACGTCCACAAAAATTTTCTCTAAAAGTTATCTCAAAGTTCTTTGGGAATCCTTCCCAATTACAATGTTTATGAGCCTCGACCCAAAGGAGATACCTTCCCCCAATCAGAATTTATGAGCCTCTGCTCAAAGGAGATACCTTCCCCCAATCAAAATTTATGAGCCTCTGCTCAAAGGAGATACCTTCCCCTCTGCTCTAAATTTATGAGCCTCTGCTCAAAGGAGATACCTTCCCCTCTACTCTAGAAATGATCCCTCAGAAGATCAACTGCCTCTACCTCTTACCAGCACGTGGAACTCCTTTCCACCGAAGACCTCCTATCCTCAATGCTTAGCCTAAGAGATCTTTGCCTTCTATGATCATGTCCACAGTAGCTCAACAACCTATACCAAACATAGTCAGTCGGTCTAGTACAAGTCTTCCTCTGTCTGTCAGATCTATCCAACTCTTAAACAAATCAATCCTCTGCATACAAGCCTTCTCAAAGACTTGCCAAATCTGTCCTCAGTTTCTTCTCATAGAACCAATGCACCTCTGTCCTCAAGTTCTCTGATAGAACTATCAAACTTAGCTCACAAGTCCTTTGCTAGGACCTGTCCAAATCTACTCATAAGTCCCCATCGAAACCTGTCCAAAAACTGCTCACAAGTCCCCACCGTAACCTGTCCAAAACTGCTCACAAGTCCCCACCAAAACCTATCCAAAAACTGCTCACAAGTCCCCGCCAAAACCTGTCCAAAAACTTAGCAAGCTCACCAAGAAAACTTTCTTAGTAGGAAATCACAAAGTGAATTGTTAGAGACCCAATGTGATTTTTCAACCTCATAGAAGCATAAAGAGAATTTTTAGAGACTCAATATGTTCTATACTCAAATCCCAATATCAAAACTCAACTCAAATCAACTCAGCTCAATCTCAATCTCAAATCTAAAAACTCAACTCAATATCTGAAATGGATAGAATAGAATGCTTTCTTTCAAGAACATGAAACCCCAATAATTGCCAACTATGCAAAGAATCACATAACAATGATACTCATGTTCTTTTCACCATCAATTAGGGCTTCAACAACAATTCTCATCAACCAAGGTTCAATCAACACCATTCAACTCAAAACACAACCTTGAAGCATTTCATAATCAACATCAAAAAAGGAAACAAGTAGAACTCCTTTTCTCTTCAACATTATTTGAACAAAAAGCATCCACCAACTCAAATCACCAAGCACAAAACAAATTTTCAAATCATCAACAAAGAAGTAAGCCCAAAACTTTAACCAAGTAAAGAATAGCTTGATTATAGCAAATTTAATGAAAGCTAATGTCAATCTCAAAGCTGCCCACTTAAGGTTTCACAACTTCACACAAGAAGCAATTCTAACCTTAAAATATCATGCTTTCATTTCCATAATCAACCAAAAGCACTCTCAACATTACAAAAAATATTTATCCCTTATACACCTTATTTCTCCCTTATAGTCTTATCAACAATAAACTTTATCTCTTATAAGAATGCAATAAGATAATGCGAACAACACCTTAAAAAGAATATTTTATCAAAATAAAACAAGTTTCAAACTCCTTATAACTCCTAAGCTGTTTTTCTCTCTAATTAAATTCCTCCATCCGCAAAATACACTAGCAAAAATTAATTTTGAAAATACCTTGGCCAACACCAAAAATCACGCTATGGAGAAATTGCGCACGAACTCTAACACCACCCGCTACATTCACTTCAACTAAGAAAAAAACCTTTTCACATTATTCGAATGCGGAACCTCCCGTTCGAGTAGCGCGCCAACAGCCTAGCAGCTACCGGTGCGCCAAAGGCGTCTTGTGAGGTTTAAACCTCACTGTGTTTCCCTTGTACCTTCTACACTAGGGCTAAAATAAACAGTAGGCCTCCATGTCTTCTGACACGAACGACGACGATGAAACCTTATGATGGATATAAAAAATGAACAGCGAATATCCGAACAGCGGATCACTAAATCTCAGTGAAGAAGAAATCGAACATCAGATCGTGAAATCACAACGAGCAACACTTTTCAAAAATGCGGATGGGATAATATTTGATCTTCAACATGGGAGATTTATATTCATATTTCCCATAAACTCTTGACGTTGGCAAGGAGTTTAACATGTCGACGGAGGAGTTTAACATGTCGACGGAGGTCTTGGCTAGCGCCCACAATCTTAGAACATAGCACCATCAAAGTTAAGACATTTGTGCCATGGGTTAGGAGAACCCAATGCAAACAATAAATTAATATTTATTTAAAAATAATTAAAAGGAACCTTAACAAGGTTTTTAATTATTTAAATAAATACTTCCTCCTGGACCCAAATGCATTAAACTAATGCATCCACCTGTAATATTTAAACCTGCCAACTTGGAGTTTACAAAAGACCTTTGAAATTGTCATGCCGTAACCTTCATCAAAACAAATTGTTTTACATCAAATAAAATTACTTCAAGATCTTCTTGACATCAATGACAACTTATACACTTGAGCAAAGGCAATGTACCCAAAATACCCAAAATTGTCAACAATTTGATGGTTTGCCAATGGTGGGAATATTTCTCACTGTTTTCTTTGAGCTAATTTTTACTAGATTGTCAAAACTGATATGACCGAGCCTCTTGTACCACAACCAATTCTCTTCTTCCTATCCAATCAAGCAAGCTCCTTCTAAAGTCTCTGAGAGAGTGTACAAGTTGCCATATGTCCTTGATCCAGTTTCTATCATCTTCCCATTGTTTACCTTTATGACTTTACAACCTTACTTCTTAAAGATCACTTCATGACCTCTATCACAAATCTGACTTACGCTCAACAAGTTATGCTTTAGACCAACCACAAACAAGACTTCTTTTGACCTGATTTTTCTATCACTAATCTTAACTGAACCTTTGCCAACTATCTTAGCTCCATCATTGTTTCCAAACTTTACTGAACCACCTTCATATTGTTGCAACTTCTCAAATTTTTGTTTATCACTTGTCATATGACTGGAGCATCCACTATCAATTATCCATGGTGTGGATTTATTCTATGCTTTAAATGTCATCTGTACGATCAAGGATTCCTTTTCTTCCTTAGGTCGCTCTTTTTCTTTCCACTCAAGTTTGATTATAATTTTGGGCTCTTGTTTTGGCTTTTCTTTTTCAGTAGCTTGTGCATGTTTTTTGGGAAATTTTCTATTTTGTCTTATTCCATTTGGCTGAAATTTTATTCCCTGAAATTGATTTGATGCAAATGTACTTCTACAATTTCTTGCAATATGCCCAAAATTATGACAGTTATAACATTCTACTACATAATCTATCAAAGGTGAAAAAGCATTTCTATTTGTAAATTTCCTTGGTCCTACATTAGACTTGTAATCTGAGATCTTATGTCCATAACCATTGCATTTAAAACAGTAACCAGAAAAGAGATGATTGAACCTAGGTGGTGGTCTTTGCCATGTTGTCGTAGGAGCCATAAATCTTCTTATTATTTGATGTGTGACATTGGTGAAGCCATCATTTTCAATTCTCCTTTCGTGCCTTGCATTATTACTTTCCTTTGCATGATTCATTTTTGCTTGATCAACATGTTTCTTCTCTTCATTATTTGTGGATTTTTCATTTATGGCCTTTGATCCATTTGACGATTCTCCTTCATCAAAACCCAAACCAAATTTGATGCCTATAGTCTTTTGGTTATTTATGATCTTATCCAGCTTCATAGAACTTTCTTCACATTTGTGATAACAACTAATTTTCTTATTCATCTCTTCTAGCTACATTCTTAAACCAACAATCTCTTCTTCTAGCTTGCTGCAATAATCTATTTTCATGGTTATTTGCACTTTGAGATCTTCGAATATTTTCTTGGATTCTTCTATCTATACTTTCAAATTTGTTATGATTTCATTTGTATCCTCAAGCTTTCTTGAAATTTTCTTATTCTTTTTTCTTTCTATCTTCAATTCATCTAGAGCTACAATTAGTTCCTCTTCCAAATTCACTTCTGTGTCAATTTCTTCTTCATCACATTCCTGTTCTTTTTTTGGTTTTTCTTCTTTTAGTGCCATGAAAATAGCTTCACTTGTTTCCTTTTCAGAATCCTCACTGGAGCTATCTTCTGATGAACTGACATTCTTGGAGATGAAACTTTTCTTCTTGAAGTTGCCTTTTCTGAAATTTATTTTTTTCTTCTAGTCACTTCTTTCTTCGTGCGATCCTTCATCACTTCTGTTCTTCTCATTAAGTGGACATTTAGCTGCAAAATGCCCAATGCCTCCATAGTTGAAACATTTAAACGGTAACTTTCCTCTATATTTTTCTTTTCCCCTTTTTAGTTTTCGAACAAAGTTTACTTCCATTTCATATGTCTCTTCTTCCTTAGATTCTTATTTTTCTTTCATATTTTTATGGGCTTTAAAAGTAGCTTCTCTGTCTATGGGTTTAGATTTTCCTATTCTCATCTCATATGCAGTCAAAGAACCATGCATCTCATCCATAATAAAAGAATTTAGATCTTTAGCTTCTTCTATAGCTGAAAATTTAGAATCAAATCTTTTGGGAAGGGATCTTAATAACTTTTTCACGATGATAGAATCTTTGATTTCCTCATTGAGTCCTCTAATCGCATTAATGAATTCATTAAATCTCAACATATATGCCTCTATATTCTCATCGTCATTCATTTTTAATACTTCGAAATTAGCTTGATGTGTTTGTAACTTGGCCTCCTTTATCTTAACGTCTCCTTCATGAATGCTCTTCAGTTTGTCCCATATTTCCTTTGTCGTTTTACAACCCATAATCTTTACCAGTTCATTGTCCACTAATCCACACATGATAGCATTCTTTGCTTTTGAGTCATTCTCAAACAATTTCTTACCGACAACATCGGTTGGAGAAGTGGTGGGTATTGTGTATCCACTATCTACTGAATCCCAAATGTCATATCCTAAAGCACAAAAATATGTCTGCATCTTGAGTCTCCAAAATGCGTAATTAGTTCCATCAAACAATGGTGCTTTGTTTGATGATAAGCCTTCACCACCTGCCATTGTGTCACTTCCAAGATCACCCTAGTTGGTTAAGCCTATTCAAGAACCTCACTTTGATACCAATTTTTAGTATCACAATGACACTAAGAGGGGGGTGAATCAGTGTATCTCTTTAAAACTTAAATCTTCAACACTCAAAGCCAAAACAATGAAAACATAAAACCAAATAAAGCAAGTATAACAAGATAACATCACACAACACAAGATGTACCGAGGTTCACCGATTTGGCTACATCCCTGAAAATAACTTTTTGGACTCCCATCCAAATCCAACCTTTGCAAATGACCAAATTTACAATCAATTTACCAACACCCACTGGAAGGAGCACCAACCCCTGATTTATCTACACCAACAGGAAGGAGCACCAACCCCTCTACCAAACACCCACTTGATTTTGATATTGATAATAAAATGACATATATGAATGTCTTCACTAAAACTAGAATCCTCTATGGTCTGTAAGCTCAAAATATAGAACTTTCTATTTCACCCAGTATAACATCTCTCTCTGCATTACTCATAATTTGAATCTTCTCTTCTTAAAACAAATTGATTGTTCTCTTAGCTCGTTCTGCCAATTGCTAAACGCTTTCTGGGTATTGTGCAAAACTTTGTTTAAAAACTCCTCTAAAAATTTAAGCCAAAATGGATATCATATGAGAAAGTTATGCCCAAAATATTAAAGTGATGTTTTTCCCCGCTCTCCAAAAATCATGGATTTTCACTCTTTATTTTTCTCCACACACACTTCTCTCTACACAAAATAAAGTCCCCACTTTTCAATAAAATCCCTTGTCACTTAAAACTCACACACTTGCATTATTTTTCCCTTTTTAATTTTAAAAATATTTTCTTTAATGAAGCTTGTTAAAACAATATAACTTCTTTTTTTTTATTTTGAGAAGGCACTTCGTCAAACACGCCACATGCAAAGAATTGACACATTACTCGTTCTCTTACTTCGGAGCCACGTGACACATCAAAAAAAAAATGAAATATGCTCTATTTAATGCCTTGAAGGTGTAACAACACTGAAACCGAAACTCTGGCGACTCTGCAAGGTCGAAATGGCCAATTGAAGGATTTTGCACAAGTGGAACAAATTGACATAAAAGTGACCTGTACCATTTTTGCAACAATCATAACTCTCACCTTGTAATTCTATTTTCTCTAAAATTTGAAATGTAGAATATCTAAAATACTTAATACATCCAGTCCGAATATCGCTACATAACTCCTTACGGTTTGCCTGTACCACCTCCATGAAAACTGCTGCTGACACACTTTTTCCAAAAAGAGTGTTTTTTGTGATAGTCTTGCAATGATTGTAACATTCACCTTGTTTCTTCATTTTGGTTTAAATTTAGTACACATGTTCTTGAAGATAACGAACACCTCCAGTTCAAAATTTTCTATCAAATTATCCTTTGTTTGCTCGCAGTGCTTATGATAAAACTACCCTTTTTTAGCATGTACAACCACTTGCCAAATCATCTACCAAGATACCAAAAACATCACCGATCAATCCAAACACTGTGCTGACACCTCCAATGTTATTATGGAATGTTTCCTGATATTTTGGCATGTTCTAAATTGATCCATCCTATCAAACTATGCCCGTGATGACTTTTGCAATTTTTTGACAACTTCCTAATGATTTTTCAACTTTTGCAAATTTGCACGAACAACCTGTAACAACTTCACCCAAACATCAAAAACATCCTCATAAGCATTTAACATCACTATACATGCTTCAAAAAACCTTTGAAAAACTATCCACTGTGTCAACATGTCCATTTGAGTGTGTTGACAATAATGACAATACTGTCGCTGCACCTTGCTCAACATCCTACATTATGAAGCCATGTGCCCAAACCTGTGACATGAAAATCATATTCCATTTAAGCCTCCTTGACTTGACCTCATTGGTCTCCTAGTATCTCTTGATCTATTATGATTTTTGTTCCATCTATATCTTCTTTGTGCATTGTACTTATTCTTGTTGAACTCTCTATTGTCCAACTCATCCTCAGATGTCTCACTTTCTTTTACACTTTCTTCTTCTAAAGTATCTTCATATGAAGTTTCTTCTCCTCCAAAAATTGAGGTTGACTCTCCTTCCCATTTATTTTGATCCTATCCAAATCCAAGACCTATTTTTCTTGATATAGGCTTTTGTATCTTGATGAACTTATCCAAGTTTTTTGAGTTGTTTTTGAATCCTTTTAGCTCGACTTTGGAGTCTTCCAAATCTTATCATAGTAGTGCCACTTCTTGTGCTAACTTTTCATATTCTAATATCTTTGCTTCTAATTTATTCTTGAACCTTTTTGCCTTAGCATTTGATTTTTATAAATCTTCTATAAGCAATCTTCTCTCTTCATCACATTATTGAAACTGAATTTCAAGTTTAGAGTGCTACTTTATTACCTTCTTTACCATGTCAAGGGCATAAATAAGTTCTCCTTTGAGATCATATCCATATTTTTTTGAATATTCCTCTATTTATTTACCTTTGTCCACATATTTATTTTTTGTTGGCTTGTCTTCTATAGGATCACCTACTTCTTCTTCTAATGTCATTAGAAGGTTTTCATCTGGTCCTTCAAGTGCATCCTTATATTCATCATCACTAAAACTATAGCCATCCCTTGTAAAATCATCTTCAATATGTCCAAAGTTACCACATCTAAAAACTTGAGAATTACTGGAGTCCTTTTCTTAACTTATTATTTTTCTTTAATCATAAAAATAACATCTCTATCATTGTCTGAAAAAATAGCATCACTATCACTTGAGTACTTACTTGCATTATGCACATAGTAGCTCCTCTTTTGCCTTTGAAAGAACTTCTTTTATTATATGTTTTTTTTATCCTTGCCTTGCTTTTGGCGCCTCTATTTCTCTGATTCCCTGTTCTTGTGATCCTATTTTTCTTCACCATTATTATTCTTAGCTTCTTGATAGTTAGTTGCATAATGACCGTACTTTCCACAATTGAAACATTTAACAGATCTTGTATCTCTAGATCTTATTGAATCCTTATTCCTTCTGCCATAATTTACTTCTTCATAATTGGATGACTCATTGCTTGGTTCTAACTTCTCACCCTTAGTCTTCTTAATTACTTTGAATGTTGCTCCCTTTTGGGGAATAAGATCTTTTGTTCTTATCTCATGTGTTGTAAGAATACCAAGCAACATATCTCTTGTCAAAGTATCGCCATCCATTAACACTTCTATAGCATACAATTTTTCATTGAATCTATTTGGGAGAGTTCTTAAAACTTTATCACAAACATCTGATTCATCAATCTTCATTTCAAGTCCTTGCATAACATTAAAATCCTCATAAATTTGAAGTAGATAAGTACTAATGTTTTCCTCATCCTTCATTCTTAACTCCTCAAAATTTCCTTTGAGATTTTGTATATTTGCTTTCTTGACACATTAATCTTCTTCATATATATTTTATAATTTATCCCACATGTCTTGTAGTTTGACAATGCATAACTTTCATAGAATTTGTTCTATGCAAACCTCTCAAAAGTGCATTTATTTCTTTTGAATTGTAATATTGTAGGAGCTTACCTTCCTTATCTATAGAAGGATTAATTAAGGAATCATATCCAAATTCAACTGCTTTCCAAATCTAATTGCCAAGTGCCATCAAGTATATTTTCATTCTCATACTCCAATACATATAGTCACTTCCATCAAATACTGGTGCCGAATTATCTGAAGACACATTCTTAGAATCTATTGTGTTCTTGATAGCTTTTCCTTCAAGCTATTAAACTCTTCTAAAGGAACCCGCTTTGATACCAATTGAAGAACGCAAGCTTATACTGAGAGGAGGGGGTGAACAGTATAAGGCCACTTTTTACTTTTCTTTCCCAAACAATATTATGCAATGTATAGATAGTAATATTAATAGTAGTAATAAAATAAATACACAAATCACCACATAAAATAGAGACACTGTAATTTATGTGGTTCACCCAATGTGGGCTACTCCACGAAGAAAATCTTTCACTAAAATATTTTAAATAAATATATTGGTAATCCTTTCCCTATTAAAATGTTTAAGGACCTCTATCCAAAGGAGACACCAATCCCCTAAATCAATTTCATGGATCTCTATCCATAGGAGAACTCCTTATCCTCTACTCTGGTTGGTGATCCTCTAGAATACTACTGCCTCCACTACACTGGCTTGTGGATCTCTCTCCAATGAATACTCTTGTCCCCTCTCAGAAGACTTGTTATCACTACTTTGGCTAATGGATATCTATCCATTAGATACTACTGTCCTCTCTACTCTATCACCTCCAAATCTCTATCTCAAATCTATACTAAACATAGTCCTTCGGTCTAGCAAAAATTTGCTCTATCTCTATCTCTGGTCTGGCACAAACCTGTCCTAAAATCTACACCAAAACTTTGCTCTCAAATTTGCACTAAACATAGTCCTTCGGTCTAGCATAAATTTATCCTTAATTTTTGTCCTCAAGCCTTAAATCAAGGCTTGTCTTAATTCTGCTAGATCTACCCTAAACCTTAACTCAAGGTTTGAACAAATCAATCAACTCCGCTCTCAAGTCTTCTCAAAGACTTATCACAAATTTGTCTTGTAAGCTTCCATAAAAGCTCACACTAATATATCCACAAGTCCTCTCTAGAACTTGCTCAAATATGCTCCACAATTCCTCTCTAGAAATTTCTCAATATTCTCCACAATTCCTCTTTAGAACTTGCTCAAATCTACTCTACAAGTCCTCTCTAGAACTTGATCAATCTGCTCCACAATTCCTATCTAGAACTTGCCTCAAATATGCTCAACATGTCCAAATAGAACTTTCTCAAATTTTCTCAACAAGTCCACACAGAACTTGCTCAAATCTGCTCAACAAGTCCACTCAGAACTTGCTCAAATCTGCTCAACAATTCCACTTAGAACTTGTCCAATCTACTCAACAAGTCCACTCAGAACTTGTCCAATCTCATAGAAACATAAAGAGAATTTTTAGAGACTCAATATGCTCTATACTAATCACAGTGCTCAATTTATTTCAATCACTCTATTAGAAACATAAGGAGAATTGTTAGAGACTCAATATGCTTCAAATACGACTCAATGCTCAATCACTTTCTCAACTCAACTCATAATATAGAATAGTTTGTTTATGGAACTTTGAAAAATTACTGCACATACCAACTTGACTAGGTTCAGCCAACTTTACTCAACCAAACACTCAATGAAACAACCCTTGCTTACAAACCCTAGTCCAAGCTTATGATCACTAAAGTCATAATGTTTCCAATAATTCTCAACATCAAATATCACATAAAAATGATACTCATGTTATTTTCAAACTCTAGTTCAAGTTCTTTTCTCAACAACTCACTTCAACAACAATGATTCTAAAAAAATCTTCACATAGCAATGATACTCAATCAAGTTCTTCACACAACCAATGACTTCAACAACAATTATTATCAAACAATCTTCTCATAGCAATAATACTCAATCCTTAGTTCAAGTTCTTGACACTACCAATGACTTCAACAACAATGCTTATAGAACAAGGTTTTAACAACAACTCTTTATTCCAGAAAATCTTGAAGCATTAACTCAAATCATTCAATAGGAAATCCTAATCAAGTCCTTTTCACTCCAAACTTATTTTCCAGAAAACCAACCAATCAATTTAACTAAGGAAGAATGTGTTCATACCTTTTTCTTGATGATGGAGAAATCTCATAAATCTTCCACAAACATAAAAACTCTTTTGCCAAGCTCAAAGAAATTTTTAGATAATAATATTCCTCAAAATACAATGTAAGTATCAAGATAAATATACACCTTATCACTCCACATTTAAGAAATCATTCATCAACACTTACAAAAATTAATATACCACTTATACCTTATGATCTCCCCAACTAAAAAAATATTCAATTCACTCTTCTTTTAAAAATAACTAAATGCTTAGAAATTCCCTTTATCCTTTTATAAATTCAACAACTCAATGTGACACCAACACTTAATTTAAAAAATAAAGCAAGCACCTTATTCCTCAAAATTTCAAAAGATCAATAATCAAAATAAAAATCTTTTAAGCAACCCTTTTAACTCCCTAAGACATAATGTCAAGTTTAGGCAATATAAAAAAATAATTACATTTTTTATTACCTTGGCCTTGGTGGGAATCGAACTCACAATGCAACCTTAACCCAATGCCCTAGCCATGGCTCCAACTTTCAAATAGCTAGGTGCTCACTTGGTGAATGGAGAGCACCACGTGCTCAATAAACCTCTCCGCTTTGCCAAGCAAAACATGCACTGTTCCCTTGGCGCATCCAACACAAAAGCAAACATTAGAATTCGCTGCTACCACATTTTGAACGTAGGTCACTTGGTGCCTCAAACATTTTAACCAATGCCTCCTTGCCACTAGGCCACGCTACCTAGATGGCTCCCAATTTTTTAGCACTTTCATTTTTATCCTTATTCTCTGGCACATAAAATACAGGATTTGTTTCCCATTTTTGCATGAGCTCTTCAATTCAAATTTGCATACATTAAAACATTCGAGTACGAATAATTAAAATACCTCTTAAGGCATGGTTTATATAGTCCTTTCCCTCCTTTATGAAAATATGTCGGTGCTCGAATTAACTCCAACCTTATTAGACGTCGACACTCAAATTTCCTTTGGAGCTTATTAATTTATAAAATATTTAAATTCATTTCAATTTAAATTTTATAAATTAATTTTTTAAAACCCTTTGGTTTAATTAAGACCATCTTCCATTGTACACCTTGGTATAAATAATATTTATTAATAAATATTAAACCTTATTTTAGCTTTGCAATAGACTTCCTTGGATTTTTATGTAAAACCTTATAACTTATGCTTCCACATAATAAAAATATTATGGAGCCCTTTTGCCTTTAACCTCTGCTTTATTCCTCTTGACCTTTGAAATCATCTGTGGCTTATTTTTGGAGATCAATAACAACTCTTGACAACTTTGTTTCTTGAAAATTTCCTTGATATTTAATGATGAATTCATTTATTGAAATCAATGACAACTTTGACTTAAGGACTCAAAATGTCCAACAATTTGAGTGTGAGGTTGAGAACTATCTTGAACTAGGATTTGTGAAAGATCATGAGTATCATTGTTATGTGAGGTTGAGAACTATATTGAACTAGGGTTTGTGAAAGATCATGAGTATCATTGTTATGTGAAGTTGAGAACAATCTTGAGCTAGGGTTTGTGAAAGATCATGAGTATCATTTTTTTTGTTAGAAGTATAGTGAAACACTTGGTTAGGGTTTATAAGCAAGTTGTGTTTCATTGAGTGAATGGTTGAGTGAAGTTGGATGAGCATTATTGGTTGAATGCATTGGAGTGATAGTTCAAGTTCTGTGAAATAAATTTTTCTTTATTCTAAATTGATTTGAAAGAGAGTTTGAAAGTGATTGAGTGTTTTGTGAGTGTGAAACATATTGAGTCTCTAATCATTCTCTATATGTTTCTATGGTTAAACAAGATTCTGAGTGAAACTTGTTTGTGTGATTGAAGAGGTTTTCTAAAAGATATTAAGTTGAGTTTTGTATTGTAATCTGTTGTTTAAAAAGTTTTGAAATTTGTTGGGTTGAAGAGTTTTCTAAAGATTGTTGACTTTTGAATGCAAGTTTTGCAATTAATTTGAATAAGCCTTTGTGAAAGCTAGTGGACAAATTTGAGCAAGTCCTAGAGAGGACTTAAGGATAGAGTTTAGCAAGATTTTGTGAAAGCTTGTGAGAAGATTTGAGTAAGTCCTAGAGGGGACTTAAGATGTTGGAATTTAGGATAGATTTGTGTGAGATTTTGTGGAAGCTTACAAGCAGATTTGAGGCAAGTCTTGGTGAAGACTTGTTGAGTAGATTGGACAAGTTCTAGAGAGGACTTGTTGAGCAGATTTGAGGTAAGTCTTAGTGAAGACTTGAGAGTAGATTGAGAAAGTTCTTGAGAGGACTTGTGGATAGATTTGAGGTAAGTCTTTGAGAAGACTTGAGAGAAGAATTGATTGATTGATTTGTTCAAGCTTTGAGTTAAGGCTTGGGGCAGATCTAGCAGAGTTGATTTATGATTGGATCAAGCTTTATGTTAAGGCTTGAGGACATATTTGAGGATAGATTTTGGTGTAGATTTAAAGACAGATTTATGCCAGACTAGAGATAGACTTGTGAGAATATTTGTGCTAGACCGAAGGACAGTGTTTAGTGTAGATTTGAGATAGATACTAAGAAAAGCTGAGAGCAAGCTTTGGAGGTGATAAATCAAAGGATAGTAGTCTCCAGTGGATAGATATCCATTAGCTAGGGTAGTGAGGATAGAGTCTTTTGAGTGAGGATAGAGGTCTTCTATGGAGAGAGATCCACAACCTAGTGTAATGGAGGCAGTAGTCTTCTAGAAGATCACTAGCCAGAGCAAGAGGAGAAGGAGTTCTCCTATGGATAGAGATCCATAAACCAACTGAGGGAATTGGTGTCTCTTGTGGATAGGTATCCACAAACTTTATTAGGGGATTGGTGTCTCCTTTGGATAGAGGTCCATAAATATTGTAATAGGGAAGGATTCCCAAGAGATTTGTTGAGAAAATTTTAGTGAAATATTTTCTCCATGGAGTAGCCCACATTGGGTGAACTACATTAAATTGGTGTCTCTATTGTGTGTGGTGATTTGTGCATTACTTTGATTACTATTGTTGATATTGCCATTGATATATTGCATAATATTGTTTGGGAAAGAAAAGTAAAAAGTGGTCTTATACTGTTCACCCCCCCTCTCAGTATAAGCTTGTGTTCTTCAATTGGTATCAGATTGGGTTCCTTCGAAAGAGTTTAACAACTTGAAGGAAAATCTTACAGGAACACAGATGGATTCTTAGAGTGGATCTTTAGGGAATAAGGCACCATTGTTCGATGGGAACAATTATGCATTTTGGAGTGTGAGAATGAAGATTTTCCTAATGGCACTAGGAAATGATATATGGCAAGCAGTTGAGGATGGGTACATACCGCCAGCTACTCCACCTACAGATAAAGATGGTAAGCTCCTACAATTGAATAATTCAAAGGTAATGAATGGAATTTTAAATGGTTTACATGAAACATAGTTTGTAAAAGTTATGCATTGCACATTAGCAAAAGAGATTTGGGATAATCTAAAAGGTATATATGAGGGAGACAAAAAGGTCAAGATGGCAAAATTGCTAAATCACAAGAAAACATTTGAAGACCTAAAAATGAAGGATGAGGAAGACATTGCTTCATACTTACTTCGTGTGGATGAGGTTGTTAACTCCATGCAAGGACTTGGGTTTAAAGTTGAAGAAATATATGTTTGTCATAAGATTTTAAGGTCACTCCCTAAGAGGTATAGTGAAAAGATTTCAGCCATAGAAGAGTCAAAATATATTGAATTTTTGACAAGGGATGAGTTACATGGAATTCTCACAACTTTTGAGATGAGAATAAAAGAGGAGGCTATTCCCTAGAAATAAGCAACCTTCAAATTTACAAAGAAGTCAAAGGGTAAGAAGTCAGATTCAAGTAATGAGTTATCTAGTGATGAAGAAGCAAACTATGGCAGAAGGAACAAGGACACAAGAAAGTATAAAGGTACGAAATCAGTTAGGTTTTTTAATTGTGGTAAATATGGTCACTATGCATCTGATTGTCTAGAGGTTGGAAGTAGCAATGATGATGAGAAACAAGATCATAAGAACAGGGAAGCAGGAAAATACAGGTATCAAAAGAAAAGTAGGGATGGACAAGGCAAGCAAGGAAATAAGTTTTTCCAAAGGCATAAGAAGAGTTTTTATGCAGATAAGGTAGGTAAGAGTTCAAGTGATAGTGATGAAAGGTCCTCATATAATGAAGAAGAAGAAATTCTATTTTGATAGTAGAAAAATAAGATGTTAGGAAAAGGTAAAAAGGGCACCAATAATTCTCAAGTTTTTTAGGTGTGGTAACTTTGGTCATCTTGAAGATCATTGTACAAGGAATGGGTTCAATTTTAGTGAAGATGAATATGAAGATGCTCTTGAAGGTCCAGAAGAAGAAAGTCTTCTTATGGAAATAGAAGAAGAAGGAAGTGCTCCTATTGAAGATGAATCAGAAAGGAATGGAGATGATCTAAAAGATAAAGAATCAAAAAATGAAGAGGAAGGAGAAGTTGATCTTGAGGGTGAGCTTATTTCTGCTCTTAAGGAATTAAGGAAGGTAAGAAAGTAGAACTCAAAACTCAAGCTTCAATTTCAATAATGTGATGAAGAGAAAGGAAAGCTTATAAAATATCTAACCAACTCAATAGCTAAGACAAGGAGATTTAAAGAGAATTTAGAGGCAAAGGTCTTGGAATGTGAAAGGTTAGAGCATGAGGTAGCTTCACTAAGGAAGGAAGTAAAAGAGTCTAAAGACAAGCTACACAAGTTTGGGAGAAGCTCAAAGAACTTGGATAAGATTATCAAGGTACAAAGATCTTCATCAAACAAGACAGGACTTGGTTTTGAAGAAGAATATAGAGGACAAGGAGAGGAGTCAATCTCAAGCTCCAAAGAAGAAGAATATTCAGAAGAAGAGAGTGAAAGAGAGAGTGAGACTTCTGAGGATAAGCTAGAAAATAGAAATTTCAACAAGGAAAGGAACAATGCACAAATGAGGAATAGATGGAACAGGAAATAGCACAGGGTAGAAGAGACCAAGAGACCAATGAGGTCAAGGCAAGGTTTCTTCAATGGATGATGCTTCTCATATCACAGGTTTGGTCACAAGGCTACACAGTGCAGGACACATGAAAGATAAGGATATGGAAATTTTAAAAATGGGCATCTCTTTCAAGGGTATTGCTACTCTTGTAATCAGTTTGGTCATAAGGCAATTAATTGTAGGGTTCATGATAGGAATGGATATGGCTTCACCAGGAGGAACTACAAGATATTTGCACCTTCAAGGAACCACAAAATTAAGTGTTATAAGTGCAATAATATTGGGCATATGGCTAAGTGGTGTAGAGCAGAACTTCCAGAGACAAGCAAGAACAGGAATAGTCAGAGGAATCATAAGGATCAGTTGAGGAAGAAGGTAGACAAAGGTAAAGAGCAGTGTATGTTGGGAGTAGAGATACTCCCACCCCAGAATTAACCACCTCAAAAAGGAGGTGGGGGAGGGGCTAAGCTAAGAGTCTTATCTTTAGCCCCAAGCCCCAAAGGTGGCCCTTTGCCATTGATGTCAAAGGGGGAGATATTTGAGTTAGGGGAGAGCATTCAGTTAGGGGGAGCAGTTTCTCAAGGGGAGCAAAACTAAAAAAGGTAAAATAAATGGTTAAAGGAAAATGGGTTGCCATCAATGACAAAGGGGGATATTGTTGGAAATATGAGCAAGTTTTGTTGTCATTGATGTCAAGAGGTTGATGTCCAAGTTTTGTCATCATTAATGTCATCAGGTGGTTTTTCCAAAAGGTAAGGAAGAAGTTTAAAGGAATAGGATATAATATTTATTTTAAATATTATATGCCTAAAAGGCCTAAATAGATTGAAGACCCAAGGAAGGAGAAGCAGGTTTAAAAGGAAATAATAATATTATAATATTTAATATTATAATATTTTAGGTTAAAGGTTGAGTTGAAGAAAAATGAGGGCCAAGGAGTTATTAAATTATAAATCCTCAAAAAGACCCATTTGGCATATTTTAAGGTTATGATTTAATTTATTTAAATTTAAATATTTTAACCATAGGTTAAAATTTAAATTTAAATAAATAATAAAGGCGCCAAAAGTTTAAATATTAAATTCAAATTAAAAATTGAATTTCCTAAATCATCGACGTGTTGGACAACATGGCATATGGTATAAAAGGGGTAAAGTTTTTAATTAAAACTTATCCATGCGATTTGTGTGCCCAAAGCCCTAAGTAATTCATGCACTGCAGAGAAAGGATAATTTGCATGTGTTTAATATTAGTGGGTAGACTTGTTGATAATATGAAGAGGAGCACCAAGAAGGTCTCAAGTGCTTGGTAGCGTAGGTGGCAGCCAAGGGCTGCGTTAAGGCATGTGTGAGCGCGAGATCACGGGTTCGATTCACGCGATCGTCTTTTGCAAAGGGGAAAGTGTTTTCATTTGCACTAAGTGGAGAAGAGACAAGGCATAAAAGGAAGTCGTGCGCCTTTTTAATTTCATGAGGGCACGTAGCCCAATTGGTGGACGTGCGTTGTGCTAGGGCATTGGAAAGGCGAGGTCGCGTGTTCAAATTTCGCCAAAGTCATTTTGTTGGGTAGAATAAAATAAAGGTATGCTTCTCACATTTTAAATTGCCAAAGGTTTTGATAATTTAGAAATTGCATTAAAGGGTAGTGTGGAATTTAAAAGGTGGTTTGTGAGTTTGTTGAGGGAGATATAAGTATAATAAAATTAAAATATTTTATTTTAATTTTGGTGGTTAGAATTTATAAAGTAGGAGTGATAAGGTATGCAAGGAATATTATATTTTGTATTTTGAAATAAAGCTACATTGTGATAATTATTTTGAGAGGAGAAATAAGGTGCATAAAGGAAATTATTGTGAAAGTGAGTTATTTGAATCTTTGCTAATTATTTTTGAAGTTTGGAGATTATAAGGTGTACTTGAGATTTAATATTTTTGTATGGTGAAATAATTTTTGAGGGAAATAATTGAGTGAAGATTTTGAGAAATATTGTTTCTATCTAACCTTGAAATTGGCAAAGAGGAGTTGATTGTGATTGAGACAGGTTTTGAAGACATATCTCCATCAAAACAAAAGGTATGGGCATATCTTCCTTGTGAGTGAAATATTGTTGGGTTGAATGTTGTGAAATGCAAAGTTGGAGTGAAAAGGTTTGTTTGATAAGCATTGTTGGAAATGTTTGAGTGAGTTTTCATATGCATGATTGGTGAATGTTTGTGAGAACATTTGGTTGAAGTTGAGAACTATCTTGAACTAGGTTTGTGAAAGAACATGAGTATCATTGTTATGTGAAGTTGAGAACTATCTTGAGCTAGGGTTTGTGAAAGATCATGAGTATCATTGTTATGTGAAATTGAGAACTATCTTGAGCTAGGATTTGTGAAAGATCATGAGTATCATTGTTATGTGATTAGACTTCTTACTAGTTTTGAAAGACATGAGTATCATGTTTATGTGAATTTGGAATCATCTTGAGTCAAGTTTTGAGATTCATAGTGTGAGTTGTTGGAAGTATAGTGAAACACTTGGTTAGGGTTTGTAAGCAAGTTGTGTTTCATTGAGTGGATGGTTGAGTGAAGTTGGATGAGCATTATTGATTGAAAGCATTGGAGTGATAGTTCAAGTTTTGTGAAACAAATTGTTCTTTATCCTAAATTGATTTGAAAGAGAGTTTGAAAGTGATTGAGTGTTTTATGAGTGTGAAACATATTGAGTCTCTAACCATTCTCTATATGTTTCTATGGTTAAACAAGATTCTGAGTGAAACTTGTTTGTGGTATTGAAGAGGTTTTCTAAAATATATTAAGTTGAGTTTTGTGAGTGTGAAACATACTAAGTCTCTAATCATTCTCTATATGTTTCTATGGTTAAACAAGATTTTGATTGAAATTTGTTTGTGTGATTGAAGAGGTTTTCTGAAAGATATTAAGTTGAGTTTTGAATGCAAGTTTTGCAATTGATTTGAATAAGCTTTTGTGAAAGCTAGTGGACAGATTTGAGCAAGTCCTAGAGAGGACTTAAGGATAGAGTTTAGCAAGCTTTTGTGAAAGCTTGTGAGAAGATTTGAGTAAGTCCTAGAGGGGACTTAAGGATAGATTTGTGTGAGATTTTGTGGAAGCTTACAAGAATATTTGAGGTAAGTCTTGGTGAAGACTTGTTGAGCAGATTGGACAAGTTCTAGAGAGGACTTGTTGAGAAGATTTGAGGTAAGTCTTAGTGAAGACTTGATAGTATATTGAGAAAGTTCTTGAGAGGACTTGTGGATAGATTTGAGGTAAGTCTTTGAGAAGACTTGAGAGCAGAATTTATTGATTGATTTGTTCAATCTTTGAGTTAAGGCTTGGGGCAGATCTAGCAGAGTTGATTTGTGATTGGATCAAGCTTTGTGTTAAGGCTTGAGGATAGATTTGAGGATAGATTTTGGTGTAGATTTGAGGGTATATTTATGCTAGACTAGAGATAGAATTGTGAGTAAATTTGTGCTAGACCAAATGATAGTGTTTAGTGCAGATTTGAGGTAGAGTGAGAGCAATCTTTGGAGGTGATAGAGTAGAGGATAGTAGTCTCCAATGGATAGAGATCCATTAGCTAGGGTAGTGAGGATAGAGTATTTTGAATGAGTATATAGGTCTTCTATGGAGAGAGATCCACAAGCTAGTGTAATGGAGGTAGTAGTCTTCTAGAGGATCACTAGCCAAGCAAGAGGAGAAGGAGTTCTCCTATGGATAGAGATCCATGAATTAACTAAGGGGATTGGTGTCTCTTGTGGATAGGTATCCATGAACTTGATTAGGGGATTGGTGTCTCCTTTGGATAGAGGTCCATAAATATTGTAATAGGGAAGGATTCCCAAGAGATTTGTTGAGAAAATTTTAGTGAAATATTTTCTCCATGGAGTAGCCCACCTTGGGTGAACCATGTTAAATTGGTGTCTCTATTGTGTGTGGTGATTTGTGCATTGCTTTGATTACTATTGTTGATATTGCCATTGATATATTGCATAATATTATTTTGGAAAGAAAAGTAAAAAGTGGTCTTATACTGTTCACCCCCCTCTCAGTATAAGCTTGTGTTCTTCAATTGGTATCAGATCGAGTTCCTTCGGAAGAGTTTAATAGCTTGAAGGAAAATCTTACAGGAACACAGATGGATTCTCAGAGTGGATCTTCAAGGAATAAGGCACCATTGTTCGATGGGAACAATTATGCATTTTGGAGTGTGAGAATGAATATTTTCCTAATGGCACTAGGAAATGATATATGACAAGCAGTTGAGGATGGGTACATACCGCCAGCTACTCCACCTATAGATAAATATGGTAATCTCCTACAAATGAATAATTCAAAGGTAATGAATGGAATCTTAAATGGTTTACATGAAACAGAGTTTATAAAAGTTATGCATTGCACATCAGCAAAAGAGATTTGGGATAAGCTAAAAGGTATATATGAGGGAGACAAAAAGGTCAAGATGGCAAAATTGCAAAATCACAAGAAAATATTTGAAGACCTAAAGATGAAGGATGAGGAAGACATTGCTACATACTTACTTCGTGTGGATGAGGTTGTTAACTCCATGCAAGGACTTGGGTTTAAAGTTGAAGAAACAGATGTTTGTCAAAATATTTTAAGGTCACTCCCTAAGAGGTATAGTGAAAATATTTCAGCCATAGAAGAGTCAAAATATATTGAATTTTTGACAAGGGATGAGTTACATGGAATTCTCACAACTTTTGAGATGAGAATAAAAGAAGAGACTATTCCCCAAAAGAAAGAAAATTTCAAAGTTACAAATAATACAAAGGGTAAGAAGTCGATTCAAGTAATGAGTTATCCAGTGATGAAGAAGAAAACTATGGTAGAAGGAACAAGGACACAAGAAAGTATAAAGGTACAAAATTAGTTAGGTGTTTTAATTGTGGTAAATATGGTCACTATGCATCTGATTGTCCAGAGGTTAGAAGTAGTAATGATGATGAGAAACAAGATCATAAGAACATAGAAGCAGGAAAATATAGGTATCAAAATAAAAGTAGGGATGGACAAGGCAAGCAAGGAAAGAAGTTTTTCCAAAGGCATAAGAAGAGTTTTTATGCAGATAAGGTAGGTAAGAGTTCAAGTGATAGTGATGGAAGGTCCTCAGATAATGAAGAAGAAGAAATTCTATTTCTGATAGTAGAAAAATAAGATGTTAGAAAAAGGGCACCAATAATTCTCAAGTGTTTTAGGTGTGGTAACTTTGGTCATCTTGAAGATCATTGTACAAGGAATGGGTTCAATTTTAGTGAAGATGAATATGAAGATGCTCTTGAAGGTCCAGAAGAAGAAAATATTCTTATGGAAATAGAAGAAGAAGGAAGTGCTCCTATTGAAGATGAATCAGAAAGGAATGGAGATGATCTAAAAGACAAAGAATCAAAAAATGAAGAGGAAGGAGAAGTTGATCTTGAGGGTGAGCTTATTTCTGCTCTTAAGGAATTAAGGAAGGTAAGAAAGTAGAACTCAAAACTCAAGCTTCAATTTCAAGAATGTGATGAAGAGAAAGGAAAGCTTATAGAAGATCTAACCAACTCAATAGCTAAGACAAGGAGATTTAAAGAGAATTTAGAGGCAAAGGTCTTGGAATGTGAAAGGTTAGAGCATGAGGTAGCTTCACTAAGGAAGGAAGTAAAAGAGTCTAAAGATAAGCTACACAGGTTTGGGAGAAGCTCAAAGAACTTGGATAAGATTATCAAGGTACAAAGATCTTCATCAAACAAGATAGGACTTGGTTTTGAAGAAGAATATAGAGGACAAGGAGAGGAGTCAATCTCAAGCTCCAAAGAAGAAGAAGCTTCAGAAGAAGAGAGTGAAAGAGAGAGTGAGACTTCTGAGGATAAGTTGGAAAATAAAAATTTCAACAAGGAAAGGAACAATGCACAAATGAGGAATAAATGGAACAAGAAACAACATAGGGTAGAAGAGACCAAGAGACCAATGGGGTCAAGGCAAGGTTTCTTCAATGGATGATGCTTCTCATGTCACATGTTTGGTCACAAGGCTACACAGTGTAGGACACATGAAAGATAGGGATATGGAAATTTTAGAAATGGGCATCTCTTTCAAGGGTATTGCTACTCTTGTAATCAGTTTGGTCATAAGGTAGTTAATTGTAGGGTTCATGATAGGAATGGATATGGCTTCACCAGGAGGAACTTCAAGATATTTGCACCTTCAAGGAATCACAATATTAAGTGTTATAAGTGCAATAATGTTGGGCATATGGCTAAGTGGTGTAGAGAAGAACTTCCAGAGACAAGCAGAAAATAGAATAGTTAGAGGAATCATAAGGATCAATTGAGGAAGAAGGTAGACAAAGGTAAAGAGTAGTGTATTCTGGGAGTAGAGATACTCCCACCCCAAAATTAACCACCTCAAAAAGGAGGTGGGGGAGGGGCTGAGCTAAGAGTCTTATTCTTAGCCCCAAGCCCCAAAGGTGGCCCTTTGCCATTGATGTCAAAGGGAGAGATATTTGATTCAAGGGGAGAGCATTCAGTTAGGGGGAGCAATTTCTCAAGGGGAGCAAAACTAAAAAAGGTAAAAGAAATGGTTAAAGGAAAATGGGTTGCCATCAATGACAAAGGGGGAGATTGTTGGAAATATGAGCAAGTTTTGTTGTCATTGATGTCAAGAGGTTGATGTCCAAGTTTTGTCATCATTAATGTCATCAGGTGGTTTTTCCAAAAGGCAAGGAAGAAGTTTAAAGGAATAGGATATAATATTTATTTTAAATATTATATGCCTAAAAGGCCTAAACAGTTTGAAGACCCAAGGAAGGAGAAGCAGGTTTAAAAGGAAATAATAATATTATAATATTCCAGGTTAAAGGTTGAGTTGAAGAAAAATGAGGTCCAAGGAGTTATTAAATTATAAATCCTCAAAAAGACCCATTTGGCATATTTTAAGGTTATGATTTAATTTATTTAAATTTAAATATTTTAACCATAGGTTAAAATTTAAATTTAAATAAATAATAAAGGTGCCAAAAGTTAAAAGTTAAATTCGAATTAAAAATTGAATTTCCTAAATCATCGACGTGTTGGACAACATGGCATATGGTATAAAAGGGGTAAAGTTTTTAATTAAAACTTATCCATGCGATTTGTGTGCCCAAAGCCCTAAGTAATTTGTGCACTGTAGAGAAAGGATAATTTGCATGTGTTTAATATTAGTGGGCAGACATGTTGATAATATGAAGAGGAGTGCCAAGAAGGTCTCAAGTGCTTGGTAGTGTAGGTGGCAGCCAAGGGCTGTGTTAAGGCGTGTGTGAGCGCGAGATCATGGGTTCGATTCACGTGATCATATTTTGCAAAGAGGAAAGTATTTTCATTTGCGCTAAGTGGAGAAGAGACAAGGCATAAAAGGAATTCATGTGCCTTTTTAATTTTGTGAGGGCACGTAGCCCAATTGGTGGACGTGCGTTGTGCTAGGGCATTGGAAAGGTGAGGTCGTGTGTTCGAATTTCGCCAAAGTCATTTTGTTGGGCAGAATAAAATAAAGGTATGCTTCTCACATTTTAAATTGCCAAAGGTTTTGATAATTTAGAAATTGCATTAAAGGGTAGTGTGGAATTTAAAAGGTGGTTTGAGAGTTTGTTGAGGGAGATATAAGGTATAAGAAAATTAAATATTTTATTTTAATTTTTGGTGGTTAGAATTTATAAAGTAGGAGTGATAAGGTATGCAAGGAATATTATATTTTGTATTTTGAAATAAAGCTACATTGTGATAATTATTTTTGAGAGGAGAAATAAGGTGCATAAAGGAAATTATTGTGAAAGTAAATTTTTTGAATCTTTGCTAATTATTTTTGAAATTTGGAGATTATAAGGTGTACTTGAGATTTAATATTTTTGTATGGTGAAATAATTTGGAGGGAAAATTTGGGGGAGGGTTTTGAGTAAGATTGGTATTTCTATCTAACCTTGAAATTGGCAAAGAGGAGTTGATTGTGATTGAGATAGGTTTTGAAGACATATCTCCATCAAAACAAAAGGTATGGGCATATCTTCCTTGTGAGTGAAATATTGTTGGATTGAGTGTTGTGGAATGCAAAGTTGGAGTGAAAAGGTTTGTTTGATAAGCATTGTTGGAAATGTTTGAGTGAGTTTTCATATGCATGATTGGTGAATGTTTGTGAGAACATTTGAGTGTGAAGTTGAGAACTATCTTGAACTAGGGTTTGTGAAAGATCATGAGTATCATTGTTATGTGAAGTTGAGAACTATCTTGAACTAGGGTTTGTGAAAGATCATGAGTATCATTGTTATGTGAAGTTGAGAACTATCTTGAGCTAGGGTTTGTGAAATAACATGAGTATCATTGTTATGTGAGTTGAGAACTATCTTGAACTAGGGTTTGTAAGAACATGAGTATCATTGTTATGTGAATTTGGAATCATATTGAGTCAAGGTTTGAGATTCATAGTGTGAGTTGTTGGAAGTATAGTGAAACACTTGGTTAGGGTTTGTAAGCAAGTTGTGTTTCATTGAGTGAATGGTTGAGTGAAGTTGGATGAGCATTATTGATTGAATGCATTGGAGTGATAGTTCAAGTTCTGTGAAACAAATTTTTCTTTATCCTAAATTGATTTGAAAGAGAGTTTGAAAGTGATTGAGTGTTTTATGAGGGTGAAACATATTGAGTCTCTAACCATTCTCTATATTTTTCTATGGTTAAACAATATTTTGAGTGAAACTTGTTTGTGGTATTGAAGAGGTTTTCTATAAGAGATTAAGTTGAGTTTTGTATGTGCTTTCTCTAATTTCTCTTTTTTCTGGTTAAACAAGATTTTGATTGAAATTTGTTTGTGTGGTTGAAGAGGTTTTCTGAAAGAGATTAAGTTGAGTTTTGTATGCAAGTTTTGCAATTGATTTGAATAAGCTTTTGTGAAAGCTAGTGGACAGATTTGAGTAAGTCCTAGAGAGGACTTAAGGATAGAGTTTAGCAAGATTTTGTGAAATCTTGTGAGCAGATTTGAGTAAGTCCTAGAGGGGACTTAAGGATATATTTGTGTGAGCTTTTGTGGAAGCTTACAAGCAGATTTGAAGCAAGTCTTGGTGAAGACTTGTTGAGTAGATTGGACAAGTTCTAGAGAGGACTTGTTGAGTAGATTTGAGGTAAGTCTTAGTGAAGACTTGAGAGTAGATTGAGCAAGTTCTTGAGAGGACTTGTGGATATATTTGAGGTAAGTCTTTGAGAAGACTTGAGAGCAGAATTGATTGATTGATTTGTTCAATCTTTGTGTTAAGGCTTGGGGCAGATCTAGCAGAGTTGATTTGTGATTGGATCAAGCTTTGTGTTAAGGCTTGAGGATATATTTGAGGATAGATTTTGGTGTATATTTGAGGGTAGATTTGTGCCAGACTAGAGATAGACTTGTGAGAAGATTTGTGCTAGATCGAAGGATAGTGTTTAGTGCAGATTTGAGACTAAGACTAATTAGAGTTGAGAGTAAGCTTTGGAGGTGACAGAGCAGAGGATAATAGTCTCCAGTGGATAGATATCCATTAGCCAGGGTAGTGAGGATAGAGGTCTTCTGAGTGAGGACAGAGGTCTTCTGTGGAGAGAGATCCACAAGCCAATGTAGTAGAGGCAGTAGTCTTCTAGAAGATCACCAGCTAGAGCAGAGGAGGAGTTATCCTATGGATAGAGATCCATGAATTAGATTAGGGGATTGGTGTCTCCTATGGATAGGTATCCATGAACTTGATTAGGGGATTGGTGTCTCCTTTGGACAAAGGTCCATAAACATTGTAATAGGGAAGGATTCCCAAGAGATTTGTTGAGAAAATTTTAGTGAAATATTTTCTCCGTGGAGTAGCCCACATTGGGTGAACCACATTAAATTGGTGTCTCTATTGTGTGTGGTGATTTGTGCATTGCTTTGATTATTGATTTTGATATTGCCATTGATATATTGCATAATATTATTTTGGAAAGAAAAGTAAAAAGTGGTCTTATATTGTTCACCTCCCCTCTCAGTATAAGCTTGTGTTCTTCATGTATAGGGTATGATTTCACCTATATTAAGCTTGGGGGTAGAAGTTCACCCCAAAACCCTAGATCTACATTTCATGTTATATTTAGAGCATAATTGCACAATCTGCACTCTGTTCATCATACTATTCTATTGCATTATATTTTGTTTGTTCATCTTCCAAAAAGGTCAACTTTCACTTTTGCATTCTAAAGGTCAGCTAAAAGGACCTAGGGGGCTTGACTATTGTGCCTCCAAGTATAGTCATATAGTGGCCTAAGCAGGCCCCCTAATGCTGATCATATTTTTTGAGGGTTTTGTGAAGTTATTTTGCAGGATAGAAGTTGTGGGACATTGTTGGATGCAAGATAAAGCTTGGAACAACCACCGAATTAGATAAGTGCCCTAGTAGATCTCTAGGTTTTTTGTTGATTTCATTTTTTTTCAAAATAAAGATCACAAGTAAAAAGATTTGATCAAATTTCTAGGCATTTGAAAGAATAAAAGCATATAGTGTGCATCTAGGGTTTTAACCTTGTTTTTGCATTTCTCTTGGACCCTTGCTCAAAGGATTTGCTTTGCAATCCTAGGGTTAGTAATCATTCAAGCAAAGAATCATTCTAGGGTTAGCTCTTGTCTTCTTGCATCTTGTATCTTGCATTGTTCTTTTCTTTTCATAGTATAGTTTTAGAAAGGCCAAACATAGGTGCATGCTTAATTGACACATTCAAACACATTCCACCCCGAACTTGGAGCGAGTCCTAAAACCATTCTTGGTGAACCCTTCCCTTGTTTCCCACCGAGTGTAGAGTTATAACATACCCCCATGGTTCACCTTGGCTCCCAATAGATCCAGCCGAGAATCATACGTGGTAGGGCAGTTTTCCCCCTCTACATATTTGGTGAACCCGATGTGAATGACACATCTTAGTGGCCAAATTAGGAAGCCTCTTCCTTGTTTGATTTTATTTTGAAAACTTTTAAAAAAGACCACTAATTTTTTTTCTTAGAATTATAAGAACATTAATAAATATCTTAAAAATATTCTTGTGTGTCTTTCATTAGTCTTCTCTTCTATCCTTTCACTTCTTCTAATGGCTCCATTCCTTAGAAGTTAGTGAAGGCAGCTAGAGTCTGATCATGTTCCCCAAGAAGATGATTAGATTGATAGAGAGAACCCTAACCTTGATGTAGAAGAGCAAGAAAATGTGGAAATTGAAACAAACTATGATCCCCTTGAAGGGCCCGATGGGGGCTACTTATTTAAATCATTTGATCATATTTGGGATTTTATGAAATGTTATAAGGTAGACTTGCTTGTAGCTATGGAATGAGAAGCTCAACTCGAAAGAGGTGAGACTCCTCCTCCTCCAATAGTCTCTCCTAGATGTGTTCATACTAACCCTTTGTTTGAATCTTTGAATCATGGTAATCCTATCCATCAACCAACTTATGCCACTACTATAACCACCAATGTTGGAAGGAGTTTACAAGTTCCTCCAACTAGTAGTGCCACTCAATATTATTTTCAATTTCCTCCTCATTCTGCTAATCTCAACATTCTTGCTTCTATTCCACCAATTATTAATTATCCTCTCCAACAAGATACCACATACCATAATAGTATCAATACCTCCAACATGGGCCAAGTACCCTTTCAATATCCTACCTATACCCCTCCCTTAGGGAATCTAGGGGTATTGCACAACAATAATCCTGAGGTGCAAAGTTTAACTAATATGGTGAAACAATTGGTTTCAAGAGTGGATATGATTCAACCCCCTAGTTTCACCTACAACTATAGAGAAATGTGCAATCAGCCCTTAGACCCTATAGTTACCGCTAAGCCCTATCCTAAGCATTTTCCCATGTCGATTTTACCTATATATAAGGGAATAAAAGATCCAATTGAGCATTTAAGAATGTTTAGAATAACTTGCCATGATATTATATATGATGACATGTTGTTGCTAAATATGTTCCCTAAGAGCCTTGGTGGCATGGCATTAGAGTGGTATTATCGGTTGCCCAACCATTCTTTGAGGAATTTTGAAGAAACAATTGAATTATTTGTGCAACAATTTGGTGCTTATGTTGAAAAGAATGTGACCATGAAATATGTTTACATGTTAAAACAAGGTAAAGAGGAATTTTTTTTCAGAATTTTTGTCTCGTTGGAGGAGTCTAGTTGGATGCTTGAGATATACCTTACCTCCTCGAGACATGCTTGAAATATTTATTGGAAATTTGCAAGAGCAATTGTCTTATGCATTGGAAACTACAACTATCACATATTTTGATCAAGCAATTGACCTAGCAAGAAAGGTAGAGCAAGCTCTTATCAGAAGAGGACAACTTAAAGTGAAAGAAGATAGGACCACTAAAAATCAGTATAAGAACAAGCATGTGGTTGGTGATGGGGTAATGGATAGTAGGCCTGTTAATAGTATTATTAACAACCTACAAAATATGGTGCTTAGCCAACCTCCAAAACCCCCATGAAGGAATTTTACAAGGCTCAACATGCCTATGAATGTGGTCCTAAAGTAGCTTTTGGAAGCTAATATGATTGAGTTACCTCCCATAAGGCAACCTGATACCACAACTAATTGGTATAAGGTTGGTCAACACTGTGAGTATCATAGAGTGGAGGGGCACTGGACAAATTCTTGTAAGAGGTTGAAACATGTGGTTCAAGACCTGATTGATGAAGGTTACCTTGTCATAGAAGGTTCTCATCCACCAAACAACCAACCTCCTACTCAACAAGCACCCACAACTAATCAAGATATGGGAATCTTCCAAGATCCCCTACCTAAGCATGGGTATTAGGTAGCTAATCAAGTGTCATATCAGAATGTGCCACCTCCCTATGATAATGTGGTTGGTATGATAGTAGTGACTACAAGGCAACAAGCTCAAGCTCAATTAGCTCAACATTCTTAACAAGATATGAGCTCTTCATCCAACCCACCTTCAAAGCCCATCCTAGTTTTGAAGAATGCTCAAAGGAGGAGTACGAGAGTAAAAACCCCACCTTTAGTGTTGAAACCTCAACCTAAAGTCTCCTTTGACATTCAACAATAGTTAGCTAGTACCCCAACCAAGATCTCTATCTTAGAACTCTTACAAACTTCTCCTATTCATAGGGAAGCTTTGTTGGAACTTCTAAGACAACAATCTATCCCTGTAGACATTTCCCCTAGTGTTGTAGCTAATGTCGTAGGTTCTCTTGGGATACATCACATCACATTTTTGGATGATGATATGCCTTCCTCAGACTTGCAAGGGGATTCTTCCCTTTACATCATAACATTTATTGGGAGAAATTTTATCAAATGAATCTTGATTGACAATGGTTCTTCCCTTAATTTATGCACTTATCAATTTTTCCAAAATTTTGGATTAAAATAGGAAGACTTAACTAAATCTGATATTATCATCAAAGCTTTCAACAATGAGTCCCAAGAGGCCTATGGAATTGTATCTCTCCCCCTTAGGGTTGGACCTTAGATCTTAGATACCTTGTTCTATGTGGTACCTTGCCCCTACATATTTTAATCTTCTTCTCGGATGTCCTTGGATCCATGCAATGAAGGTTATCCCTTCTACCTTTCATCAATGTTTGAAGTTTGAATTTAAGGATCAAGTTGTCACCATTTTGGGTGACCCTCATCCATTCAAATATTGTTCGATGGTTGAGCAAGCTCAGTCCAATCTCAATATTTGTCCTTTAGTTTCATCATCTGCTCCTCCAAGTTCCTCATCTCAAATATCTAAGCAACTTGAAAGTCTAAAAGTGAGTGAGGAACCTCTCATCAAAGTTTCATCATGGGATCAAGTTAATCATTTTCTTCAAGAGCCTCTTCTAGATCTTGCCAAGCTACCACCTTCACCAAGGACTATGGGTTTACCTCGTAAGAAGGGTGAAGTTGTACACATTGGCATGTGTACCTTTATCTTCGTAGGAACAACCTTTGAAGAAAATATCTATGGTAGCAACCCTTCTCCTATGGAGCATTCTTTTACCCATTGTTACTTATCCAATGATTACCCACTCCCTAAATAGATCCTATCTAGCATGGGATATGTTGGTAAAGGTTTGGGACCCCAACAAAAAGGCATTCAAGAGCCTTTGGGTGTCAAATTCTGGCCTGGGAGGTGTGGCATAGGCTACATCCCCAACAAAAACCAACCTTTACCATTCGATAATGATGATCACCTTAAAACTTATGTTGAATATTTAGATCATCAAATATTGGAGTGGAGTGATGAGGATGAAGGACCCCCTTATCCCTCTAATATTTTATTTTGTAATATGGTAAATTTTATGCATTCTGATGGTAAATCTATTGCTTCTCAAGGAGACCCTACTTCACTATCTTATAGAGATCTTGCAAAATTAGGGATCGCCCCTCCTTTTGTTAAGAAATATGGTTTAGTTAGGGTTTATGAAGATTTTCATGCAAAGGCTACTAGAGAAAAATCTATGAAGGAGATTCCTTGTGATTTTGATCATCAAGATGATCCCTATTCTAGATTTTTCTTTGATGGATCAGTCCCTTGTATGCACTGTTATTTTTGTTAATATAGGAGGCACAATCAGACTATGTGTCGACTATCATTCTGCTCACTTGCATTAACAAACTAAAAAAATAAAATAATAAACCATTAATTAGGCATACCTTGCATTTTCATCTACTACATTTGTTTGTCTATTCATACTACATGCTTGCCTATCATATTTTGCATGATTTTCCTGACATTTCATTGCATTTGCATCTCTTCTTATCATAATTGCATTGTTGCTTGCTCATGATTACTTGATCATATAGTTTTTGAGGGACCTCATAACAATGACACATGATGACACCTAGTTAGGTCATAGCTCACATGCATTGCACTCTCACTAGGACTCTGATGCCTAGCAAAGTCCCCAACCTAGGGATTTTGCTTCTTCCTTGCTCCTCTTGTTTTTTGTCTCTTTTTCCTTTGTCTTTGCTTTTGTGTTCCTTGACCTTGAAATTTTTACTGATGACCATCAATTTCTCTTTAGGTCAAGGAACACAACTCTTCTTTATTTTTTGCTTTCTTCCTCTCTTTTCTTCTAGCATATGCACACACTCACATCTTGTTTTGCTCAATTTTCTTTGTCCATACACATTTTTGCACACACCACACCCCTATGGGGGGAGTACTCATTTTGACTCATCTTCACACACACAACACACCCCATAGTGGATAGCTTCATGGTCACTAGTGAGGGGAAACCTCCATTCGACCATTTGTGAGCATACATCCTAATGGGTATATCTCTTTTGTCCATCTTAGTGAGCACTACACCCATAGTGGGTTTTGCTCCATCATTTTGACCATCTTAGTGAGTACTACACCCATAGTGGGTATCACTCCACTTGTCCATATTCTTTTTTCTTGATGTATGTATGGTTGGTCACACTGATCTGATATGGTCTATGCTGACCCAAGCATCATACTTTGAGCCCCTCTTTTCTTCTTTGTTGACATTTTTCTTCTTCTTTATTCTTCTTTTTTCTCTTCTTCTTCTCCTCCTTTTTTTCTTTATCTTTTCTTTATTTTTCTTTCTTTTTTAAAATTGTACCCCATATTTATGGGTCATGATTTTGCTCTGGAATTATCGTACTCCATTTTTATGGGATATGATTTCACCTAGAGTAGTGTTTTATCCTTTCTTATTCTTCCTTCCCTCTCCTTCTTCTATTGTTCCCCTTCTTCCATGTATTTTCATGCATTGCATTCACTCCATTGCATCCATAAATTTGCATTTTAGTTTAAGTGCATTCCATAGTTAAATTATATCATGCATAAAAAATTAAAAACATTAAAATAACATTAAAAACACCATAAAAAGAAAAAAACATAAGCACACACATTGCACTAAAATATAACATGATATTACTCGAGAAGTAGAAAAGGTACATAGGTTTATCTGGTCGATGTACCATAGTCCAAACCTGGTACACTCGACCATCCCTAGGGATGCATGCCACACTAAAAATTGGCATGTCACCTTAATATCCTCCCTAGCTCTAGGAGTCTATCTCCTCTACTCTTCCCATTGAAGGTGGTCTTAGTGGGGGTATGTTCATGGATTATGAAACTATTTATGATCTAGATCGAGTTTGGCTTAGTGTCTATAAGGATGAAGGTGGTGGCACTCATTGATCTATCAAAATTTCTTGGTAGTACACTATCTAGAAGAAGGTCACCCTCTACATGACTACCTCTAACCTCTCTCCCACCCTCTACTCAGTGTAGTAGGGATATCCATCACCCTACTGGCTACTATTAACCATAACCATCCCCTCTTCCCAAGCTCATTGTTGCTCCTCATCCATCTATCTCACCTCTCCTTAGAGGTGGTCTACCTCTACTCATGTCATATCCCTCTCTACCTCTGTAGTGCCTAGTGCACTCCTCAACCCCTCTATCCTCTTGGCCCTATCCTCTCAGAGTAGGTCCATCTCCCTCTGTAGAGTCACTATCTATGCTTGTAGCACCTCTATCTCCCTCCTCGAGTCTCCTTGACCTATGGTATCACTTAAGTAAATTATTTCTAATGTGGAGGTCTCTCTAGTCCCTCTACTTGATATAACTCTAGCCATCATGGGGCCCTCCACCTCCCTAGTCCTAGTTGTAGTGGTGGTAGTTACCACTATCTCTACTTAGACCCATGTCTATCTCTACCATGGGACCTCTTGGCCCTACTACTATCACTCTATGGTGCATCGAGTGGCCTCTTGTAGTGCTATCTACATGCATTAACTCATGACCTGGCACCTCTACATTAGCATTGGTGGGGAGATCCTTAGGGGTATGACACCCCTATACCATCTCTAGTAGTTAAGAGCCACCTCAATATCATCCACCCTTGGATCCACATAGAGTGGATCATCTAGGTCCTCCTCTACCCATCTCCCCACATCGAGGTCCCCTCTAACTCTTGATGGATCTTGGTACACTCACCTGTACCAGTAGTCACCCAAGTTTAAGATCTCCTAGAAGATACTAAACTACCATTAGACTCGATCAAATCTAAAGAGCTCTAGCTCCCCCTTCTTTATAGAGAGCCACCTAATCCTCCTAACCCTGGCTAGCTCCTCTACATCCTCAGCCCATCTAGGGTGTAGATGCCATGGTCACCATATGATCTTCGACCTTCGTAGCTCATCTATTACCTACCTCCCTAGTGGTAGGTTCTCGACATATGTCCTCTGGACTCACTCGTAGGACCTAGACCATCTATATGTTGTTGGCCACTCTAGGTTGGGCAATGGCCCTAGAAGTGCATATGGTCTCCGCACTACTATGTGCTCCCAACACCACACCTAGAGTAACATCGTACACACTAACCCTGTATATCATTTGTACATGATATTGTATAATATCTTGTACAACTAGACCAACACATATGGACCCCATGCAAATATCACTTATTGATCCTACATGTCTACCACTACACCCACCATCACCCATGGTAGATATTACCTACTGGTATGGCACATCAATAATCCTACCACCACCCCATAGAGCATGATCATTAAAGCATCAGCCCCATAGTACCCTACCATCTCATCGATTGAGATCACACTCTCTTAGACCTGGTGGGCCTAACCTCCTAATAATATCTCCAATGTGGTCTACTACCCTCATGCCCTATAAACTACTCTCCCCCTTATGGGGATGCACAAGATGCACCACACATCCTCTAGTGTGACTATCATCTCCCTTATGGGTAATTAAAAGGTCGATGATTTTGGGTACCATCTCTCTACTAGCATTGTTAGTAGCACTCTATCTACCTCTACCTGAGGTATCTCTACTAAGTGGTGTAGCCCCACTACCTCTAAGGTACCTCTCTCTACCTGTGAGAGGCCATCTAGCTCTACCTCCAAGGAGCTCGGTCACCACTCATGACTCTCTAGTACATCATGCTGCATCCACAAACATAATAAAATTTTTCATCAGTCTCTTGTGCACATTAATAATTCATAAATTAATAAAATTTTAAATTCTTCTCTTCTTTTGTTTGATGGCTTGCTTTACCTTTATTTAGCGAAATTTTGCTCGTCTAGCTTTGGGTGCAATTTCATTTTTCTTCCCCTTATATGAAATCATGCCCTCTATCTTTGAGGTATGATTTCATGAAATCATACCCCATGTTTTTAGGGCATGATTTTGTTCACCTCCATGAACTAAGGTAAAATCATGATCATGCTATGAAATCATGCTTGGGTCATGCATGATGATTTTCAGAGAAAAATTTAAAAAAATAAAAATGCTTGAAATAAGGATTAAAATCTAACCTAACCTAATCTAGAGGGAGGATTTTAGTCCTTACCTATGCTCGCTCTACTACTGCATTAGCCTCACCCCTCGCAATGGTTGAATGATGTGTAGGAAGCACCATTTCTATTTTTCTCTAGAGCTCCTTTCTTCTCTTTTGCATGGTGAAAATGAATTAGGGTTTTCACCTTTTACCCCTTTTATGCTTGTTTTTCTCTTTTTCTCTCTCCTCTCTTCTTTCTACTTTTGCTCTTCTTTCTTCTATGTCTTCCATTTCAAGTTTCATCAAGAATTTTGCATTCCTTCCAAAACTCGAGGGGGAACCCTAGCCTGAGAGGCATTAATGTCCCTAATACCTCGATTTACATGTAAAATAAGAAAGTGTCTAAAATGACACTATTTTTGCACCACTCCTTTCTTCTAAACCAACCACTCCTTTTTTGTTGTTGTTTGTCATCCTCCACCCATAGGTGTCTACATATTTCTTTGATACATTTATTAGGCCATAAATGCATCAAAGAGGGAGTAAAATATAGAAAATTGACCCACTTGAGTGAGTCATTTTCCCTAGATCCTTAGAGAGACCCTCCAACTTGCCCAAAGAAATTTTGGGCCTCTCTCCCCCTTCTTTTTCCCTTTTTTTCCTAGTTTTGATGAAATCATGATCAACCCTTATGGGGTGCAATTTTTCCTAGCTAGGGTTTTCTCTTAGAAAACCCTAACTTTTCAAATTGACCTCTTTGACATCGATTTTCCCTTGGTTTTCCTACCCATTCTTGTTTCAAATATCTTATAAATAGAGGGTTTGAAGCCTTCTTTTCCCATGAGCGAATTCTAAGTAAATATCCTAAGAAAAAAAGCAACCAAGAATCCAAGAACAAGTTTTTAAGACAAGTTCTAACAAGATCCTATTGCAAGTGCCAAGTGATTTGTTGAAGCTATTTTAATCTTTGTGGAGATCTCTTCTGCTGCATTGATTGTGTTGCTACCCTTGGTGGATAAGTGTTGGAGCCCTAAGGAGGAGTCTACTATCTTGGAGGTCTTCATCCTTTTGTCTACTTTTTTGCTACCACTAGGTTGTTTTCACTCATTTGCATTTATACATTATTAATTTTGCATATTTTGTTAGTTTATTTGCATTATTTTGTTACATTTTATTTCTATTGTGAAATCATACCCCATAATTACAGGGTATAATTTTACTAGAAATAAAATTATGATTACTCCATATAGGGTATAATTTCACTTGTGTTAAGATTGGGGGTAGAATTTCACCCCCAAACCCTAGATCTACATTTCATGTTATATTTAGAGCATAATTATGCAAAATCTACAATCTCATCATATCTGCATTATATTTTGATTTGTTCATCTTCCAAAAAGGTCAACTTTCACTTTTGCATTCTAAAGGTCAGCTAAAAGGACCTAGGGGGCTTGACTGTTGCACCTCCAAGTATAGTCATACAATGGCCTAAGCAGGCCCCCTAACGTTGATCATATTTTTTGAGGGTTTTGTGAAGTTATTTTGTAGGATTGAAGTTGTGGGACATTGTTGGATGCAAGATAAAGCTTGGAACAACCACCAAATCAGATAAGTGCCCTAGTAGATCTCTAGGTTGTTTGTTGATTGCTTTCTATTCATTTCTATTCAAAATATAGATCACAAGTAAGGAAAAGCATTTGATCAAATTTCTAGGCATTTGAAAGAATAAAAGCATATAGTGTGCATCTAGGGTTTTAACCTTGTTTGTGCATTTCTCTTGGACCCTTGCTTAAAGGCTTTGTAATCCTAGGGTTAGTAATCATTCAAGCAAAGAATCATTCTAGGGTTAGCTCTTGTCTTCTTGCATCTTGTATCTTGCATTGTTCTTTCCCTTTTCATAGTGTAGTTTTAGAAAGGCCAAACATAGGTGCATGCTTAATTGACACATTCAAACACATTCCACCCCGGACTTGGAGCGAGTCCTAAAACCATTCCTGGTGAACCCTTCCTCCGTTTCCCATCGAGTGTAGAGTTATAACATACCCCCGTGGTTCACCTCGGCTCCTAGTGGATCCAACCAAGAATCATACGTGGTAGGGAAGTTTTCCCCCTCTACACATATCTACAAGGAGTTGCAAAATTGTAACACACTAAATGAAAAAATTTGGGCTTTGAAGGGGCTATTAAATAATCATAAAACATGATGATATATGGTAGGCTCAAAAAATATTGCAAGTCTACAAAATATTGGATTAATAAGGCTTCATTGTCTAAGTAGTCTCTTAAAATAAGTAGCCTTTGATGATTTATCTGATGATTATATATCATGATTATTTTATAATTCAAGCCAAGATCCAAATTTCTTTGTTTATTATGTGGCATATCTATAAGGAATTGCAGAATTGCAACACACTAGCTAAAACAATTTGGGCCTTAAAGGGGCCTATTAAATGATCATGAGAGATGATGATATATGATGTTGGTAAAGGCATTTCATAAAATTATATTGAAATTTGGTTTGTTGAAATTTATGATAAGAGAACATGATGTGAAAGTTTCAATGGTTGCAAGAATATTAAATTATAGGTAACTTATCAAGTTATCATTGATCCTATACTTTGATAATTATCGAGACTTTAAATTTATCAAAATTATTAAGGGAGATTATGATGTTTTTGGGATAGAAGAAAGATAAATGGTAGAGTCATTATGGCCATGGATTATCATTTCATACATCACTTAACCCAATAGAGGGGAAACAAGAGAAGAGAGTTGATGAAGTAGAATAAGATGTAGTAGAAGAAATTAAAGCAAACAATTTTATGGGACTGGAAGAACCACTAGCATCAGGTACCCAATGTAAATGTAATGCAAGTGATAATTTTTATCATTAGGATCATCATTGCTTCATCATAGACCCTCCTGACTATATGATATGAATAGGCAAACCCTAGCAATCATGCAAACAAGAATATTATTTTTAGCATATAAAAAATTCAAGCAGCCCTGTAGGCAAGCAATCATGCAATCAGGCACATGAGCAAGAAAGTCATGCAGATTCAAGCATAATACCTTATAAGATGCATTATGTTAATTGGTTCTTTATATCCTTTTCCATATAATGTGGCTAGGTGATAGGATTAATATCCAAATTTATCAATAATAATAAAAGGACCTATCCAATTAGGCTCAAGTTTACCTTTTAGTTTATCTTTAGCATTGTTGTTTTGATTTTCTTTGAGGACTAGTTCCTTAATTTTAAAGGATCTTAGGCATACCTTTTTATGATAGGCATACCATAATCTATAATGGTAAATTCATAAGTGCTCTAAGACATTGATACACTTTTATTTTAAAATATATAATTGATGAAGGTAAACTATGTGATATACATCCCCAATTGAAGAATATTGAAGTAAGACTCTCAAAGAAGGAATTTCAAGCTCAAAAGGAAAAATTGCCTCAGTCCCATAAACTAAGGTATAAGATGTTGTGCATATTGACATACAAATACTGGTGCAGTATGTCCACAAAGCAAGATATAATTGCAAGAGCAAATCTCGATCATTTTTATTAAACAATTTCTTAAGAATTTTGATTAATGTTTTATTAGATAATTTTGCTTGACCATTTATTTTAGAGTAATAAGGTGTTGACAATTTTTGTTGAATTTTATAATTGGCATAGACCCTTTGAACTTATTTATTTTTAAAGGGTATACCATTATTCAAAATCAAAACCAATGGTATGCCATAGTGACTAATGCTTTTATTAGCAATGAATATTGAAATTTAAATTCTAGTTGGAAAAGATAATGGCAAGGATTCAACCCATTTAGTAAAATACTCGATGGCAGTGATAATGAACCTATGTGCATCTGACTATGGAGGATTAATTTTACCTATTATGCCTAGACTCTAGGTGAAGAAATGCCAAGGTGATGTGATTGGTTGTAATTCTTGAGAAGGAGAATGAACAAGGTTATCATGTTGTTGGTATTTGTCATATTTCTTAACATAGTTGCAAGTCTCCCTTTCCATATATGGCCAATAATAACCCATATTAAGGATTTTTATAGCTAGAGATAATAAACTAAAGTGTCCACCACATGATACATCATAATATTATTTAATGATTGTTTGTACTTATTTTGAACCAATACATCTGAGGAGTATGCCTTCAAAGGAGCATCAAGATATAATATCTCCTATGATGGCATATCTATAGGTTTTTTATCTAAAATATTTATATTTTTTCTTATTTAATCCTTTAGGTAATTCATCCTCCTTTAGGAAGTTGAAGATGTCTTAATACTAAGTCTTTGAGGTGAAGTCGATTTGATGGCACAAATATTTAAAGGTTGTTGGCTTGATTTCAAAGTTGTAGGTTCTTTTATTAATCGTATAATAATAGAAGCTTTTTCATCCTCTATTTGCAAAGGTAAAATAGAGGTTATAGTAGCCATGGTATCTACATGGAAATTTCTAGATAACATAATAGCTTCTATTATAATCTTATCAAAATAAGCTACAAGTTTGTCTACAATGTCTTTGTATGGTTTTAATTTGTCATAATTGGTTTGGTAAACACCATTAATCTGGTTAATCACTAAAAATGGTTAATGTATTGAGTTTTACATTTTTCATAGCTTAAAGTCCTAAAATGAGTGCTTTGTACTTTTTTTTATTATTCGTGCATGAGAATTGGAGTTTTAACATCAAAGGTATAAGTTGTTTTCGTGGGGTAACTAGGAAAATTCTGCCCCCACACCTTTGACACATTGAGTTCCATAAAAATAGAAATTTCATGTCTTAGTTCTTGGGCTTCTATAGCTAAAATTACTTCATCAGGGAATCTTATGTTCAAAGGATGCTTCGATCCTAAGGGTGTTGTAGCTAATTTATCTATGATTACTTATCATTTTAATGACTTTTATTGACAAATTTCATATCGAACTCACTAAGGGTAATAACCCACTTGGCATTGTCCTGAGAGGTTAGGTTTTGACATTAAATATCATAGGGGATCTACTCTTGCTATAACATATGTCTTTTAGCTAAGATTATAATGTATTAATTTTTATGAGGAAAAGATGACTCTTAAACACAATTTCTTCAATGGCGTATAACATGTCTCAGAACTAATTAATGTTCTACTACTATAGTAGATAGCTCTTTCTTGATGTTTATCATCATACTAAGCTAGCATGGCTCCTAGGGCATGATTGGTAGTAGCTACATATAAAAATAATGGCTGAGTTGGATTAGGTGGTATCAAAATAGGAGGTGTTAAAATATAAATTTTTAAAACTTCAAAAGCCTTTTGGAATTCATCATCCCAATAGAATTTAGTGTCTTTCTTTAATAATTTAGAAAAGTTTTGACCCTTATCAACCAATTGCAAGATGAATATTTGAATGGCTTATAATTTACCTTGAAGACTAAAGTTTAGTAAGATTTGTGGGAGATGGTATATTTGTTATTGCTAAAACTTTAGTAGGATCCACCTCAATTCCTCAATGAGATATGATAAATACTAAAACATTTCTTGATGTTACCCTAAAAAATGTACTTTTGAGGTTTTAATTGAACTTTGTATTCTTGCAATTACTCAAAGATACATCTTAAGTATCAGACATGATTCTCACATTTTTAGGATGACCCTAAGAGATCATCTCTACAATGTCATGCATGAGATCATGAAAGATATATGTCATTGCCATTTGATATCTTGCACCTACATTCTTTAGGCCAGAGGGTTTGACTTGATAATAAAATGTACCCCAAGATGTTATGAAAGTTATCTTGGACTGATCTTTAGGGGTATTTTTATTTGATTGTACTCTTAAAAGTCATACATTAGGGATAACATTTTAGATCTTGCAGTAAATTCTACTATCATGTTTATGTTTGGTAAAAGGAAATCATCTTTGGGGATTGCCTTGTTTATATGCCTAAAGCCTTTATAGATTAAAATTGATCCTTCCTTCTATGTGTTAGGTACAATTTTACAAATCTAATCCAAATAATCTATAAATTTAATGAAACCAACATCTAAAATTTTTTGAAGTTTATATTTGACTAAGAGGGTGAAATTAGGGTACATTTTCCTTAGCTTTTATTTGATTGGATTAGCATTTGGTTTTATAATGATATGATGTACGACTATGGATGGATCAAGTCTAGGCATGTCTACATAGATCCAAGTAAAAATGGCATTAAATACTGGTGTAATCTATTTATTTGTCTTTTATCAAGACCTTACCTACTTTTAATATTTGAGGTTTCTCCTCAATACCAATGTTGATGTCTATTATTTCTTCAATTAATATTTGCGATTCATATTTAAATTGAAGAAAAGTAAAGAACACTCCTAGGTATTCAAAATATTTAGGATCTAACAATACTTGTTCTAGTTTGAATAATTATGGTAAAGCTAGATTGAATATCCAATTGAGATATTTATCAACATGAGTGAGATCTTGATCAGATAAATCATTAGATTTTTCTTCTTTATTTTATATAAGATTGGGATGGACAATATTCAAGAAATTAACACTAGCAAAATCTAAAGTTTTGTGAGGTTCTATGTTGAGAAGGGACCATAGTTCCTTTTCATATTCATCATCCCATTATGATCCATGTAAATATTTTGTGTAATTAGCCTTATTGTGTTCATAAAAAAAATGTAAAGGTTCATTTTTATTAGGGATGTATCCTATCCCTCAACATCCTGGCCAAGGTTTAGTTTCTATAGGTTACTTTATACCTTGCTTTAATTGACTTAAAAATTTTCCTTGACATACCATATTAACCAATATTTGTTTAAGAATGGGATACCCTAACAACATGTAACAAGATCCATATATTCATTTATTTAGCATAGAGTTACCACCATGAATATGTTCATCGTGAGTGTTGTTAGTATAGATAAATAAATAACTTCCTATTTGAACTTTTAAACCCTTCTTATTAGGTAATCCTATAATACAGGGGAAAGAAAAAAGCTAAGTATATGAAGGAATATTTATTTTGATTGATTAAATTAATTTAATATTTTGTTAGAGATTGATGACATCCTCTCAAATTTATAAGAAGTTTTTCTAATATATCTTTATTTTTGTTTGAATGAAAAGAAATTGATGGTATTATTGATTTAAGTGTGGGATAAAGTTTAGACTTCTTTTGTTGGATATCCAATAATTGGAAATAAGCAAAAGGTTCTAGATTTTCATGGATATTAACAATCCTTCCTTGATATTCATATTTTAAACATTGATGTAATATGGATGGTATTGCCTTCATGGCATGAATCCAAGGTCTTCCAAGCAACATGTTATAAGTTACATCACATGGTATGACATAAAAGAGGGTGTTAAGGATGTGTGGTCCTACCTTGAGGGGTAAGGTTATGGTGCCTATGAATTCTCATTCTTCATTGTCAAAATATCTAATGATGGGGTCAAATTATTTAAAGTCTTCCTTAGTAAAAAATTCTATAGAAATTTTACATTGCAAACATTAAGTGCTGACCCATTGTCTACCAAGACTCTCTTAATATGTTTATCCTCAATTGAGTTATTATATAGATAGGTAGGTCTCCTAACATGGAATTTAAGGACGTGTTTATTTCATAGAATTCTAAGACAACACTATTCACTCCAGTAAAAATTGTTGTATTAGTGATGTCATTAGAAGATAAATCTTGAGGGAATTCTTACTCACTCAAAAGTTTAAGCAACATATCTCTATGAGTAGGTGAAGTTTTTAGGAATTCTAGGAGAGAAATATTGGATGGTACATTCTCTAGTTGTTATTAGAGATCAAAAGAATGTTGATTATTTTCATGTATTGTAAGGATTAAAGGTGATTACATTGGTTTTTCAAGGAAGAACTAATGGTGGTTGAATAGATGGTTTAGAAGATTGATTTTTAGCTTGTTTTGTTACTTCGTAGGGGGGTTGGATAGATGAATTGTACCCATAAAATTGGTGGCTTTTTTATTATGATATGGTAAAGGTTTTGAAATATTTCTAAGTTTTTATTAGAGGTATTTTATTGATTGAAGACTATTTTTCCCACTTCTATAGGATTTTAAATAATATTTTACAAAGTGATACATCTATCAATTTTGTGACCATTTATACGATGATAATCATAGTGTTATTCTTGTTGATACCAAATGGGTAACTCTTTCAAAGTATCTAATGGTCTAATTGGTGGAATATCTATAATTTTTTAATCAAGGAGTATTTTTAAAATAGTGGTTTGTGTTTTTTTGGTATTTGTAAATTGATGTCTAGGTTTGTCTTGTTTTGATAACACTAGTTTTTGAGGAACATTTTCAACTATATTTATATTATTTGTCTAGTGATAATCGATTACACCATCACCTACAACATGTTTAATTTTGTATTTTACTTTATTGTGAGAGGTGTTTTCTTCTTCCTTCTTATAATTAAGTTTTCCTTGTATTATAAGGGAAACTTCCACTCTTTTTGCCATATCCACTACTTCTTCAAAGGATGTGATATTAGATGTTTCTAAAGGGTAAGATAGTTGTTTGTGAAAGTTTTATATGAAGATGTATAAGAGTTTATTTTGTGGAGGAATGTATTGAAGTCTTCCCACTAAGGTTATCCATTTTGCTAGAAAATTTGTAAAATGCTCATTTATAGTTTACTTAAATTGAAATAAATTATCTATGGTGATATTTTTTTCAATATAGACTCTAAATTGTTTAACAAATGCCTTCATAAGTTCTTTAAATATTTTAATGGAATGAAGTGGTATTTGTAAATACCATTCTAATTCTAAACCACTAAGACTTCTAGGGAATAACCTAAGGAGTAATCTTTCATCATGGGTCATTGTAGCACCCTAAAATTGGTGTAGTTAAACCATCAGTAAAAAGATCAAAAATTTGAATTTTAACTCCAAAACCGCCTGTTAACCGCCTGTTACCTGCTCCCCTCATTTTCCATGCCATTTTTAGGAGTTGTTTTGACCATTGGACAATATTGTCGTTGATCAGACGAAATTGTCCCAAATTGGACGAATTCGTCTAGAATAGAACGTCCAGACGATTTCATCCCAAAATAAAATTTTCATAATTAGTTTCTGTTTCAACAGCTTCTCTAAATTGGACAAAAAACGTGTCTACGTGGTTAGAGTCTCCCCCGTTGGAGATCTCCCAAATTAGGGTGATCTCCAACCTCCTTACCTCTCCCTAAATCCTATATAAAATTAGGATTTTCCTTGACTTCCCCCTGGATGATTTTCCTTGCAACTTTAGTTTCTTGTGCATTAGAACACCTTCGCACCATTGTTGCATTGTGTATTTCAAGTTTTTCTTGCAAGAATTTTACTTTTTTTCAGCTGGAGCAAGCTCATATCGTCGTTGGCGATTCTAGACGATTTTGGACGATCCTATCGCAGATCGGTGATGATATCATATGATTGGAGGCGATCTCGACTGCAATCCAGATTGGGGGTAATCAGAGACCAGAGTTTGCATTTTTTATCTTCTTTCTTCATTTCCTTATGCAGTAACTTAGTTTAATCTATTTCTACATTCTGGAGTTTACCTCATTTAGCATAGATGCATGATAAAGTTAAAATAAATTATTAAATTAATGCATTTCTTTTAATTGTTATCTGGATCTATCATTTAGGTAGGTTTACTATTATTTCTATCATTTCCCCTTGCTTTTGTAGTTGTATTTTTGGTCTTTGGTATCTGTTTCTGTGATTGTAGGTTTTTGACAAATTTTTCTGACGAATTCATCAAGTCGACGACAATATTGTCTGATCTTACATGATCGACTATGATCTGAGATGATTTTGTGCAATTGCAGATGATAATGTAAGATTTAAGATGATCTGGACTTATACAAATCTCATAATATTTATCAGACATTCAAAATCAAGTACATCCTGTCTTATTTAGCACACTTTTTGTGTTTAGCACTTATTCATGTTTTTTGTATCCATATAAATCAGCATTGGCATATAGAATAGCTTAGATTCATCTTGGCCAAACCTAGGATATGAATTATTGAATATAAAAATGAACACATTAAACCCATTCTCAACCTATGCATGGAAACTGCCACTCAAATTTTCTTGGTGAACCCACCATCTGTCGAAAATTCATCCTTATACCCCTCCCCTGAGAGGCATGACCTTCAAAGGGCCTCTCAGTCTGAGGTATTGTCCCATCCTTCTCGCATCCCCCTTCTAGGCGTGGATCCTATAGCCTGAAGGTAAGGATGTGAAAAATTTGGAGCGATACATTTTGGTGAACCCGACGTGAAAACTAAAACCTTTTGAAAACAATCCAAAAATTTATTGTTAAAAACATTTAGAATCATCAGACAAACAATTAAAGTTGCATATCATATTTAGATGGTAGATTATAATAAAAGATGAGCTATCACCATAAATGTTGAAAATCAATTAGCAGCCATAGAGATTACTTCTTTGCTTAGAGTACCTCAAACAAATAGGGTTTAACCTTTGTGGGACGAACTTAATAGGAGAGTGAGTATTATTTCATCTAGGTCGACAGAACTTAGGCAAATTAAGAGGTTTGTCCTAGATAGAATCCTCGATCCTGATCAGGTGACTTTGTACCATGAGCTTCAAAGAGCTTGCCATAGGTGGTTAGCTGATAAAAGAGCACTTGTGTCTTTTGAGTTGTACACCTTTGAGGAATACCTTGACAACGTAGTTGTAGTACATAAATTTCTATCTCGTATAGAGGATCAAGAGGTCATTCTTATAGATAGAAAGAGATGGAATAGAGTTCCTAGAGCTGTGTTATATCGAGAATATTACCATGAACTTTATTTCTATAGGTCAGAGTCTAAAAAAGATAATATCACCATATCACATTTTGTCAAATTCTTGAAAAACCATTTCCAATTTGAAGAGGAGAATTTCATGACTCCTGATGAACTTGATCCTATTAATGATATCCATAAAATATTTATAGAAAACTAAGCCATTATTTTATTATTATTATTTCTTGCATTTAGTATGTTGTTTGTTGTCTTTATAATATTATCATAAAAACAAAAAAACAAAAACAAAACAAAAATATAACAAAAATTAAAACATTTTCTTTTAAGTATTATAGTAGGTATATAATTAAAATATAAACTTCCCAAACTTGTCGCAAATATATATATATATAAATATATATTTTCTAAAATCTAAGTTTAAGCATAATGACTAGACTTAGGAATGGAAAATAGACTGAAGTAGAAGAAGATTGGTTAAGGAGACCATTAAATAACCCAGATGTCCTTCCTGAAGACCCAATTCAGGAAGAAGGAACCCTAGACCAACAAGAAGAAGAGTTTGTTGTAGGAAATGAACAAAAATAAATTGTTATAGAGGAAGGATCATCATCCCCTAAAATGTCTCCACGAGGAGTTGTTACTTTTGAGAACATGGAACATTTCTAGAAGTTCCTCAATACCAATATTGGTGCTCTTAATAGAGCAGTCCATATGGATAAGGATCAAATTAGTGACACTAAAGCAACCCTAGAAGAAATATATCACACACGCACTAATCCCTTGTCCTTTGTTGATCAAGAAAGTGATCAAGATGGACCATCCAATTTGGATATGGACACTATAATCCAGAACATGCAACAACAACAGGTTACCCAACCAACTAGAGTGCCTGTTACCAAGCCTAGAGTTATTCCCACACAAAAGAAACCTTCATTCACTGCTCTATTTTTCCAAGCTATTGATCAACATACCTCAAATCAACAAAATCCCAAAACAAAATTAAACACCAATTTCCAACAATCTGGGATACAACATAATGCTACTACAAATCTTCTTCATAATACTCTCCCTACCAACCATTTGCATAATAGCAATATAGCATCTAATCCTTAGGTCACGCCATCATACACTCACATACCACCAAACCAATATGGTGGACAAACTAGTAATCTGGAAGCCATGGTGAAATAGTTAGTCTCTCGCATGGACCAGATAGATCCCTACCGTCCCTCGTACAATTATCGAGAGATGTGTAGTCAGCCTCTAGATCCTATAGTTGTAGCATAGCCATATCCTAAACACTTTCCTATGCCTATCCTACCTATATACAAAGGAACCAAATATCCCATAGAGCATCTTCGTATGTTTAGGATAACATGTCATGATATATCACATGATGACTTGTTATTACTAAAAATGTTCCCAAAAATTTTAGGAGGAATGGCATTAGAGTGGTATTATCAATTACCCACTCATTCTTTGAGAAATTTCAAAGAAACATCCGAGTCTTTTGTTCATCAATTTAGTGCCTACATCAAAAGGCATGTAACCATTAAAGATTTGTACAACTTAAAACAAGACAAAGATGAATGTTTTTTTGATTTCCTAGCTCGGTGGAGACAGTTTATAGGAAAATTACACTTTGTGTTACCTTATCAAAAAATTTTGGATATCTTTATCACTAATTTACAAGAACAACTATCCTATGAGTTATCAACTACTACCTTGACCACCTTTGATCAAGCTATATACTTAGCTTGAAGAGTGGAAGATGCTCTCATTAGGAGAGGTCAGCTTAAAAATAAAGATGATGAGAAAACATCCATAAATCAATATAAGAATAAACAAGTTGTGGGTGATGGAGTCACTAATAGCAGAAACATTGGTAATGTTAATACTATAAAACAACAGAGAAGTTAATACTGAAACCTCTTGATAAACCACCTCGAGAATTTACTAGGTTAAATCAACCTCTATCAACCATTCTCCCATAATTATTAGCACGAGGTTTGATCCAATTACCAAATATCTCGGAACCTGATCCAACTATACCCGGATACAAAGCTGATTTACACTGTGATTTCCATAGAGGACCTTGACACGCTACCAACTCTTGTAAAATATTAAAACATAAAATACAAGAATTAATTGATAACAATGAGATGGAGGTGAAAGCCTTTCAACCTAAATAAAATCTTCCTAATAATACTCAAAAGAACATCCCCCAAAATCAGAATCAGAATGCCAATCAATCATTGGACATATTTCAACATCCTTTACCAAAGCATGGTAAAGAGGTGGCTAATAAAATTGAGCATCATAATGTTCCACCTCCTATCCGATATGTAGGGACTATTAGTGGACATATACCTACTCATGATCTGCAAATATTTGACACAACTTTATCCATGGTTACGACTAGACCTCTATGTAATATTCAGACACCTGATCTTAGTGATATAGAATATGATACTGAGAGTGATATGGAAATCACCTCAAATCAATCGAATAGCTCTAAAGATGAATTGGATCCTATTCTCCCTATCACAATTTTTATGGTCCTAGAAGAACCATTTCCAAGAAGAGTCACTACTCGAGCATCGTCTCACCAATTACTTTCTAATGAGCAAGCCATAAATGCTAGACCAAGACCCATTTATCATCCACAAAATAATATTATAGGTACCATCGAAGCTGTTACTAGACAACAGGCTCAAAATTCTCAACAAGATCAAACTCAGAATGATGGATCAGCTCCATTCGTTTTGAAAGTTCCTAATAAAGGGAATCATGCGCCTAATGTTCAACCTAAACCTCCTTATAATATTAATGAACAATTATCAAATACTACAACTAGAATTTCCCTTTTGGACCTTTTAAGATCTTCTCCTACACATAGGGATGAATTGATGCTCACATTCAGCCAGATGATGGTACCACAAAATATTCAACCTGAAGCCATGGCCAATACTATAATAACTCATGAATTTTATTGTATTGACTTTTGAGATAGAGATATACCACAACATAGTTTACATAAGGATAACCCCTTATATATTACTACCCTAATTGGAGATGTAGCAATTAAACAAGTCTTGATTGATAATGGTTCATCTTTAAACATTTGTACTTTTGACTTCTACCAAAGATTTGGGTTTAGAAGTGACGAAATGAAAAGAACTAATTGTAGCACCCTAAAATTGGTGCAGTAAAATTACAATAATTACATTCACCTTAGTAAATAATTTAAAATTCAAATTTAACCTCCCAAACCACCCGTTAACCATCGAGAAATTCGTTTCCCCCTTTTTCGTGCCATTTTTAGAGTTTGTTTTGACCGTTTGATGATATCGTCGCCGATCAGACGATATCACCCCAGATTTTATGATTTCGTCTGGACTAGGACGTCCATACAATCTTGTCACAAAATTGATTTTGCAAAGTTAGCTTCTGTTCCAATGGGTCTCCAATCTGGGCAGAAGCGTGTCTACGCCGTTGGGACCCTCCCCCGTTGGAGATCTCCCAAATTGGGATGATCTCCAACCTCCTAACTACTCCCCTAAGCCTATTTAATCCTAAGCTATCCCTTTAGCACCCCCCTGGTTGAAATTTTCCACAAGTTAACTCCATTTATGTTAAATCATCCCTATTCTTCATTTGCACTAGTTCCATATCAATTTTGTTGCAGGTACATCACTATTTTTCAGTCAGAGCCAGCACACATCATTGCCGACAAACTTGTTCAGATCGGAGGTGAACCTGGCAAATTCGAGATGATTTCATACTGATGCAAGACGATCTCGACTGCAATCCATATTGAGGCAATCAGTGCCTGAAGTTTGCACTTCTCAACCTTGTTTTTGCTATTTTATTCTGCAAATTAGATAATTTATTCAGTGTTTACGTTATTTTGCATTTGGAGTTCACCCATTTAGATTAAGTGCATAATTAAATCCTAATTATCATCTAATTAGCATGATTCATTTCTGTCTCTGTGTTTAAGTTTTAGTTTGATAACATTGCTACCATTTTATATCATTTCCCTCTGTTAGCACTGTAGTATTTTTTGTATTTTGCATCTATTTTCGGTTTTGCAGGTCTCTGTGTAATGACTAACCCCAATCTAAGAGACTGATACTCTGCTTTGTTTTTGGTAATGCTTGGTATTTTGTAATTTTTTTGTAGTTTTTTCAATATATGTTTTTTTTTCTTTTGAGAATGATAACACACAGCTGGAAATGAATACTATCGTAACTTTCAAACTACTTAACCAAATACAATGAAATTTTGACACAAACTTCTTTTTATCATAATACATAAACCCAATGAAGGAAAATGTAGAAAGATAAGTTTACCCATAAAAATATCTGGTCTGATATTAAACTGGAAATTTGCATCAGCTACAAAAATCATGTTTTGCTCATAACTTATAAAATACTGACTTCTCCATTGATTGGAAAATAGTTACAAATACCCCTTTTTACTGCTTAACAAATTCCACTAAGTATCTCCAGTGCAATCGATGAGGAATGGACCCAAACACCCACATGGGGCTGTAAATGTACGACCTAATGTTGCAGAGGCACGACTGCCCTGTAGGTTATTTGCTACTCTTAAAATGCTTCTCAAAACTGACTTAGAACCCTCATTATAGTCTGCAAACTACTGGTAAGCAATGCCAATTTCTTTCTTGTGATATGCAACTCGAACTCACCAAAACCCTTCCAAAATTATTCGACCAGCTAGGGAAAATGCCCAATAGAGATTGAAGCTGGAAACTTGATAATAACTCTGCATATGATCTGAGCTAACTTCACACATTTATTAGAAAACTACCTTCAATGTCTTCTTCACCTATAAACTAAAAATCCAAGCATTGTGATGGTGTCTTTCAACCACAACAACACTATCCTTGAGGGTGGGCTACGTCACCAACAAGCTGAAGCTTCGAACTCCTGCTCACAGCAAGAAATCTCATACAAAAAAAATAGTAAATGCTCATCCCCAAATTGAGTTTTCAAACCCTTGCTGTAGATATGGTAATATTCCTGACTAAAATTTTGAACCATGCAAATAAAAATTAGATCTATAAATAACCCAAAAAAATACACCATAAAACCCTAAGATTGTCACAAACACACCATAATATTTTATATTATCTTTTATGGAACCACAATTACATAGATCACACCTGAAACATTAATATAAACCCTGGATGCTGGACAAACAACACAACCTCTGCTAAATTATTGAATGAAAACAACTCACAAATGCCCAACCACAAAACTGTTAAACTCTGCTGCAAAAATCTGAAACTATAATGCCACACCAAATCTGAAATACCACACCAAGAAGGGTTCCCAAAACCCCAAATATGATCTCCCCAAATCTGATATGAATGCTGTCGAAGAAATCCTCAATAAATGATGCAGAATGTCTCAATAAACCCAATTGTAAACCCTGGCTGGATTTACCTCAAAGAAACTCTAGGGTTTTCGTCCTAGGTTTCTAGCCAAGAGGGTTTTTGTCCTCAAAGCTATCCCTTGCAGGGTTTCATCCACAAGAGAGAATTCTCTTGTAGGGTTTCGTCCACAAGAGAAAAGTGTATTAGCTGCAAAGCCAAATACAACAATGTAGAAGAGATAAAATGATCCAAGATGCCTCAAATGAGCCCCCTACTCCTCTTTATATAGAAATTATTTTAATTCTTTATTGAGGCTGCACTTTTTTGATTTCACTTAATAATACCTTAGAAAATAATAATAAAATGATATTTATTCTCCTAATGGGGCATACACCCTCATTTTCCCCTTTTTATTATTTAATTGTCAAATTTCACCAAAAATACTCTTAACACACCAAAACACATCAAGAATCCACTCCACAACTATGTATAATAAAAATATGAAAAATGGGGACATTACACTGACGAATTCGTCTGACGAATTCGTCAGATCTCAGACGATCTTGTCTGATTGCAGATGATTCTGTAAAATTTCAGACGATCCAGACTGCTTCAACATCAGAATCTTATTCAGACATCCGGATCGGTATTCCTCATTTGCATTCGTAATCTCTCTATTTTTTGTCTTTAAATTTGTTTTCCGTATTCATGGAATTTGCATTTTCATGTAGATTAATCTAGATTCATTCAGCCAAACCTAGGATATGAATGCTTAAGGTTAAAAACAAACACATTTAAACACATTCCAAAACCTAGGCATGGAATTTGTCGTTAAATGTTTCCTGGTGAACCCACCATCCGTCGAAAAATCATCAAAATACACCTCCCTTGAGAGGCGGGACCTTCGCAAAGTCCTCTTAGTCTGAGGTACCGCGCCATCCTTTTCCCTTCCTCCTTCTGGGCACAAATCCTATAGCCTGAAGGTAAGGATGCGAAAAATTTGGAGCGATACATTTTGGTGAACCCGACGTGAATGCATCATAACCTTTTGAAAACAAAAACAAAAATATATATATGTATACAAGAAAAGCAAAAACAAAATCATCATTTCATGTTTATATGTTTTAGATTCAATTCTAAATAATAGATGATAAATATTACTTTTAGAAATACTAAAGAAACCATGAGTTTTTACTCAAATCAATATGAGCCCATCAATAATGTTGGAAGAATTCAGCCAAATACATTTGTTGATTATGATCAACCTTATCCCTATTCAACACCACCTCCATCACACTTCTCTCATTTTTCATCCTTAACCCAACAAGATAATCCCTTTGCCAATCCTCTTCATAACGATATTATCTATTCTCCCATATATCCATATTATGTCTATCAACCCACATATAATCCTCCTCCACCTTTTCAATACCCTTCTTTCAATACAACACATCCATTTCAACAAGAAAATACTTATTCTTCCAATTCTACCATGCACTCACCTCCTACATCGCAATCTTCCTATAATCATTCTACCCATAACAAAGAAAGTAGAGGTGAGAAATCATTAGGTCCTTTTATGAAAAAATTCCTAAGGCATTTATCAAAAACCTCTCAAAAACCTTCATCACGTACATTTACAAAGCTCAATCAACCAACGGATATAATTCTCAAGTATTTACTTGACACAAATAGGATTGAACTCCCTTCCGTAAGACAACCTAACACCACAATAGATTGGTTTAAACCTGAGCTACATTGTGAATATCATAGAGTAGATGGACATATGACACAAAATTGTAAAGATTTAAGATGTGCAATTCAAGATTTGATTGATAAGGGTATTTTTAATATAAAGGAATTACAATCTACAACTGATGATAAACCTCTAGTAAACAATCAAACTCCTACACAACAAATACCAATAATCAATCAAGACATGGAGATCTCCCAAGAACTCCTATTCCATTATCAACAACAAAAAACCAATAAAATATTGCATGTTAATGTGTCCCATCATGATGATATTATTAATATTGTAACAAAAACTACAAATGAGCAACCTCAAGTTCAATCAACTCAATCAGATATTCAAGATATGGATTGCTCATTTGACCAACCTTCAAAACTATATTTGACTCTAGAGAATGATCCAAAATGGAATGTAAGCATAGAAAGCTCATCTTTAGAATCAAAATGTCCATCTGAAATCCACTTTGATAACCAACAACAAGTGATTAATCCTCAAGCAAAGATATCCCTTTTAGAAGTGTTACAAAGTGCTCATAAGGAAATTTTGTTCAAAATACCTAGCCAACAATTTTTTCCTCATCATATTTTCTCTAAGAACATAATTAATGGTATAAACCCTCTTGAGGTTAACCATATTTCATTCTATGATGAGGATATTCCTTCCTCTGCTCCACAAGAAGACTACTATCTTTACATTACAGGATCTAGTAAAGACACACCTGTTAAAACTATCATGGAAGATAATGGCTTATCTCTTAATTTATACACTTATCAATTATTCCAAAATTTCAAAACAAAGGAACAAGATCTTAATGAATCAAATGTTATTTTAAAATCTTTTAACAATGAAATTCAAGATTGTCAAGGTACTATAATTCTTCCCCTTAATATTGGAACCAAGATCCTGGATACTTTATTCTATGTAGGATATTGCCCTTCACCTTACAACCTACTTCTCCAGAGTCCTTGGATTCATACGATGAGAGTTTTCCCTTCCACTCTTCACCAATGTTTGAAGTTTGAAATTGTAAATAAAATTGTTACCATACATGGTGACCCAAAACCATTTGAAGAATATTTAACGGTTGAAACATCAAGTTCTATACATTCTCTATTGTCACAATTATCTGCTATCCATCACTTTTCTTCATCCATATATGATCTTTCTTGTTTACCAAATAACACTCATGCATATCTTTCACATATACTTTCTCCATCTTATCAAAACTTGGAATATAATAATAAGAATGAAGAACTTTCTTATATTTCTAATATTTTATTTTGTAACATGATCAATTTTACACATATAAAAGTCAAATCTTTTGCTACATTATTCTACATTATAACAAAGCTTTTGTTATTGCTACCTTTTATTCATCATCTTTTGTTCTTACCTTCATCACAACCAAATTATCCTTCAAATCCTCCTTTGATTTTGAAGCAACCTTAGACATGCTATGCTCAAATAACCTTGTATAGTGTATATAGATCATCTTGTATATACCACCAATTTCAATTCATAAATTAAAATCAAAATACAAAAAAATCAAAATCCTCAAAATTAAAAAAAATTAAAAAAAATACTAACGCAACTAAGGACCTTAAAGGTAAGTTTGAGCCCAACTGGCTTGGACCATACATTATCACTGCTAAATTTGAATCAGGAGCATACAAATTATCTACCTTAGATGGTAAAGAACTTAAAGAACCCATGAATATTTTGCATCTTAAACGTTACTATGTATAAATTTGGTCATTTCATCCTTGTATATATTTGTTTAAAATAATTCACAATCACTATCTTGTATTTATTTCAATTTATAAATTCAAAACACCAAAAACATTCATAAATCTCCAAAAATCTTCAAAACTATTTGTTGCATTTACTTATGCCACTTGTTAAATTTTTGCTCAAAAACAAAAATCAAAATAAAAATATAAAAACAGCTATATGCTTGACTCTTTCGAAACCAAAACAAAATAAAGAAGAAAGAGAGAGTCAACATTATCAAAAACTTTCTCAAAAGTGTTTATCTATATTTTATTACAGTTATTGCAGTTATATGTTTCAAATTATTTTGGATAAATTAGCATTTATTTGAGTCCCTCACTTGCACACTCACAAAAATAAATATCTTGATTTTATCTGGCATGATTACTAATCTCTCTTATATCAAAGTCCACAAAATTCAATTAAATAAAGTTTGAGCATAGAGAATTGATCTTGTTATTTACTTAAACCAAGCACATCTTTTCACAATAAAATGATTATATTTGTAATTTCCATGTTTTGCTACATAGTAGAAGTGATTTCTTGAGCGAAAAGTTTCCCCTGCTATCCTATCATGCACATAGTCTAGAATCTTTGAGAATTGGCAAAAGGACAAGATCACCCCTACCCAGAATAAAAATCCCTTGCTCTACAGCTAATCCGAGCAAGTATCCCTAGAAAAAAAAAAAAAAAGTTCAAGAAAGAAAAAAGAGAAAAGAAAAATGTTATTTCAGCAATGTTCCAAGCATTATCAAGCAAAAGAAATACAAAAAGAAAAATAAGCAAAGTTCAAAAGAAAGCAAGAAAGCAATAAAATCCCTTTCCATACCCTTTGAAAAAAAAAGAAGGGTTGATGAGCTTGAATCCCTGGAATTCTCAATTATTCGAAAACGTGAGGTAAGCCCCATAACAAGTGGTTTGTGCCCAACCTGCTTGGCCTTGGGTGACTCCTAGCGTGGTGATATGTCTGTCACATTAGCGACCTTCTTTTGTACAGACCTATGTCTGCTTATGGATTAGCTAGCTCTTGATAATCCGACCTACATAATAGCCTAGTATGGTTATATGCATCTACATCATGGTTAATGAACACTTATTTGGTTTCTTCAAATCACTTGTATCATATTATCTTGCTCAAAACTGATACATTAACAATGCAATTGCACACACATTTGTATTTGAGAGATTTTGTGTATCATTATGATAAATCAATATCGAAAATGAATTCACATATGCACATGGGATTCCTTATAAATCTAACTTTTGTCTTCAAAATAATTTGAAATATTATTTTTTGCAACTTGTTTGGAATAAATCAAGTACAGTTGTTTACCATAAACACAACTATATAATAGAAAAATCAAAAATTTCTTTCAAAATATACAATCAAAACATATATATCTGGTTGACTTTCGCGATGATGGTATAGTTTCAAAACCAAAATTGGAATTTTATGCCTAGCGCAAGTCCTCATTTTCATATTTTTTGTTCATCAAAAATCAACCATGCAATAAAACTATATTTTTTGGATTTTCGCGATGATGGTTTAAGTCTATACCTACATATTCTATGCCTAGCGCAAACCATTGTAATAATTTTTATTCCCAATTTATTTAAAATCATAAAAACCATATGACTTAATTCATTACGTTACACAAATTATGCTTTTCAAAAGCAAACACATTTTCATTATTTCATGTCATTATGTCAGCCTTTAATTTTGTAATGATGGTATAATTCCTAACGAATTATCCAAAAATTTTATCACACTTAGGAATTTATGCCTAGCAAAAATCATTTGAACATTATTTCATGCATACTATTTTCATGAAAATCTGAAAACAAACCATCATCATCATCATAATTTGCACTATTGCACCAAAGTCTTAAGATAGCCTCTTAAGCACTCTTTTACTTTTAACAATATTTCTATCCTAGGATTAGCTTGACGACCGAGTGAGCAGCGACTCTATGAAATGGTCTATAATAGCGACAATGTCCTTTGAAATTATTGTTAGAAGTCTCTCTTTATATTTTACCACATTTCATCACAAAAAACCAATTTGTCACATCATATTATTTCATTCAAAATATCACAGCATGACATCAAAATTATAATATTTCTGACATAATTACATCCAATTATTAAATCAATTTATCAAACATAAAAGCATCATAAACATACACATAACACAAGTCATATGATCAACAACATATCATATATATATCAACAGTATATATACATCATATCCACCATTTTTGCTTCCAGAGCTCTAAAACCAGTAAAAATGAATAGTAAAAATGAATTAGGGTTTTACCCTATTTTTCTTAATTTTATTCAAAAATAATTTTTTGCTTTTTCACGTTTTCACCTCAAACGTTCGATTTGGTTAAAAACACATAGGGGGCACCATAGTAAGCTGTCGTACGATTCGACCAAGAATCGTCGCCTAAAAATGGGAATAATTTTTTGCTTTCTCGTAGATCGAGAAGAACTCATCTTTAACGCATTTTCTTCAAAAAAATTGCTAAAGAGGGGGCAAAATGTAGCACCCTAAAATTGGCGCAGTAAAATTACAATAATTACATTCACCTTAGTAAATAATTTAAAATTCAAATTTAACCTCCCAAACCGCCCGTTAACTGCTGGGAAATCTGTTTCCCCCTTTTTCACATCATTTTTAGAGGTTGTTTTGACCGTTTGATGATATCGTTGCCGATCATACGATATCGCCCCAGATTTGATGATTTCGTCTGGACTAGGACGTCCAGACGATCTTGTCGCAAAATTGATTTTGCAAAGTTAGCTTCTATTCCAACGGGTCTCCAATCTGGTCTACATCGTTGGGACCCTCCCCCCTTGGAGATCTCCAAAATTGGGATGATCTCCAACCTCCTAACTACTCCCCTAAGCCTATTTAATCCTAAGCTATCCCTTTAGCACCCCCCTGGTTGAAATTCTCCGCAAGTTAACTCCATTTACGTTAAATCATCCCTATTATTCATTTGCACTAGTTCCATATCAATTTTGTTGCAGGTACATCATTGTTTTTCAGCCGAAGCCAGCACACATCGTCGCCGACGAACCTGTTCAGATCGGAGGTGAACCTAGCGAATTCGAGATGATCTCGACTGCAATCCATATTGAGGCAATCAGTGCCTGAAGTTTGCACTTCTCAACCTTGTTTCTACTGTTTTATTCTACAAATTAGATAATTTATTCAGTGTTTATGTTATTTTGCATTTGGAGTTCACCCATTTAGATTAAGTGCATAATTAAATCCTAATTATCATCTAATTAGCACGATTCATTTTTGTCTCTATTTTTAAGTTTCAGTTTGATAACATTGCTACCATTTTATATCATTTCCCTCTGTTAGCACTGTAGTATTTTTTGTATTTTGCATCTTTTTTCGGTTTTGTAGGTCTCTGAAGAATTCGTCAGATCTCAGACGATCTTGTCTGATTGCAGACGATTCTATCAAATTTTAGATGATCTAGACTACTTCAACATCAGAATCTTCTTCAGACATCCGGATCAGGTATTCCTCATTTGCATTCTGTAATCTCTCTGTTTTCTATCTTTAAATTTGTTTTCTGTATTCATGGAATTTGCATTTTCATGTAGATTAATCTAGATTCATTCGGCCAAACCTAGGATATGAATGCTTAAGGTTAAAAACAAACACATTTAAACACATTCCAAAACCTAGGCGTGGAAGCTGCCATTAAATGTTTCCTGGTGAACCCACCATCCGTCGAAAAATCATCAAAATACACCTCCCTTGAGAGGCGGGACCTTCGCAAAGTCCTCTCAGTCCGAGGTACTGCGCCATCCTTTTCCCTTCATCCTTCCGAGCACGGATCCTATAGCCTGAAGGTAAGGATGCAAAAAATTTGGAGCGATACACTGATATGATCATAAAATCCTTGAATGACGAAACACAATAAACATGTGGAGTTATTACCATCCCATTGCAAGTTGGTCCAAGAACCTTAGACATGACCATGTTTATTGTACATTGCCCTGCATCGTACAATATACTCTTGGGTTGCCCTTGGATCAACGCGATGTGAGCCGTTCCCTCAACTTTACATCAATGTGTTAAATTCAAATTTAAAAATTAGTTGGTTACCATTCATGGTGATCCCAGACCCTTTGATATGTGTGCTTTGGCAAAACCTGTTGGAGTTTAATTTTGCCCTACTCTGTCATCCACACATCCTCATTCTCATCATCTGTCTAAACGTGTGAAACACACACCCATAACATCATCTACTTTTTCTCCATCAACTCCACCTCTACATATAGTTCAACCATCTTCCAAACAAACTACATTTGGACCTCAAAAAAATCCTAATCCCATAACCAATGCTTTTTGTTTTACTCCTATAACTTCCATACCTATAGACCCATCCATCGACATCTCTACAACATCTACACCTACTAGAGGCATATTTTCTACATCCGAAGATGTAGGAAATGTTCCTTCTACCTCCTACGCTCTTATTGATGAGCTCTTACCCGATTTATCTAAAATTCTTATATCAGAAAAAACAAACGCTGCTATGCAATATTCCCTTATTTTAAATAATTTGCCACCCTCTCCTCATACCTTGGGCCTCCCACAGCCTATGGGAAGTATTTACCAAGTTTGGAGCTGCGCTTTTATTTATAAGGGATATGACTGGGGTAGAATACCTAGAAACATCAAGACTCATTATGATGGATATGCTCGATGTTATTTTACTAATGAGTATATTAAAGCTAAGCCTATAATGTTTAAATTGAGATATAAAGGGAAAGGTTTGGGACCTTTCCAGAATGGTATGAAAGAACATTTTGAGGTAGAGCCATTGCCTACCCGATGTGGTGTGGGCCTATTTCCTAGTAAGGGTCAGCCCTTCCCATTTAAGGATGATGACCATATCATATGTTGCCAAGATTATTTGGATAAACATGATACCTTGCATTTAATGAATAAGCCATTTACATGTAATATGCCATCCATAGTTTACTCACAGATGATCGCTGAATCCGACGATGAGCTAGAGGGAGATATCTTCCATGATGTCTCCGTTGAGGAGTTATTACATCATGAATTTTATTTTGATGGATCTATACCTAGTATAGCCCAGCTTGAGGCCATGACTCCTCAATATGAATTATCCAAGCTAACCTTGGAAGAATTACAAGAATTGGGCGTTTCACCCGCCCCACCTAATTTTGAGAAAAATCTACACATGGGAGTAGAAAATGTCATAAAAATTAACATTGGAACCAAAGATAATCCTCACATAATCAACATTGGATCAGAATTGAGTCAAGAAAAATAGGATAAATACATTGCATTTCTTAAGGAATATAAATATGTCTTTTCTTGGACATATGAAGATATGCCAGGATTAGACCCTTCTGTAGTTATGCATCACCTAGTAGTCCATCCAGATGCTAAACCTGTTAAACAAAAACTTAGAAAAATGCATCCTAAAGTGGCCTTACTAGTCAAAGGGGAATTAGAAAAACTCCCGAAGGTTATTTTTATACAAGCCATTGATTATGCTGAATGGATCTCGAATGTAGTTCCAGTAACTAAGAAAGAAGCTACTAAAGTTAGGGTTTGCACAAACTTTAGAGATATTAATGTTGCATGCCCTAAAGACAATTTTCCTCTTCCCAACATGGATCAGATCATTGATTTTACTACTGGGAGTGGAATGATATCTTTAATGGATGGATTTTTTTATTATAATCAGATCAGGATAGCTCCTGAAGATCAGGCTAAAATAGCCTTTATTACCCCTTGGGGAACTTTTTGTTGGAAAGTGATGCCATTCGGTTTGAAGAATGCAGGTGCAACATATCAACGAGCCATGATTTATATCTTTCATGATAGGATGCATGATATTCTACATGATTATGTAGATGATATTATAGCTCGTTCCATAAAAGAAGATGATCATTTAGATTACTTGAGAAAAGTATTTGATCGGTTAAGGGAATATCTTATCCGACTAAATCCAGCCAAATGTATATTCGGAGTTAAGTTCGGTAAATTATTGGGGGTTATAGTTTTTTTACGTGGCATTGAAATTGACCCTCTCAAGATTGTGGCTATCATTGATATGCCCGCACCCACAAATATATCTGAATTACAGAGTCTACAAGGTAAGATTCAAGATATTCGTCATTTCATCGATAAGTTGGCGGACAAAACATGACCCTTTCTTAAGCTTCTTAAGAAAGATGTCTCTTTTCATTGGGATGACGAATGTTAGGAAGCATTTGAACTCCTCAAACAATATCTCCTTAACCCACCTGTGCTTTCACCACCTATATCTGATTGCCCATTTATCTTGTATATTTCTGCTTTATATTTTGCCTTAGGAGCTATGTTAGCTCAACTTGACGATGAGAAAATAGAGCGTGCTAATTATTACATTAGCTGAACCTTAATCAGTTATGAAAACCACTACACAATATTAGAGAAGTTATGTCTAGCAGTCATATTTTCTACACAAAAACTATGCCATTATATGCTCAGTCAAAAAATGTATGTTATTGCTAAATTCGATCCTTTGCGGTATCTCATGAGTCGACCGTACTTATCTGGTAGCACAACAAAGTGGGTTCTTGTGCTAAGCAAGTTTGAACTCATGTTTATAGGAAAAAAGTCTGTTAAAGGTCAAATCATAGCATATCAATTAGTTGCTACACCCTTAGAGTCTACCCATCCCCTCATCATTGAGTTTCCTGATGAATACCTTAAATTAGAGGCATACCATCCAGAGCAATGGTCCCTATACGTTGATGGAGCCCGATGCATGAGTGGGGCTGGTGCAGGTATTATTTTAATATCTTCATAGAAACATATTATTCCTCTGTCCTTTAAATTAACATTTGCTTGTACTAATAACACTACTAATAACACTGCTGAGTATGAGGCTCTAATCCTTGGATTACGAGTTGCCTTGGCACTAAAAATTAAAAATCTATTAGTTTTTGATGATTCTCAACTTGTCATAAATCAAATTAATGATGTTTATCAAACCAGAGATGATAAATTACATCCATATAAAACATATGTATTACAATTATAATCTTTATTTGATCAAGTTACCTTAGAAGCTATTCCTCGAACTAGCAACCGTGCGGTTGATGCTATGGCTGCAACTACATCTCTTTTGCCCTTGGAGTTAGATGACGAATATGCTACCATCATTATTCGTTGACTCTAGGAACCCACTTCAAATAAATCATGCTTAGAACCTTTGGATGTGTTTCTAATCAACGAAACTACTCCTGAACCTTGGTACACTGATATATTTAATTTTTTTCAAAATGGGACCTTCCCTAAAGGTTGTAATAGCAACCAGCATCGGTTATTACGTAGACGAGCAAGTCGCTTCGTAATTATTGGAAATACGTTGTATAGGAGATCTTTTGAAGGCATCCTATTGAGATGTTTGACTTTAGATGAATCTAGATCAGCTTTGAGTGAAGCCCACGATGGATCTTGTGGGGGACACTTCAGTAGTAGTGCCATTGCTAAGAAGCTCCTTAGGATAGGATATTTTTGGACTACAATGGAGAATGATGCACACAATTACGTGTGCCATTGTGACAAGTTCCAGAAACATGTTGACCTTGTCCATGTGCCTACACAAGAGCTATAGGCTATTTCATCTCCTTGGCCCTTTTCAAAATGGGGCTTAGAAATCATTGGAAAAATCAACCCTGTGTCATCTGATGGACACAAATTTATCATAACCACCACCGAGTATTTCACAAAGTGGGTTGAAGCTATGCCCTTAGCTTCTTCCACTGGAACCCAAGTTTCCAAGTTTATTTTTAATCAAATTATTTGTAGGTTCGGAATTCTTGCAAATCTCATCTCGGATAATGGAACTTGTTTCAAAAATAAATATGTCAATAAATTATGTCAAAAAAATAAAATTCAACATCGTTGGTCCACTCCCTATTATCCTCAGGGTAATGGCCAAGCAGAAGCATCTAATAAAACATTAATCAAAATCCTTAAAATACTGGTCAACAAATCTGGCCAAGATTGGTACATCCAATTATATCCTGCTTTGTGGGCTTATTGAACTAGCGTTTGCACTCCCACGGGCACTTCACCTTTTATTTTCATTTATGGTGCTGAAGCTATTTTTCCCTTTGAATTAGAAGTTCCTTCTTTGGCTCTACTACTTCAAGAATCTAAAGTAGGAGATGAATATCATGCTGGCATACTTAGTTAGCTAGATCTCCTAGAAGAGAAGTGCATCAATGCTCTGGAACATCTTCGTGCCTACCAAAACAAGCTCAAGCGAGCATACCTCAAGAAAGTTCATCCTCGATCCTTTGAGATCGGTGACCTTGTCTTGAAAGAAAATAAAAAAAATACTAATGCAACTAAAGATCTTAAAGGTAAATTCGAGCCCAATTGGCTTGGACCGTATATCATCACTGCTAAATTTGGATCGGGAGCATACCAATTAGCTACCTTAGATGGCAAATATCTTAAAGAACCTATGAACATTATGCATCTTAAGCGCTATTATGCATAAAATCTGGTCATTTCATCATTGTATATATTGTTATTTTGCATATTATTTCATTTTTAGTCATCCATATAAACATTTCAAAAACAATCACATTTTGTATCTTCTCAATTCATCAATTAAAATCAAAACATCAAAATCTTCAAAAACATCTTTTATTTTTGTACTTGTCAATTCTTGAAGTATTGCAGTTATACTTTCAGTTATTTTGGATAAATTAACACTTATTTGGAATCCAACACTTTCACACTCACATGCATAAATATCTTGATTTTATTTGGTATGATTATTGATCTCTCTTATATAAAAAGTCCAAAGTTGAATTAAATAAAGTTTTGAGCATAGAGAACTGATCTTGTTATTTACTTGAACCAAGCATATCTTTTCACATTAAAATGATTTCATTGCAAATTCGATATGATGCTACATAGTAGAAATGGTTTCTTGAGTGAAAAGTTTCCCCTGCTATCCTATCATGCACATGGTCTAGAATCTTTGAGAATTGACAAAAGGACAAGCTCACCCCTGCCTGAATAAAAATCCCTTGCTCTACAGCCAATCCGAGAAAGTATCCCTAGTATAGAAAGAAAAATAAAATTCAAAGAAAATGAGAAAAAGAAAAATATTATTTTGTACCATCACAACAATATTTCAGCATTATCTCAGTTCCAACCAAAAATACAAAAAAAAAAAAACAAAAAACAAAAAACAATCATGCAATTAAACTATTCTATCAATTTCCTTCTTGGATTTCACGATGATGGTATAAGTCTATACCTATAATTCTATGCCTAGCACAAACCATTGTTCTCATTTTATTTCCCATTCATTTTAATTCATAAAAACATATGGCTTACATCATTATGTTACACAATTGTGCTTTAAAAAGAACGAACACTTTTTTTCTATTTCATTTCATTATGTCAACATTCCATTTTGCAATGATGGTATAATTCCTAAGGAATTGTTCAAAATTTTATCACACTTAGGAATTTTATGCCTAGCAAAAAAAATCATATTTTTAATATTTCATGCATAATATTTTGATGGAAATCTGAAAATAAATCATCACCATCATCATTTTTCAGCATCACAACACAAAGTCTTAAGACAGTCTCTTAAGCACTCTTTTACTTTTAGCAATATTTCTATACTGGGATTAGCTTGATGACCTAGCGAGTGGCGACTCCATGAAATGGTCTATAACAGCTAAAATGTCCTTTGAAATTATTGTTAGAAGTCCCTTTTATTTTTCATCAAATTATACCATACACAACCAATTTGTTTACATTAGATTATTTCATTTAAATTTTACAGCATGACATAAAATTATAATATTTCCAAATGACATAATTACATGAATCATCAATCAAAAACCAAACAAATCCAAAATTAAAACATCATACAACATATACACAAGTCATATTATCAAAAATATCATATATATATATCAAAGTATATGTACATCATATCATAACTGGATTGGTATGCCACAATCTATACCCTGGCATACTCAACCCTCTCAAAAATATATGCAATCTATAGTCTATAGCAGCTAGTCTTGAGAAGCCCTCGATCTCTCAGCCTCATCTCCTCTCCCACCCTAGCATGGAGGAGGTGGTCCCATAGAGGTCCATGTTGTGTCTCGGGTCCTCACCATCGATCATGAGGATGTCCTTGATGATCCCATTCTGATTGGCTCCATAATGTTGACTGGCAGCTACAACCTCTGGCCCTCTAGAACTAGCTGAAAGTATACTCCCTGATAGAATGTGGTCTAAGCCATAGACCATGCCAACTCCATAATGCTTGCCCCTCCACTTCGAGCCTTGAGTTGTGTAGCCTCATACTACAGAGTCAGCACTTGAGCTCATAGGCAGGCAACCTCAGCCTGGAGAGCTGCCATCTCACTGCTCTCTCCTACCTTGACACCCTTGCCTTTATCAAGCAATGGTGGCCTCTCCCCCTGCTGAGAAGGAAATACCTCATCCCTCCTACCTATCTACTATAGTCTCTACAGAGCCTGTGGCATCCTATGGCATCTCTCCTATGGAGACCGTCACTGCTCTCTCCCTTTGTGACCCCGCGCTGCCTCAATGGCAGCCTGGCGCTGCCTCCCCATTCATCGCACAATCGCATGCATCAGACCCTATGCCCTCATCATTAGAGGAGGTAGGATGCCTATGTACCAGGCATCATATCCATCAGTGACCCCAATGTCATCCCCATCCACTAGCTGTATGGGGGCATCATCTGTGTCATGGCTCTAGAATCGCTACATATCCAGAGCCCCACTCAGTGTGGTATTATCTTGGACAGTCCGGGAGTACTCATAGTCCTTGAGAGATGGGATCCCCTACTATAGACCAAACTGTCACAAAACTTGGTCATAGCGGTGGAGCTCTACATCTCCTCGCTCCATCCTCAACCAACAGACTCACCTGATGCGAGCCAACTCCTGTTCGTCCTCTCCTAACCTTGGATGCTCTCTCCATGGCCTCCAGGTGATATGGTCTGGGATGAGGTCATCTAGTAACCTCCGAGACATCGACAGATCTATCCGTCGATGTGACCCTCTCTGGAGCCACCAATAAAAAATCCATGGTCTCTCCCGGTCAACCCCTATCAATGGGATTCCTATCAATCTCCGCATCGTGATGTGCTCCTAGCACCAAACCTATAGTAGCGATGTCAAAACTAGACATTGGCCTCCCTTGTATACGACCCCGTGTAGGATCCTATACAAGCGACATAGTACAAAGCTGCCCCATGCAAATCTATACCCGTGGTCTCTCATGTTGCAGACCACATCTAAGAGTAGCCATGGTAACTTGCATCTACTCTGGTGGCATAGCAGTAAGCCACCTACTACCCCTGCCAAAACCTGAATCAACCTAGATGCCCCAGGCATTTGTCTCAGAGACTTGATGTTCACTCTGCCCTTCTCCAGGGCAAAGCTCAGGTCTTCACATAGCCTCATCATAGCCTAGCCATGATTGGCCGTAGGAGTCATAAATTGTCCCTATATGGGGATCCTCAATATCCTCCATACATCCTCTAGAGTGGGAGTCATCTCCCCTGTTTGTAACCAAAAGCAAGACAACCTCGAATACCATCTCTCTGCTAGGGCTGTCAGTAGCCCCATGTCTGTCAATATTTGTGGCATCTCTACCACATACTATAGTTTGACCTGTGTCAGTCGGTCTCACTCCGCCTGATTGAGCATGGCCATGTCATCTCTCAACACCCCATATTTCCATTCTTGAATCTTTAGTAATCCCCTCTACAAAATAAACAATAAAAAAACAAAATTCATTAATAAAATAATTATTCCAATCAATTAAATGTAATTCAAACAAGCTTAATTTCATAAAAATGATGATATCATCCACCATTGGATGATATCGTCCTAAATTGAATCAAATCGTCCTTGGTAGGATGAAATCATCTTCGATTTCGCAACTTGGGGATCGCTCCTCATTGGACGGGATCGCGATCTAGGGATGATTTCGAAGAAATTGGTACGATTTCATCCTAATGTCGTCGACGGCCTAAAAATAGCCGTGATGCCCCAAAACAGTCAAAATTTAAATTACAAATTACACAAATCAAATTAAAAACATAATTCACTAGGTTTAGATCCTTACCCATAGCCCGTGCCGAACCTTTGTCGATCTGTGTGTGGTTTCGACCATTTTGTCTGCAGAGCTCTAAAAATAGTGAAAATGAACAATAAAAATGAATTAGGGTTTTACCCTATTTTTCTAAATTTTATTTAAAAAAAACAACATTTTTTTTTTAATTTTGCTTTTCCGTGCTTTTATCTCAAATTTTCGATTTGGGTAAAAACACGGAGGGGGCACCATAGTAAGCAGTGATACGATTCGACTTAGAATCGTCATCTAAAAAATTGAGTAAATTTTGCTTTCTCGTAAAACAGGAAGAACTCGTCTTTAATACATTTTATTTAGAAAATTTGCTAAAGAGGAGGCAAAATGTAGCACCCTAAAATTGGCATAGTTAAGTCATCAGTAAAAAGATCAAAATTTTGAATTTTAACTCCAAAACCATCGGTTAACCGTCTGTTACCTGCTCCCCTCGTTTTCCGCACCATTTTTAGGAGTTGTTTTGACCGTTGGACGATATCATCATCGATCAGACGAAATCATCCCAGGTCGGATGAATTCGTCTGGAATAGAACGTCCAGACGATTTCTTCCCAAAACCAAATTTTCATAATTAGTTTCTATTTCAACAACTTCTCTAACTTGGGCAGAAAGCGTGTCTGCATAGTTAGAGTCTCCCCCGTTGGAGATCTCCTAAATTAGGGTGATCTCCAACCTCCTAACCTCTCCCTAAATCCTATATAAACTTAGTATTTTCCTTTACTTCCCCCTGGATGATTTTCCCTACAACTTTAGTTTCTTGTGCATTAGAACACCTTCGCACCATTGTTGCATTGTGTATTTCAAGTTTTACTTGCAGGAATTTTACTATTTTTCAACTGGAGCAAGCTCAGATCGTCACTGGCGATTCCAGACGATTTCGAACAATCCTATCATAGATCGGTGATTATCTCATACAATTGGAGGTGATATCGACTGTAGTCTAGATTGGGGGCAATCAGAGCCCGGAGTTTGCATTTTTTTATCTTCTCTCTTCATTTCCTTATGCATTAACTTAGTTTATTATATTTTTGCATTTTGGAGTTCACCTCATTTAGCATAGATGCATGATAAAGTTAAAATAAATTATTAAATTAATGCATTTACTTTAATCGTTATCTGGATCTATCATTTAGGCAGGTTTACTGTTATTTCTATCATTTCCCCTTGCTTTTAGAGTTGCATTTTTGGTCTTTGGTATCTGTTTCTGTGATTGCAGGTTTCTGACGAATTTGTGAGGTCGACGACGATCTCGTCTGATCTCAGATGACCGACTGTGATTTGAGACGATTATGTCCAATTGCAGATGATAATGTAAGATTTAAGATGATCTGGACTTATACAAACCTCATAATCTTCATCAGACATCCGAAATCAGGTACATTCTATCTTATTTAGCACACTTTATGTGTTTAGCACTTATTCATGTTTTTTGCATCCATATAAATCAGCATTGACATATAGAATAGCTTAAATTCATCTTGGTCAAACATAGGATATGAATGATTGAATATAAAAATGAACACATCAAACCCATTCTCAACCTAGGCGTGGAAACTGCCACTCAAAGTTTCCTGGTGAACCCACCATCCATCAAAAATTCACCCTTATACCCCTCTCCCGAGAGGTGCAACCTTCAAAGGGCCTCTCAGTCCGAGGTATTGTCCCATCCTTCTCGCATCCCCATTTTGGGAGCGGATCCTATATCCTGAAGGTAAGGATGCGAAAAATTTGGAGCGATACAGTCACATCACTACATGTGATTTGAAATAATTTTAAATGGACAATGGGATATTGCTTAGCATTGTACATTTAAAATTTAGGTGTTTAAAAGTTAGGTGGAAAAGGGTGATTAGTGATCATGGGGTATAAATTTTGAATATAAAATTCATCAAAAGTATATTTTTATCTAGATGTTGTACATTGAAGATAGGCAATTTGGCATTCTAATTGTTCAAAGTTAGAGGCCATCTTTTCAAGATGTTCTAGCTTGGCATTTATGTTTTGAAATTTTGCATTTGATTGATTTAGATGTGTAGGTAAAATTAGTGGAGGTGAATAATAAGATTGAGGTATAGGAGGTTGATTTGCTAAGGGTTGTGTAACTTGATTAGGTGTAGTGTGTGTAGGAATTTAATTAATACCTAAATCATTTGTCAAAAAGGGATTAGTGGAATTGGGATTTGGAATAGGAATTATCTTGGGGATACTAGAAAATGGTGTGTAAATTGGTATGCCTATAGCAATTATGCCTATGGATATAATTGGGAAAGTTGTAGAGTTGGTAGGTTGTGTCATAGCCACATTAAGACTAGCAAGATATTTTAATTTTTGTTAAGTTGAGCAATAATAGATTGTCCATTAGAATGCAAAATATTTTTATTAGAATTATAAGGTTCTCTCCTATTTTTTTTTCAAGCTCTTCTATAAGTACATCTAAGAAATTTTTTTTGTTTCTTCATACATATCCTCTAATGTGATCTACAAAATCAAAAGTTACTTTTTCAACAACATGTTTCACTTCTCTATATTCAAGGTTTACCCAAGGATTTTCTTCTTGTTATTCATGAGGATGTAAAAAATATTCATAAGATGTTGATGCTAGATCTTTGCTATGATTGTTATATCGATGTTTAACCATAGGTTATAAATTTTGAGTAAGAATAAGAGAGAAAAATTTATTAAGTCTTGATTAAGATAGGTAGCAAATGCTACAAATATCAATCAAGTACATGCATAATATACATTCCCTTTCAATATACCCATTGGCACTAAAAGTGGCTTGGTTCCCTTGATATACATAGTTGTAAGAGAGGGCAAACCTTGAGGTACTAGACTAGGAATGATACAAGGATAAATCACACTTAGATATGTGACTCAAAATTGATATTTCCATGAAGGTAAAGGAACCAATAATTAATTCTTGATTATTGTGATCAAACTAATCAAACAAAATTGAGGGACCATAGGATACCTAAAAGTTTAATTTTTGTGAGGAGGCTCTATATCTATATGCATGTATATATTGCTATGTATATGTTTATGTTCAAGAGGTGTTTTATGAGTTAATTAGAAAACACCTAAGTTTTTGTCTCTAACAATCCTCTTAAGATAAAATTGACTAAACTTAAGCAATATGATCACTAAATTTGTAAGCTAGATGCAATAATACAAGAATGCAACAAGCAATGTTCCTAAGCTAGTATGCTTTTCAAATTGAATGATTTTCTAAAATTAAAGAGAGTTTTTCTTTTCAAGGAAAACAATAGATGATGTAGCAAACAATATTAGCATAAATTTGGCCATATGACTTTAAATTCCTTGTCTAATTGTCTTTTGAAATGAAATATTTGAACTATCCTAAGGATTCCTTAATTTGTCCAAAGTAAGAGTGTTTCAAAAAAAAATTACAAAAAATTGAGATTCAATAGACACAGTAAATAGAAAATAATAAGGATAGAGTTACCTATTTTTAGAAGTCTAAGAAAAAGTGCCACAAAATTAAAAGCACCATTGGATTTAGTGGTGGATTTAACAACCTACAAGTAAAAGGAAAATAAATGGAATTAGGTTTGTTCTGATTGCAAATAAGTGATAAACTACCTTTCTTAGCAGAACAAAACCCCTATTCTCTATAAAAAATAAAATACTACCTTGACCTTGGAAGGAGAAAATGATTTGGCAAAATCTCCATTGTTTCAAAAGCACTTTTGAGTTTAGTGGTGGATTTGCTCTATGTAAAAAGGAGTTAAAAGTCCCAATTTTTGGGTTGAGTGGCACTATTGACCCTACAACTATAAGTTGAAGTGTTTTGGGATGAATTGGAGGTAAATTTGGTTTAAATGCTATAAAATGTGATAAAAGGGTAAAAATCCTAATTCCTAAGGCCTACAGTCTTGGGGATTCACAAAATCCTATCAAATGATCCCCAAATTTTCCAAAACTTGTGGGATTATTTAGAAATGATAGAAAATCCTAAGATATGATAGTAGGTTTCTTTAAATGATTAAAAATAGAGTCTAAGGAGGTCTAATATGTGAAGAGAATGAGCTAAAATGGTTGTAGGATGAAATGAAAACATTAAAAACCTTAATTGAACTTAAGATATCACAAATTAAGAGTTATAGGAAAATGATTATGTGCTAAATAATACAGTATGCTATTACTACAACCAATTTGAGCCCTACAACAAATATTTGATAGGTTTTTGACTCAATAGAGAAGCTAATTCTTAATGGAAAACAAAATTTAATGAAGCAATGGAAAGGATGAAGAGATTAAATAGCTATAATGCATACAAATAAGATTAATGTGAGTTCAAAACATGCATATATGCCTAAAAATGAAGACAATATGAGTTTACATCAAATATTAGTGATCCAAGCATAAAAGAGATATTAAATTGTAAAATTAGTGTATAAACCTACAAATGAGATATTAGAAAATGTGTAAGATGATTTCAATGTATAACAAGACTGATATAAGATATAATAAAATAAAATAAACCCAAATATATGTGAATAAATCAGATTTAAATATTAAAATGCATGAATAAGAAGTGTAGCAAAGAGTTAGCAAATAAAATATAGTAAATAACCCTGCATAAAATGATTAGAGGAACAAAGATAAATGAAATAGTTGTAAATAAAATAGAGAGGCATAAGAAAAAATGTTATAATATTTCAAATAAGGATTAGAAGCATTAAATAAAAAGAAATATGAATGTTAATGGTTGAAAAATGGAAATCCAAGTATTAGAACAAGAGGTAAATACATAAAAATCAAAGCAAATGAGATAAAAATATAAGGAAGCTAGGGATTTTACTACCTAGAAATACCTCTTCTTGTAACCAAGATGATATTATTGCTCCAATGCCTCATTTTCTTGCTCTACTTGACCAAAATGTTTGACTCAAATGCTACAAATGCAAGAAATGAGAAAAATGATAGTGAAAGAGAATGAGAGAAAATTTTGGTAGAGTATATCTATCATCAACTCTTCTATGAAATACCCATCCCAAGAGCTCTATTTAAATATTTTGGGGGTCTAATACTTAGAGGTAAAGAGGTTCAAATATGCCATTATGGTAATGACCAGATTTGAATTTTTTAGGCATGAGGAGAGGATTGAGCATTTGTGATAAAATCAAGGAGTGGAATGAAGGAATTAGCGTGCTTCTGGTTTGTGCTAAAATATTCTACTCATGTTGAAAAAGCACCTTTGAAAACAATGGTGGATTTTTCCAAGTGGTACTTTTGAAAAAAGGTCAATTTGACCAATAAAAATGTTAAAAAAAGGCTATTTTACAAAAGTAACAATGTTTAGTAATAGCGACACTATGGCACTTTTGAAAGGTATGGCACTTTTGATAGGAGCGGTATTTGATGTCTGGGTTTCCTAGGTTAGGGTGATTGACTACAAATATTATTATCTGGTATCTTTCCTAGAGTTAAAGGTTTGTAGGCATGTCAAAATTAGGTGTCTACAATAGTATATGGGTATCTTGATTAGGATAAGGCTCTTATGGAAAACATCTATAAAAAATTTTGTAGATGTTCTTGGAAATGGAATCATCACAGACTACCAATAGATGAACTTGTTTATTTTTATATCAATAAAAATATTTATACATTTCTAAAACTTATTACCAATGTGTATCTATCTATCTATCTATCTATCTATCTATCTATCTATCTATATATATATATGTATGTATGTATGTGTGTGTGTCTGTGTGTGTGATCTAGGGTTGTAGTGGAGAATATAATATCTAGAAACATGATGGTACAAGTTGTAGATCATATTTATGTTATACCATAGAACATGCATAGGTTACAATATTTATGAGCTAGGGTTACAGTTGTAGTGGAGAACAAAATCTCTAAAAACATTGTGGCATAGATTGTGGTTCATCTCTATGTTATATTGTAGAACACACATGGGATGCAACATATGTGAGCTGTAGTTGTAGTGGAGAATAAAAGTTTTAGAAATATAGTGGCATGTGTTGTGACATCTACAAGCTAGGGTTGCAGTGGAGAAAAATATCTCCAAAAATATAATGGCACAAATAGCAACTCATATTTGTGTTATATTGTAGAACACATATGGGCTACAACATCTACAATCTAGGGTTGTAGTGGAGAATAGATCTAAAACATGGTAACACATGTTATGACATCTATGAGCTAGGGTTGAAGTGGAAAGTAGAAGCATCAAAATCATAGCAACACAAGCTATGAGATCTATGAACTAGGATTACAATGAGGAACAAAGGCTCTAGAAACATGGTGGCATAGGATAAAAAAATGTGAGCTAGAGTTATAGGGGAGAATAGAAGCTCTAGAAACACAGTGTGATTGCATCTTGAAATAGATTTTTTGATGATGAAGAGGAAGCGAGGGATGCCAAGGAAGAAAGTGTTAGAAAATAGTATGGTATTTGGCAGGGTTGATGATTATATCGAGGATAGATTCATCATCATTACAAAAGCATGATAGAGGGTGATCGTCAAGATCTAGTAAAAAATAATAATTGATTGCACTCAAGTGAATGAGGCTCTCATCATTGGAATTTTCTCAATAGAGTCAAGAAAGAGAGAGGAGGATGAAAAATGTAAAAATAATTTGATAAGAACTCTCAACCAGTGTATACTTAGCCCACTAATAAAAAATAATGGTAGGATGTTTGAGTCGATGATGAATGAAAACATAGTGGACTATAGTGAAGATCCTAAGGAATATATGAAGTCCTCAATTTTTCTCTAAGGAATACATTTTTGACTTGTGGTATAAGGGGGAAAATAACATGGAGGACTTGAATCAAACCCATGTATGATGATCCATTCAAATTTAAACTCTAAATCTAAGGTATACAAAGAGGGCAATAGAGAAAAGGAAGTGCTACAAAATAAATAAAAGGAAACACTGAACGGTGGTCTAGAAAAATTAGAATATAAACAAACTAAGAAAAAAGGAAGAAAATAAAGCAAAAACATTCTATTAAGTTACAGAAGGAGCTAGTCCAAATGGTTGTAGATGAGGATCTAATGTTAGAGCAAGTTTTGTAACTAAAGGACAAGTATTTGGTAGGAAGATTTATGGACCACTCCATGAAATTAAAAACTCTATGAGAAAGATCAAGGTTAACTGGTTGGAGGTTCTAGGCTATACTCCTACATTTTATGTGATGATGAAGGGTTGGATGGTTTTTGTCTTCCAAAAGGTAAAATATGCTAGAATCATAAAAAATGGAAGATGGATTTGGGGGCTCAATGTTTTGAATCTAAAATTATGGACTCCTAGGTTTGATCCATGCTCTAAGAAAACTAATACCCATCCTATTTGGGTCAAGCTACCCTCTTTACCCCTTAAATTTTGGAATGAAAGAATGTTATGTGAGATTGGAAACTCCCTAGGATTTTTTCTTAGACATGGAAAACTTAAATGGTATTCAAACAATAGTAACTTGTATATTAGTGGAGCTTGATCCTAGTTAAGGGTTGTCGAATACCATGGAGTTCGTATCAAGAAATTGGATGTTCTTACAGAAGCTTGACTACATTAGGGTACCTTTTTGGTGTAGTAGTTATCATATTTGTGGTTATATTAAGGCATATTGTTAAATGGAAGAGACAAGAGGGTAAGATATTCTACAAAAGGAAATTGAAGGTTCTTATGGTATTAAAATTTTAGAGGAGGTAGTGGTGGGTGAATCTCAAATAGATGAGGACCTAGTAAAGAATCCTAAATTGATAAAAGAAAGGTTTATTGTCATCAATGTTCATTCAAAGGAGAAAGAGTGGGTTCCCAACAACTACAATAGATAAAATTTCTATGAGGGAAGGGAGACCACACTTACAATTGATAAAGCATATGGAGGAATTCTATATGATAACTAGCTAAGCCTAAATCTAATTTTACCATTTTCTAGGGATAGCAGATTGAATTCTAATAATGATAAACTTGATGTATCATCTTATCTTGATCTAAGATCCTATATGGAGGTTTTGAAAAGCCATAATTTAGATAAGACATTTCAATAGGGTGGTGCTATCAAGGGATTTAAGCAAGTAGAGTAGAAAGGTAAAAAAAATTCTAAAGTCTTACCCTTTTTAGCTAGAGATATTTCAATCCAAGAAAGAAAATAAGGCTTAAATAACCCTAGTAGGATCTCTTCCCGACCAAGTACTCCAAGTCACCATCATACAAGCACATCTTCTATAAGATATGCTTCAAGAACCCTAAAAATATATAAATAAGAGATTAGGTATAGTCAGGTATCAAGGGCCTTGGATCTTGAGACAAGTCGATCTTAGGATTTTACAATAGGAAGGAAATCCTACTTAAAAAGTGCATAAGAAAAAGTTGAGAAGGAAATTTTAATTGGTAAAAAAAAATCTATAGTTTGAGTTCTTAGAGCAAGACGATCCCAAGGGAAAGGGTATCAATGATCTTTTTTTTTATTAAATTTTAGAGAGATTGGGACCCCTCATAAAAACAAATCCCTAAAATGTTTGTTTAAACTCCATAAGCTAGATATAATTTTAATCCAAGAGGCTATGATGGATGTAAAAAAAGCAATAGCCATACTCATATCTCTCCTACAAAATTGGAACTTTATAGGGTTAAACTCAAAAGGAATATTAGGATGGAATGTAACATGATAGAATTCCTCCTTCCAAGTAGTTGATAAGGTTTATATTAAGGTAGGTGTGGTTACAGACTTACATTTATGGAGCTAGGTAAGTTATTTTTTGTAGTCAATTTGTATGGTCATTATGGTAGTAAAAGGTAATTTTAGGAAGAATTATTTATGTGGGAGGGGACTTAAATTTTGTAACTAAAAGAGAAAATATATGGGGAGAGGAGGCCAAAATGGATCCCCTTGCTAAAAAATTTCTACAAAAAATCTAGAATGCAAGGTTGTGTGATGTAGAACCTATTAAATTAGTGCCCACTTGGAGGAATCAAAGAATTGGAAGACAAGGTATTTCTAAAAGTTTGGATAAATTTTTAGTGTTTGAAAATCTCATAGCTAAAGTAGAAAGACTGAGGTCTTGGATAGATCAAGGTGTGGGATATGATCTTCATTAATTTTCTTAAAATTAGAAGAAAATCAAGAGAAACCAACATGACCTTTCAAGTTCAATGTTATCTGGTTGATTGATTAGGAATTTATAAATACAGTAAAATATGAGTGGAGACATATTGACCTAAAAATAGAAGTGCCAACTATGTTTTAGTTTATTAAAAATTTGAGGAGAGTCAAATATTCTACAATAGCATGGGCTAAAGGTAAATATTGGGAAGCAGAGGCAAAGATAGTGGACATAGAATCTAAATTAAATCAATTATATAGTCATAAATACAATGAGGTTTTTTCAAACAAGGAGAATTTATAGTTCAAGGAATTAGAAAAATAAGAGGGAATTGTTAGAATGGGAAGATGCAAAGTGGAGGATGGAAATTAGAGCACTTTGGTTGGAATAGGGGGACAAGAAAACAAAATTCTTTCAAAAGTATGCAAAACAAACAAAAATAATAGATACAATTTGGTAGATGGAAGGGGATGATGGAATAAATATGATAATATTTCAAGAAATAGCGGGATTAGAAGTAAATAGCTTGTATTAATTCATATTGGTTGTAGTGTGACCTTTTTAAATTGAATAATGGGATGTCTTAATTATGCTTTATTTTTTGTCTTAATTAATGGTTTAACTCCTAGCTTATTCAATCCTTCTAGAAGGCTAAGATAGAGATCTCCCATATCACCCTTATTATTCTTACTTGTGTCTGAAGGGCTAAATATAATGATTAAGGAATAAAAAAGACTTGGCTTGATCAAAGGCATTAAATTGAAAAAATCTCTAGTTGGAATTCACTTACTATTTGCAGATGATATACTCTTATTTGGGAATGGCAACTTAAGAGAAGCATTGAAATATAAAGAGTAGTTAGATCTATATTGTGCTACCATAGGAATGGAAATAAACCTCCAAAAGACAAATATAGTTTTTAACGGACTACAACTAGGACAAGAAGAAGCAGTTGTAAGGATTTTTTGTTTCAATCTAATTGGTTTTGGTAAAGGTCTAAAATATTTGGGGTTTATACTAAAGCCAAATAATTATGGATACCATGATTGGATTTGGTTATACAATAAAGTGGAAAAAAGGGTAACTTCATGATGCAATAGATGGTTATCATTAGGAGATCATTTAACAATGGTTAAATTAGTTCTAGAAGCCATTCAAGTATTTTGGAATTTCATGGCTTATATTCCTATTAAAATAGTGGAAAAAATAAGGAATAAATGCTTCCATTTCCTTTGGATAGGAATAAGAGAGAAGGATGCAATGCCTTTGGTTAAATGGAGTAAGATAGCCAAACCTAAATCAATAGGAGGATGGAGGCTTAAGAATATACATAACTTTGGGAAAGCACTAACTACCAAAAGTATTTGGAGATTGATAACTAGTAAAGGATTATGGCATGAGTTTATCAAGGAGAAATTATTGGGTTCCATATCATTTAAAGAGTGGATTAGACTTCCTATCAAGATAGTGACCAATACAACTATCATTTGGAAAGCATTAGTGAAGGCTTCTACATTAGTGGGTAATTTTTTGGTTTGGAAAATAAGAAATGAGAACAAAGTAAGGCTAGAAAAATATCCTTGGTTGGAGAATGTAGTAAATTATCAGCTATCTCAAAATTTAATAGAACATCTAAATAGATAGGGGCTTAGGGTATTGGTAGATGCAACCTCTATGGATAGAAAAAAATTATGGAATCAGGGGTGGCTATCAGCAGAAGAATTAATTTTGGAAGGAAATGAAGTTGAGTAATGGAGAAAGTATACAAGGGGTCTAACAAGGGATTTTATAATATTGAGACAAGAAGAAGACTCTTTAGTATGGTCAAAGAACCCATCTAGTGGATATTTTACAACTAAGGAATGATACAAGGCAATGTTTGAAGATAATAATGAGGAGGTCCTTTGGTGGTGGAGCAAGATTTTGAAGGTGAAATCACCCTTAAAATTAGAATTTTTCTTGGTTAGATTTAGTTAAGAATGCATTGACATGGAATGTTATACAAAAGACGTCCTGATAGGGTTCAATTCAATATAGTTTGTAAAAGAGAAGAAGAAACAATAGATCACCTACTGGTCCATTACAATTTCTTGAGAGAAATATGGAGGCCTATTCTACCCATGACTAAGGGTAAGGGACAACAGTAAAAAAAGAATCTATTGGAAAATATGTAGCAATGGTTCAAAAATACAAGCTTAAAGGAATATAGGTGCATTCAATTAACAGTAGCATGGGGTCTTGTTGGCATTTTTGCCACATTGGAATTTTTTTGTAGTGTGCCACATTGACATTTCATTGTAATAATTGGTGCCACATTGGAATTTTGTTGTAATCTTTGTTCGAAAATTGTTTTTCTTTATTAAGTGTTTTCACACATTGAACACTTTTTCCTATGGATGTAATTTTGGGTGAAGTTTGGTGCAAATTTTCCTTTAGAAGAGATTAATATTGATAAATATAATTCTTGAGGTGATATGATCGCTGAAGCTACCAAGTTTAAGCATGTGCTCTTGATTCCAGTGCAATATTGTTCATTTTCGAGGCATCGACCACCTCGTGGGTATGCATTTCCAAGGTGCCACCATGGAGATTGAAACTGGACCGATGATTTGTGCTGAATCTTGATATGTCATGTGATAAAATCATCAGTTATTTTATTTTTCATTTGCTCATTGGTTCATTGTTGTGGTCGAGGAGGAAGTTGTTGCTATTGGTGGTTGAGTGGCCGACACTTTGCCTCCACATGTATTTAATGAAAGAGGCAAAAACCTCTATAAATACTAATCAAATTCTTATTGTAAAGGGAGGTTAGATATTTTGCAAGAAAACTCTCTAAGTTATCTGCATCAATAGAAGAGACTTGGCTTCTAAAATTTGCAAGCATTCTTATGTGTGTAATTTCCTTATTTTTTTTTTTAAATCATTTTTGTTTATGCTCATGCTCTTGTTGTTAAGTTTTGAATTCTGCATTCTGAATTCAAATGTTGCTGGTTAGTGAGTAGATTTTGAAATGCGATCCGAGGGTTATCTCTACAAAGGTGTGAGTTAAATTCTGTTGCTTTCCTTTTATTATATGTTGTTATAAAACTTGGTGGAATTTTTGTTGTTAGTCTACCCCAAATTCTACACTTCGACCTGTGGCTATATTTCCCTTTTTTTCAGTTATTTTTCAATTTCTTTCCTGCACCCCTAGCCTTCAAACAGTGTAGAATTTAGTAAGGGAGCCAACCCTCTCTGGAGATCGGTTCGAAGGAATTTTATTTTTCCCTCGGCCTTTCAATGTTGGCCGAGTCTAGGGCGCACAAGTGATGAAATCTTGTACTTAGGCAGATTTGTGACCAACAGGTCTATAGTTGGAAAGAAATTCTATGTTGTTTGAGAGCAAGGAAATTCTACCTATACAAGTTCAAGCTCAGATCAAATATACTTATGAAGGCATATAAAAATCTTAAAATTAAAGGTCATAAGATAGGTTGCCATTTTAACAATGGAAATTACGAAGTCTTGGGTGTTTTTCAATGGAGCTTCTCAAGACAATCCAAATAGATGTGAGGTAGGAAGAGTGTTATATCAGGATGAAAATGACAAATTCACTTTAAAAGTAGGCCTTGGTGAAGGTATTAATAATGTGGTAGAGTGGAAGGATTTGATATTTTTGTTAAGAATGGTTGGGAATAGGGAATAACAAAACTTCAAGTATTTGGTGACTCAAAATTGGTGGTGGGTTGGGCTTCATGTTTAGTGGGGATGCAAAATTTGATACTTAGAAATTAATATGAGCAAGTGAAATTGCTAGAAGAATCATTTATAGAGATATTTTATAAACATATCTATGTAGAACTAAATGAGGAAGCAAATGGTCTTATGGAGAACTAAATAAGGAAGCAGATGGTCTATCAAAAGTTGCATTGGATATTCTAATTGGTATTTGGTTAAAGGAAGGAATAGTTTATGGGACTGTGATTCCACCGTAGTCTACACCCTTATGATACTTTTTTTCTTTTGATAGAAGTGGTTTAGGATAACTTTTTTGATAAGTAAGGTCACATCTAAAATATGATTGATGCCTACAGGGGTTGAAGTATCAAAATGGCATTCTATAAGATGATTGAAGGCTTGCAACAAGTTTTATTTTAATATGTTTGATAGACTTTTCATATAAATTTGAGTCATTGTCAGGAGATTCTAGAATAACTCTAAATGGGGTTGTTTAGTAAGGTTTATATGAGGGTATAAAATACCCATCTCATTGTATTTTTTTTCAAACTCTAAAATGAAAGTTACAAAATTGTTTTTAGCAAACTATACATACATATATATATATATATATATATATATATATATATTATTTTAAAAAATTATACAATTATATTTGATATAAAAATACTTTATAAAATTTTTAAGTTTTTAAAAATATATAAATGATGTAACCTACACCAAGGTTCAAATTCTGTGATACCAAATAGGCCATATAACTTGATATGACTAAGTTGATGTAAAAGAGGAAGAACTCTTTCAAAAACCCTAATTAAGATTTTCAATTTTTTAAATTAAATTAAGATCCTTTCAATAAAATTTAGCTTTATTCAATGATAAAAGTTAACTTTCTTCAAATAAAATACTATATAAATGTGTGCTTACATACCACTCATTTAAATTAAAGGGAAATAAAAAAACAAAGCATTAAGATTGCCTTGCAAAATATTTTTCTATTATAAACTTATAAATATATTAACGCAAATTTTAATATTTTATTTTTCATATAAAATATTATAATATTTTGTAACAAATTGTTTTAAGTATTATAAAGTAATAAATTGGAAAATAGGGCCACAAATTTTAGATATCTTGGTGTTCACAAGGACTTATCTCCCATTGGTCTATTTAGGGTTCCTTTGCATTTTAAAAAAATGGAGATAGTTATCTAGAGGAATATTTTGGATCGTATCAAAGAAAGAATCAACCATTGGTCTCACAAAAGGTTAACCTTTTGGGGATAGATTAGCTTTTATGTAGTTAGTCATTCAGGTCATGCCAACTTATAAATTTTCTATTCTTGGTGCCCCACATACCATATGGAAAGAGTTGGACAAGATGGCTAGAAAATTTTAAAGGGGAGGAGCAAAAGGAGAGAGTAAATAGCAATTAGTAGGTTGGGAAAAATTAAGCCAGCCCAAGGCAAAGGTAGGTTTGGTACTGAGGAGATCAAAGCTAAATAATAAAGTTTTGGTTAGAAAGCTTTATTGGAGATGGAACATCCAATCAACTTCTTTATTCAGTAAAGTTTTAACAAGTAGATATTTGGGATAGGTACCTAGGTGTTGTAGGTGAGTTGGAGAGAAGAGGGCAATCCTCCAAGGGAGGTCCTAGGTTCAAATCTCCACCCTACCAAAATACTCAATTGGGTATCCAAAATCCAATTGATAATGTTGGTGCGGGCAGGGTCGGGTGCGACTCTCGGGTGACTTTGACAGTGTAGAACCCCTTGGTCGTGGTCTCTCAGACCAACGCGGCCCAACAAGGGGTTTTTCGCTTTATATATATATATATATATATATATATATATATATATATATATATATATATTTGGGATAGGTGAACCTGAATGAGATGAGTCATTTTACTTTAGATGGTTATGGATCCCTAGTTTGGCAAGCTATAAAATTAGGATCTCAGGTAGTAAAATATGGATTAATTTAGAAAGTAGGGAGAGGGGAGAAGCATGATTTTGGATAGATTCATGGGATCAATACCTACCTATCATTGTTAAATTCCTATAACTACAACCAGTAAAAACAACTATGGAAAGCAAGGGTTGGATCAAGATTAAAAGTTATTTCAACACTAGTCAACTAGGGGATTATAGGTTTAATTAGTTTAAGAAGTTGGACGAGTGGCCAATTTAAATCCCTTCAAAATTGACACCCATCATGACTAAAATATTGGTAGAATGATTTCTCATAAGTAGTGTAGATACCAAAATCTAGCCACTTGTCGTCCATCCAGGTCTTCTCGCCATTTTACCCATTTATTTATATATATTCAAGCATAATTGTTAAAATATATGTTTAATATTATATTTCATATACTTAATAAATATAAATATTATATATGTAAATAAATCCTAGCCATATGATTTGACTTGATCCTAGCCATCCATCTACATCAATCCATGCCACACACCCGAAATTAATATCCACCCTTCGATGTATTTTAATCTAAGCCACATAATTTGTGTTGCTCAAACCATAACATAGTATGGATTATTAATAGGAGCCATTTTGATGGCTCAATATCTAAGTAATTTTGCTAAGTGTTTGTTGTCCTAAGTTTACCTAAGCAGTTCACGTTTGATTTTTCCTTGAGTAATTGGTGAAGTCTTTGGACCTAAGTAGTCTAAGTCTATCCATCCATCCTCACTCACCCTCACCTTCGTATCCATTTCTTCCCTTATATCTCACCTAGATATGCTTTTGTAGATCTTCACCTCAACTCCTAAACACCTTCAAATGTTCCCTATCACCATCGAGCACCTCCAGGCACTTCACCTCTACCGTAAAGTGCCTCTTGGTACCTTTTGCCATTCCTGAGCACCCACGAGCATTTTTTACTACCAACGAGTGCCCGTAGGTGTCTCATACCAGAGCCCTATTGCCCCACTAACCCTTGGGTGATGTTATGGCATCACTGCACTAACTTCCTCCAACAACTACCATAGATCATAAAATGGCAAGTTCAACAAGGTAAGCTTTTCATTGTTATATTTATTTTAATCTTCTCATATTTGCTTACAGTATTTCTATTGCACAACTAGGGTTTGTTATTTCATGTCTGAGGATCTTAGGTAGTGGATCCCTCATAGTTGCTACTAATATTTTGTTGTTATTGTCTGTGTGTAGGTTTGGGAAGATACATAAGCATTGTACAACTACTTAAGCTGGGGTGGCCCATTATTGGATAACACGAAGCCCACTCACCTCTATTGGGATTAGAAGTGAGATTAAACACACCACCAGTGTTGTTCACTAGGGTAGAACCCTAGTTATTGTAAATATTTGTATCAAAGAAATCAATTCTTTCATTGTAACATTGGAAATTTGAGGCTCCCCCTATATTAATAAAATAATCCCTTTTTGTGCAATATTGGGTCTTGATTTCAATTTATCTTGTTATATATTTTGGTGTTTTTCTTTTGCATATACAAATGGCAATCACGGTGGGACCTCCTAAGGGTTTCTCATTTTATTTTACTTTGTTGACTAATTTTTTGTTTTCTGTCTCATCTTGCAGGGTTTTCAAAAGCACAAATTTTGTAGTATTCACTAGATTATGATTTTTGAGGATTTGTAGATGGTTGCAGAAGGTGTGTGAATGCCTTGCGGTGCTTGAGGGACATTCAAAAACACCCAGGTGCATTTCAAAAGCATGTAGGGGTGTTTTACAGAGAGTTGAGGTAAAAATGTAGGCTTATGGGTAAGTTTACTATCAAACCCTAACTTTCTATTTTTACGTATTCTAGCATTTTATGTTTTTTTTAGATTTTTGGATTAAAATAAACATCATTAATAAATATAGTAAAAACAAATAATTTTAGTTGCATTTTAGGTATTAAACTAATTATTGCATTCATCCACACATTTCTACTTAAATATTTCTTAATTTTTTGGTGTGCTGCATTATTGTTTGCATTTTAATTGTTAAGCACATATATTAGTTTACATTCTAGGGTTAGACATTTATATTTTGTGAGTCTTAAGTTTGATCAGAAGGAATCAAACTTCTCTAGATATTATATGTGATCCTTCAATACCAAGTTCACCTACTCAGTGTTGTCAAGGTTGTGGATGAAAATCATAGCCATAGGCCAATTTTGCACCAATAGGTACCATAATATTCTATGATTTCCATCCCTACTCCTCCACCAAGCCATACCAATACCCATTTCATTCCCATAAACCATACCAATTCCATTCCCATAGGCCAACCTAGACATAGCCCCCATGCATTATCCCCATTACAACATTCTCCCCATATTCATCATCAATATCCTCTTCATAAATTTCCATCCACCTCACCTAGTCATCATCATCAATCCCATCACCATTTAGTCACCCCTCAACATTTTTCCACCACACCTTCCCAAAATCATCAGGTAATTTAGGATTTTCACATTCCTAAGGAATACCCTAGAATCAAGGACATCTAATAATAAATAGATCATTTGATACAATATACTCTTAGTATGACAAACAATAAGCTAACCTTACATCAGATGATCAACCAACCCATTCATCCTTTGGTACCATCACTATCATATCCGATAGATTTCATAATACCAAATTTTGATAAATTCAAGGGTACTGAGGACCCCAAAGATCATGTAACCACATTTGTACACTCATGCTTTAGAATCCAAAATGATAATACTCTCATGCTTAGAACATTTCCTTAGACATTAGGAGGAGATGCCATAGAGTGGTACAACCAATTGCCTAGTCATAGTATTTATACTTTTGAACAATTGGTTGACCTATTCTTTGAGCGCTTTGTCCTAAATGTTAGAAAGAAAGTCTCATTGTCCAACATTTATGCTTTAATACAACATGACGATGAGTCTATCTATAATTTTGGAAACCATTGGAGGGTCATCATTACAAAGTTGCAATTCACCCTACCAATGGAAGAGCTTATCAAAATATTTACCAAGATTTGTTTAAAACCCATGTCTTGGATGTTTCAATTACAAACATATTGTTCATTTGAAGAATCTGTAGCACATGCTAGTGTCATCGAGGAGATAAAAATCTAAGAGGGAATTCTTAATCTTATAAAAAAGGAATGGCAAAACAAGGGCCAATATAAAAGTAATTATCATGGCCAATCAAAATAAACACAGGCTACTCTGGCCAATCAACCTAATCATGTGAATCAAGTGGTCATGAGCCAATAGGTAATGGCTCAAAAAATTTTAGTACAATAACTATCGCAACAAATTGCTTATCATGCGGTACCCTCAATAACTCAAGCTATGCAAAGCACAGTTAGAACTGTGTAAAACATTCCCTGATGACAGTCTATTTGATAGAATCACCATTACACCCCTTTGACTAAATTGTACGCTTCCATATTTTGAAGGTTTTATGACACAAACAAAATTTTATTACCCAAAATCAGACTAGATGATCCCGCTAAACATGGAAAACATTATCGAGAACATTTATTTTGTCCTTACCATAAGAAAAATGTGTATGATACCAATAATTTCCATGTATTCAAAGACATAGTTCAAGACCTTATTGACTTGGGGGCCATAAAGCTTAATAATCCCCTTGCTCAACAAAACCAAAATCTTGGTATTTTTCAAACACCACTTCCTCATTATGAGGAGGTGCAACCAACTATGGGAGGAGCTAACACCAAAACTCCTCCTAATCAAGTTAATCATGTCCAAAAATACCAAGGTTTTGGAGGTGCCATTCATGTGGTCACTAGAGGTCAAAAAAATAATTAGTAAAATGCAAGGCAACAACCTCAAGAAAGTGAGTCGCAACCTTCCACATCACCTCCCATTAAATTTTCCTCCAATCCTTCATTTCCAATACATATTCCTAGCCAATCAAATCCCGCAATTCCTCCCATTAATTATCCTCCATGACCAGTTATCTCATTAAGTAGCTAGTTAACCACAAGCCTAAAGATGGCTTTCATAAAATTATCAATACATGAGCTAATTAAAAAATATCCCCCACATCATGAGGCATTAATGGATATTCTAAAATCCATTGAACTACAATATCAGATTCTAATACCTTCAAAAATTTTGTAGGGAGCATTCAAACATGCATGGAGCCTTCCATTACATTTTATGACTTTGAGATTAAGCCAATCTCATCAGAATTAGTAGATCCTCCATTGCATATCATGGCTCTAATTGACAAGAAGTCATTCAAAATAGTTCTAATTGATCTGCTCCTCTATCAATATCATCACCACGTCTGCCCTTCATAAACTAAAACTTTCTCCATATCATATCACTAAGTCATATTTCACCCTAAAAGCATTTAATGATGCTTTATTTTCCATAGTTAGCACTATTGTTTTTCCCATCGAAGTGGGGGTCAAAATGTTGCACACTATGTTTCACATCTTGGAAGTATCCATGATGTACAATGTACTCCTTGGAAGACCTTGGATGAGAGAAATGAGATGTGTCCCTTCCATACTACATCAATGCTTGAAATATATTCATGAGGGACAAGTACATTGCATACTAGCAGATGTTGAACCATTTAAGTATTAAAATTTCATTTCAAATCCTTATGAATCCATGCTTCCTTCCACCCACCTTTTTCTATCACCATTAGCCAATCCATATACCACTCCTACCATTTCTTCATCAAAGGCTTCCATTCTTGAGGAGCCCCTTATCACAAATCCTCTATCATCTTCATCATTGACTACATGCACATGTGGTCAAAGTCAATCCACATCATCATCATCTATTCAACAACCTTTCCAATCCAATCCATCATCATAAGCCAATTTTTTTCAAGTTAAGTTGACAACTTGTGATATATCTTCATCTTCACTGTTCCCTAAGATATTATCCAATCATGGTCCTTCCACATCATCCCAAGTCGAGGTCCACCTAACTAATCCTGGTATTGGTGAATATGTGGTCCACGACATTGAAGAACATGAGCTTATATTAAGAGGGGGGTGAATAGTATAAGATAAAATTTTTTGCTTTTCAATCCATATGATAACATCAAAAATATTAAAGTAGTAATAATTACACAAAACATCACACACATGAGAGACATGATTTAACGTGGTTCACCCAATGTGGGCTACTCCATGGAGAAAATATTACTTATACATTTTCTCAATAAATTCCTTTGGGAATCAATTCCCTATTATAATATTTATGGACCTCTGTCCAAAGGGGACACAAATACCCTTACTCTAATTCATGGATCACTATCCATAGGAGAACTCTTTCCCCTATGCTCTAGTTGATGCTCTTCTAGAAGACTTCTACCTCCACTGCACTGGCTTGTGGATATCTCTCCACTAAAGACCTTTATCCTCACTCAGAATACTTTTATCCTCACTTACCTAGGCTAATGGATCTCTATCCACTAGAGACTACTATCCTCTGATCTTTCACCACCAAAGCCTACTCTAAACTATGATCAATCTCTATCTTGAATACTCACAAATTTATCTCTACTCTAGCACAAATCTACTTTCAAATTTGTACTAAACTCTATCCTCAAATTTGTCTCTTCTCTAGCACAATTATACTCACAAATCTGTATCAAAATCTGTCCTCAAATCTATCCTCAATCCTTAACACAAGGCTTGATCAAATCACAAACCAACTCTGCTCAAATTTGCCCAAATCCTTAAAACAAGGCTTGAACAAATAAATCAACTCCGCTTTCAAGTCTTCACAAAGACTTGCCTCTAATATGTCCTTAAAATTTCACAAAATCTCATTAAAATAATTTTAGATCTTGCATACAAAACACAACTTAATTCTCTTTCAAAAAACCTCTTCAATACACAGACAAGTTTCACTCAAAATCTTGCTTAGCCACAGAAACATATAGAGAATGATCAAAGACTCAATATGTTTCACACTCACAATATTTTGTACTCAACAAAACACTCTATCACTTTCAAAATCTCTTTCAAATCAATTCAAAAATAAAGTATAATTTGTTTCACAAAACTTGAACTATCACTCCAATGCTTTCAATCAATAATGCTCAATCAACTTCACTCAAACATTACTCAATGAAACACAACTTGCTTACAAACCCTAACCAAGTGTTTCACTATACTTCCAACAACTCACACTATGGAACTCAAACCTTGACTTAAGATGATTCCAATGTCACATAACAATGATACTCATGATCTTTCATCATCCACAAATCATGCACATGAAAACTCACTCAAACATTTACAAAAATGCTTATCAAATAAACCTTTTCACTCCACCTTTACATTTCACAACATTTAATCCAACAATATTTTACTCATAAGAAAGATGTGCCCATACCTTTTTTTTTGATGGAGATATGTCTTCAAAACTTGTCTTAATCACAATCAAATCCTCTTTGCCAATTTCAAGGTTAGATAGCAACAACCTATCTCAAAATATCCACACAAATATTCTTCCTAATAATTATTTCACCATACAAAAATATCAAGTCTCAAGTACACCTTATAATCTCCAAACTCTCAAAATAATATTCAAAAAAATCAATTTCCTTTACTAACACCTTATAAACTCCAACCTCTCAAAATAATATTCAAAAATCAAGTTCCTTTACTAACACCTTATAAACTCCAACCTTTCAAAATAACATCCAACATATAAAAATCAAATTCTTTTATTAACCCTTATAACTCCAAACCTTTATTTATTTTTCTAAGCAACAAAAATATAAAATAATTTTTAATTAACCTTATAACTCCCTATGCATTCCACTATGCAAAAATATCACGTGGCCTTTATAAAACTAGCACCTCCCAAACTTTGGTGAATTTAAATAATAATCAAAAGTGCTTACCTTAGTCTTTGGTCCATGTCTCAAAAATATTGTGCACGTCTTGGTTGTGCCTAAACTCAAACCTACAACCAAATGCCACCATAGTGCCTTAGCCCAAGGCTAGGCTACCATTGGGCTACACGCCCACACATGAACCTTAGTTCATGCACACCCTCTTATGCCTTCGTAGAATTCGATGAACAAACAAAACGTCTTCCTCCTTCACAAAAATAAGTCGTGTGGGGATTCGAAACCACAACCTCTACTGTGCGAGCACCTTAGCAAGTCTTTGGCCACCGACTATGCTACCCAGTGCTATGAAACTTCCTAGCAATGTCACTTGCACTTCAACCACCATATTCCTCGTAAAAAACTTATAACCACAAATTCTCTCTTCTCACTTAGCAAAGTAGCACATGAAATATTACACATAGCATAGCATTCAAATTGCATAGTAGTCGGGGAGGGAAATGAAAATTATTTCCCCTTCTTATATACTTTGTCCTTTGCCCTTACACGTCGGCCCAATTTGAAGTCGATTTTTCGAATTTAAATTTAAATATTAAATTTTGAAAACTTTGGTGCCCATTATTTATTTAAATTAAAATTTTAACCATAGGTTAAAATATTTTAATTTAAATAAATTAAATTAAATCCTTTGCAAACTGCTCAATGGGTCTTTTCAAGGATAGATTATTTTTTAATGATTCCTTGGACCTCGTTTTCTTCACCTCATCCTTTTGCCCAAAATATTATAATATTATTATTTCTTTTTAAACTTGCTTCTCCTTCCTTGGGTCTTCAATATTTTAGGCCTCTTTAGGCATATAATATTTAAAATAAATATTATATCCTATTTATTTTAACCACTTCCTTGCCTTTTGGAAAAACAACCTGATGACATTAATGATGATGAAACTTGACACCAAACATTTTGACATCAATGACAACAAAACTTGCTCAAATTTCCAACAATCTCCCCCTTTGTCATTGATGGCAACCCTTTTTACTTTAACCATTTCTTTTACCTTTTTTAGTTCTACTCCCCTTGAGAAACTGCTCCCCTTAACTGAATGCTCTCCCCCTAACTCAAATATCTCCCCCTTTGACATCAATGGAAAAGGGCCACCTTTGGGGCTAAATATAAGACTCTTAGCTCAACCCCCTCCCCACCTCCTCTCCTTGAGGTGGTTAATTTTGGGGTGGGAGTAGAACTACTCCCAATTTTCCTCTAAGATACTCAAAAGTCTCTTTTGGAAGTGGCTTAGTGAAGATGTCCACAATATGCTCCTTTGTAGTAACATATTCCAACCTAACTTGCTTATTTGTCACCTGCTCTCTCAAAAAATGATATTTTATCGAAATGTGCTTTGTCTTGGAGTGCATCACTAGATTATTTGATATATTTATAGCACTTGTATTATCACACAATATGGGAATATGGTGATCATGCTTTATCTTGAAGTCCTCTAAAGTTCACTTCATCCATAATACCTGTGTACAACAAGCAACTACTGCAATATACTCTGCCTCTTCTGTGGATAAGGATATTGAATCGTATTTCTTACTTAGCCAAGAGACTAAACAATATCCAAGAAATAATGCTCCTCCACTTGTGCTTTTTCTATCATCAATATTGCCAACCCAATCTACATTTGTATATGCTGTGAGAGTGAAATTATCACTTTTGGGGTACCAGAGCCCAAAATCCATAGTCCCTTTTAAATACCTAAGAATCCTTTTTACTGCTACTACATGTGTCTCCTTGGGTGCTAGTTGAAACCTTACCACTAGTCCCACTACCTACATTATATCTGGTCTTGTAGTTGTGACATAAAGTAAGCTGCCAATCATAGATTTGTACAATTTTTGATTTACCTCAGGAGATTCATCATATTTACTTAACTTGCATCCTATAACCATGGGGGTACTCACTAGTTTGCAATATTCTAACTTGAATTTCTTTAGTACCTCTTTTATATACTTGGTTTGTGAAAGAAATACACCTTTCTCTAATTGTGAAATCTGAAGTCCAAGAAAGAAGGACAACTCACCAAGCATTGACATCTCAAATTAATTTTGCATGCTCTTTTCAAATTTCTAACACATCTTATCATTGTTGCCTCCAAAAATGATATCATCCACATAAACAACCACAATTAGTAAGTCATTCCCTTAATTTTTGATGTATAAATTGTTGTCCACTATTCCTTTCCTGAAACCCTGTTCCTGGAGATACTTATCAAATTTTGAGTACCAAGATCTAGGAGCTTGTTTTAGTCCATAAAGTGCCTTATTCAATCTGCATACATAGTCTAGTTTATCAGTTGAGCTGAATCCCTCTGGCTTCTCAATATAAACCTCTTCTTAGAGGACACCATTTAGAAAGGCTAATTTAACATCCATTTGATATACTTTGAAGTTTTTGAAGCTTGAGAAGGCTAAGAATATTCTTATAGCTTCAAGTCATGCAACTGGAGAAAATGTCTCATCAAAATCAATTCCCTCAACCTGTGCATAACCTTTGCATACTAATATTACTTTGTTTCTAACTACCTGGTCATCTTTATTTAACTTGTTTCTGGATACCCATTTAGTGCCAATCACATTCTTACATTTTGGTCATGGGACAAGTTTCCAAGTCTTACTTTTCTCTATATGATCTAGTTCCACATTCATTGCCTTAATCCAAAACTCATCTTCACTTGCCTCATTGAAGTCTTTTGGATCATTTTTAGATAACAAAGAGAAATTTGCTTATTTATTTGATGCTATTACCCTTCTCCTTGCATGTCTCTCATCTGGATCCCCAATTATTATATCCCTTGGATGATTTTTCTGTACATACCTATATGGAGTCTTAGGAAAGAGTCTTTGTATTTCTTCTTCTTCTTCTGATTCTTCACGTAACTCTTCTTGACAACTTTCATCTTCCTGGTACACAATTTCTCGAACTAGTTCTCTTGATCCTATTTTCTAATAAATCGTTACATTTATACTTTCTATAATAGTATGTGTCCTTTTGTTATAAAATCTATAGGCTTTACTCTTAGTGAAATAGCCAATAAAAATACCCTCATCACATCTTGAGTCAAAATTGCCCAAGTTTTTCTCTTCTCATATTATGTAACATTTTCTTCCAAAATTTTTAAAATATTTTATAGTGGTTGGTCTTCCTTTCCAAAGCTCATATGGATTTTTGGGATAATTTACTCTTATTTGAGCCCTATTAATGATATACACTAATGTATTAACTACATCCCTCCAAAAAACATATGAAACCTTGGATTCATTTAACATAGCTCTAGCCATATTTTCAACAATCCTATTTTTCCTTTCGACTACTCCATTTTGTTGAGTTCTTGTAGCTGAGTATAGCACCCTAAAATTGGCGCAGTAAAACCTTAATAATTACAATTACTCTAGTAAATATTCAAATTCAAATTTCAACCCCCAAAACCGCTCCCAAACCACTGTTTAACCCGTTTCCTCCTTTCCCGTGCCATTTTTAGAGTTTGTTTTGACCGTTTGACGATATCATCGCCGATCAGACGATATCACCTCAGATCGGAAGATTTTGTCTGGACTAGGACGTCCAGACGATCTTGTCCCAAAACTGATTTTTCTCAATTAGCCTCTGTTCCAACGACGTCTCTAATCTGGGTAGAAGCGTGTCTACGCCATTAGAGACCCTCCCCGTTGGAGATCTCCCAAATTGGGATGATCTCCAACCTCCTAACCTCCCTCCTAAGCCTATTTAAACTTAGGCCCTCCCCTTAACCTACCCCTGGCTGATATTTCCTGTAACTTGACTTTACACGCATTAAAACATCCTGAATTACCATCTGCACTTGTCCTATCCAAATTTTGTTGTAGGAACCTTAGTATTTTTCAGTCGGAGCAAGCTCAGTTCATCGTGGATGATCCTGTTCAATTCGAGATGATTTCGTACCAATCCAAGATGGTTTCGACTACAGTCTGCATTGGGGGCAATCACTGCCCAGAGTTTGCATTTTTCTCTTTTCATCTCCTGTTCTATTTTACATCTAGTTAGTTTATTTATTATTTTTTGCTATTTTGCATCTTGGAGTTCACCCATATAGTTTAATTGCATAATAAAATCATGATTAAATATTAAAACATTGTAATTTACTTGCATTCCTATTTAGGATTATCTGTTAACATCCTTATTGTCATTTTACATCTTTATCCTCTATTAGCATTACTGTATTTTTTGTATTTTGTGTCTATTTCTCTGTTTACAGGTCTCTGACGAATTCGTCTGATGAATTCGTCAGATCTCAGACGATCCTGCAGGTCGGAGATGATTCTGTCAAATTCCAGATGATCCTGTCTGCTTCAAGAATCAGAACCTTCATCAGACATCCGGATCAGGTATGGCTCTATAATTTAGCTCTTTCTCTCTGTTTCTATTCATATTTGTCTACTGTATTTCATCTAGTCTGCATTTTCATAATAGATCAACTTAGATTCATTTGGCCAAACCTAGGACTCGAATGTTTAAAGCTAAAATTGAACACATTAAACACATTCCCAACCTAGGCGTGGAAACTACCATTCAAACATTTCTTGGTGAACCCACCATCCATCAAAAAATCACCATAATACACCTCCCCCGAGAGGCGGGACCTTCGCAAGGCCTCTCATTCTAAGGTACCGTGCCATCCTTTTCACATCCCCCTTCCGGGCACGGATCCTATAGCCTGAAGGTAAGGGTGTGAAAAATTTGGAGCGATACATTTTGGTGAACCCGACGTGAATGCATTTAAAACCTTTTGAAAACAAAACAAAAAAAAACAACCAAAAACATAGATGCATTTCAAATCATTTAAAACTAATAAGTTGCATATCATGTCTAGATGGTAGCTCCTAAGAAAATATTAGCAGTTACTATAAATGTTGAAAACCAATTAGCAGCCATAGAAATCAATTATGTGCTTAGTGTGCTTGAAACAGATAGAAATCAACTTTTGTGGGACGAACTTGATAGAAGACTAGGTGCCATTTCATCTAGGTCAACAAAACTTAAACAAATCAAGAGGCTTGTCCTAGATAGAATCCTGGATCCTCATCAACTCATCTTTTATCATGAACTTCAGAGAGCCCTGCCATAGATGGTTAGCTTATAGGAGAGCTCTTGTGTCTTCAGAATTGTTCACCTTCGAGGAATACCTCGAGAACGCAGCCACTATACACCGGTTCCTAGGTCATGTAGAAGACCAAGAGGTCATTCTTACGGATAGGGAAATATGGAATAGAGTTCCTCGAGCTGTGTTATATCGAGAGTATTGCCATGAGCTTTACTTCTATCAACTAGAATCTGAGACAGATAATATCACTATAGCCCTTTTCATTAAATTTTTGAAAGAAAATTTCCAATTTGAAGAAGAACACTTCATGACTCCTGAAGAACTTGAGCCCATTAATGATATTTATAAATTGTTTATAGAAAACTAGATCATTACTTTCAGTATTATTTCTTGCATTTATTGTGTTGTTTGTTATCTTTACAATATTATTACAAAAACAAGAAAAACTAAAAAACATAATAAAAACCAAAACATTTCATTTTAAATATTGTAGTAGGTATATAATTAATATATACCTCTTAAGCTTGTTGCATATATATATATATATATATATATATATATATTTGCTGAAATCTAAATTAAGCACAATGCCTAAACTTAGGAATGGTAAACAAACTGAAGGAGAAGAAGAAGATTGGTTAGAAGATAAAACTAGAAACCCAAATGTCCTTCCTGAGGATCCAATTCCGGAAGGAGAAACTCTAGATCAACCAGAAGATGACCTAGGTGAAGACAATGAACAAGAAGAAAATGTTAAAGAGGATGGATCCTCATCCCCTAGAGTAGCTCGAGATGGAACTATTGCTTTTGATAACTTAGATCATTTCTGGAAATTTTTCAATAATAACATTGGCGCTCTTAATATGGCGGTTCGTATTGATAAAGGGCAAATTAGTGACACTCAAGCAGCCATGGAACATATGTTTGATGTGCACACTAATCCCTTGTCTTTTATTGATCAAGAAAGTGATAAGGCTGGACCATCCAATAGAGATATGGTCACTATGATTCAAAACATGCCAAAACAACAGGTTACCCAACCTCCTAAGGAACTTGTTATTGAGCCTAAAATCATTCCCACACAAAATAAAACTTCCTTCACTGCTTTACTTCGCCAAACTATTGATCAATATGCTTCAAGTAAACAAAAACCTAAAATGAAGCCAAACACCAATTTTCAACAATCTGGAATACAGCATAATACAACTTCAAAATTCCTTCATAACACCTTTCCTACCAACAATTTACACAATAGCAATATAGCATCTAATCTCCATGTCCCTCCATCATATGCTCACAAATCCCATATCAATGCCCTACCGAACCAATATGGTGGGCAAACTAGTAATCTGGAAGCCATGGTGAAACAGTTAGCTTCGCATATGGACCAGATAGATCCCTACCGTCCCTCGTACAATTATCGAGAGATATGTAGTCAACCTTTGGATCCCATAGTTGTAGCACAACCGTACCCTAAGCATTTTCCCATGCCCATCCTGCCTATATATAAAGGAACTAAAGATCCCATAGAGCATCTTCGCATGTTTAGGATAGCATGTCATGATATATCACATGATGACTTGCTATTACTAAAAATGTTCCCGAAAAGTTTAGGTGGAATGGCATTAGAGTGGTACTATCAATTGCCCACTCATTCTTTGAGAAATTTTGAAGAAACAACTGAATCTTTTGTCCATCAATTTAGTGCCTACATCGAGAGGCATGTAACCATTAAAGATTTATACAACTTAAAACAAGACAAGGATGAATGTTTTGCTGATTTCTTAGCTAGATGGAGGCAGTTGACAGGGAAACTGCACTTTGTGCTACCTTATAGGGAAATGTTGGACATTTTTATCAATAATTTGCAAGAACAAATATCTTATGAGTTATCAACTGCTACTTTAACTACCTTCGATCAAGCTATAGATTTAGCTCGAAGAGTAGAAGATGCCCTCATTAGGAGAGGCCAACTTAGGAAGAAATATGATGAGAAAACATCCAAAAATCAATATAAAAACAAACAAGTCATAGGTGACGGAGTCACTGACAGCAAAAATGTTGCTAATATCAATGCAACGAAAACAACAAAAAAATTTATATTGAAACCTCTTGATAAACCTCCTCGAGAATTTACTAGATTGAATCAACCATTATCAACTATTTTACCTCAATTACTCGAAAGAGGTTTGATCCAATTACCAGCTATCCGGGAACTTGATCCAACTATACTCGGATACAAAGCTGACTTACACTGTGATTTCCATAGAGGACCTGGACACTCTACCAATGCTTGTAAAAGGTTGAAACATAAAATACAAGATCTGATTGATAATAATGAAATGGAGGTGCAAGCTTTCCAACCTAAACAAAATGCTCCTAATAATCCTCAAAAGAACATTCCCCAAAATCAAAATCAAAATGCTAATCAATCATTAGACATATTTCAACACCCTTTACCAAGACATGGTAAAGAGGTGGCCAATCAAATCGAGCATCATAATGTTCCTCCTCCTACCCGATATGTAGGGACTATTAGCGGACAATTACCTATTCAGGATCCTCAAACATTTGACACAACCTTATCCCTGGTCACGAATAGGCCCCTACATAATTTTCAAACTCTAGATCCTAGTGATATAGAATCAGATACTAAAAGTGACATGGAAATCACTTCAAACCAATCGAATAGTTTTGAAAATGAATCAGATCCTATTCAACCCATCACAGATGCTATGGTTCCAGAAGAACCATTTCCTAGAAGAGTTACTACTCGACCCTCTTCTAATCAATTCCTCCCAAATGAACAAGCCATAAACGCTCAACCGAGACCGGTTCAACATCTTCAATATAACATTGTAGGTACCATCGGAGTCGTTACCCGACAACAGGCTCAAAATTCTCAACAAGAACCAAACCAGAATGATGGATCAGCTCCATTTGTTTTGAAAAATCCCAATAAAGGGAATCATGCTCCCAATGTTCAACCTAAACCCCCTTACAATATTAATGAGCAATTATCTAATACTACAACCAGAATTTCCCTTTTGGATTTATTAAGATCTTCTCCTACCCATAGGGATGAGTTGATGCTTACATGAAGCCAAATTACGGTACCTCAAAACATTCAATCTGAAGCCATGGCCAATACTATCATCACTAGAGAAGTCGATTGTATTGACTTTCGGGATAAAGATATCCCACAACACAGTTTACATAAGGATAATCCCTTATATATTACTGCTCTAATTGGAGATGTAGCTGTTAAAAGAGTCTTGATTGATAATGGTTCATCTCTAAACATTTGCACTTTTGACTTCTACCAATGATTTGGCTTTAGAAGTGATGAAATGAAGAAAAATGACATGATTATCAAAGCTTTCAATGACGAAACACAAGAAATGTGTGGAGTTATTACCATCCCATTGCAAGTTGGTCCTCGAACTCTAGATACAATCGTGTTTATTGTACATTGCCCCGCATCGTACAATATACTCTTGGGTCATCCTTGGATCAATGCAATGCGGGCTGTCCCATCAACTTTACACCAATGTGTTAAATTCAAATTTAAAAATCAGTTGGTCACTATCCATGGTGATCCTAGACCCTTTGATATGTGTGCTTTGGCAGAACCTATTGGAGTTCAATTTTGCCCTGCTCTGTCATCCACACATCCTAATTCTTATTTTTCATCTAAAACTACGAAACACACTCCCATAGCTTCACCTATTTCTCCTCCATTAATTTCATCCTCATATATAGATCAACAATCTTCTAAACAAACCACTCTAGAACCTCAAAAAGATCTTCAATCCACAACCAATCCTTCATGTTCCATCCCTATAATTTCAAAACCTATAGACCCATCTATTAACACTTCCACATTATCAACATCTATCATACCTTCCACATCTAAAGATATAGGGAATGATCCTTCTACATCTTATGCTCTTTATGATGAACTTTTACCAGATTTATCCACAATCTTAATATCAAAAAAAACAAATGCTTTCATGCAAGATTCAATTCTTTTAAATAACTTGCCGCCATCTCCTCGTACTTTGGGCCTCCCACAACCTATGGGAAGTACTTACCAAGTCGGGAGTTGTGCCTTCATTTATAAAGGATATGACCAGGGAAGAATACCTCGGAATATCAAAACTCATCATGAGGGATATGCTCGATGTTATTTTACTAATGAGTATATTAAAGCTAAACCCATAATGCTTAAAATGGGATATAAAGGGAAAGGCTTGGGACCTTTCCAAAATGGCATGAAAGAACCTTTCGAGGTAGAACCGTGGCCTGCCTGTTGTGGTGTGGGCCTATTTCCTAGTAAGGGTCAACCCTTTCCTTTTGAAGATGATGATCAACTCATATGTTATCAAGATTATTTGGATAGGCATGATGATTTGCCTCTAAAAAATCAGCCATTTACATGTAACATGCTATCCATAGCTTACCCTGAAATGATCGTTGAATCCGATGAGGAGTTGGAAGGAGATATTTTCCATGATGTCTCCATTGAAGAGATGTTACACAATGGTTTTTATTTTGATGGTTCTATACCTACTATAGCCCAACTTGAGGCCACGACTCCTCAAGATGAATTATCCAACTTAACCTTAAAATAATTACAAGAATTGGGCATCTCACCCGCCCCACCTAATTTTGAAAGAGATCTACACATGGAAGTAGAAAACGTCATTAAAATTAACATTGGAACTGAGGATAATCCTCACATAATCAATATTGGATCAGAATTAAGTCAAGAAAAACAAGAGCAATACATTGCATTCCTTAAAGAATATGAAGATGTCTTCGCTTGGACATACGAAGATATGCCAAGTCTGGACCCTTACGTAGTCATGCATCATCTAGTAGTCCATCCGGATGCTAAACCTGTTAAACAAAAACTTAGAAAAATGCATCCCAAAGTGGCCCTGCTAGTCAAAGGGGAGTTAGAAAAACTCTTGAATGTTGTTTTTATACAAGCTATTGATTATGCTTGAATGGATCTCAAACGTAGTTCCAGTCACCAAGAAAGAAGCTACCAAACATAGGGTTTGCACAGATTTTAGAGATATTAATGCTGCATGCCCTAAAGATGATTTTCCTCTTCCAAACATGGACCAAATCATTGATTTTACTACCGAGAGTGGGATGATGTCCTTAATGGATGGATTCTTCGATTATAATCAGATCAGGATAGCTCCTGAAGATCAGGCTAAAATAGCCTTTATTACCCCTTGGGGTACCTTTTGTTGGAAAGTGATGCCATTCGGCTTAAAAAACATAGGCGCAACCTATCAACGAGCTATGACTTATATTTTTCATGATATGATGCATGATATCCTACATGATTATGTAGATGATATTATAGCTCGCTCTATTAATGAAGATAATCATTTAGATGATTTGAGAAAAGTTTTTAATCGGTTAAGAGAATATCTTATTCGATTAAATCCAGCTAAATGCATATTCGGAGTTAAGTCCGGTAAACTATTAGGGGTTATAGTTTCTTTACGTGGTATCAAAATTGACCCTCTTAAGATTGTGGCTATCACTGATATGCCCACACCTACCAATATATCTGAATTACGAAGTTTACAAGGTAAGCTTCAAGCTATCCGTCACTTCATCGATAAGTTGGCAAACAAAACCGGTCCCTTTCTTAAGCTCCTTAAGAAGGATGTCCCTTTTAATTGGGACGACGAATGTAAAGAAGCTTTTGAAATTCTCAAACAATACCTCCTTAACCCACCTATGCTTTCACCACCTAGACCTGATCGCCCATTTCTCCTGTATATTTCAGCTTTAGATTCTACCTTAGGAGCTATGTTAGCTCAACTTGATGATGAAAAGAGAGAACGTGCTAATTATTATATTAGCCAAACCTTCATCAATTATGAAACCCGCTACACAGCATTGGAAAAACTATGTCTAGCAGTCATTTTTGCTACGCAAAAATTACGCCATTATATGCTTAGTCGAGAAAACTTATGTCATTGCTAAATATGATCCCTTGAGGTATCTCATGAGTCGACCTTATTTATCGGGTCGCACAGCCAAGTGGGTTCTTGCTCTAAGCGAGTTTGACCTCACGTTCATAGGACAAAAGTTTGTTAAGGGTCAAATCATAGCAGATCAATTAGCTGCTACACCCTTAGAGTCTACCCATCCCCTCATCATTGAGTTTCCTGATGAATGCCTTCAATTAGAGGCAAACCATATTGAACAATGGTCCTTATACTTTGATGGAGCCCGATGCATGAGTGGGGCTGGTGCGGGTATTATTTTAATATCCCCGCAAAAACATCTTATTCCTCTGTCCTTCAAATTAACATTTGCTTGCACCAACAATAATGCTGAATATGAAGCTCTAATCCTTGGATTACGAGCTACCTTAGCGCTAAAAATTAAACATCTGCTAGTTTTTGGTGATTCTCAACTTGTTATAAATCAAATTAATGAAGTTTATCAGACCAAAGATGATAAACTGCACCCATATAAAGCCTATGTTTTACAATTAATGTCTCTATTTGATCAAGTTTCCTTGGAAGCTATTCCTCGAACTTGCAACCGTGCAGCTGATGCTATGGCCGCAGCTGCATCTCTCCTGCCCTTGGAGTTAGATGATGAATATGCCACTATCATTATTCGTCGACTCCAGGAACCCGCTTCAAATAAGTCATGCTTAGAACCTTTGGATGTGTTTCTAATCAATGAAACTACTCCTGAACCTTGGTATATGAGATATATTTGATTTTCTTCAAAATGGGACTTTCCCTGCCAATTCTAATAAAAACCAGCGTCGGTTATTACATAGACGAGCAAGTCGATTTGTAATAATTGGCAATACTTTATATAGGAGATCTTTTGAAGGTATCCTATTGAGATGTTTGAATCTAGAAGAATCCAAATCAGCCTTGAGTGAAGCCCACGATGGATCTTGTGGAGGACACTTCAGTGGTAGTGTCATTGCTAAAAAGCTCCTTAGGATAGGATACTTTTGGCCTACCATGGAGAATGATGCACATGAGTATGTGTGCCATTGCGACAAGTGCCAGAAGCATGCTGACCTTGTCCATGCCCCTGCACAAGAGCTACAGGCTATTTCATCTCCTTGGCCCTTTTCAAAATGGGGCTTAGACATTATTGGCAAAATCAATCCTGTGTCATCTAATGGACACAAATTCATCATAACCGCCATCGAGTATTTCACAAAGTGGGTTGAAGCTATGCCTTTAGCTTCCTGCACTGGCACACAAGTCTCTAAATTTATTTTTAATCAAATCATTTGTAGGTTTGGAATTCCTGCAAATCTCATCTCTGATAATGGAACTTGTTTCAAAAATAAAGATGTTAAGAAATTATGCCAAAAATATAAGATTCAACATCGCTGGTCCACTCCCTATTATCCTCAGGGTAATGGTCAAGCAGAAGCATCTAACAAAACCTTAATCAAAATTCTCAAAAGATTAGTCAATAAATTTGACCGTGACTGGCACATTCAATTATATCCAGCCTTGTGGGCCTATCGAACTAGTGTTCGAACCCCCCTTGGAACTTCACCTTTTGTTTTGGTTTATGGTGCTTGAAGCCATTTTTCCCTTTGAATTAGAAGTTCCTTATTTGGCTCTACTACTTCAAGATACCGAAGTAGGAGATGAATATCGAGCTGGCAGACTCAGTCAGCTGGAACTCCTAGATGAAAAATGCATCAATGCTTTGGAGCATCTCCGTGCCTACCAAAACAAGCTTAAAATATCATATGCTAAAAAAGTTCGTCATCGATCCTTTGAGATTGGCGACCTTGTTTTAAAAGAAAATCAAAAAAATACTAATGCAACTAAAGACCTTAAAGGTAAATTTGAGCCCAACTGGCTTGGACCATACATTATCACTTGCTAAATTTGAATCAGGAGCATATAAATTATCTACCTTAGATGGTAAAGAACTTAAAGAACCCATGAACATTTTGCATCTTAAACGTTACTATGCGTAAAAAAAATTAGTCATTTCATCATTTGTACATATTTTGCATGTTCTCTTATTTTAAAAATATATCAAATTGTTTACACGAAAAAAACAAAAATAATAAAAATAAAAACAACAATATTCTTGACTCTTTCGAAACCAAAACAAAATAAAGAAGAAAGAGAGAGTAAACATTCTCAAACTTCTCAAAAAGTATGTGTATATAGTTCTTCTTACAAATGTTGCAGTTATATGTTTCAAATTATTTTGGATAAATTAGCATTTATTTAGAATCCCTCACTTTCACAAACACAAAATAAATATCTTGATTTTTATCTAGCATGATTACTAATATCTCTTATATCAAAAGTTCACAAAATTCAATTAAATAAAGTTTGAGCACAGAGAATTTATCTTGTTATTTACTTAAACCAAGCACATCCTTTCACAATAAAATGATTATATTTGTAATATCCTTGCTATGCTACATAGTAGAAGTGGTTTCTTGAGCAAAAAGTTTCCCCTGCTATCCTATCATGCACATGGTCTAGAATCTTTGAGAATTGGCAAAAGGACAAGCTCAACCCTACCCAGAATAAAAATCCCTTGCTCTACAGCTAATCCGAGCAAGTATCCCTAGCATAGAAAAAAAAGCAAAGTTCAAGAAAAATAGAAAAAGAAAAAAGTTATTTTATATCATTACAACAATGTTCCAAGCATTATCAAGCAAAAATACAAAAAGAAAAGCAAAAGAAATGAAAAGAAAGCAAAAGCAAAAGCAATAAAATCCCTCTCCCTACCCTTTGAAAAGAAAAGAAGGGTTGATGAGCTTGAATCCCTGGAATTCTCAATTATTCAAAAACTGTGAGGTAAGCCCCATAACAGGTGGTTTGTGCCCAACCTGCTTGGCCTTGGGTAACTCCTAGCGTGGCGATATGTCTGTCACATTAGCGACCTTTTGTACAGACCTATTTCTTCTTATGGATTAGCTAGCTCTTAATAATCCGAATTACATAGTAGTCTAGTATGGTTATATGCATCTAAATCATGGTTAATGAACACTTATTTGGTTCATTCAAATCACTTGTATCATATTATCTTGCTCAAAACTAGTAAACGAACATAGCAATTGCACACACATTTTGTATTTGAGATATTTTGTGTATCATTATGATAAATCAAGATTGGTAATGAACTCACATATGCACATGGGATTCCTTATAAATCTAAATTTTGTCTTTAAGATACTTTGAAATATTTTTGCAAACCGTTTGGAATAAATTCATTTTTTTCTTTAAAGTACAGTTGTTTAGTATAAAGACAACTACATGCATTATCAAAATTCAAAATTTCTTTCAAAACCATACAATAAAAACACATATTTATATATTGTCGACTTTCGCGACGATGGTATAGTTCCAAAACCAAAATTGGAATTTTATGCCTAGCGCAAGTCCTCATTTTCATATTTTATGTTTATTAAAAATCAACCATGCAATAAAACTATCTCTTTTTGGATTTCGTGATGATGGTATAAGTCTATACCTAAATATTCTATGCCTAGCGCAAACCATTGTACCAATTTTTATTCTCCATTTATTTCAAATCAATTCATCAAAAACATATGACTTAAATCATTATGTTACACAATTATGCTTTCAAAAGAACGAACATTATCACTATTTCATGTCATTTTGTCAACATGCAGAATTTGCAATGATGGTATAATTCCTAGGGAATTATCCAAAAAATTTATCACACTTAGGAATTTATGCCTAGCAAAAATCATTTTAACATTATTTCATGCATACTATTTTAATGAAAATCTAAAAACAAACCATCTTCATCATCATATGCATCATCACAACAAAAGTCTTAAGACAGTCTCTTAAGCACTCTTTTAATTTTTAACAATATTTCTATATTGGGATTAGCTTGATGACCAAGTGAGCGACGACTCCATGAAATGGTCTATAATAGCGACAATGTCCTTTGAAATTATTGTTAAAAGTCTTTTTATTTTTATCAAATCACCACATCACAAAAAACCAATTTGTTCTATCAAATTATTTCATTTAAATTTTAAAGCATCTATTAAAAACCATACATACTTCCAAACGACATAATTACATGAATCTTAAATCAATCACACTTCAACCATTAAAGCATTATACAAACACATAAGACAAGTCATATGATCAAAAAATATCTCATCTATATATATATATCAAATATATGTACATCATCTCAAAAATAGATTGGTATGCCATAATTTACATCTTGGCATACTCAATCATCTCAAATCATATAATCAATTTGTACAATGTAGTAGCCTAGCCTCGAGATCCCCTCGAGCTCTTAGCCTCGTCTCCTCCCCCTCCCTGAGGTGGACAAGGTGGCCCCATCGTAGTATGTGTGGTACTACGAGTCCTAGTTGTAGATCGAGATGAAGTCCTCGATGACACAATCTTGATCGGGTCAGCAATGTCGGTTGGCAGCTGTACCCTCTGACCCTCTGGCACCATATGGAAGTAGATGCCCTGGTAGAACATGGTCTGAGCAATCGACCATGCCAGCTCCTGAGTGCTTGCTCCTCCGCCCCATGCTCTAAGGCATGCAATCTCATCTCTGAGCTGTGTAACCTTAGCTCGATGGCATGCAGCCTCATCCTGTAATGTTTACACCTATGCCTAGAGACGGACTGTCTCTGCTTGAAGAGTCACTATCTCGCTACTCTCCCTAGTTTCAACACCCTTGCCCTTATCGGGTGGTGGTGGCCTCTCTCTCTATGGAGAAGGGGATATCTCCTCCCTCCTCTCCTACTATCGTAGCCTCTGCTGCGCCTGTGGCCTCCTCTACTCTCTCCTATCATGACCCTGTGCCACCTCAATGGTTGCTTGGTGCTACCTCCCCATTCGATGCATAACTGCATGAATTAGACCCTGAGCCCTTATCATCCGAAGAGGGCAGATGCCTGTGTACCAGGCATCATAGCCGTCGGATACCCAGCATTGTCCCCATCCACTAGTTGAATGGGGGCATCATCTACGTCCTAACTCCAGAATCGTTGCATATCTGGAGCCTCGCTAACTGTAGTGTTATCCCAAACATTCCGAGAAAACTCGTAGTCTCTCAGAGATGGAATCCCCTGCTGTAGACCAAACTGCCTCAAAAATTGGTCATACTGGTGGAGCTCCACCTCTCCCCTCTCCATCCTCAGCCAGTAGACTCACCTGATGTGAGCCAGCTCTTGTCCATCCTCAACCCACCCTGGATGATCTCTCCAAGGCCTCCAGGTGATCTGGTCAGAGACGAGGTCATCCAGTAGTCTCCAGGACACTGGTAGATCTATCTGTCACTATGCCCCTCTCCAAAGCCACTAGTAGAAAACTCGTGGCCTCTCCTCGTCATTCCCTATCAGTGGGAGCCCTACCGGCCTCTGCATCGCAATGTGCTCCCAACACCAAACCTGTAGTAGTGATTTCATAACCAGACATCGGTCACCCTTGTATACGACCCCATGAAGGATCCTATACAATCGGTAGAGTACAAAGATCCCCCAAGCAAATATGTATCCATGGTCTCTCATGTCGCAGACCACATCTGTTAGTACCCATGGTACCCTGCATCTGCTCTGGTGGCACAATAGAAGTCCACCTACCACCCTAGCCAAAACATGTGTGAGTCTCGATGCCCCAGGCATCTGACACAGCGACTTGATATTCACTCCGCCCTTCTCCAAGGCAAAGCTTGGATCACCACACAGTCGCATCATCACGTGCCCTGATTGGCCGTGGGGGTGATCAGTCGTCCTTGTATGAGGATCCTCAAAATCCTCCATACATCCTCTAGTGTGGGAGTCATCTCCCCTGTCGATAACCAAAAATAGGAAGAACCCGAATACCACCTCTCTGCTAGGGCTATTAATAGCCCCATATCTGTAGAAACTTGTGGCATGTCTGCCAAGTGCTGCAAGTCGACTTGTGCCAGCTGATCTCGCTCTGCCTGTGATAGGGCGACCAAGTCATCCCTCAACCCACCATATTTCCATTCTCTGCTCTTTAGTAATCCTCTCTGCAACATAAACAAAATCAATAATAAAAATCATTAATAAATCATTAATTAAAAATGCATGTCAAAATAAGTTCAATTTCATAAATGATGATATCGTACACAATTGGATGATATCGTCCCTAATTTGAGAAAATTCGTCTCTTATTTTGCTAGCCGAAATCATCCCATTTTTGAAGAAATCGTCCCCATTTCACCGATTTCGCCTCTGGACGAAATTGGCATTATCGAGACGATTTCATCTCGACGACGTCGATGGCCCAAAAACGGTCGTGATGCTCAACAATCAAGCAAATCTAGTCTAAAAAGCATGAAATTCTAAAGTAAAGCATTCTAAACTAAGTTTAGACCCTTACCCATAGCCCACATCGGACCTCTGTCAATCTGTGCGCTGTCTCGACCATTTTTGTCTCTAGAGCTCTAAAAATCAGAAAACTAGGAAAATGAACAGTAAAAATGAATTAGGGTTTTACCCTATTTTTCTTAATTTTATTCAAAAAATAATTAAAAACATTTTAAAATTTTGCTTTTTCGCGTTTTTACCTCAAACCTTCGATTTGGGTAAAAACACGGAGGGGGCACCATAGTAAGCTGTCATACGATTCGACCAAGAATCGTCGCCTAAAAATGAGAATAATTTTTGCTTTCTTGTAGATCGAGAAGAACTCATCTTTAACGCATTTTCTTCAAAAAATTTCTAAAGAGGGGGCAAAATGTAGCACCTTAAAATTGACGTAGTAAAACCTTAATAATTACAATTACTCTAGTAAATATTCAAATTCAAATTTCAACCTCCAAAACCGCTCCCAAACCACCGTTTAACCCGTTTCCTCATTTCACGTGCCATTTTTAGAGTTTGTTTTGACCATTTGACGATATCGTTGCTGATTAGACGATATCGTTGCTGATCAGACGATATCACCTCAGATCGGACAATTTCGTTTGGACTAGGCCGTCCAGACGATCTTGTCCCAAAACTGATTTTTCTTAATTAGCCTCTGTTCCAACGGCGTCTCTAATCCAGGCAAAAGCGTGTCTACATCGTTAGAGACCCTCCTCATTGGAGATCTCCCAAATTAGGATGATCTCCAACCTCCTAACCTCCCTCCTAAGCCTATTTAAACTTAGGCCCTCCCCTTAACCTACCCCTGGCTGATATTTCCTGTAACTTGACTTTACACGCATTAAAACATCCTGAATTACCATTTGCACTTGTCCTATCCAAATGTTGTTGTAGGAAACTTGGTATTTTTCAGCTAGAGCAAGCTCAGTTCGACATGGATGATCCTGTTCAATGCGAGATGATTTCGTACCAATCCGAGACGATTTCGACTGCAGTCTGCATTGAGGGCAATCACTGCCCAGAGTTTGCATTTTTCTCTTTTCATCTCCTATTCTATTTTGCATCTAGTTAGTTTATTTATTATTTTTTGCTATTCTGCATCTTGGAGTTCACCCATATAGTTTAATTGCATAATAAAGTCATGATTAGCTATTAAAGTATTGCAATTCACTCGCATTCCTATTCAGGATTATTTGTTAACATCTTTATTGTCATTTTACATCATTATCCTCTATTAGCATTGCTGCATTTTTTGTATTTCATGTCTATTTCTCTGTTTGCAGGTCTCTGACAAATTCGTCAGATCTCAGACGATCCTGCAGGTCAGAGACGATTCTGTCAAATTCCAGACTATCCTGTCTGCTTCAAGAATCAGAACCTTCATCAAACATCTGGATCAGGTATGGTTTTGTAATTTAGCTCTTTCTCTCTATTTTTGTTCATATTTTTTTGCTGTATTTCATCGAGTCTGCATTTTCATAATAGATCAACTTAGATTCATTTGGCCGAACCTAGGACCCGAATGTTTAAAGCTAAAACTGAATACATTAAACACATTCCCAACCTAGGCGTGGAAACTGCCATTCAAATTTTTCCTGGTGAACCCACCATCCATCAAAAATTCACCATAATACACCTCCTTCGAGAGGCAGGACCTTTGCAAGGCCTCTCAGTCTGAGGTACCGCGCCATCCTTTTCACATCCCCCTTCCGGGCACGGATCCTATAGCCTGAAGATAAGGGTGTGAAAAATTTGGAGTGATACACTGAGTATTCTATTTTGATCCCATGTTGTTCACAAAATTCTACAAATTTATTTGAGGTAAATTCTCCTCCTCTGGTTGATCTCAAACACTTAATCCTCTTACCTGTTTTATTTTCTACTAATTCTTTAAATACCTTGAACTTATCAAGTGCTTTTGAATTTTCTTTCTATAAAGCTATGCAAATCATTCTGGAGTAATCATCTATAAACAATATGAAGTAACTTTCACCTAGAATACTCTTTGTCCTAGTAGGACCACATAGATTAGTATGTATTAGTTTCAATGGCTTAGATGACATAAATCCTTTTGACTTAAAACTTGTTCTAGTTTGCTTTCCATGCTGACATTGTGCACAGATTGTGTTTTATGGCCTTGTTAGCTAGGGTAAATCTCTGATAGCCTGTTTGTTGCTTATATTCACTATGTTGTCAAAATTCAAATTACCCATTATTCTATGCCACAACCAACTCTCATCTCTTATGATAGAAAACACTTTTCTTCTTTAATCTCACTTAGTATGTAGAAGTTGTTTGTAGTTCTACTTGCATTTGCAATGAGTTTTTTAGTTTTAGACTTTTTGATCTCACATCTATTTGGATGAAATATAACCATGTTCCCTTGATCACTAAGTTGGCTCACACTTAGTAGATTGTGCCTCAACCCCTTGACGTACAATACATTCTCTATTTTTGTTTTCCCATTATCTAAACTCAGAGTTCTTTTTCCACAAATTTTTGTTGATCCATTATCACCAAATCTTACTGATCCTCCATTAGTTTCTTTGAGTACAATAAATTTACTTTTATCTCATGTCATGTGACTAGAACATCCACTATAAAGAAACCATTGTTTTCCCTTATATTTAACATGAAGAGTTGTTTGTACTAAAATTGATCTAACTTTTTCATGCAATTTTCTCTCTTTTCTAATTGTTGAAGTTGTATTCTTTTTACTTGAATCAGGAAATACCATTTTGCACAATCTAGCCTTGTGCTCAAAATTATTGCACTTATGACATCATCATTCATAAGAGGTATAAAAGAATTGAATTTTTCATTAACATCATTTTTCACATAACCAGTGCAATGTGTAGCTCTATGACCATATTTGTTACATGAAAAGCAATAGCCATGGAAGAGATTATGTAAATTGTTTGAGTGCCTTGGAAAATATGATCGAGTGCTTCTCCTTTTGTTGTTCTTGTGATTAACTCTCATCCATGGTTCTTCTTTATCCTCTTATTTCCTAATGTCTTTTCCTTCCAGAGTATGAGAAATGATCTTATCTTTGTTTTATGTCTTTATTTCTTGAAAGCTTGACTCCTCTTTCTATTTCCCTAACTTTATATCTTGTCGTAAATTGGTCTTTTCAACTTCATTCCTTAGAGATATAATTTATGCTTCCAATATTTCACACTCTATTTCCCTTGCTCTTAATGATTCTATCATATCCTGTTTAAATTTCTTTCCTTCTTCTACCTTTATCTTGAGTTTTATGAGACTCATTAGAAGTTCCATATTTGCTTCTTCATCCTCTTGAATGAGATCTTTCAAACTTGAGTTCTTCTTTCTAACCTTTTCCAAGTTCTTAATAGCAGTAAATAATTCCTCTTTTATTTCAATCATGGTCTCTTCTTCATTCTCTGAAGTCATGTGTGTTCCTGATGGATCTTCCTCCAAGTTTTTATTTTTTTTATAGAGAGACCCGCTATGATACCAATTGAAGAACATTGAGAGGGGGGTGAACAGTATAAGATAAAAAAATTTGCTTTTCAATCGATATAATAATATCAATAATATTAAAGCAGTAAGAATTACACAAAACATCACACACATGAGAGACATGATTTAACATGGTTAATCCAATGTGGGCTACTACATGAAGAAAATATTCCTTATAATTTTTCTCAATAAATTCCTTTGGGAATAATTCCCTATTACAATATTTATGGACCTTTTTCCAAAGGAGATGCCAATACCCTTGCTCTGATTTGTGGATCACTATCCATAGTAGAACTATTTCCCCTCTACTATGGCTAATGCTCTTCTCAAAGAATTTTGCCTCCACTGCACTGGCTTGTGGATATCTCTCCACTGAAGACATCTATTCTCACTCAGAAGACCTCTATCTTCACTTGCCCTGGCTAACGAATCTCTATCCACTAGAGACTTTTGTCCTCTACTCTATCACCACCAAATCCTGATATAAACTCTACTCAATCTATATCTCAAATCTATACTGAACACTATCCTCTGAATCACACAAATATTCTCATAAATTTATCTCTACTCTAGCACAAATTTGCTTTCAAATTTGAACCAAAATCTATCCCTAAATTTATCTCTACTCTGGCACAAATATATACCAAACTCTATCCTCAAATCTATCCTAAGCCTTAACACAAAGATTGATAAAATCACAAACCAACTCTACTCAGATTTACCCAAAGCCTTAACACAAGGCATGAAAAAATGAATCAACTCTGCTTTCAAGTCTTCACAAAGACTTACCTCTAATCTATCCTTAAGCTTTCATAAAATCCCATTAAAACAATTTCAAATCTTGCATACAAAATACAACTTAATTCTCTTTCATAAAACCTCTTTAACACACAGACAAGTGTCACTCAGAATATTGCTTAGCCATAGAAACATATAGAGAATGATCAAAGACTCAATATATTTCACACTCACAATATTTTGTACTCAATAAAACACTCTATCACTTTCAAACTCTCTTTCAAATCAATTCAGAAATAAAGTATAATTTGTTTCACAAATATTGAACTATCACTCCAATGCTTTCAATCAATAATACTCAATCAACTTCACTCAAACATTACTCAATGAAACATGACTTTCTTACAAACCCTAACCAAGTGTTTCACTATACTTCCAATAACTCAAACTATGGAACTCAAACCTTGACTTAAGATGATTCCAATGTCACAACAATGATACTCATGATCTTTCATCTGTTGGCAATTTTGGGTACTTTGGGTACATTGCCTTTGCTAAAATGTATAAGTTGTCATTGATGTCAAAAGGCATTTTTGTGTTGATTTCAAAAGAGTGTGATGTCAAGAATATCTTGAGAAGCTTCATTATGTTAAAGGGTTTTTATTAAAACCATGGTGACAAGGCTAAAGGCTTTTCTTAAAACCATTTGGACTCAATAAGGTTTTTTATTAAAACCAAGCTTAACTTAATGCAAAGGTCCATGTGTATTATTAATAATTAAATTAACTCATACCTTTGTCAAAGGTCCAAGTCTAATTTATTATTAATAAAATAATAATAATTATTATTTTAATTATTTGTAGCACCCTAAAATTGGCGCAGTAAAATTATAAAATTTACATTCACCTTAGTAAATAAATTTAAATTCAAATTTAACCTCCCAAACTTCCCGTTAACCGTCGAGAAATCCGTTTCCCCCTTTTTCGTGCCATTTTTAGAGGTTGTTTTGACCGTTTGACGATATCGTCGCCGATCAGACGATATCGCCCCAGATTTGACGATTTCGTCTGGACTAGGACGTCCGAGACGATCTTGTCGCAAAACTAAATTTGCATAGTTGGAATCTGTTCCAACGGGTCTCCAATACGGGCGAGAAGCGTGTCTGCGCCGTTGGGACCCTCCCCCGTTGGAGATCTCCCAAATTGGGATGATCTCCAACCTCCTAACTACTCCCCCTAAGCCTATTTAACCTCTAGGATTTTCCCTCCCCAACCCCTGGCTGAAATTTTCTGCAAAGTGATTCCCTCTGCGTCAAAACATCCTAATCTTGCTTTTGCACTAGTCCCATAGCAATTTTGTTGCAGGTACATCACTGATTTTCAGTCGGAGCCGGCATCCATCGTCGTCGACGAACTCTGTTCGAGATCGGAGGCGATCTCGTCAAATGCGAGACGATTTCGTGCTGATGCGAGACGATCTCGATTGCGGTCCACATCGAGGCAATCGAGTGCCTGGAGTTTGCTTTTCTCAACCTTTTCTTTGTCATTTTATTCTTCAAATTAGATAATATATTCAGCCTTTATATTATTTTGCATTTGGAGTTCACCCATTTAGCTTAGATTGCACATTAAGTTCATGATTTGTTGTTAAAATATAGAAATTTGCTAGGATTGTTGTTCTTAAACTATTGTTCGAGTATTCATTTTATTATTTGGTGTAATTTGCCTCTGTTAGCACAGTAGGACTTCTTGTATTTTGCATCTGTTTTTCGTCTTGCGGGTCTCGACGAATTCGTCGATCTCGACGATTCGTCGGATCTCAGATGATTATGTCGGATCTCGAGACGATTACGTCGGTTCGAGACGATCTGTCGGATTGCAAGCGATTCTATAGAATTCCGGACGATCCAGGCTGCTTCAAACGTCAGAATCTTCTTCAGACATCCGGATCAGGTATTCCCCATTTTCCTCCTGTAAATTCTCTATTTTCTGCTTTTTAATCTGTTTGCTGTATTCATGAAAGTTGCATTTTCATGTAGTTTAATTTAGATTCATTCGGCCAAACCTAGGATATGAATGCTTAAGATTAAAACGAACTCATCTAAACACATTCCAAAACCTAGGCGTGGAAACTATCGCTAAATGTTTCCTGGTGAACCCACCATCCGTCGAAAAATCACCAAAATACACCTCCCTTGAGAGGCGGGACCTTCGCAAAGTCCTCTCAGTCCAAGGTACCGCACCATCCTTTTCCCATCCTCCTTCGGGCGCGGATCCTATAGCTTGAAGGTAGGGATGCGAAAAATTTGGAGCGATACATTTTGGTGAACCCGACGTGAATGCATCATAACCTTTTGAAAACAAAAACAAAAACAAAAACAAAAAAATTAGAACAACTAAAACTTAGATGCATTTTAAAACATTTAAGGTTTAAAGTCATGTTTAGATGGTAGCTCCTAAAAAGAGGTTAGCAGTTACTATAAACGTAGAAAATCAATTGGCAGCTATAGAAGTTAATTCTGTCCTTAGTATCCCTGAAACGAGTAGAAATCAATCCTTGTGGGACGAACTTGACAGGAGACTTAGTCTCATCTCATCTAGGTCCACACAACTTAAGCAAATTAAGAGGCTAGTCTTGGATAGAATCCTGGATCCTCATCAACTAGTTTTTTATCATGAACTTCAGAGAGCCTGCCATAGATGGTTAGCCTATAGGAGAGCTCTTGTATCTTCAAAATTTTTAACTTTCAAGGAAAATCTCGAGGACACGGTTATAGTGCACCAATTTCTAGTCCTTGTAGATTCCTTAGAAGTTGATCTTATAATTAGGAGAAGATGGAATAGAGTTCCTAGAGCTATGTTATATTGTAAATATTGTCATGAGAATTATTATTATCAACCAACATCTGAGATAGACAATATCACCATAGCCCTTTTCATCAAATTTTTAAAGGAAAACTTTCAATTTGAAGAAGAACATTTCATGACCCCTGAACAACTCGAACCTATTAATGATATTCATAAGTTATTTATAGAAAACTAGCTCATTTACTTTCAGTCTTATTATTTCTTGCATTTATTGTGTTATTTGCTGTCTTTATTATATTGTTTCAAAAAAAAATTAAAGAAAAAATTAAAAATCAAAAACTTAGCAAAAACTTAAACATTTCATTTTCAAATATTGTAGTAGGTATATAGTAAATATATACCTCTTAATTTGTTGCATATATATATATATATATATATATATATATATATATATATATTATTTGCTGAAATCAAAACTTAGCACCATGCCTAAACTTAGGAATGGTAAAAGAAACTTTAGGGGAAGGAGAAGATTGGTTACAAGATACAACTGAAAACCCAAATGTCCTTCTTGGAGATACAAATCCGGAAGGAGAAACTCTAGGTCAATCAGATGAAGACTTAGGGGAAGATAAGGAACAAGAAGCAAGTGTTAAAGAGGATGGATCCTCATCCCCTAGAGTAGCTCCTAATGGAGCTATTGCCTTTGACAATGCAGAGCATTTCAAGAGATTTCTCATGGAAAACATTGATGACCTTAATGTGGCAATTCGCCTTGATAAAGGGCAAATTAGTAAAACTCAAGCGGCCATGGAATATATATGCAATATGCGAGACTAATCCCTTGTCTTTCATTGATCAAGAAAGTGACAAGGGTGGACCATCCAATACGGATATGGTCACTATAGCCCAAAGCATGTCAAAACAACAGGTTACCCAACCTCCTAAGGAACTTGTTACTCAACCTAAAATCACTCCCGCACAAAAGAAAATTCCCTTCACTACTTTGTTCCGCCAAACTATTGAGCAAAATGCTTTAAATAAACAGAAACCTAAAACAAAGCCAAATACAAACTTTCAACAATCCGGAATACAACATAATACAGACTTCAAAATTCCTCCATAATACTTTTCCTACCAATAATTTACACAACAGTAACATGGCATCTAATCTGCATGTTCCTCCATCCTACGCCCATAACACTCATGTCAATGCCCTACCAAACCAATATGGGGGGCAAACTAGTAATCTGGAAGCTATGGTGAAACAATTGGCTTCACGTATGGACCAAATAGATCCCTACCGTCCCTCGTATAATTATCGAGAGATTTGTAGTCAACCCTTGGATCCCATAGTTGTAGCTCAACCATATCCTAAGCATTTTCCCATGCCTGTTCTGCCTATATATAAAGGAACCGAAGATCCCATAGAGCATCTTCGCATGTTTAGGATAGCATGTCACGACATATCGCATGACGACTTGCTATTACTAAAAATGTTCCCCAAAAGTTTAGGTGGAATGGCATTAGAGTGGTACTATCAATTGCCCACTCATTCTTTAAGAAACTTCGAAGAAACAGCTGAATCATTTGTCCATCAATTTAGTGCCTACATCGAGAGGCATGTAACTATTAAAGACCTATACAATTTAAAACAAGATAAGGATGAATGCTTTGCCGATTTCTTAGCTAGATGGAGGCAATTGACAGGAAAACTGCACTTTGTGCTACCTTATAGGGAAATGTTAGACATTTTCATCAATAATTTACAAGAACAGATATCTTATGAGTTATCGACTGCTACCCTAACTACCTTCGATCAAGCTATAGATTTAGCTCGAAGAGTAGAAGATGCCCTCATTAGGAGAGGCCAACTTAGGAAGAAGGATGATGAGAAAACATCCAGAAATCAATATAAAAACAAATGAGGTTGTCGGTGATGGAGTCATCGACAGCGAGAATGTTGCTAATATCAATGCAACGAAGACAACAGAAAAATTCATATTGAAACCTCTTGACAAGCCTCCTCGAGAATTCACTAGATTAAACCAACCTTTGTCAACTATTTTACCTCAATTACTCGAAAGAGGTTTGATCCAATTACCCGCTATCCGGAAGCCTGACCCAAGTATACCCGGATATAGAGCTGATTTGCATTGTGATTTCCATAGAGGACCTGGACATTCTACCAACGCTTGTAAGAGATTGAAACATAAAATACAAGATTTGATTGACAATAATGAAATGGAAGTGCAAGCCTTCCAACCTAAACAAAACCCTCCTAATAATACTCAAAAGACCATTCCCCAAAATCAAAATCAAAACGCCAATCAAACTTTAGACATATTTCAACACCCTTTACCAAGACATGGTAAAGAGGTAGCCAATCAAATCGAACATCATAATGTTCCCCCTCCTACCCGATATGTAGGAACCATTAGCGGACAATTACCTATTCAGGATCCTCAAATATTTGACACGACCTTATCCCTAGTTACGACCAGGCCCTTACATAATTTTCAAACTTCGATTCTAGTGATATAGAATCGGATAGTGAAAGTGAACTAGACATTACTTCAAACCAATCGAATAGTTCTGAAAATGAATCGAGATCCTATTCAACTTTGTCACAGATGATAATGTTCCAGGAAGAACCATTTCCTAGAAGAGTCACTACTCGACCTTCTTCTAATATATTCCTTTCAAATGAACAAGCCATTAATGCTCAACCGAGACCGTTTCAACGTCTTCACTATAACATTGTAGGTACCATTGGAGTCGTTACTCGACAACAAGCTCAAAACTCTCAACAAGAACCAAACCAGAATGATGGATCAGCTCCATTCGTCCTGAAAAACCCCCATAAAGGGAATCATGCTCCTAATATCCAATCTAAACCCCCTTACAGCATTAATGAGCAATTGTCTAACACTACGGCCAGAATTTCCCTTTTAGATTTATTAAGATCCTCTCCCACCCATAGGGATGAGTTGATGCTTACATTGAGCCAAATGATGGTACCTCAAAACATTCAACTTGAAGCTATGGCCAATACTATCATCACTCGAGAGATTGATTGTATTGACTTCCGGGATAAAGATATCCCACAACCACAGTTTACATAAGGACAATCCCTTATACATTACTGCTTTAATTGGAGATGTAGTTGTCAAACGAGTTTTGATTGATAATGGCTCATCTCTAAACATTTGCACCTTTGACTTCTACCAACGATTTGGCTTTAGAAGTGATGAAATGAAGAAAATTGATATGATCATCAAAGCTTTTAATGACGAAACACAAGAAACATGTGGAGTTATTACCCTCCCATTGCAAGTTGGTCCTAGAACCCTAGAAACAACCGTGTTTATTGTACATTGCCTGACATCGTACAATATACTTTTGGGTCGCCCTTGGATCAACGCCATGCGAGCAGGTCCCATCAACTTTACACCAATGTGTTAAATTTGAGTTTAAAAATCAGTTGGTCACTATTCATGGTGACCCTAGACCTTTTGATATGTGTGCTTTGGCAGAACCAGTTGGAGTGCAATTTTGCCCTGCTCTGTCATCCACACATCCTAGTTCTTCTTTTTCATCTAAAACTATGAAACATAAACCCATAACTTCCCCTATTCCTCCTCCATTAACTTCATCCTCCTATATAGATCAACAACCCTCTAAACAAATTATTCTAGAACCTCAAAAAGATTTTAAATCTACAACCAATCCTTCAACTACTACCCCTACAAATTCAAAACCTCTAGACACATCTATCATACCTTCCACATCTCAAGACATAGGTAATAAGCCTTCTACATCTTATGCCCTTTACGATGAACTATTACAGATTTATCTACAACCTTAATATCAGAAAAAATGAATGCTTTCATGCAAGATTCAAACCTTTTAAATAAATTGCCGCCATCTCCTCGTACTTTGGGCCTCCCACAACCTATGGGAAGTACTTACCAAGTCGGGAGTTGTGCCTTCATTTATAAAGGATATGAGTTAGGGAAGAATCCCTCGGAATATCAAAACTCATCATGAGGGATACGCTCGGTGTTATTTTACCAATGATTATATTAAAGCTAAACCCATGATGCTTAAAATGGGATATGAAGGGAAAGGCTTAGGACCTTTCCAAAATGGCATGAAAGAACCTTTCGAGGTAGAACCGTGGCCTGCCCGTTGTGGTGTGGGCCTATTTCCTAGTAAGGGACAACCCTTTCCTTTTGAAGATGATGATCACCTCATATGCTATCAAGATTATTTGGATAGGCATGTTGATTTGCCTCTTAAAAATCAGTCGTTTTCATGCAACATGCTATCCATAGCATACCACTGAAATGATTCTTGACCCAGATGAAGAGTTGGAAGGAGATATATTCCATGATGTCTCTGTTGAAGAGATGTTACACAATGGGTTTTATTTTGATGGTTCTATACCAACTATAGCCCAACTTGAGGCCACTGATCCTCAGAATGAATTATCTAAATTAACCTTACAAGAATTACAAGAATTGGGCGTTTCACCTGCCCCACCTAATTTTGAAAGAGATCTACACATGGAGGTAGAAAATGTCATTAAAATTAACATTGGAACTGAGGACAATCCTCACATAATCAATATTGGAGCGAGAACTAAGTCAAGAAAAACAAGAACAATACATCGCATTCCTTAAAGAGTATGAAGATGTCTTCGCTTGGACATACGAAGATATGCCGAGGTCTAGACCCTTCCGTAGTCATGCATCATCTAGTGGTCCATCCGGATGCTAAACCGGTTAAACAAAAACTTAGAAAAATGCATCCCAAAGTGCTCCTGCTAGTCAAAGGGGAGTTAGAAAAACTCCTGAATGTTATCTTTATACAAGCTATTGATTATCTTTGAATGGATCTCAAATGTAGTTCCAGTCACCAAGAAAGAAGCTACCAAAGTTAGGGTTTGCACCGATTTTAGAGATATCAATGCTGCATGCCCTAAAGATGACTTTCCTCTTCCAAACATGGATCAAATTATTGACTTCACTGCTGGAAGTGGGATGATGTCCTTAATGGATGGATTCTCCGGTTATAATCAGATCAGGATAGCTCTTGAAGACCAGGCTAAAACAGCCTTTATTACCCCCTGGGGTACCTTTTGTTGGAAAGTGATGCCATTTGGCTTAAAGAACGCCGGTGCAACTTATCAACGGGCTATGACCTACATTTTTCATGATATGATGCATGATATCCTACATGATTATGTGGATGATATTATAGCTCGCTCTCTTATTGAAGATCATCATTTGGATGATTTGCGAAAAGTTTTTAATCGATTACGAGAATATCTCATTCGATTAAATCCAGCAAAATGCATATTCGGAGTTAAATCCGGCAAACTATTAGGGGTTTTAGTTTCTTTACGTGGTATCGAAATTGACCCTCTCAAAATTGCGGCTATCATTGATATGCCCGCACCTACTAATATATCTGAATTACGAAGTTTACAAGGTAAACTTCAAGCTATCCGTCGCTTCATTGATAAGCTGGCGGATAAAACTAGTCCCTTTCTTAAACTCCTTAAGAAGGATGTCCCCTTTAATTGGGACACAGAATGTAGAGAAGCTTTTGAACTTCTCAAACAGTACCTCCTTAATCCGTCGGTGCTTTCACCGCCTAAATCCGATCGCCCATTTCTCCTATATATTTCAGCTTAGATTATGCCTTAGGAGCTATGTTAGCTCAACTTGATGATGGAAAATGAGAACGTGCTAATTATTACATTAGCCGAACCTTCATCAGTTATGAAACTCGCTACACAACATTAGAGAAGCTATGTCTAGCAGTCATTTTTGCTACGCAAAAATTACGACATTATATGCTTAGCCAAAAAACTTATGTCATTGCTAAATATGATCCCTTAAGGTATCTCATGAGTCGACCTTATTTATCGGGTCGCACCGCCAAGTGGGTTCTTGCTCTAAGCGAGTTTGATCTCACATTCATAGGACAGAAGTCTGTTAAGGGTCAAATCATAGCAGATCAATTAGCTGCTGCACCCTTAGAGTCTACTCATCCCCTCACCATCGAGTTTCCAGATGAATGCCTTCAATTAGAGGCAGACCATCCTGAACAATGGTCCTTATACTTTGATGGAGCCCGATGTATGAGTGGGGCTGGTGCGGGTATTATTTTAATATCTCCGCAAAAACATCTTATTCCTCTGTCCTTCAAACTGACCTTTGCTTGCACCAACAATACTGTTGAGTATGAGGCTCTAATCCTTGGATTACGAGCTGCTTTAGCACTAAAAATTAAACACCTTTTAGTTTTTGGTGATTCCCAATTGGTTATAAATCAAATTAATGAAGTTTATCAAACTCGAGATGATAAACTGCGCCCATATAAGGCCTATGTTTTACAACTAATGTCCTTGTTTGATCAAGTTACCTTGGAAGCTATTCCTCGAACTAGCAACCGCGTAGCTGATGCTATGGCCGCAGCTGCATCTCTCCTGCCCTTGGAGTTAGATGACGAATATGCGACTATCATTATTCGTCGACTCCAGGAACCCACTTCAAATAAGTCCTGCTTAGAGCCTTTGGATGTGTTTCTAATCAATGAAACTACTCTTGCACCTTGGTATACAGACATATTTGATTTTCTCCAAAATGGGACTTTCCCTGCTAATTCTAATAGAAACCAGCGTCGGTTATTACGTCGACGAGCAAGTCGCTTTGTAATAATTGGCAATACTTTATATAGGAGATCTTTTGAAGGTATCCTATTAAGATGTTTAAACTTAGAAGAGTCTAAATCAGCCTTGAGTGAAGCCCACGATGGATCTTGTGGAGGACACTTTAGTGGTAGTGCCATTGCTAAAAAGCTCCTTCGGATAGGATACTTTTGGCCTACCATGGAAATGGATGCACATGAGTATGTGCGCCATTGCGACAAGTGTCAAAAACATGCTGACCTTGTCCATGCGCCTGCACAAGAGTTGCGGGCTATTTCATCTCCTTGGCCCTTTTCTAAATGGGGCTTGGATATTATTGGCAAAATCAATCCTGTGTCATCTGATGGACACAAGTTCATCATAAGCGCCACTGAGTATTTCACGAAGTGGGTCGAAGCTATGCCTTTAGCTTCCTGCACTGGCACACAAGTTTCTAAATTTATTTTTAATCAAATTATTTGCAGGTTCGGAATTCTTGCCAACCTCATCTCTGACAATGGAACTCCTTTCAAAAATAAAGATGTTAAAAAATTATGCCAAAAATACAAGATTCAACATCGCTGGTCCACTCCCTATTATCCTCAGGGTAATGGTCAAGCGAAGCTTCTAACAAAACTTTAATCAAAATTCTCAAAATATTAGTCAATAAAGCTGGCCGTGGTCGGCATATTCAATTATATCCGGCCTTGTGGGCTTATCGAACTAGTGTTCGAACCCCGACGGGCACTTCACCATTTGTTTTGGTATATGGTCCTTGAAGCAGTTTTCCATTTGAATTGGAAGTTCCTTCTTTGGCTCTGCTACTTCAAGATACCGAAGTAGGAGATGAATATCGTCTTTGGCAGACTCGATCAGTGGAACTCCTAGATGAAAAATGCATCAATGCTTTGGAGCATCTCCGTGCTTACCAAAACAAGCTTAAAAGATCATATGCTAAGAAAGTTCGTCATCGATCCTTTGAGATTGGCGACCTTGTTTTAAAAGAAAATCAAAAAAATACAAATGCAACCAAGGAACTTAAAGGTAAATTTGAGCCCAAGCGGCTTGGACCATACATTATTCTTGCTAAATTTGAATCAGGAGCATATAAATTATCTACCTTAGATGGTAAAGAACTTAAAGAACCCATGAATATTTTGCATCTTAAACGTTACTATGCATAAATTTGGTCATTTCATCCATGTATATATTTGTTCAAAATTACTATCTTATATTTCTTTCAATTTATAAAAAATCCAAAAACACCAAAAACATTCATAAATCTCCAAAAATCTTCAAAAACTATCTATTGCATTTGTTTAAGGCAGTTGTTAAATTTTTTGCTCAAAAAAAAAAAAAAAAAATATAAAAACAACAATATTCTTGACTCTTTCGAAACCAAAACAATATACAGAAGAAAGAGAGAGTCAACATTCTCAAAACTTCTCAAAATTATTTATATCTATATTTTTCTTCCAATTATTGCGAGTTATATGTTTCAACTTATTTTGGATAAAATTAGCATTTATTTGGAATCCCTCACTTGCACACTCACAACAATAAATATCTTGATTTTATACGGCATGATTACTAATCTCTCTTATATCAAAGTTCACAAAATTCAATTAAATAAAGTTTGAGCATAGAGAATTGATCTTGTTATTTACTTAAACCAAGCACATCTTTCCACAATAAAATGATTATATTTGTAATTTCCATGTTTTGCTACATAGTAGAACTGATTTCTTGAGTGAAAAGTTTCCCCTGCTATCCTATCATGCACATGGTCTAGAATCTTTGAGAATTGGCAAAAGGACAAGCTCACCCCTACCCAGAATAAAAATCCCTTGCTCTCCGACTAATCCGAGCAAGTATCCCTAGCAAAGAAAAAGAGAAGAAAAATTCAAGAAAGAAGAGAAAAGAAAAATGTTATTTCAGCAATGTTCCAAGCATTATCAAGCAAAAGAAATACTAAAAGAAAAATAAGCAAAGTTCAAAAGAAAGCAAGAAAGCAATAAAATCCCTTTCCCTACCCTTTGAAAAGAAAAGAAGGGTTGATGAGCTTGAATCCCTGGAATTCTCAATTATTCAAAAACTGTGAGGTAAGCCCCATAACAGGTGGTTTGTGCCCAACTCTTGCTTGGCCTTGGGTAACTCCTAGCGTGGCGATATGTATGTCACATTAGCGACCTTCTTTTGTACAGACCTATGTCTGCTTATGGATTAGCTAGCTCTTGATAATCCGATCTACATAGTAGTCTAATATGGTTATATGCATCTACATCATGGTTAATGAACACTTATTTGGTTTCTTCAAATCACTTGTATCATAGTATCTTGCTCACAACTGGTAAATGAACAATGCAATTGCACACACATTTGTATTTGAGAGATTTTGTCTATCATTATGATAAATCAAGATCGGAAATGAATTCACATATGCACATGGGATTCCTTATAAATCTAACTTTTGTCTTCAAAATACTTTGAAATATTATTTTTGCAATTTGTTGAAATAAATCAAGTACAGTTGTTTACTATAAAGACAACTATATAACAAAAAAATCAAAAATTTCTTTCAAAATACACAAATCAAATCATATATATCTGGTTGACTTTCGCGACGATGGTATAGTTTCAAAACCAAAATTGGAATTTTATGCCTAGCGCAAGTCCTCATTCTCATATTTTCTGTTCATCAAAAATCAATCTTGCAATAAAACTATTTTTTGGATTTTCGCGATGATGGTATAAGTCTATACCTACATATTCTATGCCTAGCGCAAACCATTGTAACAATTTTTATTCCCCATTTATCAAAAAAAATAAAAACCATATGACTTCATTTATTATGTTACACAAATTATGCTTTTCAAAAGCAAACCCATTTTCACTATTTTTATGTCATTATGTCAAACCTTCAACTTTGCAATGATGGTATAATTCCTAAGGAATTATTCACAAATTTTATCACACTTAGGAATTTATGCCTAGCAAAAATCATTTTAAACATTATTTCATGCATAATATTTTTCATGAAAATCTGAAAACAAACCATCATCATCATCCTTTGCACCATCGCACCAAAGTCTTAAGACAACCTCTTAAGCACTCTTTTACTTTTAAACAATATTTCTATCCTGGGATTAGCTTGACGACCGAGTGAGCGGCGACTCCATGAAATGGTCTATAATAGCGACAATGTCCTTTGAAATTATTGTTAGAAGTCTTTTTATTTTTATCACATTGCATCACAAACAACCACTTTGTCACATCAGATTATTTCATTTACAATGTTATAGCATGACATTCAAATCATATTTCCAATGACATAATTACATCCAATTATCAAATCAATCAATCAAAACATAAAAGCATCATAAGCATCACAAAATACATAACACAATATAAGTCATATGATCAAAAATATCTCATCTATATATATCTCAAATATATATGTACATCATATCAGCTAGATTGGTATGCCACAATCCATATCTTGGCATACTCAATCAAATACCCTCTGTGTAGTGTCTCGAGAGCCCCTCGAGCTCTCCGCCTCATCTCCTCCCCCCCCTGAGGTGGAGGAGGTGGCCCCATCGCAGTCCGTGTGGTGCCGTGAGTCCTGGATGCCGATCGTGATGATGTCCTAGATGACCCCATCACGACAGGCTCTGCAATGTGTGTTGGTAATGGCACCCTCTGCTCTGCTGGCACCGCTTGGTAGTATAGAGCCTGATAGAAAGTGATCTGGGTGATAGCGCGTGCTAAATCTCGAGTGCTCGCTCCTCCCCCCGAGCTCTGAGCCGTGTAGCCTCATCCTGTAGTGTCTGCACCTGAGCCCACAAGCGGGCAACCTCAGCTCGGAGAGTCGTTGTCTCGTTGCTCTCCCCAGTGTCCACGCCCTTGCCCTTATCGGGCGATGGTGGTCTCTCTCTCTGTGGAGATGGGGGTCTCTCCTCCCTCCTCTCCCGCTGCCGTGGCCTCTCCTGTGCCTGTGGCCTCCTCTGCTCCCTCCCATCGTGACCCTGGGCCGCCTCTATCGCTGCCTGGTATCGCCTCCCTATCCGATGCACAACCGCATGGATCGGACCCTGTGCCCTCGTCATCCGTGGAGGGCGGATGCCTACGTACCAGGCATCGTAGCCATCGGCTACTCCTGCGTCGTCCCCATCCACTGGCTGGATGGGGGCATCATCTACGTCCTGGCTCCAGAAGCGCTGCATGTCTGGAGCCCCGCTAACTGTGGTGTTATCCCGGACTGTCCAGGAAAACTCGTAGTCTCTGAGAGATGGGATCCCCTACTGTAGACCGAACTATCTCAAAACTCGGTCATAGCGGTGGAGCTCCACCTCTCCCCTCTCCATCCATAACCAGCAGACTCGCCTGATGCGAGCCAGCTCCTGTCCATCCTCTGGCCACCCTGGATGCTCTCTCCATGGTCTCCAGGTGATGCAGTCTGGGACCAAATCATCCAGTAGTCTCCGGGACATCGGCAGGTCGATCCATCGCTGTGACCCTCTCCGGAGCCACCAGTAGAAGACTCGGGGCCTCTCCCCGTCAATCCCTGTCGGTGGAAGCCCTACCGGCCTCCGCACTGCAATGTGCTCCCAGCACCAAACCTGTAGGAGCGATGTCATCACCAGACATCGCCGCCCTTGTACACGACCCCATATAGGATCCTGTACAACCGGCATAGAACAAAGCTGCCCCAACAAAACCTGTACCCATGGTCCCGCATATCGTAGATCACATCTGCGAGCATCCATGGTACCCTGCACCCGCTCTGGTGGCATAGCAGAAGTCCACCAACCACTCCAGCTAGTACTCGTGTGAGTCGGGATGCCCCAGGCATCTGGCGTAGTGCCTCAATATTAACTCCGCCCTTCTCCAGGCGAAGCTCGGGTCACCACACGGTCGTCCCATAGCGTGGCCCTGATTGGCCGTAGGAGTGATCATCCGTCCTTGTATGGGGATTCTCAGAATCCTCCATACGTCCTCTAGTGTGGGAGTCATCTCCCCTGTCGGTAACCGAAAATAGGAAGACCCCGGATACCATCTCTCTGCTAGGGCTGTTAGAAGCCCCATATCTGTGGATACTTGTGGCATCTCCGCCACATGCTGCAAGCCGGCCTGTGCCAGCAGATCTCGCTCTGCCTGTGTCAGAGCGCCCAAGTCATCTCTCAATCCTCCATATTTCCACTCCCTGCTCTTTAGTAATCCTCTCTGCAAACATAAACAACAAAACAATAAACAATCATTAATAACAATTCAAGTAATCAATAATGCAAATTAAAAAAAATTCAATTTTGTGCAATTGATGATATCGCCCACTATTGGACGATATCGTCCCAAATTTGAGCATAATCGTCTCCGATTTCGTAGTTCGAAATCGTCTCTAATTTGATGAAATCGTCCCCCTTTCGACGATTTCGCCCTCGGGCGAAATTGCCGAAATTGAGACGATTTCGTCGAAATCGGGACGATTTCGTCCCGACGACGTCGACGGCCCAAAAACGGCCGCGATGCTCCAAATTCATCTAAAATCTACCTAAAAAGCATGTAAAATCAAATTAAATCAGTTCTAGTTAAGTCTAGGCTCTTACCCGTAGACCGCGTCGGACCTCTGTCGATCTATGCGTTGTCTCCACCATTTACGCTTCAGAGCTCTAAAAACCAGAAAATGAACGGTAAAAATGAATTAGGGTTTTACCCTATTTTTCTTAATTTTATTCAACAATAATTTTTTGCTTTTCGCGTTTTTACCTCAAACGTTCGATTTGGGTAAAAACACGGAGGGGCACCATAGTAATATGTCGTACGATTCGACCAAGAATCGTCGCCTAAAAATGGGTATAATTTTTGCTTTCTCGTAGATCGAGAAGAACTCATCTTTAACGCATTTTCTTCAAAAAATTCGCTAAAGAGGGGGCAAAATGTAGCACCCTAAAATTGGCGCAGTAAAATTATAAAATTTACATTCACCTTAGTAAATAAATTTAAATTCAAATTTAACCTCCCAAACCGCTCGTTAACCATCGAGAAATCCGTTTCCCCCTTTTTCGTGCCATTTTTAGAGGTTGTTTTGACCGTTTGACGATATCGTCGCCGATCAGACGATATCGCCCCAGATTTGACGATTTCGTCCGGACTAGGACATCCGGACGATCTTGTCGCAAAACTGAATTTGCATAGTTGGAATCTGTTCCAACGGGTCTCCAATCTAGGCAGAAGCGTGTCTGCACCGTTGGGACCCTCCCCCGTTGGAGATCTCCCAAATTGGGATGATCTCCAACCTCCTAACTACTCCCCCTAAGCCTATTTAATCTCTAGGATTTTCCCTCCCCAACCCCTGGCTGAAATTTTCTGCAAAGTGATTCCCTCTGCGTCAAAACATCCTAATCTTGCTTTTGCACTAGTCCCATAGCAATTTTGTTGCAGGTACATCACTGATTTTCAGCCGAAGCCAGCATCCATCGTCGCCGACGAACCTGTTCAGATCGGAGGCGATCACGTCAAATGCGAGACGATTTCGTACTGATGCGAGACGATCTCGATTGCAGTCCACATCGAGGCAATCGGTGCCTGGAGTTTGCTTTTCTCAACCTTTTCTTTGTCATTTTATCCTGCAAATTAGATCATTTACTCGGTGTTTATATTATTTTGCATTTGGAGTTCACCCATTTAGCTTAGATTGCACATTAAGTTCATGATTTGTTGTTAAAATACAAAAATTTGCTAGGATTGTTGTTTTAAACTATTGCTCGGTATTCATTTTATTATTTGGTGTAATTTGCCTCTGTTAGCATGGTAGGACTTCTTGTATTTTGCATCTATTTTCTGTCTTGCAGGTCTCTGACAATTCGTCGACGAATTCGTCGGATCTCGAGACGATTCGTCGGTCTCGGACGATTATGTCGGATTCGAGACGATCTGTCAGATTGCAGGCGATTCTGTAGAATTCCAGACGATCCAGACTGCTTCAAACGTCAGAATCTTCTTCAGACATCCGGATCAGGTATTCCCCATTTTCCTCCTGTAAATTCTCTATTTTTTGCTTTTTTAATCTGTTTGTTGTATTCATGAAAGTTGCATTTTCATGTAGTTTAATTTAGATTCATTCGGCCAAACCTAGGATATGAATGCTTAAGATTAAAACGAACTCATCTAAACACATTCCAAAACCTAGGCGTGGAAACTACCGCTAAATGTTTCCTGGTGAACCCACCATCCGGTCGAAAAATCACCAAAATACACCTCCCTTGAGAGGCGGGACCTTCGCAAAGTCCTCTCGGTCCGAGGTACCGCACCATCCTTTTCCCATCCTCCTTACGGGCGCGGATCCTATAGCCTGAAGGTAGGGATGCGAAAAATTTGGAGCGATACATTATTATTAAAGGGTCTTTCAATCCTTAAGCATCGTCGATTTGTTGCCATCATTGGAGGAGCACCGACATCAATCAGTGATGGATAAATTGCTATATAAGTGGGCATGGTTTTCAAAAATGAGCACCATCGATTATTATTTGGACATCTATGATTTGTGGTTCTCTGTTTTTTTTTATTTGTGCTTAGTTTCTCGATTTGCTTTAAGTCATTTTGATCGATTTACGCCTGGCATCCGTGATTTGGCCTTGCACTATTTCATCTGATTTACGCTTGGCGTCCGTGGTTTGCAATTGCTATATTTTCTTCAAACAATGCTTGGTGACTTTGTTTGAGATCGCTCTGTGTTTTCTATCTCCATCGATGTCTTTGAGATCATGCATGTTCTGTGTCATGGATACTACGCTTGGCAATCTCAGTTTTGAGCTTGGGCTATATCCTTACCTTTGGCTTAATGGCAGTGGTTTGTTTGCATGCGGTTTGTGGAAGACGTTTATGTTTTCTAGGATCTTGGCATCAAAGAAAGATAAAAGAGAGGGCAGCGGTTTGTTATTTCGTTGGGCTCTTGTGACCCAACGACGGTGGCATTTAAGTGAAAGCGCTAGACGACAGAGGTGCTAAGTTCGATTCTCTTCGTTGGGGATTTCTTTTTGGTCGCGGTATGCATAGAATGGTGGCTGTGAATGCGTGGAGGTATAAGGTTAAGGTATCTTTTATTTAATGTTTAATGTTTATGTGGAGTAATAAGGTGTAAAGAGGTGTTATTTTGTATGTTATTGTACTTTGGTGGTTTTTACTAAGTTGGAGAAATAAGGTGTTATATTTGGATCTTTAATATTGTGTAATATTGTATAGTTGCTAACTCTAATTGGTGGCAAATTGAGAGTTAGTGTTGTGACAGATTTTTGAGTTCTCCTTCTTCATCAAAGTAAAGGTATGGGCAACTTCTTCCATGTATGTTGTTTATGGTATATTTTTTGAAATTGAGTTTGGAGTGAAAAGGTTGTCTACTAGGTATTATTGGTATAAATCTTATTTTTTTGGATATTGAAGATTTTTTATGCATTAAAGTTATTGTTGAACCTTTGGGTGAATGCATAATTCTGGTTGAGGAAGAAGAAACATTTTTGCAATAGGGTTTATGTTAATAAGTCTTGCTACTTGCATTGAGATGATGAAACCCTAGTTGTTGGTGAAAAGAATATAAGCATCATAGTTATATGATATATTGCATGGTTGGCAATTGTTGGGTTGTGTTTTATATTCTTGAGAAAATCTACTACATCTATCTTATTCTTTTGAGATTGAGTTTGAGTTGAGATTGAGTTGAGATTGATATTGGGAGTTAAGTATAGATCATATTGAGTCTCTAAAAATTCTCTTTATGGTTCTATGAGATTTGAGATTTGAGATTGGAAGTTAAGTATAGAACATATTGGGTCTCTAACAATTCTCTTTATGTTTCTATGAGATTTGAGATTGGGAGTTAAGTATAGAACATATTGGGTCTCTAACAATTCTCTTTATGTTTCTATGAGATTTGAGATTTGGAGTTAAGTATAGAACATATTGAGTCTCTAACAATTCTCTTTATGCTTCTATGAGGTTTATGAATCACATTGGGTCTCTAACAATTCTCTTTGTGAGTTCATGCTAAGCAAGTTTTTCTTGGTGAGTTTGCTGAGGTTTTGGATAGGTTTCGATGGGGACTTGTGAGCAGGTTTTGGACAGGTTCCGGTGGGGACTTGTGAGCAGGTTTTGGACAGGTTTCGATGGGGACTTGTGAGCAGATTTAGACAGGTTCAGATGGGGACTTGTGAGTAGATTTGGACAGGTCCTAACAGAGGACTTGGGAGCTGAGATTGATAGTTCTATCAGAGAACTTGAGGACAGAGGTACATTGGTTCTATCGAGAGAACCCGAGGACAGATTTGGCAAGTCTTTGAGAAGGCTTGTGTGCGGAGGATTGATTTGTTCATAGAGTTGGACAGATCGACGAGACGAGAGGAAGACTTGTACTAAACCAACCGATCGTGTTTGGTACAGGTAGCTGAGCTTCTGTGGACGTGATCATAGAAGGCAGAGGTCTCTTAGGCTAAGCATTGAGGACAAGAGGTCTTCGGTGGAAAGGAGTTCCATGTGTTGGCAAGAGGTAGAGGTAGTTGATCTTTTGAGGGATCATTTCCAGAGTAGAGGGGAAGGTATCTCCTTTGAGCAGAGGCTCATAAATTCGGATCGGGGGAAGGTGTCTCCTTTGGGCTGAGGCTCATAAACATTGTAATTGGGAAGGTTTCCAAAAAAACTTTGAGATAACTTTTAGAGAAAAGTTTTGTGGACGTAGCCCAGGCCTTCTGAGTGAACCACGTTAAAATTGGTGTCACTTTGTGGATGATTTTGTGCATTGTTTTGATATTGCTTTGGGTATATTGCTTTACTATTTTGAAGTATAAAAGAAAAAGTAAAAAGAGGTCTTATACTGTTCACCCCCCATATTAGTATAAGCTTGTGTTCTTCAATTGGTATCAGAGCGGGTGCCTTCGGAAAGTTTAACAAATTGAAGGAAAAGCTAGTAAAGAACACAATGGATCATTCAAGTGGCAATGCAGCACCTATTCTTGATGGGTCAGATTTTGGTCTTTGGAGTGCAAGGATGAAGGTTCATCTAATGGCACTTGTGAATGATGGCATCTTAAACGTCACTATGCATAAATTTGGTCGTTTCATCCTTATATATAATTGTTTTCAAAAAAAAATTATCTTATATTTCTTTCAAATTTATAAAAATCCAAAAACATCAAAAATATTCATAATCATCCAAAATCTTCAAAAACTATCTATTGCATTTATTTAAAGCACTTGTTAAATTTTTTCTGCTCAAAATCAAAAATAAAACCAAAAATCAAAATAATGATAAAAATATAATAACAACTATATGCTTGACTCTTTCAAAACCAAAAAAAAATAAAGAAGAAAGAGAGAGTCAATATTCTCAAAACTTTCTCAAAACAAAATCATTTATATATATTTTCTTACAATCATTGCAGTTGTATGTTTCAAATTATTTTGGGATAAATTAGCATTTATTTGGAATCCCTCACTTGCACACTCATAACAATAAATATCTTGATGTTTTCTGGCATGATTACTAATCTCTCTTATATCAAAGTTCACAAAATTTAATTAAATAAAGTTTGAGCATATAGAATTGATCTTGTTATTTACTTAAACCAAGCACATCTTTTCACAATAAAATGATTATATTTGTAATTTCCATGTTTTGCTACATAGTAGAACCGATTTCTTGAGTGAAAAGTTTCCCCTGCTATCCTATCATGCACATGGTCTAGAATCTTTGAGAATTGGCAAAAGGACAAGCTCACCCCTACCCAGAATAAAAATCCCTTGCTCTACAGCTAATCCGAGCAAGTATCCCTAGCAAAGAAAAAGAGAAGAAAAATTCAAGAAAGAAGAGAAAAGAAAAATGTTATTTCAGCAATGTTCCAAGCATTATCAAGCAAAAGAAATACTAAAAGAAAAATAAGCAAAGTTCAAAAGAAAGCAAGAAAGCAATAAAATCCCTTTCCCTACCCTTTGAAAAGAAAAGAAAGGTTGATGAGCTTGAATCCCTGGAATTCTTAATTATTCGAAACCGTGAGGTAAGCCCCATAACAGGTGGTTTGTGCCCAACCTACTTGGCCTTGGGTAACTCCTAGCGTGGCGATATGTCTGTCACATTAGCGAACTTCTTTTGTACAAACCTATGTCTGCTTATGGATTAGCTAGCTCTTGATAATACGATCTACATAGTAGTCTAATATAGTTATATGCATCTACATCATGGTTAATGAACACTTATTTGGTTTCTTCAAATCACTTGTATCATAGTATCTTGCTCACAACTGGTAAATGAACAATGCAATTGCACACACATTTGTATTTGAGAGATTTTGTCTATCATTATGATGAATCAAGATTGGAAATGAATGCACATATGCACATGGGATTCCTTATAAATCTTACTTTTGTTTTCAAAATACTTTGAAATATTATTTTTGCAATTTGTTGAAATAAATCAAGTACAGTTGTTTACTATAAAGACAGCTATATAACAAAAAATAAAAAATTTCTTTCAAAATACACAAATCAAATCATATATATCTGGTTGACTTTCACGACGATGGTATAGTTTCAAAACCAAAATTGGAATTTTATGGCTAGCACAAGTCCTCATTCTCATATTTTCTGTTCATCAAAAATCAATCATGCAATAAAACTATTTTTTTGGATTTTCGCGATGATGGTATAAGTCTATACCTACATATTCTATGCCTAGCGCAAACCATTGTAACAATTTTTATTCCCTGTTTATCAAAAAAAAAAACCATATGACTTCATTTATTATGTTACACAAATTATGCTTTTCAAAAGCAAACCCATTTTTTTCACTATTTTATGTCATTATGTCAAACCTTCAACTCTGCAATGATGGTATAATTCCTACGGAATTATTCACAAATTTTATCACACTTAGGAATTTATGCCTAGCAAAAATCATTTTAACATTATTTCATGCATACTATTTTTATGAAACTCTGAAAACAAACCATCATCATCATCCTTTGCACCATCGCACCAAAGTCTTAAGACAACCTCTTAAGCACGCTTTTACTTTTAAACAATATTTCTATCCTGGGATTAGCTTGACGACTGAGTGAGCAGTGACTCCATGAAATGGCCTATAATAGCGACAATGTCCTTTGAAATTATTGTTAGAATTCTTTTTATTTTTATCACATTGCATCAGAAACAACCACTTTGTCACATCAGATTATTTCATTTACAATGTTATAGCATGACATTCAAATCATATTTCCAACGACATAATTACATCCAATTATCAAATAAATCAATCAAACATAAAAGCATCATAAGCATCACAAAATACATAACACATTATAAGTCATATGATCAAAAATATATCATCTTATATATCTCAAATATATATGTACATCATATCAGCTAGATTGGTATGCCACAATCCATATCTTGGCATAATCAATCAAATACCCTCTGTGTAGTGTCTCGAGAGCCCCTCGAGCTCTTCGTCTCATCTCCTCCCCCCCTGAGGTGGAGGAGGTGGCCCCATCATAGTCCGTGTGGTGTCGTGAGTCCTGGATGCCAATCGTGATGATGTCCTAGATGACCCCATCACGACAGGCTCTGCAATGTGTGCTGGTAATGGCACCCTATGCTCTGCTGGCACCACCTAGTAGTATAAAGCCTGATAGAAAGTGATCTGGGTGATAGCGTGTGCTAAATCCCGAGTGCTCGCTCCTCTACCCCAAGCTCTGAGCTGTGTAGCCTCATCCTACAGTGTCTGCACCTGAGCCCGCAAGAGGGCAACCTCAGCTCAAAGAGTCACTGTCTCGCTACTCTCCCCAGTGTCCACGTTGTTGCCCTTATTGCACGATGGTGGTCTTTCTCTCTGTGGAGATGGGGGTCTCTCCTCCCTCCTCTCCCATTTCCATGGACTCTCCTATGCCTGTGGCCTCCTCTGCTCCCTCCCACCGTGACCCTGGGCCGCCTCTATCACTGCCTGGCACTGCCTCCCTATCCGACGCACAACTGCATGGATCGGACCCTATGCCCTCGTCATTTGTGGAGGGCGAATGCCTGCATACCAGGCATCATAGCCATCGTCTACTCCTGCATCATCCCCATCCACTGGCTAGATGGGGGCATCATCTGCGTCCTAACTACAGAAGCGCTGCATATCTGGAGCCCTGCTAACTGTGGTGTTATCCCAGACTATCCGGGAAAACTCGTAGTCTCTGAGAGATGGGATCCCCTACTACAGATCGAACTGTCTCAAAACTTGATCGTAGCGGTGGAGCTCCACCTCTCCCCTCTCCATCTGCAACCAGCAGACTCGCCTGATGCGAGCCAGCTCTTGTCCATCCTCTGGCCACCCTGGATGCTCCCTCCACGGCCTCCAGGTGATCTAGTCTGGGACCAAATCATCTAGTAGTCTCCGGGACATCGATAGGTCGATCCGCCGCTGTGACCCTCTCCGGAGCCACCAGTAGAAGACTCGGGGCCTCTCCCCATCAATCCCTGTTAGTGGAAGCCCTACTGGCCTTCGCACTGCAATGTGCTCCCAGCACCAAACCTATAGGAGCGATGTCATCTCCAGACATCGGTCGCCCTTGTACATGACCCCATATAGGATCATGTACAATCGGCATAGAACAAAGCTGCCCCAGAAAAACCTGTACCCATGGTCTCACATATTGTAGATCACATCTGCCAGCATCCATGGTACCCTACACCCGCTCTAGTGGCACAACAAAAATCCACCAACCACTCCAGCTAGAACTCATGTGAGTCTAGATGCCCCAGGCATCTAGCGTAGTGCCTCGATATTAACTTCACCCTTCTCCAAGGCAAAGCTCGGGTCACCACACAGTCGTCCCATAGCGTGGCCCTGATTGGTCGTAGGAGTGATCATCCGTCCTTGTATGGGGATTCTCATAATCCTCCATACGTCCTCTAGTGTGGGAGTCATCTCCCCTGTCGATAACCAAAAATAGGAAGACCTTGGATACCATCTCTCTGCTAGGGCTGTTAGAAGCCCCATATCTGTGGATACTTGTGGCATCTCTGCCACATGCTGCAAGCCGGCCTATGCCAGCAGATCTCGCTCTGCCTGTGTCAGATCACCCAAGTCATCTCTCAATCCTCCATATTTCCACTCCCTGCTCTTTAGTAATCCTCTCTGCAAACATAAACAACAAAACAATAAACAATCATTAATAACAATTCAAGTAATCAATAATGCAAATTAAAAAAAAAAAAATTAATTTTGTGCAATTGATGATATCGCCCACTATTGGACGATATCGTCCCAAAATTGAGCATAATCATCTCCGATTTTGCAGTTCGAAATTGTCTCTAATTTGACAAAATCGTCCCCCTTTCGACGATTTCGCCCTCGGGCGAAATTGTTGAAATTGAGACGATTTCATCGAAATCGGGACAATTTCGTCCCGACGACGTCGACGGCCCAAAAACGGCCGTGATGCTCCAAATTCATCTAAAATCTACCTAAAAAGCATGTAAAATCAAATTAAATCAGTTCTAGTTAAGTCTAGGCTCTTACCCATAGACCGCGACGAACCTCTGTCGATCTATGCGTTGTCTCCACCATTTCACGCTCGAGCTCTAAAAACCAGAAAATGAACAGTAAAAATGAATTAGGGTTTTACCCTATTTTTCTTAATTTTATTCAACAATAATTTTTTGCTTTTTCCCGTTTTTACCTCAAACGTTTGATTTGGGTAAAAACACGGAGGGGGCACCATAGTAAGATGTCGTACGATTCGACTAAGAATCGTCGCCTAAAAATGGGTATAATTTTTTGCTTTCTCGTAGATCGAGAAGAACTCATATTTAACGCATTTTCTTTGGAAAATTCGCTAAAGAGGGGGCAAAATGTAGCACCCTAAAATTGGCGCAGTAAAATTATAAAATTTACATTCACCTTAGTAAATAATTTTAAATTCAAATTTAACCTCCCAAATCGCCCGTTAACCACCGGGAAATCTGTTTCCCCCTTTTCCATGCCATTTTTAGAGGTTGTTTTGACCGTTTGATGATATCATCGTCGATCAGACGATATCGCCCCAGATTTGACGATTTCATCTGGACTAGGACGTCCAAACGATCTTGTCGCAAAACTGAATTTGCATAGTTGGAATCTGTTCCAACGGGTCTCCAATCTAGGCAGAAGCATGTCTGCGTCATTGGGACCCTCCCCCGTTGGAGATCTCCCAAATTGGGATGATCTCCAACCTCCTAACTACTCCCCCTAAGCCTATTTAATCTCTAGAATTTTCCCTCCCCAACCCCTGGCTGAAATTTTTTGCAAAGTGATTCCCTCTGCGTCAAAACATCCTAATATTGCTTTTGCACTAGTCCCATAGCAATTTTGTTGCAGGTACATCACTGATTTTCAGTCAGAGCCAGCATCCATCGTCATCGACGAACCTATTTAGATCGGAGGCGATCACGTTAAATGCGAGACGATTTCGTACTGATGCGAGACGATCTCAACTGCAATCCACATCGAAGCAATCAGTGCCTGGAGTTTGCTTTTCTCAAACCTTTTCTTTGTCATTTTATGCTGCAAATTAGATCATTTACTCAGTGTTTATATTATTTTGCATTTGGAGTTCACCCATTTAGCTTAAATTGCACATTAAGTTCATGATTTGTTGTTAAAATACAAAAATTTGCTAGGATTGCTATTTTAAACTATTGCTCAGTATTCATTTTATTATTTGGTGTAATTTGCCTCTGTTAGCACAGCAGGACTTCTTGTATTTTGCATCTATTTTCTATCTTACAGGTCTCTAATGAATTCGTCTGACGAATTTGTCAGATCTCAGATGATTCTGTCAGTCTTAGACGATTCTGTCAGATTGTAGATGATCCTGTCAGATTGTAGGCGATTCTGTAGAATTCTAGACGATCTAGACTGCTTCAAACATCAGAATCTTCTTCAGACATCCGGATCAGGTATTCCCCATTTTCCTCCTGTAAATTCTCTATTTTTTGCTTTTTTAATCTGTTTGTTGTATTCATGAAAGTTGCATTTTCATGTAGTTTAATTTAGATTCATTCATCCAAACCTAGGATATGAATGCTTAAGATTAAAATGAACTCATATAAACACATTCCAAAACCTAGGCATGGAAACTACCGCTAAATGTTTCCTGGTGAACCCACCATCCGTCGAAAAATCACCAAAATACACCTCCCTTGAGAGGCGGGACCTTCGCAAAGTCCTCTCAGTCCGAGGTACCGCACCATCCTTTTCCCATCCTCCTTCAGGGCATGGATCCTATAGCTTGAAGGTAGGGATGCAAAAAATTTGGAGCGATACATTATTATTAAAGGGTCTTTCAACCCTTAAGCGTCGTCGATTTGTTGCCATCATTGGAGGAGCACCGACATCAATCAGTGATGGATAAATTGCTATATAAGTGGGCATGGTTTTCAAAAATGAGCACCACCGATTATTATTTGAACATCTGCGATTTGTGGTTCTCTATTTTTTTTTATTTGTGCTTAGTTTCTCGATTTGCTTTAAGCCGTTTTGATCGATTTACGCCTGGCGTCCGTGATTTGGCCTTGCACTATTTCATCTGATTTACGCTTGGCGTCTGTGGTTTGCAATTGCTATATTTTCTTCAAACAATGCTTGGTGACTTGGTTTGAGCTCGCTCTGTGTTTTCGATTTCCATCGATGTCTTTGAGATCATGCATGTTCTGTGTCATGGAGACTACGCTTGGCAATCTCAGTTTTGAGCTTGGGCTATATCCTTACATTTTGGCTTAATGGCAGTGGTTTGTTTGCATACGGTTTGTGGAAGACGTTTACGTTTTCTAGGATCTTGGCATCAAAGAAAGATAAAAGAGAGGGCAGCGGTTTGTTATTTCGTTGGGCTCTTGTGACCCAACGACGGTGGCATTTAAGTGAAAGCGCTAGACTGCCAGAGGTGCTGAGTTCGATTCTCTTCGTTGGGGATTTCTTTTTGGTCGCGGTATGCATAGAATGGTGGTCGTGAATGCGCGGAGGTATAAGGTTAAGGTATCTTTTTGTTTTGACATTGATGTTTAATGTTTAATGTTTATGTGGAGTAATAAGGTGTAAAGAGGTGTTATTTTGTATGTTATTGTACTTTGGTGGTTTTTACTAAGTTGGAGAAATAAGGTGTTATATTTGGATCTTTAATATTGTGTAATATTGTATAGTTGCTAACTCTAATTGGTGGCAAATTGAGAGTTAGTGTTGTGACAGATTTTTGAGTTCTCCTTCTTCATCAAAGTAAAGGTATGGGCAACTTCTTCCATGTATGTTGTTTATGGTATATTTTTTGAAATTGAGTTTGGAGTGAAAAGGTTGTCTACTAGGTATTATTGGTATAAATCTTATTTTTCTGGATATTGAAGATTTTTTATGCATTAAAGTTATTGTTGAACCTTTGGGTGAATGCATAATTCTGGTTGAGGAAGAAGAAACATTTTTGCAATAGGGTTTATGTTAATAAGTCTTTCTACTTGCATTGAGATGATGAAACCCTAGTTGTTGGTGAAAAGAATATAAGCATCATAGTTATATGATATATTGCATGGTTGGCAGTTGTTGGGTTGTGTTTTATATTCTTGAGAAAAGCTACTACATCTATCTTATTCTTTTGAGATTGAGTTTGAGTTGAGATTGAGTTGAGATTGATATTGGGAGTTAAGTATAGATCATATTGAGTCTCTAACAATTATCTTTATGGTTCTATGATATTTGAGATTTGAGATTGGAAGTTAAGTATAGAACATATTAGGTCTCTAACAATTCTCTTTATGTTTCTATGAGATTTGAGATTGGGAGTTAAGTATAGAACATATTGGGTCTCTAACAATTCTCTTTATGTTTCTATGAGATTTGAGATTTGGAGTTAAGTATAGAACATATTGAGTCTCTAACAATTCTCTTTATGCTTCTATGAGGTTTATGAATCACATTGGGTCTCTAACAATTCTCTTTGTGAGTTCATGCTAAGCAAGTTTTTCTTGGTGAGTTTGTTGAGGTTTTGGATAGGTTTTTATGGGGACTTGTGAGCAGGTTTTGGACAGGTTCCGATGGGGACTTGTGAGCAAGTTTTGGATAGGTTTCGGTGGGGACTTGTGAGCAGATTTAGACAGGTTCAGATGGGGAATTGTGAGTAGATTTGGACAGGTCCTAACAGAGGACTTGGGAGCTGAGATTGATAGTTCTATCAGAGAACTTGAGGACATAGGTACATTGGTTCTATCAGAGAACCTGAGGACAGATTTGGCAAGTATTTGAGAAGGCTTGTGTGCAGAGGATTGATTTGTTCATAGAGTTGGACAGATATGACAGACAGAGGAAGACTTGTACTAGACCAACTAACTGTGTTTGGTACAGGTAGTTGAGCTGCTGTGGACGTGATCATAGAAGGCAGAGGTCTCTTAGGCTAAGCATTGAGGACAAGAGGTCTTCGGTGGAAAGGAGTTCCATGTGTTGGCAAGAGGTAGAGGTAGTTGATCTTTTGAGGGATCATTTCCAGAGCAGAGGGGAAGGTATCTCCTTTGAGCAGAGGCTCATAAATTCGGATTAGGGGAAGGTGTCTCCTTTGGGTCGAGGCTCATAAACATTGTAATTGGGAAGGTTTCCAAAAAAACTTTGAGATAACTTTTAGAGAAAAGTTTTGTGGACGTAGCCCAGGCCTTCTAAGTGAACCACGTTAAAATTGGTGTCACTTTATGGATGATTTTTTGCATTATTTTGATATTGCTTTGGGTATATTGCTTTACTATTTTGAAGTATAAAAGAAAAAGTAAAAAGAGGTCTTATACTGTTCACCCCCCATATTAGTATAAGCTTGTGTTCTTCAATTGGTATCAGAGCAGGTGCCTTCGGAAAGTTTAACAACTTGAAGGAAAAGCTAGTAAAGAACACAATGGATCATTCAAGTGGCAATGCAACACCTATTCTTGATGGGTCATATTTTGGTCTTTGGAGTGCAAGGATGAAGGTTCATCTAATGGCACTTGGGAATGAGGTTTGGGAAGTGATTGAAGATGAGTACACTATTCCTAAACTTGGTCCTAATACTAAAGAAGAAAGGCTCCTACATCACAACAATTCAAAAGCAATGAATGCAATTCTGAAAGGCTTAAAAAAATTAGATCTCACCAAAGTGATTCACTGCAAGACAGCTAGTGAAATGTGGAATCAGTTGAAGGTGGTTCATACAGGTGATACAAATGTCATAAAGGCCAAGTTGAGACACTTCAAAGGTATGTTTGAACAACTCAAGATGAATTATGATGAAAATATTAGTGACTACATGCTTCGTATGGATGAGGTTGTTAACTCCATGAAAGACTTAGGTCTTGAGCTTGCTAAAAATGATGTTTGTGATAAGATTTTAAGATATCTTCCTAATAGATTTAGTGAAAATATTTTTGCTATTGAGGAAGCTAAATATTTGGATAAATTGAAAAAGGATGAGCTCCATAGTATCCTTGCAGCATTTGAGTTAAGAACTCAAGTGAAGGTTGATGTCAAGAAAGAGGAAGCTTTCAAGGCTACCAAGAAATCCAAAGGTAAACAACTTCAAGAGAGTGATGAGTCTTCTAGTGATGAAGAGGCATATTACAGCAAGAAAGGCAAGTTCTCTAGAAAACACAAAAATATGAAAAATGTAAGATGTTTTAATTATGGAAAATTTGGTCATTATGCTACTGACTATACTGTTGCCAAGGATGAAAGTGATGAAGATAAACAGGACTGTAAGAGCAAGGTATCTGAAAAGCACAAGCATCATAGGAAAAACAAAAATGAGCACAACAATCAAGGAAAGAGGTATTCTCACAAACACAAGAAGAGTTTCTACCTAGACAAAGCAAGTAAGTGTTCTAGTAGTGATAGTGAAAGTTCTTCAAGTGATAATGAAAATGAGATGTTGTTCATATCAAAAAAAGAGGAAGAACCAAAGCATAGATTCATTATCATGAAATGTTTTAGATGTGGAAATTTTGGTCACCTTGAGGATGATTGCACAAATAATGATTTGATTTCTAGTATGTATGAGGATGCTTCAGAAAACTATAAGGAAGATGCATGTATGGTTTTTGAAAAGGGTAGCACCTCTAGTGATAAAAAATTTGAAAAAGTCTTTGATGATTCTAATAGCAAACATATAGAGGAAGGTGAAGTAGATCTCAAAGGTGAACTTATTAGTGCTCTTAGTTCTTTGAAAAAGGAAAGAAAGAAGAATGCTAGACTCAAGGATAAGTTAGATGAATGTTGTATGGAGAGAGATGATCTTATTGAAAATCTTGATTTCTCTATAGCTAAGACACAAGAACTCAAGGATGAGTTAGAGTCTAAGGTTATTGAGTATAGTGAGTTAGAATAGAAAATGGCTTCTTTGAAAGAGGAAACTAAAGGGTACAAGGATAAGCTTCATAGGTTTCAAGATAGCTCCAAAAAGGTTAAGTCTCTTATCAAAGTTCAAAGAAAGACAACAGATAAAACAGGTCTTGGTTTTGGTAAGACTCACAAGGAACAAGTTGGAGAGTCTAGTAAGAGACTCCAAAAGGAAGAGAGTTCTGATGAGGAAAGTATTTCAGATCATGAGTCCTTGAATGATAGATGCACAGAAACAGAAAATAGAATTCAGAATGAGAAGAAGTTTTTAGGGCCTAAGAGGCCAAATAAAGGAAAGTTTCAAGGCAGATGTTTTGCCTGTCATAGGTTTAGTCACATGGCTTCACATTGCATGGCTCAAGTAAAGAAGGTAAATGACAGTTTCAGATGTGGTAATTTCTTTCAAGGGTATTGCTCCTATTGTCAATAGTTTTGGCACAAGGCAGTTATTTGCAAGGCAAATATCAGGAACAGGTTTGATCAGAACAGGGTTGGTCAGAACAGGTTTGGTCAGAATAGGTTTGGTCAAAACAAGTTTGGTCAAAATAGGTTTGGTCAGAATAGGTTTGGTCAAAACTGGTGGATTCAAATAACAGGTATGCCTAAAAGAAATAACATTGTTACATGTTATAATTGCAACAATGAAGGTCACACAGTCAGACAGTGTAGAGCTGAAATTCTAGAATATAGGAACAAGAACAGTGGCATGATCAGGTCCAAGGATCAAGGCATGGATAAAAATAGGGATGAGAAAAAAAACAAGAACAGTGACAGGAACAAGAATATGGACAAATAGTTCAAGAGAAGGCCCGACAAGGAAGTTATAGATGCTGATGATGATCAATGCCTAATGGGAGTTTTACTCCCACCCTAGAATTAATCACCTCATTAGGTGGGGGAGGGACTTAGCTAAGAGGTTAATTCTTAGTCCCGAGCCCCAAAGGTGGCCCTTTGCCATTGATGACAAAGGGGGAGAAATATGAGTAAGGGGGAGAGCTTCAAAGTGAAGAGGAAAGCTTCAAGTCAGGGGGAGCAAAACTTCTAGGTGAACCACGTTAAAATTGGTGTCACTTTGTGGATGATTTTGTGCTTTGTTTTGATATTGCTTTGGGTATATTGCTTTACTATTTTGAAGTATAAAAGAAAAAGTAAAAATAGGTCTTATACTGTTCACCCCCCCTCTCAGTATAAGCTTGTGTTCTTCATCATCATCCACAAATCATGCACATGAAAACTCACTCAAACATTTCCAAAAATGCTTATCAAACAAACCTTTTCACTCCACATTTGCATTTCACAACATTTAATACAACAATATTTTACTCATAAGGAAGATGTACCCATACCTTTTATTTTTATGGAGATATGTCTTCAAAACCTGTCTTAATCACAATAAAATCCTCTTTGCCAATTTCAAGGTTATATAGCAACAACCTATCTCAAAATCTCCACACAAATATTCTCCCCAATAATTATTTCACCATATAAAAATATCAAGTCTCAAGTACACCTTATAATCTCCAAACTCTCAAAATAATATTCAAAAAATCAAGTTCCTTTACTAACACCTTATAAAATCCAACCTCTCAAAATAATATTCAAAAATCAAGTTCTTTTACTAACACCTTATAAACTCCAAACTTTCAAAATAACATCCAACATATAAAAATCAAATTCTTTTATTAACCCTTATAACTCCAAACCTTTATTTATTTTTCTAGGCAACAAAAATATAAAATAATTTTTAATTAACCTTATAACTCCCTATGCATTCCACTATGTAAAAATATCACGTGACCTTTTTAAGACTAGTACCTCCCAAACTTTGGTGAATTTAAATAATAATCAAAAGTGCTTACCTTAGTCTTTGGCCCACATCTAAAAAATATTGTGCATGTCTTGGCTGTGTCCAAACTCGAACCTGCAACCAACTGCTACCGCAACACCTTAGCCCAAGGCAAGTCTGCCATTGGGCTCCACGTCCACACGTGAACCTTAGTTTATGCACACCCTCTTATGCCTCCACAAAATTTGGTGAACAAACAAAACGTGTTTCTCCTTCACAAAAACGAGTCACGTGGGGATTCAAAACCATGACCTATGTTGTGCGTGTGCCTTAGCAAGTCTTTGCCCATTGGTTACCCTACCCAGTGCTATGTAAGTTCCTAGCCATGTCACTTGCACTTCAACCACCATATACCTCTTAAAAATTTTAGAACCGTGAATTCTCTCTTCTCACTTAGCAAAGCAGCGCACGAAATATTACACATAGCATAGCATTCGAATTGCATAGTAGTCGGGAAGGGAAATGAAAATTATTTCTCCTTCTTATATACTTTGTCCTTTGCCCTTACACGTCGGCTCAATCCGAAGTCAATTTTTCGAATTTAAATTAAAATATTAAATTTTGAAAACTTTGGTGCCCATTATTTATTTAAATTAAAATTTTAACCATAGGTTAAAATATTTTAATTTAAATAAATTAAATTAAATCCTTTGCAAACTGCTCAATGGGTATTTTTATGTATAGATTATTTTTTAATTATTCCTTGGACCTCATTTTCTTCACCTCATCCTTTTGCTCGAAATATTATAATTTTAAATATTATTATTTGTTTTTAAACCTGCTTCTTCTTCCTTGGATCTTCAATATTTTAGGCCTCTTTAGGCATATAATATTTAAAATAAATATTATATCTTATTTCTTTTAATCACTTCCTTGCCTTTTGGAAAAACAACCTGATGACATTAATGACAATGAAACTTGACACAAAATCTTTTGACATCAATGACAACAAAACTTGCTCAAATTTCCAATAGACATCACTGTTACACTGCTCACCATTCCAAATGCTAAGGATTTCAGCTACCCATATGATCCACCCTTATCTATAGGAGTGGTATATGACATGGGTTCAGCTCCCAATAGCATAAATTTTGTATATGGAGGGATTTATTCTTCATCAAATCTAGCTCCCCTAGAAGAACCCAAGGAACCAACACCTGCCAACATACAAAACATGTTGGGATTTCCATATTTGCTATTTTTACATAGTTAATTGGCAGGGACATGGCCTAAGATTGCATGAACAGGGAATGCACAATATTATTGATGTTCCATATCGAGAAATGCATGACCATTCAGGCTTAGGTTATACTCCACTTTCCACTACCTCTTCCATTGAACAAACCTTCCAAAGGCTTAATATAAATTTAGGTGAAGAAGCCCCCCATCCCAAATCTGACGATGAAATCTATGAATAATTTGGACTCCTATCGATAATTTTAGCTAAATCTGAAGAGGAATTGAAGCCCATCATTTCCCATACTAAATAATATGAGTTTTATCTCAGAATATTCTCCATCTATGAGCCCATATTTTTCTTAATTTTTCCACAAGAATTAGCCTTCCCTATCGGTGAACTACCACCTCCATCTCATTAATCCATCTCATTAGCCAAACTTGTAACATATGTACATAACACAAAAACAGTGGTTTTCACCACTACAAAAAAAATAAAAATAAAATCAAACAAAAATATTTTTTTTGCATGTATATATCATTTAGTTAAAGGTACTCATTTGTTTTGCTTGTTGTTGTCCAAGTTTACCAAGCTCCTAGCATCGGTTCTTAGGCTCCATTCATCCCATACCATCCAAACTTCACTCATTTTCCCTATAAGTCAACATGAATCCTGTTGACGTATTCACACCGCTTTGTAATCCATATGATTTGGCAAAGCTAATTTCAATTGACATGAGTCTTATTGATATGGACTATATTTCCTTACCTCCATCCTTCTTTGAGTTTGTTTTGTCTGAGAAAATTTTAAGGGATTCTTGTAACTACATTCCTCCACCCCCTCCACCTTCACCTTTAGATCCTAATTTTTTTCTAGGTAGACTAAGGGGAGTGGAATATTCTGGGGTTTCCCAAATTTTATACACTTGAGATATTTATATACATAATTTTATTGATATATATGTATATATACATGACTAATACACAAAAACATTGCACTTCATTTGCATACATTTCATTCAAAAACATTGCATTGCATTTGCACATATTTTATTTTGCATTTCATACATTACTTTCACATCCACATTTCACATGTCATATTAGGGATAATTTATTTAGTTCAAGGTATTAATTGGTCCAACAAAGTCATGTTGCCTTAATCAAGGGCACCTTCACAACATCATCCACACAATTCCACCAAGTCAAATTATCATTTGCCTCCATACATTGATAATTCCTAGGTGTTTTCGGTCACTAAGCCACTCCTAGTGTTTTAATAAAACCCAAAATACATGTCGAGTTACTTTTTAGGACCATTACACATCTTCACTAAGAAAATATTGAGTTTTGGGAATTGACTCCAAAATATTCTTGAACCAAACACAATTTCGTATCTTAAAAACATCTTGGATCAAAGAGGGATAACACCATACTTGGTATGAACCTTGAAGTGAAAAGGGTAATCCTTGCTTGTCCCATAATGCAACATAGTCCAAAAAAATAGTGGTTTTCACCACTACCACAATTCCAAAAATAAAAGAAAAAGTAGGGAAAATTTCCTAACAAAAACTCTAAATCTTTTACATCACACACCACTTATTATTGGGTTGTAAGGATCATACTATATTTCTAGTCAGATGGTTAGGTAGTCATCCCAAAAAATTGAAGAAATAAAAATGTGTGGACTATGGAGTCAGCCTCCACCAGAGCTATAGACGCTTGACTAGTAGTGGAGTATGCTCATGTGTGGCAACACGTCTCTTTTAAAGAGACCGATGACCACACATATAGACAAACTAGCTTCTTAGTTTCTTCCATAATGGGTCACCCCAATTTACTCAAGATGATTTAATTAAATCACTTGCACACACATTGGTTCTTTATTACCTCAAGTCATTACCATACTCTTGATTCAGTAAATGAATTCATTGTACACATATTTGATCCTAAAAGGATTGCGTAATTTTAGTGAGTTTTTTTATGCCACTAGTATGTCTGAGTCTCTGCAAAATAATCAGTGTTCAATATCAACATCCATATATTCTTCCAAATCAACATCCATATCTTATTTCATATCAACATCCATATATTCTTCCATGTCACCTCATGAGTCATACACCACACAAGCCTCCAAGTTTGGTACCCCTGATTAAACAACAATGCTAAAACATGGCCAAACAAAATCTAAACTCTGAATGATCATTAGAACATGTGCATTCCATAATAACATATCATTCCATACATTCCCCCTTGCATTAATCATCCATAACATATCATATGCATTCATCATCCATATAAACAAAGCATTCCACAAAAGCATTCATACAAAAATATAACATAAAAGTAAAATCCATGTATATATATATATGTATAAATATCGCATATACAATGAGTGCCAAAATGCTACATACAATGAAGCACCAAGGCTTGTATACAAAAAGTGCATCTAAGCACTAGCTAAACCCTCCAAGAGGACCTTTGTGACCTAGAAGGAGTCTTAGACCTAGAATTATGCCTAGACTCACTATACCTAGTAGCCTCAGATATAGATGATGTTGGAGAATCTGGAAGAGGAATATGATGCTCTATAAACTTATCCTTTAAAGCCTTGATATATCTCTACCAAAATCGAAGGTGTGCTATTTTAACATTATGCCAAAACTCCTCTATAAGCTTTGCCTAGAGCCTTATGATCCTCTCATATCAATCCATAACCATCACATCCCACTCTACAACCTGCTGCTCTAGCCTCACCCAATCCTCCTCACTTTGTACTAGGAGGTCCATCTAGAGTCTCCTCCACATCCTCCCCATCCCTGCTGTCTCCTCTAATCCCTAGATCCTGCCTAGTCACACCCTTAGCCCTCATTTTACTATCAAATTGAAGGTGTCTCTACCACTTGGGAGTGTCGTGGGCCCCCTCACCCTCACCCTCATCTCCATCTCCACCAGCTACTACTATATTTTGTGCCCATGGTGGCTGCATAGTGAACCATGCATCATACTCTAGAGTAGTCCTTGCATCATCCACATCAGGTAGATATATCTCCTCATAATTATTATAAGCCACCCTCCATGGATTTGCACATGGTATCCCTATATCCTCCTAATACTTCCTATAGAGTACTTGCTCATCCAAAACCCCCTACCTCAGGCCAAATTATCGAAGCACCTGAGAGAACTAAATATACTCAACCTCACTCTGATATTGTCCAACCACACACCTAGCCTGCCTCACCCACCGTAGATTCTCTCCATCTCCTATCCACCTGGTACCCTACTAGGGCCTCCATATCACTTGGGTGGATGTCAATCTAGTCCACAAATCCCTATACCACTCACTCATCCACACAATATGACTATGTTGTACCTCCTCTACCACTACCCATCTCCTAGCATAGGGCTACTCCCTACCCAAACCTATCACTACTAAGCCCTTAGATCAAACCACACTAAAGTGCTCCCATCCCCAACACTACAGTAGGATCACATGCATCAGTAAGGTAGGACCTCCTGATATGCTTGCACCAATAAGGTAGGAGCCCATGCATACACCTATTGCATAGTGATCATATCACTCACTAACCCTTTCAGGTTCCAATGAAACTTGTAGTCAGTGTTGTTTAGGGCCACTATGTTTGCCAACATGAACATCACTAACACTCGAAGGACATTCAGTTCCTTTTCCAGATACATGGACAAGTATGGAATACCCCCACACTCCACCCTCACACTCTTTCAACTATTTTCAACCATATTCCTCATATCTACCTCTTGATCATGTCCAAACTTGACACAAACCCCCTCCACTGGCACCTTGAGGATGTAGTATACATCCTCAAGTATAAGGGTCACCTCTCCCATGGGGAGCTGAAAGGTTCCCCTATCTAGATCCCACCTCTATACCAAGGTAGAGAGGTATCCCTCATCTACCCTCACCACATCAACCTGGGCCACCTTCTCTAGACCCATAACCTCAAAAAATCCCACTCATCCTTCACTAGTTCCTTCCTCATCCTAGGAATGAAAGGTAAGAACCAGTGCACAGCCTCCAAAATCCTAAGCTGTAGCACAACACAAATATTTGTCATTAACACATTAAAAAATCATAAAAATATAAAAGTTATACATAAAATAAGGGACTTATCTCAACAGCATAGACTCCAGCCCCTGCCTCCACTCCTTCCACTTCTATAGCTTTCATGACCAAATCACTTCACCTCACTCCACTCCACTTCACCCAACTCTCCCAGATGCAGCTTCACAAACTCAAAAATGCATAAATATGCTCAAATTCCACTCAGTAAACTATTTATAGCTCCTTAAAGAACCTTGAGACACCCATGGGTATTCCATGATGCACTGAAGCACACCAGGGCATTTGCAAAACACCTAAACATCAGTGGGTGTCTGCGCATACCGAAAGCACCAACTAGCATTTGGCATCAAAATTGACAAAAGACCAAATCATTGCAAAATAGTGGCTTACCTCCACAAAATATCTCCATATTGCATTCATGCATCATTTTATCATATTAACAGGTTTTGTGAAGGTTCCAATTGATTTGGATGCATAATTTTCATTTACAACCAAAAGTCGCAAAATCACATAACAAGTTACAAAATGCTCCAAAATGCTCCAAACTTTCACAAAATTCCCATAACCTTCATCCTCATCATCAATAATTCATTTCCATATCATTTTCCATCATCAATAATAATATTTTCATATTTTCAAGTTCAAACAAATATTCAAGTGAACCTTGTATCTAGTGGGTTATTCTATATACTTGGTGATTGCAATGATTTGCATCCATGCAATTCGGTAAGATGAATAACCTACCATAAGGAAACTTGGTCATTTTCATCATTCCAAATCTCATTGTTCAAAACCACAATCACATTTGGTACTTCACATTTTGCGTGAAACCTTGCCAAGAGCAATTTGCACAAAATCAGTCATTGATGGCCTAGTTCACGGGGCTTAACACATGGACAAAATCACATTTCATCATTTCACATTTCCTTGACAATAATCATGGTGATTGGCCTTAGCAAGTGTGATTGGTTTTGATCATAGGAATTTTATAACAGTCACTAGTTGGTCCTTCGAAGTTGACTATTTTATCTTTGCATATTTATTTTGCATATCAATGACACCTAAAGGAATATTCTTCAACAGCATCGAATCACCCCAAATTTGGGGCAACCACATTTGGTTCTAACTCTCCCACAATGGGATACATATTAAATTATCATGAAATCCTACACTTGGCAAAAATTCCTTCATCTTTTGGGGCAAAAATAGATGCACTTATTTCACATTATCCACCAATACCTTTACAACCATTAGAGCAAAAATGGTATCACATTTACATCATTCATATCGTCCGTATTTAATTTGCACACATTTTTTTCAATTGGATTTTGATATTCATCCACAAAATCATTCACCAATTGAGGGGTAAGCTACGCAAATCCAAATTCTTTAATTCTTTTATCTCCAAGCTCATTTTTCCATCCTAAGAGAAAGTTGCTTTTGCACCTAGCCCAAGCAGGTGTCTTGTGCTTTTACACTACACTGTGTTTCATGCAATGCAATACAAAAAGGGGCACATTTAGACACAAAAATCTAGCCACTTGTCATCCATACAAGTCTTTCCACCATTTTACCCATTTATTTTTATATATTTAGGCATATTTGTTAAATATATGTTTAATATTAATATTTTAATATTATATTTTATATATATTTAATAAATATAAATATTATATATGTAAATAAATCCTAGCCATCCGATTTGAATTAATTATAGCCATCCATCTACATCAATCCATGCCACACACCTAAAATTAATGTTCACCCTTTGATGTGTTTTAATATGAACCACACAATTCGTGTCGCTCAAACCCTTACACACCCTAGTGTAGATTATTAATAAGAGCCATTTTTATGGCTCAAATCCTAAGTAATTTTGTGAAGTGTTTGTTGTCCTAAGTTCACATAATTAGTTCACGTCTGAGTTATCCCTAAGTAATTTGTGAAGTCTTTGGCCCTAAGCAGTCTGAGTCTATCCATACACCCTTGCTCACCCTCACCTCTACATCCATCACCGTCATTATTTCTCAGCCATATCTACTTTTGTAGATCTTCACCTTAGCTTCAAATGCCTTCGGGCACTCCCTATCACCACTGAGCTCCTCCAAGTGCTTCTCCTCTACCACTAAGAACCTCTAGGTGCTTTCCACCATTCCTGAGTGCCCATGGGAATTTTTTGCTACCACTTAGCACCCGTAGGTGTCTCAAACCAAAGTCCTGTTGCCCCACTAATCCTCGAGTGATACTAGGGCATTGCCACACCAACATCATGCAACAACTACCACATATCATAAAATGGTAAGTTCAACAAGGTAAGATTTTCATTGTTATGTTCATTTTAACCTTCTCATTCTGCTCACAGTATTTCTATTGCACAACTAGAGTTTGTTGTTTCATGTCTGAGACCTCACGTAGTGGAGCCCTCATAGTTGATACTAATATTTTGTTGTTATTTTTTGTGTGCAAGTTTGGGAAGATACATAAGCATTGTGTAGCTGCTTAAGCTGGAGTGGCCCAGTATTGGATAACACAAAGCCCACTCACATCTATTGGGATCAGAAGCAAGATTGAAGACACCACCAGTGTTGTTCACTAGGGTTTTAGAGAACCCTGGTTATTGTAAACATTTATATCAAAGAAATTAATTATTTCATTGTAACATTTGAGATTTGAGGCTTCCCCTATATTAATAAAATCATCTCTTTTTGTGCAATATTGGGTCTTGATTTCAATTTATCTTGTTATATATTTTGGTGTTTTGCTTTTGCATCTACAACCAGTAAATACAACTATGGAAAGCAAGGTTTGGATCAAGATTAATATTTATTTCAACACTAGTCAGCTAGGGTATTATAGGTTTAAGTTCAATCCCTTCAAAATTGACGCCCATCATAACTAAAATCTTGGTAGAAAGATTTCTCACAAGTAGATATGAGGAGGATGAATCAAAGCCTTGGAATATACACACTAAAGTATGGATATGATAATATCCTTCTAAAACCTTCTCCCCATGCATATCAGGTTGAGGATTGGAAAAATATTTGTTAGTCCAAGGGTTGGATGAAATTAAACTTCTTTTCTTGACAGTTCATGCATAATGAAATTCTTACTTTTGATAATCTAAGATGTAGGGGAATCGTTGGTCCATCCCAATGTGTTTTATGCTACCAAAGTGAGGAAATATTTAACCACCTAATGTTTGAGTGATCATTCACACACCAAATATTGGAGCGATGATTTTTAGCTTAAAAATTTCAAGCCAATGGTGATTTGAACTGGATTAATATTTGGGAAATATGGAAGAGGGGTAGATTTAAATCTAAAACTCTTCATATCGGGTGGAATATTGGATTAAAATTTATTTGGTGGCAAGTGTGATTGAAGAGAAATGGTAAAAAAAAAATAGAAACCTTTTCATCTTTGGATGACATCTGGTAGGTCATTTGGAGCAAAGTCATAGAAACTATGGCAATACACTAAAGAGAAAACTCATATTGATATAGGAACAATGGATAATGAAGCTGAAGTGCAGGAGAGGCAAAACATAGCTAGTTGGAAAACACCCTTGGAAGATTGAATTAAAATTAATGATGATGGAGCTACAAAAGGAAATCCGAGTAGAACCGGATTCAAAGTGGTCTACAAGGATCATGTTTGGACAATCCTCTATCGGGAACTATAGGGTCTAGGCAGGGCCATGAATAATGAAAAAAAAGTATTAGCTATCAAATCTACTTCTATCTGGGTAGTAAGACAAGGTTATAGGAGGATAATCATAAAATTAGATTCTCAAATCTTGGTAGAAGCTTTGGATTGCATGAGGAACTTTGCTTTGGATATGTAGAGGTTGAGGATTCTTGTTACCCAAATTAAGGAGTTATGGAGGGAATCAGATGATGTGATTCTAATTTATGTGGATAGATCTCTTAATAAAGTGGTAGACTTCCTAGCTAATACGGGTATCGAGAAGGAGGTAGGGGTTTAGTGGCATAGTGGCATGGCTACTGAGGATGAGAGGATTAGATAAGTTGGTAAGAAAATCCAATGTTTGGCTATTTTGGATAACCATTACAAACATATGGTTTAGGATATTTGGCTCCAATGCAAATCTCCTTTTAGTGTTGTAATCAAAAGTGGTTAGTTCTTAGGATCTTTGGTTTTAGAATTATAGAATTTTGTTGGAAAGTTAAAATAATGAAACAGATGCTCTTCAAAAGTGGTTAGTTCCTAGGATCTTGGGTTCTAGAGTTATGGAAGTTTGTTGGAAAGTTAAAAGGAGGAAATAGATGCTCTTGTTGGCTAAGGTTGGGAGGATTCTTGTCCCAACTTGTATTAGAGAATAATAATAAAAAATGAAATATAATTATATAACCTCAATTCAAATTTAATTTTGATCTTGCGAAAAATAAAATATGTTGTATTATTAAAAAATATATTTTATTAGAATGTTAAAATAATATAAATAAAACTCATTTCAACTATAACAATATTAAGAAAAGAATAATTATTTTATAAAATATTTTCTTAATTTTATTTTAATAAATTAAATATTGACACTTAATAGTTTATATAATATATATATTAAATTTAAAAATAAATAAATAATATATGATTATATATTAAAAAATTATTCTATTAATTTTATATTTATCCAACCAACCGAAAATAATAAAGTATCTCTACATAAAAATAATAAAATAAATATATAATAATAATAATAAACAAGCTTATGAAATAAACTCAATGATTCAACTGACCTAGAGTCTCCACTTACCTCTATGAAGACACCCATGGTCTTAACACGTGTTTTGAAAACTGCCTCAAAGTGAGTTTTAAAATAATTTATACAACCACCTTTGTGTAGGGAAAAAATGCCTAGTGTGCCCACTTCAAAATATGACAATCATAACATAGTACAGGGATCCATCTTAATTTATGGAGGCATCATCGCTTGGTCCACAATTTATGAAAATTTTATCTTTAATTGCTATCATTTTGTTATCATGAAATCCAACTGAGTGATAGGTTATAAAAATATATCTTGCTTAGCTATACAACTATGGGATCAAATATTCTCTCTAATAAAAAAAAAGAGCTAGTTCAATACAATTTTATATCATATTGGGTAAAATGAAAGAACTAATTTAAAAATTTACACGTGTAATATTTTCAAAATTTTTAGTTTTTGAGGTAGATTGTAATGGAAGATGACAATCATAAGATACAAAAATATGAAAGAAAGTAAATTTACGATATTGCAGAAATATGCTATAAATAGAAATGAAAAAAATGAATACAATATTGCTATGGAGGAAATGGACACTCAATGCAAGATGCTACAGAACTATAATGTACTTCATCACTAATGGAGGCACCCAGTACTACTACTACCTATTGACTTGCTTATCAAACTCTTACAATGAGACCCTTTTATAATGGAAGATAGATTCCTTGGCCAACACTCTACCTAGCTATGCAAGGGACACCTTGCACATTTACAACTTGCACATTGACACTTGTGCATTTATTACATTGCATAAAGCAACTAGATTTCCCCTAAAGTAATCTAATGTCCTAAGTATGTACCTAGGAAGGTACATTTACATGATCCAAAATATGTAATAGACTCTAACTCTAACAATATTCATCAGGTTTAGAAACACTTGTCAACATTGCAATAAGAAGAGAGCATTCCAATCTGAAAATTATAAGGAAAAGAGTTCAACGAAGAAGTAATGGTAGATGAGATAGGAAAAGCAACAAAGTTGATGGAGATTTTGGAGCCTCTAAATATTCTAGCACCTTTAGAGATCCTGGCACATCTGGACATCCTTGGAACATTGGGTTTTTTTGAAGCTTTCGTTTTTTGATCTTCTTAGTGATTCCAACCCCTTTGTTTTTCTGGCACCTTTTGTATTTGGGTTTTTGGTGTTTTTTTATTTGGATTTCTAACACCATTTTTACTCTATGCTTTTGGAAGTTTTTTATATTGTTTTGTTACTTGTCCCTCTTTTTGGACAGTAATATTGTGGCCTCCAAGTAGCTTGTTGGATAAATTATTTGTACTTTACAATCTTTATTATTAATATATTTGCTTTTAAATAAAATTATATTAATAATTTTTATAAATGAGTGATATGACATTTTTAATTTTATTTTTAATTGGTTAAATGGTATTGAAACTAGTCCCACTCTCATTATGTTTTTTTTTTAATAAGCTATGTGTGGCTTCTATTGGAGGCCACTCCCATTACAAGAACAAAATATTACATTGCTCTCATTATATTTCTAACAAGTTAATTAAATCATATCCAACTTTGTCTTTCTATCAAATATATTCTTCATTTGACTTTCTATCAAAGATGTTTACCATCTTCCTCAAACTAATTACTACTAAATTTCCATAATCAACCCCTTTTGTATCAGATGCCTTTCAAAATTTAAATTTTATCAAGATGAAATTCAACACCGTGAATGGTTAAAATATTTGTTGCACAACTCCTACATCTATAAATATATTGTCCATAACAACCTCATAATTTCGTAATATATTTTTTTAAGGTTCTTATTCATTTCCCTAATATTCCAAGATATTATTTTCATTGTTATTTTTTATTTTTATTTGTGGGTTTAGCCCCACTTCTTGTTAGAACTTGTGATATTTTCTTTTGTTTTCCCATATCAATATCCCTTTGGGTTTCTTTTTCTCTTTGTTTTTTTTTTTTGTAAGTAAGAGAATATTTATAATTAACACCGGGTTTTAACTGGTTGACCCAAAACCATTTTACAAAATAGGGTCCACTGACCAACTGGACAAAGGCCAAGCCCTAAAAGTTTAAACCGACAACAAAAAAGGCCAAGACCTACTCTTCCAACAGAATACGCCCAAACTAAACTATGGAAGCCTAATATTATGGCCATCAGAAAAGAAAGACGCAAAATAGAACTAACAAAGACAAAATCCACTTTGAGCCTTCCAATCTAAAATTTTTCATTATCTATCACCATTGAGATTGCATGAGGAAGATTTTCAGTCCATGTGATCAAATTTGCTGCTACAATGCCTTCATTTGCTAGCCTATCAGCTGCCATGTTTGCTTCCCGAAAGGTATGCAAAATTATGGCCTCAGGTCGATCATGAATTAGAGCCCTTGCTTCATGGATGTAGTCATCAAATCTCCAAGGAGCTCTCTTAGTGTTCTTTAGAAGATTTATAATAATAAGAGAATCACCTTCCACCAACAGTTTCCCTGGATAATTCTCTGCCACCTTGAGGCTCCTCCAAACTACCCTCGCTTCAGCCACATTGTTAGTTTGAGCTCCAAGATGTTCAGCAAAAGCTACAAGCACTGGTCTCTAAGTAAGCCACCAGCCCTAGCTTCACCTGGGTTTCCCCTAGATGCCCCATCAAAATTTAACTTAATCCACCCTAGGGGGGTGGGGTCCATGTGATCATGGTTCTAGGACAGACTTGAGGATGATTGAGGCCATCAGTGAGAGGTAAGTTTAATGACTGGCCTAATGAAGCTTCAAAAGGATTTGGAGGTCTAGATGCTCGCAGGCACTAAACAAGCATTCTCATTAGCATATACTAAAATTTTTGACAGACGAGAGGATGACTGAGAAACCTTATCCAAGAAGGCCCGACGATTCCTTTCCAACCATATCTGCCACAAGTAGTGATGAAGGCAGATCTTCCACATATACCTAAGATGCCTATTCAAAAAGGGAGAATGCCACTGGACAAATAAGTCAAAAATGGACTGAGGATGGACCCAATAAATATGAAACACTTGTAACAGACCTAACAAGATTGAGACAGAAAAATTACAATACAGAAACAAAAGATCAATAGACTCCCACTCAGACATACAATCTCTTTGTTTTTGCTTCTTCAATCTTCCTCATTTTTTTTCATTCCCAACAATAATTTCATCTTCATCAATCTCTTAAATCTTCTTTCATTGCTCATTGTAAAACTTATCATCTTTAGGTTTGCCTTGTTTTGAAATATTTGAAGTGCAAGGAATAACCTCAAAAGCATAATATTTTTTATGTTGCCTTAGAAATCCTAAAGTGAAAGGATGCTCTTTTGTACCAGTTATCTTCTTATTCTACCCTAGAAAACCTATTATGGATTTTCTCCATCCTCATTTATTTATTATGCTGCTCTTGAAACCTTAATGTGCAATGGATAACATCTTCATCCCTTTCTCTTTAATTACCTGAAGAGAATTGTATACTACTTAAGAAAAATGAAAATGATTTACCTAGAATAAATTTGACCTCTTTTGTCATATTTTTTTTCGGGTTTCTATTCACATCTTATTTTGTACCTTTAATTACTTCTAAACTTGCCAAATGCTATTGTAGATAGGATTTCTTTACCTCTTCTTTCATAGTGGAATATCCTTGATCTGATCTAGCTTCTACTACTGTATGATTTCCTTGCTTTATCTTAAATTTTATCTCATGGCTAGAATTTTTTATCTCTTTCTTCATAGTTTTCACTTTGTAAACTCTTGCTATGTGTCAAATCTCATAACAATTGTGGCAATCAAATACGATATTTTTATAATCTATTTGTTGATCACATTGTCTTGATTCAGATTTAATCTTAATGGATTATGATAAGGTTTTGAAATATCCCACTCTCATGTTGTGAAGATTTACCATGGTATTTAAATATATCACAAAGTGGTATTTTATAATAATATTTTATCAACTATGTGTATATGCATCCCAAAATTTGAGCCTATGTTTCCATATTGAAAGATAATATTTTCTACCAATTAAGCTCATGCCATTTTATAACCTTTCTAAATATCATTAAGTAGATAATAATTTTAGTTAATCAAGACTCAACACGCACATGAGTATCTTAAGAGATGCTAATACATAATAGAAGGAAGACACACAATGTCTGATTCCACATTGTCAATGCTTTTAGTATATGTAATGCCTTATAAACCCACCATATCGCTCAATAATTATATATATATATATATAGGTAGAGGACAACTCATATGTGTATATTATTGAAAAAATAGGATTTTTCATGCAAGGATATTTATTAGTCCACATGAAGCATATGACTATAACTTCCAAAACAAATCACCAAAAGAAATTATAGGTGTTCAATTTAATCAATAGAAATTAATAATTTCTAATGATTATCATTAAAAGCTATGGTTTGCAAATGAGAATTATTTATTGTTATTATCCATTGCCAAGTATAAGATGTTAGACATGATACCAAATATTTTTTTTAACTTATAATGCATTTAATTAGTTCAACCTAAATAAAGGTTGTGATTAAGTTCTTTTGAGTAACACAAAGCATGACTATCGTTTTTAGTGCACATGCATTATTTAAATTGGCACATGGGTGAAATATATTATTTAGAAATTAAGATGTCCTTCCACCTACCTTTTATAGTAACATATGTGCTTGAAGAAAAAAATGAATGTTCATAATTAATTTATATGGTATTGTGATGGTTACAAGTCTCATGAAGGCATTAATCACAATGATATTTTATTTGATAATGTAGTACAACTAATATGTGTATATTGTCAAAAAAATCATATTTTTCATGCAAGAAAAAAAAAAGAACATAATGTAGTAGTCTTAATTATTTTTTGCAATAAATTGTAAGCTTATTGTAGTGATAAGAGCTTTGGCTTCTCTTTGAGAGTTCCAAGGTTCAAATCCCACTTAGTATGAGGGGACCATGACCCCTCATAAAAACATGTGTAAACTCATTGAAAAAAATAATTTTGTTTGCAATAAATTTTTCCTACCCTTTATACAATTTGAATTTATTATGAACATTAAGAATCCTAATTTGTAATTTATTTTTTTTACTACCCTAGTCAGATCAGACCCTTAGTATGAAAATAAACATGTAATCTTGTGATCCATTTCTTGTATTGGCTAGTATACCTCATGCACTCTAAAAAATTTATTAAAAATTTTAAATTTTTAAAATTCAAAACTTAAGAAAGTAAAGTACACACCTTTTTTTCTCTTAAAAAAAAGCCTCAATGACCAAAGTTGATAAAATATTAAACAATAACCCCTATCAATTTTATGCAAGAAACCAAAACTATATTGACAATATTTCTAAATTCTATACATTTGGTATTTTACAAATATTATTACAATTATAAACATTGAATAACACAAGCTTATACTAAGAGGAGGGGTGAATAGTATAAGACCACTTTTTACTTTTCTTTACTCAAACAATATTATCCAATATATCAATGCAATGTCAACAACAATAATCAAAGCAATATGTAAATCACCACACACAATAGAGACACCAATTTTACGTGGTTCACCCAATGTGGGCTACTCCACGAAGAAAATATCACTAAATTTTTCTCAACAAATATCTTGGGAATATTTTCCCTATTACAATTTTTATGGACCTATGTCAAAAGGAGACACCAATCCCTTAATCAATTTCATGGATATCTATCCACAAGAGACACCAATCATCTCAGATGGTTCATGGATCTCTATCCATAGGAGAACTCCTTCTCCTCTGCTCTAGTTGGTGATCCTCTAGAAGACTACTACCTCCACTGATCTGGCTTGTAGATCTCTCTCCACTGAAGACTCCTATCCTCACTCAAAAGACATCTGTCCTCACTACCCTGGCTAATGGATCTCTATCCACTAGATACTATTATCCTCTACTCTATCACCTCTAAATATTGCTCATATCTGTCTCAAATCTACACTAAACATAGTCCTTCGATCTAGCACAAATCTTCTCAATATTTATCTCAAATCTACACTAAACATAGTCCTTTGGTCTAGTACAAATTTTCTCAATCTTTGTATCTAGTCTGGCACAACCCTATCCTTAAATCTGCACCAAACTCTATCCTCAAATCTATCATCAAGCCTTAACATAAAGCTTGACTTAATCACTAATCAACTTTGCTAGATTTGTCCAAAATATTAACTCAAGGTTTGAAAAAATCAATCAATCAACTTAGCTCTTCAAGTCTTCTCAAATACTTACCTCAAATCCATCCAACAAGTCCTCACTAGAACTTGTCCAATCTATTCAAAAAGTCTTCACCAAGACTTACCTCAAATTTTCTCAACAAGTCCTCACTAGAACTTGTCCAATCTACTCAACAAGTCTTCACCAAGACTTACCTCAAATCTACTCTACAAGTCCTCACTAGAACTTTTCCAATATGCTCAAAAATTCTTCACCAAGACTTACCTCAAATCTTCTCAATAAGTCCTCACTAGAACTTTTCCAATATGCTCAACAAGTCTTCACCAAGACTTGTCTCAAATCTGCATTGTAAGCTTCCACAAAATCTTACACAACTCAACTCAATCTATTACAGAAAACCTTTTCAATCACACAAATAGTTTTCACACAGAATGTTGTTTTAATATCACAAAAACATATAGAGAATGTTTAGAGACTCAATATGTTTCACACTTACAACAATACTTAATCACTTTCAAAATCTCTTATTTAACCACATAAACATATGGAGAATGGTTAGAGACTCAATATATTTCACTCTCACACAACACTCAATCACTTCCAAACTCTTTTCAAATCAATTAAGAATAAAGAACAATTTGTTTCACAAAACTTGAACTATCACTCCAATGCTTTCAATCAATTATGCTCAATCAACTCCACTCAACAAATCACTCAATGAAACACAACTTGCTTATACACCCTAAACAAGTATTTCACAATGCTTTCAAAAACTCACAGTATGGAACTCAATATTAACTCAAGATGATTCCAAATTCATATATCAAATATACTCATGGTGTTTTCACAAAACTTAATCAAACATATGAAAGCTTACTCAAATATTTCCAACAATGCTTATCAAACAATCTCGCATAACAATGATACTCATGATCTTTCACAAAACCTAGTTCAAGATAGTTCTCAACTTCACATAACAATGATTCTCATGATATTTCAAAAACCCTAATCATGCAAATGAAGGCTCACTCAACATTTTCAACAATACTTATAAAAAAAAAACCTTTTCACTCCAACTTAGCATTCATAGCATTCAACCCAACAATATTTCACTCACAAGGAAGATATACCCATATCTTTTTCTTGATGGAGAAATAACCTCAAAACTTATCTCAACACAATCAACCTCTTTGCCAATATCAATGGTTAGATATCAAAAATCTATCCTCAATTATTTCCTTCAAATATTTCACCATACACAAATTATTAATTCTCAATTACACCTTATAATCTCCAACTCTATCAAATAAAGATTTCACCCATTAAATTTCACAATAACCCCTTTCAAAAATTTAATGCATGAAGCAATCCAAACACTACTTATGTCTCCCTACTCAATATTGTATTTTCAAGTAATTAACTTTATGAGATAATGCAATATTTTTAACCCTCAAATAAAAATTATTTCTCACTTTCTCTAAGGTAAAAATTAATTACCTTACCCTTTTAACTCCCTAAGCACTTTGACAAAATCCAAATGACCCACATGCTAATAATTTTTCTCTTCACACTATAGTCCAAGCGCAAAAATAAACTATGTGCTTTGAGTGCCACCAACGACCTTAGTTAATGCAAAATTTAATTAAAAAAATAAATACCTCCTTGCATGCTCCCTGTGGGATTCGATCCCTGGTTGAAGCACCTGAAGCACCTTAGCCATGGATCCCTTGATACATGAGATAAGAACTCACGTGGGATTCAAAGGCACCTAGGGCACTTTGACACCTCCTTTCCCACCAAAATCCAAAAAGGATTTGTCCCACATCACCGGAAGGAATCGAACACAACACCTCTACATTCCAAACTCTTCACACACCTCAGATTCATCGCTAGCCCAACCGCTGGTTGGTTGTTTAACCCTTTCATTTTTAATGCTTTGAATTCCACAGATTTTGGGGGTAAATAAAATTTATATCCTTTGTGCTTTGCTTGCTCACGAATATATTTTGCATTCACTCCAAACTCGCATGCATTAATAAATTCGAAGACTTGTCTTTTTGGGGGGAAGTGCTATGGTATTTATACCATATGCCTCCCTCTCTCCCACGTCGACAAAGATTATAAAAATTAAATTATTTTTGGCACCCAACCCAACTTTGGGTTATAAACAATATTATTTTATAAATAAATTTATAATATAAATATTATAAATTATTTATAAAATACCTTAGGCATAATTAAACTTTTAATATTATAATGAAATATTATAATATTATTTCCATTGGGTCTAGGTGTTTTCCTCTTTTGCCTTTAGACCTTTTCTGACCACATTTAATATTATAATAATTAATATTATAATATTGTCCCTTTTAGGCCTTTGCTTCAAGGTATTTAACAGTCATTTTGACCAATCATGTGGAGCTCTTAACTAAATCGCTTGGGCTTAAAAAATAAATATTTTAACCCTTCTTTTGCCAATTCCTAAACTGATTCCTGATATAGACTCTTGACATCAATGAAAACACAACTAACTCAAAATTTCCTACAATCTATCCCTTTGTCATTGATGGCAACCCTTTTTTTTTTTACCAAACCTTTTTCCTCTTTCAAAACTGCTCCCCCTAAGATTCTGCTCCCCCTGACTGAATTCTCTCCCCCTAACTCAAATCTCTCCCCATTTGACATCAATGGTAAAGGGCCACCTTTGGGGCTTGGGGCTAAGAATGAGACTCTTAGCTTAGCCCCTCCCCCACCTCCTCTTGAGGTGGTTAATTTTTGGGTGGGATTTTAAAGCATGTCTATGGATGCACGGTGTACCGGGTGCGACGCAAACAAAATCAGTTGTATAATGAAACGCTAAGTCCCACAAAAATGCGAAGAACAAGTGCATGAAAAGGGAAAACAACACAATGAAATGAGATGTAAAGCAAAACTAAAGTGTAGCCTATTTTATTAATGTTGCTTGTGATTCGGTTACAATACGTTCCCCCCCTTTTAGGGGCTCGGAGCGTTCGATACAATTTTGTTACACCAACGGATGGTACGCTTCCGTTCAGGATATTCTGCGTACCCACATTCAAAATGGGTAGGCCAAACATCACTACTGCTTATGTGAGTGCATTCGTTGTTCCTTACTGACCCTCCGATGTCAAGATCATGTGTACAAAGAAATAGCAAACGGTTAATAGCATATGCGGATGGAAGGAAACATGCAATCCTCAAGACCTCCGGCTAGTGAATACATGAAATAATAAAATAGAGATCAAAACATGTCAGAATGAGATGAAACATGACTAGGAGCATCCAGACATCATTAGGGATACATTGCAAAAATAACAGTCAAGAAATCATGCATGGATTTCTAATCACTCTGGGGTGGGACGCTGGCGACTATCACAAAATATGCGAAAGTTACCTCCCAAATGTCCTATCCAGAGGCCTCCAAAATACTTGCAAACTTGGGGTTAGGAAAAATGGGGCATTTTGAGATGACCCAGATGGTTAGATTTGGCATATTCTACCCAAATTGCTTTGTATCTGAAGGTGATCCCTGTAGGTTAGTGAACGCGTAAAACGATAAAAACACAATCAAAATAGGTCAGAATGTAGTGAAAATTGAACAAAGCATAAACAAATCACATACAACATGATGCAAAAGAAATAGTAAAGAAATATAATATAGATTTCTAATCGCTCTGGGGTGGGGCTATTAGGACTGCAACAGTGCAGGGGGCGGCCATGGGCAGGACGCCCACCGTTTGGGGCTTGGTTTTGACACCAATCCACTTGGGATGGGTCCAAAACCTCCTAGGGGGTTGTGTTACCAAATTTTGTATGGGATTGTGGCCGATTGTTCAAGTTTTTGGTCTGGATTGCACTCCTAGTATTCACTCGATGACCTCCCTTCCAAAAGAGATATCAAGGATGTAGGAAGCACAATGAGGGGTGAGGGTATAATTTGGCAGCACTCCCTTGCTCCAAATGCTCCTGATCTCCTCTTGTGGGGTGAGAAGGCTCACCATTTTATAGAACTAAGGGTCTCCTTTGAATGCGCATGTAGGGGTTCCACTTAGCCATCATGCCTTGTCAGGGGAGAGAAGATTCCTCCCTTATTAAGAGCTCCTTGATTTAGGCCTCCATGACTACCTCTTTGAGCTCTGAAATGCTCACTTGCACTCCCATGCCTTGGAGGTGGAGTTGAGTGGCAGATCTGGATTACCATTTGTCAAGGTTTGACTTTTTGCCCATCAAACCTGCTATTCGTCCCACCTTGGAGCGATTTCTGCTAATCATCTTGGGGTGGGGTGAATAGAATTCTAATCGTCCCAAGGTGGGGTGAATAGCATTCTAATCGTCCTAGGGTGGAATGAATAGGGAGCAGAATGCTTGAAAGGTGACAAATTGAACTCTAACCTTCCAAAATTGCTTTGGGAGTGGTTAGGACCACTATTTAACCTTTGGGGGCTGTCCTAGGGGCTATGTATGCCAATTCGATCAGTTCTTGTAGCCACATAATCAGATTGGTGCTATTTTGGTGTCTATAGATGCCCCTTTTTGGGATGCGCTGTGCATGGCACAGTGCTAAGAAAAAATAGATAACCAAAGCACTTAATGATTAGGGTTTCTCAGTAACCTAACCAACTTTTGATGCCCCAAGTATGGAAAGGGCACGCATTCTTGAATCCTTGCTTCTGATAAGCTAAGAAGCTTACTTCAAGTGTTAACCTTTTTCGATGAGGTGTTACTTGATCTTGGACATTGTTCAGTCATGAATAGGCAAAGGGCTCAAAATTTTGTCTGTGGGAACCTTGAGTTCATGATTCCATAATACCAAGTGTTTTATCAGCTTGTGATTATTTTTTGTTTTCTGCCCCAAGCAGGGGCATGATTGTCTTTGTCAATGATTCTTTGAATGCATGTCATTTCCTTGATCGGGTGTGTATTTGTTGATTGGTAACTGAGTGTTACTACCCCCTCAAGCGATGAATTGATGAGGGAATGACCAAAATGAGAAAAGCGACGAGTTGCTTGACCCAAGATGAATTTTTTAAGGGTGCCTTTAGTTATTTTTTGTTGAACGCTTATGTAGTTTCCCAACAATCTAACCTATTTTTTGTGGGTTTTGACCCTTTTTTGTGACGTCGATTAGGGTTGAAATTGTCAAAAATTCGTCCTCCCATGGAGCGGTTTGGATATGGTAGCCTTATTAGGGAGTAGGATAGTGATAATTTGTGGTCCTAACATCGATTTTTCATGCCAAGAATGTCAGGTGCAAAGGCACCTTTATTCGACAGAGTTATTGTTGTTTTTTGGTGGGTTTGGACCCTTTTTGTGATGTCGATTGGGGTTGAAATTGTCAAAAATCCTTCCTCCCGTGGAGTGGTCCAACTATGGTAGCCTTGTTAGGGAGTAGCATAGTGATAATTTATGACCCCGAAATCAGTTTTGTATGCCAATAATATCATATGCAAGGGCACCTTTGTTTAGCAGCTTTATTACTTTTTTTTTGGTGCATTTTTTTTGATGCAGTTTTGGTTGCTTTATTTCTTGCTTTGTAATCGTCCTAGGGTGGGACAATTACCAATTTTTTAATCATCCTAGGGTGTTACGAGTGCTAACTAGAGCGCTCATCCCAGGGTGGAATTATTACAGGCCTAAGAGCCTTTATAAGGGCCAAAACTAGGTTTTGGGCTCATTTGTAATCTTTTTTTCTGGCGATTTGGAGCTATGAGGAGGAGGAGTGTGAGTTTGCATAGCGGAGTGCTGCAAAAATTTTGTGGACACCATGAGTGCAAGGACCGGATCTTTGAGTGGCGGAGCTAAGGCGAGACCGGTAGGTGCTCCTTCTCTCTGCTTTATTTGTTTTTATTTTGTCTAAGTACAGTTAAAATCGTAATGAATTTTTTGTATTTCTTTTTTGTGTTTTAGACTAAGATTAAAACCCTAGTTAATTTTTTTTTTTGTATTTTGTTTTTGTGTTTAGACTAAGGTTAAGACCCTAGTTAATTTGTTTTTTTTTTTTTTTTGGTGTTGCATTTAGACTAAGATTAAAACCCTAGTGATTTTTTTGTTTTTTGTTTTTCTTGCGTTTAGACTAAGGTTAAAACCCTAGTTATGGTTTGTTGTTTTTTTGTTTTTATTTGTATACACTGCTGTACATTTGTTTTGTTGTTGTATAGTTCTTTTTTTGTTTTTGTTTGTATACACTATTGTACATTTGTTTTTTTGTCATGTTTTAATATTTTTGTGTTGTTTTTGTTTTTTAGGTTGTGAAGAGTCGGTATCGCCAACCGACTGTGTTCTCAGATGCTCGGGATGCACTGACTATTGCAGATTGGGAGTGGCTTGATGCCCTTGGGCTCAAGAAGGTGACGCGATTGGAGCCTATGGTGGGGGATCAGGCATATATGACTACCTTGATCAATTTGTGGGATCCCCACACCAACACCTTTCATCTCCCAACAGGGGAGATGATGGTTACTTTAGAGGACGTGTATCAGATTCTATGGATTTCGATAGATAGACTGCCTATTCGAAAGACTCCCCGTGATTAATAGACATCGATGCTGACATGGTGATTTGGGTAGGCGATGGAGATGGGGGTGGATAGGGTTGTGGAGAGGGCAGAAGTGGACTGCCTGATTAGCGAGATTCTAGTGCGATGGTGGCCAGGGAAGGGTATTTTGGGGGTGAGGCATGCATTGCTCATGACCCTCATCTCCAACATGCTGCTTCCCGACTCCTCAGGTGTGAGGTTCCATTGGAACCTGCTTGAGGTGGTTTTTAGATTTGTGGAGTGTCCGATAGCAGTGCCACTTATTATGATGTGGGTTCAGACACTATTGGCACAACTTTACGATGAGTTGTATGAGGTCCTCTATCGAAGGCAAAAGGGGATCAGGTGCAGCTATCCTTTGCAATGCTGGGAGTGGCAGCACATAGCTGTGGAGCGATCGCAGGAGTTGCCTTGGACCACTCAGGGTGACATTATGGATAGGGATATTGGGTATGCTACTCTATGGTGGAGGTCAAAGGAGCATGGGCAGAGTCTGTGATGGGCAGGTGATGCAAGTCACTATATTTATGCCTTCTCGTGTCTTGCTCAAGAGGAGGTGTTCTGGCGGTCATACCAGGACTATCCAGCCTTGCCCAAGGCTGGAGAGTGGCTCCAATGGGTATGTAGGGGGAGATGGTTAATCGGGCGACATGGGATAGAGTAGGAGCACTTCCCATACATTCGAGTGACTCGATAGTTTAGGGTGCGCCAGGGATTTCCTGGTGAGCCCTTGATATATCAACATCAGGGTGACAAGAGGACTCTAGTCTAGTCGATTATTGAACCACTAGGTGATGAGTCTGATGTAGTGATTGATGTCCCCAACATGGACAATGTCAGGGTAACTACAGAGTACAACTAGTGGTGGACGATGCGGCCATGGCAGGGTGAGGGGCCTCTAAGAGGTCTGAATGTGATAGTAGCAGGCGATGGGGGTGTGGAGGCACCGATGGAGGGTTGGGGGGCTCCTATCAATGATGTAGATATTGTGGAGGTAGATGAACTCACTAGGGATGATTTAGGGGTTTTATAGTAGCCAGATACAAAGGACATCCTAGAGCAGTGGGTACCGGAGCAGCATGACATCCCAGATATGCCCATGCCTTAGGCAGTCCTAGGGGATATGGAGGCTAGGTTTTGTGCTGAGATAGCATGATTAGAGGATCTACTACGGATATGGGATGAGGAGCACAGAGTCGAGAGGGATATCTTATGGGCTCAGTTGGTGTAGCAATATGACGCATTGGCTGCGTACTACCGATGGGATGTGGAGTGGGGTTGGTGTTGGGTGGAGTTGGAGGCTGAGATTATCCATCTTGATGGACAGTTATCTAAGCTCACTAGAGGTGGATCATCACACCATATGAGAGGCAGTGATACTGAGCAGTCTGCATCCTCTCATCACAGGCGGGTGGGTGAGGGTAGCGTTAGTGGGCATGATGCGAGGGCTAGCAGCAGCCGCCCTGAGAGGTCCCATAGGACCCACACCACTAGGGGTAGTTCTAGTCACATTGATCCTATGTGATCATGGTGTCCGACTCCCTAGGCTTTGGGGATTTGAGTTTTTAATTTTTTTGTGAGGTTAGAGTACCGTTTTATTGTAGCCTGAGAACATTTTTGACTTAATATATACATGACTCTCTTTTTGGATTATTTACTTGTTATGGTTTATTGCTCTTTTATGCACATTTATTTATGTTGATGTATGCATATGTTATTATGAATGTGAATGTTTTTGACTATATGGATGTATGCATATGGAATGGATGAAATGATTTGTTGATATATTGGCAGTGGCACCATAGACTTTACAGGATTTACTGGCTTTTTGTACTATGTGATTGCTTTGTGAGATGACTTTTTATGTGTAATTTTTTTTTGTTTTGTATTTTCTGATGGTGATGTAAGTAATGAAATGTACCACAGTTGTTTTAGAATGTAGTTAAGGTTTTTTGAGACTTAGATTTTTTAACTAACTAGCCAATACTTTACGTTTATCTTACAAGACTTTTGAACAAGGTACGAATCAGAGTTGAGTTTGACCAAGTTATTTCACTTCCCTATGTGTGTGATTGAATTTTTTTATGTGGTATTTGTCAGGATACCGCTAGTGCCAGATAGGCTATCAAACAAACTTGTACTAAGGATCACCTGATTAGCTCCACTAACTTCTTTGTTGTATTTAGTAAGATTAATTTGTGGTGCAATCTAGGATACCATAAGCTAGCTCATCCACATACAAACATTGATCTGTAAACAATTTAATGCGATAGATATATCATCATGCGAGGGGTTTTGCCACCAGTGACTAGCAGGCTATCCACCAAACCAGTTGTGAGGATCACCTCATGACCTTCCTGTAGCACCCTAAAATTGGCGCAGTGAAATTGTAATAATTACATTCACTCTAGTAAATAATTTAAATTCAAATTTTAACCTCCCAAACCGCCCGTTAACCGTCGGGTAATCCGTTTCCCCCTTTTTCGTGCCATTTTTAGAGGTTGTTTTGACCGTTTGACGATATCGTCGCCGATCAGACGATATCGCCCCAGATCTGACGATTTCGTCTGGGCTAGGACGTCCAGACGATCTTGTCTCAAAACTAATTTTGCACAATTAGCTTCTATTCCAACGGGCCTCTAATCCGGGCAGAAGCGTGTCTGCGCCGTTAGAGACCCTCCCCCATTGGAGATCTCCCAAATAGGGATGATCTCCAACCTCCTAACCTCCCTCCTAAGCCTATTTAATCCTAAGCCCTCCCCTTAGCACCCCCCTGGCTGAAATTCCTGTAACCCGACTTCATACACGTTAAAACATCCCAAATTCATATTTTGCATTAGTTCTATACAATTTTGTTGTAGGTACCTTATTGTTTTTCAGTCGAAGCAAGCTTACATCGTCGTCGACGAACCTGTTCAGATCGGAGGCGATCCTGTCGAATCAGAGACGATTTCGTACCAATGCGAGACGATTTCGACTGCAGTCAACATTGAGGCAATCAGTGCCTAAAGTTTGCATTTCTTCTTCCCTTTTTTTGTTGTTTTATGTTGTAATTAGCAATTTTATTCAGTATTTTATGCTATTCTGCATTTTGGAGTTCACCCATCTAGATTAAATGCATAATTAAGTCATAATTATTATCAAATTAGCATAATTCATTCATGTTTCTGTTTTTAAGTTTTAGTTTGATATTATTGCTGTCATTTTACACTGTTTCCCTCTGTTAGGATAGTTGTATTTTCTGTATTTTGCACCTATTTCTCTGTTTGCAGGTCTCTGACGAATTCGTCAGATCTCAGATGATCTTGTCTGATCTCAGATGATCCTATCAAATCAGAGGTGATCCTGACTGCTTCAAGAATCAGAATCTTCATCAGACATCCGGATCAGGTATTCTTCTTTTAATATTCTGTAATTTCTCTATTTTTTAGTTCTATTCTACTTTTTGTATTCATTTAATTTGCATCTTCATATAGAATAGCTTAGACGCATTTTGGCCAAACCTAGGATTTGAATGCTTAAGGCTAAAACTGAACACATAAAACACATTCCCAACCTAGGCGTGGAAACTGCCATTAAATGTTTCCTGGTGAACCCACCATCCGTCGAAAAATCACCAATATACACCTCCCTTGAGAGGCGGGACCTTCGCAAGGCCTCTCGATCCGAGGTACCACGACATCCTTTTCACATCCCCCTTCTGGGCATGGATCCTATAGCTTGAAGGTAAGGGTGTGAAAAATTTGGAGCGATACATTTTGGTGAACCCGACGTGAATGCATTGTAAACCTTTTGAAAACAAAAACAAAAAAAAAATAAAACAACTAAAACATAGATGCATTTTAGATCATTTAAATTTAATATCATGTTTAGATGGTAGCTCCTAAGAAAATATTAGCAGTTACTATAAATGTAGAAAACCATTTGGCAGCCATAGAAATCAATTATGTACTTAGTGTGCCTGAAACAGATAGAAATCAACTCTTGTGGGACGAACTTGATAGAAGACTTAGTGTCATCTCATCTAGGTCAACAAAACTTAAACAAATCAAGAGGCTAGTCCTAGATAGAATCCTGGATCCTCATCAACTTGTCTTTTATCATGAACTTCAGAGAGCCTGCCATAGATGGTTAGCTTATAGGAGAGCTCTTGTATCTTCAAAATTGTTCACCTTCGAGGAATACCTCGAGAACGCAGCCATTGTACACCAGTTCCTAGGTCTTGTAGAAGACCAAGAGGTTGTTCTTACAGATAGGGAAATATGGAATAGAGTTCCTCGAGCTGTGTTATATCGAGAGTATTGCCACGAGCTTTACTTCTATCAACCAACATCTGAGACAGATAATATCACTATAGCTCTTTTCATTAAATTTTTAAAAGAAAACTTTCAATTTGAAGAAGAACACTTCATGACTCCTGAAGAACTCGAGCCCATTAATGATATTTATAAATTGTTTATAGAAAACTAGATTATTACTTTCAGTCTTATTTCTTGCATTTATTGTGTTATTTGTTGTCTTTACAATATTATTTCAAAAACAAAGAAAACTAAAAACTAAAAACATAGCAAAAACTTAAACATTTCATTTTAGATATTGTAGTAGGTATATAATTAATATATACCTCTTAAACTTGTTGCATATATATATATATATATATATATATATATATATATATATTTATATATATATATATTTGCTGAAATCTGAAAATTAAGGCACAATGCCTAAACTTAGGAATGGTAAACAAACTGTAGGAGAAGAAGAAGATTGGTTACAAGATACAACTAGAGACCCAAATGTCCTTCTTGAAGATCCAATTCCGGAAGGAAAAACTCTAGATCAACCAGAACATGACCTAGGTGAAGACAATGAACAAGAAGAAAGTGTTAAAGAGGATGGACCCTCATCCCCTAGAGTAGCTCCAGATGGAACTATTGCTTTTGACAACGTAGATCATTTTCAGAAATTTCTCAATGATAACATTGACGCCCTTAATGTGGCAGTTCGTATTGATAAAGGGCAAATTAGTAACACTCAAGCAGCCATGGAATATATGTATGATGTGCGCACTAATCCCTTGTCTTTCATTGATCAAGAAAGTGATAAGGCTGGGCCATCCAATACAGATATGGTCACTATGATGCAAAACATGTCAAAACAACAGGTTATCCAACCTCCTAAGGAACCTGTTATTCAACCTAAAATCATTCCCACACAAAAGAAAACTTCCTTCACTACTTTATTTTGCCAAACTATTGAGCAATATGCTTCAAGTAAACAAAAACCTAAAACGAAGCCAAACACCAATTTTCAACAATCTGGAATACAACATAATACAACTTCAAAATTCCTTCATAACACTTTTCCTACCAACAATTTACACAATAGCAACATAGCATCTAATCTTCATGTCCCTCCATCATATGCTCACAAAACCCATGTCAATGCCCTACCAAACCAATATGGGGGGCAAACTAGTAATCTGGAAGCCATGGTGAAACAGTTAGCTTCGCGTATGGACCAGATAGATCCCTACCGTCCCTCGTACAATTATCGAGAGATATGTAGTCAACCTTTGGATCCCATGGTTGTAGCTCAACCATACCCTAAGCATTTTCCCATGCCCATCTTGCCTATATATAAAGGAACCGAAGATCCCATAGAGCATCTTCGCATGTTTAGGATAGCATGTCATGATATATCACATGATGACTTGCTATTACTAAAAATGTTCCCGAAAAGTTTAGGTGGAATGGCATTAGAGTGGTACTATCAATTGCCCACTCATTCTTTGAGAAACTTTGAAGAAACAGCTGAATCTTTTGTCCATCAATTTAGTGCCTACATCGAGAGGCATGTAACCATTAAAGATCTATACAACTTAAAACAAGACAAGGATGAATGTTTTGCTGATTTCTTAGCTAGATGGAGGCAATTGATAGGAAAACTGCACTTTGTGCTACCTTATAGGGAAATGTTGGACATTTTTATCAATAATTTACAAGAACAAATATCTTATGAGCTATCAATTGCTACTTTAACTACCTTCGATCAAGCTATAGATTTAGCTCGAAGAGTAGAAGATGCCCTCATTAGGAGAGGCCAACTTAGGAAGAAGGATGATGAGAAAACATCCAGAAATCAATATAAAAACAAACAAGTTGTTGGTGACGGAGTCACTGACAACAAAAATGTTGCTAATATCAATGCAACGAAGACAACAAAAAAATTTATATTGAAACCTCCTGATAAGCCTCCTCGAGAATTTACTAGATTGAATCAACCCTTATCAACTATTTTACCTCAATTACTCGAAAGAGGTTTGATCCAATTACCAGCTATCCAGGAACCTGATCCAACTATACCCGGATACAGAGCTGACTTACATTGTGATTTCCATAGAGGACCTGGACACTCTACCAACGCTTGTAAAAGGTTGAAACATAAAATACAAGATTTGATTGATAATAATGAAATGGAGGTGCAAGCCTTCCAACCTAAACAAAATGCTCCTAATAATGCTCAAAAGACCATTCCCCAAAATCAAAATCAAAATGCTAATCAAACATTAGACATATTTCAACACCCTTTACCAAGACATGGTAAAGAGGTGGCCAATCAAATCGAACATCATAATGTTCCTCCTCCTACCCGATATGTAGGAACCATTAGCGGACAATTACCTATTCAGGATCCTCAAATATTTGACACAACCTTATCCCTGGTTACGACCAGGCCCTTACATAATTTTCAAACTTCAGATTCTAGTGATATAGAATCAGATACTGAAAGTGAACTAGACATTACTTCAAACCAATCGAATAGTTCTGAAAATGAATCAGATCCTATTCAACCCATCACAGATGCTATGGTTCCAGAAGAACCATTTCCTAGAAGAGTTACTACTCGACCTTCTTCTAATCAATTCCTCTCAAATGAACAAGCCATAAATGCTAGACCGAGACCAGTTCAACGTCCTCAATATAACATTGTAGGTACCATTGGAGTCGTTACCCGACAACAGGCTCAAAATTCTCAACAAGAACCAAATCAGAATGATGGATCAGCTCCATTTGTTTTGAAAAATCCCAATAAAGGGAATCATGCTCCTAATGTTCAACCTAAACCCCCTTACAATATTAATGAGCAATTATCCAATACTATAGCCAGAATTTCCCTTTTGGATTTATTAAGATCTTCTCCCACCCATAGGGATGAGTTGATGCTTACATTAAGCCAAATGATGGTACCTCAAAACATTCAACCTTGAAGCTATGGCCAATACTATCATCACTCGAGAGGTTGATTGTATTGACTTTCGGGATAAAGATATCCCACAACACAGTTTACATAAGGACAATCCCTTATATATTATTGCTCTAATTGGAGATGTAGCTGTCAAACGAGTCTCGATTGATAATGGCTCATCTCTAAACATTTGCACTTTTGACTTCTACCAACGATTTGGCTTTAGAAGTGATGAAATGAAGAAAACTGATATGATTATCAAAGCTTTTAATGACGAAACACAAGAAACGTGTGGAGTTATTACCATCCCCTTGCAAGTTGGTCCTAGAACCCTAGAAACAACCGTGTTTATTGTACATTGCTCGACATCGTACAATATACTTTTGGGTCGCCCTTGGATCAATGCGATGCGAGCGGTCCCATCAACTTTACACCAATGTGTTAAATTTGAATTTAAAAATCAGTTGGTCACTATCCATGGTGACCCTAGACCCTTTGATATGTGTGCTTTGGCAGAACCTCGTTGGAGTGCAATTTTGCCCCGCTCTGTCATCCACACATCCTAGTTCTTATTTTTCATCTAAACGTGTGAAACACACACCCATAACTTCACCTATTTCCCCTCCATTAATTTCATCCTCTTATATAGATCAACAATCTTCTAAACAAATCACTCTAGAACCTCAAAAAGATCTTAAATCTACAACCAATCCTTCATGTTCTATCCCTATAAATTCAAAACCTATAGACACATCTATCATACCTTCCACATCTAAAGATATAGGGAATAATCCTTCTACATCTTATGCTCTTTCTGATGAACTTTTACCAGATTTATCCACAATCTTAATATCAGAAAAAACAAATGCTTTCATGCAAGATTCAATTCTTTTAAATAACTTGCCGCCATCTCCTCGTACTTTGGGCCTCCCACAACCTATGGGAAGTACTTACCAAGTCGGGAGTTGTGCCTTCATTTATAAAGGATATGACTGGGGAAGAATCCCTCGGAATATCAAAACTCATCATGAGGGATATGCTCGGTGTTATTTTACCAATGAATATATTAAAGCTAAACCCATAATGCTTAAAATGGGATATAAAGGGAAAGGCTTGGGACCTTTCCAAAATGGCATGAAAGAACCTTTCGAGGTAGAACCGTGGCTTGCCCGCTGTGGTGTGGGCCTATTTCCTAGTAAGGGTCAACCCTTTCCTTTTGAAGATGATGATCACCTCATATGTTATCAAGATTATTTGGATAGGCATGTTGATTTGCCTCTAAAAAATCAGTCGTTTACATGTAACATGCTATCCATAGCTTACCCTGAAATGATTGCTGACCCCGATGAAGAGTTGGAAGGAGATATCTTCCATGATGTCTCTGTTGAAGAGATGTTACACAATGGATTTTATTTTGATGGTTCTATACCAACTATAGCCCAACTTGAGACCACTAATCCTCAAGATGAATTATCCAAATTAACCTTACAAGAATTACAAGAATTGGGCGTTTCACCCGCCCCACCTAATTTTGAAAGAGATCTACACATGGAGGTAGAAAACGTCATTAAAATTAATATTGGAACTGAGGATAATCCTCACATAATCAATATTGGATCAGAATTAAGTCAAGAAAAACAAGAGCAATATATTGCATTCCTTAAAGAGTATGAAGATGTCTTCGCTTGGACATATGAAGATATGCCATGTCTAGACCCTTCTGTAGTCATGCATCATCTAGTGGTCCATCCGGATGCTAAACCTGTTAAACAAAAACTTAGAAAAATGCATCCCAAAGTGGCTCTGCTAGTCAAAGGGGAGTTAGAAAAACTCTTGAATGTTGTCTTTATACAAGCTATTGATTATGTTGAATGGATCTCAAATGTAGTTCCAGTTACCAAAAAAGAAGCTACCAAAGTTAGGGTTTGCACAGATTTTAGAGATATTAACGTTGCATGCCCTAAAGATGACTTTCCTCTTCCAAACATGGATCAAATCATTGACTTTACTGTCGGGAGTGGGATGATGTCCTTAATGGATGGATTCTCCGGTTATAATCAGATCAGGATAGCTCCTGAAGATCAGGCTAAAATAACCTTTATTACCCCCTAGGGTACTTTTTGTTGGAAAGTGATGCCATTTGGCTTAAAGAACGCAGGTGCAACCTATCAACGAGCTATGACTTATATTTTTCATGATATGATGCATGATATCCTACATGATTATGTAGATGATATTATAGCTCACTCTATTATTGAAGATAATCATTTAGATGATTTGAGAAAAGTTTTTAATCGATTACGAGAATATCTTATTCGATTAAATCCAGCAAAATGCATATTCGGAGTTAAGTCCGGTAAACTATTAGGGGTTTTAGTTTCTTTACGTGGTATCAAAATCGACCCTCTCAAGATTGCGGCTATCACCGATATGCCCACACCTACTAATATATCCGAGTTACGAAGTTTACAAGGTAAGCTTCAAGCCATCCGTCGCTTCATCGATAAGCTGGCGGACAAAACCGGTCCCTTTCTTAAACTCCTTAAGAAGGATGTCCCTTTTAATTGGGACGACGAATGTAGAGAAGCTTTTGAACTTCTCAAACAATACCTCCTTAATCCACCTGTGCTTTCACCGCCTAAACCTGATCGCCCATTTCTCCTATATATTTTAGCTTTAGATTCTGCCTTAGGAGCTATGTTAGCTCAGCTTGATGATGAAAAGAGAGAACGTGCTAATTATTATATTAGCCGAACCTTCATCAGTTATGAAACCCGCTATACAACGTTAGAGAAACTATGTCTAGCAGTCGTGTTTGCTATGCAAAAATTATGACATTATATGCTTAGTCAAAAAACTTATGTCATTGCCAAATATGATCCCTTGAGGTATCTCATGAGTCGACCTTATTTATCGGGTCGCACAACCAAGTGGGTTCTTGCTCTAAGCGAGTTTGATCTCACATTCATAGGACAAAAGTCCGTTAAGGGTCAAATCATAGCAGATCAATTAGTTGCTGCACCCTTAGAGTCTACCCATCCCCTCATCATTGAGTTTCCTCGATGAATGCCTTCAATTAGAGGCAGACCATATTGAACAATGGTCCTTATACTTTGATGGAGCCCGATGCATGAGTGGGGCTGGTGCGGGTATTATTTTAATATCCTCACAAAAACATCTTATTCCTCTGTCCTTCAAATTGACATTTGCTTGCACCAACAATATTGCTGAATATGAAGCTCTAATCCTTGGATTACGAGCTGCCTTAGCGCTAAAAATTAAACATCTATTAGTTTTTGGTGATTCTCAACTGGTTATAAACCAAATTAATGAAGTTTATCAGACCAGAGATGATAAACTATGCCCATATAAGGCCTATGTTTTACAATTAATGTCCCTATTTGATCAAGTTACCTTGGAAGCTATTCCTAGAACTTGCAACCGTGCAGCTGATGCTATGGCCGTAGCTGCATCTCTCCTACCCTTGGAGTTAGATGACGAATATGCCACTATCATTATTCGTCGACTCCAGGAACCCGCTTCAAATAAGTCATGCTTAGAACCTTTGGATGTGTTTCTAATCAATGAAACTACTCCTGAACCTTGGTATATGGACATATTTGATTTTCTCCAAAATGGGACTTTCCCTGCCAATTCTAATAGAAACCAGCGTCGGTTATTACGTAGACGAGCAAGTCGATTTGTAATAATTGGCAATACTTTGTATAGGAGATCTTTTGAAGGTATCCTATTAAGATGTTTGAATTTAGAAGAATCCAAATCAGCCTTGAGTGAAGCCCACGATGGATCTTGTGGAGGACACTTCAGTGGTAGTGTCATTGCTAAAAAGCTCCTTCGGATAGGATACTTTTGGCCTACCATGGAGAATGATGCACATGAGTATGTGCGCCATTGCGACAAGTGCCAGAAACATGCTGACCTTGTCCATGCGCCTGCACAAGAACTGCAGGCTATTTCATCTCCTTGGCCCTTTTCAAAATGGGGCTTAGATATTATTGGCAAAATCAATCCTGTGTCATCTGATGGACACAAATTCATCATAACCGCCACTGAGTATTTCACGAAGTGGGTTGAAGCTATGCCTTTAGCTTCCTGCACTGGCACACAAGTCTCTAAATTTATTTTTAATCAAATCATTTGTAGGTTTGGAATTCTTGCAAATCTCATCTCTGACAATGGAACTTGTTTCAAAAATAAAGATGTTAAAAAATTATGCCAAAAATATAAGATTCAACATCGTTGGTCCACTCCCTATTATCCTCAGGGTAATGGTCAAGCAAAAGCATCTAACAAAACCTTAATCAAAATTCTCAAAATATTGGTCAATAAAACTGGCCGTGACTGGCACATTCAGTTATATCCAACCTTGTGGGCCTATCGAACTAGTGTTCGAACCCCCACGGGAACTTCACCATTTGTTTTGGTTTATGGTGTTGAAGCCGTTTTTCCATTTGAATTAGAAGTTCCTTCTTTGGCTCTGCTACTTCAAGATACCGAAGTAGGAGATGAATATCATGTTGGCAGACTCAGTCAACTGGAACTCCTAGATGAAAAATGCATCAATGCTTTGGAGCATCTCCGTGCCTACCAAAACAAGCTTAAAAGATCATATGCTAAAAAAGTTCGTCATCGATCCTTTGAGATCGGCGACCTTGTTTTAAAAGAAAATAAAAAAAATACTAATGCAACTAAGGACCTTAAAGGTAAATTTGAGCCCAAGCTGGCTTGGACCATACATTATTACTTGCTAAATTTGAATCAGGAGCATACAAATTATCTACCTTAGATGGTAAAGAACTTAAAGAACCCATGAATATTTTGCATCTTAAACGTTACTATGTATAAATTTGGTCATTTCATCCATGTATATATTTGTTAAATACAAAATCACTATCTTGTATTTCTTTCAATTTATAAATTCAAAAACACCAAAAACATTCATAATCATCAAAATCTTCAAAACTATTTGTTGCATTTATTTATGGCACTTGTTAATTTTTTGTTCAAAAATAAAAAAATAATGATAAAAATATAAAAACAACAATATTCTTGACTCTTTCGAAACCAAAACAATATAAAGAAGAAAGAGAGAGTCAACATTCTCAAAACTTCTCAAAAATCATTTATATATATTTTCTTACAATTATTGCAGTTATATGTTTCAAATTATTTTGGATAAATTAGCATTTATTTGGAATCTCTCACTTTCACAAAAACAAAAATAAATATCTTGATTTTATCTGGCATGATTACTAATCTCTCTTATATCAAAGTCCACAAAATTCAATTAAATAAAGTTTGAGCATAGAGAATTGATCTTGTTATTTACTTAAACCAAGCACATCTTTTCACAATAAAATGATTATATTTGTAATTTCCATGCTTTGCTACATAGTAGAAGTGGTTTCTTGAGCGAAAAGTTTCCCCTGCTATCCTATCATGCACATGGTCTAGAATCTTTGAGAATTGGCAAAAGGACAAGCTCACCCCTACCCAGAATAAAAATCCCTTGCTCTACAACTAATCCGAGCAAGTATCCCTAGTATAGAACAAAAAGAAAAGTTCAAGAAAAAGAGAAAAAGAAAAAAATGTTATTTTATATCATTACAACAATATTTCAAGCATTATCTCAATTATCAAGCAAAAATACAAAAAAAGAAAAGAAAAAAAAAAAAAAAAGAAAGCAAAAGCAAAAGCAATAAAATCCCTTTCCCTACCCTTTGAAAAGAAAAGAAGGGTTGATGAGCTTGAATCCCTGGAATTCTCAATTATTCGAAAGCTGTGAGGTAAGCCCCATAACAGGTGGTTTGTGCCCAACCTGCTTGGCCTTGGGTAACTCCTAGCGTGGCGATATGTCTGTCACATTAGCGACCTTCTTTTGTACAGACCTATGTCTGCTTATGGATTAGCTAGCTCTTGATAATCCGACTTACATAGTAGTCTAGTATGGTTATATGCATCTACATCATGGTTAATGAACACTTATTTGGTTTCTTCAAATCACTTGTATCATATTATCTTGCTCAAAACTGGTAAATGAACATAGCAATTGCACACACATTTTATATTTGAGAGATTTTGTGTATCATTATGATAAATCAAGATTGGAAATGAATTCACATATGCACATGGGATTCCTTATAAATCTAAATTTTGTCTTTAAAATACTTTGAAATATTTTTTGCAAATTGTTTGAAATAATTCATTTTCTTCTTTCAAGTACAGTTGTTTAGACAACTATATGCATAATAGAAAAATCAAAATTTCTTTCAAAACCATACAATCAAAACATATATATATATATTCGACTTTCGCGACGATGGTATAGTTCCAAAACCAAAATTGGAATTTTATGCCTAGCGCAAGTCCTCATCTTCATATTTTCTGTTTATTAAAAATCAATCATGCAATAAAACTATCTATTTTTTTGATTTTCGCGATGATGGTATAAGTCTATACCTACATATTCTATGCCTAGCGCAAACCATTGTAACAATTTTTATTCCCCATTTATTTAAAAATCATGAAAACCATATGACTTAAATCATTCTGTTATACAAATTATGCTTTTAAAGCAAACACATTATCATTATTTCATGTCATTATGTCAACCTTCAAATTTGCAATGATGGTATAATTCCTAAGGAATTATCCAAAAATTTATCACACTTAGGAATTTATGCCTAGCAAAAATCATTTTAACATTATTTCATGCATACTATTTTCATGAAAATCTGAAAAACAAACCATCATCATCATCATTTGCACCATTGCACCAAAGTCTTAAGACAGTCTCTTAAGCACTCTTTTACTTTTAACAATATTTCTATACTGGGATTAGCTTGACGACCGAGTGAGCGACGACTCCATGAAATGGTCTATAATAGCGACAATGTCCTTTGAAATTATTGTTAGAAGTCTCTTTTATTTTTTATCACATTACATCACAAACAACCAATTTGTTACATCAGATTATTTCATTTAAAATATTACAGCATGACATCAAAATTATAAATTTTCAAAATGACATAATTTCATGAATCCTCAATCCAATCATCAAATTAATCAATCAAACATAAAAGCATCATAAAAATACATAACACAAGTCATATGATCAAAAATATCTCATCTATATATATCAACAGTATATATACATCATCTCAAAATTGGATTGGTATGCCACAATTTGTACCTCGGCATACTCAATCCTCTATCAATTATAATAATTCTCTATATATCAATCTGTACAATGTAGTGTAGTAGCTAGCCTCGAGAACCCCTCGAGCTCTCAGCCTCATCTCCTCCCCTACCCTGAGGTGGACGAGGTGGCCCCATCGTAGTATGTGTAGTACTACGAGTCCTAGTCGTCGATCGAGACGAAGTCCTCGATGACCCGATCCTGATCGGATCTACGATGTTAGCTGGCAGGGGTAGTCTATCCTCCTCTGGCACCAGCTGATAGTACAATGTCTGATAGAAAGTAATTTGGGCAATAGCCCGTGTCAGCTCCCTAGTGCTCGCCCCTCCGCCCCGTGCCCTGAGGCATGCAATCTCGTCTCTGAGCTGTGTAACCTCAGCTCGATGTCATGCAACCTCCTCCTGTAGGGTCTGCACCTGTGCCTGGAGATGGATCGTCTCCGCTCGGAGAGTCGCTGTCTCGCTACTCTCCCCTGTGTCGACACCCTTGCCCTTGTCGAGCGATGGTGGCCTCTCTCTCTATGGAGAAGGGGGTCTCTCCGCCCTCCTCTCCCGTTGTCGTGGCCTCTCCTATGCCTGTGGCCTCCTCAGCTCTCTCTCATTGTGACCCTGGGCCGCCTCCATAGCTGCCTAGCATCGCCTCCCTATCCGATGCACAACTACGTGTATCGGACCCTGAGCCCTCGTCATCCGAGGAGGGCGGATGCCTACGTACCAGGCATCATAGCCATCGGCTACCCCTACGTCATCCCCATCCACTGGCTGAATGGGGGCATCGTCCGAGTCCTGACTCTAGAAGCGCTGCATGTCTGGAGCCCCGCTAACTATGGTGTTATCTCGGATAGTCCGAGAAAACTCGTAATCCCTGAGAGATGGGATCCCCTACTATAGACCGAACTATCACAAAACTCGGTCGTAGCGGTGGAGCTCCACCTCTCCCCTCTCCATCCATAACCAGCAAACTCGCCTAATGTGAGCTAGCTCCTGTCCATCCTCGGCCCACCCTGGGTGCTCTCGCCATGGCCTCTAGGTGATCTGATCCGGGACAAGGTCATCCAGCAGTCTCCGGGACATCGATAGATCAATCCGCCGTTGTGACCCTCTCCGGAGCCACCAGTAGAAAACTCGGGGCCTCTCCCCATCAATCCCTATCAAAGGAAGCCCTATCGGCCTCCGCACTGCAATGTGCTCCCAGCACCAAACCTGTAGGAGCGATGTCATAACTAGACATCGGCCGCCCTTGTACACGACCCCATGCAGGATCCTGTACAACCGGCATAGAACAAAGCTGCCCCAAGAAAATCTGTAACCATGGTCTCGCATATCGTAGATCACATCTGCTAGCATCCATGGTACCCTACACCCGCTCTGGTGGCACAGCAGAAGTCCACCAACCACTCCGGCTAAAACCTGTGTGAGTCTAGATGCCCCAGGCATCTGACGCAGCGCCTCGATGTTAACTCCGCCCTTCTCCAGGGTGAAGCTCGGGTCACCACACAACCGTCCCATAGCATGGCCCTGATTGGCCGTAGGAGTGATCAACCGTCCTTGTATGGGGATCCTCAGAATCCTCCATACATCCTCTAAAGTGGGAGTCATCTCCCCTGTAGGTAGCCAAAAATAGGAAGAACCCGGATACCACCTCTCTGCTAGGGCTGTCAGTAGCCCCATGTCTGTAGACACTTGTGGCATTTCTGCCACATGCTATAAGCGGCCTGTGCCAGCTGATCCCGCTCTGCCTATGTAAGAGCGGCCAAGTCATCTCTCAAACCTCCATATTTCCATTCTCTGCTCTTTAGCAATCCTCTCTACAACATAAAAAAAAACAATAAACAATCATTAATAACAAACTCAAGTGATTAATAATGCAAGTTAAAATAAGTTCAATTTAATCAAATGATGATATCGTCCACTATTGGACGATATCGTCCCAAATTTGAACAAATTCGTCTCCGATTTTGCAAGCCGAAATCGTCCCTAATTTGATGAAATCGTCCCCCTTTCGCCGATTTCGCCCTTAGACGAAATTGGCGAACTTGAGACGATTTCGACGGCCCAAAAATGGCCGCGATGCTCAAAATTCATTTAAAATTTACCTAAAAAGCATGTAAATTCAAATTAAATCATTCTAAATTAAGTTTAGACTCTTACCCATAGCCCGCGTCGGACCTCTGTTGATCTGTGCGTCGCATCTCCACCATTTTTGCTTCAGAGCTCTAAAACCAGAAAAATGAACAGTAAAAATGAATTAGGGTTTTACCCTATTTTTCTTAATTTTATTCAAAAATAATTTTTTGCTTTTTCGCGTTTTTACCTCAAACGTTCGATTTGGGTAAAAACACGGAGGGACACCATAGTAAGTCGTCGTACGATTCGACCTAGAATCGTCGCCTAAAAATGGGAATAATTTTTGCTTTCTCGTAGATCGAGAAGAACTCATCTTTAACGCATTTTCTTTGGAAAATTCGCTAAAGAGGGGGCAAAATGTAGCACCCTAAAATTGGCGCAGTGAAATTGTAATAATTACATTTACTCTAGTAAATAATTTAAATTCAAATTTTAACCTCCCAAACCGCTCGTTAACCTCGGGTAATCCGTTTCCCCCTTTTTCATGCCATTTTTAGAGGTTGTTTTGACCGTTTGACGATATCGTCGCCGATCAGACGATATCGCCCCAGATCTGACGATTTCGTCTGGGCTAGGACGTCCAGACGATCTTGTCTCAAAACTGATTTTGCACAATTAGCTTCTGTTCCAACGGGCCTCTAATCCGGGCAGAAGCGTGTCTGTGCCGTTAGAGACCCTCCCCCATTGGAGATCTCCCAAATAGGGATGATCTCCAACCTCCTAACCTCCCTCCTAAGCCTATTTAATCCTAAGCCCTCCCCTTAGCACCCCCTGGCTGATAATTCCTGTAACTCGACTTCATACACGTTAAAACATCTCAAATTCATATTTGCATTAGTTCTATACCAATTTTGTTGCAGGTACCTTATTGTTTTTCAGTCGGAGCAAGCTTACATCGTCGTCGACGAACCTGTTCAGATCGGAGGCGATCCTGTCGAATCAGAGACGATTTCGTACCAATGCGAGACGATTTCGACTATAGTCAACATTGAGGCAATCAGTGCCTAAAGTTTGCATTTCTTCTTCCCTTTTTCTGTTGTTTTATGTTGTAATTAGCTATTTTATTCAGTATTTTATACTATTCTGCATTTTGGAGTTCACCCATCTAGATTAAATGCATAATTAAGTCATAATTATTATTAAATTAGCATAATTCATTCATGTTTCTATTTTTAAGTTTCAGTTTGATATTATTGCTTGTCATTTTACACTGTTTCCCTCTGTTAGGATAGTTGTATTTTCTGTATTTTGCACCTATTTCTCTGTTTGCAGGTCTCTGATGAATTCGTCTGATGAATTCGTCAGATCTCAGACGATCTTGTCTGATCTCAGACGATCCTGTCAAATCAGAGGCGATCTTGACTGCTTCAAGAATCAGAATCTTCATCAGACATCCGGATCAGGTATTCTTCTTTTAATATTCTGTAATTTCTCTGTTTTTCTGTCTTAATTCTGTTTTCTGTATTCATTTAATCTGCATCTTCATATAGAATAGCTTAGACGCATTTTGGCCAAACCTAGGATTTGAATGCTTAAGGCTAAAACGAACACATAAAACACATTCCCAACCTAGGCGTGGAAACTGCCATTGAATGTTTCCTGGTGAACCCACCATCCGTCGAAAAATCACCAATATACACCTCCCTTGAGAGGCGGGACCTTCGCAAGGCCTCTCAGTCCGAGGTACCACGACATCCTTTTCACATCCCCCTTCCGGGCACGGATCCTATAGCCTGAAGGTAAGGGTGTGAAAAATTTGGAGCGATACACTTCCTAATGCTGAGAGTTCTAAATTTTATTGGGATACTTGCTCTCGTATGTAGTGATAAAAATCACTATTTTTTTTATTTTTGTTTTTTTCTTTTGAGCAAGGGATTTGAATTTTGAGTGATGAGAATCACTATTTCTTGTGCTTTTTGATGTGTGCACTTTGAGGATTTTGATGTCAAACTTTGGAGTTTGTACTTTGACTTTTGCAATTTTTTTTTTTGGTGTTTTGCAACTTCTTGAGAATTTGGGATTTTTGACAGTGGTAAAAGCCACTATTTATTTTGGGGAATTGGGTAGGGAAGATGCTTGTCCTTTTGCCAACTCTCAGCATTCTTGGGGTCATTTGCACAGGGGGATGAGCGAGATAACATTTTCACTATATGGTATCCTAGATTGCTTTGCAGGTTTCATCTTTCGTTCACACAACTTGGGAATTTTTATGTGTTTTAACTTGTGTTGGGATGCTACGTAACAAGGTGTGATCCAAGTAAAACTCTACCTTTGTAAAAATCTGTCTGACTTTGTACAATTTTTGGCTAGAAATCTAAAGACATACTGAATGACGAAAAACCCTAAATACATTAGAAGACAATTGACTATGATATGGTGAAAAATGTGGATGGCGTTATTCTTGTTGGATCATTTACAAAGTGGAAAAATGTGGGAAATGATGGAATTGCCGAGTAATTACAGTCTATGGTGCTTTTGACATGTATGATCAACAAATATGCAATGTATGTATGCGATGCCTAATGCAGCTTATTTTTTTATTTTTTTGATTTTTTAAGAGTATGCATGGAAGTGAGATGCAATTTTTTTTGTTATTTTTGATTATTTTGTTGTTTTTGAATATTCATTATGGTTGGTTTATCCCGAATGGGTGCGGACCAAGTGATTCTTATGGATCCTTGGAGGTTTTGACCAAAGGGATTATAGATACCTTTGGGGCATTTTAGGTTGACCAAGCGATTGTGGGAATCCTTGGAGCTTTTGGTTTGACCAAAGGGATTATGGATACCTTTGGGGCATTTTGGGGTTGACCAAGCGATTGAGGGAATCCTTGGAGCTTTTGGTTTGACCAAAGGGATTATGGATACCTTTGGGGTGTTTTGGGTTGACCAAGTGATTATGGGAATCCTTGGGGCTTTTGGGTTTGACCAAAGGGATTATGGATATCCTTGTGGCTTTTTTGGTTTGACCAAAGGGATTATGGTACCTTGGGGCATTTTGGGTTGACCAAGCGATTATGGGAATCCTTGGAGCGTTTGGGGTGGGCTATGGCTCTTTTAAATGTGGAATGGCCTCAAATGACTGATGTTCAAGGGTTCTAGTTCCTTGATTCCTTCAAGAGAGGCGAGCCGGTATGTTCTAGGTCCTATTTTACTATTGATTACATAAGGACCTAACCAGTTTGCCATGAACTTGTCCCTTAAATGGGGTGGCAAGTTAGAATTTTGTTGGTTCTCTTTTAAGACCAGGTCACCAACCTGAAAGTCCCTCAGGTGAACTTTCATGTTGTATGCTTTCTTAAGTCGCTCTTGGTAGATACGTAAATGCTCGAGAGCATTGATGCATCGTTCATCGAGCAACGTAAGCTGGTCTAACCGGGCCTACCATGCAGTGTCATCATCGATGAACTCTTGCATTGATATGCATAGGGAAGGTATTTCCAACTCGAGAGGCATGACTGCCTCGGAGCCATACACCAACGAAAAATGGAGTTGCCCCAGTGGGCGTCCGAATGCTAGTGCGATAAGCCCAAAGAGCAAGTGGTATTTGAATGTGCCAATCCTTATGACTATCTATGACTATCTTTTTAAGGATGGCAACTAGCATTTTGTTTGACGCCTCTGCTTGCCCATTTGCCTATGGATAATAAGGTGTCAAAAAACTATGCTAAATTTTGTACTTTGTTGTCAAAGCACGCACATCTTTGTTCTTAAATGACGTCCCATTATCCGAGATGATCTTGGATGGAATACCAAAATGACATATGATGTTATGTAAAATAAACTCCGTAATGCGGGTCCCAGTCGTAGAGGTAAGCGAAATTGCTTCCACCCACTTGGTGAAGTACTCTGTGGCCGTTATGATGAACGTGTGATGGCTTGACGATGTAGGGGAGATCTTTTCGATTAGATCTAAGCCCCACTACGAGAATGGCCAAGCCGATTGGATCGGCTGCAAGGCCTGAGAAGGTACGTGTGTCAAATTAGCATGGTGTTGACACTTCATGCACTTCCGCACATACGTGCAACAATCTCGCTCTAAAGATGGCCAATAATAGCCCATGCAAAGAATGCGCTTGGTGATGGCCATACCGCTAAAGTGGCCACCGCATGTACCATCGTGCGCTTGGGTGATCACCCAAGTGGACTCCTGCTGGTCCAAGCAATGGAGGAGGATTCCTTCATAGCTTCGACGGTACAAAATGTCTCCTAGCAAGACATGTTTTGCCACTTTCTATTTGAATGATATTTTCGTGGCGTGTGACAATCCAAGTGGGAGGCTACCCAACTTGAGGTAGTCTCTTATGGGTGTGTACCAATCTTGCTGATCAGAAACCTCGATGGTATGAATGGCCAATCCCTCTTGAAGTTCATCCCTAGCAAAAGCTGAGCGGGAAAGAACTTGTAAGAATAGCGTTGTGTTGCTATTAAGAGGGGTCGGGGAGAACAAGGACCCCCAGTTGGCATGATTCAGACTATCATGGATTCGAGAGAACCTATCTTGAGATGGTTCAATCTGGATCGGGTGGATTCCTGGCGTTAGGTCAGAGCTTGCATGCTCCATCATGGATTGCGATAATGTTTTGACTTGAATGGTTGTCATATCACCAGAAATGTCTTGCGGGATTAGTGACCCCAAGGAGGCCATAGTGTCCGCAAAATGATTCGATGATCGAGGGAGTGCCTCGATGTCGTACCATTCAAGCTTTGCCAAGAATTTATCCACAAGGGCTTTGTAGGCCTATAGAACTAGGCATTTGCATTGGAATACCCCTTTCACTTGGTTGACAATTAACAATGAATCACCAAAGATATTCAAGCATTTGATGTTCATGGTGATGGTTGTCTGAAGACCTATGAGCAAGGCTTCATATTCCGCATTGTTATTGGTGCACGGGAAATCAAGTTTAAATGATAAAGGCATTGGAGCCCCTTGCGGTGTGAAGAATATGATTCCCATGCCACCCCCTTGCTCACATTTAGAACCATCAAAAAATAGGGTTATGTCGGCCTGTGACTCAGGCTCATTAGAATCTGGTGATTTCGAGACATGGAAGACCCCATCATCGGGCAGCTCTATGGTCAGAGGCTGATCGTCTTCGAGAGGAGCCTCTGCTAGTTGATCGGTGATGACTTGACCTTTGATGGACTTCTGTCCAATGAATTCGATGTCAAACTCCATCAACAACATGATCCATTTTGTCATGCGACTACTGTGATAAGTATGACTCATCATGTACCATAATGGATTCTCCTTAGACACAACATACGTCGTATTGCTCAGCATGTAATGGCATAGCTTTTTGGTGGCAAATACCACTGCTAAGCATAGCTTCTCGACGTATGCATAGTTAAGTTCATAACTGACCAGGGTGCGGCTAAGATAATAATTAGCCTATTCTTTATGTAGTTCATTTTTTGGGCTAGCATGGCACCCAGTGCCACCTCAGTAGCTGAGATGTATAAATAGAATGACACTCCTGGTCTAGGTGGTGCCAATACTGGCGATGAAGCCAAGTATTGTCTAATGTCATCGAAGGCGGACTGGCACTCGTCATCCCAATGAAATGCTACCCCCTTGTGTAATAATTTATTCATGGGTCGGCACTTGTCAGATAGCTGCGCTATGAAGCGCTTGATTGACGTGACCTTACCCTGCAAGCTTCTGAGCTGCTTGATGGTGGTTGGGGGAAGCATTTCAAGGATTGCCTTGACTTTATTTGGATCCACCTCGATGCCTCATTTTGAGACTATGAAACCCAAGAGTTTTCTAGATGTGATGCCAAATACGCACTTCTTGGGGTTTAGCCTAACTTTGTGTTCGATGAGGCGATCAAGGATCTTGCGTAAGTCATCGAGATGATCTGGGCGCAAAAGAGATTTGGCCAACAAATCATCCATATAATCTTCCAAAGTTTTATGCATGTGATCATGGAAGATGTATGTCATAGCGCGTTGGTAGGTGGCGCCAACATTTTTAAGGCCAAAGGGCATGACCTTATAACAAAATGTCCCCCAAGGCATTGTGAACGCCATCTTTAGTTGATCATCGGGATTGATACGAATCTGGTTGTATCCCGAGAAACCATCCATGAGGGAAAGCATTTCGTGGCCTGTTGTAGCATCTACCAATGCATCGATGCTAGGCAAGGGGAAATCATCCTTGGGACTCGCTTTGTTTAGATCTCAAAAATCAGTGCATATGCGAATCCTCCCATCAAGATTTTTGATGGGTACCATGTTGGACAACCATGGTGGGTAATCTATGCAGATGACAAACTATGCATCCAACAACTTTTGTAGCTCATATTTGACCATTAAGGCCACTGTTGGGTGCATCTTACGTAGCTTTTGCTTGACTGGCTTGACTATCGGATCAAGCGTTAGATTATGCATGACTAGCTACGGGTCTAGCCCCGACATGTCTTTGTAGGACCATGCAAAAACCTCCTTCTTCTCTTTGAGAAGGGCAATGTAATCGGCTTGCTCTTCGAGGGATAGACTTACCCCTAGCTTGATGATCTATGGATTCATTGGATCAGAGCCGATGTCTACGTCAGTCATCTCTTCGATCGACATGTGGGACCCATCCTCCAACTGGTGTGGAGTTGGGATCAGGTGGATATCATTTGCTAAATTTAGATCTACGTTGGGAACGTCGGGTTCCTCTTCAGCATGGAAGATATCCTGAGTTGGTCCTAGGGTGAAATGAAGCATCTCACCGCAAGGCCAGTACTCTTATGGGGATGGTGGCGAGTTAGCATGATCCTAGTCTATGGCATCTAGGTCTAGATACAATGGTCATGTTGGATCGGCTGGATTGTGGATGGGGGTGGTTAAGTCAATGGAGATCATGTTGATGAAATGAATTTGGTCTCCATTACCATGGGGGCATTGACTCGGACTTCCTTGGTGATCCTTATACCCCGGATCTGGCTCTGTGGGTATTGGCATGAATGGATCGGCCCTATGTGTGGATAGAAGGATAGGGTCTACCCTTGGCACTGATGGCTCTATAGGGTCTCTGGGTGGAAGGTGCTCTCTGTATGCCTAAAGTGGTGGATGCAGCACTTGGTCCAACTATGCTTGGTTCAAATTCCACCTATGCCTTGGCCCCATGTTTAGCTATTCAAACATATCATCAATGTCCATGGGGTGTTGTTGTTGCCGCATATGGTTGAGATATGCCATCTCAGTCTCATCCTCATAATCGCTATCGGAGATCCATAGGCCTTCATTGGCTCCGACAACTATGTGCGGTATGTGAGGCTCATTCTATTCGAGCAAGTTGATTTGGTCCCATATGGGTTGTTCCGCTCTCTACGGGAGGACCAGATTCTCTTGAGGTGGCAATTGCTCGATTGGAGCATTCAAGGGGAACATTGTCATGAAGTTCTCCTGATAGTCGTCTATGGGTGTCACTTGCGAGTGATTGCTATCGAATTCGAAAGGGTCCCAAGGTGCTACCTCATACTCTGACTCATCTTCAGAAGATCCTCCTTGACCTTGTCTATATCCCTCTTGGAGGTAAGTTCTTGAACTTTCCCCTTTCTCGATCGAAGGGAAGGAGTTGTTGAGGTCAACAAGGTTTGTTGTTAACAATGGGAGATAATCCCCCAATGTATATGTTGTGTTGGGATTGGCATATGGATCTTGTGCCAACCCATCCTTGTTGCCTAGCCCTAGGCCTTGCATGTTTTCTACCAAGATGTCAAGGGGCAAAGGGTGGTTGAACCCTACTCCTGATTTATCGTATGGCATCTGATATCTTGGTTGACAAAGAACGCGCATTCCTTGTTCATATCTACCCAATCCATATCCATGCCAATTACATTGGCCAAGGTATTTCAAGGTAAAGTTCGGGTTGGACAGATAGTCGACGTTCTCAACAAATGGCTCTTCATCCTCTTCCTCTTGTAGGTAAGGTTCGATGTCATTGTCGAGGCCCCCATATACAAAGTTTGTCTGATTTGGTGGGTAGCCTAAAGGGATGATAGTGTCGATGGGGAGGCGAGGTCTCCCCATGTCTTGCATGGATTCGAGCATGGGTGTTGCCACAATGTTCCACACTAGGTACTCCCCTAGGCCCGTATTGGCCATCTCAATGGTAATCATCGACGGTTGAGGGGGAGGGAATGGGAGTTCTTCCTGAGTCCACTCCATGTTGGGTGAACCAGGTGTCTCGACTTCCATTCGGCTGGGCACCTCTTCGGTAGAGATGGTTGAGACTAATGGTGGTATCTCTTCTAGGGGCTTCTTCCCATTGTCCTTCGATGTGGCCACCATAGGTGGCATCGTTGGTGAAGGAACAGACGATGAAGATGGGCCCGGTTGGTGAGTTGAGGGACTTAACAGTGGGGATGTAGGCAGAATCGGACCCTGTTTGGATGGATTCAATTGAAAGTCCAAATGTGTCGATGGAAGGGTCGATTGTGGCATCAGCTGCACCGCATTGCAATACTTAAAGGGCTCTAAGTCTGCTGGGACTACATGTACTTGCCCTTCGTATGTATATTTTAGGCATTGGTGGGCTATCGAAGGGACACACTTCATGTCCCTGATCCAAGGCCGGCCTAGCAGGATATTGTAGGCCATCTCACCCTCGAGGATGTGACACAATGTAGGAATAGTCTTTTGTCCCACTTGGATGGGTAGGACAATTGTGCCAACCGTCGAGCATAACGCGTCGTTGAATGCCCGAAGAGTATAGGTGGAGGCCACAATATGAGATGTTGGCAGCTTAAGGTGTTTTAATGCCATCATTGTGATTATATTGTTGGATGAGCCAGTGTCCACCAACACCCTCTTGAATGGAATCCCGTTGACCCATGCAATGACGTGCAGGGGTGGATCCACCATATCACCAATCACCGATTTTAGTTCATCTTCTCTAAAGGTTATGACTGGTTCTGTGCATCATTTTACATGTCCCACAAAGTTGTTGAAAGAATTTGCTTCGTGGGGCTGTAGCTCGATGGCTTTGAGTATCTCCATCAGAGCCTCCCGATGGGGCGGTGATTGTTGGATGAGCTCATAAATGGAGAGCCTAGCCGACGTGGTCCTTAAACTTTGAGTAAGTTTAGTCCGAATCGTGGCCACTGGTCTAGGCGGGGGAGGTTGTGTAGGGTGTTGTGGGAGTTGTGACATTGATGGAACATCTCCTATAGCTACAGTGGGGGCAGTTGTGCTTGGGTATCTCTTGTTCCATGTCACTATGCTTATCATCCCTACGTACCCTTGCATGGGGCATTTTTGTGTCACCTCATTTACTTGTAAAGTCTTTGCCTACGCATCATGGGTAGGCAGGGGGTCTTTGAAGACCTCCATCTGTTGGTTGCTCAGTGCTACGGGATTATCCATCGCTAGCATTTTGTTGTCTATCAGGTCCTGCACTAAGCTTTTGAATTTCCAACATGCGTAGATGTCGTGTCCTTTCTATCGATGAAATCTACAATATAAGTCTTCCCTATAGCCCTTGGGTTTTGGCGCGTTGGGGTCTATGGGTCGACTTTTCGGCAAGTTTATCAAGTTTGCCATGAACAAGTGGTCAAACAAGGAGTCTTTAGACTCTGTGAAGTGTGTGAATTGTCGCCTAGGATGACGCTGCTGATTCTGCTCTTGCTTATGATTTTCCTTTTCATAGCTGTCAAGAGGAACTACCTGATAATTAGCCTTTGGGGGCTGTGTCATTTGTGTAGGCTTTGGTATGTTTATGGCAACCTGATTGACCATGGTGGGTTTCGGTTGCGTGGGCCCAGTTTTGGCATTTTTGGGCCACTCTTTCTTGCGTGGCTTGGCAATCTCACCATCTTGTATCTTGATCTCCTCAATTATCCTGGCTTGCACTAGGGCTTCCTCGAGAGTGGCATATTGTTGCAGCTACAATAGCATGGAGATCGACCTTAGGCAACTCTTCGAGAACATTTGGGTCAGGTCGGCCATGGGAGGGAGGTAAGGTAGCTTTGAAAGCAACGTCCTCCACCGATTTCCATAAGCAGCCATGGTTTCCTCCTCATACTTCCTGAGGCTAGCTAGGTCACTTAATGATGCCTTCTTCTTGGTGTTGAAGGTGAAACGTTCGAGGAACGCGTCCACTAGCTGGTCCAGGTTATTGATGCTATGCTTCGGCAACTGGGTAAACCAATCCGAGGTAGGGCCTATGAACATGGTTATAAATGTTCTTAGAAGCAATGCATCATTGTCCTGAATGCCAAAGCATTGACTTAGGAATCTTGTCACGTGCTCTTGGGCATCCTCATCCCCTCTAAAAATTACCAATTGAGGCATTTTGAAGTGTTCAGGGTATGGGGGTGCCGACACTGAAGGATGCATAGGGTGACTATGGAGTTGGCGTAATGTGGGCTTTTGGGGCCCAGAAGTCTTGGTCTCCATAGACTCTAAGCACTCTAGCAGTGCTTTGTATGCATCAGAGGATTTGATCTCTTCCTCCTTGGTTTGTTCCCATTGTGAATTATGGGGAACTTGAGGCCTATGGAGGGGTAGCCGGATAGCACCCCCTGCCTTGGTAGGGCATTTCAGCCCGCTCTTCTTCCCACTCAAATTCCTCATAGGCTTCTTGAGGAGTTCTTGGGCATGACCTATAAACATGGGTGGGTGCCCGAGGAAGGCGCCCATCATTGGTTCTAGGAGTGGCCTCCCGCTCAGGTCTAGGAGGTCTTGGAGGCAACGCTTGATAAGGTCATGGAGACTTGTCTCGCACCAAGGGGTTGTGCCTCTCATAAAGTTCTATCTTATGCATGCGAGGGGTTGGAATCCTCTCATGCATAGTGTTCTGGAGCAACTCATCTGTCTGACATCGAATGCGCTCTTTGCTAAGATGATACAGGTGCTCTAACTATTGTTGATCTTGCTCAAGCTACGTGATTTGCGCTTGGCGGGCGGCATGTTTGGCAAATGCCAAGTCGATTTGTTCCATCGTCTTAGGTCTAGGAGGCCTAGATGCCTCCCCTACATATCTATCTCGGTCATGGTGATCCGAGATCTCTATAGGTCACTTCCCTCTGTCGAGGTTAGCAGCATTCACCCGAGGCTCTGGCCTCAGTAGGTGATCTTGATAATTAGCAGGTGCGGAGGCGCATTGCTCCCATGCTGTGTATTGCTCTTGAGGAATATAGTGGTTTTCCTCATGCTCCCTTTCGTACATGTGAAAGGGGTGGGCAGAGTTGGCCCACCCTATCTGAAGAGCCTTGCACTCTGGATTTGGCCTATTAGTTCTGATAGTAATGAGGGGTAGAGGAGGGATGATATAATCATGTGGGCCCTCCTTATGAACCCTATGTTGTTCCAGCGCTTCATCGTGTGGTGGCCACTCATAATGAGTGTCTAAGGGGGTCTTCCCATGTCTGTACTCCTCTTGAGAGGGTCCATGTTGAATGGGAGTGCCCCTCGAAGGGGTGCCTCTATAGTCCTATTTCGTAATGGTATGATGTGGACTATTTTGTGGGTCAAGCCACCAAGGTGGTATGACCAAGTCCTTGGGGCTATAACGGAGGTGACTTGTGCCTCCTTGTACACTTTTTGTAGCTTCTGCCCATGATTGGGCTTGGCTACGGGTATACACCATGGTGGTGGTTCTCTACAAGATATGTATGTTTTTATCTCCTTTATGATTTTTTATGCTACACCAAACAAAAGGGACCACACAAACAAAGAAATGATTATCTCGTTTACAGATTAAATGTGTGTCCTAAATCTGGTTCAGTGTGTTTTGATTTTTGTTGTGCAAACCGTGTAAAGAAAATTTTGTTATTCATGCATGATGAGGGCTCTTATATCTCCAAAATGGTCACCCCTTCAATATACCACTTCCAGGCCATTATACCGAACCTCTCAATATACCCGCCCTTACGTGAGGGAAACTATTGGTACGCGAGAGCAGAACAATACGTGGAACATAGGCGGTACGGAAGGGGAATCACTCTATTTTTGACACCTACCATAGAAGACTTATCCTCATGCATGGGAATCACCCCCACTACACTTGGTCAGCTTTCATCAGGATTTACGTCTAGCAACAGTCATGATCAGGGTTATGTATGCAAAATCCAAGCCAAGGTGGTGATGAAATCCACCGTTGGTCTTGATCAAGTGTTGGGGTTTTAAGACCAACTCCTTGATGTTAATATTATTACATGGTGTGTGTGGTTCCTTTTACTTGTACAAAGAAAGAAAACATGCAACAAACTTCCCTATGCAAGCAAAGAAAATAGAAAAATTGCAGAGACAGAAATAGAAAAACATAGAGGATGTTCAGAAAACCTACCTCTTCTCTGCCCAAACTAGATGCCTCTGAGTTTCTGCTCAAAAAATGTATAGAGAGCTAATCATCCTAGGGTGGGATGAATAGTAGGTCTGTATTCATCATAGGGTGGGATGAATGCCTATTCATCTCGGGGTGAAATGAATGCCAGTCTGTATTCATCATAGGGTGGCACGAGCAGCAGTCCAACGCCCTAAGGATTAACACACCTGCAAGAAAAACACAAAATTTTGATCAAAAACTTGATCCCAATAGTAGGGGATAGAGTCCCACCATGATCACCACTGAAATCATGTCTACAAAAGCATGGCGTACCGGGTGCGATGCAAACAAAAGCAGATGTATAATGAAACGCTAAGTCCTACGAAAATGCGAAGAACAAGTGCATGAAAAGGGAAAATGACGCAATGAAATGAGATGTAAAGCAAAACTAAAGTGCAGCCTCTTTTATTAATGTTTCTTGTGATCTAGTTACAATACGTTCCCCCCATTTCAGGGGCTCGGAGCGTTCGATACAATTTTGTTACACCAACGGATGGTACGCTTCCCTTCGGGATCTTCCGCGTGCCCACATTCGAAATGGGTGGGCCAAATATCACCACCACTTGCATGAGTGCATCCATAATTCCTTGCTGCCCCTCTGGTGTTGATATCCTATGTACAAAGAAATAGCAAATGGTTAATAGCATATGCGGATGGAAGGAAACATGCAATCCCCAAGACCTCCGGCTAGTGAATACATGAAATAATAAAATAGAGATCAAAACATGTTAGAATGAGATGAAACTTGAATAGGAGCATCCAGACATCATTAGGGACACATTGCAAAAATAATAGTCAGGAAATCATGCATGGATTTCTAATCGCTCCGGGGTGGGACGCTCGACTGTCACAAAATGTGCGAAAGTGACCTCCCAAATGTCCTATCCAGAGGCCTCCAAAATACCTACAAACTTGGGGTTAGGCAAAATGGGGCATTTTGAGATGACCCAAAAGGTCGGATTTGGCAGATTCTACCCAGATTGCCCTGTATCCGAAGGCGCTCCCTGTAGGTTAGTGAACGCGTAAAATGATAAAAACATAGTCAAAACAGGTCAGAATGCAGTGAAAATTGAACAACAGCATAAAAAAATCACATACAACATGATGCAAAATAAATAGTAAAGAAATATAATGTAGATTTCTAATCGCTCTGGGGTGGGGCGATTAGGACTACAACAATGCGGGGGCACCCGAGGGCAGGACGCCCATCGTTTGGGGCTTGGTTTTGACACCAATCCACTTGGGATGGGTCCAAAACCTCCTAGGGGGTTGTGTCAGAAAATTTGGTGTGGGATTGTGGCTGATTGTTTGGGTTTTGGGTCCGGATTGCGCTCCTAGTATTCACCCGATAACCTCCCTTCCAAAAGAGAGATCAAGGATGTAGGAAGCACAATGAGGGGTGAGGGTATAATTTGGCAGCACTCCATTGCTCCAAATGCTCCTGCTCTCTCTTTTTTGGGGTGAGAAGGCTCACCATTTTATAGACCTGAGGGTCTCCTTTGAATGCGCATGCAGGGGCGCCACTTGGCCATCATGCCTTGTCAGGGAGAGAAGATTCCTCCCTGATTAAGGGCTCCTTGATTTAGGCCTCCATGACTGCCTCTTTGAGCTCTAAAATGCTCACTCGCACTCCCATGCCTTGGAGGTGGAGTTGAGTGGCGGATCTGGGCTGCCATTTGTCAAGGTTTGACTTTTTGCCCGTCAAACCTGCTATTCGTCCCACCCTGGAGCGATTGCTGCTAATCATCCCGGGGTGGGGCGAATAGCATTCTAATCATCCCAGGGTGGAACGAATAGGGAGCAGAGTGCTTGAAAGGTGCCAAATTGACCTCTGACCTTCCAAAACTACTTTGGGAGTGGTTAGGACCACTGTTTAACCTCTGGGGGCTGCCCTAGGGGCTATGTATGCCAATTCGGTCAGTTCTTGTAGCCACATAATCGGATTGGTGTTGTTTTGGTGTCTATAGGAGTATCTCTACTCCCAGCATGCACTAATATTTACCTTTATCCAATTTCTTCCTCAACTAATCCTTTTGATTCCTTTGAATATTCCTATTCTCGCTTACCTCTAGAATTTTTGCTCTACACCACTTTATTGTATGCCCATCATTATTGCACTTATAACACTTAATGTTGTTATTCCTTAAAGGTGCAAATGTCTTGGGATTTCTCTTGGTGAAGCCATATCCATTCCTGTCATGAACCCTGCAATTTACTACCTTGTGACCAAAATAATTACAAGAGTAGCAATACCCTTGAAAAAGATACCTATTTCTAAAGTTCCCATATTCTTATCTTTCATGTGTCCTACACTGTGTAGCTTTCTACCCAAACATGTGACATGAGAAGCATCATCCATTGAAATTACCTTGCCTTGACCTCATTGGTCTCTTAGTATTTTCTACCCTGTGCTACTTTCTATTCCATCTATCCCTCATTTGTGCATTGTTCCTTTTCTTGTTGAACTTTCTATTGTCTAACTCATCCTTAGAAGACTCACTTTCTCTTACACTCTCTTCTTCTGAAGCTTCTTCTTCTTTGGAGATTGGGATTGACTCCTCTCCTTGTTATTTTTATACCTATTCAAAACCAAGATTTGTCTTGTTTGATGAAGATTTTTGTACCTTGATAATATTATCCAAGGTCTTTGAGCTTCTCCTAAACCTATGTAGCTTATCTCTAGACTCTTTTACTTCCTTCCTTAGTGAAGCTACTTCATGCTCTAACTTTTCACATTCTAAAACCTTTGCTTCTAACTTCTCTTTGAATCTCCTTGTCTTAGCTATTGAGTTAGTTAGATATTCTATAAGCTTCCCTTTCTCTTCATCACATTATTGAAATTGAAGCTTGAGTTTTAAGTTCTACTTTATTTCCTTCCTTAATGCATCAAGGGAAAAAATAAGCTCTCCTACAATATCAGCTTCTCCTTTCTATGATTCTTCCTCTATTTCTTTAAATTTGGGATCCTCTTTATTGCATTCTGATTCATCATCAATATGTTCATTTCCTTCTTCTTCTATTGCTATAATAAGACTTTATTCTGGTCCTTCAAGAGCATCATCATATTCATCATCACTTAAACTGAATTCATTCCTAATACAACTATCCTCAATATGATCAAAGTTACCACATCTGAAATACTTGAGAATCATTTGTGACCTGTTTCTAATCACTTCCTTTTCTTTTTCTAGAAATAGAATTTCATCTTCATCACTATTTGAGGAACTTTCATCACTATCACTTGAGCTCTTACCTACCTTTTCTGCATAGAAACTCTTCTTATGCATTTTTAAAAACTTATTTCCTTGCTTGTCTTGTCCATCCCTACTTTTCTTTTGGTACCCGTATTTTCCTATTTCCCTGTTCTTATGATCCTATTTTTATTCATCATTGTTATTTCCAGCCTCTGGATAATTAGTTGTATAGTGACCATATTTACCAAAATTAAAACATCTAACTGATTTGGTACCTTTATGCTTTCTTGAGTCCTTGTTCCTTCTGCCATAATTTGCTTCTTCATCACCGGATAACTCTTTGCTTGAATTTGACATTTTACCCTTTGAATTATTTGTAACTTTGCCTTCCTTTTGGGAAATAGGTTCCTCTTTTATTCTCTTCTCAAAAGTTGTGAGAATTCCATGTAATTCATCCCTTGTCAAAATTTCAATATATTTTGACTCTTCTATAGCTAAAATATTTTAACTAGACCTTTTCAGGAGTGATCTTAAAATCTTAACACAAACATCTATTTCTTCAACCTTAAGCCCAAGTTATTGCATGGAGTTTTAGCACCCTAAAATTGGCGCAGTTAAACCCTTAGTAAAAAGATAAAAATTTGAATTTTAACCCCGAAACCGCCCGTTAACCGCTCACCCCATTTTTTGTGCCATTTTTAGGAGTTGTTTTGACCGTTGGACGATATCGTCGCCGATCAGACGAAATCGTCCCAGATCGAACGAATTCATCTGGAACAGAACGTCCAGACGATTTCGTCCCAAAACCAAATTTTCATAATTAGCTTCTGTTTCAACAGCCTCTCCAACTTGGGCAGAAGTGTGTCTGCATAGTTGGAGATTCCTCCGTTGGAGATCTCCCAGATTGGGATGATCCCCAACCTCCTAACCTCCCCCTAATCCTATATAAACTAGGATTTTCTCAGTTTATCCCCCTGGCTCTCCTCCTGACTCTCTCCCTGGTTGATTTTCCCTACCATTTAGCTTTGTTGTGTTAAGACGTCCTATCCACCATTGTTTGCACTCGTAGTTTTAAGTTTTCATTGCAGGTTTTCATTGTGCTTCAGTTGGAGGAAGCTCGGATCGTCGCAGGCGATTCCACATGATTTCGGATGATCCTATCGTAGATCGGTGATGATCTCGTACGATTGGAGGTGATCTCGACTACAGTTCATATTGGGGGCAATCAGAGCCCTGAGTTTGCATTTCTCATCTTCCTTCCTTATTTTATTATGCATTAGCTTGATTATTTTCATTCTGCATCCTGGAGTTCACCTCATTTAGCATAAATGCATGATAAAGTTAAAATAAGTTATTAAAACAATGCATTTCCTTTAATATGCTATCTAGATTTATCAGTTAAGCATTTATACTCTCATTTCTATCATTTTGCATTATTCTTGCAGTTGCATTTTTGGTTTTTGGTGTCTGTTTCTATGATTGCAGGTTTCTGACGAATTCATCTGACGAATTCGTCAGATCGACGATGATCTTGTCTGATCTCAGATGATCGCCTATGATCTGGGATGATTCTGTACAATTGCAGATGATCCTGTCATATTCGAGATGATCTGGACTCCTACAAGCTTCAGAATCTTCATCAGACATCCGAAATCAGGTGCATTCTTTCTCATTTAACATATTCCTTGTATTTAGGATTCATTCATGCTTTCTGTATTCATATAAATCAGCATTTTCATATAGAATAGCTTAGATTCATTTTGGCCAACCTAGGAATATGAATGATTGAGTATAAAATGAACACATCAAACCCATTCTCAACCTAGGCATGGAAACTGCCACTCAAAGTTTCCTGGTGAACCCCACCATCCATCAAAAATTCACCCTTATACCCCTCCCCCGAGAGGCGCGACCTTCAAAGGGCCTCTCAGTCCGAGGTATTGTCCCATCCTTCTCGCATCCCCCTTCCGGGCACGGATCCTATAGCCTGAAGGTAAGGGTGCAAAAAATTTGGGTCGATACATTTTGGTGAACCCGACGTGAATAACATAGGCATATTTCTGATTCAAAAATATAAAAAAAAAAATATATATATATATATATATGTATACAAGAAAAAAAACAACAAAATCATCATTTCAAGTTTGTATGTTTTAGATTCAATTCTAAATAGTAGATACTAAATATTACTTTTAGAAGTACTAAAGAAACCATGAGTTTTTACTCAAATCAATATGAGCCCATCAGTAATGTTGGAAGAATTCAGCCAAATACATTTGTTGATTATGACCAACCTCATCCCTATTCAACATCACCTCCATCACACTTTTCTCATTTTTCATCCTTAACCCAACAGGACAATCCCTTTTCCAATCCTCTTCATAACGATATTATCTATTCTCCCATATATCCATATTATGTCTATCAATCCACATACAATCCTCCTCCACCCTTTCAATATTCTTCTTTCAATACAACACATCCATTTCAACAAGAAAATACTTATTCTTCCAATCCTACCATGCACTCACATCATACTTCACAATCTTCCTATCATCATTCTACCCATAATAAAGAAAAAAGAGGTAAGAAACCATTAGGTCCTTTTATGACTGAATTCCTAAGGCACTTATCAAAAACCTCTCGAAAACCTTCATCACGTAAATTTACAAAGCTCAATCAACCAATGGATATAATTCTCAAGCATTTACTTGATACAAATAAGATTGAACTCCCTTCCATAAGACAACTTGATACCACAACAGATTGGTTTAAACCTGAGCTACATTGTGAATATCATAGAGTAGATGGACATATGACACAAAAATGTAAAGATTTAAGATGTGCAATTCAAGATTTGATTGATGAGGGTCTTTTTAATATAAAGGAATTACAATCTACAACTGATTATAAATCTCCATTAAACAATCAAACTCCTACACAACAAATACCAATAATCAATCAAGACATGGGGATCTCCCAAGAACCCCTATTCAATTATCAACAATAGGAAACCAATCAAATATTGCATGTTAATGTGTCCCATCATGATGATATTACTAATATTGTAACAGAAACTACAAATGAGCAACCTCAAGTTCAATCAACTCAATCTGATATTCAAGAGATGGATTCCTCATTTGACCAACCTTCAAAACTATCTTTGGCTCTAGAGAATGATCCAAAATGGAATGTAAGCATAGAAAGCTCATCTTTAGAATCAAAATCTCAATCTGAAATCCACTTTGATAGCCAACAACAAGTGATTAATCCTCAAGCAAAGATATCCCTTTTAGAAGTATTACAAAGTTCTCATAAGGAAACTTTGTTCAAGATACCTAGCCAACAATTTGTTCCTCATGATATTTTCCCTAAGAACATAATTAATGGTGTAAGCCCTCTTGAGGTTAACCATATTTCATTCTATGATGAGGAGATTCCTTCCTCTACTCCACAAGAAGACTCCTATCTTTACATTACAGGATCTAGTAAAGAAACACCTGTTAAAACTATCATGGTAGATAATGGCTCCTCTCTTAATTTATGCACTTATCAATTATTCCAAAAACTCAAATTAAAGGAAGAAGATCTTAATGAATCAAATGTTATTATAAAATATTTTAACAATGAAATTCAAGAAGCTCAAGGTACTATAATTCTTCCCCTTAATATTGGATCCAAGATCCTGGATACTTTGTTTTATGTAGCATATTGCCCTTCACCTTACAACCTACTTCTCAGAAGTCCTTGGATTCATACGATGAGGGTTGTCCCTTCCACTCTTCACCAATGTTTGAAGTTTGAACTTGCAAATAAAATTGTTACCATACATGGTGACCCAACACCATTTGAAGAATATTTAACGGTTGAAACATCAAGTTCTATACATTCTCCATTGTCACAATTACCTTCTATCCATCACTTTTCTTCATCCATATATGATCATCCTTGTTTACCAAATAACACCCATGCATATCTTTCACATATGCTCCCTCCATCTTATCAAGACTTGGAAGATAGTGATAAGAATGAAGAACCTTCTTATCCTTCTGACATTTTATTTTGTAACATGATCAATTTTACACATATAAAAGTCAAATCTTTTGCTACATTATTCTACATTATAATAAAGCTTTTGTTATCGCTACCTTTTATTCATCACCTTTTGTTCTTACCTTCACCACAACCAAATTATCCTTCAAAACCTCCTTTGATTTTGAAGCAACCTTAGACATGCTATACTCAAATAACCTTGTATAGTGTATATAGATCATCTTGTATATACCACCAATTCCATCATCAAAATTTCAAAAAATAAAAATAATAATATTATGTATTCTCTCAATTCATAAATCAAAATCAAAACATCAAAATCATCAAAATCTTCAAAAACATTTTCTATTTTTGCACTCGTCAATTCTTGAAGTATTGCAGTCATATTTTCAATTATTTTGGATAAATTAGCATTTATTTGGAATCCCGCACTTTCACACTCACATGAATAAATATCTTGATTTTATTTGGTATGATTATTAATCTCTCTTATATCAAAGTCCACAGTTGAATTAAATAAAGTTTTGAGCATAGAGAATTGATCTTGTTATTTACTTGAACCAAGTATATCTTTTCACATTAAAATGATTTCATTGCAAATTCAATATGATGCTACATAGTAGAAGTGGTTTCTTGAGCGAAAAGTTTCCCCTGCTATCCTATCATGCACATGGTCTAGAATCTTTGAGAATTGACAAAAGGACAAGCTCACCCCTACCCGAAATAAAATCCCTTGCTCTACAACCAATCCGAGCAAGTATCCCTAGTATAGGAAGAAAAAGAAAAGTCAAAGAAAATGAGAAAAAGAAAAATTATCATTTTGTACCATCGCAACAATATTTCAGCATTATCTCAGTATCAAGCAAAAATACAAAAAAAAAAAAAAAAGAAAAGAAAAAGCAAAAAGCAATAAAATCCCTTCCCCTACCCCTTGAAAAGAAAAGAAGGGTGAATGAGCTTGAATCCCTGGAATTCTCAATTATTCGAAAACCGTGAGGTAAGCCCCATAACAAGTGGTTTGTGCCCAACCCGCTTGGCCTTGGGTAACTCCTAGCATGGTGATATGTCTGTCACATTAGCGACCTTATTTTGTACAGACCTATGTCTGCTTATGGATCAGCTAGCTCTTGATGACCCGACTTACATAGTAGTCTGGTACGGTTACATGCATATAAATCATGGTCAACGAACACTTATTTGGTTAATTCAAATTACTTGTATCAAATTATCTTGCTCAAAATTGGTAAATGAACAATACAATTGCACACACATTTGTATTTGAGAGATTTTGTATCATTATGATAAATCAAGATCGGCAATGAACTCACATATGCACATGAGGGTTCCTTATAAATCTACATTTTGTCTTTGAGATAATTTAAAATATTTATGCAAATATTTTGGAATAATTTCATCTTCTTATTTGAGAACATCTGTTTAGTATAAAAACAATTACATACATTTTTTTCAAAAATCCAAAATTTCTTTCAAAACATATTAAAAAATCTAGCAATAAAGTCACGTTTATATATACTTTCGACTTCCGCAATGATGGTATAGTTCCTAAAACCTAAACTAGAATTTTATGCCTAGCGCAAGTCCTCATCTTATATATTTTTTTTCTCACAAAAAAAACAATATGCAATAAAATTATTTTTGGATTTCCGATGAGATGGTATAAGTCTATACCTATAATTCTATGCCTAGCGCAAACCATTGTTCTAATTTTATTTCCCATTCTTTTAATTCATAAAAACATATGGCTTACATCATTATGTTACACAATTGTGCTTTAAAAAGAACGAACACTTTTTCTATTTCATTTCATTATGTCAACATTCAATTTTTGCAACGATGGTATAATTCCTAGGGAATTGTTCAAAATTTTATCACACTTAGGAATTTTATGCCTAGCAAAAATCATATTTTTAATATTTCATGCATAATATTTTCATGAAAATCTGAAAACAAATCATCACCATCATCATTTTTCATCATCACAACACAAAGTCTTAAGACAGTCTCTTAAGCACTCTTTTACTTTTAGCAATATTTCTATACTGGGATTAGCTTGACGACCTAGCGAGCGGCGACTCCATGAAATGGTCATATAACAACGACAATGTCCTTTGAAATTATTGTTAGAAGTCCCTTTATTTTTCATCAAATCATACCACAACAACCAATTTGTTTACATCAGATTATTTCATTTAAATTTCATAGCATGACATAAAATTATACTATTTCCAACGACATAATTACATGAATAATCAATCAACAATTCAAAATTTAAAGCATCATAAAACATATGGACAAGTCATATCACAAAAATAACATATATATATATCAAAAAGTAACAACATTTTTGTTTTTCGTGCTTTTACCTCAAACGTTCGATTTGGGTAAAAACTCGGAGGGGGCACCATAGTAAGCAGTCGTACGATTCGACCTAGAATCGTCGTCTAAAAAATGGAATAAATTTTTGCTTTCTCGTAAAGCGTGAAGAACTCGTCTTTAACGCATTTTCTTCAAAAAATTCGCTAAAGAGGGGGCAAAATGTAGCACCCTAAAATTGGCGTAGTTAAACCCTTAGTAAAAAGATAAAAATTTGAATTTTAACCCCGAAACCGCCCGTTAACCGCTCACCCCATTTTTCGTGCCATTTTTAGGAGTTGTTTTGACCGTTGGACGATATCGTCGTCGATCAGACGAAATCATCCCAGATCGGACGAATTCATCTGGAACAGAACGTCCAGACGATTTCATCCCAAAACCAAATTTTCATAATTAGCTTCTGTTTCAATAGCCTCTCCAACTTGGGCAGAAGCGTGTCTGCGGTGAGATTCCTCCGTTGGAGATCTCCTAGATTGGGATGATCCCCAACCTCCTAACCTCCCCCTAATCCTATATAAACTAGGATTTTCTCAGTTTATCCCCTTGGATCTCCTCCTGACTCTCTCCTTGGTTGATTTTCCCTACCATTTAGCTTTGTTGTGTTAAGACGTCCTATCTACCATTGTTTGCACTCGTAGTTTTAAGTTTTCATTGCAGGATTTCACTGTGCTTCAGTTGGAGGAAGCTCGGATCATCGCAGGCGATTCCACATGATTTTGGATGATCCTGTCATAGATCGGCGATGATCTCGTACGATTGGAGGTGATCTCGACTGTAGTTCAGATTGGGGGCAATCAGAGCCCTGAGTTTGCATTTCTCATCTTCCTTCCTTATTTTATTATGCATTAGCTTGATTTATTTTCATTCTACATCCTGGAGTTCACCTCATTTAGCATAAATGCATGATAAAGTTAAAATAAGTTATTAAAACAATGCATTTCCTTTAATCTGCTATCTAGATTTATCAGTTAAGCATTTATACTCTCATTTCTATCATTTTGCATTATTCTTGCAGTTGCATTTTTAGTTTTTGGTGTCTATTTTTATGATTGCAGGTTTTTGATGAATTCATTTGACGAATTCATCAGATCGACGATGATCTTGTCTGATTTTGTACAATTGCAGATGATCCTATCATATTCGGGATGATCTGGACTCCTACAAGCTTCAGAATCTTCATCAGACATCCGAAATCAGGTGCATTCTTTCTCATTTAACATATTCCTTGTATTTAGGATTCATTCATGCTTTCTGTATTCATATAAATCGACATCTTCATATAGAATAGCTTAGATTCATTTTGGCCAACCTAGGAATATGAATGATTGAGTATAAAATGAACACATCAAACCCATTCTCAACCTAGGCATGGAAACTGCCACTCAAAGTTTCTTGGTGAACCCCACCATCCATCAAAAATTCACCCTTATACCCCTCCCCCGAGAGGCGCGACCTTCAAAGGGCCTCTCAGTCCGAGGTATTGTCCCATCCTTCTCGCATCCCCCTTTCGGGCATGGATCCTATAGCCTGAAGGTAAGGGTGCAAAAAATTTGGGTCAATACAAGAGTTAACAATATCATCCACACGAAGTAGATATGCAATAATTTTTTCCTCATCCTTCATCTTTAGGTCTTCAAATGTTCTATTAAAAATTTGCAACTTTAGCCTTTTGATCTTTTTTTCTCCCTCATATATGCCTTTCAACTTATCCCAAATTTCCTTTGCTGATGTGCAATGCATAACCTTTATAAACTTTGTTTCAAGCAAGCCCCTTAAAATTCCATTCATTGCCTTTGAATTACTCGGTTGTGTTGAGAAGCAACACACCCCCACTGAAAAATAATTTTCCATCCTTTGAAAACATTAAGCTTTCATTTTGCAGTAGGGACCCTCTTGATGATTTTCAGGTTTAAATCCAAATTTTTACTTGCCTCTTTCTTCTTCAAGTTTTGCCTGTGTCAAAGTATCCAAGTATTCTTGCATTCTGGCTTTGTTATCTCAGACTTCACTTTTTACATGCTAGAATCATTCATGGATAAAGAAAATCTTACACCGGTATGAAAAAAATGCAGAAAACAGATAGATAAATTCATTGAAAATCAAAACTTTCCTTTTTTGGCAAAGTCACGAAATCGCGACACTTCCATTTATGGAAATGTCACGAAATCGCGACAGGTTTTCAGAAAATCGGCCAAGTCCAAAAAGCGTAGCGAAATCGTGACACTTTCCATTTTTGGAAATGTCGCGATATCGTGACATTTCCATTTTTGAAATGTCGCGAAATCGCTACCGGCTAGGAGAGAGAAAGCTAGATCGTACGGAACGTCGCGATTTCGTGACATGTCGCGAAATCGCGACATGTCGCATTTTCACGGCTGAGAGAGAGAAAAATCGGTGAAGGCATGAAAAGGTCGCGATTTCGTGACATGTCACGAAATCGCGACATGTCGCATTTTTGCGACGCGTGAAGGAGAAAAGGACGCAGTTGTGTCGCGAAATCGCGACAAGTCCAAGTGGAGACAGAAGGAAGCAAGAGGAACCAAAATTAAAAATCGACTAAGGCAGAAAAACGTCGTGAAATCGTGACGTCGCGATTTCACGACGTCGCGAAATCGCGACATGATTGAAAGGAAAGGGCCCGAGTGAGGAAAATGTCACGAAATCGCGACGTCGCGAAATCGCGAAGTTTTCGGCAAAGACAGTCAAGTCGTACGAACTATCATGATTTCATGACATGTCGTGAAATCACGTCAGGTCCAAGGTCAGCAAGCAAGAAGTCTGGAAATAGAAGTTAAATAAAAAATGACTAAGGCATTAAGAGTGTCGCGAAATCGTGACATGAAGGAAGAAAGTTGTACGATGTCAGGAAAGGTCACGATTTCACGACATGTCGCGAAATCGTGACATGTCGCATTTTCGTGACTGACGGAGCAGAAGAGTGCCGAAGGGGGAGAAGGGTCACGATTTTGCGACATGTCATGAAATCATGACATGTCGCATTTTTGTGGCCATAAGGAGAAAAGGTTACCGAAGCGCTGGGGATGTCAGCAAGAAAGGTTTCCAGCGCTGGGGATGTCGTGATTTCGCGACATGTCGCAAAATTGCGACATGTCGCATTTTTGCGACTTGCACAGAAAAAGAGACCATAAAGGAAAACAATTGGAAATGGACACGTGTCGCGATTCTGTGACACGTGTCAAAGCACTGCAAGCCACGTATCAGATAAATAGGGCCGACATGCAAGTAAACATTAGGGTTTTTAATCTGATTTATTAATTAAAGTTTTGATTTAATATTTTTAAAATACTAATCCATCTTTTGTCCTTTCATGCAGGAAGCCATCTGGCACTTACGGGATAATGGAGAAATGGCCATAAAGGTAAAGTTAAGTGCAAATTAATCGAAGACAGCCATATTGAGAAAGAGAAGTTGTCGTGTCATCCAATTTTTTCAGATCCGGTCGCAAAGAGACTTTACGGTGACTAAGCAGTCGCCCATAGTGGAATATGTCGGGAATTGGCCGAGAAATGAAAATATATGCACACAGTTGCCGAATTTTGCCGATGAATGCATTTAATGAAGATTTATGGCAGAATTAATGGCATGCAGATATTTTCAACTCACGGATGGCTCTGCAGAGATGAAATGTCGGAGAAGTGGTGACTCATCCAGCTTACCCGAGGGAATTAATGAGGGCATTTATTTATAGTACGGTGAATGCAAGTGGCATTCGAATTCTATCTTCTCCATTTATGGCAACTGACTGCACTGATTTGCAGAATGGTTAAGTTTTATCCGGACTTTGTTTTAAATGGCTTTATATTGTAAAACCCGGGTCCTAGGGTTTGAGATGATAAGATTTAGGGTTTGAGAGGAAGATATTTCTGAAAAGATCAGGGTCTGTCCTGAGTCTATAAATACTTCTTCTCAATGTAATCGCAGGAGGCGAAAACTTAGAAATAAAAGGCTATTGAAGCAATTTCTTGCAAATATTGTTAAATACTTTATTTCTGGACTTGGAGTTGATGTGCTTTTGTTTTCTATGATAGCATGGCCAGGAGCCTAATATTTTGCAGATTGTGATAAGTTCATCTTCTTTTGTTATCCGTTCCATTAAAGTTTATTAGATATATGTTGTGAATCGGTGTTATCAAGATTAAATATGTTGTTAGGCTTCATTTGTTCTATTGTATGCTAGGGAAAATTACAGATTTAAGGTTCAAGTCTGTTCTAATTGCTCTGTCCTCACTGTGCGAGCTAGGTCGTCGGTGAAAGATATCAATTTTAACCGACTTCCCTTCGGTTTATAATTTTTTGTTAGATCTGTTCCATCTCTGCCTTGTGCTCTTAGTAGAAAGTGATCTTAGAAAACCGGACACTTTCTTCTTTGATTTGTTCTGTTGTGAAGTCGATAGTATAAATAAAATTGGTAGTTTTGTTTTACAGCTTAAGTTTGATAAACTTCTCTTTCCGCCTTACCCTACCCTCTTTGTTTTACCGTGAAATGATCCATTTTTATTTATTTTTTAATTTGTCTTTTATTTAAATCTAGTGACCCATGAGAGCTAGATCAAAGAATTAATTTTAAATCTGATTGTCAACAAGTGACAACTTCTGAACATTACTGAGCAAGTTCAGTGAGCCCGTTGTAAGGTACAGACAGTCCATATTGAAATCTATTCCAGAAGCGAAAAAGAGTGAATTGACATTCGACCCGACTCTGTAACTCACACCTTGGATAACCAGCTAGATCCTAAAGTGAGTGGGATTTATCCCGTATAAGTGTTATCAGAGTTTTGTGCTCATCCTTCACAGGGTGTGTATAAAAGTCGGACCAACATTTAAAAATGGCGCTAGAAGGAGGGCCTACTGAAATTCGATCAGTATTGTAAGTTGTCAGTACAATTTTTTAAGATTGCCAGAAAAGAAGACCTCAAGTTCAGTACTTTGTTAAGGACTGTAAGTTTGTAAGTGCTTATGAAAAGTTGGATTCTACATACAGGGTAACAAGGTCCCACCCCGGAGCCGGAGAGCTCCTTGTCCCCGAATTAGAAACTTCGAGAAGAAGTAGCCTCGTAAGGGCCAAGTCTCTGTCGAAATAGTTTTATCACCGCCGATAGTTACTCCAACCACAACTCGAAATATCACTAACAACCAAGTAGTGATGGCAAATTGGTTGGGCTCCACCGCTTTGAATATTTCGGGTATAGCCCATGACCTGCCCAGAAATCCGGAAAGATATCTCCCCATATATAAACATGATGGGACAAGAACTGCAGAAGAACATTTGGTTGCATTCAAGAATGCTTTGAAATTATTAAATGTACAAGCATGAGGATGTTGCCTGCAGACTATTCCCGTTCACTCTCCAGGAGGGAGCTTATGATTGGTTTCTAAACCTCACTAATGATTCTGTCACCAGCTGGAATGACTTAGAAAAAGTTTTTGTGTCACAGTTCGGAGAAGTGATAGATCCTAGTATATTGTACCAACAATTTTCTGGCATCAAAAGAGAATTAGGTGAATCTATCGAGTCCTATAATGTTAGATTCCAAAAAGCTTATGGCAGACTTACTGGGTATTATGTACCGAATGCCGACTCGGCATTAGAGATCTTTAGAAACTCTCTGGATCCAATGACCTCTGTATTCTTGAAGAGAGATCCCACTGTTACTAATTTGATGAAGCTTATAAAGAAGCTTTGATTCTGGAAAGACAGCTTGGGACCCCAGCCTTTAAATGCTCAAAGAAGTTCCTCCGGTTGCACAAGCTCGCCCTCGTGTTCAATCCCATTCCACATCGATGATGCTGCCAGCTTGTCGACTCTACCATCAAGAAATCCATTGGCTGTAGCACCTGTTGAGAATGTACGAACCCGTGCAAAGAGGTCCGACAATGCAAGAGTTGAAGAAGTCTCCAAAATAGTTCGAAGTTGGCAAATGATTTCTTGAGTTTTAAAAGGCAAGTTTCTACAGGGGACAACTCCAACAGATATTCATATCAACCGAACAGATTCAACCGGCCCCCGTATGAACCTAATAAAGATTACAAGGGTAAGGCTCATGATGTGAATATTTGTGATTTAGCTCTGCCTAACTAGTGCAGAATACATGCCACTTCTCAACATGGGGAGTTGGATTGTCTGGAATTTTGCAATGCATTTGAAGCTTTGTCTGGAGATTTGATCTCCCCTGAAAATCAAAGAACTGTTGATGGCCCAAGTTCATCCGGCCACAAGTGCAGCCTATGGTCCTCGGATTCTTTCACTTTCCCGGATGAATCTGAGAATGTAGTTGAAATGCCTATGGATGAGGTGCAGGCTTTCCAGCAAATACATAAGAGATAATTACAACCTGAGGAACAGGAATCCGGAGCCTAATACTACATCAACCCCTCCGGACAACTCTCACAATGTTCCTCCCGACCCCTCTCCAAGCAATAATCCATCTCCACCAAAGGGAGGAAATCTGATGAGAGGACCAGATGCTTTTGTCCCTCCACTTAATAAAGGATATAACATAGTGGAGGATATGAAAAAGATTAAGGCCAACATTACTCTACATGAGTTGGCACAGATTTCAGAGCAGAGAGACAACCTGATAAAAACATACTCTGGCCCTGCTACTAAACCTGTGGACAAAGGAAAGAAAATAGCAAATGCCAATCTAGCCATGTACAAAGAAAAAATTGAAGTTCCCCCCTTTTTACTGACTGTCCGTATTTTTGGGAAGAACTTACATAATTGTTTGGTAGATTCAGGTGCATCTGCTAATGTTATGCCTTTGGCCATTTGTCAGCAGTTGGGTCTGACCCCAATGAAGTCTGAAAGGAGAGTTGTCCAATTGGACAAATCAGAGGTTAAAGTTGTTGGAGAGCTTCAAAATATTCATATCCAATTAGCATCTGAGCCAAGGGCTCAACATAAAATTGAAATTCAGGTTGTGGATATCCCTGTGGGGTACGGGATGCTGTTGAGTAGAGATTGGTCGAGATCTCTGAACGGATACTTGGCAACAGATTTTTCACACATGTGGTTGCCGTGGAAAGGAGTGGCAAATCAATTACGGGTTGAAAGAGAACCCAGGTACAAGCATACAATTACAGAATACAATGCAGAGAATGAAACTGTAAATATTGCAGAGGTAGATATTGGAGTCTACAATTTAACAATCGGGAAAGATTAACAAGTTTAATAAAGCTCATCCTGTACATACTAATGAAGTCTGGACACTTCATATGGATGGGGCTAGATCTAAACAGGGTTCTGGAACAGTGGGCAGTCCTCAAAGGGCCCGAAAGTCAGACATATTTCATGTCTTACCGCCTATAGTTCCCTTGTACAAATAATTTAGCAGAGTATGAAGCTTTGGTATTAGGTTTGAAATTTGCTTTGGACAAAGGAGCAAGAAATATTCAAGTTTTTACTGATTCAGAATTGGTGGCAAATCAAGTCAAGGGTAAATTCTAGTGTAAAGCATCTTATTTAAAAGGATACAAACATCGGGCTTGGGATCTTGTAGAAGACTTTGATGCTTTTAATCTGACACATATACCCAGAGAGCAGAATTCCCATGCAGATGTCTTGGCTTCTTCAGCTGCAAGTTTAAAGCCATTGGAAGAATTTAAATGGAACAAGTTTTCAATTGAGTTAGTCCCTTGTCCTTCAGTTCCAAACAATATAGATAATTTTCAAGTTTTCTCTGATGATCAATAGATTGTAAACTTTTTGCAGAGTACTAACACATTTGAAAATGCTATAATTGATGAGGGCCAAAGGGATACCCTACTGGAACAGTTAGATGATGACAGGGGAATAATGAGGTTGAAGGACAACAGAATTCCAAAAGGAATGGTGGAGCTAGAGCGGCTCTTTGATGTTGACAAAATCAAGCAAAAGGTGAATTCTGAGGATTATGTGGGTGCCACAGATAGTGAGACTAAAAATTTGAACATAGGGACTGAAGAAGATCCAAGGCACATCAAGTTGGCTAAGAACTGTGATCCAAAAATAAAAAGAAGTATGATTGATTTTCTTCACATGTCCAAGGATGTTATGGCCTGGTCATACAAAGACTTAAAGGTATTTGATCCTAAAGTTTACACTCACATTATACCTTTAAAAGAATTCTGCAAACCTTTCAGGCAAAAACAGAGGCATGTCAATGCTCTGTTAGAGCCCCTCATCCAAAAAGAAGTAGAAAAACTGCTGAGTGCAGCCATTATTTTTCCCATCAGGCATTCTACTTGGGTGGCCAATCTGGTGCCAGTCAGAAAGAAAAATGGAGAGATCCGCCTGTGTGTGGATTTTAGAAATTTAAACAAGGCATCTAAAAAAGATAATTACCCTCTGCCCTCCATGGATGAGGTGCTGCAGATTGTCAATGGTTCAGAGATGATGTCTTTCCTGGATGGTTTCTCAGGATATAATCAGATATTGGTTGAGAAGGAAGACAGAATGAAGACTGCTTTCACAACTAAGTGGGGAACTTTTGCTTACAAGAGGATGCCATTTGGATTAATAAATGTCGGAGCTACATTTCAACGAGCAATGGATCATGCTTTCAAGGGCCTTATGGGTAAATGCATTGTTGTTTACATGGATGATTTAACAGTCTTCTCTAAATCTCGGTTTGACCATGTAAAACACTTGGAGTCTGTGTTTAATAAATGCAGGGAGTTTGGTATTTCTTTGAATCCGAAGAAGTGCATTTTTGGTGTAACATAAGGAAAGCTCCTTGGGCACTTGGTCACAAAAGATGGCATTTCCATGGATCCGAGCATAGTTGAAGCCATATCTCGGCATACCATTTCCCAACTCCAAGAAAGAGTTGAGGTCCTTCTTTGGAAAAATTAACTTTGTCAGGAAGTTCATCTCCGGTTTTGCAGAGATAGTCAAGCCAATGAATGACATGCTAAAGCAAACTGCTCAGATTGTCTGGACCACAGAAGCTAAAACAGCCTTCCAAGAAATCAAGACAACCATCAAACAAGCACCAGTTCTGGTAAGCCCAGATTTCAATGCAGATTTTTATCTCATACACCTTCTCTTCTGAACATACACTTGCTGCAGTTCTGACCCAACGGAGGGAAACCGGAGAACATCCAATTGCTTTCAAGAGTACCAATTTAAAGGGGGCTGAGCTGAAATATTCTCGTTTAGACAAACAAGCTTATGCCTTGGTGAGAGCGGTTAAGCAGTTCAGGCACTATATATTAAGAAGCAGAATTCATGCTATAGTTCCAGACCCAGCTGTTAAATACCTTCTAAGTCGTAATGAATTGGGTGAACTGAGGGGTAATTGGGTTACAAGGTCGCAAGAGTATGACTTAGAGATTCGGCCTGCTAAATTGATCGGAGGACTTGGTTTGTCCCGACACATTGCCGAAGTACCCGTACGGGAAGAAGTTAATCGCTAAATTCTGAATTCGATGACCGGTATGGGGATATTACTCATCTCGTTGCAATTTGGAATTTGCCCGTCTCACTTGAACAGAACCCAAAGGAGAGCATTAAAACCGAAAGTCGCTCATTATCTCCTCAAAGCGGGTAATTTGTACAGAGAGAATTATGTCGGCATTTTCCTAAGATGCATTTCTCCGAGTGAAGTCAGTGAAGTCATGTCCAGTTTTCATGAAAAGTTAGGGGCAGTGGCATTCATCGGGATCTGCCATCGCGCATAAAATATTGAGAGCAAAGCTATTATCGGCCTACACTTTTTAAGGATGCACATAAGCATGTAAGAACCTACCATCAATGCCAAACTTTTGCAGCCAAAGAGGCCAACCGGGCTCTCCCATTGCAACCTGTTGTAATAAATAAACCTTTCATGCAAGTGGGGACTTGATTTTGTGGGAGTGATTAATCCAAATTCTTCAATAGGGCATAAGTATGTTCTGACAGCTACTGATTACTGCACAAGATGGGTTGAAGCAGCATCCACCACAAGAAGTACAACTCATGAAGTCATTGAATTTCTAGAATTAAATATCATAACTAGGTTTGGGGTTCCTCTGAATTTGGTGTGTGATAATGGACCAGCCTTCCAATCATTGGAGTTTGCAGAATGGGCATACCAGATGGGGATAGTTATCAGATTCTCATCCAACTATTATCCCCAAGGCAATGGACTAGCTGAGTCCACAAACAAGAATTTAATGAATGCCATCAAGAAATCTACAGCAGATAAACCCAGGCAGTGGCATACATTATTGAAATATGCACTTTGGGCTGACCGGATAAAATATAAAGTGGCTCTTAAAACTTCTCCTTTTGCTTTGTTGTATGGTACCCAGCCAATTGTTCCCATCTCTCTGAAGTTACCTACTTACCAATTTGTCTTAGACTATTTTGAGGATCAAGATGATGCAGAGGCTCGTGTTTTAGATCTAACTAACTTGCAGGATGAAAGACTCCAAGCCCTGGAACACTTCAGTTGGCACCAAGAAACCGTCAAGCGCTGGTTTGACAAGAGGGCCAAAGTGAAAGCTTTCAGACTGGCAGACTTGGTGCTTCTATGGGACAAGGCCCATGAGAAGAAGGGTAAGCATACAAAGTTGCAACCACTGTGGATAGGCCCCTACCAGATTGTTGAGATTCTGGGTAACAATGCATTTCGATTACAAGACCTTGATGGTAATTTTTTGGACCTCCTTGTTAATGGTCAGTACTTAAAACATTATTTCTCGGTTGTTTCGTCCAATGTATCATTTGAATGAGTCATAAAGAAGTTGTAACATGTGTATACATTGTAAATAACTTTGCAGTTTATCTGCTTTAGTTTACTTTTAATGTCTGTACAGTTGTTTAGTTTAGTTTACTCTTCATGTCTGTACAGTTCTTTAGTTTAGTTTTTTTTAGTTGTTTAGTTTACTTTTAATGTCTGTACAGTTGATTGCTTTAGTTTAATTTTAGGTGTCTGTGCAGTGCTGTTTAATTATTTTAATTCTATCTGCCTGTACAGTTTTTAGCTTTAGTTTTAATTGCCTGTACAGTTTTTAGTTGCTTTGTTTTAATTTGTTTTTAAATGTCTGTGCAGTGTTCTTTTTATTTATTTAATCCTAATTTGTCTGTGCAATTTCAGTCTGTCTTGAAGTTCTGTATTTTTTTTCCTTTGTAAATAACCCTACAGTTTTGTTTTCTTTGCTGCCTGTACAGTTTTATTTTAAAGTCTGTGTAGTTTTATTTTATTTTGTTTTTAGAGGCCTGTGCTTACCCTTGGAAGTCTGTACAAAGTTCTTTGGCTTTTAAAATTTTGTTCTTTAACCTTTGCCTGAGCATTCATAAAAAGGTCAGCCTTCCAAAAATTGTTTTTATTCTGAGCTGATCAATCCAGTGTTCATTATCACAAGTGTGAGATAGTCTGTTTGAACTGAACAGTGGAACTATTTTTTTAGTCAGAACAACAGTGGAAGGATGATTGGATTTTGTGTCTTGCTTGCCACAGTTGTTTTAATCATAAAGAAACTGCTATGCTGTTTAGGTGGAGGAACTCCCGAGGAATCCAAGAAAAGTTGGTTATAAGAGGGGACTATGATTCATGTAATTATTTGAGTATCCATAGAGGCTATCAGTGCCTAGGCTGAAGCAGTTTCAGATTGATGAAATATTAAAAGAAAATTGTTATTCTTTCTAAGGCTTTTCAGATGTTGATGTATTTCAAAAGAAAGAGATGTAAGTTGAATTGGCACTCTGTTATTTCCAATATATATAAAAAAAAAAAAAAAGATAAAAAAAGAAAAAAAAAAAGAGTTATATAATGAAAGAGGCAGCCAAGATTTCAAAAGATGTTTTTCTTCTACCAAGTTGTAGATTCTACCTTACAGTTGTAAATTTGGGTCGTGTAAATCTAAAGGGTAACTCTGTCGGGGCTGTAAAAGGCTAAACTAGTAAACAGAGCTCTACTCGGTTTCCCCTTTTTACAATCTAGAAAAGCTGATCAATCCAGAGTTCAACATTCGATCCAGTCATTCTTGAAGAAAGTTTTATACCCTTGTAATTGCACATCAGAAATCTTCCTTAAGTAATTCATCCTAGTATGTCCTTGGGAAATTTTAACAACTATCAGTTAGTAGTCAATTTATTTTGAAGAATATCTGTGGCAAGGCTTGATGCATGGTCTATGTTGTTTTGAAACTAGAGTCCTGGGTTCTAAAATAATGCTACTATTTTACCCGTAGATATCGCCATTTTTAAATGTTGGTCCGACTTTTATACACACCCTGTGAAGGATGAGCACAAAACTTTGATAACACTTATACGGGATAAATCCCACTCACTTTAGGATCTAGTTGGTTATCCAAGGTGTGAGTTACAGAGTCGGGTCGAATGTCAATTCACTCTTTTCTGCTTTTGGAATAGATTTCAATATGGACTATCTATACCTTACAATGGGCTCACTGAACTTGCTTAGTAATGTTTAGAAGTTGTCACTTGTTGACAATCAAATTTAAAATTAATTCTTTGATCTAGCTCTCATGGGTCAGCAGATTTAAATAAAAGACAAATTAAAAGAAAATAAAAAATGGATCATTTCACGGTAAAACAAAGAGGGTAGGGTAAGGCAAAAAGAGAAGTTTATCAAACTTAACTGTAAAACAAAACTACCAATTTTATTTATACTATCAGCTTCACAACGAACAAATCAAAGAAGAAAGTGTCCAGTTTTCTAAGATCACTTTCTACTAAGAGCATAAGGCAAGAGATGGAATAGATCTAACAGAAAATTATAAACCGAAGGGAAGTCGGTTAAAATTGATATCTTTCACCGTGAACCTAGCTCGCACAAAGGAGGACAGAGCAATTAGAACAGACTTGAACCTCAAATCTGTAATTTTCCCTAGTATACAATAGAACAAATGAAGCCTAACAAAGATATTTAATCTTGGTAACATCGATTTACAGCATATATCTAATAAACTTTAATGAAACGGATAACAAAAGAAGATGAACTTATCATAATCTGCAAAATATTAGGCTCCTGGCCATGCTATCACAGAAAACAAAAGCACATCAACTCCAAGTCCAGAAATAAAGTATTTAACAATCTTTGCAAGAAATTGCTTCAATAGTCTTTTATTTCTAAGTTTTTGCCTCCTGCGATTACATTGAGAAGAAGTATTTATAGACTCAGGACAGACCCTGATCTTTTCAGAAATATCTTCTTCTCAAACCCTAAATCTTATCATCTTAAACCCTAGGACCCGGGTTTTACAATATAAAGCCATTTAAAACAAAGTCTGGATAAAACTTAACCATTCTGCAACTCAGTGTAGTCACTTGCCATAAATGGAGAAGATAGAATTCAAATGCCACTTGCATTCACCCGCAATCGTAAATAAATGCCCTCATTAATTCCCTCGGGTAAGTTGGATGAGTCACCACTTCTCCGACATTTCATCTCCGTAGAGCCATCCGTGAGTTGAAAATATCTACACGCCATTAATTCTGCCATAAATCTTCATTAAATGCATTCACCGACAAAATCCGGCAACTGTGTGCATATATTTTCATTTCTCGGCCAATTCCCGACATATTCCATTATGGGCAGCTGCTTAGTCACCGTAAAGTCTCTTTGCAGCCAGATCTAAAAAAAATTGGATGACACAGCAATTTTCGGCATCTTTCTCTTTCAATATGGCCTGTCTTTGATTAATTTGCACTTAACTTCGTTTTTATGGCCATTTCTCCGTTATCCCGTAAGTGCCAGATGGCTTCCTGCATGAAAGAACAAAATATGGATTAGTATTTTAAAAATTATTAAATCAAAACTTTAATTATTAAATCAAGTAAAAACCCTAATGTTTACTTGCATGTCGGCTCTATTTATCTGATACGTGGCTTGCAGTGTTTTGACACATGTCACAGAATCGTGACACGTGTCCATTTCCAGCTGTTTTCCTTTACGGGCTCTTTTTCTGTGCAAGTCGTGAAAATGCGACATGTTGTGATTTCGTGACATGTCACGAAATCGCGACATCCCTAGCGCTGGCAACCTTTCTTGTTGACAAGCCGCGAAACCGTGACATGTCACGATTTTGCGACATGTCGCGAAATCGCGACATCCCCAGCGCTTCGGCAACCTTTTCTCCTTATGGCCGCAAAAATGCGACATGTCATGAAATCGCGACCCTTCTCCCCCTTCGGCACTTTTTTGCTCTGTCAGTCGCGAAATCGTGACCTTTCCTGACATCGTACAACTTTCTTCCTTCATGTCACAATTTCGTTGCTACACTCTTAATGCCTTAGTCATTTTTTATTTAACTTCTCTTTCCAGACTTCTTGCTTGCTGACCTTGGACTGTCGCGATTTCGCAACATGTCACGAAATCGTGACAATCCGTACGACTTGACTGTATTTGTCGAAAACTTCATGATTTCGTGACGTCGCGAAATCGCGACGTCGTGATTTCACGACATTTTCCTCACTCGGGCCCTTTCCTTTCAATCATGTCGCGATTTCGTGACATCGCGAAATCGCGACGTCGCGATTTCGTGACATTTTTCTGCCTTAGTCGATTTTTAATTTTGGTTCCTCTTGCTTCCTTCTGCCTCCACCTGGACCTATCGCGATTTCGCGACATGTCATGAAATCGCGACAGTCCGTACAACTGCATCCTTTTCTCCTTCACGCGCCACAAAAATGCGACATGTCGCGATTTCACGACATGTCATGAAATCGTGACCTTTTCATGCCTTCACCGATTTTTCTCTCTCTCAGCCATGAAAATGCGACATGTCACGATTTCACGACATGTCACAAAATCGCGACGTTCCGTACGATCTAGCTTTCTCTCTCCTGGTCGGTAGCGATTTCGCGACATTTCCAAAAATGGAAATGTCGCGATATCGCGACATTTCCAAAAATGGAAAGTGTCGCGATTTCGCTACGCTTTTTGGACTTGGCCGATTTTCTGAAAACCTGTCGCGATTTCGCGATATTTCCATAAATGGAAGTGTCACGATTTCGTGAATTTGCTAAAAAAGAAAAGTTTTGATTTTCAATGAATTTATCTATCTGTTTTCTGCATTTTTTTCATACCGGTGTAATATTTTCTTTATCCATGAAGGATTCTAGCATGTAAGAAGTGAAGTCTGAGATAACAAAGCCAGAATGCAAGAATACTTGGATACTTTGACACAGGCAAAACTTGAAGAAGAAAGAGGCAAGTGAAAAATTGGATTTAAACCTGAAAATCATCAAGAGGGTCCCTACTGCAAAATGAAAGCTTAATGTTTTCAAAGGATGGAAAATTATTTTTCAGTGGGGGTGTGTTGCTTCTCAACAAGTTGTAGGAGCTTACCATTTTTATCTATAGGTGGAGTTGCTGGTGGTATGTATCCATTCTCAATTGCTTCCCATATTTCATTTTCAAGTGTCATTAGGTGAAACTTCTTCCTCATACTCCAAAGTGCATAGTTGTTCCCATTGAACAATGGTGCTGAATTCCTAAAATATCCATTCTGAGAATCCATCTGTGTTCTTATGAGATTTTCCTTCAAGCTATTAAACTCTTCCAAAGGAACCCACTTTGATACCAATTGAATAATACAAGCTTATACTAAGAGGGGGGTGAATAGTATAAGACCACTTTTTACTTTTCTTTACTCAAAAAATATTATCCAATATATCAATGCAATGTCAATAGTAGTAATCAAAGCAATGCACAAATCACCACACACAATAGAGACACTAATTTAATGTGGTTCACCCAATGTGGGCTACTCCATGAAGAAAATATTTTACTAAAATTTTCTCAATAAATTTCTTGGGAATCCTTTCCCTATTATAATGTTTATGGACCTCTATCCAAATGAGACACGAATCCCCTAATCAAGTTCATGGATCTCTATCTACAAGAGACACCAATCCCCTCAGCTAGTTCATGGATTTTTATCCATAGGATAACTCCTCCTGTATTCTGGTTGGTGATCCTCTAGAAGACTACTACCTCCACTGCTTTGGATTGTGGATCTATCTCCACTAAATAATCATGTCCTCACTCAAAATACCTCTATACTCACTACCCTAGCTAATGGATCCCTATCCACTAGAGACTACTATCCTCTACTCTATCACCTCCAAAGCTTGCTCAGATCTGTCAAAAATCTACACTAAACACAGTCCTTCAATCTAGCACAAATATTCTCAATATCTATCTCAAATTTACACTAAACATAGTCCTTCGATCTAGCATAAATCTATTCAATCTATGTCTCTGGTCTAGCATAAACCTATCCTTAAATATGCACCAAACTCTATCCTCAAATCTGTCCTCATGCATTAACACAAAGCTTGACTCAATCACTAATCAACTCTGCTAGATCTATCCCAAACCTTAACTTAAGGTTTGAACAAATCAATCAATCAACTCATATCTTCAAGTCTTCTCAAATACTTACCTCAAATATATCCAACAAGTCCTCACTAGAACTTGTCCAATCTATTCAACAAGTCTTCACAAAAGCTTACCTTAAATCTTCTCAAAAAGTCATCACTAGAACTTGGTCTATCTGCTCAACAATTCTTCACCAAGACTTATCTTAAATCTACTCTACAAGTCCTCACTAGAACTTGTCCAATCTTCTCAACAAGTCTTCACCAAGACTTACCTCAAATTTGCTCAACAAGTCCTCACTAGAACTTTTCCAATCTTCTCAACAAGTCTTCACTAATACTTGTCTCAAATTTGCATTGTAAGCTTCCACAAAAGCTTACTCAACTCAACTCAATCTATTACAAAAAACCTTTTCAATCACACAAACAAGTTTCACACATAATATTGTTTTAATCTCACATAAACATATAGAGAATGGTTAGAGACTCAATATGTTTCACACTCACAACAATACTTAATCACTTTCAAACTCTCTTGTTTAACCACATAAACATATGGATAATTGTTAGAGACTCAATATGTTTAACTCTCACACAAAACTTAATCACTTACAAACTCTCTTCAAATAAATTAATAATAAAGAACAATTTGTTTTACAGAACTTGAACTATCACTCCAATGCTTTCAATCAATTATGCTCAATCAACTCCACTCAACAAATCACTCAATGAATCACAAATTTCTTATACAACCTAAACAAGTGTTTCACAATGCTTTCAACAACTCACACTATGGAAATCAACCTTAAGATGATTCCAAATTCGCATATCAATGATACTCATGGTATTTTCACAAACCCTAATCAAGCATATGAAATCTTACTCAAATATTTCCAGTAATTCTTATCAAAGAATGTCACATAACAATGATACTCATGATCTTTCACAAACCCTAGTTCAAGATAGTTCTCAAATTCACATAACAATGATACTCATGATCTTTCACAAACCCTAATCATGCACATGAAGGCTCACTCAACATTTCCAACAATGCTTATCAAACAAAAACCTTTTCGCTCCAACTTAGCATTCATAATATTCAACCCAATAATATTTCACTCACAAGGAAGATATGCCCATACCTTTTTCTTGATGGATAAATGACCTCAAAACCTGTCTCAACACAATCAACCTCTTTGCCAATATCAATGGTTAGATATAAAAAATCTATCCTCAATTATTTCCTTCAAATATTTCACCATACACAAATTATTAATTCTCAATTACACCTTATAATCTCCAACTCTATCAAATAAAGATTTCACCCATTCAATTTCACAATAACCCTTTTAAAAAATTTAATGCATGAAGCAATCCAAACACTACTTATGTCTCCCTACTCAATATTGCATTTTTCAAGTAATTAAATTTATAAAATAATGCAATATATTTTTAACCCTCAAATAAAAATTATTTCTCACTTTCTCTAAGGTAAAAATTAATTACCTTATCCTTTTAACTCCCTAAGCACTTTGACAAAATCCAAATGATGCACATGCTAATAATTTCCCTCTTCACACTATAGTCCAAGCTCAAAAACAAACTATGCACTTTGAGTGCCACCAACGACCTTAGTTAATACAAAATTTAATTAAAAAATTAAATACATCCTTGCACACTTCTCGGGGCATTCGATCCTTGGTTGAAGTGCATACAGTGCATTAGTCGTGGCTCCCTTGTCGCATGAGCTAAGCAATCATGTGGGATTCAAAGGCACCTAGGCATAATTAAACTTTTAATATTATAATGAAATATTATAATATTATTTCCATTGGGCCTAGTTGTTTTTCTCTTTCACATTTAGACCTTTTCTGACCACCTTTAATATTATAATAATGAATATTATAATATTATCCCTTTTAGGCCTTTGCTTCAGGGTATTTAACCGTCCTTTTGACCAATCATGTGGAGCTCTTAACCAAATTGCTTGGGCTTAAAATATAAATATTTTAACCCTTCTTTTACCAAGTCCTGCACTGATTCCTGATACTAACTCTTGATATCAATGACAACACAACTAACTCAAAATTTCCAATAAATATCAACTCTAGTGGAAGTTTTGTGATTGCAAACAACTCCCTCCATTTGAAAGGTATCGAGTTTGAATACTTATACAGATGTGAGACCGAACAGAAACAAACAAAAAATCTCCTATGGATTATCTCTAGATAGTGGTATACTCAGATGGGATGGCATGGCTAGCTACCTAAGAGTGATTTTGGAGGTTTCTCTCTAACCAAGAGTTTTGTTTGTTGTTGTAGCTCAATTGTTTTTCGAAAAATAGCCCCAAAACTTATAAATGGGAGGTCCAGTGTTTGAATCTAAATGTCCAATATTTGAACCGCCCTTGTACTGTCTTTATGGACACAAAATCTCCTATGGCTTCCCTCTATATATTGGTATACCCAGATGAGATGACACTGTCGACCACCTAAGAGCGGCTCTGTAGGTTTTCTCTCTACCCAAGAGTTACCAAATAAAAATAAATAAACATCAACTACAAATCTTTATGAAAATTGTTGGAATCAATAATAAACTTTTCTTTATGCTTTGTATCTAAAGGTCTTTGTAGTACACTAAATTCTACCAAAGAAATATTTAGGTAGCAATTCATAAATGATGATTAAGAAATTAAAAATGACAAGTCCATACCCATCAATACCTATAGCTATCTCAAAATGATTATTCATCTCAATTGAATGTAACTCTCTATTAATAGTTGACTGAGGGTTTCATTTACTTAACCTACTACAAGCTAGATATTAGCTAAGATGTTAGTTATCTTTTCTAATTCATAAAATAACTAAATGTGTATCACTAAAATATAGAAAATAAAATGCTCATGAATAAGTCCTTTTATCTCAATCATAATTCACATTAATATAATTACTACACTAATCAATGAAGATATTATATGTGTTCATTATGGAATGTTCAAAAACCTCCTTTATATATTCACTTATTCTTATTGATAGTAAACTTAATAACTTATATAAACTACTTAGTTCTTAACTTTACAAGAAATGTTTGTTTTAGATATTTGTATGCAACATAATATCACATGTTTCTTATAATTGACTTTTCCTTTTTTTGCAGAGTAAACAGTGCATTCTACTTTGTATCACTAAAATATAGCAAATAAAATAACTAAATGTGTATCACTAAAATATAGCAAATAAAATGCTCATGAATAAGTCCTTTTATCTCAATTATAATTCACATTAATATAATTACTACACTACCCATGTGCTGGAGGTGAGTTGGAGAGGGTAGGGCAATCCTCCAAGGGAGGTCCCTTGTTTGAATCCCACCCTACCAAATGCACATTGGGTACCCCAAATCCATTTGATAATGCTGGTGTGATTAGGATTAGGTGTGACTCTCGGGTGATTTTGATAGTGTAGAACCCTTGGTCGTGGTTTCTCAAACCAAGGCGGCCCCCGCAAGGGATTTTTTGCTAAATTAAAAAAATAATATAATTACTACACTAATCAATGAAGATAGTATATGTGTTTATTGTGGAATGTTCAAAAACCTCCTTTACAAGAAATGTTTGTTTTAGATAGTGTTGAGTGGTGTTTTCACCCGGTTGTGAAAGCACACTCTCCGGTAGGATCTGAGTCCAAAAATCCTCTGCTTGCAAAAAAAAGAACTTTCTCCAAGGTTCCTGTTATGCTTAAATAATGTTGTTCAAATGAAATGCCAGGAATATCTTAGGGTTTGCAAGTGGATGTTAACAAGGGGCACTGGGGTTTATCTAATTTGAATTTACAATGGACTCAAAGTGAATAAATCTATTCTAATCTTCAATTCTAATGGATTTTCAATTGCTTATTCAAATACTGTAATTAAACTGTAAGAAATAAAATAAGGATTTGAAAGATAAAGCAAAATAAATGGAAATAAGATTAAACTACAGTCAGAATACTTTCATCAATTCGATGAAACCGAAGATACTGAGGTTTTATGCATGCAACCTAATCTAATGAACCTGCAAACTCGCACAATCCAAATAAATTAGGTGCTTGGTTTCTAGGGTTTCTCACTGTAATTCCAGACTTAGGCATTCGCATGAAGCAACCAAGCACACTTGCATTAAACTTCACCTAAAAGCCTCAGAAATCTGGAATGAAAGATAAAACATTAAATCATGCATGCACAAAATGACTCCTTCTTTCTCATCAATGAGATGCCAATACTCTGTATTTTATATTAAATGATATGTCAATTACATTCAAAGAATGTTCCAGGCAAAAATATTCCAGAACAAAAAAGAAGGAAATTGCCCAAGTGCAAGCCCAGAATAGCACGAAGCTCTTGTCTCTGCAACTCTGCAATCGGCAATTTCCAACCCTTCCTTCAATCTGCGCTTCTGGATTTATCCTGTCTAGCGTGGCTCTTCGATTCTCCCTGGTCGCTTCGCTTCACCTTCCTGCATGTGACCTTTCGAATTCCCACCTTTTCCTTGTCTTTATTCCATGTTTAACGCCAAAACGCCTAAAATCCTTCGTTGCATGTAACGCTTCTGCAGACCTGACACCTGCATGCCACGTGTCACACGCCCTCTGCGCCTTCTGTAATGCCACTCTATGAAAGTCCCGACAAAAACTGCATGCCGCCTGTTCACCTTCTTGGCCGCGAAAATGCGACATGTCACGAAATCGCGACATGTCGCGATATCGCGACGCTCTTCCTGGCCGTACATCTTCGACAGCATCTTGTCGCGATATCGCGACCATTTTTGCTTTTGAACCTTCTTTCCACAAACTGTAGCGAGATCGCTACCATTTCTCCTTCGGGCTTCCTTCTCACCAAGTTGTAGCGAAATCGCTACCATCTCTCCGTCGGGCTTCCTTGGCAACTTTACGTCGTGACATCGCGACCATTATCACTCTCTTGCCTTCTTTCGACAAACCGTCGCGATATCGCTACCGCCTTTATCCCCGAACCTGCTTGCCACAAACTATCGCGATATCGCTACCGCTTTCTCTTTTCGTACGCTTTCCCGAAACACGTCACGAAATCGCTACCGCTTTTATGTTCCGTACGCCTTGGCAAAACCTGTCGCGATATCGCGACGTTTTTCACCCTCGGACCTTCATGCCGCTTTCTGTCGTGATATCGCTATCGCTTTTTAATTTTTTTTTTTTTCGCTTTCCAAACACGTCGCGAAATCGTGACCATTTTCTCCTTCGTACAGTTTGCCAAAACACGTCGTGAAATCGTGACACTTTTCATCATCCGTACGCTTTGGCAAAACACGTCGCGAAATCGTGACACTTTTCATCATCCGTACGCTTCAAAAAAATACGTCACGAAATCGTGACAATTTTCATTCTTTTCCAACGGCATGTCACGATTTCGCGACACCATTTCTTTTCTTCTCAACGGCATGTCACGATTTCGCGACACCATTTCTTTTCTTCTCAGCGACATGTCACGATTTCGCGACACCTTTCAATTTTTCTCAACGACATGTCGCGATTTCGCGACACCTTTTCTTTTCTTCTCGAGCTACATGTCACGATTTCGTGACAACTTTCCTATTTTCAGTAGCGATGGCGCGACAAGTCGTGATTTCGCGACATGCGATTTTTTGACATGTCGCGATTTCGCGACACTTTCAACACTTAGGCATTTTTCCTCTTTTCTTCAATTTTAGCATCTGGGTCACCGAGATTCTTCTCTGCAAGCCTGCAAAAAGGTGGGTCCCCAATTTTGGGGTGTGTTGTGGATCACCCACAACAAATGGCGACTCTGCTGTCAAATGCTCTTGAGCATTTTAGTAAGAACCCAACCTGAAACATATCAGAAACTCGCAAATATACGTTAGCACATAAGCAAAATAACAAATGCCCAAAGATCAGAAGTACATGAATCATCAGAATCATCAAGTATCAGCTCAGTGTGTGCAATGTGCTTTCATTCCCTATCGTTTGAAATTGATCAACATTCCATTATCAGTTTTGCATGAATGCATATATGGGATGGTGACTGATTTGTGTACCCTAATGAATGTGCAAGGAGATTTGCTTCCATAAAAGGCATGGTCCTTCTTCTATTACTATGTACAAGCATTCAAGATTGCCAAACCCTCTTAGGATCCACTAATTCATTACCTTATTGTATCCCAAAGTTGGTTATGAGTCCCTACTATCTAGAACCCATGTGCAAGTGAATGTGAAATCAGAACTTTGGGGAATCGGACTCCCAACCAACCGAGATGAGAGTTTAACCTTATCCTTACTATTCTGATTTAGAGTTCATTACCTCACTTTAAGCAAAATAATTAAACCAGTTATGGAAGAAATGGTCATGCTAGTCTAACCCTCTAGACAATCGGTGGTCTTGTTTTTAGGCAAGACATGATGCCATGCATGGGCATATCTAACCCCACAATCCAAAACTTATCTCCATTTCTTTGGACCTTGGGGATGACTACCCATCCCTTGCAGAGGACAAGTAGTACGATCCTTACAATCCAAAATAAATATGAGATGGGAAAAATTTATTTATTATTATTATTTTTTTACTTCTTGGACCTTGGGGATGACTACCCATCCTGGCTAGGGACATGTAGTACGATCCTTACAATCCAAACTTTAGATGAGAAATATTAATTTTGTTGCTTAGACCTTGGGGATGACTACCCATCCTTTGTAGAGGACAAATAGTACGATCCTTACAATCCAAGACTGATTATGAAATGAGACATAAGAGCTTTGGGGAATCAGATTCTCAACCTAAGCGAGATGAGAATTTATGCCCTATCCTTACTACTCCATGTGGGTCAAATCAAAGCTTTGGGGAATTGGATCCTCAACCTAAGTTTGATGAGGATTTAACCCTATCCTTACTACTCTGATTTTAGACTTTAAGCTCTATGGAAGTGGTCAAAACCACTGTTTTAAGGATCATGCTGCATAAATAGGATAGACATGAAATACTTCTTTCGCCCAACCTTTTCCTCCAAGTTAGGTTTTGATCATTTTGCTCAAGATCCTTTTTAATGTATGAGACGTGCTTGGTTCTAGATATCTCAAGACTCAGTTTCCAACCTTAGGAGCTACTTACATATATGTTATAACACAACCCTAAGAGGATTTGACATACTTTAATGGCTTGTACCTAAGATGCATATGTAACTAAGATGAGATGTATGTAAGGTGAGATGGAACATGAATGCATTATTTCTTGAATTACAAATGGAATGAATTGTCATGCAAAACTGATTCTTTCATGCATCACAAAATCAAACAATATTATTAAACTGTTTTATGTTACTTGTGGAGCTTTTACAAGACAATTCCAATATTTCATATTCTCCTAACCTTAAGCATAAGTTGACATCTCAATTTTTTATTCTTTATTATTTATTATTTATATTTTTTTTTTTTTTTTTTTTTATATTTTTTTTTTTATCAAAATTAACACACATGTCAATTGAAATCAAATCCATAATCAAAATCCTAACTAAACTAACAATCCTAAACAATAAAAACAAAATCTGAAAATCCCCCACCAAAACCAAAAGAATAATATCAAAGTCTCACAACCTAAGGGCTAAAATAATGCTTTAAAATCTGCCCATTAACCGGTAGCATGAAATCTTCCCCTTCTAATGTTTTTAGCCTGAAGGTATTCTTCCCAAGAATCTCTGAAATCTGATATGGGCCCAACCAAAGACAATCAAACTTTTGATGATTCCCTTTTTCCTCATGTCTTTTGTCCCATAGTAATACCAAATCTGAAATTCTGAATGATTTAACTTTGGCCCTTCTGTCAAACCATCTCTTGATAACTGCCTGGTGTTTATTCATGTGATTCATGGCCTCTTCTCTCTTTTCATCAAGGTGCAACAATTGGCTCAACCTGGCTTCAACTTGATCATCTGTCCCCAAGTACTCTTGTATGAAATGTAAGGTCTGCAACTTCAAATTTGCTGGAAATATCGGGTCTTGCCCATAGACCAAATGATAGGGAGTATTCCCTATGGACTCTTTCACTCTGGTCCTATCTCGCCCAAAGGGCAAACTTTAGTTGGCTTGTGCCGATCCCGAGGGTTCTTTTCCAACAACTTCTTAATAGTATTCAACAAATTCTTATTTGAAGACTCGGCCAACCCATTTCCTTGAGGATAGTAATTGGATGCAAACTTTAAGCTCACTTTGTTATCATATGCCCAATCTGCAAATTGTGTAGAAATAAAAGCTTTACCATTGTCACTGACAATAGAGTCGGGCATTCCAAATCTTGTTATAATCTGATCCTCAAGAAATTTAATCACAACATCTGTGGTGGCATGTTTAGTAGGAATCGCTTCTGTCCACCTTGTACAGTAGTCCGTAGCTGTCAAAATGAATTTATGAGAATCAGAAGAATTTGGGTTAATAACCCCGATGAAATCTAGTCCCCACTGTGCAAACGGTCTCATTTCGACTACGAGTCGCAACGGCATGGTTGCATTTCTTTCTCTATTTGCAGCCACTTGACGAGATGTGACAAGATCGTACATGGGTATGCGCATCCTTGAAAATATGTGGCCGGTAGTATCCTGCTCTCGAGGATTTGATGTGCTTGTAGCATTGGCCGCACCATGACCGGTTCCATGTTTCCCGTGAAATTCCTGCAACACCCTGGCAGCTTCTTCTTTGTTCAAGCACCTCAGGTAGATACCTTCATGATTCTTCCTGTAAAGCACACCAGATTTTATCAGATAATTGACAGATTTAAGCCTTAAGGCTCTTCTCTGTGTTGAATTCAGATTAGAAGGACACTTACCAGTCAATAAAAATTGCACAATATCAACATACCAGTCGTCCTTAGCCATGTATTCTGTATTTGAGCATTGACTTGTTATTTGCGGATTATTTTCTGCGATCGCCTTCGCCAGTCCCTGTCCTCGAACTAGTTTCATTGGTTGGATTTCGAGATCAAATTCTTGGATGGTTGAAATCCACTTTCCTCTCTTCTCACCTAGTTCATTCTGTAAAAACATGGTCTTGACAGCAGAATCGGGCACGATGGCGATAATTCTGCTATGCACGATGTAGTGCCTAAATTTTTTCACAGTTTTAAAAAGTGCGTACATTTGCTTATCAAGGATTGAATACCTTAATTGAGCATCTTTCAGGGGGGCACTTAAAAATGCAATGGGTTTTTCGGCACTATCCTCACCTTTTTGGGTTAAGACACTCGCAAAGGAGTGTTCTGATGCAAAAGCATAAATATAAAAAGGCTTGGAGTAGTCTGGGCTTATAAGGACAGGGGCTCGGAAATGGCATCTTTGATATTCTGGAAAGCCACTCTACTTTCCTCGTTCCATTTTACATCCACATCTTTCTTGAGCATCTGGTTCAGAGGTTTGGCTATCTCAACAAAGCTAGAGATAAACTTCCTCACAAAATTGACTTGCCCAAAGAAAGATCTCAGTTCTTTTTTATTGCTCGGGAGAGGTAGGTTTTGGATAGCTTGTATCCTTTCTGGGTCGATGGATATGCCCTCTTTTGAAATGATGTGACCCAACAATTTCCCTTCTGTTACTCCGAAAATGCACTTTTTGGGATTTAAGGAAATTCCATGTTCTCTGCATCTTTGAAGCACTTTCTTCAAATCTTTAACATGATCCTCTCTCTTCTTCGAGAAAACTGGGATATCATCCACATACACGATGATGCATTTGCCTATTAGCCCTTTGAATGCGTAATCCATGGCGCGTTGAAAAGTTGCACCAGCATTTAACAGTCCGAACGACATTCTCTTATATGCAAATGTCCCCCACTTGGTAGTGAAGGCCGTTTTCATCCTGTCATCTGGATGTATAAGAATTTGGTTGTACCCCGAATATCCATCGAGAAAGGACATCATTTCAGATCCATTTACCATTTGCAGAATTTCATCAATTGATGGCAATGGATAATTATCTTTTTGAGAGGCTTTATTAAGATTTCAAAAATCTATGCACGACCTAATCTCTCCACTCTTTTTTCTTACTGGAACGAGGTTGGCCACCCTAGGTTGAGTGCCTAACAGGAAAAATGATTTTCGCTTCCAATAATATTTTAACCTCCTTTTCGATCAAAGGCTCCAATAGCGGGTTAACAACTCGTTGTCTTTGCCTAAAAGGCTTGGAGTCTGGCTTCAAAGGGATGGTATGTGTGATAATGTTCCGGTTGTAAGTCTTCGACTCATTGTATTTCCAAGCAATACAATCTATGTAATGCTTCAAAGCTCGTATTATATTGCTCCTTTCTTCCTCTGTACATGCCTTTGCTATGTACACCTCCTTTGGATTGTCTGCACTCCCTAGATTAATTGAATCGCATGCATCTTTGGGGAGTGGGACTCTTTTTCTTTTCTTGTTCTTGCATTCCATGTCGAACATCTTTTCTAATGAAACCACGTCTTTAGGAATTTTGTTGGATTGATACGCAGTTTCACTTTCTTCTGTTTCATCCTGCCACCTTTGTTCCTCATCAATCACCTGATTTTCAAAAATACCCGAGTTTGTGACAAACTTGAAGATGTGCCTGTCACTTTCAAAAACCTGGAAATTCTTTACATTATCAGGTATTGATGGACAAGGAACCAGCTCAATGGAAAACTTTTTACATCTTTTTATATCCACCGGGTTTAACATGCCCGCGGTGACTGCAAGAGAGTCTGCTATTCGATTTCCTCTCCTAGAAATAAGGGCTATGTTGAATGCATCAAACTCCTCCATGAGGTCCATAACCCTAGTTCTATAAAGGCTCAGTATTTTGTCACGGCATGTATACTGTCCTTTGATTTGCTTGACAACCAACTCAGAATCTCCCAAAACCTTCAAGCATTTAACATGTTTGCTCAATGCTAGACGTAAACCATAGATCAATGCTTCGTATTCTGCCACATTGTTTGTGCAAGGAAATTGCAGTCTATAAGCAGCTAGCAATGGTTTACCTCCTGGACCAGTGAGCTCGACTCCAGCTCCTGCTCCCTGTCTAGACTTTGATCCATCGAACTTGAGCAACCACGTGTAATCATTTTCTTCAGAAGAATGACCATGACACACTTCTTCTTTAAATTCTTCAACAACTTCCTCAACATCAAGCGCATAGACTCCTAAGTCTGGCTCAGAAAACTGAACTTCATTCGGCTTGTTAAAATCTGTTATAATCTCTTTAAGCCTCGGTTCGTTTTCCACTCTTATTTGATTTGCAATTCCCTTCCATGGTAGCCACATATGCGAGCAGTCTGTTGCAAAATAGCCATTCAGCGTTTTCATCCAATCCCTAGCAAGTAGCATTCCATACCTACTCGGGATATTAACCACCAAAATGTCCACAACCTGCTGAACCCTGGGTTCAGAATTCAATTGAATCTTGACATCATATAAAGTCCCCACTACATTTACCTTTGATCTGTCCAGTTGCAGGATCGTACATTTGGATGAAACAGGTTGTAGACCTAGCATTTTGCATATCTCCGTAGGCATGAGGTTGCTCGTGGCTCCTGTGTCCACCAAACAGTTATGCAAGTTCTTACCCGCAATTCTCGAGTCAATAAGAATGGCGGGACATCCCTTCTCTCCTTTCGCAAAATCAGATGGGATTCAGCTCTTTTTTCCTTCCACATCGGATCAGGTGAGTTCAAAGCTCTTATCAACGCCTCCTTTTGACCAGGCAATTTAGCTGCGTCCAGGAATGAAAGGCTAGATTTGGACTTCTTCATATCCTCCACCACGTCATAATTTGGTTTTTCGAATTTGACTGTCTTCTGGACGTCATTAGACATTTCTCTTCTGAGTGGAGGGGGAGGGTTGTTACTTGCCTTTGTATCTGGAGGAAGAATAGAATTGTTTGGAGGTGTTGATGAGGTTTTAGGGGCTTTAGATTTACTCCTCAAATGGTACCCATGAGTCCCCTTTCTGAAATCTCGAAAAGCTTGCACCTCCTGTTCCAAAACTTCGTCTTCTTCCTCCTCGCTTTCACCCTCTTGGTGATATACTGTTTCCATCACCATAATATTTTCATCTTGATGATACGATGGATCCTCATTTGATACCAGTTCCAAATCATCAACTTGTGCTTGAAGACAATGAGTGTATCTAGCAATCTCAGGACAATTCCTCTCATTGTGTTCTTTTGTGTTATGTAATCTGCACCCCCTTTCCCATGCCAAATCTGAAAGATTCAAAAGAGAATTGGATTGGCTAGGGCCTGCAGAAGCATCTAATTGATTAGCAATGGGAGCAGGAACTCCCCCATTGTTTGGCTTGGTGTTCCAGTGCCTCCCTCTATTGTTAAAATTCTGATTTGGGTGAGGGGCATGGGACTCATACTTCTGCTGTTGAACCCTGTCATTGCTTAGTTTATGCACTAGTTTCTTGAGCTCTTCGACTTCCGAAAAAACATCCTTCGGTGGAACCACATTGTTGTTAACCCCCGTTGGATTCGCATAATTAATGGGGTCTTGATTCCACATTTGGGTCGGGTTCTGAGGAATTTGATTCCCATATGGATTGATACCTTGAATCGGGATTGGATTCGAAACAGGGAACTATGGCTTGAGGATTGACTTGACTAGTTTCCTGCGTAGTTGATTGACTGTTCTGCAAAAATGCAAGAACAGGTGGAATGGCTGTGATTGGTTGGATTGGAATGGGTGCATATGCGGGTGCTGGTGGATACGGATGCTGATATGGGAAGGCGTTCATACTTGGCATTTGTGGTGCCATGAGTTGATTTTCTTGGGGAGCTTGACCATATGGAGCACATTGTCCCATCATAGGCATCTGGGTAAACCCGTAGCCTTGCGGTGTCAATTGCTGCTCAATAGTCATGGCTTCATTATAGGCCAAAGCCAGCGTGGTGACCTGAGGATTGCGCCTTGCAAACATAGCTGTCATGGGGTCCAATGCCCCAAAATATATCTGCAAAGCCACTGCGGGATCGATGGCAAAATGTCTAATTGCTCTATTATAGTTCTTTTGGAATCTCTGATTAAACATTCGGATTGGTTCCCCTTGGCCCCGTTTGCATGTAATAAACTGATTGTAAATAGTTGCGGGATCTAAGGGTGACCTAAATTGATTGACAAAGGCATTTTCCATTTGTGTCCAAGAGGTGATTGAACCAGTTGGCAAGCATATATACCATTCATATGCTATTGGATCCAAGCTCATGGGGAAAAGTCTGCAGGCTACATCTTCATGCTGAACTTGCGACCTAATTAAAACATCCCTATAGGCTTGGATATGTTCTTCTGCTTTCTTAGGCCATCTGGCTTGTATTTAGGCAGAAATATTTCAATGTTCTTGGGGATTTCATGGATATCCCCAACAATATTCAAAGGAGTATTGTTAGCTCCATACCAAGGAGCTGTTGGAGCTTGAGCCATTTGACTCAGAATTGATGTAGACAGACCTACAATAGTAGTAGAAATATTACTAACTATAGGCACACTAGGGGCAACGGATATTACTGGTGTAGGTCCACTCGACGTTCCTGGAGAAAACAGGCCTTTTGCGATTGGTGTGCTTACGACTTGCTTGGCTTTACCCTTGGGAGTACCAGTAAGGTCATGAAAAATGGTTTCTCCGGTTGTTTGAGACCTGGTCGCAATACGGCGTGGTGGGTCCAGCCTGCCTGAGGAAACCCTCGGCTATTTCGAAGAAAACCTGCAACAAAAACAAAAACAGTGTTGCAGTTTAGCCGTAAATGATTTCAAAATTAAATAAAAAACAAAGTACTCAGATATAAAAATCAAAATAGATAAACCAATTCGGCCCTCCTTCTAGCGCCAATCTGTTGAGTGGTGTTTTCACCCAGTTGTGAAAGCACACTCTCCAGTAGGATCTGAGTCCAAAAATCCTCTGCTTGCAAAGAAAATAACTTTCTCCAAGGTTCCTGTTATGCTTAAATAATGCTGTTCAAATGAAATGCCAGGAATATCTTAGGGTTTGCAAGTGGATGTTAACAAGGGGCACTGGGGTTTATCTAATTTGAATTTACAATGGACTCAAAGTGAATAAATCTATTCTAATCTTCAATTCTAATGGATTTTCAATTGCTTATTCAAATACTGTAATTAAACTGTAAGAAATAAAATAAGGATTTGAAAGATAAAGCAAAATAAATGGAAATAAGATTAAACTACAGTCAGAATACTTTCATCAATTCGATGAAACCGAAGATACTGAGGTTTTATGCATGCAACCTAATCTAATGAACCTGCAAACTCGCACAATCCAAATAAATTAGGTGCTGGTTTCTAGGGTTTCTACTGTAATTCCAGACTTAGGCATTCGCATGAAGCAACCAAGCACACTTGCATTAAACTTCACCTAAAAGCCTCAGAAATCTGGAATGAAAGATAAAACATTAAATCATGCATGCACAAAATGACTCCTTCTTTCTCATCAATGAGATGCCAATACTCTGTATTTTATATTAAATGATATGTCAATTACATTCAAAGAATGTTCCAGGCAAAAATATTCCAGAACAAAAAAGAAGGAAATTGCCCAAGTGCAGGCCCAGAATAGCACGAAGCTCTTGTCTCTGCAACTCTGCAATCGGCAATTTCCAACCCTTCCTTCAATCTGCGCTTCTGGATTTATCCTGTCTAGCGTGGCTCTTCGATTCTCCCTGGTCGCTTCGCTTCACCTTCCTGCATGTGACCTTTCGAATTCCCACCTTTTCCTTGTCTTTATTCCATGTTTAACGCCAAAACGCCTAAAATCCTCCGTTGCATGTAACGCTTCTGCAGACCTGACACCTGCATGCCACGTGTCACACGCCCTCTATGCCTTCTGTAACGCCATTCTATGAAAATCCCGACAAAAACTGCATGCCGCCTGTTCACCTTCTTGGCCGCGAAAACGCGACATGTCACGAAATCGCGACATGTCGCGATATCGCGACGCTCTTCCCGACCGTACATCTTCGACAGCATCTTGTCGCGATATCGCGACCGTTTTTGCTTTTGAACCTTCTTTCCACAAACTGTAGCGAGATCGCTACCATTTCTCCTTCGGGCTTCCTTCTCACCAAGCTGTAGCGAAATCGCTACCATCTCTCCGTCGGGCTTCCTTGGCAACTTTACGTCGTGACATCGCGACCATTATCACTCTCTTGCCTTCTTTCGACAAACCGTCGTGATATCGCTACCGCCTTTATCCCCGAACCTGCTTGCCACAAACTGTCGCGATATCGCTACCGCTTTCTCTTTCCGTACGCTTTCCCGAAACACGTCGTGAAATCGCTACCGCTTTTATGTTCCGTACGCCTTGGCAAAACCTGTCGCGATATCGCGACGTTTTTCACCCTCGGACCTTCATGCCGCTTTCTGTCGCGATATCGCTATCGCTTTTTTTTTTTTTCTTTTTTCGTACGCTTTCCCGAAACACGTCACGAAATCGTGACCATTTTCTCCTTCGTACAGTTTGCCAAAACACGTCGCGAAATCGTGACACTTTTCATCGTCCGTACAGTTTGCCAAAACACGTCACGAAATCGTGACACTTTTCATCATCCGTACGCTTCGACAAAACACGTCACGAAATCGTGACAATTTTCATTCTTTTCCAACGGCATGTCGCGATTTTGCGACACCATTTCTTTTCTTCTCAATGGCATGTCACGATTTCGCGACACCATTTCTTTTCTTCTCAGCGACATGTCACGATTTCGTGACAACTTTTCTTTTCTTCTCAGTGACATGTCGCGATTTCGTGACAACTTTTCTTTTCTTCTCAGCTACATGTCACGATTTCGCGACAACTTTCCTGTTTCCAGCAGCGATGGCGCGACAAGTCGCGATTTCGCGACACTTTCAACACTTAGGCATTTTTCCTCTTTTCTTCAATTTTAGCATCTGGGTCACCGAGATTCTTCTCTGCAAGCCTGCAAAAAGGTGGGTCCCCAATTTTGGGGTGTGTTGTGGATCACCCACAACAGATAGTAAACTTAATAGCTTATATAATAGCTTATAGATAGTAAAATTAATAGCTTATATAAACTACTCAAGTCTTAATTTTACAAGAAATATTTGTTTTAGAAATTTGTATGCATGGAAATATAATATCACATGTTTCTTATAATTAACTTTTCATTGTTTGCAAAGTAAACAGTGTATTTTACTTTGTTAAAAAAAATTCATCTTCCTATTTTAATTTCAAGGTTATGAGAACTTAGTCTAAACTAGTTGATAGTATTTATTTTTTTGGCATCTTGATCCTCTCTGAGAGGTGATTTTTCTCTTCATAGGTTACCAGGGATTTATGTCACATTTATAAAATCTCATTTCCTTACTAGAATCTTACCAAATAATATCTATTTTTTCTCTATGAAGCCTTAAATTTTTATTTGCTTTTGGTAATTCACTTTCATCAACTTTCCACTTTTTAGTTGATTATATGAGATTGAAACGGACCCCACTCATACTATATTGTCACCATATTACCACAATATTTCAATAAACCACATAGTAGTATTACATCTCCTTGGATATCCCCATTAAGAGCCCACACTTTTAACTACTTGAGATAATATTGTTTTATTATCAATATCTCATTTTTAAATCTCATTAAATTTATAATATCTATAACCTATTAATCTCTTTAAATATCATTAATTTTATAAAATAATATTAATGGAAAAACACATAAGTACCATAGAAAGAAGATATTAACATATCATCTTAGGTACTCTCAACCAAAAGTTTGATTTCATATTGGTAGAATTGACCATACTCATAATCATAAAACTAATATGGGACAAACCCATATGTGTATATCATTTCAAAAGGGAATTTTTATTTAATAATATTAGTAATATTATTAGAGTTCATTTCTTAAAGGTAGGGGTTGGTCTTGTGGAATATTTGCTAGAGGTCATTTCGCAAAGGTAAGGTTTTTATCTTGTGGAATATTGTCAAAGGCTATTTCTCAAAGGTGGGGTTTTGATCCTGTAGAATCTTGCTAGAGGCCCTTTTTCAATGGTAGGGTTTTTATCCCATGGAATATTATGAAAATCCATTTCTCAAAGCTAGGGTTTTGATCCTGTGAAATTTTTCTAGAGGCCTTTTCTCAAGAAGGATTTTAGGATTTGGTAAGGCAAGGATTGTGGCTCACATATACACAAGAATTTGCTCAACCCCTTGTTGAGCACAGTAATTATAGGTAAGGACCTAGATTAGATATTTGCTCTTTCTTTTTAATTAATTTCTAGATATGATAATAGCTTATGTTTTCAAGTCACTTGATAATGGAGCTTTTTTTATTTTCTGCCATTAACAACCTTTTGATAAAAATAAAATGGACAATATGGTTTAGGTTCTCAATGCCCACCCTCATCAATTACCTAAGATATAGTCTCTAAATAAAAATATAAAAGGATCCTTTGTGTCCAAACTCGATGAGGTGCCCATTGTGGAGGTGCCTCCGACCTACATCCAATACCTTTTCTTGGTAGTTTTAGCTCAAGCACTAATTGTTGGAATATATTACATTATTTGGTACATGATAATGTACCCTCTTAGGTACATATTTAGATTAGGAGTGTGTCTTATATTAGAATTTGAGTAGTTATATTATGCAATATAATAAATGCACAAGTGTTGTTAGAATGTGCAAGGTACTTGATGATGTAAATGTGCAAGTTGTTGTGTACATGAGTCTATAAACAGGAAGATGAAGTTTCATAGAAATATGGAAGTCCAAGAGTCAAATTCTATTATATATTGTAATTTTTAGTAGAGAGAAGAGAGGGAGAGAGTGCAAGAGCACATTAGAGTAGATTGCATGCTCAAGTTAGATACAATGTAGAGCATGTATGAAGAGTGGAGCATTTGAGATCTCCACATTTTGTATGAAGATCCTATTTTCATGAGCTTTCATTAATGGAAATTTTATGAGTTATTATAGAAGTTTCTTATGAGTTTTGCATTCTTATTATATATCCATTATCATATATTTAATATTGCATGCTCATTTTATACCTTTTGGTTGCATTTCATTAAGTATTTAGCATCAAAAGCTAACAGTGGTATTAGAGCACAAGGTAGATTAATAGGAGATAGGGAGAGCCATAAGAAGATTGAGAGGAGATAGGGAGATTTCATTTTCAATATTTTAGAATTGCTTTTTGGTTAAGATTCTTTCCACAAGATTGTAGGAAAACTCATGAATACTAGGATTCAACATAGATCTCTTTCCACTAGATTGAAGGATAACTAGTGATGTTTATTGATTTATAGAGATCTAACTATTTGCATGGATTTACATGCTATAATCTATTTTTTTGATGCAAAAAATTAGTTCTTGAAACTTGAGAAGCTTCCTACTATTAGCATAGCTATGTTAGTTATTCCATTATAGGTTAATGTTGTTAATTTGTTATAACCTATTCTATTTGACACCTAGGTGGTTCCGTAACCTACGGGCTAATCTAAGGCTGCCTATGTATTATTTATGCAGTTCAATACAATGGCTCTAATTTTTTACATTCCTACATGGTATCAGAGCCAGACCTGCTTGGGCATGCTTTTCGAGATCTAAGAGGAGACCGGCATAGACATAGGCACATTTCTCGAGGTAGGGTTGGACCTGCTCAAGAATGCATACCGAGGCATCGAAATTGGACCTGCTTGGGCATGCATCCCAAGGTGTCAGAATTGGACCTACACTCGAAATGAGGGTGACTGGACTGGCTTGATTGGGCATGGATCCTGAGGTCGATCTAGACTTTTGGGAAATCAAGGAACTCAGGCACATTTCTCGAGGTTGATCTGAACTATGTGACCAACGTGGACTCACAGATCTGGATTGGTATGCTTCCCAAGAATGTTGACTGGATTGGCATGCTTCGCGAGCATGCTGACTAGACTGGATGCTGGACTGACGGACCTGACTGACACGTGGACACAGACCTGACCGACATGTGGGCCTGCTGGACTGGACGCTGGACTAACAGACCTGGCTAACATGATCGACTGACGTGGCCACCACATGGACTGACATGGCCACCATGTGACCCGACGTAGACCTGACCCCTATTGCGTGGCATGGCAAAAAGGGTGACGTGATTGCTCGAAGACAATCACATATATAGGGGGAATTGTTCCTTTTATTCCCCCCTCATGCACCCTGCGGGAGCAATTTAGACATTTTTTTTTGCTCCCCATGAGGGTTGCAAGGGAAGAAAGGGACAATTGTCCCTTTCCTTCCCATCGGGCATGCTAGCCCAACCGGTAGGAGCACCAGGCTAGCGCCCGTGAGGTTGGGGGTTCAAACCCCTTCGACAGACCCCTTGAAGGTAATTGTTTTTATTTTTATTTTTTTTGTTATTTTTCTTTATTTTTTTAGTATTCTTTAATTAATATACTAATATTTTTTGTTTAAAAAAAAAAAAATCATTTTTTTTAAATTAATCATTTTTTAAATTGTGATTTTTTTTTTTAAAACAAAAGTATGTTTATTATTAATTAAATTATTACTAAAATTATTTAGAAATTTACATTAAAATTAGAATATTTGCCATAGTAAAGGGGGGTTTTTTCTTCAAAACCTGAAGCAAAAGGGGGGGATGATGAGTAAATTTTTAAGGGAATTTGGCTTATTGTAAAGGTGTATTTTCCACAGTGCTCGACACCTAGTGGTTTATTGTAAAGGTGTATGTTGCATTTTTTCTTACTTTGCACTACATCATTAAAAGTTAAAATCAAATTCACTCCCTAAGTCCTCGGAATAATTAAAACCCATCCGTGCAATTTATTACACTGCAGCGTTCGGTATTTGTGATACCTCTGGCCAACACTTACAGGTAAAGTTGTCGTGATTACGCTACTGTATCACCACCTAATATAGCTGCCAAAACAATGTCTAAGCTTGTTCTCTATAAATCATCGGGGAGAGATAAGTTTACCATTTTGCAATTTTTTTTACTCCATCCACTACCCTAATCGTTCTTGTGTTTAGGCATAAATCCTGACAAGAGTTCTGACATCCACAGTGTTTTGGAGAAGTTACACCCCACGCATGAGGATTGATGACTTTCTATGGTAGGTGCCATCAACAAGTCGATTCCCTTTCAGTACCGCCTAAGTACCACATATCATATAATCTTTAAAAATTACCTATAGTCTCCCTCACATAAGGGCGGGTAATTTTTATTGATTTTTCAAAATACCTATAGTCTCCCTCACATAAGGGTAGGTATTTTGTATGGTATAACGGACTGTAATTAAGGTATATAGAAAGGGTGACCAATTGGTGATATAAGGAACCTTCACTATGGCTTCTGCTGCAAAGTTAATGACTGATGCTCATCAGTTATTAAAAGGTCCTAATTATACACCATCGAAAAACAAAATGAAGGCAGTCCTCATAATGGAAGATTTATGGGATGTTGTTTCTGGAGCAACAATGAGACCTTCATCGATAGCTGGATCCACAACTCTCACTGCTGATCAGATCGCCTTTGATAAGAAAGATAGTCGAGCAAAAGTGCTCATTTTGTTTGCTATTTTAGATGAATTTCAACCTCATATAGCTAACAAAGCAAGTGGTAAAGAGGCATGGGATGCCCTTCAAACCATTTTTGAGGGAAAAAATGACTCCACAATTCTTCATCTTCAAAAAAAACTTCACAATCTGAGTTTGAGATGGGGTGAGACAGTTGAACTCTTTCTTTGCAGAGTGTCTGAATTGAAATGCAAATTGAATTCTTTAGGAGATACAGTGGACGACAAACTTCTCACTTCAATAGTGATGAGAGCTTTGCCTGATTCCTTTGATACATTGATCACCTCCATTCAGGTGTCACAATGACAAATTACCTTTATTGAGTTGGTCAATTTGCTTCAATAACAGGAGGCATGCCAACTTCACAGGGATGATTCTTCTTATACAGCCCTATACTCCAATCGACATGGTTCTAAGAAGAAAGGTAATTTTTAGAAAGGATGCAATTCTCAACAGAATTCAAAAGGAAAAGGGAAACAACCTTAACAGAAGCAGAGGTATTGCAAAATTTGTGATAAATACAACCATGACACCAACAGGTGTTGGCATAAGAATAAGAAAAAAGCCCAGAATAAACCACAAAACAAGAACAAGCAACCCAGGGTGAATGTTGTTGAAGAATATAACTCAGATTTTGAATGGGCACACAAGGTGCTCATGATTACCATAGCCTCCAAGGAGAAGGATCATGTATGGTATGTCGATTCATGTGCTAGTAAGCATATGACTGGCGACAGATCGTGGTTTGAATCTTTTGTGGCCAAAGAGGGCAGACCTGTCACTATTGCTGATGATAAAACCTACAAGGTTCAGGGATACGGTACAGTTTTAGTCACTCTTCTTGATGGCAAGTTTCAGCTTGACAAATTCCTCTATGTTCTAGGACTGGCTAACAATTTGTTGTCAGTCACACAAATCCTGGATAAAGATATGGTTGTCAATTTTTGTGTTGATAATGGCAAGAAGTGTTGTTCTATTACTAGGCAAGATAAGAATATTGCAATAGCTTCATATAAGTATGGCTTATTTGCCCTAGATGCTATATCTACTCCTCATGTTGCCATGATAGTCTCTACCAAGGAGGCAACTTCCCTATGGCACAAGAGATATGGGCATCTTAGTTCTGGCTACTTACTTGAGCTTAGTAAGTATGATATGGTAAAGGGTCTTCCTTACCTTTCTTCCACATTGCCAGTGTGCTCTGACTTCTTGGCAGGAAATCAGTATAGAGTACCTTTTGATAAGAGCTCAACACGAGCACAAAAACCTCTAGAGTTAATTCACACCGATCTGTGCGGTCCTTTCACACCCAACAGTTGTGGAGGGAAGAGGTATTTTTAGTTATTTGTAGATGACTACTCCCGCAAGATGTGGGTTTTCTTTCTTTGACTAAAATCTAAGGCTTTCGCTTTCTTCCAATAATTCAAGAAATATTTGAGGAGTCAGGGGCTTCTATTAAAACCCTCCACTTAGATCGAGGGGGGGAGTTTACCTCTAAAGAATTTTTAGCATTCTTAACTGAGCATGGAATCATGAGACAGTTAACAACTGCCTATACTCCTCAACAAAATGGAGTTGCTGAGAGAAGGAACCATTCTATTATGGAAATGGTTTGTTGTATGCTCATAGGAGCTACTCTTGGGCAACAATATTGGGCAGAAGCTATCACCACTTTAGTATATCTGTTGAATAGGGCACCCACAAAGGCCCTAAAAGGAATGACTCCACAAGAAGCATGGAGTGGTCGAAAACCCTCCATATCTCATCTTCATATTTTTGGATGTCAAGCTTTCATGCACATACCAAAAGAGAAAAGGAAGAAGCTAATGAGAAGACATTAAGATGCATTTTTCTTGGCTATGATGAACACTCTAAAGGTTATATTTTGATAGATCCTTTGACCAAGAAAATTCATATCAATAGAGATGTTTTTGATGAATCTTTCACATCACAAAACACATCTAAGGTATACCTAAATCTTGTGGAATCTAAGGAAGAGAAGTTCCCTTTTTCAACACAGATAGGAGGTCCTTCCACATATTCTTAAACACCAAAAACAAAGAATCCAAAATGGTATACAAGCACAATCAGGGACGTAAAGTTATCCACTCCACCAGATTTGACTTTGGATAGACCTCGTACTCGCAGTATGGCTCAAATGGAAAAAGCAGTCATAGAGAACAGTGAGGTTGATGATCTTTGTCAATATTTTGAGGAACTTTCTGTAACTCCACATAAGGAAACAAAGGATATGTATATAGATGATGACAGGGTGTTTTTGTCTTCAATGAATGAACATGAACCTACCTCTGTACAAGATGCTCTTAGCAAGCCACAATGGAAGGATGTTATGGATGCTGAGTACAAATCTCTAAAAAAGAACAAAACTTGGGAGCTTGTCGATCTGCCACAAGGAAATAAGCCCATTGGCTGCAAATGGTTGTACAAATTCAAGTACAAGGTAGATGGGACAATTGATAAGCATAAGGCCCGTCTTATTGCAAAGAGCTATGCTCAAAAGGAAGGCATTGACTATGAGGAAACTTTTGCACCTACTGCTCGGATGACCACTATTCGAGTTCTTTGTGATATGGTAGCACAGTATGGGTGGAAAGTTCACCAGATGGATGTAAAGAGTGCTTTTCTGAATGGTGATCTCCAAGAGGAAGTCTAAATGACTCAACTCGAAGGATTTAAAGTGGTAGGCCAAGAGCAAAAAATTTGCAAGTTGGTCAAATCCTTGTATGGTTTGAAACAAGCTCCTCAAGCTTGGTATATAAAAATGGATAATCACCTCCTGCAACATGGATTTAAGAGATGTCCGTCAGATGCAAACCTCTATTTCAAGAAACAAGGTTCTGAGATAGTGTTGCTTGTACTCTATGTTGATGATCTGCTCATTATAGGGAATTCATAACCTATGATCTCTGCTGTCAAAAGTGACTTGTGTAAATATTTTGAGATGATATATCTCGGAATTCTCCATTATTGTCTTGGTCTGGAAGTAATCCAGAAGGAGCACTACATTAAGGTGTCTCAGAAAAAATATGCCAAGACACTATTAGAAAAATATCGCATGACTGATTGTAAGCCAATGGCAACTTTGATGGAATCAGGTCTTCAATTATCGTGATATGATGATTCACCTCAGGTAGATGGTACTCTCTATCGACAGTTGATCGGGAGTCTCATATATTTGACCAATACTAGGCCATATATCGTATTTGTTGTCAACTATCTTTCGAGGTTCATGCAGGAACCTAAGACTACTCACTAGAAAGTAGCAAAACGTGTTCTTCACTATGTCCGTGGTACTATGGAATATGGCCTAGAATACAAGCAAAATGGTAAATTATTCTTGCAAGAATACATGAACTCTAACTATGTTGGGTCGTTTGATGATCGCAAGTCAACTTCAAGATATATTTTTCATCTTGGAACCGGTCCTATCTCTTGGCACAGCAAGAAGCAACAGGTGGTTGCTATCTCATCTACAAAGGTAGAATATCATGCCACACGTGAATCTGTGTGTGAAGTGATATGGTTATGTTGCATCCTGACAAGTATGGACCTTCCATCCAAATCTCCAATCCACTTGTTCTGCGACAATCGGGGGGTTTTGAACCTTGTTAAGAATCCAGTGCATCATGAGAAAACCAAGCACATTGATACACAATGCCACTTCATTCGAGATGAAGTTCTAAGGCACTGAATTCAGATTTAGTACATTCCCACTAATGCTCAAGTTGTAGATATTTTCACTAAGGCACTTGCACGTGTCAAATTTGAATTGTTTCGCAGCTCACTTTGTATTGCCAAATTATGTAATAAGGGGGGATGTTAGTATAGCTAGTAATTATCCTATTACCCAAATAATGTAATAAGGGGGTATGTTAGCATATCTATGTTAGTTATTCCATTATAGGTTAATGTTGTTAATTTGTTACAACCTATTCTATTTGATGCCTAGGTGGTTTCATAACCTACGGGCTAATCTAAGGCTGCCTATGTATTATTTATGCAGTTCAATACAATGGCTCTAATGTTTTGCATTCCTACACCAACAATGGATAGAGAATATTTTATCTTTGATTACCTAAAATTCTATGTGTTTTCCTTGTGTAGGGATTAGTTTTTTGTTGCAAAAAAATAGATATTTGAAGATTGGGGAGGTCCAATAAAGAAGACCCCATTAGATATTGAACACATAATATTGAAGAGGCACAAGAAGGAGGTCCCTATAAAATATTGAAGACTACAAATAAAGAAGGAGGAGTTCCAATAAAAAGGTCCAATTGAAGAACTTTAAAATTTGGAAGTTACAAGATTGAATATTGTGAAGATAGAATAGGGCTAAGAAAAGTCCTATTGAATATTTGAGAAGCTGCAAAATTTGAAGGCCCAAAAGAAGAGGTCTCAAGAAAAACTTGAAAGGATAAATAAGAGGTTAGAAAAATATCTATTGAAGAAAGTTGAAGAAGTGGCCATTTGAGGAGATTTGAAGAAAGCTCAAGGTAGAATATTGCAAGTAGGATTAGCTACTGAAAAGAAGAATTTGAGATAATTGTGGCCATTCAACAACAAGCCCAAAAGGAAAAAGGATTTGATAAGAAGTTTGTCAAATTTTGGAAAGGATTCTTGAAGATCTCAAGACATTTAGATTCTTGAGGAAGAGACTAGTGATAGAGGTCATATTGGAAGATAGAATCTAGCAAGAGCTAAGGATGAGAAATAATATAGAAGAGGCCATCAAATTTGAAAGTCTTCAAGACAACCATAAAGGATTTGAAGGTTGATTTGTGAAGGATAAGATTGTTGATTTTTGGAGTAAAATTTTAAGTCATAGGATAGCAGATTGAAGGTGATATAGTGTTGCAATTTAGAAATGATTGGGGTAAATTTTGAAGTGCCCTTATATAGACAATTGAAGGAAGTATTGATAGCAAAAGGAAAGTAGAAATTTGAAGAGGTTTGAGCTACAAATTTGAGCAACATTAAGAAGAAATTAGAAAGCTACATTTTGGAGAAATTCAAGGTAATTTTGAAAGAGCATTGGATAGCATTTTTTCAAAAAAAGGTGATGCAAGTTTTAGAAGTTGAAGGTAGCATATTGAATAGTGTTATAGCTATAAAATCATACATTCTTGGACAACATAGTTGAAGGAGAAATAGACAGCAATTTTATCTAGAAAATTGGAAAAGTAAGAGCATAATTTGAACAACATAAAGCTTATTTCTAAGCAACATTGAAAGCTGTAAATTAAGAGAGTTTTGGACAACAACCTAAAGGAGAAGAATTTAGACAGTTAAAGATTTTAGAAAGCAATATTGGGCAGACAATTGAAGAGTCATAGAGTTGTGAATTGGAGGATGTTTTGAGCTAATTTGGACAACAAGAAGAGTTGCAAGATTAACAAGTTTAGGTTAAAAAAGCAGTAAGAATTGGAGCTACAATTTCTATAAATTTTGTGTAGCAAATTGGTGAATCAAACCACCAAGAAACTTCGCTACAAAAGGAGACCAAAAGGCATGCAATATTGGTGCTATAAAAGTTTATTATTTGAACGTTCATATTAGCTTATTATTAAGTATTTAAAAGCACCACATTTGAGTTTTAAATAAGCCAAAGGAAATGTCTCAAGTATATATCTTCAAAGTTGGAGAAGATTGCATTACCAAATGATTAAAACCTACAACAAAGAAAGGAGAATATTAGAAATAATATAAGGAAAGGAAAAATATCAAATCCTTATTATCTCTTGGAAAGTAAATAAGTCAATAGTTTATATTAGAGAATAAAAGTATTATTCTATTTGAAAGGTACAAGTTTTAGTACAAATTAGAAGCTTAGAGTCACCAAAGAAGAAACCACCAAGCATAGATACAAGAAGGATTCATTATGGAAGAGTATCCAACAAATATTCATGGAATAAAAACCACCATAACAAAGTCTTAGCAAATATAAGAGGCACCACCATATTGGATAAGAAAGCCACTATTTCTAGAAAGCTAGAGTAATTGTTTAAGGATTGGAAGTATAGTTGGGCAAGTAATAGAAAGGTATGAACTGGTGTCTCTCTAAAGATACATACAATAGTCATAAATATTTTACAATAAAGGATCATGAAGCTCTATTAAAGTTAAGCACCCATAAGTAGTGCCATTTACGTAGCAAAGTGCCAAGCGAGCCAACATAGAGGAGGCACCATCATTATCAAATAAGGTTACCTAGAGTTCCACCACCATTCAACTGAGAATATAGTTGAGGAAGAGAATCACCATCGAAGAATCTTTGTTGAAGTTACGTGAACCACAATTAGGGTTGCATAAACTCAATACAAGGTCATTGAAAGGAGGAAAATAGAGAGCTAATCATCAGTTGCATTATTTGATATAATGCTTGCTACATAACATAAAAGTAATATAATACACTTGAATAACAACTAGTGTAATGTATACCTATTGAAATAGAAGGAAGAGCACTAGAATTGGTTGAAGATTGCTCATAAATATGTTACAGTTAAAGGAAATGTATTTAATAATCAATAAATCATATGGTACATAAGGTGAAGAGATAAGGTTGTTGTTTGCTATTTGGCACATCAGACATAGAGCACCAACCACCGCAAGGAGATCTAAATCATAGTCTGAGAACCAAGGAAGTGAAACCATCATTGTAGAGGGGACAAACAAGTCAAACGCAGTAAAAACTCAAACGTTACCAAGGAGGTAGAAATTTGTAACATTCATCGTCAAGTGCTACAGGTGTAAAAGACACTTGTCACCCATGATACGAAGCGCCAATCACAAAGGAGTATTCAGAAACCCTAGGAGAAGCATCAAATTGAATGCCAAATATCTTGATGTAAGAGAAGTGCAAATCATCATGTAATGCCTTCTACATGCAATAAATACATGGATAAGAGTGTCATTTTAACACATACAGAGAACAAAGAAGAGGAGATAGTGAAGTGCAATAGAATATTGCATATGCACTACAATGAAGGAAAGAGAAAGATGCAATTTGGAGAGTTAAAGCTTTGGATATTGAGCATCAAAGTGCATTGAATACATCACAGTGAATGAAGAGCATCTTGAGAGCATAGGTTGCAGAATAAAGTAAGCAAGACAAAGCTTTGGAGCACCATATTAAAAGAGGTAAGAAAAATTTAGTCTAATTTAAACCCTTTGCAAAATATTAAGGAGATACAAGGCATGTTATTGAAGTCAAGGTTAATTAATTCATTATACTCAAGGTTTTTTAATAAAACGAGAAATAAGGTTATAGTATACAACTATAGAAGAATTATTGAATGCCTTAGAAGTTTTTAGAGAGGTTTTGAAATTACCTCATTTGAATTACATAGAGATATTTTGCAAGTAGTTTAACTTGGAGGAATAAGGATTTCTAAATTGAAATAGAAATATTAAATTTGTAAATACCTTTATTTTCTAGATTTCCAACTAGGGAATTATCAGTAATTCAACACCAAATTTAAGTTATTGAAATTTAGAAACTATATTATTGAAAATTGAAAGAAGCAAAACATAGAGTTTCTAGAAAGTTGGAAAAATTACTTTTGATATTAGTCTCTTGCTCAAATTAAAGATACATAAGGAAACCTACTTAAAGGTATTTAAAATAGAGAACCTCATCAAAATTGAAATTGCATCAAAATATTTTTAGCTTTCTATTCATAAAAATAAGGTGACTATCTTGAAGAGTAAAAGTTGAACATTAGGGAGTAAAATGGTTTTCAACTCAAAGGTAACCTAGAAAGCTAAGCATTTTATCAAGACCATATTATATTCAAAACATTTGGGAGATACAAGGTATTCTACAAAACTCGAGAATTGAAAATATATTATCAAATTTGATCTTATACTAGGGAGCTAAAAGGAATACTACCTAGAAATTTGAAAAATTAAATTCTTGATAAAATCTTTGTTTGATCATTAGAAATTACAAAGTATATTACAAAAGTTGAAGAATTGAAAGGTATAATTTGATTGTATGCTCAAATTCAACTTAAAATTTAGAAGTTGAATAGATTGGGAGACATAAGAAATACAACAATAAATTATTTTCTTAAGATAATGGACAAGTTAGCAAGAGGAACATATCATCACAAGATATACTATGAAAGAATTCAAGAACAAAATCCATATATTATTCCATATCAAAAATGCAAAAGTACTTCAAGTAAAAATAACTCTATAATTCAAAATGGAAAAGACATTTGGTTTATTGATTTTGATGGAAGTCATCACATGATAGGAAATTTACAATGGTTTGATTGCCTTGAAGTCACTAACAATCTTAGATTGAAATTTTCAGATGGTAAAACCTATCTTATACATGGATATGGGTGTGTAACACCTATCTTATTTGGATGTTCTTGGTTTAACATCAAATCCTATTTCAGTAGTCGAATTGGTAGAAAGAAAAAGGATGGTTGATTTTAGATATATAAATGGAGTAAATAAGTGTCTTATTATAAATCAAAATAATATAGAAGCTATAGGATCAATACAAAATGATATATATACCCTATACTCAATTGGAATCTCACAAGATATTTTTGTAGTTCAAAACAACACTAATGGATTTTATGAGGAACAAACCGCAAGAAATAAAAAATTTATTTATCATAAGAGTCGAGTAGGAAATCGAGGATTAAATATGAGAAATATTAAAGGACAATAATACTTTGGGCTTACATAGTTATATACAGATTAAAGAAGAAAAATAAGAACCAGATCGAGCTGAAGAACATATGAAAGATGAAAAGTCTTCAATAACCAAATAATGTAATACAGGGAGGTGTTGAAATATATTATATTATTTGGTACATGCTAATGTACCATATTGGGTATATATTTAGTTGTGTTTTATATTAGGATTTAAATAGTTATTTTAAGCAATATAATAAATGCACAAGTTTTGTTATTATGTGCAAGGTACTTGATGATGTAAATGTGTATGTTGTCCATGTGTACAAGTCTATAAATAGGAAGATGAAGTGTCATAGGAATATGGAAGACCAAAAGTCATATTCTATTATATATTGGCCTTTTTAGAAGATAGAAGAGAGGGAGAGAGTGCAAGATCACATTATAGTAGAGTAAAATCTCAAGTTAGATACAATGTAGAGCATGTATGAAGAATGGAGCATTTGAGATCTCCACATTTTGTATGAATATCCCTTTTTTGTGAGCTTTCATTAATGGCAGTTTTATGAGTTATTATAGAATTTTCTTATGAGTTTTACATGCTTATTATATTTTCATTATCATATATTAAATATTGCATGCTCATTTTATTCCTTGTGGTTGTATTTCATTAAGTATTTAGCATCAAAAGTAACACTTACCTCTAAATTTGTAGGCATATGGTCTAGTCCAATTGTAATACAAAAATGGATAAGTAGTACATGGGGCTAAAAAATATCTAGTTTCAATTTCATGATGATTGGATGAGGATAATTTATTGTAACCTTCTCATCTCATGAATATTAAAACACAGTTTTCCATATAGGTCCATGGTTTCTAGGATCTAGTCCTCTATTGATCAAAGAAAAAAGTTGTTGGAAGAGTTATACATGCTAAATTTTGAAGAAGAGGCACAATGAAGATTGAAACCTAGAATGGTATGGATACAAAAAGGTGACAAGAACACAAAATAATTCTCTCACAAAAATTCAAAACTATAATAAGAGCACAATTAGAGCAATAGAGAAGGATGACACAATTTATACAAAGAAAGAAAAGATACAAGAATTGGCAAAAGATCACTTTTCAATATTGCTCACCCATGAACCAAGAAATATTCAAGATCAAGGTCATTTTCTCTAGAATATACCATCAACACTTAATCAAGAGGATAAACCTAATTTATATGCCCAAGTGACAAAGAAAAAATTGGAATCAATGGTGGACTCTCTTCCTAAAAATAAAGCTCCAAGACCAAATGGTTTCAATAATAACTTCTATCAGCAATTCATGTAGCTTATTGGAGATGAATTACTACAAACAATTGAAGATGTCAGAAAGGTATGCTCTCTAGAGCCATTAACTCAACATTTATTGCTCTAATTCCCAAATAGAAGAATTCTACTACTCTTAATAGATTCAAAATAATTTCTCTATGTAACCGCTCATAAAATTATGATAAATATTATTGATAACTGGATCAAAAAGTTTATTCATGAGTTGATTTTAGAAGAATAAGGAGGCTTTATCCTAGGAAAGTAAATCTTTGACAACATCATTATGGTGCATGAGACAATCCACATTTAAGGACCTGTTGGTCACGAATCTGCCACAGGAAAGGATTTTTACAATTGCGCCCTAGACCCGGCCAACATTGAAAGGCTGGAAGCAAGAAATGGCTCCCAGACCAATCTCCAGAGTGGGCTGGTTCCCTCTACTATTCTAAAATTGGGTTTAAGATAGGGTTGCTGGAAAGAAATTAAAAGGTTGCAGAAAGAAATGGGAAATATGGCCGCAGGCCGAAGTGATGGGATCAAAAAAACAACAGCAGGAAACTACAAACGCAACAACAGCAAGTAACACAAGAAATCAGCTTCATCCTCGCACAATCACATGCCGCAAATCCCTCCAAACCCACATTCCAGGAATTGTACCCTGACCGCGATATTTAAATCCAGTATGCAGAATTTAAATGTAATAGCAATGCAAGAGTACGAATGCTATTAGAAATGCGAGAAAACAGGAAGCAAATTCATCCATGTGACGCTTGAAAAATTAGAAGTCGATCCTTGTATTCCCGCAAATACAATTCCGGCTTCTAGCGACAAGTTTTTCCAACCCTTTGCAAATGAAAATTACATTGGTTTTTATAGAGGTCCGTCCTCTTTGCAGCATTAAATAATTAAAACCAACTTCCCCGTGATCTACAATCATGCGAAGGAAACGAGGAACATGATCCCCTTAATCGCAGTCTCGAAGAAATAAAAATTAAATTCCATGAAACGCTTGCGGTCCTTTATTAAATACGATTCTTCGAACATGTGCATGAAAACCGTTGAATTAATCCACAAACCGCAGTTTTGAACCAATAAATCCTTTAATTTTGGTGGCCTGAGCACTCTTCGACCTTAACCGCATCGGAAATCCGCAAAATATTTAATTCGGGTTAGCATTAAATCATCGAAAATCGAAAAAAAACCCTTTCGGCCGTTCATATTGCACTTGGCGGGAAAACTGCGCAGGTCGCGAAATCGCGACAGGTTTTTCCGCCGTACGCTTCGTCGAAGACCCGCGAAAATGGAACATGTAGCGATTTCGCTACATGTTTCCGCCGTTGCTCCTCCCTGCGCTCTGCCCCGCGAAACCGGAACATGTAGCGATTTCGCTACATGTTTCCGTCGTCGTACCAATCGCCTTTTTCGGTTGTGATTCGCTGACATGTCAGCGACGCGCTGCAAATTTTGACTTAACGCCTTCGAAGCTGCCCGGGTCGCGATTCGCTGACATGTCAGCGAATCGCTGCATGTTTTCAACTTAATGCTTTTTTGCCCGCCGACCCGCGATTCCGGAACACGTCGCGATATCGCGACGGTTCCGCCAACCTGCCTGCGTTGACTGCGTTGACCGCGATTCTGCAACATGTCAGCGCGTCGCTGCAATTTTCAGACTTAGTCATTTTTTCTCCTTTTTTCGCCCAAGCTGCATCAATCAAAGGTCAGATCCCCAACAATACATCAATGCATTCATCAATGAGAATCAATGTGGCAAAAATGCCAACATTCTTGGCGGCTCGCGGGGTATACAGCTCGCTGTATGCAAGAATCCAGGCCTTAGTCCATTGGGCACAAAGTCATATTGGAACTGTAAACAAGCTGCTGCAAAACATGTCAGAGGACTGCTGCAAAACTTCTTCTGCTGCTGAAAACAAGAACTGGAAGAACCTGCATAGAACTGATTATGAAACAACTAATGGAACGCGATGATGGAGTGAGTTCCTGTGATTACGCAGGCGGTGACTGCAATGGAATGATGAAATGAAAATGAATGAAGTTATGGAGTGGGAATGGAACTAGGAAAGCTGTGAAATGAAATGAACTAGACTGTTAGCAAATGCGTAAAAGACTGAACTTAGAGGAAAGGGATAAGAAGAGACGGGGAAAAACAGAAAAGGGAAAAAGAAACAACAGCCGTGGCTCATTTTGATTTAATGCAGAAGAAACAGAAGGAAGAAGATGAAGAAAGGAAAGAGAGGAAATAGGGAAGGGAAAAGAAGAAAGTGCTAGAAAGCCACCAAACTGTTGGGAGGAGAAAAACAAAGGAAAAAACAAGCATCTACGGCTCGCAGGCAACAAAAGCCGAGATGAACAAATAAAAACAATACCAGTTTTTTTTTTTTTTTCTTCTTTTTCTATTTTTTTGTGTTTTTTCAAAATACTATATACAATAAGTCACGACATGATTGGCATGTCGCCACCAGACACCCAATCTCATAATGTTATCCGGTAAATCTGCAATGTCCCGACCAGATCTGATCATACTTAAGTCGGTCCTTGAAATTAGGTCGGCTCCTTCCCGAAGTTCTCCATGGTGTCGATAGGATGCAATTCGATAGATTATCCTTCTTACTAGTACCCACATGAAGGACTTCGCTGCAGTCTGGATGTAGTGGTCGGAACCAAAACCACCACTTTGCAGACTTTACTGGTTGTGGGCTGAGTACAGGCTCCTCTAACTCCTTGATGTGATCACAGGGCTCTTCAAGTGAGAACTCGGATTCTGGGATCTCCTCAGACTCGAAATTTGCACTTGTTCTTCTACTTGGCCCATCTCTTGCTGAAAACTGCAAGCAACCATATTGTTCATTGCTGGAAAAGTGCTTGCATGTCCCAATCCTTGACTTTGGACGAGATCTGTCCCTTGAATCCCACATGACTGCATCTCAGGTTTTTGCTCAGTATAAGGGATCTGGCATGAATGTGCAGGGTAAACAGGAGCAGCAACCACCGGAGAAGGTAATGGAGTTTCTCCCCACGGTAATTTTCTTGATAAGAGCAACAACTGTTCCGCTCGCACTGCTTCCTCAAATATTTGTGGGAAGCGTTGTTCACCTGACTGCAGCAAAAAGAGACCTATGTCAGAATTAAAAGCTCAAACATAAAAGAGGTGGGCTTGGGTGGGTGATGGACGGATCTTCTCTGGAATTCTCTTCCAACTTATCAAGAATCGGACATTAAAGTCCGTGATGCTTTCTTGAGGTGCTCTCTTGATGTACATGAAAAATTGATAGAGATCCAAAGAACTGTAGAAAGGATCTTCATCAAATCTTTTGATCAGTGCTCCCGCTAGATCATCCCATGAACTGATGCTTTGACATTTGAGCAGTCTGTACCATTGCAATGCTCTTCCTTCCAAAGACTGAACCAGAAGTCGGATCATGACATCTTCATGTTCTATGACATGGATCATGGACAAAATAGCAATATCTTCAACATGTGTCAGAGCCATGCCTTCGGTACCATCATATTTTGCCAGATTTTTCAGGGCACCTTCGAGAATTTCATGCCGAACTTGTAGATTCAGAGGGCCAGGATCATCCCATCTAGAAAAAACCCTCGCCTTTGTGGCAGAGTGGTCTCGGAATCACGGCCATCGCCATTAAGTCAGAGTCGCCAGATGAACATTCTTTGAAATTTTTTTTTTTTTTTAAACAAAAATAGGCGTCCACGAACAGATCTTCAACTCAGCAAAGTCGCCAGATGAACTTAAAAATCTCCGCTGTGAGGCCAAGACAGCTCATCAAATCTTGAGACCTCCGGGTGTTAAAACGTGCCAAAACTGTTGGCACCGGGGGGGTTATCACTTTGGAAAATTATGCGTATCCCACCGATTATGAATTCTTGGAGACAGAACGATCTGTCCCACCGGCGTGCCAAAAGCGTTGGTCACGAATCGCTCACAGGAAAGGATTTTTACAATTGTGCCCTAGACCCGGCCAACATTGAAAGGTCGGAAGCAAGAAATGGCTCCCGGACCAATCTCCGAGTGGGCTGGTTCCCTCTACTATTCTAAAATTGGGTTTAAGATAGGGTTCTTTGGAAAGAAATTAAAAGGTTGCGAGAAAGAAATGGGAAATATGGCCGCAGGCCGAAGTGATGTGATCAAAAACAACAAGCAGGAAACTACAAACGCAACAAAAGCAAGTAACACAAGAAATCAGCTTCATCCTCGCACAATCACATGCCGCAAATCCCTCCAAACCCACATTCCAGGAATTGTACCCGACCGCGATATTTAAATCCAAGTATGCAGAATTTAAATGTAATAGCAATGCAGGAGTACGAATGCTATTAGAAATGTAGAAAACAGGAAGCAAATTCATCCATGCGACGCTTGAAAAATTAGAAGTCGATCCTTGTATTCCCGCAAATACAATTCCAGTTTCTAGCAGCAAGTTTTTCCAACCCTTTGAAATGCGAATTACATTGGTTTTTATAGAGGTCCGTCCTCTTTGCAGCATTAAATAATTAAAACCAACTTCCTCGTGATCTACAATCATGCGAAGGAAACGAGGAACATGATCCCCTTAATTGCAGTCTCGAAGAAATAAAAATTAAATTCCATGAAACGCTTGCGGCCCTTCATTAAATACGATTCTTCGAACATGTGCATGAAAACCGTTGAATTAATCCACGAACCGCAGTTTTGAACCAATAAATCCTTTAATTTTGGTGGCCTGAGCACTCTTCGACCTTAACCGCATCGGAAATCCGCAAAATATTTAATTCGGGTTAGCATTAAATCATCGAAAATCGAAAAAAAACCCTTTCGGCCGTTCATATTGCACTTGGCGGGAAACTCACGCGAGTCGCGAAATCGCGACAGGTTTTTCCGCCGTACGCTTCGCTGCTGAAGACCCGCGAAAATGGAACATGTAGCGATTTCGCTACATGTTTCCGCCGTTGCTCTTCCCTGTGCTCTGCCCCGCGAAACCGGAACATGTAGCGATTTCGCTACATGTTTCCGTCGCCGTACCAATCGCCTTTTTCGGTTGTGATTCGCTGACATGTCAGCGACGCGCTGCAAATTTTGACTTAACGCCTTCGAAGCTGCCCGGGTCGCGATTCGCTGACATGTTAGCGAATCGCTGCATGTTTTCAACTTAATGCTTTTTTGCCCGCCGACCCGCGATTCCGGAACACGTCGCGATATCGCGACGGTTCCGCCAACCTGCCTGCGTTGACTGCGTTGACCGCGATTCTACAACATGTCAGCGCGTCGCTGCAATTTTCAGACTTAGTCATTTTTTCTCCTTTTTTCGCCCAAGCTGCATCAATCAAAGGTCAGATCCCCAACAATACATCAATGCATTCATCAATGAGAATCAATGTGGCAAAAATGCCAACAGGACCCCATCCTAACAATATTTTTATAGTTCTTATATGATAATGTAATGACCCCCTTCCAACATGGAGACCCCTTTATAATATTATTTTATAATACTGTGTAATGGTATGTTGCAAGTGAGGTACCTAGACAAGTGGGACCATTTCATGTAACCATTATCAAGAATATAACCAATTTTTGGTAGAATATTCTAGCTCGAGTGACACATTGCATGTAAGCCAACTCTTGAGCATTAGGTTAGGGTTGCATGAAGTGTATCTTTAAAAAACATGGGTCCATGAACTATGATATCTTTTACAAATTAATGAAATTATTAAAAGAGGTTGCCTCCCTTGATTAGGCCTATGATTATACGTTGTTTTGTGATATTGCTTTAATTTTGCATTTACATTTTGTATTGCAATATATTGTTCTTCCATGAAATTTTATTTCAATTGCAATATTTATGTGAATGAGTTTATTTTTATTAGAAGGTTCATAACAATTGGTATTAAAGTGATTTCTAGGGCTGAGTTCTACTATGACTGTGATAGTTATTTCCATTCCATTTTGATTGTTAGGTATAAATTTCTTGTGTTTTCCATTTTTTGCTTGTTTATTTACTAAAAAATACATAGCTCTTTTTTCTCTGTAATAGTTTATTAGGTTAGAAACCTTGTGCTATGGATTTTAAAATATCATGATGGAGTTGTTATTATTGGCTAAGCTAGATTACCCATAAAGCATCTAGTGAATTGAAGGGTGATTAGGCTCCAATAAACATGCCTCATACTACACCTATCTATGGAATTGAACTCCCACGTATCTTTGGGTATGTTGGGAGACCACCTAAGATTAGGAGAAACCTTTAGTCCTAGGAATATTTTTGGCCTTGTATTATCCATAGTACATTGGACACAACATTCAAAAATATCACCCTCCCATACTATCAAAGATGTAGGTAATGTGCTCAAGGGAATGCATGGAATCCTCTTTGAGTAATGATCTAAAATATTGGTTCAAACACTTTAATTCATCACTACAGTATAATAAATATTATGTGGGTAGTACATAAACTTTATATTAGAATACATAGTTCTTTTGAAAGTTTAACCTAAAAAAACTTCATGTTCCATTAAATGTTAAACCTATAACCAAAAATCCTACCACAAAAATTGAGTATACAAAAGAGACTTCTCTATCAAAAAATTACTGCATGAACAGATAAATGAATTTAGAGAGAAACATAATAGTCAAGATAGAAACAATTAGATTCAGTCATAATCAGGACAAAGTTTACCAATGTCAGTAACAGTTGGGTATAAATTCAGTTTGAGATAGTAACAGTCGGGATAGATTTGTTAGTTATCAATTTTAGTTGTAGTTGTTTGTGACAATCATAATTCATAGCAGACAAGGAGTTATCAGTGATAAAATCTAACCATAAATTTTTTAGTACATGGAACTATAGTGTTAGTAATAGATAATGCAGAGACAATGTCAGTGACAATAGAGTATCAGTAATCGATAGTGCAAAGACAATGTCATAAGAAGTTGTTCGACAAGAAACCAATTTTTTGAGCAAACCAAACCTCTAAGAGAAAATTTGACAACACTCAAATATATTGATCAATTTGATATATAACCTTTATGTACTTTTTCATAGCCTTTAGGGTGCCAAAAAATAGTGATGTGATATATAACCCATTGCAACCATCTCGTCGATCTGATCAATTTCTTATATAGCCTCCATGCACTTTTTTTAAGGTGTTAAAAAAATTATTTTGGGGCCTAATACATTATTATCATCTTTTTGAGCTAATCATTTTGATATATAGAACCCAAACACTTTTTTTGTCTCATTACTAAAAATAGTAACTCCTAGAACAATACTTCTATTTTTAGTAAGTCAATAGTAGTGGTTCAAATTCCACAAAAATGGCTAGTGGTACTAGAGGACACCAAAAGGAGATAGAACAAGCCAACTTTGTGGAGCAAATACATACCACACTTAATAACCTTCTTAGTGACACTAAATAAATGAAGGATGAAATACAATGTTTGAGAGGTGACTACATAAGCTCCAAAGCTTCATTTGAAGAACGATTCCTAGAGATTGATGAAAAACTTAAGTATGGCCCAAAGGTGTGTGAACATCATGAAATTGACTCATCAGATAGAGGAAAATGAATCCATAAGTACAAGGAAGGCTTACACTCTCTTTTTGACCTTGATACTCCGTTAAGATGCCTAAATTAGATTTTTCTAAGTTCAACGAAAAGGACACAGATGGGTGGTTAAGTTGAGCAGATTAGTTTTTCAAACTTCACAATGTCTCTAAATATTTATGGATCACTATGGAATATTTCAACTTTGAATCTGAAGCTTTACAATGGTATTAATGGTTACAACACAAGAGCATTTACCAAAATAAGTATGAGGATTTCACAGGAGCATCAACCAAACTGAGACAAACCTCTACAGTTTGTGACTACTAGACCCAATTTGAAAAACTAGACAACAAGACCAAGGGGTTGAATGAAGGATTTTTTAGAGTTGTTTCATCAATGGCTTGAAAATGATATCAAGGTTGAAGTCAATATATTCAAACTACAAACTATAATGCATGCCATATGATTGGCATGGTTGGTCAAAGAAAAGTTTTTGGTTCAAATGAGGTTACCTAAATTTCCACAGGCCAAACCCTCATTTCTTTCCAAGTTCACACTCAATACTGGAAATAAATCTATCCCCTACAAGTGCTTGACTAAAGAAGATATAGATGCCCAATGTGCACAAAGTTCATGTTATCATTGTGATGAAGAATTCTCACCAGGATATAAATGCACCGAAAAGAAATTATTTTTGTTGGATGTAGAGGAGTTAGTGAGCAATTACTAAGATTGATTATGAATCAAAACCATCAAAGGAACCACCTCAAGATGAGGGTGAAACATATGAAAAGCCAAATCCAAAAATTGTATCCATGCTCTTGGAATAATTACTACCCCTTAGACAATGAAAGTTGTAAGCCTTTTCAAAGGCCAACGTCTTACAATTATCATTGATTCAAGAAGTACACACAACTTTATTTATCCCTGAGTCACCAAGTAAGTGAATTGTTACATACATGCATGCAACTCGTTTGAGGTTATGGAGGCAAATGGTGGGACTTTACCTTGTAAAGGAAAATACCGCAATGTTAAGTTGAAGATAGGGGATTATGAACTCAAAACAAATATGTTTGCTCTTCAACTAGGAGGATGCGATATTATACTAGGATCTCAATGGTTAGGTACTTTAGGTACCATTTCCTAGAACTTTGTAGAGTTATAGATGCAATTTTCATAGAATGGTAGGTCCTACACTCTTTTTGGTTCACAAATAGGATCTCTTCAAATTATCAGTTCAAATCGTATGGAGAAGTTGTTAAAAATATATTTTGGTGGGGTAATCACTCAAATATTTACAATATAATCACCCACTTCCATAGAGGACAAAATCCTAGAATATTTACAACTCATTACAAAGCATGATGTACTTTTTGAAAAATCACTCGAATTAACACCTTTTTGCTCCCATGATCATGCAATCCCATTTGTACTTGGTAGTCTACCACCTAACATCATACCTTACCAGTAAACCCATGCTCTTAAGTTAAAAATAGAGGAATTAGTACAATAATTATTAAAAGTTGGAGTCATTTGACCTAGTAAAAGTCCTTATTCTTCTCTACTCTTATTGGTTCAAAAGAAATATGGAAACTGGAAGTTGTGTATAGATTTTTGTGAGCTCAATAAGCTCACCATTCAAGATAAATTTTCTATCCCTATGGTATATGAATTATTGGATGAGTTGCATGGTGTTATATTTTTATCAATGTTAGATCTTCACTCAGGTTACCATTAGATACAACTCAAGGAGGAGGATATTCATAAAATAATATTTTGCACTCATGAGGACCATTATAAATTTTTGGTTATGCATTTTAGATAAAAAAATACACCCTACACATTCTAGAGCCTCATGAACAATTTTTTTCACCCATTCATTCAAAAATTCATTTTATTTTTCTTTGATGATATTTTGGTTTATAGTTGCTCTTGGTAGGAGCACCTCATCCATGTGGATCAAACTTTATAGCTTTTGGCTCAGCATCAGCTTTATACTAAGAGTTCTAAGTGTTATTTTGGATCGATTAAAGTAGATTATTTGGGATACATTGTCACCAAATACAGAGTTAAAGTCGACCCTAATAATATTCAAGTCATTCGTGATTAGCTGAAGCCTCACACTCTTAAGGGTCTTCATGAATTTTTGGGACTCATAGGGTATTACCACAAATTTATCCACAACTATGGAAAAATTGTTGATCCTTTAATGACCATGTTAAAAAAGAATTATTTTACTTTGATAGGTCTTAGTAAGTAGGCTTTTCTTTACCTAAAGCATGGTATGACAACTGCTCCAATTTTAGCAATGCATGATTTCGCCAAACCTTTTATCATTGAAAGTGATGCTTTAAGTAACACAAGCTTATACCAAGAGGGGGGTGAGCTGTATAAGACCACCTTTTACTTTTCTTTCCCAATAATTATTATGTAATGTAAATATAGAAATATCAACAGTAGGAATTTTTGACAATTTTGTCACATTTCTCAAGGGGTAGAAAAGAAACAAGTTTTGTATAGTGTTGTGTAAAGTTTTTTTTGCTTTGTTATTTTTATTTTGAAAAGTTGCAGCAATTTTGGCTTTCAAAGCCACCCCTTTGTATAAGAAGTAGAAAGAGAAAAAGCTTCGCTACCGAACAAGCTAGAGAAAAGAGCTTCGCCCAAAAGGAAAACGAAACTGCTTCGCACCCGAAGTACTTCCAGCATTGCCTCGGGTGAAAATTTTGCGAAAGTAGTTTTGCCAAAGAAAGAGCTTCGCACCCGAAGCGCTTCCAACATTGCTTCGGGTAGGATTTGTTGCGAAGTAGTTTTGCCAAAGAAAAATGCAAGAGGACCGATGAAAAGGGCTTCGGGCCCGAAGCATTTCCAACAACTACTTCGGCTAGAGGACCAACGAAGCAGAACCCAAAGAAGCATTGAAGAATCCTTCGCCAGAAAATTGTCGAAACATCTACTTCGGGCCTCTTCACACCCGAACCATTTCTACTTCGGTGGAAAATCTAGCGAAGCATTCTCTTCGGCGAGTTTTCACCCGAAGCATTTTCGACCGAAGTTCTGGCAGCCAAGAGAAACGAAGCATTTTGAAGGCAGGAATGTGTTTCGACCAAAATCTCCCCGAACCACAATTTTGAGAAGGATCGCAGTGAAGCACTCCTCGAAGACATCAATGAAGTAATTCAATCGACGAAGTGGTAAGGAAGAAGAGATCCATTTTGCGAAGTAGATATGCTTCGGCGCTCCCCCCCCAAAGCAGTTTTGCGAAGCTCAATCCTGCGAAGTACATATCAAAGAGGAGTTTTGCTTTGGCCCAGAACCATTGCGAAGCGAAGTGGTGGATGAAGACCTAGCGAAGCGCTTCACGGGCACACGTTCCAAGTCGGGTATCTTCCCGAGGCGATCAAGTGCCTCATAAATGCAATTTTTTGTGCCCAAGAAGCCTCCTCGCTCATTTTTGGCAATCAAAAGCGAAGTATCAAGCCATGATGGAGAACCCGACGAGCATGGCGGCCACTCGAGCACTGCACCCGGAGACCAAGGACGTCCAGACGGCTCATCAATGCACCTTTCCATGGTTGACCCGATCACAGTTGCCAGTTTTGGTAACAGATTTGAAAGCTCAGTCGTGAGAGCCGAGGAAGGCCAAATTTTTAGAGCTCGAGGGCGTACTCTTCTTTGCTATGTAATTATGATTCAGAGGCCCGGTCCTCTATAAAAACCTAGGCATTGTAATGGAAAAGGGGGGAACTATCTGCTAGAAAGTTGCTGTAACTTGATGTCCTACGATTAATACTAAGAGACTTTGAGCTCAATTCTTCTCTTTTATGCTGCCTTCTATGCTTGATTCTTCTATCTCTCCTCGTTTGTATGTTGGATGCTGAACTCTGTGTCCGATGTGCGATTGGGGATAGTGTCCTGAAACTCGTTCGAAAGGATACATAGGAGTAGAAAAGTGTTGTATTGGCTTTCTTTTATGTTGTCTGCCTTGCTTGATTCTTTTATCTCTCCTCGTTTGTAGACTGAGATGTTGAACTCTGCGTCCGGTGTGCGATCGGGGACAGTGTCCTGAAACTCGTTCGGGAGGATACATAGGAAGGTTGATACTACATTTCCTTCATTTTACTCTTGGTGTTCCTTGCTGCTATTCAAGTTGTCTATTAGCGATCGTGCTTCCTATTCTCTCCCACCTTAAATCAACAATCTCTCTTCCCTTAACCCCTTTTTATTTTATTTCTCTAACCCTTATCCCTTTTATCTCTTTCCTGCACTCTTATCTTCAAAACACCCAAGTAGTTTAGCATAGGAGCCGGCCTTTCTCCGGAGATTGGCACGAGGGGCATCTCTTCCCTTCGGCCTTTCAATGTTGGTCCAGGTCTAGGGCGCATACACTTACCCAAAACCCTTACCTAGGCGGATTTGATGACCAACAGTTTTTGGCACGCCCGGTGGGACCGACTGTGTATGTCTCAGTAAGATCTATAACCAGTCAAGGCCCCATATTTTAAATCTCAACCCATCTTCACCGGGGCCAATAGTTCTAACCAGTTCTCGGTGTGACCCGGTCAGTCTCACCTGACTAGTGGTAGTGAGAACCGATGCTCTCATTACCGAAAGACTCTTAGCATCTGGCGACTCTGTTTACCCAAGAATCTTTAAGTCGTAAAGACCAGTACCAAAAGTTTGTGCCTTCATGCAAACGAGATGGAGAGTTAAGAATAGAGGAGAGGAAACCGAGTTCTTTGAGCTAGATATTGACGCCTTCGGGGAACAATCAAGGTTGGTCACCCCCGAGTCACTGTTACAAGGAACATCCTCTGTTGGCAGACAAGGTTCAACTTTTGATAGTACAACATCCAGTTTTCCTCCCAATCCTCCCAACTCTCCGAAGCATCCTAGTCCCTCCATTCCTATTAGTTGTCCTATTAGCAGTCAAGGGGGAGCTTCGAGAATTCCTATTTCTCAAAATCCAGGAGCAAGTATGGCACAACAACAACAACAACAACAAATAGCAATAGCCACAGCCACCCAGGTTGTGCCTAGCATGGGATTCCTTGTCACCACTGAATCTAGCAGGGCAAGGACAAGTGTCGCCTGCTACCATAAAGAAGATCCCAACGTTCGATGGAACTGGGAAAACCGCTCTGGAGCATATCCAGGATATAATATCTCTGGCGGCGATCCACGACATTACCGAAGAGCCGATTATGGTAAAGCTTCTGGTCCTTTCCCTTAGAGGGAAACTCCTCTATTGGTATAGATCTCTACCACCCGGTAGTATTACGAGATGGGATCAGTTAGCTGATCAGCTGATGGGAAACTTCAATGAATCCTGTGATCCTACCTCTCTGCTGCACTAGTTCACTTCAATCAAGAGACATCCACAAGAGGAGATCATGGATTTCAATGTGAGGTTCGCTCGAACCTGGTAGAGAGTGCCAGTTGGACTTCGGCCAACCGACGAAGCTGCAGCGCTCTATTTCCTTCGGGCTTTCAACCCCGATATCGGTCTCATGGTAAGATATTCTAACGTTAATACTTTTCCCGAGTTGTATGAGTTAGCTAAGAGAGCGGAGATGGATTTAATAGCTGTGGGTAAGCTCCCCCAAAGGATGTCGACGCCCATACTTCCCGAATTCTTACAACTCCAGTATGCAAGCGCAGCCGCTTCGCAAATCTCCACCACCCTCGCACTCCCGATTTCATCTTGGAATCCGAATCGTATCGTGTCTCAAATCACTGCTCCATAGATCCATTTCCCTACATTTGCAACTCCACAGCCCACGGTCACTTCGGCTTTTCCTGTGCTGCCAGCACCACCTCAACTCCCCGCCCTGCCTCCAATACCGACGATGGCTTCCTTGCCAATCGTTCCGAAAGCCGATGATATACAGACCAAAATTCTGTAGGAGATGCAGTCCCTGAACTCTACGGTTCAGATGTTGTCAAATGACATGACCATTGTAAAGAAGAAGCAAGCGCAATAGGAATTCCTACCAAGAAGACCTTATCCTGCGCCTGCACTTACCAAGGACCAAGCAGTCCAGCAAGGGAAGGCTTCGACGAGAAATGCTGCAATTGATGAAGCCCCGAGCACTTTCGATTATGTATATTGGTGCTCTACGTGCAATGATCCGCATGAAGAGACTACCTGCACCCTGCACCAACACTATGTACAAACGCTGGCAAATAGTAGTCACAGCGGTCAAGTGAACGTCATTAGGCAGATGAATCGAAACCTGGCAATTGGCGAGGAGGAGCCCATTGCAGTACTTACCCGAGGAGGAAGGAAGACGATAGAGACGGACGCTACTCAGCTGGCTCCTGCAAAAGAGCAGACTCAACCCGAGAAAGGACAATCATCTACTTCGGCCCCGAGCGAAGCTCTTCCGTCGGCACCAGTCAAAGAAAAGGCTCAAAAGGCCTCTGCCGAACCACCTCAGGTAGAAACTAAGGAGCAGGCTAAGGAAAAGCTCAAGTTTCCTTCCCTCACAAAGCGGCAAAGGGTTGAAGCTACAGAGCAATATCGTACCCGGTACGAACCTAGAAAGGAACCCGAAGTGCTCAAATCTCTGGCATACAACATCGTAGAGGAATTAAAGAAGATCCCAGCCAAGATCAGCTTGTACGATGCACTACAACTACCTGGACAGGTGGACTTGCTGCAAGAATCATTGAAGACAATTAAAACAAAAAAGGTAGCACCGCTTGCTCTTGTGCAAACCCTATCCACATCTATCACGGGGAAGAACAGACCACCTCCATTCTACCTAACCCTACAAATGGAAGGGTATATTGTACATAACTGCATGATCGACTCTGGGGCCGCTACAACAGTCATGCCAAGGGCAGTCTGCGAAGAAATAGGAATGGAGTATACGCGAAGCAGCCAGGGTGTACTCCAATTGGATGGTACTCCAGTGAAGACCGTGGGAGTGATCAAGGACATTCCTATCTGGCTACATAAGATGCCTCAGATTATAGTCATACAAGAGGTAGTTGTAGTCGACTTGGAGCCATATTTCAGTATGTGCTTATCAAGGGAATTCATGGCTAAACTGGGTGGGTATCTATCTATGGATTACTCTCACCTAGAGGTTCCATTCAAAGGAAAGAAGGTGAAGATTTACAATGAAAAGCCTTCTTCCTTTCTTGTGCAGAAGATGTCTGAAGAAGAAAGTAGCGAACCAGTGAATGCACTAGTGGAGGGGATAGAGCAGGTGGACCTGATCGAAGAGTCTCTTGCACAATTGAGCTATGAAGATGAGTTCTCATTGGCAGACTTCAACGCCATGGTGGAGACCGAAATAGGGTGTTATGCGATCGTCAAGCCTAATAATCACTCCCAACCAGGGAATAGAACAAGTGCCCAGGAAGAACTATGGAAGTTGTTCTTCGATGGTGCCCGATGTAAAAATGATGTTGGGGTAGGGATTCTTCTAGTTTCACCATCCGATGAGCAAAAAGAGTATTGCTACCGGTTGACATGGAGCTGCACTAACAATGCAACGGAATACGAAGCATTATGCCTAGGACTTAAGAAAGCTGATAAGTTAGGCATAAAGCATCTCCAAATCTTTGGAGATTCTGAACTGGTTTGCAACCAGGTCACAAATAAGTGTACCTCAAAGAAACATTATCTAAGATCATACCGCAACAGGGTATGGGACCTGTTCGATCAGTTCGAATCTCTCAATCTGCGGTCAATCCCACGAGAAATGAACCGACATGCCGATGTTCTGGCATCCATCGCAGCCAGATACTCTCCAACAGAAGACATGGTGCACAAGCCTAGAGCTGTGAGGATGATCTACAGGCCCTCTGTCCCAGACAAAGAACTGCATTGGCAAGTGTTTGATAATGACGAGCAGATTGTAAATTTCATGATCCAAGAAGCCGCCACAGTCGAAGACCGAAGCCCTGATGAAGGGGAGTATGAAGGGTTGATTCAATTGAAGAATAATCATGTTCCCAAGGGACTAATCACCCTTGAAAGTCTCTTTGATCAAAACGACCGAGCTTTCTCTCACATGATCAAAGTCCATGAGAAACAGTATCAGGATTTGGAGCTCGAACCTGGGAAAACAATAAAGGTGGGAACCGACTGCACTGCGAAGGAGATAGAACAGATACAAAATCTGTGCAAAAAGTTTTTTGACATAATTGCTTGGTCTTATCAAGATCTCAGGGGATACAATCGGCAGTTGGTTCAACACACAATTGAATTGCGGAGGGGGTCAAACCTTTCCGACAAAAGCAGAGGCCGGTCAATCCTAAGATCGAGGTCCTGATGAAAGCCGAACTCCTGAAGATGCTCGAGGCAAAGATCATATACCCCATCAAGCACTCTTCATGGGTAGCGAACCTGGTCCCAGTCAGAAAGAAAAACGGAGATATACGGCTATGCGTGGACTTTCGCAACCTGAACCAGGCTTCTCTCAAAGACCACTACCCTCTTTCGCAAATCGATCAGATTTTGCACTCAGTGGCCGGAGCTCAACGCTTCTCCCTGCTTGATGGTTTCTCTGGATACAATCAGATCTGGGTCAGGGACGAAGACCAACATAAAACAACGTTCACTACCAAGTGGGGGACATTTGCTTACCAGCGAATGCCATTTGGCCTTTCGAACGCTGGTGCCACTTTCCAAAGGGCGATGGACCTAGCTTTCGGCGAGCTTCTGAATAAGGTTATCATCATCTATCTAGATGACATGACCATCTTTTCCTAAAGAAGGGAAGATCATCCACTACATATGCAGCAAGTTTTCAAAAAATGTCGAGAGTTCGACATCTCAATTAATCCAAAGAAGTCCATATTTGCAGTCAGCGAAGGAAAGTTGTTGGGACACGCGATATCAAAAAAAGGCCTCATCGTAGATCCTGACAGAGCCGAGGCTCTAATGAAGCTCCCACTTCCCATAGACAAGAAAGGACTTCAATATTTCTTCGGCCAGATTAACTTCGTGAGGAAGTTCGTCCCCGACTTCGCCCAAGTCATCAAGCCGATGTCCCAACTCCTGAAGAAGGGCACCGAATTTAACTGGACCGAAGAAAGAAAAGAAGCTTTTGAAGAGATTAAGACTCGAATTGCTCAGGCGCCGGTCTTGATCAATCTAGACTACAATCGGGATTTCATCATGTATGTCATAGGAGAGCCCGAGAGCTACGCTGCTGTCCTGACGCAAAAGGGAGAAGATGGCGAGGAGCGTCCCATCGCGTTCCTGAGTCAGGTGATCAATTCCCATGAAGAAAGGTATAATTTCATTGAGCGTCAGGTGCATGCAGTAATGAAATCACTAAGGAAGTTCAAGCAGTTCATCTCCCAGAGCCGAGTTACAGTTTATGTCATTCACCCCGATGTGCGTAATTTCATTATCCAAGGAGAATTGGGAAGTAAAAGAGCTGGTTGGGTGAACAAAATACAGGAGTTTGACATTGAGATCAAGCCCACAAAATTGGTTCACGGTCGTGCATTGTGTCAAGAGTTGGCAAAAAGCGCGGCGGCCAAAATGACAGAATCTCAGAGGGATGACTTACCAGCCGAAGGATGCTTCGCTAACCACGAAGAAGACGAGAAGGATTGGGTCAGTGAGATAATCTGCTATTTCAACACCGGCGAGTGTCCTTCGCATCTAAATGCATCACAACGAAGACATTTCAGGATGCGGTCCTCCAGATACACTCTGCGCCCCAAAGGCCTATTTTTCAGGAACATTGATGGTGTCCTTCTTAAGTGCATAAAGGATGATGATAAAAGAAAAGTCCTAGGAGAGTTCCATTCGGGGCTATCTGGAGGCCACTTCACAGGAAGGACGACGACATTAAAGATTATCAAAGCAGGATACTATTGGCCTACACTCTTTGTCGATGCCTTCGTAGTTTGTCGTAAATGCGAGCAGTGTCAGAGGTTCATCGACCGAAACAAAAATGTTGCATTGCCCCTTCGTCCGATACAAGTAGAGACACCCTTTCAACAATGGGGGTTGGATTTTATAGGAGTCGTATCACCAAATTCCTTCGTGGGACATAGGTTCATCCTGACAGCAACAGACTACTTCACCAGGTGGGCCGAAGCGATTCCTACCAAACATGCAGATCAAGAGACTGTAGTCACCTTCTTGGAAGGATTGATCACCAGGTTTGGCATCCCCAAAGCAATCATCACAGACAATGGCCCTGGCTTCACAGGCGCTAAAATCAATGATTTCCTCTACAGGTATGGGATATATCATAAAGTATCCTCCAATTATTATCCTCAGGGCAACGGCTTGGCAGAATCCACCAACAAGACTCTGTTGAGAATGCTAAGGAAGCTCATCGAGACGAACAAAAGGACTTGGCATCTCCTTCTAGATCGGGCTTTGTGGGCCGATCGGATTTCTATCAAAAGGTCAATCAAAACTTTGCCTTATGCTCTGGTCTATGGCAAGGAGGCCATCTTACCCATCCATGTTGAGATCCCTGCACTGCAGCTGTTAGAAGCAGAAGATGAAGTTAGTCCGATGGAGAACAGGTTAGCTCAGCTGCTGCGACTGGAGGAGGATCACGAAGAAGCATACCAGGACTTTGCTAAGCATACTCAGGTTATCCGAGACTGGTTCAAGAAAAAGTCATCCGATCGCACATTCAATGTGGGAGACCTGGTATTGAAGTGGGATTCTTGGAAAGTCAAGCCTGGGAACCACGACAAGATGGACGCCTTTTGGGATGGGCCGTTTGAAATTGTAAAGGTAAACTCGGCCAATTCATTCATCCTCAAAGATGCAGATGGACAAGTTCTACCGATCTCTGTCAATGGTCTTCACCTGAAGACTTTTCATCGCTAAAGACAATTTCTCTTAAAAAAAAAAATGTGTATATATACTTCTGTATATAATTTGCATATACATCCTCTTCCAAGATCACAAAGCCAAGTACCACTTCCAAGTCTTCTTCGGAGACTTCTGATGTGAAGTAGCGAATACAAAAGTTGGAATGTACAGCTGAGAATAGAGAGCAAAGGCAGATCGAGAGTGATCTGAGAGCCAAGGAGCTTGAAAGGAAAATCTTGCAGATGCAAAATCAGCTGAACGAAAAGGAAGGGTTAGGGCGAAGAAGAAGAGGGAGCAGAAGAAGAAGGAGAACCAGCTGCCGAGGCGCTCCCAGAAGGAGGAGAAGGATCGGGAAAGGACTCTGGCCCAATGGATCAAGACTAAGGGTCCTCCCACCGAGACGAGCTCGTTGCCCCATGAGCCGCCAAGAATGTTGACAATTTTGTCACATTTCTCAAGGGGTAGAAAAGAAACAAGTTTTGTATAGTGTTGTGTAAATTTTTTTTGCTTTGTTATTTTTATTTTGAAAAGTTGCAGCAATTTTGGCTTTCAAAGCCACCCCTTTGTATAAGAAGTAGAAAGAGAAAAAGCTTCACTACCGAACAAGCTAGAGAAAAGAGCTTCGCCCAAAAGGAAAATGAAACTGCTTCGCACCCGAAATACTTCCAGCATTGCCTCGGGTGAAAATTTTGCGAAAGTAGTTTTGCCAAAGAAAGAGCTTCGCACCCGAAGCACTTCCAGCATTGCTTCGGGTAGGATTTGTTGCGAAGTAGTTTTTCCAAAGAAAAATGCAAGAGGACCGATGAAAAGGGCTTCGGGCCCGAAGCATTTCCAACAACTACTTCGGCTAGAGGACCAACGAAGCAGAACCCAAAGAAGCATTGAAGAATCCTTCGCCAAAAAATTGTCGAAACATCTACTTCGGGCCTCTTCACACCCGAACCATTTCTACTTCGATGGAAAATCTAGCGAAGCATTCTCTTCGACGAGTTTTCACCCGAAGCATTTTCGACCGAAGTTCTGGCAGCCAAGAGAAACGAAGCAGTTTGAAGGCAGGAATGTGTTTCGGCCGAAATCTTCCCGAACCACAATTTTGAAAAAGGATCGCAGCGAAGCACTCCTCGAAGACATCAGCGAAGTAATTCAATCGACGAAGTGGTAAGGAAGAAGAGATCCATTTTGCGAAGTAGATATGCTTCGACGCTCCCCGCCCCAGAAGCAGTTTTGCGAAGCTCAATCCTGCGAAGTACATATCAAAGAGGAGTTTTTGCTTCGGCCCAGAACCATTGCGAAGCGAAGTGGTGGATGAAGACCTAGCGAAGCGCTTCACGGGCACACGTTCCAAGCCGGGTATCTTCCCGAGGCGATCAAGTGCCTCATAAATGCAATTTTTCGTGCCCAGCAAGCCCGTTGCTCATTTTTGGCAATCAAAAGCGAAGTATCAAGCCATGATGGAGAACCCGACGAGCATGGCGGCCACTCGAGCACTGCACCCGGAGACCAAGGACGTCCAGACGGCTCATCAATGCACCTTTCCATGGTTGACCCGGTCACGGTTGCCAATTTTGGTAACAGATTTGAAAGCTCAGTCACGAGAGCCGAGGAAGGCCAAATTTTCAGAGCTCGAGGGCGTACTCTTCTTTGCTATGTAATTATGATTCAGAGGCCCGGGTCCTCTATAAAAACCCAGGCATTGTAATGGAAAAGGGGGGAACTATCTGCTAGAAAGCTGCTGTAACTTGATGTCCTACGATTAATACTAAGAGACTTTGAGCTCAATTCTTCTCTTTTATGCTGCCTTCTATGCTTGATTCTTCTATCTCTCCTCGTTTGTATGTTTGGATGTTGAACTCTGCGTCCGGTGTGCGATTGGGGACAGTGTCCTGAAACTCATTCGAAAGGATACATAGGAGTAGAAAAGTGTTGTATTGGCTTTCTTTTATGCTGCCTGCCTTGCTTGATTCTTCTATCTCTCCTCGTTTGTAGGCTGAGATGCTGAACTCTACGTCCGGTGTGCGATCGGGGACAGTGTCCTGAAACTCGTTCGGGAGGATACATAGGAAGGTTGATACTACATTTCCTTCATTTTACTCTTGGTGTTCCTTGCTGCTATTCAAGTTGTCTGTTAGCGATCGTGCTTCCTGTTCTCTCCCACCTTAAATCACCAATCTCTCTTCCCTTAACCCCTTTTTATTTTATTTCTCTAACCCTTATCCCTTTTATCTCTTTCCTGCACTCTTGTCTTCAAAACACCCAAGTAGTTTAGCATAGGAGCCGACCTTTCTCCAGAGATTGGCACGAGGGGCATCTCTTCCCTTCGGCCTTTCAATGTTGGTCCAGGTCTAGGGCGCATACATTTACCAAAAACCCTTACCTAGGCGGATTTGATGACCAACAGTAATCAAATCAATATGCAAATCACCACACACAATAGAGACACCACAATTTATGTGGTTCACCCAATGTGGGCTACTCAACAGAGAAAATCTTTCACTAAAATTTTCTTAATCAATCTCTTGGGAATCCTTTCCCTATTACAATGCTTATTGACCTCTGTCCAAAGGAGACACCAATCCCCTAAATAAATTTCATGGATCTCTATCCATAGGAGAACTCCTTCTCCTCTGCTTTGGCTGGTGATCCTCTAGAAGACTACTGCCTCCACTACACTGTCTTGTGGATATCTCTCCACTAGATACTCTTTTCCCCACTTAGAAGACCTATCCTCACTATCTTGTTTGATGGATCTCTATCCACTGGAGACTACTATCCTCTCTGATATGTCACCTCCAAAGCTTTGTCTCAAAACTACACAAAATACAGTCCTTCGATCTAGTATAACTTTGCTCAAATTCTGTTTCTGGTCTAGTATAAATATATTCTCAAATATGCACCAAATCTATTCTCAAATATACACTAAACACAATCCTTCAGTCTAGCACTAATATGTCCTTTATATTTTTCCTCAAGCCTTCACTTAAGGCTTGTCTCAACTCTGCTAGATTTGTCCTAAACCTTAACTCAAGTTTTGAACAAATCAATCAACTCTTCTCTCAAGTCTTCTCAAAGACTTGTCTCAAATCTGCCTTGTAAGCTTCCATAAAAGCTCACACTAATATGTCCATAAGTCCTCTCTAGAAATTGCTCAAATATGCTCTACAAGTCCTCTCTAGAACTTGCCCAATCTGCTCAATAATTCCTCTCAAGAACTTACTAAATTCTGCTCCATAAGTCCTCTAGAACTTGCTCAAATCTACTCTACAAGTCCTCTCTAGAACTTGCCCAATCTACTCAATAAGTCCTCTCAATGACTTATCCAAATCTACTCAATATCTATATTGTAAGCTTTCACAAAATCTCACACCAAATATGTCCATAAGTCTTCTCAAAGACTTGCCTCAAATCAGCTCAACAAGTCCACACAAAACTTGTCCAATATCATAGACACATAAAGAGAATTGTTAGAGACTCAATATGTTCTCCATTTATCACAATGCTCAATCACTTACAATCACTCTCTTGTAAACATAAGGAGAATTGTTAGAGACTCAATATGCTTTAATTTCAACTCAATTATCAATCACTTTCTCAAATCAATTCAGAATATAGAATAGTTTTATTTATGGAACTTGAACAATCACTTCACACTCCCAGTTGACTAGGCTAAATCAAATTTACTCAACCAATCACACAATGAAATAATCCTCTCTCTCATACCCTAGTCTAAGCTTATAAACACCAAAATGTTTCCAACAATGCTCAATAATAAATCTCACATAACAATGATACTCATGATATTTTCAAACCCTAGTTCAAGTTCTTCACTCAATAACTCACTTCAACAACAATGCTTATAAAAAAACTCTCACATAACAATGATACTCATGATCTTTGCAAACCCTAGTTCAAGTTCTTCACTCAATAACTCACTTCAACAACAATGCTTATAAAACAACTTTCTCATAACAATGATACTCATGTTCTCTTCATACCCTAGTTCAAGTTATTTTCTCAACAACTCACTTCAACAATAATGCTTATCAAACAAGATTTTAACAACAATTCTTTATTCCATAAAATCTTGAAGCATTCACTCAACACATTCAATAGGAAACCCTAAACAAGTCCTTTTCACTCCAAACTTATTTTCTAGAAAACCAATCAATCAACTCAACTATGGAATCATGTGCTCATACTTTTTTCTTGATGATGAAAGGATCTCATAAATTTGGCACAACCACAAACACTTACATGCCAATGTCAAATAGGTTAGAGGATAAATATTTCTCACAATGTAATGCAAAAACTCAATTACACCTTATCACTCCAACTATAAAAACAACCATCATCATACATAAAATACTTTTCCAATAACATCTTATTATCTCCCAACTAAAATAAATTTATCATCCACCAAAAATTAACTCAAAACCTCTTTAATTAAATTTAATGGCAAGAAAAACTTAGACAAAAATTAAATTAACTTTCCTTATAACTCCAACAACATGAACCAAGAAAACAACCTTTCACATACCCTTATAACTCCAAATAATACTTTAGGAAAAACTTTAGGCAAATAATTTTTTTTTAATCAAAAATACCTTTCCCACTTATGGTATTCGAACTCCCAATCACTGCCTCCTCATGTGCCCTATCCACGAGCTTGCCCACCACATGTGCTAGATGCACGTTTGAAACCTTAAGAGCACTTCATGTTCTTTCTCCTAAGTCTGACACTCAAAATGAGTGTGTGCCAAAAACCTTTCCCCTTGGAACTCAACACAAACACGCAAACTCCACGTGAATCAATCGTAGACTCTTCCACTCCCAATGCTCTCACAAAATGTATGTTACAAATAGACCACTCTATCTAATGTGGGTCAGATCTTATGCTCTCCCTTTTTGTCTTCTTCCTATCGCTAAAAGATAAACGAACTCTTTGTATTCTTCCTCAATGATCAATGATTGTACAAATTACTTTTAGCTCGATCGCATTAAAATTAAATCAAAGAGGGATAAGTTTGAATGCCCCTTTAGCATATTATTTATACACAAATTCACCATATGGCTTAGACGTCGGTGCTCCATAATATTCTATGACATCATCTTCTTACAACCTTTATAATTTATAAATTATTTAAATTCTAAAAGAATTTAAATTTTATAAATTATATTTATAAACCTTTGAATTTAATAAAAATTAAAGCCTCCTTTAGGTAAAATTTAAACCTTCATTTGTTCTTCACTGATTTGATGAAAATTATTCTGCCACCATGGTTTTTAATTAGAACCTTAATTTTGCCATTATGATGTTTAATGAAGCCTTTATATCCTCATATGGTTTTAATAAAAACCTTTTAATTTGCCACCATTTTTTTAACAAAAGCCCTTATAAAACAATATTTTGACAACTTTTCTTCAATTGTTTGCATTTCTCCTGGCTTCAATGATGGTGTACTCCATGGTGTTAATGACAAATTCATGTGTTCACTTGACATCAATGAAAAATTCTCACCTTGACATCAATGACAACTAAATGAGCTCAAAACATCCAACAGTAATGGTATTGGAGCTTTATTGATGCAGGAGGGATGACCCTTGGCCTTCACTAGTAAAGCACTTTCAGGTCAAAATCTAGGCAAATCCACTTATGCAAAGGATATGTTTGCAATCACATGCAGTTACTCACTCGTGACCCTATCTCATTAGGCATAATTTTTCCATCAAGATAAACCACAAAAGTCTCAAGTACTTCCTAGAGCAACATGTTTCCACTCCATAATAATAAAAGTGGGTCTCAAAACTCATGGGCTATGACTATGAGATTACCTATAAAAAAGGTAAGAAGAATATTTTGGTTGATGGATTATCTCGCCAATTTGAGGATCAAAGTATGCTATGTGTCATCTGTTCACCCATATCACAATGGATTAATTCTCTCTAAGAAGATATGCTCAAGGACTCAGGCTTAGAAAATTTTATTACCACACTTCAAAAAATGCCTACCTCATATCCAAGATACAATTGGAATGGAAAATATTTGAGATATCTCCAATGCCTTGTTATTCCCCACACTTTTCTAGTATGAGAACTCATCTTGAAGGAAATGAATGCTTCACCAAATTCAGGCCATTTTGGGTTCCTCAAGACCTATGAAAGGATTAAGTATACTTTCTTATTAAAGGGAATGAAGGAGGACATTCAAAATTTTATGGAAAAGTGTGACATTTTCCAGTGAATGAAAGGAGAAATGATGCATTCCCTAGTAACTCTTAAGCCCTTGCCTATTCTAGAACAAGTATGGACATATATTTACATGGATTTTATTGAAGGGTTACTTAAGTCTGGTGGTAAATCAGTTATTTTTGTGGTAGTGTATCATATCGTGAAGTATGCTCATTTTTTATCCTCTCTCCCATCCCTACACTACCTCAATAGTAGCCCAAATTTTTCTAGACTCTTTTTTTTGCCTTCACGGCATGCCTGCATCCATTGTGTCCAATAAATACCCTACCTTCTTCTTTTTGTGTGTGTGGAAAATATCCCAGAAGGGATGCCACTTTTTGTTAATACCCAAGGATGCAAGGGTATCTCTTCCACAAAAATCACCCAAGGCTCGCACCTGGCCTACCACCTTTGACATACTCAAGGAGTAAACTTGAAACAATAAAAAATAAGAACACACAAACACAAACACATAAAAAGATTAAAAAAACAAAAAATAAAAAAATATGCTCCTTGAGTGTATCAAAAATATAAAGCACAACCAAACACACACACACACAATAAGATAAAAAAAACACAACACAAACCACACAGAAAACAAATGAACAATATAACAAAACACAAACATAACAAAAAGAAATAGAATGTAACAAAGACACAACCAACAAAAACAACCAAAACCTAAAAAATTAAAAATTAAAAATTAAAAAATTAAAAAACAACCAACAACAAACAACAAAGAAAATAAAAACATAGGAAACACTCACACACCAAAACACAAAAACACCAATTAACACAAACATACAAAAACACAAGTACAAGAACAACAAAAACACAAGAACAACAACAAAAAACACAAAACAATAAAAACACAAGAAAAACAAAAAAAGCACACACATAAATAGAAAAGAAAAAAAAAAAAATAGAACACAACAATGACCTTTCTATACAAAAATACTATCAAGGTAAGAAACAACAGATGAAATAGAATAAATATTAGTTTGAGCTAGGGAATTAAAATACCCTGATCGAACCAAAGAGAAGCAAGAAGAAACTAGGTACCTCCAAAACTGGAGCCATCCAAAAAAATGATATAAATAAGAGCTTCCCTTATTTTTGAAGCCCACCATCTAGGAGGGTGGTCATAGCAAGTAATATCACCTTTGTCCAAAGCCCAATTAATTAAATCATAAACACTCTTGTTTTGATCTCTGACCACATGATTGTAATCAACTTTCAAAAATTCCATCTAGATCAACTGAATCTTCTCAATAATTATTTTTATTCTTCAATAAAACTTATGATTCTTAGGAGTCTTAAAAATATTAATTATAAGTTGAGAGTCTAACTCAACTAGTACATTTTCCTATCCAACCTTAGTAGCCTCTTGAAGGCCTCTAAGGATACCATACCCCTCAGCAAGGTTATTGGATAGAATACCCAAATTCTCAGCAAAAGTAAAAACCAGGGAGCCATCTGAAAGTCTACAAATTCCTGCCACATTAGCTTTTCCAGGGTTCCCTCTAGAGGCTCCATCAGTATTGACTTTTCCAAAATCCTTAGGAGGAGGTTGCCAATTCCATGTTCTATCCATCTTGCAATTAGTCACATTTCCTTTAAGTTGGTTTCTCTTAGAAGAGTTAATCTTCAATATTTGCATCACTTGATCCCATATTTGGTGGGATTTTTTGGGGTGATTAAGGAGTTGATGGACTGATTCAACTAAGTTGGCAATGGTATTTTTCCATATATAGTGAATATCCTTCCTTTCTTGATTAAAAATTTGGTTGTTCCTTTCATTCCAGATATACCACATAATAATGGTAGAACCCATACAAACTAATTACCTAATAAAATGATCAACACCTTCTTGATTAGGCCAATCCCTCCAAAGTTTTTCAAAAGTAAAAAAATTGGATCACTATAAGCTAAGTAAAGTGGCCATTCTCCTCCAAATCTCAGAGGCTAAAGTACACTCAATAAAAATATGGCTAAGATTTTCCACATTCTCTCCATACATTTCACATCTAAAAGTACCATGAAAACTACGCTTCATAAGATGCTCCCCAGTAAGGACCCTGTGATGCAATAGAAGCCAAGTAAATAACCTCACCTTATGCCAGAGCTTTTGAGCCCAAAACTAAGAAAAAATGTTAGATGATTGGTTGGGATTATTATGGCATAAGGTCAAATAACCTTGAGCAACTAAATACTCACCCTTAGTAGTGTTGTTCCATCCAAAACAATCTTTATCATGGGACCAAGAGAGAGATCTCATATGAAGGATGCACTGGATATATTGTCTTTTCCTTTCTAGGATTTGAATAGGCAATTCCTCAATAGGGATCTAATATCTACCAACCTCTGAATCACCAGTATGGTACCGATAGTAATTAGCCACCTTTATCCAGTTAGCTCAGTGAATCTCCTCCATCCAAGACCTCCAATCGGGAAACTGAATTAATCAAATGCTTGTGACCATCCCAATATTCTATCCAAAAATTTACCTATTGACCATTATGAATTATCCAAATAATATTCTCTTTATAAAATCCTCATCAGTCTTAAGAATTGCTAAAATGGAAGAACTTTTGGAAGGCAATTGATAGCAAACAAGGTCTTTAGGACTTTTATTCTCAACATATTTAGCACGAAGATTCTTGGCCCAAAGAGCATTGGGGTTATGCAAAATCCTCCAATATAATTTAGCAACTAAAGATTTGTTGTTATTAATAGCAGACCAAAATCCTAACCCCCCTTCATTCTTAGGAAGACATAAAGTGTCTCATTTCACCAAGGCCCATTTTCTTTTCTCCTTAGTACCACTCCAGAGGAACCGATGATTGATTTGATCTAGTTATCAAAGAACATTCTTTGGGATATTCAACACAGTATAAACATAAATAGGAATATCCTGAAGAACTAATTTTACCAAGGTGATTCTACCCCAAAAGAAAACCACCTATTGGTCCACTTTCCAATTTTCTTCTTGACTTTGTCCAACAACCAATTCCAATTTTCTATCTTCGAATATTTATGGGAATACCTAAATAAGTGATTGTAAGGAAGGTCTTATTATATATTAATTTATCCAAGACCTTGGATTCCTATCTGTTAGAGTAGTGAAATAAAATGACTTTAGATTTGTCTTCATTGTTCAATTGCCCGATAGCCTTATAAAAACAACTAATGATTTACTTAATAGTAGAAGCTTTCTTAACTATAGCTTTACCTAAAATAGTAGAGTCATCAAAAAATTGAAGATGAGATATAGGTCTAGCTCCATGAGAAATGGTAACTTCCTCAAGGGTTTTGTCTTATCTCTTTTAAATTATAGCCCAGCCTAAACATTCAACAATAATGATGAATAAATAAGGGGATAGGGGGGTCACCTTGCCTAATACCTCTGGAAGCTGGGAATAACTGATAAGGCTTGCCATTGATAAGAACTAAGCAGGAAACTAAAGAGATACATCTCATAATCCAATCCATCCAATCCTAAGAGATATCAAATTGCCTCAAAACTTTGATAATGAAGTGCCAATCCACTCTATCATAAGCTTTGAATAAGTCTAACCAAATGAATATGGAAGGATATTTTTTCATATCCATGGAATGGATGGCTTCCTGAGCAATAACTATCTCATAAACTATTTGATGCCCTTCCACATAACCCCCTTGTTCAGGGGAAATAATATTATACAAAAGAGGCTTCAACCTTTCTGCCATGATTGTAGTAATGATTTTGAAAAGAACATTACATAAAGAAATAGGTCTAAAATTTGAGATACATTCAGCCTCTTAAGCTTTTGGAACAAGAGTAATCTAATTTTTATTGATAACCTTCAAAATTTCTTTGGCTTTCCTAGCTTCTTCCACCATCTCTAATAAATTTGCATGAAGGATATCCCAAAACTCTTGGTAGAACTCAATGGGAAAACCATCAGGACCTGGGGTTTTCCCTTTTTGCATTTTAAAAACTACCTATTGAAGCTCATCGATAGTAACAAGAGCATTAAAAATAGAGTTCTCCTCAGAAGTGATAAGATAAGGGATTTTTTTAGAAAATTTTGTTGAGAAGTCAAGTGAAGAGGAGTAGCAGTAAAAATATTGGAAAAGTAATTGATAACAATAGAGTTCATGCCATCCCAAGTGTAGACAACATCTCCAAAATCTGATTTCAGGGAAGAAATAAAGTTATGAGATATTCGAGCTAGAAGAGATTTGTGGAAGAAATTTGTGTTTCTATCACCTTCTTTGAGCCATTGAATTCTATATTTTTACTTCTATAAGTGTTCTCTTTTTTCTCATTCCTCTAAATGAGTTGTGAGTTTAATTTCATTTGCACTTGTACTCTCTGTGAGGCCATCTAAATGAATTTTCTTATTCAAATTTTCAAGCTGAGCAATAACTTCAGGTTTTTTTTATGAACATCCCCAAACTCCTTTCAGTTCCAAGTCTTGATTTTGGATTTAATGTATTGCAATATTTTGGCAAAACAAAACATATTAGTCCCATACCTAGGTTTACCTTCCTTCCACCATTGTTGCACTCAAGGTTTAAAGGAATTGTCTCTAAGCCACATTAACTGAAATTGAAAAGGAGAGAAACTCACATTGGTTTTCCACATTTCCACCATGATAGGCCAGTGATCCGAACCAGCATTGTTAAGAGTCTTCACTTTAGGAATGTGACCATGGATTAAGAAATTATCAAAGAGCAAGAACCTATCCAATTTTTCCATTATACAAGCTAATCCTTACCTTTTTTAGACCAAGTCATAAGGCCATTATCTGGTTGTATGTCCACAAGATGGAGGTTTTTAATATATTCGCTCATGAGGTCAATGCTCCTATCCAAATTTCTATTTCTTCCCATTTTATCATCTAGAGATAGGATGGTATTGAAATCTCCTCCGATCAAGATCCAAGATTTAGGATAATGAGAGATAATATAAGTAATATTCTTCCACTGTCTTCTTTTTTCCTCAAAATTAGTCGAAGCATAAATAGTAATATAAAGCATAATTTGGTTGGAATGTCTTATTTGAATAGCTATAGCCAAAACACCCCAAATGCTAACCATATGGTGAATAACTACCTCTTTTTGGTCCCAAAGGCAAGCAATGCCATCAGAAGTTCCCTAGGAACTGAGGGAAACCACTTTTCTAGCTAGCAAAATTTTATGAGCAATTGATTCCATATCCTCTATTGATGTCTTAATTTCTTTAAGGAAAACAAGATGTGGATGATTTATGTGAATCATTATTCTAATTTCATTTTGTTTTGAAAGACTCCCTTTGAGTCCTCTAATATTACAAGTGATGATCTTCATTAATACCAGGGCTTAAAAATTTGGGAAGGGCATTAATCTTACCCTCCTATACAATCTTTTCTCCTTATTTTACTATATGATATTGATTAGTCTTGTGACCTGCCTTTTGATTAGAATCCATTTTTAGTTTTTTTTTCCTTGTTTCTTGACTTACTCATTAGAATTTGAGATGGCTTCTAGCCTTGAAGAATGCTTGTACACAATCAAAATGTTATTATAAGGTTCAATAGAGTCTATATTGGGACCTGTATTATTTGAAGTTTTAACATTTAAAAGATTGTTTTTCTTGTGAATATTTTCTCCCTTTTTTCTATTGAAAACCTTTGATTTGTTGGTTTGTCTCTGAGTTCTTCCCTTTATCTTTAAATTGTGTTTCTAAGATTTATGTTTCCATTATTTCCTCTTCCTCACTTGGGACCTCATTTGTGGAAATAATTTCAAACATATTAGCAAATAAATTTGTTTTATCCTTCATAACTGGTTTTTTCTGAATGTTCTTCTTCTTAGGCATTTGGAAACCTACTAAATTTATATCTTCTTTCTTTTGATCTGGAATTTTATTTGGTCAAACACTAGCCAAATGACCATATTCATGGCAATTTCTACAATGAAAGGAATTTTTCTCATAGTCTACTACTTGCTCCCAAGTGTCCTCCTTAAATTTAAAGTGATATTTTTAGGTAGGGGTTTGTCAAAATCCATTAAAACACAAATCTGAGCATAAATAATATGTTCAAATTTTATAAAGAGTTTCCAATTGAAGAAAAAATAGTCGAATTCTAGAATTCAATTGGGAGGCCAAAGATTCTAACCCACATAAGACTTGTAGAATACATCTCCTCTTTGGCTTTAAATTTAGTATGTCAGGGCTTCATGAAAAGCCCTGCCCTTCCAAAGAACTAGGGACCTCCTTGAAAAGTTTTCTATTTTCATTATTAGAAAATAAAACAAGAAAATAACCATTTGGATAAATAGATATTTGTAACTCACCTTTAGTTTTCTAGATTTTTGCAACCCAGCCTTTGAAAATAGATAGGCTCAAATGAAAACCCACGAAATGATAAATTAGTCCTTTTTTTCCAGATCTTCAATGCTAGTATGAATGTTGCCCATATCAATATTAACAATAGGAGTTCCATCAACTGCTTTAAGACATCCTGAGTTCATTTTCCTGGGATCAATCTTAGGTATTCTTAGATATTTATGGGAAGCCCTAAGATTAATATTAGCATTAGGCTGAGGCTGTCCACCACGGAGGGCATCCCTAAAATTCATTTTTTGGGGCTGATTCTTCGAAATTCTTACCCTTGATAGGGGTTTCCATAGTAGATTTATTTTTTGGGTGCACCTTAGCACCATATTCACTTGATATCTACGTCATTTTTTTATCAGCTACTTGAAACTTGTTTTGTGATCTCTTTAAAACATGCCCTAGATGCCATGGAAAGGTATGATTTTCACATTTCTCTTGTGCAAAAAATTAGAAGTCATTGTCACTAAAGTTTACAGTATGAATATCTAGTGAAATATATATTTCTAACCCATATTGGATCCCCTACAGTATTTCTCGCTAAAATCTTGAGTGGAAACCACAAAAATATTGGTTGCTAGGGCCCGAAGGTCCCAAAAACCAACCTCTAGAGTTGCTTGCACTTAACCTAGATGAAATCCTCACACAATTTCTTACCAAAAATCTCATTCACACATAGGGATGCACTAGTGTTTGTGTTACTCCAAATGATTTGAAAATTGTTGGAGACGTTCTAGGGTTTGTCAAGCATCTACCCTCAAAATTTTCAAATTGAAGATTTAAATCTCCTTCAAGACCCTACCTTCACTAGTCATTTTTGGAAATAATTGTTAAAGTTGTAGGGAACTCAGGTCAAAATGAGTTCAGTCTATCATCTACAACTGAATGGTAAATCAAATATTGTAAACAAATGCTTGGAGATCTACCTTCATTGCTCTACCTCTGATCATCCTACAAAGTGGGTGAAGTGGCTTCCCTTGGTTGAATGGTGGTATAACACTTTCTATCACATCATGACCAAGGTTATCCCTTTTGAAGAATTTTATGATTGACCTCCATCAACACCTTCTTTCTACATTCCAAGAAGTTCCAAGGTCCATGTTGTTGACACTACACTCAACCAACATGTCACAGTCCTCCATCAACTAAAGCTAAATTTGGAATTGACCTAGAACCAGATGCACCAACAAGCTGATCACTACTATTTTGAGTGTAACTTTGGAATAGGGGATATGGTTTTCCTTCACTTATAGTCATATAAACAATCCTCACTCAAGATTTGCAGGTTCCAAAATCTCACTACTAAATACTATGGCCCCTACCATGTCTTATAGCATAATGGTGCAACGACCTACAAATTGGCCCTTCTATCTACATAAAAGTTCCATCATTTATTTTATGTATCATCTCTCAAGAAGGTTATGGGTAATTAGGTACAAGTTCAATCCGCTTTACCCAAATTAGATGAAGAGGATTCCATCTTGCTCAAGCTAGAACAACTAGTCGATCGCATATGCTATTTTAGAAATCGTGTCATCAATGAGGTTCTTTTTCAATGACATGGACTACAACCAAAAGATGCTACTTGGGAGTCTCTCCAACAGCTCCAACACCAGTTTCTTCATCTACAACTTTGATTATAAAGCTTTATGAAGGGAAAGGACATGTTAGGACCCCATCCTAACACTATTTTTGTAATTCTTATATGGTTATGTAATGACCCCCTTCCAACATAGGGACCCATTTATAATGGTATTTTGTAATACTTTGTCATGGTATGTGGCAAGTGAGGTGCCTAAAAAAGGGGGCAAATTCATGTAACTATTATCAAGAATGTAACTGATATTTGGTAGAAGATTCTAGCTCGAGTGGTACCTTGCATGTAAGCCAACTCTTGAGCATTAGGTTATGGTTGTATGAAGTGTATATTTAAAAGACATGGGTCCATGAATGAATGTATATTTTTGCAATAGTAAAATTATTTAAGGAGGCTGCCCCCTAGAAGAGGCCTATGATTTGGTGTTGTTTTGTGAGATTGCTTTAATTCTGCATTTACATTTTATACTGTAATATACTATTATTTCATGAAATTTTGTTTTGATTGCAATATTTATGTGAATGAGTTTATTTTTATTAAAATATTCCTAACACCACACTTGCTATAACATTAAATAAAATAATATTACTATCAAATTGAACATAAAAAATGCTTTTAATAGAGTCAAACTACAATTCCTAGAACGTGTTTTAAGTTTGGATATTTGGCACAATTTGTGAAATGGATAGGAGCATTTATCAAAGCTCTCTGGATCTCCCCTTTGATCAATGAATAACCCTCTACATAATTTAAAGCTTTCACTAAAATTTATCAAGGCTTCCCACTATCCCCATGCCTCTACATATTACTATAAAAAGTACTAGGAAGAGCTCTTTGAGTCTTGATAAGTGCAAGAGAGTTACAAGAAATCATAATTGTCCCAAGTGTTAGACATATCGTACATGCACAATTTATAGATGAAACTATATTGTTGGAAGAAGAAACCAAGTATAATATCAAAAATTCAAAAAAAAATTAAATTGCTTTGAAGCAGCTTTAAATGCTTTAATTAATTGCAAGAAAAGTCAATTTTATACACTTAATACAATACTAGCATAAAATAGATGTTTTTCCCAAATCCTCGGATTTAGAGAAGGACCAAATTAGTATTTTAGATACTTAGGGGTTTCAATGGGATTCCACCTCAAACCAAAAAATAGTTGGATGCCAACTATTGAGAAGCTATATGAGCAAATACAAGCATATAGTAATGGATGGTTGAGTTTAGCAAGAAGAAGAGTTTTAATAAAATTAGTTTTGTCTATGCTTTCGATGTATCAACTTCTATTTTACCATGCTCTAAAAATTGTTCTCCAAGAACTAGATGGTTTGGTCAAAAAATTTCTTTGGCAATATGGTAAATAGAATAAAAAAAAATTATTTATTCAATTGGGATTCAGTTACCATACGAATGGATCAAGAAGGACTAGGAATAATACATGCAAAAATCATGAGCAAGGCACTAGGGGTAAAACTCTTATGGCATCTATCTTCACCTCCAAAATTCCCATGGAAAAGGATTTTGAAAGCTAAATATGTTGACTCAACAATAGGAATGCACCTAATGAGAAATTTGAACACAAGGTCTAGAGCCTCTCTAATATGGAAATATATTATGGAAGCCAAGCAATTGATCCTAAACAAGATCTCCTAGCTTCTAGGATATGGATCTCAAATTGAATTATAGAATGATCCATTACTTATAAAACCTCCTTTGCTAAGTAGTTGTAGTTTAGCTCTCAAAGAAGATCTACACCATTTGTAGATCTTGAAGCTTAATGAAATTCTATATTGGCACAATACCACAGTGGAATGGAGAAATTCCCCACTGCCATCACCCCTACCAGTAGAATGGAATAATTTTAAGAAAAACACAACATGAAACTATTGAGACAACAGAGTTTGGATCAACTTATTTGAGGAGACATCAATAAATTAGGTGAATATACAGTTCAAATGGGTATATAGATGCAACTAGATGGAGTTTCCAATAAAATATTGGTAGCAATTTGGAATCTAAATTTGCCACCCATGATTCAAGTATTTTCTTGGTTAGTTTTGCATAACAAGATTCTCATAGGTGACAACTTGCAAAAAAGGAATATTTTTGGTCCCCATGTGTGTTCTATATTTATGAAGCACAACAACATTATGTCCCATATATTCTTTAAGTGTAACTTAGCCACTCTGACCTGGTTAACGATAACTAATTATTTTGGTTCTCCTTTTTTATGAATTTTAAACATGGAATATTATCTAATGAATTGGAAATCAAAATATAAATGGGGACTAAAGGGAAATCCATTAATAAAATATCTTTGGAAATCCAGCTCCTTCTTTGTTTTTTGGAATATTTAGAAGGACAAGAAGGGAAAAAACAATATTCTCATTGAAATAATAATCAAAGACCTAGTAACTAATTTGAAATCCACCTTCAAACATAAGCATAATCAACAAAGGTTAAATGTGTAGGAATTAAATCTAATTAGCAAGTTAGAACTTCAATATTTCATCTCAACCAACATGAATGTATTAGTAATAATGCCATAAAAGATACATTATCTTGCATTGTTCTTTGATGGAGCATCTGAGTCAAATATAGGCATAGCAGCTGCAATAGAAGTGATTATGAAACAATATGGGAGGAATTATTTCTAACAATTTAGCAAAGGCACTAGCATGCGATATTGGACTAAAATTGATAATATAATAATGGGTAAGACACTTGCACATATGTATGGATTTTTCCCTTATTATAAATGATCTCTCTAAGGAGAAAAACATTAGTTCAATACAAATTCATATCATATTGGAAAGAATGAAAAAACTAATTTAAAAATTCACACATGTGCAATATTCCCACATTCATAAAGAAAATAATAAGGCAACATATACACTTACCAACAATACTATAAGAAGAGAGCATTCCATTCTAATAATTACAATGAAAAGAGTTCAGTGAAAGATGTAATGATAGATAATATAGGGAAAGCAACAAAATTGATGGAAATTCTGGAGATTCTAAATATTTTAGCACCTTTGGAGATCTTAGCACCTTTGGACATCCTTGGACCATTGGGTGATTTTAGAGCTTTTGGCTTTTTGGTCTTCTCGATGATTCTGGCCCCTTTGTATTTTTAGCACCTTTTGTATTTGGATTTTTTATGCTTTTTCATTTGGGTTTGTGACACCCTTTTTACTTTGGTGCACTTATGAGATTTTTTATTTTGCATTGTAGTCTATCCCTTATTTTAAATAGTAATCTTGTGACCTCCAAGTCACTTGTTGGATAAATTATTTGTACTTTGCAATATTTATTATCTTGTAACCACCAAAAAGGCTCACACCTAATGTATCCTATTGCAAGAATTGATAAACAAAATACAAGATGCATACAAGAACAAGAAATTGACAATGAAATGATCAATAAAAGATGCTTTATTCCATTATATTTCAATGCCAAGCTCAAATTACAAGTACATCCCTCTTAGGGATAATCATCTTGATACAATTGTTACAATAGGAGGTGTTTTTTTTCCCTCTCAAGGGTAGGTGTGATTTCAAAGTGCCCTTCGGGATGACACGAACTGCTCTAGGGTGGAGTAGACCCTCTTCTTCGTGTTGAGGAAGGAATTGAATGATTGTAGCTCCTTTAAAACCTATTTCCTATGATCAAGAAACAACACAAGAATGTCAAAAGCATAGGAAACCTCTCATGATGAGGCCCTTTAAAGACAAATAGCATGAAAATAGCATAATGACATGAATTCAAGAAAATGCGTAAACTATGCTAAACATGCGCAAATCCTATCAAGATTGATGGAAATATATGAACAAGAAATACAACTATCAATCTATGGCATCAATTACTTGAAATGAAGCATTATAACATGAAAAGAAGCCATTAATGTCTAAACTACCATAATGAAAACAAGTTAGTAAAAACACTAATTATGCCGGTCAGAAGTCTCTAAATTCCTAACTAAACCATTAAAATGCTAAATGTAATCTAATTAAGCATACTGGAAGTGAAACAGTAAGGAGAAGTCACCTCTGTTGCAAACCGCAGCTCTGATTAGCGGTCTGCACTGTAAACCACGGCTGAAAGCCACGGTGAGCAACCAAGTGGTTTGCCCTCCAAATTCAAGGGTTGTGGGCTTGACCTCCTTGTCCAATTGATGTTCAAGGGTCGCCTTCGGTGTCCTCTGACAGGTTTGGCGGTTGAATCATTGAATTGGGCCTCCGTTTGCCCGAATTAGCATTTCTTGGCTCTCTAGCTCCTTAGGGCATCCATGGCACAATTGTCATGATGGTTGATGAATTAGCAAAGGGGTTGGCAACAAATATCTCTCAGTACTCTCAAGTGAGTGTACAATTTGATAGGGCTTCGCTGCTCAAGTGTGCTATCTCATCTCTCTATATTTTGCCCTATTTTTGAGGGGTACTTATAGGATTACCCAAGGGCTAGGGGTGGCTTCATGGAGAAGCCAAGATCAAGAAGGGGTGGTTAGGATAGTTGGATTGGAAGCTTCCATCCTTTAACCACCTTCTTCTAGAACAAATGGTCATTCAAACCGATTTGGCTTGGATGAAGGCCAACTGAACTTTAGTTAAGACCGTAGGTTATAGCTATGGTCCAGACTATAAACCACAGGTGTCAACCACGGTTCAGCTTGTAGACCATAGGTCTGGGCTATGGTTCAGACTGATTAGGCCAAGGAGCCCAAATTGAGTGGTTAGAACCATTGCTCTATCTTGGAGTCTATCCAAGATCTTCCATATGGTCTTGTAGCATGTCCATATGAGTAGTCGCCATCGACATGACGCGTTTTAGGTGTCTACAGATGCCCCTTTTGAGATGCATTGTGAGATCGAACAATGCATGAGCAAAAATAGACCTCCTAAAATGATGTCGAAGGTTCTATGATGATCATTAGTCAGATCAACATTAGATGCCTCTTGTCCAACAAAAGGATGCGCATCTTGGAATCATTGCTTCCAACTCTTTGGAGGCTTAAACTTGAAAGAGTTTGCACTCGTCATCAGACATTCGAGTAGCTTTGGTGCTACAATAGGAGTTAGGCCTATATAACCAAAAGGATGAGAGTTACAAACTAATTATCATATTTGCTATTTACCCCAAGCAAAGGGGTAAGCTTATGATAGTTGTTGACAATGATTCGCAAGGATGAACGCAATTTTGACAAGATCAAGGGATCTACGATCTTCGGGATCTTCTATTGATTTTGATTATGATTTGATATTATGACTACCCCCTCAAGCGATGAGTCGATGAGGGTAATGACAATGTATGAAGTGACGAGGTCGCTTGACCACAATGAATGATCTGAACAAATTTAGATTTGAGCATTTAATTACTTGGCTAAGCCTAGTTCAGCTTATGATTCCAACTGTTAATAGTAATTGCACATTCCTATCCCATGGAGTAGTCGGGCTACAATAGCCATCTTAGGGAATCGAAATGATACAAATCCAATTAGATTTGTGTTGAATCAAGTTATCGATGATTTGCTGAAAATATGTCATAAAGGAAATGACATGCAACGCCTCGTTCCCGTGGAGCAGTCCAACCTCAAAGGCCTTCTTCAGGATTGAAAAGAAGCATATCAAATCAATGATGACAATTTTTGCCCCAAATGTCCTTATGGTAATTTACTCATCTTGTCGGATTGCATGGATCACAAGTCACTACAACCGCCAAGTGTATAGGGTAAATGACTGAATACGAGGCACATTTGGATTTTAATTATTTGATTTGTTTGTTAATTTTGATTTATTGATCGATCTTGGTGCTTTGAACATCACCAAATTTGCAATATTGATTGCTCTTTTTGAAATTTGATCCATTAGGAGTCATTAATTTATCATTTTAGACCTTCCCACGGTGGGGTTTGAGTGCATTTAATGCTGGTTGCAAACCATGGCTAGGGTCTACGGTTGAAAATTTCCAATTTGGGAACCGCAAGTCGGGGCTGCGGTCCGTCGAAATTAGGGGAAACTATAAATAGTTTTCCCACTTTGAAAATTTCATTATTCTCATTCAAATAACTACATTTCAGAGAGCTCTAAGAGGTGAGAGACATTCCTTGATCCGAAACACTGCCAAACTTGACCTCAAATTTCACTCGTACCCTGATGGCGGACCCGGGATAGCCATCCACTAGCAGAGGCCATGGTGCGGGTAAGGTAACTCGAAACCGAGTCCTCACACTCATTACCAACTAAAAAATAAACCACATTAAGTAATGGGTTAATGAACTTCACTAAATTGTTGGCAATGAACCTCACCGTAGACTAGGCTAGGTTAGATTTTCATTTTTTTTTGGCTAGCTAGGCTAGGAAGGGACCCAAAATGGGTCTCGTTCCTAGACCGCAGCTGGTAGCTATGGTTCCCAATTGTCAAATTGGGGACCGCAGGTATCAGCTGCGGTTGGAATTCAAATTCCAACGATCAATTTTTTATCGCATGCGGACCGCAGGGTTGACTCGCGGTTCGCTGACTTTAGAAAAAATTTATTAAATTTTTAATTTTTCTAAGGTTTAATAGGTAATTAATGTTATTTAATGCAATTCTGACTTGCCTAATTGATTTTTTTGGTTTTTTTGAATGCTTTGTGACATGTTTTTGTCTTTTTATCAGTTTTTGAATGTTTTTGACATTTTTAAGGTCATTTTTTATCTATTTTTGCTTGTTTTAGTTAGATTTTTCTCTTATGCATTGTTTATTTCTAGAAATTGACTTCTAGGGCCCGAGAGCCAGACATACTTCGCACCCTCCATAGATAGCTTACTATAGGGGAGCGGGAGTGGTTCAGAGCCATTGGCTTTAGCTATGTCTTGGATCTACCCATGATTAGGGTAGATACAACATATATGACCGCGTTGGCCCGGAGCTGGAATGCCCGGACCAACACATTTCATCTACCGATGGGTGAGATGACCATCACCCTGGAGGACATCTATCGGATCTTTAGGATCCCTATTGATGGTGAGGCCATCACCTCCTCTTCCTCTCAGAGGAAGAAGGTTGTTTATGATGCTATCTTCGATGATCGAAGCGATGAGGCCCAACGGAAGATGGATCACGGAGGTGTACACATCGGCTACTAGCAGGGGAGTGCATCTTCTCTATTAGAGAGGTAGTCTTCATGCACCTGGTCATGCAGATAGTCCTTCCAGATTCCTCAGGTATGAGGATCCCCTGGAACCTTCTTGCCATCATCAGGAGGGTTGTTTAGAGCACCATCCGTCGACCACTACTCCTAGCCTAGGGGAGCACTTTATTGTGCCAGCTCTATCGAGAGCTATATCAGGTGACTTGCAGGAGCCGGGTAGGCATCAACTGCAGCCTACTACTATAGATCTAGGGTTGGCAGCATATCCACATTGAGCATCCTATAGAGCTACCACTTGAGATTGACTCTATTGATGATGCGCACCAGTGCTACGTAGCTTGCTGGCCCCATGAGGAGGAGGGGTTCCAAAGCAGGTCCCATGTAGGGGACATCGATCATTACCTTAGTAGATTCATAGGATTGAGGCCCGATGATATAGAGTGGCGCCCATACATGGGGTGCCCTACATGGCTAGAGGCTGACGAGCGGTTGCGTCAGGCTCATCGGGATAGGTGGCTCTTGGGCCACAAGGATGAGATCAGGGAGTACCATTTTTACTCTCATGTCTTACGGTAGTTTGGCTTAGTTCAAGATATACCAGAGTTGTCGATCATCTACAGGCGGTTGGCTCTAGAGATAGGTTTGTAGTGGATACAACCGACAACACTTGGGGATGCGGCTGATGATTTCTAGGAGTCAAGGGTTTCTGTGGCTGGGACTACTCTTGCTTATGATGCTTGGTGGTCGCTACTACAGTGGCAGGGATCTGGACCCCTCGATCGGGTTGATGATGAGGCTGAGGCTGATCCATAGGGGTGCAATGTGCGCCCATGGACTGAGGGTGGCTGGGGGCAGAGGCTATAGTAGGAGATGCACCCCCTATGGAGATCGAGGAGGAGGCACTAGATGAGGGTGAGGTGCCTCTAGATAGTGAGGTAGGCCAGCTGCTAGCCTAGGTAGCAGATCTGTAGAGCCAGGTTGGGTGATTCCACACTCAGATGTTGTAGAGGGACACTAGCATCACCATGTTAGAGGTGAAGCTAGCTCATAGTGAGAGACAATGGTAGTAGCTCCAGGAGGAGCTCACAGGTGCCACGACTCATGCCACAATAGTAGAGGGTCAGATTCAGGAGCTGACTAGCTCATTATAGATATCAGAGGCACAACGAGCTACGGCTATAGTAGAGAGGGACTTGGCTCAGTCCCAGGCTCATAGAGGAGATCCCTCCTCATCTCAAGTTATCATGGCACCACTAGTAGCACCATCAGCTATACTACCAGGAGGTGGTGATCCTATGATAGATATTAGGTGGCTCACTTCCCTCGTAGAGGAGGGAAATGACCTTTGTGATGTGATGGCAACTCACATCTCCTAGCTAGAGGGCTTTATCAGATTATGAGGCTTGCAGGTGCTAGAGGATAGACATGCTACGGGGTCTCAGAGGACCAGGTCCAGGACTACAGGATAGTCCACAGTGAGCTCCAGCCAATGGACTCATAGGATAGAGAGGACACATAGGTCCTCTAGCACACATGGAGGCAGCTCCCATACTAGGTCCAGGGAGATGGGTGTGACCTCTAGTCATAGGTCTAGCCACATAGACATACCAGTATCCCATGTGCTAGGCCTCTTTGGGTTAGGTGGCACACAGGGCCCTCAATAGGGCACACAGTAGGCACTAGAGCTGACTATAGAGCAGGCTCCAGAGCATAGGGCTGAGGGAGGTAGCGAGAGCTCCAGTACAAGGGGAGCAGGCTAGAGCTAGGGCTCTACCAGATCTAGGCTACATTTTTGCATATGTATCATTTTTTGGTGTAAGGTCTAGGACCTACACGATTGTAGCCTACGGGCATTTTGTACTCTTGATGTACTCTATTGGACACACACACACACACACACAATATATATATATATATATATATATATATGAGATTGATCATTTATGACTCATTATGTGTACTTGTGTATGTTTAATTTTCTATTTATGTTATGCACATGGATGCAATGCTTATGTTAATTTGATGCTATATGATGTGATGTATGGATGACATGCACTAGATAGCTATTTAATTTATGATGATGATGATATGTAGTGATCTAGATGCTTAGATGTGCGATATATGATGATAGATGCATATGAATGCAATATTTATTTAAATACATATTTGATTTTGCTTTATTGCATGCATTTAATTTATGATGATGTCATGATATGCTAATGCAATGTATGTAATGCATTATTTACATGATGGTAATCTAATGTAAATGAACTTGTATGCTTTAATCACTTAAAACATAAGGAATGAATGCAATTATGTTTATCAATCTAATGGATGACACCACAGAATGTCTAAAAATCATGAATGTAATTGAAAATCCTGAAGATAAGAATTTGATCAATTAATCACCCATATATGAAATGCAATGGTATGCGATGTTATGATGCGAATGATATAATGTGTCATTCTATTTTCCTTTGCAAATTTGAAAAATATGCACAATATAGTCAGTGGTCGTCTAAATATTATTTCTAATATCCATCCGGTATCTATCCTATATCTTGATTGTGCTTTATATGATGATGTATCATGGACTCGATACTTTGCAGTTTGATGATTTGTAATGACTTTTACCATTTGATGGTTTATGCTTTTAGCATTTGTTGCTTTTTAGAGAGATTTTGAGGTTTTCCATGAGACTCAAACACCCTAATAGACTTATCAAGAGTTGCATACTGACCATACTAGGCTTCTGAAATGCAAGGCTTTCTCTAGGATAGGCCCTAACTTTTCATTATCCCTATGTGTGCACATGAGTATATTAAGATAAGACACGAGCGTTCCCCGATGTCAGGCAGGATTCTTTCAGCCCATTGCTAAGATAGGGGTTCCACAAATGTCTTATCCAATCCCAAGTTTAGATTTTAGTTGGACTAAGCCACTAGGCAATGCAGGACACCTGAAGCTAGCTCTTCCACATTCAAACATTGGTCTACCCATGAGCGAGATGCAAGTGTATCAGACATATCGTCATGCGTAAGGTACAGTAGTGCCGACAATTCCAGGGATTCAGGCTCATTCCTTTCTATCCTTCAATTTTTGGGATACTTGCTCATATGTGGTGAAGCAAGGGAGTCGATTCCATCTTCATTCTGAACTGTCTCTGGATCTTCATTTGATCTCTCTTCGAACTGGATTTCTGATCTTCATTTGATCTCCACTCGAACTTTTGATTTATGATCTTCATTTGATCTTCACTTTGAACTTGATTTTGAGCCTATTTTTTGATCTTCATTTGATCTTCACTTTTCGGCATTCACATGTGATAATTTTCTTCAGAAACTTTCCTTTGGGGGATTTACTTGGGAAAATTGTTTCTGGTATATCGATTGAGGATATCGATCTTATGATATCAATATGGGATATCAATCTAGGAAGTCGATCTATGATATCGATCTAGGGTATCAATCTTGAGGATTGATGTGGGATATCACTCTGGGATATTGCTCATTTTATCATAAGCAAGGGATTATGAATAGGGAACTAACCTGTCCTTTTGCCAACTGCCAACATTTCCCATACCATCCACATAGGGGGATAAGCAAGAATAACTCTTTTCGCTTCAGGATACCCGGTCCTGCTTCATAGCTTTCATCTTCCCCTAGTCCTTGTTAGGATTGTTTAATTTGTTGATTAGTGATAGGATTCTGATATGCTAAGGGCTATACTAACTGAACCTCAGCTACAAAAGCAAAGCAAGCTTTCTACCAACTCTTGATAAGACCTCTAGGTATGGTTGAATGACCAAAAAATCCTAGTATATCTCCATAGCAACAAAATGGGTTGTGTTGAGAAACACAATTACTCACATGAATGATGGATTATGATAAATGCAGAGGTGCATGATTTAGACACAAACGTGGTGTCATTTGTAAGACTGACAAACACAATGCCTTCTATTACGGAATGCAATGGATGACGAATGCCTATATGCAATGTAATGACATGAATGCATGAGTGAATGCAAAATGAGAATGCAAATGCAAATGCAAATATTTTTGTATTTTTATGCTTTACCAATTTTTTTTGGATTTTATTGATTTTATAATTTTTATGAGTTTTTGAGCCTCATATCTGACCAAACGGTGAGTACATGCCTTCGGAGCCTTTAGATTGACCAAGCGATTCTTAGGAACCCTTGGAGCTTTTGGGTTGACCAAGCAATTTTTTAGAAACTCTTGGTGCCTTTTGATTGACCAAACTACTCATAGATGAGCTTGGAGCTTTTTAGGATGACCGAGTGATTTTTAGCAACCCTCGGAGCCTTTGAGGATGACCAAAGGGCTTACAGATGCCTTTGGAGATTTTTATTGACCAAACTACTCATGAAAGAGCTTGGAGCCTTTTAGGATGACCGAGCAATTTTTAGCAACCCTCGGAGCCTTTGGGATTGACCGAGTGGTTTTAAGCAAACCCTTGGAGCTTTTATTGAAAGATGAAACTTGGAGCTTTTTAGATGACCAGAGTTTAGAAACCCTGGAGCCTTTGGGATTGATCGAGCAGTTTTAAGCAAACCCTTGGAGCCTTTTACTATGCTCTCAAGCATAAAATACCTTAATATGGATGATGTTGAGAGGTTCAGGCTCTTCAACACCCCTAGCGACGTTAGGTGATAGGTACCTAGACCAATATTTTTAGATATGATGTAAGGTCCTAGCCAATTAGCCATGAATTTGTCTCGCATATCTGGTAGTAAATTAGAGTTCTGTTGGTTCTCTTTCAAGACAAGATCCCCAACTTCAAAGTCTCTCTGGTGGACTTTGATATTGTAAGCTCATTTTAGTCACTCCTGATAAATGTGGAGATGCTCCAAAGCATTCACGTGATGTTCATCAAGCAACGTCAGTTGATCCAATCGAGCTTGTCGCACGGTGTCATCATCGATGAACTCTTTCAATGCGACATGCAACATTGGAATTTCCAATTCCAAGGGCATAATGGCCTCAACACCATATACTAGTGAGAATGGTGTTGCCCTAGTGGGCGTCCGAATACTAGTCCTATAAGCCCATAATGCAAGGGGCAGTTGGATATGCCAGTCTTTGTGGTTTTCTTGGACCATCTTTTTCAATATGGCCACCACTATCTTATTTGAAGCTTCAGCCTGCCCGTTTGCTTGCGGATAGTATGGAGTCACAAAATTGTGTTTGATTCTATATTTAGATGTCAAAGCTCTCACAATTTTGTTCTTGAATGACGTTCCATTATCCGATATTATTTTGGATGGAATCCCAAAATGACTTATGATATGCTCCAAGTATAAACTCTACTATACGAGCTCCAGTTGTCATTGTTAAGGGTATTGCTTCCACCCACTTTGTGAAATACTCAGTAGCCATGATTATGAATGTATGTCGACCCGATGATGGGGGAGAGATCTTGCCTATAAGATCTAATCCCCACTGAGAAAATGGCCAAGCCGCTTGAATGGGTTGTAAGGCCTATGATGGCAAGTGCATAAGATTAGCATGATGCTGACATTTGATGCATTTCTTGACATACACATTGCACTCCTTCTCCATAGTGGGCCAATAGTAGCCCATTCAAAGGATGCGCTTGATGATGGCCATGCCGCTAAAATGGCCATCGCACGTACCATCATGAGCTTACGAAATTGCCCATGATGCCTCTTGGGGCTCTAAGCAATGAAGGAGAACTCCATCGTAACCTTGTTGGTACAAGATGTCTCCTATTAAGACATATTTTGTCACTTTTTGTTTAAATGTGCATCTTGCGGCATGCGATAGTCCCTCTGGGATCATACTAAGTTTTAGGAAGTCTTTAATTTATGACATCCAATTTTGATAAATCTCAGCTTCGACTGCTAAGATGACTTGCTCCCCCTGTGTATTTACTTTTGCAAATGCAGACTGGGAAACAACCTTATGGTGAATGGTAGTACCACTCCCCGTCGAACTCTAAGAGGTTAATGACCCCTAAGGTGCCTTCTTCAAAAAGTCTTCAGCTCTGCAGAACCATTCAGCTTTTGGTTCTATGCTAATCATATTGACTGACATTTTATTATCAAAGGCTTCTCACTCTGCTATGGGATGCGAGAGCATTTTAACATGAATGGTAGTGAAATCATCAGATGGATTCTGAGGGATTAAGGATCCCAAAGATGCCATGGTGTCTACAAACCTGTTTGATGAATGAGGGATTGCCTCGATGTCATACCATTCCAATTTAGCTAAATACGTGATTACAAGATCTTTATAGGCTTTCAGTACGGGACATCGACACTGAAAGAGCCCCTTGACTTGATTTACTATGAGCAAGGAGTCACCAAAGATGTTTAATATTTTAATATTCATGGTGACGACTGTGTGGATCCCTAGCAATAGGGCTTCGTACTCAATGTTATTGTTGGTGCACGAAAAATCTAATTTAAATGACAAGGGCATTGGAGCTCCTTGCGGTGTGAAAAATACTATTTCGGCACCACCCCATTGTTCGCACTTGAACCATCGAAGAATAGAGTCATATCAACATTGTTCTCTGGTTCTTCGGGTTCGGGAGCTTCAGATATGATGAAGACTGCATCATCTAGAAGCTCTATGGTTAGAGGCCTATTGTTTGATAGTGGTGCCTCAACTAATTGATCAGCTATGACTTATCCCTTAATGGACTTCTGGCTTATGAATTCCAGATCAAATTTTGTCAATAGCATGATCCACTTCACAGTACGCGTATTGTGATACGTCTTACTCATCATGTACTGTAAAGGGTTTTGTTTTGATATAACATATGTTGTATGACTCAACATATAGTGCCACAATTTCTTTGTAGCGAACACTATTGCTAAACACAGTTTCTCCACATATGCATACCCTAGCTCGTAACTCACCAAGGTTCGGCTAATATAATATATGGCTTGCTCCTTATCTTTGCACATTCTTTTGGGCTAACATGGTCCCTAATGCAAAGTCGATCACCGATATATAATAGCAAAAAGGCACATCTGGCCTTGGTGGAGCTAGCACTAGCGGCATCGCCAGGTATTGCTTTATTTCAGTGAAAGCTTCTTGACAATCCTCATCCCAATTGAATGGGACCCCCTTGTGTAGCAATCGATTCATGGGTCGACATTTATCCGATAACTGAGCGATGAATCACTTTATCGATGCTACTCTACCCTGAAGGCTTCTTAACTCTTTAATATTGGAGGGAGGATGCATTTCTAAGATAGCCTTGACCTTCGCTGGGTCAACTTCGATGCCTCTCTTTGAGATGATGAATCCTAATAGCTTACCAGAAGTTATGCCAAATACGCACTTCTTAGGATTCAACCTAACATTATACTCTATTAGGCGATCGAAGACCTTCCTTAAGACCTCCACATGCTCAATACGTAGCAATGACTTGGCTAACAAGTCATCCATGTAATCTTCTAGGATCTTATGCATATAGTCATGAAAAATGTATGTCATGGCCCGCTGGTATGTTGCACCAACATTTTTGAGGCCGAATGGCATAACTTTGTAGCAAAATGTTCCCCATGGTGTTATAAATGCGGTTTTGTGTTGGTCTTCGAGTTTAATCCAAATTTGATTGTAACCAAAAAAACCATCCATTAAGGAGAGCATTTCGTGACCTGCAGTTGCATCCACAAGAGCATCGATATTAGGCAATGGAAATGAATCTTTGGGTGTTGCCTTATTGAGGTCTCTAAAATCCATGCAAATACGGATTCTTCCATCAGGTTTTCCCATGGGTACCATATTGGACACCCATTTCGGATAGTCGATGGAAATCACAAATTCTACATCCAACAACTTTTGTAGCTCATCTTTCACCATTAAGGCTACTGTCGGATGCATCTTTCTAAGCTTTTTCTTGACCAACTTCTTCGTCAGATCTAGCGAAAGGTTATGCGTAACCAATTTTGGGTCTAGACCTAGCATATCCTTGTACGTCCAAGCAAACATATTTGGTCTCTCTTTTAGCAGAGGGATGAGGGTGGCCCGCTCATCTGGAGTGAGACTCTCTCCAAGTTTAACCTTCTTTGCATTGGTGGGATCATTGCTGATATCCACCTCGAAGGTTTCCTCTACTGACATATGCGATCCCTCCTCAAGCTGATGAGGTGTAGGAATCAAATGGATGTCATCAATCGGGTTGATAGGTTCCATGTTGGAAGCATTTTTGGCATGATAGACATCGTATGCATAGCCTAGCACAAAATGGAAAGGTTGCAGCATTTCTTCATTAGGGAAGAAATCTTCAGGCTCTATAGGTGAATCAACATGATCCCAGTCGATAGCATCTTTGTTAAGATACAATGGTTTAGATGGATCTGCTGGATTGCAGAGTGGAGTGGTCAAATCAATGGAGACCATATTGATGGAATGGTATTGGCCTCCAGAACCACATGGACAAACTTCTATACAATCGATGCAGTCCTCATACCCATGATCTGGCTCTAATGGCACAGGCACAAAGGGGTCTTCTCTGTGAGGACTATGGACAACTGGATCCTCCCTATGCACTAATTGCAAAATAGGATCATTTGGCTCACGGAGCTCCATGTAGGTCGGTGGAAGAGGATTAACCAACCAATAAATTTGCTCCAGGTTTAACCGTCTTGCTCTCAGATGAGGACCAACATGTAACTAATGATAGACCTCATCTATGTCGATGGGTTGATGATGGTGATGCAAATAAGGAGGACCAAGGTAGGCCCTCTCTAACTCATCTTCTTCGTCACTATCCGACAACCAAAACCCATCATTCTCTCCTACTCCTATGGGGCGCTCTGGCAGGTGCGGCCCCATGAATCTGACCTCTTGATTGCTATCATCACTATCCGGATAAACCAGATAATTATACCGTAAGTGTGACACTACCAAGAAATCCAGCTCTGCTTCTTCCCCCAAGTGATCAATGTTGGGAAGAGTCTCTTTGATAACATGTACCGACTCTACAGGAAGTATGTGATGCACATGCAAAGACCCTAGATAGGTCACCTCGGCTTCATCCTTAGATTGATCATTGTTTGAGGATTCACTGTCAGCATCATAACTCGGTCCACTCATCTCGGAGGTGGACTCCTCTCCATCATCACTGTATAGATCTCCTGACTTGAGATCACCCAAAATTGTGGGGCTATGCCCCTGCACACCTGTGTCATTGGTAGCACTATGGATTTGGTGACCCAGGTTGTCTCTAGGGTTCCACTCTGTATCAGTATGCTCTAGGAGCTCTTCATGATTTCCTTCAAGTGGCTCAGCGGTGATGATAGATACCATTGGGTAAGTCCTCTAGAATCTGGATGGATTAGGATGATATGGGTTAAAATCCATGTCATCCCCCAGGCTAAGGTACAAGCGATCTAAGGATGCTGTGAGCAAGTCATCTTGTCCTTGTATCTGTAATCCTAGGCCGAACCTATCAGTTGCTAACTGATAACGTGGTTCGAGCGGAGTCCTACATCCTTGTTCGAAGAGACCAAGGTCGTACCTATGCCAATGATATAACTCAAAAATATGTTTGGCATAGTCGGGGTTTGATAGATAATGAACATTCACCATGAATGGTTCATCATCATCTTCGTCCATGGGCGTACGCGTGGGAAGCTGATCTAGCCCCGCATAGACGAAGTTTGTCTGGTTGGGTGGTTCTCCCAATGGAACCATGGATCCAACCAAAAATCGATGAGCATGGGGACAACCCATCTCTTGTGCTGTCTCTAGAATTGGTCCGAAGGTAAATTTTTGCACAATGTACTCTCCAAGCCCTACAGTGGCTAGATGAACAGTCACCCATGGTGTGGATGACCCTGCTGATGATGCAGGCGAGGTAGGCTGAGGTACCTCCTCGGCTATGTCTTGGGCTTCCTCCACTTCCATAGGGGTGGGAGCCTCCTCGATGACTGGCTCGGGCATATGCTTTTCTTCTCTCTTGCCCATTTTCACCTTTTGCTTCCTCTCATCCCGAAGCATCGTTGATGTAGTCGGTCTTAAGGAAGTAGCAGTAGTATGCTCAGATCTATGTGAAACAGATATCGATGGTTGAGCATCTACCCTTTGCTTTATTTCTGGAATCTTAGCCGACGATGCTGGCTGGACGTCCAGGTGCATTGATGGGAGTATGAAACCCCTTGGCAGATCTACCATGTTCACAAATTTGAATGGTTCTCCATCTGATGGTACCACGTGAACTTGTCCCTCATGAATGTACTTCATGCACTGATGTAATATCGAGGGAACGCAATGCATCTCATGAATCTAGGGCCTCCCTAGCAGGATGTTGTATTGCATGGCTCCTTCTATCACATGACACATCATAGAGATGGTCTTTAGGCCTACTTGGATGGGTAGGACAATCGTACCAACCGTCGAACATAACATGTCGTTAAACACTCTCAACGTGAATGCAGTTGGCATGATGTGTGATTTTGGCAGCTTCAAGGGACTCAAAGCCTTGGTCGTTATGATGTTGATCGATGAACCAGTGTCGACCAAAACCCTTTTAAATGGCACATGGTTGACACATGCAATTATATGCAATGGTGGGTCAGCCATCTCAGTGGGAACCATCCTGATCTCGTGATCGTAAAATTGGATCGTTGGTTCCTGGCACTATTGTACATGTCCCACAAAATTTGTGAATGCTTGAGCATCCTGGGATTGTACTTCAATAGACCTCAAAATGTCCATAAGAGTCTCCCTATGCCTAGGGGACTACTGTATCAATTCATATATAGACAGCTTCATAGGAGCTGTCTGCAGGTTTTGGACTAGCCTGCTCCGTATGGTCACCACCGGTCTCATTGGTGGGCCTGGAATATTCTATGTCGATTTTTGATTCGGCGTGGCTTGTATTCTTATGGGAGCACATAGTTGATTTGGCTTCTCATACCTCCCATGCCTTGTGACAACATTAACCATACCAACGAACCCTTGAGTAGGTGGTTCGACACACACCTGGTTGACGTGACCAACATTGTTGCACGGTGCCTCATGGTTTGGAAGTGGATTTTTGTAAATCCCCATGTTCTAGTTGTCAGGCACTAGTGGATTACTTGGCACTACAAGCTCTCCTTTCTCAATCATGTTTTGCATGATATGCTTGAAGGACCAACATACTTCGATGTCATGACCCTTCGCTCGGTGAAAGATGCAAAATAGGTCATCCTGGTACCCCTTTGCCTTGGGTTGATTTGGATCGACCATCTTGATTTTGGGTAATCTTATTGCCTTGGCCTCACACAATTGGTGGAATATCAATGTTAGCGATTCCGTCAAAGGTATGAATTGGTGAGGTGGGTGTTGTTCTTTGTTCTTGCCCTTATAGTTATTATTGCACTTTTCGTACTGCATAGGAGGAGGTTGGGCCTGATAATTTTGCTTTTGCTGCCCTTTATCCTCTCTCTGGAGGTTCAGCACCACTTGGTTGATGTGGGCCTACTTGCCCTTATGCTTTGTGGAGCTCTTCTTTGGCCCCTCTTTCCTGCTCTTAAGCTTCAAGTTGCCTTCCTACAACTTGATGTCTTCAATCACCTTGGCTTGCGCCAAAGCCTCCTCGAATGTTGAATATTGCTGTAGCTGCAACAATAGCGAGATGTGCTTGGCACAACTCTTAGTGAACATTCGGGTTAATTCCATGGTAGGAATAGGGAATGGTAGCTTCACCATTAACCTCCTCCATATCTTTTTATATTTCTCAATTGGCTCGTCATCGCGCTGAGCTAGCATAGCCAAATCGAAAAGGTTTACCTGTTTCTTGACACTGAAAGAAAAGTGTTCAAGGAAAGCATCTGCCAGTTGCTCAAAACTGGTAATACTATACCTCTTCTTCTGGTTGAACCACTCTCGGGCTGGGCTTGAGAGCATCATGACAAATGTGTGCAAAAGTAAGGCGTTATTGCTAGCTATTTGGAAATAGGCATCCAAAAAGCCCGTGACGTGCTCTTGTGCATCTTCGTCACCTTTAAACTTGTCTAGCCTGGGCATAACAAAATGCTCAGGATAGGTAGGAGCAAGTATCGAGGGGTCTAGAGGCTCGTTGTGAATCTTTCTTAAGGTCATATTTTGAACAGTCGTGCCTTACCTCTCGATCGCCTTCACTTTAGCCACTAGGGCTTTGTAGGCCTCTGAAGATAGAAAGTCCTCCTCCCTAAGTTGTCGTGGTGGTGGTCTAGGAGGTACATTCTTCCTCAATCATGGTGGAGGATGTTGCTCTTCCTCCTCCTCCACTTGGGAGTTTTTAGGATACTCTTGCTCAGTTCCATCTCCCTCAATTTCCTCATGTTGTTGTTGCCTCTCATGGTCGAACGGTGGTGGTCGTTCTCTTGGTAGGGCACTGATATGAGTATGAGCATCTCTACGCTCCTGGCACACATCGACTTGCGAGAAAGCCTTTCTCTGGATGCGCTCTCTACTCTCTACATGAGTATATAGGCCAACCCTGGCTAGCCTATCTTCTTGCTCTACGCGCTCCTTTTGGGTAAGGATGCATTCTTCATGCATGCGCTGCTCATATAGTCTCTATCGAATGAGCCTCTGCGATTGAAGATTCTCATCTTCAATGCATTGTCTTTCTAAGTGAGCATCCTCCAATTGATCTTGGAGAAGCTATCACCACTGCTCAGATACCAGCCTGTGTGATCTATCAAGGTCATTGGCCATGATAGGCCTCTGGTATGTATGCTCTGTGCGAGTGACCTTATGGGTTATGTACCCATCTGACTGATCTACGATGCTTTTATCCTTGTCTATAAAGATGACATTGGCATCCTGCTGAACTCTATGCTTTGTGCCACCATGCATGGATGGTGGATGGATCACATGAGGGTGCTTAGAAGCCTCTCCATGTTCTCTAGTAGTTCTTATAGAACCCCTACTATGCTCACTCGGGGCATGAGTGGGCAGAGCTGAAGGCTTATAGCCTAGCTACTCGAGGACGCTACCCAAGCCGTCCAACTGTCTAGATCTCCATCGCTCGTGCGGTGGTGTGCCATTGGCTCCCACCTTAGCCATGTCAATGGTGATATTTCTATGTTCTTTACATGTGGGAGTCTGCACAGGCCTATGCTCAACGGTGGCCCTATCCGAATGCCCCTAAATGGGTGGATCTCGATCCCGTCTGTACTCCGAAGGTGGAGCCATGGATCCTCCTATAGACCTATGTCGTAGGGGTACTAGCTTAGACCCCTATATAATGTACTCTTTGGCCGATCCCATAGATGCACGTGCAATGCGGTCTCGGTAATGGCTTTCGAGTGGAACACCCTCATGCTGAGAGGCTCCCTGATCTATCCTGTGCCTAGAAGAATGCACAAAAACTCCTCTAGTAGGGGTATGCTCAGTAAGTTCCCCTCATGTCGAGTTATTGATGAGCTGTCATTAAGCACATCATTAAATCTCAAAGATCTTATCAATCCGGGGTGGTGTCTAAGGCTGTCTACGATAGAAGGCTAGGGCAGAGTACAATTCAGGCATTCAAATTTCAAGCATTTATTGGTGAAGCAAATTTTTTTTTAGCCTTTTGGTGTCACACTAAACCTAGTCTATAGAATGGAAACTGAATTAAATTACAGGAATTGAAAACTAAATCTAAATTGTAGAATTTAATAATTAACTACAATTGCATGAATTGAAATTGCTAAATTGAAATCTAATCTACTTTTGCATAACTGAAATCTAGTTACTCTTGTATAATTGAAATGATGCTTGTTAATGAAACTTATTCTAAAACATCTGTCAATGCCCTACCACAAAAGGTCATCAAACTTCTGCTACAGGAATTGACAACAAAATGAAATATGCTAAAAATGGAAAGTTGCTAAAATAGAAAGCAGGGAAAACATGGAAAGCAAAGTAAAAATGCTTAATATAATTTGTTAGCTGACATACACACAAATGGTGTACACAAATATAATATAAAACATAAATCACATAATACAAAATAAAAACAAGAAAATGAAATTTGGCAAGCAATCTATTAATTCTGCTGCAACAAAATTACAGATTAAAACCTGCCATAAAATCCCTCCTTCTAGATTTGAAAGTGGGCCCATACTTTCTGATCTAGAAGGAGGTGAAAAGCACTCCTTAACTAATTAAAACTCATAATAGAAAATGATAAAATAACTACACTTTTATTGATGATAAAACATGCTAAAAACTGTTACAAAAAATTATTGTACAGTCCTAATTGTTGCTATTGAAAACTCTCCTCTATTCTAATTCCTAACTGGCTCAACCAAGGAGGGAGCTGTGTTATTTATATAAATATTTACAATATATCCCATGCTCAAATCAGCCTATGTGCTACTTTACAGTCATTTACCAATAATTTTGGATCTGAAATAAATGCAAATCTAGACAATTTGTGTTGCAGCAGTAGTCATTGGCCGTTAGAAAGCATCTTCAATGGTGGGAGTACGTGGGAGGAATCCAAAAATATCTCACACATATTTATCCACTTTAGAATATTTCATTTCTATCTTGCAAACAACTTCCTATTATGTTGTAGTTATTTCTGTGTTAATCCTAGAAGAGGATCAAAATTGATCTTTTCCATAAATGGTGGCTTTGGACGGCAAGGACGACAAAATCATATGGGAGATATTTTCCCTTAACCTTCTCAACCTTCTTTCCCTTTTTCCATCATCAAAAATCATTCAACAAGTCAAAAAGCACTTTATGTTCTCATTTCGAAGATAAGTGGCTCATTCCGAAGAGACTGCATTTCTCATTTCGAAGATGTCTGTTCATTTCAAAGATCTTTGGAATGAACAATTGTTTGCTCTTCAAGTGTTTTTAGTTGTATTTCTCTAGTGTATTAGCCTTCAGTATCATATTGTAATAGCCTTCATTCCTCTCCATGTGTGAACTCCATGCCTTTCCATTCATTGGTAGCTTGCTGGAATTTACATGGTAAATTACTGCATTTTCCAGTCTTGCTGCACAGTTGTAAAATATTGGCATTTCTTGCAAATTCAAACAAATTAGAACATAGAAAAATTATTCAAATATCAACATGAAGGAGTACATCAAGTTGCTACTGAATTTATACACTACATTCACAAAGTAACCATGTTGAAATAGTGCAACAGTGCTGCACAATTGTCACTCCTCTGTTATACCCTGTTGTTGCCTATTTAGACCATGTGGGAATGTTTCGTTGGTCACGAATCCGCCACGAGGAAAGGATTTGCTGCTATTGCGCCCTGGACCCGCGAACCAACATTGAAAGGCCGGAAGGAAGGGATGCCTTCCGGGCCGATCTCCGGAGAAGGCCGGCTCCTTTTGGGGGGGGTGATTTAAGCTAAAGGGAACAGGAAAGAAATAAATGAACGGAAAGAGACAAATGTACAAAAAGAGATACAAATATGTCCAAAGGTTGGTGGGGGGGAACTAACGATGACGGGAACACACCAATCACCGCTACTTATCGCATACAAACACGAAGCATGACAAGGAACTGCAAAACCTAGGCGTACTTCCGATACACCAGCAGCGTATGCACGGCTTCAATAGCTCCCTAGCAAACATTCCCTACAAGGAACTAACGGCGAGGGGATCGTATCAATCACCGAGATACGTACACCGACGGGGGTAGAAAGTAAACCTAGAGATGTCGAGCCGGTATATGTGTTAGGTAGAGAGTTTAACCGCACGACTTCAATGGCTCCCTAGCAAACATTCCCTACAAGGAACTAACGACGAGGGGATCGCATCAATCACCAGATACGGGCCAGCAACGTCACACACAACTGATGGAGCTGCTACCAAATTTATAATGAATGCTTTAAATAATGAAGTACAGAAGGTGCTTTAAGCAAGCAATGCTAGAGGAACCTGATCGCCAAATGCCAAAGTGAATTAACGAGCAGCGACACAGGTGGGCCTAAGGCATATAATGAAAGACAACATAAAAGAATAAAGATAGTAGAACAGAACCAGGCATACAGATTGTATTCATAAGCAGAAGCACGGTTACAGTAAGCACAGTAGTTCCCTAACAAACATTCCCCTTCCACCACTTACAATGAAAACGTGGTGGGCTTTTATAGCCCAAAGTTCCCCCCGTTACATTAATGGGCACAACGTCCCAGTCAAACATTAGCTGACAAAAGCAGCCGCGGAACTGCTGATGCTGACCTCTGTCGAGTGGGTCGTACCCTCGGCATGGTCTCCCTGAAGGTTGAACAGCCACGTGGCAGCGCGTTGGGTAGAACTTTATATTGACAGAAATGTGGGTAGCTGAGGCAGGTGGAAACTCACGTCAGTCTTAAATGAGGCAGCCGGCATAAGTAGTGCGGCCCATACTTATCCCTTTTGGTCGGCAGTCTTGGTTCAAATCCCGAAGCTGGACACTTGTCGTATGATGGGTTATGTTGTGTGACACATGTCTGCCTTGAAGGGCAGTCTATCTATCTTCGCTTGGGATCGGAGCTCCTTGGGATGCGTGGGCAGAAAACAGTGCAGTTGGGAAGGCCTTCACGCCTTGGTCAAATTCCGGGTTTGTTCCCCTACTGTACACCTGTCAAGGGCGCATTCCGGCTCTGCTGAAAAGTCGGGCTGCGCACAGGTGAACACTGGTGTCTGCCGCTGTACGGACCTGCTCCGGCACTTTTCATTCTTCTTTGTCGACTGCTGCCCGGTTACAAGGTGCGCCCAGAAAGAGGGCGAAGTCGGACTTCGCACCAAAGCGGCGAAGTGCGAACTTCGCACCAAACCGGGCGAAGTGCGCACTTCGCACCAAAACTGGGCGAAGTGCGCACTTCGCACAAAAGCTGGGTTTCCTGGTTCGGCTTCCGGGGCCATAACTTTTGATCCGCTGACCCGATCGCCTATTATAATATATCGTTGGAAAGCTTGCGAGAAGATCTGCAATAATAGAATATGCGGGGCTCATTTTGTCCATTTTATCGCCCCTGTTTATGGCCCGCAAAAACCCGAACACCTCAGCATGCCTTGACACTTAGCCATTTTTCGGGGCAAGTCTTGTCAATTTTGAGAAGAATGAGAATGTAGGGAACAGAGAGAAAGGGGGGAGAAGGAAGAGCGGCTCTCTTACAAAAATTGAAAACATTGCACCCCGTGCAAAATGTGACAACATTTACGGCGGCTCGCGGGGTGTCGAGCTCGCCTCGGCGCAAAGAACCCATGCCTTCATCCATTGGGCAACAGAGTCACCCTCGCTGCAACTGCTCTTCAGATCCACCTCCGGCAGCTGCCTCCTCGGAACACTTAAAAAGAAAACACTGCACAGACTGAAAAAAGAAAAACAACTAAAACTTTAAATAATAGCCGGATTATTTACACAAAATTTTGCGGCGCTATTGGCATGCCGCCACCACAAATCTAGCTTTGGTTGCCTATCCGGTGAACCTGCAGTGCCCGGACCAGATCTGGTTGTACTTCAGATGATCTTTGAAGTCCGGCTGGCCTCCCAAAGCTTGCCAGGTTGCGAACATGGTGCAACGTGGCAGATTGTCATTCATGCCGGTACCCGTACAATTGATGAACAATGTGGCAAGGAGATTTTTCGGACGGGAGCCCTCTTCGGGTACCGGTTGCGGTGATGGTTGGAGCCAATACCACCACGGTGGAGAGTGTAGGTGAACATTCATTTCTCCGCTTGTGAGGTCAAGGCTGCTCACCAAACCTTGATTCCTCCGGGGTGTCTTCTATCAGCTTAAAAAAGGGCGCTGCGATCAAGAAATCTGGATCTTCAGCTCAGTCGGAGTCGCCAGGTGATTTTGCCAGATGAAGGCAAGCCAAAGATTCACCAACTCGGGCTTCCTTAAAATATGGAGACCGATCGTCTCACCTCACGGATTCGTCTATGCGAGCTTGGTAATCAGCCGGCCTGACGCGCTCGCCCGGAGCGTTGGTATCAATTTCGCAAAGTCAGGCTGGTTTCCCGGGTTCCTCGCTCGCCACCTTCTTGCTTGAACGAAGGCGTTAGGACCGGTCTTTCGGACTCAGAGAATATGAACGTGCAGAGTCGCCAGGTGCTCTGATTTTGAACAGCAATGAAGCGAGCACCAGTGCTTCAATTCTGTTTGGGGGTGAGAAACCTCCTTGTCCCACCGAGCATTCGGAAAGAAACTGTCAGCCCGAATGAGGACGAGCTTGAGATCTTCCAAATGCGAGACAAAGGGTCCCACCGGGCGTGCCAAAAACTGTTGGTCACGAATCCGCCACGAGGAAAGGATTTGCTGCTATTGCGCCCTGGACCCGCGAACCAACATTGAAAGGCCGGAAGGAAGGGATGCCTTCCGGCCGATCTCCGGAGAAGGCCGGCTCCTTTTGGGGGGGGGGATTTAAGCTAAAGGGAACAGGAAAGAAATAAATGAACGGAAAGAGACAAATGTACAGAAAGAGATTACAAATATGTCCAAAGGTTGGTGGGGGGGAACTAACAGTACGGGAACACACCAATCACCGCTACTTACCGCATACAAACACAGAGCATGACAAGGAACTGCAAAACCTAGGCGTACTTCCGATACACCGGCGACGTATGCACGGCTTCAATAGCTCCCTAGCAAACATTCCCTACAAGGAACTAACAGCGAGGGATCGTATCAATCACCGAGATACGTACAGCGACGGGGGTAGAAAGTAAACCTAGAGATGTCGAGCCGGTATATGTGTTAGGTAGAGAGTTTAACCGCACGACTTCAATGGCTCCCTAGCAAACATTCCCTACAAGGAACTAACGACGGGGGATCGCATCAATCACCGGATACGGGCCGACAACGTCACACACAAGCGATGGAACTGCTACCAAATTTATAATGAATGCTTTAAATAATGAAGTACAGAAGGTGCTTTAAGCAAGCAATGCTAGAGGAACCCGATCGCCAAATGCCAAAGTGAATTAACGAGCAGCGACACAGGTGGGCCTAAGGCATATAATGAAAGACAGACATAAAAGAATAAAGATAGTAGAACAGAACCAGGCATACTGATTGTATTCATAAGCAGAAGCACGGTTACAATAAGCACAGTAGTTCCCTAACAAACATTCCCCTTCCACCACTTACAATGAAAACGTGGTGGGCTATTTATAGCCCAAAGTTCCCCCCGTTACATTAATGGGCACAACGTCCCAGTCAAACATTAGCTGACAAAAGCAGCCGCGGAACTGCTGATGCTGACCTCTGTCAGGCTGGACTGTACCCTCGGCATGGTCTCCCTGAAGGTTGAACAGCCACGTGGCAGCGCGTTGGGTAGAACTTTATATTGACAGAAATGTGGGTAGCTGAGGCAGGTGGAAACTCACGTCAGTCTTAAATGAGGCAGCTGGCATAAGTAGTGCGGCCCATACTTATCCCTTTTGGTCGGCAGTCTTGGTTCAAATCCCGAAGCTGGACACTTGTCGTATGATGGGTTATGCTGTGTGACACATGTCTGCCTTGAAGGGCAGTCTATCTATCTTCGCTTGGGATCGGAGCTCCTTGGGATGCGTGGGCAGAAAACAGTGCAGTTGGGAAGGCCTTCACGCCTTGGTCAAATTCCGGGTTTGTTCCCCTACTGTACACCTGTCAAGGGCGCATTCCGGCTCTGCTGAAAAGTCGGGCTGCGCACGAGTGAACACCGGTGTCTGCCGCTGTACGGACTCGCTCCGGCGAGTTATCATTCTTCTTTGTCGACTGCCCGACTGCCGGTTACAAGGTGCGCCCGAAAGAGGGGCGAAGTCGGACTTCGCACCAAAGGCGGGGGCGAGTGCGAACTCGCACCAAAGCGGGCGAAGTGCGCACTTCGCACAAAGCGGGCGAAGTGCGCACTTCGCACCAAAACTGGGTTTCCTGGTTCGGCTTCCCGGGGCCATAACTTTTGATCCGTTGACCCGATCGCCTATTATAATATATCGTTGGAAAGCTTGCGAGAAGATCTGCAATAATAAAATATCCAGGGCTCATTTTGTCCATTTTATCGCCCCTGTTTATGGCCCGCAAAAACCCGAACACCTCAGCATGCCCTGACACTTAGCCATTTTTCAGGGCAGCTGCTGTCAATTTTGAGAAGAATGAGAATGTAGGGAACAGAGAGAAAGGGGGGAGAAGGAAGAGCGGCTCTCTTACAAAAATTGAAAACATTGCACCCCGTGCAAAATGTGACAACATTTACGGCGGCTCGCGGGGTGTCGAGCTCGCCTCGGCGCAAAGAACCCATGCCTTCATCCATTGGGCAACGGAGTCACCCTCGCTGCAACTGCTCTTCAGATCCACCTCCGCAACTGCCTCCTCGGAACACTTAAAAAGAAAACACTGCACAGACTGAAAAAAGAAAAACAACTAAAACTTTAAATAATAGCCGGATTATTTACACAAAATTTTGCGGCGCTATTGGCATGCCGCCACCACAAATCTAGCTTTGGTTGCCTATCCGGTAAACTGCAGTGCCGGACCAGATCTGGTTGTACTTCAGATGATCTTTGAAGTCCGGCTGGCCTCCCAAAGCTTGCCAGGTTGCGAACATGGTGCAACGTGGCAGATTGTCATTCATGCCGGTACCCGTACAATTGATGAACAATGTGGCAAGGAGATTTTTCAGACGGGAGCCCTCTTCGGGTACCGGTTGCGGTGATGGTTGGAGCCAATACCACCACGGTGGAGAGCGTAGGTGAACATTCATTTCTCCGCTTGTGAGGTCAAGGCTGCTCACCAAACCTTGATTCCTCCGGGGTGTCTTCTATCGGCTTAAAAAAGGGCGCTGCGATCAAGAAATCCGGATCTTCGACTCAGTCGGAGTCGCCAGGTGATTTTGCCAGATGAAGGCAAGCCAAAGATTCACCAACTCGGGCTTCCTTAAAATATGGAGACTGATCGTCTCACCTCACGGATTCGTCTATGCGAGCTTGGTAATCAGCCAGCCTGACGCGCTCGCCTGGAGCGTTGGTATCAATTTCGCAAAGTCAGGCTGGTTTCCCGGGTTCCTCGCTCGCCACCTTCTTGCTTGAACGAAGGCGTTAGGACCGGTCTTTCGGACTCAGAGAATATGAACGTGCAGAGTCGCCAGGTGCTCTGATTTTGAACAACAATGAAGCGAGCACCAGTGCTTCAATTCTGTTTGGGGGTGAGAAACCTCCTTGTCCCACCGAGCATTCGGAAAGAAACTGTCAGCCCGAATGAGGACGAGCTTGAGATCTTCCAAATGCGAGACAAAGGGTCCCACCGGGCGTGCCAAAAACTGTTGGTCACGAATCCGCCACGAGGAAAGGATTTGTCGCTATTGCGCCCTGGACCCGCGAACCAACATTGAAAGGCCGGAAGGAAGGGATGCCTTCCGGGCCGATCTCCGGAGAAGGCCGGCTCCTTTTGGGGGGGGTGATTTAAGCTAAAGGGAACAGGAAAGAAATAAATGAACGGAAAGAGACAAATGTACAGAAAGAGATACAAATATGTCCAAAGGTTGGTGGGGGGGAACTAACAGTACGGGAACACACCAATCACCGCTACTTACCGCATACAAACACAGAGCATGACAAGGAACCGCAAAACCTAGGCGTACTTCCGATACACCAGCAGCGTATGCACGGCTTCAATAGCTCCCTAGCAAACATTCCCTACAAGGAACTAACGACGAGGGGATCGTATCAATCACCGGATACGTACAACGACGGGGGTAGAAAGTAAACCTAGAGATGTCGAGCCGGTATATGTGTTAGGTAGAGAGTTTAACCGCACGACTTCAATGGCTCCCTAGCAAACATTCCCTACAAGGAACTAACGGCGAGGGGATCGCATCAATCACCGGATACGGGCCGAGCAACGTCACACACAACCGATGGAGCTGCTACCAAATTTATAATGAATGCTTTAAATAATGAAGTACCGAAGGTGCTTTAAGCAAGCAATGCTAGAGGAACCTGATCGCCAAATGCCAAAGTGAATTAACGAGCAGCGACACAGGTGGGCCTAAGGCATATAATGAAAGACAGCATAAAAGAATAAAGACAGTAGAACAGAACCAGGCATACAGATTGTATTCATAAGCAGAAGCACGGTTACAGTAAGCACAGTAGTTCCCTAACAAACATTCCCCTTCCACCACTTACAATGAAAACGTGGTGGCTATTTATAGCCCAAAGTTCCCCCCGTTACATTAATGGGCACAAAGTCCCGATCAAACATTAGTCGACAAAAGCAGCCGCGGAAGCTGCGATGCTTGACCTCTGTCAGGTGGGATCGTACCCTCGGCATGGTCTCCCCGAAGGTTGAACGGCCACGTGGCAGCGCGTTGGGTAGAACTTTATATTGACAGAAATGTGGGTAGCTGAGGCAGGTGGAAACTCACGTCAGTCTTAAATGAGGCAGCTGGCATAAGTAGTGCGGCCCATACTTATCCCTTTTGGTCGGCAGTTTTGGTTCAAATCCCGAAGCTGGACACTTGTCGTATGATGGGTTATGCTGTGTGACACATGTCCGCCTTGAAGGGCAGTCTATCTATCTTCGCTTGGGATCGGAGCTCCTTGGGATGCGTGGGCAGAAAACAGTGCAGTTGGGAAGGCCTTCACGCCTTGGTCAAATTCCGGGTTTGTTCCCCTACTGTACACCTGTCAAGGGCGCATTCCGGCTCTGCTGAAAAGTCGGGCTGCGCACAGGTGAACACTGGTGTCTGCCGCTGTACGGACCTGCTCCGGCAGTTATCATTCTTCTTTGTCAGCCTGCCAGCCTGCCAGTTACAAGGTGCGCCCAGAAAGAGGGGCGAAGTCGGACTTCGCACCAAAACTGGGCGAAGTGCGCACTTCGCACCAAAACTGGGCGAAGTGCGCACTTCGCACAAAAAACTGGGTTTCCTGGTTCAGCTTCCCGGGGCCATAACTTTTGATCCGCTGACCCGATCGCCTATTATAATATATCGTTGGAAAGCTTGCGAGAAGATCTGCAATAATAAAATATCCAGGGCTCATTTTGTCCATTTTATCGCCCCTGTTTATGGCCCGCAAAAAACCCGAACACCTCGAGCATGCCTTGACACTTAGCCATTTTTCAGGGCAAGTGCTGTCAATTTTGAGAAGAATGAGAATGTAGGGAAGAGAGAGAAAGGGGGAGAAGGAAGAGCAGCTCTCTTACAAAAATTGAAAACATTGCACCCCGTGCAAAATGTGACAACAGTTTCTAAATAGGTCAGATGCCTTCTGTAGTCCTTTTGAACTCATTCCATCCATATCCTCATGCTTTGCTTGACAACTTCAAGGTGTTCCTCTAAAGTGATAGCTTGCTGATTTTTATATGGTTGTTTTTTTCAGATTTATGATAGTCCTAAAATTTTGGCTTCAATGTGGATTTGAAACAAGTTGAAGGGCAGGAAAACATTCAAAAACCATTGAGAAGTTAATGGATATCAACATACCACATTTGGTTAATTGAAATGCATGTTCTTACTTGCTACTTAATCAAGCAAAATCAGTCACAAAATGCTGAAAATAGTCAAAAACAGAGATATAGTATTCCTAACATAAAATCATGCAAACACTTAACAAATAGTATATTTTAGTCAACTATTTGGCAATTAACTTATCATATGGTAGTCAAACATTGTGCAATAATGAGGCATTTTTGGGCCTCATCATCCCCCCCAACTTGAATTGATGCATGCCCTCATGCATCTTAGTAGGCCATAGTAATATGCAGGTTTTATTCTTGTGAACAACATCCTTTGCTACCTGCTAACTGAGAAATTCCTCCTTGCTGCACTATATCAAGTATTTTGCAATTAAGCACATGTATGATTCTTTTTCTATCTTTCTACAAGTTTTAGTGTTGCAAGGTACCTCTTAAAGGCTTGATATCATGTGATTCATATTGCAATAGTCTTATTGTGGAACCGTATTTGGCAGATGCACTACTATTGATGGAATTTTCTGTTCTTAACAACATTTCAGCCCGAATGCTTATTTTTGTTGTTTGCATATTTTGAACAAAATTGATAAAATTTTTTGATTTGAAATGCTTGAGGGATGTACTTACTTGTGGTAGAGCCTTATAAACCTCAATATTTGATGTACCCTACTCTTTTTGCTATTCTGTAGCATTTTCAGCAATTTTGGTATAGTTTCTGCTCATTTTGAAGATATCCTGCTCATTCCGAAGAGATTGTATTTCTCATTCCGAAGATGTCTACTCATTTTGAAGAGATTGTATTTTGTTAAGAGACTGTATTTCTCATTCGAAGATGTCTGCTCATTTCGAAGAGACTGTATTTCTCATTTCGAAGATGTCTGCTCATTCCGAAGATCTTCAAAAAAATGTAGAAATGACCTCCTATGCAAAAGTTAGCTACATATTCTATTGTGGGCCCATCTCTAGAGTGTATAAGCCTTCCATAACATCAAAAATCCCTTCTTCATCCTTTTGTTTAGATGCTATTCTTTGTTTTGTATGTTGTTGTTTTATTCTAGTAGTACTAAAATAGAACCTTCGGGTGCATTTTGTTGATTATCCTCCTTCAATTTATCAGACAATTGTGAGATATAAACTTGCGGTTCTCCTTCTAAAATTTGCCCTACAAATTGAAATAGAATTGTTGCCATGTCTGTCCCAAAATCAAGTTTTTGCATAGTTTTGGAATTTCCATGCAATTAAGGGCATAATGGGGTGTTTCTTGACATCTTGAACATGTTCCTTTTTCAACTTGTCAATATTGTATGAATAGTTTATGCCAAATACCGACTATCATACACTAAATGCTAAATGTTTACTATGAATTAAATGCAAGAAACACATACCTTACTGTCCTGAAAATTGGTCATGCACCTTACAAGCTGCTTTTGATGATTGTTAGCAGGCTATCTGAAAACATAAACAAACATAACACATGTGCAATGTGAGATTTGTACAATGGTGGAACAATGATGGGTAGATCAACAAGGCAATGCATGCCGAAAAATCGGTTTTCATGCAAGCCAACTCAGTAGCGCCTCCAAGAAGGTTTTCACTACTGAATTATTCATTTTTTTTTTATTTTTTTTTCATCATTTTTTTTCATTTTTTTTTTCATCTCCTTTTTTTTTCATTTTTTTTCATCAAAAGAGGCTGCCATTTCTAGTTTTCAACCAACTTCTATCCTCTTTTTTTTTTTCAAGTGCTTCAATGAGAGAGAACATCTCTCACTCTTATTTGGATAAGACCAATCCTTATTCTGCAAAAACATGTCAATTGTTGTATGAAAACACCATCTCTTTCTGTTGAAACTTGCAACATTGATGCAACCTTCCTTTCTAGATGAGCAGTAAGAATCTTCTTACATCATAATTGCCTCCTTATTGCTGGAAATGAAGTATTGGCTCCATTGTTCCTCTTCCTTGCTGAAATTGATGCTTGTCCTCATGTATCCCCATTTTGTGGGACATGCCTTTGCTGCAATTTTTTCTCTTTTTTTTTTCTTTTTTTTTTTTCAATTTTTCTTGTCTTGCTTGTACCCAAAAAGGAAGTTCACAAACAAGACTATTCTTCTTTTTGCTTTTCTTGTATTTTTTTTTCTTTTTGTCAAACTTTTTATCATCACTCTGAATCTGATATTGAAGAGAAATTCTCTTCCATTATGTGTACATCCAATGGAATCTCCTTCAAGAACTCCTCCTTAGTTAATGGTGCATGGTATACCCGAAGGCAATATCCATTCACCACTAACATCCTCCATGAATTACCAATGGAAGAAAGAAGCACTGCTCCATATCTAAAAACTTCTTCAATCAAGTGTTGTCAATGCCTCCTAGTCTGCAAAATCTTGTCAATCTGTACTTGAAACAATTAAATACCAATTCCCAAAAGATGTTAAGTTCTTACATCAAGATAAAATATTGATATACCCTTGTAATTCCATGTAAAGGGATTGAAATATTGTTTCAAAATAGCAACAATTTTACTTTTTGTTTATAAGTCAGCCAACTAATAATGTTCAAGAATTTTCTTGGCTGCACTTCAATTTGTTTCATTCCTAGGAGGACATAATTTACCCCTTTGTAATTTCTTACTAAGGAGTTCAATGGAAGTAAATTTTCTATGTGCAATTTTTCTAGTTTTTCTCCTTTATCCAAGGCTAATTTATGTGTGTTTAGACTAAAGGTTTTCTGTGTATCTCCATTGATTTTTATCTCTTCAAGCTCAGGTAAGTTCTTGTTTGAGCACAATTGGATGTTGCTGTAGTCAATAACATTTCCTGCATTTTTTTTGTTTTTTTACCAGATTCAGCTACATAGATAGGGGATGCCTATCCTGTATTATTCAGACTGATCATAGGTTGGGCTAAAAAAAAGAAATATTTTTGGTTTGCACAATAAGACAAGAAGTGTACAACTTTAGCAGATCAACTACTTGTCAGGTAGGATCACCTCTAATGAGATCAACTATTGTCTGTGTAGGCTAAGAATTGCTAGGTTGCGGTTTAGCACGGTAAAATCCTAACAATATTTAAGTAATAATGGAAAACTCTAGGATCATCATTAAGTTGTAAACTCCTATTTTGATTGTGCAAAAGTTTTTGTGATTTTTTTTTTAATAGATTCAGCTTACATAGACAGGGGTTGCCTGTCCTGTATTATTCATATTGGCCACAGGTTGGGCTGAAGGTGGTGGTTGATTTACTTGCCCTGTTTGTTGTTGTTGGGATCTCTCTTTGAGAAGAATTCAGACTAGGCAACAGATTTTGCATCTCTAAGTTATGGAAGTAAATGGCATTCATCAATGATATGTCCCTGTGAACAAATGCTACAGGTAGCTGATATGGCTATTTTGTTCAAGGGATAGTCTTGTATATCTACCATGATATCTTTCCAACACCTAGTACAAATTTGTTTATACTACCCTGATGATATGGATATAAAAATGGTAGTACTAGCAGATGGCTCCTCTAAGAGATCTTATGTTTCTTGATAATGAGGATGATGAATTCTTTCAATTTTTATCAAGAATTTCAAACATAAGCAATTTAACCCCCAAGTGTGAAGATCACCTCCCTGTGGTTGCTTGTTTTCTAAATGGACTGAAATGCAACTATCAATAATTATTATTTATACCAGCTATTACATTCAGATTTAACTTTGAACTTCATAACTTAGCACAATAATAATTATTTGACTGCTTTTACCCTCTAACAACACCATGTTCCCCAACAATGGTGCCAAAATGATGCGTTGTCGTTAAGCACATCATTAAATCTCAAAGATCTTATCAATCTAGGGTGGTGTCCAAGGTTGTCTACGATAGAAGGCTAGGGTAGAGTACAATTCAGGCATTCATATTTCAAGCATTTATTGGTGAAGCAGATTTTGGTTTAGCCTTTTGGTGTCACACTAAACCTAGTCTACAGAATGGAAACTGAAATAAATTACAGGAATTGAAAACTAAATCTAAATTGCAAAATTTAACAATTAACTACAATTGCATGAATTGAAATTGCTAAATTGAAATCTAATCTACTTTTGCAGAATTGAAATCTAGTTACTCTTGCATAATTGAAATGATGCTTGTAAATGAAACTTATTCTAAAAACACCTGTCAATGCCCTGCCACAAAAGGTCGTCAAGCTTCTGCTACAGGAATTGACAGCAAAATGAAATATGCTAAAAATGGAAAGTTGCTAAAATAGAAAGCAGGGAAAACATGGAAAGCAAAGGAAAAATGCTTAATATAATTTGTCAGCTGACATACACACAAATGTTGTACACAAACATAATAGAAAACATAAATCACATAATACAAAATAAAAACAAGAAAATGAAATCTGGCAAGCAATCTATTAATTTTTCTGCAGCAAAATTACAGATTAAAACCTGCCATAAAATCCCTCCTTCTAGATCTGAAAGTGGGCCCATACTTCCTGATCTAGAAGGAGGTGAAAAGCACTCCTTAACTAATTAACACTCAGAACAGAAAATGATAAAATAGCTGCACTTTTATTGATGATAGAACATGCTGAAAACTGTTACAGAAAATTGTTGTACAGTCCTAATTGCTACTATTGAAAACTCTCCTCTATTCTAATTCCTAAATGGCTCAACCAAGGAGGGAGCTGTGTTATTTATATAAATATTTACAATATATCCCATGCTCAAATCAGCCTATGTGCTGCTTTACAATGATTTGCCAATAATTTTGGATCTGAAATAAATGCAAATCTGGACAGTTTGTGTTGCAGTAGTAGTCATTGGCCCTTAGAAAGCATATTCAGTGGTGGGAGTACATGGGAGAAGTCTAGAAATATCTCACACATCTTTCTTCACTTCAGAATATGCCATTTCTATCTTGCAAACAACTTCCTATTATGTTGTAGTTATTTTTGTGTTTATCCTAGAAGAGGATCAAAATTGATCTTTTCCATGAATGGTGGCTTTGGACGGCAAGGACGGCAAAATCATATGGGAGATATTTTCCCTTAACCTTCTCAACCTTCTTTCCCTTTTTCCATCGTCAAAAATCAGTCAACAAGTCAAAAAGCACTTTTTGTTCTCATTCCGAAGATAAGTGGCTCATTCCGAAGAGACTGTATTTCTCATTCCGAAGATGTCTTGTTCATTTCGAAGATCTTCAGAATGAACAACTATGTGCTCTTCAAATGATTTTAGCTACATTTCTCAGGTGGATTAGCCCTCAGGATCAGATTGCAATAGCCTTCATTCCTCTCCATGTGTGAATTCCATGCCTTGCCATTCATTGGTAGCTTGCTGGAATTTACATGGTAAATTACTGCATTTTCCAGTTCTGTTGCACAGTTGTAAAATATTGGCATTTCTTGCAAATTCAAACAAATTAGAACATGGAAAAATTATTCAAATATCAACATGAAGGAGTACATCAAGTTGCTACTGAATTTATACACTTCATTCACCAAGTAACCATGCTGAAATAGTGCAAAAGTGTTGCACAATTGTCCCTCCTCTGTTATACCCTATTGTCTGCCTATTTAGACCATGTGGGAATGCTTCTAAATAGGTCAGATGTCTTCTGTAGTCCTTCTGAACTCATTCCATCCATATCCTCATGCTTTTCTTGACAACTTCAAGGTGTTCCTATAAAGTGACAGCTTGCTGATTTTTATATGGCTATTTTTTTCAGATTTTTAGATTTATGACAGTCCTAAACTTTTGGCTTCAATGTGGATTTGAAACAAGTTGAAGGGCAGGAAAACATTCAAAAACCATTGAGAAGTTAATGGATATCAGCATACCACATTTGGTTAATTGAAATGCATGTTCTTACTTGCTACTTAATCAAGCAAAATCAGTCACAAAATGCTGAAAATAGTCAAAAACAGAGATATAGTATTCCTAACATAAAATCATGCAAACACTTAACAAATAGTATATTTTAGTCAACTATTTGGCAATTAACTTATCATATGGTAGTCAAACATTGTGCAATAATGAGGCACTTTTGGGCCTCATCAGTTATCTCCTCTAATGCTTGTCGAACGATGTTTAGGAAGCGCACGTGGGCGAGGACTCGACATGTGCTACTGATGTGAATCATTTGGGGCTTGGTCATTGGCTTCAGGCTTATACCTTTGCCGACCACCCCATGTCTCCACCATAGTGTACCTAGTGTTTAAATTTATTTTTTATTAAAAAAACAAGGTATACAATAGTGTTTATCTTGTATTAATTTTTAAAAGTGAGCCCTAAACTGTTTGATGTTATTTTAATTATTTGTTGTATTAGTATAGAACCCCTTATCATGTTTTGAAAAGTGTTGGATGATATTATTAGTTAAATTAGCTTTCACTTGTATGCTTTTAGCTCAACAACCTGGATGTGACTTCCAGGCCATGTAAATCCCCCATGTGTGGTAATGAAGGTCCACACCCAGACAAGGATCACAAATCCTCCCAGAGCCTCACCCGTTTTCCCCTAGTCAGCGTTATACCCTTTGAAGAGAATACATGCAAATTTTCTAGGTTACGAAAGGTTCTTGGATCTGGTATTGGTCTAATAATAAAGGGTACATAGGATTTGGGCCAGTAGATGGAAATGACGTCCACCATCGCTAAATCCTGCTAGTGTTTGGATGTCAAGCCTAACTCACTAGTGTTTAAGTACCAAGTGGTGTGTTTGGTTCATTTTAATATACATAAAATAAATGCATCATATAGCACTCATGCTCATTTTCTATATTCTATGCAAATGAAAGAACATTTCAAATTCAGAAAATGTAAGCTATTCTAGATGCTCCTTTAGAAAATGCATATTACGATGGTAATGACCACTACTTGGGCCTCAACATGCAAACCAAACACACAAATTCTATCAAGCACACTGGATTCTAGGGTGGATTGCAATCAGAGATCTATTTTTCCTAGCAGCGCCTTTCTACAAATGCAAATTGAAACAAACTAGGACATGATTGATTTCCTTTTTCTTAGTTTGCTTTTCCTAATTGCATTTCAAAATAAGCATTCTGTAAAAACATAGAGAAGTAAAAAGAAATAGAGAGTGGAAAATAGGGCCTACCTCAGGTCCTAATTTGATATGCACTCTACTTTTTGTTGTTTGTGTTGTCAGGTGTAAACCGTAGGTCTGGTCTGCGATCTGCATTGTAAACCGCATGTTGAACCTGCGGTTCAATTTTTGGCCCGTAGATGATAGTTGCGATTTGTACCTGCAATTTCAAAAATCAAGAAATAGCAGTTAGATCGCATGAATTGCGGAGTTCCATCGTGATTGCCTTCTATAACCACCAAAAAGGCTCACACCTAATGTATCCTATTGCAAGAATTGATAAACAAAATACAAAATGCATACAAGAACAAGAAATTGACAACAAAATGATCAATAAAAGATGCCTTATTCCATTATATTTCAATGCCAATCTCAAATTACAAGTACATACCTCTTATGGATAATCATCTTGATATAATTGTTACAATAGGAGGTGTTTTTATTTCCCTCTCAAGGGTAGGTGTGATTTCAAAGTGACATTCAGGATGACACGAACTGCTCTAGGGTGGAGTAGACCCTCTTCTTCACGATGAGGAAGAAAATGAATTATTTTAGCTCCTTTAAAACCTATTTTCTATGATCAAGAAACAACACAAAAATGTCAAAAGCATAGGAAACCTCTCATGATGAGGCCCTTAAAAAACAAATAGCATGAAAATAGCATAATGACATGAATTCAATAAAATGCGTAAACTATGCTAAACATGCACAAATCCTATCAAGACTGATGGAAATATATGAACAAGAAATACAACTATCAATCTATGGCATCAATTACTTGAAATGAAGCATTATAACATGAAAAGAAGCCATTAATGTCTAAACTACCATAACAAAAACAAGTTAGTAAAAACATTGATTATGCCTGTCAAAAGTCTCTAAATTCCTAACTAAACCATTAAAATGTTAAATGTGATCTAATTAAGCATACTAGAAATGAAAAATTAAGGATAAGTCACATTTGTTGCAAATCGTAGCTCTGATGAGCGGTCTACACTGTAAACCACGATTGAAAGCCGCGGTGAGCAACCAAGTGGTTTGCCCTCCAAATTCAAGGGTTGTGGGCTTGACTTCCTTGTCCAATTGATGTTCAAGGGTCACCTTTTGTGTCCTATGATAGGTTTAGCAGTTGAATCATTGAATTGGGCCTCCATATGCCTGAATTAGCATTTCTTGGCTCTCTAGCTCCTTAGGGCATCCATGGCACAATTGTCATGATGGTTGACAAATTAGCAAAGGGGTTGGCAACAAATCTCTCTCAGTACTCTCAAGTGAGTGTACAATTTGACAGGGCTTCGCTGCTCAAGTGTGCTATCTCATATCTCTATATTTTGCCCTATTTCTAAGGGGTACTTATAGGATTACCCAAGGGCTAGGGGTGGCTTCATGGATAAGCCAAGATCAAGAAGGGGTGGTTAGGACAGTTGGATTGGAAGCTTCCATCCTTTAACCACCTTCATCTAGAACAAATGGCCATTCAAACTAATTTTGCTCGAATGAAGGCCAACTGAACTTCAGTTAAGACTGCAAGTTACAACTACGGTCCAGAATGTAAACCACAGGTGTCAACCGTGGTTCAGCCTGAGACCGTAGGTTTAGGCTGCGGTTAGGCCATTTTGGGTACTTTGGGTACATTGCCTTTGCTCAAGTATATAAGTTGTCATTGATGTCAAGAAGCTTTTGAAGGAATTTGATTTGATGTCAAATAATTTGTTTTGATGAAGGTTACGGCATGACAGTTTCAAAGGTCTTTTGCAAACCCCAAGCTGACAGGTTCGAGAGAAAGAGCTCGCAAAGAAAAGTGTCGTGATTTCATGACAATTTGCAAGAGGGTTTGTACAGACGAAAAAGTGTAACGATTTCATGACAGGTTTGAGAGAAAGAGCTCGCAGAGAAAAAGTGTCGCGATATCACGACATGTCGGGTTTTTGTGACCCGAAGAAAATAAAAGTGCTAAGGAGAAAAAGTGTCATGATATCGTGACATGTCGGGTTTTCACGACCCGAAGAACAGAAAATAGCTGAGGAAAAGTGTCGTGATATCATGACATGTCGCACTTTCATGACTTAAGGAGAGAGAAAGCAAGTTAGAAAAGTGTTGCGATATCGCGACATGTCGCATTTTCGTGACTTAAGCAAGAGAGAGAAAACAAGTTAGAAAAGTGTCACAATATCGTGATATGTCGTGATTTCGCAACGGGTTACAAGGGAAGCGTACGAAAGCTGAAAGCGTCGTGATTTTGCGATAGGTTGCAAAGAATGTGTACAGATGCAAAAAGTGTCACAATTTCATGACAGGCAAAAAAGAAAGCAGAGGAAAGCAGAAGTGTCACGATTTTGTGATAGAAACTGAAAGCAGGTGTTCTATAGGAGAAGTGTCATGATTTCACGACAAAAGCAGAGAGGAAGGCTATGAAAACAGAAGTGTCGTGATATCATGACAGAAGTGAAGATGAAGTCTACAGAGGTAGAAGTGTCACAATTTCATGACAAAAGTAGAAATGAGGTTGACGAAGGGAGAAGTGTCGTGATATCATGACAAAAGCAAAGTTGATGCTGACAAAGACAGAAGTGTCACGATATCGTGACAAGAGCTCAGTTGAAGTCGACAAAGGCTGAAGTGTTGTGATATCACGACAAAAGCCAAAATAAAGTGTATGGTTGCAAAGGTGTCGCAATATCGCGACATGTTGTAATTTCGCAGCAAAAGCTATAGAAGAGTTACAGAGGCAGTTGAAGCTAACAAAGTTAAATGTGAGCCAACGAAGATTAGGGTTTGCAGCTGACAAAGTTTAGGGTTGTGCAGTCGACTAAAGATCAGGGTTACAACTGACTAAGATTAAGATTTTGATCTTAAAAGTGATATTATTAAAGGCAGGTGGTTTTGAAGAGTTGAAGGTGTTGTTAGTTGTGACGTTCACAGATAGAGCGTAGAGTGAGAAGTTCGATCACCAAGAGCAGAGTGCGAAATTCGATCGAAGTGTGCAGAGTGAGCGAAGAGTCATGGCAAATTTTTCTAAGTGCCACTATGATTGCGTAGACAGTGCAAAGGTTGAAGTTCGACCAAGTGTGGCTGTGAGTATGCAGAAATAGCAGAGGGCATAGAGAGCACAAAGGGCAAAGATAAACACGGAGTGTTGTTGTATGAGGACATAGGTGCACTGGTTCTTTGAGAAGAACCTAAGGACAGATTTGGCAAGTCTTTGAGAAGGCTTGTGTGCAGAGGATTGATTTTTTCAAGTGTTGGACAGATCTGACATACAGAGGAAGACTTGTACTAGACCGATTGACTGTGTTTGGTACAAGTTGCTGAGCTGTTGTGGACGTGATCATAGAAGGCAGAGGTCTCTTAGGCTAAGCATTGAGGACAGGGAGGTCTTCGGTGGAAAGGAGTTCCACGTGCTGGCAAGAGGTAGAGGTAGTTGATCTTCTGAGGGATCATTTCCAGAGCAAAGGGAAAGGTATCTCCTTTGAGCAAAGGCTCATAAATCCAAAGCAGAGGGGAAGGTATCTCCTTTGAGCAGAGGCTCATAAATTTTGATTGGGGGAAGGTATCTCCTTTGGGTCGAGGCTCATAAACATTATAATTAGGAAGGATTACCAAAGAACTTTGAGATAACTTTTAGAGAAAAGTTTTTGTGGACGTAGCCCAACCATTTTGGGTGAACCACATTAAAAATGGGTCTTCAATGTGTGATGCTTTATGTCTTGATTAATGTTGTGTTGATGCCACTACTATCTAAAGTTAAAATTATTAATTGGTTAATTCTTATACTGTTCACCCCCCCTCTCAGTATAATATTGTGTTCTTCAATTGGTATCAGAGCGGGTCTCTCCAGAAAGAGCCTAATAGCTTGGAGAAGGATCTATCAGAGAAACATACAGATTCAAAAAGAGATGAAGAGGTTGAGTTCAATCTCAAAGGTGAATTCTTCTTGGCTTTAAGAAAGCTTGAGAAATTTAGGGAAGAGAATTTTGTTCTCAAGCATCAATGTCAGGAAGAAGAGATAGCAAGATCAGAATTGTCTCAAATTGTTATAGACTTCAAAATTCTAGCTGAAGAAGGGAAGAAGGTTGAACAGGTTCTGAAAGAGGCTCTAAAAGGAAAGGAAGCTGATTGCAAGAAACTAGAAGAAGAGGTTATGTCTCTTACAGTGAAGTTGGAACAGTTGGATCTCAGACAGAATACTTCGTGTGAAAAGCAAAAGAAGGATGATATCACCATTCATGAAATAGGGTCTTCGAGCAAGATCAATCTTCATCCTGAAGAGCAGTGGATTCTAGTTTGTCACAAGAAGAACAATCATCCAAGGCATAAAAACAGGTTACATAATACTTTCCATGGCTATTGTTTTTCCTGCAAGAAAATTGGTCACAAAACTATGCATTGCAATAAGTCTTTGAATAGCCATAGTAAGGAAAATGTTAACTCTTTTGCACCTCTTATGAATAAAAATGTTATGTGTTACAAGTGCAAGAATTTTGGGCATATAGCAAGGATGTGCAGTTTGGATAGATCTAGCCTTGAGTTCACTAAAAAGAGAAATGAGATCAAATCTAAGTCAATGATAGTTCAAACTACTTTTCATGCTCAATACAAAGTAGAAAAATGGTATCTTTATAGTGGTTGTTCAAAACATATGACTAGTGAAAAGGAAAAGTTTTTGGTCTTAAAAGAAACAAACGGAGGAACGATCAGTTTTGGAGATAATGAGTCGACTAAAATATGTGGTAAAGGGACTCTTAGTTTGGATGGGAAATCCAAAATAAAAAATGTGGTTTATGTAGAAGGCCTAAGACATAATCTTCTAAGTGTGAGTCAACTTTGTGATCAAGGGCACATAGTATCTTTCTTTTCAGATAGATGTGAGATAAGTAAAGAAAAAAATGGAAAACTCATTGCGAGTGCTACAAGGACTCCAAACAATATTTACATGCTAAGTGAGATAAAAAGGGAAAAGTGTTTTCTAACTCAAGAATATGAGAGTTGGCTATGGCATAAAATATTGGGGCATTTGAGCTTTGATAATCTTATCAATATTAGTAACAAGGAAGCAGTTAGAGACTTGCCCAAAATAAAAAGGCCCCATAACATCATTTGCGGTCCTTGTCAACATGGAAAACAGACCAAAACCAGTTTCAAATCAAAAGGGTATACTTCTTCAAAACCATTGGATATTATTCATACTGATTTATGTGGCCCTACCAAAACTCAAAGCATTCAGGGAGAAAGCTACTTCATGTTGTTTATAGATGATTATTCTAGAATGACTTGGGTTACTTTTCTCAAAGAAAAATCTGAAGCTTTTGAAAAATTTAAAGCTTTCAAAGAAATGATTGAAAATGAGACTGTCAAGAGAATCAAATGCTTAAGATCAAATAGAGGAGGAGAGTTCACTTCAAATGAATTTGTGGAATACTATGAGCAACAAGGAATCAAAATAAAATATTCAGCAGGAAGAACTCCTCAACAAAATGGAGTAGTTGAAAGGAAAAACAGAACTATTGAAAATATGGCTAGAGCTATGTTAAATGAGTCAAAACTTTCGGATGGTTTTTGGAAAGAGGCGATCAAGTACAGACGATCTACATTATCACTAGGGCCCAACTTAGAGTCAATCATCATAAAACTCCTTATGAGTTATGGAAAGGAAGACCGACTACGATAAAATACTTCAAAGTGTTTGGGAGTAAGTGCTTCATCGGAAGGGAAGATCAAAATTTGGGTAAGTTTGATCCTAGGTGTGATGAGGGAATCTTTCTTGGATATTCCAGTAGAAGTAAGGCCTACAGATGCTTCAACAAAAGAACTCATACAGTTGTAGAGAGCATAAATGTAACAGTTGATGAAAAGATAGGGATAAGAGAACCAGTCAAGGAACTCAGTGATGAAATTTGTCAAGAAGAATTTAGAGAGGTTTCATATGAAGAAGAGGAAATACAACAACTGTTTACCAAAACTCCTTCACGATATGTTCAGAAACATCATGCCAAATATTTGATCATTGGTGATCCAAATAGCAAGAAAACAAGAAGAAGAGTCATTCCTTCACATTATTCTACAAATGTTTCATTATTATCTCATATTGAGCCAAAATATTTCGATGAAGCATGTGCAGATAAGTTTTGGGTAAAAGCAATGGATGAAGAGCTAAATCAAATAGATAAAAGTGAAACTTGGGAATTGGTTCCAAGACCTAAGGACAAGAATGTCATTGGCACAAAATGGATATTCAAAAATAAACTCAACGAGGATGGAAAGATTGTTAGAAACAAAGCTAGGTTAGTCTGCAAAGGTTATGCTCAAGTAGAAGGTGTTGATTTCGAAGAGACGTTTGCTCCTGTTGCTCGTCTTGAAGCAATCAGAATGTTTTTGGCCCTTTAAAGCTTCAAATCTTTCAAGGTATGTCAAATGGATGTAAAGTCAGCTTTTCTAAATGGGTTGTTGGTAGAAGAAGTCTACATAGAACATCCAGAAGGAGTGTCTCTCTCAGAACAGTCAGGACTATGTGTGTAAAGCTAAAAAGGCCTTGTATGGGTTAAAGCAAGCACCTAGGGCTTGGTACTCAAGACTTGAGAGGTATCTTCATGAGCAAGGTTTCAAGAAAGGTGTGGCAGATAACAATTTGTATATTAAGGATGAAAGTGATGATATGTTGATTATGGTTGTCTATGTTGATGATATTATTTTTGGGGGAAATAATACTCAGATGTGCAAAGATTTTGCTAACACCATGCAGAAGGAATTTGAGATGTCTATGATTGGAGAGTTGTCATTATTTTTAGGTATTCATATTGCTTAATCAAAAGATGGTGTATTTCTCTCTCAAGGGAAGTATATCAAAGAAATGTTGAAGAAATTTGGGATGATTGATAGCAAACCAGTATGTACTCCAATGATTACAGGGTGCAAGATGAGTAAAGATGATGAATCTCCAGTGACAGATCAAAAGTTGTATAGATCAATGATTGGAAGTTTATTATATGTTACAGCTACCAGACCAGATATCATGTAGGCAATTGGGTTAGTAGCAAGATTTTAGGCAGATCCAAAATATTCTCATGTTATAGAAATTAAGAGGATATTCATATATCTAAAGGGCACTATGGACTTTGGGCTTTGGTATCCCAAAGGTAATGATTTCACCCTCACAGCTTATACAGATGCAGATTGGGCAGGCAGTATTGATGACAGGAAAAGCACTAGTGGTGGAGCATTCTAGAAAAGAGTTTGGTTTTTTGGCTAAGTAAGAAACAACCTTCAGTTTCCTTATCTACAGTAGAGGCTAAATACATAGCAGCAGTGGCTGGGTGTACACAGGTTTTATGGATGAAAACCACCTTGGAGAATTTCAAAGTCAAGCATGAACAACCCATCTCCATACTTTGTGATAATACAAGTGCCATAAGTATTTCCAAAAATCTGGTAATGCACTCAAGTACAAGGCATATTTCCATCAAGTATCACTTTCTAAGGGAGAAAGTGCAAGACAAGCAGGTCAAGCTAGAGTATGTGTCTACTAAAGAGCAGATTGTAGATATCTTCACCAAACCTCTTCCAAGAGATACGTTTGAGTATCTAAGGGAAAAATTGGGAGTTGTACTCCCACCCCAAAATTAATCACCTCATCAGGAGGTGGGGGAGGGACCAAGCTAAGAGGCTCATTCTTAGTCCCGAGCCCCAAAGGTGACCCTTTGCCATTGATGACAAATGAGGAGAGATATCAGTAAGGGGGAGAGCTTCAAAGTGAAGAGGAAAGCTTCAAGTTAGGGGGAGCAAAACTTCAAAGAAATTTGGTCAGTTGTTAGCACAGTTGGTTTCAGTTTTGGCTCTTGAGAAGTGTTTTTAGTAAAGGTTTGCCATCAATGACAAAGGGGGAGATTGTTGGCAATTTTGGGTACTTTGGGTACATTGCCTTTGCTCAAGTATATAAGTTGTCATTGATGTCAAGAATATTTTTAAGGAATTTGATTTGATGTCAAATAATTTGTTTTGATGAAGGTTACGGCATGACAGTTTCAAAGGTCTTTTGCAAAACCCAAGCTGACAGGTTCGAGAGAAAGAGCTCGCAAAGAAAAGTGTCACGATTTCACGACAATTTGCAAGAGGGTTTGTACAAATGAAAAAGTGTCACGATTTCATAACAAGTTCGAGAGAAAGAGCTCGCAGAGAAAAAGTGTCACGATATCACAACATGTCGGGTTTTCGTGACCCGAAGAAAAGAAAAACGCTAAGGAGAAAAAGTGTCGCGATATCGCGACATGTCGGGTTTTCACGACCCGAAGAATAGAAAAGAGCTAAGGAGGAAAAGTGTCACGATATCGTGACATGTCGTATTTTCATGACTTAAGCAGGAGAGAGAAAGCAAGGTAGAAAAGTATCGCAATATCGCAACATGTCACATTTTTGCGACTTAAGCAGGAGAGAGAAAATAAGTTAGAAAAGTGTCACGATTTTGCAACGGCTTACAAGGGAAGCGTACAGAAGCTGAAAGTGTCATGATTTCACAACGGGTTGCAAAGAATGCGTACGGATGCAGAAAGTGTCACAATTTCACGACAGGCAAAAAAGAAAGCAAATAGAAGCAAAAGTGTCATGATTTCATGACAGAAACTGAAAGCAGGTCTTCTATAGGAGAAGTGTCACGATTTCATGACAAAAGCAGAGAGAAAGGCTATGAAGACAGAAGTGTCACAATATCATGACAAAAGTGAAGACGAAGTCTACAGAGGCAGAAGTGTCACAATTTCATGACAAAAGCATAAAGGAGGTCGACGAAGGGAGAAGTGTCACGATATCGTGATAAAAGCAAAGTTGATGCTGACAAAGATAGAAGTGTCATGATATCATGACAAGAGCTTAGTTGAAGTTGACAAAGGCTGAAGTGTCGTGATATCGTGAAAAAATCCAAAATAAAGTGTACAGTTGCAAAGGTGTCGTGATATCGCGACATGTAGTTTCATGGCAAAAGCTACAAAAAAGTTACAGAGGCAGTTGAAGCCGACAAAGTTAAATGTGAGCCGACGAAGATTAGGGTTTGCAGTCGATGAAGTTTAGGGTTGTGCAGCCAACTAAATATTAGGGTTATAGTCGACTAAGATTAAGTTTTTGATCTTGAAAGTGATATTATAAAAGGCAGGCTATTTTGAAGAGTTGGAGATGTTGTTAGTTGCGATGTTCGTAGATAGAGCGCAGAGTGAGAAGTTCGATCGCCAAGAGCAGAGTGTGAAATTTTATCAAAGTGCGTAGAGTGAGTGAAGAGTCATGGCGAATTGTTCTAAGTGCTGCTATGATTGCATAGATAGTGCAAAGGTTGAAGTTCGACCAAGTGTGGTTGTGAGTATGCAAAAAGAGCAGAGGGCGTAGAGAGCACAAAGGGCAAAGATGAATGCGGAGTGCTGTTGTATGAGGACAGAGGTGCACTAGTTATTTGAGAAGAACCTGAGGATAGATTTGGCAAGTCTTTGAGAAGGCTTGTGTGCAGAGGATTGATTTGTTCAAGTGTTGGATAGATCTGACAGACATAGGAAGACTTGTACTAGATCGACCGATCGTGTTTGGTACAGGTTCTTCGAGCTTCTATGGACGTGATCATAGAAGGCGGAGGTCTCTTAGGCTAAGCATTAAGGACAGGGAGGTCTTCGGTGGAAAGCGGTTCCACGTGCTTGGCAAGAGGTAGAGGCGATTGATATTTTGAGGGATCATTTCCGGAGCAGAGGGGAAGGTATCTCCTTTGAGCAGAGGCTCATAAATCTAGAGTAGAGGGGAAGGTATCTCCTTTGAGCAGAGGCTCATAAATTCTGATTGGGGGAAGGTATCTCCTTTGGGTTGAGGCTCATAAACATTGTAATTGGGAAGGATTCCCAAAGAACTTTGAGATAACTTTTAGAGAAAAATTTTTGTGGACGTAGCCCAACCATTTTGGGTGAACCACGTTAAAAATGGGTCTTCAATGTGTGATGTGTTCTGTCTTGATTAATGTTGTGTTGATGCCACTACTATCTAAAGTTAAAATTATTAATTGGTTAAGTCTTATACTGTTCACCCCCCCTCTCAGTATAAGCTTGTGTTCTTTACAAATTGAGTGGTTATAACCATTGCTCTATCTTGGAGTCTATCTAAGATCTTCCATATGGTCTTGTAGCATGTCCATATGAGTAGTCACCATCGACATGATGCGTTTTAGGTGTCTACATTATCAATATATAACTCCTTTAATATATATATATTACTAGTTTCTACAAATTAGTGATATGACCTTTTTAAATCTTTTTTAATTGGTTAAATGACATTGAAACTAGTTACACTCTCATTATATTATTTATATTTAAATATATCATGGAGTGGTATTTTTTTTTGGATTTTGTTAGTATGAGAATACCCTATGATCGAAGTTATCATTTTTTCTTTTATGGATTTGGTTAGTTTGAGAAACCCATTGGACATCCCCATCATGACCTCCAATAAGGGGGAGAGCTTTATTTTTAATTTGGTTAGTGCGAGAAACCTCTACAACCGATTAGGCATACCCGTCCCACCATGACCTGTCATAAGGGGGAGATTTTTTTTTTATTATTATTTGGTTAGTGTGAGAAACCCCTATGACCAATGCTCAGGGCTGGGCATCCCCATCTTACCATGACCTCTCATAAGGGGAGAGTTGAGCTTCTCGATAGGGAATTTAACACGCAACCAAATTATTGTGTTGTCCCCCGTGGGGACTCATGAAGTGGTATTTGATAATCATATTTTATCATGTATATATGCTTTCTAAAAGTTGATCCTATGTTTCCATCTTGAAAGTCAATATTTTTACCACTTAAGCTCATATCATTTTATAACCTTTATAAATATTGTTAAGTAGATAAAAAATTTAGTTAATCAAGACCCAACATGCACATGAGTATCTTAAGTGATGTTAATACATAATATAAGGAAGACACACAATGTTTGATTCCACATTGTCAATGCTCTTAGTATATGTAATACCTTATAAGCCCACCATATTGTTCAATCATCATATATAGATATATAGAGGACAACTCATATGTGTATATTGTTGAAAAATAGGATTTTTCATGCAAGGATATTTATTAGTACATACAAAACATATGACTATAAATTCTAATAAAAACACCAAAATAAATAATGTTCAATTTAACCAATAGAAATTAAGAATTTTTAACAATTATCATTAAAAGCTATGATTTTTTTTTTTGGATAATAAGGGGTTGTACTCGGGTCCCCTGCCCTTGAAAAATTACAAATATCTTCTTTAGATCTTGAGAGTTTACAAAAATATATACTTCTCATCTCAATTGAGATGCTATAGCTAGAAACCTACATCATTTTACATAAAATGACTGAATTCTAAATTTTCATTTTTTGGATCTTTTCAATTTTTTGTATGAATACAAGTATTCCATAATTTAACATCCTTCTTGATATTTTCTTATAGCAGTCTTCACAATACCAAAACTTCACCTCTACTATCTATGCCTTGCATCTTAGTAGAGTAATATTTCCAAAACATCGCATTATCATAGTTCGCTTTACCAAATCTGGATTGCTAGTTTCCTTCTTGAAACACAAGTGCAACCACAAAAATTATAATAAATAGTCTATATGAAAACACATTACTATTACAAAATAAAGCAAATATAACCAATGGAAAACAATAACGTAAGACAATCATTTATTGATTCAGGCAATCAACATTTTCTTGTTAGCTTCAACTAAACTTACTACTTCCTCTAACCATGGAAAGAAGAATTTAACTTCACGGTCCTCAATCAAAACCCCTCTATTGGCTAGCCTATCTACACATTTGTTACCTTCCCTTAATGTATGTGTAAAACTAATTTCTTCAAACTCTTTAGCAAGATCTTGAATTTCCACAATTATCTCTTGTATGTTCCATGGAGCCTTTGCTTTCCTCAAAATTGTATTTATTACTATGAAAGAATCACCTTCCATCCATACTCTGTTCTATTTCATTTGTTTATATATTTTTAACCCTTCTAAAGCCATCCAAGCTTCAACTTCATTATTTGTCTTAAATCCACTATTAAAAGTGTAATGAGACAAAATCTCTCCTCTATTATTTCTAATAATTTCTCCTCCTATTGGTCCTATATTTTCTTTAGAAGCTCCATCAAAATTCAATTTAACCCACTCCACATCTGGTGGTTTCCACTTTATATTATTTACCTTCTTTTTGCTTCTCTTGTACCCAACATCATAATTCCATTTAGTGACTTTACTCCATCTATCAAGGATCTCTACTTCCATATTAGGGACTGGGTGAGTTGATAGGGTTGGTTTAGACTCTATGGCTAAAAATATATTCCTTTTCATTACATCTAAATTGCTTTCCTTCCCTTTAAATATTCTTCTATTCCTTTTTATCCATACAGTCCAAAGTGTTGTATCTTTTGAGATATCCCATATTTTCTATAAAGCCTCACTTATAAGTGCTCTGCCATTGCTTTAACCAATCTTCAATTCTATTATTCATCATCCTGCATTTACCAAATATATTAAAAATCCATTGCCATAGATTATAGACTATTGAGCAATGTCCCAAGAGATGATCTATACTCTCCTCTTTTTTATAAAAAATACATTGAGAGGGGCCATGAAAACCCCTTTTCATAAGGTTATCCCAAGATAAAATTCTTCTATGACCTACTAGCCAAACAAACATTTTGACTTTAGGAATGCTTGGGCTATCCCAAATATCTCTTCATATTCTAGTGATATTATTATTTTTTTGGTGTTGTACATTATATCCATTTCTTGTTGTGTATTATCTTGAGCTATTCAACTCCAAAATCAATTTATCCTTGGCTCCCCTCGGAATAATCACAATTGTTATCTTTCTACTCAAATATCTCCTAGCATATTTGTCTTGTATACTCATAAAATAATCTTCTTTCCATTTGTATCTTCCTTCCTAATATTTGTACAAAATGTTTGAAACCCTATCACCATATTTTTCTTGAAGCGATCTCATCCAAGGTTTCAAACTTTTTAATATTTTATATTAATATTAATTTAATATCTATAAATAACATGAACAATGATACATTTATACTAACAATATCTTTAAAAAATCATTTAAAAAAACAACTATGATTTCATGCAAGATTTTTTAAATTTAATTAATTATTTTTTTATTTGAGAAGATTTTTTTTATGGAAACATAAAAGGTCACTCATGTCCTGATGAAATAGTGCAACGGTTAGGACTTTGGATTCTTTTTGGAAGGTCCAAGATTCAAACCACGACATCATAGATAATCACTCGAATCACTTATTCTGACATGATGATAATGTGTTATGTACGTTAACCCAAAAAAATTACTTAATTCTCTTTAATAAATTAATAAAAATAACAAAAAATTTTACTTTGCAAAAAAATTAGGCTTCATGGATGGTTCATGCACAAAGACAAAGATATATATCAGCCTTTAGAAATTATAAAGCAAAATTCCTCCATTTTCATTTTTCTTTAGGGGCAAGGTTTCTTCTGTCACCTTCATCACATGTCCTTAGAGGATGGTCGATTTCTCTCCCCTAATTGATTAGGTGAGACTAAAATTTGACCAAGGCATTGAGTGACAGCCTTTGAAAATACAAGATGACTTTTTAATTCCTGGTGCAAATTACAATTTTTTTACATTATTGAATCTTAACCTTTTTATAATAAAAAAAAAAGTATTTATCATTTTTGATAGAATTTATGGTGCAACTTCATTGTCCACCCTTCCAAATAAAAGTAAAAAGAATTTGAAAAGAAAAAAATCCAAAGAAATAATATTTCTACATTTATGACTCCCAACTATTGATATTTTGCAAAAGCTTATTGGAAAATAGAGGCAAAGGAAAAGAAAATTTGCATATTTTTAATCTATGGACAAAACTAGGAAGGTTTTGCACATCATCCAGTTGAAACATGTGCTTATAATCTATAAAATTGAACATGGGTCTATCCTTTTTTATAATACTATATACAATAGTAAACTACAAACTTTTTGAAGCTAAAGTGGTCTTATGAAATTTATGAAATTGGGTTTCAATCGTTTCACCTTTCTCAACAAGAGATTGTTGTAGATTCAAGTGATTGTCATAGTCTATTGCATATCTAACATGCATACATTATGATGCATCCTTCCACCTAACTTCTTTATTAACTTTACCATCACTTCCTATAACTTTTACATAAGTCTTACCACAATTTTTTCTATTGTATTTATCTTATTTTGCAGCCTATGATCCTTACCTAGTTTCCAACTATAAATTTTGCATCTACATTCTTTTTTATCAACTTTCTTGTCCTCAATGAGGATTGGCTCTATAAAGGGAAATTTTTTTGCCCATTCAACCTAAAATGACCTTCCAATAGCCCAGTTAGATACCTTTCTCTTTTTAGTATTTCTGCTTGAAGATTCATAAGAAGTTTGTAATGTATTTGACTTATCGCTTTTATTTTCAATTGACATGTCATTTTGAGGAATATCTTCAAGTGTTTGTTGGATGTCATTGTTAAGAGAATTTTTATTAGAAGGTATCTCTTGGTGAGGAATATCTTCAAGTGGATTCATATCAGGGTGAACAATGTATTCTGCATAGTAGCATAAAATAATATTCTTTATCATTGTTAGATTTAATAAAAAAAACTTGCAAACAAAAAAAAGATTCATATCATCATGTAATATAGCCAAAGGCACATACTGAGAATTAACTATGTGAGGAAGAAAGCATTATTTAAAATAATTATAGAATACACAACTATCTATTTAATAGTCTAAAATCATTTGTACCTTGAATTTGTACATATGTCGATGGCTCGTTGGATTTCAATATATGGTTATAATAATTGAGGATAATATTTTTAGCAAAATATTTGGCCCCCTTCTTTCCATCACCTATAGGTGACATTTTACTTGTAAATAAAATATTTTTCATTTTAGAAAATTAATAAAATGTTGAAGAGATCTTAATACTATGAGGCCTCAAGATAATATTGTAACTAGAATAAACATATGGTTGGTTGGTAGAAAATACATACCAATTTTCAGGTATTCTTTATCATGATTTTTTCAATGTATGTCACTACTTTATTTTTTGAAAATAACACTTGTAACTAATAAGACCATAAAAATAATCAATATACAAATTCAAATCAATTTAAGAAAAAAAACTTATGTGTATACAAAATATAATTAGAGATATAAATGTGGAAAAATATAAGATTATAGCACAAAATGGACTAATAACAAAGAATCATAATGTCTTTAGAGAAATAGAGCATCACAATATATTTAAAGAACCAAAGCATTTACCTATTTATAATTTTATAACAAAAAAGTAGATCTCAATAGAAACAAAGAATCAAAGTGTCTTAACAGAAAGAGCGAATTACATTTTCTCAAGAGAAAAATAGATGAAAACATTCAAAATAGGGCAAAATAGAGGAAAACATGGGAAATGAAGCATTGACTTATTTTTAATAAATGATAGAAAAATAGCAAAAGAAAAACCTACAATTTGATGATAGAAAAACATATCTTATTACTACAACTCCTTCAACTCATATTCTCTAAAAAATAAAAAATAAAACACAGGATCATAGATTCACAATGTCTAAAGAGAAATGGAGAATCACAATGTCTTAAGAGAAGGACAAGTAGTTAAGAAATGTATCAAAATATTCAAATGTGGAATAGAGAAAAACATGGACAAATAGAGGAAAATAACAAAAAATAAACCTGCAATCGGTCTAGGTGTAGAATAGGGTTTGTATGTCGATCCAAGTGCAGAATAGGTTTAACTATCGATCCGGATGTAGAATAGGTTTCGATTGTCCCTTCGGGTCCAAAATGGGATCTGACGGTCAATCTAAGTGCAAAAATTGGTCTGATAGTCTATTCAAGTGTAGAATAGGATTTGGTAGTCATTTCGGGTGTAGAATAGTGTTTGGTTATCCTTTCGAGTGTAGAATAGGGTTCGAAAATCGATTTGAGTGCAAAAAATATTTGATAGTTGGTTCAAGTGTATAATAGGGTCTAATAGTTCATCCGGGTGCAGAATAGGGTTTGACTATCAATCTGGGTGTAGAACAAGGTTTGATAGTTAGTTTGGGTGCAGAACAAGATCCGATAATCCTATTAGGTGCAAAATAGGGTTCAAAAGTCGGTTCATGTGTAGAATAGAGTTCAATAGTTCATTCAGGTATAAAGCGAGATCTAGATCTATTCGACTGCAGATATGGGTTTGATTTTGATTCGAGTAGAATTTTGATCTGGATCAACTGGTCTCTGCACATGATCAAAGTTCAGTGGAATTCTGCAATCGATCGAATGTTTCATTTTGTCTTGCTTGGAAGGATTTACTTTTTGTTGTGGTTGCTTGATTTTCTAATAGTTTGAATGTTTTACATGAAAAATATCGCTGGCATGTTAATTATATATACTCGTATAATTGGTGAATTTGACAAGATAAGTTAAAAAATATATAATTTTAAGACAAAAAGGGTCCTCGATTTAAGTGGGAGTGTTGGTGAATATAAAAAAATCATAATACTATTATCAATGTGCGACAAACTGACCCCTAAAAAATAATTCTCAAAAATTTTGAGAGAATGGGCCAACGTCCAGGGTCCCCCAAATTCGTCAATTTGCATTATTGAAAATGCAAATATTCGCCCAATTTGCGAATATTCGTTGTTGTGCATAACCCTGGCTATGATTTAGAAATGAAAAAATATTTATTTTTGTTTTTCATTGCCAAGGATAAGATGTTAGATATGATACCCAATAAAAATTTAATTTTTTTTTTTTGGTAAATAAAAGTCGTCATTAATTACCGGGTTTTGCAGGTTAACCCAAAACCTAATACAAAATCTAGCCTTATGCTGAGATTGCGGATCCTAGTCATCCTTAGAACATTCTTTTCAAAAATTGTGTTGGTTATCCTACAACACCTTACACTTACTACAGAAAGACAGTTCAACATGACAATTAACATTACTTACAACGATAGCCGTTTGAGTTGACTTAGAGAAAAAACTCTATGCTTATCACGAAAAACTTGGGGAAAAAGCACCCTTCCACCTTTCTCCTTAATCAGTAGTGTGCTTTTCATGTCTAAGAATGTCTTCCACTTCACGTGGTACCCCTTGTGTCCACATCATCAAACTTCCCGCATCAATACCCACATTGGCTAATTTGTCAGCCGCTTTGTTGGCCTCACGAAACACATGGCGAATCCTCCTGTCCTGTCTTGCCGCAAAAAGGATCCTTGCCTCGTGGATGATGACCTCAATCCTCCATGGAGGTTTTCTGCCATTGGTTAACAGGTTGATGATATTCATGGAATCGCCTTCAATCATCAAATTTCCATGAGTCTCCTGGGCAACTTTTAACCCTCTCAAAAGGGCTCTAGCTTCCACCTCATTATTAGTTCTAATTCCCAATGGTTCAGTGAAGGCCTTAACCAGGTTTCCTTGATGATCTCTGATTACTCCTCCAGCTCCTGCTCTTCCCGGGTTCTCCTTAGCTGCACCATCAAAGTTCAATTTGAACCAACCCCTAGGGGGTGGCTCCCAAGAGACCCCATTTCTGGGATTGGGTAGAGGGATGAAAGGCTTTTCCTCAATGCCTAAGGCTAAAGCAATTTGTCTTTCCTGGGGAGGGATTATACGGTTCTCCTCAGCAAGGATACTAATGTTTTCTTTCGCAAAGGCAAGGATTCTATTGAGGATTGTTTTAAGGCTATGACTGGTGTCCTTAAAAGCTCTGTGATTCCTTTCTAACCATATCTGCCATAGGAAATGGTGCCAACAGATTTTCCAAAGGTACTTAAGTTTCAGACTAACAAAGGGTTGAGGCCATTGTTGGAACACTTCAGAAACTGAAGCCGGCTTGACCCACGAGATCCTAAAAGCCTAGAAAAGTTCATCAAGGATGGACGCTGCCACCGGACACTCTAGGAACAAATGTTGGGTTGACTCCCACCCAACCCTGCACATATGACAATGGTTAGCAATAACCATACCTTTGGTCAACATATTATCCATGGTAAGAATTTTTCCTTGGATCACCAGCCATGAGAAAAAAGATATTTTAGGGATTAAACCCTTGATCCAGACCAAATTCGGTTGAAATTGTTGGTCTTCATTGTTGAGGAGCAAGTTATAGGTGGATTTGATCGTAAAATCTCCACTTTCAGTCTCGGCCCAAGCAATGTGATCCTCATCTTCTCTAGAGGGAAGAATTTGTTGTGTTAAAATATTATGAAGTTCTTCGGACTCAGCTTCAAAACCCTGTACTCTGATGTATTTCCACCTAGGGGTGTTCATATCCTGCCAGATGTAATCAGCCACCCTTTGCCCAATCTGCTGCTCCATGTGTTCTTGGATCCTAGCCAATCGGGGATTCTAGGATAATTCCTCAGCTCTCGCCCATCGGTCCTTCCAAAATTTTATCATTTGCCCATTCCCAAGGATCCATCTAATCCCTCTCTTGACTAGATCTCTGCTTGTTAGGATTACCTTCCAGAAATCTGACCCCCTACTCACCAGATTATCATTGAGGAAATTCGATCCTTGGAGGTATTTCCTCCTGACTATGGTCGTCCATTCATTTTTGACCTTGGTTAATAGCCGCCATGCTTGTTTGGCTAGCAGAGCTGTGTTGAGATTAACAACTCTCCTCAGCCCTAGCCCCCCTATACCTTAGGTTTGCAAACCTTATTCCACCCTACCAAATGGATCCTTTTTTTATCCTCGGTCCCTGACCAGAGAAAGTTCTTTTGAAATTGCTCGATTTTATGATACACCTTGCTTGGAGCTCTGAAAACCGATAAGAAATATATAGGTATACTTTGTAGGGAGGCCATTGTTAAGACTGCTTTGCCCGCTTGAGATAATAAATGTCCTTTCCAACCTGCTAGCTTTTTTTGGATCCTCTCCAGCACAATATTCCACATTGACCCTTTCGGTTTCCCATAGAAAAGGGGAAGGCCTAAGTAGGAGGTAGGAAGGGACGCAATCTGGCATTCCAGAATTCTAGCAATGTTGTTTTGCCTAGGAATGGGGGTATTTATAAAATACAACTTGCTCTTATTAAAATTCACTTTCTGTCCGATCGCCTCCTCATACATCTTAAGAATGTGTCTGATCCTTCTTGCCTCAACCACTGAAGCCAACGTAAGCAACAACGTGTCATCAACAAATTGTTGATGGGTCACTGGGGCTGTTAACGAAGTTGCCTTTATGCCTGATATAAGTCTAGCTGCTATCGTTGCCTTGATGGTTCTTCCTAAGGCTTCTGCTACAATGATGAAAAGCATGGGACTAATGGGATCTCCTTGTCTCAGTCCTCGTTTACTTTGAAAAAATCCTATTGTAGACCCATTTACCAAGACTAAAAACCAGGCCTTCGAAATACATTCTCTGACCAGCTTGACCCATTGAGTGTGGAAACCAAATTTTACTAAAACTGCCTCTAGGAAATCCCAATTTATCCTATCAAAAGCTTTGTTCATATCTAGCTTTAAGGCCATGACTGCCTTCTTAGTCTGGGCAGCCGTATGGAGAGCCTCATGAACTATGATAACTCCATCTAAGATTGATCTCCCTTGAACCGAACTTCCCTGACTTGGATCAATGATAATAGGCAAGACCTTCTTCAAGCGGTTAGCTAAGACTTTGGACAGTATTTTATAGGATACGTTACACAGGCTAACCGGCCTGAAATCAGCCATGGTCTTAGGATTGGGGCCTTTGGGTATCAAAGCTATAAACGTTGAATTAAAACCCCTGGGAATGTGATTAGAAGTTTGGAACTCCCTAATGGCAGTGATGACGTCTGCACCAACAATATCCCAAAAAACTTGGTAAAAACGAGGTGAGAAACCGTCTGGCCCAGGAGCCTTGTCAGGATCCATGCTAAAAAGGGCATCTTTGATCTCTTCATCAGAAAATGCCACTGTGAGGGACTCATTGGTCATCTCATCAATAAGTTGGGGGATAAATTGAAGAAGAGAATCCTTTGCTTGGGCATTGCAAGTTGGTCCTTCACCTAACAAGGAGCTAAAAAAATTCATAGCCTCATCCCTGATCTCCTGGATATTCTGGGTTGAGGAGCCATCCTCCTTGGTTAACATTCTAATATTGTTGTTGCTTCTATTCCTCAAAGTTGTAACATGGAAAAACTTCGAATTTAAATCACCTTCCTTCAGCCATAACACCCTTGATTTCTGCCTCCAATACATCTCTTCACAGGCTAGGATATTATGGTACTCACAAAGGGTTTCCTTCTCTTCAATCCTTGTTGCCTCATCATAAGTTCCATGTTGAATTTTGCCTTCTATTATTTTCAGTTTTTCCCCCACTGCTTTCTTGTTCTCAAAAATATTTCCAAAAACTTCTTTATTCCAGACCCTAAGGTTGTCTTTTACCATCTTTAGTTTCTGAGAAAGTTTGAAAGAAGCATTGCCTCGGATAGGTTTTTCCACCATTCCCTCAATTTGTTTCCTTAAGTCCGGATGTTTTACCCACATCGACAGAAATCTGAATGACTTTTTGAAGGGGTTAGTCTGCATAGCCTCCAAAAGAATAGGGTTATGATCTGAAGCACATTTGGGAAGGGCTTGTAATAATGAATCACCAAAAGTTGTTATGGCTTCCTTGGATAAAAAGAATCTGTCCAACCTTTCCTGAATCAGTTGACTCCCTATCCTCCGATTACTCCATGTGAATTTGGCCCCTTTTAGTCTGACATCCATCAACTCATTTGTGTTAATGAATTCATTGAAGTCCTCCATGCTCCTAGAAGGTAACCCAGATCCTCCTTTTTTATCATACGGGTAAAGGGGAGTATTGAAGTCACCCCCAATCACCCAAGGAATGTTTATGAATGCTTGATTTAAATGACCCAAATACTCCCATACCTCAGATCACCCTTGGACAGAGGTGGGGGCATAGACATTTGACATGATCCAAGACTTATTGTTATCGAGATCATGAAATAACACACTTAGCACACTTTCATTCACCTGAATAACACTTCCTTCTATTTTAATTGGATCCCATAGGATCATGAGGCCTCCAGATGCTCCTCTCGCCTGTTGAAAGGCCACTTTTCCTTGCTTCCAAATCCTGCTTGCAATTAAAGCTGATTGTGCCGCATCTATTTTTGTTTCCTGAAGAAAAATAATGGTAGGATTCCACTCCTTCCTTATTGACTTAACCACCCTTTGTTTTGGTGGGCCGTTTAGGCCTCTCACATTCCATGAGAGAACCTTCATTTTGCCTGTTTGTTATTTTTTCCCCGCCCCCTTCCTTGAGCAAGAGGGGGTCTGTCAATTTTGCTATCATCCTGGCAAGGAATAGCTTGTTGTAAAAGTGTTCTTTGCTTCCCATTTGCAATTTCGTCATTGATCCTCAGTCTATAATGCTCTGCAATAGATATTCTCCCTTTCTTTCTTTCACTGCCATAATCTATGGGAGACTTGGTGGTGCTTCTAGTCTATTTTGGACTAAAATGAGGGGGCATATACTGTGATAATTTGGGGTTGGATCCTCTTTCCTCATTTTGGAGGTTTTCATTTCCCTCTTCATCTTCATCCTTGTTTTGGTTGGCCTCTCCTATATGGTTCTCCTTGATCAGAGGGCTTTCCTTCGAGGAAACATTCTGATATGGGATAATCTGCTCCACAACAGGACTGGAGGCTGCATTTCTAACCCCTATTTCAACTACTTCAACTCTTGACTCGAATCCTTCCATGTTTAGGCTATATCGTCCTGACATTTCTTCTTTTCTTTGAGAAAAGCTATTAGGGTTTTTCTCGGTGACTGTGGATGGCCCCGATTTGGATGGGGATTCTAGGGTTTCAGGAAACTCAAAACATGGAGTTTCATCCTTGCTTTTTTCCATTTCCTCTTCTAGGTTAGCTAGAACTTCAAATTTGTTCGAACTGGGGTCTTTATTACATACCTTAGGATTTTTGCCTTCCTCGCTAATTTGCTTTCCTTTCTCCTGGACTTTGGGTTGTCCTGCATTAGCTTGACTGGCCTGGTTATTCTTGACTGGTTTGTATCCTCGTAAGTTAGGACGTGGACCTAGAAACTTAGGGATCCCTCTCCCGTTAACCTTACCCACATCACCTTTGCTCGAAGCTTCTTTGTGTGTTGCTACCATCGGACATTGGGTTTGAAGATGGCCCTGAGTTTTGCATACATTACAGAATGTCGGCCTATTCTCATACTCCATCGGTTGGATCCTCAAAAACTCTCCATATTCTAGTTCCACCTGGGAAGGAAGCTCGGAGTCCAGGTTTGCATTAACACAAAACCTGGCATGCATCAATCTGGTCCTTGCCCGAGTCGGATGGTCTATCACCACTAGTTCCCCTATCATTTTTGCTATTCCTCTGAGCCAGTACTCATTGAAAAACTGAGCTGGGAGGTTTGGCAAATGAACCCAAATGGGCGCTATGTTAATGTTCTACTTCTCAGGGTCAAAATCCTCCCCCCACTTCCTCAGAAAGAGACTGCGCCTCCCTAGAAACCAGGGTCCTCCCATTAGTATGTGATTTGCATCCTCTTTGTTGTTGAGTCTTATCAAGAAAAAGCCTCTTGACATGGCAACAATTTCTAAATTTCTTGAAGTTTTCCACTTCATCGTAGCCCATGAACGGATTGTCTCGATGTCCGACCTTCCTCCCAAAAACTTGCCTACAAGGGATGACGCCTCCATATCCAAAAATCTCTCCATAATCTCCACAGGGGTTGTTATCCTATTGTTGTTTGGTATTAGGGGCGGAAGTTCATCGACTGGCTCCTTCCTTTTCCCTTTCAACATTTCCAGAAAGGTTGGGCCCTTGCTCACGGCTCCTGTACCCCAGTGGGACCCTTTGTCTAAAAATTTATCCGGAGGATCTGTCCCTTTAGCCTTTTCGAACTGCACTGCCAGGGAATCCTGTCCCTGTCCTGCTACAGCTTGTTGGCCTACCTCTGGATCCTCTCCTTCAGCCTGTTCGAGATTCTCGCCTGCCACCTTCGCTCCTCCTCCGCTTCCGCCACTTCCTCCGTCGCTCCCCTGCTCTTCCATCCTATACCTAAGTAGTTATTATTAAGCTAACATACTCAAAGGAAATAGCCAAAATTTAATTTAACTTATAATGCATTTAATTAGTTCAACCTAAATAAAGGTTGTGATTAAGTTATTTTTATTAACACAAAGCATGATTGTCCTTTTTAGTGCAAATGCATTATTTAAATTGGCACATGGGTGGAATATATTGAAAATTAATGTCCTTCCACCTACTTTTTATAGTAACCCATATGCTTAAGTAAAAAATGAATGTTCATAATTAATATATATGGTAATGTGGTGGTTACAAGTCTCATGAAGGCATTAATTATATGATATATTTTTTATGAACACACACCCACCCCCTCACACACTCACCCGCACCATAGTTTGAACCTTTGACCTCCCAAAAAAGAGGTAAACCCTATACCATTGTGCTGTCTCCCTGGGACAATTATAAGATATTTCATTTGATAATGTAGGAGTCTTAATAAATATTTTACAATAAATTTTTCATAGCCTTTATACAATTTGGATTCAATTATGAACTTTAATAATCCTAATCTGTAATTTAGTTTTTTACTACCCTCGTGAGATCAAACCCTTGGCATGAAAATAAACTTACAATATCATGTGATCCATTTTTTTAATCAATACTTCTTATACACATCCACCATGGGGCTTGAACTGAGGTCTCACTGAGAATGCAAATGGTGTCCTTGCTGGTAGACCATAGGTGCACATGATGAGTGTCGTTGTTAATTCATCATTTAATCATTATATGTGTCAGTCCAGGGCGGTGTCCAAAGGCTGTATACAATAGAAGGTGTCATAGCTGCAGGTTCTATTCATTCAAGAACAAGGTTTTATTGGTGGAATAGTTAGTTTTTTTGGGGGTTTTTGTGTAACCTCTAATTCCTAGAACTAGAAATCAAATTGCAGAAAATAAAGCTGAATTAAAACTTGCAAGAAAAGCAGAATCTAAAATAGCAAAAAATGAAATGTTGCTAAATTGAAATTAACAAAAAGGTAAATTGCAGAATTGAAATCACACACAGTTGCAGAAAAATAAACTAACTATAATTCCCTGAGCATGTTCTAAATCCTGAAATTCAAACTATCATCTATTGCAAAATTGGAAAATGTCACAAATTTGGAAATTACAGTAAAATGACAGAAAACTGGAAATTGTTGCAAATCTGGAAAATGACAGAAAACTTGAAGTTGCTGCAAATTTGAAACATAAATATTGAAGTTGCATGGAATGATGGAAAAATGTTGTCAAGACTGAAATCTGAATTTAAAGCTGCTAAAGAAGTGAAAAACTGGCAGAATTTTGCTAACCTACTGCAGCAAGGAATTAGCAATGTATTCTGTCAGAAGATGCCTTCCTCTGGTCCTGCAAGTGGCCCTTGCTTCTAGAACTAGATGAAGGTGAAGAGTTATGCTAAAGAAACTTAAATGCTAATCATCAACTCAACATGCTAATTGATAACTGAAAACTGCACCTTTTATTAAATCTGGAAATGCATTACAATAATGTAGGAAAAACTTGCAGATTATTGTTTTGCTATAGAAATAACTGCACTCTATTGCCTATTTCTCTCCTATATGCCTATATGCCTATATCTCTATATGCTCAACCGTGCTGGGAGATTTCTTATTTATAATGTAATGCTAATATGCTTGGTTGCTAATTTGCAGGGATTTACAACTGTTTGCATAACTGTTTCCTAAAATGCATGAGCTTGCTTTGTCAAACTTGATCCATTCAACCTTATTGAGCTACATTTGTTGAGGAAATTAGTTAATATGAGTTGGGGCAACTTTTTGGTCAATTTCCAATACTTTCTTCTATCGATCTGTCACTTTTTGACCATCCTCTGTTGTTCTTGCGCTATTCTCTATTCCTACGCTATTATTCCTGCACTACTCCAGAATAATAGGAAGTGACATTTAATTACTATTTCATGCTCCAAATGCATAGGGAAGAAGTGTTTGACTGCCTAGAATGTTTTCGTTTATCTTGTACATCCTTTTTGCATTGGTGGCATGTGCTGGAGTGATTATTTCCAAGCTCTGCTGTAAATGTATAGCTGGCTAGAACTGTCACAGTCATAGTCTGTTTTCCTGCACAGTCAGCTACAGGGGACAACGTCTTTGGCTCCTTTTGCATTTGAATTAGCTCAAATAGAGGAATACTACTATTAAGCACCAAACACTCAACAATTACTACTGATTTTAAATTACTACTGATAAATTAGCTTAAAACAGGTGAAACTGCAGAAATAAACAGTAAAACAAAATATATGCACTTAACATTTCAAAATATGCAAATATCATTACATAATGCATTTTACCTAAAATTAGCATAGAAACATAATAAAAAGGGTGATTCAAATAGGTAGAATGTATCCAAAAAGTGTTCATAGATGAGGCAATTTCGGGCCTCATCATTTTCCCCCCAACTTATGGTAATGCATGTCCTCATGCATTTTGTGCAGCTACTGAGGCACACAGGTCCAGATCCAAACATCTTTCATAAAATTTTAACAATGCACCACCAATTTTATAGAACACACTGACTATTTTTATAGACTGAAACTATTGTTGGAATTCCTCGTCAGGCTGTGGATCGTTATCAAAGAAATAGGGGATAGGAGTGATAACTATGGGCATTATGTATCTTAGCCCTATCCAATGTTCTTTGATTTCTAAAATAATGTGTAGAATATCTTCTGCCCTTCTCCTTGACCAAAACAGGTTAGTGGGAGAAATTGGCTCCCGTTTCTATAGGGAGATAGAAAATTCACCCCATCTGTTCTTACATGCTGCCATAGCATCATCAAAGAAATCTGCACAAAAATTTTGAAATTGAGTTATATCTTTTTGTAGATTTCCTAGATAAAGTTGTCTTATTCTGGGATCCCTCATAAAAGAGTAGTGAGTACTGGTACAATCCCTGTGATTGAGAGGAGCAGGCCTGACAAGTAAAATTGTCTGTGATTCTAATTCCTTGGCTATCTTCTTCTCCGAGTCCCAATAAATATTATTTTGTAAGGTGGACATAAAGGCCCTCAGTTGTAAATCTCCTGTATAAATGTGACGCAGAAACATGCTCTCTATTGGTAAAAAGAAGTTATGTAAGAATAACTCACATAATAAGTTCTATTGCTCCGTTGGACTCTACACAAAGGCTTCCACAAATTCTATAGGAGTGGTCAACTGGTGAGGGAGCTCAAAAACCAGTCTCATAATCTGCCAACGTAGGTATCTCTCCTTGAGTAGGAGGCTATAGAACCTAGGTGGCCTTCTACATTGTATTGCATACTCTGCAATTTGACATACATATTTTACCTATGTTTTCAACCTGTTGACTTCTTTTTCTTTCTCTTCTAGTTTGTTTGTGGTAGAGTTCATAGTTGCAATTTTCCCCTCTAATTGATGACACTGAGTCATCCAATAGGCTAGGTGTTCATTGTACCTATTCAAGGGCACTGTGTTTGGGGGCCTCAAAATAGGTTGCATTTGAGCCACTATGTTCACTTGTACCCCAACTTCTACAGTTGATGTTGCAATTGGAAAATATGTCTGTGTCCCCTGTTCTACTATAACTACTGTAACTACTAGATTTTCATGAGGAAGCATTTGTGCCAGAGGAGAGAGTGTAGACACTTGTTCCTGAGCTGCAACTGTTTGGTCCTACACAAAAAATGTTTGAATGCCCTGCTGAAGAGGACTGTCATTCTGCATCAAAATTTTAGATGGATCTTCTTGCAGAAGCATACCATCAGAGGTCTCCACTCCTACTGCATCTGTGACAGGTGATCCCTATGCCTGTGTTGTTGCATCTTCTGATTGTCCAGCCAAATCTAGGAGAATTTGAGCCCATTCATCAGGTATCGTTTCTGTCAATCTTGTAGACTGATATTCCAACTGCAATAATTTGTTTTGCAATTCTTGAACTTGTTGCTGCAGCTAAAAAATTTGCTGATCTTTTTCTTTCATGGCCTCTTCAGCCTGATCAATCCATTTGGTCTGGGTTTTAATAACACTCCTTGCAGCATGCAACTGAGTGTGGATGTCAACTTCTTCCTTAGACACAGAATGTGTTTCAGTCTCAGAATGTGTCTCGGACTCGATATATTTTTCAAATTTAGAATATTTGTCAGACTTAGAATACATGGGAATATGCTCCTCAGTCCTAGCTGGTTCAGTATCAGAGTTTATATGCTCTTCAAATTTAGAGTCAGGATAATCAACCAATGGAAAGATCAGGCTTATTATAGTTTCTTCTATTGTTAGGTCCAAATCCATTGGCTGTATTTCTGTTTCCTGTGTAGCTTCTTGTGAACTATCTGCCTTAATTTCTTCTTCTGGCAAACTAATTGGGTCTGCAATATGTACTAGTGTTTCTGACTTAATTCTCTAAAGTCTTGTAGACTTTCTTAACCTTGTGGGTCTTGGATGTTCCTAAGCAGATGGAGCTTCTGCTTGTTCTTGAGCAGCTACAGATTGAGGAACAGTCATGGGTGCTATTGTTGATTCTGGAGCAGATGCCTACTCATTAGAACCCCCAATTTCTCTGTTGGGCTGTACATTGTCTGCAAATGTCACTCTTCTCATTTTTAACCGGGATTCAGATGTTGATGCCTGTTGTCTCCTAATTCTGGAATATGGAGGACTATCAGGTGAAGGGTAAATTCTATTTTTAGAGGGCTCTGGCTGAGGATTTTCTTCTGCATCTTCCTATGTTTCCTCTTCTGTTTCCTCTCCCTCTGGTGCTAAGTTTGCATCATTAATTTTTTCCCATGGAGAGAAGAAACGGTCAAAGTTTCTAGGGTTTCCCTTAAAATGGTATTTGCAGATGAGTTTAATTAGCCCATGGTGTTTAGGGCCTCCCTTCCCTGCTTGATATTTTAGAGCCATGGCTTTAAGTTCCCGATAAAGATACAGAGGAATTTTGACCCTACAGTTTGGTCTAGCTGCTCCATGGCGCAAATGGTTAAGGATTCTAAGGTGTGGGCCAGACACAATAGGAAACTGACTGTCACAGGTAATGTACCGCATTACCCACATTGCAACATCATCTCAAGGAGACTGCAAACTGGACCTTTTTACCCCTTTGAACACATTTTTATTCATTAAAAATTTGATTTGCCTATCCCCTTCTTTCGTAAATTGATTTACTAGGTCTGGTAAAGTATTTCTGTCGATTTTAACAATTTGCAAACCTTGAAGGGGAAATTTAGTAATCTGACTAAGTATTTTAGGGGTTACCTGGATAAACATCCCAGCAATATGTACTCTATCATTTTAGAAGGTACGTGCGAATTCTGTCGCCAGGCCCTCAGAATAACCATTGAATTTGCACAAAAATGGCAAAAACCCTCCATTGGTAAAAATCTACAAGGATGCAACATCTGTTTCCAAGTAGCTGATGTTCTCAGGTTCTGCTCTAACCTTCTTTCCACCCATGGTATCTTTTGCTGCTTTCTGTGTGTTGGTGGCTGCAAATTTTTACGACCTACGTTTGTGTTTTCTGTTTTTAGGGCTTTTCACTTCCTCAGCATCGAAACTACTTTAGAACATGCAAAATTTCATGGCAGCGTTTACGATGTCGTCAACCCCCAATTTTTGTTGGTTTTATTATGGTTGTCAACTTTCACGTGCTGCACGAAATCCAAAACTTGAACTTTCCCTTTTCAACCAAATAAATTACCGCAGGCCATGTGTCATAAACATTTTACACAAAACCCATTCCTGCCCTTAATGACTTATTCCTGCGCTTAGTGAATAAAACAGTTTATTCTTGCGCTTAATGGTTTACACAATTCATTCCTGCACTTTGGGAATAAAATAGTTTATTCCTGCGCTTTGGGAATAAAAAAGTTTATTCTTGCGCTTCCTAGTTACTGATTTCGGTGGAGTTTTCATTTTTGCATTCTAGAGCAAAATTAGGCAGAGGCATTTGTAAAACACTTTCTACTTTTGATTCCCCTTTTTACATGCTTTATACTAATCAAGGATATATACACTATATACTAATAATTTACACTATTCAGAAAATGAGAAGGCACATACCTATTAAAACCATTTTATCTACATTTCAGGGTGCTCCTGCTGAAATTTCTAGCTAACCAATATTTGAACAAAGGCAGGTGCAATCTAAAAACAGGTGAAACAATGGTCATGGAAAAATGAGGGTGAAACCAATTAGGTAAACATGTTGGAACACCATTTTTCATGTGAACCCAACTCAGGAGCGCCTCAAAGAGGTTTTCACTTTCTGAGTTTTTATTTATTATTTTTTTCCTCTCTTTTTTTTTTATAATTTGATCATTCTGCTGAATTCGAGATAGAAGAAGAGCTTTCTTCCCAAATGTGTACATCCAAACTTCCTAGTTGCTTGAGAAATTCCTCCTTGTTTTGTGTTTTATGGTACATACGAAGATGATGTCCATTTACCACCAATTTGGGTTGTGAGTCATCGATAGGTGTAAGGCGAACAACTCCATTGTCAAATGCTTCCTCAATTTGATATGGCCCAAGCCATCTGGTCTGCAACTTTCCAGGGAAGTCCTTGTATTGTGAGTCAAACAACAAGGCCCAGTCACCTTGCTGAAATCTTCGCTATTGAATGTGACTATCATACCACATCTTCCTTTGTGCTTGGATCATCTTCGTCTGATGTAGGGCATCCATGCATAGTTCATCTAATGCATCAAGTTGTAGAATGCGATCTTCTTGTGCCTATGACAGATCAATACCTACTTCCAAAGTAGTTCGAAGAGTTAGCAATTCAAATTCAACAGGAAAAAGAGGTTGTTTTCCATAAACTAATTCATATGGGGTAAATCCAGTGGTGGATTTCCACGTGGTATTATAAGCCCAAATAACTTTTGGTAACTTGTCTATCCAATTCCTTCTATGGACTGCTATGGTTTTGGTCAGAATTCGTTCTAATTCTCTATTAGTCACCTCGACTTGGCCATTGGCTTGTGGATGATAAGGTGAGGATTTTTTGTGTTTGACTTGATAGAGTTGAGTGAAGGCTTCAACAACTTTTGAAGTAAACTAGGGTCCTTGATCTGTGGTGATGGATTGTGGGGCTCCAAAACGTAGAAAAATCTGTGAATACAGAAAATCAGCAACTTTCTCTTCTCAAGCATGCTTAAAGGCATGAGCTTCTACCCATTTGGTAACATAATCAGTACATACCAAGATATGTACTTTGCCTTTGGAAGGAGGATTAATGGGTCCTACAAAATCTAAACCCCATCTTCAAATTGTTTTGTTCCTATTTGAGGTTGTAATGGTATTTCACTAGTAAAAGTAGGTTTTCCCATTCGTTGGCAAGCATCACAATGTCTTACGTACCTTTTTACATCTTTGTGCAAAGATGGCCAATAGTATCCGATACCCAAGATTTTGTGAATAGTGCTTTTGACTGAATAATGCCCTCCTGATGGTTCATCATGGCATGCTCGTAGGATGTCATATGCTTCATCTTGGTGGATACACTTGCGTAAAACATGATCAGGACTGCATTTAAACAGTACTCCTTCTATCCATTTAAAATAAGAGCTTTGCTTGATTAATTGTTTCCTTTGTTTAGGGGTAAAGTGAAGAGGAATCTTCACTGTAACTAAGCAATTAGCTATGTCTGCAAACCATGGAGATTGTACAGAGACAGCAAATAACTTTTTATCTGGGAAGGTATCTTCCATGACTTCCCATGTATCTGCATTTGGTATTCTTGACAAGAAATCTGCAACTACATTAGATTTTCTAGGTTTTTTTACTATGGTAACATCAAATTCCTGCAACAAAATTAACCAACGAATAATTCTTGCACTAACCAATGGTTTATTCATCAAATATTTGATTGCAGCATGATCCGTATGGATGAATACTTGATACCCTGTGATATAGTGTTAGAATTTGTTGATAGCATAGACTACAGCCAAAAATTCTTTTTCAGTGGTAGTGTAGTTTTTCTCAGCTCCTATCAAGTTTTTACTGATATAATATATTGCATAATGTTCCCCATTTTCAATCTGTCCTAACACAGCTCCAATAGCATTATCGGAAGCATCAGTTTGAATATGAAATGGTAACTCCCAATTAGGACCTCTTAATACAGGTGGAGTGGTTAAATTTTCCTTCAAGTCTTCAAAAGAAGTTTGACATTCGAAAGACCAAACAAATTCAAAATCCTTCATGAGTAAAGCAAACATAGGATTTGCTATAGTGCTGAAGTTAGCAATGAATCTACGATAAAAACCAATGTGCCCTAAGAAACTGCGTACATCAATTTGAGTTTGTGGAGGAGGGAGGTTTTTGATGACTTCAACCTTCTTAGGATCAACCTTGATTCCATAAGAAGAGATATGATGTCCAAGGACAATTCCTTCCTCCATCATTAAGAAGCATTTCTCAGGATTCAGAGAGAGGTGGTATGTTTCACAGTGAATCAACACTTTTTCAAGTTGTTCTAATGCATATTCAAAACTATCCCTAAATACTGTGAAATCATCCATATAAATTTCAACACTTTCATTGGTTAAATAAAAAAAAATTGCTAAAACAGCTCTCTGAAATGTTGTTGGAGCATTACATAACCCAAAGGGTAAAACTCTATAAGCAAAGGTTCCCCAAGGACATGTAAAGGTAGTTTTTTCCTGATCTTCTGGGGCAACTTGAATTTGGTTATACCCGCTGAAACCATCAAGAAAACAGAAAAACTTTTTTCCAGCAAGGGTATCCAATACTTGGTCTATGAAGGGTAATGGGAAATGATCCTTATGTGTAACCTTATTTAACTCTCTATAATCTACACATACTCTCATTTTACCATTTTTCTTTGGAACAATGACCAATGGTGAAACCCATTTACTATCTGAAATTGGATAAATAAATCCAACATCTAAGAGTTTTTCAATTTCCTCTTTCACAATCTCTCTTAGGGCAGGATTCAAGCGTCGCTGAGGTTGTCTTACTGGTTTTACATCTTTTGTGTATATCCTATGAGTACATACCTCAGGATGAATGCCTATCATGTCCTTATAGTTCCAAGCAAAAGCTTGAACATGTTTCTGCAAAACTGCAAACAATTTGGATTCCTGGTCATTAGTTAACCAGCTATTAATATTCAGAAATTTCCTTGGCTGAACTTCAATTTGTTTGATCCCTAGATAGATATAATTAGTTGCTTCATAGCTACTGATCAATGCATTTAATGGACAATGATGTGGCTGCAAATTATGAAATACTCTAGGATCTGACTCAGAGGTGATACCTAATGGAATCAGAAGACATTTGAAGGTGTTAAGGAGATGATGATGCCATCCATGAGGTAATGTGAATGATCTTTCCTGACTAGACATGGATAACATTGGTTCTTCCTTCCATAACAACCAATCAACAAGAATTTGATCATCAGTTAGTCCTTCTGAGTGTAATGTTTCAACTAAGATAGTTTCATTCTTGAATATTTCTCTTTTTGGTGCAGTGATTTCCTCAATATGTTCCTTCACTATGATTGTAGCCAAAGTAGCAATGGTTTCTTGTTCATATTCTTCATCAGATTCAGGATACCAAATTTGTCCAGAAAATTTAGTTGAAGGTTGAGCTGGTGGATACAAAGAAATTTTCTACAGGTCAATACCATTGGAAATGGTCATTTCCCTTGACCTGCAGTCTATAAATGCAGCTGTAGTAGCTAGCCAAGGTCGTCCTAGAATGATAGGGTATCCATTGACTGAAGTTCTAGGCTGCAACACCAAGAATTCTATAAGATATTCCCATGAAGAGACTTTAATGGCCACATCTTCTAAGATACCTTCTGGTTTAGCTACTGACCTATCTGCCATTTCCAATACTATGGTGGTAGGACTGAGATTATGGAGCTATAGTTTTTGCATTGTGTCATTAGTCATTACATTAATTGCAGCTCCAAGGTCAATTAGCACATTAGGAATTTGCATCACTCCAATAGTAACTGTAACTACTGGACTGACTGGGTCACTATACTTGGGAGGAACTAGTTTCCCAGCCAATAGATCAGCTAATTTCCCTTCCACTAGAATAGTTTTAGGAAAGGCTTTCTTTTTTTAACCAGGTTTCTTGATACATAACTCCTAAATATTCTTTTTGATTAAAGGTATATCCCTTATTGCTTGCAGCAAAGGAAGAGAAATTGACATCTTTTTGAGTTCTATTACTAATTCTGATTCAGGGGTAGTATCAACATGATCAAACCTTTCAGGGTATGGTAAGGCTACTGAAGAAGATTCTTGCATTTTTGCTATTTTTTCTTCTTTTTGGTTTTGTTGCAATGCCTCTTGATTTGGAGGTTCTTGTTTCTCACTAATTTCTTCAATGGTGGGTGGAACAGGTTCAAATAAAATCTTTCCTGAACGCAGCTAGATGTTACTACAGTCAAGTACATAAACTGCAGTAGTGTCTTCAGACTTAGCCTCATAAACAAGGGCTATTTGTTTGGCATTATTTGGGTTAGTCACAGGCTAAGCTGGGAGTGGAGGTTGTTTCACTAGTTGAGTTTGTTGATGTTGTATTCTTCCCTAAAAATTGGGATTAGGAGCAGGCAGCAAGTTTTGAGCTTGTCCCTGATACTTTTGTTGTCCTTGATATGATGGATATTGTTGTGGTGGATATGGTTGTCCTTGATATTTTTATCCCTATATTTGTCCTTGTTGTGTCCATTATGGAGGCATGGTATGCCAAGGTGGGTTCATCCATCTATATTGTGACCAATCTGGAGGAGCTATCCAAGGTTAGTTCCAAGGTTGTGCAGAAACTTCTGACTGTCGCCATGGCATATTCATATCCAAGGAGATTGTCCCCAGTTTGGAAACCGAGGAGCATTGGGATATTGTGTATAGCCACCACTGGATCTTTGCCCAATAGCATTAAGTTCTTCTATTTGGGTGCCCAAGACAGATTTTAGATGAGGCAACAAAGGACATCTATCTGTTGAATGTTCCTTGGAACAAATTCCACAAATAGAAGTTTTGCTTAGAGGGCAGTCCTGAAAGGCATGCTTATTCCTGTATATTGGGCAATAAATTGCCAAAGGTGGGGTGGTGTAGAATTGGATTTTGTGTTCCTCTCACCTAATGCAGAATTGAGTTGAACAAGGATATCAGTTTTTAAATTAGCCATTTCCTCCATCAACTCCTTTATGTCATTATTGCCAGAATTCCTTTTCTTTCGTCGTTGGTGAGTGCGAGAATAGTTTTTACATAACTCCACAATATCTTCAAGTTCAAGTTGATCTATGTCTCCTTTTCCCATTAAATCTAACACTTCTCTAGATTCTTCCCGCAATCCTCTTAAGAAGATAGGCTTTAAGAAATCAGGTTCTACAGGACCACATCTCTTTTGAACAAAGGCAAAGTGATCAAGATAATCTTCTAGACTCTCATATTCTTCTTTCTTGATCCTAAACAAATCATCTTTCTTGTTTCTTACTCTACAATAATCCTGATATTTATTTAAGAATGCAATCTCCATTTCATCCCAGGTACAGATTGAGTTAGGTTCAAGATTGCTCATGAACCATCGGAGAGCAGTGTCCTTAAGTGTGGAAGGAAACAATTTCAATTTCTGATTATCATTTATATAGTCATAAGTTTGACATAACACCTTGAATTCAAACAAAAATTGATCAGGATCTTCTGAAACAGTTCCCCTAAAAATTGGCAATATGAATGGAGAAATTTTTTTCATGGGGGCATCTAGAAGTGGATCCAATCTTATGGGATACTCAAAATTCTTAGGAGGATCATCAAGATTATCATATCCACCTGGGGGTGCTACTGCTGCAGCCATAGTTGTTTTCTTTCTATAGTATGATGGGAATAGTCCAGTTTGAGGGGAATGTTTAGCAGCTAGTGCTTCAAAAAGCTCTCTTTCTATTTTTTTCAAAATTTTAGCTGATGAAGAAGGTATGTCTAGCTTATTTTCCTTAAATATTTCAAATATAGGCAATTCTTCATCTGACCGAGCAGGTCGCTTTCGTGGTTCAGAGCCACTTAGGATAAACCTCCCTCTTTTGTCCCTTAGCCTATGCATTCATGCCTATTCACTAAATAAATTGAAATGCAGTATTTCAAGGATTGTAACACAATGCTTGACCTGTTTCACTTTTTCTAACAACACCTATTAGTCCCCGACAATGATGCAAAAAATGATGAGTGTCGTTGTCCATTCATCATTTAATCATTATATGTGTCAGTCCAGGGCGGTGTCCAAAGGTTGTATACGATAGAAGGTGTCATAGCTGCAGGTTCAATTCATTCAAGAACAGGATTTTATTGGTGGAATAGTTAGTGTTTTTTGGGGTTTTTGTGTGACCTCTAATTCCTAGAACTAGAAATCAAATTGCAAAAAATAAAGCTAAATTAAAACTTGCAAGAAAAGTAGAATATGAAATAGCAAAAAATGAAATGTTGCTAAATTGAAATTAACAGAAAGGTAAATTGCAGAATTGAAATCACACATAGTTGCAGAAAAATAAACTAACCACAATTCCCTAAGCATGTTCTAAATATAGAAATTCAAACTATCATCTATTGCAAAACTGAAAAATGTCACAAATTTGGAAATTACAGTAAAATGACAGAAAACTAGAAATTGCTGCAAATCTGGAAAATGACAGAAAACTTGAAGTTACTGCAAATCTGAAATAGAAATATTGAAGTTGCATGGAATTATGGAAAAATGATGTCAAGACTGAAATCTAAATTTAAAGCTGCTAAAGAAGTGAAAAACTGGCAAAATTTTGCTAACCTACTACAGCAAGGAATTAGCAATGTATTCTGTCAGAATATGCCTTCCTCTGGTCCTGCAAGTGGCCCTTGCTTCTAGAACCAAATGAAGGTGAAGATTTATGCTAAAGAAACTTAAATGCTAATGATCAACTCAACATGCTAATTGATAACTGAAAACTACACCTTTTATTAAATCTAGAAATGCATTACAATAATGCAAGAAAAACCTGTAGATTACTGTTCTGATATAGAAATAACTACACTCTATTACCTATTTCTCTCTTATATGCCTATATGCCTATATCTCTATATGCTCAACCGTGCTGGGAGCTTTCTTATTTATAATATAATGCTGATATGCTTGGTTGCTGATTTGCAAGGATTTACAACTGTTTGCACAACTGTTTCCTAAAATGCATGAGCTTGCTTTGTCAAACTTGATCCATTCAACCTTATTGAGCTACATTCATTGAGGAAATCAGTTAATATGAGTTGGGGCAACTTTTTGGTCAATTTCCAATACTTTCTTCTACCGATATATCACTTTTTGACCATCCTCTGTTGTTCCTGCGCTATTCCCTATTCCTACGCTATTATTCTTGCACTGCTCTGAAATAACAAGAAGTGACATTTAATTACTATTTCATGCTCCAAACGCATAGGGAAGAAGTGTTTGACCGCCTATAATGTTTTTTTTTATCTTGTACATCCTTTTTGCATTTGTGGCATGTTCTGGAGTGACTGTTTCGAAGCCCTGCTATAAATGTACAGCTAGCTGGAACTGTCACAGTCACAGTCTGTTTTCCTGCACGGTCAGCTACAGTGGACAAGGTCTTTGGTGCCTTTTGCATTTGAATTAGCTCAAACAGAGGAATACTACTATTAAGCACCAAACACTCAACAGTTACTACTGATTTTAAATTACTACTAACAAATTAGCTAAAAACAGGTGAAACTACAGAAATAAATAGTAAAACAGAATATATGCACTTAACAATTCAGAATATACAAATATCATTACATAATGCATTTTACCCAAAATTAGCATAGAAACATAATAAAAAGGGTGATTCAAATAGGTAGAATGTATCCAAAAAGTGTTCATAGATGAGGCAATTTCGGGCCTCATCAGCACACATATGTGATCCATTTCTTGCATTGGCTAGTATACCTCATGCACTCTAATAAATTTATCAAAAATTTAAACCTATTCAATATAATCTTGTTGAAAAAATAGGATTTTTCATGCAAGGATATTTATTAGTCCATACAAAGCATATAACTATAACTTCTAATAAAATCACCAAAACAAATAATAGGTGTTCAATTTAACTAATAGAAAATAATAATTTTTAACAATTATCATTAAAAGCTATTATTTATAAATGAAAAAATGTTTATTTTTACTGTCCATTGCCAAGGATACGATGTTAGACATAATACCCAATAAAAATTTAATTCAAATTATAATTTATTTAATTAGTTCAACCTAACTAAGGGTTGTGATAAAGTTCTTTTGAGTATCACAAAGCATGATTATCCCTTTCAGTGCACATGCATTATTTAAATTGGCACATGTGTGGAATATGTTATTTGGAAATTGATGTCCTTCCACCTACCTTATATAGTAATGCATATGCTTGAAGTTAAAAAAATGAATGTTCATAATTAATATATATATGGTAATGTGATGGTTAAGTCTCCTAAAGGCATTAAAGATTTTATTTGATAATGTAGTAGTCTTAATAAATCGTGTGCTATAAATGTTTCCTACCCTCTACACAATTTGGATTTAGTTATGAACTTTAAGAATCTTAATATGTAATTATCATTTATTTCTATACTACCCTGGTGAGATGAGACCCTTAGTATGAAAATAAACATGCAATATCATGTGATCTATTTCTTGTATTGGCTAGTATACCTCATGCACAAATTTAAATCTATTCAATATAATATTGTTGAAAAATAGGATTTTTCATGCAAGGATATTTATTAGTCCATACCAAGCATATGACAATAACTTCTAATAAAATCATCAAAAGAAACAATAGATGTTCAATTTAACCAATAGAAATTAAGAATTTTTAACAATTATCATTAAAAGCTATGATTTACAAATTAAAAAATGTTTATTTTTACTACCCATTGCCAAGGATAAGATGTTAGACATAATACCCAATAAAAATTTAATTTAATTTATAATGTACTTAATTAGTTCGACCTAACTAAGGGTTGTGATTAAGTTCTTTTGAGTAGCACAAAGCATGATTATCTCTTTCAGTGTACATGCATTATTTAAAATGGCACATGTGTGGAATATGTTATTTGGAAATTGATGTCCTTCCACCTACCTTGTTTAGTAACCCATATGCTTGAAGTCAAAAAGATGAATGTTCATAATTAATATAATGGTTACAAGTCTCCTAAAGGCATTAATTATATAAGATTTTTTTTGATAATGTTGTGGTCTTAATAAATCTTTTGCAATAAATGTTTCCTACCCTCTATACAATTTGGATTTAGTTATGAACTTTAAGAATCTTAATATGTAATTATCATTTATTTTTATACTACATTGGTGAGATGAGACCCTTAATATGAAAATAAACATGCAATATCATGTGATCTATTTCTTGTATTGGCTAGTATACCTCATGCACTCTTATAATTATTTCAAAAATTTAAACCTCTTCAATATAATCTTGTTAAAAAATAGGATTTTTCATGCAAAGATATTTATTAGTCCATATGAAGCATATAACTATAACTTCTAATAAAATCGCCTAAAGAAATAATAGGTGTTCAATTTAACCAATAGAAATCAAGAATTGTAACAATTTTCTTTAAAAGCTATTATTTATAAATGAAAAAATATTTATTTTTATTGTCCATTGCCAAAGATAAAATGTTAGACATAATACCCAATAAAAATTTAATTTAACTTATAATGTATTTAATTAGTTCAACCTAACTAAGGGTTGTGTTTAAGTTCTTTTGAGTAACACAAAACATGATGTTAGGAATGGAGCCTAATTATGAGGAGGCTAAACAGAGAAATTTTCTGGATTTACTGCAGGACGGGCAGGGAAAGTTTCCAGATTTACAGTCTGTTAGTCTACCAGAGAAAGTTTCCGGATTTACAATAGGACAACCAGGAAAAGTTTTTTTGTTTTTATCCCAAAATTAGATGTTGGGAACTCAATGTTAATCTTGGAATGTATTAAGAAAAGCAGTTTGTTTTTTCTGTTTTTTCTTATATATAGTTGTGAGGAAAAACAAAGAAGACTATGACAAAGAAAATTACTGTGTTAATTCCTTGGAAATATAGAGAGGAAATTACAGTAGATGTTTGTCGTAGGTTGTAACCCTCTATTTCTTGGATTGAGAAAATGAAGGACTGAAAATTCTCGATGGATGTAACCCACATTGGGTGAACCACGTTAAAATCATTGTCTCTTCTTCTGTGTGTGTTTGTCTAATTTTTCTTTAATTCTGCCGTTAAAGTTTGAAACACTATAATTGCTTTTCTATATAAATATATTTTATATAGTGATTTACTCTAACAAGTGTTATAAGAGCGGTTGTTTTGTTGGGTGCACTTGACAGAAGGAGAATTTTTGGATCAAGTGGGAGCAATGGTGGAAGAAGGGAGGTTTAGATTTCAAAAATTCAATGGCCAAAATTTTCAATTCTGGAAGATGCAAATGGAAGATTACTTGTACCAGAAGGATCTTTACTTACCTCTTGAGGGGGAAACAGAGAGACATTCATCTATGTCTGATGAGGAGTGGAGTCTCCTTGATAGAAAGGCATTGGGTATTGTGAGGTCGTGGCTTGGGAGCCACCGTAGCCTTCAACATCTCTGATGAAAAGACTACCAAGGGAGTCATGGATAAGTTGGCCAAGATGTATGAGAAACCATCAGCATCAAATAAGGTATTCTTAATGAAAAGGTTATTTAACATGAAAATGAGTGAAGGAGGATCTATGCATGATCATTTAAATGAATTTAATACTTGTCACTAATCAATTGCATTCGGTGAGGATTGATTTTGATGATGAGCTTAGGGCCTTATTAATCTTATGCTCTCTTCCAAAAAGTTGGAACAATTTGGTAATGGCGGTAAGTAACTCTGCTTCGAGTTCAAATAAATTAGAATTTGATGATGTGGTTGGTGTGATACTCAGTGAGGACATGAGAAGAAAAACCACAGGAGAATCATCTAGCACCGCCTTAACTATTGAGAATAGAGGAAGAGGAAGAGAAAGAGGCAAGAGTTCACATTGTGGAAAATCCAAAGGCATATCCAAATCACATGGAAAAGGAAAGCTACAGTGTTGGCACTATGGCAAAAAGGGTCATCTCAAGAAGGATTGTTGGTAAAGAAAGGGTGATGGAAATGAAGGTAATGATAATAATGGTAACACTTTAGAAGCCAATATTACTGGACAAATTCTACAAGATGCTTTAATCTTATCTCTTGATAGAAATAGTGATTATTGGGTAATTGATAGTGGTGCTTCATTCCATGCTACCTCACATAGGGAATACTTCATAGATTATGTTTTTGGAGATTATGGACAAGTTCTGTTGGGAAATGACCAACCATGTAAAATCATGGGTATTGGAAAGATTTTGATTAAATCCCCAAATGGATGTCAATGGGCTCTTAAAGAGGTGAGACACATACCATATTTAAAGAGAAATCTTATATCGGCAAGTAAGCTTGATGGTGAAGGATACACGGTTGCATTCGAAGAAAATGCTTGGAAAGTTACTAAAGGTTCATTGATAGTAGCTAGAGGTAAATTGGTGGGTACTCTTTATTTACTTACTGATTTTTCTCATTGCTCCATGAATTTAGTTTCTACAGGTGAGAGTGCATCTTTGTGGCACCAAAGACTTGGCCATATGAGTGGAAAAGGTATGGAAATTTTACATTCAAGAAAGTTATTGCCTAAGTTAAAAGAGATTGATTTGGAATTCTGTGAGGATTGTGTTTATGGTAAACCAAAGAGAGTTAGATTTCTCAAGGATGGCAAGGAAAGGAAGAAAGAGAAATTGGAGCTTGTGCACTCAGATGTTTGGGGCCCAGCTCAGGTAACTTCTCTTGGAGGTTCCTCTTACTATGTATTTTTTATTGATGATGCAACAAGGAAAACATGGATATATTGCATTAAGAATAAAAGTGATGTTTTTAATACCTTTAAGAATTGGAAAGCATTAGTTGAAAATGAAACTGGAAAAAGGTTAAAGTGTCTAAAGTCGGATAATGGTGGAGAATATTGCAATAGAGAATTTGATGTGTTTTGTTCTAAAAATGGAATTAGAAGAATCAAGGTAGTTCCAAGAACACCTCAAGAAAATGGGGTTGTCGAAAGAATGAATAGAACCATCATGGAGCGTGCTAGGAGCATGAGAATACATGCAGGCTTACCATTATTTTTATGGGCTCATGTTGTTGATACTGCAGTATATTTGATTAATAGAGGACCGTCTAGTGCTTTGGATGAAGGAATTCCAAAAGAGCTTTGGACAGGTAAACCAGTAAATTATTCTTTCCTTAAGGTATTTGGATGTGAGGCTTTTATGCATATAGACAAAGAGAATAGAAATAAGTTAGATGCTAATGCCCAAAAGTGCTATTTTATTGGTTACGGTATTGATGGCTTGGGTTACAGATTATGGGATTGTGATAACCGAAAAGTCATTAGAAGTAGGGATGTCATATTTAATGAAAAAAACTTGTATAAAGATCGGTTGCAGGGAAAGAAATAGAAAGAGGAAAATGCTGAATACATAGACCTTGATGGACACATAGAAAAGGTAACTCCAAAGGTGGTAGAAGATCAAAATGTACAGCAAGCAACAACAAGCACCTCAATCTCCAGAAAGTGTTGTTAGACGTTCTACCAGGATAAGTAAAATTCCACAACGTTTCTCTGATTATGTTTTGTATACTGATGCTGGTGAGCTAGAATGTTTTCATGAAGCATTACAAATGGATACCAGGAATAAGTGGGAGCTTGCAATGAATGAAGAAATGGACTCTTTATTTCACAACCAAACTTGGGATTTGGTTGAGCTACCCAAAGGTAAAAGAGCTTTGACCAATAAATGGGTGTACAGGATTAAAGAGGAGAATGAAGGGCATCAGAGATACAAAGCAAGACTAGTGGTCAAGGGATTTGCTCAGAAAAAAGGTATTTATTTTGATGAGATTTTTTCTCCAGTTGTAAAAATGACCTCTATTAGAGCTATTTTGAGTCTTGTAGCTATAGAAAAAAAAAAATTGGAGAAATTAGATGTGAAGACAGCATTTCTTCATGGTGATTTGGAGGAGGAAATTTATATGCACCAACCAGAAGGCTTTCAGGTGAAAGGTAAAGAGGATTGGGTATGTAAACTGAAAAAGAGCTTGTATGGGTTAAAACAAGCTCCTAGAAAGTGGTATTTAAAATTTGATAAGTTCATGGCTAATCAAAGGTTTGAAAGATGTCAAAGTGATCACTTGTGTATATTTTAAGCAAACTGGAAATGGTAACTATGTTATTTTGCTATTGTATGTGGATGACATGTTAGTTGCAGGAAAAAATATGCAAGATATAAACATGCTCAAGAAGAAGTTGGCCAAATCCTTTGCCATGAAGGATTTGGAGACAAGGAGAGTCACACTCTGAAATTATCACAAGCAAAATACATTGAAAAAGTGCTTAAGAGATTCAACATGAATAATGCAAATTCTGTTGCTACTCCATTGGCAAAGCATTTCAAACTCACCAAATATTTTTGTCCCAAGACACAAAAGGAACAAGAGCATATGGCTAAGGTTCCCTATGCATCAGCAGTTGGAAGTTTGATGTATGCAATGGTTTGTACAAGACCGAGATATTGCCCATGCAGTGGGAGTAGTGAGTAGATTTATGAGTAATCCAGGAAAAGGACATTGGCAAGCGGTAAAATGGATACTCAGGTACTTGAGAGGAACTTCAAATTATTCTTTGAATTTTGGAGGCTCTAATATATGCTTGAAAGGTTTTGTAGATTCTGATATGGCAAGTGATCTTGATGGTGGAAGGAGCACTACTGGCTACATATTTACTATAGGAGGAGGAGCGGTTAGTTGGATTTCTAAACTCCAACATGTAGTTGCCCTTTCAACCATCGAAGCTGAATATGTTGTTGCTACTGAAGCAAGCAAAGAGATGATTTGGTTGCAAAGACTAATGGAAGAATTGGGGAAGAAGCAAGAGGATAATAGGTTGTGGAGTGATAGCCAGAGTGCTATACACCTTGCAAAGAATTCAGCATTCCATTCAAAAACTAAACACATCAAACTCAGGTATCATTTCATTAGATCAGTAGTGGAAGATGGATCTTTGAAATTAGGGAAGGTTCACACATCACAAAATCCTGCTGATATGCTTACAAAAGTGGTGTCAAGAGAAAAGTTGAGCTTTTGCTCAACTTCGATTGGCCTTAAGGAATAAGAGGCCATGATGAGAATTTTTCAGTCCTTGGTTGCAGTATGGTGCAATGGAATTAGTCTCCAAGTGGGAGATTGTTAGGAATGGAGCCTAATTATGAGGAGGCTAAACAGAGAAATTTTTTGGATTTACTGCAGGACGGGCAGGGAAAGTTTCTAGATTTACAGTCTGTTAGTCTACCAGAGAAAGTTTCCGGATTTACAACAGGACAACCAGGGAAAGTTTTTTTGTTTTTATCCCAAAATTAGATGTTGGGAACTCAATGTTAATCTTGGAATGTATTAAGAAAAGCAGTTTGTTTTTTCTGTTTTTTTCTTATATATAGTTGTGAGGAAAAACAAAGAAGACTATGACAAAGAAAATTACTGTGTTAATTCCTTGGAAATATAGAGAGGAAATTACAGTAGATGTTTGCTGTAGGTTGTAACCCTCTATTGCTTGGATTGAGAAAATGAAGGACTGAAAATTCTCGGTGGATGTAACCCACATTGGGTGAACCACGTTAAAAATCGTTGTCTCTTCTTCTGTGTGTGTTTGTCTAATTTTTCTTTAATTCTGCCGTTAAAGTTTGAAACACTATAATTGCTTTTCTATATAAATATATTTTATATAGTGATTTACTCTAACACATGATTTTCCCTTTCAGTCCACATGCATTATTTAAATTGGCACATGTGTGGAATATGTTATTTGGAAATTGATGTCCTTCCACCTACCTTGTATAGTAACCCATAAGCTTGAAGTCAAAAATATGAATGTTCATTATTAATATATGGTAATGTGATGGTTACAAATCTCCTAAAGCCATTAATTATATAGGATATAATGTAGTAGTCTTAATAAATATTTTGCAATAAATGTTTCCTACCCTCTATACAATTTGGATTTAGTTATGAACTTTAAGAATCTTAATATGTGATTGTCATTTATTTTTATACTACCCGATGAGATGACACCCTTATTATGAAAATAAACATGCAGTATCATGCGATCTATTTTTTGTATTGGCTAGTATACCTCATGCACTCTTATATTGTTTTCAAAAAATTAAATCTATTCAATATAATTTGATCTGAATCCTTCGAGTGCGTGTCAAATGGATGATAACGGTACAAATCCTAAGCGACCGATGGTCCCCTTCACATCGTGTCAATAATAACAAAGTGGAATAAGTTTGGTGGAAGAAGCCCCTATGGTTTGAACCCTGCGCTTGTGAGTTACTAAAAATAGTGTGGTTGTGACCAACTCTCTTATATAACCGAAAAAAATATAATCTTGTTGAAAAAATAGGATTTTTCATGCAAAAATACTTATTAATCCATACTAAAATATGACTATAACTTCTAATAAAATCACCAAAAGAAATAATAGGTGTTCAATTTAACCAATGGAAATTAAGAATTTTTAACAATTATCATTAAAAGCTATGATTTACAAATGAAAACATGTTTATTTTTACTACCCATTATCAAGGATAAGATGTTAGACATGATACCCAACAAAAATTTAATTTAATTATAATGCATTTGATTAGTTCAACCTAAATAAGGGTTGTGATTAATTTCTTTTGAATAGCACAAATCATGATTGTCCCTTTTAGTGCACATGCATTATATAAATTGGAACATGGGTGGAATATATTATTTGAAATTTGATATGTCCTTCCACCTACCTTCTATAGCAACCCATCTCTTGAAGTAAAAAAAAAATGAATGTTCATAATTAATATGTATGGTAATGTGATGGTTACAAGTTTCATGAAGGCATTAATTATATGAGATTTTATATGATAATGTAGTAATCTTAGTAAATCTTTTGCAAAAAAAATTTCCACCTTCTATACAATTTGGATATAGTTATGAACTTTAAGAATCTTCATTTGTAATTATCATTTATTTTTATAATACCATGGTGAGATTAGACCCTTAGTATGAAAATAAACATTCAATATCATGTGATCCATTTCTTGTATTGGTTGCACTCTAATAAATTTATCAAAAATTTAAACTATTCAATATAATCTTTAAAACACTAAAAATTTAAATTGAAACTTTTCTTCCCCATAACCTATTTTGCAATAATAATCACATACTTATATGTAGTACTAACATAAATATTTTTGAACACTTCGACAAAAGGTCTTCCATGGCCATATACCAACTACCCTTAACATGTGGTAAGTTTAGTAAATCATGAAAATAAGGGTAAGCTTTGTATCACTAGTTGCTAAAAATATATTTTTTGAGTATCATAATTCCTTTATTTTAATAATCCCACTAGTTCTCTCATTAACCCTCCTTCAATTAAATGTCGAGGCTTATTTGAATGCATTATCTTCAACTATAGGGATTGTGGGAAGACCACTTCCCTTACAAAGGAGTCAAATATGATTATCCCACCTTCTTCGAGAGGTCCAAGGTTCAAACCGTGGTGTGGGTGAGTGTGTGAGGGGGTGGGTGTGTGGTGGCTTTGTGTTAAATTCCCTATTGATAAGTATAGCTCTCAATTTTATGAGGGGTCATGGTTGGGAGGAGACTGCTTAACCCTGTACGTCGATCATAGGGGTTTCTTATAATAACCAAATCAATATATATATATATATATATATATATTTTAAGCAAAAAACCCCTTGCGGGGCCGCCTTGGTCTAAGAGACCACGAACAGGGGGTTCTACATCGTCAAAGTCACCCGGGGTCGCACCCAACCCTGCCCGTACCAACATTATCAATTGGATTTTGGGTACCCAATTCAGCTTTTTGGTAGGGTGGAGATTCGAACCTGGCACCTCCCTTGGATTATTGCCCTCTCCTCTCCAACTCACCTACAACACTTGGGTAACATATATATATATATATATATATATATATATATATATATATATATATATATATATATATATATATATATATATATATATGTTTATCCCACAATGGAAAAGGAACTAGTGGTTGTCATTGTAGAGGTCAAAAATATTAAGTAGAAAATCAATGTTGGGCTCCTAGCACACCCAAGCTTGCTTATGCAAAGACAACGATGTCATCATCAACACTAGACATCTCACTTCCATCCTCAACATTAATATATCATCAAAACTATCACCATAAACTCCAATATCATGTTGTAAGATCTCATCAATGTTGTTGCTAAGGTTGGTCTTGCTTTGCCCACCTCCACATCATGGTATGGAATCTCTATAGACAACATTGTTAGAAAATATGTTCATAATAGTAGCCTTCGTGGCAAAGATTCCACCATTATTAAATAATTTTTTTTGTTACATAGGAGAGTTGGTCACAACCACACTATTTTTAGTAACTCACAAGTAAATATCAAGTATTCTATTAATTCATCACTCATTGGATCTGTAAGACCTTCAATGAATGCCTAAGATATAATTATAAAGCACTTAATAAATGATACATGTAATTGGAGTTGCATGTAGAAGGTAATATATATTACATATAACTATTACAATATTCACTCTAAGCATTTTGATATTAACATAAATTGGAACCATAGTTCACATTAAATATATAATATATGCAGAAGAGATCTTCCAGGGATTACGATGAGTGATGACAAGCAAACAATCGGGCGGCATCTCATTAAGAGGAGAAAAGTAGAACAAAGCTATTGATCAGTCGAGGAGTTGTGCGCAATCATGCGGTAGACCCATCCCCATGCGACAATGAACTAAGAAGCGGACAACCTGCTTGCTGAGAGAGGAATTGACCAAAATGGAAAATTCAAGGGGAAAGACCCCCCTGACAAGCCAGGCGGCAATGGGAAAAAATGTGGCCAAACCTCCTACGCAGAGCTCCTCCAGAGCAAATCCAGATAGACTACATCCACACCGAGTAACTTTGTAACCCTAAACAACTCATGAACGGGTATGCCACCCGATATTCCTTCTCCCTGGTTGGGAAATTCATTGGGGGACGATCGAATATGGACTCAATCTGACACTGGGTGATAGTCAAGTGGTAAACCCTAGGAAGTCTGGAGTTGTCCATAATGTCTAGGGGGTTTTTTATGATCCAACTCAACATGCAAGAGGATGCATAGTACATTTTTTCTAGGGGTCCCTATTTTTTAGAAGGCGAAGCCTTTTTCTCAGAATATGGGAACCAAAGTTCAACCCAGAGACCCAGAACATTAACCATACTCCCATATGGGTCCAACTCCCAAATCTCCCTGCTCACTTCTTCTATGAGGACGCACTCCAAGGTATTAGACCACACATTCAAGAAATTAGTCACTATCAATCCAGCAACCTGCGCTAGAACTCGCCTCACCCAAGCATGCATTTGTGTCAATGTGAATCTGGAATCTCAGCTTCCAGGTCACCTTAACCTAATCTATAGATATTTCAAATTAAGATAACCATTGGAATTTGAGAACAAACCCGCTTTCTGCTCGGAGTGCCAAAATCAAGAGCATCTCCTGCCCTAGTTCCCAAAATGCAAAAATACGAAGTCTGAACTCCAGACCATGGTGCGCCCAGACTAAGCTGGCAGACAAAAGACTAACACTAAAACAAGACTGATCCTAAACCTGTGAACCGTGAAACCTTCTCTGACGCAGCATGAAATAAAATATACAATCAAAAAAATTAACAAAAATGCAGCGGACAAATGTTTATTAAAATGCACCCATCCAACATTACATTCACTTGCTAATAAAATTATATGGTGTGTAGGGGATAAGAAGGGAGAAAATAGGGGATAGGAAGGGGCATAGGGATAAGGAGGTTGGAGGGATAAGGATGGAATATAGGAGAAGAAATAGGAGGGAGTTAGGGAGAATAGGGTTTTAAAAAAAACAAATTGCCAACAACACTTACCGACAAAGTGAGGGAGTTTTCACACTTAGACTTAGAAAAGAGATTTTTCTAAGCCACTTTCGAAGCAACCCTATTCACACTTGCAACATTCTCCCCCTTAAAGTTGAGAGGACTGACTACATAGTCTCTCAGCTTTACAAATTGATCTTTAGTCATCGCCTTTGTGAAGATGTCTACGATGTTTTCCAAAGTGTGACAGTATGGAAGCTCAACAATTTCATGTTCCACCATATCTCTGATGAAGTGATACTTCATATCAAAATGCTTCATTCTGCTATGGTGGACAGGATTATATGCCAACTTAATGGTACTAATGTTATCGTAGTAGATTCTGGTCGGACCACTTTGCTGTTCTCCAATCTCTTCTAGTACTTTCCTTAGCCACAAGGCTTAAGTACTTGCATAAGTAACCGCTATATACTCAGCTTCTGTTGAAGAGAGTGCTACTACTGTCTGCTTTTTAGAACTCCAAGTTATTAGTCCTGATCCAAGACTAAAACAATTTCCTGATGTTGACTTCCTATCATCAATATTGCTACCCCAATCACTATTGCTGAAGCCTACAAGCTTGATAATGTTACATTTATGGTACTGGATTCCAAAATCCACTGTACCTTTCACATATCTCAAAATTCGTTTAGCTACCTGCAAATGCAGCTCACATGGGTTAACCATAAATCTAGAAACAAGAGATACAGCATACTGAATATCTGGTCTGGTGTTGGCGAGAAACATCAAACTCCCAACCATGCTTCTGAAAGTGGTCATGTCAACTTTTGGTGCTCCATCATCTTTGCTTAATTGGATCCCATGTCCAACTAGAGTTGCAACTGGTTTGCAATGCTCCATAGCAAACTTCTTGATCATATCCTGAGCATACTTATGTTGATAGATGAAGATCCCTGTATCTGACTGATGAACCTCCATTCCAAGGTAGTAGTGCATTAAGCCAAGATCCTTCATCTCAAACTACGTCATCATGGAGTGTTTGAACTCCATATTCATTTTTTCATTACTACCCATAAAAATAAGATCATCCACATACAAACAAAGTATGAGGATGTCTTTACCTTGCTTGAGGTAGTAGAGTGTGGGTTTATTTTTTCTCCTGGTGAACCCATATTCTTTGAAGTACCCATCAATGCATGAGTACCAAGCTCTTGGTGCCTGTTTAAGACCATAGAGTGCCTTCTTCAATCTGTAAACAAGGTGTTCCTTACCTTGCACTTCAAATCCCTGTGGTTGCTCAACATAAACTTCTTCTATCAAGTAACCATTGAGAAATGCACTCTTGACATCCATGTGTTGGACTTTCCATCCTTTGTGTGCAGCTAAGGCAAGAACTGCTTACGATAGTCTCCTGTCTGGCTACAGGAGCAAAAGTCTCTTCACAATCTATTCCATATTTCTGAGTAAAACCCTTTGCCACTAATCTTGCCTTATGCTTCTCAATGCTTCCATCAGCATTAAACTTGGTCTTGAAGATCCATTTACCTCTTTCCTTTAGGAAGCTTCACGAGCTCCCAAGTGTCATTGTTTTTTATAGAGGTTATCTCCTCTTTCATGGCATCTTGCCAAATCTTTTGAGTTCATGCCTTCTCATAACTAGAAGGTTCAAGCTGTGCACTAGTTAACAAAGCATAGTTAACTTGATCTCCCCTAGGTTCCTGTTGGGATTCATCATCACCATACAAGTGCATACTTTCTAATCTGTGTAAAACAGATTCCATTTCACTAGCTTGACTCCTAGTATATCTTCTTGAAAAAAATTTATCCAACATATGAGATGATGGATGATACTGTAAAGTTCTCTTACCTTTGGATGGAACATCAATGTCCATTGGTGAGGAACTTACTGATCGCTATGGAGAAGGACTTGGAGAAGCAGTTGAATCGGAAGATGGACTTGGAGGATGTGTGGGAGGAGACTGCTTTCCTTTCTATGGGAGCTGCGGTTGCACTCGTCTGAGCAACTATATCTATGGCTTCAACATCACTAAATATTTGGGGCTTACCCCACTCTCCCCCTTCATCAAAAATCACATCTCTTGAAACCACTATCTTTCAAGTCGTAGGATTGTAGAGTCTATAACCCTTTGTGTTTTCACAGTATCCTACAAAAATGCATGCCTGACTCTTTGGATCCAGCTTCTTTCTCAACTCATCAAGAATGTGAGCATATGCCAATGAACCAAATACTCTAAAATACTTCACATTTGGTTTCTTACCATACCAGGCTTGGTAAGGTGTCTTCCCTTTCAAACTTGAAGTAGGACTTCTGTTCAAGATGTGAACACTAGTCCTTGTTGCATCTCCCCAATATGAATTACTCAAATGCTTTGTCTGAAGCATTGATCTTGCCATCTCCACAATGGTGCGATTTTTCCTTTCTGCTACACCATTTTGCTGTGGAGTGTAGGCAGTTGTGAACTACCTCTTGATGCCATGATGTTTACAAAAATTCAAAAATTGATTAGAGGAGTATTCTCCTCCTTTATCTGATCTAAGACATTTTTACGAATATCCACTCTCACTTTCAACTTTTGCTTTAAAATCAACAAAGCATGCAAATGCTTCATCCTTATGCTTCAAAAAATATATCCAATACATTCTTGTGCAATCATCAATGAAAAGTAGGAAGTAAGAGTGGTTACCTAGACTCTTGGTCTGGATCGGACCACAGATGTCTGAATGTACTAACTGGAGCGGATAGCTACCCCTCCATGCTTGTCCATGAGGAAATTTCGATCTGGCATGTTTGCCCAAGGCACACCCTTCACAGACTTCCTTACTATCTTGAATTTTGGGAAGTCCAGTTACCATTGCTTATGAAGTTAGCATTTTCAAACTTGCTAAATTCAAATGACCATATCTCAAGTGCCATAGGACACTTGGATTGGTAATAGCAACATTTGCTAACTTATTTCCTCCTGGCTGGCCAAACTTCAAAGGGAATAATCTATTCTTTGACATTGGCACTTGTGTAATGATTTTATTACTATTGTTTTTGTCACAAATGGTGCATTTACCCTCATCAAAAATCAACTTATAATTCTTTTCAAGCATTTGACCAACACTTAAAAGATTGTGTTGAAGATGAGGTGTGTAATAGATATCACTTACTTGCTTGATTCCTTCTTTCGTTGGAACCTCCATGGCTCCAATGCCTTCTACTGCCAATGATTTGTCATCACCCAATCGGATGTTGGATTTGTATGAGGAGTCTAAAGTAGCAAAGAGTTCTTCTTTGCCACTCATGTGATTTGAACACCCCGTGTCCAAAATCCATGTATCATTCATATTTTGCTCTGTCTGGCCATAAGAAAGAAAGAGATTTGTGGACTCTTCCTCTTCTCCAAAATTCCCAAACTGACTGCTCTGGTTGCTGCTGCTTCCTTGCGAAGTCTTTGACCAATAATCTCGAGCATAATGGCCAGGTTTGCCACAATTATAGCAAACTTGTTTTGATTTATCTCCTCATTTTCCTTTGCCAGATTGTTTCCCTCTATTTTGCTGTTGTCCTCCTCTATTCTGATTTCCACATCTGTTGGATGATCCTCCTCTGTTAGGAGTTCCTCCTCTTTGATTATTCCTGCCTCTGCCTCTTTGTTGACCTCTGCCATGGCCTCTACCTCTTCCTTCATGTGTGGCAAAAGCTTTCTCATCTCCTCCATAACTAGTGGTAGGAGTTTCCTGTAACCTCTCTTCATGTGAGAGAAGTGAACCAGTTAGTGCATCAAAAGACAATGAGGTTAAGTCTTTGGATTCTTCAATAATTATTGCAACAGAATTCCATTTAGGAAGAAGTGTTCTCAACACTTTCTTCACCATAACCTCTGGCTTAATATCTTCCCCTAGTGTGACAATTTTGGATTTTTCTATGTTTCTTTTCTAGTCTTTTTATCAGCATTAGAGAAAGTTGCCCATTCAGCAGCAGTAGGTTCAGTATAGCCCTCTTCGACTACATCCCATAAACCTTTTCCTATCAAAAGGGTTTTCATTTTAATAGACCAATACTCATAATCTCCTCCATTGAACTCAGGAATCGGAAGACTAGTATTGGATGCCATTGCAGAATAAAAACAAACTTTATTTGAAGCAAACAAGTACTATAAAGCAGTACAAAGAGATTAATGATTCAAATCAAATCTCGCCTTTTTAGTACATTCAGGTTCTGCTTCGGAACTGCTGCTGATGACAATGACCTCAGGTTCTTCAGGATCCACTTCCTCTGGATCTTCTTCTTCTTCTTCTGCTTCTTCTTCTTCTGCTTCTTCTTCTTCGTCTTCTTCTTCTGCTGCTGCTTCGGGTTCAGGAGAGCGTGGTGAATAGCTCTCACTTGACTCTGCTACCCGTACACCAGGTGTATAACTGGCACTTGCTTGATCCTCTGGAACAACTTCCTCTGGTACAACTTCCACAGTCTCGAACTCTTCAATTCTTTGTCCGAAAATGTTGTCTTCTGAATCTGCCTCGTACCCTGAATCTGGATTCCTCAGATGATCAATCACCTGATTTTCCAGCTGACAAAACACTGTATGCAGACTAGTTCGACGAACCCTTTCATCAAAGGATTCCGGTGTCTCTCGTCTCAAAATCGAGAGTAGTGCATTATAGCACCCCTCAGACCGGAACATCTAACATTTCACGGGCACATTATTTCTCGTTTTCACCAAAAAACTCTTCTAACAAGGTTTTTTTTTTAATTTTTATAAAGTTTTAAAAAAAAAAATTTAATAAATTTTTATATTTTTTTTAAATTACCTTTTAAATTAATTTATTAAAAAGATAATTTTAAATAAAATATAAATTAAATTTATTAAATAATTTTAAAAACTTTTAATAAAAACTTTAAAACCTTTTAAAATAAAAATAAAAATAAAAACTTTTTACCTTTTGCGGGCGGGCGATTCGACCCCGCGACCTCCCCAAAGACGGACGGCCGCTTTACCGCTACGCCAAGCGGCCGAGCTGAGACAATAAGGGACTTTCTCCCTTTTAAATTCGACGGCAGCGAAATTTAAAAAAAAAAAAATTAAAACCTTTTTTTTAAATCGGCGGTAGCGGGATTCGATCCCGGATCCACCTCCCTGCGAGCGGACTGTCTTGGCCGCTGCACCACGTCCCTCGGACGTGACTTCACCAGCATGGGAGGCAATGATAAAGCACGACAGGATAATTTTTTGTTAAAAAATATTTGCATACCAATTATCCCACATTTGCTGTGGGAGATCTCCGACGGGGTTTATCAACCCAAACCCGCACAAACAATCTCGACTGCCTTCGGGCAGTCAAACGATGCAATTTTTCCGCCCACGTAGCCAATTGCAAACCGACACGTCAGCACGCCACTCGTTGCCACGTGGCAAAATTTTGGACCAATCAAGTGTCACCACGTCACATGCCGCCTCGTCAGCTCGATCATCGCCATGTCAGCCAATCGCACGTTGCCATGTCAGCCTCCTTGCCTCGATCCGCATGTTATCAACTGCCAATCGATCGTTGCCACGTGTCGTCTCAGAATCCGTTCCGAGCCTACTGTCTGCTGCCACGTGTCACCTCGGGATCTGTGTCGTTGCCACGTGTCACCTCGGGATCCATGCCCGAACTGCTTCAAGAACTACGCCCGAGTCTGCTCACGATTTGCCTCGAGATCCGAGCTGACTGACTCTTGCCTCAGGATGCGTGCTCGCCTGGCCTCACCTCGGGAACCGTGCTCAACTGCTGTCGAAATCTGGCTCTGATACCAGATGTGAACCGTGAAACCTTCTCTGACGTAGCACGAAATAAAATATACAATTAAAAAAATTAACAAAAATGCAGCAGACAAATGTTTATTAAAATGCACCCATCCAACATTACATTCACTTGCTAATAAAATTATATAGTGTGTAGGGGATAAGAAGGGAGAAAATAGGGGATAGGAAGGGGCGGAGGGATAAGGAGGGAATATAGGAGAAGAAATAGGAGGGAGTTAGGGAGAATAGGGTTTTAAAAAAACAAACTGCCGACAACACTTGCCGACAAAGTGAGGGAGTTTTCACACTTAGGCTTAGAAAAGAGATTTTTCTAAGCCACTTTCGAAGCAACCCTATTCACACTTGCAACAAAACCCGAAGAGCAATTAACAGATTTGACCATCGCCAATCAAAGTTTTGCAAAATGCAAGTAGTATGTTCTCTATCTATAATAAATTTAATTTACTCAATGATTCTGGTTCCATTGAGATGATTGAGGAAGGAGAGCTCCCTGTCAAGGTTTTCCCTGCTCCAAACCTAGTCCCCCAACCATGCCCTAATGCCTACCCTCCCTAGGAAAATCCCTTTCCCCCTCCTCCTCTATGCCTGTCTCCCTAATAGCATCGTCTGTTGAAGCCCACCTCCTAGATCCCCTCGGCCCTCCACCCCTCGTCCTCATCGCCCCCACCTTATTGGAATGAATCTCCCACCCCTTCGACCAAAACAAACAACATTGAGTCTGATAACGAGGATTCTGCCCAAGATTCCCCAGAACCCTGGAGCCCAAAACAAACTCAAAGCTTCATAAGGTCTTAGATTGATGTAGGAAGGGATAGAAAGAAGGGTAGGCCTTCCAGTGCCGAACGAAGAAGCTGTGACACCGTCGAAGACATAGCCAATGGCACACTGAAAACCTTGTTCTAGGAAATCAAAAACATCATCAAGGAAGAAAGCAAAAAATCCAAACCCCCCATGCAACAAGGCAAAGGGGGCAAAAAACCCTCCAAAAGTTCCAAATGAAAGTCCTATCCTAGAATGCAAGAGGACTGAATGGGGCAGCCAAACAAAGACTGGATTTCACCTTAAATAAATAATCAAACCCATCTGAAGTCTGTTCTGTTGCTCTCAACCGCATCCATGAAGTGATAGACCATCTAAATACGGTCGTCAACATCATCCATGAAGGTAGTGCCATCCTCTCCAGCGTGATTATTGAATTGCAAGACCTCCCAGCTATGCTCCAGACCCTTCTGCCTCCTGAGCAGAAAGATAATGTGTAGCAAGAGGGAGGAATTGAGTCCTAGTAGATCGGGGAAGTTGATGTCAGGCAACTGGACTGCCTATGATTGTTATGAATACTTCTCAATTTTTTTTTGGTGTTTCTGGCCATGAATGGCCTAGGTAATAGGGGGTTAAGCCCTCAGTTGTTTTTTGTCAGTTTGCTCCAATTATGCACTAATGACACTTTACATGCCCACTGTAATAGAGACGGGACCCTTCAACCTAAGTTGTAATTAAATCTTTTACCTACCAAAAAAATATATAATATATGCAAAAATTTTAATACCAAATATATTTATAATTACATATACTCACAACTACATAACACTTGCTTTAAAACCCTTCATAGGATTTTATTGCATTGATATTAGGGATTTTTTTTAATTTAAAGACACCTATAAAATACACAAATACCTTAAACAATATTAATATCAAAAAAAGCATTTTGACATTAACATAAATTGGAACCATAGTTCACATTAAATATATAATATATGCAAAAATTTAAATACCAAATATATTTATAATTACAGACTCACACCTACATAACACTTGCTTTAAAACCCTTCATAGGATTTTATTGCATTGATATTAGGGATTTTTTTAATTTAAAGACACCTATAAAATACACAAATACCTTAAACAATATTAATATCAAAGAGAAAAAATATACTAACATATCATCCACATCATTTTTTTTTTCAGTTGGTTATATGGGATTGAAATAGGCCCTACCCTTATTACATTGTCACCATATAGTCATATTACAATTTTTTTTAGATATTATCTATGTATTGTTTTGGCAAGATTTGAACCTTGATCTCTTCCTTACATTTGAAGGAATCTAACCACTTTAGTTAATATCACTCGATATGTCAATAAAACTTTTAATACATTTCTAAAACTTTTTAAAAAATATATGGATGATATAGCCCACACCAAGGTTCAAATTTTTGTGATACCAAATAAATCATATGACTCAATATAATTTACCTTTTTACTACCTTGGTGAGATCAAACCCTTGACATGAAAATAAACTTGCAATATCATGTGATCCATTTTTTAATCAATGCTTATTATACACATCCACCATGGGGCTTGAACCGAGGTCTCATCGAGAATGCAAATGGTGTCCTTGATGGTAGACCACAGGCGCACACATATGTGATCCATTTCTTGCATTGGCTAGTAGACCTCATGCACTCTAATAAATTTATCAAAAATTTAAACCTATTCAATATAATCATGTTGAAAAAATTGGATTTTTCATGAAAGGATATTTATTAATCTATACGAAGCATATAACTATAACTTCTAATAAATCACCAAAACAAATAATAGGTGTTCAATTTAACTAAAAGGAAAATAAGACTTTTTAACAATTATCTTTAAAAGCTATATTTATAAATGAAAAAAAGTTTATTTTTACTGTCCATTGCCAAGGATAAGATGTTAGACATAATACCCAATAAAAATTTAATTCACCTTATAATGCATTTAATTAGTTCAACCTAACTAAGGGTTGTGATTAAGTTCTTTTGAGTATCACAAAGCATGATTATCCCTTTCAGTGCACATGCATTATTTAAATTGGCACATGTGTGGAATATGTTATTTAGAAATTGATGTCCTTTCACCTACCTTATATAGTAATGCATATGCTTGAAGTTAAAAAAATGAATGTTCATAATATATATATATATATATATATATATATATATATATATATATATATATATATATATATATATGGCGTAATGTGATGGTTACAAGTCTCCTAAAGGCATTAAAGATTTTATTTGATAATGTAGTAGTCTTAATAAATCGTGTGCTATAAATGTTTCCTACCCTCTATACAATTTGGATTTAGTTATGAACTTTAAGAATCTTAATATGTAATTATCATTTATTTTTATACTACCTTAGTGAGATGAGACCCTTAGTATGAAAATAAACATGCAATATCATGTGATTTATTTCTTGTATTGGCTAGTATACCTCATGCACAAATTTAAATCTATTCAATATAATCTTGTTGAAAAATAGGATTTTTCATGCAAGGATATTTATTAGTCCATACCAAGCATATGACAATAACTTATAATAAAATCATCAAAAGAAATAATAGGTGTTCAATTTAACCAATAAAAATTAAGAATTTTTAACAATTATCATTAAAAGCTATGATTTACAAATGAAAAAATGTTTATTTTTACTACCCATTGCCAAGGATAAGATGTTAGACATAATACCCAATAAAAAATTAATTTAATTTATAATATACTTAATTAGTTCAACCTAACTAAGGGTTGTGATTAAGTTCTTTTGAGTAGCACAAAGCATGATTATCCCTTTCAGTGTACATGCATTATATAAAATGGTACATGTGTGGAATATGTTATTTGGAAATTGATGTCCTTCCACCTACCTTGTATAGTAACCCATATGCTTGAAGTCAAAAAGATGAATGTTCATAATTAATATAATGGTTACAAGTCTCCTAAAGGCATTAATTATATAAGATTTTATTTGATAATGTTGTGGTCTTAATAAATATTTTACAATAAATGTTTCCTACCCTCTATACAATTTGGATTTAGTTATGAACTTTAAGAATCTTAATATGTAATTATCATTTATTTTTATACTACCCTGGTGACATGAGACCCTTAGTATGAAAATAAACATGCAATATCATGTGATCTATTTCTTGTATTGGCTAGTATACCTCATGCACTTTTATAATGTTTTCAAAAATTTAAACCTATTCAATATAATCTTGTTGAAAAATAGGATTTTCATGCAAAGATATTTATTAGTCCATATGAAACATATAACTATAACTTCTAATAAAATCACCAAAAGAAATAATAAGTGTTCAATTTAACCAATAGAAATTAAGAATTTTTAACGATTATCATTAAAAGCTATGATTTACAAATGAAAAAATGTTTATTTTTACTACCCATTACCAAGGATAAGATGTTAGACATAATACCCAATAAAAATTTAATTTAATTTATAATGTATTTAATTAGTTTAACCAAACTAAGGGTTGTGATTAGGTTCTTTTGAGTAGCACAAAGCATGATTATCCCTTTTAGTGTACATGCATTATTTAAATTGGCACATGTGTGGAATATGTTCTTTGGAAATTGATGTCCTTCCACCTACCTTGTATAGTAACCCATATGCTTGAAGTCAAAAAGATGAATGTTCATAATTAATATATATGGTAATGTGATGGTTACAAGTCTCCTAAAGGCATTAATTATATAAGATTTTATTTGATAATGTTGTGGTCTTAATAAATCTTTTGCAATAAATGTTTCCAACCCTCTATACAATTTGGATTTAGTTATGAACTTTAAGAATCTTAATATGTAATTATCATTTATTTTTATACTACACTGTGAGATGAGACCCTTAGTATGAAAATAACCATGCAATATCATGTGATCTATTTATTGTATTGGCTAGTATACCTCATGCACTCTTATAATTTTTTCAAAAATTTAAACCTCTTCAATATAATCTTGTTGAAAAATAGGATTTTTCATGCAAAGAGATTTATTAGTCCATATGAAGCATATAACTATAACTTCTAATAAAATCACCAAAAGAAATAAAGGTGTTCAATTTAACCAATAGAAATCAAGAATTGGTAACAATTATCATTAAAAGCTATTATTTATAAATGAAAAAATGTTTATTTTTATTGTCCATTGCCAAAGATAAGATGTTAGACATAATACCCAATAAAAATTTAATTTAACTTATAATGCATTTAATTAGTTCAACCTAACTAAGGGTTGTGATTAAGTTCTTTTGAGTAACACAAAGCATGATTGTCCCTTTCAGTGCCCATGCATTATTTAAATTGGCACATGTGTGGAATATATTATATGGAAATTGATGTCCTTCCACCTACCTTGTATAGTAACCCATAAGCTTGAAGTCAAAAAGATGAATGTTCATAATTAATATATGGTAATGTGATGGTTACAAGTCTCCTAAAGCCATTAATTATACAGGATTTTATTTGATAATGTAGTAATCTTAATAAATCTTTTGCAATAAATGTTTCCTACCCTCTATACAATTTGGATTTAGTTATGAACTTTAAGAATCTTCATATGTGATTGTCATTTATTTTTATACTACCTGGTGAGATGAGACCCTTATTATGAAAATAAACATGTAGTATTATGTGATTTATTTCTTTTATTGGCTAGTATACCGCATGCACTCCTATATTTTTTTCAAAAAATGAAACATATTCAATATAATTTGATCTGAATCCTTAGAGTGCGCGTCAAATGGATGATTACGGTACAAATCCCAAATGGATGATAACGGTACAAATCCCAAGCGACCGATGATCTCCTTCACGTCGTGTCAATAATAACAAAGTGGAATAAGTTTAGTGGAAGCAGCCCCGTGGTTTGAACCCTGCGCTTGTCAGTTACTAAAAATAGTGTGATTGTGACCAACTCTCTTATATAACCGAAAAAAATATAATCGTGTTGAAAAAATAGGATTTTTCATGCAAGGAAATTCATTAATCCATACTAAACATATGACTATAACTTCTAATAAAATCACCAAAAGAAATAATAGGTGTTCAATTTAACCAATGGAAATTAAGATTTTTTAACAATTATCATTAAAAGCTATGATTTACAAATGAAAAAATGTTTATTTTTACTACCCATTGCCAAGGATAAGATGTTAGTCATGATACCCAACAAAAATTTAATTTAATTATAATGCATTTGATTAGTTCAACCTAACTAAGGGTTGTGATTAAGTTCTTTTGGATAGCACAAAGCATAATTGTCCCTTTTAGTGCACATGCATTATATAAATTGGCATATGGGTGGAATATATTATTTGAAAATAGGTATTTCCTTCCACCTACATTCTATATCAACCCATCTCTTGAAGTAAAAAAAAAAATGAATGTTCATAATTAATATGTAGGGTAATGTGATGGTTACAAGTTTCATGAAGGCATTAATTATATGAGATTTTATATGATAATGTAGTAATCTTAGTAAATCTTTGGCAATTATTTTTTTCCACCTTCTATACAATTTGGACTTAGTTATGAACTTTAAGAATCTTCATTTGTAATTATCATTTATTTTTATAATACCATGGTGAGATTAGACCCTTAATATCATTTACTTTTATAATACCATGGTGAGATTAGACCCTTAATATCATGTGATCCATTGCTTGTATTGGTTGCACTCTAATAAATTTATCAAAAATTTAAACTATTCAATATAATTTTTAAAACACTAAAACTTTAAATTGAAACTTTTCTTCCCCATAACCTATTTTGCAATAATAATCACAAACTTATATGTAGTACTAACATAAATATTTTTGAACACTAAGACAAAAGGTCTTGCAAAGCCAGATACCAACTACCCTTAACATGTGGTAAGTTTAGTAAATCATGAAAATAAGGGTAAGCTTTGTATCACTAGTTGCTAAAAATACATTTTGTGAGCACCATAATTTTTTTTTTTTTTTTTAAAGCTAAATTATATTATATCATTAACCGGAACATTACAATATTTTGGTGTTAATACTGTCCACCAACTAAAAAACAAAATGAGGTGGATCAGGAGTAAAGCATCCATAACTGAATATACATAAGAATAGAAACTAATATCAACAAAAAGCCTATAGCTATATCTTGTTGCAATACACTATATATCAACATTCATCTGTGGGAGAGTTTGTTATATGAAAAAAATCTAGGCATGTCTTTCATGCTATCTTCTGCAGTCTTCAGAGAATAAAAATAAGTAATCAAACCTTGAACTTGCTTATCATTGTTAACTGTCTTCTTCTTAGCTTCCTGTTGGAATTTTTGAAGAGCTTGAATCATATCATTGTTAATTCCCTTTTTTAATAATCCCACTAGTTCTTTCATTAACCTTCCTTCAATTAAATATTGAGGCTTCTCTAAATGCATTATCTTCAACTATAGGGCTTGTGGGAAGACCACTTCCCTTGCAAAGGAGTCAAATATGTTTATCCCATCTTCTTCAGGAGGTCCAAGGTTCAAACCATGGCGTGGGCGAGTATATGAGGGGGTGGGTGTGTGGTGGCTTTGTGTTAAATTCCCTATTGATAAGTATAGCTCTAGGCTTTATGAGGGGTCATGGTTGGGAGGAGATCGCTCAGCCCTATACGTCGATCATAGGGGTTTCTTACAATAACCATATATATATATATATCCCACAATGGAAAAGGAACTAGTGGTTGTCATTGTAGAGGTCAAAAATATTAAGTAGAAAATCAATGTTGGGCTCCTAGCACACCCAAGCTTGCTTATGCAGAGACAACAATGTCATTATCAACACTAGACATCTCACTTCCATCCTCAACATTAATATATCATCAAAACTATCACCATAAACTCCAATATCATGTTGTAAGATCTCATCAATGTTGTTGCTAAGGTTGGTCTTGCTTTGCCCACCTCCACATCATGGTATGGAATCTCTATAGACAACATTGTTAGAAAATATGTTAGTGACAGTAGCCTTCGTGGCAAAGATTCCACCATTAATAAATAAGTTTTTTTGTTTTTTTTTTTGTTACATAGGAGAGTTGGTCACAACCACACTATTTTTAGTAACTCACAAGTAAAGATCAAGTATTTTATTATTTTATCACTCATTGGAACTCTAAGACCTTCAATGAATGCCTAAGATATAATTATAAACCACTTAATAAATGATATATGAAATTGGAGTTGCATGTCGAAGGTAATACATATTACATATCTATTACAATATTCACTCCGAGCATTTTCACATTAACATAAATTGGAACCATAGTTCACATTAAATATATAATATATGCAAAAATTTAAATACCAAATATATTTATAATTACATAGACTCACAACTACATAACACTTGCTTTAAAACCCTTCCTAGGATTTTATTGCATTAATATTAGGGATTTTTTTTAATTTAAAGACACCTATAAAATACACAAATACCTTAAACAATATTAATATCAAAAAGAAAAAAGATACTAACATATCATCCATATCAATAAAACTTATTTTTTTCCAATTGGTTATATGGGATTGAAATAGGCCCCACCCTTATTACATCGTCACCACATAGTGATATTACAACAAAGTTTGGATATTATCTATGTATTGTTTGGCAAGATTTAAACCTTGATCTCTTCCTTACATGTGGAGGAATCTAACCACTTGAGCTAATGTCACTTGATATATCAATAAAAATTTTAATACATTTCTAAAACTTTTTAAAAAATATATGAATGATATAGCCCACACCAAGATTCAAATTTCTTGTGGTACCAAATAAATCATATAACTCAATATAACTAAATTAATATGAAAATGAAAGAACAACCTTTAAAACAATCTACCTTTTAATATTAATTTTAATATTTATATTTTAATTGATTTTCAAATTTCTAAATTAAATTTAGATCCTTTCAATAAAAATTTGCTTTATTTACTGATTTACAAAGTATTTACTCAATTAAAAAAAAAGCTAGCTTTCTTCAAAGAAAAAATTTTAGAAATGTGTGCCTACATACCACTCATTTAAATAAAGGAAAAAAAAAAACCAAAGCTTGTTTCAAAGCGTTGAGGTTGTCTCCCAAAATATTTTCTTATTATAAATCGTGAATTTTTATTTTAATGTTTTATAAAATATAAAATATTATAATATTTCAAAATGTTTGAAGTATTATAAAATAATAATACAAAATGATCATAATTATAATATTTTAATTCAAATTTAATTTTTATTTTGTTATAATATATTATTATAAAATATATTTTATTATAACATTAAAATAATATAAAATATTATAATTTATTTATTTTTATTTTTTTTATTTGGTTAATGTGAGAAACCCTTATGACTAGGGTATGGGCTGAGCAAGCTCCCCTCAACCATGACCCCTCTTAAAGTCGAGAGCTATGCTTATTAATAAAGAATTTAACACACAACCACTACACACTCACCCCGTCACACACTCGCCCACGCCATGGGGTTTTAGTTATAATAATAACAAGAAAAGAAAATTTATGTTATAAAAAAATCACATAATATTTACTATAATAATTTCATTTTAATAATTAAAAATTATTTGTGAATAATTTTTATTTATAGTTGCAGTATTCGCAAAAGGGGTGTAAATCCTAGGTGCAGTAAAGCGATGGAACAAAGCAACAAATTTAGCTACAGTCTTCGCGAAAGGGATGCAAACCCTAGATGCAGCTAAGGGTTGAAGGAAGAAGGTTGTTGGAAGACCGTATCTTCAATCTGTGAGAAAGCCTCTTTGCTCAAACGAAATCTTTTAGGGATCTTTAGGTTCATAGGTGGATGAACCTCTACCCTCTATCAAGATTTTGGAGGATGAATTTGAGTTGGATATGATTGATCATGAAGTTCGAACAATTATCTGCAAAACTCAAAGGCAAAAGACCAAGCCTAAAGGAGCTCAAATGATACATTAAATATTGGTGGACCAAGTCTATAGAAGCTCAAATGATACATTAAATATTGGTGGACCAGTACAAAATTCCAAGAAACTCTTCTACCCAAAAAATTCTTTTCTGTTTCCTTTTCTAATTTAACGGATAGAGATAGGGTAATGGATTATAGATATAATTGGTTTTTTGGACAAAGGGGTGTTTATATAAGACCTTGGACTCCTAGTTTCAACCCCTTTACAAAAGAAGTTAATGGCTTCCTAGTCTGGGTGAATCTTTATGCTCTCCCTGTGGAGTTTTGGGGAGAGAAGATATTCACCAAAATTGGTAATGTCATTGGTGCATTCTAGTATATGGATGCCCAAACAAAAGAAAATTTGTCTAGTAAAATTAATATAAGTAAAGCAAGATTGGTTGTTTGGATGGATGTTTCAGTTCTTGGGCCTCAATCCATTACTATCTCCTCAAGCAAAGGGTAATGGATCCAAAATATTGAATATGAAAACTTCTCCCTAAGAGGTTATGGCTGTCAGTAATATGGCCACCTGAAGAAGAGATGCCTAGTCATCCAATCAATGCTATGATTCCTCCTTGGTGGAGGAGAAGACCCTGCATTTGAATGATTTGAAACCTTCAAATGTCCTAGTCCAAAAGAAAGAAGCCCATCCTCCAGATGCACCAATTATTTAACAGGAATCATGCGAGCAACAAAAGACTCGAGCCCAAAATAAAAATTTGAATCAGATCATTGATAAAAGCCAAATGGTTACTAAAGACCATTCAAACGGTTCCATGGAAAATATTAGCACTCAGATGGCATTCGTGAAGCTAATTATGAAACAATCGATGATAGTCTTATCCTACAAAATGTGTTACAACTAGATATTACCTTAGGAGTTTGAAGTGCAAAAATGCATTCACAGATCTTGCCACTCTAAAGATGGAATGAATCTGCTACAAAAGAAAAATAATAGAATTGATTTCCTCTTTGATGGATGATTGTTATGTTTGTTTTCCTTCTATTTGTTGGAGTTATGTGTCATGTAAGGGTTGTTCTTGTTGTTAGTTCTTAAAAAAAAAAGTTGATTATGGAAACTTAGTAATTTGAGGAAGATGGAGAATATCTTTGATAGAAAGGCAAAAATAGGTATATTTTAATTTATTTGTTAGAAATGTAATAAGAACAATGTAATGTTTTACTTTTTTTTAATGGGAGTGACCCTCAATAAAAGCCACACATAACTTATTATATATATATATATATATATATATATATATATATATATATATATATATATAAACCTTTAATATTTATATAATGTATATTAAATAAAAAATAAATAAATAATAAAAGATATTTTTAATTTAAAAACCCATGTGTTGTAGGTGAGTTGGAGAGAAGAGGGCAATCCTCCAAGGGAGGTCCTAGGTTCAAATCTCTACCCTACCAAAAAGCTGAATTGGATATCCAAAATCCAATTGATAATGTTGGTGCGGGCGGGGTCGGGTGCGACCCCCACGTGACTTTGACGGTGTAGAACGCCCTGTTCGTGGTCTCTCGGACCAAGGCGACTTCGCAAAAGATTTTTCGCTTAAAAAAATATATATATTTTTAATTTAAAAATAATAATTAACTAAGGTTTTATTAAGAATATGGTAGTGGTATGTCTTTGGATTTTCATTTAGGACATCCAAGTTCAAATCTTTGTAGGAGGGGTCAATATCCTTTTGTAAAAACCTGTGTTTTAAACTCAAAATTTTTGCCAAGGACCATGGTTGAGACATTGGGTGACGTAGTTTACACATATTTAAATTCCAATGCCACCAAATAAACTATATAGTTGAATGTGACTAAGCTGATGCAAAAGACCGAAACATTTGGATAACATAACTCATACCAAAATTTAAATCCTGACGTCACCAAATAAATTATATAACTGAATATGATTAAATTAATGTTAAAAAAAAGTACAACACTTTTAAAATCCTATTTTAGGTAAAAAACAAACTAATAATAATAATAAACAAGCTTATCAGATAAACTCAGTGGTTAGACCGACCTAGAGTCTCCACTTACCAGTACGAAGACCCCATGGTCTTAACACGTGTTTTGAAAACCGCATCAAAGTGAGTTTTATTATTATTTCCCCAACAACCTTAGTGTAGAAGAAAACTAAATAATTAAAAACAACTTTGGCCTATACTCGTCACACATCTTATGCATTTCCACGTCTTTCACGTCATCAATTGCGCGTCTTAAGCAAGGGGGATTTAATTTAATTGACATTATTTTTTTAATAATAAACGGATGGCTCAAACCCATTACCCATCCCCCAAAAACAAAATATTGATTACGACCTTACACATAAGACCATATACACAAAGTACAATTAAATCAACTAATATATATATATATATATGTCATAAAAAAGCTTAATTTTTAAAATAACAATAACGAAAGGGATGTCATGATTGCGAAAAACTTACAAAAAAATTTGTTTAAACATATATAATAAAATAACAAATATTATTTTGCTACGTCACGTCTTTTTTAGGAGTTATCCTCACCTAGTCACTTAATTCAAAATATAGTGTATAGGAAACACGGATGCATTTGACCTTGTTTTGTTTTTTTAATAAATGTAAGCCCATTGAAAATTTTGTCCATAGATTAAAAAGAATGCAAATTTTCTTTTCCTTTGCCTTTGTTTTCCAATAAGCTTTTGCAAAATGTCAATAGTTGGGAGTCATAAATGTAGAAATATTCTTTTCTTTGGATTTTTTTTCTTTTCAAATTCTTTTTAACTTTTATTTGGAAGGGTGGACAGTGAAGTTGCACCATAAAGTCTATCAGAAATAATAAATAATTTTTTTTTATTATAAAAAGGTTAAGATTCAATAATGTAAAAAAATAGTAATTTGCACCGGGCATTAAAAAGTCGTCTTGTATTTTCAAAGGCTGTCACTCAATGCCTTGGTCAAATGTTAGTCTCACCTAATCAATTAGGGGAGAGATCGGCCATTCTCTTAGGACATGTGATGAAGGTGACAGAAGAAACCTTGCCCCTAAAGGAAAATGAAAATGGAGGAATTTCGCTTTATAATTTCGAAAGGCTGATATATATCTTCGTCTTTGTGCATGAACCATCCATGAAGCCTAAATTTTTTTGCAAAGTAAAAGTTTTTGTCATTTTAATTAATTTATTAAAGAGACTTAATTAATATTTTTTTTTTGGTCAATGTAGATAACACACCATCATCCTATCAAATTTTTTATGATGAATTTTGGACTTTCCAAAAAGAAGCCAAAGTCTTAACAGTTGCTAACCTTTCTATGTTTCCATAAAAAAAAAAATCTTCTCAAATAAAAAATAATTAATTAAATTAAAAAAATTATGTACGAAATCATAGTTGTTTTTTTTAAATGATTTTTTAAAGATATTGCTAGTTATAAATGTAACATTGTCCATATTATTTATAAATATTAATTTAAATTAATATTGAGAGAAAAGTTAAAAAGTTTGAAACCTTGGATGAGATCGCTTCAAGACAAATATGGTGATAGCGAAACAAATGGAAAGAAGATATTTTTACAAGTATATAAGACATTGATGTTAGGAGGCAATTAAGTAGAAAGATAACAATTAACAATTGTGATTATTTCGAGGGGAGTCAAGGATAGATTGATTTGGGAGTTGAATAGCTCAGGAGAATACACAACAAAAAGTGGATACAATGTACAACATCAAAATAACAATATCACTAAAACATGGAGAGATATTTGCGATAGCTCAAGCATTCCTAAAGTCAAAATGTTTATTTGGCTAGTAGGTCATAGAAGAATTTTATCTTGGGATAACCTTATGAAAAGGGGTTTTCATGATCCCTCTCAATGTGTCCTTTGTAAAAATGAGGAGAGTATAAACCATCTCTTGGACATTGGTTAACAGTATGGAATCTATGGCAATGGATTCTTAATATGTTTGGTAAATGCATGGTGATGAATAACAAAATTGAAGATTGGTTAAAGTAATGGTAGAACACTTATAAAAGTGAGGCTTTACAGACAATATGGGATATATCAAAAGATACAATACTTTAGACTGCATGGCTAGAAAGGAATAGAAAAAAGGAAAGGAAAACAGTTTAGAGGTGATGAAAAGGAAGATATATTTAGCCAGATAAGAGTCTAAACCAACCCTATCAACTCATCCATTCCCTAATTTAGAAGCAAAGAGCCTTGATAGATGGATTCAAGTCATTAAATGGAATTATGATGTTGGGTATAAGAGAAGCAAAAAGAAGGCAAAGAATATAAAGTGAAAACCACCACATGTGAAGTGGGTTAAATTGAATTTTGATGGATCATTTAAAGGAAATCCAGGACCAACAAGAGGAGGAATAATTAGAAATAATAGAGAAGATATTTTGTCTCATTACGCTTTCAATAGTGGATTTAAGACAAATACTGAAGCTGAAGCTTGGGCGGATTTAGAAAGGTCAAAAATAAGGAATAATTAGAAATAATAGAGAAGAGATTTTGCCTCATTACACTTTCAATAGTGGATTTAAGACAAATAATGAAGTTGAAGCTTGGGTGGCTTTAGAAAGGTTAAAAATATGCAAACAAATGAAATGGAACAAAATATGGATGGAAGGTGATTCTCTCATAGTAATAAATGCAATTTTGAGGAAAGCTAAGGTTCCATGGAACATATAAGAGATAATTGTGGAAATTCAAGATCTGGTTAAAGAGTTTGAAGAAATTAGGTTTATACATACATTAAGGGAAGGAAACAAATGTACAAATAGGCTAGCCAATAGAGGGGTTTTTATCGAGGATCATGAAGTTGAGTTCTCTTTTCTATGGTTAGAGGAAGTGGTAAGTTTAGGTGAAGCTAACAAGAAAATGTTGATTGCCTGAATCAATTAATGATTAAGATTTACTTTAATATTTTTCATTGGTAATATTTGCTTTATTTTGTAACAATAATGTGTTTTCATATAAACTATTTATTATAATTTTTGTGGTTGCACTTGTGTTTCAAAAAGGAAACTAGCAATCTAAGTTTGGTAAAGTGGACTATGATAATGCAATGTTTTGGAAATATTACTCTACTAAGATGCAATGCATGGACAGTAGAGGTGAAGTTTTGTATTGTGAAGGTTGCTATAGGAAAATGTCAAGAAGGATGTTGAATTATGGAATATTTGTATTCATACAGAAAATTGAAAAAATCTAGAAAATGAATATCAAGAATTCAAACAATTTATGTAAAATGATGTAGGTTTCTAGCTATAGCATCTCAATTGAGATGAGAAGTATATTTATTTGTAAACTTTCAAGCTCTAAAGAAGAGATTTATAATTTGTCAAGGGTGGAGGACCCGAGTACAACTCCTTATTATCTAACCAAAATTAAAAATTAAAAATTAAAAGTAAAGTCTTGATATAAAATTTAATATTTTAGTTTATAAGATTTAGATTATATTTTAATATTCATATAAAATAATTATGATTAAAAATATAATCTTTTTAATTAAAAAATATATTCAAATCTTATAAGACAACTTGTGATGTGATGATAATACAATATGATATAATATCTATAACATCCATAAATGAAATTTGTTTTAATGCAATATATAATGAAAAGTAATAATAATAGTATATAGTGGGTGAGTGTGTGAGGGGGTGGGTGTGCTCATAAAAAAATAATAATAGTATATTTTAATATAATATAATAATATTGTATGAAATATATAAATAATTTGATATTTTTTTAATAATTTAAATTTAAAATATTATGATGATATAAAGTGGAATCCACTTCAATTTCATAGAATAAATACATTAAATTATTAAAATTAAAAAAAATACATAGCTTAATAATTTTTAATATCATATTAAATTTTGTCAAGATATTTAAGTTATAAATATCTTCAAGTTTACTAAAACTTATATATATTATTTAAATAAAGTTTCAACAAAATATCTGTAAGTAACTTTCTTATTTATTAAAATACTAAGTTATAATTTAAAAAATAAAGCTAACTTATAGACCAAAATAATAATAATAAAATTAAATATAATATTAGTTGGATGTTATCAAGTAGCATTAGCTTAACCAGTTAAATTCCTCAATATTAAAAGAGGAGACCAAGGTTCAAATTTTACCAAACAATACATTGATAATATACAAGCTTTGTTGTAATAATACTATGTGGTGATAATATACAAGCTTTGTTGTAATAATACTATGTGGTGATGATGTCATATGGGCGAGGTCTTTTCAATCCTATATTACCAATTGAAAAAAATATTAGTTGGATGTTACAATATCTTGCCAATAGCCTTTTCAATACCATATAACCAATTGACAAAAATATTAGTTGGATGTTACACTATCTTGCTAATAACATTAAAAAAATAGGTCACATTTTTGAAAGTTATTTTAAGGAAGTACAAACATAAATAATTTTTAAGTTATAAGGCATTGTGAAATGAAGAAACAATTTTATAAAAGTGATTGAAGTTTAAAACCTTGAATATAACAAACACTTAAAGTTATTTGTTGCAATACTATGATAATATAATTAAATATTTATTTGTTGTAATACTATGATAATATATTTAATTTAAATATTGTATTAATTATTAACTTCATAAAAACATGTTTATAAATTCATTCTTAATACTTAATTAACTTATCTTTGAATGGTCTACCTACCATGTTATTCAAAATAAATAGAGCATATTAATTTCTAAAAACAAGTTATAAGTTATGATTGTCTACCCGCTACCATATTGTTTAAGATATACTAATATTTTCTATTAACTATTTGTTCCACCTCTTGAACCAAGGATCTTAGCTGAATTAATTAAATTTTAATATTGTTTTTACCTATAAATTTATATTTAATTCATCTTGATCGATCTCCTACCCTTTAATTGAATAAACTAATTTTTAATTGAATAAATTAATTAAAAACATGCTTTAATATATAAAGTTTTAATATAAATGTTAAAATAAAAAACATATAAGTTCATATTTTTATTAATTTATAATAATTAATATTGTTTTTAAGAGGAAGTTGAGAACCTTACTTAAATGGCCAAAATGCTTTTAAAACTCTTAATTTAATAAATAATATTTTGAAGATTTAATTTATTTTTATTTTTAATTTTTTTTTATATAATAAAAAAAAAGTATATATTTAAACATTTAATATTAAATATTGAAATATTTAATATTTAAAAAAGTGAAACATAATTGAATTATTGGTTTTGAATTTAGGTTTTTTTTAATAAGAATCTAAAGACATATGTCCACATGAACAAGACACTTAATACAAGACAACATATTTAATCTAAAAAGTTTTTTTTTTTAATTGTTGCTTAGGGAACCTCTCTAAAGCCTTTTAGTTAAAGACGAAGAGGGTGGGACTTTTCTTTTTTGTAATTGTTGCTTAGGGAACCTCTATAAAGCCTTTTAGTTAAAGACGAAGAGGGTGGGACTCCAACTTTCAGATTCAAATCCAGACAACTCATTAGCAACCCATTAATTGGCCTATCCCTTTTGACATAGGTTTTTTAAGAGATCTGATTTTGGGACTCCAACTTTCAGATAATCAAATCAAGGCAACTTATTAGCAAAAACACTCAACCCAGTAATTGACATATCCCTTTTGACACAGGCTTTTTAAGAGATCTGATTTCCTTGCACTAGAGTTTCATTTTAATTCTTTCATTTAGGTAAAGGCGAAGTTAACGGGACCCCAACTTTCAAGAAATCAAATTGAAGACCCCAACTTTTAAAAAATCAATTGAAGCATTACCCATCAATTGACCTATCCTTTTAAACACAACAAATTTTTGAAGAGATCCAATACCTTTATACAATTTAAATCTTTTAAATGAAAACTACTCTATAAAGTTTGTCAAAACTAGTACCTCAAGACCTACAGCCAACAAGAGGCATTGCTTATCTTGCATACCTCCAAATTCCAACTAACTTATAATAATTATTATTCAACCAACCAATTCGTCGTGATGCTATCAAATGTTTCGAGGAGTTCAATTGTGATTTTTCAAGCCACTAAGCGTAGAAAAAATAAAATCCTTGGGAAAAAAAAACACAAACCAGACGTTGTAGTGATAAAGACGTTGTAGTCATTATCAATATTCCAAAATGTGTGCCTCCTAGATTGTTCCAAGATTAAAGAGGACATGCGTCCTAGATTTTCCCGTTCCACGCCATTCTAATGTTAGTTTCTAAACTCTTCCCCCTAGCCCTGCGGTGGTGGGCTCCTACATCACCCATTTGCATTAAAAAATAATAAAACAAAAAATAATTAAATCCAACACGTCAATTTTTTGAAAAGTCATGAGCTCCTAATTTGAACGGTCCAAAAACATTGAAAATCCAAGAGGCACCCAAATCTGATACCACAACCTTTATTATTATCATTATTTATATCGTATTTACAATTTACAGAGGACTCCATGTTATTATTAGGGATCCGAACTTTTCAAAGAATACAAAAGTATTATACGTACATTTACTTTCTTACATACATTATGCCGGCCAAGATACTCTACCCTACCTATACTCTATACTCTATACCCCGCCGGTTACATTACATACATAGACATTGTGGCAGGCAGGCATTGCAAAACGCTGCATCTAACCTAAGAGCCTAACCGACCGTATACCGTATATCGTATACCTACTTCTTGTATGCGTACAGGGCGATCGTACATACATTTCCACGCCGAAAGCTTTGTGCTCCGCCTCTGCGTAAACTCTTGCAAAATATGGTTTTTAAGGTATTTACAGGAAGATTAAGATAAGATAAGACGAAAGGATTCAGGCTGATGAGGAATTTAAGTTAACCGAAGAGAGGGGCCCTGTGAGGAATTCCCTTTCTCCGCCGCCCTGTTCTGTGACTCACCACCATGGGCGGCGTTGGAGGAGAAATATCTTGGACATTATTATTATTGCTGGGGCTGTAACGGGACTTGGTTGCAGAGTCGTCATTGACATTGGCGTATTCTGGATAAGCCCGACATGGATAAGCCTCCTCGTCCTTATACGTAATCGCATTGATTTCATCTGCAAAACGGTGGAAGTTGTTTGTTATTCGGGGCCGCTTGTGACTCGAACCCGAGTCTTCCGATTCTTCCGATGCTCCTCCTCCTACACCCCGCACAAACATGAAAACTCTGTCCCTCTCTCTGTGATTATGCATCTTCGGCTGGAGCGTAAATGTTGCGTCTCCGCTACGCACGATCCCTGTCAACTGCAATACAAAAACCAACATTTGAAACATGAATAACATGAGAAGTTCCTTCAATGGGATTAAAATTAGAAGAATTGGGGGTCTGGATATATGGAATACAAAAAAAAACCAAAAAAACCAAAAAAAACAAATAAAAAAACCAACATTTGAAACATCAATGACATGCCAAGTTCCTTCAATGGAATTGAAATTAGAAGAATTGGGCGTCTGGATGGATGGAATACCCAAAAAAACACGACAAAAAAGGCCGACATTTGAAACATCAATGGCATGCCAAGTTCCTTCAATGGGATTGAAATTAGAAGAATTGGGTATGTGGGTGGATGGATGGAGGGATTAAATGATTACTTTGCAGCCGAGAGAGCAGAAGCGGAAGGAATCGAGGAGACTGCGGGCGCATATCTCGCAAGTATTGGTGACTCCTTTCCCGGGCCTGGGCTGGGGGCGCTCGTTCAGAAAAACGATCCTTGCGCTGTTTATGATATACGTCTGGACGCCGCTGATGTCCAGCACCTTCTGAATCTCCGACACCCGAATCACGTTATGGTAAGACGACCGCCTTATCTGCAACAAACAAACACAAACTCAAAATTTTCCACCCAAAATCTCCAATCAAAATCTCCAATCATCGCCAAAACAGAACCAAAAAAAAACATAATATATGTATATACCTGGACAACATAATGGTCCTTGTGACGACCCAGGCAATAGGAACACAATGCGCCGCCTCTACAGTCGAGGCAATACATGTTGCACTCGCTCTTATTAGAATCGCCATGGATTTTGCACGGCACGAAAAAGCTCGTCTTCAGCAGGGGCCTCAGCCACGCCGGCCCTATATCCACGTCCATCTCTTCGTTGAACGGAGGCCGCAACATTGGTCCAACCTGGTTACAACCCAAAAAAAAAAAAAAAACTTAAACCAAATGGGTACATACAAATCAATGACTTCTAGCTATTAAGTTTTGGGAACATACAAATACCATCACTTTCTTCCTCCCAGCCTTGACCAGACTAACTTTGCTCTGGTTCTCGATAGCCAGTTCGCCTCACCGAAACCGACGCAGTAAGAACAAAACAAAACGGGCATTCAAAAATCCGCACCCCACCGCACCTCACGCCACACCAGGCGTGACCTGCTGCAACACAACCCACGACGGAAACTCGACGCGTTTTTCAACTAAGAACAAAACGGGCATTCAAAAATCCGCACCCCACCGCACCTCACCCCACACCAGGCGTGCCCTGCTGCAACACAACCCACCACCAACACTCACGGCTTGCCTTCTCGCGTTTACTGACGCCGGCCCATCGATCGATCGATCGCCCGAAATTTAATTGACCCCAAACTCTTTCTCGGCGGCGCAAATCTCTCAGGATTCCCTTCCCCACCCCGTTCCAACTTTGGTTAACCTTTGAGGCGTCTGCCCTGGATCAAATTCTTATAAGCTCTCCGAACCGCTTTAACCTTTCTTCCTCTCTTTTTCGTTTCATTGGAAAAAAGGAGGTCAAAAAGGGCTGCTGCTGCCGCGAAGCAACCTCACCTTCCCCGAAGCCCCCTCCTCCTCCATAGAACCTTGGCCCTCACGCAACTTACGACCCCCGCCGGCTTTTACAATCCACACACACGTTATTCCGTTCTGTTCCGTTCACAGCAAAACCCCCCACGAAAAATGTCATTTCCTCCCGGATGCATTATTGAGCAAACAAAATCGGCTGATTATCCCGGAGATTCCGATGGCCATTGGCCCCCATGGCCCTCTTGCGGCGAATTGGACCGACCTTTCCCCCGTCAAAAAGGCGTGGAATAACGACGCCACCACGTTAACGGAGTCCTCACGAATCTTCCCTCCCACCCGTCAACGCTCCCCCCTTCCCCCTTCCCAGCCCCTCTTCGCCGACCTTCCCGTGCTGACGTCACCCCCCAGGTGGCCCTTTTCTGGGCCCGGACACGTAAGCGCCCGCATGGATTCGACGGGAATTGTTATTTAATCTATTTCGCCATTTTTTTTTTTTGGCGAACCCTCTAGTGGGGGGTGGTGTGGACAGCGACCTCACGTACGGTGCTAAACATGTCGGATTTCACAAACCCCTTTTGCCTTTCTTTTTGGATGCGGCGGAGTTTCTGCTGCGTGACGTGTCGATCCTTGAATGGAGAATTAATGGTTGGAATTGTTTATTTAATTTTTTCAAGCACGATCCGATTTCGTTCTCCCAAATCAAATCTGATCGTAAAAATAATTACATCCAAAGCGGTTAAGTGTTGATGGTGCTCCACGACTTAAACATCCACGTCCGCCAGTGCGCAATCACGAATAGGACGCTTAAATTTTTTGTTTATTATATTTATATGAAAGAAAGTGCAGTTTTGCTTCTCAAACCTTAGGAAATTATAATTTATTTTAATACAAATACATCTTTCGCCCATGGAGATTATCACAAAATTAAATATGATTAGGGAGATAATTGATGCAAGTAGAACCGCGTGTTTAATATTCTTATCACGTTTTTTTGTGTATCATATGAAATTCATGCGTTAATTTAAAAGCCCACTAGGAGACCCAATTGTCAAAAAGTTAAGGGTAAGGGTTGCATGTCAAAAGCTGGTTTGCCTAACCGACTTAAGGGTGATTTCCTCCCATGGTTTCTCTGTTAAACATGGTATTTGTATATTTTATTTATTAATCATGGTGGACTATGTTCCATTGACACTGTCATACCTTTTATTTCACCTAGGTAGATGCACGTACTTCTCAAAGCATACACGTGCACACCCAAATATCTTAGGGTAAAAATAAAACCAAAAGGCTTAGAGGTGGACGTTCAAAATCACCTAATTCTCCCTATGTAGAAAATAGGTGGTCGTAAGCTTTGTCCCCATTCTAGAGAGAATATAGGTTGAGAATCCTAGATTATATATGAAAAGTGGTCCAATGTATGAGGTTTGGTTTATATTGGGAAGATTCAAGTTTAAAGTATGGGAAAGTAGTTCTCTTATACTTGGTTATTATTTTATAATATTTTTAAATTTATAAATATATAAAATAAAAAAATTAATATTACCTCTTAAAAAGAGGTTAAAGTTAAAAAGAACATCAAAGAAAAAAAAGAAAGGTATTTTGTAGTGAACATTAAAAACTAAACTTAAGTGTTATATGCTGTGCAGGTTCACCTATAATGTATAAAATTATATTTATTGTTCAATAAATATGAGTGGTGGGGCCTGTAATTATAACTACGTAGAGAATTATAACTTTGCGTATGTACTCGCAATGTCAGTCGTGACTCCTTCAAGTCTATTGACTGCATGATTGAATATTTTGGAATTACATAAATGTAGTCAGTCTTGTGTCTTGTCACCAACTTGCCACCCAGATTTAAGGAGGTTTTTCGTTACAATAATGCGGGTAATGATGGCGTATTTATGGAGTTTAGAACATTATTAATTAGAGAAGATTGCCTTAACATTTTCAAGCCCTTTGGTTGATATTATGGCAGGATTCTTATGTGGTTTCCACGTTTTTCATGATGCTTTATTAACACTTAAAAAGGATGATGTTTATTTTAGGTAAATTGTATTGGTTTAATTTTTTGAATGGCTGGTTATATTGAGTTTGTCTTTATTTAATCAGCTAAAGTTTATAAAGATTCTTTTTGCAACTCAAAACAAAAAAAATTAAATTGTTTATTTATGATAAAAAAATAGTTTGAGTGAGTAGACTATTCTAGGTTTTGAGAGGTTGGTTATCACCTTAACTTTATATGGTGGTGAGGGTAGTTGTTTATTTCATGTTTTTTTTTTCTTAAAATAAGAAATCTCTACGAGACCAAAGTTCAGGGTTGAGTAATCTCATTTTAATTATGATCTTTCATAAAGTTAATTTATCAATAGAGGATTAACATACGGACATCAAAGTTTGGATTTTAAACCTACTGAAAAAACCGAATGTGGGATTTTAAACATACAATCACCTTATCCACAATTGTTGTCTATCTTATATTTATATCTATATAATGGTAAGTAGTCCATTTTTATTTCTAAAAATTATAATAACAATAATTAGAATTAAATAAATACAAAGTGTATATTTTATTATTATTATTATTATTTTATCATATTATCATTGAGGACAAATATACTTGTATATGTAGTTTTCATCATTAAATAAATATAAATACTTATAACATATCATCGAAATTCATTTAAACACATTCATGTATTAAAAATCTAATATTTAACGGTATCTTATTGCATTCTTTTCTTTAATATAAGAGTTATAAATTATATTAAATGAAAAATGACATAAGTTTTTAAATTAAAATTTTGATAAAATTTATTATTTTTTTTTGGATTTGGTTAGTGTGAAATTTTTTTATTATCGGTTTTCAAAGTTAGATATTTTTATTTCACACTGACCTTTTATAAGGGGAAGAGCTAATCTTATCAATAAAGAATTTAACACACACCCTTACATATATGTCGGAGTTTGAAATTTGAACCTCTCCAAGAAGAGCCAAAGCCCAAACCGTTGCACTCTCCCAAAACGAAATCTATTAAATTATTAATTGATGGTAAAAACCAAGAAAATAATTTTCTATTAACTATTATATATATTTGATTCGTAATTGTCTATTTGGCCAGGCACAAACCTTACGAACATGTTTGTTTGCAAAGGTAGTAGTCTGCTCTGAATCCTCTAAGTGTGTGCTAAACTTGGCTAGTGCCCCCAAAGGAGACCTAAGTTCAAACCTTAGGAACATGCTTGTTTGCAAAGGTAGTAGTCTGCTCCGAATCCTATAAGTGCGCACCAAACTTGGCTATTGCCCCCAAAGATTAGGTGGATTTCTAATTGTCTGTTTGGACAGGCACTTACCTAGAAGAGACCTAGGTTCAAACCTTATGGACATGCATGTTTGCAAAGGTAGTAGTCTGCTCTGAATCCTCTAAGTGCACTAATAGTATGGATCCCGAGCAATCGATGGTCCTCTTCACATCAGGGGAGTGCATTGACATTATGGATCCCGAGCAATCGCTGGTCCTCTTCACATCAAGTTATAAAATAACGAGGTGGTATAGGCTTGTTGGGGACAATCCTATGGTTTGAACCCTACACTTGGCAATTACTAAAAATAGTATGGATGTAACCAACTCCCTTATGCATCCAAATATATATATATATATATATATATATATATATATATATATATATATATATATATATATATATATATATATATATAATTGGCTATTAATATGATATAAAAGATCTATTAAGCAATAGTAATATAATGAGTTATTTTACAAGTTATTGTTGTGTATCAATTCTTCAAAGGTATACATTATCATTCATTAATCATAAGATTAGAAGAGTATAAAAGTGGGAAAAATAGCTTTTATTGTAGACTAGGTTATAGCATCTATAGGATGTGTGTATGGAATTATCTTCATCTTGGATATTTCTTTATTTAAGTGTTTATTTAAGTAGACTTTAGTTATTGAAACATTGTCCCATCTTGGATTGAACCTTGGGCTTTTAATTTGAAGTTTTAAAGTTTATAAAGTATTTGAAAGGAATGCTTCAAAGTTTCTTTTAATTGCATGTTTTTGATTTCACATGAGACAATTTAAGAGAAAAATATCTTTTTAATGATTAAAATTTTCATTTTTGTGTGCAAAGATCAAACTTTCTAGAAATGAACAAAAGTATAGCATTCACCACAAATCATATGCAAAAGAATATAGAAGTGAAACAAATATTAATACACAAATGAATAATATAGATAAATAAAATATGAGAGGTGGATGCCCATAGATAGCCTATAATATCACACACATTGATGCAAGGGATCAATGGTTGAGGGTATTTGTAGTAGATACCCAATCCCTAATAATAACTACATGTCATGTTAACCCAAGATGATATAACATAATGGATTAAGGGTAAATTACAAATTACAAGATTAATTATACTAAAGGGTCGAACTGATAACAATAAGGTTGAACATATCAAATTATGCCCTCGGGTCTACAAATTGCATATACCCTAAGGTTTACATCAAGAATGCCCGTAGGCTCACATAATTATTATTGACCTTGACCAATAAAGCCATATTATAATATTCCAACACCTTCCATAATCAGAACTAAGGGATTGAGGAGACAAGATATTAGAGACAATAACATCTCCCCCCGTAATGAATGCGCGAGTGGGCCAAAGAATATTGATCATGAATTCTACTATTTAGTCCACAAAATGCACATGGACTAAATCAACTCTTCCCTGGACATGAATTCATGACTACATCTCTTGGGTCAAACATATTGAGCTTCTCATGATAAGATCAACATATAATGAAGTGACTACAATATCTTCACTAATATTAAAATCAAATAGATATCATATTGTAGATTCAAAACCTTGCATGCTTGAGGGAGGGGAGATTTGTTGGAACCCTTACTTCCTCACTTAAGAGCCTCTTTCCAAATAAGGCCTCGAAGATCTAGAAATATTCAATGCAAGTAGGCTCTACCTCATGTATTAAAAAAAAATTATGTGTTGTGTTGATGCCCAAGTTTGCATGATGTTTAATGAGTTAATTCAACAAACACATAAGGTTTTGGATATCTAATATAACTCTTTATTGAGCCTTCACAAGATAAAATTTATGCTAACTTAAAGAGAAGATCATCTAAAGTATGTGCTAAATACAATTGCACAAAAATGCAAGAAAACAAGTTCTAACCTAGCATATCGTTTTGATTTGAATGATGACTAGACTAAAGGAGTCTTTCTTTTTCAAGGCAACAAGGGATATTGCAACAAACAAGCTAACTTAGGATGCAATCTATATGAATTTTTATTTATGCTAACTTAAAGAGAAGATCATCTAAAGTATGCTTTAAATGCAATTGCACAAAAATGCAAGAAAACGAGTTTTAACCTAGCATGCCATTTTGATTTTAATGATGACTAGACTAAACGAGTCTTTCTTTTTCAAGGTAACAAGGGATAGTGCAACAAACAAGCTAACTTAGGATGCAAGCTATATGAATTTTTATTATTGCCTAAATGCTTTTGAAAGGGAAAACCTATGCTAAGGATTCTTTGATTTTCCAAGATAAATGTGACTTAAAACAAACAATTTAGTAAGAAACAAAGATCAAAAATATAAAAATAATGAAGTGACAACAAGCAAAGAGGTGCCAAGTGGTAGGATTTACCTAAATCGAGGTCTAAAATTCATCATAGGCTATCAAGTTTGAGTGTGGAACTTGAACCTTTGGAATGGAAGCAAATGTTGACAAATTCACTATAGCCTAACAAATTTGCCACTGGCATTTTTGATAGGAAGTGGTGAATTTGATTTGTGTAATTCCAGAGTCAAATTCACTAATGGCCAAAAGAAGTGGTGATTTTTTCCTATAATAGAGGCCAACTAAATTTTGGATCAAAATGTTGGGTCAATTGGATCTAATTGAGTCCAAATCATAGGAGGGTGAAAAGCTTTAATCCTAGGGCTTGCAACTTGGAGATTTACAAAATCTTAGGGAGAATTTTAATAATATCCCAAATCTTATGGAAGGGGATGGATAGAGTGAAGAAGGATGTTAAATGGTTGTTGAATGATTGGATATACCCCCAAATGAGAATGTAAATATGCCTATATGCTTGAAATGAAAGCTAAGATACCTACAAATGTGTTTAAAGAGCTACCAAAAATTATAGGAATGCAAATAGAATGAGGCAAATGGGAAGACTATTATATAATAAAATTTTGAACTGTTGTTATTGTTCAAAAGTTGCAGCAAAGGCTTCAATGCTACCTTATACAAAATATAGAGCAAAGAGAGCATGCAATATGGAATGGAAATACAAATAAGTTGTATATAGTTTGCATTAATGTCAATATGAGATGAAAGAGCATGAAAGAACATGTAAATAGAAAGCTTAGTTAAAATGCATGGAAATAAAAACATGTAAACATGAGATTAAATGAGGAAAACATGCATATGAATCTGTAAATGCAATGGGAATGAGCATGAAAAAAAGTAAAATAGAGATTAAGCCTACCGATGAGGCCTGGAAATGCCTCAATCATAACATGTTTTGAACACTAAAATTGCCTATAAACTCTTATGTTTTATCTGATATGTTAGTTAAGTTGATTCAATATGTTGTATATTAACCATTTTGCATGATCAATGTATTTGGAATATTATATGCTGATTTTTACAACTTTTTGCATAGTTTTGTGTTCTTTTTGCTATGACTTGCTAAAATGGGATATGCTTAGAATAATAGCAACATTTCACTAATCATGTTTTGATTTGTCTCAAGCATTTATTTCACCTAAATCCGGCAACAGTGCAAGCAAACTATTGCTTGTGCAGCAAAAAGCGGTCTTTCCCATGTAAATTCCAGCTAGCTGTCCATAAATAGCAAGGCATGGAATTCACATGTGGAAAGAGATGAAGACCATTGGAATTTGATCTTAAGAGATAACCCACCTGAGAGATGTAGAAGAAATCACTAGAAAAGCACACATTTGTTCATTCCGAAGTATCTTCGAAATGAACAGATATCTTCGAAATGAGCAGATCTTCGGAATGAAGAATGCAGTGTCTTCGGAATGAGTGGATCTTCGGAATGAAGAATGCAGTATCTTCGGAATGAGTGATCTTCGGAATGAAGAATGCAGTATCTTCGGAATGAGCGATCTTTGGAATGAGAATTGCATTGTCTTCGGAATGAAGCCACTTATCTTCGAAATGAAAACAGAATGTGCTTTTTGACTTGACCGATTTTTGAAGTCGAAAAAAGGAAAATAAAGGTTGGAAAAGGTAAAGGAAAAGATATTCCATCTATCTTTGCCGTCATTGCCGACCAAAGCCATCATTAATGGAAAGATCAAGTTTTAATCTTCTTCTAGGATAAAACCAGAATTTGTTGCAGCATTGTAGGATTAGATCTTTTGAGATATTCACAGTTTGTAATTAGATCATAGGACATCTATAAATATTGCTCCCGTTCAGGTTGAGCCTAGTAGTAGTAGTAGTAGTAGGAAGTAGAAAGTAAGGAAGCTAGGAAGAAGCAAAAAATAGGTAGAAATTGACTATTACAGATCCGTATAGCTTTTTTAGTAGAATTATTGTAATCATGTTCTTTAATCAATAAAGTGCACCAGTTCTATTTCATATTGCTTGTAAATGAGTGTGATTAAGATCTAGAGAGAGAGAGACTCATACCTTCTTCTAGACAAGGAGGCTGGCCACTTCCAGACCTAGGAGGAGGACTAATAAGCATGTTTTTATTCTAATTTTGTTGTAGCAGAATGAGTTGTAGAACTTGTTATTTCAATTGCTTGTAAACAACTGACAATATTTGTGATCTTAGTTTATTTATGTTTAGATTAAACTTGTGCTTAATGTTTTAGTTGTAATCTCTACTTTTAGCAAAGCTTCCATTTTATTTCAGACTGTTATTTCCAAAATTTGTTGTTTTCAACAATTTCTTGCATTTTATGTTTTGCTGTCAAACCCTGCACAGAAGATTGACAACCTTCTATTACAGAGCCTTGACAATTTTCATTTCCATGTTAGAATTAGACTTTCATTGCTGCAAAAGTAATTAGATTTCCTTTCTACAATTAGGATCAGACTTTCAATTTTGCAACTATTATTTTTGCAACATAATTAGGTCTTATTCTGCAATTGTAAATTAGGACTTCATTTTTGCAGTTAATGATTAGTTTCCAATTCTGCAACTTAGATTAAGGTTTAATTCATGCAATTTAGAGATAGGAATGTCCTAAAAACCCCCCACACAACCGGTTTCACCAATAAAACCTGTTGCTCTAGATTGACCTAAGTTATAGCTATTTTGCCTCTTCTTCCGTAGATAGCCTTGTACACAACCCTGGATTGACAAATACATTGAGAATTAATGATGGTATAACGACTACGCATCATTTTGGTGTTGTTTTCGAGGAATAGTGTTGCTAGAAGAAAACAAACAGTCCAATAGCTGTAATCAGACTAAGCTATGAAAATTCAGGTTAAAATATGAATACAACAGGTGAGGAAGATAACAACTATTGACTTAATTTATGTCATTTAAGAGTAAACATGAATGAGTAAGTCTAGGGATGAAAAAGGTAGAACTACCCCAAAGGATCCCTGGCTTGTTCCATTAAGGAGATCTTCACGCCTAAGGGGTGAATCACCTGTGTTTGAACTACCAGAAAGATTGATAGAAAAATCACCGAGTCTCACCATCATTAGAACATTTTGAGAAAGGAAAATCACCAATTTTATCATCATCAGAATATCTTAAGGAAGAAAATTCATCAGACTCATCATCAACAGAGAGGCTTGGACCTCTTGAGAGAACAATTTGGAAAGCTTTAACTTCTCCTAGGAAACAGGAAACTATGGCAGAAGGAGGCAATATAGATGGCCAACATGGCTATGTCCATAATGAAGGAGATGATCGGGATATGCTCCAACCTTCCAGAACATTTGAATATCCTATTCATTTGAATCCAACACAAAACTCTCCCATGAAAACCATTTCACCTTCAGTACTTCCAACCTTTCGAGGTGTTGTATCCGAAGATCCTGATCAGTTTTTGTTTGAATTCAAGGTAGTGTGTCAAACCTATGATTATATAAATGACAATCAGAAACTTAAGGTTTTTCCCTCAACACTCAAGGATTCAGCATTGCGCTGGTTCATGAGCTTGGAGCCAAATTCCATAAGAACCTGGGATCAAATGGAAACTATCTTTTTAGATAAATATCAGGAATATTGTCGTGTAAGGAATAGGAAAGATGAGTTATTCAGAATCAAGTAGGAAGATGATGAGACATTGGAAGATTATCTTGATAGGTTCTCCTTTGTTCAAAGGAGATGTGGACTTGTAGAACCAGAATTATGTAAAACCATATTTTTGAGAGGATTGCAAGATGAATCCAGAGAAGTTCTAGATTTTATGGGAAAAGGGGATGTAACCACTCTCAGTAATGAGGAAATTATGGATCTCTGCAGGAATTACTCTCGCACTAAGCAGAGAAGAAGAAAAAGCCGCACAAATGGCATTGATGTGAAGGACCCGATAGAGGAACTTGCAAATTTCAAAACTGATATTCTAGTGCACCTAAACACTACTTTGGGGGAAATGTCTGCAAAAGCAAAAAACACAGAACCCTTGGCAATTTATTGCCCAAGATGTAGAAATAAACATGCTTTGCAAGAATGTCCTTTGAATAAAACATCTATCTCAGCCATTTGTAGTATCTGTTCAAAAAGGCATTCAACTGATCAATGCCACCTGCTACCACAACTCAAAACTATGTTAGAAAACCAGACTAAGGAACTCAACTACATTGGACCAAAACAAGGGGGAAATTTCTCTCAATACCAAAATCCCCCTCGTTTTCCTACAAATTGGGGGCATAATCCTGGTACTATGCCTTGGGGACAATCAGAACCACCCCAACGTCCTTGGAATTATCCTCAATGGACAAATTCCCAAGAATGGCCACAAGCAAATTGGAATAACCCAGCCTAGAATCAGAATCAAAACCACCCCTCATGGAATCAAAACAACCCATATTGGAATCAAAACAATCCAGCCTGGAATCAAAATTAGACCAATCCACATTGGATGCAAAACCAACCACAGTGGAGTCAACAATACCAGTCCTATCCAAGGCAGCAAAGGAATCAAGGTCAAACTCAACATTTGTTGCCTGCACCTAATCAAAATTTCCAAGAAAAATAGCAACAAACACAACAAGTGAAACAACCTCAAATGCCAACTCAACCAGTCACTAATCCAAATAGCATGAGACAAACACCTCCTGTCTATGTGGTTGAAGCTAAAGAAAATGTTGAAATTAATGTTCTTGATTGTAGTAACATCCAACTTCGTTCAGGAAAAGTTGTACCTAAACCAGTTTCAAATGAAATTAAAGAAAATGAAGAGCAAGAATCATTGGAACCAGAGAAAGTCCAACCAACAATAGAGACAGAAGAAAAATTGGAACCAGTAAAAATCCAACCAACAATAGAGAAAGAGACAAAACCACAGGCAGAACAGTTACCAAGGATAATTCCATATCTTGAAAGATTCAATGCAATACCAAAAAATTTTGAGTCAAAACTGGTCAAAGAACTCAAAAAGTTAACTATATCGTTGCCCTTATTGCAAGCCATTAAGGAAATACCAGAGATTAATAGTACTATCCAAAATTTGTGCATTAAAAGAGCAAGAAGAAAAAAGAAAGCATTTCCTAAAACTATGCAGGTTGAAGGAAAGATAGCTGATCTCTTATCTGGAAAACTAGTACCTCCAAAGTATAGTGATCTAGGAAGCCCAGTTATCACAGTCACCATAGGTTCAGTACCAATATCAAATGTCTTAGTAGATCTAGGAGCTGCAATAAATGTCATGACCAAGGATACAATGAAACAATTACAGCTCAAACATCTCAGCCCCACATTTACGGTTTTAGAAATGGTCGATAGGTCAGTTGCAAAACCTGAAGGTATCATTGAATATGTCCCTATAGAAGTTTCTTCTTGGGAATTCCCTGCAGATTTTTTGGTTTTACAACCAAGAAATTTAGCACATGGATATCCCATTATTTTGGGAAGACCTTGGCTTGCAAGCTGCAGCAACCTTCATAGACTACGAGATCTGGAAATATGACTATTTCAAATGGTATTGATCTGAAACAAATTTCTTTATATCCTCTTGCAAAACCATCTAGCAAATTTTTAGGTCAGTTATGGTTTTCTGACTCAGATGAAGAACCAGAAGAGGTCATTTCTACACTAGCTACCTTAGTAGTAAGAGAACACACAAAAGACCTCAGTGACACAAAAAATTTAGAAAATGAAACAATCCTGATGAATGTTCTGCATGAACAAGGTTTAGAAGGAGAAGCAACAAATATCCAACAGTTGTTAAGTAATGAGGAGAATCAAAAATCTGAAGATGAACCATCTGTAATATCACAGGGAAACTCTGTTTCACTACCACATGGATGGCACCATCATCTGATTTTTCCTTCTCATTGTTCCATACAAGATATGCTTCCCTCAAGCAACAATAAAATAGAAACTACTTCTTTTCTCCCAACTCAGCAATGTCCTCTTAATCCCTTAATCACCAGGTATGAAGGAGTGAATTCAGTCCTTCTAAATACAAAACAAATAGAAGTCCAACCAGGCAAATTTCTAAACATTTATAGCCAGCTTGCTAGGGAAGAGGAAGAAAAATTGATAGTTGTCTTGCAGAAGCATGTTCATGCTTTTGCTTGGAACTACAAAGATATGTTAGGAGTCCATCCTGATATATGTACCCATAGAATCTATACTGAAGAAGTCAAGCTAGTTAGACAACCCCAGAGAAGATTGAATCCTGCCTTAAGAGATATTGTGAAAGAAGAAATTGAAAAACTTCTGGAAGTAGGATTCATTTACCCAATTTCTGATAGCCAATGGGTTTCTCCATTGGTAATAGTTCCTAAGAAAAATGGAAAAATGAGAGTATGTGTAGACTATAGAGAGTTGAATAAGGTGACATACAAAGACCATTTTCCATTACCTTTCATAGATCAGGTGTTAGATACTCTTGTTGGAAAAAGATACTTTTGTTTTCTTGATGGATTTAGTGGATATAATCAAATTCAGATTGCACCTGAAGATCAAGAGAAAACAACTTTTACATGTCCTTGGGGAACATTTGCCTATAGGGTTTTACATTTTGGTTTGTGTAATGCCCCAACAACTTTTCAGTGAGCAGTCCTAGCAATTTTTGCTGATCTGACCACCAAAAGTGTTGAAATATACATGGATGATTTCATAGTATGTGGACAGACTTTTGATTTTACATTGGAAAATCTTGACAAAGTCTTAACTCGTTGTGAAACATACCGGTTATCCTTGAATCCAAAAAAATGCTTCATGATGATGAAGGAAGGGATAGTTCTTGGTCATCACATCTCTCCTGAAGGGATCCAAGTTGATCCAAAGAAGGTGGAAATTATCAAGAATCTCCTTCCTCCTAAAACTTAGACTAATGTCAGAAGCTTCCTAGGACACATTGGTTTTTACCATAGGTTTATTCCCAACTTTAGTACAATAGCCAGTCCTATGTTTGCCCTATTGACTAAAGATTCTGAATTCTCCTGGACTACAAAGTGTCAAGAAGCATTTGAAGCTCTGAAAGAGAAATTAATAACTCCACCGTGCTCAAGAGGACCTAATTGGACATTACCATTTCACATACAGATTGATGCCTCCAATACAACAATTGGAGCAACATTAGGACAAATTGACAATGGTGAACACTATACCATCTACAACATTAGCAAGAACTTGATAGGAGCCGAGAAAAATTATACAACAACTGAGAAGGAATTCCTAGCAGTAATATATGCCATCAACAAATTCAGGCATTACATCATAGGTTATCAAATATTTATTCACACAGATCATACAACCATTAAGTATTTGATGAATAAACCTATGGTAAGTGCAAGAATTATTCGTTGGTTGTTGTTGTCTGCAAGAATTTGATATCACTATAATCAACAAACCAGGAAAAGCTAATGTTGTGGCAAATTTCTTGTCTAGGTTGCAGAACACAGATGAAGGGGAATTAGTTGATGACACTTTTCTTGATGAAAAACTATTTGCTATATCAGTCCAATCACCTTGGTTTGCGAGATATAGCCAATTATTTGGTCACAGGGAAAGTTCCTCCACATTTCACTTCAAAACAGAAAAAACAATTGATCAAACAGAGTTCTTCTTTTGAATGGATTAAGGGTATGCTTTTTAAGTGCAATCCTGACCATGTGTTACGTAGGTGCATCCGAAAGGATGAAGTGTATGATATCCTTAGAGCTTGTCATGATGAACCCTCAGGTGGACACTATTCTATAAAAAGCACAATTAGGAAAATCCTAGGGACAGGATATTATTGGCCATCTCTTCACAAGGATGTAAAAAAGTACATCAGGCATTGTGATGCATGCCAAAGAATGGGGAAACCCACTCATACAAATGAGATGCCACTGCAGCCTCAAATGGTTTTAGAACCATTTGAGAGGTGGGGGCTTGATTTTGTAGGACCTATTGATCCACCTTCTCAAGGAAAGGTGCATATTCTAGTATGCACTGATTACTTGACAAAGTGGGTAGAGGTGCATGCTTTCAAACATGCTCGTGAAGAGAAGGTCGCTGATTTCTTGTATACTCAGATTTTTTAGAGATTTGGAGCTCCACGGTCTATCACCACAGACCAAGGACCCCAATTTGCATCCAAAGTCATAAAAGCATTTACAAAATTGTATGAAATCAAACATAGGAAATCATCACCTTACCACCCACAAGCAAATGGCCAGGTTGAGGTAACAAACAGGGAACTAGAATGCATCTTGACAAAAATAGTAGCCTTTCATAGGAGAAATTGGCTAGATAAATTACCTAAAGCAGTTTGGGCCTACAATACTACTTGGAAGTCCACTATTGGATTCACACCTTATGAACTAGTCTTTGGTAAAAAGCCTCTCTTACCTATTGAATTTGAGCTACTAACATTGCGCACAACACTAGAAATTGGAATTGAATTGTCACAGGCACAGACAGACAGGATTCTGTAGTTGAATGCATTGGATGAACTTAGATTGGATGCTCTGCACCAAACTAAGGTAATTCAGGAGCAGAGGAAGCTGTGGCATGATAGTCACATTCAGCAGAGGAAACTTCAACAAGGAGATTGGGCTTTACTGTTTGATTCTCGCTATGAAGACTTCCCTGGAAAATTGAGAACTAGATGGTTGGGACCTTATTGGATTGAGGAGGGAGGTATTTGACAATGGAGCAGCTCGCCTATCCCCTATTGATGGATCACAAAGAAAGTTGGTAGTAAATGGACATCGCCTCAGGGTGTACCATACACCTCTGACTAAAGATGAATTCTTGCAACAACTTGATAGTTTGGATACACAACAGGTGGAAGAGATTCCCTCTTCCACTTCAAAACAATCAGCATGATCATGGATTTCAAGAAAAAGCAGAAAATACAAAAAAATCAGAAAAAATAGAAAACAAAAAGATGAATAAATTATGAGTATGAATTCCTTCATGGGCATGGTTTCAAGGGAAATCATGAAATTCCTTCATGGGCATAGTCAGGATCAAGAAAAAAAAGAAAAAAAGAGAGAAAATGAGAGGTAAAAAAAAAAAAAAAGGGGAAAATCAAGAAAAAAGAAAGAGAGAAAAATGAATAACTCAACAGTGAAAACCTTTTCTTAAGGCACTATTGGGTTGGTATGCATGAAAACCAGTTTTCTGGCATGCATAACCTTGAGAAATTTCTGAACCATCATTGTACAAATTCACCAAGTGCACTTGTTTTGAAATGTTGCAGAAAATCTCAGCAGAACATCAACAAAGGCAGTCATTCTTCAAAATCGGCATTAACTATTTTTATCAGGTATATATTTCTTACATTTCTTCATTGTAAAATGATTGGTATATAGTATATGACGATTAACCATTAGCATAAAAGGTATTCATAAGAGTTGGCATACTTAAAACATGTTTTGAAAATGAAAATATTGATTTTTGCCTAATCTTCAGAACAAGAATGTCAAACACAGTGCCTGCTGTATTATCTTCGGATTGAAATTGTCTTCGGAATGACAACAGAATGAATGTTGCACTTTGTCTTCAGAAAGAAGCTTTGTCTTCGGAATGACAATTTGTCTTTGGAACGAAACTTTGTCTTTGGAATGACGACTTGCTGCATCATCTTCGGAATGAAGTTCTATCTTCGAAATGAAGATCTGTCTTTGAGGATCTGTCTTTAGAATGAAGATCTGTCTTCGGAATGACGATTTACCTTCGCAATACAGCCTGATCTTTGGAATGAGGATTGATCTTCGAAATGAGGATTAATCTTCGAAATGAAGATTTAAATTTACAAAAAGGATTTGTCTTCGAAATGAAGACCTGCCTTCGGAATGAAGTTATAATCTTTGGAATGAAGATTTGTCTTCGGAATGAAGACTCGTCTTTGAAATGAAGTCATAATCTTCGGAATGAAGTTTTGTTTGCGCAATAAGTTATAATATTTGGAAAGAGCATTTCCACGTGGCATCCAAGAAGACAAGGTACAAAAAAAATCAAATTCTTTTAGCTGCATATGATAAAAAGGGACACGTGTCAGCAAGGATATGGTTTATTTTGCATGGTACTAGAATTAAGGAAGACATGGTTTATTTTGCACGTGAGAATCTACGGACTAAACAGAAAAAAATTAAAACCAAATAAGGTGGATCTGATGGCAAGGACGTCCACGCAATCATTGATGGACAGGTGTTCGGTGCAACAGTAGAAATGCGTGCCACCTTTCTTTTCGAAGATGTGTTTGCGAAGTACAGTGCTCAGGTTACGGTTCATTCCGAAGAAGCAGACGAGAAACAAGGCAAGCGAAGACTTAGAGCTAAACCTTGCAAATCTGCAACATAAAAACCAGAGATCCAGCAGAGGAATAGCAGCAGCAGTGAACATTTTTTTAAAACAGAAAAGATGGGGCGAAAGATCAGAACGGAACCAGCAGATACCACCTACCTCAGAGAAAATCCGATAGTCCTACAGATTTTTGAAGATGGAGGGTTTATGCCATTTCTGGATAAGTTTAATGGGTCTTCTAAAGATTTGGCTGGCATGTTCGCCCATACATTCAGAAACAACCGAGCACATGTTAACGACATGACTATTGAGGTAACCCCTAAAATTTTAAGTCAGATTATTGAGCTACCATTAGAAGGGATTTCAATTTCTAGATCTGGCAAGAATACATTGGCAAATGTAGTTAATCAGTTTGTAGAAGAAAATGATAGAGAGCCAGAGTACTTAACCCATAACAACACATGCAAAGGGTTAAAAAGGGCCAGCCTGCAGGAACCCTGGGATGAAGTAGCCACCTAGGTAATAAAATTCCTAACCTGTGAAGGGTAGTATGTGCTGTTATCAGGGCATCATCTACGAATTTTAAACCATCTCAGACATGGTGAGCAGCAACCAGAAGTTAGGGTAAACCTTCCCCTATATCTGTATCAAGAATTAAAAAACATGGCAAAGAGATATCAGGAGGGCAAAGGAAGCCTTCGCCACCATGGCCTCATCAAACTAGTTTGCCAACACCATTTTAGAGGAAACCCTAGGAGTTTTGATAGGTTTTACTCTACCCTAAATGATGTCATTTTTAGGGATGAAGATGAGGAAGAAGAAGAACCAGATACTGCTGATGTTGTTGTAGAAGAAGAAACAACTACTGCAGAAAATGTTGTAGAAGATGCTGTAGAGGAAACTGCAGAAGGTGCTACAGAAGCTGTTACAGAAATAGAACCACACCCAACAGTAGCAACAGAAAACCTTGCTCCTGAACCCTCAACTTCACGAACCAAGAAACAAAGAAAAAGAGGATCTAGAACTGGTAGCAGAGCAGAAAAACAAAAGAAGGTTCATTTTTTTGAAGTGGCAACTAATTTGTTAGAATAGAGAAATAAAGCACCTAGCCCAACAGGGGAAGAAACAACAAGGGAAACGGAGGCATCTAAACTGACCCCATGACCCCTGCTGTCACCAAAAAATAGAGCAAAAAGAAAAAGTTTGCATCTGGAACTAGGAGGTCTACAAGAATCCATTTGAAAGAAACAGCAGAATAGGTTATGGAGGAAGAAGATAGACCAAAGCAGCCCAGATGTCACAGAAATACAACCAACCCTCTGAAAATTTTCCAGAATTCCCTGAACAGATAGTTGAGGTAGAAACTGAGCAGGATAATTTGGAGGAGGCTACAGTTCAATAGGCTACAAATATGGTGGATACAATTATAAGAAGTTTCATAGAACCTGTTGAACAAGAGCAAATGGTTGCAGAAGAAGAGATATTGGTTGAGCAGCCAACTATAGCTGATCTGTCTGCATCAGATTCTAAGGCAGGAAATAGAAGTGGAAAACATCACAGAGCAGTTGAGGGCAGCAAGAAGTGTTGTCAGAACACAAACCAAGTGGATTGAGGAGAAAGAAAGCATCATTGAGATACAGGAAAGAAAAATTGCAGAGCTTTAGCAAGAAGTGGCAGAATTGAGAAAAATGTTGTCACAGTCTAAAAAACAGCCAACTATATCCTTTGATGAAGATAATTTAGCTCAATTGCTTTTGGGTCTATCAAAGGCAGATGACTCTGTTGAGACAGACATGGGCGTTCATTCTGAAGTAGCACCCCTTCATTCTGAAGAAGTGCCTGTTCATTCTGAAGCAACACCATCTCATTCTAAAGCATTGCTTTCTTGTTCTGAAGATGCTTTAGAAATGATAAAGAGCATAGCAGAGGATGTTGAAGATGAACCACCAACACAGGAACAGTCCCAATAGCAAGAAAATGTTCAAGTAAGTACTCCTATTGAGGTCCCTGCATTTCAAACTGTTACACTTTCAGTAGAAACAACAGATAAGGGGGTACAAGTAGAATTACTATCTGATGACAACCCCATAGAAATAGCAAATAAGGAGGTACAGGTAGAATTATTGATAGATGATCAACCAGTAGAAGTGGCAGAAAAAGGAGTTCAAGTTGATCTGCTACCTAGGATTCCACCTATAGTCAGACCACCTAATATTGTGTCTCTAGAGCAGTACAATGCAGACATAGCTAGTTGGATGATTAGATATGAGCAACTTGCCACTAAAACTGAAAAGTTCAAATTGGAAGCAAAACAGCTAGAAGCCAAGGAAACAGAAATTCAGGCATTGAACGGAAAGGTGTCTGACTTATGTCAAATTACTGAATTTTTAGTGCAATTTAGACGACCAGCCAGATTTTACAGCCTTATTTTGAAGGAAAAATACCTCAGATGGTAGGTCATGAGGATTAGTTCAAACCTCCCATATAAATTGGACACCACTATAGATTTTTTGGAAGCATACTTTGACAGCCCTTTTGAGCAGAAAAATCTCCTGTGTGAACTGTTTTTACATAGTTTCTTCATTCCAAAGGAAGTAGAATTTCATCCTCAAATCTACATTGGAGATGTTCAGTTGAGAGCATTTATGTCTACTTTGCAGAATCAACTTTACTTGGGATCAAGAGAAAAAGCAGAATAAAGAGCTTGAAACAAAGGCTGAACTCGTTAGTCGAGCAATCTAGCCAAACCACCTAGTTATCACCGAACAACACTTATCAATGATGAACAAGGATGATGTAAAGAGGATGTACTTGAACAACTTAAGGGACTGTGTGGCCAGGTTCAACAATTTTTGTGATCATAATTTTTTCCCAGCATTGTCAGTGTGCAAAAACAGATGGGATGAACTTCCCATGTCTTTGCGAAAAAGAGAACCCATCTCCCCCATCAACTTAGAATGGTCCAGAAGAAGAGCAGAAGGTGTAATCCAGCTGATTGAAATCATGCAACATAACTAGATAGGTCTTAGGTTTAGGCCTCCAACCATCATTACTCCAGTTCCATTCTACTTTGAGGAAGATGCCCAACTTGATGAACAGTTTGAAGACTGGCTCAGGAACATTCAAGAAAACAGGGGGTATTATATAGGCAAGAAATTATTCTACAGGTCATGGAATCTAAACATGGACATATGTGATTCCATAGCCCAACAGAATGCATGAGGGCATGCATTAATATAAGTTGGGGGGAAAATGATGAGGCCTGGAAATGCCTCAATCATAACATGTTTTGAACACTAAAATTGCCTATAAACTCTTATGTTTTATCTGATATGTTAGTTAAGTTGATTCAATATGCTGTATATTAACCATTTTGCATGATCAATGTATTTGGAATATTATATGCTGATTTTTACAGCTTTTTGCATAGTTTTGTGTTCTTTTTGCTATGACTTGCTAAAATGGGATATTCTTAGAATAATAGCAGCATTTCACTAATCATGTTTTGATTTGTCTCAAGCATTTATTTCACCTAAATCTAGCAACAGTGCAAGCAAACTGTTGCTATGCAGCAAAAACTGGTCTTTCCCATGTAAATTCCAGCCAGCTGTCCATAAATAGCAAGGCATGGAATTCACATGTGGAAAGAGATGAAGACCATTGGAATTTGATCTTAAGAGATAACCCACCTGAGATATGCAGAAGAAATCACTGGAAAAGCACACATTTGTTCATTCCGAAGTATCTTCGAAATGAACAGATATCTTCGAAATGAGCAGATCTTCGGAATGAAGAATGCAGTGTCTTCGAAATGAGCGGATCTTCGAAATGAAGAATGCAGTATCTTCGGAATGAGCGATCTTCGGAATGAAGAATGCAGTATCTTTGGAATGAGCGATCTTCGAAATGAGAATTGCATTGTCTTCGGAATGAAGCCACTTATCTTCGAAATGAAAACAAAATATGCTTTTTGACTTGTTGACCGATTTTTGAAGCCAAAAAAAGGGAAATAAAGGTTGGAAAAGGTAAAGGAAAAGATCTTCCATCTGTCTTTGCCGTCATTGCCGACCAAAGCCATCATTAAGGGAAAGATCAAGTTTTAATCTTCTTCTAGGATAAAACCAGAATTTGTTGCAGCATTGTAGGATTAGATCTTTTGAGATATTCACAGTTTGTAATTAGATCATAGGACATCTATAAATATTGCTCCCATTCAGGTTGAGCCTAGGAGTAGTAGTAGTAGTAGCAGGAAGTAGAAAGTAAGGAAGCTAGGAAGAAGCAGAAAATAGGTAGAAATTGACTGTTATAGTCCTGTAACAGTTTTTCAACAAAATTATTGTAATCATGTTCTTTAATCAATAAAGTGCACCAGTTCTATTTCATATTGCTTGTAAATGAGTGTGATTAAGATCTAGAGAGAGAGAGACTCATACCTTCTTCTGGACAAGGAGGCTGGCCACTTCCAGACCTAGGAGGAGGACTAATAAGCAGGTTTTTATTCTGATTTTGCTGCAGTAGAATGAGTTGTAGAACTTGTTATTTCAATTGCTTGTAAATAGTTGACAATATTTGTGATCTTAGTTTATTTATGTTTAGATTAAACTTGTGCTTAATGTTTTAGTTGTAATCTCTACTTTCAACAAAGCTTCCATTTTATTTCAGACTGTTATTTCTAGAATTTGTTGTTTTCAACAATTTCTTGCATTTTATGTTTTGCTGTCAAACCCTACATAGAAGATTGACAACCTTCTGTTACAGAGCCTTGACAGTTTTCATTTTCATGTTAGAATTAGACTTTCATTGCTGCAAAAGTAATTAGATTTCCTTTCTGCAATTAGGATCAGACTTTCAATTTTACAACTATTATTTTTGCAACATAATTAGGTCTTATTCTGCAATTGTAAATCAGGACTTCATTTTTGCAGTTAATGATTAGTTTCCAATTCTGCAACTTAGATTAAGGTTTAATTCATGCAATTTAGAGATAGGAATGTCCTAAAACCCCCCACACAACCGGTTTCACCAATAAAACCTGTTGCTCTAGATTGACCTAAGTTATAGTTGTTTTGCCTCTTCTTCCGTAGATAGCCTTGTACACAACCCTGGATTGACAAACACATTGAGAATTAATGATGGTATAATGACTACGCATCACCTAAAAGTAGATATGAGTTAGATAAAATGAAGATAAATGCCTACAAAGTTAGAAATATTAGAGACTATGATGCATGAATGAAAGAAGAAATGAGATTAATATACCAAAATGAAAGATAAATGCTTATAAATGAAAGAAGCTTGTTGCAAATGGAGAAATGTAAACACAAATAAGCATTAAATGGCTAAAAATGTGTATTAGAAGTGTTAAATGAACAAGGAAACAAAGGCTAGTGTACTAATGTAAAATCCATGTTAGCAAGGCTAAAATAAGAGGGAAAATGCACAAAAAAAAGACAAGAAAAATAAAAAGAGAGAGGTGCTAGGAAAATATATAGTCCTAGCAATTGCTTCTCCTTAGTCCAAGATGATTCCCTTGCCCCAATGCCCCCTTGTATTGCTTGACTTGCTTCAATGCTTGTTGAGAGTGCTCCAAGTGAGAAAATGAGAGAATGCAAATCAGAGAAAGAGAGAGAGAGAGAGCAAGAAAATTTGGTAGAGTATTGCTAGCTTAGAATTGCTTGTTGAATGTTCACGCCAAGGGTTGCATTTAGAGATTTTTTGAGGAGGGATTAAGAGAAAAAGTTAGATGCAATATGCCATTAGGGTACAAGACCAATTTTGAATTTGCAACCTTGGTTTATGGTTGGAGCATGCGAGATCAAAGGAGGTAGTGGGACAAAGAAATCCATATGCCTTTGGCTCATATTGAAGGATTATAGTCATTTTCATAAAAATACCACTTTATATCAAAATCATCATTGGCATTTTTGTTTCGACTTGAAAATTTTGGTTAACGATTAGTTTGACCAATCAAACAGTTGAAAAATAACTTTTGTCAAAAATGCCACATGATAATAAAATCTCCACTGACATTTTTGTCATAAGGTGGCAAATTTGAAAAAGGCTAAAACTGATGTCTAAATTGCTCGGGTTGAGTTGATTGATTATTTGTTGATACTTGGTGTGATGTTTGATGTGTATACTTAGATAGCGTGTCAAAATTGGGTGTCTACATTTTCCCCATTTTGATGTGATTTTTATGAAATTTGCATAAAAAATAAGTTGTAGGAATCCAATTTTGACACTATGATGCTTGCTAATATCTTGGGATGCCATGTTGAAAAATGATTGCAATCATGTTTTTTTGTTTAATGTCATTATTACATGTATGCCGTAAATTTGGTAATGTATACCTTGGACTAGTGTCCTATGGGTATCTGATAATTTATGCCCCATGTGCCCCATTAGCAATAGTGCCTATGGTGCCAAGAGTTTTTAGAGAGGTTGGCACAACCTGATTAGATACAAAGGCTACCCAAGAAGAGCTGGAGGCTTTGATGAGCTTTAATGCAGTTAAAGAGCGGTTAGTGAATCTGGAGGCTACATGGGAGGAGTAGGTGGCTAGAGCTCGAGAGGAGTGGCTTAGGTGGAGCAAGAGTAGTATGCTCGTGACATGGTTATAGTCGAGTTTTAGGGTGCTCTAGACCATGTTACTCATGAGAAGGATGAGGTCCTTTCTATAGTAGGTGGAGGATTAGGTGTGAATGTTATAGCTGCACTAGTTGGTCTAGCAAAGCAACAAGTGGAGCAGATAGAGAGGGATATGTCTATGTAGAAAGAAGAGATAAAAAAATTGTAGGTAGATTTTGATAGGACGAGGGAGGAGGTATAGTTTGCACAAGTAGAGGTTGAGAGGGATAGGGCCCATGTTGTATACTATTGATAATTATATCATACAATGGTTTTTCTAGTAAAGAGGGATCTATCACCAACATGGACATGGTCGAGAACTCCATCCATGAGTTATTAGTTGTAGAGGTTGATAGGCTTTAGGTCTCCACCTCCTCCATCAAAACATGGTGGTGGGGATGTAGGATCAAGTTATAGTTAGGGGTAGGCTTATGAGGGGGAATGTACTGATTTTATCATATGGTGCATCCTCTATTTTCATATGATAGGGGATGAGTGTATTAGTTTTTTATTGTGTTACACTTGTCTCATAGGCATGTATGATGTTGAGGCTTTATATGCAGTTACAACATTATATTTTATATTTTATATTAACGTGTTGTATTTTTATAATGTGATAATATTGATTTAAGTTTGATAGTTGATTTGATTTAATGTGCAAAATGAAAGAATGGGATATATAGTAGGTATTTGGAGAAGCAATATGTCACTTTAAAAATGGTCTAGGGGATCATATAATGGATAAATGCTAGATATCAAAATTTTCTATGTTGATTGGTGACCTGAGAGTCTGATGATATACAAGCACTCAAGTTTGTTCATTTGTATGAGTGGTGGTATTTAGACCTGATAAAGGATAGATACTCATTGCAACCCTAATTAAAGTGTTATCCTTTGATCCTAAAAACCACTTATGAGGTAAGTGTATATCTTTAAGTAATGGCCTGAATGTTGTCCTTTGAGCCTAGAGAAACTTATGGATAAGTGCTTAAAAAGATGTAAATATTCCATTCCCAAGCGGTGGCCTAAGAGACATGATAATGGATAAGCACCAAGCGAATGGAATTAAAGCTCATTATGGTTAAATGGTGGCTTGCAAGGTTGCATAAAAGATAAGAACTTAAGACATGATGAGATACCTATAATATGTACAATATATATGCATTGTGGTTAGTAAAGTTAATTGTTAGTGATTTTTAGTAATGCTTCACATTGTGAGTGGCATATCCTGAAGGAATTTATTGAACAAATGTATGTTATGCTATGAGAAGCATGGCTTGAAGGAATCTACTAAGAAAATGTATGTCATGGTATGAGAAGCATGGCTCGAAGGACTTTACTGAGCAAATGTATATCATGTTGTGAGAAGCATGACCCAAAGGACTTTACTGAGCAAATGTATATCATGTTGCGAGAAGCATGGCCCGAAGGACTTCACTAAGAAAATATTTGTCATGTTGTGAGAAGCATGGTCCAAAAGACTTCATTGAGAAAATGTTGTTGGTTTTTTAAGCCTTATTACCATAAAATATCACAAGTTCCAAATATAAAATAACCATAATATTAAAGATCAAAGTAATAATATGATGAGTAGAATAATATGCAGGGTTATGCATAGTGACGAATATTCGCAAATTGGGAAAATATTAGGATTTTCAAAATTGGAAATTGGTGAATATGAGGACCCTCGATGTCGGCCCATTCACCTAAAATTTTTAGGACCAATTTTTTCTTAGGGTTAATTCACCACAATATATATCCAAACATAGACATATTTGTACTCATTGGAAAGATCTTTTCAAGCCTGATCTAATGGTGGTATTTTTATGAAGTTATAAGGTGATTTAATAGGTCAAAATTTTCCCCAAATATGACCTTAATTTTTAGGGCTTCAAATGCCCCAAATTTTGGTGTGAAGATGATTGATTTGATTTTCTTAGGATTCACCTTGACTCACCTTGATTTTGATTAAGATTCACCATTTTTTTACAAGTAAATTTTGATTCCAACCCCTTATGCATAACGCTGATAATATGAGCAAAATATTTATATCAAGGCTTATATAATAAAACAAATAACATTCATTTATATATTGAAATATGAATGTAAATAACCTGAATCATTCAACTATGCATGAAGAAAACTTACAATATTAATTGCTCAAAAATATGTATACAAGCTTTATTCATTTTCTTCCTACTACAACCAGATAATAGAATTCTTATTGGATTCCTTTCTCATGGAGTATTTTTCTCCATAATATAGCCATAGTAATGTGAATCTTCAATTACTTAACTATTTCTCTCCATATACCAAGTCTTATGACTCTTGGCTTATCATCTTGCCACTTATATACTAGATGTACACTTGACTCTACAACACTTGCACACATAAACATGACTCTTACACTTCTACATGAACTCCTAATATAGGAAACTTGTGCACATCCTCAAATTACATATTTTAACTCTTACATACATGACACTTATGCACATTCTATCAATCTACACTTGCACTCTAACTTACATGACACTTGTGCATTTCCTACACATTGCACTCTTACATGACACTTTTTGCACATTGAAACTTACATAAAAGGGGAAATATAAATCACACTCTAAACTATAGATTCAATCATAATCTATTACATATTTACAATTGTACAATGGAGGTACATTAGCATGTACCAAATAATGTAATATACCTCAACAATCCCTTGTATTACATTATTTGTCTATTGAAGACTTTAGTCTTCAGTCTTTGTCTTCATGTTTAATTTTGTATCTTCATGTGCATGATATTTTGCTCTTCTTTGTCTTATTATTTTGGCTCTGGCTTTGGCATTACTATTGGTATTGATTTTTTTTTAATCGATTCTTGTAGAAGTGTATTGATTTTTTTTTGTTTCGATTCTTGTAGAAGTTCATACTCTTTATTTGAGCATATTTGAAATTAAAACAACTTTTCTAAATAAATTCATTTAGTGTTATCCTCGCAATAATTTCTTTCACCATATTTCATTTGTGCATGTTTATCCATTCATGATTCATATTATCATTTTCTTTGTACCAACAATGTCTTTGAGCAATTGGTACCTCCAAAAATTTTACAACAATGAAGATTCCAACATATTTCTATATTGTGTCCATGCCTACCACAATTTTCACCATTTTTTTATTGTTTGAGGTCTTCATTATTTTATCTTACAATATTACAATGTTCTTTGTCACACACACTATTTTCACACTCTTTGTCTTCATGAACCATGTTCAAATTATTTGTGTTGCATGCAATATCTACTCTAGGAATAAGTTCTTCTATCTTTGTCATGAATCCCAAATCACAAGTATCACAACTTGCATCACAATTCTCTTTTGTATTTTGATGAAGATCACTAGTTTCACAACATGCATTAATCATCATTGATTTTAATTCTATGGTATCACAACATTCATTTGTTGTCATAGGCCTTAAATCATTTGTATCACAACAAACATCTTTCATCATTGTTTTATTCCCTAATTCTTCAACCTTTCCTTGTTTTCTTATCTTGGAAATATTTAGAGTGATTATTCCTTTGTATATTGTTTTCCATAGACTAACAGGTACAATAATAAATTTTTATAACAATCATTAGCATCATTAAGAACACTTTGCATGCATTGTTGAAGTATTAAAAATTCTCTATTTTTTGCTTCTTCAAGAATAGATTGTAAATATTCCATCACTTCATTTGACACATATTTTTCATCTTTAGTAGCTTCTTGAGAGAAAAACTTGTAAAATATTTTTGACTATCTTTATTTATTTGCCATGTTACAATAATCAAATGTTTATTGTAGAACACCTTATAATAATAATTCAAATATGAAATTTGCAAATTATAAAAAATTTTAATCCTTTGATGTTGAAAACCTTTTAGCTCCCAAATATTAAATTTGTAAAATTAAAATTTCTTCAAAAATATTTTAAATAAAAAATTTCTCTATTTTCAAAAACCTTAAAAACTTTTCACTCCAAAAAAAATCTCAAAAACCTTAATAACCCTTTTAACTCCAATTAATCAAATTTGTAATATTTAACCTTAAAAATATTAATCTCTTCAAACCTTATTACTCCATTCAAATTAAAATCATCATTAATTTTTGAAAAACCTAATTAACCATTTCTAATCCTTATTACTCCATCCAGATTTTAAAAATTTCAAATTTGCTAGTATTTCCCTCTAGAGCTTTATTGAGAGTTGCAAAATAATATGTAACACCAAATAACATTACCTGGGCCTATCAACGTTAATCTTGATGTTGTGTTGCATGCTTTTCATTCTGAATATTTTTGTTTACATTAACACATTTCCTCTATTGCCGAATATTTATATTTTCAAACATTTGCCAAATGCTAGACCTCTTATAGCTTGCTAAAATCTTGAACTTTGCTCATTGCTTGTTGTATGATATGGCTCATAGAATTTTGTTCTACTTTGATGAAGGAAGATTGAGAAATATTTGAATACATTTTTTGCTTCACCATATTCATTGGAGATTAAATCTCGTTCAACTGTTTATGCTAGAGATTAATCATATCCTTCTTCTATTTAGGTTGGATATTAAACATCTTCTTCTTTTCAATGGCTATGTTGGAGATTACGTATCTCCTTTGATGGTTATGTTAGAGATTATGTGTTTTCTTCACTTTGCTATCTATATTATGTGTCTCCACATTGATGGAGGAGACCAAACATCTCCTTGTGGACGTCTCTTGGAGGAGATCAAGTGTCTGGTATTCACTTGGAGAAGGTTGAGTGTCTCCTTATGGTCTTCACTTGAAAAAGTCTAAATCATCTCCTTCTGGTCTTCTTATTGGAGAAGGTCAAGTTGTATCTCTTATCTAATTTGCTCTTATGTTCTCTTATGTGTGTAGGCTTATAGCTGGCCTCTCAGTTGGACTAGCTACCATTTTCAAAGATGGCCACTATAGACTATGTTGAATGTTATCCATGATGTTGGCCTCTATTAGCCACTTTCTTCAATGTTGACATCTATTGGCCATAATATTCAATATTGACCTCTATTGACCATAATCTTCAACCATTATTTCATGGTTTTATTTCTAATGCTCTTCGTTTTTAATGGTATGTTGTTTTGCTTGTTATTTTCAATGCTTGTGTTGTTCTCTTATCTGCTTGAAGCTATATTAAACAAGTTACTTTATCCTTTAAGACTATTATGTCCTTAATCTTCCTCAAGGTTGTTATTGATTTCTTCTTATTATTCCACTTTATTTATGGATGATGACTCCACAATATTATTTTCTTATTTTGTAGTACTTGATTTCTTTCTTTTATATTTTCTTCTTTGTTCCATCTCTAGAAGCTAAAATTCTTCTCTATCTTTGTAGGAAGCTTCCCAAACTTTTATTCTATAACTTTATATCTCTTCTCTAATATCTAAAATCTTCAATGTATTAGGTCTCATTTAAGAACCCAATATGATTCTCCTCCTTACTAGAGAACCCAATATCAATGTCAGGGTAGCTCTGAATATTCCTGAGTGATCAACTATCTTCTAAGTTGATTATGCCTCAATATTCAATTTGCAAATCCTCAAATATTCAAACCAATGTTAGGATGGCTCTATCCCTGAATGAACAACTTTCTCCTGAGTTGGTTCAGCCTTTCAATAAATGTCCAACTTCTCCTCTAAGTTAGCCCTTATCTTCAATATAGTTTAGTCCTAGTCATCATTGGTTTTCCTTCAACCAAGTGGAAATACCCTAGCCTATTCTACAAAACAAGACCTTTAAAAATAGAGTCCAAGTCTACACTACCTTTAAAGTGGATCCACTCTAAATTAAATATTATAAAAAATAAATAAATATAATTAATAAATGTGGCTAATAAATAACTCTATCAAATTGGACGGAGTCAGGTGGTAGCTATGATACCACTATTAGCATTTTAAGCCTTACTACCACAAAATATCATAGGTCCCAAATATAAAATAGCCACAATATTAAAGGTCAAGGTAATAATATGACGAGTAGAATAAGATGAGAAAATTAATATGTATATCAAGACTTATAATATAAAATAAATAAAATTCATTTATATACTGAAATATGAATGTAAATAGCCTGAATCATTCATGAACTATGCATGAAGAAAAATTACAATATTAATTGCTCAAAAAATTGCATATAATATTTATTCCTTTCCTTCCTACTACAACCAGATAATAAAATTCTTCTTGGATTATTTTCTCATGGAGTATTATCTCCATAATATAGCCATAGTAATGTAATCTTCGAATACTTGACTATTGCTCTCCATATGCCAAGTATCATGAGTCTTGGCTTATCATCTTGCCACTTGCATACTAGATGGACATTTGACTCTACTACACTTGCATGTATAAACATGACTCTTACACTTCTACATGCACTCCTAATTTAGGACACTTGTACACATCTTCACATTACATATTTTTACGCTTACATACATGACACTTGTGCACATTCTCTCAATCTACACTTGCACTCTAACTTACATGAAACTTGTACATTTCCTGCACATTGATACTTACATAAAAGGGGAAATATAAATCACACTCTAAACTATGGACTCAATCCTAATCTATTGCACATTTACAATTGTACCATGGAGGTACATTAGCATGTACCAAATAATGTAATATACCTCAACAAATGTATGTCATGATATAAGAAGCATAGCTTGAAGGGCTTCATTGAGTGTATGCATGTCATTCTATGAGAAACATGGACCTAAGGACTTCAATGAATAAATGTATGTCATGCTATAAGAAGAATGGCCCGAAGGACTTCACTAAGCAAATGTATGACAGAGTAATTATCATGATGGGTACCCCCAAGTAGGAAAGGGGAATCTATGAATAAGTATAATAAAGGGGAATAAGTTGCCCCTAGAGTTTGTAAGGAGTGTATATAGAAATGAATTTTTGGAAGTGGGTTACCCCCAAATAAGGTACGAATATTAATGGTGATAATGAGTAGTATGTTGATGAATATTGTATAATGATAGTGTCCTATATCCCTTAACATATCAAAGAAGGCATTTAGGTCTATAAGTTTGTTACTTAATGCATATGCAAAGATTTATAAACACATGAGGAACCATATTTAAGACCCGAAACCGTATTTTATGTATGAATAAAGCTAAGAATTTTATGAAAAGATCACTGCCAAAAGTTCCAATGGTGGCAACTTAGGAAATCATATCCCTCAACTATCGTAATAAAGTGTAATTATAAGTATGTAACACGAGTGAATATGATAGGCTAGTCTAATTTGAAGGGCACATTAGGCCTTGCTTTTTAATCATAGAGATGAAATATTTGCCTACTTGAAAGGTGATGATGGTGTCCTAGATCACTCAATACACCAATAGGAGGCTCAAAGCCTAGTGATCGTTATATAACACATGCAAATATTGATAGACATGTGAGGTATTGGTCATGAGGATTTGATTCCTCTATTGATATGGGAGAAATTAGGACATTTTATGATAAGAGTGTTGTTGAGTATGTCCTCCAAGGGATAGAGATATTGTATTTTAATGACTAGCACACTCATAAAAAATTATGAACATGCAAGCTATAGGAAGACAAGTTTCTATTTGCTTGGATGGAAAACTAGGCCTCACAACTAGTCACCAATAAAGATTATGGATTATGTTTGATAAGTTTTGATTAGTCTCTTTTCTTTTCTATCATATCAGATTGTAATTTTTGACACTATTGATCCCATGTTTGGTATATGTATAAATAATTGTATGATTACAAGACATAGGATCAATAGGGTCGAGACCCCAATGTGATATAATAGATAAGCTAAGATATCTGATGATGTCGAACTCATAAGATATTTGTGTTGGGGTATCACATGGATAATTAGGAAAATATAAAGCTCTTCACCTTTTCCTGATAAATGTACAAAATATTGTATATTTGTATGATATTGATAAAAAATATCATCTTTTCATAGAGGTCACATGTTTTACTATAACACAAAAGCCTAGAAAGTGAAATAAATATGGATATCAAAATGATATGCTAACATCCCCCCTTATTTCATTATTTAGGTTTATTTAGGCGTATTGTTATTTTCTATAACAATCTCTATTTTTACCTCGGGTGGTTCCACAACCTCCGGGTTTATTTTAGAGCTGCAATGTATTATTTAAATGAGTTATTCTTAATGGAATAGTGTTCGTTTATTTCAACATGGCATCAGAGCCAGAAGGGTGAGAGAGAGAGGAGGCGACAAATTTTTTTGTTGTAGAGCTGGTCTTGCCTGGAGAAAGCGAAAGCTGTTTTTTTGGAGGAAGCGAAAGATTGCTGGAAGATAAAAACATTGTTTATTTTTTTTCCAGCGCTGGTCTGAGAATTTTTTTTCTGTGCATGTTTTTTTTGTGCACGCATTTCAAAAAAAATCAGACCCCCCACCCCCACCCGCGCTGCGCAACTCCTGCGCGTGATTTTTTTTCTCACGCCCCCCCGACGTCGCGCGCGTGATTTTTTTCATGCAAACCCCCCCGACGTCGTGCGCATGATTTTTTCATGCACCCCCGACGTCGCACGTGATTTTTTTCATGCACCCCCCTGACGTCACGCATGTGATTTTTTTCACGCACCCCATCCCCCCCTCGACGTCACGTCGTGGCCATGCAGGCCCCCCCGATGTCGTGCTGCGATGCTCGATTTTTGCCATGCAATGCAGCAGACACCACCGTGGAGGCAACAACCACCTAGCCGCGTAACACAGCAGATGTTGCAGTGAAGGCTACCACCCAGCCGCGCGATGCAGGCGAGGCAGCCACCCAACCACGCGGTGCAGTGAAGGCAACCACCCAACCACACGACATAGCAAAGAAGCCGCGGCCAGGCGACCGCGTAGGGGAAGGGGTTACGGGACCCTCCTCAAATAGGAGGGGGTCCCTGATCCTTTCGGATCAGCCCGCTAGTCCACCTGGTGGTGGACTGTGCGGTAAGGCTCAGGGAGCCTGCAGGTCGGGGGTTCAAATCCCGCCGACCCCCCTTGAAAAAAAAAGGTAAAAAAAAAATTTTTCTAAAGTTTTTTTTTAATTATTATTTTTTTAGTTAAATTAAAAATTTTAATTTTAATTTATTTTTCAATAGTTTTTAAACTATATAAATTAAAATTTGATTTTAATTTATTTTTTAATAGTTTTTAAACTATATAAATTAAAATTATTTTTTTTAACTTTAAAACTATATAATAATTATAAAAAAATGCTTTGTTAAGAGATTTTTTTTAAAGGGGGTATTTTTTTTCAAAAATCAAAGGGGGAAAGTGAGTAATTTTTTGAAAAGCAAATTTGGCATTATTGTAAAGGTGCATTTTCGGCTGCGCCCGACACCTAGTGGGTCATTCCTGTGGGCACTTTTTATGTTGTAGGGTGCATTTTTTTTCTGTTTTGCACTACTTCATTAAAAAGTTAAAAAAAATCAAATTCACTCCCTAAGTCCCCGAAATAATTAAAACCCATCCGTGCAATTTATTGCACTGCAGCGTTCGGTATTTGTGATACCTCTGGCCAGCACTTACAGGTAAAGCTGTCGTGATTGCGCTACTGTATCCGCCGCCTAATATAGCTGCCAAAATGACGTATGAGCTTGTTCTCTATAAATCGTCGGGGAGAGATAAGTTTGCCATTTTGCATTTTTTTACTCCATCCATTACCCTAATAGTTCTTGTGTTTAGGCGTAAATCCCGACGAAAGTTCTGAAATCCAAAGTGTTTAGGGGAAGTTACACCCCACGCATGAGGATTGCAGACTTTCTATGGTAGGTGCCATCAACAAGACTATTCCCTTTCAGCATCGCTTAAGTACCACGTATCGTATGATCTCTAAAAATTACCTATAGTTTCCCTCACGTAAGGGCGGGTGATTTTTTTTATCTTTCTAAATACCTATAGTTTCCCTCACGTAAGGGCGGGTATTTTGTATGGTATAACGGCCTAGCAAAAGGTATATCGAAAGGGGGACCAATTGGTGTTATAAGGAACCTTCACCATGTCTGCAAAATTAATGACCGATTCTCATCAGTTGTTGAAAGGTCCTAATTACACACCATGGAAAAACAAGATGAAGGCTATCCTAGTCATGGATGACTTATGGGATGTTGTATCTGGAGCAACAACAAGACCTTCATCTGCTGTTGGTGCTACAGCTCCATCTACTGCTCAAAAAGACTTTGACAAGCTAGACAACAAAGCAAAGGTGCTCATTTTGCTTGCTGTGGCTGATGAAGTTCAACCCCATATTGCTGATTGTGAACATAGTAAAGAGGCATGGGATGCCCTTAATACTATATATGAGGGAAAGAATGATTCCACTATTCTATTTCTTCAATCTCAATTACATAGTCTAAGCATGAAGCAGGGGGAGACAGTTGAATTTTTTCTTTGCAGAGTGTCTGAATTGAAAGCAAAGTTGAATTCTTTAGGAGAACCAGTTGATGACAAGCTCCTTACCTCAATTGTATTGAGAGCTTTACCTGATTCTTATCGGGTGTTGATCACTTCCCTTCAGGTATCGCAACGGAAAGTTACTTTTGTAGAATTGGTTAATATGCTTCAAGAGGAGGAGGCACGCCAACTACAACGAGATGATTCTTCTAACACTGCCCTCTACATCAACAGGAAAGGGCAGAACCAGAAGAAGGGTAATTTTTAGAAGGGAGGGAATTCACAAAAGGATTCAAAAGGGAAACAAACTCAACAACCTCAACAGAAAAAGCGATATTGCAAGATCTGTGACAAAGAAGGTCATGATACAAACAGATGTTGGCATAAGAATAAACAATCAAAACAGAAAGGCCGGAACAAACCACAAAAGAACAAACAACAAGTGAATGTTGTTGTTGAAGAATCTGACATGGATTCTGAGAGAGCCCACAAAGTTCTCATGACTACCACAAGTGTCCAAGCAGATGGATCCTATCTGGTATGTTGATTCTGGAGCCAGTAAGCACATGACCGGTGACAAATCATGGTTTGAGTCTTTTGAGGCCAAAGAGGGCAAACCTGTCACTATTGTTGATGATAAAACCTACAAGGTTCAGGGAGAAGGTACTGTTTCAGTCACTCTTCCTGATGGCAAGTGTCAGATTGACAAAGTTCTCTATGTTCCAGGATTGGCAAACAATTTGTTGTCAGTCACACAAATTCTGGACAAAGATATGGTTGTGAACTTTAGTGTTGAGGGAGGCAAGAAGTGTTGTTCTATTACCAGGAGGGGTAAGAACATTGCCACTGCTTCATATAAGCATGGCTTATTTGCCTTAGATGCTATCTCTACTCCACATGTAGCCATGACAGTCTCTACAAAGGAGGCAACTTCCCTATGGCACAAGAGATATGGACATTTGAGTTCTGGTTACTTACTTGAGTTAAGTAAGTATGAAATGGTAAAAGGTCTTCCTTCCCTTTCTACCACTTTACCAGTTTGCTTTGATTGCTAGGCGGAAAGCAACATAGAGTGCCTTTTGAAAGGAGCTCTACAAGAGCAAAGAAACCTCCGGAGTTGATTCACACCGATCTGTGCGGTCCCTTCACTCCCAACAGTTGTGGGGGTAAGAGGTATTTTTAGTTATTCGTGGATGATTACTCACGAAAGATGTGGGTATTCTTTCTTCAACTGAAATCTGAAGCATTTGGCTTCTTTCAACAATTCAAGAAATCTATTGAAAAGGAGTCAGGGACTTCTATAAAGACCCTCCGCTCAGATCGAGGGGGGGAGTTCACCTCTAAATAATTCTCTGAGTTCTTGAAAGAAAATGGGATCACACGACAGTTAACTACTGCTTATACTCCTCAACAAAATGGAGTTGCTGAAAGGAGGAATCGTTCCATCATGGAAATGGTTCGTTGCATGCTCACAGGAGCTAGTCTTGAGCAACTATATTGGGCGAGAAGCTGTCACCACAATAGTATATCTATTGAATAGGGCACCCACAAAGGCTCTACAAGGAATGACTCCACAGGAAGCATGGAGTGGTAGGAAACCCTCCATTTCTCATCTACGCATTTTTGGATGTAAAGCTTTCATGCACATACCAAAAGAGAAAAGGAAGAAGCTAGATGAGAAGACATTGAAGTGTATTCTTCTTGGGTATGATGAGCACTCTAAGGGTTATCGTTTGATTGATCCCTTGACCAAGAAGATACACATCAGTAGAGATGTAGTTTTTGATGAGGCTTTCACATCATAAAACACATCAGATGTATACCTAGACCTTGTGGAAACTAAGGTTGATAAATCTCCTTCATCAAAGGTTGGAGGTCCGTCTTCATCTTCTTCAACACCTCAGAAGAAGAATCCAAAGTGGTATACAAATACAATCAAAGACTCTAAGCTATCCACTCCACCTAGATTTGACATTGGATAGGCCTCGTACTCGCAGCATGGCTCGACAGGAGAAAGCTGCAACAGAGAATATTGGGGTTGATGATCTGTGTCAATATTTTGAGGAACTTTCTGTAGATCCAGAGAGAGATACAGAAGATATGGATATTGATAATGATAGGGTGTTTATGTCTTCCATAGATGATCTTGAACCCGCATCAGTGCAAGTTGCTCTTGGTGAGCCTCAGTGGAAGGCCGCTATGGATGCAGAGTATAAGTCTTTGATGAAAAACAAAACTTGGAAGCTTGTCGATCTGCCATACGAAAAGAAGCCCATAGGCTGCAAATGGGTGTATAAAGTTAAGTATAAGGCAGATGGTACAATAGATAAGCATAAGGCCCGACTTGTTGCAAAGGGCTATGCTCAAAGAGAAGGCATTGACTACGAGGAAACTTTTGCACCTACTGCTCGGATGACAACCATTCGAGTTCTTTGTGCTATGGCAGCACAATATGGGTGGAAAGTACACCAAATGGATGTCAAGAGTGCTTTTCTAAATGGTGATCTCCAAGAAGAAGTCTACATGACTCAACCGGAAGGATTTGAAGTGGAAGGCCAACAACAGAAAGTTTGCAGATTGGTAAAATCCTTATATGGTTTGAAACAAGCCCCTCGGGCTTGGTATATAAAAATGGATCATCACCTTCTGCAGCATGGTTTTAAGAGATGTCCGTCAGATGCAAACCTCTATTTTAAGAAACAAGGTTCTGAAATAGTGTTGCTTGTACTCTATGTTGATGATCTGCTCATTACAAGGAGTTCAGAAACAATGATTTCTACTATCAAAAGAGACTTGTGTCAATATTTTGAGATGTCAGATCTCGGACTTCTCCATTATTGTCTTGGTCTGGAAGTCAGCCAGAAGGAGCACTACATCAAAGTGTCTCAAAAAAATATGCCAAGACCCTATTGGAAAAATATCGCATGACTGATTGCAAGCCAATGTCAACTCCGATGGAAACAGGAATTCAGTTATCGCGATATGATGATTCACCTCAGGTAGATGGTACTCTCTATCGACAGTTGATTGGGAGTCTCATATATCTGACCAACACTAGGCCGGATATCGTATTTGTTGTCAACTATCTTTCGAGGTTCATGCAGGAGCCTAAGACTACACACTGGAAAGCAACAAAGCGTGTTCTTCACTATGTCCGTGGCACAATGGAATATGGCCTAGAATATAAGAGGAACAACAAATTCTTCTTACAGGGATACACGGACTCCGACTATGCCGGATCATATGATGATCGTAAATCAACTTCAGGATATTTGTTTCATCTTGGATCTGGTCCTGTCTCTTGGCACAACAAGAAGCAACAGGTGGTTGCTATTTCATCAACAGAGGCAGAATATCGCGCCGCACGTGAAGCTGTGTGCGAAGTGATATGGTTGCGTCGCATCCTAACAAGTATGGGTCTTCCATCAAAATCTCCAATACACTTGTTCTGCGACAACATGGGTGTTTTGAATCTTGTCAAGAATCCAATACATCATGAAAGAACCAAGCACATTGACACACAATGTCACTTCATTCGAGACGAAGTTCCAAGGCACCGAATTCAGCTTCAGTACATTCCCACCAATGCTCAAGTTGCAGACATTTTCACTAAGGCACTTGCACGTGTCAAATTTGAATTGTTTCGCAGCTCTCTTTGTATTACCAAATGATGTAATCAGGGGGGATATTAGTAGTTCTTCAATTACATAAATAATGTAATAAGGGGGGATGTTAGCATATCATATTGATATCCTTATTTATTTCATTATTTAGGTTTATTTAGGCGTATTGTTATTTTCTATAACAATCTCTATTTTTACCTCGGGTGGTTCCACAACCTCCGGGTTTATTTTAGAGCTGCAATGTATTATTTAAATGAGTTATTCTTAATGGAATAGTGTTCGTTTATTTCAACAGTGATAAGATATCCTCATGCCGATTGATAGGCCATTAGGAAATACAACAATGTTTTGATCTACTACTTAACACACTCATAAATTATTATGGGTATGCAAAGTGCTGATCATTATGTCTCAATACTCCCTTAGGGTCTATAAATAGGCAAGGTGACTTGATGCAGAAGCCTATCTTTCGGAGAGCATAAATTTTGATCCAACCGTTGGGTCAGTTTGAAATTTTATGGGGAGCTGGATAAAGAGGTGGAAATGTCATCTAGATAATTTTAAAGTTTTTATCGGGTCCTAATTCCTTCATCTAGTGCCCCAAAAATGGGATTTAATGTTTTTTTTTAAATCTTGAAGAAAACATATTTGGAATAACTTCTTATTTAGGCATGGGTAGGTGTTGATATTTTATAGGAGGCTTAATATAGATGATACGATGGTGTGTATTAATTTAGAGGGCTATCCAAGATTTTTGTTGATAATTTAGTTTCTGGCACTAAAAGACGAAATTGGCAAAAATAATATTGTAATTTTTTATCTTTAGGGCTTTAAGATTTAGGGTTTTTTTTTTAGGGTTTATTTTGGGATATATATTCCCTTGGTATCTCATTGTAAAAGGGGTGAAATACAAGAATGAGAAAATAAAGCATTTATTAGTTTATTTCCATTTATTACAATTTTTATGTGATTGGAGGTTCTTGTTCTGATCTCTTGCAGTTGGATTTACACCATTTGGTATCAAAGCAAGTTGGATATTCCTAGGGGAGAGAAGGTAATATTGTAGATTATAGTTAACATGCTATTCTTATTTTTTTGGAATAACACAGATCATATTAGCATGAGGAGAGGAAGAGGAGGTTATGCCTAGATCAACAGGAATATGCAAGAGTTGCAGGTACAAGTTGCTATGTTGATTAGAATAATGGCCCATATGAGGGAAAGACATCCCACAAAATTTGTAGATATAGATTATGATAATGAGACTATGGAAGGAGACAACAAAGGTTCATGTCGAGGAAGAACTAGAGGAGAAGCCAGAGTTTGAGGATAGGATAATTAGGGCCTTGGAAGGAAATAAAGATGGAATCAATATTAATGTCCTTGAGTATGCAAGAGGGTTGAAACCAAAGGAGTTGATAGACTGGTTGAATAGCATGGAGAAGTTCTTTGAGTGGAAAAGTCTTTTAGAGGAAAATAAAGTGAAGCTTGCATGCACAAATTTGAAAGGGTATGCATTGATTTGGTGGGATCATCTATAGAAGGAGAGGCAAAGAAAAGGAAAGGAAAATATTAGGGTCTGGTGTAAAATGAAAAAATAATATTTTCCTAAATATTATGCCCAAATATTATTTCATAGATTACAAAACCATAGGAAAAAGGATCAAAGCATCGAGGACTACACCAAAAAATTCTACAAGTTATCAATTTGAGTGGAGCTTCAAGAGTCAAAAGAATAGAAGGCTACAAGGTATGTGAATGGATTAAGTTATGCCATACAAGATGAGTTGAGTATGCTTTGGATCCATAGTGTAGAAGATGCATATCAGTTTGCATTAAAAGCAAAAGAGAAACATAAGAGGAGTAATTTTAGAAGAGGAGTGAGGAAAGAACCATCATCACCTCTAGCTAGTGGGAGTGGTGGATTTAATCCCTCAAAGGGAGAATCTTCTAATATAGGAAAACAAGAAGAGTCTAGGCAAGGTCATAGTAACCATGAGAGAGGTGGAGGATTTCAAAGAGGAAGAGGCTATGGTGGAGGATAAAATTGGGAAGGCCCACAAAGGTAATATACCTATTATAGATATGGTGAGGAAGGGCACAAAGCTTTTGAGTGTCCGCACTATCCTACATAAGAAAGAAAACAAGGAGAACAAGCTAGAGTCAATATGGTTGAGGTAGAAGAGCAATATGAGATAGAAGTTATACAAACATGGGGGAAAATCTCATGATAAAGAGGACAATGATCATCCCAAGGAAGGAGAAAGCATAAGACAATGATGGTGGTGACTCTTGGCTATGCATGAATATCTTTAGAATAAGATGCACATCTAGAGGAAAGGTATGTAAGATGATTATTGATAGTGGTAGTTGTGAAAATATGGTTTCAAATAAAATGGTTGAGAAACTTAACTTAAAGTGTGAAAAGAACCTGTATCCCTATCGCATATCATGGTTCAAGAAAGGAAATGAGGTAACTATAGATAAGAGGTATCTGGTTAAGTTTTCAATTGGGAATACCTACAAGGATGAAGTATGGTGTGATGTAATTCCAATGGATGCATGTCACTTATTATTGGGGAGGCCTTGGCAATATGATAGGAAGGCTACCCATGATGGGGGAAGGAATACTTACACATTTTGGAAGGATGGAGTAAAAGTGGTCTTGTTACCACATAAGGAAGAAGGACAAAGTGAAAGCCTATTGATAACTAAGGAATTTGTTAGAGTTATTTTACCACAAGTTGAGTTTGCATATAATAGTTCAGTCAATAGGTCAAAAAAATCTCCTTTTTAGATTGTTTATGGTAAGAATCCCAATGGTGTGTTAGATCTAATTGATCTACCAATTTAGGGTAAAATTAGTGATGATGCAGAAGCATTTGTAGAGCACATACAAGAATTGCAGGAAGGTGTCAGAAAGAAGTTGCAAGATAGTAATGAAAGGTATAAGGCAACAACAGATGCAAATAAGAGATTAAAAGTATTTGAGGTGGGAGATATGGTGATGGTTCACCTTAGGAAGGAGAGGTTTCCCAAGGGCACATACAACAAATTGAAGTATAAGAAGATTGGACCATGTAGAATTTTGAAGAAGATGAATGATAATGCCTATAAAGTGGAGTTGCCTACTGATTTTGATATTTCATCAGTTTTTAATGTTATATATTTGTATGACTTTCATGGGGATGAATATGTAGTTGAAGTAGAAGAGGACATAAACTAGGAACAACAGATACCTAAGAAGAAGAAAGAAAAAGTTATGCAAGTACTTGATAAGAAGATAATCAGTACCAGGCAAGGAAACTACAACAAATACTTGGTACAATGGGAAGGTTTACAATAGGAAGATAATACTTGGATTTTAGAGGGGGAACTAAAAAATATTGATAGCAAAAAGTTGCAGGAGTTTGATCAAAGGAACTTGCAGGAGCAAAGTTCTTTTCAACCAGAGGAGAATGATGCAGGAGCCTATCTTTCGGAGGGCATAACTTTTGATCCGATCATTGGATCAGCTTGAAATTTTACGGGGAGCTGGATAAAGAGGTGGACATGCCATGGCTAGACAAATTTAGTTGTCTAGATGATTTTTCAGGCTTTTATCGGGTCCTAATTCCTTCATCTAGTGCCTCAAAAATGGGATTTAGTATTTTTTTTAATTTGGAAGAAAACATATTTGGAATAACTTCTTATTTAGGCATGGGTAGGTGTTGAGATTTTATAGGAGGATTAATATAGATGATACGATGGTGTGTATTAATTTAGGGGGCTATCCAAGCTTTTTTTGGTGATTTAGTTTTTGGCACTAAAAGATGAAATTGCCCAAAAAAAATATATTGTAATTTCTTATCTTTAGGGCTTTAAGATTTAGGGTTTTGTTTTAGGGTTTCTTTTGGGATATATATTCCCTTGGTATCACATTTTAAAAGGGGTGAAATATAGGAATGAGAAAATAAAGCATTTATCGGTTTATTTCCATTTATTATAGTTTTTATGTGATTGGAGGTTCTTGTTGTGACCTCTTGTAGCTGGATTTACACCATGAATTTGCATGCTTATGATTGAAAATTGATTATTTGATTGTTTGAGTATGTTCCTAGTTGATTCATGGATCGACAAGGAGCATTTTTACTACACGATCTACTATATGGTGCACTTATAAATTATTATAATTATGCAAGGTGCTAATTGTGTCCTATTGACATTGCTTGTGGGTTCATGAATGGATAAGGTAATGGTGGAAGAAAGGAAATTGAAATGAAATGATTTATTTCTTAAATTTTCTAGTATATCAACAAGTGGATTCATCATCCCTATTTCATTGTCTATCACACATATAAACAATTATATATACACAAAATACCAAAATGAGGAACTCGATTTCGCTTGGTAATATATAATATGGTTTGAGAGTGTTGAAGTAGGGATGCTGCTTAGCATGCCAATCATGGTGGTAGAGACAATTAATTTAATAAATTCTTTATTCACAAGGAATTGGTATATAATGAATACAATTTTTTCCCACCAAAATTATATTTTAGGTTGCATGGCCAACTAGATGATAAGATGAGAATCTTTATGATAAGGTGCTAATAATGATTAGATATTGAGTTACCTAATATAATACTGGTTATCATTGGTGATGCCCATCCCTTATATGACATACATACAAAAATTATATACACGTGATACATAGGACGTGAAAAACCAAAGATGTCATTGGTATATAAGGGAAATTAGAACTGTTGTGATAAGAATATTGCCTATTGTGCCAACCATGATGGAGGATGTTCTCTATATATAAATTGGTATATGAAAGGTTGCACAAATGGATAGAGAATATCTACCTGTATTAATGGGTATTTGAGACCACATTCTTGCTGTAATATGGATGATATGTGTGAATACAAAAATCAAGCAACACCAAACATAAACTATGAAATAAATGAATAAGCAAGATAACACAAATGATTTCACAAAGAAATGAACTCTTTTATTATTACCGGTGGATCTCCTGTATTACAATCAAATGTACCCCAAATAAGGGGTTTACAATACTTATTATTTTGATACAATTGTTACAATGTACTAGGGTTCTCCAAAACCATATTTAGAAATGATGGTGGTGTATTCTCGCTTGATTCAATCCCAACAGAGTGATGAGTGGGCTTTGGTATCCTATGCAGGGCCACCTGAGCTACAACAACTTCTAAAGAGTTTAGTCTTTACACCTGCACACAACAAAAAATATCAAGGATCAATAATATCTATGAAGGCTCCACTGCATGAGACCCTTAAATGGAATAAAATTACTAAACCCTAGTATTGCAATGAAAGCTATGAACAATAATGTAAAAATGTAAAATAAATGTGCGATGAACTTTTACCTTATCAAATAACGTTGTTTTTTTCTTCGTCGTTGATGTAGGGAATGATTATGCAGATGCCCTAACAATTGCTCGAGGGCTATAGGGCTGTAGATCTAAACAAGAAATGCTCACAAGCGCTTGGTGCTGCCCAGAAATACCCAGAGGTACTCTATAGGATCTTGAGGGTGCTCGGGAAGCTCTAGAGGGTGTTCAATGACTAAGGAGAAAGTTGCAAAACCAGATTTGGTTCACACGAGGTGGGCAACGATGGGTGCGAACGGTGATGAGAGGATGCGAGGATGAGTGTGATGGAACTAGGGTTTGAACTCCAAAAATATATTAAGGGAACATGGGAACTCAAGGGGCTTAGGGAATTCAAAAAAATAGGCATAATACTCAAGAAACTTAGGGGTTGAGTCATCAAAATGACTCCTCTTTATAATCATTTATTAGACATGTTAGAGTTTCAACAACACGAAATGTGATGCTGAGATTAAAACATGAGAAAGGGTGGAGATTAAAGCGGGGTAAGTGGCATGGATTAAGGTAGATGGATGGCTAAGATTAAAACATGACGGATGACTAGGATAAATTCATATTATTTAAATATATATTAAACAACTATATATAAATATATATAAATAATGGATAATTATGGTGGGAAGCTATGGACGAAGGACGAGTGGCTAGATTTTGGTGTCTACAGATGCCCATTTTTGTACCACATTGCGTGAAATACAATGTGGTGCAAAAATATGAGAAACTTGATTTGGATTGATGAAGATGCAAATTTCTTTCATTGGATGTGAAATAATCTTGGAAGACAAAATAATTTGGAATGTGTAGCTTACCCCCTCCATTGGTGAATGAGTGAAAAATGAGTCTCACGAACCAATTGATAGAATTGTGGGGTGAAGAATGTAATGGAATTGTGCAAGTGCAAATGTAGGGTGTAAATACAGATGATATGAATGATGTAAAATGTGATGTCGTTTTTACCCCAATGGTGGAAGGGGATTTGTTGTAAAAATACAAATGATTGAGTCTATTTTTTACCTAACAAATAAAGGGGTTTTTTCCAAGTGTATATGTCATGATAATGTAAGATGCATCCCGTTGTGGCAATTCAAAATTATTTTTTGGTTACCCCAAGTTTGGGGTGATTCCATGTTGAGTAAAATGCCTTTTGGCGTCATTAAAATGCAAAGTGATAAAAATGCAATAAAAGAAAAAGAGTCAACTTTGGAGGGCTTACCAATGAATTTCAAATAATTCCCACAACTGGAACCAGTCATCCTAACTAGATCCTATCTTTGTGATGATTGTCAATGTAAAAATAAATGATGAGTTATGATTTTATCCATGTTTCAAGCCCCACGAACAAGGCCATCAATGACAATTGTTGAGCAAATTGGTTACGACATAGTCTCACTCAAAAAATGAGGGACCAAAAATGATTTTAATTTTGAACAATGAGATGTGTTGTTAGTATTACAATGACACTGAGAGGGGGGGTGAATCAGTGTAGCTCTATAAACTTAAATTTATAGCTCTTAATATTGCAACAATTAAAACTTATTACTAGATACAAAAAGTATAACAAAAGAGCATTACACAACACAAGATTTAACGAGGTTCACCAATGTGGCTACTCCTTAAAAATTGACTGCTTGGACTACCATCCAAATCTAGCCTTTGCAAAGCAACGAATTTACAATCAATTTACTAGCACCCACTGGAAGGAGCACCAACCCCTGATTTATCTACACTAATAGAAAGGAGCACCAACCCCTGATTTACCAGCACCAACTAGTAGGAGCACCAACCCCTAATTTATCTGCACCAACAGAAAGGAGCACCAACCCCTGATTTATCAACACCAATTGGAAGGAGCACCAACCCCTTATTTATCTGCACCAATAGAAAGGAGCACCAACCCCTGATACCAAGCACCAAATTGGACTTCAATTTTGAAACTAGAAGTTTAACAGTAAGATACCTTTGCAAGACCCTGACTGGTCTTCTTCACCTTTGCATTCTCTGTGCACTCTGCTCTCTCTACGCAATCACTTCGCACACTCTACTTCGTTATAGTCGAACTTCACGATCATCTTCTCCCTTTTGCACACTCTGCTCTCTTTGTGAATTTTGCACTTAGCATGATTCGACACGACTTTCTCTCTACGCACAACGACCGTATTTCACACACATTCGACGATGCTTCAATTCTCCAAACAACCCTCCTTTTATAACAATATTTTTATGATGAAAACCCTAATCTTAGTCGGTTGTAAATCCTAATCTTAGTCAAATTTCATAACTGTAAACCCTAATTTTAGTCGGCTGTCATCGGTCTTCGTCGACTTCAACTCAAGAAGATGTTCGATTTATCCATCGCTTGATGATTTCATTCTAGACAGACCCTGTAATTGCCATAGTGATGTCAGTCCACTGTCATACTTCTCATTTCAGTCGGGTTTTCTTTCTTGACTTTCACATTTATGACCTGTCATGAAATCTTGACATTTTTGCCTTTGTAGCTTCTTTTGTTGCGTTGCCATGAAAATACATTTCGCGATATCGTGACACTTTCGCCTCTGTATGCTTTCTTTATTATTTTGTCGCAATATCATGACATTTTTTCCTCCATAGACTTTGTCTTTTCTTTTGTCGTGATATCATGACATTTCCACCTGCATATACTTTGTCTTTGCTTTTGTCGCGATATCACGACACTTCTGCTTCCATAGAATTTGAATTTGCTTTTGTCGCGATATCGTGCCACTTCTACCTCCGTAGTCTTCAACTTAGCTTTTGTCATGAAATCATGACACTTCTGCTTCTATACTTAGCTTTTTTGCCTTTGTCACGAAATTGCGACACTTCTGCCTTCAAAGTCTTCTTCTCTGCTTTTGTCATGAAATCATGACACTTCTGCTTCCATACTTTACTTCTTTGCTTTTGTCACGAAATCGTGACACTTCTGCTTCCGAAGTCTTGCTTTCTACTTTTGTTGTGAAATCATGACAGTTCTGCTTCCGTACGCTTCCTCTCTTTCTTTTGTCACAAAAATGCGACATGTTGCGATATCATGACACTTTTCAAACTTACTTTCTCTCTCCTATTTTAGTCGCAAAAATGCGACATGTCGCAAAATCGTGACACTTCTGCTTCGAAGTCTTGCTTTTTGCTTTTGTCATGAAATTGCGACAGTTCTACTTTCGTACGCTTCCTCTCTTTCTTTTGTCGTGAAAATGCGACATGTCGTGATATCGCGACACTTTTCAAACTTACTTTCTCTCTCCTATTTTAGTCACGAAAATGCGACATGTCACGAAATCACGACACTTTTCTTACTTGTTCTCTTTCTTCAAAATTGTCATGAAATTGTGACACTTTTTCCTACTTTCTCTTTCTCTTCCAACATGTCACGAAATCGCGACAGTTTTTCCACTTGCCTTTTTCTCTTCCAACATGTCACGAAATTGCGATAATTTTTCTTGCTTTTTCTCTCTCTTCCAACATGTCACAAAATCATGATTGTTTTTCCACTTGCCTTTTTCTCTTCCAACATGTCACGAAATCGTGACAGTTTTTCCTACTTTTTTTCTCTCTTCCAACATGTCACGAAATCACGACAGTTTTTCCTAATTTTTCTCTCTCTTCCAACATGTCGTGAAATCGCGATAGTTTTTCTTTCCTGCTGTATATGTCGCAATATCATGACACTTTTCTTACTTGTATTTTTTTCTTTGATATTTTGCATATGGGCCACTTCGGTCTTCTTAGAAAATCACTATACATACTCTGAATAACCTTTGAAATCCTGTCTTCTGCATCTGAATAGCTTTTGAACTTCTTGTCCACTGCATCAACAGATCTATCTGACTGTGTTGACAAAAATGACAATAATTTTGCTGCACCTTGCTCAACATGTGTTAATTAAGATGACCAAGTGTCCTTATGGTGATTTATCCATCTTACCGAATTGCATGGATGCAAATCATTGCAATCGCCAAGGAGATAGAATAGACCACTAGATATGAGGTTCACTTGAAATTGTGTATGAACTTGGAAAATATGTAAATGCAATGATTGGTGGATGAAAATTATGTTGGAATGAAGATGTGATGATGAGATATGAAACGATGATTGAATTGAGAAATTTTGTGAAATTTGGTATTGATTTTGAGCATTTTGAAGCAATTTTGGATAATTGTGCACCTTTTGGGCATAAATAAAAGTTAGCCATCAAAATAAATTCATATTATCATGAAATTGAATACAATGATGACATTGATGATGAGAATGATGAAAATAGTTGTTTTGTGAAAATTAGAACCATTTTGAAGCATTTTGTAACTTGTAATGTGATTTTAAAACTTTTTATTGTAAGCAAAAATTATGAATCTAAATCAATTTTGGTTTTCACAAAACATGATATTATGATGAAATTGATGTATGGATGCAATTTGGAATGATTTTGTGGAGGTAAGCTACCTTTTTGAATTATTTTTGGTCTTTTTTCAACTTTAATGACAAACACCGGTGGGCGCCTACTACATGTGTAAACGTCCTCCAGAGTTTGTTGTTCTCCAAATGCAGGAAGGCATTTCAATATGCATGGAAGTGATCATGGGCATTTCAATGCACCTAAAATAGTTGTAAATAGCCTTCAAAAGGAAAACAAGTTAATTCTTGTGTTTGTAAGTTTCTAAAGCTGTGTCTGAGGGAGTGGAGCGAGTGGATGAAGTGTTGCAAAAGATATGGTGATGGAGGGTGTGGATGCGGTAGTGGAAGAAAATGTGTATTTTGCTAAGGTAAATTTCTTTGAAGCTCTTTATTTACTTATGCAATATTTTTTTAACATTCATGTTTTACCTTTATGTATTTTGCTATAGTTGAGGATTTTGGATCCTTGACATCAGTTCTCACATCTCGTCCTGAGGATGAGGAAGGCGGTGCAGGATGGCTAGTGGGAGTGGTTGGAGGCTATGGAGTTGGATGGGAAAACCCAGATAGATGTGGTAAGGGTATATGAGGGGTATCTCTTTGCCTTAACAGAGAGATGGGATCCAAATAGGGGGACGTTTTAGCTCCCTATTGGAGATATGACCGTGACACTTGAGGATGTGTATTTCATCCTCAAGTTTCCATTGGAGGGCTTACATGTCAAGGTTGGACATGATAAGGAGCATGAGCTGAGCCAACAATTTGGATATGATTGGTAGTATGTGGAGGTGATGGGTGGAGGGATAACATACTTGTCCATGTATACGAACAAGAATTTGGATACCCTTCCTACTTTGGTGATGTTCGTGTTGACCAACATAGTAGCCCCAAATAACACTGGCTATTGATTCCCATGGAATATTATTGGGTTGGTGTGTGACATGATCGACACACATCGGGTGTATGCATGGGCTCCTGCATTATTGATGTAGTTGTACCAAGAGTTGTACAAGGTGAGGAGGCAAAGGTGGAAGGGGCTAGGATGTAGTCTACTACTGTAGTGTTAGGGCGAGGAGTATTTTAACATGTTTCAACTAGTGGGTTTACCATCTGTAGTATGGGGTAGGGAGTAGCCCTATACTATGAGGTGGTTGATGGTAGAGGAGGTGTAGTCGAGTCATCCTGTTTGGATGAGCCAGTGGTATAGGGATCTTTGGGATAGAATGACATCAGCTCAAGTGGTATGGAGGCCATGGTGAGGTGCCACATGGATAGGTGATGGGGAGCATCTACCGAGGATTCGATAGGCTAGATGGGTAGTTGGGAGGCATAGGAGTTAGTTGGAATTGATCTAGTTCTCACGGGTGCTACGAAAATTCAAATTGAGGTAGGGAGTTCCTGAGGTAATAGTGCTCTATAGGTGTCATCGGGATGAGACGAGTTTACCTTATGTTGAGGCATGGAGTATGACTTATGAGGATGATGAGGAGGTGGAACTCCCTGATGTGGATGATGTGGGGACTATTATAGAGTACAATGCATGGTTCGCTACACAACCACCATGGGTACCGATTATGGTAGTATATAGGGGGAAATGGGGATGGGGATGAGACAAAGACTGAGGAGGCTGATGAGGCTCCTAAGCATCGAAGACACCTTTGATCTAGTAGTCGAAGGAGGTGGTCTAGGGGTACAGTCGAGTAGGCACCTGGGATTGGAGGGGATAGAGACAATGAAGATGACATGGAGGAGGTTCTAGAGGGACCTCTTGACACCTCCTAGGTAGAGTGAGGAGGATTGGGTGAGGCTAGAGCAGTTGGTGGTAGAGCGATATGCAATGGTAGCAACTCAGGATGCGATGGTAACATCTCAGGAAGCAAATATAGCTTAGTTACAGGTAAATATAGAGGTAAAACCAACTACATGTGGAGGTGATGATAGGATTGTGAGCCTCTAGGCAGATCTTCTAGAGAAGAGTCATCGATAGAGACATGATGTATCATACCTTCAAGCTCGATATGGATATATCTGATTATTGGAGGATCAATTGATGGAGCACAACATTGGGCTTCCAAATCCACCCTCCTCATCCATATCCAGGTCTATTAGGCATAGTGAGTCTAGGCATAACTCTAGGTCTAGGGCTCCTTTGGGGTCACAAGGGTCCTCTTATAGGCATTAGCTTAGTGTTTAGATACACTTTTTGTATATGATCCTTGGTTCTCCATTTTATATAGCCTTTGGGCATTCCTTGTATATGCGATATTTATACATATATATACATGGATTTTACTTTTGTGTGAATGCTTTTATGTAAATTCTTGTGTGTTGATGCATGTTTATATGGATGCATGTGTATATGGATTATTAATGCAAGTGATAATGTGTATGAATGCAAATTTTCTAATGATCATTCATAGTTTAAATTTTGCTTGGCCATGTTTTAGCATTGTTGTTTAATCAGGGGCACCCAACTAGTGGTATTTGAAAAATGGATAACTCATGCAATGATATGGATGTTGACATGGAAGAAGATATGGATGTTAATATGGAAAAATAACTATTTTACAGAGACTCAAAACTAGTGGTATCAACAAACTCACTAGATTCTGCCTAGTTTCCTCTTAGAACAAATGTCTGTGCAATGAATTCATTTACCGAATCATGAGTATGGTAATGACTTGAGACAATAAAGAACCACTGTGTGCAAGTGAGTTCATTAACTCATATTGAGTAAATTGGGTGGAACCTGTTATGGGTGAGACCAAGAAGCTAGCTTATATTTATGTGCGATCAGAGGTCTTGTTGTGGCTGATCCACAACACACCCCAAAATTGGGGACCCACCTTTTTTGCATGCTTTCAAAGAAAATCTCGGTGACCCAGATGCTAAAAATCAAGAAAAAGGGGCAAAATTGCACAAGGATGAAAATTGTCGCGATATCGCGACATGTCGTGCCATCGCTGCCGAAAAATGAAAAGTGTCACGATTTCGCGACGTGTTGCGCGGTCGCTGGCAGAAAATGAAAAGTGTCACGATTTTGCGACGTGTTGCGTGGTCGCTGGAAAAAATGAAAAGTGTCACGATTTCGCGACGTGTTGCGCGGTCGCTGGTAGAAAATGAAAAGTGTCACGATATCGTGACATGTCACAAAATCGTGGGTCAAACTAGTCAAACAGGGCAAGGCACGAAAAGCGTAGCGATTTCGTGACAAAAGGCAGCAAAGGAGCATGAAGCGAAAAAACGTCGCGATATCGCGACATGTCGCTTTTGCGGCTCCAAGCAGCAAAGTGGTACGAAGGCAAAATATGTCACGATTTCGTGACATGTCACGTTTTCGTGGCCAAATACAGCAAAAGCAGCCCGAAAGTGAAAAGTGTCACGATTTCATGACGAAAAGCGGGCAAATGGTACGAAATAGAAAAGTGTCACGATTTCACGATAGAAAGCTGCCAGAGTGAAAGAAATGAAAAGGCGTAGCGATTTCACGATAGGTTGCGGCCGAGGGCGTACGGAGAAGAAAAGCATCACGATTTCGTGACATGTCACGATTTCGCTGGGCGTGATGGCAGACAAGGCTGTTGGCCAAAAAACGTCACGATTTCGCTACCTGTCTCATTTTTGTGCTGGTAGAGGAACAAGCTGCATGCATAAAAATGTCATGATTTACATGGGGCCGTTACAGAACGTGCATAGGAAGCACGAAACACGTGGCATACAGGTGTCAGGGTTACAGAAGCGTTACATGAAAACAGAAAAATATCGAACGTTTCGGCATCGAGCATGAATTCAAAGCAACGAAAAGGCAGGAATACGAAACGATGCATTCTAGGAGGTGAAATGAAGCGACGCAGGGAGAAACAGAGAGCCGCGCTAGACAGTATAAAATCAGAAGCGCAGATTGATACGAGGGTTGGAAATTGCTGCTAGCAGAGTTGCAGAGACAAGGGCTGCAAGCCATTCTGGACCTGCACTTGGAGCAATTTCCTTCACTTGTTCTGGATTTGTTAAACTTGGAACATTCTGTCAATGTAACTGATATATCATTTTAATACAAAAATACAGAGAGCTGATATCTCATTGATAAGAAAGAAGGAGTCATTTTTGCATGCAAGATTTAATGTTTTATCTTTCCTTTTCAGATTTCTAGGCTTCTAGGTGGAGTTTAATGCAAGTGTTCTTGGTTGCTTCATGCGAAGGTCTAAATCTGAAATTACAGTAAAAACCCCAGAAACCCGCACCTAGCTTATCTGGATTGTGCGAATTTGCAGGTTCAATAGGTTAGGTTGCATGCAAAAAACCTCATTATCTTCGGTTTTGTCGAATCGAGATGGTAGCACTCTGAGCGTAGTTTAATCCATTCTTTTTGTATTATTTTCTTTCCTTTTCAATTCTTTATTTTACGTATTTTAATTACCTTCTTTTAAATAAGCAAATTGAAAATCTACCAAAGCCTGAAATCAAAATAGATTCATCCTTTAGATTAACTTATTGTGAGTCCATTGTAATTCAAAATAAAATAAATCATCATGCCCCTTGTTAATGGTCACTTGCAACCATAAGGGTATTCCCAACATTTAAGTTGAACAATAATTTTGACATAAAAAGAGATAAAGTGACAGGAACCTTGGAGAAATTATTTGTGTAATTTCTTTGCAAGCAGAGGATTTTGGGACTCAGATCCTACCGGAGAGTGTGCTTTCACAATTGGGTGAAAACACCACTCAACAGATTGGCGCTAGAAGGAGGGCCTGATTGGTTTACTTTATTTTGATTTTCATGCATAAGTAATATCTTTTTGATTCGATTTTGAAATTATATCTTGAATCTCACAAACGGCTAAACTACAACATTTGTTTTTATGTTGCAGGTTTTCTTGGAGATAACCGAGGGTTTCATCAGGCAGGCTGGACCCACCACGTCGTATTGCGACTAGGTCCCAAACAACCGGGGAAACCATATTCCATGACCTTACACTCACTGGTACTCCCAAGAATAAAACCAAGCAAGTTGTAAGCTTACCAGTCACAAAAGACCTTTTTTCTCCAGGAACATCGAGTGGACCTACACCAGTGATATCCATTGCCACTAGTGTACCTATTGTCAGTAATATTTCCACTACTCTTGTAGGGTTGTCCTCATCGATTTTGAGTCAAATGGCTCAACCTCCAGCAACTCCTTGGTATGGAGCTAATAATATTCCTTTGAACATTGCAGGGGATATCCATGAAATCCCTAAGAACATAGAGATATTTTTGCCTAAATACAAACCAGATGGCCCAAGAATAGCAGAAGAACATATCCAAGCCTATAGGGATGTTTTAATAAGGCTGCAAGTCCAACATGAGGATGTGGCTTGCAGACTTTTCCCCATGAGCTTAGATCCAATAGCATATGAATGGTATATATGCTTGCCTCTATGGTTCAATCACTTCATGGGCGCAAATGGAGAACGCCTTTGTTAATCAATTTAGGTCACCTTTGGATCCCGCAACCATTTACAATCAGTTTATTACATGCAAAAGGGGCCAGGGTGAACCTATCAGAACATTTAATCAAAAATTCCAAAAGTGCTATAATAGAGCAGTTCGACATTTTGCCATAGATCCCACAGTGGCCTTGCAAATATATTTTGGGGCATTGGATCCCATGACAACCATGTTTGCAAGACGAAATCCTCAAGTCACCATGCTCGCTCTAGCCTATAATGAAGCCATGACCATCGAGCAGCAAATGACACCACAGGGCTATGGATTTCCCCAGATGCCTATGATGGGACAATATGCTCCATATGGTCAAGCTCCCTTGGCAAATCAGATCATGGCACCGCAAATGCCAAGCATGAATGCCTTCCCATATCAGCAACCGTATCCACCAGCACCTGCGTATGCACCCATTCCAATCCAACCAATTACATCCATTCCACCTGTTCCCGCATTTTTGCAGAATAGTCAATCGACTATGCAAGGAACCAACCAAGTTAATTCTCAGGCTATAGTTCCTTTCCCAAATCCAACTCCGATTCAAAGTGTCAATCCATACGGGAATCAAATTCCTCAAAACCCGACCCAAATGTTGAATCAAGACCCCACCAATTATGCAAATCCAACGGGGGTTAACAACAATGTGATTCCACCGAAGGAGATTTATTCAGAGGTCGAAGAGCTCAAGAAAATAGTTCATAAGCTGAGCAATGACATGGTTCAAAAGCAGAAGTATGAATCCCATGCCCCTCACTCAAATCAAAATTTTAACAATAGAGGGAGACATTGGAACACAAAGCCAAACAATGGGGGAGTACCCGCTCCCATTGCTAATCAACTAGATACTTCTGCAGGACCTAGTCAATCCAATTCCCTTTTGAATCTTTCAGATTTGGCGTGGGAAAGAGGGTGTAGGTTGCACAACACAAAAGAACACAATGAGAGGAATTGTCCTGAAATTGCTAGATACACTCATTGTCTTTAGGCCCAAGTTGATGATTTGGAACTGGTATCAAATGAGGGTCCATCGCAACATCAAGATGATAACATTATGGTGGTGGAAACTTTATATCGTCAAGAAGGTGAGAGTGAGGAAGAAGAAGACGAAATTTTGGAACAGGAGGTGCAAGCTTTTCGAGATTTTAGAAAGGGGAATCATGGATACCATTTGAGAAGTAAATCTAAAGCCCCTAAAACCTCATCAACACCTCCAAACAACTCTATTCTTCCTCCGGATACTAAGGCAGATAATAATCCTCCTCCTCCACTCAGAAGAGAAATGTCTAATGACGTGCAAAAGACAGTCAAATTCGAAAAACCAAACTATGACATAGTGGAGGATCTAAAGAAGTCCAAATCTAGCCTTTCGTTCTTGGACGCGGCTAGATTGCCTGGCCAAAAGGAGGCGTTGATAAAGGCTCTGAACTCACCTGATCAAATGTGGAAGGGAAAAGGAGTTGAGTCCCATCTGATTTTATGAAAGGAGAGACGGGATGTCCCGCCATTCTTATTGACTCTGAGAATTGCGGGTAAGAATTTGCATAACTTGTTTGGTGGACACGGGTGCCACGAGCAACCTCATGCCTTCGGAGATATGTCAAATGCTAGGTCTGCAACCTGTTTCATCCAAATGCAAGGTCCTGCAATTGGACCGATCGAAGGTAAATGTGGTAGGGACCCTATATGATGTCAAAATTCAATTAAATTCTGAACCCGGGGTCCAACAGGTTGTCGACATTCTGGTTGTTAATATCCCAAGTAGATATGGAATGCTACTTGCGAGGGATTGGATGAAAACTCTAAATGGTTACTTTTCAACAAACTGCTCACATATGTGGCTACCCCGGAAAGGAATTGCAAATCAAATCAGAGTGGAAAATGAACCGAGGCTTAAAGAAATCATAACAAAATTTAACAAGCCGAATGAAGTTCAGTTTTCTGAGCCAAAACTGGGGGTTTATGCACTTGATGTTGAGGAAGCTATTGAAGAGCCTAAAAAGGAAACATGTCATGGTGGCTCTTCTGAGGAAAATGATTGCACATGGTTGCTCAGGTTTGATGGATCAAAATCTAGACAGGGAGCAGGAGCTGGAGTCGAGCTCATTGGTCCAGGAGGTAAACCATTATTGGCTGCCTATAGATTGCAATTTCCTTGCACGAACAATGTGGCAGAATACGAAGCATTGATCTTTGGTTTACGTCTAGCATTGAGCAAGCAAGTTAAATGCTTGAAGGTATTGGGAGATTCTGAGCTAGTAGTCAAGCAGATCAAAGGACAGTATACATGCCGTGACAGGAGACTGAGCCTTTATAGAACTAGGGTTATGGACCTCATTGAGGAATTCGACGCATTCAATATAGCCCTTATTTCTAGAAAAGGAAATCGAATAGCAGACTCTCTTGCAGTCGTCGCGGGCATGTTAAACCCGGTTGACATAAAAAGGTGTAAAAAGTTCTCCATTGAATTGGTTCCTTGTCCATCAATACCCGATAATGTCAAGAATTTCCAGGTTTTTGAAAATGACAGACACATCTTCAAATTTGTCACGAACTCGGGTATTTTTGAAAATCAGGTGATTGATGAGGAGCAAAGGTGGCAAGATGAAACAGAAAATGAGAGTGAAACCGCATGTCAATCCAACAAAATACCTAAAGACGTGGTTTCATTGGAGAAAATGTTCGACGTGGGATACAAGACCAAAAAAGGAAAAAGGGTCCCACTCCCCAAAGATGCATGTGATCCAATTAATCTAGGGAGTGCAGACAATCCAAAGGAGGTGTACATTGCAAAGGCATGTACGAGATGAAGAAAGGAGCAACATAATACAGGCATTGAAGCATTACATAGATTGCATTGCTTGGAATTACAATGAGCTGAAAACATACAACCAAGACATCATCACACATACCATCCCTTTGAAGCCAGACTCCAAGCCTTTTAGGCAAAGACAGCGAGTTGTTAACCCGCTATTGGAGCCTTTGATCGAAAAGGAGGTCAAAATATTATTGGAAGCGAAAATCATTTTTCTTGTTAGGCACTCAACCTGGGTTGCTAACCTCGTTCCAGTAAGAAAAAAGAGTGGAGAGATTAGGTTGTGCATAGATTTTCGAAATCTTAATAAAGCCTCTCAAAAGGATAATTATCCATTGCCATCAATCGATGAAATTCTACAAACGGTAAATGGATCTGAAATGATGTCCTTTCTTGATGGGTATTCTGGATACAACCAAATTCTTATACATCCAAATGACAGGATGAAAACAGCCTTCACCACCAAGTGGGGGACATTTGCATATAAGAGAATGTCGTTTGGACTGTTAAATGCTGGTGCAACATTTCAACGCGCCATGGACTATGCATTCAAAGGGCTTATAGGCAAATGTATCATCGTGTATGTGGATGATATTCCAGTATTCTCAAAGAAGAGAGAAGACCATGTCAAAGATTTGAAGAAAGTGCTCCAAAGATGCAGAGAACATGGAATTTCCTTAAATCCCAAAAAGTGCATTTTCGGAGTAACAGAAGGAAAATTGCTTGGTCACATCATTTCAAAAGAGGGCATATCCATCGACCCAGAAAGGATACAAGCTATCCAAAACTTACCTCTCCCGGGTAGTAAAAAAGAATTGAGATCTTTCTTTGGGCAGGTTAATTTTGTGAGGAAGTTTATCTCAAGCTTTGCTGAGATAGCCAAACCTCTGAACAAGATGCTCAAGAAGGATGTAGAGGTCAAGTGGAACGAGGAAAGTAGGGTGGCCTTTCAGAACATCAAAGATGCCATTTCCAGAGCCCCTGTCCTCATAAGTCCAGACTATTCTAAGCCTTTTTATATTTATGCTTTCGCATCAGAACACTCTTTTGCGAGTGTCTTGACCCAAAAAGGTGAGGATAGTGTAGAAAACCCCATAGCATTTTTAAGTGCCCCTCTAAAAGATGCTCAATTAAGGTATTCCATCCTTGATAAGCAGATGTACGCACTTTTTAAAACGGTAAAAAAATTTAGACATTACATTGTGCACAGCAGAGTTATTGCCATCGTGCCTGACTCTGTTGTTAAGACCATGTTTTTACAAAACGAACTAGGTGAGAAAAGAGGGAAATGGATTTCCACCATCCAAGAATTTGATCTCGAAATCCAACCTATGAAACTAGTTCGAGGACAGGGACTGGTGAAGGCGATCGCTGAAAATAATCCGCAAATAACATGCCAATACTCGAATACAGAATACATTTCTAAGGATGAATTGGTATGTTGATATTGTGCAATTTTTATTGAATGGTAAGTGTCCTTCTAATCTGAATTCAACCCAGAGAAGAGCTTTAAGGCTTAAGTCTATCAATTATCTGATGAAATCTGGTGTTCTTTACAGGAAAAATCATGAAGGGATCTACCTGAGATGCCTGAACAAAGAAGAAGCTGCTAAGGTGTTGCAAGAATTTCATGGGAAACATGGAACTGGTCATGGTGCGGCAAATGCTACAGCGCATCAAATCCTGAGAGCAGGATACTACTGGCCCCACATTTTCAAAGATGCACATGCCCATGTGCGATCATGTCACATTTGTCAAGTGGCCGCCAATAGAGAAAGAAATGCAGCCATGCCATTACAACTTGTAGTTGAAATGAGACCATTTGCACAGTGGGGACTAGATTTCATTGGGGTTATTAACCCAAATTCTTCTGATTCTCATAAATTCATACTTGACGACTACAGATTCATTGTACAAGGTGGACGAAAGCAATTCCTACTAAACATGCCACCACGAGACGTTGTAATAAAATTCCTTGAGGACCAAATTATAACAAGATTCGGAATGCCCGATTCTATTGTCAGTGACAATGGTAAAGCTTTTATTTCTACGCAATTTGCAGATTGGGCATATGACAACAAAGTGAGCTTAAAGTTTGCATCTAATTATTACCCTCAAGGAAATGGTTTGGCCGAATCTTCAAATAAAAATTTGTTGAACATCATTAAGAAATTGTTGGAAAAGAACCCTCGGGATTGGCACAACCAATTGAAGTTTGCCCTTTGGGCCGATAGGACCAGAGTAAAGGAATCCATAGGGAATACTCCCTATCATTTGGTCTATGGGCAAGACCCGATATTTCCTGCAAATTTGAAGTTGCAAACCTTGCATTTCATACAAGAGTACTTGGGGAGAGATGATCAAGTTGAAGCCAGGTTAAGTCATTTGTTGCACCTTGATGAAAAGAGAGAAGAAGCCATGAATCACATGAATAAACACCAGGAAGTTATCAAGAGATGGTTTGACAGAAGGGCTAAAATTAAGTCCTTCAGAATTTCAGATTTGGTATTACTATGGGACAAAAGACATGAGGAAAAAGGGAATCATCAAAAGTTTGATTGTCTTTGGTTAGGCCCCTATCAGATTTCAAAAATTCTCGAAAAAAATACCTTCAGGCTAAAAACTTTAGAGGGGAAAGATTTTATGTTACCGGTTAATGGGCAGATTTTAAAGCATTATTTTAGCCCTTAGGTTGTAAGAGTTTGATGTTATTCTTTTCGGTTTTGGTGGAGATTTTCAGATTTTGTTTTCATAGTTTAGGATTGTTAGTCTAGTTAGGATTTAGGTTGTGGGTTTGATTTCAATTGACATGTTTTGTTTTTATTAAAAAAAAAAAAATAAAAATAAATAATAATAATAATAATAAATTGAGATGTCAACTTATGCTTAAGACTAGGAGAATATGAAATATTGGAATTGTCTTGTAAAAGCTCCACAAGTAGCACAAACATTTTAAGTTATATCGTTTGATTTTGTGATGCATGAAGTAGTCAGTTTTGTATGACAAATATTTCATTTGCAATTCAAGAGATAATGCATTCATGTTACATCTCACTTTACATATACATTCCATCTTAGTTGCATATGCATCTTAGGTACAAATCATTAAAGTGTGTCAAATCCTCTTAGGGTTGTGTTATAACATAAATGTAAGAAAAATCCTAAGGTTGGAAACTGAGTCTTGAGATATCTAGAACCAAGCACATCTTATACATTAAAAAGGATCTTGAGCAAAATGATCAAAACCTAACTTGGAAGAAAAGGTTGGGCGAAAGAAGTATTTCAGGTCTATCCTATTATGCAACATGATCCTTAAAACAGTGGTTTTGACCACTTCCATAAAGCTTAAAGCCTAAAATCATAGTAGTAAGGATAGGGCTAAATCCTCATCGAACTTAGGTTGAGGATCCAATTCCCCAAAGCTTTGATTTGACCTACATGGAGTAGTAAGGATAGGGCATAAATTCTCATCTCGCTTAGGTTGAGAATCTGATTCCCCAAAGCTCCTATGTCTCATTTCATGATAAATCTTGGATTGGAAGGATCGTACTATTTGTCCTCTGCAAAGGATGGGTAGTCATCCCCAAGGTCTAAGCAATAAATTAATATTTTCCATTTTGTTTCCAGAGCTTGGATTGGAAGGATCGTACTACATGTCCCTAGCAAGGATGGGTAGTCATCCCCAAGGTCCAAGAAGTAAAAAATTAATTTTTCCCATCTCATATTTATATTGGATTGGAAGGATCGTACTACTTGTCCTCTAGCAAAGGATGGGTAGTCATCCCCAAGGTCCAAAGAAATGAAGATAAGTCTTGGATTATGGGGTTAAGTATGCCCATGCATGGCAACATGTCTTGTCTAAAAAACAAGACCACTGATTGTCCAAAGGGTTAGACTAGCATGACCATTTCTTCCATAATTGGTTAAATTATTTTGCTCAAAGTGAGGTAATGAATTCTAAATCAGAATAGTAAGGATAGGGTTAAACTCCCATCTCGGTTAGGTTGGGAGTCTGATTCCCCAAAGTTCTGATTTCACATTCACTTGCACATGGGTTCAAGATAGTAGGGACTCATAACCAACTTTGGGATATAATAAAGCAATTCATTAGTGGATCCTAAGAGGGTTTGACAATCTTGAATGTTTGTGCATGATACTAGAAAGTTTAGGCCTTTACAAGAGCAAAATCTTTAAGCATAGTTATCAGGTCACACAAATCATTCACAATCTCACATATGCACTCATGTAAAACTGACAATGGAATGTTGATCAATTTCAAACGATAGGGAATGAAATACATTGCACACACCGAGCTAATACTTGATGATTCTGATGATTCATGTACTTCTGATCTTTGGGCATTTGTTTATATTGCTTATGTGCTAACACATGTTTTCATGTTGTATACTTTCAGGTAGGGTTCTCACTAAAATGCTCAAGAGCATTTGACAGCAGAGTCACCATTTGTTGTGGCTGATCCACAACACACCCCAAAATTGGGGACCCACCTTTTTGCATGCTTTCAAAGAAAATCTCGGTGACCCAGATGCTAAAAATCAAGAAAAAGGGGCAAAATTGCACAAGGATGAAAATTGTCGCGATATCGCGACATGTCGCGCCATCACTGTCGAAAAATGAAAAGTGTCACGATTTCACGACGTGTTGCACGGTCGCTGGCAGAAAATGAAAAGTGTCACGATTTCACGACGTGTTGCGTCGCAGAAAATGAAAAGTGTCACGATTTCGCGACGTGTTGCTGACAAGAAAATGAAAAGTGTCACGATTTGGACGTGTGGCGAAAATGAAAAGTGTAAGAAAATGAAAAGTGTCACGATATCACGACATGTCACAAAATCGTGGGTCAAACCAGTCAAACAGGGCAAGGCACGAAAAGCGTAGCGATTTCACGACAAAAGGCAGCAAAGGAGCATGAAGCGAAAAACGTCGCGATATCGCGACATGTCGCGTTTTCGCGGCTCCAAGCAGCAAAGTGGTATGGAGGCAAAATATGTCACGATTTCATGACATGTCACGTTTTCACGGCCAAATACAGCAAAAGCAGCCCGAAAGTGAAAAGTGTCACGATTTCGCGACGAAAAGCGGGCAAATGGTACGAAATAAAAAAGTGTCACGATTTCACGACAGAAAGCTGCCAGAGTGAAAGAAACGAAAAGGCGTAGCGATTTCGTGACAGGTTGCGGCCGAGGGCGTACGGAGAAGAAAAGCGTCGCGATTTCGTGACATGTCACGATTTCGCGACATGTCGCGTTTTCGCTGGGCGTGATGGCAGACAAGGCTGTTGGCCAAAAAATGTCATGATTTCGCTACCTGTCTCATTTTCGCTGTGCTGGCAGAGGAACAAGCTGCATGCATAAAAACATCATGATTTACATGGGGCCATTACAGAACGTGCATAGGAAGCACGAAACACGTGGCATACAGGTGTCAGGGTTACAGAAGCGTTACATGAAAACAGAAAATATCGAACGTTTCGACATCAAGCATGAATTCAAAGCAACAAAAAGGCGGGAATACGAAACGATGCATTCTGGGAGGTGAAACGAAGCGACACAGGGAGAAACAGAGAGCCACGCCAGACAGTATAAAATCAGAAGCGCAGATTGATACGAGGGTTGGAAATTGCTGCTAGCAGTGTTGCAGAGACAAGGGCTGCAAGCCATTCTGGACCTGCACTTGGAGCAATTTCCTTCACTTGTTCTGGATTTGTTAAACCTGGAACATTCTGTCAATGTAATTGATATATCATTTTAATACAGAAATACAGAGAGTTGGCATCTCATTGATAAGAAAGAAGGAGTCATTTTTGCATGCAAGATTTAATGTTTTATCTTTCCTTTTCAGATTTCTAGGCTTCTAGGTGGAGTTTAATGCAAGTGTTCTTGGTTGCTTCATGCGAATGTCTAAATCTGAAATTACAGTAAAAACCCCGAAACCTGCACCTAGCTTATCTGTATTGTGCGAATTTGTAGGTTCAATAGGTTAGGTTGCATGCAAAAAACCTCATTATCTTCGGTTTTGTCGAATCGAGATGGTAGCACTCCGAGCGTAGTTTAATCCATTCTTTTTTGTATTATTTTCTTTTCTTTTCAATCCTTTATTTTACGTATTTTAATTACCTTCTTTAAAATAAGCAAATTGAAAATCTACCAGAGCCTGAAATCAAAATAGATTCATCCTTTAGATTAACTTACTATGAGTCCATTGTAATTCAAAATAAAATAAATCATCATGCCCCTTGTTAATGGTCACTTGCAACCATTAGGGTATTCCCAGCATTTAAGTTGAACAACAATTTTGACATAAAAAGAGATAAAGTGACAGGAACCTTGGAGAAATTATCTGTGTAATTTCTTTGCAAGCAGAGGATTTTGGGACTCGGATCCTACCGGAGAGTGTGCTTTCACAATTGGGTGAAAACACCACTCAACAGGTCTCTTTTAAAGAGATGTGTCATCACGCATCAGTGTAATCCACTACCAGTCAAGTGTGTATAACCCCGATGGAGATTAGCTCCATAGTCCAAGAATTTGATATCTAAGTTTTGGGGATGACTATCTAACCATCTAACTAGAAATGTAGTACTATTATTACAACTTGAGGATCAATGGTGTATGATATGTAAAATATTTAGAGTTTTTAAGGGTTTTACCCTACTCTTTATTTTATTTAGAAACTATGATAGTGGCAAAAACCACTATTTTTATGGACTATGTTGCATGATGGGACAAACAAGGATTACCCTTTTCACTTCTAGGTACAACCCAAGTATGGTGTTATCCCTGTTTGACACAAGATGTTTTTAATATGTGTAATTGTGTTTGGTTCAAGAATATTTTGGAGCCAATTCCCAGAACTCAATATTTTCTTAGTGAAAATTGTGTCTTGGTCCTAAAGAAAACTCGCTATGTAATTGGAGATTTCTTAAAATACTAGGATTGGATAAGTGACCAAAAACACCTAGGAATTATGGACATGTGGTTGCAAATGATAATTTTGACTCAATGACATGGTGCAATGAAATGGATGATGATTTAAAGGTGCCCCTGATTAAGGCAACATGAATTTATTGGACCAAATGTTATCTAAACTAAATAAATGATCCCTAATATGAAATGTGAAATATGGTTGTGAATGCAATGTATGAAATACAATTTTATGAAATGAAATGAGTTTATACAAATATGTGAAATGTAAGGTGTAAAATACCATATATGGAATGAGTGTGAAATGAAATGTGTGCAATGCAATGTTGTTTTGGTGTAATAGCCATGTATATATCCATATATATATATATTACATTATGAATAGAATGCTCTCAAGTGTATAACATTAAGTGGTTCGGGCTCTTGAAATTCCTCTAGACTGGTAAGCCTATAAGTTCCTTTACCCACTTTTTGAGTAACAATGTATGGACCTAACCAAATAGTCATAAATTTATCATGAAGATGCAACAAAGCATTGATATTTTATTGATTCTCTTTAAGAACAATATATCCTACTTGGAATTCATGTAGATGAACTTTGGTATTGTAAGCACGCTTTAGGTAGTCTTGATATACTCGTAAATGCTCTAAAGCATTGACTCACCTCTCAAGTAGTGTGAGTTGGTCATGATGTGCTTTTCTAGCAGTATCATCATCTATGAATTCCTACAATGAAATCCACAATGAGAGGATCTCAAGCTCAAGAGGCATGATTGCTTCAGCTCCTTAGACCAATGAAAATGATGGTCCCCTAGTAAGCGTGTGGATGCTTGTTCGATAAGCCCATAATGCCAAGGTAATTTGTGTATGTCAATCTCTATAATTTTATTTAACAAGTTTCTTGAGAATAAAAATTAAGGTCTTATTGGTAGCCTTAGCTTGTCCATTTGCTTATGGGTAATAAGGAGTCGAGAAACTATGTTGGATATTATATTTCTTGCAAAGTGCTCAAACATCCTTGTTCTTGAAAGACTTACCATTGTCAAAGATGATTTTTGAGGGAATACCAAAACAACAAATGATATGTTGGAGTATAAACTCCACAATTCTTGGCCCTATCGTACTGGTTAGAGGAATTAGCTCAACCCACTTTGTGAAGTATTCAATGGCTGTGATGATGAATGTACGTTGTCCTAAGAAAGAAGGTAAGATTTTGCTAATTAAATCAAGACCCTATTGTAAAAAGGGCCAAAGGCTTTGAATAGGTTGTAGTACTTGTGATGGCACATGGGTTAAATTAGAATGCTCTTGACATTGCTTACAATGTTTGACATATGTGCAATAGTCGCATTCCATGGTGGGCCAATAATAACCCATCCATAAAATACACTTTACAAAGTTTATTCCACTAAAATGACCACCACAAATACCATAATGAGCTTAAACTATGGCTCTTTGTACCTTGGAAGACTCGATACAATGAAGGAGAATTTTGTCATAACCATGTCTATACAACACGTCCTCTAAGAGAGTAAAACAAGCCACCTTTTACTTGAAAGTGCATTTAACAATCCGTGACATATCTTATGGGAGTGTTCTAAACTTAAGAAAGGTTATTATTTGGTTTTACCAAGGCTCATATGGTTTTAAATGGATAAAGTAAATATTCTTTTCATCTTTAGATTCAACACAGATAATTGCAGATTTAGAGATCATAGTGACAATGAGTGATTGTACCTCTCCTAAGGAGTCCTTTGGAATCAGTGATCCAATAGAGGCCATCACATCTACAAATATATTAGTCAAATATGGTAAACTATCGATTTCATACCAATCAAACTTAGAGAGCAATTTAATTGCTACCTCATAGTAAAGTTTTATGGTAGGTTCTTTGTGATCAGCTAGTAATAGCTTACATTTAATTTATCAATCCGAGGGTAAATCAAGGTTAGATTTAAATAATAGCAATCCAGTATAGATTGTACCATGGGGATCAATGCTAAGCTTAGTTCAGCTTTCTATTTAGTTTCAGGTGTTTGCAGAAAAATAAATAAACAGAAATTAAATTGTGCAAGTATGAAAATAGAATGCAATTTTTGATTTATGCAGTAAATATGATAATTACCTATTAATGAATTATTCTAACAGTAATTGGCTATTGATGAGTTTAACTATTGGTGAGTTTAACTAATAGTAATTACCTACTGATGAGTTGATCTATTGGTGAGGATCCTCGTGCAGTTAGTTTTATTTATCTATTCTAACTTTATATTTTATGAAAATGCAATTTACTTTATTTTATATTCTAAGGTTAATTAACTATTTCTAACCTATTGTAGGGGCGAGAGCTTAGGGACTGGCTGTAGGAGTGGGCCCTACCTCCTAGAAGATAGTGTAAGTCTTTCTCCCCTAGTTTACTTTATCTCAGTAACTAAAATATATAACTATTCCTAACATTATTTTATTCTATGTATGCAGGAATATACAATTACAATTACATAAATGAAATTAAACAATAAATACAAATGACATAGTTACCATATGCGAAGAATGAAGTGCTACTTTTATTGTTGGAGATTCAAATGTACATGCTGGCATAGTTCTTCAAAAATTTGATATTAGAACATTAGGCAATTCAACATTAGCTATTTCTCCATTAGACCTTTTCAAAGGTCTCCTATGTAATATATATTATGACTTGTACAATTATAAATAAACTCTTCCACGTATTTTGCCATGTGGAGTTTGTGGACTTATGATGCGACAACTATGTACTAACCAAAATAATCTAAACTAATACAATTCCTATTCCTGCTTGGACTTGGTAAACATCCTGAATGGTCCAAGTGGCAATACGTAAGCTAACTTAACAAAGAAACACTAACTTTGACATTTCGCAAGATATACAATATAACCATATGTCCTTTATTCCAGGAAAAGGTTCAACAATCTTGCGTCTAAATCTAATAAACCTAACAATAGTTGGATTACACAACTTTATTGAATAAAGTAATAACGACTTTATTAATCACAATATTCCATGTGAAGAATACATGACAAATCAAATATTATGTTGACTAGAAATACTTGGCTACTATGTGAAAATGATGTGGCATGCAGCATCAGTCAATAAACTTAATCATCCTCGATAACTACTAGTAAAAAACCTTCAGTAACTGCTGGTAAAAATCCTTCGATAATTGCTGGTAAAAATATCCTTCGGTAACATACTTCAGTAGCTACCTTCTGTAACGTACTTCGGTAACTATCTTCCATAACATGCTTCAGCTACTATCTTCTGTAACATGCTTCAGCTACCATCTTCTATAACAGTGATATGCTACTACTCTATCACCGTGCCTTAAGCTTCCTGCATCCTTTGTTCTTACATCCATCTCCTTACATCCAAGGTGTATCCCAAAGCTTGCACTAGCTGCATCGTTCATCTGTGGAACATTCTTCAACACCTTGCCTGCATAATTACTCATAACTCGGATGTATTTTACATAAAACAAACACATTTATCATATTAACTACATTTATCCTTTTATTGATAAATTACAGAAATATACAACAATAACTTACATAAAACATATTATAATCATCAATTAAACATAAGAATGAAACATTCTATTACAAAAATATATGCCAAATATCCTCTCATCATTTTCCCCCAAACTGAAATCTATGCATGTCCTCATGCATATGGAGAAATAAGATAAACAAAATATGACAATTTTTACACATATATCAGATGTCACCATCCAGATCTTTGCAAATAAATGAAAGATTAAATTTTATCAAAATTCATACTATCTTTCCATATTGTCTTTTCAAAAAATCATTTGCAATTCACAAAACTAGACATCATAATTATTTAGGAATGAACAAACAGACATCAGACATAATTTCCATAAAAGAATCATTGATACTGAGAAATGAATATTTCTAGAAATATGTAAAATATAAGCCAACATATCACAATCAGAGCACACAATTTCAGTCATACATCTTGTAGAATACAGTATTTTGGATCTTCTAGATCATTTTCATGACAACCTACATAGTACATAATTTATCAATCAGATTAAAGTGCTGAATTCTGTAGTTGAAATGAAATATTTTGGGTTGTCATGTATCATTCTGATAAAAATATAGATTCTCAGAAAAGCAAATCAGAAAATGATGATTTCTAAATAACATAATAGTTTCATCAATCACATACAATACAAATCATCTGATCATCTTCAGGGAATAGTTTTGTGATATAACAGTTTTCAATATAAAAATTATTTTTTAGTTTATCTTACTACAATAATATACTAAAACTACGATCATAGATACCAAACTTGTATTACCCAAAATAGTTTCACAAAAATAAAGACATTCATAGTATTTTATCAAAGGCACATATATATATATATAATGCTTAAAATATTTACAGACAAAGAATATAAAACATGTTATAGATAATAATATACAAATCAGATTTTGGAAGTCTTAGAAATTATAAAATATTAAATAGTTTTTCAGTGCAATTCAATTTATCCGACTTGTGTTCGTCGGGTGGAGATTCTTGAAGATGGTGGTCTCGGCTGTGGTAACCTGCATTCCCTTTTCACTTTTTGTACTTGCTCTTTGGCTTTCTGTTCACCCACTGGTGTCTCAACCATGATAGTCTTGATATGCTCAACTTCATGAGAATCTTCCTTCTACTCTACATCCTGTGTTTGAGAAGGTGGGAGTTCCTCAACTGATGTAACAATATTATTTATCACTGCATTGATTTTTGGGGGTATCCCAACATTCAAGACAAGATTCCCTAGTGCGGTTCCTATCTTGGTGGGAGAAACCGATTTCTTAGGTTGATTTTGTTGCGTCAGGTTGATGAGCTGGTGGGGACTTTCTTCTTCAAGGAGTTTAGAAAAGTCAATGGGCTTATTTGTATGGGCCGCTTTGCTGAAGTTCACTAACTTTTTCTACTTTTTATCGGGTGTGGAACTTTTGTTCGGAGAAGCATCGACAGGTGGCGGTCGGTTGACAGAATCAATGGGTTTCATCACCCTATCCACTGAAAGTTGTTTAATCATGTCTATCTGAAGGGTAAGGGCTCACTGAATCAGTTTAGAATGCTCTGTGAAATCCTCTCGCAACTTATCAATTTTTATCTGTAAGATAATATTTTGCGCCCGAAGGTGGGACATGATTTTGGTAGTCGACTCAGGTTCAGGTAAATCAGACTCATGCCCTAGTGTATCCTTTTTCTTATGAGTTTTGATAGTCTTTTTTGATGCCTAATTTTTGATTGGGTTGGTTTAATGTTTTTAGCAGGTCGACATTTACGTTTTGGACTGTCAGGTTCTTCCTCCTGACTGTCGGACTCATGTTCTTCTTCAGTCAAATCATCTTCTTCAAACTCATTCTCAGTGGATTCAGAGTACTCCAACAGGTTAGATTCATCCACTATCCGATTCCAAGCAACTTTGACTTCATGAGCTTTCTTTAAAACTATTAACTTAATCAGGTCGTGATGTGCAAGTAGGTGCAATTTGGGTTTTTCTTGGGGATTTTTAGGCTTAACTCATAAAACTATAGATTTTAATGATTGAAACAAGAAGTAAGGTAAATTGATAACACATTCACTATTTTCAGGAAACTTCAAATTCATTAACATACGAAGATGGTAGGCTATGTAGGTGGACATACATCCTTCTAGGGTAAAGAACTTAATAATCAGGACGGCTACCTCCTACCATAAGAGGGGGAGTGAAGAAGTAGACACACCCTTAATCCAACCCTCCTTATCTCGAATAATAGTACATTTCTCACCAAATTTAGCTACTAGTTGGGTGACACTTTTAGAGGGGGTTTTGTAGTATGGTAACCCTACTTTCGGTAGACCCAATACCTCAAAAATTAAACTAGGGTTAAGATCAAATTGAATACCTCCAACTTGGGTGGTCATCCTATCAGGGTCACAATTTAGGATAAAATGTTTAGCCACCCCCTGGTCATGCCCTCTAAATTTTGTGAGAGCCTCCCACCATCTAGATTTTTGGAATAATTCGGTTATAGAATCACTAGGATTCTGGGTTTCAACCGAGGATGGTTCATTACATTTTTGAAACATAGAGTGAGGCATAGTGGAGTTTAGGGTTTTTAGGGTAGAAAGGGGTAGAAGATATTTTTTTAGAAATTTCCAATATTTTATAAACTGAAAACCCTACAAATATTTCAATAACAAAAGAAAATTTGTTTTACAATTCTACAGAGTATTTTATTTTCTCGAAAACGTAAAACAAAATTGAAATATTTTTTATAAACCTGTTTTAATGGTAAACCTAAAAAAATTATCGACAAAACCATTTTTAATCCATCCTAATCTTCTGCACACCTTCTACATTTTTATTTTAATATCCCTTACTTTATGTGCATTAGAAAAATAAAAATGATTTTGCGATAGTAGTAATAGTAAATATTATTTTACCTATCATTTTCGATATTACTTCGCCACCCTTCCTACGTCATCGAAGAAACTATCCTTCTACCCATACAATTCTTCAAAATTTGAAGCTCGCCATCATTTAATCAAAGAACTCAACAATTTTCATCGAAAAAACTAAGAAATTTCACTCAGGATCGAGTTACAGAGGGTCATCAATGATTTCGAGTGGCTCTTTATGGAAGAGATGATTTAGGTTAGTTTTACTCTGCATGGCTGCATGCAGAGATCATATATCATCGATTAACCCTATCCAATGATGGAGACTGGTCTAACTCCTATCGATGATGGGGACCATTTGCCCTAAAATCAATGACAATAAAAATGCTTTTAGGTTTGAAAATCATCATCCATCGATTTGGATTTAATCGATGACCTATGGCTTAGATCCATGTCCTGATATGCTATTCATCGATGAAGGCCACGCATCGATGATCGTGTCCTTCCTATAAAACTTCTAGACCCATCATATTTTTTCTTGCATCATGACCCTTCATTTAAATTTTAATCAAGGGCTGGTATTGTTTATCTGTATCATCTCTTGCAATTGGTAGAGGAGAATCCACCTATCTTACCATGATATGGGTCCTTGGGTGGTCGGTTTCCTCTTGGCACCAACCCTACCCACCACCTTGCATGGCGAGGGTGGATTTTACCTACCACATGTTATAATTTTTGTCACCCATTGGATAGAATAAAAATATTATTTTAATCATTCCCTTATGCCATGTTTCATCTTATGTGGCAATTTATTATTGATGTGACCAAGTGGATTGGTCCACATCCTCATTTATGCACATGCTCCAATAAAAAAATATTCTTACTTTTGACCTTAAGAATGATTATGTTTTCAATAAGGATTTTAAATTTTAATTGGCACATGGCACTCGTTTGTATGGACACATCATAAGAGGTGACACGTGGTGTTGGGTTAAGTGTACATGTCATAAGAGGGCTAATTTTTCTTTATTTTGTTGTCTTGTCCCCCTTAATTGATTTAAAACATTACCACCAAGTTTCCCTTAAAGTCTTTGTTGATGCACCCTTATTACTTGTCTTGGCGTTTCTTGAATTGCCACGTGTCTCACTTTGCCTAGCCGATTTTAAATTTTGACACTTAGAATATTTTGTGATATATGTTTATGGATGACATCTACAGATGATGCTTACAAAATATTGTTACTGATGATACCTATAGAAATTATTTACATAGAATATTGTTACTGATAATATTTATGGAAGACACTTACGTAAGACTTCTACAAAAGACCTATATGGAAGACATCTATGGAATACATCTATGGAAGACACCTACAAAAGATATCTATAGAAAACCTCTATAGAAGACATCTACGAAAGATACCTACGAAAGATACCTATGGAAGACACCTATGGAAGATACCTATAGAAGACATCTATGAAAGACATCTATAGAAGATACCTATGGAAGACATCTACAGAAGATGTCTACGGGACTATAGTTGCTAGAGTTTGAGATAATACTTTACCTATTTCTTCCCCCCAAACTGTATTGTGAACTTTATATACCTCTATTTATTCCCCCCAAACTATAATTTTGGCTATATAGCCAAAACAAGATGAAGGGTGTTTTATTTATATTGATGGATAATATAATAATAAGTTTTATTTATGGGGGTTTATTATAATTTTTGTGATTGTGCTTCTTGAATTTCATTAAGGAGTAACCAAGTGAGAGAAATATAATGATTATAAAGCTTGATATCAGTCATCAATGTATACAAAAATAGATATCTATCAAAGACTTGGAGTATTTTCACTCATTTAAAAATGGAATAGATATTCAGATATTATGATGGCTTCTGTTAAAAGATACAAGATTTTGAGAGATGAAAGCCATATTTTGGTAGGAGAAAATGAACTGTAGGAATTTGCTTCTGACTTTTTCCTGCTCAGGATATTCTAGAGTTATTTCTCAAAGACTTAAAACATCCTAGTGATTTTTAAACAATTTCATCTATTCATTTCACAAATCATTATGGTGTTAAAGTTATCCTAATGTTTTCAAGCTTCCTCAAGGACCAACTATGTGTGCAGTGAGTATTCATTTACCATTATGAGTGAGGATTGAGTAACAACAAAGATCACTTATGCCAACAAGCTAGCTTATCTGTGAGCATCCATAGGTCTTGTCTAGACTTAGTGCTACTATGTAAGGATACTTTAATGGAGAGTACCCCATGGTGTTCAAGATACTAAGAATTCTAGGGATTCAAGCTCTTTTACCCTTCTTTAACTTTTCTTTGGGATACTTGCTCATTTTGAGAGGGAGCAAGGGATTTTTATTGCTTTTGGGGTTCTTGCCTATTTTTATGAGAAGCAAGAAGATACTTTTTGGGATACTTGCTCGATTAGATGAGGAGCAAGATATTTTTTTTGAAGGAGTAAGAATTTTGGGGAATTGGATTCCCAACCACTCTATCAAAGTCTTGATGGGAATTTGATCCTATCCTTACTATTCTTCTCCTTTTCTTATTTTTGTTTAGGGATGAAGGGTGAGCTTGTCCTTTTGCCAATTCAGTAGTACTCTAGACCATGCACATAGATGGATAAGCAAGGGAAATTATTCACTTATGGCAATAGTAATACATGAGTTAATCTCTCCACATCTCACAATATTTTTATATGTTCAAATGTGCGTAGTCCAAGAAAAATTTTGATTGACTAGGAATAACTTACAACATCAAAATATTGCTTGAATTTCAATGAAAATTGCTCAAAACACTAATGTTGTTTGAGTAATTGAAAAACATCCAGATTTTATCTAGCAAACAAAGTATTATGCAACATATGATAGTCATTTCCTACAAGATTTTTAAAGAATTACCTTTTTGGCTACTTTTGAAACATTGAGACTAAAAATTGATGAGAATAAGATAGAAATACTGTAGATATAGAAACTTCATGATGAAACAAAGGAAGCATAATTTTTTTTTAAGTGAGAGAGAAATTTTTATTCAATAATGGTTGATTGCAGTTCAGAAATGCACTACAATTCGGCTTGTTGCTTAAGATGGTGTATGAATTCCTCCTTAGATAATGGCTTCTTATAAAGTTTAAGCCTATGGCCATTTACTAGTAGTTTTCTTGTTGAATCATCTATAGGATTAAGCTTGATTGTACCATTTCCAAATATCTCTTTGATTTCATAGGGTCCTAGCCATCTGGTCCTCAATTTACCTTGAAAGTCTTGGTAATGAGAATCAAACAACAAAGCCCAATCTCCTGATTCGAATGTGCATGGTACAATGTGTTTATCATGCCATTTATTTCATTTGTTGTTGGGTTATTTCAGTCCTATGTAATACCTCTAGTCTCCTTTCATCCAGAATGTTTAACTTTTCCAATCTAGCTTTTTGCACTTTATCCAAATTTACATCAAGTTGTACCATTGTGCGAAGAGTTTCTATCTCAAATTCTATGGGCATGATAGCTTGTTTTCCATAGACCATTTCATAAGGTGATAATCCTATGGTGGTTTTCCAAGTTGTATTGTATGCCCATACAACTTCTTTTAATCTCTCAGCCCAATCACCCCTATTAACAGTTATAATTTTTGTAATGATCTTTTCAAGTTCTCTATTCGTAACTTCTACTTGTCCATTGGCTTGAGGGTGGTATGGTGAGGTTTTCTTATGTTTTATTTGATAAGTATCAACAAAATGTTCAATCACTTTGGAGATAAATTGGGTTCCATGATCTGAAACTAACTCTCTAGGTGCTCCAAAGCGTTGCATAATATTTTCATAAAGGAAATCAACGACTGGTTCGGCTTGCACTCGTGGTAAAGCTTTAACTTCAGCCCACTTAGTAACGTAATCCGTACACACAAGTATGTGTTTATTACCTTCACTTGGAGGGTCTATTGGTCCAACAAAGTCAATTCCCCATTTCTCGAATGGTTCAAATACTACTTGTGGAACCAAAGGCATTTCCATCGAAGGAGTAGGCTTACTAGCTCTTTGACAAGCGTCACATCTATCAACAAATTTATGGACATATTTATTCATGGTAGGCCAAAAATAACCAATTTGAAGTATTTTACTAACTATTATTTGGGTGGCATAATGGCCTCCATAGGGTTCTTCATGTGTTGCCCGAATGATGTCATATACATCATCTTCTTGCACACATCTCCTAATTACTTGGTCAGGACATCTTCTAAACAAGACTCCATGAATCCACATATAAGGAGTGCTTTGACGTATCAATTTCCTATGCTCATGCGGTGTATAGTTTTGAGGCATTTTTCCTGTTACTAAGTAATTTACAATATCAACATACCAAGGGGTAAAAATAGAAAGAGCAAACAAATGTTCATCTAGGAAATTATCAGGAATTAACTCATCATCATCAAATATTTGCATACGAGATAGGTGATCTGCGATGACGTTATCTTTTCCTACCTTATCTATAATCATGACATTGAAATCTTGTAGCAAAAGAAGCCATCTAACCACTCTACCTCCTACTATTGCTTTGTTCATTAAGTATTTAATGGCAGAGTGATCAGTGTGAATGAATACTTCATACCCTGTTATGTAATGTTTAAATTTATTAATGGCATGGACCACAACTAAAAATTATTTTTTAGTAATAGTGTAATTAAGCTCGGCTCCATGCAAATTTTTACTTACATAATAGATAGCATAAGGTATTTTGTTCTCAACTTGTTGCAATACTGCTCCTATTGCGTAACCTGAAGCATCACAATGTATATGGAATGGTAATTTCCAATTTGGTCCTCTTAGGATTGGAGCAGTAATCAATTTATCTTTTATAACTTCAAAGGCTTCTTGACATGCTTCAGTCCAATTGAATTCACTTTCTTTAGTTAAGAGCTTAAGCATGGGAGCAACAATTTTACTGAAGTCTTTAATGAACCTACGGTAGTATCCTGCATGTCCTAGGAAACTTCTCACCTCTGTTTGTGTTTTTGGAGGTTGAAGGGATTGAATAACTTGTATTTTTGTAGGATCTACTTTAACACCTTCTTCTGATATGTAATGCCCTAGAACAATCCCTCCTCTCATCATCATGAAACACTTTTCATGACTCAAAGAGAGGTTTTGCTCTTGACATCTAATCAAAACTTTTGTAAGCTTGACAAGGTTTCTTCAAAGGTATTACCATAGACTGTGAAGTCATCCATATAGACTTCTACACACTCATTTATTAGATCAGCAAAGATAGCTAAAATAGCTCTTTGGAAAGTGGTAGGTGCATTGCATAATCCGAAAGGTAAGACTTTATAAGCATAGGTGCCTACTGGACATGTGAAGGTTATCTTTTCCTGATCTTCCTCAGCTATGGAAACTTGATTATAGCCACTAAACCCATCTAGAAAGCAAAAATATTTCTTTCCAACCAATGTATCAAGAACTTGATCAATGAATGGCAAGGGAAAATAATATTTTTTTGTTACCTTGTTTAATTCTCTATAGTCCATGCAAATCCTCCATTTGCCATTCTTTTTAGGGACTATCACAAGAGGCGACACCCATTGACTATCAAAAATTGGATATATAAATCCTGCCTTCAAGAGTTTAATGATTTCTTCCTAAACCACGTCTTTCATAGCTGGATTCAATATTCTTTGAGGTTGTCTTATTGGATAACATCCTTCTTGGATAAAAATATGATGGGTACAAACATTTGGATGTATCCCTTTCATATCCTCATAGTTCCATGCGAATGTCGATTGATATTCTTTAAGCACATCTATTAATTGTGACTCTTGTATGCTTGTGAGCTCATCACTGATATTCAAGGTCCTTCCTAGTGTGATATCTATTTGCTTGCATTTCTCTATGTTTGCATCTATTCCCATTATCTCATGTTCAAGAACATTTAAGTAACAGTCATATGGTGTCATTTGTTGAGACTGACTTGTGCTTGCTTCATTAATAGCCATGGTAGATTCAGATGAACAACCATTGTCTTGACCTTGATCCTTGCTTTGATTCCCTAACAGTAATGGTAATGGTCCCTCGACCTCTTGTTGAAGATGTTCACTCAGAACATTTATTGATAAGGTTTGGATTTCATCAAAATCATGAGGGAAATCATACCACAATTGCTTTGGAAACTCATCTTCTATTGTTGATTCAGGGAATAGGCTAAGGTCTTTAGTATTTTTGCCATAAAAAATAGTCATATTTCCCATTCTACAACTAATGTAAGCATCCACTATTGCAAGCCATGGGTGCCCTAAAATTAAGGGATGTCCCCCTAACTTTTTCTTAGGTTGTAAGACTATAAAGTCTACAGGGTATTCCCATGAACTTATGGAGACTATAACATCTTCTAGTTTTCCCTCTAGCTTAACAGTAGACCTATCTACGAGTTGGAGTACAATAGAAGTTGATTGCAATTTATGTAACCCTAAATATTCTGTTGTCTCTTTAGTCATGACATTAATAGCGACTCCTAAATCGACCAAGATATTTTGCAAGGCTATGTCACCAATGTGCACCGTGAGTATAGGTATTCCAGGATCTGTGTACTTTGGTAATAACCTACCTCCTATTATTATCTCAGACAATTGTCCAATGACTTGAATAGTTTGGGCTTCATTCTTCTTTTTCCTTCCTGAATTTGTACACATGTTTTTAATGAGCTTGGAATAGATGGGTATATCCTTGATAGCTTGTAACAAAGGGATCTTGATAGTAACATTTTCTAATTCCTGAAGGAAGTTAAAGGTTGGCTTAAGTGGTTCTTTTGGTATTGCTAATATTTGAGGAAAAGGTACCTCTACTTCCTTCCTTTGAGGAATTTGGATTTCTTGCTATTTTGTTGGAATGTTTTCTGGTGAATTTTCCATTTCCTTTTCATTGTTATCCTCCTTTTCGAACAAATCTGTAGTGGGATTTTCAAGCTCTGTGAGAGTTACATTGTTTTCCAATACTTTTCTTGATCTCAATTGAATTTTTTGACAAGGTACTACAGATATAGAACACGTCTCACTAGTTTCATAGGCTTGTTGAATGTTCTTGTTGTTGTTAGGATTAGGGACCGGTTGAGCTGGAAGAGGAGGTTGCTTAGGAGGATTATTATTATTAATTAGAGGTGGAAGAAGTCTATTTTGAGGTAGATTTTGAGGGGCTTGTCCCCTAAATTGATTTTGAAAGTTCTATTGTTGTGATGGATTTTGAGACCAACTAGATCCTCCTTAGTTATATTGGCCACTAGTATTCCAATTGTTTTGATTGGACATTCCTTGATTCCATGGTGGATTTCCATAGGTATTGGCCATAAATTGGGCCCATGGAGGTGTGTTCCAGTCTTGATTGTTTGAATAAGAATTCCAATTTGCCTAGTTTGGTGCATTAGACCATTGATTAGGCCTTTGCGAGTTGGAATAACTAGGGTTTGACCAATTTGGTGGTCCATTGAATGGACCATTCCATATTTGGGCTACAAAATAAATATCTTCTACCTCTTCAACTTTAGGTTCCTTTATGGCAGCTTTAATAATGGAGATGTATTTGTAGTTTTTAGTTTTGTGACCTTTATCACAAATTTTACAAGTAGCAATATTGGAGATGTTGGTAATGTTAAGAGGACATTCCCTCAGATTGTGCTTTTTCCTACATCTATGGTAGTAAATTTCTTCACTGTCTTGCCCCTTTGGATTTTTATCCATTAAATCCAGAGATGTAGTCAAGGTACTTAACAAATCAGTTTTTAACCCTTCCAACATGTTTCCAATTTCTGCTCTCGTCACTCCTCCAGTAGATGTATACTTGTTACTCCTTAGAGGTTTGTTTCTTGAATAGTTTCTGCAAAGGTTCACAATCTCCTCAAATGCCATAATATGGATATCTCCTTTTGCCATGAGATTTAAAACCTCGAGGACATCCTCCTTTAGTCCCTTTAAAAAGAGTTATTTTAATATTTCTTCATCAAGGTCTATATTTACCCTAGACCCAACAAATAGAAATCTCTCAAGGTAATCCTCCAAATATTCTTCTTCTTTTTATTCATGCGAAATAACTCTACTTTCTTATCCCTAACTCTATAGTAATCCTGATATCATTCAAGGAATAACTCTTTTAATCCATGTTCTCCATCCCATTGATTACAAATATTTTCTCCTAGACCCATGAACCATCTTAAAGTTGCATCTTTAAGAGTAGAGGGAAACAACCTTAGCTTTTGTTCATCGGTAGTGTAAAAGTAAGCTTGACACACTACTTCAAATTTGAAGAGAAAAGCATCTGGATCTTCATGTGGTTTCCCATGGAAGGTGGGTAATACAAAAATAGAGACTAACTTAGGTTCTCTTGTTGTCCCATCTATATGTAATATTGGGAAGGCAAATGTCTTCCTTTACCCATTTCTTCTTTGGTCTCTATTCTATCTTTGTTCATTCCCCCTTTGGTTCTCTTCTACTTCTCCTTGCCCACTTTGTTGGTCAGCCATAGCTGAATATAAGATTTCAAGAATTGGATCAGGTATGGGTTTAGTAAAAATAGAAGAAGGATCTATGTGATTGTCAAATTCTGGTTCAGGTAATAAGTATGAGTTGGGATCTTGTTCTAGGATTTTAGCTTGATTGGTTGATGTTGTTGTTTCAAATTCTTCTAACTTATAAATTCTAGGCTGCCTACTAAAGTCTCTTTGGAAGTTTCCTTCTGAGTTGCTGATTTTTATGAATCTTCCCTTAGAGTCTCTAGGTCTGCTCATGAATTTTCTAAGTTTCTTATTTTTGCAACATGCCTAATATTCCTTGAATAGTCTATGAATATCGTTGATCGGATCAAGTTGTTTGGGTGTCATGAAGTGTTCTTCTTCAAAATTAAAATGGTCTACCACCAATTGAATCAATTGAATGAGAAAAGCTTGAGTTGGAATGGGGTTAAGATTTCCAAATTGTAACTCACAATATAAATCTTGACATAACTCCCTAAAGCGCATAACTCTAGGTATCCTCTGATATTTCTTGCTATATTCTAGGGCTACTTCTTTCTTTTCTAGGTCTCCAAGGAACCTGTGAATGAGGAGGGAGTCTTCAAAATATTGATTCCAAGCATAAATTATTGGATTTACTATTGCTCTTCTATCCCAAAGCCAACGTTCATAGTTTCTTTTAAGATCTAGGTAAGATGAATGGTAGTTTGTCCCTAGAGTTTTAGCTATGTCAATCCTTTTGATTTCCTTTAGTTCATCTGATTTTTCTTTAATAATGTCAATGCATTCATACAAACTTTCCCACTCTTTACTAGATGCTCTATTTCCTTACCCAAAAAGAAGGTTAACTTCTTGTTTTATCAATAGTTCTCTAAGGTCTATAAGTGCAGACTGATTCAGACTATTTTCCACCATCTAGCAACTTATTTTTATTTTCTTTTTTCTCTCTGGTTTTGTTTTTGTTTGGGTTTTGGTTTTGATTTTCTATTTTAATTCTACTATAATCAAGTTTAGATACAAATCACAACAATTGAGTTTATAACTATCCTTAATACAACAGAGAACAATTGAAATAAAATTTCACAATAATCCTAATATTTTTCTAAAATTAGATGTGACTCACGTTCCTATGAATATTTATACAACCAACTTTAGCATATTAGGAACATAATGAAATATTGTAGGAAAAGTAAAATTTACTTGAAAATAAAAGGTTAAACTATTACTGTTTGTTTGATTGTTTAGGAGGGTTTCACTATGGCTGTGTCACTCAACCTTACCTACTTCCTACTTTTGATAGGGTCCTAAACCAAGTTTAGGTCTGTTTTAGTGTATACCTACTTCTTATTTTTCTCATAGGGCCTAAGTCAAACCAACAATAATAATCACCCAAAGCTGGAAATGTGCAGAAATAAAATTTGCTGAAATAAAAGGTAAACTATTACTACTTCTTTGATTATTAGGAGGGTTTCACTATGGTTGTGTCACTCAACCGTAACTACTTCCTACTTCTAACAGGGTCCTAAGCCAAGTTTAGGTCTTTTTCAGTGTATACCTACTTCCTATTTTTCTCATAGGTCCTAAGTCAACTAAGCAATAATAATTACCCAAAGTAGGAAATTTGTAGGAAATAAAATTTGTAGAAATTGAAATTTGTAGAAATAAAATTCTAATTAAGAAAGTAGTAAAACTGATTCCTCAAGAAAAATGAACCTAGCAGCATCATACAAAGGGACTTGTTGGGACCATCTCATGCCACTCCAACTCATATGCTTCCCAAGGACTCATACGTACCTTTTTCCACATATAAGTAAGCCTCACCTAATTGCACTACCAAACAACTTTTCTGATTAACCACTATGACGCTATTCTCCCCGACAATGGTGCCAAAATGATCGGTTGTAATAGCTTACATTTAATTTATCAATCCAAGGGTAAATCAAGGTTAGATTTAAAGAATAGCAATCCAGTATAGATTGTACCATGGGGATCAATGCTAAGCTTAGTTCAACTTTCTTTTCAGTTTTAGGTGTTTGCAGAAAAATAAATAAACAAAAATTAAATTGTGCAAGTATGAAAATAAAATGCAATTTATAAATATTAATAAATTATTCTAATAGTAATTGGCTATTGATGAGTTTAACTATTGTTGAGTTTAACTAATAGTAATTACCTACTGAGTTGATCTATTGGTGAGGATCCTCGTGTAGTTAGTTTTATTTATCTATTCTGACTTTATATTTTATGAAAATGCAATTTACTTTATTTTATATTCTAAGGTTAATTAACTATTTCTAACCTATTGTAGGGGCGAGAGCTTAGGGACTGGTTGTAGGAGTGGGCCCTACCTCCTAGAAGACAGTGTAAGTCTTTCTCCCCTAGTTTACTTTATCTCAATAACTAAAATATATAACTATTCCTAACATTATTTTATTCTATGTATGCAGGAATATACAATTACAATTACATAAATGAAATTAAATAATAAATACAAATGACATAGTTACCATATGCGAAGAATGAAGTGCTACTTTTATTGCTGGAAATTCAATTGTACATGCTGATGCAGTTCTTCAAAAAGTTTCGACATTAGAACATTAGGTAATTCAACATTAGCTATTTCTCCATTAGACCTTTTCAAAGGTCTCCCTATGTAATATATATTATGACTTGTACAATTCTGAATAAACTCTTCCATGTATTTTGCCATGTGGAGTTTGTGGACTTATGATGCGACAACTATGTACTAACCAAAATAATCTAAACTAATACAATTCCTATTCCTGCTTGGACTTGGTAAACATCCTGAATGGTCCAAGTGGCAATACGTAAGCTAACTTAACAAAGAAACACTAACTTTGATATTTCGCAAGATATACAATATAACCATATGTCCTTTATTCTAGGAAAAGGTTCAACAATCTTGCGTCTAAATCTAATAAACCTAACAATAGTTGGATTACACAACTTTATTGAATAAAGTAATAATGACTTTATTAATCACAATATTCCATGTGAAGAATATGTGATAAATCAAATATTATGCTGATTGGAAATACTTGGCTACCATGTGAAAATGATGTGGCATGCAATGTCATTCAACGAACTTAATCATCCTTCGATAACTATTGGTAAAAATCCTTTAGTAATTACTGGTAAAAATATCCTTCAGTAACTACTAGTAAAATTATTCTTTGGTAACATACTTCAATAGCTACCTTCTGTAATGTACTTCAGTAACTATCTTCTGTAACATGCTTCAACTACTATCTTCTATAACATGCTTCAACTACCATCTTCTATAATAGTGATCTACTATTGTTCTGTCACCATGCCTTAAGCTTCCTGCATCCTTTGTTCTTACATCCATCTCCTTGCATCCAAGGTGTATCCCAAAGCTTGCGCTAGCTGCATCGTTCATCTATGGAACATTCTTCAACACCTTGCCTGCATAATTACTCATAACTCGGATGTATTTTACATAAAACAAACACATTTATCAGATTAACTGCATTTATCCTTTTATTGACAAATTACAAAAATATACAACAATAACTTACATAAAACATATTATAATCATCAATTAAACATAAGAATGAAACATTCTGTTACAAAAATATATGCCAAATATCCTCTCATCATTTTGCATTGGTATTCTCCATTGATTTGTCTAACAACAAGTTGAGAATCACCAAATATCTTGATACGCTTTATGCCCATAGCTATAGTTGCTTGAAGACCTAAGATTAAGGCTTCATACTCTACATTGTTGTTTGTGCATTGGAAGTCTAGTTTGAATGATAAGGGGATAGGCACCCCTTAGGGTGTATGAAACATGACTCCAGCACCTTGACCTTTTTTGCACTTAGAACCATCAAAGAAGAAAGTGATATCAACGTCTTCCTCCGGAATGACATCTTCTTCTTGTTCAGTGATAATGAATATCGAATCATCTGGGAGCTCAATAATCAAGGGTTGATCACTAGGTAGTGGAGCTTCCACAAGTTGATCGGCTATGACCTGACCTTTAATGGATTTTTGGCTAATGAACTCAAGATCGAATTCAGTGAGAAGCATTATCCATTTAGCGGTGTGAGTGTTATTGTAAGTGTGAGACATCATATAACGCAGAGGATTTTCTCTAGCTATGACATATGTGGTGTGACTAAGCATGTAATGTCTGAGTTTCTTAGTGGTAAAAACCATTTCTAAGCACAATTTTTCCACGTAAGCATATCTAGTTTCATAGCTTACCAATGTTTGACTAATGTAATAGACAACTTGCTCTTGATTATTTTCATTCTTTTGTGCAAGCATTGTCCCTAATGCAAAGTCTATTGCTGAAACATAAATATGGAAGGGGACCCTCGAATGAGGAGGAGTTAAGACTGGTGGAGAAGCCATGTATTTCTTGATATCATCAAAGGCTTTTTGACATTCATCTATCCATGAAAATGTCACCTCCTTTTGTAGCAGGTGATTGAATGGCCTACATTTGTCAGAAAGTTGTGCAATGAAATGATGGATTGATTGAATATTTCCTTGTAAACTATACAATTCCTTCAAGTTTGTTGGGGGAGGCATCTCCATGATGGCCTTGAATTTGTTTGGGTCCACCTCAATGCCTCTTTTGGAGACAATGAACCCTAGTAGTTTTCTAGAGGTAACACCAAAGACACATTTCTTGGGGTTCAACCTTACATTATGCTCTAGAAGTCGATCAAAGACTTTTTCCAATACACCAATGTGCTCTTGTCGAGTTTTAGATTTTTCCAAGAGATCATCCACATAATCTTCGATGATCTTATGCATGTAATCATGGAAGATGTATGTCATGGCATGTTGATAAGTGGCACCTACATTTTTGAGGCCAAAGGGCATCACCTTGTAACAAAAAGTCCCCCAAGGTGTAGTGAATGTTGTTTTGTGTTGGTCATCAGGATTTATTCAAATTTGGTTGTATCCTAAAAAACCATCCATGAGAGAAAGCATTTCATGGCCAACACAGGTGTCGACAAGAGTATCAATGTTTGGAAGAGGAAAATCATCCTTAGGACACACTTTGTTAAGATCTCAAAAATTAGTGCAAATGCGTATCACCTCGTTAGGCTTACGAATGGGTACCATGTTTGAGAGCCACTCAGGATAGTCAATGGGGACAATGAAATCCACATCTAAAAGCTTTTGAAGCTCTTCTTTGACTATGAGGGCAATGGTAGGATGCATCCTTCTAAGTTTTTGTTTGATCGACTTAGCATCAGAATGTAAGGTGAGATTGTGGACAACCAAGTTAGGGTCTAGACTAGGCATGTCTTTATAGGACCATGCAAAAATACCCTTCTTCTTCTTGAGGAGAGCAATTAATTGCTCTTGTTCATCTATGGATAAAATTTTACCAAGTTTGATAATTTGGGGATTGTCTGCATCTGAACTAAGGTTCACATCGATAGTATCTTCAATAGACATGTGAGAACCTTCCTCAAGTTGATGGGGCGTTGGGATCAGATGAATGTCATCTATGACATTATCAAACTCTTCTGACTCAACCTCATCTATGTCTTCCTAGAAAACCTCAGGATCTGAAGGTGAAGGTGAAGGTGGAGGTGATGGAGGAATGTAGTTGGCTGAAGCCCTTAACAATTCCTCAGATAGGACAAACTCAAAAAAGGATGGTGGTGAGGAAATCCGGTCCATATCAATAAGGCTCATGTCAATTGGAATTGGCTTTGCCAAATCGTATGGATTATGGAGTGGGGTGAATAAGTCAATAGGATTCATGTTGACTTAAGGGAAAAAATGGATGGTTGGCAAAGGTGAATGGATGGGTGGATCCTATTTTCTAGAATCGATATTAGAACTTTGGTAAACCTGAACAACAACAAGCAACATAAATAAATGCAATGTACATGTAATGCAAAATATTTTTGTTTTTTTTTTTTTTTTGAAATTTTGAAATTTGTTTTTGATTTTTTTTTGAAATTTGAGTTATGTACATATATTACAAGCAAAATGGTCGATGATGTGGATCAATGGAATGGAGGTGGTGGTTCACCGGTTGGTTTAACTCGCTCTTGTGGAAGAAGCAAGCGAATGATGGGTTGATGGATGGGGAACATTCTGAGGTAAAACTCATCTTGTTCAGTGTGTGGGATGATGGGCTCTGATTCCTCTTTAGATTCATCAAAAATTATTGACATAAGGTCGAATTCTTCATAAATTTCTTCTTCAGAGTCATCGGGGTGATGGTCGTCTTCTTCTGAATTCAAATTAAGCCTTTGAAAGGCTTGTTCAAAAGAAGATATGGAAGAAAATGGATGGTAGCCTAGACCTGAATGGTCATGCGCTTCTCGATATGGAGTATCAATTAGCTCATGCACTCCCTATTCATATCGGCCTAGGCCATTTCTTTGCCAATTATATCAATGAAAATAATGGGATGGAAAACCCGACATTTGTTGTATATTGGTAGTTGTTGGTTGCTTGGGTTCATCTGGAGGAGAAGGATTGGACAATGACTCAATTCCCCCATACATAAAATTTATGCTATTTGACATGGAACCCATATTATACACCACTCCTATAGATAAGGGTGGGTCACGTGGGTGACCATAATCCTTGGTAGTTTGGATGTTGAGCGGTGTGATTGTAATGTCTTGGACCACGTATTCACCAATACCAGGATTAGTGAGGTGGACCTCAACTTGGGATGACATGGATGTGGATGTGGAAATGGATGACTCATGATTGGCTTGGGGTATGGACTGAGATGGTGTCTCACAATCTATTAACTCGACTTGTGAGACATTGGCTAATGTGGATGGCGGTGGATTTGACTGAGATGATTGTTGAATTGGTAATGATGTGGAAGGAATGGTGGAGGATGATGTTGATGATGATGATGAAACTGATGTGGATTGAGTTTGACCACATGTGCATGTAGTCAAAGGTGATGAATATGGGGGCATGGAAGTGGAAGCTTGATGTGATGTGGTGATGGGAAGCTCCTCAGGGATAGGAGCTTTAGATGATGATCTAGATTGGGTGGATGATGAAGTGGTTGATGATGTGAGAAATAGATGAGTGGAAGGAAGCATGGATTCATAGGGATTGGAGATGAAATTGCAATACTTAAATGGTTCAACATCCATCGGTATGCAATGTACTTGTCCCTCATGTATGTATTTCAAGCATTGATGTAGTATAGAAGGGACACATCTCATTTCCCTCATCCAAGGTCATCCAAGGAGTACATTATATGCCATGGATCCTTCCAAGATGTGGAACATGGTATGCAACATTTTGACCCCCACTTCGATGGGTAAAATGATAGTGCCAACTATGGAGCAGAGAGCATCGTTAAATGCTTTCAAGGTGAAAGTGGATTTGGTGATGTGGGATGGAGGAAGATTGAGATGATGAAGAGCAGATGTGGTGATGATGTTAATGGAGGAGCCAATATCAATTAAAACTCTTTTGAATGGCTTCCTATCAATTTGAGCCATGATGTGTAATGGAGGGTCCACCGATTCCGATGATATTGGTTTAATCTCAAAATCATAGAATGTAATGGAAGGCTCCATACATGTTTGAATATTCCCCATAAAATTGTTGAAGGCATTAGCATCTTGAGATTGGAATTCAATGGATTTTAGAATATCCATTAATGCCTCATGATGTGGGGGAGATTGTTGAATGAGCTCATATATAGATAGTTTAGCCAAAGCCATTTTAAGACTTGTGGTTAACCGGACTACTCAAAGAGATGATTGGCCTTGATGGATGATTGATGGGATGAATGGGGGGATTTGGATGACTTGGAATATGGATGGGTTGAGAAGGATTGGCAGAAATTTGGATGGGTGATGATGAATTTGTAGGTTGAGACACACTTGCTTGTGGAGGTATGGGTGATTGAACAGACTACTGCTGAGCATTTTGTTGATTAGTGCGTTGTTGTTGACCTCGGGTTACTACATGAATAGCACCCATAAAACCTTGGTATTGTTGGACATGATTGACTTGATTAGGAGGGGTTTTGGTATTAGACCCTCCTATTGTTGGTTGCACCTCCTCATGATGAGGAAGTGGTGTTTGATAAATTCCAAGGTTTTGGTTTTGTTGGGCTAAGGGACTATCAAGCTTGATTGCCCCTAAGTCAATGAGATCTTGCACTCTATCCTTAAATACATGGTAGTTGTTAATATCATGCCCATTTTGCCTATGATAAGGGCAAAACAAATGCTCTCGATAGTGTTTACCACGTTTAGTGGGATCATCTGGTTTAACCTCAGGCAAGGGAAGTTGGTTGGTGTCATATAACCTATGGAATATGGAAGCATAAGATTCAGCCAATGGGGTGTATTGATGATTTTGTCAAATAGATTGTCGATGTGGTCGATTTTCCATAGCTGGCACTGTGTTTTGACTTGATTGAGTTGTTGAGGGAACCACATGATATTCAATTTGTCATGGTTGCTGTTGCATAGGTTGTTGTTGAGCCATTACCGGCTGGCTCATGACCACTTGATTAACTTGGTTAGCTTGGTTGGCTGGATTGGCCTGGTTTGATTTTGATTGGCCAGAATAACTACTTTTATATTGGCCCTTATTTTTCCATTCTTTATTTTTAGGCTTAAGCACACCTTCTTGGATTTTTATCTCCTCAATTGTGCTAGCCTAGGCAAGAGCTTCATCAAATGATCTATATTGCTGTAATTGTAATAACCAAGAGATGGGTTTTAAGCAACTCTTAGTAAACAATCGGATCAACTCCTCCATTGGTAGGGCAAATGGCAATTTGGTGATAACGACCCTCCAATGGTTACCAAAGTCATAGATAGACTCATCATCATATTGTTTTAGACCATATATATCAGATAATGAGACTTTATTTCTAACATTAAGGGAAAATATTTCAAGAAATTGGTCAATCAATTGCTCAAAAGTATAAATACTATGGTGAGGCAAGTGATTATACCATTCTACAACATCTCCCCCCAATGTCTAAGGAAATGTTTGAAGCATTAGAGCATCATTACTTTGAATTCAAAAGCATGAATGGATAAATGTGCTCACATGTTCTTTAGGGTCCTCAGTCCCTTTAAATTTATCAAACTTTGGTACTATGAAGTCTTCTGGATATGGCGGGGATGGTACCAAAGGATGGATTGGTTGATTGATCAGCTGACGTAAAGTGGGTTTCTGGTTTATCATACCAGGAGTATGTTGTATCAGACTATCAATCTGTTGTTGCATAACCTGAATTCTAGGGTCCTCCCTAGGAATGTGGAAGCCCTGAATCACTTGATGATTTTGTGAAGGTGGAGTGGAAATATGTTGAGGCGTAATGAGATGATTATGACTTGGTGGAGTGGATTGGAATTGGTGATGATAAGGTTGATGAAATGATTGTGAATGAAGAAATAGAGAAGATGCATGAGGACTATGGATGAATTGACCCATAGAATGGGCATGGGTTGATGGTGGTGTTGGAATGGAAACCATAGAATATTGTGGTACCCATGATGGACCTTGGGTGACAAAGGTGGGTTGAGTGGAAATAGGTTGAGGCTTAGGATTGACCACATGAACATGTTGTTGAGGATAGGATTGAGCATTCTGTCACTTCTTAAGCAATTTGTTAAGGTGTTCCCATGCTTCATGTATTTCCATATCTGAAGTGGAAGGTGTGGATGTGGATGGGATGGCTGAGGTATGTGAAGGATAAGTTGCAACCGTAGTTACAGCTGAATGGGTAACATTGGCTGAGCTAGAAGCTAGCATCTGTGAAGCAACATTGACATGTGCTTCATACAAAGGGTTGCCATAGGTAGTGGTGTAAGATGATGGGATGGATGTGCTTTGAGCACATGATGATTGGGGTATGGACCAATGTTGGGAAGGTGCAGTTGATGCCTCAAAAAGAGGGTTGTTATACACCTGGGTAAGGCTTGAAGGTTGGGAGGAGATAAGTTCCTGTTGGAAAGAAGGATCATGCCTAGGTGGGCTATGGACTGGTTCTAAGACATAGTTAGTGGATCTATAAAGAGCCTCCACTTTGGCCATGTCTATATGGGTTATGTGGTGGTCAATGGTAGGTGAAGATGATTCTATTTGTGGAATGGCCATGTGAAATGATTGTGTGGATGACACAGTGTGTGAGGGACCCACAGACAAATCTGAACAACTTGTCTGTATCACACTAGTGGGGTTGACCATAGAAGTGGTGGGGAAGGATGATGAACAATCCATGGATGAATTGTCTTGGTGGATGGAAGTTTGATTCAATACTTTAGTTTGATTTCTAGTTAATGAAGAACACAAGCTTATACTGAGAGGGGGGTGAACAGTATAAGACCACTTTTAACTTTATCTTTCAAAACAACTTTCAAATCAATAACATGTAGAATAAAGATAGCAGTAATAACAGCAGTAAAACAATGCACAAAATGCAATCCACAAAGAGACAACAATTTACGTGGTTCACCCAAGGTGGGCTACTCCACGGATAAAACTTTTCTTCTAAAATTTGTATCAAAGTCCTCTGGGAATCCTTCCCGATTACAATATTTATGAGCCTCAGATCAAAGGAGACACCTTCCCCTAATTATTCTTTGGCTGGTGACCCTCTAGAAGACCTCTTCCTCTTCTGCCCTTAGCAAGTGGAACTCTATCCACAGAAGACACCTGTCTTCCCTGCTCTGGCTAGAGATCTCTGTCCTCAACTTTGTCACAGCAAGCTGGTCCTCTTTTCTGCACCAAAACACAGTCCTTCGATTTGGAACAAATCTGTCCTCTTCCTCTTTTCTTTTTTGATATAGTTCTTACTTGGTCAAAAACAACTTTTCACAGTAGCAACACAGTCTTCGCATAAACAACAGCACAGTCTTCGCATGAACAGTAGCATAGTCTTCGCATGAACAATAGCACAGTCCTCCACACTTACACGATTTTATGAAATGCACTCTTATACTACAATCAAAATTTGCACTATGCTTTTTTGAAGATTGAACCTCACTGTCGCACTAAGTCTGCGAATGCCACTCTTCGAACGCACACTTCGATTGATGCCTGAAACTACTCAAACAACCCTCCTTTAATACTCACAATCTCAAGTTGAAATCTTGTTCTTAGTTAGCTGTTTAACCTTCAATCACGTCGACTGTAAAACCCTACGTTGCATCGGCCCATATTTAACTCTGTCGGCTTCACTGCCTCCCTGAAGCTTCTGGCATGAAACTTCAACATGTCACGATATCGTGACACCTTTGCCTACCGTACACCCTCTATAGCTTGCTGTAGCGATATCACGATGCTTTGGCTTTTTTCTGCTTCCTTTGCTCTTTTGTCATAAAATCGTGACACTTTTGCCTTTTGCTGATGTCATCTTACTTATGTCGTGAAATCACGATGCTTTAGAATTCAAAGCATTCTTCTCCGCTTTTATCACGAAATCACGACACCTTTGCCTCTTGCTGACGTCATCAGAAACTCTGTTGTGAAATCACGACACTTTAGACTTCAAAGCCTTCTTCTCTGCTTTTGTCACGAAATCGTGACACTTCTTGCTACTTCAACCTTTTCTCGGTTTGCTCCAGCAAAAATGGAACATGTCATGAAATCATGACGCTTTCGCTACCTTAAGCTCTTTTCTGTCAAAGGCCCGTGAAATTGGAACATGTCGTGAAAACGTGATGCTTTCGCTGCCTTAAGCTCTTTTCTATCAAAGGCCCACAAAACTGGAAGATGTCACGAAATCACGATGCTTTCACTGCCTTAAGCTCTTTTCTACCGAAAGCCCGCAAAACTAGAACATGTCGTGAAATCGCGATGCTTTCGCTGCCTTAAGCACTTTTCTGCCATATGCTCATGAAACTGGAACATGTGAAATCGCGATGCTTTTGCCAACTGCAAGCTACCAACTCAACCTGTCACGAAATCGCAACACTTTCTGCATCCATACAACTTCATTGAAACTTGTCACGAAATTGTGACACTTCTTGCAACTCAACATTGCCAACTCAACTTGTCATGAAATCGTGACACTTCCTACAACTCAACACTGCCAACTCAACTTGTCACAAAATCGTGACACTTCTTGCAACTCAACACTGCCAACTCAACTTGTCATGAAATTGCGACAGTTTTGCCTGAACTTTCTCTCTCCTCAAACATGTCATGAAATTGTGACAGTTTTGCCTGCTTCGACTCTGCCTTCTAGCATGTCGAGAAATCGTGGCAGTTTTGCCAAAAATTTCTCTCTCCTAAAACATGTCACGAAATCGTGACAGTTTTTCCAGTTGCCTGCAAACTTTTTCTAACTTATCTTTTTCTTGATCTTTTGCAAATGGGCTACTATGATTTTCTTGGAGACTTACTGACCAGCTGAAACCTTCAACAAAAACATATTCTTTGACATAGAAGCAAATTGATCCTAGAACTCTTTGACATCAAAGACAATAACTACCAGGAGCTCCTTTGACATCAATGACAACAACTACACTTAAGCAAAGGCAATGTACTCAAGGTACCCAAAATTGCCAACAATCTCCCCCTTTGTCATTGATGGCAACCCTTTACTAAAAACACATCTTCAAGAGCCAAAACTGAAATCAATCTCTTTGAAGTTTTGCTCCCCCTGACTTGAAGCTTTCCTCTACACTTGAAGTTCTCCCCCTTACTCATATCTCTCCCCCTTACTCAAATCTCTCCCCCTTTGTCATCAATGGCAAAGGGTCACCTCTGGGGCTTGGGACTAAGAATGAGTCTCTTAGCTTAGTCCCTCCCCAACCTCTTAATGAGGTGATTAAATCTAGGGTGGGAGTACAACTCCCAATTTCTCCCTTAGATACTCAAATGTATCTCTTGGAAGAGGTTTTGTGAAGATATCTGCAATCTGCTCTTTAGTAGACACATATTCTACCTTAACCTGCTTATCTTGCACTTTCTCCCTTAGAAAGTGATACTTGATAGAAATATGCTTTGTCCTTGAGTGCATTACTGGATTTTTGGAAATACTTATGGCACTAGTATTATCACAAAATATGGAGATGGGTTGATCATGCTTGACTTTGAAATCCTCCAAGGTGGTTTTCATCCATAGAACTTGATTACACCCAGCCACTACTGCTATATATTCAGCTTCTGCTGTAGATAAAGAAACTGAAGGTTGTTTCTTACTTAGCCAAGAAACCAAAATATTTCATAGAAATAATGCTTCACCACTGGTGCTTTTCCTGTCATCATTACTGCCTGCCCAATCTGCATCTATATAGGTTGTGAGAGTAAAATCATCACCTTTGGGATACCAAAGCCCAAAGTCCATAGTTCCCTTCAGATATCTGAATATCATTTTAACTACTATAACATGAGAATCTTTCGGAGCAGCCTAAAATCTGGCTACTAACCCAACAGCCTGCATGATATCTGGTTTGGTAGCTATAACATACAACAAACTTCCTATCATTGATCTATATAATTTCTGATCTACCATTGGAGATTCATCATTTTTACTCATCGTGCACCCTGTAGTCATTGGAGTGCATACAAGTTTGTTGTCCATCATCCTGAATTTTTTTAACATTTCTTTGATATATTTTCTTTGAGAGAGAAATATACCGTCTTTTGATTGAGCAATCTGAAGACCCAAAAAGAATGACAATTCTCCAATCATAGACATCTCAAATTCTTTTTGCATGGTGCTAGCAAAATCTTTGCACATCTGGGTATTATTTCCCCCAAAAATGATATCATCAACATATACAACTACAATCAACATATCATTACCTTTATCTTTTATATACAAATTGCTATCTACCACACCTTTCCTGAAACCTTGCTCATGAAGGTACCTGTCTAATATTGAATACCAAGCCCTAGGTGCTTGCTTTAACCCATACAAGGCATTTTTCAGTTTGCACACATAGTTCGATTGATCTGAGAGAGACATGCCTTCTGGCTGTTCTACGTAGACTTCTTCATCCAAAACTCCATTTAAAAAGGCTGATTTCACATCCATTTGGTACACTTTGAATGCTTTGAAACTTGAAAGAGCCAAAAACATTCTGATGGCTTCGAGACGAGCAACAAGAGCAAACGTCTCTTCGAAATCAACACCTTCTACTTGAGCATAACCTTTGCACACCAACCTGGCTTTGTTTCTAACAATCTTTCCATCCTCATTGAGTTTATTTTTGAAAATCCATTTTGGCCAATGACATTCTTGTTCTTAGGTCTTGGAACTAAATCCCAAGTTTTACTTTTCTCTATTTGATTTAGCTCTTCATCCATTGCTTTTACCCAAAATTTATCTGCACATGCTTCACTGAAATCTCTTGGTTCAATCTGAGATAATAAAGAAATATTTGTAGACTCGTGTGCCGGAATGACTCTTCTTCTAGTTTGTCTGCTATTTGGATCACCAATGATCAAATCTTTGGGATGATGTTTCTAAACATATCGTGACAGTGTTTTGGGAAGCAGCTGCTGCTTTTCCTATTCTTCATCTGAGACCTCTCTGAATTTCTCTTGACAGATTTCATCACTGATTTCCTTGATAGGTTCTCTTATTCTTGTCTTTTCATCAACTGTTACATTTATGCTTTCTACGACTATATGCGTTCTTTTGTTGAAACATCTGTACACCTTGCTTTTGCTGGAATAGCCAAGAAAAATTCCTTCATCACACCTAGGATCAAACTTACCCAGGTTCTGATCTTCCCTTTTGATGAAGCACTTACTCCCAAACGCTTTGAAATGTTTGACTGTAGCTGGTCTTACTTTCCACAACTCATAAGGAGTTTTATGATGATTTACTCTAAGTTGTGCCTTGGTGATAATGTATACTTCTGTACTGACTGCCTCTTTCCAGAAACCATCTGAAAGTTTTGACTCATTCAACATTGCTCTAGCCATATTTTCAATAGTTCTATTTTTTATTTCAACTACTCCATTTTGTTGAGGAGTTCTTGCTGCTGAATATTCTCTCTTAATTCCCTGATGCTCACAGTATTTCACAAATTCATTAGAGGTAAATTCTCCTCCTTTGTCCGATATTAAACATTTGATTCTCTTTTCAGTCTCATTTTCAATCATTTCTTTGAAAGCTTTAAATTTTTCAAAAGCTTCAGATTTTTCTTTGAGAAAGGTCACCCAAGTCATTCTAGAATAATCATCTATAAACAACATGAAGTAGCTTTCTCCCTGAATGCTCTGAGTTCTGGTGGGGCCACATAAATTAGTATGAATGAGATCTAATGGTTTTGAAGAGGTATACCCTTTTGATTTAAAACTGGTTCTGGTCTATTTTCCATGTTGACAAGGACTGCAAATGATGTTAGGGGGCATTTTTATTCTGGGCAAGTCTCTAAGTGCTTCCTTGTTACTAATGTTGACAAGATTATCAAAGCTCAAATGCCCCAATATTTTATGCCATAACCAACTCTCATCTTCTTGAGTTAGGAAACACTTTTCATTTTTAATCTCACTTAGCATGTAAAGATTGTTTGGAGTCCTTGTAGCACTTGCAATGAGTTTTCCATTTTTTTCTTTACGGATCTCACATCTATCTGAAAAGAAAGATACTATGTGTCCTTGATCACAAAGTTGACTCACACTTAGAAGATTATGTCTTAAACCTTCTACATAAAGCACATTTTTAGTTTTAGATTTTCCATCCAAGCTAAGAGTCCCTTTACCACAAATTTTAGCAGACCTGTTATCTCCAAAACTAACTGTTCCTCTGTTTATGTTTTTTAAAAATAGAAACTTATCTTTTTCACCAGTCATATGTTTTGAACAACCACTATCAAGATACCATTTCTCAGCTTTGTCTTGAGCATGAAAAGCAGTTTGAACTATCATTGAATTAGACTTAATCTCATTTCTCTTTTTAGCAGACTTTCGGTTGGGTCTATCCAAACTGCACATCCTTGCTATATGCCCAACATTCTTGCAATTGTAACATATAACATTTTTATCCAAAAGAGGTGCAAAAGAGTTAACTTTTTCCTTACTATGGCTATTCACGAATTTAATGCAATGTATAGCTTTATGACCAAATTTCTTGATCGATGCTTGAAACTACTCAAACAACCCTCCTTTAATACTCACAATCTCAAGTTGAAATCTTGTTCTTAGTCAGATGTTTAACCTTCAATCACATTTGCTGTAAAACCCTGCGCTGCGTTGGCCTAGATTTAACTCTGTCGGCTTCACTGCCTCCCTGAAGCTTCTGGCACAAAACTTCAACATGTCATGATATCGTGACACCTTTGCCTACCGTACACCATCTATAGCTTGTTGTAGCGATATCGTGATGCTTTGGCTTTTGTTAGCTTCCTTTTCTCTTCTGTCATGAAATCGTGACACTTTTGCCTTTTGCTAATGTCATCTTACTTCTGTCGTGAAATCACGACGCTTTAGACTTCAAAGCCTTCTTCTTCGCTTCTATCACAAAATTGTGACACCTTTGCCTCTTACTGACATCATCAACAACTCTATAATGAAATTGTGACACTTTAGACTTCAAAGCCTTCTCCGCTTTTGTCATGAAATCGTGACACTTCTTGCTACTTCAACCTTTTCTTGGTTTGCTCCAGTGAAAATGGAACATGTCGCAAAATCACGATGCTTTCGCTGCCTTAAGCTCTTTTCTGTCAAAGGCCCGCAAAATTGGAACATGTCACAAAAACATGACGCTTTTGCTGCCTTAAGCTCTTTTCTGTCAAAGGCCCGCAAAACTGAAACATGTTGCGAAATTGTGACGCTTTCGCTGCCTTAAGCTCTTTTCTGCCAAAAGCCCGTGAAACTGGAACATGTCATGAAATCGTGATGCTTTTGCTGCCTTAAGAACTTTTCTGCCATATGCCCACAAAACTAGAACATGTCACAAAATCATGATGCTTTTGCCAATTGCAAGCTGCCAACTCAACTTGTCGTGAAATCGTGACACTTTCTGCATCCGTACAACTTCATTGAAACATGTCATGAAATCGTGACACTTCCTGCAACTCAACACTGCCAACTCAACTTGTCACAAAATCATGACACTTCCTGCAACTCAACACTGCCAACTCAACTTGTCACGAAATCGCGACACTTCCTGCAACTCAACACTACCAACTCAACTTGTTGCAAAATCATGACAGTTTTGCCTAAATTTTCACTCTCCTCAAACATGTCATGAAATCGTGACAGTTTTGCTTGCTTCGACTCTGCCTTCCAGCATGCCCCGAAATCAAGATAGTTTTGCCAAAAATTTCTCTCTCCTAAAACATGTCATGAAATCATGACAGTTTTTACAGCCGCCTACAAACTTTTTCTAACTTATCTTTTTCTTGATCTTTTGCAACTGGGCTACTCTGATTTTCTTGGAGACTTACTGACCAGCTGAAACCTTCAACAAAAACACATTCTTTGACATAGAAATAAATTGCTCCTAGAACTCTTTGACATCAAAGACAACAACTACCAGGAGCTCCTTTGACATCAATGACAACAACTACACTTAAGCAAAGGCAATGTACTCAAGGTACCCAAAATTGCCAACAGTTAACACCATAAGATAATGAACCAAATATGCAATGTGCAATAAATAAAGTGCATAAAGAAACTTGACAAAATAAGCAATTCAATTCTATGTTTTGCAACAATATTTCTTACCTCCTTTTTTTTTTTTTAATCTTGTTTTAATATTTTTTTGTGTTTTGTGTATTTTTGATGTACTAATATGAATTATGAAGGGTGAAATATATGGCTTGGTTGGGAAATGAGATTATTTCTAGTTATGAAGTCTATAAAGTTTTCTCATGGGTATCCTATGGTAACTAAGGGTAGATATTGGTGGATGGAGATGAAACCCACCGTCACCAAATCTCAAGCAATGGTTGGTGATGAAATCCAAATCATTATTGTTTAATGTGAGATGTGTTGTGTGTGATTCATTTTAAAATTTTTATGTTCTCTATTGTGTTTTCATACAATATCAATAGTAACCAATTTTGCAAGTCTAAATTAGAAGCCAAGAACAGAGATACTAATTTCCTCAAAAGATGTAAGGTACACCGCTTAAGACCCACTCTGAATAGTGGAGGGTTTGCTTACTCTTCCACCTTGAATCACCAAATGTGGGAGTACTTTTAATATTCTGATATTGTTCCTACTTAGGCAAGCAAAAGAGGAATTCTTGACCCTAATGTGCAAACTATTTTATGCAATTCTCATTTTACATGAAAACAATATGCATATCTTTGAATGAAAAACACATCAGAAAGCAACAAAATTTTAAATTTGAAAATGTGTACTAATGTGAGTATGAATGCAAAGTAAATCTAAATGCAATGTATAAATGAATGCAAATTCCTAAAATGTCGATGTTTTAATAGAAATTGAATAATGTTGTTTTTAACAATTAATCTGTAAAAAAGTAAAATAAAATAAAATAGAAGGGTTAGGGTTTTGAGGTAGACTTACAACCTATGTATCCTTTTACCACTCTATGAAATGCCTCTCATAGTCTCTAAAATGCACCAAGGTGCCTTCTGAGCTCTGGGGATCATCCCTTGAGTGCCACAGGGTGTTTGCATAATCCTGGATCAGCTTTTGTAGCTCTAGAAACCCTAGTTCAACAAAAATTATGTGATCAAATTTCATAAAGCTTACAAGATAGAAAACAAAAATAGCGAGTTAATGAAAATATAATTAGCATAAAGAACCCATTGTGGGTCCCACCGTGATTGCCATTTGTGAATACAAAAATCAAACAACACCAAACATAAACTATGAAATAAATGAATAAGAAAGATAACACAAATGATTGCATAAAGAAATGAACTCTTTTATTATTTCTAGTGGATCTCCTGTATTACAATCAAATGTACCCCAAATAGGGGGTTTACAATGCTTATTATTTTGATACAATTGTTACAATGTACTAGGGTTCTTTGAAACCCTAGTTAGAAATGATGGTGGTGTCTTCTCACTTGATTCGATCCCAACAGAGTGGTGAGTGGGCTTTGGTATCCTATGCAGGGCCACTCGAGCTTCAATAGCTTCCAAAGAATGTAGTATTTACACCTGCACACAACAAAAAATATCAAGGATCAATAATATCTATGAGGGCTCCACTGTGTGAGACCCTCAAATGGAATAAAATCACTAAACCCTAGTATTGCAATGAAAGCTATGAACAATAATGTAAAAACATAAAATAAATGTGCAATGAACTTTTACCTTGTCAAATAATGATGTTTTTGTCTTCATTGTTGATGTAGGTAATGATTACGTAGATTCCCTAAAGGTAGCATGAGGGTTGTAGGGCTACAGATCTGAACAGGAAAAGCCCACAGGTGCTTGGTGCTGACCAAAAATACAAAAAGGTGCTCTGTAGGCTTCGAAGGGTGCTAAGGAAGCTTCAGAGGGTATTCGACAGCTGATGAGAAAGTTGCAAAACCAGATTTGGTTCACGTGAGGTGGGTGGCGGTGGATTCGAAGGATACGAATGGTGGTGACGAGATGCGAGGATGGGTGTGATGGAACTAGGGTTTGAACTCCAAAAATATCTTAAGGGAACTTGGGCACTCAAGGAACTTAGGGAATTCAAAAACTTAGGTAGAATACTTAGGAAAACTTAGGGGTTGAGTCATCAAAATGACTCCTATTTATAATCTTCCCTTAGACATGTTAGGGTTTCAACAACATGAAATGTGTGGCTGAGATTAAAACATGAGGAAGGGTGGAGATTAAAGCAGGGTAAGTGGCATGGATTAAGGTAGATGGATGGCTAAGATTAAAACATGATGGATGGTTGGAATTAATTCATATAAATATATATACATTTATTAAATATATAAATATAATATATAAAATATTATTATTTATATATATATTAAACATATATATAAATATATATAAATAATGGATAATTGTGGTGGGAAGCTATGGATGGAGGAAAAGTGGCTAGATTTTGGTGTCTAAAATATGATTTGTGTTTGATTGCATGTTTATTTTATAGACTAAGTGGGAGGACCCTATTAATCTAGTTCCTAGTAAAGCTTATACAAAAATGTAGGCTTATGAGATATTAGATTAATAGGGCTTCTCGTCCTAGGTGGTCTATTAGACAAGAAACTCTTGATGTATTTGATGAAAGGATGTCATGACATATTTGATAGGTCATACCAAGATACTAAAATTCTCATTTGCTAAACGATATGCCTAAAAATAATTATAGGTTTTCTATACATTAGGGGAGGAAAGTGGTGCCCTAGAATTGCCTATTAAATAATCACAAGAATCAAATAAGAGAAGATTTGTTTTTGAAATTGTGTTGACATCTAGTGAGAAATATGTAACGTGTATTTGAAATATTATGAAGATTCTATTGGGTTAGAAGACAAGGGTAAGGTTGGGTCTTCAAGACCAAAAATGATCATGTCATACATCACTTAACCCAAGAGAGGGAGAAGAAGAGAAAAAACATGATAGATAGAAAAATAGAGGTAGAAGAATATAGAGTAAAAGTAATTGGTTTTTCTAATATTGGGTCTCCCAAAATTAGGACAAAATAAATATGTAATACCGAGTCATCAAGGCCATAGATGATTATGTCATACATCATTTAATCCAAGAGAGGGATAAGAAGAGAAGATATGTGATAGATAGGAAAAGGGGAAGAAAGAAGAAAGTATGGTAAGAGGAGGTAATACAAAGAATTTATTGGACTATGAGGATCACTCAACATTAGGTTTCTTATGTAAATGCAATGCAAGTGGTTAATGTGGTGAGTAAGGTTGTTCTTTGCTTAATAAAAAATACTCATAACTTTATGGTATGAACAAGAAAACCAAGAAGTCATGCAATCAAGAAAATAATTTTGGATGAATATTGTTTTAGACTATCATGTAATCAATCATATGAGCAAGCAAGGCATGTAGGGTACGAGTATAATAACTTTTAAGGTGCATTATGTTAATAGGTTATTTATGTTCTTTGTCATATAATATGGCTAGGAGGAAGGCCCTAGAACCAAATTTAGTAGCGATGATGAAAGATACCATCCAATTAGGCTTAAATTTTCCTTTGAGTTTGTCTTTGGCATTGGTATTTTTTATTTTCTTTGAAGACTATGTCCCCAACCTTAAAGGACCTTGGGAGTACTTTCTAATGGTAGGTATACCAAAGTCTATTGTGATAGGTTCATTAATGTTCCAGGGAATTGATACACTTTTCTTCTAAAAGATCTAATTGATGAAGATGACCTAGGTGACATTCTTTACTGATTGAAGAGTCTTGTAACAAGACTCTTCAAGAAGGGATATCAAGGTCGAAGGGAAAAAATGCTTTGGATCCATACACCAAAGTATAAAGCATCATGCTTATAGGGGTTTGTATGCTAGTACGATAAACACATAAGGTAGGATAAAGTTGAAAATATCAATCTTGGATATTTTTGTTGACCAATTTCTTAAATATTTTGATTAATGTCTTGTTGGAGGATTTTATCTGACCATTTCCTTGAGGATAATATGGTGTCAACCATTTTGTTAAATTTTATATTTGGCATAGACTTTGAATATTTCCTTTTTTTGAATGGTGTACCATTATCAATACTTAGGATAGATAGGATTCTATAATAGCTGATGATTTATTTGGTGATGAATTTGGAAACTTGAATCCCTATCACAAAGGATAGAGGCATAGCCTCAACCCATATGGTGAAATATTTGATGGAAATGACAATGAATTTATGTCCATATGATGATTGAGGATTAATTTTTCCTATAATGTCTAGTTCCCAAATAAAGAACAACTAAGGTAATGTGATTGGTTGTAGATCTTGTGAAGGATCAGGTTATCATGTAGTTGCTGTCTATCACATTTCTCAACATAGTTGCAAGTGTCTTTTTCCATGGATGGCCAATAGTAACCCATACTAAGGATTTTTCTAGTTATGGTTAATCTGCTAAAGTGTCCACCACATAATCCATCATGGTATTATTTAATGATTGTTTGAGTTTCTTCTAAATTTATGCATCTAAGAAGTATACCTTCAAAGGAGCATCGATATAATATATCTCCAATGATGACATATTTGCAAGCCTTTTGTCTAAACTATATACATTATGGTTATTAAATCCCTCAAGGAATATGCCTTATTTTAGGAATTTAAGGATATCTTGATACCAAGGTTCTGTGATGAAGTAGATTCAATGGTACAAATGTGTAAAGGTTGTAGGCATGAATTTAATATCATAGGTTATTTTATCGATTGTATGTCAATGGAGGCTTTATCATATTCTAGCTCTAAGGGGATAAAGGATGCTACTATAGTCATGGCATCGACGTGGTGATTACAATATTGTGGAATAATTTATATTGTAATTTTGTTAAAACAAGCTATTAATTTATCTACAATATATTTGTAAGGATTTCATTTGTCATCTTTGGTTTGAAAGACACTAATGACCTAGTTAATCACTAACTGTGAGTCAACATATATCATTAGGGTTTTAATTATTAATTTTAATTTGGCTTGAAGGCCTAAGGCAAGTACCTCATACTTTGTTGTATTATTAGTGCATGAGAATTGAAGTTTAAAGGACAATGGCATGAGTTGTTTTTGTGGGGTGGCTACCACAAGTCTTTCTCTTGCATCTTTGACACATCAATATTTGTCAAAGTATAAGATGTAGGATTTAGGGTTTTAAAATTCTATAGCTAGAACTGTTTCATCATGAAAAATTATGTCTAAGGGATGATTTGACTCTAGGGCTACTGCAACAAGTTGATTTGATATAACTTATCCCTTTAATGATTTTTGGATAATTAATTCAAGGTCAAATTTATTAAGGGCTATGACCCCCTTGGTAGTCATTCCTAAGAGGTAAGGCTCTGAAATTAGGTATCATAGGTGATCAAACCTTTCTATGATGTAAGTATTTTTATTGAGCATGTGATGTCGTAATTTGAGCGAGGATAAAATGATTGCTAAACATAACTTTTCCAATGGTGTATAATGAGTCTTGTAATTCACCAATGTTCTAATTATATAGTAGATAACCCTTTCCCGATGTTGGTCATCATATTGAGCTAGCAAAGCTCCAAGGGTATGATTAGTAGCAACTGTAGACACCAAAACAGCACCAATCCGATTATGTGACAACAAGCACTGATCGCACTAACACACACAGCCCCCAGGGCAGCCCCTAGAGGTTAAACAAGTGGTTCTAACCACTCACACAATAGTTTTGCAAGTCAGGGATCAATTTGGCACCTTTTAGACACTTTATTGCTTATTCGTCCCACCCAGGGACGAGTGCGGATTTGTACTCGTCCTACCCAGGGACGAGTGCGGATTGATACTCGTCTCACCCAGAGACGATTACCAGTGCTCGCTTCGGGGTGGGACGAATGCCAGGTTTGACCGACAAAAAGTCAGATCTCGGCATATGACAACTCAAAACTGCCACTTAGCTTTTCCTGCATGACATAGGAGTGCGAGTGAGTTCTTTTGACAACTCATATCTGCCAATTGACTTTCCCTTCACTGCATGGGAATGAGAGTGAGCTTTTTAAGACAACTCAGATTTGCCACTTAGCTATCCCTTCATTGCATGGGAGTGCAAGTGAGCTTTTCTAAAACATACAAAGACATGCACAGAGGCAGTTAAGAAGCCCTTGATCAAGAAGAAGTCTTCTTTTCACACAAAAGCATTCATGCAAAGAAACACTTTTGCATGTTAATTCAAAGAGACCCCTTGGGTCTATAAAATGGTGAGTTTCCTCACCCAAAAGATATACGGAGAAGGAGCATTTTGAGCGACGAAGTGCTGCTAATTCACTTACTTGCGATTTGTGTTTTCAACATCCATAATCTCTTAATCGAAAGAGAGGTTATTGGGTGACTTTTGAAGGCACGAATCAAGAACCAACACCGATTTTTTTGACCACAATATCCTACCAATTTGCCGACAACACATCACATCAGGTTTCGGACCCATCCTAAGCGGATTGGTGTCGAAGCAAAGTTTCACCCGTGGGTGGTTTGCCTTCGGGCACCCCCCCGCTTTATTTCTTTTGTAGTATTTAGCTAGTTTCATGTTTATGCTTTTGTCAAGTTTTCATTTTATTTAGATTCATTTTAACCATCGTTAGATTCATCTTTTATTTTTCATACACAGGTGCTACTGATTCTTTGTTTGTTTCTTTGAACGCAGATTTGCAGCATTGGAGGAGCAACGAGGAATCTACCTTTACCAACGCAAGCGGCGACAACGTTTTGGTTCGCCCATCTTATATGTGGGCACGCGGAAGAAGGAATTCTGAAACAAGTTGTAAAAGACCAACATTTAACGCTCCTATCCCCTAAAAAGGAAGGAGACGCATTGTAACACAAATTTGAAAAGCATATCAATAAAAGGGCCGATTTTTATATTGCTTTAATATCTTGTGTTCATGTTCTTTCTTTTTATGCATTTTTCAATAACATAGGGTTTAAGCGTTATTTTAGTTTCATTTACATTGCATTTTTAGTTTATCCTTTTTGTTTTCGAAATCTCGTGCTTTCAATGGCGATCACGGTGGGACCTCTGTCCTCTATTTTTTTTAGGTTAAATTACTGATCTAAAATTGCTTGTTTTTTTATAGGTACCTATTTTTCAACATCGGACTGTTATTCGTCTCTGTAAGTGACGATTACAGAATTGGTATTCGTTTCACCCCGGGACGAATAAATTATTCGTCTCACCCTGGGACGATTACTGTTCTGATATTCGCCTCACCCAGGGACGAGTATAATTCTGTGCAATTTTTAGAGCAAATCAGAAACATCCGATTAGGCAGAGAAGAGGTAGGGGTTTTTACAGCTTCTATCAAATTTTTGTTTTTCTGTTTTCTGGTTTTCGATTTTGTATGGCTTAGGGAAAGATTTCTTTTTCGTTTGCCTGTTTCAATTTTTGCAAAATTAAAATGAACCCCACACATCACGTGGTATTTTAAACCAAGGCGTTGGTCGTAAAACCCCAACCCTTGAGCAAGACCAAAGGTGGATTCCATTATCACTTTGGCTTGAGATATTGCATCCATTACCTCGATCGCGACCGTTGCTAGACGTAAATCCCGATGAAAGCCGACCGAGTGTAGCTTGGGGTGATTCCCAACGACGCGAGGATAAGTCTTCTATGGTAGGTGTCATAAACAGAGCGATTCCCCTTCCGTACCGCCTATGTTCCACGTATCATCTGCTCTCACGTACCTATAGTCTCCCTCACGTAAGGGCGGGTATATAGAGAGGTTGGTATATCGGTCCGACAATGGTATATTGAAGGGGCGACCATTTTGGGAGTCATAAGAGCCTTCATAATTGCATTTAAACGTTTCACAAAAATTTTCAAAAACAAAACAAACAACAAAAACACACTAAACCAGATTTAGGGCACACTATTAATCTTTAAAAGAGATAATCATTGCTTGTGTGTGTATGCTATTTTCTGTTTAGACAAAAAAAATCATAAAAAGAATTTTTTGCATTTTTAGGTTAGCATTACCATGGTGAATACTCGTAGCCAAGCCCAATCACGGGTAGAAGCTGCAGAAAATGCACCAAGAGAGACAAATCGTCTCCGATATAGCCTTGAAGACTTGGCCATCCCGCCTCGACAGTAGGGTACACCAGTTAGTTCACACCATGCATAACATGGCTCTAGAGGCCCCTCCTTGAGGGGCACTCCAACCCATACAGTTATAGAACATGGTTCTAGAGGCCCCTCCTTGAGGGGCTCTCCAAGTCAGGCCTTCAATAGACGAGAATTTAGAACCCCCTCCCTAAGGGGAACTCATGAGCAACAAGAATATTTTCAAGAAAATAACCTATATGTACCACCTGGTCTAAGCACGAGGCCTCCTTTGGAAGTTCATTATGGGTGGCCTAGTGATGAAGCATTGTGTACTACTATGGAACAACAAAGGGTCCAAAAGGAAGAACCATATGATTTTGTGGTTCCTAATTTACCCCCAATTAATGTCGGACACAGTAGACCATATCCAGAACATCAAGTTCTCCCGACAGGGCAAGACAATTCTGCCCGCACTTTTTATGCATATCATAGAGAGAGAGAGGAGGATCACTACATTCCTCAAGAACAGTATCCAGTGCAGAAACGATGCACGTCTGCACCTGCTTTATATCCAGATCGCTCATTGAGACCAGAGTTTCAAGTTAATGCGGCCAACCTCGACAGAGGGAAGCAACATATAGGGGTCTCAGAGCACCATGATCGAAACAGATATGTAGGAGAGACATCTAGGCCTATTAAACAAGAGACAACAGAACAAAATGACTTGGCATTTGCACAACTAGCCGCCCGCCAAGCACAAATCACGCGGCTTAGGCAAGAACAACAGGAATTAGAACATTTGTGTCGCCTTGATCAAGAGCGCATTCAACGTCAGACAACTGAATTGCTTCACAACCATGCGCCTGAGAAGGCCCCAGTCCCTCGCGCACAACAATCTGAGATGTATGTGAGGCACAACCCCTTAGTGCGAGACAGGTCTCCATGACTTCAACAAGCACAGCCTCCAAGACCTCTTAGACCTGAGCGGGAGGCCATTCCCCGCAACCATGATGGGCATCCTCCGCGGGCACCCGTCCATGTTTACAGAGCCTAGGCCAAACACTCCTCAAGAAGATTATGAGGATTATTACCAAGAAGAAGAGCGGGCTGAAATGCCCTATCAAGGCAGAAGGGATGCTACCCATTTATCCATTCAAAGGCCTCAAGTTCCCCGCAACCCACAATGAGAACAAACCAAGGAGGAGGAGATTACGTCCTCCCGATGCATACAAAGTGTTGTTAGAATGCTTAGAGACTATGGAACTCAAGACTGCTGGGCCCCAAAAGCCTACCTTACGCCAACTCCGTAGTCATCCGATGCATCCATCAGTGCCAACACCTCCATACCCCGAACATTTCAAGCTGCCCCAGTTGGCACTCTTTAAAGGGGATGAGGATGCTCAAGAGCATGTGACACGATTTTTGAGCCAATGCTTTGGTATACAAGACAATGATGCATTGCTATTGAGAACATTCATAACCACATTCGTAGGATCTGCCTCGGATTGGTTTACCCATCTACCGAAGCATAGCATCTACAACTTGGATCAACTAGTGGACGCGTTCCTAGAACGTTTTGCTTTCAATACAAAGAAAAAGGCGTCACTCAGTGATCTAGCTAGCCTCAAACAATATGAGGAGGAGTCTATGGTAGCATATGGGAATCGGTGGAGGACGGTGCTTTCAAAGTTGTCCTACCTCCCTCCTATGTCCGACCTAACTCAAATGTTCGCAAAGAGCCGTTTGCGATCGATCTCTCGTGCTATTGCAACTGCAGCAATACGCCACTTTAGAAGAAGCTCTGGCGCAAGCTAGACGTATCGAAGAGATCAAGATACAGGATGGCAAAATTGCCAAGCCTAAGAAAAAAGAGTGGAACAAGAGCACCAAAATAGGGAATACGCAATAGAAACCCGTCGTGGTCAATCAAGTTGCTATTAATGCCCCTACGCCTACCCAAGCAACACAACCTCCAAAGGCTAATTATCAGGCGGTGCCTCACAATAATTATGAGAAAGATAACAAAAAGCAGGATCAAAATCAGCAGCGTCACCCCAAGCGACAATTTACACCATACACTGAGTCTAGGGACTCCTTGTTTGACCGTTTGTCAGCGGCAAACTTGATTAATCTGTCGGATATTCCAACAATTGATCCTAATGCACCAAAGCCTAAGGGCTACAGAGAGGATATTTTCTGTAGATTCCATAGAAGGAAAGGGCATGACCTTAATGTCTCGTTGGACGTTTAAAGGTTTAGTGCAAGATCTCATTGATAATCACACATTGGTAGTGGATAACCCCATCGCACCCAACAACCAACAAATGGGTGTTTTCAAAGATCCTTTACCCACACATGATGCACAAACAAAACCTCTGCATGTCAATGAAGTGCAACAGAGTTGCCCCATGGAGGGGTATGTTGGGATGATTAGCATTGTGACAAGAAACAAGAGACACCCAGGAGTTGTCCCCGCGATAGCCACTAGGGAAGTTCCATCCACGTCACAACATCAACCGAATCCTACACAGTTGCCCCCGCCTAGACCAATGGCCACGATTCGAACTAGACTTACTCAAAGTCTACGGACCACATCGGCTAGGCTCTCCATTTATGAGCTTATTCAACAATCGATGCCCCATCGGGAAGCTCTTATGGAGATATTAAAGGCAATTGAATTGCAACCCCACGAAGCGGATTCGTTCAACAATTTTGTGGGGCATGTCAAACAGTGTACTGAACCAGTCATTACCTTCAGGGAAGATGAGCTAAAAATGGTGACTGGAGATGTAGCGGATCCACCCCTGCACGTTATTGCACGGGTCAACGGGACTCCATACAAACGGGTGTTGGTAGACACTGGTTCGTCCAGTAACATTATTACAACCGCTGCACTGAAACATTTGAAACTGCCAACCTCTCACATTGCACCTTCCACTTATACCCTTCGAGCATTTAATGATGCGATATGCTCGATAGTTGGCACAATTATCCCGCCCATACAAGTGGGACAAAAGACCATTCATACGTTGTGCCACATTTTAGAAGGTGAGATGGCTTACAATATCTTGCTTGGGCGGCCTTGGATCCGGGATATGAAGTGTGTCCCTTCAATTGCTCATCAATGTCTGAAGTATACATTTGAAGGACAAGTGCACGTGGTCCCCGCAGATTTGGAACCTTTTAAATATTGCAACTCAGTGCAAATCATGCCGCAATCGACCCTTCCTTCAACGCATGTGGATTTCCAGTTAAATCCATCTAAGAGGGGTCCGACTAAGCAAGAATCTCCATCACCAAATCAATCAAATTCTCAGGCGGGATCATCTTCTTCATCCAGTCCTCCCACAACGATGCCACCTACGGTGGCCACACCAACGGACAAAGGAAAGAAGCCCCCGGAAGCGGAACCACCTTTAGTCTCCAACATCTCTACAGAAGAGACGCCTAATAGAATGGAAGTTGAGACGCCTAGTTCACCCCACATGGAGTGGACTCAAGGAGAACTCCCATTCGCTTCCCCTCAATCGCCAACGATTACAGTTGAGATGTCTAACACAGGCATGGGGGAGTATATAGTGCGCAATGTTGTTGCAACGCCCACACTTCAGCCTATGCAAGACATGGGAAGACCTCGACTCCCCATAGGCTTTGTGGTTCCTTTAGGCTACCCACCTAATCGGACAAACTTTATTTTTGGGGGCCTGGATCATGGCGTTGAACCTTCCCGAAAAGAAGAGGAAGATGAAGATCCCTTTGTGGAAGATGTCAACTATCTGGCTAACCCAGACTTCGCATTACGATATCTTAGCCAATGCAATTGGCATGGATACGGGTTAGGCAGGTATGAACAAGGAATGCGTGTTTTGTGCCAACCAAGATACCAAATGCCTTATGACAAGTCGGAGTAGGGTTTAATCACCCTTTGCCCCTCGACATCTTGGTCGAAAACATGCAAGGCCTAGGGATAGGCAACAAGGATGGGTTGGCATCAGATCCATATGCCAATCCAAATACAACTTATACATTGGGGGATTATTTCCCATTACAAACAAATAACCTTGTTGACCTCAACAACCCTTTCCCTATGGCCGAACAAGGAGAAACCTCATGGACTCACCCACAAGGGGAAGATGGACAAGACCACGAAGGGTCTTCTGAAGATGAGTCGGAGTACGATCATTCGCATGAATATCCAATGAATGACGATCAGGATAGCTTCTTGATGATGTTCCCATTGAATGATCCCAGTGAGCATAGGCTACCTCAACAACAACAAAATCCTTTGGACATAGATGACATGTTTGAACACTTACACATAGGTCCAAGACATAGGAGGCATTTCAACCTGGCGCAGTTATAGCAATTACTGCACCCGCCACTCTAGGCATATCGAGAGCATCTTTCGCTTGGAGACCCTATCAAACCATCAGTGCCTAGGGCAGACCCTATTTGTAGGTCCACGCATAGGGCTGATCCCTTTGTGCCAGTGCCTACAGAGCCAGATCCAAAGCACCAAGAGCATCCAGAATGTCAGAGTTGTCACATTTGCGGTAATGGAGATTACAATCATTTCATCAACATGGTCTCCATTGACTTGACCGCCCCCATCCATGATCCAGCCAATCCAACATGATTATTGCATCTAGACATAGAGGCTATTGATTGGGATCACGCTGACACACCACCATCTCCATCAAAGTATTGGCCTTGCGGTGGGATGTTTCATTTCACTCCAGGACAGACTCAGGATGTCTTCCATGTCGAAGAGGAACTTGACGTTCCTAATGATGATCTTAATTCAGCAAACGATATCCATCTGATCCCAATTCCACATCAACTGGAAGACGGATCCCATATGTCAGTTGAAGCAACGACTGATGTAGACATCGGCACAGATCCAATGAATCCACGGATTCTCAAGTCGGGGGTAAGTCTTTCCCCCGAAGAGCGAGCCGATTATGTTGCCCTTCTTAAGGAAAAGAAGGAGGTTTTTGCATGGTCATACAAGGATATGCCGGGACTAGACCCACAGACTAGTCACGCACAATTTAACGCTTGATCCGACAATCAAGCCGCTCAAGCAAAAACTACGCAAGATGCATCCAACAAGTGGCCTTAATGGTCAAATATGAGTTACAAAAGTTGTTGGATGCCCAGTTTGTCATCTGTGTGGATTATCCGCCATGGTTGTCTAACATGGTTCCCGTCAAGAAGCCCGACGGGAGGATTCGCATATGCACCGATTTTTGAGATCTTAACAAAGCGAGTCCTAAGGATGATTTTCCCTTGCCGAGCATCGACGCGTTGGTAGACGCTACAGCGGGCCACGAAATGCTTTCCCTTATGGATGGTTTCTCAGGATACAATCAGATTCGTATCAATCCTGAGGACCAACTAAAAATGGCATTCACAACGCCTTGGGGGACATTTTGCTATAAGGTCATGCCTTTTGGCCTTAAAAATGCCGGAGCCACCTACCAACGTGCCATGACGTACATCTTTCATGATTACATGCACAAAACTTTGGAAGATTACATGGATGATTTGTTGGCCAAATCTCTTTTGCGCCCGAATCACATCAGTGACTTGAGCAAGGTCCTTGATCGCCTCATTGAGCATAAAGTCTGACTAAACCCCAAGAAGTGCGTCTTTGGCGTCACCTCTGGAAAGCTCTTGGGTTTCATAGTCTCCAAACGAGGAATTGAGGTTGATCCAAACAAAGTCAAGGCAATCCTTGAAATGCGTCCCCCAACCACCATCAAGCAGCTCAGAAGTCTACAGGGAAAGGTTGCGTCGATCAAGCGCTTCATAGCGCAGTTATCTGACAAATGCCGACCCATGAATAAATTATTGCATAAGGGGGTCACATTTCATTGGGATGACGAGTGCCAGTCAGCCTTTGACGACATTAAATAGTACTTGGCTTCGCCGCGTATTGGCACCACCCAGACCAGGAGTGCCATTCTATTTATACATCTCAGCCACTGAGGTGGCACTGGGCGCCATGCTGTCCCAGAAAAATGAACTTCACAAAGAACAGGCTACATACTATCTTAGCCGCACCCTGGTCACTTATGAACTTAACTATGCATATGTTGAAAAGCTCTGCTTGGCAGTGGTGTTTGCTACCAAAAAGCTATGCCACTACATGCTTAGTAATAAGACGTATGTTGTGTCTAAGGAGAATCCATTGCGATACATGATGAGTCGTACTTATCATAGTAGCCGCACGACGAAATGGATCATGTTGTTGACGGAGTTTGACATAGAGTTCATTGGACAAAAATCTATAAAAGGTCAAGTCATCGCCGATCAACTAGCCGAGGCTCCTCTTGAAGACGATCAGCCTCTCGACTTTTGAACTACCTGATGATGGGGTCTTCCATGTTTCGTAGTCGCCAGATTTTGATGAGCCTGAGTCACAGGTTGACATAACCCTATTCTTCGATGGTTCTAAATGTGAGCAAGGGGGTGGTGCGAGAATTGTATTCTTCACTCCGCAAGGTGCTCCAATGCCCTTGTCATTTAAATTAGACTTCCCATGCACCAACAACAATGCAGAATACGAAGCCTTGCTCATAGGTCTTCAGACAACAATCACCATGAACATTAAACGATTGAACATCTTTGGTGATTCGCTGTTAATTGTCAATCAAGTAAAGGGGATATTCCAATGTAAATGTCCAGTTTTGCGGGCCTATAAAGCCCTTGTGGACAAATTCCTGGCACAACTTGAATGGTATGACATCGAGGCACTCCCTCGATCATCAAATCATTTTGCGGATACTATGGCCTCCTTGGGGTCACTCATCCCGCAAGACCCTTCTGGTGAAATGACAACCATTCAGGTTAAAACATTATCGCAATCTGCGATGGAGCGTGCAAGCTCTGATCCGACGCCAGGAATCCACATGATCCAGATTGAACCATCTTCGGATAAGTTCTCTCGAATTCGAGATTGTTTGACTCAAGCCAACTGGGGGTCCTTGTTCTCCCCGACCCCTCTTACTAGCAACACCACGTTGTTTTTACAAGTTCTTTCCTGCTCAGCTTTTGTTCGGGATAGACTTCAAGAGGGATTGGCCGTTCATACTATCGAGGTTTCTGATCAGCAAGATTGGTACACACCCATTCGGGATTACCTCAAGCTAGGTAATCTCCCACTTGGATTGACACAAGCCATGAAAAGATCATTCAAACAGAAAGCGGCAAAGCATGTCTTGTTAGGAGACATTTTGTATCGTCAAAATTATGAAGGAATCCTCCTTCGTTGTTTGGACCAACAAGAGTCCGCTTGGGCGATCACCCAAGCTCACGATGGTACATGTGGTGGCCACTTCAGCGGTATGGCCATCGCAAAGCGCATTCTTCGCATGGGTTATTATTGGCCATCTTTAGAGCGAGATTGTTGCGCATATGTGAAGAAGTGCGTGAAGTGTCAGCACCATGCTAATTTGACACACGTACCTTCTCAGGCCTTGCAACCGATCCAATCGGTTTGGCCTTTTTTATAGTGGGGCTTTGATCTAATTGGAAAGATCTCCCCTGCATCGTCTGGTCGTCACACGTTTATTTTAACGGCCACAGAGTACTTTACCAAATGGGTGGAAGCAATTCCGCTGACCACTACGACTGGAGCCCGCATTGCGGAGTTTATTTTGCATAACATCATATGTCATTTTGGTATTCCATCCAAGATCCTGTCGGATAATGGGACACCATTCAAGAATAAATATGTGCGTGCTTTGACCACAAAGTACAAGATTCAGCATAGCTTTTCAACACCCTATTATCCGCAGGCAAATGGGCAAGCAGAGGCATCAAACAAAATGCTAGTCGCCATTCTCAAAAAGATAGTTGCAGATAATCATAAAGACTGGCACATTCAGATCCCGCTTGCCCTATGGGCTTATCGCACCAGCATTCGAACGCCCACTGGGGCAACTCCATTTTCGCTGGTGTATGGCTCCGAGGCAGTCATGCCTTTTGAGTTGGAAATTCCTTCCCTGCGCATTTCAATGCAAGAGTTCATCGATGATGACACCGCGTGGCGAGCCCGGTTAGATCAACTGACGTTGCTCGATGAACGACGCGTTAATGCTCTCGAGCATTTGCGTATCTATCAAGAGCGACTTAAGAAAGCATACAACATGAAAGTCCACCTTAGGGAATTTTAGGTTGGTGACTTGGTCTTAAAAGAGAACCAAGCAGAATTCTAATTTGCCGTCCCATCTACGGGACAAGTTCGCGGCAAACCGGTTAGGTCCTTACATCATTGACAATAGAATAGGACCTCGGAACATACCGGCTTGCCTCTCTTGAAGGAATCAAGGAAACAGAACCCTTGAACATCATTCATTTGAGGCCATTCCACATCTAGAGAGCCATAGTCCAACAAAAAGCTCCAAGGATTACCACAATCGCTTGGTCAACCCAAAAGCTCCAAGGATTATCACAATCGCTTGGTCAACCCAAAAGCTCCAAAGGATTATCACACGCCCACCAATCGCGTTTCAACGCCAAAAAGCTCCAAGGATTTATCATAATCGCTTGGTCAACCCTAAATGCCCCAAAGGTATCTATAAACCCTTTGGTCAACACCAAAAGCTCCAAGCATTACCATAACTGCTTGGTCAACATAAATATTTAAAAATCAACAAAAACAACACAAAAATCAAAAATCACAAAAACAATTGCATTTCAATTCCATGCATACAAAAAAAAAAAAAATCAAAATTACAAAAACATTTGCATTTCAATTCCATGCATTCTCATAAAAATCAAAATCACAAAAACAATTGCATTCCAATTCCATGCATTCTCATAAAAATCAAAATACAAAAATATAGGTTGCATTAAGCATTGCATCCATACATTGCATACTTCGATAGGTCATACAAGTCAAAAGCACCATAGACAGTCATTACTTGGCAATTCCATCATTTCCACATCAAATCCATTTTCATAAACGCATACATCCAACATATCACCCTTTTATTTTAGCATCGTCAGTTGTCTCCTAATGTATATAGGGTTTTCGTCATTCAGATGTCTTTAAATTTCTAGCCAAAACTGTACATAGTTAAACAGATTTTACATGGGAAAGTTTTACTTGGATCACGCCTTGTTACGTAGCATCCCAACACAAATTAACACACATATAAAAATTCCTAAGTTGTGTGAACGAAAGATGAAACTCCGCACCGTAATCCCGGTTACCATAAGCGAAACGACTATCTTGCTTATCCCCCTGTGCGAATGACCCTAGGAATGCTGAGAGTTGGCAAAAGGACAAGCATCCTCCCTACCCAATTCCCCATGAATCCCAAGTTCTCAAAAGTTGCAAAAACATCAAAAATTTGCAAAACGTCAAAACACTAAAATTTGACATCCTACAGTGCACACATCAAAAGGCACAAACAATAGTGATTCTCGTCACTCCATATTCAAATCCCTTGCTCAAAAAAAAAAAAAAAAAAAACAAATAAAACAAAAATAAACAGTGATTTTATCACTATAAAGAGCAAGTATCCCAATACAATTGAAGAAAAGAAGGGAGTCGAACTTGAATCCCTGGAACTCTCAGCATTTCGACAGGTCATGAGGCAAGCTTCAGTATCGGTTTGGTTGATAGCCTATTGGTCACTGGCGGTAAACCTCCCGCATGACGATATATCTGTCACATTAACTTGTGTGCAGATCAATGTTTGCATGTGGATGAGCTAGCTTATGGTATCCTAGATAGCATCGCAGATTAATCTGACTAAATACAATAAAGGAGTTAGTGGAGCTAATTAGGTGATCCTCACATACGAGTTCGGTTGAAAGCCCATCTGGCATTGGCGGTATCCTGATGAATAACACATAAACGAACTCAATTGCACACACAGGGATGTGAAATAACTTGGTTAAATTCAAGTCGGATTTAGACCTTGTTCAAAAGTCTTGCGAGATAAATGTACAGTCTTGGCTAGTTAGTTAAAATATCTGCATCTCAGAAAAGCTTAACTACATTTTCAAACAACCGATACATTTCATTCCATACATCACCATCAAAAAATAGACAAAATACAAAAACAAAGTTTCCACATGCACAAGCATTCCACAAAGTTATCCCATTACTATAGCAAGTCCAATCCAAATCTTGTACAGTCTATGGTGCATCGACAAATCATCAACAATTCATTTCATTCATTCCATATGCATACATCATACAAATTAGAACCATCGCATTCATAATCGCATATGCATACATCAATGTAAAAACATGTACATAAAAATAAATCATGAAAAATGTATAAACACCAAAAAGAATCATCTGTATATATATCATAACAAAAATTGCCCGCAGGCTACAAGTACTCGGTCCTCGGACCTCGCTCCCATCATCCAAAATCTCAAAAACCCCCAACCTAGGGCGTCGGCCACCATGATCACGCAGGATCGGTGCGACGAGAACTACCCCCTGCAGTATCAGTCCTCTGAGACCTCTCAGGGTGATTGCTCGCCCCTGCATCATGCCCACTCGCACCTCCCTCATCTCGTCGCCTACGCCGGGATGATGCCAATCGCTTCTGTCCCGCTGTCTCTCGTCCTATACGACGAGCCACTGGCCGGAGGCTCTGGTATTCGCCCACCCAGGCGGATAATCTCACCCTCCATCTTCAACCGATGCCGCCCCCAATCTGCCTCCCGTCGCCTCCACTCTGCCTCTCGCCTACGATAGTACATGATTGCCTCATCACGCTGTGCTAGCTGCACCCGCAGGAGATCCCTCTCCCGTGCAACATCCGTATCACCACCCTGCTGGCGAGACATAGCCCCTGCGCTCTCCCGCTCTGCTAACTATGTCCGCAGGCGATCCCTCTCTTGCGTCATCTCCCCAAGCTCTCCATCCCGCCTCTGCAATAACCCCGTCAATCGCGCTACCTCAGCGCGCAACCCCGCCTCTATCTCCTCCGACCCAGCCTACTCTGGAGCATCCTGCATCTCCGACTGCTCCTCATCCCCAAACTCCTCTCCTGCATCTGCCACCTCCACCATATCCACATCCGTAGGAGCTCCCCAACCCTCTCCTGGTGCCTCTGCACCCTCTCCGCCTCCCGCTGCCTCATCTCCTCCCAATGGCCCCTCACCTCGCCACTGCCGTAGCGTCCACCACTCCTGGTACTCGGCCGTCACTCCGACGTCATCTACGTCCGAAATGTCCAATACTGTATCAGACTCCTCCCCCAATGGCTCGAGGATCGATGCAGCTAGGGTCCTCTCATCACTCCGATGCCGATAGACTACGGGTTCCCCAGGCAACCCCTGGCGTACCCCAAACTGTCGTGTCACTCGAAGGTAGTGGAAGTACTCCTGCTCCGTCCCATGTCGTCCAATCACCCATCTCCCCCTTCGGACCTACCGAAGCCACTCATCCACCTCTGGCCATGCGAGACAATCCCGATATGGCCTCCATACCACATCTTCGGGAGTCAGTCATGCCAATGCATCTCTATAATGGTCTACGTCTCCCGCAAATCGCCGACTCTACCCCCGCTCCTTCGACCGATACCATAGAGCACCATAACCAATATCCCTGTCCACCATGTCCGCCCGTGTAGTCCAGGGCAGCCCTCGTGGTCGCTCTACGGCTATATGCTGCCATGCCTAGCACTGCAACAAGAAACTACAGCCAATCCCCTTCCGCCTTCGATAACGGACCTCATATAACTCATCATACAACTGCACCAAAAGCGTCTGGCCCCATCTCATAATCACTGGCTCTGTCACGGTATAATCCACCAATTGCCACACTATGTCCAATAGGTTCCATGGGAACCTCGCTCCTGACGAGTCTGGCAGGAGCATGTTGGAAATGAGGCTCATGAGTAGTGCATGCCTCACTCCCAACATTCCCCTCGCATACCAATATCATACCAGAATCCCCCCAATTTGATAATCTAACTCTACCCTCTCCAGCGAGGTCATCCCATCCTCATCCTCTCCATGTCCAAAATACCGCGTCAATACAATCGTCCTCTGGCCTCGTGGTGTCGTCCGAATGGGAACCCCGTCTATCGGAATTTGGAGAATCCGATACACGTCCTCTAAGGTGATAGTCATCTCCCCTGTCGAAAGATGGAAGGTGTTCGTTCGAACATCCGTATATATCAAATTCTATAGCTAGAACTGTTTCATCATGAAAAATTATGTCTAAGGGATGATTTGACTCTAGGGCTACTGCAACAAGTTGATTTGATATAACTTATCCCTTTAATGATTTTTGGCTATTTAATTCAAGGTTAAATTTATTAAGGGCTATGACCCCCTTGGTAGTCATTCCTAAGAGGTAAAGCTCTAAAATTAGGTATCATAGGTGATCAAACCTTTCTATGATGTAATATTTTTATTGAGCATGTGATGTCTTAATTTGAGCGAGGATAAAATGATTGCTAAACATAACTTTTCCAATGGTGTATAATGAGTCTTGTAATTCACCAATGTTCTAATTATATAGTAGATAACCCTTTCCCGATGTTGGTCATCATATTGAGCTAGCAAAGCTCCAAGGGTATGATTAGTAGCAACTATATATAACAATAATGGTTAGGTTGGATTAGAAGGCATCAAAATAGGTGTTTGTCAAGAGGTAAAATTTTAAAGCTTCCAACACCTTTTGACACTCACTATCCCAATAAAATTTTGTGCCTTTCTTGAGTATTTTAGAAAAGGGTTGACACTTATCTACTAATTGTGATATGAATCTCTTCATGGCTTGTAATTTTCTTGGAGACTACAAATTTTAATCAAATTTGTTGGTGGTGGTATGTTTGTTATTGTTAAAATTTCGGAAGGATCTACCTCAATTCCATGATGGGATACAATGAATTCTAATAACATTTTTGATGTTACCCCAAAGATGCATTTTTGGGGTTCTAGCCAGATATTGTATTCTTGCAACATTTGAAATATGCATCTTAGGTCCTAAATATAGTCTTCTCTCTTTTGAGAGCACCCTAAGATGTCATCTATGTAGTCTTCTACAATGTTATGAATGAGGTCATGAAAGATATATGCCATGGATATTTGGTATGTTGCTTCTACATTTTTGAGGCTAAAGGACATGTCTTGATAATAAAATGTTTCCCAAGAGGTCGTAAAGGCCATTTTGGATTGGTCTTCAAGGATAATTTTTATTTGGTTGTATCCAAAATATTTATCAATTAAAGAAAACATTTCAAAGCTTGTAATTAAGTCTATTATCATGTCTATATTTGGTAAAGGGAAATTTTCCTTGGGACATGCTCTATTTGTCTCTAAAATCTATGCAAATTTGAAAGGATTATTATTTCTTTCCAATAGGAAAAATTTTGGAGATCTAATCCAAGTATAATATGAATTTTACAAAACTAACATCTAATAGTTTTTGGAGTTCATCCTTGACTTAAAGAGCAACTTTGAGGTGCATTTTCCTTAGTTTTTGCTTAATTGGTTTGACATCAAGATGTACGACAAGATGTTACACTACTAAAGAGGGGTCAATTCTAGGAATATCATCATATGTCTAGGAAAAAATGTCATTGGATTCTTTAAAAAGGTTTATGTATTCTATTTTTTCATCTTAGGACAAAACCTTTCCTAATTTCAAGATTCAAGGTTTTTCCTTAGTGCCAATGTTGATATCTATTGTTTTTTCAATCAAATTTTGTGATTCATCCTCAAAGTGAGGAGGGGTGGCTAATATCCCTATATTTTAAATATTGTGGATTTAATATTGTTTTTTTTTATTCAAGTAATTGGATAGAATATAGATTGAAGATTTGTTCAAGATATTCTTTGATGTGATCATGATTACAAAGCTCTTTAATGTTGTCTTCTTTTTGGTCAGATATAGATTTTGGATGAGCAATTGTTGACATGTTAATACTAGAAAAGTGTAGGGCTTTGCAAGGTTTTACTTTGAGAAGTGACCTTTCTCATCTACATCATCCCATTGGGAGCCATGTAAATATTTTATCTAATTATCTTCATCATCTTCCTCCAGGAAAGGTGATGGTTAATTTTTGTTGGGGATATACCCAATCCCATTGTGACTAAGGAAATGCACCATTACAATAAATTGAACAAAATAGAAGTTTGATATTGCATTAATAGACCTTATTTATTACAAATCAACCCTTTCAATTACAATGGAACTCCCAAAATAGAGTGTTTTCTTTTGCAAATAAGTTCTATGGTGCCATAAATGATCTCCTTGGTCACATAAAAAATTTGTGGAAGGGTTTTGAAGTCTCACTGCTTGACCTTCCAAGCCTCTATTTGGATCCCAATACCTGCACATAATCCCACAATGAAAGCATCAATAGCATCTATTGAACCTTTCGATATAAGGCCCTAAATCATGAAAAGGGGTTACAAAAAGATTAATTGTTTTTTATAGAAGTTACAAAACTATGAAAAATAGTTATAAAAACTTATAAATTTCCTTTTTTACCTTGCTTGGCTACTTGCTATTAATTCTAGGCCTCTATCTACCTTTTGGACCCAACTACCTTGCTTGGTTGCCTGCTATTGATTTTGGGCCTCTCTCTACCTTTTGGACCCAACTACCTAGGGTAGTTGGCTCTGTCTGTGTATGTTCCCAGGTAGGTTGTCTTATGTTGCTCAAAATAGGATGAAAATTTGTGGGAACCTTATCTAGTTGTTAGAAACCTACCCTCAAATTTTTATGGCAACCCAATTCTAAATGAGGAAGTTATACCCAAAAAAATGAGGGTGGGTTTGGTTGGATTCGGGCCATCTAGGGTGGTTGGATATGTGTAACTGCACAAGGCAGTTGGATTTCGAGTAGCCACTTAGGGTGGTTGGATTATGGGTATCCACCTAGGATGATTGGTTCTATATTTTGGAAAAGAATTAAAGCTTAGATCTAGGTCTTTCTGGAGGTGTCTCAGAGCCTTTGGTGCATATCTAGTGCTATTTTGTTGTCAAAGGTGAGCACAACTGCAAAACAAAGATTAAAATGCATTCTGAAAAGACTCCATGATATATGTATTCAATATCTTTGAGTGGGGTACCTAAAATAATAAATTTATAAATCCACAAAGAACTCAAATGAATTTTTGGTATAGTTTCATTAGTGTTTTGTGCATTCTCTTTTACAAATGAAATGGAGGTATATTTATAATATTCCCCAAGGGTGGAGGATAATGATGAGGGGGAAAGAGGATTATGGAAAAGTGGTGGGTGAGAGAAAGGGGGAATCTTGACTTTCTCCACTTGGTTGCTTAGATGGACAAATGTGCAACATTCTCTATTTGGGCTATGACACCCTATGATGCACTATGACATATTATGACATACCTCACTAATGCTCTTAGGTGGAGAGATTACTCACCCACCAAAAATGATGTGCTTGATAAATGTTCTTGGGTGGATGGGATACTCACCCATGTACATTAATTCACTTGGAATGTGGAGTAAAGAGAGGAAATAAATGCCAATTAGGGTTAGGTGAACCGTGGTTAAAAATAGAGAAATGGTCTCATGATGATCGTGGGTTAGGTTTCAAGAAGGTTCTTAGGATGGTCAAAATTAATATTTATAAGGTCACAATATATTAATTAAAATAATTGCATGGTTTATTAAATATTAATATTTAACCATTCCCAACATGACACTTTTTAGGTGTCTATAGATACTCCTTTTTGTACCACATTGTTTACAAACTCAATATGGTGCAAAAACCAATGGTACATATTGTTGGATTGATGATGGAAAATGTCAATGATAAAGAATGACCTTTGGATTAAGGGAAGTGACATAGGATTATCTCAAATCAAGAACAATGTAAGATACCCTAGTCATGGAATGGATGAATACCTTTGAATCTTTGCCTTTGACAGATTGATGAGATCATTTTGATTAGAATTTTGAGTCTTTGAATCACAATTTTGATTATAATTTTGAGAGGTTCTATTATTTCCCCTAGTAGAGGGGGGGTTATTGATAGCCTTAAGCAAGGATTATTGGACTTAAGTGACTCCAATATTAAGTTTTTTGGGTATTGAGCTGATTTGATACAATTTTTTGGGTATTGTCTACCCCCTCAAGTGGAAAATGGGTGGAAAGAAACAAATGGCAACCATGAGTCGATTAAAAAATATGGATAAAAAGTGTAGAAAGGGTGAAATGAATATGCAAAAGGATAAATTTGTGTGTCAGTTGCAAGATTTGGATTGATTGTCTAAATGTCCTGGCCAACTACCCAGGGCGGTAAACTAGGAACTGGGTAACCACCCAAGGTGGTTGCTTGACGCTTGGGTGACCACCCAAGGTGCTTGCATTGTGCATTGGTGACCGCCTAGGGTAGTTGGTGACCTATTTGGATGGTTACCAATAACCACCCAAGGTGGTTGCTTGGTGCTTGGGTGACCACCCAAGGTGCTTGCCTTGTGCATTGGTGATCGCCTAGGGTAGTTGGTGACCTATTTGGGTTGTTACCAATGCAAATATATAAATAGGGCCTTACGGATCTCATTTTGTAACTATGGTAGGTGGTAGAGTAGGAGAAAGAAGATGAGAAAGTTAGCATACAAGATGGCAAGAGAGAGTGTGAAAGTGAGAGTTGAAGGGTGTGTAGAGTCAGAAAGTATCGTGGTGCCCTTTGTTTTTGTTATAATATATATATATATATATATATATATATATATATATATATATATATATATATTTCAAAATTTGAAATTTGAAATGATGGGTGAAATTTTAAAATGATAACATGATGGAATGGGTGGGAAAAATTTGTTGTTTTTTTTATAATTTTATTGCTAATGTATGAAATAGGAAATGCATGCTAATAATTTTGTGGTGACGATTGCAGTTGAAGTTATTACATCCTTTAAACAGATTTGGAACCATGTTTCCAAGTGCCATAAAAAATTTGAGTGAGGTAAACTGAGAGTGGTTGGTGGTAATAGGATTGAGAGAGGTGGTAGGGGTGGGCCTAAAAATGCAAATTTTTGGTACCAATTAGAACTAGTAGGGTGATGGGACCTTGATAGGGGAACATTCCACCTCTTGATAGGGAATATGAATGTGATTCTAGAGGACATATGCCATATATTTTGGTTATCTGTGGAGGGTATTTCTATCCACTTACCTGTGGATAAGAAAGAGGTGATGTCCCAAGTATATGGTTATGAGTGGAATATGATTGACATAGGCAACATGGGATACAATACTTGGTGGAGTAACTTTAGGAGAGATTATCACCATGATAGCTAGTCTTGATGTTCATAATATCTAATATCATATTGCTAGATTCAAGTGATGGATGGTTTCCATGGAATATATTAGGATTGGTTGTAGAGTTGATTGAGATACCATCAATATATGCCTAGGCACTAGTGTTATTCACATAGATGTACTTGGTGCTATACAAGGTGCACCGATGGAAGAGGGTGGATTTGGGCTACAATGTGCTATTGTAGATTTAGGGGTGGGATAAATTTAGGATATATTGGCCAATGGGGCTACCATGTGAGATGGATGTAGAGGTGGTGACAGAGAGTCTCTATGTGCTGATATGGTGACACGATAGGGAAGCACCACAAGGTTGATCATGGTGTGATCAAGTGAGTGAGCAAAAATACAATGATCAATTAATCAACCAACGATTACAATAGAAAGTCTATGATTAAATAAATAGACTAACTAACAACATTAGGAAATAGCGCTAACTACCCTCTAACAATAGATTAGGGAGTTGCGTGATGCTAACCACTAACCTAGGTAGATAAGTCTAACCAACCCACTAACCTAGGATATTTAGAGATTAACCTAGGATAGAAGAATAAATATCTAGATAGTAAAAGATAAATGTAAATACTCTTTTACCTAGTGGAGTAAATGGTAAGTATCCCAAGTTAATGGAATATTACTCTAACATCCCCCCTTATTACATTATTTTGGTAATACATACATATCCCTCTAATATAACAATTTTTGGGAAAAATATATAACTACCCCAATACAGTGAAGAAGATGTTGATCTGCTGGTTCTTTGCTCTGTCACAGTGCTTTGGCTGCTCCTAAGCAAAAAGTGGGTCATTTCTCACTATGTCTTCACACCAATGAATGTCCTTATGGTAATCACATCATCCAACCAAATTTGCATGGGTAACCGACCACTGCAATCGCTAGGTGTAGTAGAATAGATCACTTCATACAAGGTTAATTAATTTACAATATGAATTTACAAAAGATAAGGTAGCTAAGGTGTCGGTCGCTACCGAAAATGCATCCTTATAAGTTCCCCCCTTCTTGTTGCAAAACATAGTGTAATTAATTTCTGAAGGAAGTGTGACTAAGGTGTTGGTCAAAGCCGAAAATGCACCCTTATAAGTCATCTTCCCTATTTACAAAAATGAGTGAAGAAAAGAAATGGATTTCCCCCTCAATTGCAAAAAATATGCAACTCAAGAGTATTGTGAAGGATTTTACAAATTTTGCCTCATAGACTATTTTAGATCACAAAAAATTGCTCCTCTTGTTACAAGTACTTCAAACACCTAGAATTTGCTATTTATGAAGCCTAAAAGAGGTACAAGCACCCCTTATTGCAAGGTCTTCAAACAAAAAAATTATGCTATTTATGAAGCCTAAAAGAAGAGTGAGAGAAAATGGTGCTTTTGCCCAAGGGACTCGTGTTTTCCCTCTACAAAACTATTTTAGCAATTTAGCACTCCTTGTGCTATCTTTGAACCAGAAACATAATCAGTATGTGACACTTCACTAGAAATATGGCTTCTGTGATGTGCCTTTGCCATTTTAGTTTTGCTTGTTTGGAAACCAACACTGAATGGTGTCATGGTTTTCATTTTTACAATTTTTGCAAAACTATGCTTTCTAGGCAATTTGATAAAAAAGTTTCACCAATTTGTCCTTTCTTATTGTAAGTACTTCAAGCATGATTGCTATTATGAAGTCTAAAAGAAAAGTTTTAATGTGGATGACTTGGAATTTTCTGATTGCCTTTACAAGTTTTATTTCCCTCTTATCAAAATCGATGTTTGAAGGAAGAAAGGAATTATCCCCCCTTAGTGCAAAGGATTGCAACTTTTAAGGTTCCTTATTTTCAAAAAACTTGTTCTTTCTTTTGATTATCCTAAAAGAGTACCAAAATATAATTCACTCAAACAGATATTTAATAGCACCTGCCTTAACTCCCTTCAAGAAGGATGAAAAGTTTGAGGAAATTAAGCCAAACAAATAAGAGTGAATTAGGGGTTTTGATGATTTAGGAGAGAATATCAAGTAATTATGGCTTTAAATCTGTGCAAGGATTTACAAAAATTTGTGAAATTTTGGGGTTTAGTGTGTTCTTGATTCTATGACTTATAATTGCAAAAAGAAATAATGCAATAATCAAACAAGAATGCCCACAAAATTCTTATCACCTAGGTGTCGGATGCTACCGAAAATGCACCTAATTTTCCAATAAAGGTGTCGAGTAAAATAAAAAATGCACCTTTTTAATTTTTACAACAAAATGTGTGTTTTGTGTTGTGCAAAAAATGATATTTTTATGTCTCCTACTTTGTTTTCCAATTTTGCAAAAGAAGTACAATGTTGTCTTCTCCCCCGAATTTTGCAAAATTAACAATTTTAAGCACTCCTTCCAAGACAAGTCGACACACGACCCACATTTGGAAGGCTTCCAGAACTAGTCGACACACAACTTAGTTTTTGATGGACCAAAGGTTACAATTACTTCTCAAATTTTTGCAAAAAATAATGTGCAATTTTATGTCTTATATCCCCCTTGGAGAAAACAAATGCACACTTTGCCTTTGAATTTTACAAAAAAAATTGGGTCTCCTTGTGTTACAATTTGGCAAAAAAGGATTCATTTTTGAACCTTTATTGTATGCTAAATTAACAAGGTTGAGAAGAGTTTAGGGTTTTCTTATTTGCAAAAACAAATTGCTCTTCTATGTCTTATATCCCCTCGTGGAGAAAACAAAAGCTCTTCTTGATTTAGTTGCAAAAAAAATCCTTAGTTCTCTATTTTAATGCAAAATTTTAATAAAGCTAATCATTATTTAATTAATAATAAAATTGAATTTTGTAAAAAAATAAATGTAATATTAAAAAAAAATGATTAAAAATAAAAAAATTTACTTTTAGCCTCGTGGAAAAAAATATTTTTGCCCCCCGACGGGAGTTGAACTCGCGACCTCCCGTCGGGCAGTGCCTTAGCGCTTGCCCCTCCGTCGGTCAGGCTAGTTGGCCCGACGTGAAGGGAAGGGAAGGATTTTCCCTTTCCCTTCATGCCTCGCGCAGGCAGGGAAAACTGTGGGATTTATCCCACATCACTCGTGTGGGCGATATTTGGGGATATAAAAGGGCTTTAAAGCCCTTAGGATAGTGACTGCCTTCGAGCAATCACCCCGCCCCTTTTTGGTCACCACCACGTGGTGCGGCCAGGTCGATTCAGGTGGCACGTGGTAGTTCACCATGTGTCACCTATGTGTCAGGTCTAGTGACACGTGGCTATCCACCACATGTCGCGTCCATCTCATCCTGTTTGTCCAGTCCAGTGGCTGTGCCACATGTCCTATCTAGGTGGTGCTTGCTACATGTCATGTCCAGTGGTTGTACCACGTGTTCGGTCCTATCCAGTGGCAGTGCCATGTCAGCACCTCAAGGTCTATGCCCGAGGTTGCGTCAGCCTACCATGTTTCTTGTCTAATGGTAGGTCTGAGTCAGTGCCTTGGGATGTATTCCCAAGCACGTGTGGGTCCCAATTATGATTGTCCTTGGGATTTATGCCCAAGATGGTCCATAGTTTGTAGGGTCTCTAGCCGTCGGTCATCAAGAATTAGAGGGCACCCCTGCCCTCTCAGATCCTGGTCACCGGATCTAGTCGTCGATCATCGGGGATCGGAGGGCACGCCTGCCCTCTCAGATCTCGATCGTCGAAGGTCTGACAAGGATGTTCCTTATCAGTTGGGGTCAGACCCGAGGGCGCTCTTGCCCTCAGGTGTGGGTCCTATCCCTGCCTAGGAGGGTGTGCCTACCCTCATGGATATATGCTAGACCCACGGGGGTAGCACAAGCGACTATTGATAACTGAAGGGCCGCCTACTCTTGAGATCCAGGCCCTATGCTACAGACTTTAGTCGCCTGTCAGGCCCGACAGGTCGGACAGCAGAGTGCTATCAGAACTGTCGGGGTCTACGGGCTTGCTCCCATGGTCGCCCAATGACGTGGGCCTGCGGGCCCTCTCCCATGGTCGCCCGATGATATGGGCCTGCAGGCCCTGCTACCTAGGATCTGCCTCAAGATCCATGCAGGTCTTGAGGGCTAGTAGGGCCCTCGAAGACCGTGCTAGGTCCAGGTTGGGTGGAACGAGCGAAGCTCATATTAGGCCACCCGGCTACGATGATACCAATGTGATCAAGTGAGTGAGTGGAAATAAAATGATCAATTAATCAACCAATGATTACGATAGAAAGTCTATGATTAAATAAATAGACTAACTATCAACATTAGAAAATAGTGCTAACTACCCTCTAACAATAGATTAGGGAGTTGCGTGATGCTAACCACTAACCTAGGTAGAGAAGTCTAACAAAACCACTAACCTAGGATATTTAGAGATTAACCTAGGATAGAAGAATAAATATCTAGATAGTAAAAGATAAATGTAAATACTCTTTTACCTAGTGGAGTAAATGGTAAGTATCCCAAGTTAATGGAATATTACTCTAACACATGGAAGAAATGTGGGGAGTACTATCAATTATTATGGGCTAAAATTAGGGTCCAAGATGTGATATGTAGGCCATGGAGGGGTGGTCCAACATGGATAGAGGATGGGATGCACTTGAGTTAAGTGCCACAGACTAGATGACTCACTAGTTGACATGGTATAGAGCATGAGCTCTTCTAGTTCTCTTAGGTACTACGATAGTTTGGGTTGAGATAGGGGGTACATGACCCACTTGTCATTTTTAGTATACACAATGATGAGGCCATATTAGAGTATCCATAGGTGAAGCCAGTGGGGTATGAGTGAGATGAGTACATGAAGGTGGCAAATATGGATAACGCTGGTATGACCCCTGAGTTTGATGTCTAGTGGCGATACAACACTAGGAGCCCAAAAGAGTGACACAACACAAGGAGACAAAAGGGAAATCTAAGAGGGTAGTAGGTAAGGATGTAATAGGAGGTGATTGGAGGGATCATGTGGTAGAGGAGGCATACGAACCACTATTATGACACTAACATTGATGGGTGGACAATGGGGTAGGCTCACCAAGGGTCATGGAGGAGGGCTTGTCAGAGGTGGATGTGGAGGAGATAGCATTGCTTTGGGTAGAGTGAGATAGCCTACAAGATAACCAAGGATAAATTATGAGGAGACTTGGGGAGGTGGAACAACAATGATATTTACTAGTAATTGGGATGGAGTGGGTATGAGAGAGAAGAGGTGATGGGAGAGATGGATATGTTGGAATGAATATTAACACAAATACAAGATGAGAGATTAGCAATGATGATAGAGTAGGATGATCTTTGTCAATGTATATATATGGTGGTGATTAAGAGGGAGGCTATGTGTTAGCATATGGATGTAGTAGTGGTAGAGAGAGTCTATACGTCAATAGGTGGAAAAAATAGTGGTAGAGAGAGATCAGTTGGTGGCTAAGGTGGAGCAACATATATATACATATTTTATGGAAAATGATATGTGTTATTGATGATTTATGCCATGTGTGATGACTTTATGATGTTTGATGATGATGTATGTATGGATATAATTATTATAATGAGATGCATGTGATGATACTCATAATAGATGATTCAAATTATGAAATGATAAATGTGGCTAATGTGAGATGTAATGGTTATGACATTGATGAATTTAATAAGATGGATATATATATGCACCATAACAATTAAATAAATAAAATGGAAATTTGATATTGCATTAATAGACTTTGTTCATTACAAATTAGCCCTTTCGATTATAATGGACCTCCCAAAAGGGAGGGTTTTATTTTGCAAATGAGTTCTATGGTGTCACAAATGATCTCTTTGATCACACAACAAATTGGTGAGAGGATTTTAAATTCTCGTTGCCTAACCTCCCGAGCCTCTATGTGGATCCTAGTACCTGCACACAAGCCCACAATGAAAGCATTAGTAGCATCTATTGAGCCTTTCAAGATAAGGCCCTAAATCATGAAAAGGGGTTACAAAAGGCTTACAAAACATTTTATAAAAAATTACAAAACTATGAAAAATGATTACAAAACCTTGAAAAATGCCTTGTTTTACCTTGCTTGATTTTTTTTTTGATTATGAGTCAATGTCTATCTTTGAGGTTCAACCACCCATGGTGGTTGGCTTTGTGTAATCGCACAGGGTGGTTGTTCAACCACAAAGGGTGGTTGGATCTGTATAACCACCTAGGGCGATTTTCATTGAATTCTATTAGGGGTTTCAAACTTAGATTTGGACCTTTCTAGAATAATTTTTGAGCTTATAATGCAGATATGGTGATATTTTCCTATTTAAGGTGAGTGCAACTACAAAAAAAATATTAACATACATTTAAAAAAGACTCCATGATCAATGTCTTCAAGTTAGCCTAGTGGGTTACTTGCAATCACAAATTTAGAAATCCACAAGGTAAATAAAATTTGGGTAGATTTTCGTTAGTGTTTTGTGTGCTCTCTCTTTACAAGTTAAATGGGAGCATATTTATAATATTTTCTCAAGTGTGATGGGAGTGATGATGATGTGGTAACATGATGGATAAGTGGTATGGGTGAGAGAAAGGGGGAATCTTGAATTTCCCACTTGACTGCTTGGATGGACAAGTGTGCAACATTCTCTATTTGGGGCTATGACACACTATGACATGTTATGATGCATTACAACATGCCTCACCAATGCTCTTAGGTGGAGAGATTCCTTACCCACAAAAAATAATGTGCTTGGGTGGAGGGAATCCTTAACCATGTGTATTAATGCAGTTTAAATATGGAGGAAAGAGAGGAAATAAATGCCAACTGGAGTTAGGTGAACCATGGTTAAAAATAAAGGAATGTTCTCAGGATGACTGTGGGTTAGGTGCAGGAATGTTCTTAGGATGGTTAAAGGGGCTATAATGGTCAACATTAATATTTACAGGGTTGTAATGTACTAATTAAAATAATTGTATGATTTATTAAATATTAATATTTAACCATTGCAATATGACACTTTTAGGTGTCTACAAATACGCCTTTTTGTAGATTCTCCTTTTTGTATCACATTGTGTGCAAACACAATATGGTGTAAAATCTAATGATGCCGGTTGCTAGATTGATTATGGAGAGTGATGATGATTGATGAATGATATTTGGATTGAGGGAAATGATGTAGGATCATCTCAAATTAAGAATAATGTAGGATGTCCCAATTGTGGAAGAGACAAATGCCCTTGAATCTTTGCCATTGACAGATTGATGAGATCACTATGATTATAATTTTAAGTCTTTGAATTAGAGTTTTGATTTAGAATTTTGATAAGAGAAGATGATGATTTATGCTATTTTCCCCAACATAGGGGGTTAATGATAGCCTTAATAGAATATTATTGGACTTAAGTGACTCCAATATTGAGTGTTTGAGTATTGCACTGATTTGATACATAAGCTTGGAATAATAGCTAAAATTAAAGGCTATATCCTATCTAGTGTGAGTGAGAGAGAATTCCTCCTACAAGAGATTAGTATAGAGTAGCATCAACTAAAGGTGTGGTATAGTCAGTCCAAAGTTTTAAACCTGAAGCAAAGGGGATCTAGGTAAGCTTACTCATCTCCATCCTAAATTGCTCAAGAAGATATAAGGTATACTTAGAATGAGAGATAACAATGCCAAAATTTATTTGATCAATTTCGATTCCCAAAAATTAGTGCAAACTCCCCAAATATATCATATTAAATATGGATTGAAGTCATGACTTCATATTCTGATTCATAGTAGTTGAGCTGCTCATGATGATAAGACCATCAACATACAATACAATCACTAGGGTGTCCTCATCATGATTTTTAATGTAAACATCATGCTCAGACTCACATCATTGAAATCTAAAACTAAGAAAAAAGGATTGGATTTTCTCATACCACAGATGAGGATCCTACTTAAGACCATATACATACCAATGGATTGGGGCTCTTTAGGTCAATTCCAAGTGGTTCTTGCATGTAAAATTTCTCCTAAAGTTATCCATGGAGAAAGACACTCTTCACATCCATCTCATGCACATTCTATTTGTAGGAGATAGTAATAGAAAGAATCATCCTAATGGAGTCCATCCTGGCTACAAGTGAAAAAATATTAGAGTAGCCTACTTCCTCCTATTGAGATAAGCCCTCAGCAATAAGGTGTACCTTATTCTTTTCAATATAATTGTTTGATGTGTACTTGGTCTTGTAGACCCACTTACACCCCATAGTAATTTTCCTTTATGGAATAGGAACCAACTCCTATATTTTTTTCTTCATTAATGCCTCATATTCTATAGTCATAGGTTCTTCTCATTTAGGCTTCCCCTTATATTATTAGGTGACAAAATATTGTGAATGGGTTTTACTCAAAGCATCAGAAGGAGTCTTTTGATGCTTCTCATTATATAGGATAGGTTATGCATCCTTCAAAAGTATCTTAACCCACTTGTTGTAGGACATTCAAAAAAGCATGAGTATCATACACCAACTCAACATCAAAAACAAAAATAGAAGAATCCAACATATCACCACTTATATCATTATGCAAAGCTAGAATATTCTAAACTGAACCATCCTCATCATCTTGTCCTTCTCTAGGGGAAGAGGAAAATACCCTTAAAACTACTTGTGGTGGGGTCGAACCGATGTGCAATGAAATACCACTAGAATATGAAGATGCTTCAATGGGAATGGAACCAAACAAGATATATATATATTTTTACTAAATCTGGCAAATAATTAGAAGAATAAAAAAGTAATCAATCAAGAGAGGGAGAGGAAGGAATACCTAGAAGAACCTAATCAAAGATGACATATCTCCTAGTAAAAACCACATGCCTTTGAGGATCATAGAAATAATATTCTTTTAAGGTATTAGAATACCCTATAAATATAAAATTATGGTTCTTTGGTGCCTCCTTTTTTTAAATATACTTGGGTATATTAGCAAACGCTAAAGACCCAAATATTCAGAACCAAGATACATATGGGTTATCCCCTATCAATTTCTCAAGCAGTGCCATTCCTTTAATAGCCATGGTAGGAACCTTGTTGGTGATATGACTTGCACAAGTGATTGACTTACCCCAAAACTTGTGATCTATCCCCTTGGCATGAATCATACAAAGATATATTTCTATGATTACCCTATTATTTCTTTCTACTAAACTAATTTATTCAAGGATATTGTGAATGATCCAATGATATGTTATTTTATGAGTGGCCAAAAATTCATGAAAAATATGACTAACATGTTCACCACCCCCATTTATCCCTAGACACTCGATCTTTCTATATAGTAAATTTTCAACAAGAATCCTGAAAACTTTGAACCTCTTAAGCACTTCACCCTTGGTATGGATGGTATATACCCACATATATTTAGAGAATTCATCAATGAAAATAAGAAAGTAATTTTTTCCTAAAAGAGGAGATGTTTCTAAAGGTCCATAGATGTCACTATGTATGATATCCAAAGGGTGAGATGCCCTCCTAGTAACTCCTTTTGGAAAGGTCTCCCTATCATGTTTTTCTAAAATGCATCCCTCACATGCACCACTTGGAGGGGATATACGAGGAATCCCAATAGCCACCTCATGTTGAATTATGTACCTCAATGAACCAGAACTAAGATGTCCAAGCCTATGATGCCATTTCTTACTCTTATTATCAACATGTGTAACAATTGCAACAAAATTCTTCTTTCTATAAGGGGAAGAAGGAGTGGGTGTTTCACATAACTTATACATATGATTAGATTTATTATAATATCTATACACAATAGTATTAAACCCATTGTCTATATCCTTAATCACTCATCTATTAGGCTAAAATTCTACTTTTTGGTTTGTGTGAGTAATGCAATAAATAGAACAAATATTAGGACCAACATTTGGAACATAAAGTAGCTTATCAAATGATAAATATCCAAGTGTGATGTCCCCACTTTGTGCCATCTACAATGAAGAGTTATCCCATCACAATACATTCTCTTGTATGAGTCTTGTTGTAGCCTTGAAGAATGTGCTTGTGCATCTCATATGTCTAGTAACCACTAAATTAACTATCCACTCCTCCAAGGATGTGGATGTATAATATGTAGAATGGACTAAAAGATGAGCCTATGAGGTTTATCCTTCAAATCCATCATAACCTTGAACATAGAAGAGAGCAATGTCAGAACCCTATTTCTTGATGCTTCTTCCAACTTCTTGATCTAAAGCTTACAAAATTATTCTTTGTGTCCTTTCTTGCAAAACTCATTTTTTTTAGCCTTTTATCGTTCTAAATTTTTATTATAATTTCTTTTAGATGTGCTTGATTAAATATATAATTTCCCTTATATTTATCCTAGCTTCATAATGAAATAAATACTTAAATACCTCACTAATAGTTGTTGTAGGAGAGTCTAGAAAGTATACATGTAACATCTTAAATCCCACAAAAACTATCTCATATGTCTTTGACACATTGTTGAATATAATATTGAGCAACTTTGTATTCCTCTCTTTCTCCATGCCTCCTATCCTTCCCTTATTTCCTTAGGTAGTCCTCTCATAGTTTGGATATCCTCTTACAATTTTTTAAATTGACTAATATAATTAATTATGTCAAATGAATCCATGGATAGGGTTTCAAGCTTTACCTCCAATATACTAATATGAATAGAATCAATATGATCATATAGCCCCTAAAAATTCTCAAATAGAACCTCTGGATCAATAGTGTTGCTTACATGAGTGTCATATACATTTTCCACATGGAGCACAATCACACCATAGGATTCATTCTTCTTATCCCTATAAAAATTTCTTACCTCTGTAGAGTTAATGTATTGAGGTTGCTCATTCTTATACTTGAGCAAACCCTTACTCTAGAGTAGAGCTTCAATATTGATTTTCCATGTAGTATAGTTTAGACCACTCAATAGGGATACATGGTGATCCATATATTTTCTACTAAAATTAACAAACTACAAGTAGTTGTAACCATAACTAATACTACTAATACAGAGAGCTTGAAAAATCATATAATTTAAAAAATAGGCTCAAAACACTTTCATATGCAAAATTTATGGCCCCTAGAATTTTACTCCTAAAATAAGTAAAATTACCTTCAAAATATTTGAAAAAAAAATATCACCTATGTTGGAGAAAATTACATTATTTTGTACATATAAATGTACCCCCATGATACCTTCATGGTGCAAATGTAAATATGTAATGGATTAGGGTTGAATATTTAGTTTATATGAGTGATTTATATTTCCTCTTTTTAAGGAAGTCTCTATGTATAGGAAATTTACAAGTGTCATGTAAGTAAGAGTGCAAGTGTGTATTGAGAGAATGTGCACAAGTGTCTTATATGTAAGTGTATAAATATGTAATGTGAGGATGTGCACAAGTGTCTTGTATTAGGAGTGCATGTAGGAGAGTAATATTCATGTAGAAGTGTGCAAGTGTCATAGATTCAAGTATGCATGTAAGAAGAGAGTGAAGAATCTAGTATACACATGGCAAGATGATAAGCCAAAGGTCATGGGAGTTGTCGTATGGAGAGCAATAGTCAAGTACATAAAAAATCATATTATATATATTATGGATATAAAGCTCCATACAATGTAAGGAATGTAACATGAGAAAAAGGAGAAACAATATCATTGACAATAAAAATTGTATACTGATTTTGAGAAATTAATATTGTAAGTATTTTTCATGCATGTACATGAATGATTTTGGTCATTTACATTCATATTTGATATCATAAGTGAATTTTATTTCATTATTATATTGGCCTTGATATACATATTTTATTGCTCATATATATGAATCTACTTTTGATTATTGATATTTCAACCTATAATATTGTGGTTTAATTATATAATATCCTATGATATTTTTAGGTAGCAAGGATTAAAAGCCAATAATAGTATCAAAGCTACCACTTAACTTTTATTTTTATTTTTATGGAGTTATAAACCACCATAATATTAGAGTTTACCCACATTGGAAGTAGTGAATACTTGGACTCTATTTTAAAGGTTTTATTGAGTAGATATTGAGGGGACAAATAATAGTCACCTTGATTTGGATGCTAGGGTCTTTCCACTTGGTTCAAGAAAAACTAGTGAAGACTAGAAATCAACTTAAATTTATTTAGAGAGATCCAACTCAAGAGATAGTTGGACATGATAGGAGGTTCATAGTCACTTTGATATTGATATTGGATTCTCTAGAAAAGAGGAGAATCATATTATTCTCAGGTGTGACCTAAGAAATCGGAGTTACAATACAGGAGCATAGAGAAGCATCAAAGGTTCTAGAGATTGAGAAACATCATAGCTTCCAAAGGATTGAGAAGCAATATGAGTTTCCAAATATTAATTTTTTTTTAAGATTAACTCAGATAGAATCCAGAGTGTGGTAGAAAGAACAAAATTATAAATTTCTAATAATATTGAAGATTATTTAATTGCTAAGAGTATAAAGTAGAAATAACATTCAAGTTGTAGTAAATTAAGGGAAAATAAGAAAGGTCCCTAGTAGTACCCAAGCATAGAATAATTATTTTAGCATGATAACAGTCCAAGCATAAAAACAAAATTGCTTGAGCTTGATAAAACTCAAGCATAAGAGCATAATTTCTTGAGCTTGATAAAAGTTAAACTCAAATAAGAAGCATATGAGCTTGGAATAAAACCAAGCATAGAGAAATAGCTCAAAGAAAAAACAACTAAGCTTAAAAGAAGATAAAGCATAGAGAAGTATATCAAAGAAAAAGCACCTGAACCTGGTAGAGAATTTAAGTAGTCAAGTTAGGGAGAATTTAAGAAAATATAATGTAAGTGGTCAAGGTTGATTGATATACAATTGAGCAACATTCAAGAGAAAAAAACTCAAGGTGTAAGCAAAGGATATCATTCTATTGATAGCAACATTTAACAAGTGCTCAAGGCACTTATTCAAAGAAGCTCAATCTATTGAAGAGAAGAGCGTTCAACAAGTGTTCAAGGAGCTTAAGTAGAGAAGGTTAGAAAATTAAATGTAGCTCATGAGAAGTTATAAGGAGAATAAATTTATAATAGCGCCCACATAGAAGCATAACCAAAAATAGGGAGAAATGCTCTAATAGTGCCCACATAGAAGCATAATCAATAGTAGAGAGAAACACTCTAAGAGCACTCACGGAGAAGGATAGCTAACAATAGAAGGATAGTAAAAAACAAAGAGCCAAAGGTAAGAAGAATTTTAAGAGTTCTCACAAGGATAACTAATAGAAGAAAGATTCTAAGCAATGGATATCACACAAGGATATTCAATAGAGGAACAACACAATAAGTAGTGATCATGTAAGAAGAAACCAAGTAGTAAGAAATGCTCACATAAGAGGAAATCCAAATGGTAAGCAATGCCCACATGAAGAGGTTACTGGTAGAAAGAAGAAATATACTAAAGCTCTATTGATATCAATTTTAGGTGGATCCCATCTAGCATTGCATCCATATTCCTAGTAGAGAAAAGAGTGTAGAATTAACGAAGTAGTGAAATATTTGGAATGCAATATTTTGTAAAGTGTTAAAGAAATGCTCGTTGCTATGTGTAAGCATAATTCCTGATTTACATGAGAAGTCTAATGCATTAATATTTATAATGCCTAATTTCATATTTGATTTCCATGCAGACATTGAAAGTTATTGAAGGCATTAAGAAGATTAAATACTATGTTGCAGTCTTCAGGGACATTATACAAGCAAGGAGGAGTGAAAGGTAAGAAATATTACCTTAACTTAATAATAGACCTAAGTTAAAAGGGTTAATAACTTAGGTACTTTGATTATTAAGTTGGAGTTAAAGTTTTTATTAATGATTTGATTATTAGGTGGGAGATATAAGGTTTTTTAATTTAGTTTATTTTTTTAATATTAAATAATGGAGTGATAAGGTTTTCTACTTCAAATAGAATTTAAGGTTTATTTGATTTGATTCTTCTAAATTTTTTTAGATTTGAATTTATTTGAAGAATTTAAGTTAGAAGATTTATTTTTAAAGTGTTTGAAGTTTTTAAAATTTTGAGAAAATTTGCAATTTTTCAAAATTTTCAAATTTAATTTAGGGAGATAAAAGAATTTCTATATCAAAAATTTAGAAAATTTAAAATATGAAATTTTATTATTTGATTTATTCATTAAAATTTGGTATTTATAAGGATTTCAACTTCAAAAAAATCAAAATGGATAAATAGAAAAGAGGAACATCACAACATAGAATAAATTATCAAAGTACAAGACCTTACTATATGAGAGGAAAATTTCAAAATAAAAAAGTATATCAAAAAGAATATTTTGAACTTCAAGAGAAAAATCATAAAAGAAATTTTCAAAATTCTTATCAAAGATGTGAAATAATATCACTTGAATTGCATCAAAAAATACAAAAAAAACGTTTGGTATATAGATTCAGGTGCTAGTCATCATATGACTGGTAAATTATATTGGTTTGAGTCATTAGGCATCAAGGATAATATTTCACTAAATATTGTAGATGATAAGATATATCACGTTCAAGGAATTGGTAGAGTAATACCTAGCATACCATTTTTAGATTTTGTGCTAGAAAATGTTTTATATGTTCCTAGATTATCAACTAATCTTATCTCAGTTTCTCAATTAGTTGAAAAAGGAAGAACAATGGAATTCAAATATACAAATAAACATAAAAAATGTATTATCAAGAATCAAAGAAAAATAAAGCTACAGGGTCAATAAAGAATGGAATATTTTCCTTAGATACAATTGCATTCTCTTAAGAAATCCTTGAACATTTACCTCAGGATCAAATTAATGATAAGTTGCTTGATTTTTCAAAAAGATAAGAAATAGGAAATTGGATCAGGCATAGTCCAAAATTATCTTACAAACATGAGAAATGGATGAAACCAAGATTCAAGATGATGAAGAATATTTTAGAGAAGCAGAGATTCATGAATAATGCAATATCACATGAATATTGAATATGAAGACCAAGATTGAAGACATACAAGGGATGTTGGAAAATATTACATTATATGGTACATGCAAATGCACCCCCATGGTACCTTCATGGTACAAATATAAATATGTAATAGATTAGGGTTGTTTCTTTAGTTTAAATAAGTGATATATATTTCCCCTTTTTATGTAAGTGTCTATGTGAAAGAAATGCACAAGTGTCATGTAAGTAAGAGTGCAAGTGTGTATTGAGAGAATGCACACAAGTGTATTGTATGTAAGAGTGAAAATATATAATGTGAGGATGTGCACAAGTGTATTGTATTATGAGTGCATGTAGGAAAGTAAGATTTATGCATAAGTGTGCAAGTGCCATAGAATAAAGTATGCATGTAAGAAGAGAGTGAAGAATCTAGTATACAAGTGGCAAGATGATAAGCCAAAGATCATGGGAGTTGTCGTATGGAGAATAATAGTCAAGTACATGAAAATTCATCTTCTATATCTATATTAAGGAAATAAAGCTCCATGCAATGTAAGGAATGTAACACGAGAAAAAGGAGAAACAAGCTCATTGACAATAAAACTTGTATACTGATTTTGAGCAATTAATATTGTAATTATTTTCATGCATGTACATGAATTATTTTGGCCATTTACATTCATATTTGATATTATAAGTGAATGTTATTTCATTATTATATTGGTCTTGATATACATATTTGATTGCTCATATATAAATCTACTCTTGATTATGGATATTTTGACCTATAATATCGTGGTTTAATTATATAATATCATGTGATATTTTGAGGTAGCAAGGCTTAAAAGACAACAAACTATAGTGAATGGGAGGTTGTCACATGTCACTACATGAGTTTTTATAGTTGCTTATTGTATTTGACTATGAATGATAACAAAAAATCATGTGATACCACTTATCACAATCTAATTTACTATTTTTTTTATGAACTATATTGTGCCACTTGTCACTATCTAAATTGCTTTAAAACTTATGCATTGCTAAGTCTATTGTTGACTATACAATCCACTTATCAAAGTTGATGAGATTATAGAATGTTATTGGTTAATATATTTTTATATGTACCAAGTGATGTAAGCACTGCCATGTCAATCACTACACAGACTGCCATATTGGCCCAACTAGAGCATACAGATTGTCACCTTCCAAGATTGCCACCTCAGATACCATGTGTTTCCTTAGGGTTTATCCATTACCTACCAAATCACCTATATGGGCTACCACATATTGTATTAGTATATGTGCCCACCATTTATCACCTTGGGATGCATGTACCTAGTGCCACAAATATTGTGCAAACTACCATGTGGTATCTATACGACCTTGCCATATCATTACATTGGTGAAAGGGGGTACCATGTCATCCACCATGTCATCAACAAATGTGTTCATGGGTGCCACATTATCCTTGTAAACATCATCATGAGCAAAGATGTAATATGTGCTGACATCATCAAAAAAATAATAGGGGAGAGTTTTGAACTCATGACCTCCCTTGGATAATGCCTTAGCTAGACTTTTATTGACAAAATCTCCAATAATCAAGCTTGGGAATCATAAGGCCAAGCTTATTATTAAATCAAATACAAATACTAGTTTCCATCCTTTCACATGTCCATTATGTCTCCCTATGTCAACATGATGTAGGCACATCCAATCGCATGTCTTCATGCCCGACAGATGAATATTTGCTAAAATATTCTTATTTTGAGTTAAAAATTCAAATTTCGAAGGGAAAAAAATAAAATTTTCAAGTGCTATTTGGGAGTACCTAGAGGTAAAGTTGAAAAAAGTGTTAAACTATGATCTCTTTGGAATTTTGTAAAGAATCCAAAAATGCTAACAATTTTTTCATAGCTACTATGGTTTATCTTACACAACCATTTTGCTAAACATAACCAATCAAGCCCTCCTCTCATACATATGTAGGGTTATGCATAAGGGATTGACCCTAAAATATATTTATAAAATAGGATAAATCAATTTCAAAATCCAGGTGAATAGTGTCCAAAATCATGTAGAAGACATGGCAAATTACATTTTTTCCACCAAAAAATATATAAATATACCAAATTTATAATATTAATTGAAAAACTTGTAAAAATTAAAAATGTCATATATTCTTGCTACAAGTTGTTAGTCATTTATTCTTGATACCACTTGTCTATCATATATTCTTGCTATTGGTTGTCTATTCTTCTATTGGGTATATATTCCTGCTATCGATCATCTCAAGAAGAATCAATGTGTTAAGAACCTCTCTTCTCATTACCATAAATCATTCACCAATATGCATCCATAAATAAATTGCACAATAATAATCCACATAATAAAATAGAGATTGATAATACCCTTGAGGTAGGGTAACACCGTACAATACTCCTTATTGGAAGGAAGGTAGTCCATAAGATATCTAGCTCCATGAACCAAGACTTCTAGAAGAATACTTCATATATGACTTGCTTTTTACAATGGAGGTACATATCTCTTTATAAAAGAATGCGATGGTTCACCTTCCATGGATTACAAGGTCACCCATGTGGTGGTTCACCTCCCATAAGTTACAAAGTGCATAATATTATAATATGGCATTGTGTTAAATATTATTATGATTTTATGTGTGACCCATGCCATAATACAATATTATATTATATCCATACATGCATATACTTAAGTACCTGTAACCACCAAAAAGGCTCACACCTAATAGGGTCTATTGCAATTAAAGAAAGATAACAACTAAACATGCACCAATTGAAAACAAGAAAGGGAATGAAAATACAAGAATCCTTTATTAATTCCAAATTGAGTCAAGTTACATATTCGTCCCTCTTAGGGATACCCATTTTGATACTTCAATTACAATAGATCTAATTCCCTTTTAGGGTAGATGTGAATCAAATGCCTTCTAGGGTGACACGAACTGCTCTAGGGTGTCGATGACCCTCTTCTCCACGATTAGAGGTATTTGTTGCCTTGCATCCCAAAACCCTGTTAGTCCTGCATGCAATAAACAACAAGAAACATTAAAAACAAAGGAGGCCTCTCTTGATGAGGCTTTTAAAGGAACTTTCACAAAAAGATGCCATAACAAGCATGTAATCAAGAAAATGAATAAAACATGGTAAACCTATGTTAATCATGAAATGTTGCCATCAAACATGTGCAAGAAAGCAAGTATTGTCTATCTATTGGGTTAGTTTATCAAATGGAAAGCATAAACACATGAAATAACCACAATTGCACTAATTACCAAATTGACAATATGAATGGAAATCTACCTTAAATGCCTAATTCAACAGGTCATAAATCTCTAAAATGCAAATTAAACCTATACTAAGCATAATATGATCTAACTAATTAATCTAAAGAAAATAACACAAGGGGATCTATCATCATTTTCTCACCATGGGTCTGATGTGCGGCTGGCACTGTTCACCATGGCTGACAGCCATGGCGGGGCTCTGAATAGGTTTACCCTCCAAATCCGGGCTTAATATCCGATCCACCTTGCCAAATTGATGGTCAAGGGTCGCCTCTATGTCCTCTGATAGATTTGGTGGTTGAATTGATCAGATGGTGCACGGATTGCACGAATTGGCATTTCTTGGCTCTCTTAGGCTCCTAAGACCTCCATGGCAATGTGATCTTCAATTGGGTAGCAAAAGTGTCCCTCTCAATGCACCTAGGTGAGTATGCAATTTGATAGGGCTTCACTGCTCAATTGATTATGCTTCTCTCTCTTTTTCCCAATTCGGAGGGGGTACTTATAGCAATTTCCAAGGGGCTAGGGGTAGCTTCCTCATGAAGCTAAGATCAATATTGGGCAGTTGAGCTTGTTGGATGGAAGGATCCAGAACCTTCCTCACTCAAACCGCTCCAATCCGCAACCAATTGGCCATTGCAACCAATTTTGGGTTGGATGAAGGCCAACTGATTTTGAGTGCTGACCATGGATGACATGCGTGGTGAGCACTGCTAACCACGGGTGTCAGCAGTGGCTAGCACTGACTAGGCAAAGATGCCCAAATGAGTGGTAAAAACCACTGCTATACCTTGGATTTGTCCAAAGGTCTTCCATATGGTCTTCTAGCATGTCCCATATGAGTAGTCACCTCGGCATGATGCATTTTAGGTGTCTACAGATGCCCCTTTTGAGATGCATTGTGATATTGAACAACGCTAAGCAAAACTAGACCTCCTAAAATGATGTCGTAGGTTGCATGATGATCATTAGTCTGATCAACATTAGATGCCCTAGGTCCAGCAAAAGGATGTGCATCCTAGAATCATTGCTTCCAACTCGATAGAAGGCTTAAATTTGAAAGAGTTTGCACTCATCATCAGACATTCGGATAGCATCAATGCCAAGTAGGCTTTCACGCCTGTCAATCCGAAAGGAAGAGAGTTACAAATAAACTATCATATATGCTATTTTCCCTAGTAGAAGGGTAAGCTTATGATAGTCTTTGGCAATGATTCGTAAGATGAACACAATTTTGACAAGATCAAGGGATCTACAATCAAGGGATCTTCTATTGACTTTGATTATGATTTGATATTATGACTACCCCCTCAAGCGATGAGTCGATGAGGGTAATGACAATAAATGAAGCGATGAGGTCGCTTGACCACTATGAATGATCTTGAACAAATTAAGATTTAGCATTTGAATACTTGGCAAGGCCTAATCAGCTATGATTGCAACTATTAATAGTAATTGCCTATTTCTATCCCATGGAGTGGTCCAGCCATGAAGGCCTTCTTAGGGAATCAAAATGAAGACAATCCCGATTAGGCATGTGTTGAATCATATTGTCGATGATATGCTAAAAATATCATAGGAGAATTGCGATGAATATCTCGTTCCCATGGAGCAGTCCGACTATGTAGGCCTTCTTAGGGATTGAAATGAAGCATAACAATTCTACGATGATGAATTTACCCCAAATGTCCTTATGGTAATTTACTCATCTTTCCAGATTGCATGGATCGCAAGTCGTTGCAACCGCCAAGTGTATAGGGTAAATAACTGAATACGAGGCACATTTGACTTTTGATTTATTTGATTTTTTTGTTAATTTTGAATTGAATTTGTTTTATTGGCTGGGAGGTGCGGTGCTCCATGAAAGGATTGTCATAGCGATGACCTCGGTTGAATGTACTTTGTAATCTCAGCCAGTTATTTTGTTTTGCCTTATGATGACATTTTCCAATGTCGTTGTGCTTTGTTTGGCTTATTTAGATTATTTTATATTTTCTGATGCAATTCTGGTCTGATGAACAATTTTATTTTGACCTTTTAAGGCTCTCCATGGTGGGAATTAGGAGCATTTAATGCAGCTTACTGACCACGCCTATCAACTACGGGTAAATTGCTTGATCATGGCTCGAAGCCACGATCGCAAAACCCTAATTTGGGGACCGCGGGTGTCAGCCATGGGCCGACCCAAATTCGAAAAGGTTAAATAAGGATTTGCTTTTGAAAAATTCATTATTTACCTGATAGTAAAAGTAAATCTGAGAGCTCTAAGAGGTAATTAACAAAATTTAACCTAGAACGTTGCTGAAAACCATACTCATTCCACACATTCCACACCGATGGTCGATCAGCCGGAGGCTTCTACCAGCGGAGGAGCCGGTGCCTCCAAGGTAACTCAAAAATCGAGACCTCGCTTGTACATTACCAGATTAAAATTAACCACATTAAGAAATTGGTAAATTAACCTCATTAAATTATCGGTAATGAACCTCACCCTAGCTAGGTTTAGCATAGGTTAGATTAGGGGGTGGGTTACTTATTATATTTTTATTTTTTTAGGGTTTATTTGGGAAGGGCGGGCCCAAAATGGGTCTCGCTCCTTAGCCATGGGTGGCATCCATGGCTCCCAATTGGTAGATTGGGGGCCATGGTTGTCATCCACGATGGGATTTAAATCCCAACGATCAAATTTTTGACCATTGGGCCGACCATGGTTCCAACCCACGATGCCCAAATTTCTCAAAATTTTTCAAAATTTTCCATTTTTTTGATTTTTTTTGGCAATTAATGCCATTTATTACTGTTTTGAAGTACTCTTTTGATGTTTTTTGAAATTTTTGATCATATTTTGCATGTTTTTGTGTTTTTATGAGATTTTTATGATTTGTTTGTCATTTTTTAGTGATTTTAATTATTTTTTATTTTTACTTGATTGCTTTTATTCAGTCCCTAACGAACAGAGCGAGGGAGACCGATCTCCTTCACAACCTTCACCGCACACTGACTGGTGTAGAGTGGGCTTGGTTTACTACTGTGGGGTTCGACTTCATCTTAGACCTCCCCACTATCCAGGTGGACCAGGTATATCTTACTGCATTGGCCCATCATTGGGATGCGAGGACCAATACATTTCACCTACCTATGGGTGAAATGACTATCACCCTGGAGGATGTATACCACATCTTTCAACTGCCCATTGATGGTGAGGCCATCACTTCTTCTCCTACCAGGGTGAAGAAGGTAGTTTTTGATGCTATCTTCGGTGATCGAAGCATGGAGGCACAGGGCCGCATTGACCACGGAGGCATCCACGTTTAGGAGTGGTACGAGGCCAGATTTTTCTCTCAGAGGGAGGTAGTGTTCATGCACCTCATCATTCAGATCACCCTCCTAGATTCTTTAGGTGTGAGGTTCCCTTGGAACCTCCTGGCTTGGACCAGAGATGTCATGGTTAGCTCGATCGTGTGACCACTCATCTTGTCCTAGGGGAGCGCTCTCTTAGCATAGCTTTACCATGAGTTATTCTAGATTACCCATCACAGTAGAGTGGGCATCGACTGTAACTTCCTTCTATAGATCTAGGGTTGGTAGCATATCTTGATAGAGCACCCCATCGACTTACCTCTATAGATCACTACCCTTATGGATGATCGATAGTGCTATACCACCTACTGGCCCTGGGAGTAGGAGGGCTTCAGGAGTAGGTCTCATGTAGGAGACCTAGATCATTACATCGATCACTTTGCATAGTTGCACCCTAAGGATATCCAGTGGTGACCCTACATGGACTGTCCACCATGGACTGATGTAGATAGAGACCTACATTGGGCACATAGAGATAGATGGATCATCGACTACAAGGCCGATTGGCATGAGTATCACTACTTCTCTCGTATCCTATGGTAGTTTGGGATTCGATAGGATATCCTAGATATGCCGACCATTTATAGATGCTTGGTCCTAGAGAGGGACCTGACCTGGCCCTAGGTCACTCCACTAGGGGAGGATGACGATGACTTCTAGGAGTCGAGGCTAGCAGATGCTAGGACTACTCCAGATTATGATGGCTAGTGGGCTGACTTTTAGTGGCATGGTGAGGGTCCTCTAGGTCGGCCAGCTGAGGGATTTGTAGTCGAGGGTGTAGAGGGTGCAGAGGTGGATCCTCATGGGTGCTAGACCCATCAGTGGATAGAGGGAGCATGGGGCACAATAGAGGAGGGCCCATAGGTAGAGGTAGAGGAGGAGGCCTCTGAGGAGGGTGAGGCACCTCCAGATAGCGAGATCGAGTAGTTGAGGGCATAGATCACTGACCTATAGAGCTAGGTGGGGAGACTCCACACCTAGCTACTACATAGGGATACCTCTATCACCACTCTGGAGGTGAAGCTATCTCATGGGCAGAGGTAGTGGTAGGGATATGAGGAGGAGAGGACAGCTCTCCAGGCATAGGTTACCACTGTAGGCACTCAGATCACACAGCTCACTAGCGAGCGGGATCTAGCACAGGCACAACTGAGTGTCATGACTACTGAGAGGGACTTGCTCAAGGTAGTGAGGGGAGATCCCTCATCCTCATAGGTTATCATGCCACCTCCGGTAGTACCATCTACTTTATTTCTAGGAGGTCATGACCCTATGGCAGAGATCAGATGGCTACATACCCTCATGGAGGAGGGTAATGCTCGACATACAATGAGTGTAGCTCACATCGACCAGCTGGAGGGTCACATCAGGCTACTAGGTGGGGAGGTTCTAGAGGATACCCACACTATAGGGACCCACAGGACTAGGTCTAGGACCAGAGAGATAGGGCAGTCATCTGCTAGCTCGAGCCATAGGATGCACAGGACTGAGAGGACTCATAGGTCTTTGAGTACTCATGGTGCTAGCTCACAGAGGACTCACAGGGATGGCGGAGGTGATGGAGGTGCCTCATAGGCTAGGGGTGTAGGCCCTATTTAGTATAGATCTTTAGAGATGCTTATTGTACCATTTTTGAGTGTAAGGTCGAGGACCTACACATATGTAGCCTACGGGTATTTTGATGTACCCCACTATACTTATTGACACATATATATATATGATATGACATTTCATCTCATTACATGTGTACTTTATTTTTGGTATTTTATGTTTTATGTTATGCATATGGATGCAATGCATTATTGATTTGATGCTATATGATGTGATGTATGGATGACATGCACTAGATAGCTATGCGATAGATGATTAGATGTTATGAGTTATGTATGTAGATGTACTACTTATGATGGATGCATTATGAATGCCATATTTTGATGTTACATGCATGTATATATTTGCTTTACTTGTATGCATTTAATTTATATTGCTATGACATAATTTATGCCATGTATGTACTGCATGTATTTCTTTGTTTCTTTGATAATGTGTTATGTAAAATGGACATGTATGCTTTAATCACTTAAAACATAATGTATGCAATGTGAGTTTTAATCAATCTAATGGATGACACCATAGAATGTATAACAATCATGGATTGTAGTTGCTTTATCTTTTTGTGAAAGATAGTACACCCATATGTGAGATGCAATGATATATGTTTTCTGTTCATAAGCTTTTGTAAATTAAAATAATATGTATAATATAATCAGTGGCCATCTAAATATCATTTCTGACATCCATCCGGTATCTAATTATATAGTACAAATAGTTCTAATAAACAAACTCTCATAAAAGAAATTGATGTTTTGATGATTGCAATTTGAATGATTGGTTGTTGCTATTTGGGAATTTTTGAGGTTTACCATGAGACTCAAACACCCTAGTTGACTGATCAAAAGTTGTATACTAACCATACTAGACTTCTGAAACATAAGGTTTTCACTAGGATAGGCCCTAACTATTCATTATCCCTATGTGTGCAAATGAGTATATTAAGATAAGGCATAAGCATACCCCGATGTCAGGCGGGATTCTTTCAGCCCATTGCTAAGATCGGGGGTCCGCAAATGTCTTACCCAATCCTAGGTTTAGATTTTAGTTGGACTAGACCACTAGGCGATACAGGACACCTGAAGCTAGCTCTTCCACATTCAAACATTGGTCTGCACATAAGTGAAATGCTAATGCATCAGACATATCATCATGCGTAAGGTACAATAGTGTTGACAATTCCAGGGATTCAAGCTCACCCCCTTCTTTTCTTCAATTTTTTGGGATACTTGCTCATATAAAGTGATAAAAATCATTATTTATTTTTGTACTATAGTGATAAGAATCACTGTTTATTTTGTACTTTCTCTTTTTTCTTTTGAGCAAGGGATTTGATATTGATTTTACTTTCTTTGTACAATTTGATCTTCATTTGATCTGACTTTTTGGGATTTACATTTGATAATTTGCTTCAAAAACTTCCTTTAGGGATTTTACTTTGTGGAACTATTTCTGGGATATCGATCTAGGATATCGATCTTATGATATCAATATGGGATATCACTCTGGGATGTCGATCTATGATATCGATCTAGGGTATCAATCTGGAGGATTGATCTGGGATATCACTTTGGGATATTGCTCATTTTAATGTAAGCAAGGGATTTTGGGTAGGGAATAAACTTGTCCTTTTTCCAATTGCCAACATTTCCCATACCATCCACATAGGGGGATAAGCAAGAATAAATATTTTCACCTCAGGATACCTGGTCCTGCTTCGTGGCTTTCATCTTCCCCTAGTCCTTATTAGGATTGTTTAATTTGTTGATTAGTGATAGGATTTTGATATGCTAAGGGCTATACTAACTAGACCTCAACTACAAAAGCAAAGCAAGCTTTCTATCAACTCTTGAGAAGACCTCTAGGTATGGTTGAATGACCGAAAAACCCTAGTATATTCTTCATAGCAACAATATGGGTTGTGTTGAAAAACACAATTACTCACAAGGGTGATAAATGGATGAAAAATATAGTGCATAGATGCATGATTGAGATACAAACGTGGTGTCATTTGTAAGATTGTAAACACAATTTATTCTAATGCAAGGGTGATGGATGAATATGCCTAATGCAATGCAAATGTGAAATGCAAAATGAAATGCAATGCAATGATGCAAATGAAATGCAAATGTTTTTTATTTTTGATATTTTTCCAATTTTTTTATGGATTTTAACATTTTGACCAAGGGATTTTTGAAAATCCTTGGAGCCTTTTGGGATTGACCAAGCGGTTTTGAGAAACCCTTGGAGCCTTTTGGGATTGACCAAGTGGTTTTGAGAAACCCTTGGAGCCTTTTGGGATTGACCAAGCGGTTTTGAGAAACCCTTGGAGCCTTTTGGGATTGACCAAGCAGTTTTGAGAAACCCTTGGAGCCTTTTTTGAATGACCAAAGGGCTTACAGATGCCTTTGGAGCCTTTTCTGGTTCTTAGGCATAGAACACTTTAAGATGAAGGATATTGAGAGGTTCAGGCTCTTCAACTCCTCCAAGCGATGTCAAGCGATATGTCCTAGGTCCAATATTCTCTGAGATCATATAAGGACCCAACCAGTTAGCCATAAATTTGTCTCACATTTTTGGTGGTAAATTTGAGTTTTGTTGGTTCTCTTTCAGCACAAGATCACCAACCTCAAAGTCTCTCAGATGGACTTTGCTATTGTAAGCTCATTTTAAGCGCTCTTGATAAACATGGAGGTGCTCGAGGGCATTCATGCGACGTTCATCAAGTAGCATCAATTGATCTAGGTGAGCTTGTCGTGCAGTGTCATCATCAATGAACTCTTTCAATGCGATGCACAGCGTTGGAATCTCCAACTCTAAGGGCATAATGGCCTCAACGCCATATACTAGTGAAAATGGAGTTGCCCCAATGGGTGTCCGAATACTAGTCCTATAAGCCCATAATGCAAGGGGCAGCTGGATGTGCCAATATTTGTGGTGCTCTTGTACCATATTTTTCAAGATGGAGACCACTATCTTATTTGAAGCTTCAGCCTACCCGTTTGCTTATGGATAATATGGAGTCACAAAATTGTGTTTGATTCTATACTTAGACATCAAAGCTCTCATAGTTTTGTTCTTAAATGACGTTCCATTATCCAAAATTATCTTGGATGGTATCCCAAAATGACTAATGATATTGGTGAGTATAAACTCAGCAATACGCGCTCCAGTTGTCATTGTTAAGGGAATAGCTTCCACCCACTTAGTGAAATACTCAGTAGCCATGATAATAAAAGTATGTCGACCCGATGACGGAGGAGAGATCTTACCTATGAGATCAAGTCCCCACTGAGAAAATGGCCAAGCCGCTTGAATGGGCTGTAAGGCCTATGATGGTAGGTGCATAAGATTAGCATGATGCTAGCATTTAATGCATTTCCTGACATACACATTGCAATCCTTCTCCATAGTGGGCCAATAATAACCCATACGAAGGATGCACTTGATGATAGCCATGCCGCTAAAATGGCCATCGCACGTACCATCGTGAGCTTCTAAAATTTCCCAAGATGACTCTTGGGGCTCAAGACAATGAAGGAGAACTCCATCGTAGCTTCTACGATATAGGATGTCTGCTAACAAGACATACTTTGTCGCTTTCTATTTGAATGTGTGTTTTGCAGCATGCATGACAATCCCTGAGGGATTACACCAAGTTTAAGGAAGTCATATATCTGTGACGTCCAGTTATGATAAGCTTTGGCCTCGATCGACAAGACAACATGCTCCCCCTGCGGTTCTACATTTGCAAATGTAGACTGGGAAACAACCCTATGGTGAATGGTAGTACCACTCCCCATCGGATCCTACGAGATCAAAGACCCCCAAGATGCTCTCTTGAGAAAGTCTCTGGCTTTGTAGAACCACTCATGGTTTGGTTCTACATGAATCATGTTGATTGACTCTTTGTTATCCAATGCTTCATGTTGCACAACAGAGTGTGACAACATTTTTACATGGATGGTAGTGAAATCGGCAGATGGATTATGAGGGATTAGAGATCCCAAATATGCCATTGTGTCTACAAATCTATTGGATGAATGAGGGATTGCCTCGATGTCATACCATTCCAATCGAGCTAGATAAATGTCAACAAGATCCTTGTAAGCTTTCAATATCGGACATCAACATTGAAATAATCCCTTAACTTGGTTCACAATGAGAAGGGAATCGCCAAAGATATTTAACCTTTTTATCTTCATGGTGACGATTGTTTGGAGACCCAAAATTAGGGCTTCATATTCAACATTGTTGTTAGTGCAAGGAAAGTCCAACTTGAATGACAAGGGCATTGGAGCTCCTTGTGGTGTGAATAACACTATTCCTGCACCACCCCCTTGCTCATACTTCAAACCATTGAAGAACATGTTGAGCAAGGTGCAGCAAAAGCATTGCAAGAGTATTGTCATTGTTGTCAACATAGACATATTGATGTAGTTGATGCAGTTCAGAGGTCAGTCAAAACAAGTACAATGAATTTCCAAGAAGAAAGAAGTGGCTCAAATTCAAAAATTTGCAAAAAAAGACAAGAAAACTGTCGCGATATCGCGACATGTTTTCTGTCGCAATTTCGTGACAAAAATGAGGAGAGAGAAGGCGTAGCTGAAAATGTCACGATTTCACGACAAAAATGAGGAGAGAGAAGGCGCAGCCAAAAATGTCGTGATTTCACGACAAAAATGAGGAGAGAGAAGGCGCAGCCAAAAATGTCGTGATTTCACGACAAAAATGAGGAGAGAGAAGGCGCAGCCAAAAATGTCACGATTTTGCGACATGCTAGAAGGAAAAAAGCAAAGTTGAAAAATTGTCATGATTTTGCGACAAGTTTGGAGAAGCAGCGCCAAGGACGAAAAGTGTCACGATTTCGTGACAGTTTCGAAAGAAAAGCACTAAGGGCAAAAAGTGTCACGATATCGTGACATGTCGGGTTTTCATGACCCGAAGAAGAGAGATAATGTATGACAACAAAAGTGTAGCAATTTCACTACATGTTGAAGTTTCACTGGCTAAAGCAGAGAAGAAGCGCTAAGTCAAAAAGGTGTAGTGATTTTGCTACAAGTCAAAAGTGTAGAACACAAAGGTGTAGCGATTTCGCTACAAGTCGAAAGTGCAGAAAACAAAGGTGTAGCGATTTCGCTACAAGTCAAAAGTGCAGAACACAAAGGTGTAGCAATTTCGCTACAAGTCAAAAGTGTAGAACACAAAGGTGTAGCGATTTTGCTACAAGTCGAAAGTGCAAGGCACAAAGGTGTAGCGATTTCGCTACAAGTCAAAGTTTCGCGGGTCGAAGCAAAGTTGGAAGCACAAAGGCACAAAGGTGTAGCGATTTTGCTACAAGTCAAAGTTTCATGGGTCGAAGCAAAGTTGGAAGCACAAGGGCACAAAATTGTAGCGATTTCACTACATGCTAGTTTTTTGGAGGCTGCAACAAAGAAAAAGTGCCAAGTTGAAAAGTTGTAGCGATTTCACTACATGTCTTGATTTCGCTAGTGCATGAAGCGATAAATGTACGGATGCGAAAGATGTCATGATTTTGTGACATGTTGCATTCTCATGGGTGAAAAGCAAAGAACAACGCTAAGGCAAAAAAGTGTCATGATTTCGCGACATGTTCCGATTTCACTAAGGCTTGCAGAGAAAAGTGTACGACAGCAAAAAGTGTCACGATTTCGTGACATGTTCCATTTTCGTGGGTGCAAGCAAAGTAGAGTGCAGGAAAGCAAAAAGGGTCACGATTTCGTGACATGTCTCATTTTCACGGGTAAGAGAATAGAAAAGAGCTCGATGCAGCGAAAGCGTCACAATTTCACGACATGTCTCATTTTTGCGGGTAGAAGACAGAAAAGAGCTAGAGGCAGCAAAATGCGTCACGATTTCGTGACATGTTTTGTTTTCACAGGTGCATGCCGATATAAGGTCTAGGAGGCGGAAAACGTTGCAATATCACGATAGGTTAGGTTTTTGTGGTCAACAATCCAAAAAAAGTCAAATGGGCAGAAATGTCGCGATATCGCGACAGGTAATAGTTTGGCGGGTAAAAGCCGAAGAAGCATGCATAGTGACAGGTGTCGAAAAAGCACAAAGGAAAATCAGGCAGCCAGTTACGTACAAGTTAATTGGAGTTAGATTTGCAGTTACACAGTGACAGGTGTTGGAGAAAGCATAGAGGAAATTCATATAGCCAACCATGTAAAAGTTAACTGGAGTTACAAGGTGGCAGTTACAAGAACAGTCCATTAAAGTCAAAATAGCTGTTACAGGGGTGGATACCGAGAATCATGATTATAGAGAAATTAATTAACAGGTTGCATATATCAAGAAATCACAATCATGTGCATAAGAAAATGGTAGCACAAAATTCAAAAGAGAAGAAAGAAGAATAACAAAGCGTTGAGATACGCAAAAATGCTATCAGGATACGCAGAAAAAGGCTGTCAGAATGTGCAGAGAAGAATGTTAGAATGTGCAGAGAATAATGTCAGAATAAGTCAGAAAGAAAGCAGCTAAAAGACAGAGCGCGTCAGAGAGGGTTTGATAGATTGAACGTAGCCAAGAATGCATGAAAAATTGGAGGGAAAATTTGAGCCATTTCAAAAAGAGCCGTTCGAGGAAATCAAGTATAAAGAATCGAACAGGTGTAGTAAGTAAGGTTACTGCAACCGTGTTTTATCTTGAAAAACCAAAAAGCGTGGTTGGGTAAGAGTGCTATATGAGTAACAGCTACAGAACTGAAACCTGAATATTTTCTTGAAAATAAAAAGAGAGGTTTTAGATTGTAATAGAAGATATTGAGTTTCTAACAATCCTCTTTATGCTTCTATGAGATTGATTTGAATGAGCAATAGACCAGTGAGGGTCTTGTAAAAGAGAAGGCATTTTTATGTCAAACTTTTATTCAAAATAAAATCCAAGTTGGTGCTTGGTAAAAGGGGTTGGTGCTCCTATCTGTTGTAACAGATAAATCAGGGGTTGGTGCTCCTTCTACTGGGTGCTGGTAAACTATTTGTAAAGATTGAATCTTTGCAAAGGCTGGATTTGGATTGTAGTCCAAACAGTCATTATTTGAGGAGTAGCCACATCGGTGAACCTCATTAAATCTTGTGTTGTGTGATGCTCTTGTGTATTACTTGCTATATCTATTTTTAGGCTTGCATTTTTAAGTTTTAAGAGTTGTAGATTCAATTTTTAAATAGATACACTAATTCACCCCCCCTCTCAGTGTCATTGTGAGAATATCAGAACAATGTCATATAAGCTTTGTTGTTCAGTTCTTCAAGTTTGGGTGCTTTCAATAAGGCAAAGACTGTATCATCAGTAAGTTTTATGGTGAGGGACCTACTATTTTTGAGAGGTGCCCTAGCCAGTTGATCTGCTATGACTTGTCTCTTAATGGGCTTTTGGATTATGAATTCCAGATCAAATTCTATCAGTAGCATGATCCACTTCACAGTACATGTATTATGATATGTCTTCCTCATCATATACTATAAAGGATTTTTTTTGGATATGGTGTACATCGTATGACTCAACATATAGTGTTGCAATTTCTTTGTAGCGAACACTACTGATAAACATAGCTTTAAACATATGCATATCTAAGCTCATAACTCACCAAGGTTTAGCTAATATAATATGTGGCATGTTCTTTATATTGCACATTCTTTTTGGCTAACATGGTTCCCAGTGTAAAATTGGTTGTTGATATATATAGTAGAAATGGCACATCTGGCCTTAGTGGAGCTAGCACTGGCAGTGTCGCCAGGTATTGCTTAATTTTAGCAAAGGCTACTTGACAGTCCTCATCCAAATTAAATGGAACCCCCTTGTGTAGCAGTCAATTCATGGGTCAACATTTATCTAATAATTGGGTGATAAATAATTTTATGGATGCTACTTTGCCCTGAAGGCTTCTTAATTCTTTGATGGTCATGGGGGAATGCATTTCTAAAATAGCCTTGACCTTTGTTGGGTCAAATTTGATGCCTTGTTTTGAAATGATGAATCCTAAGAGCTTTCCTAAAGTTACACCAAACATGCACTTCTTAGGATTCAACCTAACATTATGCTCTATTAGGTGATTGAAGACCTTCCTCAAGACCTTCGCATGCTCAGAATGTAATAATGACTTTTCCAACAAGTCATCAATATAATATTCTAATATTTTATGCATATAGTCATGAAATATGTATGTCATAGCCCGTTGATATGTGGCACCAACATTTTTAAGACCAAATGGCATAAATTTATAACAAAATGTTCCCCATGGCATTATAAATGTGGTTTTATGCTGGTATTTGGGTTTAATACGAATTTGATTGTAACCAGAAAAATCATCAATTAATGAGAGAATATCATGACCTGCAGTTGCATCTATATTCGACAATGAAAATGAATCCTTTGGTGTTGCCTTATTTAGGTCTCTAAAATCCATACAAATGTGGATCCTTCCATCAGGTTTTACTATAGGCACCATATTGGATACTCATTTTGGATAGTCAATGAAGATGACAAACTCTACGTCCAACAGATTTTGCAACTCATCCTTAACCATTAAGGCTATCGTTGGATGCATCTTACTAAGTTTCTACTTGATAGACTTCTTTTATAGATCTAGCAAAAGGTTATGAGTAACCAATTTTAGGTCTAGTTTTGACATATCTTTATAATTCCAAGCAAAGAGAGCAGGTCTCTCTCTCAGTAGAGGGATTAGGTTGGCATGCTCATCAAGAGTCAAAATTTATCCAAATTTAACCTTCCTTGGATTGGTGGGATTATTACTGATATCCACTTCGAAGGGTTTCTCTCCTAACATATGGGATCCCTCCTCAAGCTGATGAGGCATAGGGATCAAGTGGATGTCATCTGCTAGGTTTATTGGTTCTACATTGGAATCATCCTCAACATGATAGACATCATGTGCACAACCTGACACAAAATGGAAAATTTGCAATATTTCTTTGTTAGGGAAGAAATCCTCAGGCTCTAGAGGTAAATCAGCATGATCCTAATCGATAACATCTACATTGAGATGCAATGGTTTGGATGAATCAGCTAGATTGTGGAGTGGAGTGGTCAAATCAATGGAGATCATGTTGACATAATGGATTATATCTCCAGGACCACATGCAGGTGACTTAAAATTAACAAAAATACCATCCTTGAGAAGTGGTTATTGGGGTATGGGGATCTCCAGATATGATCTATGAACAGATGGTTGAATGGGATCACTGGGCTCCAGGAGCTCCATATACATTGGTGGATCGAGAAACACCATATGATAAATTATATTGAGATTTGGCGATCTCACTCTAAGAAGAGGATGAAGATTGATCTCTCTGCACAAATCCTTCGTAGTGTAAGGTGCATTACGATAGTGTAAGTATGGAGGTCCTAAATAGGCTCTCTCCATCTCATCCTCATCATCACTATCATAATAGAGACCTTCACCACTACCAACTAGAATCGGGAGATTAGGAATATGGGGTCCCATGTATACCCACACCCAATAACTATTGTTGCTCGTGAAGGATTGATCATCTTTGATGATTGTTTCCTCCGACAATAGATGATGTAAGTTATGAGGGCCCAGATAGGCTACCTCAGTCTTGTCCTCATATAGCTCATTATTTGAGGACTCATTGTCATCATCACTCTCATATATGCAACTTGGTCCACCTATCTCATAGATGGATTCTATTGTATCCTAGTCAGAATGATCTTCTAACTCAGAAATTATCACTAAATCATCATTATGAACCTGCATGCCTGTATCACCGACTACCTCATGGATTTGTTGACCTAAGATTTCTCTTGGCATATGATCTAGACTAGCCCCCACCAAGATATCCTTGTGATATGTCTTGGGTTGTTCTATAGTGACATAGGTCACTAGCTGGTTATCCCTATGGAATGTAGAAGGATTAGGGTGATAAGGATTGAAGTCAACTTCACCCCCTAATGAGTGTCATTGAGTCTCATCATTTAATCTCAATGATTTATCAATCCGGGGTGGTGTCCAAGGCTGTCTACGATAGAAGGCTAGGGCAGAGTACAATTCAGGCATTCAGATTTCAAGCATTTATTGGTGAAGCAGATTTTGGTTTAGCCTTTTGGTGTCACACTAAACCTAGTCTGAAGAATGGAAACTAAAATAAATTACAGGAATTGAAAACTAATTCTAAGTTGCAAGAATTGAAATCTAACTACAATTGCAGGAATTGGAATTGCTAAATTGAAAGTCTAATCTACTCTTGCAAATAGAATTTAAATTGCTGAAATGAAATCCTAAGTTACATTTGCAGAATTGAAATCTAGTTACTTTTGCATAATTGAAATGATGCTTGTAAATGAAACTTATTCTAAAAACACCTGTCAATGCCCTGCCACAAAAGGTCGTCAAGCTTCACTACAGGAATTGACAACAAAATGAAATATGCTGAAAATGGAAAGTTGCTAAAATAGAAAGCAGGGAAAACATGGAAAGCAAAGGAAAAATGCGTAATATAATTTTTCAGCTGACATACACACAAATGTTGTACACAAACATAATAGAAAACATAAATCACATAATACAAAATAAAAACAAGAAAATGAAATCTGGCAAGCAATCTATTAATTCTGCTGCAGCAAAATTATAGATTAAAACCTGCCATAAAATCCCTCCTTCTAGATCTGAAAGTGGGCCCATACTTCCTGATCTAGAAGGAGGTGAAAAGCACTCCTTAACTAATTAACACTCAGAACAAAAAATGATAAAATAGCTGCACTTTTATTGATGACAAAACATGCTGAAAACTATTACAAAAAATTATTGTACAGTCCTAATTGCTGCTATTGAAAACTCTCCTCTATTCTAATTCCTAACTGGCTCAACCAAGGAGGGAGCTATGTTATTTATATAAATATTTACAACATATCCCATGCTCAAATCAGCCTATGTGCTACTTTACAATGATTTGCCAATAATTCTGGATCTGAAATAAATGCAAATCTGGACAGTTTGTGTTGCAGTAGTAGTCATTGGCCCTTAGAAAGCATCTTCAGTGGTGGGAGTACATGAGAGGAGTCTAGAAATATCTCACACATCTTTCTCCACTTCAGAATATGCCATTTCTATCTTGCAAACAACTTTCTATTATGCTGCAGTTTTTCTGGGTTTATCCTAGAAGAGGATCAAAATTGATCTTTTCCATGAATGGTGGCTTTGGACGGCAAGGACGACAAAGTCAGATGGGAGATATTTTCCTTTAACCTTTTCAACCTTCTTTCCCTTTTTCCATCATCAAAAATAGTCAACAATTCAAAAAGCACTTTTTGTTCTCATTCCGAAGATAAGTGGCTCATTTCGAAGAGACTGTATTTCTCATTTCGAAGATGTCTTGTTCATTCCGAAGATCTTCGGAATGAACAACTATGTGCTCTTCAAATGATTTTAGCTGCATTTCTCAAGTGGATTAGCCCTCAGGATCAGATTGCAATAGCCTTCATTCCTCTCCATGTGTGAATTCCATGCCTTGCCATTCATTGGTAGCTTGCTGGAATTTACATGGTAAATTACTGCATTTTCCAGTTCTACTGCACAGTTGTAAAATATTGGCATTTCTTGCAAATTCAAACAAATTAGAACATGGAAAAATTATTCAAATATCAACATGAAGGAGTACATCAAGTTGCTACTGAATTTATACACTTCATTCACCAAGTAACCATGCTGAAATAGTGCAACAATGCTTGCACAATTGTCCCCGCTCTGTTATACCCTGTTGCTGCCTATTTAGACCATGTGGGAATGCTTCTAAATAGGTCAGATGTCTTCTGTAGTCCTTCTGAACTCATTCCATCCATATCCTCATGCTTTTCTTGACAACTTCAAGGTGTTCCTATAAAGTGACAACTTGCTGATTTTTATATGGCTATTTTTTCAGATTTTCAGATTTATGACAGTCCTAAACTTTTGGCTTCAATGTGGATTTGAAACAAGTTGAAGGGCAGGAAAACATTCAAAAACCATTGAGAAGTTAATGGATATCAGCATACCACATTTGGTTAATTGAAATGCATGTTCTTACTTGCTACTTAATCAAGCAAAATCAGTCACAAAATGCTGAAAATAGTCAAAAACAGAGATATAGTATTCCTAACATAAAATCATGCAAACACTTAACAAATAGTATATTTTAGTCAACTATTTGGCAATTAACTTATCATATGGTAGTCAAACATTATGCAATAATGAGGCACTTTTGGGCCTCATCATCCCCCCCAACTTGAACTGATGCATGCCCTCATGCATCTTAGTAGGCCATAGTAATATGCAGGTTTTATTCTTGTGAACAACATCCTTTGCTACCTCCTAACTGAGAAATTCCTCCTTGCTGCACTATATCAAGTATTTTGCAATTAAGCACATGTATGACTCTTTTTCTATTTTTCTACAAGTTTTAGTGTTGCAAGGTACCTCTTAAAGGCTTGATATCATATGATTCATCTTGCAATAGTCTTATTGTGGAACCGTATTTGGCAGATGCACTACTACTGATGGAATTTTCTGTTCTTAACAACATTTCAGCCTGAATGCTTATTTTTGTTGTTTGCACCTTTTGAACAAAATTGATAATATTTTTTGATTTGAAATGCTTGAGGGATGTACTTACTTGTGGTAGAGCCTTATAAACCTCAATATTTGATGTACCCTACTCTTTTTGCTATTCTGTAGCATTTTTAGCAATTTTGGTACAGTTTCTGCTCATTCGAAAGATATCCTGCTCATTTCGAAGAGACTGTATTCTCATTTCGAAGATGTCTGCTCATTTTGAAGAGACTGTATTTCTCATTCGAAGATGTTCTCATTCGAAGAGTTTTTTTTTTTTATTTTGAAGATCTTCAAAAAAAATGCAGAAATGACCTCCTATGCAAAATTTAGCTACAGATTCTATTGTGGGCCCATCTCTAGAGTGTATAAGCCTTCCATAACATCAAAAATCCCTTCTTCATCCTTTTGTTTAGATGCTATTCTTTGTTTTGTATGTTGTTGTTTTATTCTAGTAGTACTAAAATAGAACCTTCAGGTGCATTTTGTTGATTATCCTCCTTCAATTTATCAGACAATTGTGAGATATAAACTTGCAGTTCTCCTTCTAAAATTTGCCCTACAAATTGAAATAGAATTGCTGCCATGTCTGTCCCAAAATCAGGTTTTTGCATAGTTTTGGAATTTCCATGCAATTAAGGGCATAAGGGGGTGTTTCTTGACATCTTGAACATGTTCCTTTTTCAACTTGTCAATATTGTATGAATAGTTTATGCCAAATACCGACTATCATACACTAAATGCTAAATGTTTACTATGAATTAAATGCAAGAAACACATACCTTACTGTCCTGAAAATTGGTCATGCACCTTACAAGCTGCTTTTGATGATTGTTAGCAGGCTATCTGAAAACATAAACAAACATAACACATGTAGTGTGAGATTTGTACAATGGTGGAACAATGATGGGTAGATCAACAAGGCAATGCATGCCGAAAAATCGGTTTTCATGCAAGCCAACTCAGTAGCGCCTCCAAGAAGGTTTTCACTACTGAATTATTCATTTTTTTTCTTTCTTTTTTTTCATTTTTTTTTTCATCTCTTTTTTTTCATTTTTTTCATCAGAAGAGGCTGCCATTTCTGGTTTTCAACCAACTTCTGTCCTCTTTTTTTTTTTCAAGTGCTTCAATGAGAGAGAACATCTCTCACTCTTATTTGGATAAGACCAATCCTTATTCTGCAAAAACATGTCAATTGTTGTATGAAAACACCATCTCTTTCTGTTGAAACCTGCAACATTGATGCAACCTTCCTTTCTAGATGAGCAGTAAGAATCTTCTTACATCATAATTGCCTCCTTATTGCTGGAAATGAAGTATTGGCTCCATTGTTCCTCTTCCTTGCTGAAATTGATGCTTGTCCTCATGTATCCCCATTTTGTGGGACATGCCTTTGCTGCAATTTTTTTTCTCTCTTTTTTTTTCAATTTTTCTTGTCTTGCTTGTACCCAAGAAGGAAGTTCACAAACAAGACTATTCTTCTTTTTGCTTTTCTTGTATTTTTTTTTTTTTTGTCAAACTTTTTATCATCACTCTGAATCTGATATTGAAGAGAAATTCTCTTCCATTATGTGTACATCCAATGGAATCTCCTTCAAGAACTCCTCCTTAGTTAATGGTGCATGGTATACCCGAAGGCAATGTCCATTCACCACTAACATCCTCCATGAATTACCAATGGGAGAAAGAAGCACTGCTCCATATCTGAAAACTTCTTCAATCAAGTGTTGTCCATGCCTCCTAGTCTGCAAAATCTTGTCAATCTGTTCTTGAAACAATTAAATACCAATTCCCAAAAGATGTTAAGTGCTTACATCAAGATAAAATCTTGATATACCCTTGTAATTCCATGTAAAGGGATTGAAATATTGTTTCAAAATAGCAACAATTTTGCTTTTTGTTTATAAGTCAGCCAACTAATAATGTTCAAGAATTTTCTTGGCTGCACTTCAATTTGTTTCATTCCTAGGAGGACATAATTTACCCCTTTGTAATTGGGTAATGGAAGTAAATTTTCTATGTGCGTTTTTCTAGTTTTTCTCCTTTATCCAAGGCTAATTTCTGTGTGTTTGGACTAAAGGTTTTCTGTGTATCTCCATTGATTTTTGTCTCTTCAAGCTCAGGTAAGTTCTTGTTTGAGCACAGTTGGATGTTGTTGTAGTCAATAACATTTCCTGTATTTTTTTTTATACCAGATTCAGCTACATAGACAGGGGTTGCCTATCCTGTATTATTCAGATTGATCATAGGTTGGGCTAAAAAAGAAATATTTTTGGTTTGCACAATAAGACAAGAAGTGTACAACTTTAGCAGATCAACTACTTGTCGGTAGGATCACCTCTAATGAGATCAACTATTGTCTGTGTAGGCTAAGAATTGCTAGGTTGCGGTTTAGCACGGTAAAATCCTAACAATATTTAAGTAATAATGGAAAACTCTAGGATCATCATTAAGTTGTAAACTCCTATTTTGATTGTGCAAAAGTTTTTGTGATTTTTTTTTAGCTTACATAGACAGGGGTTGTCTATCCTATATTATTCATATTGGCCACAGGTTGGGCTGAAGGTGGTGGTTGATTTACTTGCCCTGTTTGTTGTTGTTGGGATCTCTCTTTGAGAAGAATTCAGACTAGGCAACAAATTTTGCATCTCTAAGTTATGGAAGTAAATGGCATTCATCAATGATATGTCCCTATGAACAAATGCTACAGGTAGCTGATATGGCTATTTTGTTCAAGGGATAGTCTTGTATATCTACCATGATATCTTTCCAACACCTAGTACAAATTTGTTTATACTACCCTGATGATATGGATATAAAAATGGTAGTACTAGCAGATGGCTCTTCTAATTTTTTAAGAGATCTTATGTTTCTTGATAATGAGGATGATGAATTCTTTCTATTTTTATCAAGAATTTCAAACATAAGCAATTTAACCCCCAAGTGTGAAGATCACCTCCCTGTGGTTGCTTGTTTTCTAAATGGACTGAAATGCAACTATCAATAATTATTATTTATACCAGCTATTTCATTCAGATTTTACTCTAAACTTCATAAGTTAGCACAATAATAATTATTTGACTGCTTTTACCCTCTAACAACACCATGATCCTCAGCAATGATGCCAAAATGATGAGTGTCATTGAGTCTCATCATTTAATCTCAATGATTTATCAATCCGGGGTGGTGTCCAAGGCTGTCTACGATAGAAGGCTAGGGTAGAGTACAATTCAGGCATTCAGATTTCAAGCATTTATTGGTGAAGCAGATTTTGGTTTAGCCTTTTGGTGTCACACTAAACCTAGTCTAAAGAATGGAAACTAAAATAAATTACAGGAATTGAAAACTAATTCTAAGTTGCAAGAATTGAAATCTAACTACAATTGCATGAATTGAAATTGCTAAATTGAAATCTAATCTACTTTTGCAGAATTTAAATTGCTGAAATGAAATCCTAAGTTACATTTGCAGAATTGAAATCTAGTTACTTTTGCATAATTGAAATGATGCTTGTAAATGAAACTTATTCTAAAAACACCTGTCAATGCCCTGCCACAAAAGGTCGTCAAGCTTCTACTATAGGAATTGACAACAAAATGAAATATGCTGAAAATGGAAAGTTGCTAAAATAGAAAGCAGGGAAAACATGGAAAGCAAAGGAAAAATGCGTAATATAATTTTTCAGCTGACATACACACAAATGTTGTACACAAACATAATAGAAAACATAAATCACATAATACAAAATAAAAACAAGAAAATGAAATCTGGCAAGCAATCTATTAATTCTACTATAGCAAAATTATAGATTAAAACCTGCCATAAAATCCCTCCTTCTAGATCTGAAAGTGGGCCCATACTTCCTGATCTAGAAGGAGGTGAAAAGCACTCCTTAACTAATTAACACTCAAAACAAAAAATGATAAAATAGCTGCACTTTTATTGATGACAAAACATGCTGAAAACTGTTACAGAAAATTATTGTACAGTCCTAATTGCTGCTATTGAAAACTCTCCTCTATTCTAATTCCTAACTGGCTCAACCAAGGAGGGAGCTGTGTTATTTATATAAATATTTACAACATATCCCATGCTCAAATCAGCCTATGTGCTACTTTACAGTGATTTGCCAATAATTCTGGATCTAAAATAAATGCAAATCTGGACAGTTTGTGTTGCAGTAGTAGTCATTGGCCCTTAGAAAGCATCTTCAGTGGTGGGAGTACATGGGAGGAGTCTAGAAATATCTCACACATCTTTCTCCACTTCAGAATATGCCATTTCTATCTTGCAAACAACTTTCTATTATGTTGTAGTTTTTCTGGGTTTATCCTAGAAGAGGATCAAAATTGATCTTTTCCATGAATGGTGGCTTTGGATGGCAAGGACGACAAAGTCATATGGGAGATATTTTCCTTTAACCTTTTCAACCTTCTTTCCCTTTTTCCATCATCAAAAATAGTCAAAAATTCAAAAAGCACTTTTCTGTTCTCATTCCGAAGATAAGTGGCTCATTTCGAAGAGACTGCATTTCTCATTCCGAAGATGTCTTGTTCATTCCGAAGATCTTCAGAATGAACAACTATGTGCTCTTCAAATGATTTTAGCTACATTTCTCAAGTGGATTAGCCCTCAGGATCAGATTGCAATAGCCTTCATTCCTCTCCATGTGTGAATTCCATGCCTTGCCATTCATTGGTAGCTTGCTAGAATTTACATGGTAAATTACTGCATTTTCCAGTTCTCTGCACAGTTGTAAAATATTGGCATTTCTTGCAAATTCAAACAAATTAGAACATGGAAAAATTATTCAAATATCAACATGAAGGATTACATCAAGTTGCTACTGAATTTATACACTTCATTCACCAAGTAACCATGCTGAAATAGTGCAACAATGCTGCACAATTGTCCCTGCTCTGTTATACCTTGTTGTTGCCTATTTAGACCATGTGGGAATGCTTCTAAATAGGTCAGATGTCTTCTGTAGTCCTTCTGAACTCATTCCATCCATATCCTCATGCTTTTCTTGACAACTTCAAGGTGTTCCTATAAAGTGACAACTTGCTGATTTTTATATGGCTATTTTTTCAGATTTTCAGATTTATGACAGTCCTAAACTTTTGGCTTCAATGTGGATTTGAAACAAGTTGAAGGGCAGGAAAACATTCAAAAACCATTGAGAAGTTAATGGATATCAGCATACCACATTTGGTTAATTGAAATGCATGTTCTTACTTGCTACTTAATCAAGCAAAATCAGTCACAAAATGCTGAAAATAGTCAAAAACAGAGATATAGTATTCCTAACATAAAATCATGCAAACACTTAACAAATAGTATATTTTAGTCAACTATTTGGCAATTAACTTATCATATGGTAGTCAAACATTGTGCAATAATGAGGCACTTTTGGGCCTCATCACCCCCCATACTGAGATACAGGCAGTCTAGAGATGGAGTTTAGCCTGTCCTCCACTTTAAAATCCCAACCTGAACCTATTACTAGATAACTAATACTTTGGTTCTATAGGCCTCTTATAGTCTAAGATCATTACCATGCCAATGGTAATGCTTGAAGTATCGCATGGCGTAGTTTGAGTTAGAAAGATAATGAACATTCACAGTGAATGGTTCATTATCATCCTCATCCATGGGTACGGGAGATGCAATCTGGTCTAAACCTCCATAGATGAAGTTGGTTTGGTTAGGTGGTACCCCCAATGGTTCCACTGTACCTATGGGAAGGTGATGGGCTTGTGGTCGGCCCATGTCATGTGCAGTATCGATAATAGGCATGAACGTCATGTTTTACAAAATATATTACCCTAATCCAATATTAACCAAATGGACAGTCACTTGCGATGCAAATGACCCCACTGAAGACATAGGTGAAGTAGGCTGAGGTACCTATTCAACACCTCTTTGAAATTCCTCTACTTCCATGGGAGTAGGGGCTTTAAAAATAATCGACTTGGGATTTTGCTTTATCTTCTTTTTTCCCACCTTTTCTTTCAACTTCCTATCATCTCGCTATATCATGGACGCAGTCGATCTAATAGAAGTAGTTGTTGTATGATCCGATCATTGAGATATGAACGTTACAGTTCTAGGACACACTTCTTTGACATTACCTCTTAGATATTTCATTGGTGATACTGTTCGCACATCCAGGTGCATTGAGGGGAGCACAAATTCCCTTGATAAATCTGTTAGATTCACGTATTTAAAAGGTTCTTCATTCGAAGGCACCACGTGAACCTATCCCTCATGAATGTATTTGATACACTGGTGTAGAATAGAAGGGATGTAATGCATCTCTTTGATCCAAGGCCTCCCTAGAAGTATGTTATACTACATAGCACATTTAATTATGTGACACATAACCAGGATGGTCTTTAGTTGTACCTAAATAGGTAAAACTATAGTACCGACCATTGAGCATAATGCATCATTGAACACTTTCAACGTGAAGGTAGAAGGGATGATATGCATCTTGGTTAACTTCAATTGAGTTAACACCTTTGTAGTTATGATATTGATCGATGACCCCATGTCGATAAAAACCCGCTTGAACATTTTGTCATTCACACATGCAATAATATGTAGTAGCAGGTCTACTTTAACAATGAAAACAATCTTGACTTCATGGTCATTAAATTGAATGATCGATTCCTAGCACTGTTGCACATGCCCCATGAAGTGTGTAAATGCTTCGAGATCCTGAGGCTGCACTTCTATGGACCTTAAGATATCCATGAGTGTCTCCCTATGCTTAGAAGACTACTAAATAAGCTCATAGATTGAAAAATTTGATGGAGTTGTCTGTAGGTTTTGAATCAACCTACTTCTGATGGTCACCACCGGTCTAGTTGGTGGGTTGGGCACATACTGGGCTGGCCTTGGAGGAGGCACAACTTGGACCCTAATAGGCATTGGAGGTTGATTCGGTCATTCATACCTCATGTTTCTTGTGACAACATTGACCATACCGACGAACCCCTAGGTTGGTGGTTTGATACATACTTGGTTGACCTGGCCAACATTATTCTTGGGTGCCTCATGATTTGGTAGAGGATTTTTTTAAATCCCCATATTTTGATTATTAGGTGCTTACAAGTTGTTGACAGGAAGTATACCTCTCTCGATCATATTTTACATAAGATGTTTGAAAGACCAACGTACCTCTATGTCATGGCCTTTTGATCGATGAAAGATGCAATAATGATCATATTTATAGCCTTTAGGCTTAGGTTGATTAGGATCCATAATCTTGACTTTGGATAAATTTATAGCCTTAGCCTTGCATAACTGATGAAAAATTGAAGTCAACGACTCCAATAACTGAGTGAATACATGTGGTGGGTGTTGCTCCTTATTTTTATCCTTGTAATTGTTGTTGCATTGCTCATACTGCATAGGCGAAGGTTGGGCTTGATAAATTTACTTTTGCTACCTTTTTTCTCTTTTGAAGGTTCAACACTACCTGATTAATATGGGCCGGCTTGGCCTGTTGTCTCTCAGTTCTTTTCTTATGCCCCTACTTATTCCTGAGCTTCAAGTTACCCTCCTACAACTTGATATCCTCAATCACCTTGGCTTGCACTAAAGCTTCTTCGAATGTCTGGTATTGCTGCAACTATAGCAACCATAAAATGTGCTTGGCACAACTCTTCATGAATATTCATGTTAATTTAGAGGACGAGATAGAGAATGGCAGCTTTTACATCATCTTCCTCCATAATTTTCCATAATATATCACTGGCTCATCATCATGTTGTGTTAGAGCAGCCAGAGCAGATAAGTTTACCTTATTCTTGATGCCAAAGGAGAAGCATTCAAGAAATGCATTAGCTAGTTGTTTGAAACTAGTAATGTTGTGCCTCTTTAATTGGTTGAACCACTCTTGAGCTAGTCTTGAGAGGGTCGTGATGAAGGTGCACAGGAGCAAAGCATCGTTGCTCTCAATCTGAAAGCACATATCTAGAAAACTAGTCATGTGCTCCTGTGCATCTTCCTCTCCTTAAAAATTTTCCAGTCTAGGCATCTTGAAATGCTCAGGATATGCTAGAATAGGCACTAAAATGCATAGAGGTTCATTATGAATTTTGTTCAAGGTAGGCTTCTAATAAGTCGTTCCTTGCTTCTCTATAGCTTGGACCTTCTTTGCTAAGATCTTGTAGGCTTGTGAGAAAAGAAACTCCTCTCAAGATTGTCTTGGAGGTGGCTTCAGAGGTAGGTTCTTTCTCGGTCGAGGCGGGGGACTAGGCTTGCCCTCCTCCTCAAATTGGAAGATTTTAGGATATTCTTGTTCTAATTCCTCTCCCACTTCATTCTCATACTGCCTATTTTCATGTTGTTCGGATGCTGGATGCCAATTTATATGTTGAGTTGCATGGTGAGTATGTTTGTCTATGTGCTCATGGTGTAACTTGGGCTGTGAAGCCACTCATATATTGACACACTCCTTGATATTACTATGAGGATGTAAACCAGCACTAGCCAATATATCCTCTCTCTCCACATGCTCCTTATGATCGAGGATGTGTTGTTCACGCATGCGTTATTCATACAATTTTTACTTGATGAACCTCTGCCCCTGAGTATTCTTATTTTTGAGGTGCCCTTTATCTACGTGAACATACTCCAATTGATCATGGAGAATCTACCATATTTGTTCCAACATTAGTCTATGAGCCCTATTAATATGAAATCCATCTGAGGCCTCAGGGGAGTGTGCTCTGTTTGAGCAACTTTATGAGTATGTCCTCTAGTGGAATAATTTGCCACACTCTTGCCTTAGTCTATAAAGATGGAATTCATGTCAGGTTGTCTCCTATACTCAGTGCCTACATGCAATGCAGGAGCACACATATCTCAAGAACACTTGGAGCAATCTCTAGGTTCTTGGCCCATCCTAATGGAGATTCTACTACACATGCTCACAGGACAAGAGGTTGCAGGCATAGGCTTGTATCCTAAATTCCCTAGGACTCTTTCTAGACCATCCAATTGTTTGCTATGCCATGGCTCATGAGGTGGTGTACCATTTTATCCCACTTTGGATATATCTATGGTAAACTTGGTATGTTCACCCCTATAGGGAGTCTGTGTGGGCCTGTTCTCAAAAGCAACCCTCTCTGTTCACCCTTGAATGGGTAGATATTGGACATGTCTATGCTCTAACAAAGGAGGTTATGAGCCTCCATTAGATACCGGTCGAAGGGGTACTAATCTAGATCCCTTAATGACATATTCTTCGATAGAACCCATGGATCCACGTGGAATACGATCACGATAAATACTACCATATGTGAAACCCCCATGATGGGAAGTCCCATGATCCAATTTTTTTCTAGAGGGATGTCTAGTACTTCCTCTAATTGAGGTATTCTCAATGGAATCCCCTCGTGTAGAATTATCCCCTCTAATGCTCAGTGAGTGATGTACAAGAAGATTCTATAATTGAGGGCATTCTACATCATGATGTGCACTAGGTGGAGCTTAGGCCTTGATCTTGGGTCTATGGCTGGGTTTACCACTCTATGTTCACACCATTGTGTATCCTATGTCTAGATTTAACTTTTATTAGCACACAAAGAATACAATGATGATTATATATTTTTACAATTTTAAAATGAGCCCTAAACTGTTTGATGTGTTTTCAATTTTTTGTATCAGTAAAGTAACTCTTATCATGTTTTGCAAAGCATTGATGATTTTCTTAATTGTTTAATGGATTTCACCTATATTCTCACAACTCGACAACCTAGCTATGAACTCCAGGTCATGTAATCCCCCAAAGTGTGGCAATGAAAGTCCACACCTAGGCAGGGAGCACAGGTCCTCCTAGATCCTCACCCATTTTCACCCAGTCAGTGTCATACCCTCCGAAGAGGAGTATATGCAAATTTTCTAGGCTAAGAAAGGTTCTTGGATCTGGTATTGGTCTAGAACATAGGGTACATGGGAGTTGGGCCAACGTATGGAAATCACCTCCACCATCATTGAAACCCTACTAGTGGTTGGATGTGACTTCCAAATCACTAGCGTTTGCTTTGGAACATGGTGTGTGTGTGTGTGTGTTATTTTTAATTTGCATAAAGGAAATATGCATAATACAACACTCACATGATCATTTCCTACATTATATGCAGAAAAAGAACGTTTTATATTCATAAAGTATGCATGCTACATCGTACATGATCTTTCGACAATGCAACTTTACGATGAAAATGACCTTTTATTAGGCCTCAAGCATGCAAAATAAACACACAAATTATTCTAGCATGCTGGATTCTAGGGTAGACTACAATCAGAGGTCCACTGTTCCTAGCAGCACCTAGCAAAAATTAAGAAACAATAACCCTAAGGACCTTAGTTTGTTTTATCCTTCTTTCATGGTTATCCTACTTAAATTTCATTTTTTAGTCTCTCAAAAAACATAGACAAAGAAATAATGCACAAAGAGTGAAAATGGGGCTTACCTAAGGTCCTCATCTAATTAAGCTTTGATTCCCTACTCTATGATTGATCTGCTGCTAACCGTAGCTTTGATGAGTGGCTGCGATTGTTGCCCACACTTTTCAAACACGGGCCAACTTTTTACCCATGACTGCCAGCCGCGGTGAGTACCTACCATAAAAACATAGACCATAATCAGTAAATTATGGCAAAAAATATAGAGTTCCACTATGATCAGCTTCTGCAACCACAAAAAATGCTCACACCTAATACGGTCTATTGCAATTAAAGAAAGATAACAACAAAACATACACCAATTGACAAAAACAAGGGAAATAAAATACAAGAATCCTTTATTAATTCCAAATTGAGTCAATTTAAATATTCATCCCTCTTAGGGATACCCACTTTTATACTTCAATTACAATAGATCTAATTCCCTTTTAGGGTAGATGTGAATCAAATGCCTTCTAGGGTGACATGAACTGCTCTAGGGTGTCGATGACCCTCTTATCCATTATTAGAGTCATTTGTTTTCTTGCATACCAAAACCCTATTAGTCATGCATGCAATAAACAACAAGAAACATTAAAAACAAAGGAGGCCTCTCTTGATGAGGCTTTTTAAGGAACTTTCACAAAAATATGCCATAACAAGTATGTAATCAAGAAAATGAATAAAACATGGTAAACCTAGGTTAATCATGAAATTTTTCCATCAAACATGTGTAAGAAAGCAAGTACTATCTATCTATTGGGTTAGTTTATCAAATGGAAAGCATAAACACATGAAATAACCATAATTGCACTAATCACAAAATTGACAACATGAATGGAAATCTACCTTAAATGCCTAATTAGACAGATCAAGAATATCTAAAATGTAAATTAAATCTATAATAAGCATAGTATGATCTACCTAATTAATCTAAAGAAAATAACACAATGGGATCTATCATCGTTTGCTCATCGTAGGTATGATGTGTGGCTAGCACTATTCACCACGACTGATAGCCGTGATGGGGCTCTGAATAGGTTTACCCTCCAAATCTGGGCTTAATATCTGATCCACATTGCTAAATTGATAGTCAACGGTTGCCTCTATGTCCTTTGATATATTTTGTGGTTGAATTGATTAGATGGTGCATGAATTGCATTAATTGGCGTTTCTTGGCTCTCTTGGGCTCCTAAGACCTCCATGTCAATGTGATCTTCAATTGGGTAGCAAAAGTGTCCCTCTCTATGCATCTAGGTGAGTATACAATTTGAGAGGGCTTCATTACTCAATTGATTATGCTTCTCTCTTTTTCCCCAATTCGAAGGGGGTACTTATAGCAATTTCCAAGGGGCTAGGAGTAGCTTCATGAGGAAGCTAAGATCAAGATTGGGCAGTTGATTTTGTTGGATGGAAGGATCCAGAACCTTCCTTGCTCAAACCACTCCAATCTACAACCAAATTTGGGTCAGATGAAGGCCAAATAATTTTGATTGTTGACCATGGATGACATGCATGTTGAGCACTGCTAATCGTAGGTGTCAGTAGTGGCTAGCACTGACTAGGCAAAGATGCCCAAATTGAGTGGTAAAAACCACTGCTATACGTCGAATTTATCCAAAGGTCTTCCATATGGTCTTCTAGCATGTCCCATATGAGTAGTTGCCTCGACATGATGCATTTTAGGTGTATACAGTACCTAACATTCCATCTCCCTTAAAACAATGTTTTATCCTCAATATATAGGAAGAAACTAAATAATATGATCTTCTAAGTGAAGATAAGAATTGGTACCAATCTTGATCATCCATCCATCCTAATGAAACTCTGATTGGTGTTGTTCTTTGGTGATGCCAAGCTGCCCTTGTGCCATTTGAATACCCATAGTTTTTGTTCTTCTAGTTCCAAGTATATCCCTATTTTCATGATTGTTGCCTCTCATGGTGATGTGGATGATGATATGCTCCAATATTTTGTGCCTCTATTTTATGCTTTTCTCTCATGCTCCTCTCTTTTGGATATTTTTTGAACTTTGCTTTAACTCCATATTTTATCTCTACCATTGCTTCCTCAGATTCTACTATAGGTTCCTTCATGTGTTCTTCAATTTGTTCTCCTACAATGGTTTCTTGGTTTTCCATTAATCCTTGCTATCTAAGCTAAAAAATATCATGCAAAGTTATCTTCTTTCTTCTATACCATACTTTCATAAATTTATTTTGTACATCTATGTTAATAGTGCCCAAAAAATGTAACCAAGGATATCCAATAATAATATCTTTATCATCAATCTCAATAGCATATAAATTTGAGTGTAAAACATATTTATCCAAGGTAATATTCATATATTCAAAAATTTGAAATTATGCTTGCTACTAGGGTTTATGGATATAGTAAAACTATTCTTTTGGATGCAACCATGAACTTGCAAAATAAATTTTTGATATTCAAACAATTTTTTTAACATTATTTGGCACCAAAGGTGTGATTTCCTTGGCTTGCATATCCTTATCATTTTTCTTCAATCCTCATTTGCTTAAAAATGCAACTTCAAATTCTTCCCATGTGAATGTATAATTATGGGCTTGACCAAAGTTTGAAAACCAAGAAAAAACTTCCCCTTTCGAAGCATTGCAACACTCAATAAAATTAAAAACATCTAAATATTTTCAACCATTCCCTTGCATCAATATCAACTTTTTTAGAGAATTTTGACAACTCCATGACTTTTTTTCAAAGCAACTAGGGTTTTAAATAATAAAAAATTCTCAAAAATTAAAATTTCTTAAATATTATCTATTCCTTGTTCCAAACAATGAAATCTATAAATTTCCTTCAAAATAAGTCAAACAACTGATTTGCTTACCCATATTGAAAAGTATGAATATTTTTCTTTTTGCACGAATTTTTCGTACAACCCCAAAACACCACCAAAATCCCAACTTGCAACATCTATAACTCCCTCAATACTCATTAGAATTTAACAAGTGAGTAGTCATTTTTTTAGTACTCATTATAACCTATATGTTGATGGAAAATGATTCTAAAAATGACCGTTAGAAAATTTAATACAATTTTGTTTCTTTTGGAAAAAAATTACGCAACCAAAAATAATACAAATATCTCAAATTCAAGCAGTTGTAACTCTCTCAATACTTATAAAAATTTATCAAATGAGCCATAATTTTTGTAGTACTCAAAATAATCTGCATGCTGGTGCCAAAATCTTCTGAGAATGACTACTAAAAATTTTAATAAGATTTTCTTGTTATTTTGAAAAAAAATGTACGACCAAAAAATAACACAAATAACCAAACTTCAAACAACCATAACTTTCTCAACACTTATCAAAATTTAACAAATGAGAAATTATTTTTATAGTACTCAAAAATATCTAATGTGACTATTGAAAAACCTTCTAAAAATGACTATTGAAAAAAATATGGCTCCTACAAAATGTGACAAAAAAAACATTCCCTAGCTTTGCAAAAACAACCCCACTTTACCAAAATTGATGCTCTGATACCAAATATTAAGAATATATCTTCTAATAAACAAAAAAACATTCACCAATATGTGAAAATATTCAATAAGCATCCACAAATAAATTGGAGAATAATAATCCACACAATAAAATAGAGATTGATAATACCCTTAAGGTAGGACAACATCGTATAATGCTCCTCATTGGAAGGAAGCCAATCCACAAGATCTCCATCTCCATGATCCAAGACTTCTAATAATAATCCAAACATTAAGAACCTATCTTCTCATTACCATAAATCATTCACCAATATTGTAACAACCCGATCAAACTCACTAGTTGCAACATCCTAATCTATCTCACAAGTTTGGAGGCTTTTTTTTTTAAATTAGATTTAGTCGATTCATCCAATGTTTAATTAGTACAACGTATAGTCAGCCACTTTTCGATTAAGGTCACTATAGATTACCTCGAAGTGGATGAGATTGGCCAAATCTCATAGATGGTGCCATTTAGTGGATCTATCCTTCTCATCCTCAACCCTGGTATTAGAACCTAAATGTTGAGCAAGGTGCAGCGATAGTATTGTCATTGTTGTCAACATAGTCAGAAATATCGGTTGATGTAGTGGACAGGAGTTCAGAGGTTATTCAGAGTATGTACAGTGAAGTTAAAAGCTCATGAGGATGTTTTTGATGTTTGGGTGAAGTTGTTACAGGTTGTCCAAGAAGACCGAAGTGGCCCATATGCAAAAGTTAAGCGAAGAGAAGAGAAAATGCAAGGATAAAAAGTGTCATGATATCGCAACATGTTGCATTTTTGCGGCTAGAAGAGAAGAGAAAATGCAAGAAGAAAAAGTGTCACGATATCATGACATGTTGCATTTTTGCGGCCAAAAGAGAAGAGAAAATGCAAGGAGAAAAAGTGTCGCGATATCACGACATGTTGCATTTTCGTGACCAGAAGAGAAGAGAAAATGCAAGGAGAAAAAGTGTTGCGATATCGCGACATGTTGCATTTTTGCGGCCAGAAGAGAAGAGAAAATGCAAGGAGAAAAAGTGTCGTGATATCGCGACATGTATTTTCACGGGCCAAAGCTAAGAGAAAGAGCAAGGAGAAAAAGTGTCGCGATATCGTGACATGTTGTATTTTCACGGGCCAAAGCTAAGAGAAAGAGCAAGGAGAAAAAGTGTCGCAATATCGCGACATGTTGTATTTTTGTGAGCCAAAGCTAAGAGAAAGAGCAAGGAGAAAAAGTGTCACGATATCGTGACATGTATTTTCGGGGGCCAAAGCAAAGAGAAAGAGCAAGGAGAAAAAGTGTCACGATATCGTGACATGTATTTTCACGGTCCGATGCAAAGAGAAAGAGCAAGGAGAAAAAGTGTTGCGATATTGCGACATGTAGCATTTTTGCGGTCCGATGCAAAGAGAAAGAGAGAGAAAGAAAAAGTGTCATGATATCACGACATGTCACATTTTTGCGACTCGAAAAGGCCAGGTAGGCAAAGAAATAAAAAGTGTCACGATATCGTGACATGTCACATTTTTGTGACTCAAAAAGGCCAGGCAAGCAAAGAAACAAAAGTGTCACGATATCACGATAAGTCACATTTTTGCGACTCAAAAAGGCCAGACAGGCAGAGAAAAAAAAGTGTCATGATATCATGACATGTCGTATTTTTGCGACTCAAAAAGGCCAGACAGGTAGAGAAACAAAAGTGTCGTGATATCGTGACATGAATACCAGGATGGTGAAACTGAAGACTGTAGAGTGACATGGACCCATAAGGAATATTTAATGATTTTAAATCATTTAAGATGGTCGTTACATATGGAAAGAAACGGACGCATGCCCATGTGGAGAAAATGAACAGTCGTGGAAGGAGAAAACGAACAGTCGTTAAAATAGAAAATGAACAGTCATGCAGGGAGAAAACAAACAGACATGCAAAGAGAAAAAGAACAGACATGCAAAGAGAAAACAAATAGTCATGCAAGGAGAAGAAAAATAGTAATGATCGAGAAGACGAACAGTCATAGTAAGAGAATATGGTGTCAATTATTTGCATGTAACGTGTTTGACAAAATGCCTACTCTATATATACAAAAGGAGTTACATAAAGAAGGCGTTACAATTGACAAGTGGTGCATGAGAATATGAAATAAGGAATTACAACTAGAGTTACAAAGAGAAATGATGGTTATAAAAGGAGTGTTGCTCGTAGAATTTTAATTGGTGAATTTATCTTACGAAGTGCACGAGAGGAGTGTGAGAGGCGAGCGAGAGGTGAGCGAGAGGCGAGCGAGAAGGGTGTGTGTTGCATGAGAGATGTTGAGTAAGCAATAGACCAATTAGGGTCTTGTAAAAGTGAAGGCATTATTATGTCAATCTTCTAGTTTCAAAATTGAAGTCCAAGTTGGTGCTTAGCATCAGGGGTTGGTTCTCCTTTCTGTTGGTGCAGATAAATCAGGGGTTGGTGCTCCTTTCTATTGGTGCAGATAAATCAAGGGTTGGTGCTCCTTCCAGTTGGTGCTGGTAAATCAGGGTTTGGTGCTCCTTTCTGTTGGTGCAGATAAATCAGGGATTGGTGCTCCTTCCAATTGGTGCTGGTAAATCAGGGGTTGGTGCTCCTTTCTGTTTGTGTAGATAAATCAGGGGTTGGTGCTCCTTTATGTTAGTGCAGATAAATTAGGGGTTGGTGCTTCTTCAAGTGGATGCTGATAAATTGATTGTAAAGTTAGTGCTTTGCAAATGCTAGTACATCTTGTGTTGTGTGATGTTCTCTTGTTATACTTGCTTTATTTGGTTTTAAGTTTTCATTGTTTTGGATTTAAGAGTTGAATATTTAAGTTTTAAAGAGCTACACTGATTCACCCCCCTCTTAGTGTCATTGTGAGACTAACACTAAAACCATAGCTTGGGGTTATCCTCTAAGACCCATAATACTTAGAGGGGAATGCATACTTTCCCTAACCTATCTTGGTTTTGAAGAGTAGCGTTTATTTACGTATATACCTAGTTATTAGTTGTTTGTCCATTAATCTAGAGTCAACTAAGACCATGCAATTTATTTGGATTTGGACCTGGTCTCACTTGCCAATTCATGAATAACAATGAGTTGTCCCATTCCAACTATCATGGATTTTGTCTAGCTCATTTTATCATGCTAGTTTACACTTATTCATAAATTATATAAAGAGCCATCATCGTACTGCTCGCTCAATGGCCTAGAGGGACATACCATACCGCACCTCTATTAGAGTATATTACATCGTTTGGGTTATGTAAATGTACCACCTTTGGTACATAAATAGAGTAGGAGTTTACTTTAGAGTAAAGTTATTTTAGGAGTATGGTACAAGGTATTATTTTCATATCCTTTCATGGAGTGTTCATTTCCTCCATTATATAGCATTGTACTATTTTTATCATTTTTATTAATGGCATATTTATGAGTTATTTACAGATGTTCATTTCATTATTTTCCTACATATTATTGTGCCATTAGTTTACATTTATCTTAGATTAGTTATCTTGCATCCTATGGTTGTTCTTCCTGTAATACTAGCCCATCAAAAGCTAATAGTGGTATTAGATCACATGGTAGAATAGATAGGAATTAGGGAGAGCCACAAAGAGATATTAAGAAAAATTTAAAATTATTAGTTCCAAAAAAATTTAGATTACATTTGGCTAGATTCTTTCCTCAAGGTTGTAGAAAAACTCATGAAGACTAGGACTCGACATAGATTCCACTAGATTGATAAATCAACTAGTGAAGATTCATCAACTCTAGATCTAAGAATTTTCTTCCATTACAATCCTAATACTTTATTGTAGAAAAGGAGATTCGAAGTGAGGTGGGAAGCTTATTACAAAAGAGATAGGAAGAATATATTCTTCAGAATTAATCTAGCACTATAAGAAACAATCAGAAGAACAAATATTTGGAGGCCTGAGGAAAATGTCATATTACTATAGATTGAGAGTCCGCTAGAAGTAAAAGGTTCCATTACTAGGAGATTGACACCTTGAAGAAGCTATAGATGCCCTTAGAAGTTCTAGTTACAAAACTCCTAGATTTGAAAGAGTGGAGTTTGGTGATGTTCATTAAAGCCTACATATTGCACAAGGACTAGCAAGGTCCTATTATAGATTCTAGAAATAAAAAATATTAGAGATCCAAGAGGAATATCTCATTACCAACACTTCCATAGTAGAAGGTTGAAGGAAATGTCTCATTTGGAAGACCATAAGAGATGCAAGGTTAAAGACCTTGGTGAGGTCTCAAGGAGAAAGAAGGTGAAGGCTTGGTGAACCAAATTAAAGGAGATATATAGGAGCCCATTAAAGGAGTTCTTAGTAGAATTCATTAGAGAAATTTACCACCAAGAAGAAGTTTCTAATAAAGGAAGACTTTGGGATAATTATCACCATCTGACAACAAGCCCAATATTAGATATTTCGCAAGGAGTTTGTCAGATCTCAAAGGATATTGGTGAAGACATCAAGACTTTTAGATTCTTGAGAAGAGGTCCTAGATCAAATTCGGAATACAACAAGGAGGAGAATCAAAATAACCTACTACAGTTAAAGGGTAGCAAGTTAGAGTTTTTATTGAAGCTACAAAAAGGTGAGTTAAAGAGCTATTTAAGATAGCCAAGAATAGCTACAATTTCATCCAGTTAAGTACAAAAATTTGGTGAATAATCATCAAGAAATCCTTCTTCTATAGAAATCATTAAGGTAAGCAACTTGGGTGCAAATAAGTTCATTAATTAAACTTTAAATTAATTCCATTAAGCACCATATTTAAAGTTTTAAGAAGTTGCAAAGATAAGGTTGGATATTATAGTCTTCAAAAGAGTGCAGAAGGAAGGTTATTTTAAAGGTTAATACCTACACATTAAAATAGGAGTTAGATATAATTCGATAGAAAAATATTTATCATCTTCCTATTATCTAGTTACAGCAAAGAAGAATACATTGAGTTATAGATTTTATAGTCCTCTACAAATATCAATTACTAAGTATATATTGTAAGGAGTAATAAGGTGATATTAATATTACACTAGTCTAGTTGTTCTTTAGATGAACTAAGTATGTTTAGGTTGCAGTGAAAATTAGTGCATACTTTCAAGCATTTTGAGGATTTAGTTATAGGATCAATAAGGTGAAATTGCTACACTCCAGTCACTCTTAAGAGCATCAAACCTAGAGATATTATTAATGCTATTTACCCTTAAGTTTTAAAGTATATTAAGATGTTATAAAAGGAAGTTTCAATGCACAACGTAGGGAAAAAATGAAGTGTCTAAAGACACTATTAAGCATCCAAAATATATTGTGTATATTGGTGAAAGTAAGTCACCAAATGAAGACAACATAACAACAATATTACTCTCAAGAAGTTCAAAGGTCGTAAAAATAAAGGAGTATATTTGGACTTCTATCCTAGTGCAATTTAAGGTACTAAACCTTAAGTATTACGAAAATTTTCACGTGCATGAGAAGCACCACTTTTGTCTCTTCAAACTTAGATAAGAAGGAAAAAATATTTAACTTTACAAGGGTATTCAAATATGGTTATAAAATAGTCATTCCAGCAAGGTATAAGGGTATAGTTCAAGAAAGATAAGAGACCCATAAAGGGGCTCACATTACTGAAAATATGAGGTGCCTAAAGGACACCATATTCATCATCGAATTGATTGCCTACAACAAGAATCTAGCCTACAACATCAAGACAATACAAGGAGGTCATTACCGATTGATATCTAAGAAAACAAGTAGCAATACTAAATAAAAGCACAAATAGGTAAGGTACAAGGAGTTTTACCTATGATAGATGAATTGCAAATTGAAACAAAGATCTATTTTCCACCATTGGAGTTTCATATAATCTCCATCAAAGCATTCTTTATTACCTTAGCTAGAGCCACCCACACAACATACATGTTTGCTTGGAAAGAAGGCGTTGGAGACAAGTTATCAAGAGTGTTTGTTGGCAAGAGATATATAAGATATAATACATTGGAGGGAAGTTCTATATGTAGAAAATATAAGCACCACTTGTCACAATAATTCTAGTCATCCTCACATTCCTCAACATATATCCAAGAGAAGAGCGTGCAAGGAATAATCTAACATCTATCTTTTAGTGGTTACAAGCATCATTGAGAGGTTACTTACCATAATCATCATTGCAAGGATGAATGAGCATTGGTATCAAATTCTCACCTTTCAAGTAACTCTCAAGTACTACTTGTCCAAAGCTAAAAGGTATTTGCACTATTTAAAGCACCTAAAATTTGAGGGGAAATAAAAATTGGCACACAACTAAGCATTGAATATAGGAGTCAAAACGCTATTCCAAGAGGAGAGAAATATGCTCGTTTGTATTTAAGAGCCTCTATCATTTGCAAAAGTGTGCAAGAATTTAGAATAAACTTTGGACACCATCAGAATGGATGAAGTACTCATCAAGAAGGATAGTCTAAAGATTTCAACATTGGAGTGGAAGCATATCTAAGAGCACGTTGAAACGAGGTGCATTATATACCATCATAAGAGGACATTCGATAGACCTATTATAAACTAGTGAAGAGATGCAATGAATATTGAGGAGGTTGAATTCAAATTATAGCAATCATCGATCTTATTAAGGTATTTTATATGGTTTAATTATTTTGCTTTCATAAGGAGTAATAAGGGATAGCATAAGGTTGAAATCAATATTATCATTTGCATATGCAAAATCAACCTTAATCAATTGAAATAATATAAAGGAATTCATAGTATTTCAAATCATTTAGTTGGAATAATTTAATATTTGCAATTAAAAACCATAGGATAAATAAGAGTTACTACTTGGAAAACAATATTATTGCAAATATTATCATTATCATTAATTTCTAATATTCCAAGTTTTGGAGTTATAAGGTCTACTACATCAAACATATACTATTGGAATATTAAACTATTAAGGGGTATAAAAGGAAGTTCATTATCTGCTTAAAGAAATTGGAATTATATACTTATACTTTTCTCATACTCATACTAAAGGGATAAAAGAAATCCAACCATAGATAACTTCAAATAGATAAGTGCATAGTTCATTAGGAGAGATAAGGTAAAATAGAAGTTGATTATTGATTTACAAAATATTACAAATTCAATTCAAAGGTGAACTATTACATACTAAACACTTTATCAAAATATACTAGGGAGACATAAGGAATCCTACAAAACCTAAGTCTAGAAAGGAATTATTAAATTGGTTCATATTCTCTAAATTAGGGAGTCATAAAGTAGACTACTTCAAAGTATCTATCCAAAGTATTAAAAGAACCCTATCATACAACACAATGGATAAATTAGGAAGAGAAACACATTACAAAAAAACTCAAGATCAAAAGCTATCCAATATATCATATCATATATGCAAAATCACTTCAAATAGTTTCATAGGTCAAAGTGAAAAGTATATATGGAATATGTTTTCAGGGGTAAGCTATCACATGACAAGAAATCTATATTGGTTTGATTGTCTTGAAGTCACCAATAGCTACAAGTTGAAAATTGTAGATGGAAATAACTATCATATACATGGATATGGGTGTGTGTCACCTAGTAAATTATTTCTAAACTTTCTACTACATAATGTAATGTATGTTCTTGGATTGATATCTAATCACATTTTAGTATCCAATCTTGTAGAAAGTAAAAGGGAGGTTGTATTTAGATACATGAATAGAGCTAATATGTGTCTTATAATACATTAAAATAAGATTGAATCTATTGGATCAATCCATAGAAATATATATGCTCTTTATTCTCTTAAAACTTTACAAGATATTGTTATGTTTCAAGACAATACTAATGTATTTTTTGAGAAACAAATTGAAGAGAATGAAGAACCTATATATCATAAAAATAGAAGAATAAATGGAAGGTTCAAAATTAAAATAATGAGAGGAAAACTACACTATGTCTTACTGGGCCATCTACAACCAAGAAAAGAAGAAGAATCTGAATAATATGGAGACACACATAAAAATTTAAGCAAATAAGACAATGAAATGGGCCAGAGGAATGAACTCAATTTCTAGTACCACATAGAAGAGACATATTGAATACTAAGTTTTCAATACCTAAATAATGTAATACATGGAGGTGTTAGAGTATATTACATCATTTGGGTTATGTAAATATACCACCTTTGGTACATAACTAGAGTAGGAGTTTTCTTTAGAGTAAAGTTAGTTGGTTAATTCAAGTATTGTAATAAATCCACAATTGTCAATGTTCAAGTTGTAAATGTGCATGTAGTCCACATGTACATGAGTCCTAGGTAGAGTAATGGCTAAGGAACCTATCTTCCTATATAAAAAAATCATAGTGAGTAAATGAGTGAGAGAGTGAGTGTGTGATAATAGAGATTTGGATTTAGATATAGAATGTGTGTTGTAGTTTAGTAGGATTGTACAATATAGTCTTTTCATATCCATTCATGGAGTGTTCATGTCTTCCATTATATAGCATTGTACTTTTCCTATAATTTTCATTAATGGTATATTAATGAATTATTTGCAAATGTTCATTTCATTATTTTCCTACATCTTTCTGTGCCATTAGTTTATAGTTATCTTAGATTAGTTATCTCGCATCTTATGGTTGTACTTCCTATAATATTGGCCCATCGAAAGCTAATATATGTTGAGTGATAATTTTACCCAATTTTAAAACCATACTCACAATCAGGGTATTGTTAGAAAACCCTCTCTTGCAAAGAAATTCAAAATTTCTCCAAGGTTCTTATTTGCTTAATGTGTGCTTGAATGTTTATGAAATATGCAAAATATGCTAAAATACCTTAGAGGTGCAAGTAAATGTTAACAAGGGGTCTGTGGTTTGGTATTACTTTGATTTGATATGCTCTTTATTGTTCATGAAATTTGAAAAATAGAAAATGTGACATTATTGGTCCTCTATGACCATCCTAGAACGGTGATTTAATTCATTTTATCTCAAAGTGTTTTAAGTAGATTTTATCTTCTTTTGTTAAGCAAATTTTAACAATTTTTATCTTCCTTTGTTAATATTTACTTTGAGCATAAAAGAAAAGACTAAAATCTAACTTTGAAATGTGAATCCTGAACAATGATTTAATTCATTTTATCTTGCTTTGTGAAAGAATTTTATCTTGCTTTGTTAATATTTTTTTAAAATAATAGAACCTGTGGAGTGCAAGAATTCATTTTGGAACCTTAAGAAATGCCTTAATTAAATGTGTCCAAATAATTTAATATGTTAGCCTTAAACAACAAAATTATTTGGATGCTCTAATTACTTCAAAACCCCCATTATTAATTTTAGTGCAAAACAATATAACCTTTTAGGGCTTTGAGTGCTTGATGGAACTTAAAGAAAATAAAATAAAAGGTAAAGAAATAACAAAAGTTAGGGTTAGAGAAAAAAAATGAAAATTATGAAATAATATGGAACAAAGTGCAAAAAAGCGATCAAAGAGAACTACTGTAAATTAATTCATCCTATTATACAAAAAAATTATGAATACCAAACAAAACCAGGTTAGACCTACGTTCACACAATCTAAATATAGTTAAGTGCAAGAGTCTAAGGGATAAAAACATGCATAAATTTTTTTGAATGATGCTACTATATCCATGCATCAAACACCATTAAATAAACTTAATGCATGTGAGATAAATATGTGCAATAAAGAGCGAATTGTATTCAAAATATTTTGTTTGCATACAAGGTGGAAAAAACTAGTTTTATAGTAGCTTCAAAATATTCCAATATTGTTCACGTGCTTCTGCTCCAAAAAATTTCATCCCTTTTTATGAGCTCCAATGGGATTTTAAATTTCTAACTAAACCATTCATTTCCTTTTCCCTTTGTTTTGGCTTCCTTTCCCTTTGCTCATGTGTCTTGTAACGTCTTGGAAATGCTTTTTTTATATGTTGGTAAAAATTTATTGAATCAATAAAACCATACAAGAAACAGAGAATCCCAAAACAATAACCCTTACAAGGGCCAGAAGAAAGAGACCCCCAAAACCATCGAGCACCCGACCAAAAGACACCCAACAAACAACAACCTCAACCAGGCATATCCGCAACAAGAAAATTAGCAAGATGACGAGAACAATCCAATGGGAGCTGATCCCATTCCCTAACATTCCAGTCTTCCTAAAACTCAGAAGCCCATTTTGCCAAGCAATCAACCACACCATTCCATTCCCTGGGAATATGAACAAAGGAAATAAACTCTAGATGTCGATAAATTTGAATGATCTATCGAGCCACTAATGCCAGCTACCAATGAACATTAGAAATATTATGAGTCTTCAACAAATTAATAATAATCTGAGAGTCCGACTCACAGATTATCTTCCACCATCCCAGAGCATAACCTTTTTCCAAAGCAAAATGAATAGCAAGGGCCTCCATATAATTATTAGTTTGCTTCCCCTTATAACAGGAGAAAATGAAAAGAGTTGCACCACTACTATCTCTCCCAACACCACCAATACTTGCATACCCAGGATTCCCTCTGGAAGAGCCATCAGTATTAATCTTAAACACCCCCGAGGTGGAGGATGCCATCTGCCATCTCTCTACACTTTTTGATTGAGGCCTCTCCTCCCGATCGATAAAGAAGGATGAGGGTCATTCTCCACTAAACCCAGGTCCTGCATCATCAAAATCTTAGACTGCTCCAAAGGAAGACTGATCTGACATTTAGAAGAAATAGTTTCTTGGATCATACCAATAATCCTCTGCCAAATCTGATAAACAGTTAACTTTCTACCTTGAAAAATTCTTCGATTTCTTTCAAGCCAAATCTGCCATATAATACATGAGGGCCCAATACTCCACGCAACTTGAAGAAAGAAAGCCTTAGTAGGAGGTCTTCCTAAACTCCTCCAGAACTCAACAAGAGAAGAGGCATGAGAACAAGACTGTTTCCACACCCTCCACCAAAGATGCCAAATTTCCCGTGCAAACGAACACTGTAAGAGCAAATGCCCTAAATATTCATCACTATTCTCACAAAGGAAACAAAATGAAGGGCCCTAAAAACCTCTCTTTTGGATATTATCCTAGGTAAGACATTTGTTCCTAGTAGCCAACCACAAATGGAAATTGCATTTGGGCCAGGAAAACTTATTCCAAACCTGTTTCCACCAAGGAACCTCCTCATCCCCAAAATGTTGCCTATCTAAAACATGGTAACTAGAAGCCACCGAGAAAACCCCTCTAGGATCCAGACCCCAAGCCAAAACATCATCATCCTATAAAGAAGAGCACTCCCTAGTAGCCAAAATATGAGCCAACTCTTCTCTATCCTGAACAGAACCACCTACCGACCAATCTCTAGGATCTTTCCACTGAACTACCTCCACCTGCCCAACTCTTTTGGCAACTTTATAATCCATCACCCTGTACCAACCAACAACCAAGAAACAATTACATAGCTCCTGAAGATGAGGAAACATAGATAAAATTGTAGGGAAACCATCCCAAGAATCATGCTAGAAAAGAGCCTTCGAGCCTTTGAGACAAATCCAGAACAATCCTTGCTTAACAAGAGTAGCCCCCTTCTTAAGGGTGTTCCAGATCAAAGAGCCTTTACCAGAAAAACTTGTATCTAGGTATCTCAGAGCCCTCAACCCCATTAAGATACTTAAAGGAAATAATTTTAGCCCAAGCATGGTCTTGAGAAATGCACCATCTCCAATAAATCTTGGCCACCAATGCCTAACCAGAAAGAGAAGTCAAACGAAGACCCAAACCACCTTCCTATTTTGGTCTACAAATAGTCTCCCACTTAACCAGACTCCATTTTGAAGACTCCAAATTTCCAGCCCATAAAAATCTTCTTGATAGAGATTCAAGCTCATGAATAAAACTAGCAGGAGTGACCTGAATCATGCATCGATAAATACATGAAGCTTGAACCACCAACTTAAGAAGCAACACTCTGCCAACAAAAGAAAGCCACTTAATAGTCCAATGAGAGACTTTAGCCCAAAATTTATCCAAAATATTATTCCAGATACCTCGAGGTAGAGGGCCCATAGAAAGAGGAATTCCCAAATAAGTTAAAGGAAGAGCTCCAATCTGAAATCGAAGAATCTAAGCAATTCTAGCCTGTATAAGAGGATTAGTATTGAAAAATAAGATGGAGGATTTCCCCTCATTTATCTTCTACCTCGAAGCAGCCAAATAAATATCTAGAGATCTTCTAAAATTAGTTGCTTCCCTAATAGAGGCAAGACCCATCAGAGTAGTATCATCCACAAATTGAAGATGAGAATACGTAGGTAAACTATTACCCCACCTCCAACCATGAATCAACCCCTGACTGACATGCGATTTGAGAAGTCTACCCAAACCCTCAACCATAATAATAAACAAATAAGGAGACAAAGGATCCCCCTGACGGAGACCTCTCAAAGCCTGAAACAAAGTAGAAGGCTCACCATTGATAAGGACATAATAGGATGGAGACGTAATACAACTCATCACCCAACTAACCCAGTTGGAGTCAAAACCAAAAGCAAGGAGAATTTTACTTAAGAAAGACCATTTAACCCTATCATAAGCTTTAGCCATATCCAATTTTATAAACATAGCTTTTTCTTTAGAAATTCCCATAGAATGAATGACCTCAGCAGCAATAGCCACACCATCAAGGATTTGTCTACCCACCACATAACCTCCCTGTTCATCAAAAATAACCTTACTGAGCCAAGGCTTAAGTCTCTCAGCAATCAACTTGGAGATAATTTTGTACACCACATTACATAGTGCGATAGGTCTAAAAAGATCTAAAGAATTGGCTCCTTCCCACTTAGGAATAAGCACCAAGAAGGTAGAATTCATAGCTCTCAACATCTGTTTAGTTCTGAAAGACTCCTGCACAATAGATAGAAGATCCAGTTTGACAATCTCCCAGAATTCTTGGAAAAATTCCACAGGAAAGCCATCAGGCCCTAGGGCTTTCCCTTTCCTCATCTGGAAAATAATACCCTCCAACTCTTCGATTGAAATAGGTCTCATGAGCAACTCATTCATCTCAGCAGTGACAACTGAAGGAATACAATCCAAAATACTATTTTCTTCAGCAACCACCAAGGGAGAATCCTCAGAATACAAAGAGGAAAAAACCTTACAACCTCCCTTGAAATATCCTGAGCAACAATCAACTAGACCCCAAGAGAAGAAATAAGAGAAGAAATCACATTACCATACCTTCTAGCTTTAACTAAATTGAAAAAGAAAGTAGTATTTCTGTCTCCTTCCTGCAACCAATCAATCCGAGCCTTCTATTTCCAATAAATTTCCTCCCTCAATTCCCACTCAGCTAACTCCTTAAGAGCATCAGATTCCTCTTTAAGAGTCCTTTATGTGAGGCCATAATCCCTAATCTATCTTGTAATAGCATCTAACTTCTCTTGAGCAGCCAACTTAGCCCCAAAAATATTACCAAAACTCTACCTATTCCACTTCTTAAGCTGATATTTCACATACTGGAGACTCTTAACAAAAGAGAACATAGCAGTTCCATGAGCAAGCCTACCATGTAACCACCAAACTCTCATTAAATCATGTAGAGAAGGCTCCCGAAGCCACATTAACTAAAATTTAAAGTAGGGTTTCCTATAAACTCCCTGGTGAATGGCATTTAGCTTTATAGGCCAATGATCAGAACCTCTCCAATCCAAAATTTTTGAGTTGATTTGCCAATTATTACTGATCCAGAAAGGAGAAACCAGAAAATGATCCAATCTCTCAAAAATAGCCTCAGTACCACATCTCCTATTGCTCCAAGTAAACATACCATTACCAGGTTTAATATCCACAAGGTTTAAGAAAATGATATTATCATTAAGGGCCAAAGATACCTATCCAAGAGAACCCACACCACCTCTTTTCTCCTCCAAACTGGTGATAGCATTAAAGTCTCCAGCAACAATCCAAGGATAGTGAGGAGCCATTAACCGCACCACCCGAATATGATTCCAAAGATAAATTTTCCCAACAAGATCAGAGGGAGCATAAACATTAGTTAATAAGACCACTTCACCAGACTCCTTACAAGAAGCAACCATAGAGAGAGAAATTTTATCAAAACCCACCATATAGGAGAGAGCTTCTAAGGATTCCAAAAGCTAACAATACCTCCAACACTACCCTGGGCACCAATACACTGACATTGACCACGAGGCCACAATTTGGAAGCAATACTAAACAAACAATCAACTGATAATTTTGACTCCTGCAGAAAAATAATATCAGGCTTATGCAACTTAATCAACTCGCGAATAGCTTTTTACCGAGGGATGCTATTCAATCCCCTCACATTCCAAGATAAAACAATCATTTATGAGGGGTGGAAAAGTGAGAATCAAGGGGCCTAACCAACCCTGACTCAACCAAGGACTCCCCCTCAAGTTTAATTTTCTCCACATATTTCTTCCTGCCCACCTTAGAAGACTTTTTAGGTACCCCATTTTTAAAATTATTTTGATGCAATCCCAACATAGAACTCACCTTAGAACCTTTTCCATGATCGAAACCCACAAAATAATCTAGTAGTGGATCATCTGCCACCACACCATCCTCCTGAACAACCATATTTTCCTCAAAGGAATAGAAATCTGGTTCCCCTCAATAGTTTGTGCCACACAATTCACCAAAACTAGAACAATCACATTACCCAGAGACTGATCAATATTTATTTGAGCCACATATATATATATATATATATATATATATATATATATATATATATATATATATATATATATATATTTGTAGATTAACCCCAACAAGCTGGTCCAAGTCATCCAAATCATCAAATCTATTATGTAACCCATCAACTTACCTCTCATTAATGGATCTCTTCAAACCCTTGCCTTTACTGCGAGACTTAACAGGAATGAAACCCTCCTTATATGTCCCACTATCCTACATTGGAGCTTTCCCCTCAACAGACCCATTATCCTACTTAGGAGTTGTTGAGAAGCAACACACCCCCACTAAAAAATGAATTTCCATCCTTTGAAAATATTGAGCTTTCATTTTGCAGTAAGGACCCTCTTGAGTTTTCCAGGTTTTAAATTCCAAATTTGCTTGCCTCCTTTTTCAAGTTGTGCTTTTATTTGCATCTGGCTTTGATTTACTTCAGAATTCATTTTTCACATGTTAGAATCATTCATGAATAAAGAAAATCTTTCACTGATATGAAAAAAATGCAGAATACAGATAGAAAAATTCATTGGAAGCCAAAACTTTCCATTTTTGGAAAAGTCACGAAATCGCGACACTTTCCATTTTTGGAAATGTCGCGAAATCGCGACGGGTTTTAGAAAAATCGGCCAAGTCGCAAAAACATAGCGAAATCGTGACACTTCCATTTTTGGAAATGTCGCGATATCGCGACACTTTCCATTTTTGGAAATGTCGCGAAATCGCGACGGGTCTGGAGAGAGAAAGCATGTGCGTACGGAAGGTCGCGATTTTGCTACATGTCGCAGTTTCGCGACGGAGGAGCCAAAAGAAGCTAAGGCATGAAAGAGGGTGCAATTTCGCGACACGTCACGAAATCGCGACATGTCGCGTTTTCGCGACGTAGAAAGCAAAAAGAAGCCAAGGCACGGAAGGGTCGCGATTTCGTGACATGTCACGAAATCACGACGTGTCGCAGTTTCGCTATCGCAAGAGGGAAACTAGAGGCAAAAGTAGGATAATGCAAGTCTTTATGGCAGAAGGAGCAAAGAAAATGGCTAAGGCATGAAAATGTCACGAAATTGTGATGTCGTGATTTCGCGACATTTTGGAGAGCAAGGCTTGAGGCGGAAGAGGTATCGCGAAATTGCGACGTCATGAAATCGCGACGTTGCGATTTCGAGACGTCGCAAAATCGTGACACAGCCCAAAGTGAGCCCAGTGGTCGTAGCTATGGCAAAACAAAAGAAATTCAAAGGGGTCGCAACCTAACGCAAGGTCCAAGCAACAAAGGCGGGAGTGCGTCGCAAAATCGCGACGTCGCGATTTTGCGATGTCGCAAAATCACGACGTCGTGATTTCGCGACGTCGCGAAATCGCGACACGTTTGGCAAAAACGCCAAGGGTCCCAAAAGTGTCATGATTTCGCGATGCCTTCGGGACGTCGCAAAATCATGACACAGTTGAGAGAAAGGGGGCAATCGCCAGAAGGTGTCGCGAAATCGTGACACAGCGCATCAAAGGAAGCCCAAGGATGGTCATGTCGTGAAATCACGACACGGCAAGAAGAATCCAGAGCCAGCGAAGGAAGAAGCCAAGGTAAGCAAGGTAAGTCTTGGCTCGGTGTCGCGAAATCACGATGTCACGATTTTGCGACGTCGCGACACGCCAGAGACAGCAAAGAAAGAAGTTAGTGCAAAAGCCGAGGGAGTGTCACGAAATCGCGACATCGCTAAATCGCGACGAGTTTCGAGAAGGAGCTCAGGGACGAAAAAGAGGCACGATTTCGCGACATGTCGCGAAATCGTGACATGTCGCATTTTCGCGGCCATGGCAGCAAAGAGCCCAAACATGAAAAGACAGCTGGAAATGGACACGTGTCACGATTTTTGTGACACGTGTCAAAGCAAAGCAAGCCTACGTATAATGAACTTTAGGGTTTTGATTGAACTTTAAGGTTTTGATTTAATATTATTAAAATACTAATCCATATTTTGTCTTTTATGCAGGAAGGCCATCTGGCACTTGCATGATAACGGGAGAAATGGCCAGAAAGATAAAGTTAAGTGCAAATTAATCGAAGACCGCCATATTGAAATGAGAGATGCCGAGAATTGTTGTTTCATCCAAATTTTATAGATCTGGCCGCAAAGAGACTTTACGGTGACTAAGCAGTTGCCCATTTAATGGAGTATGTCGAGAATTGGCCGAAAAATGAAAATATCTACACTCGGTTATCGAAATTTGCCGATGGATGCATTTAATGAAAATTTATGGCAGAATTAATGGCGTGCAGACATTTTCAACTCAGGGATGGCTCTGCGGAGATGAAATGTCAGAGAAGTGGTGACTCATCCAAATTACCCGAGGGAATTAATGAGGACATTTACACACAGTTGCGGGTGGATGCAAGTGGCATTAAATTTTTGCCTTCTCCATTTATGGCAAGTGACTGCACTGATTTGCAGAATGGTTAAGTTTTATCAAAACTTTATTTTAAATGGCTTTATATTGTAAAACCCGGGTACTAGGGTTTAAGATGATAAGATTTAGGGTTTGAGAAGAAGATATTTTTGAAAAGATCAGGGTCTGTCCTGAGTCTATAAATACTTCTTCTAAATGTAATCGCAGGAGGCGGAGACTTAGAAATAAAAGGCTATTGAAGCAATTTCTTGCAAATCTTGTTAAATGCTTTATTTCTGGACTTGGAGTTGATGTGCTTTTGTTTTCTGTGATAGCATGGCCAGGAGCCTAATCTCTTTCAGATTGTGATAAGTTCATCTTCTTTTGTTATCCGTTTCTTTAAAGTTTATTAAATATATGCTGTAAATCTGTGTTATCAAGATTAAATATGTTGTTGGGCTTCATTTGTTCTATTGTATGCTAGGGAAAATCACAGATTTAAGGTTCAAGTTTGTTCTAATTGCTCTGTCCTCACTGTGTGAGCTATGCTGCTGGTGAGAGATACCAATTTTAACCGACTTCCCTTCTGTTTATGATTTTCTTTCAGATCTGTTCCATCTCTGTCTTATGCTCTTAGTAGAAGGTGATCTTAGAAAGTTGGACACCTTCTTCTTTGATTTGTTCTATTGTGAAGCTGATAGTATAAATAAAATTGGTAGTTTTGGTTTTACAGCTAAGTTTGATAGACTTCTCTTTCTGCCCTACCCTACTCTCTTTGTTTTACCGTGAAATGATCCATTTTTATTTTCTTTTAAATTTGTCTTTTATTTAAATCTGCTGACCCATAAGAGCTAGATCAAAGAACTAATTTTAAATCTGATTGTCAACAAGTGACAACTTCTAAACATTACTGAACAAGTTCAAGAGCCCGTTGTAAGGTAACAGACAGCCCATATTGAAAACTATTCCAGAAGTGGAAAAGAGTGAATAGACATTCGACCCAACTCTGTAACTCACACCTTGGATAACCAGCAAGATCCTAAAGTGAGTGGGATTTATCCCGTATAAGTGTTATCAGAGTTTCATGCTCATTCTTCATAGGGTGTGTATAAAAGTCGGACCAACATTTAAAAATGGCGCTAGAAGGAGGGCCCACTGAACTCCGTTCAGTATTGTAAGTTGTCTGTACAATATTTAAAATTGCCAAAAAAAGAGGCCAAGTTCAGTAGTTTGTTAAGAATAGTTTTATCACCACTGGTAGTTACTCCAACTACAACTCAGAATATCACCGTCAATCAAGTAGTAATGGCAAATTGGTTGGGTTCCACTGCTTTAAATATTTCGGGTATAGCCCATGACCTGCCCAAAAATCCGGAGAGATATCTTCCCAGATACAAGCATGATGGGACTAGGACAGCAGAGGAACATCTGGTAGCATTCAAGAATGCTCTGAAATTGTTAAATATACAACATGAAGATGTTGCTTGCAGATTGTTCCCGTTCACTCTCCAGGAGGGAGCTTATGACTGGTTTCTAAATCTCACTAGCGATTCTATTACCAGTTGGAATGACTTAGAGAAAGTTTTTATATCACAATTTGGGGAAGTGATAGACCCCAGTGTGTTATACCAACAATTTTCCAGCATCAAGAGAGAGTCGGGAGAAGTTGTCAGGTCTTTCAATATGAGGTTCCAAAGAGCTTATGGTAGAATGACTGGTCATTACATCCCAAATGCAAATCTAGCCTTAGAAATCTATAAGAATGCATTGGATTCGGTGACCTCTATTTTTCTCAAGAGAGACATCAATATCACAACCCTGGCAGGAGCTTATAAGGAAGCTTTAATTCTTGAAAGACAGTTAGGACCTCAAATTTTGAGCAGTCCTTTGATATCCTATGTTACAAAGAACATGCCTATTTTGAATCCTATTCCACATCATGAGTTAGTGCCAACATGTCATGCTCTACCCAAGGAAACTCCGTTAACTGTGACATCCACTCAGCATGTGCAAAATATAGAGAAAGGTTCTGACAAGTTCAAAGTGGAAGTGCTTGAAGTAAACATTTGTGATCTAGCATTACCCAAATTTGAAGTTTTTCCTGGTGAGTTAAATTTTCCTAGAAATCAAAGAAATATTGATATTTTTGGTTCATCCAAAAATAGTACGACCAGGGTTTCAGATTCTTTTCCCGAAGAGTCAAAAAATCTTGTAGAGATTCCTATGGATGAAATACAAGATTTTCAACAGTTCAAAAGGGACAGTTATAATTTGAGATGTGAAAATCCAGAACCTACCAATGATCCTCCCTCACCAAAGGATGATGAAAATGAGATTCAATATCACTATGCAGAAGTAACTAGGAAGGAGGATAACATCATTGAGGATATGAAGAAAATTAAAGCTGACATCACCCTCCATGAGTCGGCCCAGATTGTTGAACAAAAAGATAACTTGATTGAAGCTTACTCTGGACCACCTATTGAATTTCAAGAAAAGGAGGAAAAGATAGTAAATGTGAATGTGGTCAACCAACTCGAAATAGATAAAGAGTCTCAGTATAAGCCTTTGATTACTGAACATAATATCAAAGAAAAGGTTGTAAATCATGTTGATGTGGATATTGGAGATTATAATTTGGCAACCAAGAAGGTAAGACAGGTTACAGCTCTAACCAATTACAACAATGATGTTTGGACATTACACATTGATGGGGTTAAATCTAAGCAAGGCTCAGGTGAAAAAGCAAATTATGAAAATTCTGCTAGAGGGATAAAAATTGAAGTCTTGGATATTGAAGCAGTAGAGCAACCACAAAATGTTCGAGCTATTAAGAACCAGGACATACGAATAAAATATGATCTCTTTGAGTTATTACATAAATCTGAAGATGTGATGATCTGGGTCTATAAAGGCTTTAAGGTATTTGATCCTGGGGGGTTTTTACATTCCGTCCCTTTGAAAGAATTCTGCAAACCCTTCAAGTAGAAGCATAAACATGTTATTATATGATTTGTTATTATATGATTTGTTTAATTTGAAAGAGTTGCAGATTTGTTTTTCAGTGGGACAAGATCCATAAAAAAATAAATAAATAAAAAAAAGAGAGAGGGAAGACGGTAAACACAAGTCTTTCCCAGGTAGCAAAAAATTTTGGAAGCATAGTCTGGAGTGCATTTCGTCAACAGGACCTGAAAGGTAATTTTTCTAAATTTACTTGCAAATGGTCAAAAATTTTTAAGGCACTATTTCTCTGCTTTTCCATCTGCTACATTTTTTTGAGTAATTGAAGGGAAGTTGTAACATGTGTATACATTGTAAATAAGCTTTAAAGTTTTATTTTATTTTATTTTGTTTTTAAAAATCTGTTTTTCCCCTTTAAGTAGTCTGTTTTATTGTATTTTATTTTATTCTGGAGTCAGTGTTATTTTATTTTATGATTTTATTTTATTTTAGTTTCTTTAGGTCGTATGTTGTTTTATTTCCTTTAGTTTGTAGTTTTGTTTTTATTTTTTAATGTTGTAGTTTTATTTTATTTTATTAAGTTTGTTTAGTTTATTTTATTTTGTTTATCCTTGAGGTCTGTACAGTTTATTTTGTTTTAAATTTTGTTTTTAAGTTTTGCCTGAGCATCAATGAAAAAGTCAGCCTTCCAGAATTGTTTTTATTCTGAGTTCTAAATCCAGTGTCCATTCTGTTCATTATTCTAATTGAGATAGTCTGCTTAAACTGAACAGTGGAACTATTTTGTTATTCAGAACAACAGTGGAAGGATGATTGGATTTTGTGTCTTGCTTGCCACAGTTATTTTAATTATAAAGAAACTGCTATGCTGTTTGGCTGGAGAAACTCCCAGGGAATCCAAGAAAAGTTGGTCATAAGAGGGGACTATGATTCGTGTAATTATTTGAGTATCCATAGAGGCTGTCAGTACCCAAGTTGAAGCAGTTCCAGACTGATGAGATATTAAAAGAAAATTGTTGTTCTTTTTAAAGGCTTTTCAGACTTCGATATATTTCAAAGAAGAGAGAGAGAAGATGAAAGTTGAGCAAGACAACATAGAATTGGCACTCTGTTATTTCATATATATAAAAAAAAAAAAGAAAAAAAAAAAGTTATGTAATGAAAGAGGCAGCCAAGACTTCAAAAGATGTTTTTCTTCTACCAAGTTGTAGATTCTACCTTACAGTTGTGAATCTGGGTCGTGTAAATCTAAAGGGTAACTCTGTCGGGGCTGTAAAAGGCTAAACTAGTAAACAGAGCTCTACTCGGTTTCCCCTTTTACAATCTAGAAAAGCTGATCAATCCAGAGTTCAACATTCGAAGGCCCAGTCATTCTTGAAGAAAGTTTTATACGCTTGTAATTGCACATCAGAAATCTTCCTTAAATGATTCAGCCTAGTATGTCCTTGGGAAATTTTGACAACTATCGCCTAGTAGTTAAATTGTTTTGAAGAATATCTGTGGCAAGGCATGATACATGGTCTATGTTGTTTTGAAACTAGAGTCCTGGGTTCTAAAATAATGCTACTATTTTACCCGTAGATATCGCCATTTGTTGAGAAGCAACACACCCCCACTGAAAAATGAATTTCCATCCTTTGAAAATATTGAGCTTTCATTTTGCAGTAAGGACCCTCTTGAGTTTTCCAGGTTTTAAATTCCAAATTTTGCTTGCCTCCTTTTTCAAGTTGTGCATTTATTTGCATCTGGCTTTGATTTACTTCAGAATTCATTTTTCACATGTTAGAATCATTCATGAATAAAGAAAATCTTTCACTGATATGAAAAAAAATGCAGAATACAGATAGAAAAATTCATTAGAAGCCAAAACTTTCCATTTTTGAAAAGTCACGAAATCGCGACACTTCCATTTTTGGAAATGTCACGAAATCGCGACGGGTTTTAGAAAAATCGGCTAAGTCGCAAAAACGTAGCGAAATCGCGACACTTCCATTTTTGGAAATGTCACGATATCGCGACACTTTCCATTTTTGGAAATGTCACGAAATCGCGACGGGTTTGGAGAGAGAAAGCAAATGCGTACGGAACGTAGCGATTTCGTGACATGTCACGAAATCATGACATGTCGCATTTTCGCAGCGAGAGGCAAAAGGAAGCAAAGGGCAAAACAGGTCACGATTTCGTGACATGTTGCGAAATCGCGACATGTCGCATTTTGGGGAAGGAAAGAAGAGTGAAAGTGATTTGGACATGTCGTGAAATCGTGAAAAAGGCAAAGTGGAAATCGTGACGATGTCATGAAACGTGAGTTTTGGAGAGAAGGTAGGCAAGATGTCGGATTGGAAGATAAAAGAAAAGAAAGTCAAAAAAAAAGCAAGGGGAGAGAAGCGATGTCAGATTGGATGTCGCAAAATCATGACATGGGAAAGGAAGGAAAGTCAGATGGGAGTCTGAATGCAAAGTGGAAAGGGAGAAGGGACAGAAATGGACGTGAATGTGACGTCACGAAATCGTGACACATCGCATCAAAGGAAGCCTAAGGATGGTCGTGTCACGAAATTGCGACATGGCAGGAAGAAGCCAGAGCCAACGAAGGAAGAAGCCAAGGTAAGCAAGGTAAGTCTCATCTCGGTGTCATGAAATTGTGACGTCGCAATTTCATGACGTCGCGAAATCGTGACACGCCAGAGACAGCAAAGAAAGAAGTTGTGAAGGAGGGATGTCACGAAATCGCGACATGTCGCGTTTTCGCGATGAGTGAAAAGGAGCTGGGGCGTAAAGAGGTCGCGATTTTGCGACATGTCATGAAATCGTGACATGTCACATTTTGCGGCCATGGCAGAAAAGAGCCCGAAATGAAAAACAGCTGGAAATGGACACGTGTCACGATTTTTGTGACACATGTCAAAACAAAGCAAGCCTACGTATAATGAACTTTAGGGTTTTGATTGAACTTTAAAGTTTTGATTTAATATTATTAAAATACTAATCCTTGTTTTGTCTTTTATGCAGAAAGCCATCTGGCACTTGCATGATAACGGGAGAAATGGCCAGAAAGACAAAGTTAAGTGCAAATTAATCGAAGACCGCCATATTGAAATGAGAGATGCCGAGAATTGTTGTTTCATCCAAATTTTATAGATCTGGCCGCAAAGAGACTTTACGGTGACTAAGCAACTGCCCATTTAATGGAGTATGTCGAGAATTGGCCGAAAAATGAAAATATCTACACACAGTTACCGAAATTTGCCGATGGATGCATTTAATGAAAATTTATGGCAGAATTAATGGCGTGCAGACATTTTCAACTCAGGGATGGCTCTGCGGAGATGAAATGTCAGAGAAGTGGTGACTCATCCAAATTACCCGAGGGAATTAATGAGGACATTTACACACAGTTGCGGGTGGATGCAAGTGGCATTAAATTTCTGCCTTCTCCATTTATGGCAAGTGACTGCACTGATTTGCAGAATGGTTAAGTTTTATCAAAACTTTATTTTAAATGGCTTTATATTGTAAAACCCGGGTACTAGGGTTTAAGATGATAAGATTTAGGGTTTGAGAAGAAGATATTTCTGAAAAGATCAGGGTCTGTCCTGAGTCTATAAATACTTCTTCTAAATGTAATCGCAGGAGGCGGAGACTTAGAAATAAAAGGCTATTGAAGCAATTTCTTGCAAATCTTGTTAAATGCTTTATTTCTGGACTTGGAGTTGATGTGCTTTTGTTTTCTGTGATAGCATGGCCAGGAGCCTAATCTCTTTCAGATTGTGATAAGTTCATCTTCTTTTGTTATCCGTTTCTTTAAAGTTTATTAAATATATGCTGTAAATCCGTGTTATCAAGATTAAATATGTTGTTGGGCTTCATTTGTTCTATTGTATGCTAGGGAAAATCACAGATTTAAGGTTCAAGTTTGTTCTAATTGCTCTGTCCTCACTGTGTGAGCTATGTTGCTGGTGAGAAATACCAATTTTAACCGACTTCCCTTCTGTTTATGATTTTCTTTCAGATCTGTTCCATCTCTGTCTTATGCTCTTAGTAGAAGGTGATCTTAGAAAGTCGGACACCTTCTTCTTTGATTTGTTCTATTGTGAAGCTGATAGTATAAATAAAAATTGATAGTTTTGGTCTTACAGATAGGTTTGATAGACTTCTCTTTCTGCCCTACCCTACTCTCTTTGTTTTACCGTGAAATGATCCATTTTTATTTTCTTTTAAATTTGTCTTTTATTTAAATCACTGACCCATAAGAGCTAGATCAAAGAACTAATTTTAAATCTGATTGTCAACAAGTGACAACTTCTAAACATTACTGAACAAGTTCAAGAGCCCGTTGTAAGGTAACAGACAGTCCATATTGAAAACTATTCCAGAAGCGGAAAAGAGTGAATAGACATTCGACCCAACTCTGTAACTCACACCTTGGATAACCAGCAAGATCCTAAAGTGAGTGGGATTTATCCCGTATAAGTGTTATCGTAGTTTCATGCTCATTCTTCACAGGGTGTGTATAAAAGTTGGACCAACAGGAGCTTTCCATTTATCTATCCCACTATTTTTATGAGGCTAAGGCTTAGATGACAAATTCTCAGTTAATTTTAGGTACTTTTTCTAAAGGTGTCCATATGCATGATATAAATGACATTGGAACGAAAGGATTTCATAGTCCAACTATTGAATCCAAGAAGAGGATCCAACACAAATTTCCATAGAATCTGGCAAAGGCTTATTTAAATCTATCTCAACACAAACATAGGCATAAGAAACTACCTTTTTATATATTGTTTGTTGATAAGGACTCATCAGCTTTCCCAGCAACAACACAATCATGTGAATATCATTTTGCCATAACTCTAGAGGTAACCAAGGGAACCAAACCCAAACCAACACCCGCGATGAAATTTCCTTCGCAGGGTTAAAGCCCACATGCCAAGGCTTAATGAACAAGACAACCTAGTTATAAAAATAAGGCCCTCCTTCAAAAAATTTATGTTGATCCTCCATGTAAGAAAAAACAACCATGAAAAAATTATTTACCCCCAACATGATCTCCATATCTCCAACCGGGTTCCATACTTTTCGAGCCCAAGATTCCAATGCAATGAGAGGGACCTAAATTCCTAAAAATTTGCAAATTAAGGTATTATTATCCAGGTATTAAACATCCTCTACAATTGAATCTGGTTTAATCACCGGGATAGGCCTATCCAAAGTCTGTTCAGGATAACCATTCACTTTTTTAGCTCTAAAAATCCCAGTCAAAACAGAGCCAACTAGGCTTGACGATTTTTATTCAAATTCATACCCTGAAGAAGATGGTACAGAGCCCATGAGGGCCTCTTGGAAGGATAATATTTTCTTATCATTCAAATCCCCTACCATCATATCTTTATCTATCTCATTCTTTGCAACCTCCATCTTGTATTCTCTATAATCCCCATCCCATAATCTCTGCAATCTCCAACCCAAAAGAACATCTTGAAAATTCTTCATAACCATTTACCTTCATATTTTCTCTCTTCCTCATGGAGACATTTATATTATACCTATGATTTGGACAAGAATATCCGATTTTACGTTACACGCATATTACTACCATATCAATATCCCCTCAATGCCATGTGTGTGCTAGTCTTGAACAATCAAAGTTGTTTGAATATATCGTAAATGACTTCACTGGCCCACACACCTACCAACACTGCTTGGACATGCGTGACACATCAATGATGGTATAATTCTTATACTATGTCATGCATACATGGGTGATGATGTGGCTCTCACATCGAACATAATGGAAGAGCTATACCTATTGTACTGGGCCATGCATACATGGGTAATGATGTGGCTCTCGCACCAGACATAAAGAAAGGGCTATGCCTCTCATACTAGACATAAAGAAAGATATGTGCCATCTTGACCATCTACATGATGAAAATTATCCAAAGATTCATCCTCATGAGTTGTTTACACTGTAGATTTTCCAAATCGACCATGCAAAACCACCTAGATCATTCAAGGAGTCTTATCTTACAAACTAGCTGACCTATGTACAAAATTAATTTTGTGCTCTCACCTAACCCAATTTTTTTTCCATAAAATTAGATCAACGTCAAGTGGATATGCATCTATAGTTTCATCGATGCCTATGCGTAATAATCTGTAATGACATTCAATCAAAATTTTTCTATTGTTACCTTCAACGTATTGCAATAATGAGTAAGTGTCCACCTCCAACATCTATTACTGAGGTACCCACAACAAAGGATGGTCCAAGCCTACACGAAGAACACCAATCTCCAAAAACTGCTTCTCTTTTATCTCACATTCAGGATATGAGGTAACACATAGGGATATATAATGAAACACCTACCAATGGTATATGACTATCTTGCGGTGGTTTATCCTTTGCTTGATTTCACATGAACCAGCCAAGTGTCCTATTGTCTTCCTCCTTGTCTGCCCATAGTTTGTCATGTCAATTCATCACTATCATGGTCTTCATCGGTCTTCCTATCATAGTATTTTTTGGTCTTATATGGTCTGAAATATCCAGTCCATCGACGTCTTCTTCCACCAAACCCTGTCCATGCTCCACATAGCTGCTATCATATCCATCCATGTCATCGTTGTCTTCATAACCTGCATAAATGGAAGCATCCAAACTTTAGTAGTTCATGGAGTTCATAACATAGTGTAGGCCTAAATTTTTTGTCCTCCTTTCCTCTAGGCTGATGGATCCACACCTCAGAGGGGAATGGGAAAATAGTAGAGCTACACCTCGAAAGAGAGGCACTAAATTGTGCCTTCTTGTGGTAATTTTTTGACGAATTAAGGGTTCACCAGGAAACTTTTAGTGGTAGTTTCCATACCTAGGCTTGGAATATGTTTGATGTGTTATTTTTATAAATAATTATCATACACCTAAGTTTGGCCTTTATGCAACTAAACTATCTATATGTAATTTTTATTTAATGAGGATAGCAGACAGTGGATACAAAATGAAATACAATGCCTAAGATTGGGATTATAAGAAATTATAAGCCTTACTTGAGCCAGATGTTTGATGAAGATTTTGAGCCTTGTAGCAAGACAAAATCGCCTGTGTTGTAGAAAAAAGCACCTCCAATTTGACAAAATCGTAGGCGATTATGTCGCAATCCTGTAGCAAAATAATTGACAGAAAACATGATTTCTTGTAAAATATGGCAATTTTCTTGTATTCCAAATCACAAATATGTTTTAATTTCTATATGCAAATGGATATGAAATGACATGAGAACACTATGATGACAATTCAACCTAGTATGCCATGGATTTATGTGATTATGATCCTAATTTTATGATGCAGTTAATTGAGATGATGGTGAAAACCAAGATGCAATATGCAAATTTAAGCAGTAAACTAAATAAATATTGGACAATGCATGAACAAAAAGGAAGCAGGGAAAGATATGCAAATAATGGTTTGAATCCTTGCCCCCTTGCTGATATACAGATAGGATCACCTGTATTCTGATAAAATCACCTTCGATCTGACGAAATCACCTATTGTTTATGTCGATCACCAGGTGATTATGCTGATATTTGGGATGATTATAATTGGGACCTAAAATGACAAAAAATGAAAATAGGGATGTTGAGAGGTGGAATTGCATATCAAATTTATGTGAGGGATCCTCAAGGGAGTTCAGAAGCAATCTCAGGGAATCAGAGTCCAACTAGCCAGCCAATCAGGAGGAAAAATGGAAAAGGGCCTATATTAAATAGGCCAAGGAAGGGTTTGAGGAAGTTGGGAGGTTAGACTAAACATGGAGGAGGTTTTAATCCCTCCTATGTTTGCCACATCCAATCTCCTCACCATCCTCCCTGATCTGATCAATTTTTGAACCAAGAAATACGTTTTAAACTGAATTTTGTCTTTTTAGCAAATTTGTTAAAATTTTATTTTAAGACAAAATCATCTGGCAATTTTGTCGATCGTCAGGCGATTTTGTTGACCGTTGGGCGATTTTGCCCAATAATTTTTGATTTATTGGTGCAAAAAATGAGGAGATTTTTTTCTCACCATTTTAGCCGACTTTTGGGTAAATTTTGAATAATTTTAATGATGTTTAGATAAATTAAATGTGTCAATTTTACCCTACTACACATAGTACGGGCAAAGGTATAAAGTCCTTATTTGATATATATTTTTATAATTATATATATATATTTTTTATAAACATGTAGATAATCCATTTAACATTACCATTAAAGCAACATTAAACATATAAAACTCCTATAAAATTAAATATTAAAACACTAAGCATTCATATTAACATAAAATTAAAAAAATTCAAACCTTAAACAATAATACTAACAAGACATTAAAAACAACATGTAGATAGTCCTGGGCATTTTTGGCGGAATGGATACCCCTGCCTCTTTGGGTCTTACCCGAAAGTGGCATCCCTTTTGGGATGTTTTCCACACAAAAAAAAAAAAAAAACAACATTAAGCGCTAATACTAAATTACGAAATATATTAGAAGGGACTTCTCGACACATCATTCAAATTAAATCAAAATTTTACTTTGACTTCAAAATTTAAGGTGGGTCTCCAAATTTGGGGTATGTTGTGCGATAGTCACAACAAATGGTGAATCTACAGGGAAATGCTCCTAAGCATTTTTGATGAAGAACCCAATCTAAAACCAAGAAAATCAAAGATCACAAAAAAAAACTACCTAGAAACATCCAAAGAATATGAGGTTAAACAACTTCAAATGAAAACATATGAATCATTAATCTGCTTGATGTGTGCACTGTGATTCATTTTGTATTTTTGAAACAATCTAGATTTTATCATTTGTTTTACATTTAGGCTATAGAATATCACTCATAAAGATGTGCCTCTGCATTGCTCCATTGCTATCTAGGCATCTATAGACCCGATGGAGATGGCCTTGATCTCTTATAGACCTTGCTTTACTGCCATCCAGGCATCTATAGCCCCGGTAGAGATTGTTAGAATAATCCAGGCATAATATTGATTTTGATTTTTTTTTCTTTTATTTTTTATTATCAAGCATTTAATTGCTTTGCAAAATTTGTATGCCAACTGGGTTAGAGACCACTTAAGGCTAAATATAGAGTGTATTATATTTTCACCTTAATCTACAAACCATAATAACTTCATCCTTCAAGATTTTAGAGAATACACTTTAATATAGTGAGTTACATGTGGAGCTTCAGTGAAATGTTTTATTGTTCCAAAATCCACTATTTTAGTCCAAAATCTAAGAATGATGACTAAACAATTTTATTTCCTTTTTCTCAATTTCACCTGATTCCAAACTAGGTCATCCATCCTACATGACAAAGAAACACTATCAACAAAGAGACCAAAAGTTAGTAGCTATCACAAAACACAACCTCAATTGGAGGAACCAACCCAAAGTGCACTTGTGAAAATGAAAAGCAAAACTCAAAAATAAACCAAAGCCTAACCTAACACAAAGCACACAAATAAAACAAAACAAAAAAAAAAATTGAAATCAAAGATCACAAAATAAGCAAATAAATGAAAACTATATCTAAACACTGTAAAGAAAAACACATGAAAACAAAATACTATATACAAGACTATTTACAAATTAAGACTTGGTATTTTCCATATATGAAATTTTCCAGGATCCCAAACACGATTACCATAATTTGAAAGATGTCTATCATGATAGGTATGCCAAGTTTCATAGGTATCAGGCCATAGTAACATTAGGTCTAAAAGCTCAATGGCCTTTATTTTACCTCTCTCACCCCACCAATTTGATTCAATCCCATCACTACCATATTTGAAATTTGATCCATTAAACTCATGAGTCCACAATTGGTTTTGAATTATTTTATGTTTACTATGTGGGATATTTATCATTGAATTTGTATCTTCAAACATGGTTTCAACTAGCATGGTGTGCATTCCCATTTTTGCAATGCTCAAAAATTTATCTTCATTGTTATGATTAGACATGAGCTCTTCCAAGCTTGACCCTATTTCTAAATGTTTATTACCAAATCACGATTCATAATTTTAGACCAGTCATAATTACGCAATAGTTTACAAGCATCTAGGATATCTACTAAATGAGTATTATTATAAGTTTGTATCCCAGGTTGAATAGTCAATTGTTGGTGAACTTGGTTTAAAACTTCAATCATGTTTTCCTCCATTTTGTTTACTACAACAATTTTATTATTTGGATGAATAAAAGTCGACTCTAATTTCTTGTTAACCACCAATGGTATTTCTTCATTTGAATTTCCAAGACAATCATGTCAGTTTGTACCCAAATTTTCAATAGTCAAGAATAAAAGAGAATATTTTACCTCTTCATCATCCATAACAAATGAATCATAAGAAATATTTACCATTTCTTATTTTTCGATTTTAGTAAGGTGCTCAATAAAATTATATTCAAAATGATTGAATTTTGGAACCTTCTCTATTTCTGCAAGTGGCATGCCATTTTCTGATTGTACATGAATTGTAAGATCTTCATGTGAGATAGAGATTTCAACATCCTGCATATCAAGTAAAATAGAAATTTCATCAGTAGGAGTGTGAGAAACCAATGATTCCTCATACCTTCCCCAACCATTATAATAATTATCTTCTAAAATCAAGGGATGAAATTCTATCATGTCTTCTGCATAATCTTCAGATTCATCTATTGATTCCTTTTTAAATTCACTTTTAACCACTTTTGATGGTTCTAGTGTTTCCAAAATTGAATCAATTCCTACATTTAGATTGACTTGATTATCACAATCCTCATTTACATCTAATGACTCTAAGATTATCATTTCTATCTGGTCATTATTTGGAACATGTTGAATTTCTTGATCATCTGCTTTAACAATTTCATCTAATTCTATGGAAGGTCTTGACCTATCATATGTTTCAATGCTAGTTAGATCTAGGACTCCTCCATTGTCTGAGAGAGTATCACTTTGAAAATCATTGAAATTTATCTCATGAATATAATTTATAGAATGATCAAGATGTGCATTTTGAGGCACTTGTTGCTATAATTGAATAATGTCTCTATTTAGTTGTCGAACTAACCTGCGCAACTTGTCCAATTGAGAGTTGGCATCATTAACTTCAGTTGTAGTAGTTTTGTTCATTGCATTATATCAAGATATTTGGGTATTATAAAATTGATTCACACTTGAGAATGATGGTTGATTCTAAATGGTAGATTGAGGTGAATAAATTTTTGGGTGGGTAAGGGAGGTATCAAATTATTGAGGATTATATGATCCAAGACCCACACCAAAACCTTGAAAACTCAATTATTGTTCAAATGTGATTGCTTCCATATAGGCTTTGGACAACAATGTGATTTGAGGACCCCTTCACAAATACATGGAATTTAATGGGTCAAGAGCATTGAAATACAATTGGACAACATCTCCTTTTGTAGGCACAAAAGGTACCATCAATTGAGTATATAACTTGTGGAACCTCTCAGTGAATAGCTGCAAGGATTCATTAGGTTCTTTATGAGCAGTGATAAATTGATGGTATATGCGCATTGGGTCAATTGGCTTTTGATTAAAATTATTAAGAAATGTTACCTCTAGTTGAATCCAAGAGGTGATTGAACCTGAAGGTAGGTTGGTAAACCAGTCATATGCAAACCTATCCAAGGTGCAAAGGAACATCTTACAAGCAACATCTTCATGCATTATTTGTAATAAAATCATACTATATTTGAATGCATGAATGTGTGCTTCAGATGACATATTTCCATCATGTCTAAACTGAGGTAGATAATACATAAGATCTATAGGCACATCATATGAAGGCCCAGGTATGTTTAAAGGGTTATTGACTATCATCCAAGAAGCAAAAACTGCCATTAGTGGATCTTAAAGAATATAAATTTTAGTACCAATTTTGCTAGTCAAAGAAATATATCTTGTAGAGATGCATGAAATGACTAAAAATTTTCAAAGGTTTTAACATATAGATCATCATGTTGAACACCTACATCAAAATAAAGCATAAAAATTAGTGAAAGCAGATGAAACTCATGCATTAATATAAAATTTGAACAACTTAAATGAATAAATCAAAGCAAATACCACAAATCAGTCCTCCTTCTAGCACCAATTCTATTGAGTGATATTTTTACCCAATTACAAAACCATACTCACAATTAGGGTATTGTTAGAAAACCCTCTCTTGCAAAGAAATTTTGAATTTCTCTAAGGTTCTTATTTTCTTAATATGTGCTTGAATGTTTGTGAAAATATGTAAAATATGCTAAAATACCTTAGAGGTGCAAGTAACTATTAACAAGGGGCCTATGGTTTGGTATTACTTTGATTTGATATGCTCTTTATTGTTCATGAAATTTAAAAAATAAAAAAATTGGCATTATTGGTCCTCTATGACCATCCTGGAACGGTGATTTAATTCATTTTATATCAAAGTGTTTTAAGTAGATTTTGTCTTCTTTTGTTAAGCAAATTTTTAACAAATTTTATCTTCCTTTGTTAAGCTTTGCTTTGAGCATAAAAGAAAAAACAAAAATATAACTTAGAAATGTGAATCCTGAACGGTGATTTAATTCATTTTTATCTTGCTTTGTGAACGAATTTTATCATGCTTAGTTAAATAAAATTTAAAATAATAGAACTCGTGGAGTGAAAGAATTTGTTTTAGAACCTTAAGAAATGCCTTAATTAAATGTGTTCAAATAATTTAATATGTTAGCATTCAACAACAAAATTATTTGGATGCTCTAATTACTTCAAAACCCCTATTATTAATTTTTTTTTGTGCAAAAAAATATAACCTTTTAGGGCTTTGAGTGCTTGATGGAACTTAAAGAAAATAAAATAAAAGATAAAAAAATAACAAAAGCTAGGGTTAGAGAAAAAAATAAAAATTCTAAAATAATATGGAACAAAGTGTTGAAAAGCGATCAAAGAGAGCTACTGTAAATTAATTCCTCCTATTCTACAAAAAAATCATGAATACCAAACAAAACCAGGTTAGACCTGCATCCACACAATCTAAATATGGTTAAGTGCAAGAGTCTAAGGGATAAAAACATGCATAAAAAATATTAAATGATGCTACCATATCCATGCATAAAACACCATTAAATAAACTTAATGCATGTGAGATAAATATGTGCAATAAAGAGCGAATTGTATTCAAAATATTTTTTTTGCATACAAGGTGGAAAAAACTAGTTTTACAGTAGCTTCAAAATCTTCCAATATTGTTCACGTGCTTCTGCTCCAAAAAATTCCATCCCTTTTTATGAGCTCCAATGGGATTTTAAATTTCTAACTAAATTGTTCATTTCTTTTTCCCCTCATTTTGGCTTCATTTCTCTTTGCTCATGTGTCTTGTAATGTCTTGGAAATGCTTCATAACTGTTCACCTTCATCTTTTATCTCTTACTCATAGATATGTTTGAATGATAAGTACAAGTTTGACAAAAATATTTGGTTTTACATTACACTCATATTACTACCATATCAACAACCCCTTAATGCCACATGTGTGGCAGTATCAGAAAGTCAAAGTTGTTTGAATATATCGTAAATAGATTCATTGGTCCACACACCCTACCAACACTGTCTAACCATGCATGATACATTAATGATGGTATGACTCTTATATTGTGTTGTGTATATATGGGCGATGATGTGGCTCTCACACTAGTTGTAAATAAAGGGCTATGCCTCTTGTATTGGATGTAAAGAAAGAGATGTGCCATCCTGGTCATATACGTGATGAAAATTATCCAAACATTCATCCTCACAAGTTGTTTACATAGTAGATTTCCCAAATCGACCATGCGAAACCACCTAGATCATCCAAGGAGTCTTAGCTTACAAATTGGCTGGCCTGTGTACAAAATCAGTTATGTGTTCTCCCCTAACCCAATGATTTTCCTATATAAATAGATCAACGTCAAGCGGATATGTATTTGTAGTTTCATCGATGCCTACGCATACTAATCCATAGCAACATCCATTTAAAATTTATCTATTGTCAACTCGAACATATTGCAATAATGAGTGAGTGGTTACCTCTTACATCTATTCTTGAGCTACCCATGTCAAATGGTGGTCCAAGCCTATGCAAAGAACACCAATCTCCAAAAGCTACTTCTCTTTTATCCCACATTCATACAAGGTAATGCATAGGATATATAATGAAACACCTATGCAATGGTATATGAACATCTTGCAGTGGTATATCCTTTGCTTGATTTTACACGAACTCACCAAGTGTCCTATCATCTTCCTTCTTATATACCCATAGTCTACCATGTCTAGTCTTCATTGGTCTTATGTGGTCTGCCATGTATAGTCCATCACCATCTTCTTCCACTATGCCCTGTCCACACACCACATAACTGCTATCATATCCATCCATATCATCATTGTCTTCATAACCTGCATAAATGAAAGCATCCAAAATTTAGTATTTCATGGAGTTCACAACATAGTAAGGCCAAAGGTATAAAATCCTTATTTGAGATATATATATATATATATTAATTTTTTTTATCATTATATTTTTTTTGTTTTTATAAACATGTAGATAATACTTTTAACATTACCATTAAAGCAACATTAAAAATATAAAAAACACATAACATTAAATATTAAAACACTAAGAATTAACATAACATTAAAAACATTCAAACCTTAAATAATAATACTAACAAAATATTACTAGAGAGATGGAGGAGAGGAGCAGCGGAAGCGGTCAAAGCGGCGGAGGAAATTCGAAAGCTTTGGGCGGGAACCTCAGTCAAGGCAGCAGAGAAGGTACGCAGGATGCGGGCGGGAACCTCGAGCAGGAGTCAGGTGAGGAACCAGAGGAAGGCAGGCCTTCTGTGATAGGAGAGGCTGTCCAAAGAGGGCCCGATCCTCCTCAAAAAGATCCCGACAAAAGGTCACAGAAGGGCGACGCGGGTCCCAGAAGAGGCCCAACCTTCGCGAAAACCCTAAAGGGTAGAAAGAGTGACTTTCTTTCACTCCCACCTCTCATACCGGTAAATAATAGGATAATGGCACCTGTAAACTCTATGGGTCCTTTCCTATCCATGGAAGAGTTTTCGTTAGTGGGCAAGTTCCTCGGTGGAAGGCCGGATATAGAGACCATACGGTCCTGGGCACTATCTAAGTGGAGAACGGTGGGGAGTATGGAGGTTGTTGCCCTATCCAGGGGTTTCTTCATTATAAGATTCAATAACAAGGAGGATGTGAATCACGTTCTAACTGGAGGACCCTGGTTTTTAGGAAAACGTAGCCTTTTCCTCAGACAGTGGGGGGAGGATTTCGACCCTAAAAAATAGAATATCAATATAGCCCCTATTTGGGTTCACCTTCCTAACCTACCAGCTTAGTTTTTCAATGAGTATTGGCTGCAAGGTATAGCCAGAGCTATTGGGGAGCTGGTAACCATAGATCATGCAACCTTGGCTAGGACAAGGATGACGCATGCAAGAATATGTGTCAACGCTGATTTAGAATCTGAGCTGCCAAATTTTGTCGAACTAGGGTACGGTGACTACCTAAGAAAATAGGTGGTGGAGTATGAAAATAGGCCAACATTTTGCTCAGAATGTAAAACCCAAGGCCATCTGCGAAGTCAGTGCCCTAATCTAGCAGCTAGTAGAGAAAACCAGAGGATGGAAGGTAAATGACCAAATGATAAAGGTTACCCCAGGAATTTCCCTCCGAGAGGGGGCCCAACTGGCAAAGGAGGGTTCAGGCCGGGTAAAAATAACTATGCCTATCAGGAGAAATCAAAGGAGGGTGAAGGGCAACCTCAGAATAAAGGCAAGCAACAAATCATCGATGGACAGGAAAATCAGGTAAGCCCTAAAATTCTGAACTCAAATCAGTTTGAAATTTTAGCTAATCTAGAGGTAGAAGGGGAGATTGAGGTTTTAGAAGAAGGAAACCTTCAAGTCAAACTACCTGAAACCCTAGAATCCCCATCGAAGTTGGGTCCTTCTAATCCCATAATCAAGAGTCCCTCAAACTGCCAGGTAGGCATAAATCAAAACCCTGAAGAATACAGGAAACGTGTGGAGGGGTTAGAATCAAAGGAAATAGTCCTTCCCAACATCATAACCAGAAGCCCATCAAATCATCCAGAAGACTCAGTGCAAAAACTAGGAGAGTACAGGAAAAATATGGAGGAGTTAGAATCAAGGATTGATGTGGTAGAAATGAATGAGATTGAGGAATGTTTTAGTCCGGTTCTTCAGCAGATCGTTCCTCCACATTTTAGCCCCAAGCAGACCAGGAGCACTACCAAGTCGCCTGACTACGACGGTGAGAAAAAGAGGGGGAGGATGTCAAATGTTGAACACAACAAAATGAGGACTGACAATGAAATTGCTAGCGGCAAACAGAAAACACTGATACAACAAGTTATCCCAGGATAGGAAGATAACAAATCAGGGAAACCTCCTCAAGGGAGGGGGAAAGCAAAAAACTCTAAACAATCTAAATGAAGGTTCTCTCATGGAATGTGAGAGGCCTCAATGGCCTACCCAAATAGAGGGTGGTTAGTTCAATAAGAAGGCAATATAACCCAACAATTTTGATGTTGCAAGAAACAAAAATAGACGAAGCTCAATAAAAAATAATAGCAAAAAAAATGTGGAGTCAAGGGGATATGGTATGCAAACCGGCAAGAGGAGCTTCAGGGGGGCTTATGGTTCTTTGGGATCCCCGGGTGGTGGAAGGGAACATTATCCAGGATGATGATAGGGTGTTGAGTGTTTTTTCCATGACATTGACAACAATAGATCATGGATTTTCTCAAATGTTTATGCCCCCAATTCAGTTCAAGGGAGAGCATCTTTGTGGGAGTACCTGGGAAAATTGGGTGATGCTTTCAATGACATTCCATGGGTTGTGGCAGGTGACTTCAACACTCCCTTATACCCCTCAGACAAAAAGGGTGGAGCAGGGCTCCCAACCAAAAGTATGGAAGAGTTTAATCAATTTGTAAACTCAAATCAATTAATGGATGTGAGGCTAAGAGGAGCAAAGTACACTTGGAGTAATATGCGAATAGGAAATCAACTTATCCAGGAAAGACTTGACAGGTTTTTCTTATCAAAGGAGGCTATTGCGGAATTTGGAGATTCTATTCTGCAAACTCTTCCCAAAATTGCATCAGATCACAATCCCATTCTTCTGGAGGTCCCAAAATCAAACTCCTTCAAAAAACCTTTTCGCTTCTAGTCAATGTGGATTAGGCACCCAAAATTAAAGGAAAACATCTCCAGATGGTGGCAGCAACCTTTTCAGGGAAGTTCGGCTTTCAAACTTGCTCAAAAATTGAAATTAGTCAAGGAAAACCTTAGAATCTGGAACAAGGAAGTTTTTGGGAACCTGTTTGAGAACAAGAAACAAGTGGGGGATAGGCTGAAGGCCATTGACAACATGATTCAAAATGGTACCTACGACGAAGCTACCAGGAAGGAGGAGCAAATCAAGCTCTCAGAATATCATAATATCCTGGCTTGTGAAGAGACTTACTGGAGACAAAAATCCAGGGCTTTATGGTTAAAGGATGGCGACTCGAATTCAAAGTTCTTCCACGTCACAACATTGAGGAACAGAAGCAATAACAAGATTAAAGAGTTAACCAAAGCTGACGGGTCCAAAACCCAGGATCTGATTGAGATCAGAGAAGAAGCGGTTGCTTATTTCAGCTCCCTCCTCGAGGAAGAATCACAGTGTAAAGAGGAAGCTAAGGACTCTCTCCTTCAGTTCATTCCTAATATGGTCGATGAGGCCATTAATGGCAGGCTTCTTGCTCCTTTTACTGATGAGGAAATCAGAAATGCTTTATTTAGCATGGAACCCGATAAGGCTCCTGGCCCTGACGGGTTCCCTCCTCGGTTCTATCAGACTTTCTGGGATATAGTGGGAGGGGATGTCATTTCAGCTATCAAGGAGTTTCAGGCTTCAAAACATATCCCGAGAGGGTTTAACTCCACCTTTATTGCCTTGATTCCTAAGGGCCCAACCCCTGAGACAATGGCAGATTTTAGACCTGTCAGTTTATGTAACGTGTCCTACAAGATATTGACAAAAGCCATTGCTAATAGGATGAAAGAAATCTTGCCCCTCATTATTGACCAGTGTCAGGGGAGCTCGGTTCAGGGGAGATCAATCCTGGATGGGGTGATCACGGTCCATGAAGCTCTGCACTCCGCTAGGCAAACCAAAAAGGTAGTCTTCACCCTAAAGCTTGACATGAACAAAGCGTTCGACCGCATTAACTAGGACTTTCTGTCAGCTGTCCTTCTAAAATTTGGCTTTCATCCTCAATGGGTCAGACTGATAAAAGAGTGCATATCCAATCCCTGGTTCTCAATCTTGGTCAATGACATGATAGCTGGGTATTTCCAAAGTCATAGAGGACTCAGGCAAGGAGATCCGATCAGCCCAATGTTGTTCATTATAGTGGCGGAGGCTCTAGGCAGAACTATAAAAGCAGCATGCAATGCAGGATTAATCTCGGGGATCAAAGCCACCTCCCTCACCAACCCAGTAAGTCATCAACAATTTGTCGATGACACTCTAATGTTGACCCAGTCGTCAGTGGTTGAAGCCAGAAGGATCAAACATATTCTCCAACTCTACGAGGATGCGACGGGTCAAAAAGTGAATTTTAACAAGAGTAAGCTTTACTTCCTTAACACCCCAATCCAGAGACAAGTCAGAATAGCGAGGATTTTGGGATGTTCTGTAGTGACTCTTCCTACCTCCTATTTAGGCCTTCCCCTTTTCTCTGGCTCTCCGGGTGATTCTATGTGGGATAGAGTGGTAGAAAGAATCCAAAAAAAATTGGTTGGCTAGAAAGGACACTTTTTGTCTCAGGCAGGGAAACTTACTCTTACTATGGCATCTTTACAGAGTATTCTGATGTATTTCTTATCCATTTTTAAGGCCCCAACCAAGGTATACCAAAAAATTGAAAATCTCCAAAAGAATTTTCTATGGTCCGGGTCGAAGGAAAAATAGAGGATCCACCTGGTGGGGTGGAGCAAGGTGTGCAGGCCGAAAGAAAATGGGGGGCTAGGATTGCGAAGAATTGCTCACTTGAATACAGTCTTAATAGCCAAACAAGCTTGGCATCTCATAACAAATGAGGAGAATGAATGGACCGCCATCATTAAAAGAAAATATCTCCAAGGCATTGATTTCCTAAATGACAGTATTCACAACAGAGGATCGGCTTTCTGGAAAGCAATCTTGACCAGCAGGGAGGTCATAAAGAAAGGGATGAGATGGGTTATTGGGAATGGAAAAAATATTAGGTTTTGGGATGATAGGTGGGCTAAGGAGGAGGCTCTATCTCAGGTGCCTAACTTAGTTAGGATCAAAAGAACCACAGATGAACTCATCGAAAGGAGAGTAGCTAATTTTATGAGACAGGACAGAGGAAGACTTAAATGGAAACATATAATGATTCAAGGATTTGAAGCTGAATCAGAAGAGATCCAAAGCATTCTGCATCAACAATTCATACCTATGAGACCAGGACAGGATCAAGTAATCTGGGCAGCCACAGAAAATGGGCAGTTCTCAGTCAAATCTGCATACAAACTAATGTTAGATCCTGAGGAGCCCATACTTCAGACTCAGTTGGTGTGGGTCAAAAAACTAATTCCTAAAGTTGCAATGTTCTCGTGGTTGGTAATCCAAGGAAGGATACTTACGATGGACAACATGATAAGGAAAGGTATGATAGTTGCTAACCGTTGTTTTTTGTGCAGGGCAAATTGGGAGTCTACCCATCATATTTTCCTTGAATGCCCTTTTTCCTTGAATATTCTCAATGGGGTATTCCAAGCATTTAGCATCTCCTGGGTCAGTCCAACCACCATCATTGACCTGTTCCACCAATGGCCAAATCCCTTTGTCAGCCTTAGGCTTAGGTTTATGTGGAAAATATGTCTTCATCATTTTCTATGGTAGGTCTGGCTAGAAAGAAATCATAGAGCGTTCCATGAGTCGAGCCATGATGTCACCTCCATTACCACTAAGATTCTTGCCTTTGCCCATGAAAACGTCAGCCTTATCCCTCATGATAGCCAAAATCCTTCCCCTATGGAAAATCAGATCGCTCGTTCCTTAAACATTACCTTGGTAGAGGATCCTGGGTCTATTAAGGCCAATCCCAGAATAGGTGTCAGGTGGATCCCACCCCGGTTGGATGGCTCAAGCTCAACTTTGATGGGGCTGCTAAAGATAATCCTGGCAGAGCAGGGGCTGGAGGAATAGTGAGAGACCATGAAGGAAACCTGGTGATGGCCTTTTCTGAGCATTTGGGAATAAGGACAAATAATGAGGCAGAAGCAAGAGCATTATGGAGAGGTCTTCAGATGGCTCAGGAGATTGAAGGTAAATTAATAATTGAAGGAGATTCACTGCATATCATAAATCTCCTCAACAATGGGAAAAATCCTCCATGGCGGGTTAAGACAGTCATTGAAGAGGCAAGGATCCTATTCCAGGCTAGGAATGACCGGCTAGCCCAACATGTGTTTCGGGAAGCCAATAAAATAGTTGATAGATTGGCCAATATAGGGGTGGAAGCAGATGGGCTTGTCACTTGGGAAAATGGGGTCCCAAGTGACGTGGATGAAATTATTCGAAATGAAATCGAGGATGAAGATGAAGAAGAATAGGGTCCTCATTGGAGGCTCCCAGTATAGAAGAATGTTGGTTTGTCAGCTCTGCTCTGCTCCATCTGGTGATAGTTTTTGTTTTTCTATGTACTGGGGAAGGGGTTTCCTTTTGGGCATAGGTCTTGAATAGCTATGTTGATGTTATGAATATGGTCTGGGAGATATGCAGTATAGCTTGTTTTTACTGTCAGTGGCTTTTTGTGTATGTAAATATTGGTAAGGGGCGGTGTGCTCCCTCGGACGTATGTTCTAAGAAGGCTACTAGTAGCGGTGGATAGACTGTCCCTAATAAGGCTTTGATCCGTAACAACATAATGCTGATTTTTGTAATAGGTTTTGGGTTAACCTGTAAAACCCGGTATTAATGATAATATATCTTAACTACCAAAAAAAAAATACTAACAAGACATTAAAAAAACAACATTAAATGTTAATACTAAATTAAGGAATCTATTAGAAGGGACTTCTCGACACATCACTCAATTTAAATCAAAATTTCACTTTGAATTCAAAATTTAAGGTGGGTCCCCAAATTTAGGGTATGTTGTGCAACAGTCACACCAACACCATTCTTACATACTTGTCCCATCCTATCTTATCGAAAATGACCATTGTTGAATCGCGATGTTTGCATATCTTGTAACACATCAGTTTTGGGTGTTTTATTTTCATTGGTTGATCACATTACTTGTGATCCAACCATAATTGGATAAGTTTGATTTCTAAGAATGGTTTTTAACTTATTCCTTCCTTGTACCATTATACTTTGAATATTGTGAAAGGTTATATACATGATTCAAGGAATCATACATAGAAAATTACCCCAAAATAACCATTAGTATCTCGAATGTTTCAAGACTCAAAGTAGTGTTTTTATTTTTAGATATTTATTTATAACCTAAGACATCTAACTTAAAGAAATATAGAAGTTCTTTTATCATAAATACAAATGTATTTCTAATAAACAACTATTATTTTTTAAAGGACACAAAAGTTACTTTCAATTTTAAACATTCAATGAACATCAAACATCATCCAAAATTAACTTTCCTTTGATATTATTTATAACCTTCATATCTTCCTCTTAAAATAAGTCCATCGCACTCGCATATATGTAAACAAGGGTAAAGAAACTTTACATTCAAAGTTATTTTTCTAAGACAAGACACTATTAAATGAAAACTATATTAAATATATAAAGTAACCAAGCTTCTTACTAACCTTTTGGAATAACATAATCATAATGTTTTACAAAATAGGTAAGATTAAATTATAGACCTGTGGCTTTCGCATTAGGAATTCGATGTCTAACAAACTTTTGAAGTTTTCTTCTTTAAAAAAAAAGGGATCAAAGTGGATCAATCATGCAACTATCTAAATGCTTCTCTAAAAGATTATTCATTTTAAAATTAACAACTACATGACCCATATTACAACTCGTTCTTTTTCTAAATTCATAGATTGACTTTCAAGATTTTAAAATTAGATAATACTTTATCAAACATCAAATAAAAATATGTTGAAAAACACATGCATCTCGTTTTATAATTTTTGAATGCATCGAAGGAATTAAATGATGCTGACTGAACCTTTGAGATTCATTATTGGGTCTACTACACAGTTTAAAATGTTATAGAAAATAATTTTCGCACATTAATAATTTATATTTGAGAATTGTTGCACCACCAACATCGACAATATACACAACTATGCAGAAAAAGGACAAGGAATAATTAAATTAGCTCGAATACAATGGAGAGGGTATTCTCTGTAGTGAACTAGTTCATATATAGCAAAATAAAATATTTAAACTACAACCTATGTTATCTAAAACTAATTATAGAGACAGGTGACGTTATCCCAACGTCCATGGTCAACACCAACAAGGGATATATAAAAATATGGCATCCTTCCAACACCAATAGATATACACAACACATGATATATTTAGAAAAATTGTTTGTGGTCAACTGGTTTACACATAACACCTTTAAGGTATTTAACCTATAAATGGATGACGTCTTTCCAATTCAACACAAAGGGAAAGTTACACAACATGTGGGCAAAATTCTCTCAATGTCTACGACCAATTGATTTATATACAACACAAGAAATATCTACACGACATATGGGCGAAATCCACACCACACAACACTACACAAGCATATGTCTACAACTATAAGAATAAGAACAATTACAGAGCATGCAAGCAGTGTTCTAACATTTTGCTTGCCCATAATTAGTAATAATTCATGTATACAAAACTAAGTAAGTTTTGAACATGGCAACTTTTAAAGATTACCATGCATACAATATTCCGATATGAAGAAATACTATAGGAGCTTTTACTACCGTATTAGGTTATCCTAAATAGCTTATACATGAAGAGAACAAAACTTGCTATAAAATAAGAAATAAATTAGAATAAGAAAGTCCAACCTCAATCCGTACTCTCTTTTGGAAGTCCCATCCCAAACACAACAAAACTAAATCTTTTCTCCTCTTCTTCAAACCACTCCAACCAATGTTTCATCCCTTTCAATTAGTCTATAGATATAAAAAGTGATGAGAAACTTTATATAGGTCATGTTACATGCAATTAGCCGGCTATAGCCAAGTGGAGAATACAATTTATTTTATTTTTATTAATCTCATTCAATAAGTTAGTAAAGTGCCTCCCCTTACCAAAAGTAAATTAATTTATATTATCTTTTTCCTCCACCTTTAATAATAGTTTTTTTATTTACTATGTTTTAAAGAAATGTCTCATAGGTATGTTAAGCTTTTTTTTGGTTGGATAATAAGGGTTTGTACTCAAGTCCCCCACCCTTGAAAAATTACAACTCTCTTCTTTAAAGCTTGAGATCTTATAAATAAATACACTTCTCATCTCAATTGAGATGTTATAGCTAGAAACCCACATAAAATACATAAAATATTTGAATTCTTGATTTTCATTTTTTGGATCTTATTAATTGTTTTTATGAATATAATTATTCCAAAATTTAGCATCTTTCTTGACATTTTCCTATAGCAACCTTCACAATACCAAAACTTCACCTCTACTATCTATTAGTAGAGTAATATTTCCAAAATATTGCACTATCATAGTCCACTTTACCAAATTTGGATTGCTAGTTTCCTTCCTCATTGAAGTCCTAGCCCTTCATTGCTCTTCCCATCATTTGAACCCTAGCTGACAAATATTTGCAATTTTATTTTTTGCTACTTGAAAAATTATCACTGCCCTTATTCTGAATGGTTGACTTTATAGGGTCAAATCTCCCTCAATATTGCTTGGATTCTTACATATGACCACTCATTTTAAAGGTATTCAAATTTTGTACAAGTTGGTCCAAGAATCGGCTAAATTGAATAATAGTTTATGAAGATATGACTCCTAAAATATGAGATGTTTTTAGAAAAAAACCCTAATCCTTCACACATTTTTTTTATAAAGAGTGGGGGAAAACCACTCAAATACCTATGGGTTCCAAACCCATAGACACACCAAAGAAAAAAATAAAGGGTTTTAGTTGATCGAGTCTTCTAATCAACAACTTGACTTGTTGTTGCACTACACTCAACAACCCAACCTATTGTTGTGGTTCCCTTACCTGATCTAGTATCAAACAAACCTTCCACCTAAAAAAGACCAGATTCCATTCTCCTTCAACCTAAGCAACCTTCCCAGCCTTCCACTCAGCATCCCAACCTTCCACTGTAGCTCCTTCAACCAACCTAGTCTTCCACACTCCTTTAGCCTTATCAGTACTCCACGTTCCTTTAGCCATCCCAACATTCCACCCAACATCTCAGCCTTTCATTGTAGCTCCTTTAGCTATCCTAGCCTTCTACACTCCTTTAGCCAACCCAGCATTCCACACTCCTTCAGCCTTGACACTCCAAATATCAACTCATCATTTAGCCTTCCATGCTCCTTCAGCCTCCAACCTTCCATGCTCTTTCAACCTTCATATTTGTTGATCGTTAAAGCACCAGACCATTTGTCATGCCTCTTAGGGGGCAACCCTTGAGGTAGGGCAAAACTTATATTACTATTGATACGCATAGGTATGTTAAGTTAAATATATATTTAATTATAAATTTTATTATTTTTTAATTATTTTAATTATTATATTTATATATAGTAAATAAGTGAATGAATAAAAAAAACAAGCAAACAAACAATAAATCATTAAACTATCTTATGAAATTTTACCTCCAACAATTATCCTTATATTTGTAATCTATTGATAACAAATTGTTACCATTTGTTGGATAGATTTAGCTGTCACACTTTGTGGCACTTTCCTTGTCGTTGTAGGATTTAAATTCAAGAAATCATATACATGTGCAAACATATATTCACAATGCAACTACATAAATATACATAAATGCATTTATACGGGCTTCCATGTAACCTTGAGCCACTAGTAAATATTTCACTACCAAGACTCTCTTGCCCTTTAGCTTATAGTGAATATTTTATCGTAGGTGAAATTTTTCACCCACCATCATTTTCTATTCCATATTTTGAGAACCTGCACCTGCAACATAAAATCTATTAGAAGTTTAGGTCTACAATATTTAAAGTATAAGATAATAATTTGATCATAAACATTTATAATAGTAATAAAAAAGATTCATTCCGAGGAGGATCGTGAAATTCTTACCCACTTAAAATAAACACAGTCCCATGTAATTCCAATGTAAAATTATACAATTTTTAGAATATATAAATATTTATTCAAAAAGAAAAGGAAATTGTTCCTTCATGATATGTACATCTTCCCTTGTAATATTTTTGTTAGAATACTAGTCCCATTGGATCTTACATTATTCCATATTTCTTTTCCTTAATTTTTTTTTTTCTAAAACCAAATATCCAAATAGGACAAAATTCAATGTTGAGGGGACCTGACATCTATAAATTTTAGACATTCCACACATGAGATGGGTCAAAAATGTACTTTCTAAGGAGGGATACATGGAAAGTGTCATGGATTTTTTACAAGTTGGGTGGAAGAGCAAGTCTATAGGTGATAGGGCTAAACTTGTCTAAAATCTCAAAGGACCTTACAAATCTAGGGTCTAGCTTGGAAAATTAATTGGAGCTCTTATTGGGTCTCACCCTTAAGAAGACTCTATATTCCACTGATAATTCCCTCAATGACCTTTTCAAGTTAGAATAGCTCTTTTTTTTGTCTAAGGCTTCTTTGAGCCTTTGGTGTATCTTTTTCAATTGTTCCTCCATCTCCTTTACAATGTCTACTTCGATCACTACCCGATCCTCCAAATTATCCCAAGACAGAGGGGTTATGCACCATATCCCATATAGGGCCTCGAATGGAGCTATTATCAGAGAAGCATTATGGCTATTATTATAAGCAAATTTAATGAAATAGAGATAGTCTTTCCATTTTGTTTTATGGTCCATATAATACATGCACAACATGTCTTCAAGGACCTGATTGAATATTTTAGTTTGGTTATCTATATTCAAATGTTATGCAAAACTAATATTAAGTTTTGTACCCAAGGCATAATGCAATGCTTACCAAAATTTTAATGTAAATCGAGAATCCCTATCCAAAATAATAACTTTTGAAAACCCATGCAATCAAACTATTTCCCTAGCAAACTTATTTGTAATAGTAGGTGCATCATCCTATATATTTCTAGGTATAAAATGTGCAACTTTGGTCAATTTTTCTACCACCACAAGTATAGCATCATGCTAAAATCTGGTTTTTGGTAGACCGACAACAAAATCCATGGAAATAACTTGCCACTTTTGGGTGGGAATAACATGTGGGTACAACCATCCTGTTGGGTGTAAATATTCAACCTTTACCTTTTGATATTCTAGACACCTAGCCACAAAATTATTGATATCCCTCTTCATTCCTATTCAATTCCTTAAATTCTCTAATATTTTTGCCCCTCTTGGGTGTGCGAAGTAAGGAGTATAATAAGCCTCTTTTAGAATAGCATCCCTTAACATACCTGCATCTGGGATAACCAACCTATCCTTAAAATACAACAAATGATCCCTGATTACAAAATATTTATCCTTGTTGGGTTCAAACTCAACCCATGCTCGATATTTATCATAGTAATCATTCCTCTATTGATGCTTTTTGACTTGATCAATTAAGTCATAATGGCATTGAGACATAGCAATTATGTGCCCTCTTCTACTCAAGGCATTTGCTATCTTGCTTTCCTTACTCTTAATGTATTCGCCAAAATCATATTCTGCCAGGAATTCCATCCATTGACGTTGCCTTACATTTAGTAAAGGTTGTGTAAATATGTATCTCAATCCCTTTTCTAACAAGTCTTAAAATTGTATTTTTAGCTCTTTCAACTCAATTGAAGTCATAAGGTGATCTGATGATAGGTGCAGTCCCAGGTAGAAGTTCTATGGAGAAATCAAATTCTTGCTAAGGTGGAATATCCAACAACTCTTCAGAGAATACATCCCTAAATTCATTTAGTATAGGATATTTCTAATAAGGATCTAAATTTTCTTCAGTCTCATCCCTTTTGTTCATCTTGACTACATATATCGGTCTAACTCTATTGCCTTCTTTAGTTGTAAGGTTGAAAGCAAATGTGACTGGAAAGAGTTGCAGTCGTAATGAATTTTGACCCACTGATTAGATTCATCTATGAATTCTAACCATATTTCCTCAAAATTAATGAATGCTTTAACATCAAAGGTATGTAAGGGAGCTACATAAAGGTGCCAATTGGTTTTACCCTTAGGTAGGGTTATGTGGGGGTCAAATAGACAATGATTAACATAATAGGTTTATCTTGACCCATATTCTACTTTCCACCCATTTGCCAAAAATCTAGGCCTTTCCGATATATCCTTGATTATACTAGTGGAAATAAAGTTATTTGTTGCACCACTATCAATTAAAATACATACATCCTTATTAAACAATTTATATTTTAAAAGAAAAGTTGTAGCCTGACCATCTAGGATGGAATTACCTATTGTTGCATAGATGTGATGGGACTGTTCTTCAGGTACTTTCTTACAATATGCTCTTTCAGGGTATTTATTTGCAAAATGGGGATCGTCACAAACATAAAATCCTATTGTTGGTGCTTTTTTTTTTATTTGTAGAAAATATCCCAAAAGGAATGCCACTTTTGGGTAAGACCCAAGGAGGCAGGGGTCCTATTGTTGGTGCTTTATTATTCCTTTTACTATCTGCAATATTATTTTATGGTGTTGTTTCTTTGGTTGTTCCTTGGAAAGAGGGTCTTTGGTCATTATTTCTTGAATAACCTTTTCTATCCCTCCTATCCCTGTTGCCATAGAATCTATTCTTATTCCTGTTTTTAGTCCTAGATTTTTTCCCTTCTTTAATTCTCTTATTGTGTTCCTTATCCCATTTCATGAAACCTATAATTTTCTTTTCCTGAGTTCATATTTTTTGTTTTAGACAACTCCTAATAATTAAAATATATCTTTTTCATCTTTTGATTTGTTTCTTCTTGTCAAGCCAAGTCTTATGCTTTTTATCAATTTTCAAGATTAAGTAAATTGATTATAGTCATGATTTTTGGATGAACCCCTAAAATCAGATTTTGCATTTTTATCTATTCATTATTTTCACACTCTAGAACTCATTTCAAAAGTTTCACAAAATTTTGGTAGTACTCTTCAACAGATAAAATCTCCTACTAAATATTAGTGAATTCTGCAAATTTCTCAACATAAAATTGATTAGTTAAAAACCTTTTCTTGAATTTTTCCACAAAATATTCCCATTTAAGATTTGTAGCTTGAATTTTATTCCCTTATTTAAATGTATTCCATGATTCTAGGGTTTTTTTCTACTAGGTGGAGGATTGCCAAAGCAGTTTGGGACTCAAATGATAAGGTCTTCTTTAAGAAGTATGTTTCTATTTCACTCAACTAATTTTTTTAAGCATCACTACCTTCCTTACCATTAATTTTGTAATCTTTACATTTTTCATATCCTTTGCTAGTTCAGCCCCTACCCGAGTTCTACTATTTTATCCTGACCTATTAGGAGATTCTTCTTGTTTGCTCATAAGTTCCTTACCTCTAGTTAGAGTTTCTATTATTTTTTGCTGCTAATTCATTATCTCACAATGTTGGTCCATTTATTCTTTCAATTGTTGCATCTATTCTTAAAGTAATTGTACTAGCTTAGTCAGGTTTCCTACTTCCCTAGTAGGTTCATTTATCTCTTTTAACTATCTTTCCATTTAAGGCCTGATAGTGATTTATTTTTGCCTAGTTAGTGCAGGATTTTTAGAAGATCCTCCTCATAGCATAGGTGCCATCGTACCTGGGTACAAAGAGTTATGTAAATTTTAATATATTTTTTGTTGGGATCATAAGAGATTTTGAATTCAAAAGTCTATAAGCTCTATGAGCTAAAATCCAATGACTAGGATATGATACCAACTGTAACAACTCGGTCAAACTCACTAGTTATAACAAACAAATCTATCTCATAGGTTCAAAGGCTAATTTATTTTGAAATTAGATTTGGTCGATTTACCCAATGTTTAATCAGTACGGGGTATAGTCAACCATGTTTGGGTTAAGGACACTGTGTATGACCCTCAAGTGTACAAAATTGACCAAATCCCATAGATGGTGTCATTTAGTGGATCTATCTTTTTCATCCTCAACCGTGGTATGAGAACCCAAAACCACGACTTGGGGTTATCCTCTAAGGCCCATAATATTTAGAGGGGAATGCATACTTCCCCTACCCTATCTTGGTTTTGACAAGTAGGTTTTATTTAACGTATATGCCTAGTGCTTAGTTGTTTGTCCACTATTCTAGAGTAAAATAAGGCCGCACAATTTCTTTGGATCTAGATCTGATCTCACCTACCAATTCATGAATAACGATGAGTTGTCCCATTCCAACTATCATGGATTTTTTCTAGCTTATTTTATCATGCTAGGTTAATATTATTTATAAATTGTACAAAGAGCCATGACCATACTGCTCACTTAATGGCCTAGAGGGACATCTCATATCTCCCCTCCTTACCTACTCATCTTGTCCTATCTCAACAAAAATGACCATTATTGAATCATGATGTTTGCATATCTCGCAACACATCAATTTTTGGTGTTTTATTTTCATTGGTTGATCACCTTACCTATGATCCAACCATAATTGGATAGGTGTGATTTCTAAGAATGGTTTTTAACCTATTCCTTCCTTGTCCCATTATACTTATTTGAATATTGTGAAAGGTTATATACATAATTCAAGGAATCATACATAAAAGTTACCTCAAAATAACCATTAGTATCTCTAATGTTTCAAGACTCAAAGTATTTTTTTTGTTTATATATATATATATATATATATATATATATATATATATATATATATATATATATAAATATAAGTGTTTCTAATAAACAACTATTATTTTTTAAAGGACACAAAAGTTGCTTTCAATTTTAAACATTCAATGAACATCAAACATCATTCAAAATTAACTTTTCTTTGATCTTATTTATAACCTTAATATATTCCTCTTAAAATAAGTTCATCGCACTCTCATATATGTAAACATGGGTAAAGCATATTTACATTCAAAGTTAGTTTTCTAAGAAAAGACACTATTCAACGATAAACTATATTAAATTTGTAAGTAACCAAGCTTCTTACTAACCTTCTTGAATAGCATAATCATAACATTTTATGAGGTAGAGGTAGGATAAACTTACAGACCTGCGGCTTCTACATCTGACATCCAACGTCTAACAAAATTTTGAAGTTTTCTTCTTTTCTTTTTTTAAAAGGGATCAAAGTGGCTCAATCATGCAATCATCTAAATGCTTATTTAAAATATTATTCATTTTAAAATTAACAACTACACGACCCATATTACAACTCGTTCTTTTTCTAAATTCATAGATTGAATTTCAAGATTTTAAAAAGCAGATAATACTTTATCGAACAATTAATAAAAATGGGTTGAAAAGCACATACATTTGGATTTATAATTTTTGAACGCACCCAAGAAATTAAATGATGATAATTAAACCTTTGAGATTCATTATTGGGTCTACTACATAGTTTTAAAGGTTATAGAAAAAAAATTTCACACATTTATGATTTATATTGGAGAAACGTTGTGTTTCCAATGTCTACAATATGCATAACTATGTAAAAAAAGTACAGAGAACAATTAAATTCGCTCAAAAACAATGAAGAGGGTATTTACATTGCACATAAGGGTTTTTTTATCTATAGTGAACTAGTTCATATATAGCAAGATAATAGATTTAAACTACAATCGATGCTATCTCAAACTAATTATAGAGACAAGCGACATTCTCCCATCATTTGTGGTCAACAATAATAAGGGATATATAAATAGATAACATCCTCCCAATGTCGGTAGATATACACAACACATGAGATATGTACACAACTTATCTATGGTCAACTAGTTTACACACAATACCTTTGAGGTATTTGATCTATAAATAGATAACATATTCCCAATATAGCACAAGGGGAAATTTACACAGCATGTGAACATCATTCTCTCAACATCTGTGGTCTATTGGTTTATATACAACACAAGAAAAATTTACACGGCATATGAGCGACGTCCACACAACACAACTTAAGCATATATCTACAAGTATAAGAATAAGTATAATTGTAGAGGATGCAAGTAGTGTTCTAACATTTTACCCACCCATAATTAGTAATAATTCATGTATACCAAACTAAGTCAATTTTGAACACAATAATTGTTAAATATTACCAAGCATACAATCTTCGGATATGAAGAAATGTTATAGGAGCTTTTACTATTCTATTAGCTTATCCTAAATAGATTATACAGGAAGAGAACAAAACTTACTATAAAATAATAAATAAATTAGAAGAAGAAAATCCAATCTCAATCGGTGCTCTCTTCTGTAAGTCGTTTCCCAAACCCAACACAGCTAAATATTTTTCTCCTCTTCTTCAAAGCACTCTGACCAATGTTTCATCCCTTTCAATCAGCATATAGATATAGAAAGCGATGAGAAACTTTAGACACATGGTATTACATACAATTGGTCGACTGTAGTTGTAGTTAGGTGGAGAATACATTTTATTTTATTTTTATTAATCTCATTCAATAAGTTGGGAAAGTCCCTACCCCTTCCCGAAAGTAATTTAATTTATATTAACTTTTTCCTCCACCTTTATTAATAGTTTTTTATTTTATTTACTATGTTTTAAAGAAATGTCTTGTAGGTATGTTAAGTTAAATATATATTTAATTATAAATTTTATTATTTTTTAAATATTTTTATTTTATATTATCATTTTATTATTATATATATATATAGTAAACAAATGAATGAATAAAAAAACAAGCAAATGAACAAATAAATCATTAAACTATCTTATACAATTTTACCTCCAATAATTTTCCTTATATTGGCAATCTGTTGATACTAAATTGTTACCATCTACTAGGCAAGAATAGCTCCCATGCTTTGTGGTACTTTCCTTTCCGTTGGAGGATTTAAATGCAAAAAAAATATACATGTGCAAACATACATTCACAATGCAGCTACATAAATGTATTTATAAAGGTTTGCATGTACCCTTGAGCCACTAGTGAATATTTCACTGCCAAGGCTCTTTTGCCCTTTATCTTATAGTGAATATTTTACCATAGGTGAAATTTTTCACCCACCATCATTTCCCATTCTATCTTTCAAGGACCTGCACCTGCAACACAAAATCCATTAGCAGTACCAGATCCAAAATATTTAAAGCATAAGATAATAATTTGATCATAAATATTTATAATTGCAATAAAAAAGATTAATTCCAAGGAGGGTTGTAAAAAATATGCAAAAATATTTAATATGCATCCACAAATAAATTGCACAATAATAATCCACACAATAAAATAGAGATTGATAATACCCTTAAGGTAAGGTAACACTGTCCAATGCTCCTTATTGGAAGGAAGTCACTCCATAAGATCTTCAGGTCCACAAGCCAAGACTCCTACAAGAATACTTCATATATGAATTACATTTTACAATGGGGGTGCATCTCACTTTATAAAAGAATATGATGGTTCACCTTCCATGAGTTATAAGGTCACCATATGGTGGTTCACCTTCCATGAGTTACAAAGTGCATAATATTATAATATGGCATTATGTTAAATATTATTATAATTTTATGTGTGACCCATGCCATAATACAATATTATATTATATCCCCACATGCATATACTTAGGTACCTAACACAATGTTTAATATGTAGGAGTATCACTATCACATTAAGTATATATACATGGATAAGAGGTGATTTTTTCAGTTTAAATAATTTTTTTTTATAATTTCAAGGTTAAAAGGTCCACTATTATCGAGAGTAATGTTGGTGATTTAAACTTAAAATAGTAAAGGGTAAGCTGACGTAGAAAATATTTTACACCAAAATTTTTTGATTAAATGGGCCCCGATTAAAGGTCCGCATATTAGCCAATTTAAAATTTCAAAAATCCAAAAATTTGTTAATTAACGATGATTAACCACTATGCATAACCTTGTACCTATGCAACAATAAAGTTGTAAGACCATTTTTGCAAATTTTTCAAGTGGCTTGGATATCTTTGCTAAGTGCATAAGCGTACCCATGACATCTGTGTTAGGTGCTATTACATCATAGACCATGTGATAAATCAAGTGCAATAACCACCTCTCATAAGGTACATGCATGTGATATAAGACAAGGTGCTTGCAAGTTTATTTGGAGATTTGCTATGTCTAAGTTAGGCATCCTATGTACTTAAATACCCTTCACTACTATAATGCAACATATTTGAAGCTTAAGTCGTAACATATGATATCAAGATAGGTATAAGGAAGAAATAATTCTCCTTTTGATCCTCCTCCAACTTTGACATAGAGAAAGCCAAGCTACATTCTATTTGAGAAAAAAAACAAGATTGAGATGAGAGGTTTTAAGGGTAAAATTACCCCATGTTAAATCATCATTATGAAGAGAAATTCCATGGTTAGATTAAAAGCATTTTAGGGTGGAAAAACCTTTCCAAAAGTAATATTTAAGAAAGAAAAGGAAGCTATTGAAATCTCCATAAAATATTGAAAGGAAGCCATTTGAAGCTCTTCTTTTGAAAATTCACAAATATTCTTTTTTGGAAAGGCATTTAAAAAGAATAAATTTTAAAATTGTAGAAGGATCATATAGCCCATTGATACCATTTGAAAATTATTTTTGAAATATTAAAGAAAATTGTCGTTGAAAGGCAACTCTAGAATAAGTTCCAAAAAATCCAAAAGTAGTAGTATTGAAGAAAAAAAGTAAGGAAGACTATGTTTTATCATAGGAAAGCAATTATGGAATAAATTCCAAAATGCATAATCAAAAGAATAACATGGCCATAAGTGTTGTCATTCCCAGCTTGACATCATTGTTCTATGTGAATGAGGAAGTGGTGGAAGCAATAAAAGACAAAAAGAAAGAAAGGTTAAGGAGCACATGAATAAAAGTGTTTATCTATAATTGGTAAATAATTAAAAAATAATATGACACATTAGAAATTTGTGGTGGTCTAGACCAAAAAAATCAATAAATTAAAGAAGAAGATATTTATTCAAGCCAAAACCATTTCTAAATGAAAAAAAAATAATACAAGACCCCATGAGGCATAGGAAGGGGAAGTACCTCATGAAGGTAGAATATATAAATAAACATAAGCAAAATATATTCATGGATGTATAGAGAAAAGAGGAAATCTAGAATGAGCAAAAGGCTCACTTCCACTCAACAAACATTGGCACTATGAGAGATGCTTGTAGGGCATCATGATATAGCTATAAAATGGTCCAAAAGGAGAAAGCATTCTCAATACCTCGATTCACTCACAAGAGACAACCTCCTCTATATTTCGAGACACTCGTAGTTCAATGGAATGCACCATGACGTAGGTAGAAGATGATAGAAGAGGAAGTTTTTTCTTTATACCTTGAGGGAGAACAAAAAAATCAAAAGTCAAGATGATTTGATAAATGCACTAAATATACATGTCATCTGGAAAATAAGGAACATGCCCAAGAAACATGAAACACTAGTCTAAGAGCATGCCTTGGACTAAAAATATTAGAGGAATCACCAATAAATAATAAAATCAATGATTTGGTGCCTAAGTTTTTTAATTATACTCAAAATATAATATTCCTAAAAGCACCCTTGAATCAGAGCCAAACACATGGACAAAGGATATCACATGAAATAAAATAATAAGAAAAGAAGCTCTAAACTTATTTCAAAAGAAAAAGTTAAAATCTTACATTGGAGAGTGGGAAGTTCATTGGGACAAATATATTATTTGTTGTAACTAGAAATATATGAATGTCAAAAGAAAAATGGATATAATATTTTAAAAAAAAGGAATATTCCAAAGAATATTTTGTAGAGGAAGAAGTATTCCCTCTACCTTTATTTTTTGCATAGCGAGACAATTCTTTCTTGTGTTTTGAAAACATCAATTGAAAAAATATATATATATATATATATATATATATATATATTTGTTGGAAAGAGGTTTTTGAGATAGACTCATCAAAAGAAGACAATTTAGATTTTGTAGAAGTTTACCATGGCTAATGGAGCACCAAAATTCTTGTTACCTTATTCCCAATTGTTGAGGAGAAACAACTATGTTACCTTGAAGACCAAACATATGACATAAATTGAGTTTGAGGAATTTTGGCAAGTATTATATGGAAGCATTACATGTCCTACTAAAGAAGGATAAGATCAAAAAAATTTGACAAGGAAAACAAAAATTAAAGACTCTTCATCATGTTTAGAGTAGTAGATGAGGTCCAAGCATACATTAGATATACAACCATAGCCAAGGATGCATGGGATAATTTGAAGACACTATTTGAAGCCAAGAATAAAAATTAGTTGTTATTCCCCCGAAGTCAACTCCATTGTCTAACGATAAAGAATGGAGAGAAGTTGGAAGGATTAATGAGGAGAGTAGCAAAATTTTGAGCATCTTTGTAAGCACTAGGAACTCAAGTATTATATGAAATACTATTTCCTATTATTTTGATATCAGTCCTATCCAAGTACAATGTTTTTATGATTATACTAAATCTTACTAAGCAAATACCAAACTTTGAGAAGTCGATGAACCTACTTCAAAAATTACAAGCCTCACATACTATAGAGGAATAAGAATAGTTACTAGTTATAAGTCAAAGAGGGAAGCAACCATTCAAAAGAGGCATGATACTTCCACAAGGCTTTCAACAAAGAAATAATTTTTAGAGATTTCAGAATCAAAGGAATTATTCTCAAAGGAATACTTTCAACATAAAAAGGATATGTGAACATTATGGAATAAATGGACACATCATGAAGGATTGTTGGCATATTCCAATCAATAATGGATCTCCTTCATGAGAGATGAACTGATAATAAAATGGATGATCTTTAGAACAACAAAATTAGATTTGGAAAAAGACATCAAAGTAATATAGCTAAAGAGAATCAATTCAAATAATCATATTTTGACACACTCAAGGAACATGTTTTTTTATTTATTTTTTTAAATATTTTTGTGTGTTTATGTTTGTGTGTTCTTGTTTTTTATTGCTTCAGGTTTACTCCTTGATTATGTCAAATGTGGTAGGCCAGGTGTGAGCTTTGGGTAATTTTGGTGGAAGAGATACCCCTGCCTCCTTGGGTCTTACCCAAAAGTGGCATCCCTTCTGGGATTTTTTCCACAAAAAACAAAAATCAAGTTAAATAATCAGAAGAAATGGATTAAACATTTGAAGAAAAATAACATGTGTTTGTTGCACAAGTACACTTGAGACAACACAATAATGTTTGGTATAATCCCAAACATATGAAAGGTTGAGAAAATTGGAAACATCCAAATCATCATACAAGAAGAGTTCCATCGATTGATCACTTCAAGCCAAGTAACTAATAGGAGATAAAACTTCCTAGATATAAAGGGAGCCATTACAAGCATAAGCATGGGATACTTCTAAGGAAAATAAGTTCAATATATCATGGACAAAGATAGTAAGTTCAAAGTAAATTTATTTTATGCTCATTTCCCAAAGTATAGAGAAAAACATCTACAGGATGAATGAAAATTGGATCTAGTTGAAAGAAAATTATCTACCTTTGCAACTTAAATAAGAGATCCCTATATTATTATCAAAGCCCAAAATCGCATAATACTTGTCAAGAAGTGTATCGGCACTACAAGCTATCAAGATACTAGATGATAAGATGCATTGTGATATCATAAAAATTGAAAACATAATTTGTGATAAAGATAATTTTTTTAGACAACGACAATAGCTATTAGGCTTTAATGGCTCAATTCTAAATACCATAGATAAATTGATAGGTTGCTACATTCTAGTGCAATAAAAAATGATGGCAACTATGGGAACATTCAAAGGACTAAACCAAGTGCATAGAATTTATAGATATTGCATTTGAAAAATACATTCCATTTATCATATCATAGAACTTATGATAGGAGAACTTGAAAAAATTATAAGATTTGATCACAATGAAAAGCAAAAGGGAAAGAAACAAAAGAAACCATACACAATTTTTATTCCTCCATATGCAAGATAAAAGTCTGTGGAAAATCAAAATAATAAGCAACATTTGATGCATGGTAAAACAAGATTCACTTTAAGAAACACAATTTATGCATTAAATGAAGTATTTTGTAATAAATATATTTGGAGTGCATTATTAGTAGAATCATACACTCCTAAGTATTGAAAGTAGAACTTCTATATTAAAGGGAGGAATTTCTCTCTAAAAATTCCTACATCACCCTAGACATTATTATTTAGTCATAAGCAAAATAGGGCTTTTGACTATGATTTAATAAGGAGAGGTCTGATAGGAGTTATTACATATAGACCATGTAAGAAGTCAAGTGGCATAACCACCTCTTATAAGGTACATGCATGTGATATAGGACAAGATAGTTGTAATTTTGTTTGGTTTTGGTTGGATGTTTGCTATGCCTAAATTAGACATCCTATATACTTAAATACACTTCACTACAAAAATGCAATGCATTTGAATCTTAAGTACTAATAATATTTGGTATGAGATATTTGTTTAAAAAACTTTAGCATCTTCTTTTCTTCTTTCACAATAGCCAAGCTATCTGTCCTCTCACAGATGTTGCTATTGGTCATCAAAATTTGGAAGAGAAAAGGAAATGGATTCTTTTGGAAAAAAATACAAATGAAGTTTTAAAAAACCTCAAAAAACTCAATCCTAAATCTAGGGTTACATCTAGCTAGAAAATTAATAGAACAAGATTGAGTGTCAATGGCAAGAAAAATAAACCAATCTATGAATATTTATCTTGGAGTTAATCTTTTGATTCTAGTGAGATTCTCATGATCCAAGTCCACAAGGTTTTTCTATCAAAAAATATTCTTTAGATTATATCACCAAATTCAAAACAAATTTCTTTGTAATGCCCTATAAAAGTCACCCTCAAGAGAAGTTGGAAGAGAAATCTACCACTAATAAAAGTAAACAAATCATGAATATTCACACCCACTCTAATACCATATCATATTTCATGGTAGTTTCTAAAAATTAATGGAATCAAACATTACCCAATATTACTTAACAAAATAAATACACAACATATATAACAAAAAATATGATGGGGTTTCCATAAACACCAAAATATATTCACTTAGAGAATAAAATTACACTCTAACCAATAATAAAATGATAAATGAGAAGGGGAATTTATACACAATAACATGATGGTTTCGGTCAAGGTTATGAGACCAACCCTCAAGAATAAAATTAATTTTTTAATTATTAAAAATACCTTTTCAAGGTTTACATGGGCCCAAAGGTAAAATATAACAAATAGTTGGTCATAGCCATATGAGAAGCTTAACTACCACTGTTGGAAATTTTGATTAATGAGGTTGTCATTGATGTCTAGTGTTTGGTGCAAGGCAAAGTCCATTTTGGTACAAGCAAAGTGGTAAAATAATTGGTTATAATATATTATATTATAAGCCAAAAATCTTGGCTAAAAGGTTGAATATAAAAGATTAACCCCATGGTTTTAAAGAGAAAAAGAAGATATTATAATATTTTAATATTATAATAAGTAAGCGAGAAGGGCTTATTAAAAGAAGGAAGAAATAATTGACAAAGACCCCCATACAAAAGTATTATTTAATACTAAATTAAATAATATAATATTTAACCTAAATTTAAATATTATATTAATAAATAATTAAATTTTAATTTGGAAAGAAAATAATAATTTAATATTGGAGGCATCTATATTTCCGTAGACGTTTCTAAAAACACCTTGAAGCATATAAAAGGAGGAAAGAAAAATTAAATATGGAATTCGAAAGTTGAAAGTCTATGTGCATGCAAAGGAAATCAAATGAGGAGATAAGACAAACATGGAGGTTTCTCATTAGTCGAATGAGGGTAAAGGAATAAAATAAATGCGGCAAGCACTTTGGTGCAGCAAGGACTGGTAGCCCAAGTGGCAATCGGGTCCTATGTTAGTCATTGGTAGAAGAAAGGTTCGAGGTTCTATTCCCCCAATGTCGGTTGAAGGTTTTTAATTTTTAATATGCAGAGGTAGCGAGTATAAAGTGGTGAGGCTAAAGCTTAGTCTCAACCACTTGGCTAGTGTAAGCGATCAAGCGTTGTGCTTAGTGAGCTGAGGTCGGAGGGTTGATTCTCATCCATGATAAAGCAAGTTAATTTTTGATAAAGGTATGTGCCATGGTTAATTTGTGAGGTATGTGCTATATTTTTGATTGTTGGCTATAGTAATATTTGGCAAATGATATTTGACCTATAGTTGAAACTTAGGAGTTATAAGGAGAAATATTTTTACATTATTTTTAAGGGTTTGAATGGCATTTATTTTATTTGCTGAGATTGGAGTGATAAGTTTGTAATTGGTTTATTTATCATTGTAATTATTTTATCTTTGAAAATAAATTGGAGTGACAACTACTTTGAAAGAGTGGAGTTAAAAGGTGTAAATTTCTTGTTACTTGATTTTAATTCTTGTTTCATAAAAAAAAAAAAAAAAAATTGAGAGAGTTTTTGCATTATCCATGAAAGCTAAAGAAGAATTATAGAATATTATTTTCAGAATTATTTGATCATCTTGTTGAGGAAATATTCATGTGGAGGTTTTGAGATAGACTACTATTATCTAACCTTTAAGTGGCACAAAAGGAATTGGTTGTGAGTGAGACAGGTTTTGAAGACATATCTCCATCAAAACAAAAAGGTATGGGCACATCATCCTTTGTTTGAAGTATTTATTGGATTGAATGTTGTGAAACATAAGGTGGAGTGAAAAGGATTGTTTGATGAGCATTGTTGGAAATATTTGAGTGAGTTTTATGTGCTTCATTTTTGAATATTTGGAGAACATTTGAGATAGAAATTACGAGTTATTTGAGTTAGGGTTTGAGACCTACATTGTGCTATTTGTTGAAATAAGTGTGAAACACTTGGTTAGGGTTTGTAATCAAGTTGAGCTTCATTGGTTGAATGATTATATGAAACTCTTGAACATTTTTTTTGAGTGATACTGAAAGTTAATGTGCAAATCAGGAAGACAGGTGTCATGTGCTAGACTAGATCTATCTTTAAAAAGAGCAATAAAATTAAGACATGTGGAAGCGACAAACTTAATGATTGAGTAGAACATATTGAGTTTTTGATAGAGTATATCATTCTCTATATGTTCCAAAGGTTAAATAAATTTTGGATAGAATATGTCTAAACTGCTTCAAATTAAAGGAATTACTTTGAAGATTAGACAAAGCATTTGATAGCATTATGTGCAAGATTTGAGATTGATTGAGCATATATTGTGAGCTATTTTGAGCATGTGTTAGAGCAGGTTTGAGCATGTGCTAGAGCATATTTGAGCAAGTATTTATGAAGGCTTGAGAGTAGAATTGAGCAAGTCCTTGAGAGGACTTGAAAGAAGATTTGAGCAAGTCTTGGTGAAGACTTGAAGGCATATTTGAGAAAGTCTTGGTGAAGACTTGAAGGAATATCTGAGCAAGCCTTGATGAAGACTTGAAGGAATATTTTATCAAGTCTTATGAAGACTTGAAACAACATTAAGAGCAGGTTTGATTTGTTCAAGATTTGTGTTAAGGCTTGGGGTAGATTTGAACAGAGTTGATTGGTGATTTGTTCAAGCTTTGTGTTAAGGCTTGGGGTAGATCTGAATAGATTTGATTGATTATTTGATCAAGCTTTGTGTTAATGCTTGAGGATATATTTGAGATATATTTTGGTAAAGATTTATGAGCAGAGTTAGAGCATATGTGTACTAGAATTGGGATAGAATTTGGTGCAAATTTGAGATAGAGTTGAAAGCAGGCTTTAGAGGTAACAGAGCAAAGAGGACAGTAGTCTCCAGTGGATAGAGATCCATTAGCCAGGGTAATGAGGACAAAGGTTTTTTATGGATAGATATCCACAAGCCAGAGTAGTGGAGGTAGAATTATTCTAGAATTTTATCAACTAGAGCAGAGGAGATAGAGTTCTCCTATGGATAGAGATCCACAAACTAGAGCTAGGAGAAAGAGTTCTCCTGTGGAGAGTGATATGTGAACCAACTGGTATGATAGAGTTCTTCTATGGAGAGAGATCCATGAACTAGTTGAGGAGATAGATTTCTCCTAGATCAAGTTCCACAAACCATAGAAAAGGGGAAAGAGTTCTCTTGTGGAGATAGATCCATAAATTATAGCATAGGGGATTGGTGTCTCCTTTGCACAGAGGTCCATAAACATCGTAATAGGGAATTGATTCCAAAATTTGTTGAGAAAATTTTAGTAGAAATATTCTCCGTGGAGTAGCCCACATTGGATGAACCATGTTAAATTGGTGTCTCTCTTGTGTGTGATAATTTGTGCATTGCTTTGATTACTATTGTTGATATTACCATTGATAATATTGGATAATATTGTTTGGGAAAGAAAAGTTAAATTTGGTCTTATACTGTTCATGCCCCCTCTTATTATAAGCTTGTGTTATTCAACCACATATTCCAATATATGTGATATTTTCTACAAGCAAAGCAAAAGTCCTTTAAACATTTATTTAAAGGTAAATCGCTTAGCATAAGTTCTATATAGCATTTGTCTATAGGCATAGCATAAGTCCTTTAGACATTTTTTTAAAGGTAAATCTTCCAACAAAAGTCCATCAATATTTATCTAAAGGTAAATCCATCAACGAAAGTCACTTATGACTTGTGTCTATAGGAAAAGTATAATTACTTCTGAAATTTATCTAAAGGTAAATCTATCAACAAAAAATATGTATGAATTTTGTCTATAGACAAAGCAAAAGTTTTTTAGACATTTGTTTAAAGGTAAAACTATCAATGAAAGTCCTCTATTATATTTGTCTAGGGGGAAGGATCTTGCCATTTGGAACATCTAATAAATCCCTTGTAAAGCCTTATTTTGAGGTAAATATATTTTACAACTTAAAAAAAATCACAAAATGCTCTAAAATTTGTCTAGGGGCACCAAAAAATATAATATATTTATCTTGCAATGACTCACGACATTATCTAAGATCCTCTTGGGCAAATAATTTATCTATAGTTCCATTGGACAAAGCATTTATTTGTACATATCTTGTATCATAGCAATACCTCATGATATTATCTAAAGTCCCCTTGGGAAAAGCATTTATTTGTTCATATTCTATATTATAACTATGCATCATGGAAATATCTGAACTTCCCCTAGGAAAATATTTTGTTTTCTATTATAGCTAATGTCCCCTTGGGAAAATATTTTATATCTTGTACTATAGTATTGCATTGTGCTATTATGAAAATTTCCCTTGGGAATATCAATTTACAATCTCAATCAAACATCTATCTACATCATATCATTCATTATCAAAATTTATTGGCTAAATATAATCACCATAGTTTGTGTGTTTTCATCAACTAAAATCTATAACATCATCATCATCAAGCATAACTTAAAATCATATCATCAAATATAAACTCAATCAACTCATCATCATTAACATAAATTAATTAAATATAACAAATTATCATGCATCCATCACATATAAGTCATAATAATAGATAATATATATCTCTATGGTTCAAATAAATATGTTCATCATATATAATCATACGATTACAAAAGCAATGTAAGCTACCAAAATTCTCCCTTGCAAGGGAAACTAGCTCTAATACCTAATGTCAGGTGCTCTTGCTCCTCACCAAGGTAGTGGTGGAATCCTCATGGACCACTATGACTGCAAATTTGTAAACCATGAATGTGTCTACACTATTCTCATCTACAACCCAATTGACAAAGATAGCCAATGATCTATTAGCACTACTACATGGTAGGTGGTCCTATAGTAGGGGGACCACTCAACCTCTATCATAAACTCTATCTGCACCCATGCCTACTTCATTTATTATTTTGATTGCATGGTATCCATCTAGTGTAGGAGGGACCAAACAAGTTGACTATCACTAACTCCACCTACTATTACAACCTTTACCATAGCTATGTCTCTTTCCATAAATAGATTTAGGATAGTCTATTATGTCATGAAGGTTTGGTGGACAAGCTTGTCCTACTTTACTATTCGCATAACTACCTCTACTTATGTTGCATCCCTCCCCCACTGAGCCACATTTCTCTTTTCCTATGCCACTACTAGTGTAGCCTCAATATTAGTCATTTTTTGGGCTAGTGTGTCTCTCTCTACCTCTATAATAGACTAAGATGACCTAATAGGTCATGCCTCACTTGCCATGATCATTTACATGATTTTTTCTCCTACTAGTATTGTTATCATCATCATTTGCTTCCTATAGTGGTACTCATGATACTACCTTAGAAATGGCAAGGCCATCAATTATTATCCTCTCGACTACCTACCTAGTTACATATGTTCACCCATACTTAGGCCAAATACAATCACACTAAGGGGGTGGATGGTTTAGTACCACCCCCAATAGATGACATTGACTCCAAGGTCATTGCTTCATGTATTTGAGATCTCTAGGTCATCAATGTTAGGCTTTGAATAAGTATTAGGGTCTAGCTATGCATCAAACGCTCACTTTTGTGGATATCATTGGTACCAGACTACTCCCATTAGAACCCCTTACTAAAGTTTATATTGTTATATGACTTTGTAAAATGAAATAGCTCATGCTCTCCTAATGGTCTAACCAATCATCTAATCCTCTTAACTCTAGCTAGCTGGTAGGAATCCTCCACCCATCCTGGGTGCTATCTATATGGGTTCCATGTCTTATAGTCCCTCTATAGGTCATATATCAACCTCTAGCCCTACCATAATATCTCCATGAGGCCTCCCTTGCTCTTCATCCATATGGTGGGTCCAAAAATATGATATTGGTGCCTCTAAGACCCCAATTTCCCTAGTAATCCTAGTGTTCATAGAATAACTATGTGCTCTCATGCTCAAACCTAGAGAAATGTATACCATGTCAACCCTCTACCTCCTTGGTATACCATCTAGTATAATGAGTGGTACAACCTCACCAAAATCATGGGTCTCTAGTTAAATAATGTCTAATACTTTTATATGTCATTGAATTAATTGTCTCAATTCCAATGCATCACACTCATCCACTAGTATCCCCAACCAATACCCTAGACACCAATATGTATAGTAGTGGCATATAACTATTTAGATGACTTTAAATGTAGGTAATATTGATGTCAATGTTAGACCACACTACTAGGAATTTCTAATCCCTTATGAGCCACTCCATTCTTTATCAATAGTCTTGACTCATGTATACTAGTTCTCATTTTATTGGCACCTTTAGAATATACCACATGTCTTCTAATTTAATAGTAACCTCTATATAGGTTATTTGAAAGGTATTCATATATAAATACCATTGCTCTGCTATATATGCCAATAGTAACGTATTAAAATCCACCTTCAATATTAGGACTACATGGCACAACCCTACCATCACCAACAAGGTATGGTCTATAATTCCTAGGAGGTGAATGATGGTGTTCAAATAATAAGGCCTCCTCTCTTGGTAGTTTGGGGTCTGTGTTCCCTCCTACAAGAAACCCAACTACGTATTTATTAATCTCATAATAATTTATAAAATCAACAAAAATCAAAGCTAGCAAAATTGACATCCCTTGGTGAAAGTGCCATCGAGTGGAAAAAGTGCCACCAAGTGACAAAAGCACCACCATCATGGCGATAAAATTACTAGAAGACAAATGCATTGTCAACACACAAAAGTTCCATTGTCAACACACAAATGCTAATATTTAATGTTATTGAAAAATAAAAACATTGACATCATTGTTAACAAATCAAAAGCATCATTCATATTACATCATAAATCCTAAGCAATATCAAAGTTGTCTATCATAAAATTAGGGCATAAACATTAGTTTTTTACACATTTATCATTCAATAAATACATAAAAAAGTGGTAATTATAGACACCCAATTTTGAGCACATCATCAAGTCTTCAAAACTTATCAACATCTTCATTAGCTAACCAATCAAGCATCCAAATCAAGTCAATCATCCCAAAGCTCAATATATGAGCATTTATTGCTCCAAAAGCAAAATTGTGGAGGAAGGTCTAAGTGATAGCATCGATGGTGCTTCTAATTCATGATAATGTTTTTGTGCAATCTTCAAATTTTTATCATTTCTTGCCCAATATGTCAAATAATAATAACCTTGGCATTAGTACTGCCAACACTACTACTTCCAACGCTATTATTTGTTTGACACAAAAAATAAAAGGTAGGAAACTAGTAGCTACCAAGCTACCCATAAAATATAAATCTAATATGCCTCAACAACAACTTGGTTGACAATACAAAGCTCTAAAACTTACTTTTTCTATCTTGCATATTTAATTGCATATTAAGTATTTTAAAACTTACCTTCAACTAGTCCCATCAACTTCGATGCAACTATCCTCCAAGGAGTCATGGTTTTCTATAAAGCTATCCTTTGGGGAGTCCTAACCATGAAGAATGATCTAACAATAGCAAAATCCTATTAAATTGAATATGGATATCTTACAATAGTGAAGCTCTACTTCAATCATCTCAATCAATAAGAACTTCATCATAATAAAGGGATATTCAACCAAGGCTTTTGAGCCTATAAGCTTCCTTATACCTTATTTGTTGTGTTCTGTTAGTTCTTGTTAGAGTATATTACATCATTTGAGTCATGTAAATGTACCACCTTTGGTACATAGTTAGAGTAGAATATTATCTTAGTGGATAGTTAGCTAGTTACTTCAAGCAATATAATAAATGCATAAGTGTCAATGTGCAAGTTGTAAATGTGCAAGGTATCCCCCTTGTACAACTAGGTAGAGTGTTGGCCAAGGAATCCATATTCCTATATAAAGGGCCTCATAGTGAGTGATTATATATCATTATAGGTAGTAGTAGATATAGTGGGTAGATCACCATATATATTGGTGATGGAGTACAATGTAGTTCTTTAAGCATCAATACTAGAGTGTCCATTCCTCCATACTGCATTGTAATATTTTTGTCACTTTCCATTAATAGCATATTTCAGTGTTATTGTAGAATTCCATTATCTTACATATTTGCATATCTTGCATCCTGTGATTGTATTTTCCCATAAATTTCATTATAAAAATCTAACAATGGTATCAGATCCACGCTAGATTGATAGGTTAAGGAGATCCATAAGGGATTACTATAGATACTATAAGCCAAAACTCTATTACAAACCAGATTTACCATTGTGTGTCACTACATGTAAACATTGATAGAGAGGAGCAGAAAATATTATTTCCAAAATTTTTGAGATTACATTTGGCTAGAGTCTTTTCATAGAGTTATAGAAAACTCATGAATACTAGGACTCAACATTCATTCCACTAGATTGACAAATCAACTAGTGAAGATTCATCATTGATAGATTTAGATTCATCATACTAATACTTTGTTGTAGGAAAAAGAGATTCAAGAAAGTTGGGAAGCTTCCTACAAGAGAGCTAGGAATAATATCTTCTTAGAATCAATCCAACACCAGAAGCAACAAATGAAATAAGAGGATATTTCAGGAACCTGAAGGAGTCTTGTTGCATATTTGCACATTGCAAAAGAAGAAAAGGCCATGGAAGCCTTGTTCCAGATTCAAGGAAGAGACTCTAGAGAAGAGTCCTTGAAGATTGGAGGTTGGTGATCTCCATAGAATATTGAAGACTAACATATTGTAGAAGATAAAAAAATGCCAGAGCAACATTATTGCATATTGAAGAGACTCAGATATCCATCAAATATTGTAAATTAAATATTTCTTCCACAAGAAGCTGAAGAAGACCCATAAAATATCTCATCAAATAACTTCCAATATTGAAATATTGAAGAAAGGACTAGCAAGGTCCTATACTTGATTTCAAAAGTAGCATATTTTAGAGATTCACGAGAGAGATCTCATTGCCAACACTTCCACAGTAGAAGGTTGAAGGAAAAGCCTCATTTATAAGACTAGAGAAGCTCCAATATTAAAGAATATTAGTCATTGGGATAATTATCACCATCTGACAACAAGCCCAAAGGAGAAGGATTTGACAAGCAACTTTTTCAAATTGTAGAGAATATCAGTGAAGATCTCAAGAATTTTAGAATCTTGAGAAGAAGGCCTTGTTTGAAGTTAGAATTCACCAAGGAGGTGCATTACCACAAAAAATCACCAATCGAATAGCACCATAGAACCGACCTCATTGAACCAAGAGCCAACATTTATAAGGGAAGAGTATTCTTCCACATAAAGAAAGAATTGATAAGAAACAAAACACCCAAGATAAATTCTAAACCTTGAATGTTGAAATACATCATTACAAGCATATTCATCATCGACCACCAGTTGAAGGAATAAAGAGTATTATTAAAATATTAAAGTATTACTATAATGCTTCACAAGCTAGCAACACATGGGTTCAAGTCTAAGGAGAACGTAAGCTACATAAGAACCCAAGTCCATGTAATTATAGTGAAAACCAAGTAAGCTTGAAGCAAGTTTAAGGGATTGTAATCAAAGTCTGAGGAAAGTGTGTTGAAGCTACAACAAGGGTGCATTAAAAGCATGATGTCAAGGAATAAAAGGATATCTATTACAAGCCTATCGTCAATCAGTGATTACAATGCTCATCAAGCATTGAATGTTCAGGTAATACAATTCCATATAAGAGCTTACATTACTACCATCAAGGGAGATCGAAACCACTTACAAGGAAGAGAAAAATAATTTATTTCAATTTTTTCAAAGGAAGAGGAAAACCGCTAGCATTACTATCATCAAGGAAAGCAATACCGGGTACATCATAATTAAGTAGTGAGAGCATCTTAATACTCACTACCAAGCAAGCCATCTACATAGAAGAAAGATAAGTATATCATTCAATTATTTGCTTTCTATAATTTGGAGTTATAAGGTGTTAAATATAAGGTTGATAATTAAAACAACAACCTTAGGAAGCAAGAAAGGAATCCTAACAAAGGAAGGAATAATTATAGATATTTGTAAATAACCAAGTAGGAGATATAAGGTTGTCAACCTTGATTAATTCAATACTAATTTGCAAATATAATTATTTTCTAATATTCCAAAGATAGGGAGTTATAAGGCATACTACTTCAAACTATATAATTGGAATTTAGAAAATTAATCTATTGAATAGAGAAGCAAATCTATTGCTTGCATATAGAGTTGGAATTAAATGGTTAATATTGTTTCATACTCATATTAAGGAGACAAAAGAAATCCAACCATTAAATCCTACTTCATTAGGAGAGATAAGGTAAAATTAGAATTTGATTATTATTCTCAAAATATTGCAAAATCAACTTAAAAGGTGAACTAAATATTGCTAATATTTATATTAAAGTCTATAGCATAACCTAAATTACTTTGAAGATATAAGGAATCCTACAAGACCTAAATTCCAAGAAATTTTTTATCAAATTAGTTCACATATCTAAGGAGACATAAGGTAGACCACTACAAAAGTTCTAGTATTTGCAAAATACTAAAAGAGCTCCATACTAAATGGTAATAAGATACATACAATACATCATGTCACAAATGTAAAATTAGTTCTAGCATAAACAACTCTACAAAGCAGAAGAACATTTGGTATATTGACTCAGGTGCCAGTCATCATATGATAGGAAATCTACAATGGTTTGATTGCCTTAAAATTATTAATGGTTACAGGTTGAGAATTGCAGATAGCAAGACTTATCCTATACATGGATATGGATGTGTAACACCTAGTAAAGCATTTCCAAACTTTTTTCTATAAAAAATGATGTATGTGTAGACACCTAAAACATGTCATGCTTAGGGGAGCTACTCACATGGACACATTCATAAGATCATATGACATAATATTGGACTTTCTAAGCATCAACAGTGGTTCTCACCACTCATTTGGGGCCTTTTCGAGCCATCCAAGCCTAGCTGCTCAAGCCTAGAGATATCATATCCTAGCCGCTCAAGCCTAGAGCGACCAGACCTTAGCCGTTGTAGATGACAACGACCAAATATTAGTCACTGCAGACAACAGCAGCTAAACCATAAAAGCAGTTTTGCCAACAAATAGGCCTAATCATGGGTGGAAGTGGTAGTCTACATGCAATAAATGTGAGTGGGAGTAACTTTGCATTCCCTTTCATGACCAGTTCACATGAGAGACTTGAGTTTGCATTTAGACTTTAGTTAACTGGTCTTTAAACATAGAAAAGAGAAAGAGCTTCTCATGATAACTCTCACTACGCATGAGGAATTCATTCCTAGGGCTTGGACATAGACCTAGGGTTTCACACTATAAAAGGTGCAAGACTAAGAGCACCAAGAGAGACATCTTAGATCCATATTTTAATCATAGATCCATCCATCACATATCAATATCCCAAATTTATTAGGACAAGTCATTGAGGAGAGATTTCGAGACTTGGAGAGCTTCCCTTGGAGACTACCATTTATGGTGAAGCCCTAAAAAATTGGAGAGCATAGCAACCACCATTCCAACATCAGATACAATATTTGATCCATTTATTTGGAGCAAAGAGGACGAGAGTCGCTTTAGTGACCGTTGTCTTGGATAGTGGCTCGTGAGCCTAGCTTAGGGTTTTAGACATTAGACTCATTATTTTGTTTAGCATATCACTAGCATAGCATCATTTCATTCATTTGTATTCATAGCATTAGTCTAATTTGTACTTGTTTTCACTTGTTATATTCATTGCTAACAACCTCATCCGAGGAGGTATTCTCGGACATCTAAGTGTGTGTTGTTGTTTCATTGCTTACAGGGCCACAGGTTCATCGGATGGAATTTACAACATACGAGAGCAAAAGGGATCCCTCTAGGAAATAGGCCTAGAGAAGGAGGCATCTGTAAGTCGTCATACATTTTCATGCACGGAACCAGGAAGCTTTTGGAAGTGCACCACCTCTTTGCGAAAAGGGGCACTCTTTGCCTATTTGTAACCTTATTGTATCGAAATGGGTATCCCTAAGAGGGACCGATATATAACTGGGTTTCAATACAAATAAAGATATCCATATTTGTTATTTCCATGTTATACACTTTTCATTGTCTTCCATTTCATTTTTTGAGTTTTAATACATTGCAAGTAGAGTAAAAAGAGTGGTGCGTGTGTCCCGAGGTCGCTACAAATGGCAATCATGGTGGGACCTTCACTAATTTTTCATTTTTTGCCTGAATACTAACTTAGTTTTATGTGTAGGTCTAGCTGCTCTGAGCTACAACAGCCAAAAATCAACCGCTCTAAGCTACAACGACTAATAGAGCTTTAGCCGCTCCCACTAATGGTGGCCAAGAACCAGCTGCTCTGGTCAACAGTGGCTAGAACTAGAGAGTAGCAGAGGATAGAAACAAGGTTCCCAAAGTTGGATTAGAGGTTGGTATAGACTCTCTAATATTTTACAATTTTTTATTTGCTTTTGTGTATCTAAAATAGAGAACTTAAAGCACATTCATGTTTGGAAATTGAAATAATCAAAGGATAAAGAATTAAGTGGTTTGCATATCTTAGATCTTATTTTAGATTTCCACTAGGTGTTGCTAGGAATATATGCTTATGCCTAAAAAGTTTACCCTAGAATCCAGTGTGCTAGACATTGTATATTGTTTTCTTGCTTTGAGGCCCTGCTAGAGGCCATACCTACATGAAATAAAGTGCGCTCATACAAATAAGAGTAGTTCATGCATCATTATGAATATTGAAATGTATTTTTGTACCTAGGCATATAGGAAAGGCTCATTGCTACTGTATGATACACTTTATGTTATGCAATCTTGAAATGAACACCACACATGCACATATCATTTAAACATTGGGGAGTTGGTTTTCATCATCAAACCTCAATTTAGTCCAGTGATGTTATAATTCATCTCCTTCCATTGGTTTACCCCCTAGAGCTTCCGAGAAACAGATTGAGAAACGTAATTATAGTGATACTAAGTTACTTGTGCTCAAAATGTATCCCACTCTTGTAACAATCATTGGTTCAGAGTGGAAGATCTAGGTGAACCCCCCATAGGGACTTTAGCGATGTACCCTATATTCTTTTGAGAAAATCATGTTTGGCATGCATGTACTTGATTGTCACTATGGATGAGTCTTCTCATTCTTAATCCAAGAACAAAAACAAGAAATCAAGGAACAACACATCAAAACACACCAAACTGTTTAGGGTACACTTAAATTGATAATCAAGATAAACATTTGTTTGGTATTGTGTGGGTATTCCTAAATTACAACTCAAAAGATCAATTCATAGACAACATGGTCAAAATAAGAAGTAAACACCCTCAATTTGATATCGAGGGAGAGACTGAAGCAACTCATACCCATAGGCAAAGTTGTAGTAACATTGAATGACCTACACGCAAGACCGTAGGACCTAGCTCCACGAGCCTAAGGGGTGATAACACAACCCTTGGGGGATCTCCTCGAGAAACCCCAAGTAGGGAACCACATCATGGAAATAAGTCACATAAACAAAAAGAGGCTTCACCACAATCCTCATCAAGGAGACATGAGGAGACCTCAAGGGCCTCCTCTAAATACATAGAAACATCTCAAAGACATGAGGAAGCTTCAAGGGCTTCCTCCTCACATGGACATAAAGAAGGTTCTAAAACTCATTCTTCACATAGGGATGATGAGACTGCTACATCTCCATCCACATGGAGAAAACATGTCACCACAAATCCTTCTTCATCAAGAAGGCAAGAAAGACTTGCAACGCCTCAAGATTCACAAGAAACATATCAAACAGGTATGCCTACTGAAGGATAGGAAACTAGAGCTACATCTAGTCATGGGAATCAAATAGAAGAAATCCTTCACATAAAATGAAATATTCCCATAGACTATGACCTCATAGGAGTGAATGGCACCCCATAGGACTAGCCATGGAAAACAAGATAGCTAGACGGGTTGGATCGGTTTCCTACATGACCAACTCAAAGAATTGTAGCTACTGAGAACTCTACATCTGGAAGATCATGAACTATGACTTCTAAGCACACCTCTCAGTTTGGGGTACCTCAGAGTGACACCATAGTAAATGTATGGAGTCTGATCATAGGGATACCCAATAGTACACTGAACAAGTCATATTAGCTAGCAAGAGTACAGGTACAACAAAAACCTCCTCGAGAAATATGTGAGTCAAGATAATAAGAACAGATTCAGATAAACATTAGTCTTCTATGATAGCACAAACCAACCATGTGAGATGGTTAGAAAATATGTTATGTAAGGAATGAGAGCTAATGGAAGCTCTCGAACAAAATAAACAAAGATAAAGACTCTTGCACTAACATGAGTAGTGCTTAAGAGAGCAAGTTGAGCGGCTAGTTCTTAGCAATTTACAAACAAATGGTGGTGACCACCAAAGAACTAGATGCGCTGACTCATCTAAGGAGAGGTGCACTATACAAGATAGCCCACAATGAAACCACCCACAAAACCATGAACGAAATCCAACTAGTGGGAAAAGGGCAAACATAACAAACCAGGATCACAATCCTGAGTCCCCTCATAGGAGGTATGAAAATAGAACAAATTAAATGGATAGAGAGTTACCTCCATTACCACTACGAGTAGGCATATAAGAGGAGTAAATCCATGCATCAAAGGTATTTCAAGAGATTTCTAAAAAGATAAAATCCTTTTAGAAATAAGATGCAACTAGGAACTCACCAACATTGAGTAAAATACACAACCAACCATTGTGCCCATCAATCTCTAGCCCTCCATATCCTAAGCACTTTGAGATGCCTAGGTTGGAAAAATTTAAGGGTGAAGAGGATGCACAAGAGCACATCACCAATTTTATCAACACATGTTTTCATCTTGAATACAATGATTCTCTCATGCTAAGACCATTAATAATGACATTTTCAGGTGCTGCCACTCAATGGTTCAACCAAGCATAACCAGCTTTGAACAACAAGTAAACTCATTCCTAAAGCGTTTCTCCTTTGGTGCTAAGAAGAAGGTTAACCTTTTAGACCTTGCCAACTTGAAATAGTATGATGATGAGCCAGTAATGGATTATGGGAATAGATGGAGAAAAGTCATGGTGAAGTTATCATTCTCCATTCCCATAGAAGATATCATTCGCATGTTCACCAAAAGTTGTTCTAAACACATATCCCTCTTGCTACAACTTCAATAGTATCCTTAATTTGAGGAAGCTTTAGCACAGGCCAAACTAATCGAAGACATAAAAGTAGATGAGGAAACCATTAAACTCCAAAACAAAAAGGAGTGGAACAAGAATGGTAAGAATGACAAGTATAAGCAGAAGTAGGGCAACCCTACTCTAGTAAATCAAGTTGTATTGGCTAAACCTAAGGATGGGTTGCACAAAAACTCTAGAACTATCAATCACATCCCCCACCAGTCAATTACGATCAACAAAACAATCAAATGTAAAACAAAGAACGCAAGCTGCCTCGCTATTTCATGCCTCTAATAGAATCAGTGCAATCAATCTTCAATCAGCTAAGCAAGGCTAGGAGGATCAAATTTCTTGATATACCTCTTATATATCCCAACCATCCTAAGCCAAAATGATATAGGGAAGATCAATTTTACCCTTATCATAGGATACCGGGGCATGACATTGAGGCTTACGTTGGTTTTAAGCATCAAGTGTAAAACATGATTAATGCGGGAGAACTCAAAGTTGAAAACCCACTAGATCTCGATAACAGATACATGGGCATATACAGAAACCCGTTTCCTAATCATGAGACCATACATGGGCATATAACAGATACATGGGCATATCCATATATGAGCTCATATAATAGTCCCCAAAGCATAGGGAGAATTTAATGGAAATTTTAAGGATAATTGAGCTCCAGCCACAAGATGCGAATGTATTCACTTATTTTATGGTAAAAGTACAAGAATTCTAGGAACCTGTAATTCGATTCTATGATTATGAGATTAAGACAGTACCTACTGCCTTACCAAACCCATCGCTAAACATTATTGTGGCAATAAATGACTTACCTTTCAATAGTGTCTTGGTCGATACAGTTTCATCAATAAACATCATTACAACAATAGCAATAGAGCACCTTAAGATCCCAAAGTCCAATATCATTCCAGGAGCTTATACATTGAGAGCTTTTAATGATGCTTTATGCAATACTATGGGAATGATAGTCCTACCCATCAAGGTGGGGCATAAGACCATCCTTGTGATGTGTCATGTCTTGGAAGGGGCTATGCAATACAACATCATCCTAGGGTGTCCTTGGATAAGGGCCATGAAGTGTGTTCCTTCAATATTGCACCAGTGTGTCAAGTATGTGCATGAAAACAAAGTCTATGTGGTTATGGATGATAAAGATCCATTCAAATACGTCCATCAGGTAGACATTCTGATAGAATTTGTAATTCCTTCTACCCACCTATACGTAGTTCCTTCATCTCCAACCACACAAGTGGATAACAAAGGCAAAGGGGTAAGAAAATACCCATGTACATCAACACATCCTAGTGCACTTAAAATAGTCAATGCTTCTAAAGTACCATAAACATCAAAACCAAAAGATAATTAGAAGCTAAAGGCACCCTTAGTCAAGGAAGAAAGGCCTAAGGAAGTGCCAACTATAGCCATTTCTGAAATTCCAAGTCCTATGGAAGAAGGAGATCTTCAAGATCAAGATGAAGATAGTGATTACCATCCCGCTTCTCTAGTATCATCTATAGGGTCATCCACATCGCATGCATCAATACACTTAGAAAGCACAGGCATAGGGGAGTACCTTGTGCAGAATATTACCTTTAAGCTTATCATTGAGTCTACACAAGACATGGGAAGATCTAATAACTTAAGACCACCAGTGGGAACAGTGGTTCCACTTGGAATCCCTCCCAACCAAACCAATTTTATCTATGCCGACTGGACTGCGCCCATAAGTCTTCAGACATAGAAGAGGATTATGATGAATTATTCATGGTTAATGTTCATTACCTCTCTAATCCTGAGTTTTCTCTAAGCTACTTTGAGCATTTCCATTGGCATGGTTATGGCCTTGGTATATATGATCAGGGACGCAAGTGGCCATACGAGCCACAATATCAACTTCCCTCTGACAGGTTTGGGTTAGGCTATTATATCGGAGGTCAAGATGAATCTCTTGTAGCAGCATTGGACAAATTAAGCTTAGGGTTAGGAGAAGACATCAATTTCATTTCTTATAACCCCATAAGAACAAGAAATTTGAGCAACAGATAAGTGGCCACAGTGAACATACCACCTCCAAAAATTTATCATCCAAACATCTCAATTGATTCCACCCCAACAGGGTACAACTTGTGTGATGAGGAGAATGGATATGAGGCAAGTAATGATGAGGCACAACTTGTATTAGCCAACATGGTCCATCCACAATGAGAGTGGGTACATATCATATGAAAGTGACTATGAATCATAGGACCCAACAGAAAGAGCCTACTTAGGATTGAGCCATCAACCCCTAACTTTGGGGCAAGAGACAAATACAAATGGATTCTTCATAAGTGATGAAGAATATGAATATAAAATGGAGATGGCCTACTTGGGGCCAAGGCATGAGCCCCTTGTCTTAGGATTGCATACCAATGCTAATATTTTTTGGATAAGTGATGATGATTTTGACTCCAAAACTAAGATGGCTTATCTTGGGCCTCGCCACTTGTGGCAAGTAGACATGTTGGTAGAGAGAGAGTCGGTACTTAGTGCCATAGACCCTCATCTATGATTTTTGGGGAGACCTATTGACCTAGATGCTATTCACCATATGGGCAATCCCCCTCTACCTACATTCAGAGAGTAGTTAGATCCCAATGATCCTATTATCCACCCTGCTCATGGGCCAGATCTAGGAATTTCCATCCCTCAAGAACCTCATCATGAGTATGGAAGGGAAGCCCCTAAAATAATATTACACCCATGTGGTCCTAGATATTTCATCCCATATGTTAACATGATCTCCATTTATTTGGCCACTCCACTTCATAATCCAAAATATCCTACCAAATAATTGCATCTTTATGTAGAGGCTATTGATTGGGATCATGTTGATTCGCCTATAGCGACTGAAGACCTTTTCTCCAATGAAGAGATGTTACAGTCATTCCATTTTGCATTAGGTTTTGCGTATGATGTAGTCCATGCTAATTGGGATACTGAGTCAGTAGGACCTATAAATCTTGTCAATGACATTCATTTGATACCCATGCCTCATCAACTAGAGGATGGGTCACATATGGCTATATAAGTGACTTTTGAGGTGGACATCAGTGATGATCCTACCCAACCAAGGAAATTCAAGTTTGAAGAAAGTCTATCTCTAGAGGAACAAGCCATCCTAATTCCTCTCCTTAAAGAGAGGCCAAATATTTTTACTTGGACTTATAAAGACATGGCAGGGATAGATCCAAAGTTAGTCATTCACAACCTTTCATTCAATCCCATGAAGAAGCCAATCAAGAAAAAGTTGAGGAAAAAGCATCCAACCATCTCTTTGATGGTAAATAATGAATTGTAAAAACCATTGGATGCAGTGTTCATAGTTCCTATCGACTGCCCTGAGTGGGTGTTGAACATGGTACCCGTGGGAAAACCTAAAGGAAGAGTCTGTATCTGCATAGACTTCAAAGATTTAAATAGGGCAACACTAAAGGATTCATTCCTATTTCCAAACATAGATGCTCTTGTAGATGCAACCGTAGTTCATGAGATTCTCTCCCTAATGAATGATTTTTCTAGATACAACCATATTCAGATTAAGCTCAAAGATCAACATAAATCTGCTTTCATTACTCCGTGGGGAACATTCTGTTACAAAGTGATATCATTCGATCTCAAAAATGTTTGTGCCACATATCAGAGGGCCATGACATACATATTCCATACCTTAATTATTTATTGATGCCATTTGATATTAATGATAGTCGGCATTTTAAGTGGATAAATCCCACCTTTGCCATAGGTAGTATTTGACTGGACTAGTATGGGCTAATTGATTCAAGAATACGAGGAGGAGAAGAAAACCCCCTATTTCCTATTGATTGACTGACCAACAACAACTCCCCTCCATAATATAGAAATCCAGGAAGAATCATCCATTACCTACGCCCCCCATTTGGGATGGTAATAATAATACAAAGTTGGAGGGCTTCACCCCAATCGATAATAATTAAAGGTGGCGAGGGCTTCACTCTTTCATAGAAAGGGCAACCCCAATCCATGAATTACTATTACTATTATGAACGTATTAACAACTTCAATATACTCTATTCACTTTCATTCTATTCTACTCTAGATTGACAGGTTAATCTATTCTCGTAAAGACCTTTATGACCCTCTCCTGTAAATGGACCTTTATGATATGAGCTTCCAAAATTTCCTTGAGGCTATGGCCAATGCTCCTTTTAAAAGGTCCTATACATATGACCAGCAATCAGAAAAAGAATTGCAATAGCCAAATGATGATGCACAGTATCGGTCAGCCACAGACCCCCCGTTACCGGATTGAGTCCTCCACGAAAAGTCAAAAAATCTGAATATTCCGACCAATTTAGGGTGAAAAATGGGGTCAATCCTTTAGCAAAACTGGGATAAACCGGCCAGAAAAATGAGTCTTCTAGTAAATTTGTGTATTTGTTGTTATTCGCCCCCAGTTGTTCTCTCTCTACCTGGTTCGTTGTCGCTATCTAATCCATAGTGAGTGGGTGTTTCATTTATTTCGGTTGGCTTTTCATGAAGGAATTTGGAAAGAAGATGGCAGGGTTCAAACTTATGCATTCACTTGTTCTCCTCTACCAGCGGCCCACTATACATCATACTATGACGTGGTGAACTCTCTTCACCGCCCTTTTTTACAGGCCCTTTTAAACGGTGGGGGAGAGGGCTCGCAACTTCTTTAAGACCAACCCTTTAAAAGCAGCTATTATAATGGTATTTATTCAAGAGAGGCTTTGATCAATGAAAGAAAAAAAGGAGAATTAAAAATTGGTATGGGATGGATCTAACCATTTTAGTTGTGCATATAGATCAGTAAGCTAGACCCATACTGCGAGTTGTTTCATACCATAAATAAACGTGTACACTTAAGAAATCCATTGGACAAGTAGATTCACACCTTACAACCTATGCAGTCTTCTATTCTTGGAGCAAAAGCAATTTGCTTAGTTTTACATCCTTCCCAAGGTATCATTTCCAATACATCCGTGGGACAAACTCGTACACACTGGGTACAACCGATACATGTATCATAAATTTTGATTGAATGTGCCATTGGATCTAATAACTCCCATTAGTTATGGATGACTTACTGGCCAAGTCCCTATTGCAACAAGAGAATGTTGAAGTCCTTAGAAAAGTCTTTGACCGCCTCATTGAGCAAAATGTCAGATTGAATCCTAAGAAGTGTGTATTTGGCGTAACTTCTGGCAAGATTTTGGGATTCATCGTATCCAAGAGAGGCATTGAAGTCGATCCTACAAAGGTAAAGGCTATATTGGAAATGGCCGCCCCTACCAACATTAGGGAGCTAAGGAGCCTACAAGGCAAGATAACATCCATCAAAAGATTCATCACGCAATTATCAGACAAATGCCAACCCATGAATCGGTTGCTATGCAAGGAGATCCCATTTCATTGGGACGAAGAATGCCATCAAGCCTTTGTAGAGATCAAAACTTATCTAGAAACACCACTAGTATTGGCTCCACCAAGGCCAGACATACCATTTTTACTATATATATCGGCTACTGATTTTGCATTGGGCACCATGTTAGCCCAAAATAATGCACAAGATAAAGAGCAAGCCATATATTACATTAGTCGCACCTTGGTGAGTTATGAGCTAGGATATGCGTATGTCAAAAAGTTGTGTTTAGCAGTGGTCTTTGCAACTCGAAAGTTGTGACACTACATGTTGAGCCATACGACCTACGTCATATCAAAAAAAAATCCTTTGCAGTACATGATGAGCAAGACATATCACAATACACGTACCAAAAAGTGGATCATGCTATTGATAGAATTTGATCTAGAGTTCATAATCCAAAATTCCATCAAGGGACAAGTCATAGCAGATCAATTAGCAGAGGCACCTCTTTAGGATAACAAGCCTCTCACCATAGAGTTGCTTGATGATGCAGTCTTTGCATTATCAGATCCGCTAAAACTTGAAGAACCTAATAAAGAAAGAGACATGCCATTATTCTTTGATGGTTCGAAGTGTGAACAAGGGGGTAAAGCAGGGATTGTCTTTATCACACCGTAGGGCACTCCATTTCCCTTATCATTCAAACTAGACTTCCCTTGCACAAACAACAACACGAAATATGAGGCATTGATCTTGGGACTCCAAACAGCCATAGCAATGGGCATTAAAATATTGAATATCTTTGGTGACTCCTTGCTCATAGTAAACCAAGTCAAAGGACTATTTCAATGTAGGTGCCCACTCTTGAAGACTTACAAGGAACTTGTTGACACCTACCTAGCCCGTCTAGAATGGTATGACATCGAGGCAATCCCTCGTACATAAAATAGATTTGCAGACACCATGGCCTCTTTGGGATCCTTAATCCCTCAGAATCCATCTAATTATTTTATAACCATTCATGTGAAAGTGCTTTTGCACTCAGCAATACGTCGTGAAGCTTTTGACAATTAAGAATCAGTCAACATGATCAACATCGAACCAAATCAGGATTGGTCCTTCATAGCTAGAGATTTCTTGCAAATGGCACCTTGGGGGTCTTTGATCTCCCAAGGACCTATGGAGTGTGGCACAACCATACACCATAGAGTTGTTCCTCAATACATGTTCACCAGCTCGAGAATGCAGGAAGAGTAAGCCATATTTTCTATAGAAGTCGTGGCTTATCAGGATTGGCTTTCCCAATTGTGGGACTTCCTAAAACTTGGAATAGTACCTCAAGGTCTATCACATATTGAAAGGTGAACATTCAAATAGAAAGCAACAAGATACATCTTGCTAGGAGAAATCCTCTACATACGAGGATATGATGGAGTATTACTCCATTGTCTTGAGCCCCAGGAAGCATCCTGGGCAATTTCACAAGCTCACAATGACACATGTGGAGGGCATTTCAATGGCATGGCCATCGTTAAGCACATCTTGAGAATGGGTTACTATTGGCCCACCATGGAAAAGGATTGCTACGAGTATGTCAAGAAATGCATTAAGTGCCAACATCATGCAAATCTAATGCACTTACCATCGCAAGCCTTGCAACCCATCCAGGCAGCATGGCCATTCTCGCAGTGGGGACTAGACTTGATTGGGAATATCTCACCCCCATCCTTAGGCCGACACACATTCATCATAATGGCCACTGAGTACTTCACTAAATGGGTTGAAGCGATCCCCTTAACATCGACAACTAGACCGAGGATTGCGGAGTTTATACTCCACAATATCATAAGTCATTTTGGGGTCCCTTCAAAGATAATATCGGATAATGGGCCATATTTCAAGAACAAAAATGTGTGTGCTTTAATGAAAAAATACCATATTCAGCACAGTTTTTCAATGCCTTATTATCCACAAGCAAATGGGCAAGCAGAAGCCTCAAAAAAAATAATAGTCTCCATCTTGAGGAAGACAATGCAAGACAATCACAAGGATTGGCACATGCAGTTGCCTCTTGCACTATGGGCATACAGGACTAGTATACGGATGCCCACTGGGGCAACACCATTTTCACTAGTATATGGCACTAAGGCCATCATGCCACTAGAGTTGGAAATTCCAACTCTACGCATAGTATTAAAGGACTTCATAGATGATGATGTTGCACGTGACAAGGCCACCTTGATCATTTGATGCTTCTTGATGAATGATGAGTCAATTCTTTAGAGCATCTTCATATTTACCAATATCACCTTGCATGAGCTTACAATAGTAAAGTCCACCTAAGAGAATTCAAGGTTGGAGATCTAGTGCTCAAAGAAAACCAACAAAATTCGAATCTACTGCCACACCTACGAGACAAGTTCATGGCAAATTGGATAGGCTCGTACATGATTTCACAAAGATTTGGACCTGGAGCATATCGCCTTATATCATTAGATGGTGTTGAAGAGCCTGAACCTCTCAATATCATTCACTTGAAGGTATTCTACACATAAAACACAAAAACATTCAAATATGTCAAAAACACAAAAAAAATACAAACAAATCATAAAAACATAAAAATTCAAATCCAATCAAAATGCTCCAAGGGTATTCAAGCCGCTTGGTCAAAATACAAATCAAAATGCTCCAAGGGCATCCAAGCCGCTTGGTCAAAAATCAAATTCAAAATGCTCCAAGGGTATTCAAACCGCTTGGTCAAATTCAAATCAAAATGCTCCAAGGGTATTCAAACCGCTTGGTCAACTCCAATCAAAAATGCTCCAAGGGTATTCAAACCGCTTGGTCAACTCCAATAAAAAAATGCTCCAAGGGTAATTCATGCCACTTGGTCGAAATAAAAAAGCTCCAAGGGTACTTCATGCTACTTGGTCAAAAATAAAAAAGCCCCAAAGGCACAATAAGTCCTTTGGTCAAATTAAGCAAAAATACAAAAACAACATAAAAATAAAAAATACAAAAACAATTGCATCTCACATCTTGCATCCACATAATTGCATTACATTTTCATATCCATTACATTCGCATATGTCATGAGAGCCTTAAAAGTGATGCCACAGTTTGTCTCACAAACCATTCAAATCCATACCTCCATCAACACGTGTGTAATTGTGTTTTTCAACACAACCATTATCAGTTGCTATACATAATATACTAAGGTTTTTCGGTTATTCAACCACACCTAGTTATCTTATCAACTTTTGTGGAAAATCATCTTAGTTAGTAGAGAATAAGGTCTAGTGGTGACAAAGCCTAGCATATCTCAGGATCCCACCACTAATTACAAACACTAAATTCTAGTTGGTACACGGGAAGATGAAATTCATAAAGTGGTTAGGTTACATAAAGTGAAAAGGGACATCCTTGCTTATCCCCCTGTGCAACCAGTTCAAAAATGTTGAGAATTGACAAAAGGACAAGCTCCACCCTACCCAGAAATCCCTTGCTTAAGTCAATAAGCAAAAATCCCAGGTTCAAAGTTCAAAATTTTTAAAAGTCACACATCAACACCCATATTCATAGCTCAAAATATTAAAAGGACAAAATCAAAATAAACAGTGATTATCATCACTACAAGAATCCCTTGCTCCAAAAAAAATTAGTCAAAAATAAACAATGATTTTTATCACTAAATACGAGCAAGTATCCCAAGTCATAATGAAGAAAAGAAGGGATTGGAGCTTGAATCCCTGGAATTCTCAGCACTATACAGGATTGGAAGGAGAAATCCTTATGCATGACGATATGTCTATCACAAAAGCTATGCATTTGTATAGACCAATGTTTGAATGTGGATGAGCTAGCTTTAGGTAATCCAAAACTGCCTAGTGGTATAGTCCAATTGAGTCCAACATAAGAATAAAATGAACACTTGAGGATCCCCGATATTAGCAATGGGCTGAAATAATCCCACCTAAAATTAGAGGAAATGCATGGGTTCTATCTAAATATATTCATTTGCACACATAGGGAGAATGAGTATCTAGGACCATGATGAAAGCCTAATTTTCAAAAGTCTTGTATGGTTAGTACGCAATTGTTGATAGGGTAACTAGAGTGTTTGAATCTCAAGAAAAGCCCCAAAAATTCTTACATAGCAACAAATCATATCATCATTCACACCATCACTTTCTTTATAATATTCTATAAATTAGGGGGTATCAACATAGTAGGACAAATACCGCATATATATTAGAAATAGTATATAGATGGCCATTGACTACTTTATATCTTTTAATTTATAGAAACTTATCAAGAAAATACATCTCACACCATTACATCTCATATATGAATACTTAATCAATTCTTATGATAAGAGTGATTATTTAAATTCATGATTAATTTTTTACTTTCTATGGTATCACCCATTAAGATTATCAATGTCATATGCATTCCTTATGTTTTAAGTGATTAGAGCATACATGTTCATTTATACCATCCCATCACATAAGTTAGATGCATACAATTAAAGCAAAATTAAACATGCATTTAACAATAACATTGCATCCATAAACACAAAAACCAAATCACCCATCATTACATCATAAAGCACATCATAAAACATATAGGAAATATCCATTTGCATACAATCATAAATTCATCATTTATCAACTCAAAATACATCACATCATATCATCAAATCATATAAGCATCTACACATCCATCTAAGCATCTACAATATCATCTATCATCTAACATATACATCAAGTCATCATAATGCCATCATCACATCACATCATAAAACAAAATAACAATAAAAACATGAGCAATAAACGATACACATAATGAGTCATAATGCAAAGATATCATAAAAGTATGTGTGTCAAGTCCATGGATATACAAAAATACCCATGGGCTACAGTCATATAGGTCAGCCGACCTCAAAAACAAAACCAAGTGCACCATCAATCAAATACTGGGCCTGTGCCCCCTGCAGCACCGCCCCTATGGTCGGATCTCTAGGAGAATGGTGTGAGCGTGACCCTGTAGGTCTCTCATTATGATTCCAGGCCCCATGACCAGGATGGATGGAAGACTGCCCTACTATAGAGCTCCTTTTGACCTATGACCCACCTGTGGCTCCTCTCTCCCTAGGGATGGCTCCTAGCCTCCTAATTTGCCTCAAGAGAGCAACAATATGGGTTGCATCCTCAGTAATATGTACATCACTCTCATACAGTAAACCCTGTATATGTCCGATCTCATCCTCGAGAGCTACCCTTGAAGGACCCTCAAGAGTAGGAGGAGCAACAACCTGGATTCGGGTAGCTCCTCCCATAGCAACCTGTAAAGTTTGTATCTAGTATTAAAGCTACACTATAGTGGTATCCCATTGAGCTATGATGGCATCACACTATTGTACCTGTATCTTGGCCGACTAGAGCTCGACCTCCACATCATGTAGCTATGCCCTGAGAGGAGAATCTCTCTCCTTAGGCTCCATCTCCTCCTCTGCCTCCTTAGGAGCCTCCTACTCCTCCATTGCCACCTACTCTACCTTTTGGCCCCACGCCACAGTCCTAGAGTGAACCCTATGCCCCAATGGATCTGCCCCATCTTTGCCATCATCCTATCGGCCTAGACTGCCCTCACCATGCCACATCAGGTCACCCCACCACCGCACAAATGCATTTATGACTCCCCCAGCCACTCCAAGATCAATAGTTGGGGCATCCTCCTCATCAGCTAACTCTGTGACCTATCGAGGAGGGAGGTCTCTCTTTGCTCCGATGCGCCTATACAAAAATGGTACTAGTGGCACATCCTACTGCAACCCATACAGATGAAGAACCCGAGAGTAGAAGAAGTGCTCCTAGATGCTAATATTGTGGCCAATGAGCCATTGCTCGCGTCACATCCTAGCAGTAAAATTAGTCGGGTCATCCCAAGTGGGACACTCATGATACGGGTGCCATATGACATCTCCAACCTGGAGTCCAATGAAAGTAGTAGTATAATGAGACAACTCCCCTACAAAAGTGTGGCTCTTGCACTCCTCGCTCTCTCTAGCCCATCTGGTGGTATAGCACTACATCCACCCATCCACAACTATGATCTCAATAGGAATCCCCTTGGGATGATCTACCTTAATGTGCTCCCATCCCCAGATCTACAAAAGCCAACTACAGGTGATGCTGACATGACCCCTCCGATGGATGTGGTACAACTCATCATAACACTAAGCCAATAGAGACCTACCCCATGCATATCTGATAGGCTCCTCACTATCCATCAGGTCCTGAACCATCACGAGGAGGTTCCAAGGGAACCTCAAGCCTGAGTAGTCTAGGATAAGGACGTTGTTGATGACCATCAACAACATCGCATGCCTCACTGTGAAAACATGCTCCCGATACCAATGGATAATGGACACTCCCCCAGACTTGGTGTCCTTGAGGGCCACCGTAGAGCATCCTTCAAACACCCAAGTGAAAATAGCCACCTGATCATTAGTGGCCAAAGAGATGATGGCCACTCCATCAAAAGGGATCCGAAAGATCCTATACACATCCTCTAGCGTAATGGTCATCTCGTCGATCGGGAGGTGGAAGGTATTAGTCTGAGGGTCCCAACGATGGGCCAAAGCTATAAGGTAAGCCTGATCCGACATGATGTGAGGCAGTCTGGTAACATATTGGAGCCCATGAGCCTTAAGCCACCTCTAATCTGTGTCATCCAAAAGAGGTAGAAGGTCATTCATGAGCCTCGGGTCCCGAGCCCGAGTAGTAAGGATCTAAGAAAAGCGAAAGAAAGATGAAACATAACTACAGTGCATCTAAGGCATAAATCCCAATAAAACATGAAAAATTTGACACTCTCCTAAATTTGAGCAAAGAAGGGGGGATAAATACACCTAGGCATGCAACACATGCTAAAGAGTAGTTCAAAATTCCAAAAAAATTAAAAACTATCTCAAAAAAATAAAAATATATATATAAATATTTGCAAAATTGGCTAAGGGATTTAGCCGTTGTCACCCATAGCGGCCAAAATCTAGCTACTAGAGACAACAACGGCCAAAGCCCAATGGTCAAATTTTTTACCTTTGGGGTTCAAACCTAGCCACTCTGAGCGACAACGGCCAAATTTTCACTACTCTGAGCGACAGCGACCGAAAGGCGACATGGCAAACCCATGAACCCTAGGTCGTAAAATACAAAAAAAAATGAAAACATAAAAAATGGGGACCAACCCACCACATAAAAACTATACTAAGCCTAGCTACGGATTCCATTCATTACCAACAAGTTTAGTGAGGTTCATTTACTAGTTACTTAGTAAGGTTCAATTTTACCCAAAATAGTAAAAGAGGTTGGGGTTTGAAATAATACCCAAGAAGCTCCAGCTCCTCCAACAGATATTGCCTCACCCCACGCAACCATATCCTCAATGCAGGTATATTCTGAAACTGCAACCGTCGCTATCTCACCAGAGCTCTAAAAAGTGAATTGTCAACAAAGAAAATGATAGGTCAAAAACCCTAAAAGTGCATTTTATATTTTCAAATTATGCCTTGGCCACTGCTGACGTCAATGACCCAAAATTTGTGGTTGCTCAAGGCGACAACGCCACCAGCGAGACTCGAGCCTTGGACCTAACAAGGACTAATCCACAATGAAAACAAAAGATTCCTTCCATGGGGATAACAAAAAACATTAAATAAACCATTTTGATGAATTAAAATCATCTTGATGACCAAAATAACAAAAAAAATCACATAAAAGCATAATCTCAAGCAGGCCTCGTATCTAGTTACTTACTCTATCCACTCGATGATTGCAGTGATTCACACTCCATGCACTTTGATGAGATGAGTAGGTTACCATAAGGCCACTTGGGGCAAAAACATTTCATTTTGGAATTACGATGTGCCACCCTTCAATCCCAAAGAAGACCAAGATGGTCATACTGCTCCATGGGTGCGAAAGGATCATCCTAATTCCCCTATGATACCAAAAACATTAAGCCAAAGTGATACAATATGAACATAAATAGAATCACTCATTCTAACTCCCTAAGAAGGCTATTGATAGTTGGACCACTCCTCGGGATAGGGATGGATGATTATCATAAAAAATTGGAATCACACTTGGATGTGGGATTGCCCATTAAAAGCAATAAATTCTAGAAAGGAACCAGATTAGTCATATTGGTCAAGCGACTTGTCACTTCATTCATTGTCATTTCTTCACCAATCCATTGTGTGAGGAGGTAGTTCAAAACTTCAACATAATCATAATAAAATCAACAAAGATCACTCGATCACATAAAAATCATGTTCGTCCTACGAATCATTGCATACAACAATCACAAATTTCCCTTGTTTGTTAGGAACGTAAGCAGACATGACATATTCAATTGTAGCTCTCCTATCGGTTGGAACTATTGTAGTAGCTAAAGCTACCCGATTGAGTTTGAGGAATGAGTGCAATTTAACATGCCCAAGCCACTGAGCTAAGTCCTTTGAACATTGAGGCAATGATTCGAAGGATGCACACCATCTTGCATGATTGGGCCATCCGACGTTGATCAGACCATTGATCACCATACACCCTACAAACAAATCAGTCTACATTTTTTCTCAACGTTGTGTTTTCCACATAGCGTATCACAAAAAGGGGCATCTATAGACACCTAAAATATGTCATGCTTAGGGGATCTACTCACATAGACACATCCATAAGATCATATGACATAATCTTGGACTTTCCAAGCATCAACAATGGTTCTCACCACTCACTTGGGGCATTTTCAAGCCATCCAAGCCTAGCCACTCAAGCCTAGAGCGACCAGACATTAGCTGCTACAGACGACAATAGCTAGATATTAGTTACTATAGATGACAACAACTAAACCATAAAAGCATTTTTATCGACAAACATGCCTAAAATCACAAAGGAGGCTTAGAAAAATCTAGCTTCTAGCCTCCAGTGTGAAAACTCCTAGTTTTCTACTGGCTAGGTTTTGTCGGCAAATTTTTAAAATATATATTTTATTCCCCTAAATTGTCGCCAATTCCTTATCCCTCCAAATCTCCCTTCCACTTATTCCTCCGCACCTTCCTCCCCTTATCCCTCCATCTCCCTCCACACTCATCCCCTTATCCCTCCGCCCACACTTCCCTTATCGCTCCAACCATCCCCATTATTTTCTCCAATTCTCAACTTCCTAATGCTATATATCTGATGCATTATTAAATTTTGTAAGGTCGAAGGTTAATCTAATAAAATTTTGATATTTTCTCTGCGTCTGTTTTAATTTGTCGCTTGCTGTATTAATCTAGGCATTTGACCTGCGCTCGATCCTATAACTGGTATCAGAGCCAACGCTGTGCCAATTCAGGCACGGATCTTGAGGCACGCGACAGTCGAGGTGACACCTATAGGCATGGTTCTCGAGGCAAACATTGATAGGTGGACATGATTTTTGAGGCATAGAGGACGAGGATCGCGAGCAGGATCAGCTCGAATCCCAAGGCAGATCACTGACTGGACGTGACACATGGCGGCACGAGGACGTGACACGTGGCGAGGGGCGATTGGCGGTAGGCAGCTTAGTTGGCAAAGAGAAGACAAAATACCGCCACGTGGTGGATGACGATTGGCTACGCGTGGACAGAGGTGATTGGGCAGAGCTGGTAAAACACAGCTAGGCTTGACTGCCCGAAGGCAATCAAAGCCTTCATTGTGAATTGAGGGTTAAAAACCCTTGTAGCGCCCACGCTGTGGCACATGTGGGATAATCCGACAAGTTTTTTTTTTTTTTTAATTTTGTCGACGTCTGAAATAAATCTACCCGTTCCAGCTTTTATGCTCATCCGAGCGCTTGGCATGGTGGATAGGTCGGATCGTTGGTTGTAAGGAGGTCCGGGGGTCAAATCCCGTCGGGAGCTTTGCAAAGGAGGTAAAATTTTTTAAATTTTTTTTTGTTTAACCCGCCGCCCAAGGTGTTATAAGGAAGCGGGGTCTTCCTTGTTCCAAAAGCGCCACTTGGTGTAGTGGCTAACGCGGCTGTGATAGTGTTTGAGAGGTCAGGAGTTCGACCTGCCGCCAAGGTATAATTTTTATTAAAAGGTTTTTTGAATTTTTTAAAGTTTTTTTTTTAAATTAATAAATTTTTTTTTATAAATTATCTTTTTTTTTTTAAAAGGTAATTATAAAATTAAAAGGTTATTATTATTTTTTTTTTTTAACTTTATAAAATTTTCTTGCAAACCTTTAGAGAAATTTTTTTTTGGGAAAAATAAAATTAATGTGCCATGCAATGTTAGATGATCCGATCTGAGGGGTGTTATTATGCACTGCTCTCAATTTTGAGACGAGAAACACCGGAATCCTTTGATGAAAGGGTTCGACGAACTAGTCTGCATACAGTGTTTTGTCAGCTAGAGAATCAGGTGATAGCTCACCTAAGAAAGCCGGATTCAGGGTACGAGGCAGATTCAGAAGACAATATCTTTGAAAAGAGGATTGAAGAGTCCGAGACTGAGCAATTTGTTTCGGATGTACAATCAAGTGCCAGTTACACACCAGGTGTACCGGTAGCTGCATCGAGTGAGAGCTATACTCCACGCTCTCCAGAACCTGAACCAGAAGAGGTAGAAGAAGAAGACGAAGAATAAGAAGATAAAGAAGAAGAAGACGAAGAAGAAGCAACAGAAGAAGATCCAGAGGAAGTGAAACCTGAGATCATCATCATCAGCAGTAGTTCTGAAGCAGAACTTGAATGTACTAAAAAGGCGAGATTTGATTTGAATCATTAAATCATTCTGTACTGCTTTGTATTTCCAGTTTGCCTCAATAAAAGTTTGTTTTTTAGAAATGGCTGCAAGTAATAGTCTACCAATCCCTGAATTTAATGGTAGCGACTATGATTACTGGTCTATAAAAATGAAGACCTTGTTGATAGGAAAAGGCCTTTGGGATGTTGTAGAAGAAGGCTATGAAGAACCAACTGCTGCTGAATGGGCAGCTTTTTCAGCTGCTGATAGAAGGGCTAAAAAGGAAGCCCAGAAAAATAACTCATTTGCCCTTTATCATATTCATGTTGCCTTAGATAGAAGTATCTTCCCTAGAATAGCCTCATATGTAAATGCACAAGATGCATGGAATGCCCTAAAAGAAAGCTATAGAGGTAGTGACCAAGTGAAGCAGGTAAAACTGCAAACTTTGAAACGAGATTTTGAGAATCTCAGGATGCAAGAGAATGAAAGAGTCAGAGATTACTGCATGCGAGTGAAAGCCATAGTCAACAAGATGGTCACACTAGGGGAGGATATTAAGCCAGAGATGATGGTGAAGAAAGTTTTGAGAACACTTCTTCCTAAATGGAATTCTATTGCAATAATTATTGAAGAATCCAAAGACTTAACCACATTGTCTTTTGATGCATTAACTGGTTCACTTCTCTCACATGAAGAGAGGTTACAGGAAACTCCTACCACCAGTTATGGAGGAGATGACAAAGATTTTGCCACACATGAAGGAAGAGGTAGAGGCCGTGGCAGAGGACAACAAAGAGGTAGAGGCAGGAATAATCAAAGAGGGGGAACTAACAGAGGAGGATCATCCAACAGAGGCAAAAATCAGAATAGAGGAGGACAACAGCAATATAGAGGGAAACAATCTGGCAAAGGAAAAGGAGGAGACAAATCAAAACAAGTTTGCTACAATTGTGGCAAACCCGGCCATTATGCTCAAGATTGTTGGTCAAAGACTTCACAAGGAAGCAACGAAGCAACCGAGAGCAATCGGTTTGGGAATTTTGGAGAAGAGGAAGAGTCCTCAAATCTCTTTCTTTCTTATGGCCAGACAGAGAAAAATATGAATGATACATGGATTTTGGACACTGGGTGTTCAAATCACATGAGTGGCAAAGAAGAACTCTTTGCTAAGTTAGACTCCTCATACAAATCCAGCATTCGGTTGGGAGATGACAAGTCATTGGCAGTTGAAGGCATTGGAGCCATGGAGGTTCCAACAAAAGAAGGCATAAAGCAAGTAAGTGATATCTATTACACACCTCATCTTCAACACAATCTTCTAAGTGTTGGTCAAATGCTTGAAAATAATTATAAGTTGATTTTTGATGAGGGTAAATGCACCATTTTTGACAAGAACAATAGTAATAGAATCATTACACAAGTGCCAATGTCAAAGAATAGATTATTCCCTTTGAAGTTTGGCTAGCCAGGAGGAAATAAATTAGCAAATGTTGCTATTACCAATCCAAGTGTCCTATGGCACTTGAGATATGGTCACTTGAATGCAGCCAGTTTGAAAATGCTAACTTCACAAGCAATGGTAACTCGGACTTCCCAAAATTCAAGATAGTAAGGAAGTCTGTGAAGGGTGTGTCTTGGGCAAGCATTCCAGATCGAAATTTCCTCATGGACAAGCATGGAGAGCCAGCTATCCTCTTCAGTTAGTGCATTCAGACATCTGTGGTCCGATGCAGACCAAGATTCTAGGTAATCACTCTTACTTCCTACTTTTCATTGATGATTGCACAAGGATGTGTTGGATATACTTTTTGAAGCATAAGGATGAAGCATTTACATGCTTTGTTGATTTTAAAGCAAAAGTTGAAAGTGAGAGTGGATATTCTATAAAATGTCTTAGATCGGATAGAGGAGGAGAATACTCCTCTAATCAGTTTTTGAATTTTTGTAAACATCATGGCATCAAGAGGCAGTTCACAACTGCCTACACTCCACAGCAAAATGGTGTAGCAGAAAGGAAGAATCGCACCATTGTGGAGATGGCAAGATCAATGCTTCAGACAAAGCATTTAAGTAATGCATATTGGGGAGATGCAACAAGGACTAGTGTTCACATCTTGAACAGAAGTCCTACTTCAAGTTTGAAAGGGAAGACACCTTACCAAGCCTGGTATGGTAAGAAACCAAATGTGAAGTATTTTAGAGTATTTGGTTCATTGGCATATGCTCACATTCCTGATGAGCTGAGAAAGAAGATGGATCCAAAGAGTCAGGCTTGCATTTTTGTAGGATACTATGAAAACACAAAGGGTTATAGACTCTACAATCCTACGACTCGAAAGATAGTGGTTTCAAGGGATGTGATTTTTGATGAAGGGGGAGAGTGGGGTAAGCCCCAAATTTTTAGTGATGTTGAAGCCACTGATATAGTTGCTCAGCAGGTGCAACCATAGCTCCCACAAAAAGGAAAGCAGTCTCCGCCCACACATCCTCCAAGTCCATCTTCTGATTCAACTGCTTCACCAAGTCCTTCTCCATAGTGATCAGTAAGTTCCTCACCAATGGATATTGATGTTCCATCCAAAGGTAAGCGAACTTTACAATATCATCCATCATCTCAGATGTTGGATAAAATTTTTTCAAGAAGATACACTAGAAGTCAAGCTAGTGAAATGGAATCTGTTTTACATAGATTAGAAAGTATGCACTTGTATGGTGATGATGAATCCCAACAGGAACCTAGGGGAGATCAAGTTAACTATGCTTTGTTAACTAGTGCACAACTTGAACCTTCTAGTTATGAGAAGGCATGTACTCAGAAGATTTGGCAAGATGCCATGAAAGAGGAGATAACCTCTATAAAAAACAATGACACTTGGGAGCTTGTGAAGCTTCCGAAAGGAAAGAAATGTGTTGGCTATAAATGGATCTTCAAGACCAAATTTAATGTTGATGGAAGCATTGAGAAGCACAAGGCAAGATTAGTGGCAAAAGGTTTTACTCAGAAGTATGGCATAGATTATGAAGAGACTTTTGCTCCTGTAGCCAGACAGGAGACAATCAAAACTATTCTTGCCTTAGCTGCACATAAAGGATGGAAAGTCCAACACATGGATGTGAAGAGTGCATTTCTCAATGGTTACTTGACAGAAGAAGTGTACGTTGAGCAACCACAGGGATTTGAAGTGCAAGGTAAGGAACACCTTGTGTACAGATTGAAGAAGGCACTCTATGGTCTTAAACAGGCACCAAGAGCTTGGTACTCATGCATTGATGGGTACTTCAAAGATTATGGGTTCACCAGGAGCAAAAATGAACCCACACTCTACTACCTAAAGCAAGGAAATGACATTCTCATAGTTTTTTTATATGTGGATGATCTCATTTTTATGGGTAGTGATGAAAAAATGAATATGGAGTTCAAACACTCCATGATGACGCAGTTTGAGATGAAGGGTCTTGGATTAATGCACTACTACCTTGGAATGGAGGTTCATCGATCAGATATAGGGATCTTCATCTGTCAACATAAGTATGCTCAGGATATGATCAAGAAGTTTGCTATGGAGCATTGCAAACCAGTTGCAACTCCAGTTGGACATGGGATCCAATTAAGCAAAGATGATGGAGCACCAAAAGTTGATGTGACCACTTTTAGAAGCATAGTTGGGAGTTTGATGTTTCTCGCCAACACCAGACCAGATATTCAATATGCTGTATCTCTTGTTTCTAGATTTATGTCTAACCCCTCTGAGCTGCATCTGCAAGCAGCTAAAAGAATTTTGAGATATGTGAAGGGTACATTGGATTTTGGAATCCAATACCATAAATGTAACACTATGAAGCTTGTAGGCTTCAGTGATAGTGATTGGGGTAGCAATATTGATGACAGGAAGTCAACATCGGAAACTGTTTTAGTCTTGGATCAGGACTAATAACTTGGAGTTAAAAAAAGCAGACAGTAGTAGCGCTATCTTCAACAGAAGCAGAATATATAGCGGTTACTTATGCAAGTACTCAAGACTTGTGGCTAAGGAAAGTACTGGAAGAGATTGGAGAATAGCAAAGTGATTCGACTAGAATCTACTGCGACAATATCAGTGCCATTCAATTGGCATATAATCCTGTCCACCATAGCAGAATGAAACATTTTGATATGAAGTACCACTTCATCAGAGATATGGTGGAACATGAAATTGTTGAGCTTCAATACTGTCACACTTTGGAGAATGTTGCAGACATCTTCACCAAGGCGATGACTAAAGCTCAATTTGTAAAGCTGAGAGATTGTGTAGTCAGTCCTCTCAACTTTAAGGGGGAGAATGTTGTAAGTATGAATAGGGTCATCACAAAGGAGGCTTAGAAAAATCTAGCTTCTAGCCTCCAGTGTGAAAACTCCTAGTTTTCTACTGGCTAGGTTTTGTCGACAAATTTTTAAAATATATATTTTATTCCCCTAAATTGTCGCCAATTCCTTATCCCTCCAAATCTCCCTTCCACTTATTCCTCCACACCTTCCTCCCCTTATCCCTCCATCTCCCTCCACACTCATCCCCTTATCCCTCCGCCCACACTTCCTTATCGCTCCAACCGTCCCCATTATTTTCTCCACTTCTCAACTTCCTAATGCTATATATCTGATGCATTATTAAAGTTTGTAAGGTCAAGGTTAATCTAATAAAATTTTGATATTTTCTCTGCGTCTGTTTTAATTTGTCGCTTGCTGTATTAATCTGGGCATTTGACCTGCGCTCAATCCTATAACAAAAGTGGCAGTCTGCATGCAATAAAGGTAAGTGGGAGTAACTTTGCATTCCCTTTCATGACCAGTTCATATGCGAGACTTGAGTTTGCATTTAGACTTTAGTTAACTAGTCTTTAAACATATAAAAGACAAAAAGCTTCTCATGCTAACTCTCACTACGCATGAGGAATTCATTTCAAGAGCTTGGACATAGACCTAGGGTTTCACACTATAAAATGTACAAGCCTAAGAGCACCAAGAGAGACATCTTAAATCCATATTTTAATCATCGATCCATCCATCACATATCAGTATCCCAAATTTATTAGGATAGGTCATTGAGGAGAGATTTTGAGACTTGGAGAGCTTCCCTTGGAGACTACCATTTACGACAAAGCCCTAATAAATTGGAGAGCATAACAACCACCATTCCAACATCAGATACAAGCTTTGATCCATTTATTTGGAGCAAAGAGGATGAGAGTCGCTTTAGCGACCGCTGTCTTGGACAGTGGCCCATGAGCCTAGCTTAGGGTTTTAGACATTAGATTCATTATTTTATTTAGCATATCACTAGCATAGCATCATTTCATTCATTTGCATTCATAGCATTAGTCTAATTTGCACTTGCTTTCACTTGTTATATTCATTGCTAACAACCTCATCTAGGGAGGTATTCTTGGACATCTAACCGTGTGTTGTTTCATTCCTTATAGGGCCATAGGTTCATCGAACGAAATCTACAACATACGAGAGCAAAAGGGATCCCTCTAGAAAATAAGCCTAGATAAGGAGGCATTTGTAATCCCTCATACATTTATGTGTGTGGAACTGGGAAGCTTTTGGAAGCACACCACCTCTTTGTGAAAGGGGCACTCTTTACCAATTTGTAATCTTATTGTATTGAAATGGGTATCCCTAAGAGGGACTGACATGTAACCAGGTTTCAATACAAATAAAGAGATCCATATTTGTTATTTTCGTGTTATACGCTTTTCATTGTCTTCCATTTCATTTTTTGGGTTTTAATACATTGCAAGTAGAGTAAAAAGAGCGGTGTGAGTGTCCCGAGATCTCTACAGTATGTTCCTAGACTAACATTCAATCTTATTTCACTCATAAAGCTAGTAGAGAGAAATAGGAAGGTTGATTTCAAATACATAAATGAGATCAATGTATACCTCATAATGAATCAAAATAATATAGAAGCTATAGGATCAATCCATGAGAAAGCATATACTCTAGACTCAATCAAGAATCCACAAGATATTGTTGCATTTCAAAGAAATACTAATATGTTGCCTAAGGAATAGGTTGCAAAAAATAAAGAACCCATATATCATAAAAATAGACAGGGATTCAAAGTGCAAAGGATGAAAGGAAAACAACACTATGCTCTACTTGGTCATCTACAAACTGCAGAAGGACCAAATCAAGATCAAGAATATTCAAGAGAAGAAGATTCATATTGAAGACTAAAGTCTTCAATACCTAAATAATGTAATACAGGGGGTGTTAGATTTTATTACATCATTTGGGTCATGTAAATATACCACCTTTGGTACATATCTAGAGTAGAATATTATCTTAGTGGATAGTTAGCTAGTTACTTCAAGCAATGTAATAAATGCACAAGTTTCAATGTGCAATTTGTAAATGTGCAAGGTGTTCCTCTTGTACAACTATGTAGAGTGTTGGCCAAGGAATCCATATTCCTATATAAAGGGCCTCATAGTGAGTGATTATATATCGTTGTAGGTAGTAGTAGATATAGTGGGTAGATCACCATATAGATTGGTGATGAAGTACAATGTAGTTCTTTAAGCATAAGTATTGGAGTGTCCATTCCTCCATATTGCATTGTAACATTTTCGTCACTTTCTATTAATAGCATATTTTAATGTTATTGCATAATTCCATTATCTTACATTTTTGCATATCTTGCATCCTATGATTGAATTTCTCATAACTTTCATTATCAAAAGCTAATAGTTCCTGACTAAATCATCATCTTTTGTTTTGTTGCTTTGTAATCATTTGACCATTGCATACCAATATTTCTTGTATCCACTTATCATTTTATTTCATTTCATTTATTAGTTTCATATTTTATCACCAAGTATATCATCTTGTTGTCTCCATTAATACCCCTACACCTCATGGTCATGGACCCTCATTGAATAATTTGATAAATTTAAAAACTCTTTATCCAAAACTCATTTTTTTGTAGCTATACACAAATACACTTCCTAATTAGAGTCTCGATGGTGCTACTACATTGTGTTTCTATTACAAAAACCATAATCTATTACGAAAAGCAAAAGTGACACTAGCTAGAAAAAGTGTTGATGGTGTTATCACTCCCACAATGGAACTTTTTCCAATGATATCAAAGTCATCATTTATCCTTTTATTTTCATTTATTTTTTTCTAAACAAGGGGCTAATTCTAATAAAGGGAGCCTCACATTCCCCATTGATCTAAGCAAACCCCTTTACCAATGTCATCATCTATTTTCTTTCTATTTTGGAGGTTCCTAAAAAGCAAAAGCACCACCAAAAAGTAGTAATATTGGTAGTGCTTTTGCATATCAACAACAATTTTACTAAGAAAGAGTTATTAGTAAAAGTGCCATCAGATAGTAGTAGCATCAACATCACTTTTGCATCCTACCAACATTTCTACCACTAAGGCATAAATTAGATCAAATATTCTAGTTGTTATTTTTATCATTTCATATCAGAAAAACTATTTGTTTTGTGTATGCATGATGTTATGTATTTTCTTTTTTCCATTTATTAAAGGATAAAAGGAAATAAAGGAATAAATTATTGTTAAATAACATTAGGGAAATAACTATAGTATTACATGTCATGCAAATAAAACCACATATAGTCAAACTACGGCTTGTTTGATTGCATTATCTTTTTGAACCCTTGCCTTGACAGAAAAACCATATTTTATATTTATAATTGAAATTAAAAAAATATAGTTTATAGGACCTATTTTTTGCGTTGAATTGATGCATTTATGGTTAGGATAGGACCAAATTATGTTTATGTTGTTAAAGGAAAGTTTTATAGAGAAATTTAGATGTTCTCTAATTTGAATCCATTAAAGCTTAGACTTATGCTCACAATATCCCCCATCCTCAAAGTGAGAGGAGAGAAATCACTGATATAATAGTTCATGGGTCCTTTGAAATCTTCCCTCCTCTCACAACCATCTTTAAAATTTGACATTGACTCATAAACATTTTGCTTCTCTATAGATCTACTAAAAATCAACCTATTTCATATAGTTGGGATTTCTTTTTCAATATTAAAGAGGGGGGTTTTATTTGTAAAATATGAGTTTTCCTCTAAAATTGTATATAATTCTAAAACTAAAACACATTAAAAAAATAAATTAAAATTAAAAAAACATTAAATAAATTGCAAAAATAAAAGATCCATATGGAAAAACTTGCAACCAAGATAGTAAATCTCCAACTATGGTTACAAATACACTCTAATGATTTTTTCAACTCTTTAAAAAAATATAAATTTCCCTTGGGGATGATTCCATGTCAAATATTCCATGCCCTTCACCTAATATATGTATAAAAATCTTCTCCCGGATGGACATGTTGTGCAATTTGCAGTAATATATAATTAGTCCTCTCATAAACATGGTGACAAAATTATATACTTTCATGACTATCTTGTATGCTACCCATCCATAGTCTCTCAATAAAAATCTAACCATGAATTATATATTAACCCCTTAAAGATAATTCCAATACAATAAATCAACTAACCCCCCATTAATTTGTTAACTCATAAACCATTTAAACTTTCATCCTCTTATTCATAAGAGGGAAATGCATCTAACAAATGTACCTAATTTGAATAAATTATATTAATGAAAAGATCCCCTTCCAAGCAATAAATAAACTATCTAATCTATTTTAGCCTATCAAGAAATATATTCTTCTTCCTCTAAAAACAAACGAGCCCCTTCCTTGATACATTTGGAAGAGATCACCACCTCTATATGCATCCTAAAATATAAAGACTCATAGGCCCTTATCTTTATTCCCTCATTTTAGGAACTTATTGTTACATAAGTAGATAAAGAATACAAAAATAGCTTATTACATTTGTTGTATCTATCTAGCTATTACATTTTGTAACAAAAAATTAATTAAATATAAATTTTACATATCTTGTGATATGTTGCTAATCCACAATAATGACAAGGTATTAATCTGCAACTAGTATAGAAAATCAATTTATGATTGCTACATTTTACAAAATTACTAAACCATGACTTCAATTTATGAGCTGCATACTAAAATATACAATTCAAGAAATATATTATTTAATTCTTGAGGTAGTTTTTTTTTTACATTCATCACATATAAAAATAAAGATTTGAAATGCAATTGCATAATAACCTATATAACAAAAAAAGTATTATTGATTAATGTGGTATCTTGAATATTTGTTATAGATAATTACCCATACAAATAACCTATATGATTAACCTTTCTTTTTTATGCATTTCATTTTAATCTTCTTGAAATGGGTAAAAGCTGCTATTTGCTCAAACATAAATACAAAGTAAATGCACATGTCCAAAAAATTGCTCTTTATTCATTTGAAATGGAATTCATAGGTTACAATAAGGATTATAAGGAATCCTTTTCATAATGAACATCAAATAGACTGATAGCTGCTCTTGGGTTCCTCGATGTAGGTGGGCTTCCTACGTATGTGGGCCACCGCTGTTGTTGATGTGGATGCTTTGTCACCTATTTTATGACCTAAAAAATAGGGTTAGAGTGTTTGGGGGCTTGCCTTGGTCAGGCCCCGTATTGATGAAAGACAATAAAAATAGGAAATGAAATTGAACTAAAATGCTATAAAAACTATGGGAAACATCATAATATTGTCAAATAAGGCTTACCTAACAAATTTGGGGTGATTTGAGACCTGTAGACCCAATTCATAGGCTAGGGGGTGAATTGGTGCTGGATTCGCAGGCCAAGGGTGAATTCAGTTGTAAGTGGTTTCTGCTGGAGATCCTTGCATGGATGGGCTCCTCAGGTGTTGTACTATTGCTGTTCAGGTTCATATTGCTGTGTTTGTGCTTCTGTATGCATTTTGGTAGAGTTTTTGTACTTTGGCTAAAAGGAGAGAGAGAGGTAGAATGAGGGTTTAGGTCCACTATTTATAGATAAACCTAAGGTGTAAGGGGTGTGGTTAGGAGAACTAAACCCTAAGGTCAGGTTCTATGGTGGTTAGGTTAGGGTTTGTGAGGTGTCATCCCCACATTCCCTTAGGAAATATCTCATCCTCACACATGTGTGAGGAGAGATTAGGGTTAACTAGGATTAGTCAACTCTAAGGTTAGATTAGGGTTAGGTTAGGGTTTCCTAAGAAATATCCTAACCAACTTTGTGCACACACATGTGGGAGGGAATAATTAGGACTAATTAGGGTTTAGGAACCTAATTAACCTTTTTAATCCAAAAAGTGCACTTTAAGTGAAGTCACTTTAAAATTAGAATTTGGATTAACTTTAATTAAGACTTTTTGGGAACTAATAGTCCCGTGGGGTCCTAATTAAGTCTAGGAAGGGCTTAAGTGGCCTTGGGTGATTGATGAGTGATCCTTTGATGGATGCAAAGTGGTTATGACATGAATTGAGTAGTTTAATAGGGTTTTGTACCTATAAACTAGTGAAGTAGCCTATGTAAGTCTACGATATGCTACGCTAATCTAGAGTGATCTACGCTAGTCTACGCATGTCTACGCATGTCTACGCATGTCTACAATAGTCTACGTAGGTCTAGAGCCATCTACAATAGTCTACACCGGTCTACAATAGCCTAGAGGTGTCTAGGATGGCCTATGTAAACCTACAAGTGTCCAAAAGGATCTACAAGTACGTAGAGGTAGCTATGTGCGACTTTTAGGTGTCTACATTTTGCCCCTTTTTGTACTATATTGTGTGGCACATAGTTTAATACAAAAATATGATGGGAGAAAGTAGAAGATGAAGAAGAGAAGAGAATGGAATCCAATCAAAGGTATGTAGCCACTCGAAGCGTGACCATACAACATTGATCGATAGCCAAGAGGAGAAAGGAATGGAATCCAATCAAAGGTATGTAGCCGCTCGAAGCATGACCATACAACATTGATCAGGGATCCAGGGAGAGAAGAGAAGAAGCAAAGAAGAAGAAAAGGGGAATAAAGAAAGAGAGAAAATGAAAAACAATGTCGGTGAATGGAAATGGATGATTGTGGATGCAACGCGATGGTTTTTCTGAGTCTGTATGACATTTCTTGATGTCATACTAGTTGCTTGGGGGTGGCAAATTTTGATTGCTTTGCTTTTGCGACCAATGTAGGATGGTCCAAAATATGAATAGAACAAATACCTATTCAAATATTTGTTGTTGATTGATTGATGAGTACATGGTGACAAGTGTCAAACCATTTGAGCTAGTTAACATTTGGATTATTCAAATGTGTCATTCATTATGTATCATGAATGCCAGAGTGAAATCCTTCTCCAAATGTTGCGCTGAATTAGTCAAACGTGTCATTCATTGTGTATCATGAATGCCAAAGTGACCTCTCCATTGTTACACATAACTCTCCTGATCTAACAAATATCTGGTTGGGATTGAGATTATAATCATAAGATAATATTCAGTAAAAAAATTTGTAGACAGATGTGATATTTATGATTTGGATGTTTGGTTGTTTGGTTGCATGCAAAGCTAGATTTTGGATATGAATACCCCCTCAAATGAGGAATCAATAATGAGGTGAATGGAATGTGGTGATGTGGTGATGAATCGGTTGATAGAAGAAAAATGCATGATGAAATTGATGAAAAATCAGATGGATAGGAAAGGGGCATGTTTCCTAGGGTTTGGAATCAAATTTGGGTCAATTTGGGGCTTCTAGGCTCAATTCGTAGGTCGAGGGGTGAATTGGATCTAGATTCATAGGTCGGGGGTGAATTGGGCTAATTCATAGGTCGAGGGGTGAATTGGGTCAAATTCATAGGCTAGGGGTGAATTTGACCTAATTAGGGTTTTTGGGTGTATTTAAGCTTTTTTGGAAGCATGGGGGGGTCATTTTGATGTCGGCGAACTTGGAGAGTGAGGAGGGAGTGACGTTTGGTGATGCAGAGCGCTTGTAGTTGATCGGATCGAGGTGCAGGATGATGAGAGGATGTATTGGCACTAGAGCTCGATGTGGCGATCCATCGGTAAGTGCTCTATTTCTTATTTATTTTTTAATTTTATTTCTCAAAAAGCATGAAATAGGGGGGAGGTTTTCATGTTATTTTAAAAATTTAGGTAAATTTTTATTAAAATTGGAACACAAAGTGTTAAACGGGCTTAATGGGTACCCAAAAGTGTGATCGCTTTTTAGGTTTGACCATTTTTCACTGTAGTTTGATCGGGTGATGGGTAGAGTAGTCTTGTAGTTTGACTTTCCATTTTTGGAGCGATGGTGCACTATTTTTGCAATGTGGTTGAATTTCATCTGTAAAAGTAGGAAATGGGTATTTGATTGTGTGACTGTGTTTTTGATTTATCCTCGTTTGGCATGTTATCTGAATGTAGGCCGTTAGGATGTAAATTAGAAAACTTTGACTGTTAAGTTTTCCACTGTAGGTATACTATTTTTGAAAATCGTTGACACTTTCATCGTAGAAGGGCAAAATGGGTATCCAAAAATGTGATTTGTTTTGGTATATGATTGCATTTGGTGTGTGTTTGATTTACGTGCCAAGGTGTAGATAATGTTGAATTTAAAATTGGTTGTTGGGAGCCCGATTTGTACTATTTTTAATTTCTGTTTGAACTTTCACCGTGAAGTGGGCAAATGGGTATTCAGAAATGTGACTATGTTTGTGATGTTATGTGATTTGGCATGTGTACCATTTTGGGGAGGTTGTGGTAACTTTGACCTCGAACTTCATGTAGATTTGTATACTATTTTTGAAATTTGTCGACACTTTCATCGTGAAGTGGGCAAATGGGTGTTCAAAAATGTATTTTGTTTTTGTATGTCTGATGGATTGACGTGATTTTGAATTTTGTGCCATAGTAAGTATGTGGATAATTGTAAATTTAGTTGTTGGGAGCCAAATATGTACTATTTTTCACATCTGTTTGAACTTTTACCATGAAATGGCAAAATGGGTATCCAAATATGTGATTGTGTTTTTGATTTGTTGTGATATGTGGATTGTGTATGTTTTATGTCTTGAAGTGCATGTCAAATTAAAATAAATTAATTTGTGTGTGAATGTGTTTAAATAAAATTGAATTTTATTTAATTGGATGATTGTGTATTAGATTGATGTGAATTTTGTTGTTGTTTGTGTATGAACAGGTGAAAATGATCGAGCCACGTCATCGTGTCCGTACGATGAAGCATGATTTTGATAAGCTTATGGACAATGAGGATGATCATAAGTGGTTGGATGTCGTATGGTTTAGAGGCATGTGGGAATGCAAGAGCATTCATGCCAATAGGCGTATATATCTATATTATGTGAGCGATGGGATGTAGATCACAACACCTTCCACTTTTCGATGGGTGAGATGACTATCACCCTAGAAGATGTGTATAGGATATATAAATTATCGATTGAGGGTGTGCCAGTGAGGGCAACACCAGATAATACTAAGGAGGCTATGATGGAGCGATTATTTGGTGAGGAGTGGAGGGAGATAGATATCAAGAAGATGGATTATGAGTTGTTATGGAATAATGAGAAGATATCTAAGCGTCAGTGTGCAGCTATGATGATGATCTCCACATATGCTCTTCCTGACACTTTCAAGGTATTGTTTACCTAGAATATGTTGGACATTGTGAGTGATATGGTAGAGCGTAATATTGTGTTTGCATGGGCACCTACGTTGTTGGCCCAGGTGTATAGGGAGTTGCACGATGTGGTGCATGTTGGGTAGAAGGGATTGAGTTGGACTCCTTTGTTGCAGGTGTGGGCATGGGAGCATATTTCTATTGAGAGGCCATCATTGTTGCCTTATGAGGCTCATGTGGAGGGATAAGAACATTTACCTTATGCTCTGAGATGGAGGATTGATGAGGAGAAGGGGGTTAAGAGGCCACATGAGGGTGATCCTCTATTTTGGAGGATAAAGTTTGGGGAGTTGGTACTTAGTGCCATTGAGTGGAGGCCTTGGATGGGTGGGGTGACATGGGAGAAGGATGGTGAGTAGTTGGGAGCCATTCATCGAGGGAGGTGGTTGGTGGGGTGATATACTTGGTAGGTTAAGTTATTTCAGTTTGATCGAGTCAGGTGATAGTTTGGCTTATGATAGGATATTCTAGAGGCTCCTATTGTATACTATAGGCGATGGGGTGACAAGGGGTAGCCACCTATAGTGTTTGCCATGGATCGATGAGAGGGACCCATCGATGGTGATCCTAGATGTGAGTGATGTTGGGATTACACTAGAGTTTGATGCCTGGTGGGTGATGTAGAGTTGGGATTGGGTGTTGGTGTGGTTGACCGATGGGTACCACCTGGTGGTGGGGTACCTATAGTAGGAGGAGGGTAGTGAGAGGTACTCGGGTGAGGTCATAGGATAGACTTGGTGGTGAGATAGAGGTACCTCTATGATGCTCTAGGTGATGATTGGGTGGTACCTTGAGTTCATCTATAGAGAGGGTGGAGGAGGTTCCTATGAGTGGTGGAGAGTAGCCTTTGGGAAGGATTTTGGCATGGAGGAGTTAGGTGGAGGTATGGCTATGGGTGGTTTTGATGACACCCTAGATATGGTTTTTTTGATGGGATGGAGGAGATTCCCATCGAGTAGTAGGAGAGGTAGGAGGTTGAGGAGGAGGTATTATTGTTACATGCTCGAGTATGATAGTTAGAGGGTGAGCTCCATGAGAGTGAGAGTCGTAGGTGGGTAGAGATGATAGATTTGGAGGAGAGGTTGATATCTCTGGAGACTACTAGTGATGTTACTTGGAAGGCTCTTGAGGATAGGTGTGCTTGGATGGTAGTAGATATGGAGAGGGATCGATCTGCATTGGTTACTCGAGATGCAGAGATTATAGAGTTATGAGCTGAGTTGGTGAGGTAGTAGTAGGGATGAGAGGGGTTTGAGGGAGCGCATGTGGAGGCTCCAACTAATGTGGCTGCTCTAAGAGTGGAGTTAGAGTAGTTGAAGAGGGTATTGAGTTTGGGAGAGGGATGTTGGCTATGGAGGTAGCAAGGTAGGCAACTTGTGAGTACTCTTTGGGGATTAATAGGATCTTACTCCTGAATTATGATCAGGTGGTGTCATAGTCTGGGATATAGACATGTGTATGGGCACCTCTTAGTGGAGTCATCAGAGTGCATCTTTAGTTGGTTGAAGAGGCACGAGAGCTGAGATGTAGGATGTGGTAGTAGGTAGAGATGTGGCTATGAGTTCGATAGTGGTGTTATCTCCTATAGGGGCTTAAATATTAAGAGAGTAGGTAGAGTCTAGTAGGGCTAAGTGGCATGTGGGATAGCATTAGGGAGGGTGAGCCATGAGGGGAGTGGAGAGGCTCCTGGTGGTAGTTAGGTTGATTACCATTGTAGCCTATGGGTAATTTTATATTTTGTATGATGGGCATGGTCCCAAGTTGTAGCCTATAGGTATTTTTGATGGATGATATATATACCTTTTTGTTTAGTTTTATATATACATGTGTGTTTGATGTTAATTTTAATGTGTTTGAATTGTGTTTGCGTAGATAGCATAATGTAATGTGTGAGTAAATGTATAATGCATGGATATACATATGTGGTAGGGTGTAGATGTATGATCAAACTGTAGTGTAGATATATTGTAGAATGATGCGAAGGATTGTATGTTTAATGCAATGCAATATGATGTGATGTGATGCAATTTTTAGTAAATGCATGTAACATAGATGCGATGATGCATGTATGAGAAGACTAAAATGCGCAAAGGAAGCACTTGTATCATTGCATGTACCTATGTGAATGTGATCCATTCCATAATCTCAGGGATGTAGGATGGTATAAGGTATATGTAATGACTTTGACCAATGTAGTTTTGGTAATCAAATCTCAGACCCAAAACTATGCAAGTTTTTGTGGTAACTCATAACTAATCTGACTGGTTCAGAGTCTGTCATGGACCTATGTGTGTAAATGAGTGAGGTTCATTTATCCATTTTGAGGGAGGTAGGATTAACCCATTGTAGACATGGCCAAACTAGCTAGCTCATCCATAAGTGAACAATGATCTGTACAAAATAAGGTCGCTAATGTGATAGATATGTCACCACTTGTAAGACTATTCCACTGGTAGGCAGGCTCTTGGAGCCTATTGCTAGCGATGGAAATCATCCCATGATGTTATGTTGAACCTAAGGACCAAAGGTGATGAAGCATAACACTGGTGATATCTAGAGGTTTTTCCTTTTGTTTTCTGCCCCTCATTTATTGTTCTTGTATGTTTTGTGGTGCTTTTTTCTTTCTTTTTTTTTTTTTGTATGGGCATTGTCTTTTGTTTTCTGCCTATTTGTCTTACTTTTGCTTATGCTTATCCCTTTGTTTATCCCCAGGTCGTATGTTGACCATGCAAGTGATAGGATGAGTAGGGGAAACCATTCTCTAGATGGTGATATCTACGCAAGGTGTTATCTTCCCTAGACTCAAAACTTGTTTAATGTGTAACCTGTGTGAATGGTCCATGAGAGAAGTTGAACCAGCCTAAAGAACTATAAGGAGTGTGTAAAACCTATCAGCTAGAGGTGACATTTGATTGATTGAACTAGTGAGTGGTCAAAGCTTAACATGACACCTATGTATACCCTAATCCTAAAAAGGGGAATGGACATCCAGGTGGTGATGCTAACAAGTGCATGTGTTACTCCTATTGAAGGCACATTTTGGGGAAGAATATACAAACTGGAAAAGAAATTATAATGAAAAACATATGGATATATGCAATGGGTGTAATGTAAATGATGCAAGTGGGGGAATGCAATATCTACAAGAGGAAGCTCATGAAGTGTAGAGGGAGAAGTTTGGGAAACTTATCTACAGATGAGTATGGTGTATCGTCATGACAAAAGTGAGATGTTGTGATAATGGTTGCCCCAATGTGTGGGGTGTGTGTAGTGTGTTATAATGGTTTACATGTGGGGTGTGTGTTGATAGGTGAGTAAACTGTGACCTATGGGAATGCATGTGATAATGATAAAAATAGGAAGGATGTGAAGATGGGATTTACAAATAGAAGAAATGAGAAGAAATAGGCATTGGTAACCAACAAGATGAGGGGATTACCAAAGACTAATGAAGATAGAAGAAAGAAAATAGATCAACGTAGGTATGTAGCCACTCGAAGCATGACCATACAACTATATGAGGAAGTAAGAAGAAGAAGTAGAAGAAGAGGTAAGGAGGAATATGAAGAGAAACTATTGATGGGTGAAGTGATGTGGGTCAGGTCATGAGTGGGGAGGTGAAGCGATGATGTTGCTTGGGCTTTGATGGTTTGTGTAGTTGGACATATGGTGAATGTAGTAGGATGGCACTATCAAGGATTCACGTGATGGCAAAGTTTAGGGGATAATGTGATGTGGGGGACTTTGAAGTCGGGTGGATGAATGGGAATGCTCAGATGATGGGACGTGATCACCAATCAACATGTTGTCTACCAGGGTTTCAAATGTATGGTAGGCATCAATGTCATGACCTGGTTGTCGATGGTATATACAGAACTGGTGTTCATGGTAATTTTATGGTTTGGGATGTGATGGGTCAATAGGCCTGATTTTAGGTAATACCAGGAGGCCTTGGTGAAGGATATGGTGAAACATTTTGGATAATGGTGAGGATGGGATAGGTGTGGGGTAGATGTAGGGATCCATGGGAGGTGTGTGGGAAGTGGATGGAGTGAGGTCGAATGGTGGAGGAGTGGGTCAAGATTTAGATGTGGGATGAACCCTAGGATGAGGAATAGACCTAGGTGGAGGTGAAGATGTATGAGGTATGGTGGATTAGCGAGTAGATGTGAGGTAATGACAATGGCTCAAATGTAACTTGAGGGCATCGAGTCAAGCTAGGATGTGTTGGATATCAAGATGTGGAGGTGATAAGATTGGAGAAGGTGGAGAGTGAGACTCCAATGTATAGGGAGTGTGGTATGCATGGGAAGAGGAACTTGCATGAGGTGATAATGGGGGTGATTGGAATACATTTGTAGATTGTGAGGTTGGCTGGAATGGTAGGCCATGAAGTGGTGAGGGTGGCATCTAGAGGATGGTTGGTGTAGGAACTGGTTATGGATAATGATGTGTGCGGGATGGAGGTATGCATGTAGAAGCGGCTTGGGAAGCATGTGACTGCAAGGCTTGAGCATAGGGAGACATCCCACTCGGAAGTGGGGGAGGTAGGCATGAAGGACATGTAGGATGAGGTGTGTATCCTCGATTGGGAGGGTGGTAGGTTCCTAAAATATGGTGAGGTGGAGAGGTCGGTGAGTAGGGGTTCCTTGCATCCTTAGGTGGAGGTGGAGGAGACCCTTGGGTGTGGATATGGGAGCTTTCCTCCTTTTCATCAAAGGAGGATAGGGAGACCTAATTGTCTCTTGAATGAGGTGAGTAGGATGACCCTCTATGATGAGGTGAGAGGCATCGGGGTGGAGTGTGATGGTCTGAATGGGAGGAAGGTGAAGATTATCTAGTCTGAAGAGTAATGGGTGGTCTAGCTAGATCAGCCGGTGTAATCGGTATAGGGGTGGTGTTGGATGGTCCTGCATGGTGGGATGCTGTGATGTTGGTAGTAAGTGTGTATGATCATGTATCTCTATTGATGGTGTAGTGGTAGATGATGTGAATCCTACAAAAAGAAATAGATACCAACAACATATAAATGACATAAAAAGCAAAAGTACATGTATAATGTAATTGTAAAGTAAAGGTATGCATGTATCATGGTGTGCATGGTGGGTGATGTGTGTGTGAATAGTAATGTGTACTATTTGTGATAGTGAATGCCTATGTGGGCTAGGCATTGAATGCATGAAGGTGAAGGATATTAATAGGTTTGGGTTCAATGAGACCCTCGAGATTAGCCAAATGATAGGCACCTAAACCAAACTTGTGTGTGATGATGAAGGGGCCCAACCAGTTTGGGGTAAACTTGTCTCGTTGTTGGTGAGGTTGACTTGTGATTTGTTGGTTCTCTTTGAGAACTAGATCACCAATTTGGAATTCATATTGATGTACCTTACTATTGTAGGCATGATGAAGGTGATCTTGGTAGACACATGTGTGCTCGATGGCATGGATATGATGCTCATCGAGGAGTGTTAGTTGATCAAGGTGGGCTTGATGAGCAGTGTCATCATCAATGAATTCCTTCATAGATACCTCAAGGAAGGTATCTCGAGTTCAAGGGGCATGATGGCTTCGGTGCCATAGACTAGTGAGAAAGGGGTTGCCCTAGTGGGAGTATGTATGCTCGTACGGTAAGCCCACAAAGCTAAGGGTATTTGGTTATGCCAGTCATGATGAGATTCTACTACTATTTTGTGAAGTATTGAATATATTGTTTTATTTGTAGCTTCTGCCTGGCCATTACCCTGTGGGTAGTATGGGGTAGAGAAGCTATGATGGATGTTGAATTTGGTATAGAGGGCATGGATATTTTTATTTTTGAAGGATTTCCCATTATCAGAGATGATTTGGGAAGGAATTCTAAAGTGGCATATGATATGGTCTATAATAAATATTATGATCTTGGCTCTTATGGTTTGGACAAGTGGGATGGCTTCGACCCACTTTGTAAAATATTCTGTGGCTGTAATGATGAATTTGTGATTGCTTGATGAAGTAGGTGTGATTTTTCCAATAAGTTCGAGGCCCCATTGCGAAAAAGGCCACATGGACTGGATTGGTTGGAGCGCTTGAGATGGAAGGTGTGTGAGGTTTGCATGTTGTTGGCACTTGACACAATGCCTCACGTATTCACAATAGTCATGCTCCATATTTGGCCAGTAATATCCCATGCGAAGGATGCATTTTGTGATTGCCATGCCACTGAAGTGGCCACCACAAGTACCATCATGGGTTTCTTGTACAACCCATTGAGATTCATGGGGTTCTAGGCAATGCAAGAGGATGCCATCATAGCTACGATGATAGAGGATGTCCCCCAACAATGTATAGTGAATCACTCTTTGTTTGAATGCTCAATGATGAGCATGTGGTAAGTCACATGGTAGGAATCCTAATTTGATATAATATTTTATCTGCATAAACCAAGGGTCATGTGGTTCGGTATCGACCATGTGAATGCCACCATCATCTATAGGAGATGTAGGTGATATGGTAGATTGGGTGAGTGTATGAATGGATACTGATGTGGTGTCTGATAATGGGTTTTATAGTATTAATGATCCTAAGGAGGCCATTGTATCTACAAAATGGTTTGATGATCATGGAGCGGCTTCGATGTCGTACCACTCAAATTGTGAAAGAAGTTGTGCAATCTATTTGTATTATTGGAGAACTAGACAATGACATTGCCAGATCTCTTTCACTTGGTTCACTATCAAGAGGGAATCACCTATGATGTGGAGGCATTTGATATGCATGGCATGGGCCTATTTTAATCCTAGGATCAAGGCTTCATATTCTGCATTGTTGTTTGTACAAGGGAAGTCCAATTTGAATGAGAAGGGGAGTGGTTCCCCTTCGGGTGTGAAGAAAACAATGCCTACACCCCAACATGAGTGCATCGGGAGCCATCAAAGTATAGGGTTAAATCGGTCGATGATTTGGGCTCGACATACTCTTCAACTTCTATGATGTGGAATATGGAATCATCAGGAAGCTGAATGAGGAGAGGTTGATCATCAAGCAAGGGAGCTTCTGCAAGTTGGTCTGCGATGACCTATCCTTTAATGGATTTTTATGAAATGAATTCTAGGTCAAATTTAGTTAGGAGCATGATCCATTTTGTTGTTCGGGAGTTGTGATAGCTTTTGTTCATCATGTACCGAAGGGGGTTGTCTCGGGTGATGACAAAGGTTGTGTGGTTTAACATATAATGGCAAAGTTTCTGGGTGGCAAAGACTACAACTAGGCATAGCTTTTCCATGTACCCATATCTAACTTCGTAGCTGACTAGCGTACGACTTATGTAATATATGGCTTGCTCTTTGTCGAGTGCATTATTTTGAGCTAGCAATGTACCTAGCACAAAATCTATGGTTGAGATGTACAAAATTAGTGGTAGTTGTGGGTGTGGAGGAGACATAACTGGTGGGGAAGTGAGGTAAGTTTTGATAGCATCAAAGGCCTATTGGTAGTTATCATCCCATTTAAAATTGACTCCCTTTTGCAAGATATGGTTGAATGGTTTGCACTTGTCTGATAGTTGTGCAATGAAGTGATGAATGGAGGTTATCTTGCCCTGGAGGCTGCATAGTTGTTTTAAGGTAGTAGGTAGGGGCATCTCGATGATGGCCTTTACTTTGTTAGGGTCTACCTCAATGCCGCATTGAGTGATAATGAACCCTAATATTTTTCTTGAGGTAACTCCAAAGACACACTTCTTTGGGTTAAGGTAGACATTATGTTCTAATAAATGGTCAAAGATCTAGTGGAGATCATCTAGGTGTTGTGAGCATTTCTTAGACTTTGTGATGAGGTCATCTACATAATATTCCATGCTTTTGTGCATGTAATCATGAAAGATATAATTCATGGCATGTTGGTAGGTTGCCCCAACATTTTTAAGGCCAAAAGGCATGACCTTATAGCAAAAGGTCCCCTAGGGGGTTGTGAATGATGTCTTGTGTTGATCAGTGGGGTTGATCTTGATTTGGTTGTAACCAGAGAATCCATCCATGAGGGAGATCATCTCATGGCCTATGATAGAATCGATGAGTGAGTCGATGTTAGGTAGTGGGAAGTTGTCTTTGGGATAAGCTTTGTTTAAATCATGAAATTCAATGCAAACATGGACTTTACTAGATGGTTTTGGTACTAGAACCATGTTGGAGACCCATTCGAGGTAATCTATGGGTACTATAAAATCTATGTCGAGGAGCTTTTGTAGCTTAGTTTTGATGAGTAATGCAACTATTGGGTGCATGCATCATAGTTTTTGTCTTATAAGTTTAGCATCTTTGTCTAGCGTGAGGTTGTGGACTACAAGAGCTGGATCGAGGCCTAGCATATCTTTGTAGGACCATGCAAAGACTCTAATATACTTTCTAAGGAAAGTAGTGAATAGAGCATGTTCTTTAGTGGAAAGGCTAGCGACTAGCTTAATGATGTGGGGATTCTTAGGATCATCATCGATATCTACATCGATGGTTTCTTCTATGAGCATGTGAGAACCATCATGTAGTTGTTCTAGAACTGGAATGAGGTGGAGGTCATCGATGGCCTCGGTAATGTCATACTCATCATCTAGATAGATGTCTGTGTGGTGCACCTATGGTATGTGAGGTGGTGTAGATGATGAAGGAGCATTTGTAGCATGTAAGACATGAGGTGAAAGTAGGAAATCTTGGGGTGCGGGTATGGGTGAGATGTGTATGAGATCGATGAAATTGGGGTTTGGTGTGTCATCACGTGTTGGCTGGTGTGTGTATCAAAGTGGGGAGAAGAGATCCACCTCGACCATATTAACTAATGTTGTGGGGGATGTTGGTGGTGAAGAGTCTGGTGATGATGACTCGACAACCCGTGAGCATCCTAAAAGGCTTAATGGAGGGTGCAAGATAACTAGTGGAGAACATGGTCGAGTAGCAGCTCATTGAAGTTGTTGATGTATAGGTAGGAATGGGGTTGAATATGTTGGTGATGGTGGTGGAGATGTCATGTCCTGCTTTGGGTGATGAGCATTTAAGGATAGGGCCACAAATTGGCTTATCAATTCATCGACACAACATGATGATGTGGTGTCGAAATAGGGTGATTCTTGGAAGAAATCACATGGAACTATGATGGTAGAGTGAGGTGATGGAGTGTCCTCTAGGATGTCCATGTCAATGTATTCTTCCAAGGTGTGTGTTGGAAGAGGAGAAGGATGTAGGGTGAGATCCTGTAACTCATCCTCAAGTGTGTGGATGACAGTGGGATGATAACCTAATCCAGATTTATCCATAGGTAATTGGACATGAGGGTTAATGGGTGTATGCAACCCTTGTTCATAGTGGCCTAATCCAAATCCATGCCAATGGAAATGCTAAAGGTAGTGTAAGGTAAAATAGGGATTAGCTAGGTGATCAAGTGTACCACAAAAGCTAGATTGTGGTGGTGGAGGTACTATAGGTGGGAGTGAGGAATCAACTCCTGCATAGACAAAGTTGGTATGATTATTGGGGATCCTAGTTGTATAATGGTTCCAATGGTCAAAATCGAGGTTGAGGGGTGGTCGAAGTCTCGCGTGGATTGGATGATAGGTGGACGTACATGGGCATCATGCACATTGTAATCCCTTAGGCCTAAATTTGTCATGAATATGGAAATATATGGTGATGTACGTGATGGTGATTGAGGTGGTGAGTCTGAATTAGAATATGATGGTGCAATCTGAGACTCTCTTATAGTGGTAGAGGAGGGGTGTAATAGTTGGTCATCAAGGTGAGAAGCTCATTGTTCCCACTCATGGCATTCAATTATGGTAGCTAGGATAGGGTGGTTTGCTTATGGGAATTATGAAGGAGGAGGAGAGGGTGTCAATGCTGGACTACATAGGAAGTGAATGACCTAGGCCATGGGTGAAAGTGAAGGGGAGGTGTTTGCGGTGTAGGTAGGATAGGGGTTTTCATAGGGGAAGATGGGTTAGGTGAAGCGATAGGGTGTGAGGAAGAAGGTGATGATGGTCGTGGTATCATGGGTGGAATTTTGGATGATGATGGCTATGATGGTGGTGGTGGCCATAAGGATGGTGGTGAGAAAGGTATGGTAGTAGGGTTAGGTGCTACTGAAGGTGGTGCTAATGGTGCTGACATCGAGGTGTGTGTCCTTGATGAGGTTTGTGGTAGTGAAGTGGATGTTGGGGAAGATGTCGATGCTCCAATAGATTGATGGGAAGAGATGGGAAAGAGTTGTGTGGAGGAAAAGGAAGGTGTTGGTGGGAGGTCTACTATGTTGTAGAACTTAAAGGGATCCCCATCGGTAGGAATGCAATGGACTAGTCCATCATGGATATATTTAAGGTAATGATGTAGTGTGGAAGGGACACACTGCATGTCCCTAATCCATGGGTGACCAAGGAGGATGTTATACTACATCTCCCCTTGGATGATGTGAAAAAGGATGGAGATGGTACGGATGCCTACTTGAATAGGTAATATGATGGATCCTACCATGGGTCTCATGGAACCATCAAAGGCATGAAGGTCAAGAGATGGGGTAGAAAAATGGGCTAGTGGGATATGCAAGTGATGCAATACCATTGTAGAGATAATACTAATGGAAGAACCAGTATCAATGAGGACACACTTGTAGGTGATGTCATTGATGGTTGCTTGGATATGGAGAGGAGGATCTGCTCCTTCTCCTACCAATTTTGTAATCTCATGATCATGGAAACTAATGGAGGGTTGAAGGCATCATGGGATGTTCCCTACAAAGTTTACAAAGGCATTCATGTCATGTGTCTCTAGATCGATGGAGCGTAGGATATCATTCAATGCCTCACGATGGGGTTGAGATTGTTGTAGGAGGTCAAAAATGGATAGTCGAGCGAGGGCATTTTGTAATTGGTGGGTAAGGCTACCATGGATTGTAATGACATTTTGTGGTGGAGGTGGTATGGTGCTAGGAATCATAGAAGGTTATGGTGATGTGAGTTGGACCGATGGGGAAATAATAGGTGTTGTTTGGTGTGATGGGTATCATTGGTTGCATGTAGTAAGGTTGATCATACCCACTACACCGCGTGATGGGGGATCACGTTGGACATTATTTACTTGCCTAGGTGGCCTTGGAGGATTGACTGGTGGTCTTTGGGTGTTAGCTCCCCTATGGTCAGGTAAGGGGTTCTAGAAGATCCCTAGGTTTTGATTTTGTGGGGCAAGAGGGTTTGAAACCTGAATGGTACCCCTATCAATTAGGTCTTGGACTTGAGCATGAAAAGAGTGACACGAATCGATATCATGGCCACGCTATCGATGGTATTGGTAGAAGGCTTGCTCATTGTATCCACGAGGCTTAGGTAGGTTTGGATCCAATGGTCGGATCTTGGGTAATAAGATGTGACCTCCTTCATATAACCTCTAGAAGAGGGCTAGAAATGGTTCAAAAAGTGGGGTGAGGTTGCATTGTTGGGCCTATGGGTGCATGTCGTGAGGTTGCTGAGGCCTAGGAGGGGAGGCACATTGGTTTGAAATATTTGGCATTGAGGAAGAAGAGGTTGTGAAACTAGTGTGGGTGCTAAGGTAGCAGCTGCCACTTGATTGGCTTGTGGTGGTCGAGGGAAAGGTTGGTTGGGCGTATTTCTATTAAAATGGAAGTTAGAATTGTAGTTGGGCTTCTGTATTAACTTGATTTTGCCTGACTGGACCTTGATGTCCTCAATTACTTTGGCTTAGGCAATAGAATGGATGGATGGATGTTGAGCAACGTATGATGTTGCAGCTAGTGGGACACTAGGCTTTGGAATATTTGTTTTTTGGGGATAGTAGTATTGTGATTGTGGGATTTATTGTTGTGTCATTTGTACCTACTGGGTAGGAGTCTACTATGTAGGAGCTTGCTATAATGGCTGGGTCATAGGCAATGATGACCATAAATGAGGAGGTATAAAGAAAGTATATCTTGTAGGTAATGGTGGAGGTATTGAGGCTACCGATGCTAGGGGTGATCGAGATGAGGTTTCAAAATATAGAACCTATCTCTATCCCAAAGGATGGGAGGTGGCATAGCTAAACTATTTAGAGTAGCCTAGAGGGGTAGGAGTGTAGGTTACGGGTCTTTATCCATCGATGGGAAGAAGACTAGCATTTATGGCCTAAAAAGGAGGAGGAGGTAACCTAAATGTCGATGTAGATGAAGTTTGAGTGAATGATTGGGTAGGGTACATTCCAAACACCTGAGATGGAGGTGGGAATGATGAGGAGGAAAGAGGGTAAGCCTCTAGGGTAGGAGCTCAGGGAACTAAAGAGAGGAATACGTCCACTCTTGATTTGGTGGGAATTGTTGGTTGTTGTTATTGGTATTGCGTGTTTTGATTTTGAAGAGGTGGTTGTGATAGGTCCTCAAAAATTATAAAAATGGTTGTTGGGATGGTGATGGTTGGGACTCTTGAGAAGAGTATGGATGTGATGTCTGATGGGGTGTGTGTTGCTCCTACAAGGGGGATTGTTGTTGCATGGTTTGGAATGATGGAATCTGGGTACCTATGGTAGAGGAGGAAGGGTCTGAGACCATCCCTATCATAGGGGCAAATGACGCAACCTTAGGGTGAGTGCAGTTTAATAGGGAAGAGTCATTCTCAAAGAGGGATTGAGATAAACTCTAGAAGAAAGGATGTACTAAGGTGGGGGATGTAGGTGGAGTCTCCTCATATATGGTAAAGAATGTATTAGGTTGTCCTGGAGTAGTGTAGATCACATGATCATAGAATATGGTGGGTGGATTAGGTGATGATACAGGGAAAATGAGTGGATAGTCTTCTACGAGTGAAGTAGCGAGGGCTTCACTCAAAGTGGACATCTCACCATGAGTCATCATGTGTGGATAGCATGGATCAAAATTTGTGAGTGGATCATGTGTGTATGTGGACTTCCCCTTCGTGATCAAAGGAGGAGGGATGACCTGACTAGAAGGAGCGCTAGGTGCCTCCTCTATAGGGTGTGCTTGCTCGCATGCACGGCTACGGGTAACAACTGGCATGATGATGTGTGAAGGGGGTTAGAGGTAACCCTATGAGATATGGACTCAAACTAAGGTGATAATTTATGTGGAGCTGAATGATCAAGTTTTGCATGATGTGATGTGTTGAAACCAGTTTGTGATCATGCAAACAACGCTAAACTAGAATCAGTTCTAAATGTAAGAAATAAAGTGTGTTATTCATTTTGGTGTGTTTTTATGTTGATACTTCCTAGGTAGAATCATAGGTAGTGGAGTGAATGCTCTAGAAGATCAGGAGTTTCATCGGTATCGAACCTCCTACAACACCCAAATATGCACATAATAGAACAATATCATGACGTGCGAATGGTGACTTATATGGAAGGTGTGGTAAAATGATAGCCTAAAGGGGGAGAACTCAATATGCTAGAATGAGCTCGCTATATCCTCTCATGAGAAGAGGTGGCACTGTCTAATATCTGCTAGGCATGGTCAACAACCCCATGCTTTTGCTTCACCCTCGAGTGGGCTTAGTCAAGAATGATAGTTACCATGTCCACGAATTATATGAGCCTTATGGACGAAGGCGTCTAATCCTATCCCACTCCGAAGGTAACTTCTGGTGATGAAATCCAGGAGCCCAATCTCAAAAGTGGGGGGTTTTTCGATGATGAAATCTAGAAAACCTCTCATATGGCTACTAAGTGTCTAAGGAGGTGAGATGGTGGAGGGTACTACTCCTGCCACACCAATCTCGAGCGATGGATTGGGGATGAAGTCCAATCTCACCACTTATTTTTTAACCACGTGTGTGTGTGGGTTTGAGTTTTCTAACAATGATATATAAAGCGATAAATCTAACTAAATGCTCTTTTGAAATAAAATTCTAGCTCTAGGTGTGCTTTTTGGAAGCAAAGGGCTAAAGTAAGATGCGTTTTGTAAAAGAAATCTAATCCTAAGTGCCTTTTAGAAAAGAAACTAAGACTTATTCTATGAAAGCATGTAAGCAAGCAATGTAACACATGTGAGAAAAGGGGTTTATGGAACCCTAATTTCAAAGCATGAAAGAAATGTAAGAAGGATTTATACAAAGATAAATAGGTAATATTAAACTAAATATGTAGAAAGAAATGTAACAATTGCGATTTACTCAAGGGATTTATGAAAGAAATGGGGAAATCCTAATTTAATGACAATAAAAGGAATCTGAAATTTGTATTTACAAAAAGGAATCTGAAATTTGCTTTAATGAAAGGTGCAAAAAGAAATTTGAAAAATCCTAATTCTTAAATGCATGAAAGGAATTTGACTTTGATTTTTGTACAAACAAGGAATTCAAAATTTCTTCAAAGGAAATGTGCAAAAGGGATTTGCAAAACCCTAATTCTAAATCTGATTTTTAGAATTAAAGTCTGAAATGCATTTGAAAGGAAATTGATGTAATGGAACAAGAAATAAATGCACAACTTATGCAACATGCGATTTGCAAAAAGAAATCAAACATTTCTTGAAAATAAAGGAAGTTGAACTTTCTGGTTTTGTGCAGGTTTCTGCAACTAAAGTCAACATTCAAAGCATGATGGATGTGTAAGAAAAGGAAATTTACCAAATGTACTGATGCATTTATTAGTAAATCTTTCTTGGCACATAAATGTCAGAATAGAGAAATTTTTGGGGAATACTTGGATTCTGATGCTACAGGTGGTCTGGTTTGCTTCTCTACTGCTCACCCCTACAAATTTGGGGGGTTTTGAGGCTTCTAGGCTCAATTCACAAGTCGAGGGGTGAATTGGATCTGAATTCATAGGTCGAGGGGTGAATCAGATCTGGAGGCCTGAAATCCCCATTTTGAAGGTTTGAAGGGGTTTTTAGGGCTTAAGGGGTCTCTGGGAAGTCTAGATTTGTACCTGCAACAACATAAAAATAGGATATTGTGTTAGATTTGCGTTAAAAACTATTCCAACACAATCCTGTGTGGGGGTCCCACCGGGCATGCCAGAATGAAATGGGCAAAAGTTGCTATTTGCTCAAACATAAATACAAAGTAAATGCACATGTCCAAAAAATTGCTCTTTATTCATTTGAAATGGAATTCATAGGTTACAATAAGGATTGTAAGGAATACTTTTCATAATGAACATCAAATAGACTGATAGATGCTCTTGGATTCCTCAATGTAGGTGGGATTCCTACGTATGTGGGCCATCATTTTTGTTGATGTGGATGCTTTATCACCTATTTTATGACCTAAAAATAGGGTTAGAGTGTTTGGGGGCTTGCCTTGGTCAGGCCCCGTATTGATGAAAGACAATAAAAATAGTAAATGAAATTGAACTAAAATGTTGTAAAAACTATGGGAAACATCATAATATGGTAAAATAAGGCTTACCTAATAAATTTGGGGTGATTTGAGACCTGTAGACCCAATTCATAGGATGGGGGGTGAATTGGTGCTAGATTCGTAGTTTGGGGAGTGAATTCAACTGTTAGTGGTTTCTTCTAGAGATCCTTGCACGAATAGGCTCCTTAGGTGTTGTACTATTGCTATTCAGGTTAAGATTGATGTACCTATGATTATGTACACATTTTGGTAGAGTTTTTGTGCTTTGGATAAAAGGAGAGAGAGGTAGAATGAGGGTTTAGGTCCACTATTTATAGATAAACCTAAGGTTTAGGGGGTGTGGTTAGGAGAACTAAACCCTAAGGTCATGTTCTATGGTGGTTAGGTTAGGATTTGTGAGGTGTCATCCCCACATTCCCTTAGGAAATATCTCATCCTCACACATGTGTGAGGAGATATTAGGGTTAACTAGGATTAGTCAACTCTAAGGTTAGATTAGGGTTAGGTTAGGGTTTCCTAAGAAATATCCTAACCAAATTTGTGCACACACATGTGGGAGGGAATAATTAGGACTAATTAGGGTTTAGAAACCTAATTAATATTTGTAATCCAAAAAGTGTATTTTAAGTGAAGTCACTTTAAAATTAGAATTTGGATTAACTTTAATTAAGACTTTTAGGGAACTAATAGCCTCGTGGGGTCCTAATTAATTCTAAGAAGGTCTTAAGTGGCCTTGGGTGATTTATGAGTGATCCTTTGGTGGATGTAAATTGGTTGACTTGAATTGAGTATTTTAATAGGGTTTTGTACCTATAAACTAGTGATGTAGCCTATAAGAGTCTACGATATGCTATTGTAGCACCCTAAAATTGGTGCAGTTAAACCATCAGTAAAAAGATTAAAAATTTGAATTTTAACCCCAAAACCGCTCGTTAATCGCTCACCTCATTTTTCATGCCATTTTTAGAATTTGTTTTGACCGTTGGACGATATCGTCACCGATATGACGATATCATCCCAAATCGGACGAATTCATCTGGAACAGAACGTCCAAATGATTTTGTCCCAAAACCAAATTTTCATAATTAGCCTCTATTTCAACAACCTCTCCAACTCAGGTAGAAACATTTCTGCATGGTTGGAGATTCCTACGTTGGAGATCTCCCTGATTGGGATGATCCCCAACATCCTAACCTTCCCCTAATCCTATATAAACTTGGGATTTTCCCAGTTTATCCCCCTGGCTGATCATTTTTGCAACTCTAGTTTTTTGCTGTATTAGAACATCCTCACCCCATAATTTGCATTTGTATTTTCAAGTTTTATTGTAGGATTTTACTGTGTTTTAGCTGAAGGAAGCTTGGATTTTCATAGGCGATCCAACATGATTTCAAATGATCCTGTTGAGATCGATGATGATCTCGTACGATTACAGATGATTTTGATTGCAGTTTAGATTGGGGGCAACTAGAGCCCTGATTGTGTGTTTTCGACCTTTATTTCTTATTTAATTGTGCATTAGATTGATTTATTTATGTTATGCATCCTGGAGTTCACCTCATTTAGCATATGTGCATGATAAAATTTAAAATAAGTTTTAAAACTGTGCATCCCATTTGATTTGTTATCTGGATTTATTATTTAAGCATCTATACTGTTATTTCTATCATTTTGTATCATTCTTGCAATTGTATTTTTTGTTTTTGGTGTCTTTTTTCATGATTGTAGGTTTTTGACGAATTCGTCTAACAAATTCGTCAAGTTGCTGATGATCTTGGTTGATCTCAGATGATCTCCTATGATCTAGATTATTCTGTATAATTATAGATGATCATGTCATATCCGAGATGATCTGGACTCCTACAAGCTTCAGAATCTTCATCAGACATCAGAAATCAGGTGCACTTTTCTCCATTTTAGATATTTTCTGTATTTAGGATTCATTTATGTTTGTTGTGTTCATATAAACCAGAAATTTCATATAGAATAGCTTAGATTCATTTTGGCCAACCTAGGAATCCGAATGATTGAACATAAAATGAACACATCAAACCCATTCTCAACCTAGGCATGGAAACTGCCACTCAAAGTTTCCTGGTGAACCCCACCATCCATCAAAAATTCACCCTTATACCCCTCCCTCGATAGGTTCGACCTTAAAAGGGCCTCCCCATTCGAGGTATTGTCCCATTATTCTTGCATCCCCCTTCTAGGCACGGATCCTTTAGCCTGAAGGTAAGGGTGCAAAAATTTTGGGCGATACATTTTGGTGAACCCGACGTGAAAATAACACAATTTTGAAAACAATCCAAAAAAAAAACACATTATTAAGAACATCTAGAATCATTAGAAAACTATCAAATTTACATATCATATTTAGATGGTAGATTATAATAGAAGACGAGTTGTCACCATAAATGTTGAAAATCAATTAACGGCCATAGAGATTACTTCTGTGCTTAGAGTACCTCAAACAAATAGAGTCCAACCTTTGTGGGACAAACTTGATAGGAGATTGGGTATTATTGAATCTAGATTTGCAGAACTTAGGCAAATTAAGAGGTTTGTCCTAGATAGAATCATGGATCCTGATCAGGTGACTTTGTACCATGAACTTCAAAGAGCTTTCCATAGGTGGTTAGCCGATAAAATAGCACTTGTATCTTCTGAATTATACACCTTTGAGGAATACCTTGAGAACGCAGTTATAGTACATAAATTTCTATCTCGTATAGAGGATCAAGAAGTCGTTCTTACGGATAGAAAGAGATGGAATAGAGTTCCTAGAGCTATTTTGTATCGATAGTATTGCCATGAACTTTATTTTTATAGGTCAGAGTCTGAAATAGATAATATTACCATAGCACACTTTGTCAAGTTCTTGAAAAACCACTTCCAATTTGAAGAGGAGCATTTCATGACTCCTAATGAACTTGATCCTATCAATGATATCCATAAATTATTTATAGAAAATTAAGTCATTCTTTTTACTATTGTTATTTCTTGCAACTAGCATGTTGTTTGTTATTTTTATACTTGTGAAATAATAATACAAAAAAAAGAAAAAAAACAAAACATTTCCTTTTGAAGTATTATAGTAGGTATATAGTTAAAATATATACCTCTCAACCCTACCGCATATATATATATATATATATATATATATATATATATATATATATATATATATATAAGTATATATATTTGCTAAAACCTGAGTGTAGCACAATGCCTAGAATTAGGAATGGAAAACAAACCAAAGAAGATGAAGATTAGTTAGCAAGACCATTAATTGACCAAAATGTCCCTCCTGAGGACCAAGTTCAGGAAGAAGAAATCCTAGACCAGCAAGAAGAAGAGCTTGTTGTAGAAAATGAACAAGAAGAAACTAATAGAGAGGAAGGATCCTCATCCCCTAAAATGTCTCTGGGAGGAGCTATCACTTTTGAAAACATGGAACAATTTTGGAAGTTCATTAACACAAATATCGGTGTTTTTAATAGAGCAGTCCATATGGAAAAGGATCGAATTAGTGATACTCAAGAAACTCTAGAAGACGTATTTCACACATGCACTAATCCCTTGTCCTTTATTGAACAAGAGAGTGATCAAGCTGGACCATCCAATTTGGATATAGTAGCTGTGATCTGAAACATGCAACAAAAATAGGTTACCCAACCACCTAAAATGCCTGTTAACAAGCCTAGGGTCATTACCACACAAAAGAAACCATCATTTGCTGCTCTATTTCGCAAAGCTATTGAGCAACATACCTCAAAGAAACAAAAACCCAAAACAAAACCAAACACCAATTACCAAAAATCCGGGATACAACATAATACTATTACAAATCCCCTTCATAATACTCTTCCTACCAACACTTTGCATAATAGCAATATAGCATCTAATCCTTATGCCACACCATCATACACGCATAAATCCCATACCTATGTCCCACCGAACCAATATGGTGGACAAACTAGTAATCTTGAGACCATGGTGAAACACTTAGTTTCCCGCATGGACCAGATAGATCCCTACCGTCCCTCATACAATTATCAAGAGATGTGTAGTCAGCCTTTAGATCCTCTAGTTATAGCACAGCCGTATCCTAAACATTTTCCTATGCCTGTCCTGCCCATATATAAAGGAATGAAAGATCCCATAGAGCATCTTCGTATGTTTAGGATAGCATGTCATGATATATCACATGATGACTTGTTATTACTACAAATGTTCCCAAAAATCTTGGGAGGAATGGCATTAGAATGTTATTATCAATTACCCACTAATTATTTGAGGAATTTCGAAGAAACTGTCGAGTCTTTTGTTCATCAATTTAGTGCCTATATCGAAAGACATACGACCATTAAATATTTGTATAACTTAAAACAAGACAAAGATGAATGCTTTGCTGATTTCCTAGCTAGGTGGAGACAATTGATAGGAAAATTGCACTTTGTGTTACCTTATAGGGAGATGTTGGACATCTTTATTAATAATTTGCAAGAGCAACTATCTTACAAATTATCAACTGCTACCTTGACCACCTTCGATCAGGCTATAGACTTAACTCGAAGAGTGGAAGATGATCTCATTAGGAGAGGTCAGCTTAAAAAGAAATACGATGAGAAAACATCCAAAAAAAAATATAATAATAAACAAGTTGTGGGTGATGGAGTCACCGATAGCAAAAATATTTCTAATGTTAATGCTGCAAAAATAGCAGAGAAGTTTGTACTGACACCTCCTGATAGACCTCCTCGAGAATTTACTAGGTTAAATCAACCTTTATCAACTATTCTACCGCAATTATTAGAACGAATATTGATTCAATTACCAAATATCCGGGAACCTGATCCAACTATACCCGGATACAGAGCAGATTTACATTGTGACTTCCATAGAGGACCTGGACACACTACCAACTCTTGTAAAATATTAAAACATAAAATACAGGACTTGATTGATAACAATAATATGGAGGTACAAGCCTTTCAACCTAAGCAAAATCCTCCTAATAACGCTCAACATAACACCACACAAAACCAGAATTAGAATGTGAATCAGTCATTAGACATCTTTCAACATCCTTTACCAAAACATGGTAAGGAGGTGGCTAATCAAATTGAACATCATAATGTTCCTCCTCCTGCCCAATATGTAGGAACTATTAGTCGGCATTTACCTGTTCATGATCTGGAAACCTTTGACACAACTTTATCCATGGTTAAAACTAGGCCACTATATAATATGCAGATACATGCTCTTAGTGATACAGAATATGAGACTCAGAGTGATATGGAAATCACATCAAATCAATCGAATAGCTCTGAAGATGAATCAGATACTATTCACCCTATCACAAGTCATATGGTTCTAGAAGAACCATTTCCAAGAAGAGTCACTACTAGACCATCATCCCACCAATTACTTTCTAATGATTTAGCTATAAACGCTATACCAAGACCCATTCATCATCCGCAAAATAATATTGTGGGTACCATCGGAGTTGTTACTAGAAAACAGGCTCAAAATTCTCAACAAGATCAAATTCAGAATGGTGGATCAACTCCATTTGTTTTGAAGGTTCCTAATAAAGGGAATCATGCACCTAATATTCAACCTAAACCTCCTTATAATATTAACGCACAATTATCAAATATTACAGCTAGAATTTCCCTTTTGGACCTCTTAATATCTTCTCCTACACATAGATATATATTAATGCTCACATTAAGCCAGATGATGGTACCACAAGACATTCAACCCGAAGCCATGGCCAATACTATAATAACTCATGAAGTTGATTGTATTGACTTCTGGGATAGAGACATACCGCAACATAGTTTACATAAAGATAACCCCTTATATATTACCGCCTTAATTGGATATGTAGCAGTCAAACGAGTTTTGATTTATAATGGTTCATCTTTAAATATCTGCACTTTTGACTTCTACCAAATATTTGGGTTTAGAAGCGAGGAAATGAAAAGAACTGATATGATCATAAAAGCTTTCAATGATGAAACACAAGAAATGTGTGGATTTATTACCATTCCATTGCAGGTTGGTCCAAGAACCTTGGATACAACTGTGTTTATTGTACATTGCCCTGCATCATACAATATACTCTTGGGTCACCCTTGGATCAATGTGATGCGAGCTTTTCCCTCAACTTTACATCAATGTGTTAAATTTGAATTTAAGAATCAGTTGATTACCAATCATGGTGATCCAAGACCCTTTGATATGTGTGCTTTGGAAAAACCTACTGGAGTTTGATTTTGCCCCGCGCTGTCATCCACACATCCTAATTCTCATTATCCATCTAAACGTGTGAAACTCACACCTACAATGTCATCTACTTCTTCTCCATTAGATGCACCTTCACATATAACTCAACCATCTTATATCAAAAGAAATGAATGTTTTTATGCAAGATTCCCTTATTTTAAATAATTTGCCACCATATCCTCGTACCTTGGGCCTCCCACAACCTATGGAAAATATTTACCAATTTGGGAGCTGTGCCTTTATTTATAAGGGATATGACTGGGGTAGAATATCCAGAAACATCAAAACTCATTATGATGGATATGCTCGATGTTATTTTACTAATGAGTATACTAAAGCCAAACCTATAATGCTTAAATTGGGATATAAAGGGAAAGGTTTGGGACCTTTCTAGAATGGTATGAAAGAACCTTTTGAGGTAGAGTCGTGGCCCGCCCGATGTGGTGTGGGCCTATTTTCTAGTAAGGGTCAGCCATTTGAGGATGATGACCATCTTATATGTTACCAAGATTATTTAGATGAACGTGATGCTTTGTGTTTAACAAATAAGCCATTCACATGTAATATGCTATCTATAGCTTATCCTGAGATGATCGTTGAATCCAATGATGAGTTGGAGGGAGATATCTTCCATGATGTCTCCATTGAGGAATTATTACATAACGGATTTTATTTTGATGGCTCTATACCTAGTATAGCCTAGCTTGAGGCCACAACTCCTCAAGACAAATTATCCAAGTTAACCTTGGAAGAATTATAGGAATTGGGTGTTTCACCCACCCCACCTAATTTTGAGAGAGATCTACACATGGAAGTAGAAAATGTCATAAAAATTAACATTGGAACCGAGGATAACCCTCACATAATCAACATCGGATCAGAATTGAGTCAAGAAAAAGAGGATAAATACATTGCATTTCTTAAAGAATATGAAGATGTCTTTTCTTGGACATATGAAGATATGCCAGGTTTAGACCCTTCTATAGTTATTCATCACCTAGTAGTCCATCCGGATGCTAAACCTTTTAAACAAAAACTTAGAAAAATGCATCCTAAAGTGGCCTTACTGTTCAAAGGAGAGTTAGAAAAACTCTTGAATGTTATTTTTATACAAACCATTGATTATGTTGAATGGATCTCGAATGTAGTTCCAGTAACTAAGAAAGAAGCTACTAAGGTTAGGGTTTGTACAGACTTTAGAGATATTAATGTTGCATGCCCTAAAGACAATTTTCCCCTTCCCAATATGGATCAAATCATTGATTTTACTACTGGGAGTGAAATGATATCCTCAATGGATGGATTTTATGGTTATAATCAGATCAGGATAGCTCCTGAAGATCAGGCTAAAATAGCCTTTATTACCCCTTGGGGGACCTTTTTTTGGAAAGTGATGCCATTCGGTTTAAAGAATGCAAGTGCAACCTATCAATGAGCCATGACTTATATCTTTCATGATATGATGCATGATATACTACATGATTATGTAGATGACATTATAGCTCATTCTACTGAAGAAGATGACCGTTTAGATGACTTGAGAAAAGTATTTAATCGATTAAGGGAATATCTTATCCAATTGAATCCAGCCAAATGTATATTCAGAGTTAATTCCAATAAATTATTTGGGGTTATAGTTTCTTTACATGGCATCGAAATTGACCCTCTCAAGATTTTGGCTATCACTGATATGCCCACACCCACAAATATATCTAAATTACGGAGTCTACAAGGTAAGCTTCAAGCTATCCATCGCTTCATCGATAAGATTGCGGATAAAAATGGACCCTTTCGTAAGCTTCTTAAGAAGGATGTCTCTTTCCATTGGGACAATGAATGTTAGGAAGTATTTGAACTCCTCAATCAATATCTTCTTAACCCACCTGTACTTTTGCCACCTAGACCTGATCGCCCATTTATCTTGTATATTTTTGCTTCAGATTTTGCTTTAGGAGCTATGTTAGCTCAACTTGATTATGAGAAGAGAGAGTATGCTAATTATTACATTAGTAGAAACATTAATTAGTTATGAAACCCGCTACATAGCATTAGAGAAGTTATGTCTAGCAGTCGTATTTTCTACATAGAAACTATGTGATTATATGCTCAGTCAAAAAAGATACATTATTGCTAAATTCGATCCCTTACGGTATCTCATGAGTCGACCTTATTTATATGGTCGCACAACAAAGTGGGTTCTTGCACTAAGTGAGTTTGAACTCACGTTTATAGGACGAAAGTATGTTAAGGTTCTGTTGATAAGCAACACACCCCCACTGAAAAATGAGATTCCATCCTTAGAAAATTTTGAACTTTCATTTTTTGCAGCAGGGACCCTCTTGATCTTTTCAGGTTTTAAATCCAAATTTGCTTGCCTCCTTTTTAAAGTTGTGTTTTTTCTTGCATTCTAGTTGTGTTATCCAAGAATTCACTTTTTACATGCTATAATCATTCATGCACAAGCAAAATCTTGCACCGGTACCAAGAAAATCCGAAAACGAGTTGCATAAATTCACCGAAAAATCAAACTTTCCATTTTTGGTAGTGTCGCGATATCGCGACACTTCCATTTTCGAAATGTCGCGATATCGCGACAGGTAAGTCAAAATGCAGCTAAGTGCCAGAAAGGTCACGATTTCGCGACATGTCGTGAAATCGCGACATTTTTTTGACGAGAGAAGCAAGCTGTACGGAGGGCGCGATTTTGCGACATGTCGCGAAATCGCGACATGTCGCATTTTCGCGGTAGGAGAGAGAAAGTGGGCTGCAGAATGAAAAATCGGCTAAGTCGCAAACACGTTCCAAAATCGCGGTCAACGCGGTCAACGCATGCAGGTACGGAACTGTCGCGATATCGCGACGTGTTCTAGAATCGCGGTTGAAAATCGGGATGGCTGTACGGAGGCCAGGAGGGTCACGATTTCACGACATGTCACGAAATCGCGACATGTCGCATTTTCACGGCCGACGAGGGAGGAAGTTGCCGATGCACTGGCGGGGTCGCGATTTCGTGACATGTCGCGAAATCGCGACATGTCGCAGAATCGCGAAAGGAGAGAGAAAGTCTTCAGAGGGCCCGAAAGTGCATTTCAGCTGAAACAGAAGGCTTCCTGGGGTAGCGACACGTGTCAAAGCGTGAATGAGACAAACAGAAGCCGACATGCAAGCTTACTTTGCGGTTTTTAATCTGTTTTTAATGTTTTAAGCTTCTGATTTAATTAAAATGCTAATCTAATGCATCTTTTTGTCTTTCATGCAGGATTTCACCTGGCACTTACGGGACAACCGGGAAAGACCATAAAGGCAAAGATAAAGTGCGGATTTAGTCAAGGACCGCCATGCTAGAGTAAAAGAAGCCAGTAAATGCATTTAATGGAGATTTATTGCAGAATTGATAGCATGGAGACCATTTCAACTCAGAGATGGATTTACGGAGATAAAATTGATAGAGAAGTGGTGACTCATCCGGCTCACCGGCGAGAATTAATGGAGGCATTTATTTGCAGCTGCGGATGAATGCAAATTGCATTTGATTTTATCTTCTCCATTTATGGCGACTAACTGCACTGATTTGCAGAAGGGTTAAGTTCTATCCGGACTTTGATTTTTAAATGGATTTTTATTGTAAAACCCGGGTCCTAGGGTTTAAGTGCGATAAGATTTAGGGTTTGAGCAAGATATTTTGGAAAATATCAGGGTCTGTCCTGAGTCTATAAATACAAATTCTAAATGTAATCGCAGGAGGCGGAGACTTAGAAATAAAGGCTTATAAGCAATTTCTTGCAAATTTTGTGAAATCCTTTGTTTTTGGACTTGGAGTTGATGTGCTTTAGCTTTTCTGTGATAGCATGGCCAGGAGCCTAATCTTTTGCAGAGTGTGATAAGTGTATTTTCTTTTGTTATCCGTTCCATTTAAATTTTGTTAGATATATGCTGTAAATATGCCATTGTCAAGATTAAATATGCTGTTAGGCTTCAGTTGTTCTATTGTCTGCTAGGGGAAATTACAAATTTGAGGTTAAGTTTGTTCTAATTGCTCTGTCTTCACTGTGCGAGCTAGGCTACCGGTGAAAGATACCAGTTTTAACCAGTTGCCCTTGGATTTATGATTTTCTGCTAGATCTGTTTCACTCTACCTTGTGCTCTTAGTTGAAAGTGATCTTAGACTGACTGGACACTTTCTTCTGGGATTTGTTCTGTTGTGAAGCTGATAGCATAGATAAGATTGACATTTTGGGTTTACAATTGATGTTTGATAAACTTCTCTTTTCTGCCCTACCCTACCCTCTCTTTGCTTATCGTTAATGATCCATTTTTATTTTCTTTATTTGCCTTTTATTTAAATCTGCTGACCCATGAGAGCTAGATCAAGAATTCAAGTTAAATCTGATTGTCAACAACTTTTGCAACTACTGAACAAGTTCAGGAACCCCCTGTAAGGTAACAAAGCAGTCCATATTGAAATCTATTCCAAAAGTGGAAAAGAGTGAATTGCCATTCGACCCAACTCTGTAACTCGCACCTTGGATAACCAGCTAGATCCTAAAGATGAGTGGGATCAGTCCCGTGGGTGTCTCCGGAGCTTTCCTTGCTTTCATCATTTTTCCCGGGGTGTGCATGAAAGCCGGACCAACATCTAATTGGCGCTAGAAGGAGGGCGAGAACATCTATTCTTAGTGCACTTGAGTTGAGAAATCCGACTGTATGTGGAACTGTAAAGCTGTATTTTATCCAAAGTCTGGTAGCCAATTTTCCCCTCCTCCTTAGCCAACATCTAATTGGCGCTAGAAGGAGGGCTGAACTCAGTTCAAGTGTTGTAAGGGCATAACAGCAACATTTGAAGGACCCACAGTGAACTCCGGACAGTTTTGTAAATTGTCAGTACAGTTTTATAAATTGTCAGTACAGTGTTTTGTGAATTGTCAGTGCAGTGTTTTAAATTTCCAAATGCAGAACTTGTTAAGAACTGTAAAGTTGTATGTACTGTATTTTATCCAGAGTCTGGAATTTTAACATTTAAAAGTGGCTCAGTTTCATAAATTGTCAGTACAGTTTTCTAAATTGTCAGTGCAGTTTTTAAAATTGCCAGAGAAGGCCTTAAGTTCAGTGGTTTGTTAAGAATAGTTCTATCATCACTTGCAGTTATCCAATTACAAATCAGAACATCACTGTCAGCCAAGTAATAATGGCAAATTGGTTGGGCCCCACTACTTTGAACATTTCGGGTATAGCCCATGACCTGCCCAGAAGCCCGGAAAGATATCTCCCTAGGTACAAACATGATGGGACAAGAACTGCAGAAGAACATCTGCTAGCTTTTAAAAATGCTTTAAGATTATTGAATATACAGCATGAAGATGTTGCCTGCAGATTGTTCCCGTTCACTCTCCAGGAGGGAGCTTATGACTGGTTTTTAAACCTCACCAGCAATTCCATTACTAGTTGGGATGATCTAGAGAAATCTTTTATATCACAGTTCGGTGAAGTGATAGATCCCAGCATTTTATATCAGCAATTTTCCAGCATCAAGAAAGAGTCGGGAGAAACTGTCAGGTCTTTCAATATGAGGTTCCAAAGAGCTTACGATAGAATTATCGGCCATTACATCCCAAATGCAAATCCGGCCTTAGAAATCTACAAGAATGCATTGGATTTGGTGACCTCTATTTTCCTCAAGAGAGACATTAATATCACAACCCTGGCAGAGGCTTATAAAGAAGCCTTAATTCTTGAAAGACAGCTAGGGCCTCAAATTTTGAGCAGTCCTTTGATATCCTATGTTACACAAAACATGCCTGTTCCAAACCCCATTCCACATCATGAGTTAGTGCCAACATGTCATGCTCTACCCAAGGAGACTACGTTAACTGTCACATCCACTCAGCATGTGCAAAATACAGAGAAAAGTTCTGACAAATTCAAAGTGCAGGTGCTTGAACTGAACAGTTGTGATCTGGCACCACCCAAATCTGAAGTTTTTCCTGGTGAGTTAAATTTTCCTAGAGATCAAAGAAATATTGATCTTTCTAGTTCACCCAAAAATAGTACAACCAGGGTTTCAGATTCTGTCACTTTTCCCGAAGAGACAGAAAGTCTTGTACAGACTTCTGTGGATGAAATGCAAGATGTTCAATAGTTCAAAATGGACAGTTATGACTTGAAATGTGAGAGTCCAGAACTTAATAATGATCCTTCCTCATCAGAGGATGATGAAAGTGAGATTCAATCTCACTATGCAGAAGTAACTGAGGAGGATAGCATCATTGAGGATATGAGGGAACTTAAAGCTGACATCACCCTCTATGAACTGCCTCAGATTGTTGGACAAAACATTAACTTGATTGAGGCTTACTTTGGACCACCTGTTGAATTTCAAGAAAAGGAGGAAAAGGTAGTAAATATGAATGTGGTCGACCAACTTGGAATTGATGAATCTGTCTCAACATAAGCCTGCAACTTCGAACATAATGTCAAAGAGGAGGCTATAAAGCGTGTTGATGCAGATATTGGAGTTTATGATTTGGCAACTGAAAATGTGAGAACAATTATAGCCCTAATCAATAACAACAATGATGTTTGGACATTGCACATTGATGAGGTTAAGTCTAAGCAAGGCTCAGGTGAAAAGGAAAATTGTAAGCATCCTTCTAGAGGGATAAAAATTGAAGTCCTGGATATTGAAGCAGTACAGCAACCACAAAATGTTCAAGTTGTTAAGAACCAGGGCATACAAATAAAACATGATTTCTTTCAGTTGTCACATAATTTTGAAGATGTGGTGGTCTGGGTCTATCAAGATTTTAAAGTATTTGATCCTGGGGTTTTTTACATTCAGTCCTTTTGAAAGAACTCTGCAAACCCTTCAATTAGAAGCATAAACATGTTATCATATGATTTGTTATTATATAATTTGTTTAATTTGAAGGAGTTGCAGATTTGTTTTTCAAATGGTACAGGGAAGACAGTAAACCCAAGTCTTTCCCAGATAGCAAATTTTTGAAGCACAGTCTGGAGTGCATTTCGTCAACAGGACTTGAAAGGTAATTTTTTTTAAATTACTTGCATGGTCAAAAAAATTTTAAAGCACCATTTCTCTGCTTTCCCAACTGCTGCATTTTTTGAGTATGAAGGGAAGTTGTAATATGTGTATACATTGTAAATAAGCTTTGAAGTTTTTCAGTTTATTTCTCTGTCAGTGCAGTTTTATTTTTAAATGTCTGTACAGTTTTAATCGTTTCGATTTAATTTTAATGCTCGCGATTTTAATTTATTTGTTTTTCGGTTTATTTCTCTGTCGGTGAGTTTTATTTTTAAATGTCTGTACAGTTGCGGTTTTCAGTTTTCTTTAGTTGTTTTTCAGTTTTAGCTTGTGCAGTTTATTTCTTTTGTCAGTGCTTTTTATTTCCTTTCTTTGTCTTTTTATTTTAGCTTGCTTTTATTTTAGTCTGTACAGTCTTTTCTTTATTGCATTTCTTTTTCTTTGCTGTCTATACAGTTGCAGTTGCAGTTTATTTTATTTCAGTTGCAGTTTAGTTTATTTCAGTGTTGTTGCAGTTTAGCTTTGCTGCAGTTCAGCAGTTTTTATTTGCTTCAGTTCTTTTAGTTTATTTCTTTTATTGCCTATACAGTTTTTATTTTCTTCCCTGCTTTTCCTTTTCTTTGTTGTCTGTATAGTCTTTTGTTTTAGTTTTATTTTGTTGCTTGTGCAGTTTTGTTTGTTGTCTGTGAAGTTTTAATTTATTTGCTTCAGTTCTTAGTTTATTTTTTTTAGCTTAATTTTGTTGTCTGTACAGCTGTGCTTTGCATCCTTTGTAAATAGCCTTGCGGTTTGTTTTATTCCTTTGTCCGTACAGCTGTGCGGTTTTCAGTGTTTAGTTTATTTTATTTACGATCATGTGCGGTTTTATTTTGTTTTGCTTTAAAGCTCTGTGCTCGTCCTTGGAAGCTTGTATAAAGTCCTTTGGCTTCTAAAATTTTTTGTCCTTTGCCTCTGCCTGAGCAATCAATGAAAAGTCGACTCGCTGAAAATTGTTTTATTCCTAGGTCGATAAATCCTCAATCCCAGTGCCTCCCCATTCTGCTCATTATTCTAATTGAGATAGTCTGCTTGCTCTGAACTGTGGAACTATTTTGTTATCCAGGATGAAGGTAGAGAGATGATTGGATCTTGTGTCTTACTTGCCATAGTTGTTTTAATAATAGAAAAATTGCTATGTTGTTTAGTTCGAGGAACTCCCGGGGAATCCAAGAAAAGCTGGTTATAAGAGGGGACTATGGTTCATGCAATTATTTGGGCGTCACCAGAGGCTATCAATGCCTAGACTGAAACAGTTCCAGATTGATCAAATATTAAAATAAAATTGTAATTTCTCTAAGGTCTTCCAGATAGTGATATATTTCAAAAAGAAGAGAGATAAAAAAAAAAGATAAGAAAAAAAAAAAGAAAAAAGAAAAAAAAAGTTACAATTAAAAGAGGCAGCCAATATTAGATTCTGCCCTACAGTTATAAATTGGGTCGTTTAAATCTAAAGGGTAACTCTGTCTAGGCTGTAAAAAGCTAAACTAGTAAACAGAGCTCTCCTCGGTTTCCCCTTTTACAATCTAGAAAAGTTGATTAATCCAAGTTTATCATTCAATTCAGTCATCCTTGAAGAAAGTTCTATACCTTTGTAATTGCACATCAAAAATCTCCCTTGAAGTAATCCAGCCCAGTATGTCCTTGGGAAATTTTAACAGCTGGCAGTTAGCAGTCAATTTATTGTGAAGAATGTATGTGGCAAGGCATGATGCATGGTCTTTTTGTTTTGAAACCAGAGTCTTGGGTTCTAAAATAGTGCTACTATTTTATTCGCAGATATCGCCATTTGTTGATAAGCAACACACCCCCACTAAAAAATGAGATTCCATCCTTAGAAAATTCTGAACTTTCATTTTTTTGCAGCAGGGACCCTCTTGATCTTTTCGGGTTTTAAATCCAAATTTGCTTGCCTCCTTTTTAAAGTTGTGCTTTTTCTTGCATTCTAGTTGTGTTATCCAATAATTCACTTTTTACATGCTATAATCATTCATGCACAAGCAAAATCTTGCATCGGTACCGAGAAAATCCGAAAACAGATTGCATAAATTCACCGAAAAATCAAACTTTCCATTTTTGGTAGTGTCGCGATATCGCGACACTTCCATTTTCGAAAATGTCGCGATATCGCGACAAGTAAGTCAAAATGCAGCTAAGTGCCAGAAAGGTCGCGATTTCGCGACATGTCGCGAAATCGTGACAGTTTTTTGACGAGAGAAGCAAGCTGTACGGAGGGCGCGATTTTGTGACATGTCGCAAAATCGCGACATGTCGCATTTTCACGGCAGGAGAGAGAAAGTGGGCTACAGAATGAAAAATCGACTAAGTCGCAAACACGTTCCAAAATCATGGTCAACGCGGTCAACGCATGCAGGTACGGAACTATCGCGATATCGCGACGTGTTCTAGAATCGCGGCTAAAAATTGGGATGGCTGTACGGAGGCCAGGAGGGTCGCGATTTCGTGACATGTCGCGAAATCGTGACATGTCGCATTTTTGCGACCGACGAGGGAGGAAGTTGCCGATGCGCTGGCGAGGTCACGATTTCGCGACATGTCGCGAAATCGCGACATGTCACAGAATCGCGGTAGGAGAGAGAAAGTCTTCAGAGGGCCCGAAAGTGCATTTCAGCTGAAACAGAAGGCTTCCTGGGGTAGCGACACGTGTCAAAGCATGAATGAGACAAACAGAAGCCGACATGCAAGCTTACTTTGTGGTTTTTAATCTGTTTTTAATGTTTTAAGCTTCTGATTTAATTAAAATGCTAATCTAATGCATCTTTTTGTCTTTCATGCAGGATTCCACATGGCACTTACGGGACAACCGGGAAAGACCATAAAGGCAAAGATAAAGTGCGGATTTAGTCAAGGACCGCCATGCTAGAGGAAAAGAAGCCAGTAAATGCATTTAATGGAGATTTATTGCAGAATTGATAACATGGAGACCATTTCAACTCAGAGATGGATTTGCGAAGATCAAATTGATGGAGAAGTGGTGACTCATCCGGCTCACCAGCAAAATTAATGGAGGCATTTATTTGCAGCTGCGGATGAATGCAAATTGCATTTGATTTTATCTTCTCCATTTATGGCAGCTAACTGCACTGATTTGCAGAAGGGTTAAGTTCTATCTGGACTTTGATTTTTAAATGGATTTTTATTGTAAATCCTGGGTCCTAGGGTTTAAGTGCGATAAGATTTAGGGTTTGAGCAAGATATTTTGGAAAAGATCAAGGTCTATCCTGAGTCTATAAATACAAATTCTAAATGTAATCGCAGGAGGCGGAGACTTAGAAATAAAGGCTTATAAGCAATTTCTTGCAAATTTTGTGAAATCCTTTGTTTCTGGACTTGGAGTTGATGTGCTTTAGCTTTTACGTGATAGCATGGCCAGGAGCCTAATATTTTGCAGAGTGTGATAAGTGTATTTTCTTTTGTTATCCGTTCCATTTAAAGTTTGTTAGATATATGCTGTAAATCTGCCATTGTCAAGATTAAATATGCTGTTAGGCTTCAGTTGTTCTATTTTCTGCTAGGGGAAATTACAGATTTGAGGTTAAGTTTGTTCTAATTGCTCTGTCTTCATTCGTGCGAGCTAGGTCTGCCGGTGAAAGATACCGATTTTAACCAGTTGCCCTTGGATTTATGATTTTTCGCTAGATCTGTTTCACTCTGCCTTGTGCTCTTAGTTGAAAGTGATCTTAGACTGATCGGACACTTTCTTCCGGGATTTGTTCTGTTGTGAAGCTGATAGCATAGATAAGATTGATAGTTTGGGTTTACAATTGATGTTTGATAAACTTCTCTTTTCTGCCCTACCCTACCCTCTCTTTGCTTACCATTAATGATCCATTTTTATTTTCTTTTTTTGCCTTTTATTTAAATTTGCTGACCCATGAGAGCTAGATCAAGAATTCAATTTAAATCTGATTGTCAACAACTTTTGCAACTACTGAACAAGTTCAGGAACCCCCTGTAAGGTAACAGAGTAGTCCATATTGAAATCTATTCCAGAAGTGGAAAAGAGTGAATTGCCATTCGACCCAACTCTGTAACTCGCACCTTGGATAACCAGCTAGATCCTAAAGATGAGTGGGATCAGTCCCGTGGGTGTCTCCGGAGCTTTCCTTGCTTTCATCCTTTTTCCCGGGGTGTGCATGAAAGTCGGACCAACAGGTTCAAATCATAGCAGATCAATTAGATGATGCACCCTTAGAATCCACCCATCCCCTCGTCATTGAGTTTCCTGACGAATGCCTTAAATTAGAGGTAGATCATTCAGAGCAATGGTCCTTATACTTTGATGGAGCCCGATGCATGAGTGGGGCTGGTGCAGGTATTATTTTGATATCTCCACAGAAACATCTCATACCTCTATCCTTTAAATTAACGTTTGCCTGTACTAATAACACTGCTGAATATGAGGCTCTAATCCTTGGATTACGAGCTACCATGGCACTAAAAATTAAAAATCTATTAGTTTTTGGTGATTCTCAACTTGTTATAAATCAAATTAATGATTTTTATCAGACCAGAGATGATAAATTGCGCCCATATAAAGCATATGTATTACAATTAATATCTTTATTTGATCAAGTTACCTTGGAAGCTATTCCTAGAACTAGCAATCGTGCGGCTGATGCCATGGCCACAACTGCATCTCTTTTACCCTTGGAGTTAGATGACGAATATGCTACCATCATTATTCATCGACTCCAGGAACCCGCTTCAATTAAATCATGCTTGGAACCTTTGGACGTGTTTCTAATCAATGAAACTACTCCTGAACTTTGGTACATTGATATCCTCAATTTTCTTCACAATGGAACCTTCCCTGAAGGTTTTAATAGAAACCAACGTCTGGTTATTACGTAGACGAGCAAGTCGCTTCATCATAATTGGCAATACCTTATATAGGAGATCTTTTGAAGGTATCCTACTGAGATGTTTGAATCTAGAAGAGTCTAGATCAGCTTTGAGTGAAGCCCACGATGGATCTTGTGGGGGACACTTTAGTGGTAGCGCCATTGCTAAGAAGCTCCTTAGGATAGGATATTTTTGGCCTACCATGGAGAATGATGCACATGATTACGTGCGCCATTGCGACAAGTGCCAGAAACATGCTGACCTTGTCCATGCGCCTGCACAAGAACTACAGGCTATTTCATCTCCTTGGCCCTTTTCAAAATGGGGCTTAGACATTATTGGAAAAATCAATCCTGTGTCATCTGATGGACACAAATTCATCATAACCACCACCGAGTATTTTACGAAGTGGGTTGAAGCTATGCCCTTAGCTTCTTGCACTGGAACCCAAGTTTCCAAATTTATTTTCAATCAAATTATTTGTAGGTTCGGAATTCCTGCAAATCTCATCTCGGATAATGGAACTTGTTTCAAAAATAAATATGTAAAGAAACTATGTCAAAAATATAAAATTCAACATCGTTGGTCCACTCCCTATTATCCTCAGGGTAATGGCCAAGCAGAAGCATCTAATAAAACATTAATTAAAATCCTCAAAATACTGGTCAATAAATCTGGCCGAGATTGGCACATTCAATTATATCCTACTTTGTGGGCTTATCGAACTAGCGTTCGTACTCCCACGGGCACTTCACCTTTTGTTTTGGTTTATGGCGCTGAAGTTGTTTTTCCCTTTGAATTAGAAGTTCCTTCTTTGGCTCTACTACTTCAAGATACTGAAGTAGGAGATGAATATCATGTTGGCAGATTTAGTCAACTGGAACTCCTAGATGAGAAGCGCATCAATGCTTTGGAGCATCTTCGAGCCTACCAGAACAAGCTCAAACGAGCATATCTTAAGAAAGTTCATCACCGATCCTTTGAGATCGGCGACCTCGTCTTAAAAGAAAATAAAAAAAATACTAATGCAACTAAAGACCTTAAAGGTAAATTTGAACCTAATTGGCTTGGGCCATATATCATCACTGCTAAATTTGGATCGGGAGCATACAGATTAGCTACCTTAGATGGTAAAGATCTTAAAGAACCTATGAACATTATGCATCTTAAGCGCTATTATGCATAATTCGGGTAATTTCATCACTGTATATATTGTACATCTTGTCTCATTCTTAGTAAATTCATATAAAAATTTCAAAAATAGTAATATTATGTATTCTCTCAATTCATAAATCAAAATCAAAATATAAAAAAAATCAAAATCATCAAAATCTTCAAAAACATCTTTTATTTTTGCACCTGTCAATTCTTGAAGTATTGCAGTTATATTTTCAGTTGTTTTGGATAAATTAGCATTTATTTGGAATCCCTCACTTTCACACTCACATGAATAAATATCTTGATCTTATTTGGTATGATTATTAATCTCTCTTATATCAAAGTCCACAGTTGAATTAAATAAAGTTTTGAGCATAGAGAACTGATCTTGTTATTTACTTGAACCAAGTATACCTTTTCACATTAAAATGATTTCATTGCAAATTCAAAATGATGCTACATAGTAGAAGTGGTCTCTTGAGCGAAAAGTTTCCCCTGCTATCCTATCATGCACATGGTCTAGAATCTTTGAGAATTGACAAAAGGACAAGCTCACCCCTGCCCAGAATAAAAATCCCTTGCTCTACAACCAATCCGAGCAAGTATCCCTAGTATAGGAAGAAAAAGAAAAAGAAAATCAAGAAAAAAATCATGAGAAAAAGAAGCATTATTTCAGTAGCATTTTGTACCATCTCAACAATATTTCAGCATTATCTCAGTATCAAGCAAAAATACAAAAAAAAAAAGAGAGAAAAGAAAAGAAAAAGCAAAAAGCAATAAAATCCCTTCCCCTACCCTTTGAAAAGAAAAGAAGGGTGAATGAGCTTGAATCCCTGGAATTCTCAATTATTCGAAAACTGTGAGGTAAGCCCCATAACAGGTGGTTTGTGCCCAACCCGCTTGGCCTTGGGTAACTCCTAGCGTGGTGATATGTCTGTTACATTAGCGACCTTCTTTTGTATAGACCTATGTCTGCTTATGGATCAGCTAGCTCTTGATGACCTGACTTACATAGTAGTTTGGTACGGTTATATGCATATAAATCATGGTTAACGAACACTCATTTGGTTAATTCAAATTACTTGTATCAAATTATCTTGCTCAAAATTGGTAAATGAACAATACAATTGCACACACATTTGTATTTGAGAGATTTTGTATCATTATGATAGATCAAGATCGGCAATGAACTCACATATGCACATGGGGTTCCTTATAAATCTAAATTTTGTCTTTGAGATAATTTAAAATATTTATGCAAATCTTCTGGAATAATTTGATTTTCTTACTTGAGAATATTGGCTTAGCGTAAAAACAATTAAATACATTTTTTTTTCAAAATCCAAAATTTCTTTCAAAACATGTTCAAAAATCTAGCAATAAAGTCACATTTATATATTTTTGACTTTCGCAACGATGGTATAGTTCCTAAACCTAAATTGGAATTTTATGCCTAGTGCAAGTCCTCATCTTATATTTTTTGTTTATCTCAAACTCAAAAATCAACTATGCAATAAAACTATTATATCAATTTCTTCTTTGGATTTCGCGATGATGGTATAAGTCTATACCTAAAAATTCTATGCCTAGCGCAAACCATCGTTTTAATTTTATTTCCCATTTATTTATCCATAAAAGCATATGGCTTAAATCATTATGTTACACAATTGTGCTTTAAAAAGAACGAAAACTTTTCTATTTCATTTCATTATGTCAACATTCAGTTTTTTGCGACGATGGTATAATTCCTAGGCAATTGTTCAAATTTCTATCACACTTAGGAATTTTATGCCTAGCAAAAATCATATTTTTAATATTTCATGCATAATATTTTCATGGACATCTGAAAACAAATCATCACCATCATCATTTTTCATCATCACATCACAAAAGTCTTAAGAAAGTCTCTTAAGCACCCTTTTACTTTTAGCAATATTTCTCTACTCGGGATTAGCTTAATGACCTAGCGAGCGGCGACTCCATGAAATGGTCATGTAACAATGACAATGTCCTTTGAAATTATTGTTAGAAGTCACTTTATTTTTTCATCAAATCACACCACAACAACCAATTTGTTTACATCAGATTATTTCATTTAAATTTTATGGCACGACATAAAATTATAATATTTTCAATGACATAATTACATGAATAATCAATCAACAATTAAAATATTAAAGCATCATAAAACATATGCACAAGTCATATCACAAAGAGAATATATATATATATATATATATATATATATATATATATATATCAAGAAATATATGTACATCATATCAAAACGGATTGGTATGCCACAATCTATACCCTGGCATACTCAATCCTCTCAAAAATATACAGTCTATAGTCAATGTGCAGCTAGTCTCGAGAAGCCCTCGAGCTCTCAGCCTCATCTCCTCTCCCACCCTGAGGTGGAGGAGGTGGTCCCATCGAAGTTCCATGTCGTATCATGGGTCCTCGACGTCGATCGTGAGGATGTCCTCGATGACCCCATCCTGACCGGCTCTGCAATGTCGATTGGCAGCTGTATCCTCTGGCCCTCTGGAACCAGCTGGAAGTATACTCCCTGATAGAACGTGGTCTGAGCAATAGCCCATGCCAGCTCCCGCATGCTCGCCCCTCCGCTCCGAGCCCTGAGTCATGTAGCCTCATCCTGCAGCGTCTGCACCTGAGCTCGTAGGTGGGCATTCTCCACTCGAAGAGCCACCATCTCGCTGCTCTCCCCCACCTCGACACCCTTGCCCTTATCGAGCGATGGTGGCCTATCCCTCTACTGAGAAGGGAGTCCCTCCTCCCTCCTCTCTGGCTGCTGTGGTCTCTCCGGAGCCTGTGGCACTCTCTGACGTCTCTCCTAAGGAGGTCATCGTTGATCCCTCCCTCCGTGACTCCTCGTTGCATCGATGGCAGCCTGGCACCACCTCCCCATCCATTGCACAATAGCATGCATCGGACCCTATGCCCTCATCATCCGAGGAGGGTGGATGCCTGCATACCAGGCATCATATCCATCTGCTACCCCAGCATCATCCCCATCCACTGGCTGAATGGGGGCATCATCAACATCCTGACTCTAGAACCGTTGCATGTCTGGAGCCCCGCTCAGTGTAGTATTATCCCGGATAGTTCGAGAGTACTCGTAATCCCTAAGAGAAGGGATCCCCTATTGTAGACCGAACTACCTCAAAACTCGGTCGTAGCGATGGAGCTCTACCTCTCCCCACTCCATCCTCAACCAGAAGACTCGCCTGATGCGAGCCAACTCCTGTCCATCCTCTCCCCACCCTGGATGCTCTCTCCATGGCCTCCAGGTGATCTGATCTGGGATGAGGTCATCTAGCAACCTTCGAGACATCGACAGATCTATCCATCATTGTGACCCTCTCTGGAGCCACCAATAGAAAACCCGGGGTCTCTCCCGGTCAACTCCTGTCAGTGGAAGCCCTACCGGCCTCCGCACCGTAATGTGCTCCCAGCACCAAACCTGTAGTAGCGATGTCAGCACTAGACATCGACCTCCCTTGTATACGACCCCGTAAAGGATCCTATACAAGCGGCATAGTACAAAACTGCCCCAAGAAAACCTGTAACCGTGGTCTCTCATGTCGTAGACCACATCTGAGAGGAGCCACGGTAACCTGCATCCGCTCTGGTGGCATAGAAGTAGGCCACCCACCACCCCTACCAAAACCCGGGTCAATCGAGATGCCCCAGGCATCTGCCTCAATGCCTCGATGTTCACTCCGCCCTTCTCTAGGGCGAAGCTTGGGTCACTGCACAATCGCATCATGGCATGGCCCTGATTGGCCGAAGGAGTCATGAATCGCCCATGTATGGGGATCCTCAAGATCCTCCATACATCCTCTAGAGTGGGAGCCATCTCCCCTGTCGGTAGTCGAAAGCAGGATGATCCCGGATACCATCTCTCTGCTAGGGTTGTCAGTAGCCCCATGTCTGTAGGAATTTGTGGCATCTCTGCCACATGCTGTAGTCCAACCTCTGCTAGTCTGTCCCGCTCGGCCTGATCGAGCATGGCTACATCATCTCTGAGCCCCCCGTATTTCCATTCTCGACTCTTTAGTAATCCCCTCTACAAAATAAACAATAAAACAACAAAAAATCATTAGTACATAATCATTAAAATCAATTTCATCTCATAAAAAAATGATATCGTCCATTATTGGACGATATCGTACTAAATTTAGTAAAATCGTCCTTGGTAGGACGAAATCGTCTCCCTTTTGTTCAATTTAGGGATCGTCCTTTATTGGATGGAATCGCCCCTATTTCTCCAATTTCGTCCTTAGACGAAATCGACGATATAGGGACGATTTCGACGAAATTGGGACGATTTCATCCCGACGTCGTCGACGGCCTAAAAACGGCCGCGATGACCAAAAACAATTAAAATTTAAAGTAAAAAATTAAACAAATCAAGTTAAAAACATAATGTATCAGGTTTAGATCCTTACCCGCAACCCGCGTCGGACCTCTGTCGATCTGTGTGTCGTTTCCACCATTTCGCCTGCAGAGCTCTGAAACAACGAAAGTGAACAGTAAAAATGAATTAGGGTTTTACCCTATTTTTCTTAATTTTATTTAAAAACAACATTTTTTAAATTTTTTAAAATTTTTGCTTTTTCGCGCTTTTACCTCAAACGTTCGATTTGGGTAAAAACTCGGAGGGGGCACCATAGCAAGCAGTTGTACGATTCGACCTAGAATCGTCGTCTAAAAAATGGAATAAATTTTTGCTTTCTCGTAAAGCATGAAGAACTCGTCTTTAACGCATTTTCTTCAAAAAATTCGCTAAAGAGGGGGCAAAATGTAGCACCCTAAAATTGGCGCAGTTAAACCATCAGTAAAAAGATTAAAAATTTGAATTTTAACCCCGAAACCGCTCGTTAACCGCTCACCTCATTTTTCATGCCATTTTTAGAATTTGTTTTGACCGTTGGACGATATCGTCGCCGATCTGACGATATCGTCCCAAATCGGACGAATTCGTCTGGAACAGAACGTCCAGACGATTTCGTCCCAAAACCAAATTTTCATAATTAGCCTTTGTTTCAACAACCTCTCCAACTCGAGCAGAAGCGTGTCTGCACGGTTGGAGATTCCTACGTTGGAGATCTCCCAGATTGGGATGATCCCCAACCTCCTAACCTCCCCCTAATCCTATATAAACTTGGGATTTTCCCAGTTTATCCCCCTGGCTGATCATTTCCCTGCAACTCTAGTTTTTTGTTGTATTAGAACATCCTCGCCCCCATCATTTGCATTTGTATTTTCAGGTTTTATTGTAGGATTTTACTGTGTTTCAACCGAAGGAAGCTCGGATCGTCGTAGGCGATCCAACACGATTTCGGATGATCCTGTCGAGATCGGCGATGATCTCGTACGATTGTAGATGATTTTGACTGCAGTTCAGATTGGGGGCAACCAGAGCCCTGAGTTTGCGTTTTCTACCTTTCTTTCTTATTTAATTGTGCATTAGATCGATTTATTTCTGTTCTGCATCCTGGAGTTCACCTCATTTAGCATATTTGCATGATAAAATTTAAAATAAGTTATTAAAATAGTGCATCCCATTTGATTTGCTATCTGGATTTATTATTTAAGCATCTATACTGTTATTTCTATCATTTTGCATCATTCTTGCAATTGCATTTTTGGTTTTTGGTGTCTGTTTCCATGATTGCAGGTTTCTGACGAATTCGTCTAACAAATTCGTCAGGTCTTCGATGATCTTGTCTGATCTCAGATGATCGCCTATGATTTGGGATGATTCTGTACAATTACAGATGATCCTATCATATCCGGGATGATCTGGACTCCTACAAGCTTCAGAATCTTCATCAGACATCAGGAATCAGGTGTATTCCTCTCCATTTCACATAGTCTCTGTATTTAGGATTCATTCATGTTTGTTGTCTTCATATAAACCCAAAATTTCATATAGAATAGCTTAGATTCATTTTGGCCAACCTAGGAATATGAATGATTGAATATAAAATGAACACATCAAACCCATTCTCAACCTAGGCGTGGAAACTGCCACTCAAAGTTTCCTGGTGAACCCCACCATCCGTCGAAAATTCACCCTTATACCCCTCCCCCGAGAGGCGCGACCTTCAAAGGGCCTCTCCGTCCGAGGTATTGTCCCATCCTTCTCGCATCCCCCTTCCAGGGCACGGATCCTTTAGCCCGAAGGTAAGGGTGCAAAAAATTTGGGCGATACAGACTATGCTAATCTAGAGCGATCTATGCTAGTCTACACAATAGTCTACGTAGGTCTAGAGCCATATACAATAGTCTACACTAGTCTACAATATCCTAGAGGTGTCTAGGATGGCCTATGTAACCCTACAAATGTCCAAAAGGATCTACAAGTACGTAGAGGTAGCCATGTGTGACTTTTAGGTGTCTACACTTCTTATAATATATGTATACCAAATCCTAGTATGAGGGGATTGGGACTGCTCATAAAAACCTATGTAAATTTAACTAACTAAATAAATAAATAAATATATATATATATATATATATATATATATATATATATATATATATATATATATATATAACGTGAGTTTCAACTAGTTTGTTATAGGTCTTAATATTCAAATTCTTTGAATATTTTAAATATACATACAACCACTGTTGTATTAATAATCTAATCTTCAAGTTTATTATAAATTAGTTGAGTGTTAGAATTTAATAATGATTCTAATATTTAATTAAAATGTATTTTGATAGATTTATTAAGGTTATATATATAATTGAATGAAAACAAACTCAAAAACTATCAAAATACCCTAAAAAAGATTTTTTTTTAAATGCTTGAATAGGATTTTAGAGGTTTATTAAGGGTATATATCTAGTTGAATGACAACAAACTCAAAAGTTATGTGAACAGACCCTAAGAAATAAATCCTTATTTATTTCTCTTTGATTTTTTAGCTTCTATCTTTGAAGCTTCTTTAGATGAGCATAAATGAAAGGAGGGTTCTTGTTCTTAAGTACTCGGGAGAAAATTTCTTCCAAGTTCGGGAGAAAATTTCTTCCAAGTCATGTATCAGTGGTGGGTCATCCTAGGGTTTCTAGAAGTCTCCAAACATTCATTGGAAGTGCATGCCAAAATCCACATGGTGTTTGCTCCATAGGTTTTAGTAAATTATCACTTCCTCCCCTAGCTTCATTTGAAGCTGGCAACGAGAGAAATGGCTCTGAAAGCGACCAAGCGGCCCAGGAAGTTCATCCCCAAGGTGTACCATGAGGTAATATTGAACCTGATTTTGTGATTCCATTACATGAGTTTAATCAGGCATGTGCATGGTTTGAAAGTAATACTCTTATCGAGTATTTTTTGGGTTGGATTCCCCTTGAGCATGTTCTTAAGAACTGGATTGAGCATTACTGGCACCTGTGTGGTATCCAAGTTGACCATGTACAAAATATCTCCAAGGGATTATTCCATTTCCACTTTGGTAGCCATGAACAAGCCCAAAAATTTTAGAACAAGGGCCTTAGCTACATTAAAAGCTCTCTGCTCATTTTCTAGCCCTGGAGCCAAGATTTCATGGTTTCTAATGTTGTTTTCCTGGTCGTGCCCATCTGGGTTGAATTTGCAGACCTTCCCACTGCATGTTGGCCCTTCCTGAAGAACCTGGTATCCATCCTTGGTGATTTTGTGTGTGATGAGCCCACCTGGTTCATGTCGGTCTGCCCAACTAAGAGAATGTGTGTAAAGGTTGACCTAGATAAAATTTTGAAGGAGCACATTGATATTCAGATAGGTACCACCCATATTCACCAGCATGTGGTGTACATAAATATCCCTAATACATGCTACAGATGCCACTCGACCTCCCACCACATTAAGGATTGCCCCTTGATGGTAGAAAAAATCAAGGTCAAGACACCAGTTTTGATCATTGGTGTTGTGTCACCCCCACCACCTCGAACCCCCCTAAATGTGGTGAATGGATTGAAGTTTCTCGTAAAATGGAAAATATGGTAAAACTATTAACACAGGGTATGCGACGATGACCTATGCTCAGGCCCTTGCTCCCAAGCCTCCCATGCAAACCCCGATTATAGATTCGATTTCTACCCCTTCTCCTTTGCTATCCATTGATTTTGAGGTGCATGAATAGGGGTTTCATTCCTTTGTGCCCTTGGTCTCCCAGAAAGTGGTGGTGGATGAAGGAAGTTTCTCCCAAAGTTTAGGGAAATGGTCATGTAGCCTTCCATAAGGTGAGCATCATACCCATTTAGATAAACGAAGGCTTACCAACTTCCACCCATGAACTTGAAGGTCTTCATGAATAATTCCTTTCACATTTTTTTGGACAACGTGAGGGAGGCCAGTAGTGGTATGCAACTCAACTCGTTCTAATGTTGCTTCTTTCATGGAATGCACATGGCTTGACGGACCCAATCCAATGTTACATGGTAAGGGATGAGCTCAATACTTGTTCCAACCTGTATGGTCACCTAGATTTTGTTTATCTCCAAGAAGTCAAAGCGACATAATTCACCTTGCAATTTGCTTACTATACATTATGGCCTGGAAGTCAAATGTATGCTACCAACCACCCTCAGGGTAGCAAAGGTGCTATCATTTTATTAAATGATAGGTGAAGTAATACACAACAGTATATCCTGGATTGTGGTGACGCAGACCCCTCCCACCTGAGCAATCAAGGACTAGCTTAATTGTCCTATGACCAAATGAATTAAAAAGGAATAATAATAGAAAGGGGGAATTTCTTCCTTATCAGCTAATATAGCTTCCTGTAATTTCATCAATTCTTTGTTCATGTTGTCACTAATAATATCTTCCCACCGATACATGGGTGTCTTGTTTGTTTTGTTGTATTGGATTATTAGTAATAATACCTCCTTTGTAACATGTTCTAGATATTTTGTGCCTAGCACTAGGCTGATCATATCAGTGTAATCCTATACCCAAGGGCAGAGAATTGATTTTTGAATAGGGAAACCAGGAGGCATGCACTTATTTCTTTTCAAAATAATTCTTGGGAAGGAGGTATTAAGCATAAAGTTGGACTAGAGAGCCAGCATTTGGAAATCCAAAACCCATGAGGCGGTAGAGATCCTGAACACCCACCTAATTTTATCAGTCATCAACCTACATACCACTTGATTTATGTGGTCTTGGATAGTTTTATTTTTTGGGTCGTAAGCTACCATCAACCATGCTAGGATCTCTAAGGAGTGATAGACCTTGGAAAAATTCAACTTGCTAAGGTTGGTATTCCATTTGTTACACATAGGGCTTGGCTCACTACTATTACGCTGCACCCTCATGAACAGGCCCTTGAGCAGAGTCGGGTATCACTGATTGTCTTCCTCTATTGGGTTGAAGCTATAAATTATTACATTTTCTACCCACTGCACTTTATTTGATGTAATTTCTTTGTTGGTAGCAGGTGGTTCAACAAGTGCTTTTGAGTCTTTGGCTCTCCTCACATTTTTATTTACTGGATAGGCCCTTGTCAATTTATTTATACAACCCTTTACATCCATATCCCCTATTGTAGCTATGTTGGTGGAGGTTATTGATGTATTGGCGATGACCTTCTATTGTGGTGGATGGCTTTCTCAATTTAGCTCTCTGGACTACACTCTGCATGTGCTCAATAAACCCTCTTATTTAATGTCACGAGGATGATCCACCACTTTCTTTTTAAAAAACCTACATTAATGTTATTTGGTAGAGTGTTGTTCTCTTATTTGTGGGGAGGACTTAATTAATCATGCCATGAGAGTTAGGTGCATGAATTCTCTTCGTGTCATGTTGATTGGACACTTCTCAAGCCCATTTGGTTGGATCTTCACCAGGTGGAACCAAGGCCACCCATGTGTCTACTTTTCATTAGCTTGTACAGGGTGTGCTTTTGTGAGGTGCATGACTTAATCAAGAGGTGCATGAAATTCGTGCACCTTTATTATCTTTATGCACTTCAATAAGGGGGTGGAACATGCTAAAAATTATGGGGTACATAGACTAGCGCACTCTGCCCAAAGTAGAGCACACGACCTAGGGAGGGGTATGCGGACTGATTCACCCCTTATGCACTTCACCTGAAGTGGAGTGTGTGACTTGGGGAGGGATGCATAGATTGGAACACCCTTTGTGCACTCCACCAAAAGTGGAGCACATGACTTAAATAGGGGTGTGTGGAGTGGTGCACCCCTCGTGCGCTCTACTTGAAGTGGAGTGTAGAGGGGCGCATGGACTAGTGTACCCCTTGTGCACTTTGCATTAATTAAAGAGGAACACATGGAGTGGCATGTCCCTTGTGCACTCTGTCTAAAGTGGAGTGCGTTACTTGGAGAGGGGTGCATGGACTAGCACACCCCTCATGTGCTCCACTCGAAGTGGAGCGCATGACCTGGAGAGGGACACATGAACTAGCACACCCCTTGTGTGCTCCACCTGAAGTGGAGCGCATGACTAGAGAGAAGGGTGCACGTCGAGTGCAACCCTTGTAAAACTCATACACTTTATGAGACGCATGACGGCAAACTAAACCTTTGAAAAATTGACTTGAGGAAAACTGAGAAGTTGCTAGCTAAGACAACACTCCTTTCAAAAGAATAAAATTCCAGGACCATATGGTTGGGGGGTTGAGTTTTTCTTGGGTTTCTTTGAGATGATAGGGGAAGATATTCTAAGAGTGGTGGAAGAAACTAAAACAATAGGGAAGATTCCAGCAAATATCAATTTGACCTTTATTGTTCTAATTCCCAAGAAGGATAATCCTAAATCTTATGCAGATTTTAGACCTATTTCTTTGTGCAACTGCCTATACAAAATCATTGCCAAAGTCATTGCTTCAAGGATTAAAACATTTTTTTAGGACTCCATATCTAGTGAGCAATTTGGGTTTCTTAATGGGAGGCAAATTCATGATGCTATGGGAGTGGCTCAGGAAGGCTTGCACATGATAAAAACTAGGAGACTTCCTACAGTAGTGGTTAAATTAAACCTCTCTAAAGATTATGTCAGAGTTGGTTGTATTTAAGGATCATGCTTTTTCACATAGGGTTCAATATCCAAGCAGTTAATTGGATTATGGGATGTTTAACCTCTGTGTCCTTTAATTTTCTTATTAATGGCTCAACTTCTAGCTTCTTCTCCATAGAGCATGGGCTAAGACAAGGCCACCCCTTATCTCCTCTTTTGTTTTTTTTGGTGGTAGAAGGATTGAGTAGGGCTATTAGGGAAGCTAGAAGATTGGGTCTGATTAAAGGGATCAAAATGGGTACATCACTCTTTTTAATGCACCTCTTATTTGTGGATGATGTGTTGCTATTCTATGATGGTACTCTCAGGGATGTTATTAAGTTCCAAGAAATCTTAAGGAGCTATAGTATTGCTATTGGTATGGAAGTTAATTTGGAAAACTCTACAAGATGTTGGTTTATGTACTCTCTCTCAGGTAGTGGATCAAGAGGCTACCTCTTTGTGGCAGCAAGGGTGGAAAAGTGCCTTTCAACTGGGTTTATAAGGAAGGAATGGGGAGTTATGGAATGCCTATGTAAGATTACTCTTAACCAACCATGTTAGGATCAATATGCATAAGGAGGATGAACTCGTATGGACTAAAAATCCTTTGAAGGGTATATATTCAGCAAATATGGGATATAAAGTCATGATTTCTCAAGACATTTAGGGAGAACTATTGCATAACTTTTTTATTATTAACATAAATCATTCACCAATATGCATAAATATTAAATCATTCATCCACAATAACAATCCACAAATGAGAGAGAGATAGATAATACCCTTAAGGTAGGGAAACACCAATAATAATCCTTAAGGAATAAATAACTCCACAAGATCTCCCAAGGTGAGAGGCCACTTCGTGGGCATAGACGATTACATAAGATTCTTCTTCAATGATGATTACAATGACAAATATCTCTTCTTTATATATCCATATTATTATTCTACTTTGGGGAGCCTACTACTAATATAATATTATATTACAATCAACCTTGGGTCATGTATGGCCCATGCCAACCCTTATACAATATAATAATATATCCCCAAATATCTATTCCTAGGTACCCTACCATGCCACCCTCCTTACAAATGTTTCATCCTTGAAACATATGAAGAAATATGATAATATTATTTTCCAAGCAATGTTAGCAATTGGTACCAATCTCGATCATCCATCCATCCAAGTGAAACACGTTGATGTTGGTATGCCATTTTTTTACTTGAGTATCCAAATCTGCTTCATTGGCTCCACACTTTTGCTACTATATTTTGATAACTTGAATGATGGGTCCACTTTTTCCTTGATGTTGATGAACCACTCTGAAAACCATGATCACTATGCTTTCTCTGCCAAATACTACCATAGTTGGTGCCTTTTTGATTCCATGTAGAACCATAATATTGTTGCCTTGAACCATGCCCCCAAGATTGTTGTCGCTCATGGTGGTGTGGATGGTGATATGGTGCAACCTTAACTTGATGTTCTACCTTCTTTGACTTCTCAACACTTGGCTCCATTGTTTGAAATTCTTCTACACATTTTTCTTTCTTGTTATCTTTATTTGGTGTGTCCTTGTGCTCTTCTATCAAATCTTCCTTGGACTTTGTTACTGTTATTTCCATAGACTCCGTTGTTGCTACTTCTTCCATGGACTTTGTTGCCGCTACTACCTTCTTGGATTTTGTTTTAGATTCTTCAATTTGTTTCTCTACAACCACTTCTTGATTTTCCTTGCATCCTTGCTCCTTAAGCTGAGAAATATCTTGCAATGTTATATTCTTTTTCCTATACCATAACTTCATAAACTTCTTTTGCACATTAATGTTAACAGTACCCAAATAATATAACCAAGGATAACCAAGAACAATATCCTCATCATCCATCTCAATAGCATGAAAATTTGAATGTAAAACATATTTATCCATGGTGATCTTCAAATCTTCAAAAATCTAAACATTCTCACCCTCTAGTTGTATGTCCTTAATTTTTATTTCTTGAACTTGCAACTTTTTAGCCAAAGCAATATTAATAAAATTATATCTGCTACCAGGGTCAATGGAAATAATAACATGTTCCTTTTGAATACTTCCATAAACCTGCAAAATAGAATTTTTAGATTCAAACAAATTCCTTTGTCCATTTTCTAATTTATCTTCTACCAAAGGTATGGTTTCCTTTGTCTATATACTGTCATATTTTTAATCTTCCCTCCTTTTCCTCTTTCTTCTTGAGTAATTTTATTTCTTTTTCATAGTCTTCATTCAGTTTCTTGAAAACTTTCCATTCTCCTTTTATTGCATTCCACTCATTTTTAGTTCCATATAGTTTCTTTTCAAGGTCTTTGATGACATCCATTAGACTATCTATATAATATGGGTCCCATTTACTCAAGAATTTATGCTCCATTATTTCCCAAGTTAGTTGATCTTTATGAGGAATTCTACGATACCAAATCAGAACTTCTCCTCCAAGAAAAGCAAAAAGCCAATCTATCCAAATAGGATCATGATGAAACAAGTATTTAAAAATTTTCCACCAATCCCTAACATCAATATCATTTTCTCCAGAAAACGTTTGGAGTCTCATTGTTCATGCCCTAATGCAACTAGGGTTTTTTTTTTGATAATATATATCATGCCCTAATGCAAATTAGGGTTTTATGGAAATAAATATCTTCCCATTGATTTGAAGCTAAAAATCCACATAGACAACTAGATCTACAATTTTTTTCCAAAAAAATAAAGTGCAACTGATTTGCTTACCCAAACTAAACAAATTTTGTCTTTTGAAAAATTCACGACTTGAAAATTTGTCACTACCCTTGTTCCAAAAGGTTGACTTCAGAAGATTGTATCTCCCTCAATACTACTCGAATTCCTTCAAATGACCACTCATTTTAAATATCTTAAAATTTTACACAAACTGATCTAATAATCGCCTAAATCGGATAAACTCTCGCAGAGATATAGCTTCTAAAATATAAGACGTTTTTCCAAAAAAAATTGTGAAATTTGTCACTATCCTTGTTCTAGATGACTAACTTCAAAAGGTCGTATCTCCCTCAATACTACTCATATTCCTTCATATGACCACTCATTTTAAAGCTCTTCAAATTTTGCACAATATGATCCAAGAATCGCTTGAATCGGATAAACTTGCGCAAAGATATGGCTCCTAAAATATGAGACATTTTTCCAAAAAAAATTGCCCTAATTTTGCAATTTCACACAAAAATCCCCACTTTTCCAAAATCGTTGCTCTGATACCACTTGTTGCATAAATTTATTATTAACAACAATCATTCACCAATATGCAAAAATATCAAATAATTCATCCACAATACATTATCCATAATAACAATCCACAAATGAGAGAGAGATAGATAATACCCTTAAGGTAGGGAAACACCAATAATAATCCTTAAGGAAGGAATAACTCCACAAGATCTCCCAAGGTGAGAGGCCACTTTGTGGGCATAGATGATTACATAATATTCTTCTTCAATGATTATTACAATGACAAATATCTCTTCTTTATATATCCATATTCTTATTCTACTTTGGGGAGCCTACTACTAATATAATATTATATTATAATATAATATAATATTATATTACAATCAACCTTGGGTTATGTATGGCCCATGCCAACCCTTATACAATATAAAAATATATCCCCAAATATCTATTCCTTGGTGGTGGAAACCTATCTAGAATGTAAAGACGCCTTTAAAAACCAAACCTTTGTGTTTGGCCCTTAATAACAAAATCTTAACTTGGGATGTATTAATGAAGAGGGGGTTTCAAGGACCTGGGAGGTGTACTCTTTGTCATATGGAGCCTGAAACTATCAATCATTTAGTGGTTGGATGTGCCTTTACTAAGACTATGTGGAAGGAATTAGAGGTAATTATTGGAAGCTCAGATAATTGGCAAGGGAACACTTTGGAAGAGTGTCTAAAGAAGTGGTTTGAAAAGAGTGATATGAAGGCCTTTAGAGCTCTTCCATTTGTGGTGGCATGGGGAATATGGTTAGCTAGGAATTCAAATATCTTCCAAGATACAGTGATGCCAACCTTTCAAGTGGCTATTTAGATACGTACATTCATTGTAGGCCTTATGAAACCATTAGTGCCTAAATGCCCAAGAGTGATCAAATATTTTAGTGTTAAAAAAAAAATCCTTGGGGATATTTTGACGAGGCTTGTCAGGGTACTCCCCCTTGGTGTGGGGTTAGAGGAATCCCCTGTTTTCAAGATTCTCATTTCATAAATTTCAAGGCCCACTTGGGTGTGGGCACAAATAACTATGCTGAAATATTTGCTTTGAAGTTGTTGTTGAAAACAACACTAGATCAAAATGTACAACAGTTCCAAGTATTAGGTGATTCATTGGTGGTCATAAATTGGATGAAGTATTAGTTTAGAATGGAAAATATAACTCTCTGACCTATATTAGAATAGGTGAATCTCATGGAGGGTGTTTTCAGCCACATCACATACCATCATGTTTATAGAGAACACAACTCTTTTGCGGATGCTATTTCAAAGGAAGGACTTCTGATGGCTCAGGGGAGCTGGAAGTGGAGTGAAATAAAGGATGGTTTTACTATTCGTGAGGTAGCATTTCAATTTATGATGTATATAAAAAAATTAAGGCATGTACATTATGTTTTTTAGTTTTTTAAAAATGTTGTTGGGCCCATAAGTTGGGCACTTTTTTTTTGTTCATATGGTGGTGGTGCTAGTATCTTAAATCTTTTTATGTTAGAGCATATTAGACTATCTTTGATTCTATGTGTTAGCCTTGGGAAACTACATTATATAATCTTCTCTTCTCAATTGGAATATAAATTATGATTTTTTTGTGGAAAAAAATAATCCAAGCTCAGAGGAAAGGGAGTTGCTTAGTGAATATCATAATATTTAGAGTAAGGAAGAGAAATTTTGGAGATTAAAATCAATATAGACTTGGTTAAAAGAAGGTGATAAATACACAAAGTTTTTCATAGGATGGCTATAGTACATAGATCAACTTCTAGAATTAGTAGAATTAAAGTTGTAGAAGGGGTTTGGATTGAATATCGGAGTGAAATTAGAAAAGAGGTAAAGTCATTTTATCAGAATTTTCTAGGTTCATAGGAGACTGTAGTTATTAATGATAAACTTCTTCAAGATGTTCCTTTAGTTATAATGAATGAAGACAATAGGAAACCGATGGAGCCTATTACTCTAGAATATGTTCATTTAGCTCTTTTATCTTTTAATAAAGATAAATCCCCAGGTCCATATGGGCTCTCTGCAACTTTTTACCAACATAATTGGGATATAGTAAAGGATTCTTTATTGGTGGTAGTGTATAGTCTAGGGTAAAACAATTCATACCTAATAAAATAAATGCAACATATCTTACCCTAATTCAAAAAATAAGGATGATGAATTGTTTGATTCTTTTAGACCCATAAGCCTATGTAATATGGCATATAATATTATTTTCAAAGTGATGGCAAATAGATTAAGGCCATTGTTAGACAAAATCATTTTAGAAGAGCAAGGAGGATTTGTGAAAGGGAGACAAATTCTGGATGGGATCATAGTAGCTCATGAAGTTATACATTCAACAACTTCAAGAAAAGAGAAAGCAATGATCTTAAAACTTGATATGAGTAAAGCTTATGATAGGGTTAAATGGGATTTTCTTTTTGCAATTTTAGATTAATTTTAATTTCAGGAAGAAATGGGTTAGATGGATTAAGGAATGTGTCTCTACAGTTTCTTATTCAGTGTTGGTCAATGGGTTAGTAACAAAACCTTTTAAAGCCAAGAGAAGCCTTAGAAAAGGATATCCTCTATCTCCTTATTTGTTCCTTATTATGGTAGAAGTTTTGAGTAGGAACTTAAAGAAGGCTTACAAATATGGGCTTATAAGTGGTCTTAAGGTTAGTAATAACATCGATAACATCATCCATGAATAATTTGTAGATGATAAAACCCTTTTTGGAAGGGCAAGGATAAATAAGGCCAAAGCTTTGAATAAATTTTTAAAACAGTATGAAAGAGCTTTAGGGCAAAAAATTAATAGGACTAAATACAAAATTTAGTTCCTTAACACTCCTGCTAATATCAAAGTAAGCATTTGTAGGTTGCTTCAAATGGAGGAGGTAAATTTACCAACTACTTATCTTGGGTTACCTTTATTTGAGGGGAGAATGAGGATAGATTTATGGAATCGAGTTATTAGAAAAGTTCAAATAAACTTCAGCTTGGAAAGGTAGATGGTTATCATTAGTAGGAAGAGTGCAATTAATTAAATCAGTCTTACAAGCCATTCCAACATATTATATGTCATTGTATTCTATGCCAAAATCAGTTGAAAAGTTTAATCTATATTATTCGATCCTTTTTATGGTCAGGTTTACATGATAAAAGGAAATTTCCTTTGGTGAAATGGAGTAATTTGTGTGATGATAAAACTAGGGGAGGTCTTGGTTTAAGAGTTCTTACAAATGCAAACTTAGCTCTTAGGGAAAAAGTTATCTGGAGATTGTACAAAGAGAGTCAAAGATAATGGGAAAGAATTCTCTTAAGTATGTTGATCCCAATGACCCAAGTTTAATATTTATTGCATTCTCTCTATCAAATGGTTATGCTCTTTGGAATGGTTTAAAAAATCTATTGATATTATGATTAAATTTTTAAGATAGGTGGTGGAAACTGGAGAAAATTTTTCTATTTGGACAAATACTAAGTGTGATAAAAAATCACTCAATTTAGATCCAATTTTGAAATCTTGGATGAGATTGCTTCAAGACAAATATGGAGATAAGGTTTCAAACATTTTGTACAAGGATAGAGAAGGAAGATACAAATGGAAAGAAGAAATTTTTACAAGTATACAAGAAATTTGTGCTAGGAGGCAATCGAGTAGTAACAACTGTGATTATTCCAAGGGGGTCCAAGGATAAATTGATTTGGAAGTTGAATAGCTTAGGAGAATACACAACAAGAAGTGGATATAATGTTCAAAACAAACAAAATAATAATGTAACTAGAATATGGAGAAATATTTGGGATAGCCCAAGCATTCCTAAAGTCAAAATGTTTGTTTGACTAGTAGGTCATAGAAGAATTTTATTTTGGGATAACCTTATAAAAAGGGGTTTTCATGGCTCCTCTCAATGTGTTTTGTGTAATAAGCAAGAGGAGAGTATAGACCATCTCTTGGGACATTGCTCAATAGTCTAGAATCTATGGCAATGGATTCTTAATATTTTTGGTAAATGCATGGGTGATGTATAGCAGAATTGAAGATTGGTTAAAGCAATGGCAGAGCACTTATAAAAGTGAGGCTTTACAGGCAATATGGGATACATCAAAAGATACAATATTTTAGACTATATGGCTAGAAAGGAATAGAAGAATATTTAAAGGAAAGGAAAGCAATTTAGAGGTAATGAAAAAGAAGATATGTTTAGCCATAGAGGAGTCTAAACCAACCCTATCAACTCATCTAGTTCCTAATTTGGAAGCAGAGAGCCTTGATAGATGGAGTCAAGTCATTAAATGGAATTATGATGTTGGGTATAAGAGAAGCAAAAAGAAGGCAAAGAATATAAAGTGGAAACCACCAGATGTGGAGTGGGTTAAATTGAATTTTGATGGAGCATCTAAAGGAAATCTAGGACCAACAGGAGGAGGAGGAGGAATAACTGGAAATAATAAAGGAGAGATTTTGTCTCATTATGCTTTCAATAGTGGATTTAAGACAAATAATGAAGTTGAAGCTTGGGCAACTTTAGAAGGGTTAAAAATATGTAAAAAAATGAAATGGAATAGAGTATGGATGGAAGGTTATTCTCTCATAGTAATTAATGCAATTTTGAGGAAGCAAAGGCTCCATGGAATATACAAGAGATAATTGTGGAAATTCAAGATCTTGCTAAAGAGTTTGAAGAAATCAAGTTTACACACATATTAAAGGAAGAAAACAAATGTGCAGATAAGCTAACCAATAGAGGGGTTTTGATTCGGGATTGTGAAGTTAAATTCTTCTTTCCATGGTTAGAGGAAGTAGAAAGTTTAGTTGAAGCTGACAAACAATGTTGATTGTTGAATCAATTTATGATTAAGTTTTAATTTAATGTTTTCCATTGGTATTATCTGCTTTATTTTGTAACAATAATGTGTTTTCTTTTTTACTATTTATTATAGTTTTTGTGGTTGCACTTGTGTTTTAGGAAGGAAACTAGCAATCCAAATTTGGTAAAGCAGACTAAGATTGTGCGATGGTCTGGAAATATTACTCCACTAAGATACAAGGCATAGATAGTAGAGGTGAAGTTTTGGCATTGTGAAGAATGCTATAGGAAAATGTCTAAAAAGTTGCTAAATTTTAGATTAAATGTATTCATACAAAAATTTAAAGAGATCTAAAAAATAAAAATAGAAAATTCAAACATTTTATAGAAAATGATGTAGGTTTCTAGCTATAGTATCTCAATTGAGATGAGAAGTGTATTTATTTGTAAACTCTCAAGCTTTAAAGAAGAGAGATGTAATTTATCAAAGGTAGGGGACCCGAGTACAACCCCTTATTATCCAACAAAAAATATATATTCTAATTACTATCATTCCTTCTTTCTTAAACACTAACTAAAGATATTCTTAGGAATTTTTTTTTTTTATATAAATATCAACAATGTGATTTTAGGAAAAACCACGAACTTGATAGGATTTAAAGCTAACTAGAATATAAAAATTTTATCGTTTACAACTTTGTGATGAAGACTCCGACGGAAAGCTTTTAAAGTCAGACTTTGGTGAAGCTTTGCGCCTTTAAGATAGGCTCTTGGGTAAAGGAGAGGTCAGTGAAGCTTGCGCCTTTCAGATAAGCTCTTGGATGAAGGAGAGAGTAGGAGGACGCAAGCCTTTATATGCCATTAGGATAAAAGCCATTCGTATCCTTTGGTTAACTTTAACTTGTACTTATAAAATAAATTCTTTAAAAATGATTTTCAATCTATCCACTAAGGACCAAGGAACTTTTATCACATCTTACTTTCTTAATAATTATAAAAAGTACGTGTCACTCCAATTTTATAATTTCCTATTTATAATGAAGTCCTACAACTACTCGCCTATCCCAACGTTATTGAATAGATGCATCAATTTTTAAAATTAATTAATTATTAAAATATTATACATCAATTTTTAAAATATTATATAATTAATGAAAGAGAAAACTCGGAAGAGACCCATTATTTCCAAAAAGATGACCCTCAATTATTTTAATCTGTTATACTTTACCTTATAAAAAAGATTAAATCTTAATCTTTTTTAAGGAAGAATCATGTTGGATGTCTCTATCTATGTTTTTTTTATAAGGTGGGTGAGCTCAAACTTTAGACAAGCATTATGAATTACGGTTCGTACACGTGTATTTAGAAGGGTCAAGTGTATGACATAACTGGTTGATATAAAATTCTAAATGATAAAGGATGGTAAAATGGGATTACATTCTCATTGAATATAGTAATAGGGTATTTTTGTTCTATGATTGAAACTAAGGTGATTAAAAATGGGATTAAGTGATTATAAATAAGATTATACTTATAAATTTATTATTATTTTTATTAAGATTAATGAGAAACTTCTATGAACGACACTTAAGATTGGGTATCCTCATCCAAACCATGACCTCTGATAAGGGTGAGAGTTGAACTTATTTATAAGGGCCAAACATACGGCCATACAAACACCTACCCCCTTACACACTCATCCACGCCACAATTTGAACCTTACATCTCCTGAAAAAAACCAAAACTTGAACCTTACATCTCCTGAAAAAAACCAAAACTTAAACTGTTGTGTTGTTCCTCGAGACTTAGCTTATTGCTTTTAGTTGTATTGTACTTTAGAGATATTTATTTTAATAAGTTATGTGTGGTTTTTATTGGAGGTCACTTTTATAAAAAAAAATTAATTATTGTCATTGCATTTCTATCAAATTAATTAAACCATATTCAACTTACCTTTCTATCAAAAATATTCTTCGTTTGCCTTTGTCATTACATTTCTATCAAATTAACTAAACCATATTCAACTTACCTTTCCATCAAAAATATTTATCATCTGCCTTTCTTATCAAAGAGTTTTGTCCTCGTTGCTAAGTTTTTAGCATAAACTTTTTTTTATCATTTTATACACATGCCTTTCGAAATTAAAACATTGTCAAGATAAAATTCAACACCATGAATGACTAAAATATTTGTTGCCCATTTTTCATATCTATAAATATAAATATATTGTATAATAGTCTGAAAGTTTCTTGATACTTTTTTAGGGTTCTTATTCATGCCCCTAATATTCCAAGATATTATTTTCATTGTTAATTTTTGGTTTTATTTGTGGGTTTAACCTTATTTCTTGTTAATACTTGTGATATTTGCTTTTGTTTTCTCATACCAATATCTCTTTAGGTTTCTTTTTGTTTTTGCTTCTTGAGTCTTCCTCTCTTTTTTTTCATTTCCATCAATACTTCCATCTTCATCCATCTCTTCAATCTTCTTACATTGTTCAAAGTAAGACTTATCATCTATAGGTTTGTTTTATTGTGCAGTATTTATCGAGCAAGGAAAAAGCACATTCTTCTTTATATTGCTCTAAAAACCCTAAAGTGCAAGGACACTCTTCCAAAGCAATTACCTTATTATTCTGCCCTAAAAACCCTAAATTGTTATAGAATTCCTCCATCCTCATTTCTTTATTATGTTGCTCTTGAAACCCTAAAGTGCAAGGGATAACCTTTATACCACTTTCACTTTTATTACTAGGAGAGGATTCTATACTACTTGACGAAAATGAAGATGATTTACTTGGAAAGATCTTGATCTCTTATGTCGTCTTTGTGTTTGGATTTTTCTCCACATTTACCTTTGCACCTTTAATTCTTTCTGAACTTGAACTTACATATTGTACTTTCTCATCCCTTATATCCTTCTTTGTTTCTTCTAACTATTGATCTAAGTGAGTTATGGTGGCATTTTCTGTAAGATGTTGTAGATAGGTTTTCTTTGCCTCCTTCTTTAGGAGCAGAATATCCTTGATTTGATATACCTTTTATTAATGAATTATTCCTTGCTTTACCTTGAAGTTTTTTTTATGAACAAATTTTTTGTCTCTTTTTTCATAGTTTTTACTTTGCAAAGTGTTGCCAAGTGGATAGTTTCATAAGAGTTGTGGCAACAAAATACAATGTTTTCATAGTCCACTTATTGATCATATTCTCTTTATTCATATATAATCTAAATAGATTGTGGCAAAGGTTTTGACATATCCATAGCAACACATATTCTGGTGTATATAGCATGCTTCCACTCCATAATAATTAGTCCTTCCTCGATGATTTCTCCTAAGGTATTTCCAATATTCTTCAAAACATCCTTATTGATAAGTTGATATGGAAGTCCAAAAAATCTAACCCAAATTAGAAGCTTCTTAATAGTTTCTATCTCAATAGAAAAAATTCATTCCATGGTCTTAAATAAAGGGTATCTCTCCCTCTAAACCATGGGCCACCACTCAATATTTTATCCCTAATTTTGAATTAGAAAAAATGACAAGAGAAAAACCTTTAGGAAGAAAAATCATAGAGTAATTTGAATTAAATTCTCACTTCCACTTGATCCAATCTTCAATCTCCAAAAACCCTGACCAGGATCTATGAAACATACATACTAATTCTCTACTTTTTAAAACCATTATATCATGCTCAATCATCTCATCCTTGATGGTCACTTTTGGTGCAACATTTGCTACTTGGATCAAACTTTCCATATATTTTATCTTCCACTTATCTTCAACTTGGGCATCCATACTTCTAGTTAGGGCATCCTCACTTCCCATTAGGGATTTCAAATATGAATTTCCTTCCAAACTAACTAGTGGGGTTGGGGCTGGAGATCACTCTTGGCTTGCACTACCTCCTGGCTTGCACTTCCTCCTGGTTCACACTACCTCTTAACTCACACTTCCTCCTAGTTTGCACTCCATCCCAGATCACACTCCCTCTTGGCTTACACTACCTCCTAGATTGCACTCCCTCCTAGATCACACTCAATATTGTCTCTTCTTTCTCTCAACATTCCTTTACTTTGATAATTTTTTGAAAACAATATTTGTCACATTCATGGTAATGGTTTGGAGCATCGATACACTTTGAATGAATTTGCTACTCTTCTACCATATCTAAAGATCTCAAAATTGGCTCACACTCCATCTCGACTCGTACTCGTTCTCGAATCATAATTTCTTCTAGCTTTCACTCCCTCTTAACTTGCATTCCCTCCTAAATCACACTCACTCTTATCTCTTCTTTCTCCTAGCATTCCTTTGCTTTGGTAATTTTTTGAAAATAATATTCATCACATTCATGGTAAGGATTTGAAGCATTGATACACTTTGAATGAATCCATTGCTCTTTTTGTCATATCTGCAGATCTCAAGATTGGCTAGCACTCCCTCTTGGCTTGCAATTGCTCCTAAAATATTGACTTTACATAAGTTTTTATGAGGGGTCCTAGTCCCCTTGTATTGGGGTTTGAACTTGGGTCTCTTGGATGAAAACCTAAGGACTTACCAGTACGGTATACCTCATGGGTCAACTTTGCAACCATTTTAAAATTAATGTTTTGTAGAAATTATCAAACATTTGATGGGAAAGTATTAAGTGTTTATCAAAAACTTACTTGGAAATTATTCAATAAATAAAAATTATTAATTATATTTAAATTTAAATTTTAAATTTTAAAAATAAATGTGTTCAATGTTAAAAATAGATTTGATAAAGCAGACAATAATAATGCGATGTTTTCAAAATATCAATACATTAAGATGCAATACATAGACAATAGAGGCGGAGTTTCGGTATTGTAAAGGTTGTTGTAGGAAATATCTAGAAGAAGGATGCTAAATTTTAAAATATTTGTATTCACATAGAAAATTGAAGAAGATTTAGAAAATGAAAATCAAGAATTCAAACAATTTAGGAAAATTGATATAGGTATCTAGCTATAACAACTTAATTGAGATACCATGGTGTTGTAGGTGAGTTGGAGAGGAGAGGGCAATCCTCCAAGGGAGGTCCCAGGTTCGAATCTCCACCCTACCAAAAAGCTGAATTGGGTACCCAAAATCCAATTGATATTGTTGGTGCGGGCAAGGTCGGGTGCAACTCCCGGGTGACTTTGACGGTGTAGAACCCCCTATTCGTGGTCTCTCAGACCAAGGCGGCTCTGCAAGGGGTTTTTCTCTTAAAAAAAAAAACTTAATTGAGATGAAAATTGATTTTTTTTGTAAACTCTCAAGCTCTAAAGGAGAGAGTTGTGATTTTTCAAGGGTGGGGGACCTAAATACAACCTCTTGTTCTCAAGCAAAAAAAAAAAATGTTAAAAAATATATATATAATATAATAATGTTTATAAGTAATATTTTATAAACCATAATATTTTTTATTGTAAAGTCTCATGCTCTAAAGAAGATAGTTGTGATTTGTCAAGGGAGGCTCAAGTACAACCCCTTGTTCTACAATAAAAAAAATAAACATAATCTAGCTTTGGATTAAAAACAAGTTAAATTTATCTTAATAACCGAGCACTTGATATTTTAAAATAGAGAGTTTTTTTTAAGCATAAAAAGCTCTCTAAAATCTTTAAATAATTTTAAAAAAATATAAATATATAGATTGAAAGTTAAATATTATAACCTTAATAACAAAGTTACCAATTGGCAGGTTTATCTGAGATTCTTATTCCCTTTTTTGAGCAAGCGATGACGACGATGGATTTTTTCGAGCAAGCAATGGCGATAGATTTTCTAGACAAAGCAATTTTCTGAAGCAGACAACGAATTTTCTAGAGCAAGAAGTAGATATCAAACCCTAGTGTGAGGAAAGAGAAAGAAACATAGCAATTCTTTGAAGCAGGTGGTGGATTTCAAACCCTAGCCCATGGAAGAAAAACAATATTTTTTTGAAGCAAGCGACATATTTTTTGAAGAAGGTAGGGGAGATCAAACCCTAGTGCAAGGAATTAGGTGATAAATTTTTTGAAGCAAGTGAGGAGAGGGGTGTGAAATTAAGGGAAGAAGCGGGATCTATCATTTTCAATTTTGAAGGATAATATAATTCATAGATTTGGCCATTCGAATAGATGAAAAACTATGCAAGTTAGGGTTTTGTGAAGGAGGAATATTACAAGGCCTTGGAAGGGTTTGTTGGATTCCAATGCACATGGAGGTCAAGCATTCAAAGTTGGTCATCTGCTGGATCAACTTCAAAATATCCAGGTGTTGTAGAGATATTGTGAAATTTTTGGTTTACAAAAAGCTATGGATGTTCTGATATGTAAATTTCTCTAGTGTTTACTTTTTTATATGAAAGTAAAATTAATTTTTAGAGTTTATGAAGGTTCAGGTAGCCATTAAATAAGAACACATTTTCAATTTTTTAAAAATTCACAGTACTTGTCATTCAAGTAGGCTAAAATCTATGCAAGTTAGGATTTCATGGAACTACAGATGGAGAACGATATTGGAATTCTGCAAGCCCTAAAGCACAACTTAGGGATTGATCATGAATGGATAGTAGAAGAATAGTTTGTACTAGAAAATGCCCTTTAACAGTTTGCAAGAGAATCAAACATTTTAAATATATTAAAACTACTACACTTTTTCTTGAAAAAATAGTATGGGATGTTGCATTAAGGTGTAGATGGATGTTAGAGATGTCTAATATTTCAACTTTGAAAATGAATAAGGGTTCAAGGGGATATAACGAGGACAAGAAGAAGGATGGGTCACTACTACAACTACCATCACACTTGTCAGATCTATCACACAACCCTTGGTTCTAGGTTGTATCACCAACAAGATGTAGCAACTCAATAGAAGGTTTAAAGGAGGCATTTGCAAGGGGGTTGTTGGTAAGTTTAGTGCAAAATAGAGAAGAGGGAAAATTTGAGAAAAATAGACTACGATTATGTCCACTAAGGATGGAGTCATCATCACATGAAATGTATCTTAAACCTAAGGTTGTAAATATATGGGCTAAGAGGATAGATTTTTAAAGTGTTTTGACAAGACTACCACATGGTGAATTAAGTAGAGGGTAACAAAGACAATGGGATATTATTTTTGAGGCTATTTTTGCTAATATAAATGCTAATGGGGAGTCCCCTAACCTTGAGGCTATAAGAAGAATGTAGAATTTTGAAAGGGAAGTAGGATATAAAGGTTTTTTAGAACAAGGTCATGAAGAAGAAGCAATGGACTATTCAAAAAATCCTTTTGAGGAAGTCTCTATCTTTGATTGTGGAAGAAAGTATGAAAGAAGGAAGTCTCCTTTAGAAGAGTTTAAAAATAGGCTTGAGACAATGGCATATTACAAGAGGACACATATCTCTTGGACAAGAGTGATTATTGGGATATGTCCTCTTTAGAGAAAATTCAAAATATGCCACAATTATTTGATTAGGGCTATGAGGGACAACATAAGAATTTGTAAGGGGAAAACCCAAATAAGAATCCCTTGGAATCACGTAAAAAGGCAACCAAATGCGTTCAAAGGAAGCATAATAGAGGAAAATCAGTCCTAGGAGAAAATGTGAAAATGGAGGAAGCCATTAAACTCTCAAAGAAAATGCTTATTGGGAGGTTCTATGGCCATGTAACTTTTGAAAATTTCTTGGCAAATTGGATGGCCAAGGAATTGAAATTCCTAGGGTATTTGCCTAATTTTTTTACTTCTACTAAGAAGGTGGTTGTCATTTTAGTTCAGGACTAAGGAAGATGTGACAAATATTTTGTCAAAGAAATGGTTTTAGGGATCAGCTTTGTTAATTCGCAAACCATGGGACCCTTGTTTTGACCCTAGGACCACTCGAATACCTACTCGCCATATATGTGTAAAGTTACCAAGGTTGCCATTGGAATTTTTGTCTAGAGATATTTTTCAAGCCATAGGCAACTGCATTGGTTCTTTCTTGGAGGTGGATGAGGTATTAGTCCTCATGCTTTAAGACAATTGCCAAAATTCTTGTTGATATGAGCTAGAGATATAGATTTGTGGGGGAAATTGTGTTGAAGTACAACAAAGGGATACACATACAAACCCTAGACTATATTGGTGTGCCTTTTAAGTGTGCATACTATCATAATTATGGGCATATTGTAAGGGATTGCTCTCTTAATATTTTCAAGAAAGGTATGGCATTGTAAGTAATACATAGGGGTCTTTAAGGGTGAGAATGAGATGCAATTTTCCCTTCAAGCACATAACTTAAAAAATAATTATATTATTGAATCGATGCATAAGGAATATAAGCTAGAGAAATGAGGGAAAAAATAGAAGATGCAAAGAAGATGGAGATAAAATATTTTGTGCCAAATCAAGTGATGGATTCATAATCATCTCATATTGAAGTAAGTTTAGTATTCTTAGAGTATAAGTTGGATATCATGCACTTGGTCCCAAATACAATATTTCAAAGCAAAACTATTACCAGATCTCCTTTCTCATATGGGATTATAGGTAATTCTATTTTGAGTCTCTCAACTAACCGATGGTCAGATTTACCATTCTATAAAACAAAGTCTCCCCTAGAATAAGGTAAGGGTGGAGTTGAGGGTTAAGGAGGACCCTCAAATTCCTCTTCCTTGAAGGAAGTAGATCTAGACCTTGATTTAGACTCTTGTAAGTTTTTTAGTAATGCTTCACAAGTAAATCACTTTGAGTTTACTTCCCCACTTCATTTTTCCTATTGCCACGAAGGTTATGTGTCCCCAAAAACCCATAGGTATCCCCTATGATCCATAAAAGATAGAAAAGACTAAGAAAATAAGAAGTTGACGGAGGCCTCAATAAATACATAGGGGATAGAAGTCTTGCTGGAAGGAGGAGCAAAAGTTTTTTTACTTTATTGGCTAATAATAAAAGCCTTTGTGAATTTCAACAAGGTAATCAACCATCCTTAAAGGGTATCCTTAGTGCAGGGATGATCCCAAACATAGTTAATCAATGAAAGTACTTTCCTTTAATATCTGAGGTATGGGAAGTTCTGCAAAAAAGTTTCTTTGTGTATGTTCGTAGAAATTAATAATCTAGAGATTTTGCTAATTGAAAAGATAAAAGGGTTAGCTATGAAAGTGATGGAAGATATCAATAAATTGATTAAAGGATGGGATTTTTTGGCCCTTGGTTCTATAGGGGGCTCAAGAGTAGTGGCTATAAGATGGAAGGAATATCAATTTAGGCTAACAAAATTTGCATTGCTTAACTCAAGAGTAGGGATTGAATTCTTTTCAATGGAGATTAGGGAAATAGTGATAGTGGTGAACAATTTGTTAGAGTATATTACATTATTGGGTACATATCAATGTACCACCTTGGGTACATAACTAGAGTAGGAGTTTAATTTAGAGTAAACTTAAGTAGTTACTTCAAGGAATGTAATAAATACACAAGTATCAATGTGCAATGATGTAAATGTACAAGGATTCCACTTGTACATGAGTCATAGGAAAGGTAGATGAAGAGTCATAGGTAGAGTAAGGGCCAAGGAACCTATCTTCCTATATATAGGCATTATAGTGAGTGAAATGAGAGTAGTAGAGGATATAGTACATGTGGTAGAGAATATAGAGTGTGCATAGTATAGATTGGTAGTGGAGTACAATGTAGCTCCTTAAAAATAGTTTATGGAGTGTTCATGTCCTCCATTATACCGCATTGTACTATTTTTGTAAGCTTTCATTAATGGTATATTTCTAAGTTATTGCAAAAGTTTATCTTATAGTTTTCCTGCATATTATAGTGATATTATCATATAGTTATCATAGCTTTCTTATCTTACATCTTGTGGTTGCATTTCCTATATCATATACTCATCAAAAGCTAACAGTGGTATTAGAGCACACGATATATCGATAGGAAATAGGGAGAGCCACAAGTGATATTGAGAGGAATCCAAAAATCTCATTTTCAAATTTTTTGAGATTGCATTTGGCTAGAGTCTTTCCACAAAGTTGCAAAAAAACTCGTGAAGACTAGGACTCAACATTGATTCCACTAGATTGAAAAATCAACTAGTGAAGATTGATTATCTCTAGATTTAGAATTTCTTCCATTATAGCCCTAATACTTTGCTACAAGAAAAGGAGATTCAAAGAAAGTTAGGAAGCTTCCTACAAAGAGCTAAGAATAATATCTTCTTTAGAATCAATCCACCACTAGAAGCAACAAAAAAAATATCAAATATTTGGAGGCCTATAGAAAAGGTCCTATTTCTAGAGATTGTAGACCTACAAAGTGTAGAAATAATAAAAGGACATAGGATCCTTGTTGTAGATTTGAGGAAGAATAGACTCCTGAGAAGATTCTAGGAGAATATTGGAGGTTGGTGATCTCCATTAAATATTCTAGACTGCAAAAAAAAGAGGAGGTCCTAGAAGTAAGACCCCATTGAAGGAGGAAGAGACTCAAGGAAAAGAGTCTTGAAAAAATATTGGAGAATGAAGATCTCCATTGAAATTTGAAGAGAAAGACCCATTGAAGATCTCATTGAAGAACTTCTAGTTTTTGAAGACTGAATATTAAGAAGGATTAACAAAGGTCTAGTTCCAAATACCAGTAGCAGTAAATTTCAAAGATACAAGAGGGAGATCTCATTACCAACACTTCCATAGTAGAATTTTGAAGGAAAGGTCTCATTGAGAATACCAGAGAAGTTGTGAGAGTGAAGACCCTAGAGAAGAGGTCTCAAGGAGAAATAAGGAGAAGGTTTGCTGAGCCTCATTAAAGGAGATTCAAAAAAATCCATTGAAGGATTTCCTAGGAGATCTCATTACCAACACTTCCATAGTAGAAGATTGAAGGAAAGGTCTCATTGAGAAGACCAGAGAAGTTGTGAGAGTGAAGACCCTAGAGAAGAGGTCTCAAGGAGAAACAAGGAGAAGGCTTGGTGAGCCTCATTGAAGGAGATTCAAAAAAGGCCATTGAAGGATTTCCTAGGAGATCTCATTAGAGAAATTTACCACCAAGGAGAAGTTCCTGATACAGGAATATTTTGGGATAATTATCACCATATGACAAGCCCAAAAAAAGATATATTTGGCAAGAAGCTTGCAAAATTTTGGATCAGATTGGTGAAGACCTCAATACTTTTAGATTCATGAAAAGAAGACCTAGAATGAAGTTAAAATTCAATGAGAAATAAGGATAAATGAGGTTGAAGAAACTACAAAACCTGAGAGGTTTGAATATTACCATTGAAGTCTTGAAGGATCATTTGAAGAAAGGAGATCTGTCGATTTCTACAGTAAAAACCTGAAGGGTTCTTGAAGGAAAATCTCAGCAATGATTTTGAGGAGTTCCCTACCAAATTTTTGAAATTCAAGGATAAAATTTTAGTGGAGATATTGATTGCTTTGCAATCTAAAATTTTTAGATTTGAGGATAGTAAGAAAGCAACAATTTGGGCAGCAAGTTAGAGGGTTTCAAAGCTACAAATAGGTGAGTTAGTGAAGAACACAAGCTTATACTGAGAGGGGGGTGAACAGTATAAGACCACTTTTTACTTTTTCTTCCAAATCAATATTATATTGTGTAAAGATAGTAGTATCAATAGTAGTAATCAAAGCAATGCACAAAAACCATACACAATAGAGACACCACAATTTACGTGGTTCACCCAATGTGGGCTACTCCACGGAGAAAATATTTTACTAAAACTTTCTCAATCAATCTCTTTGGGAATCACTCCCAATTACAATGTTTATGGATCTCTGTCCAAAGGAGATGCTAATCCCCTAATCTCAAGTTCATGGATCTCTTCCATAGGAGAACTCTTTCCCCTTCTGCTCTGGCTATGTGATCTTCTAGAAGACTCTGTCTCTCTACTGCACTGACTGGTGGACCTCTCTCCACTTGAAGACTCCTCACTCGGATCTGTCTTCAACTATGCTGGCTGTTGGATCTCTATCCACTGAGACTCTGTCCTCTGTACTCTGTCACCTCCAAAGCTCTATCAATAGGCTCACTAAGAACCTACTCAATAGGCTCACACAGAACCTACTTAACAAGCTCACACAGAACTTGTCAAATCTGCTTAACAAGCTCACACAAAACTTGTCCAAATCTGCTCAAGCAAGCTCACCAAGAACTTGCCCAAATCTGCTCTAGCAAGCTCACCAAGAACTTGCCCAAATCTACTCTAGCAATCTCACCAAGAACTTGCCCAAATATGCTCTAGCAAGCTCACCAAGAACTTGCCCAAATCTTCTCTAGCAAGCTCACCAAGAACTTGCCCAAAATTTGCTCAACAAGTTCACTAAGAACTTGTCCAATGTTGTCCAAAAATCTGTCTCAAAGGCCTTCTCAAAGGCTCAACCAATCATGCTCAAGTAGCACTCAAATATCAACCACAAGTCTATGATGAACTCAACAATGAATGGTAAGGTACTCTATGATGATGATAGCAATGATCCACAATGATCTCAACTCAAGTCAATCTCATAGAAGCATAAAGAGAATTGTTAGAGACTCTATATGTTCTATACTCAAATCCCAATCTCAACTCAATAGAAGCATAAAGAGAATTATTAGAGACTCTATATGTTCTATACTCAAATCCCAATCTCAACTCAATAGAAGCATAAAGAGAATTGTTAGAGACTCAATATGTCCTATTCTCAAACTCAAATCAGAATATAGAATAGATTGTTTCTAGGAACTTGAACAACCACATGCATCCCCTTGACTAGGCTTAATCAACTCAACTCAATCAATTACCTCAAGGATCAATCCTTTCTCACAAACCCTAGTCCAAGCATGTATCAACCATCTCACAATGTTTCCAATAATGCTCAATCACAAGTCTTCACATAACAATGATACTCATGTTCTTCTATAGCTCAAGTTCATCTCACAATCAATGGGCTTCAACAACAATGCTTATAAACAAGGTTTAAACACAACTCTCAAACCAGAAAACCTTGAAGCATTCAACCAACCAATTTTGAAAAGGAAACCACAATACAATCCTTTTCCCTCCAATGATATTTCAGAAATCAACCACCACAATCAATCAATAGGAGAATGTGCCCATACCTTTTTATGAAGAGAAGAACCCCTTTGGAAATCTACCACACTCAATCACACTTTGACAAAGAGCACAACAATATTTACTTTTCAACCCCTTCACAAAAATAGAAATATCTCTCTATACACTCCTTATTTCTCCTTCTAAATGAGTTAGTCAAATAGCCCTCGAAATAAGCTTTCCAATGATATATAATATGATATACTTTCATAAAAGAAACATACCAGAAATATCTTTTCTACTAAGAGCACATATATCTTGCCTTCCAAAACAACTCAACCCTTATCACCTTATACCTCCAACATTAGGCAAAAATTAATTTTAATAATAAAAAATTACTTGCCTCTAGAGGGAATCGAACCCTCATCGTCTGCCCATGCACTTCCTTAACCGTGACGCCAATGACCACGTGAGCACAACGCTCACATGAGACAATAAGCGCGAAAGGCGCTTTTGTCTTCTCCTCTCTCTTCGCAAAACAAAACGTGGGCCTTTCTTGCCCCGAAAACACAACCAAATGTGGGCCTTTTTTTTGCCCCAAAAATCTCAACCGGCGGGAATCGAACCTCAGTCTTCTGCCTAGCAAAACACCTTTGTCTCCCCTCGCTCGTCGTTAGGCCACGCTTGCCACACGAATTATCTTCTGCGCTCGCCGTCTTCTCTCCACTTTGATTCCCAGGTTTTTAAACAAAAGCCTTGGTGTATATATATGCACCCTTCATTATTTTTCCAACGTCGACGGATTTTGAATAATTCGATTTTTATGATGACGTCGATGGTGATGTCATTAAATTTTAATTTTAAAATTTAAATATTAAATTTTAAATATTAAAATTTGCACCGATTATTCAAGGTTGAATATCTTCATCTCCAGGGCACCTTTTTTGATGAAACGAAAAGCCAACCTGGGTTTTAAGAAAAACCCATATCAAATCTGCCATCCGTGGTTTTAAATAAAACCTTTTATTTTACCTGCCTTGGTTTTCACAAAAACCCTATTTTTCGAAATATCATAAATGCTTATTTATGAACTATTTCGGTCACCAAAACCAAATGTGATCCATGTGACATCAATGACAACATAAAATGCCTCATATTACCTCAAATTTCCAACAATCTCCCCCTTTTTCATTGATGGCAACACCTCTAATGCAAAAACCATAATCACTACAAAAACCATCTCTGAGAATCAAAGTTGCTCCCCCTGACTCAATACTTTCTATGGAGGCTGCTCCCCCTAACTCAATGCTCTCTTTGGAGGCTGCTCCCCCTAACTCAATGCTCTCCCCTTTACTCAAATCTCTCCCCCTTTGACATCAATGGCAAAAGGGACACCTATGGGGCTAAAATATATGACTCTTAAGCTTAGCCCCCTCACCACCTTCTCTCTTGAGGTGATTAATTTTGGGGTGGGAGTATCTTTACTCCCATATCACTTTGTTTCTTTCCTCTATCAACTTCCTTCCATGTTTTTCTGATATCCTTCTCTTGATGAATCACTTGATCTTCTTGTCTTGACCCTGTTTGGAATTGAGTCCTACACCACCTTGCAATATGCCCAAAGTTATTGCAATTAAAACACTTGATATTGTAGCCTTTGGTTGGTGCCCATGTCCTAAAATTATTCTTGAAATAATTTCCATATCCATTCCTTTCCTAAACCCTGTATTGTGAAGCTCTGTTTTCATGACCATTATGACCATGACTTCTAAATTGTGTAGCTCTAAAACCAAAACCATGTTGCTCATTTCCTTTGCACTGAAAAGCTTTATGACCAATCCTGTTACATGAGAAGCAATGTCCCTAAAAATCATACCTTCTTCCTTTGAAGTTTCTTCTAGCAAAATCAAACTTCTTTGATCCATGGATCCTGCAATGTATAGCCCTGTGTCCAAATCCATTACAAGAAAAACAATGTCCTTGAAAAGCCCTTTGTTCATGCCTTGGTTCCTCATACCTTTCTTGACCATTATCCTTATGATCATCTTCAACTTGTGCATTGCATTCTTGAACCTTCTTTGTAGCATCTAAAACCTCTTCCTTAGTTTCTTCCTTGCCTTTCTCTTCAATAATTTCTTTTCCCTTTGAACTTGATTCACCTATCTCAAAACAAGAACCAAATTGAATATTTGGAGCCATAGGAACTTTGGAACTTTCCTCACAAATCTTAGGTGCTTCCTTGCTTTCATCTTTTAGAACTTCCTTTCCTTTTGAGTGTGATTCCCCAAACCTAAAATATGAGACCTTTGGTGCTTTGGAATCTCCTTTCCTTATTGAGAACTTAAAGTATCCAGCTTTTCCTTGAGAACCTTTCTTCCTTATATTTAAAATGAAACACTCATGTTCTAAATATACTTGTGTACTTATTTTTGATTTCCTTCTTCATACCAATTCTTTATAAATGATTTCTTCAAATTCTTCTTCAATTTCTTTCAAATCTGCTAATTCATTTATTAGGTCCCCAAATTTTTGGAGCTTCTTCTTCTAACTGATCACATATTTCTTTCCTCTCCTTTAGTTTCTTATGATCCAAATCTTTTGATTCTTGAGCTCTTTTTCAATTCTTGAATTTGATTAAATCATATTGACTTTTTTATTTTCTTGAACCTTATTTTCAACCTCTTATTTTCTTTTTCATTCTAATTTTATTTCTTGTTTTGTGAATTCTCTTCTTCATCATCATAATCTTGGAATTGTCACTAAACTTTCTTTCTTCTTCAAATAAACTTTCCTTGTTGCAATTGTTGTAGTATGTGCAATAATCATATATATGCCCAAATCTCCGCATATGAAGCATTTTAGTCTTCTTAGATTTCTTGTACCTATCTTCTTGCTCAATGGATTTGAAGCTCTTCATGTCTTTCTTAATAATTTATCTTCTTCTTTATCTTCAATACCTAGGAATAGATTTTCTTCTTTTTCTTCATTTATTCCAAAGAATCTTCATTCTTCTTCATACTATTTGATCTTTATCACTATAATCTGAGTTATCACTTGCTTCTACAATGTAGTAAGATTTCTTTGACAACTTTACCTTGGAATCTCCTTGATAAGTATTCCTCAACTTGGTCCACATATCATTAGGTGAAGTACATACCATGACTTTGCAAAATCTGATCTCATGTAGCCCACTCAAAATATAATTCATTGCTCTTGCATTTATCTCAACCAATTTCTTGGTAGTCTTATCTTCCTCGAGATCACCTTCAACCTTATACTATTTTTCAACCATCTTCCATACATCATATCCTTGTGATATCAATTAGTTCTTCATCCTCATGCTCCAAAAAGCATAATTGTTATCATCAAACAATGGAGCTTATTTGGGTATTCCATTCTTTGACCATTTGTGTTCTTGTAGAATCTTCCCTCAAGTTGTTAGCCTTTCTGAAGGAACCCACTCTGATACCAATTGAAGAACACAAGCTTATACTTGAGAGGGGGTGAACAGTATAAGACCACTTTTTACTTTCTTTCCAAATCAATATCATATGTCCTGTGATAAATATAGCAGTATCAATAGCAGATAATCAAATCAATAGCACAAATACCATACACAATAGAGACACCACAATTTACGTGGTTCACCCAATGTGGGCTACTCCACGGAGAAAATATTTTACTAAAAATTTCTCAATCAATCTCTTTGGGAATCACTCCCAATTACAATGTTTATGGATCTCTGTCCAAAGGAGATGCTAATCCCCTAATCTCAAGTTCATGGATCTCTTCCATAGGAGAACTCTTTCCCCTTCTGCTCTTGCTATGTGATCTTCTAGAAGACTCTGTCTCTCTGCTGCATTGATTGGTGGACCTCTCTCCACTTGAAGACTCCTCACTCAGATCTATCTTCAACTATGTTGGCTATTGGATCTCTATCCACTGAGACTCTGTCCTCTGTACTCTATCACCTCCAAATCTCTATCAATAGGCTCACTAAGAACCTTCTCAATAGGCTCACATAGAACCTGCTTAACAAGCTCACACATAACTTGTCAAATCTTCTTAACAAGCTCACATAGAACTTGTCCAAATCTGCTCAAGCAAGCTCACCAAGAACTTGCCCAAATCTGCTCTAGCAAGCTCACCAAGAACTTGCCCAAATCTGCTCTAGCAAGCTCACCAAGAACTTGCCCAAATTTTCTCTAGCAAGCTCACTAAGAACTTGCCCAAATTTGCTCTAGCAAGCTCACTAAGAACTTGCCCAAAATTTGCTCATGCTGTCTATAAATCTATCTCAAAGGCCTTCTCAAAGGCTCAACCAATCATGCTCAAGTAGCACTCAAATCTCAACCACAAGTCTATGATGAACTCAATAATGAATGGTAAGGTACTCTATGATGATGATAGCAATGATCCACAATGATCTCAACTCAAGTCAATCTCATAGAAGCATAAAGAGAATTGTTAGAGACTCTATATGTTCTATACTCAAATCCCAATCTCAACTCAATAGAAGCATAAAGAGAATTATTAGAGACTCTATATGTTCTATACTCAAATCCCAATCTCAACTCAATAGAAGCATAAAGAGAATTGTTAGAGACTCAATATGTCCTATTCTCAAACTCAAATCAGAATATAGAATAGATTGTTTCTAGGAACTTGAACAACCACATGCATCCCCTTGACTAGGCTTAATCAACTCAACTCAATCAATTACCTCAAGGATCAATCCTTTCTCACAAACCCTAGTCCAAGCATGTATCAACCATCTCACAATGTTTCCAACAATGCTCAATCACAAGTCTTCACATAACAATGATACTCATGTTCTTCTATAGCTCAAGTTCATCTCACAATCAATGGGCTTCAACAACAATGCTTATAAACAAGGTTTAAACACAACTCTCAAACCAGAAAACCTTGAAGCATTCAACCAACCAATTTTGAAAAGGAAACCACAATACAATCCTTTTCCCTCCAATGATATTTCAGAAATCAACCACCACAATCAATCAATAGGAGAATGTGCCCATACCTTTTTATGAAGAGAAGAACCCCTTTGGAAATCTGCCACACTCAATCACACTTTGACAAAGAGCACAACAATATTTACTTTTCAACCCCTTCACAAAAATAGAAATATCTCTCTATACACTCCTTATTTCTCCTTCTAAATGAGTTAGTCAAATAGCCCTCGAAATAAGCTTTCCAACGATATATAATATGATATACTTTCATAAAAGAAACATACCAAAAATATCTTTTCTACTAAGAGCACATATATCTTGCCTTCCAAAACAACTCAACCCTTATCACCTTATACCTCCAACATTAGGCAAAAATTAATTTTAATAATAAAAAATTACTTGCCTCTAGAGGGAATCGAACCCTCGTCGTCTGCCCATGCACTTCCTTAACTACGGCGCCAATGACCACGTGAGCACAACGCTCACATGAGACAATAAGCGCGAAAGGCGCTTTTGTCTTCTCCTCTCTCTTCGCAAAACAAAACGTGGGCCTTTCTTGCCCCGAAAACACAACCAAACGTGGGCCTTTTGTTTGCCCCAAAAATCTCAACCGACGGGAATCGAACCTCAGTCTTCTGCCTAGCAAAACGCCTTTGTCTCCCCTCGCTCGTCGTTAGGCCATGCTTGCCACACGAATTATCTTTTGCGCTCGTCGTCTTCTCTCCACTTTGATTCCCAGGTTTTTAAACAAAAGCCTTGGTGTATATATATGCACCCTTCATTATTTTTCCAACGTCGATGGATTTTGAATAATTCAATTTTTATGATGACGTCGACGGTGATGTCATTAAATTTTAATTTTAAAATTTAAATATTAAATTTTAAATATTAAAATTTGCACCGATTATTCAAGGTTGAATATCTTCATCTCCAGGGCACCTTTTTCGATGAAACAAAAAGCCAACCTGGGTTTTAAGAAAAACCCATATCAAATCTGCCATCCGTGGTTTTAAATAAAACCTTTTATTTTACCTGCCTTGGTTTTCACAAAAACCCTATTTTTCGAAATATCATAAATGCTTATTTATGAACTATTTCGGTCACCAAAACCAAATGTGATCCATGTGACATCAATGATCCATGTGACATCAATGACAACATAAAATACCTCATATTACCTCAAATTTCCAACAATATCCCCCTTTGTCATTGATGGCAACACCTCTAATGCAAAAACCATAATCACTGCAAAAACCATCTCTGAGAATCAAAGTTGCCCCCCCTGACTCAATACTTTCTATGGAAGCTGATCCCTCTAACTCAATGCTCTTTTTGGAGGCTGCTCCTCCTAACTCAATGCTCTCCCCTTTACTCAAATCTCTCCCCCTTTGATATCAATGGCAAAAGGGACACCTATGGGGCTAAAATATATGACTCTTAAGCTTAGCCCCCTCACAACCTTCTCTTTTGAGGTGATTAATTTTGGGGTGGGAGTATCTTTACTCCCATATCACTTTGTTTCTTTCCTCTATCAACTTCCTTCCATATTTTTCTGATATCCTTATCTTGATGAATCACTTGATCTTCTTGTCTTGAACCTGTTTGGAATTGAGTCCTACATCACGTTGCAATATGCCCAAAGTTATTGGAATTAAAACATGATATTGTAGCCTTTGGTTGGTGCCCATGTCCTAAAATTATTCTTGAAATAATTTCCATATCCATTCCTTTCCTAAACCTTGTATTGTGAAGCTCTATTTTCATGACCGTTATGACCATGAATTCTGAATTGTGTAGCTCTAAAACCAAAACCATGTTGCTCATTTCCTTTGCACTGAAAAGCTTTATGACCAATCCTGTTACATGATAATAAATGTCCCTAAAAACCATACCTTCTTTCTTTGAAGTTTATTCTATAAAAATAAAACATTTTTGATCCATGGATCTTGTAATGTATAACCCTGTGTCCAAATCTATTACAAGAAAAACAATGTCCTTGAAAAGTCCTTTATTTATGCCTTGGTTCCTCATACATTTGACCATTGTCCTTGTAATCATCTTTGACTTGTGCATTGTATCCTTGAACCTTATTTGTAGCATCTAAATCCTCTTCCTTAGTTTCTTCCTTGCCTTTCCCTTCAATAATTTCTTTTCCCTTTGAACTTGATTCACCTATCTCAAAACAAGAACCAAACTGAATATTTGGAGCCATAGGAACTTTGGAACTTTCCTCACAAATCTTAGGTGTTTATTTGCTTTCATATTTTAGAACTTCATTTCCTTTTAAGTGTGACTCCCCAAACCTGAAATATGAAACCTTTGGTGCTTTGGAATCTCCCTCTTCTTTTTCTTCGTTTGTGTTAAGTAGCAAATTGGCACACATATCTATAGCCTCTGAAATGCAAGTATCCATTTTTGTTGCTTCTTTTTCTTTGATAACTGGTTCTTCCTTAAAGATTTTTGAAATGAAACCTCCTGATACATATATAGGACCGTGTGTACTTATTTTTTATTTTCCTTCTTTATAACCAAGCCCTGTATTTATAAATGGATCTCATTGTAAATCCAAAAAATTAGCCACTATTTTTGAATTTCTTTGAAATCGTGCTAACTCATTTATGTAGGTCCCCAAACTTTTCTAATATTCTTCTTCTAACTGATCACATCTTTCTTTCCTCTCCTTTAGTTTCTCATAAATAGTGATGCCAAACTCTTTTGATTCCTGAAGCTCTTTTTAAAAATCTTGAATGTGTTGATTAAGCATCATATTGACTTTTTCATTTTCTTGAACCTTATTTTCAAGCCTCTTGATTTTCTTTTTCAACCTCCTGATTTTCTTTTCTTGTTTTGTGAAATTCTCTTCTTCATCATCACTGCTGCTTGAATTATCACTAGAATTGTTGCTTTCTTCTTAAAATAAACTTTCCTTGTTGCAATTGTTGTAGTATGTGCAATCATCATCTATATGCCCAAAATATCTGTATATGAAGCATTTTAGTATTGTTAGACATTTCTTATACCTATCTACTTGCTCAATGGCTGTGGCAAGCTCTTCATGTCTTTCTTCAACAAATTTATCTTCTTCTTTAACTTCAATACCTAGGAATAAATGTTCTTGTTTTTCTTCATTTATTCCAAAGAATGTACATTCTTCTTCATCTGACTGATATTTATCATTGTAATATGAATTATCACTTGCTTCTATAATGTAGTAATATTTCTTTGCCAATTTTACCTTGGAATCTCCTTCATAAGTATTCATCAACTTGGTCCACATCTCATTAGCTGAAGTACATACCACGACCTTTGTAAAATATATCTCACATAGCCCACTCAAAATATAATTCATTGCTCTTGCATTTATCTCAACCAATTTCTTAGTAGTCTTATCTTCCTCGGGATCACCTTCAACCTTATACTCTTTTTCAACCATCTGCTATACCTCATATCCTTGTGATATCAAGTAGTTCTTCATCCTCATGCTCTAGAAAGCATAATTGTTACCATCAAACAATGGAGCCTTATTTGTAGATAATCCATTCTGTGAAGCCATCTATGTTCTTGTAGAATATACCCTCAAGTTGTTAGAATTTTTGAAGGAACTCACTCTGATACCAATTTAAGAACACAAGCTTATATTGAGAGGGGGGTGAACAGTATAATACCACTTTTTATTTTTTTCTTCCAAATCAATATTATGTTATGTAAATATAGTAGTATCAATAGCAGTAATCAAAGAAATGCATAAAAAACATACACAATAGAGACACCACAATTTATGTGGTTCACCCAATGTGGGCTACTCCATGGAGAAAATATTTTACTAAAAATTTCTCAATCAATCTCTTTGGGAATCACTCCCATTTACAATGTTTATGGATATCTTTGCAAAGGAGACACTAATACCCTAATCTCAAGTTCGTGGATCTCTTCCACAGGATAACTCTTTCCCCTTCTGCTTTGCCTATGTGATATTCTAGAAGACTCTGTCTCTTTGCTACACTAACTGGTGGACCTCTATCCACTTGAAGACTCCTCACTCAGATTTATCTTCAACTGTGCTGGCTACTAGATCTCTATCCATTGATACTTTGTCCTCTGTACCCTATCACCTCCAAATCTCTATTAATAGGCTCACTAATAACCTACTCAATAGGCTCACACATAACCTGCTTAACAAGCTCACACAAAACTTGTCAAATCTGCTTAACAATCTCACACAAAACTTTTCCAAATCTACTCAAACAAGCTCACCAAGAACTTGCCCAAATCTGCTCTAGCAAGCTCACCAAGAACTTGCCCAAATCTACTCTAGCAAGCTCACCAAGAACTTGCCCAAATATGCTCTAGCAAGCTCACTAAGAACTTGCCCAAAATTTTCTCAACAAGTTCACTAAGAACTTGTCCAATGCTATCCATAAATCTATCTCAAAGGCCTTCTCAAAGGCTCAACCAATCATGCTCAAGTAGCACTCAAATCTCAACCACAAGTCTATGATGAACTCAAAAATGAATGGTAAGGTACTCTATGATTATGATAGCACTGATCCATAATGATCTCAACTCAATTCAATCTCATATAAGCATAAAGAGAATTGTTAGAGACTCTATATGTTCTATACTCAAATCCCAATCTCAACTCAATAGAAGCATAAAGAGAATTATTAGAGACTCTATATGTTCTATACTCAAATCCCAATATCAACTCAATAGAAGCATAAAGATAATTGTTAGAGACTCAATATGTCCTATTCTCAAACTCAAATCAGAATATAGAATAGATTGTTTCTAGGAACTTGAACAACCACATGCATCCCCTTGACTAGGCTTAATCAACTTGACTCAGTCAATTACCTCAAGGATCGATCCTTTCTCACAAACCCTAGTCCAAGCATTTATAAACCATCTCACAATGTTTCCAACCATGTTCAATCATAAGTCTTCACATAACAATGAGACTCATGTTCTTCTATAGCTCAAGTTCATCTCACAATCAATGGGTTTCAACAACAATGCTTATAAACAAGGTTTAAGCACAACTCTCAAACCAGAAAACCTTGAAGCATTCAACCAACCAATTTTGAAAAGGAAACCACAATACAATCCTTTTCCCTCCAATGATATTTTATAAATCAACCACCACAATAAATCAATAGGAGAATGTGCCCATACCTTTTTATGAAGAGAAGAACCCCTTTGGAAATATGCCACACTCAATCACACTTTGACAAAGAGCACAACAATATTTGCTTTTCAACCCCTTCACAAAAACCAAAATATCTCTCTATACACTCCTTAGTTCTCCTTCTAAATGAGTTAGTCAAACAACCCTCAAAATAATCTTTCCAACGATATATAATATGATATACTTTCATAAAAGAAACATACTAGAAATATCTTTTCTACTAAGAGCACATATATCTTGCCTTCCAAAACAACTCAACCCTTATCACCTTATACCTCCAACATTAGGCAAAAATTAATTTTAATAATAAAAAATTACTTGCCTCTAGAGGGAATCTAACCCTCATCACCTGTCCATGCACTTCATTAACCATGGCACCAATGACCATGTGAGCACAGCACTCACATGAGACAATAAGCACGAAAGGCGCTTTTGTCTTCTCCTCTCTCTTTGCAAAACAAAACATGGGCCTTTCTTGCCGAAAAAACACAACCAAACATGGGTATTTGTTTTGCCTTGAAAATCTCAACTGGAGGGAATCTAAACTTAGTCTTCTACCTAGAAAAATGCCTTTGTCTCCCCTCGCTCGCCGTTAGGCCAAGCTTGCCACATGAATTATCTTCTGCGCTCACCGTATTCTCTCCATTTTGATTCCTTGGTTTTTAAACAAACACCTTGGTGTATATTTATGCACCCTTCATTATTTTTCCAACATCGGTGGACTTTGAATAATTCGATTTTTATGATGATGTCGATGGTGATGTCATTAAATTTTAATTTTAAAATTTAAATATTAAAATTTGCACCGATTATTCAAGGTTGAATATCTTCATCTCCAAGGCACATTTTTTGATGAAACGAAAAGCCAACCTGGGTTTTAAGAAAAACCCATATCAAATCTGCCATCCGTGGTTTTAAATAAAACCTTTTATTTTACCTACCTTGGTTTTCACAAAAACCCTATTTTTTGAAATATCATAAATGCTTATTTATGAACTATTTCGGTCACCAAAACCAAATGTGATCCATGTGACATCAATGATCCATGTGACATCAATGAAAACATAAAATGCCTCATATTACCTCAAATTTCCAACAATATCCACCTTTTTCATTGATGGCAACACCTCTAATGAAAAAACCATAATCACTGTTAAAACCATCTCTGAGAATCAAAGCTGCTTCCCCTGACTCAATACTTTCTATGGAGGCTACTCCCCCTAACTCAATGCTCTCTTTGGAGGCTTCTCCCCCTAAATCAATGCTCTCCCCTTTACTCAAGTCTCTCCCCTTTAACATCAATGGCAAAAGGGACACCTATGGGGCTAAAATATATGACTCTTAAGCTTAGCCCCCTCACCATATTCTCTCTTGAGGTTATTAATTTTGGGGTGGGAGTATCTTTACTTCCATATCACTTTATTTATTTTGTCTATCAACTTCCTTCCATGTTTTTCTATCCTTCTCTTGATGAATCACTTGATCTTATTGTCTTGATCCTATTTGAAATTGAGTCGTACACCACCTTGCAATATGCCCAAAGTTATTGCAATTAAAACGCTTGATATTATAGCCTTTGGTTGGTGCCCATGTCCTGAAATTATTCTTCAAATAATTTCCATAACCATTCCTTTCCTGAACCTTGTATTGTGAAGCTCTGTTTTCATGACCATTATGACCATGACTTCTGAATTGTGTAGCTCTAAAACCAAAACCATGTTGCTCATTTCTTTTGAACTAAAAATATTTATGACCAATTCTATTACATGAGAAGAAATATCCTTGAAAACCATACCTTATTCCTTAGAAGTTTCTTCTATAAAAATAAAACTTCTTTGATCCATGGATCCTACAATGTATAGCCCTGTGTCCAAATCTATTACAAGAAAAACAGTGTCCTTGAAAAGTCCTTTTTTTATGCCTTGGTTCCTCATACATTTGACCATTGTCCTTGTAATCATATTTGACTTGTGCATTGTATCCTTGAACCTTCTTTGTAGCATCTAAATACTCTTCCTTAGTTTCTTCTTTGCCTTTATCTTCAATAATTTCTTTTCCCTTTGAACTTGATTCACCTATCTCAAAACAAGAACCAAACTGAATATTTGGAGCCATAGGAACTTTGGAACTTTCCTCACAAATCTTTGGTGCTTATTTGCTTTCATATTTTAGAACTTCCTTTCCTTTTGAGTGTGATTTCCCAAACCTGAAATATGAAACCTTTGGTTCTTTGGAATATCCCTCTTATTTTTCTTCATTTGTGTTAAGTAGCAAATTGGCACACATCTCTATAGCCTCTGAAATGCAAGTATCTATTTTTGCTACTTCTTTTCTTTGAGAACCGGTTCTTCCTTATAGATTTTTTAAATGAAACCTCCTGATACAAATATAGGACCTTGTGTACTTATTTTCGATTTCCATTCTTCATAACCAAGCCCTGTCTTTATAAATGGATCTCGTTATAAATCCAAAAAAGTATCTAGTGTTTTTGAATTTCTTTGAAATCGTGCTAACTCATTTATGTAGGTCCCAAAAATTTTATGATCTTATTATTCTAACTGATTACATCTTTTTTTCCTCTCCTTTAGTTTCTCAAAAATAGTGATGCCAAACTCTTTTGATTCCTGAAGCTCTTTTTCAAAATCTTGAATGTGTTGATTAAGCATCATATTGACTTTTTCATTTTCTTGAACCTTATTTTCAAGCCTCTTGATTTTCTTTTTCAACCTCCTGATTTTATTTTCTTTTTTTTGTGGAATTATCTTCTTCATCATCACTCTTGCTGGAATTATCACTAGAACTGTTGCTTTCTTCTTCAAATAAACTTTCCCTGTTGCAATTGTTGTAGTATGTGCAATCATCATCTATATTCCCAAAATTTCCGCATATGAAGCATTTTAGTATTCTTAGACATTTCTTGTACCTATATGCTTGCTCAATGGTTGTGGCAAGCTCTTCATGTCTTTCTTCAAGAGATTTATCCTCTTATTTAACTTCAATACCTAGGAATAGATGTTCTTATTTTTCTTCATTTATTCCAAAGAATGTACATTTTTCTTCATCTGATTGATCTTTATCACTATAATATGAATTATCACTTGCTTCTACAATGTAGTAAGATTTCTTTGCCAACTTTACCTTGGAATCTCCTTCATAAGTATTCATCAACTTGGTCCACATCTCATTAGCTAAAGTACATACCATGACCTTTGCAAAATATGTCTCACATAGCCCACTCAAAATACAATTCATTGCTCTTGCATTTATCTCAACCAATTTCCTGGTATTCTTATCTTCCTTGATATCACCTTCAATCTTATACCCTTTTTTAGCCATATTCCATACCTCATATCCTTTTGATATCAAGTAGTTCTTCATCCTCATGCTCTAGAAAGCATAATTGTTACCATCAAATAATGGAGCCTTATTTGTAGATAATCCATTCTGTGAAGCCATCTGTGGTCTTGTAGAATCTGCCCTCATGCTGTTAGCATTTTCGAAGGAACCTACTTTGATACCAATTGAAGAACACAAGCTTATACTAAGAAGGTGGGGTGAACAATATAAGACCACTTTTTATTTTTTCTTCCAAATCAATATTATGTTGTGTAAAGATAGTAGTATCAATAGCAGTAATCAAAGCAATGCATAAAAACCATACACAATAGAGACACCACAATTTATGTGGTTCACCCAATGTGGGCTACTCCATGGAGAAAATATTTTACTAAAAATTTCTCAATCAATATCTTTGGGAATCACTCCAAATTACAATTTTTATGGATCTTTGTCCAAAGGAGATGCTAATCCCCTAATCTCAAGTTTGTGGATCTCTTCCACAGGAGAACTATTTTCCCTTATGCTCTAGCTATGTGATCTTCTAGAAGACTATGTCTCTCTGCTATACTGACTGGTGGACCTCTCTCCACTTGAAGACTCATCACTCAGATTTATCTTTAATTATGCTAGTTGTTGGATCCCTATCCACTAAGACTCTGTCCTCTATACCCTGTCACCTCCAAAGCTCTATCAATAGGCTCACTAATAACCTTCTCAATAGGATCACATAGAACCTGCTTAACAAGCTCACATAGAACTTGTCAAATATGCTTAACAATCTCACACAAAACTTGTCCAAATCTGCTCAAACAAGCTCACCAAGAACTTACCCAAATCTACTCTAGTAAGCTCACCAAGAACTTACCCAAATCTGCTCTAGCAAGCTCCCAAATCTGCTCTAGCAAGCTCACCAAGAACTTGCCCAAATTTGCTCTAGCAAGCTCACCAAGAACTTACCCAAATATGCTCTAGCAAGCTCACTAAGAACTTGCCCAGAATCTGCTCAACAAGTTTACTAAGAATTTGTCCAATGCTGTCCAAAAATCTGTCTCAAATTCCTTTTCAAAGGCTCAACCAATCATGCTCAAGTAGCACTCAAATATGAACCACAAGTCTATGATGAAATCAACAATGAATGGTAAGGTACTCTATGATGATGATAGCAATGATCCACAATGATCTCAACTCAAGTCAATCTCATAGAAGCATAAAGAGAATTGTTAGAGACTCTATATGTTTTATACTCAAATCCCAATATCAACTCAATAGAAGCATAAAGAGAATTATTAGAGACTCTATATATTCTATACTAAAATCCCAATATCAACTCAATAGAAGCATAAAGAGAATTGTTAGAGACTCAATATGTCCTATTCTCAAACTCAAATCTGAATATAGAATATATTTTTTCTAGGAACTTGAACAACCACATGCATCCCCTTAACTAGGCTTAATCAACTCAACTCAATCAATTACCTCAAGGATAAATTCTTTCTCACAAACCCTAGTCCAATCATGTATCAACCATCTCACAATGTTTCCAACAATTCTCAATAACAAGTCTTCACATAACAATGAGACTCATGTTCTTCTATAGCTCAAGTTCATTTCACAATCAATGGGCTTCAACAACAATGCTTATAAACAAGGTTTAAACACAACTCTCAAACCAAAAAATCTTGAAGCATTCAACCAACCAATTTTTAAAAGGAAACCACAATACAATCAATTTCCTTCCAATGATACTTCAGAAATAAACCACCATAATCAATCAATAGGAGAATGTGCCCATACCTTTTTATGAAGAGAAGAACCCCTTTGGAAATCTGCCACACTCAATCACACTTTGACAAAGAGCACAACAATATTCACAAAAACAAAAATATCTCTCTATACACTCCTTATTTCTCCTTCTAAATTATTTGGTCAAATAGCCCTCGAAATAAGCTTTCCAATGATATATAATATGATATACTTTCATAAAATAAACATACTAGAAATATCTTTTCTACTAAGAGCACATATATCTTGCCTTCAAAAACAACACAACCCTTATCACCTTATACCTTCAACATTAGGTAAAAATTAATTTTAATAATAAAAAATTACTTGCCTCTAGAGGGAATTGAACCCTTGTCATCTGCCCATACACTTCCTTAATCATGACGCCAATGACCACGTGAGCACAACGCTCACATGAGACAATAAGTGCAAAAGGCGCTTTTGTCTTCTCCTCTCTCTTCGCAAAACAAAATGTGGGCATTTATTGCCCCCAAAAACACAACCAAACATGGGCCTTTTGTTTACCCCAAAAATCTCAATTGGTGGGAATCGAACCTCAGTCTTTTGCCTAGCAAAATGAATTTGTCTCCCCTCACTCGCCGTTAGGCCACGCTTACCACACGAATTATCTTCTGCGCTTGTCGTCTTCTCTCCATTTTGGTTCCCCTATTTTAAAACAAAAGCCTTGGTGTATATATATGCACCCTTCATTATTTTTCTAGCATCGATAGATTTTGAATAATTTGATTTTTATGATGACGTCGGTGGTGATGTCATTAAATTTTAATTTTAAATATTAAAATTTGCATCGATTATTCAAGGTTGAATATCTTCATCTCCAGGGCACCTTTTTTGATGAAACAAAAAGCTAACATGGGTTTTAAGAAAAATCCATATCAAATCTACCATCGGTGGTTTTAAATAAAACCTTTTATTTTATCTGCCTTGGTTTTCATAAAAAATACTATTTTCTGAAATACCATAAATGCTTATTTATGAAATATTTCGGTCACCAAAATCAAATGTGATCCATGTGACATCAATGACAACATAAAATGCCTCATATTACCTCAAATTTCCAACAGTCTCCCCCTTTGTCATTGATGGCAACACCTCTAATGCAAAAACCATAATCACTGCAAAAACTATCTATGAGAATCAAAGCTGCTCCCCCTAACTCAATGCTCTCCCCTTTACTCAAATCTCTCTCCCTTTGACATAAATGGCAAAAGGGACACCTATGGGTCTATAATATATGACTCTTAAGCTTAGCCCCCTCACCACCTTCTCTCTTGTGGTGATTAATTTTGGGGTGTGAGTATCTTTACTCCCATATAACTTTATTTCTTTCCTCTATCAACTTCCTTCCATGTTTTTTTGATATCCTCTCTTCATGAATTACTTGATCTTCTTGTCTTGAACCTGTTTGGAATTGAGTCCTACACCACCTTGCAATATGCCCAAAGTTATTGCAATTAAAACACTTGATATTGTAACCTTTGGTTGGTTCCCATGTCCTAAAATTATTCTTGAAATAATTTCCATATCCATTCCTTTCCTAAACCCTGTATTGCTCTGTTTTCATGACCATTATGACCATGACTTTTGAATTGTGTAGCTCTAAAACCAAAACCATGTTGCTCATTTCCTTTGCACTGAAAATATTTATGACCAATCCTGTTAAATGAGAAGAAATTTCCCTAAAAACCATACCTTATTCCTTTGAATTTTCTTCTATCAAAATCAAACTTCTTTGATCCATGGATCCTGCAATGTATAGCCCTGTGTCCAAATCTATTACAAGAAAAAAAATGTCCTTGAAAAGTCCACTGTTTATGCCTTGGTTCCTCATACCTTTGGCCATTGTCCTTGTAATCATATTTGAATTCTGCATTGCATCCTTGAACCTCCTTTGTAGCATCTAAATCCTCTTCCTTGCCTTTCTATTCAATAATTTCTTTTCCCTTTGAACTTGATTCACCTATCTCAAAACAAGAACCAAACTGAATATTTGGAGCCATAGGAACTTTGGAACTTTCCTCAAAAATCTTAGGTGCTTCTTTGCTTTCATATTTTAGAACTTCCTTTCCTTTTGAGTGTGATTCCCCAAAATTAAAATATGAAACCTTTGGTGCTTTGGAATCTCCCTCTTCTTTTTCTTCATTTGTGTTAAGTAGTAAATTGGCACACATGTCTATAGCCTCTGAAATGCAAGTATCCATTTTTTCTGCTTCTTTTTCTTTGAGAACTAGTTATTCCTTATAGATTTCTGAAATAAAACCTCTTGATACAAATATAGTACCTTGTGTAATTATTTTCGATTTTCCTTCTTCATAACCAAGCCCTGTATTTATAAATGGATCTCGTTGTAAATCCAAAAAATTATCCAATGTTTTTTAATTTCTTTGAAATCGTGCTAACTCATATATGTAGGTCCCAAAACATTTTTGATCTTCTTCTTCTAACTAATCACATATTTCTTTCCTCTCCTTTAGTTTGTTAGAAATAATGATGCCAAACTCTTTTGATTCCTGAAGCTCTTTTTCAAAATCTTGAATGTGTTGATTAAGCATCATATTGACTTTTTCATTTTCTTGAACCTTATTTTCAAGCCTCTTGATTTTATTTTTCAACCTCCTGATTTTATTTTCTTATTTTGTGGAATTCTCTTCTTCATCATCACTATTGCTGGAATTATCACTAGAACTATTGATTTCTTCTTCAAATAAACTTTGCTTGTTGCAATTGTTGTAGTATGTGCAATCATCATCTATATGCCCAAAATCTTCGTATATGAAGCATTTTAGTATTCTTAGACATTTCTTGTACCTATATGCTTGCTCAATGGTTGTGGCAAGCTCTTCATGTCTTTCTTCAATAGATTTATCCTCTTATTTAACTTCAATACCTAGGAATAGATGTTCTTGTTTTTCTTAATTTATTCCAAAGAATGTACATTGTTCTTCATTTAACTAATCTTTATCACTGTAATATGAATTATCACTTGCTTCTACAATGTAGTAATATTTCTTTGCCAACTTTACCTTAGAAACTCCTTCATAAGTATTCCTCAACTTGGTCCACATCTCATTAGCTGAAGTACATACCATGACCTTTGAAAAATATGTCTCACGTAGCCCACTCAAAATACAATTCATTGCTCTTGCATTTATCTCAACCAATCTCCTGGTAGTCTTATCTTCCTCGGGATCACCTTCAACCTTATACTTCTTTTCAACCATCTGCCATACCTCATATCCTTGTGATATCAAGTAGTTATTCATCCTCATGCTCTAGAAAGCATAATTATTACCATCAAACAATGGAGCCTTATTTGTAGATAATCCATTCTGTGAAGCCATCTGTGTTCTTGTAGAATATGCCCTCAAGTTGTTAGCCTTTTTGAAGGAACCCGCTATGATACCAATTGAAGAACACAAGCTTATATGAGAGGGGAGGTGAACAGTATAAGACCACTTTTTATTTTTTCTTCCAAATCGATATTATGTTGTGTAAATATAGTAGTATCAATAGCAGTAATCAAAGCAATGCACAAAAACCATACACAATAGAGACACCACAATTTACGTGGTTCACCCAATGTGGGCTACTCCACGAAGAAAATATTTTACTAAAACTTTCTCAATCAATCTCTTTGGAAATCACTCCCAATTACAATGTTTATGGATCTTTGTCCAAAGGAGATGATAATCCCCTAATCTCAAGTTCATGGATCTCTTCCATAGGATAACTCTTTCCCCTTATACTATGGCTATGTGATCTAGAAGACTATCATTCTGCTACACTGACTGGTGGACCTCTCTCCACTTGAAGACTCCTCACTTAGATCTATCTTCAACTGTGTTGGTTGTTGGATCTCTATCCACTGAGACTCTGTCCTCTATACTTTGTCACCTCCAAAGCTCTATCAATAGGCTCACTAATAACATGCTCAATAGGCTCACATAAAACCTACTTAACAAGCTCATATAGAACTTGTCAAATCTGCTTAAAAAGCTCACATAGAACTTGTCCAAATCTGCTCAAACAAGCTCACCAAGAACTTGCCCAAATCTGCTCTAGCAAGCTCACCAAGAACTTGCCCAAATATGCTCTAGCAAGCTCACTTCTTTATATGGATATATAAAGAAGAGATATTTGTCATTGTAAGAAATTCATATCATTGAAGAAGAATCTTATGTAATCATTGTGCCCACAAAGTGGCATCTCATCTTGGGAGATCTTGTGGAGTTATTCCTTCCTTAAGGATTATTATTGGTGTTGCCCTACCTTAAGGGTATTATCTATCTCTCTTTCATTTGTGGATTGTTATTGCAGATAATGTATTGTGGATGAATGATTTGATATTTCTGCATATTGGTGAATGGTTCATGTTTAATAATAAAAGTTATGCAACAAGTGGTATCAGAGCAACGATTTTGGAAAAGTGGGGATTTTTGTGTGAAACCCTAGAATTAGAGCAATTTTTTTTGGGAAAAACATCTCATATTTCAGGAGCCATATCTCTGTGCAAGTTTATCTGATTCAAGCGATTCTTGGATCATATTGTGAAGAATTTGAAGAGCTTTAAAATGAATTGTCATATGAAGGAATTCTAGTAGTATTGATGGAGATACGACCTTTTGAAGTTAGTCATCCGAAACAAGGATAGTGACGAATTTCATAGATTTTTTCTAGAAAAAACATCTCATATTTCAAAAGCCATATCTTTGCGACAGTTAATCTTATTGAGGCGATTCTTGGATCAGATTGTGCAAAATTTGAAGAGCTTTAAAATGAGTGGTCATATGAAGGAATTTGAGCAGTATTGAGAGAGATACAACCTTCTAAATTCAGTCATCTAGAATAAGGGTAGAAACAAATTTTCAAGTCACGAATTTTTCAAAAGACGAACTTTGTTTATTTCGGGTAAGCAAAGCAGTTGCACTTTATTTTGTTTGGAAGAAAAATGGTAGATCTAGTTGTCTATGTGGAATTTTAGCTTCAAATCAATGGAAAGATATTTATTTCCATAAAACCCTAGTTTGCATTAGGGCATGATATATATTTTCATGAAACCCTAGATTTGCATTATCTGGAGGTGAACTTATGGAGCTAGAAATATTTTTTAGAGAAGATGATATTGATGTTAGGGAATGGTGGAAAACATTTAGGTCTCCATATCATAATATTTCTTTTGAGAAATCCTTCCTTGATATATGTTTTAAAGGGAAAGCTTTGTCTTGGTGGATAAAATTTTGTAAAGAAAGGAATAATGAATATACTTGGGATGAAATAGAGCATGAATTCTTGAGTATATGGGATCCATATTATATAGATTACCTAATGGATATCATCGAAGACGATGAAAAGAAACTACAGGAAACTCAAAATGAGCAGAATGCAATAAAAAGAGAATGTGAAGTTTTAAAGAAACAAAATGAAGACTATGAAAAAGAAATAAAATTACTCAAGAAGAAAGAGGAAAAGGTCAGGGAAGATAAAAAAGATGTCAATATGCAGACAGAGGAAACCATACCTTTGGTAGAAGATAAATTAGAAAATGGACAAAGGAATTTGTTTGAATCTAAAAAGTTTATTATGCAAGTTCATGGAAGCATTCAAAAGGAACAAGTTATTATTTCCATTGACCCTGTTAGTAGATATAATTTTATTAATATTTCTTTGGCTAAGAAGTTGCAAGTTCAAGCAACAAAAATCACGGGCATACAGCTAGAGGGTGAGAATGTTCAGATTTTTGAAGATTTAAAGATCACCATGGATAAATATGTTTTACATTCAGATTTCTATGCTATTGAGATGGATGATAAGGATATTGTTCTTGGTTATCCTTGGTTAGATTCTTTGGGTACTGTTAACATTAATGTGCAAAATAAGTTTATGAAGTTATGGTACAGGAAAAAGAAGATAACATTACAGGATATTTCTCAGCTTAAGGAGCAGGGATCCAAGGAAAATCAAGAAGCGGTTGTAGAGAAACAAATTGAATAACCTGAAACAAAATCCAAGAACGCCGTAGTAGCAAAAGAGTCCATGGAAGAAGTAGCAAAAACTAATTTAGTGGAAATAACAGTAACAGAGTCCAAGGAAGCTTTGATAGAAGAGCACAAGGACACACCAAACAAAGAGAACATGAAGAACAATGTATAGAGGAATTTAAAATAATGGAGCCAAATGTTGAAAATTCAAAGAAGGTAGAAAATCAAGTAAAGGTTGCACCATATCACCATCCACACCACCATGAGCGGAAACAATATTGGAGGCATGGTTCAAGGCAACAATATTATGGTTCTACATGTAATCAGCAAGGAACCAACTATGGCAGTTTTTGGCAAAGAAAGCATAGTGATCATGGTTTTAGCATGGTTCATCAAAGATCAAGGAACAAGTGGACCCATCATTCAAGTTATCAAAATACAGTAGGAGAAGCGTGGAGCCAACGAAGCATATTTGGATACTCAAGTAACAAAATGGCGTACCAGCATCAATGTGTTTCACTTGGATGGATGGATGATCGAGATTGGTACCAATTGCTAACATTGCTTAGCAAATCATACTATCAGGTTTCTCCATATGTTTCGAGGACGAAACATTTGTAAGGAGGGTGGCATGGTAGGGTACCTAGGAATAGATATTTGGGGATATATTATTATATTGTATAAGGGTTGGCATGGGCCACACAACCCAAGGTTGATTGTATTATAATATTATATTATATTTTAATATAATATAATATTGGTAGTAGGCTCTCCAAAGTAGAATAAGAATATGGATATATAAAGAAGAGATATTTGTCATTGTAAGGAATTCATATCATTGAAGAAGAATCTTATGTAATCGTCGTGCCCACGAAGTGGCCTCTCATCTTGGGAGATCTTGTCGAGTTATTCCTTCCTGAAGGATTATTATTGGTGTTTCCCTACCTTAAGGGTATTATCTATCTCTCTCTCATTTGTGGATTATTATTGCGGATAATGTATTGTGGATGAATGATTTGATATTTTTGCATATTGGTGAATGGTTCATGTTTAATAATAAAAGTTATGCAACACTCTATATGTTCTATACTCAAATCCCAATCTCAACTCAATAGAAGCATAAAGAGAATTTTTAGAGACTCAATATGTCCTATTCTCAAACTCAAATCATAATATAGAATAGATTGTTTTTAGGAACTTGAACAACCACATGCATCCCCTTGACTAGGATTAATCAACTCAACTCAATCAATTACCTCAAGGATCAATCCTTTCTCACAAACCCTAGTCCAAGCATGTATCAACCATCTCACAATGTTTCCAACAATGATCAATCACAATTCTTCACATAACAATGAGACTCATGTTCTTCTATAGCTCAAGTTCATCTCACAATCAATGGGCTTCAAAAACAATGCTTATAAACAAGGTTTAAACACAACTCTCAAACCAAAAAACCTTGAAGCATTCAACCAACCAATTTTTAAAAGGAAACCACACTACAATAATTTTTCCTCCAATGATATTTTAGAAATCAACCACCACAATCAATCAATAGGAGAATGTGCCCATACTTTTTTATGAAGAGAAGAACCCCTTTGGAAATCTGCCACACTCAATCACACTTTGACAAAGAGCACAACAATCTTTAGTTTTCAACCCCTTCACAAAAATAGAAATATTTCTCTATACACGCATTAGTTCTCCTTATAAATGAGTTAGTCAAATAGCCCTTGAAATAAGCTTTCCAATGATATATAATATGATATACTTTCATAAAAGAAACATACCAAAAATATATTTTCTACTAACAGCACATATATCTTGCCTTCCAAAACAACTCAACCCTTATCACCTTATACCTCCAACATTATCTACACCTAAACTGGTGGGAATCGAACCTCAATCTTCTGCCTAGAAAAATGCCTTTGTCTCCCCTCACTCACCGTTAGGCCATGCTTGCCACACGAATTATCTTTTGTGCTCGCCGTCTTCTCTCCATTTTGATTCCCCGATTTTTAAACAAAAGCCTTGGTGTATATATATGCACCCTTCATTATTTTTCCAACATCGATGGATTTTGAATAATTTGATTTTTATGATGACGTCAGCAGTGATGTCATTAAATTTTAATTTTAAAATTTAAATATTAAATTTTAATTTTAATATTTAAATATTAAATTTTAAATATTAAAATTTGCACCGATTATTCAAGGTTGAATATCTTCATCTCCAGGGCACCTTTTTCGATGAAACGAAAAGCCAACCTAGGTTTTAAGAAAACCCCATATCAAATCTGCCATCCATGGTTTTAAATAAAACCTTTTATTTTACCTGCCTTGGTTTTCACAACCCTATTTTTTGAAATATCATAAATGCTTATTTATGAACTATTTCGGTCACCAAAACCAAATGTGATCCATGTGACATCAATGACAACATAAAATGCCTCATATTACCTCAAATTTCTAATAGTTAGATAACTATTTTAGACAGTCAAGAAGATCTACAAGTTCATCTAGTAAAAAGTAACAATAAGGTGAATCTAACCACCTCACAATATTTCGTCTACAAAGATCATTAAGGTAAGTGTTGGCATTTTTGCCACATTGTTTTTGTTTTTTTTGTTCAAGTAAAAGAATGCTCATATTGTAAAGAAAAAATCCTCATTCCTCTATTTGTAAGTGAAAAAAGCAAAGGTATCATGATTTCGCGACATGTCACGATTTCACGACCTGTCATGTTTTCGCAGCGTCCATACCATAAAAAAGCTAAGCCCAAAAGATGTCGCAATATCGCGACATGTCGCATTTTTGTGACCTGTTGCATTTTCGTGGGGTCCAAAACCAAAAAGGTGCAAGCATGGAAATTTGTCGCGATATCGTGACCTATCACAGTTTTGCGGTGCCAAATGCAGAAAAGGGTTAAGTCAAGAAAGTGTCACGATATCGCGACATGTCACATTTTTATGACCTGTCGCATTATCGCGGTCAATGTAGTCAACAACAGCAATGGGGTAATACTGTCGCGATATCACGACCTATCACGTTATCATGGTCAATGCAGTCAAAGGTAGCACTAAAATGAAAATTGTCATGATATCGCGATGTGTTGGAGTTTTGCGGTCAACATAGTCAACGAAAGCACTAAAATGAAGTTGTCGTGATATCGTGACATGTCACAAAATCGCAACTTGTGGTGGCCATGGAGCAGTGTGATAGAAAATGTTGCGATATCACGAAAGAAAAGCAAGCAAGGATAAAATGGTACGGAATGTCTCGATATCACGACATGTCGCGTTATCGTGACAAGGTTGAAAGAAAAACATAAGGCATGAAAGACGTCACGATTTCAGGACATTTTTAGAAATGAAGCTAAGTAAGAGAAACTTGTCACGATTTCATGACATATTGGACAGGAAGGGAAAAGTGCGAAGAATTGTCGTGATATCGCGACATGTCGCATTATCACGAGGCAGAAGCAAGGAGGCGGCCAGATTGTATGGAATGTCACGATTTTGCGACATGTCAAATTTTCACGGCCTAAAAGCATCAAAGTGCAAGAAGAAAGAAAGTGTCATGATTTTGCGACATTATTGTGGAGATCAAGCCAAACGGAGAAACATGTCATGATTTCACGACTTGTTTAAGATGAAAGAGACAAATGAAAAACGTCGTGATTTCGTGACATGTCACATTTTCACGACCTGTCACATTTTCGCGGGTTGAGAGCTAAACCGTACAAGGCAAATGAAAATGTCGTGATATCGTGACATGTCTCATTTTCGTGACCTATCGCGTTTTCATGGGTAAGGAGGAAAAGACAGCGCAAGAGAAAGATGTCACGATTTCGTGACATGTTTCATTTTCACGATAAGGAGTAGCAAAGAAGCCAAAGCAGAGGCGAATGTCGTGATTCGCGACATATCATAGTGAAGAGCCAAAATAAAAGAAGATGTCACGATTTCGTGACATGTCATGTTTTCGCGACTGGTGGCAGAGAGAGAAGGCAGCAAGGTAAAAGTGTCACAATTTCACAACATGTCGCATTTTCGTGACCTATCTCATTTTTACGATAGGATCAATCACAAAAGGCCCGATACAATTCTATTTGCATTTTCCTTCAAGATTGCATAGGGGAATGTGAAGAGAAGATAAGGATCAAGTAAAAGCTCTCCAACTAATTTTTAGATCATGGTCAAGGAGTCTCCAAGATTAAATGTTGCTACGCAAGATAAAAGAACATGAGGCAGTTTTCGATGCCACCAACATTAAAGATGCTTCCAACATTGAAAGTTTTGTTCATGGTCTCCTAACAATTTCTAGCTTGCCCTGATAATGGTCATTTAATATGTCATTTCTTCGAGGCAGATTAAGGGGATTTTTTCTCTTTTCTAGTGCACATTTTGCAGATCATCTCTTCGAAATCTATTGTATGTTTTAAATGCTATGATGCAAAATAGAGAGGGAAGACCTCTATAAATATTCATGTATATCTAAAGCAAAATGAGGGTAGACATTTTGTAAGAAAAACTCTCTAAGTTCTCTGCATCAATAGAAAAGACTTGGCTTCTAAAATTTGTAAGCATTCTTATGTGTGTGATGTCTCTCTATTTTATAAGTCATTTCTGTTCATGCTCATGCTCTTGCTATTAGGTTTTGAATTTTGCATGTTGAATTCGAACATTGCTAGTTAGTGAGTAGATTTTGGAATGCAATCTAGGGATTATCTCTGCAAAGGTGTGAGTTTAATTCTGTTGCTTTCTTTTCCTAGATGCTGCTATACAACTTGGTGTAATTCCTACTGTTAGTCTATCCCAAATCATACACTTCAGCCTGTGGCCATATTTCCATCTCTTTCTTGTTATTTCCATTTCTTCTTGTTATTTCCCTCTCTTTCTGTATTTTCCTATTTCTTTCATGCATCCTTATCTCCAAAACCAGTTTAGATTAGTTTGGGAGCCAGCCCTCTCTAGAGATTAGCCTAAGAGACTTCTCTTTCTCTCGACCTTTCAATTTTGGCCAAGTCTAGGGCACATACATGCATAAAATCCTTTCCTGTGGCAGATTTGTGACCAACAGTTTTTGGCACGCCCGGTGGGACTCGAAAGTCTCATGTTTTGATACCCGAAGGAATCAAGATTTGGATGAACTATCTTGACCTCACAAGCAAAGATTGTAAGTTCATCTGGCGACTCAGCACTACCCAGAAGCCTCCGAATGTGGATATAGTGAAATATGTACTTCATGATCACAAGATCGAAGGCCGAAAAATCTAAAAATCTCATTGAGTTTTTTGAACTTGACAACCAAAAATTAAGCGAACATCCTAAGTTGGTCTCCCCACCACTTTTATCCTCTGCAACATCCTCACAAATAGCTGGTGTGTTTTCTGTTCCTTCAAATTCATCTAGTACTGCTACTAGTTTTCCACCTCTACAGCCATACGTACCATTCCAAATGGCCCAGCAGCCTCCACCAAGGAAGTTCTCAGCATGGAACGATTCGGGAGCCTTGAATTTACCAGCATAGAATCAAGTCCCTCAAGTTGCTTTGAAATATTTTTTGACATATGATGGTATTGGTAAAAATGCCTATGAGCATATTAATGATGTAGCCTCTTTGGTAGCTATCCAGACATAATGGATGAGGATGTGATGGTAAAGTTGTTGGTGTTGTCACTAAGAGGCAAATTGCTGTATTGGTACCGAACATTGCAACCAGGCACCATTGCATCATGGGATCAATTAGGAGAGCTACTAGTAAAAAAATTTCATGAACAAGCTGATCCATACTCCTTGTTGCATCAATTCAATGTGATCCAAAGGCACCCCCAGGAGGAAATAGCTGATTTCAATGTCAGATTTACCAGAAGCTGGCAGAGAATTCCTGATGGTCTTTGGCCTGCTCATGAGCTAGCTGCATTCTATTATCTCAGAGCCTTCAACATAGACATCGGCTTGGCTATTCAAAAATCCAATGTGACTACATTTCCAGAGTTGTTCGAACAAGCACAAAAGGTGAAAGTTGATTTGATTGCTATAGGTAGGCTTCCTCCAAAGGTAACAATGCCTATCATACCTGATCTTCCTAAGCATTTGTATTCTGGTTCATTTTCATAGCCCATGCCTTCCATGTATCCTACCCCATCATGGAGCTCAAGTGCACCTCAGATCACACCCATTCTAGTTCCCCAGCTTCCTGCTCCAACTATTCCATAGTTGCCTACAACAAGCATTCCGCAATACCAGCATACAGGTATAGCTCCCACATCTTACACTGCTCCATCCATGTACCCTTCATCTTCATGGAATCCTCCCACAACTATAGTACCTATGGTTCCCATTCCACGGTTAGCTTCTCCACTTCCAACTCCTGCATTACCTTCCCCATCGATTCCATTACCTTTACCGGCACCGCCTGTGTCCTCAAGCCCAGATCCTCAATTGGCTATTTTACAAGAAATTCAGTCGGCTATGAGATCTCTCACTAACAAGGTGACATCTACGGAACAGAGAGAGGTGGAAAGGAACTATCAGCCACGAAGATTTATGTCGACAGTAACTAGAGAACAACTTGCTCCTAGCAAGGCTATGGAGAAAGTACCTGAAAGGAACTTAGCAATCCTGGTAAGTGAAGAGGCTGGCCTTTCTGAAGTTTCACATGAGCCATCTTACTCGTGTTCTTCCTAAAATGACCCACATGATGAGTCCACTTGCATGGTCCACCAAAATTATTTGCAAGTTCTTGCAGGGAGCCGTGTAAACATGATTCGAGAGGTGGATCTTAATTCCATGAAGTCTCTTGAGGAACACATAGCAATATTGACACGCAACGACAAGAAACCAATGTTGGTAGATTCGGCTAATATGGAGCCATTGAAAGTGCCTCTTGTACAAGCAACAAAGCAAAAAATACCGACAAAGGCTCATGATCCTCCAGTGCAATGAAAATCACCTATTTTGTCAAAGGATTCACTTCCACCACCAGTAAAAGAGAAGGAACAAGATTATGTCTCTCAGCCGCAAGAAAAAATAAAAGAACAAGCCAGAGAGACATTGCGGTATCCATCATTGACCAAACGGTAACGAGTGGAGGCTACCCAACAATATAAAAGCAAGTTTGAATCTGCTAGTGGAGGAAAAGAATAGATCTCCATGGAGTACAACATTGTTGAAGAACTCAAATAGATACCAGCTAAGGTAAGTCTGTATGACACCTTGCAGTTGCTGGGATAGGTAAATCTCTTACAAGAATCCTTGAAGACCATAAAAAGTAAGGGGAAAGCTCTAGCCCAGGTAGTTATGTCTCAAACTCTGACTACTTCAACCACTAGAAAGAACAGACCACCCCCATTTTATCTGTCACTCAAGATGGAGGGTTGGATAGTACATAACTGCCTGGTTGATTTTGGTGCCGCGACAACTGTCATGCCAAAGGTAGTTTGTGAACTGATGGGAATGAAATATACAAGAAGTAGCCCTGGTGTCTTGTAGTTGGATGGGACTCCAGTGAAAATAGTGGGTGTAATCAAGGATATTCATATTGCTCTGCATAATATGCCTCATATTATAGTAATTCATGAGATAGTTGTGGTCGATTTGGAACCATTTTTCAACATGTGTTTGTCAAGGGAATTTACTGCCAAACTAGGAGGCTACCTTTCTCTGGATTATGTTGATCAAGGTGTAGCAAAAGTATTGTCATTGTTGTCAACACAAACAGATAGATCAGTTGATGCAGTTGATGCAGTGGACAGGAGTTCAGAGGTCAGTCAGAACATGTACAGTGAATTTCCAAGAAGACAGAAGTGGCCCAAATTCAAAAAATCAAAGAAAAAGACAAGAAAACTGTCGTGATATCGCGACATGTTTTTTGTCACGATTTCACGACATCTCGAAGGAGAGAGAAAATGTTGTCAAAATTGTTGCGATTTCGCGACATCTCGGAGGAGAGGGAAAAGGCAGTCAAAATTGTCGTGATTTCATGACATCTCGGAGGAGAGAGAAAATGTTGTCAAAATTGTCGTGATTTCATGACATCTCGAAGGAGAGAGAAAATGTAGTCAAAATTGTCACGATTTCATGACATATCGAAGGAGAGAGAAAATGCTAGCAAAATTGTCGCGATTTCATGAGATGTTGGAGGCAAAGAAGGCAAGTAGAAAAACTGTCACGATTTCATGACATGTTGGAAGCAAAGAAGGCAAGTAAGAAAACTATCGTGATTTCGCGACATGTTGGAGGCAAAGAAGGCAAGTAGAAAAACTGTCACGATTTCGTGACATGTTGGAAGCAAAGAAGGCAAGTAAGAAAATTGTCACGATTTCACGACATGTTTGGAAAGAAGGTGCAAGCAAAGAAAAATGTCATGATTTTGTGACATGTTTGGAGAGAAGGCACAGGCAAAGAAAACTATCGTGATTTCATGACAGGTTTGCAGAGAAAGCACTAAGGAGAGAAAGTGTCACGATTTCGTGACAAGATCGAAGAGAAAGCGCTAAGGAGAGAAAGTGTTGCAATTTCGTTATAGGTTCGAAGAGAAAGTTCCAAGGAGAGAAAGTGTCACGATTTTGCGACAGGATCGAAGAGAAAGCACCAAGGAGAGAAAGTGTCACGATTTCACAATAGGTTCAAAGAGAAAGCGCCAAGGAGGAAAAGTGTCATGATTTTGTGACATGTTCCATTTTCGTAGGCCAAAGATAGAAAATTCAAAAGGCAACGAATGTGTCGTGATTTCATGACATGTGTTTTCGCGGGCCAAAGATAGAAAAGGCACAAGGCAGTGAATGTGTCATGATTTTGTGACATGTGTTTTCATGGGCCAAAGACAAAAAAGGCAAAAGGCAGTGAATGTGTCACAATTTTGTGACATGTGTTTTCGCGGGCCAAAGACAGAAAATGTGTAAGGTAGCGAATGTGTCATGATTTCGTGACATGTTGTGTTTTCACGGGCCAAAGACAGAAAAGGCACAAGGCAGCAAAAGTGTCACGATTTCATGACATGTTTCGTTTTCGCGAGCAAAATGCAGAGAAGTGCAAGGAAGCGAAAAGTGTCACAATTTCGTGACATGTCTGGTTTTTGCGGGTGCAAGACAAGAGGTGAAAAAGGAGGCAAAAAATGTCATGATTTCGTGACATGTTAAGTTTTTGCGGATAAAGGGCGAGAAGAGCATAAAGAGATAGAAGTGTCACAATTTTGCGATAGGTCGCAACAACACGATCACTGATAGTTAACTAAAGCAGAACAACAGTTAAACGGGTAGTTGTAGAGGAAAAACATGCAACCAAAATAAGAAGAGTTAACTAGAGTCAATGCGACAGTTACAAGAGCAAGTACAAAAGAAAAGCATGTAGCTATTTTAAGAACAATATAAGAAGAAGAAATCGAACAGTTGCATAAATAGAATCAAAAAATACATGCATGCATAGAAAAGAAGATGAACAGTCATGGTAGAGGTATATGTTGCATGTAACATGTTTAACGAAATGCCCACTCTATAAATACAAAAGGAGTTACATAAAGAAGAAGTTACAGTTGACAAGTGGTAGAAGAGAATATTAAAGGAATAGTTACGGGTTGCATGCATAAATATGGAAGTTAAAAATAGAGACTAATATGATATAAAAGTAGGTCTGCATGAAAAATAAGGCCGTTGTTGTATGTGAGAAATTTATGTGTAAAGAGGGTTAGAAGAGGGCCGAGAGAGAAATAAGCAGAGTCATGAGAGAGTGCAGAGTTTGATTAATTACAGACCAGTCAGGGTCATGTAAACAGCGAAGGCATTTTTATGTCATTAAGATAATTCAGAATTGCAGTCCAAGTTGGTGCTTGGCATTAGGGGTTGGTGCTCCTATCTGTTGAAGCAAAAAAATAAGGAGTTGGTGCTCCTTCCAGTGGCTGCTAGTAAAGTGTTTGTAAAATTAGTGTTTTGCAAAGGCTGGATTTGGATTGGAGTCCAAGCAGTCATTTTTGAGGAGTAGCCAAATTGGTGAACCTCATTACATTAAGTGTTGTAGATTTGAATTTTAATAGCTACACTGATTCACCCCCCTCTCAATTTCATTATGAGAATATCAATTGGTATCAGAGCTAGGTTCCTAAACAAAGCTTAATCAGCTAAGGTGATCTTGGAAGAAACACAATGGCAGATAATGAAGGATTCTCATCAAACAAAGCTCATTTGTTCAATGGAACTAATTACTCATTTTGGAGACTCAGGATGCAGACATATCTGAGTGTGTTAGGATACGACATTTGGTAATCAATAGAAAGTGGATACATAGTATCCGCTACTCCTCCAACAGATACTGCTGAGAAGAAGAAGTTTGAGAATAAATCCAAAGCACAGAATGCCATAATGTGTGGGCTAGTAGACAGTGAACTGATAAAGATCATGAGCTGTAAATCAGCAAAATACATGTGGGACAAACTGAAGAGCATCCATGAAGGAGATAGCAAGATCAAGGAAGCAAAGCTGCAAACTCATCAAGCTCAGTTCAAAGAATTACAAATGAATGACGATGAGAACATAGAGGCCTCTATGCTGAGAGTTAGTGGAATCATTAATGCAATCAAAGGACTCGACAAAAAAATTAAAGATGTGGTTGTCGTGAAAAAGGTACTTAGAACTCTTCATAAAAGATTTAATTCTAAAGTTTTTGCAATAGAAGAGGCTAAAGATCTAAATAATTTTAGCATGGATGAGATGCATGGTTCTTTGACTGCATACGAAATGAGAATAGGACAAACTAAGCCCATAGACAGAGAAGCTACTTTTAAAGCACACAAGGATACAAAAGCTGAACAAGAATCTAAGGATGAAGAGACATCGGATGAAACGGAAGCCAAATTTATTCAAAAACTTACAAAGGAAAAAGAAAAATATAGAGGAAAGTTACCGTTTAAGTGTTTCAATTATGGAGGGGTCGGTCACTTTGCATCTAAGTGTCCAATGAATGAGAAAACCAAAAGTGATGAAGGGTCACACCAAGAAAGAAGTGACTGAAAGAAAAAACCAAATTTTAGGAAAAGCAATTTCAAAAAGAAAAGTTTCATATCCAATAATGTCAACTCTTCTGAAGATAGCTTAGGTGAAGATTCTGAAGAAGAAACAGGTGAAGCTCTGTTCATGGCATTTGAAGAAGAAAAACAGGAAGGTGATACAAAAAGTAAGGATGAGGCTAAAGTTTATCTGGAAGGAGAGTTGGTTGCTACACTTAAAGAGTTGAATACAAAAAGAAAAAAGAATAAAAAGGTCTCAAGAAAACTAGAGGATGCAAATGACATAATAAGCAGTTTAAAAGTACAGACAGAAGAATTTAATAAAATGTCTGAAGAACTCGAAGTTCAATTAACCATGAAAATAGATGAGTGCTGCAAACTGGAAGAAGAGATTGTTGTCTTAAGAATGCGGCTAGAAGAAAAGAATCAAAAATTAAGTTGCTATCACAAACTTGAAGGAAGTTCTGCAAAGCTTGAAAAGATTATAAATAGTCAGAGGACTACGGACATCAAATTTGGCTTGGGCTTTGTCAAAGGAGAATCGTCAAGTGGATCAAAGGCCATAACAATAGAACAAGTAAAGAAAGAAGATAAGATCAAGGTTGATCAAGGAAAAATGAATTAGGCAAAAGAAAGCAATAGTGCCAGGCACGAGAAGAGTGTTGACAATGAGGGATTCATAAAAGTCACACATCAAAGGAGAAGAAAATTTGTGGCTCCTACTACAAAATGGCAAAGACCAATTCCCAGGTTCAATCATTCCTTTTTTGGTTATTTTTTTTAAATGCAATGCTTACGGTCATAAGATTTCAGACTGCATTCATAATATAGGACAAAGAAACTTCACTAGTAGAAATGTCTTTTCACCCTTGATGGATTATGTAGTAGAATGCTATAACTATCATAACTTTGGACACATTGCAAGAAACTGTAGAAGCACATATGAAGCAAACAGATATCAGGAAAGAAGAACTCAACCAAATAGTTTAAGGCAAAACAGAAAATTCTCAAAAAAACATGCACAAGCTACTGAAAAATAAATTCTAAACAAGTAACCAAAACTGTAGCCAAACCAGAGTGGAAAGAAAAGGAGCTACCCAAGGAAGAAAAGAAATCCTTGATTGTTCAGACAACTTTCAAAGCACAGAACAAATCTGCACCATGGATATTGGATAGTGGGTGCTCTAGTCACATGACAGGAGATAAACAAAAATTTGAAAAATTACAAAAATATGAAGGGGGCTCTATAAAGTTTTGAAATAATGATGGAGCCAATATGGTTGGCAAAGGATTAATCAAGATAAGTGATGGACAGATCAATTCCAAATAAGTTATGTTTGTGATTGGTTTGAAGCACAACTTACTGAGCATAAGTCAAATCTGTGATAGAGGTCATGAAGTCATCTTTAAGAAGCAGGGCTGTGAATTCAGAAAAGCACACAGTGGGAAGCTGATAGCTACTAGATTAAGGACTTCTAGAAATATATATACTCTCTCAAAAACTTCAGAAGGAGCATACTTGATTGGACAAGAAGATGAAAATTTGTTGTGGCACAAGAGGCTCGGTCATATTAGCTTTGATAATCTGGTAAAAATAAGTTCAAAAAGGGCAGTAAGAGATATACCCACCATTGGCAAACCAGTAAATAGCATCTGTGCTTCATGCCAAAAAGGGAAGCAAACTAGAGCCACATTCAAATCAAAGAAATACTTCACCAGTAAGCCTTTATATCTAATACATACTAATTTGTGTGGACCCATGAGAACACAAAGCATAAATGGTGACAAATACTTTATGTTGTTCATAGATGACTACTCTAGGATGACATGGGTACTATTTTTAAAGCTTAAATCAGATGCCTTTGAGATGTTCAAGATTTTTAAAAAACAAGTTGAGAATCAAACTGGAAAAATAATTAAATGCCTAAGATCAGATAGAGGAGGAGAATTTATCTCAGAAGAATTTGCAGAATACTATCAAAAATATGGGATCAGAAGACATTTTTCAGCAGCAAGAACACCTCAGCAGAATGGTGTTGTAGAAAGGAAGAATAGGACAGTGCAGGAAATGGCACGGACAATGTTGGCTGAGAACAAAATAGCTAAAATATTTTGGAAAGAGGCAGTCCATACTGCGGTTTACATCCAAAATAGGTGCATGCTAAGGATGCATGAAAGCAAAACACCGTATGAGTTGTGGTTCGGCAAAAAGGCAACAACAAGATATTTCAAAGTGTTCGACAGCAAGTGCTACATCAAATGAACTGAAGATAATCTTGATAAATTTGAAGATAGAGCTGACGAAAGGTATTTTTCTTGGTTACTCAACAAAAAGCAAAGCCTACACATGTTACAACAAGAGGCTAAAGAAAATTGTGGAGAGTGCAGATGTTAAAATTTATGAAGGTAGAGATCGAGAAACAACTTATCAATAAAACTACCCTATTTATGAAGAAGTCATTGAAGGAGATGAAGAAATGGAAACATAAGAGAATCAAAAAATTGACCCAGCTGATTTAAGAATTGACTCAGAAGAAGAAGAAAACAAGAAATTCAAAGCAGTGGTAGTCAGAAAAATCATCCCAAAGAAGCAGATTATTGGGGACCCAACGAGTTGGTATTCGGACTAGAAGAGCAATGAGTGCAGAACTACTCTCTATTATCCAACATTGAGCCCAAAAATGTTGTTGAAGCAAGCACAGATGAAAGTTGGATGAAAGCAATTAATGAAGAACTAGATCAGATTGAGAAAAACAAAACCTGGGAGTTAGTACCAAGGTCGGCAAATAAAAATGTAATCGGTACTAAATGGATTTTTCAAAATAAATTGAACGAAGATGGACAGGTTGTAAGAAATAAAGCAAGGCTGGTGCCGTAAAGGCTATGCACGAGGTTGAAGGTATTGATTTTGAGGAAACCTTTGCACCAGTAGCCAAACTAGAGACAATTAGAATGTTTCTAGCTTTAGCAGTTCATAAAAATTTCAAGGTATATCAAATGGACGTAAAATCAGCATTTCTGAATGGAAAACTGGAAGAAGAGGTTTACATTGAGCAACCAGATGGTTTCCAACTCGGTGATAATCCCAAATTTGTTTGTAAGTTGAGGAAAGCTTTGTATGGTTTAAAATAGACACCCAAAGCATGGTATGCAAGGCTGGATAACTATCTAATTCAACAGGGGTTCAAGAAAGGTTTGGTGGACAACAATCTGTATGTCAAAACAAAGAATGGCCATCTTATTGTCCTTGTTGTTTATGTAGATGATATCATTTTTGGTAGCAACAATGATAAGTCTTGTAGTGACATAGCAAATAAAATGAAGAAATAATTTGAGATGTCTATGATTGGTGAACTTTCTTATTTTCTCGTACTGTAATTCAATCAAAGTGAAAAGGGCATTTTTATTTCTCAAGTTAAATATGTGAAAGAAATGTTGAAAAAGTTCACAATGGAGGACAGTAAACCTATTAGCACTCCCATGAAAATAGGTTGCAAGTTGAGCAAGGATGACAAATCTCCAGATGTAGATCAAACCATATACAGATCTATGATTGGAATTCTGCTATATTTGACAGCTACCATACCAGATATCTTACAGGCAGTATGCATGGTGGCAAGATTTTAGGCTAGTCCCAAAGAGACTCATGTGACAGCCATGAAGAGGATTTTTAGGTACCTCAAGGGTACTATGGAGTATGGGTTATGGTACCCAAAAGGTAAGGACTTCACTCTTATTGCATATTCTGATGCAGATTGGGTAGGATGTATTGATGACAAAAAGAGTACTAGTGGAGGAGCATTTTATCTTGGAGAAAGGTTGGTAGCATGGCATAGCAAGAAACAAGAATCAGTCTCTCTATCCACAATAGAGGCAGAATACATTGCAACAACAACATGTTGTACATAGATATTATGGATGAGACAAACCCTGAAATATCTTGGTATTCACTTCAAAGAGCCAATTTCAGTTAAATGTGACAACACCAGTGCTATAAACATATCAAAAAATCTGGTTATGCATTCTTGAACCAAACATATTGCAATCCGGTATCACTTCTTGAAGGATAAAGTTGCAGAAGGTGAGGTCAAATTGGATTTTGTTCCAACTACAGAGCAAGTAGTAGATATATTCACAAAACCATTGCCAAAGGAAGTTTTTGAGTACCTTCGAAGTAAGTTGGGAGTAGTCACATTTCCCAAGAATTGACTATCAATTGGGATCACATTCTCGGGGGGAGCATTTATGCCTATGTTTATAGTTTTGCTCATATTCATGATTTTTGCTAACTATAACAATGTGTATCTGAGAATGTTATGCATAGACTCAGGGGGAGTCTGCAGCAGCCCTTTGATATTATTGTCAAAGGGAGAGAAGAATTCTAGGAGAGTGCATGAGTGTTGCCAACAATTCCAAAGGGGGAGATTGTTGAGCAAGGTGCAGCAAAAGTATTGTCATTGTTGTCAACACAAATAGATAGATCATTTGATGTAGTTGATGTAGTGGACAGGAGTTCAGAGGTCAGTCAGAACATATATAGTGAATTTCCAAGAAGACAAAAGTGGCCCAGATTCAAAAAATCAAAGAAAAAGACAAGAAAACTGTTGCGATATCGCGACATGTTTTCTGTCACGATTTCGTGACATCTTGGAGGAGAGATAAAATGCTATCAAAATTGTCGTGATTTCGTTACATCTCGAAGGAGAGAGAAAATGTGGTCAAAATTATTGCGATTTCATGACATCTCAGAGGAGAGATAAAATGCTATCAAAATTATCGTGATTTTGTGACATCTTGAAGGAGAGAGAAAATGCGGTCAAAATTGTCACAATTTCGTGACATATCGAAGGAGAGATAAAATGCTAGCAAAACTATCACGATTTCACGACATGTTGGAGGCAAAGAAGGCAAGTAGAACTGTCAGGATTTTGCGACATGTTGGAAGCAAAGAAGGCAAGTAAGAAAACTATCGCAATTTCGTGACATGTTTGGAAAGAAGGTGCAAGCAAAGAAAACTGTCGCGATTTCATGACATGTTTGGAGAGAAGGCACAGGCAAAGAAAACTATCGTGATTTCATGACAGGTTCGCAGAGAAAGCGCCAAGGAGAGAAAGTGTCGTGATTTCACGACAAGATCGAAGAGAAAGCACCAAGGAGAGAAAGTATCATGATTTCATGACAGGTTCGAAGAGAAAGCGCCAAGGAGAGAAAGTGTCGCAATTTTGTGACAAGATCGAAGAGAAAGCGCCAAGGAGAGAAAGTGTCACGATTTTGCAACAGGTTCGAAGAGAAAGTGCCAAGGAGGAAAAGTGTCGCAATTTTGTGACATGTTCTGTTTTTGCGGGCCAAAGACAGAAAAGGCAAAATGCAGCGAATGTGTCACGATTTCATGACATGTTTTGTTTTTGTGGGCCAAATATAGAAAAGGTGCAAGGCAACGAATGTGTCACAATTTCATGACATGTGTTTTCACGGGCCAAAGATAGAAAAGGCAAAAGGCAGCGAATGTGTCACGATTTTGCGACATGTGTTTTCACGGGCCAAAGACAGAAAAGGTGCAAGGCATCGAATGTGTCACGATTTCGTGACATGTTATGTTTTCGCAGGCCAAAGACAGAAAAGGCACATGGCAACGAAAGTTTCATGATTTCGCAACATGTTTCGTTTTCGCGGGCGAAAGGCAGAGAAGTGCAAGGAAGCGAAAAGTGTCACGATTTCACGACATGTTTGGTTTTCGTGGGTGCAAGACAAGAGGTGAACAAGGAGGCAGAAAACGTCACGATTTCGTGACATGTTGAGTTTTCACAGATAAAGGGCAAGAAGAGCATAAAGAGACAGAAGTGTCATGATTTCGCAACAGGTCGCAACAGCACGATCACTGACAGTTAACTGAAGCAGAACAATAGTTAAAGGTGCAGTTGTAGAGGAAAAGCATGCAACCGAAATAAGAAGAGTTAACTGAAGTCAATGCGACAGTTAGAGGAGCAAGGACAAAATAAAAGCATGTAGCTATTTTAAGAACAATCGAAGAAGAAGAAATCGAATAGTCACATAAATAGAATCGAAAAATGCATGCATGCACAGAAAAGAAGACGAACAGTCATGGTAGAGGCATATGTTGCATGTAACGTGTTTAACGAAATGCCCACTCTATAAATACAAAAAGGAGTTACATAAAGAATAAGTTACAGTTGACAAGTGGTAGAAGAGAATATTAAAGGAACAGTTACGGGTTGCATGCGTAAATATGGAAGTTAAAAATAGAGACTAATATGATATAAAAACAGGTCTACGTGAAGAATAAGGCTATTGCTGTATGTGAGAAATTGCTATGTAAAGAGGGTTAGAAGAGGGCCGAGAGAGAAATAAGCAGAGCCATGAGAGATTGTAGAGTTTGATTAATTGCAGACCAGTCGGGGTCGTGTAAACAGTGAAGGCATTTTTATGTCATTAAGATAATTCAGAATTGTAGTCCAAGTTGGTTCTTGGCATTAGGGGTTGGTGCTCCTATTTGTTGAAGCATAAAAATAAGGGGTTGGTGCTCCTTCCAATGGGTGCTGGTAAAGTGTTTGTAAAATTGGTGTTTTGCAAAGGCTGGATTTGGATTGGAGTCCAAGCAGTCATTTTTGAGGAGTAGCCAAATTGGTGAACCTCGTTACATTAAGTGTTAGCTACACTGATTCACCCCCCCCTCTCAGTGTCATTGTGAGAATATCAGATTATTCTCACTTGGAGATTCCTTTCAAAGGGAGAAGAATCCAGATTTATAATCAGAAGCCTTCTACTTTTCATATTGAGAAGATAGGAGAAGAAGAAAATTCCAAACAGTCTATCAATCTGATAACTAAAGAATTGGACAATTCTGATTTGATGGATGAAGTCCTAGATGAACCTTGCTTAGAGGATGACTTTTCAATGCTCAATTTTAATGTCATGGTGGAAAATGAAATTGGTGGTTATTCCATTACAAAGCCTGAAGGGGTTGAAGTTGTTGGCAATTTTGGGTACATTGGGTACATTACCTTTGCTCAAGTGTTGATGTTGTCATTGATGTCAAGAAGCTTTGAAGGTTTATTTGTTGTCAAGTTCGGAAGGGTTTTTGTGAAAACCAAGGTAGACAAAATAAAAGGTTTTATTTAAAACCATGGACAACAAATTTGAAATGGGTTTTTCTTAAAACCCAAGTTGGCTCTTCGTTTCGTTGAAAAATGTGCCCCGGTGATGAAGATATTTAATTTTAAATATTTAGTTTAAATTTTATTTATTTAAAATTTAAATTAAAATTTTAAATATTTAGTTTAAATTTTATTTATTTAAAATTTAAATTAAAATTTTAAATTAAATTAAAAGGGCCGACGTGTTTGGAAATGCATCAAAGTACATATTAAATGAGGCAATTAAATTCTTTAAGGTTTAGGGAATGGTGTTCGACATTAATCGCTGCAGCAATATGATTAAACCCCTACGACGTTAAAATTTTGGATTTGCACGATAATCGAGGAACGTAGAAAAGTGAAGTCCGTGTTTCGTGCGACACATGGGTGTCGAGGTCTTGGCACCGATCAAAGATTAATCTGGGATTACGTGCTCCCTTAGAAGCAAGTGGGCGTGTAGCCCATGTGGTAACTGCGGTGTGGTCAAGGGCACCAGGCTAACAAAGGTCGCGAGATCGAATCGCGTTTTTCTCTGGAGTGGGTGATAAATCTCATTTTTGAAATATACGACATGGTTGATTTTTAAAAGGTAAGCTTCATTTTTTATGCCCAAGGTTGTGTAAGTTGGCGATGGTTGTATTGCGTGACAGAAATATTGTATTAAAGTGTAAGGGAGATATAAGGGAGTGTATAAAGTTTGTTGTCTTGGAGTCAAGAGAGTTTGCGTGATATTTTTGAGAGTGTTTAATTAAAAGTTTATTTTAAAGGTGTGGGAGTCATAAGGGTCTAGTTTTGTTGTTGGGTAAAAATTAAAAGGAGTGTAGGGGAGATATAAGGGTTGGCAATATTTGTTCTAAAATAGTTTTGGTTGAGTAAATGACATTGTGGTGTTATGGAGATATAAGGAATGCTAACTTAATATTTTTACTTTAGTTGGATTGAAATTTAAAAGGGAAATAATTGCCATGGTGGTTGAATTATTTTGACATGACATGTTGGGTTAATAATTTTTATGGAAGATCAAAATTATTAATGGAAGTAGATTTTGAAGGGCTTATTCATCTTCAATAAGGTATGGGCACTTTCTTCTTATGAGTATGATTGGTGTATGTTTTTCCTGAAATAAGATTGGAGTGAAAAGGTATTCAACTAGGTTTCCTTTGGTTGGGTGTAAATCCTATTTTCTGGTTTGTTGAAAACTACTTATGCATTGTTATCCTTGATGAGAGTTTTGGTGAATGCATAATTCTAGTTTGAGGTAGTGGAAGCATTTTGCACTAGGGTTTATGTTTGTAAGTCTTGCTACTTGCATTGAGATGGTGAAACCCTTAGTTGGTTGTTTTGATATTAATGGATGAGATGCTTCCATAGAGGTTGTTTTTGATCAAGTTAGTGCTTTACTTGATACATGATATTGGGCTTACTCCATTGAGTTGATTTGAACAAGTTATTCTTTGCTTTTGGTGATATTGTGTTGGTGGTTGTTTTGTTCAAATATCTTTGGAGGGAAAAGGATTTCTACTTGTTTCCTTTTCTTGTGATGATTGGTTGAATGCTTCAAGGTTAATGTTGAGTTGAATGATGTTGGTTAAACCTTGTCTTTGAGCATTGTTGTTGAAGCCCTAATTGGTTGAGAAAAGATATTGGTTGTTGGAAAGAACATGAGTATCATTGTTATATGAGATATTGCATGGTTGGCAATTGTTGGGTTGTGTTTCATATTCTTGAGAAAAGCATATTACATCTATCTTATTATTATGAGATTTGAGATTGAGTTGAGATTGATATTGAGAGTTAAGTATAGAACATATTGAGTCTCTAACAATTCTCTTTATGTTTCTATGAGATTTGAGATTGAGATTGGGAGTTAAGTATAGAACATATTGAGTCTCTAACAATTCTCTTTATGCTTCTATGAGGTTGATGAATCACATTGGGTCTCTAACAATTCTCTTTGTGGGTTCATGCCAAGCAAGTTTTTCTTGATGAACTTGTGAGCTGTTTTGGACAGGTTTCGTTGGGGACTTGTGAGCGAGGTTTTGGACAGGTTCCATTGGGGACTTGTGAGCAGGTTTTGGATAGGTTCCTTTGGGGACTTGTGAGAATATTTGGACAGGTCCTAGCAGAGGACTTGTGAAGCTGAGTTTGATAGTTCTATCAAAGAACTTGAGGATAGAGGTGCATTGGTTCTATGAGAAGAACCCGAGGACATTTGTGCTAGACCGAAGGATTGTGTTTAGTGCAAATTCGAGGACCAACTTTGGAGGTGATAGAGTTGAGGACAGAGGTCTCTAGCTAGAGCAGGGAAGACAGGTGTCTTCTATGGATAGAGTTCCATTTGCTAAGGGCAGCGGAGGCAGAGGTCTTCTAGAGGATCACCAACTAGAGCAGAGGTAGGGGAAGGTATCTCCTTTGAGCAGAGGCTCATAAATTCATATTGGGGGAAGGTATCTCCTTTGGTCCGAGGCTCATAAAAATTGTAATTGGGAAGGTTTCCCAAAGAACTTTGAGATAACTTTTAGAGAAAAGTTTTATCCGTGGAGTAGCCCACCTTGGGTGAACCACGTAAATTGTTGTGTCACTTTGTGGATGATCTTGTGCATTGTTTTGATATTGCTTTGGATATGTTGCTTTACTGTTTTGAAGTATAAAGGAAAAGTAAAAAGTGGTCTTATACTGTTCACCCCCCCCTCTTAGTATAAGCTTGTGTTCTTCAGAAGTAGAGTTATCTCTTGATCAAGTTGGTCAAAATCCTGTGCAAGATCAGTTCTATTTTGATGTAGCACAATACAAAAATGATGCTGAAGCTGGGACTGTTCGAGTATTACCTTCTAGAATTCAACAATATCCTTCATACCAGTTGACCTGGAGTTGCATGACTAATACAGCAGAGTATGAGGTTTTATGCCTAGGTCTCATGAAGAATGAGACACTTGGAGCGCGATGATTGCAAATCTTTGATGACTTCGAGCTGATTACCAATTAGGAGATCCATGAGTGTCTATCAAAGGTCTGGGATCTAGGAGATCATAGATCCATGCTCTGGTAAGGGTCTCTCCTAAAAGTTCACAGCTAAATTTGGGGGTTACCGTGTACATAGCAAAAAAAAAAAAATTCTCCTTCTCCACCACGAGCTCGCAGGTATGTTTCTTTTCTTTCTCTTTTTTCCTTTTCCTTCCCAGCAGTTAGTGGCTTTCCTCTACTTCTTCTTCCCCTTTCTCATATGCATTTCCTTCCTCTCCTACTCCTTCTTCTACAATTCCTACTCCTTGTTCTTCTATACATAATCAAGCCACTGTTGTTGTTTCTACTTCCCTCTCTGATGTTCCCATTTCTACTTTCCCTTTCTTCTAGTCCTTTGTCTTGTGAGTATTTCATCATAGCTACAGTTCCTCCTACCATCTCCATTCCATCCATTTCCATTTCATTATCTATTTCATAACAGCTGGTAGCACAATAACACCCTATTTCTGTCTCTACCACTTCTGCCCCGCCATCTTCCACCATTCCATCATTCCCCATTCCCATTCCATGGCCTGCGCCTCCACTGGTCATCACTCCATTCATTTCTATTTTTCGTAGTTAAGGTTCTTTTCACTACTACCATGAAGATCCTTTCACAGCACCTGGTGATTACCTGGCTCAACTGAGCTAGGCAAAGTGCAGTAGTTCTAAAGAAATAAGGGAGTTCTAATATTTCATAATTTTTGTTGTAGGTCTTATTTTTCAATGCTGAGTACCAGCACGTGTTTTGTAGTAGCCTACAGAGATGTCTAGCATCTCAACATTCACTTCTCCTATTTCTTTTGTTTCTTGACTCTGTTGCCCAATGGATAAAGGCCTGATGTTCATGCATCAGCAAAACTGTATACCCCGCGAGATGCCAAGAATGTTGGCATTTTTGCCACATTGTTTTTGTTTTTGTTGTTCAAGTAAAAGAATGCTCATATTGTAAAGAAAAAATCTTCATTCCTCTATTTGTAAGTGAAAAAAGCAAAGGTGTCGTGATTTCGTGACATGTCTTGAAATCGTGACCTATCGCATTTTCGCGGCGTCCGTACCATAAAAAATCCAAGCCCAAAAGATGTCACGATATCTCGACATGTCACATTTTCGTGACCTGTCACGTTTTCATGGGGTCCAAAACCAAAAAGGTGCAAGCATGGAAATTTGTCGTGATATCGTGACCTGTCATAGTTTCATGGCACCAAATGTAGAAAAGGGCTAAGTCAAGAAAGTGTCGCGATATCGCGACATGTCGCATTTTCACGACCTATCGCATTATCGTGGTCAATGCAGTCAATGACAGCAAGGGGGTAATACTGTCATGATATCACGACCTGTCGCGTTATTATGGTCAACGCAGTCAAAGGTAGCACTAAAATGAAAACTATCGCGATATCGTGACATGTTGGAGTTTCGCGGTCAACGTAGTCAATAGAAGCACTAAAATGAAGTTGTGATATCACGACGTGTTGCAAAATCATGACTTGCGATGGCCATGGAGCAGTGTGATAGAAAATGTCACGATATCGTGACAGAAAAGCAAGCAAGGAGAAAATGGTACGGAATGTCGCGATATCACGACATGTCACGTTATCGCGGCAAGGTTGAAAGAAAAACATAAGGCATGAAAGACGTCACGATTTCATGACATTTTTAGAAATGAAGCTAAGTAAGAGAAACTTGTCATGATTTCATGACATATTGGACAGGAAGGGCAAAGTGCGAAGAATTGTCACGGTATCGTGACATGTCGCGTTATTGCGCGGCGAAAGCAAGGAGGCGGCCAAATTGTACGGAATGTCACGATTTTGCGACATGTCAAATTTTCGCGGCCTAAAAGCATCAAAGTGCAAGAAGAAAGAAAGTGTCGCAATTTTGTGACATTATTATGGAGATCAAGCCAAATGGAGAAACATGTCATGATTTTGCGACTTGTTTAAGATGAAAGAGCCAAATGAAAAACATCAAGATTTCACGACATGTCACATTTTCGTGACCTGTTGTGTTTTTGCAGGTTGAGAGCTGAACCGTACAAGGCAAATGAAAATGTCGTGATATTACGACATGTCTCATTTTCGTGACCTATCGCGTTTTCGTAGGTAAGGAGGAAAAGACAGCGCAAGAGAAAGATGTCGCGATTTCATGACATGTTTCATTTTCGCAATAAGGAGTAGCGAAGAAGCCAAAGCAGAGGCGAATGTTGCGATTTCGTGACATATCATAGTGAAGAGCCAAAAGAAAAGAAGATGTCATGATTTCATGACATGTCATGTTTTCACGACTGGTGGTGGAGAGAGAAGGTAGCAAGGTAAAAGTGTCACGATTTCACGACATGTTGCATTTTTGTGACCTGTCTCATTTTTGCGACAGAATCAACGACAAAAGGCCCGATACAATTCTGTTTGCATTTTCCTTCAAGATTGCATAGGGGAATGTGAAGAGAAGATAAGGATCAAGTAAAAGCTCTCCAACTGATTTTTAGATCATGGTCAAGGAGTCTCCAAGATTAAATGTTGCTGCACAAGATAAAAGAACATGAGGCAGTTTTCGATGCCACCAACATTAAAGATGCTTCTAGCATTGAAAGTTTTGTTCGTGGTCTCATAACAATTTCCAGCTTGCCCTGATAATGGTCATTTAATATATCATTTCTTCGAGGTAGATTAAGGGGATTTTTTCTCTTTTCTAGTGCACATTTTGTGGATCATCTCTTCGAAATCTATTGTATGTTTTAAATGTTGTGATGCAAAAGAGAGAGGGAAGACCTCTATAAATATTCATGTATATCTAAAGCAAAAGGAGGTTAGACATTTTGTAAGAAAAACTCTCTAAGTTCTCTACATCAATAGAAGAGACTTGGCTTCTGAAATTTGCAAGCATTCTTATGTGTGTGATGTCTCTCTGTTTTATAAGTCATTTCTATTCATGCTCATGCTCTTGCTGTTAGGTTTTGAATTCTGCGTGTTGAATTCGAACATTGCTAGTTAGTGAGTAGATTTTGGAATGCGATCTGGGGATTATCTCTGCAAAGGTGTGAGTTTAATTCTATTGCTTTCTTTTCCTAGATGTTGTTATACAACTTGGTGTAATTCCTGCTGTTAGTCTATCCCAAATCATACACTTCGGCCTGTGGCCATATTTCCATCTCTTTCTTGTTATTTCCATTTCTTCCTATTATTTCCCTCTATTTTCGTATTTTCCTATTTCTTTCCTACATCCTTATCTCCAAAACCAGTTTAGATTAGTTTGGGAGCCAGCCCTCTCTAGATATTGGCCCGAGAGACTTCTTTTTCTCTTGGCCTTTCAATGTTGGCCAAGTCTAGGGCGCATACATGCATAAAATCCTTTCCTATGGCAGATTTATGACCAATAGTAAGCAACTTGGGTGCAAGAAGGTTCATTAGTTGAACTTTAATTATTTGGTTCGTTATCAAGTTCCATTAGGCACCTTATTAAGGTTTAAAAGTTGCAAAGAGAAGGTTGCATATTAAAATATTCAAGGGAGTGTAGAAGATAGTTTCTTATAAAGGTTAATACCTACACATTAAAATAGGAGTTAGATAATTTTTGATAGAAATAAAAATATCATCTTCCTATTATCTAGAAGACATTACTCTTAAGTGAGAGTTGTAGAGATTATAGTGCATTTGAGAGTTATTATTAGTACATATTACGAGTTACTTTGAAGGAGAAATAAGGTAAGATTACTATTGCACTATTCTAGCTATTCTTAAGTGCATTATACTGATTACCCTTAAGGTTTTAAAGTGCATTAAGAGTTTATCAAGAAGGAAGTTTTAGTGCACAAAATAGGGTAAGAGTGAAGTGTCTAGAGATACTGTTGAGCACACAAAACCTGCAGCATTTTGTGGTAAGGAGAAGCCACCAAAAGAGCAATAGAACCTCCATAGATTGGAGAAGAGAACCACCTTATCAAAGAAGCAAGAAAGCTTCAAAAGAGACCATAAAAGTCTCAAGTCTTTGGTGCATTTCAAGGTGGATTCATCTACATCATTGCACCCTACTCTATGTAGCAAATCAAGTGTAGAAGCTAGAGTGTCTAAGGACACTACTATAATGAGCCTATTACAATCTACAAGGGGCCACATCATCAAGACAAAGGTGCACTAGAAAGAAGACTACATTACCCATATTTCAACCATTAAAGTGGGTGGTTTACACAGTCTAAATAAGGAGCTCTAGTAGAAAAATATAGAGCCATACAAGGGCTCAATATCCTTCCATTTGAGGTGTCAAAAGACACCCAAATCAATGCCAATGCAACCAGAAAACATCTGCATAGTACACAAGGGAAGTACATGCTGAATTTCTAGGAAGTAGAGCCATCTAAAAGGCTCGATACCCACCTAATCAAGGTGTTAACGAACACCATAGTTTGGTGCTAAAATCACAAGGAAAATAATGCCATAGCAAAGGATACCTATCACAATGTAAAACCTACAACAAAAGGAGAATAGCAAGGTAATCCAAGCATCAATAGTGCAAGTTGGAAACAACACATAATAGTTGGTAAGGTAAAGAGAAGATAAGGTGAGTTACCCAAGCAATAGAAGTGCCATCCATCTATGTTGGAGAAGAGCCATTGCCAAGAAGCCAAGATAACCTACGAATGAAGTTAGAGAGAATAGATGTTGAAGGAAACAAAGAAGCCAAGATAAGATCCAAGGTTAAAATAAATGTTGAGCTATTTGATTCCATGCAAAGAAGGTGCTTCCATTTGTCTTAACACTACCAAGAATCGAGTGCCACTTGGCACAAGGGAAGTAAGAGCATTTGCAATCCTCCATAATGCTTGAGTTCAAGAAGAAGAGCACCCAGGTTGGTGAGGCATTTCAAGTTTGATTCCTTAATCATAGCTAAGAAGAGTGCTTAAGAAGAAAGGACACTCAAATAAATTAGCACCTTCATTATCACTTCAATTCTCAAGAAGAGCATATTTAGAACTCACCAACCATAGCTAACACTCAAGAGAGACTCAAACTTGCACCACGTAGCATAACAATAAGAATTGTACCACCAAAGGAGAATATCAAAGCCTTGGGTAATACCTAGTGCCACTTGGCACCTGGTCAAAGAAAGGGGAAGCATACTTATAGCCACCAAGAGTAAGAGCACAGAGAGAGGGAGCACATCTCTAGTGAGACTTGAGCACAATAGTCAAAGTGCATTAAGAGGAGCAAGAGACATCCTAGAAGAGCACCATTCGGAGAAAGAGCATTGAATTCTCATGGAGAAGACATAGAAATTCTAGTGCTCATAGTTTACACATCGACATCAAGCCCAACACCAATCAACACGTAGAATTCGAAGGTATATTTGCACTAAATGTTTGCTTTCATTAAAGTATAAAAGGAGGTATAAGGTAGCATATATATCTAAGGTTTAAGTTATATTGCATTGGAGTATCTATAACCTTAGAAAGGAAAGCAATTAAATCAAAGAGTGCATAACCTTAAGAATTAGCTCAAGGAGCATTATATCAAATATTTACAAATAATTAAGTAGGAGAAATAAGGGTTTCTACCTTAGATAATTAATATTATTTTGCAAATATTATTTTCTAAAGTTCCAAAATAGGGAGATATAAGGTATACTACATCAAAACCTTAGACAATTGGAATTTAGAAAATTGATCTATTGAAGTTAAGGTTAAAGAAGGAAGTTCATTAATTGCTTAAAAGAGTTGGAACTATTTACTTATACTTGTCTCATACTCATACTAAAGAGACAAAAGGAATCCAACCATAGAGAACTTCATCAAATTGAAAAGTGCATAAGTTCAATAGGAAAAATAAGGTGAAATAGGAGTTGATTATTATATTACCATCATTCTCAAAACATTACAAAATCAACTCAAAAGGTGAACTAATAGTTGCTAAGCACTTTATCAAGATTAGAGCATACTCTAAACACTAGGGAGACATAAGGAATCCTACAAAACCTAAGTCTTGGAAAGGTTTTATCAAACTAGTTCACATACTCTACACTAGGGAGTCATAAGGTAGACTACTTCAAAGATTCTATCAAAAGTTTTCTCAAAATACTAAAGAGCTAAAAGAAGTCTATTAAAACTAAGGAGAAATAAAGATGTCAACCTCAAAGAATACAATGAACAATGATATGAACAACACTATTAGAAAGGAAAGGGTAAGTGTCATAAAAATTGGAATCAAGAATTTACTTGAAAATTTTGAAGGAGACTTAGACCTTACTTCAAAAGTAATTCATAGTGAAGCCTTAAAAGACACTTTTGAAACCCTCGACTCACTAAAGCAATTGATAATGGAAAGAGTGACATTCAAATTCCTTTATATTTTGGTAGCATATTATATATGGCATTACTTACATTCAAGTGTTACAAGGATGAGAATGTAGAACAAAAAGGATTGATAGAATCACTTAAAAGGAAAACAGAGATGGATGAATCATACCTAGAGAAAATATTTCAATCCTCATGTAGTATTGATACTTCAAGTTCTACTAACTCAAGATCTTATCATGATGCCTTAAGTGTTTGTTTAGAAGCTTCTATATAGAACCAAAATAATGATAAGGACAAAGGTAAAGAGAAAATACTTTTACAGGAATCAGGTGATAGTACGACCACTTATGAGAGCACAAAAACTAGCTTCAAAGACAAGGATAAAGAAGAAGAAGAAAAAAAAGAGGAACCAGATCAAGGAGGCATACAATGCAAAGTAAACTAAAGAACCTGATCAAAATTGAATATGAAGATCCATATTGAAGACTAAAGTCTTCAATACCCAAATAATGTAATACAAGGGGGGTGTTAGAGTATATTACATTATTGGGTACATGTCAATGTACCACCTTGGGTACATAACTAGAGTAGGAGTTTACTTTAGAGTAAAGTTAAGTAGTTACTTCAAGGAATGTAATAAATGCACAAGTGTCAATGTGCAATGATGTAAATGTACAAGGAGTCCACTTGTACATGAGTCATAGGAAAGGTAGATGAAGAGTCATAGGTAGAGTAAGGGCCAAGGAACCTATCTTCCTATATATAGGCCTTATAGTGAGTGAAATGAGAGTAGTAGAGGATATAGTGTGTGTGGTAGAGAATATAGAGTGTGCATAGTATAGATTGGTAGTGGAGTACAATGTAGCTCCTTAAGAATAGTTTATGGAGTGTTCATGTCCTCCATTATACTACATTGTACTATTTTTGTAAGCTTTCATTAATGGTATATTTTTGAGTTATTGCAAAAGTTTATCTTATAGTTTTCCTGCATATTATAGTACCATTATCATATAGTTATCATATATTTCTTATATTACATCTTGTGGTTGCATTTCCTATATCATATACTCATAAAAATCTAACATAGTTAGGGCCCCTATAAAGACATGATGCAGTATTGGGATAAGCTTATGGATCATAAGTTTTTAGAAGCTAATAATTTAATTTTAGGAGGTGATTTAAACTTAACTCTTTCTATGAGTAAAATCTAGGGTAATTGCTAATAGAAATAATCGACTAGCTAATTACTTCATCCAAAAGTTCAAATCCAAGGGGCTAGTAGACCTGGTGCCTATCAAATCTATCCCAAATTGGAGAAACATGAGGACATGAGTTGATAGAATTTCTAAGAGACTAGACAAATTCTTAGTAGTAGAGAGTTTGGTAAATGACACTTACAAATTGAAGTCTTGGGTTGAAGTTGGAGGAGACTCTAATCACTCCCCCATCATGCTTCTTATAACAAAAGAGGAGAAAAAAACACATTGTCATTTTAAATTCAATTTTGAGTGGCTAAAAGAGGATAACTTTGTAACTCTAGTCAAATCAAAATGGGTGAAGTTTGATCCTATTCTAAGAGAATTTGTTAGTATTCAATTTGCATTAAATCTAAAAAGGGTTAAGGCAACAATGGTTTAGTTGGCCCATAAAAATAAACTAATGGATGAGCAAAAACCAAGGGATATTGAGGAGGAGCTTGTAGTGTTTCTAGTAGATTACTTTGAAAAATAATTGGATGAGGAAATAAGGGTTAAGTATAAAAATTTGGGTCAAGAAAAGAGAAGATTGTTGGTAGAGAGAAGCATGGTGGAGGCTTAAAAGTTGAGCACTATGTATTGAAATTAGGGGTGAGAACACTAAATTTTTTAATAGCTTTGCAAATAAGAGAAAAAATAAAATACAATTTGGGAGCTACATGAACAAATGGAAATAAAGTCTCCTTATTTAAAGGAATAGCAGACATGAAAGTAAGGCATTTTGGTCAACTATACAAAGGATCCTGGTCAAGTTAATGTGGATGAAATAGTTATAATAACTTCTCTCTTTCCTAGATTTATAGATGAGGAAGCCAATGATGAGTTGATTAAGAAAGTCTCAAAGGAAGAGCTTAAAGTTGTTTTAACCTCTTTATATAAAGATAAGAGTCATAGACCTAACAGGTGGACTATGGAATATTTTATTGAGCTCTATGACTTTTTGGAGTCTGACCTACTCAAGATTGTGGAGGATTCTAAGAAAACAGGAAGGATAAATGTAGTCTTAAACTCTACCTTCATTGGTCCTATTCCAAAAAAGGATAATCCTTCTTCCTTTGATGATTTTAGACCTATTTCTTTGTGTAAGTATGTGTATAAAATCATAGCAAATATAATTGCATCAATAATTAAAAGGTTCCTCTTTGCTTCTATATCTATTGAGAAATTCAATTTCTTGCATGGTAGAGAGATTCATGAAGCAATTGATGCAACTAAGTAAATTCCTCATACCATAAAATTAAAGAAACTACCAGTAATAGTGATGAAGATAGATCTCTCCAAGGCTTTTGACAGAGTAAATTGGCTATAGTGGGTTATGTGTATAGATGAGGAACTGGATTATGGGATGTATTTTTTCTATTTCTTTTTTAGTTTTGGTTAATGGGATAGCTTCTTAATTCTTCAAATATTCTCAAGGGATAAGACAAGGTTACCCCTTGTCATTACTATTATTTCTTTTGGTAGCCAAGGTATTGAGTAGGTGCATTTTAAAAGCCAAGAGAGAAGCAATAAATAGAATTAGAAGAGAAGATTGTTCATATAGCTTGATATGAAAAATAAGTTTTTAACATGGGAGGTATTATAAAAGAAGAATTCAAATATTCTAGGAAGGTACCATACGTAAGTTAAACAATTAAATAATTGATCATTTACTAGTAGCTTGCTCCTTCACTAGACAGGTTTGGAGAGAGGTTATAGCATAGTTAAAGTTTACTATAGGATGATAAGAAGATTCCTTAGGAGAGTGCTTAAAATATTGGTTTTAAAATAGGTCATACAAATATTTTATAGATCTCCCATTGTTTGTGTCTTGGGGAGTATAATTATCTAGGAACACAATAATGTTTTAGGATCAAGAGAAGCCTACTTGGCAAGTCTCCTCCCAAATCATCAAAAATTTAATAACTATAAGATTTTAGCAACAAAGGTAAATAGACAAATCATCCCTCCAAATATCAATAATTTAGGGGCCTAAGGATTTTTCAATGGAGCTATATAGGGGGTCCTTGGAGTTTGGGGAGTGGGAGGATTACTATATATTTTTTACTCTCATTATTTTAAATTCAAGGCTGTACTGGGAGAAGGTTCTAATAATTATGCTAAATTTATGGAGGTGATTTGACTATGTTGTGGTGGAGATATGTGATATGAAGAGGCGGATGTGGCCTCGAAAAGAGGGTTGGTATAAACTTGGCTAATGTTGGTGTATTGTGGGTGAGAAAATTCTTGCTAAAAAGAAGGAACTTGGTAGTGTGGAATGTTGAGTTATTCTAAGATAGGTCTAGTTGATCTTAAGTAAGCACCAAATTTCTCCATGTCTATGTATGTGATGCGAGTGTCAGTGGGTGTGGAAGGCTTGATATCTGGGGTAGAAGTATGAATAACCCTTTCTACGACATCTGGATTTGAAGTAAACATATAATACAAAGGTCCAACAGAAAAATCAAAATAGTTTATTTGTGTCACACTTACGATATTAGCCATACAAGTGGTTGGAAAAGAGATTATACACTCCATGGATAAAGTGGGTTGGATGGTGGATGTTTGACTCATGATTCTAGCTTGGCTTTGAGTTGAAACCATAAGCTAATGAGCCAAATGGGGTAGTTAATGTGGGGGATGTGTGTGAAAATGTGAAGTGATAATGAAAATACACAAAATCAAACAAACAATTTGAATCCTATGTCTTGCAACAGTGCTTTTGAAATTGTATTTTTTTTTGTGTTGCGATGTATATCTAAGTCTAAATTGCTATGCAGGATGGAGTCCTAAAGTGGATGACAAATGAGGATTTTTTGGTGATGAAATCCAAAAAAATCTCTCATGGGTTGCTATGGTATCTATGGGGCAAGACAACAAATGGAGATGAAGCCCACCATCACTAGTATTGATCAATAGTTGGTGATGAAGTCCAACGTACTGATGTTTAATGTGGAACATGCAAAAGTGTGTGATTCATTTTTTAAGGTTTCTTGTTATATATGGTGTTCACACAGTGCCATGAAACCTTCTTTTAGTCAGCTATTCTAGTGTCCAAGAACAATAATATCGAGTTTCCTCAAAAGAACGTAGGGTACACTGCTTAAGATCGACCCTAAATCATCAAGTTACTCCAAAAATGGAGGGTTCATCTACCTCTTCCACCTTGAATCATCAAGTGATTCCAACCATGGGAGTATGCTCGAATATCTCTAATTGGTTCCAAATTAAAAAAAATAAAGTGGGATACTTTAGCCTATAATGCAGTTACTTATGCTCTTTTGATTTATTGCAAACAATAATTCAGAGCAGCAAATAAGCACACCACAAAAACTTAAATCTAGTGTAATGGATGTTTTAGTGTAACTAAAATGAATGCATGGATGCAAATCTATCCTATGTGTATACTATATAAAAAATATGTAAATTCCTAAAATGTAAAATGCGTTGCTTTTAAACAAAAAGTAAATATTTCTTTTCAATTTCACTTTTTTTTTTAAATAAGAAAAATGGAAAAATAGAGGTGGGGTTTGATCTAGACTTACCTGTAAGACTACATTTTTTTCTTCCCAACTCTCCTGGATGCATTGTAGAGTCTCCTAAATGCGGTAGCGCATTCATACGACCAACGATCAAATTTTGCTGCTTCTAGAAACCCTAATTTCATGATTTTCATGCAATCGAATCTCTGTAAACCTACAATAGAAACATAAAAGCACAAATCAAGAGACAAGGTAAGTTTAAAATATAGAACCCTTTGTGGGTCCCACCATGACCACCATTTTTTAAAGCAAAAATTGACAACACCAATACAACAATAAAAGAATCAACACAATATATATTGCACAATAAAGAATGAGTATTGTACTAAAGTGGGGGGAGCCTTGATCTCCAATGTTACAATATTATTTATATTGATACAATAGTTACAATACAAGGGTTTTGAAAACCCTTGTTCACAAAGAATATTAGGTGTCTTTTGTGTCATCCTTTACTCCAAACAAGTTGTAGGTGGGCTTGAGTATCCCTGCGGGGCCACCCTAGCTGCAACAACTTTCAATAATGTAGTTCTTGCACTTGCAAACATATCAACAATACCAAGAGGTCAATAGTATATGTGAGGGCTCCATTGTGTGAGGCCCTTTGTAAATTAGATCTATGAACCCTAGTGTTGTAAAATATGAAATGCTTACAAATACAAAAAATGTAAGATTTAACACAATAAAATATTTACCTTATCAAAGAATGTTCATTGCTCTGATCTGTGTTCTTGTGTCTGAGATCTGGAGTCGTACAAATGCCCAAAAGTGTTCGAGAGTATGGTGGCATTAAATTGAAATGTTGGAGAATACTCGAAAGCATTTGGAAATGGCTGTGAACACCCAACAACATTTCTAAAATATTCAGCAACATTTGGGGAATGCTCGACAACATTTAGGAGTGTGTGTAGAGGGTATTGTAGAACCAAATTTGGTTCATAGTGGTTGTGGTGATAGAAACAAAGGGTATAGATAGCAACGATGGGAAAGGATGATGGCGAGGTGCTAGGGTCTTCAAATTAGAATTAATGCAAGGATTTTCAAGCCTTAACAGGTCAAACTACCTCTCAACAAAGGTGCTTAACCAAAATACCACTCAAGAATCAAATAACCACTTAACCTCATTCATGAAAATGAATGACATTTTATAACTTGCCTTCCATATGCTAGGGTTTCGATGACACCAATGTGCGGTCAAGATTAAAACATAATGGATGGCTAGGATTATGTCTTTGCAATGTGACACAGATTAAGATAAGTGGATGGTTGAGATTAAAATGTTAATGAGCGGTTGTGATTTATTCATACACACACACACACAGATATATATATATATATATATATATATATATATATATATATATATATATATATATATATATATATATATATATATTAAATATACAAATATAAATATAAAATATTTATATATATATAAATATAAAATATTTATATATATATAAAATATAAACAAATATACATATATTTAATATATATATATATATATATATATATATATATATATATCAATAAATAATGAACGGATGTGGGTGGATGATACAGATGGATGACAAGTGGCTAGGTTTTGGTGTCTACACCTTATAGTTCCCTAATAATTAGAATATGCTTAGTTCACCTTCTAAGTTGATTTTGTAGTATTTTGAGAATAATCAACCTTTTAATTTTGCCTTATCTTTCCAATTAAGTATGAGTTAATGGTTGGATTTCCTTTTGACTTCTTTGAATGAATATGAGATAATTTTAACAATTAATTTCAACTCTATATGTAGGCAATCGGTTTGCTTCTCTTTCCAATAGATTAATTTTCTAAATTCCAATCATATGTATATAGTTTGAAGTAGCATACCTTATATCTCCCTCCTTTTTGGAATATTAGAAAATAATGTTATTTGCAATTTAATAATGATTTAATCAAGGTTGACAACCTTATATCTCCTACTTGATGATTGCAAATATTATATTATGTGTATGCACCTCAATAATTATTCTTCTAAAATATAAACTTGCTTTATTATCTACTAATGCTTGGTTGATTTGTATTATCCAATGCAATAGTAAACCTTATAAAAAATCACCTTATAGCTCCTTTTAGAATTTAATAAAAGCAAGTAAATAACCTTAGTAATATTGGTGCATGATATACCTTAGTATAAGCTTCCTCCAACATATTTTTGCAGCATTGTATTTGTTGTCCAATGCTCCTTGAATGGACGTTGTTATTGCTTGATGATGTTGAGCATTTAATGCTCCTTCATTAATGGATGCCTTGTCTGAATCTTCCACCTCCTTGTGTGGACTTTTGACCTTGTTGGGCATCTAATTCTGGCATTGAATCTTTGTTTTTTGAATGCACTCTTACACTACTTGCTATGAGCGCGCTTCCACACCTTACCAACTTGGTAGTGTGCTTTGAAATATGCTATCTTTCTCTAAGAATAGGTGCTTTAAATAGCAAATATGCCTTCCTCCTTATGACAAGTGGCACTTGGGAGTTACACCAAAGGTGAGCATTGATATATGAGTTCTTCTAATGCTCATTCTCTTGTGCGATAATGGTTGGGTGTTTGTAACCTCCCAATGATGGCTAAGCTTAAGTAACCTCCCAGTTTGTAACCGAATATGCCTTTCTTAAATGTTCTTATTTGAACGTACATTGAGCAATATGAGGGTGCCAAGAAGGGATGTGCCAAGTGGTGCTTAGGGTTTTTGCATGTAAACCTTCTCCAACATATTATTTTTACCTCTTATTTTTCCAGCCAATGCTTTCAATATCTTGTCTTCAACACCTTCTTCCAAGCCAACGTATTTCCTGTATAGGTGGCTCCAACTAAGATGATGAGCAACACTTTGGTGGAGGTTCTATTGCACTCCAATGGTGGCTTCAACTAGAATAATGAGCAACACTTTGGTGGAGCTTTTGTGATACTCCAATGGTGGCTTTGAGCACTCCTTTTGAGCGAACGTCTTCTCCAATACAACTTTTGGGTATTGCTTTCTTTGTTTATGCTTTAATATTCACCTACTTTCAAGCTTTTGTTCTTCTTCCTTTGTAGATGATGGCTTCTTTCTTTGTGTTGTGCTATGTATGCTTGTAGGTTGCTTGTTGTTCAACCTCATGGGTGATGTGAGCTTCTTGAAGGCTCTTTTGACCTTGCTTGGATAGTGCTCCTCTATGGTTGCTTATGAGATGATCCTTGCTTGTGAAGGATGTATCTTTATGACACTTAGACTCTATCCTTTTTGCTATGTAGGATAGGATATTATGGTGCAAAATAATGTAAATATTCTTATAATAGAATACCTTGCTTTTGCACCTTCTTTTGTAAGCTTCTCCTATTGGTTTTGATGGTGGATTTTCTATACTAATCCTTGTAGGTGAGGGCTAATGGATGTTGTCTTATTTGCTAGACAACTCTCTCCTTTGCTTGGTTAATATGGTAATGAATCCAAGCTAATAATCACATAGATAGTAAGATTTTGAAGAAGTAATTTCTACACTAATATTTTCTTAGTGCACCTCGAATATGAGATTCACCAAGTCTCGATTTGTAGCTTCTATCACTGATTTAATGGCTGCCTTCTTTTTCTCCACTCCTTGGAGGAATTCTAATCTACTTGGTGGTTTTTATAGGCCACAATACCTTGCAAATATTAATTTTTGAATAGTATCTTTAAACACTTTGATTATTTGCAGATTTTTGTGCCCTTGATCTTAACAATCAATACACAAAATAACCCTTTGAGAGTAACTAGTTTAATGAACAACTAGTATAGTGCAATGAACCAATAATATTTCCAACTTAATGCACTTTAATAATCTCACCTTATTGATCCTATTAATAAGATCTCAAAGTAGTTTCAAATGCACTAATGATCACTGCAAATTTCTTAATGTAGTCCTCTTCTCAATAATTAGATAATAGGAAGAATGTATTTAACTTATATTAATGTGCAGGTAATGAACATTAACATAAAATTTCTTCTGCACTTTCCTTGAGGACTTAAAATGCAACCTTTAATTTTGCAACTTCTAAATTCTAATAAGGTGCTTAATGAAGTTAAGTAGTGATATGAATTAAGTGTTCAAGTAATAAAACTTTTGCACGTAAGTTGCTCACCTTTGAGGGTGAATATATTTATGAGTTGATTCATCAAATTTCTTGTTTGAAATGGTGGTTTCTCACAGTTGTGAATTCTTCTAGTCTACTACTCTTAAATTGTAGTAGATTATTTCAACTTCTCCTTTAGGATTTGACTTGGAAATCCAAATTTTTATAGCTAGTAATGCTATATTGATTACTACCCTTTAGCATTCAATATATTCACTAAAATGTGCCTTCTCAGCTATGAAGGACAATCTCCAAATCTTCTTGGATTTGGTAGGTTTCTTATATTTGAGTTCTAGCTTCAAACATGGATTTCTTCTCAAGAATTTGAAAGTCTTGAGGTCTTCATGAATCTTCTCTCTGAAGTTTGACAAACTGTTTGCCAAATATTTCTCCTTTGGGCTTGTTTTTGGATGGTGACAATTGTCCCAATTCTTTCACTATATTTTGTAGTGAATTTCTCCAATGAGTTCTCCTAGGAAATTCTTTTATGGCTTCTCCAATTTTTGCAATGAGGATCTCTAAGCCTTCTCCTTGAGACCTCTCCAAGATCTTTAGTCTTGTAGCTTCTCTGATCTTCTTGATGAAACCTTTCCTTCAACCTTCAACTACAAAAGTGTTGGCAATGAGATCTTCTTCATGGATCTCTAGAACAGGACTTTTGATAGTCCTTATCTATATCTTCTAGGGATGGAAGTTATTCAATGAGACCTTTGATGGGTCTTCTTCAACTTCTTTTAGAGGAAGTCTTCTATCAGCAAAGGAGATCATCAATCTCCTATCTCTCATAGACTCTTCTCTGGAGTCTTCTTCTGGTTCAATGACTCTTCTCTAGAGTCTTCTTTTGGCTCAAGAACTCTTCTCTAGAGTCTTCTTTAGGTTCAAGGCTTTTATGGCCTTTTCTTATGGATCAAGGTTTCTATGGTATTTTCTTCTGCAACAAGGCTTCTATGGCCTTATTTTTAGTAATGTGCAGGTCTGCAATAGGACTCCCTTAGGTTCCTAGAATCTCCTCTTCTTTTATTTGTTGCTTCTAGTGTTGGATTGATTCTAAGAAGATATTCTTCCTAGCTCTCTTGTAGGAAGCTTCCCAAATTTCTTGAATCTCCTTTTCCTACAAAAAACTATTAGTATAATAAATCTAAATCTATCAATGACAAATATTCACTAGTTGATCTGTTAATCTAGTAGAATGAATGTTGATTCCTAGTCTTCACGAGTTTTATATAACTCTGTGGAAATACTCTAGTCAAATGCAATCTTAGAAATTCTAGAACTGAGATTTGCTTTTCCTATCTATCTCTCTTGTGGCTCTCCCTAATCCTATCAACCTACTATGGCTCTGATACCACTATTAGATTTTTATAATATATGCCAAGGGAGAATGCAATCATAAGATGCATAATATGTAGAAATGTAAGATGCTGAAATATGCTATTAATGGAAAGTGACGAAAATGATACAATGCAATATGGAGGAAATGAACACTCTATAACTGATTCTAAAGAACTACATTGTACTCCATAACCAATCTATATGGTGATCTACCTAGTATACCTACTACTACCTACAACGATATATAATCACTCACTATGAGGCTCTTTATATAGAAATATGGATAGCTTGGCCAACACTCTACCTAGCTATACAAGGGGACACCTTGCACATTTACAACTTGCACATAAACACTTGTGCATTTATTATATTACTTGAATTAACTAGCTAACTACCCCCTAAAGTAATCTACTACTCTAGTTATATACCAAGGGTGGTACATTTACATGACCCAAATGATGTAATATACTATAACACCTCACTCTCTCATGGCTCTACAACCATTATTTGATCAAACTATGGTTGCCCTTCCAACCTCTTCTCTAGATTTCTTTGCTTGCTTGACTTTCTTCAAAGAGATCACTCACTCTATTATTTCTTCTAGGGTATACTTCTTTAGAATACCCATAACACTAGTAAGACCCCAAGGTCTTACTATAAAATTATTAACAAATTAATGTAAATGTAATCGCAAGCCACTCAAAGGGGGCTCCCTTGTAATCGCTTTGCCACTATAGGGGGCTCCCTCCTTTAGAATCTATATTATTCTTCTTCTTATTATTCATGGATGATTTGATATGGATGGCCAACCTAATATATATATCTACCCTAAAGCTACGTTGGTGAAGAGACATGATGGTTCACGTATGAAGAGACGTGATGGTTCACGTTATGAAGGGTTGTGATGGTTCACTTTATAAGTTAATAATATAATAATTAAATGATTAATAATACTAACTAATAATGTTAGGATTGAGGATCCTAACATGCCACCCTCCTTAAAAAGAGCTTTGTCCTCAAAGCTCAAATTGAGAAGCTTTGTCCTTTGTTTTCCAAGAAGGATTTGTGTAAGTTCTTGGACTCTTTTAATGGCATCCTTTCATAGGCAGGGATATCGAGAAGGATGAAGCATTAGTGGGGGGTTGCCAAGAACAATAGTAGAATCTTCCTTAGGAAAATCATGATGACGATGGGAGGGCAACCCTTGGGGTTCCTCAAATACTTCATAATGATGCATCAAAAGTGATGGTAATGATTTCATATCCTTTTTTGGTTCCTTGGTAGAGCCAACGGAGAAGGAGTGTGTAGTCACTCTATGTTGGTTCCAAATAGGTTTGGTCATATGGCAAGAACTCACTATTGGTGAGTAAGGTATGTGTAGGTCTTGTAGAGTGCATGTTTGGCTAGCATTGATCACTTTGGGTATGTCTACCTCATCCTTGCTTGGTACATCAATCACTTCTTGCACATCGACCTCATTGTCTTCATTGCAGTGAGTAGGTGCACTGGTCACTTCGGACACAACTACCTCATCTGCTTGCTCTATGGAGAGACAAGGATCAACTTCCTTCAATAAATACAATGTTAGTGTAGCACATTTATGGTGGGGTCCAAATTGTTCATCACAATTATCATAGAGTCCTTTTGCTCGTCGTTCCTTCATCTCCTCAAAGCTAAGATGTTTAATTTGTAAAGTTTGATTAGATTTTGGGGTTGTGTAAGTGCTTTGTGCCCTTCCATTATGCATAGGTTTGGGAGCGATGTAAGTGGTCGATGATTTTTCCATAAGTGGTTTCCCTAATCGTTGTTGTGCATTGATTTTATCTTCACTAATTTTGCCAATCCATAGGTCTGCATCATGGTATAGGGATTGAACCTTGTCACCTCCATTCTAATTTCCTCTTTTAATCCCCTAATGAAGCCATTGATGAGAATTGATTCATCCAATATTGTGTTGTGTTTGGTGATATCCTCAAACCGAGTTTGATACTCAAGCACATAAGTGATTTGATGAAGATCTTTGAGCAATTCCCACATGATTGGGTCCCACATGGCTTTGATACCAAATGGTAAGACCCCAAGGTCTTACTATAAAATTATTAACAAATTAATGTAAATGTAATCGCAGGCCACTCAAAGGGGGCTCCCTTGTAATCGCTTTGCCACTATAGGGGGCTCCCTCCTTTAGAATCTATATTATTCTTCTTCTTATTATTCATGGATGATTTGATATGGATGGCCAACCTAATATATATATCTACCCTAAAGCTACGTTGGTGAAGAGACATGATGGTTCACGTATGAAGAGACGTGATGGTTCACGTTATGAAGGGTTGTGATGGTTCACTTTATAAGTTAATAATATAATAATTAAATGATTAATAATACTAACTAATACTAACTAATAATGTTAGGATTGAGGATCCTAACAAACACATTCTAGGTGGTCCTCTTTGTACTATAGCATCCTTGACCAACAAAGCCATTAATCCATGGTTCACCAACACTCTCTTATCCTTGCTCTAGTAAAATTGTTCACTTATATGATCCATTTACTATGTAAGGTAATAGGGTAAATTAATCTTAAACTCTTCTCCTTACATACCTATTTTTAGATAAATCAATAATTAAATATGATGCCTTGCTAACACTGAGTATCTTTCACTATTGGTTAGATACTCTAGACAACATAATGCTAGGGCATCATAGGACACAAGAAGGGATGTCTTTATCACCTCTTCTATCACCACTCTACCTTTGTACCTTCCATATCCAAATAATATTTTTAACCCTTAAGACATGTTCAATGGCTCTTAGAAGCACACTTTCCCACATTTAAGTAACTTGGTAACCCTTGCTACTGTTTCCCTAGACACCATTACCCCCACTTATTGGAACTTTTTACACCAATTCTCTAGGTTACTTGTGAATTCCACAACAACCTCCTTCTTATACCCTCAAAGTATCTAAAAATATTTCAACCATCCCTCCTACTCAAATATTCCTATCACTATCATATATCTCTCTAACTCAACAGTACTATCCAACTCCTAACAATGGGATTTCTTAGTCATTACATCTAATATAGCATACCCCTCTTGTGTATTCTTTCTTTCATTCCCTATGCCTAAAAATCCCACACTATGTGTCATCTTCCCCTTCATCATTGATCCTCTACTTCCTTTGCACCTCCCTCTCTCCTATACAATCTCTTTAAGTTCAATGGCCCTCAAATTTTATAGTCTATCCCTTAAACTATGTGTCCCTCATTGTCATTTTTCACTTTTGTTTAAAATCAATATTTGCCACTTATCTTTTGCTAATACCTATCCTTAGCAACTAAATTTTTATTATTTTACTAATTGGTTCACTAATAACAAGATTTTTTTTGTATCACTTAATATATATAACTCTATTTTAATGGTGAAAAATTACAAGTATCTAGGGTAAAGAAAATCCCAACTAAATGATACTTGGAATAAGTTTGTTAAAGTTGCACATGCTCTCTTCTCCTCCATGATCCATTATGAAGATATGTGTTTTCAATAGTTGTATTAACAATATAAGCAATACATGCAAAAGTTCATGAATGATAAAAGTGAGCTCCTTGCTTAGCTACATCTTAACTATGAAAAGAAAAATTGGGTTTTCAGTTATCCAAACCATCTCCTATTTTTGTAGATTTGTTGCTAGCCACATCACTCTCATATTTGTAGTTTCCAATTTGGTTCGCATATTGGCTCTCTTTTTCATAGAGACATGGGTAATTCATCAAATATTTTAAGGCTTTCTCTTAACACCTCTTCTGCTAACTCAATGATGACCTCTTGAAAGGAAAATCATCTTTTATATTCATAATTGAAATAAAAAAGCATACAGTTTATAGGACCTATCTACAACATTGAATTGATGCATTATGGTTAGAATAGGACCAAATTAAGGTTAAGTTGTCACAAGAAAATCTTAGAGAGAAATATAGATGCTCTCTAATTTTATTCCATTAAAGCTTGGACTTAGGCTTACAATAGTCCTTATCCTCAAAGTGAGAGGAGAGACATTGTGGATCTAATAGGTCATAGGCCCTCTACAATCTTTCCTTCTCTCACAACCATATTTAAAATTTGACATTGACTCGTAAATTTGTTGCTTCTCTATAAATCTATTAAAAAGTCAAGCTCTTTCATATGGTTGGGATTTCTTTTTTGATATTGGAATGGGCGTTTTATTTGTAAAATCTAAGATTTCCTCTAAAACTTGTATATAATTCTAAAATTAAAACACATTAAAAATACAATAAATTAAAAATTTAAAAACATTAAACAAATTGTAAAAATTAAAAATTCATATGGAAAAACTTGTAACCAAGATAGTAAATCTCCAACTATGGTTACAAATACAATCTAATGATTTATTAAACTCTTAAAAAAAAAAAATCCCCCCTTGGAGATGATTCCATATCAAATGTTCCATAGCCTTCATCTAATATATGTATAAAACTCCTATCTCACATGGATATGGTGTGAAATTTGTAGTAATATATAAGCAAGCCTCTCATGGACATGGTGTCAAAATTATATACTTTCATTATGTATGCTACCCATCCAGAGCCTATCAATAAAAAGCTAACCATGAATTATATATTATCCCTTAAAGATAATGCCAAAAAAAAAATTCACTAACCCCATTAAGTTGTTAACCCATGAACCATCTAAACTTTCTTCATCTTATTCATAAGAAGGAAATGCATCTAACCTATGTACCTAATATGAAGAAATTATATTATTGAAAATAAAAGTACAAGTAAAATAATTATATTATTTGAAATATAAGTACAAGAAACAAACTGTCTAATCTATTTTAGTTTGTCAAGCAATAAATCCTTCTTCCTATACAAACAAGGGAGCCCCTTCCTTGATATATTTGGAAGAGATCACCATCTCTATATGCATCCTAAAATATAAAGACTCATCCTAAAAACTCGAGGCCCTCATCTTTATTCCCTCATTTTAGGAATTTATTGTTACTTAGATAAAGAATATAAAATACCTTATTGCATTTGTTGGCTCTATCTAGCTAACATATTTTGTAACAAAAAATTAATTAAATATGAATTTTACATTTCTCATTATATGTTGTTAACCCACAATAATATTCTTACAAGATATTAATCCACACATAGTATAGAGGATAAATTTAAGATTGTTACACTCTACAAAATTATTAAACCATGACTTCATTCTATGAGTTCTATTTGCACACTACATACTACAATATACAATTCAAGAAATATATTATTTAATTCTTAAGATAATATTTTTTTTTAGCATTCATCACAAGAAGTATTATTGATTAATGTGGCATCTTGTATATTTGTTATAGATTAGCCTAATAACCTATATGATTAGCCTTTATTTTTGGCACATTTCATTTTAATCCTCTAGTAATAGATGTATTTCATGTAAAAATGTAAGTTTCAACTAGTTTGTTATAGGTCTTAAGATTCAAATTCTTTGAAGATTTCAAATGTACATACAAATATTTTTGTTTTTTTTTTTTTTTTTTTTGTGGAAAACATCCCAAAAGGGATGCCACTTTCGGGTAAGACCCAAGGAGGCAGGGGTATCCATTCCGCCAAAAATGCCCAGGACTCGGACCTGGCCTACCACCTTTGACATACTCAAGGAGCAAACAAACACACAAAACCAAATTAAAAAAAGTAAATAACAACAAAAATAATAAAATAAAATAAAAAACATACTCCTTGAGTGTGTCAAAACCAAAAGCACAACCAAACACGCACAATAAGATAAAAGAAACCACAACACAAACCACATAGAAAAACACAAGAACCACATAACAAAACACAAACAAGACAAAAACAACAGAACACTACAAAGACATAACCCAAAAAAACATGAAAAATAAACACAACCAAAACCTAAAAAATAAAATAAATAAAATAAAAATAAAAACAACCAAAAGACAATAAACAAAAACAAAAAACATAGAAAACACTCACACATAAAAAAATGAAATAACACAAACAAAGAGAAACCCAAGAACAAGAACAAAAAAAAACACAAGAACAATAACAATAAACATAAAAAAAAAAAAAACAACAAAAACACAAGAACAACAAAAAACAACACAAAGAACACAAAAACAAAACAAAACAAAAGAACCCACCCACCTTAAAAAACTAAACAAAAAAACAAAGAAGACAAAAGAAAAAAAAATGAACAAAACAATGACCTATCTAGACCAGAAGACTATTAATGCAAGAATCAACGGAGGAAACAAAATAAAGAATAGAATGAGCTAGGGAACTAAAAAAACTGAATGAACCAAAGAGAAACAAAAAAAAAACAAGAAGAAACCTGGAGCCATCCAAAGAAATGATAGAAAGAAGAGCTTCCCTAATTTGAGAAGCCCACCATATAGGAGGGTGGCCATAACAAGTAAGATCACCTTTGTCCAAAGCCCAATTAGCTAAAGCATCAACACTCTTGTTTTGATCTCTGACCACATGATTGTAATCAACTTTCAAAAATCCCATCCGGATTAACTGAATCTTCTCAATAATTCTTTTTATTCTCCAATCCACCTTATGATTCTTAGAAGGAGTCTTCAAGAGATTAATCATAAGTTGAGAGTCAGACTCAACTAACACCTTTTCCCATCCAACCTTAGTAGCCTCCTGAAGGCCTCTAAGGATACCATACCCCTCGGCAAGGTTATTGGAAAGAATACCCAAATTCTCGGCAAAAGTAAAAACCAGGGAGCCATCGAAAGTCTACCAATTCCTCCCACACTGGCTTTTCCGGGGTTCCCTCTAGAGGCTCCATCGGTATTGACTTTTCCAAAATCCTTAGGAGGAGGTTGCCAATTTCTAGTCCTATCCATCTTACTAATACTCACATTCCCTTTAAGTTGGTTGCCCTTAGAAGGTTTAATCTTCAATCTTTGCATCACTTGATCCCATCTTTGGTGGGAGTTTTGGGGGTGATTAAGGAGATGATGGACTGATTCAACTAAGTTGGCTATGGTCTTTTGCCAAATATAGTGAATATCCTTCCTATCTTGATTAAAAATTTGGTTGTTCCTTTCATTCCAAATATTCCAAAGAAGAATGGTAGAACCCATCCAAACTAAGCTGCCTAATAAAATGATCAACACCCTCTTGATTAGGCCAATCCCTCCAAAGTTGTTCAAAAGTGAAAAAATTGGACCACTGTAAGCCAAGTAAAGTTGCCATTCTCCTCCATAGCTCAGAGGCTAAAGTACACTCAATAAAAATATGGTTGATATTTTCTACATTCTCTTCACACATTTCACATCTAAAAGGGCCATGAAAACCACGCTTCATAAGTTGCTCACCGGTAAGCACCCTACGATGCAATAAAAGCCAATTAAAGAACCTCACCTTAGGCCGAGCTTTTGAGCCCACAATTGAGAAAATATGTCAGAAGAATGGTTGGGATTATTATGGCATAAGGTCAAATAACCTTGAGCAACTGAATACTCACCCTTAGTAGTGTCGTTCCATCCAAAACAATCTTTTTCATGGGACCAAGAGAGGGATCTCATATGAAGGATGCCTTGGATATCTTGTCTTTGCCTTTATGGGATTTGAATAGGCCAGTCCTCAATAGGGATCCAATATCTACCAACCTTTGAATTACCAGTATGGTACCGATGAGTAATTAGCCACCTTTATCCAATTAGCTCGGTGAAGCTCCTCCATCCAAGGCCTCCAATCGGGAGCGAGTTATCAAAGGCTTGTGACCATCCCAAGAATCTGTCCAAAAATTTGCATGTTGACCATTATGAATGATCCAAAATAATTTTTCTTTATCAAATCCTCACCGGTCTTAAGAGCTGCTAAAATGGGAGAACCTTTGGTAGGAAGTTGATAGCGAACAAGGTCTTCGGGACTTTTGTTCTCGGCATATTTAGCACGGAGATTATTGGCCCAAAGAGCATTGGGGTTATGCAACATCCTCCAATATAATTTAGCGGCTAAAGCTTTGTTGTTATTAATTGAAGACCGGAATCCTAACCCCCTTCACTCTTAGGAAGACATAAAGTATCCCATTTCACCAAGGCCCATTTTCTTTTCTCCTTAGTACCACTCCAAAGGAAACGATGATGATTTGATCCAATTCTCGAAGAACAACCTTTGGGATATTCAAAATGGAAGAAACATAAATAGGAATAGCTTGAAGGACTGATTTTACCAAGGTGATTCTACCCCAGAAGAAAGCCACTTGTTGGTCCACTTTCCAATTTTCTTCTTGACTTTGTCCAACAACCAATTCCAATATTTATTTTTTGCCTTTGAATATTTATGGGAATACCTAAATAAGTGATTGGAAGAGAGGTCTTCTTATATCTTAATTTATCCAAGACCATGGATTCTGTCTAGCGAAGCGGTGAAAGAAAAGAACTTTAGATTTGTCTTCATTGATCAACTTACTAGTAGCCTTAGAAAAATAACTAATGATTTGCTTAAAATTAGAAGCTTCCTTAGCGTAGCTTTACCTAAAAGGGTAGAGTCATCCACAAATTGAAGATGAGAGATAGGTCTAGCTCCATGAGCAATGGTAACTCCCTCAAGGGTTTTGTTTTCCCTCTTTTTGGTTATAGTCCTACCCAAGCATTCAGCAAGAATGATGAATAAATAAGGGGATAAGGGGTCACCTTGCCTGATACCTCTGGAAGCTGGGAAAATTTGAGAAGGCCTGCCATTGATAAGAACTAAGTAGGAAACTAAAGAGATACATCCCATAATCCAATCCATCCAATCCTTAGAGAAACCAAATTGCCTCAAAACTTTGATAAGGAAGTGCCAATCCACTCTGTCATAAGCTTTGGATAAGTCTAACCGGATGAACATAGAAGGAGAATTTTGCATATCCATGGAATGGATGGCTTCCTGAGCAAGAACTATCTCATCTACTATTTGACGTCCTTCCACATATCCCCCTTGCTGCGGGAAATAATCTTATGCAAAAGAGGCTTCAACCTTTCTGCCATGATTTTAGTAATAATTTTGAGAAGAACATTACATAAAGCAATAGGTCTAAAAGCTGAGATATGATCAACCTCTTGAGCTTTTGGAACAAGAGTAATATAAGTTTTATTGATAACCTTCAAAATTTCTTTGGATTTCCTGGCTTCTTCCACCACCTCTAATAAATCAACATGAAGGATATCCCAGAACTCTTGGTAGAACTCAATAGGAAAACCATCGGGACCTGGGGTTTTCCCTTTTTGCATTTTAAAAACTACTTGTTGAAGCTCATTGATAGTAACAGGAGCAGTCAAAATAGAGTTCTCCTCGGAAGTGATAAGAGAAGGGATTGCTTGAAGAACATTTTGTTGAGAAGCTGAGTCAAGAGGAGTAGCGACAAAAATATTGGAAAAGTAATCAACAACAATAGAGTTCATGCCATCCCAAGTATAAACAACATCTCCAGAATCTGATTTTAAGGAAGAAATAAAGTTGTGAGATCTTCGAGCTAGAAGAGATTTGTGGAAGAAATTTGTGTTTCGATCTCCTTCTTTGAGCCATTGAATTCTAGATTTTTGCTTCCATAAGATTTCTTCTCTTTTTCCCATTCCTCTAAGCTGAGTTGTGAGTTTAATTTCATCTGCACTTCTCTTCTCTGTGAGGCCATCTAAACGGATTTTCTTATTCAAATTTTCAAGATGAGCAATAACTTCATGTTTTTTTATGAACATCCCCAAACTCTTTCCAGTTCCAAGTCTTGATTTTGGATTTAATGTATTGCGGTCTTTTGGCAAAACAGAACATCTTAGTCCCATGCCTAGGTTTACCTTCCTTCCACCATTGTTGCACATGAGGTCTGAAGGAAATGTCTCTAAGCCACATTAATTGAAAATGAAAAGGAGAGAAACTCACATTGGTTTTCCACATTTCCACCATGGTGGCCAATGATCCGAACCAACATTATTAAGAGTCTTCACTTTAGGAATGTGACCATGGATTAAGAAATTTTTAGAGAGCAAAAACCTATCCAATCTCTCCATTATACAAGCTAAGCCTTGCCTTCGTTAGACCAAGTCATAAGGCCATTATCCGGTTGGATATCCACAAGATGGAGGTTTGCAATATATTCGCTCATGAGGTCGGTACTTTTGTCCAAATTTCTATTTCCCCCCTTTTCTCATCTAGAGAGAGGATGGTATTGAAATCTCCTCCGATCAAGATCCAAGCTTTAGGAAAATGAGAGATAATATGAGTAATATCCTTCCATTGTCTTCTTTTTTCCTCCAAAGAAGTCGGGGCATAAACAATGATGCAGAGCATAATCCGGTTGGAATGTCTACTTTGAATAGCTATAGCCAACAAACCCCAACTGCCAACCATATGGTGAATAACTACCTCTTTTGGGTCCCAAAGACAAGCAATGCCACCCGAAGTCCCTTGGGAGCGAGGGAAACCACTTTCAGCTGGCCTAAATTTTCTGGCAATTAAGTCCATATCCTCCATTGACATTTTTGTTTCTTGAAGGAAAACAAGATGTGGATGATTTATCTGAATCATTCTTCTAATTTCATTTTGTTTTGAAAGACTCCCTTTGAGTCCTCTAATATTCCAAGTGATGATCTTCATTAATACCGGGGCTAAAAATGTTGGGAAGGGCATTAATCTTACCTTCCTCTACAAGCTTTTCACCTTCTTTTACCATATGATATTGATTGGTCTTGCGACCTACTTTTTGATTAGAATCCATCTTCAATTTTTTTCCCTGTTTCTTGACTTATTCCAATTGAATCTGAGATGGCTTCTAACCTTGAAGAATGCTCATACATAGCCAAAATTTTACTAGATGGTTCAATGGAGTCTATATTGGGACCTGCATTATTTGAAGTTTTGACATTTGAAATATTGTTTTTCTTGTGTAAATTTTCTCCTTTTTTTTTTTGAAAACCTTTGATTTGTTGGTTTGTCTCTGAGTTCTTTCCTTCATATTTAAATTGTGTTTCTAAGATTTCAGTTTCCATTATTTCCTCTTCCTCACTTGGGACATCATTTGTGGAAAGGATTTCAAACATATTAGCAAATGACTTTGATTGATCCTTCATTATTGTTTTTTAGTGTTCTTCTTCTTAGGTATTTGGAAACCTCTTGAGTTTATATCTTCTTTCTTTTGATCAGGAATTTTATTTGGGCAAGCATTGGCCAAATGACCATATTCATGGCAAATTCTACAATGAAAAGGAATGTTCTCATAGTCCACTACTTGCTCCCAAGTGTCTTCCCCAAATTGTAATGTGATATTTTTAGGTAGGGGTTTGTCAAAATCCATTAAAACACAAATTCGAGCATAAATAATATGTTCAAAATTTTGAGTACAATCAGTGGTCATCATAAAAGTTCCTAAAGAGTTTCCAATTGAAGAAAAAATAGTAGGATTCCAAAATTCAATAGGGAGGCCAAAGAGTCTAACCCACACGGGAGCTATAGAAGGCATCTCTTCTTCGGCTTTAAATTTAGTATGCCGGGGCTTCATGAAAAGCCCTGCCCTTCCAAAAAACCAAGGACCCCCTTGAAAAGTTTTCTCTCTATCTTCATTATTAGCAAATAAAACAAGAAAATAACCATTTGGATAAATAGAGATTTGTAACTCACCTTTAGTTTTCCAGCTTTTTCAGCCCGGACTTTGAAAGCGAGATAGACTCGGACGAAAACCCATGAACCGACAAATTAGTCCTCTTTTTTCCAAATCTTCAATGCCAGTCTGAATGTTACCCATATCAAGCTTAACAATAGGAGTTCCATCAGCTGCTTTAAGACATCTTGACTCCGTTTTCCTGGGATCAATCTTAGGCATTCTTAGAGGTTTATGAGAAGCCCTAATATTGATATTAGCATTGGGTTGAGGCTTTCCACCACGAAGGGCATCCCTAAAATTCATTTTTGGGACTCGAGTCTTCAAAATTCTTACCCTTGACAGGGGTTTTCACGGTAGAATTATTTTGTGGGTGCACCTTAGCACCCGGATTCACTTGAGATATGAGCCATTTTTTGATCAAGCTGCTTGAAACTTATTTCGTGGTCTCTTTAATCCTTGCCCTAGACGTCCGTGGAAAGGTATGGTTTTCACTTTTCTTTTGTGCAGCAAATTGGAAGCCGTTGTCACTCAAGTTCACGGTATGATCTGTTGAAAGACAAATTTCTAACCCATCTTGTATCCCCTGCAACATTTCTTGCTAAAATATTGAGCATAAACCACAAAAATATTGGCCGCTAGGGCCCGAAGGCCCTAAAAACCAACCTCTGGAGCTGCTTGCACTCAACCCTAGATGAAACCCTCGCATAGCCGCTTGCCAAATATATCGTTCACACATAGGGATGCGCTAGGATCTGTGTTGCTCCAAATGATATGAAAATTGGTGGAGACGTTCTAGGGTTTTTCAGGCATCTACCCTCAAAATTTCAGCTCAATCCGAGTTCGGATGAGTGAGATATGGCCGAAACGAGTTCGGTAGTTTGGGCCACAAAGATTGTTGTTTGAATAATCTAATCTTCAAGTTTATTATAAACTAGTTGAGTGTTAGCATTTAATAATGATTCTAATCTTTAATTAAAATGTATTTTGATAGGTTTATTAAAGTTATATATCTAGTTGAAGGACAACAAACTCAAAAGCTATGTCAAAATACCTCAAACAAAAAACCTATTTTTTTTAAGGGTTTGAATAGGATTTTAGAGATTTATTTAGGGTATATACCTAGTTGAATGACAACAAACTCAACAGTAATGTGAATAGACCCTAAGCAATAAATTCTTATTTTTAAATGAATTAAAGGGGATGAAACAACCCTACCCCTATCACATCATGATCATAAAAAGGTATCACAATAGCTTGGAAGGATTCAAACCTAGGTTTCATCCTTAAGAATTTAATTACTTAAACTCATGTCATTTGATTAAAATTTTAAAATTCATTTATTTATACTTTGGTTTAGCACCTAAAACTTCTTATTTTTTTTATAACTATCATAGACTCTATAAATCTAAATCTTTAAATTTACTTATAAAATTTAAACTGTGACATTTTTCACTCCACCAATTTCTTAAATCTTATTAAAATAGGAAATTCTTATCAAAATATAAGATATAAATTCCCTATTGATAAGTATAGCTCTCAACTTTAAGAGGGGTCATAATTGGGAGAAGACCGCTCAACCTATTACTTAGGTCATAAAGATTTCTCACACTAACTAAATAAAATATATATAAATAAATTTTATTATTTATTTAATAGCTATATATATTCTAGTTTTCTGTCAAACCTTGTTTCTTAAAGTGAAGATATTTTTTCAATGATGCAAATGTTAGGAAAGACTTATTTCTTAAACATGTTTTAAGTCAAGATATTTTTTTGAACGAAAAGACCACGAAATTGATTGATAGAATTTAAAGCTAACTAGAAGATAATATTTTTTATCGTTTACCTTGTATAAAAGTAAAAGTGAGCCTCGAAAATCATCAACAAAAATTTGACCTTTTCACATGTAAATCGTTTGAAAAGTGTCACTTCAACCCTATTGAAATTATATCTTACATTTACCATATAATTTAAAAAATTTGACCTTTTGACATGTAAATCGTTTGTAAAGTGTCACCTCAACCCTATTGAAATTATATCTTACCTTTATCATATAATTTCAAAGATCCACGGTTTAAAAAAAATCCTTTTGTTTCACATTCTTTTTAATGAAAAATTAATAATCCTATTACTTTAGGATAAGACATAAATTAAAAAATTAATTTATTTAAGATAGAATTATCAAATAAAATTAGATATATGATCAATTACAAGAGCTATGAAGTCAAACGTAGGTGAAGGATCAAGGTCCTAAGAACCTCTTCACTGGATTCTAAGTATTCGGGTGGTAGATTCCAACTTAAGTTTGACAATTTTATTAGTTGGTTCATTTTTTTTTAGGATTTGACAAAATTGAGACAAAGAAACTAGTTTTTTTTTTAAGTTACTTAGGAGAATTGGTAACAACCACTATTTTTAGTAAGGGTTCAAACCTGCTTGCAACCATCAAACCTATTCTTCTCGTTAATTGTTGACCCAACGTGAGATGGAGACCGTTGGTCGCTCGGGACTCGTATCGTCATCGTCGGTCTGACGTGCACTCACCACCAAGGTTTGAACCCAGGTCTCTTCTCAACAAGTGTCTATCCAAACTAGTACTTACCAATCCATCTAACCCTCGAGGGACAAAAAAAACTTATCATTATTGTAACATTCTTAACTCATGAGGGATGATACGACAAAAGATTTATGTTCCCAACTTGTGTTGAGAACTCCCAAAATTTTATTGTGATGACACATACACTATCGAAACTTTTTTAAGAAGGCACAAGCCTCCATTTTTCTTTAAGTTTTTAAACCAAACAAAATCCTTTGTTAAACTTGTACCAATAAAATATTTAGCAACCATTTCCAATCTATCTTAAAAACTCTTATCACATTTTACAAATACCCTACAAATGCTCGCCTATCCAATTGTATTAAGTGTGATGCCAAAATTAATTAATTATTAAAATATTACACATTAATTTTTTATATAATTAATAAAAGAGATACTAACCTTTAACCATTTTACAAGTCACATGACAACAAAATAATGTGAGGGAGAAATGAACTTTTAATCCCTTTCCCTTCAATTGAGTGTGAATCGAGTCCACGTGTTGATATAAAATTCTACCATGATGTGAATAGAACTGAAGTATTGAGATAACACGTCATCTAAATATTGTTAAGATGTTCCAACAAAATAAATATCTTTTTTCAATATCAAATATTAGTACAAGTACTCACATGAATTTATTGTAGAAAGAGTATTTGACTCGATGCGATTAATTTGTGTGTTCTAATGACCATCATCTTATTGGATATCTAAAGTTGTATATCCACAATGAATAGAAAATTTTAATATATATGATTAGAGAACATAACGATATTTAAAAAATTATTTTATAAGAGTATTTAATTTCAATTTTTATTTATAATTTGAATTAAATTATTTTTAAAATTTAATTTAATTTAAATTTTTAATAAAAAATTACATATAATTATAAAAATATTATTCATAAATATATTATATTATATATTTTTAAATTTTAAAATTAAAATTTATATAAATAATAAAAAAATTATTTATTAAATATTTTTTAAACGTAAGTTTACGACAAACGCTTGCCCATCAAACATTTGATAAGTGCCATAATACATTAATTTTAGAATGGCTACAAAGTACATCTGACAAACACTTGATACTTACCACTTGCCGACCTTAATGCATTAACTTTGAGATGGGTACAATGTGAATGCATTTAAAAATAAAAAGTTATCATGGATCTACAACTTTAGATACCCTATCAGATGAGGATCATTTCAAAGTCTGGAGAACACACATAATAATCGCATTGACTAAAATATTGTCTCATTATATCCATGTGAGGACTTGTACTACAATTTCAAAATAAAATATTGAAAAAATATTTGTTTTGTTGGGACATTTTAATAGGCATGTTGTTGATGTTGAAGTGTTATTATTTGGTTCACAAGTTCCTTTGTTTTTTTTTAAAGTTACATAGGAGAATTGGTTATAAGTGTACTCCTTCTATCCATAAAATAGACCTGGCAAAGTTCTGGCTGCTCTTTATTTGAAAAGGGGTCCTCAAAACCTTCAAATCATATGGGTTACTTTCACCAAACCTATTCAATTTTGTTATTGTTGATCCGTAGTGGGGACTACCGGTTGTTTAAGATTCTTATCGTCGTCATTGCCAATGTGATGCACATTCAAAGGATTCAGATCATACTACTACCTTTGCAAACAAGCTACCCCTTGATTCTGGATATCTTCTTGATAAATACATGACGAAACAAACACTTCCCAATACTAATACCTCAAAACTAATTTCTTATGCTCAAAGAAAATGTGATTCCATTTGTAATCACCTTAATTTAAATTATGAGTTACTACACCCAAGAAAAATATACTTAAAAGAAAAAAAAATATTCACATCCTAGAATTTTATATCAACCAGTTACGTGATACACTTGACGATGCTAGATACACGTGGACTCAATTCACATACGTGTACTTATCATAATGTTTGCCTAAAGTTTGAGCTCACCCACCCTTGTCTGAAAAAAAAAATAGATGTTGACATCCAACATTCTACCTAAAAATACGATTCTCCACCCACCCAACACCAACATGCCTTGAAGTAGGAAATTTCTCCCTTATATTGTTTTGTTCTCACGTGAGTTGTAAAATAGGTGAAGGTTAGAGTTTTCTCTTCATTAATTATGTAATATTAAAAAGAATAATAATTAATTTTGGCATTACAATCAACACATTAGGGTAGGCGAGCAATTTAATTTTGGCGTTACAATGAATACATTAAGATAGGCGAGAAATTGGAGGATTCATCCGTAGTGATATGTAATAGGTTATAAAATTGTAGATATGTACTTGGTTACAAGTTTAATAATTTTCGTCTTAATTTTTATTTAAAAATTTAATAACAGATAAATGTTGGTATTGTGTCAACTTCTGTTCTACATAGCAGCGTCAAGAGATTTAGGTTTTGTAAGCTTTTTGTTGGAGTTCTTAGCACAAAGTTGGGAACTATAATAATTCACTGCTTCATTTTTTTTAGTTTTATGGTTGGAGAGTTTAAGAACGGTACAATATTCATAAGTTTTTTTGGTTCAGTCTTGTCATCTTTTCAAAGATGGATGGTAGAGATAACTAAGTAAATGAATCAACTGACAAAGGTACCAACTTAATCTGAGATCTTCGACGGAATACTCAAAATCTACCTTCAGAATAGAAAGATCTCTTAGACCTTTACCCACCACCTCCTTCTAACTCCATAACTCTTACCACATAAATAACTTGTAGTTAATTAATTATACCTAATTTATCCCAGGGAACAACTTAACGGTTTGGGCTTTGGCTCCAAACCATGATGTGGATGAATGTGTAAAAGAATGGTATGTTCATAAAAAGTATATATATATCTAATTTTATTTAATACTTCTCATTTAATAACTCTTTTATATATCAATTTGTTTTTTAATTAACGTCTTATATTATTTTAATAAAGTAATATAATTATTAATTTAAAAAATGAAACAAAAATATATTTTTGCGAGGCATATCATAAAGCGTTAGACCATAGATCTTTGAAATATTATCATAAATGTAAGATATAATTTCATTAGGGTTGAAGAACGCTTTACAAACGATTTACATGTGAAAGGTCAAATTATTGTTGATTATTTTCCAGGCTCACTTTAGTTTCATAGTCTGTAAACAATAAAAAAAATATATCTTCTAGATAGCTTTAAATTCTATCACGTTCGTGGTGGTTTTTCCTAAGATTATCGTGGAAAAAATATCTTCACTTAAAACGTGTTTAAGAGGAGGAATGATATTAATTAGAATGTATATTTTATTTATATTTTATATTTTTATTATTTTTTAATAAAATTGGAATAAAGAATGTCCCATCATATTTAAATTTTATAGGTAAAATTTAAGATTTAGATTCAAAAGTTTATAATAATTGGTAAAAGAATAAGAAGTTTTACGTGTTAGATCAAGGTACTTTAAAATTTTAATCAAATGATACAAGTTTAAGTAATTAAATTTCTCGATTTTTAAAGATAAAATCGAATATTGTCAAGCTATTGTGATATTACTATATGATCACGATGTAATATGGGTAGTGTTGTTTCTATTCCTTTAACTAATTTAAAAATAAAGATTATCACACCCCTAAGGAAACCAAAGGAAACCACACTAATCCTAATAGCGGATTAGGACAAACAAAGTTGAAAATAACTGGTCCTACTGCCAACACATCAAAACTGAGAACTAATTATAACCAGAAGCATTATGGAACGGAGCCTTTTGCTGACATCTCCTTATCCATCGGAGTGGGCAACTCCTCCCACCCATCAAAGTGATCATCACCCCATCCTGAAGCACAACTAATGAGAGATAGGGGACGTGACCAAGCAGAGAGATTTTCATTGATGACCAGGGCACTTCACCCGTCACTGGCCGCCTGCGTTAGTTGTTGCACATTCCATGTATCACACTACTACAAATTACCCCCAATATCATTATCTCTGTTCCTAGGTGGCTAGTGTCTGGAACGATCTAGGGGTCAGTGAGAATGGGAGTGAGATTGGTTAGGAGGTGTGTGATCTGGGGCCACCCTACTCACAGCACACAGGGCACCACCCCAATAACTTAGCAAGGCCTACAAGTGGTCTACCTCCATAGTCGCCTTCTTACACTGGTCACAAATTTGAAACCACACATCATGGAAAACTTTCAACTTGTCAGCCAAAGAAAATTCCAGAGATGGATCAACCTGTTTGAAAATAATTCTATTTATAGATTTCCAAATGTGAAACAGAATGCTGACTCTGAAAATTTGCCACACTTCCTTCAGAGTGAGGGAGAATTGGATGGGATCACCCAGTAAGGCATGCTGCCATGAAAGTGGTAGGGGCATGTACGGAGAAAAGAAAGAAGCAACCCAATTCTAGGTCAGACTGACACGTTTGCACGACCAAAAAAGATGTAAACAAGATTTAGGTTCTTGATAGAATGAGCATCTAGGGTTAGGCACCCCCATATAAGAAAGTCGATTGCCAAGGGGTAGTCCCTGAAATAGTAATCTCCAAGAAAAAAAGGCTTTCTTTGGATCCAAGTAAGAAGCCTAAGTTTAGTGGAATCTGGCTTTCCATCTAGTGTGAGTAGAAACGAGGTCCCATTTGACATTGAGCTTGGGCATCATGATGGAAGTTGGTGTAAGTCATTCATAACCTTGTATGGCTTTGTAATTGAGCAAAGGAGTGCTTTTGTACCATGCCCAATCTTTCCACCAGGGTTTTTGGGATCTGACTCCTATTTTCTACCAAATGGAAAAGGGGGTGTGGTCAATAATTGTATCATAGGTCGCTCTATCCACACTGGTCAAGTGGGAGGTGTGTTTAAAAGTATCTCAGGGGATCCAACCCCTGGTTTTCCTAGAATAAAAATCTACAATTGTGATAATTCCACGCTTAAAGAAATTTTGAGCATGGACCCAAGGGAGTTGTGCTAATGGCGTGCCCTTATGGAGACCACTAAACATTGAGACGATTGATGGAGAGGCCTTTATATAACCTGGCTCCCTTCCATATAATCCATGAGTTGATTTACTGCCAAGCCTTCCATATGCTCTTGATAACAAAGGAGATAGGTATTTTAATGAATAATAGGGCAAGCACTAGAGATGGAAGATCCATCCCTGCCTATGCTTTGCAGTTGAGGGGAAGCCCAGTCGAGATACAATGTCTGAGGAACACTTTTCAAGCTTCAAGGTATTTAAGATCTTGAATAATCCATTTAGCATAGAGGACTAAACATTATCTTTTACAGTCCAACATACCCATACTGCCAGCATTCCTTGGGAGATAGCAGATATCCCAAACCACTCTGTGGAAACCCTTTCGCTTAGAACCATTGGATCATAGAAAGTCCTGCAATAGTTTTTCAAGATTTTTGTAACATGCCTAGGAAGGAACCCAACAAGATGAGTAGTAAACATGCGTGGAGGCCAACAATTTTGAGCAAATTTAGAATTTACTAGTAAGAGACGGTTTCTTAGCATTCCAATACTCTCATTTACTTTCAACCTTATTGATGACATAGGACCATAATTGTTATGGAGAGCCTTGAAAGGCAAAGGGATTGCCATGAATTTGAAAATTTCCCAGGCTGAATCCAGCTCCATTGCACGTGTTGAAGCCAATGAAGAAGAGGTTAAGGGGATTGTCGATAACAGGAAGTTTTCCTCCATTGAATATTGGAACCTGAAGCTTTGCAAAAAGTGTCGAGGCATGAAAGAGCTTCAGAGAGGGATTACTCATCCTCCTACAGGGTGAGGAAGGAATCATTAGCAAAGTGGTCGTTAATAAGCTGGCCTGTACTTCCAGGAAGAGAAATACCCCAAAGTAGCCCATTAGAGGTACGGTTGGCCAAAAGATAACCAAAAGCTTCTACTACTAAAATAAAGAGCAAAGGAGCTAGAGGACACCCCTGCCTTACTAACCTATGCGACCCAATAGCTTTAGTTTGACATTTATTAAGAGAAAGCACGACTAAAACGTCCTAAAAAAGCATCTTAATAGTGGAAATGAACTGAGGGCCAAAGCTAAGAGCTTCCAGCATGGAAAGTATGAAGACCCATTCAATTCTATCATAGGCCTTTTCAAAATCAAGTTTGAGGAAGAGAACCTATTGACAGGGTTATGCATAAGGGGTCGGCCCCAAAGTGTATTTATAAAATCGAGGTGAATTTAGTGTGGTGTATAGACATTGGGGCAAAATTTTCATTTTTTTAGAAAATTTATCAAATAGTGGCAATTTTTTGAAAATCATGCAGCAAATTTTTAAACCTAAAAAATAGCGACTGGCACAAAGCGACTAACAAAAGCGACTGACATAATGCGACTGACAGAAGCGACTGATACAATGCGATTGAAAAAATGCGATCGACAAAAGACAATATGACTATGCGACTGCTCGAAGCAACTGGCACAATGTGAAAGCACGAGATTCCGGATGAAAGAAACACTAATTGCGATGTATTCAAAATCAAACACGCTTAAGTCCTAAAATGTAGAATGCATGAAGTGAAAGAGACGAATTGAACGGAGATACAAGAAAATGGAGAAATCACAGCCCTTTTATTTAACTCTCTTGATCTCGGTTACAAAGATGCCTCCTCCCTTTTCAGGGGCTAGGAGCGTTAAATGAATTTGGTTACAATCAAGACTTAATGTTCCTCCTTCCGCGTGCCCACATTTGAAATGGGCAGGCCAAAACGTTGCCATCGCTGGTGTTGATGAGTCCTTAACCTTTGCTGCTCCTCCTGCGATCAAAGAAACAACAAAGATGTTAGTAGCACCTGCTGCAAATAAGAAACGTTTGTTCTCTAAAATTAATGAAAGATGCATGTAAAAGATTAACTAAATCGATAGATAAAATGACTCTAAATGACCTGTAAATTTGACAGAGACCAAAAAACATTACCAGAGGGCCACTGCCATCGAAACAGTCGACCAATTCACATTAAACTGCAATTCATCCCTGGGAAGGATGAATTCTACTGTAATTCATCCTCGGGTAGGATGAATTAGACTGTAATTCATCCTCGGGTAGGACGAATTCGACTGTGATAAAATGCCGAAGTGATACCATCCAAATGTCACATCTCGAGATCTCCAAATGACCTGCAAACATAGGGGTTAGCTAATTGGGGGCATTTTGGGACGACCCAGATGGTCGGATTCTCCCAATTTGACCTCCATCAGTGGGAATTTGACGTCGCTACCTGCAAGTTAGTGGGACAACAAAAGCGACGAGAACATGATGAAATCTGATCAAAACATTATGAAATCGAACATATGAACTATCTAGACAACATAAAATGAAATGAAAGATGAACAAATGACAAAAGAACAAATTAGAATGAAACTTAAAAAGTGCGGGGCGCCCAAGTGGGCCGCCCACCGTTGGAACTTGATTTTGGCACCAATCCACTTGGGATGGGCCCAAAATCTCTTAGGATGGGGTTGTCAACAAATTGGTGGATTAAAGTGGTCAAATGTCGGGTTTTTGGGTCCGAATTCACACTTCCAATAGCCACCCAATAACCTCTCTTGCGAAAGAGATTAAGGATGTGGAAAATGTAAATCAAAAGGGTAAAGGCATGGTATCAAATCGGCAAGCACTTCGTTGCTTGAAAATGCCTCCTCCTTGTCCTTTTGGGTGGGAAAAGTCCACCATTTTATAGACCTAGGGGGTCTCTTTGGAGAGGCATGCATAAGCGCCATGTGGTGGTCATAGGTGCCATGTGGCGGTCATGTCTTCTCATGAGAGAGGAAAGTCCTCCATGACTTGGGCTTTCATGATTGCCCTTGTGACAGTCCCCTAACGGCCCATCTGCCCACCTACACGCGCGTGCGAGGCAGGAGTCATCAATTGACTGTCTTTGGCTGCCACTTGGCACCATTCCTCTTTTTCCCGTTAAACCTGGAATTCATCTCGACCAAAGATGAATTAAGAATTCGTCCCCGGGTGAGACGGATCCCAGTTTGAATTCGTCCCTGGGTGAGACGAATACTGAGCAAAGTGCCTGAATGTGCCAAATTGCCTTTTGACCTTACAAAATTGCTATAAAAGTGGTTAGGACCACTGTTTGACCTCTGAGGGCTGCCCTGGGGGCTGTGTGTGTCAAAGCGATCAGTGTTTGCAGTCACATAATCGGATTGGTGCTGTTTTGGTGTCTACAGATGCCCCTTTTTGGGATGCGCTGTGCATGGCGCAGCACTGAGCAAAAATAGATAACCAAAGCACTAATGATTAGGGTTTCTCGGTAACCTAACCAACTTTTGATGCCCCAAGTATGGAAAGGGCATGCATTCTTGAATCCTTGCTTCTGACGAGCGAAGGCACTCAATTTCAAGTATTAACCTATTTTGGTGAGGTGTGACTTGAGCTTGGACATTGATCAGTCATGAATAGGCAAAGGGCGCAACCTTTTGTCCACGGGGGGAACCTTGTGTTCATGATTCACAAAATGCCAAGTGATCTGATCAGATTGTGATTGTTGCTTGTTTACTGCCCCAAGCAGGAGCGTAATTGTCTTTGTCAATGATTCTTTGAATGCATGTCATTGCCTTGATTGGGTGTGTGTTTGTTGATTGGTGACTAAGTGTGACTACCCCCTCAAGCGACGAATCGATGAGGGAATGACCTTCGTGAGAAAAGCGACGAGTCGCTTGACCCAAGATGACTTGTGCAAGGGTGCCTTTAGATGGTTTTAGCGTTAAGCATATGCAATTTTCTCGACATTTAGACCTATTTTTGGTGGGTGGTAACCCTTTTTGCGACGCTTTTTGTGGCTGAAATTGGCAAAAATCCGTCTTCCCGTGGAGCGGTCCGGCTATGGTAGCCTTCTTAGGGAGTAGGATAATGACAATTTGTGACCCCAACGTCGGTTTTGCATGCCCGGGATGTCAAGTGCAACAACACTCTTATCGGGCAAGTTTATTATCTGTTTTAGTGCATTTTAGTTCATTTTTTGATGTTTTTGAAGTTTTTGGCCTGAATTCGTCCCATGGTGGGACGAGCGCTAACCGAGTGCTCGTCCCAGTAAAGGATGAATTCCAGCTCAAAAGGCTTATTTAAGGTGCAAAACTAGGGTTTGGGCTCATTTGCATTTGATTTTTCTTGCGATTTGGAGCTCGGGGAGGAGGAAGTTAATTCTGCGAAGCGAAGCGCTGTCGAGATTTTCCCTGCCATCATGAGTGCACAAACCGGATCGAGCGGCGGAGCCGAAGCGAGACCAGTAAGTGCTCCCTAGAGTTTATTACTTTTTGTTTAAAATTGCAATTGTTTTGTTTAATTGTTTTTGTGATGTTATTTTTCAATATATTTTTTTTAAAACTTAAACCCTGAAACTTAGCTTAAGACAACTAGGACTTAGTGTACAACTAAACGTAGCGCAAAATCTAGGTAAAGAATTTTTTCTTCAACTAAACCCTAGGATAAACTGAACGTGAACCCTAAGACTCAATGTTTGTATTTTTGAATTTTTGTTTTGTTTTTAAATTAATCAGTTAGGATTAGAAACCCTAAGACTGAAAAATTAATTTTTTAAATTTTGTTTCGTTTTATTTATTTATTTTTTTTTTGAACTTATCAGTTAGGATTAGGAACCCTAGAACTGAAAATTTAATTTTTGTTGAATTTTTGTGTTTTGTTTTGTTTTAAATTAATCAGTTAGGATTAGAAACCCTAGAATTGAAAAATTTAATTTTTTTGTTTGAATTTTTGTTTTTAAATTAATCGGTTAGGATTAGAAACCCTAGAACTGAAAATTTAATTTTTGTCTTAATTTTTGTTTGTTTTTGTTTTAAATTAATCAGATAGGATTAGAAACCCTAGAACTGAAAATTTAATTTTTGTAATTTTTTTTTTTTTTTTGGCTGTACATTGATAGGCAATGTTGTATATGCATGTTATTGTTGTACAGTTCTTTTCCATGATTTTAATTTTTTTGAATTGTTTTCTTTTGCAGGTTGTTAGGAGCCGGTACCGTGTATCCACTGCTTTCACTGAAGCGTGGGGTGCGCTGACTGAGGCTGATTGGGAGTGGCTTGATGCCCTTGGGCTCAAGCAGGTGGCTCGACTAGAGCCAGTGGTCGCGGATCAGGCTTATTTGATGGCCCTGATCAATCTCTGGGATCCACGGACCAACACCTTCCATCTCCCGATAGGGGAGATGACTGTTACTTTGGAGGATATCTATCGGCTTCTACGGATTTCGATAGATGGACTGCCCATCAAGACATCGCCGCGTGATCAACGGACGACTGTACTGACGAGATGCTTCGGGCATGGGGAGGAGCTAGGTGTGGAGGAGCCACTGGAGAGGGCAGAGGGCGACTGCCAGATTGGCAAGATTTTGGTCAGATGGTGGCAGGAGAGGGGGGTGTTGGGAGTGAGGCACGCATTCCTTATGGGCCTCATTTCCAACATGCTATTACTTGACTCTTCAGGTGCGAGGTTCCCATGGAACCTGTTGGATTTGGTTTGGCAGTTGGTAGAGTGCCCGATAGAGGCACCGCTTATCTTGAGATGGGGACAGACATTGTTGGCACAGCTCTATGGGGAGCTGTATGAGGTCCGCTATCGACGACGAAAGGGGATCACGTAGTTATCTGTTGCAGTGTTGGGGTTGGCAGCACATAGCAGTTGAGAGGCCAACCGGGTTACCATGGATGACTCGGAGCGATGGAGGATAAGGAGATAGGGTATGCAGTTCTGTGGCGGCGGTCCGGAGAGCAGGGACAGAGTCGACGTTGGGCAGGTGCCGTAGGGCACTATGCCGATACCTTCTCTCGGCTCACTCTAGGGGAGGTGGTTTGGCATCCTTATCGGACTGTCCAGCTGGCCAGAGGCTGGAGAGTGGCTCCGACGGGTACGTAGAGAGCGGTGGTTGATTGGGCGACATGGGACCGAGCATGAGTTCTTCTCGTATAGCCGGGTTACACGATAGTTTGGGGTGCGCCAGGGGTTGCCTGGTGAGCCCGTGGTCTATCGACGTCGGGGGATGAGAGGACTCTAGACCGACCAGTCATCGCGCCATTGGGCGAGGATTCAGATGTGGTGATCGACGTCCCAGACGTGGATGACGTCGGGACTACTGTAGAGTACGACCAGTGGTGGGTACTACGACGATGGCGGGGAGAGGGGCCACTGGGAGGCGTGGAGGTGGCAACGAGGGGGGAGGGTGCTGAGGCACCAGGGGATGATTGGGGAGCTCCTTTGGAGGACATGGTGGAGGTGGAGGGTGTTGATGTAGATTTGGGGGCTCCGGATCAGCCGAAGATGCAGGACATGGCAGAGCAATGGGAGCCAGAGCAAGCTGCTGTTCTAGAGAGTCCCATGCCTTCGACGTATGTGAAGGACACAGAGTCTAGGGTACCCTGAGAATGCATGTTTGGCAGAGCTACTATGGAGGTGAGATGAGGAGCTAGGGGATGCGCTATGGGAGAGGGATCTCCTACGGGCTCGGCTAGCAGAGCGGGAGAGCGCACGGGTGGCACCTCGCCAGGAGGGTGATACTGATGCTGCATGGGAGAGGGATCTCTTACGAGTGCAGCTGGCCCAGCGCGATGATGTAGTCATGATGTACCGTAGGCAGGAGTCAGAGTGGTGCCAGCATCGGATGGATTTGGAGGGGGAGATCATCCGCCTTGGGGGGCGGGTACCTGAGCCTTCGGGAGGTGGATCTTCACGCCGAACGAGGGACAGTGGTACTGAGCAGTCAGCATCATCTCATCGTAGGCGATTGGATGAGGGAGGCGGTAGTAGGCGTGATGTTGGGGCTAGCAGTAGCCGCCCTACGGGGTCCCATAGGACCCACACCATGGGGGGTAGTTCCCGTCGCACCGATCCTGCATGATCATGGTGGCCGACGCCTTAGGCTGGGTGGTTTTGTTATATGATTGCGGGGTCAGAGGACCAGTTTTGTAGCCTACGGGCATTTTTTTTGATGATATATATATATATACCGACTTTATTTTGTTTATGCACATGTGATGATTTGATCTTATGTATGATGGTTGATGAATATGGATGTATGCATGTTAATTTATTTTGATGGATGCATATGTTATGTTGAATGCAAGTGTTTTTGATTTATATGTGATATGCAAGAATGAAGTGGATGAATGGAATTTGTGATGTTTGGTTAGGGCACCATAGACTGTTTAGGACTTTGTTTATTTTGTTTTTAAGCCATTGCTGTAATAAATGACTTTGTATGTATACATGTGGTTTTCTTTTTTTGTATTTTTTGATGGTATTGTAAGGATGAAAAGTAGCGCAGTTGGTTTAGAAATGTAGCTAAGTTTTTCTGAAACTCCGACGGTTTTAACTCACTAGCCACGATTGTGCTTTATCTTACAAGACTTTTGAACAAGGTATGAATCGGACTTGTTTTTGACCAAGTTATTTCACATCCCTGTGTGTGCAATTGAGTTCATTTATGTGGTATTTATCAGGATACCGCCAGTGCCAGATGGGCTTTCAACCGAACCTGTACTAAGGATCACCTAATTAGCTCCACTAACTCCTTTATTGTATTTAGTCAGATTAATCTACGGTGTTTTCTAGGATACCATAAGCTAGCTCATCCACATGCAAACATTGATCTGTACACAAGTTAATGTGACAGATATATCGTCATGCGGGAGGTTTACCGCCAATGACCAATAGGCTGTCAACCAAACTGGTACTGAGGCTTACCTCATGACCTGTCGAAATGTCGAGAGTTCCAGGGATTCAAGTTCGACTCCCTTCTTTTCTTCAATTGTATTGGGATACTTGCTCCTTTGTAGTGATAAAAATCACTCGTTTATTTTTTTATATATTTTTTCTTTTGAGCAAGGGATTTGGATTTTAGTGATAAGAGTCACTATTGTATGTGCTTTTTGATGTGTGCACTTTGGGGATGTCAAATTTTGGAGTTTTGACATTTGCAAATTTTTGATGTTTTGCAACTATAGAGAATTTTGGGATTCTTGGGGAATTGGGTAGGGAGGATGCTTGTCCTTTTGCCAACTCTCAACATTCTTTGGGTCATTTACACAGGGGGATAAGCAAGATAACCGTTTCGCTTATGGTGACCTAGATTACTGTGCAGGTTTCATCTTTCGTTCGTACAACTTAGGAATTGTTTTATGTGTTTTAGCTTGTGATAGGATGTTACGTAACAAGGCGTATTTCAAGTAGAACTCTACCTTCGTAAAATCTCTCTGACTTGGTACAGTACGTGGCTAGAAAGCAAAATGATGACTGAAAGATGAAAACTCTTGATACATTATAAGACCACTGACTCTATTGTGGTAAACAACAGTAAATGGCGTTTGTTTGTTTGTTTTGTAAAATGGAAAAGTATGGAACAAGATGGACTAGCAGAATAATTACAGTCTATGGTGCCTTTGACCTGTACGACCACAAATATGCAATGTATGGGTGTGATGCTTAATGCAGCTACATATTTTTGTATTTTTGATGGATTGATTTTTTTGTGAATATGAAGATGAGATGCGAGAAGAGCTTTGTATTGATGAATTTGAGCATGCCTAGAAATGAGATGCAAATTTTTGTTATTTTTGATGATTTTTTTTTTCTTTTGACCAAGCGATTGCGGGAATCCTTGGAGATTTTTGGGTTGACCATTATTTTGTATGACTAATTGGAGCATTTTTGGGGTTGACCAAGCGATTGGGGAAATCCTTGGAGCCTTTTGGGATTGACCAAGAGATTTTAGGAATCCTTGGAGCATTTTTGGGTTTGACCAAGTGATTGCGGGAGAATCCTTGGAGCATTTTGGGGATTTGACCAAGAGGATTCTTGTTTCTTGAGACTTGGGATTGACCAAGGATTTTTAGGAATCCTTGGAGCATTTTTGGGATTGACCAAGCGATTTCAAGAATCCTTGGAGCATTTTTGGGATTGACCAAGCGATTTTAGGAATCCTTGGAGCATTTTTGGGATATGGCTCTCTTAGATATAGAATGGTCGCAAATGATCTGATATTCAAGGGTTCTGTTTCCTTGATTCCGTCAAGAGAGGCTAGCCGGTACGTCCCGGGTCCTATTTTGCTATCAATGACATATGGACCTAACCAATTTGCCATGAACTTGTCCCTTAGGTGGGACGGCAAACTAGAGTTCTGTTGGTTTTCCTTCAAAACCAAATCACCAACCCGAAAGTCCCTTAGGTGAACTTTCATGTTGTAAGCTTTCTTAAGTCGCTCTTGATAGATACGTAAGTGCTCGAGAGCATTAACGCGTCGTTCGTCAAGCAACGTAAGTTGGTCTAACCGGGCCTGTCGTGCAGCGTCATCATTGATGAACTCTTGCATTGATATGCGTAGGGAAGGAATTTCCAACTCTAGAGGCATGACTGCCTCGGAGCCATACACGAGCAAAAATGGAGTAGCCCCAGTGGGCGTCCGAATGCTAGTGCGATAAGCCCAAAGGGCAAGTGGAATTTGGATGTGCCAATCCTTATGACTGTCTGCGACCATCTTTTTAAGGATGGCAACTAGCATTTTGTTTGACGCCTCTGCTTGCCCATTTGCTCGTGGATAATAGGGTGTCAAAAAACTATGCTGAATTTTGTACTTTGTGGTCAAAGCATGCACGTCTTTGTTCTTGAATGGTGGCCCATTATCCGAGATTATTTTGGATGGAATACCAAAATGACATATGATGTTATGCAAAATGAACTCCACAATGCGGGGTCCTATCGTAGAGGTCAACGAAATTGCTTCCACCCACTTGGTAAAATACTCTGTGGCCGTTATGATAAACGTGTGATGGCCTAACGATGTAGGGGAGATCTTTCCAATTAGATCGAAGCCCCACTACGAAAATGGCCAAGCAGACTGGACTGTCTGCAAGGCCTGGGAAGGTACGTGCATCAAATTGGCATGATGTTGACACTTCATGCACTTCTTGACATATGCACAACAATCTCGCTCTAAAGATGGCCAATAATAGCCCATGCGAAGAATGCGCTTTGCGATGGCCATACCACTGAAGTGGCCACCACATGTACCATCGTGCACTTGGGCGATCGCCCAAGTGGACTCTTGCTGGTCCAAGCAATGAAGGAGGATCCCTTCATAGCTATGATGATACAAAATGTCTCCTATCAAGACATACTTAGCCGCTTTCTGCTTGAATGTTCATTTTGCGGCATGCATCAATCCAAGCGGGAGATTACCTAACTTGAGGTAGTCTCTAATGGGTAAATACCAGTCTTGTTGATCGAAAACCTCGATAGTATGAACAACCAATCCCTCTTGAAGTTCATCCCTAACAAATGCTGAGCGGGATAGAACTTGTAAGAACAGCGTTGTGTTGCTATTAATGGGAGTAGGGGAGAACAAGGACCCCCAGTTGGCATGTTTCAGATGATCGTGGATTCGAGAGAACTTATCCGAGGATGGTTCAATCTGGATCATGTGGATTCCTTGACGTCAAGTCAAAGCTTGCACGCTCCATCATGGATTGCGATAGGGTTTTGACTTGAATGGTTGTCATATCACCGTAAAGGTCTTGCGGGATTAGTGACCCCAAGGAGGCCATTGTGTCCGCAAAATGATTCGATGATCGAGGGAGTGCCTCGATGTCGTACCATTCAAGTTTTGCCAAGAATTTGTCCACAAGGGCTTTATAAGCCTGTAGAACTGGGCATTTGCATTGGTATACCCCTTTGACTTGATTGACAATTAACAACGAATCACCAAAGATGTTCAGTCATTTGATGTTCATGGCGATTGTTGTCTCAAGACCTATGAGCAAGGCTTCATACTCGCATTATTGTTGGTGCATGGGAAATTTAATTTAAATGACAGGGGCATTAGAGCACCCTATGGTGTGAAGAATACTATTCCCGTGCCACCACCTTGCTCGCACTTAGAACCATCGAAAAATAAGGTTATGTCGGACTGTGACTCAGGCTCATTCGAATCTGGCGATTCCGAGACATGGAAGACCCCATCATCGGGTAGTTCTATGACTAGAGGCTGATCGTCTTCAAGAGGAGCCTCTGCTAGTTGATCGGCTATGACCTGTCCTTTGATAGATTTCTGTCCAATAAACTCTATGTCAAATTCCGTCAACAACATGATCCATTTCTCCATGCGACTACTATGATAAGTACGACTCATCATGTATCGCAATGGATTCTCCTTAGACACAACATACGTAGTGTTGCTCAACATGTAGTGGCATAGCTTCTTGGTAGCAAACACCACTGCCAAGCAGAGTTTCTCGACGTATGCATAGTTAAGTTCATAACTGACCAGGGTGCGGCTAAGATAGTAAGTAGCCTATTCTTTGTGAAGTTCATTCTTCTAGGCCAGCATGGCGCCCAGTGCCACCTCAGTAGCTGAGATGTATAAGTAGAATGACACTCCTGGTCTAGGTGGTGCCAATACTGGTGGCGAAGCCAAGTATTGTTTGATGTCATCAAAGGTTGACTGGCACTCGTCATCCCAGTGAAATGTAACCCCTTGTGCAATAATTTGTTCATGGGTCGGCACTTGTCAGATAGTCTACGCTATGAAGCGCTTAATCGACGTGACCTTTCCTTGCAAACTTCTGAGCTGCTTAATAGTAGTTGGGGGAGCCATTTCAAGGATTGCCTTGACTTTCTTTGGGTCCACCTCGATGCCTCACTTTGAGACTATAAAACCCAAGAGTTTTCCAGATGTGACACCGAATACGCACTTCTTGGGATTCAGTCTGACCTTATGCTCTATGAGGCGATCGAGGATCTTGCTTAAGTCATCGAGATGATCTGAGCGCAAAAGAGACTTGGCTAACAAATCATCCATGTAATCTTCCAAAGTTTTATGCATGTAATCATGGAAGATGTACGTCATGGCACGTTGGTAGGTGGCGCCAGCATTTTTAAGGCCAAAAGGCATGACCTTATAACAAAATGTCCCCCAAGGCATTGTGAATGCCGTTTTGAGTTGATCCTCAGGATTGATACGAATCTGATTGTATCCCGAGAAACCATCCATGAGGGATAGCATTTCATGACCTGCTGTAGCGTCTACCAACGCGTCGATGCTTGGCAAGGGGAAATCATCCTTAGGACTCGCTTTGTTTAGATCTCAAAAATTAGTGCATATGCGAATCCTCCCGTCGAGCTTTTTGACGGGCACCATGTTGGACAGCCATGGCGGATAATCCACGCAGATGACAAACTGTGCATCCAACAGCTTTTGCAATTCGTCTTTGACCATCAAGGCCACTGTTGGGTGCATCTTACGTAGTTTTTGCTTAACTGGCTTGATTGTCGGGTCAAGCGTTAGATTATGCGTGACTAGCTACGGATCTAGCCCCGGCATGTCTCTCGTATGACCATGCAAAAACCTCCTTCTTCTCTTTGAGAAGGGCAATGTAGTCGGCTTGCTCTTCAGGGGATAAGCTTACCCCCGACTTGATAATCTATGGATTCATTGGATCTAAGCCGATGTCTACGTCAGTCATCTCCTCGATCGACATGTGGGATCCGTCCTCCAACCGATGTGGAGTCGGGATCAAATGGATATCATTAGCTAAGTTTAAATCTATGTTTGGAACCTCGGGTCCCTCTTCAGCCTTGAAAAATATCCTGAGTTGTCCCTGGGGTAAAATGAGGCATTTTATCGAAAGGCCAATACTCTGATGGGGAGAGCGGTGAATTGACGCGATCCCAGTCGATGGCATCTATGTCTAGATGCAATGACCATGCTGGATCGGCCGGATTGCGGATGGGTGCGGTCAAATCAATGGAGATCATGTGGATGAAATGAATTTGGTCTCCATTACCATGGGTGTGATAACTCAAACATTCTGGATGCTCCCTATGCTCTGGATCCGGCTCGTAGGGACGGGCATGAACGGATCGGCCCTATGTGTTGATAGGAAGACAGGGTCTTCCCTCGGCACTGATGTCATTATAGGGTCTCGGGGTGGACGGTGCTCGTCGTAAACTTGGAGCCATGGATCCAACACTTGGTCCCACCCTACTGGGTCTACGTACCATTCATGCCCTAACCTTATGCCTAGTTGTGCCATCAGTTCTTCATGGGTTACAGGGTGATTGTGCCATCGTGCATGATTAAGATATTCCATCTCAGTTTCATCTTCGTAATCATTGTCGATGATCCAAAGGCCCTCGTTGGCCTCGACAGCTGTCTGCGACATATTATGCTCATCTTGTTCGAGCAAATTAATCTGATCCCATTGCGGTTGTTCCACACTCGATGGGGGGACCTGATTCTCTTGACATTGCACTGGTTCAATTGGAACCTCTAAAGGGAACAATTTCAAAAAGATATCTGGACACTGTTTATGCTCTCCTTGGAAGTTAGTGTCCGAACTTTCACCTCTCTCTATCAACGGAGAAGGGTTATTGATGTTACCAAGGGTGGTTGTTGACCATGGGAGATAATCTCCCAATGTGTACGTTGTGTTTGGGTTGGCATAAGGATCTGATGCCAATCCACCCTTGTTGCCTATTCCTAGGCCTTGCATGTTTTCCACCAAGATGTCTAAGGGCAGGGGGTGGTTGAACCCTACTCCCGACTTATCATAAGGCATTTGATATCTTGGCTGGCAAAGGACACGCACCCCTTGCTCATACCTGCCTAACCCGTATCCGTGCCAATTGCATTGGTCGAGATATCTCAGAGCGAAGTCCGGGTTCGACAGATAATTGACATTTTTGGCAAAAGGCTCTTCGTCCTCGTCCTTTTGCTTGCATGGTTCGATACCATGATCAAGGCCCCCATACACAAAATTGGTCTGGTTTGGTGGGTAACCTAAAGGAACAACTGTCCCTATGGGAAGGCGAGGTCTCCCCATGTCCTGCACTGATTCTAGCATGGGCGTTGCTACAACATTCTGCACTAGATATTCCCCCAGGCCCGTACTGGCTATTTCAACAGTAATTGTTGACGATTGAGAGGGAGGAAATGGAAGGCCTTCCTGATTCCATTCCATGTTGGGTGGATTAGGAGCCTCAGCTTCCATTGTGCTAGGTATTTCTTCTATTGAGACAGTTGATATCGTTGGCAACACCTCTTCTAGGGGTTGAGCCTCTTCCAGGATCTGTTTTCCTTTGTCCTTCTGTTTAGCCATGACAGGTGGCATTGGTAATGAAGGAGCAGATGATGAAGATGCACCTGGTTGGGGTTTTGATGGATTAGTCACCAGTGGTGCCCATGGCATCGGACCCTGTCTAGATGGATTTAACTGGAAATCCAAGTGCGTCGATGGGAGGGTCGATTGCGGCATCAATTGCACTCGCATTGCAATATTTGAAGGGTTCTAAGTCCATCGGGACTACATGTACTTCTCCTTCAAATGCATACTTCAGACACTGGTGAGCTATCGAAGGGACACACTTCATGTCCCTGATCCATGGTCGCCCTAGCAATATGTTGTATGCCATCTCGCCTTCCAAAATATGGCACAATGTGGGTATCGTCTTTTGTCCTACCTGGACGGGTAGAACAATTGTGCCGACTGTCGAGCATATCGCATCGTTGAATGCTCGTAGTGTGTATGTGGAAGCCATGATATGAGAGGCTGGCAGCTTCAGATGTTTTAATGCTGCAGTGGTAATGATGTTACTGGACGAGCCAGTATCTACCAACACTCTCTTGTACGGGATCCCGTTGACCCGCGCGATAACGTGCAGGGGTGGATCTGCCATGTCATTCGATACTATTTTAACTTCATCCTCTCTGAAGGTAATGACTGGCTCCATACATCATTTTACATGTCCCACGAAGTTATTGAAGGAATTCGCTTCGTGAGGCCAGTAACTCGATGGCTTTCAAAATTTCCATGAGAGCTTCTCGATGGGGCGCTGACTGCTGTATAAGCTCATAGATGGAAAGCCTAGCCGATGTAGTCCACAAACTCTGCATGAGTTTGGTCCGTATCGTGACCTCGGGTCTAGGCGGAGGCAACTGCACAGTGTGTTGTTGAGGTTGCGACGTTGAAGGAACTTCTCTTGTAGCTGCCTCAGGGGCAACTCCTGGGTATTTCTTGTTCCTGGTTACTATGCTGATCATTCCCACATACCCTTGCATGGGGAGATTCTGTCGCACCTCATTGACTCGAAGAGGTTTTGCCTGTGCCTCGTGGGCAGGCAAAGGGTCCTTGAATACCCCCATCTACTGATTATTTGGCGCTATGGGGTTGTCCACTGCCAATGTTTGATTATCAATCAAATCTTGTATCAATCCCTTGAATTTCCAACATGCGTTTAGGTCATGTCCCCTTCGCCTGTGGAACCTACAATATAAATCCTCCCTGTATCCCTTAGGCTTGGGAGCGTTAGGATCTATGGTTTGGATTTCTGGAAGGGTGATTAGATTTGCTGCTGACAAGCGGTCAAATAGGGAGTCCCTAGACTCCGTATAAGGGGTGAATTGTCGCTTAGGGCGACGCTGCTGATTTTGCTCCTATTTTTTATTTTCTCTTTCATAATTAGGAGGCACTACCTGATAATTAGCCTTTTGAGGCTGTATTTCTTGCATAGGCTTGGGGACATTTATCGCAACTTGATTAACCACAGCAGGTTTTGGTTGCGTAGTCCCTGTCTTTGTATTTTTGTTCCACTCTTTCTTTTTGGGCTTGGTGATTTTGCCCTCCTATATTTTGATCTCTTCGATAACTCTGGCTTGCGCCAAAGCTTCTTCTAGGCTGGCGTATTGCTGCAGCTGCAATAGCCCAGAGATCGATCTCAGACAACTCCGTGAAAACATTTGTGTGAGGTCGGACATAGGGGGAAGGTAAGGTAGCTTAGAAAGCAGAGCCCTCCATCGATTCCCGTAAGCCGCCATTGTCTCTTCCTCATATTGCTTGAGGCTGGCCAGATCACTCAGTGATGCCTTCTTCTTGGTGTTGAAGGCAAAGCATTCCAGGAACGCATCTACTAATTGATCCAAGTTATTTATGCTGTGCTTCGGCAACTGTGTGAACCAATCCGAGGCAGGACCTACGAATGTGGTTATGAATGTCCTTAGCAACAGCGCATCATTATCCTGAATGCCAAAGCATTGGCTCAGGAATCTTGTCACGTGCTCTTGAGCATCCTCTTCACCCTTAAAGACTGCCAACTGAGGCAACTTGAAATGTTCGGGATAAAGAGGTGTGGGCACTGACGGATGCACCGAATGACTACGGAGTTGTCGTAACGTGGGCTTTTGGTGCCCAGAAGCTTTAGTCTCTACAGACTCCAAATGCTCTAATAGCGCTTTGTATGCATCGAAAGATTTAATCTCTTCCTCTTTTGTTTGCTCCCGTTGTGAGTTGTGGGAGACTGGAGGCCTATGGGGGGTGGCCGAATGGCAGCCCTCCCGCCTTGATAGGGCATTTCGGCCCATTCTTCTTCTGGTTCATACTCCTCATAAACTTCCTGAGGAGTCTCTGGGCGAGACCTATGACCCTGAGTGAGTCCCCGCTGAGGGTACCCATCGTTGTTTCGGGGAGTGGCCTCCCTCTCAGGTCTATGGGGTCTCGGAGGCAAAGCTTGGCGAGGTCGCGGAGACCTATCCTGCACCAAGGGATTATACCTCTCATATTGTTCTGCTTTTTGGGTGTGAGGGGTTGGCACCCTCTCAGGTAATTTATAAAGCAGCTCATCTGCTTCGCGCTGAATGCGCTCTTTGTTAAGGCGGTATAAGCGCTCTAACTGCTGATGATCTTGCTCAAGCCGCGTGATCTGGGCTTGGCGGGCGGCATGTCTGGCAACTGCCAAGTCAATTTGATCCGCCATCTTGGGCTTAGGAGGCCTGTATGCCTCTCCTATGTTTTTGCCTCGGTCGTGATGATCCGAGATTTCAATGGGTCGCTTCCCTCTGTCGAGGTTGGCGGCATTTACTTGAGGCTCGGCCTTAATGTGTGATCATGATATCTAGCAGGTGCGGAAGCGCAAGGCTCCCACGCTGTATATTGCTCTCGAGGAATGCGATGATCTTCCTCGTACTCCCTTTCATGGGTGTGAAAGGGGCGGGCGGAGTTAGCTCGCCCTGTGTGGAGAGCCCTACGCTCTAGGTTTTGTCTTTCAGTTCTAACAATGATGGGAGGCAAAGGAGAGATGCCATAGTCACGTTGTCTCTCCTCATGGACACTGTGCCTCTCTAGCGCTTCGTTGCATGGTGGCCACTCATATCTAGCCTCTAAAGGCGGTCTTCTATTTGCGTTGAGTGTCACACGTAAAGGTTCTTCCCGAAAGGGGCTATTCTGAATGGGCGTATCCCCCAGAGGGGTGTCCCTATAATTCCACCTAGACATGGAATGATGTGGATTCTCTTGTGGCCCAGACCGCCAAGGCGGTATGGCCAAGTCTTCAGGGCTAAAGCGAAGGCGACTTGTGCCCGCTCCTTGTGCACCTTTCGGAGCTTCTGCCCTTGATTGGGCTTGGCTACGGGTGTACACCATTGTGGTACCTTTCTACTAGCTAAGCAGATTTTTATCTTTTCGTTTATGATTTTTGATTTTTTTTTTGTTACACTAAGCAGAAATGAACACACACATACACAAACGGTGATTATCTCTTTTAAAGATTAATGGTGTGTCCTAGACTGGTTTTAGTGCGTTTTGATGATTTTGTTTTGTTTTTGAAAGTTTTGAAGAACGTTTAAATGCAGTATGTTGGCTCATATGACTCCCATAGATGGTCGCCCCTTCAATATACCAACCAGGCCGATATACCAACCTCTCTATATACCCGCCCTTACGAGAGGGAGACTATAGGTACGTGAGAGCAGATGGTACGTGGTACGTAGGCGGTACGGAAGGGGGATTGTCCTGTTAATGACACCTACCATAGAAGACTTATCCTCGCACGCTGGGAATCACCCCAACGACACTCGATCAGCTTTCATCAGGATTTACGCCTAACAACAGTGACAATCGAGGAAATGGATGCAAAATCAAGCCAAGGTGGTGATGAAATCCATCGATGGTCTTGATCAAGGGTTGGGGTTTTACGACCAGCTCCTTGGTTTAAAAATGTTGCGTGAAGTGTGTGTGATTCTTTTTATTAAAAAAAATGAAACAGGCAGAAACAACTTTCCCTAAGAAGGCAAAATTAACAGAAAACAAAAATAGAAAAATAGAAAATAATAGGAACAGTTTTAAAACCCTTACCTTTCTCTGCCTAAACCTGCTGTTTCTGATCCTCGGCTCTGAAAATTCATAGACAAAAATTCGTCCCTCTGTGAGATGAATTATAGAATAGAATTCGTCCCTGTCTGAGATGAATTAGAATTCGTCTCAGGGTCAAACGAATTTCAGTAAAGTAATCGCCACAGGCAAAGACGAATAACAGTCAAAAATTGAAAAAGGTACCTGTAAGCACAAAAACACAAGTTTTAATCAGTTTTTGTGATCTCAAAATTCAGGGGACAGGGTCCCACCGTGATCGCCACTGAAAGCACGAGATTTCGGATGAAAGAAACACTAATTGCGATGTATTCAAAATCAAACACGCTTAAGTCCTAAAATGTAGAATGCATGAAGTGAAAGAGACGAATTGAACGGAGATACAAGAAAATGGAGAAATCACAGCCCTTTTATTTAACTCTCTTGATCTCGGTTACAAAGATGCCTCCTCCCTTTTCAGGGGCTAGGAGCGTTAAATGAATTTGGTTACAATCAAGACTTAATGTTCCTCCTTCCGCGTGCCCACATTTGAAATGGGCGGGCCAAAACGTTGCCGTCGCTGGTGTTGATGAGTCCTTAACCTTTGCTGCTCCTCCTGCGATCAAAGAAACAACAAAGATGTTAGTAGCACCTGCTACAAATAAGAAACGTTTGTTCTCTAAAATTAATGAAAGATGCATGTAAAAGATTAGCTAAATCGATAAATAAAATGACTCCAAATAACCTGCAAATTTGACAGAGACCAAAAAACATTACCAGAGGGCCACTACCATCGAAACAGTCGGCCAATTCACATTCAACCTACGTAATTCATCCTCGGTAGGATGAATTCGACTCGTAATTCATCCTCGGTAGGATGAATTCGACTGTGATAAAATGTCGAGATAATACCATCCAAATGTCACGTCTCGGGATCTCCAAATGACCTGCAAACATAGGGGTTAGCTAATTGGGGGCATTTTGGGATGACCCAGATGGTCGGATTCTCCCAATTTGACCTCCATCAATGGGAATTTGACGTCGCTACCTGCAAGTTAGTGGGACAACAAAAGCGACGAGAACATGATGAAATCTGATCAAAACATTATGAAATCGAACATATGAACTATCTAGACAGCATAAAATGAAATGAAAGATGAACAAATGACAAAAGAACAAATTAGAATGAAACTTAAAAAGTGCGGGGCGCCCAAGTGGGCCGCCCACCGTTGGAACTTGATTTTGGCACCAATCCACTTGGGATGGGCCCAAAATCTCTTAGGATGGGGTTGTCAGCAAATTGGTGGATTAAAGTGGTCAAATGTCGGGTTTTTGGGTCTGAATTCACACTTCCAATAGCCACCCAATAACCTCTCTTGCGAAAGAGATTAAGGATGTGGAAAATGTAAATCAAAAGGGTAAAGGCGTGGTATCAAATCGACAGCACTTCGTTGCTTGAAAATGCCTCCTACTCTTCTCCTTTTGGGTGGGAAAAGTCCACCATTTTATAGACCCATGGGGTCTCTTTGGAGAGGCATGCATAAGCGCCATGTGGTGGTCATAGGTGCCATGTGGCGGTCATGTCTTCTCATGAGAGAGGAAAGTCCTCCATGAATTGGGCTTTCATGATTGCCCTTGTGACAGTCCCCTAACGGCCCATCTGCCCACCTACACACGCGTGCGAGGCAGGAGTCATCAATTGACTGTCTTTGGCTGCCACTTGGCGCCATTCTTCTTTTTGCCCGTTAAACCTGGAATTCGTCCTGACCAAAGATGAATTAAGAATTCGTCCCTGGGTGAGACGGATCCCAGTTTGAATTCGTCCCCGGGTGAGACGAATACTGAGCAAAGTGCCCGAATGTGCCAAATTGCCTTTTGACCTTACAAAATTGCTATAAAAGTGGTTAGGACCACTGTTTGACCTCTGAGGGCTGCCCTGGGGGCTGTGTGTGTGTCAAAGCGATCAGTGTTTGCAGTCACATAATCGGATTGGTGCTATTTTGGTGTCTACACAATGCGATTGACTCAATGCGACTAGCAAGTGGTGAATGTCAAGAGGCAACTATCAAGCGACGACTGTCAATTTGTGACTATCAAGTGGTGACTAACAAAAGGCGATTACCAAGAGGTGCTTGTCTAGGCATGACTTTCACATGGTGACTGTCAAGAGGCGACTGACAACATGTGATTGGAAAGAGGTGACTGTCAAGAGGCAGTTGTTAAAGTGCACCTGGTAACATGCAATAGTCAAGGTGTGACTGTCAAGAAGCGACTATCAAGAGGTGACCGCCATATTGTGCCTCGCATGTTGCGCCTGTCAAGACGCGACCTCTCATTTGCCACGTGTCACGTGACCGCTAAATACCATCAGTAAGATGCTGCCATGTGTCCTCTCGTTTACCACGTGTCACGCATCCATCGACTTTAGGCATGCAGACTTCTATAAATAGAATAGCAGCATCATTTTCACCTTTCACATGACGATTTCCAGACCAATTTTAGAGCTTTTTCCAGTAATTTTTAGTGCATTTTTTACAACAGTTTTAGACCTTTTCCAGGCATTTTTCTTACCATTTTTAGATCATTTTCAGGCCATTTTTAGGGTATTTTTAGACCTTTTTTAGGCGGTTTTCTGAGCTTTTTCTAATCATTTTCCCAATGTTTTCCAAGCATTTTCCAGCGTTTTCCCAACATTTTCAAAAATGGCTAGCGGTTCCTCTCCTCTCCCAACCAAGGTATCATTCAAGAGTTACTATTTCCCAAATGTGAAGAACCTTTTTAACATTCCTGGGAGAGATTCCAACTAGCTGTACACCTTCGAACTTGTTGGAGTCACGAAGATGCCACAGTTGGACGTCAACGTCTCCCTGATGCAACATATTGTTAGTTGCTATGACCACGATGTGTCCACTGTACAGATCCAATTTGATAACAAGGAAGTTGTTTTTACTGTGAACCCCTCGGATGTCCAACGATTAATAGGACTACCATTTTTGGATGGTCTCCTTGTTAACAACTAGTACGCATTGACTGATTCTGACAAATCAACGTTGGCATCCAAATATGTCATGAATCCAGACCATTTGAAAGGTACATTTTTTAAAATTTTATTTTTGTTTATCCTTTATTTTGATGTATTGTTGTTTCCAATGTCCATTCTCTAATAATGTTCTCTCTATTTTTCAGTTAGTTCTTCAAAATCGAAAAGGGGTTTGAAAATTTCAAACGTTTCAGATAAATTTCTTTATGGTTGTGTTGAATTGTTCTTGGGAAGGCTTATTCTACAGGGCCGACCTATAGATATGCCCTTTTGGGCTTTGTCATTGTTGATTCATTGTATTGATGGAGGGAGATATGATTGGTCCACTTTAATTTCTAACCGTATAAAACATGACCTCCTTTTTGTGTAAAAAATTCAATCTGCGTATACGGTAACCTCCAACAACTATATTCTTTGTCTTTTTTATGAAGCTTATTACAATATTCAAACAAAAAGTCCTCCAACTGCATTGCACCCGGATTTGTTGCATATTGGGTTAAGTGACAATGAAATACAGGTAAAATTATATATTGGAATAGTCTCTCATTTTTGTTTTTTCAAATTTCAATCAATCTTGTTATTTTTTAATTTTCTTTTGAAAACAGAGAAGAGCAGCTCACTCGTCTAGTAAAAGGGATGTCGCCATAAGGATTCAAGAAGCGTCTGATGATTCTGACTCGCAGTCGCAATCGTCACTGACACCTTCCACCTATAAATGTACAAGGTCTTATGATAGACAACATACATGTGCTACTCCTCATACTTCTGGACATGCATCTGCTATAGTGAACATTGAAGATGAAACCTCCACCTCACAAGGTAAACATATTTTTCAAAAGTTCTAATTTTAATAATGTATTTTAACAATATTCAATTATATTTAGTTTGAGAAAATATTTTAACTATTTTTAGAGGAAGAGCAAAGGACAACCATTGTAGCAACAATGACAATGACTGCAGAGTCTGAGTCGGGTATGTTTAGTTAAAATTGTTATATTTTAATGGTATTTTTTTTAAACTAGTTTTAATTTATAATTTTCATGTTAAATTTTGTAGAGGGACCGACTCGATTTACAAGACTCATAAAGCATATGCTTCCATCAGGTGCACAACAGGAAAAGCAGCCAGTCCAACCGCAAGTCCAACGCCAAGTTCATCTACGACAAGTCCAAAAATCACCACAACAAGCACCACCGGTGAGGAACCAATCTCGCATGCATGGGAAATAGTTCCTCACACCACCGCATCAGCCTATTCAGACTTAGACTCATACTCAGACTCAATCTATTGTTTCAGGGATGGGGTTCCCTATTTTAACACTTGATAATTTATCAAATGTAGAGAGCGCTTCTCAGATGCCCCCTCCAGATGCCAATCTGGAAGATGATTTTATGTATCAAGATATGAATAATTTGAATTTACCCTTAAAAACATGTGATCTGCTTCATGGTCTAGGGTTAGGTGATGAAGCATAGGAGAATGTTGAACGAGATGTCATCGATGTTTCCTCTTCCCCCCACCAGCATGTCGACACCGATCATCATCCGACCGATGATGATAAAATAAACTTTTTTGAAAATATTTTACTAGCAAATGTTTGTAGGGCTAATGTTACTAATAATATTCTTGTAGACATTGATACATTAAGACAATGGGAATATCGGGCCAAGGTTATGATCAAAGCAATAAATGGTCGATACAAGAACTTCGGACATAGAAAGGAGTTGTTTTCAAAGGTAGAGAATGAGCCACAAAAGCTCAATGCTCTGTTACTAAAAGCCCAATCTGGCACCATCAAGGCCGATGCTACAAGTAGTGATGAAGTTCTGGCCATTATACTTGACCGATTAGAGAACCTGAATGTCGAAGCCCAAGCATATTTCAATGAATGGGAACTAGACAAGAAGAAAGTAGCAGTGGCAAAAACGTCAAGACTTACAATAGATGTAAGTTTTACACATATCTAAAAATATTTTTTTCTTTAATATACATTTTAATTAATATTAATATTTTTCTCTTGTATTTTGCAGTCTAATTATCAACATTTAAAGCAACAGGTGTCAGCCATGAAAACCTGGATCAAGACTACAAAAATCAGTGTGACTAATGCTATTGAAGTGAAGAAGAGACTACAACACACTGTTCGACAAAATAATTGGCTGAAGAAGCTTATCAAAGAAAAGGGCCTGGATGTGGATGCTGCAATAAAAGAAAATGAGAAAGAGTTGAATGCACCATTTAAAGAAGATCCCATGAAGGAAGAAGGTTTATTGCTATCAGGGATAAACACTACAACTAAAATTTTGGTACGGTCTGGTGCATTGGAAGCAAAGGATATTGAGGTAGATGCAGTTGACACTTTAGGCACTTTGCAGCAAGAAAACATAGAAAAGTAGAACTGTTGTTTCTTTATTTGATGATTCAGGAATGTGGCATTGTGGTGAAAAACATGGTTTCAAAGACTCCTATTTTAACATATTTTTAAACATAATATTTTATATTATATAAATTTTATATTACTTTTTAGCTTTTCTTTCAATATTGTAATGGTTTGATCAGTTGTGTGGATGCAAAATAAATTTTATATTACTTTTTAGCTTTTCTTTCAATATTTTATATTACATGGTTTGTTGTATACATGGTTTCAATACATGGTTTGTTTACATGGTTTCAATACATGGTTTGTATACATTGTTTGTATACATGGTTTGTTTCAATACATTGTTTTCAATACACGGTTTGTATACATGGTTTCAGTACATGGTTTGTTGTATACATGGTTTCAATACATGGTTTGTTTAAATGGTTTCAATACATGGTTTGTTTAAATGGTTTGTCATACATTGTTTTTACTAAATTGTATACATGATTTCGATACATGGTTTCAGTCAATTTGATATTCAATACATTGTTTGCCATACATTGTTCTCAATACATGGTTTGCCAAACATTATTTTTGATAAATTGTATATTCAATACATTGTTTGCCATAAATGGTTTATTCAATACATGGTTTGCCATACATAGTTTTCAATACATGGACTTTTCAATATACATGAAATCATAATATACACATATTCTGTTGACAATTGATAGCATAATATATGAAATCAAAATACATGTAAAAAACAGTAATATCTGTGATGCAGTAATCAATATTCTGTTCCAAAATACATGAAAACATGTCTCATTACATTGTTTGCCATACATTGTTTTCAATACATGGTTTGTATACATGGTTTCAATACATGGTTTGTTGTATACATGGTTTCAATACATGGTTTGTTTAAATGGTTTCAATACATGGTTTCAGTCAATTTGATATTCAATACATTGTTTGCCATACATTATTTTCAATACATGGTTTGTCATACATTGTTTTCAATAAATTGTATACATGATTTCAATACATGGTTTCAACCAATTTGATATTCAATACATTATTTGCCATACATTGTTCTCAATAGATGGTTTGCCAAACATTGTTTTCGATAAATTGTATATTCAATACATTGTTTGCCTTAAATGGTTTATTCAATACATGGTTTGCAATACATTGTTTTCAATACATGGTTTCAATACATGGTTTTAAATCAATTTGATATTCAATACATTGTTTTCCATACATTGCTTTCAATAAATTGTATATTCAATACATTGTTTGCCATAAATGGTTTATTCAATACATGGTCTACCATACATTATTTTCAATACATGGTTTATTCAATACATAGTTTATTCAATACATGGTTTGCCATACATAGTTTTCAAAACATGGTTTTTTCAATACATGGACTTTTCAAAATACATGAAATCATAATATACACATATTTTGTTGACAATTGATAGCATAATATATGAAATCAAAATACATGTAAAAAATAGTAATATCTGTGATGCAGTAATCAATATTCTGTTCCAAAATACATGAAAACATGTCTCAAAATATAATCAAATCTCCATATTTGATATCAAATCAAATAAATGAATTAAATCCCAATATAATATTGGGAAATGAAAGCATCTTTGCATCATAATGGTGAAAGCTGGAACAACCTCTTTTCAGATTGTGCAAATTCTTCTGCACTCATTCCATAAAATTCTGTCATCACAGTGTCATCGGTGTTACCATTATCCTCATCATCCAGAGTATTCATGACACCTCTTCTCTCTGCCAAATATTTCCAATATGACAAAGCTCTTTCATAAGGAAACCTCTCAACCTCATAGGTCGACACATATAATCTCAAACAATTTTCCAAATTTTTGTCCAATCTATTCTGAACTTTAGATTTTACATATGATAATGCACTAAATACCCTTTCATCCTCAACAGATCCTAAAATCATCATTTGGCATAATTCATACAAATTAAAATATTCACTCATACTATCTTGCAGGATACTATTGGGATATAAATGTTTCCAAAAACATGAAATAGAACCCCTCTCATGGTGATTAGCAAATTGTGAAACTTGAGCAGACATTGTTGTTCCAAAATAGTTTGATTGGCTTGTCAAAAGATCTTTGTTGAGAATGCCATTGATTTCAATACCATTGAATACCACAGGTTTAGTGAAATGGCTAGCAAGATTGCCCATGTATTTTTGAAACAAACCACTTATATTCTGGTATTCATTACAAGGATTCCAAAATATCGGGTTAACCACACCCATAGCCTCAAGCAATTCATCTCTTTGAAAATGGTCTCTGATCTCTTTTGTCAATGATTCTGCTATGTGTTTCAGTTTAATTTTTGTATCTGTTACAACTACATGAAATCTGTTGTGTGTTACGGGCATTTGTTCAACTTCATTTGTAGCAATATCCATTCGCTGACAAAAACAATATAAAGGAATTTCCTTTCCGTGGACATTAATACAAAGATGATCATTTATATTGAACTTCAAAAAGTTCTGAGGATCATGGATGTTTGTCAATGCTCTCCAACTCTCAAACATGGGATCCATAAAACTTTCACTAGATGCGTACATCGTATCAATATGTAAGCAAATTTGTTTTCTCACCCTAATGAAATCCACAATATAAATAGATCTTTCTTGTGCAATTTTGATCAAAGTATTCATTTCTTCCAGCATTGGAAGAATACCACACAATGTGAGAAGTGTTTCAAAGTCAGTCATTCGTAATAGCAAATCCTTAGCCTTATCAACTACCCTACGGTTTACATACATAAACCCTGCCAAGGACTGATATTCTTTGAAAACTCTATATGTCGGTTGATACATTGAAATCCATCTAGTATCCACGTATTTTAAGAGTTTTTTACCATCAATAACTCCAAGTGCAAACTGTTGAAACTCTAAAAATATTTTTGGATTGCACAAAAAATAATCATGAATTTCATGGACAAGGTCTTCCACTCTAGCTACATTTGTAAATGTATCCACAATTTTATATGCAAGATTAATTCTATGATCCATGCAATGAATTGGGATCAAATATGGGGCAACATATGTTTGTAGTCTAACACAAAGACCGTTCTTGTGTCCTTGCATTGTAGCAGCACCATCGACTCCAACACATATTAACTTAGTGGCTATTTCCATTTCATTCATTCCTGCTATTTCCTTTAAACTAGAAACAACAACATTGTAAATGTTTTCTGCATTGCAATTTTCCACCATCTTGCGTAGTCCAAGTAAATGAGGTTGCCTTAAATGATTTTCCAATGTGTAAACATGCATGCAAATCCAAGATGTGTTGTCAACAATAGTCACCTCATCAATTGAAAGTGATATGAATTTGGCCTTTTTAATTTTCTCTTTGAGGTCATCCTACTCAACCAATGATAGACATTTTGCAATTTCCCAACCACTTCGATCTGACCAATGGGCGTTGGGTAAATTTTGCACATCAGCTAGTCGAAATAGATATTTATAATCAATGAAATCTGACATAGGTCTACCCTTTTTAAGAATAGTGAGTACAACAACAAACTGTAAACTTTTTGAAGCTAAAGTGAACTTTTCCATTTTTCGAAATTGGGCTTGAATCGTTGCACCTTTCTCAACCAAAGTTTGTTTTTCTTTCATTGCTTGATCATATTCTTGTGCATATCTCATATGGGAACACTCTGATGCATCCTTCCACCTATAATTTTTCTGTATTGGTCCATCACTTTCTTTTGTTTTTATATAAACCTTTTCGCAATGTTTTTCTACTATATCTTTCTTAACTTGCAATCTGTGATCTTTTTCGTGTTTCCAGCTGCAAATTATGCATCTCAATTATGTTATTACCTCATTACTATTCTCTGGAAGCACTGGCTCAACAAATGGAAAATCTGAAACCCAATCAGGCTGAAATGATCTGTTAATTGTCCATCTAGATGACCTGGCATGTTTATGTTTTTTAGAAGAAGATTCTCCAGAAGTGGGTACTGCATAAGAACTATTACTTTATTTTCCATTTGGCATGTTTGTTTCAGGAATCTCTTCATGTTGTTGTTCCATTTCTTTAAGAAAATTTTCATCTATGGACTTTTCAATATCGTAGTTATGTGGAAGTGGATTCATACTAGGGTCAACAGTATTTTCTGTAGAGATAATACTAGGGTCATTATCATTATTCTTTTTAAAAGCATACATTCTGTTAAAAGCATACCTTCTTTTAAAAAATTCAGATAAACAATGGACAAAGCCATACACCAAAAATCACCCTTCTAAATGAATGAAGATATTATATATGAAATGAACAATTAAACAAAAAATAATTGGTTAGTAAGTAAAGGCGTTCATACCTTCAATTTGTGCAGATGTTGGTGGTTGACTGGAATTCAAAATATTATGAAAGTATTTGAGGATACTCCTTTTATTGGAACTAGAAGACTGGCCTCCCTTGTTTCCACTGCCAACAGGTGACATTTTACCTATATAAAAAGAAGAGTAACAAGAAAATCATTTTGAAAAATGGAAATAATTGGTTAAAGAGAGAACTACTATTCAAGACATCACAATATCTGACACAACACAAACCTCCTTATTGAGCGTCAATGAACACAAATATATTAAAAAGAAACAAAATTGATAATAAAAACTTACTAGCAAATGGTTGGCCCTCTATGTCAGTCACCCTGTTACAGTAGTAGTGTGACGGTCGCCTTGAGATAGTCGTGGGAAGGCAGTCGCCTTGTGATAGTCATGTTATGTTAGTCATGGCCTATCAGTCATGACCTGTCAATCATGACCTGTTAGTCATGGCATGGTGGTCACGACATGGCAATCGCGGCTTGTCAGTCGACTCTATCAGTCGCGCTATATTTTTCGCACTTTGCCAGTCACGGCTTGTTAGTGGCTTTGTGTCAGTCACACTGTGCCAATCGTGCGATGGCTATCATTGCGTGTCTATCGCTTCTATTGATAGCCTTTTATCACTCACTTTTTCCAGTTGCTTATTGTGGTCGCCTTGTCAAGTTGAGACTATGAGTGTTGCTCCCAGCCTCCAAGGTTACCTATATATAGTGGGGGTACAAGAGGCAATTTTGGCGGGATAATTTTTTTCTCAAATAATTTTAGGGTGAATATTAGGCGGGAATACATATTGTATAGGGGTGATTTTACCCTAAAAAAATAATTCCCGTAATTTTTGGGCGAATGGGCCGACCTCTAGGGTCCCAAAAATAGCAAAATAAAAAATGTTAAAAACCTAAAATTCGCTATAAATTGCAAAATTCGCCCTTGTGTATATCCTTGCTTGTTGATTAGATCTATGAGCCCACTCTATACCTTCCCATACTGCCAAGACATTATCTAAAATGTAGCAATTTTGAATAAAACCAGTCTGCTCAGGCCTTACAATAGTGGGAAGCAAAGGCCGAATCCATAGGGCAAGCACTTTGGCAATGATTTTGTAGCTGACATTTAACAAGGTGATAGCCCTCTAGGTTGTGATGATCTCTGGATCCCTTAACTTGGGGATAAATTTGATGTTTCTCTTATTTATTAGAGTTCCTAGGGAGATAGTACTCAAGGCTTCCAAGTATACTTTGTGCAGGTCAGGGTCAACAAAATCCCAACAGGTTTTGTAGAATTCTCAAGGGAAGCCATCTATCTCAGGTGCCTTAGCATCTGCCATTTGAAAAAGAGCATCAACTAGGTCCTGCACCGATAATAAGTGCTCATAATAATTAATTTGAGCAAGGAAGAGGCAAGTAGGGAAAAATTCTTTGCAACATCAAAGAACTTGTTCCCTTTCCATAGTGTACTACTGAGAAGCAAAAACATGAGTATAATGCTTGGTAAATGCTACTGCTATATTAGGAAAAGAAGTGATTCGAACCCCATTAACAACAAGGGCTTTGAATTGAGTAAAATGCATAGGAGGCATGAGTCTTTGAAAAAATTATGTAGAAACTCTGTCACCCACTTTAAGCTAATGGAGCTTGGATTTGATATGATCCCCTTTAGCTTCATACAACTCAGCCACTTTGAGCTCATACCGAATTTGAGCAATATGAGCTTGGATGACAGAGTCAAAGGGATAAGCCTCCAGTATAATGGAAGCCTTTGCAACCTCATTTCTCAGAGCAATATTAAAGTGTCAGTGCATATACGCCACTTTTCTTCCCAAGATTTTGAGTAGAGCAGTGGTGTAGAAGATGGCATCATTCCACAACTCAATCCATCCAGAATCTCCATTGGGTCTCGGAATAAGATTCCAGATCCTTTGGATATGACAAACAATGGTTTCATGCTAAAGGAAGTATGTGTTAAGAAAAAATTAGGATTTAAATGGCCGTAGAGAAGTGGAATAAATATTAACTATAAATATTATAGGAAAATGATCTGATGAGACCATTCCAGGAATAGTTTCAACAAAAGAGATAGAAGGAAGTCGACCAGAAAAGGAGAACTCTCGCTGGTTTGACAACATAACTCTATCAAGTATTTTTAAAAATCTTGCAGGACCATATTGAAAATTGGACCACATGAACCAAAGATGCTAAGAAAAGTACCCCTACAAAAAAACATGCATTGGGATCGAAGACCCCTAGTTTATTTGTCATAAAGTACCAAACATGTCGCTCTCCTATGACCCACCTATTAGGGAGTTGGCCCACTTTATTAGATGCTTTTTCTATCATATTTAAGTCACACACATAAGCCAAATTGTGTTTGGTAGGGACAACGCACACCATCTCCACAAGGCACATCTATTTTGGACCTCGTTAGAGGCATAAATGTTAATAATCTCAAAGTACAACCCTCCCACTTCAAGAAAAAAACAAACTATGTGATGGGAGGGATTGGAACCCCAAGTGACAGTATACAAGAGGGGTGTTCGAGCTATGTAGCATTCTTTGAGAATGTTCTCCTAGTAATTCATACTTACCTATGTATGGAAAAGCCTAACAGGTTTGGGGTCAGGGTAAGAACATTCCTGCACGAAGCTAGAGCAGGTAATTTCTTCTATACAAAAGAATTTTCCTATATTAGGATATATGGATCCAAGTTACCATCGAAGGTATTGCCAAAACATTGCCCAAAATCCATAGCTATCCTAGAGATCTCTCGAGAAAAAACATAAGAGGTAAAAATTCGGTCCATAAGAAAAAAGGGAGTGTCCCATGGGTGTCGATCCCTTGTAGAATGGGCCCTTACACATATCTGGGCCACTTCTCCTTGCTATGGGCTATATGGAATATGGATACGTATTGCTTCCAAGAAGTAACTTGGAGAACCTACGACCCACACGGACATCATAGACACATTTTCTCATCAAAGATTTCTCTCTTATAGGTCACACATAGGGAGGATGGCTTTGAAGATGAAATGCAGAAGGCACTCATGCAGAAATGTTTGTTGGACTTGGTGTGGAGAATAGAAAATAGGTCGCACAAAAAATTAGAAGCAATTGGGGATTATGGCTCTGACTTGAGATTGCATAAAGGATTATTGGTCAATAAGGTGGTCTCTTTGGTCCTCTTTTCTCCCCTAGAAGAATTCTAGGACCCCACCTTTCAGGTTGTTCACTAGGACATAGACTTTTTTGAATTCATGATGAAAATAATAGATGAAGCACATTGGGAATAAGAAAAACTCCCATCATCCTCTATATCTCCCACTACCACCTCAAAAGGGAAAGAGTTAGTCACTTTCTCCTCATAGCAAGTACAAATTTTCACGTCATCGGCCCAGGCATGGATGTCTCCATCTGATGAGATTGAGCTGGTAGCTAGGCAATCTACTTTATTCTTTACCACCTTGGTGGTTAACCAAAAAGAACATCCAATTCCTTTGAAAGCTTTGAAGAAGATACAAGAAGCGGGAGGACTATCAAGCATACTCAGGGAAAATGAAGTTTAGGAGGGATTTCCCTCATAGTTACCCACCAAGAAAAGAATCATAGTTGAACCGACTGATATAGACACAAAAAACTTCATGTTTTCTAGGATAACAGATTCATTCCAGTTTATGATATACCAGGAATACCAGATACAAGATATAGAAGAGAAAATATCTCATAGAAAATGAGTAAATTGGGCTAGAGGGACAATGAGAGAAGAAACATGTGACGTGTCCACTGCCACATTTACTATCCCTTTGCCACCAAACCTAAAGGAGGCCATGATTGATCTCGATAAGGGAGTGATGATGGTCGAAGTTGGCCCACTAGATATGATGAAGTCACACATAGCCTCTCAAGTACAGGTGGTAGAAGTAGTAGAGAAGGAGGTAGCAATTTTAAAAACCAAAGTTGTAGAAGCAGAACAACTACAACTTAAGGTGCAGCAACTGTAGGCCGAGATCGATCAAGTAAAGAAAATGTCGACTCCCTCTCAGGCATTACCAAATAGACCAGTGACCACTTTGGGTCTATTGACGAGTTCAAACAGGAGATGAAGGATAAAATACAAGAAAAAATGGATAATATTTCATCAATATTCTATGATATTTACGCTACCAGGCACACTGTCGACATCCTACGTGACTTGTTACATCAAGCCAATCAAAGAGTGAACTTGATATATCATGTATACCAAAAATTCAAATAGAACTATGTGAAAATAAATGCAGGAGCAGCTACTTTTAGGGATGGATTTTTTTTATTATTTATGGAATAATATGCCAAAGTTTTCATTTATCTACAAAACAGGCCAAATTGGCTTCGCTAGGACCAAGAAATTGTCAGCTTTGAGAAGGAAGTTGAAGATGAATTGAGCGATTGTGGGTTTACGCTAGATGAATTCAACCAAGATCCTAACATCAAGGAGTTCATGTTCAATAAGATACAAGGCTTTGACTTGGGTCAAGATACAAAGCTAACAAAATAATTCACCTCTTTGGTGGAGATGGTGGACCGCTTATGTGTCTTCATTGAGAACACCGTGGAGTGGTCCAAGGAGTGGATGAATAAGTCACACAGGATGTCAACCTACTAATATTTGCCTTAACCTTTCATGACGAGGCCTATGTGTATATCAATCATAGTCTATAAAATATTAGAAGGGAAGAATATGCCAAATTTTTCATTTATCTGTAGAACAGACCAAATTGGCTTCGCTAGGACCAAGAAATTTTCAGCTTTGAGAAGGAAGTTGAAGATGAATTGAGCGATTGTGGGTTTACGCTAGATGAATTCATCCAAGATCCTAAAATCAAGGAGTTCATGTTCAATAAGATACAAGGCTTTGACTTGGGTTAAGATACAAAGCTAACACAACAATTCACCTCTTTGGTGGAGATGATGGACCACTTATGTGTCTTCATTGAGAACACCGTGGAGTGGTCCAAGGAGTGGATGAATAAGTCACACAGGATGTCAACCTAATAATATTTTCCTTAGCATTTCATGATGAGGCCTAGGTGTATATCAATCATAGTCTATAAAATATTAGAAGGGAAGAAGTAGGACCCAATGCACCAAGGGAAGCTCACGATCAAAGCACATCATAGCTGCTTCCCAAGATAGCGGGAAGGATAGCACACAGTAACAACCATCGTCTTTGTAAGGAGGAGGACATGGGCCACATACCCTTTTTTTATTTTACCATATTTTTACAAGGAGGAGATTAGGCCAAATGGAAGGCCGATGAGAAAATAGTTACAATCCTGCTTTGACTTCCAGCTCTATATATAGAAGACCATTGCAGTGACGACAAAGGCATCAAACATTTGAGAGAGAAAACTTAAGCCCATGTATATTTGTGTCTAAAAGTTAGTCATATTTTGCTTGTGTATCTTTCTTGTCTTTATTATCTCACCCTTTCTTCTACCATTTCCAAGGACCGTCTAGGAAGATTTATCTACCAAGATCATTTCTTGTGGACGTGCTATAGTTGAAGACTCTCACATCACTACAATCAGGATGGAGAGAAACAAACCCTTGTTGTGATATTCAAACAAGGGAGGTATTGTACTTATTATCATATATACTCGAGCTCTCTGCTAGGCTTTTTATGTAAATATTTCTATATAATACAAACTCTGACTGTATTCCTGGAATTTCCTATGTTATGGTTTATGTGTTTGCTTATTTACATATTACAATAATCTAAATGTGTGGGTGACGCTTTCCTTCACTAGTTTAACCATTTTTATTGATTACATCATTTGAATGAATGAAAACAAACTAGTTCTCCTTTATTTTTCCTTTATGAGTTAAAAAAAATATAAAGCTGCTAATACCACCTAATGGACATGGCATCAGTATGGTATTGATATGTTTTAATAGTGCTTGGTTTGGTCACAAAATAATAAAGAAAATATAATATCATCAAATTTGGTAAAGCATGGGTGATTGTATCCAAATGGTAAACATCCAAACCCATTGTTTAGGGTTTCCTTACTCGACCTAGTCTATCTAGAGTCACTTAGATAATCTATTCCTGGGTCAAAGAGGTAGATCCACTAGAGTCTACAAACTAGTTATGATTTTAGAGATCCCTGTGACATGACATATGATAAAAAGGGTAAGCAAGAAATCTCCACAATAGTTTTTGGCATCGTTGTTGGGGATGATACTTTAAATATTTATGTTATTTTAATCCCCTATGATATATTTTTATCTACCTATTCACACTGGCCCGTCAAAATTACACCACGGTTTTTAATGCCATTATCCCTTGTGAGATCTAGAGTATTGAGTCGAGAAATCTTGGCCAAAGAGCACCTCTTATTTTTGCACACTGTGCTGGCGACTCTGAAGAACCCATCATCAATGTGGAGTGAATATGGTGACCATGAGAAGCAACGAAAAGTAACTTTACCCAAAAATTCCAGATCCATAGGTACTTTTTAGTCCACATAAGATTAAAAAGGAACCTCAAATTTTTGTTCCTTTAAGTACTAGTTGTGTCCCAAAAAGTCCCCACCTAGTAAGTATTGTCTTGCCTACTATTTTTCCTATGTTGGGGGGCCCGGTTACACAAATGGCTAATCCACCTTTAAATAACTAGCATACAAATAGGTATAGACCTTTTGTGTTACCTCCTTTATTAAACCCGTTACCCCCTAAAACCCACAAATACCTTTCCAAGTTCATGGGGGATAATACTATAACCGGAGAGGATCATATTAAAGACTTATTATATGCTATGGATATCCTAGAAATAGAGGACAAGGATGTCATTCTCAAAAAATTTCTCCAGATCTTGGAAAAGGATGCCCGAGAATGGTTCAACGACCTCACGACCGACTCTATAGGCACTTTTCAATAATTAGAAATCTCTTTCCTAAGGAAATAAGGGGAAAAGAAGAATGAGCAGTCTCTGATCACTGAACTAGCCACAATGAAGAATAAAGACAATGAGACCGTGGATGATTTTAATAGGTGGTTCACCAAACTGAGGAAAAAATCCCTATGACTTTGAGGCCTAATGATCACCAATCTATATGTTTCTATAAGAATGCATTCACTGGGGACTTCAAATATGAACTTAGACAACAACCCACACTTACCATTGATGCTTGTATAGAAATAGAAATAGTGATAGAAATAAACATGATAGAAAATGGCAAGATGAAGCCAACCTCAGCAGATCCTAGCCCGAGTTAGCCCGAAAAGAAGCCTAAGAAAGTGGGTTTTGGTATCTTAAAAAAATCAGAACCTGATCCTATTGAGAAATTATCAACCTAGTTAACAGATTTGTTTCATTCAATGAACAATAGGCTGTCTAATATTGAGAGGGATAAGACAGATAGTGGATAATCCTCACAACACCAAAATGAAGGCAGGCCCCCTTTCAGAATAAATTTAACAAAAATTGGAATAACGAGGGAGGCCAAAATCCAAATAATAACTGTAAAAGGAAGGAGGTCCAAAAATATCAAGATACTATCCCCAACCCCATGGTTTTGGTCAACATGGCTTCCGATTTTCCCTTATTTTTCCCAACATGTGATGACCCCAACAACTCAGTCGATTGTGGCATCTATCTCAGTCTCCATTCATGTGTCGACCTCAAGGAGGAACCAGATGATGAAATCAAGATAAATGCTTGTTGGACTTGGGATGAAACCATTAAAACCCCACCGAATAAGAGAAACAATCAACCTCTCAGCCCCAAATACAGACCTACAAATTTCACCCTTGATGGTGTAAATTTTTTGAAAATACCACCAGATAGTTGTTTTGAATAGATGAAGTAGGGTAAGTTGATCCCCACATATAAAGAGGTAGAAACCTTGAAAATATTCCATGCCACTAAGAACCGAAGCCAAAATATACTTGATAAATTTGATAAAAAAATGTGCAAGCGAGGGCAAAGAACACACTGGTATGAAGAAGCCAAATGATAGCCATCAACATGTTCTTCCCAAAAAATTGAACCAATCAGAAAAAAAACAAAAAATAAAAAATCTGAGTTTAACATAGGGCTAGATTTGTCAAAATAGAAAATAAATATAACCTTTGGGGAATTGATGACAATATCCAAATATAAGAATCAGGTCTATAGAGACTTTGGATTGACTAAGCAGGGAGAAAGTTATGTTATCGCTGCTTCGACTTCTAACCCACATAGCAGAAACCCCTCTTTAGTAAGGCTCTTTTATATATCCATCTATTATACGTCTAGATATGGTGATCACTATGTGATACACAACTGCATGCTCGGTAGTAGAGCATCCCACAACATCATGCCAAAATAGGTAGCCGATCAACAAGGATTAATATGTACCAAAGATTTCCCTCCTATATCTGTTATGTATAATAGGAAAGTACCTTGCATTGGGATAATCATAGGTCTCTTGATTTTCCTAGACCAATAACCTAAAAAGGGCATTGTCATGGATGTGGTTGTAGTAGATGTGGAACCATTTTTCTCCCTTCTAATATCTAGATACTAGGTTGAACAACTGGGTGGGTCAATCCAGTTAGACTGGTCATACACCACTATACTCCTTTCAACCAAAGAATAAGTAACCTTGAGAAGAGAACCATTTAACAAGCACTCGATTGAACTCACAAGGCCTGATAACACTACAGTCAACCTGGTTAGTTCTATTGAAGAGAAAGAATTAGGTGTTTATTCCATTTGACACACACATTTTCTGAAAGAGGTCCTCGATGTGGAGGACATGGATCCCGAGTTAAGGGCAGCAGTAGGTGCAAAATTAGATAGAGTTCTAACCATTGAGATGTGGACAATGATCTTCAACGGGGCTAAGTCATAGACTAGAGCCAGTATTGGGATCAACCTCACCAACATAAAAGAAAACTATTTGGGCATATAGCCTATCGACTATAATTCCCCTACATGAATAACATGGTAGTATATGAGGAACTTTTTCTAGGACTAAGGAAAGCCAAGGAATTAGGTATAAACTATCTCACTATTTATGGGGATGCTGAATTAATTATCCAGTAAATTAAAGGGAAATACCAAACCAAGCATCCTAGGTTGAAGCAATACAAGCAAGCAGTGCAAGATGAAATTAATAAGTTTTTAGCCTTCAAAATATCTCATATACCTAGGGAAAGGAATCATGTTGCCAACCTACTAGCTGTAAATGCCTCCAAGGTAGACAATCCTGAGATAGACACAGATTACATGGATATGTTTCCCACTATATTTGTATACCATCCTTCTATCCCCGATAATATGGCATACTTACAGGTCTTCCAGGATGATGTTGATATCAAGGAATTTATGATTGTGGAGAATCACTTTGTTGATATGATTTGTGATGAAGAAGATGAGGAGAAATTACAGTATATCATAGGGAAGCCGACAAAGGTGATACAACTAAAAATGAATAAGATCTCTAGGGGCTTGGTATCTCTAGAGTCCCTTTTTGATGATTTCGATAAGGTGCACAAGACTTCTCTTCATGATTCAAAAGTAAAAGAGTTCAATTTTGGAACAACAGAAGAATAAAAAATAGTCAGAATAGGTAGCATTAAAGAAATAGTACATCCAGTACCTAAGGAAGAATAGGGGTAGTTTTACTTGGAGCTATGATGATCTAAGGACTTTTAATACTGAGGTCATGACTCATATTATTACTTTACAGAAAGATACCAAACCTTTTAGATATAAACAGAGAAATTTAATCCTACCCTATATCCTGTCATGCAAAAAGAGGTCTAGAAGCTTTTGAACGCAAAAATAATAAAAAAGCTAAGATTTTCCTCTTGGATAGGAAACCTAGTGCCTGTACAAAAAAAAAATGGAGAGATAAGGTTGTGCATCAAATTTAGGAAATTAAATAGGAGTTCTCTCAAGGATAACTATCCCCTACCCAACATGGAAAAAATTTTACATGCAGTAGTGGGGTCATCTAGAATATCCTTATTAGATGGTTTCTCGAGATACAATCAGATTTTGGTCAATCCAGAAGACTGATACAAAACTGCCTTTACCACGCCATGGAAAACCTTCGTGTATAAGAGGATGCCATTCAAGTTGATGAATTTTGGGGCCATGTTTAAGAGTGCCATCGACTTTGATTTCAAAGGATTAATGTTTAAAATTGTGGTGGTATACCTGGATGACATCCGATTTTTTTGAATAATCCAGCAGATCACTTCTCCCATCCATCTCAAGTTTTTGAAAGATGCAAAGAGTATGGGATATCCATGAATCCAAAGAAATACCTATTTGGGGCTACCCATGGAAAATTACTAGGACATGTAGTATCTAAATAGGGGATAAGTATTGACCCTCAGAAGACGGAGGCCGTCGCAAAAATACCACCCACAAATAACATCAAGGGAGTCAGGTCCTTCTTTGGTAAGATAAACTTCATCAGGAGGTTTATCCCCAATTTTATCGAGATTTCTAGGCCTATTAATGATATGATAAAAAATGATGCTAGTATAAAATGGAATGAAGATAACATCAGGGCTTTCCAATGGATCAAAGAAGCTATTACTACTGCACTTGTATTGAATTATCGAGATCATTCAAATAACTTTAACCTCTATTCTTTTACTTCATAACACAAAATAGTCGCAGTATTGTCCTAGAAGGATGAAGAAGGAAATGAAAAACCCATAGCGTTTATGATCTTGGGAATGAAAGGATCCCAGTTGAGGTATAAGCCTATAGAGAAAGAAGATTTTACCTTGATCCAAGCTTTGGAGCATTTTAAAAGCATCTTTGGTTCTAGTAAAGTGATCACTTGCATCCCCTATATAGCCATGAAATGTGTACTCACCCAACCCAAACCCACGGGAAGTTCAACAAGATGGATGGTGAAATTACTACAGTACGATGTCAAATTCAAGGCAATCAAAATAATTAAAGGATAAGGATTAGCAAAATATATGGCCAACAGTGGAGGAAGTTATGGATAATGCCATTTTAGCTAAAGATTCACAACAAGCCCTGCATACAAAATATGAGAGATGTGATTGGGATAAATATATCTTGTTCTATTTGAAAACCTTGTCCTTTTTGCCTATAAATTCTACCAGTATAATCAGAAGCATCAAACACCAGGCTCAAAAATATCATCTCCAAGAAAATTAGCTTTACTGGAGGTACCCAAGTGGAGTGTTGCTTCTATACCTATCAAAGGAGAAAGTTCCCAAGATCATCAAGGAATTCTACACAAGATTTTGTGGTGGTCATTTCACTCCAAAAGCAAACTAACACTATTATAATGGCAGGGTATTATTAGCCTTCAATATTCAAAGATGTATATCAATTCATTAGGAAATATTATAATTGCCAAGTTTTCACCGATAAGAAAAACCTACCCACAATGCCACTGAAACCTATTATTATTGAAACTCCATTCTCTCAATGGAGAATAGACCTGATTTGGAAAATCAACCCAAACTCTTCAGGGGGCCACAAGTGGATAGTCATAGCCATGAATTATCTTACTAAATGGGTGGAAGAAACCCCTATTTAGAGATCAACAACATAAGTTATTATCAGTTTCCTAGAAGAGAATATTTTGACTAGATTTGGGGTGCCCAAAAAATTGGTAACAGATAATGCTAAGTATTTTACCTCCTTTGAGATGATTGACTTATGTGCCAAGTATAGTATAGAGTTATCCCATTCAGAAAAATATTACCTGCAAGGGAATGGGTTGGCAGAATCCTCAAACAAAAACATTATTACCTGAGTCAAGAGATCACTGGGAAGGAAAAAAGGAGTTGGGATAGTGAGTTGAAATATGCATTATAGGCAGATAGGCTATCGATGAAAATGGCTACAGGTAAATCACCCTATGAATTAGTCTATGGTAAAAAAGTGCTCCTACCACATCAGATGGAACGAACAATGCTTTCCCTACTACAAGATAATGAAGAGCCCGATGCTTTACAAAGGAGGCTAGATCATATTGTATAGCTGGAGGAGGATAAAAAAGAGGTAATATTCAAAATGATCTCCCAAGAAGACATACCAACTTAGACATTCAATCAAAAAGTAAAGGGAGAATCATTCTCAATTGGTGATGTAGTACTCTACTAGGATCCAAAAAATGATAAGCCTAGGGAAAGGGCAAATTCAAACAAAAGTTTTGGGCCCTTACCAGATTGCCAAGATCACCGACCAACATACTTACAGGTTGCAGGACCTGAACTGAGAGGATATGCCCATACCAATTAATGGTTAGCACCTAAAATCATTTTACCCTCTCCACAAGGGAGGTGAGGAATAACTGAAATATATATATTACAAAGTTTGTCATAAAAGTCCTAAGTATTGCATCTTTTGGTTTCATATTTTTTGACCCAAATATTCTAGAGTTTTCAGGACAACTAATGAAAAAAATTCATTCATTCCCCTATCCCAATCAAAGTCGATGTTGTCTTAGCTAGCAACTTCTTAGTTTTTCTTGAGTCAAATTTTCAAAGGTTTAGTTTTTCATAATGCATCTCATAAAGTGCACAAGATTTATAATGGGCACACTCGGTGCACATCCCTCTCTCTAGTCATGCACTCCACTTTGGGTAGAATGCACAAGGTGCGCACTAGTTCATGCACCCCTCTTTAATTCATGCACTCCACTTTGGGTGGATCGCACTAGGGGTGTGTTAGTTTGCATGCCTCTCTTCAAGACATGCACTCCACTTTGAGCGGAGCACATGAGGGGTATGCTAGTACACACACCCCTCTTCAAGTCATGCACTCCACTTTGAGCGGAGCACATGATGGGCATGCTAGTTCATGCACCCCTTTATAGGTCATGCGCTCCTCTTTAAGAAGAGTGCACGAGGGGTGCACCACTCTGTGCACCCCTATTTAAGTCATGCGAAGTGAATGAGGGGCACGCCAGTCTACACATCCCTCTTTAGGTCATGCACTCCACTTCAGGTGGAGTGCACGAGGGACGCACCACTCTACACACCCCTATTTAAGTTGTGTGCTCCACTTTAGGTGGAGTGCACAAGGGGTGCACCAGTCTGCACACTTCTCCCAAGGTCATGCACTCTGCTTTAGGTAGAGCACAAAAGTGGCATTCCATTTTGCACGTCCCTCCCCAGGTCGTGCTCTCCACTTCAGGTAGAGCGCACAAGGCGCATGCCAGTTCTCACACCCCATCCTTTTTTGTGTGCTCCATCCCATTCTTGAAGTACATGAAGATAATAAAGGTACATGAATTTTGTGCACCTCTTCATTAAATTGCATGCCTCAAAAAAGCATGCCCTACCTGAGACAATGAAAAGCAAACATGTGGGTGGCCTTGGTTCCAACTGGTGAAGATCCAACCAAACGAGCCTAAGAAGCATCTAATCAACATGGCATGAAGAGTTAATTCATGCACCCAACCATCGTGGTATGATTAATAAAGTCCTCCCCACCAATAAGAGAACAATGCTCCACCAAATAGCATTAATGCGAGCTTTTTAAAAATAAGGTAGTGAATCATCCTCACGATGTTAAATAAGAGGGTTTATTGAGTGCATGCAGAGTGTAGTACAAAAAGATAAATTGAGAAAGCTAGCCACCGCAACAGAAGGGCATAGAAATTCCATCAATAGCCTCCACCAGCACATCTACAATGGGGGATATGGATGTAAAGGCTCGTATAAAGATATTTACAAGAGCATGACCGATAACTAAAAATGCGAGGAGAGTTAAAAACCCAAAAGCACTTGTTGAAACACCTGATACCAGCAAAGATATTATGCCAAATAATGTGGAGGTATAAAATGTAATAATTTATAGCTTTAACCCAATAGAGGAAGACAATCAGTGGCACCCTACTCTACTCAGGGGCCTGTTCATGAGGGTACAACATAACAGCGACAAGATAAGCCCTATGTGTAACAAATGGAATACCAACCTCATAAGGTTGACTTGCCCAAGGGTCTATCACTCCTCAAAACTCCTAGTGTGGCTGGCGATAGCTTATGACCCAAAAAATAGAACTATCCAAGACCACACAAATCAAGTGGTATGTAGGTTGATGGTTAACAAAATTAGGTGGGTGTTTGGGCTCTCAACCACCTCATGGGTTTTGGACTTCCAAACGTTGGCTCTCCTATCCAAATTTATGCTTAATACCTCCTTCCTAGGATTGCTATTGAAAAGAAATAAGTGCATACCTCCTGGTTCCCTATTCAAAAATAAATTCTCCACCCCTGGGTATAAGATTACGCTGATATGATCAACCTAACATTGGGCACAAAATATCTAGAACATGTTACAAAGGAGGTATTGTTCTTGATAATCCAATGCAACAGAATGAACAAGACGCCCATGTATTGGTGGGAAGATGTTATCAGCAACAACATGAAAAAAGAATTGATGAAATTATAGGAAGCTATATTAGTTGATAAGGAAGAACTTCCCCATTTCTCTTATTATTCCTTTTTAATTTATTTGGTCATAGGATAATTGGGCCAGTCCTTGATTGCTCAGGTGGGAGGGTTCTGCACCACCATAATCCAGGATAGGCTATTGTGTAAACAAGAGGGATGTTTGAGCTATGCAGCGTTCTTTTAGAATGTTATCCTAGTAATTCATACTTGCCTATACAGGGAAAAGCTTGAAAGGTTTGGGTTTGGGGTAAGAAAATTCCTGCACGAAGCTAGAGCAAGTGATTTCTTCTATACAGAAGAATTTTCCTATATCAAGATATATGGATCCAATTTACTACCAACGTCATTTCAAAAACATTGCCCAACATCCATATCTATCCTAGATATCTCCTGACAAATAGTAGAAGAGGTGAAAATCCGACCCATAAGGAAAAAGGGGAGTGTCCCATGGGTGTCGATCCCTACAAAATGGGCCCTTACACATATCTAGGTCACCTCTCCTTGCTACGGGCTATATGAAATATGGATACATATTGCTTCCAAGAATTTACTTGGAGACTCTACAACCCACACAAACATCATAGATACATTGTCTTGTCAAAGCTTTCTCTCTTACAAGTCACACATAGGGAGGATGGCTTTGAAGATGAAATGCAGAAGGCACTCAGGAAAAAATGTTCGTTGGACTTGGTGTGGAGAATAGAAAATAGGCCGCATAAAAAATTAGAAGCAGTTGGGGATTATGGCTCTAAAATTAGACTGCACAGAGGATTGTTGGTCTATAAGGTGGTCCTTTGGTCCCAGTCGCTCTCCCAAAATAATTCCAGGACCTGACCTTTTAGGTTGTGCACCAGGACATAGACTTATTTAAAGTCACGATGAAAATAGTAGATGAAGCACAGTAGGAATAAGTAAAACTCTCCTTATCTTCTAGCTCTCCCACTACCACCTCAAAAGGGAAAGAGTTAGTCACTTGTTCCTCATAGAAAGTACAAAGTTTCACATCATCGGCCCTGGATTTTATGTCTCCATCTAACCAAACTGAGCTAGTAGCCGAGCAATCTGCTTTATTCTCCACCACCCTGGTGCTTAACAAAAAAGAACATCCAATGCCTCCAAAATATCTAAAGAAGATAGAGGAAGCGAGAGGACTATCAAGAATACTCAAGGAACATGAATTTTAGTAGGGAAGTCCCTCATAGTCCCCCACCAAGAAAAGAATCAGAGCTGAACCGACTGACATAGATACAAAAACTTCACGTTGGCCAGGATAAGGGACACACTCTAGTTTACGGTAGACCAGGAAGACCAGATACAAGATATGGAAGAGCAAAGGTCTCTTAGCAAAGGAGTAAGAAGGGCTAGAGGGGCAACAAGACAAGAAAAATGTGACGTTTCCACTACCATCTTTACTATCCCTTTGCCACCAACCCTAAAGGAGGCCATAATTGACCTTGGTAAGGGAGTGATGATGGCCGAAGCTGGACCACTAGATATGATGAAGTCATACATAGCCTCTCAAGTATAGGTGGTGAAAGTAGTAGATAAGGAGGTAGCAGTTTTAAAAATTAAATTTGCAGAAGCAAAACAACTACAACTTAAGGTGCAGTAACTGCAAGCCGAGATCGATCAATTAAATAAAATGTCAGCTAAATCTCAGGCCATCACCACAGAGGCCAGTGATCGCTTTGGGTCTATTTACGAGTTCAAATAGGAGATGAAGGATAAAATACAAGAAAAAATTGATGATATTTCATCAATATTCTATGATATTTATGCTAAAAAGGCACACTATCGACATCCTACGTGACCTATTACAACAAGCCAATCAAAGAGTGAGCTTGATATATCCTTTATACCAAAAATTCAAAAATAACTATGTGGAAATTAGTGCAGGAGTAGCTACTTTGAGGTATGGTTATGTTTGCTTATTTGCAGAAGAATATGCTAAAGTTTTCATTTATCTATAAAACAAACCAAATTGGCTTCGTTGGGACCAAGAAATTATCAACTTCGAGAAGGAAGTTGAAGAAGAACTGAGTGATTGTAGGTTTACGTTGGATGAATTCATCCAAGCTCTTGACATCAAGGAGTTTGTGTTCAATCAGATACAAGGCTTTGACTTGGGTCAAGATACAAAGCTAACAAAACAATTCACCTCTTTGGTGGAGATGGTGGACCACTTATGTGTCTTCACTAAGAACATAGTGGAGTGGTCCAAGGAGTGGGTTAATAAAGTCACACAGGATGTCAACTTGCTAATGTTTGCCTTAATATTTCATGATGAGGCCTAGGTGTATATCGATCACAATCTTTAGAATATCAAAATGGAAGAAGTAGGGCCTAGTGCACCAATGAAAGCTCATCAAAGCACATCACAATCGCCAACCCAAGATAGCGAGAAGGAAAACACACAACAACAACCATCATCTCTGTAAGGAGGATGTGGGCCACATACCCATTTTTTATTCTGCCACATTTTTACAAGGAGGAGATCAAGCCAAATGGAAGGCTGATGAGAAAAATGTTACAACCCCACTTTGACATCCAACTCTTTATATATAAGACCATTGCAGTGTTGGAAAATCCATCAAAACTTTGAAAGAGAAAACTTAAGCCCAGGTATAGTTATTTCTAAAAGTTAGTCGTATTTTCCTTGTGTGTCTTTCTTGTCTTTCTTATCTTGCCCTTTCTTCTACCATTTCCAGGGACCGTCCAGGAAGCTTTGTCTACTGAGATCATTTCCTGTAGACACGCCATAGTTGGAGACTCTCACATCACTACAATTAGGATGGAGAGAAACAACCCCTTGTTATGATATTCGAACAAGGGAGGTATTGTACTTATTATCATATAAGACCCGAGCACTCTGCTGGTATTTTTATGTAAATATTTCTATATAATACAAACTCCAATTGTGTTCCTAGAATTTTCTATGTTATGGTTTATGTGTCTGCTTATTTAAATATTACAGTAATCTAAATGTGTGGGTGATGCTTTCCTTTGCTAGTTTAACCATTTTTATTGATTACATCATTTGAATGAATGAAAATGAACTAGTTCTCCTTTATTTTTCCTTTATGAGTTAACAATAAATATAAACCTGCTATGACTACCCAATGGACATGGCACCGGTCTGGTCTTTATATGTTTTAATAGTGATTGGTTTGGTCACAAAATAACAAAGAAAATATAATATCATTGAATATGGTAAAGCATGGGTGATTGTATCCAAATGGTGAACGTCCAAACCCATTGTCTGGGGTTTTCTTACCCAACCTGGTCTGTCTAGAGTCACTTAGATAATCTATTCCTGGGTCAAAGAGGTAGATCCACTAGAGTCTACAAACTAGTTGTGACTTTAGAGATCCCTACGATGTGACATATGATAAAAAGGGTAAGCAAGAAACCTCCACAACAAGGAGCAAAGCACGCTTCGCCCCCGTAATTATATCAAGATTGGATTATTATCATCACCTTTTTAGAATTTTAAAATTTTATCTATTAGTTATTTTTTCTCAAAAATATTTCCAAAGGTGTTCTTGTTCCATTCTTTTAATCTATATGTCATAGCTTTAATTTGGTTTGGAAGAGCATACAACCCATCATTACCTAAATAATTTTGTTGGAAAAATGAAATGCTTGATATTATTCTATTGAAATGACCTTGCTTAAATAACAAATGCTTACAATTTGATCCATTAGATCATAACTAATTGATCTAATATCAACCACACATATTATCCTAGTACCACTTAAGGGGAGGTGTTAGAGATATCCTAGTACCACTTAAGGGAGGGTGTTAGAATAATATATGGGCACTCCCATTCTTGCTATCACCTCTACTTTGGTGCAAGAGTCATGACCCAACAACTTTCGGTGTGGTGTATTCCAATGACTTTTATGGTGATACTTTTTTGCATGGAGTTCGAGTTAATGTGAACTCACCGAGCAACATGTATGTTTGAAGTGATTTAATGACATAGGCATCAACAGGTTCAGGATTAGCCTCAGCATCCAAGTCTAGAAGATGACCGCTTGTTCTTGTGGTGGATTTTGGTGGGATACTATTAAAGCATTGTCAACATGGACGTGAGGGACATTAGAACTTTGGTTCAAGTTTCAGAGACCGTGTCTTGCTTGGCATTTACAGCTTCTAAAGGTGATTTTTTTAGAACATCTTTGGCCCCCATAGAATCTTCGCTCACTGAACCAACACTGAAGCCAGAATACATTATATCAGGTGTGTAGAGAAATATTTTAGCATAAATATATCTGGGATAACTGTGCGTAGTAGGATGAGCACTAGAAATAAGGCATGTAGAGGATTTATAGAAGCTATGTGTGATCATTCTTTTGTACACAAGACCATATTTATAGGTATAAAATAATGGCATGCGAGCAAGCGATTTGAGGAAAAAATAATATTGAGAATTTTTCATCCGACTTTGATTTTTTCTCCAACATCAAGCATGGAGAAGGTGCCATTGCAATATGGTTTTTCCAAGATGAATACTCCTATCAATTGATGAGGATAATCATCTGTAGTGACATCCTACTTTTTTTACCACTCCATGGTGGCATCACATTTGTTTTTGCTGAAGAGACGCAATTTAGATTTTTGGTTCATGGATTTTTGCCATAGTTCAATGTGGAGACGTTGTACTTAAGGTTTTTATTTTTGAGTTATTTTTTGGGTTTTTTCAACCTCCTGTAGCAATTACTACTGTTTTGGCTTTTTCAACCTCTTGTAGCAATTTTCTACTATTTTTGGCTTTTTTAGCCTTGTAGCAGTTTTCCGGTATGCTATGGAGATCGTTGCCTATTTAAGCTTCAATGTTCATTTCCTGGATCGTATGAGTGAAGTGCATTGGAGTGGTAGAGATCTTGATCATGGTCATACGATTATTTTTTTTGGTTTGATGTTGTAATGTACCTTTTGCCTCCATCATCACATTTCTATTGGATGCAGATGATGCTATCATTGCATGACTTGCAAGTTCTTAAAGAGGAAGCGCATAATGGAGTGTCTTTTTACACCGTATGGAGCTGTAGTTTATTTTTATATGTTTGCATTCGAGATCTATGAGAGGAAAGATAAAAACCAAATATTAATAGCAGATGCGTTGCCCAATAAATAGTGTATGCAGAAGGCCTATTGGAAAGTGTTTCTTCAGTAGACTTCCATCTGAGTAGACCAGTAGATCCCAACCAGACATGGCTCAAACTATAGGAACATCATGGCACCGATAGATTTGACTGGAGTGGGCGGTGTACATGGACAAATTTGTAGTAGAAGCGGTATTTTTTTGGCCATCTCATCAAAAAAGTTTTTCTAGAAAGGAGGGCGACTGTAATCAACCATCCCAGGTCCTATCTGTATTTTTTTTCCTAATCATAACTATGGAGATGATGGTCGAATCCATAATATTGATATCATGAATTGTTGTTCTAGACCCACATTATTTACTCCAAAAATATTGTTGTTCCATCGAGTAAACCACCATTCTCGTTCATTTATTTTTGATTGGGTAATTAAGGAAAGCCAAATAGTTGGCTTGAATTAGCATTGGTGCTAAAGATACAAGTAGATTTTCTATGATATGTGGTGTTGCACGAGGCTATGCAAGGTCAAAAATGGTAAAAGAAATGTAAAGGAGGTTTAAGCTTTAAATATTTTAATGGCTTGGTCGAATAAATGGTTGCATTATTTAAAGTTTGAGAGGGCATCAAGACACAAAATTAGGTGCCTCAAAAATGAGTCTATCACCATCTGGGTGACCATATCGAAGGAGGTGAAATGAGTTTTTTTGTCCATGTCACCTATTTTTAGTAGCATATTGGAGCTGTTACGACATTCAAACGTGGGGTTCAACCCTAATTTTATATATGAGAAATGAGGATGGAGAGGAAGATGTCCTCTTCAACCCCCTTAGGATAACTTCCATCAAGAAACCTGCTAAGGATCCATCAGATGTCTCAAAAAATTAGAGAAGCCTTGTCATCGAACTGAATGAAATATTACTCCTAGACTGGTGCTTGTGACAAAGATCAAGGTTGTGAACCATGAAAAAAGGTCACTAAAGAAAAACCCCTAAAATCAAAGTGTCTCAAAAAAATAAGAGTGTAAATATAGTGTAGAAAGAACCACAAGAATCACAAGGGATGTCCAAATTGACTCCACAAACATAAGTAGTGGTTTCCACCTATACGAACACTATGGGATGATAACAAGGTCCAAACTGAGTGGACAAACAACTTAATTCAAGGGAATATAAAAATGAAAGGGCACCAATGTAGTGTTTGAATGTGTCCTTATGGTGACCTCCTCATCCTACTAGAATGCATGGGTAACCAGCCGTTGCAATCGCTAGGTGATATAGAGGAGATGACTAGATACTAGGATCACTTAACAAATGTTTGGGAGTGTCGAGTTCAACCGAGAATGCACTCCATGAACAACAATTTTTTTGGGCCACAAAAATGTGTGGAAAATAGTTTCAAAACTAAAAAAGGACTACACCATCTTGTCCAGCTCGGAAAAATATTTTTGACAACTATAAATACCCCTATATTTGGGTTTCAATGTGACCTTTTTTAGGAAAACAATATTCTTCTTCTTTCTTTCTCAAATAATCTTCCATAAAAGTGGAATAAAGCATGGTGATTTTAAAAATATCTCTCCACATTAATATTTCTCTCACAGGAGAAAAAAACATGGGTCATTTTTTTTTTTAATATAATAAAAAATTTAAAATAGCTAATAATAACTATTTGGGCCTTGTGGGCCACTTAATAAAGTTAAAAAAAAACCTTTATAAATACCATATAAAAAATAGTCCCTCACTTTTATTAATTATTTTATCCCAATAGTCAATAATTTTCAGTGGAATTTTCAACAGTCGGATGTCTTTACACGGAAGCAAAATCCATTGACAAACTTTTCATGGTATAGATTTGGGATGAGCTTTGTTCTTGCCATGCCTGCCACATTCTTTGAGGCACCGCAAAAGTAGGTGCACCGACATTGCATTCCTTGCTATAGCCTCCTTGCATGCCACTACACTAAAATCATGATGAGTTCATAAACGGACTAAAACTATGTTGGCCCTTAACTCGAAGATCTTATGAGATGGGTTGGAATTATCTACGTCTATTTTGATGAGATCGACCAGAAAAAATGAGATTTGGGTGGCCAAAAAACTATCATGGTGATGCTTTCAAACAAAAATTGTGCCTCCACTACCATTAATGGCCCACTGACTGCAAAACAAAACTTCATTCTCGACGGGGTGGAGAAGCTCATCAACTCCACACATTTGTTCTTCGACATAGGAATTTGAGGAATAATCATGCGTGAACAAATTATGTGCCTGGTCGAGAAAAATAGTCATTTGTATCCACCTCTTTAATAACAAAGGGCATAGAGCATTTGCCTCACCTTATCCTTGTAAACTCCAGTAACTGAGGATTCAAAAATGGTAAAGGAAAAAAAATATCTGCAGGTGAAATATTTTGGGCATTAAAAATCATTTTTGGTGCAACTCATTCCACATTCTGCTCAGATCTAGTATCTTTTTATGTCAACTTTTCCATCATGGGTACATTCGTAGGAGGACGATATTCTAAAATGTAAGCTTGGATTTTTATATCATGAGCACCTTGTGTATAGTGCATATGCTATCGTGCAAATGGCTAAGCATGTGAATCTCCCCTCGGAGGGTTGAGACCTAGTGCTATCGAGAGCATTCATAATTTCCTTATGCTTATGGGAGAGCATACAGAGGGACCTTAGGGGTACCCTACCATATTTGTTGTTTTTATTGAGGAAGAGAAAGCTCTGGCCTGTCAAAGCAACAATTCATCAGTGCATAGAGGAAATTGGAGCGTGAGCCAAATAACAAGCATAAAAAAACCTTGAAGAAACAATTTATGTGGGCGATGTACAACCAGGTGACCAAGACAAGGCAGTAGTGGCTTCTCTCCACCATTTTCCCCTTTTTGCACGCCTCTTCCATTCCTCTGAAGAGCTCGTCATTGAGGCAACATTTCTTGTTCTACTGCAACAACTAGATGAACTCCAGATGAGCTGCAACATTGGCCTCCATCTTCTCTAGATTAGTTGTTGGTACACACCATCATGTAATGTCTGAACGAATCAATGAATTCATTTGATGCAAAAAGATATACATTCAATATTTGAAGAGCTCGACTACCCTAGCATAACATGGGTGTAGCCACTGCATTAATTGAAGCAAATATTTTCATTAGCGGTAAAAAAATAGCATAGAATCCTAGTATAGAAAAATTTGCCACTTGAAACTCAGTGAGCACGAAAAAAAATAGCATAGTTACTTTGAAAACAGAAATATTAGAAAGGGTGTGAATTGATGCCAAATACTGTTAGCGTAGTAAATGCTCCTGATAGAGAAAAAACTCAAATAAAAAACATAGACTCTACAGTGTTTAACGGGAGATTCAGTTGATCTAGTCTACATCACAAATAGCGACACATAATCACTGTAAAAAGTTCATCACACTAAAAAACATAGTGCCACATGGTTTATCCAAGTGGCTCGACTGAGCAGATTTAGCAGGTTATTATGTGCTTCACCATGATCTCACTGTGCAGATCTAGCAGGTGATTTCTACTATCTTCAAAAATTCACGACATCCATCTAGGGGTAGAAATTTTTCTCTTAGAGGAAAAAACAGCCAGTATCGCTCCTCCACAGAGATTTGGACTAGATTCACCTAGCAAGAAATAATACTAAAAAAATAGATCTCTATTGCAGTAAAAAAAGTTATGTTGCAAACCTAGATTTGCATTATAAGACTGCAAACCCAGAAAACTAAAAATCTAAAATGACCTTCCAAACTTAAAAATTTTGACCATTTGGTTTCTGATCCATCAATAGATGGAGAGCATACTCCCTCGGTAAAAAAATTTAAAAAAATATTGGGAGGAAAAAAAAGAGGAGGGGGGATTTCTGAAGTGATCTACATAAAATTATTCCCGAAATAATGTAGAAATAAATAACTTAGAAAGGAAAATCTTATAACCCTGGTTCCCAATGTGGGCTACTCCAACAAAACAAGAGACACTCCTTGATATTATTATTCTCTTTCTTGCTCTAAAATGGGACATTACAATAAAATATAAAGGAAAATCTCACAACCCTAAACCACTATGTGGTATTAGAATACAATGGGTACAATACCGTGGGCTAAACCACCCACACCCACCAACCATCCACCAACTATGGGAATCCCGACAATCACTCTGCCAATCACTCTGGAAAAAGGGGGAAAAATATCCATGAAGGAATGCAATCTTTACATCCATTTGCTCTATTTCAAGATCAAAAGTAGCAGCAATAGATAACATAAATCTAATTGAGGTTAGCTTTGCAACAGGAGAAAATACTTCACCATAATAAATTCCCTCTACCTAAGAATAACCTTTAGCCACAAAGCGAGCTTTGTATTTCTCCACTTTACCTTCAACATTCAACTTCTTCTTGAAAATCCATTTACAACCTATTGCTTTTCTTCCACCAGGTAGTTTCACTAAATCCCATGTTCTGTTATTTTTAAGGGCCATCATTTCCTCATCCATGGCCTCTTCCCAAAGGTTTGCCTCTTCAGAATTTATAGCTTCTCTAACAGTTCTAGGATCTTCATCAGTAATAGATAATACAAAAGAAGTAGGAAAGGCAGATGGACTATACCTTTCAGGTTACCTTCTTTCCTATGTTTATCTCCTTACCACAGGTGTATGAACCTCTTGTTCATCCTCATCTAGATTCTCATCTATTTGCTCCTCTTCTGTGTGATCTTCTTCCATGAGATCAAATTGGACCTTTTCAGGTTCTTCTTCTAGTACTTCCTTCCTGTGATCACTTTTAGTTTCCCTCAAAACCACATCTCTACTGTACACCGTTCTTTTAGTTTCTATATTTTAAAGTTTATATCCTTTAACACCATATTTATAACCAATAAAGATACGTTTAACAACCTTATTATCAAACTTACTTCTTTTCTCCTTTGGAATATGCATGTATAAATTGATGAGGCCTGGAAATGCCTCAATCATAACATGTTTTGAACACTAAAATTGCCTATAAACTCTTATGTTTAATCTAATATGCTAGTTAAGTTAATTCAATATGTTGTGTATTAACTATTTGCATGATGAATGTATTCGAAATACTATATTCTGATTTTTACAGCTTTTTGTATAAGTTTTATGTTGTTTTGTTATGACTTGCTAAAATGAGATATGCTTAGATTAATAACAACATTTCACTAATCATGTTTTGATATGTCTCAAGCATTCATTTTACCTAAATCTGGCAACAATTCAAGAAAACTATTACTATGCAAAGAAAAACTGGGTTTTCCCATGTAAATTCTAGCCAGCTGCCAATGAATGGCAAGGCATGGAATTCACATGTGGAAAGAGATGAAGACCATTGGAATCTGATCCTGAGAAGTAACCCACATGAGAAATGCAGAGGAAATCATTTAAGGAGCCCACATTTGTTCATTCCGAAGTCTCTTCGAAATGAACAGATATCTTCGAAATGAGAAAACACAGTGTCTTCGAAATGAGCGGATCTTCGAATGAGAACCGTAGTGTCTTCGAAATGAGCGGATCTTCGAAATGAGAACTGTAGTATCTTCGGAATGAGCGGATCTTCGGAATGAGAATTGCAGTATCTTCGGAATGAGCCACTTATCTTCGAAATGAAAATAGAATGTGCTTTTTGACTTATTGACCGAATTCTGACGCTGGAAAAAGGGAAATAAAGATTGAAAAGGGTAAAGGGAAATATCTCAGATCTGACTTTGCCATCCTTGCCGACCAAAGCCACCATTTATGGAAAGATCAAAGTATGATCTTCTTCTAGGATAAAACCAGGAATTGTTGCAGCATAATAGGATTAGATCTTTTTGAGATATTCTCAGCTTGTTAGTAAATCTTAGGACATCTATAAATATGGCTCCCATTCAGGTTGAGCTAGGAGGTAGTAAGTAGAGAGAGTAAGGGGAGTAGAAGATAGAGAAATCAGAGAATAATAGGTGATAATCAAAAAGTGACTGTTATAGTCCTGTAATAGTTTTCAGCAACATTATTGTAATCATGTTCTTGAATCAATAAAAGTATACTGTTTATATTTCATATTGCTTGTAAATGAGTGTGATTAAGATCTAGAGAGAGAGAGACTCATACCTTCTTCTGGACAAAGAGGCTGGCCACTTCCAGACCTAGGAGGAGGACTAACAACAGGTTTTTATTCTGATTTTGTTGTAGCAGAATGAGTTGTAGAACTTGTCCTTTCATTCCTTTGTAAACAACTAATGATATTTGCAATATTAGCTTATTTTATGTTTTGTGATTAATGATTTGGTTGTAATCCCCACTTTCAGCAAAGCTTTCAATTTATTGCAGACTTTCATTTCTAGAATTTATTATTTTTTGTAATTTCTTGCATTTTTATGTTTTGCTGTCAACCCCTGCACGTAAGATTGACAACCTTCTGTTACGGAGCCTTGACAGTTTCATTTCCATGTTAGAAGTAGATTTTCATTGCTGCAAAAGTAAATAGATTTCCTTTCTGCAATTAGAATCAGACTTTCAATTCTGCAACTATTATTTTTGCAACATAATTAGGTCTCATTCTACAATTGTAATTAGGACTTCATTTCTGCAGTTAATGATTAGTTTCCAATTCTGCAACTTAGATTAAGGTTTAATTCATGCAATTTAGAGATAGGAATGTCCTAAAACCCCCCACACAATCGGTTTCACCAATAAGACCTGTTGCTCTAGATTGACCTAAGTTATAACCCTGTTTACCCCTTCTTCCGTAGATAGCCTTGTACACAGCCCTGGATTGACAAATTCATTGAGAATTAATGATGTGTATAATGACAACGCATCATTTTGGCATCGTTGTCAGGGAATTGTGTTGCTAGAAGGTAACAACAGTCCAATAGTTGTTAATTAGACTAAACTGTGAAGATTCAAGTTAAAATCTGAATAGAACAGCTGGTTAAAATAACAACTATTGACCTATAATTTATGTCATTTTAGAGTAAACATGAATGAGTAAGTCTAGGGATGAAAAAGGTAGAATTACCCAAAAGGATCCCTGGCTTGTTCCATTAAGGAGATCTTCACGCCTAAGGGGTGAATCACCCGTGTTTGAATTACCAAAAATATTGAAAGAAAAATCACCAGCCTCACCATCATTAGAACATTCTGAGAAAGGAAAATCACCAGTTTCACCATCATTAGAACATCCTAAGAAAGAAGAATCATCAGACTCATCATCAACAGAGGGTCTTGGACCTCTTGAGAGTGAAATTTGGATAGGGTTAACTATTCCCAAAGAACAAGAAACTATGGCAAAAAATCTGGATAGAGATGGCCAACATGGCTATGTCCATAATGAAGGAGATGATCAGGATATGCCCCAACCTTCCAGAACATTTGAATATCCTATCCGTTTGAACCCAACACAAAACTCTCCCATGAAAACCATTTCACCTTCAGTACTTCCAACCTTTCGAGGTGTTGTATCTGAAGATCCTGATCAGTTTTTGTTTGAATTCAAAGTAGTATGTCAAACCTATGACTATGTAAATGACAATCAAAAACTTAAGGTCTTTCCCTCAACACTCAAGGACTCAAAATTACGTCGGTTCATGAGTTTAGAGCCAAATTCCATCCGAACTTGGGATCAAATGGAAACTATGTTTTTAGACAAATATCAGGAGTATTGTCGTGTAAGGAATAGGAAAGATGAGTTATTTAGGATTAAACAAGAAGATGATGAAACATTAGAAGACTATCTTGATAGGTTCTCCTTTGTTCAAAGGAGATGTGGACTTGTAGAACCAGAGTTATGCAAAACCATATTTTTGAGAGGATTGCAAGATGAATCCAGAGACGTATTGGATTTGATGGGAAGAGGGGATGTAAATACTCTCAGTAATGAGGAAATTATGGATCTCTGTAGGAATTACTCTCGCAATAAGCAAGGAAGAAGGAAAAAAAATACAAATGGCACTGATGTGAAGGAACTAATAGAGGAACTTGCAAATTTTAAAACTGATATTCTAGTGCAATTAAACACAACTTTGGGGGAAATGTCTGCAAAAGCAAAAAACATAGAACCTTTGGCAATTTATTGCCCAAGATGTAGAAATAAACATGCTTTGCAGGAATGTCCTTTGAATAAAACATCTATCTCAGCCATTTGTAGTATCTGTTCAAAGAGGCATTCAACTGATCAATGCCACCTGCTACCACAACTCAAAACTGTGTTAGAAAGTCAGACTGAGGAACTCAACTATATTGGACCAAAACAAGGGGGAAATTTCTCTCAATACCAAAATCCCCCTCGTTTTCCTACAAATTGGGGGCATAATCCTGGTACTATGCCTTGGGGACAATCAAAACCACCCCAACGTCCTTGGAATTATCCTCAATGGACAAATTCCCAAGAATGGCCACAAACAAATTGGAGTAATTCAGCCTGGAATCAGAATCAAAACAACCCATCATGGAATCAAAACAACCCATCATGGAGTCAAAACAATCCATCATGGAATCAAAACAATCCACCCTAGAATCAAAATCAGACTAATCCACATTGGATGCAAAATCAACCACAGTGGAATCAACAATACCAATCCTATCCAAGGCAACAAAGAAATCAAGGTCAAAATCAACATTTGTTGCCTGCACCTAATCAAAACTTTCAAGAAAAATAGAACCAACCACAACAAACACAACAGGTGAAACAACCTCAACTTCCAGCTCAATCAGTCACTAATCCAAACAGCATGAGACAGGCATCCCCTGTCTATGTGGTTGAAGCTAAAGAAAATGTTGAAATCAATGTTATTGATTGTAGTAACATCCAACTTCGTTCAGGAAAAGTTGTACCTGAACCTATTTCCAATAAAAGCAAAGAAAATGAAGAGCAAGAACCTTTGGAACCAGTTATAGTGGAACCAACAATAGAGAAAGAAGAAGAAAAAATAGAACCACAGGCAGAACAATTACCTTCATCAAGGATAATTCCATATCCTAAAAGATTCAATACCACAACAGAAAATTCTGAATCAGACCTGGTCAAGGAACTTAAAAAGTTAACTATATCATTGCCCTTATTGCAAGCCATTAAGGATATACCAGTGATTAAAAGTACTATCCAAGATTTGTGCATTAGAAGAGCAAGAAGAAAAAAGAAAGCATTTCCCAAGACTATTCAGATTGAAGGAAAGATAGTTGATCTCTTATCCGGAAAACTAGTACCTCCAAAGTATAGTGACCCAGGAAGTCCAGTTATCACAGTTACTATAGGTTCAAGTACCAATATCAAATGTCTTAGTAGATCTAGGAGCTGCAATAAATGTCATGACCAAGGATATAATGAAACAATTACAGCTCAAACATCTCAGCCCCACATTTACAGTTTTAGAAATGGTCGATAGGTCGCTTGCAAAACCTCGAAGGTATCATTGAAGATGTTCCTATAGAAGTTTCTTCTTGGGAATTCCCCGTAGATTTTTTGGTTTTACAACCAAGAAATTCAACACATGGATATCCCATCATTTTGGGAAGACCTTGGCTTGAAACTACAGCAGCCTTCATAGACTGCAGATCTAGAAAAATGACTATTTCAAATGGTATTGATCTAAAACAGATCTCTCTGTATCCTCCTGCAAGACCCTCCAACAATTTTTTAGGTCAGTTATGGTTTCCTGATTCAGATGAAGAATCAGAGGAGGTTATTTCCACACTAGCCACCTTGGTAGTAAGGGAACACACAGAAGACCTCCATGACATAGAAAACTCAGAAAATGAAACTATCCTAATGAATGTTCTACATGAACAAGGGTTAGAAGAGGAAGCAGTAAATATCCAACAATTGTTAAGGAATGAGGAGAACCAAAACTCTGAAGGTGAACCATCTGTACTATCACAGGAAAACTCTGTTTCACTACCACATGGGTGGCACCATCACTTGATTTTTCCTTCTCACTGTTCCATACAGGATATGCTTCCATCAAAAAATAATGAAATAGAAACTTCTTATTTCCTCCCATCTCAATAATGTCCTCTTAACTCCCTAACCACCAAGTATGAAGAAGTGAGTTCAGTCCTTCCAAATACAAAACAAATAGAAGTCCAACCAGGAAAATTTTTGAACATTTACAATCGGCTTACTAGGGAAGAGGAAGACAAATTGATAGTTGTCTTGCAGAAGCATGTTCATGCTTTTGCTTGGGACTATAAAGATATGTCAGGAGTTCACCCCGATATATGTACCCACAAAATTTATACTGAAGAAGTCAAGCCAGTAAGACAACCCCAGAGAAGACCGAATCCTCGCCCTAAGGGATATTGTAAAGGAAGAAATTGAAAAACTTCTGGAGGTAGGATTCATTTACCCAATTTTTGATAGCCAGTGGGTCTCTCCATTGGTTATAGTTCCTAAGAAGAATGGAAAAATGAGAGTATGTGTAGACTATAGAGAGCTGAATAAAGTGACATACAAAGACCATTTTCCATTACCTTTCATAGATCAGGTGTTAGATACCCTTGCTGGAAAAAGATACTTTTGTTTTCTTGATGGATTTAGTGGATATAATCAAATTCAGATTGCACCTGAAGATCAAGAGAAAACAACCTTTACCTATCCATGGGGAACATTTGCCTATAGGGTTTTACCTTTTGGTTTGTGTAATGCCCCAACAACATTCCAACGAGCAGTTTTAGCAATTTTTTCTGATCTGACTACCAACAATGTTGAGATATACATGGATGATTTCACAGTATGTGGACATAATTTTGACTTTACATTAGAAAACCTTGACAAAGTTTTAACTCACCGTGAAACATACCAGTTATCCTTGAATCCAAAAAATGTTTTATGATGATGAAGGAAGGAATAGTTCTTGGTCATCACATCTCTCTTCAAGGGATCCAGAGTTGATCCAAAGAAGGTGGAAATTATCAAGAACCTCCTTCCTCCTAAAACTCAGACTGATGTCAAAAGCTTCCTAGGACATATTGGTTTTTACCGCAGGTTTATTCCCAGCTTTAGCACAATAGCCAATCCCATGTTTGCCCTATTGACTAAAGATTCTAAATTTTCCTGGACTACAAGATGTCAAGAATCATTTGAAGCTCTGAAAGAAAAATTAGTAACTCCACCTGTGTTAAGAGGCCCTAATTGGACATTACCATTTCACATACAAGTTGATGCTTCCAATACTGCAATTGGAGCAGCATTAGGACAAATTGACAATGGTGAACACTATGCCATCTACTACATTAGCAAGAATTTGATAGGAGCTGAGAAAAATTATACCACAACTGAGAAAGAATTCTTGGCGATAATTTATGCCATCAACAAATTTAGGCATTACATCACAGGTTATCAAATATTTATTCACACAGATCACACAACCATTAAATATTTGATGAATAAGCCTATGGTAAGTGCAAGAATTATTCACTGGTTACTATTGCTACAAGAATTTGATATCACTATAATCAACAAACCAGGAAAAGCTAATGTTGTAGCAGATTTCTTGTCCAGATTACAGAACACAAATGAAGGGGAATTAGTTGAAGACACCTTTCCTGATGAAAAATTATTTGCTATATCAGTCCAATCACCTTGGTTTGCAGATATAGCCAATTACTTGGTCACAGGGAAAGTTCCTCCACATTTCACTTCAAAATAGAAAAAACAATTGATCAAACAGAAGTTCTTCTTTTGAATGGATCAAGGGTATACTTTTTAAGTGCAGTCCTGACCATGTGTTACGTAGGTGCATCCGAAAGGATGAGGTGTATGATATCCTTAGGGCTTGTCATGATGAACCCTCGGTGGACACTACTCTGTAAAAAGCACAATTAGGAAAATCTTAGGGACAGGATATTATTGGCCATCTCTTCACAAGGATGTGAAAAAGTACATCAGGCATTGTGATGCATGCCAAAGAATGGGGAAACCCACTCATACAAATGAAATGCCACCGCATAGCCTCAATTGGTTTTAGAGCCATTTGAGAGGTGGGGGCTTGATTTTGTAGGACCTATTGATCCACCTTCTCAAGGAAAGGTGCATATTCTAGTATGCACTGATTACTTGACAAAGTGGGTAGAGGTGCGTGCTTTCAAACATGCTCGTGAAGAGAAGGTCACTGATTTCTTGTATACTCAAATTTTTCAGAGATTTGGAGCTCCCCGGTCTATCACCACAGACCAAGGACCCCAATTTGCATCTAAAGTCATTGAGGCATTTACAGAATTATATGAAATCAAACATAGAAAATCATCACCTTATCACCCACAAGCAAATGGCCAGGTTGAGGTAACAAACAGGGAACTAGAACGAATTTTAACAAAAATAGTAGCTTTTCATAGGAAGAACTGGCTAGATAAATTACCTGAAGCAGTATGGGCTTACAATACTACTTGGAAATCCACTACTGGATTCACACCTTATGAACTAGTCTTTGGTAAAAAGCCCCTCTTACCTATTGAATTTGAGCTACTAACACTACGCACAACATTGGAAATTGGAATTGAATTGTCACAGGCATAGACAGATAGGATTCTATAGCTGAATGCATTGGATGAACTTAGGTTGGATGCTCTGCACCAAACTGAAGTAATTCAGGAGCAGAGGAAATTGTGGCATGACAATCACATTCAGCAGAGGAAACTTCAACAAGGAGATTGGGCTTTACTATTTGATTCTCGCTATGAAGACTTCCCTGGAAAGCTGAGAACTAGATGGCTTGGACCTTACCGGATTGAGGAGGTATTTGACAATGGAGCAGTCCGTTTATCTCCTATTGATGGGTCACAGAGAAAGTTGGTAGTGAATGGACATCGCCTCAGGGTATACCATACACCTCTGACTAAAGAGGAATTCTTGCAACAACTTGACAGTTTGGATACACAACAGGTGGAAGAAATTTCCTCTTCCACTTCAAAACAATCAGCATGATCATGGATTTCAAGAAAAGACAAAAAAATACAAAAAAATCAGAAAAATAGAAAACAAAAAGATGAATAAATTCTGATTATGAATTCCTTCATGGGCATGATTTCATGGAAATCATGAAATTCCTTCATGGGCATAGTCAAATCAAGAAAAAAAAGAAAAAAAGAGAAAAGGAGAGGTAAAAGAAAAAAAAAAAAAGAGAGAAAAATGAATAACTCAGCAGTGAAAACCTTTTTCAAGGCACTACCGGGTTGGTATGCATGAAAACCAGTTTTCTGGCATGCATAACCTTGAAAATTTTTGAACCATCATTGTACAAATTCACCAACCGCACTTGTTTTGAAATGTTGCAAAAATTCTCGCAGTAACATCAATAGAAGCAATCATATTTCAAAAACTTGCATTAAATTGTTTTAATCGGTATATATTTCTTACATTTCTTCATTGTAAATGATTGGTATATAGTATATAACAATTAACCATTAGCATAAAAGATATCCATAAGAGTTGGCATACTTAAACATGTTTTGAGAATGGGAATATTGATTTTTGCCTAATCTTCGAAACAAGAATGCCAAAAATAGTGCTTGCTATCTTCTTCAGACTAATTGTTGTGTTGTCTTCGGATTGAAATTGTCTTCGAAATGACAGCAGATTGTTGCACTTTATCTTCGGAATGACAATTTGTCTTCGAAATGAAGCTTTGTCTTCGAAATGACAATTTGTCTTTGGAATGAAGCTTTGTCTTCGAAATGACGATTTGTCTTCGAAATGAAGCCTCATCTTCAGAATGAAGCTTTGTCTTCGAATGAAGCAGGATTTGTCTTCAGAATGCAGCAGGATTTATCTTCAGAAAGAGGATTTGTCTTCGGAAAGAAGATTTGTCTTCGAAATGAGGATTTATCTTCGAAATGAGGATTTGACATCGCAAAGAAGCATGATCTTCGGAATGAAGACTCGTCTTCGGAATGAAGTCATAATCTTCGAAATGAAGTCATAATCTTCGAAATGAAGTTTTGTTTTTGCAATAAATTATAATCTTCGAAAAGAACATTCAATGTAATATCTCCACGTGGCATCCAAGGAAGGAAAGAAATACAATCAAGTGAAAATTCTTTTGACAACATACGATAAAGGAACACGTGTCAGTCAGCATATGGTTTGTTTTTGCACCCATTTGGAAAATACCAGAATCACGGAGGACGTGACCAACCGTATGCCACCAATTTTTGATGCTAATAAACATGCACGTGAGAGTCTACAAGAAAAATAGAAAAACTAAAAGCGAGTAAGGTGGATCTGATGGCAAGGGCATCTGCACAACCATTGATGGACATGTGTTCAAAGCAAAAAATAGAAACGTGTGCCACTCTTCTTTTTGAAGACATATTTGCTAACGCAAAATGACTACGAGGTACAATGCTCAGATTACGATTCATTCCGAAGAACAAAAATAGAGAAATTGAAAACCCTACATGACACCAAACCCTGCAAAGTTGCAAACACCAGAAACCAGAGATCCAACAGAGGAATAGCGGTAGAAGAGAGCAGTTTGTGACGAACCAAGACAGGAAAATGGGGCGAAAAACAAGAATGGAACCAGCAGATACCACCCATCTCCGAGAAAATCTAGAAGTGGTGCAGATTTTTGAAGATGGAGGGCTTATGCCATTTTTGGATAAATTTAATGGGTCCTCTGAAGACTTGGCCGACATGTTCACCCACACATTCAAAACAACCGGGCACACGTTAACGACATGACTATTGAGGTAACCCCTGAAGTTTTGAGTCAAATTATTGAGCTACCATTAGAAGGTCTTCCAATTTCTAGGTCTGGCAAAAATACATTGGTAAACACAGTTAATCAATTTTTGGAAGAAAATGATAGGGCACCTAAGTATTTAACACATAATAACACATGCAAGGGGGTAAAAAGGGCCAGCCTGCAGGAACCCCGGGATGAAGTAGCCACATGGGTAATCAAATTTCTAACCTGTGAAGGGCAGTATGTACTGTTGTCAGGGCATCATATAAAAATTTTAAATCATCTCAGACATGGTAGGCAACAACCAGAGGTTAGGGTAAATCTTCCCCTATACCTACACTAGGAATTAAAAAACATGGCAAAAAGATATCAAGAAGGAAAAGGGAGTCTTCGCCACCATGGTCTCATCAAACTAGTTTGCCAACACCATTTTAGAGGAAACCCTAGGAGCTTTGAGAGGTTTTACTCTACCTTAAATGATGTAATTTTTGGAGGTGAGGATGAAGAGGAAGAAACAAATACTGCTGATGTTGCTGTAGAAGAAGAAACAGATGCTGTAGAAAATGTTGCAAAAGATGCTACAGAAGAAGTTGCAGAAGATGCTGTAGAAGTTGTTGCAAAAAAAGAAACACACCCAACAGTAGCAGCAGAACACCTTGCTCCAGAACCTTCAACTTCACAAGCAAAAAGGCAAAAGAAAAGAGGATCTGGAACTAGAAGCAGAACAAAAAAATAGAAGAAGGTCCATTTTTCCAAAGTTGCAACTAATTTTTTAGAACAAAGAAATGAAGCACCTAGCCCAACAGGGGAAGAAACAATAAGGGAAACAGAAGCATCTGAAACTAACCCCACAACCCCTACTGTCACTAAAAAATAGAGCAAAAAGAAGAAGTTTGCATCTAGAACTAGGAGGTCTACAAGACTCCACTTGAGGGAAATGGTGGACCAGGTCATAGAACAAGAAGATGGACAAAGTAGTCCAGATGTCACAGAGATACAACCAGCCCCTAAAAACTTCCCAGAATTCCCTGAACAGATAATTGAGGAAGAGGCTGGGCAAGATAATATGGAGGTGGCTACAGTTCAACAAGCCACAGAAATAGTAGATGCAATTATAGACAATTTCATAGAGCCTCCTGAATAGGAGCAAATAGATGTTGCAGAGGAAGAGCCAGTTGTTGAGCAACCTACTGTAGCTAACTTATCTGCATCTGATTCTAAAGTAGAAATAGAAGAGGAAGATATCACAGAGTAGCTGAGAGTAGCAAGGAGTGTTGTCAAGACACAAACTAGATGGATTTTAAAGAAAGAAAATAGGAACAGTCCAAGCAGCAACATGAAATAGATCAAGTAAGTACTTCTATTGATGTCCCTGTATTTCAAACTGTTACACCATTAGTAGAAGTAGCAAATAAGGGGGTGCAAGTAGAATTACTGTATGATGACAACCCAATAGAAATAGCATATAAGGGGGTGTAAGTAGAATTATTGATAGATGAACAACCGGGAAGTGGCCGAAAAGGGGTTCGATAGATCTGCTACCTAGAATTCCACTCGTAGTCAGACCACCTAATACTGTGTCCTTAGAACAATACAATACAAACATAGCCAGCTGGATGATTAAGTATGAGAAGCTTGCCACTAAGACTGAAAATTTCAAATTAGAAGCAAAATAGCTAGAGGCCAAGGAAACAAAAATTCAGGCATTGAAAGAAAAGGTGTTTGATTTATGTCAAATTGTTAATTTTTTAGTCCAATTCAGATGGCCACCGTTTTCGTCTTATTCTCGAATGAGAAATACCTCGGATGGAGGTCATGAGGATTAGTTCAGGTCTTCCATATAAATTAGACACCACTGTAGATTTCCTGGAAGCATACTTTGACAGCCCTTTTGAGCAAAAAAATCTCCTGTGTGAACTATTTTTACACAGTTTTTTTATTCCAGAAGAAGTAGAGTTTCATCCACATATCTACATTGGAGATGTTCAATTGAGGGCATTCATGTCCACCTTGCAGGATCAATTTTATTGGGACCAAGAAAAAAGGTAGAATAAGGAGATTGAAACAAGAGCTGAATTTTTAGTCAGAGCAATTCAGCCAAATCACCCCATTATCACAAGACAACACTTCACCATGATGAACAGGGATGATGTGAAGAGAATGTACTTGATAAACTTGAGGGACTGTGTGAACAGATTCCATAATTTTTGTAATGACAATTTCTTGCCAGCATTATCAGTCTATAGAAACAGATGGGCTGAACTTTCCATGTCTTTGTAGAAAAGAGAACCCATTTCCCCCATCAACTTAGAATGGTCCATAAGAAGGGTAGAAGGTGTAATACAGTTGATTGAACTCATGCAACATAATTGGATAGGTCTCAGATTTAGGCCTCCAACCATCATCACTCCAGTCCCATTCTACTTTGAGGAAGATGCCCAACCTGATGAAAAATTTGAAGAATGGATCAAGGACCTTCAGAAGAATAGAGGATTTTATATAGGCAAGAAGTTGTTCTACAGATCATGGAATTTGACCATGGACATATGTGATTCCATAGCCCAACAGAATGCATGAGGACATGCATCAATATAAGTTGGGGGGAAAATGATGAGGCCTAGAAATGCCTCAATCATAACATGTTTTTAACATTGAAATTGCCTATAAACTCTTATGTTTAATCTAATATGCTAGTTAAGTTAATTCAATATGTTGTGTATTAACTATTTGCATGATGAATGTATCTGAAATACTATATTCTAATTTTTACAACTTTTTGTATAAGTTTTATGTTGTTTTATTATGACTTGCTAAAATGAGATATGCTTAGATTAATAGCAACATTTCACTAATCATGTTTTGATATGTCTCAAGCATTCATTTTACCTAAATCTGGCAACAGTTCAAGAAAACTGTTACTATGCAGCAAAAATTGGGTTTTCCCATGTAAATTCCAGCCAGCTACCAATGAATGGCAAGGCATGGAATTCACATGTGAAAAGAGATGAAGACCATTGGAATCTGATCCTGAGAAGTAACCCACATGAGAAATGCAGAGGAAATCATTTAAGGAGCCCACATTTGTTCATTTTGAAGTCTCTTCGAAATGAACAGATATCTTCAGAATGAGAAAACACGGTGTCTTCGAAATGAGCGGATCTTCGAAATGAGAACTGTAGTATCTTCAAAATGAGTGGATCTTCGGAATGAGAACTATAGTGTCTTCGAAATGAGTGGATATTCAAAATGAGAACTGTAGTATCTTTGGAATGAGCGGATCTTCGGAATGAGAATTGCAGTATATTTGGAATGAGCCACTTATCTTCGAAATGAAAACAGAATGTGCTTTTTGACTTATTGACCGAATTCTAACGCTAGAAAAAGGGAAATAAAGATTGAAAAGGGTAAAGGGAAATATCTCAGATCTAACTTTGCCATCCTTGCCGACCAAAGCCACCATTTATGGAAGGATCAAAATATGATCTTCTTCTAGGATAAAACCAGGAATTGTTGCAGCATAATAGGATTAGATCTTTTTGAGATATTCTCAACTTGTTAGTAAATCTTAGGACATCTATAAATATGGCTCTCATTCAGGTTGAGCTAGGAGGTAGTAAGTAGAAGAGTAATGGGAATAGAAGATAGAGAAATCAGATAATAATAGGTGATAATCAAAAAGTGACTGTTACAGTCCTGTAATAGTTTTCAGCAGCATTATTGTAATCATGTTCTTGAATCAATAAAAGTATACTGTTTATATTTCATATTGCTTGTAAATGAGTGTGATTAAGATCTAAAGAGAGAGAGAGACTCATACCTTCTTCTAGACAAAGAGGTTGGCCACTTCTAGACCTAGGAGGAGGACTAACAATAGGTTTTTATTCTGATTTTGCTATAGCAGAATGAGTTGTAGAACTTGTCCTTTCATTATTTTGTAAACAACTAATGATATTTACAATATTAGCTTATTTTATGTTTTTTGATTAATTATTTTGTTGTAATCCCCACTTTCAGCAAAGCTTTCAATTAATTGTAGACTTTCATTTCCAGAATTTACTGTTTTTTGTAATTTCTTGCATTTTATGTTTTGTTGTCAACCCCTGCATAGAAGATTGACAACCTTCTGTTATAGAGCCTTGATAGTTTCATTTCCATGTTAGAAGTAGATTTTCATTGCTACAAAAGTAAATAGATTTCCTTTTTGCAATTAGAATCAGACTTTCAATTCTACAACTATTATTTCTACAACATAATTAGGTCTCATTCTGCAATTGTAATTAGGACTTCATTTCTGCAGTTAATGATTAGTTTCCAATTTTGCAACTTAGATTAAGGTTTAATTCATGAAATTTAGAGATAGGAATGTCCTAAAACCCCCCACACAATCGGTTTCACCAATAAGACCTATTTCCCTAGATTGACCTAAGTTATAACCTTGTTTACCCCTTCTTCCGCAGATAGCCTTGTACACAGCCCTGGATTGACAAATTCATTGAGAATTAATGATGTGTATAACGACAACGCATCATGCATCACAACTAAAAACTCTAAGATGTGAGAGAGAGGGTTTCTTCCCAAACCATGCTTCAAATGGAGTTTGATCTGGCAATGCTGATGTAGGAAATCGATTTCACAAGTAGCATACCACACTCACTGCCTCAGCCCAGAATTCTTGTGCCAAACCTACATCACTGAGCATACTTTTAGTTTTTTCCATTAGGGATTTGTTCAATATCTCTGCAACTCCATTTTGTTGAGGTGTATATGGAGTAGTATTTTTTCTTGCAATACCACACTGCTTACAAAAATCCTCAAATTTATTTGAACAATACTCTCCTCCATTATCAAACCTCAACACCTTAATCCTTTTATCAATTTTATTTTCAACAAGTGTTTTAAATTCTCTAAATTTATCAAACACTTCATCTTTACTCTTAAGAGAAAAAATCCATGCATGTCTTGAAAAATAATCAACAAAAGAAGCATAATACCATGATTTTTCAAGTGATGGTATAGATACAGAACCAAATATATCACTGTGAATCAGATATAATATCCCTCTTGCTCTAGCAGCACCAGATGAAAAACTCACACAATTATGCTTTCCATAAATGCAGTGTTCACAAAAATAAAAAACCATTGAGCAATCAGGGGTACCATAAACCATACCTTTTGTGTGCAGGGTATGCAATACCTTTTCTCCAATATGTCCCATTCTTTGATACTAGAGTGTTGAGATTTTATCTGATTCAACCTCAAAAATAGTTGAGCTATTGCACTCATTTGTCATAGTTCTTCCCAATAGCTTGTACAAAGTTCCAATATGAACTCCTCTTGCTAACACCATTGATCCTCGAACCATTTTACATGAATATTTTTTGAAACTATTATTTACTGTTGCATCAGCCATTTTGCTTACATAAATTAAATTTCTAACAAGGCCCAAAATATGCATCACACCTGGAAGGGTATTAACCCTACCATCCTGTAATAGTATTTTCACCCTTTTATGACCAATGATCTTAAGTGGTGAATCATCTCCCAACAGTACCTCCCCTCCATCATATATTTCACATGCACTGAACCAACCCTTATGAGGGGTCATATGAAAAGAAGCACCTATATTGATCAACCAATCATTTTTATCTAAACTTGTGGAGCATGATGCTAGATATACATCCCCTCATTCATTATTAGATTTATGTACCTCTATTGAAGTGGATTCATCATACCTCTTTCCAGAATCAAAATTCTTTGATCTGTAATCCTTCTTCATGTGACCAGACTTACCACACTTCCAACATTTTCTCTCAAACTTTCCTCGAGACTTAGATCTACCCCTAGACTGAGATCTATCACTGTATCTTATTTTATCCTTTTCCTTGGCATGCCCTCTCACTATTAGGTCTTCCTTTGAAGTGCCCTCCATGGCTTTTCTCCTCATATCCTCTGATATTAGAGATGCCACAATATCTTCAAACTTCAATGTAGATGAAGTTGTCATACCAATTTCTACAACTAGGTAATCCCATGAATCTGGTAAAGAGCATAGCAAGGTAATACATTTATCTTCCTCACTTAACTTAATATCAATAGATGTAAGCTGACATACCACTGTATTGAATGAATTCAAATGATTTGCAGCTGAATCTTCTTCATTCATCCTGAGATTGTATAGTTTCTTTCGGAGGAACAATTTGTTCACTAGGTACTTAGATTGATACAAAGCCCCTAATTTCTCCTAGATATCCTTTGTAGTGGCTTCTCTAAAAATGTTGATTACGACTAAATTCGCAAGATACAATCGAATCAGACTCCTTGCTTTCTGATTCATCTTTTCCTAATCTTCATCGGATGTTCCTGCAAGTTTCATTTGTTCAGGAATAATAGCCCACTGATCTCTATCCACGAGCAGATCCTCCATATTCAACTTCCATAGCTTAAAGCTTTTTCCATAAAATTTCTTGATATTTATCCTTGAATGATTTTCTATTATTTTTCTTCAAGCTCCTACGAAAAAATCACACTCCAAAATAGGTTTTCTCTCTCCTAGAAACCCTTCAAATGAAATGAAACCCTAGCAATAAAGGCATCCCCCTATGGCTAACAACTTGGATCTAATACCAAATGAAGTGATCTACAAAAATTTATTCCATAAATAATGCAGAAATAAATAACTTAGAAGAAATGACACCACACAATGCACATATGACACATGAGATTTACCCTAGTTCACCCGATGTGGGCTACTCTAGCAAAACAAGAGCCACTCCTCCTTGATATTATTATTCTCTTTCTTTTCCAAAAATGAGACATTACAATAAAATATAAAGGAAACTCTCATAACCCTAAATCACTATGTGGTATTAGAATACAATGGATACAATACTTTGGGCTAAACCACCCACACCCACCAACCACCCACCAACCGTGGGAATATGTTAGTCAAAAAGTGACTAACTACAGAAAAACATCTGATGCTCCTTTTTGCATATTTTCCAAGAGGACCGAAGTGGCCCATATGCTAAATATCAAAGAAAATGCAAAACACCGCAAGGAGGAAAAAGTGTCGCGATATCGCGACATGTTGCATTTTCGCGGTTCAAAGCAAAAAGAAAAGCAAAAGGGAAAAAGTGTCGCGATATCGCGACATGTTGCTTTGTCGCGGCCAAAAGGGAAAAAGTGTCGCGATATCGCGACATGTTGCTTTGTCGCGGCCAAAAGAAAGAGAAAGAGCCAAGAGGAAAAAGTGTCGCGATATCGTGACATGTCTCATTTTCATGGCTAGAAGCGACAGAAGAGCAAAGCAAGGAAAGAATGTCGCGATATCGCGACATGTCTCATTTTCGGTGGAAGAGAGAAGAGCAAGAAGGAAAGAATGTCGCGATATCACGACATGTCTCATTTTCGTGGTGGAAGCAAAAAAGAGCAAAGGAAGAGAGAATGTCACGATTTCGCGACATGTCTCATTTTCGAGGGAAGAGCAAAAGAGCAAAGGAAGAGAAGAATGTCGCGATTTCGTGACATGTCTCATTTTCATGGTTGGAAGCAGCAGAGGAGCAAAGCAGGAGATGAATGTCGTGATTTCGCGACATGTCTCATTTTCTGGGGAGGCAAGCAAAGGAGCAAAGGAAGAGACGAATGTCACGATTTCGTGACATGTCTCATTTTCGTGGCGGAAGCAGAAAGAGCAAAGGAAGAGACGAATGTCATGATTTCGTGACATGTCTCATTTTTGGTGGAAGCAACAAAAGAGCAAAGGAGGAGACGAATGTCACGATTTCGTGACATGTCTCATTTTCACGATGGGAGGCAGCAAAGGAGCAAAGGAAGAGACGAATGTCACGATTTCGTGACATGTCTCATTTTCATGGTGGAAGCAGCAAAAGAGCAAGGGAAGAGAGAATGTCACGATTTCGTGACATGTCTCATTTTCACGATGGGAAGCAGAAAAAGAGCAAAGGAAGAGACGAATGTCACGATTTCGTGACATGTCTCATTTTCATGATGGGAAGCAACAAAGGAGCAAAGGAAGAGACGAATGTCATGATTTCGTGACATGTCTCATTTTTGCGGCTGGAAGCGGTAGAGGAGCAAAGCAGGAGACGAATGTCATGATTTCGCGACATGCCAGCTGTAAAGGAATAAAGTATATTTTTGGCAACTGGAGACGAGCACTGACATCAGGTGCTGATTTTTGAAGAATGGTCTATTGATTATAACCTGGCAGGTCCGCTGGATGATTGCCAATCTATCCAATCTATGGGAAATCCATTGTGTATTGTTAGAAACTGTAGATGATTGCTTGTAAAATAAGTAAGATGTACTTAGGAAGATACTCTTTTAGGGTATATATAGGGGTGAGCGACTCCAAAAAAGGGTCGGCTCTTGGACGTTTACAAGACTGTGTGTACGTACTTCGAATACAAGCAATAAAATCACATCTCCCATTGGCTTCTGGTTCATATCGTGCAAGTGTATGTATTAATGTTCTTTATTTCTGCTCACAATATTGAATTGTAGATTGAGTCTATTCTTGTATCTGAACTTTCGCAATACATAAATCATATTGCTGGAATAAGAATCTAATATATACGCATGCTAAACGAAACATCAAAAATCATATCTGGAATTATATAATTTCTGCTTTGGAATGTGTTTTTAAATGCTTTGGATAGAAGTAAGTAAATCTGTCTTTGATGTTGTCTAACCTGCACCATATAAAAGTTCTAGCTTAGGCTATATTTCCCTTATCTCTTGTTTCCCCTTTTCTCTAAAAAACTTCAAAGGAACCAGCCTTCTCTGGAGACTAGACAGATGATCTCAAGCAAGATCTGTCTATTCAATGTTGGCAAAGTCTAAGGCGCATCACTATTAACCGAAGGCAAATTTTGTTCCAACAGTTTTTGGCATGCCCGATGGGACCAACAATCCCACAGTATTGTATAAGTTTTGGTGTTTTACCTTCAGAGCCTTTTGTTTGCAAAATCTCAAGAAAAAAATCACCTGGCGACTCCGTTGCATTTAGACCATAAAAGAAAGACCTTGTCTAGAAGCCTTCTGGTTATATAGCCATATGATAACCAGATCCCGAGCTAGAAACTCTGAAGAACCTATCGAGTTTTTTGAACTACATCTCGGAAGCCTAAAAGCACACCCTGTGCTAGCCGCACGATCAAATCCTCCCGGCACCATTAGCACCTCTTTAACACCCACTGTAGGAGCATCTGCAAGCAATCCCATAGCAGTTGTAACTCCTTTAGCAATCATGGCAGCCGCCCCTACCCCAACACATCTTGTATGGAATCAAACTGGCCCTTTGAACTTGGGAACACACCACCAAATTCCACAAGCTGCATTAAAAGCCTTACCGACCTTTGATGGAATAGGCAAAATAGCAGATGAGCACTGTTTGGATGTATCAGCGCTAGCATCTGTTTACAACATCACTGAGGAAGATGTAATGGTCAGATTGTTGATCATATCTTTGAAAGGAAAGATGCTCTATTGGTACAGAGCGCTTCCCGCTGGATCCATTACTTCTTGGGCAGTACTAGCCGATCGTCTGGTCGATGAATTCAATATACATGCGGATCCTTTCACATTGCTGAATCAATTCACTATCATTGAGAGGCATCCACAAGAAGAAATCCAAGATTTCAACATCAGGTTTACCAGAACTCGTGATAGAGTACCGCAAGGCCTAAAGCCCACGGAAGAACAAGCTATATGCTATTATCTAAGGGCTTTTGATTCAGAGCTCAGTATGATAATAAGGCAATCCCGTGTAACCACTTTTCTTGGGATCTATGTAGAGGCAGCAAAGGGTGAAGCTGATCTCATCGCTACAAAAAGATATCCATCAAAAACTCTATTGCCAATTTTACCAGAGTTTTCCCAAGCATCAATCTCTAAACTGCCTGTACTCCCATCAACGCAGGCCCTCCCAGCTATAGCTGCACCTCCTGCATTCCATGCATTACCAGCCACACCCCTTGCATCAGCTCCCCCCAGTGATCAATACACGACCATAATTGATACAATGAAGGCATTGTCAAATGAAATGGCATCCATGAAAAAGAGAGAGGCTGAAAGGAGTTTTCCGCCAAGAAGGTTCCCTCAGGTAACAGGAGATGCAACACAATCAAGCAATAGGGGACATGTAAGACCGAGCACGGTATATACAAATGAGACAGTGGAGGCCGATGAGCCTCCCACTGATTCTAACTCTTGGTGTACTACATGTAACGATCCACATGGGGAAAGTTCGTGTATAATACACCAGCATTATGTACAAAGTATAGCAGTTGAAAAGAGTAAAGAAAAAATGAAAAGCCATGTAAATATAATTAGAGAGGAGGACCACAACTTCATGATGCCTACAGTAGAACAGGTTTCAGTTTTGACAAGATCAGGTAAGAAACCACTGCAAGCAGACCCTAAAGAGCTTCAGCCATTGGATGTTTCCCCTGCTCCCAAGGAAGTTCCCAAAGAAAATCCTAAAGGAAGTCTCCCTCAGGAAAGAGAATATCAGTTTCCAGCCAAAATTCAAGGGCAAGAAACACACAAAGAATTTTTTCCTCAGGGGGAAAATGAAACCCAAGAACAGGCTAGGGAAAGGTTGAGTTTCCCCTCGCTGACAAAAAGGCAAAGAACTGAAGCTACCCAGGGATACAAAAATAAATGTGAAACTTTTGCCAAAGAAAGAGAAAGGATAGTTGATTCACCTATATTCAGTATAGTGGAGGAAATGAAAAAGACTCCTTCTAAGGCAAGTATGTATGATGCTTTTCAAATCCCAGGTCAAATCAATCTCCTACAGGAATCCCTAAGGACAATGAAAAATGGAGGTGGGACTGCATCATCTTCGAAAATGGTTCTAACGAACTTGACATCTGCCACTGGTAAGAACAGCCCCCCTTTTATTTATCCCTTCAAATGAAAGGATGGGTTGTCCACAACTGCATGATAGATTCAGGCGCTGCTACCACTGTGATACCCAAAGCAGTATGTGATATTATGGGAATGGAGTACACTAGGAGCAGCGCAGGCATCCTACAGTTAGATGGTACTCCAGTAAAAACTGTAGGAGTGATAAAGGATATTCCCATACGGCTGCATAATTTGCCTCAGATGACAGTCATACAAGAGGTAGTAGTCGTAGACTTGGAGCCCTATTTTGGTATGTGTCTATCCAGAGAGTTCACAACAAATATAGGAGGATACTTATCCTTAGATTATTCTCATTTGGAGATACCTTTCAAAGGTAGAAGGGTCAAGATTTTTAATGAGAAACCATCGACGTTTCATGTAGAAAGGATTGGTGAAACTGATCGTGTAAATATGATGACTGAAGAAACAATAGAAGAAGACCTGATGGAAGAAACATTAGAAGAGCTCCAAGCTGAGGACGAGTTTTCTCTACAAAACTTTAATGCCATGATAGAAACAGAAATAGGAAACTATTCTATTGAGAAACCAAAAAGAAAATTGGTACCCTCCCTAGAAGAGGATGGTTCTGTGAATCATTTGTGGAAGCTTTTCTTTGATGGGGCTAGGTGCAAGAATGGAGCTGGTGCCGGAATAGTTTTGATTTCTCCCACTGGAGAGGAAAAGGTTTTCTCTTACAGGTTGACTTGGAGTTGCTCCAACAACGCAGCAGAATATGAGGCCCTGTGCTTAGGGTTAAGAAAGGCTGAGAAATTGAGAATCAAACAGTTACTCATCTATGGAGATTCAGAACTTATTGTGAATCAAGTCACCAAAAAAGGTATAAGTAAACAGGATTATTTGAAGGCTTACAGGAACAAAGTGTGGGATCTCTTAGAGGCCTTTGAGGCCCTAAATATAAAGTTTATCCCTAGAGAACAGAATACCCACGCAGATTTGTTAGCTTCAGTGGGAGCTAATTTTTGTCCTGTAAGTAATGTTATTCAAAAGTCTAAAACTGTTAGACTTATATACAGGCCTTCAGTACCTGATAAAAATATTTTTCGGCAAGTTTTTGAAAATGATGAACAGGTACTGGATTTCTTAATCCCTGAAATGAATTGCTCAGCCAGCCGGGATCTGCAGGATGAAGAGGAAGGGAACCAGATCAGAGAAGTGCGTAAAAAAGGAGCTAAGCCTTTTAGGCAAAAGCAAAAAAGGAATTATATGTACAGTATAATATAAGCATATTCAGACAATATTTGTAAATATTACCATTTTTTCGGCCTTAACACAAAAAAAAATATTTTCAGTCGCAGCCAATCAGAAGTCGACATTTTTTTTTGAATAGAGATACTAAGGTATAAAGGGAGTTTTGGCGAGGTAATGTTCACGTTTGATCTAAGTGCATTTTCCTGTGTTCTTTGTCTTTCTCTGAAAGATTCTTTTTACAACTGCGTTGTTGACTCCGATACCCAATGGATAAAGGCCTGGTTCAAAATTTTTGCAAGCAAAAAATCCCCCGAAAGGCGCCAAGAATGTTAGTCAAAAAGTGACTAACTACAGAAAAACATCTGATGCTCCTTTTTGCATATTTTCCAAGAGGACCGAAGTGGCCCATATGCTAAATATCAAAGAAAATGCAAAACACCGCAAGGAGGAAAAAGTGTCACGATATCGCGACATGTTGCATTTTCACGGTTCAAAGCAAAAAGAAAAGCAAAAGGGAAAAAGTGTCGCGATATCGCGACATGTTGCTTTGTCACGGCCAAAAGGGAAAAAGTGTCGCGATATCGCGACATGTTGCTTTGTCACGACCAAAAGGAGAAAAAGTGTCGCGATATCGCGACATGTTGCTTTGTCGCAACCAAAAGAGAAAAAGTGTCGCGATATCGCGACATGTCTCATTTTGTGCACAGAAAAGAGCAAAGGAAAAAGTGTCGCGATATCGCGACATGTCTCTTTGTGGCAGCGAGGAGAAAGAGCAAAGGGAAAAAGTGTCACGATATCGCGACATGTTGCATTTTCGTGGCTAAGAGAAGAGAAAGAGCAAGAGGGAAAAGTGTCACGATATCGCGACATGTTGCTTTTTCGGTCCAAAGCAAAGAGAAAGAGCCAAGAGGAAAAAGTGTCGCGATATCGCGACATGTCTCATTTTCGTGGCTGGAAGCGGCAAAAGAGCAAAGCAAGAAAGAATGTCACGATTTCGTGACATGTCTCATTTTCATGGTAGAAGAGAAAGAGCAAAGCAAGGAAATAATGTCGCGATTTCGTGACATGTCTCATTTTCGTGGCTGGAAGCAGCAAAAGAGCAAAGGAAGAGACGAATGTCACGATTTCGTGACATGTCTCATTTTCAGTGGGAAGCAGCAAAAGAGCAAAGGAAGAGACGAATGTCACGATTTCGTGACATGTCTCATTTTTGCGGTGGAAGCAGCAGAAGAGCAAAGGAAGAGACGAATGTCATGATTTCGTGACATGTCTCATTTTCATGAGGAGAGCAGCAAAGGAGCAAAGGAAGAGACGAATGTCACGATTTCGTGACATGTCTCATTTTCATGATGGGAAGCAACAAAAGAGCAAAGGAAGAGACGAATGTCACGATTTCGTGACATGTCTCATTTTCACGATGGGAGGCAGCAAAGGAGCAAAGGAAGAGATGAATGTCATGATTTCGTGACATGTCTCATTTTTGCGGGGAAGCAGAAAAGGAGCAAAGGAAGAGATGAATGTCATGATTTCGTGACATGTCTCATTTTCATGGCTGGAAGCAGCAGAAGAGCAAAGCAAGGAGACGAATGTCATGATTTCGTGACATGCCAACTGTAAAGGAATAAAGTATATTTTTGGCAACTGGAGATGAGCACTGACATCAGGTGCTGATTTTTGAAGAATGGTCTATTGATTATAACCTGGCAGGTCCGCTGGATGATTGCCAATCTATCCAATCTATGGGAAATCCGTTGTGTATTGTTAGAAACTGTAGATGATTGCTTGTAAAATAAGTAAGATGTACTTAGGAAGATACTCTTTTAGGGTATATATAGGGGTGAGCGACTCCAAAAAAAGGGTCGGCTCTTGGACGTTTACAAGACTGTGTGTACGTACTTCGAATACAAGCAATAAAATCACATCTCCCATTGGCTTCTGGTTCATATCGTGCAAGTGTATGTATTAATGTTCTTTATTTCTGCTCACAATATTGAATTGTAGATTGAGTCTGTTCTTGTATCTGAACTTTCGCAATACATAAATCATATTTCTGGAATAAGAATCTAATATATACGCATGCTAAACGAAACATCAAAAATCATATCTGGAATTATATAATTTCTGCTTTGGAATGTGTTTTTAAATGCTTTGGATAGAAGTAAGTAAATCTGTCTTTGATGTTGTCTAACCTGCACCATATAAAGTTTCTAGCTTAGGCTATATTTCCCTTATCTCTTGTTTCCCCTTTTCTCTAAAAAACTTCAAAGGAACCAGCCTTCTCTGGAGACTAGACAGATGATCTCAAGCAAGATCTGTCTATTCAATGTTGGCAAAGTCTAAGGCGCATCACTATTAACCGAAGGCAGATTTTGTTCCAATAGAATCCCAATAATCACTCTAGAAAAAGGGGGAAAATTATTTTTGACATTGTCGAAAACTACCTTTGATGTGGTTGGGGGGGCTTTCGCCCCCCCTGAACCCCTCCAGCACCCCCAATGAGGGCTTCACCCTCCTCTTGAGGAGCTTCGCTCCTCTTACCCTCTTGTGCATGCCCTACAGTATTTCCTCAACAAAGGATGAGATACATCCAAAAATTTCAATGAGGGAAATGGTAAATCCTCCCTCAGGCTCATAGGGCAGGGAAATATTTCTCTGATACCATGTTAGAAAAATGAAATGCTTGATATTATTCTATTGAAAGGACCTTTCTTAAATAGCAAAGGTGTACAATCTGATCAATTGGATCATAACTAACTGAATGATCTTAGCCACAAAATTTATCCTAGTAACAACTTAGGATATAATATATATTCTAATAAATTCCATGTTTGAGCAATCATATAAATAAATTGAGGATGGTCTTCTCACATCTGCTTATATTTTAAATATGATATTTTTTTAGTTCACTTACCACCATTTTAACTCTTATTGGCCAATGATTTGAACCAATCCTTGTTAAGGTACTAATTTTAGCACAAGTTCCTTTATCTAGCCAATGATATGAGAGAATGTATCTATCAAAGATAGATCCCAAAGTGAACTCCGATTCATAAATTGGATGCAGTTTAAATAATTTATATCTCTCTGATTCTTTCTAATAATGTTCCATCCGGGATCTGATGAACTCATATAAATTGAGGAAGGATTGTGAAAGTACGTTTTGACTTTCCAAAAGTCAACTTTCTTATTCCTTTCGGATTCCATGAAATATTGAAAAGGATGATCATCTTGTTGCCTTTTCAATAATTTGAAACTTTTAATAGGCTTCTTAGTAACGCCGGTACTCATACACGGTTCATATATTGACGCCTTTGATAATATCTCAAAAAAATTCCAATAAATTGGAGAATCCTCTGACTTTGAAGTTTCCCAAGTAATTGGTCCTTGATTTTCTGAGATTATCTCATTCTTATTATTATTTATATTTGTATTTAAATTTATGTCATATTTTGACAAATACACAGAAAGATGTGGAACCATCAACAAATTTCTAGTGAAATTTGCTATTAGGTTCTAGCCTCTCTTGTTGTTGGTCCAAGTATAGTTGTCTTCTTCAAACTCAACTTCCCATAGATTATTATTTTGAATAAAAGTTGATAAAGCTTTCATAATTTGGGTCAATTTCCTAATTCATCAAAATTTTCATCCAATGTGGTTACGACATTAAAATATTCAATGATCATGAATCAGGTTTATTGGTCTTTACTTCTCATAAAGGCTTCAATCCCACTCCAAACTTCTAATCTACCTAATTGAGTTGTAGGTCCATAGACATTGATAAGGATGAAACAAATATTTGCAAAGTATCAAGTAACTAAACCAGCTATCCAATGCCTACTTTTATGAATGGTTACACAAGAGGTTCTCTAAGGATTCCAACAAGTTAGAATTCTCCATGCCACTCCTTTAGAATCCATAACATCCCATTCACATCTTGCCCATACTGCTTTCATAGTTTTTGAAACTTAATTTTTTCTCATTTTAGTTTTTTGGATACAGAGAATATCAGTTTTATTAATTAAACATATGTCCCTAATACACCTCTGCTTTGAGGGGATATTAGAACCCCTTATATTCCATGAGATGATAATCATATATCATTTAGGGATTTTGATCCCTCCTGCATATTACCAATATTATTTTGTTGTTTGGTAAAGAGAAGTTCAACCAACTTAGTTTGTGTTCCTTTCTCTATGTTTGCTCTTGCTTCCTTGGATCTTGCTTGATAATTTGAGGGTTTTCCCATTTTTGTCTTGCCTAAATCATGTTTAGGTATTATTATTCTATTCCTCAATATTATTTCATAATTTTATTTTTCATCATATTTATCCTCTGTTGGATCTATTATAGAAGCTTTTGACTTGTCCTGCTCATTTTCTTATATTTCCTTATTAATGGCAAAGGTATTAACTTCTAAAACTACATTTTATTTACCAATTATTTTCTCCTAAATGGTACATGGTACTTCAAGAGAGTCTTAAAAATATGATGAGATACATTCCTTAGGTTCATCAAGAATGTTCTTCCTTAAATTAGGATCATTTTGAATAGATGGTTCCTTGTTAATATGTTGAAATTGTTGTATTGTGTCCTCTAAGTTTTAATATACTTTTTCTTCATAGGATAAAGCCTCAAAAGACTTGGTATTTATTCTAATATCCTTCCTTATTGATCTGCACTATTTATTTTCTTATATATTTCTAGATCTATTTTTTGGAAGTTGAAAACCATATTCATCCATAACCATTTGTAAGTTTCTCTTATGGTTTTCTACAAATGATTCTACTGGGCTCTTCTTAGGGCATTATCTCTCAATATGCCCCATCTCATGACATCTTATTCATCTAAAATATATGTTTTCATATTCTATAGTTTGGATCCATATATTATCCCCATACTTAAGAATGATTGATTCTAGTAAAGCTTTACTTATATCAATCATGACCAATATTCAAGTATAAATAGTCAAAAATCTATCTTTTATCGTATCTAAAATCTCAAGGAATTCTCCTAGAGTGTTGCCTATAGTCTTGAAGGTATATATTTCCCAAAATTCAATAGGTAAACCAAACATCCTAACCCATATTGGAACTAGGGATATATTTACATTTTCAATTGAAAAGCCTTCATACCAATGGGTAAGGAAGAGTCCTGCTCTTCCCATAAACCAAGGACCCCATTTTAGGATTCTTTATCTTTCTTCCCTAGAACAAACAATGGCTAGGAAGAAACCTTTGGGAAGAAATGATAGGATCACTCCTAAAGACTTCCAACTGCTATCAATCCATTTTCTCAAGGCTAAAGCTCCTGACCAATACCCATTAAATTTATCAAAAACTGCTCTATCTTGGAGCAACGAGGATCTCTCTAAGGTACGCTCACTAAGCTCCACCAGTAGAGATGATTCTAAGGATTTAACTATAAATTGATCCATGGAAAGGAAACTAAAACTCAAAATATATTGAAATTTATCTGAATATCCTATAGCAAATATAATATTTGATAAAAACTTTATAATTTGTTCATGCACAATTTCTAAAATATAGGGAAGGGAAAAAAAACTTAGCTGAAAAATTCTTTGTCCAAATAGAATGTCTTGCCTCACTGAAGTCCTAGCCCTTCATTGCTCTTCCCATCGTTCAAACCCTAGTTGTAAAATATTTGCAATTTCATTTTTTACGACTTGAAAAATCATTACTACCCTTGTTCCAAATAGTTGACTTCACAGGGTTGTATGTCCCTCAATATTGCTCGGATTAGTATAATTGAGGATTACATTCTTGGGTATAACAGGTCTCTTTTCCATAATTTAAACTTGGTAATATGTATAATAGTCCAAAAACATATAATATAATATAAACTTGAACCTATGAAATTACATATAACCACTCATTTTAAAGCTATTCATATTTTGCACAAGTTGGTCGAAGAATTAGTTGAATCGAATAACTCTTCACGAAGATATGGCTTCTAAAATATGAGAAGTTTTTCAAGAAAAAAACATAATCCTTCACACTTCATGACCTATAGTAATTAGAATATATAATAATAATAATAATAATAATAATAATAATAATAATAATAATAATATATCTTATATCTTAATATAAAATTATTTTTTTAAATAAGATTTTAAAAAATTAGTTAGAGTGAAGAATGTTACATCATAAATTAAGGTTTAAATTTTATAAGTGAATTTTGAGATTTAGATCCATAGAGCTTTTTAACAATAGGTAAAAATTAAGAAGTTTCACATGCTAAACCAAGGTATAAATATCAAGTGTGAACTTTAAAATTTTATCAAATGACATGAGTTTAAGAAGTTAAATTCCTCAACTTTTAAGAATAAGACCTAGGTTCAAATATTTTCAAGTCATCATAATACTATTATATTATCATGATGAAATATGGTTAGGCTTGTTTCAATCCCTTTAACTAATTAATAAATAAGGATTTCTTGTTTAGGGTCATTTAATTTGGTGATGATGGTGTGGTCAGCTTTAGGGAGGGTGGATGGGTTCTTAGCTTGCTAAGTTGTTGGGGTTTTGTATTCTTGGACAACTTTGGAAGGAGTGGGACAGGTTTTGGGACTTCCATAGAGGTGTTGTTCTAGAGACTCTATTGGAGTCCTAGAAGGCTTTGGGGAGGTCGATTGGATTCTTGGTTTAATTTCAAAGTTTAAAATTTTGTTGGATGTGTTCTTGGCTAGATGTGCTTTGGGAGACCCCTTTTAGAGGGGATATTTTCAATGTTTAAAATCTTTTTAGATGTGTTCCTAGTTGGATATGATGTTCTGGAGGCTCTGCTATAGTCTTGGACAACTTGGGGAGGTCGGATGGACTCTTGGCTTAATTTCAAAGTTTAAAATTTTGTTGGATGTGTTCCTAGTTGGATGTTCTTCAAAAGGCCCCCATGGAGGGGTTAATTTCAAAGTTTAAAATCTTGCTAATGTATATATGGATAGATGTGCTTTGGGAGACCCCTCATGGAGGGGTTAACCTCAAAGTTTAAAATCTTACTGATGTGTTCCTAGTTGAATGTGTTGGAGAGATTTTTTCTTAGTTTAAAATATTGAAGATTTGGTTTGTGGCTTATGGCCTATTGGTTGCAGTGAAGTGACACCCTCGAGTGAGAAAATTTTCAAATTCTATTGTAAGTAGGATTCCACTACTTATGTGGGAATCCTTCCTTTTGAATTTTTTCTTGTTCGGGCCTTCTTGCCTTGGTGCCTCTTGTGCAGGCCCTAGTTTCTTATGAGTGTTTGTTCTCTATGTGTCCCACTTGTGGTACCCCTATTCTATTTTTAGTGGTGGCCCTCTTTGAGGTCTTTATCTCTTTGTTAAAGGTTCAGGGTCCCTTTCAAAACCCCTTCCTATCAATAAAAAAAAATCACATTACTTTTGAGTTTGTTGTCATTCAACTAGATATATATCCCTAATAAACCTCCAAAATCCTATTCAAACGGTTTAAAAAAAAGGATTTCTTGTTTAAGGTATTTTGACATAGCTTTTGACATTGTTGTCATTCAACTAGATATATAATCTTAATAAATATATCAAAATACATATTAATTAAAGATTACAATAATTATTAAATGCTAACACTCAACTAATTTATGATAAACTTGAAAATTAGATTATTAATACAATAATAGTTGCACGCATATTTGAAATCTTCATAGAATTTGAATCTTAAGATCTATAACAAACTAGTTGAAACTTCACACATTTACATAGCTTACATCTATTATAATAGAATTAAAATGAAATGCACCAAAGAATAATAATATAGGTTATTTGTATAGGTAATTATCTATAACAAATATTCAAGATACACATTAATCAGTAATACTTCTTTTAGTTATATAGGTTATTATGAAATTGCATTTCATATCTTTTTTGTATGTGATGAATGCCAAAAAAAAATATTATCGCAAGAATGAAATCATATATTTCTTAAATTTTATATTATAGTATGTAGTGTGTAAATAGAACTCATAGATTGAAGTCATGGTTTAATAATTTTGTAAAGTGTAACAATCATAAATTTATCCTCTATTCTAGTTGTGGATTAATACCATGTAAGACTATTATTGTGGGTTAGCAATATATCATGAAAAATGTAAAATTCATATTTAATTAATTTTTTGTTACAAAATATACTAGATAGATAGAGCCAACAAATGTAATAAGGTATTTTATATTATTTATCTAACAATAAGTTCCCAAAATAAGGGAATAAAGATAAGGGCCTCAATTTTTTAAGATGATTCTTTATATTTTAAGATGCATATAGAGATGGTGATCTCTATTGAGGAAGGGGCTCCCTTGTTTGTATAGGAAGAAGGATCTATTTTTTGATGGGCTTAAATAGATTAGATAGTTTAGTTTATGTACTTTTATTGTAAATAATATAATTATTTTACTTTTAGGGGGAAGTCAACCCTTTGCAAAGGTAGTAGTCCGATTTGAATCCTCTGAGTGTGCGCTAGACCAACGAAGATGGTATGAATCCCAAGCATTTGGTGGTCCATTTCACGTCAGGCTAAATCATAATGATATGGCATAGGATTTATAGGGGGCAGCCCCAAGATTTAAATCCTGCTTGGTAGTAGAAAAGGATTGTGTATTGTATAAAAAAATAAATAAAAAATAAAAGTTAAAAACATTGAATGACCTAGAAGTCCTAGGGCTTCTATGGTCAATCTCTAGAGGAGGTTGGTTCCTTGGAATTTCAAGCTAACTATGCCTAAAATATGGGGGGAAAGGGTGCTAAAATAAGTAAAATAAGTTGAAGCTAGAACTTATAGTGGTGTAAATTAAGCCACATCAAAGTATATGAGACATAAAAGCTTATGCAGTTAAGAAAGCAAGTAGACTGCCTAACAAACAAACCAATTTTTATCAAATGATAAAACATTCATTTACACATCATATAGCTATTAGACTGTAGATTCCAGAACCAAAGAATAAATCATGAATATAAATCTAGAAAGCAAAATTAATACCATGAGCATTCAACAAGTTAAAATTAGAAATAAGCAATCATTCATACATACATGTTTTGCAATGAAGTGAACTAGAGGCCAAACAACAATCCCTTTATATTTCTCAATGTGCAATATGCTTTTTACATGCAAATTGTAAAAGCTTAAGAGTCGACCTTTTTTACATTCTACATTCTAGTATTTATAGCTCTTTACAATGCATTCAATTATACAAACATTATTGCCTTGGATATGGATTATCATCATGTCAGAAGATTCACCAATTTGTTAAGCTACTCAAAGATATGCGTATTCTAACCACCTGGTTGTGGCCTATTGACCTGGTTGTAACTTACATCATCTTGGGTCATTTTGATCTTGTTGTTTGCATCTAGTCTATTGATCATTTACTAAAATTTTAGTTGTTCAATTGAGTCACCTTAAACATCTACACGATATCCTTGGTGGAAATTTCATTTTTAAGATTGTCTGACAAGGGATCTTGCCTTGTAGGTAGAATAGGATGATTGCCACCCATATGTTGTCAAGTTGGATCAAACATCAAATTTGATCTACATTTGTTGATTTATGGTTGTTAGGTGCATAATGAGGTTGCTAATGGATAACGAACATTTGGTACCTCTATGGGCTCCATCTGGGTACAAGATTTTCAATGGGTCTGAGACTTTGCCAATTTTCCTCATTTTGGTCTTTTGAGTCCGCAATGGATATTGGATACCTCTATGAGCTTCGTTTAGGTATAGGATTTCTGGTGGATACGAGACTTAGCTATTTTTTCTCATTCTGGTCTTCTAGCTCCACGATGGACATTTGGTACCTCTACAGGATCTGTTCAAGTATAGGATTTCCAATAGGTCTAGGACTTAGCCATTTTACTTATTATAATATTTTGGCTTCATGACAAATATTTGGTACCTCTACAGGCTTTGTTCGAGTATAGTATTTTTGACAGGTTTAGGACTTAGCCATTTTTTTCTCATTTTGGTATTTCAGCTCCATGATGGACATTTGGTACCTCTATGGGCTTCGTCAGGTATAGGATTTTTGTCAGGTTTAGGACTTAGTCATTTTTCCTTATTTTGGTCTTTTAGCTCCATGATGGACATTTGGTACCTCTACGGGCTCCATCCGGATACAAGATTTTCGGCAGGTTCGAGACTTAGCTATTTTTTCTCATTCTAGTCTTTTGACTTCACGATGGACATTTGGTACCTCTACAGGTTTTGTCTAGGTATAGAATTTTTGGTGGGTTAGAGACTTAGCCACTTTTGCTCATTTCCATCCTCTAATTTGAGATTCTAGAGGGTCCATCTATAGCATGCCTATGCCCAAAGTGTTTGGCTTCCTCCTGATTCTATTTTTTAGAGCCTGTAGGGCCCTCCTTTGCATCTTTTATCAAAGTGCATGTGGGTAATGCTAAAAAATACCCACATTCTTGGTGACTCATAGGGACTTTTTCTTATTGAAAAAGAGAACCTAGACTAACTATTTATAAGTCATAGAAATATAAAATGCTTATGCTACTTATGTGTATATTGGCATGAACTAGGCTTTAAGAAGGAGAAAAACAAAAAGGGATTGTAAGGACAACACTATTTATCAAACTAAACAACTACGAAGAAAAGAGGAAACAAAACAATGACAATGAGATGTCTAATGGAGTTTGTGGTAAATTTTATAGGTGGTAAAACTGAGTGAAGTGGAAATGATGGAACAAAAATGGTACATGGGGACACCTGGAGCATGGGACACTCCCAGACAACCTAAGTAGAGGGGCAAAGGATGGAATTTGTGGCACAATTTATGAGTACAAATATGGACAAAGGCAAAAAAAGAGAAACATAAAAGAAAATTGAGGATACCTCTAACATGGGACACCCCCACAAAACTAAAGCTCCATGAGCAAATTTGGCTTCATCTAATAGTTGTTTTAGGTCCAAATCTGGAATTTTAGGAAATCACCATTCTTTCGCTTGTTGTGCTCCTTATATTTTCTTCTTTTCTTGACCTAGCCAAGTAATAAATTCTCCATTGTGCTACTTTCAAGCATCCAACTTCTCCTACTTTCTATCATCATGCCAATTATCAATGTTGAAGGATACTTTTTGAGTGAGGCCTTAAATAAGATTATACCCCAAGCTCTAAATGCACCAAATGATAACTTTATCATAGTTTTGATCCATATAATATTTGAAAAATTTATTGGCTTGATGCAAATTCATTACCTAGTACTAGATCTGATGTGTATTTCATACAAAGTATTGAGACTTATCTCAATCTATCTGATGACAAGTTTTATTGTTGTCTTCTTGTTTGTTGTGTCAACATATTCTTTATCACTATCACTTAATTCTTCTTTTGGGTTGATCCATTGGGCTTCGAAGTCATTATCATTGAAAAGATAATATGGTACAACTATACAAGCATAAAGCAATATGGTACAAGAGAACATTGCTTTCATAATACATTAATCATCCTCCCCATTTGGGGACTGTTGTGACTCTTTTTCCTGTTGGGGCTACCTTTGTGAAGCTGCTTTCAATGATTCTCCATGCTTTGAAACTGCTTGATATGTTGTGGGGAATTGGAGTTCTTGGCACATCTTATTCCAAATTTTAAAGGAGGGATCTGGGATTCCCTTGAGCTCAGATACAATGCTTTTCAATCTACAAATGTTTTTTTAGGGAGGATCACTATACCTTCCAACCATCTACTTTCTTTAACTTGGGGTCCGGAGCCATTCTCCGGGGTAAGGGTCAGTCATTTCTTGGTTAATATAAATTGCTAGTTGAGCACTTCTATTTTGTGGAAGTGCATATTGTCATCCCACAAACTTGGTACACCAAGAGCCTTGACCTCCTTAGAAACTATGCTCATTTCTTCTATTTATTTTTTAATGGTAGCAAATATTTCTTGTCCCTAAGAGATGAGCTCTATTGCAAAATATACCTGATGAGCCATAAGTCTCCATTCTTCTATATCTTTGTCAGACTACTTCTGTAGAACAAGATAATAATTAGAATTTCTTAGCATTTTTCTTATTTTGTGTGCTTCCTAGATCTTGGCCATTAGAGTCTTCTTCCCCACATTGAACTCTTTCTTGGATTATTGAGATACAATAGCAATTTTATAGAGCTTGGTATAGAAAGGCAGGAAAGCATGTAATATTGCTCATTTTATTCTTCCCTAATAGTGGCTTTTGATTTATCTAAGCCAATCCTTTGAGATTTCTAAACCATGTGGCCTATATTTCTCTTATTGCAATTCATTCATGATAATGGATAGGGATTCCTCCTATTATTGTAGTTTATCCTTAAGATCTAGCAAGTCCAAATCTTGTTGTTGCATCACATCTTGTGTTGTTTACAGTTCTATTTCTAGGACCTTGATTTTTTCATCCTTCTATCATAGTTATTTTTTAGAAGGGGCTTTATCAATGATGTATTTCAATCTACTAATTTAATTTTTAAGGGAATCTTGATCTAATTTTTCTCTAGCAAGTTTGACCTCTAGGGTTTCAATTTTCTTTTTAGCAACTACCATACTCTTGTTTGTTTTCTTGAACTTTACAAATAATGTGTCCACCTTTGTATGAATAGCTCAGAGGGTCCCCGCTTTGGATATATTGAAGATATCTCTATTGTGCTCCTCTATTTTCCAGTCTTTAGGTCTCATTTGGGAGGCTTACTTCTTGATTTTTGGTTGAGCAATCACCTTTATTCTATTTCCCTTGATTGGGTCCAATATGTCATAATCCATGGTGACTGCTTCCTTCTCCTTTTCTTGTAGTTTCTCTAGTTGTTCTTCTTATTCTCTCCACTTCTACTGATTCTCTTCTATAGTTTGAATGGTAGTAAATATCTCAAAAAGTGGCTCTTCAATTGCTCGGGGGGATGGGGGTAGCAAGGAATGCAAGTAATGGAGTAAGAGGATAAGAAATCATTGCATTTTTAGGTGATATGACTTCCTATAAATCTTGATGCTTTTGAATTGAGGATGGTAGAGTGAGTGATGGAGGGTATGACAATGATTCTTATAAAATGAACGATGGGAATGGTGGAGTGGATGAGAGAGATGGAAGAATGGGTGGTGAGGGATGTACTTCTAACAGAAGCTCTGTAATAGTAGGGATCATTTTTTATTATGGATGAGTTTGATGAGGTGGAGAGGCTAGAATTTTGACTGATGAGGGGCTATGAGGGGATGGAGAGGAGGGTTTAGGGAGCATACCTTGTTCTTGTGCTTCTAGCTCTGGCTCCTCCATCTGAATGACTTCAACTACTTTTTACTTGAGATTTCTTTCATTTTCCTACTCAACATCTAACAATGTAACTATTGCTTCACATATTTGAACCTCTTGATGTACTTCTTATATCTTACGTATGAATCACTCTATTTACTTTTGCATTTTCTACCTTCTAGCTATGAACCTTTATGTGTCTAAGCTATTTGAGAAATATTTTCATTTCTTGCTTGACTTGGAGCTTTGCCCAGAGGATTTGGATTGTGCTTCTAAATATGTTTTAGTTGCTTTAGGAGTACTCAATATTCTGGTATAGGTGGTAGGATGAGGTCAAGGTAGTGACTTCTTTAGCTTCAATTTTACATGTGATAGGAAGGGCTTATGGTAACTATTCGATTTATTTTTTACTCCTCATATTATTTATCCTCAAACACTTGCTACTTCAGGACTTTTGGAAATATTTCTTTCTCATGCTTCTACTTCCAACTGATAAATTGAATATCAAAATTTGAAATGAATAATTTATCAACCTTATCATCTAGGGTGGACTTCTTTATTAAGTTGTGTTTACACTGTGACACCCTCTATTCTATGATATTATGTTCCTCCTATCCCTTATCCTCCTTAATCATTTGAATGATGTTTGGGTTGATCATTTGATCTTCATTTATTTCCAGGTCAAAAACCCATTTGAACTCATAGCATGTTCTCCATGGAAACCTTTCTTGCATTTTCATATAATCAAAAGGTGGCACCTGATATTCAACTAAGTTTTTGAATATTTAAATCTTTGGATGTGACACATGTTTAAATTTAGGTGCTTTATTGTTTATATTTGATAATTTTTCAAACAATATGCCATTCGGATCATAATACCACATATGTGGCACAAATAGTAGTTGTGAGGTAGCAAGCTTGGCCTCTAGGTCATTATATTGGTCCATATCCCTTTTGGACATATTTATACAATCAAATTTTATGGACATATTGAATATTGACATCTTTTTTACTCCTAGGAAAAGACTTTGCTCTATTGTGTATATCTATCTGCTATATTCTAATCCAAATATTCAATTGGTGATATAATATAGAAATAGGTATGGATATTTGTAGAAGTTGTACAATCTAATTATGGTACCTTTCTCCAGGAGAAACCAGTCCCCATGCTCAGGCCTATTCCCTCTCAACATGTCCTCAAATTTGGGTGTGATGCGAGGGCATCTCCCATAGATTATTACTAGATTAGGTCCTAGAAATTATCTATTGAAATATAGGTATGAGTTACTTTCTCTTAGAACATGGGTCCAGTCTACTACTGGATGAGCTAAACCCCCTTCATCTGTCATCTACATTTGAATGTTGTGTTTTCCTAGGATCATGTAGAAAAATAAAATCCAGGCCAAATATGATAGGTATGTAATACATCACACCACCCATTCTTCATTACCTTTAATTGTTCATGTATACTCACAGCCAAAAATCTGATCCTAGTCTAGAGTGACATAGGAGGAAGCTACCATTACTGCATTTTCCATGCCCATTTGATATAGGTATACAATTGAGTCTATCCTCAAACCCAATAATATCACCAGTTATGCATCTATGGAAAACTCTTCCAACTTCATGTTCATGGTTATGCATTATGTTGGTAGTTTTCGTACTATTGTGGTGAACCATATCTTAACTGGATCATTTTTTAAGTATTGCCTCTTTTCCTCCAAATAAATTTTCTTTGGTTGGATTCTCAATGCATCCTTGACTACAAATGCTTCCACCATGAATTCTCTATTGATGGTGAAAAATGGCTCTAAAGTTTAATTGCATATTGTAACTGTGTTGGGATCATAAAATTTTGACACTGCTTCCACAAGTTTTGGGTATGGGTGTATAGGTGTGGGCATGAATTGACTCAACCCTAAACACCAGGCTACACCATATTGGTGTGTTGTAGATAATATTTTCCCCTTAGCTTCAAATCCCTCTCAAAAGTTCTTTTACTTGGATTTGATTGTGATAACCATGTCATGAATGCCCACCATTCTATCTTGCAACTTATTTGTGGTATTTTGTACAACAAAACTCTTCTTTCCTTGGACCATTTTTTTTAATTTTAACTTTGTATCTAGTAACCGTCTCCTCTGGTATTTTAAATCTTTCACCTATAATTCACAACTAGAGTTTCCTTGCAACTAGAACTAAATTTATAGTGTTTACCTCTAGCTTTCAAAGGTTTAGAGATGTTGCTATCCTCATGCGATGGATTGTGCATGCCTAGGGAGATCTGCCTTGGGAGTGATTTCCTATTTAATAAATTTGATGTATGTTCCAAGGAGGAACAAAACCATCCAATAACATTATTTTGAAATTTGAAAAAACAAGCTAGGTGGTAGCATGGTTCATTACTCAAAGCACTTTCATGAATAACTAATACTAACAACTCAGTTATTATTGATTATTTTATGAATCAAGGACATTATGCTAATCAAGGAAAACATTGCTTTGGATCAACACTGGTTGTTGCAATTATATTGCATACCCAATTTTGCAGCTCCTTCGACCAATAGTAATCTAGGATACCTTAAAATTGGGTAGTTTGAGCTTTGTGAAAAATGCTAGCTAGCACTTGGTTTACAGAATCATGCCACAATATTTTTATCTTTTAAATGATTCTTTCATTGGTGAGCTCGAGAAATTGTGATAGAGAGCAAAATGGCCCATAAATCAACAAGTTATTTTCAATGTTGTGAAAAAAATACAGTGACAACCCTTCCAACAAATTGAACTTCTAGAACTATTTGTTGATCATGGGGTTGATCATGCCAATAAAATCCAATCCCCATTGCTGGAAAGGTTCTTATAGAACTATTGGTTGAAGGGGCATTATTAGATGCTTACTTTTACCTACAAACCTTTGACACTTCTCACAAGATCTGGCTAATTTGAATGCATCTGAGAAAATAGATAGCCAATAGTATCTGACCCTTAGGATTTTTGCTGCAATAGTCTATCTATAATAGTGACCCCCTAAGAAACCACTATGAAATATCGTGAGTAGTTATTCCATCCTATCTGGGTATAAAAATCTTAATGACACTCCATAAAAATTTCTTCAATATAGGATGCCATCTATTAGTACATACTTCCTAACCTATAATATGTATCTAGATATTTGAGATGTGGTTAAGCCATCCAAAAATTTCCTTGAATTGAAGTAATTTTGTAATTGCACAATCCGAGTGTCCAGTTGCACTTGTTCCCCTTCCAAATCAGTGTTTTGTTGTTCCTTATTCATCATATTGATATTTTGACTTGTAGATTCTACTAAGTGTTGACACAGGGCTCTACCTCTTATTAACTTAGTTGGCCTAATTTCAACATCATATTCTTGTATTTTAGTCACCCAACCAACTCTTTTGTCACCCAACTCCCCCTAAATTACAAATTTTGGACATCCGAATGTACTACATATACCAAGGTTTTTCTTTGAGAAACAAAATTTCTAAACTTCTTCAAGGATTTCATTACTGCTGTAACACATGAAAATCACCAATTTGTACTAAATATTATTTTATTGATCTGAAATAGGGTTATAGAATGAGCTTCCTCTTGAGAAGGTTTTTATCCCTTTTTCCACATGAATTTAAGAATATTTGCTAGTGTTTTCTAGTTCCCTCAATGAAGATGGGCTTTTGTGTGTGTGTGCCACTGGTAGTGATGTTTGATTCTATACTTTTATAACTACTTTGGGCATGCAAAAGGGAGTTAGTGTGTTTTGGGTCCTGCCTTGGTCAAGCCCCATAGTTATGAAGACAAATCAACTCAAACATGAAGAAAAACATGGTGAAATTTTATGGAAATGCTATAAAACTATTTAAAACTAATATATACCTAATTTGATGATGTAAATATGCTTTAGGCCTAATTCACACTACATATAAATTGGATCATGAGTTCATAGGCTGGGGTGCGAACTGAGCTACTATTGACTGTTGCTGCAAAGTTTTTATCTGGAAAAGTTGTAGGTGATGTTTGTTACTATTTGTGGGATGTAAAATGGTTAGAAGATATTCTGACACAATTTTGGAAGAGTCTAGGTATGTTGACTAAAAGTGAGAGAGAGAGATAAATGAGGGAATTAGTCCACTATTTATAGGGAAAACCAAGGTGAGGGGGGGTAGTTAGGTGTACTAGACCCTAGATTTAAGTCCTATCATGGTTATATTAGGGTTTATGAGGTGGCATGCCTAGTCATCCTCTCATATGCCCTAAGGGAAATATCCTATCCTCACACATGTGTGAGCTAGGGTTAGGGTTAACTAGAGTTAGATAGTCCCTAGGTTAGGTGAGGGTTGAGTTAGGGTTTCCTAGGAAATATCCTAACTAATTTGGGGTGCACACATGTGTTTGGACATGTTTAGGGATAACTTTATTTTTAACCCTAATTAAACCCAATTTAATGATAAAGTGCACTTTAAGTGAAAGTCACTTGCAAATTAGAATCTTAATTGTTGAGCAAGGTGCAGCAAAAGAATTGCAAAATTATTGTCATTGTTGTCAACACAGACAAATTGATGTAGTTGATGTAGTTCAGAGGTCAGTCAGATCAAGTGCAGTGAATTTCAAGGAAAACAGAGGTGACCCAGATTCAGAAATTGGCAGAAAAAGACAAGGAAGAAAACTGTCGCGATATCGCGACATGTTTTCTATCGCGATATCGTGACAAAACAGAGGAGAGAGAAAATGCAAGAAAAATTGTCGCGATTTCGCGACATTGCCGAGGAGAGAGAAAATGCAAGAAAAATTGTCGCGATTTCGCGACATTGCCGAGGAGAGAGAAAGTGCATGAAAAATTGTCGCGATTTCATGACATGGCCGAGGAGAGAGAAAGTGAAAGGCAAACTGTCACGATTTCGCGACATGGCCAAGGAGAGAGAAAGTGAAAGGCAAACTGTCGCGATTTCGTGACATGCTGGCAGAGAAGGAAGCAAGGTGAAAAGATGTCATGATTTCGTGACATAAATGGAGGAAAGGAGCTTGCAACGAAAAGTGTCGCGATATCGCGACACGTCGGGTTTTCGTGACCCGAAGAGGAGAGAGAATGCTCAGCAACAAAGGTGTAGCGATTTCGCTGCATGATGGAAATACATGGCACAAAGGTGTAGCGATTTCGCTACAAATAGGAAGTGCAGAAAACAAAGGTGTAGCGATTTCGCTACAAGTGAAAAGGCACAAACAAGAAGATGTAGCGATTTTGCTGCATGACAAAATGTATGGAAACAAAGGTGTAGCGATTTCGCTACCAGTCAAAATTGCAAAACTGAAAGATGTAGCAAGTCGAAAGCACAAGGCACAAAGTTATCATGATTTTGCTACTGCATAAAGCAAAGATTGTACGAAAGCAGAGTGTTAGCGTACTTTCTATTTCTTCATTTGTCTCCTTGCGCAATTGTTATTTTGTTATAACAAATTGCTAATACGGCTGGTTGGTTTGGCAACCTCCGACAATTTGTTAAATGTAACCTGTATATAATTTGCTGCTGAGAATAATAAACTAGTTCCTGTTTTTAACATGGCATCAGAGCCACAAGAATTTGCTTGGGCGAGGTGATTGGCAGGCGAGTCTGTTTTCTTGCGGGCGTGATTTGTTCTGTGAGAGGCAGCGAGCGCATCAAAAACTGAAGAAGGCGGAGGCCTGTAGCAGCGACGCGTTACGTCCGCTAGCAGACGACGTCAGCACGCAGAGGGCACGTGGATCGGCGCGCTGCATCACGGACGCAACACGCGTCGCCCGGACGTCCCCGTCGACGTCGCGGACTGCCCAGACTGATGCAGCTGTCAGTCTGCGCGTTGCAGAGTGCAGGACGTCAGCCTACGCGTTGAAGGCCGCACAGACGTCTGACGTCCGACTCTTGCCACGAGCATCGACGTCGATCGCTGCAGATCGCGCGAGGCGACGCGGTCTGCGTCAGCCTACGCAGGCAACGCGAACGAAAGGAGGAGGGCCCGCCATGCACAAACGCGCAGGGCCGAGAGGAACTCCCCCCCCCCCCCGCGACGCAAACTGTGCGTCGCGCTCCCCGAGGGCCCCCCTCCCCCCCCGTGCGACGCAAATTGTGCGTCGCGCTCCCCAAGCCCCCCCCGCGTGAGCGGGAAATGAAAATTTGAATTCTCGCCCGGGGAGTATAAACCCCCCCCCCCCACCCACCCCCCCCCCACCCCCCAAAACCAAAAACCGATTCGAAATTTTTTTTTTTGAAAGAGACGAATCGGAGGGAGGTGCCGAGCGGACCGCTGCTCGCGGACGCAGAGGGAAGGCCCGGGAATCGGCGGGTGATTTTTTCCAAGCGCGCGACTCAGGGAACCGAAAGCCGAGACCGCGTTGCAGAGGAGAAGCAGCAGGGTGTTGAAAAGGGAGGTGGCTTACTGATCATCTCGGATCAGCCCGCTGGCTCACGTGGTCGTGAGCCGTGCGGTAAGGCTCAGGGAGCCTGCAGGTCGGGGGTTCAAATCCCGCCGACCCCCCCCCAAGGTATATTTTTTTTTAAAGTCATTTTTTTAATTATTAATTTTTAATTAAAATTTTTTAATTTTAATTTTTTAATAGTTTTTTAACTTTATAAATTAAAATTTTAATTTTAATTTATTTTTTATAAGTTTTAAAACTATATAAATTAAAATTATTTATTTTAATTTTAAATATAAATAATTATTAAAAATGCTTTGTTAAAGAAAGCCTTTTAAGGGGGGATATTTTTTCAAAAAATCAAAGGGGGATAGTGAGTAATTTTTCGAAAAATAGCAATTTGGCATTGTAAAAGGTGCATTTTCGGCTGTGACCGACACCTTGTGGGTTATTCTTGTGGGCAATTTTTTTTGTTGTATGTTGCATATTTCATTTTTGCACTATAACATTAAAAATTAAAATCAAACACTCCCTAAGTCCCCGGAATATAAAACCCATCTGTGCAATTTATTTGCACTGCAGCGTTCGGTATTTGCGATACCTCTGGCCAGCACTTACAGGTAAAGCTGTCGTGATTTGGCTACTGTATCCGCCGCCTAATATAGCTGCTATAACGACGTCTGAGCTTGTTCTCTATAAATCGTCGGGGAGGAATAAGTACGCCATTTTTGCATTTTTTTACTCCATCCACTACCCTTTATCGCACTTGTGTTTAGGCGTAAATCCCGACGAAGTATTCTTCATAGTGTTTAGGGGAAGTTACGCCCCACGCATGAGAAGAATCTTCTATGGTAGGTGCCATCAACAAGGCGATTCCCTTTCGGTACCGCTTATGTTCCACGTATCGTATGATCTCTAAAACTCACCTATAGTCTCCCTCACGTAAGGGCGGGTGATTTTTGTTGATCTTTCTAAATACCTATAGTTTCCCTCACGTAAGGGCGGGTATTTTGTATGGTATATTGGCCTAGCAAAAGGTATATCGAAAGGGGGACCAATTTGGTGATATAAGGAACCTTCACTATGGCCGCTGTTGCAAAATTGATGACTGATCCGCATCAGTTATTGAAAGGTCCAAATTATACACCATGGAAACATAAGATGAAGGCTATTCTCCAAATGGAAGATTTGTGGGATATTGTTACTGGAGTAGCAACTAGGCCTTCACCAACAGCAGGATCCATAGGTCCTTCCGCGGATCAGATAGCTTTTGACAAGAAAGACAGTAGAGCAAAGGTGCTCATTTTGTTTGCTGTTTCAGATGAAGTGCAACCTCATATAGCTGACAAAGCAAGTGGTAAAGAGGCATGGGATGCCCTTAGAACCATCTATGAGGGGAAGAATGAATCCACCATTCTTCATCTTCAACAACAACTTCATAACCTGAGTTTGAGGCAGGGTGAAACAGTTGAACTCTTTCTGTGCAGAGTGTCTGAGTTGAAAGAGAAATTGAGTTCTCTCGGAGATACTGTGGACGAAAAGCTTCTCATTTCACTTGTGATGAGAGCTTTACCTTCTTCATTTGATATGTTGATAACCTCCATCCAGGTGTCTCAACGACAAATTACCTACATCGAGTTGGTCAATCTGCTTCAACAACAGGAGGCACGCCAACTTCACAAGGATGATTCTTCCAATACAGCCCTATACACCAACAGGAAGGGTTCTAGGAAGAAAGGTAATGGGCAAAAAGGAGGCAACTTTCAGAAAGGAGGAAGTTCTCAACAAGATACGAAAGGAAAAGGCAAACAACCTCAAGAGAAGAAGAGGTGGTGCAAGATCTGTGAGAAAGACAACCATGACACCAACAGGTGTTGGCATAAGAACAAGCAAAAAGGCCAAAACAAACCACAAAATAAGAACAAGCAACCCCAGGTGAATGTTGTTGTTGAAGAATCTGACTCAGATTCTGAATGGGCACACAAGGTGCTCATGACTACCACAGATTCCACTCAGAGGGATCCTATTTGGTATGTCGATTACGGAGCTAGCAAACATATGACTGGCGACAGATCGTGGTTTGAATCATTTGTGGCCAAAGAGGGCAAACCTGTCACCATTGTTGATGATAAAACCTACGGGGTTCAGGGAGAGGGTACGGTTTCAGTCACTCTTCCTGATGGCAAGTGTCAGATTGACAAAGTCCTCTATGTTTCGGGATTGGCCAACAATTTGTTGTCAGTGACACAAATCCTGGACAGAAATATGGTTGTCAACTTTCGTGTTGAGAATGGAAAGAAGTGTTGTACCATTACCAGGAAGGGTAAACGGATTGCAACAGCTTCTTATAAGCACGGCTTATTTGCACTAGATGCTATCTCTACTCCACATGTTGCCATGTCTGTCTCTACCAAGGAGGCAACTTCCCTATGGCACAAGAGATATGGGCATCTTAGTTCCGGCTACTTACTTGAGCTCAGCAAGTATGAGATGGTAAAGGGTCTTCCTTCCCTTTACGCCACATTGCCGAGTGTGCTCGATCGCTTAGCAGGAAAGCAACATAGAGTACCATTTGAGAAGAGCTCTACAAGAGCACGAAAACCTCTGGAGCTAATTCACACCGATCTATGCGGTCCTTTCACACCCAACAGTTGTGGAGGGAAGAGGTACTTTCAGTTATTCGTAGATGACTACTCACGAAAGATGTGGGTTTTCTTTCTCAAACTGAAATCTGAAGCTTTTGCATTCTTCCAGCAGTTCAAGAAATCCGTTGAGAAGGAGTCAGGGGCTTCTATTAAAACCCTCCGCTCAGATCGAGGGGGAGAGTTTACCTCTAATGAATTTTCTGCATTCCTAGATAAGCATGGGATCAAGAGACAGTTAACAACTGCCTATACTCCTCGAGCAAAATGGAGTTGCTGAGAGAAGGAACCGTTCTATCATGGAAATGGTTCGTTGTATGCTCACAGGAGCTACTCTTGGGCAACAATATTGGGCAGAAGCTGTCACCACTGCAGTGTATCTATTGAATAGGGCACCCACAAAGGCCCTAAAAGGAATGACTCCACAGGAAGCATGGAGTGGTCGAAAACCCTCCATATCTCATCTACGTATTTTTGGATGTCAAGCTTTCATGCACATACCGAAAGAGAAAAGGAAGAAGCTAGATGAGAAAACACTGAGATGTATTTTTCTTGGATATTCTGAGCACTCTAAAGGATATCGGTTGATAGATCCTTTGACCAAGAAAATTCATATCAGCAGAGATGTTGTCTTTGATGAAGCTTTCACATCACAGAGCACATCTAAAGTACACCAAGATATTGTGGAAACTAAGGAAGAGATGATTCCTTCGTCAGCACAGACAGGAGGTCCTTCTACATCTTCTTCACCACCACCGAAGAAGAATCCTAAATGGTGTACAAATACAATCAGAGATGCAAATTTATCCACTCCTCCCAATTTGAATTTGGATAGACCTCGTACACGCAGTATGGCTCAAAAGGAAAGAGAAGCCAGAGAAACTGGTGAGGTTGATGATCTTTGTCAATCTTTTGAGGAACTTTCTATGACTCCAAGTACAGAAGTTGAGGATATGGATATTGATGATGACAGGGCATTCATGTCTACCATAGATAGTCTTGAACCTGCATCAGTGCAAGATGCTCTCAGTGAGCCTCAGTGGAAGGCCGCTATGGATACAGAGTATGAGTCTCTGATGAAGAATAAAACTTGGAAGCTTGTTGATCTGCCGCATGGAAAGAAACCCATTGGCTGCAAATGGGTATACAAAGTCAAGTACAAGGCAGATGGAACAATTGATAAGCATAAGGCCCGTCTTGTTGCAAAGGGCTATGCTCAAAAGGAAGGCATCGACTATGAGGAAACTTTTGCACCTACTGCTCGGATGACCACAATTCGGGTTATGTGTGCTATGGCAGCACAATATGGGTGGAAAGTTCACCAGATGGATGTCAAAAGTGCCTTTCTAAATGGTGATCTCCAAGAAGAAGTCTATATGACTCAGCCTGAAGGATTTGAAGTGGAAGGCCAAGAGCAGAAAGTTTGCAAATTGGTCAAATCCTTGTATGGTCTGAAACAAGCTCCTCGAGCTTGGTATATAAAAATGGACAATCACCTTATGCGAGCATGGATTTAAGAGATGTCCATCAGATGCAAACCTCTATTTCAAGAAACAGGGTTCTGAGATAGTGTTGCTTGTACTCTATGTGGATGATCTGCTCATTACAGGGAGTTCAGAAACTATGATCTCTATTGTCAAAAGAAACTTGTGCAAATATTTTGAGATGACAGATCTCGGACTTCTCCATTACTGTCTTGGTCTGGAATTCAGCCAGAAGGAGCACTCCATCAAAGTGTCTCAGAAAAAGTATGCCAAGACATTGCTCGATAAATATCGCATGACTGACTGCAAGCCAATGGCAACTCCAATGGAGAATGGACTTCAGTTATCGCGATATGATGACTCACCTCAGGTAGATGGTACTCTCTATCGACAGTTGATTGGGAGTCTCATATATCTGACCAATACTAGGCCAGATCTCGTATTTGCTGTCAACTATCTTTCGAGGTTCATGCAGGAGCCTAAGACCACTCATTGGAAAGCAGCAAAACGTGTTCTTCACTATGTCCGTGGTACTATGGAATATGGCCTAGAATACAAGAGGAACAACAAATTCTTCTTGCAAGGATACACGGACTCCGACTATGCCGGATCATTTGATGATCGCAAGTCAACTTCTGGATACATTTTTCATCTGGGATCCGGTCCTGTCTCTTGGCACAGCAAGAAGCAACAGGTGGTTGCTATTTCATCAACAGAGGCAGAATATCGTGCCGCACGTGAAGCTGTGTGCGAAGTGATATGGTTACGTCGCATTCTTACAAGTATGGGCCATCCATCAAAATCTCCAATACACTTGTTTTGCGACAATCGGGGTGTTCTGAACCTCGTCAAGAATCCAGTCCATCATGAAAGAACAAAGCACATTGACACACAATGTCATTTCATTCGAGATGAAGTTCCAAAGCACTGAATTCAGCTTCGACACATTCCCACCGATGCTCAAGTTGCGAGACATTTTCACTAAGGCACTTGGACGTGTCAAATTTGAATTGTTTCGCAGCTCACTTTGTATTGCAAAATAATGTAAGGGGATGTTAGTAGTCTAGTATAGCTATTAGTTATTACATTACCCAAATAATGTAATAAAGGGGGATGTTAGCGTACTTTCTATTTCTTCATTTGTCTCCTTGTGCAATTGTTATTTTGTTATAACAAATTGCTAATACGGCTGGTTGGTTTGGCAACCTCCGACAATTTGTTAAATGTAACCTGTATATAATTTGTCATGTGAGAATAATAAACTAGTTCTTGTTTTTAACACAAAGAACGTCGCGATTTCGCGACATGTTCCATTTTTGCGATTGCTGGCAAAGAAGATTGTACGAAAGCAGAGAACGTCGCGATTTCGTGACATGTTCCATTTTTGCGGTTGCTGGCAAAGAAGATTGTACGGAAGCAGAGAACGTCACGATTTCGCGACATGTTCCATTTTCGCGGTTGCTGGCAAAGAAGAGTGTACGGAAGCGAAAAGCGTCGCGATTTCGTGACAAAGCTGAGGATGACGTCAGCAAAATTGAAAATGTCACGATTTCACGACAGAGTGCAAGGAAAGCTGCTGGAAGCTGAAAGTGTCACGATTTCGTGACAAGAATGATGATGACGTCAGCAAAAGCTGAAAGTGTCGCGATATCGCGACAAGGTGCAAGGAAAGTTGCTGGAAGCCGGAAGCGTCGCGATTTCGTGACATGCTTAAGGATGACGTCAGCAAATGTTGAAAGTGTCGCGATATCGCGACAAGGTGCAGGGAAAGCTTTCAAGAGCCAAAATGGTCACGATTTCGTGACAGCAAGGGCATGAATGGTACGGCTACAAAAAGTGTCGCGATATCGCGACAGGTAACAGTTTGGCGGGTAAAAGCCAAAAATGCATGCAAGGTGACACGTGTCAGAAAAAGCAGACAGGAAAATCATGCAACCGATTCGTAAAAGAGCGATGTCGAATCTGCGATTCTGATTGACAAGTGTTAGTCATGCACTAGAACAGCTGTATATTCTTGATTGAAAAAGCATTCGATGCATCACATATGCAGTTTTGAAAAAGCATTCGAAAAGTTGTATTTGAAGAAATTGAACAGCCGAATATGAAGGATCAGAAAAGCTTTTGAAAAGACGTATTTGCAGCATTCAAAATAGTCGTATTGCAAGGAATCGAACCGCCGTATTAAGGGTTTTGAATAGTCGTATTGCATGGATTCAACAGTCGTATTGCAGGGTTTTGAACAGTCGTATTGCATGGATTCAACAGTCGTATTGCAGGGTTTTGAACAGTCGAAGTGCATGGAATCGAACAGTCGTATTGCATGGATTCGAACAGTCAGAGTATGTGATTCGACTGCATGCAGGATTGAAAGGTTATAAAAGAATAGTCGTACAGAGAAGATGTTGCTACTGTAAGAGGGAAATTGCTGTAAAAGAGGGTTAGAAAAGAGTCAAGAGAAAAATTAGCGAGCCATGAGAGTGTGCAGAGTTGGGTTAATTGCAGACCAGTCAGGGTCGTGCATGAAGTGAAGACATTCTTATGTCATTTTAAATTGAACAGAATTGCAGTCCAAGTTGGTGCTTGGTACTAGGGGTTGGTGCTCCATCTGTTGCAGCAAAAAATTAAGGGGTTGGTGCTCCTTCCAGTAGATGCTGGTAAAGTATTTGTAAAATTGGTATTTTGCAAAGACTGGATTTGGATTGGAGTCCAAGCGAGTCATTTTTGAGGAGTAGCCAAATTGGTGAACCTCGGTATATTGAGTGTTGTGGTGTGCTCTCTTGTTCAATCTATTTTTCTAGTTTTCAAGTTCTCTTTATTTCATATTAAATGTTGTAGATATAAAAATTAATAGCTACACTGATTCACCCCCCCTCTCAGTGTCATTGTGTGAATATCAATTGGTATCAGAGCAAGGTGCCTTGTTCAAGCTTAATCAGCTAAGGAGATCTTGGAAGAAACAATGGCAGGCGGTGAAGGATTCTCATCCAACAAAGCTCCCTTATTTGATGGAACAAATTACACTTTTTGGAAACTCAGGATGCAAACATATCTGAGTGCATTGGGATATGATATTTGGGATTACGTAGATAATGGATACACAGCACCCATTACTCCTCCAACGAGATCTGTTGAGAAGAAAAATTTTGAGAACAACTCCAAAGCTAAGAATGCCATAATGTGTGGGCTTGTTGACAGTGAACTGATAAGAGTCATGAGCTGTAAATCAGCAAAAGACATGTGGGATAAACTGAAGAGCATCCATGAAGGAGACAGCAAGATCAAGGAAGCCAAGCTGCAAACTCATCGAGCACAGTTCGAAGCACTGCAAATGAATGAAGATGAGAACATAGAGGCTTATATGCTAAGAGTCAACGGAATCATTAATGCAATCAGAGGACTCGGTGAAGAAATTGATGATGCAGTTGTTGTGAAAAAGGTTCTCAGAACATTGCACAAAAGATTTAACTCCAAAGTTTCTGCAATAGAAGAGGCAAAAGATCTAAACAACTTCAGCTTGGATGAGATGCATGGTTCCCTGACAGCATATGAAATGAGAATAGGACAAATCAAGTCTATAGACAGAGAAGCAGCTTTTAAAGCACACAAGAATATAAAAGTTGAACATGAATCTGAGGATGAAGAGACACTTGGATGAAACAGAAGCTAATTTTGTTCGAAAACTCACAAAGGGAAAAGGAAAATATAGAGGAAAGCTACCTTTTAAGTGCTTCAATTGTGGAGGAGTCGGTCATTTTGCAGCCAAATGTCCAATGCGGGAGAAAACCAAAAATGGTGAAGGCTCACACCAAGAAAAAGGTGGCTGGAAGAAGAAACAAAATTTCAGAAAGAACAACTTCAAGAAGAAAAGCTTCATATCCAAGAATGTCAGCACTTCTGAAGAAAGCTCAGATGAGGATTACGAAGAAGAAAAAGGTGAAGCTACTGTTCATGGCACTTGAAGAGGAAAGAACGAGAAGAAAATCAGGAAGGTGATGAAAACTTTAAAGATGAAGCTGAAGTTTATCTGGAAGGAGAATTGGTTGCTGCACTTGAAGAGTTGAGTGTTGAAAGGAAAAAGAACAAAAAGTTTTCAAGAAAACTAGAAGATGCCACTGACATAATAAACAGTTTAAAAATACAGACAGAGGAATTCAAGAAAATGTCTGAAGTTCTTGATGAACAATTAACTGTAAAGACAGTTTGAATGCGGCAAGCTAGAGGAAGACATGGTTAAGTTAAGAATACAGTTAGAGGAGATGAATAGAAAATTAAACTATTTTCATAAGTTTGAAGAAAGTCTTGTAAAGCTGGATAAAATGTTAAATAACCAAAGGCCTTACGGCATCAAATTTGGTTTAGGCTTCGATGAAGGAGAATCATCAAAGGGTTCAAAGGCCTTGAATGTAGAACCCATAAAGAAAGAAGAAAAGATCAGGGTTGATCTAGAAAAAACAAAACATGCCCAAGAAAGCAATAATGCCAGACTCAAGAAGAGTACTGACAAAGATGGCTTCATAAAAGTCACACATCCAAGAAGGAAAAGATTTATGGCTCCTACTTCAAACTGGCAAAGACCGGCACCCAGGTTTAATCATTCCTTTTCCAGTTACTTGTTTTAAATGCAATGCTTATGGCCATAAGATTTCAGATTGCGAGGCATAATGTATCTCAAAGGAATTTCACAAGCAGAAATGTTTTTTCTCCTTTAATGAATTATGCGGTTGAATGTTATAATTGTCATAATTTTGGACATATTGCTAGAAAGCTGTAGAAGCACTTTTGCGGCAAATAATTATCAGGGTAGAAAATCTCAACCAAGTGAGTTGAAACAAAACAAGAAATTTCTTGAAAAACAAGTACATGCTAATGAGAAGACAAAGGCAAAACAAGTAGCCAAATCTGTCATCAAACCAGAATGGAAAGAAAAGGAATCTTTAATTGTTCAGACTGCCTTTAAAGCTCAGAACAAATCTGCACCTTGGATACTTGACAGTGGTTGTTCCAGTCACATGACAGGTGACAAGCAGAAATTTGAGAATTTGCAGAATTATGAAGGTGGTTCTGTGAAATTTGGAAATAATGATGGAGCAAAGATTGTTGGAAAGGGATCAGTCAAGATCAGTGATGGCAATATAAAATCAAAAGAAGTCTTGTTTGTGATTGGTCTGAAGCATAACTTACTGAGTGTAAGTCAAATCTGTGACAGAGGTCATGATGTAATCTTCAAGAAGGAGGGCTGTGAAGTAAGAAAGACAAAAAATGGAAAGATAATAGCCACTGGACTGAGAACTTCTAGAAATCTGTATACACTTTCAGAGACTTCAGAAGGAGCTTGCTTGGTTGGTCAGGAAGAAGAAAACTGGCTGTGGCACAAGAGACTCGGTCACATAAGCTTTGATAATCTGGTAAAAATCAGCTCAAAAGGGGCAGTAAGAGACATACCAACTATTGGTAAACCTTCAAACAGTATTTGTGAGTCATGCCAAAAGGGAAAACAAACCAGAGCCACTTTCAAAGCAAAAGAATATTTCACGAGCAAGCCATTAGAACTAATTCACATTGATTTATGTGGACCCATGAGAGCCGAAAGCATAAATGGACACAAATATTTTATCTTGTGTATAGATGACTACTCAAGAATGACATGGGTACTATTTTTGAAACTTAAATCGAAGCCTTTGAGATGTTTAAAACCTTCAAAAATCTTGTTGAGAATCAATCGGGAAAAATAATTAAATGCCTAAGATCAGACGAGAGGAGGAGAGTTTATTTCGGAAGAATTTGCAGAATACTGTCAAAAATATGGGATAAGAAGACAGTTTTCAGCGGCTAGAACACCTCAGCGAGAATGGTGTTGTAGAAAGGAAGAATAGGACAGTGCAGGAAATGGCACGGACAATGTTTGGTTGAGAACAAAATAGTGACAGATTTTGGAAAGAGGCAGTACATACTACAGTTTACATTCAAAACAGGTGCATGCTAAGACCACATGAAAGCAAAACACCTTATGAGCTGTGGTTTGGCAGAAAGGCAACAACAAGACATTTCAAAGTATTTGGCAGCAAGTGCTACATCAAACGGACTGAAGATAATCTCGATAAATTTGAAAATAGAGCTGATGAAGGTATCTTTCTTGGTTACTCAACAAAAAGCAAAGCCTACACATGTTACAACAAAAGGCTAAAGAAAATTGTTGAGAGTGTTGATGTGAAAGTTGATGAAGGTAGAGAACAAGAAATTACTTATCAAGAAAACTACCCCATCTATGAAGAAGTCATTGAAGGTGATGATGAAAAGGAAACAGATAAGAATCGAGAAAATTGATCCAGATGGTGTAAAAACTGAATCGAGAAGAAGAAGAAAACAGGAAATTTAAAACAGGCAACCGGCAGAAAAATCATCCAAGTGAGCAGATTATTGGGGATCCCAAAGATGGTATTCGAGACAAGAAGAAGCGGCGGTGCGGAACTATTCTCTGTTATCTAGCATTGAACCTAAAAATGTTGCTTGAAGCAAGCACCGATGAAAGTTGGTTGAAGGCAATTAATGAAGAACTAGATCAGATTGAGAAAAACAATACACAGGAATTAGTACCTAGACCAACAAATAAAAACATAATTGGCACTAAATGGGTTTTTCGAAATAAATTAAATGAAGATGGACGAGGTTGTCGAGAAATAAGGCAAGATTGGTGCAGTAAAGGCTATGCTCGAGGTTGAAGGCATTGATTTTGAGGAAACTTTTTGCACCGGTAGCCGGACTAGAGGCAATCGAGAATGTTTACGGCATTAGCGAGTTCATAAAAACTTCAAAGTATATCAAATGGATGTAAAATCAGCATTTTTGAATGGAAAAGCTGGAAGAAGAGGTTTACATTGAACAGCCAGATGGCTTCCAACTTGGTGAAAACCCAGATTTTGTTTGCAGGTTAAAGAAAGCATTATATGGTTTGAAACAGGCACCTAGAGCATGGTATGCAAGGCTGGATAATTATCTAATTAAACAAGGGTTCAAGAAAGGTTTGGTGGACAACAACTTATATGTCAAAGCAGAGAAGGGCCATCTTATTGTTCTTGTTGTTTATGTAGATGATATAATATTTAGCGATGACATGGATGAATACTGCAAAGACATATCAACTAAAATGAAGAAAGAATTTGAGATGTCTATGATTGGTGAACTTTCTTATTTCCTAGGACTGCAGGTCAATCAAAATGAAAAAGGCATTTTTATTTCTCAAGTTAAATATGTAAAAGAAATGCTGAAAAAGTTCACAATGGAAGACAGTAAACCGGTTAGCACTCCCATGACAACAGTGCCAAGTTGAGCAAGGATGATAAATCCCCGAGATGTAGATCAAACTATGTACGGGTCTATGATTGGAAGCCTGCTTGTATTTAACGACCACTAGACCAGGATATATTACAAGCGGTATGCATGGTTGCAAGATTTCGAGGCCGGTCCCAAAGAAACTCATGTAACAAGCTGTAAAGAGGATCTTCGAGATATCTCAAGGGCACTATGGATTATGGGTTGTGGTACCCAAAAGGTAAAGATTTCACTTTGATTGCATATTCTGATGCAGATTGGGCAGGATGTATTGATGACAGAAAGAGCACAAGTGGAGGAGCATTTTATCTTGGAGACAGGTTGGTAGCATGGCACGACAAGAAACAAGAATCAGTATCTCTATCCACTGCAGAGGCGAGAATACATTGCGGCAACAACATGCTGTACTCAGATATTATGGATGAGACAAACGTTGAAAGATCTTGGTATTCATTTCAAAGAGCCAATTTCAATTAAATGTGATAACACTAGTGCTATCAACATATCCAAGAATCCAGTAATGCATTCAAGAACCAAACATATTGCAATCCGATATCATTTCTTGAAGGATAAAGTTGCAGAAGGAGAGGTCAAATTGGATTTTGTTCCAACTACAGAGCAAGTAGCTGATATATTCACAAAACCTTTGCCAAAGGAAGTATTTGAATACCTTCGAAAGAAGTTGGGAGTAGTCACACCACCCAAGCACTGACTAGCTATGGGAAACACATTCTCAGGGGGAGCATTCAAACTTTTTAAGTCTGAGAATGTTGTGCATAGACTCAGGGGAGTCTGCAGCAACCCTTTGGTATTATTGGCAAAGGGGAGAAGAAATTGAGCAAGGTTGCGAGTGTGTTGCCAACAATTCCAAAGGGGAGATTGTTGAGCAAGGTGCAACAAAAGAATTGCAAAAGTATTGTCATTGTTGTCAACACAGACAGTTGATGTAGTTGATGCGGTTCAGAGGTCGGTCGGATCAAGTGCGATGAATTTCAAGGAAAACAGAGGTGACCAGATTCAGAAATTGGCAGAAAAAGACAAGGAAGAAAAGCTGTCGCGATATCGCGACATGTTTTTTGTCGCGATATCGCGACAAAACAGAGGAGAGAGAAAATGCAAGAAAAATTGTCGCGATTTCGCGACATTGCCGAGAGAGAGAAAATGCAGGAAAAATTGTCGCGATTTCGCGACATTGCTGAGGAGAGAGAAAGTGCATGAAAAATTGTCGCGATTTCGCGACATGGCAGAGAGAGAAAGTGAAAGGAAAGAAAGTGAAAGGCAACTCACGATTTCGTGACATCTTTGCGAGAGAAGGAAGCAAGGTGAAAAGATGTCACGATTTCGTGACATAAATGGAGGAAAGGAGCTTGCAACGAAAAGTGTCGCGATATCGCGACACGTCGGGTTTTCGCGACCCGAAGAGGAGAGAGAATGCTCGGCAACAAAGGTGTAGCGATTTCGTTGCATGATGGAAATACATGGCACAAAGGTGTAGCGATTTCGCTACAAATAGGAAGTGCAGAAAACAAAGGTGTAGCGATTTCGCTACAAGTGAAAAGGCACAAACAAGAAGATGTAGCGATTTTTGCATGACAAAATGTATGGAAACAAAGGTGTAGCGATTTCGCTACCGGTCAAAATTGTAGCAAGTCGAAAGCACAAGGCACAAAGTTGTCGCGATTTGCTCTTGCATAAAGCAAAGATTATAGGAAAAAGTTTCGCAAAAGAAGAGTGTACGGAAGCGTCAGCGATTTGCGACAAAGCTGAGGATGACGTCAGCAAAATTGAAAATGTCACGATTTCGACAGAGTGCAAGGAAAGCTGTTGGAAGCTGAAAGTGTCACGATTTCGCGACAAGAATGATGATGACGTCAGCAAAAGCTGAAAGTGTCGCGATATCGCGACAAGGTGCAAGGAAAGCTGCTGGAAGCCGAAAGCGTCGCGATTTCGCGACATGCTTAAGGATGACGTCAGCAAATGTTGAAAGTGTCACGATATCGCGACAAGGTGCAGGGAAAGCTTTCAAGAGCCAAAATGGTCACGATTTCGTGATAGCAAGGGCATGAATGGTACGGCTACAGAAAGTGTCGCGATATCATGACAGGTAACAGTTTGGCGGGTAAAAGCTAAAAATGCATGCAAGGTGACACGTGTCAGAAAAAGCAGATAGGAAAATCATGCAGCCAGTTACGTAAAAAGTAACTGATGTCAGATCTGCAGTTACAGATTGACAAGTGTTAGTCATGCACTAGAACAGCTGTATATTCTTGATTGAAAAAGCATTCGATGCATCACATATGCAGTTTCGAAAAAGCATTCGAAAAGCCGTATTTGAAGAAATTGAACAGCCGAATATGAAGGATCAGAAAAGCTTTCGAAAAGACGTATTTGCAGCATTCAAAATAGTCGTATTGCAAGGAATCGAACCGTCGTATTGCAGGGTTTTGAATAGTCGTATTGCATGGATTCAACAGCTGTATTGAGGTTTGAAGGAAGTGCAGGTGAACGATCGTATTGCATGGATTCAAAGCGTATTGCGGGGTTTCGAACAGTCGTAGTGCATGGAATCGAATAGTCGTATTGCATGGATTCGAACAGTCAGAGTATGTGATTCATGCATGCGAGATTGAAAGGTTATAAAAGAATAGTCGTACGAGAGAAGATGTTGCTTGTTGTAAGAGGGAAATTGCTTTAAAAGAGGGTTAGAAAAGAGTCAAGAGAAAAATTAGAGAGCCGTGAGAGTGTGCAGAGTTGGGTTAATTGCAGACCAGTCAGGGTCGTGCATGAAGTGAAGACATTCTTATGTCATTTTAAATTGAACAAAATTGCAGTCCAAGTTGGTGCTTGGTACTAGGGGTTGGTGCTCCATCTGTTGCGACAGAAAATTAAGGGGTTGGTGCTCCTTCCAGTAGATTTTGGTAAAGTATTTGTAAAATTGGTATTTTGCAAAGACTGGATTTGGATTGGAGTCCAAGCAGTCATTTTTGAGGAGTAGCCAAATTGGTGAACCTCGGTATATTGAGTGTTGTGGTGTGCTCTCTTGTTCAATCTGTTTTTCTAGTTTTCAAGTTCTCTTTATTTCATATTAAATGTTGTAGATATAAAAATTAATAGCTACACTGATTCACCCCCCCCTCTCAGTGTCATTGTGTGAATATCACTAATTAGCTTAATTAGGGTTTTTAGTAGGGAATGATCCCATGGAGTGCTTAATTAGGCATAGGAAATGGCGTAGGTGACCTTAAGGGGCTTTTAGGTAGCTCTCCTATAAATAGGAGATGTTTTGGACATGTTTTGTATAGTTTTGTAGGGATTTGAACCTACGGATAACTATGATTGTCTATGATGACCTAGGATGGTCTAAGATGGCCTATGATGGCCTATGATGGCCTACAATGGCTTAAAATGGCCTACAATAGCCTATGAATACCTATGAATGTCTATGAATGCCTATGCATACCTACAAGTATCTACAATGGCCTACGATGGCCTACGATGACCTATGAATATCTATGAATGTCTATGCAGGCCTACAAGTGTCTATGCAGGTCTACAGGTATCTATGGCTGAGAACGTACGACTTTTAGGTGTCTACATTTATCCATTTTTGTACTATGTTGTGTAAAACATAGTTTAGTACAAAAATATGATGGAAGAAGGTGGTGAGGTATTTTGAGAAGATGAATAATGTGGGGATGAATGTGAATGAATGAATATGGATGAAACATGATGATAAAATAAGTGATTTGCAAATTTAGTACAATATTTTGCAATATCGTACTAGTTGTTTGTGAGGGCAACTTAAGACTGCTTTATTTTTTTAACCAATGCACCGTGGTCCAATTACGAATAGAACAACTGCCTATTCAAACTTTTGATTTTAATTGATTGATAAGCGCATGATGATATTTATCAAATAATTTGAGTTGAGTGGCATGGATGAATCAAGTGTAACATTTAGCATGTGGTCAACACCGATATACAAAATAAAATCAAGATGTGTTTGATAGTGTGCATGGCTCTCATGATCTAACAAATATCTGATTGGGATTGAGTTTTTATTATCTTGAGATAATCTTCAACAAATAAGTTTTTAGATAGATATGATATCCGTGATTTGGATGTTTGATTATTTTATTGCATGCAAAGTGGGTTTGTGTATGAATATCCCAAGTGAGGAATCAACAATGATGCAAATGAAATATGGTGATGTGGTGATGAGTCAACTAATAGAAGAAAATGGTGACAAGAGGTGGAAAATTTGGGATAGACAGTGGTGGGAAAGGAAGAAGCTATAGGAGTGAAGAAAGAGTGAAAATTATGTCGTGAAGTTTGGTTCACATAGCACCATGCAAACCACATTCACATGGTGGCATGCAAACTGGACTGGATTTCACATGGTGGTATGCGAACTAGGGCTTTTTGGAGTATAAATCCCCTTCTCACTCGTGTGAGATTCATTTGTGTTGTGAAGAGTTATAAGGAGGGGATTGAGTAAGATTTGATGAAGCTAAGCGCTTGTGAAATCCTGAGTGAGTGTAAATATGGTGAGAGGGCATGCGAGCACTAGCGATCAACATGGGATCCATTGGTAAGTACTCGAGACTCAAACTAGTTTTTATTTTGAATTGCATGAATATTTGAATAGTATAGTAATGGGTTTTGAGTGTGCATGTACGTTTGTATGTGATGAATGATTGAAATTTGTGCACAAAGTGTTAAAGTGGTCAAATGGGTATCTAGAAGTATTGCCTATTTTTTTGTTTGATCGATAAATTGACCTATTTGACTTTGTGACATGTGGTACATGTTTGAAGGTTGACTTTGTTGTATCGCATTATTGGTGTACTCTTTTGGAAATATGTTTGAACTTTCCCCATAAAAGGGTGAAATGGATGTTTAGAAATGTATTTTTTTTTTACTCTTGTTATTTTTTAGCAAGTTGTGTGGATGCGTGTTGTGATATGTATGTTGGCAAAGTTTAAATTTGGTATGTGGTGTGTAATGTGTATTTTTTTAGAAATATGTTTAAAATTTCACCATGAAAGGTCAAAATGGGTATCCAAAAATGTAACTTGTTTGATGTTGTGTCATGTATTTGTGGGTGTTGGAACAACATGCCTTGGAATGCATGTTTGTGGGTCACATGTTGTTTTGTGTGCCATAAGAGTGATGGTTGTGCATGTGAATGTGATTTTTGCCATGAAAGGGCCTAATGGGTGCCTAAAAATTCCATTTTTGTAGAGTTTGCATGGCATCATGCGAACCTTGTTCACATGGCAGGGTGCAAACTGGAGTTCACATGGACTAGATTTTTTTTTATGCATGAGATATACTAGATGAAGGTTGTATGTAATAATTATTTGCATGAAATAAGGAAAATAAATCAAGATGTATGGGAAACTAACAAAAATTTTATGTGATGGTTTGAATGAAAACAAGTGAAGAAGATTGAGCCACGACATTGTGTACGGTCGTTGAGAGCTATCCTAGGTGAGGCATGTGACGGGGCAGATGTAGAGTGGATGGGTAGGGTGTAGATGAAGGGAGTTTGGGATGTTTTTAGTATTCACACTAAAAGGGTATATATTTAAATATTATTTGAGATGTGGGATCTAAACAGGACACCTTTCACTTACCCACAGGTGAGATGACCATGACGTTGGAGGACATATACAAAATTTATAAACTATCGATAGAGGGCACTCCAGTGAGGGTGACGGTAGATGGTAGGTAAAATGAGGTATTACAATGCACATTTGGTGTAAAGTGGGGGGAGGTACTATTTGATAAGGGGGTGGACTATGAGTACTATTGGTATTAGAAGATGTATGATCGTCATTGCATGATGATGCTTATGATATCTACATATGCTCTACTAGATACCTCAAGAGTGAAGTTCTCCTAGAATATGATGGACGTAGTATGCAAGATGGTAGAGCATGAGGTAGTGTTTGTATGGATACCCATGTTATTGGCATAAGTATATAGGGAGTTGCACGATGTAGTGTGATCATGGTAAACGGGCTTGAGTTGGAGCCCATTATTGCAGGTTTGGGCAGGAGAGCATACTACAATAGAGCGGCTGGCACTGTTGCCATATAGTTCTCATGAGTTGATGGGTGACTTAATACCGTACACCTTCATGTGGCATATGGATATGGAGAAGGAGATGAATAGGGGACATGAGGGTGATTACTTATTTTGGAGGAGATATTTAGGCAATTTGGAGTCTAAGCATATTCAGTGGAGGTCTTGGAAGGGTGAAGTAGTGTGGGAGAAGGAAGGTGAGCAGTTAGTAATGATTCACCAAGGATGATGGGTGGTATGTATGGTAGATAGATTTCTTCCCATTCAGTAGGGTCATGCAATAGTTTGGGTTGTGATAGGGGATACTGAATGCACTTTTTATGATATGGAGGAGCCAGGGTAATTCGAGTATGTGACTTGTAGTACCTCCCTTGGGTGTTGAGAGGGATCCACCAATAGTTATTCTAGACATGGATGATGTAGGCATGACTCTTGATTATGACACATGGTGGGCCACATAGAGTTGGGAACCAAGATTTAGAGTGATTAATGGTTGGATGTAGCCAATGGTAGGATTGCCTACAGTGGGGGGATAGGTACCAGGGGGAGGTGGACCTATGCCAGATGCAGGATCAGAGGATGAGATAGAGGAGTCTATTTGATGGCAAATATGACATCAAGATGATGGATATAGGATACCTATAGTGAGGTCACCATATCGATAGACCAACGATGTAAGCCAGCCCTTGGATGATGAAGATACTATGGAGGAGGAGGGTGGTGGCATGGTGATTGATGTATTAATAGGGTCTCCTGAAGGAGATATGGTGATAATGGAGGAGGATGATGTTGGAGATATGGTGGATATACCATTTGACATACAAGAGAGGTTAGATGCTTAAGAGGAGATGGTGATACTAAGGGAGAGGGTACGAGATCTAGAGGGGATATTACACAAAAGTGAGGCAAATCAGGCTTTGGATCTATGGAAATTGAGGGAGGATCAATGAGGTTTAGAGGAGAAATTAGCAGTAGGAAAGTAGGTGAGCCACATAAAGAGGGAGGGATTAGAGATGTGATGTGAGGAGCTATGATGATAGCTTGAAGTAGATCAGAGGAGACATAATGATATTTTGGAGGATCTATGTCATCAAGTTGTAAATATGATGGCTATCAAATAGAGATTGAGGGCAGAGATTACCACAGTGAAAGAGAGCATGCAGCATGCGTAGGCTAATAGGGACATAGTTCAAGTAGCACATGAGGCAAAAGTAGTAGAGCTACATGTTGAGATAGAGATTCAATAGTAGGTACGAGAGGATGTCAATCATGCAAGAATGACAAAGTAGGACATAGTGGAGATGGCTTCTTTGAGGGTGGAGGTGGATCATTTACAGTGAGAAAATGAGGATGTGTCAAGGCTATATATAGAGATGGGTAAATAAGGATGTAGTGTGAGATTACCTTGATTTTGTTTAGATATGCAATTCCCTATTACGGTGGATCGTAGTCAAGATTGATATCATTTTTGCAAACATAAACATATTCGTAGCAGAGTCGATAGAGTGTTCCATCGATAGTGTTGAGGGAGCCAAGGATGGTAGTACCAGTGGTGTCTTAGGTAGTGGGATATACCTCATATGTGGATAGGATAGTAGTGCATATGGTAACATTGTTGGAGGAGGTTTCTCTAGGGTCGATAGGGGTGGCAGAGGTGTGTGGGGTGGAGGCAACTCCAGAGTTGAGTGGGGCGGTAGAGGCACACAAGGTGGAGTTGGTGATGATGACCTAGGAGGGGAGTGGTGATACTCCTAGAAGTTAGAAGTACTAAGATCTATGATGGATGGAATTTATTTTTATAACCTAAGGGCATTTTTTATCATAATATATATATATATACATACTTTTTGTTGTGGCTTTATATTCATGTGTCATGATTTATGTGAATGAATATGTAATGTTAACATAATGTGTGTGTAATGTAGAATAGTGGTAGGTGAATGTATGATGAATGTATATGTATGAATGTGGTAGAATGTAGGAGAATGATATCACTTCAGATTAGATGTAATGTGGAATTATGTAATGTAAATGAATGAATGAAAAATAGATGCAATGATGCATGTATGTGAATGATGAAATGTGTATAGGAAGCACTTGTATTGTAATAGAACCGGTGGTAATGTGATCTATTTTGTCATCTTAGGGATGTAGGATGGTATATGGTATTATGCAATAATCTTGACTATCACAATTATAGCAAACAAATCTCAAGATAAACTGAACAAGGTTTGACTACAACTCATAACTAATCTAACTAGATCAAATTTTATCAAGGACCAGTGTGTGCGAAGAGTGATGTTCATTTGTACATTTTGAGGGAGGTAGGACTAACCCATTGTAAACATAGCAAAAATAGCTAGCTCATCCACAAGCATGTAGTGATTTGTAAAAAATAAGGTCGCTAATGTGACAGATGTGTCACCACTTGTGAGACTATTCCATTGGCAGGTAGGTACTTAGAGCCTATTTATGGTGATGGAAATCATCTCATGAAGTTATTTTAAACCGAAGGACCAAAGGAGACCAAGCATAATAGTAGTGCTCTTGGAGGATTTTTCTTTTATTTTCTATCCCTCATTCTATTGATTCTCTTGTTGTGGTACTCTTTTTGCTATTTTCTCCTCTCTTTTTTTTGGAATGTGGGCGTTGTCTTTTGTTTTTTGCCTATTTTCTATTTTTTTGCTTTATGCTTGTACCTTTGTTTATCTCCAAGTCAAATTTGGATCATGCATATGATAAGATAAGTAGGGGAAACTATTTGCTAGATGGCAATATTTGTGCAGGGTGTTGTCTTCCTTAGACTTAAAATTTGCTTAAAAATATGACATGGGTGAATGGTCCCTGAAAGAAGTTGAACCAACCAAAGAAAGTTGTAAGAAGCATAAGAACTTGTCAACTAGAGGTGACATTTTATTGACTTAATTGGTGAGTGATAAAAATCACACTAATCACTATATAATCTATAATCCTAAGAAGAGGAGTGGACAACCAAGTGGTGATGCTAATAATTATGTGTTTTTAATCTTGTCATGAGCATATTTCTATAGGGGGAATGTACAAACATGAATGAATATGTAAAAAGAGGAGTGATGTGTATATGCAATGGATGCAATATGAGAGATATAGCATGCAAGGAAAATATTTACAAGAGAAAATTTATGAAACTCAATGAGATAAGCTTGGAGGCTATTTCGAAATAAATAGATATGGAAAGATATTATGAGAAGAGGGAGTAGTGGTAATGGTTGCCCCAGCATGTGGGTGGTGTAAAAAACCTGAAGGAAGAATGCAAATGAGAAAATATATGCAATCTATAAGAACAAGGGAAGTGGGAAGCTAAGAGAGATGGTGGAGAAAGTGAACATGAGGGAAGAGTAATGGAGAGAACTAAAGGAAATAAATAAAGGAGGAAGAGGAGAAGAAGAATAAGAAAATATATAATTAGCATAGGTATGTAGCTGCTCCAATCATGACTATACAACAATGCAGAATAACAAGAAGGGGAGAACGAAGAGAAAAATAAATGAATTCTAGCATAGGTATGTAGCCACTCGAAGCATGACCATACAATAATGCAAGATAACAAGAAGAAGGGGAGAAATAAGAGAAATAAAGAAATAGGAAGGTAATCTAAGAACGTGTGAAATGGCGAAGATCATGTTGTGAATGACTAGGTGATGTGGTGATATGACCAAGATTCTGGTAATTTGTGTAGTTGGATAACTGCTGGAAATAATGGGGTGTCAATATGAAGGACTTGAATGAATGCGTGGGATGAGGAATGGGAGGAGGTGCAGTGCTAGAAATCCAGAAGGTGTGGCAAGTGTGTATCATGGAGGAATTATGCCATCTACCATGTTATTGACAAGGCTTTCAAAATTACAATAGCGGTCGATGTCATGCCCTAGTTGTTGATGGTAAATGTAGAATTGGTTCTCCTTGTAACTCCTTGGCTTGGGGGAAAGGGGGATGATGGGATGGATTTCTAGTAACTCAATGATTCCTATATGCATTAGCTAGTGAAATATGTGAGAGATCAGCTCTAAAAGTATAGGTGTGGGATAAATGTATAGCTCAGGTGGCAATAAGTGCAAAGTATGTGGGGTAGGCCTGAGTGGTTGGATCGTAGCCCTAGAATTCGATGGGGGATGTGTGTGGGAGTGAGGGAAAATAATGGAAGAAGGTGAGGGGATACGGGTCATGGCCAAATTATGTGGAAGGTAATGACATCAAAAATAACTCAAGTTGGTCTAGTGTAATAATGGGGTTGGGATACATACACTAATACACTAATGAATGATGGGAAGGACAAGGATATTGGAATTGGTGAGTTAGTGGTGGAGAAGGCTAAAGCGGAATACCACTGAATGGGAATGGGGGTGTCTAGAGAATCGATGGTGTATGGGATAGTTGTATGGGGTGACATGGCTAAGATGGGTGAGCACATGAAGGGTCAACCTAGGCAATATGTTGGTAAATGAATTGGTCATAAGGTGACATCCCACTCGATAGGGGTGGAGGTAATCTTGAGGATTATAAGCGAGTAGGTGAATTTTACCTTTTAGGAGGAAAATAACAAAGTGGAGGTCATCGAGCTGAAGAGGATAGTCAATAAGGACCTCATTCATAAAATAATGGAGGGAATGGCATGAGGGTATGGTGGATGGGAATGTTCCTCCTTATCCATAAATGAGGAGAGGGAAATTTGACTTTCATCGAAGCAAGGAGAATAGGAGGAATCCTTATGGTCTGGTGAGTGAGATAAGGCAATGTCTCATGATATGAATGTGATAAAAGGGATGACTAATGAACATGTATGGGGCCAGGTGGCATTGCAATATTGGTTGGGGTGATTGGTACTAGAGGGAGTGTTGAAAGGTCCTGCATGATGGAGTGATGGTATGCTAAAAGTGTATCTGTAGACACCTAAATCATGTCATGCTTAGGGGAGCTACTCACATAGACACACTCATAAGATCATAAGACATAATCTTGGACTTTCCAAGCATCAACAGTGGTTCTCACCACTCATTTGGGGCCTTTTCAAGCCATCCAAGCCTAGCCGCTCAAGCCAAGAGTGGCCAGATCCTAGCCGCTCAAGCCTAGAGTGGCCAGACCTTAGCCACTGTAGATGACAGTGGCCAGATCTTAGCCACTACAGACGACAATGGCTAAGCCATAAGAAGCAGTTTTCCGACAAACAGGCCTAATCACAGGTGGAAGTGGTAGTCTGCATGCAATAAAGGTGAGCGGGAGTAACTTTGCATTCCTTTTCATGACCAGTTCACATAGGAGGCTTGAGTTTGCATTTAAAATTTAGTTAACTAACCTCCAAGCATAAACAAAGGACAAAAGCTTCTCATGCTAACGACCAGTTCGCATAGAAGACTCAAGTGGGCAGTTAGATTTTAGTTAACTGGCCTTCAAACATAGACAAAGGACAAAAGCTTCTCATGCTAACTTGCACTACGCATGAGAAATTCATTCCTAGGGCTTGGACATAGACCTAGGGTTTCACACTATAAAAGGTGCAAGCCTAAGAGCACCAAGAGAGATAGGATATCATATAGAGAGACATATTTTTGAGGAGAGCTTTCGAGACTTGGAGAGTTCTCTTTGAGATCACGTGTACGGTGAAGCCCTGACGGATTGAAGAGCATAACACCTATTATTTCGACATCAGATATAGGCTTTGACCCATAGCTTTGGGGCAAAGAGAGCAAGGTTTACCTTAGCGGTCATTGTCTTGGATAGTGGCCCATAGGCTTAGCTTAGGTTTTAGACATAGCTTCTTTTATTCTGTTTCTTCATGTTTTCATATCATTAGCATAGATTTACATGATTTCATGGCATAGTTTCATCATATTTCCATTACATTATTTTATTACTAACAACCTCATCTAGGGAGGCAATCTCGGACACCTAAGCATGTGTTGTTGTTTCATTGCTTGTAGGGCCATAGGTTCATCGGACGAAGTTTGCAACATACGAGAGCAAAAGGGATCCCTCTAGGAAATAGACCTAGAGAAGGAGGCATCTGTAAGCCCTCATACATTTTCATGTGTGGAACCAGGAAGCTTTTATAAGCGCACCACCTCTTCGTGAAAGGGGCACTCTTTGCCTATTTGTAACTTATTGTATCGAAATGGGTATCCCTAAGAGGGACCGACATGTAACCGAGCTTCAATATCAATAAAGAGATCTATATTTGTTATTTCATGTTATATGCTTTTTCTTCTTGTCTTCCATTTCATCTTGGGTTTTTAATAACATTGCAAGTAGGGTTAAAAATGGGGCGGTGCATGCGTCCCGGGGTCACTACAGATGGCGATCACGGTGGGACCTCCACTAATTTTTCATTTTTTGTTGGAATACTAACTTAATTTTGTGTGTAGGTCTAGCCACTCGAGCTACAATGGCCAATAGAGCTTAGCCACTCTGAGCTACAGTGGCCAAGAACCAGCCACTCTGGTCAACAGCGGCTAGAACTGGAGTGTAGCAGAGGTCAAAACACCGACTCTCTGAGCTGGATCAAAGGTTGGTATAGCTTCTCTGATATTTTATAGCTTTCTGTCTACTTCTGTGTGTCTAAAATAGAGAACTTAAAGCACATTTATGTTTGGAAATTGAAAGAATAAAAGGAGAAAGAATTAAGCATTTCGCATATCTTAGATCTTCTTTTAAATTTTCCACTAGGCGTTGCTAGGAACAATGGCTTATGCCTAAAAATTTCACCCTAGAATCCAACGTGCTAGACATTGTATGTTGTTTGCTTGCTTTGAGGCCCTGCTAGAGGCCATAGTTGCACGAAATAAAGTGCGCTCATACAAATCATAGTAGTTCATGCATCTTTCTGAATATTGAAATGTATTTTTGCACTTAGGCATATAGGAAAGATTCATTGCTGCTATATGATGCACTTTATGTTACGCAAGCTTAAAATGAACACCACACACGCACGTCTCATTTAAACATTGGGGAGTTGGATTTCATCACCAACCTTCAATTCAGTCCAGTGACATTGGAATTCATCTCCTTCCACTGGTTTACCCCCTAGAGCTTCCTAGAAATGGATTGAGAAACTTACTTATAGTGATACTAAGTTACTTGTGCTCAAACTATCTCCCACTATTGGAACAATCATTGGTTCAGAGTGGAAGAGCTAGGCGAACCCTCCATTGGGTCTTCAGTGGTGTACCCTAGCTTCTTTTGAGAAAATCATGTTTGGCATGAGTGTACTTGATTGTCACTATGGATGAGTCTTCTCATTCTTAATCCAAGAACAAGAGCAAAGAAATCGAAAGAACAACACATCAAAACACACCAAATAGTTTAGGGCACACTCAAATCGGTAATCAAGATAAAAATTTGCTTGGTATTGTGTGGTTATTCCTAAATTACAACTCAAAAGATCAATTCATAAGACAACATGGTCAAAACAAGAAGTAAGCACCCTCGGTCTGATATCGAGGGAGAGACAGAAGCAACTCATACCCATAGGCGGAGTCATAGTAACATTGAACGACCTACCCGTAAGACCATGAGATGTAGCTCCACGAGCCTAAGGGGTGATAACTCAACCCTTGGGGGATCTCCTCAAGAAACCCCAAGTAAGGAACCACATCATGGAACAAAGTCACATAAACAAAAAGAGGCTTCACAGCCATCCTCATCAAGGAGACATGAGGAGACCTCAAGGGCCTCCTCTAAACACATAGAAACATCTCAAAGACGTGAGGAAGCTTCAAGGGCTTCCTCCTCACATGGACATAAAGAAGGTTCTAAGACTCATTCTTCACATAGGGATGATGAGACTGCTACATCTCCATCCACATGGAGAAAACATGTTACCACAAAGCCCTCTTCATCAAGAAGGCAAACAAGAATTACAACACCTCAAGACTCACAAGAAACATATGAAATAGGTCTACCTATTGAAGGGTAGGAAACTAGAGCTACATCTAGTCATGGGAATCATATAGAAGAAACCCTTCACACAAAAGGAAATATTCCCATAGACTATGACCTCATAGGAGTGAATGGCACCCCATGGGACCAGCCATGGAAAACAAGACAACTAGATGGGTTGGATCGGTTTCCTACATGACCAACTCAAAGAACTATAGCTACTAAGAACTCTGCATCTGGAAGCTCATGAACTGTGACTTCTAAACATATCTCTCAGTCTAGGGGTACCTCAGAGTGACCCCGTAGTAGACGCATGGAGTCTGATCATAGGGATACTCAATAGTACACTGAACAAGTCACATTAGCTAGCAAGAGTACAGATACAACAGAAACCTCCTCGAGGAATCTACGAGTCAAGACAACAAGAACAGAGTCAGATAAACATGAGTCTTCTATGATAGCACAAACTGACCGAATGAGGTGGTTAGAAAATGCATTACGTAAGGAGCGAGAGCTAGTGGAAGCTCTCGAACAAGAGAAACAAAGAGAAAGACTCTTGCACCAACATGAGCAGCATTTAAGAGAGCAAGCTGAGCGGCTAGCTCTTAACAATTTATAGACAAATGGTGGTGACCACCAAATAACAAGATGCGCTGACTCACCTAAGGAGAGGCACACTAGACAAGATAGCCCACAATGAAATCCCCCACCAAATCATGAATGAAATCCAACTAATGGGGGAAGGGCAAACACAACAAACCAGGATCACAATCCTGAGTCCCCTCGTAGGAGGGAGGAAAATGGAACAAATCAAATGGATAGAGAGTTACCTCCATTGCCAATGTGAATAGGCTTACAAGAGGAGGAAATCCATGCATCAAAGGCATTTCAAGAGCTTGCTGAAAAGATGAAAACCTTTGAGAAACAAGAGGCAGCTGGGAACTCACCAACATTGAGCAAAATACACAACCAACCATTGTGCCCATCAATCCCTAGCCCTCCATATCCTAAGCACTTTGAGATGCCTAGGTTAGAAAATTTTAAGGGTGAAGAGGATGCACAAGAGCATGTCACCAATTTTATCAATGCCTATTTTCATCTTGAAGACAATGACGCTCTCATGCTAAGAACATTCATAATGACATTTTTAGGTGTTGCCACTCAATGGTTCAACCAACTACCTAAGCATAGCATAACCAACTTTGAACAACTAGTAAACGCATTCTTAAAGCGTTTCTCCTTTGGTGCTAAGAAGAAGGTGAACCTTTCAGACTTGGCCAACTTGAAACAGTATGATGATGAGCCAGTAATGGATTATGGGAATAGATGGAGAAAAGTCATGGCAAAATTATCATTCTCCGTTCCCACAGAAGAGATCATTCGCATGTTCACCAAAAGTTTCTCTAAACACATCTCCCTCTTGCTACAACTTCAGCAGTATCCTTCATTTGAGGAAGCTTTGGCATAGGCCAAGCTCATCGAAGAAATAAAAGTAGATGAGGGAACCATTAAACTCCGAAACAAAAAGGAGTGGAACAAGAATGGTAAGAATGACAAGTATAAGTAGAAGCAGGGCAACCCTGCTCTAGTCAATCAAGTCGTATTGGCTACACCCAAGGATGGGGGTGCACAACAACCCCAGAACTATCAAGCACATCCCCCACCAGCCAACTACGACCAAAAGAACAATCAGGGAAGAAACCGAGAATGCAAGCCACCTCGTTATTTCATGCCTCTGACAGAATCAATGCAATCAATATTTAATCAGTTGAGTGAGGCCAGGAGGATCAGATTTCTTGATATACCTCTTATAGATCCCAACCATCCTAAGCCAAAAGGATATAGGGAAGATCAATTTTACCCTTATCATAGGATACCGGGGCATGACATTGAGGCTTGCATCGGGTTTAAGCATCAAGTGCAAAACATGATTGAGGTGGGAGAACTCAAAGTTGACAACCCACTGGCTCCCGATAATAGAGACATGGGCATATACAGAAACCCATTGCCCAATCATGAGGCCCCTCGAGAGCAAGGGGCCCAAGTCAATCAGGTTCGAGCTGACATACCTACCCACGGATGCATTGGGATGGTTGAGATTGTTAACATAGCAACAAGGACTAGGTGGTATGGTCAACCGCAACCACCTGCAGCTCCCATGAACATCCCAGCCGCTCCTAGGCAAAGGCAAGACAACCTTCCAGGTCCACCAACGTGACCTGTGGTAACTATTCGGAGTAGATTGGAGCAAAACCTATAGATGACTCCAGCTAAGTTATCCATCTATGAGCTCATACAATAGTCCCCAAAGCATAGGGAGACTCTAATGGATATTTTAAGAACAATTGAGCTCCAACCGCAAGATGCGAATGCATTCACTCACTTTGTGGGACAAGTACAAGAATGCCAGGAACCTGTAATCTGATTCTATGATCATGAGATTAAGACAGTTCCTGTTGCCTTACCAGACCCTCCGCTAAACATTGTAGCGGAAATCAATGACTTACCTTTCAAGAGGGTCTTGGTCGATACAGGTTCATCGATAAACATCATTACAACAACTGCAATAGAGCACCTCAAAATCCCCAAGTCCAATATCATTCCAGGAGCTTACACATTGAGAGATTTTAATGATGCTTTATGCAATACTATGGGAACGATAGTCCTACCCATCAAGGTGGGGCACAAGACCATCCCCATGATGTGTCATGTCTTGGAAGGAGCTATGCAGTACAACATCCTCTTAGGGCACCCTTGGATAAGGGCCATGAAGTGTGTGCCTTCGATCTTGCACCAGTGTGTCAAGTATGTGCACGAGAACAAAGTCTATGTGGTTCTGGCCGATGAAGAGCCTTTTAAATACGTCAATCAGGTGGACATTCTGAGAGAATTTGTAATCCCTTCTACTCACCTATACGTGGCACCTTCATCCCCAACCACACAAGTGGATAACGAAGACAAAGGGGTAAGAAAAGACCCATGCACATCAACACCTCCTGGTGCACTCAAAATAGTCAATGCTTCTAAAGTACCATCAACATCAAAACCAAAAGATAATCAGAAGCTAAAGGCACCCTTAGTTAAGGAAGAAAGGCCCAAGGAAGTGCCAACTGTAGCCATTGCTAAAATGCCAAGTCCTATGGAAGAGGAAGATCTTCAAGATCAAGATGAAGATAGTGATTATCACCCTGCTTCACCAGTGTCATCCGTAGGGTCATCCACATCGCATGCATCAATACACTTGGCAAGCACAGGCATAGGGGAGTACCTTGTGCAGAACATCACCTTTACGCCTATCATTGAGTCTACACAAGACATGGGAAGGCCTAAGGACTTGAGGCCACCAGTAGGAATAGTGGTTCCACTTGGAATCCCTCCCAACCAAACCAATTTTGTCTATGCCGGCCTGGACTGCGCTCATAAGTCTTCAGATATAGAAGAGGATAGTGATGAATTATTCACGGTCAATGTTCATTACCTCTCTAACCCCGAGTTTGCTCTAAGCTACTTTGAGCATTGCCATTGGCATGGCTATGGCCTTGGCATATATGAGCAGGGGTGCAGGCGGCCATACGAGCCACAATATCAGCTTCCCTCCGATAGATTTGGCTTAGGCTATTATAGCAGAGGTCGAGATGACTCTCTTGTAGCAGCATTGGAAAGATTAAGCTTAGGGTTAGGAGAAGACATTGATTTCATTCCTTATCATCCCCTAAGAATAGGAAATTTGAGCAACAGACAAGTGGCCATGGTAAACATACCGCCTCCAAAAATTTATCATCCAAACATCTCAATTGATTCCACCCCAATAGGGTACAACTCATGGGATGAGGAGAATGGATATGAAGCAAGTGATGATGAGGCACAACTTGGCTTAGCCTATCAGGGGCCTCACTATTTACAAAGATTCACATGGTCCATCCACGATGAGAGTGGATATACATCAGATGAAAGTGACTATGAATCAGAAGACTCAACAGAAAGAGCCTACTTAGGCCTAAGCCATCAACCCCTGACTTTGGGGCAAGAGACAAATGCAAATGGATTCTTCATAAGTGACGAAGAATATGAAGATGAAATAGAGATGGCCTACTTGGGGCCAAGACATGAGCCCCTTGTCTTAGGGCCGCATACCAATGCTAACGATTTTTGGATAAGTGATGATGACTTTGAGGATGAGACCGAGATGGCTTATCTTGGACCTCACCACTTGCAGCAAGTGAACGAGCTAGTAGAGAGAGAGGCGGCACTCCGTGCCATAGACCCTCATCTCCGATTTTTGGGGAGACCTGTTGACCTAGCTGCCATTCATTGGATGGTCAATCCCCCTTCGCCTACATTTAGAGAGCGATTAGAGCCCAATGATCCTATTGTCTGCCCTGCTCATGGGCTAGATCCAAAAATTCCCATTCCTCCAGAACCTCATCATGAGTATGGAAGGGAAACCCCTGAGACAATATTGCACCCATGTGGTCCTGGAGACTTCATCCCATCCATCAACATGATCTCCATTGATTTGACCACTCCACTTCATAATCCAATAGATCCTACCAAATCATTGCATCTTGATATAGAGGCTATTGATTGGGATCATGCTAATTCACCCATAGAGCCTAAAGACCTCTTCCCCAATGAAGAGATGTTACAGCCATTCCATTTTGCATCAGGTTGTGCGTATGACGTCTTCCATGTTGGTTTGGAACCTGAGTCACTAGGTCCTATAAATCCCGTCGATGACATTCATTTGATACCCACACCTCATCAGCTAGAGGATGGGTCACATATGGCTATAGAAGTGACTTTCGAGGTGGACATCAACGATGATCCTACCCAACCAAGGAAATTCAAGTTTAGAGAAAGTCTATCTCTAGAGGAACAAGCCATCCTAATTCCTCTCCTCAAGGAGAGGCCAAATATTTTTGCTTGGACTTACAAAGACATGCCAGGGATAGATCCAAAGTTAGTCATTCACAACCTTTCATTGGATCCCATGAAGAAGCCAGTCAAGAAAAAGCTAAGGAAAATGCATCCAACCGTCACTTTGATGGTGAAGAACGAATTGCAAAAACTACTGGATGCAGTATTCATAGTTCCTATCGACTACCCTGAGTGGGTGTCAAACATGGTACCCATGGGGAAACCCGACGGAAGAGTTCGTATCTGCATAGATTTTAGATATTTAAATAGGGCAACACCAAAGGATTCATTCCCATTGCCAAACATAGATGCTCTTGTAGATGCAACCGTAGGTCATGAAATGCTCTCCCTAATGGATGGTTTTTCTAGATACAACCAGATCCAGATTAAGCCTAAAGATCAACATAAAACTGCTTTCATTACTCCATGGGGAACATTCTGTTACAAAGTGATGCCATTCGGTCTCAAAAATGCTGGTGCCACATATCAACAGGCCATGACATACATATTCCATGACTATATGCATAATATATTAGAAGATTACATGGATGACTTACTGGCCAAGTCCCTATTGTGGCAAGAGCACACCGAAGTCCTTAGACAAGTCTTTGATCACCTCATAGAACACAACGTCCGATTGAATCCTAAGAAGTGCGTATTTGGCGTAACTTTTGGGAAGATTTTGGGATTCATCGTATCCAAGAGAGGCATCGAAGTAGATCCCGCAAAGGTAAAGGCTATACTGGAAATGGCCACCCCTACCAACATTAGGGAATTGCGGAGCCTACAAGGCAAAATAGCATCCATCAAAATATTCATCCGTAATTATCAGACAAATACAAACCTATGAATAGGTTTCTATGCAAGGAAGTACCCTTTCATTGGGATGAAGAATGCCATCAAGCCTTTGTAGAGATCAAAACTTATCTGTGAACACCGCTAGTATTAGCTCCACCAAGGCTAGACATACCATTTTTACTATATATCGGCTACTGATTTTGCATTGGGTACCATGTTAGCCCAAAAGAATGAACAAGACAAAGAGCAAGCCATATATTACATTAGTTGCACCTTGGTGAGTTATGATCTAGGATATGCGTATGTCAAAAAATTGTGTTTAGCAGTGGTCTTTGCAACTCGAAAGTTGTGACACTACATGTTGAGCCATATGACCTATGTCATATCAAAACAAAATCCTTTACAGTACATGATGAGTAAGACATATCACAATACACGTAATGCAAAGTGGATAATGCTATTGACAGAATTTTATCTAGAGTTTGTAAGCCAAAATTCCATCAAGGGAAAAGTCATAGTAGATCAATTAGCAGAGGTGCCTCTTCAGGATAATAAGCCTCTCACCATAGAATTGCTTGATGATGTAGTCTTTGCATTATCAGATCCACCAGAACTTAAAGAACCTAAGAAAGAAAGAGACATCATTGTTCTTCGACGGTTTGAAGTGTGAACAAGGAGGTGGAGAAGGGATTGTCTTTATCACACCATAGGGTTCCCCATTGCCCTTATCATTCAAACTAGACTTGTCGTGCACAAAAAACAATAAAGAATATGAAGTATTGATCCTGGGACTCCAAACAAACATAGCAATGGGCATTAAAATATTGAATATCTTTGGTGACTCCTTGCTCATAGTAAACCAAGTCAAAGGACTATTCCAATGTAGGTGCCCACTCCTGAATACTTACAAGGAACTTGTTGACACCTACCTAGCCCGACTAGAATGGTATGACATCGATGCAATCCCTTGTACATCGAATAGATTTACAAATATTATGGCCTCTTTGGGATCCTTAATCCCTTAGAATACATCTACTAATTTTACAAACGTTCATGTGAAAGTGCTTTCGCACTCAGTAATACATCGTGAAGCTTTTGACAATCAATAATCAGTCAACATGATCAACATCCAGCCAAATTAGGATTGGTCCTTCGTAGCCAGATATTTCTTGCAAAAAACATCTTGGGAGTCATTGATCTCCCAAGGACCTATGGAGTGTGGTGCAACAATACACCATATAGTTGTTCCTCAATCCTTGTTCACTAGCTCAAAAATACAGGAAGAGCAAGCTATCTTTTCTATAGAAATCATGGCTTATTAGGATTGGCTTTCCCAACTGTGAGACTTCCTAAAGCTCAAAATAGTACCTCAAGGTTTGTCACATACTGAAAGGTGAACGTTCAAACATAGAGCAACAAGATACATCTTGCTAGGATAAATCCTCTACAGATGAGGATATGATGGAATATTACTCCGTTGTCTTGAGCCCTAGGAAGCATCTTGGGTAATTTTGCAAGCTCATAATGGTACATGTGGAGGACATTTCAGTGGCATGGCCATCGTTAAGCACATCTTGAGAATGGGTTACTACTGGCCCACCATGCAAAAGTACTGCTATGAGTATGTCAAGAAATGCAGTAAGTGCCAACATCATGTGAATCTAACACACCATCATAAGCTTTTCAGCCCATCTAGGCAGCATGGTCATTCTCGTAATGGGGACTAGAATTGATTGGGAATATCTCACCCCCATCCTCAGGTCAACACACATTCATCATAACAACCATTGAATACTTCACTAAATGGATAGAAGCGATCCCCTTAACATCAAAATTGGACCAAGGATTGCGGAGTTTATACTCCACAATATCATAAGTCATTTTGGGATCCCTTAAAATATAATATCAGATAATGGGCCATCTTTAAAGAATAAAAATATGCATGCTTTAATGAAAAAATACCATATTCAGCATAGTTTTTCAATGTCTTATTATCCACAAGCAAACGGGCAAGCAGAAGCCTCAAACAAAACAATAGTATTCATTTTGAGGAAGACGGTGTAAGACAATCACAAGGATTGGCACATGCAGTTAACTCTTGCACTATGGGCATACAGGACTAGTATACGGATGCCCACTGGAGCAACACCATTTTCACTATATGGCATTGAGGCCATCATGCCACTAGAGTTGGAAATTTTGACTCTACGCATAGCATTAAAGGACTTCATAGATGATGATGTTGCACAGTAAGTTCGCCTTGATCAGTTGATGCTTCTTGATGAATGTTGAGTCAATGCTTTAGAGCATCTTTGCATTTACCAAGATCACCTTACGCGAGCTTACAATAGTAAAGTCCATTTAAGGGAATTCAAGGTTGGATATCTAGTGCTCAAAGAAAACCAACAGAATTCGAATTTATCGCCACATTTGCGAGATAAGTTCTCGGTAAACTAGATAGGCCCATACATGATCTCACAAAGAGTTGGGCCTGGAGCTTATCACCTTATATCATTAGATGGTGTTGAATACCATGAACCTCTCAATATCATTCACTTAAAGTCATTTTACACATAAAATACAAAAACATTCAAATATGTCAAAAACACAAAACAAAAGCATAAAAACATAAAATTTCAAAAATACAATCAAAGGCTCCAAGGGTAAATCAAACCACTTGGTCAAAATCAATTCAAAAAGGCTCCAAGGGTAATTCAAACCACTTGGTCAAATCCAATCAATCAAAGGCTCCAAGGGTAATTCAAGCCGCTTGGTCAAAATAAATTCAAAAAGGCTCCAAGGGTAATTCAAACCGCTTGGTCATAATCAATACCAAAAGCCCCAAAGGTATAATAAGCCCTTTGGTCAAATTAATCAAAAATAAAAAAACAACATAAAATAAAAAATAACAAAAACAATCGCATCTCACATCTTGCATCCACAATATTGCATTGTATTTTCATATCCACTACAATTGCATATGTCATGAGAGCCTCAAAAGTAACACCTCAGTTTTTCATGCAAATCATTCAAATCCATACCTCCATTAATACATGTGTGTAATTGTGTTTTTCAACACAACCATTATTTGTTGCTATACATAATATACTAAGGTTTTTTGATTAATCAACCAAACCTAGTGATCTTATCAATTTTTGAGGAAAACAACTTTGATTAGTAGAAGGTAAGGTCTAGCTGTGATAATGCCTTGGATATGCAAGATCCTGTAACTAATTGAAACACTAAAATCCTAGCTGGTACAATGAAAATATGAAAGCTACAAAGCAATCTAGGTTACCTTGAGCAAAAAGGATTTTCCTTGCTTATCCCCCTATGCAACTGGTTTAAAGGTGCTGAGAATTGGCAAAAGGACAAGCTTTACCCTATCCAAATCCCTTGCTTAAATAAAAATAAGCAAAATCCTAAAGCAAAGTACATATTCAAAAGGCCAAGCATATAGTCAATATTTCAAAGCAATAATCCGATACACAAATCATAAATTCAAAATTCAAGAAAAATCATAGCTCAAAAAAAATCAATAAAAAATAAACAATGATTTTCATCACTACATATGAGCAAAATAAACAATGATTATCATCACTACAAAAATCCTAGCTCAAATAAAAAAATCAATCAAAATAAAAAGTGATTTTCATCACTACATATGAGCAAATATTCAAAGCCAAAAAGAAGGGAATAAAGCTTGAATCCCTGGAATCCTCAGCATTGTACAAAATTGGAAGGAGAAATTGATGCAGGAGCATCCAGTGGCATTTGATGCAGAAACATTTTTTGGTAGCAAAGCCAATTTGGAAAATTGGCTAAGGAAGGAAGAGGTCACGAAATCGCGACCAAAATGGGGGCAAGCAGTGCAAAAGGCGAAAGGTTCACGAAATCGTGACGAAAAGTAGGGCAAGCAATGCAAAGACGAAAGGGTCATGAAATCGTGATGTCGTGATATCCCGACAAAGAGCAGGGCAGAAGATGCAACAGGCGGAGGGTCGCAATATCATGACATGTCACGATATCACGACCAAAATGCAGGGCCGATGACATAGCAGATAGAGGGTCACGATATCATGACCTGAAGGAGAAGTGGAAGGCAAGGAGGAAAAACAGTCGTGATATCATGACAGAAAAAGTGTCACGATATCACGATCAAAAAAGATAAGAGAACATGCGAAGGAGAACTATCGTGATATCGCGACAGATAAAGGTCGCGATATCGTGACTGAAACCGGAGAAGAGGCCCAAGTGAAAAATATGTCGTGATATCATGACATGACGCGATATCACGACCCGAAGGACAAGAGGGGGCCCAAGTGAGAATTATGTCACGATATCACGACCGGACGAGAAGAGGAAGAAGATGTCATGGAATCATGACAGGTGGCAGTTAACGAAAATAAAAATAGCGATTTTAGGGGGCCATTACAGAGTGAACGATAGTTGAATTAACAAATACGATAGTAAACAGAAGTCGTAACGGCAGTTACAGAGCCGTTACAGGGAAAAGAGGTCATGAACGGGAGTGACGACAGTTATAGAGGCAGTTTCAGAATGCATTTATGGAACCGAACAGTCATGGCAAAAACGAATCGAAGGGCCACAAATGGAAGACAAATCATCGCACAAAAATTATAAAAGGGCAAGTCGAGGCATGCACCAGGGGTGGGAGAACGACGCTAGGCAGGGTTGCAGATGCGATAACCAGAGGGCCGTTCTGGCCCTGCTGCATTGTTCTTCCTTCCAGTGAAAGCTTGAGTTCCTGGGTAGTGTAGACATACAGTTTGCACTAGGAATAAAGATAAATCTTGGATTCATAGGCGTGTAACAGATTCGCCAAACATGAGGCAGTTACACCAGGGTCCATAGATTGCAAAAGCTGAGAGAGTCGAGGTTAATGGTTGCAGCCATTATTCTATATGATTTATTGCAGATTATAGAGGGTCAGGGGCTTCTATAAAAACCCAATGTTGTAATGAGAGAGCTTCTGTAATGTTATTGCATATTGAATGTAATTAATGAGAGTTTGCATAGTGAAGGTAAACTATGCCTGTGGGCTAGTTCATTGTAAAATATTTTGAAATTAATGAATGAAATTTTCAGATTTGGGTGTGCAATTTTTGTCCCACCATCAAGTGGTATCAGAGCCAAAAGTTCCTGAGTGTGTAACAGATCTCCAGACATGAGGCAGTTACACCAAGATCTGTGGGAGAGTGGTGAGAAGATTACAGGGTTGATTTGAGAGAGTTCGAGTCCCTGTGAAGAAGAAGGCGACAGAACAGTGCAAAAGTGAAGGTCACTTCTCCATCAACTCGAGGTGTTTGATGCAGGAGCATCTAGTGGCATTTGATGCAGAAACATCTTTTGGTAGCAGAGCCAATTTGGAAAATTGGCTAAGGAAGAGGTCACAAAATCATGACCAAAATGGGGGCAAGCGGTGCAAAAGGCAAAAGGGTCACGAAATCATGACATCACAAAATCGTGACATCGCAATATCACGACGAAAAGTAGGGCAAGTGATGCAAAGGTGAAAGGGTTACGAAATCGCGACGTCGCGATATCACAACGAAGAGCAGGGCAGAAGATGCAACAGGCAGAGGGTCGTGATATCATCACATGTCATGATATCACGACCAAAATGCAGGGTCGATGACGCAACAAATGGAGGGTTGTGATATTGCGACAAAAAAAGTGTCATGATATCATGACCAAAAAAGAGAAGAGAACGTGCGAAGGAGAACTGTCGCGATATCGTGACAGACAAGGGTCGCGATATCACGACCGAAACTAGAGAAGAGGCCCAAGTGAAAAATATGTCGTGATATCATGACATGTCATGATATCGCGACCTGAAGGACGAGAGGGGGCCCAAGTGATAATTATGTCACGATATCACGACCAGACGAGAAGAGGAAGAAGATGTCATGGAATCACGACAGGTGGCAGTTTTAGGGGGGGCCGTTACAGAGTGATAGGTTGCAGTTAACAAAAATTGAAATGGCGGTTTCAGGGGGCCGTTACAGAGTGAAGTGATAGTTGAATTAATGAATATGACAGCAAATAGAAGTTGTAACGGTAGTTACAGATGTTGAGCAAGGTGCAGCAAATAGTATTGTCATTGTTGTCAACACATTCAGACAGATTTATTGATGCAATGGACAAGAGTTTATTGAACGACGAAGGTGCAGCCAAAGTACAATGGATAGGAGTTCAATGTTGAGCAAGGTGTTGCAGGAGGATTGTCATTGTTGTCAATACAGTCAGTTAGATCTAATGATGCAATGGACAGGAAGTTCAGAAGTCACTCAGATGTAGAGGATAAAGTTCAAAAGTTAGTCAGATCATGAGTCCTTAAATGATAGATGCACAGAAATAGAAAACATAATTCAGAATGAGAAGAAGTCTTCAGAACCTGAGATGTCAAGAAGCGGAAAGGTTTTTTGTGAAAACCAAGGCAGTCAAAATAAAAAGTTTTATTTAAAACCATGGATAACAGATTTGAAATGGGTTTTTCTTAAAACCCAAGTTGGCTCTTCGTTTCGTTGAAAAAGATGCCCCGATGATGAAGATATTTAATTTTAAATATTTAGTTTAAATTTTAAAGGTTTTTTGTGAAAACCAAGGAAGTCAAAATAAAAAGTTTTATTTAAAACCATGGATAACATATTTGAAATGGGTTTTTCTTAAAACCCAAGTTGGCTCTTCGTTTCGTTGAAAAATATGCCCCGGTGATGAAGATATTTAATTTTAAATATTTAGTTTAAATTTTATTTTATTTAAAATTTAAATTAAAATATTAAATTAAATTAAAAGGGTCGACGTGTTACTATTTCACGGCAATAAGCTACAGGAAGGTGACGAAGGTGGTAGAAGAGTTTGAGGCCGACAAATTTAAATCTGGGCCGACGGATTTTAGGGTTTGGCAGCCGACAATTTCTAGGGTTTTGCAGCCGACATTCTTAGGGTTACAGCCGACGGGTTTTAGGGTTTGGCAGCTGACTTTGTTTGTTTTTTTCACAGCAGACACCTCTTAGGGTTTGTTTCTAAAATTTCTTCTATAAAAGCAAGGGTACTTTGAGTTTTAAAGTATGGGTGTGAAGATAGTGTGTGATATGCAGCTGTAAAAGCGCAGATAGCACAGAACTGGCAAAATGATAGCGAAGTGTATAATGTGAGCTGGTCATGTCGAGTTGTTCGAAGTTCAATTGTGAATACGCCCAGAGAGCAGAGTGTGGAATGACACAGAGTGTGCAAAGCATATGCGCAGAGAAAGCAGAGTGTGCAGAGAGCACAAAGGGCAAAGTTGATTGCAAAGTTTGGTTGTAGCAGTGCAGCAGATTGTGTGAAGTTATTGTGCAAGAGAGAGCAGAGTGCACAGAGATTGTAAAGGTGAAGTGGACCAGTTAGAGTCTTGCAATAACAAAGGTATCTATCAAACATTTTCATTAAAAAAAATTGAAGTCCAGTTGGTGCTGGCAAATTAGGGGTTGGTGCTCCTTCCAGTTGGTGTTGGTAAACAAATTGTAAAGTTGGTGCTTTGTAAGAGGCTGTATTTGGATAGGAGTCCAAGCAGCCATTATTTTTTAGGAGTAGCCATTTTGGTGAACCTCGTTAAAAATCTTTTTTGTGTGATGTTCTCTTGCGATACTTATTATATCTATTTATAAGTTTTATCTGCTGCAATTTTTAGAGCTGTTTATTTATGTTTTGGAATGCTACACTGATTCACCCCCCCTCTTAGTGCCATACTAAGTACAATAATTGGTATCAGAGCCAAGTTCCATTTAAATGCTAAATCAGCTAGGGTTGATCTTGGATTAATACTCTAATTGCAAAGAAAGGCAAGAATGGAACCATGAGACACAAGAAGAAAAGACCACACAGGGTCATAAAAAAAATAAAGATAAATTCATTATTGCTGTAGATTCAAGAGATGAATCAAACAATGGAGAAAATGCCAAGAGTCAACTCGATCATAATGCGGGTTCTCAAGGTTCAGAATGTTTTGATCAACTCCAACATAATGAACGTCGGTGTTATGGGTTTAGTAGCGATGAAGATGAAGAAGAAATAGAATCGAAACGAGGAATGTAATAAAAAATAAAAGAATGCGAAAGCAAATTGGAATGAAGATCAAATTACAGCTCTAAGTAAGAAGAATAGAACCTCCTTCAAAAGGACATCTTAGCCAGTTTTAGTTTCTATGGTAGAGGAAATTGAACCAGAAAAGGCAGAAGGGGTGAACACTGAAGTAGATAATAAAAACCTCGATGTTGAAGTAGACTGGGAAGGTGAGTTGATCTCTGCTCTTGAAGAGTGGAGTATAGAAAAGAAAAAGAACAAAATACTATCCAAGAAATTGGAAGAATATGGGGATGAGATTGAAAATCTGTTCTTACAATTCCAAAAGGCCAAGAAAATAGAAGAAGACTTGAAGTCACAGCTGAATGATAAAGTCAATGTGTGTAACAAACATGAAGAGGATTCTAACAAAGTAGTTAGTAATCTAAAGCTACAAGTTGAAGAGTCTAAAAGGATTGAGGAAACTCTCAGGTCGCAGATCAATGAGAAAGAGATTATTTGCCGCAAACAAGAAGAAGAGATTGTTTCATTGAAGAAACAACTAGAAGAGGCCAATACAAATCTTAAATTCGATAAGAGCACAGAATTTCCAGATAAAATGATAAGTCATCAGAAAAGCTCCACGGTTAAACATGGTCTTGGATATGAAGTTGAACAACCTTTATCTTCCAATTCTACAGAGAAGAAGAAGTTCACTGTTGAAGGGTCCGAGCAAGAAAAGGTTAAATCTGTATCTTCAAAAGAAAGAAAATATCAAAGGAGATTTACAACAAAGCGAGCCATAACAAAAGAGGTTCTACCACTCTCACTCTTTTCATGCTAACACTTTTAATGGCTATTGTTTCAGATGTAACCAGTATGGTCACAAGGCAACTTATTGTGGATTAAATAATAAATCAAAGAGTTATGCTAGTCGAAATACATCTGCATATCTGAGTGAACACTTTGTACAATGTTTTCAATGCAATGGTCATGGGCACATAGCAAGGTTTTGTCCAAGCACTTTTGTATCAAATCTAAGGCAAAATAGTAGATTTCATAAGATGCAAAGAACACAACACAGACAGGGAATAAATCAGGTTCATAGAAGAAAGGAAAATAATCATTCATCATGGATGCATAAGAGACAACCACACTAGAGAGATATTCGAGTTCACACAATGATGCAAAATAGGGACGTAGGTGAAAAATCCAAGCTCGAGGTCAAGAAAGTCTGGAGAAAGAAAGAAGAGAGGAAATCATGTCTCCTTGAACTAAAGGAGACTGCTCTTCTGTTGCACTAAGCAACTCCAGGTAACACATCCTCAAGGGGAGCATTTTGAAAAAGGTTTTATTTTATTGCTCTTATATGTTTGTTGGATTAACCTGAGGATGAAAGGCAAGCAGTAAGGAGGAGTTACACTATAGTTGTTTAAATTTATTTCAGTTCATATAGTTGTTTGTGGAAGTGCCATGAAGGCTGGAGATTAAATGGAGAGTTGCCACCATTTCTAGTATTGTTATATGTCATTGTTGTACTATTGATGGTTCTTACTGTAACTGTTCGAAGCCATGAAATGTAACAGTTCAGATAATTTGATTAGTGGAAGAATTTTTGCTCTAGCTATGTATTTATGTTTCGATAAAAGAAGCGTGTATCTGTTCCATTCATTGATGTAAAGATTGTTAGAACTTTCATGGTGCCTTGGTGGAATTATTTAATTCTCAGACAGTTTTGTTTTAACTGTTAATAAAATGCCAATATGAGGTTAAGAAGTATAAGGCTGAGTAAAGAGATGAATGGTTGGTCGTGAAGTGTTTGACAGAATGTCTTCTCCAGATTTGCACAGTTGAAAGTAAGGGGTGACCAGCGTTGACTATAGAAAACTTAGACAAAGCTGCAAATGTAAAAATGGATCTGATTTGTGTTAAGGTACAATATTTTATGCATGCACAAAGTTGATAGTAATACTACAGTGTTGGTACAGTACTAAACAAGAGTTGGTTGATACATTCTTGGACTAGGGTTGTGTGAGAGATGATTGGTTGAGTAAAGATAATTGAGCATAGTCAAGTGATTGATTGCATGTGGTTGTTCAAGTCCCATAAAATAAACTTTTCTTGATTTGAGTTGAGATTGAGATTTGAGAATAGAAGATATTAAGTCTCTAACAATCTTCTGTATGCTTCTATAAAGTGGATTTAATTTTAAACTATCATTCTTTGTTGAGCTTATCTTGAGTACCACTTGAGCATGTTTGATTGAGCCTTTGAAGAAGGTCTTTGGGAAATATTTTGAGGACAATGCTGGGACAAATTGCCAGAGAATTTTTGGACAAGTTTTTAGAGAGCTTGGCAAGAGCAAATTTGGGCAAGTTCCTTGGTGAGCTTGTTAAGCAGGTTCTTAGTGAGCCTATTGACTGAACATTGAAGGTGACAGAGTACAGAATACAGAATTTCAATGAATAGAAATTTTGGCATCCAACACAGCTGAAGTTAGATCGAGTGAGGATTCTTCAAGTGAAGAAGAGGTCCACCAGTCAGTGCAGCAAAGAGACAGAGTCTTCTATAATATTACAAGGGTACTATGGAGTATGGGTTATGGTATCCTAAAGATGCAGATTGGTTGAGTGGTTAAAATTCCCAAGAAGTGACTAACTTGGGATCACATTCTCAGGGGGAGCATTTGTGTATTTGTTTTTCTTCTTGTTCATGCTTGGAATATTTGATAATTATAATAATTTGAGTCTAATAATGGTGTGCATAGACTCAGGGGGGAGTCTGCAGCAGCCCTTTGGTATTATTGTCAAAGGGGGAGAAGATTTACAAGAAAATTGCACATGTGTTGCCAACAATTCCAAAGGGGGAGATTGTTGAGCAAGGTGCAGCAAACGGTATTGTCATTGTTGTCAACACGATCAGATGCATTTATTGATGCAATGGACAAGAGTTTATTGAACAACAAGGTGCAGCCAAAGTACAATGGATAGGAGTTCGGTGTTGAGCAAGGTGTTGCAGGAGGATTGTCATTGTTGTCAATACGATCGGTTAGATCTAATGATGCAATGGACGAGCGAGTTAAGAAGTCACTCAGATGTAGAGGATAAATTTCAAAAGTTAGTCAGACCATGAGTCCTTAAATGATAGATGCACAGAAATAGAAAACATAATTCAGAATGAGAAGAAGTCTTCAGAACCTGAGATGTCAAGAAGCGAAAAGGTTTTTTGTGAAAACCAAGGCAGTCAAAATAAAAAGTTTTATTTAAAACCATGGATAACAGATTTGAAATGGGTTTTTCTTAAAACCCAAGTTGGCTCTTCGTTTCATTGAAAAAGATGCCCCGGTGATGAAGATATTTAATTTTAAATATTTAGTTTAAATTTTAAAGGTTTTTTGTGAAAACCAAGGTAGTCAAAATAAAAAGTTTTATTTAAAACCATGGATAACAGATTTGAAATGGGTTTTTCTTAAAACCCAAGTTGGCTCTTCGTTTCGTTGAAAAAGATGCCTCGGTGATGAAGATATTTAATTTTAAATATTTAGTTTAAATTTTATTTTATTTAAAATTTAAATTAAAATATTAAATTAAATTAAAAGGGCCGACGTGTTACTATTTCACGGCAATAAGCTACAGGAAGGTGACGAAGGTGGCGAGAAGAGTTTGAGGCCGACAAAGTTAAATGCGGGCCGACAGATTTTAGGGTTTGGCAGCCGACAATTTCTAGGGTTTTGCAGCCGACATTCTTAGGGTTACAGCCGACGGGTTTTAGGGTTTGGTAGCCGACTTTGTCTATTTTTTTCACAGCATACGCCTCTCTAGGGTTTGTTTCTAAAATTTCTTCTATAAAAGCAAGGGTACTTCGAGTTTAAAAATATGGGTGTGAAGATAGTGTGCGATATGCAGCTGTAAAAGCGCAGATAGCACAAAACTGGCAAAATGATAGCGAAGTGTATAATGTGAGCTGGTCATGTCGAGTTGTTCGAAGTTCGATTGTGAATACGCCCATAGAGCAGAGTGTGGAATGACACAGAGTGTGCAAAGCATATGTGCAGAGAAAGCAGAGTGTGCAGAGAGCACAAAGGGCAAAGTTGATTGCAAAGTTTGGTTGTAGTAGTGCAGTAGATTGTGTGAAGTTATTGTGCAAGAGAGAGAGCAGAGTGCACAGAGATTGTAAAGGTGAAGTGGACCAGTTAGAGTCTTGCAATAACAAAGGTATCTATCAAACATTTTCATTAAAAAAATTGAAGTCCAGTTGGTGCTGGCAAATTAGGGGTTGGTGCTCCTTCCAGTTGGTGCTGGTAAACAAATTGTAAAGTTGGTGCTTTGCAAGAGGTTGGATTTGGATAGGAGTCCAAGCAGCCATTCTTTTTGAGGAGTAGCCATTTTGGTGAACCTCGTTAAAAATCTGTGTTGTGTGATGTTCTCTTGCGGTACTTATTATATCTATTTATAAGTTTTATCTGCTACAATTTTTAGAGCTGTTTATTTATGTTTTGGAATGCTACACTGATTCACCCCCCCTCTCAGTGCCATACTAAGTACAACAACAGAGCCGTTACAAGGAAAAGCGGCCATGAACGGGAGTGACGGTAGTTACAGAGGCAGTTCCAGAATGCAGTTATGGAACCGAACAATCATGGCAAAAATGAATTGAAGGGCCGCAAATGGAAGACATATCGTAACACAAAAATTATAAAAGGGCAATTCGAGGCATGCACCAGGGGTGGGAGAACGACACGAGGCTGGGTTGCAGATGCGATAACCAAAGGGTCATTCTGGCCCTACTGCGTTGTTCTTCCTTCCAGTGAAAGCTTGAGTTCTTGGGTAGTGTAGACAGATAGTTTGCACCAGGAATAAAGAGAAAGCTTGGATCCGTAGGCATGTAACAAATTCGCTGAATGTGAGGCAGTTACACCAGGGTCTGTAGATTGCAAAAGCTGATAGAGCTGAGGTTAATGGTTGCGGCCATTATTCTATATGAGTTATTACATATTACAAAGGTTCAGGGGCTTTTATAAAAACCCAACATAGTAATGAGAGAGCTTTTGTAATGTTATTGCATATTGAATGTAATTAATGAGAGTTTGCATAGTGAAGGTAAACTACGTCTGCGGGCTAGTTCATTGTAAAATATTTTGAAATTAATGAATGAAATTTTTAGATTTGGGTGTGCAATTTTTGTCCCCCCATCATAAATCCTTACGCATGATGATATATTTATTACAATTGCTTCATGCATTTGTGTAGACCAATATTTTAATGTGGATGAGCTAGCTTAGGTAACCCAATATTGCCTAGTGGTATAGTCCAACTAAGTCCAACATAAGGATGATATGAACACTTGAGGATCCCTGATCTTAGCAATGGGTTGAAAGAATCCCGCTTGACATCAAAGGAAATGCTTGAGTTCTACCTCAAAATATACAATCACATGCACACATAGAGATCATGAAAAACCAGGTCCATGGTAAAATCCTTACTTTTCAAAATTCTAAGTGGTAAGTAGACAGTTGTTGGTAGGGTAACTAGAGTGTTTAAATCCCGAAAAGCCCCAAAAATTCTTACATAGCAACAAATCATAACATCATTCACACCATCACATTATTTATAAGATTATATAAATTAAGGGTATCAACATAGTAGTACAGATACTACATATATATTAGAAATAGTATATAGACGGCCACAGACTACTTTATATCTTTTAATTTACATAAACTATTAATAAAAAACAATACACACCATTACATCTCATATATATGAATACTTAATAAATTCTTATGATAAGAGTGATTATTTAAATTCATGATTATTTTTTTACTTTTTGTGGTATCACCCATTAAGATTGTCAATGTCATATGCATTTCGTATATTTTAAGTGATTAGAGAATACAGGTTCATTTATACCATTCCACCACATAAGTTAGATGTAGATAATTAAATCAAAGTTAAAACATACACTTAATCAATAACATCGCATCCACAATTGCAATTCATTAATCATTCATCATCACATCATAAAACATATAGGCAATATCCATTTGCATACAATCATGAATTCATCATTCATCATCAAAACACATCGCATCATATCATCAAATCATAGAAGCATCTACACATCCATATAAGCATCCTCAATATCATCTATCATCTAACATATTCATCAAATTATCATAATACCATCATCATCATATCACAAAATAAAATAACAACAAAAATATGAGCAATAAAATGATACACATAATAAGTCATAATGCAAAGCTATCATAAAAGTATGTGTGTCAAGTCCAATGGATGTACAAAAATGCCCATGGGCTATAGTCATATAGATCATTCAACCTAAAAAATGAATCAAGGACCAGATAAAGCATCAATCAAGTATCGGGACTAAGCCCCCTGCATCACCTCCTCTAGTGCCACCTCCCCCTATGACGGTGTCGTAAGTCGAATGATACGAGCTTGTCGGTATCTCTGTTCGAGTCTGGGTCCTCTGGCTAGGATGGGCAAAATACTACCTCGAGGTGGAGTTCCCACTAACCTATGAACCACCCACACCTGTTGGATCCTTAGGGACAATCCCATGCCTCCTGAGCTGCATCTAAAGAATGGTGACATGATCCACAAGTCCTTGGATCCACTCCTCATGCTCATCCAACAAATATTGAATTTGTCCCACATCTTCTCCTGAGCCTGCCACTAGACCCTTTCGTGGTGTAGGAGGAACAACAAACTGCGTCCTAGCATCACCACTCCTAATAGTAGTTTTTAGAGCCTATATTTGTACTAAGAGTTGCTCAATGGTAGCATCTCATCACTGTACCTAGATCTTAGTGGCCTGAAGCTTAGCCTCAACCTCATGTATATGTGCTCTCAGAGGAGAGTCTTTCTACTTAGGCTCTAATTCCTCCTCCTTATCAAGAATATCAGGATCCTCCACTACCACCTTCTCTACTGGCTGGGCCCATACCTCAGTCCTAGCTTAGACTCTATGTTTTGTCAGATCTGCACCATCACACCTACCATCATCCTCGTACCCTAGGCTGTCGACATAATCCACATCCAATCACCCCACCATTGAGTGTATGCCTCTGTAACTCCCCCAGCCACTCTAGGGTCAACAATTGGGGCATCATCCTCATATAAAAGCTCTATGATCTATCATGGAGGTAGGTCCTTCTATGATGTGATGCACCTATACAATAACGGTATCAAGGGCACATCCTACTACAACCCGTACTAATGAAGAACCCACAAGTAGAAGAAATACTTCCAGATGTCAACCTTACGGCCAACGAGCCATCGCTCGTGCCATGTATTGGAAGTAAAGCTAGCTAGATCATCCCAAGTAGGACACTCATAGTAAGGCCTCCACACGACATCTCCAGCCAAAAGTCTAGTGAAAGCATCAGTGTAGTGAGATAACTCCCTTGTGAAAGTACTGCTCTTACACTCCTCATTCTCTCGATCCCATCTAGTAGCATAGCACTATATCTGAGCATCGACCATTGGAATCTTAGTTGGGAGCCCCTTAGGGTGATCTACCATAATATGCTCCCATCCCCAAACCTGTAGGAGCAAGCTGCATGTAATACTGACACGTCCTCACCAGCGAATGTGGTACAACTCATCATAGCATTGAGACAATAGTGATATACCCCATGCATAGATGATAGGCTCCTCACTATCCAATAGATCTTGCACCATCGCCAAAAGGTTCCATGGGAACCTTAAACTTGAGTAGTCCGGGATAAGAACATTGCTGATCACTAGCAGAAATACGGCATGCCTCGTCGTAAAGATACCCTCCCCATGCCAGAGGCTGATGGACACTCCTTCAGACTTCATGTCCTTGAGAGCATCCATAGAGTGCCCTCTGAACACCTGAGTAAAGATAGCCACCTGATAATTAGTGGCTAAAGAGACAATGGCCACCCCATCAAATGGAATATGAAAGATCCTATAAACATCCTTTGGCATAATGGTCATCTCGTCGATCGAGAGGTGGAAGGTATTAGTCTACGAATTCCAGCGATGGGCCAGAGCCGTAAGGTAAGACTGATCTACCATGATGTAAGGTAGCCTGATGACATACTACAACCCATAGGCTTTGAACCATGCCAAGTATGTATCATCAAAGCTAGGAAGTAAGTCAAGTAGGAGCTTCAAGTCCCAAGACCGAGCAGTAAGGATCTAAGCAAAGCATAAGAAAGACAAAATATAACTACAGTGCATCTAAGGCATAGTTCATAATAAACATGAAAAATGTACAAAAGAGTATGATTTACTCTAAGTCTAAGCAAAAGAACCATATTGCATCTAACCAAAAAAATCAAATATGTCATAAAATCCAATAAAAATGCAAGAAACAAGGCTAAGTTTTTAGTCATCGTTGCCTACAGTGACCGAAAACTTAGCTACTAGAGGCAACAGTGTCCAAGACCCAATGGTAAAAAATTTTACCATTGGGGTTCAATCTTGGCCACTCTGAGCGACAGCGGCTCAAGAACCGAATGCTATGAGCGACAGCGGCCAAGGGGCGACATGACAAACCCGTGAACCCTTGGCTAGAAAATCAAAAAAATTGCAAAATAACAAACTAACTTAAACAAATCAACAGAGGTGGGGAAAACAAATAGAATGGAAAGCAAATATTCCCACCAAGCATCAAAACTAAGCTAAGTTTGAAAATTCTCAAAATGACGACAGCAGGTAAATAACAGAAAAATTCAAAAAACCTAGGCCAAAGCCAATAACGAAAAAACAAAATTGGGGACTAACCCACCATAGAAAAGGGTATACTAAGCCTAGTTACGGAGTTTTTTCATTGCCAACAGGTTTAGTGAGGTTCAGTTTGCCCATTACTTAGTGAGGTTTAGTTTTTTGTAGACAAGAGAAAAGAGAGCTAGGGTTTAGAAAAGAGAAATACCCGAGAAGCTTCGGCTCCTCCAACAGCTAATGTCTTACCCTACGCAGCCATGTCCTCAACACCAGCAAACTCCAAAGTTACAACCGTTGCCATCACACCAGAGCTCCCAAAGTGAATCTTCAAATAGTGAAAGTAAAAGTTCAAACCCTAGAAATGCAAATTTTATATTTCCTTAATTATGCCTTGGTCATTGTTGACATCAACGGCCTGAACTTATTGGCCACTCAAGGCGATAGCGGCCACAGACAGAAACTCAGAGGCCATTGGACCTGACAATGGCCAGATCCACAGGTTAAAATAAGGGACTTCCTCCTTGAGGGATTCCACAAAAATAGCAAATAAAAACACTTTAGTGGTTTAAGATCATCAAAATTTTCAAAATAACAAAAAAATCACATAAAAACACAATCTTAGGTAGGCCTCGTATTTAGTCACCTACTCTATCAACTCGATGATTGCAGCGATTCACACTCCATGTATTTCGGTGAGATGAGTAGATAACCATAAGGCCACTTGGGTAAAAAACAACTCATTTTGGAATTACGATGTGCCACCCTTCAATATCAAAGAATACCAATATCTTCGGACTGCCCCAAGGGTGCAAAAGGATCATCCTAATTCCCCTATGATACCAAAAATATTAATTCAAACTGATACAATATGAACATAAATAGAATTGTTCATCCTAACTCCCTAAGAAGGCTATTAATGGCTGGACCGCTCCTCGAGATAGGGATAGGTGATTATCATAAACAATTGGAATCACACTTGGATGTGGGATTGCCCATCAAAAGCAACAAATGCTAGAAAGGAACCAGATTATTCATATTGGTCAAACGAGTTATCGCTTCATTCATTGTCATTTCTTCACCAATTCATTGTGTGAGGAAGTAGTTCAAAAATTCAACTTAATCATAATAAAAATCAGCAAAATATCACTCAATCATAGCGAAATCATTTTTGTCCTATGAATCATTAGATACAATAATCACAAATTTCCCTTATTTTTTGGGAACGTAAGAAGACGTGACATCTTCAATTGTAGCTCTCCTACCGGTCAAAATTGTTGTAGCAGCTGAATATACCCGGTTGAGTTTGAGGAATGAATGCAATTTAACATGTAAAATCCACTGAGCTAAGTCCTTCGAATGTTGAGGCAATGATTCAATGGATGCACACTACCTTGCATTATTGGGCCATCTGGAATTTATCAGACCATTGATCACCATACACCCTACAAATAGTCAATCTACGTTTTTGCTCAGCGTTGTGTTTTCCACATAGCACATCGCAAAAAGGGGCATTTGTAGACACCTAAATCATGTCATGCTTAGGGGATCTACTCACATAGACACACTCATAATATCATAAGACATAATCTTGGACTTTCCAAGTATCAACAGTGGTTCTCACCACTCATTTGGAGCCTTTTCAAGCCATCCAAGTCTAGTTTCTTAAGCCAAGAGCAGTTAGATCTTATCTGCTCAAGCCTAGAGTAGCTAGACCTTAGCCGCTACAGATGATAGCAGCCAGATCTTAGCTGCTGTAGATGACAGCGGCTAAGCCATAAGAAGCAGTTTTGCTGACAAACAGGCCTAGTAACAGGTGGAAGTGGTAGTCTGCATGTAATAAAGGTAAGCGAGAGTAACTTTGCATTCCTTTTCATGACCAGTTCACATAGGATACTTGAGTTTGCATTTAAAATTTAGTTAACTGACCTCCAAGCATAAACAAAGGACAAAAGCTTCTCATGCTAATGATCAGTTTGCATAGAAGACTCAAGTGGGCAGTTAGATTTCAGTTCACTGGCCTTCAAGCATAGACAAAGGACAAAAGCTTCTCATGCCAACTTGCACTACACATGAGAAATTCATTCCTAGGGCTTGGACATAGACCTAGGGTTTCACACTATAAAAGGTTTAAGCCTAAGAGCACCAAGACAGAGAGATATTTGATCCTTTATCACAAGATCACAAGAGAGCATAGGAGATCATATCAGAGAGAGAGACATATTTTTGAGGAGAGCTTTCGAGACTTGGAGAGTTCTCTTTGAGATCATGTGTGTGGCAAAGCCTTGATGGATTGGAGAGCATAACATCTATTATTTCAACATCATATATAGGCTTTGACCCATAGCTTTGGGGCAAAGAGAACAAGGTTTACCTTAGTGGTCGTTGTCTTGGACAGTGGCCCGTAGGCTTAGCTTAGGTTTTATACATAGCTTCTTTTATTCTATTTCTTCATATCATTAGCATAGATTTACATGATTTCATGGCATAGTTTCATCACATTTCTATTACATTCATTTATTACTAACAACCTCATTCGGGGAGGCAATATCGAACACCTAAGCGTGTGTTGTTGTTTCATTTCTTGCAGGGCAACAGGTACATCAGATGAAGTTTTCAACATACGATAGAAAAAGGGATCCCTCTAGGAAAAATACCTAGAGAAGGAGGCATCTGTAAGCCCTCATACATTTCCATGTGCAAAACCTAGAAGATTTTATAGATGCACCACCTCTTCGCAAAAGGGGCACTCTTTACCTATTTGTAACTTATTGTATCGAAATGGGTATCCCTAAGAGGGACCGACATGTAACCGAGCTTCAATATCAATAAAGAGATCTATCTTTGTTATTTCATGTTATATGCTTTTTCTTCTTGTATTTCCATTTCATCTTGGGTTTTTAATAACATTGCAAGTAGGGTTAAAAAGGGGTGGTGCGTGCGTCCCGGGGTCACTACATGTAGATCTAAAGAAATGTATCTCTGTGAAAATGTCATGACTGAGGATCATGAACCTACAAGACAAAATATACCAAAAGCATAAAAATGACATATAAAGAAAAAGTATTTCTATCATGTAACAAAAAGTGCAAAGTGTGTGTGTAGTGCAACATGGGGTGTGAATGTGTGAGTGAGGTGATATATACAACATAATGATGATAGTATGTGCAACCACTAGTGATGTGTACCTAGGCTAGCTAGGCATTGAATGTGCGAAGGTGAATAATGTTAATAGGTTCAGGCTCTACAAGTCCTTCGAGGTTGGCCAATTGATAGGTGCCAAAACCAAATTTGTGTGTGACAATGTAAGGACCCAACCAATTTGGGGTGAATTTATCTCACTGTTGGTGGGGTTGACTAGTGATTTGTTGGTTCTCTTTGAGAACCAAGTCATCGATCTAAAATTTGTGTTGGTGTACCTTACTATCATAGGCACGGTGAAGATGGTCTTGATAAACATGTGTGTGCTCTATGGCATGGATGTGATACTCATCTAAGAGCGTTAATTGGTCTAACCTGGCTTGACAAGTGGTGTCATCATCAATGAAGTCCTTCATAGAGATGCGAAGAGAAGGTATCTCAAGTTCTAGGGGCATAATGGCTTCGGTGCCATAGACCAAAGAAAAGGGTGTTGCCCTAGTAGGAGTATGGATGCTTGTGTGGTAGGCCCACAAGGCTAATGGAATTTGAGTATGCCAATCACGATGAGATTCTATGACTATTTTTTGAAGGATAGCATAGATGGTTTTGTTAGTAGCTTCAGCTTGGCCATTACCCTATGGGTAGTATGGGGTAGAGAAGCTATGGTGAATGTTAAATTTGGTGCATAGTGCATGGATAGTTTTATTTTTGAAAGGGGTGCCATTATCGAAGATGATTTGTGAGGGAATTCCAAAGTGGCAGATGATATGGTCAGTGATGAATACCATGATTTTGGCTCCCATTGTTTGAACAAGTGGGATAGCTTCGACCCACTTTGTAAAATATTCGATGGTAGTGATGATAAACTTATGATTGCTCGAGGAAGTAGGTGAGATTTGACCAATAAGGTCTAGGCCCCATTGTGAGAAGGGCCACATGGATTGGATGGGTTGGAGGGCTTGTGAAGGTAAGTGCGTGAGGTTAGCATGTTGTTGACATTTGATGCATCATTTGACGTATTCACAATAATCATGCTCCATTTTGGGCCAATAGTAGCCCATGCATAAAATGCATTTAGTGATGGCCATGCCACTGAAGTGGCCATCACAAGTTCCATCATGGGTCTCTTGGACTACTCATTGAGCTTCATGTGGTTCTAGGCAATGTAAAAGGATGCCATCATGACTATGATGGTAAAGGATGTCCCCCAGTAGTGTGTAATGGATTACCCTTTGTTTGAATGCTCGATGGTGAGCATGTGGTAGGTCACAAGGTAGGAAGCCTAGTTTGATATAATCCTTAATCTGAGAAAACCAAGGATCATGTGGTTCAGTGTGGATGACATGGATGCCATCATCATCGGTGGGGGATGGAGGTGAAATAGTGGATCATGTTAAGGTATGGATGGACACATGTGTCATGTCAGAGAGGGGGTTTTGTGGTATTAAAGACCCCAAGGAAGCCATTGTGTCAGCAAAATGGTTGGATGAGTGAGGAGCGGCCTCGATGTCATACCACTCAAGTTGGGCAAGTAGTTGTTGAGCGATTTGTTTATATTGTTGGAGTACTAGGCAATGACATTTCTAGATCTCCTTGACTTGATTTACGATGAGAAGGGAGTCACCAATGATTTGAAGGTATCTAATGTGCATAGAGAGCACCTATTTCAAACCAAGAATTAGGGCTTCGTATTTGGTATTGTTATTTATGCAAGGAAACCCTAATTTGAAGGAAAATGGGAGAGGTTCTCCATCAGGTGTGAAAAATATGATTCTAGCACCCCTAACGTGAGTGCAATGGGAGCCATCGAAGAAGAGTGTTAGATTAGTTGGTACATCAGGTTCGACATATTCCTCAGCTTTAGTGATATGAAATATGGAATCATCAAGAAGTTGAATGAGGAGGGGATGGTTGTCAGGCAATGGAGCCTCAGCTAGTTGGTCTGCGATGACCTATCCCTTGATGGACTTCTAGGAAATGAATTCAAGGTCAAATTTGGTAAGAAGCATAATCCATTTAGCAGTGCGAGAGTTATGGTAACTCTTGTTCATCATATAGCGTAATGGATTATCATGAGCAATGACAAATGTGGTATGGTTAAGCATGTAATGCCATAGTTTTTGTGTAGCAAAGACTACAATGAGGTATAGCTTCTCCATGTAGGCGTATCATGTTTCATAGCTGACTAGTGTATGACTGATATAATAGATGGCTTGTTCATGATTGAGGGTATTCTTCTGAGCCAATAACGTTCCAATCGCAAAATCTATAGTAGAAATGTACAGGAGGAATGGTAATTGTGGATGTGGTAGAGATAGAACTGGTGGTGATGTGAGGTAGGCTTTGATGGAGTCAAAGGCTTGTTGATAGTTGGTATCCCATTTGAAGGCAACCCCTTTTTGTAGAAGGTGGTTAAATGGTTTACATTTATCAGATAATTGGGCAATGAAATGATGAATGGATTGAATTTTGCCCTGTAAACTGTGTAGTTGTTTGAGATTTGTGGGTGGAGGCATCTCGATGATGGCTTTGAATTTGTTGGGGTCTACTTCAATGCCTTTTTGGGAGATAATGAACCCCAAGATCTTACCTGAAGTGACACCAAAGACACACTTCTTTGGGTTGAGATGCACATTGTGTTCAAGAAGGTGATCAAAGATCTTACGAAGATCAACAAGGTGTTGTGAGCGTTCCTTTGATTTGGCTATGAGGTCATCGATGTAGTCCTCCATGATTTTATGCATGTAGTCATGGAAAATGTAAGTCATGGCATGTTGATAAGTTGCCCTAGCATTCTTAAGGCCAAAGGGCATGACCTTGTAATAGAAGGTCCCCCAAGGGGTTGTGAAAGATATCTTGTGTTGATCGATTGGATTGATCTTGATTTGATTGTAACTAGAAAAGCCATCCATGAGGGATATCATTTCATGGCCTATGATGGAATCAACTAGTGAATCAATGTTTGGGAGGGGAAAGTTGTCCTTGGGACAAGCTTTGTTCAAATCTCTAAAATCAGTGCAAACATGAACTTCATCGAAGGGCTTGGGTACTGGGACCATGTTGGACACCCACTCTAGGTAATCAATGGGTTGTATGAACCCTACATCGAGGAGATTTTGGAGCTCTGATTTTACCATTAAAGTGACTGTAGGATGCATGCATCATAATTTTTGTTTAATGGGTTTGGCATCCCCATCAAGAGTGAGGTTGTGAACTACTAATGTGGGATCGAGTCCAGGCATGTCCATGTAGGACCAGGCAAAAACTCTGATATATTATTTAAGGAAATATGTGAACAAGGTACATTCCTCTAAGGAGAGGTTGGTGGTAAGTTTAATGATATGGGGATTTTAGGATCATCACCAATGTCGATGTTGATAGTGTCCTCCACAAGCATGTGGGAACCATCTTGAATTTGGGTAGGGATAGGAATAAGATGGAGGTCATCAATAGCCTCTGGTAAATTAAATTCATCATCTAGGTATACATTTATATGATTGACCCATTGGATGTGGGGTGGAGTGGATGGTGAAGGAACATTGACAGTGCGCAGGATGGGTGATGATAGTAAGAAGTCCTATGAAGAAGGTGTAGGGGAGATGTGTGTGAAATTGATGAAGTTTGGATTTGGTGCCTCGGTGCGATCCGTAGGAGAGGTATACTAAAGTGGGGAGAATAAATAAATGTCAACCATGTTAATGAAGGTGGTGGAGATGGTGTTAAATGATGAGTCTAAATATGAAGACTCAGGAGTGTGTGAATGATGTGGTAGATTTAATGGTGGGTGTAGCACCATGGGTGGAGAATGAGATCGAGTTATAGAATGATGAGTTTATCATCGATGAGGTGGATGCATGAATGAATGCATAGGTGATGAAGGGGAGGTAAAGAAATGTGCTTTGAGCAAGGAGTTGTGAGGGAAAGGGTAGCAAATTTGTTGACTAGCTCATCAATGCAGTAAGCAATGGTAGTGTCAGAAAATGGTGTTTCCTGGAAGAAGGTGCATGGAATGTTGATGGTAGAAGAAGGAGAAGGACTCTCATCTAGGATGTCAGTGTCGATATATTCTTCCAATGAGTGTGTAGGAATTGGTGGAGGATTTAGGGAGAGATCTTGAATCTCATCTTCGAGCGTATGGATGGTTGTAGGGTGATATCCTAGCCCAAATTTATCGATGGGTAATTGAACGTGAGGGTTGATAGGCATTCGTAAGCCTTGCTCATAATGTCCTAGTCCAAATCCATGCCAATGGAAATATTGAAGGTAGCATAAGGTGAAGTGTGGGTTGGACATGTGGTCTAAGGTACCATAAAAACTAGATTGTGATGGCAAGGGTACAACTATTGGGAGCGATGAGTCCAGACCTATGTAGATGAAGTTGGTATGATTTTTTGGTGGACCTAGGGGAAATATAGTACCAATGGTTAGCATCGAGGTTGAAGGGTGACCAAAATCATGGGTAGATTGGATCGTAGGAGGGTGCACACGAGCATCATGAACATTGTATTCACCCGGGCTAGAGTTTATCATAAAAATGGAGACTTGGGGTGATGTACGAGGTGGTGAATGAGGTGGTGAGTTTGAATTAGAGGATGAAGATGAGAGTTGGGAATCATGGATAGTAGTGGTAGAGAGATGAAATAATTGGTCATTGAGGTGAGAGGCTCATTGCTCCCAATCATGACATTCGGCTGTAGTGGAAGGGATTGGATGACCCACATGTAAAAACTACAAGGTGGGGGGAGTAGGCCTAGGTGTCAATATTCAATAAGATGTGAAATATTGAGGTAAAGGATGGAAGGGAAGTGGGGGTGTTTGAGGAGTAGGGAGAAGAGGAGGCTCTATGGAGGAATATGGATGAGATGAAGTGGGAGGCCACAAATATGGTGGCAAAAAAGGCATAGACATGGGAGGTGGATTCATGGAAGAAGAAGGCTAGGAGGGAGGAGGAGGCCATGAGGAAGGTGGTGAGAAAGGTACAGATGGAAGATGGGGATCCATAGAGGAGGATGAAGGTATGTGAGAAGAAGATGTAAGGGGATGTGCGGGTGTCCCTGATGAACTATGTGGAGGTGAAATAGTTGTGGGAGAAGGTGTAGAGGTCTCTACCTAATGATGTGAAGGAATAGGGAGGACCTATGTAGAAGATGATGAAGGTCTTAGTGGGAGGTCAACGATGTTGCAAAACTTGAATGGGTCACCATCAGCTGGAACACAATGGATGAGTCCATCATACACATACTTGAGATAGTGATGCAAGGTGGAAGGAACGCATTGCATGTCTTTGATCCATGGTCATCCAAGTAAGATATTGTATTGCATCTCACCTTGAATAATATGGAATAAAATGGATATGGTCCTAATGCCTACGTGGATAGGTAGGATGATAGAACCTACTATGGGTCACATAGAACCATCAAAGGTATGAAGGTCGAGTGATGGTATGGTGAAGTGGGTAGGTGGAATATGTAGGTGATGAAGAGCAGCAGTGGAGATGATGCTAATGGAAGAACCTGTATCAATGAGGACATACTTGTAGGTGATGTCATTGATAGTTTCTTGGATATGGAGGGGAGGATCAGCTCCCTCACCCATGAGTTTGGTAATCTTATGGTCATGAAAATTGATGGATGGTTGCATGCAATGGGGTATGTTCCCTATAAAATTCACAAAGGCATTGGTGTCATGAGTTTCAAGGTCAATGGATCGAAGGATGTCATTCAATGCCTCATGATGGGGTTGAGATTGTTATAATAGATCAAAAATGGATAGCCTGGTAGGGGCATTGTATAGTTGATGTGTGAGGCTACCATGAATAGTGATGATGTTTTGTGGTAGGGGTGTTGAAGCCTATGATGTTGTAAGGGATTGGGGAGAAGTGAATGGTACTAGGGGTGAAGTGAGGGGTGCATCTTGGCATGTTGGGTAATGTTGGGTACGAGTGGTGAGGTTAATCATGCTGACCATACCACATGAGGGGGATCACATTGAATATTGTTAACCTATCTAGATTGTCCTTGCAAATTAGATTGGGCTCCTTGGGGATTGGTCCCCCTATGTTTAGGTAGTGGGTTCTGATAGATACCCAAATTTTGGTTTTGTGGTGCGAGGGGATTTGAAACTTGAATGGTACCCCGATCGATGAGGTCCTGGACAAGGCCATGGAAAGAGTGATAAGATTCTATATCATGGTTGCACTATCGATGGTATGCGTAGAAGGCCTATTCGATATACCCTCGAGGCTTGGGTTGATTTGGATCAATAGGTCAAATTTTGGGCAAGGTGATATGACTTACATCATATAATCTCTAAAATAGAGCTAGCAAGGGCTTAGAGAGTGGAGTCAAATTATGCTAAAGTTGAGACTGAAGACTATGAGCTTGTTGTGGTTTAGATGGAAGGGGTGCACTGGTTTGGAACAATTATTGCTATGGTGGAGGAGGCCATGAGATTGATGGAGAAGTTGTAGAAGCTACTACCACTTGGTTGGTTTGTGGTGGTTTTGAGTAGGGTTGATTTGGTGCATTTTGATTGAAGCAAAAATTTGAGTTGTAAGATGGTTTCTGCCTGAGCTTGATCTTGCCAGATTGGACTTTGATGTCCTCGATGACCTTGGCTTGAGCAATGGCCTCATCAAATGTGTGACTTTGATGAAGTTGCAGAGGTGTGGAGATGTGTTTATGATAACTCTTGGCAAAGAGTGTGACTAGTTCGATGGATGGAAGGTTGTGAGCTAGGTCATGGATGACCGATCTCCATCAAGAAACAAACTTTGTAACGGGTTCATCATCAGCTTGATGCAAGGCATAGACATCAGAGAAGTTTGTCTTCTTTTTTATATTGATTGAGAAATGTTCAAGGAATGAATTGGCCAACTATTCAAATGTGAACAGGCTATGGCATGGGAGCATGTTGTACCAATCAAGAGCTTGTCCCCCAAGGGAGAGGGTGAAGGTACACAACATGAGGGGATCACTATTGTGGAGCTGATAACATGCAAAGTGGTAGTTGTTGATGTGTTCTCGAGGGTCCTCTTTACCTTTGTACTTGTCAAATTTAGGAATTTTGAAGTGATATGGGTAAGGAGGGATAGGAACTGATGGGTGGATGGGTTCATTGCATAGCTCATTGTATGTGGGTTTTTGGGGCCCATAACCAGTTGTGCAAAGATTTAGCATCTTAACTTCCTCTTGCAAGAGTTGAAGTTTGGGTGATGGAGGTGCGATGAACTATGATGAAGTAGTCATAGATTGAGAGTGAGGAGGATATTGGAGCTGTTGTTCTTCCCATTGTGAAGTAGGAATGTATTGTAGGTGTCCCTATGGATTTGGTTGTTGAAAGTTGTAAGATGTTGAAGTAGATGGGATATGCTATTGAGGAGTAGATATCTATTGAGGGTGGAGATATTATGGTTGTAGAGTCTGTGACTATTGCATAGGGGTCTACTGTAATGGTTGCATAGTGGGGGATGATGACCATGAAGGAGGTGTCATGAAAAAGGTAGGTATTATAGATTATGGTGGAGGTAATGGTGTCTGGTAAAAGGATGAAGGTGGTGGTTGAGATGATGTACCAAAATATGGTACCTGCATAGAGCTAGAGGAGTGGAGAATGAAGGTCTAGTTGGGTAGAATATTATGGGGGATTAGTGAGATAAGATGGGTAGCGTGGATCATAGGTAGAAAAGGGGATGGAAGGTGGAGCCTAAAATGGTGGAGGTGGAGGGAGTCAAAATATGGAAGTGGTTGAAGGTGGAGGAGGAATAGAAGATGGCATACCATACATTCCGGAAGAGGGGAACGTAGGTGGTGGTAATGATGAAGGAGGAGTGTAGACCTCAAAGATAGAGGTTTGAGAGGAAGGTATGGTGAACGTGTCCACAAAGGATTATGGAGATGGGATTTTTTGGTGTTGTTGATATTGGAATTGTTGTGATTGAGAGGGTGGTTGTGATGTGGTATCAAAAGATGAGAAAAAGGACTGTTGGGAAGGTGGTGGTTGTGATGCTTGGGAAGCATACTGATGTGATGATGTGGGTGGGGTATATTGTTGCTGCAATGAAGCTTGTTGTAGAGGGAATTGTGATGAGGGCACTTGAGTGCTCGGGGTGGAAGATGAGGGATCTGAGATCATCCCTATGGTAGGGGTGGATGATGCACCCTTAGGGTGAGGATGATTGAGTAAGGAAGAGTCATTCTCAAAAAGGGAGTGAGATAGATCTTGAAAGAAAGGATGCACAAAGGTCGGTGATGTAGGTGGAGTTTCCTCATCGATAGTGAAGAAGGGAGGTGGGTTTCCTAGAGTAGTGTAAATGATATGGTCACAAAATGTGGAAGGAGGATTAGGTGGGGGTGAGTGGGGAAGAAGTGGATGATCTTCACCAGATGAGGTGGCAAGCATGTTGCTAGAAATAGAAGTCTCACCATGAGATATAGTGCATGTGTGAAGTGACTCAGAACCTATAAGGAGATCAGGTGTGAGTGTGGAAGCTTCCCTTGTGAAGGGAGGGGGAGGAGTAGACTGATTGGAGGTGGTGTGAGAAGCCTCCTCCTCAAGATGCACTTGCTCGCATGCTCGACTATGGGTAGTGATAGGCATGGTGCTGTGTAGTGCAATTAGGTGCTCAAATTATCCAAAAATAGAAATCTAAAGTTGTGGGTGTGCTCTGTGTAGGATTTTGGATAATCCTATGAAATTTGGGATGTTTCTGTGCCCTAGAATAGAGTTCACATGTCGCTATGTGAACTGGGACTACAAAAATCTGGTTCACATGGTGCTATGTGAACTAGACCTAGATAGTGAATTTGATAGAAAATTGAAAGTGACAGGTTGTAGATAACCAGTAGATGGGTTGCTAATAGGTGAATGTGCTAAAACCAGTTTTGTGAGCATGCAAACAAAGCGTAACTGGAATCAGTGCTAAATATAGAAAAATAAATGTTTGTTTGTTTTTGTGTGTTATGATGTTGATTCTTGCTTCTAGAAAATATCATAGGAAGTGGAGTGAAACTCTAGAAATAATAGGAGTGTCATCGGCATAGAACCTCCTACAACACCCAAGGGTGCACAGAATAGAATGGTGTCTCAATAGGAAAGTGGTGACCTGAATGGAAAGGTGTAGTAAAATGATAACCAAATGGAGGGGAACTCAAAATGCGCTAATGAGTCCAGAAACCTCTCACGAGAAGAGGTGGCACTATCTAAGACCTACTACTAGCCCAATCGGGTGGTCACTTCACTCTCGAGCGAGCTTAGTCAAGAATGATAGTTACCTATTCACTAATTATGTGAGCCTTGTGAACAAAGGCATATAATCCTATCCTACTCTGAAGGTCCCTTTCGATGATGAATTCTAAAAAACCAGTCTCAAGAGTAGGGGATTTTCTGGTGATGAAGTCTAGAAAACCACTCTTGGGGGCTACTATGGTGTCTAGGGGGCGAGCTGGTGGAAGGAGATGAATTCCAACATCACCAGTCTTGAGCGATGGATTGGGGATGAAGTCCAATCTCACCATTGTGTATGCCACATGGGTGTGTGATGGTGTATTTGCTACCACTGAGGTGAAAGCAAAAACAACTAACTAGATGCCTTTTCAAAAGTGAAACTAACCCTAGATGCATTTTCAAAATGAAACTAGATCTAAATGCTCTTTTGGAAAAATAAATTTACTCTAGAAAGCATGGAAACAAGCAAGCTAAAGTGCATGAAAAAGGAATTTGACAATCTATCTATGTGCGTTAGAAATAAATTGAAACCCTAATTTAAATGCTTGAAAAGGGAAAGTGCAATTTACCTAGGGATTTGGAAAGAAATGGGAAATTTCTAAATCTAAGTGATGTAAAGAAATTGAAACCCTAATTTAAATGCTTGAAAAGGGAAAGTGCAATTTACCTAGGGGATTTGGAAAGAAATGGGAAATTTCTAAATCTAAGTGCTTTGAAAAGAGATGGAAAGACCTATCTAGGTGCAAATTTGAAAGAGATTTAAAATGCTTTTGAAAAGAGATTGCAAATTCTATTCTAAGTGCTTTCAAAAGAAATTGAAAAATTTATCTTAAATGCTTTTTGAAAAGAGATGTAAATGACATGAAAGAAATTTGAAAATCCTATGCTAAATGCTTTTAAAAGAAATTGAAAATTCCTAATCTAAGTGTGATTTGAAAAGGGATTGAGAATCCTATCTAGTGCATAAAAGGATAACTTGAAAGTGCTTTCAAAGATGTGAAATAAATGACAATGTACCCTAATGAATTGAAAAAGGAATGTAACCTTAATCTAAAGGACAAAAAGAGATTCAAAATGATTTAACTAAACTGGTTTTAAAATGATTGAAAACCCTAATTTAATGTGCTTTTGAAAAGGAAATCTTCCAAAATGAATTGATGTATTTGAGAGGAAAATATCTTTTCAAAGAAATGATGAAATAGTAAGGCCCCAAGAGAAATACCTGACTCTTGTGGTGTCATATGGGCTTTTTTGTCTCTGTTGTAGACCTCTAGAATTTTAGGTTGCTCTAAGATAGTTTGGTGGAGTTCATGTCGGGATATGAACTGGATTGTTGGTTTGCATGTGAGGTGCAAACTAAGTTTTGAGGCTTGAAACTCTGAATATGAGGGTTTGAGATGTATTTCAGGGTTTTTTGGGCTCTGTTTTGCATTCATAGTACCTGGAATAACAAAATAAAATCATAAAATTGAGTTAGATTAGCTAGAAATACTAGTCTAAAACAACCTTCGTGGGGGTCCCACCAGGCAGAATGTAACACACAAAAATCACCAATTTGTGCTAAATGTTATTTTATTAATCTAAAATTAGGGTTACAAAATGAGCTTCCTCTTGAGAAGGTTTTTATCCCTTTTTCCACATGAATTTGAGAACATTTGCTAGTGTCTTCTGGTGCCCTCAGTGAAGGTGGGCTTCTGTGTGCATGTGCCACCGGTAGTGATGTTTGATTCTATCCTTTTGTACCTGCTTTGGGCCTACAAAAGGGAGTTAGTGTGTTTGGGGGCCTACCTTGGTCAAGCCCCGTAGTTATGAAGACAAATCGACTCAAACATGAAGAAAAACATGATGAAAATTGATGGAAATGCTATAAAAACTATTTAAAACTAATATATACCTGATTTGATGTTGTAAATCTATTGTAGGGCTGGTTCGCATGGTGGCATGCAAACTGGATCCCAGGTTCACAGGTTGGGATGCGAACAGGGCTATTGTTGACTATTGCTACAAAGTTTCTATCCAAATAGGTTGTAGGTGATGTCTGTTACTGTTTGTGGGATGTAAAATGGTTAGAAGGGATTCTAACACAATTTTGGTAGAGTCTAGGTATGTTGACTGAAAGTGAGAGAGAGATAAATGAGGGAATTGGTCCACTATTTATAGAGGAAACCAAGGTTAGGGGGTAGTTAGGTGTACTAGACCCTAGAGTCAAGTCCTATCATGGTTAGGTTAGGGTTTGTGAGGTGGCAAGCTTAGTCATCCTCTCATATGCCCTAAGGGAAATATCCTATCCTCACACATGTGTGAGCTAGGGTTAGGGTTAACTAGAGTTAGCTAGTCCCTAGGTTAGGTGAGGGTTGAGTTAGGGTTTCCTAGGAAATATCCTAACTAATTTGGGGTGCACACATGTGTGAGGACATGTTTAGGGCTAATTTGACTCTTAACCCTAATTAAACCCAATTTAATGATAAAGTGCACTTTAAGTGAAAGTCACTTGCAAATTAGAATCCTAATTAGCCTAATTAGAGTTTTTAGTAGGGAATGGTCCCATGGGGGCCTTAATTAGGCATAGGAAAGGGCTTAGGTGGCCTTAAGGGGCTTGTAGGTAGCCCTCCTATGACTAGGAGGTGTTTTGGATGCATTTTGTATAGTTTTGTAGGGTTTTGCACCTACGAACAACTATGATGGCCTACGATGGCCTATGATGGCCTATGATGGCCTACGATGGCCTATGATGGCCTATGATGGCCTACGATGGCCTATGATGGCCTATGATGGCCTAAGATAGCCTACGATGGCCTATGATGGCCTACGATGGCCTACAATGGCCTAAGGTGGCCTATGAATACCTATAAATGCCTATGAATATGTATGAAGGCTTACAAGTGTCTATTCAGATCTACGATGGCCTATGATGGCCTATGAATACCTATGCATGCCTACAAATATCTATGTAGGTCTACAAGTATATATGGATAGGCGCGTGTGATTTTTAGGTGTCTACAACTGCATACACCTGTTTCTTAATAAAATTATACCTTTCCTCATGATCATGCAAATTTTGGCTTAGGAAAGCTATTGGTCACTCGTTATTTTCTTCCACTTTTTGGGTAAGTACAGTAGCATAGATTCCTTCTACTCCAAACACATAAAGGATGAATTATTTGGAGTCATCCAGATTGATGAGATTAGGGGCTTGAGATATTGTTTCTTTAATATCCTTTAAGGTATTCTTTTGGACATCTGTCCATTTGATATATACTTTTTGTTTCAACATTTTAGTCATGGTCTTCACTATCTAAAAAAAACCTAAAATGAATTTTTGGATGAATTTGATTTTCCCAAAGAATTTGGAAGGTAGAAACCCAAAGAAGAATCCCGTAGAAGAAGAAGATGTGGCAAATGGGGGAATTCATTGAACCCTTAAATAAAATGCTTATTGGGAGGTTTTATGGGCATGCAATTTCTAAAAAATCCTTGGCAGATTGGATGGCTAGGGAATGGATGGAAGTTCTATGGTATGTGCCTAGTTTTTTACTTATAGTAAGAGGGTGGTTGTCATTTCATCTCAATACTAAAGAAGATGTGGCAAATATTTTATTATATAAATTATTTTAGGGGCTAGCTTTGTTAATTATCAAACTATGGGACCCTTGTTTTAACCCTAGGACCACTCAAATATCTTATCACCTTATATGGGAAAATTTACTAGGGCTACCATTAGAAGTTTGGTATAGATATGTTTTCCAAGCCATAGACAACTGCATTGGTTCTTTATTGGAGGTGAACTATAGGTATTAGTCCTCATGCATATGAGGAAAATGGCCAGGATTCTTGTTGATGTAGATTGAAGATATGGACTGATGGGGGAAATTATGTTTAAGTATAACAAAGAGATGTATGTACAAACCCTAAACTACATTGGTGTACCTTTTAGGTGTGCATATTGTCGTAATTATGGGCATATTGCAAGGGATTGTTCTCTTAATTTTTCAAGGAAGGATTGGCATCATAAGGAAGACAAAGGGATGTTTATGGGTGAGAATGTGATGCAATTTTTCCTTTAATAACATAACTTATAGAATGATTATATTATTTAATCAATGCATAAGGAACACAAGCTAGAGAAATTAGGGGAAAAAATAGAAAATGTAAAGAAGGCAGAGACAATATTTTGTGTCAATTCAAGTGTTGGATTCAAAATCATCTCATATTAAAGTAAGGCTAGGATTCTTAGAGAAAATTTTGGATGTCATGCTCTTGGACCTAGATACAAGATTTCAAAGCAAAACTATTGCCAAATCTCATTTCTCATATGGTATTATAGGTAATTCTCTTTTGAGTCCCTCAACTAACCAATGGCCAAATTTACCAGTCTATAAAACAAAGTCTCCACTAGAAGAAGGTAAGGGTGGATTTGAGGGGCAAGGAGGACCCTTGAATTACTCTTCCTTGAAAGAAGTAGATCTAGAACTTGGTTTAGACTTTGGTAATATTTTCAATAATGCTTCACAAGTAAATCACTTTGAAATTGCTTTCCCACTTCATTTTGTCTATGGTTGGGAAGGTTCTATGTCCCTAGAAACCCATAGGTGTCCTCTACAACACCTAAATAAAATAATAGGACTAAGGGAATAAGGATTTTGGGGAGCCTCTAGTAAAGACGTGGGGGATAGAAGTATTACTAGTAGGAGGTGCAAAAGAGTTTTTACTTCATTGGCTAAGAATGAAAGCCTTTATGAATTTCAACAAGGCAATCAACCATCCTTAAAGGGGATCCTTATAGAAGGGATGATCTTGGACACAGTTAATCAATAAAAGTATTTTCCTTTAATATTCAAGGGATGGGAAACTCTGCAAAAAGCATTGCTCTATGTAGGTTGGTAGAAATTTATAATCTAGAGATTTTTATAATTCAAGAGACAAAAGGGTTAGCTATGAAAGTGATGGAAGATCTTAGTAAATTGCTTAAAGGATGGGATTTTATGGCCCTTGATGCTATAGAAGTCTTAGGAGGAGTGGCCATAGGGTGGAAGGTAAATTAATTTAGGCTAACCAAATTTGCATTGCTTGACTCAGGAGTAGGGATTGAATTATTTTTAGTCGAGAAAATAGTGATAGTGGTGAACATTTATGTCCCCCATAAAGATAGGATGCAGTATTGGGATAAGCTTATGGATCAAAAGTTTTTAGAAGCTAATAATTTAATTTTAGGAGGTGATTTAAACTTAACTCTTTCAAGGAGTAAAGTGTGGGGTATTATTGCTAGAACTAATCCACTGGCTAATTATTTCATCCAAAATTTATAATCTAAGTGGTTGGTAGACCTGGTGCCTATAAAATCTATCCCAACTTGGAGAAACATGAGAACATGAGTTGATAGAATTTCTAAGAGACTAGACATATTCTTAGTAGTAAAGAGTTTGGTAAATGACACTTACATATTGAAGTCTTGGATTGAAGTTGGAGGAGACTCTGATCACTCCCCTATCATACTTCTTATAACAAAAGAGGAGAAAAAACCACATTGTCCTTTTAAATTCAAATATGAGTGGCTAAAAGAGGATAGTTTTTAACTCTAGTCAAATAAAAATGGGTGAATTTTAATCCTAATTTGAGATAATATGCTATTATATAATTTGCAACAAACATAAAAAGGGTTAAGGCAATAATGGTAAAATAGGGCCATAAAAAATCTTATGGATGAGCAAAAATTGAGGGATATTGAGGAGGAGCTTGTAGTGTTTCTAGCAGATGACTTTAAAAAGAAATGGATGAGGAAATAAGGCTTAAGTATAAGAGTATAGAACAAGATAAGAGATGATTATTGGCAGAGAGTAGCATGATGGAGGCTCAAAAGTAGAGCAGTATGGATTGCAAGAGGATATGAGAACACTAAATTTTTTCATAGCTTTATAAATCACAAAAAATAACAAAATACAATTTGGAAACTACAAGGACAATATGGAAGTAAAGCATTTTCCTTTAAATAAATAGCAGACATGGGTGTAAAGTATTTTGGTCAACTATACAAGGATCCTAGTCAAGTTAATATATATGAAATAGTTAGAATAGCTTCTCTCTTTCCTAGATTTATAGATGAGGAAGAAAATGGTGAATTGATTAAGGAAGTCTCAAAGGAGGAGCTCAAAGTTGTTTTAACCTCCTTCCAAAAATATAAGAGTCTAGGACCTGATGAGTGGACTATGGAATTTTTTCTTAGGCTCTATGACCTTTTGGAGTTTTACCTACTCAAGGTTGTGGAGGAGTCTAGGAAAAGATGAAGGGTAAATGCAGTCTTTAACTCTACCTTCATTGATCTTATTCCAAAAATGGCAATCCTTCTTCCTTTGATGATTTCAGACCCATTTCTATGTGTAATTATGTGTATAAAATCATAGTAAAAATAATTACGTCAAGAATTAAAAGGTTCTTTGCTTCTATATCTATTGAGCAATTTGATTTCATGCATGGTAGACAAATTCATGAAGCAATTGGTGCTGATTAAGAATTTTTTCATACCATAAAATCAAAGAAACTACCAGTAATGATGATGAATTTGAATCTCTCTAAGAATTTTGATAGAGTAAATTGGCTATATTTAAGAATGATACTTGGAGACACCAAAATCTAGCCACTTGTCATCCATCCATATCTTCCTACCACAATTATCCATTATTTATATATATTTGTTTAATATATATTTAAATATTAATATTTTATATATTTAATATATATATATATGTATGAATTAATCCGAGCCATCCATTATGTTTTAATACTAGCCATCCATCCACATTAATCCATGCCATTTTCTAGGATTTAACCTCCACCCTTTGTCATGTTTTAATATTGGCCACACAAATTGTGTCATTGAAACCCTAACATGACCTAAGGGAAGATTATAAAAAGTAGTCATTTTTATGACTCAACCCCTAACTAAGTTCTAAAAATATGTATTCTCCTTCGCATCCTCACCTTCACTTTCACTCGCCACCGCCTCTGCATCCATCATTGCCCACCTCGCATGAACTAGATCTAGTTCTGCCACATTCCCTGCAACCCCTTAAATATCTCTTCAATTTTCCTGAGTGCTCATGGGTATTTTTTGAGTACCCACGGGTGTTTCCCATCCTATCGAGTGTCTACGGGTGTTTACCGAGTGCCCATGGACATTTCCAATCCTATCGAGTTCTCGTGGTTGTTTTTCGAGTTCCCATGGGTATTTCTTGTTCTATCGAGTACCCACTAGAGTATGTTGAGTTCCCTTATGAGTTTTCTAAGTTCCCATGGGAATTTCTCATTTTTTCAAGTGCTCGTGGGTATTTTTGATTCCTGATCTACATCCATATGGCCCTCGAGTTATCGCTAGGGCATATATGCATACTCCTCTATAATATTAATGAAGATGAAAACCATCAGTCAACATAGATAAGGTAAATGGTTGTGTGTATTTATTTCATTCCTATATTATTGATAATAATATTATTCTACAAAATCTAGGGTTAATAATCATATTTTCATAGGGTCTCATGTAGTGGAGCCCTCATAAGTGTTATTAACTATTTTTATGTTTTCTATTGTTTGCAGGTATAGGAATCATATCATTGGAATTTTTTGAAGCTCATATGGCCCTATCAAGGATATCAAAATCCCATCCATAATCTGTTGGGATCAGATCAGACGTGAAGACACCACAATCATTTATTAACTAGGATTTTAGGGAACCCTAGTTTATTGTAATAATTGTATCAAATAACAAGATTTGTAAACCCCACATTTAGGGTATTCTTGATTGTAATATTGGAGATCCACAAGATTTAATAAAATAATTTATTCCTTGTGCAATCATTTATGTATTTACATTGCTTGTCTATTTCAATATTTCATATTTTTGGTGTTGCTTGATTTTGCATCTTCAAATGGTGATCATGGTGGGACCCACAAAGGGTTCTATATTTTAATTTATCTCATCACTAACTTGTGGTTTTTTATTTTCATTTTGCAGGTTCCAAAAATTCTAGGGTGCGTTTCATAGAGTGAGGAAGAAAAATGTAGGCTTCCTGGTAAGTCTGGTTAAAACCCTAGCTCCATTTTTGTTATTTTTCTACTTTTTAAAAGTGATATTAAAAGGAAAACATTTACTTTTGGATTTTAAAAAGTAGTGCACTTTTTATTTAGTCATTTTTCAGTTTAATGTGGCACATTTCATTTTCCATTTGTTGCATTTTGTGTGTTGTATGCACTTGAAAACAAAAAGCATTTTAGTTTCATTCTAGGATAAGAAAGCGTATAAGTAATTGTGCTATTTTATTTTGTCTTGCATTCCTCTGGATTGTGATAGATTACCTTTGTTCAAGTCTCCTCCTGCTATTTGAACCACCTGTTGGTTCAGGGTAGAAGAGTGGGTGAACCCTCCATTGTTGGAATCACTAGTTGATTCAAGATGGGTATTAAGCGGTGTAGCCCAAATATCTTTTGAGGATTTATACTTGACATTGGAATATCTAATCACAACTTCTCGTTGAGTTCATTACAAAGAAAAAGTATTATTTCTATGCATTTTCTTCTTGTGTGTGAGAATCATAAAAAAAATAGAAAATCCTAAAAAAAAATCACATACACATTTCTTTTAAACATCAGTAGTTGGATTTCATCACCAACTACTGATCAAGACCAGCAATAATGGGCTTCATCTCCATCCTTTGGCTTGACCTCCTAGAACGCCATAGCAACCCGTGGGTAGAATTTCTAGATTTCATCATCAGTAAATCTCTCATCTATCTTTCATCCTAGGCATCCCACATAGTTATTCAGGTTTAGGATTTTTACATCTTAAACACACAAAACCAATAAAAAAATCAAAATAAAAAATTTGTTGCAATACTTAGGGCATACTTTGTTTGTTTGTTCTGAGTGTTGTAATTTTTATTTCCATTTCACACATTCCATGTTCAACACTATATTTCACACATTCCATGTTAAACATTGTATTTCACACATTACATTTCACACATTCCATGTTCAACATTGCATTTCACACATTCCATGTTAAACATTGTATTTTACACACTGCATTTCACACATTCCATGTTCAACATTGCATTTCACACATTCCATGTTCAACATTGCATTTCACACATTCCATGTTAAACATTGTATTTTACACATTGCATTTCACACATTCCATGTTCAACATTGCATTTCACACATTCTATGTTCAACATTGTATTTTACACACTACATTTCACACATTCCATGTTCAAAATTGCATTTTACACATTCGATGTTCAAAATTGCATTTCACACATTTCATTTTCAACATTGCATTTCACACATTTCATGTTAAACATTGTATTTCACACAGTCCATGTTAAAAATTATATTTTACACACTGCATTTCACACATTCCATATTAAACATTGTATTTTCCACACTGCATTTCACACATTTCCTGTTCAAAATTGCATTTCACACATTCAATGTTCAACACTGCATTTCACACATTCAATGTTCAACATTGCATTTCACACTTTCCATGTTACACTTTGTAGTTTACACACTGCATTTCACAGATTCCATGTTCAACACTGCATTTCACACATTCCATGTTCACCATTACATTTCACACATTCCATGTTAAACATTGTATTTATACACTACATTTCACACATTCCATGTTCAACATTGCATTTCACATATTCCAAGTTCAACATTGCATTTCACACATTTCATGTTAAAAATTATGTTTTACACACTACATTTCACACATTCCATGTTCAAAATTGTATTTCACACATTACATTTCATACATTGTATTTCACACATTACATTCACACCAACATCATACACAAGTCCTCTGGGTAACATCATACACAAGTTCTCCGGGCAACATCATACACAAGTCCTAGAAACATCATACACAAGTCCTCCAGGAAACATCATATATAAGTCCTCCGAGCAACATCATACACAAGTCCTCTGAGTGACATCAAATGCAAGTCCTCTACAACATCATCATTCTACATACTGAACAAGATGATTTTTACCTCAGAATGTTCCCCATCCATCAGCCCATCTTTCACTTGCTTCTTCCATAAGAGCAAGTCGAACCAACTGGTGAACCACCACCTCCATTTCATTAATCCATCTCATCGACCAATTTTGTAATATATGTATATAAATTCAAACTCCAAAAAAATAAAAAAACAAATTCAAAATTTTGAAAATAATAAATAATAAATAAAAAATAAAACAAATTTTTGCATTGCATTTACATGGCTTTTTGTCTGTTGCATTTACAAGTGTTGCTTGTTGTTGTCCAAGTTCTCGAGGTTAATTCATCAAATTCAATCATATAAGCTTACCATTCTAGGGGGAGTTAAAGAACCCGAGCCACTAAACATCGTATACTCGAAAACATTATATGCTTAATGTGATTTATATATGTATATATACATGGCTATTACACAAAAACAACATTGTGTTTCATACACTGCATTTCACAAATTGCATTGCACATATTTCATTTCACAAAACTGTATTTCACACATTACATTCACACCATCATTTCCACAAATTCCATTTCATATTAGGGATCATTTATTTAGTTCAAATATTAATTGATATAATAAAGTTATGTTGCCTTAATCAGGGGCACCTTCAAAGTCATCATCCATTTCATTGCACCATTCCATAAAGACAAATTGTCATTTACAAACCACATTTCCATAATCCCTAGGTATTTTCGGTCACTCAACCACTCCTAGTGTTTCTAGCAACCTCCAATACATGTCGAGTTTTATCTAGGACCAAGTCACATTTTCACTAAAAAAATCTTGAGTTTTTTTAATTGACTCCAAAACATTCTTGAACCAAACATAATTACACATCTTATAAACATCTTGTGTCAAAGAGGGATAACACCATACTTGGGTTGTATCTCAAAGTGAAAAGGGTATTCCTTGCTTGTCCCTTGTTGGTCCGGCTTTCATACGCACCCTGCGAAGGATGAGCAGGAAGCTCCGGAGACACCCACGGGACGAATCCCACTCACTTTAGGATCTAGCTGGTTATCCAAGGTGCGAGTTACAGAGTCGGGTCGAATGTCTATTCACTCTTTTCCGCTTCTGGAATAGATTTCAATATGGACTGTCTGTTACCTTACAGGGGGTTCTTGAACTTGTTCGATAGTTGCGAAGTTGTTACTTGTTAACAATCAGATTTAACTTGATTCTTGATCTAGCTCTCATGGGTCAGCAGATTCAAATAAAAGACAAATAAAGAAAGTAAAAATGGATCATTTCACCGAAAACAAAGAGAGGGTAGGGTAGGGCAGAAAGAGAAGTTTATCAGACTTTAAACTGTAAAACTTAAACTATCAATTTTATCTATGCTACTAGCTTCACAACAGAACAAATCCAAGAAGAAAGTGTCCAGATTTCTAAGATCACTTTCAACTAGGAGCACAAGGCAAAGTGGAACAGATCTAGCAAAAAATTATAAATCCAAGGGCAGTTGGTTAAAACTGGTATCTTTCACCGGCAGCCTAGCTCACACAGTGAAGACAGAGCAATTAGAACAAACTTAACCTCAAATCTGTAATTTCCCCTAGCAGACAATAGAACAGCTGAAGCCTAACAACATATTTAAACTTGATAATGGCAGATTTACAGACATATATCTAACAAACTTTAATGGAACGGATAACGAGAAGAAGATACACTTATCACAGATCTGTAAAATATTAGGCTCCTGGCCATGCTACCACAGAAAACAGCAAAAGCACATCAACTCCCAGTCCAAAAAACAAAGGATTTCACAAAATTTGCAAGAAATTGCTTATAAGCCTTTTATTTCTAAGTCTCCACCTCCTGCGATTACATTTAGAATCTGTATTTATAGACTCAGGACAAACCCTGATCTTTTTCAAAATATCTTGCTCAAACCCTAAATCTTATCACACCTAAACCCTAGGACCGGGTTTTACAATATAAAGCCATTAAAACAAAGTTGTGGATAGAACTTAACCATTCTACAAATCTGTGCAGTCAGCTGCCATAAATGGAGAAGATAGAGTTGAATGCCACTTGCATTCATCCGCAACTGCAAATGAATGCTCTCATTAATTTTTGTTGGTGAGCCGGATGAGTCACCACCTCTCTCAGATCTGATCTCCGTAAAGCCATCCCTGTGTTGAAATTGTCTTCATGCTATTAATTCTGCCATAAATTTGTCATTGAATGCCCTCACCGGCATCTTCTCTTCTAGCATGGCGGTCCTTGACTAAATCCGCACTTTAACTTTGCCTTTATGGTCTTTTTCAGTTGTCCCGTAAGTGCCAGATGGATTCTTGCATGAAAGACAAAAGATTAATTAGCTCTTTAATAAAACATAAAATCAAAGCTTAAAGGATAAAACAGATTAAAATCCTGAATTTAAACTTGCATGTCGGCCTCTGTTTGTCTGTTACGCGCTTTGACACGTGTCGCTATCCCAGGAAACCTTCTGTTTACAGCTGGAATGCACTTCAGGCCCTTTGGGGAACTTTCTCTCTCCTATCGCGATTCTGCGACATGTCGCGATTTCGTGACATGTCGCGAAATCGCGACGTCCCTGGCGCTAGCGGCTCTTCTTCTCAACTTGGTCATGAAAATGCGACATGTCGCGATTTCGCGACATGTCACGAAATCGCGACATCCTTCCTGCCAACTACGCTTCCTGTTCCAACAGTCACGAAAACGTGACATGTCACGATTTCGCGACATGTCGCAAAATCACGCCTCTCGTTGGCCGCCGTACATCTTCCTTGCTTCCTGTCGCGATTTCGCGACCCTTCGGCACTTAACATTTTCTCAAATTCTTCTCACCATGCCGCTATTTCGTTGCATACTTGTTTTGCAAGACTTCCTTAAAAAGGTGCAGCGCATCGCTACCACTCTCACCCCTGATTTTGAAACACGCAGCGCGTCGCTGCAGTTTCAACACTTAACCCTTTTTCTTTGACGCCTTAAGTCTTTGAAACATCTCAGCCTTAAAACATTTTGCAACTGGAAAACGTGCAGCGCATCGCTACACTTTTTGGTTTAGAGCCTTCTTCGACAAATGCCCCATGATTTTGGAACATGTCAACGCGTAGCTGCAAGTTTCTACTTGAACTCCCTTCTCCAAAACGTGCAGCGCATCGCTGCGATTTTTAGCACTTAAGCTCTTTTAGTTGATTTTTCTCTTGCACTCGGCGAAAATGCGACATGTCGTGATATCGCGACATGTCGCCAAATCGCGCTCCTCCGTACAACTTTCTTCTCTCTCCTCCGGTCGACAGCGATTTTGCGACACTTTCCAAAAATGGAAATGTCGCGATATCGCGACACTTCCAAAAATGGAAAGTGTCACGATTTCGCTACACATTTGCGACTTAGCCGATTTTCTGAAAACCTGTCACGATTTCGTGACATTTCCATAAATGGAAGTGTCGCGATTTCGTGACATTACTAAAAAAGGAAAGATTTGATTTTTCATGTATTTATCTGACTGTTTTCTGGATTTTCTTGGTGCCGGTGCGAGATTTGGCTTAAGCATGAATGATTTCTAGCATGTAGAAAGTTAAGCTTGAAATAACAATGCTAGAAAGACTTGGAAAAAGGCACAACTTTAAAAAGGAGGCAAGCAAAATCTGGATTTAAACTCGAAAATTATCAAGAGGGTCCCTACTTGCCAAAAATGGAAGTTCAGGGCTTTCTAGAGGATGAAATTGATTTTTCAGTGGGGGTGTGTTGCTTCTCAACAAATGGCGATATCTGCGGGTAAAATAGTAGCACTATTTTAGAACCCAGGACTCTAGTTTCAAAACAAAAAGACCATGCATCATGCCTTGCCACAGACATTCTTCACAATAAATTGACTACCAACTGCTAGCTGTTAAAATTTCCCAAGGACATACTAGGCTGAATTACTTCAAGGAAGATTTCTGATGTGCAATTACAAAGGGTATAAAACTTTCTTCAGGATGACTGGATTGAATGATGAACTTTGGACTGATCAACTTTTCTAAATTGTAAAAAGGGGAAACCGAGTAGAGCTCTGTTTACTAGTTTAGCCTTTTACAACCTAGACAGAGTTACCCTTTAGATTTACACGACCCAAATTTACAACTGTAAGGAAGGATCTTCAACTTGGTAAAAGAAAAATAGCTTTTGGAATCTGGCTGCCTCTCTCTCATATAACTCTTTTTTTCTTTTTTTTCTTCTTTTTTTTTCTTTTTTATATATCAACACCTGAAAGGCATTAGAGAAATTACAATTTTCTTTTATCATTTGATCAATCTGGAACTATTTCAGTCTAGGCATTGATAGCCTCTGTGGATACCCAAATAATTGCATGAACCATAGTCCCCTCTTATAACCAGCTTTTCTTGGATTCCCCGGGAGTTCCTCCAACTAAACAGCATAGCAGTTTTTCTATCATTAAAACAACTGTGGCAAGCAAGACACAAAATCCAATCATCTCTCTACCTTTGTTCTGACTAACAAAATAGTTCCACTGTTCAATTTAAGCAGACTATCTCAATTAGAATAATGAGCAATGGGTGGAGACTGGATTGATCAGCTAGGAATAAAACAATTTTTAGCAGGCTGACTTTTCATTGATTGCTCAGGCAAAGCCAAAGGACAGAATATTTCAGAAGCTGAAGGACTTTGCACAGACCTCCAAGGACAGACACAGGCCTTAAAGCAAAACAAAAACAAAACTGTACAAACTATAAAATTAAAACGTACGAAGCAAATAAATAAGAAGCAAAGCAACATAAAACTAAAACAAAAGACTCGTACGAGACTTAAATAACAGACAAGGATTAACTAAAAAGCAACGAAAGAAATAAAAACTGCACGAGGCAACTAAAGATAAAAATAAATTAAGCAACAAAGAGCTCGCACATAAAATTTAAGCTAAAGCAGATAAACTGCAAAGAACTATACAGCGACAAAGGAAAAAGAAGCGAAAAAACTTCAAAGCTTACTTACAATGTATACATATGTTACAACTTCCCTGATCATTCAAAATATGCAGCAGTTGGGAAAGCAGAGAAATGGTGCCTTAAAAAATTTTTGACCATGTGCAAGTAATTTAGAAAAATTACCTTTCAGGTCCTGTTGACGAAATGCACTCCAGACTATGCTTCAAAAATTTGCTATCTGGGAAAGACTTGGGTTTACTGTCTTCCCTGTCCCATTTGAAAAACAAATCTGCAACTCCTTCAAATTAAACAAATCATATAATAACAAATCATATGATAACATGTTTATGCTTCTACTTGAAGGGTTTGCAGAGTTCTTTCAAAAGGACTGAATGTAAAAAACCCCAGGATCAAATACCTTAAAATCTTGACGAGACCCGGACCACCACATCTTCAAAATTATGTGACAACCGAAAGAAATCATGTTTTATCCGTATGCCCTGGTTCTTAACAACTTGAACATTTTGTGGTTGTTGTCTTGCTTCAATATCCAGGACTTCAATTTTTATCCCTCTAGCAGAATGCTTACAATTTGCTTTTTCACCTGAGCCTTGCTTAGATTTAACCTCATCAATGTGTAATATCCAACTGTCACTGTTGTGATGGATTAGAGCTGTAACCGTTCCCACCTTCTCAGTTGCCAAATTATAAACTCCAATATTTACATCAACATGATTTACAACCTTTTCTTTGACATTATGTTCAGAAGTTGCAGGCTTATGTTGAGACAGTTCATCAATTCCAAGTTGGCTGACCACATTCATATTTACTATCTTTTCCTCCTTTTCTTGAAATTCAACAGGTGGTCCGAGTAAGCCTCAATCAAGCTATCCTTCTGTTCAACAATGCGGGCGAGTTCATAGAGGGTGATGTCGGCTTTAAGTTCCCTCATATCCTCAATGATGTTATCCTCTTTCTCGATTACTTACGCATAGTGACATTGAATCTCACTTTCATCATCCTCCGATGAGGAAGGATCATTGTTAGGTTCCGGACTACGACATCTCAAATTATAACTCGTCCATTTTGAACTGTTGAAAATCTTGCATTTCATCCACGGGAGTCTGTACAAGACTTTCTGTCTCTTGAGGAAAAGTGAAAGAATCTGAAACCCTGGTTGTACTGTTTTTGGGTGAACTAGAAATATCAATATTTCTTTGATCTCTAGGAAAATTTAACTCACCAGGAAAAACTTCAGATTTGGGTAATGCTAGATCACAATTGTTTACTTCAAGCACTTCCACTTTGAGCTTGTCAGAACTTTTCTCTATATTTTGCACATGCTGAGTGGATGTCACAGTTAACGGAGTCTCCTTGGGTAGAGCATGACATGTTGGCACTAACTCATGATGTGGAATGGGATTCAAAATAGGCATGTTCTGTGTAACATAGGATATCAAAGGACTGCTCGAAATTTGAGGCCCTAACTGTCTTTCAAGAATTAAGGCTTCTTTATAAGCCCTTGCCAGGGTTGTGATATTAATGTCTCTCTTGAGGAAAATAGAGGTCACCGAATCCAATGCATTCTTGTAGATTTCTAAGGCCAGATTTGCATTTGGGATGTAATGGCCAGTCATTCTACCGTAAGCTCTTTGGAACCTCATATTGAAAGACCTGACAGTTTCTCCCGACTCTCTCTTGATGCTGGAAAATTGTTGGTATAACACACTGGGGTCTATCACTTCCCCAAATTGTGATATAAAAGCTTTCTCTAGGTCATCCCAGCTAGTAATGGAATTTTTGGTGAGGTTTAAAAACCAGTCATAAGCTCCCTCCTGGAGAGTGAACGGGAACAATCTGCAGGCAACATCTTCATGCTGTATATTTAACAATTTTAAAGCATTTTTAAAAGCTAGCAGATGTTCTTCTGCAGTTCTTGTCCCATCATGTTTATATATGGGGAGATACCTTTCCGGGCTTCTGGCAAGGTCATGGGCTATACCCGGGATATTCAAAGCAGTGGGGCCCAACCAATTTGCCATTATTACTTGGCTGACAGTGATGTTCTGAGTTGTGATTGGATAACTGCCAGTGGAGATAAAACTGTTCTTAACTTGAGGTCTTCTCTGGCAATTTTAAAAACTGTACTGACAACTTACAATACTGCCCGGATTTCACTGGGCCAGTTTTAAAATGTTGGTGTTAAGTCCTGTTGTTCAGGCAAAAACTCTAACCATAGAATTTTAAATCAGCACTCACAAACTTACAATACTTGAACTGAGTTCAACAGGCCCTCCTTCTAGCGCCAATTAGATGTTGGTCCGGCTTTCATACGCACCCTACGAAGGATGAGCAGGAAGCTCCGGAGACACCCACGGGACGAATCCCACTCACTTTAGGATCTAGCTGGTTATCCAAGGTGCGAGTTACAGAGTCGGGTCGAATGTCTATTCACTCTTTTTCGCTTACGGAATAGATTTCAATATGGGTCTGTCTGTTACCTTACAGGGGGTTCTCGAACTTGTTCGATAGTTGCGAAGTTGTTACTTGTTAACAATCAGATTTAACTTGATTCTTGATCTAGCTCTCATGGGTCAGTAGATTCAAATAAAAGACAAATAAAGAAAGTAAAAATGGATCATTTCACCGAAAACAAAGAGAGGGTAGGGTAGGGCAGAAAGAGAAGTTTATCAGACTTTAAACTGTAAAACTTAAAACTACCAATTTTATCTATGCTACTAGCTTCACAACAGAACAAATCCAAGAAGAAAGTGTCCAGATTTCTAAGATCACTTTCAACTAGGAGCACAAGGCAAAGTGGAACAGATCTAGCAGAAAATTATAAATCCAAGGGCAGCTGGTTAAAACTGGTATCTTTCACCGACAGCCTAGCTCACACAGTGAAGACAGAGCAATTAGAACAAACTTAACCTCAAATCTGTAATTTCCCCTAGCAGACAATAGAACAACTGAAGCCTAACAGCATATTTAAACTTGATAATGGCAGATTTACAGCATATATCTAACAAACTTTAATGGAACGGATAACGAGAAGAAGATACACTTATCACAGATCTATAAAATATTAGGCTCCTGGCCATGCTACCACAGAAAACAGCAAAAGCACATCAACTCCCAGTCCAGAAAACAAAGGATTTCACAAAATTTGCAAGAAATTGCTTATAAGCCTTTTATTTCTAAGTCTCCGCCTCCTGCGATTACATTTAGAATATGTATTTATAGACTCAGGACAAACCCTGATCTTTTTCAAAATATCTTGCTCAAACCCTAAATCTTATCACACCTAAACCCTAGGACCGGGTTTTACAATATAAAGCCATTAAAACAAAGTTGTGGATAGAACTTAACCATTCTGCAAATCTATGCAGTCAATTGCCATAAATGGAGAAGATAGAGTTGAATGCCACTTGCATTCATCCGCAACTGCAAATGAATGCTCTCATTAATTTCTGTTGGTGAGCCGGATGAGTCACCACCTCTCTCAGATCTGATCTCCGTAAAGCCATCCCTGTGTTGAAATTGTCTTCATGCTATTAATTCTGCCATAAATTTGTCATTGAATGCCCTCACCGGCATCTTCTCTTCTAGCATGGCGGTCCTTGACTAAATCCGCACTTTAACTTTGCCTTTATGGTCTTTTTCAGTTGTCCCGTAAGTGCCAGATGGATTCCTGCATGAAAGACAAAAGATTAATTAGCTCTTTAATAAAACATAAAATCAAAGCTTAAAGGATAAAACAGATTAAAATCCTGAATTTAAACTTGCATGTCGGCCTCTGTTTGTCTGTTACGCGCTTTGACACGTGTCGCTATCCCAGGAAACCTTCTGTTTACAGCTGGAATGCACTTCAGGCCCTTTGGGGAACTTTCTCTCTCCTATCGCGATTTCGCGACATGTCGCGATTTCGTGACATGTCGCGAAATCGCGACGTCCCTGGCGCTAGCGGCTCTTCTTCTCAACTTGGTCGCGAAAATGCGACATGTCACGATTTCGCGACATGTCACGAAATCGCGACATCCTTCCTGCCAACTGCGCTTCCTGTTCCAACAGCCGCGAAAACGCGACATGTCACGATTTCGTGACATGTCACAAAATCGTGCCTCTCGCTGGCCGTCGTACATCTTCCTTGCTTCCTGTCGCGATTTCGCGACCCTTCCGGCACTTAACATTTTCTCAAATTCTTCTCACCATGCCGCTATTTCGCTGCATACTTGTTTTGCAAGACTTCCTTAAAAAGGTGCAGCGCATCGCTACCACTCTCACCCCTGATTTCGAAACACGCAGCGCGTCGCTGCAGTTTCAACACTTAACCCTTTTTCTTTGACGCCTTAAGTCTTTGAAACATCTCAGCCTTAAAACATTTCACAACTGGAAAACGTGCAGCGCATCGCTACACTTTTTGGTTTAGAGCCTTCTTCGACAAATGCCCCACGATTTTGGAACATGTCAGCGCGTCGCTGCAAGTTTCTACTTGAACTCCCTTCTCCAAAACGTGCAGCGCATCGCTGCAGTTTTTAGCACTTAAGCTCTTTTAGTTGATTTTTCTCTTGCACTCAGCGGAAATGCGACATGTCGCGATATCGCGACATGTCGCCAAATCGCGCTCCTCCGTACAACTTTCTTCTCTCTCCTCCGATCGACAGCGATTTTGCGACACTTTCCAAAAATGGAAATGTCGCGATATCGCGACACTTCCAAAAATGGAAAGTGTCGCGATTTCGCTACACATTTGCGACTTAGCCGATTTTTTGAAAACCTGTCGCGATTTCGTGACATTTCCATAAATGGAAGTGTCGCGATTTCGCGACATTACTAAAAAAGGAAAGATTTGATTTTTCATGTATTTATCTGACTGTTTTCTGGATTTTCTTGGTGCCGGTGCAGGATTTGGCTTAAGCATGAATGATTTCTAGCATGTAGAAAGTTAAGCTTGAAATAACAATGCTAGAAAGACTTGGAAAAAGGCACAACTTTAACAAAGAGGCAAGCAAAATTGGATTTAAACCTGAAAATTATCAAGAGGGTCCCTACTGCAAAAATGGAAGTTCAGGGCTTTCTAAGGATGGAATCTCATTTTTCAGTGGGGGTGTGTTGCTTCTCAACAGTCCCATTATGCACATATTCCACAAAAACAATGGTTGTCACCACTATCACAATCTACAAATAAAATAAAGAATAGGGTACTATCCCTAAAAATTCTAAATCTTTTCCATATCACACACCATAAATCCTCAAGTTGTAAGGATAGTACTACATTTCCAATTAGACGGTTAGGTAGTCATCCCCAAAACTTAGAGATCTAATTCTTGCACTATGGAGTTAGTCTCCACCGAAGCTATAAACACTTGACTAGCAATGGAGTACGCTCATGCGTGGTGACACGTCTCTTTCAAAGAGACCTCTGACCACACATAAGGACAAGCTAGATTCTTGGTCTTCTTCATAACAGGTTTCACCTAATTTACTCAAGATGATTTAATGAACTCACTTTCACACACATTGGTTCTTGATTACCTCGAGTCATTACCAAACATATGAGTCGATAATTAAATTCACTGCACACACATTTGGTCCTAGAGGAATTAGGTAGTATTTAGTGAGTTTGTTTGATATCAGTAGTATGTTTGAGTCTCTGCAAAATAGTCAGTTTTCCATATCAACATCCATGTCTTCTTCCATGTCAACATCCATGTCATTGCATAAGTCTTCCATTTCACATGCCACTAGTTTGGTGCCCCTAATTAAACAACAATGCTAAACATGGTCAAGAGAAATCTAAACTATAAATGATCATTAGAGCATTAGTTAATTTGCATCCACATTCATTATCATTGCATTATCATCCATCATATATACACATGAATTCACACATAAGCATCCATAAAAAGCATAACTTAAAATTAGAAGCCATATATATATATATATATATATATATATATATATATATATATATATATATATATATATATATATATATAATTCACATATGTAAAGATCGCTAGAAAGTTCAAACATCACAACTTGGGGTGTTCAAGGTATCACACCTTCCACCCAATCAATCAAACAAGCACACGACTTGGGGGTGTTCAAGGTATCACACCTTTCTCCTAATAAAGCAAACAAGCATACAACTTGGGATGCTTAAGGTATCACACCTTCTCCACCAATTCGATAAATAATTCAATCACTCAATCACATCACATCATCAATATGTCAATTTCTAGGTTCAAAAGGTTGCGTCCTTTTGTCAAAGGTTGTGCCCTTTGCCTTGCATTCATATCATCATCTACATCAATTGCTAGGTTTAAAAGGTTGCATCCTTTTATCAAAGGTTGCACCCTTTTCCTTACATTCACATCAGCAACACATCAATTGATAGGTTCAAAATATTATGTCCTTTTGTCAAAGGTATCTCCCTTTGCCTTGCATTCACATCATCAACACATCAATTTCTAGGTTCAAAATATTGCATCCTTTTGTCAAATATTGCACCCTTTGCCTTGCATTCACATCATCAACACATCAATTGCTAGGTTCAAAAGGTTATGTCCTTTTGTCAAAGGTTGCACCCTTTACCTTGCATTCATTCCTTGTCAAAAACCCCTTTTCTATTAGGGCAAAAATAGAATCATTCATTACATCATTTACATTCCTTGCATTCAACATCATCAATTTTACTCACCATTGCATTTATCAAATTCCTTGGCACTTTCCAAGTGAACCTTGTATTTAGTGGTTTATCCTATTAACCTGACGGTTGCAGCGACTAGTTATCCATGCAATCCGATAGGATGGAAAAATCACCATAAGGACACTTACATTTTCAAAAACCCCTTCATCTGTTAGGGCAAAAACATACTCAATCACTTGCATTTTCACAAAAACCCTTCATCTGTTAGGGTAAAAATAGAATCAATCATTGCATAATTCACATTCATTACGTCATTCGTATCATCCAAATTTCCAAAATCCCTTCATTTTTTGGGAAAAAAATAGACTCAATCACTTACATTTTCAAAAATCCTTCATCTGTTAGGACAAAAACAGACTCAATCATATGCATTTTCAAAAATTTATTCATCTATTGGGGCAAAAATAGAGTCATTCCTTGCATTATTAATATCATCCATACATCAACATTCAACAAAATCAATTTCATTCATCATCACACCTTCATTCAACATTTTTCAAATACATTCACAAGTACAAGTGAACCTTGTATTTAGTGGTTTATCCTAGTCACCTTGCGGTTGTAGTGACTGGTTATCCATGCAATCCGATAGGATGGAAAAATCACCATAAAGACACTTACATTTTCAAAAATCCATTTTCTGTTAGGGTAAAAATAGAATCAATTTTACATTATCACAAACCCCTTTTTTAGTTAGGGCAAAAACAGAATCAATTTTTACATTGTCAAAATCCTTCATCTATTAGGGTAAAAATAGAATTCATCATTACACTTTTCATAATCATTGCATTTTTCCATGTCAAAAACCCCTTCATATGTTAGGGCAAAAACAAAATCATTCATTACTTCATTCATACATTTGTATTAAACATCATCAATTTCATTCATCACTACACCTTCATTCAATATTTGCCAAATACATTTACAATTACAAGTGAACCTTGTATTTAGTGGTTTATCCTATTAACCTGGTGGTTGTAGTGACTGGTTATCCATGCAATCTGGTAGGATGGATAGATCACCATAAGGACACTTACATTATCAAAAACCCATTTTTCTGTTAGGGCAAAAATAGAACCAATCATTTACATTGTCAAAAAACCATTTTCTATTAGGGCAAAAATAGAATCAATCATTTACATTGTCAAAACCCTTTTTCTATTGGGAAAAAAATAGAATCAATCATTGCACTTTTCACAGTCATCACATTCTTTCATTTTCAAAAATCCTTTTCTATTGGGGCAAAAATAGATTACATTCACAATTACATTCCACAACATCAATTTCATTCATCATTACACATTCATTTAACATTCACAAGTACAAGTGAACCTTGTATTTAGTGGTTTATCCTAATAACCTGGAAGTTGTAGTGATTGGTTATCCATACAATCTGGTAGGATGGAAAAATCACCATAATGACACTTACATTATAAAAAATCCTTCATCTGTTGGGGCAAAAATAGACTCAATTCCTTACATTGTCAAAAACCCCTTTCATCTATAGACTCAGTAACTTGCATTCAAAAATGTAGCTTACCTCCACAAAATCACTCCATATTGCATCTATCAATACATTTCTCATCATCACATCTTCATGTCAACATCATTTCCATCCATCAATCATTACATTTACACATTTGCCAAGTTCACCTACAATTTCAAGTGAATCTCGTATCTAGTGGTCTATTCTACCTCCTTGGCAATTGTAGCGATTTGCATCCATGAAATTTGGTAATATGAGTAAACCACCATAAGGAAACTTGGTCATATTCATCATCCAATATCTCATTGTTAAAAAAAAATCACTTTTTGTACCTCACCTTTAGAGTGAGACTATGCCAAGACCAATTTGGTCAAAATTTGTCATTGATGGCCTTGTTCATGAGGTTTGAAACACAGAAAAAATCATAACTTCTCATAATTTTCTTTGAAATTACACTAGTCTCTAAGGATATAGGTTGGGTAAAGTGATTGAGTAACCATTTAGGGATTTCATGTGGGAATTGCTACAATCATGAGTGGCTCCGAGGGTAAGACTATTTTTATTTTCTTTTTGCATTTGCATACTTTCATTTCAATGACGTCGGAATGCACATTCTTCAACAACATGGAATAACCCCAAACTTGGGACAACCACATTTGATTTTTATTTTCCCACAATGAGATACATCTTACATGATCATGGCATCTACACTTGGCAAAAAAATCCCTTTTCTATATTAGGGCAAAAATAAAATCATTCACTTGCATTTTATAACAACCTCTTCCACCGTTGGGGAAAAAATGGCATTACATTTACATCATTCATATCATCCACAATTACACCATACATTTCACACAATCATCTGCACAAATCTATCAATTGGCTCATGAGATGCATTCTTCACTCATTCGCCAATTGAGGGGGTAAGCTACACAATCAAAATTCTTTTGTCTTCAAGTTCATCTTTGCATTCCAATAAGAGAAAGTTGCTTCTACATCAGGCCAAACCAGGTTTTTTGTATTTTTGCACCGTGTTGTGTTTTACACAACATGGTACAAAAAGAGGCATCTGCAGACACCAAAATCTAGCCACTTGTCATCCATCCATAGCTTACCACCACAGTTATCCATTATTTATATATATTTTAATATTTATTTAAATAAAAATATTTTATATATTATATTTATATATTTAATAAATATATATATATATATGAATTAATCCCAACCATCCATCATGTTTTAATCCTAGCCATCCATTCGCCTTAATCCATGCCATTTACCCAAATTTAATCTCCACCCTTCGTCATGTTTTAATCTTGGCCACACAAATTGTGTCATTGAAACCCTAACATGACCTAATGGAAGATTATAAAAAGGAGTCATTTTTATGACTTGACCCCTAACTAAGTTCTAACAATATTTGGATTCTTCCTCACATCTTTGCCTTTGCTTTTGCTCACCACCACCTCCGCATCCACCACCGCCCACCTTGCACGAACCAGATCTAGTTTTTTTGTATTCCTTGCAACCCCCTAAATGCCCCTCCAAGTTTCTTGAGTACCTAAGGGTGTTTTTCAAGTGCCCATGGGTTTTTAACATCCTATCGAGTACCCCCAGGTATTTTCCAAGTGCCCACAGGCGTTTCCCATCATTTCAAGTGCCCATGGGTGTTTCCCATTCTATCGAGTTCCCACTAGAGTCTACAAAGTGCCCTCTTGAGTCTACTAAGTATCCATGGGCATTTATTATTATGTTGAGTACCTGTGGATGTTTCTAATTCCATATTTGTAGCCATACGACCCTCGATCGATCGCTAGGGTATATTTGTGTACTCCTCCTCTACAACAGTAACGAAGATGAAAACCACGAGTCAACATAGATAAGGTAAATAGTTGTGTGCATTTATTTCATTCATGTATTATTGCTTTCAATATTATTCTGCAACATCTAGGGTTAGTAATCATATTTTCAGAGGGTCTCACACAGTGGAGCCCTCATAGGTATTATTAACTATTTGTATGTTGTCTATTATTTGCAGCTATAGGAATCATATCATTGGAAGTTGTTGAAGCTTGAATGATCCTATCAAGGATATCAGAAGCCCATCCATAATCTGTTGGGATCAGATCAGGCGTTAAGACACCACAATCATTTGTTAACTAGGGTTTTGGAGAACCCTAGTTTATTGTAATAATTGTATCAAATAACAAGCTTTGTAAACCCCAAATTTGGGGTATTCTTTATTGTAATATTGGAGATCCACATGCATTAATAAAAGAATCTATTCCTTGTGCAATCATTTGTGTATTTACATTGCTTGTTTATTTCAATATTTCATATTTTTGGTGTTGCTTTATTTTACATCTTCAATACTTACCCATATTGGGTTCTCTATGCATATGGTGAATTGGATTATAGGATGTATTTTTTCTATTTCTTTTATAGTTTTGGTTAATGTGTCAGCCTCTTAGTTCTTCAAATCTTTTTAGGGGATTAGACAAGGTTACCCCTTGTCATAATTATTATTTATTTTGGTAGTTGAGGGATTGAGTAGGTGTATTTTAGAAGCTAATAGGGAAGGAGTATTAAAGGAAATTAGAATAGGTAGAACAGTGGAAGTCACCCATCTAATTTTTGAAGATGATGTTCTCCTTTTCACATATGGAACAGTAAAAGTTGTAGAGAAGTTAAAACAATCTTTAGATCTTTTTTGTTTGGCAACAGGTATGCAAATTAATGCATAGAAGTCAAGCATATATTTTAATTGTGTGGATCATAATCAAACCATAATAATAGGTCAAATTTTCTCCTTTGATAGATTTGATCTTCAAGAAGGGTTTAAATATATGGGGTTCTTTTTTAAACCCAATGACTACACTAAAGAAGACTATAATTGATTGATAAATAAGGTGGAAGGAATAATTTATATATGGTGCAATAAATGACTCTCTTTGGGGGGATATTGACTTTGATTAAGTCTATGTTGGAGATAATACTAGTATATTGGCAATCTTTGGATCATATATCAAAAGGAGTGTTGGAAAAAATTAGACAGTTAAGCTATAAGTTCTTATGGGTATGGGAAAGGGAAAGGGAAGGTATTCCCTTGCATAAATGGAAATCCTTAGCCAAGCCCAAGGAAAATGGAGGATGGGTACTTAAGAATGTCTTCCTATTTAGCAAGGCTCTGACAACAAAGTGTGTTTCGAAGATACTATTAAAGGAAGGCTTATGGAACAATATCATACATGAAAAGTATTTAGAGCCACTCATAGTTGAGGGGTGGAGAAGGGCCCCAATGAAGCAAACCTATAATATTTCAATATGTTGGAAGGCAATGATTCATGCCTTTTATATTGTAGGTGATTGACTTACCTAGAAAATAGGGGATGGTTCAAGGATAAGACTAGGATTAGACCCTTGGATTGATTGAGGTAATATGCATAGATTATCAAATAATGTAATTCAAACTCTAAGAGCTCAAGCGATTGGAAATATTACCTAAGCAACTGACCCAAAATACTATATAAAGTAGAGTTAGTGATGGAAGGAAGCAACAATGTTAGGGTTTCAATGCCAGAAGGCACACTAGTGGGAAAAATATGTGGGAAGACTTAAATATGGACATATCAAGTTATGAGAGGAAACTGATCAATTGGTATGGACAAATATTGGAGCTACGAGGAAGTACACTCTAAAGTTGGGGTATAATAATCTAGTGGAAGATAGCAATGAAAATATAGCATGGTGGTGGAAAATACTTTGGAGCAGAAAGCCCTATTGAAGATAAGATTGTTCCTATGGCCTTCCATGAAAAATAAGGTTTTGATGTGGGAGTATTACAGAAGAAGAGCTGAAATGGTCTAGTAAGATGTCATTTATGTAAGTCAAACAATGAAACAATTGATCATTTACTAGACAGGTTTGGAGGGAGGTTATAGCACAATTAAAGTTCCTATAGGATGGCAAGAAAATTCCTTAAGAGAGTGGTTAAAATTTTGGTTTAAAAATAGGTCATACAAAGGTTTTATAGCTCTCCCATTGTTTGTGTCTTGAGGTGTATGGTTATCTAGGAATGCAATAATTTATTAGGATGTGGAGAAACCTCCTTGCTAGGTCTCCTCCCAAATCATTGGAAGTTTCAATAACTATAATGTTTCAATAACAACAAAGGTAAATAGACAAATCACCCCTCCAAATATTGATAAATTAGGGGCATAGGGATTTTTTATGGGGATAGACAGGGGGTCCCTAGGGTTTTTGGAGCAAGAGGATTACTATATATTTATGACTCATTATTTTAAATTAAAGGTTGCATTGGGAAAAGGTTCTAATAATTATGCTAAAAGTATGGCCCTCAAATTGTTGGCTTAGTTGGTAGAATCAAAAGGAATACAAAAAATTAAATTTATGGAGACTCATAGGTGGTAATAAACTATATGATTGGTGTTTTTAGGATGGAAAACATGATTATGCAACCCATATTCTCTAAAAAAATAAGTTAAGGATTGAAGTGAAGCTTTTACTTTTTGGCATATCTATAAAGAACTAAATAGGGAAGCAGATGAACTCTCAAAGGAGGCAATTCAAATTTATCCAGGTACATGCTTAGTATAGGAATTCAATGAGGGTAATGCATTGCATTTGGTCTAAATATCTATCTAGGAGATTAATACACTCCAATTAAAGAAAGAACAGATACAGCAACTTCTTCAAAAAAAACTCAAAAGTTAGTGATTTAAAGGATACTAATTGACAAATTGGGAAGGTGTCTAAGGATATAACTTAGCATGATAGAGATACTATTTATGATGTATAAATGGTATGAATTTTAGGTCACTATTGAAATTTTGAAGAAATGCCAAAGAAGCATCTAAAGAATGTAATTTCATTTTTACTTAATATAAAATTATGACTTTTTCGAGGAAAAATAAAATCATCTTCAGTTTAAATACATTTCAACAATTTATTATTTTAAAGATAAGACCAATATAATTAAATCACCTAAAAGACTTAACTAGAGAAGGCTTTCCTCTACACTTTAAATCTATTAGAAATTTGTATACCTATACATAAAAAATGTTATAATAATAATAAATAAAATATATGATATAAAAAAGAATCATTATATACAATTAAAAAAAAATTAGTAGAAAGCAAATGATTGTGTGAGGGTTTCACCTGTAATGAGTGCAAGTGACTTTAGAGGTTATTTTTTGGGGCCTTTGGCCCTAACGGCCAACATTTTTGTGGTTTCTAATCAATATTTTAGTGGGATATGTTGTGGGGGACCCAATATGGGTTAGAAATATGTCTTTCAATAGATCTTTATGTTGTGAACTTAATTGACAATGGCTTCCAATTTGCTGCACAAAATAAAAGTGAAAATCATCTAATCAAAAAATTGATCAAAATTTGGTTTAGATAAAAAATGGTTCAGATCTCAAGTGAATTCGATGCTAAGGAGCACCTTCAAAATAAATCCATTATGGAAACCCCATTCAAGGGTAAGTATTTCAAAGACTCAGACCCAAAATTAAATTTTAAGGATGCCCTTTTTGGTGGACAACCTCAACCTAATGCTAACATTAATCTTAGGGTTTCTCATAAACCTTTGAGAATGCCTAAGATTGATCCTAGTAAAATTGAGTCGGGATGTCTTAGAGTAGCTAATGGAACTCTAGTTTTTAAGCTAGATATGGGCATCATTCAGACTAGCATAGAAGATCTAGAAAAAATAAGCCTAATTTATCATTTATTGGGTTTTCGTCCGAGCCTATCTGCTTTCAAAGTTTGGGCTACAAAAAACTAGAAAACAAAAGGTGAGTTACAAATATCTATTTATCCAAATGGTTATTTTCTTGTTTTATTTGCTAATAATGAAGATAGAGAGAAAATATTTCAAGGGGGTCCCTAGTTCTTTGGAAGGGTGGGGTTTTTTATGAAGCCTTGATATACTAAATTTAAAGCTAAAGAAGAGACGCCTTCTACTAGTCTTGTGTGGGTTAGACTCTTTGGCCTCCCAATTGAATTCTATAATCCGACTATTTTTTCTTCAATTAGAAACTATTTGGGAACTTTTATGATGAATACCGATTGTACTAAAAAAATTGAACATATTATTCATGTTTGGATTTGTGTTTTAATGGATTTTGACAAAACCCTACCTAAAAATATCTCATTACAATTTGAGGACACTTGGAAGCAAGTGGTGGACTATGATAACATCCCTTTTCATTTCCTAATTTGCCGTGAATATGGTCATTTGGCTAGTGTCTGCCCAAATAAAATTCTATATCAAAAGAAAGAGGATACAAACTTAAAAGTTTCCAAATGTCTAAGAAGAACACTCAGAAAAACAATTATGAAGGATCAATCAAAGTTATCAGCTAATATTTTTGAAATTATTTCCACAAATGATGTCCCAAATGAGGAAGAGGAAATAATGGAGACAAAAATCTTAGAAACACAAATTAAATATGCAGGGAAGGACTATGAGACAAACCAACAAATTGAAGGCTTTCAACAAGGATAAAAAAGGAGGAAATATACACAAGAAAAACAATCTTTTAAATGTTGAGACTTCAGATAATATAGGTCCCAAGATGGACTGTGTTAAACTTTCGAGTAACAGTTTGGCTTTATACACATAATCTTCGAGGTTAGAAGCTATCCAAAATTCAATTAGGGTAAGTCAAGAAGCAGGGAAAAAAACTAAATATGGATTCCAACCAAAAGGTAGGTTGCAAGACCAATCAACATCATATGGTAAAATAAGGTAAAAATCTTGTAGAGGAAGGTAATATTACTACCCTTACCAATTTTTTTAGCCCTAGTATTAATGAAGATCATCACTTGAAATATTAGAGGACTCAAAGGGAGTATTTCAAAACAAAATGAAATTAGAAGAATGATTCAGAAAAACCATCCACATCTTGTTTTTCTTCGAGAAATAAATATTTCAATAGAGGAAATGAATTCAATTGCTAGTAAAATTTGACCAGTCAGAAAAGTTACTTTCCTCAGTTTCCAAAAGTCTTCTGGTGGCATTGCTTATCTTTAGAACCCAAGAGAGGTTGCTATTCATCTTATGGTTGGAAGTTAGGGTCTTTTGGCTATAGCTATTCAAAGTAGACATTCTAACCAAATTATGTTTTGCATAATTTTTTATGCTCTGACTGCTTTGGAGGAAAAGGGAAGATAGTGGAAGGATATAACCTATATTATCTATCATTTTCCTGAAGCTTGCTTAAGCTTGGATCTTGATCGAAGGAGATTTCAATACCATGAAGAACATAAGCTTATACTGAGAGGGGAGGGTGAATAGTATAAGATAAAACTTTTTACTTCTTAATCCAAATGATAACAACAATAACATCAAATTAGTAAATAGTGCACACATCATCACACACATGAGAGACATGATTTAATGTGGTTCACCCAATGTGGGCTACTCCACGAAGAAAATATTTCTTATAATTTTTTCTCAATGAATCTTTGGGAATCAATTCCCTATTACAATGTTTATGGACATCTATACAAATGAGACACCAATCCCCTATGATCTACTATGTGGATCTCTCTCCATAGGAGACCTATGACCTCATTGTTTTGGCTGGTGATCTTCTAGAAGACTTCTACCCCCACTGATCTAGCTTGTGGATCTCTCTCCACAAGATATCTCTGTCTCACTGCTCTAGCTGATGGATATCTATCCACTGAATATTATTTTCCTCTCTGCTCTATCACCTCCAAAGCCTATTCTCAAATCTATCTCAAATCTATACCACACTATGTCTCAAATATTCTCTAACTCTACTCACAAATTTGTGCCAAAATTTGTATCAAATCTACTCTAACTCTGCTCACAAATATGTGCTAAACTCTGTCTCAAATCTACTCTAACTCTACTCACAAATCTATGCCAAACTCTATCTCAAATCTGCTCTAACTCTACTCATAAATTTGTCCTCAATTTTTCTCAAAGACTTGCTCATTCACATTCAAAACACTCAATCCAATGCTCAAAAGTTTCACACAATTATTCAAATAATGAAATACAACTTTCTCAAATATTTTCAATAATGCTTATCAAAAAATCCTTTTTACTCCACCTTATGTTTCACAACATTCATTCCAATAAAACACTTCAAACAAAAGATGATGTCCCCATACCTCTTAATTGCTCTTTTGAATATATGTATTTAAAACCTGTCTCACAAATAACCAATTCTTATTGTGCTACTTCAAGGGTTAGATAGCAATAGTCTATTTCATAACCTCCACATGAATATTCCACCTCAACAAATATTTCACCATACAAAGATTCAATAAATTTCCAAACCACTTTTACACTTTATTACTCTTAACTTTGCAAACAAAATCTCATCAACAAAAATCACCAATTACATAAGCAAAATATTTCATTTACACCTTATATCTCCTACTTGTCATTAATGCATTTAAAAATATAAATAAATCACCACTTCAATTTTTACCCCAATGCACTAGCAAACAAACCACCTTAATTTCTGCTCAAAAAAAATAAATCATTTCATAACCCCTTTTATTGCAAAAATAAAATCAACATAAAACTCCTTATATCTCCTAGCTAGTGCATACCTTAGAAAATTTAAACCTTTGGCATAAATTATTTTTTATCAAAAAATAATCTTTTTTTTACCACCTACCACCAAGAATCGAACCCACGTTACATGTTGACCCCGCACCCTAGTCGTGGCTAGGCCATTGCGTGGGCTAGTCAATCCTCACAAAACCAAAGGAGAACAAGCTCCTTAATATTCTTCACTGTCGGCACTAAAACCAAGATTCATCCACATAAAAAAAAGGGCCTCTGTGCAAATTGAACATTATTCCTTCTGCCCTCCACGTGCTGCACAAGCCAAGCTTGCTAGCTCAGCTACCACCTCACTTCGAGTGAGGATAAACCCCTTTCAACTTTGACCAAATGCACTACTCCAAAAATCGTAAAATTTGTTGTCTTCTTCCTCCACCGCGTCGAACTAAAATCGAGCAAGGTAATTAATTCAGGGGCAAATTAATTCGAACACCTTTTCTTAGGCTAAACTTTAGCCTATAAATACACATACCCTTTTTATATTTGATGTCGGCTCACTTGAAATTCGAATTTGGCGCTTCAAATTTAATTATTATATTTAATTATAATAATTTAAATCCAAGGGATTTAAATATTAAAATCCTTTTTGGGCCTTTTCTTTAAGGATAACCTTGCCACCATTAATGAATATTTTAACCTTTGTAAAATTACCACCAAGGTAATTTATAAATTCTTTCTCAAACATCATGGAGAGGTATTCCTTTCTTCTTGTTGCCTTATACCTCATGTGCCACCATGAGGAATATTCTCACAAATATTTCCATCAACTTAGGACATTAAACCTCTTGACATTAATTCCATCAACTTAGGATATCAAACCTCTTGACATCAATGACAAAAAAACATGCTCAAATTTCCAACAATCTCCCCCTTTGTCATTGATGGCAACCCTTTTTCCTTTTTCCAATTTTTCTTCCCTTGAGAAACTGCCCCCCCTGACTGAATGCTATCCCCCTAACACAAATCTCTCCCCCTTTGACATCAATGGCAAAGGGACTCCTTTGGGACTAAATATAAGACTCTTCACTCAGACCCCTCCCCACCTCCTCTTATTGAGGTGATTAATTTTAGGGTGGGAGTAAAACTACTCGCAATTTTCGTCTAAGATACTCAAAAGTCTCTTTTGGAAGTGGCTTGGTGAAAATATCCACAATATGCTCCTTTGTAGTAACATATTCCAATCTGACTTGCTTATCCATCACTTGTTCTCTTAGAAAATTATATTTGATCAAAATGTGCTTGGTCCTAGAGTGCATCACTGGATTCTTTGAAATATTTATAGCACTTGTATTATCACATGCTTTATCTTAAAGTCCTTTAAATTTTACTTCATCCATAACACCAGTGTACAACAAGAAACTGCTTCAATGTACTCTTCCTCTATTGTGGATAAGGATATTGATGCTTGTTTCTTGGTTATCCAGAAAACTAAACAATATCCAAGAAAGAACGCTCCTCCACTTGTGCTTTGTCTATCATCAATATTGCCTTCCCAATCTACATTTGTATATGCTATGAGGGTGAAATTATCACTCTTGGGATACCAAAGGTCAAAATCCATAGTCCCTCTTAAATACCTAAGAATCCTCTTTACTGCCATTGCATGTGTTTCCTTTGGTGCTACTTGAAATCTTGCCACCAGTCCCACTGCCTGCATTATATCTAGTCTTGTAGTTGTGACATATAGTAAGCTGCAAATCATAGATCCATACAATGTTTGATTTGCCTAAGGAGATTCATCCCCTTTACTCAACTTACATCCTGTAATCATGGGGGTACTTATTGGTTTGCAATCTTCTTTAGCATCTCTTTTATATGCTTAGTTTGTGAGAGAAATACACCCTTCTCTAATTGTGAAATTTTTAGTCCAAGAAAGAAGGACAACTCACCAGGCATTGACATTTCAAATTCATTCTGCATGCTCTTTGTAAATTTTTGATACATATTATCATTGTTTCCTCCAAAAATAATATCATCTACATAAAAAACCACAATTAGTAATTCATTTCCTTTATTTTTGATGTATAAGTTACTATCCACTATTCCTTTCCTGAAACCCTGTTCCTAAAGATGCTTATCCAATCTTGAATACCAAGTTGTAGGAGCTTGCTTTAGTCCATAAAATACCTTCTTTAATTTGCATACATAATTTGGCTTATCAGTTAGGTTGAATCCCTTAGGTTGCTCAATGTAAACCTCTTCTTCTAAGACACCATTGAGAAAGGCTGATTTAACATCCATTTGCTATACTTTGAAGTTTTTGAATCTTGAGAAAGCTAATTCATCCTTATGGCCTCAAGTCGTGCAACAAATAGCAAATGTCTCATCAAAATCAATCCCTTCAACCTTTGCATAACCTTTGTATACTAATATTGCTTTATTTCTAACTACCTGACCATATTTATTTAACTTGTTTCTGAAAACCCATTTAGTGGCAATTATATTCTTATATTTTGGTTGTGAGACAAGTTTCCAAGTCTCAATTTTTTCTATTTGATCCAACTCCTCATCCATTGCCTTGACCCAAAACTTATATTCTCTTGCCTCATTGAAATCCTTGGGCTCAATTTTAGACAACAAAGAAAAATTTGCATGCTCACTTGTTCCTATTATCTTTCTCCTTGTCTGTATCTCATCTAGATTTCCAATGATTAGATCTCTTGGATGATTTTTCTACACATACCTGGATGGAGTTTTAGGTTGTGTTCTTTGTGTTTCTTCTTCTTCTAATTCTTCACCTAATTCTTCTTGGCAACTTTCTTCTTCTTGATACATAATTTCTTGAGTTGGTTCTTTTGACCTTGTCTGCTCATCAACTATCACATTTATACTTTCTATGATTGTATTTTTCCTCTTATTATAGCACCTATAGGCTTTGCTCTTAGTGGAATAGCCAAGTAAAATACCCTCATCACATCTTGAATCAAACTTACCCAAATTTTTCTCTTCCCGTCTTATGTAGCATTTGCTTCCAAAAATTTTGAAATATTTTATAGTAGTTGGTCTTCCTTTCTAGAGCTAATATGGAGTTTTGTAGTGATTTACTCTTACTTGAGCTCTATTGATGATATACACTGCTATATGAAATGCATCTCTCCAAAAACTATCTAAAATATTAGACTCATTTAACATAGCTTTGGCTATAGTTTCAACAATCCTATTTTTCCTTTCAACTACTCCATTTTGTTGAGGAGTTCTTGCTGTGAAACATTCTCTTTTGATACCATGTTGTTCACAAAATTCTATGAATTATTTCGAATTAAATTATCATCCTCTATCTGATATTAAAAACTTAATAATTCTACCTATTTCATTCTTTACTAATTCTTTTAATGTCTTAAACTTCTCAAGGGTTTCTGAATTTTATTTTAAGAAGGCTACCCAAGTCATTCTGGAGTAATCATCTATAAATAACATGAAGTAATTTTCACCTTGTATACTCTTTGTCCTTGTAGGACCACATTGGTTAGTGTGAACTAGTTTCAATGGTTTAGATGACGTAAATTCTTTTGACTTGAAACTTGTTCTAGTTTGCTTTCCATGCTGACATTGTGCATAAATTATGTTTTGTGGCCTTTTTATCTTGGGTAAATCTCTAACTACCTACTTTTTGCTTATTTTAACTATGTTTTCAAAGTTCAAATGACTCATTCTTCTATGCCACAACCAACTCTCATATTCTTGTGAGAAGAAACACTTTTCTCCCTTAATCTCACTTCGCATGTAGAGATTGTTTGTATTTCTATTGGCATTTACAATGAGCTTTCTAGTTTTAGCTTTTCTAATCTCACATCTATTTGGATGAAAAGTAACCATATGCCCTTGATCATAAAGTTGGCTTACACTTAGTAAATTGTGCCTCAATACCTTGACATACAATACATTCTTTGTATTTGTATTTCCATTATGTAAACTCAAAGTTCCTTTTCCACAGATTTTTGCTGACCCATTGTCACCAAATTTTACTGATCCTCCATTGATTTCTTTAAATACAAGAAATTTACTCGTCTCCTGTCATATGACTAGAACAAGAACTATCAAGGAACCACCGTTTTATCTTATCTTGCACATGAAGAGCTATTTGTACTAACATTGACTTTACTTTCTCTTGCCCTCTTCTCCCTTTCCTAATTATTGAAGTTGTATTCTTTTTGTTTAATTCAGGAAATACCATTTTACACCATTTGGCATTGTGCCCAAAATTATTGCATTTGTAACATGTGATCTTGTCATTCATGAGAGGTGCAAAAGAATTGAAATTCCTATCAATATTATCTTTCACATAACCAGTGAAATGTACAGCTCTAATGACCATATTTGTTACATGAAAAACAATAGTCATGAAAGAGATTTTGTAACCTGTTAGGGTGCCTTGAATAATATGGTCGCATGCTTCTTCTTTGGTTATTCCTATAATTTACTTTTGTCCATGGATCTTATTTGCCTTCTTCCTTCCTGATGCCTTTGTCTTTCAATGCATTAGCATAAGTCATGGGTTCTTCTACATTTGATGTCTTTGTTCCTTGGGAGCTTGAATCCTCTTTCTATTTCCCTGACTTTATGTCTTGCTGTAATTTACCCTTAGTATTTTCAACTTCCTTCCTTAGATAATTTCCGATTCTAATATTTCACATTTTAACTCTCTTGCCTTTAGCAATTCTACCATATCTTGTTCAATTTGCTTTCCCTCTTCAACTTTTACCTTGAGCTCTATGAGGTTTTGTAGAAGTGCCACCTTTGCTTCCTCATCCTCTTGGATTTGATCCTTAAAACTTGAATTCTTCCTTCTAACCTTTTCCAAGTTTCTAAGAGCAGCAAAAAATTCCTCTTTTATGTTGATCATGGCCTCTTCTCCATTTTCTAAGATCATGTATGTTCTTGTGGGATCTTCCTTCAAGCTGTTAGGCTTTTCACGAAGGAGCCCGCTTTGATACCAATTGAAGAACATAAGGTTTTACTAAGATGGGGGTGAAAAGTATAAGATAAAACTTTTTACTTCTTAATCCAAATGATAACAACAATAACATCAAAGCAGTAAACAATGCACACATCATCACACACATGAGATACATGATTTAACGTGGTTCACCCAATGTGGGCTACTCCATGGAGAAAATATTTCTTATAATTTTTTCTCAATGAATCTTTGGGAATCAATTTCCTATTATAATTTTTATGTACCTCTATCCAAAGGAGACATCAATCCCCTATGATCTTTTTTGTGGATCTCTCTCCATAGGAGACCTTTGTCCTCACTGTTCTAGCTGGTGATCTTCTAGAAGACTTTTGCCCCCACTGCTCTGGCTTGTGGATCTCTCTCCATAGGAGACCTCTGTCCCCACTACTCTAGTTGATGGATATCTATCCACTAGAGACTGATGTCCTCTCTGCTTTGTCACCTCCAAATCCTACTCTCAATTCTATCTCAAATCTGTACCACACTCTCAAATATCCTCTAACTCTTCTCACCAATATGTGCCAAAATCCATCGTAAATCTACTCTAAGTCTGCTCATAAATTTGTACCAAACTCTATCTCAAATCTCCTCTAACTCTACTCACAAATTTGTGCCAAAGTCTATCTCAAATCTACTCTAACTCTACTCACAAATTTATCCTCAATTTTTCTCAAAGACTTGCTCATTCACATTTAAAACACTCAACCCAATACTCAAAAGTTTCACATAATTATTCAAATAATGAAACACAAATTTCTCAAATATTTTCAACAATGTTTATCAAACAATCCTTTTTACTCCACCTTATGTTTCACAACATTCATTCCAATCAAACACTTCAAACAAAGGATGATGTGCCCATACCTCTTAATTGCTCTTTTGGAGATATGTCTTCAAAACCTGTCTCACAAATAACCAATTCTTCTTGTGCTACTTCAAGGGTTAGATAGTGTTGGTCCGACTTTTATACACACCCTGTGAAGAATGAGCATAAAACTCTGATAACACTTATACGGGATAAATCCCACTCACTTTAGGATCTAGCTGGTTATCCAAGGTGTGAGTTACAGAGTCGGGTCGAATGTCAATTCACTCTTTTTCGCTTCTGGAATAGTTTTCAATATGGACTGTCTGTTACCTTACAACGGGCTCACTGAACTTGTTCAATAATGTTCAGAAGTTGTCACTTGTTGACAATCAGATTTAAAATTAATTCTTTGATCTAGCTCTTATGGGTCAGCAGATTTAAATAAAAGACAAATTTAAAAGAAAATAAAAATGGATCATTTCACGGTAAAACAAAGAGGGTAGGGTAAGGCAGAAAGAGAAGTTTATCAAACTTAACTGTAAAACAAAACTACCAATTTTATTTATACTATCAGCTTCACAACAGAACAAATCAAAGAAGAAAGTGTCCAGCTTTCTAAGATCACTTTCTACTAAGAGCATAAGGCAGATATGGAACAGATCTAACAAAAAATTATAAACCGAAGGGAAGTCGGTTAAAATTGATATCTTTCACCGACAACCTAGCTCGCACAGTGAGGACAGAGCAATTAGAACAGACTTGAACCTTAAATCTGTAATTTTCCCTAGCATACAATAGAACAAATGAAGCCCAACAACATATTTAATCTTGATAACACAGATTCACAGCATATATTTAATAAACTTTAAAGAAACGGATAACAAAAGAAGATGAACTTATCACAATCTGCAAAATATTAGGCTCCTGGCCATGCTATCACAGAAAACAAAAGCACATCAACTCCAAGTCCAAAAATAAAGTATTTAACAAAATTTGCAAGAAATTGCTTCAATAGCCTTTTATTTCTAAGTTTTCGCCTCCTGCGATTACATTGAGAAGAAGTATTTATAGACTCAGGACAGACCCTGATCTTTTTAGAAATATCTTCTTCTCCAACCGTAAATCTTATCATCTTAAACCCTAGGACCCGGGTTTTACAATATAAAGCCATTTAAAACAAAGTCTTGATAAAACTTAACCATTCTGCAACTCAGTGCAGTCACTTGCCATAAATGGAGAAGATAGAATTCGAATGCCACTTGCATTCACCCGCAACTGTGAGTAAATGCCCTCATTAATTCCCTCGGGTAATCTGGATGAGTCACCACTTCTCTGACATTTCATCTCCGCAGAGCCATCCCTGAGTTGAAAATGTCTGCAAGCCATTAATTCTGCCATAAATTATCATTAAATGCATTCATCGGCAAATTTCGGTAACTGTGTGTAGATATTTCCATTTTTCGGCCAATTCTCGACATACTCCATTAAATGGGCAGCAGCTTAGTCACCGTAAAGTCTCTTTGCGGCCAGATCTGTAAAATTTGGATGAAACAACAATTTTCGGCATCTTTCCTTTCAATACAGTCGTCTTTGATTAATTTGCACTTATCTTTGTCTTTATGGCCATTTCTCCGTTATCATGTAAGTGCCAGATGGCTTCCTGCATGAAAGACAAAAGATGGATTAGCATTTTAAAATTATTAAATCAAAAGCTTAAATATTAAAATGAAGCCCTAAAGTTCACTTGCATGTCGGCTCTATTTATCTGATACGTGGCTCGTTTGTCTTGACACGTGTCGCAAAATCGCGACACGTGTCCATTTCCACTGTCTTTTCATTCTGGCCCTTTTCTGTCCAAGTCGCAAAAATGTGACATGTCACGATTTCGCGACATGTCACGAAATCGTGACCTTCCCTCTTGTCGACTTTTCTCCTGCGACATGTCACGATTTCGACATGTTCTCTCTTGCTTTCCTCAATGTGACTGTCATCGTGACTGCTTTCTTTGTCGGATCGCGACTCTTTTTGTCGCGATTCGTGACTTTTTGCGTGATTTCGCGACACCTTTCCCTTCCTTCCTTCCTTTGCTCTTGTCGCGATTTCGCGACACCTTCCTTTCTTCTGTCACGATTTCGTGACATTTTATGCCTTAGTTTTCTTTTTGTTTCTTTTGCTCGTGATTTTGCGACATTCCCCGTCGGATTTCGCGACATGTCACGAAATCGTGCCCCTACTCACTTCTCTTCCTCTCCGTCAGATGCGACATCGCGATTTTGTGACATGTCACGAAATCGCGACCTTTTCATGCCTTAGTCACTTTTTCTCTCGCAGCCGCAAAAATGCGACATGTCGCGATTTCGTGACATGTCGCGATTTTGCGACGTTTCGTACAATCTTGCCTTCTCTCTCCAAACTTGTCACGATTTTGCGACATGTCACGATTTCACGACGTTCCGTACAATCTGGCTTTCTCTCTCCAAAACTGTAGCGATTTCGCGACATTTCCAAAAATGGAAATGTCGCGATATCGCGACATTTCCAAAAATGGAAAGTGTCGCGATTTCGCTACGCTTTTTTGACTTAGCTGATTTTCTGAAACCTGTCACGATTTCGTGACATTTCCAAAAATGGAAGTGTCACGATTTCGTGACTTTGCCAAAAATGGAAAGTTTTGATTTTCAATGAATTTATCTGTCTGTTTTCTGTATTTTTTTCATACCGGTGAAAGATTTTCTTTATCCATGAATGATTCTAGCATGTAAAAAGTGAAGTCTGAGATAACAAAGCCATAATGCAAGAATACTTGGATACTTTGACACAGGCAAAACTTGAAGAAGAAAGAGGCAAGTAAAAATTTGGAATTAAAACCTGAAAATCATCAAGAGGGTCCCTACTGCAAAAATGAAAGCTCAAAGTTTTCAAAGGATGGAAATTCATTTTTCAGTGGGGGTGTGTTGCTTCTCAACAAATGGCGATATCTGTGGGTAAAATAGTAGCATTATTTTAGAACCCAGGACTCTAGTTTCAAAACAACATAGACCATGTATCTTGCCTTGCCACAGATATTCTTCAAAATAAATTGACTACTAACTGATAGTTGTTAAAATTTCCCAAGGACATACTAGGCTGAATTACTTAAGGAAGATTTCTGATGTGCAATTACAAGCGTATAAAACTTTCTTCAAGAATGACTCGGATCGAATGTTGAACTCTGGATTGATCAGCTTTTCTAGATTGTAAAAAGGGGAAACCGAGTAGAGCTCTATTTACTAGTTTAGCCTTTTACAACCCCGACAGAGTTACCCTTTAGATTTACACGACCCAAATTTACAACTGTAAGGTAGAATCTACAACTTGGTAGAAGAAAAACATCTTTTGAAGTCTTGGCTGCCTCTTTCATTATATAACTCTTTTTTTCTTTTTTTCTTTTTTTATCTCTCTTTTTTTTTTTTTATATATATATATATTGGAAATAACAGAGTGCCAATTCAACTTTCATCTCTTTCTTTTGAAATACATCAACATCTGAAAAGCCTTAGAAAGAATAACAATTTTCTTTTAATATTTCATCAATCTGGAACTGCTTCAGCCTAGGCACTGATAGCCTCTTGGATACTCAAATAATTACATGAATCATAGTCCCCTCTTATAACCAACTTTTCTTGGATTCCCTAGGAGTTTCTCCAACCAAACAAAGATAGCAGCTTTTTTATAATTAAAACAACTGTGGCAAGCAAGACACAAAATCCAATCATCCTTCCACTGTTGTTCTGACTAAAAAATAGTTCCACTGTTCAGTTCAAATAGACTATCTCACAATTATGATAATGAACACTGGATTGATCAGCTTAGAATAAAAACAATTTTTGGAAGGCTGACTTTTTTATTGATGCTCAGGCAAAGGTTAAAGAACATAATTTTAAAAGCTAAAGAACTTTGTATAGACTTCCAAGGATAAACACAGGCCTCTAAGAACAAAATAAAATAAAACTGCATAGACTTTAAAATAAAACTGTACAAGCAAAGAAAGAAAACAAAATTGCAGGGTTATTTACAAAGGAAACAAAATAAAACTGTACAGGCATTAAAGGAAATGAAATAAAACAAGACTGCAGAGCTATTTACAAAGGAAATAAACTGCACTGACCTTAAATAAAAATAAAATACATAACTTTAAAATAAAACAACACTGTACAGACACTTCAACATAAAACTAAAATAAAATAAAACACTGTACAGAAATTTAAATAAAACTAAAATAAAACAACTAAAAATTGTACAGGCAATTAAAATTAAACTAAAGCAAAGCAACTAAAAACTTTATAGATTAAAATTAATAAAAAACAACTAAAAACGTACGCAATTAAAATTAAACTAAAATAAAGAACTAAAATAACAGTAATTAAAATTAAGCTAAAGCAAAAACTAAAAATTGCAGAGTTATTTACAATGTATACACATGTTACAACTTCTTTGTGACTCATTCAAATGATACATTGGACGGAACAGTCGAGAAATAATGTTTTAAGTATTGACCATTAACAGGGAGGTCCAGAAAATTACCATCAAGGTCTTGTAAACGAAATGCATTGTTACCCGTAATCTCAAGCAATCTGGTACGGGCCTATCCACAGTGGTCGCAACTTTGTATGCTTACCCTTCTTCTCATGGGCCTTGTCCCATAGAAGCACCAAGTCCGCCACATCGAAAGCTTTCACTTTGGCCCTCTTGTCAAACCACCGCTTGACGGTTTCTTGGTGCCGATCGAAGTGTTCCAGGGCTTGGAGTCTTTCATCCCGCAAGTTAGTTAGATCTAAAACACGAGCTTCTCGTATCTCCTTGATCCTCAAAATAGTCTAAGACAAATTGGTAAGTAGGTAATTTCAGAGAGATGGGAACAATTGGTTGGGTACCATACAACAAAGCAAAAGGGGAAGTTTTAAGAGCCACTTTATATTTTATCCGGTCAGCCCAAAGTGCATATTTCAATAATGTATGCCACCGCTCGGGTTTGTCTCGTCGCAGATTTCTTAATGGCATTCATTAAATTCTTGTTTGTGGACTCACCACCCATTGCCTTGGGGATAATAGTTGGATGAAAATCTGATAACTATCCCCATCCGGTATGCCCATTCCGCAAACTCCAATGATTGGAAGTCTGGTCCATTATCACACACCAAATTCAGAGGAACCCCAAACCTAGTTATGACATTTGACTCTAGAAATTCAATCACTTCATGAGTTGTACTTCTTGTGGTGGTCGCTTTCGACCCATCTTGTGCAAGTAATCGTAGTCGTTAGAACATACTTATGCCCTCGCTGAAGAATTTGGATTAATCACTCCCACAAAATCAAGTCCCTATTGCATGAAAGGTTTATTTATTACAACAAAGCTGCAATGGTAGAGCCCGATTGGCCTCTTTGGCTGCAAAATTTTGGCACCGATGGCAAGTCCTCACATGCCGATGTGCATCTTTAAATAGTGTAGGCTAGTAATAGCCTGCTCTCAATATTTTATGCGTAGTAGCAGATCCTGATGAATTTCCTGCTCCTAACTTTTCATGAAAACTGGACATGACTTCATTGACTTCACTCCGAGAAATGCATCTCAAGAAAATGCCAACATAATTCTCTCTGTACAAATTACCTGCTTTGAGGAGATAATGAGCAGCTTTTAGTTTTAATGCTCTCCTTTGGGTTCTGTTCAAGTGAGACGGGCAAATTCCAAATTGCAGCAGATGAATAATATCTCCATACCAGTCATCAGATTCAGAATTTAACTGATTAACTTCTTCCCGTATAGGTATTTCGGCAATGTGTCGGGACAAACCAAGTCCTCTGATCAATTTAGCAGGCCGAATCTCTAAGTCATACTCTTGCAACCTTGTAACCCAATTACCTCTTAGTTCACCCAACTCATTCTGACTTAATAGGTATTTAACAGCTGGGTCTAGAACTATAGCATGAATTCTGCTTCTTAGTATGTAGTGCCTGAACTGCTTAACCGCTCTCACCAAGGCATAAGCTTGTTTGTCTAAATGAGAATATTTCAGCTCAGCCCCTTTTAAATTGGTACTCTTGAAAGCAATTGGATGTTCCCGGTTTCCTCCGTTGGGTCGAATTGCAGCAAGTGTATGTTCAGAAGAGAAGGTGTACAGATAAAAATCTGCACTGAAGTCTGGGCTTACCAGAACTGGTGCTTGTTTGATGGCTGTCTTGATTTCTTGGAAGGCTGTTTTAGCTTCTGTGGTCCAGATAATCTGAGCAGTTTGCTTTAGCATGTCATTCATTGGCTTGACTATCTCTCGCAAAACCGGAGATGAACTTCCTGACAAAGTTAATTTTTCCAAAGAAGGACCTCAACTCTTTCTTGGAGTTGGGAAATGGTATGCCGGATATGGCTTCAACTCTTCTCGGATCCATGGAAATGCCATCTTTTGTGACCAAGTGCCCAAGGAGCTTTCCTTCTGTTACACCAAAAATGCACTTCTTCGGATTCAAAGAAATGCCAAACTCCCTGCATTTGTTAAACACAGACTCCAAGTGTTTTACATGGTCAAACCGAGATTTAGAGAAGACTCGTTAAATCATCCATGTAAACAACAATACATTTACCCATAAGGCCCTTGAAAGCATGATCCATTGCTCGTTGAAATGTAGCTCCGGCATTTATTAATCCAAATGGCATCCTCTTGTAAGCAAAAGTTCCCCACTTAGTTGTGAAAGCAGTTTTCATTCTCTCTTCCTTCTCAACCAATATCTGATTATACCCTGAGAAACCATCCAGGAAAGACATCATCTCCGAACCATTGACAATCTGCAACACCTCATCCATAGAAGGCAGAGGATAATTATCTTTCTCAGATGCCTTGTTTAAATTTCTAAAATCCACACACAGGCGGATCTCTCCATTTTTCTTTCTGACTGGCACCAGATTGGCCACCCAAGTAGAATGCCTGATGGGAAAAATAATGGCTGCACTCAATAGTTTTTCTACTTCTTTCTGGATGAGGGGCTCTAACAGAGCATTGACATGCCTCTGTTTTTGCTCGAAAAGGTTTGCAAAATTCTTTTAAAGGTATAATATGAGTGTAAACTTTAGGATCAAATACCTTTAAGTCTTTGTATGACCAGGCCATAACATCCTTGGACCTGTGAAGAAAATCAATCATACTTCTTTTTATTTCTGGATCACAGCTTCTTAGCCAACTTGATGTGCCTCGGGATCTTCTTCGACTCCCTATGTTCAAGTTTTCAGCCTCACCGTCTGTGGCACCCACATAATCCTCGGAATTCACCTTTTTCTTGATTTTGTCAACATCAAAGAGCCGCTCCAGTTCTACCATCCCTTTTGGAATTCTATTGTCCTTCAACCTTATTATTCCCCTCGTCATCATCTAACTGCTCCAGCAGAGTATCCCTTTGGCCCTCATCGATTATAGCATTTTCAAATGTGTTAGTACTCTGCAAAAAGTTTACAATCTGTTGATCATCAGAGAAAACCTAAAAATTATCTATATTGTTTGGAACTGAAGGACAAGGGACTAACTCAATTGAAAACTTATTCCATTTAAATTCTTCCAATGGTTTTAAACTTGCACTCGAAGAAGCCAAGACATCTCGCATGTGAATTTTCCTCTCTGGGTATGTGTGTAGATTGAAAGCATCAAAGTCTTCTACAAGATCCCAAGCACGATGTTTGTATCCTTTTAAATAAGATGCTTTACACCGGAATTTACCCTTGACTTGATTTGCCACCAATTCTGAATCAGTAAAAACTTGAATATTTCTTGCTCCTTTGTCCAAAGCAAATTTCAAACCTAATACCATAGCTTCATACTCTGCTAAATTATTTGTACAAGGGAACTGTAGGCGGTAAGACATAAAATATGTCTGACTTTCAGGCCCTTTAAGGACTGCCCCTATTCCAAAACCCTGTTTAGATCTAGCCCCATCCACATGAAGTGTCCAGACTTCATTACTATGAACAGGATGAGCTTTATTAAACTTGTTATTTTGCCCCGTTGTTAAATTGTAGACTCCAATATCTACCTCCGCAATATTTACAGTTTCATTCTCTGCATTGTACTCAGTAATTGTATGCTTGTACCTGGGTTCTCTTTCAACCCGTAATTGATTTGCCACTCCTTTCCATGGCAACCACATGTGTGAAAAATCTGTTGCCAAGTATCCGTTCAAAGATCTCGACCAATCCCTACTCAAAAGCATCCCGTACCCCACAGGGATATCCACAACCTGGATTTCAATTTTATGTTGAGCCCTTGGCTCAGATGCTAATTGGATATGAATATTTTGAAGCTCTCCAACAACTTTAACCTCTGATTTGTCCAATTGGACAACTCTCCTTTCGTACTTCATTGGGGTCGACCCAACTCGCTGACAAATGGCCAAAGGCATAACATTAGCAGATGCACCCGAATCTACCAAACAATTGTGTAAGTTCTTCCCAAAAATACGAACAGTCAAGAAAAAGGGGGAACTTCAGTTTTTTCTTTGTACATGGCTAGATTGGCATTTGCTATTTTCTTCCCCTTGTCCACAGGTTTAGTAGTGGGGCCAGAGTATGTTTTTATCAAATTGTCTCTCTGCTTCTAAAATCTGTGCCAACTCATGTAGAGTAATGTTGGCCTTAATCTTTTTCATATCCTCCACTATGTTATATCCTTTATTAAGTGGAGGGACAAAAGCATCTGGTCCTCTCAAATTCCCTCCCTTTGGTGGAGATGGATTATTGCTTGGAGAGGGGTCTGGAGGAACATTGTGAGAGTTGTCCAGAGGGGTTGATGTAGTATTAGGCTCCGAATTCCTGTTTCTCAGGTTGTAGTTATCTCTTCTGTACTGCTGGAAAGCCTGCACCTCATCCATAGGCATTTCAACTACATTCTCGGATTCATCCGGGAAAGTGAAAGAATCCAGGACCATAGCTGCACTGTGGCCGGATGAACTTGGGCCATCAGCAGCTTCTTTGATTTTTTAGAGAGATCAAATCCCTAGACAAGGCTTCAAATGCATTACAAAATTCCAGACAGTCCAACTCCCCATGCTGAGAAGTGGCATGTATTCTCGCACCAGTTGGGCAGAGCTAAATCGCAAATATTCACATCATGGCTTTTACCCTTGTAATCTTTATTAGGTTCATACGGGGGCCGGTTGAATCTGTTCGGTTGATATGAATACCTGTTGGAGTTGTCCCCAGTAGAAACTTGCCTTTTAAAACTCAAGAAATCATTGGCCAGCTTCTGAACAATCTTTGAGACTTCTTCAACTCTTGCATTGTCAACCTCTTTGCCTGGGTTCTGTACATTCTCAACAAAGTGCTACATCTAATGGATTTGCTGATGGTAGAGTCTGACAAACTGGCAGCATCATCTGATGTGGAATGGGATTGAACATAGGGAGAGCTTGTGTAACTAGAGGAACTTGCTAAGCATTTAAAGGCTGGGGTCCCAACTATCTTTCCAGAATCAAAGCTTCTTTATAAGCTTCATCAAATTAGTAACAGTGGGATCTCTCTTCAAGAAGATAGAGGTCATTGGATCCAGAGAGTTTCTAAAGATCTCTAATGCCAGGTCTGCATTCGGTACATAATACCCAGTAAGTCTACCATAAGCTTTCTGGAATCTAACATTATAAGATCTGATAGATTCACTTAATTCTCTTTTGATGCCAGAAAACTGCTGGTACAATATACTAGGATCTATCACTTCACCGAATTGTGACACAAAAACTTTTTCTAAGTCATTCCAACTGGTGACAGAATCATTAGTGAGATTTAGAAACCAATCATAAGCTCCCTCCTGGAGAGTGAACGGGAATAGTCTACAGGCAACATCCTCATGCTGTACATTTAATAATTTCAAAGCATTCTTGAATGCAACCAAATGTTCTTCTGTAGTTCTTGTCCCATCATGTTTATATCTAGGGAGATATCTTTCCGGATTTCTGGGAGGTCATGGGCTATACCCGAAATATTCAAAGCAGTGGAACCCAACCAATTTGCCATTACTACTTGGTTGACAGTGATATTCTGAGTTGTGGTTGGAGTAACTATCAGCGGTGATAAAACTGTTTCTGACAGAGACTTGGCCCTTCTGAGGCTACTTCTTCTCGGAGTTTCTAATTCAGGGACAAGGAGCTCTCCAGCTCTGGGGTGGGACCTTGTTACCCTGTATGTAGAATCCAACTTTTCACAAGCACTTACAAACTTACAATCCTTAACAGAGTACTGAACTTGAGGTCTTCTTTTCTGGCAATCTTAAAATATTGTACTGACAATTTACAATACTGATCGGATTTCACTGGGCCCTCCTTCTAGCGCCATTTTTAAATGTTGGTCCGACTTTTATACACACCCTGTGAAGAATGAGCATAAAACTCTGATAACACTTATACGGGATAAATCCCACTCACTTTAGGATCTAGCTGGTTATCCAAGGTGTGAGTTACAGAGTCGGGTCGAATGTCAATTCACTCTTTTTCGCTTCTGGAATAGTTTTCAATATGGACTGTCTGTTACCTTACAACGGGCTCACTGAACTTGTTCAAGAATGTTCATAAGTTGTCACTTGTTGACAATCAGATTTAAAATTAATTCTTTGATCTAGCTCTTATGGGTCAGCAGATTTAAATAAAAGACAAATTTAAAAGAAAATAAAAATGGATCATTTCACGGTAAAACAAAGAGGGTAGGGTAAGGCAAAAAGAGAAGTTTATCAAACTTAACTGTAAAACAAAACTACCAATTTTATTTATACTATCAGCTTCACAACAGAACAAATCAAAGAAGAAAGTGTCCAGCTTTCTAAGATCACTTTCTACTAAGAGCATAAGGCAGAGATGGAACAGATCTAATAGAAAATTATAAACCGAAGGGAAGTCGGTTAAAATTGATATCTTTCACCGGCAGCCTAGCTCGCACAGTGAGGACAGAGCAATTAGAATAGACCTGAACCTTAAATCTATAATTTTCCCTAGCATACAATAGAACAACTGAAGCCTAACAACATATTTAATCTTGATAACACAGATTCACAGCATATATTTAATAAACTTTAAAGAAACGGATAACAAAAGAAGATGAACTTATCACAATCTGCAAAAGATTAGGCTCCCGGCCATGCTATCACATAAAACAAAAGCACATCAACTCCAAGTCCATAAATAAAGTATTTAACAAAATTTGCAAGAAATTGCTTCAATAGCCTTTTATTTCTAAGTTTTCGCCTCCTGCGATTACATTGAGAAGAAGTATTTATAGACTCAGGATAGACCCTGATCTTTTCAGAAATATCTTCTTCTCCAACCGTAAATCTTATCATCTTAAACCCTAGGACCCGGGTTTTACAATATAAAGCCATTTAAAACAAAGTCTTGATAAAACTTAACCATTCTGCAACTCAATGCAGTCACTTGCCATAAATGGAGAAGATAGAATTCGAATGCCACTTGCATTCACCCGCAACTGTGAGTAAATGCCCTCATTAATTCCCTCGGGTAATCTGGATGAGTCACCACTTCTCTGACATTTCATCTCCGCAGAGCCATCCCTGAGTTGAAAATGTCTGTAAGCTATTAATTCTGCCATAAATTATCATTAAATGCATTCATCGGAAAATTTCGGTAACTGTGTGTAGATATTTCCATTTTTCGGCCAATTCTCGATATACTCCATTAAATGGGTAGCTGCTTAGTCACCGTAAAGTCTCTTTGCGGCCAGATCTGTAAAATTTGGATGAAATAGCAATTCTCGACATCTTTCCTTTCAATATGGCTGTCTTTGATTAATTTGCACTCGACTTTGTCTTTATGGCCATTTCTCCGTTATCATGTAAGTGCCAGATGGCTTCCCGCATGAAAGACAAACAAGGATTAGTATTTTAAATATTAAATCAAAACCTTTAAATATTAAAATGAAGCCCTAAAGTTCACTTGCATGCGGCTCTAATTATCTGATACGTGGCCTGCTTTGACTTGACACGTGTCGCAAAATCGCGACACGTGTCCATTTCAGCTGTCTTTTCATTCTGGCCCTTTTTTGTCCAAGTCACGAAAATGCGACATGTCACGAAATCGCGACATGTCCAGCGTCTTGCAGCTTTTCTTCGTCGCTGCCGCGAAAATGCGACATGTCACGATTTCGCGACATGTCACGATTTCGTGACATGTCACGAAATCCGCCCCGCCCTTGGCCTTCTTTTTTTGCCGTGTCACGATTCATGACATGGCGCCTTCCTTCTTTCCTGTCGTGAATCGTGACCCCCCCTTGCCTTCTTTGTTTTGCCGTGTCGTGAAATCGCGACACTCGCTTGCTCGCGCTTTTCCTATGTCACGAATCGTGACATCACGATTTCGTGACATCTTCTTCTTCCTGTTTTTGCGTCGCGATTTCGCGACACCTCATCCGCCCCGGGCCTTTTCTCTCCAATGTCACGATTTCGCGACGTCGCAAAATCGTGACGTCGCGATTTCACGACATTTTAATGCCTTAGATTTTTCTTTTGACTTGGCCCTTTTTTTGTTGTTGCTCGCTTTGGCCGTTGACTTTGACCCGTCGCGATTTCGCGACATGTTTTTGCCTTAACCATTTTCTTTTCATCCACCCGCAAAAATGCGACATGTCGCGAAATCGCGCCCCCTCTCGAAACTTGGCTCTTCCTCTCCAAAACATCGCGATTTCGTGACATGTCACGAAATCGCGACCTTTCTGTGCCTTAGTCACTTTTTCTCTCCAGCCACGAAAATGCGACATGTCATGATTTCGCGACATGTCACGATTTTGCGATGTTCCGTACAATCTTGCCTTCTCTCTCCAAACTTGTCGTTATTTTGCGACATGTCACGATTTTGCGACGTTCCGTACACTCTGGCTTTCTCTCTCCAAAACTGTAGCGATTTCGTGACATTTCCAAAAATGGAAAGTGTCACGATTTCGCTACGCTTTTTGGACTTAGCCGATTTTCTAAAACTCGTCGCGATTTCGCGACATTTCCAAAAATGGAAGTGTCGCGATTTCGCGACTTTGCCAAAAATGGAAAGTTTTGATTTTCAATGAATTTATCTGTCTTTTTTCTGCATTTTTTTTCATACCGATGTAAGATTTTCTTTATCCATGAATGATTCTAGCATGTAAAAAGTGAAGTCTGAGATAACAAATCCAGAATGCAAGAATACTTGGATACTGTTGAGTGGTGTTTTCACCCGATTGTGAAAGCATACTCTCCGGTAGGATCTGAGTCCAAAAATCCTCTGCTTGCAAAGAAAAGAACTTTCTCCAAGGTTCCTGTTATGCTTAAATAATGTTGTTCAAATGAAATGCCAGGAATATCTTAGGGTTTGCAAGTGGATGTTAACAAGGGGCACCGGGGTTTATCTAATTTGAATTTACAATGGACTCAAAGTGAATAAATCTATTCTAATCTTCAATTCTAATGGATTTTCAATTGCTTATTCAAATACTGTAATTAAACTGCAAGAAATAAAATAAGGATTTGAAAGATAAAGCAAAATAAATGGAAATAAGATTAAACTACAGTCAGAATACTGTCATCAATTCGATGAAACCGAAGATACTGAGGTTTTATGCATGCAACCTAATCTAATGAACCTGCAAACTCGCACAATCCAAATAAATTAGGTGTTGGTTTCTAGGGTTTCTCCTGTAATTCCAGACTTAGGCATTCGCATGAAGCAACCAAGCACACTTGCATTAAACTTCACCTAAAAGCCTCAGAAATCTGGAATGAAAGATAAAACATTAAATCATGCATGCACAAAATGACTCCTTCTTTCTCATCAATGAGATGCCAATACTCTGTATTTTATATTAAATGATATGTCAATTACATTCAAAGAATGTTCCAGGCAAAAATATTCCAGAACAAAAAAGAAGGAAATTGCCCAAGTGCAGGCCCAGAATAGCACGAAGCTCTTGTCTCTGCAACTCTGCAATCGGCAATTTCCAACCCTTCCTTCAATCTGCGCTTCTGGATTTATCCTAATGGAAACGGCTCTTCGATTCTCCCTGGTCGCTTCGCTTCACCTTCCTGCATGTGACCTTTCGAATTCCCACCTTTTCCTTGTCTTTATTCCATGTTTAACGCCAAAACGCCTAAAATCCTCCGTTGCATGTAATGCCTCTGCAAACCTGACACCTGCATGCCACGTGTCACACGCCCTCTGCGCCTTCTATAACGCCATTCTATGAAAAACCCGACAAAAACTGCATGCCGCCTGTTCACCTTCTTGGCCGCGAAAATGCGACATGTCGCGAAATCGTGACATGTCGCGATATCGCGACGCTCTTCCCGACCGTACGTCTTCGGCAGCATCTTGTCGCGATATCGCGACCGTTTTTGCTTTTGAACCTTCTTTCACCAAGCTGTAGCGAAATCGCTACCATTTCTCCGTCGGGCTTCCTTGGCAACTTTACGTCGTGACATCGCGACCATTATCACTCTCTTGCCTTCTTTCAACAAACTGTCACGATATCGCTACCGCCTTTATCTCCGTAACCTTTCCACAAACTGTCAGGATATCGCTACCCTTTTTCTTTGCGTCTCCTTCATCAAACTTTTCGTGATATCGCTACCGCTTTTTTTCGTACGCTTCACGTCGTACCATTTTTTCTTAAGATTGCGACTTTTCTCCTTTCTTTTCCTGGCGACATTTTCTCGTCTGTTTTCCGAAACACGTCGCGAAATCGTGACCACTTTTCATCGTCGTCAGATCGAAATGACACTTTTCATCATCCGTACGCTTCGGCAAAACACGTCGCGAAATCGCGACCATTTTCATTCTTTTCCAACGGCATGTCACGATTTCGTGACACCATTTCTTTTCTTCTCAACGGCATGTCGCGATTTCGCGACACCTTTTCTTTTCTTCTCAGCGACATGTTGCGATTTTGTGACAACTTTCAATTTTTCTTTTCTCTCCTCTTCGGCAGCGATGGAGCTACATGTCACGATTTCATGACAACTTTCCTGTTTCAGCGATGGCGCGACATGTCACGATTTCGCGACATGTCGCGATTTCGCGACACTTTCAACACTTAGGCATTTTTTCTCTTTTCTTCAATTTTAGCATCTGGGTCACCGAGATTCTTCTCTGCAAGCCTACAAAAAGGTGGGTCCCCAATTTTGGGGTATGTTGTGGATCACCCACAACAAATGGCGACTTTGCTGTCAAATGCTCTTGAGCATTTTAGTAAGAACCCAACCTGAAACATATCACAAACTCGCAAATATACGTTAGCACATAAGCAAAATAACAAATGCCCAAAGATCAGAAGTACATGAATCATCAGAATCATCAAGTATCAGCTCAGTGTGTGCAATGTGCTTTCATTCCCTATCGTTTGAAATTGATCAACATTCCATTATCAGTTTTGCATGAATGCATATATGGGATGGTGACTGATTTGTGTACCCTAATGAATGTGCAAGGAGATTTGCTTCCATAAAAGGCATGGTCCTTCTTCTATTACTATGTACAAGCATTCAAGATTGCCAAACCCTCTTAGGATCCACTAATTCATTACCTTATTGTATCCCAAAGTTGGTTATGAGTCCCTACTATCTAGAACCCATGTGCAAGTGAATGTGAAATCAGAACTTTGGGGAATCGAGACTCCCAACCAACCGAGATGAGAGTTTAACCTTATCCTTACTATTCTGATTTAGAGTTCATTACCTCACTTTAAGCAAAATAATTAAACCAGTTATGGAAGAAATGGTCATGCTAGTCTAACCCTCTAGACAATCGGTGGTCTTGTTTTTTAGGCAAGACATGATGCCATGCATGGGCATATCTAACCCCACAATCCAAAACTTATCTCCATTTCTTTGGACCTTGGGGATGACTACCCATCCCTTGCAGAGGACAAGTAGTACGATCCTTACAATCCAAAATAAAGATGAGATGGGAAAAATTTATTTATTATTATTTTTTTTTTACTTCTTGGACCTTGGGGATGACTACCCATCCTGGCTAGGGACATGTAGTACGATCCTTACAATCCAAACTTTAGATGAGAAATATTAATTTTGTTGCTTAGACCTTGGGGATGACTACCCATCCTTTGTAGAGGACAAATAGTACGATCCTTACAATCCAAGATTTATTATGAAATGAGACATAAGAGCTTTGGGGAATCAGATTCTCAACCAACCGAGATGAGAATTTATGCCCTATCCTTACTACTCCATGTGGGTCAAATCAAAGCTTTGGGGAATTGGATCCTCAACCTAAGTTTGATGAGGATTTAACCCTATCCTTACTACTCTGATTTTAGGCTTTAAGCTCAATGGAAGTGGTCAAAACCACTTGTTTTAAGGATCATGTTGCATAATAGGATAGACATGAAAAACTTCTTTCGCCCAACCTTTTCCTCCAAGTTAGGTTTTGATCATTTTGCTCAAGATCCTTTTTAATGTATGAGACGTGCTTGGTTCTAGATATCTCAAGACTCAGTTTCCAACCTTAGGAGCTACTTACATATATGTTATAACACAACCCTAAGAGGATTTGACATACTTTAATGGCTTGTACCTAAGATGCATATGTAACTAAGATGAGATGTATGTAAGGTGAGATGGAACATGAATGCATTATTTCTTGAATTACAAATGGAATGAATTGTCATGCAAAACTGACTCTTTCATGCATCACAAAATCAAACAATATAATTAAATTGCTTGTGTTACTTGTGGAGCTTTTACAAGACAATTCCAATATTTCATATTCTCCTAGCCTTAAGCATAAGTTGACATCTCAATTTTATTTTATTTTATTTTATTTTTTTTTTATAAAAACAAACAAAGCATGCCAATTGAAATCAAACACACAACTTAAATCATGATTAAACTAAGGATCCAAAAAATAAAATTTGAAAAACACAAACGAAAACCAAAACCCAAACACAATCCCAAAAACAAAAACTTGAAAGCCCACACCAAAAAAAACAAAAATTATATACACTATTGTACAAGATGATGCCAAGCTTGGACTATTACTTTCCTGGATCCCAAACATGATTAGAATATATCAAAAAACATATGACACAATACACATGCCAAATTTTGTAGGAATCCAACAACAATAAGATCAAACCGAGCAATGCAACAAATTTCAACTTGCCATGCTCACCATTCCACTTTGATTTAGTTCTATTACCAACATCATAGGTGAGATTCAAATCAAATTGGTTAGACAATAGTTGATATTCAATTTTATCTTGTCTATTCTTTAAAGTGCAAGTTTCATCGTTCCCTTCATGATTTAGAAGTAGGCTTTCTTTTTCAAATGTGAGATGTTGCAAACAAGAGCCTATTTCTAAAAATCTTGACTTCAAATCATTTTCCAGGATTTTAAAGCAATCAAAATCATTCAAAACTTGACAAGCATCAACAAAGTTTGGCATTTCCTCATTAATGATGTTAGCATCCAAAGGGACATCATGTGACCTATCACTTGAAATTTTTGTAGCTACTACCAAAGGTACAGATTTCCCCTTGTCATCCATACTCAACCCATCATGATTAAAATTTATCGTAACTTGATGAGTATTAGTAGCCTTTTCTTTTTTCTCTTTGTCTTCTTCATCATCCAATACCTGTTCAAAAACACCAAAGTTAGGCACCCAATCAAACATGCGTCCATATTTTTCAAAACAAGAGCCTAATTTTTCAAGATATATGTCACGTGACACCTTTCCCTGATCCATGGCTTGAGTTGCCCCAAACTCCATATTTTCATTAGGATCATCAGTAGCATCTAACCCACACCACTTAGGTTTTGTAATTTCATCATTTTGAGATGGCATAGACATTGTAGAAACAATAGGTGGATCAAGATTTTTGATTTCTTGCCCCCCAAGGGGAACAAAAACAATTGATTCTCCTTCTTCATCCATGGTAGTAGAATCATTATCCTTCTCCAACCCTTGATGAGACTCCAAGGCTTCTTCCAAAACATTCTCAGATTGTGCAGGACTTGTAATATCCTCATATGAAAGGGCAATTGTATTATCCTGCATATCAATAGACACATAAACTCCATTAGAAGGTTTGGAGTGAGCATACTCTTCCCAAGAATCATAACAATCATCCTTCAAGATCAAATTGTGATGCTCAACTATTTCTTTATCATATTTTAATTCATCAACATGTTTCTCATCAAATTTATCTTCTCCTTCCTTAGATGGTTCAATTACTTCCAAAATTGGGTTATTGCTTGCATTCAAATTGATAAGGCTATCATAATCCACATGTGTAACCCATGATTCACGTTTAACATGATTTGGAAGGTGTGAATTTCCTATGCCATTACTTTCAACAATGTCATCCAATGTGTCATCCGAATCAGATTCATCCTCATAGAATTCATCTTTTGGTGAGTCAAGGGTTTCCAATTTATCACATGTTTCCATACGAGTTGGATCTAGTATTCCTCCCTTGCCTAAAATCATATTCCTATGAAAATCATTGAAATTGATTTTAGCAACATCTTTTGAATCAAGATGAGTATTTTGAAGTTGATTCATACTTAAGAAAGATGGTTGATCTTGCAAAGTAGGTTGAGGACTTTGAATTTGATTGAAGCATGGGAATGATTGTTGATTCTGAAATTGATTCACATTTGAACTTGGTTGTGATGGATAAATCATTGGGTGGGTAAAGGAGTTATTAAATGATTGAAGATTACATGATCCAAAACCCACACCATAATTTTGACAACTCCATTGTTGCTCAATTGCCATTGCTTGAGTATAGGCTTGTGACAAAGATGTGATTTGAGGCATCCCTCGCAAATATGTGGACATGGGTGAGTCAAGAGCATTGATGTATATTTGGAGAGCCATTTCTTCTTGAAGAGCATAAAATGTCACTAATTGAGCATATAATCCAAAGAATCTCTCAGAAAATGACTTCACATTTTCACTTGGTCCTTTTCTAATATAGGCCAACTGGTTGTACATGAGGATTGGGTCAACTTGCTTTTTGTTGAATTGATTGAGAAATGTTGCCTCTAGCTGAGCCCAAGAAGTGATAGACCCTAAAGGCAGACTTGTAAACCAATCATATGCCACTTTGTCCAAGGTATAAAGGAACATTTTACACGCAACATCATCATACCAACTCGTCAAGTGATTCACAACAAATTTGAATGCTTGAATATGTTCTTCTACAGTATTTGTCCCATTAGACAAAAATTGAGGAAGACATCTCTCAAAACCAACGGGCAAATAATGTTGAATTCCCGGTATATTCAATGGGCTACCTGTCATCCACGGTGTAAACATAGCCATTCGTGAATGTTAAAGAATATAACTTTAATAGCAAAAAATTCCTTTTTTTTTTTTTATTTTTATTATTATTATTATATATATATATATATTTAAAAAAAAAAATCAAATTAAATCATATTATTCCTGTATGAACCTGCAAAGCGTTAAGAACAGTGCATAGCAATCATAATAAAATAAACCGCTTCAGCCCTCCTTGACGAAACTCTCGATTATCATCAAGAAAACGACTTGCTTAGTTTTATTCTTGGGAGTGCCAGTAAGGTCGTGAAAAATGGTTTCCCCGGTTGTTTGGGACCTGGTTGCAATACGCCGTGGTGGGTCCAGCCTGCCCAATGAAACCCTCGGCTATTTCGAAGAAAACCTGCAATAAAAATAGAATTGCAGTTTAGCCGTAAATGATTTCACGATTAAATCAAAAACAAAATATTCAGATATGAAAATCAAAATAGATAAACCAATTCGGCCCTCCTTCTAGCGCCAATCTGTTGAGTGGTGTTTTCACCCGATTGTGAAAGCACACTCTCCGGTAGGATCTGAGTCCAAAAATCCTCTGCTTGCAAAGAAAATAACTTTCTCCAAGGTTCCTGTTATGCTTAAATAATGTTGTTCAAATGAAATGCCAGGAATATCTTAGGGTTTGCAAGTGGATGTTAACAAGGGGCACTGGTGGTTTATCTAATTTGAATTTACAATGGACTCAAAGTGAATAAATCTATTCTAATCTTCAATTCTAATGGATTTTCAATTGCTTATTCAAATACGGTAATTAAACTGCAAGAAATAAAATAAGGATTTGAAAGATAAAGCAAAATAAATAGAAATAAGATTAAACTACAATCAGAATACTTTCATCAATTCGATGAAACCGAAGATACTGAGGTTTTATGCATGCAACCTAATCTAATGAACCTGCAAACTCGCACAATCCAAATAAATTAGGTGTTGGTTTCTAGGGTTTCTACTGTAATTCCGGACTTAGGCATTCGCATGAAGCAACCAAGCACACTTGCATTAAACTTCACCTAAAAGCCTCGGAAATCTGGAATGAAATATAAAACATTAAATCATGCATGCACAAAATGACTCCTTCTTTCTCATCAATGAGATGCCAATACTCCGTATTTTATATTAAATGATATGTCAATTACATTCAAAGAATGTTCCAGGCAAAAATATTCCAGAACAAAAAGAAAGGAAATTGCCCAAGTGCAGGCCCAGAATAGCACGAAGCTCTTGTCTCCGCAACTCTGCAATCGGCAATTTCCAACCCTTCCTTCAATCTGCGCTTCGGATTTATCCTATGTAAACGTGGCTCTTCGATTCTCCATGGTCGCTTCGCTTCACCTTCCCGCATGTGACCTTTCGAATTCCCACCTTTTCCTTGTCTTTATTCCATGTTTAACGCCAAAACGCCTAAAATCCTTCGTTGCATGTAACGCCTCTGCAGACCTGACACCTGCATGCCACGTGTCACACGCCCTCTATGCCTTCTGTAACGCCACTCTATGAAAAACCCGACAAAAATTGCATGCCGCCTGTTCACCTTCTCGGCCGCGAAAACGCGACATGTCGCGAAATCGTGACATGTCGCGATATCGCGACGCTCTTCCCGACCGTACGTCTTCGACAGCATCTTGTCGCGATATCGCGACCGTTTTTTCTTTTGAACCTTCTTTCCACAAACTGTAGCGAGATCGCTACCATTTCTCCGTCGGGCTTCCTTGGCAACTTTACGTCGCGACATCGCGACCATTATCACTCTCTTGCCTTCTTTCGACAAACCATCGCGATATCGCTACCGCCTTTCTCCTCGTACGCTTTCCCCAAACCGTCACGATATCGCTACCGCTTTTATGTCTCCGTACGCCTTGGCAAAAAACTCGTCGCGATATCAGACAAGTTTTTCACCCTCGGACCTTCACTGTCGTGCGGATATCGCTACACTTTTATTATTCAAAACACGTGGATATCGCGAACTTTTCAACACTTTCTTCTCGAACACGTGAAAATCGTGACACTTTTCATCATCCGTACGCTTCGACAAAACACGTCACGAAATCGCGACCATTTTCATTCTTTTCCAACGGCATGTCGCGATTTCGCGACACCATTTCTTTTCTTCTCAACGGCATGTCGCGATTTCGCGACAACTTTCAATTTTTCTTTTCTCTCCTCTTCGGCAGCGATGGAGCTACATGTCGCGATTTCGTGACAACTTTCCTGTTTCCAGCAGCGATGGCGCGACAAGTCGCGATTTCGCGACATGTCGCGATTTCGCGACACTTTCAACACTTAGGCATTTTTTCTCTTTTCTTCAATTTTAGCATCTGGGTCACCGAGATTCTTCTCTGCAAGCCTGCAAAAAGGTGGGTCCCCAATTTTGGGGTGTGTTGTGGATCACCCACAACAGATACTTTGACACAGGCAAAACTTGAAGAAGAAAGAGGCAAGTAAAAATTTGGAATTAAAACCTGAAAATCATCAAGAGGGTCCCTACTGCAAAAATGAAAGCTCAAAGTTTTTAAAGGATGGAAATTCATTTTTCAGTGGGGGTGTGTTGCTTCTCAACAGATAGAAATAGTCTATTTCAAAACCTCCACATGAATATTCCACCTCAACAAATATTTCACCATACAAAGATTCAATAAATTGTCAAACCACTTTTACACCTTATTACTCCTAACTTTGCAAACAAAATCTCATCAACAAAAATTACCAATTACATAAGCAAAATATTTCATTTACACCTTATATCTCCTACTTGTCATTAATGCATTTAAAAATATAAATAAATCACCACTTCAATTTTTACCCCAATGCACTAGCAAACAAACCACCTTAATTTTTGCTCAAGAAAAAGAAATCATTTCATAACCCCTATTATTGCAAAAATAAAATCAACATAAAACTCCTTATATCTCCTAGCTAGCACATACCTTAGCAACTTTAAACCTTGGGCATAAATTATTTTTTATAAAAAATTAATCCCTTTGCTGCCATCTATCATCGAGAATCGAACCCATGCTACTTGTTGGCCCTGTGCCCTAGCTGTGGCTAGGGCACTGCGTGGGCTAGCCAACCCTCACGAAACCAAAGGAGCACAAGCTCCTTAATATTCTTCATCGTCAGTGCTAAAACTAATATTCATCCATGCAAAAATAAAAGGGCATCCATGTAAATCAAATGCTGCCCCTTCTGCCCTCCATGCGCTGTGCAATCCAAGCTTGCCATCTCGGCTGCAACCTCACTTCGAGTGAGGACAAACCCATTTCAAATTTGACCAAATGTACTGCTCTGAAAATCATGAAATTTGTTGTCTTCTTCCTCCACCGCATCGAACAAAAATCGAGCAAGGTAATTATTTTGGGGGCAAATTAATTTGAACACCTTGGCTTAGGCTAAACTTTAGCCTATAAATGCACATGCCCTTTTTATATTTGACATCGGCTCACTTCCATTTCAAATTTTGCACTTTGAATTTAATTATTATATTTAATTATAATAATTTAAATATTAAAATCCTTTTTGGGCCTTTTATTTAAGGATAACCTTGCCACCATTAATAAATATTTTAACCTTTGTAAAATTACCACCAAGGTAATTTATAAATTCTTTCTCAAACATCATGGAGAGGTATTCCTTTCTTCTTGCTGCCTTATACCTCATGTGCCACCATGAGGAATATTCTCACAAATATTTCCATCAACTTAGGACATTAATCAAACCTATCAACATTAATTCCATCAAATTAGGATATCAAACCTCTTGACATCAATGACAACAAAACATGCTCAAATTTCCAACATACCATCCTCTCTTTGGATGATAAAATAGGGGGAAATAGAAATTTAGACAAAAACATTGACCTCATGAGTGAATATATTGCAAACCTTTATCTTATGGACATCCAGCTAGATAATGGCCTTATGAATTGGTCTAATAGAAGGCAAGGCTTAGCTTGTATTATGGAGAGATTGGATAGGTTCTTGTTTGTTGATAATTTATTAATCCATGGTCACATTCCTAAGGTGAATAATCTTAAAAATGTTAATTCAGATCATTGGCCATTCATGGTGGAAATTTGGAAAACCAATGTGAGTTTCTCACCTTTTCAATTTCAGTTAATGTGGCTTAGAGACAGTTCCTTCAAACCCCGAGTGCATCAATGGTGGAAGGAAGGTAAACCAAGGTATGGGACTAAGATGTTTTGTTTTACCAAAAGGTTGCAATACATTAAATCCAAAATCAAGATTTGGAATTGGAAGAAGTTTGGAGATGTTCAAGAAAAAAATGAAGTTATTGCTCAACTTGAAAATTTGAATAAGAAAATCCGTTTAGATGGCCTCACAGAGAGTAGAAGTACAAATGAAATTAGACTCACTGCTTAGTTAGAGGAATGGGAAAAAGAGAAGAACTCTTATGGAAGCAAAAATCTAGGATCCAATGGCTCAAAGAAGGAGATCAAAACACATATTTCTTCCACAAATCTCTTCTAGCTTGAAGATCTCACAACTTTATTTCTTCCCTAAAATCTGATTCTGGAGATGTTGTCTACACTTGGGATGGCATGAACTTTGTTGTTGTCAATTACTTTTCCAATATATTTGTTGTTGCACCTCTTGACTCGGCTTCTCAATAGAATATTCTTCAAGCCATCCCTACTCTTATCACTTCTGAGGAGAACTCTGTTTTGATTGCTCTAGTTATTATCAATGAGCTTCAATAGGTGGTTTTTAAAATGCAAAAAGGAAAAACCCCAGGTCTTGATGGTTTTCCTATTGAGTTCTATCAAGAGTTTTGGGATATCCTTCATGCTGATTTATTAGAGGTGGTGGAAGAAGCCAGGAAAGCCAAAGAAATTTTGAAGGTTATCAATAAAACTTATATAGCTCTTGTCCCAAAAGCTCAAGAGGTAGATCATATCTCAAATTTTAGACCTATAGCTTTATGTAATGTTCTTCTCAAAATCATTACAAAGATCATGGTAGAAAGGCTGAAGCCTCTTTTGCATAAGATTATTTTCCCTGAACAAGGGGGTTATGTGGAAGGGCATCAAATAGTGGATGAGATAGTTCTTTCTTAGGAAGCCATCCATTCCATGGAAATGCAAAAATCTCCATCTATGTTCATTCATTTAGACTTATCTAAAGCTTATGATAGAGTGGATTGGCACTTCCTTGTCAAAGTTTTAAGGAAATTTGGCTTCTCTCAAGATTGGATGGATTGGATTATGGGATGTATCTCTTCGGTGTCCTACTATGTTCTTATCAATGGTAGACCTTCTCAGTTGTTCCCTACTTCTAGAGGTATTAGGTAAGGTGACCCCCTCTCCCCTTATTTATTCATCATTCTTGTTGAATGCTTGGGTAGGACTATAACCAAAAATAGAGAAAACAAAACCCTTGAGGGAGTTACCATTGCTCATGGAGCTAGGCCTATTTCTCATCTTCAATTTGTTGATGACTCTACTCTATTAGGTAAAGCTACAATTAAGGAAGCTTCTAAAATTAAGCAAATCATTAGTTGTTTTTCTAATGCTACTAGGCAATTGATCAATGAAGATAAATCTAAAGTCATTTTCTTTCACTGCTCTCCTAGAAAGGAATCCATGGTCTTGGATAAATTAAGATATAAGAAGACCTCCCTTCCAATCACTTATTTAGGCATTCCTCTCAATATTCAAAGACAAAAAAAATATTGGAATTGGTTGTTGGATAGAGTTAAGAAGAAAATTGGAAAGTGGACCAATAGGTGGCTTTCATTTGGGGGTAGAATTACCTTGGTAAAATCAGTCCTTCAAGCTATACCTATTTATGTTTTTGTTGTGTTGAATATCCCAAAGGTTGTTCTTCGAGAATTAGATCAAATCAATCATCGGTTCCTCTGGAGTGGTACTAAGGAGAAAAGAAAATGGGCCTTGGTGAAATGGGATACTTTATGCCTTCCCAAGAATGAAGGGGGTTAGGTTTTCGGTATGCTATTAATAACAATAAGTCTTTAGTTGCTAAACTATATTGGAGGATTTTGCATAACCCCAATGCTCTTTGGGCCAAGAATCTTTGTGCTAAATATGCTAAGAACAAAAGTCCTGAAGATCTTTTTCGCTATCAATTGCCTACCAAAGGTTCTCCCATTTTAGCGGTTCTTAAGACTGGTGAGGATTTGATTAAGCAAAAGTTATTTTGGATCATTCATAATGGTCAACAAGTAAATTTTTGGATAAATTCTTGGGATGGTCACCAACCTTTGATAACTTAGTTTCCTAATTGGAGGCCTTGGATGGAGGAGCTTCATCGAGCTAACTGGATAAAGGTTGCTAATTATTGTTGGTACCATACTGGTAATTCAGAGGTTGGTAGATATTGGATCCTTATTGAGGATTGGCCTATTCAAATGCCAGAAAGGTAAATAAAATATATCCAAAGCATCCTTCATATGAGATCTCTCTCTTGGTCCCATGATAAAGACTGTTTTGGATGGAACAACACTACTAAGGGTGAGTATTTAGTTGCTCAAGGTTATTTGACCTTATGCCATAATAATCCCAACCAATCATATGACATATTTACTTAGTTGTGGGCTCAAAATATTTGGCCTAAGGTGAGGTTCTTTACATGGATTTTATTGCATCATAGGGTGCTTACTGGTGAGCAACTTATGAAACATGGTTTTCATGGCCCGTTTAGATGCAAAATGTGTGGAGAGAATGTGGAAACTCTCAGCCATATTTTTATTGAGTGTACCTTAGCCTCTGAGCTATGGAGGAGAATGGCCATCTTACTTGGCTTACAGTGGTCCAATTTTTTTACTTTTGAACAACTTTGGAGGGATTGGCCTAATCAGGAGGGTGTTGATCATTTTATTAGGTAACTAGTTTGGATGGGTTCTACCATCCTACCTTGGAATATCTGGAAAGAAAGAAACAACCAGATTTTCAATCAAGAAAGGAAGGACATTCACTATATCTGGTAAAATACCATTTCCAACTTAGTTGAATCAGTCCAACAACTCCTTAAACACCCCTAGAACTCCCACCAAAGATGGGATCAAGTGATGCAAAGATTGAATATTAACTCTTTTAAGGGCAACCAACTTAAAGGGAATGTGAGTAATTAAAATATGGATAGAACAAGGAATTGGCAGCCTCCTCCTAAGGATTTTGGAAAAGTCAATACCGATGGAGCCTCTAGGGGAACCCTAGAAAAGCTAGTGCAGGAGGAATTGGTAGACTTTCAAATGGTTCCCTAGTTTTCACTTTTGCTGAGAATTTGGGTATCCTTTCCAATAACCTTGTTGAGGGGTATGGTATCCTTAGAGGCCTTCAAGAGGCTACTAAGGTTGGATGGAAAAAGGTGTTGGTTGAATCCGACTCTCAAGTCATGATTAATTTGTTGAAGACTCCTAAGAATCATAAGGTTGATTGGAGAATAAAAAGAATTGTTGAGAAGATTCAATTAATCTAGATGGACTTTTTGAAAGTTGAATACAATCATGTGGTCAGAGAATAGAACATGAGTGTTGATGCTTTAGCTAATTGGGCATTGGACAAAGGTGATCTTACTTACTACGACCACCCTCCCAGATGGTGGGATTCACAAATAAGGGAAGCTCTTCTTTCTATCCTTTCTCTGGATGGCTCCAGTACTAGAGGTACCTAGTTCCTTTTTTCTTTGTTTTTGCTTCTCTTTGGTTTGGTTAGGGTATTTTAGTTCCCTTGCTCAAACTGATCATTCTTATGTTTCCTTTGTTGATTCTTGCCTGAATAGCCTTTTGGCCTAGAAAGGCCAAACTTGTATTATGTTTTTTCCTCCTTTTTTGTTTTTCGGTGTGTGTGTTGTTTTGTATTGTTTTCGTTCTATTTTATTTTTGTGTTTTGTGTGTATTTTGTGTTTTGTTGTTTTTTTATGTTTTTTTGTTGTTTTTATATTTGTTTTGTGTTTTTTTGTTGTCTTTATGATTTTTATTTATTATTGTTTTTTGTTGTTTTTGTGTTTTTGTTGTTTTAGGCATGCTCTTTGAGTGTGTCGAATGAAGTAGGCCAGGTGCGAGCCCTGGGCGTTTTTGGTAGAATAGATACCCCTGCCTCCTTAGGACTTACCTAAAAGTGGCATCCCAATTAAGATGTTTTCCACAAACAAAAAAATTGTTTAGCATTATATAATAAACTTTGTAAGATACTTCATCAAACAAAATAACTAGTAAAAAAGAATTATATATATATATATATATATATATATATATATATATATATATATATATATATATATATATATATATATAGTTTGATTTTGTTAGTGTAAGAAACCCCTATGACCAACGCATAGGGTTGGGCAATCTCCTCCCAACCATGACCCTTGTAAAGTTAAGAGCATATGTATATATAGTTTGATTTGGTTAGTGTGAGAAACCCCTATGACCAACGCATAGGGTTGGGTAGTCTCCTCCCAACCATGACCCCTGTAAAGTTAAGAGCTATGCTTATCAATAAGGAATTTAACACACACCCACCCCTTCCACACTCGCCCATGTTGCAGTTTGAATCTTGAACCTTCCGAAGAAGAGCCAAAGTTTGAACCGTTGCACTGTACTCTCGAGACAAATGAATAAAAAATATTAAAACAAAAAATTATATATATAATTGATTAAAAAATATTACCTTATATAATTATAATTTAAATTTATAAGTATTTCATTTTTAATTTATATAATTATAATTTAAATTTATAAGTATTTAATTTTTAATTTATATATTTATAATTTTTTAAAAATTATTTTTTAATTAAATTAAATTTAAGTTTTTCATAGAAAACTACATTATAATTATACAAATATTATTTATAATATAATAAATTATATTTTTAACATTAAAAATAGTAATTTTAGGATTTTCTTTGCGAAAAGGACTTTTTTGAGCTCTGGCGATTTGGCGTTTTGGCGGGAAACTCTCTGTGCAGGCGATAGGCGATGTTCTTGGGTTTGTGGAGCGAAGGATAATCCAGGACATCAGGTGGTTTCCCATTTTGTTTTGTTTTTGCGGATCTGAAGGATCGCTTGCAGCTTCAGGAGGGCCCAATGGGGTCTCCTCCAGACCCTCTCTCTGGGAGAAAGAGCTCTTACGCTGAAATGCTCAAAGACAATCCTTCGTCTTCTAACGGCGAAGCTCAGAGAAATACTCTGAATATGATGCTCAAGAATGCTGGCAAGGGTTCTGCAGCGCATCGTGTCAACGGATGTCTCCCACAATCCGCTTCAAGACCTAAGATTGTAATTGAACCAAAGCTGGTCGAAGACACAATCCTGTACAAAGCCAATCATGATTTGATTTGCAAATTCATGGGTATCCGACCTACCCCGAATTTCTTGCACACTTGGGTCAGACAGAACTGGGAGCCCCATGGTGAGTACTCCCTGTGGTTTATTAGCAACGGGTATTTCATCGTTAGCTTTTCTTCTTTAGCTGATAGAAACAGAGCGTTTGAGTCAGAGAAGAGAAACCACGGTCCGACAGGGTTATTTGTTCAACCCTGGAGAGTGGGATTCGATCCTCGCATCGAACCCACGGCTGTCCCGGTCTGGATCCGGCTGTACGCTCTTCCAATGGAGTTTTGGGGGGAGCAGGTCCTGGAAATGATCGGTAACTCCCTGGGTAGATACCTGGGCGTCTCCAAGGACACCATAGAAGGTAACTCTGGTGTCTATGCTAGAATCTGTGTGGAAATGGATATTAGCCAGCCTCTACCAGCAGAGGTGGAACTGGAACTGGCAGGAGTATCCTGGATCCAACAGTTAGACTATGAGGCTCTGCCTTTCAGATGCAGAGTCTGCCATAAACATGGGCATTTGGCCCGATTTTGCCCAAATCTTCTGAACACCAAAACGGAAGCCCAGCATGGTATGCCAAATCGCCCTAGAGAGGGTAAGTCTATTTCTGCCAAAGAAACATCCAATACTCCTCAGGGTAATGAGGGTCAAAAAGATGGCTTTGAACAGGCCAAAAGAAGGAGAAAGCAGAAGAAAAACGGTAAGGAGCAATTACAATCCAAGCCAGCCAACAGATATGAAATTTTTAAGACATTAGTGGATCAGGAGGACCAGGATATGGAAGGTGTGGATGGGAATATTGAGGCCCATAACATCCACACTCATGTTTCTCCTTCATCTCCTCCTGTCTTAGAACAGGTGCTTGAGCCCACTGAGGTATTGCCGCCAGAAAATGCAGGGGCACTGATAGTGCACTCCCAAGCGCCGCCAGTAATTAAGGATGTCAGCATGGGAATTGCAGAAAAAAATAGAGAAAGGCCAGCCCTGGGTATATCTCAGGTAGAAAAGAGATCCAAAAATAGCAACACTCAAGGAGCGGGCAGAAAGTCAAATAAGGACCTGATTGCAGCTCAAGGAGATAAGCTGATCAATGGAGGATCGGTGAGGACAATTGATTCTTACTGCTCTCAAGGTTTTCAATGATTATTCAATCTTGGAATGTTAGGGGTTTAAACAGTAGAACCCATCAATCTGTTGTTCAAAGACTCTTAGGAAAATGTAAAACAGACTTTTTGCTTATTCAGGAGACAAAAATGTCTTTAGATCTTATGAGTAAAACAGTTAATAGAATCTGGCGGGCGCTGGTCATATGGATGTGGCTGCCCAAGGTGCTTCAGGGGGGATTGTTACTCTCTGGAACCCTCTGGATTGGACTGCATTAGAACATATAGCTTGGAGGGGTGTTCTCACATCTCATTTTAGGAATAATTTCACAGCATAACATGTCTTAATCACTAATTTTTATGGGGCCCAAGACCTTGATGGCCAGAGGCTCCAATGGAAAGTTGTTCACAACATGAGGTCCTCCAGGGAATACTTAGACTGGATTATTGCAGGGGATTTTAATGCAAAATTATCTGCTCGTGACCAGGAGGGTGGCACCCCTTTTTTGGATCCAGGGGATCGGCTTCTGATTGCCCAAGTCCAGGCCTTTCAATTAGTGGATGTTCAAGGCCCTGGAACCTACTTCACTTGGACTAACAAGAGGAAGGAGCCACACAGCAGGAAGGTCAAGTTAGATCATTTTCTGGTCTCGGAGGAGGCTTTTGTAAAGTGGAATACTAAGTTCCAGATTTTGGAGGGCCCTGTTTCAGATCACTTTCCCATTTTGTTGGAGGGAGGGACTATGATAGGGCAGCATCACAGGCCTTTTAAATTTGAGAATTTTTGGTTACAAAAGGAGGACCTTCGATAGAAAATTCCACAATGGTGGGAAGAAGGCCGTCCACCTTTTGGGACAACAATGTTCAAATTTCATAAACAACTTCACTTTGTCAAACTTCAACTGAAACAATGGAGGAAAGAAAATAAGTCAGATTTCCAGTTCCAAAGGGCCCCCTTGGTGGCCAGATGGGAGGAGGTTCAGAAACTCTTTAGGGAAGGAACAATTACTGAGCAACTCAAATCCGAGGATGATGCCTTGCGCAAAGCGGTTGAGGCCATTGATAACCAAGAGGAGATATACTGGAAACAGAGGGCAAGAAATACTTGGTTATTAGAAGGGGACAGAAATACCAAATTTTTTCATCGGTCAGCTTGTGCTAGGAGACAGATGAATAACATGGAAGCCCTTAAAGATGAGAATGGACATTCCTTCGATACTCTTCCTGGTATGCACTACCACTCAATCGATTACTTTTCTAAACTTTTTAAGGAAAGTATGGAGCAAGATGTCGAGGCTCGTAACGAAGTTCTTAATGTCATTCCTTCTATTATCTCTGAAGAAGAAAATCAGGCCCTGCTTAGACCCATTGAGAGAGATGAATTGAAAAATGTGGTCTTTGGTATGAGTACTGGCAAATCTCCTGGTCCAGATGGCTTTCCTATTGAGTTTTTTCAGGCCTTTTGGGACACTTTGGAGGAGGATGTTTTGGCTGTCACAGAGGAATCCAGAACTAATAAAAGAATGCTCAGGGCAATTAATCACACCTTCATCTCTTTAATTCCAAAAGGGGAGGAGGGGACTCATATCTCTGATTTCAGACCTATTGCTTTATGCAACGTGATTTACAAAATAATCACTAAGATAATGGTTGAGCGGCTTAAACCCCTCCTTCATAACATCATTTCTTCAGAACAAGGGGGTTTCGTTGAGGGAAGACAAATCTTGGATGGGGTGGTTCTTGCTCAGGAGGCTATCCATACAATGCAAAAATTGGGTAATAAAGGAATGTTCATTAAACTGGATATGTCCAAGGCTTATGACCGGGTGGAGTGGAGCTTCTTGTCTAAAATGATGGCAGCCTTTGGCTTCTCCCAGGATTGGATTGATTGGGTCATGAGCTATGTTTCTACGCCCTCTTATTCTGTACTTATCAAGGGTCTTCCCTCGCATCCTTTTGGAGCCACTCGTGGTCTTCGCCAAGGAGACCCTTGCTCTCCCTATATTTTCCTCATTTTGGTTGAAGGATTAGGCAGACTTTTCTTGAGGAGAAGGCAACAAGGCCTGCTAACAGGTATCAAGGTAGGGGAGGAAACTTTGACTCACTTGCAGTTTGTGGACGATACTGGATTGGTTGGGGTGGCCAGTCTCAGGGAAGCTAGAGGAATCAGAGATACTCTTAATGTCTACCTTAGGGCTTCAAACCAGGCCCTCAATGACAGGAAGTCCAAAGTGGTCTTTTTCAATCTTGACCAAAGGCTGCAGGATAGAGTTATTGAGATCCTGGGATTCACAAGGACTTCTCTTCCAATAGTTTACTTGGGAGTTCCCCTGCATTTCAAAAAATTAAAAATAGATATCTGGAAGGATCTATTGGAAGGTATCAAAGATAGAATGAATCACTGGTCCCATAAATGGTTAAGCTATGGGGGTAGATTAACCTTCTTGCAGTCAGTTATTCAGGCTATGCCAATCTATAAATTCTCTATCCTGGCTGCCCCTCATTCCATCTGGAAAGAGCTGGACAAAATGGCAAGAAGATTTTTATGGGAAGGTGCAAAAGGGGAGAAAAAATGGGCTTTGGTTGGGTGGGATAAAGTAACCCAGCCTAAGGATAAAGGAGGGCTGGGCCTGAGAAGCTCCAAGCTTAATAACAAAGCCTTGGCTGGAAAACTGTATTGGAGGTGGATTTCCCAGCCAACCTCCCTATTCAGCAGAATCCTATCCAGTAAATATTTGGGTCATGTCCACCCCAATGAGGTGGGCCGCTTCCCCCTGGATGGTACTGGATCCTTAGTGTGGCAGACTCTCAAGCTTGGATCTCAGGTTATCAAAGACCAATTATTTTGGAAAGTGGGGAGAGGGGATAAGGCACGTTTCTGGACTGATTCTTGGGACCAGTTTCCACCCATCATTGCTACGTTTCCCGAATTACAACCAATCAAGTCCGCCATAGAAGCCTAGGGCTGGATTCAAATTGAAAGCTATTTTAACACCAGCCAATTGGGGGAGTATAAGTTTAAAAAGTTTAAGAGGTGGGAGGAGTGGCCAATTACAATCCCTCCGGAGCTGGCGCCCATCTTGAACAAAATCTTGACAGAAAGGTTCCTCACAGGGAGGGATGAGGAGGATGAATTAGCTTGGGGCTATGGGAGCCTTGGGGTTTATTCAGTAAAGGACGGTTACGAAAAGATCCTCCCTGAGCCTCCCCTGCACTCATTTTCGGTTCAGGATTGGAGAAGGATTTGGCATTCCAAGGGCTGGCCGAAAGTAAATTTCTTTGCCTGGCAGCTTATGCACAATGGAATTCTCACCTTTGACAATCTCAGAAGTAGAGGAATCATCGGTCCTTCTCAATGTGCTTTATGCCACAAGCATGAGGAAACAACTGATCACCTGATGTTCGAGTGCCCTTTTACGCACCAGATTTGGAAGCGTTGGTTCTCTCACTATAAACTCCAGGCTAATGGTGATCTAAATCGTGCCAATATTTGGGAAAAATGGAAAAGGGGCAGATTTAAATCTATAGCTCTCCGTATTGGCTGGGAGCTCGGCTTCCTTTTCATTTGGTGGCAAGTTTGGCTGGAGAGAAATGCCCGGATCTTTAGAGAAACTTTCTCCTCGATAGATGGCGTTTGGCAGGTCATCTGGAGCAAAGTCACAGAAACTGTTGCCATCAATGCTGAAGAGGAAAATCAGGTTGGTCTTGGGCATCTAGAAGAGGGGGTTGAGGGGCAAGAGAGACAAGACAGAGTTAGCTGGAAACCTCCCCCAGAAGGTTGGATCAAAATCAATACTGATGGAGCTGCAAAAGGCAATCCGGGCAGTGCGGGTATTGGTGTTGTCTGCCGGGATCATGCTGGTTCGGTGCTTTACTGGGAACTGCAGGGCTTGGGCAGAGCCACAAACAATGAAGCCGAAGCCATTGCTATCAAATCTGCTTCTATCTGGGCTGTTAAGCAGGGTCACAGGAGGATAATTCTCGAATCCGATTCTCAAGTCCTGGTTGGCGCTCTTGATTGCATGCGAAACTTCTCTTCGAAAGCTTGGAGGCTACGGATTTTGATCTCCCAAATCAAGGACTTATGGAGGGAGTTAGATGACGTGATCCCTGTTTATGTGAGTCAAAATTTGAATAAGGTGGCCGACTTCCTTGCGAAGATGGGTGCTGAGAAAGAGGTAGGGGTGCAGCTGCATAGTGACATGCCTCTGATAGATGAAGTGATTCGGCAAGGTCTGGAATGATCTCTGCGACAATGAGTAAAAAAAATGCTAAGGGTGGTTTTTGTCGCGATTTCGCGACCTGTTGCGCCGTCGCGGCCTTTGCTGGAAAGCTGTCGCGATTTCGCGACATGTTGCGCTGTCGCGGCCTTTGGAGAGAAGTTGTAGCGATTTCGCTACTTGCTGCGTCGTCACGGCCTTTGATGAGAAGGTGTAGCGATTTCGCTACCTGTTGCGCCGTCGCGGCCTTTGCTGGAAAGCTGTCGCGATTTCGCGACATGTTGCGCCGTCGCGGCCTTTGCTGGAAAGCTGTCGCGATTTCGCTACCTGTTTCGCTGTCGCGGCCTTTGGAGGGAAGCTGTCGCGATTTCGTGACCTGTTGCGCCGTCGCGGCCTTTGGTGGGAAGTTGTCGCGATTTCGCGACCTGTTTCGCCATCGCAGCCGTTGGTTGGAAGCTGTCGCGATATCGCGACACTTTTGGAAAAAGTGCGCTAAGGGGAAAAATCGTCGCGATATCGCGACATTTTTGGTGAATAGCTGCCCAAGGGAAAAATCGTCGCGATTTCGTGACACTTCTGAAGAATGGGCACCCGAGGGGAAAATCGTCGCGATATCGCGACATTTTTGCAACAATGGCACCAAGGGGAAAAGTCGTCGCGATATCGCGACACTTTTGAAGATCGGGCACCAAGGAGAAAACTCGTCGCGATTTCGCGACATTTTTGAGGAAAGGGTGCTAAGGGGAAAACTCGTCGCGATTTCGCGACAGTTTTGGAGAACAAGCTTCATGGGGGAAAATCGTCGCGATATCGCGACACGTTTGAGGAAAGGGCGCCATGGGGAGAACACGTCGCGATTTCGCGACACTTTTGCTGAAGGGCCGCCCAGGGGAAATCTCGTCGCGAAATCGTGACACTTTTTGACAACTGGCGCCATGAGGAAAAGACGTCGCGATTTCGCGACACTTTTGCAGTTTTGGCGCCAAGGGGAGAACTCGTCGCGATATCGCGACACTTCTGGAGATCAGGCGCCTTCTGGCTTTCTCGTCGCGATTTCGCGACGCTTTTGGTGACTGGGTGCTTTGGTGTTGTGCCGTCACGATTTCGCGACACCTTTTGTGCTTTGCGGCCTCGGCGTCTGTCTGTCGCGATTTCGCGACATGTCGCGATTTCGCGACTTGTTGCCGTGGCGCGGCCGTGGTTAGGTTTGGTGTCGCGATTTCGCGACATGTCGCGTTTTCGCGACATGTCGCGTTTTCGCGCCCTGTTGTTTTCTGGCTTCTCTGCTTTCGACTGGGATGTTTTTTCTCCCACTTGTAACTGTTATTTGTTTTAATACAAGTTTTTTTCAATTTTTTCAAAAAAAAAATAGTAATTTTAAAATTAAATATAATTTTTTTTTTTTTAATTGAATAATTTTTAACCTATTTAAAGTCACTAAGTTTCTGACAAACGCTTGATACCTTTTGATACTTGCCATAAATTTAAAATGGTTTCAAAGTACAATACACCTATAAATCTGTTTGGAGCTAGTGGTAAGAAGTTAAACACTTATTAAGAGAAGATTTAGGTTCAAGCCTCGGCTGCTGAGTATGCGCCAATTTGATGACAGCGGTACCATTCTCGAATCATCGGATTTGACTCTACAATAAAAGACGATGGAAGACAATGCGACTTGGCCTATTCCTTTCTATATAAATTAAAAAAAAAAAAAAATTGCTACTTACAAAATTTTGAAATGTATTTTAGAGCAGTTACAAGTCTTCAGTCCAATAATCATAAGAGAGTTGAAAAAACATATGACATTAAAAAGTTCAAATATCTCCAATTAATTTGTAGACTCTTGATTGTTGTATTAATTTTATAATAAACAATATTTCTTTTTAAAAAATTTGAGATATTTACCACTTGCCTACCACGCGCCGAGCTTAACTTTGAAATGTTACAATCTGAATCCGCTTAAAACAAAAAGTTCTTATGGATCTACAGCTTCATATACCCAGTCAGATGATAATCATTTGAAAGTAGGGAACACACAAATTAATCGTATTTGATTCAAATATTGTTTTAACCACAAATCTATGTTATCTACGTGTTGCAGGTAATAGGTAAGTTGGAGAGGTCTCAGGTTCGAATCTTTACTCTACCAAAAAGTTGAATTGGGTACCCAAAATCCAATTGATAATGTTGATGCGGACAGGATCAAGCATGACTCCCGGGTGACTTTGACAGTGTAGAACCCCCTAATCGTGGTCTCTCAAACCAAGGCAGTCCCGCAAAAGGGGTTTTTCGCTTAAAAAAATAAATCCATGTGATGACTTGTACTACAATTTGATAAAAGATATTGAAAATAATATTTGTTTTGTTGGAATATTATAATAGTGTATTTTTTTAAGTTGCATAGGAGATTTGGTCTCAATCATATTATTTTTACTAATTGATAAGAATAAGGTTCAAATTACATGGGCTGCTCTCACCAAACCTATTATGTCTTGTTATTGTTGATTTGGTGTAAGAGACCATCGATCACTTGGGATTCTTACTATCATCGTTGTTATTGTTGATTTGGTGTGAAGAGACCATCGATCACTTGGGATTCTTATTATCATCGTCTGACATGCACTCAAAGGATTTAGATCAAAACTATTGCCTTTGCAAACAAGCTACCCTAAAGTTTGAACTTGGGTGTCTTTTTGGTAAATGCCTAACCAAACAAGCACTAACCAATCCACCTAACTCTAAAAGGCATATCATATCAGTATATCTTTAATGTACTTGGGTGTCTTTTTGGTAAATGCCTAACCAAACAAATACATACCAATCCACTTAATCTTAAAAAACACATCGTATCAATATATCTTTAATATACTATTTTGATCACTTTATTCATAAAGTCTAAGAAAAATGTGGTCCCATTTGTGGTTAGAGGAGAAAGACCCCTATTATTATGCGAATGAAAAGTATAATCTTATTTATGTTAGTCGTTACATTATTTAAAAAAATATTTTTATTGTAACATTAGAAACACGTGTACTTACCCTGATTCATAATGTTTGTCTAAAGTTTAGATACACGTGGACTTGATTTGCACACCTGTACTTACCCTGATTCATAATGTTTGTCTAAAGTTTGAGCTCACGACCCTTTTAAGACAAAAGATTAGATGGAGACGTCCAACCTGATTCTCCACCACCCAACACAGGAAAAGGGCTTCAAACTTTATTTCTCCCTTATATTATTTTGTTCTCACGGGAGTTGTAAAATAAGTAAAGGTTAGAGTTTTCTATTTCATTAATTATATAATATTTTAAAAAAATGATATATGTATGTACTTAGGTGTTGTAGGTGAGTTGGAGAGGAGAGGGCAATCCTCCAAGGGAGGTCCTAGGTTCAAATCTCCACCCTACCAAAAAGTTGAATTGGGTATCCAAAATCTAATTGATAATGTTGGTGCGGACAGGGTCAGGTGTCGGGTGCGACCCCCAGGTGACTTTGACGGTGTAAAACCCCTATTCGTGGTCTCTCAGACCAAGGTAGCTCCGTAAGGGGTTTTTCGCTTAAAAATTTAAAAAAAAAATGATGTATGATATTTTAAAATTAATAATTTTGGCATCACATTTAATACATTTGATCCCTCTGAGGTATCACAGCCAGTGTGTTCTGGTGCCTTAGTAGTCCATACCCAAGAGCAGAGAGTTTCTCAGGATGTTCGCATGGGGATGGCAGAGAAAAACAGGGAAAGGCCATCTTTGGGGATAACCCGAGATAGAAAAAATATCCAAAAATAGTAATTCTCAGGGAGCTGGAAGAAAATCCAATAAGGAGTTGCTAGCGCCCCAGGGAGACAAATTGATCATGGGAGGATTGGTGAGGACAATTGACTCTTACTTGCTCCTAGGGTAACCCATGATTATACAATCTTGGAATGTGAGGGGTTTAAACAGTAGAACCCATCAATCTGCTGTTCAAAGATTATTAGAGCATAGCAATACTGATTTTTTGCTTTTACAAGAGACCAAGATGTCTTTGGATCTTATGTCTAAAACAGTCCACGAGAATTTGGAGGGGTGCTTGGTCATATGGATGTGGCTGCCCAAGGTGCCTCGGGGGGGATTGTTACTCTGTGGAACTCTCTGGAATGGTCCGCAATAGAACACCTTGCACGGAGGGGTGTTCTCACTTCCCTGTTTAGGAATAATGTCTCTGCGAGAATTCATTCTTGTCACTAACTTTTATGGTTCTCAAACTCTAGAGGGTCAGCGGCGGCAGTGGAAGGCTGTGCATGACATGCGAGCATCAAGGAAAGATATAGACTGGATTATAGCGGGGGACTTTAACGCTAAATTATCTTCTAGAGACTAGGAAGGGGGATCACCTCTTTTGGATCCAGGGGACCGGTTCATGATTGCTCAAGTCCAGGCTTTGCACTTAGTGGACATTAAGTGTCTTGGCAATAACTTCACTTGGACTAATAAAAGGCGGGAGCCCCATAGTAGGAAGGTGAAGCTTGATCGCTTTTTGCTTTCAGAGGAGCTATTTGTAAAATGGAATATCAATTTTCAGATTTTGGCAGGCCCTGTTTCTGATCACTGTCCTATTCTGTTGGAAAGCGGGACTAGGATGGGGATACATCACAAACCGTTCAGATTTGAGAATTTTTGGCTTTAGAAAGAAGAACTTCGGGAGAAAATTCCACAGTGGTGGGAAGAGGGTCGCCCAGCTTATGGGAGAGCTATGTTTCGAATCCACAAACAACTTCAATATGTCAAATCTCAGTTTAAGTATTGGAGGCGTTCTAATAAATCCGACTTCCAGGACCCAAAGAGCTCCGTTGGTGGCCCGTGGGATGAGGTCCAAAAACAGTTTAGAGGGAGTAATAAGCTGATCGGCTCAAAGTTGAGGATGATGCCTTGCGTTCTGCGGTTGAGGACATTGACAACCGGGAGGGAGATCTATTGGAAACGAGAGAGCAAGAACTTCCTGGTTATTAGAAGGGGATAGAAATACAAAATTCTTTCATCGGACTGCTTGTGCTCGAAGACGGATGAATAAGATGGAGGCCCTTCAAGATGAGAACGGTCATTCCTTTGATACTCTTCTAGGTATTCACTCCCATGCTATGGATTATTTTTCAAAGCTTTTTAAGAAAAGTGTAGTTCAAGATGTAGAGGCCCAAAATGAAGTTATTTCTGTCATACCTGCTATTATTTCGGAGGATGAAAATCAGGCCCTCCTTAAACCCATTGATAGTGATGAATTGAAAACCGTGGTCTTTGGAATGAGCACTGGTAAAACTCCTGGTCAAGATGGCTTCCCAATTGAGTTCTTTCAGGCTTTCTGGGATTGCTTAGGGGAAGATGTAAGGGCTGTTGTTGAAAAATCCAGAGAAAATAAGAGAATGCTTAAAGCTATAAACCACACGTTCATTACCTTGATTCCAAAAGGGGAGAAGGGGGTTCATATTTCAGATTATAGGCCTATTGCCTTATGTAATGTGGTATACAAAATACTCACAAAGGTAATGGTTGAGCGCCTAAAACCTCTTCTTCACAACATTATCTCCTCTGAGCAAGGAGGCTTTGTTGAAGGATGGCAGATTCTGGATGGGGTGGTTGTGGCCCAGGAAGCAATTCATTCCATGCACACTTCTGGTAATAAAGGGATGTTCATTAAATTGGATATGTCAAAGGCTTATGATAGGGTTGAATGGAGCCTCCTGGCTAGAATGATGGCAGCCTTCGGCTTCTCTCAGGGCTGGATTGAGTGGATTATGAGCTGTGTCTCTTCTCCGACTTACTCTGTGCTTATCAAGGGCCTTCCTTCGCAACCTTTTGGAGCTTCTCGGGGTCTGCGCCAGGGGGATTCCTGTTCCCCTTATCTTTTTCTCATTTTGGCTGAAGGTCTTGGCGGACTTTTAACGAGGAGAAGACAGCAAGGCAGATTAATGGGTATTAGGGTGGGGGATGAAGTTGTATCGCACTTGCAGTTTGTGGATGACATTGGTTTGATGGGAGTATCCAGCATCAGGGAAGCTAGAACAATTAGAGATACTCTTAATGTCTATCTCACGGCTACTCAACAGGTCATTAATGACAAGAAATCCAAAGTGGTCTTTTTAAATCCAGAGAATAGGCTTCAGAATAGAATTTTAGAAATCCTGGGATTCACTAGGACTTCTCTCCCTGTGGTTTACTTGGGTATCCCCTTGCACTTCAAAAGGCTGAAATTAGACACTTGGAGGAATATGTTGGAGTGTATCAAGGACAGAATTAATCACTGGTCTCACAAGTGGTTAAGTTATGGTGGCAGATTAACGTTCTTACAATCTGTCATTCAAGCCATGCCAATCTACAAATTTTCTATCCTGGTTGCCCCGCTTACAATTTGGAAAGAGTTGGACAGGATGGCTAGGAAGTTTTTGTGGGAAGGAGCTAACGGAAAAAGAAAGTGGGCCTTAGTGGGTTGGGATAAAATCACTCAGCCTAAGGTAAAATGTGGACTGGGACTGAGAGGATCCAAGTTAAATAATCAAGCCTTGGTTGGAAAGTTGTACTGGAGGTGGATTTCCCAACCAACTTCCTTATTCGATAGGAATTCTCACGAGTAAATATTTGGGTCAAGTTAACCCCAATGAGGTGGGCCATTTCCCTCTAGGTGGTCTTTGGATCCTTAGTATGGCAGGCTCTCAAGCTAGGATCTCAGGTTATTAAAGATCAGCTATTTTGGAAAGTGGGGAGAGGGGAGAAGGCCCATTTTTGGACTGATTCTTGGGATCAGTATCCACCCATCATTGTTGAGTTCCTTGAGTTACTTCCAATAAAATCTGCCATAGAAATCTTGGGTTGGGTCCATATTGAAAGTTATTTCAATACTTCTCAGCTGGGGGAGTATAGGTTTAAGAAGTTTAAGCGGTTGGAGGAGTGGCCAATTCCTATCCCCCCGGAGTTGGCACCCATCTTATCCAAAATCTTGATAGAAAGGTTTCTCACTGGGAGAGACGAGGAGGATGAATTAGCTTGGGGCTATGGGAGCCTTGGTGTTTATACAGTGAAGGACGAGTATGACAAGATCCTCCCAGACCCTCCCCCCCATTTCTTTCCGGTTGAGGATTGGCGAAATATTTGGCACTCTAAGGGTTGGCTGAAAGTAAACTTTTTTGCTTGGCAGTTTATGCACAATGGTATTCTCACTTTTGACAATCTCAGATGTAGAGGAATCATCGGCCCTTCTCAATGTGTTTTATGCCATAAGAATGAAGAAACAGCTGATCACCTGATGTTTGAGTGCCCTTTCACGCGTCAGATTTGGAAGCGTTGGTTCTCTCATTATAAAATCCAGGTTCATGGTGACATGAATCGGACTAATATTTGGGAAAGATGGAAGCGGGGTAGATTTACATCCAACGCTCTTCAAATTGGGTGGGAGCTTGGTTTAAACTTCATTTGGTGGCAAGTGTGGTTGGAGAGAAACGCTAGAATTTTTTGAGAAACCTTTTCCTCGTTAGATGGAGTTTGGCAGGTCATCTGGAGCAAAGTCATCGAAACTGTTGTCGTCTACGCTAAAGAGGAAACTCAGGTTGTTCCTGGACCAATGGCAGAGGGAGTTGACCAGAGAGAGGGATAGAACAGAATCAGTTGGAAATCACCCCCAGAAGGCTGGATTAAAATCAATACTGATGGAGCTGCAAAGGGCAATCCGGGTAGAGCCAGTATTGGCGTTGTCTGCTAGAATCATGAGGGATCAGTGCTTTATTGGGAATTGCAGGGTTTGGGTAGAGCCACAAATAATGAAGCAGAAGCCATTGCTATCAAATCTGCCTCTATTTGGGCAGTTACTCAGGGTCACCGGAGGATAATTCTTGAATCTGATTCTCAAATTCTGGTTGGAGCTCTAGATTGCATGAGGAACTTTTCATTGAATGCTTGGAGGTTGAGGATTCTGGTCTCTCAAATCAAGAAATTATGGAGGGAATTAGATGATGTGATTCCCGTATATGTGAGCAGAGATTTCAACAAAGCGGCCGATTTCCTGGCTAAGATGGGTCCTTGCGAAAGAGGTAGGGGTGCAGTTGCACAGTGACATGCCTATTGCAGATGAGGTGATTAGGCAGGGCCTTGAAAGATCCTTGAGACAATGATCAATGAAAAAGCTAAGTATGGTTTTTGTCGCGATTTCGCGACCTATTGCGCCATCGCGGCCATTGGCGGAAAGCTGTCGCGATTTCGCGACATGTTGTGTCGTCGCGGCTGCTGGAGAAATGTTGTCGCGATATCGCGACATGTTGCGTTGTTGCGACCGATGTGAGAAAGTTGTCGTGATATCGTGACATGTTGCGTCGTCGCTACCACCGAGGAGAAGTTGTCATTGAAAGATCCTCAAGACAAATGATCAATGAAAAAGCTAAGTATGATTTTTGTCGCGATTTCGCGACTTGTTGCGCCATCACGGCCATTGGAGGTAAGTTGTCGCGATTTCGCGACATGTTGCGCCATCACGGCCAAGGGAGGAAAGTGGTCGCGATATCGCGACATGTTGCACCGTCGATGCCGCCGAGGGAAAGTTGTCGCGATATCGCGACATGTTGCGCTGTTGCGGCCGATGTGGGAAAGTTGTCGTTGAAAGATCCTCAAGACAAATGATCAATGAAAAAGCTAAGTATAATTTTTGTCACGATTTCGCGACTGTTGCGCCATCGCGGCCATTGGAGGAAAACTGTCGCGATATCGCGACATGTTGTGTCGTCGCTGCCAAGGGAGGAAAGTGGTCGCGATATCGCGACATGTTGCACCGTCGTTGCCACCGAGGGAAAGTTGTCGCGATATCGCGACATGTTGCGCTATTGCTGCCGATGTGGGAAAGTTGTCGCGATATCGCGACATGTTGCGTCGTCGCTGCTGCCGAGGGGAAGTTGTCGTTGAAAGATCCTCAAGACAAATGATCAATGAAAAAGCTAAGTATAATTTTTGTCGCGATTTCGCGACCTGTTGCGCCATCGCGGCCATTGGAGGAAAACTGTCGCGATATCGCGACATGTTGCGTCGTCGTTGCCAAGGGAGGAAAGTTGTCGCGATATCGCGACATGTTGCACCGTCGCTGCCATCGAGGGAAAGTTGTCGCGATATCGCGACATGTTGCGTTGTTGCGGCCGATGTGGGAAAGTTGTCGCGATATCGCGACATGTTGCGCCGTCGCTGCCGCCGAGGGGAAGTTGTCGTTGAAAGATCCTCAAGACAAATGATCAATGAAAAAGCTAAGTATGATTTTTGTCGCGATTTCGCGACCTGTTGCGCCATCGCGGCCATTGGAGGAAAACTGTCGCGATTTCGCGACATGTTGCGCCGTCGCTACCGTCGAGGGGAAGTTGTCGCGATTTCGCGACATGTTGCGCCGTCGCGGCCAAGGATGGAAAGTTGTCGCGATTTCGCGACATGTTGCGCCGTCGCTGCCGTCGAAGGAAAGTTGTCACGATTTCGCGACATGTTGCGTCGGCACGGCCAAGGGAGGAAAATTGTCGCGATTTCACGACATGTTGCACCGTCGCGGCCAAGGGAGGAAAGTTGTCGCGATTTCGCGACATGTTACGCCGTCGCTGCCGTTGGAGGAAAGTTGTCGTGATTTCGCGACGTGTTGCATCGTTGTGGCTGCTGTTGGATTTTTGTCGCGATTTCGTGACATGTCGCGATTTCGTGCCAGGTTGACTTTTTTGCGGTCAAAGGTGTCTTGTGTCGTGATTTCGCGACTTGTAGCTTTTTTGCGGACAGAGGTGAAGTTGGTGTTTGCTGCGTGTTTTCACGATAAGTTGTTGTAACTGTCCTATCAGCTCTCTCAGCTAGCTTGGTATTGGTTCAAGAGATTTGGATCCAGTGCAAATCTTCCTCTTCTCTTGTAATCATGTGCTTTCATTGTTTTCGGCTGGGATGTATCTTATCCCAATTGTAACTGATCAATGTTTTAATACAAGTTTTTCAATTTTTTTCAAAAAAAAAAATAAGGCGCAGTTGTAGGGCTTCATCGTAAATAGGAAATTATAAAATTGAAGTGACATATATTTTACTTTTTATAATTATAAAGAAAGTGAAATGTGAAAAGAATCTTTTAGCCTCTTGAATAGATTGGAAATGATTTTCAAATATTTTATTTTGTACCTTTAAATTTAGTAAAGATATAAATATTTTTCGTCTTATCTTTCGATGGGTGTAAAAACTTAATGGAGGCTTGTGCCATACAAACCATTCCTTCAATCTAAAGGCGTGAGTGTCACCATAGTTAGGTTTTCTAAGCTTTTTTATCATAGATTTTAGTATAAAGTTGGCGACTGGAATTGTTCGCCATTTTATTCCTCTTAATTTTATGATTGTAAGCCTAAAGATTATACAATAATAACAAAAGCATCATATAGCAATAATAAATTTTTATCTTAATCTTATTATTTTTGAATGAAAAAATAATTAAATAAATAAATTTAATTGTCAAAGATACCAACTCAATTGAAGATCTTCCATTAAAACATCTATCTTTTATGTAGAAAGGTCCCAATTGAGATCCTCTCCATTAAACACATTCACCTTTTAAAAGACCTTAATCCACCCCCTTCTTTTAGTTTTATAACTCTTGATGCATAAGTAATTCGGGGTTGATCTCCTATACCTAATTTTATTTAATAATTTTGATTTAATAATTTTATTTAATATATTTATTATTTTTTAATTAATATTTTATATTTCTTTTTTAAAATAATATAATTTTTTTTTTTAAGCGAAAAATTTTTTGTCTAAGAGACCACGAACAAGGGGTTCTACACCGTCAAAGTCACCCGGGGGTCGCACCCGACCCTGCCTGCACCAACCTTATCAATTGGATTTTGGATACCCAATTCAACTTTTTGATAGGGTGGAGATTTGAACCTGGGACCTCCCTTGGAGGATTGTCCTCTCCTCTCCAACTCACCTACAACACCTACGTTTTAAAATAATATAATTATGTCTCATAAAAACACTCTAATAATATATTGTTAAATTATTATTTAAAATTCAAAATATAAGAAAGAAAACCAATTATACTTTAAAAATATGATCCCTAATTATATCTTCACCGTATTTACGTAAGTAATTAATTAATTAATTAATTAATTAATTAATTAATTAAATATATATATATATATATATATATATATATATATATATATATAATTATTAATTTTTTTTTTTAAGTTTTATTTGTGTTAGACCATTGTTAGACCTGAAATTATATCATAAATGTTAGATATAATTTCAATAGGGTTGAAGTGACAAAAAGGTAAAATTATTGTTGATGATTTGTGAGGCTCACTTTTAGTTTTATAGTTTGTAATTTTTTCATCTTCTAGATAGCTTTAAATTCTATCGCGTTCGTGGTCTTTCCTGAGATGTCATGGTTGAAAAAATATTTTCACTTACAACGTGTTTTTTTAAGCGAAAAATTCTTTGCGGGGCCGCTTTGTTCCGAGAGACTGGGAGTTCTACATCGTCAAAGTCATCTCACCTGGGAGTGACTCCTGCCCGCACCAACATTATCAATTGGATTTTTGGATATCTAATTTAACTTTTTGGTAGGGTGGAGATTTGAACCTGGGACCTCCCTTGGAAGATTGCCCTCTCCTCTCCAACTCACCTGCAACACCTCGTGTTTAAAAAAGAAAGAATGATAGTAATAAGAAAAAAATACTTATGCTAAATAAATAATAAAATTTATTTATATTTTATATTTTATTTTTTAATAAAAAATATTATTTTTTAATAAGATTTAGGAAAATGAATTGGAGTAAAGAATGTTATATTATAAATTAAGGTTTAAATTTTATAGATAAAGTTTAAGATATAGATTAAAAGATTTATAACAATTGATAAAAAAGTTAAAGTTTTACATTTTAAACTAAGGTATAAATATTAAAGGTGAGCCTTAAAATTTTAATCAAATGACATGGGTTTAAGTAACTAGACAAGACCTAGATTCCTTGGTTTAAATCTTGCTACCTCTATATGATCATGACATAACAAGGATAGGGTTGTTTCAATCCCTTTAACTAATTAAAAAAATAAGGATTTTTTGCTTAAAGATTGTTCACATAACTTTTGAGTTGTAAAAAAAAAAAAACTTTTGAGTTTGTTGTCATTCAATTAGATATATACCCTTAATAAACCTCTAAAATTCTCTTCAAATGGTTAAAAGAAAAAGATTTCTTGTTTAGGGTATTTTGACATAGTTTTTGAGTTTGTTATCATTCAATTAAATATATAACCTTAATAAATTTATCAAAATACAATTTAACTAAATATTAGAATCATTTTTTTTAAAAGAGGTTATATGTGGCTTCTATTGGGGCCACTTCTATCAAAATACTAAAATCTTACATCTGCTGCATACCTTTTGATCGCATTATTTTCGTTTTTTTCCTCTTAAATATATTCTTCAACTTCTTTGAAGTGTTATGTTTCTACAATAAGCTCCTTGATATTATTTTGATTAAGATATAAAATCTCCCTTGGCCAATTGACTTCTAAAATTTAAATTTCATCGGGATGAAGATCAACACCATAATTTGCTAATTTATCTGCTACCTGATTTCCTTCTCTATAAATATGTTCACATTGTGAGAAGATTACCTCTAATAATAGATGATGAACATCAACTATAATATTATTTTGTATCCAATCTCCACATCCATTTTTGTTAATAGCATTGATAATAATTTGTGAGTCCTCAATTGAAATATATTTTCATCCATTTGCCTTCACTATTACTAATGTAAAGGGGGAAAATTGCCCTACTTCGTACGATTCTCGGCTTGATCCGCAAGGAAACCAAGGTGATCGTAGGGGTATGTTGTTCTCTACAACTTGGTGTAAAAAAGGGGGAAGGGTTCACCAGGAATTATTTTAGGACTCGCTCCAAGTTTGGGGGATAATGTGTTGATGTGTTCAGTTCAAGACAATCACCTATGTTTGGCCTTTTTATATCTAAGCTATGAAATATAAATGATAATGCAGAAATACAAAATGCAAGTAAAAAAGAGCTAACTCTAGAATGATTCTTTGTTTGAATGATTTCTAACCTAGGGTTACAAAGTGAAATCCTATTGAGCAAGGGTTTAAGAGAAAATGAACAAACAATTTTAAATCCTAAGTGCACACTATATGTTGTTTATTTTCAAATACCTAGAAATAAACTAAATGTCTTTTATTTATATCAGGTCTAGGATTTTAATAGAAATAACAAACATCCAAAAAATAATTTAGAGATTAAATAGGGCACTTATCTTATCCGATGGTTGATCCAAGCTTTGATCTTTTATCAAGCGATATCCAATGATCTCTATTCCTGCAAAATAACTTGGCAAACACTTTGCTTAGGTTGTTGTATAGCAATACTTGGAGGCACAACATTCAATCCCCCTAGGTCCTTTTAGCTTACTTTTGAAAACAAAAGCGAAAGTTGAACTTTGAAATATGGACATGCATAATAAAATATAACATAACATAAAATAGAGCACAAAATGCACTAATATGGTTTAAATGCAACATATAACACATATCTAGGGTTTAGGGGTCGCGGGTTTCCCCTAAATGTGGTATGTGTGAAAACGTACCCTACATGGAGCGAGCGCAATTTTGCAGACTGACAAAATCATGTCCCAAAATGATCGAGCACGATTTCACAAAAACAAGAAAAAATTCCAAAAAACATGAATTAACAAATGAGTAATGAAAAACTTAATTAAATGTAGATGCAGATAAGCAAAAATACCTAGCAAATAATGAAAAAGTAGGCAAAAGGGTTAATACCTCCAAATAGTCGATCTCTCCTTAGGGTTTCAATGCTTGTCCACCAAGATCTATGAAACAATCCAATGTAGTAGAAAATAGAGCTTCAACAAACTATATTTCACACTTGCGAGTTAGCTTGCTTGCAAAAGAGAAAATAAATCACTTAGAGAGCACTTCAAAATCACTTGAAGAAAGAACTTGCATAGGATCACTTGGAAACTTGATTGGGAAAAATCACTTTCGGTAAAAGAAGACTTCAAACCCTCCTTTTATACTAGATTTGAAAGAGGAATAGACGAAAAAAACTAAGACAAGTCAACGTAAAATAACGTTAACTTTGAAAATTAGGGTTTATTTAAAAGAAAACCCTAGAAATTCAAAATCACACCCTGTAAGGACCGACCACAATTTTGCAATAACTAGAAAACCTTAGGAATGTGAAATTGTGCCCCTTAAAAGTGGATCATGATTTCATAATAGCAAGACTCCTGTGTAGTTTTAATGCACTTTGGATGACCAAACAGAGTTAGAATGGGACAAATCATATATCGTTGGAAAGCTCTTTTTGAGCCTAATCCAATGATATAATATTCAAGGGAAAATAAAAATATTTAGTAAGAGAAAATTTGGCTCAAATATGACCCTACTTTCCTAAAGAGAAAATAAGGGACTTAAGGAAAATTACTCACCTTAGTGGATCAATTTTTCGTGTCTACTTTTTTTCCCCTCTTTGATGCATTTATGGCCAAGTAAGTGCATCAAAGAAAGATATAGACTCATATGGACAATAAGGCAATAAACACAGAAAAGGTATGGCCAAGTTTGGACAAAAGGAGTTGTGCAAAAGGGTATCACAATGAACACTCTAAAATTTTACACACAAGGTGAGACATTACTACCTGTTGTGGCTGATCCACAACGTACCCCAAAATTAGGGACCCACATTTTTTGCATGTTTTCCAAGAAGACCGAAGTGGCCCATATGCTAAAGATCAAAGAAAAAGCAAAACACCAAAAGGAAAAAAAGTGTCGCGATATCGCGACATGTTGCATTTTTGTGGTCCAAAGCAAAGGGAGAGGCCAAAAGAGAAAAAGTGTCGCGATATCGCGACATGTTGCACCATCGCGGTCAAAGGAGAAAAAGTGTCGCGATATCGCGACATGTTGCATCATCGCGGCCAATGGAGAAAAAGTGTCGCGATATCGCGACATGTTGCATCATCGCGGCCAAAAGAGAAAAAGTGTCGCGATATCGCGACATGTTGCACCATCACGACCAAAAGAGAAAAAGTGTCACAATATCGTGACATGTTACACCATCGCGGCCAAAATAGAAAAAGTGTCGCGATATCACGACATGTTGCACCATCGCGACCAAAGAAAAAGTATCGCGATATCGCGACATGTTGCACCATCGCGGCCAAAAGAGAAAAAGTGTCATGATATCGCGACATGTTGCACCATCACGGCCAAAAGAGAAAAAGTGTCGCGATATCGCGACATGTTGCACCATCGCGGCCAAAAGAGAAAAAGTGTCGCGATATCGTGACATGTTGCATTTTCGTGACCAAAACAGAAGAAAGAAAAAGTGTCGCGATATCGTGACATGTTGCATTTTTGTGGCCATAATAGAAGAAAGAAAAAGTGTTGTGATATCGTGACATGTTGCATCGTCGCGGCCAAAATAGAAAAAGTGTCACGATATCGCAACATGTTGCATTGTCACGGCCAAAAAAGAAAAAGTGTCGTGATATCGCGACATGTTGCGTCGTCACGGCCAAGAGGGAAAAAGTGTCACGATATCGCGACATGTTGCATCGTTGTGGCCAAAGAAGGAAAAGTGTCGTGATATCATGACATGTTGCATCATCGTGGCTAAAAGAGAAAAGTTTTGCGATATCACATGTTATATTTTTGCGGTGAAGGGCCACAAAATGAAACAAAGAGCCATGGGAAAATGAAACGAACAATCAGGGAAGGTGAAACGAACAACCATTGGAAAATGAAGCGAACAGTCATGGAAGAAGAAACAACGTTTTTTTTCAAAAGTTTGAATACGCCATTCAAAGAGGCCAGAAGGGGTGGAAAACTACTGCAAGTAGCATTGCAGGTTTGAAGGCAAGATAGTCATTCTGGACCTAGTTGGGCTATTTTTCTTTCGTAGACTGGTTTTTCTTCTTCATGGACATGGGTTGGAAATTGCTGCAAGCAGAGTTGCAGACTTGAATGTGATGAGGCCATTCTGGACTGTTTGAGTCGTTTTTCTTCCATGGACTGGTTTGGGAAAACCAAAAATTCTGCTATTGTAAAATGACATATTTTTAATGCAAAAGTTTTCAAAAATTTGCATCTTGTGGGCAAGAAAGAAGGAGATTTTCTTTTCATTCCATGGATTTAATGTTTATTCTTTCATTTTTTCAGATTTTGAATTTATAGATAATGTTAATGCCATTTTTTGTGGGTTACATTAGGCGAATATTTGAAATCTAAATTTTATTTCGTACCCTAGGAACCAACACTTAGTCTATGGGGATTGTGCTTGTTTTGCAAGTCCAATAGGTTAGGTTGCATGCACGGAGACCTCACATCTTCGGTTTTGTCGAAATAGGATAGCATCATACTAAATGCATTTTATTTTCAGTTTTCTGCATTTCATTTTCATTTTTTTTGCATTTTTTATTTTTTTTCCAAAAATTTATAGCTTTTCAAGGCATTAAAATAAACATTTAAAAATTTTCAAAATCCAAAAAAACAATGAACAATCACTAAAGTTTCATGGTGAAATAAATCAACATTGCCCCTTGTTTACAGTTACTTGCAATAACTAAGGTGTTCCAAGCATTTAAATTGAATATCTTTATTTGAGATTACTAATACACATATGCAAATGCTAGTACAATGAAGACCTTGGAGAAGTTGTTTGTTTAACTTCTTTGCAAGAGGGGATTTGGAGCCCAAATCCTAAAGGAGAGTGTACTTTCACAACTGGGTAAAAATACCACTCAACACTACCATTTGAAGAACATAAGCTTAAACTGAGAGGGGGGGTGAACAATATAAGATCAAATTTTACTTTTCTCTCCCAAACACTATTATCCAATGTTATCAATTGCAATATCAATAGTAGTAATAAAAAAAATGCACAAATCATCACACACATGAGAGACACCAATTTAATGTGGTTCACCCAATGTGGGTTATATCTATGGAGAAAATATTTCTTCTAAATTTTCTCAACAAATATCTTGGGAAACAATTCCCTATTACAATGTTTATGGACCTCTATCCAAAGGATATCTCAATCCCCAATGCTCTGATTTGTGGATCTCTCTCCATACATAACTCTATCCTCTTTGCTCTGGTTCATGGATATCTCTCCATAGGAGAACTCTATCCCATTTGCTCTAGTTCATGGATCTCTCTCCATAGGAGAACTCTATATCCCTTTCTCTAGTTCATGGATCTCTCTACATAAGAGAACTTTATCTCCTTTGCTCTGGTTCGTGGATCTCTCTCCATAGGATAACTCTATCCCATCTGCTCTGGTTCATGGATCTCTCTCCATAAAATAACTCTATCTCTTCTACTATGGTTTGTGGATCCCTCTCCATAAGAGAACTTTATCCCCTCTGCTATGGTTTGCTCCAAAGCCTACTCTCAACTCTGTCTCAAATCTGCACCAAACCTCGTCATAAGGTTAGCACAAATCTACTCTAACTCTACTCACAAATCTATCTCAATGTATTTCAAGTCTTCACAAGACTTACTCAAATATGTCTCAAAGTTGCTCCAATTCTTCTCACAAGACTTGCTCAAATATACCTCAAAGTTGCTCCAAGTCTTCTCATAAGACTTGCTCAAATTTACCTCAAAGTTGCTCCAAGTCTTCTCACAAGACTTGCTCGAGTCTGCCTTAAAGCTACTCCTATTAGACAGAGAACAACATTAGATTTTATCCAATAATTAATTGATTAAATACAATGTGTATATGCTAAGAATAACCTTAGAGATGCATGACAGAAATTAAAGGAAATCACTAACTTATTACACTAACAAACACTTGCTGACAAATATAATATCCTAACAACTAATAAAGTTGTAAACATAACAAATGTAGGTAAACTAACTTAGGATAGAAAAGTAAGGTAAAAACATATTCTACCCAAGTAATAGGATAACTACTCTAACATCCCCTCTTATTCTATTATTTGGGTAATACATATAACTATCCCAATATAGTGAAGAGAAATGAAATAATGGTGGCTCGTGCTTTGTCTTCAGCTCTAGCTCTCACTCATGGCTCTAGCTCTAGATCTAAGCATACCTCTGGATGTGTACCTTTGGGTCTATCTCAGGATCTTACTATGAATCTACCTCTGGATCATTGCCTCTAGATCTGCCTCTAGAACTTTTTATCTGGGTCTATCTTTGGGTCATTGTATCTGGGATTACCACTCGATATGGCATTGGATTTGCCTTGAGATCTACCATAGGTTTTACCTTTTCGATAGAAGTCATACAAAATTTCTTTCATCATGGTCCATTGTGTGAGATCTGTCCATCCACAATCGATATGAACCTTGTTGGCCATTTTCACTTTGTACCAACAATTGGAAGAAGAGTGATTCGTACATCCACATGAATCACAAGGATGTAATTTCCAATATCTAGTTGCAACATATCATGTCTTTCCACAATGAATGCAATAATATTTTTTAGAAGTTGTAGGAGATTTAGGTTTTACAAACATGGTATTACTGGTACTTGCATGTCCAGTATAGCCAAGGCCTTCATTATTTTCCCTAACATTTAGCATTATAGGAGTTTTAATGCCTTGTTCTTGTTTACCTAATCTCTCACCATTGAATCCCATTTTATTCATTAGTTTGGAACCAAATCCTTTGGTGTGTTGTTCAAAACACCCAATTTCATTATCTTCATCAATGTGTTTAACAATATGGCATTTACCACTATTGATGAGATTATGGAGCTCTATTTAAGGAGGTTCAGTTGTTAAGTCACTAGTGTCACAAGCAAAATATGCTACTGATATAAGATCACCTTTGCTACAACTGATATCTACCATTGAAGGTAGGAGGTCGCCTGTATCACAACAAGCATTGGCCATCATGGGCTCAAGGTCACTCGTGTCACAACAAGCATTCGCCAAAATGGTCTGAAGATCACTTGTGTCACAACAACCATAAACCATTAGGACCTATTTTTCCTCATTTATTTCTAATTTCACTTTATGTTGGGCAAGGTCAAGTGCAACCAATGAAATGTATATGCCCCTTATAACGCCAATAGTGAATCGAGCACCATTTTTTTGAAGGTCTTTACAAGACTCAGAATCTTCGAGTAGGGCTACTAAACCATTGTTTAGTGTGAGAAATGTGCCCTTCTCATAAAAATCCGGTCCATCCATCTTAGGTGGAAAATAAGGACCTTTAACTGATGTAACAACATCATCAGTTTGTTTAGGGGCTTGATTTTTCTTTGATCTTCCCATTTTTAAGGTGTCGGTCACTACCGAAAATGCACCTTTCATAATGAAATTTTACAAATTAATGGACTAAGGTGTCAATCACAACAAAAAATGCACCCTTATAAGTCTTCCCCCCTTTTTGTTTGTAAAATTATAATGTATCCCCCTGTGCAAAAAAATGCACCCTTATAAGTATTCCCCCATTTTTGTTTGTAAAATTATAATGTATCCCCCCTGTATGCAAAATAGGAGATGGTGGAGAAAAATTTATCCCCCCTTAAGGCAGAAAATTCTTGGATGGAGAAAAGTGTTATCCCCCCTTAGTGCAAAAAAAATTGCAACTATGAAGCCTCAAAAAAATTTTGTTTACAAATTTTGTCTCCTTGGCAAATTTGAAAGTGCAACTTATAAATCCTAGAAACAAAACTTTATCCCCCCTTAGTGCCAAAAATATAAAACCTCTGAGGCTTTTGACAATTTTGCTCATGAAATTGCAAAAAATAAAATGCAACTTTTAATTAAATCAATTTAATTAATTTAAATTAAAGTTATGTTTAAATTAAATTAAAAAAATAACTTTAAAAAAATAATTTTAGCAAAAACTTTGGCACCTTCAAAAAAATAGTTTAGGGGATTTGAACACTGGACCTTCTAGTGGGAAACTACTTGGCTGTCGCTCGAACCACGCGAGCCATCAAGCTCGATGGGATGTAAAGGGGATAAACCCCTAGTTGAAGCAAATCCATACCTGAGCAACCTTTAGCAGGCGAAGCTCTTCTCCAAGCAGGCGGAGGTGGGGCAGGCGAAACTTTTCTCCTAATCCTCCGACTGCACTCTTGGCATAACCAAATCATCTGTCATAGATTGCTTGAACAGAACTAGTCTACTCTGTGTTGCGCTAAAATCCATAACTCTCATACGTCTCAAAGAAGATTAATACGCCTAACTATTCCGATCGTCTGCGCGTTCAGCTCTGTCCTCATGATGGTGCTCAACCAATGATCGAACCACCACAAAATCCATTACCTTCAGCTTGATGATGTTGGATAAATCCTTTCGCTTAGATTGAGGGCTATAAATTTTCTCCACTTATCGTGTTGTATCTACTCGAGGGTTGTCAAATGTTGCAGATCGACCCCCAACATTTGGCAATTACACTGCTACTCCCGCCTCAACTACTCAGTCTGCTTCAATGGCATCCACCTTCGATGTGTTTTTACTGTGTGATCGAGAAATTATGGAGTTGTAGGAAATCGTAAAATAAACCAGCGCTCATCCTCCCACGGCAACGCTACATAATAAAATGTATGAAATGATGCAGTCAACACATGATGGATTCCTTAGGAAAAAATGACCACCAAATAGCTCTTCTGGTATCTTCTTTCGCTGTAATGAATAAGATCACGATTCAGATACTAGAATGGGGTAGAAAAATATCCCACATGGGATGTGCTAGAGGAATGAAACAATTTAAAAACAAAAATTCATTGTATTTTGTTTAATAACGTTAGGGGGGTCTTTTACCCACATGCGAAGTCACCCTACATTGAGTCCTACACCACATGTGTAAATTTTGTCAGGTCCTCTGCTCTTAGTTCCCTACCACGTCAGTGAGCTGTCTGCTACTAGTGAATGTCTCGTATCCTAGCTTAGATTGTCCCTGTCAACTTGTGTCCAATGTCTAGGCCACTGCCTAGGTCAAACGCCAGTCATCCATAGTTGGGTCTAGTTGTTTGTGTCAGCCCACAGTTTTGATCCACGTGATAAAATCATGTTAGATTCCTCCCTCAGCCTGTGGGTCCTGTTCGATGCCAGGTAGTCCTATCTCTTGTAGTTCAAGTGTCACACCCTTTGCCAGGTAGTCCCCAAGTAGGGATCTCAACGTCCATTGTAAGGACCCCAAGGTACGTTAGGGGTCTTAGTGTCCACCGTAAGGGTCCCAGGGATTGGCTTTATGTCTAGGAATCTATGCTAATCGTTTGGTCCACCAGAGGATGTCCTCCTCGTCCACTAACTATCATAGTATCCTTTGCATAGGTGTATTACCCCTAGATCGATCTGTTAGTCCATTGTTAGAGTCTGTTCAAGCCATCACCTGGTAGTATGATGTCAGTGTTAGATGTACCGCTACTATGCACACCTAGCAGTGCTACCAAGTCCAACAGGCGAGTACTGCCTAGATCACTACCAAAATCCTAATAAGACTATGGGAGCTCTTAGGCTCTAATACCATATTAGGCGAAGAACAACATTAGATTATTATTCAATAATCAATTGATTAAATACAATGTGTATAGGCTAAGAATAGCCTTAGATATGCGTGAGAGAAATTAAAGGAAACCACTAACCTATTACACTAACAAACACTTGCCAACTAACATAATATCCTAACAACTAATAAAGTTGTCAAAATAACAAATGTTGGTAAACTAACCTAGGATAGAAAAGTAAGGTAAAAACATATTCGACCCAAGTAATAGGATAACTACTCTAACAGCTCCAAGTCTTCTCACAAGACTTACTCAAATCTACCTTAATGCTGCTCACAGAACCTGCTCAAACAATCCCAAATATTGCATACAAACAATGTTAATATCTCTTTTAGAAATGCTTTCTTCAATTAGGCAATTTAGACATATTCTACCTAGAATTCATTTAACCTCTGGAACATATAGAGAATGATATGTACTATCAAATATCCAATATGTTCTTCATATTCACAAATATTGCATTCAATTAATCCAATCCCTATCTCTTGCAAAATCCCTTTCAAATTAAATCAAAATAGTGTATAACTTTCTTCACAAAGCTAGTCTATTTTTCTTGCAAAGTTGCTCTCAAAGATCAACCACACTAATGCACAAATTTCCCTCACAAGATTGATTTCAAACACTTTCACAATTACTTTCAATATCTCTCAAACCAATGCTCAAAATATTTCACAATGATGTACAAACTTGGTTCTCTACTCTAGCTCAAGTATTTCCAATCATGAAGCACAAATAGTTCTCAAACCTTAATACAATTGTTTCAAATTTCTATCAACAATTGATGCACATGTATATCTCAAACCCTAACTCAAATATTTTTAGCAAAGCATACCAAACAACCATTTTATCTCCACCTTATGTTCCATAAACATTTACTCAACAAAAAACCTTAAACAAGGAATGATATGCCCATACCTCTTATTTTCTCTGATGAAGATATGTCCTCAAAAACCTGTCTCACAAACAAATGATCTTTCTTGTGCCACTTCAAGGGTTAGATAGCAAAAATACTTTTTCAAAACACCCACATGAACTTTCTTCTCAAAAAGATGTGCTCTAAAATTTTGAAAATGATCTTCAATAACTCTTCTTTATTATCAAAATATAGGAGCATTAATACTTATCAAAAACTCTCAAAACCACTTTTCACCATACAATAATTACAATAGAATTTCAAGACACTATTACACCTTATTACTCCTATTATTGCATGCAAAACATATTTTTCATTTATGCACTTTGCAAAAATAAAAACTATATAAAGCACTCTTATTATTTGTGTTTTGTAAAATAGAAGGATTTTTAAAACATATCTTTGCACTTAATATTTAATTAATTCACACCCTTATAACTCCCTAAGTGCAAATTTAAACTTTACTAAATTCAGCCCTTATGACTCCCTAATAAAAAAAATTAAACTTTATTAAACTTAACCCTTATGACTCCCTAATAAATAAACATGCTTTATTGATCTCAACCCTTATGGCACACTTAATCAAAACTAACCCTTATGACTCCCTACAAACCAAGCAAAAAAAATTATATTAAAATTTTCCCTTACCACTTCTGCTACCACGGGGATTTGAGCGCACGACCTCACAGAGCCCACGCTCTAGCACGTGCTAGAGCACCACGTGGGCTAACTACCCACACAAAAACCTTAATGCACCAAATTCCTTTTAAATCGTCGTGATCCTTAATTTAAAAAAAAATGTGAACAACCTATCACCGTTGAGTCTCGAACTCGAGACCTCCTCCATGCCACACCTTACGCAAGGTTCGCCTATCATCTGAGCCACCCTCTCAGTTGGAAACCAACATGCACTACTCCTACTTGAACTTCGTATGTTGTTCGCCTGCTTTAAAACACATGCATCCCTCTTTACAATCTTGCTGCCTTCTTTCAAACACTGTGTGTTGCGCTTTGTGAAAGAACTAAGTAATTTAAATTGATGCTCATTAATCTCTCACACCACCTCAAATGATTTTTGGCTCCACATTATATGTGCACTTGACTTAGGAAAAATTTCGATGCTTTACCACTTAAAAGAACATTTGAATTTTGGTGCCAAAGGAAATTCAAATTTTTATTATTATAATTTTAATATTTTAATTAAATATTATAATTAATCTTTTTAAAACCTTTTTCTTTTGCCTTGGGAACTTCTTCAACATTGCAAATAGTGAACCTTTTTTAAAGGAGCTTTGTCTACCTTGTCTTCCTTTTTCAATGGAGGTATTTTCCTTGCAATTTTAATATTTCACCCTAGAAGATGATTTTCAATCATTTTACCTTTGACATCAATGACAACCAAAATACTCAAAATTTCCAACACCATTAATGACTCTAAGGCTAGGATGCCCCCTCAAGTTTCAAAAGGAATGGAGAATTCCTTAAAAAGCTCAAAAAAGGTAAAGAAAGAAAAGCAAAAATAAGAAAACACAACAAGCAAACAACATGGCAAGGATTACTGGGTAAAACATGAATTTGATACAATCTATCTAATATGAAATACAAGGATAAATAGAAGGGGAAAGAAGGAAATAGGAGAGAAGATGAATAAGAACAAGAACATCTCCAACGAATGTCAACGAGACAAAAAGTGAGAGAAACTGGTTAAAAACCCTGGATGAAGGGTGTTATGCCTAAAATGATGGTCCAAACGTAGAGTGAAAACCCTCTATGGGTGTAGCACTTGCTAAGATGTACAAATGATCAAATGACAGAGCATGATCGGCTATGGGTGGTTGCTCGCTAAAATAACCAAATGATGGAGCATGACCCACTATGGGTGGTTGCTCGCTAGTGACTATTATGGGACGATTACCCACTAGGATGTATACCATGACATGCTAAAATGGCCATGGAGCTTATCTGGTGATGGGGTGTAGTGCCCGCTGAGTCAAGAAGAGTGTAACTCGATAGGGTGTTGAAAGCATGAGATTCCGAAAATAAAAACACTAAGATGCAATAAAAACAGAACTAGATTGATGTATAAAATAACACGGATGGAATTAAATTAAAAATAGGAGCACAACCCTTTTTATTAATGTGATTCCGCTCGGTTACAATACGCCTCTTCAGTTACGTGTTTTCGGTTACAACAGATGAATAATGATCTCTTTCCGCATGCCCACATGTAAAATGGGCGGGCTACAGTGTTGCCGCCGCTTGCGGTGATGAGTCCTTACTTGCTGCTGTTCTTCCTGCAAAAGAAACAGTAAACTGTTAATAGCACCTGCAACAAGAAGACAGAACGTTTGACTGTAGAGAGCAATGAGAAATGCATGTAAAAGGCTGATTAAATGTATGAATAAAACGCTTGTCTTTAAAACATAAACTGCTACTTTAACACGTTCGAAAATAGCACAAATTCGAAAAGATAAAACGTAGACTATTGCTTCAATATGTTTGAAAACAGCATAAACAAAACGTAAACTATTTCAATCCATTCGAAACAGCATGAATTAAATTAGCACTACGAACATATGTAGGGTGCCCAAGCGGGCCGCCCTATTAAAATCCGACTTTGACGCCAACCCACTAGGAATTGGCTCAAAATCCAGGATAATGACTTGTCGTCGAATTAGTGGTTTGTCGTATCCACAGTCGGATCGAGAGTGCAGAAGAATGAGTTCAGAAAGACTATAAACGAGTCTCTGGTTTTGCAGCACTTCGTTATGTTTCAAAAAATGCTTCCTCCTTTTTTACTTCGCATCGAGCTAGTTTTTATAGAGGTTTTCGCCTCTTAGAGCATTAATGTCAAAACCCTAAATCCGCAAGGGCCGCTCAGATTTGATCCTTATCGTGCCATTATGAGACATGGCTCGTACTGACATTAGAAGTTATGAGGCGTGGCCTCGGATCGGATTTGTTTCGAAACTGCTTGTCTCATTAAAGTCCGCCGTTCTGCAGATCCACGGGGTCTCTTTGGAGAGGGGCACGTAAGGGTGCCACGTGGCAGTCATTCTTTGGATGCGGCGGCCACGTCAAAGTCCGCCTTTGATTATCGTAAGTATGCCTTTGATTATCGTAAGTATGCCTTTTAAACGTAAAGTGCCGAAGTGTCGCGATATCGCGACACTTCGACAGAGCCTCCCCTTGGGGCCAAAGGTGTCGCGATATCGCGACGTCGCGATATCGCGACACCTTTGGCCGAGGCTCCCCTCGAGGCCAAAGGTGTCGCGATATCGCGACACCTTTGGCCGAGGGTAGCCTCGAGGCCAAAGGTGTCGCGATATCGTGACACCTTTGGCCGAGGGTAGCCTCGGGGCCAAAGGTGTCGCGATATCGTGACACCTTTGGCCGAGGCTCCCCTCGGGGCCAAAGGTGTCACGATTTCGTGACGCGCGAAATTCGCGACGTCTAAGGCTAGGTTCCCCTTTTGTTGAGGCTTGTTTGCTTTTGAAGACTTTGCTTTGGATTGCTTAAGGCTTGAAGTTTGGTGAAGTTTTGAAGGCTGCTTTGGACTAAAGGCTTAAAGTTTGTTAAAGGTTTTGACAAAACGACCAACTCTGCACCGCTCATTTTTTGACCTTCTAAACTGTCGTGCAAGTGGCCAAGACCACTGTTTGACCTCTAAGGGCTGCCCTGAAAGCCGTGTATGTCAATGCGATCATTGTTTGTAGTCACTTAATCGGATTGGTGCTGTTTTGGTGTCTACAGATGCCCCTTTTTGGGAAGCGCTATGGGTGACATAGTGCTGAGCAAAAATATATGACCAAAGCACTAATGATTAGGGTTTCTTGGTAACCTAACCAACTCTTGATGCCCCAAGTATGGAAAGGGCATGCATTCTTGAATCCTTGCTTCTGACGAGCTAAGGAATTTGATTTCAAGTGTTAACCTATTTTGGTGAGGTGTGACTTGAGCTTGGACATTGATCACTCATGATTAGGCAAAGGGCGCAACCTTTTATCCACAGGGGAAACCTTGTGTTCATGCTTCGGGAATGCCAAGTATTTGATCAACTTAATGATTGCTTGTTTATTGCCCCAAGCAAGAGCGTGATTGTCTTTGTCAATGATTCTTTGAATGCATGTCATTGCCTTGATTGGGTGTGTGGTTGTTGATTGGTGACTAAGTGTGACTACCCCCTCAAGCGACGAATCGATGAGGGAATGACCTTCGTGAGAAAAGCGACGAGTCGCTTGACCCAAGATGACTTAGGTTAGGGTGCCTTTGGATGTTTTACCATTTGAGCACATGCGATTTCCCGACATTTGGACCTATTTTTGGTGGGTGTTAACCCTTTTGGTGATGCCATAATGGGGTGAAATCATCAAGAACCCATCTTCCCGTGGAGCGGTCCAGCTATGGTAGCCTTCTTGGGGAAGTAGGAGGGTGACAATTTGGGCCCCGACATCGATTTTCTGTGCCAAGAGGTTAAGTGCAAGAGCACTTGTGTCCGGAAATTTATTGCTTATGTTTTTGTGTTGCTTTTTGTGATGTTTTTGTTGTTTTGATTTTCTTTCTTTGCGTATATGTCATGATTTTATGCACAATGGTTGATGTTGGTGGATGCATGCTACTTTATATTGATGGATGCATATGGTATGATAATTACCGATGTTGTATGTTGATTTATTTTGATGGATGCATGATGGATGCAAATGTTTTTGATTGGCATGTGATATGCGGAAATAAGATGGATGGATGAACTTTGTGATGTTTGACTATGGCACCATAGACTGTTTTAGATCTCCATTATTTTGCTATGTACAAATGTGGTGTTTCTTTTTTGTATTTTCTGGTGGTATTGTAAGGATGAAAAGTAGCGCAGTTGGTTTAGAAATGTAGCAAAGGTTTTCCGAGACTCGGACGGTTTTAACTTACTAGCCATGATTGTATTTTATCTTACAAGACTTTTGAACAAGGTATGAATCGGACTTGTTTTTGACCAAGTTATTTCACATCCCTGTGTGTGCGATTGAGTTCATTTATGTGGTATTTGTCAGGATACCGCCAGTGCCAGATGGGCTTTCAACCGAACCTGTACTGAGGATCACCTAATTAGCTCCACTAACTCCTTTGTTGTATGTAGTTAGATTAATCTGCGGTGTTATCCAGGATACCATAAGCTAGCTCATCCACATGCAAATATTGATCTGTACACAAGTTAATGTGATAGATATATCGTCATGCGAGAAGTTTACCGCCAGTGACCGATAGGCTATCAACCAAACCGATACTGAGGCTTGCCTCATGACCTGTCATAATGCTGAGAGTTCCAGGGATTCAAGGTCAACTCCCTTCTTTTCTTCAATTGTATTGGGATACTTGCTCTTTATAGTGATAATAATCACTGTTTATTTTGATTTGTTTTTCTTTTCTCTTGAGCAAGGGATTTGGATATGGAGTGACGAGAATCACTATGCTTTGTGCCTTTTGATATGTGCACTGTAGGATGTCAAATTTTGGAGCTTTGACATTTGCAAATTTTTTATGTTTTGCAACTTTGGGATTCTTAGGGAATTGGGTAGGGAGGATGCTTGTCCTTTTTCCAACTCTCAACATTCTTGGGGTCATTCGCACAGGGGGATGAGCAAGATAACCGTTTCGCTTATGGTAACCTCGGATTACCGTGCAGTGTTTCATCCTTCGTTCACACAACTCGGGAATTTTTATGTGTTTTAATTTGTGTTGGGATGTTACGTAACAAGGTGTATTGCAAGTGTAACTCTACCTTCGTAAAATCTGTTTGACTTGATACATTACATTGCTAAAAGAGCAAAATGATGACTCGAATCACGAAAAACTCTTGATACATTAAATGACCACTGACTCTAGTGTGGTAAAATGAATGGTGTTTTTGCTATTTTTGTAAGATGGAACAGTGTGGAACAAGATGGACTAGTAGAATCATGACAGCCTATGGTGCCTTTTGACCTATACGACCATGAATGTGCAATGTATGGGTGCGATGCTTGAATGCAGCTATGTATTTTTGTATTTTTGATGGATTGATTTTGGTGAATATGAAGATGAATTGCGAGAAGAACTCTCTATTGATGAATTTGAATATGCCTAGAAATGAGATGCAAATTTTTGTTGTTTTTGATGATTTTTGTTGTTTTTGAATTTTCATGATTTTTGACCAAGTGATTGTGGAAATCCTTGGAGCGTTTTGGGATTGACCAAGCGATTGCAAGAATCCTTGGAGCCTTTTGGGATTGACCAAGCGATTGCAAGAATCCTTGGAGCATTTTGGTTTGACCAAGCGATTGCAAGAATCCTTGGAGCATTTTGGGATATGACCAAGCGATTGTGATAATCCTTGGAGCATTTTGGTTTGACCAAGCGATTGCAAGAATCCTTGGAGCATTTTGGGATATGGCTCTCTTTAGATATGAAATGGTCGCAAATGACTGATATTCAAGGGTTCTGTTTCCTTGATACCATCAAGAGAAGCTAGCCGGTATGTCCCGGGTCCGATTTTGCTATCAATGACATACGGACCTAACCAATTGGCCGCAAACTTGTCCCTTAGGTGGGATGGCAAACTGGAATTTTGTTGATTTTCCTTCAAAACCAAATCACCAACGCGAAAGTCCCTCGAGGTGAACTTTCATGTTGTAAGCTTTCTTAAGTCGCTCTTGATAAATGCGTAAATGCTCGAGAGCATTAACGCGTCGTTCGTCAAGCAACGTAAGCTGGTCTAACCGGGCCTGCCGCGTAGAATCATCATCGATGAACTCATGCATTGATATGCGCAGGGAAGGAATCTCCAACTCTAGAGGCATGACTGCCTCGGAGCCATACACGAGTGAAAACGGAGTGGCCCCAGTGGGCGTCCGAATGCTAGTGCGATAGGCCCATAGGGCAAGTGGGATTTGAATGTGCCAATCCTTATGACTGTCTGCGATGGTCTTTTTAAGGATGGCAACTAGCATTTTGTTTGACGCCTCTGCTTGCCCATTCGCCTCTGGATAATAGGGTGTCGAAAAGTTATGCTGAATCTTGTACTTTGTGGTCAAAGCACGCACGTCTTTGTTCTTGAAAGGTGTCCCATTATCCGAGACTATTTTGGATGGAATACCAAAATGACATATGATGTTATGCAAAATGAACTCCACAATGCGGGGTCCTGTCGTAGAGGTAAGCGGAATTGCTTCCACCCACTTGGTGAAGTACTCGTGGCCGTTATGATAAACGTGTGACGGCCTGACGACGCAGGGGAGATCTTTCCAATTAGATCAAAGCCCCATTACGAGAACGGCCAAGCAGACTGGACTGTCTGCAAGGCCTGAGAAGGTACGTGCATTAGATTGGCATGATGTTGACACTTCACGCACTTCTTGACATAGGTGCAACAATCTCGCTCTAAAGATGGCCAATAATAGCCCATGTGAAGAATGCGCTTTGCGATGGCCATTCCACCGAAGTGGCCACCACATGTACCATCGTGCGCTTGGGCGACCGCCCAAGTGGACTCTTGTCGGTCCAAGCAACGAAGGAGGATTCCTTCATAGTCACGACGATACAAGATGTCTCCTATCAAGACATACTTAGCCGCTTTCCGCTTGAGTGCTCGTTTTGCGGCATGAGTCAAATCAAGTGGGAGACTACCTAACTTGAGGTAGTCTCGAATGGGTAAATACCAGTCCTGTTGATCAGAAACCTCGATAGTATGAACAACCAATCCCTCCTGAAGTTCATCCCTAGCAAATGCTGAATGGGATAGAACCTGCAAGAATAGTGTTGTGTTGCTACTAATGGGAGTAGGGGAGAACAAGGACCCCCAGTTGGCGTGTTTCAGACGATCTCGGATTCGAGAGAACCTATCCGAGGATGGTTCAATTTGGATCATGTGGATTCCTGGCGTCAAGTCTGAGCTTGCACGCTCCATCGTGGATTGCGATAAGGTTTTGACTTGAATGGTTGTCATATCACCGAAAAGGTCCTACGGAAGTAGTGACCCCAAGGAGGCCATTGTGTCCGCAAAATGGTTCGATGATCGAGGGAGTGCCTCGATGTCATACCACTCAAGTTTTGCCAGGAATTTGTCCACAAGGGCTTTATAAGCCTTCATAACTGGGCATTTGCATTGATATACCCCTTTGACTTGATTGACTATTAACAACGAATCACCAAAGATGTTCAGTCTTTTGATGTTCATGGCGATTGCTGTCTGAAGACCTAGGAGCAAGGCTTCATACTCTGCATTGTTGTTGGTGCATGGGAAGTTTAATTTAAATGACAGGGGCATTGGAGCACCCTGCGGTGTGAAGAATACAATTCCCGCACCACCACCTTGCTCACACTTAGAACCATCGAAGAATAGGGTTATGTCGGCCTGTGACTCGTGCTCATCGAAGATCCGGCGATTCTCGAGACATGGAAGACCCCATCATCAGGTAGTTCTATGACCAGAGGCTGATCGTCTTCAAGAGGAGCCTCTGCTAGTTGATCGGCTATGACCTGTCCTTTGATAGATTTTTGTCCAATAAATTCTATGTCAAATTCCGTCAACAACATGATCCATTTCGCCGTGCGACTACTATGATAAGTACGACTCATCATGTATCGCAATGGATTCTCCTTAGACACAACATACGTAGTGTTGCTCAACATGTAGTGGCATAGCTTTTTGGTAGCAAACACCACTGCCAAGCAGAGTTTCTCAACGTATGCATAGTTAAGTTCATAACTAACCAGGGTGCGGCTAAGATAGTATGTAGCCTGTTCTTTGTGAAGTTCATTCTTCTGGGCTAGCATGGCGCCTAGTGCCACCTCAGTAGCTGAGATGTATAAGTAGAATGGCACTCCTGGTCTAGGTGGTGCCAATACTGGCGACGAAACCAGGTATTGTTTGATCTCGTCAAAGGCTGACTGGCACTCGTCATCCCAATGAAATGTGACCCCCTTGTGCAATAATTTGTTCATGGGTCGGCACTTGTCGGATAATTGCGCTATGAAGCGTTTAATCGACGCGACCTTTCCCCGCAGACTCTCGAGCAGCTTGATTGTGGTTGGGGGAACCATTTCAAGGATTGCCTTGACTTTCTTTGGGTCCACCTCGATTCCTCGTTTTGAGACTATGAAACCCAAGAGTTTTCCAGATGTGACGCCGAAGACGCACTTCTTGGGGTTTAGTCTAACTTTATGCTCCATGAGGCGATCGAGGATCTTGCCTAAGTCAGCGATATGATTTGAGCGCAAGAGAGACTTGGCTAACAAATCATCCATGTAATCTTCCAAAGTTTTGTGCATGTAATCGTGGAAGATATACGTCATGGCACGTTGGTAGGTGGCACCAGCATTTTTAAGGCCAAAAGGCATGACCTTATAACAAAATGTCCCCCAAGGCGTTGTGAACGCCGTTTTTAGTTGGTCTTCAGGATTGATACGAATCTGATTGTATCCTGAGAAACCATCCATTAGGGAGAGCATTTCGTGTCCTGCTGTAGCGTCTACTAACGCGTCGATGCTCGGCAAGGGGAAATCATCCTTAGGACTCGCTTTATTCAAATCACAAAAATCGGTGCATATGCGAATCCTCCCGTCGGGCTTCTTGACGGGAACCATGTTGGACAGCCATGGCGGATAATCCACGCAGATGACAAACTCGTGCATCCAACAACTTTTGCAATTCGTCTTTGAACATCAAGGCCACTCGTTGGGTGCATCTTACGTAGTTTTTGCTTTACGTGCTTGATTGTCGGATCAAGCGTTAAATTATGCGTGACTAGCCACGGGTCTAGTCCCGGCATATCCTTGTACGACCATGCAAAAACCTCCTTCTTCTCTTTGAGAAGGGTAATGTAGTCGGCTTGCTCTTCGGGGGAAAGACTTACCCCCAGCTTGAGAATCTATGGATTCATTGGATCTGTGCCGATGTCTCACGTCGCCGTCTCCTCGATCGACATGTGGGATCCGTCCTCCAACCGATGTGGAGTCGGGATCAAATGGATATCATTAGCTGAATTTAGATCTATGCTTGGAACCTCGGGTTCCTCTTCAGCTTGAAAAATATCCCGAGTTGTCCTTGGGGTAAAGTGAGGCATTTCACCGAAAGGCCAGCACTCGATGGTGATAGAGGTGAATTGACGCGATCCCGATCGATGGCATCTATGTCTAGATGCAATGACCATGCTGGATCGGCCGGATTGCGGATGGGTGCGGTCAAATCAATGGAGATCATGTGGATGGAATGAATTTGGTCTCCATTACCGTGGGCATGATAACGCGATTCTTCTAGATGCTCCCTATGCTCTGGATCTGGCTCTAAGGGAACGGGCACGAACGGATCGGCCCTATGTGCCAAATGGAGGACAGTGGTCTTCCCTCGACACTGTTGTTATGATAGGGTCTCGAGGTGGACGGTGCTCATCGTGAATGTGGAGCCATGGATCCAAGATCAGGTCCCACCCTCGCCGGGTCGACCCACCATTCATGCCCTAATCTTATGCCCATCTCGTCCCATTAGATCTTCATGAGTTAAAGCGCGATAATGTCGTCGCGCATGTCCGAGATAGTCCATCTCGGCCTCATCTTCTCGAGTCACTTTCGGAGATCCAAAAATGTTCATTCTCTTAAGCAACTATTGCTTGCGACGTTGATGGTTCTCCTTGTTCCAAGTACGTTAATCTGGTCCCATTGCGGTTGTTCCACTTTGGGTGGAGGGACCTGACTCTCTGGACATTGTACTGACTCAACTGGAATCTCTAAGGGGAACAGCTTCGAGAAGATGTCCGGACACCATTGATATTCTCTTTGGGGATGAGTATCCGAACTTTCGCCTCTCTCTAGCAAAGGAGAGGGATTACGACTATTGCCAGGGGTGTTTGGTGACCATGGGAGGTAATCTCCCAATGTAAATTCTGTATTTGGGTTGGCATAGAGATCCGGTGCCAATCCCCCCTTGTTGCCTATTTCTAGGTCTTGCATATTTTCAACCAAGATGTCCAAGGGCAGGGGGTGGTTGAACCCTACTCCCGACTTGTCATATGGCATCTCGATATCTTGGTTGGCAAGGGAGACGCATCCCTTGCTCATATCTCGCCTAGCTCCGTATCCATGCCAATGGCATTGGCCGAGATATTTGAGGGCAAATTGCGGGTTTGACAGATAATTGATGTTTTCAACAAAAGGTTCTTCGTCCGCTTCCTTTTGCTTACATGGTTCAAGACCATGATCAAGGCCCCCATACACAAAATTTGTCTCGGTTGGGTGGGTGACCTAGGGGAACAACTGTTCCTATGGGAAGGCGAGGTCTTCCCATATCCTGGACCGACTCTAATGCGGGCGTTGCCACAACATTCTGCACTATGTACTCCCCAAGGCCTATACTAGCCATTTCAATAATGATTGTTGATGCTTCAGAGGGAGGGAACGGGAGTCCTTCCTGAGTCCATTCCATGTTTGGTAGGTTTGGAGTCTCAGCTTTCGTTGTGCTGGATATTTCCTCTGTTGATATCGTTGAAATTGTTGGCAACCCCTCTTCTAAGGGCTGAGCCTCTTCCATGATTTGTTTTCCCTTGTCCTTCCGTGTAGCCATGACAGGTGGCGTTGGTAATGAAGGAGTAGATGATGAGGGTTCACCCGGTCGGGATGTTGCTATTTTGGTCACCAGTGGTGCCTGCGGTGTTGAACCCTTTTTAGATGGATTTAGCTGGAAATCCAAATGTGTTGAAGGGAGGGTCGATTGAGGCATTAGTTGTACCGCATTGCAATACTTGAAGGGTTCCAAGTCCATTGGGACTACATGTATTTCTCCTTCAAAAGCATACTTTAAGCACTGGTGAGCGATGGAAGGGACACACTTCATGTCCCGAATCCAAGGCCGCCCTAGCAATATATTGTAGGCCATCTCGCCTTCTAACACATGGCACAATGTTGGTGTTGTCTTTTGTCCTACCTGGACAGGTAGAACAACTGTGCCGACTGTCGAGCATATTGCATCATTGAAAGCTCGCAATGTGTACGTGGAGGCTATGATATGAGAGGCTGGCAGCTTCAAATGTTTTAGGGCTGCAGTGGTAATAATATTACTGGACGAGCCAATATCTACCAACACTCTCTTATACGGGATCCCGTTGATCCGCGCAACAACATGCAGGGGTGGATCCGCCGCGTCATTCGATATTGCTTTGACTTCATCCTCTCTGAAGGTGATGACCGGCTCAGTACATCATTTTACATGTCCCACGAAGTTGTTGAAAGAATTTGCTTCTTGGGGCTGTAATTCGATGGTTTTTAAAATGTCCATAAGAGCTTCCCTATGAGGTGTTGATTGTTGAATAAGCTCGTAAATGGACAGCCTAGCCGATGTGGTCCGCAAACTCTGCGTGAGTTTGCTCCGTATCGTGATTTCTGGTCTAGGCGGAGGTGACTGTATAGGGTGTTGTTGAGGCTGTGACGTTGTCGGAACTTCCTTCGTGGCTGCCCCAGGGGCAACTGCTGAGTACTTTTTATTCCTCGTCACTATGCTGATCATTCCCACAAATCCTTGCATGGGAAGATTCTCGCGCACCTCATTAACTTGGAGAGGTTTTGCCTGTGCCTCGTGGGCGTGCAAGGGGTCCTTGAATACCCCCATTTGTTGGTTGTTTGGCGCTATGGGGTTGTCCACGGCCAATGTTTTATTTTTGATTAAATCTTGGATGAGTCCTTTGAACTTCCAACATCCATTCAAATCGTGTCCCCTTCGCCTATGAAATCTAAAGTATAGTTCCTCTCTATATCCCTTAGGTTTAGGAGCGTTAGGGTCTATAGTCGGGATCTCTCGGAAGGGTTACTAAATTTGCCGCTGACAAGCGGTCAAATAAGGAATCCCTAGACTCTGTGTAAGGGGTGAATTGTCGCCTAGGGCGACGCCGCTGATTCTCGCTCCTCGTTTCTTATTATCTTTCTCATAACTAGGAGGCACTGCCCGGTAATTGGCCTTTTGAGGCCGCGTGTCTTGCGCAGGCTTGGGAACATTGATCGCAACTTGATTAACCACTGCGGGTTGTGATTGCGTATTCCACTCTTAGTGGTTTTATTCCACTCTTTCTTTTTAGGCTTGGCAATTGTGCCTTCGCCTATTTTAATCTCTTCTATGACTCTGGCTTGCGCCAAAGCTTCTTCTAAGCTGTCGTATTGCTGCAGCAGCAATAGCCCAGAGATTGATTTTAAGCAACTTCGTGCAAACATCTGAGTGAGATCAGACATAGGGGGACGGTAGGGTAGCCTGGAAAGCAAAGCCCTCCATCGGTTCCTGTATGCTGCTATTGTTTCCTCCTCATACTGCTCGAGGCTGGCCAAATCACTTAGTGATGCCTTCTTCCTTGTGTTGAAAGCAAAGCGTTCAAGAAATGCATCCACTAGTTGATCTAAGTTGTTGATACTGTGTTTGGGCAATTGTGTAAACCAATCCGAGGCAGGGCCCGCGAATGTGGTTATGAAAGTTCTAAGCAACAATGCATCATTGTCTTGGATGCCGAAGCATTGACTTAGGAACCTCGTGACATGTTCTTGTGCATCCTCCTCACCTTTAAAGACCGCCAATTGTGGCAACTTGAAATGTTCAGTGGTAAAGAGGTATGGGTACCGAGGGATGCACCGGATGACTCACGGAGTTGACGTAGTGTGGGCTTTTGATGCCCATAAGCTTTTATCTCCACAGACTCCAAACGCTCTAATAGCGCTTTGTATGCATCGAAAGATTTTATTTCTTCTTCTTTGGTTTGCTCTCGTTGTGGGTCAAGGGAGACTGGAGGCCTATGGGGAGGTGGCCGATTGGCAGCCCTCCCGCCTTGATGGGGCGTGTCGGCCCGTTCTATTTCTGGTTCGAACTCCTCATAAACTTCTTGAGGAGTCCCCGGGCGAGACCTATGACCTTGATTGAGTCCCCGTTGGGGGTACCCATCATTGTTTCGGGAGTGGCCTCCCTCTCGGGTCTATAAGGTCTCGGAGGCAAAACTTGACGAGGTCGCGGAGACCTGTCTTGCACCCAGGGATTGTGCCTCTCATATTTTTCTTCTCTATGGGTGCGAGGGGTTGGCACCCTCTCAGGTAGCTTATAGCGTAATTCATCCGCTTCGCGCCGCATGCGCTCTTTATTCAAGCGGTATAAATACTCTAACTCCCGATGACCCCGCTCAAGCCGCGTGATTCGAGCTTGGCGAGCGGCATGTCCGGCGACCGCCGGTCAACTGGGTCTGCCCTCTTTTGTTGAGGAGGCTTGAATGTTTTGCCTATGTGTTTGCCTCGATCTTGATGGTCTAAAATTTCAATGGGTTGCTTCCCTCTGTCGAGGTAGGCGACATTTGTTTGAGGCCCTAGCCTCGATGTGTGATCATGATATCTGGCAGGTGCAGAAACGCAAGGTTCCCGCACTGTTTGTTGTTCTCGAGGAATGTGATGATCTTCCTCGTACTCCCTTTCATGGGTGTGAAAGGGGCGGGTGGAGTTAGCTTGCCCTGTGTAAAGAGCCCTGCGCTCTGGATGTTGTTTTTCTGTTCTGATGGGAGGTAAAGAAGGGATGCCATATCCACGTTGCCCCTCCAAATGGACAGGATGCCTCTCTAGCGCTTCATCACGCCGTGGCCATTCAAATCTAGCCTCAAGAGGCGGTTGTCTACTTACATTGAGAGCCTGCATGTGAACCATCTTCCCGAAAGGGGCTGTGTTGAATGGGTGTATTCCAATGAGGAGGTTCCCAATAGTTCCTTCTTGAAGTGGCCTCGATGTGGACTTTGTTGTAGGCCGGACTCGCCAAGACGGTATGGCTAGGTCCTCGGTGGCTAAAGCGAAGGCGACTAGCACCTCTCTTTGTGTACCTTCCGTAGCGTCTGCCCTTGATTGGGCTTGGCTACGAGTGTACACCATTGTGATGCTTCGCTACTATCTAAGCAGATTTTATCTCGTTTATGATGATTTGTCTTTTTGTCTACACTAAGCGTAAGTAAACACACACATACACAAAACCGTGATTATCTCTTTTAAGGATTAAATAGTGTGTCCTAGACTGGTTTAGTGCATTTTGGTGTTTCGTTTTGTTTTTGCAATTTTGGAAGAACGTTTAAATGCATAATGTTGGCTCATATGACTCCCATAAATGGTCGCCCCTTCAATATACCATTGTCGGACCGATATACCAACCTCTCTATATACCCGCCCTTACGTGAGGGAGACTATAGGTACGTGAGAGCAGATGGTACGTGGAACATAGGCGGTACGGAAGGGGAATCACTCTGTTTATGACACCTACCATAGAAAACTTATCCTCGCATGCTGGGAATCACCCCAAGCTACACTCGGTCAGCCTTCGTCAGGATTTACGTCTAGCAACAGTCGCGATCGAGGTAATGGATGCAATATCTCAAGCCAAAGTGATAATGGAATCCACCTTTGGTCTTGCTCAAGGGTTGGGGTTTTACGACCAACGCCTTGGTTTAAAATACCACGTGGTGTGTGGGGTTCATTTTACTTTGCAAAAATTGAAATAGTAAACTGAAAAAGAAATCTTTCCCTATGCTGTATGTATAATACTAACTGAAAACAGTAAGTAAAAATTTAAAAAGTTTTTTTTTTTTTTTAACAAAGCAAGAAAATTAACCGGAATTTTCTCTACCTTTCTTTAAATAAGAATGGAATTTAATATAATCGAAAAGAAAAAAACAACAATTTGACAGAAGTTCAGAAAAACTCCTACCTCTTCTCTGCCCGACGGGATGCTTCTGATTGGCTCTGAAGAATGTACAGATCCGTAATCGTCCTTGGGTGAGGCGAATAACAGAACCGTAATCGTCCCAGGGTGAGACGAATATTTTATTCGTCCCGGGGTGAGACGAATACGAACTCTGTACTCGTCACTTGCAGAGACGAATAATCGTACCTGTAAAAAAACAATTTTTAGATCAGCAACTTAACCTAAAATAAAAACTGTGGGTTCAGGTCCCACCGTGATCGCCACTGAAAGCATGAGATTTCGGAAATAAAAACACTAAGATGCAATAAAAATAGAACTAGATTGATGTATAAAATAACACGGATGGAATTAAATTAAAAACAGGAGCACAACCCTTTTTATTAATGTGATTTCGCTCGGTTACAATACGCCTCTTCAGTTACGTGTTTTCGGTTACAACAGATGAATAATGATCTCTTTCCGCATGCCCACATGTAAAATGGGCGGGCTACGATGTTGCCGCCGCTATGCGGTGATGAGTCCTTGCTTGTCGTTGTTCTTCTCGCAAAAGAAACAAGAATCGTTAATAGCACTGCAACAAGAAGATAGAACGTTTGTTAGAGAGCAATGAGAAATGCATGTAAAAGGTGATTAAATGTATGAATAAAATGCTTGTCTTTAAAACATAAATCGCTACTTTAACACGTTCATGAAAATAATATATATTCGAAAAGATAAAACGTAGACTATTGCTTTAATATGTTTGAAAACAACATAAATAAAATGTAAACTGTTTTAAAATCCATTCGAAAACAACATGAATTAAATTAACACTACGAACATGTGTAGGGTGCCCAAGCGGGCCGCCCTATTAAAATCTGACTTTGACGCCAACCCACTAGGAATTGGCTCAAAATCCAGGATAATGACTTGTCGTCGAATTAGTGGTTTGTCGTATCCATATGCGGATCGAGAGTGCAGAAGAATGAGTTCGAAAGACTATAAACGAGCCTCTGGTTTTGCAAGCACTTCGTTATGTTTCAGAAAATGCTTCGTCCTTTTTTACTTCGCATCGAGCTAGTTTTTTATAGAGGTTTTCGCCTCTTAGAGCATTAATGTCAAACCCTAAATCCGCAAGGGCCGCTCAGATTTGATCCTTATCAGGCCATTATGAGACATGGCTCGCACTGACATCAGAAGTTATGAGGCGTGGCCTCGGATCGGATTTGTTTCGAAACTGCTTGTCTCATTAAAGTCCGCCGTTCCGCGATCCACGGGGTCTCTTTGGAGAGGGGCACGTAAGGGTGCCACGTGGCAGTCATTCTTTGGATGCGGCGGCCACGTCAAAGTCCGCCTTTGATTATCGTAAGTATGCCTTTTAAACGTAAAGTGCCGAAGTGTCGCGATATCGCGACGTCGCGATATCGCGACACTTCGCGTAGCCTCCCCTTGGGGCCAAAGGTGTCGCGATATCGCGATGCGCGATATCGCGACACCTTTGGCCGAGGCTCCTCTCGGGGCCAAAGGTGTCGCGATATCGTGACACCTTTGGCCGAGGGTAGCCTCGAGGCCAAAGGTGTCGCGATATCGCGACACCTTTGGCCGAGGCTCCCCTCGGGGCCAAAGGTGTCGCGATATCGTGACACCTTTGGCCGAGGCTCCCCTCGGGGCCAAAGGTGTCGCGATTTCGCGACGCACGAAATCGCGACGTCTAAGGCTAGGTTCCCTTTTTGTTGAGGCTTGTTTGCTTTTGAAGACTTTGCTTTGGATTGCTTAAGGCTTGAAGTTTGGTGAAGTTTTGAAGGCTGCTTTGGACTAAAGGCTTAAAGTTTGTTAAAGGTTTTGACAAAACGACCAACTCTGCACCGCTCATTTTTTGACCCTCTAAACTCATCGTGCAAGTGGCCAGGACCACTGTTTGACCTCTGAGGGCTGCCCTGAAAGCTGTGTATGTCAATGCGATCACTGTTTGTAGTCACTTAATCGGATTGGTGCTATTTTGGTGTCTACAGGTGTAATGTTATTACTGATGTGAATGATGAATTAGCAAGTGCCACCTGATAGAGGTGTGTAAGAATATGTATGAACCAAGAAATCTGAGCATAACACCATATGCATGTGTGCATGTTCTAGAAGAAACAAGAGGAAGAAAAAGAGGAGTAAAGAGTTGTGCATGTGCACCCATTGCTTGAAGTTTCAATTATTGAAAATTCAAGAGGGAGGAAATGCACAAATAAAGAAGAGAAGAAAATGTATATCCTTGTTTGATCAAATAAAACATAGGAGAAAGAATAATCATACACAAGATAAGGGTATACTAGAAGAGGATTGTATTGCTTGACTTTAGAGAGAATTGATGGTCATTTGAAAAGAACTTTCAAAGTCAAAGAATACAAGAAGAAGGACGAAGAGAAGAAAAGAGTGAAGGAAGAAAAGAAGAGAAGAGATGAAAATGCATGGGCCCTAGGTTGGGGCTTCGCTAGGCATTAGATCCCTAGTGAGAGTGAAATGCATATGAGCTACGACCTAACTAGGTGTTATCACTTGCCATTATCACGAAATCCCTAGAATTATATATGATTAAGTAGTCATGAATAAGAAACCATGCAATTATGATAAGTGTAGACACAAAAAATTGACCCACTTTCAATGGGTAATTTTTCTTGCAACCCCTAAAAGGTCCCCAACCCCTACCAAGGGCAAGGGAAGGCCTCTTTACCCTTCCCTTTTATTTTCTTTTGCATTTTAGCAAAATCATGCCTCGTTTTCATGAGGCACGACTTTGTGGAAGTGATATCGCACCCTATTAGGATGAGGCATGATTTTGCTATTTAATTTATTTTATTCATTTTCTTCTTGGCCTGCTTAGACCCAGGTTTAAACCATCTAGTGTGTTTTTGCATTGACTATGAGTTTATTTGTGCCTACCCTGATCATATATAAAAGGAAGAGTAATCTCACTCTTTTTTATATAGAGATATAGAGGAATATCATGATCATGGACTTACTAATTCTCATGTGATCTTTATCTTCTAACACTCACTTACTGCTTTTATTTCGCTCTGCCTTCTGTGTCTTTTGCAAGCTAACCTGAAGTGTAAATTTTGGATTTTGATTTCTTATTACATGGATTGGATTGTTGTTGGACTTGGTGGATTCATGGTGTGGTTCAAAGAGATAGAGTGCCTGCTTGGATACTTTAATTTTCTCTTCCTGCTTCTATGACGTCCATCAGGGTTTGATTACTTAGTTTTTGGAATTTATTTTACTTCCTACATTTACTTTTTATTTTTCATTAATCTATAGCGATATCACACCCGACATTAGCGAGGCATGACTTTGCTTGCCCAGATTAGGATAAACCAGTCCGTAGAAGTGAGATCCCACCTCGTACAGGTAGGGCGTGACTTTGATTCTGTGTTATAGCACCCACTCTAGGTGAGGTGTGACTTTACCCAAGAGCACATCGAGGGAAATTTCAAGATTCTGATTTCACTGCTGTATTCCATTTTGTAGTTAGGTCATACTGTTGCATTCTATTTTCTATTTTATGTTACTGCATTTTTTTTTTATGATTAATCATCCAAAGGTCAATTTTTAATTTTGCTTTAAAAGGTCATCTAAAATGACCTAGGGGGTTTGATTGCTGCACCTTCAAGTACTTTTGTAAAGCGACCTAAGAAGGCTCCCTAACGCTGATCACATTTCTTTAGTGTCTTTAGAATTATCTTGCAGGAACAGGTATTTTGATATCATTGGACAAGAGGTATCACAAGCTAGGATCAACCATCGGTAAAAGCTAAGTGTTATGATTTATCTTGCTAGTTTTATAATCTGATCTAAATTTAATTCTTACACATCTGAAAGTGAAAAGCATTTAGTTTGCATCTAGGGATATGTTGGCATTTTTGCCACATTGTTTTGATTCGTGATTATTCATGCATTAATTGTTAAAGTTCTCATTCCTCTGTGTTTCTCTACGAGTTTTGATCCCAAAACAGCTAAGTCCAAATACAGTCGTGATATCGCAATCGAAAATAACATGTAGAGCACAGGTTCAAAACCGTCGCGATAATGTGACATGTCGCGTTGTCGTGGGCCTTTTGAGGAGAGAGAAGCAAAGTCAGAAAATGTTATGATTTCACGACGTGTTCCAAAATTGTGGTCAAACTGGTCAATGAAGGCAGAGCAATGAAATTGTAGCGAAATCGTGACATGTCACATTTTTGCGACTTGCGATGGCCATGGAGTAGAAGGTTAGAAATTGTCACAAAATCACGACATAATTGAGCAAAGGGCAATGACTATGAACCTTGTCACGATTTTGCGATAGAAAAATGAACAAGGGCTAGAATGTAAAAATCGTCGTGATATCGTGACATGTCGCATTATCGTGGTCAAGTTGAAGAAAACGCATAAGGCATGAAAGGCGTCATGATTTCGCAACATTTTTGAAGATGAGACCAAGCAAGAGAAAGACATTGCGATTTCGTGACAAAAAGCAGCAACAGTAGAGGAAGTAAGGAAACATCGCGATTTCATGAAATATTGTGGAGAAAATCTAAATAGACAAGAAATGTCACGATTTCGCGACATGTTCCATTTTCGCTACCTGCAAGAGGATGAAGGCCAAGGAAGAGAAAACTGTCGCGATTTCGCGACATGGTGCAGTTTCGCAGGTGGACAGAAGGACACAGAAGCGGGGAGAATTGTCACAATTTCGTGACATGGTGACATTTTCATGACTTAGAGGAGTGAAGAAGGCAGATGAAAGAACATGTTGCGATTTCGCTACATGTTGAGGAAAGAAGTCCCAACAAAGGAGAATGTCACGATTTCACGACGTATCAAGAAGAAAAATCCGAAGAGAGAAAGATGTAGTGAAATCGTGACTTGTCGTGTTTTTGCGGTTTGAAACAGTGCAAGGACAATATGAGGAAAGAACGTCGTGATTTCACGATAGGTCATAGTTTCACGAGAACAAGGCAGAGAAGGAGCAGAATAGTAAGGAATGTCACGATTTCGCGACGCGTCACGTTTTTGCGACCTCAGGTGAAAAAAGAGAACAAAGAGCTGAATACGTCACGATTTTGCGACATGGTTGATTTTCATGATCCAAAATGGCAAAAGCATATGAAAGAAAAATATGTCACGATTTTGCGACATGTCGCGTTTTCGCGACTTGTCACAGTTTCGCGCCAGAAAGCAGTTCAAACAGCCCGATGAAATATTATGATTTTTGAGGATTAAAAGCACTCCAAAATTGAATGTTTTGCTACTTTCCAATGCGTGCAAGGTAGAACAACGTGCTCAGGCCTGTAGCGAAGCACCAGAATTGAAGATGCCTCCATTATTCAAAGCTTCTATTCATGATTTCTAACGGTTCTAGCATGCTTCGAGGATGACCATTTAATGAAGACAACTGGTTCCTTGTTTCATTTAATTTCTAGTTTCTTCGAGGCTGGTTTAAGGGGATCATTTCCTTATTGCTGTTGCACATTTTTTAGATCTCGAAGAGGTCCATTTTATGTTTTAAATGCTACAAAGAGGCAATACCTCTATAAATATCAATGTATATCTCAAAAAGAGACATTGAGAGAGAGACTTTTGTTGAAAAGCTTTCAAGTTATTTGCATGAATGAAAGATATTTGGCCTCTGGTTTTGCAAGAAATTTTATGTGTGTTTTCCCTTCTATCTTATGCATTCCTCATTTACGCTCGCATTTCTTATCTGCTGCTTAATTTAAATTCTGCATCTGAGTTTAAATATTGCTAGTGAGGAAGTGAGTTCTGGAATGTGATTTTGAAGGTTATCTGTGCAAGGTTGTAAGTGAATTACGTCGTTGTCTTCTGTTATATGCTGTTAGTGTGCTTAAAATTATTTGCTGTTAATCTTTCTCGATCTAACAAATTTGGCCTGTGGCTATATTTCCATCTCTTTCTGTAATTTCTCATTTCTTTCTGCATATTTCCAATTCCTTTCCTGCAACTTTAGTCTGAAATCAAGCTTAGATTTAGTAAGGGAACCAGCCCTCTCTGGAGATTGGTCTAGAAGACATTTTTTTCTCCCAACATTTCAATGTTGGTCGGGTCTAGGGTGCATTTATTTTAAAATCCCTTCCTGTGGTAGATTAGTGACCAACAGTTTTTGGCACGCCCGATGGGACAGACTATTTATGTCTTAGAAAAATCCCATAGTATTGAGGGTTTAATGTTCACCTTCATGCCGTATAGTTAGAACATTTGGTGACTCTGCAGTACCCATAAATATCTAAACGTGGATATAGTGAAAGCTATTCTTCATGATCATGAGATCGAAGTCCAAAAAAGTTGAAGATCTTGTTGAGTTTTTTGAACTTGACATCACAAAAAGAGGTGAACACTCTAGGTTGGTTTCCCCATCACTCGCATCATCTGCCATATCCACAAATATCCCTGGTATTGTTGCTAGTTTTCCATCTTCTCAGACACATCCACTAGTCCCAATGGTCCAGTATCCTCAACCCAGGTAGTTTTTAGCATGGAATGGTTCAGGAGCCTTGAATTTGCAGGCTCAAAATCCAGTTCCTCAGGTTGCTTTGAAAGCCTTGCCAACTTATGATGGTACTAGTAAGACTGCATATGAACATATTCATGATATAGCTTCTTTGGTAGCCATTCATGATATAACAGATGAAGATGTGATGGTGAAGTTATTAGTACTATCCTTGAGAGTAAAATTGCTGTACTGGTATCGATCTCTGCAACCAAGCACTATTGCGTCATGGGATCTAGGAGAACTGTTAGTTAAGAATTTTCATGAATAGGCTGATCCATTTTCTTTGCTGCATCAGTTTAACACAATTTAGAGGCACCCGTAAGAGGCGATAGCAGATTTCAATGTTCAATTTACCAGAAGCTGGCAACGAGTGCCTGAAGGTCTTTGCCTTACCCCCGAGAAATCTACCTTCTACTATCTTTGAGCGTTCAACATAGACATTGGATTGGCGATTAGGCAGTCCAATGTGATGACCTTCCCGAAACTGTTCAAACAAGCACAAAATGCGAAGGCAGAATTGATTACAATCGGTAGGCTTCCTCCAAAGGTAGCAATGCCCATTTTACCTGATATTCCACAACATTTATATCCTAGTTCATTTTCGCAATCCATGTCTTCTATGTATCCTATACCATCATGGAGTTCCAATGCACCTCAAATTGCACCCATCCCAGTTCCTCAGCTCCCTACTTCAGCAAATCCCCAGTTTCCTGCACCCAGTATTCTGCCTTTCCCTTCTTCCACTTCATTCCCAACATTACCAGCATCGCCAGCACCTTTGCCCTTACCAGCACCTCCTACGCCTGTAAATCTTGATCCTTATACAACACTCTTGCAAGAGGTAAAATCTGCCAATTTTGCGATAAGAGCAATGGGCAATAAGATCATGTTGATTGAAAGGAAGCAAGCACCCAGGAGATTTTAGCCTCCATCGATTACTAGAGAACAAGCTGCTTCAACAAGCAAAGCACCTAAGAAGAACCTGACTGTTTTAGCAAATGAAGATGCAGTCCTTGCAGAAAGAATATATTGGTGTTCAACTTGTAATGATCCACATGGTGAAGATACTTGCATGGTTCATTTGAATTATGTGCAGACCTTGGCTGCTATTTCTTTGGGAGGGCAAGTCAACATGATCTTTGAGATAGGTCATGGCTTAATGGTTCCATCAGAAGAACAAGTTTCAGTTCTCACAAGGACTGGAAATAAGTCTGTTATAGTAGATCCTACTAAGCTAGAGCCATTAAAAGTGCTAGCTGACTTGGGAAAACAAGTGAAAACTCTTGTGCCAGTATCAAATCTAGATGCACCTGTTTTACCAAAAGATCCTGTTCCACACAGAGTACAAGAAAAAGCTGCAGCTACACAGGTTAGATAAAAAGCAAAGGAGCAAGTAAGAGAAAAGTTGAAGTACCCATCATTGACCAAAAGGTTGAGAGTAGAAGCCACTCAGCAGTATCAGAGTAGATATGATCCCCCCATTGAAAAGAAGGAATCTGCTGCTATTGCATACAACATTGTTGAAGAATTGAAGAAGATCCCAGCAAAGGTTAGTCTTTATGATGCATTACAATTGCCTGGACAAGTAGATTTATTACAAGAATCTTTGAAATCTATGAAAGATAATGAGAATAGCCCTACCCAAACAATTTATGCTCAAGCATTAACCACCTCCATCACTGGTAAGAATAGACCACCCCCATTTTATCTATCACTTCGGATGGAGGGTTGGATCGTGCATAACTGCATGATTGATTCCGATGCCGCTACAACTATCATGCCAAAGGCAGTTTACGAAGTTATGGGTATGGAATACACATGAAGTAGCCCTGGAGTCTTGAAGTTAGATGGTACTCCTATGAAAATGGTGGGGGTAATCAAGAATGTCCCGATTATTTTACATAGTATGCCTCAGATTATAGTCATTCATGAGATAGTTGTGGTTGATCTAGAATCGTATTTCAGTATGTGCTTATCAAGAGAATTTATTGCAAAGATGGGGGACTATCTTTCACTGGATTATTCCCACTTGGAGATCCCTTTTAAAGGAAAAAGAATCTGAATTCATAATGAAAAACCTTCCTCTTTTCATATTGGGAGGTTGGATGAAGTAGGAAAGACCATGCAGTCTATCAACATGCTAACCGAAGAGTTAGAAGGTCCTGATTTGGTGGATGAGGTTTTGGATGAGCTTCAGTTGGAAGACGGGTTTTCTATGCTTGATTTCAATGTTATGCTGGAGACTGAAATCGGTTGTTATTATATCACAAAGCCTGAGGATGGTGCAATGTAGGAACTTCTTAACCAAGATGATCAGAGCTCTGTCCTCGATCAATTATGGAAGTTGTATTTTGATGGGGCAAGATGCAAAAACAGTGCAAGAGCAGGTATTGTTCTGATTTCTCCCTCTGGTTTACAAAGAACATATTCATATCGTCTCACTTGGAATTGTACTAACAATGCCACCGAGTACGAAGCATTATGCCTAGGCTTGAAAAATGCAAGAAAATTGGGAATTGAACAGTTGCAAATTTTTGGTGATTCTGAGTTGATTGTAAACCAAGTAGCAAACAGGTGTGTGTCCAAGAAGCATTATCTCAAAGCATATCGCAATCAAGTTTGGGATCTGTTTGAGTCTTTCACAGCTCTGAGTATTCAAGCCATTTCACAAGAGCTGAATAAGCATGCTGATCTTCTAGCATCTCTTGGAGAAAATTTTTCTCCCATTGAGCAGGTAGTAAAGAAACATTGAAGAAACTATCGCTCCCTGCCAATAAGAAAGAGCTACAGTATTTTTTTGGGCAGATTAATTTTATCAGGAAGTTCATTTCTAAATTTTCCCAGGTTGTAAAACCCATGACTAAGTTGTTGAAGAAAGACACAGAATTTAAGTGGAAGACTCAGAGGAAGGAGGCATTCCAGGAGATTAAGGACAGAATAGCGTAGGCTCCTGTTTTAATTAATCCTGATTATTCAAAATATTTCATTTTGTATGCAGTTGGAGAAGATGAGAGCTATGCCACGAGTACTCACACGAAAGGAGATGATGGGAATGAAAGGCCCATTGCTTTCCTTAGTCAGGTTATCTTACCTCATGAGGCAAAATATAATTTCATTAAAAAATAGGTATATGCTGTCATGAAGTCTCTTAAGAAGTTTAAGCATTTTATATCTTAGAGCAAGACAGTCGTCTATGTTATACATCCAGATGTAAGGAATTTCATCATTCAAGGTGAGATGGGTGATAAACGCGCTGGTTGGGTCACAAAAATTCAAGAATTTGATGTTGAGATTCATTCGACCAAGCTGGTGCGGGGTAAGGCCTTATGCCAACACTTAGCAAAGACTGCAGCATCTGGGATAATTGATTATCAAGCAGATGATCTTGCTGAAGATAGGAATCTGGTGAACCTATTAGTATAAGGACAAGATTGGGCTGAGGACCTGACTAACTATTTCACAACTGGTAGATGCCCTTCACAGTTAGATGCCTCACAACGGAGAAGGTTTCGCCTGCAAGCTCTCAGGTATGTGTTGCTGCTCGAGGGGTTATTTTTCAAAAATATTGATGGCGTTATTTTAAGGTGTGTCAAGGAATCAGAGAAGGCTAGACTTCTGGAGGAGTTTCATTCTGGCATATTAGGAGGACACTATGCAGGTAGACCAATGGCTTTGAAAATTATTTGGGTTGGTTACTATTTGCCAACTTTGTTCACAGATGCTTTCAGGATTGCTCAAGCATGCGACAGATGTCAGAGGTATATAGGAAGGGTTAGAAATGCATCATTGCCCCTACATCCAATTCAGGTTGAAGCACCTTTCCAGCAGTGGGGATTGGAATTTATTGGGATCATTGATCAGAATTCTTCAGCTGGACACAAGTATATCTTGACAGCTACAGATTATTTCACGAGATGGTCTGAGGCTATTCCAACCAAGGTTGCAAATCAAGAAGTGGTGATCTATTTCATCGAAGGGTTGATCACACGTTTTGGTATTCCTGATGCTATTATCACAGATAACAGAAATCCATTCGTTGGAGCTGAGCTAGAAAAAATTGCAAACAAATATGGTATTTTCCTGAAGACATCCTCTAACTATTACCCTCATGGTAATGGCTTGGCAGAGTCCACAAACAAGAACTTGCTACAGATTTTGAAGAGATCCTTGGGGGATAACAAGAGATCATGGCACCTTCTACTAAATCAAGCCTTATGGGAAAATAGGATTTCGATCAAGAAGTCTATCAAGACTTCACCATATGGCCTGGTATATGGAAAAGAGGCAAGGTTGCCTGTTCATCCAGAATTACCAGTTTTGCAACAGTTGTAGGGATTTCAAGATGATGAAGCAGATATAGATCCTATGGATATGCGGTTGGCTCAGTTGTTGCAGTTGGAAGAGCAACGTTCTTTGGCCTATGAGGAATTTGCTAAGCATACACAGGTTATTTCAAAATGGTTCCATAAAAATTCCACTGAGTGACCACTTAAGGTGGGTGATTTGGTCCTGAAATGGAATGAAAAGAAAGCCAAGCCAGGAATGCACAAGAAGTTTGATGCTCTATGGGAGGGACCATTTCGCATTGTCAGTGTTGGTGCAGCAAATTCGTTTCATCTGGAAGAGTTGGATGGTAGCCCACTTCCTATTTCAGTGAACGACTTTCATCTAAAAGCCTACACTCCATGAAGTATGGGTCCAGTATTACCTTGTACAGTTATTTTGCTTTTGTAAAAAAAAAGAAGAAAAAATAGAAAAAGAAAAAAAATATTTGTTGAATTTCCTCTGTCAACTTCGGCTCTTTTTGCATGCGAGCCCGCAGGTACGTTTATTTCTTTCTTTTTTCTCTCTTCCTTCCCAACAGATAGTGGCTTTTGTCAATTTCTTCCTTCCCCCTTCCTTATTTCATTCCCTTCTTCCCTCATTTCTTTCTTCTACCATCTGTAATTAAACCACTACTGTTGTTTCTTTTCCCCCTCTGACATTCCCGCTTCTTTATTTCCCTTTTCTTCCAATCCTTGTTTTCTTTTCAGCATTTATCAGCAGTTCATACCGCATTTTCACCATCTCATTTACCTTCATTTTCATTATCCGCTTTTCCATCCCTACAGCTGATAACACAGTAGCTCCCTCTTTAGTTGTTGTATCTCTACTGCTTTCATTCCTTCCATTCCCACCATTCCATCCTTTACAATTTCCATTCCATAGTCCTCACTCCCCTCATTTCGTTCATTTTCGTTTTGCAACCCCGGTGCTTTCATCACTGTCATGGAGTTCCTTTTCCAGCACCTGGTGAGCTAAGCCAAATACAGATTTATTTAAGTTTTCAGTAAGTTAGCAAGAGTTGTTGCAGCAGTCTACAGAGATGTTCTCTATTAGTCAGCACTTACTTTCCTACTTCTCATGTTTTCTTGACTCTGTTGCCCAATGGATTTAGGCCTAGGATTCATGCAAACAGCATAACTGTATACCCCGCGAGCCGCCAAGAATGTTGGCATTTTTGCCACATTGTTTTGATTCATGATTATTCATGCATTAATTGTTAAATTTCTCATTCCTCTGTGTTTCTCTACGAGTTTTGATCCCAAAATAGCTAAGTCCGAAGACTGTTGCGATATCGTGACCGAAAACATGCAAAAAACAAGTTCAAAACCATCGCGATATCGTGACATGTCGCGTTGTCGCGGGACTTTTGAGGAGAGAGAAGCAAAGTCAGAAAATGTCATGATTTCGTGATGTGTTCCAAAATCATGGTCAAACTGGTCAACGGAGGCAGAGCAGTGAAATTGTAGCGAAATCGCGACATGTCGCGTTTTCGTGACTTGCGATGGCCATGGAGCAGAAGGTTAGAAATTATCACAAAATCATGACATAATTGAGCAAAGGGCAATGACTATGAACCTTGTCGAGATTTCGTGATAGAAAAATGAACAAGGGCTAGAATGTAAAAATCATCACGATATCACGACATGTCGCATTATCGCTGTCAAGTTGAAGAAAACGCATAAGGCATGAAAGGCATCGTGATTTCATGACATTTTTGAAGATGAGACCAAGCAAGAGCAAGACGTCACGATTTCATGATAGAAAGCAGCAACAGTAGAGGAAGCAAGGAAACGTCGTGATTTCGTGACATATTGTGGAGAAAAGCTAAATAGACAAGAAATGTCACGATTTCGTGACATGTTCCATTTTTGCTACCTACAAGAGGATGAAGGCCAAGGAAGAGAAAACTGTCACGATTTCGCGACATGGTGCAGTTTCGCAAGTGGACAGAAGGACACAGAAGTAGGAGAATTATCACGATTTCGTGACATGGTGACGTTTTTGTGACTTAGAGGAGTGAAGAAGGTAGATGAAAGAACATGTTGCAATTTTGCTACATGTTGAGGAAAGAAGTCCCAACAAAGGAGAATGTCACGATTTCATGACGTATCAGGAAAAAAAAGCCGAAGAGAGAAAGATGTAGCGAAATTGTGACTTTTCGTGTTTTTGCAGTTTGAAACAATGCAAGGACAATATGAGGAAAGAACGTCGCAATTTCACGACAGGTCATAGTTTCACGAGAACAAGGCAGAGAAGGAGTAGAATAGTAAGGAACGTCGTGATTTCGTGATGCGTCATGTTTTTGCGACCTCAGGTGAAAAAAGAGAACAAAGAGACGAATATGTCGCGATTTCGTGACATGGTTGATTTTCGCGATCCAAAATGGCAAAAGCATACGAAAGAGAAATATGTCACGATTTCGCAACATGTCGCGTTTTCACGACCTGTCATAGCTTCGCGCCAAAAAGTAGTTCAAATGGCTCAATGAAATATTGTGATTTTTGAGGATTAAAAGCACTCTAGAATTGAATGTTTTGCTGCTTTCCAATGTGTGCAAGGTAGAACAACATGCTCAGGCCTGTAGCGAAGCACCAAAATTGAAGATGCCTCCATTATTCAAAGCTTCTGTTCGTGATTTCTAACGGTTCTAGCATGCTCCGAGGATGACCATTTAATGAAGACGACCGGTTCCTTGTTTCATTTAATTTTTGGTTTCTCCAAGGCTGGTTTAAGGGGATCATTTCCTTATTGTTGCTGCACATTTTGTAGATCTCGAGGAGGTCCGTTTTATGTTTTAAATGCTACAAAGAGGCAAGACCTCTATAAATATCAATGTATATCTCAGAAAGAGACATCGAGAGAGAGACTTTTGCTGAAAAGCTTTCAAGTTCTTTGCATGAATGAAAGATATTTGGCCTCTGGTTTTGCAAGCAATTTTATGTGTGTTTTCCCTTCTGTCTTATGCATTCCTCATTTACGCTCGCATTTCTTATCTGCTGCTTAATTTGAATTCTGCATCTGAGTTTAAATATTGCTAGTGAGGAAGTGAGTTATGGAATGTGATTTTGAAGGTTATCTGTGCAAGGTTGTAAGTGAATTACGTCATTGTCTTCTGTTATATGCTATTAGTGTACTTAAAGTTATCTACTGTTAATCTTTCTCGTCTGACAAATTTGGCCTGTGGCTATATTTCCATCTCTTTCTGTAATTTCTTATTTCTTTCTGCATATTTCCAATTCCATTCCTACAACTTTAGTCTGAAATCAAGCTTAGATTTAGTAAGGGAACCAGCCCTCTTTGGAGATTGGTCTGGAAGACATTTCTTTCTCCTAACCTTTCAATGTTGGCCAGGTCTAGGGTGCATTTATTTTAAAATCCTTTCCTGTGGCAGATTCGTGACCAACAGGATAATTTATGTACATTTATTTTGTATATTTTTGCTTTAAAGGTTTTTTGGAATAAACCCTAGGTTAGTGAGCATTCAAAGAAAATAATCATATTAGGCTAGCTATTATATGCTTGCATTCTGTTAGGGTAAAATAAGGTAGTGTATTGCATTACACTACATGGGGTTATTACATTTACTTTTCTATGTAATTATGTAATTACCATGAGATATTTTCCTCATGGTTAAACTAGGTAAGTACCTAAATATCCTATGTTAGATATTTAGGTTAGTGTTATGGTTAGAACTCTCTACCTAGGTTAGTAGTTAGCTACACGTCTCTCCTACCATGTTGGTTAGCGAGATAGACTAGATTAGTTGATTATTATTTGTTATATATATTTTGGGCAATCTATTGCCTAAGCTAATGTTCAATTAATTATCTTGTGAACTTACCTTCGGACCTACATTGGTATCATTCGCCAAGGAGGAGAATACGAGCTCTCGCTCGTTCCCCATCACTACGGACTCCCACGGAGCAGCTGAGGCGCTCAACGTGGTCTCTTCCTCACGGGGAAGGCCCACAGTTTTGGTCATCGCAGTCGACACGACCAACAGTGCCCGTATATCTAGCCATCATAGTCGACATAGCCAACGAGTCCGTAGACCTAGCCATCGCAGTCGACGCAGCCGAAGGGCCCATGGATTCAACCATCGACCTGGCACGATGCGAGCCAAGGGCCCATGCTTCCCTAGACGGAGTGATCGACATCTCGAGGCCATTCAACCTCGGCTCCCCTCGCCCAGGCCCTAAGCCACGTAGGCCACAGGCCAGTGGCCCAATCACGGGAGAGCCGAGAGGGAGAGCCCTCCCCTCCTCATGGCTGACCCAGACTTTGGGATCTGAGAGGGCGGCCCTCCAATCAGAATGCAAGGGACACGTGGACTGGATCGACGTAGACTGGCCTTGGCATGCATCTTGAGGAACACGTGGAGATGAGATGGACCTGGCACACCCGAGGTGCGACTAGACAGAACACGTGGTGGATAGCCACTGGGACACGTGGCGGACAACCACTGGACAGGGACCGAACAAGTGGCGGACAACCACTGGACGTGACTCGACACGTGGCACATCGCCACAGGACTGACTCGGACAGACTTGCCTACCCCTGGCGCCACGTGGCGGTGACCAAAAGGGCAGGCGACGCTAGTCGATTGCCCGAAGGCAATCGATGGATAAGGGGAGCCCTCCGCCTTATCAACCCCATAGCATCCCACTACGGGATGCATGTGGGATAAAACTCCTATAGTTTTTTCAAACCACAATCGTCGTCCGCAGTGCTTAAGGGGGATATGGTGTGCCTTCGTTCCCATCGGGCGTTGTAGCCCGACCGGTTGATCGGGTCGAGCTAAGGCCCATGACGGGGAGTCCAGGGTTCGACTCCCGTCGGGAACAAAAGGCCATTTTTTTGCCTTCGCATTTTTTCCAAGGTATTTTTTTTTAATTTTGCATTTTTTTTAATTAAAGTTTTTTCTTTTATTATTTTTTTTAATAATTTAAACTTGAAAATATTTTTTTTTAAATCAATTTTTATTTAAATATTTAAATTGATTTATTTAAAAGATATATTTTTTAGTTTTTTATTATTAATTAAAATGATTTATTAAACTTTTCTTAACTATTGCAAATTAAAAATTAAAGAAATATTTTTGCAACTTTGATATTTAAAGGTGCTAGTGTTTTCTCACAAAATGGAGATATAAGACATAGCAAGAGCACATTTTTTTTGTTGCAAATTAGACAACTCTTCTCAAACCTTGTTCATTTAGCATACAAGAAAGGATCACACTTGATTTTTTTTGCAAATTAGACAACAAGGAGCCTGAAATTTTTTGTAAAGATCAAAAGTACAAAGAGTGCATTTGTTTTCTCCAAGGAGACATAATACATAAAATTGCACATCTATTTTTTTTCTGCAAAATTGAGAAGACTTTGTAACCTTGGGTCCATAAAAACTAAGTCGTGTGTCGACTAGTTCTGGAAGCCTTTCAAACGCGGGTCGTGTGTCGACTTGTCTTGAAAGGAGTGCTCTAAATTCTACATTTTGTAAACATTAAGGGGGGATAGAATTCATTTTTTTTTATTCTATAGTTTGCAAAATTGTAACGAAAAAGGGGGGATATTTCAGAGTAAGAAAGGTGCATTCTCGATTTTACTCGACACCTTCTCTTAAAAATTGCTTGTACTAGGTGCATTTTCGGTTGCATCCGACACCTAGAGTGATACAAATTTGGGTTGCTCTCATGTTTTGATTATTGCACTAAACACTCATGTTTTTGTGTGCAATTAAAAATTCAAATATAACATTAAAAGAAGCATTTCACAAAACCCAAACTTCACTCAAAAACCATGCTAAACTTTGCATAGGTTAAAACAAGTCATTTTTTACTCCCCATCAAAAGGTCAAAACTTCAAATCACCTTGATTCACTCTCTTTGTTTGGCTTAATAACCTCAAATTTTTCATCCTTCTTTAAAGGGTGTTAAAGCAGGTGCCATTAAATATCCTAGAGGGCAAAATCAAAAGTTTTACAAACCTACCCCTGTTTCATTTGCTCTATTTTGTTTGGCTTAAAATTCCTCCAACTTTTCATCCCTTGGTAAGGGTGTTAAGGCAAGTGCCATTAAATATCTTATAGAGGCAAATTGAAAACAACTTCCATATACTCTTTTGAGGGTATAGTGCAAGATATCACCATCTTAGTCCTATCAAATTTGAAACCTAAACCATGGCCATGATACACAAGTATCTCACTTGAGAGCCAACTGCTCAAAGGTTCAAATTATTCAGCTTGGAAGACTAAGATGAAAGCTATCTTAACTATAGAGGAATTGTGGTCAATAGTGGATGGAAGTGTCACTAGACCTCAATCACTTGGGCAAGATCAAAGAGACTTTGATAAAAAGGATAAAAAACTATCCTTAATGATCTTGCTTGCTATTACTGATGATATCCAACCTCATATCAGTGAAGCTACAACTGGTAAGGCAGCATGGGATGCCTTAAATACCATCTTTGAGGGAAAGAATCAATCAATGATTCTTAACCTTCAAACACAGCTTCATACTCTACATATGAAATCAGGAGAAACAGTAGAGCTATTCCTCTGCAGAGTCACAGAATTGAAAACAAAACTGCAATCCTTAGGAGAGAAAGTGGAAGACCAAGTCTTGAACTCTATCATTTTGAGAGCTCTTCCTGACTCCTACCGAACGTTGATCACTTCACTACAAGTTTCTGGCAGAACAGTAACTTTTGTCGAGTTGGTAAACATGCTTCAAACAGAAGAAGCTAATCAACTCCAAAGAGATGAGGCATCAAACAATGCTCTTTTCTCAAAAAGACAAGGTGGTAAGAAAAAGTGGAATCAACAGAAAGGTTCTTCTTCTAATCAAGAAAAGGGTAAAGCCAAAGAGATTCCGAAGAAGAAGCAATATTGTAAGATTTGTGACAAAGACACTCATGAAACCAAAAGATGTTGGTTTAAGAACAAATCGCCCAATGAACAAGGAAACAAAAAGGGCCAAGGCAAACCTAAGAACAAGAACAAACAGCAAAAGGGACACATTGCAGCTGAAGATTCTAGTTCAGATTCTGAGAGAGCACACAAAGTGCTCATGACACATATAGATTCCTCCCACAAGGACTCTATGTGGTACATAGATTCAGGTGCTAGTAAACATATGACTGGCGATAAATCTTGGTTTGCAACATTTGAGGCTCGAGAAGGTAGACCGGTCACCATTGCTGATGATCAGACCTATCGAGTTCAGGGAGAAGGAAGTGTTTCTGTCTCCCTTCCAGATGGAGAATGTAATATTCAAAAAGTTCTTTATGTACCAGGATTGAAAAATAATCTCTTGTCAGTTCCACAAATCCTGGACAATAACATGAATGTCAATTTTACTATGGACAAAGAAAAGAAACGTTGCTTTATCACTAAAAAGGGAAAACAGATAGCAACAGGTTCATACAAACATGGTTTGTTTGTCTTAGATGCAATTACCTCTACCCATACTGCAATGGCAGTAAACACAAAAGAGGCCACTTCTCTTTGGCATAAGAGATTTGGGCATTTGAGTTCAGGATATTTACTAGAGTTGAGTAAATATCAAATGGTGAAAGGACTGCCTACTCTTTCATCTACCTTGCCAGTGTGCTCTGATTGCTTGTCAGGAAAGCAACATAGAGTACCTTTTGAACCTAGCTCTTTTCGAGCTAAGGTACCTTTGGAGTTGGTTCACACAGATTTGTGTGGTCCCATGTCTACAAGTTGTGGAGGAAAATGGTATTTTCAATTGTTTGTCGATGATCACTCACGGAAAATGTGGGTCTTCTTCTTGCAGTTGAAGTCTGAAGCATTTTCCTATTTTCAATAGTTCAAAACTCTTGTTGAGAAGGAATCAGGATGCTTTATTAAGACCCTCCATTCAGATCGAGGGGGGGAATACACATCAAAAGAATTTTCCTCATTTTTACAGACACATGGGATAAAGAGAGTTAACAACAGCCTACACTCCTCAATCCAATGGGGTTGCTTGAGAGAAGAAATCGGTCCATAATGGAAATGGTTCGATGTATGCTTAAGGGGGCCAACCTTGAGCAAACTTACTGGGCTGAAGTTGTTCAAACTATAGTATATCTTCTGAATAGGGCTCCCACAAGGGCTCTTGAAGGTATGACTCCTCAGGAATCATGGAGTGGTAGGAAACCCTCCATAACTCATCTAAGGGTATTTGGGTGTAAGGCATTTATGCATATACCTAAGGAGAAAAGAAAGAAATTAGATGAGAAATCCCTACCTTGTATATTTCTTGGATATGATGAATTTTCAAAAGGCTATCGGTTGATAGACCCATTTACCAAGAAGATACATGTAAGTAGAGATGTAGTGTTTGATGAAGCTTTCACATCCAACACTACATCAATATACCTAGATGATGAGGAGGAACATCAACTTCCTTCTTCACAACAGAAAAAGCCACCCAAATGGTATACAAGCACAGTGAAAGACTCTAAACTCACTTCCCCACCTGATCTTACTCTCAATCGTCCAAAGACAAGAAGCATGACACAGAAAGAAAAGAATGAAGCATCCACTTCAGTTGATGATCTTTGTGCAGATTTTCAAGATCTTTCCGTTGATAGAGAGTTACCAAGGGAAGATGAGATGGAAATAGATGAGGAGAGGGTTTACTTATCAGCATGTGATGAGAATGAACCTTCTACAATTGATGAAGCACTTAGACTGCCTCAGTGGAAGGCAGCTATGGATGCAGAATATAACTCCCTCATAAAGAATAAAACATGGAAGCTAGTGGATTTGCCTAAAGGAAAGAAACCCATAGGTTGCAAATGGGTTTACAAAATAAAATATAAGGCAGATGGCACTATAGATAAGCATAAAGCCCATCTTGTGGCAAAGGGCTATGCTCAAAAGGAAGGACTTGACTATGAGGAAACCTTTGCTCCTACAACAAGGATGACCACCATTCGAGTACTTTGTGCTATGGCAGCACAGTTCGGATGGAAATTACATCAGATGGATGTAAAAAGTGCCTTTCTTAATGGTGACTTAAAAGAAGAAGTATACATGACTCAACCTCCTGGATTTGCAGAGGTAGGCCATGAGCAACATGTTTGCAAATTGGTCAAATCATTATACGGGCTAAAACAAGCCCCAAGAGCATGGTACATAAAAATGGATAGTCACCTACTGCAACATGGATTTAAGAGAAGTCCATCTGACGCAAATCTCTATATCAAGAACACAGGTTCTGAGATAGTGATTCTTGTGTTATATGTAGATGATCTGATCATCACTGGCAATTCAGAGAACTTGATTAAAGCCATGAAAGATGACTTGAAAGAGTCATTTGATATGACAGACCTAGGACTTCTCCACTACTGTCTTGGCCTTGAGATAGAACAGAAAAAGAATCATCTAAGGGTGACTCAGACAAAGTATGCTAAGACTTTAGTAGAAAAATATCGTATGACTGATTGTAAACCCAAAGCAACACCGATGGAATCAGGGCTACAATTATCACGATATGAAGACTCACCACAGGTAGATGGAACACTTTATAGATAGATGATTGGAAGCCTCATCTATCTGACTAATACTAGACCAGATATTACTTATGTTGTAAACTATCTCTCACGGTTCATGCAAGAACCAAAGGTCTCCCATTGGAAAGCAGCTAAGAGAGTCTTACACTACATTCAGGGTAGTGCCGATTATGGTCTAGAGTATAAGAAGAATAACTCATTCTTCTTACAGAGTTACACTGACTCTGATTATGCTTGGATCCATAGATGACAGAAAATCAACCTCAGGCTATGTTTTTCATCTTGGATCTGGTCCTGTCTCATGGCATAGTAAAAAGCAACAGGTGGTTGCTTTATCTTCAACTGAGGCGAGAATATCGCGCTGCACGTGGAGCTGTGTGTGAAGCGATATGGCTAAGTCGCATCTTGGCTACCATGGGCCTACCAAAGAAACTTCCCATTCACATGTTTTGCGACAACTCAGGTGTTTTGAACTTGGTCAAGAATCCAGTGCATCATGAACGAACTAAGCATATTGATACAGATTGTCATTTCATTCGTGATGAAGTTCCTAAGCACAGAATCAAGCTCCAACACATTCCCACCGACGAACAGGTTGCAGACATTTTTACAAAGGCACTTGGACGTGTCAAATTTCAACTATTTCGGAGCAAACTTTGTATATCAAAGTAATGTAATAAAGGGGGGATGTTAGGGTAAAATAAGGTAGTGTATTGCATTACACTACATGGGGTTATTACATTTACTTTTCTATGTAATTATGTAATTACCATGAGATATTTTCCTCATGGTTAAACTAGGTAAGTACCTAAATATCCTATGTTAGATATTTAGGTTAGTGTTATGGTTAGAACTCTCTACCTAGGTTAGTAGTTAGCTACACGTCTCTCCTACCATGTTGGTTAGCGAGATAGACTAGATTAGTTGATTATTATTGTTATATATATTTTGGGCAATCTATTGCCTAAGCTAATGTTCAATTAATTATCTTGTGAACTTACCTTGGACCTACACATTCTACTTTTAGCTATTATACTATGTTTTCTGCATTGTCATTTATCTTTCCTAGTTTAGAACTAGAAAGACCAAACTTAGGTGTTTTTCTTAAAACTGAATACATCAAACTATCCTAAAATTCCTAAGGACTTGGAGCAAGTCCTTAAATCATTCCTAGTGAACCCATCCCCATAGCACTGAGTGTAGAGCACAACATACCCCCATGGTTCACCCCACAAAAGTTCCCCTCGTATCGGATCTAGCCATTTGTTTGGGAATTGTACACGGTAGGGCAATTTTCCCCCTCTACATATTTTGTGAACTCGACTTGAACACCTCTTTTTTCTTTCAAACTTTAAGCAAGATCATTAATCTTGTTTGAAAAATATTTAAGTAATTAAAATTTATTTGTTAGTTTTTTCCCCTATTTATTTTTCACTGCTTCTAATGGATCATTTCCTTAGAAGCCAAAGGAAACAACTAGAGTTTGATTATGTTCCTTTGGAATATGATCATATTGATAGGGAACACCCTAATGTAGATCTAGAAGAGCAAGAAGAGGTAGAAATGGAAGCTATAACCAATACTAATCCTTTTGCTGGACCTAATGGTAGTTATGTCTTTTCATCATTTGATCACATTTGGGAATTCATGAAAGCTCATAAGGAAAAACTATTGGAATATGTAGAACGAGAAGCTCATCTTGAAAAAGAGGATGCTACTCTTTCCTGTTGTGGCTGCTCCACAACGTACCCCAAAATTGGGGACCCACATTTATATTTTTGGTATTTGGGTGTTTACATGTTGGTTTCGAGTGTCTAATGCTCGATTTGTTTTGATTTTGCATTTATCATTAGTTTTATTGTCGACGACTTTTTCATGTCGACGATATTTTATTGTCGACGATTTTTTATTGTCGACAACTTTTTCTTGTAGATGATATTTTATTGTCGACGGCTTTTTATTGTCGACGAATTTTTATTGTCTTACAGTGTGGGTTCTGAAATTTTGTTAGTTAGTGTCATTCTGGTTGTCTCCATGGTGCTTTGATGATTCGAGCAATGCCTTTGCTTGTGTTTTGTTTGTCACATTGTTGAGTTGTTTTTGGTATATGTACTTTGTCATAATAATGTCAAGTTTCAGTGGATTGTGAGCTTTGTAAGCTTTCTAATTTAAATGGTCTCTATCAATGTTAAAATAAAAAAGAAAAAATATATAAAGCAAAATAAAAATTTAAAATATTTCTATGTATATTATATATATAAATATTTTTAATAAAAAAAGTTTAAAAACAAAAAAATAAATATATAAAAAATGAAAAATATATACTTATTAAATAATAATAATAATGATTATAATAAAATATCTAAAAAAATAATAAAATAAAATAACAATGATATCTCATATGTTTATACATAGGTGTATATGAGATCAAAATGCTTATGCTTTAATAAAGTTTCAATTCTTATAGGGGTTAATCTCGGTCTATTTGCTTGGACGGATTTCACTTTAATGCTTTATTGTTTTGGGTTTTGGTTATATGTTCTAGAATCTCATGTGGTCTATTTGCTTGAACTCAGGTTATCACGGCAAGGTGTAGCTATTCCCAATGGCAGCATGGTCTCAGTGGAAATTAGCAGCCAGCGCCCGAAACTCACAGACATGAAGCATGGAATTCAGCCGGAGCATGACAGCAGACCCATGTGTGGATAAGAATGAATCACAGATGACACGTTGGATAACAACGCTTACCTGGAAAACAAGATGAGATGGACTGGCATGTGTTCATTTAATCGATGACTAGACCTACGAGGCCAACCAAGGGATAGCGTCAACGTGTACATTTAGAATGTAATTATGCCAAGGTGAGCAGGTGTGGATAAGGCAAGCTGGGACAACGTGGACTCGCTCCACACTACCGCCAGCATGGGAATGAACATCAAATCAAATCGACAACGGTCCAGGACGCCTCGTGCATGCGTGTGAGTGAACAGCCAGTCAGTGAAAGATATGCGAGAGACAAGTGATCGCCGATGCAGTAAGGATGTGTCAATTTCTATGTGTGAGTTAGACTGCATCATGAATTTTATGAGGATGATTATTACGGATGGTCGAATACTGTGTGAAGACGGTGTAGGATAACAGGAGTTTATGTGGAAGAGCCGGGTAGCAGGTGAGATCTTGATGTGGTTGGTTTCAACACGATGACAAAGGTGATATGAGATATGAGTTCAGTCAGATAGAATAGTTCACGTTAGGTTGGAGATAGGGATCCATATCAGGCTGAATCATCACGAGCTACAAGACGTTACAAAAGCATTGCTTATGGTGGAAGCATATTATGAGATGAGATGGCATTATCAAAGACATACACGAACACGTGGAAGATACGATTACAAAAGGCAGGCACAGGTAGTGGCAGCGCATCAATAGTAAAATGGCTTACGTGGTAGGTACGGCAGAGGTAAATGAAAAGCCACGAAAACAAAAGTGCAGAAGAAAAAAAAATGTTAAAGAGAGCATGGGAAAACATGTAAAAGGGGGTTGGAAACTTTTCAGGGAAGATTGCAGAAATGAAGGCAAAGCCTTGGCACTGGGTTTTTTGGATATTTTTCTTTCACATTGGACTGGTTCTTTGAGAAAACCAGATTTCTGCCATGTACAAAGAGATATTTTAATGCAGATATATTTTTTTAGAAAGTTGCATCTTATGGGCAAGAAAGGAGGAGTTATGTTCTGCATGCAAGATTAAATGTTTATTTTTTTCCCCTTTCAGATTTTAGGCTTGTAAATGGAGTTTATGCAAGTTTCTTGGTTGCTTTATGCGAATGTTTAAATCTGAAAAACTCATTTAAAACCCTAGAAGCCAGCACTTAGCTTATCCGGATTGTGCTTGTTTTGCAAGTCCAATAGGTTAGGTTGCATGCATGAAAACCTCACATCTTCGGTTTTACCGGAATAGGATAGCATCAAACTGAATGTATAAGTGTTTCATTTTCTGCACTTCAATTTTCATTTTTCTGCATTTTATTTGTCCAGAAATTTTAATTTTTTTAAATTTTTAGGCATTAAAATAAACATTTAAAAAATTTCAAAATCCAAAAATAATTTCACCATTGCGTAGGTTATACTTCAGACTTCCAATACACACTTTGAAATTTCATTTTCAGATTTTTTTAGTATTTTTAAAAATTCATCGAAGTTGTTGTTTTATTACAGATTTTAAAAATCCGAAAATAGAAAATTTCCATTTTAAAGTCAAATTTTATTTTTTCAGTTTTGTTTTACACTCATGAGCCTATGATGACATTCCCTTCATGAAAATTCCAATTTCATTGAAGGAGATATGTTTTATGGCATTTCACAAATTTCCATTTTTTGGGCCTAAAATTGCCCTCTCTTCATAAAAATTCTAATTTTACGAAAGAGGGGTAATTTGAGTATTACATTGAAGGTTTTTTCTTCAAAGCACTTAATTGTTCATCTTGATGAAAATTTGATTTCATTTAAGAGGGATAAGTTAAAGTGACATTTAAAGCCCTTAATTTAAGGTCATAAATTATTGCCTCTTTGTGAAAACCTATTTCATCAAAGAGGGATACTTTATTGATCATATTGAAAGCTATCTTCATCTTGATGATAAGAAGCCATATTTGGATTTAATGCAAGATAAAATATATTTTAAAACCCTCAAGATAAAAATAATTAAGGTACTACATCGTGGTCATATGAGGGCCAACTCACATTTGCTTTATTTTGGTTCAATGAACAATCACTAAAGTTTCATGGTAAAATAAACCAACATTGCCCCTTGTTTACAGTTACTTGCAATCACTAGGGTGTTCTAAGCATTTAAATTGAATGTCTTTATTTGAGATTACTAATACACATATGCAAATGCTAATATAGCGGGGAGAAGTTGTTTGTTTAACTTCTTTGCAAGAGGGGATTTGGAACCCAAATCCTAAGGGAGAGTGTACTTTCACAATTGGGTGAAAATACCACTCAACACTTCCCCTCCCAATAGGTCTCATTTTATTAAACATGATATTCCTATATCTAAATCCATGTATCAAAAAAATTTAAAGAACCAAGTGACTTGTGCCACTACTAATACCACCAATGTTGGAGGGAATATGCAAGTCTCTCTAACTAGTAATGGCCCAAAAAATTATTCTCAATTTACTCCTTCATCCTCTAATATCAACACCATTGATTTTGTTCCACCAAATGTTAATTATCCACAAAGTGCCACATACAACCAAAGTATCCAAAACTTAAATCAAACATCAAGGTTTCAACATGCATACTTTCCTCCTTTGGGAAGTCTAGGAAACATACATAGTAATTCAGAGATGCAAAATTTGGCAAATGGAGTGAATCAGTTGGTTTCAAGGATGGATATGATTCAGCCTTCAGGGTTTACATACAGTTATAAAAAAATGTGTAGTCAACCATTGGATCCTATTGTTGTTGCTAGACCTTATCCTAAGCATTTTCCTATGCCAGTATTGCCAATCTATAAAGGGATTGAAGATCCAATAGAGAATTTAAGAGGATTTAGGATAGCTTGTCATGATCTTGTTTATGATGATATGCTCTTATTGAAAAAATTTCCAAAGAGTCTTGTTGGAGTGGCATTAGAATGGTATTATCGATTGCCCAACTATTCTTTGAAGAGTTTTGAGAAGACCGCAAAGATGTTTGTTCATCAGTTTAGTGCTTACATTGAAAAGGAAGTGACTATGAGAGATCTATATGATTTAAAACAAAGTAAAGAAGAAAGATTTTTAGAATTTCTAGCTCGTTGGAGAAGTTTAGTTGGCCAATTAAGACAACTTGTGTCTCAGAAAGATATGCTTGATATATTCATTGGTAATTTACAAGAACATTTATCTTATGCTCTAGAAACTACTATTGTCACATCTCTAGATCAAGCAATTGAGTTAGCAAGAAAAGTGGAACAAGCTCTCATTAGAAGAGGTCAACTTAAGGTTAAAGAAGATAAGCCAATTAAGTCTCAACATAAGAATAAGCATATAGGAGGCAATAGTGATAGTAGGCCTGTTAACAATGTCACTAACAACCTACAAAATATTGTACTTCAGAAGCCTCCTCAAAGGAACTTCACAAGACTTAATATGCCTATGGAAGCAATTTTAAAACAACTATTGGATGCTAAGGCAATTGAATTACCCCCAGTAAGACAACCAGATACTACAACTCATTGGTATAAGGTAAATCAATATTGCACTTACCATAGAGTAGAAGGACATTGGACAAACACTTGTAAGAAGTTGAAGCATGTGGTTCAAGATTTGATTGATGCAGGATGCATTGATTTAGGAAATCTCCAATCAATAAGTAATCAAACTCCTACTCAACAAGTTCCAACAACAAATCAAGACATGGGGATATTTAAGGATCCCCTGCCAAAGCATGATCAACAAACAACCAATCAGGTGGCTCATCAAGATGATTCCTTATGCCATAGTAATGTGGTTGGTATGGTTGGAGTAACCACAAGGAAACAAGCTTAGAATCAGCAACATCAACAAGGATAGAGTTCAGTATCTCAACCTAGTTCAGTTTTAAAGGAGAATCAAAGAAGAGATTCAGCTACAAGGATTCCACCTATAGTGTTGAGACCACAATCATAGGTTTCATTTGATCTTCAAAAGTAATTAGCTAGTACGCCAAGAAAGATATCAGTGTTAGAACTTTTGTAGACTTCTCCCGATCACATAAATTGCTTTAATGAAATTTTTACAACAATATATTTTCCTAGACATCCCTCCTGATGCCATAGTTGATACCGTAGGTTCTTTTGGGATACATCATGTCTCATTCTCAGATGATGATAAACCTTCCTCAAACTTACATGGATATTCATCACTTTACATCATCGCACTTATTGGGGATACCCTTATCAAACGAGTTTTGATTGATAATGGTTCATCCCTCAATTTGTGTACATATCAATTCTTTCAAAAATTTGGATTAAAAGAGGAATATTTAACAAAAATTGATATCATCATTAAAGCTTTCAACAATGAGTCCCAAGAGGCCTGTGGCATCATATCTCTCCCCTTAAAAGTGGGGCCGAGAATATTGGATACTTTATTTTATGTGGTACATTGTCCTGCATCTTTTAATCTCCTTCTTGGGTGACCTTGGATCCATGCAATGAAGGTTGTCCCTTCTACTTTTCATCAGTGTCTCAAGTTTGAATTCAAGAATCAAGTTGTCACCATTCTAGGTGACCCTTGACCATTTGAATTTTGTTCAAATATAGAGTTAGCTCAAATAGATTCTTATTCTTGTCCTTCTATTTCTTCAACAATTTCTCCATGTTCCTCATCTCAAATTTTTGAGCATCTTCAAAGTTTAAAAGTGAGTGAGGAACATAAAACCCATTCTTTCTCCTTGGATCATGATAATCAGTTTCTTCAAGAGCCTCTTCTGTATCTAGCCAAGCTACCACCTTCACCCCAAACTATGGGCTTGCCTCATAAGAAGGGTGATGTTATACACATTGGCACATGTGCTTTTATCTTCGAAGGTATGGCTTCCAAAGAAAAGCTCCATGGTAGCAACCCATCTCTTAATGAGTGCTCTTTCGCTCAATGCTATCTCACTAATGATTATCCCCTTCCTAAGCAGATCCTGTATGGTATGGGATATGCAGGTAAAGGATTGGGACCACAACAAAAGGGTATTCAAGAACCCTTGGATGTTGAGATTTGGCCTGGGAGATGTGGTATAGGTTTTATACCTAATAAGAATCAACCTCTACCTTTTGAGGATGATGACCATCTTATGACTTATGCAGAATATATGGAATATCAAAAGTTGTCAATAGATGATAATAAAGGTGTTAATTTTTATTTTCCTCCAAAGATAATGTCTTGTAATATGGTTGGCTTTGTTCATTCTAACAATAACATTGTTTCTATGCAAGAAAATGATGAATATTTGTATAATGTCTTTTATGCTAAAAGGAATGGTGCTATTAGAAAATGTTGTGATTATTGTGCCATAGATGTTGAACGAAGAGCTTTAAAAGAGCTTCTCCATGAATTTGAAGATGTCTTCGATCCAACACCTCATGGCACACCTATTTATTTTGATAAGATGTATGGTGCATTTAGATTTTGCATTGATTTTAACTCTCCATAAAAAAAAAACAAAAAAAAAAAAAAAAATTCATATAGTTGCATCTTCATTTTCCATTGCATTCACCTACTTTCTCATATTGCATTATTGCTTGTCATCCTTGCATGATTTCTTGACATCTAACCTAACACCTTGCATGTTTTCCTATCATAAATGCATGATTGATTGTTCATGACTACTTGCTCATATATATTTTTGGGGATCTTGCGACAATGGCATGTGATGATACCTAGTTAGATCATAGCTCACATGCATTGCACTTCTCACTAGGACTCTGATGCCTAGCAAGATCCCCCCTAGGGATTCTTTCCTTCCTTCTTCTTTTTTTCTTATGATCGCTTCTTCTCCTTTTCTCAATTCCTTCATTATGCTGAAAACTCTTGTTGCACAAAGTATTTCTCAAAGTCCCAATATGGGATAGCACTTGCATACTATTATTATACATATTACACCCCACATGGGATATTTATACATCCTAGTGGGTATTACACTATTCACGATCTTCTATCAGGTCATACTCTCTTTTGACTCAGCAGGCTCAACACCCCATTATAGGATAAGCTCCTTGGTCATTTTTAGTAGACCTCAGTATACATCCTAGTAGGTAATCACCTCACAGTAGTCAATAAGGGAGCAACCACCCATAGCAGGTCAAAAATCCACACATACTTTTTCACATTGATGCAAGTGCTATACCCATAGCAGGTCTAGCTATCTCATTAATATGATCTATAGTATTTGGCTACACTGGTTCTTTGCAACCTACGCTAGTCTTATACTATGGATCATTTGTTCTTCTCCTTTTCTAATGATTGACCTTTGGACCCCCTATTTTCTCTTCTTCTTCATTTTCTTCTCTTTCTTCTCTCATTTCTTCTCTTATTTCTTTCTCTTGTTTTCTCTTGTCTGGTTTCGTTTCTTCTTCCTCCTTCTTCTTGTTCTTTCCTTTTGCATTCATTCATCCTCATGTAGTTTGCATTAGGATAGTTTGCATACATAAAAACACTTAAAATAAACAAGCAAAACATATAAAAACATGCATTAAATCATTACACATAAAATCATAATAATATCCATAACTATGTATTACTCATGGAAAAAAGAGTACATCATGTGAGGTTGGTGTACCACAATCCAGACTCGGTACACTCAACCTAGGGATGCACACCACAATAAAAAATTGGTGCATCATCCCGATCCCTAGCCTATCCTCTCCTAGCTCTGAGAGCCAGCTCCCTCTGGCCCTCCTTGAGGTGGAGGCAACCTCGACTGAATCACCAACTACTGAGATGTCATCGGTGCCCATGATCGGGATCACGATCTGCTCACTGACTAAATATATGAAGGAGGCTCCATCCTCCACTCTGGAGGGACAATTATATAGTAAGCTACCTCAAAAAATATGGCCCTCCAAATAGCTATCTCCAACCTATCGCCTATCCACCGTAGCTCCACCTAAAGGAGCTACACCATATCCCCTGCTTGGATACTCCCAATGATAGCCATCCCCTCAGCCTTGGCCCATTGGTGCTCTCCATCTAATCGACCCACCTCTCCCTAAAGTTGGGTAGCCTCTGCCTGTGCTATGTCCCTCTCAGCCTATAATTGGGCCATTTATGTCTAAAGAGAAGCTAGCTATGCCTGCAGCTCCTCTATCCCCTGGATCTAGCCTCCCACCACTATTGATGTGGATGCCTCCCTAGGATCTCTGACCTATGGCCCCTCTATCTATGTGGGGGCATCTCTCGCCCCTCCCTCTTTGATCCCTACTATCGGGATGGTCTCCTCTACCACCCAGATCTAGACCTGTGTTAACCTCTGTATCGACATAACAAGAGCCTTCTATGCCCTCTCTGTGGCCCTATGAGCTACCTCTCAAAATACCTACTGCATGCCCAGGTCCATCACCTAGCACCTCTATACTGGTATGAGTAGGGAGATCCTCTGGGGCATGACTCCTCTATACCACCGCTTGTACCCGATGGCCACCCCTACATTGCCTACCCCTGGGTCGACGTAAGGAGGATCATCTATGTCCTCCTCATCCCATCTGGTGAGGTCTGGCTCACCTCCAACCCTTGCTGGATCCTGGGTCACCCTTCGATACCAGTAGTCCCCCAGGTCTAGGACTCCCTGTAAGATCCTAAACTATCGTAGGACTCGATCGAACCTAAATACCTCTAGCTCTCCCCTCTCTAACCTTAGCCATCTAATCCTCCTCACCCTTGCTAGCTCTGTCCTATCCTCTACCTAGCCAAGGTGAAGCCTCCATGGTCTCCAGATGAGCTATGCATCTCGAAGCTCATCGATCACCCACCTAGCTAGTGGTAGGTTCCCTACGTAGGCCCTCATGGTCCTCTCTAGGGATCTCGACCATCTGTATGCTATTGGCCACTCCAAGTCGAGCAATGGTCTTGGCAGTGCTTCTAATCTCCGCACCACGATGTGCTCCCAACACCACACCTAGAGCAAAGTCATGCAAACCAGTCTTGTATGCCACTTATACACGATGTTGTACAATCTTATATAAGTGGGCCAACACATAAGGGCCCCATGCAAATCGAACCTCCTGATATCGCATGTCTGCTACTACTCCCACCAGTACCCATGGCAAGTGTCGTCTACTAGTGTGGCATGTCAAGAGACCAGCCACAACCCCTGAGAGCATAGTGGTCAAAGGGTCCACTCTGTAATGGCCGACCAGGTCATCAACTACTATGGTGCCCTCTCACACCTAGTGGGTAAAACTTGTAAAAAATTGCTAAAGAGTGGCCACCTTACCTCGTGCTCCATAGACCTCTCTCCCCTTGATGGGGATCCTCAAAATCTACCACACATCCTCTAGTGTGATGGTCGTCTCCCCTGTCGGTAACCAAAAAGTGGAAGACTCTAGATACCACCTCTCTGCTAGGGTGGTCAGCATCACCCTATCTATCTCTATCCGTGGCATCCTTGCCACATGGTCTAGCCCCACCGTCGCTAGCCTGTTTCTCTCTGCCTACCCCAGAGCATCTAGCTCTACCAGAGCCCCTGCTCGCCACTCTCGACTCTCGAGAATACCTAGCTGCATTCACAAAATAAAATTTAATCAGTTTCATAAATAATAAAAAATTAATTCAACATCATTAATTTTAAGCATAAGGTAATTATAATTTAAAAATTGCACTTTGGGTCTACTTGTTTTCTTTCTTTTCTCTCTTTTTTTGTTTCTCTTCTTTTCCCTTAGCTTTCACAAAAATGCATCCGATTTATGGGGCGCACAACTTCGCTTTTGTGAAATCACGCTTGCTATTTTTAGGGTGCGACTTCGTGAAATCATACCCGATTTCTTTCGAGTGTGATTTCACCACGCTTCACCCGATGCGAAATTATAGCCAGGCCACAAAGTCATGCCCAGGTCGGGGCACAAAATCCGTCGGCTTTCATGGTGAATTTCCCAAAAATCCCTCCAAAATCCTAATAAAATCATGAAAAATGAGATAAAATTATGCATAAGGAGAGTTAAAAGTGATCCTTACCCACTCTCGTGCCCCGACCTCACCCCTCATGACCATTGCTCGATGAACTGGAAGTGCCATCACATTTTCTCTCCCAGAGCTCTATTTTCTCTCCTCTTCACGGTAAAAATGAATTAGGGTTTTACCCCATTTTACCCTTTTAAATCCTATTTTTTTCTCTCTATTTTGTTTTTACCCCTTTGCTTTGCTCGGTTGTCGCTTTTCTCTCTCTCTCTTCTTTCGCGTCAGTTCTTTCGAGTTTTTATGAAACGTCAATTTTTCATAAAAAATCGAGGGGGCACCCCGACCTATAGAGACATTAATGTCCCTAATGCCTCAATTTGCATGTAAAATTATAAGTGTCCAGAATGACACCATTTTTTGCACCACCCCTTTCTTCTAACCTAACCACCCCATTTTTGCTTGTTGCTTTTTCTAGTGTGTGTGCCTACATCTCTTCTTTGACGCATTTAATAGGCCATAAATGCATCAAAGAGGGGGCAAAATGTAGACACGGAAAATTGACCCACTTTCAATGGGAAATCTTCCTTGCAACCCCTAAAAGGTCCCCAACCCTTACCAAGGGCAAGGGAAGGCCTCTTTACCCTTCCCTTTTATTTTCTTTTACCTTTTAGCAAAATCACGCCCCGTTTTCATGAGGTGTGACTTCACGAAAGCGATATCGTATCCTGTTAGAACAGGGTGCGATTTCACTATTTTAATTTATTATTATTTTATTTTCTTCTTGGCCCACTTAGACCCAAGTTTAAACCCTCCAACGTGTTTTTGCATCGGTTGTGAGTTTATTTGTGCCCGCCCTAATCATCTATAAAAGGAAGAGCAATCTCACTCTTTTATATAGAGATATAGAGAAATATCACGATCACGAACTTACTAATGCTCATGCGATCTTTGTCTTCTAACACTCACTTACTGCTTTTATTTCGCTCTGCTTTCTATGTCTTCTACAAGCTAACCCAAAGTGCGAATTTTAGATTTTGATTTCCTATTGCGTGGATTGGATTGTTGTTGGACTTGGTGGATTCGTGGTGTGGTTCAGAGAGATAGAGTGCCCACTTGGATACTTCAATTTTCTCTGCCTGCTTCTGCGATGTCCATCAGGGTTTGATTACTTAGTTTTTGGTATTTATTTCACTTCTTGCATTCACTTTTTATTTTTCATTAATCTATAGTGATATCACACCTAACATTAGTGAGGCATGACTTCACTTGCCCAGATTAGGGCAAACCAGTCCATAGAAGCGAGATCACACCCTGTCCAGGCAGGGCATGACTTTGCTGCTACATTATCACGCCCACTCTAGGTGAGGCATGACTTTGCTCGAGAGCACACTAGGGGTAATTTCAAGATTTTTCTTTCACTGTTGCATTCCATTTTGCATTTAGGTCATACTACTGCATTTTATTTTCTATTTTCTGTTACTGCATTTTTATTTTATGATTAATCATCCAAAGGTCAATTTCTGCTTTTGCTTTAAAAGGTCATCTAAAAGGACCTAGGGGGCTTGACTGTTGTACCTTCAAGGACTTTTGTACAATGGCCTAAGCAGGCCCCCTAACGTTGATCACATTTCTTTAGTGTCTTTGGAATTATCTTGTAGGAACAGGTATTTTGATATCATTGGACAAGAGGCAAGAAAGCTAGGATCAACCACCGGTCTAGATAAGTGTTCTATTTATTACCTTAATGGTTTATCTAATCTTCTAAATTTGATTCTTAGGCATCTAAAAGTGAAAAGCATTTAGTTTGCATCTAGGGTTAATATTGTGCATTCATCCTTTGTATTTGCTTTAAAGGTTTTTTGGATAAAACCCTAGGTTAGTGAGCATTCAAAGAAAAGAATCATATTAGGCTAGCTCTTGTATGCTTGCATTCTGCTTTCAACTATTGTACTCTATTTTCTGCATTGTCATTTATCTTTCCTAGTTTAGAACTAGAAAGACCAAACTTAGGTGTTTTTCTTAAAAACTGAATACATCAAACTATCCTTGAATATCTTGAGGACTTGGAGTGAGTCCTTAAATCATTCCTAGTGAACCCATCCCCCTAGCACCGAGTGTAGAGCACAACATACCCCCATGGTTCACCCCACAAAAGGTTCCCTCCTTGCGGATCCAACATTTTGTTTGGGAATTGTACGTGGTAGGGCAGTTTTCCCCCTCTACAATAAGCAAAAATGCAAGAGAAATAGAATGTCAGGCAACCATGCAAAATATGATAGGCAACCATGCAATATGAGCAAGCAAACTGAATGCAGTATGATCTAAGCTAAATGCAAAATGCAATGCAAAATGATGAATCATGCATAATATCTTTTGAGATGCATTATATTCATTGGTTCTTTAAGTTCTTTACCATCCAGAGAAGCTAAACGATAGGCACCTAAGCCAAACTTGGTCGTTATGACAAAGGGCCCTAACCAATTGGGCTAAAACTTACCTCAAATATCAGCATGAGCATTAGTGTTCTTCTAGTTTTCCTTGAGGACAAGGTCCCCAACCTCAAAAGAATGATTACAAACTTTCTTAGAGTAAGATCACCGAAGCCTATCCTGATAGGCTCGCAAATTCTCTAAGGCATGAATGCACTTTTCATCCAATAACTCCAATTGGTGCAAATGGTCTACATGATACTCATCACCGATCGAGGCATCTTGCAACAAGATGCACAATGAGGGAACCTCGAGCTCAAAAGGAAACACTACCTCAGACCCATATACCAAGACATATGGTGAGGCACCTATGGGATTACACATGCTAGTGCGATAGGCCCATAAGGTAGGATAAAGCTAGATATGCCAGTCATGACCGGTCTTACTAACCAACTTTTTCAAGATCTTGATCAAGGACTTGTTGGATGCTTTGACTTATCCATTACCCTAAGGGTAATAAGGAGTTGACCACCTGTGTTGAATCTTGTACTTAGCACAAATATTATGGACATCCTTATTCTTGAAAGGAGTGTCATTGTCAAAGATAATCACTGAAGGAATCCTAAACCTACAAAGAATCTGGTTGAAGATGAACTTGAAAACCTGGGCTCCAATCACCATAGCTAGGGGTATGGCTTCGACCCATTTAGTGAAGTACTCAATCATTGTAATGATAAAATTATGACCATCAGATGACACTAGGTTAACCTTCCCTATAATATCCAATTCCCACATGGAGAATGGCCAAGGGGAAGAGATAACCTAAAGATCTTGAGAAGGAGCATGAACAAGATGGTCATGGCATTGACACTTGTCGCAGCATCACACATAGTCACATGCATATTTCTCCATGGAAGGCCAATAGTACCCCATATGAAGGAGATTTTTGGCAATAGCATTACCACTAAAATGACCTCCACATGAACCTTCGTGAGCCTCACTAAGAGCAAGTCAGGCTTCATCGAAGTTAAGACATCACAAGAGGATACCTTCAAAAGAATATCGATACAAAGTATTATTGATTATGATGAATCAACACGCTCTTTTGCGCAAAATCTTATGTTGATTACGATCTAAACCATCAGGTATCAAACCATCCTTAAGGAAATTAAAGATATCGGTATACCATGGCTCAGATGGGGAATCTCTAATGGTCAAACAATCTAATAAAACAAGACAAGAACCAAGTGATGTAGGCTCCCAAAGTTGTCTAATGATAATCGATGCTTGATCATCTTCCAACTCTAAAGGGAACAAGGATGCAATAGTGGCCATGGCATCCACATGGCGGTTTGAGGATCTAGGGATAGACTCTATGGTTACTCGATCGAACGAGGACAACAACTTGGTGACAATCTCCTTGTAGGGCTTAAGTTTATCATCCTGAGTCTAATAAAAATCATTGATCTGATTGACCACAAGTTGAGAGTCACCAAAGACCGAGAGGACTCTAACCTGCAAAGCTAAGGCTACTCTAAGGCCAAGGATCAAAGCTTCATACTCTATAGTATTGTTTGTGCAAGAGAAACAAAGTTTGAAGGACAAGGGGATGAGTTGTTTTTATGGGGTGACTAGAATGACTCCAGCACCAATGCCCTTCATGCATCGAGCTCCATCAAAAAATAAATTCCAAGACTCTAGCTCTTCAACTTCAATGTTGAAGCACTCATCAAGAAACTCAACGACTAAAGGATGGGTAGCTTCTAGGGGAGTAGAGGCTAACTGATCAACAATTACCTGACCCTTGATAGCCTTCTGACCTATGAAATTTAGGTCAAACTCACTAAGGGCCAACACCCACTTAGCAGCTCAACCTAAAAGGTGGGGCTTAGACATCAAATAGTGCAAAGGATCAAACTTTGCAACTACCAATATCTTATGGTTGAGCATGTAGTGTCTTAACTTCTAGGAAGTGAACACTATGATAAGGCAAAGCTTCTCTAGGGGAGTGTACCTAGTTTCATAGCTAACCAAATTTCTACTAATATAGTAGATAGCTCACTCTTTGTTTTGATCATCATGTTGGGCCAACATGGCTCCCAAAGCATGAGTAGTGGCTGCTATGTAAAGCATCAAATGCCTACTAGGCATAGGGGGAACTAAGATAGGTGAGGAAGTGAGATACTGCTTGAGATTATCAAAATCTTTTTGACACTCAAAATCCCACTAGAAGACCACATATTTCTTAAGAAGCTTAAGAAAGGGCTGACACTTATCGACTAACTAGGCAATGAACCAATGAATAGCCTAAAGCTTACCTTGCAAGCTACGCAGTTTAGTCAGGGTGTAAGGAGGAGGTATGTCAATGATAGTCGCTATCTTAGTGGGGTCCACCTCAATGCCTCACCTAGAAACTATGAAGCCTAACAACTTGCCAGATGTGACTCCAAACACACACTTAGTGGGTTTAAGATGAACCTTGAAATGTTGAAGCCTTTCAAAAATCCATCTTAAATCATGGACATGATCCTTTCATTCTATGGAGCGACCTAAAATATCATCCACATAATCCTAGAGAATATCATGCATCATATCATGGAAAATATAAGTCATGGCCCATTGATAGGTAGCTCCTACATTTTTCAAGCCAAAAGGCATGACTTTCCAATAGAAGGTACCCCATGGAGTGATGAATGTTGTCTTGGCTTGATCTTCAGGGGCAATCAAAATCTGATTGTATCCTGAGAAACCATCCATGAGCGAAAGCATTCCACATTTGGTGGTGAAATCTATGATCTGATCTATGTTGGGTAAGGGAAAATCATCCTTGGGACATGCTAAGTTAATGTCCCAAAAGTCAGTACATACTCTGATTGTTCCTTCCTTCTTAGCTATAGGAACAATATTGGAGATCCAATCAGAATAGTCGATGGCTTTTATAAAACCGATATCAAGGAGTTTTTGGAGCTCCTCCTTGACTAAAAGGGTAACCTTAGGATGCATCTTCCTAAGTTTCTGCTTAACAAGCTTGGCACTAGGCTTAACTACCAAATGATGCATAACAAGGGAGGGATCAAGCCCTAGCATGTTGGCATATGACCAAGCAAAAATATCTTGAAATTCTTTTAACAAATTGGTCAATTGCTCCTGCTCATCCATGGACAAGGCTTTACCTAGCTTAAGGATTCTAGGGGCTTCCTCAAAACCTATGTTCACATCTATGGTCTCCTCAATGAGAATGGACAACTCATCCTCAAGAGGAGGTGGGGTAGGAATCACTCCTAGTTGCTCAAGGTCCTCGGGAGACATAGAACCAAAGTCCACTTGAGAACTAGAAGACTCAACCTGCATTGCATAAGGGATAGACCCATCAAAGTAGATGTCATTCTGAGGTACATCCTCATTTGTGGTACACTACTCTAGGGTTGAGACCAACAAAGGAGGAGAGGGTGACCCCTCATCCTCAACACTCCACTCTAAACCTTGATGAGATTTATCTAGAAGAGGCTCCTGATGAGAAGGATTGTCTTGATCCCAGGATGAGATTTTGGTTATTGATTCCTCTCTTACATTAAAATTTTCAAATTGCTTAGTTATGTTAGGTGAGGAATATGATAAATGAAATTGAGCTAGATCATCTGGTGAGCAATATTCAAATGGATGAGGATCACCCAAAATAGTAACAAGTTGGTTTTTAAATTCAAATTTTAAACATTGATGAAAGGTGGAAGGGATGACCTTCATTGCATGGATCCAAGAATGTTCAAGAAGCAGATTAAAATATGAAGGACAAGATACCACATAGAACAATGTATCTAAAATCTTGGGTCCAACCTTAAGGGGAAGAGATATGGTATCGCAAGCTTCTTGGGACTCATTGTTGAAAGTTTTAATGATGTCACCGGATTTAGTTAAATCTTCCTCTTTTAATCCAAACTTTTGAAAAAATTGATATGTGCATAAATTAAGGGAAGAACCATTATCAATCATAACTCTCTTGATAAAAGTATCCCCAATAAATGTGGTGATGTAAAGGGAAGAATCTCCTTGCAAATTTGAGGAAGAAATATCATCATCCGAGAATGTGATATGATGTATCCCAAGAGAACTTACAATATTGGCCATATCACTAGGGGAAATATCTGGGGGAACAGATTGTTGTTTTAGAACATTTAACAAGGCTTCTCCATGAGTAGGAGAAGTTTGCAAAAGTTCTAAGAGAGAAATATTTGCTGAAAAACTCATCTCCTGTTGAGACCGTTGGATCTATCGATTCTACACCTATTGTTCTGAAGTTGTTGCTATCATACCAACCATGTTACCATAAGGAGGTGGCACATTCTTATAAGATACTTGATTAGTTGTCTACTAACCTTGCTTAGGTACATTTTGATTAATCATGGACCCTTGTTGACCATTTGAAGATTGAGAACTTCCTACATCAAGATGTCCTACATCAATCAAATATTGAACCACATGTTTCAACTTCTTACAAGAATTTGTCCAATGTCCTTCTACTCTGTGATATGCACAATGTTGACCTACCTTGTACCAATTAGTTGTAGTATCTGGTTACCTTATGGGAGGTAACTCAATCATATTAGCTTCCAAAAGTTGTTGTAGAACTACTTCCATGGGTATGCCAAGTCTTGTGAAATTCCTCTGTGGAGGTTTTTGAAGTATTATCTTTTGTAGAGTGTTAGCAATGCTATTAATAGGCCTACTATCCGTTACACCATCACCTACCACATGCTTATTCTTATATTGTGACTTAGTAGATTTTTCTTCTTTTACTTTGAGTTGTCCTCTTTTGATAAGAGCTTGTTCCACTTTCTTTGCTAACTCAATTGCCTGTTCAAAGGATGTGATAGTAGTTGTTTCTAGTGCATAGGATAATTGTTCTTGCAAATTTCCAATAAATATCTCAAGCATATCTCGAGGAGGTAAAGTATATCTTAAGCGTCCAACTAGACTTCTCCAACGAGATAGAAATTTTGAAAAACTCTCTTCTTTACCTTGTTTCAAATTATAAACATCTTTCATGGTCACATTCTTCTCAACATAAACACTAAATTGTTGAACAAATAATTCTGTTGTTTCTTCAAAATTCCTCAAGGAATAATTAGGTAACCGATAGTACCACTCCAATGCCATGCCACCAAGACTTTTAGGGAATGTTTTTAGTAACAACATGTCATCATATATGAGATCATGGCATGTTGTTCTAAATCTTCTTAAATGCTCTATTGGATCTTTTGTTCCCTTATATATAGGTAAAACTGGCATAGGAAAGTACTTAGGATAAGGTCTAGCAACAACAATGGGATCCAATGGTTGATTGCACATCTCTTTATAACTGTAAGTGAAACTAGAAGGCTGAATCATCTCCACTTTTGAAACTAACTGTTTTACCATGTTTGTCAAGTTTTGCACCTCTGGATCATTTCTATGCAATACCCCCAGATTCCCTAAGGGAGGTTGTTGAAGGGATACTTGGCCCAAGTTGGAAGTATTGATACTATTGTGATATGTGGCATCTTGTTGGGGAGGATAATTAATAATTGGTGGAACAAAAGCAAAATTATTGAGATAAGTGGATTGAGGAGGAAATTGAATATAATTTTGAGTGACACTACTAGTTGGAGGATCTTGTGGATTTCCTCCAACATTGGTGGTTATAGTAGTGGCATAAGTTGGATGATGGACAGGATTACCATGATTCAAAGATTCACTCAAGGAGTTATTATGAACATCTCAAGGAGGGACAATTTGATGTTGAGATGTTCTAACGTCCTCGAGTAGGGCTTCCTCTTCTAGAGCCATATCCAAGGCATGCTTGTGATACTTGTAAAAGCTCCACATATGTTCAAAGGATTTAAAGGTAAGGTTCCCATTGGGTCCCCTAATAGGATCAAGACTATTATCAATCTCTTCATTTTCCTCTAGATTATGATTTTCTCTATCAATATGATCATTCTCTTGGAAAATCTCATCAAACCTTAAAAGCCTTCGCCCATTCCCAAGGTTGGAAGCCATTAGGAAAGGAAAGAAGGGCAAAGTGGAAAGGAAGAAGACCAACAAAAAAAAGCAAAATATTTTAAGATAGTTGTTAAATATTTTTTGATCTAAATAAATAAAATAAATAATCTTGTTTAGAGTTTTCAAAAGAAAAGGAGGTGTTCACGTCGGGTTCACCAAAGAATGTAGAGGGGAAAACTGCCCTACCGCGTACGATTCTCGATTGGATCCATAAGGAAGCCAAGGTGACCGTGGGGGTATGTTGTTCTCTACACCTCGGTGTAAAAAGGGGGAAGGGTTCACCAGGAATGGTTTTAGGACTCACTCCAAGTTCGAGGTGGAATGTTTGATGTATTCAGTTCAAGACAATCACCTATGTTTGGCCTTTCTAGATCTAAGCTATGAAAGATAAAGGACAATGCAAAAATATAGAATGCAAGAAAACAAGAGCTAACCCTAGAATGATTCTTTGTTTGAATGATTTCTAACCTAGGGTTGCAAAATGAAATCCTTTTGAGCAAGGGTTCAAGAGAAGATGCACAAACAATTTTAAACCCTAAGTGCACACTATATGCTATTTATTTTCAAATGCCTAGAAATCGATTAAATATATTCTTTTTATATCAGATCTAGGGTTTTAATAGAAATAACAAACACTCAACAAACAACCTAAAGATTAACTAGGGCACTTATCTTATCCGATGGTTGATCCAAGCTTTTATCTTTTATCCAACGATATCCAATGATCTCTATTCCTACAAAATAACTTGGCAAACACTTGAAAAATATGATTAGCATTAGGGGGCCTACTTAGGCCATTGTATAGAAATTCTTGGAGGCACAATAGTCAAGCCCCCTAGGTCCTTTTAGTTGACCTTTGAAAATAGAAGTGAAAGTTGACCTTTGGAAGATGAACATGCACAATGAAATACAACATAACATATTGATAAAATAGAGCACATAATGCACTAATATGGCCTAAATGCAATATATAACATAGATCTAGGGTTTGGGGGTAGCAGGTTGCCCCCAAACGTGGTCTGTGTGAAATCATGCCCTGCACTAAGCGACCACAATTTCATAGATCGACGAAATCGTGCCCCGAAATGATCGAGTGCGATTTCGCAAAAGCGAGAAGAAAACTCTAAAAAATATGAATTAACATATGCATAATGAAAAACTTAATTAAATGTAGATGCAGATAAGTGAAAACACTTGGTAGATAGAGAAAAAGTAGGCAGAAGGGTTAAGACCTCCAAATAGTCGATCTCTCCTTAGGGCTTCAACACTTGTCCACCAAGATCCATGACACACAATCCAATGCAATAGAAAACAGAACTTCAACAAACTATATTTCACACTTGTGAGTTAGCTTGCTTGCAGAAGAGAAAACAAATCACTTAGAGAGCACTTCAAAATCACTTGAAGAAAGAACTTGCGTAGAATCACTTGGAAACTTGATTGGGAAAAATCACATGGGAGAAAGAAGACTTCAAACCCTCCTTTTATAGTGGATTTGAAAGAGGAATAGGAAGAAAAATGTTACACATTTTGAGTCCATAAAGTTGTCATTGATGTCAAGGCATGAAGTTGTCATTTATGCCAAGAAGTGAACCATCAGTGATGTCAAAAGGTTAAAATAAGTAATGTCGGAGGTTGATGAAAAGGGCTTCATAATATTATTTTTAATATTATGTGAAGCAAAACAAAGGTTTTTATTAAAACCATGGTGGTCAAAATAAAAGGTTTTTTATTAAAACCATGGTGGACAAAATAAAGGTTTTTATTAAAACCATAGTGGAAAAAATAAAGGTTTTATTAAAAACCATAATGGGCAAAAATAAAAGGTTTTGATTAAAACCTAAGAAGGCTAAGAGATTTAAATATTAATTTATAAAATTTAAATTCTAAAGAATTTAAATGATTTATAAATTAAAATATTTAAATACAGAAACCTTAGCACCGACCTCCATAAAATCACCTCTACTGACGTGCATGGAATAGAAGGGTAAAGGTATTTATACATTAGCCAAATCCCAAAAATTGGCATTCGAATAATCTCCGAGAACTCCATGAAAAAGGCTCGTGCAATATTTCATGAAAAGAAGCACCATAATTTCCACAAACATTGTGCAAAGGCTCGTGCAATATTTTGTGAGGGAAGTGCCTTCAAAGCGCTACGTGGGAGAAGGTGAAGAGGGAGCCAATAGGCTCTAAGGTAAGGCAGAGATAACAAAGTACTTATTGCACTTTAGGTGTGCAAGGTGAGCGCTTGGCTCACACGGCGTGGAAGCCACGACCAAGGTACTGTTGTAGGGCAAGTGGTGCAAGTTCGAATCCCACAATTCACGAAGAGGGTAGAAAAAGGTTTTTATAATTTTATTTTTAATTATTGCTTTTGTCAAAGTTGTGTGGAGGGATAAGGTGTAAATAAATTGTTTTATTTACCTAAGAGGTAAAGAGTGAATGTTGCTAGGATAACATTATTTTTACCTTAGGAAGGAGAAACTGATTTATTTGATAAGTGTAATTTAAGAAAGGAGTTATAAGTAGAAGTGTTATATTTTATAAGAGGATTTTTGATGAAAATTATGATGTTGAAATTTATTTTTGATATGGAGCAATAAGGTGTATTTGGGATTTGATTTATCATTGTGTTTTGTGAAAAGTGTTTGGGTGATAATTCTTGTCATCTAACCCTTTGTACTTGGTAAAGAAAGTTGTGATAATTATTCTAGGGTTGAAGATCATTCTACATCAAATAAAAAGGTATGGGCATATTCTTCCTTGAATAATTTAATTGGTTGGTATTATAGAAAACAACTTTGGAGTGAAAAGGACTTAATTAGATTTCCTTGTTGAGTGTGTTTTGAGTTAATGTTTCAAGATTTTCTGGAATAAAGAGTTGTTGATAAAATCTTGTTTGATAAGCATTGTTGTTGAAGCCATTGGTTTAGTGAAGAACTTTAACTAGAGTTTGAAAAGAACATGAGTATCATTGTTATGTGAGATTGTTTTATAAGCATTGTTGTTGAAGACATTAATTAAGTGAGGAACTTGAATTAGTGTTTTCAAAGAACATGAGTATCATTGTTATGTGAGATTGGTTGATAAGCATTGTTGGAAACATTTTGAGTGAGTGTTCATATGCTTGGACTAGGGTTTGTGAGCAAGGACTATTTCATTGAAGTGATTGGTTGAGTAGATTTGGTTGAGCCTAGTCAAGTGGGTGTGTGAAATGATAGCTCAAGTTCTATGAAACAAATTGTTCTATATTCTGAATTGATTTGAGAAAGAGGTTGAGTATTGATGAGTGTGAAACATATTGAGTCTCTAACAATTCTCTATATGTTTCTGTGATAAAAGATAGATTGGAAGTGACTGAGATTTTGTGAATGTGAAGCATATTAAGTCTCTAATAATTCTCTGTATGTTTTAAAAGAGTGATTGAAAGTGATTCAGTATTGAGGTGAATGAGAAGCATATTGAGTCTCTAACAATTCTCCATATGTTTCTAAAAGAGTGATTGAAAGTGATTGAGTATTGAGGTGAATGTGAAGCATATTGAGTCTCTAACAATTCTCCATATGTTTCTAAAAGAGTGATTGAAAGTGATTGAGTATTGAGGTGAATGTGAAGCATATTGAGTCTAAAAATTCTCTTTATATTTCTATGATATTGGACAAGTTCTAGTGTGGAATTGTTGAGCAGATTTGAGGTAAGTATTTGAGAAGACTTGTAGATAGATTTGTGTGATATTTTGTGGAAGATTACAATACAGATTGAGAGCAGATTTGGATAAGTCCTAGTGAGGACTTATTGAGAAAAAATGGACAAGTTCTAGTGAGGACTTGTAGAGCAGATTTGGACAAGTTATAGAGAGGACATGTGGACAGATTAGCATGATATTTTATAGAAGATTACAAGGTAGATTTATCTTAAGTCTTTGAGAAGACTTGAGATCAGATTTGATTGATTTATTTGTCCAAACCTTGAGTTAAGATTTGGGGTAGATCCAGTAGAGTTGATTTGAGATTGAGTCAAGCTTTGTGTTAAGGCTTGAGGATAGATATTGAGGACAATTTTTTTCTAGACCGAAGGACTCTGTTTAGTGCAGATTCTAAGGACAGAGTTTGGTGCATATTTGAGGACAGGTTTGTGTCAAACTAGAGATGGAGATTGAGCAGATTTGTGCTATATTGAAGGACTATTTTTAGTACAAATTTAAGACATAGATTTGGAGGTGACAGAGTATAGAGAATGATAGTCTCTAGTGGATAGAGATACATTAGCCAGGGTAGTGAGGACAAGAGTCTTCAGTGGATAGAGATCCATTATCCAGAGCAGTGGGGGTAGTAGTTCTTCTAGAAGATCACCAGCCAAAGCAAAGGAGAAAGGAGTTCTCCTATGGATAGATATCCATGAACTTGATTAGGGGATTGGTATCTCCTTTGGATAGAGATCCATAAATATTGTAATAGGGAAAGGATTCCCAAGAGATTGATTGAGAAAATTTTAGTGAAATATTTTCTTCATGGAGTAGCCCACATTGGGTGAACCATGTAAAATTGGTGTCTCTATTGTGTGTGGTGATTTATGCATTGCTTTAATTACTACTATTGATATTGCTATCTATACATTGCATAATATTGATTGGGAAAGAAAAGTAAAAAGTGGTCTTATACTGTTCACCCCCCTATTAGTATAAAGCTTGTGTTCTTCAAAAAAACCAAGACAAGATGACTTAAAATAATTTCAACTTTAAAAATTAGGTTTCCTTAAGATAAAACCCTAGAAATGTAAAATCACACCTCGTAAGGACCGATCTTGATTTCATAACAACTAGAAAATATTAGGAATGCAAAATCGTGCCCCTCAAAAGTGGATCTCGATTTTGCAACAACAAGACCCCTGTGTAGTTTTAATGCACTTTGGAGGACCTGTAGACACCTAAAACATGTCATGTTGATATGGATACCTATATGGACACCTTTTCAGGCCATATGACCCACCTTGGGCATCCCCAAGGTTTAGCAGTGGTTTTTACCACTTAAAAAAGGACAACCTATTTTTTGCATCCTAGATCGTCATACCTAGGAGCAACCTCTAGTTGCCATTCGACCCTATGATGGCCAATAGTCATGATCCCTCCACCCTAGGATGGTTGCACCTATAACAAACTTGGGATTCCAATCTTGAGCCAAAATGAGTTATAGGTTAGTTGAGATTAACAACTAAGCATGAGAATGTTATAGACATGACATTTGGTCTTCCTAAAGCCTAATCGACTCTTGGATCTTGGCTTCTCTTGCAATCCAAGATTACCATTTTGAAAATCTATACAAAGAGCCTAGGACTTCATGAAAATAAGGTGAATCTCAATTGAATGCAATGAAGTGTTTTTGGTTTGTGTAATATAGAGAACATACTCTCATAAGCAATGAAGTGCTAACCAAATATAGTCATGGAGCTTGCATTTGCACTAATGGAGTCCTTTGGAGCTTGAAGACCATATTCAACCATATTTTGCCATCAAACAACCTGATTTCATGCTATTTTCTACAATTTAATCGTGCTTCAAGTGCGCGACCCTTAAACCATCAATTCAACAGACCAACCTAGGCAATTCCTACATTGGTAATGAGAAAATAGTTCTCTGTTCAGTCGCCACTTCACCCCGAAGTGGCCCAGGAATAGTCGCTCTACCTTATGATGGCCAGTATACCTAACCACTTTATCCCATGATGGCATCTTGGTGATATCTATTTTTCTATGTTTTCTTAGTTACATTAGCTTTAACAATATTAACTTTGATTTCTAACACAATTTAGTACATTTTTTGTTCATTTATTTATTTTTTTCAACATATTTTTTTTATTTTATTATCATGAAAATGGACCTCATAATGAGAGGTTCCTCATTTGCTATTAATGTTTTGTAAGTGTTCTTGTGTGTAGGTTTTATATATTAGCAGGAGATCTTCAACATAAATATCCATCAATCTTTATCTCACCATGTAGAGGTCACAATGAAACCCTCTCTATAATAAGTTTTGAGGTTGCAAGGATCTTGCGAATTACACCTACCTTTGGTTCACTACTGTAATTTGTATCAAATTGGTATTTATCCCTAAGAGGGATATCTTTGTAACCACCTTGTAAAGGACAATTTCAAATATTAATGAGAAGGGCACCATTTTCTTCATTCTTTTATCTCAATATGGTTACATGATTATGTTTGCTATTTGATTTCATATTATTGTTTAGGTGTTAGGTTTTTGCATATCTCCAGTGGTGATCATGACGTTTGTTTGTTTTTCTTGAAGTGTAGGTATTGTTGCTCTGGATTGGAACGGCTCACAAAAGCCTCTATCCTACCCTGTGATGGCTAACAGATCCCACCACTTTGCCCTGTGATGGCCTCAAAACAGGGTTTAGAAATCAAAGAGGCAACAACTTCATCGAATGTAGGATTCACTTGTGAGTGTTTTCACACTTAATTTTACTATTTTTCATAGAAAAATATAGAATTTTAGGTCTTAATTGAGAAATTTATGAGAATTTTTAAAATTGAAGCTTTTTTCTTGTGACCACTCCTGGGTCTAGCAACCTATTATACTGGCCGCTATTGGGTAAAGTGGCCCCTATTTTTAATTGCTTCTATGTCATACGACCTTTGCTGCAGACCATATTACATAGAGATAACATATTTTTTTTACTATCTATTGGAGTTTGCATGCTTGCTGCTTGTCTAAAGGCTTACATTATTTAGGGTTTGTATTTTAAAATTTTCTAAAATTGAAACATTCTTATTTAGAAATTTGGAAATTTGAAATGTATTTTATGCATTAGAAAAAGTCATTGTTTGCTTTATGTTGCATATTTCTTTTTGTATAAATTAAAAAGAACCTACACACACCATGTATCATATTAAATTTCAACGAGTTGAAATTCATACCCAACCACTGATCAAGACTAATAACAGTGGACTTCATCACCATCTCGTTAGCTTGCATATGGTTCTTCACACCCTATTTTGGCCAAGGCCAGTACAAGAACCATCATAGCCAAGGAATCTAACACATAGCTCTCTTTAGAGAGGTATATCATTGATCAAGGTAAACTGGATGAGTATTGGTAGGACCTAGACTCCCTCACCAGATTTGGACGTCATCACAAAATCTTGGTGGTTTTCATGAACTAGACTTCATCACCAGGTCCGTGTGTTAGAGGATATAGGTGAAATCTATTTAAATGAGTTTTTCATTAGCAAAAAAAAAAATCAAATAAAAAAACAATAAAACAACAAATCCAAACACACTAAATAGTATAGGACTCACAAAGAAATTTTTAAAAGAGATAATCATTTTGTATCCTTTGTCTATTTCCTTAATGTATGCATAATCAACATAAAATGATCACCTAATGTAGCGAGGCCCAGTCACAGACTGATGCTATAGGAAATGTAAAAGGAGGCTTACAAGGCCTTCATTATAGCCCAACTGATTTACTCATACCTGAACAACATCCTAGTAGTCATCATGGAGATAATTCCACTCATGTAGGATATGATCATCGAGATATCCCTATTAGGAGGATATCTATGGGACCTTTGCATGACTGAGAAGAGGATCTCCATAGACCTCATCCATCTCATGCTAATTCTAGATAAGATCCACCCATTGAGGGTCCAAGCAGAGGGGCATCATGAATTCGTGTCCCTAATCAATCCACAAACCCATCTGAACTTGGAGCAAAATATATGCCTTTGCTTGGGTTAGATGAATGGGGTACTCCTTCTAATAATCCTTATTTGAATTGAAAGTTTAATCATATATATAGATACGATTTGAATACTACTCATAGAGTGGCTTCTTCCATCCATACCCACTCTGAGGTGGGTGTGATGAAGATCTAGTGCATCCTATCCGTACACGCGAAGAGTGTTCTACATGGATACGTCATACTCCTATGCCATTTTTACATTAGAAAAATACCCCTAGGGTTGAGCATAGAGTTAACACAACTTTTATTGATTGAGGGAAGAGGGTAGCCATCCCTACTACACACACTAAAATAGCCAAATTCTCTCGTATTGAGATGAGAACCCATCATACAACTGATCAAACAGATCGGTTGCCTAGACCAAATACCAATCAAAGAGAGTAATTACTCCAATCATAATTGGATGATTTATGAAAGGAAATAAAGCACCTAGATCACGAACACATAGAGCAATAGAGACTACATCGTCAATGGTTGTATGAACATAGGCTACATAAAGAGAGAATTATTGAATAGATATTGCACAAGAAGCAATCACATAAGGTAGCCTATGATGAAATCCCTAACCCTTGCACTTACTAACAACAACTTAACACAAGGTGCACTGTGCAACATTAGGAGTTACGTTCTAGGCCAACCAACAACCATCCTCCTCCCACCTATATTCATCAGTCTCAACCAAGACAATATAAAGCACTAAATCCACCAGAATATGAGGTATACAAAGAGACAGAACCAAAGGACTAGGATCAAGCGTATCCTGAGTCACTTTGTGAGGATGTGGCTGATGATTACAATCCGCCACCTTGATCAAATAGGAACCTTCCACCTCCTCCTCCTAGGAGACCACTTCAAGAGAATGAGATTATTTCATCTCATGCATACAAGGTCCTTACAAAGTGAATTCAATTGCTAGAAAATCAAGGAACGGGTTACCAAAAGCCAACATTACACAAATTTTACAATAAATATCTTCACCCATCAGTTCCTTGTCCTTCTTATCCAGAGCATTTTAAAATACCTAAGTTGAATAAATTCAAAGGATATGAGGATGCTCAAGAGCATGTCACAAGTTTTATGAACTTGTGTTTTTGTTATAGGATGATGATGCTTTGTTGTTGAGATCATTCATGATAACGCTCTCTGGATCAACTTTAGAGTGGTTTAACCAATTACCGTGACATAGCATTTTAGCTTTGAACAATTATAAAATAAGGCTACTTAACTGAATTATTGAACTTACGTTAATTTTATGATGAGCCAGTTATGGACTCTGAAAACAAGTGGTGAAAAATAATGTCAAAACTACCTTTCACCATACCTATTTTAGAACTAACACAACTATTTACAAAAAGCTGCTCAAAGCACATCTCGTTACTTTTATAGTTGCAATCATATCAAAAATTTGAAGAAGCTTTGGTGCAATCCAAAGTTATTGAGGATATTAAGGTCCAAGAGGGAGACATAAAACTTTGCAAAAAGGAGTGGAACAAAAATCCCCAAAATAACCATAATCAAACAAAACCAACTCCAGTAAATCAGATTGTGTTAAATATTCATAAAGTAGAAAAAGTACCACAATAGCCTATTTATCAGGCTCAACCCCCTCCAACATAGTACAATAATCAATGTCAAAGAAACCAAGCGTAGGATAAGCAACGTCATCCTCCTCGTACATATACGCCATTACCTGGGTCTTTAACGTCTCTTTTTAATAGATTATGTGAGACTAAGGTGGTTACCTTACCTAAAATCCATTTGGTAGATCCTACCCATCCAAAACCTAAAGGGTACAAAGAGGAATTATATTGTGCTTATCATCGTCAAAATGGACATGATATACAAACATGCTATGGATTCAAAAACATAGTACAAAACATGCTGGATAAGAACCAATTGCAAATTGATAATCCTCTTGCTTTTGATAATCAACAAATGGATATTTTCAAGGATTCCTTGCCCACCCACGAGGTCAAGGGCAACCAAACTAGGTAGGTCAATGAGATACATACGGATCCACCCACACATAGGTTCATAGGTATGATAAATATTATGACATGAAATAAAAGGTACAATGAAGTTGAGCCACCTAGATCCCATTCAAATAGCTTATGTACCTCAGCCCTTCCTGGTTTAAAACTCGCTTCTAGGTCCACCACCTCCATTAGATTTAACTATAAAAATAGGTTTACCTAGAGCCTACAAACAACATTGGCTAAGCTCTCCATTTATGAGCTTATTCAACAGTCTCCTAGAAATAGGGAAGCGCTTATGGAAATTTTAAAATACATTGAATTTCAGCCTCGAGATATAAATGCATTCACTAAATTTGTAGGGCATGTCCATAAGTGTAAAGATCCTATGGTAACCTTCTATGACCATGAAATTAAATAGGTGCCAACCAATGTAGCAAATCCTCTGTTACACATCTTTGCTTATATCAAATGGATACTGTTGGTCACGAATCTGCCACAGGAAAGGATTTTTACAATTGCGCCCTAGACCCGGCCAACATTGAAAGGCTGGAAGCAAGAAATGGCTCCCAGACCAATCTCCAGAGTGGGCTGGTTCCCTCTACTATTCTAAAATTGGGTTTAAGATAAGGGTTGCTGGAAAGAGATCTAAAAGGTTGCAGAAAGAAATGGAAATATGGCCGCAAGCCGAAGTGATGGGATCGAAAAATAACAGCAGGAAATTTAAAGTGCAGCAACGACAAGCAATAAAAGTTATCAACCTAACTTTCGCACGATGTACGTAGAGAAACCCTCCAAAATCACATTCCAGGAATCATACTCTCACGGAAGTGCATAAATCCAATATGCAGAATTTAAATGCAACGACCATGAAGACATACAAATGCTATTAGAAATGCAACATAAACGAGAAAGGAAATCACTCATGCAAACGCTTGAAACATAGAAGCCAATCCTTTATTCCTGCAAATGCACTTCGGTTTCTAGCGACAAGTTTTTCCAACCTTTGCAAATGAAAATTACATTGGTTTTTATAGAGGTCCGTCCTCTTTGCAGCATTAAAAACGTAAAACCAACTTCCTCGTGATCTACAATAATAGCTTGAAAATCAGGAACACGACCCCTTAATAGCGGCCTCGAGGAAATAAAAATTAAATACCATTAATGTTCGCGGCCCTTCATTAAATTCGATTTTTCAAACATGTGCATGAAGCCGTTAAAATAATCCACGAACCAATACTTTGAACCAATAAATCCTTTAATTTTGGTGACCTGGGCGCTTCTTCGACTTTAACCGCATCGGAAATCCGCAAAATATTTAATTCGGGTTAGCATTAAATCCTCGAAAATCGAAAAAAACCCTTTCGGCCGTTCATATTGCACTTGGCGGGAAAACTGCGCAGGTCGCGAAAATGCGACGGGTCGCGAAATCGCGACGTCTTATCATTCAGTACGCTTTGACCACCGTTGACCCGCGAAAATGGAACATGTAGCGATTTCGCTACATGTTTCCGCCGTTGGCTCCTCCCTGCGCTCTGCCCCGCGAAACCGGAACATGTCGCGATTTCGCTACATGTTCCTTCTCTCCGCATCAATCGCCATTTTCGGTCGCGATTCGACGACATGTCAGCGACGCGCTGCAAGTTTTCACTTTTTGCCTTCGACGCTCGCCGGGTCGCGATTCGGCGACATGTCGGCGAATCGGCTGCATGTTTCAACTTAGTGCTTTTTCTCGCCCGCCGACCCGCGATTTCGGAACACGTCGCGATATCGCGACGGTTCCGCCTAACCTACTGCGTTGGAACTGCGTTGACCGCGATTCTGCGACATGTCAGCGCGTCGCTGCAATTTTCAGACTTAGCCATTTCTTGCTCAATTTTTCTCCTTTTTTCGCCCAAGCTGCATCAATCAAAGGTCAGATCCCCAACGATACATTAATGCATTCATCAATGAGAATCAATGTGGCAAAAATGCCAACATTCTTGGCGGCTCACGGGGGTATACGACTCACTGTATGCAAGAATCCGGGCCTTAGTCCATTGGGCACGAGTCATATTGGAGCCGTAAACAAGCTCGTCGCAAAACATGTCGGGGATCGTCGCAATCATCTTCTCACTGAAAAAGCTGAATCGAAAGAACTCGCATATGACTGGTTATGAAATGCGACAAATGGAATGCGATAGTGGAGTGAGCTCCTGCGATTGCGCAAGCGGTGACTGCAATGGAGTGATGACAATAATGAAATGATAGATTGACAAAGCAATGTGGTAGACACAATAGCAGAATGTTGTTGTACTACCATCTACAATGGATGGAATGAAAGTGAATGAACGGATGGAATGGAAATGGAAATATGAATGTTGTGGAATGAGAATGAACTGAACTCGTAAATAAATGCGTAAATTGACATAACTTAGAAGAAAGGGATAAGAAGGGACGGGGAAAAACAAAAAAGGGAAAAGAAACAACAGTCGTGGCTCATTTTGTTTTAATGCAGAAGAAACAGAAGGAAGAAGATGAAGAAAGGAAAGAGAGGAAATGGGGAAGGGAAAAGAAGAAAGTGCTAGAAAGCCACCAAACTGTTGGGAGGAGAAAAACAAAGGAAAAAAAAAAACAAGCATCTACGGCTCGCAGGCAACAAGAACCGAGATGAACAAATAAAAACAAGACCACTTTTTTTTTTTTTTTTTTTTTTTTTTTTTTTTGAAACATAGACGTCCACGAACAGATCTTCAACTCAGCAAAGTCGCCAGATGAACTTACAAATCTCCGCTGTGAGGCCAAGACAGCTCATCAAATCTTGAGACCTCCGGGTGTTAAAACGTGCCAAAACTGTTGGCACCGGTGGGGTTATCACTTTGGAAAATTATGCGTATCCCACCGATTATGAATTCTTGGAGACGAAACAGATCTGTCCCACCGTGCGTGCCAAAAGCGTTGGTCACGAATCCGCCACGAGAAAGGATTTTTACAATTGCGCCCTAGACCCGGCCAACATTGAAAGGTCGGAAGCAAGAAATGGCTCCCGGACCAATCTCCGAGTGGGTCGGTTCCCTCTACTATTCTAAAATTGGGTTTAAGATAAGGGTTCTTTGGAAAGAGATCTAAAAGGTTGCGAGAAAGAAATGGAAATATGGCCACGAGCCGAAGTGATGGGATCGAAAAATAACGACCAGGAAATTTAAAGTGCAGCAACAGCAAGCAATAAAAGTTGTCAACCTAACTTTCGCACGATGTACGTAGAGAAACCCTCCAAAATCACATTCCAGGAATCATACTCTCACGGAAGTGCATAAATCCAATATGCAGAATTTAAATGCAACGACCATGAAGACATACAAATGCTATTAGAAATGCAACATAAACAGAAAGGAAATCACTCATGCAAACGCTTGAAACATAGAAGCCAATCCTTTATTCCCGCAAATGCACTTCGGTTTCTAGCGACAAGTTTTTCCAACCTTTGCAAATGAAAATTACATTGGTTTTTATAGAGGTCCGTCCTCTTTGCAGCATTAAAAACGTAAAACCAACTTCCTCGTGATCTACAATAATAGCTTGAAAATCAGGAACACGACCCCTTAATAGCGGCCTCGAGGAAATAAAAATTAAATACCATTAATGTTCGCGGCCCTTCATTAAATTCGATTTTTCAAACATGTGCATGAAGCCGTTAAAATAATCCACGAACCAATACTTTGAACCAATAAATCCTTTAATTTTGGTGACCTGGGCGCTTCTTCGACTTTAACCGCATCGGAAATCCGCAAAATATTTAATTCGGGTTAGCATTAAATCCTCGAAAATCGAAAAAAACCCTTTCGGCCGTTCATATTGCACTTGGCGGGAAATCTGCGCAGCGGCGGTCGCGAAAATGCGACGGGTCGCGAAATCGCGACGTCTTATCATTCAGTACGCTTTGACCACCGTTGACCCGCGAAAATGGAACATGTAGCGATTTCGCTACATGTTTCCGCCGTTGGCTCCTCCCTGCGCTCTGCCCCGCGAAACCGGAACATGTCGCGATTTCGCTACATGTTCCTTCTCTCCGCATCAATCGCCATTTTCGGTCGCGATTCGCTGACATGTCAGCGACGCGCTGCAAGTTTTCACTTTTTGCCTTCGACGCTGCCCGGGTCGCGATTCGCTGACATGTCAGCGAATCGCTGCATGTTTTCAACTTAGTGCTTTTTCTGCCCGCCGACCCGCGATTTCGGAACACGTCGCGATATCGCGACGGTTCCGCCAACCTGCCTGCGTTGACTGCGTTGACCGCGATTCTGCAACATGTCAGCGCGTCGCTGCAATTTTCAGACTTAGCCATTTCTTGCTCAATTTTTCTCCTTTTTTCGCCCAAGCTGCATCAATCAAAGGTCAGATCCCCAACGATACATTAATGCATTCATCAATGAGAATCAATGTGGCAAAAATGCCAACAATACCATACAAGTGAGTATTGATTAATACAGCCTCCTCAATCAATATTATAACAGTGACTACTTTAGAACATTTGAGCCTTCCAATATCACACATAGTAGCATCTACCTTCACCCTATGAGCGTTCAATGATGCATTATGCTCAATGATTGCACTATAGTCCTACCTATTCAGGTTGGACTAAAAACCATTTTCATATTGTGCCATGTATTAGAAGGAGCAATGCAATACATCATATTGCTTGATCATCCCTAGATCTAGGACATGAAGTGCATTCCTTCAATTTTTCATTAGTGTATCAAATACGTACATGAAGGACAGGTTCATGTTTTTTTAATTTAAATCCCTTGCGGAGACACCTTGGTATGAGAAACCATGACCAAGGGGTTCTACACCATCAAAATCACCCGGGAGTCACACCCGGTCCTGATCACACCAACATTATCAATTGGATTTTGGGTACCCAATGTACATTTGGTAGGGTGGAGATTCAAACCAAGGACATCCCTTGGAGGATTTCCCTACCCTCTCCAATTGATCTACAAAAAATGGGTCAAAGGAAAGGTTCATATTGTCCCTTCAAATGATAAATCATTTAAATATGTAAATCAGGTCAGAAATATGAGGGAGTTTGTCTTACCATCAATGCATCTAGATATTAGATCTAGTTCTCCCATAAAGCATCTAGAGTACACTCCAAAATTAGCATATTTTCATCCATCCAACTTATTACCACCACCTCCACCTAAACCATTGGCTACTTCTAATATTTCTTCCTCATCATTTGATCCTCGGATCAAATGAAAGTTGAAGGTGCCCATGGTAGATGCTCCAGAAGTCATCCCTAACATCTCTATGATAGAAATTCTGATTCCCATGGAAGAGGAAGAGTTACCTACCACAATGGATGATGTGCCTCAACCCGCATCACCTACATCATCCATAGCATCATCCACATCCCAAGTGACTATTCACTTAGTCAACCATGGGCTCACTATGTATAAAATATCACTTTTACACCAATTATTGACTCTGCCCAAGACATAGGAAGACCTCGTGCTCCTACCTTTCCCATTGGAATGGTGGTACCCCTAGGTATAACACCCAATCAGATGAGGGTTTTGACCAAGCCCTAGATCAATATCCTATTATCAATCATGATAATGAACCATTTACAGGAAACATCTACTATATGTCGAATCCTAATTTTGCTCTAATATACTTCTACCATTGCCATTGGCATGGTAATGGCTTAGGTATATATGAGCAGGATCAAATAACGCCTTATCTACCATAATATCAATTGCCTATAGATAAATTTGGTTTAGGATATTCCATCCGCATGTCGGATGAGTTGTTGGTTGATTCCCTAGAATGCCTAAGCCTAGGATTTGGGGAGGACATTGATGAGAATGAGTATGCCAACCTCAAACCTTCTTATTCATTTAGGGATCATATCCCAATCAGTTTGGTCACTATAGATCTCCCTGAATCATATCATGAGACCAATCAAGAAGAGGAATATGAACTCAAATATAATCTTAAAAATGATTGGATTGATAAATATGATGAGTATAATTGCATACTTAGGTCCTTGTTAACTATAGAGGAGATATTGAGCCTGTTAGGCCCCTTGTTAACATAGATTCCATCTATCATAGGGTGTTTCCTCCTTTGCATAAATAGATATAGTTGCTCCTGCCTGAGGACCCAATTATACTATCTACTCCTAGAGTGGATCCAGAGATCCCAATGACTCCTAAGCCACATATAGCATATATGGAGTAATTAATAATTGATAGGTCCTACTCACACAGTAATGGAAATCAATAACCATTTATAAATATGATTTCCATTAACTTAACCGCACCTCTCCGCAATCCCAAAGATCCTTCAAATCCATTACATGTCAATCTTGAGGCCATTGACTTTGATTGTGCCACATCGCCACCATTGCCTAAGGAGTTCTTCCCATGTGAAGAAATGCTACAACTATTTCATTTCACTCTAGGCCATACTGAGGATGTCTATAATGTTAAGTTCAAATCTGATATGATATATCATCCAAACCCAGCGGATGACATCCATATGATCCCCACACCTCATCAACTTGAGGAGGGATACCATATATCAATTGAGGAGACTTTCAACATGGATATTAGCAATGACCCTAACAATCCTAAGAAATTCAAATTTGGATAGATTTTATCTCCTGAAGAGCATTCCATACTCATACCTCTTTTGATATAAAGGTCTGACATATTTGCTTGATCATATAAAGACATGGCGGGTCTTGATCCAAAGTTGGTTACACATAACCTTACTCTAGACCCCAATACGAAGCTGGTCAAGAAAACATTTAGAAATATGCATCCAAAAATTGCCTTAATGGTGTATAATGAGTTACAAAAATTATTAGATGTGGAATTTATCCAACCCATTGACTATCCAAAATGGGCATCTAGCATGGTACCTATAGGAAAACCTTATGGAAAGATCTGTATCTACACAAATTTCATATACCTAAACAAAGTAATGCCTAAGGATGTGTTCCCACTACCTAACATTTATGCTCTTGTAGACACAATTGTTGGTCATGAGATATCCCTTATGGACAGATTTTTAGGCTATAATCAAATTCGAGTCAAACCTAAAGATCAACATAAGATAACCTTTACTACGCATGGGGAACATTTTGCTATAAATTTATACCATTCTACCTTAAAAATGCTAGTGCAATCTATCAGCAAGCCATGACATATATTTTTCATGATTACATGCACAATATACTGGAAGATTACATAGATTATTTGCTCACCAAATATCTATTGCATGAAGAGCATGCAAAAGTTTTGCAAAAAGCCTTTGATTGCCTGATAGAGCATAATGTCAAGATGAATCCTAAAAAGTGTGTTTTTGATGTCACATCAGGAAAACTTATAGGATTCATAGTCTCCAAGAGAGGGATAGAAGTAGATCCCACAAAGGTCAAACCAATTTTAGAAATGCTTTCCCCCATGAACATTAAAGAGTTGTGTAGCTTGCAAGGCAAGGTAGCATCCATAAAACACTTCATAATGCAATTTTCGGATAAATATCAACCCATGAATCAACTGCTACATAAGAGGGTCTCATTCAATTGGTATGAGGAATGTCAAAAGGCCTTTAATAATATCAAATAGTACCTATCATCTGTTAGTCTCACAATGACACTGAGAGGGGGGGTGAATCAGTGTAGCTATTCAAATTCAAATCTACAACTCTTAATACTGAAATAATGAAGATTTAAATCATATAATGCAAATATCACAAGAGAGCATTCCATAACACATGATGTAACGAGGTTCACCAATTTGGCTACTCCTCAAAAATGACTGCTTGGATTATCGTCCAAATCCAACTTTTGCAAAACACCAATTTTACAATCACTTTACCAGCACCAACTAGAAGGAGCACCAACCCCTAATTTATCTGCACCCACAGAAAGGAGCACCAACCCCTAATTTATCTGCACCCATAGAAAGGAGCACCAAACCCTAATTTATCTACACCCACAAAAAGGAGCACCAACCCCTAATTCCAAGAACCAACTTGGTCTGCAAATATGAAGCTATAAGATTGACATAAAAATGCCTTCACTTATTCAAGACCCTGACTGGTCTATTGCTAACCCAACCTCTCTCACTATTCACCAAAATACCACACACTGAAGGCTCTGCTTGCTACACTTTTTATGGCTCTCACGGCTCTACTCAGCTCTCTCTTGCGACACTCTTTCAACCCTCTTCTAACATCACTTTTTCTCTCTTTCAGGAGCAATTTAATTCTCCACGCAGACCTCCTTTTATAATAGAATTTTGATTCTATTTTTAGCTTCCATATTTTCACATGCAGCTCATTAATAGAAAATTCTATTTTCAACTTCATTTATCTCACAGTATTATTTCATGCATCCTATAAATAGTTATGATTCTTTGTTTGGTCTTCGACTGATGACTTTCAGTTTAATCGTTGCTAGATGCATTCACTCCGTAACTGACCTTGTAACTATCGTTCTGACTCTAGTTCACTATTCTTATTTTAGCTGCATGATTTTTCTCTGTAAATGCACTTGTAACTATTGTATAACTTCAGTTAACTCTTCTTATTTTAGTTGCATGTATTTCTTCTACAATCGCCCTCATGAATCGTCATGGAACTTCAGTTAACTGTCACATATCTTATTTCGGTTGGGTTCTCTTCTTGCTCGTGCCAATGAGACCTGTCATGAAATCGTGACACTTCTACCTCTTTGTTCTCTTCTCGGATTTGCACCCACGAAAACATGACATGTCACGATATCGCGACACTTCTGCCTTCTTACTTTCTCTCTCCTCCTTAAGTCGTGAAAATGCGACATGTCACGATATCGCGACACTTTTTCTCCTTGCGCTTTCTCTTTGCCTTCGGGTCACAAAAACCCGACATGTCGCGATATCGTGACACTTTTTCTCCTTAGCTCTTTCTCTTGCAACATGTCACGAAATCGTGACACTTTTTCTTTTAGACTCTCTCTCCTACAACATGTCACGAAATCACGACACTTTTTTGTCCGTACAATATTCCTTGCAATATGTTGCGAAATCGTGACACTTTTTCGTTCGTACAACCTTCCTTGCAATATGTCGCAAAATCGTGACACTTTTTCGTTCGTACAACCTTCCTTGCAATATGTCATGAAATCGTGACACTTTTTTGTCCGTACAACCTTCCTTGCAATATGTCGTGAAATCGTGACACTTTTTCGTCCGTACAATATTTCTTCGTTTTGGACCACAAAAATGAAACATGTGAAATCACGACACCTTTTTCTCTCTCCTATTTCTCTTCGCTTTGCATCGTGAAAATGAAACATGTCACGAAATCGCAACACCTTTTTCTCTCTCCTCTTTCTCTTCGCTTTGGATCACGAAAATGAAATATGTCGCAAAATCGTGACACCTTTTTCTTTCTCCTCTTTCTCTTCACTTTAGATCACGAAAATGAAACATGTCGCGACACATTTTTCTCTCTCCTCTTTCTCTTCGCTTTGGATCGCGAAAATGAAACATGTCACGAAATCACGACACCTTTTTCTCTCTCCTCTTTCTCTTGCAATATGTCACAAAATCGTGACACTTTTTCTACTTGTCTTTTTCTCTTCCAACATGTCGCAAAATCGTGACAGTTTTTCTTCCGTACTATCTCTCTTCGAACATGTCGTGAAATCGTGAAACTTTTTATTGATTGCACTTTCTCTTTGAACATGTCGTGAAATCATGACAATTTTTCTTGCTTGCGCTTTCTCTCAAAACATGTCGTGATATTGCGATAGTTTTTCTCTCTCCTCAATATGTCGTGATATTGCGATAGTTTTTCTCTCCTCAATATGTCGCAATATCACGACAATTTTTCTCTCCTCAACATGTCGCGATATCACGACAGTTTTTCTCTCTCCTCAACATGTCGTGATATCGTGACAGTTTTTCTTTCGTTCAACATGTCACGATATCGCGACAGTTTTCTTCCTTGTGATTTTCTTTTGATTTTTTGCATATGGGCCACTTCTATCTTTTGGATAATCACTATACATATTCTGAAGAATCTCTTAACTCCTGTCCATTGCATCAACCGATCTTTTTGACTATGTTGACAACAATGACAATACTGTTTCTGCATGCTCAACATCATCGTTGCCAGTCTTAGCTCCACCTTGACCAGGTGTGCCTTTCTTGTTGTATATTTCAAGCACAAATTTTGCTCTAGGGACCATGTTGGACTAGAAGAATAAAAATATAAATAATAGACTATTTATTACATTAGTTGTGCCTTGATTAATTACGAGCTAAAGTACACATACGTCAAAAATCTCTACTTAGCAATGGTGTTCACTTCCAAAAAGCTTCACCATTATATGTTAAGTCATACCACATATGTCATATCAAAATAAAATCCTTTGCGATACATGATGAGTCATACATATCATAATACACAAACCACAAAGTGGATCATGCTATTGATAAAATTTGATCTTAAATTCATCAGTCAAAAATCCATCAAAGGTTAAGTTATAGTTGATCAGTTAAGAGAGGCCCCTCTTCAAGATGATAAGCCTCTTGTGATTGAATTAATCGATGATATAGTGTTTGCACTGTCAGAATCACTTGAACCCAAAGAACCAAAAATTAAAGTAGATATGACTTTGTTATTAAATGATTCAAAATGTGATCAAGAGGGTGGTGCAGGAATCATGTTTTTCATGTTGCAAGGAGCTCTTATGCCCTTGTCTTTTAAACTTAATTTCCCTTGCACCAGTAATAATGTTGAATACGAGGCTCTAATATTGGGTCTCTTGGGTCTCAAAATATCTATCACCATAAATATTAAAAAACTTAATATCTTTGGTGACTCCTTGCTCATAATAAACCAATTCAAAGGTATTTATCAATGTAGATGCCCTATCTTGAAAGCTTACAAAGAGCTTGTGGACACATTGCTAGCCAAACTGGAATGGTATGACATCGAGGCAATCCCTTATACATCTAATCACTTCATAGATACATTGGCTTCTTTTGAATCCTTAATCCCTCAAAACCATTTTGATGATTTTACTACCAACCATGTTAAAATGCTCATGCAATCAATGATGTTGTGTGAGGCTATGGATAATAAAGAATTAGTTCACATGATTTAGATAGAATCAAATAATGAGTGGTTCTATAAGTCACAAGACATTCTAAAACAAGTAGCTTGGGGATCCTTGATCTCATAAGGCCCTTTATATAATGGTATGACCACTTACCATAAGGTTGTCTACCAATCCTCTTTTATCCTTGATTAATTGCAATGGGAACAAGCTATTCAGTTAGTTGAAGCACAAGCTTATCAAGATTGACTAACCTAATTAAAATATTATCTGAAGTTTGGTAATATCCCTTCAAGATTTTTGTATGCTGTAAAATGACCATTTAAGTAAAAAATGACTAGGTATGTCTTGCTAAGAGATATCCTCTATCATTAGAGCTATGATGGACTCCTCTTCTGTTGTCTTGAGCCCCAATAATTTTGTTGGGTAATCTTGCAAGCTCACGATGGTGCTTGCAATGGCCATTTTAGTGGCATGGCTATTGTCAAGTGCATCCTCAAAATGGGCTATTATTGGCCCATAATGGAGAAGGATTGTTGCGCATATATCAAGAAGTGCATAAAGTCTTAGCATCATGCTAATCTCTCACACTTACCATCTCAGGCCTTACAAACGATTCAATTGGTGTGGCTTTTTTCTAAGTGGGAATTTGATCTAATTGGGAAGATATCTCCTCCATATTTAGGTCATCACACATTCATTCTTATGGCTATTGAGTACTTTACTAAATGGGTGGAAGAAATCCCTTTGACCACTATGATTAGAGCTCGTATTGTAGAGTTCATACTCCATAAAATTATGTCATTTTGGTATTCCATCCAAAATAATATTGGATAATGGAACATCATTCAAGAACAAATGTGTGTGGGCTTTAACATCTAAATATAACATTCAACACAACTTTGCAACACCTTATTATCCATAAGAAAATGGGCAGGTAGAGGCCTCTAATAAAATTGTAGTTACCATATTGAAGAAGACTGTTAAAGAAAATCATAAGGACTGGCACCTTCAATTACCTCTAGCTTTATGGGCTTATCAAACTAGGATTCAAACACCCACTAGGGCAACCCTATTCTCACTAGTGTATGGCACTGAGGCTATTATACCCTTGGAATTAGAAATTACATCATTGCATATATCATTAAAATATTTTATGGACGATGACACCTCAAAACAAGCTCACCTCAATCAATTTACCCTTCTTGATGAACGACGATTTAATGCTCTCGATCATCTGCACGTTTATCAAGATCATCTTAAACAAGCTTATAATACTAAATTCCATTCAAGAGACTTTAAAGTTGGGGATCTTGTGCTCAAAGAGAACCAATATAATTCAAACCTACCACCTCATTTATGGGATAAATTTATGGTCAATTTGTTAGGTCCTTTCATCATATCAAAGAAAATAGGGCCAAGAACGTATCGCCTAACTTCACTAGAATGTGTTGAGGAGCTTGAACATCTTAACATTCTTCATCTACGGTCATTTTATACATAAATTATAAAACAATCAAAAATCACAAAACAAAAAAAATTATCAAAAATATCAAACAAATTAGAAAACATAAAAACACAAAAACAATACAAAACATCAAAAATACAAAAATATTTTGCATTACATCATCATGCATTTCATTGCATTTAATGAATAGTTGCATTAGGCATAGTCATCCATTGCACTTGCATTAGGACAAGTTGTGTTTACATTCTTATGAATGACACCATGTTTGTATACCAATCATGAATCTCAAATCAATCTTATCAATCATCAACATACATAGTTTTCTTTATAGGCTTTTGCTTATTAAGGGGTCCTCATAAAATAGGATAGATACCGGATGAATATCATAAATGATATTTAGACGGCGACTAGATATTTTATGCACACCTTTTATTTTACAAAAACTTGTAGGGAAAACCCTTACATCTCTCATATCATTATCATTCAAAAATACCTTGTCAGTAACTATGTTTTTCAACACAATTAATCAGTTGCTATAGGGTTTATACTAGGGTTTTCGATCATTCAACCATCCCTAATTATCTTTTCAAATTTTGTGGAAAGCTATCTTGGCTTTTAGAAGGTAATTTTTTGCTTTGATAGTACCTTGCATATGTCAAAATCCCAATACAATTGTACACATTAACAATTCAAGTATAAAAAAGGAAAGGTGACACTGAAAAGTGGTCCTTGTCATCTTAAGCCAAAGGTTTTTATTGCTCATCTTATTATATGCATGGTCAAGAATATTGAGAATTGACAAAAGGATAAGCTCCCCCCTACCCAAAAAATCCCTTACTCTTTCATAAAACGAGCAAATTCCTAAAGCAACACAAAAGAACAGTGATTTTTCACTAAGCAAATCCCTTAATCAAAACAAAATAGTGGTTTTCACCACTAAGCATGAGAAAGTATCCCATGTAATTAAAATAAAAGAAGGGGGTAATGAGATTGAATCCCTAGAATATTCAGTATTCAAAACCTATGGGGTGATCTCCATTATAGCAATGGGTTGAATAAAACCCACTTGGAAATGGAATAGTATTATACATGACAATATGTCTATCACATTAGCGACCTTCTTTTGTATAGACCAATATCAGCTAATGGTTGAGCTATCTTTTGGTAGCTTGTATTGCCTAGTAGTCTAGTCCATCTAAGTCCAAAATCAGGATTAGGATGACCATAGGGTGATCTCCATTATAAAAATGGGTTCAATTGAACTCGTCTAGCAATGTAATAGCCTTACGCATAGCGATATGTCTGTCACATTAACAACCTTCTTTTGTATAGACCAATGTCAACTTATGGTTGAGCTAGCTTTTGGTGGCTTGTATTACCTAGTAGTCTAATAACTGTGTCCAATATTAGGATTAGGATGACCATACGGTGATCCTCATTTTAGCAATGGGTTGCATGAAACCTGCCTGGCAATGAGGTAGTCTTATGCCTCATCTAATACATTCACTTTGCACACATAGGAATATGAATATCTCGGTCTTCTTAACAGATTTTTATCTTTTCGAAGTCTTGTGTATTAAGTATACAACTTTTGATCAACCAACTAGGGTTTTTGAGTCTCATGAAAAACCTCAAAAATCCCATCATAACACCAAATCACCTCGTCAACAATCATAGTTTTTGCTTATGAGATTTTGTTTATTAAGGGGTCCTCATAAAATAGGATAGATACCAGATGAATATCAGTTTTGATATTTATATGGGCACTACCTATTTTATGCACACCTTTTAGTTTATAAAATATTACGGGGAAACCTCTACGTCTCACATATTTCATATCACATATTCATATACAAATGTATAACTTTTATGATAAGGGTAGCATTTTAATTTATGATTTATATACATTTTGTGGTGTTTGCCATTAGTTTGTCAAAATTAGATTCATTCATTATGTTTTAAATAATTAAAGCATACATGTATAATTTGCATTAGAAAATCCATAGAAAATTAATGCATTCTATAGACATTACATCCATCATATCACATAACAAGAATTAAATGCATAATCCATTAAAAAAATTTAAAAACATGCATTTAACATTAAATACTGCATCCATATACACATACATAATAGTGCATCCATATATATAAATTACAAAATCTAATCAGAAATCCATCATCTAATCATTATATATCATTAATACATTGCATGTATACATAAATACATCATCACATCCATCAATGCATCCATAACATAAAATAAAAATATAACATCAAAATATATGAGCCATATAAAAGAATCTCATATATATATATATATATGTGTGTGTGTGTGTGTGTGTGTGTGTGTGTGTGTGGAATAACATAAGTACATAGTGGTACAAAATTTCCTATAAGCTACAACTATGTAGGTCCTCAGACCTTACACCTAAAAATGCTAAATACATGAGATACATCAAGTAGGGCCTACACCCCAAAGTTGCCTCCACTCTCGACCTCATTCTTGCAAGGCTGCCTAAATCCACTAGTCACTAATATCTTTGGATGAGCTGATGACCTATGACTAGGCCGCATTGATGACTATCCAAACTCACTCCATCGGCTCTACTGAGATCTCCCTACTATAGATCTCTCAGGAAGATTACCACTATGTATCCTGACTCGACTCTCTATATAAACTATATAGCCTACATCAGACCTATGCTATGCCACATACTCCTCTAGGAGGATTCGTAGTCTATCAATATCTACATCTCCACCTGATGCTACCAGTCCTTGAGTACTTGGAGTAGAGGGTGTAACCTGACATACCATCACAGTAGCCAAATGAACCTATAGAGCATCTTGCTTTGCTATCTTGGTTTTCCTCTTTGTGGTCCTAGTAGCTAGCTATGTTTGTAGAGTGTCCCTCTCTGCAGTAACCCTATTAACCTCTATCTAGGTTGTGGCCACCTAGACCTTGAGGATATTTCTCCCCTTATATAATCCCCTCCACTGTTGCTATCCACTACTCAACTAACTTTGGACTATAGTGATATTCATCTCCCACTCCACCAACCACACCTGTGCAGTATGTAATTGTGCTTACAACTGAGCCATCTCACCTATGGGGTCATCCTCATTGCCCTTAAACTTAGCTAATGGCTCCTCTACCTACTCTGTAACATGGCCCCACTCCCCCTCTATCCTATAATGCACTCGTCACTCATCCTCATATCCACCCTCCTTCACTACCGCCTCTATCAGCCTACCCATCAGACTATTAGAATATTAATATGCACTATGCCTTCTATCTTGATACTTGTTAGTTTATCTTGACATTTGTCATAACTTCATATAGGCCTCTTGCCTATATATTGTAATCATTTTCATTTGTAATACATCTCTTCATTTTTGAATCCCAACATTTGGTATCAGAGAACAGTCGCTCTCATACCCTGTGTAACCCTTTGAGGGGGGATTTCCCTTATGAAAATCCCCCCCTCATTTTTTCCCCTCTTTATCCTCCATTTTTTTCTTCAAACTAAGGAGTATGCTCTCCATCCATGAGATGGATCAAAAACTAGAAGCTTGAAAAATTCATGGCTACCTATTTTTGAGTTATTGGGGAGGATAGATTTTTTTTGGGAGGTATATGTCCGTAGAAGTAATTTCTCCATGGAGAAATGAAAAATAGGATACACTCCAAGATCTGATAATTTTTTTGGGGTTCATTTTTTTTTTACAGGTGATCATTCAGGATTCATTTCTCAAGTGCAGTTTGTACTGCATCAACAACCAACTACTGCAGTAGATTCAGTGCTTTTCAGCATCAATATCTACCTAATATGTTTTGTGATGATTCACTTGCTGGACAAGTTTATTCTCATAGAAAAATATTTGAGCTCAAGGCTAAGTTTCTATTTTTCATCACCGTGATTTATGGATCTGAGAAGTTTTCATCAGAGGGGACTTGTATGTTGTGGAGGGACTTGTATACAATTTTTAGTGTTGTTGTTGGAGAGCAGTTGAAAAGCGGTGTTGACAATTCTAATATGGGTAGCATAGCTCATATGAATGTGTGCCCCAGGACATGAAATACAATAAAATGAGCCATAAAAGCCAAATTTGGAGGAGAAGAATAAATAAGAGAAAATAATATTTTGAAGTGTCTTCGTCTATAGTATTCAAAAGTAGATTCGAAAAAGTCCTCGAATAGAGTCTAGGGTGTCTATGTATGTAGTCCCTAGAGTAGGTGTCCTTATGGTAATCACCTCATCTTATCATAATACATGGGTAACCAGCCACTACATCCACCAAGTATGATAGAGGAGAATACTAGATACTAGGATCACTTACATAGAGTGTCGGGTTCAACCGAAAATGCACTCTAGAATACAACAATATTTGAGGCTAAAAAAATATTACCAAACTGCCTCAAAACTGAAAAACATACACCATCATTGTGCCTATATCAAAAAAACCTTTTCGACGACTATAAATACCCCTATGTTTGGGTCTCAATGGGGCCTTTACTTTGTGGAAAAAACAACATTAAGAATCTAAATTATTCCTGGCATCGCTCAATAGCGGAAAAAAACAATCTTCAATTTTTCATCGAAGGGAAAATTACATAGGACCATGTGGGTAAATAATGTACCTTACCCACTATCAATGAGATAAATTTGGTTTTACATAAAATGTGGTGCCCACCCATTTAAATTAAATATCCTCGTACAAATTGAAAAAGTGGCCACTCTACTTTAATAAAAAGATATGCCCCTATGATAATGGGCCAACCCTTATGAAAATTTTTAATAAATGCCCCCATAATATATTTTTAATAAAATTGGGTAATACACCAAATCTCCAACCCTATGCAAGGATGTGTAGCCGAAGAAAATGCACTAAGGCAAATTATTGGACATCACAAAGAAAGGGTTTTTTGGCACCTCCACCACAGTAAACTATGGCATGGTCAACGAGGCATATTTATCTCTCTTGCCATAAAGTAAACATTTTTAGGATTTAAATTATCAAATCGTACCTTCTTTATCTCTTCCTCCATTCAATGTTTCAGAATTGAAAAAACATGACATCAAACCTGCGTTACTTGATGGTGAACACGCAGTAGCATGCACTGTCAGATCGAGAAGCTGGATTTGGTGACTCAACTTCCCATTGCATGGATTTCTAGTGGTTTTTTAGCACAAATTATGGATGTGGAGCCTAGGGAAATCCACGACACCAACAATGACAAATGATGAAGAAAATCACGTTAGGGCATTGATGTAGCAGACAGAGTACATCAATATTTCAACCTGAACACATTTCCATTAAGTGCTACATTTCTCTTGACAAACACTACAAATATATCCTTCAAAAAATTATAGACATTAAAATGAGGGTGACACCAAAATCCACTATGATTGCTGATCTTTCATAGTAAATTTCTATGAGAAATGAATGATGGTAGGTTCATCTTAGTCACTAGTTCTTCCATCAACGCCACAACGTGGACTTCACATGGACTTCAACACCACAACGATCGGTAAAAAAAACAACAAATATCCCTTGATCAAACATAGCCGCTACATCCTCACCCAATGCGAGCTGGTGGATGAAAATACGTAGCAGCGCACCAGCCGTAGATGCCCCAAATTTTTGGCAAACACGTAGATCATGATCTAAAGTCTTTTGAACACTGTTACATCAGATGCCTCCAAGTATTTCACTGCTATAGAAATCATAGGCTGCATTTCTGCCAGCATCACAAGTGGCTTTAGCATAAACATCGAGAACAAGCACAAAGAACTGTGTGTTCAGGCTTAGCAACATAAACCAAAGACATTAATTCTTTCATGCAATGTGGCCTATTATTTTACAAAAGATAAACTGTTGAAGGAAGCTAACATCGGGTCTTCTCCATGCTAGAGAGGAGTTGCAATAAAAATAGGTAATTATTATGAAACAACATATCAATTTGCTAATATTGCGCATCTACGGGGTCCAATTTCATCGACATGCAACACCCAAGGCATCGACATCCACCTGGAAGTATTGGACGTCAAAAATCTATGTTCTAGATGCATGATATTCAGGCACCTTTGTCATCTACAATACACTGCAACAATGTTCAGCTCCACAAATACCCTCCTTCGCATTACGTGCCCTCCTCACCATGGAACATATGTTGGAGACACCAAAAATTACAATCCTGGGGCCTTTGCTCAGCGGTCAATCGATAGACAGTAAGGCAAAAATCTAAGCAACAATTTAATTTTCACCACATCGCCATTATGAGATTCAAATCCCCTAGATGAAAAAATTGTGGTTGTTGACGAGACAACAAATAGTGAAAGCCAAGATTAGCGAGTCACCATAAACATTACTGCCATAAAGAAATCACCATCACCAAAAATAGTGGATTCGTGAAAATCTGTTCATTCTATTGTAAATAAAATTACCACATCTTTAACACGGGAAAATCCAGCATACACAAATTATGGATCTGGATGGAGATGTATTAATCTGCATCGATAACATGAAGTGTTTGCACTGTCTTCACCAACACTATCACAATTGCATCGTCCACTCACCATACCTCTGAAAAAATAGAACTGCTCTCCATTAATTTGATATTGCATCTAAAAAAAATAGTAGGGTGCCATAAATAAGGGGCTACAGTGGTAAACCTCTAGATTTGATGTCGTATTTGTGCCACACACACCCTACTTCATCATATTCAACATGCACAAAAAATAAAAATTCATCCGCACAAATCATTCTCCCTCATGCCTACTTTCCTTCCGTCATATTCTTGCCTGTGTAAATTTTTTTCCATGCTTCAATCTCCCTCTGAGTCTTCGTTTTCTCCACAAATGGATTTTGCAGCACCATTGAAGAGCTAATATTTTTCTTGTCACCATTGCAAAGAGATAAATTGCATTTTTTGGTCTCGATACCTGCATCAAATAAAAATAATTAAAAAATAGACAAAAAATTCATGGCCCCAAGCATTGAAGCTTCAGGGGCAGCCATGAAATATTATTTTTCTCCAATTGACTTTCTGGTTTCTAATCCAAAAATGTGGAGAGCATACTCCTTGAGCCATGGAGAAACAAAATGGGGAGAAAAAAAATATGAGAAAAAAAAGAAGGGGGAGGATTTCCATGAGGGAAATCCCCCCTCAAACCTACAAGGCAAGGAAAGCATGCTTTGTGTAGTATGCAACTATTCTTACAACTAAGCCATCTCACCTATGGGGTCATCCTCATTGCCCTTAAACTCAGCTAATGTATCCTCTACCTACTTTGCAGTCTAGCCCCACTTCCCCTCTATCCTACGATGAACTCATCACTCATCCTCATCTCCACCCTCCTTCACTACCACCTCTATCAGCCTACCCATCAGACCACCTCCCTACCGTAGCTGAGTAATCCACCAAGTATTATCTTCTACATTGGTCCTTGGGTTGGCCAATCTAATCTCGATCACTATCGGATCCTCCTCCTATGTGAGTGTCAATACTCAAGACCACTCCAACTGTGGCTAATCACCTCGATGATGATAGATGATAGTATCTTCTAGCACATCCTGATAGATACCAAACTACTACCTGATGTGAGAGTAGTGGCAGTACTCCCACTCATTGTTTGGGCACCCAATAAGCCACTATTCATGTCTAACCTAAGCTAAATACTTTGTAGCCTCTGTATAATCAGGGTAATCCAAGTAGGGCCTCTATATGACTAGATCCCACTAAAGCCTATCCTATAACCCAATGTAATGCACTAGTATGCCTACATATAGCTGGCTATGGCCTATATCTCACTCCCATGGCCACTGAGATGCATAACCAATATCAGTATCTCCTAGCTCAGCTTGGTATATCGATAGTCCTGTTGGTCGGTCCATCCTAATATTCTCTTATCCATAGATCTGGAGGAGTATATTACACCCCAATATTATGCACCTTCGATGTTGTATCTCGTACAACTTGTCATACAAGTGTGCTAGTAGGATGCTCCCCATACCATAATAATTGGATCCTCTAGGTTGCACTCGAGAAGATATTGCATAATATCTAGGAGGTTCCAATGGAACCTTGCTCTTGAAGAGTCTAGTAGCAGGATGTTTGATATGATATACATCACTAATTCCTGGCACCAAGAGAAAACCTGGGCCTCATACCACGATTTGATAGGATGCTACCATAGTCCATTAGGCTAGTGCAACATGAGCCTACACCCTAAATTTTTTTTGCAATACTCTTGAACACTTTATTAGGGGAGTAGAGGTGATAGCACATCCCTCGATCAAAATCCTAAATATTTAATAGATTTCCTCAAGAGTAACAGTCATCTCGTCAATCAGGAGATAGAAGATGTTGGTCTCACTATCCCAATGATGATCTAGGGCCATTATATATGCTTTATTTGACATAACTGTAGGGAGGCACACCACCTATCTGAGGCCAATCACCCAAAACCATACCCAATCATCTGATGAAATCTCACCCCATAACTCACCCAACAAAGTGTGTTCCCTACCACAGGTTGTCAACATATGATGCCCAATAATCCAATGCACAATCAATCTAAAAATCCAAAAAATAAAATTAAAAAATTAAAAAAATGCATTACATAAAAAAATCAAAATTTGTGTAGTTTTTCTAGGCCTCGAAGATCAGCAGACGCAATCGCTAGACCCTGCAACCAATGATAAAAAATTTTATCGATGTTCAAACGTGGTTGCCATATCGCATGACGACCCCCATCCACCGAAGGGGAACCACTCCTACCTAGGATGGCCCTGCAGTGGCACCTAAAAGGGGTGCAACCCCATGCTAAAAAATGTTGAAAATTAATTCTACCCCTAAGCTAGCCTACTCTAGAGTTTCCTAATCTAGTGTGGGGTTCGTTACTAGCATTTTAATGAGGTTAATTTTTCCCATTACTTAATGAGGTTCATTTTTAATTTTTAAACATAACAAGAGAGGGATCAAGATTTCTACCTTCATAGCTCTGACTCCTCCACTCATAGAAGCCTCTAGTTGATCTATCATGATAGCGTATTGAGATTTTGGTAGTGTTCCATGTCAAGAAATCTCTCATTCACCTCAATCCTCTTTCTATCATTGCCAACTGTCACAATGCCATTAAAAATTGGAAAATTTCATTTTATATTTTTCAAATTTTGTGACTACCCTGGGATGGATCGGTCGTATTTCGACATGACTATCCTACCTCGAGATGACCCCAAAATTTACAAAATACCGTCCATGTACCCTAGGACAACCTCTAAATGATAATAAATGCATACATTCTATCAACACCAAGCGCCTCAATTTGGGCATTTAATAACATCTAATGGTTCACTTTAATCAAAAATGTCAAAAATAACAAAAAAATCAATCAAATAACATCTCAAGTCGTACCTAGTAATTTGCACTATATACTTGGTAGTTGCAACGACTTGCTATCCATACAATCTGATAAGATGAGTAAATTACGTTAAGGTAACTTGAAATCCAAAATCATTCATTAATGAATTGAAATACTTTCACTTCAATCCCCAAGAAGGCCATGCGACCAAACTGCTCAACGAGAACAAGGCATACATTTCATTCTTCCATGAAGTTTTAGAAGAACATCAAACATAGTGATTCATATCAATCTTTAATTGAATTGCTATCATCTTAATTTCCTAATAAATCCATGTGGTTTGACTACTCCAGGGGATAGAGATGTGCAATTATCAATAATGGTTGAAATCACAGCTATAGTAGGATTTTTCCTTTTACATTTATTAGTCTTGCAATGCTCAAACAAGTCATCTTGGTCAAGCGACTCATCGCTTTCATCACTTTCCATTTCCTCATTGACTTGTCGCTTGAAGGGGTAGTCATAATCATAGAATTCATCATCAAAATCAATAATAAAATACTCAATCATGCAAATTATGTTTATCCACAAATCATTGCTAACAACTATCACATAATTCCCTATTTGTTGGGGTAAAAAGCAAAAATATTAAACCAAACCTTTGTCAATCTGAATTAACGATCCATATAGTTACACAAAACTACTCGAATGCCTTTAGATTTGTCAATGTTTTACATAAATTAAGTCCACCAAAGTGTTAGATGCAATGATTCAAATATGCATGCTATTTCATGATTGGGCATCTAAATTTGACCAGATCAATGAACATCAATCAACCTTTAATTTGATGTTAGGTTGTCTATTTTTTCTTAGTGTTGTGCTTTCACACAATGCATCCCAAAAAAGGGTATCTATAGACACCTAAAACACATCATGTTGAGGTGGCTACCTATATGGACACATTTTAGACCATATGACCCACCTTGAGCATCCCCAAGGCTTAGCAGTGGTTTTTACCACTCAAACAGGGACAACCTATCTTTTGCATCCTGGATCGTCATACCTAGGAGTAGCCTCCTACAACCACTAGACCTAGTGATGATCAACAATCACGATCACTCCACCCTAGTATGGCCACAACTATAACAAACTTGAGCTCTCGAGCCTGAGTCAAAATTAGTTATAGGGTAGTTGAGCTTAATGATTAAGCGTGAGAAGGTTATAGAGGTGACATTTGGTCTTCCTAGAGCCTAACCAATTCTTGGATCATGGTTTCTCTTTCAAGCCAAGATTACCATTTTGAAAATCTATAAGAAGAGCCTAGGCCTTCATGAAAATAAGCTGAATCTCAATCGAATGCAATGAAATGATATCGATTTGTGTAATAGAGAGAACATACTCTCATAAGCAATGGAGTGCTACCCAAATCTAGTCATGGATCTTGTATTTGTATCAATGGAGTCCTTTGGAGCTTGAAGATCACATGCAATAGTATTTTACCATCAAATGACCTGATTTTGTGCTATTTTCTACAATTCAATCATGCTTCAAGTGTGCGACCCTTGAAACATCAATTCAACAGACTAACCTATTGAGTGGTAATTTTACCCAATTGCAAAACCACACTCACACTTAGGATTTTGATCCCAAAACCCTCTCTTGTAAAGAAGTTAAAAAAAAAAAAAATTCTCCAAGGTTATGCTATATAAGCATTACACATGTGTATTAGTAATCTCAATGAAGATATATCAATCAAATGCTAGGAATTCCTTAGTAATTGCAAGTAACTATTAACAAGGGGCATGTTTTGGTTTATTTTATCATGCTATACTAATGATTATTCATAAAACTTAAATAAAAGCAAATGTGAATTGGCCCTCATATGACCACGATGTAAAGCCTTAATTCCTTTTATCTTGGGGAATTTTTGGTAGATTTTATATTCTTTATTAAGTATATTTTAAACAAGTTTTATCTTGTATTAAATCCTACTTTAAGCATGAAGTAGAAGATTAAAACCTATCTCTAAATATGAATTTTAAATGATGAAAGAATTCCTTTAATGTTGCTTTAAACCTCAAGATGGAATAATCTGGATGACCAACTTTGTAGCTATAGTAGCCTTTGATGTAATAAATAAATTATCCCTCTTAGTAGATTATTTGTTTTAATTCCATTTTCATAGATAGCTCTTCCACGTATGTTAAAATCATGTAGCCAAGTTATTAGTACCTATTTTTCTATAATTGAGACTTTCCATGATGAGCGCTATATTTGTAGATATCCTGAAAAAGAGGAAATAATACGGTTTCAAACTTGGCATAATTTTGAGATTTATTTTTAAAAATTCTATTATTCCTTTCAAGCCATAAATTCCAACAAATAATGGGAGGATGAATCCTCCAAATTATACATAATGCCTTAGATTTGAAATAATATATCCATCATTTTATCAACTCTTTCAATGTTGATGTAGCTACCCAATATAATTTTATATTTTAAAAAAATAACCCCAAATGGTGTGAGCAAATGAACAATGAAGAAGTAAATGGTCTCATGTTTCTAAATCCTTCTCACACAAGGCACATTTGAAGGATCCATAATATCCTCTTCTTTGTAGAATATCTCCTGTAAGAATATTACTTTGAATTGCTAATCAAAGAAGTGTTGAGGCCTTAGGGAGAGCCTCTAATGACTAAATCATCTTCTAAGAAAAATATTTGAGAGAAAGAAATTTTGATTGTTCTAAATCCTCATATCCCAACTTGACTAAGTATCCACCATCCTTTGATAAATTCCAAACCAACTCATCAATTTTTTTTTTTTAAAGCAAAAAACCCCTTACGGGGCCGCCTTGGTATGAGATACCATGAACAGGGGGTTCTACACCATCAAAGTCACCCGAGAGTCGCACTTGACCCTGCCCGCACCAACATTATCAATTGGATTTTGGATACCCAATTCAGATTTTTGGTAGGGTGGAGATTTGAACCTGGGACCTCCCTTGGAGGATTGCCCTCTCCTCTCCAACTCACCTACAACACCTGGGTAAACCAACTCATCATTTCATGTAAATATTAGAATCATTATTAAATGCTAACACTTAGCTAATTTATAATGAACTTGAAAATATGAGTATTAATACAACAATAGTTGTATGTATATTTGAAGTCTTCAAAGAATTTAAATATTAAGACTCATAACAAACTAGCTGAAATTCACATATTTACATGACATATATCCATTATACTAGGATTAAAATGAAATGTGCAAAAAATAAAGGTTAATCATATAGGTTATTTGTATAGGTAATTATCTATTGTAAATGTACAAGATATCACATTAATCAATTATGTAGGTTATTATGCAATTGTATTTCATATATTTCTTTGAATAACACAAGTTATACTAAGAAGGGGGTGAACAATATAAGATCAAATTTTACTTTTCTTTCCCAAACAATATTATATAATATTATCAATGGCAATATCAATAGCAATAATAAAAGCAATGCACAAATCATCACACACAATAGAGACAACAATTTAACATGGTTCACCCAATGTGGGCTACTCCACAGAGAATTTTTCTACTAAATTTTCTCAACAAATCCTCTTGGGAATCACTTCCCTATTATAATGTTTAAGGGCTTCTGTCCAAACGAGATAACAATACCCTAATACTCTGATTTTTGGATCTCTCTCCATAGGATAACTCTTCCCCTTTTCTCTGGTTCGTGAAACTTAACCCAGGAGAACTCTTTATCCTCAACTAATTCGTGGATCTCTCTCCATAGAAGAAATATATCTTCCCAGCTACTTCATGAATCACACTCCACAAGAGAACTTTTTCCCCTTGCTCTGGTTCATGGATCTCTATCCATAGGAGAACTCTTTCTCCTCTGCTTTGGTTGATGATATTCTAGAAGACTACTTCCTCCATTGCACTGGCTTGTGGATCTCTCTCCATAGAAGATATTTATCCTCACTCAGAAGACCTTTATCCTCACTATCCTGGCTAATGAATCTCTATCCACTGGATACTATTGTCCTCTTCTCTATCACCTCCAAATATTGCTCTCAAATCTATCTTAGATCTACACCAAACACTGTCCTCATTCTAGTACAAATCTACTCTAAATTTGTCTCAAGTCTAGCACAAATATGCTCTCAAATTTGCACCAAGACTTACCTCAAATCTGTCTATAAGTCCTGTCAATAACTTGCTCAATCTACTCTCAAGTCTTCACCAAGACTTGCCTCAAATTTGACTACAATTCCTCTCAATAACTTGCTCAATCTAGTCTCAAGTCTTCACCAAGACTTGCTCAAATCTGTCCACAAGTATCCACCAAGACTTACCCAAATTTGCCTGCAAGCTTTCACAATATTGCTCAAATCTATCCTTAAAATTTCACAAAATCTTACTCAAATATATCTTTAAGCTTCAACAAAATCTTACTCAAATCTGCTCAAAAAAACTCACAATATATGCTCAATAAATCTCAAATCTTGCACATAATGCTATCAATTGCTTTGTCTAATATTCAAAGTAATTCCTGTAACTTGAAGCGGTTTAAACATATTTTACTCAAAATTCATTTAACCTCTGGAACATATAGAGAATTATGTACTCTATCAAAAACTCAATATGTTCTCCTCTATCATTAAATCTATCGCTTTCACAAATATGGTTTCTAAAGTTTGCACAATCACTTTCAATATCACTCAAAACCAATTTTCAAAAAAACATTCACTCATTCATTCAATCAATGAAACACAACTTGCTCACAAACCCTAAACAAGTGTTTTCATACTTATTCAAATAAGGTGCATAAAGTGGGTTTCAAACCCTAACTCAAATAGTCCTCAATATCTATCTCAAATATTCTCTAGACATTCAACAATGAAACATATAAGAATTCACTCAATATTTCCAACAATGCTTATCAAACAATCCTTTTCACTCCACCTTGTATTTCACAACATTCATTCTAATATTTCAAACAAAATATGATGTGCCCATACCTTTTTGCTTTGATGGAGATATGTCTTCAAAATATATTTTACTTGCAACAAAACCGTCTTGCCAATTCTAGGTTAGATAGCAACAGTTTATCTCAAAATTTCCACAAAAATATTCTCCTCAATAATTATTTCACCATTCAAGATTTACAATAAAATATCAAGTCTCAAATACACCTTATAATATCCAATCCTCTCAAAATAACATTCAACACATAAAAATCAAGTTCCTTTGCTAACACCTTATAATTTCCAAACTTCTCAAAATAATATTCAATACATAAAAATGAAGTTCCTTTGTTAACACCTTATAAACTCCAAAATTCTCAAAATAATATTCAATACATAAAAATGAAGTTCCTTTGTTAACACCTTATAAAATCCAATCCTTTTTATTTATTTTTCTAAGCAACAAAAATAAAATATTTTTCAATTATCCTTATGACTCCCTATGCATTCCACCTATGCACTTTATAATTATCACGTGGCCTCTATATTATTTGCACCTTCCAAACCTTGGCAAAATTTAAATTATAACATGCATACCTTATAATCGTTGGCCCACGTCACAAAAGGTTTATTGCGCACGTCTTCGACTACGCCCAAACTCGAACCCATGACCAAAGCCACCATAGAACCTTAGCCCAAGGTAAGCTACCACCTGGGCTACACGCCCACATGTGGACACAAGTCCACCTTCTCTTACTAATGACACCGCACGGATTTCAACAAAAACAAAAAACTTATACTCCTTTGCAAAAAAATGAATCACGTGGGATTCAAAACCATGACCTCCCCTTTGCGAGTGCCTTAGCAAATCTTCGACCACCATCTATGCTATCCAACGCCTTGGAATGGATTTGTCGTATCACACGGATTTCAATACAAGTTTACCTCCTTTAATTTTAAACCTCACAAATATACTCTTCTTTTCAACAATGTAGCGCACGAATATTATATCCACCTTGGCATACGAAATAGCATTGTTATTTGGAAATGAAAATCATTTCCCTATTTATACTTTGTCCTTTGCACTTAACATGTCGGCTCATGCAATTTTTGAATTTCAAATTCAAATTTAAATTTTAAACCTTGGTGCCTTTTGATTATTTAAATTAAAATTTTAACCATAGGTTAAAATATTTTAATTTAAAAAAATTAAATTAAAACCTTTATAATCTTCTCAATGGGTCTTTTCAAGGATATATATTTTTAATGATTCCTTGGACCTCATTATTCTTCACCTCTTCCTTTTGCCCAAAATATTATAATATTATTATTTCTCTTTAAACTTGCTTCCCTTTTCTTGGGTCTTCTACCTTTTAGGCCTCTTTAGGTATATAATATTTAAAATAAATATTATATCCTTTTTATTTTAACCATTTTCTTGCCTTTTGGAAAAAAAACCTTATGACTTCAATGACACCAAAACTGGACATCAAACCTCTTGACATCAATGACAACATAACTTGCTCAAATTTCCAACAATCTCCCCCTTTATCATTGATGGCAACCCCTTTTTTTTTAAACATTCCTTTTACTTTTTTAGTTCTGCTCCCCCTGACTGAATGCTCTCCCCCTAACTCAAATATCTCCCCCTTTGACATCAATGGAAAAGGGCCACCTTTGGGGCTAAATATAAGACTCTTAACTCAGCCCCCTCCCCACCTTCTCTCCTTGAGGTGGTTAATTTTGGGTTGGGAGCATTTCTACTCCCAGCATACAATGTTTTTTTTCTTTATCCACCTTCTTCCTCAACTAATCCTTCTAATTCCTTTAAGTATTCATGTTCCTGCTTGTATTTGGAAATTTTGTTCTACACCACTTAGCCATATGCCCAACATTATTGCACTTATAACACTTAATGTTGTGGTTCCTTGAAGGTGCAAATATCTTGAATTTTCTCCTGGTGAATCCATATCCATTCCTATCATGAACCCTATAATTAATTGATTTATGACCAAAGTGATTGCAAAGGTAACTATACCCTTGAAATAGATACCCATTTCTGAAATTTCTCCTGGTGAAATCAATAAAAAAACCATATTCCTTCTTTACATGTGTCCTGCACTACATAGCCTTGTGACCAAACCTGTGAAATTAGAAGTAACGTCCTTTGAAGAAATATTTCCTTTGACCCATTAGTCTTTTAGTCCTTTCTTCCCTGTGATGTTCTCTGTTCCTCATATGTGTATTATTTCCTTCCTTGGCGAACCTTCTATTTTTCAACGTATCCTCATGTCTCACTTTCTCCTTCACTTTCTTCTTTTGAAGCTTCTTCTTCTTTGGATATTGATCTTGACTCCTCTCCTTGTTCTCTTTATCCTTTTTCAAAACCAAGTCCTATCTTGTTTGAATATATTTGTACACTGATAATCTTATCCAAGGTCTTTGAGATTTTTCCAAACTTGTGTAGCTTATCTTTAGACTCTTTCACTTCCTTTCTTAGTGAAGCTACCTCATGCTCTAATTTTTTACATTCTAAGACTTTTACCTCTAACATTTCTTTAAATATTCCTATATTAGATATTGAGTTTGTTAGATCTTGTATAAGCTTTCCTTTCTCTTCATCACATTCTTGAAATTGAACCTTGAGTTTTGAATTCTTCTTTCTAAATTTTCTTAATTCCTTAAGAGCAAAAATAAGCTCACCTTCTAGATCAACTACTCCTTCTTCATTTTCTGATTCTGCCTCTACTTCTTTATCTTCAAGAGAATCCTTATTCTTTTCTGATTCATTTCCACTAGGATAACTTCCTTCCTCTTCTATTGTCAAGAGGAAAGTTCCTTTTTCTAGATCTTCAAGAGCATCTTCATATTCATCTTCACTGAAACTGAACCCATTATTTGTATAGTGATCTTCAAGATGACCAAAGTTACCACACCTGAAACATTTGAGAATTATTGGTTTCCTTTTAGCTTCTTTTCCAACATCTTATTTTTCTACTGTTAGAAATAGAATTTCTTCTTCTTCATTATTTGAGGACCTTCCATCACTATCACTTGAATTCTTGCCTATATTTTCTGCATAAAAACTCTTCTTATACCTCTAGAAAAAATTATTTTCATGCTTGTTTTGTCCATACCTATTCTTCTTTTGATAACTGGATTTTCTTGCTTTCCTGTTCTTATGATCTTGTTTCTCCTCACTACTGCTACTTCCATATTCTAGATAATTAGATGCATAGTGATCATATTTACCACATTTGAAACATTTAACTAATTTCGTACCTTTGTGCTTTCTTGTGTCCTTGTTCCTTCTACCATAGTTTACTTCTTCATCACTGGATGACTCATCACTTGAATTTGTCTTCTTATCTTTTGTTTTCTTTTCTACTTTGAAGGTTACCTATTTCTTAGGACTAGGATCCTTTCCTATTCTCATCTCAAAATCTATGAGAGTTCCATGTAACTCATCCCTAGTCAAAGTTTCAATATATTTTGTTTCTTCTATGGCTAAAACCTTTTCACTATACCTCTTAAGAAGTGACCTTAAAATATTTTGATAAACATATGATTCTTCAAATTTAAACCCAAGTCCTTGCATGGAGTTAACAACCTCATCCACACGAAGTAAGTATGTAGCAATATCTTCCTCATCCTTCATCTTCAAACCTTCAAATGTTTTCTTGTGATTTTGCAATTTTGCCATCTTGACCTTTTTGTCTCCCTCATATGTTTTCTTCAACTTTTCCCAAATCTCTTTTGCTGATGTGCAATGCATAAATTTTACAAAATCTCCTTCACATAAACCACTTAAGATTATATTCATTACCTTTGAATTATTCAGATGTAAAATATTACCATATTTATCTGTAGGAGGAGTAGCTGGCGGTGTGTACCCATCCTCAACTGCTTGCCATGTCTCATTTCCTTGTGCCATTGGGTAAATATTTATTCTTACACTATAGAATGCATAATTGTTCCCATCAAAAAATAGTGCATTATTTGCTGAAGATCCACTCTATGATGCCATCTATGTTCCTGAATACTTTTAATTCAATTTGTTAAACTCTTTCGAAGGAACTAGCTCTATACCAATTGAAGAACACGAGCTTATACTAAGAGGGGGGGTAAACAGTATAAGACAAAATTTTAATTTTCTTTTCCAAATAATGTTATCCAATATTATCAATGGCAATATCAATAGCAGTAATAAAATCAATGTATAAATCATCACACACAATAGACACACCTATTTAATGTGGTTCACCCAATGTGGGCTACTCCACAGAGAATATATTTATACTAAATTTTCTCAATAAAGCCTCTTGGGAATCACTTCCCTATTACAATATTTATGGACCTTTGTCCAAAGGAGACACCAATCCCCTAATGCTCTGATTTATGGATCTCTCTCCACAGGAAAACTCTTTCCCCTTTTCTCTGGTTCGTGGAACTTGACCCAGGAGAACTCTTTCTCCTCAAATGGTTTGTGGATCTCTCTCCATAGAAGAACTCTATCTTCACATCCACTTCATGGATCACACTCCATAGGAGAACTATTTTTCCTTGCTCTAGTTTGTGGATATCTATCCATAGGAGAACTCTTTATCCTCTGCTTTAGTTGGTGATCTTCTAGAATACTACTACCCCCAATATAGTAGCTTGTGTATCTCTCTCCACATAAGACCTCTATCCTCACTTAGAAGACCTTTATCCTCACTACTCTGGCCATTGGATCTTTATCCACTAGAGACTACTATCCTTTGATCTATCATCTCCAAAGCTTACTTTCAACTTTATCTCATATCTACACCAAACATTATCCTCAATATAGTACAAATTTGCTCTAAATTTATCTCAGGTCTAGCACAAATCTACTCTCAAATTTGCACTAAGAATTGACTCAAATCTATCTACAAGTCCTCTCAATAACTTGCTCAATTTGCTCTCAAGTCTTCACTAAGACTTAACTCAAATATATCTACAAGTCCTCTCAAGAACTTTCTCAATTTGCTCTTAAGTATTCACCAAGAATTGCTCAAATCTATCCACAAGTCTCCACCAAGAATTGCCAAAATTTGCCTACAAGCTTTCACAAAAGCTTGCTCAAATCTATTCTTATAATTCCAAAAAAGCTTTATCAAATATGTCCTTAATATTTAACAAAAGCTTACTCAAATCTGCTCAAACACATGCTTAAAATATCTCACAAGATATGCTCAATCAATCTTAAATCTTGCACACAATGCTATCAATTGCTTTGTCTAATATTCAAAGTAATTCCTTTAAATTCAAGTAGTTTAGACATATTCTACTCAAAATTTATTTAACCTCTGGAACATATAGAGAATGATGTTGTAGACACCTAAAATGTATCATGTGTAGGGGACTATTCATATGGGCATCCTAACAGACCATACGAATGATCTTGGACCATTCCAAGGCAAAGCAGTGGTTTTAACCACTCAATGTAGGCAGTTTTGGCCTACTCAGCCTTAGCCATGGATGGCATCCATAGCTAACATCTCGACCATGGATGACACTCACAGCTAACATATTAGCTATGTTTAAGAACCGTAGCTATCTCTACAACTATCACAAACTCCCGAGCCAAGCCAAAATCAGTTATAATGACCCTAGCAATGGATTTTGAGTGGTTTTGAGCAAGGAAGCTTCCAGATTCTTTCTCACAACTACTCCAACCTCTTGGTTCTTGATCTTAGCTTCCCAAATAATTTAAGATTAGGAATTGAGAGTGCTATAGACCCCCATCTAAATTGGATAAAAATATAGAGAAGCTTTCAATTGAATGCAGCAAAGCCCTACCAAATTGGAGAGCCACTTAAACCCTTAAGGAGTACCTACATGCTACCAATTTGGAGAATCATGACTGCATTTGAAGCTATGGAGGTTTTAAGAGCTTGAAGAGATCATTCATCCCAATTGAACCACTTCCACTGCAAATTCAAAGAATCTACATCGCCAATTCATTCCAGAACACAAAGGTGACCCTTGATCATCAATTCCTTAGAGGAATTTCAATATTCAAACCTTGTTACAAGAGAAAGAGCACTTTCACCTCAATCGCAGCTAATAGAGCCAATTGCACTTGAAATCCACTAGGGTTTGATTCTCAATTTCCCTCATTTAGCCATAGGAATTTATTTTAAAGTAAGCAATTAAGTATATATACCTTATATTAGTCTTCATTTATGATTGTGTATGGTTAAATATAGATATTAGAGGTATCTTTGCTCTTATTCCATATCATTTTCTAGTTTGCACTAATTTTCTTAGATTAGTCATATTTCAAGTTTCTATTATAAATCATGTCTTAGATTAGCCAGATTTACTATTTTATTAGCAAGATTTATCATAATTTAGATATTTTGTGATTATATTTGCAAGTCTTAATGTTTTCATTCCATATTTTCTATCATTTTTGTCAATTCTCCATAATAGCCTCATCATGAGAGGCTTCTTTTGCTTTTAATCGTGCTATGTATTTCTTGAATGCAGATTTATAGGATCTTGACAAATTCAAAGTATTCTTGGTATTATATTCCTCCAATCAAGTGATAAGAAGGCTTCCTTGAGTCTTAAGTAGTTCGTGTCTACTCTAAGATCCTACAGATTGCACCATCCCCATTTAGGGGCCTTCAAATTTGTATTAATTGTATCAAGAATTTGGTATCCCTAAGAGGAACATACTTGTAACTAGAATTTGACAATGATTTAATAAAAGAAGTCCTACATTCTTGTTCAATTCATTGGTGTTCATATTTTAATGCTTGATATACTTGATGCAATAATCTAGGTGCATGCTTTTACAATGGTATTGATGGCGATCACGATGGCAACCCTGCAAATTGTGTTGTAGATTACTATTTTTTTAATGTTTATGTGTTGCAGCCTTAGCCATGTTTAACACCCGCGGCACACAGTCTCAATCGTTCTTAACAAAAATGGCTAGAAACAGAGCAGAAAGATAGATAGTAAGCAGCCTATCTCTCCATCGAATGAGGATTTCTAGGTAATCCTTTGGTATGATCTTATTTTGTTGTTTTTTCCTGTCAGTAGCTAAGTAGATCACATAGCAAAATTGTAAGAGGTTAAATTAATAAAAAATTTCATTTTTTCTATTAGTTGCGGCTGACAACAACAACTAGCACTGTTAGCTACGGCTGACAACAAGAAGTAGCACTGTTAGGTGTTGTTGTCAACAACGACTAATATTTTGGGTTGTGGCTCTATCTAGTGGCTAGCATTATTACCTGCTACACAAAATAGTAGCTAGCAGATAAAATTGTTTATAGAGTTTTCTTACTTGGGGCCCAATTAGAGGCTAATTATTTCATGTAAAATACATTCTTTGAATTTCATATATCTAAATACATGCATCTTTCTGAATTTAAAACGTCTTTATTTTAGGCATATAGGAAATATTATGTTTACTTGGTGATGCATTTTCTTTTACATACAAGTTTAAAATGAACAGCAATGGTAGTGATATGGAATTCACACCCATACACTAGTAGAGTTCAACAGCAATGGTAGTTATTTCCATTCGTTGGCTCAAATCCCATGAAATTTTTTCTATTGGCCAATACTGACTCCAAGATCCATCCTATCCATGCAAAATTGCACGCATTCCTCTTTGGAGGGGTGTATCATTGCGCATGGTGTGTTAAGTAATGATTAGTAGGCCTTGTGCTTCCTTCCTGGGTGTGGGTTTCATCTCTACACTTTGGGGGGTTTACGTGACCGTGAATTTCATTATCGGTTTTCGAGATGCGAGCTACTCCACGGAGAAAATATTTCACTAAAATTTTCTCAACAAATATCTTGGGAATCCTTCCCTATTACAATTTTTATGGACCTCTATCCAAAATAGACACCAATCCCCTAATCAAGTTCATGGATATCTATCTATAGGAGAACTCTTTCCCCTTTGCTGGTTTATGGATCTCTATCCACAAGAGAACTCCTTCTCCTCTACTCTGAATGATGATCCTCTAGAAGACTACTACCTCCACTACACTAGCTTATGGATCTCTCTCCACTGAAGACCTCTGTCCTCACTCAAAAGACCTTTGTCCTCACTCAGAAGACCTCTATCCTCACTCATAAGACCTTTATCCTCACTATCCTGGCTAATGGATCTCTATCCACTAGAGACTACTATCCTCTGCTCTGTCACCTCAAAATATTACTTTTAGCTTTGCTCAATATTTGTCTCAAATATGCACTAAATATTGTCCTTCGATCTAGCACAAATATGCTCACAAGTTTGTCTTTGGTCTGGCACAAATCTACCCTCAACTCTACACCAAAACCTATCTTCAAATCTATCCTCAAGCCTTAACACAAATTTTGATCCAATCATAAATTAGCTATGTTAGATCTGCTCCAAACCTTAACTTAAAGCTTGAAAAAATCAATCAATCAACTCTGCTCTCAAGTCTTCTTAAAGACTTACCTCAAATATGTCTACAAGTCCTCTCAAGAACTTGCTCAATCTATTCTCAAGTCTTCACTAATATTTATCTCAAATATGCTCAACAAGTCCTCCCTAGAACTTGTCTAATATGCTCAACAAGTATTCACCAAGACTTACCTCAAATATGCTCAACAAGTCCTCCCTAGAACTTGTCCAATTTGCTCAACAAGTCTTCACCAATACTTACCTTAAATCTACTCAAAAATTCCTCCCTAGAACTTGTCCAATTTACTCAATAATTCTTCACCAAGACTTGCCTCAAATCTGCTCAACAAGTCCTCCCTAGAACTTGTTCAATTTTCTCAACAAGTCTTCACCAAGACTTACCTCAAATATTCTTGTAAGAAAAATCTTACATAAATCTATCCTTAAGATTTCACAAAAGCTTGCTTAACTCTGTCCTTAAGTCTCCTCTAGGACTTACTCAAATATGCCCACAAGCTTTCACAAAAGATTGCTTAACTCTGTCCTTAAGTCCCCTCTAGGACTTACTCAAATCTGTCCACTAGCTTTCACAAAAGCTTATTCAAATCAATTGCAAAACTTGCATACAAACCTCAACTTAATATTTTACAAAAAACCTCTTCAATACCACAAATAAGTTTCACTTAGAATCTTGTTTAGCCATAAAAACATATAGATAATGATTAGAGACTCAATATGTTTCACACTCATAGAAACACTCAATCACTTCCAAAATCTCTTTCAAATCAATTTAGAATAAAGAAAAATTTGTTTCGCAGAACTTGAACTATCACTCCAATGCATTCAATCAATAATGCTCATCCAACTTCACTCAACAATTCACTCAATGAAACACAACTTTCTTTCAAACCCTAACCAAGTGTTTCACTATAATTCCAACAATTCACACTATGGAACTCAAACCTTGACTCAAGATGATTCCAAATTCACATAACAATAATACTCATGTTCTTTCACAAATCCTAGCTGAAGATAGTTCTCAACTTCATATAACAATGATACTCATGATCTTTCACAAACCCTAGCTCAAGATAGTTCTCAACTTCACATAACAATGATACTCATGATCTTTCACAAATCCTAGCTCAAGATAGTTCTCAATATCACATAACAATGATACTCATGATCTTTCACAAACCCTAGCTCAAGATAACTTTCAATTTCACACTCAAATTTTCTCACAAACATTCACCAATCATGCACATGAAAACTCACTCAAATAATTTCAACAATGCTTATCAAAAAATTCTTTTCACTCCAACTTAGCATTCACAACATCCAATCCAACAATTTTTTACTCACAACGAAGATGTACCTATACCTTTTATTTTTATGGAGATATGTCTTCAAAACTTGTATTAACCACAATCAAATTTTCTTTACCAACACTAGGGTTAGGTTACCATAACCTATCTCAAGATCTCCACAAAATAATTTTCTCAAAGATTATTTTTAATACAAAATAAAAAATCCTTTTGTACACCTTATAATATCCAAACTCACAATATTCAACTTAATAATTTTACCATAACACAACACTTAACAATTTTCCATGCATACCTTATAATCTCCAAACTCACATTATTCAACTCAACAATTTCATTAAAATAACATGCATAGCAAACTCCCTTATACACCTTATAATCTCCACACCTTATAAATTTCAATCACCAAAAATCAAAATAAAATATTTTAATTTTTCTTTACCTTATAACTCCCCTAAGCACTTAACATCCACGATAATCTCAAAGCATTTAATTTTCAACACCTTGGAAAAACAAAATCGAATGGCATACCTTTTATTTTGTTCTGCTGGATTCGACCATGTGACCTTTGCACTCCCACGATAAAATTTTAATCAAATATTAAAATATTTTAATTTAAATTAAAAATTTGAAAATTGCTCATGGGTCTTTTCAATTTGGGCTTCGTTTTTCTTCACCTTGTTATTTGGCCTGAAATATTATAATAATAAATATTATATCCTATTCCTTTACAATACCTTCTTGTTTTTGGAAAATCCACTTGATGTCCCTAATGACGATGACATTAAACCAATATTCTTTTGACATCAATGACAACAAAATTACTCAAAATTTCCAACACTATGGAGCCCTCATAGGTATTCCTAACTATTTTTGTTGTGTCATTGTGTGCAGATCTGGAGCACTACATCAGCATCTGGAGTGGCCTAGCATTGGATATCACAAAGCCCACTCAACCCTGTTGGGATCAATATGTACTTGAAAACATCACAGCTTTGCTTGTTAGGGTTTCAAAGAACCCTAACCCCTTGTAATATTGTATCAAAAGGATTCAAGGATCCAAGCTTGTAAACAATGGAGTTTCTAGGCTCCCCCCATCAATGAAAATTATTCTATTGTGCAATCTTGTGTTTCCTTGTATTTCATTTGTTCAAAGCATTGTTTGGGTGTTGCGTTTTGCATCTTTCACATTTAAAAAATAATTAATTTAATATATGTTTTGAAAAGCATTTCAATTTAATTGAAAATATTAATAAAAAATATTTTTGTTTTGCAGGTGTTCAAGGTAAGTGGTAAACAATGTGGTTTTCAAGATGGTAAAGTGGCCCGGTAGTCAAGTAGCTCGATGCAGTTTTTGAAGTGGTTAGCGAGGCATGAATCAAAGATCCACCCGGTGGCTCTGGCTAAATTAAATACACATGGGAGCATTTGGATTATAAAGTGTTCACTGTGCTCATTTCAGTGCATGTGGGACAACGAGAGTATATCTATTTTAAATTACAAGGAATGAGCATCACTTCATCTATTTTCATCAGTAGAATTGGGTATTTTGTGATGTCTATGGTATTACTTTGGGACACAACACAGGTTTTAATAGTTTTTCTTCCCCGAAGTAGCGCAAATCCACGAAGGAGATGTACAGGAGAGGAGTTTTTATCAAGGCATTATCGCCAATGCATAATCAAAACCATCCAAAAGTCTTTAATCTTGGATGATTGAGTGCATAATAGTATTTCTATTATGATCCTACGACACATGGTTTTGACTCTCAAGGTAAGCTAGAGGATCTATCCATGGCTTCATTAGGGACCATGATGCTTCTCCATGTGTGTGCATATAATCCCAATGGTGTTGATCCCACACATGAGCAATGGGAAGGTAAGATTTATTGTATGGTTGGAGTAACGTATACGTAACTATGACGCACTTTGATGAGGCAGTTGTGAGTGATTCAAATGCAGTTAAGGAGGAATTCATAGTAGTGATGATTACAGTGTCTACAACATAATTCAAAGTAATTCCTTTAACTTGAAGTATTTTAGACATATTATACTCAAAATTCATTTAACCTCTAGAACATATAGAGAATGATGTTTTAGAAACCTAAAACGTATCATGTGTAGGGGACTATTCATATGGGTATCCTAACAGACCATATGAATGATCTTGGACCATTCCAAGGCAAAGCAGTGGTTTTAACCACTCAATTTAGGTAGTTTTGGCCTACTCAGCATTAGCCACGGATGGCATCCACAACTAAGATCTCAACCACAGTTGACACCCACAACTAATAGATCTAGCTATGTTTGATAATTGCAGCTAGCTCTATAATTGTCACGAACTCTTGAGCCAAGCCAAAATCAATTACAACGATCCTCGAAATGGATTTCAAGTGGTTTCGAGCAAGGAATCTTCCAGATTCTTCCTCCCAACTGCTCCAACCTCTTAGTTCTTGATCTTGGCTTTCCAAGGAAGCTAATATTAGGAATTGAGAGTGCTATAAGACCCCCATCCAAATTAGGGAAAAATCTAGAGAAGCTTTCAATTGAATGCAACAAAGCCCTACCAAATTGGAGAGCCACTTACAACCCTTGAGGAGTGCCTACATGCTGCCAATTTGGAGAATCATTACTGCATTTGAAGCTATGGAGGTTTTAAGAGATTGAAGAGATCATTCATCCCAATTGAACCACTTCCATTGCAAATTCAAAGAATATACATCACCAATTCATTCCATAACACAAAGGCGACCCTTGATCATCAATTCATCAAAGGAATTTAGATATTTAAACCTTGGTTACAAGAGAAAGAGCACTTTCACCTTAGCTATGGCTAACATAACCAACTGCACTTGAAACCCATGACTAGGATTTGATTCTCAATTTCCCTCGTTTAGCCATAGGAATTTCTTTTAAAGTAAGAAATTAAGTAGATCTACCTTATATTAGCCTTCATTTATGCTTTGTATGGTTAAATCTAGATATTAGAGGTATATTTGCTCTTATTCCATATCATTTGCTAGTTTACACTAATTTTCTTAGATTAGTCATATTTCAAGTTTCTATTATAAATCATGTCTTATATTAGCTAGATTTATTGTTCTATTAACAAACTTTATCATAATTTAGATATTTTGTGATTATATTTGCAAGTCTTTATGATTTCATTCCATATTTGCTATCATTCTTGTAAATTCTCCATAATAGCCTCATCATGAGAGGCTTCCTTTGCTTTTAATTATGCTATGTTGTTTCTTGAATGCAGATTTACAGGATCTTGACAAATTCAAAGTATTCTTGGCATCATATTCCTCCAATCAAGTGAGAAGAAGGCTTCCTTGAGCCTTAAGCAGTTTGTGTCTACTCTAAGAGCATGCGGATTGCACCATCCCCATTTAGGGGCCTTCAAATTTGTATCAATTGTATCAAGAATTTGGTATCCCTAAGAGGGACATACTTGTAACCAATATTTGACAAATATTTAATAAAAGAAGTCCTACATTCTTGTTCAATTCATTGTTGTTCATGTTTTAATGCTTTAATGCTTGATATACTTGATGCAATAGTCTAGGTGCATGCTTTAACAGTGTTACTGATGGCGATCACGGTGGCAACCCCACAAATTGCGATGTAGATTACTAATTTTTTTTATGTTTTTGTGTTGTAGCCTTAGCCACGTTTAACACCCACAGTCCATAGTCTCAACCTTGCTTAATAGCAATGGCTAGCAATAGAGTAGAAATATAGATAGTAAGCAGCCTATCTCTCCATCAAATGAGGATTTCTAGGTAATCCTTTGATCTGATCTTCTTATTTTTCTATTTTTTCCTATCAGTAGCTAAGTAGATCACATAGCAAAATTGTAAGAGGTGAAATTAATGAACAATTTCATATTTTATGTTAGTCACAGCTGACAACAACAACTAGCACTGTTAGTTGTTGTTGTCAACAACGACTAAGATTTTGGGCTACGACTCTATCTAGTGGCTAGCATTATTGCATTCTACATAAAATAGCAGCTAGCAGATAAAATTATTTGTAGAGTTTGCTTACTTGGGGCCCAATAAAATGCCAATTATGTCATGTAAAATGCATTCTCTGAATTTCATATAGCTAAATACATGCATCTTTCTAAATTTAAAACATCTTTATTTTAGGCATATAGGAAATATCATGTTTGCTTGGTGATGCATTTTCTTTTACATGCAAGTTTAAAATGATGCACCACGCAACACTTAAATTCTAGTGAGATGGAATTCACACCCATCCACTAGTAGATTTCAACAATGATGGTAGTTATTTCCATTCGTTGGCTCAACTTCTGTGAACCTTGTTCTATTGGCCAATACTGACTCCAAGATCTATCCTATCCGTGCAAAATAACATGCATTCCTCTTCATAGGGGTGTATCATTGTGCACATCCTGTTGGGTGAGGATCAACAGAACTTGTTCTCCCTTCCTATGTGTGGATTTCATCTCCACACTTTGGGTGTTTACGTGACCGTAACTTTCATTGTCGATTGTCAAGCTGCGAGCTACTCCACGGAGAAAATATTTCACTAAAATTTTCTCAACAAATATCTTGGGAATCCTTCCCTATTACAATTTTATGGACCTCTATCCAAAGGATACACCAATCCCCTGATCAAGTTCATGGATCTCTATCTATAGGAGAACTCTTTACCCTTTTTTGGTTCATGGATATTTATCCACAAGAGAACTCCTTCTCCTCTACTCTGGTTGGTGATCCTCTAGAAGACTACTACCTCCACTACATTGGCTTGTGGATCTCTCTCCACTAAATACCTTTGTCCTCACTCATAAGACTTTTGTCCTCACTTAGAAGACCTTTGTCCTCACTACCCTGGCTAATGGATCTCTATCCACTAGAGACTATTGTACTCTACTGTATCACCTTCAAAGATTTCTCTTAGCTCTGCTCAATATTTGTCTCAAATATGCACTAAACACTATCCTTCAGTCTAGCACAAATATACTCACAAGTTTGTCTCTGGTCTGGCATAAATCTGCCCTCAACTCTACACCAAAACCTATCCTCAAATCTGTCCTCTAGCCTTAACATAAAGTTTGATCCAATCATAAATCAACTCTGCTAGATCTGCTCCAAGCCTTAACTCAAATCTTGAACAAATCAATCAATCAAATTTGCTCTCAAGTCTTCTCAAATACTTACCTCAAATCTATCCACAAGTCCTCTCAAAAACTTGCTCAATCTGCTCTCAAGTCTTCACTAAGACTTGTCTCAAATCTGCTCAACAAGTCCTCCCTAGAACTTGTCCAATATGCTCAACAAGTCTTCACCAAGACTTAACTCAAATATGCTCAACAAGTCCTCCCTAGAACTTGTCCAATTTGCTCAACAAGTATTCACCAAGACTTACCTCAAATATTCTAAAAAATTCTTCCCTATAACTTATCCAATATGCTCAATAATTCTTCACCAAGGCTTACCTTAAATCTGCTCAACAAGTCCTCCCTATAACTTTTTCAATTTGCTCAACAAGTCTTCACCAAGACTTACCTCAAATTTACTTGTAAGCAAAAGCTTACACAAATTTGTCCTTAAGCTTTCACAAAAGCTTGCTCAACTCTTTCCTTAATTCCCCTCTAGGACTTACTCAAATATTCCCACAATATTTCACAAAATCTTGCTTAACTTTGTCCTTAATTCCCCTCTAGAACTTACTCAAATATGTCCACTAGCTTTCACAAAAGCTTATTCAAATAAATTGCAAAACTTGCATACAAACCTCAACTTAATATTTTGCATAAAACCTCTTCAATACCACAAACAAGTTTCACTTAGAATCATTTTTAGCCACAAAAACATATAGATAATGATTAGAGACTCAATATGTTTCACACTCATAGAAACACTCAATAACTTCCAAACTCTCTTTCAAATAAATTTAGAATAAAGAACAATTTGTTTTACATAACTTGAACTATCACTCCAATGCATTCAATCAATAATTCCCATCCAACTTCACTCAATGAAACACAACTTGCTTTCAAACCCTAACCAAGTGTTTCACTATAATTCCAATAATTCACACTACGGAACTCAAACATTGACTCAAGATGATTCCAAATTCACATAACAATAATAATCACGTTCTTTCACAAATCCTAGCTCAAGATAGTTCTGAACTTCACATAACAATGATACTCATGATCTTTCACAAACCCTAACTCAAGATAGTTCTCAACTTCATATAACAATGATACTCATGATATTTCATAAACCCTAGCTCAAGATAGTTCTCAATCTCACATAACAATGATACTCATGATATTTCACAAACCCTAGCTCAAGATAGCTTTCAATTTCACACTCAAATATTCTCACAAACATTCACCAATCATGCACATGAAAACTCACTCAAATATTTCCAACAATGCTTATCAAACAAACCTTTTCACTCCAACTTTGCATTTCACAACATTCAATCCAACAATATTTCACTCATAAGGAAGATGTGCCCATACCTTTTGTTTTTATGGAGATATGTCTTCAAAACCTGTCTCAATCACAATCAAATCTTCTTTGCCAATCTCAATGTTAGATAGCAACAATCTATCTCAAAATCTCCACAAATATTCTCCTCAAAAATAAATTCACTATACAAAATTATCAAGTCTCAAGTACACCTTATAATCTCCAAACTTCTCAAACAAAGATTCCAATTACTTAATTTCACTATAACCTCCTTCAAAAATTTAATGCATAAATTAATCCAAATTTCTTACTTATGTCTCCCTACTCAAAAATTGCATTTAAAAAATAATTGACATCACAATCCAGAAATAATGCAATTCACTTTTAAATTAAAATTAAAACATTTACCACCTTTAACTAAGGTAAAAATAAATTTTACCTTAACCTCCTTATATCTCCCTAGGCGCTCACTATGCAACCTTAGACCACACGCTCAACATAAACAAACAAAAATTAAAGTACCTTTGTGTGCTCCTCGGTGGGATTCGATCTCAGGTCATGCTGCCGCTCGCACCCTAGCTGCGGCCTAATCGTCATGTGATCTAGGCACTCACTTGGGAGGGAAAAGTGCCTCATGCACTTAGTACCTTTGATCCGACACCAAAATAAAAATTAAAACCTTACCCCTTCGCATCCATCGAGACTCGAACACGGAACCTCCGCTCTCCCTACACCTTACACACCAACCACTTGCCACTAGCCCAACCAGTCGGTTGGTGACAAGGCTTTAAGCCTTGGTCAACTTATCCATCATGATTTTTGGGTGCCTTAAAAAATTAATATCCTCTTTGTCTTATGCTCACGAATTTCGTATTCAAAAAATATTTTCCCTTTCGCACATGCAATATTTCGAAGACTTGCATTTTTTTGGCAAGTCTTATGGTATTTATACCATATGCCAATCACCTTCGAACGTAAGCGGGGAGGAAGAAATATTAAACAAATTTGCGCCCACCCTAATTTAGGGTTTAAATAATTTTATTTTATAAATTAATTTATAATATAAATATTATAAATAATTTATAAATTACCTTTGGCTTTATTTTTAACTTTTAATATTATAATAAAATATATTATAATATTATTTCCTTTGGGCCTAGGTATTTTTCTCTTTCACCCTTAGACCTTATCTGACCTCCTTTAATATTATAATAATAAATATTATAATATTATTTCCTTTAGGCCTAGGCATCCCTTTCTTTCAGGGTATTTAACCATCCTTTTGACCAATCATGTGAAGCTCTTAAACCAAATCTCTTGGGCTTAAATTATAAATATTTTAACCTTCCTTTTGCCAAGTCCTGCACTGATTACTGGCATTGACTCTTGACATCAATGATAACACAACTACTCAAAATTTCCAACAAGGAACCCTTTTAGTCACCACCAGGAAGGTTCCATGGTTCCTCTTGATGATGGGATGGGACCAACAAGGAATCCTTTGTTGGTTTTATTTTGGTATTTTACTCTACTTCCCCTAGTATCTAATTTTTTGAAGAAGTCTTTGCATAGTATTCCACTAAACCTCATTTTATGGGCATGCTTCTGGTCCCTGGTGGCTTTCCCATGATCTTCTCATCCTCCCATATTTGAGCCTCTAGGGGATCCACATGTGGACTAGCAAGGTTTATTAGCCTCGTTGAGTCCTTACTTGACTCATCCCATCCCCCTTATTCTTTCCCTCCAAGGTCCTTGGGATTCCCCTTATGGGTGTGTTATTTGTGCCATTGAGCAATTATCCCTAGGTGTATGGAGTGTTGCAACCTAATTACCAAAGGTGGGTGGATTAATTTTAGGGTATTTCTACTAGATTTGTGGATAGGTCCTAGTGAATTGAGCTTTTGGAGGCCTAATAATCAAAGGAACCCTTTTAGTCACCATAAATATGGTTCCATGGTTCCTCTTGATGATGGGATAGGGCCTCATCACTAGCAAAAAGGTTGAAATCCTTTGTTGTTTTTTGAGTGAATAAATTTTCCTCGAGATGAGGAGAGCTTAGAGAATGCTATCAGTATTTGATTTAGACTATCCTTGGTTGGTGTTTTCTTCAAATCAACTACTTGGTATTTGGATGGAGCTTTAGGCTTGCTCATCTAGTTATTTTTGACAATGGCTTTGCTTAACTTTCCCTTAGGGTAGGTTCATTGTAGTGAAATATTCACTATAACTACTATCAAGACAAAACAAAAGGATATACTCGAGTCTCAGATAGGTGCATGGTGGTTTCCATATTGGTCAATGGAGACACTTTAGGGGGGGAGGTTGAAAGATTAAATCCTACAAGGAAGATTTTTTTGGCTCTGGTAGGTCATGAGCTGAAGGAAGAAAAGAATATTTAGAGGGACTAGAAGTAACCGGTACCAACAAAGGTGTTGGTGACTATGCTAGCATAATAATTTTAAAAACTATCATTGATTATTAGTTGCATTAGTCTACGGAAGATAGGACTTATCTTGAGGATAACATGGCAACCACCATGACAACTCTTTGTGCCACATTTTGAATTATATATATATATATATATATATATATATATATATATATATATATATATATATATATATATATATATATATAATTCTATTAGCAACCAATTTCATCTTACCATTTGGTGCATGTTTATTCCTTGGTGATAGCCACTCATTTTCCACCATCTACCTACCTCTGATTAGATGGAATCTTGTATATATGTGTGTGTAGGTAGGTGGCAGAAAAAGAGTGGCTATCACCAATGAATGAGCATGCACCAAATGGTAGGGTGGGATTGGTTGTTGATCATCTAAGGTTTGAGGCTTTGATTTTTTGTTTTTTTGAGGATTATTAGGGTAAATATTTTGGAGGCCATAACTTTTGAATACAAAAATGTTTTGCGCTTTTTTTTTTTTTCAAATTATACGATTTCTTGATCTCTACATATTGGTAATATTAGTTTATGGACCTATTCTAGTTTTAGGAGTTAAGTTATGTAAAATAATCCTCAAATCCTATTACTTTATTTTGAAAGGGTGGACTTCTTATATTCTATGTAATCAAAATCTTTGACCTCATTTTTTGGGAGATATAGATGGATTTGTGATAGTTGCAACAAATTTTGAGTCTTTTGGAGGTTTACAGGAAAAGAATTCAGGATGTGCTTTAGTCAATCCCCCTTCCTCATTTAGGTGATTGATTCATCTTATTCATGAGGACCTATCATTCATGATCTCTTTCTTCTTCTATTTCTTGTACTATTGTAAGTTTGTTATAGCTTTTCTTTTAAGCAGGTCCATGCAAAGCCTTTTTTGGTGACTGAAATCAAGTGATCCAAATGCAAGAGGAAGTCTTCAAATGGGGTGATGTATGTTATAATAGAAAAATCTATAATTAACCTTAAATCCTTTCTTGTCATGTCAACTTAAATTTAAGTTCATTTATGTATTTGGGGATTTGGTATTGGTACAAATAGCCCTCACCACTCTTTATTTTATTATTGGAGTGTTATGGTTTTTATTTGTGGATAATATAGTGATAAAAAATGGTGCCTGAAGGTGTGCCAATATATCTTTCTCTCTTTCATCCTTTTTTATGGTTTCTATATAATATTTGATTTAATGGATTGTTTCCATTCATTTCTAGAAAATATTGTAAATTTCAACACTATAACGGTTAGGTCAAAGGGACTTACCTAAGAGGAACAACTATGGAGCATGAAAGATCAATTATCATATGTAATATGGATACTAAATAAGGTTGTTGATATGGACTTCATTGTGTTAGTGTATCACCATTGGAATTTTCCATATAGAGGAGGTTGTGTACTAGTTGGATTGGTCCACACAAAGGTTAAAATAAAGATATATTCTTCATGCAAAATCTTATAGCAAAAAATGCTTTATATGAACATAGTTTCATATGAAAGTAATTATATGTGAAACTATGTTCACATAAAACCAAATCTTCCAACCACACTACATCATCCTTCATGATGATCAACAATTTGGGTTGATTATTTCATTTTAAAGTACTTTGTATGAAATCATGATCCAAAGATAGCTCAATTTAAGCTTGAGAAAAAACTCAATAATTTTGTACAAGACCCCTCTTTTTCCCCCTTCCATGAATGGATTATGGTCCAAAGTTGTGTCATAATTTAATTTTTTTTTCTAAAATAAATGTAGTTTCCTATATTTCCTCTTTTATTACATTGAATCCATTGCCTATGATAGTTTTTAAGTATTACCAATTATAACAATGTGTGAGAGGAACACTTCGTATAATAATAGACCCTTTATCTGCTAAGGTCCATTCATTTGTCTAAGTTACCTATACAAAAAGGATATATAGTAGCGTAACAAACCTCTAATGAAGTTAAGAAACTTCATAACAAGATTGTTGAACAATGCAAAGGTTAAATTTAAAAAGTTGTTATAATTTGTAGAGAACTTGTTACTTAACTATGAGAAATCTGAATTTGGCTTTCTTAATAAAACATTATCATCATGAATTATTACCATATTTATCATCATTTTAAATGAAGAACCAAATTCTTGGATTGTGACTTCTCTAGTCTTCTATCAAAAGGAAGCCTCTTTAGAAACATTAAATGCAACTAAATTCTTGTATGTTTTAACATGGTGGAAAAGGACTATAGTGAAGGTAATTTGAAGGGACGTCATGAGATAAGATCCTTTAATTAGTTTCGTTACTGAGTTTACTCATTAATAAGGTCAACCAATATCTTGGAATCAAGATCAACTATAGAAAAATTAGTGCTTTTTTTTAAGGGTTTGAGGAGAGATAAATGAATAGTGAAATTACATTCACATAATTGTTAATGTAAAATCTTAGTTTTATTGCAAAAGGAAATCATATCTCCATCATCATCATTATAAATTCTTGTTGCATCTTATCTTTAAAGACTAGATTATCTCTAGAGGTTCCATCAATAGTAATATTCAACTAGATTCTATTTGAATTTTTAAAATCACTTTATTACTTCCATTCTTATTGATAAAAAGAACCATAAGTATATATAATTAATATGAAATAAAAAATAATATATTAAAAAAATATCTTCTTAAATTAAAAATAATTCATAACCATTTTTAAAAATGAAAAGAGTACTTATGATTTAGAAGACTTTAAAATATTTTTATAAAATTGAGAGTTACTCTTTATCATGAAGGTTTGATTTTTTTTTTTAATAAAATTATTAAAAACAATGTGTTATTTCTCCTTTATCCATTCATCCCTAAATCTTACCATTGCATTCAAACATAATGGATAATATATAACACATTTTTAAACATAAACATTATAAAATCAAGCTTGATTAATAATCATGTCAAATTAAGCACTTCAACTTATTTATATTTCTTTATATATATATATATATATATATATATATATATATATATATATAGACCAAAATGTTTTTTGAATGGTCCCTTCTATCCATGTAAGGGAACTAAAATTCAAAATCAAATGCTTATGAGTTTAAGTCCTTATTGAAGGACCAAGCTAGTAGCTTATATAATGTCCTTTTAGTTCATGATAATGATGTCATATTTTTTCTATTAGTTGAAAGAAAGGGTTTTGAAAGGATCCCGAACCTTATTACAAAAGGAACAACTAACACCCTATTAGGGAGAGGGATGTTAGCAAGCTAAACAGAGACTAGCATCCAAAACCCATGTAGGAGAAACCAGTACAACCACCACCAGGGCGAACAAAAAAAAAAAGATAGACAGAAGGAAGACCATACGGTCTACAACTAACCCCCATAACCCATACAAATCAACCCACGTAGGGGCACCCATGCACAAAAAATAATCGAAACAAAAACAAACAAAAAAACTTAAAAAGACCCATCAAAAAATAGGCCCTTGACCAATACTGTTTACTGATGTCTGGGTTGTCCTTACTGAGGCCCTCCAAAATATGACCTGCATATACCTCTAGTCTCTAAATCATTGATACCTAACGAAAAATCCTCTCTCCAAATAGTTAGACCATCCTGGATCAACCTCAAATTTACCAAGAAATCAACTAATTGTACACATGCTTGAAAACCACATCCTCAAAGACCTAAAGGATTATTTTTGCCTTAGAAATCATATTAGCAACAAAATGACTAGGATTTTGAGAATATTTCACTAGATTTATGATATTAAGGGAATCACCCTCAATGATGACCTTACTCTACTCAAATTCACTCAGCAAAGAGATCCCTTGAAAGAGAGCCCGAGTTTCAACAAAATGACTCGATTAAGATCTCAACTTTTCAACAAAGGCTAGATAATATCATATTAATTCATAATAATTATAATAATTTAAAAGTATACTTATTATTTTTTAAATAAGCTATATAAAATTGAAATGGGTCCCACCCATACTACATGGTACCCACTTAGTGGCATTATAACACCTTGGTAATTATGAATGTATAGATTGATAAGATTATAATCTAGGCCTCTATACTACATGGTACCCACATAGTGGAATTATAACACCTTGGTAATTATGAATGTATAGATTGATAAGAATAGAATCTAGGCTTCTCCTTGAAAGTTGAGAAATATAATTGGTTGAAATAATTGCATTAATAGAAATATTCTTGTTATTATGTAATAAATTAAATTTTATTTTTATATATTTTTAATGGATTATATGAAATTAAATCATATCTATGCTTCCTACAACTTGATCGCATGGTGGTATTACAATAGTCAAAACAAGTCTCGTTGAAACAAAAGAATTTAACGTGTTGAACTCTTACCATTTACTTAAGCATATTAAATATTTTTCTATATAAATGTAAATATTATAGAAAATAAATTTCTCATCTAATAAAAATATCTAAATTAAAGCCATAATACCAAATATGCATTGTGTTGCACTTGAAAATTGAAATCTCAACAATTGAGCATTTCATAATACTTTTGAATAAGGTTAAATATATGAGATGTATAACGTGTTCTTTAAAGGTGGTTTCAATCTCGAGCTTTTTTTGGGGTCCTCTTAATTGTAGTAAAAGTTTATTGAGGTGGGGTAAATGAGAGTAAATGTTTATTGAGATAGGGTAGATGGTTATAGTGGTAGCTTTCCAAATTCAAATTGAGGGTTTATTGAGTTGGGACAGATGGTTATAGTGGTAGCTTTCCAAATTCAAACTGTACCTCATGAATAAAATAATGGAAACATTGTCAATTTAACTATTATTAAAAGTTATTTTAACATTTCATCAAACCATATAAAAATATTACAATAAACCATAATATATGAAAATTTAATTTTGTGGAATTCATGTTAGCCAAACATTCTCAATTGTTACTTAGTTTTTTTAAAAATAGAATTAAATAAAATTTAATAATAAATTTTAAAGAAGTACTTATAATTAGATAAACATAACAATATGTTAGTTAAAAAGTAAAGAATGCCACAAACTCAAAAAAAAAAAAAATACAAATAAGTAAAAAAAAAAAATTACTGGCAAGATGGAATTTGAAAATTTTATCTATACTTTCTTTGCAAAACATTTCTAGAGAATCAACAACTAACTCTTAAAAAATTAGTGTCTTTATATTTTATAAAGCTTTTAAATTAAAAAAAAAAAAAAAAAAACAAAACAAAACTTAAACCAAATAGAAAGCTATGTATGTCTTCTATATTAAAAAAAATATTGATGCATCTAAATCTTATCTTTTGTAATGTTTTTTTTTTTTTAATCTAACAAACAATTCATCTTTAAAAATTTATTGTCACCATAAAAAACAAAATAATATAAAAACACATTAGTTTCATTAAAAAAAAATTTACAATTTTTTACTATGTCCAATTTAAATGTGCAAGATGCAAATTGAATTTCCATTCCTCCTAATCATGGTTACCATTTACTTGCTGAAATCCTTTCAATTTTTGTAAATCCTCTTAGCATCAAGTCTTAGATGTGATTCTTCATGTAGCCTACAAATCACATGACAGCCCTCAAATTCATATTACAACTACTGAGATTTAACCCCTACAAAATTGACATAACTAAGAACTAAGTCACACAAACAAAAGAGAGAATCTTCTGAATCTTCTTCTGTCAAGATTACTGATAAAAGGACTTTTTATCACCACAGGATGTCAACTATCCCGGACCAATTAATGGATTACTATCATGCATAACCTGTGCCACACAATCGATCTTGCATAATGATGTATAACTTATCTTACACGCTAATCTTGGCGATAAGCTTCTTCTTCTGACAAAGTAAAATGCTGCAAAATCTTGGCAATAATCTCTCAAAGAGAAGTTGAGAAATTTGAATGAAAGCAATAAAAGGATATCAACATTGTATAATAATGATCGTAAGAACTACATTTGCAGCTCAGTTCAGAGCATGGTTTCTGTCGTTGGAATGCACCACTCTCAAAATCTGGTGCAGTGCAGTTGCTATCTCATTTGCTGATGTCAATTTACATTCGTCCTCAACCTGGAGGATAAACAAATTATTACCAGAAAGGAACCAAAAAAACAAAAAAAAAATGAGGCAAAGTATATGAGAAAATGGCTTAGGGCATTAATTTTCACCTTTATGTTGAAAGAGAACATGACGGTCTGGTCTATTGTGGTGATGTTGAGATGCAGGGTGGTCATGTGAAGGCTTTCCAGAGCTGTGATGACGTTCACAAGCTGTCCCGGCCTTTTTCTGGACAGTATCTTGATGCTGGCGTGGGTTTCGATCAAGGTCACCTCTATATCTGCTATTATTGTTGATTCTGCTTCTCTCAGCTCTTTGATGCAGGTGTCCAATACGTACTTTGAATTTGAATTACTGGAACGGGCAGAGCAAGGTTTTGGAGGAGTGATTAAACAATTTTGTGGAATATTACTAGTCCTCCTTTCCTTGCTGTCCTTTTTAATCTTCTGCAGCTGAAGCGACTGCAATACCTGTTCCAGCTCTTTCACCAGATCTATGGCCCCGCCAATAATGGACGCCTGATCTCCCTGCATTATCAAAACAATACAAGACGTAAGCTTTGCTTCATGCATTTCTTCAACCATGAAAAATATATATACAGATCTTTTACTTGAGGGTTATTTGAAATTTCTATATGAGAGTCGCCATTTTCTTTTAAGGCTATCTAAGCTCATTTCCATGGATCTAACGCATCCTCACTGTAAATTATTAAAGCTGCTATTCACAGATGAAAATTGCTGTCCAAACTTACTTCATATCGCTGTATAATATAATCGATTTTGACAATAGGAAAATGTGCTTGCATAATACTAAAGGAAAATCTATTGTTTTGTTTTCTAATTAACTGTTATGCTTTCATAAATATTGTACTGTGCAAATATTCAGACCAAGCTCTCCCAGACCTGCAGGACTAATGTTCTGATTTGTAAATTAAGGACGGCCAGTTGGAAAAGGAAGAAAGTAAATTTGCTCTAACATGAATTTTCATACTTCAAGTGCTCTAACAGAGGAAGAATTCAGGATAAAGCATGAAATATAGGATCTTAGGTTAATGACTAGGCCAAGCAATTTGGAAATTTTCTGAGAGAAGAAAAAAATTATTCATAATAATGAGAAATGAGGGGAGAGCGGAGTAAGAGAATGTAAATCCAAGTTACCCTTTGAACATATGAGTCTGGGATTAGAGGGGAGTAAGAGAATGTAAATCCAAGTTACCCTTTGAACATATGAGTCTGGGATTAGAGAACGCAAGACGCCGAGATGCTCGTTCATCTGCTTTCTGCGGTTGCGCTCCACCTCGATGTGGGTCATGCGTTGGCTTTCCACTTCCTCGCTGTTCTTCACAGCCTTGACGCGTTTCCTCTTCCTTCGCTTGCCGCCATCTCCCTCCCCCTTTTCTGTAATCGCCAAAGCCATATTTTGAGCATTCATCATTGGATTCTCCTGCTGCTCTTCTTGGGTTGCGGTGTCGCTCACGCCGAGATCCTCCGCCGCCTCCGAGTTCGAACGGGACTGAAATCCCACCGCCGTAACGCAGCTCTCCTGCTCCGCCCCCCCCTGAACTTGTGCATAGTTCATAGCGTTAAACTTCCCATAATTGTTATTATTATCACTATCATTACTGTTATTGTTGTTGGTGTTTTCGTATCCAGGGAGAAGAAGCTCCGCTTGCTCGGGGTCGTAGTAGATGGGGGAAGTCAAAAGCTTTTGAAAACCGCCCATCCCTCCACCATGCCAGGGCGTCGTGAAGTCGTAGGGAATTCCCATTTCCATATTCTCCTCGCTCATCATCTCAAAGTAAACTAAATATTATTAATTCTCCCTGAGATACCTAAACACAGAGGGACATGAATGAATTCGTTTTTGCTTGTTTCATTAATTCATGGTGAGGAAACTGCAAAGGAAAACAAGGACAAAATTATTAGGGGGGAGGGGAGGGGAGGGGAAGGGGACTGTGAGGAATAATGAGCCTACAGCATGGCTGACGGCATTCTCTTGTTGGAAGTGGCTTTTCAAGTGCCGTGGCGAGTACATGAAGTCAGCATATGATGATGACGGACATGAACAGAACACCAGGGGACGGATTTCGATTTTTTTTTCTCTTGCTGGGCCTTGAAACTGTGTGTCCCCTTTTTCCTGTTGGTGTGTAATCATGTCCTTTGAAACAAGGGCACAGTCATTTCAGTCATTTCTTCTCTCACTGTTAATAAAAAACGAGGCAGATCATATTCTCTACTGCATGGCTGTCCTTATCTCGTTGTAGGCCTAGGAAATATTCGAATTCGGAATCTTGCCTTCCCTATGCAAAAAAAAATTCAATTCTGCCATGGGCAATACCCAGGCCCACAGCTGTTTCCTATTTTTCAAGGAAAACAACAAAAGCCCCCAGAATAAGAAGACTGGCCATTCCCCAGGGCTTAAACGACTCGCATGTTCATTTACGGACGTTACCACGTCCGTTGGATCAAATCAATGGTCACGCTTTTGTCTGACCAATTTCCTCTGGGAAAATGAATATATTTATGTTTGCTCTTCTTCTTCTTCTTCTTGTCGGCAAATAAAAAATGAAAAAGTTAGTTCAGCTGCTTCAAATTCAAACCTCTAATAAAAGAAAATGGTTGAAATTCCCTGTCGTTTTCAATAGGCCAAAACATGCATTTAGCCACCAGGGAAATCACACCATCAAACCAGGAGATCAGGAATTCAAATAATGTTGGTCTCTAAACTTTTCAAAATCTTGGAAAAGAACCCCACTTTGAAACTTTAAAAGATTTCAATTAGCTAGTGAAGGTTTTAAAAGTTTCAGTAGTCTCTTTTAATTTAAATACTTATTTTTTTTTGAATTTGGTTGTTGTGAGAAATTTTTTGATGTGTAAGTAGTTTCTGTTTAATCATGATGTTTCTAAAATCTAAAATTATATTTATTAATAGAAAATTTAACACAAAACTTAAACCGCAGTTTAAAACTTCAACAAAACTTAAAATTATATTATTATAATATAAATATGAGTGAGCAATTTTATTATATAATTAGATTAGTTAAAATATTTTGAAAGTAAGTACCTATAGGGAATCTTAGGAAACAACTAAACCTCATTAAATATTCAATTTCCTCATTTCCACTCTGCAAGTCTCACTTCAAAGCTGAGAAAAGAAAAAGATATATATTTAAAAAAGAAAGAATTCAACAACCTAGATTATTAGGTAAACCCTAGGTTGAAACATTGGTAGATTCAAGACCCTAAAATCCCCTAGGTGAAAACATAGGCAGGTAGACAGACCGGTTTTTGACCTAATTTGACCTAGAAGAGTTTCAACCCTGAGGGCAAAAGATTTGTACAGAACAATATTTCTTTCACATTTTTTACTTTTTAGAGGCAAAATGAAACCCATGGATGTAGATGTAGACAACTTGGCACGGTTCCACAGGCAATAAGACTATGTCAGCTGGGCCCACTCCATTGGCATGCCTAGTCATCACACAGGTCACTGCTTGTACTTATTCCAGGGCTCAGAACAGTCCGGCCTAGTTGGCAGCCCGGCATTGGAGGAGACCCGTGGAGAGATAAGATAAAAGCGAGATGGGGTTTCCAAGGCAGCAAAAAATCGGAGGTGGATGGAGAGAAGGCCGCTGCCAGGTGGCAGCGGACCACCTCCACCTGTACTTTTGTGCTTTTCCGGATGGATTAGCCTTTTCTCCGTTGTCGCATCCGCCACCATCGGCGCGCCGTCCCGCTGGCCGTGCATCGCACATGCATTGCCTGCACTCACTTTTGTCGTTTTCCTTTTAACCGTTTCCGGAGTTTCTCGTCCCAATATTTTGTAATTTTTTATTACTTGTACGCCCTTTGACCGTTCAAATGTGACAGCCCCTCGGAAAAAAAAAACTCTAAATTTGGAAATACAACATACCGTCTAGGTTGTAAGGGGATTCTTAACCATTGTTTTGAATTTCTTAAAAAGACGGGGTCGGTCTTTATGAAAATATAGAAATTGCTTAATTTGTTAACATAGTTTGAATTTAATTTTTTCAATTAAAACCTAAAAATATAAAAATATACAGAATTGGAATGTGAAGGATTAATTAAATATTTATTTATGTCCACTTAGAAGATTGTGAAGTGATTCAACTAATTCCTAGGTGTCTAGGGACTTGAACTAGGAAGTTTTGGGAAGTGGAACGTGCCTTCGTAGGGTCCAATACACCGCCCCATCAACTACCTCGTTATTTCACACTTCACTGACTTGATTGTCATTTTGACAGGGGGGGAAGGGGGCAAAACCACCCACAACCCAAAGGCAAAACCACCCACAACCCAAAGCACATTATACGGATCCAAGAAACCAACTAATTGGATGGAGAAAATAGTTTCTATCATTCTCTTCCAAAGAGGAAGAACTCAATAGCCTATGGGATAAGATATTTGGATTAACACATGATGAAGGTAAATAGATCACAACAATGTTGTGAATACCATCTATTTCAAGTTCTATATATTATATAAAAATAAACCATCATCTTTCACAAAGGTTCCATGGTTATCCCCCAAAAAGGACTTGTGCTAGATTTCAAAGGGTTATATGGTATAGGGCACTCAAATCCTTTTATATTCCCCCTCATAAGTGGCATCTAATTTTTTATTTTTTAAAATTATATTTTATTGTAAATATTTACATCATAATGATGCTTATTTTTTAAGATTTTTTTTTATTTGGATAGTGTGAGAAATCTTTATGACCAACAGTTTCATCTTAATTATGATCCCTCGTAAAGCCGAGAGCTATACTTATCAATAGGGAATTTAACACACATCCACCCCCTCACACACTCACCCACCCACGCCTTAAACCTTGGACCTCCCGAAGAAGAGCCAAAGGCTTATTTTTAAGATATTACTTTGATAAATTATTCATATTATATTTGGAAGGAATGTCACATCCATTACTAAGGATTATGATATACACATTATAAAAATATATTTCAAATTTAAAGCTAGATTGTTTATTTGAGTTGGAGTGATTAAGACAACTTATATTTTATAAATAAAGAGTTATCTTCTATGGAGTTCAAGTCTCTACACATATGAAAGAAGGTTCTAGTTGAAGTCTCTTCAAATAGAAAGACCTATATAAATAAAGATAGAGTTCAAGTCTATATACAATAGAAAGTTTTAATTGAAGTATCGTTAAATAAAAAGACCTAAATGAATGGTTTTAGTTGAAGTCTCCTCGAATAGAAATACCTATATGAATGGTTATAGTTGAAGTCACTTCAAATAGAAAGACCTATATGAATGGTGAATATTTGACCCCTAGTAAATTGTCATAACTCTATCATAAAAATTTGGGATATCAAATATCTAAAAGTTATAAAACCATTGAATAGTTTTCTATATGAATGGTTATAGTTGAAGTCTCTTCAAATAGAAAGACCTCTATGAATGGTGAATATTTGACCCCTAGTAAATTGTCATAACTCCATTATAAAAATTTGGCATATCAAATATCTAAAAGTTATAAAACCATTGAATAGTTTTCTATATGAATGGTTATAGTTGAAGTCTCTTCAAATAGAAAGACCTATATGAATGGTGAATATTTGACCCCTAGTAAATTGTCATAACTCCATTATAAAAATTTGGCATATCAAATATCTAAAAGTTATAAAACCATTGAATAGTTTTCTATATGAATGGTTATAGTTGAAGTCTCTTCAAATAGAATGGTGAATATTTGACCCCTAGTAAATTGTCATAACTCCATTATAAAAATTTGGCATATCAAATATCTAAAAGTTATAAAACCTTTGAATAGTTTAAAAATAATAGAATTGATTTAATTTTGAATATTTTTAATTTACATATACAATAGAAAGTTCTAGTTGAAGTTTCTTCAAATAAAAAGACCTATATAAATGGTTCTAGTTGAAGTCTCCTTGAATAGAAATACATATATGAATGGTTATAGTTGAATTCTCTTCAAATAGAAAGACCTATATGAATGGTGAATATTTGATCCCAAGTAAATTGTCATAACTTCATCATAAAAATTTGAGATATCAAATATCTAAAAATTATAAAATCATTGAATGGTTTAAAAATAATAGAATCAATTTAACTTTGAATATTTTTATTTTTACTAATAAAAATATTATTATCATTGTTTTTTTTTTGTTACATAAAGACATATTGATAGTATTGTTATACAAATTTTTATAAGAACCTTAGGACGGGAAATCATAGAGAACCCATGAGGTGGAGACGAAAAAAAAGTCAACTACAAGTGGCAAAGAAGATAATGTTAAAGTTTATCGATGGGATTAGTTTATGAATTATTATTATTATTATAAGTTATTACTAATCAAAACATAATTTTATAAGTTTCAAAATATTTGTAATTTAATATTTAAAAAGAAAGTGCTCAATTTTATCTAGTTTATTATGTCAAACCGAACTCTAATAGTTATGGTAAGTCATATTTCATATAAAATGGTCAAGTTCAAATCTCAAAGGACAAGTTAATTTAGAATCTATCAAAAGATGGTGGATACTCAATCAAGTTGCAATATGTAGATTTAGAGCAATCAAAATTTCTTACTCCCAAAGATTTCCCTTGGAAGTATGTTTGGTCACTAAACTCTCTCCTAAGGCCTCAACATTCCTTTGGTTAGTAGTCTAAAGTAAGATTATTGTAGGATAGTGTCTACAAAGAATAAGATATAATAGACCTTTAAATGTGCCTTGTGTGAGAAGGATTCAAAAACATCAAATCATTTACTTCTTCATTGTCCATTTGCTCACAATAATTCGGGTTGCTTTTTCAATTTATGTAGCTCCATAGACATTGAAAGAATTGATGAAATGTTGGATTGGTTATTTCAAAACTAGATCATTATGTATTCTATGAAGGATTGGTCCTGTCATTATTTATTAAAATTTGTGGCATGAAAAGAATAATAAAATTTTAAAAAATAAATCTCAAAATCATATCCAAGTTTGAAAATTGTATTATTGCCTCTCTTGTATAATGTTTATAGGTATGGTTTTCATGATGGGAAGTCTCAAATGCAAAAAAGAGGTGTTAGCCACTTAGTTATATGATTTGAACATACAATGAAGGGTCATCTATGCCAATGGAATTAAAACAAGGAATTTGCTTTGATCTTAGGCAAAATGGAAATGTCCAGAAATTAGGATTATTAAAATTAGTTTTGATGGTGCTTCTAGAGGAAATCCAAAAAAAAATAATGGAGGTGGTATTTTTTGAAATAATAAAGGAAAAATTCTCCCAACTTACTCAAAATATTATGGAATTACAACTAACAATTATGCAATGGCTAGGGATCTTCCTATAGGGATTAAAATTCTAATTAAAACAAAATGGAAATATATTTCAATTAAGGGAGGCTCACACATTATTATTAATGCTATAAACAAAAAAGGATGTGGGGATATGATAAAAAATAACATAATTTTTTATGTTTATCAATTATTGTTAGAGGTAATCTCATGGAAATGTGAGCATATCTATAAAAAATAAAAACGAGTGGTGGATAATTTAGCCCATCATGGAGTTGATATTCATCTTGGTGAAATTTAAATTTTAGAAGGCAACTCACCAAGTGAGAATTCATCTCTTAGTGAAAATGATGTCAAGTATTTGATTGTCAAAATATGACACTACGAGAGAGATGAAAAATGTATTTAATAGTGGTAAGTCCTTGGGTTTTCATCTAGGACATCCAAGTTCAAATCTCGGTATGAGGGGATCAAGACCCCTCCTAAAAAATTGCACTTTACCCTAACATTTCAGTGTTTCAAATCCCACTCAAAGAAGCTAATACAATATAAAGTAATTAGAGAAATTTTCTATGGTCAAGAACAAAGGAGAAGAGTAGAATTTTACTTGTAGCTTGGGAGAGAGTGTGCAATGATAAATCAAGTGAAGGACTTGGGCTTAGAAGAATAAGGGATATGAATAAGGGATTGGCAGCAAATATGGGATGGAGACTAGTGAAGGAGGGTCATCCCTCATGGGTAAAAATTCTAAGAAATAGATACCTTGACAATCACAAGGATAGTAGATTTTTAACCACTCTAGAACCTTGTTAAGGATCTTCATTATGGAACCATTTAGTAAAGGGTAGAGAGATGTTATGGAAAGGAACCCAATGGAAGGTAGAGAATGGTAGGTCTATCAACTTTTGGGAAGATGCATGGCTAGAGAAGTACCCATTAGTGAAGGATGAGGAGTTAGAAGGTACTAGAGTAGAGTTAAAACTAAATTATAGGAATATGGTGAGTGTTCTATTTGGCTATAGAAGGACACAATGTAATATGGAAGGAGCTAAAAATCCATAATTAGTAGGAGGACGAGATCCACAAGCTAACACCTAAACTAAGAGCATATTATGCTAGCCCAAATTTGGCTAAAGATATAGTAGTATGGAGAGTTACGCATGAAGGGTCGTTCAATGTTAAATCAACCCATGATCTTTCACATATAGCTCCTAAGGAGGGATTTCAATGGGATTGAATATGGGGTAGAAAAACAATTCCAAAGTTAACACATTTTATTTGGCTGGTAGTTCAAAATAATATTTTAACAATAGATAACCTTCATAAGGGAGATTTTGATTCCCTGGTAGATGTTACCTATGTGAAGCTCATAAGGAATCTGTGAGTCACATGTTGCTAGAATGTAATTACTATAATAAAGACGATGGGGGTGGAGTGGGTTTTGCCTAATAACATGGAAATATGGATAGAATAATGAGAGAAGCCTTTTAAAATCCTAAGATTGAATCAAATTTAAAATATGATTCTCTTTCATTATGTGTGGAGAGTTTGGTTGGAGAGAAATAGAAGGATTTTTAAATGGAGAATAGATCTACAACCAAGAATAGGGAATACATCATAACAACCATAATGGATAATATCAAAGTATTAAAAGTGCATGAGAGTCTAGAGTCATTGGAGGAGGCTAAATTAAGTGAAAAATAGAACCTAAGTCCAGTTGGGCAAATGACAATCCTTGAGGAGGTTTGAGGAGCATGACCAATTATCAACCACCAAAAAAAGGATGGATGAAACTAAATATTGATGGGGCTTCTAAAGACAATCTAGAGAAGGATGGATGAGGGTAAGTGATAAGGGATAGCCAAGGAATGGTGATCGAAGTGATGAGTGAATACTTGCGTATTATAACTAGTCATCAGGCTAAAGCTAGAGTGGTGTTGGTAGGAGTAAATATGATAAGTCTAGTTGGGGGTTAAAATACTAATAATTGAGGGAGACTCACTAAATATTGTTAATTACCTCAATAAAAGGTTGGTGTAGAGTTGAAGAGTAGTAAAAATCCTAACAGATACACTAAGATCCCTGAGTTAACTAGAAGAATTTCAAGTGGCACATGTATAGAGAGGGAAATAAGGTGTTGATTGGCTGGCCAATTGAGGAGCTCTCAAAGAGGAAGATAAAAAATAGATATCGTCAGATGAGATCCATAAAAATATACTCTATCTAGTGGAAAAGGAAGGAGGATATTTAGAAAGTCAAGTCAATGGATGAAAGTTCTAATTTTCAAAATATCTATAGTAAATTGTTTTCTAAAAATTTATAGACTTGTATGCTAAGGGATCATTTTTTTGGAGTTCTATGGGATTTATTAGCTTGTAGCTTTAAGAATTTGAGAAATCTACTGAGGGACCCATTTTTCAAGATCTATAGATTCATCTATTAAGGGTTCCTTTTTTTGAAGATCTATGGATTTTTCTATTAAGGGTTCCATATTTTGGAGATTTATGGGTTTATCTACTAAAGGTTTTATATTTTATAAAACCATGGGCTTGGCTATTGAGGGTCTCATTTCTAGAGATGTGTAGGTTTTTGAATTTTTGAAAGCATTATGAGACATCGAGTGAGAAAGGTTTCATTTTTTGGAGATATATGGATTTTTCTACTTAGTGTTCCAATTTTTGAATATTTGTGGATTTGTATACTCAAATATATGAATGTAAAGAGACTGGTAATGAATGTAAATCCATAGAGATTTGAACAAAGTTAGTTCAATGATTTGAATATCTCGTAACCATTAGAGATGAGGCTTTTTGGTTGGTACTACTAGACAAAGCAGTCTAAGATTGTAAAATAGTTTAGACCCTTTCAAAAACCTAGATTTTACCCTAATAAAATAAATGTATTTGATAGAAAAGAAAATGAATAATATCTTTGATAAGAGAGAAAGCTAGATATGGTTTAATTGACCTGACATCAACTATGATATTTTAGTATTTTGATGTGAGTGACCCCAATACATGCCACATATAGATTCTAAAAAAAAAATTGTTATAGATATTCTTCATCCTCATTTTTAATCATGTTACTCTTGAAACCTTAAAGTGTAAGGGATAACCTCTATACTACTTATATTTCCATTACAATGAGAGGATTTTATACTACTTGAGGAAAATAAAGACAACTTACCTAAAATAAACTTGACCTCTTCTAGCTTTTTTATTTTAAATTTTTTCTCCAAATCTTCCTTTGCACCTTTAATTTCCTTTGAATTTGAACATGTACATTGTACTTTCTCATCTCTTATATTCTTATTTGTTTCTTCTACTGATTGATTTAAGTGAACTACGATGGTATTTGTCATTTGATGTTGCAAATAGGATTTCTTTTCCTCTTTTTAGGAGTGAAATATCCTTGATGTAATTCATCTACTATGACTATATGATCTCCATCATCCATTTTGATGTTTATCTCGTGATCAAAAAGTTCTATCTTTTTTTCATTGTTTTTCTTTTACAATTTCTTGATATATGCCCATTCTCATAACATTTATAGCCTCAAAATCTAATGTTTTCACAATCCACATGTTGATCCCATTCTCTTGATCTAGATTTGATTTTAATGAATTATGGCAAAGGTTTTGAAATATTCATAGTAGTATATATCTAGGTATATACAACATGTTTTTACTTCTTGGTAGTTGATCCCTCCTTGATGAATTTCCCTAGAGTGGTGCCAATATTCTTCAAAACATACTTATTAATAAACTAATATGAAATTCCAAAAATCCTTACCCATACTAAAATCTTTTTAATAGTTTTTTTATCAATAGAAAAATTCTCATTTCATTGTCTTAAATATAGGGAACCTCTCCCTTTAAACCATAGGCCATCACCCACTATTTTATCCCTAATTTTCAAACTTGAAAAGATCATGAGAGAAAAATGTTTAAGAAAAAAATTCATGGAGTAATTTGAATTTTATCCTCATTTTCACTTGATCCAATTTTAAATCTCCAAAAACCCTAGTTAGTATCCTTGAAACCTACATATTAATTCTCTACTTTTAAGCACCTATATATCATCTTGGATCATCTCGTCCTTGATAATCAATTCTAGTGTAATATCTATAGCCTTGGTTGGTTTTTTCATATATTTACTTTTCCTCTTGTCTCCAACTTAAGCATTCATATATCTAATTAACACATCCTTACTTCTAATTAAAAATTTTAAATATAACCTTCTTCCATGTTACCTAACTTTTTCTCATATAAATACTTTATTTTTTTAATTTTCACAAAATTTGGAGCAATAAAAGGTGAAGCTCACTCCTTGCTCGTACATATTTTTTATTCACTTTCTCATACTCTGTCTAAAGATCTAAAAAAATATGAGGTTCTCTCCTAACTTATAAAATTAGTTTTTTAACATAAATAAAATATATAATAACATCTTTAAGATAATATTACTTTATTTATGTTGGGGCAACACAACTGTTCAAGATTGGACTCTTTTTTGGGAGATCCAAGGTTCAAACCATGACATGTGTGTTGTTGTGTTAATCCTCTACTTATAAGCTTAGCTCTCGACCTTACGAGGGGTCATTGCTGGGATGGAAATGTTCAGTCTAAGTTTTGGTCATACGAGTTTCTCACACTAACCAAATCAAATAGAAATAAATAAAATAAAATAATATAAAAGATTACTTTATTTATAAAATATATTTTTCAATGAATTTACTTAGGTTTTTACTAGTGATCTTGGTCCCTTCATACATAATTTTTAATGTACACGGGTTTTTATAAAGGGTCTCGAACCCCTTGTCGGGGTTGAACTTAATTTTCTTAAATAAAAACCCACAAACTTATCACTATGATCTGCACCAGGTACCTTACTGGCAAGTTTCCTCAATTCTTGTAAGGAGGGTCGTCAATCCTCAGAAAGAGGTCTAAGGTTCAAGTCTAACGACCTGCACCAGATACAAAAAAAAACTTCTTCGATTAGCCTGAAAGGTATACCTAGATGGGACTGGCCCTGTGGAATGGAAAGTCCTGGCCCCAGGAATACGGGGAACAGTTTTCCTTAACATAAGGTTTTAGCAGCCCATGTGATTTGAACCCTGCGCTTGTCAATTACTAAAAATAGTACGATTGTGACCAAATTTCCTATGTAATTGAAAAAAAAACTTCATAAATCTATTTATAAAATATATTTAATACATCAAACAAAAATTATATGTATAAAAGTTACATAGGGAGTTGGTCACAACCACACTATTTTTTAGTAACTGACAAGTGCAGGGTTCAAACCATAGGAGCTGCTCCCACCAAACCTATTTCGCTTCTTTATTATTAACCTGACTTGAAATTGAAAACCAATCACTTCGAATTATAATTATATTTTCATTCATAAAAAAATATTTAAAACTTTCATCCATTTATTGTTGACCTAACTTGAAAAAAAAACAACCACCAATCACTCCGATTATAATTATATATTCTTTCATGAAAAAAAATATTTAAAACTTTCATCCATTTAAATTCCAAAAACCTGCATTCATTACTTACATCGTATCTACGAATATCATATAATTTGAAACTCTTTATAATTTAAAAAATATTATTTTTTTTATAAAAAATAAAGTGAATAAATTAATAATAATGTTGAATTATAATATGTAATTATAAAAATTATAAATTCTTTTTTATTGAGTTTAGTGTAAGAACCTCATCCCAACCATGACCTATCGTAAGGATGAGAGTTATTTGTAGGAGTTAAACACACAACCATACACACCCACTCCTTCACACACTCGCTACCACGGTTTGAACCTTGAACCTTTTGAAAAAGAACAAAAGCCCAAACTATTGCAGTGCCCCTCACCCTCTTAAGATTAAAAGAAAAAGATATATGAAAGTAAAAGGCTAAAAAAATGTCGTTAAGGTTTAACATAACATACTTATTAGTAAGGGTATATATATATATATATATATATATATATATTATTTTTTAAATTTATTATTTTATTTATAATTTTTAAAAAATATTTAATTTTTAAATTATGAAAAAATAATTATATTAGTTTTTTTTATTTGGTTACTGCGAGAAACCTGTACGATCAATGCTTAAGTTGAGCAATCTCCTCCCAACCATGATATCCTTCGTAAAACCGAGGGTTGTACTTATCAATAGAGAATTTAACACAAAGCCACCACACACCTACCCCCTCACACTGCTGAGAAGTCTCCTTCCAACCATGATCCTTTGTAAAACCGAGGGCTATTGATAGTATAGCCCTCGGTCTTACGAAGTATCATAGTTAGAAGAAAACTGCTCAACCTGAACGTTGATCATAAAGATTTCTCACAATAACCAAATAAAAAAAAATTATATTAATTTTTTATATAAAATATATAATAGAAAATAAGTTTTGCACAATGTAAAAGGTTAAACCCCACACTTTTGTAAAAGGTTAAACCCCTATACCAATAAAAAAAATAATAGATTAAAGCCCAAAAACTATATTAAGGTTAAAAGAAAAAATATATGAAGGTAAAAGGCTAAAAAAAAAAAGTGTTGTTAACATATATATATATATATATATATATATATATATATATATATATATATATAATTTATTTAATATTATTAATTTATAATAAAATAAATAAATTTATTATTTTATTTATAATTTTTAAAAAATATTTAATTTAAATTATGATAAAAAAATTATATTAATTTTTATATAGAATATATAATAGAAAATTAGTTTCACATTTTTTAATTTTTTTTGCTTTCATAATATAAAAGATTATGGATCCTTTCAAAACCTTTATACCAATAAAAATAAATAAATAAATAAATAAATAAATAAATATATATATATATATATATATATATATATATATAATAGAAAATATATGGATTATATTTATATGAAAGTTTTTTTTAATAATATTTTTTATACACATATGTTATGGAGATTGAACTCGGGTCACATAACCGTAAATAACATCATTATTGGTAAACCACACTGATAGAGATTTTATATGAAAGTTTAATTTTAAAATTATTTTTAAATTTATAATTTTTATCCCTGATCATAAGAAATATGTCTCTCCTTACTATGGAGTCCTAAAAGTTTAAATGTACTTCTACATATCTATTCAAACATTTGTATTTTTAATAAAATAAAATAAAATTATAATTAAAACTTTATATAATTTTGAGGTTTATAGAGCCAAGAAATACAGACTTAAAACTACCAAATATAGCATATCATATTTTATGAATAAATTGTACCATAATGTATGTATAAATTAAGCTTGATGAATAATTCTTTAAGATTTAAATTTTATTTAAATTGGAGTGGGTGTGTGGTGGTTGTGTTAAATTTCCTATTGATAAGCATAGTTCTCGGTTTTATGAGGGGTCATGGTTGAGAGGAGATTGCTTAGTCCTATGCGTTAAATTTATTTTAATTTCTATAGACTCAAATCCATGGATGATTTGATTTTTAATAATCAAGATAAATTCAAGCCAATAGGTCCTTGCAGACACCGCTAACAGTATGTCGTTGGAATTTTGTCTCAATGACTTGAGTTTAAATCATTAGGAGGAAGGCTTCTTTTTGCTATGCCCTGGGAAGTGTGGCCCCCAGTTGTGCCACCTATTATATTTCATGTTTCTTCAACAAAAAAACTCAAGCCAATAGAAATCAAGGTTCAAACCACAGGAGAACAACAATTTGGGGTTAAAGTTTTCTTTAAAATGTCCAAGGTTCAAACCACGATGTGTGTGTCTGTGTTAAATCCCCTATTGATAAGATCAACTCTCCCCCTTATGAGAGTTCATGAGAGGATGAGTGTTCCTGGGAGTTCATGGTGGGATGGGGATGCCTAGCCCTAGGCGCATCAATCATACGGATTTCTCACACTAACCAAACAAAAAAAAAAAGTCATTTGATATCAATAGGCTTCTTTAGGGAGACCTCAAACTAAGGCTTTCTTTCTCCAGGTTGCTTGGACTATTGGCCCTTCTTGCATTCTATGGCAGATTTGGTTGGAAAGAAATCGAAGAATTTTTCATGATAAGAAGCTTATTGTTCCTCAACTTTGGCAGTGAATCATTGGTATGATCCAGGAAACTATCTCTTCTAAATTCCAGATTAGTCTTCCTTTGGAGCAGTCAGATATTTTGATGATGCAGAGTTTGGGATTTGTGGAGAATGGTCCTCGTCCTTCTATTTCATCTGGTAGAAGAGATGTTAGAAAAAAGGTGTAGAGAGATGGTAGATGGCGTCCTCATCCTCCAAGGGTGTTCAATATCGATACGGATGGGTCTTCTAGGGGTAATCCTGGGCATGCTGGTATTGGAGGAGTTGGGAGATATAGTGTTGGGAATGCTTGTTTCATTTTTTCATGCTATAAGGGGATACACTCTAATAATTATATGGAGGCTCTTGCTATCTGTTGTGCTTTGGAACAAGGGTTGGCTATGGGTTGGTGGAGGATAATTTGTGAGTCTAATTCATAGATTATTATCAATTTGTTAAAGACTCACCATATTGATAATGTTCACTAGAGGTTGACCTTGGTTGTTCGACAGATTCTTCAAATCTGTTGTAATTTGGAGTTTATCTCTTTTGTTTGGCCAAATGGGCTTCTCAGTTTTAGGGGAATTGGTCTGTTAAGGGTTGGGATCACCTCCCTTTTGACTGTTCTCAGCATCTTCATAATTTACTTGTTGAGGATATGTCTGGTTGAGGTTTTTGTTGGCTATTTTTTGGTGGTTGTTTGTTCTCAGCTGTAAGGTTTCTTTGATCTAATAAATTTTTACCCCTTTTTTATTAAAAAAATAGGCTTCTTTATTTTGTTGAGATCTCAAATGAATTCCTCCCTTCATTTAAATATTATATGTCATTGTCACCTTCTTCCTTTAAAGCTATGATTAATAAATTCATCAAACAAAATATTTACAAGAGATAAGTCCACATCACTTTGAACTTCTCTACTAAAAGTTGATTTTTTTTTAATAATACTTTTAGTTGAAAATGGATGGCCTCATTATCTAACCCTACTATATATAAAAACCATTAATTGTTTGAATTAAAATTTGACCTTAGAACTTGAGGTTTTGATGCAATTCAAATTTTAATAACTTTGTTAAACATATCAATTTATAAAGCATGATGTGTTAAAAAGAAGAACAAAAAGAGCAATTATATTAGAATACTTATCACCCAAAAGAAATACATATAAAAAGGGTTGAACCAAAAAATTATTCATATTCAAACTTAAAATAATGGATCTACTACATTTTGGTCCAACATGCAAGTTGTTCTTGACAGGATAATCAAGCACCTTAATAGGGTGATATTTTTTTACAACTAGAAAAGCAATTTTTTTATTAATTAGAAAAATAGTTAACAAAGCATATTACAACAAAGGCCCAACAGACTCAACTCAGGCCATGACTAAGATAGGAACTACAATGCTAGATAAAACAAAAAATAGATTAGGGAGAAGCCCACAAAAAAGCCATACCAACCTAACAACCAAACTACACTTCAATCATGGGCTTTAACAATAGTTCCAATTCCCATATCTAATAACAAAGGGTTTGAGCCCAAACAAAAATTGACCTCCTACCCTTCACACCTTACTTAGTAGCAAGTAGATGTCTACAGTTTGTCTACTCAATAGAGAGTCTTGATAAAAATTGATATGCACAACCAAATTCTTGTTGTTGATTTAGATCAAGGTTATGTTTAATTTTGTCAAGATATGTATAGTCTCCTCTGTATGTTGATTTTTGCTCCACATTATTTGGGGGAAAAAATTGTTGACTGTTCCACCAAGGATCTTAGAGTCATGTTCAGAATCTTAACTATTTCCACGATTTTCTCCCTAAAGCAACATTGGTTTCTCGCTTTCTAGATCTACCACATGAGACCTTGTGATCCATTTTACCACAAAGTTTTTATAAGCTTGTTGTTCCACTATTGGTTTAATATTTGAATGATATCTCAAAATTCAATTGGCTTAGGTTCATGTCGATTGAAAATATCAAGTAGGCTTCTCCAAAGATCTTTGGAAATATTGCAAGTAAATAGCAAATGATTAACCATTTCACTATCCTTCTCACAAATAAAGCATCTATTTGGGCCCTGCACACCCCTTTTCATTTTTTTTTTCCACTGTCATAATAGAGCCATGCACTACCAACCAACAAAAGACCTTAATTTTTGGGGTTGAGAATCCCTTCCAGATGAAATCCCATTCACAGTTTTGATTAATATTTCCTGCACTTTTGTTCAAAAGATAAGAGTAAACCCTCTTAACTGTTGGTTCAACAGGTTTGTTCTTCTTTGACCACATAGGAATATCCTAACCCTCTTGGATAACCACATGAATGTTTTGTAGTCACTCCCTGAAAATATTGAGTTGGGGTTTTAAATTGTTAGGGCAATCCTCCAACAGACTCTCCTTAACTATACAATCCTTCCAACCTGATTCATGATCCACCATCATGTAGAAATCTTTAACTCTGCTTAGGTTATTTTGATTACAATACTCCCTTGCTACGTCTAGGTCTTCATAGGTCTCCAAGGGTTTGAGTCCTACAATTGATTGAGAGAACATGTCTATATTTCCTTCTTTAACCACCCAGGTTAGATTTTCTTTTAGGATTTGTAGACCTCCTAAGATGTTTTTCCAGATTGATGTTCCCTTGGGATTCAGGATACACTGCTATAATAAATCCTTGATATTTGTCCCACCATAATACTTATGGATGATAAGGGATGCCCATGGAGCTGAGGGGTTCAAAATCAATCTCCAAGCAGTCCTTGTAGCCAAAGCCAGGCCCATCTTCTTGACTTGCCTTATCCCCAAACTTTCAGCTGATTTGGGATTGACTATCTTTGACCATTTAACTAAATGGTATTTCTTACTGTTATTTTTGCCGCTTACCCACAAGAATGCTCTAATTTATTTTTCAATCTCCAAACTAATGGCATTTGGCACCAAGATTAAAGTCATCCAATAGATTGGAATTGCAGATAAAGTTGATTTGATTAAGATTAACTTACCAGCTAAGTTAAGGAATTGATTTTCCCAACTGCTCATTGCTCTCCTAACTTTTCTACTTGGCACTTCCAGTCACTAATTTTGTGTCTTGCCACTTTGATTGGCATTCCCAGATAATTCATTGATTTGTTGTCTAAATTATCTTGAAATTGAAGAATTCTGCAGATCTTTCTCTTGAGATTTGTTGATACATTGATGAAGTGTATGGAGCTTTTGTCCTTGTTTATCTTACTACTTGAGGCTATAGTGAAGTCTCTTAGAATATCCTGAATTGCCTTGGCTATTTGAATGTTGACTTGTATCATAGGGTGTTGTTTTTAGGGCAACACACAATTAATTTTGCTAACTACTTTACTCTCAAACCATTCCCTCATTCGTTTTGTATTGAATAGATATATGGTAGAGGTTCAACTCTAAGTAGTTAGCTCTACTTGAACATGCCTTTGTTGACTCACAAGCCTTCTCTTCAACACTTTTGGAATCTTGAACCATGTTTTCTTACATGAAATGGGTGGATTGATTGGTGGAACAATGCAATTGAATGCACCATGCATTCCCTTCATACTTATGGGCATCGACTAACCCTATTTTGTCACTAATCATACAAGGCTACCATCTTGGACCCTTTCCAAGCAACCTTACAACTAGAAGAACATCCACTTTCAAACTATTTATAATTTTATGTAGCCAAGATATAGCAACAACAATAGATAGCCAATGCTCATGTGGCCATAGGATCTCAACTTAAAGCCATATTTCACTAGTTTAAATTTAGGAATAGGGTCTCAAAGGAATTATTTTAGTCTCTTCAAGGAAGAGAAATTGCCCAAAAAATTATAAAGATCAGATAAGGGAAACAAGTGTGTACTAAGTTAAATTATATCCTTCAATCCTTTGTTTGACACTACCAATAGGTCTTTAAAGCTTAAGATCCTTCTCCAAATCAAGACCATACCCTTCAGTAGTGAGTCAGTGTGGTTCCTTGCACGTTGTTTATCTCTTAACAAGCCCTCAATGATAGCCTTATTTTGTTGGATAAACTCAAGGTTGTAATCTACTCTGTGGTCAATGACAAGGCTCCAAGCTATGATAGGTTCCCTTATAAATTTTATAAAGCTCTTTCGGATACTATGGGGCCAGATCTACATCAGGTTTATCAATAAGTCCCTAGAACCAAGTCCCTAGGTCATTTGATAAATAGAGGTAACATAATTCCCATTCCCAAATCTGGGGACCCTAAAGATATTTGCAAATGGATATCCATCACCTTGCTTAATGTCTCCTACAATATTATGGGAAAATATTTAGTCCTTAGGATACGAAATATTTTCTCCTATGATTATACATCTAGAGCAAACTAGTTTTATTAAGAGAAGATATATCCTAGAAAATATTATTGTTGCCTAGAAAGGGATGAAATAGGCGAGGCAATCCCAAAAAAAGGCCTTATTCCTCAAGATATATTTTTATAAAACTTAGAACATGATTGAATGCCCTTTCATTCTTACCATGTTGTAGGATTTAGCATTTGGCCCCAACTATTTGCACACATTATTCAAGTGATCTTTACTTGTGCCTCTTCTCATTACTATTCATGATAGACAATCACCTTCCTTTGGCCTTCATGGATCCATTCACTAAAGGTGCCATCTTGCTCTAACTTTAGAGTTTTTGGAAACTAAAGGATTTGGATATCTTTTAGCAGATATTTCCAAAGGAAGGGTGTGAGGGATTGGCCTCCCAGGAAACAACAACTAGTCAATGGGTACTTTGTAGATGACTCATTTTTTACTCTCATTGATGAGGAATATAACATTAAGCATACCCTTAAATATTTGAATACATTTTTCTTGGCTTCAAGCTCCAACATCCAATGGCAAAAAACCTAATGTTACCTATAATCCTTCTTACCAAGGCACACTTGGGTCAACATGTATAATTGGAAATGGATCTAGCATGAAGAAATGTTCACGTTCTTGCGTAATCTCTTTTCCTTCCAATCCTCATCCTCAAAACTATGACTTATTTTGGATAGAATGGAAAACAAGCTTCAAATGTGGCTCTCCAAACTACTTTCTCTAGCAAAAACAAATCAAGTTTGGTTTAAGATTCCAACTGTCACTCATATCTATTATTCATTGTTTTGGGTCCCCTCCAATACCTCCTACCATAAATTTGAGAAACTCCTCCATGATTATTTTTGGGATTATTCATAGAAAATGAAATGATTTCATAGTGTGGCCTAAGAGTTTTGTTGTCTCCAAAGGGAATCTAGTAGGCTAAGTCTTTTAGATACCCAATGATAGGGGATAGATCTTTATATAAAATTGATTATCAAAGTTGTTCGAGACAATAAAGCCTAGAAAATCTTACTTCATAACCACATTACTTCTAGAACCCCCTATAGTAAAAATCCTAGAAGGAACTAGGGTTGCCCTTGCTTATGGTTATGAAGGCACTTGTGTATATTTAGGGCACCTTTGTGGCTAAAAGCATTTGGAAATCTTGGGAGGCTAGTAGACCATGGAATTTGTAAAATGGAAATGGAATTTACAATGAGTTGTCCATCAAACTTCAATTATTTTTGTGGTATCTAATTTTTACACATAAAAATCAGCCTTTGGCCAATATCCCTTGGATTAAGGCCCTACACTTTTTCCACAAAGGGATAAAAATGGTTTCAAAACTTTTCTCCACATGCATCAAGAATTGTCTCGGATTGAAGCCAAATCTTAATTTAACCTCTTGGATTAGGATAAATAAACCTTTCAAGAAATCAAATATACGGTCCCTTATGATATTACCCACAAAATTTGAGTTAGGTGTACTCATCCATGGTGAAAATATTGGAAATGGACATCTGAAATGCCCTTTAGAATTTATAAACCCTATATAGGGTACTCATGGATTTCTTCCTATTTTCCATGGTACCCATAATCAATGCTTGGTGGTGTCTTCAGTCCTCCATCAAGGATTGGTAGCACCAATTCCAATCTGTTTGGGATGTAGCTTTGTAGCCCAAATTGGCCTACTTTTCCTAGTTTTTAAATTTTTAGGGTTTAATTGTTAAAGAATGACTAATTCACTTAGAGGTGAAAAACCCTAAATGTACTTTCTAGCATCATTAGAAAACCATCAAGTACATTTTTTTTGGTTCTACCCCCAAGGTTAGATAGCTTGCGACTAGATCCATAATATATTTAGACTATTTAGGATCTAATTGTTCTCTTGGTACATGACCCTCCTAAGAGATAGGACTAGCATATCTACAACCATTAATCATATTTAATACTTATTTAGAGTAGAAATTTTTTTGACATTTGAAAAGCTCATAATAATGTTATTTTTTCTAATATGAGTTCTTCTCCATAGTTATCTACTTATACAAAAGCTATGATTTGTTCTAATATGTTGCTATATATCCAATACTAAGCTAATAAGGTAGCTCTAGAGGTGAAGCACTTATATAATCTACTTGACCATTGGATGAATACCCCCTACTCGATGGCTAGAGTCCCACCCTCCTTGTCTTCTTGATGAGACCATCCTCTTTCAAGAGGCTAAAAGCGAGGGCACACTTGAGCATCACAAGTTTTTTACAATCCTAAACCTTATGTTCATGTAGGTTAAGGTTGGGATAATCATCGCATAGACCCAGGTCACAAGACTATGGATATAGAGGCTAGGCTAATTCAACTCCTTAATCCCTTCAAGTGCAAGGGTAGGGTTCTAGAGATTGATCTTCTTTATCTACTTGGGATCTAGTGATTGCTTTAATGACTAAGGAAACTATAGGGTAGTAGGTGGAGTGTCACCTTGATGAACAGTCCAAATGGGAACCCATTATTGAGGAACCTAAGCCTTAGGTTGGGTGGTAAAATCCCTCAAATAAAGATCCCTTTTCTATTGATGTTATTTTTGTTGCCCCATAAACTCTAGCAGGTTCTCGCTTTTTTGTTGGGTGTTTGAACTTTTGTTTTATAATCCCAGGATCTTATGTAGGTTTTTGGGAGATTTTGTTTAACATAGATATTTTAGGGTGTGCTTCTATACCATTCAATTTTTTTTGTGATTAGTGTTATTTTATCATTTTTTTAATAATATAATTTACTTTTCAATAAAAAATTAATGGATCTATATGAAGAGATAAATAAATTATGAATGTTTTATTTTACCATCAAACAAGATATTTTCATGATATTATGTGATCCAAAATAGGGAGGTGTGATTTATCATAAGGACTCAAATCCTCCTAGTTGAGAGGTGTCATTTATGACTAGATCACACCAAAACAAAGTTGGATTATATTTATGTCTAGATCATAAAATATTTATGGAAAGCATGAAAACCCTTTTGTAACATCAATAACCTACTAAATGAATTAGAATTTGTTGGGAATTCACCTAGATTACTCTTAGGTCATTTAATAAAGGATCAAATAATGCTCACAACTATTCCTCGTGTATCTAGGATATCCATCCTTTCCTATTCCTCACATATGATAAAAATATCATGACTCTTCACTTTACATCTTGTCACATATCATGTGATTCTTCACTTGTATATTTGACACCTTACTCTATGACTCTTGAATTACTTACATGACACATTGCACACTTTCACATTTTACACACTTGCACACTTTATTATATGACACTTAGAAGCTTCTCACACATTGACACATACATTAGAGAAAATATATATCACAATTTTCTAATCTAATATTTACAAATGTACCATCGGGGTACTTTAACATTTACCAAATAATATAATATCTCCAACAAAATCACCATTCATTGCATGTATGAAAAGAAATAAGGTGATAATAGTGAATAATAGATAGAAAAAAAATTCATATTAAAATAAAAAGGATTAATTTTCCATGTTCACATAATTTTGTCAAAATAATTATAATTTTAAAATAAAAGTTGACTACAGTTATAGTAAAATCAAGTCTCATTTAACCCCACCTCATTGTCTAATAAGCAATAATTTTCCATACAATATAATATTAGATATTTTTTACAATAAAATAGTGACTAAATGAGTAGATTGTGGGCTAGTGTAGCATTTTTATAGTTGAGACCTTTTATATATGCTTTAGCCAAACTACACTTGTACCATGGTAAAATATCATTTAAACATAAAGTTATAAATTCTAGTATTGAATAAACATAAAAGGCATATTCTTGTCTTGGATAATGCTACTTATATTATATTGTGCTTTTCTCAATCAAAGAAGTCTAATTAATGAAATTGCCTAGTAATATTTTTTAATCCAATAACATCCCTCAACTATTATCAAACTCATAATGATGGGCATAATGTTGGAGACCAGTGATCTAGGCATCTCCATTTAATATATTAATTATCTTAACCACTACTATTTATAAGGATATGTCTTAAATAATTCCTAGCATGGGACCTTACAAAGGGTTGTACACAACTCTTCAAACGTATTCCATGCTTTAATTTTACCCATGACTACTTTTAAGTAGTGATTCCATAGGTTAGAAAAAATCTTGGATTTTATATCATGAGTGTCAAGATCATCACTTTAAGTGGTGATCTCATTGTTTCAATGTTATAAAAAGCAAAATGGACTATAGACTTGGTTGAGACCTTCTTAGATATAGTTTTTACATTTTTATGTTTTTATATTTAAAGTAGGTTCCCAGATCATCAAAGAAGGGTTTGTAATTTTATCAACTATTGATGGATTGACTATTGCTTAAATAGGTTCTTTCACCTTATTTCATTTATCCTCTTTATAAGGTCACTTATTGTATTGAGGTGAACTCCTAGTAATAGCATCAATTTATCATTCCACAAATGCAATGGTTTCTATTTGCACCTCCACAATGTTGATATAATAAGACACATTTGGATGCCTACATATGTATTCTACTTTTGGGCCAAGTTGCGCAAAGGTTTGGTTAACTTGAGAGTTATTTTGAGAAGTGATAGCTCTAGGATTTTGGTTTTGGAGGTGACTACCATTCCGATTTTGGATATTTTTACTCCCTCCTTTTTTATACCCTTGGTTGCCTAGATTGGGATTGTATCCTTGATTTTGATACTTTTGATGGCTTTCTTGATTAGAACCTTGAACCTGAGTTTGACTCACCCTTATTGCTAATTGGGAGCTTATTTTTCATGGTTAATGAATGTATTATTATAGATATATAACCTCTCATTATAAGGATGATTATACATTTTTTTATACTCTATTTCTTTTCAAGGAACAAATTGATCCTATCATTGTTGACATTACTAATGTTAAAATTAGGACCAATAGTTTGTTTAAAATAGAAATTTATATAATTTTGCACTAGTAGAATTATCATGACAATAAGTTTCATTCCAAAATCATAATTTGTTAAGGCCGTGCAATGTAAATGTTTCAAACTTATTGTTATAGTGGTAATTTTTAAGCTTAGGTCATAGACATATTTTTAAAATATCTTTATATGTCCATTAAGGCATCATATTCTTAGGTATCATACCACATTAAAAAAATTTCAACATATATATAGGATCTCTATCTATATATAACTCAAAATAGGTATCTTGGATAACTACAATACAAGTACCATCCCCTACAACATTCTCATTAAGGTTTCTAGGTTTTAAGAAATTTTAGACTTTATTCTTTTTCCAATGTTCAAGTATTTTTAAATATATTTTAAAACATTGTCTAAGGAGGAAAAACCATATAGATTATGTTCCTATATCTTAGCTTGAAAAGGTGGTCTAATATTGTTTACAAACATGGTTGTAGTTTCCTTTTTACTTAAGGTTATATTAGCATAACATGTAAGTCTTTTCCACTCTTATGGAAATTAATAACATCTTCATAGAGCTTTGTTTAGCTTTCACAAAAATATCCATTGCTTCCATCACAACCATGTCATCATCAAACTCCTATTTTAACTTCTTGATATAAGGATTTAGAAAGTTAATAGAATGTTTGGGCAAGGAAATAAACCAATAAAGAGAATTTCCTACCAAATTCTTACTTGTTAATTTTAACAAAGCCCTTTAATTATGTAACTACTAATTATTATAATAAAATTACTAATGAATGTTTAGGCTTTATGTATTCCATAATAAAAGAATTTAGGTACATGCTCAAACACGTCTATGTCTTCTACATTAAGGAATAGTTATTGGCTTTGATAATTTATGAAAGGAGGATTAGTTAATACAAGCAAAGTGACCCCAAGGTTACCTAGGAAATGTGGAGGAGGAGGAGCATTGGGGTTTAAGATTGGAGGGATAACAACTTGTACTATAGATTTTTTATTAACACTCAAAATTTGGGTGGTGTTTGTTATCATATCCTATATTTGTTTGGTTATTTCTCTCCTATAGGTCTTCATCTATTTCTTAGTACCACATCTATGACTATCTAGCTAATAGGACAAATATTCCCTAATGGTTTTCATATATGTAACTAATTTTTTATCATGAGGGTCATAATGGGCATGTGACTTAGAGCAGACTTGCCTCACATTCATTTTTTGTATTTACACTTGGATTTTTGTGATCACCACATTGAGTGGTGATATCATTCTAGTATGATAATCATAATTGTTTCCCAAAGTAGAAGCTCCCAAGGACCTTTTGGGATAGACCTATAAGGTTCATTAGAGTCTATATTTGGATATATTTCTTTCTCAAAACTAGAGTCTCTATATGTGAAATTCTAATATAGAGTTTATGATCACAATTAAGTGCTAGAGGATGGACAATAAAATATTAATGAGCAATAGATTGAGAGAGAACCTTTTCTACTTCTAGGAATTTTAGAATTTTCTTCTTCTTAGACGTAGTTATCTTTATAAAGCTCTTGGAATAAGGGGGAAGCCTAAGAGAAAGTAGAAATCTTACTCAAAGTCAGCTAGGGTTTTAATCAAATCTTCTATCATTAAGAAAAAAAAAAATCAAACCCTCAAGGAAAAGTAATAACAGGTTCTCAAGATAGCCCTAAGGGAAAGAGAAAATATTTATTCAAATTTTAGCACAAAGCAACAATTAATACATAGCCTATGGCAGAAAATATACTAAACCATAGGGGCTAAAAATAGAAAATAAAAGCCTTAGAATGTGGATTTTATGTTGTGTTCACTAAAATATTTTCTAGAAAAGATGATGTATTATAAAATTGCTATAATTACTACAAGATATACCAAAAAAATTAATCCAAAATAGCAAATCAATAATTATACAATTAAAGTTAAAACTATTTTGATATAATTAGAAATCAAGAGATAGCATTAAAAAAACTACTACACCAAGATCATACACAAAAGCATAAGCTAGGGTAAATCCTAATGTGGTAAAAATAAAATACTTGATACCTTGGGCATCAAGGACCATACTATTAATAGAAAAGCAAAATATGTAACTCACTTCTATTATATCTTGCTTGTAATGTCACCATAATAAAAATGAGAAATCACACTTGGAATGAATTTAAAGGATTTTATACACCTTAGAAACTAGTTCTTGAGTGAAAAATATTAATCTTTGAATTCAAATGCTAGTAGGGATTCTCATCTTCCTTTGTGGAAGGAAGTAAACTAGTGGTCAATGGCTTTGGTTGCACCTATAATATAAGAAAGAGAAAAAAAGCAAGAAGGTATTTTTTCATGGTAGAAACATAGGCAAAAAGCTTAAGAGAAATGTTATCAAGTGTATTTAAAGTATTGTAGTATCTAAATACATGATGATAAAATGAGGAGATGAAATGGGTATTTATAGAAGATGAAAATAATAAGTTTCTCTTTTGAGGTTAATAATTAAATTGCACTTCGTCGGACTGAACGTTTGTCCCTTTCCTGGTGCTTTTAGCGGCGTAAAAGGTTTAAAATGATTGTGGCATGGTGGTTATAGGGGTGGATTGCGTGAAGATCTGTGTGGTGGCTTTTGGGGTGGACAACGCAGAATACTATGGCGGCCATAAAATCTAGACAACCTGCCTGGATTTGTGTCAGCTACCGATTCCACCATGTAAATTCAAAAAAAAATAATAATAATTAAATTGCACTCTTTTAGAACCATATAATCATAATTTTTGGTACAAATAACGTATCATATTAACTATAGGTATAAAATCATGCTTAGATAGTAGCATGCTTAGATAGTAGCCATACATTAGAAACCCTAAAAACATTACCAGCCTCAATCGCCCCTTAATGTGGTTATCTTGGTACTGATGATCTTAAGGACACATGTTTTAGTAGACGCATGCAAACATATGCCTTAGTCATGATTCTATCATTATTTTTGGGTATTAGGAAAGTTACCAAGTGAAAATACTAAAATATGGTACAAAAGTGATAACTAGAAGAACAAAGAGAGCCAAAACCATTGGACAACAAGGCTTGTAGTCGTTCTAACCAAGTATTAACAAATCTAGTCCACCCATATTCTATATATAGGAGGACAAGACTCTCCACCACCTACAAAGTTAGTTTTTAGTGATTTTTTATAAATATATATTTATGGTAAAAATGAAATATCTCATAAAATTATTGAAATTACTACAAGATACACCAAAATACTTAAACCAAATAACAAATAAATAATTATACAATAAATCTAAAACTATCTTGACCTATGAAAAAACTAAGAGAAAGCATTGAAAACATACTACACCAAGATCATCCACAAAAGCATAAGCTAGGGTAAAAATCTTAATGTGGTAAAAATAAAATATTTGTGTTGGTGTATTAGTCATGCACCTTATTACTTTAGTTCACTTAGGATATTACCTAGGAGATTATATTTCTTTTTCCCATTTTATTTATTAGTGGGATATTAGCTCATCTAGCTTTTTTCTTGCTAGTTGGCTATCTTAGCTTTTTTTCTAGTTGGCTATCTTATCTTGTTAGCTTTTTTCTTCTAGGGTGGATATCCATTCCCTCCTTTTTCATGATTGATCCTACGATCCTCATTGTACACCCTTGCCTATATAAGCAAGGGCTTCCCTCTCTTTGAGTGTAATATTATGAGTATTATCATTCTATCAGTTTCTTTACTGTAGCATTTGCTTATGCTTTTCATTGTGTCAATTGATTCTTGTTGATAGCTTAGATATTGTGGTGATATTATTTTTCAAACAACTAGATCTTGGAAATGTAGGATTGTTAGATCCTTTCAATTCTAACATGGTATTCAGAGCTTAGGTTGTTTGATATCACCCATAGGTTTAGGATCTTAGGATTGATTTTGTTCAATATTGGATCTCCATTATTGCAGATTTTTTGCAGGTTTGAATACTTTGAAGGAACCTTCTACATTGATCAAATCTACCTCCAACTGCTCAAGATCAGCTTCAACAAGTTTCAACAATTGTGAAAGTGTGGATCTTGCCTCTTAGGGTTTGGCCATCGTATGCTCTCACCTCACCCTTTTTTTTGGGGGGATCTTGGTGATCAAAAAGTGGGTCCAAACCTCTATTGTAGGTCCCTTTTTCAAGCCCAGGTCATGGCTTTTTTATTGCAAACCTATGGCCCTATAGTTTTTGGAAAATCAACTTTTGGAGGTCGTTTCTCCCTCTTCCGGAATCTATTTTGGATCAATTTTTTTGATCTTGACTGATTTTTTGAGGGCTTCACATTGGTGTAGTCAGATCTATAATTTGGTTGATGGATTTTTAGAAAATTGTAGTTTTTTAACTGCAAACCTATGGTATTGTCATATTTTTTGGAAAATCAACTTCTGGAGGTCATTTCTCCCTCTTTCAAAATTGGTTTTGGGTCAAATTTTTTTTATCTTGATTGATTTTTTGAGGGCTTTACATTGGTGCATTCAAAATTCAGATCTGGTGGATAGATTTTTTTAAAAAAATTATTTTTTCACTGTAGTGTATTAAAAAAATCTGTTTTTTTCAATTTTATAGTAGAATTTCCAAAAAAATTCTTGTTGACTTCTTGTCTTAGTAGAATATTGTAACAAGCATTGAGATAAAGTGCCAAAATTCTTGGGGGGTCATTCATAGTTCAATCTCTTGGGGGGTTGCAAGGCATGTTCTAAGTGCCTCTTGTCTCTTGTCTCTTGTATTTGCTTTCCTTGTCTGTGTTTGGGTTAAAATGGCTTCAATTGAACTATTAACACCCCACAATTATCACACATGGAAACTTAAAATGAGATAATTATTGCAATCTAAGGGATTATGGAAAATGTTGACACATACACCATCTACATTCACAAAGGAATATGAACAATTTGCTTACCTTAACAAAGTGGATGAAGCTATGGGGATCATTGGGTTACACATAAGTGATAGTCTATTTTTTCACATAGTAGATTGTACTACACCTATTGAGATTTGGGAAAAGCTTGAAGGAATGTTTGGAAAAGTGGATCAATTTCGCTCTTTGCAATTGGAAGTTGAATTGTCATCTCTCTCCCCTGATGAGTTCCCCACCATAGAAGATTATCTTGCAAAGTTTAAATATCTTTTGGCCCAATTGAAGGGGAGTGGAAAGAAGAAGAGTGATGAAGAGTGCATTTTTCTCATTTTATCCAAGTTAAAAGGCCCCTTTCAAGTATTCTCCTCTACCTTTTACTCTAGTATGGATGCCTTAGGAAATGCCTTTGTTATGCCCTCACTTGAGTTATTTTGTGAGCATCTCACTAGGGAACAATCCAAGCTTGACCAATTAGATGCACTTCCTTCCAAAATTCAAGCCTTAGTAGCATCCTCATCTTCCAAAGGTAAAGGGAAATCTAGGCCTAAGCCCAAACCAAAGCAAGAATCCACTCCACCTCCTACCAAATCCACTACAAATCCCTCCAACCCTCCTAAATCCAATGAGTCTTCCTCTAAGAATAAGAAAAATTCTAGGGATACTTGTGCCTTTTGTGGTAAAGAAGGCCATTCTGAGTCTAGGTGTTGGAAGAAAATGGAAGCCTTAGAAGAAGCCATGCAAAAGCATAAAATATCTCTTTCCACTCCCTCTTCCACAAAAGACAAAGGAAAGGCCCTTTCAACACATGCAGTGGAGGCATCATCACATAGTTGGATTATGGATTCGGGAGCTTCTCATCACATGACTCCTTCTAGAGAGCTTCTTTCCTCTCTTAGTCCTAGTTCCACTTCCAACATTGAAGTTGGAGACTCTTCTAGCATTGTAGTTTTGGGGATAGGAACAATTGAGTTAGATGGTGGGTGCATCAAGGATGTCTTATATGTGCCCAAACTTTCCACTAGTCTTCTTTCCATATATCAGATTTGTTATTCTAGAGATGGAAAAATAGTTCTCTTTACCCCACATGGTGTTGAGATCAGAGAGTTTTTGGAGCCAAAGACTATTGTTGCTATAGGGGTCATTGATCATAGTGCCCATATTTATAGATTTGAGGGATTTGACACTTCATCCTTTGGAAATTGCCTTGTTGCTCATGTAGACTCTACGAGCAAACTTTGGCATGAGAGATTTGGTCACCTCAACTATAGATATCTACAATAGTTAAGCACACAAGACATGGTGATAGGTCTTCCTAGGGTCTCTTGTTCATATGGAGTTTGTCCAGGATGTGCACTTGGAAAACAACATCAAGACCCTTTCCCAAAAGGGAAGGCTTTGAGAGCTTTGGCACCCTTAGAGTTGGTTCATAGTGACTTGATGTCTTTTCCAACTCCATCATTTTTAGGGGCCAAGTATGTGCTTACTTTCATTGATGACTTCTCTAGGTGCACTTGGGTGTACTTTCTTAAGTACAAAAGTGAAGTGTTTGCCCATTTTAAGGTCTTTAAGGCCTTTGTTGAGAAGCAATCTTCTTGTTCTATCAAGAAGCTATGCATAGATAATGGGGGGAGTTTATGAGTAGAGAGTTTTCAGATTTTCTTGAAAAGCATGGTATACTACATCAACATTCTATCCCTTATACCCCTCAACAAAATGGTGTAGTTGAAAGGAAGAACATGACTTTGAGGGAGATGGCAAACTGCATGCTTCACTCTTGGGATATTCCACTAGTTTTTTGGGCTGAAGCAATGAATTGTGCCAACTACATTCAAAATCACACTCCTCACAAAGCACTTGAGCATATGACTCCCGAGGAGGCTTGGACCCATGTCAAGCCTGATGTTTCAACATTCAAAGTTTTTGGTAGCCTTGCTTGGGCTCATGTACCAAACAAGAAGAGGAAAGCCTTGGATAGAAAGAGTAAACCACTTATCTTTGTTGGTTATTGTGAGGATATGAAGGCTTATCGGTTGCTCGATCTAGACACTCACGATGTTCTTTTTTGAAGAGATGTAGATTTTGATGAGCAAACCATTCCAAAAGCCTTCTTACCTTCCACTTCTACTTCCTCTTCTCCATCTTCCTCTTCTTCACTTGAGGATTCTTTTCTTCATCATGAGGATGTTGTTGATGATCCTCCTATTGTCACCATGCCTCGGTGGGCCCGTACTACTCTTGAGGAGGCAACTTCTTTCATTGGTGACCTTCCAACTTCTTGATATTCCACAGGTCATGGACTTTTGAGTCATGCCATTTTAGATGACCCACAACACTTTTTAGATGCACATGGAATTTTTGAGTGGGATACTGCTATGGCCGAGGAGTATTCTTCCTTGATGAAGAATCACATGTGGGATCTTGTTCCTCTTCCTAAGGGAATGAATTTGGTTCGATGTAGATGGGTCTATCAAACCAAGTATGTAGTTGATGGTTCTATAGCCAAGTCCAAGGCTCATCTTGTGGTAAAGGGATTCTCATAAGTTGAGGGGATTGATTACTCTAAGATATTTGCTCCTGTTGCCAAGATGGATTCCATTCACCTTGTACTTGCTCTTGCTGCTTCACAAAGATGGTCAGTTTATCATATGGATGTGAAGAGTGCCTTTCTCCATGGTGACTTGCATGAGGAGATTTACATGGAGCAGCCACCAAGATTTTCATAGGACCCTTCACTTGTTTTTCAGCTTAGAAGGTCACTCTATGGTCTCAAGCAAGCTCCTCGAGCTTGGTATGAGAAGATGGATGCCTTCTTGCTTGCTTTCGGATTTACACGCTGCTATTCCGACCACACAGTCTACATACAAAGGATTGGAGAGGATATTCTCATACTTGTTCTTTATGTTGATGATCTCATCCTCATTGGCAGCTCCTCTAGCATGATTTAGACTACACAACGCTCCTTGATGGAGCACTTTGATATGATAGATTTGGGACTTCTACATTTTTTCCTTGGTCTTTAGATTACACAGTCTTCTTTAGGGATCTCCATATGTCAGCAGAAGTATACACTTGATTTGCTTCATAGATTTGGCATGGCTAATTGCAAGCCAACCCCTTCTCCATTTCAGTCAGGCATCACTTTGACTTCCACTTGCACCACACCTCGATGTGATCCTACCTTATACAGGTAGTTGGTTGGTAGTCTTATCTACCTGACACATACTCATCCTGATATTTCCTTTGTTGTTGGGCTTGTCTCTTGATTCTCATAGGATCCACATGAGAGTCATTGGAAGGCAACCAAGTGTATCTTGAGATACCTTCAGGGCACATCACACTTTGGTATTTTGTACACACTAGGGACTTCAAATATTGTTGGTTATTCAAATTCAGATTGGGTAGGCAGTGTTGATGATCGATGGTCTACTTCAGGTTTTGTCTATTATCTTGGTACTAGTCCTATTGCTTGGTCATGCAAGAAGCAATCCACTATTGCACTTTCATCGATAGAGGTTGAGTATAGAGCAACAGTTCTTGCTAGCCAGGAGGTTCTTTGGCTTCACCAATTATTGATAGAGTTTGGTTTTCCACCTGATCATCCTACTACTCTTTGGTGTGACAACCAAAGTGCTATTCACATCTCTCGCAATCCAGTAGAGCACCAATGCACCAAACATATTGAGATCCATATGCACTTCATTCGATAGCTTATCTAGGATCGAGTTCTCAGTTTGGAGTACGTGCCTACACATGAGCAAATTGCAGACATCTTCACTAAACCTTTGGCATCACCTCATTTCCTTGAGTTGCGATCAATGCTTGGGGTGCAGGAAGTTGTCCTTGGGGGTCTTCTTGAGTCCTCCTTCCTTCACATTGATATTATATTGTACATGGGTACCTCATCAGGCCTAGTTTTCGGGACCCATATCTGAGGATATTATATTGTACATGGGTACCTCATCAGGCCTAGTTGTCGGGACCCATATCTGAGGATATACCTCTTTCATTATATTGTACACTTTCTCCTAAGTTTCACTTAAGGGGGGGTGTTGGTGTATTAGTCATGCACCTTATTACTTTAGTTCACTTAGGATATTACCTAGGAGATTATATTTCTTTTTCCCATTTTATTTATTAGTGGGATATTAGCTCATCTAGATTTTTGCTTGCTAGTTGGCTATCTTAGCTTTTTTTCTAGTTGGCTATCTTATCTTGTTAGCTTTTTTCTTCTAGGATGGATATCCATTCCCTCCTTTTTCATGATTGATCCTATGATCCTCATTGTACACCCTTGCCTATATAAGCAAGGGCTTCCCTCTCTTTGAGTGTAAGATAGTGAGTATTATCATTCTATCAGTTTCTTTACTGTAGCATTTGCTTATGCTTTTCATTGTGTCAATTGATTCTTGTTGATAGCTTAGATATTGTGGTGATATTATTTTTCAAACAACTAGATCTTGGAAATGCAGGATTGTTAGATCCTTTTAATTCTAACAAGTTGACACTTAGGAAAGGACCATACTATTCATAAATAATCACAATATAAATTGCACTTCAATTCTATACTAGTTGTAATGTCACCATAATAAAAATGAGAGATCACACCTAGAATGGATGTGGAGGATTCAAAATACGTTAGAATTTGGTCCTCAAGTGATAATTCTCATTCTTTATCTATAAATCCTAATAGAGCATAATGTATTCCTTTGTGGAAGGTAGCAAACCAATTGATGAATTTTGTTATACCTACAAGGAAAATAGAGAAAGAAAACAATAAGGTCACATGTTATTATAGTAATAGAAATAGAAATATTAAAAGCAATATCAGCAAGAGTATGTAAGATGTAGTAACTAAATGTATGGTGAGAAAATGAGAAGATGTGTTAGCTTTTAATGATGTATGATATGGAAGAAAGCAATCACAATATGTAAATATGTAGGAAAGTAATATAATGGATCTCTACAATATGACTAAAATATGCTATTAATGGAAAGTTACGAAAATAGTACAATGCAATGCAATGGAGGAAATGAACACTCTAGAACTCTAATGGAAACTACACTGTACCTACTCACCACATAGTAGCGATCACACTCTGCTACACACATTGATCTGATATATCTCTTATTGTTTTTATATGCACACTACGAGCCACATATATAAGTAGATAGGTTGCTTGGCCCTTACTCTTCCTAACTACCTTTCCTATGACTCATGTACAAGTGGACTCCTTGTACATTTACATCATTGTATATTGACACTTTTGCTTTTATTAATTCTTCCCAAGTAACCTAAGATAAAATCCTAGTCTAATAATGTACCCAAGGTGGTACATTGACATGTACCTAAATAATGTAATATACTCTAACACCCTCTTGTATTACATTATTTGGGTATTGAAGACTTTAGTCTTCAATTTGGATCTTCCTCTTGATCTTGGAGTTTTTATTCTCCTTCTCTATTTTCTGTAAAATGTTCAAGCAAGAAATTAGTATCTTCACAAAATTTTATCCTTGTTGAAAGATCTTTGACTTCATGATCATTTGTAGGATCTTCCAATTCTTCAATTTCTTCAATCCTTTGAGCTAGGTGTCCTTTCTAATTCCCTTCATGATATTCCAATTGTGGATAATTGTTATCATTGAAACTGTTGCTAACATGAATTATTTTGATATTTACTTGGTTGGAATACCCGATTTGGTTGGCTTCCATAGTTTCTCTAGTTTTCTTGGTTCTAGTTTCTTGGATTGAATCTGCAATAATTAGTGTTATGATATTTTCTCCTACATATTTGACAATATCTATAATTCCATTATCTTTGTCCTTTTGAAGATGAGGCTATATTTCCCTGTGGAGTATCTTTTGAAACCAATGCAATGTTAGTTATTTCATCCTTCACTATGTTTTCTACCTCATATTATTGAATAATTTTGATTAGCTCATTAAATGATGTATCTTTACTTAGAACCTATAGAGATGTAATTAGATACTTGTAACTGTCTGGAAGTTCTCTCATGGTTACTTGAACAAAGAATTTATCTTCAAAATTTTCTCCTAAGGTTAATAATTTTCCCTTAATTTTTGCTATCTTCCTTAAGAATAGTTCTATATTTTCTCCGTTGTTCATTTTAAGGGAATGTAATTGAGTTTGAAGATTTAAGATAGTGGCTTTATTTTTCCCTTCAAATATTTTCTCTAAGATTTTACAAGCTTTTGTAGATGATCCTGCTGAACTAATGTAAGCTTGTATTTCATCTGTGATGGTAAAATATATTATTAGTAATGCCTTATCATCACTTTATTAGAACCTTTGAATCTCCGTATCACCTAAATTTGGTTTAGGTTTTGCTCCTTTAACAATTTCCCAAAGTTTTTCAAATATCAAAATAGCCCTCACTTTGTTTTTCCATGAGAAGTAATTTGGACCCTTAAGTAGTTGAGATTCTGTAAGGATAAATTTATTTGTAGTCATGGTGATATTTTTAGGCTTCCTTATAACTCCCTAATAAAATTGATAAAGTGCTTAGCTATAATAATTTGACCTTTTGAGTTGATTTTGTAATGATTTGAGAATAATAATCAACTTTCAATTTTACCTTATCTATCCTAATGAAGTATGCTCTAATGGAGTTCTTATAGTTGGATTTTTTTTTCTCCTTAGTATGAGTATGAGACAAGTGTTACCAATTAATTCCAACTCTATATGTAAGCAATAGATTTGTTTTTCTATTCAATAGTTTAATTTTTTAATTTATCTATAGTTTGGTGTAGTATACCTTATAACTCCTTACTTTTGGAAATATTAGAAAATAATAGTATTTGCAAATTGATATTGAATTTACCAAGGTTGACAACCTTATATCTCCTATTTGGTAATTTACAAATATCTTAATGTAAGAAATTCTCTAATTTCTTCTATGTTTGTCAATATTTCTTCCTTGCTTCTTAAGGTTGATAATAAAGTAGTAACTAACCTTATGCTTAATACCTTATAACTCCTAATTTGAGGAAAGCTAATAATTGAATGATATGCATATTTATATCCTCAATATAAGTGGATTGGATGGCAATGAGTATTCTAAAATATGATGTTGATGAGCATTCGGTGATCTAACTGGATGGCACTAGTTGTATCCTTTCAACCCATGCATTCATCCTTAACCTTTGAATGATTGATGGGCACTGTAATCACTGAAACACGATGTAATATATCATTGGTTTATGATAGAATTTAATAAACTTCCTTAATTGCACCTTTGAATGTGTTCTCTACTAAATGTGCCTTTGCTTTAATGTTGGCTAAAACTTCGCTCACTCTCCCCTTGGACTTCACGTACACTCTACTTGGACTTCGTTGCACCCCTCTTGGTCATCACTATGTTTAATTTAAGTAGCTTTTATTCTACTTTAGGTTTCAGCCATGTGTTACTTGAGAGGTGTTACTAAATAACGCTTTAGTCTTGAGTAACACTCCTTCCTTATTAAATCGATGAGCTATGATAATGATGCCTTTCAATGTTCGAGACTTAGAATTTACCGTAAGCATTTATTTTATGAACATTATGGAATATAGGGTGCTCTATTGAATGTGACAAGTGGTGGGCTACATGTATAGTCTCTTTAAACATCTATAAAACCTTATAAACTCCTTTGACAATGAATACATAGATATTTTCTTGATCTCAATGTTTCCTTCAGGTAAAAGAATGTGCTCTCTTTTACAAGGTGTTGGCAGTTCGATGATGGTGTTTTTTTAGTGATTGTAGGTGCTACTCTTAGCTAGCAGTCTCTCCAAGATATAACCTGGTATAGTTCCTTTCATTTTTGTTGTAATGATATATCCTCTAATGTTATTGAAATGAAATGATAATAGCCTCTTTTAGTGAATTCTTATGCTTTATATCTATAATGGATAGTTGGTCCTTACATAGATCTTTGTTATGATATCATTCTAATATGGATATGAGTTGGATAATGAGCTCCTTTCATTGGCTTTGATACTTCAGGTATGCTGCTATGGATGCTTGATATCATAGCTATTAAGTGTGTCTTTAGGCACCTTAATGTGAGCCCTTTTATTGGTTGTTTACCTTGCTTGAATAGTACCCTTCTATCAGCTACTTTGTGATGGTTCTTTCTGGCATTCGATGTGTCCTTAAGACACTCAAAATTTATCCCCTTTTGTTACCTAGGATAAGAGATTATGGTGCAAGCACCTAATGTAAATAGCTTTACAATAGATAGAATAGAATGCTTTGATTTTACACCTATAATATGATATCTTCAAATATATTTTTGCAAGCTTTATTTCTACTAGTTTTGATGGTGGCTTCATTATACAAATCCTTGTAGGTAAGGTATGATTCAATGTTATCTTCTTGGACAACTCTCTCCTTTGCTTGGATAACTTAACAATGAACCCAAGCTAATAATCATGCAGCTAATATGCCCTTAAGATGGATTAATCTTGCACTAATTTTACTTTCACTTAGTGCACTTCTAATAAAATTTAAGAGATACTAATATAGTGCAACTGCAATATCCTTATTACTCCTTAAAATTAACTTGTAATATGCACTAATAATAATTTTTAAAGAAATATTAAATGCTTCTATAATCTCTACAACTTAATGTAGTCTTCTTTTTTGTAACTTGATAATAGGAAGATGATATTTTTCTTTCTTTCGAAATATATCCCTCCTATTTTAATGTGCAGGTAATAACCCTTTATAGAAACTATCTTTTGCACTTCCTTTGAAGACTTTTGCAACCTTCTTCTTGCAACTTCTAGATTTTAATAAGGTGCTTAATGAAGCTAAGTAATGAACTAAATATAAGTATTCAATTAATGAACCCTTTGCACCTAAGTTGCATACCTTTAATTATCTCTAAAGATGATGTAGATCTTGGTGTTTTGATTTACCAAGTTGCATTTTATCTGGTGTAATTGTAGCTTTTCTTGGCTATCTGTAACAACTCTCTAACTCACCTAATCACAGCTTTTGAAATACTCTAACTTTTTGCATTGAAACTGTAGCAGGTAGCTTCAACTTCTCCTTGAGGATGTACCTTAAAAATTTAAAATGATGTAGTTGGGATTCTCCTCCAAGAATCCTTTAGTATTTTGTTGTAGATTCAGCAAACCCCTATCTTTGAAATGTGCCTTCTTACCTATGAAATCCAATATCCAAATATCTTGGATTTTATAGGATTCTTCTTCAACCTCCTTGTCAAATTCTATTACAAAGATTTATTATCATAAACAAAAATCATTCACCAATATGCAAACATTTCAAATTATTCATCCACAAATAATTATCCACAATAACAATCCACAAATAAGATAGAGATAGATAATACCCTTAATATAGAGAAACACCAATAATAATCCTTAAGAAAGGAATAATTCCACAAGATGTTCCAATATGAGAGTGCCACTTAAGGAGGGTAAAGTCCCATAAACCACTTCATGGGAAAAGACAATTACATAAGATTGATCTCCTTGATGGTGATAATGACAAATATATCTTCTTTATATATCCATATTCTAATTCTACTTTGGGGAGCCGACTACTAATATAATATAATATTATAATACAATCAACCTTGGGTTATGTGTGGCCCATGCCAACCCTTTTATAATATAATAAAATATCCCCAGATATATATTCCTATGTACCCTAACATGCCACCCTCATTACAAATGTTTCATCCTCAAAATATACGAAGAAACAAGATAATATGATTTGCTAAGAAATGTTAGCAACTGGTACCAATCTTGATCATCCATCCATCCTAGTGAAACATTGATTGGTGGTCATCGTTGCTGATGTTGGTATGCCATTTTATCACTTGAGGAACCAAATCTACTTTGTTAGCTCCACACTTGTTGCTTTATTTTGATAATTTGAAAGATGGATCCACTTGTTCCTTGATGTTGATGAACCACTTTGAAAACTAGGATCACTATGCTTATTTTGCCAAACACTGCCATACTTGGTTTCCTTATGATTCCATGTAGAACCATAATATTTCTGCCTTAAGCCATACATCCAATATTGTTGCCACTCATGGTGGTGTGGATTGCGATATGGTGCAACCTTAACTTGATCTTCTACCTTATTTGACTCCTCAACAATTGGATCTATTATTTTAAATTCTTCTACACATTGTTCTTTCACGTTCCTTATGTTTAGTGTGTCCTTGTGATCTTCTATCAAAGCTTCCTTGGACTCTGCTATTGTTATTTCCATGGACTCTATTGTTGTTGTTTCCTTATTAGATTTTATTTTAGGTTCTTCTATTTGTTCTTCAATTTTTTTCTCTACAACCACTTCTTATTTTTCCTTGGATCCTTGCTCCTTAAGCTGAGAAATATCCTATAATGTTATCTTATTTTTCCTGTACCATAATTTCATAAAATTCTTTTGCACATTAATGTTAACAATATCCAAATAATCTAACCAAGGATAACCAAGAACAATATGCTCATCATCCATATCAATAGCATGAAAATATGAATGTAAAATATATTTACTCATGGTGATCTTCAAATCTTCAAATATTTGAACACTCTCACCCTCAAGATGTATGTTCTTTATTTTTGTTGCTTGAACTTGCAACCTCTTAGCCAAAGCAATATTAATAAAAATATAATGCTACTAGGATCAATGGAAATAATAACCTGTTCCTTTTGAATTCTTCCATGAACCTACAAAATAGAAATTTTAAATGAATTTAAAACCTTTTGATCCTTCTCTTACTTTTGAAAATCCAAAGAAGTGGCTTCATTCTTCTCATTATCTTCCTTAACATTTTCCTCTGTCTACTTCTTGAGTATTTTTATTTTTTTTTCATAGTCTTTATTTTGTTTCTTGAAAACTTTCCATTCTCCTTTCATTTCATTCTGCTCATTTTGAATTCCCTATAGTTTCTTTTTAAGGTATTTTATGACATCTAACAGACTATCTATCTTTTTATCCCTTCCCTCAAGATCTCTTTCTAGTTCCTCTTGTTCTTCTTAAAGTGTTTATTTCTTCTACATAATCCTTCAAAGTAGCTATCTTTTTATAGGGGTTACAATGACTTAAGAATGCATGGTCCACTTATTCCCAAGTGTACCCTTCATTCTTTCAGTCAAACTTAACAACCAATTTCTAGATTCCTTTTCTAATAGTGTAGTTAGGTGGAATTTCCAAGGATAATAAAAGTATAAAGACTTAAAATATGTCCACCATTATCTACCATCAATATCATCTATTCCAAAAAACTTTTGAAGTTCCATAGTTCATGCCCTAATGCAAACTAGGGTTTTTTTTAATATATATCATGCCCTAATGCAAAGTAGGGTTTTATAAAAATATATATCTTCCCACTTATTTGAAGCTAAAATTCCACATAGAAAACTAGATTTGCAATTTTTCTTCCAAACAAAATAAATTGCAATTGATTTGCTTACCCGAACTAACAAATTTTGTCTTCCAAAAAAATTATGATTTGAAAATTCGTCACTACCCTTGTTCCATATTACTAACTTCAAAAGGTTGTATCTCTCTCAATACTACTCATATTCCTTCATATGACCACTCATTTTAAATATCTTCAAATTGATGAGGCCTAGAAATGCCTCAATCATAACATGTTTTGAACACTAAAATTGCCTATAAACTCTTATGTTTTATCTGATATGTTAGTTAAGTTGATTCAATATGTTGTATATTAACCATTTTGCATGATCAATGTATTTGGAATATTATATGCTGATTTTTATAGCTTTTTGCATAGTTTTGTGTTCTTTTTGCTATGAATTGCTAAAATGGGATATGCTTAGAATAATAGCAACATTTCACTAATCATGTTTTGATTTGTCTCAAGCATTTATTTCACCTAAATTTGGCAACAGTGTAAGCAAACTGTTGTCGTGCAAGAAAATCGGTCTTTCCCATGTAAATTCCAGCCACTTGTCCATAAATAGCAAGGCATGGAATTCACATGTGGAAAGAGATGAAGACCATTGGAATTTGATATTAGGAGATAACCCACCTGAGAGATGCAGAAGAAATCACTGGAAAAGCACACATTTGTTCATTCCGAAGTATCTTCGAAATGAACAGATATCTTCGAAATGAGAGAACACGTCTTCAAAATGAGCGGATCTTCGGAATGAAGAATGCAGTATCTTCGAAATGAGCGGATATTCAGAATGAGAATTGCAGTATCTTCAGAATGAGAATTGCAGTATCTTCGGAATGAGCGATCTTCGAAATGAGAATTGCATTGTCTTCGGAATGAAGCCACTTATCTCCGGAATGAAAATAGAATGTGCTTTGACTTGTTGACCGATTTCTGAAGCTGGAAAAAGGGAAATAAAAGTCAAAAAAGGTAAAGGAAAAGATCTTCCATCTGTCTTTGTCGTCATTGCCAACCAAAGCCATCATTAATGGAAATATCAAAGAATAAACCCAGGATTTGTTGCAGCATAGTAGGATTAGATCTTTTGAAATATCCACAGTTTGTAATTAGATCATAGGACAGCTATAAATATTGCTCTCGTTCAGGTTGATCCTAGTAGGTAGTAAGTAGTGAGAAAAGAGTAAGGAAGCTAGGAGAAAGCAGAAAGTAGAGAAAATAAGTAGAATTTGACTGTTATAGTCCTGTAACAGGTTTTCAGTAGAATTGTTGTAATCATGTTCTTTAATCAATAAAGTGCACCAGTTTTATTTCATATTGCTTGTAAATGAGTGTGATTAAGATCTAGAGAGAGAGAGACTCATATCTTCTTCTGGACAAGGAGGCTAGCCACTTCCAGACCTAGGAGGAGGACTAACAAGTAGGTTTTTATTCTGATTTTGCTGCAGTAGAATGAGTTGTAGAACTTGTTATTTCAATTGCTTGTAAACAACTAACAATATCTGCAGTCTTAGTTTATTTATGCTTAGATTAATTTTGTGCTTAATGTTTTATCTGTAATCTTTACTTTCAGCAAAGCTTCCATTTTATTTCAGACTGTTATTTCCAAAATTTGTTGTTTTTTGTAATTTCTTGCATTTTGTGTTTTGCTGTCAACCCCTACACAGAATATTGACGACCTTCTGTTACAGAGTCTTGACATGGTTTTATTTTCAATGCTATAATTAGATTTCCATTGCTGCAAAAGTAAATAGATTTCCTTTCCGCAATTAGAATCAGACTTTCAATTCTGCAACTGTTATTTCTACAACATAATTAGGTCTCATTCTGCAATTGTAAATCAGGATTTCATTTCTACAGTTAATGATTAGTTTCCATTTCTACAATTAGATTAAGGTTTAATTTATGCAATTAGAGATAGGAATGTCCTAAAACCCCCCACACAACCGGTTCCACCAATAAGACCTGTTGCTCTAGATTGACCTAAGTTATAGTTGTTTCACTTCTTCTTTCATAGATAGCCTTGTACACAGCCCTAGATTGACAAATTCATTGAGAATTAATGATGGTATAACGACTACGCATCATTTTGGCACCGTTTTCGGGGAATAGTGTTGCTAGAAAAAAACAAATAGTCCAATAGCTATAATAAGACTAAACTATGAAAATTTAGGATAAAATCTGGAGACAACAGCTGAGTAAGGTAACAACTATTGATTTAATTTATGTCACTCAAGAGTAAACATGAATGAATAAGTCTAGGGATGAAAAAGGTAGAACTACCCCAAAATATCCCTGGCTTGTTCCATTAAGGAGATCTTCACGCCTAAGGGGTGAATCACCTGTGTTTGAACTACCAGAAAGTTGATAGAAAAATCACCAGTCTCACCATCATTAGAACATTTTGAGAAAGGAAAATCACCAATTTTATCATCATCAAAATATCCTAAGGAAGAAAATTCATCAGACTCATCATCAACAGAGAGGCTTGGACCTCTTGAGAGAACAATTTGGAAAGCTTTAACTTCTCCCAACAAATAGGAAATTATGGCAGAGGGAGGCAATATAGATGGCCAACATGGCTATGTCCATAATGAAGGAGATGATCAGGATATGCCCCAACCTTCCAAAACATTTGAATATCCTATCCGTCTGAATCCAACACAAAACTCTCCCATGAAAACCATTTCACCTTCAGTACTTCCAACCTTCCGAGGTGTTGTATCTGAAGATCCTGATCAGTTTTTGTTTGAGTTCAAGGTAGTGTGTCAGACCTATGATTATATAAATGATAATAAAAAACTTAAGGTTTTTCCCTCAACACTCAAGGATGCAGCATTACGCTGGTTCATGAGCTTAGAGCCAAATTCCATAAGAACCTAGGATCAAATGGAAACTGTGTTTTTAGATAAATATCAGGAGTATTGCCGTGTAAGGAATAGAAAAGATGAGTTATTCAGAATTAAGCAAGAAGATGATGAAACATTGGAAGATTAGCTTGATAGGTTCTCCTTTGTTCAAAGGAGATGTGGACTTGTAGAACTAGAATTATGTAAAACCATCTTTTTGAGAGGATTGCAAGATGAATCTAGATAAGTTCTGGATTTGATGGGAAAAGGGGATGTAACCACTCTCAGTAATGATGAAATTGTGGATATCTGCAGGAATTACTCTCGCACTAAGCAGAGAAGAAGAAAAATCTGCACAAATGGCACTGATGTGAAGGACCTGATAGAGGAACTTGCAAATTTCAAAATTGATATCCTAGTGCATCTAAACACTACTTTGGGGGAAATGTCTGCAAAAGCAAAAAACATAGAACCTTTGGCAATTTATTGCCCAAGATGTAGAAATAAACATGCTTTGCAGGAATGTCCTTTGAATAAAACATCTATCTCAGCCATTTGTAGTATCTGTTCAAAAAGGCATTCAACTGATCAATGCCACCTACTACCACAACTCAAAAATGTGTTAGAAAATCAGACTGAGGAACTCAACTATATTAGACCGAAATAAGGGGGAAATTTCTCTCAATACCAAAATCCCCCTTGTTTTCCTACAAATTGGGGGCATAATCCTGGTACTATACCTTGGGGACAACCAGAACCACCCCAACGTCCTTGGAATAATCCTCAATGGACAAATTCCCAAGAATGGCCACAAGCAAATTGGAGTAACCCAGCCTGGAATCAGAATCAAAACAACCCCTCATGGAATCAAAATAACCCATATTGGGATCAAAACAATCTATCCTAGAATCAAAATTAGACTAATCCACATTGAATGCAAAACCAACCATAGTGGAGTCAGCAATACCAGTCCTATCCAAGGCAGCAAAGGAATCAAGGTCAAACTCAGCATTTGCTGCCTGCACCTACTCAAAACTTTCAAGATAAACAAAACCAACAGCAACAAACATAGCAAGTGAAACAACCTCAACTGCCAGCTCAACCAGTCACTAATCCAAACAGCATGAGACAGACACCTCCTGTCTATGTGGTCAAGTTGAAGAAAATGTTGAAATTAATGTTCTTGATTGTAGTAACATCCAACTTCGTTCAGGAAAAGTTGTACCTGAACCAGTTTCAAATGAAATCAAAGAAAATGAAGAGCAAGAATCGTCAGAACCAGAAGAAAAATTGGAACCAGTTAAAATCCAACCAACAATAGAGAAAGAGAAAAAAATAGAACCACAGGCAGAACAATTACCAAGGATAGTTCCATATCCTGAAAGATTCAATGCAATACCAAAAAATTCTGAGTCAAAACTGGTCAAAGAACTCAAAAAGTTAACTATATCATTGCCCTTATTGCAAGCCATTAAGGAAATACCAGAGATTAACAGTACTATCCAAAATTTGTGCATTAAAAGAGCAGGAAGAAAAAAGAAAGCATTTCCCAAGACTGTGTAGGTTGAAGGGAAGATAGTTGATCTCTTATCTGGAAAACTAGTACCTCCAAAGTATAGTGACCCAGGAAGTCCAGTTATCATAGTTACCATAGGTTCAGTACCAATATCAAATGTTTTAGTAGATCTAGGAGCTGCAATAAACGTCATGACCAAGGATACAATGAAACAATTACAGCTCAAACATCTCAGCCCCACATTTATAGTTTTAGAAATGGTTGATAGGTCAGTTGCAAAACCTGAAGGTATCATTGAAGATGTCCCTATAGAAGTTTCTTCTTGGGAATTCCCTGCAGATTTTTTGGTTTTACAACCAAGAAATTCAGCACATGGATATCCCATTATTTTGGGAATACCTTGGCTTGCAACTGCAACAGCCTTCATAGACCACATATCTAGAAATATGACTATTTCAAATGGTATTGATCTGAAACAGATTTCTTTATATCCTCCTGCAAAACCATCTAGCAAATTTTCAGGTCAGTTATGGTTTTCTGACTCAGATGAAGAACCAGAAGAGGTCATTTCTACACTAGCTACCTTAGTAGTAAGAGAACACACAGAAGACCTCAGTGACATAGAAAATTTAGAAAATGAAACAATCCTGATGAATGTTCTGCATGAACAAGGTTTAGAAGGAGAAGCAACAAATATCCAACAGATGTTAAGTAATGAGGAGAATAAAAAATTTGAAGATGAACCATATGTACTACCACAGGGAAACTCTGTTTCACTACCACATGGATGGCACCATCATCTGATTTTTCCTTCTCACTGTTCCATACAAGATATTCTTCCCTCAAGCAACAATAAAACAAAAACTGCTTCTCTTCTCCCATATCAGCAATGTCCTCTTAATCCCCTAATCACCAGGTATGAAGGAGTGAATTCAGTCCTTCTAAATACAAAACAAATAGAAGTCCATCCAGGCAAATTTTTGAACATTTACAGCCAGCTTACTAGGGAAGAGGAAGAAAAATTGATAGTTGTCTTGTAGAAGCATGTTCATGCTTTTGCTTGGAACTATAAAGATATGTTAGGAGTTCATCCTGATATATGTACCCACATAATCTATACTGAAGAAGTCAAGCTAGTTAGACAACCCCAGAGAATATTGAATCCTGCCTTAAGAGATATTGTGAAAGAAGAAATTGAAAAACTTCGGAAGTAGGATTCATTTACCCAATTTTTGATAGCCAATGGGTTTCTCCATTGGTAATAGTTCCTAAGAAAAATGGAAAAATGAGAGTATGTGTAGACTATAGAGAGTTGAATAAGGTGACATACAAAGACCATTTTCCATTACCTTTCATAGATCAGGTGTTAGATACTCTTGTCGGAAAAAGATACTTTTGTTTTCTTGATGGATTTAGTGGATATAATCAAATTCAGATTGCACTCGAAGATCAAGAGAAAACAACTTTTACATGTCCATGGGGAACATTTGCCTATAGGGTTTTACCTTTTGGTTTGTGTAATGCCCCAACAACTTTTCAACGAGTAGTCCTAGCAATTTTTGCTGATCTGACCACCAAAAGTTTTGAAATATACATGGATGATTTCACAGTATGTGGACAGACTTTTGATTTTACATTGGAAAATATTGACAAAGTCTTAACTCGCTGTGAAACATACCGGTTATTCTTGAATCCAGAAAAATGCTTCATGATGATGAAGGAAGGGATAGTTCTTGGTCATCACATCTCTCCTGAAGGGATCCAAGTTGATCCAAAGAAGGTGGAAATTATCAAGAATCTCCTTCCTCCTAAAACTCAGACTAATGTCAGAAGCTTCCTAGGACACATTGGTTTTTATCGCAGGTTTATTCCCAACTTTAGTACAATAGCCAGTCCTATGTTTGCCCTATTGACTAAAGATTCTGAATTCTCCTGGACTGCAAAGTGTCGGGGAAGCATTTGAAGCTCCGAAAGAGAAATTAGTAACTCCACCCGTGCTCAGAGGACCTAATTGGATATTACCATTTCACATACAGACTGATGCCTCCAATACAACAATTGGAGTAGCATTAGGACAAATTGACAATGGTGAACACTATACCATCTACAACATTAGCAAGAACTTAACAGAAGCCAAGAAAAATTATACAACTAAGAAGGAATTCCTAGCAGTAATTTATGCCATCAACAAATTCAGGCATTACATCACAGGTTATCAAATATTTATTCACACAGATCATATAGCCATTAAGTATTTGATGAATAAACCTATGGTAAGTGTAAGAATTATTCGATGCAAGAACGAAACTTAAACTTGATACTACAAATTAGAAATGCGTAAAATGGAGAAAGCATAGACAAATTGGAACCAAAATGGAACGAAACAACCCTCTTCTTTTATTGATGTATTTCAAATTCGGTTACAATTGGCTTCCTCCCTTTTTAGGGGAGAGGAGCATCAAACTTGTCTCTTGGTCACATCAATGGAAAGTCATCTCTCTTCTGCATGCCCACATGTAAAATGGACGGGCCAAAGTGTCACCGCCGCTGGTGTGAATGAATCCTTGATCCTTTGCTACTCCTCCTGCGTTCAGAGAAACAACAAACTCGTTAGTAGCACCTGTGGCTAAAATGACAAAGCGTTTGTTCTCTTAAAAAAATGATGAAAGATGCATGCATGAAACTGAATGAAAAGATAAGTAAACTGCATCAAAACAGCCTGCAAATTTGACAGAGACAAAGGAACATTACCAGAGGGCCACTGTTATCAGAACAGTCAGGAAATTGGCCGTCGACTGTAATTCATCCCTGGGCAGGACGAATTCGACTGTAATTCATCCTCGGGTAGGACGAATTCGCCTGCGATAAGATGCCGAAGTGATGCTGCCCAAATGTCGCGTCTCGGGATCTCCAAAAGACCTACAAACATAGGGGTTAGCTAATTGGGGGCATTTTGGGACGACCCAGATGGTCGGATTTCCCCAATTTGACCTCCATCAACGGGAATCTGACGTCGCTACCTGCAAGTTAGTGAGGACAACAAAAGCTACAAAACATGATAAGATTTTGATCAAAACATTCTGAAATCGAAATTATAAACTATCTAAACAGCATAAAATGGAACGAAAGATAAACAAGTGACAAAAGAACAAATTAAAATGAAACTAAGAAGTGCGGGGCACCCGGGCGGGCCGCCCACCGTTAGAACTTGATTTCGGCACCAATCCACTCGGGATGGGCCCAAAATCTCTTGTAATGGGTTGTCGGCGAATCGGTAGATCAATGTGGTCAAGTGTCGGGTTTTGGATCCGGACTCACAATTCCAATGACCACCCAATGACCTCCCTTGCGAAAGAGATCAAGGATGTGGAAGAGGTGAATTAAAAGGCAAAAATGTGGTATCAATTTGGCAGCACTTCGTTGCTTGAAAATGCTTCCAACCTCCTTTTTTTTGGGTGAGAAAGTTCACCATTTTATAGACCCAAGGGGTCTCTTTGGATGGGCAAGCATGGGCGCCATGTGGCAGAGATGCCTTCCTAAGAGGGAGGAGACTCCTCTCTGACTTGGGCTTCCATAACTGCCTTTGTGACAGTCCTCTAACGTTCACCCTGCCCACCTAGACGCGTATGCAAGATAGGAGTCATCAGTGGACTCTCCTCATCTGCCACTTGTCAAGATTTTTCTTTTTGCCCGTTGAACCTGGAATTCGTCCTAACCCAGAACGAATTCAGAATTCGTCCCTGGGTGGGACGGATCCAAATTTGAATTCGTCCCTGGGTGGGACGGATAATGAGCAAAGTGTCTGAAGGTGCCAAATTGGTTTCTGACCTTCCAAAATTGTTGTAGAAGTGGTTAGGACCACTGTTTAACCTCTGAGGGCTGCCCTGGGGGCTGTGTGTGTCAAAGCGATCAGTGTTTGCAGTCACATAATCGGATTGGTGCTGTTTTGGTGTCTACAGATGCCCCTTTTTGGGATGCACTGTGCATGGCGCAACGCCGAGCAAAAAAATAGATAACCAAAGCACTAATGATTAGGGTTTCTTGGTAACCTAACCAAATTTTGATGCCCCAAGTATGGAAAGGGCATGCATTCTTGAATCCTTGCTTCTGACGAGCGAAGGCACTCAATTCAAGTGTTAACCTTTTTCGGTGAGGTGTTACTTGACCTTGGACATTGATCAGTCATGAATAGGCAAAGGGCACAACCTTTTGTCTATGAGAACCCTGAGTTCATGATTCACGAAATGCCAAGTGATTTGATCAGATTGTGATTGTTGCTTGTTTACTGCCCCAAGCAGGAGCGTAATTGTCTTTGTCAATGATTCTTTGAATGCATGTCGTTTTCCTTGATTGGGTGTGTGTTTGTTGATTGGTGACTAAGTGTGACTACCCCCTCAAGCGACGAATCGATGAGGGAATGACCTTCGTGAGAAAAGCGACGAGTCGCTTGACCCAAGATGACTTGTGCAAGGGTGCCCTTAGATGGTTTAGCGTTAAGCATGTGCAATTTTTTCGACATTTAGACCTGTTTTTGGTGGGTGGTAACCCTTTTTTTGCGACGCTTTTTGGAGCTGAAATTGGCGAAAATCCTTCCTCCCGTGGAGTGGTCCGGCTAAAGTAGCCTTCTTAGGGAGTAGGATAGTGACAATTTGTGACCCCAACATCTGTTTTGCATGCCCGGGATGTCAAGTGCAACAACACTCTCATCGGGCAAGTTTATTAGCTGTTTTTGTGCATTTTTGTTCAATTTTTGATGTTTTTTGAAATTTTTGCCATGAATTCGTCTCAGGGTGGGACGAATACCAACTCACAATTCATCCCAGGGTGGGACGAGCGCTAACAAGAGCGCTCGTCCCATGGGAGGATGAATTTAAGCTCAAAAAGGCTTATATAAAGGCCAAAACTAGGGTTTGGCTCATTTGCATCTGAATTTTTTTTTTTGTGATTTGGAGCTCTGGGGAGGAGGAGGTTAATTCTGCGAAGCGAAGCGCTGCCAAATTTTCCTTGCCATCATGAGTGCACAAACCGGATCGAGCGGCGGAGCCGAAGCGAGACCAGTAAGTGCTCCCTAGAGTTTATTTTTGTTTTAAAACTGCAATTGTTTTGTTTAATTATTTTTGTGATGACGTTTTTCAAAAAATTTTAAAACTTAAACCCTGAAACTGAGCTGAAGACAACTAAGACTTAGTGTACAACTAAACGTAGCGCAAAACCTAGGTAAAGAATTTTTATTGCTTTAACTAAACCCTAGGATAAACGGAACGTAAAACCCTAAGACTTAATGTTTGTTGTTTTTTGAATGTTTGTTTTCAAATTAATCAGTTAGGATTAGAAACCCTAAGACTGAAAAATTATCTTTTTTTACATTTTGTTTCGTTTTATTTTTTTGAAATTTATCAATTAAGATTAGGAACCCTAGAACTGAAAAATCATTTTTTTTTTGTTTGTATTTTGAATTTTTGTTTTTAAATTAATCAGTTAGGATTAGAAACCCTAGAACTGAAAATTTAATTTTGAATTTTGTTTTGTTTTATTTTTGGAATTTATTAGTTAGGATTAGGAACCCTAGAACTGAAAAATTACTTTGTTTGAATTTTGAATGTTTGTTTTGTTTTTAAATTAATCAGTTAGGATTAGAAACCCTAGAACTGAAAATTTATTTTTTTGTTTGAATTTTTGTGTTTGTTTTTTTGCTGTACAGTTCTTTTTTCATGATTTTAATGTTTTTGAATTATTTTCTTTTGCAAGTTGTTAGGAGCCGGTACCGTGTACCCACTGCTTTTACTGAGGCACGGGGGGCGCTGACTGAGGCTGATTGGGAGTGGCTTGATGCCCTTGGGCTCAAGCAGGTGGCTCGACTGGAGCCTGTGGTCACGGATCAGGCCTATTTGATGGCCCTGATCAATCTTTGGGATCCGCGGACCAACACTTTCCATCTCCCAACAGGGGAGATGACTGTTACCTTGGAGGATATCTATCGGCTTCTACGGATTTCGATAGATGGATTGCCCATCAGGACATCGTCGCGTGACCAGCGGACAGCTATACTGACGAGATGCTTCGGGCATGGGGAGGAGCTGGGTGTGGAGGATCCACTAGAGAGGGCAGAGGGCGACTGCCAGATTGGCAGGATTTTGGTCAGATGGTGGTTGGAGAGGGGGGTGTTGGGCGTGAGGCACGCATTCCTTATGGGCCTCATGTCCAACATGCTATTACCTGACTTGTCAGGCGCGAGGTTCCCATGGAACCTGCTAGATTTGGTTTGGCAGTTGGTAGAGTGCCCGATAGAGGCACCACTTATCATGAGATGGGGACAGACGTTGTTGGCACAGCTCTATGGGGAGCTGTATGAGGTCCACTATCGACAGCGAAAGGGGATCAGCTGCAGCTATCTATTGCAGTGCTGGGGTTGGCAGCATATAGTAGTTGAGAGGCCAGTCGGGTTACCATGGACGACTCGGGTGGCGATGGAGGATAGGGAGATTGGTTATGCAGTTCTATGGCGGCGGTCCGGGGAGCAAGGACAGAGTCGACGGTGGGCAGGTGTCGTAGGGCACTATGCCGATACCTTCTCTCGGCTCACTCTAGGGGAGGTGATTTGGTGCCCTTATCGGGACTGTCCAGCCTAGCCAGAGGCTGGAGAGTGGCTCCGACGGGTACGCAGGGAGCGGTGGCTGATTGGGCGGCACGGGACCGAGCACGAGTTGTTCTCGTACAGCCGGGTGACACGACAGTTTGGGGTGCGCCAGGGGTTTCCTGGTGAGCCCGTGGTCTATCGACGTCGGGGGGATGAGAGGACTCTGGACCGACCGGTCATCGCGCCACTGGGCGAGGATTCTGATGTGGTGATCGACGTCCCGGACGTGGATGACGTCGGGACTACCGTAGAGTACGACCAGTGGTGGGTACTACGGCGATGGCGGGGAGAGGGGCCACTAGGAGGCATGGAGGCGGCAGCGGCAGGCGAGGAGGGTGCTGAGGCACCAGGGGATGATTGGGGAGCTCCTTTGGAGGATGCGGACATGGTGGAGGTGGAGGGTGAGGATGCGGATTTGGGTGGTCCGGATCAGCCGAAGATGCAGGACATGGCGGAGCAGTGGGAGCCAGAGCAGGCTGCTGTTCCAGAGAGTCCCATGCCTCAGGCGGATGTGGAAGATACGGAGTCTGGGATACGTGCTGAGAATGCACGGTTGGCGGAGCTGCTGTGGAGGTGAGATGAGGAGCTGGGGGATGCGCTACGGGAGAGGGATCTCCTACGGGCTCAGCTAGCGGAGCGGGAGAGCGCATGGGTTGCACACCATCGACAGGAGGGGGAATCGACATAGCCCTGGAGAGAGATCTCCTACGGACGCAGCTGGCGCAGCGCGATGATGTAGTCACGATGTACCGTCGACATGAGGCGGAGTGGTGCCGACATCGGATGGATTTGGAGGGGGAGATCATCCGCCTTGGGGGGCGAGTACCTGAGCCCTCGGGAGGTGGATCTTCATGCTAGACGAGGGACAGTGGTACTGAGCAGTCAACATCATCTCATCGCAGGCGATTGGATGAGGGAGGCGATAGCAGGCATGATGCGGGGGCTAGCAGTAGCCGCCCTGAGGGGTCCCGTAGGACCCACACCACGGGGGGTAGTTCCCGTCGCACCGATCCTACGTGATCATGGTGGACGACGCCTTAGGCTGGGTGGTTTTGGGATTTTGGATTTTGTTGCGGGGTCAGAGGACCAGTTTTGTAGCCTACGGGCATTTTTTTTTGACGATATATATATATATATATATATATACCGGCTTTATTTTGTTTATGCACATGTGATGATTTGATCTTATGCATGATGGTTGATGAATATGGATGTATGCATGTTAATTTATTTTGATGGATGCATATTTTTTTGATGAATGCAAATGTTTTTGATTTATATGTGATATGCAAAATGTAATGGATGAAATGAATTTGTGTTGGTTGGTTAGGGCACCATAGACTGTTTAGGACTTTGTGATTTTCTTTTTAGGCGATTGCTGTGGTAAATGACTTTGTATGTATACATGTGGTTTTTTTTTTTTTGATTGTATTGTAAGGATGAAAGGTAGCGCAGTTGGTTTAGAAATGTAGCTAAGGTTTTCTAAGACTCAGACGGTTTTAACTCAGTAGCCATGACTGTACTTTACCTTACAAGACTTTTGAACAAGGTATGAATCGGACTTGTTTTTGACCAAGTTATTTCGCATCCTTGTGTGTGCAATTGAGTTTATTTATGTGGTATTTGTCAGGATACCGCCAGTGCCAGATAGGCTGTCAACCAAACCTATACTGAGGATCACCTAATTAGCTCCACTAACTCCTTTATTGTATTTAGTCAGATTAATCTGCGGTGCTATCTAGGATATCATAAGCTAGCTCATCCACATGCAAACATTGATCTGCACACAAGTTAATGTGGCAGATATATCGTCATGCGGGAGGTTTACCGCCAGTGACCGATAGGCTATCAACCAAACCGATACTGAGGCTTGCCTCATGACCTGTCAAAATGCTGAGAGTTCCAGGGATTCAAGTTTGACTCCCTTCTTTTCTTCAATTGTATTGGGATACTTGCTCCTTTGTAGTGATAAAATCACTGTTTATGTTTGTTTTATTTGTTTTTCTTTTTTTGAGCAAGGGATTTGGATATGGAGTGATGAGAATCACTATTGTTTGTGCCTTTTGATGTGTGCACTGTAGGATGTCAAATTTTGGTGTTTTGACGTTTGCAAATTTTTGATGTTTTGCAACTATTGAGAACTTGGGATTCTTGGGGAATTGGGTAGGGAGGATGCTTGTCCTTTTGCCAACTCTCAGCATTCTTGGGGTCATTCGCACGGGGGATGAGCAAGATAGCCGTTTCGCTTATGGTGACCTGGATTGCTTTGCGGGGTTTCGTCTTTCGTTCAGACAACTTGGGAATTTTTATGTGTTTTAATTTGTGTCGGGATGCTACGTAACAAGGTGTGATCCAAGTAGAACTCTACCTTCGTAAAATCTATCTGACTTGGTACAATACGTGGCTAGAAAGCAAAATTATGACTGAAAGACGAAAACATTTGATACATTCGAAAACCACTTGACTCTGTTGTGGTAAAAAGCAGTGAATGGCGCGTTTTTGTTTGATGGACTTTTTATGGAATGGAGAAATGTGGAACAAGATGGACTGGCGGAGTAATTACAGTCTATGGTGCCTTTGACCTGTACGACCACAAATATGCATTGTATGGGTGTGATGCTTAATGCAGCTACATATTTTTGTATTTTTGATGATTGATTTTTGTGAATATGAAGACGAGATGCGAGAAGTGCTTTTTTTTTTTTGATGAATTTGAACATGCCTGGAAATGAGATGCGTATTTTTGTTGTTTTTGATGATTTTACTGTTTTTGAATTTTCTATTTTTGACCAAGTGATTGTGGGAATCCTTGGAGCATTTTTGGGATTGACCAAGCGATTATATGAATCTTTGGAGCATTTTGGGATTGACCAAGTGATTGTAGGAATCCTTGGAGCTTTTTGGGATTGACCAAGCGATTGTATGAATCCTTGGAGCCTTTTGGGATTGACCAAGTGATTATAGGAATCCTTGGAGCCTTTTGGGATTGACCAAGCGATTGTAAGAATCCTTGGAGCATTTTGGGATTGACCAAGCGATTGTAAGAATCCTTGGAGCATTTTGGGCTTGACCAAGCGATTATAGGAATCCTTGGAGCATTTTGGGATACGGCTCTCTTAGATATGGAATGGTCACAAATGACTGATGTTCAAGGGTTCTGTTTCCTTGATTCCATCAAGAGAGGCTAGCCGGTACGTCTCGGGTCCTATTTTGCTATCAATGACATATGGACCTAACCAATTTGCCGCGAACTTGTCCCTTAGGTCGGACGGCAAATTAGAGTTCTGTTGGTTTTCCTTCAAGACCAAATCACCAACCCGAAAGTCCCTCAGGTGAACTTTCATGTTGTAAGCTTTCTTAAGCCGTTCTTGATAGATACGTAAATGCTCGAGAGCATTAACGTGTCGTTCGTCAAGCAACGTAAGCTGGTCTAACCGGGCCTGTCATGCAGCGTCATCATCGATGAACTCCTGCATTGATATGCGCAGGGAAGGAATTTCCAACTCGAGAGGCATGACTGCCTCGGAGCCATACACGAGCGAAAATGGAGTGGCCCCAGTGGGCGTCCGAATGCTAGTGCGATAAGCCCAAAGGGCAAGTGGGATTTGGATGTGCCAATCCTTATGACTGTCTGCGACCATCTTTTTGAGGATAGCAATTAGCATTTTGTTTGACGCCTCTGCTTGCCCATTTGCCTACGGATAATAGGGTGTCAAAAAACTATGCTAAATTTTGTACTTTGTGGTCAAAGCACGCACGTCTTTGTTCTTGAATGGCGTCCCATTATCCGAGACTATTTTGGATGGAATACCAAAATGACATATGATGTTATGCAAAATGAACTCCACAATGCGGGGTCCTATCGTAGAGGTAAGCGGAACTGCTTCCACCCATTTGGTGAAATACTCTGTGGTCGTTATGATAAATGTGTGATGGCCTGACGACGTAGGGGAGATCTTTCCAATTAGATCGAAGCCCCACTGCAAAAATGGCCAAGCGGACTGGACTGTCTGCAAGGCCTGGGAAGGTACGTGCTTCAAATTTGCATGGTGTTGACACTTCACGCACTTCCTGACATATGCGCAACAATCTCGCTCTAAAGATGGCCAATAATAACCCATGCAAAGAATGCGCTTTGCGATGGCCATACCACTGAAGTGGCCACCACATGTACCATCGTGCGCTTGGGCGATCGCCCAAGTGGACTCTTGTCTGGTCCAAGCAACGAAGGAGGATTCCTTCATAGCTACGATGGTACAAAATGTCTCCTATCAAGACATACTTAGCCACTTTCTGCTTGAATGCTCATTTTGCGGCATGCGTCAATCCAAGCGGGAGATTACCTAACTTGAGGTAGTCTCTAATGGGTAAATACCAATCCTGTTGATCGAAAACCTCGACGGTATGAACAGTCGATCCCTCTTGAAGTTCATCCCTAGCAAACGCTGAGTGGGATAGAACTTGTAAGAATAGCATTGTGTTGCTATTAATGGGAGTAGGGGAGAACAAGGACCCCCAGTTGGCATGTTTCAGATGATCGTGGATTCGAGAGAACTTATCCGAGGATGGTTCAATCTGGATCATGTGGATTCCTGGCGTCAAGTCAGAGCTTGCACGCTCCATCGCGGATTGCGATAGGGTTTTGACTTGGATGGTTGTCATGTCACCAGAAAGGTCTTGCGGGATTAGTGACCCCAAGGAGGCCATTGTGTCCGCAAAGCGATTCGATGACCGAGGGAGTGCCTCGATATCATACCACTCAAGTTTTGCCAGGAGTTTGTCCACAAGGGCTTTGTAAGCCTACAGAACTAGGCATTTGCATTGGTATACCCCTTTGACTTGATTGACAATTAACAGCGAATCACCAAAGATGTTCAGTCATTTGATTTTCATGGCGATTGTTGTCTGAAGACCTATGAGCAAGGCTTCATACTCTGCATTGTTGTTGGTGCATGGAAAATTTAATTTAAATGACAGGGGCATTGGAGCGCCCTGCGGTGTGAAGAACACTATTCCCATGCCACCACCTTGCTCACATTTAGAACCATCAAAAAATAGGGTTATGTCAGCCTGTGACTCAGGCTCATCAAAATCTGGCGATTCTGAGACATGGAAGACCCCATCATCGGGTAGTTCTATGACTAGAGGCTGATCGTCTTCGAGAGGAGCCTCTGCTAGTTGATCGGCTATGACCTGTCCTTTGATAGATTTTTGTCCAATAAACTCTATGTCAAATTTCATCAACAACATGATCCATTTCGTCGTGCGACTACTATGATAAGTATGACTCATCATGTATCGCAATGGATTCTCCTTAGACACAACATACGTAGTGTTGCTCAGCATGTAGTGGCATAGCTTTTTGGTAGCAAACACCACTGCCAAGCAGAGTTTCTCAACGTATGCATAGTTAAGTTCATAACTGACCAGGGTGCGGCTAAGATAGTAAGTAGCCTGTTCTTTGTGAAATTCATTTTTTTGGGCTAGCATGGCACCCAGTGCCACCTCAGTAGCTGAGATGTATAAGTAGAATGGCACTCCTGGTCTAGGTGGTGCCAATACTGGCGATGAAGCCAAGTATCATTTGATGTCATCAAAGGTTGACTGGCACTCGTCATCCCAGTGAAATGCTACCCCCTTGTGCAATAATTTGTTCATGGGTTGGCACTTGTCAGATAGCTGCGCTATGAAGCGTTTAATTGACGCGACCTTTCCCTGTAGACTTCTGAGCTGCTTAATGGTAGTTGGGGGAACCATTTCAAGGATTGCCTTGACTTTGTTTGGGTCCACCTCGATGCCTCGCTTTGAGACTATGAAGCCCAAGAGTTTTCCAGATGTGACGCCAAATACGCACTTCTTGGGATTCAGTCTGACTTTATGCTCCATGAGGCGATCGAGGATCTTGCTTAAGTCATCGAGATGATCTGGGCGCAAAAGAGACTTGGCCAACAAATCATCCATGTAATCTTCCAAAGTTTTATGCATGTAATCGTGGAAGATGTACGTCATGGCACGTTGGTAGGTGGCGCCAGCATTTTTAAGGCCAAAAGGCATGACCTTATAACAAAATGTCCCCCAAGGCATTGTGAACGCCATTTTTAGTTGATCCTCGGGATTGATACGAATCTGATTGTATCCCGAGAAACCATCCATGAGGGATAGCATTTCATGACCTGTTGTAGCGTCTACCAATGCGTCGATGCTTGGCAAGGGGAAATCATCCTTAGGACTCGCTTTGTTTAGGTCTCAAAAATTAGTGCATATGCGAATCCTCCCATCGAGATTTTTGATGGGCACCATGTTGGACAGCCATGGCGGATAATCCACGTAGATGACAAACTGTGCATCCAACAACTTTTGCAATTCATCTTTGACCATCAAGGCCATTGTTGGGTGCATCTTACGTAGTTTTTGCTTAAGCGGCTTGATTGTCGGATCAAGCGTTAGATTATGCGTGACTAGCTATGGATCTAGCCCCGGCATGTCTCTGTATGACCATGCAAAAACCTCCTTCTTCTCTTTGAGAAGGGCAATGTAGTCGGCTTGTTCTTCAGGGGATAAGCTTACCCCCAGCTTGATAATCTGTGGATTCATTGGATCTAAGCCGATGTCTACGTCAGTCGTCTCCTCGATCGACATGTGGGATCCGTCCTCCAAATGGTGTGGAGTCGGGATCAAATGGATATCATTAGCTGAGTTTAAATCTGCGTTGGGAACCTCGGGTTCCTCTTCAGCTTGAAAGATATCTTGAGTTGTCCCTGGGGTAAAATGAGGCATTTTATCGAAAGGCCAGTACTCTGATGGGGAGAGAGGTGAATTGACGCGATCCCAGTCGATGGCATCTATGTCTAGATGCAATGACCATGTTGGATCGATCGGATTGCGGATGGGTGCGGTTAAGTCAATGGAGATCATGTGGATGAAATGAATTTGGTCTCCATTACCATGGGTGTGATGACTCAAATATTCTGGATGTTCTCTGTGTTCTCGATCTGGTTCTATAGGTACAGGCACGAATGGATCGTCCCTGTGTGCTAATAGGAGGACAGGGTCTACCCTCGACACTGATATCACCCTAGGGTCTCAGAGTGGAGGGTGTTCTTCATGTACCCGAAGTAGCGGATCCAACACTTGATCCCACCCTGCTGGGTCTACGTACCACTCGTGCCCTGGCACTATGCCCATCTGTGCAAATATGTCATTAATCTCCAAAGGGTATCGTTGTTGCATTTGTTGCCTTTGTTGCATTTGTCGCATGTGGTTGAGATAGGCCATCTCAGTTTCATCTTTCGAATCACTGTCGGAGATCCAAAAATGTTCATTTTCTCCAACAACTGCTTGCGACATCTGAGGTTCATCTTGTTCTAGCAAATTAATCTGGTCCCATTGCGGTTGTTCCACACTCCGTGGGGGGACCTGATTCTCTTGACTCGACGCTGGCTCGATTGGAGCCTCTAGAGGGAACAAATTCAAAAAGATCTCTTGCCAGTTATTCATGGGAATCTCCTGTGAGTGATCACTATTGGACTCAAAGGGAACATATGACACTGGTTCATGTTCTGATTCATCCTCCGAAGATCCTTCTGGACACTGTTTATACTTTTCTTGAAAGTAAGTTCCCAAACTTTCGCCTCTCTCTAGCAAAGGAGGAGGGTTATTGATGTTAACAAGGGTGGTTGTTGACCATGGGAGGTAATCTCCCAATGTGTATGTTGTGTTTGGGTTGGCATACGGATCTGATGCCAATCCACCCTTGTCGCCTATTCCTAGGCCTTGCATGTTTTCCACCAAGATGTCTAAGGGCAGGGGGTGGTTGAACCCTACTCCCGACTTGTCATAAGGCATTTGGTATCTTGGTTGGCAAAGGACACGCACTCCTTGCTCATACCTGCCTAGCCCGTATCCATGCCAATTGCATTGGCCAAGATATCTCAGAGCGAAGTCCGGGTTAGATAGATAGTTGACATTTTCTGCAAAAGGCTCTTCGTCCTCGTCCTTTTGCATGCATGGCTCAGCACCATGGTCAAGGCCCCCATACACAAAATTGGTCTAGTTCGGTGGGTAGCCTAAAGGAACAATTGTCCCGATGGGGAGGCGAGGTCTCCCCATGTCTTGCACTGACTCTAGCGTGGGTGTTGCTACAACATTCTGCACTAGATACTCCCCCAGGCCCGTACTGGCCATTTCAACAGTAATTGTTGGCGATTGAGAGGGAGGGAACGGAAGCTCTTCCTGAGTCCACTCCATGTTGAGTGGACTAGGAGCCTCAACTTCCATTGCGCTAGGTATCTCTTCGGTTGAGATGGTTGATATTGTTGGCAGCACCTCTTCTAGGGGTTGGGCCTCTTCCAAGATTTGCTTCCCTTTGTCCTTCTATTTAGCCATGATAGGTGGCATTGGTGGTGAAGGAGCTGACGATGAGGATGCACCTGGCTGGGGTTTTGATGGATTAGTCACTAGTGGTGCTCATGGTATCGGACCCTGTCTAGATGGATTTAACTAAAAATCCAAGTGCATCGATGGGAGGGTCGATTGCGGCATCAACTGCACCGCATTGCAATATTTGAAGGGTTCTAAGTCCGCCGGGACTACATGTATTTCTCCTTCAAATGCATATTTCAAACACTGGTGAGCTATCGAAGGGACACACTTCATGTCCCTGATCCATGGCCGCCCTAGCAAAATGTTGTATGCCATCTCGCCTTCCAAAATATGGCACAATGTAGGTATCATCTTTTGTCCTACCTGAACGGGTAGAACAATTGTGCCAACTGTCGAGCATATCGCATCATTGAATGCTCACAGTGTGTAAGTGGAAGCCATGATGTGTGAGGCTGGTAGCTTCAGATGTTTTAATGTTGCTGTAGTAATGATGTTACTAGACGAGCCAGTGTCTACCAACACCCTCTTATATGGGATCCCGTTGACCCGCGCGATAACGTGCAGGGGTGGATCTGCCATGTCATCAGATACTAATTTAATTTCATCTTCTCGGAAGGTAATGACTGGCTCCGTACATCATTTTACATGTCCCACAAAGTTATTGAATGAATTCGCTTCGTGAGGCTGCAACTCGATGGCTTTCAAAATTTCCATGAGAGCTTCTCGATGGGGTGCTGACTGCTGTATAAGCTCATATATGGAAAGCCTAGCCGACATGGTCCACAAACTCTGCATGAGTTTGGTCCGTATCGTGACCTCGGGTCTAGGCGGAGGTAACTGCACAGGGTGTTGTTGAGGTTGCGACGTTGTTGGAACTTCTCTTGTGGCTGCCTCGGGGGCAACTCCTGGGTATTTCTTGTTCCTGGTCACTATGCTGATCATTCCCACATACCCTTGCATGGGGACATTCTGTCGCACCTCATTGACCTGAAGGGGTTTTGTTTGTGCCTCATGGGTAGGCAAGGGATCTTTGAAGACCCCCATCTGCTGGTTATTTGGCGCTATGGGGTTGTCCACTGCCAATGTTTTATTATCAATCAAGTCTTGTATCAATCCTTTGAATTTCTAGCATGCGTTCAGGTCATGTCCCCTTCGCCTGTGGAACCTACAATACAAATCCTCTCTGTATCCCTTGGGCTTGGGAGCGTTAGGATCTATGGTTTGGATTTCTGGCAGATTAATCAAGTTTGCCGTTGACAAACGGTCAAACAAGGAGTCCCTAGACTCGGTGTATGGTGTAAATTTCCGCCTAGGGTGACGCTGTTGATTGTGCTCCTATTTTTTATTTTCTCTTTCATAATTTTTTGGAGGCACTGCCTGATAATTAGCCTTTTGAGGCTATATTTCTTGTGCAGGCTTAGGGACATTGATAGCAACTTGATTGACCGCAGCAGGTTTTTGTTGCGTAGTCCCTGTCTTTGTGTTTTTGTTCCACTCTTTCTTTTTAGGCTTGGCAATTTTGCCATCCTGTATTTTGATCTCTTCGATAACTCGGGCTTGCGCCAGAGCTTCTTCTAAGGTGGCATATTGCTGCAGCTGCAATAGCCCAGAGATTGATCTCAGACAACTTCGTGAAAACATTTGTGTGAGGTCGGACATAGGGGGAAGGTAGGGTAGCTTAGAAAGCAGAGCCCTCCATCGATTCCCATAGGCCACCATTGTCTCCTCCTCATATTGTCTGAGGCTGGCCAGGTCACTCAGTGATGCCTTCTTCTTGGTGTTGAAGGCGAAGCATTCAAGGAACGCATCCACTAATTGATCCAAGTTATTGATGTTGTGCTTCGACAACTGGGTGAACCAATCCGAGGCAGGGCCTGCGAATGTGGTTATGAATGTCCTTAGCAACAACGCATCATTATCCTGAATGCCAAAGCATTGGCTCAGGAATCTTGTCACATGCTCTTGGGCGTCCTCTTCACCCTTAAAGACTACCAACTGAGGCAGCTTGAAGTGTTCGGGGTAAGGAGGTGCAGGCACTGACGGATGCACCGGATGACTATGGAGTTGGCGTAATGTGGGCTTTTGGGGCCCAGAAGCTTTGGTTTCCATAGACTCCAAATGCTCTAACAACGCTTTGTATGCATCGAAAGATTTAATCTCTTCCTCTTTTGTTTGCTCCCGTTGTGGGTTGTGGGAGACTTGAGGCCTATGGGGGGGTGGTCGGATAACAACCCCTCCGCCTTGATAGGGCGTTTCGGCCCACTCTACTTCTTGTTCATACTCCTCGTAAACTTCCTGAGGAGTCTTTGGGTGAGGCCTATGACCCTGAGTGGGTCCCCGCGGAGGGTACCCATCATTGTTTCGGGGAGTGGCCTCCCTCTCATGTCTGTGGGGTCTCAGAGGCAAAACTTGATGAGGTCGCGGAGACCTATCCCACACCAAGGGATTATGCCTCTCATATGGTTCCGCTCTTTGGGTGCGAGGGGTTGGAACCCCCTCAGGTATGTTATAAAGCAGCTCGTCTGTTTGGCGCTGAATGCGCTCCTTGCTAAGGCGGTATAGACGCTCTAGCTGCTGCTGATCTTGCTCAAGCCGCGTGATCTGGGCTTGGCGGGTGGCATATCTGGCATCTGCCAGGTCAATTTGGTCTGCCATCTTGGGTCTAGGAGGCCTGGATGCCTCTCCTATGTATTTGCCTCGGTCGTGATGATCCGAGATTTCAATGGGTCGCTTCCCTCTATCGAGGTTGGCGGCATTTATCTGAGGCTCTGGCCTCGATGTGTGACCATGGTATCTAGCAGGTGCGGAAGCGCAAGGCTCCCGTGCTGTATATTGCTCTCGAGGAATGTGATGGTCTTCCTCGTACTCCCTTTCGTAGGTGTGAAAGGGGCGGGCGGAGTTAGCTTGCCCTGTTTGGAGAGCCCTACGCTCTAGGTTTTGTCTATTGGTTCTAACAATGATGGGAGGCAAAGGAGAGATGCCATAGTCACGTGGCCTCTCCTCATGGTCACTATGCCTCTCTAGCGCTTCATCGCATGGTGGCCACTCATATCTAGCTTCTAAGGGAGCTCTTATGTCTACGTTGCATGCCACGTGTAAAGATTCTTCTCGAAAGGGGCTGTGATGCACGGGTGTGTCCCCCAGAGGGGTGTCCCTATAATTCCACCTCGACATGGAATGATGCGGACTCTCTTGTAGGCCAGATCGCCAAGGCGGTATGACCAAGTCCTTAGGGCTAAAGCGGAGGCGACTTGTGCCCGCTCCTTGTACATTTTCCGTAGCTTCTGCCCTTGATTGGGCTTGGCTACGGGTGTACACCATGGTGGTATTCTTCTACAAGCTAAGCAGATTTTTTTTTATCTCTTTTATGATTTTTTTTTATTTTTTTTGTTACACGAAGCAGAAATGAACACACACATACACAAATGGTGATTATCTCTTTTAAAGATTAATGGTGTGTCCTAAACTGGTTTTAGTGCATTTTGATGATTTTGTTTTGTTTTTGAAAGTTTTGAAGAACGTTTAAATGCATAATGAAGGCTCATATGACTCCCATAAATGGTCGCCCCTTCAATATACCAACCAGGCCGATATACCAACCTCTCTATATACCCGCCCTTACGAGAGGGAGACTATAGGTACGTGAGAGCAGATGGTACGTGGTACGTAGGCGGTACGGAAGGGGGATTGTCCTGTTAATGACACCTACCATAGAAGACTTATCCTCATGCACTGGGAATCACCCCAGTGACACTCGGTCAACTTTCGTCAGGATTTACGCCTAACAATAGTGACAATCGGGGTAAATGAATGCAAAATTCAAGCCAAGGTGGTGATGAACCCACCGTTGGTCTTGATCAAGGGCTGGGGTCTTACGACCAGCTCCTTGGTTTAAAAATGCCACGTGATATGTGTGTTGTTTATTTTAATTTGCAAAAATGAAACAGGCAAACAAAAGGAAACTTTCCCTAAGCCATACAAACTGAAAATCAGAAAACAAAAAACAAAAATTTTGACAGAAGCTTGTTAGAAACCCCTACCTCTTCTCTGCCCAAAAGGATGTTTCTGACTCTCTGCTCTGAAAACTACACAGACTAAAATTCGTCTCTGGGTCAGATGAATAACAGAACAGAATTCGTCCCTGTCTGGGATGAATTAGAATTCGTCTCAGGGTCAGACGAATTACAGTAATGTATTCGACACAGGCAGAGACGAATAACAGTCAGAATTCAAAAAATGGTACCTGTAAGCACAAAACACAAATTTTGATCAGTTTCTTGATCTCAAAAATCAGGGGACAGAGTCCCACCGTGATCGCCACTGAAAGCACGAGATTTCGAAAAACAAAAAGGGAAAACTCCAAACACGATGCAAGAACGAAACTTAAACTTGATACTACAAATTAGAAATGCGTAAAATGGAGAAAGCATAGACAAATTGGAACCAAAATGGAATGAAACAACCCTCTTCTTTTATTGATGTATTTCAAATTCGGTTACAATTGGCTTCCTCCCTTTTTAGGGGAGAGGAGCATCAAACTTGTCTCTTGGTCACATCAATGGAAAGTCATCTCTCTTCCGCGTGCCCACATGTAAAATGGACGGGCCAAAGTGTCACCGCCGCTGGTGTGAATGAATCCTTGATCCTTGCTGCTCCTCCTGCATTCAGAGAAACAACAAACTCGTTAGTAGCACCTGTGGCTAAAATGACAAAGCGTTTGTTCTCTTAAAAAAAATGATGAAAGATGCATGCATGAAACTGAATGAAAAGATAAGTAAACTGCATCAAAACAGCCTACAAATTTGACAGAGACAAAGGAACATTACCAGAGGGCCACTATCATCAGAACAGTCAAGAAATTGGTCATCGACTATAATTCGTCCCTGGGCAGGACGAATTCGACTGTAATTCGTCCTCGGGTAGGACGAATTCGCCTACGACAAGACGCCGAAGTGATGCTGCCCAAATGTCGCGTCTCGGGATCTCCAAAAGACCTACAAACATAGGGGTTAGCTAATTGGGGGCATTTTGGGACGACCCAGATGGTCGGATTTCCCCAATTTGACCTCCATCAATGGGAATCTGACGTCGCTACCTGCAAGTTAGTGAGGACAACAAAAGCTACAAAACATGATAAGATTTTGATCAAAACATTCTGAAATCAAAATTATAAACTATCTAAATAGCATAAAATGGAATGAAAGATAAACAAGTGACAAAAGAACAAATTAAAATGAAACTAAGAAGTGCGGGGCGCCCGGGCGGGCCGCCCATCGTTAGAACCTGATTTCGGCACCAATCCACTCGGGATGGGCCCAAAATCTCTTGTAATGGGTTGTCAGTGAATCGGTAGATCAATGTGGTCAAGTGTCGGGTTTTGGATCCGGACTCACAATTCCAATGACCACCCAATGACCTCCCTTGCGAAAGAGATCAAGGATGTGGAAGAGGTGAATCAAAAGGCAAAAACGTGGTATCAATTTGGCAGCACTCCGTTGCTTGAAAATGCTTCCAACCTCCTTTTTTTGGGTGAGAAAGTTCACCATTTTATAGACCCAAGGGGTCTCTTTGGATGGGCAAGCATGGGCGCCATGTGGCAGAGATGCCTTCCTAAGAGGGAGGAGACTCCTCTCTGACTTGGGCTTCCATAACTGCCTTTGTGACAGTCCTCTAACGTTCACCCTGCCCACCTAGACGCGTATGCAAGACAGGAGTCATCAGTGGACTGTCCTCATCTGCCACTTGTCAAGATTTTTCTTTTTGCCCGTTGAACCTGGAATTCGTCCTGACCCAGAACGAATTCAGAATTCATCCCTGGGTGGGACGGATCCAAATTTGAATTCGTCCCTGGGTGGGACGGATACTGAGCAAAGTGTCTGAAGGTGCCAAATTGGTTTTTGACCTTCCAAAATTGTTGTAGAAGTGGTTAGGACCACTGTTTAACCTCTGAGGGCTGCCCTGGGGGCTGTGTGTGTCAAAGCAATTAGTGTTTGCAGTCACATAATCGGATTGGTGCTGTTTTGGTGTCTACACACTATAATCAACAAACCAGGGAAAGCTAATGTTGTGGCAGATTTCTTGTCCAGGTTGCAGAACACAGATGAAGGGGAATTAGTTGATGACACTTTTCCTAATGAAAAACTATTTGCTATATCAGTCCAATCACCTTGGTTTGTAGATATAGCCAATTATTTGGTCACAGGGAAAGTTCCTCCACATTTCACTTCAAAATAGAAAAAAATTGATCAAACAGAGTTCTTCTTTTGAATGGATTAAGGGTATGCTTTTTAAGTGCAGTCCTGACCATGTGTTACGTAGGTGCATCCAAAAGGATGACGTGTATGATATCCTTAGAGCTTGTCATGATGAACCCTCGGTGGACACTATTCGTAAAAAGCACGCTTAGGAAAATCTTAGGGACAGGATATTATTGGCCATATCTTCACAAGGATGTGAAAAAGTACATCAGGCATTGTGATGCATTCCAAAGAATGGGGAAACCCACTCATACAAATGAGATGCCACTACAGCCTCAAATGGTTTTAGAACCATTTGAGAGGTGGGGGCTTGATTTTGTAGGACCTATTGATCCACCTTCTCAAGGAAAGGTGCATATTCTAGTATGCACTGATTACCTGACAAAGTGGGTAGAGGTGCATGCTTTCAAACATGCTCGTGAAGAGAAGGTCATTGATTTCTTGTATACTCAGATTTTTTAGAGATTTAGAGCTCCATGGTCTATCACCACAGACCAAGGACCCCAATTTGCATCCAAAGTCATAAAGGAATTTATAGAATTGTATGAAATAAAACATAGGAAATCATCACCTTACCACCCATAAGCAAATGGCTAGGTTGAGGTACCAAATAGGGAACTAGAACACATCTTGACAAAAATAGTAGCTTTTCATAGGAGAAATTGGCTAGATAAATTACCTGAAGCAGTTTGGGCCTACAATACTACTTGGAAGTCCACTATTGGATTCACACCTTATGAACTAGTCTTTGGTAAAAAGCCTCTCTTACCTATTGAATTTGAGCTACTAACATTGCGCACAGCACTGGAAATTGGAATTGAATTGTCGCAGGCACAAATAGATAGGATTCTACAGTTGAATTCATTGGATGAACTTAGACACATTCAACAGAGGAAACTTCAACAAGGAGATTGGGCTTTACTGTTTTATTCTCGCTATGAAGACTTCCCTGAAAAACTAAGAACTAGATGGTTGGGACCTTACTGGATTGAAGAGGTATTTGACAATGGAGCAGCTCGTCTATCTCCTATTTATGGATCACAAAGAAAGTTGGTAGTAAATGGACATCACCTAAGGGTGTACCATACACCTATGACTAAAGAAGAATTCTTGCAGCAACTTGATAGTTTGGATACACAACAGGTGGAAGAGATTCCCTCTTCCACTTCAAAACAATCAGCATGATCATGGATTTCAAGAAAAAGCAGAAAATACAAAAAAATCAGAAAAAAAAATAGAAAATAAAAAGATGAATAAATTCTGAGTATGAATTCCTTCATGGGCATGGTTTCAGGGGAAATCATGAAATTCCTTCATGGGAATAGTCAGGATCAAGAAGAAAAAAAAAAAAAAAAAGGGAAAAAAAAAAGAGAGAAAAGGAGAGGTAAAAAAAAAAAAGGAAAATCAAGAAAGAAAAAAAAAGAAAAAGAAAAATGAATAACTCAGCAGTGAAAACCTTTTTAAGGCACTATTGGGATGGTATGCATGAAAACCAGTTTTTTGGCATGCATAACCTTGAGAAATTTTTGAACCATCATTGTACAAATTCACCAAGTGCACTTGTTTTGAAATGTTGCAAAAAATCTTAGCAGAACATCAACAAAGGCAGTCATTCTTCAAAACTGGCATTAACTGTTTTTATCAGGTATATATTTCTTACATTTTTTCATTGTAAAATGATTGGTGTATAGTATATGACAATTAACCATTAGCGTAAAAGGTATTCATAAGAGTTGGCATACTTAAAACATGTTTTGAAAATGAAAATATTGATTTTTGCCTAATCTTCGGAACAAGAATGCCAAACACAGTGCCTGTTGTATTATCTTCGGATTGAAATTGTCTTCGAAATGACAGCAGAATGAATGTTGCAATTTGTCTTCGGAATGAAACTTTGTCTTCGAAATGACGACTTGCTGCATCATCTTTGGAATGAAGATCTGTCTTCGAAATGAAGTTCTGTCTTCAGAATGAAGATCTGTCTTTAGAATGAAGATCTATCTTCGAAATGACGATTTACCTTTGCAATAACAGCCTGATCTTTGGAATGAGGATTGATCTTTGGAATGAGGATTAATCTTCAGAATGAAGATTTAAATTTGCAAAGAAGTTCTGTCTTTGAAATGAAGATCTGTCTTCGGAATGAAGTTCTGTCTTTGGAATGAAGATCTGTCTTCGGAATGAAGATCTGTCTTTGGAATGAAGGCCTATCTTCGAAATGAAATTATAATCTTTGAAATGAAGTTTTTTGCAATTAAATTATAATCTTCGGAAAGAGCATTTCCACGTGGCATCCAAGAAAGACAAGGTACGATAAAATCAAATTCTTTTAGCTGCATACGATAAAAAGGAACACATGTCAGCAAGGATATGGTTTATTTTGCATGGTACTAGAATCAAGGAAGACATGGTTTATTTTGCACGTGAGAATCTGTGAACTAAACAGAAAAATTAAAACCGAATGAGGTGGATCTGACGGCAAGGACGTCCACACAATCATTGACGGACAGGTGTTCGGTGCAATAGTAGAAATGTGTGCCACCTTTCTTTTCGAAGATGTGTTTGCAAAGTACAGTGCTCAGGTTACAGTTCATTCCGAAGAAGAAGAGAAACAGGGCAAGCAAATATTTCAAACTAAACCCTGCAAATCTACAACATAAAAAAACCAAAGATCCAGTAGAGGAATAGCAGCAACAATGAATGGTTTTTAAACAAAAAAGATGGGGCGAAAGATCAGAATGAAACCAGCAAATACCACCTACCTCTGAGAAAATCCGGTAGTCTTGCAGATTTTTGAAGATGGAGGGCTTATGCCATTTCTGGATAAGTTTAATGGGTCCTCTGAATATTTGGCTGGCATATTCACACATACATACAGAAACAACCGAGCACATGTTAACGACATGACTATTGACGTAACCCCTAAAATTTTAAGTCAGATTACTGAGCTGCCATTAGAAGGAATTTCAATTTCTAGATCTGGCAAGAATACATTGGCAAATGTAGTTAATCAATTTGTAAAAGAAAATGATAGAGAGCCATAGTATTTAACGCATAACAACACATGCAAAGGGTTAAAAAGGGCCAGCCTGCAGGAACCCTTGGATGATGTAGCCACCTGGGTAATTAAATTCCTAACATGTGAAGGGCAGTATGTACTGTTGTCAGGGCATCATCTACAAATTTTGAACCATCTCAGACATGGTGAGCAACAACCAGAAGTTAGGGTAAATCTTCCCCTGTATCTGTATCAGGAATTAAAAAACATGGCAAAGAGATATCAGGAGGGTAAAGGAAGCCTTCGCCATCATGGCATCATCAAACTAGTTTGCCAACACCATTTTAGAGGAAACCCTAGGAGTTTTGATAGGTTTTACTCTACCCTAAACGATGTCATTTTTAGGGATGAAGATGAGGAAGAAGAACCAGATGCTGCTGACATTGTTGTAGAAGAAGAAACAACTACTGCAAAAGCTACTATAGAAGATGAAACAGAAATTGCCACAGAAGCTGTTATAGAACCACACCCAGCAGCAGCAACAAAAAACCTTGCTCCTGAACCCTCAACTTCATGAACCAAGAAACAAAGAAAAAGAGGATCTGGAACTGGCAGCAGAACAAAAAAATAAAAGAAGGTTCATTTTTTTGGAGTGACTACTGATTTGACAAAACAAAAAATAACAAAGGAAACAAAGGCATCTAAAACTGTCCCCACAACCCCTACTAACACCAGGAAACAGAGCAAAAAGAAGAAGTTTGCATCTGGAACTAGGAGGTCCACCAGAATCCATTTGAAAGAAATAGCAGAATAGGTTATGGAGGAAGAAGAAGGACAAATCAGCCTAGATGTCACAGAAATACAACCAGCCTCTAAAAATTTTCTAGAATTCCCTAAACATATAGCTGAGGCAAAAACTGGGTAGGATAATTTGGAGGAGGCTACTGTTCAACAGGCTATAGATATGGTGGATACAATTATAAGAAGTTTCATAGAACCTGTTGAACAAGAGCAAATTGTTGCAGAAGAAGAGATAATGGTTGAACAACCAACTGCAGCTGATCTGTCTGCATAAGATTTTGAGGCAAAAACAGAAGTGGAAGACATCACAGAGCAGTTGAGGGCAACAAGGAGTGTTGTCAGAACACAAACCAAGTGGATTGAGGAGAAAGAAAGCATCATTGAGATACAAGAAAGAAAAATTTTAGAGTTACAGCAAGAAGTGGCAGCATTAAGAAGAATGTTGTCACAGTCTAAAAAATAGCCAACTGTATCCATTGATGAAGACAATTTGGCTCAATTGCTTCTGGGTCTATCAAGGGCAGATGACTCTGTTGATACAAACATGGGTGTTCATTCTGAAGCATTGCCTTCTCATTTTGAAGATGCTTCAGAAATGGAAAAAATCATAACATAAAATATTGGAGATGAGCCACCAACACAAGAACAGTCCCAGCAACAAGAAAATGTTCAAGTAAGTACCCCTATTGAGGTCCCTATATTTCAAACTATTATACTTTCAGCAGAGAAGGGGGTACAAGTGGAATTACTATCTGATGACAACCCAATAGAAATAGCAAATAATGGGGTACAGGTAGAATTATTGGTAGATAATCAACCAGTAGAAGTGGCAAAAAAAGGAGTTCAGGTAGATCTGTTGCCTAGGATTCCCCCTGTAGTCAAACCACCTAATACTGTGTCTCTAGAGCAATATAATGTAGACATAGCCAATTGGATGATTAGATATGAGCAACTTGCCACTAAGACTGAGAAATTCAAATTGGAAAGGAAATAACTAGAGGCAAAAGAAACAAAAAACCAAGCATTAAAAGAAAAGGTGTCTGACTTATGCCAAATTGCTGAATTTTTAGTTCAATTTAGACGACAAGCCAGATTTTACAGCCTTATTTTGAAGGAGAAATACCTTAGATGGCAGGTCATGAGGATTAGTTCAAACCTCCCATATAAATTGGACACAATTGCAGATTTCTTGGAGGCATATTTTGACAACTCCCATAGAACAGAAAAAATCTCCTATGTGAACTGTTTTTGCACAACTTCTTCATTCCAGAGGAAGTAGAGTTTCATCCTCAAATCTACATTGGAGATGTTCAGCTGAGAGCATTTATGTCTACTTTGCAGAATCAGCTTTACTGGGATCAAGAGAAAAAGCAGAATAAAGATATTGAAACAAGGGCTGAATTGTTAGTCAGAGCAATCCAGCCAAACCACCCAGTTATCACCAGACAACACTTCTCAATGATGAACAAGGATGATGTAAAGAGGATGTACCTAAAAAACTTAAGGGACTGTGTGGCTAGATTCAAAAATTTCTGTGATCATAATTTTTTCCCAGCATTATCAGTGTGCAGAAACAGATGGGTTGAACTTTCCTTGTCTTTGCGAAAAAGAGAACCCATCTCCCCTATCAACATAGAATGGTCCAGAAGAAGAGTAGAAGGTGTAATACAGATGATTGAAATCATGCAACATAACTGGATAGGTCTTAGGTTTAGGCCTCCAACCATCATTACTCTAGTTCCATTCTACTTTGAGGAAGATGCCCAACCTGATGAACAGCTTTGAAGACTAGCTCGAAACATTCAGGAAAATAGGGGGTATTATATAGGCAATAAATTATTCTACAGGTCATGGAATCTAAACATGGACATATGTGATTCCATAGCCCAACAAAATGCATGAGGGCATGCATTAATATAAGTTGGGGGAAAATGATGAGGCCTAGAAATGCCTCAATCATAACATGTTTTGAACACTAAAATTGCCTATAAACTCTTATGTTTTATCTGATATGTTAGTTAAGTTGATTCAATATGTTGTATATTAACCATTTTGCATGATCAATGTATTTGGAATATTATATGCTGATTTTTACAACTTTTTGCATAGTTTTGTGTTCTTTTTGCTATGACTTGCTAAAATGGGATATGCTTAGAATAATAGCAGCATTTCACTAATCATGTTTTGATTTGTCTCAAGCATTTATTTCACCTAAATTTGGCAACAATGAAAGCAAATTGCCTATAAACTCTTATGTTTTATCTGATATGTTAGTTAAGTTGATTCAATATGCTGTATATTAACCATTTTGCATGATCAATGTATTTGGAATATTATATGCTGATTTTTACAGCTTTTTGCATAGTTTTGTGTTCTTTTTGCTATGACTTGCTAAAATGGGATATGCTTAGAATAATAGCAGCATTTCACTAATCATGTTTTGATTTGTCTCAAGCATTTATTTCACCTAAATTTGGCAACAGTGCAAGCAAACTGTTGCTGTGCAACAAAAACTGGTCTTTCCCATGTAAATTCTAGCCAGCTATCCATAAATAGCAAGGCATGGAATTCACATGTGGAAAGAGATGAAGACCATTGGAATTTGATCTTAGGAGATAACCCACCTGAGAGATGCAGAAGAAATCACTGGAAAAGCACACATTTGTTCATTCCGAAGTATCTTCGAAATGAACAGATATCTTTGAAATGAGAGAACACAGTGTCTTCGAAATGAGCGGATCTTCGGAATGAAGAATGTAGTATCTTCAGAATGAGCGATCTTCGGAATGAGAATTGCAGTATCTTCAGAATGAGAATTGCAGTATCTTCAAAATGAGCGATCTTCGGAATGAGAATTGCATTGTCTTCAGAATGAAGCCACTTATCTCTGAAATGAAAATAGAACGTGCTTTGACTTGTTGACCGATTTTTGAAGCTGGAAAAAGATAAATAAAAGTCAAAAAAGGTAAAGGAAAAGATCTTCCATCTGTCTTTGTCGTCATTGCCGACCAAAGCCATCATTAATGGAAAGATCAAAGAATAAACCCAGGATTTGTTATAGCATAGTAGGATTAGATCTTTTGAAATATCTACAGTTTGTAATTAGATCATAGGACAACTATAAATATTGCTCTCATTCAGGTTGAGCCTAGTAGGTAGTAAGTAGTTAGAAAAGAGTAAGGAACCTAGGAGAAAGCAGAAAGTAGATAAAATAAGTAGAATTTGACCTGCATAGACCTCGTAACAGTGTTTTCAATAAAATTGTTGTAATCATGTTCTTTAATCAATAAAGTGCACCAGTTTTATTTCATATTGTTTGTAAATGAGTGTGATTAAGATCTAGAGAGAGAGAGACTCATACCTTCTTCCGGACAAGGAGGTCGGCCACTTCTGCACCTAGGAGGAGGACTAACAATGATGTTTTTATTCTAATTTTGCTGCAGTAGAATGAGTTGTAGAACTTGTTATTTCAATTGCTTGTAAACAATTGACAATATTTGCAGTATTAGTTTATTTATGCTTAGATTAATTTTGTACTTAATTTTTTAGCTGTAATCTTTACTTTTAGCAAAGCTTCCATTTTATTTCATACTGTTATTTTCAAAATTTGTTGTTTTCTGTAATTTCTTGCATTTTGTGTTTTGTTGTCAACCCCTACATAGAAGATTGACAACCTTCTATTACAGAGTCTTGACAGGGTTTTATTTTCAATGCTATAATTATATTTCCATTGCTATAAAAGTAAATAGATTTCCTTTCTGCAATTAGAATCAGACTTTCGATTCTACAACTGTTATTTCGCAACATAATTAGGTCTCATTCTGCAATTGTAAATCAGGATTTCATTTTTGTAGTTAATGATTAGTTTCCATTTCTGCAATTAGATTAAGGTTTAATTTATGCAATTAGAGATAGGAATGTCCTAAAACCCCCCACACAACCAGTTCCACCAATAAGACCTGTTGCTCTAGATTGACCTAAGTTATAGTTGTTTCACTTCTTCAACAGATAGCCTTGTACATAGCCCTGGATTGACAAATTCATTGAGAATTAATGATGGTATAACGACTACACATCACAAATTACACACAAAATGATCCAATAATGATCTAAATCAGATAAAACATTCATAGAGACATCACTCCTAAAAGATGAGATATTTTCCACAAAAAATTTGCCCTAATTCTACAATTCTAAAAAAAATCCCTACTTTTCCAGAATTGTTGCTTTGATACTACTTATTACATAACTTTATTCTCATAAACAGAAACCAATCACAAATATGTAGAAATATCAAATCATTCATCCACAAATAATTATCGACAATAACAATCCATAAATGAGATAGAGATAGATAATACCCTTAAGGTAGGGAAACATCAATAATAATCTTTAAGAAAGGAATAACTCCACAAGATCTCCCAAGATGAGAGTACCACTTAAGGAGGGAAAAGTCCCATAAGCCACTTCATGGGAAAAGAGGATTACATAATATTTATCTCCTTGATGATTACAATAACAAATATCTCTTCTTTATATATCCATATTCTAATTCTACTTTGGAGAGTCGACTACTAATATAATATTATATTATAATATTATATAATATTATAATATAATTAACCTTGGGTTATGTGTAGCCCATGCCAACCCTTATATAATATAATAAATTATGGCTTCGATTTAGACATTCTTCTCAAGAATCTAAAAGTCTTGAGGTCTCCTTTGCTCTTATCTAAAGTTTATAAAATTACTTGCCAAATATTTCTATTTTGGGCTTGTTCCGATGGCAACAATTATCCCAGTTTCTTCACTATCAGGAGCTTCTCCTCCAGTAGTGAATTTATCTGATGAGTTCTTCTAGGAAATATTTTGATGGGTTCTTCGAACTCTACAATAATGCTCTTCAAGCCTTCTCCTTGTTTCTCCTTGAGACCTCTCCAAGGTCTTCAATCTTGCAACTTCTCTGGTCTTCTCAATGAGACCCTTTCTTCAACCTTCTATTGTGGAAGTGTTGGTTATGAGATCTTTCATATCTCTAGAATATACTGCTTCTAGAATATGGAATAAGACATCACTAGTCCTTCTTCACTTTTACAATTTGTAAGCTTCAATGGAGATCACCAACCTCCAATATTCTAGAACTGGGAGTTCTTTAATGGGACCTTCTATGGGTCTCTTCATCTTCTTCAAGTTGATTTCTTCAATATACTATCTATAGTCTTTGATGGAGATCACCAATATCCTATCTTATTTTAGAATTTTCTTTGGAGTCTCTTATTCAAATCTAGAACAAAGTAAAACAACCAGAAGTTGACATTTAATCTAACAACAAGTAATAACACAAGTCATTCAGAAATATAATGCTTTATTCATTATCAATTTTGTATAGGTTACAAAAAGGGAGAGTTTCCCCTGTCTTTTCATGAATAAAAAATATAGGTTTGATGCCTCATTCTAATGTACCTCAGTGTAGGTGGGCTTCTTTGTATGCGGGCCACAGCTAGGTTGCTATTTTTTGGTGTTCTTCTCCTTCAAATCTGCTGAATGACCTGAAAGAAACTTACAAGAAAGGGTCAATATGTTGGGGGGCTTGCCTTAGTCATGCCTCATGTTTATCAAGATGAAATTACTATAAAACCATAACAAAAATTGAAATAAAATGTGTAGAAGGTAATAATATGCTAAAAAAGAGCTTACATCCCAAATCTGAGGTGATTTGGGGTCTACAAACACACTTCTCGACCTGGGTTTCTAATTGGGACCGGATTCGCAGGGTAGGTTGCAAATTGAGTTGTGATGCTCCTCTGGTAAAATCTCTTCGGTAGATCGGTCCTAAGGTAGATGGGGTGCCCCTGTATGCTGTCAAAATCTGTCTGTGTGCATAGGGAATAGAATATTTAATATTGGCTTTCCATTTATGTAGAGTAACTATACTTTGTTGAATTTGGAAATCAAACTTAATTAGGGGTTTGGGACCCATTATTTATAGGCAAAGGCAAGGTGTAGGGGGGTTAGATAGACTAAACCTAGGTTTGATTATGACTAGGGTTAGATTAAGAAATGCTATGTGGCAGCATCACATTCCTTATGAGAAATATCTCATCCTCATATATGTGTGAGGATGGATTAGGGCTAATCCTGATTAGGAAGTGCTTAAGCCAATTTAAACATGATTAAATAAATATCTCAAAAAACCCTAATCTCACACATGTGGGAGGATTTGATTAAGGCTAATCAATATTAAAGGTTATTTTAATCAAATTTACCCTAAAAAGTGACTTAAGTGAAGTCAACATTAAATTAGAATTTGATAATTGACTTATTAATTAATTTGGCCAACTAATACCCCATGGGGGCCTTAATTGCATATGAATAGACCGTTGAATGATATTTCAGTGTGTCGGATGTAATTTGGAAGGCTTATAAGGGTTTAGGACTTGAAAGCCAGTGAAGTAGTATATGGGAGTCTACACGATGCTATGACAATCTATGGAGATCTACACATGACTACGCATGACTACAACCATCTACGCATGACTACACATGACTATAACAGTCTACGCAAGTCTAGGATGATCTACAATAGTCTACGCCTAGGGGTATCTAGGATGGCCTATGTAAACCTACAAGTATCCATAAGGATCTACAAGTATGTAGGTATAGCAATGTGCAACTTTTGGGTGTATACACAAAGCTCCTATGGTATTTTATTCTTCTACACTACGTAGATCTGCAATAGGACTTCCCTCAAGTTCTTGGAATCTCCTTTTATTTTATTTGTTGCTTCTGGTGCTAGATTGATTATGAAGATAATATTCTTCCTATCTCTCTGTATAAATATTTCCAAATTTATTCGAATCTCCTTTTTCCTACAACAAAGTATTAGTACTGTAATGGATAAAATTCTAAGTGATAAATCTTCACTAGTTGATTTGTCAATCTAGTGGAATGAATGCTAAGTCCTAGTCTTCATGAGTTTTTCTACAACTCTATGAAAAGACTCTATCCAAATGCAATATCAAAAATTTTAAAACTGAGATTTGCTTCTCTCCTATCAATATCTCTTGTGACTCTCCTTATTCCTATATGATATACCATAGCTCTGATACCACTGTTAGCTTTTTATGGTGTATGATATGGGAGAAAGCAATCACAAGATGTAAATATGCAGAAAAGTAATAAAATGGAACTCTGTAATATGACTAAAATATGCTATTAATGAAAAGGTATAAAAATAGTACAATGCAATGTAATGGAGGAAATGAACACTCAAAAACTCTAATGGAAACTACATTGTACCTTCTCACTACATAGTAGTGATCACACTCTACTACACACATCGATCTGATATATCTCTTGTTTTTGTATGCACACTATGAGTCCTATATATAAGCAAATAGGTTGATTGACCCTTACTCTTCCTAACTACCTTTCCTATGACTCATGTACAAGTGGACTCCTTGTATATTTACATCATTTCACATTGACACTTGTACTTTTATTACTTCTTCCTCAAGTAACCTAAGATAAACTCCTAGTCTAACAATGTACCCAGGGTGGTACATTGACATGTACCTAAATAATGTAATATACTATAACAAGATGAAATGTTTATTTATAGAATATGAAAAGAATAACTTTCCCTTTTGAGGTTAGCAACTGAATTACACTCTTTTTGGAGCTATAAAATTACAACTGTTGATCCAAACAATGCATCATCTCAACCCTAGGTATAAAAACATACTAGGGTAACAATATATAAAAAATACTATAAATAAAAAACTATGATCATTGCTTAAAGTGGTGATCTTGGCACCATTGATATTAAGGACATGCACTTTGGAGGACACATGTAAACATTCCTTAACTCTATTCTTATTTCAAGGTTTTGGGAAATTTAATAGGAAAAAAACAAAAAAAAAAATTTGGAAAAAAAGTGATAATTGGATTAAGAAAGGGAATCGACAACATCGTCCAACATGGCTCACTATAATTCTACCCAAAGACTAACAAAGTTAGTCCACCCTTCTATCATATGCAAGAGGATGGGACTCTCTACCACTTGCAAACTCAATTTTTTGGTGCTCTTTTTATAAATGCATATTTTGCAAGAAAAAGAGGATATCCATAAATTTACTAGAATTATTATAAGATAAACCAATATACTTAAACCAAAATAACAAAGCAATAATTATACTATTAAAGGTAATATAAGTAGAAATTAAAAGAGAGTATTCAAAAACATACTACACCAAGATCATCAAAAAAAGAGTAAGCTAGGGTAAATCCTAATGTGAGAAAAATAAAATACTTGACACCTAGAGAATCAAGGACCATACTATTTGTAGACATCTAATTTTGACACACTATCAAAGAAAAAGATATCAAACAAGACATAAAACATCAATAGACAGTCAATCAACTCAAAACCAATAATTTGGGCATCATTTTCAACCCCTTCCAAAATCACCACTCATTGTCAAAAATACCAATGGCAAATTTGACACTCAATGTCATTTGTGCAAAATGTTAATTTTCAAACCCTAGACTAGTCAAACTAACTGTTGGTAAAAATTACCAATTAGTATCAAAAATTCTAGTGGTAATTTTGACATATAGTGGTAAATTTTCCAAAACATTCAAAATGGTTTGGCACAAGCCACAGGCACACAGATTCCTTCATCCCACTACCTCGTTTGTCCTCGCATGCTCCAACAACAAACTAGGCATGGAAATTCAAAAAATCCTAAGAGCATCTCAACTAATTTTCCCTCTCTATCCTCCCTCCAAAAAACTATAAATGCAATCCTTGAGGTAAGCATTCTATAAGCACTTTTGAACTAGGAATACTTTACTAAAAATTATCTTGTCTTCTCTTTTATTTGCATCTTTTAATCTCTTGATTTGAGCAACTTCATCAAGTTACTTTGGGGTAAGTCAAGCAAGGCAAGAAGTGTTGGAAATTTTGAGTAGTTTGTTGTCATTGATGTCAAGATTCAATGCCAGTGATCAGTGCAAGGATTTGGCAAAAGGAGGGTTAAAATATTTATATTTTAAGCCCAAGACATTTGGTTTAAAAGCATCAAATGATTGGTCAAAAGGTTGGTTAAATACCCTGAAGGAAGGAGATACCTAGGCCCAAAGGAAATAATATTATAATATTTATTATTATAATATTAAAGGTGGTAAGATAAGGTCTAAGGGTGAAAAATAAAAATACCTAGGCCCAAAGGAAATAATATTATAATATTAAGGTTTAAAAATAATGCCTAAGGTTATTTATAAATTATTTATAATATTTATATTATAAATTAATTTATAAAATAAATTTATTAAACCCTAAGTTAGGGTTGGGCACAAAAATATTTAAATAAATATCCCTTGTCGACGTTCAAATAAAAATACGAATGATATTTATACCATAAGACTTGCAACATTAAGACAAGTCTCCGAATTAATGCATACGTGATTTTTGGCTAAGGCTTGATGCGAATTCGTGAGCGCATAAGACAAGAGGCTATTAATTTTTAAATCAGTAGAGAAAAACGTGGAGGTTAAATTAACTAAGGTTTAAAGCCTTATCACCAACCACGTGGTTGGGCTAGTGGCAAGTCGTCATTGTGTAAGGTGCAAAGTGATCGGAGGTTCTGTGTTTGAATCTTGACAACAACAAAGAGGTAAAGTTTTGTTTTAGATTTTGGTACCGATCAGAGGAACAAAGCGCACGAGGAACTTTTGTGTCCCAAGTGAGCACCTAGCTCACATGATAGTTAGGCCACATCTAGGGCACTGGCGGCTGTGTGACAAGGGATAGAATCCCACTGAGGCAGTGTATGCAAAAGGTATTTAAATTTTTTAAATTGTGTAAATTGTGCTTGGTCTAAGGTTGATGGTATGCGCCTTAAGGATTTATAAGGTGATTGAAATAAATATTAGTTTTTCCATGGTTGAAAGTATTGAATGATTTAAATTTTGGTTTGAAAAGTACATTGGAATATTTCTGAATAATGGTGTTAATTCTTTTGATAATGCATTTTTTAGTAGAGAGATATAAGGGAGTTATTTTGATTATTCTATGCATTAAATTTCCAAAGTGAATTATTGTGAAAGTGGGTTATTTGATTCTTTTCTAATTATATTTTTAAAAGTTTAGAGATGATAAGGTGTACTTGAGACTTGATATTTTTGTATGGTGAAATAAAAAATTGAGGAGAATATTTATGTGGAGATTTTTAGATAGGTTGTTGCTATCTAACCCTGAAATTGACAAAGATGATTTGATTGTGATTAAGACAGGTTTTGAAGACATATATCCATAAAAACAAAAGGTATGGGCACATCTTCCTTATGAGTGAAATATTTTTTTTGTTACATAGGAGAGTTTCTAACAGCCACTATTTTTAGTAACTGCTAGTGCAGGGTTCAAACCACAAGGACTGCACCCAACAACCCTATCCGTCTCTTTAATATTAATCGACATGAGATGGGGACCACCGTCACTCAGGGTTCGTACCATCATCGTCGATCTGGTGTGCACTCAGAGGATTCAAAATAGACTACTACTGGATTGAATGATGTGAATTGTAAAGTTGGAGTGAAAAGGATTGTTTGATAAGCATTGTTGGAAATTTTTGAGTAAGTTTTCATGTGCATGATTTGTGGATGTTGAAAGAACATGAGTATCATTGTTATGTTATATTAAGAACTATCTTGACCTAGGGTTTTTGAAATATCATGAGTATCATTGTTATGTGAGTTTGAAAACTATATTAAGCTAGGGTTTGTGAAAGAACATGAGTATTATTGTTATGTGAATTTGGAATCATCTTGAGTCAAGGTTTGAGATTCATAGTGTGAGTTGTTGGAAGTATAGTGAAAAATTTGATTAGGGTTTGTAATCAAGTTGTGTTTCATTTAGTGAATGATTGAATGAAGTTGGTGAAATGACCAGAAGTTGACATTTGATCTAACAACAAGTAATAACACAAGTCATTCAGAAATATAATGCTTTATTCATGATAAATTTGATATCGGTTACAAATAGGGTGAATTCCCCTTTTTCCTTTCATGAATACACTATAGGCCTGATGCCTTCTTCTGATGTCCCTCAGTGTAGGTGGGCTTCTTTGTATGTGGGCCACCATCGGGTTGTTGTTTGTTGGTGTTCTTCTCCTTCAAATCTGCTGGATAACCTGAAAGAAACTTGCAAGAAGGGGTCAATACGTTGGGGGGCTTGCCTTAGTCAGGCCCCATATTTATAAAGATGAAATGACTATAAAACCATAATAAAACATGAAATAAACTATGCAAAAAGTAATAATATAGCAAAAGGGAGCTTACCACCCAAATCTGGAGTGATTTGGGGCTTGTAGACCCAATTCGCCACCCGGGGGTGAACTAAGGCCGAATTCATGGGGCAAGGGGCGATCTGAGCTGTGATGCCTCTTCTACAAAATCCTTCTGGTGGGTCGACTCCTAGGTAGCTAGGGTGCCTCTATGTACCATTGAAATCCGACTGTGTGCATCGAGAAGTGACTGTTCAATGTTGGCTTTCCATTTCAGTAGAGTAACTGTGCTTTGTTGAATTTGGGAATCAGACTTAATTAGGGGTTTGGGACCCATTATTTATAGGCAAAGGCAAGGTGCAGGGGGGTTAGATAGACTAAACCTAGGTTTGATTCTGACTAGGGTTAGGTTAAGAAATGCTATGTGGCAACATCACATTCCTTATGAGAAATATCTCATCCTCACACATGTGTGAGGATGGATTAGGGCTAATCCTGATTAGGAGGTGCTTAAGCCAATTTAAACATGATTAAAGAAATATCTCAACAAACCCTAATCTCACACATGTGGGAGGATATGATTAAGGCTAATCAAGATTAAGGGTTCTTTTAATCAAATTTACCCTAAAAAGTGACTTAAGTGAAGTCAACATTAAATTAGAATTTGGGTATTGACTTATTAATTGTTTTGGTCAACTAATACCCCATGGGGGCCTCAATTGCGTGTGAATAGACCGTCGAATGATATTTCAATGTGTCGGATGTAATTTGGAAGGCTTATGAGGGTTTAGGACCTAAAAGTCGATGAAGTAGTATATGGGAGTCTACACGATGCTATGACAATCTATGGTGATCTACGCATGACTACAACCATCTACGTATGACTACGCATGACTACAACAATCTACGCATGTCTAGGATGATCTACAATAGTCTACGCTGGTCTACGATAGCCTAGGGGTACCTAGGATGGCCTATGTAAACCTACAAGTGTCCAAAAGGATCTACAAGTATGTAGGTATAGCAGTGTGCAACTTTTGGGTGTCTACATTTGCCCCTTTTTGTACTATACTGTGTAGAACACAGTTTAATACAAAAATGTGAAGGGTTTGTGTAGAAGGAAAAGGGATAGAAGGGGAATGGAATCCAATCAAAGGGTATGTAGCCGCTCGAAGCGTGACCATACAAATCAATCGGGTATCCAGGAAAAGAAGAGAAAGAATGGAATCTAATCGAAGGTATGTAGCCGCTCGAAGCATGACCATACAACATCAACTTGATGTCCACAGGGGAAGAAGAGAGGAAGGAAAGAAGGAAAAGAGGAAAGAGATAAAAACAATGTTGGTAAAGGAAAATGAATGATTATGAATGCAATGATGTGATTTTGTTGAGTCCGTATGACATCTTTCAATGCCATACCAGTTGCTTGAGAATGACAACTTTTGACTGCTTTGCTTTTGCGACCAGATCAACGTGGTCCAAAAGTATGATTAGGACAAAAGCCTAACTAAATATTTGTTGTTGATTGATTGATGAGAACATGGTGACAAGTGTCAAACCATTTGAGTTAGTTTAACATTTGGATCATCAACTCGTGACCAGATCAACATGGTCACGAAGTCCATTTCCAAATGTTGTGCTAGGATTAATCAAATGTATCATCCGTTGTGTACTCGATGTACATGAATGCTAGATTGACTTCTCCATGGTAACGCGTAACTCTCCTGATGTAACCCATGTCTATTTGGGATTGAGATTATAATCGTATGATAATCTTCAGCAAAAAATTTCGTAGACAAATGCGCTAACCGCGCTTTTGGATTTTCTATGTTGTGGTTGCATGCAAAGCTGACTTTGGATATGAATACCCCCTCAAACGAGGAATCAACAATGAGGTGAATGAAGTGTGATGAATTGATGATGCAATGATTGATAAATAAATATCAATGCATGATGGTTATGAATGCAAATGAAGTGAAAAGACAAGTTTGGAAGGTTCCTAGGGTTTTATGAGACAAATGCCTACTTTCCTAGGGTTTTGGGGGTGTTTTTGCTGAATTCGCCACCCGAGGGGTGAATTTGACCTAAATCGCCACCCAGGGGGTGAATTGGGTTCATTTCGCCCCTTGAGGGGTGAATCGGTGATAAATGCATATTTAAGCCCTAATTTGCTTGGAATGGGCTCATTTTGACTTTGCACGATGGCGAGAAGTGATTTGCGAAAGCATCCAATGACACGAGGAGAACGAAAGTGATGACTTTGGGAGCGACAATGATGAGGGGACATAAAGTAGCTAGCAGCAGGCGTGGGGACCCACCGGTAAGTGTTCTTTTGCTTTGTTTTTGTTTTTGTTTTAATTTTCTCAAGAAATGTGAATGAGGGGGGGAGGTTTTCATCCCGATTTAAAAATTTTTGTAATTTTTAATGGAAATTTGAACACATAGTGGTAGACGAGCCAAATGGGTACCCAAAAATACGATCCGTTTCAAAATTAGACTTGTTTTGTCATTAATTTGATCGGGTAATGGGTAGAGTCGATATGAAGTTTGACTGTCAGTTTTTGAAGTAACGGTGTACTGACATTAACATGTTTTTGCATTTTGTCCGCTAAAGTAGGAAATGGGTATTTCGTTATGTGACTATTTTATTTTTTTGACTTCGTTTGATGTGAGTTTTGAATTTGTCGCTTTTAGGAGTAATATATCAAACCTAGACTGTTAGATTTGACATGTTAGGCGTAAAATTTTGGAAAACCGATGAAACTTTCACCGTAGAAGGGCAAAATGGGTGTCCAAAAATGTTAGTTGTTTTGATGAATGACTTTGTTTGGCCTGCCTTTGATTTACGTGCCAAGGTGTAGAGTAGTGGTAAACTAAAAATGAGCTATAGAGAGCCCGATTTAGACTGTACTCAATGTCTGTTTGAACTTTCACCGCTAAGTGGGCAAATGGGTATCTAAAAATATGACTGTTATTTTTAGATTGTGTGTCTAGATGTGTGTTCGGTTTTGGTGTATTTATGACAGAGTTGACTGTTAGATCTGTGTAGATTGGTGAATTATTTTTGAATTTTATCGACACATTTACCGATAAGTGGGCAAATGGGTATCCAAAAGTGATATTTATTTTTGTAGATGTTGTATTTTGGCTTATGTTTGATTTACATGTCAATTAATAGGTAGTTGTAAATTTGAACTGGGTTGTTGGGAGTCCAAATGATGTTGTTTGTCACGTCAGTTCAAACTTTTGCCATGAAATGTCAAAATGGGTGTCCAAATGTGTGACTGTTATGTCGATGTGTTTTGTCGTGTGTTTTGTGCATTGTTTTACTTTGAAATGTGTGCCAAATTAAATATGTTTAATTTGAAAATTTTGATTGATGCAGTTTTGTTTGATTGGATTGATTGGATTGTTATGTGGATTATTGATGTGTGGTTTATTGTGTTTTGGATAGGTGAAGATGCTTGAGCCCCGTCATCGGGTGAGGAAGTTTAAGGAGGGTTTTGAGGAGTTGATGAAGACTGAGGATGAGTTACAGTGGTTGGATGACATACATTTCTGAGGTGTGTGGGAATGTAAGAGTATCCACACTAATAGAGCTTATGTGTCTGCATTGTGTGAGCGGTGGGATGCAGACCGAAACACTTTTCATTTTCCTATTGGGGAAATGATCGTTACACTAGAGGATGTATATCGAATTTATAGACTACCGATCGAGGGTGTTCCTGTGAGAGCCACCATAGATGATAGGAAGGAGGCTATGTTGGAGAGATTATTTGGGGCTGATTGGAGAGAAATTGATATCTCTAAGATAGATTATGAGTGGTTGTGGGTACGAGATAAGATATCAGATCGATAGTGTGTGGCGATGATGATGATCTCCACGTATGCTCTACCTAATAGTTCTAGGTTTCTGTTTACCTAGAACATGCTAGACTTGGTTAGTGACATGGTGGAGCATAGGGTTGTGTTCGCTTGGGCGCCTGCATTGTTGGCTCAAGTCTATCGAGAGTTGTACGAGGTTGTTCGGGGTAGGAGGATAGGATTGAGTGTAATCCCTTTGTTGTAGGTATGGGCATGGGAACACATTGCTATTGAGAGGCCATCTCTATTGCCTAACCCTATACATGTGGAGGGCAAAGAGTATTTTCCTTATGCTCTTAGATGGAGTACAAAGGTTGAGCAGGGCATTAAGAGGCCGCATGAGGGTGACCCACTATTTTGGAGGGGTAAGTTTGAGGATGCTACTCCTGAGGATATTAGGTGGAGACCCTGGTTGGGTGGAGTGAGTTGGGATGAGGATGATGAGCAGCTACGAGCCATCAGATAGGGCAGATGGTTGGTGGGGAGGTATACTCGATAGACTAAGTACTTTCAGTTTGATCGAGTGAGGAGGTAGTTTGGTTTGTAGTAGGATGTCCTAGGGGCTCCTATGACTTACTTCAGGTGGTAGGGTGATAGAGGAGAGTGGCCTGTCGTGCCACCATGGGTTGGAGAGAGAGATCCTCCTATGGATATCCCAGTTGTAGGGGATGTTGGGATGACTCCAGCATTTGATGCATGGTGGGCTTGGTAGAGTTGGGTGCTTGGTAGGGGCGTGGTTGATCGGTGGGTGGCACCTAATGTTGGGGTACCTCCATCGGTGGGGAGGATGGGTAGGAGAGCTCGGGCTGAGGATGTGGTTGTCGATGCAGGGGAGGTTCCTTTATGGTGCTCATGATGCCGCTTGGGTGGTGGAGCGAGCACCCAAGATGTGAGGGTGGAGCAGGTAGTCGAGGATGTTGAGGTGGAGGAGGTTCAGGTGGATGTAGATGGTGGTATGGGATAGGCCACTGGAGCTGAGGTGGAGGGAGGTGTTGATACTATTGTGGGTGATGTAGATGACACCATTGACATTGGTGTATTTGTGGATGCAGCACAACAGATTCTTGTTGATATCCCCATGAGGGGGATGCAGCGGATGAGGCACAGGCGCTACAAGATAGAGTCCATCAGTTGGAGGCTGAGGTGGAGCAGTTGTAGGCTGATATGGTCAGGAAGGGGACCGAGACGGAGTAGTTGAGGGTCATGGTGATGAGGTAGGCTCAGATGATTATGAACCTGACTGGTCAGCTGGGTGCGGAGACTACTAGGAGGTTATTGTGTGAGACTTCCCTAACGGTGCATGGGATTCCTCTCCCTGACTATACACAGGTGGTGTCACAGTCTAGGACACAATCATGAGTGTGGGTGCCCTCTCATCAGAGTCAGTGCAGTGTTGCTCCGATAGTAGAGGTTGGTGCGAGAGTTGAGGTGCAGGATCCACCTGCTGTGGAGCAGCCTATGGTAGATCCAGCTCCAGAGGTCTTTGCAGAGTCGAGTCAGGCAGTAGAGAGGCGCGCAAGCCGGGAGGGGCATGGGGAGACTCGTGGTGATATTTAGGAGTTATATCTTTGGTTGTAGCCTACGGGTATTTTGGATATTATATGTGATGGGCATGGTCCCAGGTTGTAGCCTTCGGGTATTTTTGGATGATGATATATATATATACCTCTTGATTTTGGTTGTTATATATACATATGTTGTTTTGATGGTTTGAAGTGTATTTTGTTTATGTTTGCATAGATAGCACAATATAATTCGTAGGTATGTATGATTAGTAGATACATGTGTGTGAATGGTTTAGATCTATTATCGTTCTTTCATATGGATGAATTGTAGAATGTTATGCATGATTGTGTTTCGAATGCAGTGTGATGTGATATCGAATGTGATGTTGTAATGAATGTACATAGAATAAATGCAATGTTATAATATGATTTTGAAATGTGTGTAGCATGAATGCATAATGTAAGTTAATTGCGTGAATGTATGTAAGACAAATGCATAACTATAAGGTGTAGCAAACGTATATGACATAGATGCATAGGTGCATGTATGGACTTACTAAAATGCGCCAAGGAAGCACTTGTATCATGGAATTTACCTGTATGGATGCGATCCATTCCATGATTTTAGGGACTGTGGATAATGTAAGGCATGTGTAATGGTTTTGACTAACATAGTTATGACAATCAAATCTCAAACCCTTAGCTATACAAGTTTTGTGGCAACTTATAACATGATCGGGCTGGTTCAAAGTCTATCTTGGACCTATGTGTGTGAATGTGTAAGGTTCATTTATCCATTTTGAGGGAGGTAGGATTAACCCATTGTAGATGCTACCGGACTAGCTAGCTCATCCATCCACAATAGTGATTTCTACAAAAGTGAGATGCTAATGTAAGAGATGTGTTGTCACCTGTAAGACTATTCCACTAGTAGGCAGGCTCTTGGAATCATCCCATGGTGTTATGTTGAACCTAAGGACCAAAGGCGATAAGCATAACATGTGTGATATCAAGAGGTATTTCCTTTTGTTTTCTGCCCTTGTTCTAGTGTTAACCTATCTGATTGTGGTAGTGCTCTTTTCATTTTTTTTTTTTCTCTTTTTGTATGGGCGATGAAGTTTGTTTTCTACCCAGTTATTTAATTTTGCTTATGCTTGATCCCTTTTTTTATCCCCAGGTCGTATGTTGACCATGCAGGCGATAGGATGAGCAGGGGATACCATTCGCTAGATGGCGATATCTACTCAAGATGTCCTCTTTCCTAGGCTCAAAATTGTTAATGTGTAACCTGTTGTGAGCGATCCATGAGAGAAGTTGAACCAACCTAAAAGACCATAAGAAGAATGTACAAGACTCAGTAGCTATGGGTGACACTTGATTGCCTAAACTATAGAGTAGTCAAAATTAAACACGACACCTATGTATACCCTAATCCTAAAAAGGGGGAATGGACATCCAGGTGGTGATGCTAACAAGTGCATGTATTATTCCTGCTGAGGCACATTTTGGGGGAGAATGTACAAACATGAATTAAAATTTTAACTATAAAGCATATGAATATGTGCAATGAATGTAACTGTAAGTGATGCAAGTGGAGGAATGCGATATTTACAAGAAGAAAGTTATGTTGTGTAGAAGGAGAATTTTAGAAGAACCTATTTACAGATGAGTAAAGTGTGTAATGATGACAAAAAGTGTGATGCTATGATCATGGTTGCCCCAGCATGTGTGGGTGTGTGTGTGTAGTAGATGTATAAGTTGTGAGCTATATAAATGTATGTAATAGTCACCAAAAAGAAGGAAGATGTGAGAGTGGAATGTACAGGTGGAAGAAGTGAGAAGAAATAGGCATTGGTAACCAATCAAGGAAAGGGGATCACCAACGACCAACAAAGATAGAAGAGAAGAAATGAATCAACGTATGTAAGAAGTAGAAGAATGAGATAGAAGAAGATGAGTAACTAACACTACTATCGGGTGAAATGGCGTAGATCCGAGTGGGAGTGGGATGGTGAAGTGATGACATGGCTAGAATTGCAACTGGAGCCATAGTTGGAAATGTTATGAATATAGCGGGTGGGCGTTGTTAGGGTACTATGGGGTGGTAAAGTCCTAGGAGTGGTGTGGCACGGAGGACTGACAAGTCGACTAAATGGAAAAGAACACTCTAGTGATGGGGTACGCTCGCCGTGCAACATGTTGTGCACCAGGGTTTTGAATGATCTGCACTCTTCGATATCATGACATGGTTGGCGATGGTAAATGCAAAATTGATTCTCATTGTAGTTGCATGGTTTAGGATGTGAGGGATCAATAGGTCGAATCTCAGGTAGGTCAATAAGACCCTGATGCATGAGATGATGGAACATTTCAAAAAGGGGCATGTGTGGAATAGGCATAGGATAGACGTATGGATTTGCTGGAGGTGAGCGAGGTCTAGGTGAAGGATGATCTAGTAATGGAGGCATGGGTTTGGGTTCTAGCATGGGTCAAATTCAGGGTCGAGGAAGGGATCTATGTGGTGGTGAGGATGGATGGGTCATGGGAGACTATCATGGGTGAACGTGGCAATAACAGTGGCTCATCTGCAATTCCAGAGCTTCAATACGGGAGATGAGATGTTGTATCTCATGGTGTGGCAATGATGGTATTGGGGAAGGGGGTGATCAAGATTCCAATGCGAATGGAATGGCCCGATGCATGGTAGAAAAAGGATGAGGCTATGATGAGGAGGCAACGGAGTGAAATGACTGTGGTGATTGTAAAATTGGCTAGGGTGGTAAGCCTTGCAGTGGTGAAGGGGGTGTTTTGAGGACCGGTGGCATAGGCGATGGCCCTAAGTGGTGACACAAATGGGAAGGAGGGATTTTTGCATGACCAACTTGAGTATCTTGGGTTGCGCAAGCTTGCAAAGCCTAGGCATAGGTAGACTCGCCATTGGGGAGGGGAGCAGGTAGAAATGTAGGGTGAGGTTGATGAGGTGTGTACTCCCTATTAGGTGGGCATTAGGATCCTATGGTATGATGGGGGTTATTTTTAGGTGAATCGTGACATCTGAGATCATCAGATGGATGGGAGGATGATCCCTATTCTTGAGGTTGGGTGGATTCCTCTTTGTCATCGAAAGAGGACATGGTGATCTGGATGTTGCCAGAGTGTAGAGAATAGGATGATCCTCACTGGTGAGGGGAATGGTGTTGAGGTGAGGTATGATGACCTGAATGGGATGAATTCAAGGAGCGCCTGGTATGAAGGGTGACTGGTGGTCAGGCGATATCGACTGGTGTAATGGATTTTTGCTATGGCTGTAGATGGTCCTACATGGTGGTAGGTGAGGCCACTATAGAGCTCTCCTACTGATGATGTGAGGCTTGCAAAAGGAAAAATAGATACCTCAAGCATAAAAATGGCTGAAAGGTGAAACGTACATGTACAAAGAAATAATAAAGCAAAAATAATAGATTCACACGGTGATGTGCTTGGTGATTTACTTCTAATACTATGTGACACTCATGATGGTGACTGTATTTGTGCATCATGTATTGAAGGCACGAAGGTGCAATATGTTGAAGGGGTTAGGATCATTAAGGCCTTCAAGATTAGCCAGAAGATATTCTCCTAAACCATATTTGTGTGTGATAATAAATGGGCCCAACCATTTTGGGGTGAATTTATTGCACTGCTAGCGAGGTTGACTTATGTGTATCGCTCCAAATTTTTCGCACCCCTACCTTCAGGCTATTGGATCCGCGCCCGAAAGGAGGATGGGAAAAGGATGGTGCGGTACCTCGGACGAGAGGACTTTGCGAAGGTCCCGCCTCTCAAGGGAGGTGCATTTTGGTGATTTTTCGATGGATGGTGGGTTCACCAGGAAACATTTGACGGCAGTTTCCACGCCTAGGTTTTGGGAATGAGTTTTGATGAGTTCGTTTTATTTTTAAACATTCATCCTAGGTTTGGCCGAATGATTCTAACTTAAACTACATGAAAATGCAATTTAAATGCATACAACAAACAGAAAGGAAAACAAAAACAGAGAATTTGCAGGAGGCCAATGAAGATTACCTGATCCGGAAGTCTGATGGAGTTTCTGAAGCTTGAAGCAGTCTGGATCGTCCGCAATTCAACAGAATCGCCTTCAATTTGATAAAATCGTCTGAACTGACAAGATCGTCTGAAATCTGACGAATTCGTCAGACGAATTCATCAGAGACCTGCAAAACAGCAAACAGATGCGAAATACGAGAAATTCTATTTTGCAAACAGGGGCAAACTATGTAAAACAGTAATATGAGTGTTGAACAATATACAAGAACAGAAGTAAATGCAAATAACTGTGTTTAGATAGCAGAATATGATCTTAATCTGTAAACTAGACAAAATGGGTGAACTCCAAATGCAATATAATATAAAAACTGAATAAACAATCTAATTTACAACATAAAATGACAGAGAAAAGAGACAGAAGAACAAACTCCAAGCACTGATTGCCTCGATGTGCGCTGCAGTCGAAATCGTCTCGCATCAGTACGAGATCGTCCCGAATTTGACGAGATCGCCTCCGATCTTGACAGGTTCGTCGATTGCGATAGGTACTGGCTCCGACTGAAAACCAGTGGTGTACCTGCAATGAAATGACTATAGGACTAATGCAAAATATGAATTACGATGTTTTAGAGCATAAGGGTTCAATTTGCATAAAAATTTAGCCGAGGGGTTGGGGAGGGAAAAGTCTTAGAGTTAAATAGGCATAGGATAGTTGTTGGGAGGTTGGAGATCATCCCAATTTGGGAGATCTCCAACGGGGGAAGGGTCCCAACGGCGCAGACACGCTTCTGCCCGGATTGGAGACCCGTTGGAACGGATTCCAACTATGCAAATTCAGTTTTGCGACGAAATCGTCTGGACGTTCTAGTCCAGACGAAATCGTCAAATCTGGGGCGATATCGTCTGATCGGAGACGATATCGTCAAACGGTCAAAACAATCGCTAAAAATGGCACGGAAAAGGAGGAAACGGGTTTCTCGACGGTTAACGGGCGGTTTGGGAGGTTAAATTTGAATTTAAATTTATTTACTAAGGTGAATGTAATTATTCCAATTTTACTGCGCCAATTTTAGGGTGCTACATTTTGCCCCCTCTTTAGCGAATTTTTCGAAGAAAATGCGTTAAAGATGAGTTCTTCTCGATCTACGAGAAAGCAAAAAATTATTCCCATTTTTAGGCGACGATTCTTGGTCGAATCGTACGACAACTTACTATGGTGCCCCCTCCGTGTTTTTACCCAAATCGAACGTTTGAGGTAAAAACGCGGAAAAGCAAAAAATTAATTTGAATTATTTTTGAATGAAATTATGTTTGATATATGATATGTTTTTGATCATATGACTTGTGTTATGTGTATGTTTATGATGCTTTTATGTTTGATTGATTGATTTGATAATTGGATTGATGATTCATGAAATTATGTCGTTGGAAATATTATAATTTGAATGTCATGCTATAAAATTTTAAATGAAATAATCTGATGTAACAAAGTGATTGTATGTGATGCAATAATTTGATAAAAATAAAAGGGGACTTTTAACAATAATTTCAAAGGACATTGTCGCTATTATAGACCATTTCATGGAGTCGCCGCTCACTCGGTCGTCAAGCTAATCCCAGGATAGAAATATTGTTAAAAGTAAAAGAGTGCTTAAGAGACTGTCTTAAGACTTTGTTGTGATGATGCAAATGATGATGATGATGATGGTTTGTTTTCAGATTTCCATGAAAAATATTATGCATGAAATATTGTAAAATGATTTTTGCTAGGCATAAATTCCTAAGTGTGATAAAATTTGTTGAATAATTCCTTAAGAATTATACCATCATTGCAAAATGCAAAGGTTGACATAATGATATGAAATAATAAAAATGTGTTTGCTTTTGAAAAGCATAATTTGTGTAATAGAATGAAGTCATATGGTTTTTATGAATTTTGATAAATTGGAGAAAATATTGTTACAATGGTTTTCGCTAGGTATAGAATATGTAGGTATAGACTTATACCATCATCGCGAAGATCAAAGAAAGGATAGTTTTATTGCATGGTTGATTTTTAATGAACAGAAAAGATGAAAATGAGGACTTGCGCTAAGCATAAAACTCCAATTTTGGTTTTGGAATTATACCATCGTCGCGAAAGTCGATAAGATATATATGATATGTTTTAATTGAAATTTTTGATTTCTTCTATTATATAGTTGTCTTTGTGGTAAATAATTGTACTTGATTATTCCAAACAAGTTGCAAAAATAATATTTCAAAGTATTTTGAAAAAAAAATTAGATTTATAAGGAATCCCATGTGCATAAGTGAATTCATTGCCAATCTTGATTTATCATAATGATAGACAAAATCTCTCAAATACAAATGTGTGTGCAATTGTATGGTTCAGTTACCAGTTTTGAGCAAGATACTATGATACAAGTGATTTGAATAAACCAACTAAGTGTTCATTAACCATGATGTAGATGCATATAACCATACTAGGCTACTATGTAGATCGGATTATCAAGAGCTAGCTAATCCATAAGCGGACATAGGTCTGTACAAAATAAGGTCGCTAATGTGACAGACATATCGCCACGCTAGGAGTTACCCAAGGCCAAGCAGGTTGGGCACAAACCACTTGTTATGGGGCTTACCTCACAGTTTTCGAATAATTGAGAATTCCAGGGATTCAAGCTCATCAACCCTTCTTTTTTTTTTCAAAGGGTAGGGAAAGGGATTTTATTGCTTTTCTTGCTTTCTTTTGAACTTTGCTTATTTTTCTTTTGCTTGATTTTTGAGATAGTGCTTGAAATATTGTTGGAATGATATAGAATAACATTTTTCTTTTCTCTTTCTTTTTCTTGAACTTTTCTTTTCTTTTTCTTTTTCTAGGGATACTTGCTCGGATTAGCTGTAGAGCAAGGGATTTTTATTCTGGGTAGGGGTGAGCTTGTCCTTTTGCCAATTCTCAAAGATTCTAGACCATGTGCATGATAGGATAGCAGGGGAAACTTTTCACTCAAGAAATCAGTTCTACTATGTAGCAAAACATGGAAATTACAAATATAATCATTTTATTGTGAAAAGATGTGCTTGGTTTAAGTAAATACCAAGATCAATTCTCTATGCTCAAACTTTATTTAATTGATTTTTGTGAACTTTGATATAAGAGAGATTAGTAATCATGCCAGATAAAATCAAGATATTTATTGTGTGAGTGTGCAAGTGAGGGATGCCAAATAAATGCTAGTTTTATCCAAAATAAGTTGAAACATATAACTGCAATAATTGTAAGAAAATAATGATTTTGAGAAAGTTTTGAGAATGTTGACTCTCTCTTTATTCTGTATATTGTTTTGGTTTCGAAAGAGTCAAGCATATAGCTGTTTTTGGATTTTTATGTTGATTTTTGTTTTAAAGCAAAAGGAACTTTACAAGTGCTTTAAATAAATGCAATAAATATTTTTGAAGATTTTTGAAGATTTTATGAATGTTTTTGAGGTTTTTGAATAAATTGAAAGAAATACAAGATAATGATTTTGAACAAATATATACATGGATGAAATAATCAAATTTATGCATAATAACGTTTGAGATGTAAAATATTCATGGGTTCTTTAAGTTCTTTACCATCTAAGGTAGATAATTTATATGCTCCCGATTCAAATTTTGCAGTAATAATGTATGGTCCAAGCCAGTTGGGCTCAAATTTACCTTTAAGTTCTTTGGTTGCATTTGTATTTTTTTGATTTTGAGGATTTTGATTTTTTTTGTATTTTGATTTTAATTTATGAATTGAAATTGGTGGTATATACAAGATGATCTATATACACTATACAAGGTTATTTGAGTATAGCATGTCTAAGGTTGCTTCAAAATCAAAGGAGGTTTTGAAGGATAATCTGGTTGAGGTGAAGGTAAGAATAGAAGGTGATGAATAAAAGGTAGTGATAACAAAAGCTTTGTTATAATGTAGAATAATGTAGAAAAAGATTTGACTTTTATATGTGGAAAATTGATCATGTTACAAAATAAAATGTCAGAAGGATAAGAAGGTTCTTCATTCTTATTATTATCTTCCAAGTCTTGATAAGATGGAGAAAGTATATGTGAAAGATATGCATGGATGTTATTTGGTAAACAAGGATGATCATATATGGATGAAGAAAAGTGATGGATAGAAGATAATTGTGATAATAGAGAATGTATAGAACTTGATGTTTCAACCGTTAAATATTCTTCAAATGGTGTTGGGTCACCATGTATGGTAACAATTTTATTTGCAATTTCAAACTTCAAACATTGGTGAAGAGTGGAAGGGACAACCCTCATCGTATGAATCCAAGGACTCCTGAGAAGTAGGTTGTAAGGTGAAGGACAATATCCTACATAGAATAAAGTATCCAGGATCTTGGATCCAATATTAAGGGGAAGAATTATAGTACCTTGAGCTTCTTGAATTTCATTGTTAAAAGATTTTATAATAACATTTGATTCATTAATATCTTCTTCCTTTGTTTTGAGCTTTTGGAATAATTGATAAGTGCATAAATTAAGAGAGGAGTCATTATCTACCATGATAGTTCTAACAAGTGTTTCTTTACTAGATCCTGTAATGTAAAGATAGGAGTCTTCTTGTGGAGTAGAGGAAGGAATATCCTCATCATAGAATGAAATATGGTTAACCTCAAGAGGGTTTACACCATTAATTATGTTCTTAGAGAAAATATGATGAGGAACAAATTGTTGGCTAGGTATTTTGAACAAAATTTCCTTGTGATAAATTTGTAATACTTCTAAAAGGGATATCTTTGCTTGAGGATTAATCACTTGTTGTTGGTTATCAAAGTGGATTTCAGATTGAGATTTTGATTCTAAAGATGAGCTTTCTATGCTTACATTCCATTTTGTATCATTCTCTAGAGCCAAAGATAGTTTTGAAGGTTGGTCAAATGAGGAATCCATATCTTGAATATCAGATTGGGTTGATTGAATTTGAGGTTGCTCATTTGTAGTTTTTGTTACAATATTAATAATATCATCATGATGGGACACATTAACATGCAATATTTGATTGGTTTCTTGTTGTTGATAATTGAGTAGGGGTTCTTGGGAGATCCCCATGTCTTGATTGATTATTGGTATTTGTTGTGTAGGAGTTTGATAGTTTACCTGGAGATTTATAATCAGTTGTAGATTGTAATTCCTTTATATTAAAAAGACCCTTATCAATCAAATCTTGAATTGCACATCTTAAATCTTTACAATTTTGTGTCATATGTCCATCTACTCTATGATATTCACAATGTAGCTCAGGTTTAAACCAATCTGATGTGGTATCAGGTTGTCTTATGGAAGGAAGTTCAATCATATTTGTGTCAAGTAAATACTTGAGAATTATATCCATTGGTTGATTAAGCCTAGTAAATTTACGTGATGAAGGTTTTTGAGAGGTTTTTGATAAATGCCTTAGGAATTTTGTCATAAAAGGACCTAATGGTTTCTCACCTCTACTTTCTTTATTATGGGTAGAATGATGATAGGAAGATTGCGATGTAGGAGGTGAGTGCATGGTAGAATTGGAAGAATAAGTATTTTCTTGTTGAAATGGATGTGTTGTATTGAAAGAAGAGTATTGAAAAGGTGGTGGAGGATTATATGTGGATTGATAGACATAATATGGATATATGGGAGAATAGATAATATCATTATGAAGAGGATTGGCAAAGGGATTGTTTTGTTGGGTTATGGATGAAAAATAAGAAGAGTGTGATGGAGGTGGTGTTGAATAGGGATGAGGTTGGTCATAATCAACAAATGTATTTGGCTGAATTCTTCCAACATTACTAATGGGACTCATATTGATTTGAGTAAAAACTCATGGTTTCTTTAGTACTTCTAAAAGTAATATTTAGCATCTACTATTTAGAATTGAATCTAAAAACATACAAACTTGAAATGATGATTTTGTTATATTTTTTTTTTTTGCACACATATATATTTTTTTGTTTTTGTTTTCAAAAGGTTATGATGCATTCACGTCGGGTTCACCAAAATGTATCGCTCCAAATTTTTCGCACCCCTACCTTCAGGCTATTGGATCCGCGCCCAGAAGGAGGATGGGAAAAGGATGGTGCGGTACCTCGGACGAGAGGACTTTGCGAAGGTCCCGCCTCTCAAGGGAGGTGCATTTTGGTGATTTTTCGACTGGATGGTGGGTTCACCAGGAAACATTTGACGGCAGTTTCCACGCCTAGGTTTTGGGAATGAGTTTTGATGAGTTCGTTTTATTTTTAAACATTCATCCTAGGTTTGGCCGAATGATTCTAACTTAAACTACATGAAAATGCAATTTAAATGCATACAACAAATAGAAAGGAAAACAAAAATAGAGAATTTGTAGGAGGCCAATGAAGATTACCTGATCCGGAAGTCTGATGGAGTTTCTGAAGCTTGAAGCAGTCTGGATCGTCCGCAATTCAACAGAATCGCCTTCAATTTGATAAAATCGTCTGAACTGACAAGATCGTCTGAAATCTGACGAATTCGTCAGACGAATTCATCAGAGACCTGCAAAACAGCAAGCAGATGCGAAATACGAGAAATTCTATTTTGCAAACAGGGGCAAACTATGTAAAACAGTAATATGAGTGTTGAACAATATACAAGAACAGAAGTAAATGCAAATAACTGTGTTTAGATAGCAGAATATGATCTTAATCTGTAAACTAGACAAAATGGGTGAACTCCAAATGCAATATAATATAAAAACTGAATAAACAATCTAATTTACAACATAAAATGATAGAGAAAAGAGACAGAAGAACAAACTCTAGGCACTGATTGCCTCGATGTGCGCTGCAGTCGAAATCGTCTCGCATCAGTACGAGATCGTCCCGAATTTGACGAGATCGCCTCCGATCTTGACAGGTTCGTCGATTGCGATAGGTACTGGCTCCGATCGAAAACCAATGGTGTACCCGCAATGAAATGACTATAGGACTAATGCAAAATATGAATTACGATGTTTTAGAGCATAAGGGTTCAATTTGCATAAAAATTCAGCCAGGGGTTGGGGAGGGAAAAGTCTTAGAGTTAAATAGGCATAGGATAGTTGTTGGGAGGTTGGAGATCATCCCAATTTGGGAGATCTCCAACGGGGGAAGGGTCCCAATGGCGCAGACACGCTTCTGCCCGGATTGGAGACCCGTTGGAACGGATTCCAACTATGCAAATTCAGTTTTGCGACGAAATCGTCTGGACGTTCTAGTCCAGACGAAATCGTCAAATCTGGGGCGATATCGTCTGATCGGAGACGATATCGTCAAACGGTCAAAACAACTGCTAAAAATGGCACGAAAAAGGAGGAAACGGGTTTCTCGACGGTTAACAGGCGGTTTGGGAGGTTAAATTTGAATTTAAATTTATTTACTAAGGTGAATGTAATTATTCCAATTTTACTGTGCCAATTTTAGGGATCAAGATTCCAATGCGAATGGAAGGGCCCGATGCATGCTAGAAAAAGGATGAGACTACGATGAGGAGGCAGCGGAGTGAAATGACTATGGTGATTATAAAATTGGCTAGGGTGACCAACCTTGCAATGGTGAAGGGGGTGTTTTGAGGACTGGTGGCATAGGCGATGGTCCTAAGTGGTGACACAAATAGGAAGGAGGGATTTTTGCATGACCAACTTGAGTATCTTGGGCCGCGCGAGCTTGCAAAGCCTAGGCATAGGTAGACTCGCCATTGGGGAGGGGAGCAGGTAGAAATGTAGGGTGAGGTTGATGAGGTGTGTACTCCCTATTAGGTGGGCATTAGGATCCTATGGTATGATGGGGGTTATTTTTAGGTGAATCGTGACATCTGAGATCATCATATGGATGGGAGGATGATCCCTATTCTTGAGGTTGGGTGGATTCCTCTTTGTCATCAAAAGAGGACATGGTGATCTGGATGTTGCTAGAGTGTAGCGAATAGGATGATCCTCACTGGTGAGGGGAATGGTGTTGAGGTGAGGTATGATGACCTGAATGGGATGAATTCAAGGAGCGCCTGGTATGAAGGGTGACTGGTGGTCAGGCGATATCGACTGGTGTAATGGATTTTTGCTATGGCTGTAGATGGTCCTACATGGTGGTAGGTGAGGCCACTATAGAGCTCTCCTACTGATGATGTGAGGCTTGCAAAAGGAAAAATAGATACCTCAAGCATAAAAATGGCTGAAAGGTGAAACGTACATGTACAAAGAAATAATAAAGCAAAAATAATAGATTCACACGGTGATGTGCTTGGTGATTTACTTCTAATACTATGTGACACTCATGATGGTGACTGTATTTGTGCATCATGTATTGAAGGCACGGAGGTGCAATATGTTTATGGGGTTAGGATCATTAAGGCCTTCAAGATTAGCCAGAAGATATTCTCCTGAACCATATTTGTGTGTGATAATAAATGGGCCCAACCATTTTGGGGTGAATTTATTGCACTGCTAGCGAGGTTGACTTATGATTTATTGGTTCTCTTTGAGAACCAAGTTGCCAATCTTAAATTTATGCTTATGTACCTTACTATTTTAGGTACAGTGACGGTGATATTGATATACTCATGTGTGCTCAATGGCATAGATGTGATGTTCATCGAGGAGTGTTAGTTGATCTAGACGAGCTTGGCAAGCAGTGTCATCGTGAATGAAATATTTCATAGATATCCATAAGGAGGGTATGTCAAGCTCAAGGGGCATGATAGCTTCTACCTAGTAGACAAGTGAAAAAGGTGTTGCCCCAGTAGGAGTACAGATGCTCGTACGATATGCCCACAAGGCTAGGGTGTTAGTATCACAATGACACTAAGAGGGGGGGTGAATCAGTGTAGCTCTTTATAACTTAAATCTTCAACTCTTAAAGCCAAAACAATGAAAACTTAAAACCAAATAAAGCAAGTATAACAAGAGAACATCACACAACACAAGATGTACCGAGGTTCACCGATTTGGCTACTCCTCAAAATGACCGTTTGGACTCCCATCCAAATCCAGCCTTTGCAAAGCACCAACTTTACAATCAATTTACCAAAGACCCACCTGGAAGGAGCATCAACCCCTGATTTACCAAGCACCAACCGGAAGGAGCACCAACCCCCGATGCCAAGCACCAACTTGGACTTCAATTTTGAAACTAGAAGATTGACATAAAAATGCCTTCACTTTTACAAGACCCCTGACTTGGTCTATTGCTTACCCAACGTCTACCACAATTCACAAAACACACACACTCATCGCACTTCACAAAATAAAATCCCCAACTAAAATTCTCCAAGCAACACTCCTTTTATAACTATCCTTTCTCTTTGTAACTCCAATTGTAACTCCTTTCATATTCTCATACGCCACTTGTCAATTGTAACACCTTCTTTCATATTCTCATATGCCACTTGTCAATTGTAACACCTTTTTATGTAACTCCTTTTGTATATATTGAGAAGGCATTTCGTCAAACACGTCACATGCAAATAATTGACACCATATTCTCCTACCATGACTGTTCGTTTTCTCCTTCATGACTGTTCATTTTCTCCTTCGATGACTGTTCATTTTCTCCTTCGATGACTGTTCGTTTTCTCCTTCATGACTGTTCGTTTTCTCCTTCATGACTGTTCATTTTCTCCTTCATGACTGTTCATTTTCTTTTCCCTTGTGCATGCATGTGTTTTGGTTTTCAAAAGGCTTTTCATTTCTATTTTGAGGCCCTTCGTTTCCTTTTCTCCACATGGGATGCGTTCGCTTCTTTCCATGTTAAAACATCTTAAATGATTTCAAATCATTAAATTCCTTATGGGTCCACGTCACTATGTAGTTCGTTCACCATCCTGTGTTCATCACTAATATCGACCGTGAACTACTGTTCCTTTGGAAAATGCAACATGTCGCGATATCGTGACACTTTTGTTTCTCTCCCTCCCTTTTGAGTCTGAAAATGTGACATGTCGCGATATCGTGACACTTTTGTTTCTCTCGCTCCCTTTTTGAGTCAAAATGCGACATGTTGCGATATCGTGACACTTTTTTTCTCTCCCTCCCTTTTGAGTCATGAAAATGTGACATGTCTCGATATCGTGACACTTTTTCTTCTTGCTCTTTCTCTTTGCTTTGGACCGTGAAAATACAACATGTCGCGATATCGTGACACTTTTTCTCCTTGCTCTTTCTCTTTGCTTTGGCCCATAAAATACAACATGTCACGATATCGTGACACTTTTTCTCCTTGCTCTTTCTCTTTGCTTTGGCCCTCGAAAATACAACATGTCGCGATATCGCGACACTTTTTCTCTTTGCTCTTTCGGCCTAAATACATGTCGCGATATCGCGACACTTTTTCTCCTTGCTTTTTTGGCCGTGAAAATGCAACATGTCACGATATCGCGACACTTTTTCTCTTTGCTCTTTCGGCCTAAAATGCAACATGTCGCGATATCGCGACACTTTTTCTCCTTGCTTTTCTCTTCTCTTTGGACCGTGAAAATGCAACATGTCGCGATATCACGACACTTTTTTTCTTTGCGGTGTTTTGCTTTTTCTTTGATCTTTAGCATATGGGCCACTTCGGTCTTCTTGGAAAATATGCAAAAAGGTGGGTAAACATCCTCATAAGCATTTAACATCACCGTACATACTCTGAGTAACCTCTGAACTCCTATCCACTGCATCAACCGATCTATCTGACTGTGTTGACAACAATGACAATACTGTCGCTGCACCTTGCTCAACAATCTCCCCTTTGGAATTGTTGGCAACACACGTGCAATTTCCTGTAACTCTTCTCCCCCTTTGACAACAATATCAAAGGGCTGCTGCAAACTCCCCCTGAGTCCATGCACAACATTCTCAGGCAAAAATTATTACACTTAGCAAAAATCACAAACATGAGCAAAAAGATAAACAAATACACAAATGCTCCCCCTGAGAATGTGGTCCCGATAGCTAGTCAATTCTTGGGAAGCGTGACCACTCCCAATTTATTGCGAAGGTACTCAAAGACTTCCTTGGGCAATGGTTTTGTGAAGATATCCGCTACTTGCTCTGTTGTTGGAACAAAATCCAACTTAACCTCACCTTCCGCAACTTTCTCCTTCAAAAAGTGATACCGGATAGCAATATGTTTTGTGCGAGAATGCATAACCGGATTCTTTGAGATGTTAATGGCACTGGTGTTATCACACTTAACTGAAATTGGCTCACTAAAGTTAATACCAAGATCTTTCAGGGTTTGTTTCATCCATAATACCTACGTACAACACGTTGTCGCTGCAATATATTCTGCCTCTACTGTGGATAAGGAGACTGACTCTTGTTTCTTACTGTGCCACGCGACCAACCTGTCTCCAAGATAGAATGCACCTCCACCGGTACTCTTTCTGTCATCTACACATCCTGCCCAATCTGCATCTGAATACGCAATAAGGGTGAAGTCCTTACCTTTCGGATACCATAACCCATACTCCATAGTACCCTTGAGGTACCGAAGAATCCTCTTCATTGTTGTCACATGAGTCTCCTTGGGACTAGCCTGAAATCGTGCTACCATGCATACTGCCTGCAAAATATCTGGTCTGGTAGCTGTCAAGTACAGTAAGCTCCCAATCATAGATCTGTACATGGTTTGATCAACATGTGGAGATTTGTCATCCTTGCTCAACTTGCAACTCGTCGTCATGGGAGTGCTAACCGGCTTACAATCCTCCATTGTGAACTTTTTTAGTATCTCTTTCACATATTTAATTTGAGAAATAAATATGCCCTTCTCATTTTGATTAACTTGCAACCCGAGGAAATACGAAAGTTCACCAATCATTGACATTTCAAATTCTTTCTGCATCTTATTTGCTAAATCTTTACACGACTCATCTTTGCTGCTGCCAAATATGATATCATCTACGTATACAACAAGAACAATAAGATGGCCATTTTCTATTTTGACATACAAATTACTATCCACCATACCTTTCTTGAACCCTTGTTGAGTAAGATAGTTGTCTAGCCTTGCATACCATGCTCGGGGTGCCTGCTTTAAGCCATATAATGCTTTCTTCAACTTGCAAACCAAGTTGGGATCATCACCAAGTTGGAAACCACCTGGCTGCTCAATATAAACCTCTTCTTCAAGTTTCCCATTCAAAAATGCTGATTTCACATCCATTTGATAAACTTTGAAATTCTTGTAAACCGCTAAAGCCAGAAACATTCTAATTGCCTCTAGTCTAGCCACAGGTGCAAAGGTTTCCTCAAAGTCAATACCTTCAACTTGTGCATAGCCTTTACATACCAATCTTGCTTTATTCCTCGACTACCTGTCCTTCTTCATTCAATTTGTTTCGAAAGATCCATTTAGTACCGATTATATTTTTATTTGCAGGTCTTGGTACTAACTCCCAAGTTTTGTTTTTCTCGATCTGATCTAATTCTTCATTTATTGCCTTCATCCAACTTTCATCTTTGCTTGCGTCAGCAACATTTTTGGGCTCAATGTTGGATAATAGAGAGTAGTTACTTACTACTCTTCTTCTTGTCTGAACACCAACTGTGGGGTCTCCAATTATTTGCTCTCTAGGATGATCTTTCTGCTAGCTGCCTGTTTTGAATTTCTTATTTTCTTCCACTTCTGAATCACTGTTTGAATCATCTGAGTCAATTTTTTGTTTCTTTTCCGTTTCCTTTTCCTCATCTCCTTCAATAACCTCTTCATAAATTGGGTAGTTCTCTTCATAGCTAATTACTCGTTCCCTACCTTCATCAACTTTAACATCGGCACTATCCACAATTTTCCTTAGCTTCTTGTTGTAGCATTTGTAAGCTTTGCTTTTTGATGAATAGCCAAGAAAAATACCTTCATCCGCTCTATCTTCAAACTTACCAAGGTTTTCTTCAGTTCTTTTGATGTAACACTTGCTGCCAAAAACTTTAAAGTATCTTACTGTTGCCTTTTTACCGAACCACAACTCATAAGGAGTTTTGCTTTCATGCATCCTCAACATGCACCTATTTTGGATGTATACCGTAGTATGGACTGCCTCTTTCCAAAATCTGTCTGCTACTTTGCTCTCAGTCAACATAGTCCGTGCCATTTCCTGCACTCGTCCTGTTCTTTCTTTCTACCACACCATTCTCACCGAGGTGTCCCGGCTCGCTGAAAACTGTCTCCTAATACCATATTTTTCATAGTACTCAGTAAAATCCTCTCGAAATGAACTCTCCTCCTCTATCCGATCTTAAACATTTAATCCTTTTTCCTGTTTGATTCTCAACTTGGTTTTTGAAAACCTTGAACATCTCAAAAGCTTCTGATTTATGCTTCAAAAATAGTACCCATGTCATCCTGGAATAGTCATCTATACACAACATAAAATATTTGTCACCATTTATGCTTTGCATTCTCATGGGTCCACATAAATCAGTATGTATTAGTTCCAAAGGTTTGCTTGTGTAGTACTCTTTTGTTTTAAATGAGACTCTAGTTTGCTTCCCCTTTTGGCATGAAGCACAAATGCTATTTGATGGTTTTCCAATGGTGGGAATATCTCTCACCGCCTTTTTTGAGCTGATTTTTACTAGATTGTCAAAACTGATATGACCGAGCCTCTTGTGCCACAACCAATTTTCTTCTTCCCGTCCAATCAAGCAAGCTCCTTCTGAAGTCTCTGAGAGAGTGTACATGTTGCCAGATGTCCTCGATCCAGTTGCTATCAACTTTCCACTATTTGCTTTTTTGACTTCACAACCCCGCTTCTTAAAAATCACTTCATGACCTCTATCACAAATCTGACTTACGCTCAACAAGTTATGCTTCAGACCAACCACAAACAAGACTTCTTTTGACTTGATTTTTCCATCACTGATCTTAACTGAACCTTTGCCAACTATCTTAGCTCCATCATTATTTCCAAATTTTACCGAACCACCTTCATATTGTTGTAACTTCTCAAATTTTTGTTTGTCACCTGTCATATGACTGGAGCATCCACTATCAAGTATCCATGGTGCAGATTTATTCTGTGCTTTAAATGTTGTTTGTACGATCAGGGATTCCTTTTCTTCCTTAGATCGCTCTTTTTCTTTCCACTCTAGTTTGATTACAGTTTTGGGCTCTTGTTTTGACTTTTCTTTTTCAGTAGCTTGTGCATGTTTTTCGAGAAATTTTCTATTTTGTCTCATTCCATTTGGTTGAAATTTTCTTCCCTGAAATTGATTTGATGCAAATGTACTTCGACAATTTCTTGCAATGTGCCCAAAATTATGACAGTTATAACATTCTACTGCATAATCCATCAAAGGTGAAAAAACATTTCTACTGGTAAAATTCCTTGGTCCTACGTTATACTTGCAATCTGAAATCTTATGTCCATAACCATTGCATTTAAAATAGTAACCATAAAAGAGATGATTGAACCTGGGTGATGGTCTTTGCCATGTTGTCGTAGGAGTCATAAATCTTCTTCTTCTTTGATGTGTGACATTGGTGAATCCATCATTGTCAATTCTCCTTTCGTGCCTTGCATTATTGCTTTCTTTTGCATGAGTCAATTTTTCTTGATCAACCTGTTTCTTATCTTCATTCTTTGATCCATTTGATGATTCTCCTTCATCAAAGCCCAAACCAAATTTGATGCCTCGTAGTCCTTTGGTTATTTATGATCTTATCCAGCTTCATAGAACTTTCTTCACGTTTGTGATAACAACTAATTTTACGATTCATCTCTTCTATCTCGCATCCTTAAACCAACAAGTCTCTTCTTCTAGCTTGCAAGCAATAATCTATTTTCATGGTTATTTGCACTTCGAGATCTTCAGATATTTTCTTGGATTCTTCTATCCGTACTTTCAAACTGGTTATGATTTCATTTGCATCCTCAAGCTTTCTTGAAATTTTCTTATTCTTTTTTCTTTCTATCTTCAATTCATCCAGAGCTGCAATTAGTTCCTCTTCCAAATTTACTTCTGCATCAATTTCTTCTTCATCACATTCCCGTTCTTTTTCTATTTTTTCTTCTTTGAGTGCCATGAAAAGAGCTTCACCTGTTTCCTTTTCGAATCCTCACCGCAGCTGTCTTCTCGATGAACTCGACATTCTTGGAGATGAAACTTTTCTTCTTGAAGTTGCCTTTTCTAAAATTTGTTTTTTTCTTCCAGCTCACTTCTTTCTTGGTGCGATCCTTCATCACTTTTGTTCTTCTCATTAAGTGGACATTTAGCTACAAAATGCCCAATGCCTCCATAATTGAAACATTTAAATGGTAACTTTCCTCTGTATTTTCCTTTTCCCCTTTTTAGTTTTCGAACAAAGTTTGCTTCCATTTCATCTGATGTCTCTTCTTCCTCGGATTCTTGTTTTGCTTTCATATTTTTATGGGCTTTAAAAGCAGCTTCTCTATCTATGGGTTTAGATTTTCCTATTCTCATCTCATATGCAATCAAAGAACCATGCATCTCATCCATACTAAAAGAATTTAGATCTTTAGCTTCTTCTATAGCTGAAACTTTAGAATCAAATCTTTGGGGAAGAGATCTTAATACCTTTTTCACGATGATAGAATCTTTGATTTCCTCGCCGAGTCCTCTAATCGCATTAATGACTTCATTAACTCTCAACATATATGCCTCTATGTTCTCATCATCATTCATCTTTAATACTTCGAACTGAGCTCGATGTGTTTGTAACTTGGCCTCCTTGATCTTAACGTCTCCTTCATGAATGCTCCTCACTTTGTCCCATATTTCTTTTGCCATTTTACAACTCATAATTTTTACCACTTCACTGTCCACTAATCCGCACATGATAGCATTCTTTGCTTTTGAGTTATTCTCAAACAGTTTCTTACCGACAGCATCGGTTGGAGAAGTGGTGGGTATTGTGTATCCACTATCTACTGAATCCCAAATGTCGTATCCCAAAGCACAAAGATATGTCTGCATCCTGAGTCTCCAAAATGCGTAATTAGTTCCATCAAACAATGGTGCTTTGTTTGATGAGAAGCCTTCACCACCTGCCATTGTGTCACTTCCAAGATCACCCTAGCCGGTTAAGCTTGTTCAGGAACCTCGCTTTGATACCAATTGTTAGTCTCACAATGACACTGAGAGGGGGGGTGAATCAGTGTAGCTCTTTATAACTTAAATCTTCAACTCTTAAAGCCAAAACAATGAAAACTTAAAACCAAATAAAGCAAGTATAACAAGAGAACATCACACAACACAAGATGTACCGAGGTTCACCGATTTGGCTACTCCTCAAAATGACTGTTTGGACTCCCATCCAAATCCAACCTTTGCAAAGCACCAACTTTACAATCAATTTACCAACACCCACTGGAAGGAGCATCAACCCCTGATTTACCAACACCAACTAGAAGGAGCACCAACCCCTGATGCCAAGCACCAACTTGGACTTCAATTTTGAAACTAGAAGATTGACATAAAAATGCCTTCACTTTTACAAGACCTTGACTGGTCTATTGCTTACCCAACGTCTACCACAATTCACAAAACACACACACTCATCGCACTTCACAAAATAAAATCCCCTAAAATTCTCCAAGCAACACTCCTTTTATAACTATCCTTTCTCTTTGTAACTCCAATTGTAACTCCTTCTTTCATATTCTCATACGCCACTTGTCAATTGTAACACCTTCTTTCATATTTTCATAATTGTAATTTGTAACTCCTTTTGTATATATTGAGAAGGCATTTCGTCAAACACGTCACATGCAAATAATTGACACCATATTCTCCTACCATGACTGTTCGTTTTCTCCTTCATGACTGTTCGTTTTCTCCTTCGATGACTGTTCGTTTTCTCCTTCGATGACTGTTCATTTTCTCCTTCATGACTGTTCATTTTCTCCTTCATGACTGTTCATTTTCTCCTTCATGACTGTTCATTTTCTCCTTCATGACTGTTCGTTTTCTTTCCTGGCATGCATTTTTTTTTACTTTCTTTCTATTTGAGGCCTTCTTTCCTTTTCTCCACATGCATGCTCTTCTTTCCATGCCATCTTAAATGATTTCAAATCATTAAAGATTCCTTATGGTCCATGTCACTATGCTTTCGCAACATCTTGTGTTCATCACTAATATCGCGCCTTCAACTACTTGTTCCTTTGGAAAAATGCAACATGTCACGATATCATGACACTTTTGTTTCTCTCTCCTCGCCTTTTTGAGTCACAAAATGCGACATGTCGTGATATCGTGACACTTTTGTTTCTTCTCCTCCTCTTTTTGAGTCACAAAATGCGACATGTCGCGATATCGCGACACTTTTTTTCTCTCCTTCTCTTTTGAGTCATGAAATGGACATGTCGTGATATCGTGACACTTTTCTTCTTGCTCTTTCTCTTCGCTTTGGACCGTAAAATACAACATGTCGCGATATCGTGACACTTTTTCTCCTTGCTCTTTCTCTTTGCTTTGGCCCATGAAAATACATGTCACGATATCGCGACACTTTTTCTCCTTGCTCTTTCTCTTTGCTTTGGCCCGAAAATACATGTCACGATATCGTGACACTTTTTCTCTTTGCTCTTTCGGCCGCAAAAATGCAACATGTCGCGATATCGCGACACTTTTTCTCCTTGCATTTTCTCTTCTCTTTTGGCCGAAAATGCAACATGTCGCGATATCGCGACACTTTTTCTCTTTCTCTTTCGGCCATGAAAATGCAACATGTCACGATATCGTGACACTTTTTCTCCTTGCTTTTTCTCTTTGCTTTGGACCATGAAAATGCAACATGTCGCGATATCACGACACTTTTTTTCTTTGCGGTGTTTTGCTTTTTCTTTGATCTTTAGCATATGGGCCACTTCGGTCTTCTTGGAAAATATGCAAAAAGGTGGGTAAACATCCTCATAAGCATTTAACATCACTGTACATACTCTGAGTAACCTCTGAACTCCTGTCCACTGCATCAACCGATCTATCTGATTGTGTTGACAACAATGACAATACTGTCGCTGCACCTTGCTCAACATAGGGGTATTTGATTATGCCAGTCCCGATGAGATTCTACTACAGTTTTATGGAGAATAGAACAGATGGTTTTGTTAGTGGCTTCTGCCTAGCCATTTCCTTGAGGGTAATATGGGGTCAAAAAGCTATGGTGTATGTGAAATCTATCACACAGGGCTCGGATAGTTTTGTTTTTGAAATATTTCCCATTATCTAAAATAATTTGGGAGGGAATTCCAAAGTGGCATATGATATGCTCCATGATGAATGCTACAATTTTGGCTCCTGTAGTTTGGACCAGTGGGATGGCTTCGACCCACTTTGTAAAATATTTTGTTGCTGTGATGATAAATTTATGATTGCTAGAGGATGCAGGTGTAATTTTTCCAATTAGATCCAGGCCCCATTGGGAGAAGGGCCACATGGACTGGATTGGTTGAAGTGCTTGGGATGGTAAATGTGTTAGGTTGGCATGTTGTTGGCATTTGATGCAATGTTTGACATACTCACAGTAGTCTTGCTCCATTTTAGGCCAGTAGTAGCCCATACGGAGAATGCGTTTGGTAATCGCCATGCCACTGAAATGGCCACCACAAGTACCATCATGGGTTTCTTGTACAACCCATTGTGATTCTTGTGGTTCTAGGCAACGCAAGAGTATACCATCATAGCTGCGGTGGTAAAGGATGTCCCCCAACAAGGTGTAGTGGATCACTCTTTGTTTAAAGGTTCAGCATTGGGCGTGGGGCAAATCACATGGTAGGAAACCTAGTTTGATGTACTCTTTGATCTATGAGAACCATGGGTCATGAGGTTCGGTGTTTACCACATATACACCACCATCGTCTATGGGAGGTGTGGGTGATATAGCAGATTGTGTAAGTGTATGAATGGATACAGATGTTGTGCTAGACATTGGGTTTTGTGGGATGAGGGACCCTAAGGAGGCCATAGTGTCTGCAAAATGGTTTGATGAGCATGGAGCGGCTTCGAGGTAATACCATTCAAATTGGGATAGGAGTTGTTGGGTGATCTTCTTGTATTGTTGGAGAACTGGGCAATTGCATAGCCAAAGTTCCTGCACTTGATTGACTATCAAAAGTGAATCACCTATGATGTGGAGGCATTTGATGTGCATAGAGTGTGCTTGTTTCAGTCCTAGGATTAGGGCTTCGTACTCTGCATTGTTATTGGTACAAGGGAAATCAAGTTTGAATGAAAATGGGAGTGGTTCTCCTTCAGGTGTAAAGAAGACAATGCCTACACCCCCAGCGTGGAGACACCTAGACCCATCAAAGAACATGGTGAGGTCAGCCACGAATTCTGGTTCGACGTATTCCTCATCTTCGGTTATGTGAAATATGGAATCATCGGGGAGTTGAATGAGTAGGGGTTGATTGTTAGTTATAGGGGCTTCAGCTAGTTGGTCAGCAATGACTTGCCCTTTGATAGATTTTTGAGATACGAATTCTAGGTCGAACTCGGTTAGGAGCATGATCCATTTGGTTGTGCGTGAGTTGTGATAACTCTTGTTCATCATGTACCGAAGGGGATTGTCTCGGGTGATGACAAAAGTTGTGTGGTTTAACATATAGTGTCTTAGCTTCTGGGTGGCGAATACTACTACTAGGCATAGCTTCTCCATGTATCCGTATCTCATTTCATAACTAACTAGTGTGCGGCTGATGTAGTAGATAGCCTGCTCTTTGTCGAGAGCATTCTTTTGAGCTAGGAGTGTACCTAGCGCAAGCTCTATGGCTGAGATGTATAGAGTCAGTGGTAATTGTGGGTGCGACGGTGACATGACCGATGATGATGTAAGGTAAGTTTTGATAGCATCGAATGTGGCTTGATAGTTTTCATCCCATTTAAAGTGTACTCCTTTTTGTAGGAGATGATTGAATGGTTGGCATTTATCTGATAATTGCGCTATAAATCTATGAATAGAGGTAATCTTGCCCTGGAGGCTACGTAATTGCTTTAGGGTGGTAGGAGGAGGCATCTCGATGATGGATTTCACCTTACTAGGATCTACTTCAATGCCTCATTGGGAGACAATGAATCCTAGTATTTTTCCTGATGTAACATCGAACACACACTTTTTTGGATTGAGGCGCACGTTGTGTTCTAGTAGTCGATCAAAAATCTGACGGAGATCTTCGAGATGGTCGACATGTTTCTTTGATTTGGCTATAAGGTCATCTACATAGTCTTCCACATTTTTGTGCATTAGATCATGAAATATGTAGGTCATGGCTCGTTGATAGGTTGCCCCAACATTTTTAAGGCCAAAGGGCATGACCTTGTAGCAAAAGGTCCCCCAGGGTGTTGTGAAGGAAGTTTTGTGTTGATCAGCTGGGTTGATCCTAATTTGATTATATCTAAAAAATCCATCCATGAGGGAAATCATTTCGTGACCTATGATGGAGTCAATGAGGGAGTCAATGTTGGGTAAAGGGAAGTTGTCTTTGGGACAAGCTTTGTTTAGGTCATGAAAGTCTGTGCAAACGTGAACGTCATCGGATGGTTTGGGGATAGGGACCATGCTGGATACCCACTCGGGATAGTCGATGGGTATTATGAAATCAACGTCTAGGAGCTTTTGGAGCTCAGATTTTACTATCAATGCGATAGTTGGATGCATGCGTCATAACTTCTATCTTACTGGTTTGGCATTGGGATCTAGTATAAGATTATGCACTACTACGATAGGGTCAAGTCCCGACATGTCTTTGTAAGACCATGCAAACACTTTTATATACTTGCGTAGGAAGTTCATGAAGGTGATGCACTCCTCGGGTGAGAGGCTAGCGGCTAATTTGAGGATGTGTGGATTTTTTGGATCATCATCGATGTCTACATCGATCGTGTCCTCAATGAGCATGCGAGATCCATCATGCAACTATTCAGGGATAGGAATGAGATTGAAGTCATCGATGGCCTCACTGAACTCGTACTCATCATCTATGTAAATGCCCATGTGATGGACTTGAGGGGTTTGGGATGACGTGGATGAGGAAGGGGCATTTGCTGCCCATAAGATGTGAGGAGAGAGAAGAAAGTCTCCAGGTGCTGGTATGTGTGAGATGTGTGCTAGATCAATAAAGTTTGGGTTTGGGGTATCATCTCGAATCTGTTGGTGGCTATAATGGAGGGGAGAATGTAAATCTACCTCAACCATGTTAATCGATGTTGTAGGTGAAGTAGGTGGGGTAGAATCTAGTGATGGAGGTTGGATAGGTTGTGCACATCCTAAGAGGCTCAAGGGAGGTCACAGGATGATTGGTGGTGAATGAGGATGAGAGGCTGCTCTCTATAATTGTCTATGTATAGGCAGGAATACAGGTAGGCGTATCGGTGGTGGGTCAGGTAGAACCGGGTCTAGCTCTATAGGTGGTGGATCATGTGGGAGTGTGTCTAGCTCTATTGGTGGTGTAGCCAGGGATAAGGTAGCAAAGTGTTCTACCAATCTCTGAATATCATAGAACAAGGAGGTATCGAGCATAGAAGATTCTTGGAAGAAATCATAGGGGATGGTGATGGTTGATGTGGGTGAAGGCGTGTCTTCTAGCATGTCCATATCAATGTACTCTTCCAAGGTGTGTGTTGGGCATGGAGGAGGATGTAAGGATAGATCTTGGATCTCATATTCTAATGTATAGATGGTGGTTGGGTGATAACCTAGGCTAGTTTTGTCGGTAGGTGATCGGACACGAGGGTTAATGGGTGTACGTAGCCCTTGCTCATAATGACCTAACCCAAACCCATGCCAATGAAAGCATTGTAGGTAGCGCAAGGCAAATTGAGGGTTGGCTAGGTGTGTAATTGCATCACCAGAGCTAGATTGTGGTGGTGAAGAAGTTGGTGAGGGGATCGAAGAGTCTACTCCTACATACACAAAGTTGGTGTGGTTTTTAGGACTTCCTAACTGTATGACGGTTCCAATAGTCAACACCGAGGCTGAGGGATGACCAAAATCTTGGGTAGATTGGATAGGGGTGTCACATACGTGGGTGTCACGTACGTTATAGTCTCCTAGGCCATTGTTTTTCATGAATATGGATATGCATGGTGTGGCATGCTCTGGTGATTGGGGTGGCGTATCCGAATTAGATGATGAAGGAGAAAGTTGGGATTCTCTAATGGTGGTAGTTGAAGGGTGTGGAGGTTCATCCGAGTTGGGTGTTGGTTGTTTGGGTTCATGATGTTTGGTTGTTGTGGCTTGAATAGGCTATTTGTTCTGCATAGGGGATGGCATCGGTGCAGGTGCAGGGATGCATGGAGACGTGAATGTCTTAGGTTTTGGTCGAAATGGAAGAGGCGGTGTCTGTGGTGTAGGAAGGATAGGGGCTTCCATATGCAAGGGTGGAGGAGGTAATGTAGTCGGTTGTGTGATGGGTGGCAATGGTGGTTGCGACACCGTGGGTGGAAATTGGAATGGTAGAGGTTGGGAGGATTGTGGAGGCCATGAGAATGGTGGTGAGGAAGGCATGGTATCAGTTTTAGGTCCCCCAATAGATGATGCTAATGGTGCAGATATCGAGGCTTGTGTTGTTGATGAACACTGGGATGTTGGGGTGGAAATTGGGGAGGATATCGATGCTCCTACTGACTGGTGAGAGGATACAGGGAATAGTTGGGAAGATGAGAATGAAGGCACAGGGGGAAGGTCTATGACATTACAAAACTTAAAGGGGTCTCCATCGGCTGGGACATAGTGAACAAGTCCATTGTGGACATACTTGAGGCAATGATGCAATGTGGATGGGACACACTGCATGTCTCTGATCCAAGGGTGACCAAGGAGAATATTGTATTGCATTTCTCCTTGAATGATGTGAAAGAGGATGGGGATCGTACGGATGCCTACGTGAATGGGCAGAACTATGGATCCTATGGTAGGTCTCATGGAACCATCAAAAGCACGTAGGTCTAGGGAAGGTGTGGCAAAATGTGCTGGAGGGAGGTGTAGGTGATGCAGGGCTGCTATGGATATGATACTTATGGATGAGCCCATGTCAATGAGTACCCACTTGTAGGTAATATCATTGATATTAGCTTGTATGTGGAGGGGAGGGTCGGCTCCTTCACCAATGAGTTCCGTTATCTCATGGTCATGGAAGCTAATTGAAGGTTGAAGGCATCATGGGATGTTCCCTATAAAATTGACAAAAGCATTTGTGTCATGTGTCTCTAAGTCAATGGAACGTAGGATGTCATTCAATGCCTCACGATGGGGTTGAGACTATTGTAGGAGGTCGAATATGGATAGCCATGCGGGGGCATTGCGTAGTTGATGGGTTAGACTACCATGGATGGTAATCACATTTTGAGGTGGTGGTGGTACGGTATTAGGCATTTGGGGTGTTTGCGAGGATGTAAACTAGATAGGGGAGAAATAATAGGTGTTGTCTAGTGTGATGGGTACCGTTGGTTTCTCGTAGTAAGGTTGATCATGCCTACTACTCCACGTGATGGAGGATCACGTTGGACATTGTTGACTTGGTGAGGGGGCACTGGAGGATTGTTTGGAGGTCTAGGGGGATTGGGTCCTCTGTGATCTGGTAGAGGGTTTTGGAAAATTCCTAGGTTTTGGTTCTGCGGGGCTAAAGGGTTTGCTACCTGAATAGTGCCCCTATCGATTAGGTCTTGAACTTGCCCCTGAAAGGAGTGACATGAATCGATATTATGGCCACGCTACCTATGAAAGGGATAAAAGAGCTGCTCATTATAGTCATGAGATTTAGGTGAATTTGGATCCAATGGGTGGATATCGGGTAGAACGAGATGGTTGCCCTCATACAATCTATGGAATAGGGTTGGTAATGGTTCAGATAAGGGTGTAAAGTTGCATGGTGGACCCTATGGGTGCATGCCATGGTATTGTTGTGGTCGAGGTGGGGCAGGTGCATTAGCTTGGAGTGCTTGCGGTTGTGGTGTATAGGGTGGAGGAGTCGGTACTAGTGCTAGGGTAGCAACTATGACTTGGTTGGTTTGTTGTGGTCATGGGTAAGGTTGATTCGGTGTGGGTCTATTGAAGTGAAAGTTGGAGTTATAGTTGGATTTGGCTCTCAACTTAATCTTCCCAGATTGGACCTTAATATCTTTGATCACTTTTGCTTGTGAGATAGCATCTTCAAAAGTACGACTTTGGTGAAGTTGGAGGGATGTGGAAATGTGTTTGTGGTAGCTCTTGGAAAAGAGTGTCACAAGCTCCAAGGTGGGGAGGCTATGGGTGAGATCATGGATAATCACTCTCCATCTAGAAACAAACTCAGTAATGGGTTCATCATCCACCTATCGTAAGGCGTAGACATCAAAAAATGTGGTCTTTTTCTTGATGTTGATGGAAAAGTGCTCTAAGAAGGAATTGGCCAGTTGTTCAAAGGTGTACAGGCTATGGCATGGTAGCATGTTGTACCAATCCAATGCTAGCCCAATGAGGGATAGGGAGAAGGTACGCAACATAAGAGGGTTACTACTATGAAGTTGGTAACAGGATGAGCGGTAGTTGCTCACATGTTCTCTGGGATCTTCCTTACCTCTATACTTGTCAAATTTTAGTATTTCGAAGTGATAGGGATAAGGAGGGATAGGGACTGATGGATGCACTGGCTCATTGCATAGTTCATCATAGCAAGGCTTTTGTGGCCCATAGCTAGAGGTGCGTAGGTTCAACATTTTGACTTCATCTCACAAGAGTTGAAGTTCGGGTGTCATAGGAGTTGAGGGTTGGGCTATGGTAGGCTGACCTTGTGGATGTGGTGGATATTGGTATTGTTGTTCTTCACAATACTATGGGGAATACTATTGTGCCTGATCATGATAAGGTGGGTATTGGGTGACATGTGTTGTCATGTCTATGGGCACACTAGGTTGTGGGGTAGGTGTCTATTGAGGATAATAGTACTGTGATTGGGCAACATGCGGTTGTGGCATGGGTACTTGTTGGTTTGGAGCCTGTTGTACTGGTTGGACCATGGGTGGTGATGACCAAACTGGAGGAGGCATAAAGAAGCTAGGTGTAGCTGGTGGTAGTGTAGGTGTCGGTGCTACTGGTGCTAGGGGTGGTCGAGATGAGGTATCAAAAGATGGGATCTATCTCTGCCCTGGAGGGTAGGAAGTAGGGAAGCTAAACTATGTGGAATAATTTGGTTGAGTAGGTGCATAAGTTGCTAGTGTCGGTCCATAGGTAGGATGGATATGGGTAGTGGGAGCCTGAAAAGGAATAGGTGGTGGTATCCTAAAGGTCATCGTAGGCAAAGGTGGCTCCAAGGGTTGGGCATCATGCACTCCGGATACCTGGGAGATAGGCGAGAAAGCTGCTAAAAAGGTGGGATAAGCTATCGAGGTAGGAGCTTGGGTTGAGGGGAAAGTGTAGGTGTACACTCCTACTTGGGTTTGCACCTCTTGCTCTTGAAGAGGCTGTTGGGAGGTACCCTCAGATATGGTGAAGAATGGCTCTTGGGAAGAGGATGGTTGGTACTCTTGTGAAGAGTATGGGTGTGAGGTTTGAGGGAATGCTTGCGGTTCCTACTGGGTAGGGATCTATTGTGCAGTTTGGAAGGATGGATTCTGGCTTCCTACAGTGGATGAGGATGGGTCAGACACCATTCCTATGGTAGGGGTGAATGATGCGACCTCAGGATGGGTATGGTTTAGAAGGGAGGAATCATTCTCAAATAGGGATTGAGATAGATTCTGGAAGAAGGGATGTGCAAAGGTGGGTGAAGTAGGCATGACCTCCTCATCTATGGTGAAGGCTGGAGGAGATTGTCCTGGTGCTGTGTAGATCACATGGTCATAGAACGTGGTCGAGGGATTAGGTGAGGATGGGGCTGAAAAGAGTGGGTAATCTTCTACGAGTGAAGTAGCAAGAATTTCACTCAAAGTTGACGTCTCCTCATGAGGCATCATGTGTGTGAATTGTGCATCAGATTCTATGCATGAATCAGATGTGTCTATAATCCTCTCCTTCATGATCGAAGGAGTAAGAGTGGACTGACTAGAGGAAGGGGGAGGCCATTCCTCCATAGAGCGTGATTGCTCATGCGCTCTACTACGGGTGACCACAGGCATAGTAGCATGTGTAAAAGGGGTTTTTAAGAATAAACCCTATGTGATGTAGACTCAACTGTGTCTAATGTGAGTGTGAAGTAAGTGACATGTTGTGTGTAGCAAAATAATATATAGTGTAGTGTGTTGAGACCGGTCTGTGATCATGCAAACAATGGTAGACCGGAATCAATTCTAAATGCTGAGAAAATAAAAGTGTTATGTTCATTTTGTGTGTTGTAATGTTGATACTCCCTATGTAGAATCATGGGTAATGGAGTGAATACTCTAGAAAATTAAGAATGTCATCAATAACAAACCTCCTGCAACACCCAAAGATGCACATGATAGAATGGTACCGCAACGTGCGAATGGTGACCTGTATGGAAGGTGCAGTAAAATGATATCCTAAAGGGGTGGAACTCACTATGCTGAAGCGAGTTCACAATATCCTCTCATGAGAAGAGGTGGCACTATCTGAGACCTACTACCGACATACCCATGCTTTCACTTCACCCTCGGGTGGGCTTAGTCAAGAACGATAGTTACCAATTCCACAAATTATACAAGCCTTGTGGATGAAGGCGCTAATCCTATCCCACTCCGCAGGTAACCATTGGTGATGAAATCCAGGGCCCAATCACAAAAGTGGGGGATTTTTCGATGATGAAATCTAGAAAACCGCTCCTATGGGGCTGCTAGGTGTCTAGGGGGTGAGCTGATGGAGAGTGAAACTCGATCCACACCAGTCTCGAGCGATGGATTGGGGATGAAGTCCAATCTCACCACTTGTTTAAGGTACCACGTGAGTGTGTGTGGGTTTGTGTTTTTCTAATGATGTTTGCAAGATAAGAAACTAACTAATTGCCTTTTCAAAAGAAAACTAATCCTAATGCCTTTTCGAAAGCAAATGATTAGATAGCTTACAATATTTGTAAAGAAATGGTCTAGCCTAAATGCCTTTGTGAAGCAAACTAATCTACTTTGCAAAACATAGAAACATGCAATCCAAATGTGTGTGGAGTAAAGGGGATTATGAAACCCTAACTTGAACTTTCAGAATGCAAAATTCTTTCAGAAATGTAAGAGGGGATTAGAAACCCTGATTTCACTTTAGAATGTAAAGTTCCTTTTAGCAATGGAAGCTATGAATGAAGGAAGAACAACTTAGGCTTATGCCATATGCAAAAATAAAAGACAAATGCAAATTTATTTGAGAAATAAATTTTATACACTTGCTGGAAAGTTGCAGGTCCTAAAAATTTTAGAAACCCTAATTCTTTAACCACTTTGCAATGAACCCAAAACTAGGCCTAGTAATGGTCATTCAACTAGTCAATGTATTTCTACTTCCAAAACTTGCAACAGAGGCAAAAAAAATGAAAATACCTACATTATGATGCTAAGGGGGGTTTTCTTGGCCCTTGAAGAGATCACCCTAACTGATTTGGGGGTTTTTGAGGCTTCTATGCTCAAATCATGACTTGAGGGGTGAATTTGACCTAAATCATGACCCAGGGGGTGAATCAGGTTCAGAGGCTTCAAATCAGAGATCTGATGGCCTAGGATGGTTCCTAGGGCTTTGGAGGTCTTTGTGAAAAATATATTTGGTACCTACAAGACACAAAAATAGAGGATAATGTCAGATTTATAAAGAAAATGAATCTAGCACTATCCGTTGTGGGGGTCCCACCGAGTGTGCCAGAATGAAATGACCAGAAGTTGACATTTGATCTAACAACAAGTAATAACACAAGTCATTTAGAAATATAATGCTTTATTCATTATAAATTTGATATAGGTTACAAATAGGGAGAATTCCCCTTTTTCCTTTCATGAATAAGCAATATAGGCTTGATGCCTTCTTCTGATGTCCCTCAGTGTAGGTGGGCTTCTTTGTATGTGGGCCACCATTGGGTTGTTGTTTTTTGGTGTTCTTCTCCTTCAAATATATTGGATAACCTAAAAGAAACTTGCAAGAAGGGGTCAATATGTTGGGGGGCTTGCCTTAGTCAGGCCCCATATTTATAAAGATGAAATGACTGTAAAACCATAATAAAAAATGAAATAAAATATGCAGAAGGTAATAATATGGCAAAAGGGAGCTTACCACCCAAATCTGGAGTGATTTGGGGCCTGTAGACCCACTTCGCCACCCGAGGGGTGAATTGAGGCCGGATTCATGGGGCAAGGGGCGAATTGAGCTGTGATGCCTCTTCTGCAAAATCTCTTTCGGTGGGTCGACTCCTAGGCAGCTGGGGTGCCTCTGTGTATCGTTGAAATCCGACTGTGTGTGCTAGGAAGTGACTGTTTAATATTGGCTTTCCATTTTAGTAGAGTAATTATGCTTTGTTGAATTTGGGAATCAGACTTAATTAGGGGTTTGGGACCCATTATTTATAGGCAAAGGCAAGGTGCAGGGGGGTTAGATAGACTAAACCTAGGTTTGATTCTGACTAGGGTTAGGTTAAGAAATGCTATGTGGCAACATCACATTCCTTATGAGAAATATCTCATCCTCACACATGTGTGAGGATGGATTAGGGCTAATCCTGATTAGGAGGTGCTTAAGCCAATTTAAACATGATTAAAGAAATATCTCAACAAACCCTAATCTCACACATGTGGGAGGATTTGATTAAGGCTAATCAAGATTAAGGGTTCTTTTAATCAAATTTACCCTAAAAAGTGACTTAAGTGAAGTCAACATTAAATTAGAATTTGGGTATTGACTTATTAATTATTTTGGCCAACTAATACCCCGTGGGGGCCTTAATTGCATGTGAATAGACCGTCGAATGATATTTTGATGTGTCGAATGTAATTTGGAAGGCTTATGAGGGTTTAGGACCTGAAAGCCGATGAAGTAGTATATGGGAGTCTACACGATGCTATGACAATCTATGGCGATCTACGCATGACTACGCATGACTACAACCATCTACGCATGACTACAACAATCTACGCATGTCTAGGATGATCTACAATAGTCTACGCTGGTCTACGATAGCCTAGGGGTACCTAGGATGGCCTATGTAAACCTACAAGTGTCCAGAAGGATCTACAAGTATGTAGGTATAGCAGTGTGCAACTTTTGGGTGTCTATAGTTGGTTGAGCATTATTGATTGAAAGTATTGGAGTGATAGTTCAAGTTTTGTGAAACAAATTATCCTTTATTCTAAATTGATTTGAAAGTGAGTTTAAAAGTGATAGAGTGATTTGTGAGTGTGAAACATATTGAGTCTCTTACCATTCTCTATATGTTTCTATGGTTAAACAAGATTCTGAGTGAAACTTTTTTGTGTTATTGAAGAGGTTTTCTAAAATAGATTAAGTTGAGTTTTGTATGCAATATTTGCAGTGATTTGAGTAAGATTTTGTGAAAGCTTAAGGATAGAGTTGAGCAAGATTTTATGAAAGCTTATGGGCAGATTTGAGTAAGTCCTAGAGGGGACTTAAGGACAAATTTGAGGTAAGTCTTGGTGAAGACTTGTTGAGCATATTTTAGGTAAGTCTTGGTGAAGACTTGTTGAGCAGATTTGAGGTAAGTCTTGGTGAAGACTTGTTGAGCAGATTTGAGGCAAGTCTTGGTGAAGAATTGTTGAGCATATTTGAGGCAAGTCTTGGTGAAGACTTGTTGAGCATATTTGAGGTAAGTCTTGGTGAAGACTTGTTGAGAAGATTTGAGGTAAGTCTTGGTGAAGACTTTTTTTAAGATTGGACAAGTCCTAGTGAGGACTTGTTGGAAAAATTTGAGGTAAGTCTTGGTGAAGACTTGTTAAGTAGATTGAGCGAGTTCTTGAGAGGACTTATGGACATGTTTAAGATAAGTCTTTGAGAAGACTTGAGAGCATAATTTATTGATTTATTTGTTCAAGCTTTGTGATAAGGCTTGGGGTAGATCTGAGTAGAGTTGATTTGTGATTTGATCAAGCTTTGTGTTAAGGCTTGAGGATAGATTTGAGGATAGATTTTGGTACAAATTTGAGGGTATATTTGTGCCAGACCAGAGATAGAATTGTGAGAAGATTTGTGCTAGATCGAGGATAGTGTTTAGTGTAGATTTGAGATAGAGATTGAGCAGAGCTGAGAGTAAGCTTTGGAGGTGATAGAGTAGAGGATAGTAGTCTCTAGTGGATAGAGATCCATTATCTAAGGTAGTGAGGATAGAGGTCTTCTGAGTGAGGACAGAGGTCTTTAGTGGAGAGATATCCATAAGCTAGTGCAGTGGAGGCAGTAGTCTTCTAGAAGATCACCAACCAAAGAAAAGGAGAAGGAGTTCTCTTATGGATAGAGATCCATGAACCAACAAAGGATATTTGTGTCTCCTATGGATTGGTTTCCATGAAATTGATTAGGGGATTGGTGTCTCCTTTGGATAGAGGTCCATAAATATTGTAATAGGGAAGGATTCCCAAGAGATTTGTTGAGAAAATTTTAGTGAAATATTTTCTTCTTGGAGTAGCCCAAATTGGGTGAACCACGTTAAATTGGTGTCTCTATTGTATGTGATGATTTGTGCATTGCTTTTATTACTACTATTGATATTGCCATTGATATATTAGATAATATTGTTTGAGAAATAAAAGTAAAAGTTGGTCTTATACTGTTCACCCCCCTCTTAGTATAAGCTTGTGTTCTTCAATTGGTATCAGAGCGGGTTCCTTCGAAAGAGTTTAACAACTTGAAGGAAAATCTTACAGGAACACAGATGGATTCTTAGAGTGGATCTTCAAGAAATAAGGCACCATTGTTCGATGGGAACAATTATGTATTTTGGAGTGTAAGAATGAAGATTTACCTAATGGCACAAGGAAATGATATATGACAAGTTGTTGAGGATGGGCACACATAGCCAACTACTCCACCTATAGATAAATATGGTAAGCTCCTACAACTAAATAATTCAAAGGCAATGAATGGAATCTTAAATGGTTTACATGAATCAGAGTTTGTAAAATTTATGCATTGCACATTAGCAAAAGATATTTGGGAAAAGTTGCAAAAAATATATGAGGGAGACAAAAAGGTCAAGATGGCAAAATTACAAAATCACAAGAAAATATTTGAAGACCTAAATATGAAGGATGAGGAAGACATATCTACATACTTACTTCATGTGGATGAGGTTTTTAACTCCATGCAAGGACTTGGGTTTAAAGTTGAAGAAATAGATGTTTGTCAAAATATTTTAAGATCACTCCCTAAGAGGTATAGTGAAAAGGTTTCAACCATAGAAGAATCAAAAGATATTGAAACTTTGATAAGGGATGAGTTACATGGAACTCTCATATATTTTGAGATGATAATAGGAAAGGATCCTATCCCCTAGAAATAAGTAGCCTTCAAAGTTACAAATAAGACAAAGGATAAGAAGTCATATTCAAGTAATGAGTTATCCAGTGATGAAGAAGCAAACTATGGTAGAAGGAACAAGGACACAAGAAAGTATAAAGGTACAAAAATAGTTAAGTGTTTCAATTATGGTAAATATGGTCACTATGCATCTGATTATCCAGAATCTGGAAATAGCAATGGTGATGAGAAATAGGATCATAAGAATAGGGAAGCAGGAAAATACAGGTATCAAAATAAAAGTAAGGATGGACAAGGCAAGCAAGGAAAGAAGTTTTTCCAAAGGTATAAGAAGAGTTTTTATGTAGATAAGATAGGTAAGAGTTCAAGTGATAGTGATGGAAGGTCCTCAGATAATGAAGAAGAAGAAATTCTATTTTTGAAAGTAGAAAAAGAAGATGTTAAGAAAAAGGTAAAAAGGGAACCAATAATTCTCAAGTGTTTTAGGTGTGGTAATTTTGGTCATATTGAAGATCATTGCACAAGGAATGGGTTCAGTTTTAGTGAAGATGAATATGAAGATGCTCTTGAAGACCTAGAAGAAGAAAGTCTCCTCTTGGAAATAGAAGAGGAAGGAAGTGCTTCTAGTGGAAATAAATTAGAAAAGAATGAAGATGATCTTGATGACAAAAAGGTAGAGGAAGAATAAAAAATGAAGAGGAAGGAGAAGTTGATCTTGAAGGTGAGCTTATTTTTGCTCTTAAGGAATTAAGAAAGGTAAGAAAGTAGAACTCAAAACTCAAGCTTCAATTTTAGGAATGTGATGAAGAGAAAGGAAATCTTATAGAAGATCTAACCAACTCAATATCTAAGACAAGGAGATTTAAATAGAAGTTAGAGGTAAATAATCTTAGAATGTGAAAGATTAGAGCATGAGGTAGCTTCACTAAGGAAGGAAGTAAAAGAGTCTAAATACAAGCTACACAAGTTTGGGAGAAGCTCAAAGACCTTGGATAATATTATCAAGGTACAAATATCTTCATCAAACAAGACAAGACTTGGTTTTGAAGAAGAACATAGAGGACAAGAAGAGGAGTCAATATCAAGCTCCAAATAAGAAGAAGCTTCAGAAGAAGAGAGTGAAAGAGAAAGTGAGACTTCTAAGGATAAGTTGGAAAATAGAAATTTCAACAAGGAAAGGAATAATGCACAAATAAGGAATAGATGGAACATGAAACATCATAGGGAAGAAGAGACTAAGAGACCAATGGGGTCAAGGCAAGGTTTCTTCAATGGACATTGCTTCTCATGTCACAGGTTTGGACACAAGGCTATGCAGTGTAGGACACATGAAAGATAGGGACATGGTTTCACCAATAGAAATTTCAAAAATGGACATCTCTTTCAAGGGTATTGTTACTCTTGTAATCAGTTTTGTCATAAGGCAGTTAATTGTAGGGTTCATGACAAGAATGGATATGGCTTCACCAGGAGGAACTTCAAGATATTTGCACCTTCAAGGAACCACAACATTAAGTGTTATAAGTGCAATAATGTTGGGCATATGGCTAAGTGGTGTAGAACAAAATTTCCAGAGACAAGCAGGAATAGGAATATTCAAAGGAAGGATTAGTTGAGGAAGAAGGTGGATAAAGGAAAGGAGCAATGTATGCTGGGAGTAGAGATACTCCCACCCCAAAATTAACCACCTCAAGGAGAGGAGGTGGGGAGGGGGCTGAGCTAAGAGTCTTATATTTAGCCCCAAAGGTGGCCCTTTGCCATTGATGACAAAGGGGGAGAGATTTGAGTTAGGGGGAGAGCATTCAGTCAGGAGAAGTAGTTTCTTAGGGGAGAAAATTTGGAAAAAGAAAAAGGAAGGTTAAGGAAAAGGGTTGCCATCAATGACAAAGGGGGAGATTGTTGGAAATTTTGAGTAGTTGTGTTGTCATTGATGTCAAGAGTCAGTGTCAGTGATCAGTGCAAGGATTTGGAAAAAGGAGGGTTAAAATATTTATATTTTAAGCCCAAGAGATTTGGTTTAAAAGCATCACATGATTGGTCAAAAGGTTGGTTAAATACCCTGAAGGAAGGAGATACCTAGGCCCAAAGGAAATAATATTATAATATTTATTATTATAATATTAAGGTTTAAAAATAATGCCTAAGGTTGTTTATAAATTATTTATAATATTTATATTATAAATTAATTTATAAAATAAATTTATTAAACCCTAAGTTAGGGTTGGGCACAAAAATATTTAAATAAATATCCCCCATCGACATTCGAAGAAAAATATGAATGGTATTTATACCATAAGACTTGCAACATTAAGGCAAGTCTCCGAATTAATGCATATGTGATTATTGGCTAAGGCTTGATGCGAATTCGTGAGCGCATAAGACAAGAGGCTATTAATTTTTAAAGCAGTAGAAAAACATGGAGGTTAAATCGACTAAGGCTTAAAGCCTTATCACCAACCAAGTGGTTGGGCTAGTGGCAAGACATCATTGTGTAAGGCACAGGGTGAGCGGAGGTTCCGCGTTCGAGTCTCGATGACAGCAAAGAGGTAAAGTTTTTATTTTGGTTTTTGGTGCTGATCGGAGGAACAAAGTGCATGAGGCACTTTTATCTCCCAAGTGAGCACCTAGCTCACATGGTGGTTAGGTCATGGCTAGGGCGTTGGCGGTAGCATGATAGGGGATCGAATCCCACCGAGGCAACATGCGCAAAAGGTATTTAATTTTTTTAAATTGTGTAATTTGCACTTGGTCTAAGGTTGATGGTATGCGCCTTGAGGAGTTATAAGGTGGTTGAAATAAATATTATTTTTGCCTTGGTTGAAAGTGTTGAATGATTTAAATTTTGGTTTGAAAAATACATTGGAATATTTTTGAATAGTGGTGTTAATTATTTTGATAATGCATTTTTGAGTAGGGAGATATAAGGGAGTTATTTTGATTATTCTATGCATTAAAATTCTGAAGTGAATTATTGTGAAAGTGAGTTATTTGAATCTTTTCTAATTATATTTTGAAAATTTTGGAGATTATAAGGTGTACTTGAGACTTGATATTTTTGTATGGTGAAATAACAATTGAGGAGAATATTTGTGTGGATATTTTGAGATAGGTTGTTGCTATCTAACCTTGAAATTGGTAAAGAGGATTTGATTGTGATTAAGACAGGTTTTGAAGATATATCTCCATAAAAATAAAATGTATGGGCACATCTTCCTTATGAGTGAAATATTGTTGGATTGAATGTTGTGAAATGCAAAGTTGGAGTGAAAAGGATTGTTTGATAAGCATTGTTGGAAATGTTTGAGTAAGTTTTCATGTGCATGATTTGTGGATGTTGAAAGAACATGAGTATCATTGTTATGTGAGATTGAGAACTATCTTGAGCTAGGGTTTGTGAAAGAACATGAGTATCATTGTTATGTGAGATTGAGAACTATCTTGAGCTAGGGTTTGTTGAAAGAACATGAGTATCATTGTTATGTGATATTGGAATCATCTTGATTCAAGGTTTGAGACCCATAGTGTGAGTGGTTGGAAGTATAGTGAAACACTTGGTTAGGGTTTGTAAGAAAGTTGTGTTTCATTGAGTAAATGTTTGAATGATGTTGGATGAGCATTATTGATTGAAAGTATTGGAGTGATAGTTCAAGTTTTGTGAAACAAATTATCCTTTATTCTAAATTGATTTGAAAGTGAGTTTGAAAGTGATAGAGTGATTTGTGAGTGTGAAACATATTGAGTCTCTTATCATTCTCTATATGTTTCTATGGTTAAACAATATTCTGAGTGAAACTTGTTTGTGTGATTGAAGAGGTTTTTTGAAATAGATTAAGTTGAGTTTTGTATGCAATATTTGTAGTGATTTGAGTAAGCTTTTGTGAAAGCTTAAGGATAGAGTTGAGCAAGCTTTTGTGAAAGCTTGTGGGCAGATTTGAGTAAGTCCTAGAGGGGACTTAAGGATATATTTGAGGTAAGTCTTGGTGAAGACTTGTTGAGTAGATTTGAGGTAAGTCTTGGTGAAGACTTGTTGAGAAGATTTGAGGTAAGTATTGGTGAAGACTTGTTGAGCAGATTTGAGGTAAGTCTTGGTGAAGACTTGTTGAGAATATTGGATGCAAGTCCTAGTGAGGACTTGTTGAGAAGATTTGAGGTAAGTCTTGGTGAAGACTTGTTGATCAGATTTAAGGTAATTATTGGTGAATACTTGCTAAGTAGATTGAGTGAGTTCTTGAGAGGACTTATGGATAGATTTGAGACAAGTCTTTGAGAAGACTTGAGAGCATAATTGATTGATTGATTTGTTCAAGCTTTGTGATAAGGCTTGAGGGTAGATCAAATAAGAGTTGATTTGTGATTAGATCAAGATTTTTCATTGAGGATAGAGTTTGGTATAGATTTGAGGGCATATTTATGCCATACTAGAGACAGACTTGTGATCATATTTGTGCTAGATCGAGGATAGTGTTTAGTGCATATTTGAGATAGATATTGAGTAGAGTTGAGAGTAAGCTTTGGAGGTGATAAAGTAGAGGACAATAGTCTCTAGTGGATAGAGATCCATTAGCCAGGGTAGTGAGGATAGAGGTCTTCTGAGTGAGGACAGAGGTCTTCAATGGAGAGAGATCCATAAGCTAGTGCAGTGGAGGCAGTAGTCTTCTAGAAGATCACCAGCCAGAGCAAAGAAGAAGGAGTTCTCCTATGGATAGAGATCCATGAACCAGAAAAGGGGATTGGTGTCTCTTGTGGATTGGTGTCCATGAACTTGATTAGGGTATTGGTGTCTCCTTTGGACAGAGGTCCATAAACATTGTAATAGGGAAGGATTCCCAAGAGATTTGTTGAGAAAATTTTAGTGAAATATTTTCTCCATGGAGTAGCCCACATTGGGTGAACCACGTTAAATTGGTGTCTCTATTTTGTGTGATGATTTATGCATTGCTTTGATTACTACTATTGATATTGCCATTGACATATTGGATAATATTGTTTGAGAAAGAAAAGTAAAAGTTGGTCTTATATTGTTCACCCCCCTCTCAGTATAAGCTTGTGTTCTTCAAGAAGAGGGATTGAGGTAAGGAGAAGAATCTTGGGGGAAAGGATGAGCTCTTGCTAGGTTGTATAACTCCTAGCTTCTCTTTATTTCCATTCTCTGATTCTCATTAATGCATTTTTCTCTTCCATTTTTAGCAAAATTACATATTCTTAGTTTCTAGTTTCTCTCTTATTTCTCATTTCATGCTTCTAACACTCTTTTGCAGGTTGTTCTAAGTTTTTTTACACTCATTTATTTCATTTACAACAAGTTTTCTTCAATTCACAAGTATTATCTTATTAATTATTTCATACTAACCTCATTTAATTATTTTATCCTTGCATATGAATAATTGATTTCTCTTGTTTTGCAGACATTTAATTCTATTATGTCTAACTCATATTCATTTGTAAGGTTAAAATTTATGTAGCATAGTTTAATACTCATTCATATCTTATTTTTAAGTTCACATTCACTCTTTCCATTTCATTTCATGTTCATGTTATTTACCTTTCATGCAATCTAGGTTAACTTCTTCATTTCAAGTTAGCATTACTTGTTATATTTTCTTTCCATTATCCCTTCATAGGCAAGTCCCCTATGCTCCTTATCTCATATAATAAAGCATTTATATCTCTATTGTAGCTTCAATCTCCAACAAAGATTCAAAACCTTATTGTCTCATCCCCTTCATCCCCTTTTCAAATTTTATAAAATTTGAGTATCATCCTCTCAAAATTCTATGAAATCATAGTCAACAGACCTTAGGAATCCATCATTCCATCCCTTTCCTTGATTTCATACCAAATTAACCCAAAACAATCCCAAAATTTGACCTACACTCATTTAGTCTCGTCTTAAATCAAAATTTCCACTCCCTATAGTCACTAGTAAATTTGACTCTTTGAAAATACATAAAGCAAAAATACCACTATCTATCAAAATAGCCAGTGGCAAATTTTACACTTAGTGGAAAATTTGACAAACCCTCGATCCATTCCAAAATAAGGTCAAATCATACTAAATTTTATTTTAACAAGGGATCTGATTAGCTGGGAAGATAGCCTACCATATCTCTGCAATCAAATAGATCCCCAAAATTAGAAATCTTGATTTTTCCTCTCTTTTTATAGGTTTTCAAAAGTGTCATCCAGTGTCCAAAATTCCAATGGTAAATTTGACAAGTAGTGGCGAATTTGATCAGGTACTAGTTTAGGTAATTCTACCACTTGGCACCTCTGAACTTGTTATAATTTTATTATTTTTAGTTTACAGTTTCTTTTGGCAAATCAAATAATCTTTAACATAGATTCTTTTCTTTCAAAAATGCACTTAGGCAAAAATAAAAATCATATAGCTTACATCCTAGGATAGATTGTTTGCTACATATTTCTCTTATTTTCCTCAAAATAAAAACCTTATAGCATATATTTCATTCAAAATCAAAAAGCATACTAGGTTAGCTCTTGTATTCTTGCAAATTGTGTATTTATTCTTAGAATGCATTTTATATGATCTTTTCTTTAGGTTTGATTAAGCAATCCAAAACTTTAGGTGTTTGTTGAATAAACCCATTAAACATTGTACAAGTACAACATCAACACAACACACATAGACACCTTGTTTTATACATGAAGTAGAACCTACTCGCATTGAAGATTCTCATATATTTAGGGTCACCTTTGGAAATAGATCCTTTATTAGGAAAGAAAGGGTTCTAGTGAATCCCCCCACATGCAAGCGATGCTATGTGATTTTCACAATCCTAAATTTTGGTAAACCCGACGTGAAGACTCCATTTTCCTTAATAAGAAAACATTCAAACTAAAACAAGATCATCTATTTTTTTTGCATAGCAAAAATCATATTAAATAAAGATAAAAATAACATAACCAAATTGTTAGTCATATTTGGAGAAGGATAATGACCCCTTGAGTAAACCAACATAATAACCTTGGGGGAGTAATCTCTCTTGGCTAGTATATTATAGTGGGCTAGCAAGAGTTATAAGGAGGGCTATTTTCCAAGGTGACATTAGGATTTCAAAACATTTTCTCTTATTTTCTATAAGTACTCTAGAAAAAAACCTTTAATAAATGCACTCCTCTCTTTAAAAAATTCTACAAGCCATGGCTCAACATCCCTATAATACCTAAAGCAAAGGTTTAGAATCCTCATCTTATAATTTCTATACACATGAACATGAGGACCAAGTAGAAAATCCTTGGCCACATTGTGAGCCTAGGGAAGAACATCTTATTAAAAAATTTAATTTTAAATCTTTAGATCATTTTAGATATTGCATCAAAAGAAACAAAGAAATTTTCCTAGATGTTCTTAGGGAAGAACTTGAAGAATAAAATAGGAGATAATCTTCTACACTTCATGATAATGTTGATCATTTTAATGGTCAATCTACCATTACACAAATAAATAAAAATCAAAACAACTTTGCTAGTATTAACATGGCTATGGCACATCTAGATGATTTTACAACCCCTCCAACTATATCTATAGGTATACCCATTATGCGCATACCCTTTTCAATATCAATCCCTAGCATAATATTACTCATTTAAAATCCCAATTCCACAAACCCATTTTTAACTCATGATTTAGGGGTCAACCATACCCCTTCAATTATAACATATAACTAGGCTACTTCACCTTTTATGAACCTAAATTTTCTCTCACAACCCCCTCTAACTTTACCTACCCCACCAAATCCTCCACTTGATGATTTCCAAAACATCAATGCCAAACTTAAACACCTTAAAAAGAGAGACTCTAAGTTTGAAGAGCTTGAATGTCAAATTGCTTCTCTTCAAGGGTCATCAAAACAAAAATACTCCTTTGAAGAGTTATATAATGAACCATTAGACCCCACAATAGTCAATCATCCTTTTACAAAGATCTTTGAGACTCCTAAGTTTTAAATATACAATATAAAACAAGATCCTATTAACCACTTAAGGTTATTTCAAATAACATGTAGTAACATCAATCGTGATGAGAAGTTGCTTATTAGGTTATTCACTAAAAGCCTTAGTGGTTTATCCTTAGAATGGTACTTTCAAATACCTCGTCATTCCATTAAAATTTTCAAGGAACTTATGGAAGCCTTTGTCAAGCAATTTTTAGTCTACATAGAATAAAAGGTCACTATAGATGATCTATACCAACTCAAACAATCCAAGACTAAACATTTGTTAGAATTTTTGGCTAAATGGAAGGCCTTGGTAGAAAGACTTCAATACATTATTCCCCATAAGTAACTCTTACACATATTCATAATAAACCTTCATGAACAACTATCATATCCTTTAGAAATGATAAACTTAACCTCTTTTGAAGAAGTTGTAGACATGACCAAAAGAGTAGAAGTTGTCCTCATAAGACAACTTAGGTATAAGAAAGAGGAATAAAAACTTTCCAACAAAGGTCAATACAAAAAAATAACATGTCTTAGGAGATAGTGTGATAAATTCTCGATAAAACAACAATGTAAATGTAACTCAAAATACTCATCAAAAACTAGCAATATCAAGGCAAGGCAAATTAAAACAACAATACACAAATACTAGAGAAATCCAAGTTGTCATGTTAATATTACTTCTTGAATCAAAGATGATAGACCTCTCACCTATCTGACCTTGGTATACTACAAAAGAGTTATCCAATTTGTTGTGGCTATTGCACAACTTGCCCCAAATTTGGGAAGCCACCTTAAATTTTGGTGTTATGAGAAATTTTGGGTTTGCATTGAGTGATTGATTTATAGGTCCCTACCAATGAGGTTGTATTATAGGTCCCAAGGTTTGAATGTTGGTTAGGACCTCCTTTTAATTTCTTTCAAAATGTCTAGTGTGTTGGTTAGATTTACAATGTTATGGTTAATATTAATGTTTTGAATTATATCAATTCAAACATTTGAAATCAATTAAATAAATTTTAAATAACTAAAGAAAGTTATATATATATATATATATATATATATATATATATATATATATATATATATATATATATATATATAATGAGATAATATATTTTCACTTTTATAAAAGGTATTGAAATAAAAAATCCCTTTATTATGTTTTGGTCTTATAAACTTGTGCTAAGGGTGGTGAAATGAATTACATTTATAAATTGTACATAAATCCTAATTTTAAAATTAATTTTTATATGCAGGTTACAAATTGGTGGTGTGATATTTTGAAGTAAGGGAGGGTCAAAAGGCAATGTTTCTAGTCGATTGTTTTGAAGCGATGATCACAGGGAGATATTAGTTTAGCGGATGGGACCCACTTGCAATGCATGCATGGGTGATACAGATCTCCTACGTTGTTGAATAATGATGACTTATATTCTATGTATGAATATGGTGATGATGCGAATTGCCCTCTTAGATTGGTGATGCAGATTTCTAAACACACATAGTGAAGATAGTTTCCAAGAAATTTAGTGAAGATAGTTTCCAAGAAATTTCAAGATGTAATGAGGTTATCAGTGCTAGCGGTAGGTTTCCAAAAGGAACAAGAGTAATGACATGATTTTTGGGTACGAATATATAAATGTAAAACATACCACATTGAATGAAATGACATAGTCTTTGGCAATGGAATTAAGGGTTTGAAATCATTCATAATATCTTCTCTGGTCCATACCAACAATTTTTGTTAGAACACAATTCAGGTATAATGGGTAACCATTGTAAGTGACATTGTAAGAGCTAAAGAAAGTGGTCAAAGAATTCTAAGAATACATCCAAGTTCACCGAATTAAATCTTGGGTATGCCTTTGAGGTGGTACAAAAATAGATCTTCAACTTTGATTAACACTCCTGGTCTACACCATGGGTATTGCCTCAATATCTTGCAAACGTAGTTTGGTCACGTGACAAATGTGATCATTGCCTTGATCGGAATGATCATAATGCTCAGGTATGGAGGTGTGGGGTATGACCTGGAACGTGCTATATAGCTCCCAAAGCATATTCAGCAGTGCACAGTGGCATGTACGAACACAACACCTATTGGACGTTTCACTATGGAAATCCACGATGGCTTTATGGTGAAGATAACTTTCATAAACATGGTACCAAATGCCAACACCATTTTTGAATAGTAAGAACTCGGATGAATCTGGATGGAAATATTACTGTTAGCACAGGTCATGCAACTTGGACAAGCAGTTAAATATCTTGTAAACGGGTCCTCGAAGCACATGGGAGGAAATACTGCACATCATGATAATTCACGTTTAAATACCTGATGGGAATGGGGCCACCTTCCTATTTGATATTCCTCAACTGCTCATCCATATTGCAGTCCACCATGCTCCATCAATCGATAATTTAGTCTACTCCACGCTCAGAAATTATCAACCATAGATTTTTTAGTTGATTAAACATAGTTATGGCAGGCATAAGGGTTTGCGAATGAGACATTTGTAGATAAGGTGATGGAAGCGATTAGCCCTGATGACGACTCTGTGAGGGTGCATGATTACCATTTGAGGGGAGCAACCATTCTCTAGGTGAAGTTGCTTATCTTCCATAGGGATCTAAGTGACATGAAACCTTTTGTTATTTTTTTACCATAATATTTTTGAGCAATAAAATGGTAATCTGAACTATAGATATAAGGATGCATGGACTCAAGAATCATAGGAAATGGCATGGTCAAGATGAGCAATATATGCTTAAAGAAATTGACTTGATACACGTGTCAATAAGTGGTAAAGCATTACCGTGTGTAGAGGCATTATCGAAAGTGGATTTTAATGAATGGAGGGTAGTTTACTAAATGGTGGAGCACCCCAATGACCGCAACAAGTAGATACGTGGTTCATCGATTTTGATAATGTATTAATTGGTAGGTCTTTCCTTTGAGCGCTATCCATAAATCCATCTCCTCTAGCACCTAAATTTTTTGTGTGCCAAATCAACTTGTAATAATTTTAAATCAAGTGTCGTATCCAAACAGAGGAGGTAATCATGTTTATGGGTCAAGTCGATCACATAGGTGGTTTCATTATACTTGGTAACGTTCATGTTGCACCATATGCAAAGCATTACCCAAGGATTTTAGAAGTAAACGGAAGAAATGAAACAAACGGATACTTGGAGGAAACAAAAGGTTGCGAAATCAAAACAAGAGAAAGAAACAAAGAGTTTCTTCTAAAATTTTAAATAGCCATCGAAACAGAGAAAGAAGACAGGAATTTTTTGGAGCAAAAGCGTAGAGGATTGAAAGATTTTAAGCTATTGTAAAAGGATTATCTCACCTTGTATGTAGATAGAAGGTTTTGAATATAAGCTTTATTGCATATTTTTCTCCTACATGTATTGAGTTCATTTTATGATGTTTTATACATGGATATGGTAGCAGCATTTAATATTTTCAATGCATGCTTGTATTTGTTGGAAATTTGAGTTAATTTGAGGTATTTTATGTTGTCATTGATGTCACATGGATCATTGATATCACATGGATCATATTTGGTTTTGGTGGCCAAAATATTTCATAAATAAGCATTTATGATATTTTGGAAAGCATGGAAATTTATAAGGTTTTTGTGAAAACCAAGGCAAGGAAAAATAAAAGGTTTTATTTAAAACCATGGATGGCAGATTTGAAATGGGTTTTATTTAAAACCATGAATGGCATATTTGAAATGGGTTTTTCTTAGAACCCGATTTGGGCTTTAGTTTCATCAAAAAAAGGATTCCGGTGATGGAGATATTTAATTTTAAAGATTTAAGTTTAAATTTTAATTAATTAAAATTTAAATTAAAAATTAATGTTTTATTATTGTCGACGTCATCGAAGCCCTTGAGCATAAGGACAAAACATGGTGAATAAAGATGATTAAAATCGCCGACATAAAATAAAAATACTCCTTCGAGTATAAAAGGAGGAAGCCCAAAATATTGAAAGTGGACGAAGGTAATGCATGCGCCTAGGTTTTTGTGTGAGTAAAAGGAGCGTGGATTGTGTTGTGGTCAAAGAGAGAATAGGGTTTAGTTTTTTGCACCAAGGAAGAGACTTGTTCGGAGATAACATGGAGGCCCCTCTTCCTTCCTCACGTGGGCGTGGATAGCCCACGCGGTTTAGCCAAACAACTTGGCTAGAGGAGACGACGGATCAAATCACGTCGAATACCCTTTTTAGGGGTATAAGAGGTATGCTCACAAACTCCAATTTATGCGGAAGGGTTGTGAATAAAACAAACATATTTTGCATTGTCTATGGTATTTCCAAAGTTGGTTTGGGAGGTATAAGGTTAGCAAAATTAATATTATCTTTCTGGTTTTATTAAAGTGTAATGGAGAGAAAAGGGTGTATGGTGTTGACGATGATTTAAATGCTTAGAATTTTTTTGATGTCAATTATATTTTGGAGGAAGGTCTTTGTTCTATGATTTTGAATATTGTTTAAGGAAGAAATTAAATATCCCATGGTGTTGGATATTATTTGAGAGGAGCTTGATGCATGGTTAGAAAAAGAGAGATTTCTGGTGTTTTTCATTTTGAAAGTATATCATATTATATATCGTTGGAAAGCTTATTTCAAGGGCTATTTTATTAACTTGCTTAGAGGGAGAAATAAGGTGTATGTAAAGAGATATTTCTGATTTTGTAAAGGGGTTCAAAAGTGAAGGTTGTTTTTGTTCTTTTTCAAAAGGGATTAATTCTTTCATAAGGGGACATGATGTATTTTATTGAGTAGGAGAGATAAGGTGTTATTTGGATATTATTGTTGTGTTATTAATCATGATCTCTAACCCTTGTTGAAAGTTGAAAAAGAGAGTTTTATTGAGTGTGGCAGATTTCCAAAGAGGTTTCTTCATATTCATAAAAGGTATGAGCACATTCTCCTATTGATTGTTTATGGTGGTTGATTTCTGAAATATCATTGGAGAGAAAAGGATTGATTGTGGTTTCCTTTTCGAAAGTGGTTGGTTGAATGCTTCAAGTTTTTCCGAATTGAGAGTTGTATTTAAACTTTTTTTGATAAGCATAGTTGTTGAAGCCCATTGGTTGTGAAAGAACTTGAGTTATAAAAGAACATGAGTATCATTGTTATGTGAGATTTGTGGTTGAGCATTGTTGGAAACATTTGAGTTGGTTGATGCATACTTGGACTAGGGTTTGTGAAGAAGAGTTGTCCCTTGTGGTGATTAGTTGAGATTGAGTTTAGAACATATTGAGTCTCTAACAATTCTCTTTATGGTTCTACAAGACTTGAGTTGAGTTGAGTTGAGATTGAGATTAGAACATATTGAGTCTCTAACAATTCTCTTTATGCTTCTATGAGTTGAGTTGAGTTGAGAGCATTGTGGATCATTGTTGTCATTCATTAAAGAGTGCATTGCCATTCATTGTTGAGTTCATATTTGAGCCTTGCCTTGATATATTTGTGGATGAGTTTTGAGTACTACTTGAGCATGATTGGTTGAGCCTTTGATAAGGCTTTTGGGATAGATTTCTGGACAGATTTGTGGAAGTTTTGTGCATGATTTATTGAGCCTTTGAGAAGGCCTTTGGGACATATTTGAGGATAGTTTTGGGATAGCTTTGTGGACAACTTTGTGGAAATATTTGTAGAACATATTTGGGCAAGTTCTTGGTGAGCTTGCTAGAGCATATTTGGGCAAGTTCTTGGTGAGCTTGCTAGAGTAGATTTGGGCAAGTTCTTGGTGAGCTTTCTTGAGAAAAATTGGGCAAGTTCTTGGTGAGCTTGCTAGAGCAGAATTAGGCAAGTTCTTTGTGAGCTTGCTAGAGTATAATTGGGCAAGTTCTTGGTGAGCTTGCTTGAGCATATTTGACAAGTTTTGTGTGAGCTTGTTAAGCAGGTTCTGTATGAGCCTATTGTGCAGGTTCTATGTGAGCCTATTGATCAGGTTATTAGTGAGCCTATTGACAGAGCTTTGGAGGTGATAGAGTATAGAGGATAGAGTCTTAGTGGATAGAGATCTAACAACCAACATAGTTGAAGATAGATCTGAGTGAGGAGTCTTCAAGTGGAGAGAGGTCCACCAGTCATTGTAGTAGAGATACAGAGTCTTCTAGAAGATCACATATCTAGAGCAGAAGGGGAAAGAGTTCTCTTATGGAAGAGATCCACAAACTTGATATTAGTGGATCAACATCTCCTTTGGACAGAGATCCATAAACATTGTAATTGGGAGTGATTCCCAAAGAGATTGATTGAGAAAGTTTTAGTAAAATATTTTCTCCGTGGAGTAGCCCACATTGGGTGAACCACGTAAATTATGGTGTCTCTATTGTGTGTGGTTTCTATGCATTGCTTTGATTACTACTATTGATACTGCTATCTTTACACAACATAATATTGAATTGGAAGAAAAATTAAAAAGTGGTCTTATACTGTTCACCCCCTCCCTCTCAGTATAAGCTTGTGTTCTTCAGTATTCCTCAAATTCTTACACTTAAAAAAAATTAGATTATGTGGATGTAGGTCTAACCTGGTTTTGTTTTAGTTTTCATGATCTTCTATTTTCTACATAATAAGAGAGATTAATTTACAGTAGCTCACTTTGATCGCTTTTTCGCACTTTGTTTTCATCTTATTTCATATTTTTATCTTTTTTTTCTCTAACCTTAGCTTTTGTTTTTATTTATTTCCCATTTTATTTTCTTTAAATTCCATCAAGCACTCAAAACCCTAGGAGAATTATATTTTTCTGCATTTAAAGTTGGGTTTTGAAGTATTTAAAATATTCAAATAATTATTTCTTTAAGGTTAAAATATTAAATTATTTGGACACATTCAATTAGAGCACTTCCAAAGATGCTAAAATAAAATTTTTGCACCCCACAAGTTCCATTATTTAAATTTTTTTTAACAAAGCAAGATAAAATTCGTTAACAAAGCAAGATAACATTTGTTGAAAAAAAAGTAAAAGAGTAAGGTAAAATGAATTAAATTACCATTTCAAGATTCACATTTCGATTTCATCATTTTATTTCATGCTTAAATAAAGCTTAATAAAATAAGATAAAATCTACTTAAACAATTTGAGATAAAATGGATTAAATCATTGTTATGGAATCATTATTTCAAAGTAGATAGTGGATCAATAAATACACATTTTTAATAATCACATGAGCAAAAAAATTATTGCAAATCAAATCAATACTAAACCACAGGCCCCTTGTTAATAGTTACTTGCACCTCTAAGGTATTTTAGCAATTCTTCATATTTTCATAAGCATTCAAACACATATTAAGAAAATAAGAACCTTGGAGAAATTTTGAATTTCTTTGCAAGAGAGGGTTTTCTAAAACTACCCTGACTGTGATGGTGATTTTGCAATTGGGCAAAATTATCACTCAAAAACATTAGTGCTAGAAGGAGGGCCTGTTTGAAGGTATTGGTTTTGACTAACAAGGTTTTTTTGATAGGTGATCACATTCATTGATTTAAAATTTCTTTGATTGATAATGCATTGATGCTAACCTTTTTACAAATTGAGAACATTTTTTATTGTTATGCTTTAATTGATGGATTGTTAATAAATGCTTGTTGTTGTTATTGTTAAGCTAGATCCTAAAGGTATCATTACTAGATCTAAGGCTACAGAATATACCATTTTCCAAAGCCTATCTCCTACTTAGAAACATAGAAGATCCAAGAGTGAAGCAATTGTTATTCCACCTAGTGGGATTTCAATTGAACCACCGTTGTTCCTATTCTTCCTTTTGTTCCTTTAGTCACACCACCACCAAATCCAATGGTTGGAAATATTGCTTGGATGGGAGGGCATAGTAACCCCTTGAACATTTCTAGAGATGCCCATGATATGCCCAAGAACATAGAGAAATTATTGTCTAAATATAAACATGATGACACCAGATTAGCTGAGGAACACATTTGGGCTTATAAAGACACCTTAATCGAATTGCAAATGGAACATGAAGATGCTGCTTGTAGAATATTTCCTTTGACCCTATATGACTTGGCATATTATTGGTACATCAGTCTACCTACCAACTCCATTATGTATTGGGTCTAGTTAGAAACTACTTTTGTGAGTTAGTTTAGGTTACCCTTAGATCCTACCATAATCTTTCATCAATTTGCTTCTTACAGAAGGGACCAATGAACCATTGAGAATGTTCAACATGAGATTTCAAAAACTCTATTAAAGACTAACTTCTCCCTATGCTCTCACTGCCGATACTATCCTTCAGATATACTTTAGGGCATTAGATCCCATGACCTCCATGTTTGTTAGGAGAAACCCTTTGGTCACTACTCTTGCCTTAGCATACATGAAAGCCATGACTGTCGAGCAACAATTGATGCCACAGGGTTATAGGATAGGATAGTTACCTATTATAGGATAACTTGGAGCATATAATCAAATTCTAATGATAAACCAATCATTATCATAGTAGACTTTGATGTTGAACACTTTGTCCTACAATCATTTTTATCCTACCATACCCGTATATCCTCCCATATTTGATTATCCAACTACACCTACCCATCGGACCACTCCATTGCTCTTAGATTGAAAAGGATGAAAAATCCAACTAAGTGTCTATTATTTACAAGCTCAATATATAGGCTCTAAAGGCCCAAAATACATAACCAAACCCACAAAATCATGGATTTAATCCCAAATGCCTAACCATAAGATACATTAGTGCAAAGGAGAATGCACATAACTTCTAAGCTTAGAAAGAAGGAAAAGATGCTAACTAGAAGATCCTTTTAGATATCTTTAAGTACAGACTTCCTACTTTGAGTTCACACTTCGTAACTAACACTCCAAAGTGACAACTAGAAGACAACTAGTACACACAAGTGTATGTGAGAAGGAGACTCACTTACAATATTAATTTGCAATAAAATAAACTATACAAACCTAGCTAGGAACTACTAGAGGGGTCATATGAGATATTAAACATCAATCCTCATCATGCCTCCCCACAATAGAAGCATTGGACTCCAATGCTTTTAGAAGAGTAGGAAAGTCACGGGACATCTGATGAAAAGAAATCCAACGAGCCTGATGCGGCAGCTGGCCTCGTCGAGCCACAAGATATGAGGTGGTAGACCCCTGGCAAGTCTGTCGAGTCTTCGTGTCATAGATTTGATCAGAATCTGATGGTAATTGAGAATCAGGAACCATGTACACATGATGACTGATAGCTGGTGCGGTCTCCAATGTAGAGTCAAGGTACAACTTCAAAAGATCTACATTGACGACATCATGAATCCCCAAGTGTGCGGGAAGATCAAGGTGGAAAGCATTCTCGGACACCTGCTGAAGGATAGTATAATGCCCATAGCGAATCGGTTTTATTTTACTATGAGTCTTATCAGTAAAACGTCGCTTGTCAAGATGCAACCATACTTTGTCACCAACCTGAAATGGATGAGGAATTCGATGTCAATCCATGGCATTTTTTTACTACTGTTGTGTCTTTTGTAAAATCAATCACCTTTGATTGAATATTGTGCAAGTGTTGAATAAATGAGTGTGCCTTGTCTTACTCCTTCTGAAGATGTGAAGTGATAGGAGAAGGCGAAGACAAAGGTAACTCATAAGGTGCCAAGGGCTAAAATCCCATACAAACCTCAAAATGTGAGTGACCTATAGAAGAATGTAGGGCCCTATTGTAGGCATTCTCAATATGAGTAAGACTCAAGTCCCACTTTGCTGGTGAAGTATGATGATAGATTCATAAAATTTTCACAAGTGTACGATTTACCACTTCAGTCTGCCCATCGGATTGTGGATGATATGCAGTGGAAAAGTTAAGGGAAACTCCTAAAATTTTCCACAAAGAACTCCAAAAGTGACCCACAAAGCATAAATCATGATCTGATATAATGCTGATAGGTAGACCAAAGGATCGCCAAATGTTATCAAAGAACAATTGGGCTAAGTCTGTTGCAGAACTTGTCTTGCGACATGGAATAAACTTAGCCATCTTATCGAATCTGTCAACCAGCACGAACACACAATCATGTTGTCGCATTGTCATGGGAAAACCACTAACTAAATCCATGGAAATGCTTTCCCAAGGATGGGAAGGAATGGGAAAAGGCATGCCTAAGCCAAACTTCCTATTAGCTAGTTTGGAGTGACAACAAACTACACACTATTTGAGAAATCTCAACACATCCCTCTGCATTTTAGGCCAGTAGAAAAATCTTTGCAAGTGATGAAGTGTTTTGTGCTTCCCAAAGTGACCACCATAAAGTGTAGAATGAGCTTCCTTAAGAAGTGACACTCTTGGCTCACAAGGAACACAAACCTTGTCCAATTTTTATAGAAGTTCGTCTTTGATGTAGAAATCTTGGAAAGGACGCAAATTGGAAGAAGAAGGCTTACTCACTTGCTCAAATATTTTCCCAAAATTAGGATCCTGTGAATACTTATTAGGCCAAGTCTAAAATCCCAAGTGTGAAGTGGACAAAACTGTTAAAGCAAGAGCGGTAGGAGGCCTACTCAAACAATCAGCAAAAGTATTACTCTTTCCTTTTTTGTACTTGATCACCAAGTGAAATTGTTGGAGGTAAGAGGCCCACTTCATATGTCTTGATTCTTCAATTTTACTTTGAGATTGTAGGAACTTGAGAGGCATATTATCAGTGTGTACTACTGTATCTTTTCCCAAAATATGATGTCTCCAGTACTTTATAGCTTGAACTAATGCATACAACTCCTTGTCATATGTAGAATAGTTCAACTTAGCAGCAAAAAAAGTTTTAGAATGATAAGCAACTGGATGACCATTCTGTTTGAGCAAAGCACCTAAAGCAATTTTAGAGGCATCCGTTTCAATCTCAAAAGGTTGATAGAGGTCAGGTAAATTTAACACAGGTGTTGTACAAAGTTTCTTTTTTAATTTCTCAAAGGCAACATCTTGGTTTTTCTCCCAATGAAAGGGAACTTTAGACTTAGTGAGAAAATGCAATGGAGCTGCAAGGGTGGAATATTGAGGAATGAACTTGTGATAAAAATTTGCAAGTCCTAGAAAACTCCTTAACTCGGTGAGAGTAGAAGGAGGGGACCACTTAAGTAAAACATCAACTTTAGTGGGATCTACCTGAATTCCACTTTCACTAATCACATAACCAAGGTAAGAAATTGAAGTATTGCCAAAAGAATACTTGGAAGGATTGGCATATAATTGATTCTTCGCAAGAAGATCAAGTGTATTATGGATATGCCCAAGGTATTCCTCCCAAGTTTTTGAGAATATCAATATATCATCAAGATATATTATTACAAATTTGTCAAGTACATCACTAAATACATCATTCATGAACCTCATGAAGGTTGCAGGAGCATTGGTAAGACCGAAAGGCATGACCAACCATTCAAAGAGGCCCATCTTCGTCTTAAAAGTTATCTTCCATGTATCCTCAGCTTGAATACGCACTTGATGATATCCATTTTTGAGATCTATTTTTGAAAATAACTTAGCTCCTTGGAGCTAATCTAATAAATCATCAATGCGTGGTAGTGGATATCTATTCTTTACAAAAATTATGTTCAAAGCACAAAAATCAATGCATAATCTCCAAGTGCCATCCTTTTTAAGAACCAACAAAATAGGTGATGCACAAGCAGAAGTATTTTCCTTAATGAAACCCTTAGACAACAAATCTTCTATTTGCCTTTTAATTTTGTCATTTTGCAAAATAGATTGTCTATACATGGGTGCATTAGGTAGTGAAGAACCAGGAATGATTTCAATGCTGTGATTAATTGTGCGATTTGGAGGAAGAGACTTTGGCTCCTGAAATATGTGTGAGTAATTTTGCAATATTTTATCCATTGAAGAGTGTTGCTTTGTAATGGATGTGGATGTAGGAGTGTTGTGAGAGTGAATGAAAATTAGAGCAACCTCACCATATTTTTTAATTGCCTTTTGTGTTTGCTTGGAATTTAGAATGATGTTAGGAGTGTTGGTGCTTTTTATGAGAAATACCTTACCATATTTTTGAAAGGTGTAGGTTCTTTTAAAATCATTATACACAACTCTCCTATCATACTGAAAAGGTTGTCCAAGAAAAATCCCACAATAATCCATAGGAGTCACATCACAAGTGACTTGATCTATGAACTATGGGCCAAGTGCAAATTTTAATGTGCAAGTGTGAGTGATTTATGAGCCCCTTACACTATCCTTCCAACCCAAAGAATAAGGTTGAGGATGAGGCTCCATAGGTAACTTCAATCGCTTGACAATGGACCTCGCAATTAGATTTTTCTACGAGCCATTATCCACTATACAATCTATTGCAAAATTATGGAGCAAATGAGCTCAAGTGATAAACAAAGCATCACGAGCGCCCCCTGATGAACTTACATTTACCAAGTTAACCTCATTTAGGTTACCTCATAATTCTATGTATACTCTAATTTCTCCCACTTACTCAAGGAGACCTTTGGAAGCATCCTCCTCTTGAGTAGTGATGACTAAACTCTTCTTCTTAAGCTTAAAACAATCTGCTTTTTCATGACCCTTTTTCTTACAATAGTTACAAAACTTTTTAGAAGAAGAAGGTTTAGAAGAAGAAGAAGAAGAAGAAGAAGTAGAAGCAGAAGGAGAAGGAGAAGAGGGATATGGATAAAAGGAATTCATCTTTTGGGAAAAGTTCTTCTTTTGTGAGAAAGAATTATTCCCTTTTGATGAGTTAGCAACCACTTGAGTAACAGGAGCGCGGAATCCCTACAAATGCTGTCCTCCGCAAGTTGTGCCTAGTTGAAAACTGAGTCCAATGTTTCTATAGAAACAAACATAATTTCCCTGTACAAATGCTCCAACAAGCCACTTTGAAATTTGAGAATCAAAGCTTTAATATCTTCCTCCACATTCAAAAGTATCATGTACCTATTGAATTGGAAGATATATTCCTGCACAGTCATATTAGTACCTTGTCAAAATTGAAACCACTTAATTACCAATTCCTTAGAATAATTGGAAGGATAAAAATTGGTTTTGAGACAGTCTACAAGCTCATCCCAAGTGGTAAGCTCATCATGACCCTTTTTCCTTTCGACAAGTACTTTGGCTAAACTAGAAAGTTTTAGCTTAGCATATGGTACTTGATCATCATCTGAAAGCTGAGTGTAAGAAAACCAAGAACTCATGTCAAGAATCCAACTATTCAAGACTTCAGGGTTTCGGGATCCATCATAAAGTGGCACTTCACATCGAAATCTCAGGTGAGACTCATGAGCATAATCTGAAGCATTGTGGATGGAAATGTCATTTACCTTTGTGAGAGGTGAGCTATTCGATGCAAAGGTAAAATATGCATTAACCATTCACTTGAAATTAGGTTACAAATGATTTAAATAAACACAAAATAACCATACTAGAGAAAAGGGGGGAATAGGAGAAGTTAAGGGAAGGGAGAAGAAATTAAATTAAAACTCTCTTGCCGCCCAAAGATGCTGCCGTCCAGGTAAGGTAAAAGGTAAGTAAACTTACCCAAGGTAAAATACTCTTTTTAACCTTTTACAAATGGTAATTTTCCAACATTCTCCCCCTTAAAGTTGAGAGGATTGACTATACAATCTCTCAGCTTTATAAATTGAGCTTTAGCCATGCCTTTGGTGAAGATGTCTGCTAGATTATCCAAAGTGCTATAGTATTGAAGCTCAACTATCTATTTTTCCACCATATCTCTTATGAAGTGATACTTCATATCAAAATGTTTTGACCTTTTGTGGTGGATCGGATTATATGCCAACTGTATGGCACTAATATTATCACAATTCATTTTGGTTGGACCAATTTGTTTTTCGCAAATCTCTTCAAGGATTTTCCTCAACCAGAGGATTTGAGTACTAGCATGGGTAATGGCTATATACTCAGCTTCCGTAGATGATAATGCTACAACAGATTGCTTCTTGGAACTCCAAGTTATTAGTCCTGAACCTAGACTAAAATAGTTCCCTGATGTATATTTTCTGTCATCTATATTACTGCCCCAATCGTTGTCACTATAACCAACTAACTTCACAGAGTTAGACTTGTGGTAATGGATTCCAAAATCCAATTTACCTTTTACATATCGTAAAATTTGTTTGGTTGCTTGAAGATGCAGCTCGTATGGGCATGCCATAAACCTTGATACTAGAGAAACAACATACTATATATCTGGCCTAGTTTTGGTGAGAAACATTAAACTCCCAACCATGCTTCTAAAATTGGTCATGTCAACTTTTGGTGCTCCATCATCTTTGCTTAGCTAGATTCCATGTCCTGTTGGTGTTGCAACTGATTTGCACTACTGCATAGCAAATTTCTTGATCATGTCATGAGCATATTTCTGTTGACATATGAAGATCCCATTCTTTTATTGATGTACTTCCATTCCTAGGAAGTATCTCATTAATCCGAGATCCTTCATCTCAAACTAATTCATCATGGAGTTTTTGAACTCCATATTCATTTTATTATTACTACCCATAAATATTAGATCATCCACATATAAACAAACTATGAGGATATCTACTCCATTCTTCAGGTAGTATAGATTTGGTTCACTCTTGCTTTTTGTGAAACCATACTTGCTGAAATAGTCGTCAATTCGTGAGTACCACGCTCGTGGTGCTTGCTTGAGGCCATAAAGTGCTTTTTTCAATTTATAAACAAGATTTTCTTTTCCTTGTTCTTGGAAACCTTGAGGTTGTTGAACATACACCTCTTCTGTCAGGTATCCATTTAAAAATGCACTTTTCACATCCATGTGTTGAATGTTCCATCCTTTATGGGATGCCAAGGAAAGAACAATTCTGATTGTTTCTTGTCGAGCAACTGGAGCAAAGGTTTCCTCATAATCTATTCCATATTTTTGAGTAAAACCCTTAGCTACTAATCTTGCCTTGTGCCTTTAAATGCTTCCATCAGCATTGAATTTGGTCTTATAGACCCATTTACATCCAACACATTTTTTTCCCTTGGGAAGATTCACAATCTCCCAAGTATCATTCTTTTTAATTGAGGATATTTCCCCTTCCATGGCATCTTGCCATATACTTTCAGTACATGCTTTTTCATAGCTAGATGGTTCTAGTTGTGCAAGAGCCAACAAAGCATAATTGACTACATCACCCCTTGGTTCATGAGACTCATCATCTCCCGACATTTGAAGATTTTCAAGTCTTGAAAAAATGTCGTCCATCTCACTAACTTGACTCCTAGTGTATCTTTGTTGGAAATTCCTATCCAACATTTGAGAAGATGGATGACTCTGTAGTATGCGCTTTCCTCTATTTGTCTCTTTCCTTTGAGAAACTGGATCAATATCCATCGGACTTGGAGTGCTTACAGATCTCTAAAATCATTTCGGAGAGTTTGGGGGTGCCAACAAATGAGTCCCTCTTGGACTTGGTGTACCACTTGATGTACTTGATGAAGATTCTTGATGTGGACTTTGTGGAGGGGAACTATTTCCACTACTTTTCTTGGGGTGTACAAATGTGGAACTTTCCGAATTAGAGTCTATATCAACAAATTTTTTATGACCCCATTCTCCCCCTTCATCAAAAATTACATCCCTGGAGATAATTATTTTATGTGTCTTGGGATTGTACAATCTATACCCTTTGGTCGATTCACAATACCCTACAAAAATACATGCTTGACTCTTGGGATCAAGCCTCTTTCTCTTCTCCTTAGGAATGTGTGCATAAGCTAAAGAACCAAATACTCGAAAATGTTTGACTTTTGGTTTCTTACCGTACCATCCTTCATAAGGAGTGATACCATCTAAACTAGAAGTCAGAATTCTATTTAGAATATATGCATTAGTTCTCACTGCATCTGCCCAATAGTTGTATGTTAGATGCTTTGTCTAAAGCATTGTTCATGCCATTTCAACAAGGGTGCGATTCTTTCTCTCGGCCACACCATTTTGTTGTGGGGTATAGGCAGTGGTGAACTGCCTTTTTATCCCATTTTGCTTACAATAATTTAAAAATTCATTTGAGGAGTACTCTCCTCCTCTATCAGTGTGAAGACATTTGACATAGTAGTCACATTGCTTTTCTACATTATTTATGAAGTCTATGAAGCAATCAAATGCTTCATCTTTGTGTTTCAGAAAATAGATCCAGCACATTCTAGAATAATCATCTATGAATGTTAGAAAATAAGAATTATTTCCAAGGCTTTTTGTTTGCATTGGACCACAGATGTTTGAATGTACTACCTGAAGAGGATAGCTTGCTCTCCACGCTTGGCCTCTTGGAAAATTCATTCTGGAGTGCTTTCCCAAAGCACATGCTTTGCATACCTTCTTATGTTCTTGAATTTTTAGTAGTCCTGTCACCATAGCTTGTGATGTTAACATTTTCAAGCTAGCGAAATTGAGGTGACCATATCTCAAGTGCCACAATACACTTGGATTTGTAAAAGCAATGTTTGCAAGTTGAGCTCCCCCTGGCTCACCAAATTTTAGAGGGAATAACCTATTCTTTGTCATAGGTACTTCGTGATGACTCTGTTACAATTGTTTTTATCAAGGATTGTACATTTTCTTTCATCAAAAACTAATTTGTAATGCTTCTCCATCATTTGGCCAACACTTAACAAATTGTGTTGTAGTTGTGGAGTATAGTATATGTCATTCACCTTTTTAAGGCCTTCTTTTGTTGGAAATTCCATAGCTCCAATGCCTTCAACTTGCAAAGATTTATTATCCCCTAACTTAACATGGGATTTGTAATTTGAATCTAATGTAGCAAAGAGATTTTCTTTGCCACTCATGTGGTTGGAGCAACCAGTATCCAAAATCCATGTATCTTTAAGATTTCGATCTGACTGTCCGTAAGAGAGAAAAATATTTGATGGACCTTCTTCTTCTTCGTAGAATGAGCCATATTGACTGCTTTGATCTTTTGAATACTTTGACCAGCAGTCACGAGCGAAATGTCCTTGTTTCCCACAATTGAAACAAGTTGTTTTAGTCTTGTTACTTCCTCATCCTTGATTTCCACGGCCTGCATTGCCGCTTTGGTTCTGATTGGCTCCTCTATTTTGATTTCCACCTCTATTTTGATTTCCTCCTTTGTAGGAGTTACTTTGGCCTTTGCCTCTTTGTTGTTGTCCTCTGCCTCGGCCTCTTCCTTTTCCTCGTCTTGCAGCTTCGTTCGAAGTGAAGGCTTTGTCATCACCTCCATAGCTTGTTGAAGGTGCTCCTTGAAGTCTCTCTTCATGTGATGTTAATGATCCAATCAAACTATCAAATGTAAGAGTAGAAAGGTCTTTTGATTCTTCAATTATGATGGCAATGTGATTCCACTTAGGAAGAAGTGTTCTCAACACTTTCTTCACAATTGTTTCAACTTTTGTGTCATCACCTAAAGTTTGCATCATATCAACTATTGCTTTGACTCGTACATAGTAGTCACCGACGCTTTCATTTTCCTTCATTCTGAGATTTTCAAAATCTCTTTTTAAGGTCTGAAGCCTGACTTGCTTCACTTTATCACTTCCTTGGAATCCTTCTTTCAAGGCATTCCATGCATCTGTGGCAGTTAAGTAAGATGCAATTCTAGGAAAGATACTTGGATCTAATGCCGCTTGAAGATGGTATAAGGCAAAAGAGTTATTTTTCTGTGCATCTTTGAAGATCTTCTTGTCGGTTGCACTCAAAGTAGTCCAATTTGTTGGAGCAGTGTAACCATCTTCAATACTATCCCATAGTCCTTTTCCTATGATTAATGTCCTCATTTTGATGGACCAGTGCTCATAATTATCCCCATTGAATTCAAGGATTGGTAGATTGTTATTTGATCCCATTACAATCTACTAAAACAAGAAACCTTTCTTATATAGTCTTATTTCAAAAATACTTTACAAACTATCAAGCCTTTCTTGATTTACAATCATAAACAACTCACTTTTGTGATTCAGCAATTACAAAATTGTCAGCGACTTGTTCGTCGTCGTCACTAATCAATATAATTTCAAGAGAAGGAGGTTGTAGGATTTCAACTGAATTACAATAATGAGTATATTCATATCCTTGTGGAGCAATCTCCACTGTGTCATATTGTTCAAATCTGCTCCCAAAGGAGTTATCTTTTGAATCTGCTTCGTATCCTAGATCAGGATTTCTCTGTTGTGCAATAACCGCATTTTGCAACTATGAAAAGACTGAATTTATGCCTAGTGTTCTCACGTGCTCATCAAAGCTTTTAGAATTTTTTCTCAGTAACAAACTACAAAGTGCTTGGTAACATCCTTTCGATCTTATCATTCCCAGAAATTTTCTTTTACAAAGATTTCTTCTTAGGAAATTTTACTAATTTTTTTTTTTTTTTACCTCTTAAAGAGTAAAAAAAATTTTTACAACTATTTCCTCTTAGGAAATGTCAATCATCAACTCAAATGATAAATAAAACCTTTCAAAAATTTTAAATTACCTTAAAGGTTTTTAAAGAAATTTTTTTTTTTTTTTTTTTAACTTTTGACCCCGTCGAGGTTCGACCGTGCGACCTCGCGGGCGTCAAGGCAAAGGGTAGCCACTGTGCTACCGGGTAGATCCGAGAGTACTAGCTGGCTCCCTACCTTTATTGCATTCACGTCGAATGCAAAACAATGTTTTGGCTTCATGCTTTGGTGCGAAGCAAATTTTTTTATTTGGGACTTAATAGTCCCACATCGTCGATGCGGCGATGTTGATGATCTTTAAAAAGAGCAAAGCACTGTATGTGCTTTGATCGTGCTACCTCGAGCCGCATGCCACCTCATCAACAAATTTCCTTGGGCCACATGTCTGCCTATGCATGTCATGTCCAGCTCCACCAGTGCCTTAGGAATCATGTCGATCTGCTCCTACGGGCCACCTCGGTTCCTACAGGCTACCTCAGGATCCGTGTCGTCGCCTCAAACTACGGGCCCCACTGCCTCGGGATTCAGGCTGGTCTCGGCTCTCGGCTCTGATACCAAATGTGAGAGGTGAGCTATTCTATGCAAAGGTAAAATATGCATTAACCATTCACTTGAAATTAGGTTACAAATGATTTAAATAAACACAAAATAACCATACTAGAGAAAAGGGGGGAATAGGAGAAGTTAAGGGAAGGGAGAAGAAATTAAATTAAAACTCTCTTGCCGCCCAAATATGCTACCGTCCAGGTAAGGTAGAAGGTAAGTAAACTTACCCAAGGTAAAATACTCTTTTTAACCTTTTACCAATGGTAATTTTCCAACAACCTTCACTACAATGTTACTAAGGACTTCTGCCATGGTAGTATCATTAGCTTTATCTGCTAAAGAATTTACAACATGTGCAAGTTCTGCCACTTGGGCAGCCAAATCAAAAGCCATGTGAAACCGGGTATAAGCCAGGAGTAGCAAGGAAAAACACTTAAAATCAAGATAAAAAAAATTTAGAAATACCCTGTTACAATGTAGTGCCTTGAAAAATACCCCTAAGGCTAAATATTTTAAAAATTTAAACTAACCTAAGGTTTAAAATTTTTATAATTTATTAATTTAAAAATAACTTAATTAAAAATTTAAAGTTAATAAAAAATATTAATTAAATTTAATTAAGATATTTAAAAATAAATTAATAAATAATTAAAAATTACATGCAATTTTAAACCTTAGATAAAGTAAAAAATAATAAAATAACTGATATTACCCTTGCCTGTCATGAGAGACTGACCTGTTAACTGCACTTCATTGTACTCTGCATGAAACACTAAAAAATATAGTTGCACTTTACTCGAGAAACTGGATTGCATGAAAGATATGGTAAGGCCTAAATTTCAAGATGGTGGAAGCAAATTCCAAAAACCCCGATGCAAATAAAAAAAAAACCAACTAGTTCCTCAATGATCACCGGCTTGCACTGTGCTTATTGTCAACACCAAATGCATCCATTCCTACCGCGGTAGTATCTGTCAAGAAAAACTTGGCACCGATACTGGTGCCTGCCAGTGGCAGCAGGCTCAACACCCGAAGCCTATAGGTAGCACCTGCCAAAAAGTAGGCGATGCTGCCTGTAGCAGCTTGACACCGACTGCCCAAAGGCGGACAGCGTCGGCCACAAGCGTTGTCACCTAACAATGGTCGACGTAGTGGTTGACATAGTCCAAAGCGGGCCCATGTAATGGTCGATGCAGTGGCTGACTCAGTGGTCGACATAGGCGCTGTCACCAAATAGCGTTTGATGCAAGTGCTGTCAATTGACGTCTAACACAGCACTGTCGTTGACAGCATCCGATGGCCGTACTGTCGCCTGATAGTGTCAATATGGCTCGACGCTGTCAGGTCGACAGTGCAACGGGGTTGGGTGCGTCCGGCCTCCGCGAGCTACCGAAATATGCCAAAATCGGCAAATAATTATTTATTTATTTATTTATTTATTTATTTAATGTTTAAATTAAATAAATAAAAAATTAAAATATATATATATATATATATCAATTTAAATTTTAAATAAGAATATTAAATAATTGAACTTGTTATTTAAAATTTTTAAAATTTAAATTTTTACATTATTTCTAAGAAATGAAGGCAATTTTACCTCAAAAATTTCTAAGAAAATTTGTAACTCTCTTTTTCTCAAACTAGCATGACCCCTTCAGTAGCTCTCCTTTCAAGATCTAGTCGACACACGACCAGTTTTTGAAAGGCAACCAGACCCAAGTCGACACACGACCTGGTATAAACAATCTTGGGTCTTTAAGACTCCAAAATGGCAGGAACAAATGGCTCCCTAATGCGTATTTCACTGTATGAGAAATCTAAACCTGCCAAGGGATTTTTGTAAGACAAAAATTGGGGTAAACTTCCCCTATACTCCTTGAGCATACATAGAAAGTTGGAATGAGGATTTTGACGTCGAAGAAAATTTCTTCTGTGAATGGTCTTCAAGCTCCCCTTGAGGTTGAACCGAGTCCTCAATGAGAAAGAGTTTCTCATAAGAAAATTACCTCCTTCCCTCTCACCTCACAAGCCCTAGTGCAAACATGAACTAGGATCTGATACCAATGAAAAGGATTGAAAATCCAACTAACTGTCTATTATTTACAAGCTCAATATATAGGCTCTAAAGGCCCAAAATACATAACCAAACCCACCAAATCATGGATTTGATCCCAAATGCTTAACCATAAGCTACATTAGTGCAAAGGAGAATGCACGTAACTTCTAAGCTAAGAAAGAAGGAAAATATGCTAACTAGAAGATCCTTTTAGCTATCTTGAAGTACACACTTCCTACTTTGAGTTCACACTTCCTAACTAACACTCCAAAGTGACAACTAGAAGACAACTAGTGCACACAAGTGTATGTGAGGAGGAGACTCACTTACAATATTAATTTGCAATAAAATAAACTATGCAAACCTAGCTAGGAACTACTAGAGGGGTCATATGAGATATTAAACATCAATCCTCATCATAGATAAACAATTGGCCACCCATATATCCATAGAAGAAAATGCTTAGGTATTTCCTACATGTTTAAATCCAATACCCATACAGAATTTGAATCCATTTAAAAATCCAAATTTTCAAACTCAAGATACCTTGCAAAATTAAAATGTTAAAAATCAAGATGTGGTACCAAATTAGAACATTCCAGGTGTCTAGAATCCAACTAATCCTACCACTACTACTGTTCAACCTAATGAGCCTAATTTAGAGGTAAAATACCTACAAGAGGCTTTTCCAAAATGTAAGTAGTGATATGGTTCAGTTACAAAAGTAGGCACCATAGAACTCACAACAAATAAAAACTATAGTTTTTAGAGGAAACAATGGAACACACGACCAAATAATGGGGGTGTACCTACCCCTGTGGTTAATTAGAATAATGCATCTACTAGTTCTATTCAATCTCATACAATTGTTAATATTTCAGATTTGACTATGAACAATTGGTGTAGGATGCATTCCACTAAAGAGCACAATGAAAATGAATGCCCAGAGTTCCAAAATACTGTAGATATATTGCAAAAAGAGATGGATGATTTGGAATTAGTACCTAATGAGGACTCTTATCATCAAGCTAGTTCAAGAAAATGTAAGGGAACTACTTTAGTTTTCAAAAATTTTGATCTAAATATGATGAAGAAGAGGAGGAGTATGATCCCATAGAAGAAGAAGTTCAGGTCTTTAGGCAGTTTAAAAAGAGAAATCACAACTACCAGTTGAGAAGTAAGAGTAAGATACCAAATACTTCTTCTACTCCTCCAAATAATTCTATTATTCCATTAGATATTAAGTCATATTATAATCCTACACCTCCATCTCAGGTGGATTTATTCAAACCACCACAAAAGATGCAAAATATTGATAAAATTACCTATAACATTGTTGATGATTTAAATAAAATAAAAGCTAACATCACTTTTTTTGAAGTTGCAAAATTGACAAACCAACAAGATTCTTTGATTAAAGCATTTGGTAGATCAAGTAAAAATGATGCTAATAAAACTACAGAGGCACATTTGGTATTGTGAAAATATAAAGGAGAAGCTCCTCCCTTCCTATTAACCATCAGAATTGTAGGAAAGAACTTACACAATTGCCTCATGGATTCATGCACATTAGGTAAAGTAATGCCTCATGTTTTTTGTCACAGGTTGGGTTTGAGGCCCATTCCTTCAAATAGAATTACGGTACAGTTGTATAAGTCTAGAAAAATATCATAGGTATGCTTCAAAATGTTCATATTCAACTTTCATCAAAACCTAGAATTCAACAATACATTGATATTCATGTTGTTGATATTCTTGATAAATATGGTATGTTGTTGAGTAGGGACTAGAGTAGAAACTTGAACGGTTATATGACCACTAATTTTTCACACATGTGGTTACCATGGAAAGGGGTAGCCAATCAAATCCAAGTTGAAATAGAACCCAAACTCAAGAATTTGATCACATAATATAACAAACCAAATGAAGTCCTTTATAATGAGTTTGAGTTGGGAGTTTATACATTGGATACCAAGTTGGTTACAAATAAATCTAATGCTGAAATTCTATCTTGTAACCCACTTAATGATGATCATCTTGTTTGGACACTTAAATTTTATGGATCTAAATCCAAACAGGGTAGTGGATTTGGGGTTGAACTCATTAGCCCTAAAGGTAGGTCTTCTCTTGTTGCATTTAGATTACATTTTTCATGTACTTGCAATGCAACAGAGTATGAAGCATTAATTTTTGGATTACAATTAGCTCTAAATAAGAACATTAAATTTTTGAAAGTTTTAGGGGATTCAACATTATTTGTTAGGAAAGTAATTGGACAATACACATGTCATGATGAAAGGCTAATTCACTACAGAACTATAGTTAGAGACTTAATAGATGAATTTGAAGCCTTTAATATTTCTTTGATTTCTAGAAAGAGTAATCATGTTGTATATTCTTTGGCAGTCATAGCAGGTATGTTAAATCCCATTTATAAAAGAAAAGTAAAAAAAATGTCAATAGAATTGGTTCCTTGTCCTTCTATACCTAAAAATGTTAAAAATTTATAGGTATTTGAAAGTGACAGACACATATTTGACTTTGTAACTAACTCGGGTGTTTTTGAAAATTAGGTGATTGATGAGGACCAATGGTTACAAGAGGATGAAGATGAAGAAGATGAGGTAACGAAGAAAACTAATGTTATCCCAAAAGATATTTTCTCACTTGAAAAGATTTTTGATATTGACTACCAAAGCAAAAGGTGCAATAAAATCTCACCTTCAAATTATGCTTATGATGTAGTTAATATTGGAAATATTGAATATCATGGGAAGGCATGTACACATCATGAAAAAGAAGCAATAATACACACACTTAAATATTATATGTACTGTATTGCATGGAAATATGAATATCTAAAAACTTACAATCAAAATATTATCACTCTTACTATTTCTTTGAAACCTGATTCTAAGCCATTTAGATAGAAACAACAACCATTCAACCTAGTGCTAGAATATATCATAGAGAAGGAAGTTAAAAAGTTGTTATATGCAAAAAGTTTATTTCCCATCCGATATTCCACATGGGTTGCAAACATAGTTCCTGTTCAAAATAAAACTGGAGAGATTCGATAATGCATTGATTTCAGGAACCTTAATAAAGCTTCACAAAAAGATAACTATGCTCTTCCTTCTATTGATCATATTTAACATATGTTAATGGATTTGAAATGATATCTTTTCTTGATGTATATTTTGGATATAATCAAATTCTTATTGACCCACATGATAGAATAAAGATGATATTTACTACTAAATGGGGAAAATTTGCTTACAAGAGAATGCCTTTTGGTTTACTTAATGTAGGGGCTGCATTTCAGCATGCATTGGACTATGCTTTCAGATACCTCGTTGGTAAATGCATAGTCATTTATGTATATGATATCCTTATTTTCTCAAAGAAACGATAATATCATATTAATGACTTAAGAAAAGTTCTTCAAAGGTGTAGAGAACATGGAATTTCACTAAATCCTAAAATGTGCATCTTTGGAGTAATGAAGGGGAAATTTTTAGGACATGTATTATCAAAATATGACATTTCTATATATCCTACAAGAATAGAGGTAATTCAAAATATTCCTATTTCGGGTAGTAAGAAAGAGCTTAGATCATTCTTTGGGAAAATTAATTTTATTAAGAAATTCATTTTTGGATTTGCTGAAATTGTTAAACCATTGAATGATATGTTAAGAAAGGATGTTAATATTAGTTGGAAATATGAGGCTAGGACTACTTTTCAGAGTGTTAAAGATGCCATTTCTAATGCACCTATTTTGGTAATTCCTAATTACAAGAAACCATTCTTCACTTATACTTTTGCATCTGATCATTCATTTGCTAGTATGTTAACTCGGAAAACTAAAGGTTATTCTAAAAACCCTATTGCTTTTATGGGTTCACCTTTGAAATATGCATAGTTAAGATATACTATTTTGGATAAACAAGTATATTTCTTGTTTAAAACTATCAAGAAGTTTAGGCATTACATTTTACATAGTAGAGTTTTTGCCATTATACTTGACCCTACTATGAAAACCATGTTGATGAAGAATGAACTAGGCAAAAAATGAGAAAAGTGGATGTCTACCTTGTAGGATTTTGATCTTGAGATCCATCCAATGAAACTATTTTGAGGGCAAGGCTTGAAAAAAACACTTGCAAATATTTATCCTCAGTTTTCTTGTCAACAATATAATGTAGAGGATGTCATGCAAGATGATTGGTATATTGATATTATTTATTTTCTTTTGAATGGTGTCCTTCACATTTTAGATCCACACAAAAATGAAAGAGCTATTTGTTTAAATTTTGTGAACTTTATGATTAAGGCTGGTGTGATGTACAAGAAAAACCACGAAGGAATTTTTCTTCATTGCTTGGATAGGGAAGAAGCTACTCACATCTTACATGAGTTTCACGGTAACCATGGGACAGGACATATTTTTGCAAATGCTACTACACACTAGATCTTGAGATATGGTTACTATTGGCCAAACATATTTAAATATGTACACTCTTGCCATATTTGTTAGCTTCTAGATAATAGGGAGATACATGCACCTATGCCATTACAACTAGTAGTTGAGATGAGATCTTTTGCTCAATGGGGATTAGATTTTGTTGGGGTCATAAATCCTAATTCTTCAGCTTCCCATAATTTCATTCTTACTGCTACTAACTACTATACTAGATGGACAAAAGTTATTCCCACCAAGAATCGCACTACTGAGGTTGTTATTCAATTTTTGGAAGAACACACTATGACTAGGTTTGGACTACCATATTAAATTGTTTTTGATAATGGTCCTATTTTTACTTCACTCTATTTTGCAGAATGGGCATACAAAAACAAGGTGAGCATCAAATTTTCTTCTAATTATTATCCGTAAGGTAATGGCTTAGCCGAATCATCTAATAAGAACTTGTTGTCAATTATTAATAAATTGCTTGAACATAATCCTCGGGATTCGCATAAGAAATTAAAATTTGCATTATGGGCATATAGAATAATAATTAAATAATCCATTGGAATATCGCCCTATCATTTAATATATGGTTAGGATCCAATTTTTCCTTCAAATATTAAACTGAAAACTTTACAATTCATGAAGGATTTTCTTGAAACAGATGATAGAATTGAAGCTCGTATCACTCACCTTATGCATTTAGATAAAAAACAAGAGGATGCTTTACTTCATTTTAGTAAACATCAGGATATATTTAAAAAGTGGTTTGAAAAATGAGCGAAGATTAAGGTATTTAAGATCTCTGATTTGGTTTTATTATTGTATAAGGCACATGATAAAAAAGGTGAACATAATAAATTTGACTATCTTTGGCTTGGGCCTTATCATATTTAAGAAATTCTTGGAGAAAATACTTTTTCATTAAAAACTTTGAGTGGGGAGGACATTGGGTTGTCTGTTAATGGGCAGTTTCTCAAGCATTACTTTCACCCATGAAACAACTAAATTATTGCATCATTTGTACCATGCTTGTAAATTATTGTATATACCTTTTTTTGGGTTTTCGTATTGTTGTGTTTAGATTTTTCTTTGTGTGGTAATTCGTACATAATCTCTTGTTTTGCAAGATTTTATTTTTTGCTTTCTTATCAATTCACATTAGGTTAGGTTTTGGGTTATTTTTGAGTTTTGCTTTTCATTTTATCAAGTGCATTTTGGATTGGTTCCTCCGATTGATGTAGTGTTTGGTGATAGCTTCTAACTTCTGGTTTCTTTTTTGATAGGGTTCCTTTATCATGTAGGATGGATGACCTAGTTTAGAATCAGGTGGAATTGAGGAAAAATAAATAAAATTGTCTAATATTCATTCTTAGATTTTGGACTAAGATGGTAGATTTTGGAACAATGAGACATTTTTTTGAAGCTCCACATGTAACTCACTACATTAAAAGGGTATTCTTTGAAATTTTGAAGGTTGAAGTCATTATGGTTTACATATTAAGATAAAAATATAATACACTCCATATTTAACCTTAAGTGGTCTCTAACCCAATTGGCATACAAATTTTGCAAAGCAATTAAATGCTTGATAAAAAAAAATATTGCAAAAATCCATCTCATGCCTGGGTGATTCAGATAATCTCTACTGAGGCTATAGACACCTGGCTAGCATTAGATCAAGATCTAGAAGATATCAAGGTCATCTCCACTAGGGCTATAGATTCTTGGCTGGCAATGGAGCAATATAGAGGCACATATTTATGAGTGATTTTTTATAGCCTAAATACAAGAAAAATTATGGAATCTGAATTGTTTCAAGAATACAAAATGAATCACAATTCACACACTAATAAAAGTCAAGTGGTTCATCTGTTTTCATTTGAATCTATTTACCCCACTTTCTTTGGATATTGCTAGATTATTTTTATTTCTCTGATATTTGGTTTTCTTGGTTTTAGATCGAGTTCTTTATCTGAAATGCTCAGGAGCATTTCCCAGTAGAGTCGCCATTTGTTGTGGTCATTGCACAACTTGCTCCAAATTTGGGGACCCACCTTAAATTTTGGTGTTATGAGAAATTTTGGGTTTGCATTGAGTGATTGATTGATATGTCCCTACCCATGAGGTTGCAGTATAGGTCCCAAGGTTTGAATGTTGGTTAGGGCCTCCTTTTAATTTCTTTCAAAATGTCTAGTGTGTTGGTTATATTTACAATATTTTGGTTAATTTTAATGTTTTGAATTAAAGAAATTCAAACATTTGAAATCAATTAAATCAAATTTAAATTAAAAATAAATAAATAAATAAAGCAAAAAAATAAATAAAATATATATATAATGAGATAATATATTTTCACTTTTATCAAAGGTATTGAAATAAAAAATCCTTTATTATGTTTTGGTCTTATGGACTTGTACTAAGGGTGGTGAAATGAATTATGTTTATAAATTTTACAAAAAGCCTAATTTTAAAATTGTCTTTTATATGCAGGTTACAAATTAGTGGTGCGATGTTTCAAAGCAATGGAGGGTCAAAAGGCAATGTTGCTAATCGATTGTTTTGAAGCGACGATCACAGGAAGATGTTTGTTTAGCGGGTGGGGCCCACTTACAATGCATGCACAGGCAATTATCACTTGGATGCTATGGATGAAGATGATGATAACATGGGTTACCCTCATGGATTGGTAATGTGGATTCGTAGACGCACACAATGAAGAAATTTCAAGATGTAATGAGGTTATCAGTGCTGGCAGCAGGTTTCCAAAAGGAACAAGAGTAACAAAATGATTTTTGAGCATGAATTTATGAATTTCAAGCCTACCACATTGAATGAAATGGCATAGTCTTCGATAAGGGTATCGAGGGATTGAAATCATTCATAGTATCTTCTTCAGTCCATACCAGTGATTTTATCAAAACATAGTTTGAGTGTAATGGGTAACCATTGTAAGTTACATTGTAAGAGCCAAATAAAGTGACCAAATAATTTTGAAAAGATATCCGAGTTCACCAAATCAAATCTTGGGTACACCTTTGAGGTGGTATGAAAATAAATCTTCGACTTTGATCAACACTCTTGGTCTACACCATGGATATTGCCTCGATATTTTGCAAACATAGTTTGGCTACATGATGAAGGTGACCATTTCCTTGATTGAAATGATCATAATGCTCAAGGATGGAGGTGTGGGGTAAAACCTAGAACATATTATATAGCTCCCAAAGCATATTCAGTAGTGCACAGTGGCACTTACGAACACAACACCTATTGGACTTTTTTTGGGGGAAATCCATGATGACTTTATGGTGAAGATAACTTTTATCAACATGGTACCAAATGCCAGCACCATTTTTGAATAGTAAGAACTCAAACAACTCTGGATGGAAATATTACTGCTATCATGGGTTATACAACTTAGATAAGCAGTGAAATGTCTTATAAGCGAGTCCTCGAAGTACGTGGGAGAAAATAATACACATCATGATAAATCATGTTTAACTACCTGATGGGAATGGGGGCACCTTCCTATTTGATATTCCTCAATTTCTCATCCATATTGCAGTCCACCATGCTCCATCGATCGGTAGTTTAGTCTATTCCATTCTTAAAAATTATTGACTATAGTTTGTTTGGTTTATTAAACATAGTTGTGGCAGGCATACAGGTTTGTGAATGAGAATACAAGGTGATGGAAATGATTAGCTCTGATGACGACTCCATGAGGGTGCATGATTGCCATTTGAGGGAGCTACCATTCTCTAGGTAAAGTTGTGTATCTTCCATAGGTATCTAAGCGATATGAAACCTTTTGTTATCTTTTTACCATAATATTTTCAAGCAATAAAATAGTAATCTAAACTATAGATATAAGGACATATGAACTCGAGCATCATATAAAATGGTATGGTCAATATATGCAATATCTACGTAAAGGAATTGAATCGATATACATGTCAATAAGTGGTAAAGCATTACTGCATGTAGAGGCATTATCAAAAGTGGGTTTTAATGAATGGAAGGTAGTTTACTAAATGATGGAGCACTCCAATGACCATAGCGGGTAGATACGTGGTTCATCAATTTTGACCATGAGTAAACTAACAGGTTTATCCTCTGAGTGCTATCCATAAATCCCATCTCCTCTAGCACCTAAATTTGTTGTGTGTCACATTAACTTGTAATAATTTTAAATCAAGTGTTGTATCCAAATAGAGAAGGTAACATATTTTTGGGTCAATTCGATCACGTGGACGATTTCATTATACTTGGTAATATTCATGTTGTGCCATATGCAGAGTGTTACCCAAGGAGTTTAAAAGTAAATGAAATAAAGGAAATGAATGGATACTTGGAGGAAAACAAAAAGGTTGCAAAATCAAAACAAGAGAAATACATGAAGAGTTTCTTCTAAAATTTTAAATAGCCATCGAAACAGAAAAAGAGGGCTAGAATTTTTTGGAGTAGAAGCAAGTGAAGAGGATTAGAAGGTTTCAAGCTATTGTAAAAGGATTGTCTCACCTTGTATGTAGAGAGGAGGTTTTGAATATAAGTTTTATTGCAGATTTTTCTCCTATATGTATTGAGTTTTGTTGGCATCTTTGCCACATTCAATTTTTTTGTAATATTTTAAGTTCTTAAAACTACTTTTTCTTATTCTTCAAAACTCATTGTAAAAATTCCTGTTGCTCTCTCTCTTTTGTAAGAAATTTTGTCTAAGTTTTCTTTTCATCCAAGTCAAAGAATGAAAAAAGATCATTTCCACTCGGCATGCAAGCAAATTTTTTGGTTTATATTTTATCATGTTGATGAAGCAAAGACTAGGTTTTGCCAGGCCTTCATAGCAACAGTTCTTTTACGCAAAAATATGTTCAAAAACCCTTATGACAGGTGCATGGATTAAAGTGTTGAGACCACGAGCAAAAATAAATATGACTGGACGTGCGAAGCGAGGTTTTTCATGCCCATATTCCAGCAAAGGTTCCTTTGTGGTCACAAAAGATCATTTCGAGCAATATGAAGAGCGAAAACCCTTTTTGAGCTATGAGTTAGGTGAATGAGAAACATCTAAATCAAAGCACATGATGGGCCCCACTAATGGAAAATGTTGTTTTGGGTAGGAGGCACTCCAAAAGGCCCTTTTAGGCTTACAATCAGGCAAAAATCACGTGGGGCCCAGTATCTTTCATACCCATTATGAGGAAAAACTCCTCACTGCAAGAAGGGGTAAAAAGCCAAAAATGATCTTTTAATCACTCAAAGTCATGTACTGGCCCACCACACCACCCTGGCAACAAAGCATGGTCAAAGTCAATGCAATCCATGTGGTACCAATGGATTCACCCCAAAAAAAGTTGTTTCAAGGATTTTCTCCCTTGAAAGCCCCCTTCGAGCTACCTTTTATGCACAACACTCGTAGGGCCCACAATTCTAAATTTATGTTTCACTCGAAAGAGGTGGCGAGACTCTCTTTCATGCATCTTTTGGGAGAAACCCCCTTTCACCTCTCCCTTTAGTGAAACCACCCCCAAGCACTTTTTTAGCAATGAAATCAAAATTAGAGGGTATGCTTTCATATGTTTAATGATGGTGGGTGTGAGGGTGATCAAAATTTAATTCCCAAATATTTTAGGATCTGATATTTGCCATTGAGGTAGTGCCAGCAGGTAATGAGATATCATAAAATGTAAATATTACCAACTGCATTGATGAGATACAATGTTTTCAACAATAGAGTTAGATGTTGCCATACCTCATAACTCTTGAAGTACCACCAAATCAAATATTTCCTACCACAACGATGGATTGCAGTTGAGCATTAATGTTTTAGAGGTGGAATCCTCTATAAAAACTAGCAAATTCAATGTTTTAAAGATGGATAATTTTCTTGAAAGCTTTGTAAACTCAAGCTCTGCTATGAATGCAAGGAATTATTGGCTCTAATTATAATCCACTTCTACGTGCAAAATTTTAGTCATTTATTTATGTTAAATTTATTTCATTTTCAAAAAGTTTAAATTCTATTCCTAGATTTAGCTGTCGGTAAAGGGTGAATGTTGGAATATCCCTAGAAATTGCATGTTTAAGGAATTTTGGTTTTGGTTTCTATTTGGTTCTTTGTGTAAAATACTGTTGGTTTGAGGTGAAATTTTTTGATCTTGCTACATGTTCATCATCCCTTCTCAATCGGCTTACAACCCCTTTTCCCATTCCTTTCTTGCTATCTAAATTTGCAAACCAAAAGTAGTTAGTAAGGGAACCAGACCTCTCTAGAGATTGGCATGGGATTACATGCTTTGTTTCTACTCTTGGAATATGGTATTACTAATATAATTATGATTGTAGAACTAGGTGCTCTCATCGATGGATTTCCATAGGGCAACCACCTAAGAGAAATTATGGAAAATTATGGTGATGACTTGTTCATCGACAACTCTAGAGTAAAAATGTACCCTTAATATAGATGCATTGCATTTTACTTTTTTTTTATAAATACACCATTGGGTCATGAGATTGCTAATTTGCAAAGGAGTTATCCTTAGAAATTAATGGGGGTAACGTGTTATTTATCTTTAAAATCCATTTAATTAAGTATAAAGTAATGTGTCGTATTATGGTTTTAGAAATTCCTTGTTTGGTTGTGTTTTGGAAGCTTGGAATTGTTTGGATAACTCCAGTAAAGTATTAATAAGGGTAATGATATTAATACTTGAAATATCAAATGTTAATATTACTAACACTTGGTATTAATTTAATGGAATCAATAGCTAATTCTAATGAGGTATCTTGATTTAATCATAGGACATTGGAATTGTGCTTATGTATTGTTAATAAAATATAAGTGTCTTGTATTTTTTTTTGTCGAAGAGAAGCGGGGAGGGAAGAAAGTAGAGAGGGGAGGGCTCTAGTCCCTCCCTTGCTCCCCCTCCCATGGCTTCTGGTTCCTGCCCAGTCCCTGGCTCAACCCAGGTCATCCCTCCCGGGGAGTGGTTGTTTGCAGATGATCTCCTGGAGGGAGATCCTTCTCCACTATCTGCGCCCCTCCCAGCCGGCTAGGGTTTCCTTGGTTGTTTTTTCGGACTGGTGCTTCCCAGGGATCCCTATTTGGTTGGGGATCCCTTCCCTTTTTCCCTTAGGCTTCCCCCTGGGGTTTTTTGCAGTTTATTTGCGTGGATCTGGTCCCCTATGTTTCTCGGTGCGGTGGAGGTGATGGTTTAGGGTTTGGACAGCTTCCCACTGTTTTAGTTCCTAAGGATCCCATCCCTGTGACTGGTTCCTCTTCCCGCTCGAGATTCCTAGTCCCTAGATCCCTGGTCCCTTAACCTGCTGTTTCTTTTTGTTTTGTCGGGATGGGATCCTCTTCTTTTTTCTCGGGGCGGGTTCATCGTGGTGCAGCTCTCTGGTCGCTTCTCGATGGGCTGGATTCTCTCTGTGCTGGCTGTCGACTTCCTGCAGGATGGCTCTCGCTGAACGATATGTTTTCTCGGTGGGCGGGATGGTTTCTCCACAGGGCGGGATCCGCCAAATCCATCGGTTTTCCCGCGAGGCGGGATCCTTTCTTTTCTGCTAGTTTCCCGGATGGCGGGATTTCCCTGCTGCTTCCCGTTAGGCGGGACTGTTGATGGTGGTTTTTACTGCTTCCCGCAAGGCGAGATTTTATTGTAACGATTTTTCTTTGCTTCCTGCTGGGCGGGATCTTCTCGATGGTGGTTTTTAGCTACTCCCCACTGGGCAGGATCTCCAAAACTACTTTCTTTCTTATTTGTTTGTTTCCCGCTGAGAGGGATTGTTTCATGCTTACTGTTACCGTTGGGCGGGATTTCTGTTTTGGTGTTCAGTTTCAAGGGATTGATGCCCTAGACCCATTGCTTATGTAATCAGGTTTTGGGATCCTTGTTAAAACCCACTGTAAATACAAACACTACTTACCAAAAAAATCATAGGACATTGATTCCATGCTTGTAAAGGCTTTTCTTCCTTTCCCGTGTTGATTATATTTATAAATGCATTTAGGTTTAAGCATATTGTTTGTTTATAAATACATTTAGATTAAACATTAGACATATTATTAATGCTTGCAAATATATTAAAGGAAAATATTATCAACCTTAGTAGAATATCAATTAGCATTAATCTTAGTTAAGAAACACCATCTTGTGCTTTGGGTATTTATTTCATGAACGAGCGCATGTTATTGATTTCATGACTATATTGACTGTCATGAGTTAAGGTAACCTTGAGCGGATCAAGGTGTCATCGGCTCTTGAATAGTAGTAATGTTTGATGGATGGATAATGCCTATGATCAAAGAAGGAAGGCTTCCCTTTTTGTACCCACAAAAAAGGTAGTGAAGGAGGATGGTTGATGAAGGAAGCAAGTGAGAGATGAAGGAAATAGAAGGAAGTTGTAGAGTGCATCACTATAGAGGCTAACTGGTAGTACATAGAGGTACTTCACCTCTAGTTTTATTTATTTGTTATGCTATTGTTTAGAGAATGTTGATTTCTTCTATATATGCTTGTTCTTGTAATTGTTATGCTATTTTGAATTATTTTGAGAAGAGTGTGCTTGAGTGCAGTGTTCTTAGTAGTCTCAGGGTTTTGTTAAGCCTCTAGTTTATTATCGTGATTGGTACCAAGAATTAACATGGCTCAAAAGATCAAATTATTTAGTCTCTTATAATATTTCAAGTATGAAACATTTTGTAAAGGGGATGGATTGTTAGGTACCCAAGATAAGAACTTAATATTGAGCCATAAATGAATTATTGGCTAATATGGACTTGCTATGATGTAAATGTGTCCATTATGTATTAAGGAATACCACATGTCAATATAGAAATAGCTAGGAGAATAATCTCATAGAATTGCATATGTAACTATCAAGGAATATTGTCATATGTAACCATCATGGAATATTGTCATATTATTATTATGCACTTTGTAACTCATGGAAGGTGAACCACCACATGGATGACCTTATAACTCATGGAAGGTGAACCATCACATTCTTGTATAAAGAGAAATATACCCCCATTGTAAAAATAAGGTTATGTATGAAGTATTCTTGTAGAATTCATGGCTTATCGAGTTGGAGATCTTATGGAGTGGCTTCCTTCTAATAAGGAGCATTGTATGATGTTGCCCTACCTCAAGGGTATTATAAATCTTTATTTTATTGTGTGGATTGTTATTGTGCAATTTATTTATGGATACATGTATATTTTATATATTGATGAAATATTTCTTGTAATGAGGAGAGGTTCATAATAGCTCATATGCATTGCACTTGCACTAGGTCACTAATGCTTAGAAAATACCTAACCCTAGGGTATGTCTATTTACTCTTATCCACCAGGATGCTATGATTACCCTTTTTTATATACATACAAGGGTAATTCTATGCTAGTGGGATTTATTTCTTTATTGGTATACATGTGATTACATCTGTTGGCACAAATCAGTCTTGGTTCTCTCCACTCTCCTTCTTCTTAAACCAACATTCATTTCTTCCTCCTTATGAATTACTTCAGATCTTGGATTTTTCAATGATGTCAAATGATGATCCTATATTAAGATATACAACTTCATCCTTATACTACTATATTTTTTATGGCTAGTGGATCCAAGGTTCCTCCTTGACTTTATATATATCCTTATTTATCTCACATATTTTACTTGCTTTAAGATATCATGTGATGGCTCATGTCTCATTGTTCTTTGGTTCATATATATGTCCATCCATAATATTTATATTTATCATAGGATGATGATGCTAGGATTCATCACTTGATTCTTCATGCAATATCAATCTTCTTTTTCTTCCTCTTATCTCTCTTGTATATCCCTTGACCTTGCAAGTATATATACATTCTTAATCTCTCCAAGTCAAGGTATATACACTTTTCTTCTTTTATCTTCCTCCTAAATAGCTCCTTGATAATCAAGGAGGGAATAATATGATTTTTGTGAATTAACATGCATCTTCTCTAGATTGTGCTTATACTTGGACATTATATGGCACCCCTTCCTAGTTATTTATGATATGGTTAGGACTCCTATATTTTTTCTACATCCTTTGCATCTTCCTCTTTCTATGATCACTCTTCTAAAGCTATCATAGTTCACTAAAATTTTATTAATTGAACATCCTCATTGTTAGCTTAATCAGAAAAACAAGAACACACTATACTAGAAAAAATGAGCAAATCTCCTTTTCACATGACTATTCTCTCACTATTCCTTTATTCCTCCTTCCACATGACTATACTCTTTTTCATTTTCTTCTTGAACTTCTCTTTTTCATATTCCAAAAATCTATCACAATTACCTATAATTTTATTGATTAAAGCACATATATCACAATCAATAGAACAAGTACATTACGATAGCATATAGCAGGATGGTCTCTCTTCCTTTTGCTACCCTCTTTAACCCTTTGGTTTTCAAGGGCTTCTCATGGGATAGGATATATAATGTATGAATATTATTTTATGGTGTTTGTATGTCCACTAGTTATTCTATGAGTATCTATTATCTATCAAAATGTTAACAGGGACAACTTCTTTCTTCTTGTATTCTTATGTTAACAAGAGTATGGGGAAAAGATATGCTTACCTCTCCAACATTCACCTTACATTATGCAATGTTAGGTTGGATACTACCTTCACTTCAACCTTGTTTGCTCATTTTGCATGGTTGTCTTCTCTCTCATCATTATTCTCATAAAAAAGAGAATGAGGGTAGGATATGCCCACTTTTTAGCATTATGACCTCACATTAATGTTATACTATTGGTTATCCTACCAATATATCTTTTTTCCCCTTTGTATGAATTTGTATCGCTCCAAATTTTTTGCATCCCTACCTTCAGGCTATTGGATCCACGCCCGGAAGGAGGATGGGAAAAGGATGGTGCGGTACCTCGGACGAGAGGACTTTGCGAAGGTCCCGCCTCTCAAGGGAGGTGCATTTTGGTGATTTTTCGACGGATGGTGGGTTCACCGGGGAAACATTTGGCGGCAGTTTCCACGCCTAGGTTTTGGGAATGAGTTTTGATGAGTTCGTTTTATTTTTAAACATTCATCCTAGGTTTGGCCGAATGATTCTAACTTAAACTACATGAAAATGCAATTTAAATGAATACAACAAACAGAAAAGAAAGCAGAAACAGAGAATTTGCGGGAGGCCAAATGAAGATTACCTGATCCGGAAGTCGATGAAGTTTACGATTACTTGTAGCGATCTGGATCGTCTGCAATTCAACGGGATCGCCTTCAATTTGATAAAATCGTCTAAAGCGACAGGATCGTACGCAATCGACGAATTCGTCGGACGAATTCATCGAGAGACCTGCAAAACGGCAAACAGATGCGAAATACAAGAAATTCTATTTTGTAAACGAGGGCAAACTATATGAAAAAGTAATATGAGTATTGAACAATATACAAGAACAAAAGTAAATGCAAATCATTGTGTTTAGATAGCGAGAATATGATCTTAATATGCAAACTAGACAAAATGGGTGAACTCCAGATGCAATATAGTATAAAAACTGAATAGACAATCTAATTTATAGCATAAAATGACGAGAGAAAAGAGAAAGAAGAGCAAACTCCGAGGCACGGATTGCCTCGATGTGTCTTGCGGTCGAAATCGTCTCGCATCGAGACGAGATCGTCCCGAATTTGATGAGATCGCCTCCGATCTTGACGGGTTCGGTCGGCTGCGATAGATGCTGGCTCCGGCTGAAAACCGGTGGTGTACCTGCAATAAAATTAATATAGGACTAGTGCAAGAGCAAATTTGAAGTGTTTTAGCGCATAGGGAGTTGATTTACATAAAAATTCAGCCTGGGGTTGGGGAGGGAAAAGTCTTAGAGTTAAATAGGCATAGGATAGTTGTTGGGAGGTTGGAGATCATCCCAATTTGGGAGATCTCCAACGGGGGAAGGGTCCCAACGGCGCGGACACGCTTCGCCCGGATTGGAGACCCGTTGGAGAGGATTCCAACTATGCAAATTCAGTTTTGCGACGAAATCGTACGGACGTTCTAGTCCGGACGAAATCGTCAAATGCAGGGGCGATATCGTCCGATCGGAGACGATATCGTCAAGCGGTCAAAACAAGCTGCTAAAAATGGCACGAAAAAGGAGGAAACGGGTTTCTCGGCGGTTAACGGGCGGTTTGGGAGGTTAAATTTGAATTTAAATTTATTTACTAAGGTGAATGTAATTATTCCAATTTCTTTGCGCCAATTTTAGGGTGCTACATTTTGCCCCCTCTTTAGCGAATTTTCCGAAGAAAATGCGTTAAAGATGAGTTCTTCTCGATCTACGAGAAAGCAAAAAATTATTCCCATTTTTAGGCGACGATTCTTGGTCGAATCGTACGACGGCTTACTATGGTGCCCCCTCTGTGTTTTTACCCAAATCGAACGTTTGCGGTAAAAACACGGAAAAGCAAAAATTATTGTTGAATTATTTTGAATAAAATTAAGAAAAATAGGGTAAAACCCTAATTCATTATTCTTGTTCATTTTCTTGTTTTTAGAGCTACGGAGCAAAAATGGTAGAGACAAGCGCACGGATCTGCGAGAGGTCCGCCGCGGTCTACGGGTAAGGGTTTAAACTTAGTTTAGATTGATTTAATTTGAATTTACATGCTTTGTAAATGAATTTTAGGATGAATTTTGAGCATCGCGGCCGTTTTTGGCCATCGACGTCGTCCGGACGAAATCGTCTCAAGTTCGTCAATTTCGCCCAAGGGCGAAATCGGCGAAAAAGGGACGATTTCGTCAAATTAGAGACGATTTCGACACGCGAAATCGGAGACGATTTTGCTCAAATTTCGGACGATATCGGCCAATAGTGGGCGATATCATCTATTGCAAAAATTTGATCTTTAAGTTGCATTATTGATTGCTAAAATTGTTATTAATGATTGTTTGTTGTTTTGATTGTTTATGCTTGCAGAGAGGATTACTAAAGAGCGAGAGAGTGGAAATATGGAGGATTGAGAGATGACTTGGCTGCTCTCACACAGGCAGAGCGGGATCGGCGGCACGAGCCGGCTTACTACATGTGGCGAGAGATGCCACAAGTATCTCTAGACATGGGGCTGCTGACGGCCCTAGCGAGAGAGGTGGTACCCGGGCTCTTCATGCTTCCGGTTACCGACGGGGAGATGACTCCCACACTAGAGGATGTATGGAGGATTCTTAGAATCCCCATACAAGGGAGGATGATCACACCTACGGCCAATCAGGGCCACGCGATGGGACGACTCTGCGGTGACCCGAGCTTCGCCCTGGAGAAGGGCGGAGTGAACATCGAGGCACTTCGCCAGATGCAGGGCATCTACAGCGACACGAGTTTTGGGTGGGGTGGTTGGTGGACTTCTGCTGTGCCACCGGAGCGGATGCGAGGGTACCATGGATCTTTGGCAGATGTGATCTGCGACATGCGCGACCATGGCTACAGATTTTCTTGGGGCAGCTTTGTTCTATGCAGGTGTACGGGATCCTTTACGGGGTCGTGTACAAGGGCGGGCGGTGTCCGGTCATGACATCGCTCCTACGAGGTTTGGTGCTTGGGAGCACATTGCGGTGCGGAGGCCGGTAGGGCTTCCAGCGATAGGGGTTGATGGGGAGAGGCCCCGAGTCTTCTCTTGGTGGCTCCGGAGAGGGGCACGGCGACGGATCGACCTGCCGGTGTCCCGGAGACTCTTGGATGACTTGGTCCCAGGACCAGGATCACTGGAGGCCGTGGAGGCGGCATCCGGGGTGGGCGAGAGGACGCACGGGAGGGGCTCGCATCAGGCGAGTCTGCTAGCTACGGATGGAGAGGGGAGAGGTGGAGCTCCACCGCTACGACCGAGTGTTGCGACAGTTCGGTCTACGACGGGGGATCCCATCTCTCGGGGATTATGAGTTTTCTCGGACTATCCGGGATAACACCACGGTTAGCGGGGCTCCGGATATGCGGCGATTACGGAGTCGGGACGCGGACGATGCCCCCATTCGGCCGGTGGATGGGGACGACACGAGGGTAGTCGATGGCTATGATGCCTAGTACGCAAGGCATCCGCCCTCCTCGGATGACGAGGGCACAGGGACCGATCCACGCAGTTGTGCATCGGATAGGGAGGCGGCGCCAGGCGGCGGTAGAGGCAGCCCGGGGTCACGGCGAGAGGAGAGCAGAGGAGGCCACAGGCACAGGAGAGGCCATGGCGGAGGGAGAGGGAGAGGAGGGAGGCGAGACCCCCATCTCCACGAGAGGCCACCATCGCTCGATAAGGGCAAGGGTGTGGACATAGGAGAGAGTAGTGAGATGGCTACTCTCCGGGCGAAGAGAGATCGTCTGCGAGCTCGGGTGCGGACGTTACGGGATGCGGTGCACGGCACCGAGGCGAGGTGTCGCGGCTACGAGACGAGAATGCTCGTCTCGGGGCACGAGGCGGAGGGGTAAGCACTCGGGGAGCTGCTGCGGTCGGTTTCTCGGACCGCATTCTATCGGGCGCTATACTACCGGGCGGTGCCGAGAGGGCCGGAGGGTACGGCTGCCACCTACCATAGCGAGATCCCTATCAGGACAGGGTCGACGAGGAGCTCATCCCGGTCGACGACGAGGACTCGCGGTACCACACATACTGCGATGGGACCACCTCGCCCTCCGCATGGCGGGGGAGGAGATGAGGCCGAGAGCTCTAGAGGCTCTCAAGGCTAGAGGGCGGGATACTGCCACTGATATTGTATTATACTTGTATTGATAGAGGATTGAGTATGCCGAGGTGCAGATTGTGGCATACCAATCCGGTTTTGATGATGTATATATTACGTTGATATATATAGATGAGATATTTTTGATCATATGACTTGTCTTATGTGATGCTTATGATGCTTTTTATGTTTGATTGATTGATTGAGTTGATTGATGTAATGATTTTATTGATGATTCATGTAATTATGTCGTTTTGGAAAATATTATAACTTGGATGTCATGCTATAAATATTTTAAATGAAATAATCTGATGTAACAAATTGATTGGTTGTAATGAAATGTGATAAAAATAAAAAGAGATTTCTAACAATAATTTCAAAGGACATTGTCGCTATTATAGACCATTTCATGGAGTCGTTTGCTCACTCGGTCGTCAAGCTAGTCCCAGGATAGAAATATTGTTAAAAGAAAAGAGTGCTTAAGAGACTTGTCTTAAGACTTTTGTTGTGATGATGCAAATGATGATGATGATGATGGTTTGTTTTCAGATTTCCATGAAAATATTATGCATGAAATATTGTAAAATGATTTTTGGTAGGCATAAATTCCTAAGTGTGATAAATTTTTTGGATAATTCCTTAGGAATTATACCATCATTGCAAAATTGAAGGTTGACATAATGACATGAAATAGTGATAATGTGCATGCTTTTTGTTAAAAGAAATAGAATTGTATAACATAATGATTTAAGTCATATGGTTTTGATGAATTGATTTTTAAATGAATGGGTAATAAAATTGGTATAATGGTTTGCGCTAGGCATAGAATATGTAGGTATAGACTTATACCATCATCGCGAAGATCAAAGAAAGGATAGTTTTATTGCATGATTGATTTTTGATGAACGAGAAAAGATGAAAATGAGGACTTGCGCTAAGCATAAAATTCCAATTTTGGTTTTGAAACTATACCATCGTTGCGAAAGTCGATAAGATATATATGATATGTTTTGATTGAAATTTTTGATTTCTTCTATTATATAGTTGTCTTTGTGGTAAATAATTGTACTTGATTATTCCAAACAAGTTGCAAAAATAATATTTCAAAGTATTTTTGAAGACAAAAGTTAAATTTATAAGGAATCCCATGTGCATAAGTGAATTCATTGCCAATCTTGATTTATCATAATGATAGACAAAATCTCTCAAATACAAATGTGTGTGCAATTGCATTGTTCATTTACCAGTTTTGAGCAAGGTACTATGATACAAGTGATTTGAAGAAACCAACTAAGTGTTCATTAACCATGATGTAGATGCATATAACCATACTAGGCTACTATGTAGATCGGATTATCAAGAGCTAGCTAATCCATAAGCAGACATAGGTCTGTACAAAAGAAGGTCGCTAATGTGACGGACATATCGCCACGCTAGGAGTTACCCAAGGCCAAGCGGGTTGGGCACAAACCACTTGTTATGGGGCTTACCTCACGGTTTTCGAATAATTGAGAATTCCGGGGATTCAAGCTCATTCACCCTTCTTTTATTTTCAAAGGGTAGGGAAAGGGATTTTATTGCTTTTCTTGCTTTCTTTTGAACTTTGCTTATTTTTCTTTTTGTATTTCTTTTGCTTGATAATGCTTGGAACATTGGTGACATAACATTTTTCTTTTCTCTTTTTCTTGAATTTTTTCTTTTCTTTTTCTTTTTCTAGGGATACTTGCTCGGATTAGCTGTAGAGCAAGGGATTTTTATTCTGGGTAGGGGTGAGCTTGTCCTTTTGCCAATTCTCAAAGATTCTAGACCATGTGCATGATAGGATAGCAGGGGAAACTTTTCACTCAAGAAATCGGTTCTACTATGTAACAAAACATGGAAATTACAAATATAATCATTTTATTGTGAAAAGATGTGCTTGGTTTAAGTAAATAACAAGATCAATTCTCTATGCTCAAACTTTATTTAATTGAATTTTGTGAACTTTGATATAAGAGAGATTAGTAATCATGCCAGATAAAATCAAGATATTTATTGTGTGAGTGTGCAAGTGAGGGATGCCAAATAAATGCTAGTTTTGTCCAAAATAAGTTGAAACATATAACTGCAATAATTGTAGGAAAATAATGATTTTGAGAAAGTTTTGAGAATGTTGACTCTCTCTTTATGTTGTATATTGTTTTGGTTTCGAAAGAGTCAAGCATATAGCTGTTTTTGGATTTTTATGTTGATTTTTGTTTTGGAGCAAAAGGAACTTTACAAGTGCTTTAAATAAATGCAATAAATATTTTTGAAGATTTTTGAAGATTTTATGAATGTTTTTGAGGTTTTTGAATAAATTGAAAGAAATACAAGATAATGATTTTGAACAAATATATACATGGATGAAATGACCAAATTTATGCATAATAACGTTTGAGATGTAAAATATTCATGGGTTCTTTAAGTTCTTTACCATCTAAGGTAGATAATTTATACGCTCTTGATTCAAATTTTGCGGTAATGATGTACGGTCCGAGCCTGTTGGGCTCAAATTTACCTTTAAGTTCTTTGGTTGCATTTGTATTTTTTTGATTTTCTTTTAGAACAAGGTCGCCAATCTCAAAGGATCGATGACGAACTTTCTTATTATATGCTCTTTTAAGCTTGTTTTGGTATGCCCGGAGATGCTCTAAAGCATTGATGCATTTTTCATCTAGGAGTTCCAGTGGTCGAGTGCCAGCGCGATATTCATCTCCTACTTCGGTGTCTTGAAGTAGTAGAGCCAAAGAAGGAACTTCCAATTCAAATGGAAAAACTGCTTGGCACCATATGCCAAAACAAATGGTGAAGTGCCCGTGGGGGTTCGAACACTAGTTCGATAAGCCCACAAGGTTGGATATAATTGAATATGCCAGTCACGGCCAGTTTTATTGACTAGTCTTTTGAGAATTTTGATTAGGGTTTTGTTAGAAGCTTTTGCTTGACCATTACCACGAGGATAATAGGGAGTAGACCGGCGATGTTGAATCTTATATTTTTGACATAATTTTTTAACATCTTTATTTTTGAACGGAGTTCCATTGTCGAGAGATGAGATTTGCGGGAATTCCGAACCTGCGGATGATTTGATTAAAAATGAATTTAGAGACATGTGAACCGGTGCGGGAAGCTAAAGGCATAGCTTCAACCCACTTCGTGAAATACTCGGTGGCGGTTATGATGAACTTATGTCCATCGAGAAGACACGGGATTAATTTTACCAATAATATCCAAGCCCCATTTAGAAAAGGGCCAAGGAGAAGAAATAGCTTGCGGCTCTTGTGCAGGCGCATGGACAAGGTCGGCATGTTTTTGACACTTGTCGCAATGGCGCACATATTCATGTGCATCCGTTTCCATGGTAGGCCAAAAGTATCCTATCCGAAGGAGCTTTTTAGCAATGACGCTACCACTAAAGTGTCCTCCACAAGATCCATCGTGGGCTTCACTCAAGGCTGATTTAGACTCTTCTAAATTTAGACATCTTAATAGGATACCTTCAAAAGATCTCCTATATAAAGTATTGCCAATGATTACAAATCGACTTGCTCGTCGACGTAATAACCGACGTTGGTTGCGATTAGAATTAGCAGGGAAAGTCCCATTTTGGAGGAAATCAAATATGTATGTATACCAGAGTTCAGGAGTAGTTTCCTTGATTAGAAACACATCCAAAGGCTCTAAGCATGACTTATGTGAAGCGGGTTCCTGGAGTCGACGAATGATGATAGTAGCATATTCGTCGTCTAACTCCAAGGGTAGGAGAGATGCAGCGGCGGCCATAGCATCGGTTGCACGGTTGCTAGTTCGAGGAATGGCTTCCAAGGTAACTTGATCAAACAAGGCCATTAGTTGTAAAACATAGGCCTTATATGGGCGAAGTTTATCATCTCTGGTCTGATAAACTTCATTAATTTGGTTTATAACCAATTGGGAATCCCCAAAAACTAAGAGGTTTTTAATTTTAAGCGCTAAAGCGGCTCGTAATCCAAGGATTAGAGCTTCATACTCAACGATATTGTTGGTGCAAGCAAAGGTTAGTTTGAAGGACGAGAGGAATAAGATGTTTTTGCGAATATATTAAAATAATACCCGCACTTGCCCCACTCATGCATCGGGCTCCATCAAAGTATAAGGACCATTGTTCAACAAGGTCTGCCTCTAATTGAAGGCATTCATCAGGAAACTCGATAATGAGGGGATGAGTAGACTCTAAGGGTGCGGCGACTAATTGATCTGCTATGATTTGACCCTTAACGAGACTTCTGTCCTATGAAGGTGAGATCAAACTCGCTTAGAGCAAGAACCCACTTGGGCTGTGCGACCCGATAAATAAGGTCGACTCATGAGATATCTTAAAGGATCATATTTGGCAATGACATACGTTTTTGGCTAAGCATGTAATGTCGTAATTTTTGCGTAGCAAACACGATTGCTAGACATAACTTCTCTAACTGTTGTATAGCGGGTTTCATAAGCGATGAAGGTGCGGCTAATGTAATAATTAGCACGTTCTCATTTTCATCATCAAGGCTGAGCTAACATAGCTCCTAAGGCAGAATCTGAAGCAAAAATATATAGAAGAAATGGGCGATCAGATTTAGGCGGTGAAAGCATCGGAGGGTTAAGGAGATATTGCTTGAGAAGTTCAAAAGCTTCTCTACATTCTGTGTCCCAATTAAAGGGGACGTCCTTCTTAAGGAGTTTAAGAAAGGGACCGGTTTTGTCCGCCAGCTTATCAATGAAGCGACGGATAGCTTGAAGTTTACCTTGTAAACTTCGTAATTCAGATATATTAGTGGGTGCGGGCATATCAGTGATAGCCGCAATTTTGAGAGGGTCAATTTCGATACCACGTAAAGAAACTAAAACCCCTAATAACTTGCGGATTTAACTCCGAATATACATTTTCCTGGATTTAATCGAATGAGATATTCTCGTAATCGATTAAAAACTTTTCTTAAATCGTCTAAATGATGATCTTCAATAAGAGAGCGCGCTATAATATCATCTACATAATCATGTAGGATATTATGCATCATATCATGAAAAATGTAGGTCATAGCCCGTTGATAAGTTGCCCAGGCATTCTTTAGGCCAAATGGCATCACTTTCCAGCAAAAGGTACCCCAGGGGGTAATAAAGGTTGTTTTCGCCTGGTCTTCAGGAGCTATCCTGATCTGATTATAGCCGGAGAATCCGTCCATTAAGGACATCATCCCACTCCCAGCAGTGAAGTCAATAATTTGATCCATATTTGGAAGAGGAAAGTCGTCTTTAGGGCATGCAGCGTTAATATCTCTGAAATCTGTGCAAACCCTAACTTTGGTGGCTTCTTTCTTGGTGATTGGGACTACATTGGAGATCCATTCAGCATAATCAATAGCTTGTATGAAGATAACATTCGGGAGTTTTCTAACTCCCCTTTGACTAGCCGAGCCACTTTGGGATGCATTTTTCTAAGTTTTTGTTTAACAGGTTTAGCATCCGGATGGACCACTAGATGGTGCATGACTACAGAAGGGTCTAGACCTGGCATATCTTCATATGTCCAAGCGAAGACATCTTCATACTCTTTAAGAAATGCTATGTATTGTTTTTGTTTTTCTTGACTTAGTTCTGCTCCAATGTTGATTATGTGAGGGTTGTCCTCAGTTCCAATATTAATTTTAATGACATTTTCTACCTCCATGTGTAGATCTCTTTCAAAATTAGGTGGGGCGGGTGAAACGCCCAACTCTTGTAATTCTTGTAAAGTTAATTTAGATAATTCGTTATGAGGGTCAGTGGCCTCAAGTTGAGCTATGGTTGGTATAGAACCATCAAAATAAAACCCGTTGTACAACATCTCTTCAACGGAGACGTCATGGAAGATATCTCCTTCCAACTCTTCATCGGGGTCAGCAATCATTTCAGGGTATGCTATGGATAGCATGTTGCATGAAAATGACGGATTTTTAAGAGGCAAATCAACATGTCTATCCAAATAGTCTTGATAGCATATGAGATGATCATCCTCCTCAAAAGGAAAGGGTTGACCTTTACTAGGTAATAGGCCCACACCACATCGGGCAGGCCATGGTTCTACCTCGAAAGGTTCTTTCATGCCATTTTGGAAAGGTCCTAAGCCTTTCCCTTTATATCCCATTTTAAGCATCATGGGTTTAGCTTTAATATAATCGTTGGTAAAATAGCACCGAGCATATCCATCATGATGGGTTTTGATATTACGAGGGATTCTTCCCCGGTCATATCCTTTGTAAATGAAGGCGCAACTCCCGACTTGGTAAGTACTTCCCATAGGTTGTGGGAGGCCCAAAGTACGAGGAGATGGCGGCAATTGATTTAAAAGGTTTGAATCTTGCATGAAAGCATTCATTTTTCTGATATTAAGGTTGTAGATAAATCTGGTAAAAGATCATCAGAAAGGGCATAAGATGTAGAAGGCTTATTACCTATGTCTTGAGATGTGGAAGGTATGATAGATGTGTCTGAAGGTTTTGAATTTATGGGATTAGGACTTGAAGAATTGGTTGTAGTTTTAAGAGCTTTTTGATGTTCTACAGTAATTTGTTTAGAAGGTGGTTGATCTATATGGGAAGATGAAGTTAATGGAGGAGGAATAGATGAAATGATGGGTTTATATTTCACAGTTTTAGATGAAGAAGAACTAGGATATGTGGATGACGGAGCGAGGGCAAAATTGCACTCCAACTGGTTCTGCCAATGCGCACATATCAAAAGGTCTAGGGTCACCATGAATAGTGACCAACTGATTTTTAAACTCAAACTTAACACATTGGTGTAAAGTTGATGGGACTACTCGCATGGCGTTAATCCAAGGGCGACCCAAAAGTATATTGTACGATGTTGGGCAATGTACAATAAACACGATTGTCTCAAGGGTTCTAGGACCAACTTGCAATGGGAGGGTAATGACTCCACACGTTTCTTGTGTTTCGTCATTAAAGGCTTTGATAATCATATCAGTCTTCTTCATTTCATCACTTCTAAAACCAAATCGTTGGTAGAAGTCAAAGGTGCGAGATGTTTAGAGATGAGCCATTATCAATCGGGACTCGTTTGATGACTACATCCCCAATTAAAGCTGTAATATACAAGGGATTATCCTTGTGTAAAGCTGTGTTGTGGGATATCTTTATCCCGAAAGTCAATACAATCAATCTCTCGCGTGATGATAGTATTGGCCATAGCTTGAGGTTGGATGTTTTGAGGTACCATCATCTGGCTCAAAGTAAGCATCAATTCATCCCTATGGGTGGGGGAGGATCTTAATAAATCTAAAAGGGAGATTACGGCGGTGGTATTAGACAACTGTTCATTAATGTTGTAAGGGGGTTTAGGTTGAACAATAGGAGCATTATTTCCTTTATTAGGATTTTTCAGAACAAATGGAGCTGGTCCATCGTTCTGGTTTGGTTCTTGTTGGGGATTTTGAGCTTGTTGTCGGGTGACGACTCCGATGGTACCTACAATGTTATAGTGACGACGTTGAAACGGTCTCGGTTGAGAGTTTATGGCTTGTTCATAAGGAAGGACTTCATTAGAAGAAGGTCGAGTAGTGACTCTTCCGGGAAATGGTTCTTCTGGAACATTAGCATCTGTGATAGGTTGAATAGGATCTGATTCGTTTTTAGAACTATTCGATTGAATGGTGTCTACTTCACTTTCACTATCTGACTCTATATCGCTAGAATCAGAAGTTTGAAAATTATGTAAGGGCCTGGTTGTAACCAGGGATAAGGTTGTGTCGAATGTGTGAGAGTCCTGAACAGGTAATTGCCCGCTAATGGTTCCTACATATCGGGTAGGAGGGGGAACATTGTGATGTTCAATTTGATTAGCTACCTCTTTACCATGTCTTGGTAAAGGGTGTTGAAATATGTCTAAAGTTTGATTGGCATTCGATTTTGATTTTGGGGAGCAGATCTTTTGAGTATTATTAGGAGGGTTTTGTTTGGGTTGGAAGGCTTGCACTTCCATTTCATTATTGTCAATCAAATCTTGTATTTTATGTTTCAATCTCTTACAAGCGTTGGTAGAATGTCCAGGGACCTCTATGAAAATCACGGTGCAAATCGGCTCTATATCCGGGTATGCTTGGGTCGGGTTCCCGGATAGGTGGCGGTTGGATTAAACCTCTTTCAAGAAGTTGAGGTAAAATAGTTGATAAAGGTTGGTTTAATCTAGTGAACTCTCGAGGAGGCTTATCGGGGAGGTTTCAAGATGAATTTTTTTGTTGTTTTTGTTGCATTGACATTAGCAACATTTTCTGCTGTCGGTGACTCCATCACCGACAATCTGTTTGTTTTTATATTGATTTCTAGATGTTTTCTCATCATCCTTCTTTCTAAGTTGGCCTCTCCTAATGAGGGCATCTTCTACTCTTCGAGCTAAGTCTATAGCTTGATCGAAGGTAGTCAAAGTAGTTGTTGATAGTTCATAAGAAAGTTGTTCTTGTAAATTGTTAATGAAAATGTCTAACATTTCCCTATAGGGTAGCACAAAGTGCAGTTTTCCTGTCAATTGTCTCCATCTTGCTAAGAAATCAGCAAAACATTCGTCTTTATCTTGTTTTAAATTGTATAGGTCTTTAATAGTTACATGCCTCTCGATGTAGGCACTAAATTGATGAACAAATGACTCAATTTGTTTCTTCAAAGTTTCTTAAGGAATGAGTGGGCAATTGATAATACCACTCTAACGCCATTCCACCTAAACTTTTGGGGAACATTTTTAGTAATAGCAAGTCGTCATGCGATATGTCGTGACATGCTATCCTAAACATGCGAAGATGTTCTATGGGATCTTCGGTTCCTTTATAGATAGGCCGGACGGGCATGGGAAAATGTTTAGGGTATGGTTGAGCTACCACTATGGGATCCAATGGTTGGCTACAAATCTCTCGATAATTATACGAGGGACGGTAGGGATCTATCTGGTCCATACGTGAAGCCAATTGTTTCACCATAGCTTCCAAACTACTAGTTTGCCCCCCATATTGATTCGGTGGGGCATTGCCATAAGTGTTATGGGCGTAGGATGGAGGAACATGCAGATTAGATGCCATGTTACTATTGTGTAAAACATTGGTAGGAAAAATATTATGGAGGAGTTTTGAAGTTGGATTGTGTTGTATTGTAGATTGTTGAAAGTTTGTATTTGGCTTTGTTTTAGATTTTTGTCTATTTAAAGCATTTTGCTCAATAGTTTGGAGGAAGGAAGTAGTGAAGGGAATTTTCTTTTGTGCGGGAGTGATTTTAGGTTGAGTAACAGGTTGCTTAGGAGGTTGGGTGACCTGTTGTTTGGTCATGGCTTGGGCTATAGTGACCATATTCGCATTAGATGGTCCACCCTTATCACTTTCTTGATCAATGAAAGACAAGGGATTAGTTTGCATATCAAGCGCCCGTTCTAAGGTTGCTTGAGCATCACTAATTTCCCCTTTATCAATACGGACTGCCACATTAAGGACGTCGATATGTTGATTAAGAAATTTTTGAAAATGTTCCGCGTTGTCAAAAGTGATGCCTCCATTTGGAGCTATTCTAGGGGACGAAGATTCTTTAACACTTCCTTCTTGTTCCTTATCTTCACCTAAGTCTTCATCTGATTGACCTAGAGTTTCACCTTCCGGATTTGTATCTCCAAGAAGGACATTTGGGTTTTCAGTTGTATTTTGTAGCCAATCTTCTCCTTCTCCTAAAATTTCTTTACCATTCCTAAGTTTAGTCATGGTGCTAAGTTTTGATTTCAGCAAATATATATATATATATATATATATATATATGCAACAAATTAAAAGGTATATATTTATATATACCTAATGCAATATTGTAAATGAAATGTTTAAGTTTTTTTACTATGTTCTTTGATTTTTTTTTTTTGATTTTTGTTTTTAGTTTTCTTTGAAACAATATAATAAAGACAGACAAATGAAACAATAAATGCACACAATAATAATAAGGCTGAAAGTAGATGAACTAATCTTCTATGAATAACTTATGAATATCATTAATAGGTTCAAGTTGTTCAGGGGTCATGAAATGTTCTTCTTCAAATTGAAAGTTTTCTTTTAAGAATTTGATGAAAAGGGCTATGGTGATATTGTCTATTTCAGATCTTTGGTTGATAAAAGTAAAGCTCATGGCAATACTCTCGATATAGCACAGCTCACGGAACTCTATTCCATCTTTCCCTATCTGTGAGAACAACTTCTTGGTCCTCTACAAGGCCTAGGAATCGGTGTACAATGTCTGCATTCTCGAGGTATTCCTCGAAGCTGAACAACTACGAAGATACTAAAGCTCTCCTATAGGCTAACCACCTATGGCAAGCTCTCTGAAGTTCATGATAGAACACTAATTGATGAGGATCCAGGATTCTATCCAAGACTAGCCTCTTAATCTGTTTAAGTTGTGTGGACCTAGATGAAATGATACTAAGTCTTCTGATAAGCTCGTCCCACAAGGATTGATTTCTACTTGTTTCAGGGATACTAAGGACAGAATTAACTTCTATGGCTGCTAATTGGTTTACTACGTTTATAGTAACTGCTAACCTCTTTTTAGGAGCTACCATCTAAACATGATTTTGAACCTTAAATGTTTTAAAATGCATCTAAGTTTTAGTTGTTCTAATTTTTTTTTTTTTTTGTTTGCTTTTGCTTTTGTTTTCAAAAGGTTATGATGCATTCACGTCGGGTTCACCAAAATGTATCGCTCCAAATTTTTCGCATCCCTACCTTCAGGCTATTGGATCCGCGCCCGGAAGGAGGATGGGAAAAGGATGGTGCGGTACCTCGGACGAGAGGACTTTGCGAAGGTCCCGCCTCTCAAGGGAGGTGCATTTTGGTGATTTTTCGACGGATGGTGGGTTCACCGGGAAACATTTGGCGGCAGCTCCACGCATAGGTTTTGGGAATGAGTTTTGATGAGTTCGTTTTATTTTTAAACATTCATCCTAGGTTTGGCCGAATGATTCTAACTTAAACTACATGAAAATGCAATTTAAATGAATACGACAAACAGAAAGAAAGCAGAAACGGAGAATTTGCAGGAGGCCAATGAAGATTACCGATCCGAAAGTCGATGAAGTTTCCGATTACTTGTAGCGATCTGGATCGTCCGCAATTCAACAGGATCGCCTTCAATTTGATAAAATCGTCTAAAGCGACGGGATCGTACGCAATCGACGAATTCGTCGGACGAATTCATCGAGAGACCTGCAAAACGACAAACGAGATGCGAAATACAAGAAATTCTATTTTGTAAACAGGGGCAAACTATATGAAAAAGTAATATGAGTATTGAACAATATACAAGAACAAAAGTAAATGCAAATCATTGTGTTTAGATAGCGAGAATATGATCTTAATATGCAAACTAGACAAAATGGGTGAACTCCGGATGCAATATAGTATAAAAGCTGAATAGACAATCTAATTTATAGCATAAAATGACGAGAGAAAAGAGAAAGAAGAGCAAACTCCGAGGCACTGATTGCCTCGATGTGTCCTTGCGGTCGAAATCGTCTCGCATCGAGACGAGATCGTCCCGAATTTGATGAGATCGCCTCCGATCTTGACGGGTTCGTCGGCTGCGATAGAGTGCTGGCTCCGGCTGAAAACCGGTGGTGTACCTACAATAAAATTAATATAGGACTAGTGCAAGAGCAAATTTGAAGTGTTTTAGCGCATAGGGAGTTGATTTACATAAAAATTCAGCCGGGGGTTGGGGAGGGAAAAGTCTTAGAGTTAAATAGGCATAGGATAGTTGTTGGGAGGTTGGAGATCATCCCAATTTGGGAGATCTCCAACGGGGGAAGGGTCCCAACGGCGCGGACACGCTTACGCCGGATTGGAGACCCGTTGGAACGGATTCCAACTATGCAAATTCAGTTTTGCGACGAAATCGTACTGGACGTTCTAGTCCGGACGAAATCGTCAAATGCAGGGCGATATCGTACGATCGGAGACGATATCGTCAAGCGGTCAAAACAAGCTGCTAAAAATGGCACGAAAAAGGAGGAAACGGGTTTCTCGGCGGTTAACGGGTGGTTTGGGAGGTTAAATTTGAATTTAAATTTATTTACTAAGGTGAATGTAATTATTCCAATTTTACTGTGCCAATTTTAGGGTGCTACAGAATTCTATTTTCCCTATGTGTTCCCACAGGTTGGAACCTACTACCTCCCATGATTGGTTTGCATTCATATGCATGTATAACAAATTTGGTGGCCTCCTACTATTGGACCCCTACTAGCATCACCTGTTATTATATCTACTCATTCTTATCCATTTTAGCTTTTTAGCTTGCCACTTTGTTTTATATATGTGTGTGTATGTGTGTGTCTTTTTCATAGCACACACACATACATGGACCTTAACTAGTCAACTCTTTGTTCATTTTTAGTCCCTAACTAGTTGTTACTCATATAGGCCTTCACTGGTCACTAACCATCTTAGACCTTAAATCTTAGACCTTAACTAGTCAATGTCCATTGTACATAGCTACTATACTATATACATATACATGGACCTTAATCGGTTAACTATTTTCTCATTTTAGACCTTAACTAATCATTGCTCATATAGGTCTTAACTAACCACAGACCATTGTAAATAGTTATACATAGGCTTTACAAGCACTATTTATTTAGGATTGCATCAATCTTGGTCACACTAATCTCATGAAGATCTATGTTGATCATGGTTACATTACCTCGGAACCTCTTCATCTCTCTCTTAACCTATTTTGTAGCTTCATCTTTTCCTTGTCTTCCTTATTGTTTTTCATCTCTCTCTTTTCATCATATTTCTTCAATTATTCTTCTTCTTTAATCTAAAAATCTAATAATCATGTAACAAGACCTAATATTTAATTAAAAAACCACCCCAACTCATTAAAGCGATTCACATATATTTTTAATCATGAAATGGTAATAAGATGTCATTAAGTCTCAAAAAGTGGAGTACATCATGTCCAATGTGTCAGTGTACCACAATTAAAAAAATTGGCACATTTGACCATCCTCTATCCTCTATCTATGGGAAGTATACCATAATAAAAAATAGCATATCATCCCTCCTATCCCTAAGCCTATAATTTTGACTCATCCACTCCTCCATTTGGTGGTGCCTCAATTATGGTATGTTCATAGACCATATCCATGATTGCGTCAAACTCTAGGAATGGTGTGAAGGTGGTGATGGTTACCTCTGCTCTATGGAAATGGTCTAATGGTATATCATCTAGTAGTACATCTCCCTCTATTTATATTCCTAAAGATCATCTGTCACCTATTAAATATTTGCCTATAATAGCTTGGTTCCCTAATCCAACTATCCATTTTTTATCGGTCATGCTCTTTGCCCTTGCCTGTTACCTCTCTTGACCCAATTGATTCATCTCCCATCTCAACCTCTCTACCTTATCTCTCATCACATATCTCTTGACAACCATGTTTTAGACACCTAAAATGCATCATGTCGAGGGTGACTACTCATATGGACATGCTACAAGACCATATGGAAGATCTTGGACAAACTCCAAGATAGAGCAGTGGTTCTAACCACTCAATTTGGGCTCCTTGGCCTAATCAGTCTGAACCGTAGCCCAGACCTATGGTTTATAGGCTGAACCATGGCTGAGACCTATAGTTTATAGTCTAGACCGCAGCTGTGACCTACGGTCTTAACTGGAGTTCAGTTGGCCTTCAATCCGAGCCAAATCGGTTGGAATGACCATTTGATCTAGAAGAAGGTGGTTAGAGGATGGAAGATTCCAATCCAACTGTCCTAACCACCCCTTCTTGATCTTGGCTTCTCCATGAAGCCACCCCTAGCCCTTGGGTAGTCCTATAAGTACCCCTCATAATTAGGGCAAATAGAGGAGAGAGCATTGGATATTTGAGCAGTGAAGCCCTATCGAATTGTACACTCAATTGAGTATACTAAGAGAGACTATTGCACTTATCCCCTACCTACTTGCCAATATTCATGATGAATTGCATTATGGATGCCCTAGGAGCCTAGGAGAGCCAAGAAATGCATATTCGGGAAAACGAAGGCCCTTCACAGTGAATCAACCACCAAATCAGTTTGAGGACACTGAAGGTGACCCTTGAACATCAATTTGGACAAGGAGGTCAAGCCCACTGCCCTTGGAATTGAGGGTAAACCTATCATATTGCTAACCGTGGCTTTCAGTCATGGTTTACAGTGCAGACCGCTCATCAGAGCTATGGTTTGCAGTAGAGGTATCACCACCTTACCCTTTTCATTTTAGTCCAGTTAATTAGCTTAGTTTAGCTATTTTCATGGTTTAATTACAGTTTAGCAGACTTCTGACCGGTAGAATTAGGTTAGATTAGTTTCTTTATGTTATGCATCAAATAGGACATTAATGGATTCTTTATGCACTTTCATGCTTTATTTTACATAATTGATCCATGCATAGTGTAGTTGTTGTCTTTCTTCATGCAATTCTATGAATCTTGATTCAATTTACATAGTTTAGAAGCACTTTTCATGCTTTCTTGATTATACATGCTTAATGGTGTCTTTATGCAATTTTCCTAAAAGGGCCTCATCATGAGAGGCTGCCTATATTTTTGACACTCTTATGTTGTTTCTTGACCATAGGAAACAGATTCAAAGGAGACTCAACCATCAAGTTCCTTCCTCAATGCGAAGAAGAGGGCAACTCCACCCTAGAGTAGTTTGTGACCAAGTGAAAAGCACTATTAGTGTGCCTACCCCGTTGAGGGATTTGGCATTGTATTAATCATATCATCATTTGGGTGACCCTAAGAGGGGCATGATTGTAATCAAGATTCTTTGCAATTATTAATACAAGAAATATTTATTTTTGTTGAATCTATGCAATCTTGTCAATTTTATGCTTTGAATGAATGAATACGACATATTACAGTAGATGGGTGCACACTTTTTGGTTGGATCAGAAGGTGATCACGGTGGAACTCCGCAATTATAGCATCTTACTGTCATTTTTTTGGTTTTTTTGACTTGCAGGTATAGACCGTAGCTACCAGCTGTGGGCCAACAATTGAACCACAGGTTCAACCCATGGGCCACAGTCAGAACTGCAGCCCAGACCTATGGTTTCCAACAAACATAGCAGACAAAATTGGGATAAATCTCAATCGGATGTGGACTTGAGGTAGGCCCTATTTCTCACCCTTTGTAACTTTCTCTGTCTCTGTGTTTTTCCAGAAAGTTAAATTTTGAATGCAATTAAGAATTAAGAAAGAAAAAGGAAATGAATTAGGTCTTAGTTGCATTTATATTTTGTGTCATTAGAAAGGCGTTGCTAGGAATAGCGGATCTCTGATTTTAATCCTCCCTAGAATCCAACGTGCTTGATAGAATTTGTGTGGATGGTTTGCATGTGTGAGGCCCAATTAGTGGCCAATTATCATCGTAATGTGCATAGTCTCAAAGAGCATCTAGAATAGCTTGCATTTTTTGAATTTGAAACGTTCTTTCATTTGCATAGCATTTAGAAAATGAGCATGAATGCTATATGATGCATTTATTTTATGTACATTAAAAGGAACCACACACACCACTTGGCACTTAAATGCTAGTGAGTTGGGCTTGACATCCAACCACTAGTAGGGTTCAACGATGGTGGGCGTAACTTCCATCCGTTGGCCCAAATCCCGTGAACCTTTTGGATACTAGACCAATATCGGATCCAAGAACCTTTTGTACCCTAGAAAATTTGCATGTATTCTCTTTGGAGGGTATAACACTAACTGGGGAAAATGGGTGAGGATATGGGAGGACCTGTGCTCCTTGACCATGTGTGGGCTTCATTACCACACATTATAGGTTGGATTACGTGACTTGGAGTTCATAGCCAAGTTGTCGAGCTATGAGCGTACAGGTGAAAGCCATTAAACTGAGAATAAAATCCAACAAGTTTTGCAAAACACGATAAGAGTTTCTACACTGATACAACAAATCTTGAAAACACATCAAATAGTTTAGGACTCACTTTCAAAATTTAAAATGAGATAATCATTATTGTATACCTTGTTTGCTTAATAATAATACATCTAGATGCTAGGTACACAATGGTGGATACACGGGGTGGTCGACAAAGGTCCAAAGCCAATGTCGATGACCAACCCCTAACCAATTCACAACAGCATGTGTCAATTCCTCAACCACATGAGCGAACCGAACGTCATTCGACTAGCATTAGAGGAGATAACTCGACACGAGGGGAGCCTGTAGAGCATACCCTAGATAGAGGAGCTTCAATACACTCCTCTAGGCATAGGATAGAATAGGAAGCCTTCCAGCATGAGGGTGTTCCACTTGAGAGCCATTACTGAGACCGTAATGCACGCGTGTCCACGGGATCGGCCAAAGATTTTGTTGTGCAGGGGACCAGGTTGGTGCCCCTACGTACTAAGTCCATTGGAGGATCCATGGCTCCACCTTCTAAGTATAGAAGGACTAGAGATCCACCCATTCAGGGGTAAGTAGATAGGCTCGCTACCAAGCATAGGTCTAACCATACTCCCATGCGTGGTCCACCATGCAAGATCACCATTGATATATCAAAGGTGGGAGATAATGGCACACCGCCACATGAGCGATGGTGGTCTAGGTAGCTAGAGGGTCTAGGTAGTGTTTTAGAGTAGCTAGGCTACAAGCCTTCCACTCCACCCACTCGTGCCCCGAGTGAGCATAGCGTGAGTGTCGTCAAGACTACTAGAGAACATGGAGAGGCTTCTAAGTGCCCTCATGTCACACACCCACTATCTACGCATGGTGGTTCATAGTATAGGACATAGCAGGAGGCCAATGTCATCTTCATAAATAGAGGCAAAGGCACAACACATCAGTCCAATGGGTATAGAACCCACAAGGTCGCTCGTACAAAGCAGGGATACCAGAGGCCTCCCATGGTCGATCAGATCGATAGATCACATCGACTGGTATCAGAGTAGAAATTCCAACTCCTCCAAGATCAATTGGATAGCAGCATTGAAGATGAAAATATTCAAGCGTAGAGGCTCATTAGATAGAGGCTATATGAGTAGTGCATGCACGAAGAGCGTATCCTTACCCAGAAGGAACACGTGGAGCAGGAGGATAGGTTAGCTAGGGTTGGCCTATATCCTCATGATGAGCATAGAGAGCATGTATATAGGAAGGCTTTATCTCAAGCCGATATGCATCAAGAGCATAGAGATGCTCATACTCATGCTAGTGCCAAATAGAGGGAGTGACCACCATCGCTCGATAATCAGAGGCAGAGGCAACATGAAGAAGTAGCGGGAGATGGATACGAGCAAGAATATCCTAAGAGCTCTTGAGCTAAGGAGGAGGAAGAGCAATGCCCTCCATCTCGTACAAGGAAGATAGTACCTCCTAAGCCACCTCCACATCAACTTAGGGAGGAGGAATTTCTATCTTCAGAGGCCTATAAGGCCTTAGCCGAGAAGATCAAAGCCATCGAGAGACAAGGCATGACTATTCAAAAGTCAACATTAAGAAAATTCCATAACAAGCCTTTGGATCCTTCGGTGCCTACTCTGGCTTACCCTGAGCATTTTGATATGCCCTAGGTTGGACAAGTTTAAGGGTGATGAAGATGCACAGGAACATATCACGAGCTTTCTGGATGCTTATTTTTAGATAGCAAGCAATGATGCATTATTGTTGCATACTTTCATCATGACACTTTTAGGTCCAGCCCGAGAGTGGTTCAATCAGCTAAAGAAACATAGCATAACAAGTTTTGAGCAATTAGCTGATGCCTTTCTTGAACGCTATTCCTTTGGCATCAAGAAACATGCCAATATTTTTGATCTGGCTGCGCTAGCTCAACATGACGATGAGCCAATAGAGCAATACGAAAAGAGATGGAGGAGACTAATGGCAAAGTTGCCATTCCCTATTCCTACCATAGAGTTAACCCGAATGTTTATGAAGAGTTGTGCCAAGCACATCTCATTATTGTTGCAGCTGCAATAGTATCCTACATTCAAAGAGGCTTTGGTGCAAGCCAAAGTGATTGAGGACATCAAGTTGCAGGAAGGCAACTTGAAGCTCAAGAATAGGAGAGAGGGACAAAAGAAGAGTGCCACAAAACAATAGGGCAAGTAGGCCCATGTGAATCAAGTGGTACTGAATCTCCAAAGGGAGGACAAGGGGCAATAGAAATAGAATTATCAGGCCCAACCTCCCCCTATGCAATATGACAAGCGCAACAACAATTATAAGGGCAAGAACAAAGATCAACGCCCACCTCGCCAGTTCACACCATTGATGGAATCATTGACATTAATTTTCCATCAGCTATGCAAGGCCAAGGCGATTAGATTTCCCAAAGTCAAGATGATAGACCCCAATCAACCCAAACCAAATGGGTACCAAGAGGATCTATTTTGCATTTTTCATCGAACGAAAGGCCATGACATCGAGGTGTGCTGGAATTTCAAACACATGGTGCAAAATATGATTGAAAAAGGTGAGCTTGTAGTTTTGCACAACCCGTAGGTGCCCGATAATCATAATATGGGGATTTACAAAAACCCCTTGCCAAATCATGAGGCACCTCAAAACAACGTTGGTCAAGTCAACCAGGTGCGAGTCGAACCACCTACCTAGGGGTTCATAGGCATGGTGAATGTTGTCACTAGGCATGGGAGATATGAACAATAGAATCAACCTCATGCTCCCATTCAAATACAAGCCATGCCGAATTAGCAACCGACGCAAAATATTCCAGGCCCACCAACAAGACCGATGGTGACCATAAGGAGCAGGTTGGTCCAAAACCTGTAGATAACTCCTGTGAAGTTGTCAATATATGAATTAATACAGTAGTCCCCGAGGCACAGGGAGACTCTTATGGACATTTTGAGGTCCATTGAAGTACAGTCCCAGGATGCACAGGCATTTACTAATTTTGTGGGACATGTACAACAATGTCAGGAACCGATGATCCAATTTTATGATCATGAGATAAGGATGGTTTCTACAACTATGGCCGACCCACCATTGCACATAATCGCATGTGTTAATCACATGCCATTTAAAAGGGTCTTGATCGATATTGGCTCATCGATCAACATAATAACGACCAAGGCACTGAGTCATTTGAAGCTACCTAAATCACACATTGTGCCCACTACATTTACATTGAGAGTGTTTAACGACGCACTATGTTCGATTGTTGGCACAATTATCCTACCCATGCAGGTAGGTTTGAAGACCATTTCAGTAATGTGTCATGTGATAGAAGGGGCCATGCAGTACAACATATTACTCGATAGGCCTTGGATTCGTGAAATGCATTGTGTCCCCTCGATATTGCATCAGTGCATGAAATATATTCACGAGGGATAGGTTCACGTAGTGGCATCGAATGAAGAGCCATTTAAGTTTGTGAACCTAGCAGATTTTCTTGGGGGTTTCATACTCCCGTCAACGCACCTGGATGTTTGGTCATCATCACAAATAAAGAAACCAGGAGGTAAACCAATAGTATGTGCTCAACCAATGCCATCTGTGTCACATAGATCGAAGCACACCACTGCCACTTCCTTGAAACCATCGACATCAGTCATGCATCGGGATGATAGGAAGTTGAAGGTGAAAATGGGTGAGAAAGAGAAAGAGCGTGAGCCCGAGCCAATCACCAAGGAGGTTCCCATTCCCATGGAAGTTGAGGAACCCCAAGACAAAGTCAAGGAGGCACCTCAGCCTGCCTCACTTGCATCTTTAGTAGGGTCATCCGCACCATGGGTGATGGTACATCTCACTAATACCATATTAGGTGAGTACCTTGTGCAGAATGTGACCTTCGGACCGATTCTAAAGACTACACAAGAGATGGGCCGACCATCCACTCATCGTTACCCGGTTGGATCGATGGTTCCATTGGGAGAGCCGCCTAACCAGACTAACTTCATCTATGCGGGGCTAGATCAGCTTCCAATGCGAGAGCCCATGGATGAAGATGACGAGGAACATTTCATGGTAAATGTTTGTTATCTTTCCAATCCAGAGTATGCCATATGTATTTTTGAGCTATATCATTGGCATGGATACGACCTTGGTCTCTTTGAACAAGGAAGGAGGACTTCGCTGGAACCTCGTTATCAGTTAGTCACTGATAGGTTTGGTTTAGGGTTACAGATATGGGGGTAGGATGATTTACTCGTAGCATCCCTAGATCATCTGTACCTTAGTATGGCGGATGATGTGGATTTTAATCCATATCATCTGGATCCTTCCAAATTCTGGAGGAATCACCCTATGATATCTGTCGTCACCATTGAGCCACTCGAAGATCATCGTGAAGGGCTCCTTGAGTAGACTGAGACATAAATGAACCCTAGAGATCACCTAGGACACCAAACCCATGATGCAATCAATGACATAGATGTACAGGGGCATAACCCCATTACTGCAAGCGATCTCGAGCTAGGAGATCTTTGTAATGAAGATAAAGCAAAGTCCACCTTCGATATGAGTGGACCAAGCTATGACATAGATGAAGAATCCTCAAATGACGATGAATCTGAGGATGAAGTCGAAGGTGCCTATGTGAGGCCCTGGAATGTATGTCATCTATTGCCTATTGAGTCGATATAGGTTATCGAAGATATCCTTCCCAACATTGATTATTCAGGGGAATATATCGAGCCAGTTTTCTTGACAGCATCATACATAAGGTATAATTATTCAGCGGGCCATGACATACATTTTTTATGACTATATGCACAAAATTCTATAATATTATATCAATGAATTTCTAGCCAAGTCATTGCTATGAGAAGAGCATGTAGAGGTCTTAAGGAAAGTCTTTGATCGCTTAATAGAGCACAATGTTAGGTTGAATCCTAAGAAGTGTGTATTTGGTGTAACTTCTAGAAAATTACTAGGGTTCATCGTCTCTAAGAGAGGCATCAAAGTAGACCCAGTGAAGGTCAAGGCCATTTTGAAAATGCATCCTCCCTCCAATATTAAATAATTAAGGAGCCTTCAAGGCAAGGTAGCCTTGATAAAGTGATTTATCACCCAACTATTGGATAAATATCGACCCATGAATCGACTACTACATAAGGGGGTCCCATTCAACTGGGATGAGGACTACAAGGCAGCCTTCATTGAGATAAAGTAATACCTAGTGACACTGCCAGTGCTAGCTCCACCAAGGCCAGAGGTGCCTTTTCTAATATATATCGGTAACTAACTTTGCATTGGGAACCATGTTAGCCCAAAAGAATGTGCAAGGCAAATAATAGGCCATATATTATATTAGTCAAACCTTGGTGAGCTATGAGCTCGGGTATGCATATATGGAAAAATTGTGTTTAGCAGTAGTGTTCACTACAAAGAAATTGTGGCACTATATGTTAAGTCATACGACATATGTTATATCCAAATAAAACCCTTTGTAGTACATGATGAGTAAGACTTATCACAATACGTGTATTGCAAAGTGGATCATGCTATTGATGGAATTCGATCTGGAATTCATAAGCCATAATTCCATTAAGGGATAGGTCATAGCAGATCAATTAGTTGAGGCACCACTATCAAACAGTAGGCCTCTAACAATCGAGCTTTCGAATGATGCAGTCTTCATCATATCTGAAGCTCCCGAACCCGAAGAACCAGAGAACAATGCTGATATGACTCTGTTCTTCGATGGTTCAAAGTGCGAACAAGGAGGTGGTGCTAAAATAGTGTTCTTCATGCTACAAGGAGCTCCAATGCCCTTGTCGTTCAAGTTGGATTTTTCATGCACCAACAACAACGCTGAGTACGAAGCCCTACTATTGGGCCTCCACACAGTCATCGCCATGAATATTAAGAGATTGAACATCTTTGGCGACTCCTTGCTCATAGTAAATCAAGTCAAGGGGCTTTTTTAGTGTCGATGTCCCGTACTGAAAGCCTATAAAGATCTAGTTGACACATATTTGGCCAAATTTGAATGGTATGACATTGAGGTAATCCCTCGATCGTCAAATAGGTTTGCAGATACCATGGCTTCTTTGGGATATTTAATCCCTCAGAATCCATCTACTGATTTCACTACCATCCATGTCAAGATGCTCTCGCATCCAGTAGCAGAGTGTGCAGCCTATGATAACAAAGAATCGATCAACATGATCAGTGTAGAACCAAAAGTTGAATGGTTCCGCAAGGTGAAGACTTTCTTAAGAAGGCACCCTGGGGTCATTAACCTCTCAGAGTCCTATGGGGAGTGGTACTACCATTCACCATAGGGTTGTTTTTGAGTCTGCATTTGCAAAGGTAAATACGTAGGGGGAGCAAGTCATCTTAGCAGTCAAAGCTAAGATTTATCAAAATTGGATGTCACAAATTAAAGACTTCCTAAAGCTTAGTATAATCCTAGAGGGATTATCGCGTGCCGTGAAGCGCACATTTAAATAGAAAGTGGCCAAATATGTCTTAATAGGAGACATCTTGTATCGACGAGGCTATGATGGAGTTCTCCTTCATTGCTTAGAGCCCCAAGAGGCATCATGGGTGATTTCACAAGCCCATGACGGTATGTGTGGTGGCCATTTTAGCGGCATGGCCATCATCAAGCGCATCCTTTGAATGGGCTACTATTGGCCCACTATGGAGAAGGAGTGCAATGTGTATGTCAAGAAATGCGTTAAATGCCAACATCATGCTAATCTTACACACTTGCCATCACAGGCCTTACAGCCCATCCAAGCGGCTTGGCCATTTGCTCAGTGGGGACTAGATCTTATAGGCAAGATCTCTCCTCCATCATCGGGTCGACATACATTCATAATCATGGCTACTGAGTATTTTACAAAGTGGGTGGAAGCAATACCCTTAACAACGACAACTAGAGCTCGTATAGCATAGTTTATACTAGAGCATATCATAAGTCATTTTGGGATTCCATCCAAAATAATATCGGATAATGGAACATCTTTCAAGAACAAAACTATGAGAGCTTTGACATCTAAATATAGAATCAAACACAGTTTTGCGACTCCATACTATCCACAAGAAAATGGGTAGGTTGAGGCTTCAAATAAGATAGTGGTGGCCATCTTGAAAAATATAGTACAAGAAAACCACAAAGACTAGCATATCCAGCTGCCCCTTGCATTATGGGCTTACAAGACTAGTATTCGGATGCCCACTGGGGCAACACCATTCTCACTAGTATATGGCGCTGAGGCCATTATGCCCTTGGAATTAGAAATTCCAACACTGTGCATCACATTGAAAGAGTTCATCGATGATGACACTGTGCGACAAGCTCGACTGGATCAACTGATGCTACTTGATGAACGTCGCGTGAATGCCCTGGAGCATCTCCGTGTTTATCAGGAGCGACTAAAATGAGCTTACAATATCAAAGTCCACCAGAGAGACTTTGAAGTTGGGGATCTTGTCTTGAAAGAGAACCAACATAACTCTAATTTACCGCCAGATATGCGAGACAAATTCATGGCTAATTGGCTAGGACCCTACATCATATCTAAAAAGATTGGTCTAGGTACCTATCACCTAATGTCGCTAGGGGGTGTTGAAGAGCCTGAACCTCTCAACATCATCCATCTTAAGGCATTTTATGCTTGAAGAGCATAGTAAAAGGCTCTAAGAGTTGCTTGTAACTGCTCGGTCATCCTAAAAAGATCCAAACACTCTCATCAGTGGTTTGGTCAATCAAAAAGCTCCAAAGGCATCTGTAAGCCCTTTGGTCAACCTCAAAAGCTCCGAGGGTTTGTTTAAAACTACTCGGTCATCCCAAAAGGCTCCAAGGGTTCTTAAAACCGCTTGGTCATGTTAGTTAAAGGCCTTGAGGGTTTGCTTATAACCGCTCGATCATCCTAAAAAGCTCTAAAGGCATCTGTAAGCCCTTTGGTCAAATCCAAAAGGCACCAAGAGTTTCTGAAAAACTTCTTGGTCAACCCCAAAGGCTCCAAGGATTCTCAAAATCGCTTGGTCATCCCAAAATGCCCCAAAGGTACCCATAATCCCTTTGGTCAATCCTAAAAGCTCCAAGGATTCTTAAAAATTGCTTGGTTAATCTAAAGGCTCCAAAGGCATGTACTCATTGTTTGGTCAATTATGAGGCTCAAAACCCATAAAAATTATAAAATCAATAAAATCCAAAAAAATTGGTAAAGCATATAATCCAAAAACATTTGCATTTGCATTTGAATTTTGCATTCTCATTTTGCATTTACACATGCATTCGCTGCATTATTGCATTGCATATAGGCATTCGTCATCCGTTGCATTCCGTAGTAGGAGGGATTATGTTTGTCAGTCTTACAAATGACACCACGTTTGTGTTTAAATCATGCATCTCTACATTTATCATGATCCATCATTCATGTGAGTAATTGTGTTTTTCAACACAACCTATAATGTTGCTATGGAGATATACTAGGGTTTTTTGGTCACTCAGCCATACCTAGTGGTCTTATCAAGAGTTGGTAGAAAGCTTGCTTTGCTTTTGTAGCTAAGGTTCAGTTAGTATAGCCCTTAGCATATCAAAAGCCTATCACTAATCAACAAATTTAAACAATCCTAATAAGGACTAGGGGAAGATGAAAGCCGCGAAGTAGGACCGGGTATCCTGAAGCGAAAAGAGTTATTCTTGCTTATCCCTCTATGCGGATGGTATGGGAAATGTTGGTAGTTGGCAAAAGGATAGGTTAGTTCCCTATTCAAAATCCCTTGCTTATGATAAAATGAGCAATATCCCAAAGTGATATCCCACATCAATCCTCATGATTGATACCCTAGATCGATATCATAGATCGACTTCCCAGATTGATATCCCATATTGATATCATAAGATCGATATTCTCAATCGATATACCAAAAATAGTTTTCCCAAGTAAATCCCCCCAAAGGAAATTTTTTGAAGAAAATTATCAAATGTAAATGCCAAAAAGTGAAGATCGAGTGAAGATCAAAAAACAGGCTTAAATCAAAGTTCAAAGTGAAGATCAAATGAAGATCATAAATCAAAAGTTCGAGCGGAGATCAAATGAAGATCCAAAATCTAGTTTGAAGAGAGATCAAATGAAGATCCAAAGATAGTTCAAAATGAAGATGGAATCGACTCCCTTGCTTCACTACATATGAGCAAGTATCCCAAAAATTGAAGGATAGAAAGGAATGAGCTTGAATCCCTGGAATTGTCGGCACTACTATACCTTATGCATGATGATATGTCTGATGCATTAGCACCTCACTTATGAACAAGACCAATGTTTGAATGTGGAAGAGCTAGCTTTAGGTGTCCTGCATTGCCTAGTGGCTTAGTCCAACTAAAATCTAAACTTGGGATTGGATAAGACATTTGTGGAACCCCTATCTTAGCAATGGGCTGAAATAATCTCGCCTGACATCGGGGAACGCTCGTGTCTTATCTTAAAATAATCATGTGCACACACAGGGATAATGAACAGTTAGGGCCTATCCTAGCAAAAGCCTTTTATCTCAAAAGTCTAGTGTGGTTAGTATGCAACTTTTGATAAGTCTATTAGGGTGTTTGAGTCTCATGGAAAACCTCAAAAATTTCTCTCATAGCAACAAAATGTCAAAAATCGCAACCATATAAATCATCAAATTGCAAAGTATCGAATCCATGATACATCATTATATAAAGCACAATCAACATATAGGATAGATACCGGATGGATATTAGCAATAATATTTAGATGACCACTGACTATATCGTGCATATTTTTCAAATTTTGCAAAAGAAAATCGAATGACACATTATATCATTCGCATCATACAATCGCATACCATTGCATTTCATATATGGGTGATTAATTGATTAAATTCTTATCTTAAGGATTTTCAATTACATTCATGATTTTTATACATTTTGTGGTGTCATCCATTAGATTGATAAACATATATTGCATTTATTCCTTATGTTTTAAGTGATTAAAGCATACAGGTTCATTTACATTAGATTAGCATCATGTAAATAAATCATTACATACATTAATGCATACAATAAAGCAATATCAAATATGCGTTAAGAAAAACATTGCATCCATATGCATCCATCATAAAAAGCACATCTAAGCATCTAGATCACTGCATATAATCATCATCATAAATCAAATAGCTATCTAGTGCATGTCATCCATACATCACATCATATAGCATCAAATTAACATAAGCATTGCATCCATGTGCATCAAATAAACATAAAATAAAAAATAAATTAATACACAATAATGAGCCAAAATGATAATGATCAGTCATATCATATATAAATATGTGTCTCAGAGTACATCGAGAGTACAAAAATACCTGCAGGCTACAATTATGTAGGTCCTCGACCTTACACTCAAAAATGGTACAATACATATATCAAAAAATGTGTACTAAGGAGGGCCTATGCCCCCAACCTACGAATCACCCCTGTCATCCCTGTGGCTCCTGTGAGAGCTGGCTCTATGTGTGCTAGAAGATCGGTGAGTCCGCTCGGTCCTATGATTCCAATGGCTGGAACTCACTGAGGACTACCCTGTAGTCCTGGTCCTAGTCCTCTGTGACCCTACAACCTGCCTATCCTCTGGAACCTATAAACCCCTCAGCTTGATGAAGCCTTCTAGCTAAGAGATGTGAGCTACCCTCGCATCCAATCGATCATTTCTCTCCTCTACAAGAGAAGTGAGCCACCTGATCTCTACCATAGGATCCACACCTATGACTAGTGGAGTGGCTGGAGGTCCCATGATAACCTGAGAGGATGGAGGGTCTCCCCTATGTAGCCTAAGTAGGTCCCTCTCTACAACTACCTCACCTCATTGTGCCACTGCTACATCACGAGCACTAGTGAGCTCCTGGACCTGAGCCTCTACCATTGTAGCTCACTCTATGAGACTAGTGATCTCCTCCTATGCCTTAGCTAGCTGCCTATCTTGGTCATATAGCTTCACCTCTAGAGTGGCGATAGTGGTGTCTCGCTCCCACTATTGAGTCTAATATCTACCAAGTTGACTCTGCAAGTTAGCAACCTGAGCTAAGAGCAACCTCTCTACGCTATCAGGAGGAACCTCACCCTCCTCTAGAGCCTCATCATCTGGATCATCCTCGAGAGCCTCCTCGATGGTGGCCTCTATGCCCCATCCACCCTCTATCCATTGGCGCACCCTGCGCCCATCAAGATCCACCACTACCTCTACCTAGTCATTAACTATGCCTAGAGGAGTCATTTTCTCCTGATCCATAAATTATACAAACTATGTAATATAATGTTGGGTGTCACCAGCATGGGTCCTACTCTTGAACCCCTCCTCCTCTCGAGGCCATCAGGTGGCATAACACTGGTGAGCATCATCGATCTCTATAATGTGCAGTGGCAGCTCCCTAGGATGCTCTATCCTGATATGTTGCCAGCCCCAAATCTGAAGAAGTAAGCTATAATTGATCCCTCGATGGCTCCGATTAGTAATCTGGTACAACTCTCTATACAACTGGTAGAGCAGGGTGCTCCCCCAGGCTAGTCATAGTGGTCGAGTCATGGAGCTCTGAACCACTCTACGGATAGTGGCTAGGAGGTTCCATGGAATCCTCATGCCCGAGGAGTCTAGAAGGACAACTTGCACCACCAGGTGCATAAATACGGCCTCGCGTACAGAGAAGACATTCTTCCCCTGCCAGTAGCCGATATGGACCCCTCCATGATCAATATCGTGCTGAGCCTCCTCGCTCCGGGCATTGAAGATAGCATCAAAAATGGACTCCTTAGCCCCAGAAGTAGAAGAGACGATGGCCTCACCATCAATGGGGATCCTAAATATCCTGTAGACATCCTCTAGGGTCACCGTCATTTCACCTGTAGGCAGGTGAAATGTGTTGGTCCACGCATTCCAATGTCGGGCCAACGCAGTCAAGTAGGCTTGATCTACCCTGATAGTGGGTAGATCCAGTACGTAGCCAAAGCCAATAGCTCCGAACCATTCCCGCTCCCCGGGAGTGAGCTCTCCATGAAGAGTCTTAAGGATGTCGGGCTCTCGAGCTCTAGAGGTCAACCTCTAAAATAAAAAGCATAATATAAGGAAAAATCTAACTAAAAACAAGCAAAAACATTTAAAAATGACCTAAAAATCATCAAAAACATCTAAAAACTGATAAAATTGCAAAAACATGTCATCATGCAGTCCTAAAAATCAAAAATGTCACTCATACAGGTCAAAAATGCATTAAATGACATTAATTGCCTATTAAACCTTAGAAAAATTAAAAATTTGATAATTTTTTTCTAAAGTTTGTGAACCGCGGGTCAACCCTACGGTCCGCATGCAATCAAAAATTGACCATTGGGATTTTAAATGTTGACCATAGCTGGTAGCTGCGGTCCCCAATTGATCAATTGGGAACCACAGCTGGTACCTACGGTCTCCAACTGAGATCCCATCGGGTACTTTACCGTGGCTAAAAAATGAAAAAATTAAAAAAATAAAAGCCTAAGCTAACCTAGCCTAAGGTGTGGTTCATTGCCAACAATTTAATGTGATTGATTAACCAATTACTTAATTTGGTTCATTTTATTGGTAATGGATGCGAGGTCTTGGTTTTGAATTACCTTGCCCTCGCCTCGACCGCCGCGGCTAGAAGAAGCTTGCCCGCGCTCTGCCATCGTGCGGTGTGTAGGTGTGAGTGTGGAGTTTGGTAGGGTTTCAGGTGAGTTCTCAGCTATCACTATCAGAGCTCCAAATTCCAAGTCGTTGTCAGGGAATAATGAGAGAAATTTGAAAATTGGACTTTTTATAAGCTTTTCATATTTCGTGCGGACCGCAGGCCCTAGCCACGGTTCCCAAAATTGCAAATGGGAACCGCAGACCCTAGCCATGGTTTGCAATTGGCAAGAAATTTAATAAAATCCCACCATGGGAAGGTTTAAAATGATAAATTAATGACTCCCAGGGGATCAAAACTCAATAAAATCAATCAATTTGGAAATTTGGTGATAATCAAGCACCGGGATCCGATTAAAAATCAAATATCTGGCTGAGATTATAAAGTACATTCAACCGAGGTCATCGCTATGACAATCCTTTCATGGAGTGATGCACCTCCCAACCAAATAAATAAGCTCAATTCATAATTCAAAACATTCAAAAAAATCAAATAATTAAAAACACCAAATGCACCTCGTATTCAGTAATTTACCCTATACACTTGGCGGTTGTAGCGACTTGCGATCCATGCAATCCGACAAGATGAGTAAATTACCATAAGGACATTTGGGGCAAAATTGTCATCATTGATCTGATATGCTTCTTTTCAATCCCTAAGAAGGCCTTCGAGGCTGGACTACTCCATGGGAATGAGGCGTTTCATGTCATGTCTTCTATGACATCTTTCAACAAATCATCGATAATTTGATTCAACACAAATCTAATTGGATTTGTATCAATTCGATTCCCTAAGATGGCTATTGTAGCCCGACTGCTCCATGGGATAGGAATGTGCAAATACTATTAACAGTTGAAATCAAAAGCTGAACTAGGCCTAGCCAAGGCATTAATTTGCTCAAATCTAAATTTGTTCAGATCATCCATGGTGGTCAAGCGACATCATCGCTTTAATCATTGTCATTACCCTCATCGACTCGTCACTTGAGGGGGTAGTCATAATATCAAATCATAATCAAAATCAATAGAAGATCCCTGAAATCGTAGATCCCTTGATCTTGTCAAAATTGCGTTCATCCTTGCGAATCATTGTCAACAACTATCATAAGCTTACCCCTTTGCTTGGGGAAAATAGCAAATATGATTTTTCTTGTTGTTCTCTGCCTTTCGGATCTATGGGTCAGAAGATACCTATGGAATGCACAACTACATCGAATGAGATGAGAAGGGCACAAGCTTTTCAAGTTTAAGCCTCCAAAGAGTTGGAAGCAATGATTCTAGGATGCGCATCCTTTTGCAGGACCTGGGGCATCTAATGTTGATCTGACTAATGATCATCATAGAACCTTCGACATCATTTTAGGAGGTATATTTTTTCTCAGCGTTGTTCGATCTCACAATGCATCTCAAAAGGGGCATCTGTAGACACCTAAAATGCGTCATGTCGAGGGCGACTACTCATATGGACATGCTACAAGACCATATGGAGGATCTTGGATAGACTCCAAGATAGAGTAGTGGTTCTAACCACTCAATTTGGGCTCCTTGGCCTAATCAGTCTGAACCGCAGCCCATACCTATGGTTTATAGGCTGAACCATGGCTGAGACCTATGGTTTACAGTCTAGACCATAGTTGTGACCTATGGTCTTAACTAGAGTTTAGTTGGCCTTCAATCCAAGCCAAATCGGTTGGAATGACCATTTGATCTAGAAGAAGGTGGTTAGAGGATGGAAGCTTCCAATCCAACTATCCTAACCACCCCTTCTTGATCTTGGCTTCTCCATGAAGCCACCCCTAGCCCTTGGGTAGTCCTATAAGTACCCCTCAAAATTAGGGCAAATTATGAGAGAGAGCATTGGATATTTGAGCAGCGAAGCCCTGTCGAATTGTACACTCAACCGAGTATACTAAGAGAGAGCTATTGCACTTATCCCCTACCTACTTGCCAAGATTCATGATGAATTGCATTATGGATGCCCTAGGAGCCTAGGAGAGCCAAGAAACGCATATTCGGGCAAACGAAGGCCCTTCACAGTGAATCAACCACCAAATCAATCTGAGGACACTAAAGGTGACCATTGAACATCAATTTGGACAAGGAGGTCAAGCCCACTGCCCTTGGAATTGAGGGTAAACCTATCAGATTTCTAACCACGGCTTTCAGCCATGGTTTACAATGCAGACCGCTCATCAGAGCTGTGGTTTGCAGTAGAGGTATCACCACCTTACCCTTTTCATTTCTATCTGGTTAATTAGCTTAGTTTAGCTATTTTCATGGTTTAATTGCAGTTTAGCAGACTTTTGACCGGTAGAATTAGGTTAGATTAGTTTCTTTATGTTAATCATCAAATAGGACATTAATGGATTCTTTATGCATTTTCATGCTTTATTTTACATAATTGATCCATGCATAGTGTAGTTGTTGTCTTTCTTCATGCAATTCTATGAATCTTGATTCAATTTACATAGTTTAGAAGCACTTTTCATGTTTTCTTGATTATACATGCTTAATGGTGTCTTTATGCAATTTTCCTAAAAGGGCCTCATCATGAGAGGCTGCCTATATTTTTGACACTCTTATGTTGTTTCTTGACCATAGGGAATAGATTCAAAGGAGACTCAACCATCAAGTTCCTTCCTCAACGCGAAGAAGAGGGCAACTCCACCCTAGAGCATTTTGTGACCAAGTGAAAAGCACTATTAGTGCGCCTACCCTGTTGAGGGCTTTGGCATTGTATTAATCGTATCATAATTTGGGTGACCCTAAGAGGGGCATGATTGTAATCAAGATTCTTTGCAATTATTAATACAAGAAATATTTATTTTTGTTGAATCTATGCAATCTTGTCAATTTTATGCTTTGAATGAATGAATACGAAATAGTACAGTAGATGGGTGCACGCTTTTTGGTTGGATCACATGTACTCCTACCTATCACCAGATAATCTCACTTAGTAACCAACCAGTCTATCTCTCTCTTGCCATATGATCTTGCTCTATGATGATTTGGTCTACCATCCTCCTCAACCCTACAACTCTATGAGTCCTATCTTTGACAAGCTAATCCATCTCCCTCCATAGCCAAGCTAACTCTACTTGCAAATTATCCCTCTTTATCATTGAGTCATGATCCACTATCCCATTAGGACCTATCTTAGTATCCCTAGGGGTAACTCCTATTATCTCATTCCTCATCATTATGCAAACCACCATTATCTTCACTCTGATAGTAGTGAGGTTTATGATCCTCACCTTTATCCAAGTATACCTCAATGTCACCCCTCCTCTTTTTCATCTCTCCACTATTTTTCATATGGTCTCTCGATATGCCTAAAGCATCCCCCACTCCATCACTTGATACCTCTGGATTAGCACCACTAGTAAAATCCTCATTGGTAATTTACTCTTGTATCAACATTGATATCTTGAGGATACTCCAATATCATCCACACCTAGCTCAATTAATAGTGGGTCATTAACATGCTCCTTGATAAAACTAGTGGGATTAGATCACCCACCAACTCTCGATGAATCTCTAGTTACCCTTTAGTACCAGATATCCTCTCTTTTTGGTATATGTTGTACTAGCCCAAACTGTCTCTAGACCCAATCAAAGTGATGCAAATCTTGTTCATCCTAGTCTATGCACACCCAACAAACCTATTGAATCCATGATATCTCCACCCTATCCTCTACCCATCTTGGCTGTAGATGTCATGGTTACAATATCATCTTATTAGGTCATATATAATCTATCACCCTCTTAACCAACACCAATGACCTGATAAAGTTATATTATACATGCTCAAAATGATGATCCCATTGATAAGTTGTTGGTCTCTCCTAGCTTTGCATAGCCCCTAGAAGCCCTTATGGTTGCCTCATAGCTATGTGCTCCTAGCATCATACCTAAAACAATGTCACGCATACAAAGCCATGACCCCTATTGCACATGGCATTATATAATATCTTGTATAATTGGACTAAGATTAGTAGTACCCAAGAAAACCATATCTAGTGATCCCTTATATCTGCAACCACTCTTGTCAGTGCCCATGGCATGTGTCTCCTACTTGTGTGGTATACCAACAACCCTACCATGACTTCACAGAGCATGCATATGAAATCTAAGATCTTATAGCACTTTATCATTTTATCAATATGGAGTCTGCTACTTTAGACTTCATGATAAGTGTCACCAAATAGGTCAATTTTCCTTAGAAACCTAAGTAATCCTTCAAAATTTTCAAAATGCAATTTTGTCCCTCCTAAAACTTTAATTTTTAGATTTTTTCATATTTAGCGATTTTGTGCTTGTCCTTGATAGACTATGAAATCATGTTTTAATTGTTTTCCATGCTCAATTTTCAAAAATCCAACTAGCACCACTTGTCATTGCTCGACATGACATCTAACAGTCATATCAACAAATTTTTGGTCATCTACGACTGACCGTAAAATCATTTTTCTAAGGCAAAATTTCAAATCTTGGATTCTCTGCTTGCCTAAGGATTTTAGGTCATTTATGGTGTCATCCCTTTGATATCCTCATCATATTTCCAACTCTTAGGTGCCTCCCCCTTGGATTTGATGAATTTAAAATTCACCCACCTCTTCCTCCTTATAGTTAATGATATTCCCTCTCTTCCTTTATGCCCTAATTATTTATAAATTAAGGCTTTAGGCCTTCATTTACACAATGCTCTCTCATAGTAACAAAACTCTGGCAAATTGATAACTCAAAACTGCTATGTTAACAAGTGCATTTGCTTTTGGAAAATCTTAAATACAATCTACTTAGTCAAGCTCAAGAGGAATATATCCTCTTTTGCGTGTAGCCTTTTTCTTCTATGATTTTCTTTTGATTTTAATCTTTAGAATATCACTCTATTTGTAAATATTTTTTCAAGATTCAATTTTTGTACTTCTTGCTTTAATATTTTCTTCTAGTTGTGTAGTTGTAGGCTAGGTGTGGATTGGCCTCTCCTCACTTTTGGAACCCTTAGGAGCTTTCCTTTTGGTAGAACTTTGCCTTGGTCATGTGCATAGAGTGATTTGCTGGTCCATCATTATCAACTGTAATTCACTTTAAAACAAGGTTAGGGGTAAGTTTTATCTTGCTACCTACTTCCCTCAGTCTCCTTGAGTTTCCCCTATGCTATTTTCCCCCCCTATATTGTCTTAAACATGTTCTAACCCATTTTAATTTTTGTCTTTACTTTAAGTTTTAGTAGAGTGATTTCATGGCCCATCCTTATAGGGTATGAATTTACTTTAGATAAGAGTGGTGGCAAGTATTATGTTATCCTTGTAACTCATGAATTCTCTTAGCCTTTCAAATGCTACTTTTTCCCTTTGTTGCTAGTTGATTTTACCTTAACCCCCTTTTTTCTATTTGTCTCTACCCTAAGCCTTAGCAGAGTGATTCCACACCCATCCTTATTGGGTATGAATTTACCATAGACAAGGTAAGTAATAAGTTTTATGTTGTCCTTGTGAGTCTTGGTCTCTCCTCTTTGCTTCTCTTGTGTTTTTCTCTATCCCCTATTTTACCCAACTTTGACACCTTTCGTAACCCTTTGTTTTTATCTAAACCTTAGAAGAACGATTTCACATCTTACCCTTATCAACTAATTAAGTTTACCTTGACCTTATTTTTACTCTTTATCTCTACCCTAATCCTTAGTAGAGCAATTTAATATCCCATCCTTATTAGGTGCAAATTTCCCTTAGACAAGGTAAGGAATAAGTTTAATTTTATCCCCATGAATATTGATCTCTCATTTGTGTTTTTCTTATTCTTTTTCATTGTTCCTTTTTTTACCCCACTTTGACACCTATTGTTACACTTTGTTTTTTTCTAAACCCTAGAATAAAAATTTTGTGTCTCACCCTTATCAAAACCAAATTTGCTCTAAGGCACTTTCTGTTAGTTGATATTCAAGATTATCGTTCCTTCAACCTATTTCTTGATCAAACATCCTATTAAAGCCCTTTTATTTTCCTAAAAATACATAATCTAATCTCTTTATTTGTTTATTTTTTATCTTTAATAATTTTGTGGTTGGTCCTTTTAGGATGCAAAATCATTCTACTCAACATTTTTCTTTTAACACTAATAATATGTATTTCAATTATTTTAACTTCTATGTGATTTCATGGTCTCTTTTTATGAAGCATGAATTCATCCTGTAAACCAAGGTCATTATTTTCCACACTTTTATTTTGATCATCTAAAGGGACTAGGGTGTTTGATTCTCAAATATACGGGTCTTGCCTCACCTCTAGCTAGAGCAAACCCCCAAACACTGATCATCCCCCTTAGATTTTATTATTTTGCAGGTTTTGTAAATTCATTTTCAATCTTTATGTGGCATAAAATAGAATTTTGATCAAAATCTATAGTGCATGAAATAATGGCAACCATCGATTGAGGTAATTTTTCTTAGCTATTTCAGATAGCATTTCCTTTAAAAGGATTGTTTGTTGTTATTCTCTTCTCTATATTCTCTATAGATTACACAAAAAGTGAAAAGGGCCTAGTTTATCTTAATATTTAGATCACAAAATAAAAGGGAGTTAAAGAATATAGGTCCATATTTGATTTTTTTATCTCTTCTAAAGCCTTAGGCATTTGAAACATAAATTATATGCAGACTTGCATTAGGATAGATTTGTATGTGCATTCTCTTGGACCTTTGCCTAAAATAAAATATTTTATTTTCTTGTAAGTCTAGGTTTAGTATTCATTCAACAAAAATATTCATTCTTGGTTAGCTCTTGTTCTCTTGAATACCTTGTTTTATGCATTTTATATTCAATAGTCATTAGTTTATCTCTTTTAGAAAACTCAAAACTTAGGCATTTTCTAAAATACACACCAAACAAAAGGGCTTGGAATGAATCCTTTAAACACTCCTAGTGAACCCCTCAAAACCTCAAAACACCATAGTTGATGTGGAGACACATCATAGGAATTTTAGTCCTCATGAATATGTTAGGATTTTTATGGGATCTCCTCACAGGTTCTCTATGAGCAAAGGCAAATTGATGATACATCACAACATGATCAATAGGTAGTCTGAAGTGACTGATAAACACAACCTCTACCTGAGCCTATAAAGTAATTGATCCTAAGTCTATGATGAAGAGAAATAAAGAGCCCCAATAAACTATCAAAAAAGAAGTAATAACATAATCAAAAGAAGATCACAGATTCACACATTACACAATATTTATCCTAGAAACCCTCAATCGAGAAAAAACCAACATAGTATTATCTTATTATTGCATTAACTTGACCATCTCCAATACAATAATATTCTTCTTCTATCTCACTCAAACCCTAATACAAGTGTGATATATATAACAAAGGCACATGCACAAATTTTACAATATCATGGGTAAAAATGAATGGGTTCAAATATAGTAACCCTAAAAGCCCATATGGGTTTAAAAATAACTTTAAAAACCCTAAAAATTTTGGTTGAGGGTTGTCGCCTCTAGACCCTTACTTTTTAGAGGGCTACTGCCCCACATTAGCACTCGTGGATCTTCTCTTATCAAGATCTCCGGCCCAATATTCTCTTATCAAGATCTCCAAATTTTCCTTCATAACAGATAGCATAATCTATAGTTCCATACATCTAAATATCCTCTTCATAATAGTCTAATATTCCTTTCCTAGATTTGACATATATTTGCTAACTACTCCCACTACATGTGTAATATCAGGTCTAGTACAGACCATTGCATATATTATACTTCCCACAATACTAGAATAAGGAACATGATGCATTTCTTCAATTTCCTCATCTTTAGGACACTATTTAGCAGATAAATTTTGACCAGCCAAATATGGAGTACATATTGGTTTACAATCATGCATCCTAAACTTCTATAGTATCAAATCAACATATTTTCTTTGATTTAACCACAACTTTCTATTTGCACGATCCCTTATTATTTCCATACCCAAAATATGTTAGTCTCACAATGACACTAAGAGGGGGGTGAATCAGTGTGGCTCTTTAAAACTTAAAAACTTTAACTCTTAAAGCCAAAACAATGAAATATTAAAACCACATAAAGCAAATATAACAAGAGAGAATCACACAACACAAGATGTACCGAGGTTCACCAGTTTTGGCTACTCCTCAAAATTTGACTGTTTGGACTCCCATCCAAATCTAGCCTTTGCAAAATATCAATTTTACAATCAATTTACCAGCACCCACTGGAAGGAGCACCAACCCCTTATTTATCTACACCAACAAAAAGGAGCACCAACCCCTAATTTATCTGCACCAACATAAAGGAGCACCAACCCCTAATTTATCTGCACCAATAGAAAGGAGCACCAACCCCTAATTTATCTGCACCAATAGAAAGGAGCACCAACCCCTAATTTACCAGCACCAACTGGAAGGAGCACCAACCCCTGATTTATCTACACCAACAAAAAGGAGCACCAACCCCTAATTTACCAGCACCAACTAGAAGGAGCACCAACTCCTGATGCCAAGCACCAACTTGGACTTCAATTCTGAAACTAGATGATTGACATAAAAATATCTTCACTTTTACAAGACCCTGACTGGTCTATTGCTTACTCAACATCTCTCGCTATTCACAAAAACACCACACACTCTTATGGCTCTGCTTACTACACTTTTACGGCCCTCTTACAGCCCTCTTGCTACGCTTCTTACTGCATTCTTATGGTTCTCACGGCTATGCTTAACGCTTTCTTACGACACTCTTCCAACCCTCCTTTTTGCAGCACTTTCGCTCTTTTTAGCAACGCTTCCTCTCTAGTTCAGAGCTGCACTTAATTCTTCACACAGACATCCTTTTATAACAAAGTTTTGAATCTATTTTTAGCTTCCATATTTTTGCATGCAACTTATTAATAGAAACTTCTATATGTAACTCCTTTATCATATAGTATTCTCTCATGCATCCTATTAATAGTTATGGCTATTTGTTTGGTCTTCGACTGATGACTTTCAGTTTAACGGCTGCTCGATGCTTTCACTCCGTAGCTGGCCTTGTAACTGTCATTCTGACTTCTGTTCATTGTTCTTATTTTAGTTGCATGATTTTTCTCTGTAACTGCACCTGTAACTGACGTATTGACTTCAGTTAACTCTTCTTATTTTATCTATATGAATTTCTTCTACAACTACACCTGTAACTGCCGTATAACTTCAGTTAACTATCACATATCTTATTTCAGTTGGGTTCTCTTCTTCACTCGCACCAAAGTGACCTATCATGAAATTGTGACACTTCTACCTCTTTGTCCTCTTCTCGGCTTTCGCCCATGAAAACACACCATGTCGCGATATCGTGACACTTTCACCTCCTTGCTACTCTTCTTGGCTTCAACCCATGAAAACACAACATGTCATGATATCGTGACACTTTCACCTCCTTGCTACTCTTCTTGGCTTCAACCCGCGAAAACACAACATGTCGTGATATCGCGACACTTTCACATTCTTGCTACTCTTCTTGGCTTCAACCTGTGAAAACACAACATGTCGCGATATTGTGACACTTTCACCTCCTTGATACTCTTCTTGGCTTGTACCGTGAAAACACAACATGTCACGATATCGCGACACTTTCGCCTCCTTGCTACTCTTCTTGGCTTGTACCAGTGAAAACTCAACATGTCGCGATATCGTGACACTTTCGCCTCCGTACTCTTCTTCTTTACTTTTATCGCGATATTGCGACACTTCTGCCATTTTACTTTCTCTCTCCTCCTTAAGTTGTGAAAATGCGACATGTCGCGAAATCGCGACACTTTCTCTCCTTTGCTCTTTCTCTTGCCTTCGGTTCGTGAAAACCCGACATGTCGCGATATCGCGACACTTTTTCTCCCGGACTCTCTCTCTTGCCTTCGGGTCGCAAAAACCCAACATGTCATTATATCGTGACACTTTTTCTCTTGGACTCTCTCTCTTGCCTTCGGGTCGTGAAAACCTGACATGTCGCGATATCGCGACACTTTTTCTCCTAGACAATCTCTCTTGCAATATGTCACGAAATCGTGACACTTTTTCTACTTGCCTCTCTCTCCTGCAATATGTCATGAAATCGCGACACTTTTTCTACTTGCCTCTCTCTCCTGCAATATGTCACAAAATCATGACACTTTTTCTTTCGGACTCTCTCTCCTACAATATGTCATGAAATCGTGACACTTTTTCTTTCGTACAATCTCTCTTGCAATATGTCACGAAATCGTGACACTTTTTCTTTCGGACTCTCTCTCCTGCAATATGTCATGAAATCACGACACTTTTTCTACTTGTCTTTCTCTCTTCCAACATGTCGTGAAATTGTGACAGTTTTGCTTGCTTGCACTTTCTCTCCGAACATGTCACGAAATCACAACAGTTTTGCTTGCTTGCGCTTTCTCTCCAAACATGTCACAAAATCATGACAGTTTTGCTTGCTTGCACTTTGTCTCCGAACATGTCATGAAATCGTTATAGTTTTGCTTGCTTGCGCTTTCTCTTCGAACATGTCGCAAAGTCGTGACAGTTTTGCTTGTTTGCGCTTTCTCTCCGAACATGTCGCGATATCGCGATAGTTTTTCTTTCTTATCAACATGTCGCGATATCGTGATAGTTTTTCTTTCTTTTCAACATGTCACGATATCATGACAGTTTTTCTTTCTTCTCAACATGTCACGATATCGTGACAGTTTTTCTTTCTTGCTCAACATGTCGCGATATCACGATAGTTTTCTTCCTTGTGATTTTCTTTTGATTTTTGGCATATGGGCCACTTCGATCTTTTGGAGAATCACTGTACATACTCTGAAGAACCTCTTAACTCCTGTCCACTGCATCAACCGATCTTTCTGACTGTGTTGACAACAATGACAATACTGTTCCTGCACCTTGCTCAACAAAATAAATTTTATAGCACCCAAATTCTTCATGTCAAAATTAGAAGATAACTGAGATTTTAGTAACTTTATCATCTTCTTATTTTTACCAATTAACGACATGTCATCCACATACAATACAATGATAACAAAATTTTCACCTTCCTTTTTGAAATATACACATGGATTTGCTTTGTTTTTTCCAAGCCCAAGTATCAAGACAAACCTGTCAAATTTTTGGTTCCACATCCTTGGAGATTGTTTCAATCCATAAAGAGACTTCTCCAGCTTGCATACCAGGTCCTCCTTACCTTTTACCTTAAAGAATTTTGGTTGTGACATATATATATTCATCAAGTTCACCATGTAGAAAAGCTATATTTACATCTATCTATTCTATTTCAAAATCAAAAGAAGTAAAAATAGCCAATAGAAATCTAATTGGAGTTAGTTTAGCCATAAGATAAAATATATCACCAAAGTTAATTCCCTCAACCTGGGAAAATCCTTTTTCTACAAAGCGAACCTTGTACTTCTCCAACTTTCCTTCCACATTGTAGTTCTTCTTGAATAACCACTTACAACCAACAGGTTTTCTACCAGGAGGTAATTTCATGAAGTCCCATATCTTATTTTTATCTAGGGACTCCATTTCTTCTTCCATAACCCTCTTCCAAGACTTATTCTCACTTTACTAAAGTGCCACCTTTACAGTTTTGGGTTCTTCATTAATAACTGATAAATTAAATGCAGGACAAAAATTTTAAGAACTATACCTGTTTGGAAGTCTTCTCTTTCGATATGATCTCATCAAAATTGAAGTTCTAGGTTTTGCATCTTTTGTTTCCTCCTCACCTTCTTCCTCTGAATATTCCTCTTCAGAATCTCTCTATAAATCAGGTTCTACCAGAGGTTCTTCCTCTTGTTCCAATTTTACCTAAACTATTTCTGGTTCTTTGCTTGGTTGCATTTCCTATTTTAGAACCCCTTTTGTTTCTCTAAATATCATATTATGAGTGTAAACAACCTTCTGTGTTTTTGGGTTCCACAACTTATATTCTTGAACACTAGTACTATAACCCACAAGTATGTATTTTTTAGATTTATAGTCCTAGCTTAGTCCTTTTCTCTTTTGGGATATACATATAAGCATCACAACCAAAACCCTTATATGACTAAGAGAGGGTTTCTTACCAATCCATACTTCCTGTGGAGTCTTGTCCACCAAATTTGAGGTAGGATATCTATTGATAATATAACAAGTTGTTAACACAGCTTCTACCCAAAATTTATTTTCTAACCCTGCACCACTTAGCATGCTTCTAGCCTTATCCATCAATCTCCTGTTCATCCATTCTGTAACCCCATTCTATTGTGGATTATACGGAGTTGTTTTCTACCTTTCTATTCCAAAATCCTTGCAAAACTGCTCAAATTCATTAGAGCAATACTCACCACCATTATCGCTTCTCAAAACCTTTATCTTTTTCTCTATCAGATTTTCTACAAGAGCTTTAAACTCTTTAAATTTATTAAAAACCTCATTATTTTTTCGTAGAATATACCCATATTTCTTGAGAAGTCATCTATAAATATAACAAAATAGATAGATTTACATAATGATGGCACTTTTTTAGGTCCAAACACATCACTGTGAACTAGATGTAGAAGTCCTTCAGACCTTGTAGCACCACTTGGAAACTTTCTTATAGTTTGTTTTCCAAAAATACAGTGCTCACAAAAATCAAAATTTAATGGGCAATCATAAATCCTTTAGCCATACCTTTCATTTTTAATGTTTGAAGTCCTTTCTCACCAATATGCCCCATGCGTTGATGCCACAACATTATCTTTATTGTAGGAATACTCGAAGCCATTTCTACCGTATTATTTTCCTATACCACTGAAGAGTTATTGCAATTAATACTTATAGTGCTAGCCTCAATTTTGAATAAATTTCTTATGTGAACTCCCCTTTCCAACACCAAATATCCATGAACCATCTTGTAGTTATCCTTATTTAATACCATATTCACACATGCATCATTCATCTTACTTACGTATATCATATTCTTTGTCAAACCCAAAATATGCAACACATCAGGAAGGGTTTTAATTCTTCTTTCTTTTAGCATTAGCTTTACTCTTCCTCGACCTATTATTTTATATGTCGAATTATCTCCCAATAAGACTTTACATCCATCTATCTTTTCATATTCATAGAACCCTTCCCTATGAGGATTCATATAAAAAGAAGCATCTAATTCAATCAACCATGAGTCATCGCATTCACTTGAGCATGCTACAGCTAAGAATAAGTGCCCTAAATCTTCATTTGTGGTCTTTGTTTCTATAGAATTTCCTTCATCAAATGATCGATTTGTTGGACATTTTGAGCTCATTTAGTTTTCATTGATGTCAAGATGAGAAGTTGTCATTTATGCCAAGGTGAACACATGAAGTTGTCATTAATACCATGGAGTACACCATTATTAACACCAGGAGCAATGCGAAGAGTTCGAGAATAGTTGTCAATATTTTTTTATAAAGGTTTTTATTAAAACCATGGTGGTAAAAGTAATTTTCATCAAATCAGTGAAGTACAAATGAAGGTTTAAATTTTATCTCGAGGCTTTAATTTTTATTAAATTCAAAGGTTTATAAATATAATTTATAAAATTTAAATTCTTTTAGAATTTAAATAATTTATAAATTATAAAGGTTATAAAAGCGCCGAAGTCATCAAATGTAATGGAGTACTGACGTCTAAGCCATATGGTGAATTTTGTGTATAAATAATATGCCAAAGAGGCATTCAAAACTTACCCTTATTTGATTAATTTTTCATACGACCGAGCAAAGAGTATTTTCATGCAATCGTTGAGGAAGAAGACAAAGAATTTGTTTTGTCTTTTAGAACCAGGAAGAAGATGAAAGGAGAGGGCTTAAGGCCTCACTCACATTGGACAGTGTGATCCATTGGCAAAGCATATTTTGCAAGAGAGTTGGGAGTGGAAGTGACCACGATCGATTCATGTGGAGGTTGTTGGCATGTTTGTCTTGAGTGTTGAGGAGAAAAAATTTTGGCATGTGCTCGTTTAGAGTGTCATTCTTGGAAGAAAGAGCATTAGGTGCTCTTATCCTTTCAATCATACATCTAGCACACACGATGAGCAAGCTCGCGACTAGGGCACACGAGGAGGTAGTTATTGGGGGTTCAAATCCCACTAGTGGAAAAGGTCATTTTTATTAAATATTTTATTTACCTAATGTTTTCATAAGGTGTTATTTGGATTTATAAGGGTATATGAAAGGTTGTTTTTTTGGTAATTGATTTATGTTATTGGAGTTATAAGGAAAGTGGATTTTATTATTTCCAAAGTTCTTCTTGCCATTAAAATTTAATTAAAGGGTTTTTGAGTTAAATTTTGGTGGATGTTAAATTTATTTTAGTTGGGATATTATAAGGTGTTATTGGAAAAAATATTTTATGTATGTTGATGGTTGTTTTTATAGATGGAGTGATAAGGTGTAATTGATTTTTTGCATTATATTGTGAGAAAGATTTATCTTCTAACCTCTTTGAGTTTGGCATAGAATTGGTTGTGATTGTGATAGATATTTGAGGTTCCTTCATCATCAAGAAAAGGTATGAGCACATTCTTCCATAATTGAGTCGATTTATTGGTGTTCTGAAAATAATTTTGGAGTGAAAAGGATTTTGTTAGGGCTTCCTTATTGAGTGTGTTTGAGTTAATGCTTCAAGGTTTTCTAGAATAAAGAATTGTTATGTAAACCTTGTTTTATAAGCATTATTGTTGAAGCTATTGGTTGAGCAAAGAACTAGGGTTTGAAAATAACATGAGTATCATTGTTATGTGAGAGTTGTTTTATAAGCATTGTTGTTGAAGCCATTGGTTGAGCAAAGAACTAGGGTTTGAAAATAACATGAGTATCATTGTTATGTGAGAGTTGTTTTATAAGCATTGTTATTGAAGTGAGTTGTTAAGCAAAGAACTTGAACTAGGGTTGTGAAAAGAACATGAGTATCATTGTTATGTGAGATTTGTTGTTGAGCATTGTTGGAAATATTTTGAGTGAATATTATATGCTTGGACTAGGGTTTGTGAGCAAGGATTATCTCGTTGAGTGATTGGTTGAGTAGAGTTGGTTGAGCCTAGTCAAGTGGGTGTGTGAAGTGATTGTTCTAGTTCCATAAAACAAACTATTCTATATTCTAAATTGAATTGAGAAAGTGATTGAGTTGAAGCATATTGAGTCTCTAACAATTATCTGTATGTTTTTGAAAGAGTGGTTGAAAGTGATTGAGCATTGTGATGAGTATAAAGCATATTGAGTCTCTAAAAATTCTCTTTATGTTTCTATGAGATTGGACAAGTTCTATTATGGATTTGTTGAGCATATTTGAGGCAAGTCTTTGAGAAGACTTGTGGACAAAAATGAGTAAGCTTTTGTGGAAGCTTACAATATAGTTTGAGAGTAGATTTGGTTAAGTTCTTGTAAGGAATTAGTGAGAATATTTGGTTAAGTTCTTGTGCGAACTTATTGAGCAGATTTGGTTAAGTTATTTTAAGGACTTATTGAGCGTATTTGGTTAAGTTCTTGTGAGGACTTATTGAGCATATTTTGTTAAGTTCTTTAGAGGACTTATTGAGCAGATTGGACAATTTCTAGAGAGGACTTGTGGATATATTAGTGTGAGATTTTGTGGAAGCTTACAAGGCATATTTGAGACAAGTCTTTGAGAAGGCTTGTGAGTATATTTGATTGATTTGTTCAAACCTTGAGTTAAGGTTTGGGGTAGATCCAACAGAGTTGATTTGAGATTAATTCAAGATTTGAGTTAAAGCTTGAGGACAGAGATTGAGGATAAATTTGTGCTAGACTAAAGGACTGTGTTTAGTGCAGATCAGAGGATAGAGATTGAGGATGGCTTTTTGCTATATTGAAGGGCTATGTTTAGTGCATATAATAGGATAGATATTGAGGATAGATTTGTGCTAGACTGAAGGACCGTGTTTAGTGTAGAATTGAGAACATAGTTTGGTGCAAATTTGAGGAAAGGTTTGTGCCAGACTAGAGATAGATATTGAGTAGATTTGTGCTAGACCGAAGGACTATGTTTAGTAAAAATTTGAGATAGAGCTTTGGAGGTGATAGAGAGTAGAGGACAGTAGTCTCCAGTGGATAGATATCCATTATCCAGGGTAGTGAGGATAGGTCTTCTGAGTGAGGACAAGAGTCTTCAATGGAGAGAGATCCACAAGCGAGTGTAGTGGAGGTAGTAGTCTTCTATAGGATCACCAGCCAGAGTAGATGAGAAGGAGTTCTCCTATGGATAGAGATCCATAAACTTGATTTAGGGGATTGGTATCTCCTTTGGACGAGAGGTCCATAAACATTGTAATAGGGAAAGGATTCCCAAGAGATTGATTGAGAAAATTTTAGTGAAATATTTTCTCTGTGGAGTAGCCCACATTGGGTGAACCACGTAAATTATGGTGTCTCTATTGTGTGTGGTGATTTATGCATTGCTTTTATTATTGCTATTGATATTGCTATCTATACATTGCATAATATTGATTGAGAAAGAAAAAGTAAAAAGTGGTCTTATATTGTTCACCCCCCTATCAGTATAAGCTTGTGTTCTTAAATTGGTATCAGAGTGGGTTCCTTCAAAATATTTTAACAGCTTTAAAGAAAAGATAAAAAGAACACAATGGATTCTAAGAATGTGTCAGATAATTTAGCACCAGTATTTGATGAAAGTGATTATATATATTAGAGTATGAGAATGAAGATCTACCTGATGGCACTTGGAAATAAAATTTGGGAAGCAGTTGAATTTGGATATGATCCCTTAATTAATCATCCTATAGATAAGGAAGGTAAGCTCATACAACATTACAATTCAAACACAATGAATTCACTTTTGAGAGGTTTGCATAGAACAGAGTCTATGAAAGTTATGCATTTTAAAACTGCAAAAGAAATATGGGATAAACTGCAAAATATATATGGAGATAAAAGTATCAAGAAAGCAAAGATACGAAATCTCAAAGGATAATTTGAAGTATTAAGAATGAATGATGAGGAAAATATTAGTACTTATCTACTTTGAATTGATGAGGTTGTTAATGATATGCAAGGACTTGGAATGAATATTGATGAATCATATGTTTGTGATAAAGTCTTAAGAACTCTTCCAAAAAGATTCAATGAAAAGGTTTCTGCTATAGAAGTTGCAATGGATGGTGATACTTTGACAAGAGATATGTTGCTTGGTATTCTTATATCATTTGAGATAAGAACAAAAGAGGAACCAAATCCTCAAAAAAAATTGGCATTCAAAGCAATCAAGAAGACAAAGGATAAGAAGTCAGAATCAAGCAATGAGTCATCCAGTGATGAAGCAAAATGGTGTAGATCACGTTACACAAGCAACACCAAACAAATGATACACAGGTATTTTTCCTTTGAACAAGTCAGAGAATCAAACCTTTCATTACTTTCATGCCAAAAATAAGGATACAAGAGAAAAGACCCCTTTACAATTTTGAAAATTCCCTCAAATACCCTGTTTTCCCTTTTTCCCACCTAAAACCATTAAAATTCAAATTTGAATTTTGGGGGCAACTTGTCGAGGTCATAACTTCGCACTCGTTGACCCGATTGACTATTACAACATGTTTTCGAAAATGGCATGAAATGAGCTAAGCGAGGAGAACCTTGGCTCTTCGCGCCAAGGCTCATGTCTAGCCAAAAATCCTCAAATTCGACCTCTAAGACCTTCAAAAATCTCCTGCAAGTTAAACTAGTTTTACTAGTTTTAAAATTAAACAATTACAATTTTTTTTTGGGTGATGCAAGATCACTCTTACACCACTGGATGCTCCTGCATCAGACACCCAGGGTAATTTTGAGAAGTGACCTTCACTTCTCTATTGTTGGAAGAAAACCAAGGCGTTCAACCTCAGCCTTCGACAACCAAGATGAATCTTCAACAGGTCTGCCTTTCCACTTAACCAGATATTCTGCATACTACCTATTTCTGGTACTTTTGCCGATGCGTGTATCCAGGATCTCTTCTATCTCTTTCGTATCTAGAGTAGATGCTGGAATATTCCACAATTCTGCTACTGGTCCCTCACCATTGTCTCCTTCATGGTATTCTACCAAATCTGAAATGTTAAAAATAGGTGATATGTTAAGCCCACTTGGCAATTCCACTTCATATGCATTGCCTGAATCCCATTTTTCTATGATTTTGCATGGTCCAAACTTCTTCATTTTCAGCTTGTTATAGGTTTTAGCAGGAAACCTTTCTTTTCTCAGATGGACCATAACTTCATCTCCCACTTCAAATTCCTTAAACCGTCGCTTCTGGTCTGCCCTTGTCTTATATTGAGTATTCATCTTAGTAATATGCTTCTTCACTTCTTCATGCAAGCTCTTCGGATGCTCTACAAAGTCCTCAGCCTCAGCACTACACTTTTCCCCTGTATCCATCTTCCTCAACTCCGAAGCATTTCTTGGACTGCTCCCATATATTATCTGGAATGGAGATTTGTTAGTACTCCTATTGACAGAATTGTTGTATGCAAATTCCACCTATGGCAAAACCAAATCCCATCCCTTGGGCTTATCTCCTATCAAGCATCTCAATAGATTACCCAAACTTCTATTCACCACCTCTGTTTGTCCATCAGTCTATGGGTGGTATGCAGAACTGAATTTCAAATCTATCTTCAATTTCTTCCACAAGGTTCTCCAGAAATACCCAACAAACTTGGTATCTCTATCAGAAACTATACTCTTTGGTAGACCATGAAGTCGTACCACCTCTTTGAAAAATAAACCTGCAACATGAACTGCATCATTAGTTTTCTGGCAGGGAATAAAATGTGCCATCTTTGAAAACCTGTCAACCACCACAAATATGGAGTCATTTCCCCTCTGTGTCCTTGGTAGGCCAAGAACAAAATCCATGTTGATGTCCTCCCATGGTCTCTCTGGTACAGGTAATGGCTGATATAATCCAGTGTTCTATCTCACACCCTTCGCCATCTGGCATACTCTACAACTTTGCACAAATCTCTTCACATCTTGCTGCAACTATGGCCAATAGTAGTTCTCACTAACAAGGGCAATGGTCTTATCTCGACCAAAGTGTCCAGCCAACCCTCCACTGTGTTTCTCCTTGACTAGATTCTCCCTCATTGAACTCCTTGGAATGCATAATTGATTTCCTCTAAACAACATTCCATCTTGGATCAGAAAATCCAACCACTTAGTCCTGTCCAAAGTAACAGGTGCCAAGCAAGCCCTCCAAGCCTCTGCAAAATCAGGATCTTCAGGGTACAAACCCTTAAGTTCATCAAACCCTACAACTTCCACCTTCATTTCTATCAACAAACACTGCCTTCTACTTAAGGCATCTGCAACTCTATTTGACTTTCCACTCCTGTGCTTCAACACAAAGGTATAACTCTATAGAAACTCAACCCACTTCAAGTGCCTCTGATTTAGCTTCCCTTGGCTATTAATATATTGTAAGGCCTGATGATCAGTATATAGAACAAACTCTTTTGGCAACAAATAATGCCTCCACTTCTTTAGAGCCTGAACTATAGCATAAAACTCTTGATCATAAACTGAATACTTCTTCCTAGCATCATTGAGTTTCTCACTAAAATAAGCAACAGGTTTACCTTCTTGACTCAATACAACTCCTATGGCACTACCACTAGCATCACAATCTACCTGAAATACCTTATTAAAATCTGGAAGTGCCAAAATAGGTTGCTCTGTGACCTTCTTCTTCAACATATCAAAGCTCTTATCTGCTCCTAAGGTCCACTTAAATTCTTTCTTATCCCCTCTCATTGTTTCTGTAAGGGGTGCACAAATACTACTAAAATTTCTAATGAATTTTTTGTAAAAACTTGCTAGACCATGAAATGATCTTACCTCAGTTATGCTTCTTGGAGTAGGCCATTCAATGATAGCCCTCACCTTTTTTGGGTCCATTTTTAGACCTTCGGTTGAGATGACAAATCCCAGATACACTAACTCCTTCACAAAACTACACTTCTTCAAATTAATCAACAACTGCTCCTCCCTCAGCTTCTCAAAAACCCTTCTGATATGCATCAGGTGCTCTTCCAGGGTCTTGCTAAATATTAAAATGTCATCCAAATAGACAATGACAAATTTTCCTAAAAACTCCTTCAATACCTCATTCATCAGCCGCATGAATGTGCTTGGTGCATTGGTTAGCCCAAATGGCATGACCAACCACTCATACAAACCCTCTCTGGTCTTGAAGGTTGTCTTCCACTCATCTCCTTCTCTGACATGAATCTGATGGTACCCACTCTTCAGGTCAATCTTTGTGAAGTACTTGGCTCCACTCAAACAGTCCATAATGTCATCCATCCTTGGCAATGGAAATCTATATTTTATGGTGATCTTGTTAATAGCTCGAGAGTCTGTACACATTCTCCACTCTCCATATTTCTTTGGTGCTAGTACTGCAGGTACTGCACATGGACTCAAGCTCTCCCGAATCAGTCCCTTTTTTAGCAACTCTTGGACTTGCCTGTTTAGCTCCTCACTTTCTACAGGAGTCATTCTATGGGCTGCCTTATTGGGTAAACTAGATCCTGGTACCAAATCTATATGGTGACTGATCTTCCTCACTGGTGGTAAACCCTCAGGCACATTATCTGATATAATATCTAGAAATTCTTCTAACAGACCTAAGACTTCTACTGGGGTATCTTTGCATTCTTCTTCCCTAACTCTAGGAATTAATGCATAGCACATATGCTCATGCTTCAAACCATCCAAAAACCTTCTCCCTTCAACTAAATAGATTCTGGCACTGCTACATACCTTTTCGTCCACCTCCTTCAGGGGCTTCAACTTATGGCGCACTCCATTCTTTGTCAAGGAGTAAGTGTTGGCATGACCATCATGCACTGCACACCGATCAAACTGCCATGGCCTTCCCAACAACAAATGGCAAGCATCCATAGGCTAGGATGTCACACAGGACCTCATCACGGTAATTCCCAATATTAAATTTTACCAAGCATTGCTCACTGACCAAAGCCCTATGGTCCTTCTATAACCACGCAATCCGATATGGATGCGGGTGTCTCTTCCTCTCTAATTGCAATTTGGTAACCATTCCTTCTGAAACTAGGTTATCTATGCTACCATTGTCTATGATAATATTACAAATCTTACCTGCACATTTACACCTTGTGCAAAATAAGCTCTTCCTCTGATCTGGGTCTCTCTCCTCATTCAACAAGGCTCTCCTTGTGATTAGCACTTCTCCTCTTTCTACTTCTTTAGAGTGCTCAGATTCAACACCTTCATCAATGACCGTAGCTCGGGCATTACCTTCAGGCCTCCTATTTGTCCTCTCTTGGTGTTGTGGACACTCGTATGCTCGATGTCCTTCTTCCCCATAGTGGAAACAGGTTCCACGAAATCCTCCTCTTCCAAACCCTCATCCAGACCTTCCTCTTCCTCTCTGGTAACCATTGTTCTGATCACGGGGGCGGTAAGCATTATCTCCCTTTTGGTCCTGACTACTGCTAGCTTCTCCATTCTTCTTATAATCTTCATTTCATCCTCCATTTGTTCTTCCACCAGTTCTTCCACCATGACCTCTTCCTCTTTGCTTGCTCTCAAACCTTCTGTTCAGCTTCTCTTCAACCCTCAAGGCAAAGCTGGTAAGCATCCTCTATGGTGGTCATCCTGACCAGACTTAACTCCTCTTGAATACTTGCTCGTAACCCATTAATATAATGGGCTACCTTCTCCTTGTTGGCCTCTGAATGGCCTATTCTGATTAAAATTTTATAAAACTCCTCTGTGTATTCTTTGATAGACTTACTTGATTGCCTCAAACCTTACATTTTCTTTAGCAGATCCAACTCGTAGTCACCTGGAATGAACTGCCTCTTCAACTTCTCCAACATCCGCTCCCATTTTGTTATCCTTTCTTTTCCTCTTTTATTTCTGTCTAGCTGCACTCCCTTCCACCATATGCTTGCATGACCCTTCAGCTTGGTCTTAGCAAACTTGACCCTATCAGGATCTTCAACCTCCTCATACTCAAAGTATTCTTCCAAATCATTGATCCAGTCAATCAACTCCTCTGGATCAAGATTTCTAGAATATGTAGAAACCTCCATCTTCGGTCTCTTTCCAATATGAGATATGGCTCTGTATAACTTGGCTTGTGCAGGATCTACTACCTCTTCTTCTTCCTCAAACTGGTCCTCTTCTTCTTCAACTTCATCTTCACTACCTTCTTCTCTCCTTGGCTCAAACCCTCTATGCAGCTCCTCTTGCAGAGCTCTGAACTTGCCTCTGCAAAGCTCTAGAAATCTTCCTCTGGCACCATATTTCTCCCACCACCATGGTTTCTTCATGGAGGCATTCTGCTCACTTCTCTCACAAACCTTAACCATAGATCCTGGTGTAAACTGCCTCACGTCCGATGATCTGTTTACACACTCAGGAACTCCCGCTCTGATACCACTTGGTGTAGATCACGTTACACAAGCAACACCAAACAAATGATACATAGGTATTTTTCCTTTGAACAAGTCAGAGAATCAAACCTTTCATTACTTTCATGCCAAAAATAAGGATACAAGAGAAAAGACCCCTTTACAATTTCGAAAATTCCCTCAAATACCCTGTTTTCCCTTTTTCCCACCTAAAACCATTAAAATTCAAATTTGAATTTTGGGGGCAACTTGTCGAGGTCATAACTTCGCACTCGTTGACCCGATTGACTATTACAACATGTTTTCAGAAATGGCATGAAACGAGCTAAGCGGGGTGACCTTGGCTCTTCATGCCAAGGCTCATGTCTAGCCAAAAATCCTCAAATTCGACCTCTAAGACCTTCAAAAATCTCCTGCAAGTTAAACTAGTTTTACTAGTTTTACAAAATTAAACAATTACAATTTTTTTTGGGTGATGCAAGATCACTCTTACACCACTGGATGCTCTTGCATCAGACACCCAGGGTAATTTTGAGAAGTGACCTTCACTTCTCTATTGTTGGAAGAAAACCAAGGCGTTCAACCTCAGCCTTCGACAACCAAGATGAATCTTCAACATGTCTGCCTTTCCACTTAACCAGATATTCTGCATACTGCCTATTTCTGGTACTTTTTTCGATGCGTGTATCCAGGATCTCTTCTATCTCTTCCATATCTAGAGTAGATGCTAGAATATTCCACAATTCTACTACTGGTCCCTCACCATTGTCTCCTTCATGGTATTCTACCAAATCTGAAATGTTAAAAATAGGTGATATGTTAAGCCCACTTGGCAATTCCACTTCATATGCATTGCTTGAATCCCATTTTTCTATGATTTTGCATGGTCCAAACTTCTTCATCTTTAGCTTGTTATAGGTTTTAGCAGGAAACCTTTCTTTTCTCAGATGGACCATAACTTCATCTCCCACTTCAAATTCCTTAAACCGTCACTTCTGGTCTGCCCTTGTCTTATATTGAGTATTCATCTTAGTAATATGCTTCTTCACTTCTTCATGCAAGCTCTTCAGATGCTCTACAAAGTCCTCAGCCTCAGCACTACACTTTTCCCCTGTATCCATCTTCCTCAACTCAGAAGCATTTCTTGGACTGCTCCCATATATTATCTGGAATGGAGATTTGTTAGTACTCCTATTGATAGAATTATTGTATGCAAATTCCACCTATGGCAAAACCAAATCCCATCCCTTGGGCTTATCTCCTACCAAGCATCTCAATAGATTACCCAAACTTCTATTCACCACCTCTGTTTGTCCATCAGTCTGTGGGTGGTATGCATAACTGAATTTCAAATCTGTCTTCAATTTCTTCCACAAGGTTCTCTAGAAATACCCAACAAACTTGGTATCTCTGTCGAAACTATACTCTTTGGTAGACCATGAAGTCGTACCACCTCTTTGAAAAATAAACCTACAACATGAACTGCATCATTAGTTTTCTGGCAGGGAATAAAATGTGCCATCTTTGAAAACCTGTCAACCACCACAAATATGGAGTCATTTCCTCTCTGTGTCCTTGGTAGGCCAAGAACAAAATCCATGTTGATGTCCTCCCATGGTCTCTCTGGTACAGGTAATGGCTGATATAATCCAGTGTTCTGTCTCACACCCTTCGCCATCTTGCATACTCTACAACTTTGCACAAATCTCTTCACATCTTTCTACAACTATGGCCAATAGTAGTTCTCACTAACAAGGGCAATGGTCTTATCTCGACCAAAGTGTCCAATAAAACCTCCACTATGTTTCTCCTTGACTAGATTCTCCCTCATTGAACTCCTTGGAATGCATAATTGATTTCCTCTAAACAACATTCCATCTTGGATCAGAAAATCCAACCACTTAGTCCTGTCCAAAGTAACAAGTGCCAAGCAAGCCCTCCAAGCCTCTACAAAATTAGGATCTTCAGGGTACAAACCCTTAAGTTCGTCAAACCCTACAACTTCCACCTTCATTTCTATCAACAAACACTGCCTTCTACTTAAGGCATCTGCAACTCTGTTTGACTTTTCGCTCTTGTGCTTCAACACAAAGGTATAACTCTATAGAAACTCAACCCACTTCAAGTGCCTCTGATTTAGCTTCCCTTGGCTATTAATATATTGTAAGGCCTGATGATCAGTATATAGAACAAACTCTTTTGGCAACAAATAATGCCTCCACTTCTTTAGAGCCTGAACTATAGCATAAAACTCTTGATCATAAACTGAATACTTCTTCCTAGCATCATTGAGTTTCTCACTAAAATAAGCAACAGGTTTACCTTCTTGACTCAATACAGCTCCTATGGCACTACCACTAGCATCACAATCTACCTGAAATACCTTATTAAAATATGGAAGTGCCAAAATAGGTTGCTCTGTGACCTTCTTCTTCAACATATCAAAGCTCTTATCTGCTCCTAAGGTCCACTTAAATTCTTTCTTATCCCCTCTCATTGTTTCTGTAAGGGGTGCACAAATACTCGCTAAAATTTCTAATGAATTTTTTGTAAAAACTTGCTAGACCATGAAATGATCTTACCTCGGTTATGCTCCTTGGAGTAGGCCATTCAATGATAGCCCTCACCTTTTCTGGGTCCATTTTTAGACCTTCAACTGAGATGACAAATCCCGGATACACTAACTCCTTCTTCACAAAACTACACTTCTTCAAATTAATCAACAATCGCTCCTCCCTCAGCTTCTCAAAAACCCTTCTGATATGCATCAAGTGCTCTTCCAAGGTCTTGCTAAATATTAAAATGTCATCCAAATAGACAATGACAAATTTTCCTAAAAACTCCTTCAATACCTCATTCATCAGTCGCATGAATGTGCTTGGTGCATTGGTTAGCCCAAATGGCATGACCAACCACTCATACAAACCCTCTCTGGTCTTGAAGGTTGTCTTCCACTCATCTCCTTCTCTGACACGAATCTGATGGTACCCACTCTTCAGGTCAATCTTTGTGAAGTACTTGGCTCCACTCAAATAGTCCATAATGTCATCCATCCTTGGCAATGGAAATCTATATTTTATGGTGATCTTGTTAATAGCTCGAGAGTCTATACACATTCTCCACTCTCCATATTTCTTTGGTGCTAGTACTATAGGTACTGCACATGGACTCAAGCTCTCCCAAATCAGTCCCTTTTTTAGCAACTCTTGGACTTGCCTGTTTAGCTCCTCACTTTCTACAGGAGTCATTCTATGGGCTGCCTTATTGGGTAAACTAGATCCCGGTACCAAATCTATATGGTGACTGATCTTCCTCACTGGTGGTAAACCCTCAGGCACATTATCTGATATAATATCTAGAAATTCTTCTAACGAGACCTAAGACTTCTACTAGGGTATCTTTGCATTCTTCTTCCCTAACTCTAGGAATTAATGCATAGCACATATGCTCATGCTTCAAACCATCCAAAAACCTTCTCCCTTCAACTAAATAGATTTTGGCACTGCTACATACCTTTTCGTCCACCTCCTTCAGGGGCTTCAGCTTATGGCGCACTCCATTCTTTGTCAAGGAGTAAGTGTTGGCACGACCATCATGCACTGCACATCGATCAAACTGCCATGGCCTTCCCAATAACAAATGGCAAGCATCCATAGGTAGGATGTCACATAGGACCTCATCATGGTAATTCCCAATATTAAATTTTACCAAGCATTGCTCACTGACCAAAGCCCTATGGTCCTTCTATAACCACGCAATCCGATATGGATGTGGGTGTCTCTTCCTCTCTAATTGCAATTTGGTAACCATTCCTTATGAAACTAGGTTATCTGTGCTACCATTGTCTATGATAATATTACAAATCTTACCTGCACATTTACACCTTGTGCGAAATAAGCTCTTCCTCTGATCTGGGTCTCTCTCCTCATTCAGCAAGGCTCTCCTTGTGATTAGCACTTCTCCTCTTTTTGCTTCTTCAGAGTTCTCAGATTCAGCACCTTCATCAATGACCGCAGCTCGGGCATTACCTTCAGGCCTCCTATTTGTCCTCTCTTGGTGTTGTGGACACTCGTATGCTCGATGTCCTTCTTTGCCATAGTGGAAATAGGTTCCACGAAATCCTCCTCTTCCAAACCCTCGTCCAGACCTTCCTCTTCCTCTCTGGTAACCATTGTTCTGATCATGGGGGCGGTAAGCATTATCTCCCTTTTGGTCCTGACTACTGCTAGCTTCTCCATTCTTCTTATAATCTTCATTTTGTCCTCCATTTTTTCTTCCACCAGTTCTTCCACCATGACCTCTTCCTCTTTGCTTGCTCTCAAACCTTCTGTTCAGCTTCTCTTCAACCCTCAGGGCAAACTGGTAAGCATCCTCTATGGTGGTCATCCTGACCAGACTTAACTCCTCTTGAATACTTGCTCGTAACCCATTAATATAACGGGCTACCTTCTCCTTGTTGGCCTCTGAATGGCCTGTTCTGATTAAAATTTTATAAAACTCCTCTGTGTATTCTTTGACAGACTTACTTGATTGCCTCAAACCTTGCATTTTCTTTAGCAGATCCAACTCGTAGTCACCTGGAATGAACTGCCTCTTCAACTTCTCCAACATCTCGCTCCCATTTTGTTATCCTTTCTTTTCCTCTTTTATTTCTGTCTAGATGCACTCCCTTCCACCATATGCTGGCATGACCCTTCAGCTTGGTCTTAGCAAACTTGACCCTATCAGGATCTTCAACCTCCTCATACTCAAAGTATTCTTCCAAATCATTGATCCAATCAATCAACTCCTCTGGATCAAGATTTCTAGAATACGTAGAAACCTCCATCTTTGGTCTCTTTCCAATCTGAGATATGGCTCTGTATAACCTAGCTTGTGCAGGATCTACTGCCTCTTCTTCTTCCTCAAACTGGTCCTCTTCTTCTTCAACTTCATCTTCACTACCTTCTTCTCTCCTTGGCTCAAACCCTCTATGCAGCTCCTCTTGCAAAGCCTGAACTTGCCTCTGCAAAGCTCTAAAATCTTCCTCTGGCACCATATTTCTCCCACCACCATGGTTTCTTCGTGGAGGCATTCTGCTCACTTCTCTCACAAACCTTAACCACAGATCCTGGTGTAAACTACCTCACGTTCGGCGATCTTTTTACACACTCAGGAACTCCCGCTCTGATACCACTTGGTGTAGATCACGTTACACAAGCAACACCAAACAAATGATACACAGGTATTTTTCCTTTGAACAAGTCAGAGAATCAAACCTTTCATTACTTTCATGCCAAAAATAAGGATACAAGAGAAAATACCCCTTTACAATTTTGAAAATTCCCTCAAATACCCTGTTTTCCCTTTTTCCCACCTAAAACCATTAAAATTCAAATTTGAATTTTGGGGGCAACTTGTCGAGGTCATAACTTCGCACTCATTGACCCGATTGACTATTACAACATGTTTTCAAAAATAGAATGAAATGAGCTAAGCGAGGCAAACCTTGGCTCCTCGTACCAAGGCTCGTGTCTAGCCAAAAATCCTCAAATTTGACCTCTAAGACCTTCAAAAATCTCTTGCAAGTTAAACTAGTTTTACTAGTTTTACAAAATTAAACAATTACAATTTTTTTTGGGTGATGCAAGATCACTCTTACACCACCGGATGCTCCTGCATCAAACACCTAGGGTAATTTTGAGAAGTGACCTTCACTTATCTATTGTTGGAATAAAACCAAGGCGTTCAACCTCAGCCTTCGACAACCAAGATGAATCTTCAATAGGTCTGCCTTTCCACTTAACCAGATATTTTGCATACTACCTATTTTTGGTACTTTTGCCGATGCGTGTATCCAGGATCTCTTCTATCTCTTTCGTATCTGGAGTAGATGCTGGAATATTCCATAATTCTGCTATTGGTCCCTCACCATTGTCTCCTTCATGGTATTCTACCAAATCTGAAATGTCAAAAATAGGTGATATGTTAAGCCCACTTGGCAATTCCACTTCATATGCATTGCCTGAATCACATTTTTCTATGATTTTGCATGGTCTAAACTTCTTCATCTTCAGCTTGTTATAGGTTTTAGTAGGAAACCTTTCTTTTCTTAGATGGATCATAACTTCATCTCCCACTTCAAATTTCTTAAACTGTTGCTTCTGGTCTGCCCTTGTCTTATATTGAGTATTCATCTTAGTAATATGCTTCTTCACTTCTTCATGCAAGCTCTTCAGATGCTCTGCAAATTCCTCGACCTCGGCACTACACTTTTCCCCTGTATCCATCTTCCTCAACTCATAAGCATTTCTTGGACTTGCTCCCATATATTATCTGGAATGGAGATTTGTTAGTACTCCTATTGACAGAATTGTTGTATGCAAATTCCACCTATGGCAAAACCAAATCCCATCCCCTGGGCTTATCTCCTATCAAGCATCTCAATAGATTACCCAAAATTGTATTCACCATGTCTGTTTTTCCATCAGTCTGTGGGTGGTATGCAGAACTGAATTTCAAATTTGTCTTCAATTTCTTCCACAAGGTTCTCCAGAAATACCCAATAAACTTGGTATCTCTGTCAAAAACTATATTCTTTGGTAGACCATGAAGTCGTACCACCTCTTTGAAAAATAAACCTGTAACATGAACTGCATCATTAGTTTTCTGGTAAGGAATAAAATGTTCCATCTTTGAAAACCTGTCAACCACCACAAATATGGAGGCATTTCCTCTATGTGTCCTTGGTAGGCCAAGAACAAAATCCATGTTGAGTAATGGCTGATATAATCTAGTGTTCTGTCTCACACCCTTCGCCATATGGCATACTCTGCAACTTTGCACAAATCTCTTCACATCTTTCTACAATTGTGGCCAATAGTAGTTCTCACTAACAAGGGCAATGGCCTTATCCTGATAAAAGTGTCCAACCATCCCTCCATTGTGTTTCTCCTTGACTAGATTCTCCCTCATTGAACTCCTTGGAATGCATAATTAATTTTCTCTAAAAAACATTCCATCTTGGATTAAAAAATCCAACCACTTAGCCCTATCCAAAGTAACAGGTGCCAAGCAAGCCCTCCAAGCCTTTATAAAATCAGGATCTTCAGGGTATAAACCCTTAAGTTCGTCAAACCCTACAACTTCCACCTTCATTTCTATCAACAAACACTGCCTTCTACTTAAGGCATCTGCAACTCTATTTGACTTTCTGCTCCTCTGCTTCAACACAAAGGTATAACTCTATAGAAACTCAACCCACTTCAAGTGCCTCTGATTTAGCTTCCTTTGGCTATTAATATACTGTAAGGCTTGATGATCAGTATATAGAACAAACTCTTTTGGCAATAAATAATGCATCCACTTCTTTAGAGCCTGAACTATAGCATAAAACTCTTGATCATAAACTGAATACTTCTTCCTAGCATCATTGATTTTCTCACTAAAATAAGCAACAGGTTTACCTTCATGACTCAATACAGCTCGTATGGCACTACCACTAGCATCACAATCTACCTAAAATACCTTATTAAAATTTAGAAGTACCAAAATAGGTTGCTCTGTGACCTTCTTCTTCAACATATAAAAGCTCTTATCTACTCCTAAGGTCCACTTAAATTGTTTCTTATCCCCTCTCATTGTTTCTGTAAGGGGTGCACAAATACTGCTAAAATTTCTATTGAAATTTTTGTAAAAACTTGCTAGACCATGAAATGATCTTACCTCAGTTATCCTTTCTTTTCCTCTTTTATTTTTTTCTAGCTACACTCCCTTCCACCATATGCTGGCATGAACCTTTAGCTTGGTCTTAGCAAACTTGACCCTATCAAGATCTTCAACCTCATCATACTCAAAGTATTCTTCCAAATCATTGATCCAGTCAATCAACTCCTCTGGATCAAGATTTCCAGAATACGTAGAAACCTCCATCTTCGGTATCTTTCCAATCTGAGATATGGCTCTGTATAACCTTACTTGTGTAGGATATACTACCTCTTCTTCTTCCTCAAACTGGTCCTCTTCTTCTTCAACTTCATCTTGACTACCTTCTTCTCTCCTTGGCTCAAACCCTCTACGCAGCTCCTCTTGCAGAGCCTGAACTTGCCTTTGCAAAGCTCTAAAATCTTCCTCTGGCACCATATTTCTTCCACCACCATGGTTTCTTTGTGGAGGCATTCTGCTCACTTCTCTCACAAACCTTAACCACAGATCCTGGTGTAAATTACCTCACGTCCGGAAATCTATTTACACACTCAGGAACTCTCACTCTGATACCACTTGGTGTAGATCACGTTACACAAGTAACACTAAACAAATGATACATAGGTATTTTTCCTTTGAACAAGTCAGAGAATCAAACCTTTCATTACTTTTGTGCCAAAAATAAGGATACAAGAGAAAAGACCCCTTTACAATTTCAAAAATTCCCTCAAATACCCTGTTTTCCCTTTTTCCCACCTAAAACCATTAAAATTCAAATTTAAATTTTGGGAACAACTTGTCGAGGTCATAACTTCGCACTCGTTGACCCGATTGACTATTACAACATGTTTTCGAAAACGGCACGAAACGAGCTAAGAAAAGCAAACCTTGGTTGTTTACACCAATGCTCGTGTCTAGCCAAAAATCCTCAAATTCAACCTCTAAGACCTTCAAAAATCTCCTGCAAGTTAAACTAGTTTTACTAGTTTTACAAAATTAAACAATTACAATTTTTTTTGGGTGATGCAAGATCACTCTTACACCACTGGATGCTCTTGCATCACAAAATTATGGTAGAAGGAATAAGGATTCAAGAATATCTAGAGATACAATATTTGTTAAATGTTTCAATTGTGGAAGGTATGTTCATTATGCAATTGATTGTCAAGAAGCTAAGAATAACAATGATGAAGAAAAATAGGATCACAAGAACAAGGAATCAGAAACATATAGGTATCAAAATAAAAGTAAGGATGGACAAAGCAAACAAGGAAAGAAGTTCTTTCAAAGTTAAAAGAGGAGCTACTATGCGGATAAGGCATGTAAGTACTCAAGTGATAATGATGCTAGTTTTTCAGATAATGATAGATATGAAGTCCTATTTATGATTGAAGAAAAAGAAAAAGTTAAGAAAAGGACTCCAGTAATTCTCAAGTGTTTTATATGTGGTAACTTTGGACATCTTGAAGATAGTTGTAAAAATAATGGTTATAGTTTCAGTGATGATGAATATAAAGATACACTTGAAGGACCAGAAGAGAATATTCTAATGGCACTATAAGAAGTAGAAGGTGATCCTATAGAAGATAAGCCAATAGAGAATAAAGATGTGGACAAAGGTAAACAAATAGAGTAATATTCATATAAATATGGATATGATCTTAAGGGAGAACTCATTTATGGTCTTGACATAGTAAAGAAGGTAAGAAAGCAACACTCTAAACTTGAAAGTCGGTTTCAAGAATGTGATGAAGAGAGAAGATTGCTTATAGAGGATTTATAAAAATCAAAGGCTAAGGCAAAAAGGTTTAAGGATAAGTTAGAAGCAAAGATCTTAGAATGTGAAAATTTAACACAAGAAGTGGCACTACTAAGAGAATATTTAGAAGACTCCAAAGTCAAGCTAAAAGGGTTCAAAAATAGATCAAAGAACTTGGATAAGTTTATAAAGATACAAAATCCTACATCAAGCAAAAAATATCTTGGATTTGAACAAGGATAGAATAAATGGGAAGGAAAGTCAATCTCAAGTTTTGGAGGAGAAGAAACTTTAGATGAAGATACTTTAGAAGAAGACAGTGTAAAATGAAGTGAGACATCTGAGGATGAGTTGGACAATAAAAAGTTCAACAAGAACAAGAACAATGCACAAATAAGATACAGATGGAATAACAATCAGAATAGGTCAAGAGAGACTAGGAGACCAATGAGGTCAAGACAAGGAAACTTTAATAGAAGATTTTTTTCATTTCACAGGTTTGGCCACATGGCTTCATAGTGCAGAACACATGAAAGATAGGAATATGGGAACATACAGCTTTTCCATGGGTATTGCTACTCATGTAATCAGTTTGGTCACAAGGCAATGAATTGTAGGGTTCATGATAGAAGAGGATATGGCTTCACTAGGAGAAATCCTAAGATATTTGTACCTCCAAGGAATAATAACATTAAGTGTTATAAGTGAAATAATGATGGTCACACAACAAAGTGGTGTAGAGCAGCAATTCCAAAATCAAAGAGGAACAGGAACAAAAATATGGATATGAACAGGAACAGGAACATGGATATGAACAGGTACAAGAACAGGAATAGGAACATGGATATGAATAGGAACAAGAACATGAATATGAACAAGAATAGGAACTGAAATAGGTATAGGAATGTAAACATGGACATGGAAAGAAACAGTCAAAAGAATCAGAAGGATCAGATAATAATAAAAGAGGATAAAGGTAAAGAACAGTGCTTTCTGGGAGTAGAAATACTCCCATCCTAGAATTAACCACCTCAAGAGAAGGTGGGGGAGGGGCTATGTTAAGAGGCTCATTCTTAGCCCCGAGCCCCAAAGGTGACCCTTTTTCATTGATGTCAAAGGGGGAAATATTTGAGTAATGGGAGAGAGATTTGGTATTTGAGAAAAGAGGAGAGAGCATTGAGCTAGAGGGAGCAATGTCCCAAGGGAGCAAAACAAAGGAAAGGTCAAGTTTTTAGTAAAAATAATTTGGGTTGCCATAAATGACAAAGGGGGATATTTTTGGACATTTTGAGCTCATTTAGTTGTCATTGATGTCAAGATGAGAAGTTGTCATTGATGCCAAGGTGAACACATGAAGTTGTCATTAATACCATGGAGTACACCATCATTGACACCAGGAGCAATGCGAAGAGTTGAAGAAAAGTTGTCAAAATATTGTTTTATAAAGGTTTTTATTAAAACCATGGTGGCAGAATAATTTTCATCAAATCAGTGAAGTACAAATGAAGGTTTAAATTTTATCTCAAGGAGGCTTTAATTTTTATTAAAGTCAAAGGTTTATAAATATAATTTTTAAATTATAAAGGTTATAAAAGCATCGACGTCATCAAATGTAATAGATTGCCGACGTCTAAGCCATATGGTGAATTTTATGTATAAATAATATGCCAAAGAGGTATTCAAAACTTACCCTTATTCGATTAATTTTTCATGCGACCGGTCAAAGAGTATTTTCGTGCAATCATTGAGGAAGAAGACAAAGAATTCATTTTGTCTTTTAGCACCAGGAAGAAGACGAAAGGAGAGGGCTTAAGGCCTCACTCACATTGGGCAGTATGGTCCATTGGCAGTGCATGTTTTGCAAGAGCATTGGGAGTGGAAGTGACCACGATCAATTCACGTGGAGGTTGTTGGTGTGTTTGTCTTGAGCGCTCAGGAGAAAAAATTTTGGTACACGCTCATTTAGAGTGCCAAAATTGGAAGAAATAGCACAAGGTGCTCTTAGCCTTCCAAGCATGCATCTAGCACATGTGGTGGGCAAGCCCGCGGCTAGGGTGCACGAGGAGGTAGTGATTGGGGGTTTGAATCCCACTAGTGGCAAAGGTAATTTTTATTAAATATTTTATTTGTCTAATGTTTTCATAAGGTGTTATTTGGAGTTATAAGGTTATATGAAAGGTTTTTTTTTTGGTAATTTATTTATGTTATTGGAGTTATAAGAAAAGTGGATTTGATTATTGCCAAAGTTCTTGCCATTAAAATTTAATTAAAGGGTTTTTGAGTTAAATTTTAGTGGATGTTAAATTTACTTTAGTTGGGAGATTATAAGGTGTTATTGGAAAAATATTTTATGTATGTTGATGGTTGTTTTTATAGATGGAGTGATAAGGTGTAATTGAGTTTTTACATTACATTGTGAGAAAGATTTATCTTCTAACCTATTTGAGTTTGGCATAGAAGTGGTTGTGATTGTGATAGACATTTGAGGTTCCTTCATCATCAAGAAAATGTATGAGCACATTCTTCCATAATTGAGTTGATTGATTAGTTTTCTAAAAATAAGTTTGGAGTGAAAAGGATTTTGTTAGGGCTTCCTTATTGAGTGTGTTTGAGTTAATGCTTCAAGGTTTTCTAGAATAAAGAATTGTTATGTGAACCTTATTTTATAAGCATTATTGTTGAAGCTATTGGTTGAGAAAAGAACTAGGGTTTGAAAAGAACATAAGTATCATTTTTATATGAGATTTGTTTTATAAGCATTGTTGTTGAAGCTATTGGTTGAGCAAAGAACTAGGGTTTGAAAATAACATGAGTATCATTGTTATGTGAGAGTTGTTTTATAAGCATTGTTGTTGAAGTAAGTTGTTGAGCAAAGAACTTGAACTAGGGTTTGAAAAGAACATGAGTATTATTGTTATGTGAGATTTGTTGTTGAGCATTATTGAAAACATTTTGAGTGAATATCATATGCTTGGACTAGGGTTTGTGAGCAAGGATTATTTCATTGAGTTATTGGTTGAGTAGAGTTGGTTGAGCCTAGTCAAGTGGGTGTGTGAAGTGATTGTTCAAGTTCCATAAAACAAACTATTCTATATTCTGAATTGAATTGAGAAAGTGATTGAGTTGAAGTATATTGAGTCTCTAAAAATTCTTTGTATGTTTTTGAAAGAGTGATTGAAAGTGATTGAGCATTGTGATGAGTATAGAGCATATTGAGTCTCTAAAAATTCTCTTTATGTTTCTATGAGATTGGACAAGTTCTAGTATGGACTTTTTGAGCAGATTTGAGGTAAGTCTTTGAGAAGACTTGCGGATAAAATTGAGTAAGCTTTTGTGGAAGCTTACAATATAGTTTGAGAGCATATTTGGTTAAGTTCTTGTAAGGACTTATTGAGCATATTTGGTTAAGTTCTTGTGAGGACTTATTGATCAGATTTGGCTAAGTTCTTGTAAGGACTTATTAAGCATATTTGATTAAGTTCTTGTGAGGACTTATTGATCAGATTTGGTTAAGTTCTTGAGAGGACTTATTGAGCAGATTGGACAAGTTCTAGAGAGGATTTGTGGATAGATTGGTGTGAGATTTTGTGGAAGCTTACAAGACATATTTAAGATAGGTCTTTGAGAAGGCTTATGAGTAGAGTTGATTGATTTGTTCAAACCTTGAGTTAAGGTTTAAGGTAGATCCAGAAGAGTTAATTTGAGATTAATTCAAGCTTTGAGTTAAAGCTTGAGGACAGAGATTGAGGATAGATTTGTGCTAGACTGAAGGAATGTGTTTAGTGCAGATCAGAGGATAGATATTGAGGACAAATGTGTGCTAGATCGAAGGACTATTTTTAGTGCAGATCAGAGGATAGAGATTGAGGACAAATTTGTGCTAGATCGAAGGATTGTTTTTAGTGCAAAATTGAGAACAGAGTTTGGTGTAAATTTGAGGACAGGTTTGTGCTAGACCATATATAGAGATTGAGAAAATTTATGCTAGACTGAACGATTATGTTTAGTGTATATTTGAGATAGAGCTTTGGAGGTGACAGAGAGTAGAGGATAGTATTCTTCAATGGATAGAGATCCATTAGCTAGGGCAATGAGGACAAGTCTTCTAAGGGATAACAAGAGTCTTCAATGGAGAGATATCCATAAGCCAGTGCAGTGGAGGCAGTAGTCTTCTAGAGGATCACCAGCCAAAGTAGAGGAGAAGGAGTTCTCCTATGGATAGAGATCCATGAACTTGATTTAGGGGATTGGTATCTCCTTTGGAAAGAGGTCCATAAACATTGTAATAGGAAAAGGATTCCCAAGATATTGATTGAGAAAATTTTAGTGAAATATTTTCTCCATGGAGTAGCCCACATTGGGTGAACCACATAAATTGTGGTGTCTTTATTATGTGTGGTGATTTGTGCATTGCTTTGATTACTACTATTGATATTGTTATCTATACATTGCATAATATTGATTGAGAAAGAAAAGTAAAAAGTGGTCTTATACTGTTCACCCCCCTCTTCGTATAATCTTGTGTTCTTCATGATTATTATCAACCTATTTAGATCTGTAGTCTCTTTATAATACCCTGCTTTACCATAATTCTAGCATTTCCTCTTTTTTGAGGCAATAGATTTACCCCTAGATTTTGATTTCTTTTCTCCTGATTTCTTTTTGCTTCTTTCTTGAGAATGACCTCTCACAACCAAGGCTTCCTTTTGATGATAATCCTCAAAATATTTTTATCTCATCTCCTTATACAATAAAGTTCCTACTATATCCTCTACTTTTAATGTAGATATAGTATTGGTGATAGCCATAACAAGGTTATCACATGAATCAAGTAATGAACAAAGTAAAGTAACACATTTTTCTTCTTCATCCATTTTTACTTATACAAATATTAATTGACTTACCACAGTGTTAAAATAATTCAAATGTTCAGCCACAAAGTCATCATCATTCATTCGAAGTGAATTTGTAATAACCCACCCTAAATCTGCAATTTATTTTTCTGATTTTTCTGTTGTTTTGTTTGCTTTCTGTTTACTTCTTTTTCTATTTTTTTTGTGTTTTAGATGCTGATTGCAAATACAGAAAGATAACATAACAAAATAGACACATTCAACAATACCTATATGCTAGAAACAACTCTAAATCAATATTCTTGAATACCCAGTTTATAAAATTCACTATTTTCATCAAATACAAACTAGGGTATAATTTCATAAAATCACAAATGGATAAAATATTTCATATTACAAATATATGCATACCCATTTGATTACAATGGAATAATACAAGGAGAATACCCTAAAATGGATGCCACAATCTACAACCCTAGCCTTAGTGCACAACAATCATCTTCAAAACCCCAACACCAAACACAAGTGATTAGCCCAAAAATGTACGACCTACCTGGAAGTGTATGACCAGCTTAGAAAAATTTAAAACTCCACCAAAAAATCTGCTATCTCTCCCAATGGGTCGCCCAACTACTAGGAATCCAATGATCAAATACCCATAATCGATAGAAGCCCCTATTGTGCACTGCAACTAAATAGGTATGGTTGGAAATGCCAAAATGGTATGGCCACCTTCAGGAAAAACTACTACAAACTCAAACTAAAATTATCTGCAAATCAATCCACACCAAAAATTGCCTTTGAAATCTCCATTAAAGTGCAAACTCAGCCTCTAAATGAAACTGACAATCGATTGCTCAGGGAATGATCTTTCACATCCGCAAGCAATGCTCCTTGCAAGGGTTTTCTTCCTCATAAAGCCTTGAAAACTTTATCTCAAAGTTGCAAGTTCTCGCCAGAGAGAAAAAATATGAAATTACTTGGATCATAAGAAAATGAACTCCATTTCTCCTTATATCTCCAAATCCCATGCCCTAATTAGAGTTGAGGTGACTTTTTAATATTTTAATATTACTTTTCCAAGTCGACCCCCTTTAAGAAAATCCCTAAGTCACTTTTCATTTAAATAAGCCTTATACCCTCGAAAAATGATTTAATTCATTATTTAATTATTCCCGACACCAAAGTCACTTTATTAGCATCCCAACATTTAAAACTTTCCATCCCAGTTCCAACGAGCTATAACACTAAGGTGCCCATTAAAATATTTTAATTAAAATAGCAACCTTAGTGAAATTAATTAAAACATAACTCAATATTACACCCGAGTTGCGAAAATGGTCGAACAACATCAAAATCAAAAATTGACTACACTGGAGTGATCCCGATGATAAATAATGAGAATCGGACCCAATCGGGTGACTTACTATAAATAGATGCTCTCTCCAAGAATCTTGGAGAACACACTAGAAGCTAAAAATAACATCTAAAAATGTCATATGGGTCCTCTAGACCATATGAGCTCACTGGTAACCTCAAATAACCCCTCTAATAAGGTTGACACACCCCTAAAAGGTCAGTTCCAACTGTTATGCAAGAGAACCCAAAATTAGGGATATACAGTCTGCCCTCCCCAAAGATTGCTTGTGAGCGCAACCTCAACATCACTTAACTAAGCCAAACTGAAACAAACTGTTATACTAGGGTCCCAAATAAATCTCAGAAAAATCCATTATGCTAATGTTGTGCCACTCTGATTATAACTGAGAATCCATCATGTCAAAGTTATACTCTCCTCTCCTATAACCCAATAATATAACCATCATCAAAATTCAAATTGAAATACCTATAAGGGCTGAAAACTATATCCCAAAAGCTCTCCTACCAAAGCACCTCAGTGAGGTCCACATCTGTAATTCCTCTGCCTAACACGATCTTGGGTAATAGAAAAAATAATGTGCTCAACCCAAAAACATATTTCTCAGCATATCTCCTTATAAACAAGATTGTGTTGGTTTAAATGCTAATTTGCTTTAGCTGGGAACACTTATCAATATTTTACAAATGTCATGTACCTTCAAAATGGCCCATCTTATTGTTGTCCAAGTCTAAAAATAATAAATAATGATCTGATCTTATCAAAATCAGCAACTTATTAGTGGAACAGTAGCTATAAATTTGAATATTAGCTATATTATCATGAAAGGTGGGCATTGCATTGCTTAAAATCAAATTGGAAGAGGCTAGAAAAAACTCCCAAACAACTTCAAACTGAAATTTTATCCATTCCTTGACTAAAATTTTCCTCAATCCATTTGTAAGTATGTAATTGGAGTTATATGGTGGCTGATCCGCAACAAAATAACAAAGTCAAAACTAAAGATTTGAACTTTTTCCTGCAACAAGTCAACCAAAGAGAGTATCTTTACGATAGATAAGTCTTCATGTATTATAACCTCCCATGGGTATACTCCACCTGGATCCCATGGAAAATTGGGAGTCTATCATTCTCAATACCTAATGGCTCCTACCAAGTCTCTATTTCTTTTTCCTGTATCCCAATATAATAACCATCCTATAGAAGAAAACTAGGAAACCGATAAGTTTCAAAATTTCCTATCATAGAAGATAGCACATTATACCAAAGTTATGTATGTAATCCCCTATTCCCAGCCATCCTTCCCACTCTTATGTGTCATCAAAAACATGGTCAAATCATCTGTATGTGAGCTAAAAGAAAAATAATGAGCATACCTCACAATGCAATCAATGTGGAATTCATTGGCTTATTCTATTGGAAATCCCGAATAATCACTTGGATTCCATATCTCACCATACTCATTGCATGAATCAAGAGGTGTCTCACACATCAAACCATGAAGAGATAAGTTTGCATCACCATGCAGAATCTGCTTACCAAGCCTAACGGAATTGCACTCTTGATGCTCTACCCAAGCACTATCATCATGTCAAATCTCTGTGATAGTAGAGCTACTGCAGTCACTGAGTACTTCTTCGTCACTCCCAAGCTCATTAATTCCTTCAATCATTTGTTCGACCTCCATAGTTCTTTTTTTTTTAATTTGTGGAAAACATCCCAAAAGGGATGCCACTTTCGGGTAAGACCCAAGGAGGCAGGGGTATCCATTCCGCAAAAAATGCCCAGGACTCGGACCTGGCCTACCACCTTTGACATACTCAAGGAGCAAAAAAACACACAAAACCAAATTAAAAAAAGTAAATAACAACAAAAATAATAAAATAAAATAAAAAACATGCTCCTTGAGTGTGTCAAAACCAAAAGCACAACCAAACACACACAATAAGATAAAAGAAACCACAACACAAACCACATAGAAAAACACAAGAACCACATAACAAAACACAAACAAGACAAAAACAATAGAACACTACAAAGACATAACCCAAAAAAACATGAAAAATAAACACAACCAAAACCTAAAAAATAAAATAAATAAAATAAAAACTAAAAATAAAAATAAAAACAACCAACAACAGACAATAAACAAAAACAAAAAACATAGAAAACACTCACATATAAAAAAATGAAATAACACAAACAAAGAGAAACCCAAGAACAAGAACGAAAAAAACACAAGAACAATAACAAAAAACATAAAATAAAAAAAAAACAACAAAAACACAAGAACAACAAAAAACAACACAAAGAACACAAAAACAAAACAAAACAAAAGAACCCACCCACCTTAAAAAACTAAACAAAAAAACAAAGAAGACAAAAGAAAAAAAATGAACAAAACAATGACCTATCTAGACCAGAAGACTATTAATGCAAGAATCAACAGAGGAAACAAAATAAAGAATAGAATGAGCTAGGGAACTAAAAAAATTGAATGAACCAAAGAGAAACAAACAAAAAAAAACAAGAAGAAACTAGGTACCTTCAGAACTGGAGCCATCCAAAGAAATGATAGAAAGAAGAGCTTCCCTAATTTGAGAAGCCCACCATATAGGAGGGTGGCCATAACAAGTAAGATCACCTTTGTCCAAAGCCCAATTAGCTAAAGCATCAGCACTCTTGTTTTGATCTCCGACCACATGATTGTAATCAACTTTCAAAAATCCCATCTGGATTAACTGAATCTTCTCAATAATTCTTTTTATTCTCCAATCCACCTTATGATTCTTAGAAGGAGTCTTCAAGAGATTAATCATAAGTTGAGAGTCAGACTCAACTAACACCTTTTCCCATCCAACCTTAGTAGCCTCCTGAAGGCCTCTAAGGATACCATACCCCTCAGCAAGGTTATTGGAAAGAATACCCAAATTCTCAGCAAAAGTAAAAACCAGGGAGCCATCCGAAAGTCTACCAATTCCTCCCACACTGGCTTTTCGAGGGTTCCCTCTAGAGGCTCCATCGGTATTGACTTTTCCAAAATCCTTAGGAGGAGGTTGCCAATTTCTAGTCCTATCCATCTTACTAATACTCACATTCCCTTTAAGTTGGCTATGGTCTTTTGCCAAATATAGTGAATATCCTTCCTATCTTGATTAAAAATTTGGTTGTTCCTTTCATTCCAAATATTCCAAAGAAGAATGGTAGAACCCATCCAAACTAACCGCCTAATAAAATGATCAACACCCTCTTGATTAGGCCAATCCCTCCAAAGTCTGTTCAAAAGTGAAAAAATTGGACCACTGTAAGCCAAGTAAAGTTGCCATTCTCCTCCATAGCTCAGAGGCTAAAGTACACTCAATAAAAAGATGGTTGATATTTTCTACATTCTCTTCACACATTTCACATCTAAAAGGGCCATGAAAACCACGCTTCATAAGTTGCTCACCAGTAAGCACCCTACGATGCAATAAAAGCCAATTAAAGAACCTCACCTTAGGCCGAGCTTTTGAGCCCACAATTGAGAAAATATGTCAGAAGAATGGTTGGGATTATTATGGCATAAGGTCAAATAACCTTGAGCAACTGAATACTCACCCTTAGTAGTGTTGTTCCATCCAAAACAATCTTTTTCATGGGACCAAAGAGAGGGATCTCATATGAAGGATGCCTTGGATATCTTGTCTTTCCTTTCCAGGGTTTGAATAGGCCGATCCTCAATAGGGATCCAATATCTACCAACCTTTGAATTACCAGTATGGCACTGACGATAATTAGCCACCTTTATCCAATTAGCTCGGTGAAGCTCCTCCATCCAAGGCCTCCAATCGGGAAACCGAGTTATCAAAGGCTTGTGACCATCCCAAGAATCTATCCAAAAATTTGCATGTTGACCATTATGAATGATCCAAAATAATTTTTTCTTTATCAAATCCTCACCAGTCTTAAAAGCTGCTAAAATGGGAGAACCTTTGGTAGGAAGTTGATAGCGAACAAGGTCTTCAGGACTTTTGTTCTCAACATATTTAGCACGAAGATTATTGGCCCAAAGAGCATTGGGGTTATGCAACATCCTCCAATATAATTTAGCAGCTAAAGCTTTGTTGTTATTAATTGAAGACCAAAATCCTAACCCCCTTCACTCTTAGGAAGACATAAAGTATCCCATTTCACCAAGGCCCATTTTCTTTTCTCCTTAGTACCACTCCAAAGGAAACGATGACTGATTTGATCCAATTCTCGAAGAACAGCCTTTGGGATATTCAAAACGGAAGAAACATAAATAGGAATAGCTTGAAGGACTGATTTTACCAAGGTGATTCTACCCCCGGAAGAAAGCCACTTGTTGGTCCACTTTCCAATTTTCTTCTTGACTTTGTCCAACAACCAATTCCAATATTTATTTTTCTGCCTTTGAATATTTATGGGAATACCTAAATAAGTGATTGGAAGAGAGGTCTTCTTATATCTTAATTTATCCAAGACCATGGATTCTTGTCTAGCGAGAGCGGTGAAAGAAAATAACTTTAGATTTGTCTTCATTGATCAAGCTGCCCGATAGCCTTAGAAAAATAGCTAATGATTTGCTTAATATTAGAAGCTTCCTTAACTGTAGCTTTACCTAAAAGGGTAGAGTCATCCACAAATTGAAGATGAGAGATAGGTCTAGCTCCATGAGCAATGGTAACTCCCTCAAGGGTTTTGTTTTCCCTCTTTTTGGTTATAGTCCTACCCAAGCATTCAGACAAGAATGATGAATAAATAAGGGGATAGCGGGTCACCTTGCCTAATACCTCTGGAAGCTAGGAAATACTGAGAAGGCCTGCCATTGATAAGAACTAAGTAGGAAACTAAAGAGATACATCCCATAATCCAATCCATCCAATCCTTAGAGAAACCAAATTGCCTCAAAACTTTGATAAGGAAGTGCCAATCCACTCTGTCATAAGCTTTGGATAAGTCTAACCGGATGAACATAGAAGGAGAATTTTGCATATCCATGGAATGGATGGCTTCTGAGCAAGAACTATCTCATCTACTATTTGACGTCCTTCCACATATCCCCCTTGCTCGGGGAAATAATCTTATGCAAAAGAGGCTTCAACCTTTATGCCATGATTTTAGTAATAATTTTGAGAAGAACATTACATAAAGCAATAGGTCTAAAAGCTGAGATATGATCAACCTCTTGAGATTTTGGAACAAGAGTAATATAAGTTTTATTGATAACCTTCAAAATTTCTTTGGATTTCCTGGCTTCTTCCACCACCTCTAATAAATCAACATGAAGGATATCCCAGAACTCTTGGTAGAACTCAATAGGAAAACCATCAGGACCCGGGGTTTTCCCTTTTTGCATTTTAAAAACTACTTGTTGAAGCTCATTGATAGTAACAGGAGCAGTCAAAATAGAGTTCTCCTCAGAAGTGATAAGAGAAGGGATTGCTTGAAGAACATTTTGTTGTGAAGCTGAGTCAAGAGGAGTAGCAGCAAAAATATTGGAAAAGTAATCAACAACAATAGAGTTCATGCCATCCCAAGTATAAACAACATCTCCAGAATCTGATTTTAAGGAAGAAATAAAGTTGTGAGATCTTCGAGCTAGAAGAGATTTGTGGAAGAAATTTGTGTTTCGATCTCCTTCTTTGAGCCATTGAATTCTAGATTTTTGCTTCCATAATATTTCTTCTCTTTTTTCCCATTCCTCTAACTGAGTTGTGAGTTTAATTTCATCTGCACTTCTCTTCTCTGTGAGGCCATCTAAATGGATTTTCTTATTCAAATTTTCAAGATGAGCAATAACTTCATGTTTTTTTTTATGAACATCCCCAAACTCTTTCCAGTTCCAAGTCTTGATTTTGGATTTAATGTATTGCAGTCTTTTGGCAAAATAGAACATCTTAGTCCCATGCCTAGGTTTACCTTCCTTCCACCATTGTTGCACATGAGGTCTGAAGGAAATGTCTCTAAGCCACATTAATTGAAAATGAAAAGGAGAGAAACTCACATTGGTTTTCCACATTTCCACCATGGCTGGCCAATGATCCGAACCGACATTATTAAGAGTCTTCACTTTAGGAATGTGACCATGGATTAAGAAATTTTTAGAGAGCAAAAACCTATCCAATCTCTCCATTATACAAGCTAAGCCTTGCCTTCTGTTAGACCAAGTCATAAGGCCATTATCTGGTTGGATATCCACAAGATGGAGGTTTGCAATATATTCGCTCATGAGGTCAGTACTTTTGTCCAAATTTCTATTTCCCCCCCTTTTCTCATCTAGAGAGAGGATGGTATTGAAATCTCCTCCGATCAAGATCCAAGATTTAGGAAAATGAGAGATAATATGAGTAATATCCTTCCACTATCTTCTTTTTTCCTCCAAAGAAGTCGGGGCATAAACGATAATGCAGAGCATAATCTGGTTGGAATGTCTACTTTGAATAGCTATAGCCAACAAACCCCAACTGCCAACCATATGGTGAATAACTACCTCTTTTGGGTCCCAAAGACAAGCAATGCCACCCGAAGTCCCTTGGGAACTGAGGAAAACCACTTTTCCAGCTGGCCAAATTTTACGGCAATTAAGTCCATATCCTCCATTGACATCTTTGTTTCTTGAAGGAAAACAAGATGTGGATGATTTATCTGAATCATTCTTCTAATTTCATTTTGTTTTGAAAGACTCCCTTTGAGTCCTCTAATATTCCAAGTGATGATCTTCATTAATACCAGGGCTAAAAATGTTGGGAAGGGCATTAATCTTACCTTCCTCTACAAGCTTTTCACCTTCTTTTACCATATGATATTGATTGGTCTTGCGACCTACTTTTTGATTAGAATCCATCTTCAATTTTTTTTCCCTGTTTCTTGACTTATTCCAATTGAATCTGAGATGGCTTCTAACCTTGAAGAATGCTCATACACGACCAAAATTTTACTAGATGGTTCAATGGAGTCTATATTGGGACCTGCATTATTTGAAGTTTTGACATTTGAAATATTGTTTTTCTTGTGTAAATTTTCTCCTTTTTTTTTGTTGAAAACCTTTGATTTGTTGGTTTGTCTCCGAGTTCTTTCCTTCATATTTAAATTGTGTTTCTAAGATTTCAGTTTCCATTATTTCCTCTTCCTCACTTGGGACATCATTTGTGGAAAGGATTTCAAACATATTAGCAAATGACTTTGATTGATCCTTCATTACTGGTTTTTTTTTAGTGTTCTTCTTCTTAGGTATTTGGAAACCTGCTGAGTTTATATCTTCTTTCTTTTGATCGGGAATTTTATTTGGGCAAGCAACGGCCAAATGACCATATTCATGGCAAATTCTACAACGAAAAGGAATGTTCTCATAGTCCACTACTTGCTCCCAAGTGTCTTCCCCAAATTGTAATGTGATCTTTTTAGGTAGGGGTTTGTCAAAATCCATTAAAACACAAATTCGAGCATAAATAATATGTTCAAAATTTTGAGTACAATCAGCGAGTCATCATAAAAGTTCCTAAAGAGTTTCCAATTGAAGAAAAAATAGTAGGATTCCAAAATTCAATAGGGAGGCCAAAGAGTCTAACCCACACGGGAGCTATAGAAGGCATCTCTTCTTCGGCTTTAAATTTAGTATGCCGGGGCTTCATGAAAAGCCTTGCCCTTCCAAAAAACCAAGGACCCCCTTGAAAATTTTTCTCTCTATCTTCATTATTAGCAAATAAAACAAGAAAATAACCATTTGGATAAATAGAGATTTGTAACTCACCTTTAGTTTTCCAGCTTTTTGCAGCCCAGACTTTGAAAGCAGATAGACTCGGATGAAAACCCATGAACCGACAAATTAGTCCTCTTTTTTCCAAATCTTCAATGCCAGTCTGAATGTTACCCATATCAAGCTTAACAATAGGAGTTCCATCAGTTGCTTTAAGACATCCTGACTCCATTTTCTTGGGATCAATCTTAGGCATTCTTAGAGGTTTATGAGAAGCCCTAATATTGATATTAGCATTGGGCTGAGGCTGTCCACCATGAAGGGCATCCCTAAAATTCATTTTTGGGACTGAGTCTTCGAAATTCTTACCCTTGATAGGGGTTTTCATAGTAGAATTATTTTGTGGGTGCACCTTAGCACCAGATTCACTTGAGATATGAGCCATTTTTTGATCAACTACTTGAAACTTATTTTGTGGTCTCTTTAATCCTTGCCCTAGACACCGTGGAAAGGTATGGTTTTCACTTTTCTTTTGTGCAGCAAATTGGAAGTCGTTGTCACTCAAGTTCACAGTATGATCTGTTGAAAGACAAATTTCTAACCCATATTGTATCCCCTACAACATTTCTTGCTAAAATATTGAGCATAAACCACAAAAATATTGGCCTCTAGGGCCCGAAGGCCCTAAAAACCAACCTCTGGAGCTGCTTGCACTCAACCCAGATGAAACCCTCGCATAGCCGCTTGCCAAATATATCGTTCACACATAGGGATGTGCTAGGATCTGTGTTGCTCCAAATGATATGAAAATTGGTGGAGACGTTCTAGGGTTTTTCAGGCATCTACCCTCAAAATTTTAGCTCAATCCGAGTTCGGATGAGTGAGATATGGCCGAAACAAGTTTGGAAGTTTGGGCAGTCCTGCGAAAAATGTCTAAACTCGCTTCCCAAATTTCAACCATAATTTTGACCTCCATAGTTCTTGTATCACATTCTTGTTCCTTCGATGTGGCTGTGACAAGTGACTGTTTTCCTGCTTTGTAGAGAGAAAAGTGAGCTAAACTTAACTCAAGGTTGAGTTCATCAACTTCTTTCTCCTTTTCTATGAGTGCTCTATAAGTCTTCCCTGCAAACTTGATGACATGGTCTCTATCTGAAAGCAAATGCAGGTAATCTGATTTTATTACCTCTAAAGCATGTTTGATTGTCTGCAGACTTGATATAGTGATACCAACCGTCGAACCCTTCTGTCTCTCTTCAAGTTGTGCTGTCCAAAGGAGGTGTTCAATGAACTTGTGAGTGCCATCAAAATGAGTTAAGGTTTGAACAACCTTTTCCTCAGTGACCAACAATTGATCCTTCAAATCTTGCAATGCATTAGGTCCATGGTCGTAACCAGCATCACACAACAAAATTTCTGATTTGCCTTCTATAGCATAATTTTCAAAATCAGCTACCACTCTATCATTACATTTACCAAATTCCTGCATTGAAGTTAGGGCAGCTCTATGCTCAATCCATGAGTCATCAAATACATTCATACCTTCCTTAGTTGTTGATTTAGCGAACTCCAAATCAGCTGATTCTTCGATCTCAATATTATCATGAAGATTCATGTACTCCTCTCCATTTGCAGATGCACAAGAAGAATTATTTACATCAACCTCCTCATCAAATTTGGGATCTTCCAAGTTCTTTATTTTGGCCTCCAAAATTTCATTATGAATGACACAATCATGCATAAGTGAACTGCTGCTAGGAAACATACATGATTCATCATACCTTTCAATGGTGTCTCCCTGGCTGTCCCAAGTCTCATGTGCCTCTCCTTTACCATTTTCAACAGTAAGTTGTGGATCCAAAACAGCAAAGTCACTAGGCCTTTGCTCAAAATCAGCTCCATGCAATACTGATTCTGATTTATTTTCAAGATAAAACCTCTCAAAATCAGCTTCCTTAATGCCATCCTCCATGCATAACCCCTGAGATGAAGTTAGAATAGTATTGTAGTCAAAAGGAAGTTCATCCCACACAGGTTCTTCATCATATTTAGGTGCCAACACACCCATATCCCAAGGCCTGAAGAGTTGGTTGCTTTGTTCAGAGAAAATGTGTGCATTGTGCTCATCATGAGTGGTTGTCTCTCTAAATAAATCACTCTCCAAATCACTAATTCTGAAATCATCATGAATGCTCCTCTCTATAATTTTGGTTTGAATTCAAACCCAAACCCACTTGAACTATCATCACTGGAGTGTAAAAAGAGATTGTCACTATAATTAGGTTTGGAAACTACAATGTTCCCACCATCAATATGCTCTTCATCTGAAAAAATATTAGTGAAATCAACTTTTTCATCACTTATATCCACTCCACTAAAATCATCAAGGAATCCAGTAATCTCAAAAATATCACTGGATCAAATATAACATGTACTCAAAGTTATTGTTTTGTATTTCTTCTCATGCATAATTTTAGTTATATACATGTCTAATAGATCATCCTAAAGTTCTGTCACACATCCCTCATGTGTCGAGGCAATATCTCCATCCAATTATTCTGCTATGAATTCCTCTTCAAATATAGGTCTTGCAAAGTCCATATTTTCAGGCTTCGAATCTTCTTTAACTTCTTCAAGGTTAGGCACAACTTCAGAATTTTCCGTTGAAGCCTTCTCTAAATCCACAAGCTCTTCTTTGCTAGTTTCTTCATTAACTACAATTTTAGGATCCCCCTATCTTCTTTGATGTAGAGTCTTTTGTTCATCTTCTTTCATACTTGGTTCCATTTGTTTAGGTTTGACAACCATATTAAAATAATACCTTTTAAATTTGGGGTCCTTCATCAGATTAAATAGTTCTTGCATATCTTGCATCAACTCACACAAATACCTATCAACTGTAGACATATTTTCAACTCTATTTAAAGTAACTATCAAAAAGTGTACTAAAAAGGAGCCACTAAAACTAAAAATCAATTATTGAAACTCATATATGCAATTGTTGAATTGCACAAGAGTTAACTTAACCAACAGGCTGGCAAGATCACCAGCTCTGATACCACTGTAATAACCCACCCTAAATTTATAATTTATTTTTCTGATTTTTTTGTTGTTTTGTTTGCTTTATGTTTACTTCTTTTTCTAATTTTTTGTGTTTTAGATGCTGATTGCAAATATAGAAAGATAACATAACAAAATAGACACATTCAACAATACCCAGATGCTAGAAACAACTCCAGATTGATATTCTTGAATACCCAGTTCATACAATGTACTATTTTCATCAAATACAAACTAGGGCATAATTTCATAAAATTCCAAATGGACAAAATGTTAGAACCAAAATTTATTATGCAATATTATTCATGAATGAGTACATATAGGGAGAGATTAGGGTTTGGAAGAGATTAGTATTTTTAGAAAGTAAACCCTAACTCTAACCCTAAAAAGCAAAATCCTAACCCTAAAAAGCAAAATACATATTAAATTAGGCAAAGTGCACTTTAATATTTTAACATCCCCCTTTAATGTGCACTTTCCTAAGTACAAAATACTCATTCATATTCTAATATCCCCCCTTAATGATGAAGCTCATATAGAAGGTGTCGGTCTATGCCAAAAATGCACCTTTATACAATAATATGAGCCATCCAAAATTTATGCTAAAATAGCTAAGAATATGATGTTGAAAGCTTGATGTCGCACTGCTCGGAGTGTCCAAAGTGTCCTTATGGTAACCTCCTCATCCTATAAAAATTAATGGATAGTCGCTACATCTGCCAAGTTCTATATATAAGATGACTAGGTACTAGGTACTAGGTTCACTTACATCGTGATGTTGAAAATCTTATTGATGAAGACATGAGCCAATCTAAAAAACTGAAATCCACTAAGAGATAAGTCACTAAAAGGTAAAGACAACTCCAATGCATGGAGTACCCATGTGATTTTTAAGATCACATAAAAAATGGCCATGGTCTTATGAAGAGACAATGACAACTCCCAAACTAGAGTACTTGATAGATTCCCATGATCGGTAAACAATACCTCCTACTGTAGGAGCACCTAAAATCATGATGGAATTGCAAGAGGGCCATGGTCATGAAGAAAACTTACTTCCAAAAAGTCTTTGATGAAAAAAGTGGATTGATGAAGTGTCGGGTTCAACCAAAAATGCACTCCCTATACAACAAAATTTGAGGTCCAAAAGAGCATAAGAAACAGCCTCAAAACTTAAAATTGACACCTCCATTATGTTCGGCTTAAAATAATTTTACCGAACATCTTCATAGTTTAATGTTCCACAGCTAGAAGCTATTTAGTGGGCTGCTATGCATACAACTATTGGTACAAATGGAGCTAGAACTTCTAGATGATAAGAACCTTGGCCCTTTACATTGGTACAAGGACCACCTAGCACAGTAAAGACACATATAGTGTGGGGCATGTTGAATGTTATACATCTTGTTCAATATCAGCATTACTATGGTGCACTACTTAAGAAACTTGCTCCTGAAATCTACAGGTAAACCAGAACTAGTACAAATAATAATTGATATCAAAGTAGTAAGATCCACCTGTGATTCATGTGTGAGGAAGATTTATATCAAGTAAATCCTCCTCTCTTCTTCCCTTTTCACAATTACATTTTAGTTTTTCTATTTTAGAATGGAGTTTTTTTTTGTGAACTGTTTTAGTATTTGAGAGAATAATCTGATGAATATTCTATTTTCAAATTGTAAGGGTTATAAGCCTCTTCTTTGTTTTGCTACTAGAGAGCTTAATTATTTTTCTTAGTTTCAGGGCTCCATTCAGATCCGAATATAGTCATTTTTATAGTCATTGGAAAGATATTTTTGAGTTGAACATATCCATTTTAATTTTTGAGGTTGTTTCTTATGCTCTTTTGGGCCTCAAATTTTATTGTATAAGGAGTGCATTTTTGGTTGAACCCAACACTTCATCAATCCATTTTTTTCATCAAAGATTTTTTGGAAGTAAGTTTTTTTATGACCATGGCCCTATTGTGATTCCATCATAATTTTGGTTGCTCCTACAGTAGGAGGTATTATTTATTGATCATGGGAATCTATCGGGTACTCTAGTTTGGGAGTTTTCGTTGTCTCTTCATAATACCATGGCCCTTTTTTATGTGATCTTAAAAATCACATGGGTACTCCATGCATTAGAGTTGTCTTTACCTTTTAGCAGCATGTCTCTTAGTGTATCTCAGTTTTTAGATTGTCTCATGTCTTCATCAGTAATATTTCCAACATCACGATGTAAAATAACACTCCTCTCCATAGGTTTGGTTTGGAAGTCAAACCCAAACCCACTTGAACTATCATCATGGAGTGTAAAAAGAGATTATCACTATAAGTAGGTTTGGAAACTACAATGTTCCCACCATAAATATGCTCTTCATATAAAAAAATATTAGTGAACTCAATGCTGTCATCACTTATATCCACTCCACTAAAATCATCCAGGAATCCAGCTATCAGAAACATCACTAGATAAAACAAAACATGTACTCAAATCTATTGTTTTGTATTTCTTCTCATGCACAACTATAGTTACATACATGTCTAAGAGATCAACCTGAAGTTCTGTCACACATCCCTCATATGTCGAGCAATCTCTCCATCCAATTGTTTTGCTATGAATTCCTATTTAAATATAGATATTGTAAAGTCTATCTTTTCAAGCTTTGAATCTTTTTTAACTTCTTCAAGGTTAGGCACAACTTCAGAATTTTTTGCTAAAGCCTTCTCTAAATCCACAAGATCTTTTTTCCTAGTTTCTTTATTAATTGAAATTTTAGGATCCCCCTGTCTTCTTTGATATAGAGCCTTTTGTTCATCTTCTTTCATACTTGGTTCCATTTGTTTAGGTTTGGCAACCATATTAAATCAATACCTTTTAAATTTGGGGTCCTTCACCAGATTAAATATTCTTGCATATCTTGCATCAACTCACACAAAGACCTATCAATTGTAGACATATTTTCAACTCTATTTAAAGCAACTGTAAAAAAGTGTACTAAAAAGGAGCCACTAAAACTAAAAATCAATTACTGAAACTCAGATATGCAATTGTTGAACTGCACAAGAGTTAACTTAACCAATAGGTTGGCAAGATCACCAGATCTGATACCATTATAATAACACACCCTAAATTTACAATTTATTTTTCTAGATTTTTTTGTTGTTTTGTTTGCTTTATGTTTATTTCTTTTCGTAATTTTATTTTGTTTTAGATGTTGATTGCAAATACAGAAAGATAACATAACAAAATAGACACATTCAACAATACCCAGATGCTAGAAACAACTCCGGATTGATATTCTTGAATACCCAGTTCATACAATGTACTATTTTCATCAAATACAAACTAGGGCATAATTTCATAAAACCCCAAATGGACAAAATATTTCAGATTACAAAGAGATGCATACCCATTTGATTGCAATGGAAGAATACAAGGAGAATACCCTAAAATGGATGCCACAATGCACAACAATCATATTCAAAACCCCAATGCCAAACATAAGTGATTATTAGAATTAAAGTGCACTATGCCTCTGTTTTGACACTGGTCAGTTTATATTGACACTTGTCAGTTTATCATATAGGCCTTCTGCCTATATATGTAACTCATTTGTATCAATATAATCATCTCATCAGTTTCAGTCCCAACATTTGGTATCAGAGCTCTAGGATTTCTCTGGCCTTGTGAACTTGAGGGGGGATTTCCCTCATGGAAATCCTTCCTCCCCCATTTCCCCCCCATTTTTTTTCCAAGCCTAGGGAGTATGCTCTCCATTTTAAAAAAATTGATCAGAAACCAGATAGATTGAAAAAAAAAAAAAAAATTCATGGTTGTCTCCACCATTATCATATGTTTCTCTGAAGATGGGTAGTGTTCACAGTAATGATTACATCGACAGTAGGAATAATTTGTTTTTTATGTGAGATATGGAGGTGGAGCACTGTTTGATCGATGTCACCGCGAAATGTTGTCGATGCTGTCTTTAAAATTATTTTTTCTAAAGTGAAAACGAAGCGCTGGGAAAGCTTCCAAACTATCCAGTCGTCGCAATTTGATGGCAGTTCAACATATACACATCACAAGAAGTCAGATGTGTGTCTGAAATTTGTTCTAGAAGCGCTCCCACCCTCGAAACGTGAATTGTTCGGATATTGATTTTTCCAAGGCCTTTCTGGGGAAAAATATTTCAACGTATTCTCCAGCCGTTAAATATAATATTTTGGTAGGTTTTGGCCAGTGTCTATGATTAGCTTACGGAGCCCCAGGCCGACGGAAGCGAGAATAATTCCGGTGGGGAGAGCCAGCGGTGGCGACGTATATTGGGCAAGAGGAAAATTAAGACCCTCGGTCGAAATCAGAGGAAGGAAACTGAGGTTAAATCTGGTCATAATGGCGATGACGCGGGACACTTCTACGGTGATTTTGACCTTGGGTGCCAGCAGACGCGTTAATGCTCTGTTTTCTCAAAAATTTGAGAAGATTAATTTTTTCTGTACAGGCCTTGTTTTTTGTGGATTATCATGCTTTTTGAGAGGCGTAAGTCTTCTGAAAATACAGAGGAAGGCAAGAATCAGGTTTCTTACCGAAGATCGGTATCCGTCAGAAAGTTTCCAATTGTTCGGAGAAGGAACATTCGTAGAGACGAAGAGGAAGATGTTTGCAAAATGCGTGCTCAATTTCTCGAGCTAGAGTTCCTCAGATTTACCATCAACGAATTTTGCTGCATTTAACACTGGCATATTTTGATCCAAACTGAGCGTTGTTGATCTCACAAGTTGGATCGGCACCGAGGAGATGGGGATCGGCACAGGAACATACGAAACTCTGCACAAATTGAAATGCGTATTCGACCGCTTAAGTCTCCTACAGGAAGGGGGATTTTTTAGGCATGAGGGATCGTGGTGAAGAGAAAAGAGTTTTTTGACATTCAAGGCAGGAGATCATGCAGTTCATAAAACACTTAGTGGCACAACGAGACTGTTGTTTGGTACTGGGAGGCACTGGACGGAATGCATCGTGAAGTCATTTTACTACATGAGGGGTTGGATGGTGATTTTGATCTGCGAGCATCGCCCATGATTTTATGGACCTCGTACCCTCATTCAATTAAATTAGTGATTTTCTATGTTGGTGCTAAGCAATAGAAGTGGGCAAGATGCCCGCATGTAGATAATATGGCCAGATTCGATCTGTAGAAGCCTTGCTTTTTTGGGGGGAGTCGAATGCGGGCGAGGAGGAGGAAGAAGCCACGATAACAGTAACACACAGTCGGTCCATTTCATCCTCCACAACATCGGTTGGATTATAGTTAGAGTTGATGTTTTTCTTGGACATCGAATCCGATGAAGATTCTTCCAATGATCAAAATGTGGGACAATGGTGTTCTCACGGTCAGTTCTGGTGGCTGTTGCAGAGTGTGGTGGAGAGGATGCACCAGGTGTCCGGGCCCGTGGCCATGTGGAGGTTGCAGTGATGGTGGCGTAATGATAGTGGATGTCATGGATGGTCAACGTCACAATGCTCTTTTGACTCCCACAATGATGCACGCATGCCCTTTAAAATGCATATGGTGATTTTTTTTTGGTACAATTATTTAATGTTTATTAAGTGCAAGGGGACAATTTATAATTTCATGGGGCATTATTAAAATCTTTGAAAGGGGATGCCCATGTGAAAGTTTTTTAATGGTGGTAAAGTTTATTTTAAAAGAGGAAGCATTTTAAGTGGAGGGGTCCATTTTTCTTCATGGACTTAATGATGATTATCTCAACTAGGGGTAATAGTTTTTTCCGCCTGAGAGCGATGCCGCCATTGAGCGATGTTGTCTATTTACTACCTAGATAGGCATGGTATTGTTTTCCACATGTTGAAGGCCCCATTCAGACACAAGTATAGGGGTATTTATAGTCGTTGGAAATGGTTTTCCATGATGAACACAATGGTGGTGTCATATTGTAATTTTGAGGCTATTTCAATTGAGTTTTTTAGCCTCAAATTTTTTCTACCTTGGAGTGCACTTTCGGTTGTACCCGACACTCCCAAGGTACTTGTAAGTGAACCTAGTATCTAATATTCACCTCTTTCTACTTGGCGGATGCAGCGGCTGGTTACCCATGCATTTTGGTAAGATGAGGTGACTACCATAAGGACACTTATTCTAGGGACTACAGACATAGACACCCTAGACTCTATTTGAGTTTTATCTAGATCTACTTCTAAAGACTACAGACGAAGACACTTCAGAAGATTCTCTTCTTTTCTTTCTTCTTCTCCTCCATATTTGGCATCTATGGCTCATTTTATTGTATTGAGTGCATTTTTGGCAGAGACCGACACTCTTATATGGCTCATTTTTCATTTGTATTAAGGTGCATTTTTGGCTGAGACCGACACCTTCTAGATTGAGTTCACCATAAGGAAGGATTTGATATTTATGGTGGGACTAGTCAGTGACCTACGAGAGGCAACATCCTCTAAGGATGACCTGCAGAGGAAATAGACCCATAAGTGGCTGACCCTGAGGCACCCATGATGACCTTGAGGCACTTAGACGGCTGACCCAGTGGTAACAGACCCGTGGAAGTGGCTGACCCTAAGGCAACAGATCGAGATGTATACATAGTGAATCTAACATTATTCATAGTTGGAGAGCCAAGCACAAAAAGCACGAGCCTAGACCAAATCAACAATAAAAGAGGATGATAGGTTGTTTTTTAGAGAAGTCAACATTAAGGGGGAATGTTACCTAATGTTGACTTGTTTTGTTTCTTCTTTAGTTAGGATTACCTAATGTTGACTTGTTTTGTTTCTTCTTTAGTTAGGATAGTGCACTTTAAGGGGGAATGTTAGAATTAAAGTGCACTATGCCTCTGTTTTGACACTTGTCAGTTTATATTGACACTTGTCAGTTTATCATATAGGCCTTCTGCTTATGTATGTAACTCATTTGTATCAATATAATCATCTCATCAGTTTCAATCCCAATAGTGATTAGCCCAGCAAATGTACGGCCTGCCTGGAAGTGTATGGCCAACTTAGAAAAATCTAAAACTCCACCAAATAATCTACTATCTCTCCCAATGGGTTGCCCAACTACTAGAAATCCAATTATCAAATACCCATAATCGATAGAAGCTCATGTTGTGCACTGCAACTAAACAGGTATGGCTGGAAATGCCAAAATGGTACGACCACCTTCAGGAAAAGCTACTACAAACTCAAACCAAAATTATCTATAAATCTATCTGCACCAAAAACCACCTCTAAAATCTCCATTAAATTGCAAACTCAGCCTCTGAATTAAATTGACATTCGATTGCTTAGGGTATGATATTTCACATCCGCAAGAAATGCTCCTTGCAAGGGTTTTCATCCTCACAAAGCAATGAAAACTTCACCTCAAAGCTATAAATTCTTGCCATAGAGAAAAAATATGAAATTACTTGGATCATAAGAAAATGAACTCCACTTCTCCTTATATCTCCAAATTTGATGCCCTAATTAGGGTTGAGGTGACTTTTTAATATTTTAATATTACTTTTCCAAGTCGACCCCCTTTTAAGAAAATCCCTAAGTCACTTTTCATTTAAATAAGCCTTATACCCCTGAAAAATGATTTAATTCATTATTTAATTATTCCCGACACCAAAGTCACTTTATTAGCGTCCCAACATTTAAAACTTTCCATCCCGGTTCCAACGAGCTATAACACTAAGGTGCCCATTAAAATATTTTAATTAAAATAGCAACCTTAGTGAAATTAATTAAAACATAACTCAATATTACACCCGAGTTGCGAAAATAGTCGAATAGCATCAAAATAAAAAACTGACTGCACACTGGAGTGATCCTAATGATAAATAATGAGAATCAAACCCGATCAAGTGACTTACTATAAATAGATGCTCTCTCCAAGAATCTTGGAGAACACATCGAAAGCTAGAAATAGCATCTAAAAATGTCATATGGATCCTCTAGACCATCTAAGCTCACTGATAACCTTAAATAACCCCTTTAATAAGGTTGACACACACTGAGAAGGTCAGTGCCAACTTCTATGCAAGAGAACCCAAAAATTGGGACATTACACTTTCTGAGAAAGAGTTTATTTACTAGTAACTTTGTCTGATACAATATTCCTAGCTTCTTCCATAACAACTTTGTCATGGTCTATGTAGATACATTTTGTAGACACCAAAATCTAACCACTTGTCATCCATCCATGATTTATTGTCATATTTACCCATTATATATATATTTATTTATTTATTTATTTATTTATTTATTTATATTTGTTTAATATATATTTAAATAATAATATTTTATATATTTAATAAATATAATCCCATCCATCTGTCATGATTTAATCCCAGCCATTCAACTACCTTAATCCATGCCACCTGCCAAGATTTAATCTCCACCCTTCGTCACGTTTTAATATTGACCACACAAATTGTGTCGTTGAAACCCTAATGTGTACTAAGAGAGATTATAAAGAGGAGTCATTTTGATGACTCAACCCCTGAATCCCCTAAGTTTCAAGAGTTCCAAGCCCTAAGTTTTTTGAGTCCTAAAATCCCTAAGTCCTCAAGCATCCATGCATCCTCACCTTCACTCTCGCTTGTTGTTTTTTGCATCCACCATCGCCTACCTCGCACGAACCATATCTGCTTTTGTACACTCTGCTCCAAATATCTAAGTGCCTTTAGGCATCTCCTATTCATCCCTAAGCACCTTTGAGCACCTTTCGCCATCGTCGAGCATCTTTGGGCACCTTCCTTCCATCACTAAGCACCTATGGGTACCTCTTGCCATCGTCGAGCACCCATGGGTATTCATAGCGCTAGTTCTACAGTCTAGCAATCCCTTGAGTGTTGATAGGGCATCTACACATCAAATTCTACAATGATGAAGAACAAATATTAGCAAATTAATGTGATAAGGTAATTTATCTATTGTGTTTATTATTTATTCTTTAGATCTATTTATAGCTTTATTTTTGCAACTAGGGTTAGTAGTTTTCTTATTGAGGGCCTCACATAGTGGAGCTCTCACAGATATTATTGACCTTATATTGTTGATTTATGTTTGCAATTTTAGGTATCAAGTTCATTGGAAGTTGCTAAAGCACTTGAGTGGTTCAACCTATGGATATCTGAAGCCCACTCACCTTACTGTTGAGATCAAGTCAAGTGTGAAGACACCACCCTATGTTTGTTAGCTAGGGTTTAAGAGAATATTGGCATATTGAAATCATTATATTGGATAATAAAGCATTGTAAACCCCCATTTGAGGTATACTTGGTTGTAATATCAGAGATCCACCCGATAATAAGAATACAAGTTTATTTATGTACAATCATTTGTGTTTATTCTGCTTTATTTGTTCATTTACTTAAGTTTATTGTTTGGTGTTGTTTGATTTTGCATATACAAATTGTGATCAGGATGGGACCTACAATGGGTTCTTCATGCTGATTATCTTATCATTAATTTGTTGCTTTTTATCTTCTATCTTGCAGTTTTTTCATAAAAATGGGTTGCATGAATTTCACAGAACTAGTTTTTGAGGATTTGTAGAAGTTGCGAAAGATGTGTAGGTACCTCGTGGTGCTCATAGGACATTTAGGAAACACCCATGTGTGTTTCATAGGCACCCATGTGCATTTCATAGAGAAGAGGAATAATACCTAGGCTTATCTGTAAGTCTACTATAAAATCCTAATTCTCTATTTTACGTTATTTTCATGTTTTTATAGATTTATGGCTAAAAAGAACATCATTAACAATATGGTAAAAATGAACATTTTAATCTACATGTCTAGGCATTAAAATATTTTTTTGCATTCACTTTTGCATCCACATTCAATCATAAATCACACATTTCCAATTAAGGGTTTTACTATTTTCTAGTGTGCTGCAATTGGATCTCTATTTTCATGTGAATGGTTAATTGTATACAACAGTTTACATTCTAGGATCAAGGATTTCTTCTTAAGCTGATCTAAGTAGGAATAGCATTAGAATAATTTAAATTACCCCCACATTTGGTGATCCAAGGTGGAAGAGTATACGAACCCTCATCTATTTAGAGAGTGGTCTTAAGCGGTGTACTCTACTTCTTTTGAAAAAATCAATATTTCTTGTGTTGGCTTCTAATTTAGACTAGTGAAATTAGTCATTTCTGACATTGTATGTACACCTTAATAAACTAAAAATATTTAAAAGGAATCACACACATAGCATGTTTTATTTTTAACAGTAATGGTTGGATTTCATCACCAACCATTGCTTGAGATCTGGTGACGGTGGGTTTCATCTCCATCCACCAATCTCTGCCCCTAGACACCATAGGCTACCCTTGAACAAACTTGCTAGATTTCATCACTAGTAAGAATCTCATTGTCCATCCTAGCCATAGTGTTCACCCATTTTAATTTATATTAGTGCATTGAAACACACAAAATCAAAAAAAAAGAAACATTAACACGATATAATCAAAGAATTGGGTAAGACATATTTTTTTTGCATAAACATAGGATTGGATTGCCTATTTTATTTTGTAAGTTTTTCATTCTGCATTTTTTTTTTAGCACATTTTATATTTGGTTCATTATTTTATGGTGTTAACATCTAAAATAATGAATCAAATATCTACCAACCAAACCACTTCAGCAATGGAGTGTTCATCATCACCTTCCACCACCACTTCCATGATCAATCCCCCTAGTGTCATACAGGTAAGTCATTTAGATTTTTCTACAAGTCCCTAATACACTATATCATCCACATCATTTTATATGACCATACCCCAAATTGAATCATCATCACCAACCATTGACCATCACATCACCCACATAGACATGGCAAGAGTGGAAGCTCTTATAAAATCCACTATATCTTAGAGTTAGTCCCCAACTCACCTAGACATGATCCTCCTTTACAGTAGGAACCTATCTCCTCCTAACCTTCAAGATTTACCCAGGTGTACAATAACCCTATTTTTGAGGCATCTACTACACCTTCTCAATATTTATCCATATCACAATCATCGTGTGTCCAAAGCACATCCATTCCATCCTCATATACCTCATTTTATGGTAACCCCATGTATGAAGCACATGTTAATGTTGCTTCAAAAGTGTCTACATCCATACCATCTAGTGTATCCCATCAAGTTGTAATTCCCATTATAACTTATCCCCCACATACCTCATCAATCCTATCCATATCTATTCCATCAACCATTGATTTGAAAATACATGAGACATGGGAACATCTCAAAAAATTGCTTAATAAGTGGCAGAATTCTCAACAGCAAGTTTAGGTGAACCCTAATCCTCAACCTATTTCCACTCATCCCATATTCATTAACCAAAGTCCATCCTGGGTACCACAATATTCTATGGTTTCCATTCCAACATTGTTGCCAATCCATACCCATTCCATTCCCATTGGCCAACTTATCCAAAACCCTCATACATCATCTCCATATATTCATTCACCATAATTCTTTCATCAATAAAATCATCATCAACATCAATATACTCCGTCAAGTCATCATCACCTCATCACACCTCAACATATTTCCACCTCACCATCACAAAATCATCAAGTGATTCAGGTTTTCCACATTCCTAGGGAGGACCCCCGAATCTAGGATATGCAACAATATATTGATAGTTTGATGCAACATACTCATAGAATGATAAACCAGAAGCCTACCTTATGCCAACTAATCAATCAACCAATTCATCCTTCGATACCATCACCATATCCAACAAATTTCACAATACTAAAGTTTGATAAATTTAAAGGGACAAAGAACCCTAAAGAGCATGTGAGCTCATTTGTTCATTCTTTCTTTAGAATTCAAAGCAATGATGCTCTAATGCTTAGGACCTTCCCTCAAATATTAGGGGGAGATGTAGAATGGTATAACCATTTTCCCAATCATAGTATTTATACTTTTGAGCAATTGGTGGACCAATTTCTTAAAATATTCTCCCTCAATATTAGAAATAAAGTCTCATTATACGATATATATGATCTAAAATAAATATGATGATGAGTCTATATATGACTTTGGTAACCTTTGGAGGGTTTTTATCGCAAAATTGCCATTTGCTTTACCAATGGAAGAGCTAACCCGATTTTTCACTAAGAGTTGCTTAAAACCCATCTCTTGGCTATTGCAATTACAAAAACATAGATCATTTGATGAAGCTCTTGCCCAAGCTAGCACAATTGAGGAGATAAAAATCCAATAATGAGTACTTAAGCCTAAGAAGAAAGAATGGCAAAACAAGGGTCAATATAGAGGAAATTATTCTGACCAATCAAAATCCAATCAATCTAATTCGGCCAATTCAAATCAAGTAAATCATGTGATCATGATCCAGTCGATAATGGCTCAAAAACAACCCATGCAAAATAAACCATGACAAATTGAATATCATATGATTTCCTCAACTACTTAATCAAGTCAAAACATAGTGCCAACTGTGGACAACCGGCCACATCGATAATCTGTTTGACAACCCTGTCAATATACCCCATTGGCTGAATCTTATGCTTCCATTTTCCATAGTTTATATGACACAAATCAACTTCCCTTGCCTAATTTCAGACCTAATTATCCCACTAAATGTGGTAAACACTATAGGGAACATTTATTTTATCCTTATCATAGACAGAATGGACATAACATTAATAATTGCCATCAATTCAAAGATAGAATACAAGACCTTATTGAGTTAGGAGCTATCAAACTTGATAGTCCTCTAGCTCAACAAAATCAAAATCTTGGTATCTTTCAAACACTACTTCATCATAAGGAGGCACAATCAACAATGGGAGGATCAAATACCAAGATTCCTTCTAATCAGGTTAAACATGTTTAATAATACCAAGGTTTTGTGGGTACTATTCATGTAGTAACCCGAGGTCAACAACAATGCTCCAATCAACAAAATGCTCAACAACAGTCTAGTCATTCGTCCATACCTCCATAAGCAAGTATGTCTCAACCTGCCATATCATCATCTCCTATCTAATTTTCCACCAATCCCTCTTAGTCAACCCATATTCCAGCCCATCCATCTCAAACCATTCATCACTCCAATCGTCCATATAGGTCAATCATCTCATTGACCAGTCAGATGACCACAAGCTTAAATATATATTCAGCCAAACTATCCATATATAAGCTAATCCAACAATATCCCCCACATTGTGAAGCATTAATGGATATTCTAAAATCCATTGAACTTCAATGTTGAGATGCTAATGCTTTTAACAATATTTTGGGGAATATTCAAACATGTATGGAGCCCTCCATTACTTTATATGATTTTGAAATCAAACTAATATCATCAAAATCAATGGATCCTCCATTGCATATCATGGCCAAATTGATAGGAAGCCTCTCAAAAGAGTTTTAATTAATATCGGTTCCTCTATAAACATCATCACAACATCCACCCTTCAACATCTCAAACTACCACCAAACCACATAACCAAATACTCATTCACCTTGAAAGCATTTAACGATGCTCTCTATTCCACAGTTGGCACTATTGTTTTACCCATAGAAGTGGGGGTCAAAATATTGCATACTATGTTCCACATCTTGTAAGGGTCCATGGCATACAATGTACTCCTTGGAGTACCTTGGATGAGGGAAATGATATGTTTCCCTTCCATATTACATCAATACTTGAAATACATACATGAAGGACAAGTACATTGCATACCGATAGATGTTGAATCATTTAAGTATTGCAATTTTATCTCAAACCCCTATGATTCCATGCTTCCTTCCACTCACCTATTCCTCACTTCATAATCCATACCATACATATCATCATCTAAAGCCCCTATTCCTAAGGAACTTCCAATCACCAATTCTCATCAAGCACCCACTTCCATACCCTCATCTTCATCACCTTTGACTACATGCACATGTGGTCAAACTCAATCAATATCAGCCACATCATCAATATCAACATCCTCCACCACTCCTTCCACATAATTACCAATTCAAAAATCCATCCAACCAAATCCATCTCCATAGACATCAGCCAATGTCTCAACCATGATTTATTTCCATCCACATCCAATACACCCACATCATCCCAAGTTGAGGTTTGCCTTACTAATCCTGATATTGTTGAATATGTGGTCCAAGATATTATTGTCACACCACTCAACATTCAAATTGATAAGGACTATGGTCACCCACGTGACCCACCCTTATCTATAGGAGTGGTATATAACATGGGTTCAATGCCTAATAGCATAAATTTTATGTATGTGGGACTTGATTCATCATCCAATTTAGTTACCCTAGATAAACCCAAATCATCCACACCAACCAATACACAACATATGTTGGGTTTTCCATCCTGGTATTTCCACATTGTTAATTGGCAAGGACATGGCCTAGGATGGCATGAACAGGGAATGCATGATATTATCGATGTTTTATATTGAGAAACGCATGACTGTTCAGGTGTTAGGATCCTCAATTCTAACATTATTAGTTAGTATTAGTTAGTATTATTAATCATTTAATTATTATATTATTAACTTATAAAGTGAACCATCACAACCCTTCATAACGTGAACCATCATGTCTCTTCATATGTGAACCATCATGTCTCTTCACCAACGTAGCTTTAGGGTAGATATATATATTAGGTTGGCCATCCATATCAAATCATCCATGAATAATAAGAATAAGAATCATAGATTCCAAGGAGGGAGCCCCCTATAGTGGCAAAGCGATTACAAGGGAGCCCCCTTTGAGTGGCCTGCGATTACATTTACATTAATTTGTTAATAATTTTATAGTAATACCTTGGGGTCTTACCATTTGGTATCAGAGCCATGTGGGACCCAATCATGTGGGAATTGCTCAAAGATCTTCATCAAATCACTTATGTGCGTGAGTATCAAACTCGGTTTGAGAATATCACCAAACACAACACAATATTGGATGAATCAATTCTCATCAATGGCTTCATTAGGGGATTAAAAGAGGAAATTAGAATGGAGGTGACAAGGTTCAATCCCTATACCATGATGCAGACCTATGGATTGGCAAAATTAGCTAAAGATAAAATCAATGCACAAAAATAATTAGGGAAACCACTTATGGAAAAATCATCGGCCACTTACATCGCACCCAAACCTATACATAATGGAAGGGCATAAAGCACTTACACAACCCCCAAATCTAATCAAACTTTACAAATTAAACATCTTAGCTTTGAGGAGATGAAGGAACGACGAGCAAAAGGACTTTGTGATAATTGTGATGAACAATTTGGACCCCACCATAAATGTGCTACACTAACATTGTATTTATTGAAGGAAGTTGATCCTTGTCTCTCCATAGAGCAAGCATATGAGGTAGTTGTGTTCGAAGCGACCAATGCACCTACTCACTACAATGAAGACAATGAGGTCAATGTGCAAGAAGTGATTTATGTACCAAGAAAGGATGAGGTAGACATACCAAAAGTGATCAATACTAGCCAAACATGCACTCTACAAGACCTACACATACCTTCCTCACCAATAGTGAGTTCTTGCCATATGACCAAACCTATTTGGAGCCAACGCAGAGTGACTACACACTCCTTTTCCGTTGGCTCTACCAAGGAACCAAAAAAGGATATGAAATCATTACCATCACTTTTGATGCATCATTTTGAAGTATTTGAGGAACCCCAAGGGTTGCCCTCCCATAGTCATCATGATTATCCTAAGGAATATTCTACTATTTTTCTTGGCAATCCCCCGCTAATGCTTCATCCTTCTCGATACCCCTGCCTACAAAAGGATGCTATTAAAAGAGTCCAAGAACTTACACAAATACTTCTTGGAAAACAAAGGACAAAGCTTCTTACTTTGAGCTTTGAGGACAAAGCTCTTTTTAAGGAGGGTGGCATGTTAGGATCCTCAATTCTAACATTATTAGTTAGTATGAGTTAGTATTATTAATCATTTAATTATTATATTATTAACTTATAAAGTGAACCATCACAACCCTTCATAATGTGAACCATCATGTCTCTTCATATGTGAACCATCATGTCTCTTCACCAACGTAGCTTTAGGGTAGATATATATATTAGGTTGGCCATCCATATCAAATCATCGATGAATAATAAGAATTAGAATCATAGATTCCAAGAAGGGAGCCCCCTATAGTGGCAAAGCGATTACAAGGGAGCCCCCTTTGAGTGGCCTACGATTACATTTACATTAATTTGTTAATAATTTTATAGTAAGACCTTGGGGTCTTACCATCGAGTTTGGGTTATCGTCCACTTTCATCCACCACTTCTCTTGAACAAGCTTTTCAAAGCTTAAATCTAAATCCAGGAGAAGATATCCATCTCATAGATGATTTTGAAGATGAATTCTATGGATAACTTGACCTCATGTCAATTATTTTTGATGAATCTGAAGAGAAATCAGACCCCATCATTCCACACACTGAACAGGATGAGTTTTACCTTAGAACATTCCCCATCCATCAGCCCATATTTCACTTACTTCTTCCACAAGAGCAAGTTGATCCAACTGGTGAACCAATACCTCCATCTCATTAATCCATCATCATTAGCCATTTTTTTTGTAATATATGTACTAAAAAAACAAATTTCAAAATTTCAAAAATACAAAAACAAATCAAAAGCAAATTTCAAAAAACATAAACAAAAACAAAAAAAAATTGCATGTACATGGTATTTATTTGTGTTGCTTGTTTTTTTCCAGGTTTACCAAAGTTCTAGCATTGGTTTTAGCCAACAAGATCAACCCATCCATTTACCCTTGCCTTTGCCATCCATTTTCCCTCTAAGTCAACATGAATCCTATTGACTTATTTTCCCCCCTCCATAATCCATATGATTTGGCAAAGCCAATTCCTATTGACATGAGCCTTATTGATATGGACCAAATTTTCTCACCACCATCCTTTTCTGAGTTTGTCCTATCAAAGGAATTATTAAGATCTTCAACCAACTACATTCCTCCATCACCTCCACCTTCACCTTCATCTTCACCTTTAGATCCTGGGGTTTTCTAGGCAGACATAGATGAGGATAATTTAGAAGAGTTTGATGACCTCATAGACGATATTCAATCCCAACTCCCCATCAACTTGAGGAAGGTTCCCACATATCTATTGAAGATACTATCAATGTGAACCTTAGTTTAGATGCCAAAAATCCCTATCAAAGTTGGCAAAAGCTTATTCAAATATGAACAAGAGCAATTAATTGGTCTTCTCAAGAGGAAGAAGGAAATTTTTATATGGTCCTATAAAGACATGTCTAGTGTTAACTCTAAGTTGGTTGTCCACAATCTCACCTTAAACTCTGATGCTAAGTTGTTCAAACAAAAACTTAGAAGGATGCATCATACCATTGCCCTCTTGGTCAAAGAAGAGCTTCAAAAGCTATTATATGTGGATTTCATTGTACCCATTGACTATATTGAATGGCTCTCAAATATGGTAATCGTTTGCAAGCCTAATTGGGCGATACGTGTTTGCACTAATTTTTGAGATCTTAACAAAGCATGTCCTAAGGATGACTATCCTCTCCCAAACATTGATACTCTTGTTGACACCTACGCTGGCCATGAAATGCTTTCTCTCATGGATAGTGTTGTGGGTGATCCACAACACACCCCAAAATTGGGGACCCACCTTTTCGTTTTGATATCCGGGTGTTGGCATTTCATTTTTAGTGTCTAATCCTTCGTTTTGTCGTAGGTTTTGCAATTGTTGTCGGTTCTTGTTGGCAGTATTTTCTTGTGGACGATATTTTATTGTCGACAAATTTTTCTTGTCGACGATATTTTATTGTCGACAACTTTTTCTTGTCGACAATATTTTCTTGTCGATGACTTTTTCTTGTCGACGATATTTTATTGTCGACAACTTTTTCTTGTTCATTTTGGTTGACAATTTTTTATCGTCATTGTTGTTGGTGATTTTTACGATTAATTTTGTGTTAACTTTTATGTGAAAGTTTAAAATGAAAAGTAAAAAAATAAATAATAAAAAAAAAATAATAATAAAAAGGAAGGTAAAATTTCATATATATATATAAAGCCTTTGCTTTTGATTTTAATGAAAGTATTTTAACTTTGTCTAATGCGCAGGTCTCGCAGTGAAGAACAGGAGACGCTCGGCCATGGACGTGTTAATGGAAATATATACCCGAAACCTGCGATGTGACACTCTGGTAGCAAGACAATTCGAATATCACGGCAGATAGCAGTCATCACGAGACGTCACAGGGCGCTATGGATAGAAAGACCAACGACATTATAAAAGCATAGACAAAGGCTATGGGCGGCTATTTTATTCGACGAAGTCAAAAAGCCAATGGAGATTACAAGGGCTCGCATCGCAACACAGCGCCATCTGAAACAATACAGCGGATTGGTCGTATGGTCATGGCGCATCACAGTCGGAGTAACATCAAAGGTGACAGTGGGTCTATGTGGCAGGCATCAATCAATGCAGTACCAAGCTCGATCAGTAACGAGGTGTTCGGCGTTCGGTGATACACACGGACGAAAAGTTTGGCAGACCACGCCATATTGCAGAGTGGCAATTATAAAAATTTTGTAGTAGTGGAATGCTCCGTGCGATGTTTGGATTTCATGGGTCTCCGGGTGTCGAAATGAACGACGAGGCATATTCGTCCACGACAGCTCATATCGAACAAGTTAGTCATCGGATGGGAAGGTTTTGGCCTCCACGTGTAGAAAACGATAACTAGTTTTAAAATAGTATGGTGAATCTCCATATGATGGTCATGATGGCTCACGGAATGCATTTGATTTTCAACCAAAAATAATGGATAGCGGACGAACCGGAGGATTTTGGCAAGTATTTCAACCGTGACCTTTTCTAAATAAATGATGAGAAGTAACGCCCAAATACAGTAGGAATTATTAGACAACTAGACACAGAGAAGCGAAGGCTGAGAATAGAAGAGAACAACAGCCTCATATAGCGATGGCCGATTCCGAAAACTGAAGTCTGGATCAAGGGTTTTTATTCGTAGCCCATGGTGTCTTGGTCTTAATGAATAAAAGATATTATATAAGATATATGTCACGTCAAGTGAATATTAAAACGAGGTGGAAGCCTTCATCATAAGGCCTGTGGGGCGTTACATAAGATATGAAAAGCATTCTCAAGATATACTAACATAATAATGAGTTTCAGTTACGAACGTGAACAAAACATGACCATATGAAGTGAAAAACCAGCATGGAAAAATGAAGAGAATACAGACCGTTTTCGACTGGAATGAAGGAGAAACAAAAGGGTTTTGGAAATCTGAAACGAAGGGTTGGGAGTAAAATTTTAAAACCCCAAACAAATGCATGCAAGAAGAGGGAAACGGAAATGGTGGCGTGGCCAAATGGGAACTTTGGGCATGGCCACATTTGTAAAACAGGGATTTTAATTTGAATGTGAAAGCTTTTCTTCAGAAATTTCAGGCCTTGTTAGCAAGAAAGAATGAGAAATTTTCTGCATGCTTCATTTTAATTGTTCTATTTTTCTCTTTTCAGATTTTAGACTTGTATGTGAAATTGATGCCATTATTTTGGGTTATTTCATGTGAATGTCTGCAATCTGGAAATTATTTAAAACCCTAGGAACCAGCACCTAGTTTACTTTGATTGTGTTTATTTTGCAGGTCAAATAAGCTAGGTTGCATGTACGAAACTCTCACGTATTCGGTTTTGCAGGACGGGGTGCTATCAAACTGAAGGAGCTTTTGCATTGTTGTGTTTTCAGCAATTATTTTGATGCAAACTTTAATTTTCTGTTTCCAAAAATTTTAATTTCAGAATTTTTTCCCTATTTTCGAGACATTAAAATAAACATTAAAAAAATTTCAAAATCTAAAAATGATTTCACCATTGCGGAGATTATAATTCAGACTTCAAATACGCACTTTGAAATTTCATTTTCGGACTTGTTTAGTATTTTTAAAAATTCATCGAAGTTGTTGTTTTGCTACAGATTTTAAAATTCCGAAAATAGAAATTTTCCATTTTAAAGTCAAATTTCATTTTTCCAGTTTTGTTTTGCATTCATGAGCCTATGATGACATTCCCTTCATGGAAATTCCAATTTCATTGAAGGGGTTATGTTTTATGGCATTTTCACAAATTTCCATTTTGGGCCTAAAATTACCCTTTCTTCATAAAAATTCCAATTTTACGAAAGAGGGATAATTTGAGTACTACATTGAAGGTCTTTTCCTTAAAGCACTTAATTGTTCATCTTGATGAAAATTTGATTTCATTTAAGAGGGATAAGTTAAAGTGACATTTTGAAGCTACATTTGGAGACCCTATTCATCATTGAGGATTTAATGCAAGATAAAATCTATCTTAAAACCATCAAGATAAAAGGAATTAAAGCATTACATCGTGGTCATATGAGGGCCAACTCACATTTACTTTATCAGGGTTCAATGAACAATCATTAAATTTTCATAGTAAAAATAAACCAACAGTGCCCCTTGTTTTCAATTACTTGCAATCACTAAGGTGTTCCAAGCATTTAAATTGAATATCTTTATTTGATGCACATAGGCAAATGCTAATATAACAAGAACCTTGGAGAAGTTGTTTGTTTAACTTCTTTGCAAGCAGAGGATTTAGAACCCAAATCCTATCGGAGAGTGTGTTTTCACAATCGGGTGAAAATACCACTCAACAGATTGGCGCTAGAAGGAGGGCATGAAACGGTTTATTTCATCATGATTTTAAATGCTTAAAATTGCTTAAGAGCTTTACAACACATTTGGATTGTTCATACAGAAATAAAGTGATTTGATTTAATTTTTCAGAATTTTGGTCTCATGCAATTACTTTTCATTTGATTTTAATGAATACATCTCTTAGTTGATGCTAACTTGATTTCTGTTTTATATTGCAGGTTGAATATTCAACTGATTTGGTTCTAAAATTACATTTTAAGTTCACTAATGGCAACACTTGAGGAGCAAAGGGTATCCCTGAGAGCTGAAATAACATCTCTAAGAGAGAGAATGGTATTAATAATAGAGGATCATTATAAGGGTTTGTCTATACCTGTGGTACCATATCATGTTCCTAAAATGTTATTGGATTTTTTACGGTGTTTTAATCAAGAGGTACCACTAGGATACTTGCAAAAGCTGCATGTCTACAAGAATGCATTATGTCAATTCCAGATTTTCTATGAGGAGGTGGCTTGTAAGTTATTTGCATACATTTTGGATGATAGACCATTCTTTTGGTATAGCCAACTACCCATGGAGGTTAGGACTTCTTGGATACAACTAGAAGCAGCCTATCTTAATCATTTTGGTAATCAGGCTGACTTAGAAATATTGAAAAATCAGTTTACCTCCATATGTAAAGAGTCTAATGAATCCTTGAGTCAATTCAATGGAAGATTTCATGAGTTGCACTCCCAAATGTGGGAAAATTTTAACACATTGGAAGAAGAAGCCATGGAAGTATACCTAGGAGCCATACACCCCACACTTGCTTCACTCATTGAGGAAAAACTGAGTGGTTTGTCCCTAGAGAGAATCCATGAGATCTTAGAAGAGATAGAACGACAAGGTCTTGAAGAAGAAAAGGCACAACATATTCACATGAGAGATTGTTCTTTTGATGCCAACCTACACCAACCATCAAACATAGCACCCTCCACTCCAATGATATCTAAGGTAAATGATCAAGGGGATGAATTTGAATACCCAAATTTTATGACCACCTTAGATGTAGTCCAAGAGGAGGTGCAAATTGCTAAGACAACATCCACTAGTGAGGATCATGTAGAGATACATGATTATCTAGATGAAGGGGTTCTAAATTCAACAATGTTTGATATATGTGAATGGATGGAACCCACCATAGAATTGAATGAAGTGGTTGAAAGAGAAATGGAAAGAAAATCAATAAATAAATTTGAAGATATGATAGAATTTCACCACTTGTTCTTGGAAGATACTATTGATGAAATGTGTAAAATTAAAGATCAAGAAATTCTTCACCCTCCAAATTATGATAATGAATCATGGGTTACTAATTTGGACAATGATAGCCTTATAAATTTGAATTCAAGAAATAACCCACTTTTGGAAATAATTGAACCATCTAAGGAAGGTGAAGACGAATTTGATGAGAAACACATTGATGAATTGGAAGATGTTGAAGAAATAGTTGAACGTCACCACTTGATTTTGAAAGATGATTATTATGATGCTTGGAAGAAGTGGGAAGACTTCACTCTTTCCAAAGCTACTAATGAAACTTGTGTGCCAATTGATATACAGGACAACATAATTGCCTACTCAAAGGAAGATATTACAACTCCTGTACAATTTGAGGATGTTTTGGAAGAGGGTTTCAAATCTCATCAAATTTTGGAAGATTATAATGATCCTATTGCCAAGGACAAAGAAAGAAAAGAATCTATGAATGAATCAAAAGATCATGTCACAAATACCATGGAGTTTCATCTCACAGATTTGGATGACGATTTTTACAATGGTTGGGGAAGGTATGGTAATGCATTCTTTTCTCACATCCCTATAGATGAAACTCATATTTCACTTGATATGCAGGATGTTGAACCTTCTACATCATACGAAGATCTCATATTCACAAGATTTGAAAAGGGGACAAAATATAAATTCATTGAAAGTGTGGATGCAAGTTTGCATGATGATTTGGGGGATTCAAATGAAGAGATGCCATGGATAGTGAACAAAGAATTAGAACCAAATGATAAAGAGATGGATCAATTGGAAGCAACTCAAATAAGTGATCATCAAAGCAGATTACTTGACATACACTTTGACCAAGAGTGTTTGAGGATTGAAAAGGATGACCATATTTTGAATTTAAATAATTTGAATGATGAAATGTCACTAAAGGTAAATGAAAAACAAGGTATAATTTTTAATCACACCTTTAATAACATGGTTTTAATGAATGGAAAAGAAGTTGATGCACTTGAATTGTTAAATCAAATTCATCAACAATTACTAATTGAATCTAGGATAAAAACTTTTAATGATCCTAATTTAGTAAATATCCTAGATGCTTGTAAATTGTTACACAAATTTGATTGGCCTACAAATTTGGAAAATGATTTGGCTTTGAAATTTGTAGAAATAGGCTACTACTTACAAAATTGCATATTTGAAAAGGATAGCCTAATTCTAAATCAAGGAGGGAATTATGAAGTTTACATTTTAAAGAATAGACATGATAAAATTGAAAATCATTTATTGTCTAATCATTCTAGTAATTTGATGCTCACCTATGGGAGTATTATTGGAACTAAATCAAATTGGTATGGTGAGCATGGCAAGTGGAAATTTGTTGCATTGTTTGGTCTGGTCTTGTTTGTGTTGGATTCCCACAACATTTGGCATGCATATTATGTCATATTTTTGTTGAAATGTTCTAATCATGTGTGGGATCCAGGAAAGTGATAAGCTAAGCTTTGCATCATCTTGTATTATAGTGTACATTTGTATATAAATTTTGGTTTTTGGTTTTTGGTTTGTGTTTTCAAATTTTCATTTTTGGGATTGCTATTTGGATTTGAATTTAAAGTTGTGTATTTATTTGACATGTTTTGTTTGTCTATATAAAAAAAAAAAAAATGATGATGAAAAAGTTGCCTTGAGATGCTAACTTATGTTCTAGATCGGGAGAATATGAAACATTGGAATTGTCTTGTAAAAGCTCCACAAGTAACACAAACGGTTTAATAATATTGTTTGATTTTGTGATGCATGAAAGAGTCAGTTTTGCATGACAAATCATTTTCATTTGCAATTCAAGAGATAATGCATTCATGTTCCATCTCACTTTGCAATACATGCCATCTTAGTTGCAAATGCATTTCAAATACAAATCATTAAAGTGTGTCAAATCCTCTTAAGGTTATGCTATCACATAAATAAGAAGAGAATCCTAAGGTTGGAAACTGAGTCTTGAGATATCTAGAACCAAGCACGTCTCATACATTAAAAAGGATCTTGAGCAAAATGATCAAAACCTAACTTGGAAGGAAAGGTTGGGCGAAAGAAGTATTTCATGTCTATCCTATTTATGCAGCATGATCCTTAAAACAGTGGTTTTGACCACTTCCATAGAGCTTAAAGCCTAAAATCAGAGTAGTAAGGATAGGGTTAAATCCTCATCGAACTTAGGTTGAGGATCCAATTCCCCAAAGCTTTGATTTGACCTACATGGAGTAGTAAGGATAGGGCATAAATTCTCATCTCGCTTAGGTTGAGAATCTGATTCCCCAAAGCTCCTATGTCTCATTTCATAATAAATCTTGGATTGTAAGGATCGTACTACTTGTCCTCTGCAAAGGATGGGTAGTCATCCCCAAGGTCTAAGCAATAAAATTAATATTTTCCATTTACATCTAAATTTTGGATTGGAAGGATCGTACTACTTGTCCCTAGCAAGGATGGGTAGTCATCCCTAAGGTCCAAGAAGTAAAAAATAAATTTTTCCCATCTCATCTTTATATTGGATTGGAAGGATCGTACTACTTGTCCTCTGCAAAGGATGGGTAGTCATCCCCAAGGTCCAAAGAAATGAAGATAAGTTTTGGATTGTGGGGTTAAGTATGCCCATGCATGGCAACATGTCTTGTCTAAAAAACAAGACCACTGATTGTCCAAAGGGTTAGACTAGCATGACCATTTCTTCCATAATTGGTTAAATTATTTTGCTCAAAGTGAGGTAATGAATTCTAAATCGGAATAGTAAGGATAGGGTTAAACTCTCATCTCGGTTGGTTGGGAGTCTGATTCCCCAAAGTTCTGATTTCACTTTCACTTGCACATGGGTTCAAGATAGTAGGGACTCATAACCAACTTTGGGATATATAATAAAGCAATTCATATAGTTGATCCTAAGAGGGTTTGGCAATCTTGAATGTTTGTGTATGATAATAGAAGAATGACTATGCCTTTTATGAAAGCAAAATCTCCTAGCATATTCATTAGGGTACACAAATCATTCACCATCTCACATATGCATTCATGCAAAACTGATAATGGAGTGTGGATCAATTTCAAATGATAGGAAAAGAAATCCATTGCACACACTGAGCTAATACTTGATGATTCTAATGATTCATGTACTTCTGATCTTTGGGCATTTGTTATATTGCTTATGTGCTAATGCATGTTTTTGAGTTTATATAAGCTTGTATATTTTAGGTTGGGTTCTCACCAAAATGCTCAGGAGCATTTGACAGCAGAGTCGCCATTTGTTGTGGGTGATCCACAACACACCCCAAAATTGGGGACCCACCTTTTCGTTTTGATATCCGGGTGTTGGCATTTCATTTTTAGTGTCTAATCCTTCGTTTTGTCGTAGGTTTTGCAATTGTTGTCGGTTCTTGTAGGCAGTATTTTCTTGTCGACGATATTTTATTGTCGATAACTTTTTCTTGTCGACGATATTTTATTGTCGACAACTTTTTCTTGTCGATAATATTTTCTTGTCGACAACTTTTTCTTGTCGACGATATTTTATTGTCGACAACTTTTTCTTGTTCATTTTGGTTGACAATTTTTTATCGTCATTGTTGTTGGTGATTTTTACGATTAATTTTGTGTTAACTTTTATGTGAAAGTTTAAAATGAAAAGTAAAAAAATAAATAATAAAAAATAATAATAATAATAAAAAGGAAGGTAAAATTTCATATATATATAAAGCCTTTGCTTTTGATTTTAATGAAAGTATTTTAACTTTGTCTAATGCGCAGGTCTCGCAGTGAAGAACAGGAGACGCTCGGCCATGGACGTGTTAATGGAAATATATACCCGAAACCTGCGATGTGACACTCTGGTAGCAAGACAATTCGAATATCACGGCAGATAGCAGTCATCACGAGACGTCACAGGGCGCTATGGATAGAAAGACCAATGACATTATAAAAGCATAGACAAAGGCTATGGGCGGCTATTTTATTCGATGAAGTCAAAAAGCCAATGGAGATTACAAGGGCTCGCATCGCAACACAGCGCCATCTGAAACAATACAGCGGATTGGTCGTATGGTCATGGCGCATCACAGTCGGAGTAACATCAAAGGTGACAGTGGGTCTATGTGGCAGGCATCAATCAATGCAGTACCAAGCTCGATCAGTAACGAGGTGTTCGGCGTTCGGTGATACACACGGACGAAAATTTTGGCAGACCACGCCATATTGCAGAGTGGCAATTATAAAAATTTTGTAGTAGTGGAATGCTTCGTGCGATGTTTGGATTTCATGGGTCTCCGGGTGTCGAAATGAATGATGATGCATATTCATCCATGACAGCTCATATCGAACAAGTTAGTCATCGGATGGGAAGGTTTTGGCCTCCACGTGTAGAAAACGATAACTAGTTTTAAAATAGTATGGTGAATCTCCATATGATGGTCATGATGGCTCACGGAATGCATTTGATTTTCAACCAAAAATAATGGATAGCGGACGAATCGGAGGATTTTGGCAAGTATTTCAACCGTGACCTTTTCTAAATAAATGATGAGAAGTAACGCCCAAATACAGTAGGAATTATTAGACAACTAGACACAGAGAAGCGAAGGCTGAGAATAGAAGAGAACAATAGCCTCATATAGCGATGGCCGATTCAAAACTGAAGTCTGATCAAGGGTTTTTATTTGTAGCCCATGGTGTCTTGGTCTTAATGAATAAAAGATATTATATAAGATATATGTCACGTCAAGTGAATATTAAAACGAGGTGGAAGCCTTCATCATAAGGCCTGTGGGGCGTTACATAAGATATGAAAAGCATTCTCAAGATATACTAACATAATAATGAGTTTCAGTTACGAACGTGAACAAAACATGACCATATGAAGTGAAAAACCAGCATGGAAAAATGAAGAGAATACAGACCGTTTTCGACTGGAATGAAGGAGAAACAAAAGGGTTTTGGAAATCTGAAACGAAGGGTTGGGAGTAAAATTTTAAAACCCCAAACAAATGCATGCAAGAAGGGGGAACGGAAATGGTGGCGTGGCCAAATGGGAACTTTGGGCATGGCCACATTTGTAAAACAGGGATTTTAATTTGAATGTGAAAACTTTTCTTCAGAAATTTCAGGCCTTGTTAGCAAGAAAGAATGAGAAATTTTCTGCATGCTTCATTTTAATTGTTCTATTTTTCTCTTTTCAGATTTCAGACTTGTATGTGAAATTGATGCCATTATTTTGGGTTATTTCATGTGAATGTCTGCAATCTGGAAATTATTTAAAACCCTAGGAACCAACACCTAGTTTACTTTGATTGTGTTTATTTTGCAGGTCAAATAAGCTAGGTTGCATGTACGAAACTCTCACGTATTCGGTTTTGCAGGACGGGGTGCTATCAAACTGAAGGAGCTTTTGCATTGTTGTGTTTTCAGCAATTATTTTGATGCAAACTTTAATTTTCTGTTTCCAAAAATTTTAATTTCAGAATTTTTTTCCTATTTTCAGACATTAAAATAAACATTAAAAAAATTTCAAAATCTAAAAATGATTTCACCATTGCGGAGATTATAATTCAGACTTCAAATACGCACTTTGAAATTTCATTTTCGGACTTGTTTAGTATTTTTAAAAATTCATCGAAGTTGTTGTTTTGCTACAGATTTTAAAATTCCGAAAATAGAAATTTTCCATTTTAAAGTCAAATTTCATTTTTCCTGTTTTGTTTTGCATTCATGAGCCTATGATGACATTCCCTTCATGGAAATTCCAATTTCATTGAAGGGGTTATGTTTTATGGCATTTTCACAAATTTCCATTTTGGGCCTAAAATTACCCTTTCTTCATAAAAATTCCAATTTTACGAAAGAGGGGTAGTTTGAGTACTACATTGAAAGTCTTTTCCTTAAAGCACTTAATTGTTCATCTTGATGAAAATCTGTTTTCATTTAAGAGGGATAAGTTAAAGTGACATTTTGAAGCTACATTTGGAGATCCTATTCATCATTGAGGATTTAATGCAAGATAAAATCTATCTTAAAACCATCAAGATAAAAGGAATTAAAGCATTACATCGTGGTCATATGAGGGCCAACTCACGTTTGTTTTATAAGGGTTCAATGAACAATCATTAAATTTTCATAGTAAAAATAAACCAACGAGTGCCCCTTGTTTTCGAGTTACTTGCAATCACTAAGGTGTTCCAAGCATTTTAATTTAATATCTTTATTTGATGCACATAGGCAAAATGCTCACATAACAAGAACCTTGGAGAAGTTATATATTTAATTTCTTTGCAAGAGGGGATTTAGAACCCAAATCCTATCGGAGAGTGTGTTTTCACAATCGGGTGAAAATACCACTCAACAAATAGTTTTTTAGGATACAACCAAATTCGAATAAATCCTGATGACCAACACAAAACAACATTCACTACACCTTGGGGGACTTTTTGTTACAAGGTGATGCCCTTTGGCCTTAAAAACATAGGTGCCACTTATCAACATGCCATGACATACATCTTCCATGATTACATGCATAAGATCATCGAGGATTATGTGGATGATCTCTTGGAAAAATCCAAAACTCGACAAGAGCACATTGGTGTATTGGAAAAAGTCTTTGATCGACTTCTAGAGCATAATGTAAGGTTGAACCCCAAGAAATGTGTCTTTGGTGTTACCTCTAGAAAACTACTAGGGTTCATTGTCTCCAAAAGAGGCATTGAGGTGGACCCAAACAAAGTCAAGGCCATCATGGAGATGCCTCCCCCAACAAATTTAAAGGAATTGCATAGTTTACAAGGAAATATTCAATCAATCCATCATTTTATTGTGCAACTTTCTGACAAATGTAGGCCATTCAATCACCTGCTACAAAAGGGGTGCCATTTTCATGGATAGATGAATGTCAAAAAGCCTTTGATGACATTAAGCAATACCTAGCTTCTCCACCAGTCTTAGCTCCTCCTCGTCTAGGGGTCCCCTTCCATATGTATGTTTCAGCAATGAACTTTGCATTAGGGACAATGCTTGCACAAAAGAATGAAAACAATCGAGAGCAAGTTGTCTATTACATTAGTCAAACATTGGTAAGCTATGAAACTAGATACGCTTACGTGGAAAAATTGTGCTTAGAAGTGGTTTTTACCACTAAGAAACTTCGATATTACATGCTTAGTCACACCACATATGTCATAGCTAGAGAAAATCCTCTGCGTTATATGATGTCTCACACTTATAATAACACTCATACCACTAAATGGATAATGCTTCTCACTAAATTTGATCTTGAGTTTATAAGCCAAAAATCCATTAAAGGTCAGGTCATAGCCGATCAACTTGCAAAAGCTCCACTACCTAGTGATCATCCTTTGATTATTGAGCTCCCAGATGATTCGGTATTCACTATCACCGAACAAGAAGAAGATGTCATTTCAGAGGAAGACGTCGATATCACACTATTCTTTGATGGTTCTAAGTGCAAAAAATGTCAAGGTGTTGGAGTCATGTTTCATACACCCCAGGGGGTGCCTATCCCCTTATCATTCAAACTAGACTTCCAATGCACAAACAACAATGCAGAGTATGAAGCCTTAATATTAGGTCTTCAAGCAGCTATAGCTATGGGCATTAAGCGTATTAGGATATTTGGTGATTCTCAACTTGTTGTCAAATAGGTAACAAGAGAATACCAATGCAAAGATCCTACCATTAAGCTTTACCATGAAGTAGCAATGAAATTGCTCTCTAAGTTTGATTGGTATGAAATTGATAGTTTGCCATGTTTGACTAATAGATTTGCAGATGTGATGGCCTCTCTTGGATCATTGATTCCAAAGGATACCTTAGGAGAGGTACAACCCCTTATAATTACAACGATCTCTAAATATGCAATTGTCCATGCTAAATCTAAGGATGAAAAGGATGTTTGCTTTATCCATTTGGAGTCATGTGAGCCTTGGTCAAGCCAAATAATAGCCTTTCTCAAGTTTGGAACACTCCCATCAGATATGTCATGGACTGCTAAATGCACTTTCAAGCAAAAGGTAGCTCATTTTACTCTCTTGGGGGATGTGTTGTATAGATGTGGTTATGATGGAATCCTCCTTCATTGTCTCGAGTCTATTGAGGCACAAAGAGCCATAGCTGAAGCTCATGATGGTACTTGTGGTGGTCATTTTAGTGGAATGGCCATTGCAAAGTGTATTCTATGCATGGGTTATTATTGGCCCATAATGGAATGAGATTGTTGCACATATGTCAAACATTGTAAGCAATGTCAAGAGCATGCTAATTTAACTCATGTGCCATCACAAGCATTACAACCTATTCAAAGCCTTTGGCCCTTTTCACAATGGGGTCTAGATTTAATTGGTAAAATATCACCTTCTTCCTCGGGACAACATACATTCATCATCACAACCACTAAATACTTCACAAAGTGGGTTGAGGTAATTCCTCTCACCAGTATGATAGGACCTAAGATTATGGAGTTTATACTTCATCATATCATTTGTCATTTTGGTATCCCCTCAAAAATCATCTCTGACAATGGTAAGTCTTTCAAGAACAAGGATGTTTGAGCACTTTGCAAGAAATATAATATCCAACATAGTTTCTCGACTCCTTATTACCCACAAGAAAATGGACAAGTTGAGGCTACCAATAAGACCTTAATTGCTATTCTCAAGAAACTTGTTAAAGAAAATCATAGAGATTGGCATACACAAATTCCCTTGGCATTATGGGCTTATCGAACAAGCATCCACATGCCTACTGGGGCAACACCATTTTCATTGGTCTATGGAGCTAAAGCAATCATACCTCTTGAGCTTGAGATCCCCTCCTTGCGAATTTCATTGCAAGAATTCATAGATGATGACACTGCTAGACAAGCACGTCTTGACCAACTCACACTTCTTGATGAAAGGTGAGTCAATGCTTTAGAGCATTTACGAGTATATCAAGACCACCTAAAATGTGCTTATAATGCCAAAGTTCATCTACGTGAATTCCAAGTAGGAGATCTTGTTCTTAAAGAGAATCAACAAAACACCAATGCATTACCACACCTTCATGATAAATTCATGGCTAATTGGTTAGGTCCATACATTGTTACTCAAAAAGTGGGTAAAGGTACTTATAGGCTTGCCAGTCTAGAGGGAGTTGAAGAGCCCGAACCACTTAATGTTATACACTTGAGAGCATTCTATGCATAATGTGATTTATATATATGTATATATACATGGCTATTACACAAAAACAACATTGCATTGCACACATCTCATTTCACATATTGCATTTCATACACACATTTGCATTACACTCATTTCATACATTGCATTCACACCCTCATTTTCACACATTTCATATTTCATATTAGGGATCATTTATTCAGTTCAGATATAAATTGGTCAAATAAAGTCATGTTGCCTTAATCAGGGGCACCTTCAAATTCATTTCATTGCACCATTCCATAAAGCCAAATTATCATTAGCAAAGTCACATGCCCATAATTCCTAGGTGTTTTCGGTCACTCAACCACTCCTAGTGTTTTAAGCAACCTCATAAATACATGTCAAGTTTTCTTTAGGACCAAGACACAATTTTCACTAAGAAAATCTTGAGTTCTGGGAATTGACTCCAAAACATTCTTGAACCAAACACAATTTCACATCTTAAAAACATCTTGTGTCAAAGAGGGATAACACCATACTTGGTTTGAACCTCGAAGTGAAAAGGGTAGTCCTTGCTTGTCCCATCATGCAACATAGTCCACAAAAATAGTGGTTTTCACCACTATCACAATTTCAAAATAAAAGAAAGAGTAGGGCAAAACCCCTAAAAACTCTAAATATTTTACATCACACACCATTGATCCTCAAGTTGTAAGGATAGTACTACATTTCTAGTCATATGGTTAGGTAGTCATCCCCAAAGCCTAAAGATCAAATCCTTGGACTATGGAGCTAGTCTCCACTGGAGCTATAGATGCTTGATTGGTAGTGGAGTACGCTCATGCATGGTGACACGTCTCTTTTAAAGAGACCTCTGACTGCACATAAGGACAAGCTAGCTTCTTGGTCTCATCCATAATAGGTCACACCCAATTTACTCAAGATGAGTTAATGAACTCACTTGCACACACATTGGTTCTTGATTACCTCGAGTCATTACCATGCTCTTGATTCGGTAAATGAATTCACTGCACACACATTTGGTCTTAGAGGAATTAGGCAGTATTTAGTGAGTTTGTTTGATACCACTAGTATGTCTGAGTCTCTACAAAATAGTCAGTTTTCCATATCAACATCCATATCTTCTTCCATATCAATATCCATATCTTCTTCCATGTCAACATCCATGTCATTTCATGAGTCTTTTCATCCCACCTACCACCAAGTTTGGTGCCCCTGATTAAACAACAATGCTAAAACATGGCCAAGAAAAATCTAAACTATGAATGATCATTAGAACATTTGCATTCCATAACTTGCATTAATCATCCATATACATACATTACATTATCATTTGCATTAATCATCCATATACATATTCATCCATACACAAATGCATCCACACAAAACATTCACACAAAAGCATAACACAAAAAGTAAAAGCCATGTATATATATCACATGTACAATGAAATCCCAAAGGCTATATACAATGGAGCACCAAGGCTCATATACCAAAAAGTGCATCTAAGCACTAAGCTAATGCCTATGAGAGGACCCTTGTGACCCTAAAGGAGCCCTAGATCTAGAACTATGCCTAGACTCACTAGGCCTAGCTGACCTAGATATGGATGAGGAGGGTGGTTCTAGAAGCCCAATATCATGCTCCATCAACCAATCCTCCAAAGCTCGAATATATCCCTCTCAAGCCTAAAGGTGATGTACATCATATCTCTACCTATGATACCCCTCTAGCAGCTCTACCTAGAGCCTCATGATCCTATCCTCACCTCCACCTACTATAATTGTACCTCTAGCTCCATCTACAACCAAGCTATCTCTACCTCTAGAGCCACCTCCCTACCTCATAGTTGAGCTATCTCCATATCTTGAGCTACTATCATAGCATCTCACTCTACCACTAGTTGCTCCAACCTCACTCGATCATCCTCACTCCGACTAGGAGGCCCATCTAGAATATCCTCCCTATCCTCCATGTTCCCTCCATCTCCCCAAGCTGGTACTCCCTATCCCTCCATCCCCTCCATCTCCTCCAAGCTTTGTAGCCTACTCTACTATACCCCTAGTCTACCTCCTTCGACTGCTAGCTCGAAGGTACCATCGATGCTTAGGAGCCTCACAAGCATCCTTGACCTCATCCCCATCACCATCCCCATCCATTTCTGGACTCGGTACCCATGGTGGTTGAGTCATAAACCATGCATCATACTCCTTCGTAGTCCTCACATCATCCAAATCAGGGAGATCCATCTCCTCGTCATCCTCAAGTGTGGCCCTCCATGCCTCGACACATGGTAGACCTATCTCATCTCGATGATGCCTATAGAGTACTGGCTCCTCAAGAACCCCCTACCTCAATCCAAACTATCATAGCACCCATGAGAATTAGATCAGCTCCACCTCCTTTGTATGCCTCCCAACCACCCATCTAGCCTACCACACCCACCGTAGATGCTCTCCATCACCTATCCACATGGCACCTCACCATGGTCTCCATATCACCTGAGCCACTATCAGTCCAACCCATAAATCCCTATACCACTGACTCATCTACATAGGATGACTTAATTGTACCTCCTCTACCATGGGCCACCTCATCGCATAGGGCTTCTCCCTATCCCATCCCCTAGTCGATAAACCCATAGGTCGAGCCACACTGAAGTGCTCCCAACCCCAACATTGCAGTAGCAAACTGCAACCTAGTCCCTGGCACTTTCACCTCCTCACCTCATATAACTCTTGGTACACCTACACCAATAAGGTAGGAGCCCATGCATACACCTGTGGTGTAGTGATCATATCACACACCAACCCGATAAGGTTCCATGGGAATCGATAACTAGTATTATTTGGGGCCACTATGTTGGCCAACACGAACATCACCAAAGTAGGAAGAGCATCCAAATTCTTGTCCACATACATGGACAAGTAATTAATCCCTCCACCTATCACCTCCACACTCTCCCATCCATCCCCAAACATGTAACTCAACTCCTATTTCTTATCATGTCCAACCTCGACATGCAAGCCCTCCACTAGTAACTTGAGGATGTGGTATACATCCTCAAGTGTCACAATCACCTCACCAGTAGGGAGCTAAAATATCCCCCTATCTAGATCCCATCTCTCTACCAAGGTAGAGAGATACCCCTCATCCACCCTCACCACATCTATCTTGGCTACCCTAGCTAGCCCAACTACCTCCAACCAATCCCACTCATCCTCTCATAGCACCTTCCTCACCCTAGGGATGAGAGGTGAGAACCGATGTTGAGCCTCCAAAATCTTCAACTGCAACACAACACAAAGCATTAATGTCACATACATTGCATTATTTCAAAAAAAAAAGAAAATTTTTGCACAAAAATAAAAGAAATTCAAAAGAACTTACCTTGGCAAAATGCACACCTACTCTTGCATCCGCTCCCTCCATCACCATAGCTTTCATAGCTCACCAACCACTCACTTCACTCCACTCCCTCATATGTAGCTTTTGAAATTTATGGATGCACAAATGAGCTTGATTTCCCCTCTGTAGGCTATTTATAGCTATTTTAGGTACATTAAGATGCCCATGGGTGCTTCTTGGTGCATTGAGGTGCCTCCCTACATTTGGAAAAGTGCCAAACTCTAGTGGGCGTTTGCACATGCAATAAGCACCCATCGACGTTTGGTGTCAATTTTGACAAAAAGAACAAACTGATCCAAAAAGGTAGCTTACCTCCACCAAATCATTCCAAATTGCATCCATACATCAAATTCATCATAATATCATGTTTTGTGAAAACCAAAATTGATTTGGAGTCATAATTTTTGCTTGCGACCAAAAGTCATAAAATCACATTACAAGTTACAAAACGCTCCAAAATGGTCCAAATTTTCACAAAATGACCATTTTCATCATTCTCATCCTCAATTCCATCATTGCACTCATTAACACATCATATTCCAATCATTACATTCATACATTTGCCAAGTTCACAAATTTCAAGTGAACCTCGTATCTAGTGGTCTATTCTATCTCCTTGGTGATTGCAGTGACTTGCATCCATGCAATTCGGTAAGATGAATAAATCACCATAAGGACACTTGGCCATATTCATCATCCAATATCTCATTGTTCAAAAATAAAATCAATTTTGGTACTTCACCTTTCGAGTGAAACTATGCCAAGACCAATTTGCTCTCCAGTTGTCATTGATGGCCTAGTTCATGGGGCTTAAAACATGGACAAAATTATAACTCATCATTCCTTTTCATGATAGTCATCATGGCAACTGGCCTTAGCTAGGGTGATTGGTTTTGACCATAGGAATTATCTAACAGTCACTAGCTGGCCCTCCAAAGTTGACTCTTTTTCTTGCATTTTCATCATATTGCATATCAATGACATCGAAAGGCACATTCTTCAACAACATGGAATCACCCCAAACTTGGGGTAACCATATTTGACTTTGATTTTCCCATAATGGGATACATCTTACATGATCATGGCATCTACACTTGGCAAAAACCCCTTTCTCTTTTAGGGCAAAAATAGAATCAATCACTTGCATATTTCAACAACCCCCTTCCACCATTGGGGCAAAAACAACATCACATTTACATCATTCATATCATCCACAATCACCATGCATTTCACACAACCATTTGCACTCATCTATCAATTGGCTCATGAGATGCATCCATCACTCATTCACCAATTGAGGGGGTAAGCTACATAATCAAAATTCTTTTATCTCCAAGCTCATATTTGCATTTCAATAGGAAGAAGTTGCTTCTACATCAGGCCAAAACCAGGTGTCTTGTATTTTTGCACCACATTGTGTTTCACGCAACATGGTACAAAAAGGGGCATCTGTAGACACCAAAATCTAGCCACTTGTCATCCATCCATAGTTTCCCACCACATTTACCCATTATTTATATATATTTGTTTAATATATATTTAAATAATAATATTTTATATATTTTATTTATATATATTTAATAAATATATGTATATTTATATGAATTAATCCCAGCCATCCATCATGATTTAATCCCAGCCATTCACCCACCTTAATCCATGCCACCTACCCAGATTTAATCTCCACCCTCCATCACATTTTAATCTTGACCACACAAATTGTGTCATTGAAACCCTAATGTGCCCTAGGAGAGATTATAAAGAGGAGTCATTTTGATGACTCAACCCCTAAGTCCCCTAAGTTTCAAGAGTTCTAAGTTCCCTAAGTTTTTGAGTCCTAAAATCCCTAAGTCCTCAAGCATCTAAGCATCCTCACCTTCACTCTCACTTGTCATCACTTTCGCATCCACCATCGCCCACCTCACATGAACCAGATCTACTTCTGTAGATTCTGCTCCAATCCCTCGAGCACCTCTAGGCATCTCCTGTTCATCCCTAAGCACCTCTGGGCACCTTCCACCATCATTGAGCACCTCTGGGTGCCTTCCTTCCATCATCAAGCACCTCTGGGCACCTCCTACCATCGTCGAGCACCCACGGGCATTCACAACCCTAGTTCTGTAGTCTAGCAATCCCTCGGGTGTCGCTAGGGCATCTGCGCACCAAATCCTACAACAACGATGAAGAATAAAGATCAAAGAATTAATGTGACAAGGTAATTTATTTATTGTGTTTATTGTTTATTCTTTAGATCTATTTATAGCTTCATTTCTGCAACTAGGGTTAGTAATTTTCTTATTGAGGGCCTCACATAGTGGAGCCCTCATAGATATTATTGACCTTTTGTTGTTGTTTGTTGTTTGTAGGTTTAGGGATCAAGTTCATTGGAAGCTACTGAAGCACTTGAGTGGTCCGGCCTATGGATATCTGAAGCCCACTCACCTTACTATTGAGATCAAGTCGAGCGTGAAGACACCACCCTTTGTTTGTTAGCTAGGGTTTCGAAGAACCCTAGCATATTGAAATCATTGTATTGGATAATAAAGCATTGTAAACCCCCATTTGGGGTACACTTGGTTGTAATATCAGAGATCCACCCAACAATAAGAATAAAATTTTATTTATGTGCAATCATTTGTGTTTATTCTGCTTTATTTATTCATTTATTTAAGTATATTGTTTGGTGTTGTTCGATTTTGCATCTACACATTCAACAATACTAAATCAGATAAACACAATATGATAGAGCTTCTCGTCTTCCTATCGATTTTTAGCCAATACTTATTTGTCATCGATGTTGGTTTTATTCCTGATACCACAGTCCACTGACCTCTATCAACTAATAGATCCTCCATCTTGAGTTTCCACAACTCAAAATTTTATCCATTAAATTTTTCAATCTCTATTCATGTGCTTCCCATATTTTTCATTTGCTTGGATCCTTTCGCGTACGATTCTCACTCTAGAATTAATTTATCACAAGGTTGAAACCCTTACTCCTTAAACAAAGCTAAAACCTAGATATGATGCCAAATGAAGAGAAATAAAGAGCTTTGATTAACTAAATCAAAAAAGCAGTAATAATAGAATCAAAATAGGAAGATTGTAGATTCACACATTACACAATATTTATCCTAGAAATCCTCAACCAAGAAAAACCAAGCACAATATTATCTTATTATTGCATTAACTTGACCATATCCAATATAATAATATTCTTCTTCTATCTCATTCAAACCCTAATGCAAGTGTGATATATATAACAAAAGCACATGCATAGTGTAGACACCTAAAACATGTCATGTCGAGGGTGACTACTCATATGGACATGCTACAAGACCATATGGAAGATCTTGGATAGACTCCAAGATAGAGAAGTGGTTCTAACCACTCAATTTGGGCTCCTTGGCCTAATCAGTCTGAACCACAGCCCAGACCTATGGTTTACAGCTGAACCATGGCTGAGACCTATGGTTTGTAGTCTAGACCATAGCTGTGACCTACGGTCTTAACTGAAGTTCAGTTGGCCTTCAATCCGAGCCAAATCAGTTGGAATGACCATTTGATCTAGAAGAAGGTGGTTAGAGAGTGGAAGCTTCCATTCCAACTATCCTAACCACCCCTTCTTGATCTTGGCTTCTCTAGGAAGCCACCCCTAGCCCTTGGGTAGTCCTATAAATACCCCCTCCAAATTAGGGAAAACTATTAGAGAGAGCATAGATGATTTGAGTAGCGAAGCACTATCGAATTGTACACTCAATCGAGTATACTAAGAGAGAGCTATTGCACTTATCCCCTACCTACTTGCCAAGATTCATGATGAATTGCATTATGGATGCCCTAGGAGCCTAGGAGGATCAAGAAATGCAAATCTAGGCAAACGAAGGCCCATCACAGTGATTCAACCACCAAACCTATCATAAGGACATCGAAGGTGACCCTTGAACATCAATTGGACAAGGAGGTCAAGCCCACTACCCTTGGAATTGAGGGTAAGCCTATCAGAGTGCTAACCATGGCTGTCAACCATGGTTTATAGTGCAGACCACTCACCAGAGCTACGGTTTGCAGTAGAGGTATAACCACCTTCCTATTTTCATTTATGTCTGGCTAATTAGGTTAGATTAGTTGTTTTCATGGTTTAATGGCATTTTAGTAGACTTCTGACCGTAGAATTAGGTTAGATTTAGCTTCTTTATGTTTATGCTTCAATTAGGACTTAAATGGTTTCTTTATGCATGTTTATGCTTCATTTTCTATATCTGATCCATGCATAGTGTAGTTGCTACTTTCCTTTATGCTATTATATGAATCTTGATTCAATTTGCATAGCTTAGAAGCACTTTATATGTTTTCTTGATTATGCATGTTTAATGGTGTCATTATGCAATTTACCTAAAAGGGCCTCATCATGAGAGGTTGCCTATATTTTTGACATTCTTGTGTTGTTTCTTGACCGTAGGGAATAGTTTCAAAGGAGAACCAACTATCAAGTTCCTTCCCCATCGTGAAGAAGAGGGCATCTCCACCCTAGAGCAGTTCGTGTCATCCTAAAAGGCATTTGGAAATCACACCTACCCTTAAGAGGGAAACAATTGTGCACTCCTATTGTAATATTGTATCAAAATGAATATCCCTAAGAGGGATGTACTTGTAATTGGATTTTGACTTTGAATACAATGGAATAAAGCATTTTTCTTCTTGATTCATTTGTTGTCAATTTCTTTTTCTTGTATGCATGCTATATTTTTATCATTTATCGCAATAGGATACGCCATCGGGTGTGACCCTTTCTGGTGGTTACAGAAGGTGATCATGGTGGAACCCTACATTTTTAGGATCTGACTATGCTTTATTGGTTTTTGCACTTGTAGGTATAGACCGTAACTATCAGCTATGGCCCAACAACTGAACCGTAGGTACAAGGTATGGTTTACAGTCAGAACCATAGATCAGACCTACGGTTTCCTACTGACAACATAGATAAACAAATTTAGAATATCAGATAGTGCAGGACTTGAGGTAGGTCCTATTTTTAGACCTCTGTCACTTTTTTGCTCTCTGTGTTTTTACAGTAAGGTTAATTCGAATGCAAATTAGGAAATGAATTAAGAAAATGGTAAATCAATTGTCCTAGTTTGCTTTCATACTTTGCTTTCAATAGAAAGGCGTTACTGGGAACAACGGACCTCTGATTGCAGTCCCCCTAGGCTACAACATGCTTGATAGAGATGTGTGGATGGTTTGCATGTGTGAGGCCCAATTAGTGGCCATTTAGCATCGTAATGTGCATAGTCTTAAAGAGCATCTAGAGTAGCTTGCATTTTTTGAATTTGAAACGTCTTTCATTTGCATAGCATTTAGAAAATGAGCATGTGTGCTATATGATGCATTTATTTTATGTACATTAAAAGGAACCACACACACCATTTGGCACTTAAATGCTAGTGAGTTGGGCTTGACATCCAACCACTAGTAGGGTTCAACGACGGTGGGTGTAACTTCCATCCGTTGGCCCAAATCCTATGAACCCTTGATATATAGACCAATACCAGATCCAAGAACCTTTTGTACCCTAGAAAATTTGCATGTATTCTCTTCGAAGGGTATAATGCTGACTAGGGGAAAATGGGTGAGGATCTGGGAGGACCTATGCTCCTTGTCTAGGTGTGGGCTTCATTACCACAGGGGATTTATGTGACTTGGAGTTCATAGCCAAGTTGTCGAGCTATGAGCGTATAGGTGAAATCCATTAAACTGAGAATAAAATCCAACAAGTTTTGCAAAACATGATAAGAGTTTCTACACTGATACAACAAATATTGAAAACACATCAAATAGTTTAGGACTCACTTTTAAAACTTAAAATGAGATAATCATTATTGTATACCTTGTTTGCTTAATAATAATACATTTAGACTCTAGGTACACAATGGTGGACACACGGGGTGGTCGACAAAGGTCCAAATCCAATGTCGATGACCAACCCCTAACCAATTCACAATAATACATGTCAATTCCTCAACCACATGAGCGAACCGAACGTCGTTCGACTAGCATTCGAGGAGATAACTCGACATGAGGGGAGCCAGTAGAGCAAACCCTAGATAGAGGAGCTTCAGTACACTCCTCTAGGCATAGAATAGAATAGGAAACCTTCCAGCATGAGGGTGTTCCACTTGAGAGCCATTATCGAGACCATAATGCACGTGCATCCATGGGATCGATCAAAGAGTTTATTGTGTAGGGGACCAGGTTGGTGCCCCTACGTACTAAGTCCACTAGAGGATCTATGGCTCCACCTTCTGAGTATAGAAGGACTAGAGACCCACCCATTCAGGGGTAGGCAGATAGGCTCGCTATCGAGCATAGAACTAACCATACTCCCATGCATGGTCCACCATGCAAGATCACCATTGATATATCAAAGGTGGGAGATAATGGCACACCATCGCATGAGCGATGGTGGTCTAGGTAGCTAGAGGGTCTAGGTAGTGTTCTAGAGTAGCTAGGCTACAAGCCTTCCACTCCACCCACTCGAGCCTCGAGTGAGCATAGCGTGAGTGTCATCCACACTACTAGAGAACATGGGGAGGCTTCTAAGCACCCTCATGTCACACACCCACTATCTGTGCATGGTGGTTCATAATATAGGACATAGTAGGAGGCCAATGTCATCTTCATAGATAGAGGCAAAGGCACAACACATCAGTCCGATGGGTACAGAACCCACAAGGTCGCTCGTATAGAGTAGGGATACCAAAGGCCTCCCATGGTCGACTAGATCGATAGATCACATCGACTGGCATCAGAGCAAAAATGCCAACTCCTCCAAGATCAATTGGAGGATGCTCACCTAGAGAGGTAGCATATTGAAGATGAAAATATTCAAGCGCAAAGGCTCATAAGATAGAGGTTATATGAGCAGTGCATGCGTGAAGAGTGTATCCTTGCCCAAAAGGAATGCATGGAGTAGGAGGATCGGTTAGCTAGGGCTGGCCTATATCCTCAAGATGAGCATCGAGAGCATACGCATAGGAAGGCTTTCTCACAAGCTGATATGCATCAAGAGCATAGAGATGCTCATACTCATGCTAGTGTCGAATAGAGGGAGCGGCCACTACCGCTCAATAATCAAAGGCAGAGGCAGCATGAAGCAGCAGTGGGAGATGGATATGAGCAAGAATATCCTGAGAGCTCCCGAGCTGAAGAGGAGGAAGAGCAATAACCTCCATATCGCACAAGGAAGATAGTACCTCCTAAGCCACCTACACGTCAACTTAGGGAGGAGGACTTTCTATCTTCAGAGGCCTATAAGGCCTTAGCCGAGAAGATTAAAGCCATTGAGAGACAAGGCATGACTATTCAAAAGCTGACATTGAGGAAAATCCATAACGAGCCTTTGGATCCTTCGGTGCCTACTCTGGCTTACCCTGAGCATTTTGATATGCCTAGGTTGGATAAGTTTAAGGGTGATGAAGATGCACAGGAACATGTAACGAGCTTTTTGGATGCTTGTTTTTAGATAGCAAGCAATGATGCATTATTGTTGCGCACGTTCATCATGACACTTTTAGGGCCAGCCTAAGAGTGGTTTAATCAGCTAAAGAAACACAGCATAACAAGTTTCGAGCAATTAGTTGATGCCTTTCTTGAATGCTATTCCTTTGGCATCAAGAAATAGGCCAATATTTTTGATCTGGCTGTGCTAGCTCAGTATGATGATGAGCCAATAGAGCAATATGAAAAGATATGGAGGAGATTAATGGTGAAGTTGCCATTCCCTATTCCTACCATAGAGTTAACTTGAATGTTTATGAAGAGTTGTGCCAAGCACATCTCATTACTATTGTAGCTACAATAGTATCCTACATTCGAAGAGGCTTTGGCGCAAGCCAAGGTGATTGAGGACATCAAGTTGTAGGAAGGCAACTTGAAGCTCAAAAATAGGAGAGAGGGATAAAATAAGAGTACCACAAAATAATAGGGCAAGTAGGCCCATGTAAATCAAGTGGTATTGAATCTCCAATGGGAGGACAAGGGGCAACAAAAATAGAATTATCAAGCTCAACCTCCCCCTATGCAATATGACAAGCGCAACAACAATTATAAGGGCAAGAACAAATATCAATGCCCACCTCGCTAGTTCACACCATTGATGGAATCATTGATGTTGATTTTCCATCAGTTATGTGAGGCCAAGGCAATCAGATTTCTTAAATTCAAGATGATAGACCCCAATCAACCCAAACCAAAGGGGTTCCAAGATGATCTATTTTGCATCTTTCATAGAATGAAAGGTCATGACATCGAGGTGTGTTGGTATTTCAAACACCTAGTGCAAAATATGATCGACAAGGGTGAGCTTGTAGTGCCACACAACCCGTAGGTACTCGATAATCAGAATATGAGGATTTACAAGAACCCCTTACCAAATCATGAGGCACCTCGAAACAACGTTGGTCAAGTTAACCAAGTGCGAGTCGAACCACCTACCCAAGGGTTCGTAGGCATGGTCAATATTGTCACTAGGCATGGGAGATATGAACAACAAAATCAACCTCATGCTCCCATTCAAATACAAGCCACGCCGAATCAATGGTCGACACAGAATATTCCAGGCCCACCAACAAGACCGGTGGTGACCATAAGGAGCAGGTTGGTCCAAAACCTGTAGATAACTCCTATGAAGTTGTCAATATATGAATTAATACAGTAGTCCCTAAGGCATAGGGAGACTCTTATGGATATTTTGAGGTCCATTGAAGTACAGGCCTAGGATGCGCAAGCATTTACAAATTTTGTGGGACATGTACAACAGTGTCAGGAACCGATGATCCAATTTTATGATCATGAGATAAGGATGGTTTCTACAACTATGGTCGACCCACCATTGCACATAATCATGTGTGTGAATCACATGCCATTTAAAAGGGTCTTGATCGATATTGGCTCATCGATCAACATAATAATGACCAAGGCACTGAGTCATTTGAAGCTACCTAAATCACACATTGTGCCAACTACATTTACATTGAGAGCATTTAATGATGCACTATGTTCGACTATCGACACAATTATCCTACCCATACAGGTAGGTCTGAAGACCATTTTAGTAATGTGTCATGTGATAGAAGGGGCCATGCAGTACAACATTTTACTCAGTAGGCCTTGGATTCATGAAATGCATTGTGTCCCCTCGATACTGCATCAGTGCATGAAATATATTCATGAGGGACTGGTTCACGTAGTGGCTTTGGATGAGGAGCCATTTAAGTTTGTGAACCTAGCAGATTTGCCTAGGGGTTTCATACTCCCATCAATGCACCTGGATGTTCGATCGTCATCACCAATAAAGAAACCAGGAGGTAAATCGGTAGTGCATGCTCAACCAATGCCATCTGTGTCACACAGATCGGAGCATACCACTACCACTTCCTTGAAACCATCGACATCAGTCATGCATCGGGATGATAGGAAATTGAAGGTGAATATGGGTGAGAAAGAGAAAGAGCGTGAGCTCAAGCCAATCATCGAGGACGTTCCCATTCCCATGGAAGTTGAGGAACCCCAAGACAAAGTCGAGGAGGCACCTCAGCCTACCTCACCTACATCTTCAATAGGGTCATCCACACCGTGGGTGATGGTACATCTCGCTAATACTGGATTAGGTGAGTACCTTGTGCAAAATGTGACCTTCGGACCAATTTTGAAGACTACACAAGATATGGGTAGACCATCCACTCATCGTTATCCAGTTGGATCGGTGGTTCCATTGGGAGAGCCACCTAACCAAACTAACTTCATCTATGCGGGGCTAGATCAACTTCCAATGTGAGAGCCCATGGATGAAGATGATGAGGAACCTTTCATGGTAAATGTTCATTATTTGTCTAATCTAGAGTATGCCATGCATATTTTTGAGCTATATCATTGGCATGGATACGACCTTGGTCTCTTTGAACAAGGATGGAGGACTCCGTTGGAACCTCATTATCAGTTAGTCACTGATAGATTCGGTCTAGGGTTATAGATACATGGGTAGGATGATTTGCTCATAGCATCCCTAGATCGTCTGTACCTCAGCATGGCGGATGATGTGGATTTTAATCCATATCATCCGGATCCTTCCAAATTCTAGAGGAATCACCCTATGATATCTGTCATCACCATTGAGCCACTCGAAGATCATCGTGAAGGGCTCCTTGAGCAGACTGAGGTAGAAATGAACCCTAGAGATCAACTGGGACACCAAACCCATGATGCAGTCGATGACACAGACATGCAGGGGTGCAACCCCATTACTACAAGCGATCTCGAGTTAGGAGATCTTTGTAATGAAGATGGAGCAGAGTCCACCTCCGATATGAGTGGACCAGGCTATGATGCAGATGAGGATTCCTCAAATGATGATGAATCTGAGGATGAAGTCGAAGGCGCTTATGTAAGGCCTTTATATGTGCATCATCTATTGCCTATTGAGTCGGTATAGGATATCGAAGAGATCCTTCCCAATGTTGATCATTCAAGGGAAGAGATTGAGCTAGTTTTCTTGGTAGCATCGTACATGAGGTATAATTATCTAGTTTTTTTGGATAGCGATGATAACATGCAAGAAGTAAGATTCATGGGGCCTCATTTGGAGGAGCGCCCTCTAGGAGTGGGGGTGAATGAAGGATTCTATTATGATAGTGATGAAGAATATGAGCTAGAGAGGGCCTACCTTGGTCCTCCTTATTTGCATCACCATCATCAACCCATCGACATCGATGAGGTCTATAGGCAGCTACATGTTGGTCCATGTCTAAGAGCAAGACGGTTAAACTTGGATCAAATCCATCGGTTGGTTAATCCCCTTCCATCGACCTACATGCAGCTCCATGAGCCAAATGATCCTATTTTGCATTCAGTGCATAGGGAGGATCCAGTTATTCATAGTCCTCATAGGGAAGACCCTTTTGTGCCTGTGCCATTAGAGCCAGATCGTGGGTATGAGGACTATGCAAATTTTGTAGAGGTCAGTCCATGTGGTCCTGGAGATCAATTCCATTCCATAAACATGGTCTCCATTGATTTGACCACTCCACTCCATAATCCAGTAGATCCGTCTAAACCATTGTATCTTAACAAAGATGCTATCGATTGGGATCACGCTGATTCACCCGTTGAGCTTGAGGATTTCTTCCCCAATGAAGAAATGTTGCAACCTTTCCATTTTGCACCAGGCTATGCATATGATGTTTATCATGCCAAAAATGCTTCCAACATGGAACCAATCAACCCGGCTGATGACATCCATCTGATTCCTATGCCTCACCAGCTTGAGGAGGGATCACATATGTCGATAGAGGAAACCTTTGAGGTGGATATCAGTGATGATCCCACCAGTGCAAAGAAGGTTAAATTTGGAGAGAGTCTCACTCCAGATGAGTGGGCCACCCTCATCCCTCTGCTGAAAGAGAGACCAAATTTGTTTGCTTGGTCGTATAAGGATATGCCAGGTCTAGACCCAAAATTGGTTACTCATAACCTTTCGCTAGATTTGACGAAGAAGTCGATCAAGCAAAATCTTAGGAAAATGCACCCAATAGTAGCCTTAATGGTGAAATATGAGCTACAAAAGTTGTTGGATGTGGAATTTGTGATTTCCATCGATTATCTAGAATGGGTGTCCAATATGGTACCCATGGGAAAACCCGATGGAAGAATCCGTATTTGCATGGATTTCAGAGACCTAAATAAGGCAACACCCAAAGATTCATTTTCATTGCCCAATATTGATGCTCTCGTAGATGCAACTATAGGTCATGAAATGCTCTCCTTAATGGATGGTTTTTTTGGTTACAATCAAATTCGGATAAAACCCGAAGACCAACACAAAACCATGTTTATAACACCATGGGGAACATTTTGCTATAAAGTTATGCCATTCGGCCTCAAAAATGCTGGTGCCACATATCAACGGGCCATGACATACATTTTTCATGACTATATGCACAAAATTCTTGAAGATTATATCGATGACTTGTTAGCCAAGTCATTGCTATGAGAAGAGCATGCAGAGGTCTTAAGGAAAGTCTTCGATCACCTGATAGAGCACAATGTCAGGCTGAATCCTAAGAAGTGCGTATTTGGCGTAACTTCTAGAAAATTACTAGGGTTCATCATCTCCAAGAGAGGCATCGAAGTAGACCCAATGAAGGTCAAGGCCATTTTGGAAATGCGTCCTCCCACCAATATTAAGGAATTAAGGAGCCTTCAGGGCAAGGTAGCCTCGATAAAGTGATTTATCACCCAACTATCGGATAAATGTCGACCCATGAATCGACTGCTACATAAGGGTGTCCCATTCAACTAGGATGAGGACTACAAGGCAGCCTTCATTGAGATAAAGCAATACCTAGTGACGCCACTAGTGCTAGCTCCACCAAGGCTAGAGGTGCCTTTTCTACTATATATATCGACAACTGACTTTGCACTGGGAACCATGTTGGCCCAAAAGAATGTGCAAGGCAAAGAATATGCCATATATTATATTAGTCAAACTTTGGTGAGCTATGAGCTCGGGTATGCATATGTGGAAAAATTGTGTTTAGCAGTAGTGTTCACTACAAAGAAATTATGACACTATATGTTAAGTCATACGACGTATGTTATATCCAAACAGAATCCTTTGTAGTACATGATGAGTAAGACTTATCACAATACACGTACTATGAAGTGGATCATGCTTTTGATAGAATTTGATCTAGAATTCATAAGCTAGAAGTCCATTAAGGGATAGGTCATAGCAGATCAATTAGTTGAGGTGCCACTATCAAATAGTAGGCCTCTAACAATTGAGCTTTTAGATGATGCAGTCTTCATCGTATCTGAAGCTCTCAAACTCGAAGAACTAGAGAACAATGCTGATATGACTCTGTTCTTTGATGGTTCGAAGTGTGAACAAGGGGGTGGTGTCGGAATAGTGTTCTTCATACTGCAAGGAGCTCCAATGCCCTTGTCATTCAAGTTGGATTTTCCATGCACCAACAACAATGCTGAGTATGAAGCCCTACTATTGGGCCTCCACATAGCTGTCACCATGAATATTAAGAGATTGAACATCTTTGGTGACTCCTTGCTCATAGTAAATCAAGTCAAGGGGCTTTTTAGTGTCGATGTCCCATACTGAAAGCCTATAAAGATCTAGTTGACACATATTTGGCCAAACTTGAATGGTATGACATTGAGGCAATCCCTCGATCATCAAATAGGTTTGTAGATACCATGGCTTCTTTGGGATCTTTAATCCCTTAGAATCCATCTACTGATTTCACTACCATCCATGTCAAGATGCTCTCTCATCCAGCAATAGAGCGTGCAGCCTATGATAACAGAGAATCGATCAACATGATCAGTGTAGAACCACAAGCTGAATGGTTCTGTAGAGCTGAAGACTTTCTTAAGAAGGCACCCTAGGGGTCATTAACCTCTCAGAGTCCCATGGGGAGTGGTACTACCATTCACCATAGGGTTGTTTCTAGTCTGCATTTGCAAAAGTAAATACGTAGGGGAGCAAGTCATCTTGGCAGTCGAAGCTGAGATTTATCAAAATTGGATGTCACAAATTAAAGACTTCCTAAAGCTTAGTATAATCCCAGAGGGATTACCGCATGTCATGAAGCACACATTTAAATAGAAAGTGGCCAAATATGTCTTAATAGGAGACATCTTGTACCGAAGAAGCTATGATGGAGTTCTCCTTCATTGCTTAGAGCCCCAAGAGGCATCATGGGTAATTTTGCAAGCCCATGATGGTACGTGTGATGGCCATTTCAGTGGCATGGCCATCATCAAGCGCATCCTTCGAATGGGTTACTATTGGCCCACTATGGAGAAGGAGTGCAATGCGTATGTCAAGAAATGCATTAAATGCCAACATCATGCTAATCTTACGCACTTGCCATCATAGGCCTTACAACCCATTCAAGCGGCTTGGCCATTTGCTTAGTGGGGATTAGATCTTATAGGCAAGATCTCTCCTCCATCATCGGGTCGACATACATTCATAATCATGGCTATTGAGTATTTTACAAAGTGGGTGGAAGCAATACCCTTAACAATGACAACTGGAGCTCGTATAGCAGAGTTTATACTGGAGCATATCATAAGTCATTTTGGGATTCCATCCAAAATAATATCGGATAATGGAACGTCTTTCAAGAACAAAATTATGAGAGCTTTGACATCTAAATATAGAATCAAACATAGTTTTGTGACTCCATACTATCCACAAGCAAATGGGTAGGCTGAAGCTTCAAATAAGATAGTGGTGGCCATCTTGAAAAATATGGTACAAGAAAACCACAAATATTGGCACATCCAGCTGCCCCTTGCGCTATGGGCTTATAGGACTAGTATTCGGATGCCCACTAGGGCAACACCGTTCTCACTAGTATATGGCATTGAGGCCATTATGCCCTTGGAATTAGAAATTCCAATGTTGCATGTCACATTGAAAGAGTTCATCGATGATGACACTACGTGACAAGCTCGATTGGATCAACTGATGCTACTTGATGAACATCGCGTGAATGCCTTGGAGCATCTCTCACATGTTTATCAGGAGTGACTAAAATGAGCTTACAATGTCAAAGTCCACTAGAGAGACTTTGAATTTGGGGATCTTGTCTTGAAAGAAAACCAATATAACTCTAATTTACCGCTAGATATGCGAGACAAATTCATGGCTAATTGGCTAGGACCTTACATCATATCTAAAAATATTGGTCTGGGTACCTATCGCCTAACATCGCTAGGGGGTGTTGAAGAGCCTGAACCTCTCAACATCATCCATATTAAGGTGTTTTATGCTTGAAGAGCATAGTAAAAGGCTCTGAGAGTTGCTTGTAATTGCTCGGTCATCCTAAAAAGCTCCAAACACTCTCATCAGTGGTTTGGTCAAGTAAAAAGCTCCAAAGGCATCTATAAGCCCTTTGGTCAACCTCAAAAGCTTTAAGGGTTTGGTCAAAACCGCTTGGTCATCCCAAAAAGGCTCCAAGGGTCCCTAAAACTGCTTGGTCATGTCAGTTAAAAGCCTTGAGGATTTGCTTATAATCGCTCGATCATCCTAAAAAGCTCCAAAGGCATCTGTTAGCCCTTTGGTCAAATGCAAAAGGCACCAAGAGTTTCTGAAAAACTGCTTGGTCAACCCCAAAGGCTCCAAGGATTCTCAAAATCGCTTGGTCATCCCAAAATGCCCCAAAGGTACCCATAATCCCTTTGGTCAATCCTAAAAGCTCCAAGGATTCCTAAAAATTGCTTGGTCAATCTAAAGGCTCCAGAGGCATGTACTCATCGTTTGGTCAATTATGAGGCTCAAAACCCATAAAAATTATAAAATCAATAAAATCCAAAAAAATGGTAAAGCATAAAATCCAAAAACATTTGCATTTGCATTTGAATTTTGCATTTTCATTTGCATTTACACATGCATTCGTTGCATTACTACATTGCATATAGGCATTCGTCATCCGTTGCATTCCGTAATAGAAGGCATTGTGTTTGTCAGTCTTACAAATGATGCCACGTTTGTGTTTAAATCATGCATCTCTACATTTATCATAATCCATCATTCATGTGAGTAATTGTGTTTTTCAACACAACCTATAATGTTGCTATGGAGATATACTAGGGTTTTTCGGTCACTCAGCCATACCTAGTGGTCTTATCAAGAGTTGGTAGAAAGCTTGCTTTGCTTTTGTAGCTAAGGTTCAGTTAGTATAGCCCTTAGCATATCATAAGCCTATCACTAATCAACAAATTTAAACAATCCTAACAAGGACTAGGGGAAGATGAAAGCCATGAAGCAGGACCGGGTATCCTGAAGTGAAAAGAGTTATTCTTGCTTATCCCTCTGTGTGGATGGTATGGGAAATGTTGGCAGTTGGCAAAAGGATAGGTTAGTTCCCTATTCAGAATCCCTTGCTTATGATAAAATGAGCAATATCCCAAAGAGATATCCCACATCAATCCTCATGATTGATACCCTAGATCGATATCATAGATCGACTCCCTAGAGTGATATCCCATATTGATATCATAAGATCGATATTCTCAATCGATATACCAAAAATAGTTTTTCCAAGTAAATCCCCCCAAAGGAAAGTTTCTGAAGAAAATTATCAAATGTAAATGCCGAAAAGTGAAGATCAAGTGAAGATCAAAAAATAGGCTTAAATCAAAGTTCAAAGTGAAGTTCAAAAGTGAAGATCAAATGAAGATCATAAATCAAAAGTTCGAGCGGAGATCAAATGAAGATCCAAAATCTAGTTCGAAGAGAGATCAAATGAAGATCCAAAGATAGTTCAAAAAGAATATGGAATCGACTCCCTTGCTTCACTACATATGAGCAAGTATCCCAAAAATTGAAGGATAGAAAGGAATGAGCCTGAATCCCTAGAATTGTCAGCACTACTATACCTTACGCATGATGATATGTCTGACGCATTAGCATCTCGCTTATGAACAAGACCAATGTTTGAATGTGGAAGAGCTAGCTTCAGGTGTCCTGCATTGCCTAGTGGCTTAGTCCAACTAAAATCTAAACTTGAGATTGGATAAGACATTTGTGGAACCCCTATCTTAGCAATGGGCTGAAAGAATCCCGCTTGACATCGGGGAACGCTCGTGTCTTATCTTAAAATAATCATTTGCACACACAGGGATAATGAATAGTTAGGGTCTATCCTAGCAAAAGCCTTTTATCTCAGAAGTCTAGTGTGGTTAGTATGCAACTTTTGATAAGTCTATTAGGGTGTTTGAGTCTCATGGAAAACCTCAAAATTTTCTCCCATAGCAACAAAATGTCAAAAATTGCAACCATATAAATCATCAAATTGCAAAGTATCAAATCCATGATACATCATTATATAAAGCACAATCAACATATAGGATAGATACCGGATGGATATTAGCAATAATATTTAGATGACCATTGACTATATCATGCATATTTTTCAAATTTGCAAAAGAAAATTGAATGACACATTATATCATTCGCATCATAAACATCGCATACCATTGCATTTCATATATGGGTGATTAATTGATTAAATTCTTATCTTAAGGATTTTCAATTACATTCATGATTTTTATACATTCTGTGGTGTCATCCATTAGATTGATAAACATATTTGCATTCATTCCTTATGTTTTAAGTGATTAAAGCATACAAGTTCATTTACATTAGATTAGCATCATGTAAATAAATCATTACATACATTAATGCATGAAAATAAAGCAATATCAAATATGCGTTAAGAAAAGAACATCGCATCCATATGCATCCATCATAAAAAGCACATCTAAGCATCTAGATCACTGCATATCATCATCATAAATCAAATAGCTATCTAGTGCATGTCATCCATACATCACATCATATAGCATCAACATAACATAAGCATTGCATCCATGTGCATCACATAAATATAAAATCAAAAATAAATGAGTACACAATAATGAGCCATAAAATAATGATCATATCATATATAAATATGTGTCTCAGAGTACATCAGGAGTACAAAAATACTCGTAGGCTACAAATGTGTAGGTCCTCGACCTTACACCAAAAATGATATGTATCAAAAATGTATCCTACAATAGTAGAGCTCTAGCTCTGATCTGCTCCCCCTGTATCGGAGCTCTCATCGCCTCCCTCAGTATTGTGCTCAGGAGCCTACTCTTCTTCTGCCCTACTATCTACTATGGATCCTATTGAGAGCCCTGAGTACCGCCTAGCCCGAAGAGGCCTAGCACTCATCCAACTACCACCTGTGTAATGGGCACCTCTGTCATCGGGACCTATGGTTGGATGTTGTAGTAGACTACCCTACCTCCCTAGTCTTGGTATGACTATTACCACCATGTGTACTAGAGGACCTATGTGTCCTCTCACTCTGATGGGTGTGATGGCTCGAGCTAGCAGTAGACTATCCTGTAGTCCGAGATCTAGTCCGCTGGGACTCTAGAGCATATGGATCCTCGGGAACCTCTACACCTAGCATCTGAATATATCCAACTAGCTGGTCTACCCAAGCAACCCTGGATGCATGCCTATCATTGGCACTCATCAGCAAACCCTACAAGCATTGAATCTCTGCCATAGGATCCTACCACCTGGTAGTACTATTGCTGGTGTCATGGAGGCCCCATAATCACTTGAGAGGATGAGGGATCCCCCTCTATGCCTTGAGTAGATCCTGCTCTACTACTATCGCATCCCTCTGTGCTAGTGCCAAGTCATGAGCATGGGTGAGCTCACCAACCTAGGTCTCTATTGTGGTAGCCCATGTTGTCAGGCTAGTAATCTACTGGTCTACCTATGTCAATCAGTGATCTCTATCAGTCAACTATGCCTATAGAGTAGCGATAGTAGTGTCCCGCTCCCTCTGCTGCATCTGGAATCACCCAAGATGACTCTGCAAGTCAGCCACCTATGCTAAGAGTAGTCCCTCTACACTATCAGGAGGGACCTCACCCTCCTTGGGAGCCTCCTCATCGGGTCAACCTCAGGAGCCTCCTTAGTGGTAGCCTTTATGCCCTAGCCACCCTCTATTCATGGTGCACATGTGTGCACCATTAGGATCCACCTCTACTTTGGACTGATCTATCGCTCACCTAGAGGCCTTGTCCCATACCAATGGAACATAGACCACCATCCATCATACTCTAGAGTGGTCATAGCTCTATCAACTCCAGTCTCTTGGAAGTCATCTAGAGCATCCCCTAGAGCTGAAGGCTGAATCCATGGTAGATCCCTCTCCAAAGCTAGGTGCCTATAAGCAAATGGGATCTCCGAGATGTCCTGCACCATGCCAAACTATCATAGGATGTGAGAGAAAAATTGGTACTCTCTGATCTTGGCCTTTCGATTGAGTAACCATCTATCTCGATGAGACTATCAAAGCCGCTCATCGACCTCAGGCCAGTCAGGACACTCCATGTAGGGCCACCACTCGATATCATCTGGCCCGAGTCCTACAAATCAGGTGATGTAATGTTGGACATCGCCAGCATGGGTCTTGCTATGGAAGCCCTCCTCCTCCCGAGGCTAGTAGGTAGCATAGCACTGATGATCATCATCGATCTCTGTGATGTGTATGGGTAGCTCCCCAGGATGCTCTATCTTGATATGCTGCTAGCCCCAAATCTATAAAAGTAGACTATAGCTGATCCCCCGATGGCTCTGGTCAGTGATCTGATATAGCTCTCGATATAGCTGAGCCAATAGAGTGCTCCCCTAGGCTAGGAGTAGTGGTTGTCGGATAGAGCTCTGGATAACTCTATGCATAGTAGCTAAGAGGTTCTAGGGAATCCTCATGCTCGAGGAGTCTGGAAGCACATATTGCACCACCAGGTGCATGAAAATGGCCTCACACATGGAGAAGACATTCTTCCCCTACCAATAGCCAATGTGGACCCCTCCGTGGTCAATGGCTTGCTGAGCCTCCTCGCTCCGAGCATCGAAGATGGCATCGAAGATGGACTCCTTAGCACCAGAAGTCGAGGAGATGATGGCCTCACCATCAATGGGGATCCTAAAGATCCTATAAACATCCTCTAATGTAATTATCATTTCACCTGTAGGTAGGTGAAACGTGTTGGTCCACACATTCCAACATCGGGCCAACGTAGTCAAATAGGATTGATCTACCCTAATAGTGGGTAGATCTAGTACGTAGCCAAAGTTAACAACTTGAACCACTCTCACTCACCATCAGTGAGCTCTCCATGGAGAGTCTTCAGAATGTCAGGCTCTCACGCTCTAGAGGTCAATCTCTGAAATAAATAGCATAATATAAGGAAAAATCTAACTAAAACAAGCAAAAACATTTAAAAATGATCTAAAAATCATCAAAAATAGTAAAAAATTGATAAAATTGCAAAAACATGTCATCATGCAGGCCTACAAATCAAATTTTTCAATCAGACAGGTCAAAAATGCATTAAATGATATTAATTGCCTCTAAAAACTTAGAAAAATTAAAAATTTTGTAAATTTTTCCTAAAGTTGGCGAACCGCGGGTCAACCCTGTGGTCCGCATGCGGTCAAAAATTGACCATTGGGATTTTGAATGCTGACCATAGTTGGAAGCTATGGTCCCCAATTGACCAATTGGGAACCATAGCTGGTACTTATGGTCTCCAATTGAGATCCGATCGAGTGCGATACCACAGCCAAAAATGCAAAAAAATTAAAATCTAAGCTACCCTAGCCTAAGATGAGGTTCATTGCCAGCAATTTAGTGAAATTGATTTACCAATTACTTAATTGGGTTCATTTTTAAGTGGTAATGGATGCGAGGTCTTGGTTTTTGAGTTACCTTACCCTCGCCTCATCCACCGCGGCTAGAAGACGCTTGCCCATGCCCGACCATCATCCTGTGAGTAGGTGTGCGGGTAAAGTGTGGTAGGTTGCAGGTCAGTTTTATCAGTTATCACTATCAGAGCTCTAGTTTGCAAGTCACTATCAAGGAATAATGAGAGACATTTGAAAATTGAGCATTTTATAGGCTTCTCATGTTTCACGCGGACCGTAGGCCCTAGCCGCGGTTCCCAAATTTGCAAATGGGAACCGTAGACCCTAGCCACGGTTTGCAATTGGTAGGCAATTTAGAAAAATCCCACCATGGGAAGGGCCAAAAAGATAAATTAATGCCTCCCATTGGGTCAGAACTCAATAAAAGCAAATTAATTTGGAAATTTGGTGATAATCAAGCACCGGGATCCAATTAAAAATTAAAAATCTGGCTGAGATTATAAAGTACATTCAACCGAGGTCGTCGCTATGACAATCCTTTCATGGAGCGATGCACCTCCCAACCAAATAAATAAGCTCAATGCATAATTCAAAACATTCAAAAAAATCAAATAATTAAAACACCAAATGCGCCTCGTATTCAGTAATTTACCCTATACACTTGGCGGTTGCAGCGACTTGCGCTCCATGCAATCCGACAAGATGAGTAAATTACCATAAGGACATTTGGGGCAAAAATTGTCATCATTGATCTGATATGCTTCTTTTCAATCCCTAAGAAGGCCTTCACGGCTGGACTGCTCCACGGGAATGAGGCATTGCATGTCATTTCTTCTATGACCTCTTTTCAGCAAATCATCGATAATTTGATTCAACACAAATCTGATTGGATTTGTATCAATTTGATTCCCTAAGATGGCTATTGTAGCCTGACTGCTCCATGGGATAGAAGCATGCAAATACTATTAATAGTTGGAATCAAAAGTTGAACTAGGCTTAGCCAATGCATTAATTTGCTCAAATCTAAATTTGTTCAGATCATCCATGGTGGTCAAGCGACATCGTCACTTTATTCATTGTCATTACCCTCATCGACTCATCGCTTGAGGGGGTAGTCATAATATCAAATCATAATCAAAATCAATAGAAGATCCCTGAGATCGTAGATCCCTTGATCTTGTCAAAATTGCGTTCATCCTTGCGAATCATTGTCAACAACTATCATAAGCTTACCCCTTTGCTTGGGGAAAATAGCAAATATGATAATTTGTTTGTAACTCTCATCCTTTCGGTTATATAGGCCTAACTCCTATTGTAGCACCAAAGCTACTCGAATGTCTGATGACGAGTGCAAACTCTTTCAAGTTTAAGCCTCCAAAGAGTTGGAAGCAATGATTCTAGGATGCACATCCTTTTGTTGGACCTAGGGCATCTAATGTTGATCTGACTAATGATCATCATAGAACCTTCGACATCATTTTAGGAGGTCTATTTTTTCTCAGCATTGTTCGATCTCACAATGCATCTCAAAAGGGGCATCTGTAGACACCTAAAATGTGTCATGTCGAGGGCGACTACTCATATGGACATGCTACAAGACCATATGGAAGATCTTGGATAGACTCCAAGATAGAGCAGTGGTTCTAACCACTCAATTTGGGCTCCTTGGCCTAATCAGTCTGAACCATAGCCCAGACCTATGGTTTATAGCTGAACCATGGTTGAGACCTATGGTTTGTAGTCTAGACCGTAGTTGTGACCTACGGTCTTAATTGAAGTTCAGTTGGCCTTCAATCCGAGCCAAATCGGTTGGAATGACCATTTGATCTAGAAGAAGGTGGTTAGAGGGTGGAAGCTTCCATTCCAACTATCCTAACCACCTCTTCTTGATCTTGGCTTCTCTAGGAAGCCACCCCTAGCCCTAGGGCATCCTATAAATACCCCCTCCAAATGGGGAGAATATGAGAGAGAGCATTGGATATTTGAGCAGCGGAGCACTATCGAATGTGTACACTCAATCGAGTATACTAAGAGAGATCTATTGCACTTATGCATCTAAGGCCTACTTGCCAATTCATCCGATCAATTGCCTATGGAAGTTCTAGGAGCCTAGGAGGATCAAGAAATGCAAATCTGGGCAAACGAAGGCCCATCATAGTGATTCAACCACCAAACCTATCAGAAGGACATCGAAGGTGACCCTTGAACATCAATTGGACAAGGAGGTCAAGCCCACTACCCTTGGAATTGAGGGTAAGCCTATCAGAGTGCTAACCATGGCTGTCAGCCATGGTTTACAGTGTAGACCGCTCACCAGAGCTGCGGTTTGCAGCAGAGGTATAACCACCTTCCTATTTTCATTTATGTATGGCTAATTAGGTTAGATTAGTTGTTTTCATAGTTTAATGGCATTTTAGCAGACTTCTGACCATAGAATTAGGTTAGTTTAGCTTCTTTATGTTTATGCTTCAATTAGGACTTAAATGCTTTCTTTATGCATGTTTATGCTTCATTTTCTATATCTGATCCATGCATAGTGTAGTTGCTACTTTCCTTTATGCTATTATATGAATCTTGATTCGATTTGCATAGCTTAGAAGCACTCTTTACATTTTCTTGATTATGCATGTTTAATGGTGTCATTATGCAATTTACCTAAAAGGGCCTCATCATGAGAGGTTGCCTATATTTTTGACATTCTTGTGTTGTTTCTTGACCACAGGGAATAGTTTCAAAGGAGAACCAACTATCAAGTTCCTTCCCCATCACGAAGAAGAGGGCATCTCCACCCTAGAGCAGTTCGTGTCATCCTGAAAGGCATTTGGAAATCACACCTACCCTTAAGAGGGAAAACAATTGTGCACTCCTATTGTAATATTGTATCAAAATGAATATCCCTAAGAGGGATGTACTTGTAATTGGATTTTGACTTTGAATACAATGGAATAAAGCATTTTTCTTCTTGTTTCATTTGTTGTCAATTTCTTTTTCTTGTATGCATGCTATATTTTTATCATTTATTGCAATAGGATACGCCATCGGGTGTGACCCTTTCTAGTGGTTACACACGGATTTTACAATATCATGGGAAAAAAATCTTGGGTTCAAATATAGTAACCCTAAAAGCCCATATGGGTCTAAAAATAACTTTAAAAACCCTAAAAATTTTGGCCAAGGGCTATCACCCATGGACCCCTACTTTTCGAAGTGCTACCATCCCAAAACCCCAGCGAGTATAGGTATAAAGTGTCCAATACCTTTTAGTGTTAACCCCACCAAAATAACATGAAAAATATTCAACATATTTCCAACACATGAAGTAATTAAGCCTAATGGTGGACTAATATACCAATCATAAGCAAAGTCATCCTCATATTGAATTTGTAAATGGATGAAGGTATCTTTGTGTGCCTAAATATGTTCTTTAGCTAGCCTTGTTCCATCATGTCTATACCTAAGGAGGTATCTTTCAACATTCTTAGGCATGGCATGAGTAGGTTTTATTACATTCAAGGACTACTTCCTACTAGCCATAGCGTTGGAGTTACCACTAGTTGACCTTGGCGGATGGTGAAAGGATTAACAAAAGGGATAATAGCTCTAAGAGAACTATTGGTAAACTAAGTAGATTTAGGTTTGGGTATGAACAATTTAGAATAAAACAAAATTGGAGCAAATATTATCTTCTTATTATTTGGAATAATTTTGGCAGAGTTTCAGTATTTTGTTACAATCTCCTCATAGGCTCTAGAAGAGCTCACACACTTGCTACAATGAAAAATTCTTCTTCTTAAAATAAAACCCTAAAACTACCTTAAGTAAGAAAAAAAAAAGCAAACCCTAACCCTAGAAAATCACATCCATCGGATTTACATCGACGGTGTTAATTACATGTCTTAGTATTTCGGCCATAACTTTTGACTCGGGTGTCTGTTTGAGCCTGTTTTTTTTGCAAATTACACATATTTCAAATCTCTACAATTTCATTTTGTCTCCTTTAAGAGGAGATGTTTTCCAAGGATGAAAACATCATCTAATGGTCTGATTTTTTGTTTTAATTTATGGTTGGCCAGATTTCCAACATTCTCCCCCTTGCTGGTAAGGAGACTGACTATCAAGTCCCTTAACAAAGAAAAACTAAGGTTTTACTACTCCCTTAGTAAAAATATATACTACTTGATCATGTGTGGATAAATACCTCAATTTAACTTGTTCCTTCTCTACCATGTCCCGAATGAAGTGGTGCTTGATGTCGAAATTCTTGGACCTGGTATGGTGGATAGGTTTATGTGCCAACTTAATGGCACTCCAATTATCATAGAATAAAGTAGTTGGAGTCCATTGCTTCTCTCCAATATCTCCTAGAACCTTTCAAATCCATAATACTTGTGCACTTGTCGATGTAAGTGCAATATACTCTACTTCAGTAGAAGACAACACCACTGTAGCTTATTTCTTGGAACTTCATGTCACCAAACCTGAACCAAGAGAAAAGCAGTGCCCACTCATGGATTTCCTGTCATCAATATTACTATCCCAATCATTGTCATTGAATACCACTAACTTCAAATTCTTTACCTGTGAGTAGTGGATCCCATAATCAATTGGTCCATGAAAATACCTCAAAATCCTCTTCGATACCTTCAAATGTAACTATGATGGATTAGTCATATACCTGGAACACTATAAAACAACAAAGCATATATCCGGCCTAGTGTTACAAAGGAACATAAGGCTACCAATAATACTCATGTACTCTGTTTTGTTTGCCCTTTCAGCTCCATCCTCCAAAATCAAGATCTCCCCATGTGCAATGGGTGTTGCTACAGGTTTACATTCACTCAAACTAAATCTCTTTAGAGATATCCCTTACATATTTGGATTGACAAACAAAAATCTCATTGCTAGTTTTATGTACTTCCATCTCAAGAAAGTAACTCATCAAACCCAAATCAGACATCTCAAACTCCTTCTTCATATCATGTTTAAAATAATCATTCAAAGAAGAACTACTCCCTATAAATAACATATCATCAACATAAAGGTATACAATACGAATATCATTACCTTTCCTTTTGTAGTACAAATTGGGCTCACTCTTACTCCTTTCAAAATTACACTATAGGAAGTAGTCATGGATTCTAGCATACCAAGCTCTTGGAGCTTGCTTCAGCCCATATAGAGCCTTATTCAACCTGTAGACTTGATCTTCTTTTCCTTGGACAACAAAACCTTGTGGATGTTCCACATATACTTCTTCATCTAAATACCCATTGATAAATGCACTTTTGACATCCATATGATGCACCCTCCACCTTTTATGAGCTGCCAATGACGGAAACATCCTTACTATTTCTTGCCTTGCCATTGGAACAAATGTTTCTTTATAGTCCAAACCAAATTTTTGAGTGAAACCCTTTGCTACCAACCATACCTTGTACCTCTTAATGTATCCATCACTGTTATTCTTGATCTTGTAGACCCACTTGCATCCTACACATTTCCTATCCTTGGGAAAATCACACAACTCCCAAGTATCATTCTTTTTAATAGAATGCATTTCTTCTTGCATAGCATTCATCCACACTTTGTTAGTACTATATTGGCAATTTGAGTTATTTTATGTTGTCATTGATATCACATGAATAATTTATGGCATATGGATCACTTTGAGTTTTTGTGGGCAAATGATATTTTGGAAAGCATGGATAAAATCAGGGTTTTTGTGAAAACCAAGGCAAGAAAAATAAAAGATTTTATTTAAAACCATGGATGGTAGATTTGAAATGGGTTTTTCTTAAAACCCAGGTTGGCATTTCGTTTCGTCGAAAAATGTGCCCCAGTGATGGAGATATTTAATTTTAAATATTTAGTTTAAATTTTAATTATTTAAAGTTTTAATTTAAATTTTAATTTTAATTTTAAATTTTTTATTAAAGTTAGCGCCGACGTCTAAAGAAAGAAGGCAAATCAATAATGCGCTGACGTCATTGAAAATGAGGAGAAGACTATATAAAGGGGAATCCTAAGGTTCATTTGAAATTAATCCTTGCTTGTGTTAATCGTTGGCTAAGCATCTGAAGATAGCTCGTACAAAAATTGTTTTGAAAAAGGGAGACAATGAATAAATCCAAGGTTGATCGAAATTCCAAGACATTATGGGCAGAGTGGCACATTGACAATTGGTTTTTTGTTAAGGTGTGTGGCAACGCTTTACGTCAAGGTTCGAATCTCCTTGACTGCATTTGAAGGCATTGGAAGGAAAGCGCTCAAAGCGCTTTTGGTTTGCATGGAAGGGAGGAAGGACTTAAGGCACGTCGTGCCTTTTCCTTTTGAACGAGCGGCTAGCTCATGTGGCAACCTTAGCCGCAGCTAAGGTACTCACGGTGTGTGCAAGTTGGGGGTTTGAATCCCCTTGAGGAGGTAATTACGTTTTGCTCTAATTAATTTCGTTGATGCCCTAGGATAGGAGTTATAAGGTGGTTAAGGAATAATTAAAGTTTTTAATTAAAATTTATTTTTATAAGGGTTGTGATTATTATTTCAGAGGTGGATGAGTTGTTGATTTAATTTTATATTCATGAAATTGAAAATTTAAGATTTAGGAGAAATAAGGAGTTGTTAAAAAATATTTTTGAGAGCCTTGTTGATTATTATTTTTGATAAGGGTTTTTATTAAAAAAGGACTTTGGTGGATGTGTTTATTAAGTTGGAGTAAAAAGGTGTAAATTGAGTTATGCTTATCTTGTGATTATTATTTGAAGTCCACTAACCCTTATTGAGATTGGAAAGGAAAGTTGTGTTTAGTGTGGCAGATTTTATGGAAAACTTTTTGGCATCAAAAGGTATGGGCACATTCTCCTATTGATTGTTTATGGTTGCTCATTTTTGAAATATCATTGGAGTGAAAAGGATTGATTGTGGTTTCCTTTTCAAAAGTGGTTGGTTAAATGCTTCAAGGTTTTCTGGTTTGAGAGTTGTGTTTAAACCTTGTTTTATAAGCATAGTTGTTGAATCCCATTGGTTGTGAAAGAACTTGAAAAGAACATGAGTATCATTGTTATGTGAGATTTGTGGTTGAGCATTGTTGGAAACATTTGAGTTGGTTGATACATGCTTGGACTAGGGTTTTTGTGAGAAAGAGTAGTCCCTTGTGGTGATTGGTTGAGTTGAGTTTATTAAGCCTAGTCAAGTGATTGTGTAAGGTGATTGGTCAAGTTCCATGAAACAAACTATTCCATAATTTTGATTTGAGTTGAGAGTGATATTAGAACATATTGAGTCTCTAATAATTCTATTTATGCTTCTATGAGTTGATTTAAGTTGAGTTGAGTTGAGATTGAGCTTAGAACATATTGAGTCTCTAACAATTCTCTTTATGCTTCTATGAGTTGATTTGAGTTGAGTTTAGTTGAGTTGAAATCATTGTGGATCATTGTTGTCATCCATTGAAGAGTACATTGCCATTCATTGTTGATTTCATCTTTGATCTTTGCCTTGATATATTTTTGGATGATATTTGAGTGCTACTTGTGCATGATTTATTGAGCCTTTGAGAAGGCCTTTGAGGACAATTTTGGGACAGCTTTGTGGATAGTTTTGGGACAGCTTTGTAGATAGCTTTGGGACAGCTTTGTGGACAGATTTGGGCAAGTTCTTAGTGAGCTTGCTAGATCATATTTGAGCAAGTTCTTGGTGAGCTTGCTAGAGTAATTTTGGGCAAGTTCTTGGTGAGCTTGCTAGAGCAAATTTGGGCAAGTTCTTGATGAGCTTGTTATTTAGTTTTGGACAAGTTCTGTATAAGCTTGTTATTTAGTTTTGGACAAGTTTTGTGTGAACTTGTTATTCAATTTTGGACAAGTTCTATGTGAGCTTGTTATTAATATTTGGACAAGTTCTGTGTGAACTTGTTATTCAATTTTGGACAAGTTCTGTGTGAGCTTGTTATTTAGATTTGGACAAGTTCTGTGTGAACTTGTTATTGCCTAGCTTTGAGCAGATTAAATAAATCATTGTATTGGATAAGGATCCTTATTTCTATGTGAAATATTATAAGAATATTATCTGGTGGAGTACCCCACATTGGGAGAACCATGTTAAATCTTGTGTCTCAATTGTGTGTGGTGACTTGTGCTCTTGCTTACTAATGCTATCTAAGTTATTAATGCACATTGATATATTTGGTTATTGCAATTAAGGACATTAATTGATATTGATTTGGAAAGAAAGTAAAAAGTGGTCTTGTACTGTTCACCCCCCCTCTCAGTATATGAAGAACACAAGCTTATACTGAGAGGGGGGGTGAACAGTATAAGACCTCTTTTTACTTTTCCTTTATACTTCAAAACAATAAAGCAATATATCCAAAACAATATCAAAACAATGCACAAGATCATCCACAAAGTGACACAACAATTTTGATGTGGTTCATCCAAAAACTTTTCTCTAAAATTTATATCAAAGTCCTTTGGGAAACCTTCCCAATTACAATGTTTATGAGCCTCGGCCCAAAGGAGAAACCTTCCCCCAATCTGAATTTATGAGCCTCTGCTCAAAGGAGATACCTTCCCCTACCTCTCGCTCCGGTTGGTGATCCTCTAGAAGACCTCCGCCTCCGCTGCCCTTAGCAAATGGAACTCTATCCACGGAAGACACCTGTCTTCCCCGCTCCGGCTGGAGACCTCTGTCCTCAACTCTATCACCTCAAAGCTGGTCCTCGAATTTGCACTAAACACAGTCCTTCGGTCTAGCACAAATGTCCTCGTCCTCTATCTTTGATCTGCACCAAACAAAGTCCTTCGGTCTGGCATAAATCTATCCTCAGGTTCTTCTCATAGAACCAATGCACCTCTGTCCTCAAGTTCTCTGATAGAACTATCAAACTCAGCTTCACAAGTCCTCTGCTAGGACTTGTCCAAATCTGCTCACAAGTCCCCAATGGAACCTGTCCAAAACCTGCTCACAAGTTCATCAAGAAAAACTTGCTTGGCGTGAACCCACAAAGAGAATTGTTAGAGACCCAATGTGATTCATCAACCTCATAGAAGCATAAAGAGAATTGTTAGAGACTCAATATGTTCTATACTTAACTCCCAATCTCAATCTCAACTCAATCTCAATCTCAACAGAATAAGATAGATGTAGTATGCTTTTCTCAAGAACATGAAACTCAACCCAACAATTGCCAACCATGCAATATGTCATATAACAATGATACTCATGTTCTTTCCAACAACCAATATCTTTTCTCAACCAATTAGGGCTTCAACAACAATGCTCAAAGACAAAGTTTAACCAACATCATTCAACTCAACATTAACCTTGAAGTATTCAACCAATCACAACTAGAAAAGGAAACAAGTAGAAATCCTTTTCCCTCCAAAGATATTTGAACAAAACAGCCACCAACACAATATCACCAAATGCAAAGAATAACTTGTTCAAATCAACTCAATGGAGTAAGCCCAATATCATGTATCAAGTAAAGCACTAACGTCATCAACACAACCACTATGGAAGCAACTTATCCATCACTATCAAAACAGCCATCTAAGGGTTTTCATCATCTCAATGCAAGTAACAAGACTTACAAACATAAATTCTAGTGCCCAATGCTTCCACTACCTCAAACCAGAATTATGCATTCACCAAAATTCTCATCAAGGATAACAATGCATAAGTAGTCTTCAACAAACCGGAAACTAGGACTTATACCCAACCAAAGGAAACCTTGTTGAATACCTTTTCACTCCAATCTTATTTCAGGAAAACATACACCAATCATACTCATAAGAAGAATGTGCCCATACCTTATTGAAGTGAAGGAACCCCTTTGGAAATCTGCCACCATCACAAAATTCTTTTGCCAATCTTCACAAGGGTTAGTAGATCACTACATAATCAACATTAATCCACTTTTCAATAATCATCACCAAAGCCCTTAATTGCACAACTTCCTTATCTCTCCTAAAACCACTTGTACCATAAAATAAAATAAATCACAACATTTCATAACCTTATAACTCCCTTATTACTCCTTTTAAAACATACATAGTAAAGCTTATGAAAGCAAAATAATTCCTTACGTTTTTGTCCTTTTGTTCTTTGTTTGAATGTTTTCCTTTAGCGTTGAAAACTTTCTTGAACAAGTTACAATGATTCACCTCCACGCGGTTTTTGACCAATTGCCTTGCTCGCCCTTTTCACTATCACGACTATAGCATCCCGCTGCCACGTGTATACCTATCTGCTGGAGTAGCGCAATCGTAGAGGTCTACCTGCACTCCTGTAGTTAGTATGTCCAAACTATGGTATCCAACTGCAATCACCGCAAGCCTTGTGTCATCTAGATCAGCACAACTGCATCAGTCCAGCATACGAAGCTATGTCGTCCGTGTGGAAACCCTAGCACACTGCATGAAACTGTTCCAACTTCAGCAACCGCGACTTCTAGGTTTTGTTGAACCTGCTAACAGTTTTCAATGTTCACTCCTTCAGTCTTGCTGATGGATTGTTGCATGGCGTTACCTCCTTTCGATGATCTGCAATCAAAACTTTGCGACGGTGCTTCTTCTTCTGTTTGACTTCTAGCTTGACGTCTCACTGCCTTCGTCGAAGAGTTCCAGCAGGACATTCCTTTTCAACTTTGATGACTACACCCTTCCGCGACGTCGCCTCCATCCCACACTAACTCTCGCAGAGATTTCTCCTTCGCCGTCAATGCTTGACATCTTCCTTCGCTACAAAGACGAAAACGAAATGCACTCCGATTTATATCGATTCACACACACACTAAAATGAATTTATTAGCCCCATTATATATGCACTTCGATGCATTACCAAACACGTCGGCATTTCCAAACACGTCGAAAAATACTTTAATTTAATTTTAAAATATTAATTTAAATTTTAAATAAATAAAATTTAAACTAGATATTTAAAATTAAATATCTTCATCATCGGGGCACCTTTTTCAACGAAACGAAGAGCCAGCTTGGGTTTTAAGAAAAACCCATTTCAAATCTGTTGTCCATGGTTTTAAATAAAACCTTTTATTTTGTCTACCTTGGTTTTCACAAAAAACCTTTCCGCTTCTTGACATCAATGACAACATCAACACTTGAGCAAAGGCAATGTACCCAATGTACCCAAAATTGCCAACAATCTCCCCCTTTGTCATTGATGGCAAAACTTTACTAAAAATACATCTTCAAGAGCCAAAACTGAAATCACTCTCTTTGAAGTTTTGCTCCCCCTGACTTGAAGCTTTCCTCTTCACTTGAAGCTCTCCCCCTTACTCATATCTCTCCCCCTTTGTCATCAATGGCAAAGGGCCACCTTTGGGGCTCGGAACTAAGAATGAGCCTCTTAGCTTAGTCCCTCCCCCACCTCCTGATGAGGTGATTAATTCTGGAGTGGGAGTAAAACTCCCATTAGGCACTGATCATCATCAACGTCTATAACTTCCTTGTCGGGCCTTCTCTTGAACTCTTTTTCCATATTCCTGTTCCTGTCATTTTTTTGATCCTTGGACCTGATCATGCCACTGTTCCTGTTCTCGTATTCTGGAATTTCAGCTCTACACTGTCTGATCGTGTGACCTTCATTGTTGCACTTATAACAAGTAACAATGTTATTTCTTTGAGGCATACCTGTTCTTTGAATCCACCTATTCCGACTAAACCTGTTCCCGTTGTTTGCCTTGCAATGAACTCGCCTTGTGCCCAAACCGATTGCAAGAGTAGCAATACCCATAAAAGAAATCACCACTTCTGAAACTGTTATTTACCTTCTTCACCTGAGCCATGCAATGTACAGCCATGTGACCAAACTTGTGACAAGCAAAACATCTGCCTTGAAACTTTCCTTTATTTGACTTCTTAGGTCCTGAAAACTTCTCCTTCTTCTCATTCCAAAATCTGTTTTCTGTTTCTATGCATCTATCATTCAAGGACTCATGATCTGAAATACTTTCCTCATTAGAACTCTCTTCCTTTTGGAATCTCTTACTAGACTCTCCAACTTGTTTCTTGTGAGGCTTAACAAAACCAAGACCTGTTTTATCTCGTTGGATTTCTTTGACTTTGGATGAGAGACTTAACCTTTTTGGAGCTTTCTTGAAACCTCGTACAGCCTTATCCTTGTATTCTTTATTTTCCTCTTTCAACGAAGCCATTTTTCGTTCTAATTCACTATACTCAAGCACCTTAGATTCTAACTCATTCTTGAGTTCTTGTGCATTAGCCATAGAGATATCAAGACTTTCTATAAGTTCATCTCTCTCCATACAACATTCATCTAACTTATCCTTGAGTCTAGCATTCTTCTTTCTTTCCTTTTTCAAAGCACTAAGAGCACTAATAAGTTCACCTTTAAGATCTACTTCACTTTCCTCTATATGTTTGCTTTTAGAATCATCAAAGCCTTTTTCAGATTTCTTATCACTAGAGGTGCTACCCTTTTCAAAAACCATACATGCATCTTCCTTATCATTTTCTAAAGCATCCTCATACATACTAGCAACCAGATCATTATTTGTGCAATCATCCTCAAGGTGACCAAAATTTCCACATCTAAGACATTTCATGATAATGAATCTATGTTTTGGTTCTTCCTCTTTTTTTGATATGAACAACATCTCATTTTCATTATCACTTGAAGAACTTTCATTATCACTACTAGAACACTTACTTGCTTTGTCTAGGTAGAAGCTCTTCTTGTGTTTGTGAGAATACCTCTTTCCTTTATTGTTGTGCTCATCTTTGTTCTTCCTTTGATGCCTATGCCTTTCAGAATCCTTGCTCTTACAATCCTATTTATCTTCATCACTTTCATCCTTGGCAACAGTACAGTTAGTAGCATAATGACCAATCTTTCCACAATTGAAATATCTTACATTTTTCATACTTTTGTGCTTTCTAGAGAACTTGCCTTTCTTGTTGTAATATACCTCTTCATCACTAGAAGACTCATCACTATCTTGAAGCCGATTACCTTTGGAATAATCCATTGTGTTCTTTACTAGCTTTTCCTTCAAGCTGTCAAACTTTCTGAAGGAACCGGCTCTGATACCAATTGAAGAACACAAGCTTATACTGAGAGGGGGGGTGAACAGTATAAGACCTCTTTTTACTTTTCCTTTATACTTCAAAACAATAAAGCAATATATCCAAAACAATATCAAAACAATGCACAAGATCATCCACAAAGTGACACAACAATTTTGATGTGGTTCATCCACAAAACTTTTCTCTAAAAGTTATATCAAAGTCCTTTGGGAAACCTTCCCAATTACAATGTTTATGAGCCTCGGCTCAAAGGAGATACCTTCCCCCAATCTGAATTTATGAGCCTCTGCTCAAAGGAGATACCTTCCCCTACCTCTGCTCTGGTTGGTGATCCTCTAGAAGACATCTCGCCTCCGCTGCCCTTAGCAAATGGAACTCTATCCACGGAAGACACCTGTCTTCCCCGCTCTGGCTGGAGACCTCTGTCCTCAACTCTATCACCTCAAAGTTGGTCCTCGAATTTGCACTAAACACAGTCCTTCGGTCTAGCACAAATGTCCTCGTCCTCTCGTCTTCGATCTGCACCAAACACAGTCCTTCGGTCTAGCATAAATCTGTCCTCAGGTTCTTCTCATAGAACCAATGCACCTCTGTCCTCAAGTTCTCTGATAGAACTATCAAACTCAGCTTCACAAGTCCTCTCGCTAGGACTTGTCCAAATCTGCTCACAAGTCCCCAATGGAACCTCGTCCAAAACCTCGCTCACAAGTTCATCAAGAAAAACTTGCTTGGCGTGAACCCACAAAGAGAATTGTTAGAGACCCAATGTGATTCATCAACCTCATAGAAGCATAAAGAGAATTGTTAGAGACTCAATATGTTCTATACTTAACTCCCAATCTCAATCTCAACTCAATCTCAATCTCAACAGAATAAGATAGATGTAGTATGCTTTTCTCAAGAACATGAAACTCAACCCAACAATTGCCAACCATGCAATATGTCATATAACAATGATACTCATGTTCTTTCCAACAACCAATATCTTTTCTCAACCAATTAGGGCTTCAACAACAATGCTCAAAGACAAAGTTTAACCAACATCATTCAACTCAACATTAACCTTGAAGTATTCAACCAATCACAACTAGAAAAGGAAACAAGTAGAAATCCTTTTCCCTCCAAAGATATTTGAACAAAACAGCCACCAACACAATATCACCAAATGCAAAGAATAACTTGTTCAAATCAACTCAATGGAGTAAGCCCAATATCATGTATCAAGTAAAGCACTAACGTCATCAACACAACCACTATGGAAGCAACTTATCCATCACTATCAAAACAGCCATCTAAGGGTTTTCATCATCTCAATGCAAGTAACAAGACTTACAAACATAAATTCTAGTGCCCAATGCTTCCACTACCTCAAACCAGAATTATGCATTCACCAAAATTCTCATCAAGGATAACAATGCATAAGTAGTCTTCAACAAACCAGAAACTAGGACTTATACCCAACCAAAGGAAACCTTGTTGAATACCTTTTCACTCCAATCTTATTTCAGGAAAACATACACCAATCATACTCATAAGAAGAATGTGCCCATACCTTATTGAAGTGAAGGAACCCCTTTGGAAATCTGCCACCATCACAAAATTCTTTTGCCAATCTTCACAAGGGTTAGTAGATCACTACATAATCAACATTAATCCACTTTTCAATAATCATCACCAAAGCCCTTAATTGCACAACTTCCTTATCTCTCCTAAAACCACTTGTACCATAAAATAAAATAAATCACAACATTTCATAACCTTATAACTCCCTTATTACTCCTTTTAAAACATACATAGTAAAGCTTATGAAAGCAAAATAATTCCTTACGTTTTTGTCCTTTTGTTCTTTGTTTGAATGTTTTCCTTTAGCGTTGAAAACTTTCTTGAACAAGTTACAATGATTCACCTCCACGCGGTTTTTGACCAATTGCCTTGCTCGCCCTTTTCACTATCACGACTATAGCATCCCGCCGCCACGTGTATACCTATCTGCTGGAGTAGCGCAATCGTAGAGGTCTACCTGCACTCCTGTAGTTAGTATGTCCAAACTATGGTATCCAACTGCAATCATCGCAAACCTTGTGTCATCTAGATCAGCACATCTGCATCAGTCAAACATACGAAGCTATGTCGTCCGTGTGGAAACCCTAGCACACTGCATGAAACTGTTCCAACTTCAGCAACCGCGACTTCTAGGTTTTGTTGAACCTGCTAACAGTTTTCAACGTTCACTCCTTCAGTCTTGCTGATGGATTGTTGCATGGCGTTACCTCCTTTCGATGATCTGCAATCAAAACTTTGCGACGGTGCTTCTTCTTCTGTTTGACTTCTAGCTTGACGTCTCACTGCCTTCGTCGAAGAGTTCCAGCAGGACATTCCTTTTCAACTTTGATGACTACACCCTTCCGCGACGTCGCCTCCATCCCACACTAACTCTCGCAGAGATTTCTCCTTCGCCGTCAATGCTTGACATCTTCCTTCGCTACAAAGACGAAAACGAAATGCACTCCGATTTATATCGATTCACACACACACTGAAATGAATTTATTAGCCCCATTATATATGCACTTCGATGCATTACCAAACACGTCGGCATTTCCAAACACGTCGAAAAATACTTTAATTTAATTTTAAAATATTAATTTAAATTTTAAATAAATAAAATTTAAACTAGATATTTAAAATTAAATATCTTCATCACCGGGCACCTTTTTCAACGAAACGAAGAGCCAGCTTGGGTTTTAAGAAAAACCCATTTCAAATCTGTTGTCCATGGTTTTAAATAAAACCTTTTATTTTGTCTGCCTTGGTTTTCACAAAAAACCTTTTCGCTTCTTGACATCAATGACAACATCAACACTTGAGCAAAGGCAATGTACCCAATGTACCCAAAATTGCCAACAATCTCCCCCTTTGTCATTGATGGCAAAACTTTACTAAAAATACATCTTCAAGAGCCAAAACTGAAATCACTCTCTTTGAAGTTTTGCTCCCCCCGACTTGAAGCTTTCCTCTTCACTTGAAGCTCTCCCCCTTACTCATATCTCTCCCCCTTTGTCATCAATGGCAAAGGGCCACCTTTGGGGCTCGAAACTAAGAATGAGCCTCTTAGCTTAGTCCCTCCCCCACCTCCTGATGAGGTGATTAATTTTGGAGTGGGAGTAAAACTCCCATTAGGCACTGATCATCATCAGCGTCTATAACTTCCTTGTCGGGCCTTCTCTTGAACTCTTTTTCCATATTCTTGTTCCTGTCATTTTTTTGATCCTTGGACCTGATCATGCCACTGTTCCTGTTCCTGTATTCTGGAATTTCAGCTCTACACTGTCTGACTGTGTGACCTTCATTGTTGCACTTATAACAAGTAACAATGTTATTTCTTTGAGGCATACCTGTTCTTTGAATCCACCTATTCCGACTAAACCTGTTCCTGTTGTTTGCCTTGCAATGAACTGCCTTGTGCCCAAACTGATTGCAAGAGTAGCAATACCCATAAAAGAAATCACCACTTCTGAAACTGTTATTTACCTTCTTCACCTGAGCCATGCAATGTACAGCCATGTGACCAAACTTGTGACAAGCAAAACATCTGCCTTGAAACTTTCCTTTATTTGACTTCTTAGGTCCTGAAAACTTCTCCTTCTTCTCATTCCAAAATTTGTTTTCTGTTTCTATGCATCTATCATTCAAGGACTCATGATCTGAAATACTTTCCTCATTAGAACTCTCTTCCTTTTGGAATCTCTTACTAGACTCTCCAACTTGTTTCTTGTGAGGCTTAACAAAACCAAGACCTGTTTTATCTGTTGGATTTCTTTGACTTTGGATGAGAGACTTAACCTTTTTGGAGCTTTCTTGAAACCTGTATAGCTTATCCTTGTATTCTTTATTTTCCTCTTTCAACGAAGCCATTTTCTGTTCTAATTCACTATACTCAAGCACCTTAGATTCTAACTCATTCTTGAGTTCTTGTGCATTAGCCATAGAGATATCAAGACTTTCTATAAGTTCATCTCTCTCCATACAACATTCATCTAACTTATCCTTGAGTCTAGCATTCTTCTTTCTTTCCTTTTTCAAAGCACTAAGAGCACTAATAAGTTCACCTTTAAGATCTACTTCACTTTCCTCTATATGTTTGCTTTTAGAATCATCAAAGCCTTTTTCAGATTTCTTATCACTAGAGGTGCTACCCTTTTCAAAAACCATACATGCATCTTCCTTATCATTTTCTGAAGCATCCTCATACATACTAGCAGCCAGATCATTATTTGTGCAATCATCCTCAAGGTGACCAAAATTTCCACATCTAAGACATTTCATGATAATGAATCTATGTTTTGGTTCTTCCTCTTTTTCTGATATGAACAACATCTCATTTTCATTATCACTTGAAGAACTTTCATTATCACTACTAGAACACTTACTTGCTTTGTCTAGGTAGAAGCTCTTCTTGTGTTTGTGAGAATACCTCTTTCCTTTATTGTTGTGCTCATCTTTGTTCTTCCTTTGATGCCTATGCCTTTCAGAATCCTTGCTCTTACAATCCTTTTTATCTTCATCACTTTCATCCTTGGCAATAAGATAGGTTAGTAGCATAATGACCAATCTTTCCACAATTGAAATATCTTACATTTTTCATACTTTTGTGCTTTCTAGAGAACTTGCCTTTCTTGTTGTAATATACCTCTTCATCACTAGAAGACTCATCACTATCTTGAAGCTGATTACCTTTGGAATAATCCATTGTGTTCTTTACTAGCTTTTCCTTCAAGCTGTCAAACTTTTCGAAGGAACCGGCTCTGATACCAATTGAAGAACACAAGCTTATACTGAGAGGGGGGGGTGAACAGTATAAGACCTCTTTTTACTTTTCCTTTATACTTCAAAACAATAAAGCAATATATCCAAAACAATATCAAAACAATGCACAAGATCATCCACAAAGTGACACAACAATTTTGATGTGGTTCATCCACAAAACTTTTCTCTAAAAGTTATATCAAAGTCCTTTGGGAAACCTTCCCAATTACAATGTTTATGAGCCTCGGCTCAAAGGAGATACCTTCCCCCAATCTAAATTTATGAGCCTCTGCTCAAAGGAGATACCTTCCCCTACCTCTGCTCCGGTTGGTGATCCTCTAGAAGACCTCTCGCCTCCGCTGCCCTTAGCAAATGGAACTCTATCCACGGAAGACACCTGTCTTCCCCGCTCTGGCTGGAGACCTCTGTCCTCAACTCTATCACCTCAAAGCTGGTCCTCGAATTTGCACTAAACACAGTCCTTCGGTCTAGCACAAATGTCCTCGTCCTCTGTCTTTGATCTGCACCAAACACAGTCCTTCGATCTGGCATAAATCTGTCCTCAGGTTCTTCTCATAGAACCAATGCACCTCTGTCCTCAAGTTCTCTGATAGAACTATCAAACTCAGCTTCACAAGTCCTCTGCTAGGACTTGTCCAAATCTGCTCACAAGTCCCCAATGGAACCTGTCCAAAACCTGCTCACAAGTTCATCAAGAAAAACTTGCTTGGCGTGAACCCACAAAGAGAATTGTTAGAGACCCAATGTGATTCATCAACCTCATAGAAGCATAAAGAGAATTGTTAGAGACTCAATATGTTCTATACTTAACTCCCAATCTCAATCTCAACTCAATCTCAATCTCAACAGAATAAGATAGATGTAGTATGCTTTTCTCAAGAACATGAAACTCAACCCAACAATTGCCAACCATGCAATATGTCATATAACAATGATACTCATGTTCTTTCCAACAACCAATATCTTTTCTCAACCAATTAGGGCTTCAACAACAATGCTCAAAGACAAAGTTTAACCAACATCATTCAACTCAACATTAACCTTGAAGTATTCAACCAATCACAACTAGAAAAGGAAACAAGTAGAAATCCTTTTCCCTCCAAAGATATTTGAACAAAACAGCCACCAACACAATATCACCAAATGCAAAGAATAACTTGTTCAAATCAACTCAATGGAGTAAGCCCAATATCATGTATCAAGTAAAGCACTAACGTCATCAACACAACCACTATGGAAGCAACTTATCCATCACTATCAAAACAGCCATCTAAGGGTTTTCATCATCTCAATGCAAGTAACAAGACTTACAAACATAAATTCTAGTGCCCAATGCTTCCACTACCTCAAACCAGAATTATGCATTCACCAAAATTCTCATCAAGGATAACAATGCATAAGTAGTCTTCAACAAACCGGAAACTAGGACTTATACCCAACCAAAGGAAACCTTGTTGAATACCTTTTCACTCCAATCTTATTTCAGGAAAACATACACCAATCATACTCATAAGAAGAATGTGCCCATACCTTATTGAAGTGAAGGAACCCCTTTGGAAATCTGCCACCATCACAAAATTCTTTTGCCAATCTTCACAAGGGTTAGTAGATCACTACATAATCAACATTAATCCACTTTTCAATAATCATCACCAAAGCCCTTAATTGCACAACTTCCTTATCTCTCCTAAAACCACTTGTACCATAAAATAAAATAAATCACAACATTTCATAACCTTATAACTCCCTTATTACTCCTTTTAAAACATACATAGTAAAGCTTATGAAAGCAAAATAATTCCTTACGTTTTTGTCCTTTTGTTCTTTGTTTGAATGTTTTCCTTTAGCGTTGAAAACTTTCTTGAACAAGTTACAATGATTCACCTCCACGCGGTTTTTGACCAATTGCCTTGCTGCCCTTTTCACTATCACGACTATAGCATCCCGCCGCCACGTGTATACCTATCTGCTAGAGTAGCGCAATCGTAGAGGTCTACCTGCACTCCTGTAGTTAGTATGTCCAAACTATGGTATCCAACTGCAATCACCGCAAGCCTTGTGTCATCTAGATCAGCACAACCGCATCGGTCCAAGCATACGAAGCTATGCCGTCCGTGTGGAAACCCTAGCACACTGCGTGAAACTATTCCAACTTTAGCAACCGTGACTTCTAGGTTTTGTTGAACCTGCTAACAGTTTTCAACGTTCACTCCTTCAGTCTTGCTGATGGATTGTTGCATGGCGTTACCTCCTTTCGATGATCTACAATCAAAACTTTGCGACGGTGCTTCTTCTTCTGTTTGACTTCTAGCTTGACGTCTCACTGCCTTCGTCGAAGAGTTCCAGCAGGACATTCCTTTTCAACTTTGATGACTACACCCTTCCGCGACGTCGCCTCCATCCCACACTAACTCTCGCAGAGATTTCTCCTTCGCCGTCAATGCTTGACATCTTCCTTCGCTACAAAGACAAAAACGAAATGCACTCCGATTTATATCGATTCACACACACACCGAAATGAATTTATTAGCCCCATTATATATGCACTTCGATGCATTACCAAACACGTCGGCATTTCCAAACACGTCGAAAAATACTTTAATTTAATTTTAAAATATTAATTTAAATTTTAAATAAATAAAATTTAAACTAGATATTTAAAATTAAATATCTTCATCACCGGGGCACCTTTTTCAACGAAACGAAGAGCCAGCTTGGGTTTTAAGAAAAACCCATTTCAAATATGTTGTCCATGGTTTTAAATAAAACCTTTTATTTTGTCTGCCTTGGTTTTCACAAAAAACCTTTTCGCTTCTTGACATCAATGACAACATCAACACTTGAGCAAAGGCAATGTACCCAATGTACCCAAAATTGCCAACAAGGTATAAGCTTGTGTTCTTCATACTAGCATGCTCAAAACATGAAGGCTCAAAATCATCAACAACTTTTGAAACTTGTGAAACTTGTGAAACAAGTGCATAGTTTGCAACATCACCTTTGGGATCTCCACTGTCATCATCTCCATAAATATATAGGTTCTCTAACCTCTCTATTACTGCATTCATATCTATATGTTGACTCCTTGTCACCCTCTTATGGAAATTCTTATCAAGAATTTGATATTATGGGTTATCCTTCAACAATATTTTACCTTTTCCTTTAGTCGGTGGTGATGGAGGTGGAGAACTACTGGAAGAACCTTCTCTTGGACTTGAAGGTGCACTTGCAGAAGATGAACTAGAAACTTTTTCATGGTTGGGCTTAACTGAAACATGGCTTTGTTCCACCTTCTCTTCAACAAAAACATCCTCAACAAACAATTTTTGTGATCCCCAACTTCTCCCTTCATCAAAAATTGCATTACAATTATTTTATGTGAAATAGGATTAAATAACCTGTAAGCCTTAGATTGCTCACTGTACCCAATAAAAATACATTTTTTACTCTTTGCATCCAACTTCTTCCTATTCTCACCATTAACATGCACAAAAGCCACACATCCAAAAACTCTAAAATGATTTACATTTGGCTTCTTACTGTACCAACATTCATAAGGGGTAATATTCTCAAGACTCTTAGTAGGAATTCTATTTAAAATATAATTAGTAGTCCTAATTGCTTCAGCCCAATTAAACTTACTCATACCTTTTTCTTGCATCATTCACTGTGCCATCTCCACCAAAGTCTTATTCTTTCTTTCAGCCACCCCATTATGTTGAGGTGTGTAAGCACTTGTTTTTTGCCTTTTAATCCCAAACTCACTATAGAAATCGTCAAATTCATGAGAAAAAAACTCACCTCCTCTATTTTTCCTCAATCATTTGATATAATGACCACTCTCATTTTAAACTAGAGCCTTAAAATTTTTGAAGCAATTGAATGCCTCATCCTTATGCTTAATAAAATAAACCCAACAATATCTGGAGAAATTATCAATAAAAGTCAGAAAGTAAGAAGCTTTACCCGAATGAAAAAGGAGCACAATTGAACAATGTCTTAGTCTCAAAATATAATCCACAAGGGGGAGGATTAGACATTTTTCACAGGACTGCCCAAACTACCAAACTCGTTTTGGCCATATCTCACTCATCCGAACTCGGATTGAGCTAAAATTTTGAGGGTAGATGCCTGAAAAACCCTAGAACATCTCCACCAATTTTCATATCATTTGGAGCAACACATATCCTAGCACATCCCTATGTGTGAATGATATATTTGGCAAGCGGCTATGCGAGGGTTTCATCTGGGTTGAGTGCAAGCAGCTCCAGAGGTTGGTTTTTAGGGCCTTCGGGCCCTAGCGGCCAATATTTTTGTGGTTTATGCTCAATATTTTAGTAGGAAATGTTGTAGGGGATACAATATGGGTTAGAAATTTATCTTTCAATAGATCATACTGTGAACTTGAGTGACAACGGCTTCCAATTTTCTGCACAAAAGAAAAGTGAAAACCATACCTTTCCACGACATCTAGGGCAAGGATTAAAGAGACCACGAAATAAGTTTCAAGCAGTTGATCAAAAAATGGCTCATATCTCAAGTGAATCTGGTGCTAAGGTGCACCCACAAAATAATTCTACTGTGAAAACCCCTGTCAAGGGTAAGAATTTTGAAGACTCGATCCCAAAAATGAATTTTAGGGATGCCCTTCATGGTGGACAGCCTCATCCCAATGCTAATATCAATATTAGGGCTTCCCATAAACCTCTAAGAATGCCTAAGATTGATCCCAGGAAAACGGAGTCAGGATGTCTTAAAGCAGCTGATGGAACTCCTATTGTTAAGCTTGATATGGGTAACATTCAGACTGGCATTGAAGATTTGGAAAAAAGAGGACTAATTTGTCGGTTCGTGGGTTTTCATCCGAGTCTATCTGCTTTCAAATTCTGGGCTGCAAAAATCTAGAAAACTAAAGGTGAGTTACAAATCTCTATTTATCCAAATGGTTATTTTCTTGTTTTATTTGCTAATAATGAAGATAGAGAGAAAAATTTTCAAGGGGGTCCTTGGTTTTTTGGAAGGGCAGTGGCTTTTCATGAAGCCCCGGCATACTAAATTTAAAGCCGAAGAAGAGATGCCTTCTATAGCTCCCGTGTGGGTTAGACTCTTTGGCCTCCCTATTGAATTTTGGAATCCTACTATTTTTTCTTCAATTGGAAACTCTTTAGGAACTTTTATGATGACTCGCTGATTGTACTCAAAATTTTGAACATATTATTTATGCTCGAATTTGTGTTTTAATGGATTTTGACAAACCCCTACCTAAAAATATCACATTACAATTTGGGGAAGACACTTGGGAGCAAGTAGTGGACTATGAGAACATTCCTTTTCGTTGTAGAATTTGCCATGAATATGGTCATTTGGCCATTGCTTGCCCAAATAAAATTCTTGATCAAAAGAAAGAAGATATAAACTCAGCAGGTTTCCAAATACCTAAGAAGAAGAACACTTAGAAAAAACCAAGTAATGAAGGATCAATCAAAGTCATTTGCTAATATGTTTGAAATCCTTTCCACAAATGATGTCCCAAGTGAGGAAGAGGAAATAATGGAAACTAAAATCTTAGAAACACAATTTAAATATGAAGGAAAGAACTCGGAGACAAACCAACAAATCAAAGGTTTTCAACAGAAAAAAAAGGAGAAAATTTACACAAGAAAAACAATATTTCAAATGTCAAAACTTCAAATAATGCAGGTCCCAATATAGACTCCATTGAACCATCTAGTAAAATTTTGGTTGTGTATGAGCATTCTTCAAGGTTAGAAGCCATCTCATATTCAATTGGAATAAGTCAAGAAACAGGGAAAAAAAATTGAAGATGGATTCTAATCAAAAAGTAGGTCGCAAGACCAATCAATATCATATGGTAAAAGAAGGTGAAAATCTTGTAGAGGAAGGTAAGATTAATGCCCTTCCCAACATTTTTAGCCCCGGTATTAATGAAGATCATCACTTGGAATATTAGAGGACTCAAAGGGAGTCTTTCAAAACAAAATGAAATTAGAAGAATGATTCAGATAAATCATCCACATCTTGTTTTCCTTCAAGAAACAAAGATGTCAATGGAGGATATGGACTTAATTGCCATTGAAATTTGGCCAACTGAAAAGTGGTTTCCCTCGGCTCCCAAGGGACTTCGGGTGGCATTGCTTGTCTTTGGGACCCAAAAGAGGTAGTTATTCACCATATGGTTGGCAGTTGGGGTTTGTTGGCTATAGCTATTCAAAGTAGACATTCCAACTAGATTATGCTCTGCATTACTATTTATGCCTCGACTTCTTTGGAGGAAAAAAGAAGACAGTGGAAGGATATTACTCATATTATCTCTCATTTTCCTAAATCTTGGATCTTGATCGGAGGAGATTTCAATACCATCCTCTCTCTGGATGAGAAAAGGGGGGGAAATAGAAATTTGGACAAAAGCACTAACCTCATGAGCGAATATATTGCAAACCTCCATCTTGTGGATATCCAACCCGTATAATGGCCTTATGACTTGGTCTAACGAAGGCAAGGCTTAGCTTGTATAATGGAGAGATTGGATAGGTTTTTGCTCTCTAAAAATTTCTTAATCCATGGTCACATTCCTAAAGTGAAGACTCTTAATAATGTTGGTTCGGATCATTGGCCACCATGGTGGAAATGTGGAAAACCAATGTGAGTTTCTCTCCTTTTCATTTTCAATTAATGTGGCTTAGAGACATTTCCTTCGGACCTCATGTGCAACAATGGTGGAAGGAAGGTAAACCTAGGCATGGGACTAAGATGTTCTATTTTGCCAAAATACTACAATACATTAAATCCAAAATCAAGACTTGGAACTGGAAAGAGTTTGGGGATGTTCATAAAAAAACCATGAAGTTATTGCTCATCTTGAAAATTTGAATAAGAAAATCCGTTTAGATGGCCTCACAGAGAAGAGAAGTGCAGATGAAATTAAACTCACAACTCAGTTAGAGGAATGGGAAAAAAGAGAAGAAATCTTATGGAAGCAAAAATCTAGAATTCAATGGCTCAAAGAAGGAGATCGAAACACAAATTTCTTCCACAAATCTCTTCTAGCTCGAAGATCTCACAACTTTATTTCTTCCTTAAAATCATATTCTGGAGATGTTGTTTATACTTGGGATGGCATGAACTCTATTGTTGTTGATTACTTTTCCAATCTTTTTGTCGCTACTCCTCTTGACTCACCTTCACAACAAAATGTTCTTCAAGCAATCCCTTCTCTTATCACTTCTGAGGAGAACTCTATTTTGACTCGCTCCATTACTATCAATGAGCTTCAACAAGTAGTTTTTAAAATGCAAAAAGGGAAAACCCTATGTCCCGATGGTTTTCCTATTGAGTTCTACCAAGAGTTCTGGGATATCCTTCATGTTGATTTATTAGAGGTGGTGGAAGAAGCCAGGAAATCCAAAGAAATTTTGAAGGTTATCAATAAAACTTATATTACTCTTGTTCCAAAAGCTCAAGAGGTTGATCATATCTCAGCTTTTAGACCTATTGCTTTATGTAATGTTCTTCTCAAAATCATTACTAAAATCATGGCATAAAGGTTGAAGCCTCTTTTGCATAAGATTATTTCCCTAGAGCAAGGGGGATATGTGGAAGGACGTCAAATAGTAGATGAGATAGTTCTTGCTCAGGAAGCCATCCATTCCATGGATATGCAAAATTCTCCTTCTATGTTCATCCGGTTAGACTTATCCAAAGCTTATGACAGAGTGGATTGGCACTTCCTTATCAAAGTTTTGAGGCAATTTGGTTTCTCTAAGGATTGGATGGATTGGATTATGGGATGTATCTCTTCAGTTTCCTACTTAGTTCTTATCAATGGCAGGCCTTCTCAGTCTTTCCTAGCTTCTAGAGGTATTAGGCAAGGTGACCCGCTATCCCCTTATTTATTCATCATTCTTGTTGAATGCTTGGGTAGGACTATAACCAAAAAGAGGGAAAACAAAACCCTTGAGGGAGTTACCATTGCTCATGGAGCTAGACCTATCTCTCATCTTCAATTTGTGGATGACTCTACCCTTTTAGGTAAAGCTACAGTTAAGGAAGCTTCTAATATTAAGCAAATCATTAGCTATTTTTCTAAGGCTATTGGGCAGCTTGATCAATGAAGACAAATCTAAAGTTATTTTCTTTCACTCGCTCTACTAGACAGAATCCATGGTCTTGGATAAATTAAGATATAAGAAGACCTCTCTTCCAATCACTTATTTAGGTATTCCCATAAATATTCAAAGGCAGAAAAATAAATATTGGAATTGGTTGTTGGACAAAGTCAAGAAGAAAATTGGAAAGTGGACCAACAAGTGGCTTTCTTCTGGGGGTAGAATCACCTTGGTAAAATCAGTCCTTCAAGCTATTCCTATTTATGTTTCTTCCATTTTGAATATCCCAAAGGTTGTTCTTCAAGAATTGGATCAAATCAGTCATCGTTTCCTTTGGAGTGGTACTAAGGAGAAAAGAAAATGGGCCTTGGTGAAATGGGATACTTTATGTCTTCCTAAGAGTGAAGGGGGGTTAGGATTCCGGTCTTCAATTAATAACAACAAAGCTTTAGCTGCTAAATTATATTGGAGGATGTTGCATAACCCCAATGCTCTTTGGGCCAATAATCTCCGTGCTAAATATGCCGAGAACAAAAGTCCTGAAGACCTTGTTCGCTATCAACTTCCTACCAAAGGTTCTCCCATTTTAGCAGCTTCTTAAGACTGGTGAGGATTTGATAAAGAAAAAATTATTTTGGATCATTCATAATGGTCAACATGCAAATTTTTGGACAGATTCTTGGGATGGTCACAAGCCTTTGATAACTCGGCTTCCCGATTGGAGGCCTTGGATGGAGGAGCTTCACCGAGCTAATTGGATAAAGGTGGCTAATTACTATCGGTACCATACTGGTAATTCAAAGGTTGGTAGATATTGGATCCCTATTGAGGACCGGCCTATTCAAATCCTAGAAAGGCAAAGACAAGATATCCAAGGCATCCTTCATATGAGATCCCTCTCTTGGTCCCATGAAAAAGATTGTTTTGGATGGAACAACACTACTAAGGGTGAGTATTCAGTTGCTCAAGGTTATTTGACCTTATGCCATAATAATCCCAACCATTCTTCTGACATATTTTCTCAATTGTGGGCTCAAAAGCTCTAGCCTAAGGTGAGGTTCTTTAATTGGCTTTTATTGCATCGTAGGGTGCTTACCGGTGAGCAACTTATGAAGCGTGGTTTTCATGGCCCTTTTAGATGTGAAATGTGTGAAGAGAATGTAGAAAATATCAACCATATTTTTATTGAGTGTACTTTAGCCTCCGAGCTATGGAGGAGAATGGCAACTTTACTTGGCTTACCAGTGGTCCAATTTTTTCACTTTTGAACAGATTTGGAGGGATTGGCCTAATCAAGAGGGTGTTGATCATTTTATTAGGTAGTTAGTTTGGATGGGTTCTACCATTCTTCTTTGGAATATTTGGAATGAAAGGAACAACCAAATTTTTAATCAAGATAGGAAGGATATTCACTATATTTGGCAAAAGACCATAGCCAACTTAGTTGAATCAGTCCATCAACTCCTTAATCACCCCTAAAACTCCCACCAAATATGGGATCAAGTGATGCAAATATTGAATATTAAACCTTCTAAGGGCAACCAACTTAAAGGGAATGTGAGTATTAGTAAGATGGATAGGACTAGAAATTGGCAACCTCCTCCTAAGGATTTTGGAAAAGTCAATACTGATGGAGCCTCTAGAGGTAAGAAGCCAGGAAATCCAAAGAAATTTTGAAGGTTATCAATAAAACTTATATTAATCTTGTTCCAAAAGCTCAAGAGGTTGATCATATCTCAGCTTTTAGACATATTGCTTTATGTAATGTTCTTCTCAAAATTATTACTAAAATCATGGTAGAAAGGTTGAAGCCTCTTTTGCATAAGATTATTTCCCTAGATCAAGGGGGATATGTGGAAGGACGTCAAATAGTAGATGAGATAGTTCTTGCTCAGGAAGCCATCCATTCCATGGATATGCAAAATTCTCCTTCTATGTTCATCTGGTTAGACTTATCCAAAGCTTATGACAGAGTGGATTGGCACTTCCTTATCAAAGTTTTGAGGCAATTTGGTTTCTCTAAGGAATGGATGGATTGGATTATGGGATGTATCTCTTTAGTTTCCTACTTAGTTCTTATCAATGGCAGGCCTTCTCGCTCTTTCCCAGCTTCCAGAGGTATTAGGCAAGGTGACCCGCTATCCCCTTATTTATTCATCATTCTTGTTGAATGCTTGGGTAGGACTATAACCAAAAATATGGAAAACAAAACCCTTGAGGGAGTTACCATTGCTCATGGAGCTAGACCTATCTCTCATATTCAATTTTTGGATGACTCTACCCTTTTAGGTAAAGCTATAGTTAAGGAAGCTTCTAATATTAAGCAAATCATTAGCTATTTTTCTAAGGCATTGATCAATGAAGATAAATCTAAAGTTATTTTCTTTCACTGCTCTACTAGATAGGAATCCATGGTCTTGGATAAATTAAGATATAAGAAGACATCTCTTCCAATCACTTATTTAGGTATTCCCATAAATATTCAAAGGCAAAAAAATAAAGATTGGAATTGGTTGTTGGACAAAGTCAAGAAGAAAATTGGAAAGTGGACCAACAAGTGGCTTTCTTCTGGGGGTAGAATCACCTTGGTAAAATCAGTCCTTCAAGCTATTCCTATTTATGTTTCTTCCATTTTGAATATCCCAAAGGTCTGTTCTTCGAGAATTGGATCAAATCAGTCATCATTTCCTTTGGAGTGGTACTAAGGAGAAAAGAAAATGGGCCTTGGTGAAATGGGATACTTTATGTCTTCCTAAGAGTGAAGGGGGGTTAGGATTCCGGTCTTCAATTAATAACAACAAAGCTTTAGCTACTAAATTATATTGGAGGATGTTGCATAACCCCAATGCTCTTTGGGCCAATAATCTCTCGTGCTAAATATGCCGAGAACAAAATTCCTGAAGACCTTGTTCGCTATCAACTTCCTACCAAAGGTTCTCCCATTTTAGCAGTTCTTAATACTTGTGAGGATTTGATAAAGAAAAAATTATTTTGTATCATTCATAATGTTCAACATGTAAATTTTTGGACAGATTCTTGGGATGGTCACAAGCATTTGATAACTCAGTTTCCCGATTGGAGGCCTTGGATGGAGGAGCTTCACCGAGCTAATTGGATAAAGGTGGCTAATTACTATCGGTACCATACTGGTAATTCAAATGTTGGTAGATATTGGATCCCTATTGAGGATTGGCCTATTCAAATCCCAGAAAGGCAAAGACAAGATATCCAAGGCATCCTTCATATGATATCCCTCTCTTGGTCCCATGAAAAAGATTGTTTTGGATGGAACAACACTACTAAGGGTGAGTATTCAGTTGCTCAAGGTTATTTGACCTTATGCCATAATAATCCCAACCATTCTTCTGACATATTTTCTCAATTGTGGGCTCAAAAGCTCTGGCCTAAGGTGAGGTTCTTTAATTGGCTTTTATTGCATCGTAGGGTGCTTACTAGTGAGAAACTTATGAAGCATGGTTTTCATGGCCCTTTTAGATGTGAAATGTGTGAAGAGAATGTCAAAAATATCAACCATATTTTTATTGAGTGTACTTTAGCCTCTGAGCTATGGAGGAGAATGGCAACTTTACTTGGCTTACAAGTGGTCCAATTTTTTCACTTTTGAACAGACTTTGGAGGGATTGGCCTAATCAAGAGGGTGTTGATCATTTTATTAGGCGCTTAGTTTGGATGGGTTCTACCATTCTTCTTTGGAATATTTGGAATGAAAGGAACAACCAAATTTTTAATCAAGATAGGAAGGATATTCACTATATTTGGCAAAAGACCATAGCCAACTTAGTTGAATCAGTCCATCAACTCCTTAATCACCCCCAAAACTCCCACCAAAGATGGGATCAAGTGATGTAAATATTGAAGATTAAACCTTCTAAGGGCAACCAACTTAAAGGGAATGTGAGTATTAGTAAGATGGATAGGACTAGAAATTGGCAACCTCCTCCTAAGGATTTTGGAAAATTCAATACTGATGGAGCCTCTAGAGGGAACCCCGGAAGATCCAGTGTGGGAGGAATTGGTAGACTTTTAGATGGCTCCCTGGTTTTACTTTTGCTGAGAATTTGGGTATTCTTTCCAATAACCTTGTCGAGGGGTATGGTATCCTTAGAGGCCTTCAAGAGGCTACTAAGGTTGGATGGGAAAAGGTTTTAGTTGAGTCTGACTCTCAACTTATGATTAATCTCTTGAAGACTCCTCCTAAGAATCATAAGGTGGATTGGAGAATAAAAAGAATTATTGAGAAGATTCAGTTAATCCAGATGGGATTTTTGAAAGTTGATTACAATCATGTGGTCAGAGATCAAAACAAGAGTGCTAATGCTTTAGCTAATTGGGCTTTTGACAAATGTGATCTTACTTGTTATGGCCACCCTCCTATATGGTGGGCTTCTCAAATTAGGGAAGCTCTTCTTTCTATCATTTCTTTGGATGGCTCCAGTTTCGAAGGTACCTAGTTTCTTCTTGTTTTTTTTTTTTTTTTTTTGTCTTTGGTTCATTCAGTTTTTTTAGTTCCCTAGCTCATTCTATTCTTTATTTTGTTTCCTCTGTTGATTCTTGCATTAATAGTCTTCTGGTCTAGATAGGTCATTGTTTTGTTCATTTTTTTTTCTTTTGTCTTCTTTGTTTTTTTGTTTAGTTTTTTAAGGTGGGTGGGTTCTTTTGTTTTGTTTTGTTTTTGTGTTCTTTGTGTTGTTTTTTGTTGTTATTGTGTTTTTTTTTTTATGTTTTTTGTTATTGTTCTTGTGTTTTTTTCGTTCTTGTTCTTGGGTTTCTCTTTGTTTGTGTTATTTCATTTTTTTATGTGTGAGTGTTTTCTATGTTTTTTGTTTTTGTTTATTGTCTCGTTGTTGGTTGTTTTTATTTTTATTTTATTTATTTTATTTTTTAGGTTTTGGTTGTGTTTATTTTTCATGTTTTTTTGGGTTGTCTTTGTAGTGTACTGTTGTTTTTGTCTTGTTTGTGTTTTGTTATGTGGTTCTTGTGTTTTTCTATGTGGTTTGTGTTGTGGTTTTTTTTATCTTATTGTGCGTGTTTGGTTGTGCTTTTGGTTTTGACACACTCAAGGAGCATGTTTTTTATTTTATTTTATTATTTTTGTTATTATTTACTTTTTTTAATTTGGTTTTGTGTGTTTGTTTGCTCCTTGAGTATGTCAAATGTGGTAGGCCAGGTCCGAGTCCTGGGAATTTTTGGCGGAATGGATACCCCTGCCTCCTTGGGTCTTACCCGAAAGTGGCATCCCTTTTGGGATTTTTTCCACAAATAAAAAAAAAAAAAAGCTTTACCCATACTCTATGTCTACATTGGTCCACAAATGTCACTATGAACCAACTGCAATGGATGTTGGGCCCTTCATGATTCACCATGCAGAAACTTCCCCCTTGCATATTTTCCAAGTGCACAACCTTCACAAACCTCCTTGGAGTCTTCAACTTTTGGCAACCCATAGACAAGTGGTGAAAGCATCTTCAAACTCTTATAATTAAATGCCCAAACCGTAAATACCATAGCCTCTCCTTACCTTCTACACCAACAAATAATAGAGCTCCCCCTTGGTATAAAAACTGTAATGGGAAGAGCCTGTTCTTGGTCATTTTTATAGTGGTAATCAATTTTCTCCTCTGATAATAAATTTTATACATTTTATCCTCAAACACTAACCTATAATACTTTTCCAAAATGTTACCAATACTCATTAATGAATGCTTCAAATGGGGTGCATAGTAAATATATTTTACCTTCATTATTTTTCCTCTCCTGGTAGGAACCTCTATTTCTCCTTTTGCAACCACCTCCAAGCTCTTCTCATCCCCAATCCTGATACTAGATTGATAAGAAGAATCAAAAAATTAAAATACATCCCTCTTGTCGATCATATGGTTTGTGCACCCACTGTCCAGGATTCATGTCTTCTTTGTGCTATTCTGTGCAGAGAGGAAAGCTGCTTGCTTCACTTTTTCTTCAATCATACAGAACAAAGTATCATCCTCATAGGAATCCTCTTCTCCATAATATGTTTATTTTTTTATCCTGTAATCCCTCTCATAATGGCCATATTTTTTACAGTTGTAACACTGCACATTTCTCATATCTCAGCCTCTACCTCTTCCTCTTCCACTGGATCCTCCTCTTGCAACATGAGCCTGGTCATTGTCTAAATATTGATATCTTCCTTGACCTCTACCACCGTAGGAGCCTCGTATACCTCCTCTTCCATTTCTTCCTCTTCCTCTGGAACCCCTACCGTGACTTCTTCCTCCATAATTCTCTTTTTCTAAAAAATATTATTCCTCTGTAGAACCTCTTTCTTTATCCTTATTCCTCTTGGCAATTCTCTCTTCATGAGATGTGAGAGAGCCAATTAATGAATCTATATCCATTTTCGAGAGGTCTTTCGTTTCTTCTATGATAAGGGTTGCACTGTCAAACTTCTTTGTCAAGGTTCTTAAAACCTTTTTAATTACTACATTTTGCTCTATGATATCTCCAAGTGTGGCCATTTTATTTACTACTATTTTTACCCAAACACAGTAATCTCCTGTAGTTTTATTCTCCTCCTATTTGGTATTCTCAAAATCTCTTCATAAGATCTACAACTTCACCTCCTTAAATTGGGCACTCCCCTGGTAATTCTCCTTCAATGCCTTCCAAGCTTCTTGAGCCAAAACGCAAGCAGAAATCCAGAGAAAGAGACTCTTGTCTAGAGCCGACTGGATGAAAGCCAAAGCCAAATTATTTTCTTTCTCTTTCTCCTGCATCTCTTTCTTTTGATCTGTAGTTAATGCACTCTAGTATTTTGGTTCGATGAACCCAACTTCAACGATGGCCCAAGCTCCTTTTGCCTTTAGAATCGTCCTCATCCGGATGCTCCAATATTCGTAGTCAAAACCATAAAATTCTGGGATCATAATTGAATTGGTGTTGTTGGCCATAATAGCTCCCTTCAACATGAACTGAGATCTCTAAGAAGCTTCTATAAAACTTGCAACAAAAATTCCACAGTTAATCAAACCCAATTTCTTGATCATCTCACTCTGATACCAAATGAAGAATTTACAATAATACAATAAAAAAAATTGGAGCAAATATTATCTTCTTATTATCTGGAATAATTCTAGCAGAGTTTCAGTACTCTGTTACAATATCCTCACAGGCTCTAGAAGAGCTCACACACTTGCTACAATGTAAAATTCTTCTTCTTAAAAGAAAACGCTAAAACTAACTTAAGTAAGAAAAAATAAAGCAAACCCTAACCCTAGAAAATCACATCCGTCAGATCTACATCGATGATGTTTATTACATGTCTTAGTATTTCAGCCATAATTTTTTACTCGGGTGTCCGTTTGAGCCTGTTTGTTTTGCAAATAGCACAGATTTCGAAGCTCTACAATTTCATTGTCTCCTCTAAAAGGAGATGCTTTCCAAGGCTGAAAACATCATCTAATGGTCCGAATTTGCGTTTTAATGTATGGTTGGCAATATTTCCAATAGGCTATGCCTTTGTTAGCTTTGGGTTTTCTATTATGGGAAAGGATGAGAAGTTCAAAGTCATCTTAAGTTGAATTAGACCTAGTGATAACCTTAAGTTGACTTAGACCTAGTTATGATGATATTTGGTTCATGTTTGACAATTAAGATATATGAAATGGACAATATACCTAAAAATTCTAATCCTCAATATTTAGGCCCTCCTAGTGCTACTTTTTTTGAGTATGCAAATGACTCAGCCCAACTTATATGGTACAGTAACAACTTGGTATTGAGTTCAAACGACAAGTCAACTTACTTGGAACAGACCATGTTCTCTCTTGAAATGGAATTTATTTCCCCCAAGGTTTGTGTAACCAGGTCTTGGTCAAATTTGATAAACTTAAAGGTCAATGGTAGTTGTTCCTTCAAGGGGTCTACTAGTGTGGATTTAAGAGAGATTTCTCAAGAATAAAATCCCAACATTTAACATGTAATAGAATGAACAATAATTCTATTACTTTCATGTTATATAAATGCATAAACTAGCCATGATTAACTTACAACCAAATGATTTTTAACTATGTAAAATAATTAGGTCCGAGGTGTAGACCAATTGGTTCCCCCAAACCCCGTAAGGGGGATGAAGGTCCAAGGTTCAAATCTCGGGCCTCGTTGGACTAAATTCTTGTCCCTTTCTTGGTGCTTTTAATGGTGTAAAATGTTTAAAAGTATTATGGCATGGTGGTTATAGGGACGGACTACGCAGAGATCTGTGTAATGGATTTTGATGTGAACAGCGTAGAATACTATAGCGGCCATAAAAAGCCAAACAGCTTGCCCGAATTCGTGGTGGCTACCAATTCCACCATGTAAAATTTAAAAAAAAACTATGTAAAATAGTAAGATTAAATATTAACCGTCATAATATAATCTAATTCTAATCTAAATATATTTAAAAATATATATATATATATTAAAGGTAAGATAAATAAAAGAAAACAAGTCTATGTTATCCTAAGTTCAATTTTGATTCGATAAAGCAATAAATATATTTGAAAATCAATCATAGCCTGATCAATATTCACATATTCTTTGGCTTAAAATGGTACAATTTTCAAAGATAAACAAACTATGAAGTAAATTGAGTGCAACCACCATTAGCATGTGCATATTGAACACAAAAATTCAAAGTCTCTTAATTATCAAAGATATATCATTAAGTACATGACTAGAGTTAAATGGTTTTCTTTTCTAAAGCTAAATTCTAGGACTAAGGAAAAAATACTAATACTGCAAAAAAAACTACTAAATCAACACTTACTCTATAACCTAATCCTATTTTGCAAGAATAAAAATCCAAGGTCCACTAAAACAAAGTGGACCCTACCTAGACAACAAAGAATCAGATTCCTTCTTACAGTTGTTAACTAACTACAATATTTTTTTCATTGGTTATATGGGATTAAATGGGTCCCACCCGTATTACATCATCACCACATAGTGGTATTACAACAAAGCTTAGATATTATCCATGTATCGCTTGGCAAGATTTGAACCTTGGTCTCCTCTTTAAATATTGAGTAATCTAATTGTTTGAGTTAATACCACTTGATAACTAACTACAGTGTTACGCAAATATAATACTAACTACTAAATCATATAAATTATTGAAAGCAATAGATTTGTAATCAAAACATCAATTTGTCAATAACTGTAAAGTGGAAAAATTGCCTTGTATAGCAAAATAATTGAGTCTATATATTTATTTATATGTCTATCTATCATCTAACAATCTATTACATTCTGGAAGGTCTAATTTATGGGCTTCCAAATTATTCCATCCATAACAATTACAACTATTTCTGTAGGAAAATAGAACTATGTATTAAAATAGAGTCCAACAAATCTTTTCTGACAATAGCAGTCAAAATTTCTATTGTTCAGTTATTCTTGAATAAGAGTAATAGTTTATTTCATGTTTGGCATATGAGTGGTTAAGATAATATATACATATAGCGCATCCTTCCTATTGATAAGGATTTCATTCTTTGTTTAAATTTCTTATAGCTAACATCCTTGGATCTAAGGCATTTGATCTTCATCCAATTGTCAACCTGTCTAATGATAGCTATTATTTTGTTAACAGCTATCATTGAGATAATATTTTACCAAATCCATACAGCACATCCTTCCTATTGACAAGGATTTTAGTTTCTACCTAAATCTAGTACAACTAATGTCCTTGGATCTAGGGCATTTTATCTTCATCCAACTATCAATTTATCTATTGTGAGGTGTTAAGTTCATTTCTTTAGGTAGGAATGCAACAAAACACATTATGCAGCATTAAGAAGAGTTTTAGACTATAAAAGCATGCAAAGATCTACGAAGAGAAATGTTTAAATTAAATGTTATATTCATGCCTAGTTATTATACACATCATGCATGGTATGTGATCCTTTGCGTTGTGTGTCATCATTTGTTTATGTTTGACATCACACTACTTTTCAAAATGATAACTCAAGTATTGTTGTGTCTTGTCACTTTAGCATTTTGAGCGCATGCCATGTCACCTATAGTCAACTCTGATGGACTTGCTAAATAATAATTTAAATATTATCTGCCATGTCATCCTTTTTTGACTACTACAAACCTATTGCAAAAAACTTAGTACAAAATTACAAAAAAATGAAAGAGAGTTGACTACAAAAAACTGGAAAATAGCTTACTATAGAAAAACTGAAAGAGAACTATCTGCAAAAATATTTTGTTCTCAAGGTAGAGAAGCATAGAGAGATGGTAAGTCAATAGTCAATAAAGAAAAAACCAACATTTCTCAAGGTAGAGAAGCATAGAGAGATGGTTTTAAACATCCCAAAAGAAGAAGGCAAAAGAAAAAATATGGTAAAGAGCAAACCCAACTCAAGCCCTAAAATAAGTATGAGATATTTAAGACACTAGTGGACCAAGAAGAATAACAATTCATGGAAGGAGTGGATGAGAATACTGAAAATAATAACAACCATGTTCAAGCCCCTCTTTCACATCCTCTTATCCTAGAGTAGGTAATAGAGTGCAGTGAGTTACCACAATCATATATTGTAGGGGTATTAATAGTGCATAACCAAGAGCAACTAATAATTAAGGATGTCATCATGGGTATAGCAAAAAAGAACAGAGAAAATCCAACTCTAGGGATAACTCAAGTGGAAAAGAGATTAAATAATATCAACTCTCAAGGAGTGGGTAGAAAATTAAATAAGGAATTGATAGCAGTTTAAATAGATAAACTTATCACTGGGGGATTGGTGAGGCCAATAGACTCTTACTGGTCTCAAGGTAACCAATGATTATACAATCATGGAATGTTGGGGGTTTAAATAGTAGAACCCATCAATCTATTGTTCTAAGACTCTTATAAAAGAGTAAAACAATTTTTTTGCTTATCCAGGAGACAAAAATATCGTTGAATCTTATGTGTAAAATAGTAAATAGATGTTGGAGGGGTGTTGGTCATATGGAAGTGGCTGCCCAAGGGGCCTTAGGGGGGATAGTTACCTTTTGGAACTCTCTTGAATGGATGACAATAGAACATACATATTGGAGGGGTGTCCTCACATCACATTTAGGAACAATGTGACAAATGAGCAAGTTTTAATCACAAATTTTTATGGGGCTCAAAACCTAGATGGTCATATTTGTCAATGGAAAGAGATGCATAATATAAGTCTCAAGGGAGGAGTTAGACTGGATTGTTGTTGGGTATTTTAATGCTAAATTATCATCTAGAGATCAGGAAGGGGGAACCCCAATTTTGGATCCAAGGGATCAACTTCTGATTGGCTAAGTCTATGCATTACACTTGGTGGATATTAAATGTATTGGAACCAACTATACTTGGACTAATAAGAGGGAGCCACATAGCAGGAAGGTGAAGTTAGACCATTTTTTGGTTTTAGAGGAGGTGTTTGTGAAATGGAATCTAAATTTTATATTTTGGAGGGTCCAATTTCGAATCACTTCCCAATTCTATTAGAAAAGGGGGATCAAAATAGGGCAGCATCACAAACCATTCAGATTTGAAAACTTTTGGTTACAAAAAAGGAACTTTGAAAGAAAATTCTACATTGGTGGGAAGAGGGATGCCTGATATATGGGATAACAATGTTTAGAGTCCACAAGCAGTTTTATTATGTTAAGGATCAACTAAAACAATGGAGGCAAGCTAACAAGATAGACTTCCAGGTACAAAGAGCTCCATTGATGGCCAGATGGGATGAGGTTAAAAAAAACTTCAAGGAAGGAACAATTACAAAGAAACCCAAATAAGAGGATGATGCATTGCATAAAGTAGTTAAGGACATTGACAGCCAAGAGAAGATCTATAGGAAATAGAGAACAATAACCATTTTTTTATTAGAAGGTGATAAAAACACCAAATTTTTCTATTAGGTTGCTTGTGCTAGGAGACAGATGAACAAGATGGTATCTCTTTAGGATGAGAATGGGCACTCCTTTGATACAATCCCAGGTATACATTTCTATTCAATGGATTATTTTGTTAAGTATGGTGCAAGATGAAGAGGCTCAAAAATAAGTTCTTGTTGTCATACCCTCCATTATATTTGAAGAAGAGTATCAGGCCCTACTTAAACCCATTGTTAGAGAGGAACTAAAGAAAGTAGTCTTTGTAAAAAGTACCAAAAAATGTCAGGTTTAGATGTATTTCCAATTGATTTTTTTGGACCTTCTACGACAACTTGGAGGAGGATGTAATGGTTGTTATAGAGGAGTCCAAAGGTAGTAAAATAATGCTTATTAAATCATACATTTATTGCCTTAATTCCAAAAGGGGATGATGGGGTGCATATTTTATATTATAGACCTATTACCTTATGCAATGTTATATATATAATAATCACAAAGATGATGAATGAGTGGCTAAAACCTCTCCTACATAGCATTTTCTTCTCAGAGCAATGAGGTTTTGTAGAGGGAAGGTAGATCTTAGATGGTGTGGTTCTAGCTTAGGAGGCAATCCACTCAATGCAAAAATCTGGCAATAGAGAAATGTTCATAAAATTGGATATGTCAAAGGCTTATGATAGGGTGGAGTGGAGCTTCTTTTCAAGGATGATGGAAACCTTTAGTTTCTCTCAATATTGGATAGAATGGGTCATGAGCTATGTTTCTACTCTAATATACTCAATGTTAATCAAAGGCCTTCCCTCGCAACCATTTGGAGCTACTCGAGGACTTCATCAAGGAGATCCTTGTTCCCCTTATATTTTTCTCATATTGGCTAAAGGCTTGGGTAGACTCATCTTGAGGAGAAGACAACAAGGTTTTCTAACATGTATCAAGGTGTGTTAGGAGGTTTTGACTCACCTACAATTTGTGGATGACACAAGATTGATGGGAGTGGCCAACTTTAGGGAAGCAAGAATTATTAGAGATACTCTTAATGTTTACCTTAGGACCACAAACCAAGTCATCAATGATAAAAAATCCAAAGTGATAGTTTTCAATCTTGATTGAAGGCTTCAAGATAGAATTTTAGAGATCTTAGGATTCATGAGGACTTCTCTCCCAATGGTATATTTTGGGGTCCCTTTGCATTTTAAAAAACTAAAAATAGATATCTGGAGGAATATTTTGGATTGTATAAAAGAAAGAATTAATCATTGGTATCACAAATGGTTAAGCCATGGGGTAGATTAACTTTTTGTAGTAAGTCATTCAGGCCATGCCAAATTATAAATTTTATATCCTTGTTACCCCACGTACCATATGAAAAGAGTTAAACAATATGGCTAGAAAATTTTTATGGAGAGGAGTAAAAGGAGAGAGGAAATGGGTCTTATAAGGTTGGGAGAAATTAAGCCAGCCCAAGCTAAAGAGAGGTTTCAGACTAAGGAGATTAGAGTTTAATAAATATTTGGTTAGAAATCCTTACAAAAGGTGGATCTCCTAACCGACTTCTTTATTCAGTAGAGTTATAACTAGTAAATATTTGGGACAAGTGAACCCAAATGAGGTGAGTTATTTCCCTTTGGATGGTAATGGGTCCTTAGTGTGGCAAGCTCCAAAGTTAGGATCTTAGGTAGTGAAAGATGGATTATTTTGGAAAGTAAGGACGGAGGAGAAGGCACGATTTTGGATAGATTCATGGGATCAATATCCACCTATTATTGATGAATTTCCAAAACTATAACCAACAAAAACAACCATGGAAAGAAGGGGTTGGATCCAAATTGAAGAGGGGTGGATTTAAATATAAATCTCTTTTTATTCATTGGAAGCTTGGATAAAAATTTATTTGGTGGCTAGTGTGGTTGGAGAGAAATGGTAGAATTTTTAGAGAATCCTTTTCATCCTTAAATGATGTTTAGTAGGTCATTTGGAATAAAGTCACAAAAATTATAACAGTGTATGCTAAAGAGGAAACTCAGGGTGATATAGTGACAATGGAGAATGAAGCTAAAGTCCAATAGGGGTAGGATAGAGCTAGTTGGAAACCACCCCTAGAAGGTTGGACTAAAATTAATACTAATGGAGCTATAAAAATAAATCCGAGTAGAGCTAAAATTTAAGTAGTCTACAAGAATCATGTTGGGACAGTGCTCTATTGGGAACTGTAAGGCCTGGGAAGGACCACGAACAATGAAGTAGAAGTTAGCTATCAAATTTGCTTCTATCTGAGTGATAAAACAAGGTTATAGGAGGATAATCCAAGAATATGATTCTCAAATATTGGTAGGAGTTATGGATTGCATGAGGAAATTTGCTTTGAAGATATAGATATTGAAGATTCTTGTGACCCAAATTAAGGAATTGTGGAGGGAATTAGATGATCTTATTCCAGTTTATGTCAGTAGAGATCTAAATAAAGTGGTAGACTTACTAGCTAATATGGGTACTGAGAAGGAGGTAGGGGTTTAGTGGCACAGTAACATGGCTATTTAGGATGAGAGGATTAGGCAAGTTGGTGAGCAAATCCAATGTTTAGCTAATTTAGACAACTATTGTAGAAATATGGTTTAGGAGATTTGGCTCCAATGCTGATTTTCTTTTACTGTTTAAACAAGTGGATAGCCATTGTAGAAATATGGTTTAGGAGATTTGGCTCCAATACAAATCTTATTTTACTGTTGTAAACAAGTGTTCTCATCAGCTAAGGCTAGGAGCAATCTCATCCCAACTTGTAAATGATCTTTGTTTTAATATGAGTTTTTCAAATACTTTTTCAAAAAAAAATAATAGTATACTAAACATATATATAAACAAGAACAAAAATGCTTAAAACTAAAAGAAAATAAAAAATACTTGGCTAGAGAAATAACTAGTTATGGTGTAGAATGGATGAATTGACAATAAGAGATCATCTGATCTAACCATAAACTTCAATATGGCAACAACATTAGTAAGCATCTAAACTCAACCTACTGAGTCTTGAAGTGACAATTTGTTGATACTGAAACAGCTACAAAAGTAATATATATATATATATATATATATATATATATATATATATATATATATATATATATATATATTATTGCGAAGACATCTGCCAATAAGTTGGTTTTCAAAGACCTTTTGTTTGTTTGTGCCTCCAAAAATGCTTTTCCCAAAATGAAATTATTTGAAAAAGGAAAGTCAAAAATCTAGTTTTCATTTCCATTATTGCTTTTGTAGTGCCAATGAAGGTTTTCACTATAGTACATTTTTTTATGATAGCTAAAGAAGTCAATTGTCTATAGAAGGATGTAGTTTTTCAATAAGTTGTAATTATGCTTGCTTTATAACCTAATGAATAAAATCATTCTTTGATAATTGTTTTTTATACAACTTGATTGGGTGATTGTTGATCTTTAATCCTCGTTTTGAATCATAAATAGTCTTTAGTTTGATTGCACCATTATCAAAGACTTTCTCAATTTGGTAAGGACCTAACCACCATGTAAGATATTACTTTTAAAATCCAAACTTGAAGTCATAAAGAAATGCTCAATCTCTCGGTTGAGATGTACATGGTATGATGTGCTTATCATCCTACTTTTGCTAAGATTGTACAAGTTCAATTAATCCTCATCTCGTCCAATGCATTAAGCTAAAAAAGTCATTCTTGTTGAATCATAGAGAGATCGAGTCCAACCTACAAGGTTTGGATTTCAAACTCAATAGGAATTAAAGATCTTACCATAAACCATTTCATAAAGAGTAATATCCATTGATGTCTTCCAAGTTGTATTGTAGGCCCATACTACTTCTTTAAGTCAATGTACCCAATTTTTTCTATGAGAGGAAACTATCTTCATCAAAATATTGTCAAATTCTCTATTGGTAACCTTTACGGATGGTAAGGAGAGGACTTCTTGTAATTGGCTTAATTTTGTTGATGAAGGCAGTGGTTAGTCTAGAAGTAAACTGACCTTGATTTGTAACAATTTTATGTGTTGTTCCAAATCTCTGAAAAATGTTGTCATAGAGAAATTCAAAAACTTTCTCATCCCATGCATGCTACAATAGCTACACTTTCGCACAGTTTGTCACATAATCTATGCAAACCAAGATTATATTCATTAAATTTGTGAGGGTTAATGGAGCCTAAAAATCGAGCCCCCATTTTTCAAATAGCTCCAAGACCAATTATGGATGTAGATTCTTTTCATCAGTTGAAATTAGCCACCCCCATCCATTGACATTGATCACATCTGGCAACACAAGTTTTGGCATCTTTATGCGAAGATGGCCAATGGTACCCTGCTTGCAAAATTTTATGAATGGTTTATTTTGTTACCCAATGTCCACCACAAGGTTCATCCTGGCATGCATGAAGAATATCATATATTTCATATTTCTACACAAATCTTTACAAAACGTGATCAAGACATAATTTGAACAAAATACCAAGTATAAGGACTACTCTCATAAATGAGTTTTCATCGTTCTTTGGGAGAGAAGTGGTTAGGAATCATCCCTAAAATAAGATAGTTGGCAATATAAACATACCATAGAGTATGTAATGAAAGTGCATACAAATGTTCATCGGGAAATGTGTCTTCTACTGGTTCCAAATCATCGGTCAATTGCAAGCATGATAAATGATCAACAACTACATTCTCTTTACCAAGCTTATCCACAATAGAAATGTTGAATTCCTTCAGGAGTAACCAGTGAATAATTGTACCACTAACAATAGCTTTATTCATAAGATACCAAATAGCAGAGTGATCTATGTGAACAAAACTTGATAACCAGTAATAATGTTTGAATTTGTTAATTGCATAGACAACTGCAAGAAAAAAATGGTTACAATATAATTCAATTCAACTTGATTTAAATTTTTACTAACATAATAGATTGTATAAGACTATTTTTCTTCAATTTGACTTAAAACAATACCTAATGCTTGACCAGAAGCATCCGTGTGAATATGAAAAGGTAACACCTAGTTTCATCCCCTTAAGATTGTAGTAGTGAGCTTCTCCTCAAGGGTGTCCAATGCGTGTTGGCATACATCAATCCATTTAAAATCATATTTTGTTAACAATTGAAATAAATGAGCAAGAATTTTACTTAAGTCTTTGATGAGCCGATGAAAGTAACCAGCATGACCTAGAAAACTATGCACATATGATGGTTTTTGCGGTGGAGGCAAAGAGCAAATGATTTTTATTTTTGTTGGATCAACTTTAATTCCATCTGCAAAAATGTATTGTCTCAAAACTACACCCTCAGTCATTTTTCATGGCTAAGAGATAATGTGTATGACAATGTTGAATGACCTTAAATTTTCAAGGGTTTGTTCAAATGTATCCCTATATACAATAAAATTACCTATATAGACTTCAACAAAGTCATTTATCACCAAAAATGGATAACAAGAGTTTGTTCAAATGTATCCCTATATACAATAAAATTGCCTATATAAACTTCAACGAAGTCATTAATCAACAAAAATGGATAACACAACTCGTTGAAAAGTAGTTGGGTCATTACAAATCCCGAAAGGTAATACTCTATAGGCACAAGTTCCCTAAGGACATGTAAAATTTATTTTGTAACTGTTGAATCCATCCAAAAGGTAAAAGTACCGCTTTTCGACCAAAGTATCTAAATCTCTATAAATGGTAAAGAAAAATGATCATTTTTAAGGTTTTGTTCAATTTTTAGTAATCAACGCAAACTCACTACTCACCATTTTTCTTAGGGACAAATTACTAATGGGGAGACCTAGTGGCTATCAAAAATTGGATAAATGAATCCAACATTTAGAAGTTTTTGAATCTCCTCTTTAACAACTTCCTTAAGAGTTGGATTAACTCTGCGTTGAGGCTGATGTACCAATTACGAGTCTTTGTACAAGATTACACCTAAGATTACCCACGTTAAATTTCATATTTAAAATTTGAATTAAATAAGAGTACTATATTTTTTGAAATCTTTGTACAAAATTACACCTATCATAAACAATTTACCCATGTTAAGTTTCATATTTAAAATTTGATTTAAACAAGAACACTATATTTTTTTAATTAAAAATATAAATTAAAATTGTGTTCCAATCCTGAATAATTTTAATTAAATTTTTTAATTTAGTTTTGAAGGTTCTACATTGGGCTTTTTGACCAATAGAAATTTAGGAAACTTTTGTTATATTGTTAAAAAAAAAAAAAACCAAAACTTTTTGAATAACGGATTACCATGTACAAACTAACCAAAAAAAGACACTAGATCAAGCCCTAGGAAAAACAAAAGAAAACAGGAAAGATCAAAAGAAAAAGTGGATCCCCTATTCATGTAGACTAGGGCATGTTGTGAAAGCAACAACAAATATGTAATGTACATATATTATCAATCATTTGTCTAACTTTTATAACCTTGTGTGTGCATTTTTAGGTGTGAAGACAGTATGGTCACTAGACGTCTGACCTGCTAGACGTCTAGGCAGCAGGGCTGCTAGATGTCTAGGCCAGATGTCTAGGCAGTAGGGCTGCTAGATGTCTAGGCCAGATGTCTAGGCAGCAGGCCAGACGTCTTGGTTGCTAGATGTCTTGGCCATACGTCTAGGCAACAGACCAGATGTCTGGGATGTCAGACGTCTTGGTCAGATGTCAAACCAAGTAGACGTCCAGATAGACGTCTAACGAGGAAGACGAATAGGTTCAGGCGCTTTCCTTGGGAGTGGAAACGAACAATTTTTTGGAGGCTTCTGTCGAGAGAGGAAACGAACAGTTGGAGTCTTCCTTCAGCTCTATAAAAGGGACTTGACCCCTTTCATAGTGGTAGAGAGGAAAAAATGTTGAAAACGTTGTAGACGTGAATGTAAAGCTTGTTGAAAATAATAGAAAGAGAAGTTGCCATTGCCTCGTGGTTTTTCCTGCACCTTGCAGGTTTCCACGTAAATCTTTGTGTCACTTGTGTTGTTTCCATGTTTTTATTTTATGTTACTGTGCTTCCTATTGCAGGTATAAAATATGAAGTTTTCCTAACATCTGGTATCATAGCTAAGGTTTTGTGCAAGTGGGAGCTGCAACAATGACAGGAGGTGTAACCAAGTTCGACATTGAGAAATTTGATGGCAAGAATTAATTTACAAGTCAACAACTCTGTAGGTAAATTAAAGGACTCTTAAAGAAAATTATTCTTTAGTATGGTTCAAAGTGATCTTTCATGGGAAGAAAACTTCGTTCTATGAAAGATGAAGGTGGAGGATTTTCTAGTTCATAATGACCAAGATCAAGCCTTGAAAGGGGGTGCAAGTAAACCGAGCAGCATGAAAGATGAGGAGTGGGTAACGCTTGACCAGAAGGCGGTTTCTACAATCTGTATCTGCCTAGCGAACTCCGTCTTGTTCAATGTAGCTGAAGAGAAGACCGCGAAAGCCCTTTGGCAAAATCTTGAAAAGTTGTATGAAAAAAAATCAGCAACAAATAAGGTTTTTCTAAAAAAATAGTTGTATAGCTTGAGGATGAAGGAAAGCTCATATGTTGTAGATCATTTGAATGAGTTTAATAATCTTATCAATAAACTGGTTTCAGTTAATGTGAATATGGAGGATGAAAATAGAGCTATCACCCTACTTTGTTCCCTCCCGGATACTTGGGATCATATGGTGATGACCATCAGTAATTCATCATCAGGAACTCTCAAATTTGATGATGTGGTAGCCGCTTTGTTGGCAGAAGAGTTGAGGCAAAAAACGTCTCTGGAACCCTCGACCAATGAAGCCCTATATGTGAGAGGTTGATCCTTCGAGTAGAGTAAACAAGGTAGAAAACAATCCAGATCTAAGTCTAAAGGACATAAGCAGAAAGGGAAGTGTTGGCATTGTGGGAAGCCAGGACACTCCAAGAAGGACTGTTGGCAATTAAAGAATGGTGAAAAGCAAAATCAGCCATCAGTTGAGGCCAGTGCAGTAGATTCATGAGAGATGGCAACATGTGAAGCCTTTTGTATCAGTAACAGGAGATCTGTTTTATATACTTGGGTTTTGGACTCAGGTGCATCTTTCCACATGTCCCTCCACAGAGACTGGTTTGACAAATATCATCCATATCGTGGTGGAAAGGTTCATTTGGGTGATGATCATCCTTTCAAAATTATGGGAAGAGGGGATATAAGGATCAGGTTGGACGATGGTAGAGAAAGGATGTTATATGATGTGCGACATGTGCCCAATTTGAGGAAGAATTTTCTCTCAATCAAAATGATCAATAAGCTAGGGTATTCTATCACTTTCAGTAACAACTACTGCAAGATTACCAGAGGAGCTCTTGTAGTAGCAAAGGGAAAATATTATGGGACTTTATACCATTTATACGGTGATACAATGGCAAACCATGCAGTAGCAGCAACTTCTATTAAGGATGTAGTAATGCTATGGCATCAACGCCTAGGTCATATGAGTGAAAAATGCTTGAAAATTTTGCATGACAGAGGTATGCTTTCTGGAATTAAGTCTTGTAACTTAGACTTATGTGAGCACTATATTTTTGGTAAATAGAAGAGGGTTCAGTTTACTGCAATTCCTTATAAGATTTCTTATTTTCTGCAACTTATACATTCGGATATATTTGGACCAGTCCCCACTCAGTCCTTGAATGGCGCAATCTATTTTTTGACTTTTATAGATGATTATTCTAGGAGAGTGGGTTTAATTTCTGAAGAAGTCGAAAGCTTTGCAGAAATTTAAAGAGTTCAAAGCATGGGCAGAGAAGAGTTTGGGCAAGTCAATTTTATGTCTCAAGTTAGATAATGGGGGTGAATATTGCTCCAAGGAATTTGAAAAATTATGTATGCAAAAAGGTATTAAGCACAAGAAGATTATACCATACACTCCACAGCAAAATTGTGTGGATGTGCGGATGAATCGCACAATCATGGAACGTGCAAGAAGCATGCTTAGCACAACCATGTTGGAGAAAAAGTTTTGGACAGAGGTTGTTAATACAGATGTTTATCTTATTAACAGGTCACCTACAACTGCATTGGATGGACAGATTTTGGAGGAGGTTTAGTGTTGTAAGCCAGTTGATTACTCTCATCTGTGTACCTTTGGCTGTGATGTGTTTGCCCATGTACCCAAAGAAAAAGGGTCCAATTTTGACCCGAAGTCAAGCAAATGTGTTTTTCTCAGCTATGGAGATATAGTGAAGGGGTATAGATTGTGGGATCCCACTGCCCACAAGATAATTATTAGTCGGGATGTAATTGTTGATGAAAAATCCATGCAAAGGAAGGAGGTACAACAAACTCCTAATGTTGTACCAATTGAAGAAGAAATGAGTGAAGATGAATATGAAAATCAGCATGTTGAAATTTTTGATCAGCATGCAGAACGAGTAGAACAAGTAGAGCAGCCAAAATGGTCACAAGACCAAGAGCCACAATCGACAGATCATTGAGTTAGAAGATCTACACGTCCACAAAAGTGTCCAGAAAGGTATTCTCATGTGTATCAGTCCTCTTTTGCTTTGTTAACTGATGATGGTGAACCTAGTTCATTTCAGGAAGCTAGAAAGTCTGAAAATGCAGAAAAACGGAGGAAATCCATGGAGGAAATCGAGGCACTTCGCAAGAATAAAACGTGGGAACTTGTGGATCTCCCACCTGGAAGAAATACTGTTGGAAACAAGTGGGTGTACAAAGTGAAGAAGAACAACGATGGGCTATTGGAACACTATAAATCTCGCTTGGTGGCAAAAGGCTATGTGTAGAAGTCAGGTGTTGACTTTAATAAAATTTTCTCTCCAGTTGTGAAGATGACTACTATTAGAGTTCTACTTGCACTTGTAGCTGCACAGGATTTGAAACTGGAGCAGCTTGATGTAAAGACTGCTTTCTTGCATGGTAATCTCGAGGAGGGGATATATATGGATTAGCCTGAGGGCTATGAAGAAATAGGAAAAAAGCATTTGGTTTGCACACTGAAGAAATCAATGTACGGGTTGAAACAGGCGCCAAGGATGTGGTACAGGAAATTTGACACCTTCATGAAGAGCCAAGGTTTCAACAGGAGTGAAGCTGACCATTGTGCATACTATAAGAGGTTTGATGATGGCAGTTTTATCATTTTGTTGTTGTATGTTGATGATATGCTGGTTGCAGGCCTTAGCATGAAGAAAATCATTGATCTTAAGGCTCAGCTGGCTAGGACATTTAAAAAGAATGATTTAGGAGTAGCAAACCAAATTTTAGGGATGAAGATACACAGGAGCATAAAAGGAAGAAAGATATGGTTAAGTCAAAAGTCATGTGGAAAAGATTCTACAGCGCTTCAATATGCAAAATGCTAAACCAGTTAGTACCCGACTTCTTCCACACTTAAAGTTGTCTTCCAACCAGTGTCCTAGAACAGAAGCAGAGAAGACAAGCATGTCTCGTGTACCGTATTCATCAGCAGTAGGAAGCCTCATGTATGCCATGGTGAGCACCAAACCAGATATTGCCCAAGCAGTGGGAGTAGTCAGTCGGTACATGGCAAATCCTGGTAAGGCGCATTGAAATGAGATGAAGTGGATATTCAAATATCTAAGAGCCACTTCATATGTTGCCATTTACTTTGGATCGGCAGATTTGCAAATTACAAGATTTATGGATTCTGATTATGGTGGAGATAGAGATGGGAGAAAATCCACTACAAGATATACCTTCACCCTTGCTGGAGGAGCGGTGAGTTGGGCTTCTAAGTTGCAGTCTGTTGTGGCTTTATCAACCACCGAGCGATAATATATTGCAGCGACTCATGCCAACAAAGAGGCAATTTGGCTAGAGCGATTGTTAGGTGACTTCAAGGTAATGCAGGAGAAAATTATGTTGCATTGTGATAGCCAGAGTGATATTCAACTAGTGAAGAATCCAACATTCCATGATCGCACGAAACACATTGATGTCAAGTACCACTTTATCATAAATGTGGTGGAAGACGATAGGATCCTATTGCAGAAAATTGACACTGAAGTGAATCCTGCAAATATGCTTACAAAGTCGGTCAAGGTAGAGAAGTTTGAACGGTGCAAAACTTCTTTGGGCTTGTTGAAAAAGTAACAAGGGCAGCATTGGGCAATTGGCACTGGCTGAAATTTTTTTGGCAAAAGAATTCCCAAATACTGACTTCAAGTGAGAGAATGTTAGGTGTGAAGACAGTATGGTCACTAAACGTCTGACTTGCTAGACGTTTGGGTCAGACGTCTAGTCAACAGGCCAAACGTCTGACCTGCTAGACGTCTAGGCCAGACGTCTAGGCAGGAGGGCTGCTAAATGTCTAAGCAGCAGTCCTGCTAGACGTCTAGGCCAGACATTTAGGCAGCAGGCCAGATGTCTAGGCAGCAAGCCTGACATCTAGGCTGCTAGACGTCTTGGCCAAACGTCTAGGCAGTAGTCCAAACGTCTAGACTGCCAGACGTCTTTGTCAGACGTCAAACCAAGTAGACGTCCGAATAGATGTCTAATGCGGAAGACGAACAGGTTTAGGCGCTTTCCTTGGGAGCAAAAATGAACAATTTTTTGGAGGCTCTCGTCGAAGAGGAAACAAACAGTTGGAGTCTTTCTTCAGCTCTATAAAAGGGACTTGATACCCCTTTCATAGTGGTAGAGAGGAAAAAATGTTGAAAACGTTGTAGACATGAATGTAAAGTTTGCTGAAAATAATAGAAAGAGAAGTAGCCATTGCCCCGTGGTTTTTCCTGCACATTGCAAGTTTCCATGTAAATCTCTGTGTCACTTGTGTTGTTTCCGTGTTTTTGTTTCCGTGTTTTTATTTTCTGTTATTGTGCTTCCTCTTGCAAGTATAAAATCTGAAGTTTTCCTAAAAGACATTGTTATGTCAGAGTGGCTTATATTGTTTTAAGAGTTAGAATTTGTATCTATGCTACTTAGACTTACTCTTTAGAAACTATAAATAATCTTGTGACAATTGTTTGTAATGTTATTTTGAAATTTACTATTTTTTTAAGTTGTTTCAATACATGAGTAAGAAAAAAATCAAAATATGTAACGTACATGAATTATCAATCATTCGTATAACTTCTATCACCTTGTGTGCACATAAAAGACACTGCTCTGCCTACATATCTAGAAGACACTACTCTATCAAAGTGGCTTATATTGTTCTAAGAGTTAGTATTTGTATCTATCATAATTAAATTTACTGTTTAGAATCTATAAATAATCTGGTGACAATTGTTTGTAATGTTATTTTGAAATTTATTGTTGAATTTATTGTTTTGACAAAGGTTTGTAATGTTATTTTGAAATTTATTGTTTTTTGAAAGTTGTTTCAATGCATGAGTATGAAAAAAATCGATTAAACTAACTTAAAATTAAAAGGCGTTTCCTTTTTTTTTTTTCGATTTGGTTAAGGGCTTGAGATTAGAACCACCGACCTCAAACAAACACACATGCGAAACCAATCGATCTACTACCTCCAGCCTAAAATGTTAGGGTAAATGCGAGTTTTTATGAGGAGCCTAGTCCCCCTCGTACCAAGGTTTCAACTTATGTCTCGTGGATGAAACTCCAAAGCCTTACCACTACGGTGGCCTTACCACTACGGTATCCCTTGCAGATAAAACTCTTGGGTAGAGAGAAACCTCTAGAACCACTCTTAGTTGGGTAACAATGTCTTCCCATCCGGGTATATACCACTATCAAGAGGGAAGCCACTAGAGATTTTTATGTGCTAGCTCGGTCTCACATTTGTATAGAGATTCGAACATATAGAGAGTTATTCACAATCACCAATTCACAAACTCAATTAGTACAGGTTTTTATGAGATTTTCTAGTCCCCTCATACTGAGTGAGGTTTGAACCTTGGACATCCTAAAAAGAGACCAAAGCCCTTACCACTGTAGTAAACTTGTAGTTTTATTTATATTTTTCAACAAAATTACACAAGTTTTTATGACAGGTCATGATCCCCTTATATTGAGTGGGGTTTGAACCTTGAACCTCTCAAAGATAAGTCAAAGCCCTTACCACCACAATAAACTTGAAACTTAATTAAACGAAGTAGCTAAAATCATCCTAATGTTTAAAGGGAAACACACATGCGAAACCAATCGATCTACTACCTCCAGCCTAAAATGTTAGGGTAATTGCGAGTTTTTATGAGGAGCCTAGTCCCCCTTGTACCAAGGTTTCAACTTGTGTCTCGTGCATGAAACTTTAAAGCCCTACCACTACGTATCCCTTGCAGATAAAACTCTTGGGTAGAGAGAAACCTCTAGAACCACTCTTAGGTGGGTAACAATGTCTTCTCATCCGAGTATATACCACTATCAAGAGGGAAGCCACCAGAAATTTTTATGTGCTAGCTCGGTCTCACATTTGTATAGAGTTTCGAACATATAGAGAGTTATTCACAATCACCAATTCACAGACTCAATTAGTACAAGTTTTTATGAGATTTTCTAGTCCCCTCATACTGAGTGAGGTTTGAACCTTGGACCTCCTACAAAGAGACCAAAGCCCTTACCACTGTAGTAAACTTGCAGTTTTATTTATATTTTTCAACAAAATTACACAAGTTTTTATGACGGGTCATGATCCCCTTATACTGAGTGGGGGAGAAGTCAAAGCCCTTACCACCACAATAAACTTGAAACTTAATTAAACAAAGTAGCTAAAATCATCCTAATGTTTCAAGGCAAGGAACCTGCAATCTCCTTGTCAATATTATCTTATCCTTTTTAAGAGAGTTTAAACCAAATGGAACTAAGGGAGAAATTTTGAAGTAGTGATTTGTATAGGAGAAAAAGCAAAGTGATGTTTTTATACAAAAAAACATGCGTACATTATTATTTTAAAATATATAGTTTTTTGACAAGCAAAAATAAATAAATTTATTTTAAAATATATAGTTTTTTGACAAGCAAAAATAAATAAATTTTGAAGTGTCAATCAAGGTTCTATCTAGTTGTGATTTCACATTCTTATCCACCAAGTTGAGTTCAAGGTCCTAATCTAGTGGTGATTTCACATTCTTATCCACCAAGTTGAGTTCAAGGGGTTGAGACTGCTTCGTCTTCCTCGAAACAAACCAGCTTCAAGTTTTGATGGCTTTGTAGTGGATGTTTGACCCCAAGTGAATTGTCCAACCCCTGAGCTCCCTATAAACAAAATTTGTTGTACTCTATTCAAATCATTTTAACTTGATTCCAAAAAAAAAAACATGATTATTATCACTCTAAACTTCAGTAAAAATACCATACCATAGTGGATGCTTGACCCCAAGTAAGTTGTCCAATATAAACAAAATTTGTTGTAGTCTATTCAAATCATTTTAACTTTATTCCGAAAAAAACATGATTATTGTCACTTTAAACTTCATTAAAAACACCATACCATAGTTGAGACCCCTTCAGGTAGTTTGGTAGGAAATGAACAATAGCTTAAAATGAAGTAATAGAGTAAAACATGAGAATGTTCTATTGCACAGAGAAAAAAGGCTAAAACCAGAAAAAGGACTTCAAAGGGATTGTAACAAGGACTTTCAAAGGCTAGTTGACTTAAGCAAAAGTGATCAAAATGTCTCATTATGCCTACAAAAGTGATATTGAATAATCGTGAATCAAGTCAAATAATGAAATAGTGAATATATTGTGTTTTAACACAGGGATTAACATATTTGCAAAGATTTAAATTTAAATGCACTCAACTACGACAAGAGGAAAGAAAATGTTTATGGGATTAGAGTTAACTTGTAATCAGAGACATTCTCATTACGCCTAGAAAAGTAATATTAGATAATTGCGAATCAAGTGAAATGATGAAAAAGTGAATATTGTGTTTATCACAGGGATTAGCATATTTGCAAAGGTTTAAATTTAAATGCATTCAACTACCACCACAGGAAGAAAATAAATTGTTTACGGGATTAGAGTTAACTTTTGTCAGGATGAATAGAAATAGTTTATTGGTATTGAATTCAAGTTCGCTTTTGGTAGGAAGAATTGAAAAGGTTTATTGGGTTCGAGTTCGCTTTTAGAAGAACAAAGAATTTTAGACACCGACAAGCAAACAATCATATTTCTACTTATGGTGCTCCAACATCTAACAAATTATATGGTGCTCCAACATGTTGCAAATTATATTCATCACTATAACTAAACATACGATCTTGCTTTCATATGCCTGTAATGATTATCCTTAACAATAAGCACCCAAGAGTATTTTGCTAATATAGTGAAGCAATTTTCCTAGACAGAGGAAGGAGATTGAAAAATCAAAAAAGACCAGGTAAAATCCAAAATCCTAGACAGGAAATGAGTTTGCACTTGCGTGACCTTGGAACTGAAGCTGATATTCTTATGGCTTAACTAAAGACCAGGTAAAATCCAAAATCCTAGACAGGAAATGAGTTTGCACTTGCGTGACCTTGGAACTGAAGCTGATATTCTTATGGCTTAACTTCTAAGTTTCTTATGGCTTGACTTCTCAGTTTTAATCATTGTACTCTGGAGGCCCTGCAATCCTTCTAATAGCCTGAATGAAAAACACTATAATACTCTTGTAGTTTACTTGATAAGCACATTTAATTTAGACAGACCAACACAGATGGAAACAATCACAGACATATACCTCAAACATGTATCAGTTAAGAACATCTGTTTGACACCTGATTACCAATATCATTTTACCCCTCAAAATATTTCCTAAAACATAAATCATGTATTTATTGCAAATTTTTTCTTCACCAAGTGAAGATATGCATCCATAAGAATGTGAAAAGGAACAGAACTGCAGGACAAGCATAGATCCATTAAAATTAAATATTACAGCTCTATTAATGTCATTTCATTAAGCCATTTCATTACTAATGAAAATTGAATATACATGTTTCTGAATGTTAAATTTCCTATGTTGAACTAATAGGCTGCCCATTGAGAGAGAGGTATATGTTAAAAGCAACAGGGCATTTTGCAGGAACATGATCAAAGGTCTTTGTCACTTTGTCAGCCTATATACAGAATATCCTCCACGGTACATGATACCCATAAAGGTAGTATACCAACCAAAGAGATGGAAGATTTTCACTGGATGGGAATTTTTTACAAGGGTTGCAGACAGACAATTCTAATCCAGACTTGTGGGTTCTCCAAAGATCAATATCAGTAATCATTGTGCCATCTTTACCAACAGTGGAAGATCATTAAAGCAACTAACCAAATCAGATGCATGATTGTGATTAAAAGTTTTCCACTGCCAAAAAAAAAGACCACCACAAACAAATCAAAAAACATCAGGATGAAAACGTCCTGGCATTGAATTTCCTTCTTCTGCCCTCCTGAGATGTATCGTCAATGCATAGTTGTTTATCTGCATGGAAACAAAGGAACAAGTCAATCAGCAATGTGAAAGACACCAAAGGAATCAGTAAATTCCCTGGGTTAAAAGCTAAATGAGCAAAATATCTAAAGTAAAGACTCTAAATTTGCACATTATTCAAAGCTCATTGTCCATAATGTACATATAAAAGTCATTTCCTTCAATACTTCTAGAACATGATCAAGTGTGAAACAAACGTCAGTTTTCAGAAAATAATGAATAGATTAAAAAATGCAATTAGTTCTAGTGACACTTCATCTCAAAACTGATACATTTCACAGTGAACATACAAAGTGGAAAGATTCAGGGCTCAGTGCAAACTTCCAATGCTTTTCTTCAGTCAAAGATGAGTCCAGAAGAGTTACTAGAAACCTAGGGAAAATTGAACTCTCAGCACAACGTTCACAAAGCAAAACCACAAAAAAGATCATGCTCTTTCCACAAAATTACTGAATGTGACTTTACTAGTAAAGCATGTAGAAGACATTGTTAAGAGTTCAAGCATTTTAGAATTCTAAAGACAAATTTAAGCATTTTATTTCTTAGAAAGCAAGAGACTGCAGTAAATATTCATGAGAAAACAATGTATATGGAATATTTAACCAAAATCTAATATTACTCCCTAAATCAACCAACAAGTCCATGCCATTCGCATTTCCACCAGCAATTTGTCACTTTGATTTTAAGCAAATGCTGTAAACCATTTTGCAAATGTCCCTTGCCAATTGTTGAATAAGATTAAGTCATGATGTAAGGCTGAAATACTACAGCCTCTGCTTCCCTGCCAATTTTTGAAAATTAAGCCATGAAGTAACACTGAAATGCTAGGCCTTTTCCTGTCAAGTTGCATATCATTATAAGCTACAAGTTTCAGTACATGAAATGCTACAGCCTCTGCTTCCCTGCCAATTCTTGAAAAAGATTAAGCCATGATGTAACGCTGAAATGCTAGGCCTTTTCCTGTCAAGTTGCATATCATTATATGCTACAAGTTTCAGTACATGCAACTTGACAACAATCAACGTCCAAGAACTTAACAGCAATAACATTTGAAAACCAAAATACTAACCAGTGATGGAATTGTTGACGGCATACACTGTAAACTTGCACACTACAAAGAAAGGCATATCCTCTAAACTTTTAGATTATGAAGAAACTGGTCTTTATATGTGAGTTTCTTTAATTCATATAGAAAAATTATATTGAAAATAAAGAAATTCAATTATTGCCATTTAGAAGAATAACCTCCCTCATACCAATACTGAAATATATCAAATAGATACAAAGGTGTATTCATCCATTACTCAATTCTATATTTAAAATATTAATCCTATTACGTAACTGTGCTGGCAGTTTACAAAAAGGCTTTATTTTATCCAAAAATGAGATCAGAAACATTTCATGATCTTAAAATGTAGAAATGCTCAGCCGTACCTAAGAAATCTGCAAAAGGAATAACAACTTAATGCATTGGTCACTAACTATTTCTCACCTCTAATGTCCTAACACGTTCTTGATACTGGGCAACAAGTTGTTGTAGGTGCTGCAGTTCTTTTGCTTTCTCTTCTTGCTCCAACTGGCGATCACGTTGAATGGCTACTGCACGCTTAAGGATGTTATTTTCATGAAGCAACTCTCTGACCTGTTCTTTAAGTGAGGTAACTTCCTGAGCTCATAACACAAACAAAATCAAGATGTTTATAATTTAGTAGTAACCAAAATGAATTTGCGCGAATGAAGAGTCTAACAAACAAATTCACCTTATACAGAACCTCAGCTGATGCCCCCGACCGAGCCATGACAGTCTTTTCAAATGCCTCCAAAGTCCTTGAAGCACGAGCTCTTGCATCATCCAAATTAGATGCATTCTTCATTTCTATAACAAGAAATTCAGCCCACTCCAGTCCATCGGCAGGAAAGCCAGATTTACCATTTAACTGATCAAACTCTAGATTAATAGAATTGCTATCAAATGCTCGTTCAGGACAAGGTCCTAGGACACAGATAAGCAACAAAAGTTACAACCATCTAATGTTAAAAACATGATTTACCTTCTCTAATATGCACTAGCTCCTAAACAAATTTCAACAAAGCAACCAATTACAAAATAGAAAAACACAGGGTATCATCATAAAAGACTTTGATCAACTAAAGCTGGAACTTTTAGATATATGCTCTAATACTAACCTTGAACTGGCTGGCTATCTGAATGAATCAGACCATCAACAGCAGAAGAGGCATTCTTCTCAGATGAGTTGAGACAAAGATTACTGAGGCTCTTGATGGCATGATCCATATTTTCGTCACAAGACTCAAAAACTCTCTCAACCAGCTGAAAAGATTCATTATAAATGATCAGTTTGGTTACTACATGTTTCTCACAACTAACCCAAAAAGACACTAAGCAAAATATCCACCGAAATCCAAAGTTAGTTGTCTAAAAATAAATTCACAAGCTCAGAAACTCGACAAACATTCAGAAATAGTGTTCCTGACTGAGAAGTAGAAATATTGAAACTGGAACTATTAACTGGTAAATTCATGCTACTAAGAATCCACGCTATGCAGATGACCAAAGATTATCTACTCACCACTAATAAGCCAGGCAGGACTAAATTAACTGGCAAATGTCTGCTTCTATACGTTACACAATACTATATTGGCAACTAGATGTTGGCGTTCTGTTGAATAATTTAAGACTTTTAAGTCTTTCAAGCTATGTTCCAGAGTTTCTGGGACAGACAAGACAAGTCTTAGGGATAACTGCGATTTGGCCCCAATTTCAAGAACAGCAAAGGATGGCCGAGGGATGGCATACATAAAAACAGATACAAAATTGAATCAAAGACGCATAATGGAATTTTTAAGAATGGCAATGTAAAAGTAAATTAAGTAAATAACACTACCTCAAAGGGCCCAAAATCATAAAAATAAAAAAAACGAGAAAACCTTAGGAATGCATGACAGCTTGAAGTTTGAAAAATTACAAATTCCAACCATACTCCAAAATCCTACTATACAGTCATAAGCAAAATGAAACATGAAAAGCCTAGACTCTAAAAAATCATATACCATTGTCAAAATCAATCTTCCACAGGATCATCTACGATGCAAAATCAACTATATAACATTGTTAAAATCATAGTTATGAAACTTGGCATTGAGTCCAAGAGCAAGTTGCTCAATTTAGGTTTTTTCTTATTCGCCTAGCTTTTTTCTTTTACTCGGGGAAAAACTCACTTCCTAAAACTCGCAACTTTTTCCAGGTCTGATAAAGAAAACTTGGCCATACTGCAATACTCAAGGAAACGGCATAGAAGTTCTTTTTTTTTTTTTTTTTTTCCAAATCGGCTTCATTTTTGCTGTTTTCACTGGTAGAGAGAGCAGAGAAAAGATGAAGGAAGCCAGAAGAAACACACATTTGCATCCTAAACACAAACTTTTCCTAGATTCCAAGAATTTAACGGCCACCTAGCAGTTACAGTTGAGGTAAAATAATAAGTTCCAATTGTTGATGCTTAAAACCAAGGTTCCACGAGCCTGGGGGACGGGGGGATGGGTTTCGGGGGACGGTGGGGGACGGCAAGCTGATTTTAGGGGATGGCTCGAGGACGGCTGGTATAATACTATGAAAATTGAAATTTTTAAAAATTTAGAATAATCTACACATCTACACATTCAGAATTCTACACACAACAAAAATGATATTAGGATATTCATATTGATATTAGTTACTAAGTGCAGCCATTTAATTGTTTCAACTTTCAACAAATATAACTTGAAGGTTCAGCCAAGGATATCAAGTGCAATCTGCCAATCTCTAACAGTTAACCAAATTAGTTGCTATTGCTCAAGTAATGAATGCCACATTGTTCAGCTTTTAAGTTTTAACATTCAAACAATAAGTTATAACAGTCATCATTTTTTCAGCCACCAATGTTCAAGCAAAGACTGTCATTTTTTAATTTTTTTTCAGTCACTAACTGTTCAAATATGACAGCAATCAGCATAAATGGTCAGCTACTATAACCAAATAGTAAATAGTAAATACTAAATAGTGAAATCAAAAATCTGAAATACTCATAGTCCCCATGCTCATTTACAACAAAAAGACTCAAAAGAGTTTACATCATAAAACTAAGTACTAAATACTAAATACTCATAGGAATGAAACTGTATGGAGGAACTCCTATGGAACTTTTGTTGGGCTATCACTATCAAAATCTGTATCACTATCTAATGAGCTGCCCTCATCATCTAAGTGAAGAGCCTCGAATGAAACTCCAACCAACCCCTCCTGACTCTCATCCTCATCAATATGTCTTGCATCCTCTGGATCAACATCCCATCGTGTAGCTGGAGATTGCTTGTACTCTGGCTTAACTCTCTCACGAAGGCGAAGAGAGTCATGCATTGTAACTAGCTTCTCCACTCTGCGAGAGGTAAGTCTATTCCTCCTCACATTGTGGATAAAGTTGTATGTAGACCAATTCCTCTCAGTAGCAAAGGAACTAGAAACCTGTGAAAAAACCCTAATTGCAAAATGTTTCAAGTTACGTGTGCTATCCCCATATAGTTGTCAAGATCCAATGGGATTTTTTTGGGCAATGGTAGCCCTATCCTCCATACACTCTGGTTGGCTGAAGCAAAGGCCCTAAAGATTAGCAAATTGGAGCCACACATCTCTAGGATTTGAACCCTCCTCCCTCGCATATATCTTTCTAAGGGCATTCAAAAACCCTTGTCTCACCTCTGGATCATAATGGGGAGCCACTCTCCCAGGCCTAAGCTCATACCACTTTGGGTTTACTGCATACGCTGCCATATCAAGGAGGGTGTTTATCCTATACCACCTCCTCTGTATCATAGGCCTAATGTAGGCCTCATAGAATAATAGGGATGGATCTCTAGCAGAAATGATTTTTTAATCTCCCCTAACAAGCTATAAAAAATCTCATAGATCTCTCCTAGATTAGGAGCATCTGTGTCAGCATATTTGATGACTGCAACAATTGGGGCAACAAAAGATACAATATACCTGCAAGAAATCAAAAAACAAAATTTAAAAACTTAGACTATATGTCATATGAGCAATCCAATTTAAAACTAAAAATGAAAAATCGTAAATTACATTTCTTACTTGGCTTGAGTCCACCAACTATCATCCAATGTTTTGTCTCTAATTTTTTTTCCCTCCTACGTCCTTGATTCCGGCCACCTTTTCAACTTCGTGCATACTACCATGGATTGTAGAGCATCTTGCACCTCAATCATCCTCTCCAATAAAATGAAGTAGGTGGTGTATCTAGTGTCTCCTAGTTTGATGAACTCCTTTGAGAAGGACCGAAAGAGGGCTAAAGAAGTGTGATGGTTGCAAATGAAAATTTGCATATCTTTGGCTTCTGCAACCATAGCCTTCACCCAATCTATCCTCCCAATGTCCTTCAATGCATGAACACAACACAGGGTCCAAAAAATATGTCTATATGCATGTTCTATCATTTTCCCCACACGTTGGCTAATTGGGGCTGCATCTATAACTACTTGTAGTGTACAACAAAAATGGTCTCATTTAAACAACCATAGCTGCCCTTAAACACAGTTTTGCAAAAATTACACAGCCATGTTCTTGAGCCCCCAAATTTTTTTTTGCCTTGGTCACAGTTGGTTACAAATTGCAGCAAAGGTTTTTTGATGTTGAATGGACCCTTGGCATATTCTTTTAATAATGGAGATGGATAGTCAAAACTGGTTTGAGAAGCGCTATTGTCCCCTTTGGAAGTTTGGGGTTGGATGGTAGAGGATGAATCCCTAACAGTAGCAACATTAATATTTATATTTTCAGTTTCAGTTTGGTTTCCCTCCTCCAAATTAATTTTAATTGTTGGCCATGTTTTATGTTGAAATAAAAATATAAAAATTTCAAAACAGCTTGGAAGAGGTAATTAAAATTTGAAAACTTCAACACAAACTTGTATTTTTGCTAGTGTTGTTGCTATCTCTATTGTTGTTGCCTGCTAGTGTTGTTGCTATCTCTGTTGTTGCTGCCTGCTAGTGCTGTTGCTATCCCTGCCCTTGTTGTCTGCTATTGCTGCCTCCTTTTGCTACCCCTTGCTGTTGTTGTTGCTTGTTGTTGCTATCCTGCCCTTGCTGCCTACTGTTGTTGCCTCCTTTTGCTCTCGCAACTCTCTTTTTCTTCTTCACTGTTGAAACTTGAAAGATGAGTGTTACTCTTTGTAACTTTGTTTTGACTTATTTTTTTCTTTTCACTTTATATAGAGTTTCTTTTCTTTTAGGTTTAGGGTTTGGGGGAAAATTAAAATGGGTCCCACCCCCTACCTTTTTATTTTATTAAATTTTAGTTTTTAAATTTTTCTTTTGGCCGAGGACGCCCAACCGTGGGGGGCAGTTGGGTGTTCCCTGGGACGTTTGGGCACTTTAGACGGCTAGAGCATCCCCAAACGGCGCCCAGTCATCCCCAAAAGTGCCCAAATGTCCCAGGGAACACCCAACCGTCCCTAGGGACGGCTCGAGCATCCCCAAAGAGACCCAACCGTCCTCGAGGATGCCCCAAAACAGGGGTCATCCCGGGGTGGGAGGTTGTAGGCCTCAGGCGTCCCGGGGACGTTTCCCCACCATCTCCCAAAAGGAGGACGGCGGGGAAACGTCCCCGCTATTGTCCCCCGTGTTGGGGGACAATAGCGGGGAACGGGGGGACGTGTCCCTCAAGGGAGAGCACGTGTCCTCGTGTAACCTTGCTTTAAACCTAGGGCATATTTTCTTCAACTTTTTTTTTCTAATTATTTGATGATTGTTTGCATATGCAGCCATATCGAAAGATAATAACTTGGAAAAGAGACCCAGCATGGAAGTATGTGAGGGAAAAAGACCTAGCTTGGAACCATGTGAGGGAGGGTACAAAGAAGAGGGAACTTTACTGCAACTTTTGTGATGGCAGAATTTTTGGAGGCATAAACTGCCACAAATACCACTTAACAAGGAAAAAAGACCATGATGTCAACGCCATGTAAACAAGTGAAGGATGAAGTTAGGAGAGAATGCATTGCCTTTCTAGAAGATTATGATGAGAAGAAATAGCTGAGAAAAAGAACAAGCAAAGCAATGAATGCTCCTCCTCCTCGGCCTCCTCCTGTTGAGGGTAGTGCCTTTGGCTTTGGCCATTTTCAGCAACACCACACTGGATCAAGTCCATCAATGGCAAACCTAGGGAGTGGTATAAATGAATCCTTTTTTGTGGAACATTCTACTCCAAGGTCACTACACTTACTTAAGGGCATGATTGCATGGAACTAGGAGAAGCACAAGGTTGCGAGGAAGGCTTGTGCAAGGTTCTAGTATTTTCCAAAATTCCTTTCAATGTGACAAGGTTTCTATATTGGCAGGGAATGGTAGATGCTCTCACCATTTGCATCCCATGATTTGAAGTGCCCAATTATGATAATTTTATGGGCCCTCTCCTTCAAGAATCCATAATAGTTGGTTCACACACAGCACAAAATATGGAAAGGAAAGGGTTGCGCAATCATGTCCGATGGGTAGACAAACAGGATGAAATGGACATTAACCAGTTTTTTTATTGTTCCAAAAGTTAAGACTGTCGAAATGCTTGTCTGACTCACAAACAACAAAACAACATATGTGGCAACAAGAAGGATTTTGTAGGAGAGATCCCCCACGATTTTTTGGACACCATGTACAACCCATTGTCTCGATTTGCTTTTCAAAGACATTGAAATATTGGGTTCTCTATTTGAAGAGCGAGTTCACTAATGGAAGGGAGCCTGTGCAAACTAGAGTGACACGATTTGCCACAAACTTCATTACATTGCAAAGCCTCTTTGATTCAAAGGGGCATTGGGCAATTGGGTTCTCCAATTGATGAGCCAGTTCACTAATGGAAGGGAGCTTGTGTGAGTTGAAGTGACAAAATTTGCCACAAACTTCATTACATAGCAAAGCCTCTTTGATGCAAAGGGACATTAGGCAATTGGATTCTCCAATTGATAAGCCAGTTCACTAATGAAAGGGAGCTTGTGCGAACTGGAGTGACATGATTTGCTACAAACTTCAATACATTGCAAAGCCTCTTTGATGAAAAGGGAGCATTAAAGAGGATGTTTGTGAGCAAGGAGCGGAATAAAGTTGTTGTTGCTAGATATGGATTCTGTAGTGAGGTCCATAGGGTGTATGAACAAGTATTTAAAGGGCTCTTTTGGACAACTATTAACGAGGCAATTACAAGACTTGAGTCACTTTTTTTTTCATTTGCAAATTTTACATTATAATCCATATGTCAAATAGACAAGTTGCTAACAATATCTAAATCTCTCATTTGACTTCAGGTAGTAGAGCCTCAGATGAGGGTTCTTTGTCTTGTTGATGGAGAAAAGATCACAAATGGGGTACCTATATGAGCCAACTGTCTCATTTCATTACTACACCAAGCACAAATACAAGTTGATTGATCGTCAATGGACTTAGCTCCATAGGCCACTACATGCAATGGCGTACTTCTTCGATCCCAAATTCTTTTATGATGAATCATTTGATGATGTATGAGGCCTTACCTGGATGGTTCTAGATGAGAACATTCGCAATACGATACAAGAGGAGTTGCAATATCACAATAAATATGAGGGCTACTGTTTCAAGACCCCACCATGCATTTAAGGAATGGCAATTAAGAGGTCAAGTAACCCTTATGAATCAACTTATTATTGATTGTCTTCTATTTTTTTTGTACACATGCTCACACACGCGCACACACCACGCCCCACGATGGTTTGAACCTAGGTCTCCCGAAAGAAAGGAAAGCCTAATGGCCTAACCACATGGGTGTCCCACGAGGATTTCTCTTCTAATTTTTTTTTATTAAGTCTTAATTTACAATTCTACATAAATTATAGGGGGTTTCATTAACAAGAGTTGATGTAAGAGACCTGTTAATCAGGTAACACACAGTAGTAACTGCTTCAGGCCAAAAAAAATTGTTCTAGACCAGCACTGCTTAACATACTCCTAGCCCTCTCCATCAGTGTCTTGTTCATCCTTTGGGCAACAATTTTGCTAAGGTGTATAAGGAGTTGTCTTACAACGCTAAATTCCATGCTCCTTGCAAAAACTATCAAATTCTTTGCTACAAAACTCTCCTCCATTGTCTATTCTAAGAGACTCTATATTTCTTCATGTTTGGTCCTCAACAAAAGCTTTGAACTCTTTGAACTTAGTAAACACTTAAGATTTTCTTCTTAAAAAATAAATCCATGTCATCTGTGAATGACCATCAATGAAAGATACATAATACAATGATTTAGATAATGAAGGTACATCAATTGGACCCCATACCTCACTATGCACTAAATCAAGTAAATCCATGAATCTATGAGAGCTCGAGTAGAATTTAACTATTTTTTGTTTTCCATTAAGACAATGTTCACAAAACTCAAAATCAAAGAAACATCATTTATCCCTCAACAAGGTTTTTACTCACCAAGGTTTTAAGACCTTTGTCACCAATATGACCAAGCTTATAATGCCACAACATAGTCTTATCTGCCAATAAGTTGCTATCTGGAACTGATGTATTGTTGCATGCAATCGTCTTAGCATCAAGACGAAACAGTGTCCCATCACGTACTCCTTTAGCAAGTACTATTGATCCACGAACCATAGTGACTCTTTTGTTAAAGATCACTTGCACACCCAAGTCATTCAGGTTACTCACAAAAACAAGGCTTAATACCAAACCAAGAATATGCAAGAGCGCACAACAAGCCTAGACTTTTAATTCGACAAGCAAAATAATTTATGTCTCGCACAAGATGCAACATATGCTCTAGGAAACCCTTTCAGGAAAAACCCAGCAATCAAGGAGCACTCAATGTATTATTCAGTAGTCAACAATTTGCTTTTTATAATACAATTCCCTCGGAGTATCCACTTCTTCAATCCTATTTATTAGGAAAGCTGGAAATAGACCTGCAATAACACAATTGTCTTGCAGTAACAGTGCTGGAAATGGACCTGCAGTAATGCAACTGTACTACAGTGACAATGCTAGAAATAAACCTGCAGTAATGCAGTTGTCTTGTAGAGACAAGGTGTTGGAAATAGACCTGCGGTAATGCAGTTGTCCTGCAGTGACACAATGCTGGAAATAGACCCTGTAGTAATGCAATTGTCCTATAGTGACACAGTGCTGGAAATGGATTTGCAGAAACAGCTGTCCTGCAGTGACACAATGCTGAAAATAGACCTACAGTAATGCAGCTGTCCTGCGGTAGAACTGTAATAACACAGCTGTCCTACAATAAAACCATGGTCTAGTTCACTAGTTTTTCTTTCTTTAAATATACTCTTGACATAAGACATGAGAGAGATAATGTTTAAAAGGTGTATGACACTTATTCCCAACATTCTGCCACAAACCTTAAAGACAACACCCCAGAGGTTTTGAATCAATCAAGAGAATCCATTGCAAAGTAGCACATAAAACTCAAACTCCTACCCTACTCCAACGTAGTAAATCAGCCTTCGACAATCAACAAGACTTTTCCAAAACAAACCCTCACAGAGCAAAATGCGAAAGCATGGATTCAATTCATCAAAAGCACAAGATCAAAACCCAGGCAACGTCTTCTCGTTCATGGTAGGCACCCCACATCTTCAGGATAGCTAACCACCCCTCGAGACATTTTAAAAATGGCCCCCAAGTCCCAAAATTGCAAAATGCCCGAGAGGATGCTCTGTTTGTCCCAAAATCTGCAAAACACCAAACATAGTGATACAAGGGCCTGGAGACATCTTTGTTTAACAATGCTTTCAAGTTCCTTCTAACATTTAATTATTCCATTCTCAATTAAGCAATTTGGGCTCTTGTAAGGGATTAATAGCAAATTGTTTTTCATGATTATGTGAAAAGGTCTTACTACCTTCTCCCTATGCCTAGATAATATGTAGTTGCCCATAAAGCTTGAAATATGGAAACCACCTTCAACTAAGAAATACATTATAAATTTGTGAAAAAATAACCATTTGTGTAAACATGAAAAGTCCATTGACTACTACTATACGATAAAATGTTCCTTCTTAGAGTTCATGTAGATTTTTGAAATTTCTTTGGACCTAAACTTCAAGTTCATGAGGGAACAAAAACTACAAAAAAACAAGAGTCACCCAACTGTGCTTATAATACAACATTTTCTCAGGTTTAATCTTTGTCCATCGGTTTCAAAAACAAAAGGTTTTTACAACTTCAAGTATAATTTATGCAGATTCTTTTGTATAAAGATTTTTATTTTCTTTTCAAAAATTTGGGGCATGTTTCGTTTTAGTAATTTAAACAATGTAAACATCATATCTATAGACATATCCTCAATTACCCTCATCACTATTGATTTTCCATTTTTCTAGGGCAACAATGGTAATACCAACCACTGCAAAAGCATTCAATCGATGCCAAACATGTCAACAACCACCAAAGTGCATCACAGTAAAACAACATGGCACACAACCTATTAGAAATAATTTATTACAATAGTTCGGAATTCTAGACGGAGCATCGTTTGTAACGATCTCCTTGTTTGTATCAAGCTTTGTTCATAATGATCACATCGTTAGTAACGATATTGCATGTATTTAACATCATGTTGAATCAATAATACTATTGCATTCCTTACAATGGTATCAAAGCAGTTGTTACATTCTAAGAATGATTCGAAGGGCAATGGGATCCTTTGCTAGTGTGGTTGCTGGGATTCAAGCACTGGTGTGGTTTGTGCTCGACCGTGAACATCCAAGACCAATGTGCCATTGCTAGTGAAAACACTTAGGGAGTAACACAAGCCCAAATCTGGTTTCTCCATCAACTCTTTTGCAGATCCATCACTCTATTGACAGAGGAAACCAACGAAGATAGAAGTCAACCATCCATGATCCAACGCCCAATCGACCAACTCTATGCTTGACAACAGCCTATGTGATAGATGACCACAACAATTGTGTTGCATCTGAATTTGAGGAGGAGATCATGCACAACAGAAGAGTGGTGAACCCAAGTTGAGCGAAGAGTGGATCGATCAATAGCGATTGTTGGCAAGATCTGCCACTATCAACCCCCAACAAGATCTAAGCAATATCTCCCTCTATGGCTGACTTTAATCATACCTATGAGATCAAGTAGCTATTAGACCTACATATGATAAAATTATGTGAAGTAGGGAATTGCAAACCAAACCCCTCTAGAAAGTTTGACATGCTAGCTCTCGACACAATGGTCATGGAGCAGTCCTAGAGCTATGGCATTGATGGCAAGCAAGTCGACGTCAATTGACAGTGACAATCTGCCATGTCACCAATGAAATCATTGCAGAAATGGAGTGTATGTGTGGGGAAAGGAGGTAGCGGATTGAAACCACCGAGGCAGGAGTCATCGACCGCTCGTACGCATGACAAGATACACCTCGTTGTACATGCTCAACACGCCCTAATTCACCACGCTTAACCCTTGCTTGGCCTTTTGCTCCGATTTTGTCATCGACAAAGCCCAATTCATAGTCACAAACACTCTGATGCCATGAATTTGTTTCCCAAGCAAAGAATGTGAATCCTCTATATTTGCACTATAAATCCAAGTGGAAGGATTTCAAACCCGTGAAAGTAAGCTCGACCTTTGCCTTGACTATCCAAATCAAAGACCCTGTGTCCATTGATCAAGCCATGCATGCCCTCAAGAATCCGGATGCAATCGTAAAGGAGGCCACTAAGGAGGAGTAGATGAATGTCGAGGCCCTAGAAGTTTTGAGACAAGCACCCCCTTCCCCACCAACATAGGGCTCAACATGAAACCCAAAAAATTCAAATGTTCATTTTTCACCTACCATTTAATTTTTCAAATTTGATGTTTCTTTTAAAGGGAGTTTAAAAAATTAAACTTTCCCATTTTACATGCACATTAAACCAAGCTATATATTTGGTCTTTGAAAGGAGGTTTAAAACTTTGAAAGAAAACATCAGAAGTTCAATTCCTTCGGGCGCTCATTTGAAAGATTTTTAATTTGCATGGTGAAGACTTTATATTTGCAAGGGTAATTATTATTTTTATTGGAAAAGATGATAGGGAGCAACTTATAAAGACAAAGGCAATCTCTTTTATTTTTTCAAAGAAACAATTAGGGAGTCAAAAGGAATTCATAGGCAATTTTTTTAAAAGAAAAAAAAAAGAGAGAAAGAAATTAGGAAATTATAAGGGACAAATTTAAAAGTGCATATTCTTGAAAAAGAAATTTGGAATTCTTTTTAAGAAAAAAATGCAAGATTTTTATATAATTCTATAGTTAGAAAAAAAATAAAAATTATAGAACATTATTTTTTTAACAAAAAAGGACTGCACTATATATATTAAGAGCAATTAGGAGTTATAACGGTGTAATTATAAGTTTATCAAAATGCAATTGATTTAAGGATGATATATTATAAGGTGAATATTTTGCAAAGTGTAAAAGGTGCAATATTGGCAGAGTCCAACACCTTCCCTTTTTCATGTTTTGCATTTCATGGTTTGGAATTCAAGCTTTGTATCATTTATATTCAAGAAAGAAAAAAAAAAACAACCCTTTATAAAACCTTAAAGGTTTAAAGAAATGTTCGACATATATAATGCCTCTATTTAAAGGTAATATTGTCGCAACTCATTATTGCACTTAACACCTAAAATAGCTGCAACAACAATGTATGGGTTCTATCCCTATAAATCGTCGGGGAGTAATAAGGCAAACCCAATTTGTTCACTCACTCCATCATTCACCCTATTCGCCACTATCGCTCGACATAAAACCTAAAATTAAGATTCTCCAAGCATATCAAGGAAATTACAACCTAGTATGTGAAAGTCTTTTTAAGAAAGTGTCATAGACAAGACAAATCCCTTTTCGTACTACCTAAATACCACATATTGTGCTTTTTCAAATACCCCAAGGTCTCTCCAACGTACAACCACGTATATCGAGACGACTAGCTGCTTCCGTATACTAACAAATATATCCAAAGGACGAAAGGTTTGATGTATCGAAATTTTGGTATATTGAAAAAGGAACCATTTGGAGAAATAAGGAACCCTCACCATGACCACTCCAAAAGTCTTTCTTACAAATTCACAGCTCCTAAAAGGTCCCAACTTTGGACCATGGAAGACAAAGATGAGAACCATCTTGCAAGTTGAAAAACTTTGGGATATTGTGACTGGCAAAGTTACACAACCTCAAGACCTCAACCAAGAAAGATGGTCAAGGTCATGTAGATGCACGAGCACTGATGCTCATCACCCTTGCTACAACTGATGTGATCTAACCACATATTTGTGAAGCAAAGACCTCCAAGCAAGCATGGGACACACTTACTACCATCTACGAAGGGAAGAATCAATCCACCATTTTTACCCTTCAATCACAACTCCACACACTAAGAGTGGCAAAGGGAGAAAGTAGAGGCAATTTCTTGTAGACTCGCAAAGGTGAAGGCAAGACTGAATGCCATGGGTGAACAAGTGGAAGACAAGCTCTTAGTCCCAATTATACTTCGAGCTTTACCAGATTCATTTAGAGTGCTCATAACCTCCTTACAAGTGTCAAATAAGACAGTTTTCTTTGAAGAGTTGATCAATTTGCTGCAACAAGAAGCAACCAACAAATTGAGGGATCAATTGTCAAACAATGCACTCATCACTAAGAAATTTGGGAACAAGAAACCACAAAAGGGTTCTTCACATAAAGGTCCTTCATCCTCCTCATCATCATCACAGAAGCAACCTCAAAAACAAAAGAGGTACTGCCATACCTGTGAAAAGGAAGGACATAAAAAGCATTGTTGGTATAATTCAGCAACAAAGGGCATGTTCCAATTGAAGAATCAGATTCTAATTCTAATTTTGAAAAGGCACACAAAATGTTAATGACAAAGGCAATATCCAAACCCAAGGATGATGTTTGGCACATTGATTTTGGTGCTAGCAAGAACATGACAAGGGGTAAAGAGTGGTTTGATTCCTTGGAAACCAAAGAAGGCAAACCAATGACAATCGCAATGGATAAAACCTACAAGGTCCACGGAGCAAGCCATGTTCCACTTAATCTTCTAGATTGGAAATGCACAATCAAAAAGGTACTATATGTACAAGGCTTGGTAAACAACTTGTTGTTTGTGCCACAAATACTAGATCGAAACATGGTGGTAGAATTTAAAGTTGATAATGGCCACACAAGAAGTGTTTCATCACCAAAAATGGTGGAGAATGTTGTTTGTGAAATCCCTACCATGCATATTTCTTGAGTATGTGATGAACCAAAGGAGTATCGATTGATAGACCCAATAACCAAGAAATTGCATATAAGTCGAGATGTGGTATTTGATGAAGCAGTTGAACCTAAATCAAATATTGATGCCTCTAAGGAATCTCATGAGGCTCCATCTTTAATTGTGAGCATAGAGTTTAATGAGGAAGTCCAAGTGGATATTCCAATTGTTGTTGATGAACCTAAAGTAGTTGCTCCTTCACAACAATGCAAAACTCCAAAATGGTTCACAAGTACCATCAGAGATTCCAAACTTTATGTACCTCTTGATCTCACTTCCACTCGACCACGTACTCGCACTATATCATGTCAAGAAGTAAATCTAGGATTGATGTCTTCGGTAATGGAGAATTCAAAACCAGCATCAATGAAAGATGCACTTAGCTTGCCCAAGTGGAAGGTAGCTATGGAAGGAGAGTATACATCTCTAATGAAAACAAAACATGGGAGCTCGTTTTGCAAGTGGTCTTCAAGATCAAATACAAGGCAGATGTATCAACTAACAAAGACAAGGCACGACTCGTTGCAAAGGACTATGCATAAAAGGAAGGAATTGACTATGAAGAAACTTTTGCACCCACAACAAAGATGACAATTGACAACCATCCATGTTCTTTGTGCCATGGCAACGCAATTCGATTGGAAGTTGCATCATATGAATGTCAAAAGTACCTTCATTAATGGTAATGAAGGTAATCTCCAAGAAGAGGTGTATGACTCAACCCGAAGGCTTTGTTGTCAATGGGCAAGAACAAAAGGTATGCATACTTATCAAGTCTTTATATGGGTTGAAGCAGGCTCTTAGAGCCCAATATATCAAAATTGACAAACACCTTATTGCAGCATGGATTCACAAAAAGTCCTTCAAACGAAAATCTTTGTCACAAAAGTTGGATCTAAGATGGTGATACTTGTGTTATACATCAATGATCTAATCATTAGATGCAATATAGATGAATTGGTAAATGTTGTAAAGTACGACTTGAACGAGTCTTTTGATATGATGACAGATCTAGGACTTTTGCACTATTATCTTGGCTTAGAGGTTTGGCAAAGGAAAAATCACATTGTGATCTCACAAACAAAATATGCCAAGACACTACTGGAAAAATATCGAATGATAGCTTGTAAACCTAAGGCAACACCAATGGAGCAAGGGTTACAACTATCCTAATATGACAAGTCTCCTCAAGTATCTAGCACTATTTATCGTCAACTAATTAAGAGTCTCATATACCTAACAAACACCAAGCCTAACATCAATTTTGTTGTAAGTTATCTTTCAAGATTCATGTAAGATCCTAAAGAAAGTCATTGGAAAACAACAAAGAGGATACTACATTATGTTTATGGTACAGCAAAATCTTAGACCTAGGGACTAATTTATTTTTAGACCTAGGATAATGTAATTAGGACTTAGTCTGCAAAATAATCAACGTGAGTTGTTTGTTTCCTTCGTTGAATGGTCTAGGTCTAGGTGTTTTTGTTTTCGGCATTGTAGGGCTTACAATTTTAGCCTTTCCGGATTTGTGTATATAAATCCTTGGAGCAGTTCATCATTTCCAAGATTATGGTTTTCCTTTTGGGCTTATTTAAGTCCTATGTTTGTTTTAATAAAATTCAGCTTCAATAATTCCATATCATTGGTATCAGAGCGGGTTAATTTTAGAGGTTTTGGGTCATTTCCGACCTCTATAGTGTTCACCTGTTCCAGTTGAAGCTCAGGGAAATTGCAGAAAAATTGCTGCTAATTTCCATTTTTGGTTGACAAAATTTGTTGACAACTTTTACAACAAACAACTCACGTTGATTATTTTGCAGACTAAGTCCTAATTACATTATCCTAGGTCTAAAAATAAATTAGCCCCTAGGTCTAAGATTCCTCATCAATGTCTTGGTTATCAATCCTGATTCTGTTGCGGATGATGTTTTATATTTGCCTGAGCATGCGCTCATCTGCAAATTCATGGTATGCCTTTTTTAGAAAACTAGGTTAGGAGAAATTGGAGCCCTGAAGGTGATCTAGAGATTATTCTTGCAGCTAATGGGTATTTTATTGTGGTGTTCTCCCGTATGGCAGATCGTAGTAAAGTGTTCGAGGGGGGTCCTTACTTTCACAATCAGTATGGATTATTTATTAAACCCTGGCATTTAGGATTTGATCCGATGGAGGAGAGGCCTTCTAGGATTCCTGTGTGGGTCCGTTTGCCACGACTCCCTATGGAATATTGGAGGCCGGATATTCTTCATTCTATTGTAGAGATTATTGGGAAACCGGTTGGTCCGTCTCGCCAAACTTTGGATAGGAAATTTGCTTCTTTTGCATGGCTCTGTGTTGAAGTAGATATGAATAATCCATTGCCTAAATCATTGGAGATTAAATTGGGAAACATGTCTTGGGTCCAACAGTTAGATTATGAAGCTCTCCCATTTCGATGCCGCATATGCCATGAATATGGGCATCTTCAAAGAAACTGTAAGAAAGTGAATTCTCAACCTTCATCCTCTTCATCTGACTTTCAAGATGCATCTACAAAGGCAAAAGGAAAAGCTCCTATGGTTAATGAGATGTTCGGTTCTAATGGATTTATTCCTGTTAAGTCTCGTTCAAGATCTAGGCCTTTTGTTCGTCAGAATAAAGGTGTTAGGAAAGGAGGTTCTGGTAACAGATTTGATGTGCTTGAGACTTTTGAAGAGATGCATGTTGAGGAGCAAGTCTAGAACGGAGGTGATATGGATGCTTGTATTCAAGAGCCAGGTACTTGTTCTTTCCTAAATCCTTCTTTTGAAATGCAAACTTTTGATAAGGAAGGGGTGGTGCCTAATAACCCTCTTGTAGGAAATGAAGATAAGTCCAAAGAGGTGTCGGATTGTCTTGATAAAGTTCTTGATCATTCTCCTTTGGCTGAAAATTTGATTGAGGGAAATGAGGATGAGACTAGGTTTGAACCCTCCTAGGACAAGATTGTCAGAGAGGACGGGAAAAAGAAAGTTTCTTTTGTGTTAGGTATTCACCCAAAAAATATCAAAAAATGTGGGGTGGAGAAGGTGGTAAAAGCAGGAAGAAAGAAGGATCAAGAAAAAGTGAAATTGATAGGGGAATCCTTAGTTGAGTCTGGTGTTGTTAAGACATTAGATTCTCACTTCTCTATTCCCCCAAAATGAAAGTGATATCTTGGAATGTTAGGGTTTTGGGTAGGAGCCCTAGACAAAAAGCTACTCATAATTTGATCTTAGATCATAGACCTGATATTGTTTTCATCCAGGAAACAAAATTATCTTGTGAAGATATGGTTAGAATTGCTTCTAAGATATGGAAAGGTGGTCACTATCTTGCTATTGGAGCCCAGGGTTCGACAGGTAGTGTTGCGTGTTTGTGGGATCCACGAAGCTTAACTCCCTCTTGGTGGGTGGGTGGGAAGCTTCCCTTTCTAGTCAGCTTGCTGAATGGGAGCTTCGTGAGGAGATTTTTTTGGAAGCAGAAATCTCGGATTGACTGGTTGTTGGAAGGGGATGGAAACACCTCTTTTTTTCACAATTCGGTTAAAGACCGCAGGAATGGTAATGCTATAGTCTCACTTACTTCTGATCAAGGGGAAACTCTCTCATCCTTTGAGGATATCTCTAATGAAGCAGTCAGGTTTTTCTCCTCTCTTTTCTCCGAGCAGGGTCCTCATGATGCTGTTAATATGAGGCTTATTTTGGATTGTATTCCTAGGCTGGTCTCTAATGATATGAATAAGATGCTAATGAACCTCATCTCGATGGAGGAACTTAAAGCGGTGGTTTTTCAAATGAAAAAAAGGTAAAACACCTGGACCTGATGGTTTCCCTATAAAAATTTTCCAAGAATTTTGGGAAGTGTTATCTTTTGATCTGCTAAATGTTGTTCAAGAATCCCAAGTTAATAAGCAAATGCTTAAAGCTATTAATTCAACCTTCCTTGCTCTTATTCCCAAATCTGAAAATGCTAGCTCGTTGGGGTCTTTCCCTCCTATTTCCCTATGCAATGTTACTTACAATAATATTACCAAGATTATTGCGGATCGGTTGAAGAAAGTTCTTGGTTTTCTTATTTCTCCTGAGCAAGGTAGGTTTGTTAAAAGTCGTCAGATTTTAGATGGTGTGGTGGTTGCTGCTGAAGCTATTCACTCTATGGAAAACTCTAAGGAAAAGGCTATGTTCATTAAGCTTGATATGTCCAAGGCTTATAACAAGGTTAGCTGGCCTTTTTTGCAAAACATCCTTCAAGCTTTTGGGTTCTCGTATAATTGGATTGAATGGGTCATGAGTTGTGTGACTTCGGCCTCCTTTGCAGTTTTAATCAAAGATTTACCGTCCGCTTTCTTCTCAGCCTCTAGGGGAATTCGTCAAGGAGATCCCTTGTCCCCCTATCTTTTCATCCTTATGGCTAAAGGTTTGGGCAGACTTCTCAAGAGTTTTCAGAATCGTGGTGCTATCCAGTGATGGTCTTGGGCGGAGAATTCTTTATCCCAGACTCATCTTCAGTTTGTCGATGATACTGCTCTGATGGGGAGGGCAAAATTTGAGGAAGCAGTGAATTTTAGGAAGGCTTTAGATATTTACTTATTTGCCTCTGGTCAAATGATTAATGAAGAGAAATCAAAGACCACCTTCTTCAATACGGATGGTCGGATTCAACGTAGGATTGCTAATATTCTATGTTTTCAGGCTGTTTGCCAGTGGAGTATCTGGGGATTCCTATTTCTTCTAAAAATCTTGGAAGGGCTTACTGGAAAAGTATTTTGGATAGATTTCTATCAAGGGTTAATCATTGTACTTTTCGGTGGCTATCCTTTGTTGGTAGATTAACGCTTTTGAAGTTTGCCCTTCATGCTTTGCCTATTTACATGTTTTCTATCTTGGTTGCTCCTAAGTGCTTTCTCAAAGAATTTGATTCTCTTTCTAGAAATTTTTATGGGCAGGAAACCTGGACTGTAATAAATGGAGCCTGGTCAGTTGGGATACTGTGTGTTGCCCTAAAGAGATGGGGTCTCTTGGTTTGAGGCAATCCGATTTGAATAGTCTCGCTTTGGCTGCTAAACTTTATTGGAGGTGGTGCAATAATCCTAATCAGCTTTGGGCTAAAATTCTTAGACTCAAATATTTTGGTGGTGCTCCAACTGATGAGATTCCGAGATTGGAGCTGAGGGGGAAAGGTTCCATTGTTTGGGACACTCTCAAAAAAGGTGCCATGCTTATTAAGCAAGGTCTCTTTTAGATTGTTAATAAGGGAAACAATGCCTTATTTTGGAAATATTCTTGGGATAATCATCCTCCTATCCTTTCTTCTTTCCCCCACCTTCGTCTTCTTCGGGATAATTTTTCTGATGCGGGATGGTCTAAGGTGGCTGCCTTCAAGCGACAAAGTCCTCTTTGCAATTCTTTTACTCACTGGTGGTGGGATTCGTAGGGCTGGCCAAAGGGTGGTTGTCCTGAGGATTGTGACACTCTAGCTTCTATTTTGGCTGAGAGACAGTATTGTTCTCTTGAAGACTCTGATATTCTTGCTTGGGGCCATAATCCAAAAGGGAAATACACTGTTGCTCTGGGCTATCAAACCCTTATTATGCAAAGAAGAGAGGAGATTGTGTCCCCCTGGTGGAAAAAGATTTGGAATAAGTTTGGTTGGCCCAAATGTAATTTTTTTCTTTGGCTTCTGTGTCAAAAGAAATGTTCAACTTGGGATAATTTTCAGAAAATAGGTTTTCAGGGTCCTTTACTATGTTTTCTTTGTGGAAAGAATGAGGAAACCATTCCCCATATTTTCTTCCAATGCTCATATTCCTTGGAGGTCTGGAACTTGTGGTGGCAGATCTGGAAAAGGCCCATCATCCATGCTACTTCTGTTTTTGAGTTTTGGGAAAGCTTGGGTAGACCCCCTACCTCTGCTTCATGTCTTCAAACTGCCTAGGATATTGGTCCTTCCTTCATCTTTTGGCAGATTTGGTTGGAACGCAACCGAAGAATTTTTCAAGGATGTCAACTTGGAGCCTTACAGGTATGGCTCAGAGTCAAAAGGATGGTTAAGGAGACTATTGATGCCAAGTGTGTTCTGAGTTCTCCTCTTACTTCCTCCAACTGGCAGATTATCAATAGATTGGAGATTTCTTTATCATCACCAGCTGCAAACAGAGGCCCTGTTAGGGGGATTGATTCGTTGAAGGTCAATAGATCTGGGAAGTGGAGTGCCCCCCTAGAGGTGTTATAGTTCTTCCAAGGGCAACCCAGGTAATGTTGGTATAGGAGGAATTTGATGTGATAGTGAGGGTGTGGCCCACCTCTTTTTCTCTGTGTACAAGGGAATTCATTCAAATAATCATATGGAAGCGTTGGCAATTCTCCATGCGTTGGAAACAACTTTTTCTTTGGGATGGAGAAGGGTTATTTGTGAATCTGATTCCATGATAGTGGTGTCTCTTCTGAACAACAAGCATTTTCAGGATGCTTCCTGGTTTATGGCTAGAATAGTGAAACAGATTTTGAGCTTGGTTGGGAATTTTGTTGAAATTTCTTTTGTTCATATCCCAAGAGAATGGAATAGAGTGGCTGATTGTTTGGCGAAGTGGGCTTCTGAAGGATTCCCTTACGATCAGGAGAAATCCAAACTCCTCAATCAGTTAATTCATGAGGACCAGGAAAGATAATTTTAAGGTGGAGGAACCCGATTGTCATGGGTTGTTGTGTCCTGTCGAAGTTGTTGTCAGAATGATCCATGGATTTCCTTGGTGGGTTTAGTGTATTTCATATGATGTGCTGGCTTGGATCACTTGGAAATCCTTGTGGACTGTATTGTCTTAGATTCTGAATAAAAAAAAAAAAGCTTTGTTTATAACAATTACATCGTTAGTAACGATATTCCACGCATTTAATGTCATGTTGAACCACTAATACTATTGAATTCCCTACACAACCAGGTAAGCATGCCTTCAATCAAAAAAATTAACTTTGACTAACAAATCTACAATTCCAAGGGGTCCTCTTTTGTCAAAATTCACTCAAGAATAGCACCATCACTATTGATTTTCCATTTTTTGGGGGGAAAACAATGGTAAGACCAACCACAACAAAAGCATTCAATTGGAGTCAAACATCTCAACAATAACCATAGTGCATCATAGTAAAACAAAATAGCACACAACCAAGTAGCAAGCATGCCTTTGAGCAAGGTAATTACCTTTGGCTAAGAAACCTATAATACCAAGGGATTCTCTTCCGTCCAAATTCACTCAAGAACAATGCCCAACATTGTCCCATTTGTGCCCATAATTTTGACCTCTAAATTGCAGCAAGCCCACCTAACAATGCTCAAGCCTGAGACCTCATCATGGTAATTGCTCTACCTTACCACTAGCCTAGGCTAATTGCTATTGATTTTGAACACGTAGCCCACTAAAAATTATTTTGACTTCTCTACTCCAACTTTTCCAAATTACATGGGTATTATCTTTTGGGGTTTTTAATTATCCTTCATCATAAGCTCATGAATTCCTTGTAATAGTGTATTCATATTATTTGTTGGAGTCTATTACATTATTTAGTACATGCTAATGTACCCCCATGGTACCTTCATGGTACATTTGTAAATAATAGATTAGAGTTGAGTCATAGTTTAGAGTGTGAGTTATATTTTCCCTTTTATGTAAGTGTAAATGTGCATAAAATGCACAAGTGTCATGTAAAGTTGTAATGTGCAAGAAATGCACAAGTGCCATGTGAGTTAATGTGCAAGTGTAAGTTGAGTCTATGTGCACAAGTGTCTTGTATGTATGAGAACAAATATGTAATGTAAAGATGTGCACAAGTGTCTTAGGTTAGAGAGTGCAAGTATAAGTGTCATGTATAGGTGTGCATATGTTGTAGTGTCAAGTGTCCATCAAGTATACAAGTGGCAAGTAGATAAACCAAGAGTCATGAGACTTGGCACATGGAGAGCTATAGTCAGTCAAGTATCCAAAGAGTCACACTACTATGGCTATATTATGGAGGCAATATTCCATAACAAGAAACATAACAAACAGAAGGATAAGAAGTATCACAAGCATCACAATCATTATCATTGTAAAAGAAAGTGAAGCAATAAAGCTTGTATACATTTTGAGCAATTATTGTAAGTTATATTACATGATTAGTACATGTTTGATTAAGGCTACTTACATTCATATTGTTGCATATTATTGAATGTTATTTGATTTATTACAAGCCTCATATTATTCTACTCTTATCATTATTTTAACCTTATTATATTGTGGCTATATTATATTCAATCCTGTGATATATAACCTTTGATGTTTTGTGGTAGTATTAAGGCTTAAAAGGCCATCATTATTCATCTATCAACTCTATCAACTTTGCACATTTAATATCTTTCTAATCACCATGAAAGTATCTTTTGCATAGACAATTGATGAACACCCAAAATGACAATGATCTTCAAATACGTTAAATCCTATGCTCAATGCCTTCTTCAAATACGTTAAATCCTATGCTCAATGGCCTCCTTCATCAAAGGTAATTTTCTTGTAAAGATAGTTACTGACTTAAATATTGAAAAAAATTGTTTTGTAATTGCTCATTGTTTGGCCTCTTCAAATACGTTAAATCCTACGCTCAATGGCCTCCTTCATCAAAGGTAATTTTCTTGTAAAGATAGTTACTAGCTTAATATTGTAAAAAAAAATTTGTAATTGCTCATTGTTTAGATTGCTCATTGCACTTGAGCAATTGAAGACCCAAGATAACACTAATAGATTTCCCCTTAATGGTACAACATATGAATTAGTAACTTAGTCCCAAAACAACTTTGGATACAATGAAAGACAATGCTTCTCACAGTTGTCCTTAAGGCCACATACATTCATGAAATCTCAATGATATTAGGTTCACATACAACAATAGCATCGGTCATTAAGATCAACTTATAGGTGTTAGGATGTTATCTTAAACATCATGCATATGGGAATCCACAAGAGCACATACAACACCATAAAGACAAAATACGGAAAAATAATAACAATAAAGACAATATGAGGCTAACATGATAAAATTGTATTAAAATTGAAAAAGATAGCTTCATTCCAATGCAAACTATCATTTAAGTTGCAAGCTTACTGCAATAATAAGGGCTTTGGCCTCTCTTTGAGAGTTCCCACTCAGTATCAGAGGACCGGGACCCCTCATAAAAAGCTATGCAAACTCGTTGAAAAAAATGCAAACTTTCATTCCAATGCACACGCATCCCACTCCAAGAGGAAAATGCCCAATCAAACAGCCAAAAAAATAACATCAATGTCTCTCCATCATTGTGTTTTCTCTTATGCATGAGTTTCCTCCTACGCAGCTTTTTGGGCTAGGCAATTATTGTTGTTTCTCCAGCATTGTTGTGCAATTGATTGTTGTTGCATACGTTTCCTTCTAAGTAGCTTTTTTGGCTAAACAATTATTATTGTTTCTGCAGCATTGTTGTGCAATTGATTTTTGTTTCATGTTGGACACCAACATACAAGCATTATCCTTGGATAGTCACATTCCATCTACCACATGAGCACCACTTTTTGGACTACACATTGTTTTAGAATAACAAGTAGTTGTTTCCTTACAAAATGGAAAGAGTCTCAATGTGATAGTAGTTCAAATCACCCTTTGAAGAAAAAAATCTTTTCAGACTCTGAGAAGTGTTATCATCATTGTCATGTTTATTTACCAACGTTCTTTTCTTGTTACTTAAGTCCTAGTGGTAACTTATTTAATCATGATTCTCATTTATGCAAATGAAGCAAAAGATAATGCAATGCAGAGTTGTATATCTGCTTTTGGCTTTTCTCTTTCAATTTTTTACTGAAGTAGAAAAACAAAAAGTAGCCTCATAGATGTGTACCAAGAACAATTGTGAACACTTATGATTTGGCTATGAACTATGTTTAGATGCTCCCAAGTCATAAATATTCCTGAGTTTATCAGCAATGTGAGAGGGCCTATGGCATCTTTTTGAAGTATAAAGTTATTATAAAGTTTCAAGATTGTAAGGTCTGAGGGCCTAGTCCAATGGTCAAATGCTCTCGTGGGATTATGGAGACCACGGTTCCAATCCCTCAGGCCTCGTAATACCGGAGGGTGTATCGCACCAACACTGTCGGCTACGTTAAAAAGTTTACCCAACGCAACTGGAGGTTATAGTGGCAGCAAGGAGCAAGATTCGAACCCATGAAAAAGCGTAGAAATTGTAACGAGTTACCAATTGTGTAGTCAAGATTGTAGTCATTGGTATCATGTTTATTTACCTTTGTTCTTTTCTTACTACTAAAGTTATATTGATAAGTTATTTCTTTGTGATTCTCATTTATACGACAATAGCAAAATTAAGTATTGTGTATCTGATTTCAGCTTTTCCATTTCAATTTTTTATTGGGGTGGAGGCTAGAAAGATGGCCTCATGGATGACTACCTAGACTCCTATTTATAATAGGAAATGGGTATGAGACCCAAACAACTACACATCTACCATGCAAGCCCCATGTTTCATAAACACCCACTTTTAAGTAACACTCCGAAGTATAAGGTCCCGACTACTCCACAACTACTATGCAGACGCCACATTCCATAATCAGCCCCTTTTAAGTAAGGCTCCCAAAGGTCATGGACCACAAATGTTACATTATACAACATAAACTTTATAATAAATAGCTCATTATATTGGTTAAATTAACATTTTGTGTAACCAGATATAACATGGTAATTTATGTAATGACCTATTTTATTAACTCCATATTCTTTGAAATCCTTAGGAGTTTACACTTACATGAGATGGGACCCACATAATACTTTAAAATGGTAATTGTCCTGTAAGTTCTTATTCCAAAAGGGAATCCTCCCTCCATCTTATTTATCAATATTTTACAAATATCAATACAAATCTTATTTTTTATAATTTTTTTCTTACATTATATTTGGATTTGCAAGTATAAAACAATTATGTGTCCAAAAATATGCTCCTATATTCTTCTCTTGGCATTTGTCTTTTTGGCTCTTATGTATGTTGTAGATCAAACTTTTCAAGCAATGAAACCAAAGGGGTAAAAAAGCAAGAATAGATATGTTGCAACAATTACGTTTTGGTGAAGATAAGGAAGGGAACATGAAAAGGGGAAGGCTAGGCATACCTAGAACGAGAAGGTTTTTTTATTATAAAACTAAAATACAATTCACAATAGATATATTATAAGCACTTTTGGGCCTTTGACTTCATATGTGTGACCTATACCAATATAATAAGACCATCATAAGACCCTACGAGTAAAATATTAAAACTAGTTTGAGTGGATGATCTATGCCATAGAAACCTCAACCGATGATGCGAATGACAACCCACAAGGTCATCTTACGAAGCCAAAAAAGTTTGTAACAAAAATTAAAAAAAAAAAAATAACAATAGATATATAATAAGCACTTTTGGGCCTTTGACTTCATATGTGTGACCTATACCAATCTAATAAGAACATCATAAGATCCTACAAGTAAAATGTTAAAACTAGTTTGAGTGGATGATCTACGCCATAGGGACCCCATATGATGGTGTGACTGACAACTCCCAAGGCCATCTTATGAAACCAAAAAAGTTGTAACACAAAGAGGTGTTGCAAACTAGGGCACAAGGATATAACCACTAAGTGTGGGAAAGAAGAATGTTAAAACTCTATGAATATTGACATCTTGGTGCTAGGCTTAGCTTACTACGTATGGAGCGCTAGTGTCAAGTAGCATCAAGACGAATTGGATAGGTACCAAGAATGATAGAAAATAAATGACTGAGCATTAAAACAATAGAAATAAGGCCAACAGGATAGAACTAAGTACATGACTACTCAAACTAGAGACTTAACTAAAGATGTCCATACAAGAACTTTTGGTGCATAGGGCATTTAACCTTGCAGGACTAAAATTGGCATTAGCATGTGAGAAGAGAATTTGGCATTACCAATGCTACAAATAGGTGTTACTGCAAAATATATTAAGTATACATTGCTATGCTAACATAATGACAACTGAATGCATGCACACATAAGAGAACACATCAACCTTACATTATATGAGAACATTACAATGGATCTATGTGGAGGATACAAACATAAGAAGGCATATTTCTTGAGGATGTCTTTGCATGGCATTCAATTGAAAAAGAATCGAATACAATTACCTAAATTACCAAATCTTTGTATCTCTATGAAGAGGCAATCAACAAAGGTAAGATCCCTAAGAAAAGGTGCAAGATGCCTCAAGCCATATCTCTAAGAAGAGATATGAAGGCACATGCAATATTCCTGAGAACGTATATGTTAGCTAAAGTTGTATCCTTAAGAAGGAATGTATTGGCATAGGTCGCGTCTTTGGTGCATTCATGAACTAATACACTCCATCTCATTGGTGAAATGTGAATTATGATGTTTGCCTTGATATTTAGCTTCAAATCTTTACTAGGTTTCACCTACTTTCTCAACCTTTTGTGTTGAAAACAAGATTTTCTTATGCATATAGATGTAACAAAATATAGAGAAACATCATTATGAAGTCAAAGATTCATGTCATTGTCCACCAACATATCTCTACGCAGAGATATGATGGCACATGCCATTCTCCTAAGAATGGTATGTGTTAACACAAGTTGTATCCTTCAGAAGGAATGTATTGGAATAGGTCGCGTCTTTGATATATTTATGCACTAATTCACTCCTTCATCTCACTAGTGAGATGCGAACTATGATGATCAGCTTGACCTTTAGCTTCTCCTATCTTGCTAGGTTTTCACCTACTTTTGTCAAACTTTTGTGTTCAAAACAGGCTTTTCTTATACATATAGATGCAACAAAATATAGAAAAACATGGTTGAAAAGTAAAAGATTTATGCCATTGTGCATGCAAATGCAACAAAATATAGAGACCCTTTGTTGAAGAGTAAAAGATTCATGGCATTATCCATCAACCTCTCATTCGGACATGGAATATAACTAACAAATACAAATAGACAACGTGTTGCATATACAATGGAAGATGAAGAAACAATATTAAAATATGAAATGATTCAACTTTTCTCAATTAATAACACCTAATCTTCTGCACATGTATTTTACAACCACCTTTTATAATTACGCAAGTGTTCATTCTTATCATGTGTACACCTTGTGCACTTGAGTGGATATTAGTGCTAAAGAACGAGTTGTTGATGAACATTTAAGCCAAAGGGCATGTCATTGATAGAGGTTGGCACACATACATCATTGATGGAAATTGGTGCCAAAGACATATGTTGATGAACATTAAGGCCAAAAGACATTTGTTATGACGTACCCTAAATCCAAAGGACATCTCATTGATGAAGGTTGAAAAGAAAGGATATATGAATGGTTACATTGAAGGTAAGCAACAAAAAGGAATGTTGAAGCTAAAGGGACATATTTGGTTGATGCCAAAGGACATGGTTGAAGGAGGTTCCCACCAAAGTGATGACCAATGTCAATCCAATGTCCCATTGGTGTTGGTGGATGGCATACATTCACAATGGTAAGAGGCTGCAATCTATGATGATCAATCCATTGTTGGAAGATGACACCACAATGGTACCTTACAGCTAAAAAAAATAAAAATAACAATTGAATATTGATGACATCAATCGCTAGAAACACCATCATTTATAACAAGACTTGACTCCCATGGTACCTCAAAGCAATGTACATTGTCGAGTATTCATAATAAAGTTAACCTCTAAGGACTAGCATTGGAGGTGTTTATCATTGGCCCTAGCACCAACAGCTAACATTAATGATAGCAGTAGCAGCTAACGTTAGTGGCTATTGTTGGAACTAACAATGAAGAGTAAGGCTGATGGCTCCCTTCAATTTATGCATGAAGCTAACCTCTTTGCACTCAAATCAATGGAGAATTTATCAAATTCTATGACACAACTAGGAATCACATTCTTCACTCTCTTTATAATGCCAATTGTCATATTAAATCCCCATGGTGTATAAGCTTCTCAACCTTAAGCCCCCACCACACTTCTAGCACTATGATTGTTATACAATTATGACTAGTTCCTTCATAATTAATGCTCTATCGTTATTTTTTTTCAATGAGTTTACACAAGTTTTTATGAGTGGTCCCAGTCCCCCATACCGTGTGGACTTTGAACCTTTGACCTCTCAAAGGGAGGTCAAAGCCCTTACCACTGCAGTAAGCTTGCAGCTTAATGCTCTACAGTTGTTTTTAATATCAATTAAATTTATAATTTAGCATCAAATCTATCCATATGCTCTACAGTTGTTTTTAATATCAATTAAATTTATAATTTAGCATCAAATCTATCCATATTTTAAGTGGGAGTAACAAATTCAATTTTCTCTAACCTGTAATAGTTAGTAAAAATTTCATAAACAAAAAATTGAACAAGCAATTAATAGGGAAATGCTCAAAATAGATATATTTGAAATAACAAAGTTACAGTTCTAAGTGTGCATGCTACACAAATCTTCAATTTACTGCCAAGAATTAGGTGGGACTCTAACTAATTAAGATTTCGGGAAAATAGTTGGGTTTTTAGAGTTTTTATCTTATTTTGCAACTACATGTTGCTAGTAGGGATGTTTAGAAATCCTCTTAAAAATAAGGAAACATCAGGGAACATATGGGGGTCATCCCTAAGCAGTACAAGGGCATCCACAAGTCCCCGTGGAGAGAATTCACCAAGGGTTTGGACGGTTTGAGACACATTGCTATGGAACATAAGAATATTTAAAGGTAAGACCCCAACTAGCATGGATTGTAATAAAGATAACTTATTACACGAGATGAACATCAAGAGTATAGGAATCATAACACCATATGCAAAAATTGCAAAAAGAATCTTTTCATCTAGAATGATTGATGACCATGCTATGGATTGTAAAAAAAAGACTTTATTACATGAAATAAGCATCAACAGTATAGGAATCATAATACCATATGCAAAAATTGCAAAAGAGTCTCTTCATCTAGAATGATGACTATGCTACAAAACATGGATGTGGTTCTCCCAAAGTCAATATAACTCTCCCTCGTTTGCCAAATAAAAAATGGATCTCACAAAGAATCTACCATGATATTATATTGAAAAAAGTATTTGGATGCCGCACACACAAAAGCAAATCTGAAATTTTGTATGCAAGTTCACACAAAAGTGGAAGAGTGATATAGAATTTCATCAAGAATATCAAAGTAGGAAAATATAGGAAGAAGAGCATCCCACAAAGAAAGCAATTCAAAGACAAAAATAAAAGTAAAAACCTATGGAACATATTGAAACGTCCCCCAGCTCACCCAACCCTTTCTCCATTCCTTGATGGTAGGTAATTTAAAGTCATTCTTAATAAAGTTGGAAATTTCACAACTCGATAAAAACTCTAACACTCTAATTTTGAAGAGTTTCTCAGTAAAAACAAGGTAAAAAAATCAAAGAAAATAATTGAATTTGAAAAAAATACATTTAAAACAAAAATTAAAGAGCCAAAAAGCTAATTTTCTATTTGATTCCGTAAAAAGAGTTCAAATGCAACTCTTGATCATCAAAACGGAAAAAATACAAAGAGAGTTCAATTACAACCTTTGATCATCAAAACCAACAAAATACAAAATATGACGGTGAGCTTTGTGTTTTCTGCGTTTTCAGTTTTCTATATGAGTTTTCTATGTTTTTCCCTGCATGGCCAAGTTTCTAGGCCATTTCTCCATGAGTCAATTTTCTAGTGAGAAAATCCATAGTGAGCTTTGTGTTTTCTGCGTTTTCAGTTTTCTGTGTGAGTTATCTATGTTTATCCCTACATTGCCAAGTTTCTCAGCCATTTCTCAATGAGTCAATTTTTTCGTGAGAAAGTTTTCTGTGTGAGTTATCTATGTTTATCCCTACATTGCCAAGTTTCTCAGCCATTTCTCAATGAGTTAATTTTTTCGTGAGAAAATCCAGAATTGCAAGAAATTGAAGAGTTTTCTATCATTAAATCCCTTATTATCTTTAATGCGATTCATGTTGATATGTAGGAGGATTAAAGTATTACTTTGAGAATACTTATTTTGAATAGCAATCCATCATTTCACCAATTAGTGTTTTTAAAACTTTTCAGTTGTTTATCCCATGAACCTAGAAATTATTAAACAGAAAAAAAAAAAAAAGGGCGAATGTCTGTTTGTAATTTCATCACTAAATAGCAAAACGAAACTCAAATGGCTATCCTAATTCAGCAAAAATAAGTGGCTGGCCTTGAGACATTATGAGAATATAGTCTACCACAAACCTTAAAGACAACACCCCCAGGGTTTGAATCGATCAAGACAATCCATTGCAAAGCAGCACATAAAACTCAAACTACTACCCTAGTCCAGCGTTGTAAATCGGCCTCCGACAATCAACAAGATTTTTCCAAAACAAACGCTCACGGACCAAAATGTGGATCCGAATCATTGAAAGGACGCAACCAAAACCCAGGCAGCGTCTTCTCGTTCCAACGTTTAAAAAAAATGTTCCGAGAACATAGTTGCGCTCAAACACAACTCAATGAACGCAAAAATAAATAGACAAACAAAACTCAATGAACGCAAAAATAAATAAAATAAATAGACGGCAGAAGAAAAGCAGAAAGCAAGAAACCCTAGGGTGTGAATCATCCAGGATTGTAGTCTCGCCCTCATCTTTACATAATTCTAAACCAAAAACATTATCCCACACAAACATAACTACAAAATAATTAAAAGCTAAAAAATTAGAATAAGACACGAAAACTTTAAGAATTAACCCATCCAAAACAGGCGCTCAAACCCCTAGCAATGTTCTTGTCCTCGTCCTGATCATTCCAAGAAAATGCGGTGCAATAAACACAAAAAAAAAAAAAAACCTCACCCTGATCTTCAAAGAAATATAAACCGAAAATATAACACATACGCAACGCAATTATCACAAAGCAAATAAAAGCGAGAAAAAGGAAGAACGCACGTAACACTGGAGTTTCAATGGTCATGAACACGCGCTCAAAACCCTAAAAGCATCCTCTCGCCCTGATCTTCACAAAAATGTAAGTCGCCAACATAATTCCACAAAGGGAGCAATAGAAGGAAAATAACAGACCTGACGATCCTCAAAACCCTAAAATCATTCTCTTCTCCTAATCTTTACCAAAACTTTAACGCAATAACATAATTCCATGAAGATGTAATAAACAAAAAAGGAAGATATAAAAATAAAATAACCTACCTGAGGATCCATAGCCGGAAAAAGAGCAAAGAGCCGTGAAAGATTTTCGGAAGGAGAAGGGACGGAGGCGGCTGTCGTGTGAGTGTAGCGGATTCTCTTAGTCACAAGAGGAGGCGATCCGTGGACGTCCTCGAAAGGCAGACGCTTCCCACAGACTGCTGCAGACATGGCAGCTGCCCAGATTCGAACCCTCGCTGGTCGCCTTCAGTGCCCCCTCCCCCGCCTCCTCTCCTCTGCTCCTCTTCCCTCCACAGGAAACCCTTATGCTTCTGGGTTGGCCTCTCCTCTCCTGAGTAAATCGGAGTTATTAGTAATTGATTAAAATGAAAAGAAATAATGGAAATCCAAGTTTGCCCACCACGGAGACAGGCAGCAGCGCTCATGCTCCTCGTTCATCCACCTGCTGAGGATCCGGACATCATCATTTTGGTAAACTCGAATTTGATTATGGTTTAAGATTGAGATTAGAGCAGAGGCCGCATAAATAAATAAAGAACTGCAGTCAAAACTACCTAAGCCGATTTCTAGTTCATATGACGTGTGGGGCGCATCGCAGGGTGTTTGTACACGTCAGCGGGAAATTTTGCAGTTTTCATGTTAACATCTCAGGTGATTTTTTTTTTTTTTTTATATTACACTTTTGATTATTGGTGGCAGCCAGATATAGCATTCGCGGGCCTATATTTTTAAAGTTGCCTTATACATGGTATTTTTTATGTTACTTAACGGGACCCAGATTTACAGGCACCTACCTCTTCCCAAAGTTGCTTTACACAAAGTATTTTTTTATGTTACTTAACGGACCCCAGATTTGCAGGCACCTACCTCTTCTTAGTGAACATGTAGTGTTCGTCCCCTTTTCATAATATACCTTAAGTGCTAGTTACTAAAAATAATGTGGTTGTAACCAATTTTCTTATGCAACCGAAAGAAAAACAAATAGTGTGGTTGTAACCAACTCTCCTATGAGAGAAAAAAAAAATTAGTATATTACCGAGAAAAAAAAAACGTTAAGTGCTCGTTTCTCTCTTTACTCCTCACCCACTATTTTTTTTGGGAGACCTAGATTCAAATCAGGGTGTATTTAAAGGGTACATATGTTTGTCAGTTAGCTATAACCTTAATTTTGTCTTACCCATTATAAGCTAGGTTTTATAGTGACAATCCCTATGTTTGATAGGGTGTGTGCCTATATAAGACAGGGGTGTTACCAATTTTTTTTTTTTTTTTTTTTTTTTAAATAACAAAAAAATCAAACACTTCACTAAACCTCAATTTATTTTTTAATTATATTTTAATTTTAATTTGCATTTGCATTTGCATTTTAATGGATCAATTTTCATTGTTATTTATAATTGGCAATACTTTATATCGTGAGCTTTTGTTCAAAAGAGCATGTTGATTTGTTATAATTAGCAATACTTTTTATCGATAGTTTTTGAAGGCATTCTCTTGCGATGTCTTAAATTTGATGAAGCCTAACTAGTTTTTAGTGAGGCTCATGTGGAGGTCATTTCAGCAGCAATGTCATTGCTAATAAGCTCTTTCGGATGGGGTACTATTGGCTTTCCATGGAGAAAGATGCATGTGACCATATTCGATGTTGCGACAAGTGTCAATGCCATAATAATCTTGTTCATGCTCCTTCGGATCTAAAAGATAAATTCCAGCCCAATTGGTTAGCCCCTTTGTCATAACAACCAAGTTTGGCTCAGGTGCCTATCGTTTAGCTTCTTTAGATGGTAAAGAACTTAAACAACCAATGAACATAATGCATCTAAAGAGATACTATGCATGACTTTGCACTTTCATATTGTATTTTAGCTTAGTTTTCATGTTGCACTTGGTTTGTTTGCTCATACCGCATAATTGCCTATCATATTTTGCATAGTTTTGCTTGACATTCTATTCTACTTGTATTTTGCTTGTCATATAATTGCATTATTGTTTAACCATATATAAATGACTGCTTGATCATATAGATTTTTGGGGACTTCGTGAGGATGGCAAGTGATGAAACCTAGTTAGGTTATAGCTCACATGCATTGCACTCATACTAGGGCTCTGATGCCTAGTAAATCCCCAACCTAGGGATCATTTTCATGCATTTCCATCATTGCATTTGCTCATGTCTTTCTTTTCTTCTATAATATTCCTTGACCTTGAAAGTTTTCATCATTTCTAGTTTCTCCAAGTCAAGGGATATAGTTCATCTCTTGTATGTCCTTTGTCTTTTGAAAGTTTTAATCATCTCTTCTCCTCCCCAAGACAAAGGACATATGTTCCTTCTCTCTGCTTTTGCTTTTGCCTTTGCTTTCGCTCACACTTTTCCTTCTTGATCTTTCGATTGTTAAGCGGTCCTCGTGAGATAGGATAGATATTGCATAGGTATCATCTATGGTATTCATACGACCACTGACTATCTTACACACACCTCTTAACTCTCGATATTTCAACAAGGACACACACACTATCATTTTGCTTCTTGCTTCTTTATTTCTTCTATCCTCTTTTCACACCCGCACACATGCTCACATTGTTCTGTTGTGTTTTGCTTTGATCATTCATCTTTTGTACACACGACACCCCTATCGGGTAGTACTCGTCTTGGCAAATCAATCTCATATTTCACCCCATACATGATGTTAGTCTCACAATGACACTGAGAGGGGGGTGAATCAGTGTAGCTCTTTAAACTTAACTTTATGGTTCTTAATACTGCAGCAATTAACACTTATTACTAGATACAACAAGTATAACAAAAGAGCATCACACAACACAAGATTTAACGAGGTTCACCAATGTGGCTACTCCTCAAAAATTGACTGCTTGGACTACCATCCAAATCCAGCCTTTGCAAAGTACCAACTTTACAATCAATTTACCAGCACCCACTGGAAGGAGCACCAACCCCTAATGCCAAGCTGCAACCTGGACTTCAATTTGAATCTATAAGTTTGACGGTAAGATACCTTTGTTTTTGCAAGACCCTAACTGGTCTTCTTCACCTTTGCATTCTCTGCGCACTCTGCTCTCTCTACAGCACTTCGCACACTCTGCTTCGTTACAGTCGAACTTCACGATCGTCTTCTCCCTTTTGCGCACTCTGCTCTCTCTGCACCAGCACTTCGCACACTCTGCTTCATTATAGTCGAACTTCACGATCGTCTTCTCCCTTTTGCGCACTCTGCTCTCTTTGCAAATTTTGCACTTAGCATCTTTCGACATGACTTGCTCTCTACGCACTATGACTGAACTTCGCACTCATCGACATAATGAAATTCTCCAAACAACCCTCCTTTTATAACAACATTTTCATGATGAAAACCCTAATCTTAGTCGGTTGTAAACCCTAATCTTAGTCGGCTTTCATAACAACTGTAAACCCTAATTTTAGTCGGTTGTCATCGGTCTTCGTCGGCTTCAACTTAACCACGAAAATACAACATGTCACGATATCACGACACTTTTCTTTCTCTCTCTTTCTCCTTGCATCGGACCGCGAAAATGCTACATGTCGCGATATCGCGACACTTTTTCTCCTTCCGCTTTCTCTTTGCTTCGGCCCCGAAAATACAACATGTCGCGATATCGCGACACTTTTTCTCCTTGCTCTTTCTCTTAGCTTTGGCCCACAAAAATACATGTCATGATATCATGACACTTTCGCCTCCATACGCTTTCTCTATTCTTTTGTCGTGATATCATGACACTTCTGCTTCCAAAGACTTCGACTTTGCTTTTGTCACGATATCGCGACACTTCTGCCTCCGTAGTCTTCAACTTAGCTTTTGTCACGAAATCGTGACACTTCTACTTCTATACTTAGCTTCTTTGCTTTTGTCACGAAATCGCGACACTTCTGCCTCCGAAGTCTTGCTTTCTGCTTTTGTCATGAAATCGTGACAATTCTGCTTTCGTACGCTTCCTCTCTTTCTTTTGTCACGAAAATGCGACATGTCATGAAATCATGACACTTTTCCAACTTACTTTCTCTCTCCTATTTTAGTCATGAAAATGCGACATGTCACGAAATCGTGACACTTTTCCAACTTACTTTCTCTCTCCTATTTTAGTCACGAAAATGTGACATGTCGCGAAATCATGACACTTTTCCAACTTACTTTCTCTCTCCTATTTTAGTCACGAAAATGCGACATGTGTCGTGACACTTTTCCAACTTACTTTCTCTCTCCTATTTTAGTCACGAAAATGCGACATGTCATGAAATCATGACACTTTTCTTACTTGTTCTCTTTCTTCGAACTTGTCACGAAATCGCGACACTTCTTCCTGCTTTCTCTTTTTCTTCCAACATGTCATGAAATCATGACAGTTTTTCCACTTGCCTTTTTCTCTTCCAACATGTCATGAAATCGTGATAGTTTTTCCACTTGCCTTTTTCTCTTCCAACATGTCGCAAAATCGTGACAGTTTTCCACTTGCCTTTTTCTCTTCCAACATGTCACGAAATCATGACAGTTTTTCCACTTGCCTTTTTCTCTTCCAACATGTCATGAAATCGCGACAGTTTTTCCACTTGCCTTTTTCTCTGCCAACATGTCACGAAATCGTGACAGTTTTTCCACTTGCCTTTTTCTCTTCCAACATGTTGTGAAATTGTGATAGTTTTTCCACTTGCCTTTTTCTCTTCCAACATGTCATGAAATCGTGATAGTTTTTCCTCTTTTTCTCTCTCTTCCAACATGTCATGAAATCGTGACAGTTTTTCTTGTCTGTTGTATATGTCGCGATATCGTGACACTTTTCTTACTTGTCTTTTTCTTTGATCTTTTGCATATGGGCCACTTCGGTCTTCTTGGAAAATCACTGTACATACTCTGAATAACCTTTGAACTCCTGTCTTCTGCATCTGAATAGCTTTTGAACTTCCTGTCCACTGCATCAATGAGATCTATCTGACTGTGTTGACAACAATGACAATATTGTTGCTTGCACCTTGCTCAACAATCTCCCCCTTTGGAATTGTTGGCAACACATGTGCAATTTCTTGTAACTCTTCTCCCCCTTTGACAATAATACCAAAGGGCTACTGCAGACTCCCCCGAGTCCATGCACAACATTCTCGGGCACAATTTATTACACTTAGCAAACATCATGAACATGAGCAAAAAGATAATCAAATACTTAAATGCTCCCCCTGAGAATGTGATCCCTGTAGCTAGTCAATTCTTGGGAAGTGTGACCACTCCCAATTTATTGCGAAGGTACTCAAAAACTTCCTTGGGCAATGGTTTTGTGAAGATATCTGCTACTTGCTCTGTAGTTGGAACAAAATCCAACTTAACCTCACCTTCCGCAACTTTCTCCTTCAAAAAATGATACCTGATAGCAATGTGTTTTGTGCGTGAATGCATAACTGGATTCTTGGAGATGTTAATGGCACTGGTGTTATCACACTTAACTGATATTGGCTCACTGAAGCTAATACCAAGATCTTTCAGGGTTTGTTTCATCCACAATACCTGCGTACAACATGTTGTCGCTGCAATATATTCTGCCTCTGCTGTCGATAAAGAAACTGACTCTTGTTTCTTACTGTGCCACGCGACCAATCTGTCTCCAAGATAGAATGCACCTCCACTGGTACTCTTTCTGTCATCTACACATCCTGCCCAATCTGCATCTGAATACGAAATAAGGGTGAAGTCTTTACCTTTCGGATACCATAACCCATACTCCATAGTACCCTTGAGGTACCGAAGAATCCTCTTCACTGTTGTCACATGAGTCTCCTTGGGATTAGCCTGAAATCGTGCTACCATGCATACTTCCTACAAAATATCTGGTCTGGTAGCTGTTAGATACAGTAAGCTTCCAATCATAGATCTGTACATGGTTTGATCAACAGGTGGAGATTTGTCATCCTTGCTCAACTTGCAACCTGTCATCATGGGAGTGCTAACTGGCTTACAATCCTCCATTGTGAACTTTTTTAACATCTCTTTTACATATTTAATTTGAGAAATAAATATGCCCTTCTTACATTGATTAACTTGCAACCCGAGGAAATATGAAAGTTCACCAATCATTGACATTTCAAATTCTTTCTGCATCTTATTTGCTAAATCTTTACACGACTCATCTTTGTTGCTGCCAAATATGATATCATCTACGTATACAACAAGAACAATAAGATGCCCATTTTCTATTTTGACATACAAATTACTATCCACCATACCTTTCTTAAACCTTTGTTGAGTGAGATAGTTGTCTAACCTTGCATACCAGGCTCGGGGTGCCTGTTTTAAGCCATATAATGCTTTCTTCAACTTGCAAACCAAGTTGGGATCATCACCAAGTTGGAAACCATCTGGTTGCTCAATATAAACCTCTTCTTCAAGTTTCCCATTCAAAAACGCTGATTTCACATCCATTTGATAAACTTTGAAATTCTTGTAGACTGCTAAAGCCAAAAACATTCTAATTGCCTCTAGTCTAGCTACTGGTGCAAAAGTTTCCTCAAAGTCAATGCCTTCAACTTGTGCATAACCCTTACATACCAATCTTGCTTTATTTCTGACTACCTGTCCGTCTTCATTCAATTTGTTTCAAAAAATCCATTTAGTCCCGATTATATTTTTATTTGCAGGTCTAGGTACTAACTCCCAAGTTTCGTTTTTCTCGATCTGATCTAATTCTTCATTTATTGCCTTCATCCAACTTTCATCTTTGCTTGCGTCAGCAACATTTTTGGGCTCAATGTTTGGATAATAGAGAGTAGTTACTTACTACTCTTCTCCTTGTCTGAACACCAACTTTGGGGTCTCCAATTATTTGCTCTCTAGGATGATTTTTCTGCCAGCTGCCTGTTTTGAATTTCTTATTTTCTTCCACTTCTGAATCACAACTTAAATCATCTGAGTCAATTTTTTGTATCTTTTCCATTTCATTTTCCTCATCTCCTTCAATAACCTCTTCATAAATTGGATAGTTCGTTTCATAGCTAATTACTCGTTCTCTACCTTCATCAAATTTAACATCGACACTGTCCACAATTTTCTTTAGCCTCTTGTTGTAGCATTTGTAAGCTTTGCTTCTTGGTGAATAACCAACAAAAATACCTTCATCCGCTCTATCTTCAAACTTACCAAGATTATCTTCAGTTCTTTTGATGTAGCACTTGCTGCCAAAAACTTTGAGGTATTTTGTTGTTGCCCTTTTACCGAACCACAACTCATAAGGAGTTTTGCTTTCATGTGTTCTCAGCATGTACCTATTTTGGATATACACCATAGTATGGACTGCTTCTCTCCAAAATTTGTCTACTACTCTGCTTTCAGCCAACATAGTCCATGCCATTTCCTGCACTGTCCTGTTCTTTCTTTCTACCACTCCATTCTGCTGAGGTGTCCTGATTGCTGAAAACTATCTCCTAATACCGTATTTTTCACAGTACTCTACAAATTCCTCTGAAATGAATTCTCCTCCTCTATCTGATCTTAAACATTTGATCCTCCTTCCTGTTTCATTCTCAACTTGGTTTTTGAAAATCTTGAACCTTTCAAAAGCTTCTGATTTATGCTTCAAGAAAAATATCCATGTCATTCTGGAATAGTCATCAATGCACAACATAAAATATTTGTCACCATTTATGCTTTGTGTTCTCATGGGTCCACATAAATGAGTGTGTATTAGTTCCAAAGGTTTGCTTGTGTAGTACTCTTTTGTTTTGAATGTGACTCTAGTTTGCTTCCCCTTTTGGCATGAAGCACAAATGTTGTTTGCGAGGTTTGTTGATGGTGGGAATATCTCTCACTGCCCTTTTTGAGTTGATTTTTACTAGATTATCAAAGCCGATATGACCGAGTCTCTTGTGCCACAACCAAATTTCTTCTTCCTGTCCAATAAAACAAGCTCCTTCTGAAGTCTCTGAGAGCGTGTACAGGTTTCCAGATGTCCTTGATCCAGTTGCTATCAATTTTCCATTGTTTGTTTTTCTGACTTCACAACCCTGCTTCTTAAAAACTACTTCATGACCTTTATCACAAATCTGACTTACGCTCAACAAGTTATGTTTCAAACCATCCACAAACAAGACTTCTTCTGACTTAATTTTTTCATCAATAATTTTAACTGAACCTTTGCCAACTATCTTAGCTCCATCATTATTTCCAAACTTTACTGAACCACCTTCATATTTCTGTAACTTCTCAAATTTTTGTTTGTTTCTTGTCATATGACTGGAGCATCCACTATCAAGTATCCATGGTACATATTTATTCTGTGCTTTAAATGTTGTTTGTACGATTAAGGATTCCTTTTCTTCCTTAAGTCGCTCTTTTTCTTTCCACTCCGTTTTGATAGTAGTTTTGGGCTCTTGTTTTGCCTTTCCTTTATCAACAGCTTGTGCATGTTTTATGAGAAGTTTTCTATTTTGTCTCATCTCATTTGGTTGAAATTTCCTTCCCTGAAACTGGTTTGATGCAAATGTACTTCTACAGTTTCTTGCAATGTGCCCAAAATTATGACAGTTATAACATTCTATTGTATAATTCATCAAAGGAGAAAAAACATTTCTACTGGTGAAATTCCTTGGTCTTACATTATATTTGCAGTCTGAGATTTTATGTCCATAGCCATTGCATTTAAAACAGAAACCAGAAAAGGGATAATTGAACCTGGGGGATGGTCTTTGCCATGTTGTCGTAGGAGCCATAGGTCTTCTTCTTCTTTGATGTGTGACATTGGTGAATCCATCATTGTCAGTTCTCCTTTCGTGCCTGGCATTATTGCTTTCTTTTGCATGAGACATTTTTCCTTGATCAACTTGTTTCTTATCTTCATTCTTTATGGATTCTACATTTCTGGCCTTTGATCCATTTGATGATTCTCCTTCGACGAAACCTAGACCAAATTTGATGCCTGTAGGCCTTTGGTCATTTATAATCTTATCCAGCTTCATAGAACTTTCTTCGCGTTTGTGATAGCAACTAATTTTGTGATTCATCTCTTCTATCTGCATCCGTAAACCAACATTCTCTTCTTCTAGTTTGCAGCAATAATCTATTTTCATGGTAATTTGTACTTCAAGATCTTCAGATATTTTCTTGTATTCTTCTGTCTGTACTTTCAGATTGGTTATGATTTCGTTTGCATCCTCAAGCCTTTTTGAAATTTTCTTATTCTTTTTCTTCTCTATTTTCCACTCTTCAAGTGCAGAGATCAACTCACCTTCTAGGTCTACTTCAGCCTCAGGGTTTTCACCACATACTTTAGAGTTCACTCCTTCCTTTTCTGATTTTACTTCTTCAAATGCCATGAAAAGAGCTTCACCTGTTTCCTCTTCAGAATCCTGATCGGAGCTGTCTTCTGATGAACTGGCATTCCTGGAGATGAAACTTTTCTTCTTGAAGTTGCCTTTTCTGAAATTCGTTTTCTTCTTCCAGTCACTTCTTTCTTGGTGCAATCCTTCATCATTTTTGTTCTTCTCATTAAGTGGACATTTAGTCACAAAATGCCCAATGCCTCCACAGTTGAAACATTTAAACGGTAGCTTTCCTCTGTATTTTCCTTTTCCCCTTTTTAGTTTTCTAACAAAGTTTGCTTCCATTTCATCTGATGTCTCTTCTTCCTCGAACTCTTGTTTTGCATTTTTATTTTTAAGGGCTTTAAAAGTCGCTTCTCTGTCTGTGGGTTTAGATCTTCCTATCCTCATCTCATATGCAGTCAAGGAACCATACATCTCATCTATACTAAAATAATTTAGATTTTTAGCTTCTTCTATCGCTGAGACTTTAGAATCAAACCTTTGAGGAAGAGATCTTAATACCTTTTTCATGATGACAGAGTCTTCGATATCCTCGTCGAGTCCTCTGATCGCATTAATGATTCCATTAACTCTCAGCATATATGCCTCAATGTTTTCATCGTCATTCATTTTTAATGATTCGAACTGAGCTCGATGTGTCTGTAACTTGGCCTCCTTGATCTTATCATTTCCTTCATGAATACTCCTCAGTTTGTCCCATATCTCTTTTGCCATTTTATAGCTCATGATCTTCACTAGTTCACTGTCTACTATTCCGCACATGAGAGCATTCGTTGCTTTTGAGTTATTGTCAAACAGTTTCTTTTCGTCAGCCTCTTCTGGAGGAGTGATGGGTATTGTATATCCACTAACTACTGAATCCCAGATGTCGTATCCCAAAGCATAGAGATATGTCTGCATCCTGATTCTCCAGAATGCGTAATTAGATCCGTCAAACAATGGTGCTTTGTTTGATGAGAAGCCTTCACCACCTGCCATTGTGTTACTTCCAAGATCACCCTAGCCGGTTAAGCTTGTACAGGAACTTAGCTCTGATACCAATTGTTAGTCTCACAATGACACTGAGAGGGGGGGTGAATCAGTGTAGCTCTTTAAACTTAACTTTACAGTTCTTAATACTACAACAATTAACACTTATTACTAGATACAACAAGTATAACAAAAGAGCATCACACAACACAAGATTTAACGAGGTTCACCAATGTGGCTACTCCTCAAAAATTGACTGCTTGGACTACCATCCAAATCCAGCCTTTGCAAAGTACCAACTTTACAATCAATTTACCAACACCCACTGGAAGGAGCACCAACCCCTGATGCCAAGCTGCAACCTGGACTTCAATTTGAATCTATAAGTTTGACGGTAAGATACCTTTGTTTTTGCAAGACCCTAACTGGTCTTCTTCACCTTTGCATTCTCTACGCACTCTACTCTCTCTGCACCAACACTTCGCACACTCTGCTTCATTACAGTCGAACTTCATGATCGTCTTCTCCCTTTTGTGCACTTTGCTCTCTTTGCACCAGCACTTCGCACACTCTACTTCGTTACAGTCGAACTTCACGATCGTCTTCTCCCTTTTGTGCACTCTGCTCTCTTTGCGAATTTTGCACTTAGCATCTTTCGATATGACTTGCTCTCTGTGCACTACGACCGAACTTCGCACTCATCGACATAATGAAATTCTCCAAACAACCCTCCTTTTATAACAACATTTTCATGATGAAAACCCTAATCTTAGTCGGCTGTAAACCCTAATCTTAGTCGGCTTTCATAACAACTGTAAACCCTAATTTTAGTCGGTTGTCATCGGTCTTCGTCGGCTTCAACTTAACCATGAAAATACAACATGTCGTGATATCGCGACACTTTTCTTTCTCTCTCTTTCTCCTTGCATCGGACCGTGAAAATGCTACATGTCACGATATCGCGACACTTTTTCTCCTTGCTTTTTCTCTTAGCTTCGGCCCCCAAAAATACAACATGTCGTGATATCGTGACACTTTTTCTCCTTGCTCTTTCTCTTAGCTTTGGCCCGTGAAAATACAACATGTCACGATATCATGACACTTTCACCTTCGTACGCTTTCTCTATTCTTTTGTCATGATATCATGACACTTCTACTTCCAAAGACTTCGACTTTGCTTTTGTCATGATATCACGACACTTCACCTCCATAGACTTCAACTTAGCTTTTGTCATGATATCGTGACACTTCCTTCGTACTTAGCTTCTTTGCTTTTGTCATGAAATCGTGACACTTCTCCTCTAAAGTCTTGCTTTCTGCTTTTGTCATAAAATCGTGACAGTTCTGCTTCCGTACGCTTCCTCTCTTTCTTTTGTCATAAAAATGCGACATGTCGTGAAATCGTGACACTTTTCCAACTTACTTTCTCTCTCCTATTTTAGTCATGAAAATGCGACATGTCACGAAATCATGACACTTTTCCAACTTACTTTCTCTCTCCTATTTTAGTCACGAAAATGCGACATGTCACGAAATCGTGACACTTTTCCAACTTACTTTCTCTCTCCTATTTTAGTCACGAAAATGCGACATGTCACGAAATCGTGACACTTTTCTTACTTGTTCTCTTTCTTCGAACTTGTCACGAAATCACGACACTTCTTCCTGCTTTCTCTTTTTCTTCCAACATGTCATGAAATCGCGACAGTTTTTCCACTTGCCTTTTTCTCTTCCAACATGTCACGAAATCGTGACAGTTTTTCCACTTGCCTTTTTCTCTTCCAACATGTCGCGAAATCGCGATAGTTTTTCCACTTGCCTTTTTCTCTGCCAACATGTCGCGAAATCGTGACAGTTTTTCCACTTGCCTTTTTCTCTTCCAACATGTCACGAAATCGCGACATTTTTTCCACTTGCCTTTTTCTTTGCCAACATGTCGCGAAATCGTGATAGTTTTTCCACTTGCCTTTTTCTCTTCCAACATGTCGCGAAATCATGATAGTTTTTCCACTTGTCTTTTTCTCTTCCAACATGTCACGAAATCGTGATAGTTTTTCCTACTTTTTCTCTCTCTTCCAACATGTCACGAAATCGTGACAGTTTTTCTTGCCTGCTGTATATGTCGCGATACTTTTCTTACTTGTCTTTTTCTTTGATCTTTTGCATATGGGCCACTTCGGTCTTCTTGGAAAATCACTGTACATACTCTGAGGAACCTTTGAACTCCTGTCTTCCGCATCTGAATAGCTTTTGAACTTCCTGTCCACTGCATCAGCAGATCTATCTGACTGTGTTGACAACAATGACAATACTGTTGCTGCACCTTGCTCAACACATGATAAGCTTCATGGCCACACACAAGGGGTAACCTCCATATTGATCATTTGCAAGCATACATCCTAGCAGGTATCTTTTCATCTCTAACCATTAGCGAGCACTACACCCATAGAGGGTATCACTCCACACTTGACCATCCCTGCGAGCACAACACCCTTACAAGATAACTTCATGGCCACAAGCGAGATGCAACCTCCATTCGATCATTTGCAAGCATACATCCTTACAGGGTCCCGCTCCATTTTTTTCTTTGTTTTCACTCGGTCTATGTTTGTTTGATCACACTAATATTTCACGGTCTATGTTGATTCAAACATCATATTCCAAGCACCTTTTTCTTTGTTGACCCTCCCCATCTTCTGCTTCTTCTTCTCCTTCTTTCTTCCTCTATTTCCTCTTTGTCGAAATTGTGCCTTGTCTATATGGGGAGTGACTTCGCTCCACGTCGAAGTCGTGGTTCGTATTTATAAGGGGCGATTTCAGCTAGTCATGTTTTTCTCTCTCTTTTTCTCTTCTTTCTTCCATCCTCTTTCTTTCATTCTTTCATCCATCCATGCATTTCATTCATTTAGCTAACTTCATTGCATTAGTTTAGTCCATACATGCATCCATAGTTAAGTTATTTTCATTCATTCATTCATAGTTAAACATAAAAGCACATAAAAATAAAAACACACACATAAATGCACACATTTTAATTAAAGCAACATGATATTACTTGAGATAAAAAGAAAGGGTATATAGGTATGTTCGATCGGTGTGCCACAATTCGAGCCCAATACACTCGATCCTCCCCAAGGATGCATGCCACACTCAAAATTGACATTTCACCCTCATCCTATCCCTGGCTCTAGGAGCTTGTCTCCTCTACCTCGCTCGTCGAAGGTGGTCTTGGTGGGGGCATGTTCATGGATCGTGAAATCATTCGTGATTTGGATCGCGATGACCTTGTGTCTAAAGGGAGAATGATGGAGGCACCCTCTACTTCGTTGGCATTGCTTGGAAGTACAATGTTTGGTAGAAGGTCTCCCTCCATACTAACGTCTCCAGCGTCTCCCTCGCCCATCACAACTTTGCTTGTAGTAGGAAAATCCCCTCGTCCTATTGGATATCGGTCATGATAGCCATCCCCTCTGCCCGAGCCTACTACCACTCTTGGTCCAGTCAACTCACCTCTCCCTTGAGGTAATCTAACTTAGCCCACATCATGTTTTGCTTTGTGTGTCATGCTCAAGGCACTCTACAGCACCTCGATCGTCTTGTACCTATCCTCTCAGAGTAGGTCCATCTCCATCTACATGGCTGTTATTCGAGCCTACAATACCTTTGTCTCCCTCGTTGGATCCTCTTGACCCACAATCTTTCTCGACCTAATTGTTGCTATTGTGGATATCTCTTTAATCCCTCTGCTTGGCCCAACTTTAACTGTCGTGGGGGTACCTCCCACTGGTCCTTCCTGCTTGGTCCTCCTAGTATTGGTGGTCGCTGCCATCATCTCTACTCAGATCTAAGTTTGTGCCTATCATCGGGCCTCCTAGTCCTTCCATTGTTGCTTTGTGGTGCATCGAGTTACCTCTTGAAGTGTTAGTTGCATGCATTGACCCATAAATTGGCACCTCTGCAATGGCACCAGTGGGGATATCCTCGAGGACATAATGCCCCTCTACCATATTCGAACCTTAGAGCCACCCGATGTTATCCACCCTTATATCCACACAGAGTGGATTATCTAGGTCCTCCTCTACCCATATTCTCACATTAGGGTTCCCTCCAATCCCTAATGGGTCCCTTCGCACCCACTTGTACTAGTAGTCGCCTAGGTTTGGTATCTCTTGGAAGATACCAAACTGTCGTTGAACTCAATCAAACTTGAAGAGTTATAGCTCCCCTTCTTCATAGAGACCCACCTGATCCTCCTGACCAAAGCCAAATCATTTGCGTTCTTTATCCATCCCAGATGTAGATGTCCTAGTTGTCATCTGATCATGTGCTCTCATAGCTCATCTATCACCTGCCTCTCTAGTTGCAGGTTCCTGACATATGTCCTTTGGACTCACTCGAAGCTCTTGGACCATCTATATGTTGTTGGTCATTCTGGGTTGGGCAATGGCCCTAGTAGTGCATACGATCTCCTAACCACTATGTGCTCCCAGCACCACACCTAGAGCAACGTTGTACACACCAACCTTATATACCCTTTGTACACGATATTGTACAATGTCTTGTACAAAAAAGCCAACACATATGGACCCCATGCAAACTACATCTGCTGGTCCTACATGTCTACCGGTACTCCTACCAATATCCACGAAAGGTATCGCATACTCGTATGGCATACCAGGAATCTCGTTGCCACCCCATAGAGCACAGTCATTAGAGCATCAACACCATAGCACCCCTTCAACTCCTCAACTAGGATCCGACTGTCTCAAACCTAGTGGGCCTAGCACCCTGATAGCCTCTAAAGTGTTTCTTGTTGCCCTCAGACTCTATAAACTACCTTCCCCCTGATGGGGATATGCAAGATGTGCCACATGTCCTTTAGTGTGACTGCCATCTCCCTTATCAATAGCCAAAAGGTTGACAACTCCGGATACTATCTCTCCATCAACCCTATCAGTAGCACTCTATCTGCCTCCACCCAAGGCATCTCCACCAGGTGCTATAACCCCACTGCCTCTAGAGTGTCCCTATCTACCTCTGAGAGACCTTGTAGTTCCAACTCCAAGGAACTTGATTGCCACTCAGAGCTCTCCAGTATGTCATGCTGCAACCAAAAACATAACATAATTTTTAATCAGTTTCGTATAAGAACGTAAAAAATAGCAACACAACAATATTTCAACACCTAAGCCTGTTTGTCTTGGTCTTTCTTTTTTTCCTCTTCTTTGCTTGTTTCCTTTATTTTTTGTTTTCCTCCTAGCCAAAATCATGATATGTTCTTCTAATGTCACATACAATAGGAGGACTTCAACAATAGTTGGACATACTTGGCACATACTCTGACTTGCATGGATTAGAAGTTAATCTTCAGAAAACAAAAATCATGACATTCAACCTACCCAAGAAAGATCTCTCTTCTGTTCACATCACATATAAATGGAAGGTTGTTGAGATTGTTGAGATTGTCACATCGTACACATACTTGGGAGTTCTTTTCACAAGACCTACCTTCAACTTGATCCCTGCATCTCAAGCAAGGTTAAACAAAGGTTATGATGCCTTAGCCTCTCTGGATAAGCAATGCTTTTAGCTCCAGTTTTAGGACATCAGTACGAATATCAAACTCTTCCACACTCTTGTTACCCCTACACTACTCTATGGTTGTGAAGTTTGGGGCCCTAGCCTCAGACAATTGGGTTGGTCTCGTATTGAAAGGGTCCTCATCTCAATGTTGTCCAAGTCCATTCATTCCAAAAAACTGTTCCACATCCCATCATTCTAGCTGAGTTTGGTGCTCGTCCATTGCTTACAACAACAATATTTCTTGTTGTCTCTTTATTGCGTAGATTTCATTGTATGTCGAACATGAGAAGATATCCATATTTAGCACTACAATCCTCAAGACAATTGGTAAATCAAGGGATCAAGAATTGCTGGTATGCTCAAACTACTACTCTACTTCAATCTCTTGGCCTAGACATCATGATACCTCCTCCTACTAAAGAATCAATCAATGCACCATACTCCAATAAGGATATTCAAGATGAGATTTACTCAGCATATATAAAAACTACTTGGACTTATCCAAAGGAATCTCTTTCACCAAGACCGCTCTATTACTCTCACTTTTATCTCCAACTAGAGAATGGATTGATCACTACTCCAAAATATAACTTGATATAGATGTCACACAACCTCAGGTTTCCTCTAGCTCAGCTACAAGTTTGCTCCCACCAGTTGCGTATTGAGGCAGATTATGCAGTCTTGATGTGGAATCCAAGGAGCATTTGATTTTCACCTATCCTATCTACTACGAGATACGAGGTAGATATTATTGTTTATTCAGAGACACCCATACACTAAAATATTAGATTAATTATGAAGATCAGAGATGCATTGCCCTTTTCATCCGAGAATTATTCAATCTCAAGAAAGAACTACTTAGTAATAGTTTGCAGAAGATAACAGGATCCCGACTTATCACTTCATTCTTCTAGCCTCTAGAGGCCACGACCAGGAAGCGCCAGGGTGATCACAGAGATACAACAAGATCAACTCGTCGTCGACTCCAACAAAGAACATCTACGACGACATCCAACTCTTATATCACTCACTTCTCTTCAACCTTGAATGTTGGGAGTAATCCTTGATCCACAAATCTTGTATATCATATGTCATTCTGTTTACTATTTTTCTTACTTTATTTTCTCTGGAGCTGCATTAGGCACTCTCGTTGCTTTGTATATGTCTTACTTTACAGTCCTATTGACCTCTTTTGGTCACCGATGGACATTAATACAAATTCAAATTCAAATTCTTCTTTCAAAATCATGCCTTGTGCTTGCGAGGCATGAATTCATGAAATCGCACCTTGAAATTTTGAGGTACAACTTCGGTTGTCACAATGAACTAGCTGAAATCGCGGTTGGCCCCCGAAATCATGTTAGGGTTGCGCATGATGATTTTTTCAAAAAACACAAAAAAAATGGTAAAAAGCTAAAAACCCTAATTTAGCCTAGTCTAGAGGAAGGATTTTAGTCCTTACCCATGCTCGCTCTACTATTGTGTCGGTCTCGCCCCTCGCAACAACTGAATGATGTGTGGGTAGCACCATTTATCTTTTTCTCCAGAGCTTTTTTTCTCTTCTTCGCATAATGAAAATGAATTAGGGTTTTCACCCATTTTGCCTTTTATTCTTCTTTTTTGCTTTTTCTCTCTCCTCTTTGGTACCTATTTTGTTGCTTGTCGCTCTACTTCCTTCTGCGTCAATCGTTTTGAGTTTCCTCAAGAATGTGATATTCCTTTCGAAACTCGAGGGTGCACCCCGACCTAAGAGGCATTAATGTCCCTAATACCTCATTTTGCATGCAAAAATATTTGTGTCTCAAATGACATCATTTTTACACCACCCCTTTCTTTTAAACCAACCACCCCTTTTTGTGTTCATCATTATTCATCCATAGGTGTCTACATCTTTCTTTGACGCATTTATTAGGCCATAAATGCATCAAAGAAGGGGTAAAATGTAGACATGGAAAATTTACCCATCCAAGTGAGTCATTTTCCATAGAACCCTTGAGAAGGCCCTCAAACTTGTATGAGCACAAGTTTGGGCCTCTTTTCCCCTTTTTCTTCCCTCTTTTCCTAGCTTTGTCAAAATCATGGTTGCCTAGTACGAGGTGCGATTTTGACAAGTTAGGGTTTTCTCTTAAAAAACCCTATTTTTGGGGTCAACCTTCAAGATGTCGTCCCTCCCTTAGGTTACCTTTTTATTTTTCCACCATTTTTCCCTCCAAACCTCTTCTAAATAGAGGGTTTGGATCCTCTATTTTTCTAAGTGTAACCTAAGTGATTTTTCTAGAAGTTTTTAAGTGTTATAAGCTTTCCAAGTTCCAAGGGATTTTAGAAGTGCTAAGTGATCAAGATCAAGTGTTTTCAGGTGTTCTTTTGTTGCTCTATTGATCAAGTGTTTTCAGGTGTTCTTTTGTTGCTCTATTATTGATTTGTTGTTCTTGGTGGATAAGTGTTGGAGCCTTGAGGAGTCTACCATTTTGTGGAGGTATTCATCCTTTTTCTTGTTCTTTCACTACCACCAAGTTCCTTCTTGCATTTTATCATTTTTAGATCATTTATTGTGCATTTTGCATTCTATTTTGCATTAATTTGTCATTCTTGCTCTTTTGCTACGAAATCGTACCCCGTATATACAAGGCACGATTTCAACAGGATTCGAAATTGAGATCACCCCTTACAGGGTGTGATTTTGGTTTCATCAAGTTTGGGGGCAAAGTTTCGCTCCCAAACTCTCAATTTGTATTTACATGTTTTATCTAGGTCATAATATTGTTGTTTGCATTCTGTTTTTCGCACTGGTTCATTTCATTGCATCTTCATTTGTTCATTTCCAAAATGGTCAACAATCATTTTGTTTTCAAATAGTCATCTAAAAGGACCAAGGGGTCTTGACTATTGTGCCTCCCGACTTAGTCATACAGTGGCCTAAGCAAACCCCCAAACACTGATTAAATTTTTTAGGATTTTGTGAAGTAGTTTTTTTGTAGGTTTGAAGTTGTTTGGATATTTTAGATACAAGTTAAAACTAAGATCAACTGTCGAATTAGATAAGTGCCCTAAATAAACTTCTTAAGGCTACTTGTTTTTGTTCAAACCTAAATCATAAATAAAGGAAAAATATTTGATTGCATTCTAGGCATTTGAAAGGGTAAAAATCATATAGTTTGCATTATAGGTAAAATATGTTTGTGCATTCTCTTAAACCCTTGCTGAAAAGAAAGACTTATTTTATTGCAAGTTAGGGTTTAGTCATCATTGGAAATCAAATATCATTTTAGGGTTAGTTTTTTGTCTTCTTGCATGATTGTTTGTCTTGCATTGTTCTTTTATTTTTAGTAGTTTAGGTTTTAAAAAAACCATACATAGTTGTTTGCTTAATATACACATTAAACATTCCATCCTTGGACTTAGAGTGAGTCCTTAAATCGTTCTTGGTGAACCCTTTGTTCCCCAAGCCCTCGAGTGTAGAGAATATAACACACTCCCGCGGTCATCTCGACTTCTAGTGGATCCAATCAAGAATTGTACACAACAGGGTAGTTTTCCCCTCTATAGTGAGTTTATTTTTAATAGTAGGTTCTTAACAAGTGGTATAAAAGCACTTTTTAGGGTCATGTTTTGCTGCGGCTACAACTTTTTTTGTCATTCAGATTGTTAGATATAAGATTTTATGTTTCTATTTTTTGCTAGTTCCCTTATTAAAAAAATCTAGCCTTGTTTCTTTTTTTGCATTAGTTATTTAGGTTAGAAACCCTGTGCCGGGGGGTTTTAAAATATCATGGAGGAGCTATCATTATTGGCTAAGATAGATTACCCATAAAGAATCTAGTGAAGTAAGGGGCAATCATACTCCAATACCCAAGCCTTAAACAACACCCGTCTACGAAATTGAGCTCTCACATATCTTCGGGTATATTGGGAGACCCCTTAGGATTATGAGATACCTTTATCCCTTAGGAAGATTTTTGGCCTTGTATCCTCCATAGTACACCAAACATAGCATCCAAAAATATTACCCTCCCATATTGACAAAGAGGCAGGTAATGTGGTCAAGGGTATGCATGGAATCCTCCTTGAGTAGTGGCCTAAAATATTGGTCCAAGCACTATCGTTCATCGTTGTAGTATAACAAAGGGCCTATGGGTAGTATACACCCTAGCTTTGAATACCATGTTATGTTGAATATCAATCCTGCAACAAAAATCTTATTCTTTGAATTTCAAAACTATTACTATAACCTTATCATAAAAATTGAGCATACGAAGAAGACATCCCTATTCCAATTTTTTTGCATGAAAACAGTCAAGAAAAATTATAGAAGAATATAACAAGTGAACATAAACCACCAAAGTAAAAAATAGTGGGAACAGAGGGGGTCAGTGTCAGTAACAGTCAAGAAACGTAGTCAATAATAGTCAATACAAGATCATCAATTATCAGTGTCAAAACAGTTACCTGACATAATTTAAATAAATATAGGGAATATCTATGATAGAGTCAGACCAAACAGGTGATAGCACAGTGTTAGGAGTGGTCGATAGTCATAATAGACAGGACAAAGTGTCATAAAGGGTTGGTCAACACGCAACCTAAATTTTCAACCAAACCTCCAGAGGGAAAACCAACCACACTAGCAACCTCCACAACAAAGCAATAAAAAAATGTCTAGGGTGCCCAAAACCAATGTTGTGGTATATATCTCATTGTGATCGTCTTCTCGAGTTGGTCATTTTGATATATAACACCCAAACCACTTTGTGGGCTCCGTACTAAAAATAATAACCCTTGAATTCACACATATTTTTTGTAAGTATCACCAAAGGGTCATAACTCTTAAAACATGGCTATAGGTACTTGGAAGGAATCTATCCTTTCAAAATATTGCTACACCTATCCACTAGAACCTTCTAAAGTATCAATTGGATCCTCTATTGAAATAAAGTTATTCCTTTGATGTAACTATAATAAACTAGGTGGGGGCCAAACATACCAGGAAACTAGAGGTACGAGCTGCTCCAGGCGGAGGCAAGGATGTTGATGTGATAGCATAAGGCCTTCAGATTGTTTGGTGGGCTTGAATACACCAAACATAGCAATGTAAGAGGATTTTCGTGGAAAATTTTGAGCAGCAATGTTAGAGGGTTTATGTGGAAAACATCTGAGCAATGACATATAAGGGTTTTGTGAAAAGAACTAAGTAACGACGTAAGTGGATTTTCGTGGAAAATTTTGAGCAGCAATGGTAGAGGGTTTCTGTGAAAAACATCTCAGTAGCGGTATCCAAGGGTTTTGTGGAAAAATTGAGCAGCAATGTAAGAGGATTTATGTGGAATAATTTGAGCAACAACATTAGAGGATTTCTATGGAAAACATCTGAGCAACGACATCTAGTGGTTTTGTGGAAAAAATTGAGCAACGACGTAAGAGAATTTTGTGAAAAAAATTGAGCAACGACGTAAGAGAATTTTCAAGGAGAAGAGGGTTTGTTGGAGGTTGCCACCACTGTCGCACCAGGTTGTGGTCAATCCATCGTCATCACTACCCAATAACAATTGAAGACCCATCTGTAATTTTGATGAAAGCTCAAACTATGAAGGAGGTAAGAATTCATATTTCTTACATTCAAATTTTCTCTGGAAGAAGTTTATCGATTGTAATTATGAAGTGCATGCAATGAAGCTAGGGTTTGCAAAGTGAAGCACAGAGGAATTAATTTGAAGGGGTGAAAGCATTTATTTTGCTAGGGAAGAATATTTCTATGCATGTGAAGAACAGTTTGAAGAATTTTGTTTGACTAGAACTGTGAAGTGCACATAGTAAAGCTAGGGTTCACAAGTGAAGCATAGAGAAAAGTAAAAACATAAGAAGTGGCAATATTTTATTTTTCCTAAAACTAGAATGTGCTCAGATCTATTCATGTGAATAAAATGAAGGTGGATTCAGTATTTGAGTTGGAAAAGGTGAAAAATGGTCTTGTACACCTATCTCCATATTAAAATATCTTTTGCCTATCGTTTTGGGCATTAAATCCTCTGTTTGACTAAAAATGGCTACTTTCCCCATCATTCTGAAGCTTCTTCGAAATATCTGGTTATGCAACATACTTTATGCTCAACAACTATCAAAATGGTCGAAAAAGCAGGTTTAACTGGATAGGACATCTCTCCTATCCCTTAAAATTTGGGTCCAATAAGTTTTGCATGCCAATTTCGACAAATTCCAAGCCATGCCATTCAATGACAACTGGTTGGAATTTGTATGACTGTCCTGCATTTTCTAGATTTGCTGCACAGTCATACAAATTAGTGCCAGTTTGCAATTTAAATCAATTAGAAGGCGGAAAAAATATTCAAATACCATTATGAAGGGATACACCTTAGCACACATCATTATGCTACTTAAATTACACCTTTTATTCACTAAATAACCAAACTAAAATAGTCCAACAATGCTGCACAACTGTCCCTGCCCTGTTGTTGTTTGTTAAGACCATGTGGGAATGCATCCAAGTGGGTCATAGGTCTTCTTTGGTCCCCGTGAACACATTCCATGCATTTTCCCATGCTTTGCTTAACAACTTCAAGGTGCTCCTTTAATGTAACAACTTGTTTTTTGTATGTTGCACGAAACTTGTCACTACCGTGTTTTGGAGTAGAGGTTATTTTGATGCCAGATCACTTGAAAAATTTGGTTTTGAAATGGGATGACACTTCAAATATGCTAGAGTTAGCCAAAGATCTAAACATGCTTATTTGCTTTATTTTTCTATGTAATTTTCACCAACAAAATCATGTCAAAAATAGTCACAAAATGTAAAAAACTGTCAAAACAGGTGTATAGTGTTCCTAACATAAAATCATGCCCAAATTGCGAGTGTGATTTTATGTTCATGGGTTTTTATGGTCTAATTTTTATGGATCAAAGAAAATGCCCTCTATTTCCTGGAATTTTTGCATTGTTCCCAAGGATGAAGGAGGTTTGGGTTTGTTGGATATCCAGATACAACGTAAGGTTTTGGCTGCGAAATGGGTGGTTAGGGCTCTAGAAGGGAATGATGCTTGGCAACATCTTTTATGGTTCAAAATTTAGAACGCTCAACATGTTGAAGGTTTAAAAGGGGCTTTTCATATCGAGGACATTGTGGGCCATCCCAGCAAGTTTAAAATTGTTAAGAGGATTTGGGAGGCTTGGAAGACTGTTGGTTTAGTTGTTTACTAGGCTTATATGGAAGAACGTAGGGGTTGGGTTCTTCCGTATATATCTATTTGGGTTTGGAAGAAGAATGGGGTATATGCTTCAAAACTCCCTTGCCTTAGATGTAAGAGGCTGATTAAAAAAGGGATTGTGAAATGGTTGGATCTTTGGGATTTAGGGGTTGGAGGTTGGGTCAAGTGGACTGATTTATGCAGTAAGTTTAAGCTGAAATCTTTTGACAGAGATGCTATTATGCAAATTCATTCTCTCCTTCCATCCGAGTAGCATTTTAAATTAAATGGTGGGTTGTCGGGTCCCATATGGCGCGACTGGCGTTGGATTTTTCATGGTATTATTACTTCTTATAAATATGGCAAGATTTATAGAGCTCTTCTACCTAAGTTTTCCTTGCATATTGTGTTGAATAGGTGTTGGGGGATTGTTTACCTTGAAAATAAATGGAAAACGAGACTTGCCTAGATATGGAAGTTCAGGATAGCTCCTCAACTCAAAGTCTTCTTATGGTTATTAATTTTTAGGGTATTCACTATAAGGCTAGATTGGAAAAATGGATGAGAATTTCAGACTAATGCAGTAGTTGCGGAAGGAAGGAAACTGTCAAACATATCTTTTGGGACTGCAAAAATTCAAAGAAAGTTTGGAAGAACCTCGAGTGGACATATTTCCCTATTCTCGAGGATTGGTTTAGCTAGAAAATGGTTTTGTTTGGTGATGATTTTGGTTGTCCTCGGTATTTGTTGGGTGTGTGGACTACCATTAGAGCAACAACTATGTATGCTATATGGAGGGCCAAGTGCAGTTTGGTCTTCAAGGATGAAGCACTCAATGCTTCGGGGATTGCTTCTAGGGTTGTTATTGATATCCAGGATCAATGTAGAGCATTTAAGAGGCTAATGATGAAAGACATTAAGGATTGTTCTACTTAGGACAAATCTGATTGTTGGATGTCCTTGAGTAGGTTTTTGTAATCTTTGTATCTGCGATGTATTATGAATTCTTTTTAGTAATATAAGTAGTATTTATTAAAAAAACATAAATCATGCAAACACTTAAAAAATAACATATTCTAATTACTATTTGGTAATTAACTTTCACATGTTTATATGTCAAACATAATGTAACAATAAGGTATTTCTAGGCCTCATCATCCCCATCAGCTTGAACTGATGCATGCCCTCATGCATCCTAGTAGGCCATAGAAATATGCAGATTTTATCCTTTTAAACAACATCTTTTGCCACCTAAGAAATTTCTACAATTTTTGACAAATGATAAAGATGCTGCAATTTCTGAAATTGTTGCAATTTTTAAAAATGGTTCAAAATATTGAAATTTTTTAAAGTACTGCAATTTTTTGAAAATGTGATGTTGAAAATATGAAACTGTTGTACTTTTATAAAAATTGTTGAACAATTCACATTACCTACCACTTGAGAAATTTCTCCTTGCTGCACTAGACTAAGTATTTTGCAATTAAGCACATGTATTTCATTTTTCTACAACTTTGCAATTTTTCAATTTCTGTAATTCTCGCAATTTTTTCTTTTCTTCCTCTCTTTTTTTATTATGCTTTTTGTTTTGTTCTTGCATTTTTTTCAAATTTTCATTTTCATCTTGCAATTCTTTGATTTCTGCACTTTCATCCTTCAATATTGCAATTTCTGCAATTCCTACAGTTTTGACTCTTTTTATGCCCTTCTACAAGTTTTAGTGTTGCAAGGTACCTCTTAAAGGCTTGATAGCATGTGATTCATCTTGCAATAGCCTCATTGTGTTTTTATAATGGAATCATATATGGTAGATGCACTATTACTGGTAGAATTTTCTATTCTGACAACATTTCAACCTGAATGCTTATTTTCTGTTGTTTGCACTTTTGAAACAGAATTGACAAAAACTTTGATTTTGAATATTCTTAAGGGATGTACTTACTTGTGGTGGGATGTTATGAGCTTAAGGGAACTCAACCTTTGATGTGCCTTGCTTTTTCTACTATTTTGCAACAGTTTCAAGGTATTCTGGCACAATTTGTCTTATTTGGAAGAATCTTCGAAATGAGACTGTCATTTCGAAGCTGCACACTCTTGTTTTGAAGATGCATCCAAAAGTGCTGGAATGGCCTCCTATGCAAAAGTTAGTTGCAGATTTTGTTGTGGGCCCATATCTAGGGTGTGTGAGCTTTCCATAACATCAAAAATCCCTTCTCCATCCTTTTGTTTAGATGTTATTCTTCATTTTGTATGTTGTTGTTTTATTGCAGTAATAGTAAAACAAAATCTTCAAGTGCATTTTCCAGATTATCCTCCTCAGATTTATGAGGCAATTATGGGGTATCAACTTGCATTTCTCCTTTTATAGCTTGCCCTACTAATTCAAATAGAATTTTTGCCATGTCTATCCCAAAATTAGGTTTTTGTAGATAATTTTGAATTTCTCATGCTACCAAGGCAAGAAGGGGGTGCTTCTTGACATTTTGAACAACATGTTCCATTTTTTTAATTTGCCAATATTTTATAAATATTTTATGCCAAATACCGATTATCATACACTAAATGCTAAATGCTTACTATGACTAAATGCAAGAAACACATACCTTACTATCCTGAAAATTTATCATGCACCTTACAAGCTGCTTCGATGATTGTTAGCTGATTTTCTAAAATAAAAGACAACACATGTGCAGTAGGTGAGATTTGTACAATGGTGGGTAGATCAACAAGGCAAACATGTCGAAAAACTAGTTTTTATGTAAGCCTTAATTCAGCAGCGCCTCCGAAAAGGTTTTCACTACTGAATTATTTATTTTTTTCATCTCTTTTTTTCATTATTTTTTTTATTTTTCATCATAAGAGGCTGCCATTTCTAGTTTTCAACCAACTTTTTTTTTTTTTCATCAGAAGAGGTTGCCATTTTTGGTTTTCAACCAACTTCTATTTTTTAGGTGCTTCAATGAGAGAGAATGTCTCTCATGAGGCTGCAATGAGAGAGAATGTCTCTCATTTTTATTTGGATAAAAACAATCCTTATTCTGCAAAAAGCACATCAATTTTTTTGTATGAAAACATCTTTTTTTTTCTTGAAAGCTGCAACAATGATGCACCCTTTTTTCCAGATGAGCAATAAGAATCTTCTTATGTCATCATTACCTCCTTATTGCTGGAAATGAAATATTGACTTCATTGTTCCTCCTCCTTGCTAAAATTGATGAATGTCCTCATGTATTCTCATTTTGTGGGACATGCCTTATGCTGCAATTTTTTTTTTCTCTTTTTTTCAAGATTCAAAAATATGATCATTTGGAATCTTTGTCAGAAGAGGAAGCCTCTTCTATCATATGCAAGTTTGACTGTGTGAAATATCGAGCAAATTCCACCTTTGTTAGTGGCTTATGGTACACCTGTAAATGATGTCCATTCACCACTAATGTCCTCCTTAAATTATCAACTAAAGAAAGTTGAACAACTTCATTCTCAAACTCTTTTGGTTCATCCTTGTTGCTCTTAATGTGATCATCATGCCACATTTTCCATTTTTGTTGAATGAACTCTGTTTGGTGAAGTGCCTCCAACCAAAGTTCATCAAATGTATTCAACTGCAAAATTCTCTTGTTTTGTACCTACAACAACTCAATGCCAACTTCTAAAGATGCATGAAGTGTTAGTAAAGCATTAGGATGTTGGATCAATGCATCAAACAATTTTGCTTCCTGGTTATTAGTCAACCAACTATTGATATTCAAAGGTTGTTTTGGTTGTGTTTCAATTTGTTTTATACCAGGATGTATTGAATTGATTCTTTGAAAATTATGCATTAATGAATTAAGAGAGCAATGGTGTGGTGGAAGAGAATGGAAAATTTGTGTATCTTTATCAAAAAAAATTCTTGAAGGAATTAAATTTGATAAATGACAATGAAAAGATGAGAAAAAATGATGATGCCATCCATGTGGTAAATGAAGAAAACTGTTTTGTATTGGAATGGGTGATAAATGTTCAAGATTTTGTTTTTCATCATTCCATAGTAATTGTTGAACAATAATTGGTTCATCTTTAAAATCTGAATTTAGAACATTTTCATCAAAAATAAACCTTTTGGATGAATCCAACTCTTCTACATTATCCTTTACAACTATGGAGGCCAAAGTTGAAATATTCTTTTCATTTTCCTTATGTGATTCAAGAAACAATGGACTTCCTAGACAATCATACTTAGGTGGAGTAAGTTTTCCTACAAGCAAGTCTACTAATTTTCCACCTACTTGTATGGTTTCAGGATATACTTTCTTCTTTTTTCTTGGTTTCTTAAAACACATTTCTTGAACAATCTTATTAATGATTGGTACATCTTTAATAGCTTGAAGTAAAGGGATTGTAACAGTTAAATGTTTTAATTCCTTTATCAAATCTGATTTCAAAGATGTTAGTTTTGATATTTCAAACTGTTCAAGATATGATACTTTCTTTGATGAGTCATCTTGTGGAAGATTTTATTTTTCTTCTTTTTGTGGTTCTTTTTGTTGTTTCAATGTAGATGAGTTTTCATGTTTATTTTCTTCAGCTCCCATTTCTACATTGATAAGTGGAATAGGTTCAAGAAGTGGTTTTCTTGAACACAATTGAGTGTTATCACAGTCACTAGCATTTATTATGGTTGTATTTTTTGATTCAGCCATAGAGATAGGGGTTACCTGTTTAACATTATTTGGATTGGCCACAAGTTGAGCTGAAAATAGAGGTTGTTTTGCTTGTTGTTGTTGTTGTCCATGAGAGAAATTATGGGTATGAGTAGGCAACAAATTTGATTGTTGTTTTTGATACTGTTGTTGCCCTTTGTACAATTTTTGTTGTTGTACCCATTGATGTCCCTATAGTTTTGGTTGCAACCATGGTGGATGTTGTTGATTCCATTGTTGTTTCATCCATCCATGTTGAGACCACTCTTGGGAATATGCCCATGGTGGTTGACTCCAATATTGTTGAAGTGGACTTGAAGCAGACCATGGCATATACCAAGGATTATTCCTCCAGTGTGCAGGAAATTGAGAAGCATTATGATATGGAAATTTAAGAAAATTATCCCCTTCTCTTTGTCCTACAAAATTGAGTTTCTTCATAGGTTGAGACTATTTTTCAAAGACACTTTTGAGTTCTGGTAACAAATGACATTGATCTATAGGGTGTCCTTTTTCACAAATGCTACATGTAGCAGATATAAATATTTTGTTCAAAGGACATTCATGAAGAGAATGTTTCTTCTTACATTTTGAACAATAGATGGCTAAAGATTCAACAGATTCATTCTTTTCATCTAATGTTTTATCAAGATGTACTAAAATATCAGCTTTTAGATTAGCAAACTCTTTCATGAATTCTTTCAAATCATTTGTGTTACTACCAGTTTTGTGTTTTCTATGCCTTGAATGAGAATAATTTTTACAAAGTTTAATGATTTCCTGAAATTCAAGTGCATTTGCATCTCCTCTTCCCAAAATATCCAATACATCTCTAGATTCATCTTGTAGTCCCCTTAAGAATATGATTTTGCAAATTTTAGGTTCAACACTTCCACATCTCTTATGAACAAAAGAAAATTTGTCTAGATAGTCTTCTAAAATTTCATTTTCCTCTTGTTTCATTCTAAGCAATTCATCGTTTTGATTCTTGACTTGACAATATTCTTGGTATCTCTCCAAAAATATATTTTCCATCTCATCCCAAGTTCTAATTGAATCAGGTGCTAAGGTGATAAACCATCGTAGGGCTGATTCTTTAAGAGTGGAAGGAAACAATTTGAGCTTTTGATTGTCATTAGTGTAATCATGAGCTTGACATACAATCTTAAACTCAAATAAAAACATATCAGGGTCTTCAGATGTAACTCCCTTGAAAGTTGGTAACACTGAAGGTGAAATGACCTTCATGGGAGCATTTTGATTAGGATCTAATTGAATGGGATTTTGAAAAGTTTTGGTAGGTGTACTAGTTGCACTAGGGTGGAGCACATTATTGGCTTTCCCTAGATTCTCTTGTGAGCCTACCATTATGGGTTCCCAACAACAATTATAAATCCTATTAAATTATCTTGATTGTATGGATTTGTCAAGAGAAAGTGGTGTTGAACTACTGATTTTTCCTCCTTGTAATGATTTCTCAAAGGATCCTACAGTTCTTGAAGTAGATGATTGTGATTCTTTGAAAATTCCAACATTTTTGGAAATCATAAATCTAGACAACTTTGACATAGTTTCAACCTCTTATTGTGAAATTTTTCTTCCTGTGGTTTCTTGCTTGTTTTCTAAATGTTTTTGAAATGCAACTATCAAAAACTATTATTTATACCAGTTATTACATTCAGATTTTACTCTGAAGTTCACAACTTAGCACAATAATAATTATTTGACTGCTTTTACCCTCTAACAACACCGTGTTCCTCAAAAATGATGATGTGTCATTAATAGCATCATTTAATCTTTATGATTTATCAAATCCGGGGTGGTGTCCAAGGTTGTCTACGATAGAAGGCTTGGGCAGATTACAATTCAGACATTCAGATTACAAGCATTTATTCGGTGAAATAGATGTTGGTTTAGCCTTTTTGGTGTCACACTAAACCTAATCTATAGAATGGAAACTAAATTAACTTGCAAGAATTTAAAACTACTTCTAGGACTTGGAATGGAAAACTAGTTACAGTTGTAAAAATGAAATTGTAGAAATGTAAAAGTTGTTGAATTGAAACCTAATTTACTCTTGCAGAATTTGAAATGACAGAATTGAAATGTTGTTGGAAAGGAAACACTCATGCTAAAACACCTATTAATATATTGCTACAAAAGGTTGTCAGGCTTCTATTACAGTGACTGACAACAAAATGAAAGTTGCTAAAAACAGTGAAAAATAGAGGAAGACAAAAATGCTGCAATTTTATGCTAATTATCAAATCATAGAAATAGGAAAACAAAGGAAACACATGTCTATGCTACTTGGTCAACTGACACACACATTGGCTGCATAAAAACATAACTGAAAACATGAAGACATCACACTAATTTGAAATAGGGGATTAGTACATTAAACAACAAGAAATAGAAATTGACAAGTATCCTGCTAATTCTACTGCAACAAAGTTATCAGAAAAACCTGTCATAACAATCCTCCTTCCAGGCCTGAAAGTGGGCCCTTGCTTCCTGATCCAGAAGAAGGTAAATAAGTGTTGCTAACTACTTAACACTCACACTCACTCATAAACAAAAGATGACTAAAAAAATGCACTTTATTTCTGTCAAAACATGTTGAACTATTACAAGAAAATACTACACTATCTCAAATCCTATATGCTGCTACTGCCTACTCTCCTACTATCAACTACCCTCTATTGCTACTAGCTCAACCAATAAGGGAGTTGTTATTTATACTAAACTATTACATGTATCTCGTGCTCAATATCAGTTGTGTGTTGTTTCTTAGTGATTTGATAACAACTTGAAACTAAATTAGTCCAAATTAAGATAGTTTATGCTACAACAACATTCATTGGCCCTTGGGATGCGTCTCTAGTGGTGGGAGTGAGTTGGAGGAGGTTAGAAATGGTCTTGTACACCTGTCTCCATCTTGAAATATCTTTTCCCTACCGTTTTGGGTGCTAAATCCTCTGTTTGACTAAAACTGGCTACTTTTCCCCCTCATTTCGAAGCTTCTTCAAAATATCTGGCTGTGCAACATACTTTATGCTCAACAACTATCAAAATGGCCAACAAAGTAGGTTTAACTGGATAGGACATCTCTCCTATCCCTCAGAAGTCGGATCCAATAAGTTTTGCACGCCAATTCTGACAAATTCCAAGCCATGCCATTCATTGACAGCTGGTTGGAATTTGTATGATTGTGTCCTGCATTTTCCAGATTTCCTACATAATTCTAAGAGTTTGGTGCTAGTTTGCAATTTAAATCAATTGGAAGGTGGGAAAAATATTCAAATACCATTATGAAGGGATACACCTTAGCACACATCATTCTGCTACTTAAATTACACCTTTTATTCACTAAATAACCAAACTAAAATAGTGCAACAATGCTGCACAACTGTCCCTGATTTGTTATGCCCTGTTGTTATTTGTTTAGACCATGTGGGAATGCATCCAAGTGGGTCAGAGGTCTTCTTTGGTCCCTGTGAACACATTCCATGCATTTTCCCATGCTTTGCTTGACAACTTCAAGGTGCTCCTTTAATGTAACAACTTGTTGTTTTTTGTATGTTGCACAAAACTTGTCACTGCCCTATTTTGCAGCAGAGGTTATTTTGATGCCAGATCACTTGAAAACTTTGGTTTTGAAATGGGATGACACTTCAAATATGCTAGAGTTAGCCAAATATCTGAACATGCTTATTTGCTTTATTTTTCTATGCAATTTTCACCAACAAAATCATGTCAAAAACAGTCACAAAATGCAAAAAACTGTCAAAATAGGGGTATAGTGTTCCTAACATAAAATCATGCAAAAACTTAACAAATAACATATTCTAATCACTATTTGGCAATTAACTTTGTTATGTTTTGTAATATGGCAGTTTTTATATGTCAAACATAGTGCAAAAATGAGGTATTTTTGGGCCTCATCAAAGGAGTCTATGTCAAAAGGTTGAAACCAAGTCATTTATCCTATTGATTGCTCATTCTCATTTGTCTCAAAACACCCTACTCAAGTGATGGATCTAATGAATGAGAAAGCATTTCATTGGAGGCAAGAAAAACTTGAGCAAACTCCAAATAACCCAAACTCACTTTGTTAGACAAAGTTTCCTTTGTTTGGTTCAGGTTTTATTGGTAAAAGTCTTGATTTGGAGGCCCTAAGTGGAGTCGGTCTAAGCTTTCAATCAACACAGTCTACAACTACGATTACTAAAGTGTGTAAGGCACATAACATGGTTAAAAAGAGAAGGTCAAAGGTCAGAATGGTACTTGGGAAAGACTTGAGGATGGAACAAGTTTTGGAGTTTTCGGGGAAGGCCCTCATTGGAAAGTTTTATGGACATCAAATAGCTGATAATACACTAAATGAGTGGCTGCAGAAGGTATGGGTCCCAATTTTAAGATATGGGTAAATTTTTTACTTACTTTCCAAAGGATGGATATGTTTCCTTTTTTGATCTAAGGAAGATGCACAGAAAATTCTGGTAGGTCGTTGGTATTGGGGGTCTTCTTTTTTGGCTTTGAAGGCTTGGACGACTTGCTTTGATCCTAGGACTGAAGTTTCTAAGAGAATCCTAATCTAGGTAAAACTTCTAGGTTTGCCAATGGATTTATGGTCAGAAAGAGATTTGAAAGAGATTGGAGATTCATTAGGTAAAACCTTGGATATAGATATTTCTTTTAAATCTAATGCTTTTTGGTCTGTAGCTTGAGTTTGGTTGAGATGGATATCAGTGAAGGCTTGCCGGACTGTATGGAGATAGTTGTGGGGAATACAGTTCATAATCAAATATTAGATTATTTTAAGATTCCCTTTAGATGTGTTCATTGTCATGTTTATGGACATATTTCTAAGGATTGTTCTTAAGATTTCACATAGAAAGTATGAAGGAGAAAAAAATGACTAGTGTGAATTTCAGCTAACAACAATCAAGAGATACCTATTTTTTAGAGCTCAATAGTGCTCCCTGATTTGGCACAAACAAACAAAAAGAATGTTGTTGAACCTAGAACTAAAACTCTAGATAAGAAGGAAGAAATTTTGGGCCTAGATTTGTCTTCATTTCACTGTTCACAAGTTGTTAGAGAAGGAGACAAAGTCATAAATAAAACTATGAAAGGATTGGAACCCAACACTGTTAAGTTTGTTGATTAAATAACTAAGCCTTATGAAAATTATTATCCAATACATGCAAATAATATGGACTTAGGTAATAAAGAACTTTGTACACTGCCTTATGAATCTTCGAAGAGAAGTCCTAGGGACAAGGAATTTTCTAAGATTTTGGACAATGGACCGGTAACCTCAAACATATTGAATAGGGATTATGATCCAAATATTTCTACTATTGGGGGAAGTATTTGTGACCTACGAGGTGAATCTTCTAGGGAGGTATCTATTTTAGGGGATGGTTTGGAGACAGGTTCCTATTGCAGATATTTGTTGCGTTCTAGGAAAAAGTAATCTAAGCTCAAAACTTGTGCAGTGTTTGAAAGGTTGGGATTAGGTATGGACCATATAAATGAATCTTCCACTACTTCAGTAGGTAGAAAATAATTTTTGTTTCATACATAGAAGAAGGCTTTGAGGGAAATTCAGCAGGGTAAACAAAAATCTATCAAAGGGATCCTTAGAGTGGGACAAATCCCTCTAATATGTTTTAAATTATCTTGTTATCCCTTAATATTCGAGGTCTTGGTAGTCCCTCTAAAAGACTTACCTTAGCTAGGCTAGTGGAAATTCATAATTCGGATGTTATCCTTCTACAAGAAACCATGGGGGCAAGTACAAAAGTCATTGAAGGGTTAAGTAAATTGCTTAGGGTCTGAGAGTTCTTGGCTCTAGATGCTATTGGAAATTCAGGGGGTGTTTTGATTGGATGGAAGAACTTAGTATCCTTAATTAATTCTTCCTTTATGGTTTCAGGCTTGTGGACATAATTATTTTTTAAATATGGGTTTGAGGTTATCGATTATTAATTGTTATGGTCCCTATGAAAATAGACAGGTCTTCTTGGAAGATTTTTTCTCCCAAAGGTGTGTTAGGGATGAAAGAGTTATCATTGGTGGGGACTTAAAATTTACTATGAATATAAGTGAGGTATGGGGATAATCTGCAAGACTTGATAGACTTACATATTGGTGGGGACTTAAATTTTAGCATAGAACAATTTTATTATTATTTTTACATTAGATTATTTTTTAGTTTCATGCATCTGCTTTCTTTCTATTTTAGCATTTATTATTTTTAATATGGGTCCAACCTTGGTAGACCCTACATATGCTTTTGATAAGTTTCTCATTTCTTTATGTGCAGATAACAAGACCAATAGATGATAAAATGAGCACCAAATTGACATCACTCTCCACGTGGCGATCACAAAAAACACACCCCCAAACGGTTTGCATTAGCAAGAAGACCATTCAGTGCACCAGGATGATTCAAAGGGGATTAAAACCCTCCTATTTGTATTGATTGTATCACACTTATGAACTCCCTCAAGGGGATGTGATTGTAATATGTTTTGATAAAGATAAGTTATCATTAATAAAAAGGACCCAACCTATTATTACTATTTTTATCATCGTGTTTTGATTATGTGCATGTGTTCATTATTGCTTTTACATCATTATTGCTTTATTGGTGCACGGTTTTTGAGCTCTCATATGGTGATCACGGTGGGATTCCAATCCACTTTTTAGCTTTTTGATCAATTACTGATAAATTTTGCTTTTATAGGTATACAATCATAACCATCTTAGGTCAATACACCCCCTATTTTGCAGTCGTCTTAGGTCGATATGACCCCGAAGTAGGAGCAAAAATAGTAACAAAACGATAAATCTTCTACAAACGTAGGCTTTCACGGTAAGTTTTGCTATCTCTCTGTTTTCTAGTTTCTAAAAAGCAAGTAGAAAAATATATTTAAAGAATTTACAAATATTTTTCTTGGTTTTAAATAGTCAGACAACAATCATCTCAGGTCGAGACAGTCTTTTTTTGTAACCATCTCAAATTGAGATGATCCTTGTATATGATCGTCTTAAGTTGAGATGATCCTTGTTTGTAGTCATCTCATTACAAGACGATCTCTATCTATATTTGTTTGGTTTTCCTGCCTTGTTGCCTGCTTAAAGGCTAAATACCATATAAGGTTTTCTAAATATTAAACATACATTTTTACATTTAGTGAAAGATCATTTGTATGCTCTTTGTTTCCTTTTTGCAAAAAGTTTATAATGAACACACACACTCACGAGGCAATATAATGTCAATTAGTTGAATTTCATCACCAACAACTGATAAAAATAATGCAACATGGGCATTCATCTCCCATCGTGGATTGGCCCCCTTATAAACCATAAGAGCCCCCGCGAGTGACTTTTCAAACTTCATCACCAAAAATTCCCCTACTCTTGGGTGCATCTTGGGGTAGGTTAGTATTAGATGCCCCTTAACCACAGGGCTCAATAATAAGTGGAATGTAGCTATCACTATTGTCCAAGCATGCTCGAGTGTGAAAAGAAAGTCGCATTTCAATCGATACTAGGACTTAGACAACACAACCTCTTTCAAGAGGTAAATTATTTCCTTAGGATACCCAACAACCATAACCTACATTCTAGGAAGCCACTTTTTGTTTTTTGTGTTGCATTCCTCGACAAGAGGTGTGCACAAACTACCTTTCATAGTTTTCATTTCATTTACCTATTAGTTTTCATATAAATAGGATCTTAAAACCAAAAACAAACATACAAAAAAGCAAAAACAAAATAAAAAATAATCATCAACAAAAAAAACAAAAATTCAAAACACAAAAAAATGCTTTCTTGCTTGTTTGTTTATTTACTGTTTGCATAGCTTAGACAATGGTAACAACACACAGTCAAGCTTAATCAAGATCCTGTGCTCCTGAATACCCACAAGGAGAAATGAAACATCATCTATTTAGACCAAAGGACCTTGCTCTTCCTGATTGGCACCCTGGCACACATCGTAACTTGAATCTCTCATATAGGGAATTTAACCTTCATGAAATTCCTATTCGAAAAGCACTCACAGGTCCTGAGTACGATAAAAAAGAAGACCTTCCTGATCTAGATATTTTACTTGATTTCTATAGAAAGAATCAAATGCCCGCTGAGGGTCCTAGTAGGGTAGTGTCGCATATTCGTATCTCAATTCATCCTAGAGAACCATTAGAATCACTGCAAGAGTACATCTTGTACCAAGATAACTGCTACTAGGATACCCCAAATGAGCATCTATCTATAAATCAAGAACATGATCAAGAGGATACGCATGTTAACCATCATTCTCGTAAATAACCCATGTCAGCTCTCGTATTTGTTATAGATGAGGGTGACCTAAATCACCCTAATATGTTTCAAGAGAGACAATTCATTCAAGAACACTACATCTCTATGTTGCCTGATTACATAGAGCTCATTTTCAAATCAGAATATCAAGTCAATGCGACCTTTAGGGATCAGGAAAAATAAGTTGCAGATCCTACTAGGGGCTAGAGATAAGACAAGCCCATCCATATTACAGATACAAGGGTAAACATACCCTATACATATGAGCAAATAAACTGCACTCATCAAGCACCTAGGCCAATAATTAACTGACAACAACAATTGGATCAACTACAATTAGATCACCAACGATTAAATCAACAACGGTTAGATCAATAACGATTACAAAGGTTGCATCAACAAAGGGTACAACAAGAGAAATTACGAAAGGCATTGCATGAAATGGTACCTAAACCTAGCATCCATAGGCTGCAACAACACATAAGGTGCCCTATGCAATATCAAAACCTTCCATTGTGACCAAAACAAAATTATCTTCCTCGTGCATGGTCAAATCAATCGCTCATACATCCTCAAAGGTACCAATTTCCTGAAAAAAATAGTCCATACACTTATCTAGAGGAGTATGAACCCTTTGAGGAACCATAGTCAGAGTACTAGGAATATATTGAGATATATCCTAATGGTGATATGTGTATTGATAACATTCAACCACCACCACATACACATCAAAACCCAATGCTTTTGCCTCCTTGAGAACAAAGGCGAACACACAAATTTTTTTTTTAGAAGTGTATAAGTTGTTGACATTAATTCCTTAGAGAAACAAGCATCAAACTCAGGTTAACAAAAACCTACTTTGGACTAGCTTCACAACCAACCATTGCACCCATCTGTTCCATCACCTCCATACCCCAAACACTTTGAAATGCCGAAATTAGTAAATTCACAGGAGAGGAAGATTCTCAAGAACATGTCACTCATTTCATGAATGTATGATTTTGTGTTCAATATGATGATGCCCTCTTGCTAAGAACGTTCATAATACCTCTTGCAAGAACTACTTTAGAATGGTATAATCATCTACCATGACATAGCATCCATTCCTTTGAACAACTTGCAAATGCATTCTTAGAACACTTTTCGTTTAGTGTCAAGAAAAAGGCAACATTGATTGACATGTATAATCTTAGAAAAATTGAAGATGAGCCAATCATAGACTACAAAAATAGGTGGAGAGCAATAATAACAAAGCTACCTTTCACTGTACCTGTAATGAAACTTACTAGACTATTCACTAGGAGTTGTTCGAAGCAAATCTTGCTTCTGCTACAACTCCAACAATATTGAACCTTCGAGGAGGCCTTAGCATAAGCCAAGGTCATTAAGGACATTAAGGTCCAAGAATGTGATATTAAGCTCCGTAAAAAGGAATGGACAAACCATAATGCTAAAGGAGGCAACATACAACCAAAGGCGGCCCTAGCAAATCAATTTATTTTGAGTATCCCTGAATCCTCAAACTAAGCTGCACCACTGTAACCACCAGCTCAGCCTAATTACCAGGCTCAGCCTCTACCAACCCAATATCATCCATAAAAAAACCAAAAGCAAAGCCAACAACGTCAACTGCCATGATAATATACTTCTTTACCAGAAACATTAGTATTGATTTTCAATCGATTATGTGAGGCGCACACAATCAATCTCCCTGAGATTCATTCACTAGATCCTAACCAACCTAAATAAAAGTCTCGTAGGGAAGATCTATATTGTGCTTACCATAAACAAAGGGGTCATGACATACAAATATTTTACACCTTTAAAAATATAGTATAAGATATGATCGAGAGGTAAGAGATTCAGATTGACAATCCTCTTACCCCAAATAATCAACACATAGGAGTCTTCAAAGACCCTTTGCCCACACATGAAACAAACACAACACCCGCCCACCAAGCATAAAAACCGAAGTAGGTGAATCAGGTGCATGCCTAACCACCTCACCAAGAGTTTGTGGGGATGACTAGTATTATCACAAGGAATCGATGATATCCAAATCAACCCACACCTAATGCAATTCCTAATAATGTTCCTTTGACATCGCAGACACCTCCTCAACCTAATCCAATTACACCTAGCCCACCTTGACCAATGCTAACAATAAGGAATAGACTTACCCAAAGTCTAATAATAACATCAATTAGACTCTCCATCTACGAGTTGATACAACAATCCAAGACACATTGAGAAGCTCTAACAAAGATCTTGAAATCGATCGAATTACAACCACAAGATCCCAACACTTTTGCTAATTTTATGGGGCAAATACAACATTGCAACGAGCTTGCAATAACTTTTTATGACCATGATATCAATATTATACATGCTGACATACCAAATACTCCACTTCATATCATTGCTAGTATAGATCGGATCCCTTATAAGTGTGTCTTGAACAACAATGGCTCCTCATTCAAATTCATCACCACATCCACCATTCAATACCTCAACCTTCCACCATCCCACATCATGACATCCACATTCACCCTTCGAGCATTCAATAATGCGTTGTATTCTACTGCTGGGATAGTAGTTCTCCCTTTTCAGGTTGGATTAAAAATAATTCACATACTCTTCCATGTTCTAAAAGGGGCCATGCAATATAATTTGCTACTTGGTTGACCCTAGATCTGAGGCATGAGGTGTATACCTTCAATTTTACATCAATGCATTAAATACATACATAAATGTCAAGTGCATTGTGTCCCTATGAACTCAATTGTTTAAATTTTATAGTATGGTCTCACATTCTAATGAGTCCAGTTTACCATCGATGCATCTGGAGGTCTAACCTAATCTGCCCGACATTCATCAAAACCTTCCATCAAGATCTTCTATGTCTTCATCAAAGAAAAAATCATCATAAAAAAACATGGAGATCCCTTCTCATGCATCAAAAATTCCCATGAGAAATCTTGAGTAGGCACCTATACCATCCCCTCCATCATTGCCAACCCACGCATCCACGTCCCAATTACCGAAGCCATCTCCTGCACTTTCGATCTTGACCATTTCAACAACACCCACTCACACCTCCTCTACCCAAGAAGAGCCTCTGCCTCCACCACATAACCCATTGTAACCCACATCCCCATCATCTTCATCCAATCCCCAAAAGTCACAATACATATGTCTAGCCCAGGATTCGATGAGTATATGGTACAAAATGTTTTTTTTTAACATGGTGGAATCGGTAGCCGCCACGAATCTAGGTAGGCTGTCCAACTTTTATGGCCGCCATAATATTTTGTGTTTTTTGCCCCAAAAGCCACCACACAGATCTTCGCGCACTTCGCCTCTATAACCGCCATGCCATAATCATTTTAAACCTTTTACGTTGCTGAAAGCATTGGGAAAGGGACAAGCGTTCAGTCCAGTGAATATGGTACAAAAAGTTACATTTACTCCTCTTGTCAATTCAAATCAAGACATAGGCTAACCTCTTATCACACCGTTACCCATTGGTACGATAGTTCCCCTAGGGCATCCATCGAATCGTAAATTTTATCTATGGGAGATTTGATGTTCCCTTAAATACACCTAAAAGGATAGAAGAGGACGAAGAACCCTTTCAAGCCAACATCGATTATATGTAAAATACATCCTTTGTGTTGGAGTATCTTTCTCGTTGCTATTGGTGAGAAAATGGCTTAGGTTGGTATGAGAAAGGTCTTCGGACCCCTTTGGAGCCCCAGTATCAGCTACCTATGGATAAGTTCGAACTAGGCTACTCCATATGTATGGTTGATGAACGCGTCAATTCCCTCCAATGCCTAACTCCAGGCTATGGAAGGGATATTGATCCTAATAAATATGTTGACTAGGGTTATAATCATTTACTCAACGACCATGTCCAAATCGCTAAGATAATCACAAAGCCTCCTGACCTTTCTGATGAAGAGTTTGAAGAAAATTAGGAGCTTGAAAATGATTGGATAAAGTCTAAAGAAAAAGAGAAGTCTGACGAATAAGAGAAGTCTAACAAATATTAGGATGAATAAGATGATAAATATTACCAAGAGTATGATTCACTTTCTATTGCTTTAGCTAGCTCGAAGGATGAATTAGCTACCATCGAACCCCTCAATGATTTAGACAAATTTTATCTTCATCTTTATCCACGGTTACCACTATCCTTGATGCATCAACTTCTCCCACCTGGGTACTCCGTTGCTTGCACTCCTCCTAGGCTACACCCTGTCATTCCACCACCACCGCAACCACCCCTGGTACATCCGCATTCACCCATATTTGATCAAATTTTTCCACCACATAATGGAGATTATCCACCAACCATCAATATGATCTCCATTGACCTCACCACCCCTCTTCACTACCTAGGAGACCCTTCAAAACCTTTGTATTTTAATCTTGAGGCTATTGATTTTGATTGTACCACTTTCTTGCTATTGTCGAAAGAGTTCCTACCTTGCGAGGAAATGTTACAACCATTTCACTTTTCCTCGAGTTCATTTTAACTTGTTATGCAAGATGAGTTTGAGCCTAATGATGCATTCATTTCTCTAAATCCAGTTGATGACATTCATTTGATCCCTACACCTCATCAATTGGAGGAGGGATCCCACATGTCACTGGAAGAAACAATTGATGTTGATACTGGTACCGATCTTGAAAATCCTTAGGTTGTCAAATTAGAACAAAGTTTATCAACTATGAAATAAGTTGATTTCACAACGTTCCTAACAAAACATAAGATGAATTTTGCTTGATCTTATGAAGATATGTTGGATCTTGATCCAACCTTGGTTGTTCACAACTTAACGCTCGATCCAAATATCAAACCAGTAAAGCAAAAACTTTGTAAAATGCACCCAACAATTGCCTTAATGGTCAAAGATGAATTACAAAAACTATTGGATGCAAGATTCATCCAACCTATTGATTACCCTAACAGGGTTTCCAGTGTGGTCCTTGTAGGAAAATCGAATGGGGGGATTCACATATGCATTAATTTTTGTGATCTAAACAAAGCGAGTCCTAAGGATGAGTTCCCACTCCTGAACATCAATGCACTTATCGATGCAACCATCGGTCATGAAATAATTTCTCTCATGGATGGTTTTTCAGGTTACAATCAAATTTGGATCAACCTTGAAGATCAACCCAAAATAACTTTTACCACGCCATGGGGGACTTTTTGTTACAAAGTCATGCCTTTCAAACTTAAAAACACTGGTGCCACTTATCAATGGGTTATGACTTACATCTTTCATAATTACATGCACAATATTTTAGAAGACTATATGGATGATCTTTTAGAAAAATATTTACTACATCATAACCACCTTGAGGTGTTAGACAAAGTCTTCAATCGCCTTTTAGAGCACAATGTGTGCTTAAATCCCAAGAAGTGCATTTTCGAAGCCACGTGCAGAAAACTATTAAGCTTCATAGTCTCTAAACTAGGTATTGAAGTAGATCAAACCAAGGTTAAAGCAATCATGGATATAATTCCCCTACTAATATTAGGTAAATGACAATTTGCAAGGAAAAATTCAATCTATTTGACACTTTATAGAGCAAATTTTAGATAAATGTAAGAATTTTAATCACTTATTACAAAAGGGGGTCATTTTTTATTGAGATTAGGAGTGCTAGAAAACCTTTGATGACATTAAATAATACTTGGCATCTCTGCTAGTGTTAGCTCCTCCTTGTAAAGCGTCTCACTTTGCTGTATTAACTAACACCTAGATTTGTAAAGCATCCCACTCTACTGCATACCCTACTATATGTACCCATAAAGCATCGTGATCTGCTGTCACCCTGCCCATATCAACCTAAAGCCTATAAGATGTTCCTCTCCTCTCCTAGGCCTTGCCATCGCTGCCTATCATTGTCCCACTAGCTTTGTATGGATGCAACTGTTGTATCCCTCTCTTCCAACTGAACTGAACTGTTACAACAGTGTAACAACATGCCTAAACAAATAGATAAAGACAAAACAATAGTACGCTAACATCCCTCTTTATTACATTATTTTGGTAATGTAATAACTAATAGCTATACTAACATCCCCTTACATTATTTTGCAATACAAAGTGAGCTGCGAAACAATTCAAATTTGACACGTCCAAGTGCCTTAGTGAAAATGTCCGCAACTTGAGCATCGGTGGGAATGTCTTGAAGCTGAATTCGATGCTTTGGAACTTCATCTCGAATGAAATGACATTATGTGTCAACGTGCTTTGTTCTTTCATGATGGACTGGATTCTTGACGAGGTTCAGAACACCCTGATTGTCGCAAAACAAGTGTATTGGAGATTTTGATGGATGGCCCATACTTGTCAGAATGCGATGTAACCATATCACTTCGCACACAGCTTCACGTGCAGTGCGATACTCTGCCTCTATTGATGAGATAACAACCACCTGTTGCTTCTTGCTGTTCCAAGAGACAGGACCAGATCCCAGATGAAAAATGTATCCAGAAGTTGACTTGCGATCATCAAATGATCCGGCATAGTCGGAGTCCGTGTATCCTTGCAAGAAGAATTTGTTGTTCCTCTTGTATTCTAGGCCATATTCCATAGTACCACGGACATAGTGAAGAACACGTTTTGTTGCTTTCCAATGAGTGGTCTTAGGCTCCCCGCATGAACCTCGAAAGATAGTTGACGAGCAAATACGAGATCCGGCCTAGTATTGGTCGGATATATGAGACTCCTAATCAACTCGTCGATAGAGAGTACCATCTACCTCAAGTGAGTCATCATATCGCGATAACCGAAGTCCATTCTCCATTGGAGTTGCCATTGGCTTGCGATCAGTCATGTGATATTTATCCAAAGAATGTCTTGGCATACTTTTTCCGAGACACTTTGATGGAGTGCTCCTTCCGGCTGAATTCCGGACCAAGACGATAATGGAGAAGTCCGAGATCCGTCATCTCAAAAGATTTGCACAAGTTTCTTTTGACAGAGAGATCATTGTTTCGAACTCCTGTAATGAGCGAGATCATCCACATAGAGTACAAGCAACACTATCTCGGAACCCTGTTTCTTGAAATAGAGGTTTGCATCTGACGAACATCTCTTAAATCCATGCTTGCATAAGGTGATTGTCCATTTTTATATACCAAGCTTGAGGAGCTTGTTTTAGACCATACAAGGATTTGACCAATTTGCAAACTTTTTGCTTGTTGGCCTTCCACTTCAAATCCTTCAAGCTGAGTCATATAGACTTCTTCTTGGAGATCACCATTTAGAAAGGCACTTTTGACATCCATCTGGTGAAATTTCCACCCATATTATGCTGCCATAGCACACATAACCCAAATTGTGGTCATCCGAGCAGTAGGTGCAAAATTTTCCTCGTAGTCAATGCCTTCTTTTTGAGCATAGCCCTTTGCAACAAGACGGGCCTTATGCTTATCAATTGTTCCATCTGCCTTGTACTTGACTTTATATACCCACTTGCAGCCAATGGGTTTCTTTCCATGCGGCAAATCAACAAGCTTCCAAGTTTTATTCTTCATCAAAGACTCATACTCTGTATCCATAGCGGCCTTCCACTGAGGCTCACTGAGAGCATCTTGCACTGATGCAGGTTCAAGACTATCTATGGTAGACATAAACGCCCTGTCATCATCAATATCCATATCCTCTACTTCTGTACTTGGAGTCACAGAAAGTTCCTCAAAAGATTGACAAAGATCATCAACCTCACCAGTTTCTTTGGCTTCTCTTTCCTTTTGAGCCATACTGCGTGTATGAGGTCTATCCAAATTCAAATTGGGAGGACTGGATAAATTTGCATCTCTAATTGTATTTGTACACCATTTAGGATTCTTCTTCGATGGTGGTGAAGAAGATGTAGAAGGACCTCCTGTCTGTGTTGACAAAGGAATCTTCTCTTCCTTAGTTTCCACAATATCTTGGTGTACTTTAGATGTGCTCTGTGATGTGGAAGCTTCATCAAAGACAACATCTCTGCTGATATGAATTTTCTTGGTCAAAGGATCTATCAACCGATATCCTTTAGAGTGCTCGGAATAACCAAGAAAAATACATCTCGGTGTTTTCTCATCTAGCTTCTTCCTTTTCTCTTTCGGTATGTGCATGAAAGCTTGACACCCAAAAATACGTAGATGAGATATGGAGGGTTTTCGACCACTCCATGCTTCCCGTGGAGTCATTCCTTTTAGGGCCTTTGTGGGTGCCCTATTCAACGAGATACAGCTGCAGTGGTGACAGCTTCTCGCCCGTATTGTTGCCCAAGAGTAGCTCCTGTGAGCATACAACGAACCATTTCCATAATAGAACGGTTCCTTCTCTCAGCAACTCCATTTTTCTGAGGAGTATAGGCGATTGTTAACTGTCTCTTGATCCCATGCTTATCTAGGAATGCAAAAAATTCATTAGAGGTAAACTCTCCCCCTCGATCTGAGCGGAGGGTTTTAATAGAAGCCCCTAACTCCTTCTCAACGGATTTCTTGAACTACTGGAAGAATGCGAAAGCTTCAGATTTTAGTTGGAGAAAGAAAACCCACATCTTTCGTGAGTAGTCATCTATGAATAACTGAAAGTACCTCTTCCCTCCACAACTGTTGGGTGTGAAAGGACCGCACAGATCGGTGTGAATTAACTCTAGAGGTTTTCGTGCTCTTGTAGAGCTCTTCTCAAATGGTACTCTATCTTCGCTTTCCTGCCAAGCAGTCAGAGCACACTGGCAATGTGGAAGAAAGGGAAGGAAGACCCTTTACCATCTCATACTTGCTGAGCTCAAGTAAGTAGCCCGAACTAAGATGCCCATATCTCTTGTGCCATAGGGAAGTTGCCTCCTTGGTAGAAACAGTCATGGCAACATGTGGAGTAGAGATAGCATCTAGTGCAAATAAGCCATGCTTATATGAAGCCATTGCAATCTGCTTACCCTTCCTGGTAATGGTACAACACTTTTTTCCATTCTCAACACGAAAGTTGACAACCATATTTCTGTCCAGGATTTGTGTCACTGACAACAAATTGTTGGCCAATCCCGAAACATAGAGGACTTTGTCAATCTGACACTTGCCATCAAGAAGAGTGACTGAAACTGTACCCTCTCCCTGAACCTTGTAGGTTTTATCATCAACAATGGTGACAGGTTTGCCCTCTTTGGCCACAAATGATTCAAACCACGATCTGTCGCCAGTCATATGTTTGCTAGCTCCGGAATCGACATACCAAACAGGATCCCTCCGTGTGGAATCGTGGTAGTCATGAGCACCTTGTGTGCCCATTCGAATCCGAGTCGGATTCTTCAACGACAACATTCACTCGGGGTTGCTTGTTTTTATTTTATGGTTTGTTTTGGCCTTTCTGCTTGTTCTTATGCCAACACCTGTTGGTGTCATGGTTGTCTTTCTCACATATCTTGCACCACCTCTTCTTCTGTTGAGGTTGTTTGCCTTTTCCTTTCGTATCTTGTTGAGAATTTCCTCCTTTCTGAAAGTTGCCTCCTTTTTGCCCATTACCTTTCTTCCTAGAACCCCTCTGTTGGTGTATAGGGTCGTATTGGAAGAATCATCCTTGTGAATTTGGCATGCCTCTTGTTGTTGAAGCAGATTGACCAACTCGATGTAGGTAATTTTTCGTTGAGACACCTGGATGGAGGTTATCAACATATCAAATGAAGAAGTTAAAGCTCTCATCACAAGTGAAATGAGAAGCTTTTCGTCCACAGTATCTCCCAGAGAACTCAATTTCTCTTTCAACTCAGACACTCTGCACAGAAAGAGTTCAACTGTTTCACCCTGCCTCAAACTCAGGTTATGAAGTTGTTGTTGAAGATGAAGAATGGTGGAATCATTCTTTCCCTCATAGATGGTTTGAAGGGCATCCCATGCCTCTTTACCACTTGCTTTGTCGACTATATGAGGTTGCACTTCATCTGAAACAACAAACAAAATGAGCACCTTTGCTCTCTTGTATTTCTTGTCAAAAGCTATCCGATCTGTTGAAGGACCTATGGATCTCGTCGTTGGTGAAGGCCTAGTTGCTACTCCGGTAACAATATCCCACAAATCTTCCATTTGGAGAATAGCCTTCATCTTATGTTTCCATGGTGTATAATTTGGACCTTTCAATAACCGATGCGGATCAGTCATCAACTTTGCAACAACGGCCATAGTGAAGGTTCCTTATATCACCAATTGGTCCCCCTTTCGATATACCTTTTGCTAGGCCAATATACCGTACAAAATACCTGCCCTTACGTGAGGGAAACTATAGGTATTTAGAAATATCAACAAAAATCACCCGCCCTTACGTGAGGGAGAATATAGGTGAGTTTTAGAGATCATACGATACGTGGAACATAAGCGGTACTGAAAGGGAATCGCCTTGTTGATGGCACCTACCATAGAAGATTCTTCTCATGCGTGGGGCGTAACTTCCCCTAAACACTATGAAGAATACTTCGTCAGGATTTACGTCTAAACACAAGTGCGATAAAGGGTAGTGGATGGAGTAAAAAATGCAAAAATGGCGTACTTATTCCTCCCCGACGATTTATAGGGAACAAGCTCAGACGTCGTTGTAGCAGCTATATTAGGCGGCGGATACGAGTAGCCAAATCACGACGACTTTACTCGTAAGTGCTGGCCAGAGGTATCACAAATACCGAACGCTGCAGTGCAATAAATTGCACGGATGGGTTTTAATTATTTCGGGGACTTAGGGAGTGTTGATTTTAAGTTTTTTAATGTTATAGTGCAAAAATGAAATATGCAACTTACAACATAAAAAACTGCCCACAAGAATAACCCACAAGGTGTCGGTCACAGCCGAAAATGCACCTTTTACAATGCCAAATTGCCTTTTCGAAAAATTACTCACAATCCCCCTTTGATTTTTTGAAAAAATATCCCCCCTTTAAAAATTTTCCTTTAACAAAGCATTTTAATAATTATTATAAATTTAAAATTAAAATAAATAATTTTAATTTATATAGTTTTAAAACTTATAAAAAATAAATTAAAATTTTAATTTTAATTTATAAAGTTAAAAAACTATATTAAAAAAAATTAAAATTAAAAATTTTAATTAAAAAAAATAATAATTAAAAAATGACTTTGAAAAAAAAGAAAAATTATACCTTGGGGGGAGTCGGCGGGATTCGAACCCCCGACCTGCAGGCTCCCTGAGCCTTACCGCACGGCTCACGACCACGTGAGCCAACGGGCTGATCCGAAATGATCAGTGAGCCACCTCCCTTTTCAACCTCGGCCTGCCCGTCCTCCGCTGCTTCCAGCTTCCCGAGCCTCCTCTGCAACTCGCGGCTTTTGCTTCGCAGCTGTGATCCGCAGGCTTCTTTTTTTTTTTCCTTTTCCCGACCGGTTTTTTTCTCTTTTCTAGAAAACCGGGGGGGGGTTCTCCCCTCCTGTCGCGCGCGCGACGTCGGCTCTGTCGCGTCCGTGGCGCGACAGTCCGCGCGCTGCGACGCTGTGGGCACTGTCGCGTCCGTGGCACGACAGTCTACGCGCTACGACGCTGTCGGCACTGTCGCGTCCGCGCGCTGCGACGCTTGCGCGCTGATGAACGTCGGTAGGCAACGCAATAGTCCGCCTCCTGCGGATGCGCTGCTGTCGCGCGACAGTTCGCTCGCAGAGCGTTGGGCGGACGGACGTCCGTTCCTCTGCGCTGCGGCGCTCTGCTCAGCGGGGGGCGGAAAATTTTTTTTTTTTATTCTTTCTGCAGCTGCTGGTTGCTGTCATGCGACCAGGAAAAAAATAAAAAAAATTGCACTGCTCTCTCCCACAGCACGCAACGGGAAAAAACAACATGTACTGCTGAAAATTTTTTTTGCGTTCAGAAGATAACGCACAGGATAACTTCTTTTTCAGCAATTTTCTTCATCCGCCTCCCTGTAGAGAATTTCCCAAGCTGGCTCTGATGCCATGTAGAAATGCAACGATCAACGTTTGTATTATTGAGCAGGGATTAAATAGCAATTACAACTGCCGAAAATAGTCACGGCTGAACGAAACTGAATTGAACTGTTACAATAGTGTAACAGCATGCCTAAACAAATAGATAAAGACAAAACAATAGTACGCTAACAGATGCAAAACTGCTCTGTGCAAGCAACTAATTGCTCTTGAGAATCCTTCTCATCCTCATACTCCTCCTCATCCACACATCTCCTAGAGGTCTCAATCCACTCAGTACGGTGATGCATTCACTACTGTGAAGGATCCGCTATCGCACCAACTACCCTAGCGTAACCACCACCAACTCACTCCTCACTAGTTGCCCTAGCCCGACCACCACCTGCTGCATCTCCTTGCCATAACCGAGTCATCCACCAAGCATCATAATCTGAGGTAGTCCTTGGGTCCTCTATGTTTGGATCAGCCAATGGATCATCTACCTCATCATCTAATGGCTTGACTCAGGGCCAAGCTAACTCTGCCTTATCTATCCATCACCTATAAATGATTGGCTCATCTGGTATATCCTAGAAAACCCCCAGCTAACGGGTCACACATAAGTATTGAAAGTACTCATGCTCACTACCATATTTACTGATCAACCATCGATCGCATCTCACCCACCTCAACTATTGATCTGCATCTACCCAAGGCAAACAATCCTTCCATGGCCATCATACCACGTGATTTGACCTCAACCTCTCCAAGGAGTCAATATAGTGATCGATCATGCCCAAGTAGGGGTGATTATGGCCTTGCTTCTGATCCCGTCTCCAATGAATTGCATAGGGAATCTCCTTGTCAACCATCTGCCTCCATGTTGTCCATGGTATCCCATTCGATATGTCCACCTGAATGTGCTTCCAATCCCAAATATGTAGAAGGAATATACACCCTAATCCAAGTTGACCACGATGTCAGATCTCAAAAAACTCCTCATAGAGTTGTGCTAGCAACATAGTACCCCAAGCCATAATCCATGACTATTGCACTATGCACTCCATAAAATCCTAAACAAGATTAAGGAGGTTCCATTGGAACCTTACACTCAAAAAATTAGGCATAAACAGGTTAGACATGAGTGACATAAGCACTACATGCCTACACGTCAGAAATTGTGTATCATAACCAACCTCCATCCTCACCCCACCACTCTCCACATTGTGCTCTACAAGCTACCAATGTTGTCGATATACCCTCTACAGTACTCTCGCCTACTGACTAGCGAACGATGACACAATGGGCTCTCTCTATCAAAACTCGAAGAATCTTGTAGACGTCCTCCAAAGTGATGGTCATCTCACCAGTTGAAATGTGGAAAGTATTTATCTGGCTATCCCATCAATATACCAAGGCCATTAGATAGGTTTGGTTCATATGCATTGACTCCAATCTAGTGATATGCATAAGGCCAAGGGCCTTAAGCCACTCCCAATCATCATTAAAAATATCATCACGTGCTTTCTTAAAGACGTAGGTAAACCTATGCTATGCTCTAAGAGGTTGAAAATAAATTGAAAAATTCACAACATCAATCAACATAAGCAAACAAAAATTAATTCACAAAGGCCATCTCAACCCGAGACGACCCTTAGGTGAGACTATCTCGAGTCGAGATGACCTCCATAACAATAAAAAATTTAACCGTTGGACTCAACGGTCACAAAGAAATTAAAAAACAAGGACCACCTCACCATGAGATGGTCCCCAACTCCAAAACAAAAAGCGTATTTTGCATAAATTAAAATAATTGTAAAATCAGAATAAAAGAGAACAAAATAAACAAATCTTTAATCTAAGCTAATCTAATATGAGGTTCATTTCCTTAATTTTTTAATGAAATGTTCCTTAACCATTTTATTTAATGAGGTTCATTTTATCCTTAAAATTGAAAAAAAGTGATACTGAGGTACTTACCCTCCTCGCTCTATCTCCTCTACTCGAAGAAGTCTTGGGTTGGTCCATGGTCAGGTGCAGTATACCTTCTGATAGTGCTTCACATTAAAAAAGTCAACTCTCCTCCTCCTCCTTGTATCTCTCTTCTCTCGTTGCGAATTGTGAAAATGACATTAGAATGCGCTAATTTTGCCATTTATATTTTTCCACAAGTGCAGATGATTGAGACGGTCATGTGGCGCAACGGTCATGGTTTTTAAAAAAATTGCTTATAAAAATCCTAAAAATTACAAGTCAAACAGGGTCAAAATCAAGGTTGTCATGGGTTCAAAAGCCCTTTCACTTTCGCATTCACCCGATAAAATCCAAATTAAGTTATCTTGGTCAAGTGACTCATCGCTTTCATCATTTTTCATATCCTCTATCGACTTGTCGCTTGAGGGGGTAGTCATATAAATTACAAAATTCAAAATCAAATCAATAATCAAACACTCAAAATGTAAATTGTGTTTGTTCAAGAATCATTGCCAAAAACAATCATACGCCCTTCTTGCTTGGGGTAAACAACAAGCAAAAATAAATTCAAACAAAATAAAATGGGTAGCTAAATTGCCTGATTGGTATCCCTAAAGCCTAAAGTGTAGACTAAAGCCTGTCTTCCCATGACTGAAAGGTTACCAAAAATTTAGTATACTCGAAGCCATCGATTGTGGACTCATATCATAATGTCTACTCATGGCTGAAAAGTTTACTAAAATTTAATCCATCAATGAGTTGGAAGCAATGATTCAAAAGCACATGCTCTTTCCATGATTGGGGCATATTGCGTTGATTTGTTTAATGAATATCATTAACCATCAAATCAACCATTTTAGGTTCTCTATTTTTGCTCTACATTGTGTAGTCACACAAAACATCCCAAAAAGAGGTATTTGTAGACACCTAAAGTACATTATATTGAGGAGACTACCTGAATGGACTCCTTTTAGACCACAACCCACCTTGAGCAGCTTTAGGGCTAAAACAATAGTTTTCACCACTTAAACGGGCACATTTTCCCATAAAATTATGGTCATCTTAACCCGAGACGACCACCAAATTATGGCCGCCTTGACTCGAGACGATCAACATAAGAAAATTTAAAAATAAATAAAAGTTTAATTGGTAGTCGAAAGTTCCAGTTAAACCCGCGCATGATCTCGCACCGACATTGAGCATCTTGTATGGGCCAAATTTAGAAAAAAACATGCCATTATCAATCACATGAAATTTCAAAGATAGGCATTCACTTTTCTTAATATGAAATGCCTCTTTGCTTTTTCATGTAGGGTGCTTTTGCCATTATTAGCTTCCACATAAGAAGTCTATAAATTGGCACTCACCCCTCCAATTTGAACCCCTGATTTCTTGTATAAAGTATCTAATATACAGATTTCAAGCTTTTGCATAATGAAGTGCTATCATTTTTTTATCCTCCAAGCCCGTTGCTAATACCATTTGGTTGGATTGCTATAAGGTATTGAAAGCCGCACTCCAATACTGCGTAGAATCAAACATCTCCGCAACAATGATTGATCCAACCCGTCAAACTGCTTCCACAACGCAACAATTCATTGATAACACACTCGATGTATCTCAAACGCCGCCCAAACTTGGTCTCGAAAAGACAGTCCAGGGGCAGCGATCGTCTCGACTCGAGATAGTTTGTAGACAAGGCCATCTCGACCTGAGACGATCTTGACCAGAGACTTGTTTTTTTGCTTTTTCTTTCCATTTTAGATAGAATAGTTATTTTTTAATTTTTGCATTATATTACTTTTTAATTTCATGCATTTGCTTTCTTTTTATTTCAACATTTATTATTTTCAGATCGGGTCCAACCTTGATGGTTCCTACATATGTTTTTGATACGTTTCTAGTTTCTTTGTGCGTATACTATAGGATCACGAGGGTAAAGGAGTGCAAGATTCACATCATACTCACCTCAGAAGTCATTGAAAACCCAGCCCAAGATGAACTATGACTACAAGAGAACCTTTAAGAGTGTACTAGGACGATTCAAAAGGGAATAAAATCCTCATATTATGTATTGATTGTATCGCACCTATGAACTCCCTCAAGGGGAAGTGATTATAATATGTTTTGATAAAGACAAGTTATCATTAATAAAAAGGACCTAGCTCATTATTAATGTTTTCATGTTTTAATTGTGTTCATTGTTGATTTTACATCATTATTACTTTATCGATGCATGATTTTTGAGCTTTCACTTGGTTGAAGCCTTATCCTCTTATCTCTAACTCAAAATGGAAACCATTTGCTCAAATGTGCCTAGCATGTAAATATCCAAAGGTCAAATATTATATTATTATGAGCAAAAACTCAAGATCATGGATTTATTTTAGTAACCTGGTTGAAGGAGAGGAATTCAAACAAATTGCAAATGGACTTCAAAAAATGCTTCGAGAGTTTTATTTGCTAATTTTTACACGAAAAAATGTGTTGGTTTGGAATTTATCAAAGGATGGTGGATACTTGGTCAAGTTGAGATATGAGGATTTAGAGCAATCAAAATTTCCTTCTCCCAAAGATTTTCCTTAGAAGAACATTTGTTCATTAGAGGCTCTCTCTAAGGCCTCAACATTTATTTGGTTAGCAGTTCAAAGTAAGATTCTTACAAGAGAGTCTACAAAGAAGAGGATATTATGGACCCTTCAGATGTGCCTTGCGTGAGAAGGATTTAGAAACATCAGACCATTTACGTCTTCATTGTCTGTTTGCTCACATCGTTTGGGGTTATTTTCAAAAAATATGAAATTATATTAGGTAGCTCCATCAACATTGAAAGAGTTGATCAAATGTTGGATAAATTATTTCAAAGAGCATTGTGTATTCTTTGGGGGATTGGCCCTACCATTATTTGTTGGAATTTATAGCTTGAAAGGAATAATAGAAATTTTAAAAATAAATCTCAAAAGCATACCCAATTTTGGAACCGTATTCTTGCCTCTCTTGCAGAATGTCTACAAATATGGTGCTCATCATGGAAATTCTCAATTACAAAAAAATATGTGCTAATAACTTGGCTACAGGATTTGAACATAGGATTGAACATACATGGATGAGTCATCTGCAATAATGAAACTAAAACAAAGGATCTACTTCGATCTATGGTAAAATGAAAATGTCCAAAAATTGGGTTTATCAAAATAAATTTTGATGGTTCTTCTAAAGGAAATCCAATAGAAAAGTTGGTGGAAGTGGTGTTTTTAGAAGTAGTGAAGGCAAAATTCTCCTCACTTATTCATAATCATATGGAACTTCAACTAAAAACCATGCAGAGGTTAAGACACTTCTTACATGGATTAAAATTGTAGTAGTAAAATGATGAAAATATATTTCAATTGAGGGGGACTCACAAACTATCATCAATGCTATTAACAAAAATGGATGTGGATAATGGATAAAAAATATCATTATTGATGATGTTCATCATCTATTAATAGATACAATCTCTTAGATTGGTACCCTCAACATATTTATAGAGAAGGAAATCGAGAAGGAGATAAATTAGCAAATTATGGTGTTGATCTTCATCTTGGTGAAATTCAAATTTTAGAAGGCAATTGGCCAAATGAGATTTTATTCTTAATCAAAATGATGTCAAAGAGCTAATTGTGGAAACATAACACTTTGAGGAATTTGAAGAATATATTTAAAAGAAAAAATTGAAAAACGGTGATAAAAAGGTATGTGGCAACAAATGTAATATTTTAATATTTTGATGGGAGTGGTCCCCAATAGAAACCATATGTAACTAATTAAAAATAACGAAATTATTACAAGAATTATTTAAAAAAGAAAAAAACATAAAAATAAAAACTTGTCCATTTAATCCTAAACCTCAGTCTCATGTTGCCCAACTGAGGCATGAACTTAAACTTGTTGAACTTTATGAGGCTCGCGGATCTCGAGCTTAAAGTTGGTCACCAAAGCTTTTTTTCAAAGGCTTCTCCCTCCCAGGCAAGCTACTCAATTCAAGGCCATTCAAGACAATGGAATAAGGCTTACCTCTCTTCCTAATATGATTGATGCTTTTGTCAAGCACTATACTAATGTTTTTATCGCTCAAGCTTATTTCCTTGAATGGGAGAAAGCACTGACAACTTGTATGGTAGTTGTACCAGTTAAGGTTTGGGAGTCTCAAAGAGCATGGTGTGGTAAACTACTCTCCCTTAAAGATCTGGAGGATGCATTGTCTCAAATGGCAAATGATAAAGTTCTAGGTTTGAATGGCTTTCCTTGTGAGTTCTACAAGGGTCTTTGGGACTTAGTTGATATTGAACTGCATAAAGTTTATCTGGAGGCTCTTCGAGTAGGTTCTTTGGGAGCAATTATTAATAGGGGCAATATCAAATTCATACCCAAGCAAGGGAACCCGGAGTTGATCATTAATTGAAGGCCTATTACTTTGTTGAATGTTAGTTACAAGATCATTGCCAAAGCTTTGGCTATTCACCTTAGGCCTCTTCTTCCTTTGATATTCAGATCAGAACAAACTAGCTTTATTCAAGGAAGGTACATCCTCGACAATGTTTTGGCTATTTGGGAGGGCATGGAATGGGCCTGGATGTCAAACCAGAACATGCTTTTTATTAATATTAATTTGAGAAAGCTTATGACCGCATTGAATAGAGATTCATTCTTGCTATGCTCAAAGCTTTAGGATTCGGACCAGTTTTCATTCAGACTATTGTTATGCTATTTAGAGATGCTTCAGCTATACTCAATATGAACAATTCATAGTCTGAAGTAGTGGGTCTTTTTAGGTCTGCTTGGCAAGGGTGTCATATTGCTCCCTCTTTATATGTGCTTGTTGTTGAAGCCTTCAACTATCTTTTAGTTGCTCAAGCTTTTGCATGTCTTATTAAAGGAATTGCTCTTTCGAATGATCAGGGACAACTTATTAATGGTCACTTTGCTGATGACTCCTTTCTTACTATAAGGGAAGAGGAGCAATTTGTTTCTAAGGCTTTATTTTGTCTAAACACCTTTTGCACAGCCTCTGGTTCTAACATACAATGGAGGAAGACCTCCTGCTTCATACAATCTCCCTTGCCTATGCCGCCTTGGCTTCAAGGGTATCATTGGAATTGGATCCCTCCTGGAGAAGTTTTTAAGTTTTTTGGTATTCCTTTTGGCTTTCAAGGCTCTCCTGCTCACCTTTGGAATTTTGTGCTTCAAAGAGTTGAAAAGAAACTTGATTTCTGGCTTACTAAGAAGTTGTCATTAGCAGGTAAATTTCATATTTGCTCTAAAGTTTTAGCTGCCACTCATATATACTATTCCTCTTGCTGAGTTTTTTCATAGTTGTTATAAGAAGCTTGAGAAACTCCTTCGAGATTTTCATTGGAATAATTCTCTTGAAATAAAGGGATTTCATAGAGTTGCCTGGGATATTTGTTGTCTTCCCAGAGAATCTGGCGAAATGGGTCTGCTAGACTGTAGACAACAAGGTATTGCTTTGTGTGCTAAGTGGGTGGTCAGGGCTTTGAGAACAGCTGAAGCTTGGAAAGTTCTAGTTCAACATTTCATTTCCTTTGGTCTTCCCTTAAACCGTAGAGCATGGAGAGGGTTGGATTTTTCCTCTCTCATTGTTGCTCCAGTTTTTGTTAAGATTTTTGGCTCCTTTGTTATTAAAAGTATATGGAAAGCCTAGCAACAACTCACTCCTTGGATCTTCTGGAAAGGAGATGGCTTTTGTAAAGGCTTATCCATCAATTCTATGAATATTTGGTGGTCCCATGCATTTCTTCATTAAGGTTCTCCCTTAGCTCGGGTGTAATGGATTCATGCTAAGCATTTTTTCAAAAAGAGTATTGTTACAATAGCTATTTTATTTTCTCGCTAGACTAGGGATTGGATCCCATTGAATGAGTTCAAATGCACCTTTAGGCTGAATGGTGTGGACAAAGATACTTATGATGTTGTTATTGCTCTCACCTCTTTTTCTATGTTGCACAAGATTGGTGTGCGCTCGCAGCATCCTTGGTGGTCAGACTGGAGATGGCATATTGGCACTCCTTTGCTTAATTATAAGACTTGTTTAGGGTATAATTGGTTATCTCCTCATATTCCTCTGGTGCCTAAGCTCAATCAGCATTGGGACTTATTTTCTACAAGGACTAGATTGAATTCTAGATTTCAAAATATTTGTGCTACTTATGTTGAGCCCAAGCAATTTTTTTTTGCATGGAGCTTGTTATGTCAAGGCATTCCCTTGAAGGAATGTTTGAAGCACATTGGAATTCCTGATCCTAAATATCATTTTTGTGGTATACCCGAATCTTGTACTCACCTCTTTTGGAATTGTAAAAAATCTAGGTAAGCTTGGGAACGGGTTCTTTCTTTTTTTTTCCTATTTACAGCTGCAAGAGTTTCTTGGTGATGAGGCCCAAGAATGCCTCATTATTGCACAATGTTTGAATCATTATTGCACAATGTTTGACTACCATATGATAAGTTAATTGCCAAATAGTTGACTAGAATATACTATTTGTTAAGTGTTTGCATGTTTTTATGTTAGGAATACTATATCTCTGTTTTTGACTATTTTCAGCATTTTGTGACTGATTTTGCTTGATTAAGTAGCAAGTAATAACATGCATTTCAATTAACCAAATGTGGTATGCTGATATCCATTAACTTCTCAATGGTTTTTGAATGTTTTCCTACCCTTCAACTTGTTTCAAATCCACATTTAAGCCAAAAGTTTAGGACTGTCATAAATATGAAAATCTGAGAAAAATAGCCATATAAAAATCAACAAGTTGTCACTTTATAGGAACACCTTGAAGTTGTCAAGCAAAGCATGAGGATATGGATGGAATGAGTTCAGAAGGACTACGAGAAGACATCCGACCTATTTTGAAGCATTCCCACATGATCTAAATAGGCAGACAACAAGGTATAACAAAGCAGGGACAATTGTGCAGCACTGTTGCACTATTTCAGCATGGTTACTTGGTGAATGAAGTGTATAAATTCAGTAGCAACTTGATGTACTCCTTCATGTTGATACTTGAATAATTTTTCTATGTTCTAATTTTTTTGAATTTGCAAGAAATGCCAATATTTTACAACTGTGCAGCAGAACTAGAAAATGCAGTAATTTACCATGTAAATTCCAGCAAGCTACAAATGAATGGCAAGGCATGGAATTCACACATAGAGAGGAATGAAGGCTATTGCAATATGATCCTGAGGGCTAATACACCTGAGAAATGCAGCCAAAACCATTTGGAGTCAACACAGTTGGTCATTCTAAAGATCTTCGAAATGAACACAGTGTCTTCGAAATGAACAAATATCTTCGAAATGAGAAAACACAGTATCTTCAGAATGAACAGATATCTTCGGAATGAGAAAACACAGTGTCTTCGGAATGAGCGGATCTTCAGAATGAGAATTGCATTATCTTCGGAATGAGCGGATCTTCGGAATGAGAATTGCATTATCTTCAGAATGAGAATTGCATTATCTTCGGAATGAGCCACTTATCTTCGGAATGAAAACAGAATGTGTTTTTTGACTTGTTGACTAACTTTTGGCGGTGGAAAAAGGGAAATAAGGTTGAGAAGGTTAAGGGAAAATATCTCCCATATGATTTTTCCGTCCTTGCTGTCCAAAGCCACCATTTATGGAAAAGATCAACTTTGATCCTCTTCTAGGATTAACACAGAAATAACTGTAGCATAATAGGAATTTTGCAAAGATAGAAATGGAATATTATGAAGTGGAGAAATATGTGTGAGATATTTTTGGACTCCTTCCACGTACTCCCACCACTGAAGATGCTTTCTAAGGGCCAATGACTACTGCTGCAACACAAACTGTCTAGATTTGCATTTATTTCAGATCTAAAATTATTGGCAAATGACTGTAAAGTAGCACATAGGCTGATTTGAGCATGGGATATATTGTAAATATTTATATAAATAACACAGCTCCCTCCTTGGTTGATCCAGTTAGGAATTAGAATAGAGGAGAGTTTTCAGTAGCAACAATTAGGACTGTACAGTGATTTTCTATAACAATTTTCAGCATGTTTTGTCATCAATAAAAGTGCAGTATTTTATCATTTTATGTGCTGAGTGTTAATTAGTTAAGGATGTTTTTCACCTCCTTCTAGATCAGGAAGTATGGGCCCACTTTTAGATCTAGAAGGGGGGATTTTATGGCAGGTTTTAATTTGTAATTTTGCTGCAGCAAAATTAATAGATTGCTTGCCAGATTTCATTTTCTTGTTTTTATTTTGTGTTGTGTGATTTATGTTTCCTATTATGTTTGTGTACAACATTTGTGTGTATGTCAGTTGACGAATTATATTAAGCATTTTTCATTTGCTTTCCATGTTTTCCCTGCTTTCTATTTTAGCAAATTTCCATTTTTTAGCATATTTCATTTTGCTGTCAATTCCTGTAGCAGAAGCTTGACGACCTTTTGTGGCAGGGCATTGACAGGTGTTTTAGAATAAGTTTCATTTACAAGCATCATTTCAATTATGCAAAAGTAGATTAGATTTCAATTCTGCAAAAGTAGATTAGATTTCAATTTAGCAATTTCAATTCTGTCATTTCAATTCTGCAAAAGTAGATTAGATTTCAATTCAGCAATTTCAATTCATGCAATTGTAGTTAGATTTCAATTCTTGCAAATTAGAATTAGTTTTTATTTCTTGCAAGTTTCCATTCTACATATTAGGTTTAGTGTGACACCAAAAGGCTAAACCAAATCTGTCTCACCCAATAAATGCTTGAAATTTGAATGCCTGAATTGTATTCTACCCTAGCCTTCTACAGTAGACAGCCTTGGACACCACCCCGGATTGATAAATCATTGATATTAAATGATGAGATTCAACGACACTCATCACTTGGCCCCAAGATCTTCTTGGGGATTATTTTACTTTGTCTCTTTCACTTTTTGAAGCGTGGCAGGTTTTAGGATTAGCCTGCTCTTTCATATTTGGAAGGCTTGTAATATAATTATTTTTAAACAGTATACACCTTCTGTCACATTTACTCATGTTGATAAATTAGAAGTTTTTAATGACATGTGGCTATAGATATGTACTCAAGCCAACAAAGTTTCTATGGAGTTGGATCACCTGCAAGTTCTTCTGGCGCACTAGGCCAATGCTTTGTGTATAGTCAACCGGATCCCCCAGAGCACTCTTATTAGGGGCATTTTCGATCCCGCTCTCATCGTTGGCCTCCGTCATATGCAAGAAGTGCTCCATAAACAGGCACTAGTACCAACCCTCACCAGTCAAGAAGCAGCCTCATGTTGACATTGCTTATTCGTCCCGCTAGGTTGGAGGGTGGGATGATGTTCAACCAATTTCACCTGGGCTAGTTGTTGGTTGGAGCAATGCGAGTACTGAAGGCCTTAATCGCGATGTAGAGGGGTGGATTCCCATCCCATAATCACTAGCAATTTATGCAAGACAACACGCCAGGGCACATTACTCCATATGATATGCTTTCTTTGATATAATGATCATCAATGATCATAATTGATAAAATTGTGTTTTGTTGGCGTCTTTGTTTCCTAACCCTTGTCACTGAGGGTTAGTTTGATTCCCCATAGGGTGTGTTAACCCACCCACTTTTTTTTATTATACAAGCTTTTATTTTAATTTAATGTAAATTTGCTTTTTTCATTAAAAAAAATCTTCATCATTAAAATTATAAAAATAAAATATTTAATTTAAATTTTACAATTACATAATTCTTTGTAAAATTATTATCCAAAAATTATTTGAATAGTATAGACCTTTTATTCTATTTTATTCACAATGAGTCATACTTAAAACATTCATTAAAATGCATAGAGATGGGTACCTCTTTTAGTAGGAAGATCTCTTTGCCTTAAATAGCTAATTGAGACATTTATTTGTATTATTGCATCTCTATTATTTTTCATTGATGGGTTGATATTAAATGAAATAGATCCTTGTTAGGCTTGTCAAACAATGGTGACTAAAATCATTTTGTATCCTCAATAAATAGACGAGCATTTTTTCAAAGAAAGCAGGATTTAAGTAAGTAAAGTGCAGACCTTAGAAGGTAGGTGCTAAAATCTAGGACACAAAAGGACAAGCATTAATTAATTAGGGTGATTTGCAACACAAAAATATTACAACAAAAAATATTATAATGAGTCAAGGCACACTTATTTTGAGCATGCCCGTTGTACTCACCAACCTATAAATGCTTTATATTTTGATTTGTAGAAAAAAAAAACTCTTATATTTGCCTTCTCTTATCAAGTAGTGTCCCATTTTGATGATACCTTTCCATGTTACATAGAAGATGATTTTATTTAATAAGAAGAATGAGTTTTTCCTTCATGTTTTATGTTTTTTGCATTATTACATTGTAATCATAATTCTACTTGTAGGGTTGATATATTTGTTGAAATTTGTGTTTATACATATTTTTTTTTAACATTTTTCAATGTTATAGTAGTTTTTGATTTTCTTGTCAACTTATCAATAAGGACGTTTTAAATAATATTGACTATAATGTATGAGAGTTTATAGAGGAGGGATCAATTGCTAAGGGAGAAAGCATGTTGTATACACTGAAATATGTATTGTCATGAAAATTTCAAAACATTTACCATAGTCCAATATAATTAAATTTAATTCAAGAGAATGAGATCAAAAAGTGAATTATGGAAATATTGCATTTTGATGTCACAAATGTCATGAGATCAAACACACGATAAGATATTGTAAAGTTAAAATAGTGGAGAAAGAGACAAAAAATTTAGGTATGAGGCAAACTTTAATATAAAACATCAAAAAGAAATGGATAATTTTGGGTACGAGGCAAACTTTAATATGAAACATCAAAAAGAGATGGAAAATAAAAGATTTTCCACTCCTAAAAAAGTAGCAAGAAACCCTCTCAACATCATCAAATGGCAAAGGTCATTATAGTTCACTCGAATCAACCATTAGAAAAAAAAAAGGGACACAAAGAATGAGGAAGTACAATATACAAGTTTAAATATAGGAGTTAAGGGTGCAAAGGAAGATGAGAGACAATTTTAAAGTGAAGGAGGTAAACGAGGTCAAGATTAATCGAGATAAATCATCTTTATTTTCCTCAAGTAGCATAAAGTCTTCCCTTGCAATGAAATTGAAAGGAGTACAAAGTATATCTATTACACTTTAAATTTCAACAACAACATAATAAAGAAATGCACATAAAGGATATCCATAGAAATTACGATTTCGAGGACAACATAAGAAGTAATTACTATGAAGTATTATCCTTGCACTTTAGGATTTCCAAGGCAACATAAAGAAGAAAGTGTGCATGAGGCTATTCCTTGCATTTCATATTCTCTAGGCAACATAAATCTTTAAGAGATAAGTCTCGTTATAAGCAACATGAAAAAATAAAAGAGGTTGATGAAGATGAAACTGTTGGTAGAAATGCAAAAAGGAGAGGAAGGTCGTCAAAGCATGAACAAAGAGAAAATAAACTCAAAGGGATATCGATTTGGGAAGGAAATAAAAATGTCATAAGTGTTAACAAGAAGTGGAGCTAAGCACACTGATAAAAATAAAAGCAACAATGAAAATGATATCATGAAACATTAGAGGTGTGAATAAGATCTAGTAAGGAATGTAAAAATGTTGTTATAGTCCTGAGTTTATTTTAATACATAAAATAAAATCTAGTAAGGAATGTAAAAATGTTTTTAAAAAGATTTGGAAGATAGGTGATTGTTTAGTTGTTTCTTCTATAGGAGCTTCAAGTGATATTTCAATCATATGGGACAAATGCAAATGGGATAAACAATTATTAGAAGTAAAAAGTAATTGGGTTGTTGGATTATTTTACAGGAAAGAGGAAAACATCAAAGTTGGGGTTATAAATGTATATGTTCCAACTATAGTTACTCCTCGTGAAAGATGTTGGAAGGACCTTAGCATATTTTTTTCAAATACAATGATGATCCATAATTGTGATCTATGGATTTGTGAGGATGACTTCAACATAGTTCTATCTCCTTTGGAAATGAAGGGTGGTACTCCAAGATGATCTAAATCAATGCAAGCTTTTGCTTCATTTGTCAATTGAATTGGTATTTGGGATGTTATTATGTCGAGTTTTCAATATACACGGGATAATAGATGCATTGGACAAACTCATATAGTAAAAAGATTGGATAGTTTCTTGTTATCCAACATATGGTTGCAAACAGAGTATGCAATATCTTCAAATATTTTATTGCTAACAATATCAAATCACAAACCCATTGTTTTGACTTGTGATTTACCCAATAATGGTCATCCAAAGTCATTTTGATTCCAATGTATGTGGCTCCAAGACCATGATTTCTTCCATATGGTTATGTTATGATGGGATGAAGCAAATTTTGAAGGATAATATATGTATAGTATTGTTTAAAAGATAAATATTTAAAGAAGCAAATGAAGGTTTAGAATGTCAAATCTTTTGGTAACATTTTTAAAGAAACAAAGGAAATTGAATCCAAGCTCACAATTTTATAAGAGATAGTAGAAATCAATGAAATGGACCAATATTTTTTTTGCGTACGAAAACCTCTATAAACCCTAGCCCATTGGGTAAAGACGAAGTCAATGGGAACCCGACCATATAGGAAATTAAACCAAGGTAGCCCACCAACAAGCATTAGACTGCTACCAACCGACCTATACCTTTCAAGTGAATGGACTAGGATTCCTACATGAAGGAAAAACAATTACTTTCTTATTATCATAATGCATTGGAAAATGAGTCATATTGGTTCCAAAAATCTAGGGAGAAATGGCTTAAGGAGGTATAAATTCAAAAAAAAAACATGCTACATCAAAAACAAAATTTTAATTTTCGTTACATCAAAAACATTTTAGCTTCAAACAAAAGAATTATTGAGCAAGAAGATATAAGGAAGGAAGATATTAATTATTTCAAAAATATTTTGTAAGATATAAAGCAAGATAGGGAGGCACGAGATAAGCTTTTGCAAAATATTCCATGATTATCACACGGATAAAATAAAAGCTTGATGAAGAAGATATCTATAGAGGAGCTACATTTTTTGATTGATAGTAGAAGGGGTTTTAAAGGGTCCCCAAACCTATTACAAGTAGGGTTTTGAAAGGCACCCCCAAACCTTAGATCTAGCAATAAGATATCAAGAAAGACTGAGCTGGATTTCATGAATCCAACCCGAAAATCCAATGAAGCAACCTCTTAGCAAATAAGCTACAGATTTTATCAAGCAAATACAAGAGATTGTCATGGTCAAACAACCAGCTGGCAACAAGGGTCAACATAGGAGAAACCAACACCCAAAACAACATTCAAATTCAAGATTTAAAATTAGAATTTGAAAATCCCACCCAAAGCTGCATTCAAATTCAAAGTTAAAAATTTGAAGATCCTGCCCACCACTAGGGCCTTGAATCTGGCAACCATGCCTCACAACTGGAACCCAGGGGTGCTCATAGAACGAGAGAGCCAATAATCCCGCCTAAAACTAGAGCAGATCTACAACAACATCCGGCCTAACAAACAACTGAACCAAAAACAACCAAAAATCACTTGCTAGAAGCCCTTCTCAGTGAGGTCTTGGGAGGCCTGCCAACCTTTTTTTTGACCCCCAAAGAAAGAAATATTTTTTTCAGGCCACACTCTTGAACACATTTGTTCCAAGTCTCCATGATTGAAATAACCTCATTCTCTTCGGGATGCAGAGCCTCAAAACTATTTGTTAGAAGGGGTTGTACTTCGTTAGCAATTTCAGAGTCAATCTCCCTTTTCCTGAGCACTTTGTTGCTAGGTCTCCCCACTTTCCTTTCGACCCCTACATCAATACGAGCTTTCTTGTGACTTATGGTCTTTGGACCTAGAGAGCCTTTCTCAAACACAGGTTTTGGAGAGGCTAGAGAGCTTTCCATTAACTTTTGAAGAGTCGGATCATCCATGTCAAGACAGTCAAAGGAATTTTGGAGGATAAGACTAGAGGGACTTACCTTTCTCCACTCTCCCAAAATTTAGGAAGTTGAACATTATCCCCTGCTAGTGGGCTCATGTCCCTTCTCTTTACGGGAACCCTGTTCAACTCCTCTCCATCAAACATATTTTATGGAAGAAGGGATTCCTCCTATAATTCCTCACTAAGCCCAACTTGAGAAATAGAAATCGGATCTTTTCCTTTCAATTTTTGTGGGTTTCGCTTAGGCACCCACTTTTCACTAAGCTTCTTACTGTTTTCCTTATGGCTCATCAAAGTACTCAGAGCTTTAGGATGCAGGGGGCATAAGCTCTTATGGTGCCCACCCTTACCACACTCCTGGCAAACTTGGGGTTTATTTTCATATTCAATGTTTTAAACCCAGGTGCCAAGGTTAGAAAAGAGCTCAACAAAGCTTGGTAGATCCTTCTCAATATCTGCCATCACACACATTCTAGCATAGAGCATTCGAGATTTGGAACTGGTATTTTGATCGAAGGAAATCAAATCCCCAATCATCTTGGCAATAGCTTAGAAGATGCTCCCATGCCAGAGATGAAGTGGGAAGTATGGTAGCTTGACCCATAGTGGGACAAGATTAATGCTTTGCGTTAGGGGATTAAAATCGGGGGCCCATTTACGCAAAAATAAATCTCGTTTTCCAAAAAAACATGGGCCCCCTTCCAAGATCCGCTTGGAATCCTCCTCATAGTTGAGCCTGATAAGGAAATTTTTTTTTGGGATGGCCACAATTTCAAGAGAACCAATAGGTCTCCATCTTGCCAAAGCCCATCTCCTCAAAGCATCAATATCTGGCCTCCTCACTTGGAATTTCCCCACGAAATTCCACAATCCATATTTCAGGATATTATCAATCAAGCTATTGATGCTATGGATCTGGTTCGCACAAGAGAAATGTCGAATAGGGTGTCAGATCCTCCATTAATGCCAACGACCACTTTTGCATACCAAGGCGCACTAGGGGGATGGGGTCCTCCCCGCAGGTTCTATTGGTCCCACCTCTGAGCTTACCAGGATCTCATTCCTCCCATTCAAATGAAAAGGAAGGGTCACGAGAGTCAAATAGATCCGCCTTCATGAACTTGGATTTTTCAGCAATGGGATCAAAGTTTCTCGACAAGGCATCCACCTTCTCTGCAATGCTCATCTGCCTCCTCTGCAACGCTCATCTGAAACTTAAAAATCTGCACCGATCTGCTTCACAACCTAGCTACTATAGCACAGTGCTTCATAGATTCGCTTCACAACTTGGTCTCCACAACCCTAATACAACACCCGTAATTTTTTATTGTTCATCCACACATATCTGTATGTGGCCTCCACAACCCTAGCACAACACCCTTCTACACAAATCTGCTTCACAACCTAGCTATCGTAGCACAGTGCTGCACAAATTCGCTTCACAACTTGGCCTCCACAACCCTAATACAACACCCGTGATTTTTTATTTTTTGTCCACACAAATCCATTACCTCCATAACCCTAACACAACACATGTCTGCACAAATCTGCTTCACAACCTAGCACAACACTTGTCTTCAAATATTTGCTTCACAACCTAGCTGTCGTAGCTACATTAAGTAGTTTTCTCTTTCTATCCTAACAAGGCACCTGACCCTAATGGATTTCTACCAAATTCCTTTCAAAAATTTAGGATTTATTGAAGGGTGGTATGTTGGTTGCAATTGAAGAGGCCGAGAAAATGAAGGTTACAATAAATGAGAACAATGCCACTTTTATTACATTCATTCATAAGAAAGGTGAGAGAAAATATTTTGATAATTTTTGTCCAATAAGCCTTTGTAACATGATCTATAAGATCATTTCAAAAATTATGGCAAATAGGTTGAAAGGTATTCTACATTGTGTTATCTCAGAGGAACAAGGTGGTTTTGTTCATGGTAAACAAATTCTTGATGGTGTAATCATTGCATAGAAGGTCATATATTCTTTTTCATTTCATAAAAAAAAAACCTATGAAATTATATATGAACAAAGCATATGATAGGATTTCCAAAAGTTTTCTACATGATATTTCCAAAAAGTTTGATTTTGATTACAATTGGTATAAATGGATAAAATGTTGTTATAGCACTATGAAAAGATTATATTTTGATCAATGGTTCTCTTGTTGGTTACTCTAAGTCATCTTGTGGATGTTGCCAAGGTGATCCATTATCTCCTCACCTATTCATTATTTTTTGGGGGCATTAGTGAGAGCTTTCTCAAAGGCAAAAATCGAAGGTATTTAGGTTGGTCCCTTCGAATCTCATCTTCAACAATTTGTTGATGATACTTTTCTTTTGGGCCCATCTTTGAGCACTTGGCCAATGCCAATATTAGAGAGGGATTCGTATTTTTAATTCATTTATTACTAAACACAATTTTGTCATAGTGATAATAATTGGTTATACGAGATTGAAATTGTTTCAAACTGCACCATGTCATGGCTGTGTTACCATAATATTTCAACAAACCACAATGGTATTTGGTAATTGCACATATGTCGCCTTGCAAGATTTGAACCAAGTCTTCACCTTGAAAGTCCACATTTTTAACCACTTGAACTCATGTCATTTGATAAAAATATTAAGGTTCACCCATGGGATTGGAACCTTTGTATATGATGTGAAACTCTTCACTTCCCACCATTGCCACAAACCCCATGGGCAAGAGCCACAACATAGATGCATGTCAGATAACAGGTAAATTTGTAAATGAACAAAAATTAAATTAATGAAAACAAATGGTATTGCTTCCAGTGAGGCAATAGATTGAACGCAAAATAGGATGAATGTGGTGAGGCAATAGATTCAACGCAAAATTTGATGAATGTGGTTAGACGATTCTTTCTTTCTTTTTTTTATGTTTCCCTCCTCCTTTTCTCTTTTCTTGCAGTGCCAAAATAACAGAAAGAAAAACATTTAACTATGATCTGCAAATATCACACTCATAGTTGGAGACCTCATGATAAGCTCGACAACCTAATTTTGGAGATTTTACCGAGAACCCAGGAGAACTATGAAAAAAATAAATTGAATATTTTTTTCAATAAATAGAAAAAACATTTTAAACAACAATTGGAGAGCCAAAATGTTGATTTTATACTAGATATTCATAAAAAATAGAACAATTACAATGACTCGACAAAGCGACTCAAATACATCATAGAAATCCAACATTTCAAAATATAAAACAGTTTTTAAATTGCTTTTTGTTTTCCCTTCCTTCCCCTCACACTAGATGGTTGGTATTGGCTCTAAGCTAGTGGACAAATTAGAGGTTGCTCAAGTCCAATATCATCATGATATATCTCCTCCAATCTTCTTCAATGTTATGCTTCCTCCTTAAGTGCCTCAATGTCCTCTGTAGTAAACTCGATACCCACAAGACTCTCGACAATCCAATTACATAGTGGATCTAGATCATCCAATTGAATTGCCTTATAGGATTCACTAGCGTCCACTTGTGTGAAGCCCAAGATTGTATTGCACAAACACAAGGTCATTGAGGCGCTCCTGGGTCAAAACTATTGCGCTTCTTGGTGTGTATGGCCTCAAATAGAGACCAATTGCGCTCACCTAGTAGCGCTACAAGACTGGCTCAAGATGCAACAACCATCCTCTACAGAGTAGGTGTCTGGAACTATAGTCCTCCCACCATGAATCTAAAATTATATATAATTTTCAAATTATTAATTTACATTCATAAACTACAAGAATGTAAACTACATAAAAAACTCAAAAGAATATTAAGCTTCAAAAGTTTAAATGCTTTATCTAGTCGTAAGCTTGACCTTGCTTCTTTAGCAAAGGGGGACGCAAACAAGCTCCCTCCTATGACCTTATCAATTGCAACTTAATAGAAAATAATGCGAGCACCCACGACACAAATTGGTTGTTAGAGTTGCCTTGTCCATCTCCTATCAATAATGCACCAAATTGGTTCAAGCTTGTGTTGGTTGCCAATGTAATAATGCTTAATGGCCTCTTTGTCTCTATCCATTGCCTCATAAATAGCCCATGGTCAATTTTTTCACCATCTATAAGGCAAAGAACCCTTACCAAAGGTTCTATCACTTGCAATTAAACAATAAATATTGAAAATTTAGGAAAAGTAATACTCAAGTATAAAATAAGATTTTAAAATTTAAATTTAAAATCAACAAGCAAATTGCAATTACCTTGAGAATTTCTTGAATGCTCACTCAAAATGCATTAAATAATGAGGCGTACCATTCCTTGCTCACAAACATCCACTTCAAAGCGGGTGATGCCATTAGAAGGCTCTGCAAGGCAATGAAATTGGAGGCAAATCAAGTGATCCTTGGGCGAAGAATGTCCCTCCTGTCATTGTGCTCCCTCATCAAGTTGAGCACCTATGTGTGATTATAAATAAACCATGTAATATTCTTCCCCTCTTCTACCTCGGTCTTGACCCATGACATTTTGACAATGTTCTCAAGCATGAGGTGAATATAATGGGACGCACATGGGCTCCAAAAAATAGAGGGGTACTTCTTCTAGAGAAGTCTACCCGCAAATACATATGATGTTGCATTTTCCGTCACTACTTGGACAAAATTCTCCAATCTTATTTCTAGCACCTCCTCCAACAAATTAAATAACAATTGTGTGTTCTTTACCTCTCGCGAGATATCAACCGACTTTTGGAAGACCATTGATCCATCCAAAGCCACCATGAAGTTCAAGAGCGTGTGGTTTCTTATATCTGTCCATTCATCAAGAAGAATCCTACAACCTTTTTTCCTCCATGTAGTCCTTTGCTCTTCTACAAGAGCACGTGTGTTGTTGACACACTCCAACAATGATCCACTTAAATCTTTAGCCAAAGGTGTCTTAGCTCCTTTACTAGACTCACTCAATGCCCTCACTACAGCATCCCGATAGGGTTCACATAATTGAAGGGAATGTTGCAGTAATGCCAAAAATTGGCTATAGTTGTCTTGAAATCCTTCACCTTATCTCTCCCCCATGTGATATTATGAATTGTGCTTTGACTTGTGTTAGAGCCTCCTCCCACACTTCTCCCACTCTCACTAGCACTACATCACCAAAAGTGAGGGCTCAGAAAGTGAGGGCTAAGAACAGATTCTTCGGCCGCGACATCCACATCTTGTAGTTCGACCTCATTTCTGTAAAAAAGCCCCATGGCCCCACTCCATATCCCACTTCTTGTCCTTTTGTGCTTGATTTTTTTGGTCTCTTTGCTGCACAACCAAGCCTTCACCTCATTTCTAATCATATCATCTGCTCTAAGGCAGGGGTCCACATCATGCTCCAGTTGCCCAAGCAAAAGGAATTTGAGGTGATGGATGCCTCTTCTCATGTCTTTGACAAAAATTTTACAAAACACTTGATTCAACAAGTTTCCCTTAACCCCATGCTTTCACATTGGGTCTCATCCTAGGTTTGGACTTGGGGCTACAAATAAAGGAGTGTGTTGGGTTCCACTTGAAGGACAATCATTGCTGCCTATGATGGTTCTAGGTACCTCACCTAAAGAATCCATCTATATTTCCTAATAGGACAAAGAATAATTAATAAAGGGAAAAATAAAAAATAATTCATTTGTCAAATGCCCTATCCTACATGATTTAAAAACAAACAAAAAAAAATTAGTGCATAGCATACATGCTTGAAAAGAGAAATAAATTAGAAATATATATATATATATATATATAACAAAACCGTAGTTTTTTTTTTGGGGGGGGGGAGCGGTGCCTCAGAAAAATCTACAGAAACAATCTCAAATCTCCTTGAACCGGTGTCCAATCTTCAATATGGTCCGGAATAGAGGTTTATGATTATTGTTTTTACCTCTTAGAAGATTTTCCACATAGCTTAAGAGAAGAAAAAATGAGAAAATGAAAATACTTTTTTTTTAATTACATTCTGCGTTTTTCCTTCTTTTTTCTTTACACCTGCAGCCGATTTTCTCACGAAAAATCAACGAGTTTTTGGCACAATTAAAAAAAACGCATGGGATGCAATTTCTCGAGTTTTCTAACACTAATCACACTAATTGTTTCATTATTGTGTATGCCCCTGTTTGTTTCTAAAATAATTATACAAAGAAAATATTAACACATTCTTTTAAAAATGGAATTAAAAAGAGCAAAGCAAAATCTAAAGATTCAACTAAAACTTCATTCCTGATGCTGAAAATACAATCATAAGTTTCTTTGTGACATTCCTAGAAAGCAATTTCAAGTACAATGGTTGGAACAATCAAGTTTCTCTTAAGCAAATTCAACTTATGCAAGTCTGAAAAAGCATTGGCTCAATTACAATTTTATAAAAGTCATGAAACATGTAGAGACCAAAATGTGTTCATCACTAAGTCAATATGCCCCGAATAGCTTCCATGGTGAGTGCAAGCAATACTCAAAACCCAGAAAATTTTCTGATGACTTGATGAAGGATTCCATCCCCCTCCGGATCCAACCTAAAAATGAAAAATGTGTCATGCTCTACACTTAATTCCCCTTTAGTTTGGAACCCTTCTTCTTGGGTTTCCTTGATGCTGAATTCTTTGCACCAAGAAAGATTAGGAGAGCACCTAAAAGTGACATATTCTGAATAAAAAATAAAAAAATTATGTTAATCACATTAGTTTAAAAAACTCAAAAATATGTGTGCAGCCTATAAGTAAATTAATAAGCGCATATCGGTACAGAAACCAAAGTGAAAACAGAAAAAGGTGTGCAATGTAGCAGACAATAATAAATTTAGGAAAGTTAGCACTGACTTTAATGTAATTCTTTTAAACTAAATACATTCACTTCATAATATAGTACAACATTTAGAAGGCAAGAAAGAGGATGATTGCAACCTAAAGTTGGAACTGAATTAATCCACAAATAATCCCTTACATCTGTGATAAATATCATTGTACTTCTGAGCACACCACACTCAAGGAACAAACTGTGCAGAACAAATTGTGAAATTCCAATGATTGCAAAAACCAAGTGACCAGCGAAATTGGATGTATGGCGGTAATGACTTAAGTCGCATAATGACCTTTGCCTAGAAGCCCCACATAGCCAAGCAAAGGGTTGCAAGAAAGAAAAGAACTCTGAAGTTGGAAGGGGTTAACTTACAGCCCTTACAGTATTGGTAACTTTCTGAGCTACTAGACACATCACAGTGAGGTGAGGAAATGTGCATGATAACATGTGAAACTGAGATGTTTGCAAGAACCAAGTGACTAGTGGAATTGGTTGTATGGTTTGAAGAAACCTTAGTTGCCAAGTGAAGTGCAAGGTAATATTGCAAACCAGCGACTCAGCAGTTACGATGAGCAAAGACCCAGAATGCCCTTGCTTCCTGGGACATCCAAGTAACCAAAGGAAAATTTACTCACTTTGAGACCCAGATGATCGTTGAAAGGGCAAATATTGGAAATCAGGACTAAGTTGGCAATGTGAAAGACAACATAGTATGTAGTGTGTTAAAATTGGTGCAGATGGCAAAAAAAAATTTAATACAGAATTTTTCACAAGGTTGGCAAAGGAAAATCAAACCTGCTGATATGAATATTGCAAAAGGTGTTGTCACTAGAAGCTAGGCAAAGAACCCCACATGAAAAGTGAGCTTGATATCAGTGAACATTGATAAATCAAATTTGTTGCCATTATGGACTTGCCCAGTTTTCTGCTTGAGTCCTAATAAGGATATGGCAACATCTAACTTGGATAAAGACACCTCTTGATAGTGGGGCAATCAACCCCACATATACAAAAGTACAAAATCTACAGAGAGGAAAATAATTCCACCCTAAATCCTTCTGTGCTCTGAGTCTCTTATACTTCCAATTGGATTGCCAAAGGGGTGTTCTGAATATGTTTTCTTGCACATCCTGAATGATCTTCTGCAATTATTTAATTATTCTACCCTTGTCTTTCGCTTCCTGCCTCAATTATTAAATTTAATATCACTCACCTTCACTGTTGTAAATATTATGGAATTAAACTCATCTTTGTCAAAACAAGCAAATGGGATTGACTGAGTCCTTACAACATTGTTTTATTAAGAAACTTTAAGTCTTCATTATCTGTAATAAGTGATAAGGTTAGAATAATGGATTACTGAAAATCAACTTCTTGTCTTTGCAATGAAGGTCAGAGAAGATGGACTTTGTTAGTCTCTTTGCTGCTAATTATTGTAACCATAATGGATTTATGCCTTCTGAACTAACAAGACTTAAATGATTTTCCATATACTAATAGTCACTGATTTCTAGGAAGCTTCTTCTTGTATTGATGTTTCAACATTGTCATGTCCTCCTGGTTTTTTAGCTCAGACAAGGAAAACATGTTATCTTTCAAAGTTCTATCCAAGCCATTCACCACTTCCAAGGTCCATCCCCTATTCTGATAATTCTTGTTAGTCTGAATGATTCTGATGATGTGCATAAGCCTAGAGATATTCCTACTTTGTTGCTTGGTCCAACATTGGACGTTGGACTTTCACTCTCAGTACCTTCCTTTTTGAGTGTGTTAAGATTCTACCAAAAAGGATTCCAATGCAGACCAACCACCTTCAGAGTTTGGGTTAGTAGTGATATACAACGAATACATAATGTAGCTTTTAACATGTCACCAAATGATACAGACGTTATATGCACCCTGTGCCTTCCTTCTTGTCTCTTTTGTTTCTATCTGGATAGATGATACTTCAATGCATGAACCCCGTGAGTAGCCTACCCCAACCCAACAAAATGACCACATGGAAGGTCAATGACATCAAATTAAAAAGACAAATAATAAGCAACATGTACAAGGCAATTCCTAGACCTTTTTTTCGATGCCTACTGCACAGTCTTGAAAGGAAACAGCAAATTATAGACAGAAGGAAACAGCAACACAAAGCACAAAGTTGACACCTACTGCAGAGTCTTGAAAGGAAATTAGATTATGGCTCATACTTGTGAAAAGGGAGAAGGGAGCAAAATTCTACTTGTAGAGAAGCTAACCTCTCACTCAGTTAAACTTCATCCAAGTATGCCAGTACATACTGAGCATCCGAATTTTGCCCAAAGATGGGAAATACAGCAAATATAATGCAGGAAATTAGCCCTTAAATTTTTCTAAAGATGGGCAAGAGTTTCATTTTTATGTCACATATATACCTATTCTTAACCAATGAAACAAATTGACAGTTTGACCTTACATGCAGGAAAGTTCCCATCCAATGATGTGCATGATATAGTAATTCAAATACCCATGGATCAGCTGTCACTCATCTTTATAGAGAACTAACATAATTTTATTCTAGCCAAGCTGCATAAAAATCTTATTGATAAATTTCAATATTATATCTAGGAGTTTAAGTATAGATTGAATTGGAAATGATTCTAAACTTTAATGACTTGGATGATCAATCTTGGTGCTAGACATTTACTTAGGTAACATATGTAGCCATCATGTAGCTTATCATGTAATACATTCAGATTCTTGTGGGTGTTTTTTTTCCCTGCCTTTTTTCCCCTGTTTGGGAAATCTTCTGCGCGTACTTGTGCATATTTTGGAGGATTTTCTAATTACAATTATGCTTTTTTGTGGAATCCTCTGCTTGCACATGCATCTATATATTGAGAGCACTTGCTCCCATAATGTAATACTAATAGCTCGTGTGTTATAACTCGTAGTCTTGAAGATTATTTATTACTTGGATACTCTTGGTATCCAGCTTAATTTGATTTTCCTAGTTGTATCTATGCTATTTATGTTTTCTTTATCCTAACAGAGCATCACAGGCAATCCTATTGCATTGATTTATCTTTGCACTTTGTGTGTGTTATAACTCGTAGTCTTGAAGATTATTTATTACTTGGATACTCTTGGTATCCAGCTTAATTTGATTTTCCTAGTTGTATCTATGCTATTTATGTTTTCTTTATCCTAACAGAGCATCACAGGCAATCCTATTGCATTGATTTATCTTTGCACTTTGTGTGGTTGCTTACAGTGCCATTCTCCCTTCTAAAGGGCATGTGGTGCAAGGCTTACACAAAATATTTTTTTAAAAGAAGGCTTCCTTTTTCCAACAAGAGAAAGTGCAGTCAATATTTTCAATGATCTACAGATCTTAGACTTGACCTTAACCAGCATCATTTATTTTCTCCTTTTTTGGTTGTGAGATTTGGCTTTACAATCTAAGAATCAAGCTCTGAGGAATATGTTAAAGCAAAACTCCTCTTATTGGCATAAAACTTTTCGAAAGATTAGACATTCTTCTGTAATTTGTCCTTTTGCAACCTTTTTGAGCTAATCCACTAGACATAAGATTAACTTTCTGCATTCGGCCCAAAAATTGACATGTTTGAGATCTCAGATTAATAATTCCTACTACAACAGGTCTCAACTCACACTTCATATGGCTTTTTTAGGGTGACTGATTCATCCTCAAAACTAAATTTTCTTTACCAAGCTATAAAGTTCACAACAAGATGCATTTTGAAATTCTTGACACTTGAGTTCAAAGTTTACTGGCCAAATTTAAAGTTGCCTATTTTTTTGGCACAATGGTAGTGTTAATTTTTTGTTATTTCAATTGTTAAATAGCATCATTCTCCTCATGGGTGCTCTCAGCCAATTTCAAGTTAAATGGCCCTAATTTCAATCTTTAAAGTGAAAAACAAAAGAACTATTTTATTGCAGAAGAATCGTGGGCATTGTGAACATGATAGAATTAGAGCCTACTGACACAAAGGAAAAAACAAATACACTTTCATAAAGCAGTAAAGGCTTAAGCACTTCTTGAAATGGAAGATGATCTTCTTCATTTTTCACTTATAATGTTTCTCAATTTAGACATATATAGCAAGAAACCCTCTCTTAGAGACTATAGAAATGACACAATTTCACTGTTAACAAACATCATCAATGTTTAACTGTTCTTAAAGACGATGAAAATTCAAAGAAATAGCTGACTTGTGAATACATGGAACAAAAAGTAAGACTATGAATGGAGCAAAGTTCTTCAATCAAAAAATGCAATATTGTTAAAATTTTAAAATCCAAAACAACAAATGTAATGTTTTGTTATTTTGATGGAAGTGGCCCCCAATACAAGCCATACATAGCTTATGTAAAAAATAAGTAAATAAATAAATCCAAAAACAATGTACCTTTAAAAACTGAATAAACTCCACAACATACTCAGGCCTCTTCGTGTCGTAATTATAGAAGTCGTGCACAATTGGAGTCACAACCGCAAGGAAAATTAGCTGGTAAAAGCCAAAATCATATTAGTGCAAACACATCAATATGAAAACAAATCCATGCTATCAAGGAAAAGATATTTCCTTGATTGCAATATTTATAATAATTTCTAATGTAAATAAATTAAAAATTTACTGAAGACAGCCTTTGCCCTCTAGAGATAATGAATGGCTGTTTCACTCATCAGTAAATACATGTTGAAGAATTATTTAGTTTTTCATCCCTATATCATCTTGCACAACTTCATATTCTAAAATTCAACTCTTGAAAATTAATAACCATAGCAAATTGCAAGATGATAAAAATAAAGTCCAAAATAAAAAAACTCTTAACAAGCTAGAGACACAAATTCTCTCAAATTTATTTCTTGCACACAACATGACGAATAAGCTTAGAACATAATTTAGTTTGTCGAGCATGATTACAATGTTTCACAGATACCCATGTTCTAAACAGTTTTCCATTTCTCCAATTTAAAATCATATAAAGTGTTTCTTGGATGGACATTTCATATGGGCAATTATAAATTAGTGGAACAACACATGGAAGTAAGCAAGCCAAGGATACTCTATCTAAATTGACTCTTGATAACCTAAGGTTTGATTCTTTTGGATGCTCAACTTGAGCAACATTGGGTAACTAGGTGCTCATTTTTGGGTATTAAGCAACTAGTCTAAATAATATATGTTATACTGTGCATAGGAAGACAATGACTAATAAAGACACTAAACAAAAGATATTCAACCAGGTACATAAGGTACAATCTGAAACCAACCAGTAAGTATGCCCCCAATTTCCTACCGAAGACGAAGAGAATGCCACCAATGCCCTCCAAACCAATAATTACCATCAATGCTTGTTTCATCTGTCCATATTTACAACAAAAGAACATGAAAGTAAATCAAACAAACCAAAAAAAAAGAAACATTAACTATCATAAGTTGAAAGCATAAAGTCTGTGAAACAGATCTGTGCTAGCAAATAAGCTTGTAAACAACATCAAGTATAGAAAACTCTCTCTCTCTCTCTCTGTATATATATGTATGGGAAGCAAAGACGTTAAGTGGCTCTATGCATGTGATTCCTACAAAATAATAGCAAATATAGGTATGCAACCCTTTTATATTTCAATTATGCATGATCAGACTTTAACCTAGGCCACTTGCAACAGTGTGAAACCCTTCGACCACTAGACCACTTCACACTTGATTGACATGTAGCTAAGCTTAGGTTCCTTGAAGGACAAAAGCCTACGTTCTCTGCTGGAAAATACACAGCATTGACATTGTGCACCTTACTCAAGTCCAATGAAAGACCATTAGTTGGCAGTCGTCGTCTACTTTATAAGTTGAAACAATAAATAGTAGCACATTTGCTGGACAATAGATGGAAGAAATCAAATGATATTATAAAATAATAAATAGAACTGAAAAGTATAGCTTACATCAAATTCTGGCACCTCCAACCCAAGGCTATTTCTGACATGGTTTTCGAATATCCCATACTTGGGTTTCAGAATTTTCAGCGCAGCACCACCATCATGACCAAAATCATTTATCCTGAAGCAAATCCATAAAAAAAAGCTTAGCCTAGAGGTGCAGCACAATGCTCTTTTCCAATGTCCCTTCAGCCATTCCTTCCACCAAAAACATCATACTCATGCAATAAACAATTGTTTAAACATATCAAATGGCATTAGCTCAACCAGTTAAATTCCTCAACTTTTAAGAAGGAGACCTAGGTTCAAATCTTGCCAAACGATACATGCATAATTACCAAGTTGTTGTAATACCACTATGTGGTCAAGATATAATACAGGTGGAACCCTTTTCAATCCCATATAACTGATTTAAAAAGAACAACTGTATAAACATGCATTTATCATCTTAAACATCATACTCATCCAATACACAATCATCTGAATAGGACTCAAAGCATTATGCTCATACAACTTAGAACTCTTTAAGTATGCAGTATCCATCAAAATTCCACTGCAAACGCACACTTTCCATCTCAAACAGAATCGTCAAAGACTCTAAATATGAGAAAGCATCATATGGTATAAAATTCTTTGAGTATGCCTTCTCCATCAAAAGCATCACACCCATACATTACAAAACTGTTTAATAAGCATTCTTAGGAATCTCCATGATAGGGATGATTTTAACAAATTATACATTTTTTAAAGTTTATAAATCCTTGCAAATCTTTTTAATATCACTCATACAATATAATATTTTTGGAGTATGCATTCTCCAACAAAAACATCATACTCATGTGTTACACAATTGTTTAAATATGCAATCTTAGGAAACTCCATGATAGGGATGATTTTAACAAATCATAAATTTTTAAAATTTAAAAATCTTGACGAAACTTCTTCAGCATCCTTCATACAATATGATATTCTTTTGAGTATGCGTTCTTCATCAAAATCATCATAATCATACAGTATAATATCTTTTGAGTATGCATTCTTCATCAAACGCATCATAATTCTTCATCAAAAGCATCCTAGTCATACAATACAAAATTGTTTAAATATGCATTCTTAGAAAACTCAATATAGAGATGATTTTGACAAACCATACATTTTTAAAAGTTTAAAAATATTGGTGAATCTTCTTCAATATCACACTTTCAAACTTCTATACATAATAGAAATCTAAGAGTAAGTGTTTATTTTACTATGGTGAATATTAATTTTCCATTGGTAAGAAAAATTACCACTTATTAATTATATGCTACTAAAATCATGGTTTGTTTTTTATATGGTTAAGGATATTGAGAATGCACCATATATAAATGGAGAACATACAATAATTCAATAAGAGGCCCCCTAATGAACCTTAAGCCCTATTTTCAGCTGAAACTTTTTATATGTAGTACATATTTTGACATTGTGACTGGCACAAAGACTAACATAAATAACTGCAATCTGGCCAACGAGTGCAGTGCTTTTACTACAAGCAGCCAACCACCCATATCTTACACCAAATTCATAATTTGTTGCCTTGAAAACACAGTCACAAAAATTGACAAGGGTTGAAAACTCAAGGTTTCAAATGTGTCACACTGCATGGTGTGCTCTGAGAATTTGTACCTAGTTTGTTACATCCAGAAGGTGGGATGACCATATGGGTAGCTGCAGCTTGTGAGGTGCCCGAGTGAGAATTCTCATTTCCATGTAACCCTAACGGTCCAATTGATTGACATCCAGTATTTGGAGTGTTTATCTGACTATGGTTTGCAGGTTTACTGGATCCATTTGTATTCATTGCTGAGAACGTTCTCTTCTTACTAGACCCATTTTCCTCAGGCGAAGGAACATGAGCATTTCCCGAAGATGATGAAGGTAGCTCTTGACCACTCATGCGAAAATAAGTAGCTTCAACTGTGTCATTTATTTCTTTACCCAATCCATCCTTAGATAAAATCACTTCCCATACTGATTTTGAAGCCATATTCAGTACCTTTGTTTCGAGCTCCCGGCGCAACGCATCAAACAACTCTCTTCTTGACTTATTCTCAGCCCCAGGGGTATTGAGCACTTTGCTCTTCTCCACCATAGTGATTGTATCTTTTCTCAACTCTTCAATGGCCTTGAGTTGATTGATGGTCTTGGATCTGAGAGCAACGAAGGTGCTATCGTTCATAAGAGATATTAACACGTCCTGTGGCGAAACCGGCAACCCATGGCCATAAATTCCTCTGAATTCCCTCCACGAAGAATGACAAGAATCACTCGCCTCAACCCTTTGGCTCAATAATTATTTCAAAAAAAAAAAAAAAAACACGATCAAATTCCCTCCCTGCAATAAGGTGTCGACAACCCACTAGAGATACTAGAAAGTTTACCAAAACCTACAAATACTTTAATGAAAGCTAAATCTTACTAAGATTTACTAATCGTATACTGAATATAAAATTTACTAATGGTGCCATGAACATGCGATTCACAGTAACCAGATGCAGGTTTAACCAGACTTACGAAGCTTTAAAAAAAAAAAAAAAACATCAGATCTTACAAAATAAATAAATCTTATGCGAGTTATCCAACCCATCCAAAAAAAAATTATGCAGTGAGAACTTGTGGATTAGTTGAATCTCTAGGGTTTCAAATAAAGTTGGCAAATTGTGTAATAACTGGATTTGTAGAGTTTCTAAGACATTTACAAATGTGTGCAAAATGTGTTTGTACTTACTTCTGCAAGGCTGAGATGATGAAAAGGGCTGAAAACAACGATCTGCCCACAAATGAAACAAAACCCATTGTATTTTCTTTTTTCCCCCTCTTTTTCTCGACCTGCCAATGTAAAAAGCCTGCTTTTCTCTTTCTTCTTCGATTCGAGGGCTTCTCTGCAAGCAATGATGTTTTGCTGTGTAGAGAAGTTCCCTCTCCACTTTCAAATGCTTGTGACTTTCTGGCCCTTGGATTTGATATTACGTGGCATCATCCGACGGTCACAGAGGACAGTCTGGGGGTGCATTTGGTTCGGGGCATAAGGAGCTGAGAACCAATGGCTTTTGTTGTCTGCTGAAGTGTTATTTGATTTGGACATAACGGTTGACCAGGACGTCTTTAGATCTTGAGAGAACCCAAGGGAATATCAAGTGTCGACGAGTTCGAACCCGTGTCCTCTTCATATCAAACAGTCTGGTTGGTTAAATTAAAGATATAACTCTTCAAGCTACTCATTTTTTAAACTTTTGTTACAAAATTTTAGAGATTTTGGGATTCATGAGAACTTCTGTGTTGTGGAACTTTAGTGGCTTATAAACCCCACCACTTGTCATACTCTTTACCAATGGGGTAGCATGCTTAAAGGTGCAAGTCCTTGGTCCTATTTTGTGGGATTCCTCACCCCTATTAACATCGAGTTTGGGCATGTGTGTGGGGAGTGGCCTTCTTGCTTTCTAATCGGTTAATGTGATGATGCAAGTCTAGTGGCATATTTCATGATTGGAATTGCGTTCCACGTTAATACTTATCTATCTTGTTAGTGCAGTTTGTGTTTGTGAATAATCCCACATTAACTATGCTGTGGGACTTGAGTGATTTATAAACCCCACCACTTGCCATACTCTTTGTTAATGGGGTAGCAGGCTTAAAGGTGCAAGTCCTTGGTCCCATTTTGTGGGATTCCTCACCCCTATTAACATCGAGTTTGGGCATGTGTGTGGGGGACTGGCCTTCTTGCTTTCTAACCGGTTAACATGATGATACAAGTCTAGTGGCAAATTCCATGATTGGAATTTCGTTCCATGTTAATACTTATCTATCTATCTATCTCTCTTGAACTTCTCTCCTAATAGTTCATTTGGGGTCCATTTGTACTTTAAAATTTTGAAAATAGCTATATGGAAGAATCTTGTGGACCTTATCAAAGAAAGAATTAACCATTGGTCTCACAAATGGTTAACCTTTGGGTGTAGGTTAACTTTTTTGAAGTCAGTCATTTAGGCCATGTTAATTTATAAATTATTTATCTTGCTACCTCATATACCATATGGAAAGAGTTTTTTTTAATTGGCTGGTCTCATAAATGGTTAACCTTTGGGTGTAGGTTAACTTTTTTAAAGTCAGTCATTTAGACCATGTTAATTTATAAATTATCTATCTTGCTACCCCATATACCATATGAAAAGAGTATTTTTTTTCAATTGGTTATATGGGATTGAAAGGGGATGTTAATTTTTAAATTATCTATCTTGCTACCCCATATACCATATGAAAAGAGTATTTTTTTCAATTGGTTATATGGGATTGAAAGGGGCCATGTTAATTTATAAATTATTTATCTTGCTACCCCATATACCATATGAAAAGAGTATTTTTTTCAATTGGTTATATGGGATTGAAAGGGGCCATGTTAATTTATAAATTATTTATCTAAGAGTTTTTTTTAATTGGCTGATCTCATAAATGGTTAACCTTTGGGTGTAGATTAACTTTTTTAAAGTCAGTCATTTAGACCATGTTAATTTATAAATTATCTATCTTGCTACCCCATATACCATATGAAAAGAGTATTTTTTTTCAATTGGTTATATGGGATTGAAAGGGGATGTTAATTTTTAAATTATCTATCTTGCTACCCCATATACCATATGAAAAGAGTATTTTTTTCAATTGGTTATATGGGATTGAAAGGGGCCTCACCGTATTACATCATCACCATATAGTGGTATTATAACAAAGCTTGGATATTATCCATATATCATTTGGCAATATTTGAACCTTGGTCTCCTCCTTAAATGTTGAGGAATCTAACCAGTTGAGCTAATGCCACTTCATATACCATATGGAAAGAGTTGGATGAGATAGCTATAAAATTTTTATGGGGAGAAGTAACAGGAGAGACGAATGGGTGTTAGGAGGTTGGGAAAAAGTAAGCTAGCCCAAGGCAAAGGGAGGTTTGGGATAGAAGATAAGAGCTAAATAATAAATATTTGGTTGGAAAGCTTTACTAGAGGTAGATCTCCCAACCAACTTCTTTATTCAATAGAGTTTTAACTAGTAAATATTTGGGACAGGTGAACCCGAATGAGGTGAGTCGTTTTCCTTTGGATGGTAATGGGTCCCTAGTGTGGTAGACTCTAAAGTTAGGATCTCAAGTAGTGAAAGATGGATTGTTTTAGAAAGTGGGGAGAAGACACAGTTGTTGGCTTTCTTTATGGACTAACTCACAACATACTTATTCAATGATCAAGAATGAAATAAATCAATGCTACTAACAATATCATCAATCTCTCATAACAATGAACAACAATATCTCACAAAATATAACTCAAAATGCACAATATAAAAGATTACATTAATGATATAGTTTGGTTACATTGCATGGAGATTACCTCCAATATATCCTTTTTCATGACTTTTCAATTCTCTAACTATTGCTCTCATCTTTCATACAGGAGATGCAACCTTTCATATTCCTTTCATAAAGATAAAACTCTCAACTTGCCAAATATCATGTGACTCTTTATACTCTCTTGACACTTTGCACTTTCTCTCATTTGACACATACATTATACAAATATAAATCATCTACCAAAACTAATATTGCAGAGGGTAAAATAATGTAATATCTCCAACACCCCCTCGTTACATTATTTGGTAGGAAGGCCTTGTGCCTTAATTCTCCGATTTTTCTTTCTCTTCAATCTTCAACTCTGACTCTATCATGGTTGGATAAATACTTTGTGTTTGCCTCTGGATCAATGTATCTGAGTTGCTTATGGATATCTATCTTTGGATCATTACCTATAGGTCACTACCATTGGATCTGCCTCTGGGTCACTGCCTCTAGATCACTTCCATTGGATCACTGCCTCTGGGTCATTGCCTTTGGAACTCTGCCTCTAGATCACCTCTAGATAATCATTGTCTCTGGGTCATCCACTATAAAATAATCGTATATGTAGGATCATCACTACAAATGCTTTCTCTATGAACCATATTCCAAGCTATGCTTGGGTCTTCTTTCTCTCTATATGTTATGGGGTCTCTTTTACGGGTCTCCTTAATCTAATTTTCAATTTCTTATAGATTGCCTTCTATTCTGAATATATTCTTGGAATAGGTAAACTTGATCTATCTTATACTTTTCCTGAATTGGTTTTTTCTCAAAATTTTGAAACTTATTCTTCGCTAGTTATTCTTCAATCTAGTGGTATTATCCTTATCTTCACTAGTTTTCCTTCAATCTAGTGGTAATATTGATCTTTTCCAACTTTCAAGTCATATGCAAGCAAACTTTGATTATTTTTTGTTTCCTTTTGTAGAAACCATACAATATTTCTTTCATTTTATCCCATTCATCTATATTCATCCATCCACAATCCACTTTTACTTTGTAGTCTTTATTTCCTTTTTGCAGACAAAATATTTGTAAATGACTATGTGCTCCACAAATTTTACAACTATGGGGATTCCAACATCTCTGTATGTTATGACCATATCTACCACAATGACTACACCTATTTTCTGTTACTAAAATCCTTTGATCATTATGTCCTTTATTGCAACTGATTCTATCAATTCTTGTCATAGATTTGATGTTACTATTTTTTGTTACAAATTTAGTTCCTTGCTCATTATTGCTAGTCTGACCTATATATCCAAGACCTTCAAATTTTGGTCTTATTTTTTGTACAATTAGTTCTTTCATTCCTTGTCTATATTTTCCTAGATATGTATCTTTATATCCCATTTTATTCAGTAACTTTGGACCAATTCCTTTAGTATGCTTTTTAAAATAATCAAATACATTATTGGATTGATCTTTATCAATATCAACACAACTATGAGCATTACTACCTCTATCATCATTTGAATCCATATCAACATCAATTTTGATAACATTAGCCTTTTCTGAACAATCACAAACTGTATTTAAATCACTTGTATCACATATATCATATATTTTTGTAATAGGTTCTTCTATCTTTGTCATGAATTCTAAATCACTAGTGTCATTGCTTGCATCATAATATTTCCTTTCATTTTGACAAGAATCATAATTTGCATCTTTTTCTTTTTGAAGAAGATCACTAGTATCACAACATGCATCTATCATCAATGGTTTTAATTCTATAGTATCACAACATGAATCTATCATCATGGGCCTTAAGTCATTTGTATCACAAGAAGCATCTTTCATCACTAATTTATTCTCTACTTCTTCAACCTTTTCTTGTTTTCTCATCTTAGAAACATTAAGAGTGATAATTCCTTTGTAGATTATTTTCCATAGACTAACAGGTATAGTAACAATATCTTCATAACAATTATTAGCATCACTAAGTATACTTTGCATACATTGTTGAAGTATTGAAAATTCTTCTTTTTTTGCTTCACTAGAAATATCAACAAGACTATTCTTCAAATTATTAGTCATTTCCTCTTGTTTTCTATTCTTGCCTTTGAGGACTTCATTAGAAAGTAATACTATTTTCATTATTGTTCCTATATCATTAGGTAATGTGAAAACATTTTTAGAGTCTTCAAGTGCTTCTTCAAGCTTTGAATTTAGATAATTTTGAAGCATTAAAAAGTTTTCATCTTTGGCTTCTCCCATGATTGTTTGTAAGATTTTCTTTTCCTTCATTGATGTATCCTTTTGTCCTTCAATTTTTGGTATCATGTATTTGATACAATATTTCAAAATTTGCAACATTTCCTTAGTTTCTTCTAATGAGTCATCTTGAATGTATATTTGTTCTTCTTGAAAACATAAGTTTTCTATTTCAATTGTTTTCGACTCATATATTTTAGGCTTTCGTGTTTCTACTTTTTGATAATTTATTTTCTTTTTCATTTGTTTTTCTTTGCCATGTTCCTTTAAAGTTGACTACCTTATAACTCCCTAGGTTTTGAATGTTGGATTAAATAAATTCTAAATCTCAAAAGTCTATTTTGAAGTTGAATACCTTATGACTCCCCAATTAGAAATTTATCAATTTTGTAAAATAATATTTACAAAATTTAATATTTCAATTTGATGTAGTAGTCCTTATTTCTCCAAAAAAAAAAAATTTGCAAATATTCTCTTAGTTTTAACTTTCAGGATATAAATATTTCAAATTTTAAATCACTTTAAACAAACAATTCTATAACTATTTATTCCTCCAAAACCTTAAAATTGCATTTAAGATATCTAAGGTTTCAAATAACTTATTGTAGGCCCAAAATGGCCACATACTTAGTAAAATTTTGTATAATTTTGACTAAGTAATAAAATCATCATTCCGCTAAGCTTGCAGTATGCTTTGAAGCGAAACCGGGTCAGAAGATATGAATCCGCTCAATAGTTAGTAAAGTTTTCATGTTTGAAGCGATTTCGGGTGACTTCACTCCAGCTCTAGAATGATGGCAGATCTCAAATCCACAAAAGTTCCTAAGAGATGATGACGTCAGTGATGGAAAAGTGTGGAATGGCATTTTTGTCTATTGAATATCCGATTTCGGGAAGGTCCTTTTGTTTCTGGCTCCGGATTGGCGCTATCTTCAAATCCACAAAAGTTTCAAGGAGATGATGACGTCACTGGAAAAAAAGTGTGGATTGGTGATTCGGGGAATGAACAAGTATTTCCTTTTTGGAATGAAGATAAGATGGGGTGGTGGAATAATAAAAGTGTGGATTCATGATGGAAGAAGGTATGTGACTAACTCTAGACCCGGATTGGCGATTAACATGATGCGCTCGTTCCATCCGGAATGAAATCCACAAAAGATAATGGAAAGAGGTGACATCATCAATATTCTAATGCGGATTGAAGAAGATGAGGTGGAAGATAAAGATCCCAGAGTGGATTCGAGGTTCAGAGATCCGGATTGGAGATTCTGCTATTTCTGATAAGAAAGACGACGTCATCAATTTTAAAGCGGAATGGCATTTAGCTTGTGCCGGATTGAATCTGAATCATGTGATGAAGAAGATCAATGGTGGAGGTTAAGCTACCAAATCTTGGTTGTTTTAAAGATATTGCTGCATCAAAATTGTAATAGTCGACCAAAAGATGAAGCGTCGAGGGTTTCCAAGAAGATCAAACTAGAGGCGGTTATAGATCGATGATGGTAATTCACTCCCAAGAAGGATCGATGGAAATGCATGATCTTTAATGGCCTGAGCTTCAGTTCCACTGAGCGATCAACAAGTTGCAGAGACCCCGAGCTATCATGGCGGACTTTCTTTCAATGGATTTCTTGGAGGATGGACCAATGAGCTAATGCCAGCTAAAATATTTGTTGTACTATTGTAACAAGATTTTGTGTATTGTTTCTTGATTATTGTATTTTGAAAAACTATAAGTAGAGGTCGAACCCTCATTTTTAAGGGTCGGCTCTAGCGTGTTTGCCTGTACCATTGTAAATATTCCTGAAGAGCTGAATGAAAGGAGCAATACATTGATCTTCGCCTCAAGTTCGCATTCTCATGCTTGATGTCAGAGGTTCGGATTTCATAGTTGCATTTTTGTAAATACTTAGATGGTTAGTTTGTGCCTATTTTGGATTACTAGCTGTTATAAGTAATTGAAATCTGCTTTGAGTTCATTCTATGTTGTTGGAAAGTACATTTCTATGAAATCTAGGTATTTGGTGAATTCTGTTATTTGGATTATCATTCCCTGGGTATTGAAATTGCTTGCTATAACATTTCTCTGTTATGCTTTAATATATGAAATGATCTATTTTGGGATAAATGTTGATCTGAGTGTATGTCCTTAGTATGGTTTTTTGGGAGCTTTTTATGGTAGTGCAATGTTGTTAACCTATCCATCCACTATTATCTACATCTCTCTAACCCTAACCTTCTCTTACCCTAAACTCCAAACCCTAAGTGAGCATAATTGTGTCAACAACTTGCTAAGTTGACAAGGAACCAACCTACTCTGGAGGTTGGATCGAAAACCCCTATTTTGGTCCATCCAATGTTGAGTGCTGAGCTGCAGCTATCGGGTGCAAGCCTGGATAGAAAGTAGGAAGATAGACAACCATAGTATCGAGTGAAAACTTGGTGCAATTCAGTGCCCAATAGTTTTTGGCACGCCTCGGTGGGACCAGTTCACAAGGAACATGAAACCCATCTAAAGAGTTATTGTTATCTCAACCCGAAGGAATCAAGATTTGGTGAATTGTCTTGACCTTGTTAGCGGAGAAAAGAAAGTTCACCTGGCGACTCCCTGGTCAGAAGACCCTAAAAAAGTATTGTAGACCAGTACCCTTTCATGTATACCAGGTCTTTCAAGAGGAACAACCCTGATTCTTTCTTTCATTGTGAGTTACCTCTGAGAGGGGCTACTGTTATCAGAAGTTTGGATCAAGATTTTATTGAAGAAGAAGAGCTTCTGGAAGAAAACCCAATAGTTCCCCCAAGAAGACCTACAGCCAAAAATATGGCACATAATGTGGCTCCTAATCAACCACTTCAGAAGTACCCTAACTGGGATTCAACTGGGCCCCTTAGATTAGCCCAAATGGATGCCATTCCCTAGGCTGTATCTAAGGCAACCCCCATGTATGATGGATTTGGGAAAATATCTTACGAGCACTGCCAAGATATCCTGAATCTAGCAACAATCCACAACATAAAAGAAGAAAATATTATTGTCAAAATTCTAGCCCTGTCCTTTCATGGAAAGATATTGCATTGGTTTAGAACTCTGGAAGATAATTCTATCACTTCATGGCAATCATTGGCTGAGCCATTCATAGAAGAATTTAATGAATCTGTTGATCCCTTTTCCCTACTGAATCAATTTATAACCATGCAAAAAACCTAGCAAGAAACTATCTCAGATTTTAATTTGAGATTTAGCAGAACATGGAAGAGAATTCCCCCACTGCTAGACCAACTGCATGTTTGGCTTATATGTATTATATTCATGCCCTGGGATCAGAGCTAGGTTTGCAAACACAACAATCTAGAGTAGAAACCTTCCCCCAAGTTTATAATGCAGTCGTCCATGCTAAAAATATCCTGATCAATGTAGGAAGAATTCCCCCAAAATCGTGTTGCCCTATAACTCAGAAACCAATAGTAGCCATGAGCAATCCACAAAGCCCTCCTACATGGACCCCCTTTCTTTACCATCTCCATCTCCACAAATGAATCTGATTCCTTGGTCTAAACTTGTATCCTCTACACCTCCTTTTCCTCCCCTTCCTTCTCAACCTTCTCAAGAATTGTCTGCTATTCTAGATATACAAAATACCATGAAAACTCTGAGTAATAGAATGAATTCAATGGAAAAGAGAGATCAAGAAAGGTCACAACATAGGAGATTCCCATATGTAAACAAATATCAAAGGCCTGGTCCTAGTAATAGTACTGGGGTTAGGGTGAATGCAACATATGAGGATCCAGAGTGTTCTGTAGATACCACTCTTGCAAATGTTTGGTGTTTGGTATGCAATGACCCCCATGACTCACAATCTTGTGTGATGTATCAACACCATGTTCAACAAGCTATGGATCAAGCTGAAAGGAATCATAAGGGGAGGGTTAATATGTTATGGCACCCTGATCAGATCATGGCTAAAAAAGAGTTAGAGGAAGAAAGTCCCATTGTTGTTATGACAAGGTCTGGAAAGAAAGCTTTACAAGTAGACCCCCAGAATATGGGACAATTCTAGGTCCCTTCTCAAAAGAAAGCTGACTTCCCCCCTCAAAGTAGTGACACTTTTCCTATTCCTCAAGCTAGAGGGAAGGAGAAGATAGATAGTCTCCCTAAAAATCTTGAAAGAGAAATAGAAGGAGATAGAATGAGATCCAAGGGTGAGGATCAAGAAAGGCTCAGGTTCCCCTCTATTACCAAAAGATAAAGATTAGAGGCAACCCAACAATACAAAAGGAAATATGGTGAGCTAGATAGAGGACTGGAAAGACTATCCCTGACCAAGTCTGAGTATAACATTGTTGAGGAGATGAAAAGGATTCCATCAAAAGCTAGCCTATATGACACTCTTTTCATTTCGGGCCAGATTGACCTGCTTAAAGCTTCCCTCAACAAAAATCCCTAGAATAGACCAACCACTACCATCCTTAGTATACCATCAGAAAAGAAAGAAATGACACCTGCTGTTCTAAAAAACAAACCTCCCCCTTTCTACATATCCTTAAGAATGGAAGGATGGGTAGTCCAAAATTGTATGATTGATTCAGGAGCATCAACCACAGTTATGCCTAAGGTGGTCTATGAAGAAATGGGTATGGAATATACTCGGTCTTGTCCTGGAGTGTTACAATTAGATGGGACACCTGTCAAGATAGTTGGGGTTATTAAAGATGTATTGATGAGGTTGCACAGAGCTCCCGAGGTAACAGTGGTACAAGAAATAGTGGTGGTGGATTTAGAACCCTATTTCGGGTTATGCCTCTCAAGAGAATTTACTGCAAAGCTAGGGGGATGTATGTACATGGATTATTCTAGCATGGTAATCCCTTTCAAAGGAAAAAGGATAAGGATAACACCTGAGAAACCAGTTGCTTATCATATTGAAAATATTGAAGAGGATATGTGCAATCTTAATCCTTTGGAGGAATTTGAGCTAGTGGAAAACATTGAGGAGCTAGACATTGAAGATGAGTTACCTTTCAGAGAAGATTATAGTCAATTTGGAACTGGTATGGGCACATACAACATCACAACTGAATTGGAAAAGAAACTCCCTACTATTTCTAATCAATCCCTAAGAAACAAGGAAACATGGGTTATGCATTTTGATGGTGCTAAATGTAGAAATGGTGCAGGGGCTGGTGTGGTTCTACAATCATAGTCAGAAGGGATAAAGAATTTTTCTTATAGACTGACATGGTCATGTACCAACAATGTTGTAGAATACGAGGCTTTGTGCCTCGGATTGATGCAAGCAGAAAGCATGGGCATCAAGATTTTGAACATATATGGTGATTCTGAGTTGATAGTCCATCAGGTAAGGAATAAGTGCAGCAGTAAGCACCATTACTTAAAAGCTTACAGAAATAGGGTATGGGACCTAATGGATTCATTTGATGCCTTGAATCTAAGTTTTGTGCCTAGAGAAGAGAATCACCTGGCAGATTCATTGGCAATGAAGGGAGCTAATTTCAATCCTCCTATAGATTTTGGAACTAAGAAGACCAAGGGAATTAAAATGGTTTTTAGACCTGCAGTGCTAGACAAGCAGATATTCTAGCAGGTTTTTGAAAGTGATGAACAAATTCTAGATTTTATGATAAGAGAAGCATGCTTCTCAACTGTCCAAGAGGAAGACTTGGAGGAAATAGATCAGCAAGACTTTATCCAACTAAGAAACAATCATATTCCAAGGGGATTGGTCACCCTTGAAAGTCTATTTGATAATGAAGATAGAAAGAAGGTTGGAGCCATGAAGGTCGGTAAAAATATCTATAAAGAAGTGGAGGTCGGAATAGGAAAGAAGCTCAATATTGGGATCCAGTGTTCACCTGAGGAAGCAGAAGAGATTAAAACTTTATGCTTAAAATACCAAGACATTGTGGCTTGGTCATATGAAGACCTTAAGGTGTATGACAAAAGGATTATCCAACATACTATTGAGTTAGAGCCCGATGCTAAACCATTCCGAAAAAAATAGAGGCCTGTCAATCCGAGGATAGAAGCCATTATGAGAGAGGAACTCTTAAAGCTACTAAAGGCTAGGATAATATATCCAATAAAACATTCCACTTGGGTAGCCAATTTGGTACCCGTAAGAAAGAAGAATGGGGATATACGCCTATGCGTAGATTTTAGAAATCTGAATCAAGCATCCCTCAAGGATCACTACCCCCTCCCTCAGATTGACCAGATCTTACAAGTGGTAGCTGGAGCAGAAATATTCTCACTATTGGATGGTTACTCTGGATATAACCAAATTTGGGTAAAAGATGAAGACCAATACAAGACAACATTCACCACAAAATGGGGTACATTTGCCTATCATAGAATGCCCTTTGGGCTGTCTAATGTTGGAGCTACATTTCAGAGGGCCATGGACTATGCCTTTGGTACACTTATAAAAAAAGTTATTCTGATTTACCTAGATGACATGATGGTCTTTTCTCATGATAAAAATGATCATCTATCTCATTTGGAATAGGTTTTTCAAAAGTGCAGAGAATTTGGTATCTCACTGAATCCTAAGAAGTCATTCTTTGTAGTACATGAGGGAAAACTATTAGGCCATGTGGTCTCAAAGGAAGGTATGGCCATAGATCCAAAAATAATTAGAGCAATTCTAGCTATTCCTTTGCCTACTAATCAGAAGACCTTGCAGTCTTTCCTAGGTCAAATCAATTTCGTCAGGAAATTCATTTCTGATTTTGCACAAAAAGTGAGGCCTATATCTGAACTACTCAAGAAAAAGGTAGAGTTCAAGTGGACCGAGGTTAGGAAGCAAGATTTTGAGATCATCAAACAATCCATTGCAATAGCCCCAGTCTTGATAAATCTTGATTTCAGTAAAGATTTTATTCTCTATGCTTATGGAGTTAAAGAGAGTTATGCCTCGGTACTCACCCAGAAAGATAATCAAGGGGATGAACACCCTGTGTTCTTTTGGAGTCAGACTTTACATGATTATCAGGTGAAATATAACTTTATTGAAAGACAAGTGTTCATTGTGATGAAGTCGCTAAAGAAGTTTAGACAATATCTGGTACAGAGCAAAACCTTGGTATATGTGGTTCATCCAGATGTAAGAAGTTTTATCTTACAAGGTGACTTGGGAGATAAAAGGGCTGGTTGGATTACTAAGATCCAGGAATATGATGTAGAAATACGTCCCACCAAGCTGGTAAGAGGTAGAGCCTTGTGCCAAGGATTGATAGATGCTTCAACATTGGCCGAAATGATAGATTGTCAGATGATAGAAGAGGATCAAATAGAAATTGTACACACTCCAGATTCTGATTGGATCGAGCAAATGACTAGGTATTTCCAAACTGGGATCTGCCCACCCGATCTGAATCCTTCTCAAAGAAGGAGGTATAGACTTCATGCTCTAAAATATGTATTACTACCTGAAGGGTTGTTCAAAAGAAACTTGGATGGTATTCTCCTAAAATGCTTGAAGGAGGACCAACAAAAAAGAGTCATAGAAGAGTTTCATGGAGGATCAGCAGGTGGTCATAGCTCAGGTAGAGTTACAACTTTGAAGATAATAAGAGCAGGCTATTATTGGCCTTCTGTCTTCAATGATGCTTTTAAAGCTACCCAGGCTTGTGACAAGTGTCAGAGGTACGTTGGAAGAACCAAAAATGTTGCATCTCCCCTGAAGCCTATTCAAGTTGAGGAGCCTTTCCAACAATGGGGATTAGATTTTATAGGAGTTATAAATCCTAATTCTTCAGCAGAGCACAAGTTTATCTTGATAGCTATAGATTATCTTACCAGATGGGTAGAGGCCATTCCTACAAAGAAGGTAGACCAGGAAGTTGTGATCAACTTTATGGAGAGTTTGATTTCCAGATTTGGAGTCTCGAAAGCTTTGGTGAGTGATAATGGCCCTGCTTTCATAGGAGCCAAGTACATTGAGTTTTCTAGCAAGTATGGCATCACTCTTAAAAATACTTCAAATTATTACCCACAAGGTAATGGACTTGCAGAATCTACCAATAAAAACCTATTAAGGATCTTGAGAAAATCTCTGGAGGGTAACAAAAGGAGTTGGCACTTATTGCTCAACCATGCTCTATGGGCAGACATGATTACTATTAAAAAGTCTATCAAAACTTCTCCTTATGCACTGGTATATGGAAAAGAGGTGGTATTGCCAATTCACTTAGAGATCCCAACGCTTAAGCTTGTCAGTACAGAAGAAGAATTAGAGGATGATCCAGTAAAAACTAGGTTGACACACTTGCTACAATTGGAAGAGAGCAGAACTCAAGCATATGATCATTTTCAAAAGCATTCATCAGACATTAAAGCATGGTTTGATAAAAATTCCAGGTTCAAAAAGCTCCAAGTTGGAGACTCAGTTCTCAGATGGAATGTTGATAGGGCAAAACCAGGCAAGCATGAAAAGTTTGATTCCTTTTGGGATGGTCCTTTCGAAATAGTGGAAGCTAAAGAGTCTAATGTATTTCAGTTGAAGGATCCAGAGGGAAACATACAACCAATTTCGGTGAATGGTTTCCACCTCAAGCTCTACTATATGTAAGAAGTGAGCTCATTGTAACATATGTATATACATTGTACAAATATTTCCCCTTCCTTTCTGCACTTTGTATTTGATTTATTTTCTGCACTTTGTAATTAGTTCTTTTCAAAGAAATGCTAAAAAAAAAAAGAAAGAGAGAAGAAAGTTTGCAAGAAATGACTAAGTGTTGGCCAAAATGCATGGTAATGTTCCATTCCGCACATGGTGTTGTGTACTCTCTGAAATGGCATTCCACCCTCAAGTCTGCATGGTTAAATCTAGATTTCCATGGAGTGGTCTATCAATTTCTATCCCACATAAATAAGGACAAAGAATGACGCTAATCCGGGAACCTTTCAAAGCTGGAGATAGCCGAAGCGAAATCGAGGTAGAGTGCCATGCATGCAAGCTTCAAGTACCAAAGTGGACTCGAAAGGTTCTTAATACACCAGAGCGAAATCAGGCCAAAGCCGAACAACAAGTTCCAATCTGACACGTGGAGGCTAAAGAGTGCTCCCGCATTCAATTCTAATGAACTCACGCATGAACCAAAGAGTAGCCGAAGGGATGTGATGAGCTGGCAGCACAATTTCAAAATTCGACCAATAAGAAGATAGGACGCCACCTTTGAGCCACCAAAGAAATAATGGAAGGATGGTGAAGTGTGCCAACAAAGATATCATGCAGCAGCTGCATTTATGGTGGATGATACGCACATTCTAGGAGATAAAAAGTGATGAAGTCTTGCATGAGGTTCATTTAGTGACCACGAGGTTGTAGAGAAGCATAACAACATTCTGAAGTTCTCCTCACTTATTATAATGCATAAAGTCTTACTGCTACAAGATGGCTCCTAAGAAATCACCCACAGAGGCCACAAAAGATGTTCTGGAATTCGAAACTCTGGATGACAGGACGTCGGTGCCTTACCTTGATAAAGTCGAGGCTATAGCGGATATGATGATGACCATCATTGAAAGGATGAGACTAAGAAAGAGTGTGAATGATAGATACAAAAAGAATGTTGCTCTATCAGTAGAAGGTAGATGCTCCATCCTTTCTTATCTATCCTTTTACATTTGTGATTCTGTTCACCCATGTCCTGAGTTGATAGCTGCAATAGTTAAATTCTATGACCCACTGGCCAAGGCAGTAAAAACCCATGAGGGTGAGACCCTTTTTAGCATCACTACCTCTTTCTATCATGAGATTTTTGCCTTAGGGTCTGACCCACCAGTACCACCAAAACCCTTTAAAATTGTTGAACAAACTGGGTTTTATTCCATAAAGAAGCGGGCAAATGATGGTGAGTCATTTAGGAATTGGGTTTATAAGCAGTTGAATACCAAACCCCAGGAAGAGTTGCCTGAAGTCCCCATTTCTATCAAAAATTTTGTAACCCCCATTCTGTTCTCTATGTTGGCCTGCATGGAGGGTTTGGACTCTGATGAAGAGGTTCATGGTTGGAAAATCATCGCTGCATACTGTATCTCTAATGAAAGGATGTATGAAAAGGAGGTGATAAAGAAAGGGATAAGGGTGATTTATTTTGATTGGCCAACTTTTCTCACCCAAAGAATACATGAACAACTAGTAATCTTGAAGAGGGGTGTCGACGCTCCTAGCTTTAGGCATTGCTCAAACTTGGTATGGATGTTTTATGCCATTGTTAAAGATAGAATGTCATGGATTCCAGTCAAGGATAAGACTGATAAAGGAGAACCTATGCCAGTTTACTATTGGACAAACCATTTAAGAAGTAGTGAGTCTCACTATAGGTTCAATTTGGAATTTCTTGGACCGGCCCTCAAAATAATGTATGGTAATTTCCCTAGATTGCCACCCCTGGCCAAAGAGATTCTGAGGACTAAAGATGTAGAGGAAGGGGACTGGTATTTGTTAACTGAAGGTATGGTCATCAGATTATATGGTTTCATGGGTAAACCTTTTCTTTTGCCCCACTTTGTCATGGAGAGACTCTTCACCTTGGAATATTTGAGGCAAGCAGAGTACATTGACTCAAAATATGGTTCGGGGAGAAAAAGGAAGTCTTTGCTTTCCCACCGCACCTTGAGTGATATCACCATTACTAAGAAGGGGCAGAGTCAGCAAATTGATCGATACCTAGATAGGTTAGGTCTATTTTATATTCCTCAAAGGTGGAGTTATGATCCTGATGATATTTTCACTACAAGAAATAAAACCCTGAACAGAGATAAGGCCTACAAATTTGAGAAAAGGCCTAGGGCTAATTTTGAACAGGGAAGAAACAATGATGAGACTACTCTTTTAGAGTGGAATGTCTCCAAGATGGATCAGTTACCTCCATGGTTGGATTTTTATGAGCAGATTGAAGATTTTGATCCTGACCACAAGCCCGGTCATCAGATTACCGAGGATATGATTGACAAGATTAAAGCAGAAACTACAAAGAAAAGCAGGCCCTCCTCCAAGTCGAAGTCGACAAAGAAAAAAGAAATGCCACCTAAAAAGGAAGTTGTAGAAGAAGTAGAAGAGGAGGATTATAAGGGACCATGGGAGGATGCCAAGATTATGGATTGGTGGCGTATGAGAGTTGAAATTGGAAAAGCTGAATCTAAATTTGGAATGAAAATTGATAAAGAGTTTTCAAAAAGATATAATGAGAATATTGATACTTGGAGGCTAAAGGATGTGAGGCACATTGTATTAATGGTTGAAAAGCCCCAAGGTGATTCCGAATCTCTCCAGCCTTCTACAGATCAAAAGGCTTCTTTAACAACCATCGAAGTATTGAAAACCTTTAGTCCTACTTTTGAGTAGGTGGAGAAATTCCCTAAAGGGGCTAGGATGATGAGCAAAATGAGGTATTCTAAAGAAAAGGTTGTCAGTACCCTTGTTATTGAAACAAGATCTAGGCCTTCACGTTTAGCTCTAGGGGGACAGCCTCAGGACAAAGATATTAGTTGGAAGAAGAAGGATAAGAGTTTTGGGTTCAGGCCACTTTCTTTTGCTCCTACAACATCAACTAAACCACAATCCATTACTGAACAATCATTACTTCTTGGGGAAGTGCAAGGAGATTTATCAGAGGAAGATTCTAAAGATGAGATGGATGCTTTCCGATTAGTTCGTAAAAGGACTAAGAGAACCCCAAAAATAGAGGAGAGAGAGGTTTCCAAGAAGCAGAAGATGAGTATGGAAGAAATTGTTGAAGAGGTAGCTGTTTTTAATATAGAAGGGTTAGTTGAACAAGAACAACAACTTGAGATAGAAGCTGAACAAGAACACCCTACATCTGTAGGTGAAGGTATGGTTTCTAATCCCTCTTCTCCTTCTCATCTCCATGAATCCCCAAAAGGATTTCCCTCCCTTTCTAGTCAAGAAAATATGGTAAATTTACCTCCTCCACCTCACAGTTCTTCCCTCATCCCATCAGTAGCTATGGAGGTACCAATCAGTTCTATTGTGTCATAGCCTCCTCCAAACCCACCTTCCACTTCTGAGATATCCACTTCAATATCCACCATTATTGCATCCTCATCTCTTTCATTACCACCATCCATGGGACACTGCATTCCAAGTTCATCCATCCCTTCTACTGTCAGTTTTGTCCCTATTTCTCTGAATTTACCTATGTCAACAGCAGTGGTAGTCACAGAATCTACCATTGTAACAGAGGTTGTTGTCAATGTATCTCCACCCCCACCAACAACAAGTCAGTCCACCCTTATGTTTTTGATGTCGTTATCTCCTTTGGCTGCTGATGTTTCAAGGTCTATTGTTGTATCAAAAGAACAGGCAACCACTCAGAGCATAAATGACTATTGGGCAGAGAAGCTTACCAGGCCTTCCAGCAGGATGGCTGTGACAAGAAAAAGTATGTATGTTAACCCTATCACTAGGCAAAGGGTTTCAAGGTCTTTGATTCCATAGGTGAGCAAACCTAAAAATGAAATGACTGCTCAGGATTATAGAGCGGAGGAAATCATAGAAGATATTGACAAGCTTCCTACTGAAGATGAGTTAGGGATGGCCAAGGCTCACTTAGAGACCTTTTATGTGAAGACTGATATAGCAAAATATAAGGTAGATAAGCTAGAACAACAAGTTGAAAAACTTAAGAAGAGCCTCAATGATCAAAAGGAAGTAGAGAAAGCTCTGAGGAAAGAGGCTAAGAGTTGGCAGGAAAGGTTTCAAAAGGCTAATGAGTTGAAAGATCAGTTAGAAGAACAAAAGAAGTTGAATGAGGATCAGGCAAAAGAAATTCAAAATTTGAAACATCAGCTTCAGATTGAGAAAGCCAAGTCCTCAGGTTTTTCCAAAGATAGTTTGAAAAGGATAAAGCAGGAGTTGCTTTCTGAAGTTCAAGAAAAATGTTCAGGTCTTCAACTCATAATCGACTACCTGAAGGATGCCAGCCAATTGCTATCTACCATTCAGAAGGATTTAGATCAAATCACTGGAGAGTTACATCCTATGGTGATTCCGATGGAACAAATGTATAGGTTGGTTGGTAGTAGGCTCAGTGATGCTGCTAAACCAATTTCTAATAGAGAATGGAATATAGCCGGGGTAGCCTCCAAAATAGTGGTGAAAAAGCACAGGGCAGTTCAGAGAGCCTGGCTGTTGTTTGATAGGATGGAAAGAGGAATTAAAGACATTATTGAAATAAATGAGGAAATGGTTCATGTTGGTTTCAAAGGACTCTGGAAGGAGGATCACAACTTGTTATCTATGGAAGAAGCCCAACAAAGCATCAAGGAGAACTTACAGGATGAGGCTGAAATTGATTCATTGGAAGAGCCACTATCCCAAGAACAAGCTGCCAAATTAATTATGGGTTACACCCGCTTAAGAGATCTCATGGAAGATCTGGTGACTAGAGGGAATGCTGCTAATTATGAGGATGTTGGGGAACTACAATATGTTTATAAGCAGCTTAAAGAGACATCAAATCCCTCTGAGCAAGCCTGGAAACAGGCTCTTCAGTCTTTGGAATCAATGGTCCAAGTATTTGGGGACACCTCTGGTGAAGATAATCAGAGACTACAGGCTCCGAGAGAAGATGATGAGGAAGAGGCTATAGAAGGATGAGGATAATATTGAGCACTTACAGGCCCAGGAGGGGTTCACACTTAAATCATTTCTTTTTGTTTGTACATATACATAAGTTTTGTGTTTCTATACATCAGTTTTGTATTTCTGTTTTTACTCTCACTATAGGTTCAATTTGGATTTTCTTGGACCGGCCCTCAAAATAATGTACAGTAATTTCCCCAAATTGCCACCCCTAGCCAAAGATATTCTGAGGACTAAAGATGTAGAGGAAGGGGACTGGTATTTGTTAACTGAAGGTACCATCATTAGATTATATGGTTTCATGGGTAAACCTTTTCTTTTGCCCCACTTTGTCACAAATAGACTCTTTGCCTTGGAATATTTGAGGCAAGCAGAGTACATTGACTCAAAATATGGTTCAGGGAGAAAAAGGAAGTATTTGCTTTACCACCTCACCTTGAGTGATATCACCATTACTAAGAAGGGACAGAGTCAACAAATTGATCGATACTTGGATAGGTTAGGTCTATTTTATATTCCTCAGAGGTGGAGTTATGATCTTGATGATATTTTCACTACAAGAAATAAAACCCTGAACGGAGATAAGGCCTACAAATTTGAGAAAAGGCCCAAGGATAATTTTGAACAAGGAAGAAATAATGATGAGACTACTCTTTTAGAGTGGAATGTCTCCAAGATGGATCAGTTACCTCCATGGTTGGATTTTTATGAACATATTGAAGATTTTGATCCCAACCACAAACCCGGTCATCAAATTACTGAGGATATGATTAACAATATCAAAGCAAAAACTACAAAGAGAAGCAGACCCTCCTCCAAGTCAAAGTTGACAAAGAAAAAGAAATGCCACCTAATAAAGAAGTTGTAGAAGAAGTAGAAGAGGAGGATTATAAGGGACCATGGGATGATACCAAGATTATAGATTGGTGGCGTATGAGAGTTGAAATTGGAAAAACTGAATCTAAATTTGGAATGAAATTTGATAAGGAGTTTTCAAAAATATATAATGAGAATATTGATACTTGGAGACTAAAATATGTGAGGCACATTGTATTAATAGTGAAAAAGTTCTAGGGCAATTCCGAATCTCTCCAGTCTTCTACAGATCAAAAAGCTTCTTTAAAAACCTTTAGTCCTACTTTTGAGCAGGTAGAGAAATTCCCTAAGGGGGCTAAGATGATGAGCAAAATGAGGTATTCTAAAGAAAATTTTGTCAGTACCCCTGTTATTGAAACAAGATTTAGGCCTTCACATTTATATCTAGGGGGACAACCTTAGGACAAAGATATTAATTGGAAGAAGAAGGATAAGAGTTTCGGGTTCAAGCCGCTTTCTTTTGCTCCTGCAACATCAACTAAACCGCAATCCATTACTAAACAATCATTACTTCCTGGGGAAGTGCAAGGATATTTATCAGAGGAATATTCCAAATATGAGATGGATGCTTTTCGATTAGTTCAAAAAAGGACTAAGAGAACCCTAGAGACAAAGGAGAGAGAGGTTTCCAAGAAGCAGAAAATGAGTATGGAAGAAATTGCTGAAGAGGTAGTTATTTTTAATACAGAAGGGTTAGTTGAATAAGAACAACGCCTGGAGACAGAAGTTGAACAAGAAAACCCTACATCTGTAGGCGAAGGTATGGTTTCTAATCCCTCTTCTCCTTCTCATCTTCATGAATCCCCAAAAGGATTTCCCTCCCTTTCTAGTCAAGAAAATATGGCAAATTTACCTCCTCCACCTCACAGTTCTTCCCTCGTCCCATTAGTAGCTATGGAGGTACCAGTCAATTCTATTGTGTCACAACCTCCTCCAAACCCACCTTCCACTTCTGAGATATCCACTTAAATATCCACCATTATTGCATCCTCATCTCTTTCATTACCACCATCCATGGAACACTACGTTCTGAGTTCATCCATCCCTTCTACTATTAGTTCTGTCCCTATTTCTCTGAATTTACCTATATCAACAACAACGATAGTTACAAAATCTACCATTGTAATAGAGGCTACTGTCAATGTGTCTCCACCCCCACCAACAACAAGTCAGCCCACCCTTATATTTTTGATGTCTTTATCTCCTTTGGTTGTTGATGTTTCAATGTCGGTTGTTGTATCAAAAGAATAGGCAACCACTCAAAGCATAAATGACTATTGGGCAGAGAAGCTTACCAGACCTTCCAGCAGGATGGTTGTGACAAGAAAAAGTATGTATGTTAACCCTATCACTAGGCAAAGGGTTTCAAGGTCTTTGATTCCGTAGGTGAGCAAACCTGAAAATGAAATGACTACTCAGGATTATAGAGTGGAGGAAATCATAGAAGATATTGACAAGCTTCTTGCTGAAGATGAGTTAGGGATGGCCAAGGCTCACTTAGAGACCTTTTATGTGAAGACTGATATAGCAAAAGATAAGGTAGGTAAGCTAGAATAAAAAGTTGAAAAACTTAAGAAGAGCCTCAATGATCAAAAGGAAGTAGAGAAAGCTCTGAGGAAAGAGGCTAAGAGTTGGTAGGAAAGGTTTCAAAAGGCTAATGAGTTGAAAGATCAGTTAGAAGAACAAAAGAAGTTGAATGAGGATCAGGAAAAATAAATTCAAAATTTGAAACATCAGCTTTAGATTGAGAAAGCCAAGTCCTCAAGTTTTTCCAAAGATAGTTTGAAAAGGATAAAGTAGGATTTGCTTTCTGAAGTTCAAGAAAAATGTTCAGGTCTTCAACTCATAATCGACTACTTGAAGGATTCCAACCAATTGCTATCTACCATTTAGAAGGATTTAGATCAAATCACTGGAGAGTTACAACCTATGGTAATTTTGGTAGAATAAATGTACAGGTTGGTTGGTAGTAGGCTCAATGATGCTGCTAAACCAATTTCTAATAGAGAATGGAATCTAGCCGGGTAGCCTCCAAAATATTGGTGAAAAAGCACAGGGCAGTTCAAAGAGCCTGGCTGTTGTTTGATAGGATGGAAAGAGGAATTAAAGATATTATTGAAATAAATGAGGAAATGGTTCATGTTGGTTTCAAAGGACTCTGGAAAGAGGATCACAACTTGTTATCTGTGGAATAAGCCCAACAAAGCATCAAGGAGAAATTACAGGATGAGGCTGAAATTGATTCATTGGAAGAGCCACTATCCCAAGAACAAGCTACCAAATTAATTATGGATTACACCCGATTAAGAGATCTCATGGAAGATTTGGTGACTAGAGGGAATGCTGCTAATTATGAGGATATTTGGGAACTACAATATGTTTATAAGCAGCTTAAAGAGACATCAAATCCCTCTTAGCAAGCCTGGAAACAAGCTCTTCAGTCCTTGGAATCAATGGTCCAAGTATTTGGGGACACCTTCGATGAAGATAATCAGAGACTACAGGCTCCGAGAGAAGATGATGAGGAAGAGGCTATAGAAGGATGAGGATAATATTGAGCACTTACAGGTCCAGGAGGGGTTCATGCTTAAATCATTTCTTTTCTGTTTGTACATATACATAAGTTTTGTGTTTCTATACATTAGTTTTGTATTTCTATTTTTACTTTGACGATTGTCAAAAATAAGCAATAAAGGCATGAAGCCTACAACGCAACATTTTTGTGTGAAGGCATTCTTTGAAATGAAGCCTTATAAAGGAGGTAGAGTTGTGTATAGTTTTTGAAGGCAGTAGTAATACTGATATTGTAGACACAATCTCTAGTTGAACAAGTGAGTTCTATAATGTTTTTTTTTGCATGGTTTCGATATGAACCTTTAACCTCTAGGCATAATTTGAGCTTTCATAGGGTAGTGTTTGTATGGAATTTATTCCTTAAAACATATCTTCAAAGATAAGTATTGTTTTGACTCCTAAGGCCCAATGGATAAGACTCTGGATTCGATTGGCTTTGCAAGCAAATCCACCTGGGAGGAGCCAGAATGTAGGCCCAAAATGACCACATACATAGTAAAATTTTGTATAATTTTGACTAAGTAATAAAATCATCATTTTGCTAAGCTTGTAGTACACTTTAAAGTGGAACCAGGTTAGAAGATATGAATCTGCTCAACAGTTGGTAAAGTTTACATGTTTGAAGCGATTCTGGATGACTTCACTCCGACTCTGGAATGATGGCAGATCTTCAAATCCACAAAAGTTCCTAAGAGATGATGACATCAGTAGTGGAAAAGTGCGAAATGGCATTTTTATCTATTGAATATCCAATTTTGAGAAGGTCCTTTTGTTTTTGGCTCTAGATTGGTGCTATATTCAAATTCGTAAAAGTTTCAAGGAGATGATGATGTCACTGGCAAAAAAGTGTGGATTGGTGATTCAGGGAATGAACAAGTATTTCCTTTTTGGAATGAAGATAAGATGGTATGGTAGAATAATGAAAGTGTGGATTCACGACGGATGAAGGTATGTGACTAACTCCAAACCTAGATTAGTGATTAACACGATGCGCTTGTTCCATCCGAAATTAAATTCGTAAAAGATAATGGAAAGAGGTGATGTCATCAATATTCTAATGCGGATTGAAGAAGATGAGGTAGAAGATAAAGATCCCGGATCGAATTTAAGGTTCAGAAATCCAAATTGGAGATTCTGCTATTTTTGATAAGAAATATGACATCATCAATTTTAAAGCAGAATGACATTTAGCTTGTGTTGGATTGAATCTGAATCATGTGATGAAGAAGATCAATGGTGGAGGTTAAGCTGCAAAATATTTGTTGTTTTAAAGATATTGCTGTGTCAGAATTGTAACAGTCGACTAAAAGATGAAGTGACCAAGGTTTCTAAGAAGATCAAACCAGAAGCAGTTACAGATTGACGGTGGTAATTCACTCCCAAGAAGGATCGACGAAAACGCGTGATCTTTAACGACTTGATCTTCAGTTCCACTGAGCGATCAACAAGTTGTAGAGACCCCAAGCTGTTTTCCCAGATGACAAACTTTCTTTCAACGGATTTCTTGGAGGACGGACCAATGAGCTAATGCCAGCTAAAATCTTTGTTATACTGTTGTAACATGATTTTGTGTATTGTTTCTTGATTATTGTATTTTGAAAAACTATAAGTAGAGGTTGAAACCTCATTTTTAAGGTTCGGCTCTAGCGTGTTTGCCTGTACCATTGTAAATATTCCTGAAGAGCTGAATGAAAGGAGCAATACATTGATCTTCACCTCAAGTTCGTGTTCTCATGCTTGATGTCAGAGGTTTGGATTTCATAGTTGCATTTCTGTAAATACTTAGATGGTTAGTTTGTGCCTATTTTGGATTACTATCTATTATGAGTAATTAAAATCTGCTTTGAGTTCGTTCTATGTTGTTGGAAAGCACATTTCTATGAAATCTAGGTATTTGGTGAATTATGTTATTTGGATTATCATTCCTTGGGTATTGAAATTGCTTTCTATAACATTTCTCTGTTATGCTTTAATATATGAAACGATCTATTTTGGGATAAATTTTGATCTGAGTGTATGTCCTTAATGTGGTTTTTTGAGAGCTTTTTAAGGGAGTGCAATGCTGTTAACCTATCCGTCCACTATTATCTATACCTCTCTAACCCTAACCTTATCTTACCCTAAACTCCAAACCCTAAGTGAGCATAATTGTGTCAACAACTTGCTAAGTTGACAAGGAACCAACCTACTCTGGAGGTTGGATCGAAAACCCCTATTTTGGTCCATCCAATGTTGAGTGTTGAACTACAGCTATCGACTGCAAGCCTGGACAGAAAGTAGGAAGATAGACAATCACAGTACTGAGTGAAAACTTGGTGAAATTCAGTGTCCAACACTTATTAAACATATTATTTCTCCTTTAATCAATTTAAACCTTAGAAAAATTAAATAATTAATCTAAGAATAACCTTCTCTCTTTAATCAATTATAAAACCCTAAATTCAAATTTTATCTTCTTAATGATGTGCCTCCAATCATCCTTTGATTCTACAATTTGGTCAACGATTCATTGAGCCTCTTTGGCTACGAACGTTCCTTCTTGTAACAGTTAGCTTCAATGATTCATCAACTCTCTCTTGCAGTTGTAAATTCTCCAACCCTAGATGTTTCACCACAACATCCGTCCTAGTATAAAAGGCTCTTCATATGAATTTGCAATGAAGCTATTTCAAAGTGTATGAATTTGATGGTGGTGTAACATTTCAATTCCTTGGAATTACACTTAAATGCATTTGTTATACTGCTTGCTTTGACAAAACATTCCTTGGAATTTCAAATTTGATTGATGTCCTCCATATTGCAATTGAATCCAACCTAACACTCATCGTTTCACTTTCAACATGCTTGAATTACTTTGAGTCACGTCACTTCAGTTTTGTTTGTATCTCAACGCTCTCTCCTTGGTGCTCGACAACCTTTTCTCTCATGATCCTTAACCTACCTTTTCTCCTCCTGATGGTACTTGTGATGGCTTTGCCTTTATTTTCTCGTTGGTTCCTCCACTTTTTTAGTGGCATCTCCTTTGGCTCTTCTCTCTGCCTAAGTTTGCTTTTTGGTCTCTTTTATATCTTACTTCTTTTATGATTTAGCTCACCTTTTTGTTGTCCAAACTTGTTTCCCAAACTTATAAAAAACACAACACTTTCTCTTCCAATAATGTAGTCCAAAAAATTTCTTTATCTCTTTCACTTTGCTACCCAATTTTTTTGAAACTTGCAACTCTAATTGCTACCCAAAAATCTACCTATTAAACTTTGTTTTGCAATTCTACTATCTCCTCCAAGTGCTGCTCAAATTTTCTTTCCAAAAAGCTTCAAATGTAGTCCTTGAATCCAAATTTATCTTGATGTCTTTACATTCTCTCTTTCTTCATCGTTCAAACTTCAACTGAACCTCTTTTAATGATTCTCCTATCTTAAAATGGGTATGTCGTCAGATGGCAACGATTGTTCCAAACCGTAGCTCTAATACCACTATTGGATTTCATAATGGATTAACTCACAACAAACTTATTCCATGATCAAGAATGAAATAAATAAATGCTACTAACAATATCAACAATCTCTCATAACAATGAACAACAATATCTCACAAAATATAACTCAAATATGCACAATATACAAAGATTACATTAATGATACAACTTGGTTACATTACATGGAGATTTACCTCCAATATATCCTTTTTCATGACTTTTCAGTTCTCTAACTATTGTTCTCCTCTTTCATCCGGGAGATGCAACCTTTCATATTCCTCTCAAAAAGCCAAAGCTCTCAAATTACCATATATCATGTGACTCTTCATACTCTCTTAACACTTTGCACTTTCTCTCATATTGACACATACATTATACAAATATAAATCATCTACCAAAACTAATATTTCAAGGGGGGCAGATAATGTAATATCTTCGACAATAATTTTGGATAGATTTATGGGATAAATACCCATCAATCATTGTTGAATTTTCATAACTGCAACTAATAAAAATATTCATGAAAAGCAGGGGCTGGATAAAGATTGAAATTTATTTTAATACTAGTCAATTGGAAGATTATATATTTAAGTAGTTTAAGAATTTGAACGAGTGGTTAATTCCAATCCCTTTGGAATTGACACCCATCATGACTAAAATCTTGGTAAAAATATTTCTCACTAGTAGAGTTGAGGAGGATAAATTAACTTGGGGTTATGGGAGCCTTGGAGTCTACATAGTGAAGGATGTCTATGAAAATATCCTTTCAAAACTTCCTCCTTATGCATATCAGGTTCAGGATTGGAGAAAGATTTGGCAATCCAAGGGTTGGTCGAAAGTAAACTTCTTTGCCTAGCAATTCATGTATAATAAATTTTTTACTTTTGATAATTTGAGACATAAGAGAATTGTTGGCCCATCCCAATGTGTTTTATGCTATAAAGTGTGAAAACGTATAACCACTTGATGTTTGAGTGCCCATGCATGCATCATATTTGGAAGCAATGGTTTTTAACTTATAAAATATGAGTTAATAGTGATTTGAACTGGATTAATATTTGGGAAAGATGGAAGAGGGGAAAATTTAATTATGAAGCTCTTTGTATCAGATGGAAGCTTAGATTAAAATTTATTTCATGGCAAGTGTGGTTAGAGAGAAATAGATTTTTTTTTAGAGAAACATTTTCATCTTTGGATGACATCTGGTAGATCATTTCGAGCAAAGTCACGAAAACTGGGTTTGTGTATGCTAAAGAGGAAACTCAAGCTAATATAGGGGCGATGGAGAAGGAAGTTGAAATGTAGGAAGGGTAGGACAAAGCTAGTAGGAAAACACCTCCCAAAGGCTAGATTAAAATTAGTATCAATGGAGTTGCAAAATGCAATCTAGGTAGAGTTGAAATTGGAGTGGTTTGTAGGAATCATGTTGGGACAATGCTCTATTGGGAATTACAGGGTCTGGACAGGGCCACGAACAATGAAGCAGAAGCCCTAGCTATAAAATATACTTCTATTTGGGTTGTAATACAAGGTTATAGGAGGATAATCATAGAATTAGATTCTCAAATATTAGTAGGAGCTTTGGATTGCATGATGAACTTTGTTTTAGAAACATGGAGGTTGAGGATTATTGTCACCCAAATTAAGGAGTTGTAGAGAGAATTAGATGATTTGATTCTGATTTATGTAGGTAGAGCTTTGAATAAAGTGGTAGACTTCTTCTCTAATATGGGTACCAAGAAAGGAGGTAGGGTTTCAATAGCATAGTGGCATGGCTATTGAGATGAGAGGATTAGGTAGGTTGGTGAAAAAATCCAATGTTTGGCTAATTTGGACAACCATTGTAGACATATGGTTTATGATATTTGGCTCCAATGCATATCTCCTTTTACTATTGTAAGAAAAAGTGGTTAGTTCTTAGGATATTTGGTTTTAAATTTATGGAAGTTTGTTGGAAAATTAAAAGGAGGAAACAAGTGCTCTTGCTAGCTAAGGTTGGGATGAGTCCCATCCCAACTTGTAAAAAATCTTGTTTTAATATATTTTTTCAAATTCTTTTTAAAAAAACTTTTATAATAAACTTCTTTGCTCATAATAAGAAAGTAAGTAAATCAAAAATATATATGGTAAGGAATAATGCATATGACCTAATTAATATATACAATGAGCAAACACTATTTTTTTTAATTACACAATACACTAAAAACATTTGTCCGAATTGATATATATATATATATATATATATATATATATATCCAAACATTATTTAAAAAAAAATACATAATATAATGAAAATATTTATCTAATGAATCAATAAAGCTAGGGCAATTTTCATTCAAAAACAAGCAATATTTTAGGAGCCATATCTTTGCATAGAGTTGTTTGATTTAGACAATTCTTGTGCCATTTTATGCATATTTTGAAGAGCTTTGAAATGAGTGGTCATTTGAAAGAATCCAAGTAGTATTGAGGGAGATATGACCATGTGAAGATATTTATTTGAAACTAGGGTAATATTAGGGTAATTGTTTTTGAAAAACGTCTCATATTTTAGGATCCATATATTTGCGAAAGGTTGTCCAATTCAAATGATTCTTGGACCAATTTGTATAGATTTCAAAGAGATTTAAAATGAGTGGTCATATGAAGGAATCAAAGCAATATTGAGAGAGAGATGACCTTGTGAAGTTAGTCATTTAGAATAAGGGCAGTGGTAAATTTTTCAAGTTGTGAAAAACAAAATTGCAAATATTTGTCAGCCAAGGTTCGGATGATAGGAGGAGCAATGGAGGGCTAGGAAATCAGTGAGACAATACATTATGTTTGGGTATATAATTTTCAGTTAAGTTCCCTTTTCCCCTTTTTTATCTTATAAATTTTACATGCAAATTATTATAAGTTTTTTTATCAAATATTATAATCACTACAGGATATTATGGTAAATTTAATAAATTTAATGGGTCTTGGTCAAGGGCTTTGGACTTAAGAAAATAGATTGATAGGAGTTGGAAGTACTTATAAGTGAGTCTATCCTTTCTTCTTAAAGGTTTACTCCTATTCATTTTTTATTCTAGGTAGGAAAGAGAGAAATTTAGAAGGAGATCCTTGGTTTATGGCAAGAATGACACTCTTCCTTAACCACTGGTATGAAGGCTTTGCACCTGAAAGTGTAAATCTATCCCTAGTACTAGACTTGGTTAGGATGTATGGGTTACCATTTAATTTTGAGAAATGGACACCTTCAAGGAAATAGGCAACACCCAGGGAGAATTCCTTGAGATTTTAGAAACTACAAAAGATGGATTCTTGGCTATTCATGCTTGAATATTGGTCATGATTGATATAAGTAAACCATTGCCATAATAAATCATTCTTCAGTATGGGGGTAAGTTTTGGATCCAAACCATATATTATTAAAGCATATCTTTTATATGTAGAATATGTTGAGATATCTTTCCCTAAGAAGAGTCCAACAAAAACATATGTAGAAAATCACAAGAAAAACTTACAAATGGATATAGATGAGGATGATTTTCAACTTCCAAAAAATAGGTCTAGATAGATGAAAGTAAAGAAATAGTGGAGATTAATTTGGAAGGATAATGAAAGAAATACCAATTTTGTTGAGGCTTAGAGGATACGATACAATACGTTCAAAAGATTAATAAAGAACTTTTTATGATCCTGATTTAGGGAAAAACATTCTTGATGAACCTAAGGAATGTGTCTCATTAGATTTTGAAGACTCTCTTGAAGTACCATGTGTCATTCAAGAGAAGAAAATTAGAAGAGAAAATGCAGTGTTAGATGTTAATACCTCTACTGTTAATAAGGAGATACAAGAAAGAGAGAAGGACAAGTCAAAAGCTTTTGTAGTAGAGCTAGGAGATGATAAATATAATGCAAAAGAAAGTTGTGAAAGAATATTAAGGAACAAAATAATAATATCTACTCCTATACAAGTAAGGAAAAAAGAGAAAAAACCCTTAAATTATCAAGTGAGATCTAGGGAAGCAAGAGCAAACATAGAGAAAGGAACACAAACTAAGTTGGTTGAACTTCTCTTTACCAAATAACAAAATGATATTGGTAATTCACATGCGGGGCTAGTAGCCCCTAATGAGACATAATTGCCATATCATGAAATATAAGGGGTGTTAATGGACCCTCAAAGTAGAGGCATATCAAGGACCTGTATTTAAGTAATAAGTCTGATATTCTTTGTATCCAAGAAACTAAATTGACAAAGGAGAAAGTTTCCAAAACTATGGAAGTAGTATGGGTGAAATATGAATGGGATGCTATGGATTTTGAAAGAGTGGTAGGGGGAATTCTAACATGTTGGAATCCTTTAGAACCTCCTGTGTAACCATTCATAAAACTATACATTGGATAACCTCTTTAGTCACATGCTACTTTGCAAATATTCATTTCATCATTATCAATGTTGATGGACCTACAATTCAGTCAAGTAGAATATAAGTTTAGAGTGGGATTGAAGCATTTACGAGAAGTAAAGACCAAGAAACCCAATTCATGATCATAGGATATTTTAATGCCATAACCAAGCTGGATGAAAAATTTGGAGGAATTAGGAAATTAACCCAAAGCATGAGAGATTTCCTGGATTTTATTCAAAACAATAATCTATGGGAGGTTGAGTTTGAAGAATACAACTAGACATGGATCAACAACAAGAGAGGTCAAAACTTGATAGCAAAGAAATTAGATAGGTGTATTCTCTCATATCATTAGCTATATGAAGGGACTTCTGCTAAAATTAATACCTTGATAAGGATTGGTTTAGACCACTAGCCAATAAGAGTTAAAATGATGGTAAGTGAATTAAAAAATTATATTTTAAATATGAGCAGATGTGGGAAGACCATTCTCAATTTGTTGATATGATAACACAAATATGGAATTCTTTAGGAAATGATGGGCTATATACACTTCCAAAACAAATTAAATCAATGACATCGAGATTTAAAGAATCAAACAAAAACACTTTTGAATAAATTTTAAATAAGAAAGAACTAAAAGATAAAATTTTCAAATTTCACAAAGGTGATCATAATATCCAAGATCGGAGGAAAGAGAGTTTCTTATTGAATACCATAATATTTTAAGAAAGATAAAATTTGGAGATGAAAATCGAGATAGACTTGGTTAAAATAAGGTAAAGTACAAAGTTTTTTCATAGGATGAAAATGGTATAGAGATCAACACCTAAAATTTATAGTATCAAATTAGTAGAAGGGTTTTGGATTGAAGACCATAGTGAAATTAGAAAGGAGGCATGATTTTTTTACTAGAATATTCAAGGATCAGAGTTTTCTAAAATTTTTAGTGATAAAATTCTATAAGAAGTTCCTTCAATTATAACAGATAACAATAGGAAATTGATGGAGCCTAATACTATGGAAGAAGTCCATTTAGCTCTTTTCTCTTTTGATAAGGATAAATATCCAAGTTCAAATGGGATTTTTGCAGTATTCGATCAACATAATTAGGATATAGTGAAGGATTCTTTATTGACGACAGTGGAATAGTCTAAGGTAAAACAATACATGTCTTATAAAATAAATGCAATATATCTTACCCTGATTCCAAAAAAGAAGTGTGACCACCAAAACGGCCTCACACCTATGCTTCTTATTACGTAAAATGAAATAAGAGAAACAAAGTAGATGCATGTGAAATTGACAAAAAATGGGAAGAAGAAAAACACTTTTATTCCATTATAAAGAAGCCAATTCCATTTACAATTACTTCCCTCTTAGGGATACCATTTTGATACTCTTATTACAATAGGAAAAGTAATGTTCCCTCTCAAGGGTAAATGTGAGTTTTAGGCCCTTCAGGGTGACACGAACTGCTCTAGGGTGGAGTTAACCCTCTTCTCCACGTTGAGGGAGAAATTGGATGGTTGAGTCTCCTTTGAATTTTCTTCCTATGGTCAATAAACAACATAAAAGCATTAATAGCATAGGTAGCCTCTCATGATGAGGCCCTTTAAGGAATATGAACATAAAAATGCCATAACACTAATAAAATAAAGAAAATGAATAAAGCATATGAACCCTTTGCAATACTTGAAAAGATTAATTAAAACATGTGACTAGAAAGTACAACTATCTATCTAGTGGATTGATTGCATGAAATGAAGCATGATAACATGAAAATGAGCTAATAATGTCTTATTTGCCATAACAAAATAAACTTGATGAAAATCCTAATTCTATCAGTTAGAGTCTCTAAAATGCTAAATAAACCACTAAGATGCTTAATCTAACCTAGTGAAATACAATGCAAAAAGAACAGTAAGGAGATCTTTCACCGATTGCAAACCACGGCTCAAATGAGCGGTCTGCACTGTACACCATGACTATCAGACGCGGTGGGCAACAAAGTAGTTTTGCCCTCCAAATAAAATATTTTGGGCTTGATCCTCCTTGTTAAATTGATGGTCAAGGGTCGCCTTGATGTCCTTTGACTGGTTTGGCGGTTGAATTGCACAGTTGGGCCTCCGTTTGCTTGAATTTGCGTTTCTTGGTGTTCTAGCTCCTTAGGGCATCTATGGCACAAATTGACATGATGCTAGATGAATTGGCAAATGAATGGCAACAAAAATCTCTCAGTACACTCAAGTGAGTCTACAATTTGATAGGGCTTCGTTGCTTTAATATCCAATGCACACTTGATAGTTTACCCTAATTTTAAGGGGTACTTATAGGATTACCCAAGGGCTAGGGGTGGCTTCATGGAGAAGCCAAGATCAAGAAGAGGTGGTTGGGATAGTTGGATTGGAAGCCTCTGGAATATTTCATCCTTCAACTACCTTCTTCTAGAACAAATGGTTGTTCAAACCGATTTGGCTCGGATGAAGGCCAACTGAACTTCAGTTCTAAACCATGGGTGACAATTGCAGCCTAGACTATAAACCATGGGTGTCAACAGTAGTTCAGACTGTAGACCATAGGTCTCAATAGTGGTTTGAGATGATTAGGCCAAGAAGCCCAAATTGAGTGGTTAAAACCACTACTCTATCTTGGAGTCTGTCCAAGATCTTCCATATGGTCTTGTAGCATGTCCTATATGAGTAGTCGCCATCGACATGACATATTTTAGGTGTCTAAAAATACCCCTTTTGTGATGCGTTGTGAGATTAAACAACACATGACCAAAAATACACCACCTAAAATGATGTCGAAGGTTGAATGATGATCATTAGTCTGATCAATATTAGATGTCCCAAGTCCTGCAAAAGGACACGCATCCTAGAATCATTGCTTCCAATTGGGTGAAAGGCTTAAATTTGATAGAGCTTGCACTCATCATCAGATATTCGGGTAGCTTTGGTGCTACAATAGGAGGTAGGCCTATATAATCGAAAGGAGGAGAGCTACAAAAAAACCATCATATATGCTATTTACCCCAAGCAAAGGGGTAAGATTATGATAGATGTTGACAATGATTCACAAGGATGAACGCAATTTTGACAAGATCAAGGGATATACGATTAAGGGATCTATGATCAAGGGATCTTCTATTGATTTTGATTATGATTTGAAAGTATGACTACCTCCTCAAGCGATGAGTTGATGAGGGTAATGACAATGAATGAAGCAACGAGGTCACTTGACCACAATGAATGATCTGAATAAAATTAGAATTTAGCATTTATTTAATTGGCTAGGCCTAGTTTAGCTTATGATTGCAACTGTTCATAGTGATTGCACATTTTTATCCCATGGAGCGGTCGGACTACAATAGCCTTCTTAGGTAATCAAAATGATACAATTCCAATTAGATTTATGTTGAATCAATTTATCGATGATCTGATGAAAAGATGTCATAGGATAAATAACATGAAATGCCTCATTCCCATGGAGCGGTCCAACCTCGAAGGCCTTCTTCGGGATTGAAACGAAGCATATCAAATCAACGATGACAATTTTGTCCCAAATTTCCTTATGGTTATTTACTCATCTTGTCGGATTTTAGGGAGCGTCAGTCGCTGCAACCGCCAAGTGTCTAGGGTAAATAACTAAATACGAGGTGCATTTGGCTTTTGACTTATTAATTTTTTTTTTTTGAGTTTTTAATTGATCCTGGTGCTTAAAAATCACCAAATTTTCTAAATTGGTTTCTCTTATTGATATTCTGATCTGTTAGGAATCATTAATTTGTCATTTAAAACCTTCCCACGATGGGATTTTGGTGCATTTAATGCTAGTTGTGAACCGCATGCACGGGCAATAGTTGGAAATATCAAATTTGGGAACTGCAGCTCAGAGCTGCGGTTAGAAAACCCTAATTCCAGGACCGCGATTGTCAGCTGCAGTCTGGAAAAATTAAGAAAAGTATATAAATTTTCCCACTTGAAAATTTTATTATTATTCCTTGAAAGAAACTGCAACTGGAGAGCTCTTAGAGGTGAGGAAGCAATATTTGATGCGAAGCGCTGCTGAAACAACTACCTATAACCTCCCACACATCCCGATGGCAGACCCTACATAGCATTCATCCAACAAAAGCATTGGTGCAGGAAAGATAGCTTGAAACCGAGTCCTTGCACTCCTTACTAGCTTAAAAAAATGAACCACATTAAGAAATGAGTCAAATTAGCTTCACTAAACTACTGGTAATGAACCTCACATTAGTTTAGGCTAGATTAGGAACTTTAATTTTTGGGTGCCAGGCTAGGAAGTGACTCTAAAAGGGTTACGTTTCTAAACCGTAGCTGGCAGACACAGATCCCAATTGATAGATTTGGAACCATAGTTGTCAGCCACGACGAGATTCAAATCCCAATGGTCAGATTTTGATCGACATGCGGACCGTAGATTTGACCCACGGTTCCAAAACTTTAATTTTTTTTTTAATTTTTTAGCAATTTATTTAGAGTTGTTTGACATTTTTAAGGTTGATTTTTAGCTTTTTTAGTTATTTTTAGTCACCTTATGCATTGCTTCTTTTTAGACCTTGACCTCTAGATCCAGGGAGATGGATCTCCTTCGTACCCTCCACAAATAGCTCACTGACCAGCAGCGAGAGTGGTTCGGTGCAGTTGGCTTCGGATACATGCTTGATCTGCCCACGATTAGGGTAGACCAGACATACATGATTGTGTTGGCCTGACGCTGGGATGCATGGACCAACACATTTCACTTACCCACAGGTGAAATGACTGTGATACTGGAGGATGTTTACTAGATCTTCAGGATCCCGATCGATGGGGATCCCATCACCTCTACTCCATTCAATAGTAAGAGAGTTGTTTTTCATGCCATCTTCTATGGATGTAGCAAGGATGCTCAGACCTTTGAGAGACCGTTTTCATGCACCTAGTAATTCAAATCATGCTTCCAGACTCCTCGGGCATGAGGATCCCCTGGAAACTCCTAAACATCTTCAAGGGAGTTACTTAGAGTTCTACACGACAACCTTTGCTCTTAGCATGGGGGAGCATGCTGCTAGCTCAGCTATATCATGAGTTGTATTAGGTTACCTACAGGAGTCGGGTTCGCATTAGCTGCAACCTACTGCTTCAGATCTAGGGATGACAACACATTCAAATTGAGTGGCCCATAGACTTGTTGCTCAGCATTACTACTATTCTTACCGCACACCAGTGCTATGCAACATGCTGGCCCCATGAGGAGGAGGGGTTCTAGAGCAGGTCTCACACTGGGGACCTAGACCACTATATTTCTAGATTTGCATAGCTTCGAGCGGACGATATAGAGTGGCACCCATACATAGATTGCCCTGCGTGGCAGGAGGCTGGCGAGCGACTATGCTAGGCAAGGAGGGACATGTAGTTACTCAGTCACAAGGCCAAGATTTATGAGTACCAATACTACTCACGTGTCCTATGCTAGTTTGGTCTTGTTTAGGATATTTCAGCGCTTCCTATTATCTATAGGTGCCTAGTACTAGAGAGAGATCTACCATGGGTCCAGTCGACACCACTAGGGGATGAGGACGATGACTTCCAGGAGTTTGGCATGGATAGGGCTGTCACCATCGCAACATATGACACTTGGTGGTCACTTCTACAATGGCAAGGAGAGGGGCCCCTCAGCAGGATGAATGACATAGTAGAGGCTGATCCATATGGGCACAACGTGCACCAGCGCACCGAGGGTGGATGGGGCACAGAGGCCACCGTAGGGGAGGCTCTTCCAGTTGAGGCAGAGGAGGATGCATCAGAGGAGGGTGAGGTACCTCCAAATAGTGAGGTTGGGTATCTAAGGGCCTAGGTTGCTGACCTCTAGAGCCAAGTTGGGATACTACAGACTTAGATTTTGTAGCGAGACACTACTATCACCATGACAAAGGTGAATCTATCTCACGGAGAGAGGTAGTGGCAGGATATGAGGAGGAGAGGACAACTCTCTAGGCATGGGCTACCATTGTAGAGACATGGATCACATAGCTCACTAGCAAGTGGGATATGGCACAGGCACAACTTAGTGCAGTGACTATTGAGAGGGACCTACTTAGGGTAGCGAGGGGAGATCCCTCATATTCATAGGCTATCATGTCACCTCCAAAAATACCCTCTACTTTGCTACCAGGAGGTCGCGATCCCATGGCAGAGATCAGGCGACTACATTCCCTCATGGAGGAGGGTAATGCTAGGCATACAACATGTGTAGCCCGCATCAACCAACTTGAGGGTCATATCAGGCTGCTAGGTGGGGAGGTTCTAGAGGATACCCACTCTACAGGTACTTAGAGGACCAGATCTAGGACCAGGGTGTATCGCTCCAAATTTTTTGCATCCCTACCTTCAGGCTATTGGATCCGCGCCCGGAAGGAGGATGGGAAAAGGATGTCGCGGTACCTCGGACTGAGAGGACTTTGTGAAGGTCCCGCCTCTCAAGGGAGGTGTATTTTGATGATTTTTCGACGGATGGTGGGTTCACCAGGAAACATTTAACGGCAGCTTCCACGCCTAGGTTTTGGAATGTGTTTTAGTGTGTTCATTTTTAACCTTAAGCATTCATATCCTAGGTTTGGCCGAATGAATCTAGATTAATCTATATGAAAATGCAAATTCCATGAATACAGAAAACAAGTTTAAAGACAGAAAATAGAGAGATTACAGAATGCAAATGAGGAATACCTGATCTGAATGTCTGAAGAAGATTCTAATGTTGAAGCAGTCCGGATTGTCTGAGATTTTGACAGAATCTTCTGCAATCAGACAAGATCGTCTGAGATCTGACGAATTTGTCAAACAAATTCGTCAGAGACCTGCAAAACCGAAAACAGATGCAAAATACAAAAAGTACTATAGTGCTAACAGAGGGAAATGATATAAAATGGCATCAATGTTATCAAACTGAAACTTAAACACAGAGACAGAAATGAATCGTGCTAATTAGATGATAATTAGGATTTAATTATGCACTTAATCTAAATGGGTGAACTCCAAATGCAAAATAACATAAAACACTGAATAGACTATCTAATTTGCAGAATAAAATGACAGAGAAAAGGTTGAGAAAGGCAAATTTCAGGCACTGATTGCCTTAATACGGACTGCAGTCGAGATCGTCTCGCATCAGTACAAAATCACCTCGAATTCAACAGGTTCGCCTCCGATCTGAACAGGTTCATCGACAACGATAGGTGCTGGCTCCGGCTAAAGAACAGTGATGTACCTACAACAAAATTGATATGGAACTAGTGCAAATGAAGAATAGGGATGATTTAACGTGAATGGAGTTAACTTGCAAAGAATTTCGGCCAGGGGGGTGCTAAAGGAATAGTTTAGGATTAAATAGGCTTAGGGGAGTAGTTAGGAGGTTGGAGATCATCCCAATTTGGGAGATCTCCAACGGGGGAGGGTCCCAACGGTGCAGACACGCTTCTACCTAGATTGGAGACCCGTTGGAACAAAATCCAACTTTGCAAAATCAGTTTTGCAACAAGATCATCTGGACGTCCTAGTCTAGACGAAATCGTCAAATCTGGGGCGATATCGTCTGATCGACGATGATATCGTGAAACGATCAAAACAACCTCTAAAAATGGCGCGAAAAAGGAGGAAACGGATTTCTCGAGTGGTTAACGGGCGGTTTGGGAGGTTAAATTTGAATTTTAAATTATTTACTAAGGTGAATGTAATTATTGTAATTTTATTGCGCCAATTTTAGGGTGCTACATTTTGCCCCCTCTTTAGCGAATTTTTTGAAGAAAATATGTTAAAGATGAGTTCTTCTCAATCTACGAGAAAGCAAAAATTATTCCCATTTTTAGGCGACGATTCTTGGTCGAATCGTACGACAGCTTACTATGGTGCCCCCTCCGTGTTTTTACCCAAATCGAACGTTTGAGGTAAAAATGCGAAAAAGCAAAATATTATTTTTGAATAAAATTTAAAAAAAAAGGGTAAAACCCTAATTCTTTTTTACTGTTCATTTTCTGGGTTTTTTGAGCTCTGAAGAAAAAATAGTGGAGACGACGCACAGATCGACAAAGGTTCGGCACGGTCTACGGGTAAGAGTCCAGAATGATCTATGATGCTTTAATTTAACTTTACATGCTTTGTAGGTAATTTTTAGATGATTTTTGATCATCATGGCCGTTTTTGGGCCGTCGACGTTGTCAAGACAAAATCGTCCCGATTTCGACGAAATCGTCTCAATTTCGGCAATTTCGCCCGAGGGTGAAATCGTCGAAAGGGGGACGATTTCATCAAATTAGGGACGATTTCGAACTACAAAATCGGAGACGATTATGCTCAAATTTGGGATGATATCGTCCAATAGTGGGCGATATCATCAATTGTACAAAATTGAACTTTTAACTTGCATTATTGATTACTTGAATTGTTTATTAATGGTTGTTTGTTGTTTTGTTATTTATGTTGCAGAGATGATTACTAAAGAGCAGAGAATAGAAATACGACGGGTTGAGAGATGACTTGGCCACTCTTACACAGGCAGAGCGGGATCAGTTGGCACAGGTCGGCTTACTGCATGTGGCAGAAATGCCACAAGTTTCTACAGACATGGGGCTATTGACGGCCCTAGCAGAGAGGTGGTATCCGGGCTCTTCATGTTTCTAGCTACCTACAAGGGAGATGACTCCCACTTTGGAGGATGTATGGAGGATTATGAGAATCCCCATACAAGGACGACTGATTACTCCTATGGCCAATCAGGGCCGCGCCATGGGACGACTGTGCAGTGACCCGAGCTTCGCCCTAGAGAAGGGCGGAGTTAACATCGAGGCAATGCGCCAGATGCTTGGGGCATCTACACTCACACGGGTTCTAGCTAGAGTAGTTGGTGGACTTTTGTTGTGCCACCAGAGCGGGTGCAGGGTGCCGTGGATGCTCGCAGATGTGATCTATGATATGCGGGACCATGGGTACAGGTTCTCATGGGGCATTTTGTACTATTTGCCGATTGTACAGGGATCCTATATGGGGTTGTGTACAAGGGCAGTCGATGTCTAGTTATGACATCGCTACTACGAGTTGGTTTGCTGGAGCACATTACGGGGGAGCCGGTTGGGATTCCTCGATAGGGGTTAACGGGGAGAGGCCCCGAGGTCTTCTACTAGTGGCTCCGAGAGAGGGAGACGGGCGGCAGGACCGAGCCATCACCTAGAGGCGGGGGAAGGGGGGGGGGGGGGGGTAAGGATGGAGAGGGGAGATGATGCGTAGTCGTTATACCATCATTAATTCTCAAAGAATCTGTCAATCCAGGGTAGTGTACAAGGCTATCTGCGGAAGAAGAAGTGAAACAGCTATAACTTAGGTCAATCTAGGGCAACAAGTCTTTATTGGTGGAACCGGTTTTGTGGGGGGTTTTGGAGCATTCCTATCTCTAAATTGCATGAATTAAATCTTAATCTAAGTTGCAGAATTGGAAACTAATCATTAACTACAGAAATGAAGTCCTAATTACAATTGCGAGAATGAGACCTAATTATACTTGCAGAATTAACGGTTGCAGAATTGAAAGTCTGATCCTAATTGCAGAAAGGAAATCTAATTACTTTTGTAGTAAAGAAAGTCTAGATCTAATGTGGAAATAAAACTATCAAAATTTTGTAACAGAAGGTTGTCAATCCTCTGTTCAGATTTTGACAGCAAAACACAAAAATGCAGGAAATTGCTGAAAAACAGTAAATTCTGGAAATAACAGTTCTAAAAATAAAGTGAAAGCTTGGCTGAAAGTAAGATTGCAACTAAAACATTAAGCACAAGATTTATTTTAACATGAATGAACTAATACTGCAAATATTGTCAACTTATTCACAAGCAATTTACATAACAAGTTCTGCAACTCATTCTGCTGCAGCAAAATCGAGAATAAAAACCTATTCTGTTAGTCCTCCTCCTAGGTGCGGAAGTGGCCGGCCTCTTTGTCCAGAAGAAGGTGTAAGTCTCTCTCTCTTTCTAAATCTTAATCACACTCATTTACAAGTAAATTGAAATAGAACTGGTGCACTTTATTGATCAAAAGACATGATTACAAGAATTCTGCTGAAAAACTGTTACAGGACTGTAACAGTCAATTTCTAGTTATACTCTGTATTTTCTGCTAGCTTTCTCTATATTCTATCTTCTGCTACTTCTCTACCCCCTTACTCGGCTCAACCTGAATGGGAGCAATATTTATAGCTATCCTATGATCTGATTACAAACAAAGAATATCTCAAAAGATCTAACCCTACAATGCTGCAACAAATTCTGGTTTTATCCTAGAAGAGGACTAAAACCTGATCTTTCCCTTAATGATGGCTTTGGTCGGCAATGATGGCAAAAACAGAAGGCAGATATTTCTCTTTACTTTTTCCAACCTTTATTTCCTTTTTTTCGTCTTCAAAAATCGGTCAAAAAGGTCAAAATCACATTCTGTTCTTCATTCCGAAGATAAGTGGCTTCATTCCGAAGACAGTGCAGTTTTCATTTCGAAGATCGCTCATTTCGAAGATACTGCATGCCTCATTCCGAAGATCCGCTCATTTCGAAGACGTTGCATTCTTCATTCCGAAGATCCGCTCATTCCGAAGATGCTGTGTTTCTTCATTCCGAAGATATCTGTTCATTTCGAAGATGCTTCGGAATGAACAAATGTGTGCTTTTCCTTTGATTTCTTCTGCATCTCTCAGGTGGGTTATCTCTTAAGATCAAATTCTAATGGTCTCCATTCCTTTCCTCATGTGAATTCCATGCCTTGCTATTTATGGACAGCTGGCTGGAATTTACATGGGAAAGACCAGATTTTCTTTGCACAACAACGGTTTGCTTGCACTGTTGCAGATTTAGGTGAAGTAAATGCTTGAAACAAATCAGAATATGATTAGTGAAATGCTGCTATTATTCTAAGCATATCTCATTGTAGCAAATCATAACAAAAAGAACACAAAACTATGCAAAAAGCTGTAAAATCAGCATATAATATCTCAAATACATTGATCATGCAAAATGGTTAATATACTGCATATTAAATCAACTTAACTAACATATCGAGATAAAACATAAGAGTTTATAGGCATTTTTAGTGTACAAAACATGTTATGATTGAGGCATTTCCAGGCCTCATCATTTTCCCCCCAACTTATATTGATGCATGCCCTCATGCATTATGTTGGGCTATGGAATCACAGATGTCCATGTTCAGATTCCATGACATGTAGAATAACTTCTTGCCTATGTAATATCCTCTGTTTTCCTGAATGTTTCTAAGCCAATCTTCAAATTGTTCATTAGGTTGTTCATCTTCTTCAAAGTAAAATGGAACTGGAGTAATGATGGTTGGAGGCCTGAACCTGAGACCTATCCAGTTATTTTGCATGACCTGGATCAGTTGGACTACACCTTCTGCTCTTCTTCTGGACCACTCTAGATTGATGGGGGAGATAGGTTCTCTTTTTCTTAAAGACATGGAAAGTTCATTCCATCTGTCTCTGCATACTGACAATGCTGGAAAGAAATTGTGATCACAAAAATTGTTAAATCTGGTCACACAGTCCCTCAAATTGTTCAAGTACATTCTCTTAATATCATCACTGTTCATCATTGAAAAGTGTTGCTTGAGTGATATTTAGGTGATTTGGTTGGATTGCTCTGACTAACAAACTCGGCCCTTGTTTCAACCACTTTATTCTGCCTTTTCTCATGATCCCAATAAAGCTGATTTTGCAAGGTAGACATAAATGCTCTCAACTGAACATCTCCAATGTAGATTTGAGGATGAGAGTCAACTTCCTCTGGAATGAAGAAACTATGCAAAAACAGTTCACACAGGAGATTTTTTTGTTCAAAGGGACTGTCAAAATATGCCTCCAAAAAATCTTCAATAGTGTCCAATTTGTATGGAAGGTTTGAAGTAATCCTCATGACCTGCCATCTAAGGTATTTTTCCTTCAAAATAAGGCTGTAAAATCTGGCTGGCCGTCTAAATTGGACTAAAAACTCAGCAATTTGGCACAAGTCAGATACCTTTTCTTTCAATGCCTGAATTTCTGTGTCCTTGGCTTCTAGCTGTTTTGCTTCCAGTTTGAATTTTTTAGTTTTATTGGCAAGCTGTTCATATCTAATCATCCAGCTAGCTATGTCTGCATTGTACTGCTCTAAGGACACAGTATTAGGTGGTCTTACTACAGGGGGAATCCTAGGCACCAGATTTGTCTGAACTCCTTTTTCTGCCACTTCCATTGGTTGTTCATCTGTCAATATCTCTACTTGCACCCCCTTATTTGCTATTTCTATGGGGTTGTCATCAGATAGTATTTCTACTTGTACCCCCTTATCTGTTGTTTCTATTGGAAGTGTAACAAGTTGAAATGCAGGGACCTCAGTAGGAGTACTTACTTGAACTTTTTCTTGCTGTTGGGATTGTTCTTGTGCTTTGGTGGCTCATTTTCAGCATCCTCTGCAATATTCCTCACCATTTTTGAAGCATCTTCAGAACAAGAAGGCACTACTTCAGAATGAACAGGCACTTCTTCAGAATGAAGGAGTGCTGTTTCAGGATGAACTTCTATGTCTGCCTCAACAGAATCATCTGCTCTTGATAAACCCAGAAGCAATTGAGCCAAATTATCTTCATCATGGAACACAGCTGGCTGCTTTTCAGATTGTGCCAACAACTTTTTTAGTTCTGCCACTTCCTGCTGGAGTTCTGCAATTTTTCTTTCTTGCATCTCAATGATGCTTTCTTTCTCTGTGATCCATCTGGTCTGTGTCTTGACAACACTCCTTGCTGCCCTCAGCTGCTCAGTGATGTCTTCCACTTCTGTTTCTGCTTCAGAAGTTGATGCAGACAAATCAGTTGCAGTTGGGTTGTTCAACCAAATTTTCCTCTTCTGCTGCAACATTCTGTTCTTGTTCAGGAGGCTCTGTGAGACTGTCTACAAGGACATCCACCATATCTGTAGCCTGTTGAATTGTAGCCTCTTCCAAACCAACTTGCTCAGTTTCTGCTTCAGCTATCTATTCAGGGAATTCTGGAAAATTGTCAGATGCTGGTTGTATCTCTGTGACATCTGGGCTACCTGGTCTATCTTCTTCCTCCATGACCTGTTCTGTAGTCTCTTTCAAATGGATTCTTGTAGACCTCCTAGTTCTAGATGCAAACTTCTTCTTTTTGCTCTATTTTTTGGTGACAGCAGGGGTCATGGGGTCAGTTTTTGATGCCTCTGTTTCCCTTGTTTCACTTCTCTGTTCTGACAAGTCAGTTGCAGCTTCAGCAAACCGAACTCTCTTTTGTTTTTCTGCTCTGCTGCTAGTTCCAGATCCTCTTTTCTTTTGTCTCTTAGCCTGTGAAGTTGAAGGCTCAGGAGCAAGTTCTATAACAGCTTCAGGGGCATCTTCTGTAGCTTCTTCTGCAGCAACCTCTGCAACATTTTTTGTAGCAACTTCTGCAATATTTTTTGCAGCAACTGTTTCCTCTTCTGCAGCAACATCAGCAGTATTTGACTCCTCTTCTTCTTCACTTTCATCCCCAAAAATGACATCATTTAAATTAGAGTAAAACCTGTCAAAACTCCTAGGGTTTCCTCTGAAATGATGTTGGCAAATTAATTTGATAAGGCCATGATGGCGAAGGCTTCCTTTACCCTCCTGATATCTTTTTGCCATGTTCTTTAACTCTTGGTACAAATACAGGGGAAGATTAACCCTAACTTTTGGTTGTTGTCTACCATGTCTGAGATGGTTTAAAATTCGTAGATGATGCCCTGACAACAGCACATACTGCCCTTCACGGGTCAAAAACTTAATCACCCGGTGGCTACTTCATCCCGGGGTTCTTGCGGGCTAGCCCTTTTTAACCCCTTGCATGTGTTGTTATGGGTTAAATATTCGAGTTCTCTATCATTCTCTTCTACAAGGCGATTAACTAAATTTGCCAATGTGTTCTTGCCAGATCTAGTAATTGAAATTCCCTCTAATGGCGGCTCTGTAATTTGACTTAAAATTTTAGGGCTTACCTCAATAGACATGCCATTGACATGTGCTCGGTTGTTTTTGAATGTGTGGGCAAACATGCCAGCTAAATCTTCTGAAGACCCATTGAATTTGTCCAGAAATGTCATAAACCCTCCGTCTTCAAAAATCTGCACAACTGCCAGATTTTCTCGGAGGAAATTGGTATCTGCAGGTTCTGTTCTGATCTTGCGTCCCATTTTTCTCTGTTTAAAACTTGTACACTACGGCTGCTGTCCTACTACAGGATTTTCTGGCTGTTTCCTGTTGCTAATTTGCAGAGTTTAGAACCTTCGCTGCCCTGTTTCTCCTTCTTCTTCGTCTTCTTTGGAATGAGCCGTATTCTGTGCACTGTACCTCGCAACACGTCTTCGAAAAGAAGGATGGCACACATATCTACTTCTGCACTGTACACCTGTTCGTTGATAATTGCATGGATGTCCTTGCCGTCAGATCCACGTCATCAGTTTTGCAGATTCTCACGTGCATGTTAATTGACATTAAAAACTGGTGGCATATGGTTGCAGATTCTCCGTATTTCCAATGAGTGCAAAAACAGACCATGTCCTTGATTGACACGTGTCCCTTCTTCGCATGCAACTAAGAAAAAATCTTAATTTTGTCGTATCTTATTTTCTTGGACGCCACGTGGAAATGCTCTTTCCGAAAATGCAAATAAAATTTCATTCCGAAGATTATGACCTCATTCCGAAGACAAGTCTTCATTCCGAAGACAAATCCTCATTCCAAAGATTATGACCTCATTCCGAAGACAGGTCTTCATTCTGAAGACAAATCCTCTTTGCAGAATTTTCATTCTGAAGATAGATCTTCATTCGAAGATCAATCCTCATTTCGAAGATTAATCCTCATTACGAAGATCAAGTTTGTATTGTGAAAGTAAATTGTCATTCCGAAGACAAAGTTTCTTTACGAAGATAAAGTGCAACATTCATTTTCTTGTCATTACGAAGACAATTTCATTCCGAAGATAATACGACAAGTATTGTTTTTGCCATTCTTGTTTCGAAGATTAGGCGAAAATCAATATTATCATTCTTAAAACATGTTTTTAAGTATGCCAACTCTTATGAATACCTTTTATGCTAATGGTTAATTGTCACATACTATATACCAATCATTTTACAATGAAGAAATGTAAGAAATATATACCTGATAAAAACAGTTAATGCCAGTTTTGAAGAATGACTGCTTTTGTTGATATTCTGCTGAGATTTTCTGCAACATTTCAAAACAAGTGCACTAGGTGAATTTGTACAATGATGATTCAAAAATTTCTCAAGGTTATGCATGCCAGAAAACTGGTTTTCATGCATACCAACCCAGTAGTGCCTTAAAAAGGTTTTCACTGCTGAGTTATTCATTTTTCTCTTTTTTTTTTTTTTTTGATTTTCCCCATTTTTTTTTATTTTTACCTCTCCTTTTCTCTCTTTTTTTTTTTCTTGATCCTGACTATGCCCATGAAGGAATTTCATGATTTCCCCTGAAACCATGCCCATGAAGGAATTCATACTCAGAATTTATTCATCTTTTTGTTTTCTATTTTTTGATTTTTTTGTATTTTCTATTTTCTTGAAATCCACTTGATCATGTTGATTGTTTTGAAGTGGAAGAAGGATTCTCTTCCACTGCTTGTGTATCCAAACTATCAAGTTCTTTGCAAGAATTCTTCTTTAGTCGGAGGTGTATGGTATACCCTGAGGCGATGTCCATTCACTACCAACTTTCTTCGTGACCCATCAATGGGGGATAAGCGAGCTGCTCCATTGTTGAATACCTCTTCAATCCGAGTGAGGTCCCAACCATCTAGTTCTCGGTTTTCCAGGGAAGTCCTCATATTGAGAATCGAACGAGTAAAGCCCAATCTCCTTGTTGGAGTTTCCTCTGCTTGAATGTGATTTGTCATGCCACGGCTTCCTCTGCTCCTGAATTACCTCGGTTTGGTGCGAGCATCCAATCTAAGTTCATCCAATGCATTCAGTCGTAGAATCCTGTCTATACGTACTGCGACAAGTCAATTCCAATTTCCGGTCTTGTGCGCAATGTTAGTAGCTCAAATTCAATAGGTAAGAGAGGCTTTTTACCAAAGACTAGTTCATAAGGTGTGAATCCGGTAGTGGACTTCCAAGTAGTATTGTAGGCCCAAACTGCTTCAGGTAGTTTGTCTAGCCAATTTTTCCTATGAAAAGCTACTATTTTTGTCAAGATGCGTTCTAGTTCTCTGTTTGTTACTTCAACTTGGCCATTTGCTTATGGGTGGTAAGGTGATGATTTCCTATGTTTGATTTCATACAATTACGTAAATACTTTTATGACTTTGGATGCAAATTGGGGTCCTTGGTCTGTGGTGATAGACCGTGGAGCTCCAAATCTCTGAAAAATCCGAGTATACAAGAAATCGGCGACCTTCTCTTCACGAGCATGTTTGAAAGCACGCACCTCTACCCACTTTGTCAAGTAATCGGTGCATACTAGAATATGCACCTTTCCTTGAGAAGGTGGATCAATAGGTCCCTACAAAATCAAGCCCCCACCTCTCAAATGGTTCTAAAACCATTTGAGGCTGCAGTGGCATCTCATTTGTATGAGTGGGTTTCCCCATTCTTTGGCATGCATCACAATGCACGATGTACTTTTTCACATCCTTGTGAAGAGATGGCCAATAATATCCTATCCCTAAGATTTTTCTAACTGTGCTTTTTACAGAATAGTGTCCACATGAGGGTTCATCATGACAAGCTCTAAGGATATCATACACTTCATCCTTTCGGATGCACCTACGTAACACATGGTCAGGACTGCACTTAAAAAGCATACCCTTAATCCACTCAAAAGAAGAACTCTGTTTGATCAATTGTTTTTTCTGTTTTGAGGTGAAATGTGGAGGAACTTTCCCTGTGGCCAAATAATTGGCTATATCTGCAAACCAAGGTGATTGAACTGATATAGCAAATAGTTTTTCATCAGGAAAAGTGTCATCAACTAATTCCCCTTCATCTGTGTTCTGCAACTTGGACAAAAAATCTGCTACAACATTAGCTTTTCCTGGTTTGTTGATTATGGTAATATCAAATTCTTGCAGCAACAACAACCAACGAATAATTCTTGCACTTACCATAGGTTTATTCATCAAATACTTAATGGTTGTATGATCTGTGTGAATAAATATTTGATAACTTTGTGATATAATGCCTAAATTTGTTGATGGCATAAATCACTTGCTAGGAATTCTTTCTCGGTTGTTGTATAATTTTTCTCTGCTCTGTCAAGTTTTTGCTAATGTTGTAGATGGTATAATGTTCACCATTATCAATTTGCCCTAATCCTTGCTCCAATTGCTTGTATTGGAGGCATCGGTTTGAATGTGAAATGGTAATGTCCAATTAGGTCCTCTAAGCAGAGGTGGAGTTATCAATTTCTCTTTCGGAGCTTCAAATGCTTCTCGACACTTTGCGGTCCGGGAGAATTCAGAATCTTTAGTCAATAAGGCAAACATTGGAGTGGCTATTGTACTAAAGTTGGGAATAAACCTGCGGTAAAAACCAATGTGTCCTAGGAAACTTCGACATTAGTCCGAGTTTTAGGAGGAAGGAGGTTCTTGATAATTTCAACTTTCTTTGGATCAACTTGGATCCCTTCAGGAGAGATGTGATGACCAAGAACTATCCCTTCCTTCATCATCATGAAGCATTTATCTGGATTTAAGGATAAGTGGTATGTTTCACAGCATGTTAAGACTTTGTCAAGATTTTCCAATGTAAAATCAAAAGTTTGTCCACATCCTTGTGAAATCATCCATGTAAATTTCAACACTTTTGGTGGTCAGATCAGCAAAAATTGCTAGGACTGCTCGTTGAAAAGTTCTTTGGGGCATTACACAAACCAAAAGGTAAAACCCTATAGGCAAATGTTCCCCATGGACATGTAAAAGTTGTCTTTTCTTGATCTTCAGGTGCAATCTGAATTTGATTATACCCATTGAATCCATCAAGAAAACAAAAGTATCTTTTTCGAGCAAGAGTATCTAACACTTGATCTATGAAAGGTAATGGAAAATGGTCTTTGTATGTCACCTTATTCAATTCTCTGTAATCTACACATACTCTCATTTTTCCATTTTTCTTAGGAACTATTACCAATGGAGAAACCCATTGACTATCAAGAAATTGGGTAAATGAATCCTACTTTCGGGAGTTTTTCAATTTCTTCCTTCACAATATCTCTTAAGGCGGGATTCAATCTTCTTTGAAATTGTATGGTGGCTTGACTTCTTCGGTATAGATCTTATGGGTACATATATCGGGATGAACTCTGACATATCTTTGTAGTTCCAAGCAAAAGCATGAACATGCTTACGCAAAAAAACTATCAATTTTTCTTCCTCTTCCCTAGTAAGCTGGTTGTAGATATTCAGAAATTTGCCTGGCTGGACTTCTATTTGTTTTGTATTTAGAAGGACTGAATTCACTCCTTCATACTTGGTGATTAAGGGATTAAGAGGACATTGCTTGTGATTGGAGAAGCGAAGCGGTTTCTGTTTCATTGCTTGCTTGAGGGAAGCATTTCTTGTATGGAACAGTGAGAAGGAAAAATCAGATGATGGTGCCATCCATGTGATAGTGAAACAGAGTTTCCTTGTGATAGCACGAGATGATTCATCTTCAGATTTTTGATTCTCCTCATTACTTATCAATTGTTGGATATTTGTTGCTTCCCCTTCTAGACCTTGTTCATGCAGAATATTCATCGGGATTGTTTCATTTTCTAAGTTTTACGTGTCATTGAGGTCTTACGTGTGTTCTCTTACTACTAAGGTAGCTAGTGTAGAGATGACCTCTTACGGTTCTTCATCCGAGTCGAGAAAACCATAACTGGCCTGAAAATTTGCTAGATGGTTTTGCAGGAGGATATAAAGAAATTTGTTTCAGCTCAATACCATTTGAAATAGTCATATTTCCAGATCTGCAGATCTATAAAGGCTGCTGCGATTTGCAAGCCAAGGTCTTCCCAAAATAATGGGATATCCATGTGCTTGAATTTCTTGGTTGTAAAACCAGAAAATCTGCAGGGAATTCCCAAGAAGAAACTTCTATAGGGACATCTTCAATGATTCCTTCGGGTTTTGCAAGCGACCTATCGACCATTTCTAAAGCTGTAAATGTGGGGCTGAGATGTTTGAGCTGTAATTGTTCCATTGTATCTTTAGTCATGACATTTATTGCGGCTCCTAGATCCACTAAAACATTTGATATTGGTACTTGAACCTATGGTGATTGTGATAAGCTGGGCTTCCTGGATCACTATACTTTGGAGGTAGTAGTTTTCCAGGATAAGAGATCAGCTATCTTCCCTTCAACTTTGCACAGTCTTGGGGAATGCTTTCTTCTTTCTTCCTGCTCTTTTAATGCACAAATTTTGGACAGTACTGTTGATTTATGGTATTTCCTTAATGGCTTGCAATAAGGGCAATGAGATAGTCAACTTTTTGAGTTCTTTGACCAATTCTGACTCAAAAATTTTTGGTATTACATTAAGTCTTTCAGGATATGGAACTATCCTTGGTAATTGTTCTGCTTGTGTCTCTTTTTCTATTGTTGGATCCAATTTTTTTGTTTCTTTTGTTGGTTGAATTCTCTCTGATTCTGATGATTCTTGCTCTTCATTATCTTTGGTTTCCATTAAAACTGGTTCAGGTACAACTTTTCCTGAACGGAGTTGAATATCACTACAATCAAGAACATTAATTTCAATATTTTCTTCGGCTTGACCACATAGACGGGAGGTGTCTGTCTTACACTATTGGGATTAGTGGTAGGTGAGTTGGCAATTGAGGTTGCTTCACTTGCTTGTGTTTGCTATTTTTCTTGAAAATTCTGATTAGGTGCGAGGCAACAAATCTTGAGTTTGACCTTGATTCCTTTCTTGCCTTGGATAGGACTGGTATTGCTGATTCCATTGTGGTTGGTTTTGCACCCAATGTGGATTAGTCTGATTTTGATTCCATGAGGGGTTGTTTTGATTTTGATTCCATGAGGGGTTGTTTTGATTCTGATTCCAGGCTGGATTACTCCAATTTGATTGTGGCCATTCTTGGGAATTTGTCCATTGAGGATAATTCCAAGGACGTTGGGGTGGTTCTGATTGTCCCCAAGGCATAGTACCGAGGATTATGCCCCCAATTTGTAGGAAAACGAGGGGGATTTTGATATTGAGAGAAATTTCCCCCTTGTTTTGGTCCAATATAGTTGAGTTCCTCGGTCTGGTTTTCTAACACGGTTTTGAGTTGTGGTAGCAGGTGGCATTGATCGGTTGAATGCCTTTTTGAACGAGATACTACAAATGGCTGAGATGGTTGTTTTATTCAAAGGACATTCCTGCAAAGCATGTTTACTTCTACATCTTGGGCAATAAATTGCCAAAGGTTCTGTGTTTTTAGCTTTTGCAGAGATTTCCCCTAAAGTAGTGTTTAGATGCACTAGGATATCAGTTTTGAAATTTGCAAGTTCCTCTATCAGGTCCTTTACATCAGTACCATTTGTGTGGCTTTTTCTTCTTCTCTGCTTAGTGCGAGAGTAATTCCTACAGAGATCCATAATTTCCTCATTACTGAGAGTGGTTACATCCCCTTTTCCCATCAAATCCAGAACTTCTCTGGATTCATCTTGCAATCCTCTCAAAAAGATAGTTTTACACAATTATGGTTCTACTAGTCCACATCTCCTTTGAACAAAGGAGAACCTATCAAGGTAATCTTCCAAGGTCTCATCATCTTCCTGCTTGATTCTAAATAACTCATCTTTTCTATTCCTTACACGGCAGTATTCTCGATATTTGTCTAAAAAGACGGTCTCCATTTGATCCCGAGGTTCTTATGGAATTTGGCTCTAAGCTCATGAACCGGCGTAATCTTGAATCCTTGAGAGTTGAGGGGAAAAACCTTAAGTTTTTTATTGTCATTTATATAATCATAAGTCCGACACACTACCTTGAATTCAAACAAAAACTGGTCGGGATCTTCGAGATACAACACCTCGAAAGGTGGGAAGTGCTGAAGGTGAAATGGTCTTCATGGGAGATTTTTGTGTTGGATTCAGATGAATAGGATATTCAAATGTTACGGATGGTTGGAGCACATCCTGATCATCCCCTTCATTATGAACATAGCCATGCTGGCCATCTACATTGCCTGCCATAGTTTCTTGTTTCTTAGGAGAAGTTAAAGCTTCCCAAATTTTTCTCTCAAGAGGTCCAAGCTTTTCTGTTGATGAGTCTGATGAATTATCTTCCTTAAGATATTCTGTTGATACAATTGGTGATTTTCCTTTCTCAAAATGTTCTACTGATGGTGAGGCCGGTGATTTTTCTATCGAGTCTTTCGGGTAGTTCAAACACGGGTGATTCACCCCTTAGGCGTGAAGATCTCCTTAATGGGACAAGCCGGGGATCCTTTGGGGTCTCCCTAGACTTACTCATTCATGTTTACTCCTAAATGACATAAATTAAGTCAATAGTTGTTATCTTACTCTGCTTGTTATATTCGATTTTAACTCTGAATGTTCACGAGTTTAGTCCGATTACGGCTATTGGACTATTTGTTTTCTTACGGCAACACTATATCCCCGATAACGGTGCCAAAATGATGCGTAGTCGTTATACCATCATTAATTCTCAAAGAATCTGTCAATCCAGGGCGGTGTACAAGGCTATCTACGGAAGAAGAAGTGAAACAGCTATAACTTAGGTCAATCTAGGGCAACAAGTCTTTATTGGTGGAACCGGTTTTGTGGGGGGTTTTGGAGCATTCCTATCTCTAAATTGCATGAATTAAATCTTAATCTAAGTTGGAGAATTGGAAACTAATCATTAACTGCAGAAATGAAGTCCTAATTACAATTGCAGAATGAGACCTAATTATACTCTGAGAATTAACGAGTTGCAGAATTGAAAGTCTGATCCTAATTGCAGAAAGGAAATCTAATTACTTTTGCAGTAAAGAAAGTCTAGATCTAATGTGGAAATAAAACTATCAAAATTATGTAACGAGAAGGTTGTCAATCCTCTGTTCAGATTTTGACGACAAAACTACAAAAATGCAGGAAATTGCTCTGAAAAACAGTAAATTTTGGAAATAACAGTTACGAAAATAAAGTGAAAGCTTGGCTGAAAGTAAGATTGCAACTAAAACATTAAGCACAAGATTTATTTTAACATGAATGAACTAATACTGCAAATATTGTCAACTTATTCACAAGCAATTTACATAACAAGTTCTGCAACTCATTCTGCTGCAGCAAAATCAGAATAAAAACCTGTTCTGTTAGTCCTCCTCCTAGGTCTGGAAGTGGCCAGCCTCTTTGTCCAGAAGAAGGTGTAAGTCTCTCTCTCTTTCTAAATCTTAATCACACTCATTTACAAGTAAATTGAAATAGAACTGGTGCACTTTATTGATCAAAAGACATGATTACAAGAATTCTGCTGAAAAACTGTTACAGGACTGTAACAGTCAATTTCTAGTTATACTCTGTATTTTCTGCTAGCTTTCTCTATATTCTATCTTCTGCTACTTCTCTACCCCCTTACTCGGCTCAACCTGAATGGGAGCAATATTTATAGCTATCCTATGATCTGATTACAAACAAAGAATATCTCAAAAGATCTAACCCTACAATGCTGCAACAAATTCTGGTTTTATCCTAGAAGAGGACTAAAACCTGATCTTTCCCTTAATGATGGCTTTGGTCGGCAATGACGGCAAAAACAGATGGCAAGATATTTCTCTTTACTTTTTCCAACCTTTATTTCCCTTTTTCGTCTTCAGAAATCGGTCAAAAAGGTCAAAATCACATTCTGTTCTTCATTTCGAAGATAAGTGGCTTCATTCCGAAGACAGTGCAGTTTTCATTCCGAAGATCGCTCATTCCGAAGATACTGCATGCCTCATTCCGAAGATCCGCTCATTTCGAAGACGCTGCATTCTTCATTCCGAAGATCCGCTCATTTCGAAGATGCTGTGTTTCTTCATTTCGAAGATATCTGTTCATTTCGAAGATGCTTCGGAATGAACAAATGTGTGCTTTTCCTTTGATTTCTTCTGCATCTCTCAGGTGGGTTATCTCTTAAGATCAAATTCTAATGGTCTCCATTCCTTTCCTCATGTGAATTCCATGCCTTGCTATTTATGGACAGCTGGCTGGAATTTACATGGGAAAGACCAATTTTCTTTGCACAACAACGGTTTGCTTGCCTTTGTTGCGGATTTAGGTGAAGTAAATGCTTGAAACAAATCAGAATATGATTAGTGAAATGCTGCTATTATTCTAAGCATATCTCATTGTAGCAAATCATAACAAAAAGAACACAAAACTATGCAAAAAGCTGTAAAATCAGCATATAATATCTCAAATACATTGATCATGCAAAATGGTTAATATACGACATATTAAATCAACTTAACTAACATATCAGATAAAACATAAGAGTTTATAGGCATTTTTAGTGTACAAAACATGTTATGATTGAGGCATTTCCAGGCCTCATCAGGAGAGGTGGAGCTCCACAGGTACGACCGAGTTTTGAGGTAGTTCGATCTACAACAAGGGATCCCATCCCTAAGAGATTACGAGTTTTCCTGGACTGTCCGAGATAACACTACAGTTAGCGAGGCTCTCGACATGCAGCGGTTCTGGAGCCAGGACATAGATGATGCCCCCATCCAGCTAGTGGATGGGGACGACGTAGAAGTAGCCGACGACTACGATGCCTGGTACATAGGCATCCGCCCTCCTCGAATGACAAGGGCATAGGGTTCGATCCACGCGATTGTGCATCGGATAGGGAGGCGATGCTAGGCGACGATGGAGGTAGCCCAGGGTCACGACGGGAGAGAGGCAAGGAGGCCACAGGCACAGGAGTGATCACGGCAGAGAGAGAGGGAGAGGAGGGAGGCGAGACCCCCATCTCCACGGGAGGCCACCATCGCTCGATAAGGGCAAGGGTGTGGACACAAGAGAGAGTAGCGAGATGGCTACTCTTCGGGCAGAGAGAGATCGTCTGCAGGCCCAGGTGCAGACGCTATAGGATGCGGCTGCACGACATCGGGATGAGGTGTCACAGCTACGGGATGAGATTGCACGCCTCAGGGCACGGGGCAGAGGGGCGAGCTCTGGGGAGTTGACACAAGCTATCTCCCAGCTAACATTTTACCAGAAATTATACTTCCAGCTGGTGCCAGAGGCGGATAGACTACCCCTGCCAGCTAACATCGTAGATTCGATCAGGATCGGGTCATCGAGGACCACGTCCCGATCGAGGACGAGGACTACACAGACTACGATGGGGCCACCTCGTCCACCTCAGGGTGGGGGAGGAGATGAGGCAGAGAGCTTGAGGGGCTCTCGAGGCTAGAGGGCTGGACAAGGACATTGTATTCTATTTATTTTTGTTGATAGAGGATTGAGTATGCCGAGGTACAGATTATGGCATACCAATCTAGTTTTGATGATGTACATATATTTGTGATATATATAGATGAGATATTTTTGATCATATGACTTGTCTTATGTATTTTTATGATGCTTTTAATGTTTTGATTGATTGATTTGATAATTGGATGTAATTATGTCGTTGGGAATATTATAATTTGAATGTCATGCGTGTAATATTTTAAATGAAATAATCTGATGTAACAATTTGATTTGTTGTAATAAAATGTAAAAATAAAAAAAGACTTCTAACAATAATTTCAAAGGACATTGTCGCTATTATAGACCATTTCATGGAGTCGCTGCTCACTCGGTCATCAAGCTAGTCCCATTTATAGAAATATTGTTAAAAAGTAAAAGAGTGCTTAAGAAACTGTCTTAAGACTTTGGTGCAATAGTGCAAATGGTGATGATGATGGTTTGTTTTCAGATTTTTATAAAAAATATTTGTGCATGAAATAATGTTTTAAAATGATTTTTGCTAGGCATAAATTCCTAAGTATGATAAATTTTTTGGATAATTCTTTAGGAATTATACCATCATTGCAAAATTGAAGGTTGACATAATGACATGAAATAATGAAAATGTGTTTGCTTTTGAAAAGCATAATTTGTGTAACATAATGAATTAAGTCATATGGTTTTCATGATTTTTAATAAATGGGGAATAAAATTGTTACAATGGTTTGCGCTAGGCATAGAATATGTAGGTATAGACTCATACCATCATCGCGAAAATCCAAAAAAGATAGTTTTATTGCATGGTTGATTTTTGATGAACAGAAAATATGAAAATGAGGACTTGCGCTAGGCATAAAATTTCAATTTTGGTTTTGAAACTATACCATCGTTGCGAAAGTCAACCAGATATCTATGTATATGTTTTTTATTGTATATTTTGAAAGAAATTTTTGATTTTTGTATTATATAGTTGTCTGTATGGTAAACAACTGTACTTGATTTATTCCAAACAAGTTGCAAAAAAATAATATTTCAAATTATTTTGAAGACAAAAGTTAGATTTATAAGGAATCCCATGTGCATATGTGAATTCATTTCCGATCTTGATTTATCATAATGATACACAAAATCTCTCAAATACAAATGTGTGTGCAATTGCATTGTTCTTTTACCGAGTTTTGAGCAAGGTACTATGATACAAGTGATTTGAAGAAACCAAATAAGTGTTCATTATCCATGATGTAGATGCATATAACCATACTAGGCTACTATGTAGGTCGGATTATCAAGAGCTAGCTAATCCATAAGCAGACATAGGTCTGTACAAAATAAGGTCGCTAATGTGACAGACATATCACCACGCTAGGAGTTACCCAAGGCCAAGCAGGTTGGGCACAAACCACTTGTTATGGGGCTTACCTCACAGTTTTTGAATAATTGAGAATTCCGGGGATTCAAGCTCATCAACCCTTCTTTTCTTTTCAAAGGGTAGGGAAAGGGATTTTATTGCTTTCTTGCTTTCTTTTGAACTTTGCTTATTTTTCTTTTTGTATTTCTTTTGCTTGATAATGCTTGGAACATTGCTGAAATAACATTTTTCTTTTCTCTTTTCTTTTTCTTGAACTTTTCTTTTCTTTTTCTTTGCTAGGGATACTTGCTCGGATTAGCTGTAGAGCAAGGGATTTTTATTTCGGGTAGGGGTGAGCTTGTCCTTTTGCCAATTCTCAAAGATTCTAGACCATGTGCATATGATAGGATAGCAGGGGAAACTTTTCGCTCAAGAAATCAGTTTTACTATGTAACAAAACATGTAAATTACAAATATAATCATTTTATTGTGAAAAGATGTGCTTGGTTTAAGTAAATAACAAGATCAATTCTCTATGCTCAAACTTTATTTAATTGAATTTTGTGAACTTTGATATAAGAGAGATTAGTAATCATGCCAGATAAAATCAAGATATTTATTGTTGTGAGTGTGCAAGTGAGGGATGCCAAATAAATGCTAATTTATCCAAAAATAATTTAAAACATATAACTGCAATAATTGTAAGAAAATATATATAAACACTTTTGAGAAAGTTTTGAGACTGTTGACTCTCGCTTTCTTCTTTATTTGGGTTTCGAAAGAGTCAAGCATATAGTTGTTATTATATTTTTATCATTATTTTGATTTTTGGTTTTATTTTTTTGATTTTGAGCATAAAAAAAAAAAAAAAAAAAAAAAAAATTAACAAGTGCTTTAAATAAATGCAATAGATAGTTTTGAAGATTATGAATATTTTTGATGTTTTTGGATTTTTATAAATTTGAAAGAAATATAAATTTTTTTGAAAACAAATATATACAAGGATGAAGAATGACCAAATTTATGCATAGTAACGTTTAAGATGCAAAATATTCATGGGTTCTTTAAGTTCTTTACCATCTAAGGTAGATAATTTATATGCTCCTGATTCAAATTTAGCAGTAATAATGTATGGTCCGAGCCAGTTGGGCTCAAATTTACCTTTAAGGTCCTTAGTTGCATTAGTATTTTTTTTGAAGATTTTGAGGATTTTGATTTTTTTTTGTATTTTGATTTTAATTTATGAATTGAAATTGGTGGTATATACAAGATGATCTATATACACTATATAAGGTTATTTGAGTATAGCATGTCTAAGGTTGCTTCAAAATCAAAGGTGGTTTTGAAGGATAATCCGGTTGAGGTGAAGGTAAGAATAGAAGGTGATGAATAAAAGGTAGTGATAACAAAAGGTTTGTTATAATGTAGAATAATGTAGCAAAAGATTTGACTTTTATATGTGTAAAATTGATCATGTTACAAAATAAAATATTAGAAATATAAGAAAGTTCTTCATTCTTATTATTATATTCCAAGTTTTGATAAGATGGAGAAAGTATATGTGAAAGATATGCATGAGTGTTATTTGGTAAACAAGAATGATCATATATGGATGAAGAAAAGTGATGGATAGAAGATAATTGTGACAATAGAGAATGTATAAAACTTGATGTTTCAATCGTTAAATATTCTTCAAATGGTTTTGGGTCACCCTGTATGGTAACAATTTTATTTACAATTTCAAACTTCAAACATTGGTGAAGAGTGGAAGGGACAACTCTCATCGTATGAATCCAAGGACTTCTGAGAAGTAGGTTGTAAGGTGAAGGGCAATATCCTACATAGAATAAAGTATCCAGGATCTTGGTTCCAATATTAAGGGGAAGAATTATAGTACCTTGACAATCTTGAATTTCATTGTTAAAATATTTTATAATAACATTTGATTCATTAAGATTTTGTTCCTTTGTTTTGAAATTTTGGAATAATTCATAAGTGTATAAATTAAGAGAGAAGCCATTATCTTCCATGATAGTTCTAACAAGTGTTTCTTTACTAGATCCTGTAATGTACAGATAGGAGTCTTCTTGTGGAGGAGAGGAAGGAATATCCTCATCATAGAATGAAATATGGTTAACCTCAAGAGGGTTTACACCATTAATTATGTTCTTAGAGAAAATATGATGAGGAACAAATTGTTGGCTAGGTATTTTGAACAAAATTTCCTTGTGATAAATTTGTAATACTTCTAAAAGGGATATCTTTGCTTGAGGATTAATCACTTGTTGTTGGTTATCAAAGTGGATTTCAGATTGAGATTTTGATTCTAAAGATGAGCTTTCTATGCTTACATTCCATTTTGGATCATTCTCTAGAGTCAAATATAGTTTTGAAGGTTGGTCAAATGAGCAATCCATATCTTGAATATCTAATTGAGTTGATTGAACTTGAGGTTGCTCATTTGTAGTTTTTGTTACAATATTAATAATATCATCATGATGGGACACATTAACATGCAATATTTGATTGGTTTTTTGTTGTTGATAATTGAATAGGAGTTCTTGGGAGATCTCCATGTCTTGATTGATTATTGGTATTTGTTGTGTAGGAGTTTGATTGTTTCTTGGAGGTTTATCATCGAGTTGTAGATTGTAATTCCTTTATATTAAAAAGACCCTTATCAATCAAATCTTGAATTGCACATCTTAAATCTTTACAATTTTGTGTCATATGTCCATCTACTCTATGATATTCACAATGTAGCTCAGGTTTAAACCAATCTGTTGTGGTGTCAGGTTGTCTTACGGAAGGGAGTTCAATCCTATTTGTGTCAAGTAAATACTTGAGAATTATATCCGTTGGTTGATTGAGCTTAGTAAATTTACGTGATGAAGGTTTTTGAGAGGTTTTTGATAAATGCTTTAGGAATTTTGTCATAAAAGGGCCTAATGGTTTCTCACCTCTACTTTCTTTATTATGGGTAGAATGATTATAGGAAGATTGTGAAGTATGATGTGAGTGCACGGTAGAATTGGAAGAATAAGTATTTTCTTGTGGAAATGGATGTGTTGTATTGAAAGAAGCATGTTGAAAAGGTGGTGGAGGATTATATGTGGATTGATAGACATAATATGGATATATGGGAGAATAGATAATATCGTTATGAAGAGGATTGACAAAGGGATTGTCTTGTTGGGGTAAGGATGAAAAATGAGAGAAGTGTGATGGAGGTGATGTTGAATAGGGATAAGGTTGATCATAATCAACAAATGTATTTGGCTGAATTCTTCCAACATTACTAATGGGCTCATATTGATTTGAGTAAAAACTCATGGTTTGTTTAGTGCTTCTAAGAGTAATATTTAGCATCTACTATTTATAATTGAATCTAAAACATGAAATGATGATTTTGTTTTTGTTTTTCTTGTATACATATATATATTTTTGTTTTTGTTTTCAAAAGGTTTACAATGCATTCATGTCGGGTTCACCAAAATGTATCGCTCCAAATTTTTCGCATCCCTACCTTCAGGCTATTGGATCCGCGCCCGGAAGGAGGATGGGAAAAGGATGTCTCGGTACCTCGGACTGAGAGGACTTTGCGAAGGTCCCGCCTCTCAAGGGAGGTGTATTTTTATGATTTTTCGACGGATGGTGGGTTCACCAGGAAACATTTAACGACAGCTTCCACGCCTAGGTTTTGGAATGTGTTTTAATGTGTTCATTTTTAACCTTAAGCATTCATATCCTAGGTTTGGCCGAATGAATCTAGATTAACCTATATGAAAATGCAAATTCCATGAATACAGAAAACAAGTTTAAAGACAGAAAATAGAGAGATTACATTATGCATTATGCATTATACCTAGAGATTTTATGCATTATACCTAGATATTTTATGCAAAAACCCACTAGGTATGGCTGAGTGACCAAAAAACTTGGTATACATACATATTTCATAGCAAAAGGTGTTGTGTTGAAAAACACAATTACTCACATGAATGATGGATTGTGATAAATGCAGAGGTGTATGATTGAAAAACAAACATGGTGTCATTTGTAAGACTGACAAACACAATCCATTCTACTATGAAATGCAACAGATGAAGAATGCCTACATGCAATGTGATGAAGTGAATGCATGTGTGAATGCAAATAAAAATGCATAATGCAAATGCAAATGTTTTTGGATTTTATGCTTTACCAATTTTTTTAGATTTTATTGCTTTTTTAAATTTTATGAATTTTGAGCCTTTAATTTGACCAAACAACGAGTACATGCCCTTGGACCCTTTAGGAGTGACCAAACAACGCAGAAATGCCTTTGGAGCCTTTTAAAATTGACCAGGTGATTTTTCAAAAAACCCTTGGGGCTTTTGGGTTGACCAAAGGGATTATGAGCACCTTTGGAGCTTTTAGGGATGACCAAGCGGTTCTTAGGAATCCTTGGGGCCTTTTTGGATTGACCAAAGAGCTTACAAATGCCTTTGGAGCTTTTTGATTGACCAAACTACTCATAAGAGAGCTTGGAGCCTTTTAGGATGACCGAGTGGTTTTTGGAAAACCCTCGAGGCCTTTAACTAACATGACCAAGTAGTTTTAGGAACCCTTGGTGCCTTTTGGGATTGACTAAGCAATTTTAAGCAAACCCTCGGGGCCTTTAACTGACATGACCAAGCGGTTTTAGGAACCCTTGGTGCCCTTTGCTATGATATCAAGCATAGAACGCCTTAAGATGGATGATGTTGAGAGGTTTAGACTCTTCAACACCCCCTAGCGACGCTAGGCGATAGGTACCCAAACCAATATTTTTAGATATGATATAAGGCCCTAGCCAATTAACCATGAATTTATCTCGCATATCAGGTGGTAAATTAGAGTTCTGTTGGTTCTATTTCAACACAAGATCCCCAACTTCAAAGTCTCTCTGATGGACCTTGTTATTATAAGCTCATTTTAATCACTCATAATAAACGTGAAGATGCTCCAAGGCATTCATGTGACGTTCATAAAGCAACATCAATTGATCTAGGCGAGCTTGCCATGCGGTGTCGTCATCAATGAACTCTTTCAATGTGATGCATAACGTTGAAATTTCCAACTCTAAGGGCATAATGGCCTCAACGCCATATACTAGTGAAAATGGCGTTGCCCCAGTGGGCATCTGAATGCTAGTACTGTAAGCCCATAATGCAAGGGGCAACTAGATATGCCAATATTTGTGGTTTTCATGGATAATATTTTTCAAGATAGCCATTACTGTCTTTTTTGAGGCCTCAGCTTGCCCGTTTGCCTACAGATAATATGGAGTCACAAAATTATGTTTGATTCTATACTTAGACGTCAAAGCTCTCATAGTTTTGTTCTTAAATGACGTTCCATTATCTAAAATTATATTGGATGGAATCCCAAAATGACATATGATATGCTTGAGTATAAAATCTTCTATGCGAGTTCTAGTTGTTGTTGTTAAGGGTATTGCTTCCACCCATTTTGTAAAATACTTAGTAGCCATGATAATAAATGTATGTCGACTCGATGACGGGGGAGAGATCTTCTCGATGAGATCCAATCTCCATTGAGAAAATGGCCAAGCCGCTTAGAAGGGCTGTATGGCCTGCGATGGCAAGTGCATAAGATTAGCATGATGCTGACATTTGATGCATTTATTGACATACACATTGCAATACTTCTCCATGGTGGGCCAATAGTAACCCATTTGAAGGATGCGCTTGACGATGGCCATGCCATTGAAATGGCCACCGCATGTACCATCGTGAGCTTGTGAAATCACCCAAGATACCTCTTGGAGCTTTAGACAACGAAGGAGAACTCCATCGTAGCCTCATCGGTATAAAATGTCTCCTAGCAAGACATATTTAGTCACTTTCTACTTGAATGTACATTTTGTGACACGCAACAATCCCTCTAGGATCAGACCAAGTTTTAAAAAGTCTTGGATTTGCAACATCCAGCTTTGGTAAGCCTCAGCTTTGACTGCCAAGAGGACTTGCTCCCCTTGCGTATCTACATGTGCAAATGCAGACTGGGAAACAACCTTGTGGTGAATAATAGTACCACTCCCTGTAGGAATCTAAGAGGTTAATGACCCCTAGGGCATCTTCTTCAGAAAGTCTTCAGCTTTGCAGAACCATTCAGCTTTTGGCTCCACGCTAATCATGTTGATTGACTCTTTATTATCAAAAGCTTCACGCTCCATCGTAGGATGAGAGAGAATTTTAACATGAATGGTAGTAAAATCAACAGACAGATTTTGAGGGATTAAGGATCCCAAAGATGCCATGGTGTCTGCAAACCTATTTTACGAACGAGGGATTGCCTCGATGTCATACCATTCCAACTTAGCCAAATATGTAACAAAAAGATATTTATAAGCTTTCAACATAGGACATCAACACTAAAAAAGCCCCTTAACTTGGTTTACTATGAGCAAGGAGTTGCCAAAGATGTTTAATATTTTAATGTTCATGGTGATGGTTGTGTGGAGGCCCAATAGTAGGGCTCCGTATTCAAAATTATTATTGGTGCAAGGAAATTCTAATTTGAACGACAAGGGAATTGGAGATCCTTGCGGTGTGACAAAAACTATTCCTGCATCACCCCCTTGCTTGCACTTCGAACCATGAAGAACAAGGTCATATCAGCATTATTTTATGGTTCTTTAGGTTTGAGAGCCTCTAATACGACAAAGACTGCATCATCTAGAAGCTCAATGGTAAGAGGCCTACTGTTTGACAGCGGTGCCTCAACCAGCTAATCAGCTATGATTTTTTCCTTAATGGACTTTTAGCTTATGAATTCCAGATTGAATTATGTCAGTAGCATGATCCACTTCACAGTACATGTATTATGATATGTCTTGGTCATCATATACTGCAAAGGATTTTGTTTTGATATTACATATGTCGTATGACTTAGCATATAGTGTCATAATTTCTTTATAGTGAACACTACTACTAAACATAGCTTCTCCACATATGCATATCCTCGGTCATAACTCACCAAGGTTCGACTAATATAATATATGTCTTGCTCTTTGCCTTGCACGTTATTTTGGGCTAACATGGTCCCTAATGCAAAGTTGGTTACCTATATATAGTAGAAATGACACATCTAGCCTTGGTGGAGCTAGCACTAGCAGTGTCGCTAGGTATTGCTTGATTTTAGCAAAGGCTACTTGATAGTCCTCGTCCCAATTAAATGGGACCCCCTTGTGTAGCAGTCGACTCATGGGTCAACATTTATTTGATAATTGTGTGATGAATCGCTTTATGGATGCTACTTTGCCCTGTAGGCTTCTTAATTCCTTTATGTTTGAGGGAGGATGCATCTGCTAGGTTTATAGGTTCCACATTGGAAGCATCCTCAGCATGATAGACATCATAAGCACAACCTGGCACAAAATAAAATGGTTGCAACATTTCTTCATTAGGGAAGAAATATTTAGGCTCAACAGGCAAGTCAACGCGATCCCAATCGATAGCATCTAAATTAAGATACGGTAGCGACCCTGGGATGCACGCACTAACCCTTTTTAACCCTACTTGCAATGTTATTAAAAAAAACCAAGATGAAATGGAAGACAAGAAGAAAAAGCATATAACACAAAATAACAAAGATAGATCTCTTTATTGATATTGAAGCTCGGTTACATGTCGATCCCTCTTAGGGATACCCATTTCAATACAATAAGTTACAAATATGCAAAGAGTGCCCCTTTCATGAAGAGGTGGTGCGCTTATAAAAGCTTCCCAGTTCTGCACACATAAATGTATGAGGGCTTACAGATGCCTCCTTCTCTAGGTCTGTTTCCTAGAAGGATCCATTTTGCTCTTGTATGTTGCAAACTTCATCCAATGAACCTGTGGCCCTGCAAGCAATGAAACAACAACACACGCTTAGGTGTCCGAGATTGCCTCCCCGGATGAGGTTGTTAGTAATAAAAGAATGTAACAAAAATATGATGAAACTATGCCATGAAATCATGTAAATCTATGCTAATGATATGAAAACATAAAGAAACAAAATAAAAGAAGCTATGTCTAAAATCTAAGCTAAGCCTGCGGGCCACTGTCCAAGATAGTGACCACTAAGGTAAACCTTGCTCTCTTTGCCCCAAAGTTATGGGTCAAAGCTTGTATCTTATTTCAAAATAATAGGTGTTATGCTCTTCAATTCATCAGGGCTTCGCCGTACACTTGATCTCCAAGGGAACTCTCCAAGTCTTGAAAACTCTCCTCAATAAAAGATGTCTCGATGATAGAAGATGATCTCCTATATGTGATGATCTCTGGTGCTCTTAGGCTTGCACCTTTTATAGTGTGAAACCCTAGGTATATGTCCAAGCCATAGGAATGAATTTATCATGCGTAGTGCAAGTTAGCATGAGAATATTTTGTCCTTTGTCTATGTTTGAAGGCCAGTTAACTGAAATCTAACTGCCCACTTGAGTCTCCTATTCAAACTGGTCGTTAGCATGAGAAGATTTTATCATTTTTTTATGCTTGGAGGTTAGTTAACTAAAGTTTAAATACAAAATCAATCCTTCTATGTGAACTGGTCATGAAAAGGAAAGTTACTCCCGCTCACCTTTATTGCATGCATACTGCCATTTATGCCTATGATTATGCCTATTTATTGATAAAACTGCTTATTATGGCTTAGCCGCTGTCATCTACAGTAACTAAGATCTGGCCGCTGTCATCTACAATAGCTAAGGTCTGGCCACTCTAGGCTTGAGCGGATAATATATGGCCACTCTTGGCTTGAGCGACTAGGCTTGGATGGCTTGAAAAGGCCCCAAATCAGTGGTGAGAACCACTGTTGATGCTTGGAAAGTCCAAGATTATGTCTTATGATCTTATGAATGTGTCTATGTGAGCAACTCCCCTAAGCATGACATAATTTAGGTGTATATAGATACAACGGTCTGGATGGATCGACTAGATTACGGAGTGGAGTGGTCAAATCAATGGAGACCATATTGATGGAATGGAATTGATCTCCAGGACCACACAAACAAACATATACATCATCGATGTAGCTCCCATACCCAAGATCTATATCTAGCATCATGTGCACAAATGGGTCCTCTCTATGCGATCTATGGATGATTGGGTCCTCTCTATGCACTGATTGCAAGATTAGATCGTTCAGCTCAATGAGTTCCACGTACATAGGCAGGTCAAGAAATAATATGTGATAGATCCCATTGAAGTTTGGTGGTATTTCCCTAAGGTGAGGGTGGATATTGATCTCTCTACACATCTCCTCAATCATATAAGGTGCATTACAGTGATGTAGGTAGGGAGGTCCTAGATAGGCTCTCTCCATTTTGTCCTCATCATCACTATCATAATACAATCCTTCACAACTACCTATCAGAATTATAAAATGCTCTAGATGAGGCCCCATGTAGGCTATCTCTTGATAACCATCATCATCATCAAGGGGATCTTCACTCGTGTTCATAGATTCCATAGGTAATAAATGATGCAAGTTGAGAGGACCTAGATAGGCCAACCTAGCTCCATCATCATGACTGCTATTATACATGGATCTCTCTATCCTACCCACATGAATCAAGAGATTAGTAAGCTAAGGCCTTAAGTAGGCCTGCTCTATCTCATATTCATAATCACTTTCAACTATGAAGTGCTCTTCGATCTCGTCCAATTGTTCCATGGGTAGTAGATGATGCAATATTATAGGGCCCAAGTAGGCCAGCTCAGTTTCATCCTCACATGACTCGTTGTTTGAGGATAGTTGACTATCATCTGCTCCAGAGTTGTAGTCTGGTCCATCCCTTTTAGTGATGGATACTGCATGCACGTTCTCAGAAGCAAATTTTGATTCAGTGTCCATAGCTGTATCTAGACTTTAAAAATGCATACCAATATCGTCGGTAGCTCCACGACTTTGATTGTCCAAGTTAGCTCTTGGAATTTGTTCGAGATCGGCCCCCACCAAGATGTTTTCATGATATATTTTAGGTGGTTCAATAGTGACGTAGGACACTAACCGGTTATCCCTCCATAAGCTATAAGGATTAGGATGATATGGGTTGAAATCCACATCATCCCCCAAACTAAGGTATAGGCAGTCTAAAGATGTTGCAAGCAAATCATCCTATCCCTGTATTTATAACCCTAGCCCAAACCTATCAGTTGCCAACTGATAATGCGGCTCAAGCGGAGTCCTACATCCTTTTTAAAAAATACCAAGGCCATACCTATGCCAATGATATAATTCAAAAATATGCATAGAATATTCAGGTTTGGATAGGTAACTAACATTCACTGCGAATGGTTCATCATCATCTTCATCCATGGGCATTCGGGTAGGAAGTTGATCCAACCCAGTGTAGATGAAGTTCGTCTGATTGGGTGGCTCTCCTAATGGCACTACTAATACAACCGAAAAATGATAAGCATGCAGTCGGCCCATATCTTGTGCAATCTCTAGGATTGGTCCAAAGGTGACATTATGCATAATATATTCACCTAACCCTGTGTTGGCCAGATGAACAATCACCCATGGTGCGGATGACCCTGCTAACGATGCAGGAAAGACAGGCTGAGGTACATCCTCGACTTTGTCTTGGGATTCTTCCACTTCCATGGGAGTGGGAGACTCTTTGGTGATTGGTTAGGGCACATGCTTCTTTTTATTTTCATCCATTTTCACCTTTTGCTTCCTTTCGTCCCAAAGCATTGCCGATGTAGTCGACTTCAAAGAAGTTGTTGTAGTGTGCTCAGATTTATGTGAAACAGATGTCTATGGTTGAGCACACACTTTTTGTTTGCCTCCTAGATTCTTAATCAGTGATGCTAGCCGGACGTCCAGGTGCATTGATGGGAGTATGAAACCACCTGGAAAATCATCTAGGTTCACAAATTTGAAGGGTTCTTCGTCTGACGACACCACGTGAACCTGTCCCTCATGAATGTATTTTACATATTGATATAGTATATAGGGAACACAATGCATTTCTCAAATCCAAGGCCTCTCAATAAGGATGTTATATTGCATGACACCTTCGATCACGTGACACATCATGGGGATGGTCTTTAGGCCCACCTGAATAGGTAGGATGATTGTGCTAATCATCGAGCATAACATGTCGTTAAACGCTCTCAATGTGAATGCGATGGGCACAATATGTGACTTGGACAACTTTAAATGACTCAATGCCTTGGTCGTTATAATATTTATTGACAAACCAGTGTCGATCAAGACCCTCTTGAATGGCATGTGATTAACACACGCGATGATATGTAACGATGGGTCAGTCATATCTGTAGGAACTGTCCTAATTTCATGATCATAGAATTGGATCATAGGTTCTTGGTATTGTTGTATGTGTCCCATAAAATTGGTGAATGCTTGAGCATTATAGGACTACACCTCGATGGACCTCAGAATGTCCATGAAAGTCTTCCTATGCCTGGGGGACTACTGTATCAACTCATAAATAGACAACTTCACAGGAGTTATCTATAGGTTTTGAACCAACCTACTTCATATGGTCATCACCACTCTAGTTGGTGGGCCTAGAATATTCGAAACTGGTTGCTGATTCGGCATAGCTTGTATCCTGATGGGAGTGTAAAGTTGATTTGGCTGCTCATACCTCCCATGTTCGGTAACAACATTAACCATACCTACATAGGTTGGTGGTTTGACGTGCACTTGGTTGACCTGGCTAGCGTTGTTGCACAAAACCTCATGGTTTGGAAATAGATTTTTATAAATCCCCATCTTTTGGTTGTCGAGCACCTGCAGATTATTCGACACTAAAATCTTGCCTTTATTGATCATATTATGCACTATATGTTTGAAGGACCAACACACTTCGATGTCGTGGCCCTTCATGCGATGGAAGATGCAAAATACATCATCGTGATACCCCTTTAACTTGGGTTGGTTAGGATTGACTAGCTTAATCTTGGGCAACTTGATTGCCTTAGCCTTGTACAATTGATGGAATATCAATGTCAATGATTTTGTCAAAGGCATGAACTGGCAAGGCAGGTGTTGTTCCTTATTTTTGCCCTTGTAATTGTTCTTGCGCTACTCGTATTACACAGGAGGAGGTTGGGCCTGATAGTTCTGCTTTTGTTGCCCTTTATCCTCTCTTTGGAGGTTTAACACCACTTGATTGACATGGGCCTGCTTGCCCTGATGTTTTGTGGAGCTCTTATTGTGCCCCTCCTTCCTATTTTTGAGCTTCAAGTTGCCCTCTTGCAACTTGATATCCTAAATTACTTTGGCTTGCACCAAAGCTTCCTTAAATATCTGGTACTGTTGTAGTTGCAACAATAATGAGATGTGCTTGGCACAACTCTTCGTGAACATCCAGGTCAGTTCTATAGCAGGAATGGGGAATGACAACTTTACCATTAATATCCCCCACCTCTTTCCATATTCTAGGATTGTCTCATCATCACGCTGAGCTAGCATAACTAGATCAAAAAGGTTAGCTATCTTCTTGATGCCAAAAGAAAAGCGTTCAAGAAAGGCGTTAGCCAATTGCTCAAAACTGGTGATATTGTGCTTCTTCAGCTGATTAAACCACTCTCGGGCTGTGCCTAAGAGGGTTGTGATGAATGTACACAAAAGCAAGGCATCGTTGCTTGCAATCTGGAAGCACATGTCCAAAAATCTTATGATATGCTCTTGCGTGTATTCGTCAGCTTTGAATTTATCTAGCCTGGGCATGTCAAAATGCTCAGGATATGCTGGAGTAGGCACCGAGGGGTCCAAAGGCTCGTTATGAATCTTGCTCAATGTTGGCTTTTGAAAAGTCATGCCTTGCCTCTCAATTGCTTTTACTTTCTCTACTAAGGCCTTATAGGCCTACGATGATATAAAGTCCTCCTCCCTAAGCTGACGTGTGGGCGGTCTTGGAGGTACATTCTTCCTTTGTTGAGGTGGAGGACGTTGATCTTCCTCCTCCTCAACTTGGAAGCTTTCAGGATATCCATAATTGGATCCACATCCCTCTTGTTCCTCACATTGTCTTTGCCTCTGATCTTTGAATGGTGGTGGTCATTCTATTTTTTGGGCACTGACATGAGTGTGAGCGTCTCTGCGCTCCTGATGCACTTTGACTTGTGAAAAAGCCCTCCTATGAGTGTGCTCTCTGTGCTCAACATGAGTGAATAAACCAGCTCTGGATAGCCTATCCTCTTGTTCTATATGCTCCTTTTGGGTGAAGATGTGTTCCTAATGCATCCACTGCTCATATAATATTTGTCTAATGAGCCTTTGCACCTCTTGTCTTCAATGCACTGCCTTTCTGTGCGGGCATCCTCCAATTGATCTTGGAGGAGTTATCGTCTCTACTCGGATACTAGTCTATACGATCTATCAATGTGATCAACCGTAAGAGGCCTTTGGCATGTGTGCTCCATGCAAGCGATCTTATGGATTATGTACCCATCTCATGAATTTGCTATGCTTTTGCCTTTGTTCGTGAAGATGACATTGGTGTCATGTTGAATCCTGTGCTGTGTGCCACCATGTGTGGATGGTTGATGTGAACCATGAGAGTGCTTGGAAGCCTCCCCATGTTATATGGTGTTCCTAATAGTGCTCCCACTATGCTCACTTAGGGAATGAGTGGGTAGAGCTGAAGGCTTATTGTTGAGCAAGTTGCAGCAAAAGTATTGTCATTGTTGTCAACACAGTCAGACAGATCAGTTCTTCAGAGTATTTGTTGAGCAAGTTGCAGCAAAAGTATTGTCATTGTTGTCAATACAGTCAGACAGATCAGTTGATGAAGTGGACAGGAGTTAAGAGGTTCCAGTTGATGAAGTGGATAGGAGTTAAGAGGTTCTTCAGAGTATGTACAGTGGTTTTCCAAAAGATAGAAGTGGCCCATATACTAAAAATCAAAAGAAAATCACAAGGCAAAAAACTATCGCGATATCGCGACATGTTGAAAAGAAAGAAAACTGTTGCGATATCGCGACATGTTGGCAAGAAAGAAAACTGTCGCGATATCGTGACATGTTGGCAAGAAAGAAAAACTATCGCGATATCGCGACATGTTGAGAAGAAAGAAAAACTATCGCGATATCGCGACATGTTTGGAGAGAAAGAGCAAGAAAGCAAAACTGTCACGATATCGCGACATGTTTGGAGAGAAAGAGCAAGAAAGAAAAATTGTCGCGATATCGCGACATGTTCGGAGAGAAAGAGCAAGAAAGAAAAACTGTCACGATTTCATGACATGTTGGAAGAGAAAAAGACAAGTAGAAAAAGTGTCGCGATTTCGTGACATATTGCAAGAGAAAGAGGAGAGAGAAAAAGATGTCACGATTTCGTGACATGTTTCATTTTCGTGGTCCAAAGCGAAGAGAAAGAGGAGAGAGAAAAGGTGTCACGATTTCGTGACATGTTTCATTTTTGCGGTCCAAAGCGAAGAGAAAGAGGAGAGAGAAAAAGGTGTCGCGATTTCGCGACATGTTTCATTTTCGCGGTCCAAAGCAAGGAAGATTGTACGGACGAAAAAGTGTCGCGATTTCGTGACATATTGCAAGGAAGGTTGTACGGACGAAAAAGTGTCACGATTTTGTGACATATTGCAAGGAAGGTTGTACGGACGAAAAAGTGTCGCGATTTCGCGACATATTGCAAGGAAGATTGTACGGACGAAAAAGTGTCGCGATTTCGTGACATGTTGCAGGAGAGAGAGTCCGAAAGAAAAAGTGTCACGATTTCACGACATGTTGCAGGAGAGAGAGTCTGAGAGAAAAAGTGTCACGATTTCGTGACATGTTGCAGGAGAGAGAGTCTGAGAGAAAAAGTGTCGCGATATCACGACATGTCGGGTTTTCGACTGAAGGCAAGAGAAAGAGCTAAGGAGAAAAAGTGTCGTGATATCACGACATGTCGAGTTTTCGTGACCCGAAGGCAAGAGAAAGAGCTAAGGAGAAAAAGTGTCACGATATCGCGACATGTCGGGTTTTCGCGACCCGAAGGCAAGAGAGAGAGCCCAGGAGAAAAAGTGTCACGATATCGTGACATGTCGCATTTTCGCGACTTAAGGAGGAGAGAGAAAGTAAGAAGGCAGAAGTGTCACGATATCATGACAAAAGTAAAGAAGAAGAGTACAGAGGCGAAAGTGTCACGATATCGTGACATGTGTTTTCATGGGTGCAAAGCCAAGAAGAGGACAAAGAGGCAGAAGTGTCACGATTTTGTGACAGGTCACTTTGGCGCGAGCAAAGAAGAGAACCTAGCCGAAATAAGATATGTGATAGTTAACTAGAGTTATATAGCAGTTACAGGGTTGTAGAAGAAATTCATGCAGATAAAATAAGAAGAGTTAACTGAAGTCAGTACGTCAGTTACAGGTGTAGTTATAGTGAAAACGCATGCATGCATAGAAAAGAAAGCGAACAGTCTCTAAGGAGAATACGAACAGTCATGACCAAGAAGATGAACAATCATGGTAAAGGTATATGTGTCAATTCATTGCATGTAACATAATGCCTACTCTATATATACAAAAGGAGTTACATATAAAAGGTGTTACAATTGACAAGTGGTAGATGAGAATTAAAGGGTTCAATTGACAAGTGGCGTATGAGAAATGAAAGAAGGCGTTATAACTGGAGTTACAAAGAGAAAGGATTGTTATAAAAGGAGGTCTGCATGGAGAATTAAAGTGTTGCTGATATAGAGGGAAAAAGCACTTCCAAAAAGAGTGAAAGTGTTGCAAAAAGGAGAGCCGAAAGAGTGCAGTAAGAAGCGCAGCAAGAGGGCCGTAAAAGTGTGTGCTGTTTTGGTGAATAGCAAGAGAGGTTGGGTTAGCAATAGACCAGTCGGGGTCTTGTATAAGAGAAGGCATCTTTATGTCAAAATTATAGTTTCAAAATTGTAGTCCAAGTTGGTGCTTGGAATTAGGGGTTGGTGCTCCTTTCTGTTGGTGTAGATAAATTAGGGGTTGGTGCTCCTTTCTCGTTGGTGCGAGATAAATTAGGGGTTGGTGCTCCTTTTTGTGTGTTGGGGTTGGTGCTCCTTTTTGGTGCAAGATAAATTAGGGGTTGGTGCTCCTTTCTGTTGGTGCAGATAAATCAGGGGTTGGTGCTCCTTCCAGTGGGTGCTGGTAAATTGATTGTAAAATTGATATTTTGCAAAGGCTGGATTTGGATGGGAGTCCAAGTAGTCATTTTTGAGGAGTAGCCAAAACTGGTGAACCTCGTTACATCTTGTGTTGTGTGATGCTCTCTTGTGATACTTGCATTATCTGGTTTTAAGCTTCATTGTTTCGGCTTTAAGAGTTGTAGATTTGAATTTAAATAGCCACACTGATTCACCCCCCCTCTCAGTGTCATTGTGAGACTAACAATTGGTATCAGAGCCAAGTTCTTGAACAAAGCTTAACCAGCTAGGGTGATCTTGGATTAGTACGCAATGGCAGGTGGTGAAGGCTTCTCATCAAACAAAGCACCATTGTTGGACGGAACTAATTACTCATTTTGGAAACTCAGGATGCAGACATATCTTTGTGCTTTGGGATATGACATTTGGGATTCAGTAGATAGTGGATACACAATACCCACCACTCCTCCAACCGATGCTACCGGTAAGAAACTGTTTGAGAATAACTCTAAAGCAAAGAATGCTATCATGTGCGGTTTAGTGGATAGCGAACTGATAAAGATTATGAGTTGTAAAATGGCAAAAGACATGTGGGACAAACTAAGGAGCATTCATGAAGGAGACGGCAAGATCAAGGAGGCCAAGTTACAAACGCATCGAGCTCAGTTCGAAGCATTAAAGATGAATGATGATGAGAACATAGAGGCATACATGCTGAGAGTTAATGGAATCATTAATGCGATTAGAGGACTCGACGAGGAAATGGAAGATGTTGTCATCATGAAAAAGGTACTAAGATCTCTTCCCCAAAGATTTGATTCTAAAGTTTTAGCAATAGAAGAAGCTAAAGATCTAAATACTTTTAGTATGGATGAGATGCATGGTTCTTTGACTGCATATGAGATGAGAATAGGAAAAACTAAACCCACAGACAGAGAAGCTGCTTTTAAAGCACATAAAAATATAAAAGCAAAACAAGAATCCGAGGAAGAAGAGACATCAGATGAAATGGAAGCAAACTTTGTTCGAAAACTAATAAGGGGAAAAGGAAAATACAGAGGAAAGCTACCGTTTAAATGTTTCAACTATGGAGGCATTGGGCATTTTGTGACTAATTGTCCACTTAATGAGAAGGACGAAAGTAATGAAGGATCGCACCAAGAAAGAAGTGACTGGAAGAAGAAAACAAATTTCAGAAAAGGCAACTTCAAGAAGAAAAGTTTCATCTCCAGGAATGCCAGTTCATCAGAAGACAGCTCCGGTGAGGATTTTGAAGAGGAAACAGGTGAAGCTCTTTTCATGGCATTTGAAGAAGTAGAATCAAAAAAGGAAGAAGAAGTGAACTCTGAAGTATGTGGTGAAAACTCTGAGGCTGAAGTAGATCTAGAAGGTGAGTTGATCTCTGCACTTGAAGAGTTGGGTTTAGAAAGGAAAAAGAACAAAAGACTGTCCAAGAAGTTGGAAGAATATGGGGATAATATTGAAGATCTCTTCTTACAAATTCATAAAGCCAAGAAAATAGAAGAAGCCTTGAAGTCAGAGATCAATGAGAAAGAGATTGTTTGCTGCAAACAAGAAGAGGAGATTGTGTTATTGAGGAAACAACTAGAAGAGGCCAATACAAATCTCAAATTTGAGAAGAGCACAGAGTTGCTAGATAAAATGATAAGGCAACAAAGAAGCCCCATGTGTAAGCTTGGTCTTGGATGTGAAGCTGAACAACCTTCATCTTCTAAATCTATAGAGAAGAAGAAATCCACTGCTGAAGGATCAAAGCAAGAAAATCTTGAAGTTGAATCTTCAAAAGGAAGAAAATCTCAAAGGAGATCTATAGCAAAGCAACCACAACAAAAGAGGTTCTATCACTCTCACTCTATTCATAATAATGCTTTTAATGGCTATTGTTTTAGATGCAACCATTATGGTCACAAGGCAATTTATTGTGGATTGAATAATAGTTCAAAGAGTTATGCTGGAAGAAATACATCTGTTACTCCGGTTGAACACCATGTGCAATGTTTTAAATGTAATGGTCATGGGCACATAGCAAGGTCTTGTCCAAGAACTTTTGTATCTAATCTAAGGCAAGACAGTAGATTTCATCAGACACAAAGAGTGCAACAAAGACAGGGAAGAAATCATGTGCATCAAAGAAAGGAAAATAATCATCCATCAAGGATGTACAAGAGACAACCACCCAAGAGAAATGTTCAAGTTCACGAAAAGGTTCAAAATAGGGATGCAGTTGAAAACCTTCAACCTAAGTTCAAGAAATATTGGAGAAAGAAAGAAGAGAGGAAATCGTGTCTCCTTGGACTGAAGGAGATTACTCCTCTATTGCACTAAGCAGCTCCAAGCAGCACATCCTCAGGGGGAGCAATGTTAAAATTTTATATTAATGCTCATATGTATTTGTGTATCTGAGGATGAAAGGAAAGTAGTCGGGGAGTTGTCGTATAGTTGTCAAAATGTGTTTTAGTTCATGTAGATGTTTGTGGAGATAGTATCAAACTGATGTGCTTCAGCAGAACAACATGGTGAACAACTAGGTTTTTGATGCAGCAGCTGATAGGCGTTATCTGAGATAGAACATGCAGCACAGGTCGACGTGTCATGGAAGCATAAGCTGGCAGGTGCTGGTTTTGAAGCCTATAACATTCCCAATCTGCAGATAAAATAGAATCCGTGTTGTGAGTGGGAAGGCGTGCATTTCTTAACCAAAAATACAATACATCATTTGGTATAAGAGAGCATTAATTTTCTCTAAAGAAGTAGCCGTTATCAAAGAGATGCCAGAGTCAAAGCAAACAGTGGCACTAGCACCGAGTTGGTCAAGAGTGCCAAGTGGCACATGCAAGGCAGAGACGTTGAGAGAATAGCGCCCAGGTGGTGAAGCGTCAAGGAGGACAAGATGCCTATGCAACTAAGAAAGTCTTGCATTATTTGAGAAATGCGAGATATTGCCCGAGGAATCCCTTGATCGCAGCGAGGAGAAATGCTCCCTGGAATCACGTGAATAACGTTCGTCTAAGACATTGAGTAGCCTTGACATATGTCCTAGCAAGAAGCAGAATACCGAGAGTTGATGACTGTGCGTAGATTGAGGTTCCAATGCTAGATGTAACGGTCCACTGTCAATACCTGCGTAGGCGATAAAAACATTCATGGCAGCCGTTAGAAACCAGAGACATTGAGCTGCACAACGGACGCGAGGCAAATTCATTAGTCACGGAGGAGGTGGCAGTCAAGAGGCCAAAGAAAATTGTGGAGAGTGTCGATGATAAAGTTGATGAAGTGGATTTGATTTGAGATTGCCATTCATTGTTGAGTTCATTTTGAGTACTACTTGAGCATGATTGATTGAGCCTTTGAGAAGGCCTTTGGGAAATAGTTGTGGTACAGTGTTTGATGCTTACACAGAGTTGGTTGATACATGTTTCGACTAGGGTCTATGATAAAGGGATGTTCATTGAGGTGATTGGTTGAGTTGAGTTGAGATTGGGATTTGAGTATAGAACATATTGAGTCTCTAACAATTCTCTTTATGCTTCTATGAGATCTAGTTGATATATTGATTGAGCATTAAGTATAGAACATATTGAGTCTCTAACAATTCTTTTTATGATTCTATAAGATCTGGGCAAGTTCTTGGTGAGCTTGCTAGAGTAGGTTCTTAGTGAGCCTATTGACAGAGTACAGCGGACAAAGTCTCAACGGATAGAGATCCAATAGCCAACACAGTTGAAGATAGATCTGAGTGAGGGACCACATTCTCAGGGGAGCATTTATATATTTGATTATCTTTTTGCTCATGTTTGTAATTTTTGCCAATTGCATTAATTTGTGCCTGAGAATATTATGCATGGACTCAGGGGGAGTCTGCAGCAACCCTTTGGTATTATTGTCAAAGGGGGAGAAGAATTATAGGAATTACAGGAGATTGCATGAGTGTTGCCAACAATTCCAAAGGGGAGATTGTTGAGCAAGTTGCAACAAAAGTATTGTCATTGTTGTCAACACAGTCAGACAGATCAGTTCTTAGAGTATTGTTGAGCAAGTTGAGAAAAGTATTGTCATTATTGTCAATACAATAGACAGATCATTGATGAAGTGGATAGGAGTTAAGAGGTAATTGATGAAGTGGATAGGAGTTAAGAGGTTCTTCAGAGTATGTACAGTGGTTTTCCAAAAGATAGAAGTGGCCCATATACTAAAAATCAAAAGAAAATCACAAGGCAAAAAATTGTCGCGATATCGCGACATGTTGGCAAGAAAGAAAACTGTCACGATATCACGACATGTTGGCAAGAAAGAAAGCTATCGCGATATCGCGACATGTTGAGAAGAAAGAAAATGGATATCGTGACATGTTGAGAAAGAAGAAAGAAAACTATCACGATATCACGACATGTTTGGAGAGAAAGAGCAAGAAAGCAAAATTGTCGATATCGCGACATGTTTGGAGAGAAAGAGCAAGAAAGCAAAATTGTCGCGATATCGTGACATGTTCGGAGAGAAAGAGCAAGAAAGAAAAACTGTCATGATTTCGTGACATGTTGGAAGAGAAAAAGACAAGTAGAAAAAGTGTCACGATTTTGTGACATATTGCAAGAGAAAGAGGAGAGAGAAAAGGTGTCGCGATTTCACGACATGTTTCATTTCGGTCCAAAGCGAAGAGAAAGAGGAGAGAGAAAAAGGTGTCACGATTTCGTGACACGTTCATTTAAGGGAAGAGAAAGAGGAGAGAGAAAAAGTGCTACGATTTTTTGGCTTGCAAGGAAGGTTGTACGGATGAAAAAGTGTCATGATTTCGTGACATATTGCAAGGAAGGTTGTACGGACGAAAAAGTGTCGCGATTTCGTGACATATTGCAAGGAAGGTTGTACGGACGAAAAAGTGTCATGATTTCGTGACATATTGCAAGGAAGGTTGTACGGATGAAAAAGTGTCACGATTTCGCGACATGTTGCAGGAGAGAGAGTCCGAAAGAAAAAGTGTCACGATTTCGTGACATGTTGCAGGAGAGAGAGTCCGAGAGAAAAAGTGTCACGATTTCGCGACATGTTGCAGGAGAGAGAGTCCGAGAGAAAAAGTGTCACGATATCGCGACATGTCGGGTTTTCGTGACCCGAAGGCAAGAGAAAGAGCTAAGGAGAAAAAGTGTCATGATATCGTGACATGTCGGGTTTTCGTGACCCGAAGGCAAGAGAAAGAGCTAAGGAGAAAAAGTGTCACGATATCACGACATGTCGGGTTTTCGCGACCCGAAGGCAAGAGAGAGAGCCCAGGAGAAAAAGTGTCGCGATATCGTGACATGTCACATTTTCGCGACTTAAGGAGGAGAGAGAAAGTAAGAAGGCAGAAGTGTCACGATATCGCGACAAAAGTAAAGAAGAAGAGTACGGAGGTGAAAGTGTCGTGATATCATGACATGTGTTTTCACGGGTGCAAAGCCGAGAAGAGGACAAAGAGGCAGAAGTGTCACGATTTCACGACAGGTCACTTTGGCACGAGCAAAGAAGAGAACCCAGTCGAAATAAGATATGTGACAGTTAACTAGAGTTATACGGCAGTTATAGGTGCAGTTGTAGAAGAAATTCATGCAGATAAAATAAGAAGAGTTAACTAAAGTTGGTACGTCAGTTACAGGTGCAGTTACAGTGAAAACGCATGCATGCATAGAAAAGAAAGCGAACAGTCTCTAAGGAGAATACGAATAGTCATGACCAAGAAGATGAACAGTCATGGTAAAGGTATATGTGTCAATTCATTGCATGTAACATAATGCCTACTCTATATATACAAAAGGAGTTACATATAAAAGGCATTACAATTGACAAGTGGCATATGAGAAATGAAAGAAGGCATTATAACTGGAGTTACAAAGAGAAAGGATTGTTATAAAATGAGGTCTGCGTGGAAAATTAAGTGCTGCTGATATAGAGGGAAAAAGCACTATCGAAAAGAGTGAAAGTGCTGCAAAAAGGGAGAGCTAGAAGAGTGCAGTAAGAGGGCTATAAGAGGGCCGTAAAAGTGCAGTAAGTAGAGCCGTAAGAGTGTGTGGTGTTTTGGTGAATAGCAAGAGAGGTTGGGTTAGCGATAGACCAGTCAGGGTCTTGTATAAGAGAAGGCATCTTTATGTCAAAATTATAGTTTCAAAATTGCAGTCCAAGTTGGTGCTTGGAATTAGGGGTTGGTGCTCCTTTCTGTTGGTGTAGATAAATTAGGGGTTGGTGCTCCTTTCTGTTGGTGCAGATAAATTAGGGGTTGGTGCTCCTTTCTGTTGGTGCAGATAAATTAGGGGTTGGTGCTCCTTTCTGTTGGTGCAGATAAATCAGGGGTTGGTGCTCCTTCCAGTGGGTGCTGGTAAATTGATTGTAAAATTGATATTTTGCAAAGGCTGGATTTGGACGGGAGTCCAAGCAGTCATTTTTGAGGAGTAGCCAAAATTGGTGAACCTCGTTACATCTTGTGTTGTGTGATGCTCTCTTGTGATACTTGCATTATCTAATTTAAATCTTCATTGTTTTAGTATTAAGAGTTGTAGATTTGAATTTAAATAGCTACACTGATTCACCCCCCCTCTCAGTGTCATTGTGAGACTAACAAAGGCTTGTAGCCTAACTTATTGATGATGCTACCTAAACCATCCAACTTTCTGGATCACCATCGCTCATGTGGTGGTGTACCATTGGCTCCCACCTTTGACATGTCGATAGTGATATTGCGAGGTTCACTACGCATGGGATGTGAATAGACCTATGATCAGAAGCGGGCCTGTATACATGCCCTTGAATGGGCAAATATTGATATCTTCTATACTCTAAATTTGGAGGTATGGAACCTCCTATAGACCTAGTATGTAGGGGTACCAAATTGGCCCCTTGTATGACATACTCAACCGATCCTGTGGATGCATGTGCACTGCAATCTCAGTAATGGTCTCCAAGTGGAGCACCCTCATGCTGAGAGGCTCTATGCTCTATCCTATGTCTAGAAGTGTGTACAGAAGCTCCTCTATTGGGGGTGCACTCAATGGTGTCCCCTCATGTTGAATTTTCTCCTCTAATGCTCACCGAATGATGTTCAAGAAGCGCATGTCGGCAAGGGTTCAATACATTTTGTTGTGAATCTGGTGGGGCTTGGTCATTCGCATCAAGCTTAAGCCTTTGTCGACCTCCTCGTGTCTCCACCATGGTGTACCTAATGTCTAGATTTATCTTTTATTATGCAAACAAGGTACACAATGGTGATTATCTTGAATTAACTTTTAAAATGTGAGCCCTAAACTATTTGATGTTGTTTCATGATTTATTGTATCAATATTAGAAACTCTTATCGTGTTTGAAAGCTTGTTGGATGATAATATTAGTTTAATTGGATTTCAATTGTATACTCATAGCTCGACAACCTGGCTATGAACTCCAGGCCGTGTAATCCAACCTATAATGTGTGGTAATGAAGCCCACACACGATCAGGGAGCACAGGTCCTCCCAGATCCTCACCCGTTTTCACCCAGTCAGCGTCACACCCTTCGAAGAGGAGTATATGCAAATTTTCTAGGCTATGAAAGGTTCTTAGATCCGGTATTGGTCTAGAACATAAGGTACATGGGATTTGGGCCAATGGATGGAAATCACCTCCACTGTCGTTGAAACCCTACTAGTGGTTGGATGTCACTTCCAACTCACTAGCGTTTAATTGAAACGTGGTGTGTGTGGTTCATTTTAATTATTGCATGAAAAGAAAATGCATCATACACCATTCATGCTCATTTCCTATGTGGTATGCAACAAAAGAACTTTTCAAATTCAGAAAATGCAAGCTACTTCATACATTGTCTTTTCGATAATGCACTTTATGATGTAAATGGCCACTGATTGGGCATTAGACATGTAAACCAACACATAATTTAATCTAGCATGCTGTATTCTAGGGCAAACTCTACTCAGAGGTCCACTGTTCCTAGCAGTGCCTAACTAAAACGTTAAAATAATTGAAACCCTAGGACCTAATCCATTTTCCTTTTCTTTTTATGTGTCCTAATTAAATCTCCTTTTCACGCAAACTAGAAAAACACAGGCAATAAAAATAGAAACAGGGGTTAAATATGGGACCTACCTCTGATCCTCATATAATAAAGCTTTGAATCCCTACTGTCTTCTGTGTCTACTATAAACTATAGCTTTGTCGCACGGTTGCTACTGTAGACTACGTCTTGAAGCCACATGACAACTACGGTTTGCACCTAATATCCAAAAACATAAAAAGGTCAGAAATCAGAGGCTAAAAATGTAGAGTTCCACCATGATCGCCTTCTGTGACCACCAAAACAGCCTCACACCTATGCTTCCTATTGCATAAAATGAAATAAGAGAAACAAAGTAGATGCATGTGAAATTGAAAACAAATGGGAAGAAGAAAAACACTTTTATTCCATTATAAAGAAGCCAATTCCATTTACAATTATGTCCCTCTTAGGGATACCATTTTGATACTCTTATTACAATAGGAAAAGCAATGTTCCCTCTCAAGGGTAAATGTGAGTTTTAGGCCCTTCGGGGTGACACGAACTGCTCTAGGGTGGAGTTAACCCTCTTCTCCGTGTTGAGGGAGGAATTGGATGGTTGAGTCTCCTTTGAATCTGCTTCTTGCGGTAAATAAACAACATAAAAGCATTAATAGCATAGGCAACCTCTCATGATGAGGCCCTTTAAGGAATATGAACATAAAAATGCCATAACACAAATAAAATAAAGAAAACGAATAAAGCATATGAACCCTATGCAATGCTTGAAAATATTAATTGAAACATGTGACTAGAAAGTACAACTATCTATCTAGTGGATTGATTGCATGAAATGAAGCATGATAACATGAAAATGAGCTAATTATGTCTTATTTGCCATAATGAAATAAACTTGATGAAAATCCTAATTCTATTACTCAGGGTCTCTAAAATGCTAAATAAACCACTAAGATGCTTAATCTAACCTAGTGAAATACAATGCAAAAAGAACAGTAAGGAGGTCTTTCACCGATTGCAAACCGTGGCTCAAATGAGCGGTCTGCACTGTATACCATGGCTATCAGCCACAATGGGCAACAAAGTAGTTTTCTATAGCGACCCTGAGAATGCATGCATCGACCCCTTTTCTAACCCTACTTGCAATGTTATTAAAATACCGAAGATGAAATGGAAAGACAAGAGGAAAAAGCATATAACACGAAATAACAAAGACATATCTCTTTATTGATATTGAAGCTCGGTTACATGTTGGTCCCTCTTAGGGATACCCATTTCGATACTATAAATTACAAATAAGCAAGGAGTGCACCTTCTGCGAAGAGGTGGTGCATTTATAAAATCTTCCCAGTTCCGCACACGAAAATGTATGAGAGCTTACAAATGCCTCCTTCTCCAGGTATGTTTCCTAGAGGGATCCCCTTTTGCTCTCGTATGTTGGAAAATTCATCCGATGTACCTGTGGCCCTGCAAGCAATGAAACAACAGTACATGTTTAGGTGTCCGATATTGCCTCCCCATATGAGGTTGTTAGTAATCAAAGAATGTAATGGAAATATGGTAAAACTATGCCATGAAATCATGTAAATCTATGCTAATGATATGAAAACATAAAGAAATAGAATAAAAGAAGCTATGTCTAAAACCTAAGCTAAGCTCATGGGCCACTGTCCAAGACAATGATCGCTAAAGTAAACCTTGCTCTCTTTGCCCTAAAGATATGGGTCAAAGCCTATATCTGATGTTGAAATAATAGGTGTTATGCTCTTCAATCCGTCAGTGCTTCATCGTACACGTGATATCAAAGAGAACTCTCCAAGTCTCGAAAGCTCTCCTCAAAAATATGTCTCTTTGATTCTCTCTCATATCTCCTGTCCTCTTGTGATAATTGATAAAAGATCTCTGGATATGTTCTTTGGTGCTCTTAGGCTTACACCTTTTATAGTGTGAAACCCTAGGTCTATGTCCAAGCCTTGGAAATGAATTTCTAATGCGTAGTGCAAGTTAGAATGAGAAGCTTTTGTCCATTGTCTATATTTGAAGGCCACTTAATTGAAATCTAACTGCCCACTTGAGTCTTCTATGCGAACTAGTCGTTAGCATGAGAAGCCTTTGTCCTTTATTTATGCTTGGAGGTTAGTTAACTTAAGTATAAATGCAAAATCAAGTCTCCTACATGAACTGGTCGTGAAAAGGAATGCAAAGTTACTCCCGCTCACCTTTATTGCATGTAGACTGCCACTTCTGCCCAATATTGTGTCTATTTGTCAAAAAAATGCTTCTTATGGCTTAGCCTCTGTCGTCTGCAGTGGCTAATATTTGGCCATTGTCGTCTGCAGCGGCTAAGGTCTGGTCACTCTAGTCTCGAGCGGTTAGGATCTGGCCACTCTTGGGTTGAGCAGCCAAGCTTGGATGGCTTGAAAAGGCACCAAATGAGTGGTGAAAACCACTGTTGATGCTTGGAAAGTCCAATATTATGTCTTATGATCTTATGAGTGTGTGTATGTGAGTAGATCCCATAAGCATGTCATGATTTAGGTGTCTACATATGCCCATTTTTGCGATGCGCTTTGTGGAAAACTGTTGGTCACGAATCCGCCTAGTCATATAAAATGCACCCTAGACCCGACCAACATTGAAAGGCCGAGAGAAAGAGAAGTCTCCCGGGCCAATCTCCAGAGAGGGCTGGCTCCCAAACTAATCTAAACTGATTTCAAGGTTTAGGGTTAGAAATAATAGAAAGAGATGGAAATATGGCTGAAGCCGATAGTTGATAGGGAGAACAACCTCAGATAGCAAATAACCTCAAACTAAATCCTGAAGATAAGCAACAACTGATTCTTAGAATGCACATACAGAAATTGGATCAAACATTGACCATAAGTTTGCCTTCAATTATACTTCAAATGTTCAAATGAAAACATAGCCAAATTCAGAACAATAGAATTCAACTTATATTTTAGCACTTGACTAAGTAGAAGTGAATTACATAGAAAGCATCACATGAACATCAGTTTGGATCACCAACTCAAAAGACTCTAAGAACAGAGCAAAATGCATTTAGGATTTTTGCTTCAATTTTTGCAAAAAGGTCCTCCCCTTTTCTTGAGATGTACATTAGTATTTATAGAGGTCTTCCCTCTCCCTTTCGAATCGCAACATTTAAAACATAAAACAGATTTTGAAGAGGAGATCCACAAAATATGCACTTGAAAAGAGAAACAATCCCCCTAAATCTGCCTCGGAGAAATCACATTCCCTGCTTTTATGGATCAAGTTTGAAAATCGAACGAAAACAAGGGACCAGATTTCTTCATTAAATGACTGTTCTCGAGGCATGCTTGAAGTGTTAGGAGATCACGAACAAGAGCTTTTAATATCGGAGGCATCTTTAATTTTGGTGGCTTCGAAAACTGCATGATTTAACACGTTCTCCCATCTTGCGCACATAAGTAAATAGCGAAACATTTAATTTTGGAGCCTCTTTGACCTCGATCTCAAAACCAATTGGAGAGCTTTTAAAACATTACTTCGTTCGATCCTCATTTTCTCCTTATGTTCTCCTATGCAATATGAAGAAAAATGCGGACAGAACTTTATTGGGCCTTTGTTGTCGCTTCTGTCATGAAAATGCGACATGTCATGAAATCGTGACATTTTTCCCTCGTTGCTTTCTCCTGTTGCTACCAGTCACAAAAACGTGACATGTCACGAAATCATGACAATATTCTCTCGCTTTGCCCTTTCATTGCCTTTAGTCGTGAAAACGTGACGTGTCATGAAATCACGACATCCTCCTCTCGCTTGGCTTTCATCTTCTTTACTTCCATGAAAACACGACATGTCACGAAATCATGACATTCTCCTCTCATTTTGTTCCTTCGCTGCTCCTTGTCGCAAAAATGTGACAAGTCACGAAATCGCCACGAAATCATGACATGTCGTGAAATCACGACATTTCGTACTTGGCGCTGTCCTTTTCTCTTTCTCACCGCAAAAATGTGACAAGTCATAAAATCATGACATGTCACGAAATCGTGACAATTTTCTCTTGCCTTGTACTTTTCTGCTTTCTCTCTGCGAAAACGTGACAAGTCACGAAATTGCGACATGTCGCGAAATTGCGACATGTCGCGAAATCGTGACATCTTTCTCCTGCCTTGTACTTTTCTGCTTTCTCCCTGCAAAATGTGATAGGTCGCGAAAATGCGACATGTCGCGATATCGCGACATTTTCTGTGCTTAGCTTTTTTCTGCATCGGACGTCGCGAAATCGCAATAGGTCGCGATATCACGACATTTTTAACTTACTTTGCTTTGGCACAAAACTTGTAGAGATTTTTGTTTTTTACTTATTATCCCTTTTGAGGTGCTTGGAGGGACAAACAGAGGAGTGAGTATCTCTACAATTTGTGCATTATTTTGCATGAACAACAACAAAAAAAAATGTGGCAAAAATGCCAACATTCTTGGTGGCTCTCGGGGTATACAGTTCTGCTGTATGCACGAACCCCAAGCCTTTATTCATTGGGCAACAGAGTCAAGAAGCTGGAGGAGCAGAAGAAGTGAGTGCTGGTTGATGTTGGACATTTCTGCGGGCTGCTGCAACAAGCTCTTGCTGGCGCTCGACACTTAAAATAGGACTTTCAACAAAAATTTGAGGAATAGCAAAACTTCCCTTATTCCTTTAACTACTGCATTTTGCCTAGCTCAGTTGAGCTGGGTAATCACCGAGTGCTGTGAAAGGGTCTCCATGGCCATGGTGAGAAGCACTTGGGTTGCAAAAATGGGAATGAATGGGGTGATGACCGGCAGATGTGCAGGCCGTGGAACGGGAATGGTGAATGATGGAATGGTGGAAGATGGAGGAGTAGAAGCGGTAGATACAACAACTGAAGAGGGCGCTACTGTGCTACCAGCTGCTGGGATTCCATGAAAATAGATAATGAAATGGAAGTAGATGGGATGGAGAAAGCGGTGGGAACTATGGAGAAGTGCTCAAAAGACAAAGGATTGGAAGAAAGGGGAAGTGAAGAAAAGGGAACATCAGAGAGGGGAGTAGAAACAACAGTAATGGCTTGATTATGTACAGTGGAAGAAGGAGTGGGAGAGGAAGGGAATGAAAATAAGGAAGTGGAAGAAAGAAGTAGATGGAAGCCACTACCTACTGGGAAGGAAAAGAAAAAGAGAGAGAAATAGACATACCTACGGGCTCGTGTGCAAAAGGAGCCGAAGTTGATGAATTTTTTTTTTTTGTGTATGTACAAGGTAACACTGTGTTTTCACATCATGAAATGTAGGCTTTCAAATGAAATCCGTTCACTGAGATAGGAAGTGAATTACCTTCCAAGTCCTCAAGATAAAATGAATTTGCTGCACTTGTACTGGCAATCCGGAATGGACCCTCCCACAGAGCGTCAAATTTCTTGTGCATCCCTGGCTTGGCCTTCTTTTCATTCCACTTTAAGACTAAATCACCCACTTTGAATGTGCGGTCAGTAGAACCTTTGTGAAACCATTTTGAAACCGCTTGTGAATGCTTAGCAAACTCATCATAGGCCAAAGAACGTTGCTCTTCCAGCTGCAACAACTGAGCCAATCGTATGTTCATAGGATCCATATTTTCTTCATCGTCTGGGAATTCCTTCAATTGTTGCAAGGCGAGCAGTTCTAAATGAATAGGCAATCTTGCCTCTTTCCCATATACCAGGGCGTATGGTGAAGTCTTGATAGACTTCTTGATCAAAATTCTATCTGCCCATAAGGCCTGATTCAGAAAAAGGTGCCAAGATCTCTTATTATCCCCCAAGGATCTCTTTAAAATCCGCAGCAAGTTCTTGTTTGTAGATTCCGCCAAGCCATTCCCCTGAGGGTAATAATTAGAGGATGTCTTCAGAAAAATACCGTACTTATTTGCAAATTCTCCTAGCTTGGCTCCAATGAATGGAGTTTTGTTGTCTGTGATAATGGCATCAGGAATGCCAAAACGCATGATCAGTCCTTCAATGAAAGTGATTACCACATCCTGATTTGCAGCCTTGGTTGGAATGGCCTCAGACCATCTTGTAAAATAATCAGTAGCCGTCAAGATGTACTTGTGTTCGATTGAAGAGTTTGGATCAATGATCCCAATAAAGTCTAGCCCCCACTACTGAAAAGGTGCTTCTACTTGAATTGGATGTAGGGGCAATGGTGCATTTCTGATCCGTCCCGTATACCTTTGGCATTTGTCGCAAGCTTGAGCAATCTTGAAAGTATCCACGAACAAAGTTGGCCAATAGTAACCAGCCCAAATAATCTTTAAGGCCATAGGCCTACCAGCGTAATGTCCTCTCGACATGCCAGAATGAAACTCCTCCAGGAATCTAGCTTTCTTGGGTTCCTTAATGCACCTTAGGAGAACTCCATCAATGTTTTTGAAGAACAATCCCTCGGGCAACAATACATACCTAAGAGCTTGTAGGTGAAACCTTCTCCGTTGTGAAGCATTTAATTGTGGGGGACATCTACCCGTTGAAAAATACTCAACAAGGTCGTCTTCCCAATCTTGGCCTTGTGCAAAGATGTTCACTAGATTCCTTTCTTCAGTAGGGTCGTTCACTTGATGATCAACTATCTCAGAGGCCGCAGTTTTTGCTAATTGCTGGCATAAGGCCTTACCTCGCACCAACTTGGTTGGATGGATCTCAACATCGAACTCTTGAATTTTGGTGACCCAACCGACACGCTTATCGCCCATCTCGCCCTGAATGATGAAGTTCCTTACATCGGGGTGGATGACGTAGACGATCGTCTTGCTCTGAGATACAAAGTGCCTGAACTTTTTGAGAGACTTCATGATAGCATAGACCTGCTTCTCAATGAAATTGTATTTCTTCTCATGGGGTAAGATAACCTAGCTAAGGAAAGCAATGGGTCTTTCATCCCCATCGTCTCCTTTCTGTGTAAGCACTATAGCATAGCTTTCGTCCTCTCCAACTGCATACAGAATGAAGTCCTTAGAATAATCCGGATTGATCAACACAGGGGCTTGTGCAATTCTATATTTAATCTCCCAAAATGCGTCTTTCCTCTGAGTTGTCCACTTGAACTCCGCATATTTCTTTAATAGCTCAATCATGGGCTTGACTACTCGGGCAAAGTCAAAAATAAATTTTTTGACAAAATTGATTTGCTCGAAGAAAGATTGCAACTCTTTCTTATTGGCAGGGAGCGATAGTTTCTTCAAAGCTTCAACTCTCGATGGATCAATTGCCAAACCGTTCTCTGAGATGACATGTCCCAAGAGCTTACCTTCCTTTACTATGAAAATGGACTTCTTTGGGTTGATGGAAATGCCAAACTCCCGACATTTCTCAAATATTTGCCTCAAATGAGAACAATGTTCTTCTCGTTTGTGCGAAAAGATAGTCATATCATCGAGATAGATGACAATGATCTTATTTAAAAGCTCCCCAAATGTGATGTCCATGGCCCTTTGAAACGTAGCCCCAACATTGGACAATCCGAAGGGCATGCGGCGATAGGCAAAGGTACCCCACTTGGTTGTGAACGCGGTTTTGTGCTGATCCTCATCCCTGACCCAAATTTGATTGTATCCAGAGAATCCATCTAGCAATGAAAAGCGTTGAGCCCCAGCAACAACGTGAAGGATCTAATCAATGCGAGGCAATGGGTAGTGATCCTTCAAGGATGCTCGGTTCAAGTTTCAAAAATCCACACACAACCATATATCTCCATTTTTCTTACGGACCGAAACCAAATTAGCAACCCAAGTCGAGTGCTTAATCGGATATATAATCTTGGCCTACAACATCTTCGCAAGTTTGGCCTTCATGAGGGCTTCAATATTTGGGTTCATCGGTCTCTGCTTCTGCCTAAAGGGTTTGACTCCTTCTTCCAGCTCGATAGTGTGCTGAATGATCTCTTTATCATATCCCCTCAGATCCTCGTAGCTCCAGGCCACGATGTTAGAAAACTCTTGACACAATTGTATGATCTCTTGCAATTCAATGGGAGTAGAATCAGTCCCAATTTTGATGACCTTATCAGCCTCCAACTGAAGCTCCATGTACTCTTTCTCGTCGACCTCGATCCGATGCTTCTTGGATCGATCATTCTGATAAAACAAGCTTTCTAGAGTAATGAGGCCTTTAGGAATGTGGTTATTCCACAACTAAATCAGGCCTTCGGTTTCTTCACGCTCCAAGGTCCTTCCCTTGATGGTGGCAGCTTCTTGAACCAAAAAGTTAACAATTTTCTCATCGCTATCGAAGACTTGCCAAAAGGTGTCCTTGTGCTGGGACAGAGGGCCTATACACCATTCTCACTATTTTTGGCCTTCTCACCACCTGCTCGATTGGTGAAAAATTTGCTCCCAAGGAAGCTAGCAGGTCAGCATGTCTATTTTGTTCTCGTGGAACGAAACGCATGTTGAGAGCAGAGAACGATTCGAACAGGTCCCTTACCTTGTTGCGATAGTTCTTGAGATAGTGGTGCTTGGACACACACTTATTGGTCACCTGATTGACAATCAGCTCGGAGTCACCAAAGATTTGCAACTTTCGTGCTCCAAGTTTCTCAGCCTTCTTGAGGCCTAGGCATAAAGCCTCATATTCTGCTGCATTATTTGTGTAGCTCCAGGTCAAACAATATGAATAGGATCGTTGAATCCCAGAAGGTAATACTAGAACAATCCCAGCTCCAGCGCCATTTCTACATCGTGCTCCATCGAAATAGAGCTTCCAGAGCTGGTCTTGACTTTCATCATTCTTTTCTTTAGCCTTTTCAGGCTTAAAAATGGAGTAACACCCCAAGTCAGTTTCCATCATGGCATTGAAATTGGCCATGGAAAATTCATTTTTTGGGCGGAGCTCTTCCAAAGCTTCTTCCATTAAGTCAAGCTCGCCAAATTCTTTAGACATCATGTGCACCGAATTTGCTAACCTATCCATTTCATCTATTCTCTCCACATGAAATGTGGAAGGCTTCTCATTGAAAATTTTCACCTTTTTACCTTTATGGATCACCTCCAAATGAGTAAAATCCAAAGAAAGGTAACCCTCGAGTTTAGCCGTGAACTCTCGGGAGAGACACATACCAAAACATGGCTCTAGGTCCACTACTATGATATCCTGGATCACAGTAATCTGAGGCATGGCGTGCAGGGAGATAGGAACATCCTTAATTACGCCCACCGTCTTTATTGAGGTACCATCTAGCTGCAAAACTCTCATGCTAGTCCTTGTATATTCCATGCCTATGACATCACATACTACCTTAGGCATGACAGTAGTAGCTGCTCCTGAGTCAATGAGGCAATTATGCACCACATGTCCCTCCATTCTCAATGAAAGATAAAAAGGTGGTGGTCTATTTTTTCGGTGACTGAAGAGGTCAGAGTTTGAGCCATAACTACTTGGGATGGAGCCTTCCCCTTACTTTGTGTGGTCTTCAAGGATTCTTGTAAGAGATTCACCTGTCCAGGCAGTTGCAAGGTGTCATACAGACTTACCTTGGTTGGTATCCTTTTGAGTTCTTCGACGATGTTGTACTCCATCAAAATCGGCTCTCTCCCTCCACTAGCAAATTCAAATCTGCTTCTATATTGTTGGGTGGCCTCCACTCACTTCCGTTTAGTCAACGATGGATACCGCAACGTCTCTCTAGCTTGTTCCTTCATTTTTGCTTATGGCTGGGAGGTAGAAGCCTTAGCTTGCAACCTCTCTTTTGCTTGTGGTGGAAGCAAATCCTTCGATAAAATAGGTGGGTCTTGTTGCGGGGCTAGAGGATCATGAGTCTTTGCAAGTATTTGTTGCTTTGTTGCTTGTGCAGGAGGCACTTTCAATGGCTCCATCTTAGCCGGATCTACCACCATTGGTTTCTTGCCGTTGCGTGTCAAGACTGCAATGTATTCCTCAGGAGACATCACGAAATTATGATCCACCTCTCGAATCATGTTTATACGGCTCCCCATAAGAACTTGTAAATAATTTTGGTGGACCATGCAAGTGGACTCATCATGTGGGTCGTTGCATGAAGAACACCAGTAATATGGCTCATGTGAAACTTCAGAGGGGCCAACCTCTTCACTTACCAGGATCGCTGAGTTCCTCTCAGGTACTTTTTCTATAACCTTGCTAGAAGCAACTTGCTCTCTAGTTACCGTTGGAATAAATCTTCGTGGCTAAAATTTCCTTTCCGCCTCTCTCTGCTCCATAGATGTCATCTTGTTAGTGAGGGCTCTCATGTCCGGTTGAATTTCTTACAAAATAGCCAATTGAGGATCTGGGCTTGACAACACAGGGGTGCCAGTAGAGGTAATGGAACTGGTGGAGAAGGTAATGCAAGAGTTGGAACTGGAGAGGTTAACTGTGGAATGGGAACCATAGGTACCGAAGTTGTGGGAGGATTCCATGAAGATGAAGGGTACATGGATGGAGCAGTGTAAGATGTGGAGGCTGCACCTATAAGCTGGTATTGTGAAAGCTTAGGAAAAATGGGCATAGTCATTTTCGAAGGCAATTTCCCAATGGAAATCAGATTGGCCTTAGCCTTCTGTGCTTGGGAATATAGTGCAGGAAAGGTTTTAACGTTGGACATCCTAATGTTCATACTAATATCTGAGTAGAAATCCCTAAGATAGTAAAATGCCGCTTGGTCATTAGTAGGGCAGAGACCATCAGGAACTCTCTGCCAAGTTCGGGCAAACCTAACGTTGAAATCCACTATCTCCTCTTGATGATGCCTCTTGATATTAGTAAATTGATGCAAAAAAGAAAATGGGTTCGCTTGCTCATTGAACCCTTTGATTAGCATCTCTACTAATTGATCCCATGAATTTATGGAGTTGGGAGACGGATCTATACCAGCACAATAACTTACCGCGGAGTGACAACATGAGTAATTTTATCATGACATCTTCATCTGTGATATTATGAATTGTAGCCAAGGATGCCACATATGACACATGCTCATACATGGTCTTTCCAGTCCCATCATATGTAGGCAAAGCCTTTAATGTTGTAGTAGGAACTGGATTTTGAAAAGGTAGGTCCAATGCTCCCGAATGGTTCCAAGCAGGAAATTGATGTGGAGGAGGTTGTTGACTAGCCATTTGCACTGCTGGATTTGGATGTACTAGCAAGATCATAGCAGTACTGGGAGGAGTCGAAGATGGCACAAACTGACCCGCCACTTGCAAAGAGATGGCAAATGACGAGATCACAGGACTTACCAATCTTGAGCGCTCCCTCCAGGACTTACCAAGAAGTCTATCAAGACTTCACCATACACCCTGGTATACGGGAAAGATGCAAGATTGCCTATTCATTTAGAACTGCCTGCCTTGCAGCAATTGAAGGAATTCATAAACAATGAAGAAAATATGGATTCTATGAACATACGATTGGCTCAGTTATTGCAGTTGGAAGAGCAACATTCTTTGGCCTATGATGAGTTTGCTAAGCATTCATAGGCAATTTCAAAATGGTTTCACAAAGGTTCTACTGACCGCACATTCAAAGTGGGTGATTTAGTCTTAAAGTGGAACAAAAAGAAGGCCAAGCTAGGGATGCACAAGAAATTTGATGCTTTGTGGGAGGGTCCATTCCGGATTGCCAGTACAAGTGTAGCAAATTCATTTTATCTTGAGGACTTGGAAGGTAATTCACTTCATATCTCAGTGAATGACTTTCATTTGAAAGCCTACATTTCATGATGTGAAAACATAGTGTTACCTTGTACATACAAAAAAAAAAAAATCATCAACTTTGGCTCCTTTTGCACACGAGCCCGCAAGTATGTCTATTTCTCTCTCTTTTTCTTTTCCTTCCCAGTAGGTAGTGGCTTCCATCTACTTCTTTCTTCCACTTCCTTATTTTCATTCCCTTCCTCTCCCACTCCTTCCATTGTACATAATCAAGCCATTACTGTTGTTTCTACTCCCCTCTTTGATGTTCCCTTTTCTTCACTTTTCCTTTCTTCCAATCCTTTGTCTTTTGAGCACTTCTCCACAATTCCCACTGCTTTCTCCATCCCATCTACTTCCATTTTATTATCTGTTTTCATGGAATCCCAGTAGCTGGTAGCACAGTAGCACCCTCTTCAGTTACCGTATCTATCGCTTCTACTCCTCCATCTTCCACCATTCCATCACTCACCATTCCCGTTCCATGGCCTGCACATCTATCGGTCATCACCCCATTCATTACCGTTTTTGCAACCCAGGTGCTTCTCACCACTGCCATGGAGACCCTTTCACAGCACTTGGTGATTACCCAGCTCAACCGAGCTAGAAAAAATGCAGTAGTTAAAGGAATAAGGGAAGTTCTGCTTTTCCTCAAATTTCAGCTGAAAGTCATGTTTTAAGTGCCGAGCGCCAACAATAGCTTGTTGCAGTAGCCCACAGAAATGTCCAAAATCAACCAACACTCACTTCTTCTGCTCCTCCAACTTCTTGACTCTGTTGCCCAATGAATAAAGGCCTGGGGTTCGTGCATACAACGAAACTGTATACCCCGAGAGCCGCCAAGAATGTTGGCATTTTTGCCACATTTTTTTTGTTGTTGCTGTTCATGCAAAATAATGCACAAATTGTAGAGATACTCACTCCTCTGTTTGTCCCTCCAAGCACCTCAAAAGGGATGATAAGTAAAAAACAAAAATCTCTACAAGTTTTGTGCCAAAGCAAAGTAAGTTAAAAATGTCGCGATATCGCGACATGTCACATTTTCCTGACTAGTTGCGGTTTCACGGCGTTCGATGCAAAAAAAATTAAAGCACAAAAAATGTCGTAATATCACGACATGTCGCATTTTCCTGACCTGTCACATTTTTGCGCTAGAAAGTAGCAAAGGAAGCAGTAAAGGCAAAGTTGTCGCGACATCGCGACATGTCACATTTTTGCGATCTGTCGCATTTTTGTGGCAGACGGTGGCAAGAAAGCAAAGTGATAGGCGGATGTCACGATTTTTCTCAATACAACAGCAAAGGGGAGCGCTAAGGAAAAATGTCATGATTTTGCGACATGTCGCGATATCGTGATCCGTCACATTTTTGCGCCAGGAAAGTGAAGAAGGAGCAAGATGGTACAGAATGTCACGATATCGCGACATGTCACATTTTCACAGCAGGAAAGCGAGGAAGGAGCAAGATGGTATGGAATGTGACAATATTGCGATAGGAAAGCGAGGCGGTAACGAAGGAGAAGACAGAAAATTATCATGATTTTGGGACATGTCACGATTTTGCTACTTGTATTTTCACGAGGAGAAAGCAGAAAAGTACAATGCAAGAGAAAAATGTCATGATTTCGCAACATGTCGCAATTTCATGACTTGTCGCGTTTTCGTGGAGAGAAAGCAAAAAAGTTCAAGGCAGGAGAAAATTGTTGTGATTTCGTGACATGTCACGATTTCGTGACTTGTCACGTTTTCACGATGAGAAAGCAGAAAGTACAACGCCAAGTACGGAATGTCGTGATTTCACGACATGTCACGATTTCACGACTTGTCACATTTTCATGACAAGGAGTAGTGAAGGAACAAAACGAAGGTGAAATGTCACGATTTTGCGACATGTCACATTTTTGCGGAAGTAAAGACGACAAAAACCAAGCGAGAGGAGGATGTCATGATTTTGTGACACGTTGCATTTTCACGGCTAAAGGTGATGGAAGGGCAAAGTGAGAAGATTTTCATGATTTCGTGACACGTTGCGTTTTTGCTACTGGTAGCAACAGGAGAAAGCAACGAGGGAAAAATGTCGCGATTTTGCGACATGTCGTATTTTTGCGACAGAAGAGACAAAAAAGGCCCAACAAAGTTCTGTTCGCATTTTTCTTCATATTGCATAGGAGAACGTAAGGAGAAAATGAGGATCAAACAAAGTAATGTTTTAAAAGCTCTCCAATTGGTTTTGAGATCGAGGTCAAAGAGGCTTGAAATTTAAATGTTGCACTACTTACCTATGTGTGCAAGATGGGAGAACATGTTAAATCATGCAATTTTCAAAGCCACCAAAATTAAAGATGCCTCCGGTATTAAAAGCTCTTGTTCATGATCTCCTAACACTTCAAGCATGCCCCGAGAACAGTCATTTAATGAAGAAATCTGGTCCCTTGTTTTTGTTCGATTTTCAAACTTGATCCATAAAAGCAAGGAATGTGGTTTCTCCGAGGTAGATTTAGGGGGATTGTTTCTCTTTTCAAGTGCATATTTTGTGGATCTCCTCTTCAAAATATGTTTTATGTTTTAAATTTTGCGATGCGAAAGGGAGAGGGAAGACCTCTATAAATACTAATGTACATCTCAAGAAAAGAGGAGGACCTTTTTGCAAAAATTGAAGCAAAAATCCTAAACGTATTTTGCTCTGTTCTTAGAGTCTTTTGAGTTGGTGATCCAAACTGATGTTCATGTGATGCTTTTTGTGTAATTCACTTCTACTTAGTCAAGTGCTAAAATATAAGTTGAATCAGTCCCAATTTGATGACCTTATCAGCCTCCAACTGAAGCTCCATGTACTCTTTCTCATCAACCTCGATCTGATGCTTCTTGGACTGATCATTCTGATAAAACAAGCTTTCTAGAGTAATGAGACCTTTAGGAATGTGGTTAGTCTGCAACTGAATCAGGCCTTCAATTTCTTCACGCTTCAAGGTCCTTCTCTTGATGGTGGCAGCTTCTTGAACCAAAAAGTTAACAATTTACTCATCGTTATCCAAGACTTGCCAAAAGGTGTCCTTGTCTGGGACAGAGGGCCTATACACCATTCTCACTATTTTTGGCCTTCTCACCACCTGCTCGATTGGTGAAAAATTTGCTCCCAAGGAAGCCAACTGGTCAGCATGTCTATTTTGTTCTCGTGGAACAAAATGCATGTTGAGAGCAGAGAACAATTCAAACAGGTCCCAGACCTTGTTGCGATAGTTCTTGAGATAGTGGTGCTTGGACACACACTTATTGGTCACCTGATTGACAATCAGCTTGGAGTCACCAAAGATTTGCTACTGTCGTGCTCCAAGTTTCTCAGCTTTCTTGAGGCCTAGGCATAAAGCTTCATATTTTGCTACATTATTTGTGCAGCTTCAGGTCAAACAATATGAATAGGATCGTTGAATCCCAGAAGGTAATACTAGAACAATCCCAGCTACAACACCATTTCTACATCGTGCTCCATCGAAATAGAGCTTCCAAAGCTGGTCTTGACTTTCATCATTCTTTTCTTTAGCCTTTTCAGGCTTAAAAATGGAGTAACACCCCAAGTCGGTTTCCATCATGGCGTAGAAATTGGCCATGGAAAATTCATTTTCTGGGCGGAGCTCTTCCAAAGCTTCTTCCATTAAGTCAAGCTCTCCAAATTATTCAGACATCATGTGCACCGAATTTGCTAACATGTCCATTTCATCTATTCTCTCCACATGAAATGTGGAAGGCTTCTCATTGAAAATTTTCACCTTTTTACCTTTATGGATCACCTCCAAATGAGTAAAATCCAAAGAAAGGTAACCCTCGAGTTTAGCCGTGAACTCTCAGGAGAGACACATACCAAAACATGGCTCTTAATCCACTACTATGATATCCTGGATCACAGTAATCTGAGGCATGGCGTGCAGGGAGATAGGAACATCCTTAATTAAGCCCATCGTCTTTACTGAGGTACCATCTAGCTACAAAACTCCCATGCTAGTCCTTGTATATTCCATGCTTATGACATCACATATCGCCTTAGGCATGACGAGTAGTAGCTGCTCCGAGTCAATGAGGCAATTATGCACCACATGTCCCTCCATTCTCAATGAAAGATAAAAAGGTGGTGGTCTATTTTTTTTTATGACTAAAGATTTCAGAGTTTGAGCCATAACTACCTGGGCTGGAGCCTTCCCCTTACTTTGTGTGGTCTTCAAGGATTCTTGTAAGAGATTCACCTGTCCAGACAGCTACAAGGTGTCATACAGACTTACCTTGGTTGGTATCCTTTTGAGTTCTTCGATGATGTTGTACTCCATCGAAATCGGCTCTCTCCCTCCACTAGCAAATTCAAATATGCTTCTATATTGCTGGGTGGCCTCCACTCAATGCCATTTAGTCAATGATGGATACCGCAACATCTCTCTAGCTTGTTCCTTCATTTCTGCTTGCGACTGGGAGGTAGAGGCCTTAGCTTGCAACTTGTATTTTGCTTGTGGTGGAAGCAAATCCTTCGATAAAATAGGTGGGTCTTGTTGCGGGGCTAGAGGATCATGAGTATTTGTAGGTATTTATTGGTTTGTTGCTTGTGCAGGAGGCACTTTCAATGATTCCATCTTAGCCGGATCTACCACCATTGGTTTCTTGTCGCTGCATGTCAAGACTACAATGTATTCCTCAGGAGACATCGCGGAATTATGATCTACCTCTCAAATCATGTTTATACGGATCCCCGTAATAACTTGTAAATAATTTTGGTGGACCATGCAAGTGGACTCATCATGTGGGTCATTGCATGAAGAACACCAGTAATATGGCTCATGTGAAACTTCAGAGGGGCCAACCTATTCACTTACCAGGATCGCTGAGTTCCTCTCAGGTACTTTCTCTATAACCTTGCTAGGAGCAACTTGCTCTCTAGTTACCGTCCAAATAAATATTTGTGGCTGAAAGTTCCTTTCCGCCTCTCTCTACTCCATAGATGTCATCTTGTTAGTGAGGGCTCTCATGGCCGGCTGAATTTCTTGCAAAACAGACAATTGAGGATCTGGGCTTGAGGACACAGGCGGTGCCTATAGAGGTAATGGAACTGGTGGAGAAGGTAATGCAAGAGTTGGAACTGGAGAGGTTAACTATGGAATGGGAATCATAGGTACCAAAGTTGTGGGAGGATTCCATGAAGATGAAGGGTACATGGATGGAGCAGTGTAAGATGTGGAGGCTGCACCTATAAGCTGGTATTGCGGAAGCTTAGGAAAAATGGGCATAGTCATTTTCAGAGGCAATTTCCAAATGGCAATCAGATCGGCCTCAGCCTTCTATGCCTGGGAATATAGTGCAGGAAAGGTTTGAACATTGGACATCCTAATGTTCATACTAATATATGAGTGGAAATCCCTAAGATAGTAAAATGCCGCTTGGTCATTAGTAGGGCGGAGACCATCAGGAACTCTTTGCCAAGTTCGGGCAAACCTAACGTTGAAATCCACTATCTCCTCTTGATGATGCCTCTTGATATTAGTAAATTGATGCAACAAAGAAAATGGGTCAGCTTGCTCATTGAACCCTTTGATTAGAATCTCTGCTAATTGATCCCATGAATTTATGGAGTTGGGAGACAAGGATCTATACCAGCACAATAACTTACTACGGAGTGACAGCACGAGTAATTTTATCATGGCATCTTTGCCTGTGATATTATGAATTGTAGCCAAGGATGCCACATATGACACATGCTCATACATGGTCTTTCCAGTCCCATCGTATGTAGGCAAAGCCTTTAATGCTGTAGTAGGAACTGGATTTTGAAAAGGTAGGTCCAACGCTCCAAAATGGTTCCAAGCAAGAAATTGACGTGGAGGAGGTTGTTGACCAGCCATTTGCACTGTTGGATTTGGATGTACTAGCAAAGCTCATAGCAGTACTGGGAGGAGTCAAAGATGGCACAAAATGACCCTCCACCTGCGAAGAGATAGCAAATGATGGGATCACAGGACTTACCAATCTTGAGCTCTCCCTCCAGGACTTACCAAGAAGTCTATCAAGACTTCACCATACACCCTGGTATACGGGAAAGAGACAAGATTGCCTATTCATTTAGAACTGCCTGCCTTGCAGCAATTGAAGGAATTCCTTGACAATGAAGAAAATATGGATTCTATGAACATACGATTGGCTCAGTTGTTGCAGTTGGAAAAGCAACATTCTTTGGCCTATGATGAGTTTGCTAAGCATTCACAGGCGGTTTCAAAATGGTTTCATAAAGGTTCTACTGACCGCACCTTCAAAGTGGGTGATTTAGTCTTAAAGTGGAACAAAAAGAAGGCCAAGCCAGGGATGCACAAGAAATTTGACGCTCTGTGGGAGGGTCCATTCCGGATTGCCAGTACAAGTTTAACAAATTCATTTTATCTTGAGGACTTGGAAGGTAATTCACTTCCTATCTCAGTGAATGAATTTCATTTGAAAGCCTACATTTCATGATGTGAAAACATAGTGTTACCTTGTACATACAAAAAAAAAAAAAATCATCAACTTTGGCTCCTTTTGCACACGAGCCCGTAGGTATGTCTATTTCTCTCTCTTTTTCTTTTCCTTCCCTGTAGGTAGTGGCTTCCATCTACTTCTTTCTTCAACTTCCTTATTTTCATTCCCTTCCTCTCCCACTCCTTATTGCATTGTACATAATCAAGCCATTACTGTTGTTTCTACTCCCGTCTCTGATGTTCCATTTTATTCACTTTCCCTTTCTTCCAATCATTTGTCTTTTGAGCACTTCTCCACAGTTCCCACCGCTTTCTCCATCCCATCTACTTCCATTTTATTATCTATTTTCATGGAATCCCAGTAGCTGGTAGCACAGTAGTGCTCTCTTCAGTTACCGTATCTATCGCTTCTACTCCTCCATCTTCCACCATTCCATCATTCACCATTCCCGTTCCATGACCTGCACATCTACCGGTCATCACCCCATTCATTCCCATTTTTGCAACCCAGGTGCTTCTCACCACTGCCATGGAGACCCTTTCACAGCACCTGGTGATTACCCAGCTCAACCGAGCTAGGCAAAATGCAATAGTTAAAGGAATAAGGGAAGTTTTGCTATTCCTCAAATTTCAGCTAAAAGTCTTGTTTTAAGTGTCGAGCGCCAGCAATAGCTTGTTGCAGTAGCCCGCAGAAACGTCCAACATCAACTAGCACTCACTTCTTCTGCTCCTCCAGTTTCTTGACTCTGTTGCCCAATGAATAAAGGCCTGGGGTTCGTGCATACAACAAAATTGTATACCCCGAGAGCTGCCAAGAATGTTGGCATTTTTGCCACATTTTTTTCATTGTTGCTGTTCATGCAAAATAATGCACAAATTGTAGAGATACTCACTCCTCTGTTTGTCCCTCCAAGCACCTCAAAAGGGATAATAAGTAAAAAACAAAAATCTCTACAAGTTTTGTGCCAAAGCAAAGTAAGTTAAAAATGTCGCGATATCGTGACATGTCGCATTTTCGCGACCTGTTGCGGTTTCATGACATCCGATGCAAAAAAAAGTAAAGCACAAAAAATGTTGTAATATCACGACATGTCGCATTTTCCTGACTTGTCACATTTTCATGCTAGAAAGTAGCAAAGGAAGCAGTAAAGGCAAAGTTGTCGCAACATCGCGACATGTCGCATTTTTGCGATCTGTCACATTTTTGTGGAAGACGGTGGCAAGAAAGCAAAGTGATAGGCGGATGTCACGATTTTGCGCAATACAACAGCAAAGGGGAGCGCTAAGGAAAAATGTTGCGATTTCGTGACATGTCGCGATATCGCGATCTGTCACGTTTTTGTGCCAGGAACGCGAAGAAGGAGCAAGATGGTACAGAATGTCATGATATCATGACATGTCACGTTTTCATGACAGGAAAGAGAGGAAGGAGCAAGATGGTACGGAATGTCGCAATATCGCGACAGGAAAGCGAGGCGGTAACGAAGGAGAAGACAGAAAATTGTCGCAATTTTGTGACATGTCACGATTTTACTACTTGTCGTGTTTTCACGAGGAGAAAGCAAAAAAGTACAAGGCAGGAGAAAAATGTCATGATTTCATGACATGTCGCGATTTCATGACTTGTTGCATTTTTGTGGAGAGAGCAAAAAAGTTCAAGGCAGGAGAAAATTGTTGCGATTTCGTGACATGTCGCGATTTCGTGACTTGTCACGTTTTCACGGTGAGAAAGCAAAAAGGACAATGCCAAGTACGAAATGTCATTATTTTGTGACATGTCGTGATTTCATGACTTGTCACATTTTCGTGACAAGGAGCAGCAAAGGAACAAAATGAAGGCGAAATGTCACGATTTTGCGACACGTTGCATTTTCACGGAAGTAAAGACGACAAAAACCAAGCAAGAGGAGGATGTCACAATTTTGCGACATGTCACGTTTTCACGTCTAAAGGCAACGAAAGGGCAAAGTGAGAAGATTTTTGTGATTTCGCGACACGTCGCATTTTCGCAACTGGTAGCAACAGGAGAAAGCAACGAGGGAAAAATGTCATGATTTCGTGACTGTAGACACCAAAACAGCACCAATCCGATTAAGTGACTACAAACACTGATCGCATTGACATACACAGCTTTCAGGGCAGCCCTCAGAGGTCAAACAGTGGTCCTGACCACTCACACAACAGTTTAGAAGGTCGAAAAATGAGCAGAGCAAAGTTGGTCGCAAACTGCAAGCTTCAAATCCTAAACAAGCCTTCAATCTAAAGTGAGCCTTTAACAAACTGCAACCTTCAAACTTCAAGTCTTAAGCAAACAGCAAAACTTTAAGGCAAACCTAGCAAAAAGGGGAACCTTGGCCTTAGACGTCGCGAAATCGCGACGTCACGATTTCGCGTCGCGAAATCGTGACACCTTTGGCCCAGAGGGGAGCCTCGGCCAAAGGTGTCGCGATATCGCGCGTCGCGATATCGCGACACCTTTGGCCCAGAGGGGAGCCTCGGCCAAAGGTGTCGCGATATCGCGCGTCGTGATATCGCGACACCTTTGGCCCCGAGGGGAGCCTCGGCCAAAGGTGTCGCGATATCGCGACACCTTTGGCCCCGAGGGGAGCCTCGACCAAAGGTGTCGCGATATCGCGCGTCGTGATATCGCGACACCTTTGGCCCCGAGGGGAGCCTCGGCCAAAGGTGTCGCGATATCGCGCGTCGCGATATCGCGACACCTTTGGCCCAAGGGGAACCTCGGCCGAAGTGTCGCGATATCGCGACGTCGCGATATCGCGACACTTCGGCAGCGAACACTTCTCCAATCAAAGGCGGACTTTGACGTGGCCGCCACATCCAAGGAATGACCGCCACGTGGCACCCTTGCATGCCCACTTTCAAAGAGACCCCGTGGGTCTATAGAACGGTGGATTCGACCAATCAGAGGCGACACGTCAGCATTCAAGACATTTAATCAGTCAAAGCAATTTAAAGCGGATTTTAACTAAGCGGCGGACTTCACCAACTGCAATAATGAGACGAACAGTCTCAACAACAAATCCGGTCAGAGGCCATGCCTCATAACTACTGATATGATTTTCCAGCGATAATCTCTATGCGAGCCATGTCTCATAATCATCTGACAACGGTCAAATCTCAGCGGCGCCTGCGGACTTAGGGTTTTGACGTTAATATTTCAGAAGCGGAATCTTCTATAAAAACTAGCTCAATGCAATGTAAAGAAGGACCACGAAGCATTTTGTAAACACAACGAAGTGCTGTTCATTTACGACCCGATTGCATCAGTCGATTTTACCTTCCTCACACCAGAATCTCTTACGAAAGAGAGGTTGGTGGGTTGCTTTCAGAGGGTGAAGCCGAACCTTCATACCCGATGATGGATCACAATATTCTACCAATTCGACGACAACACTCAATATAAACGATTATGGGCCTTTCTTTATCGGATTGGCGCCAAAGTCGATTTTTAATGGGGCGGCCCGCTTGGGTACCCTGCATATTTTTAGTTAAAGTTAATATATGTTTTTTTGATATATCCTGAAATTAACAAGCATTTAAAAATTATGTTTTACGTCTATGTTATACTGTATGTTGTTATGTATTTTACAATATGGATTTCAGAAAATGTATATCACGTATTGTCATGTTTAAACAATTTTTTGAATATGTATCGTCGTACTATTGAGGCTTTGGCTCATTCTGCATTTAATCACGTGACTTAAATATTATCTTACATTAAGTTTTTCGAATGTTTACTTGTATAAGTTGTTTTATTCAAATATTTAATCAATATTTGCATGTATTTCTTTTAAACGTTTTATCCTTGAGTCACAGGTGCTACTAAACGTTTTATGGTTTCTCTGAACGCAGGAAAAACAACAGCAAGCAAGGACTGATTAACATAAGCGGCAAACACTGGCCTGCCCATTTCAAATGTGGGCATGCGAAAGGAGATCACTATTCATCTGTTGTAACTAAAAATATGTAATAGAAGAGATGTATTGTAACCGAGCCGAAATGATATTAATAAAAAGGGCTGTGTTCCTGCTATTGATTTGATTACATCCGTGTTATTACATGCATTAAACTAGTTCTATTTTTATTGCATCTTAAGTGTTCTTTTATTTTCGGAATCTCATGCTTTCAGTGGCGATCACGGTGGGACCGTTCCCAAAATTTTTAAATCACAGAAACTAATCAGATTTGCTGTGTTTTAACAGGTACTTTTTTAAGCCGAAGGTCGAAACGACAAATCCGGGAAAGAGGTAACGGTTTCTAACGTCTATGTCATTTTCTTAATTTAATTTTTATTTTATTTTTAATTATTAAAAATTTAAATTTTTTTTTTTTTAATTATTTAAGAAAGGTAGAGGAATTTTTCATAAATTTTTCTTACTTTATTTAATTATTTATTTATTTATGTAATTATTTATTTAATAATTAATTTTTTTTAAAAGAAAGGTAGAGAAATTCTTTATAAAATTTTTCTTGCTTTATTTATTTATTTAATTGCTTAAAAAAAAAAAAAAAAAAATTCAAATTTTTAATTGTTGTTTTCCGGTTTGTAGTGTTTGTTTAGCATAGGGAAAGTCTCTTTCTTTTTGCTGCATGTTTCATTTTTATTACATAAAATGAACCACACACACTTCACGTGATAAATTAAACCAAGGCGCTGGTCGTAAAACCCCAGCCCTTGAGCAAGACCAACGGTGGGTTCATCACCACCTTGGCTTAGCTTTGCATCCATTTCCCCGATTGTCACTGTTGTTAGACGTAAATCCTGACGAAAGCTGACCGAGTGTTGTCGGGGTGATTCCCATGCACGCGAGGATAAGTCTTCTATGGTAGGTGTCATTAACAGGACAATCCCCTTTCTGTACCGCCTATGTTCCACATACCATCCGCTCTCACGTACCTATAGTTTCCCTCTCGTAAGGGCGGGTATATAGAGAGGTTGGTATATCGGTCCGGCAATGGTATATTGAAGGGGCGACCATTTATGGGAGTCATATGAGCCAACATTATGCATTTAAACGTTCTTCCAAAATTTGCAAAAACATAACAAAACATCAAAATGCACTAAACCAGTTTAGGACACACTATCAAATCCTTAAAAGAGATAATCACGATTTTGTGTATGAGTGTGTTCATTTCTGCTTAGTGTAGACCAAAAGACAAATCATCATAAAACAAGATAAAATCTGTTTAGAGAAGCACTACAATGGTGTACACCCGTAGCCAAGCCCAATCAAGGGCAAACGCTGCGGAAGGTGCACAAAGAGAGGGCGCTAGTCGCCTTCGCTTTAGCCCTGAGGATTTGGCCATACCGCCTTGGCGGTCTAGCCTACAAGAGAGTCCATATCAGACCCCATCAAAAAGAAATTATTGGGAGCCTCCTCATTGGGGTATGCCCATCCAACACAGCCCCTTTCGGGAAGACGCTTTACACGTAGATCTCAATGTAGGTAGACAACCGCCTCTTGAGGCTAGATTTGAATGGCCACAGCGCGATGAAGCGCTAGAGAGGCATACTGTCCATTTGGAGGGACAACGTGGATATGGCGTCTCTTCTTTACCTCCCATCAGAATAGAAAAACAACATCCAGAGCGCAGGGCTCTTTACACAGGGCAAGCTAACTCCGCCCGCCCCTTTCACACCCATGAAAGGGAGTACGAGGAAGATCATCGCATTCCTCGGGAACAACATACAGCGTGGGAACCTTGTGTTTCTACGCCTGCCAGATATCATGATCACACATCAAGGCTAGAGCCTCAAGCAAATGTCGCCTACCCCGACAAAGGGAAGCAACCCATTGAAATTTTAGACCATCAAGATCGAGGCAAACACATAGGCAAAACATTCAAGCCTCCTCAACAAAAGAGGGCAGACCCAGTTGACCCGACAGTCGCCAGACATGCCGCTCGCCAAGCTCGAATCACGCAGCTTGAGCAGGGTCATCAGGAGTTAGAGTACTTATACCGCTTGAATAAAGAGCGCATGCAGCGCGAAGCGGATGAGTTGCGCTATAAGCTACCTGAGAGGGTGCCAACCCCTCGCACCCACAGAGAAGAACAATATGAGAGGCACAATCCTTGGGTGCAAGACAGGTCTCCGCGACCTCGTCAAGTTTTGCCTCCGAGACCTTATAGACCCGAGAGGGAGGCCACTCCCCGAAACAATGATGGGTACCCTCAGCGGGGACTCAATCAAGGTCATAGGTCTCGCCCAGAGACTCCTCAAGAAGTTTATGAGGAGTACGAACCAGAAATAGAACGGGCCGAAACGCCCCATCAAGGCGGGAGGGCTGCCACTCGGCCACCCCCCCATAGGCCTCCAGTCTCCCATAACTCACCACGGGAGCAAACAAAAGAGGAAGAAATAAAATCTTTCGATGCATACAAAGCGCTATTAGAGCGTTTGGAGTCTATGGAGACAAAAGCTTCTGGGCATCAAAAGCCCACATTACGTCAACTCCGTAGTCATCCAGTGCATCCCTCAGTGCCTACACCTCTTTACCCCGAACACTTCAAGTTGCCTCAATTGGCAGTTTTTAAAGGTGAAGAGGACGCACAAGAACATGTCACAAGGTTCCTAAGTCAATGCTTCGGCATCCAAGATAATGATGCATTGTTGCTTCGAACTTTCATAACCACATTCGCAGGCCCTGCCTCGGATTGGTTCACACAATTACCCAAACACAACATAAACAATCTCGATCAATTAGTAGATGCGTTTCTTGAACGCTTTGCTTTCAACACAAAGAAGAAGGCATCACTGAGTGATCTGGCCAGCCTCAGGCAATATGAGGAAGAAACAATGACAACATACGGGAATCGCTGGAGGGCTTTGCTTTCTAGGTTACCCTACCGTCCCCCTATGTCTGATCTTACGTAGATGTTTGCACGGAGTTGCTTAAAATCAATCTCTGGTCTATTGCTACTGCAGCAATACGACAGCTTAGAAGAAGCTTTGGCGCAAGCCAGAGTTATAGAAGAGATTAAGATAGGCGAAGGCGCAATTGCCAAGCCTAAAAAGAAAGAGTGGAATAAAACCACTAAGACTGGGAATACGCAATCACAACCCGCTGCGGTTAACCAAGTTGCGATAAATGCTCCCAAGCCTGTGCAAGAAATGCAGCCCCAAAAGGCTAATTACCAGGCAGTGCCTCCTAGTTATGAAAAAGATAATAAGAAACAGGAGCAGAATCAGCAGCGTCGCCCTAGGCGACAATTCACCCCTTACACGGAGTCCAGGGACTCCCTATTTGACCGCTTGTCAGCGGCAAATTTAGTCACCTTGCCAGAAATCCAAACTATCGACCCTAACGCCCCCAAGCCTAAGGGATACAGAGAGGAATTGTATTGTAGATTCCATAGGCGCAGGGGACATGATTTAAATGGATGCTGGAAATTCAAAGGATTAATCCAAGATTTAATCGACAATAAAACATTGGCCGTGGACAACCCCATAGCGCCAAATAACCAACAAATGGGGGTATTCAAGGACCCTTTGCCTGCCCACGAGGCACGTACAAAACCTCTCCAGATTAACGAGGTGCGAGAGAATCTTCCCATGCAAGGATTTGTGGGAATGATCAGCATAGTGACAAGGAACAAAAAGTACCCAACAGCTGCCCCCGCGGTAGCTACGAGGGAAGTTCCAACGACATCGCAGCCTCAACAATGCCCTGTGCAAGTACCTCCGCCTAGACCCGAGGTCACGATACGGACCAAACTCACGCAGAGTTTGCGGACCACATCGGCTAGGCTGTCCATTTACGAGCTTATTCAACAGTCAACACCTCATAGGGAAGCTCTTATGGACATTTTAAAAACCATCGACTTACAGCCTCACGAAACAAATTCTTTCAACAACTTCGTGGGACATGTGAAACAATGTACGGAGCCGGTCATCACCTTCAGAGAGGATGAAGTCAAAGCAATATCGAATGACACGACAGATCCACCCCTGCACGTCATCGCGCGGGTCAACGGGATCCCATACAAGAGAGTGCTGGTAGATACTGGCTCGTCCAGTAACATCATCACCACTGCAGCGCTAAAACATTTAAAGCTGCCAACCTCTCATATCACAACCTCCACGTACACACTACGAGCTTTCAATGATGCAATATGCTCGACAGTCGGCACAGTCGTTCTACCTATCCAGGTAGGACAAAAGACAATACCAACATTGTGCCATGTGTTGGAAGGCGAGATGGCTTACAATATACTGCTAGGGCGGCCTTGGATCAGGGACATGAAGTGTGTCCCTTCCATCGCTCACCAGTGCTTAAAGTATGCTTTTGAAGGAGAAATACATGTAGTCCCGATGGACTTGGAACCCTTCAAGTATTGCAATGCGGTACAACTAATGCCTCAATCGACCCTCCCTTCAACGCATTTGGATTTCCAGTTAAATCCATCCAAACAGGGTCCAATACCGCAGGCACCACTAGTGACCAAATCACCAAAATCCCAGCCAGGTGAATCCTCATCATCTGCTCCTTCATTACCAACGCCACCTGTCATGGCTAAACAGAAGGACAAGGGAAAACAGATCATGGAAGAGGCTCAGCCCCTAGAAGAGGGTTTGCCCACAATATCAACGGTATCAACAGAGGAAACACCTAGCACTACGGAAGTTGAGATTCCTAAACCACCAAACATGGAATGGACTCAGGAAGGACTGCCGTTCCCTCCCTCCCAAGAATCAACAATCACTATTGAAATGGCAAGTACAGGCCTGGGGGAATACTTAGTGCAGAATGTTGTGGCAACGCCTACAGTAGAATCAGTACAAGATATGGGGAGACCTCGCCTTCCCATAGGAACAGTTGTTCCTCTAGGTCACCCACCCAACCAGACAAATTTTGTGTATGGGGGCCTTGATCATGGTCTTGAACCATGCAAGCAAAAGGAAGCAGACAAAGAGCCTTTTGTTGAAAACATCAACTATCTATCAAACCCAAACTTTGCCCTAAAATATCTCGGCCAATGCAATTGGCATGGATACGGGCTAGGCAGATATGAGCAAGGGATGCGGGTCCTTTGCCAACCAAGATATCAGATGCCATATGATAAGTCAGGAGTAGGGTTCCACCATCCCCTGCCCTTAGACATCTTGGTAGAAAATATGCAAGGCCTAGAAATAGGCAACAAGGGGGGATTGGCACCCGATCTCTATGCCAACCCAAATACAGAATATACATTGGGAGATTACCTCCCATGGTCAACAAACACCCTTGGCAACAACAGTAATCCCTCTCCTTTGCTAGAGAGAGGTGAAAGTTCGGACATTAATCCTCAAAGAGAACATCAACGATGTCCAGACATCTTTTTGAAACTATTCCCCTTAGAGGTTCCAGTTGAATCAATACCATGTCAAGAGAATCAGGTCCCTCCACCAAAAGTGGAACAACCGCAATGGGACCAGATTAACTTACTGGAACAAGGAGAACCCTCAACGTCGCAAGTAACAGTTGCTGAAGAGAATGAACATTTTTGGATCTCCGAAAGTGATTCAGAAGATGAGACTGAGATGATCTATCTCAGACATGCGCGACGGAATTACCGCCCTTTAACTCATGAAGATCTAATGGGACAGATGGGCATAAGATTAGGACATGAATGGTGGGTAGACCCAACAGGGTGGGACCTGATCTTAGATCCATGGCTCCAAATTCACGATGAGCACCGTCCACCCCGAGACCCTATCATGACAACAGTGCCGAGGGAAGACCCTGTCCTCCTATCAGCACATAGGGCCGATCCATTCGTGCCCGTTCCCCTAGAACCAGATCCAAAGTATAGGGAGCATCCAGAAGATTCAAGCTATCATACCCATGGTAATGGAGACCCAATTCATTCCATCTACATGATCTCCATTGATTTGACCGCACCCATCCGCAATCCGGCCGATCCAGCATGGTCATTGCATCTCGACATAGATGCCATCGACTGGGGTCGCGTCAATTCACCTTTGTCACCATCAGAGTACTGGCCTTTCGGTGAAATACCTCATTTTACCCCAAGGACAACTCAGGATATTTTTTAGGCTGAAGAGGAACCCGAGGTTCCCAACGCAGATCTAAACTCAGCTGATGACATCCATTTGATCCCGACTCCACATCAATTGGAGGACGGATCCCACATGTCAGTCGAGGAAACGACTGATGTAGATATCGGCACAGATCCAATGAATCCATAGATTCTTAAGTTGGGGGTAAGTCTTTCCCCCGAAGAGCAAGCCGACTACATTGCCCTTCTCAAAGAGAAGAAGGAGGTTTTTGCATGGTCGTACAAGGATATGCCAGGACTAGACCCTCAGCTAGTCACGCATAATTTAACGCTTGATCCGACAATCAAGCCTGTAAAGCAAAAACTACGTAAGATGCACCCAACAGTGGCCTTGATGGTCAAAGATGAATTGCAAAAGTTGTTGGATGCACAGTTTGTCATCTGCGTGGATTATCCACCATGGTTGTCCAACATGGTTCCCGTCAAGAAGCCCGACGGGAGGATTCGCATATGCACCGATTTTTGAGATCTAAACAAAGCGAGTCCTAAGGATGATTTCCCCTTACCGAGCATCGATGCGTTGGTAGACGCTACAGCAGGTCACGAAATGCTCTCCCTCATGGATGGTTTCTCAGGATACAATCAGATTCGTATCAATCCTGAAGACCAACTAAAAATGGCGTTCACAACGCCTTGGGGGACATTTTGTTATAAGGTCATGCCTTTTGGCCTTAAAAATGTCGGAGCCACCTACCAACGTGCCATGACATATATCTTCCACGATTACATGCACAAAACTTTGGAAGATTACATGGATGATTTGTTAGCCAAATCTCTTTTGCGCTCAAATCATATCGCTGACTTAAGCCAGATCCTCGATCGCCTCATGGAGCATAAAGTTAGACTAAACCCCAAGAAGTGCGTCTTTGGCGTCACATCTGGAAAACTCTTGGGTTTCATAGTCTCAAAGCGAGGAATCGAGGTAGACCCAAAGAAAGTCAAGGCAATCCTTGAAATGGTTCCTCCAACTACAATCAAGCAGCTCAAAAGTCTGTAGGGCAAGGTCGCATCGATTAAACGCTTCATAGCGCAATTATCTGACAAGTGCCGACCCATGAACAAATTATTGCACAAGGGAGTTACATTTCATTGGGATGACGAGTGCCAGTCAGCCTTTGACGAGATCAAACAATACCTGGCTTCGCCGCCAGTATTGGCACCACCTAGACCAGGAGTGCCGTTCTACTTATACATCTCAGCTATTGAGGTGGCACTGGGCGCCATGCTAGCCCAGAAGAATGAACTTCACAAAGAACAGGCTACATACTATCTTAGCCGCACCCTGGTCAGTTATGAACTTAACTATGCATACGTTGAGAAACTCTGCTTGGCAATGGTGTTTGCTACCAAAAAGCTACGCCACTACATGCTCAAGCAACACTACGTATGTTGTGTCTAAGGAGAATCCATTGCGATACATGATGAGTCGTACTTATCATAGTAGTCGCACGACGAAATGGATCATGTTGTTGACGGAATTTGACATAGAGTTTATTGGACAAAAATCTATCAAAGGACAAGTCATAGCCGATCAACTAGCAGAGGCTCCTCTTGAAGACGATCAGCCTCTGGTCATAGAACTACCCGATGATGGGGTCTTCCATGTCTCGGAATCGCCATATTCTGATGAGCCTGAGTCACATGCCGACATAACCCTATTCTTCGATGGTTCTAAATGTGAGCAAGGTGGTGGCGCGGGAATTGTATTCTTCACACCGCAGGGTGCCCCAATGCCCCTGTCATTTAAATTAAACTTCCCATGCACCAACAATAACGCAGAGTATGAAGCCTTGCTCCTAGGTCTTCAGACAACAATCACCATGAACATCAAACGACTGAATATCTTTGGTGATTCGCTGTTAATAGTCAATCAATTCAAAGGGGTATATCAATGCAAATACCCAGCTCGAAGGCTTATAAAGCCCTTGTGGACAAATTCCTGGCAAAACTTGAGTGGTATGACATCGAGGCCCTCCCTCGATCATCGAATCATTTTGCGGACACAATGGCCTCCTTGGGGTCACTAATTCCGTAGGACCTTTCCGGTGATATGACAACCATTCAAGTCAAAACCTTATCGCAATCTACGATGGAGCGTGCAAGCTCCGACTTGACGCCAGGAATCCACATGATCCAGATTGAACCATCCTCGGATAAGTTCTCTCGAATCCGAGATCGTCTAAAATGCGCCAACTGGGGGTCCTTGTTCTCCCCTACTCCCATTAATAGCAACACAACGCTATTCTTGCAGGTTCTATCCCATTCAGCGTTTGCTAGGGAGGAACTTCAAGAGGGATTGGCTGTTCATACTGTCGAGGTTTCTGATCAACAGGACTGGTATTTACCCATCAGAGACTACCTCAAGCTAGGTAATCTCCCACTTGGATTGACTCATGCCGCAAAACGAGCACTCAAGCAGAAAGCGGCTAAGTATGTCTTGATAGGAGACATTTTGTATCGTCGCAGCTATGAAGGAATCCTCCTTCGTTGCTTGGACCAACAAGAGTCCACTTGGGCAGCTTGCCCAAGCGCACGATGGTACATGTGGTGGCCACTTCAGTGGTATGGCTATCGCAAAGCGCATTCTTCGCATGGGCTATTATTGGCCATCTTTAGAGCGAGATTGTTGCACCTATGTCAAGAAGTGCGTGAAGTGTCAACATCATGCCAATTTGATGCACGTACCTTCTCAGGCCTTGCAAATAGTCCAGTATGATTGGCCGTTCTCGCAGTGGGGCTTCGATCTAATTGGAAAGATCTCCCCTGCATCGTCAGGCCGTCACACGTTTATCATAACGGCCACATAGTATTTTACCAAGTGGGTGGAAGCAATTCCGCTTACCTCTACGACAGGACCCCGCATTGTGGAGTTCATTTTGCATAACATCATATGTCATTTTGGTATTCCATCCAAAATAGTCTCGGATAATGGAACGCCTTTCAAGAACAAAGACGTGCGTGCTTTGACCACAAAGTACAAGATTCAGCACAGCTTTTCGACACCCTATTATCCGCAGGCGAATGGGCAAGCAGAGGGCGTCAAACAAAATGCTAGTTGCCATCCTTAAAAAGACCGTCGCAGACAGTCATAAGGATTGGCACATTCAAATCCCACTTGCCCTATGGGCCTATCGCACTAGCATTCGGACACCCACTGGGGCCACTCCGTTTTCGCTTGTGTATGGCTCCGAGGCAGTCATGCCTCTCGAGTTGGAGATTCCTTCCCCGCGCATATCAATGCAGGAGTTCATCGATGATGATTCTACGTGGCAAGCCCGGTTAGACCAGCTTACGTTGCTTGACGAACGACGCGTTAATGCTCTCGAGCATTTACGTATTTATCAAGAGCGACTTAAGAAAGCTTACAACATGAAAGTTCACCTAAGGGACTTCCGGGTTGGTGATTTGGTTTTGAAGGAAAACCAACAAAATTCCAGTTTGCCATCTCACCTAAGGGACAAGTTTGCGGCAAATTGGTTAGGTCCATATGTCATTGATAACAAAATAGGACCCGGGACGTACCGGCTAGCTTCTCTTGATGGTATCAAGGAAACAGAACCCTTGAATATCAGTCATTTGCGACCATTTCATATCTAAGAGAGCCAAAACCCAAAACCCAAAAATGCTCCAAGGATTCTTGCAATCGCTTGGTCAAACCCCAAAAATGCTCCAAGGATTCTTGCAATTCAATCAGTTTGAGAATTGCAAGCTTGGTCAATCCCCAAATTGCTCCAAGGATTCTTGCAATCGCTTGGTCAATCCCAAAAATGCTCCAAGGATTCTTGCAATCGCTTGGTCAATCCCCAAATTCTCAATTCAATCTTGGTAAATCCAAAAGCTCCATTCAATCGCTTGGTCAATCCCAAAAAATGCTCCAAGGATTTCCATAATCGCTTGGTCAAAAATCAAGAAAATTCAAAAACAACAAAAAACATCAAAAACAACAAAAATTTGCATCTCATTTCTAGGCATACTCAAATTCATCAATAAGAGAGTTCTTCTCGCACTTCATATTCACAAAAATCAATCCATCAAAAATACAAAAATACATAGCTGCATTAAAGCATTGCATCCATACATTGCATATTTATGGTCGTACAGGTCAAGGGCACCATAGGCTGTAATAAATCCGCTAGTCCATCTTGTTCCACACTGTTCCATTTTCCAAAAAACAACAAAAACACCATGCATTGCTTTTACCGCACTAGAGTCAATGGTCTTTTAATGTATCAAGGGTTTTCGTGATTCAGTCATCATTTTGCTCTTTAGCCATGTAATGTATCAGGTCAGACATGATTTTACGAAGGTAGAGTTATACTTGAAATACACCTTGTTACGTAACATCCCAACACAAATTAAAACACATAAAATTTCTCAACTTGTGTGAAAGAAAGATGAAACCTGCACAGTAATCCAGGTCACCATAAGCGAAACGGTTATCTTGCTCATCCCCCCGTGCGAATGACCCTTAGAATGCCGAGAGTTGGCAAAAGGACAAGCATCCTCCCTACCCAATTCCCTAAGAATCCCAAAGTTCTCAATAGTTGCAAAACATCAAAAATTTGCAAGCGTCAAAACTCCAAAAATTTGACATACTACAGTGCACACATCAAAAGGCACAAACAATAGTGATTATCGTCACTCCATATCCCCAATCCCTTGCTCAGAAGAAAAACAAATCAAAATAAACAGTGATTATTATCACTATAAGGAGCAAGTATCCCAATACAATTGAAGAAAAGAAGGGAGTTGAACTTGAATCCCTGGAACTCTCAACATTCTAACGGGTCATGAGGCAAGCCTCAGTACCGGTTTGGTTGATAGCCTATCGGTCACTGGCGGTAAACTTCTCGCATGACGATATATCTATCACATTAACTTGTGTACAGATCAATATTTGCATGTGGATGAGCTAGCTTATGGTATCCTGGATGACACCGCAGATTAATCTAACTACATACAACAAAGGAGTTAGTGGAACTAATTAGGTGATCCTCAGTACAGATTCGGTTGAAAGCCCATCTGGCACTGGCGGTATCCTGACAAATACCACATAAATGAACTCAATTGCACACACAGGGATGTGAAATAACTTGGTCAAAAACAAGTCCGATTCATACCTTGTTCAAAAGTCTTGTAAGATAAGGTACAGTCATGGCTAGTAAGTTAAAACCGTCTGAGTCTCATAAAACCTTAGCTACATTTCTAAACCAACTGCGCCACTTTTTCATCCTTACAAAACCATCAAAAAATACAAAAACACCAGAAAAACCACATGTATACATACAAAGTCATGTATCACAACCATCGCCTCAAAACATAATAGAATCTTCAACGAGTCTATGGTGCCATAGCCAAACATCACAAAGTCCATCCATCCATTTCATCTCTGCATATCACATACATTTGCATTCATTACAACATATGCATCCATCAATATAAAGTAGCATGCATCCATCAACATCAATCATTGTGCATAAAATCATGACATATACACAAATCAAGAAAATCAAAACAACAAAAACATCACAAAATTGCACCACAAAAACCATAGCAATAAGCATTGCCGGACACAAGTGCTCTTGCACTTAACCTCTTGGCATAAAAAATCGATGTCGGGGCTCAAATTGTCACTCTCCCACTTCCCCAAGAAGGCTACCATAGCTGGACCGCTCCACGGGAAGACGGGTTCTTGATGATTTCACCCCATTATGGCATCACCAAAAGGGTTAACACCCACCAAAAATAGGTCCAAATATCGGAAAACTGCACGTGCGTAAACGGTAAAACATCTAAAGGCACCCTAACCTAAGTCATCTTGGGTCAAGCGACTCGTCGCTTTTCTCACGAAGGTCATTCCCTCATCGATTCGTCGCTTGAGGGGGTAGTCACACTTAGTCACCAATCAACAAGCACACACCCAATCAAGGCAATGACATGCATTCAAAGAATCATTGACAAAGACAATCACGCTCCTGCTTGGGGCAGTAAACAAGCAATCATTAAGTTGATCAAATACTTGGCATTCCCGAAGCATGAACACAAGGTTTCCCCTGTGGACAAAAGGTTACGCCCTTTGCCTAATCATGACTGATCAATGTCCAAGCTCAAGTCACACCTCACCAAAACAGGTTAACACTTGAAATCAAATTCCTTAGCTCGTCGAAGCAAGGATTCAAGAATGCATGCCCTTTCCATACTTGGGGCATCAAAAGTTGGTTAGGTTACCAAGAAACCCTAATCATTAGTGCTTTGGTTTTCTATTTTTGCTCAGCACTGCGTCACCCGCAGCGCTTCCCAAAAAGGGGCATCTATAGACACCAAAACAGCACCAATCCGATTAAGTGACTACAAACACTGATCGCATTGACATACACAACTTTCAGGGCAGCCCTCAGAGGTCAAACAGTGGTCCTGACCACTCACACAACAGTTTAGAAGGTCAAAAAATGAGCAGAGCAAAGTTGGTCGCAAACTGCAAGCTTCAAATCCTAAACAAGCCTTCAATCTAAAGTGAGCCTTTAACAAACTGCAAAACTTTAAGGCAAACCTAGCAAAAAGGGGAACCTTGGCCTTAGACGTCGCGAAATCGCGACACCTTTGGCCCAGAGGGGAGCCTCGGCCAAAGGTGTCGCGATATCGCGCGTCGCGATATCGTGACACCTTTGGCCCCGAGGGGAACCTCGGCCAAAGGTGTCGCGATATCGCGCGTCGCGATATCGCGACACCTTTGGCCCCGAGGGGAGCCTCGGCCAAAGGTGTCGCGATATCGTGCCCTGCGAGGGAGCTCGGAAAGGTCGCGATTGCGCGTGATATCGCGACACCTTTGGCCCGAGGGAGCCTCGCCAAAGGTGTCGCGATATCGCGACACCGGGCTCCGCGAACGTGTCGCGATATCGCGACATTGCATGTCGCGATATCGCGACACTTCGGCAGGAACACTTCTCCAATCAAAGGCGGACTTTGACGTGGCCGCCACATCCAAGGAATGACCGCCACGTGGCACCCTTGCATGCCCACTTTCAAAAAGACCCCGTGGGTCTGTAGAACGGTGGATTCGACCAATCAGAAGCGACACGTCAGCATTCAAGGCAAACATTTAATCAGTCAAAAGCAATTTAAAGCGGATTTTAACTAAGCGGCGGACTTCACCAACTGCAATAATGAGACGAACAGTCTCAACAACAAATCCGGTCAGAGGCCATGCCTCATAACTGCTGATATGATTTTCCAGCGATAATCTCTGTGCGAGCCATGTCTCATAATCATCTGACAACGGTCAAATCTCAGCGGCGCCTACGGACTTAGGGTTTTGACGTTAATATTTCAGAAGCAAAATCTTCTATAAAAACTAGCTCAATGCAATGTAAAGAAGAGACCACGAAGCATTTTGTAAACACAACGAAGTGCTGTTCATTTACGACCCGATTGCATCAGTCGATTTTACCTTCCTCACACCCAGAATCTCTTACGAAAGAGAGGTTGGTGGGTTGCTTTCAGAGGGTGAAGCCGAACCTTCATACCCGACAGTAGACACAGTATTCTACCAATTCGACGACAACACTCAATATAAACGATTCTGGGCCTTTCCTTATCGGATTGGCGCCAAAGTCGATTTTTGACGGGGCGGCCCGCTTGGGTACCCCAGGCACATTTTTAGTTAAAGTAATATATGCTGTTCTTTTTGATATATCCTGCAAAATTAACAAGCATTTAAACAGCTTATGTTTTACGTCTATGTTATACTGTATGCTGTTATGTATTTCACAATATGGATTTCAGAAAATGTATATCACGTATTGTCATGCTTATATAGCTTATCGAATATAAATCATCGTGATATTGCTGCTTTAGTTCATTTTGCATTTAATCACGTGACTTAAATATTATCTTACATTAAGTTTTTCGAATGTTTACTTGGGTAAGCCTGAGTTGTTTTATTCAAATATTTAATCAATCTTTGCACGTATTTCTTTTAAACGTTTTATCCTTTAGTCACAGGTGCTACTAAATGTTTTTATCGTTTCTTTGACCGCAGGAAAAACAGCAGCAAGCAAGGACCGATTAACATAAGCGGCAGCAACACTGGCCTGCCCGTTTCAAATGTGGGCATGCGGAAGGAGATCACTATTCATCTGTTGTAACTGAAAATATGTAACTGAAGAGATGTATTGTAACCGAGCCGACATCATATTAATAAAAAGGGTTGTGTTCCTGTTATTGATTTGATTACATCCGTGTTATTACATGCATTAAACTAGTTCTGTTTTTATTGCATCTTAAGTGTTCTTTTATTTTCAGAATCTCATGCTTTCAGTGACATGTCGCATTTTTGGGACAGAAGCGACAACAAAGGCCCAACAAAGTTATGTCCGCATTTTTCTTCATATTGCATAGGAGAACGTAAGGAGAAAATGAGTATCAAACAAAGTAATGTTTTAAAATCTCTACAATTGGTTTTGAGATCGAGGTCAAAGAGGCTCAAAAATTAAATGTTGTGCTAATTACCTATGTGCACAAGATGGGAGAACGTGTTAAATCATGTAGTTTTCAAAGCCACCAAAATTAAAGATGCCTCCAGTATTAAAAGCTCTTGTTCATCCTAACACTTCAAGCATGCCTCGAGACCAGTCATTTAATGGAGAAATCTGGTCCCTTGTTTTCGTTCGATTTTCAAATTTGATCCATAAAAGCAGGGAATGTGGTTTCTCCGAGGCAGATTTAGGAGGATTGTTTCTCTTTTCAAGTGCATATTTTGTGGATATCCTCTTCAAAATATGTTTTATGTTTTAAATGCTGTGATGCGAAAGGGAGAGGGAAGACCTCTATAAATACTAATGTACTTAAATACTAATGTACATCTCAAGAAAAGGGGAGGAACTTTTTGCAAAAATTGAAGCAAAAATCCTAAACGTATTTTGCTCTGTTCTTAGAGTCTTTTGAGTTGGTGATCCAAACTGATGTTCATGTGATGCTTTCTATGTAATTCACTTCTGCTTAGTCAAGTGCTAAAATATAAGTTGAATCAGTCCCAATTTGATGACCTTATCAGCCTCCAACTGAAGCTCCATGTACTCTTTCTCGTCAACCTCTATCTGATGCTTCTTGGACTGATCATTCTAATAAAACAAGCTTTCTAGAGTAATGAGGCCTTTAAGAATGTGGTTATTCTGTAACTGAATCAGGCCTTCAATTTCTTCACGCTTCAAGGTCTTGCCCTTGATGGTGGCAGCTTCTTGAACCAAAAAGTTAACAATTTGCTCATCGCTATCGAAGACTTGCCAAAAGGTGTCCTTGTCTGGGACAGAGGGCCTATACACCATTCTCACTATTTTTGGCCTTCTCACCACCTGCTCGATTGGTGAAAATTTTGCTTCCAAGTAAGTCAGTAGGTCAGCATGTCTATTTTGTTCTTGTGGAACGAAACGCATGTTGAGAGCAGAGAATGATTCGAACAGGTCCCAAATCTTGTTGCGATAGTTCTTGAGATAGTGGTGCTTGGACACACACTTATTGGTCACCTGATTGACAATTACCTCAGAGTCACCAAAGATTTGCAACTGTCATGCTCTAAGTTTCTCAGCCTTCTTGAGGCCTAGGCATAAAGCTTCATATTCTGCTACATTATTTGTGTAGCTCCAGGTCAAACAATATGAATAGGATCGTTGAATCCCAGAAGGTAATACTAGAACAATCCCAGCTCCAGTGCTATTTCTACATCATGCTCCATCGAAATAGAGCTTCCAGAGCTAGTCTTGACTTTCATCATTCTTTTCTTTCGCCTTTTCAGGCTTAAAAATGGAGTAACACCCCAAGTTAGTTTCCATCATGGCGTAGAAATTGGACATGGAAAATTCATTTTCTAGGCGGAGCTCTTCCAAAGCTTCTTCCATTAAGTCAAGCTCGCCAAATTCTTCAGAAATCATGTGCACCGAATTTGCTAACCTATCCATTTCATCTATTCTCTCCACATGAAATGTGGAAGGCTTCTCATTGAAAATTTTCACCTTTTTACCTTTATGGATCACCTCCAAATGAGTAAAATCCAAAGAAACGTAACCCCCGAGTTTAGCCGTGAACTCTCAGGAGAGACACATACTAAAACATGGCTCTAGGTCCACTACTATGATATCCTGGATCACGATGATCCGAGGCATGGCGTGCGGGGAGATAGGAACATCCTTAATTATGCCCACCATCTTTCTTGAGGTACCATCTAGCTGCAAAACTCCCATGCTAGTCCTTGTATATTCCATGCCTATGACATCACATACCGCCTTAGGCATGACGGTAGTAGCTGCTCCTGAGTCAATGAGGCAATTATGCACCACATGTCCCTCCATTCTCAATGAAAGATAAAAAGGTGGTGGTATATTTTTTTTGGTGACTGAAGATGTCAGAGTTTGAGACATAACTACCTGGGCTAGAGCCATCCCCTTACTTTGACTGAAGATGTCAGAGTTTGAGCCATAACTACCTGGGCTAGAGCCATCCCCTTACTTTGTGTGGTATTTAAGGATTCCTATAAGAGATTCACCTTTCCAGGCAGCTGCAAGGTGTCATACAGACTTACCTTGGCTGGTATCCTTTTGAGTTCTTTGATGATGTTGTACTCCATCAAAATTGGCTCTCTCCCTCCACTAGCAAATTCAAATATGCTTCTATATTGCTGTGTGGCCTCCACTCACTGCCGTTTAGTCAACGATGGATACCGCAACATCTCTCTAGCTTGTTCCTTCATTTTCGCTTACGGCTGGAAGGTAGAGGCCTTAGCTTACAACCTGTATTTTGCTTGTGGTGGAAGCAAATCCTTCGATAAAATAGGTGGGTCTTGTTGCGGGGCTAGAGGATCATGAGTCTTTACAGGTATTTGTTGGTTTGTTGCTTGTGCAGGAGGCACTTTCAATGACTCCATCTTAGCCAGATCTACCACCATTGGTTTCTTGCCGCTGTGTGTCAAGACTACAATGTATTCCTCAGGAGACATCACGAAATTATGATCTACCTCTCAAATCATGTTTATACGACTCCCCGTAAGAACTTGTAAATAATTTTGGTGGACCATGCAAGTGGACTCATCATGTGGGTCATTGCATGAAGAACACCAGTAAGATGGCTCATGTGAAACTTCAGAAGGGCCAACCTCTTCACTTACCAGGATCGTTGAGTTCCTCTCGGGTACTTTCTCTATAACCTTGCTAGGAGCAACTTGCTCTCTAGTTACCGTCGAAATAAATCTTCGTGGCTGAAAGTTCCTTTCTGCCTCTCTCCGCTCCATAGATGTCATCTTGTTAGTGAGGGCTCTCATGGATGGCTGAATTTCTTGCAAAACAGACAATTGAGGATCTGTGCTTGACGACACAGGTGGTGCCGGTAGAGGTAATGGAACTGGTGGAAAAGGTAATGCAGGAGTTGGAATTGGAGAGGTTAACTATGGAATGGGAATCATAGGTACCAAATTTGTGGGAGGATTCCATGAAGATGAAGGGTACATGGATGGAGAAGTGTAAGATGTGGAGGCTACACCTGTAAGCTGGTATTGCGAAAGCTTAGGAAAAATGGGCATAGTCATTTTCGGAGGCAATTTCCCAATGGCAATCAGATCGGCCTCAGCCTTACGTGCCTGGGAATATAGTGCAAGAAAGGTTTGAATGTTGGACATCCTAATGTTCATACTAATATCTAAGTGGAAATCCCTAAGATAGTAAAATGCCGCTTGGTCATTAGTAGGGCGGAGACCATCAGGAACTCTCTGCCAAGTTCGGGCAAACCTAACGTTGAAATCCACTATATCCTCTTGATGATTCCTATTGATATTAGTAAATTGATACAACAAAGAAAATGGGTCCGCTTGCTCATTGAACCCTTTGATTAGAATCTCTTCTAATTGATCCCATGAATTTATGGAGTTGGGAGACAAGGATCTATACCAGCACAATAACTTACCGCGGAGTGACAACACGAGTAATTTTATCATGGCATCTTCGCCTGTGATATTATGAATTGTAGCCAAGGATTCCACATATGACACATGCTCATACATGGTCTTTCCAGTCCCATCGTATGTAGGCAAAGCCTTTAATGCTGTAGTAGGAAATGGATTTTGAAAAGGTAGGTCCAATGCTCCCAAATGGTTCCAAGCAAGAAATTGACGTGGAGGAGGTTTTTGACCAGCCATTTGCACTGTTGGATTTGGATGTACTAGCAAGCTCATAGCATTACTGGGAGGAGTCGAAGATGGCACAAACTGACCCTCCACCTATTAAGAGATAGCAAATGATGGGATCACAAGACTTACCAATCTTGAGCACTCCCTCCAGGACTTACCAAGAAGTCTATCAAGACTTCACCATACACCCTGGTATACGAGAAAGAGGCAAGATTGCCTATTCATTTAGAACTACCTGCCTTGCAGCAATTGAAGGAATTCCTTGACAATGAAGAAAATATGGATTCTATGAACATATGATTGGCTCAGTTGTTGCAATTGGAAGAGCAACATTCTTTGGCCTATGATGAGTTTGCTAAGCATTCACAGGCGGTTTCAAAATGGTTTCACAAAGGTTCTACTGACCGCACATTCAAAGTGGGTGATTTAGTCTTAAAGTGGAACAAAAAGAAGGCCAAGCCAGGGATGCACAAGAAATTTGACGCTCTGTGGGAGGGTCCATTCCGGATTGCTAGTACAAGTGTAGCAAATTAATTTTATCTTGAGGACTTGGAAGGTAATTCACTTCCTATCTCAGTGAATGAATTTCATTTGAAAGCCTACATTTCATGATGTGAAAACATAGTGTTACCTTGTACATACAAAAAAAAAAAAAAAAAATCAACTTTGGCTCCTTTTGCACATGAGCCCACAGGTATGTCTATTTCTCTCTCTTTTTCTTTTCCTTCCCAGTAGGTAGTGGCTTCCATCTACTTCTTTCTTCCACTTCCTTATTTTCATTCCCTTCCTCTCCCACTCCTTCTTCCATTGTACATAATCAAGCCATTACTGTTGTTTCTACTCCCCTCTCTGATGTTCCATTTTCTTCACTTTCCCTTTCTTCCAATCCTTTGTATTTTGAGCACTTCTCCATAGTTCCCACCGCTTTCTCCATCCCGTCTACTTCAATTTTATTATCTATTTTCATGGAATCCCAACAGCTGGTAGCACAGTAGCGCCCTCTTCAGTTACCGTATCTACCGCTTCTACTCCTCCATCTTCCACCATTCCCGTTCCACGGCCTGCACATCTACCGGTCATCACCCCATTCATTCCCATTTTTGCAACCCAGGTGCTTCTCACCACTGCCATGGAGACCCTTTCACAGCACCTGGTGATTACCTAGCTCAACCGAGCTAGGCAAAATGCAATAGTTAAAGGAATAAGGGAAGTTCTGCTATTCCTCAAATTTTTGCTGAAAGTCCTATTTTAAGTGCCGAGCGCCAGCAAGAGCTTGTTGTAGTAGCCCGCAAAAATGTCCAACATCAACCAGCACTCACTTCTTCTGCTCCTCTAGCTTCTTGACTCTGTTGCCCAATGAATAAAGGCCTGGGGTTCATGCATACAACAGAACTGTATACCCCAAGAGCCGCCAAGAATGTTGGCATTTTTGCCACATTTTTGTTGTTGTTGTTGTTCATGCAAAATAATGCACAAATTGTAGATATACTCACTCCTTTGTTTGTCCCTCCAAGCACCTCAAAAGGGATAATAAGTAAAAAATAAAAATCTCTACAAGTTTTGTGCCAAAGCAAAGTAAGTTAAAGATGTCGCGATATCGCGACATGTAGCATTTTCCTGACCTGTTGCGGTTTCACGGCGTTTGATGCAAAAAAAAGTAAAGCACAAAAAATGTCATAATATCACGACATGTCGCATTTTCCTGACCTGTCACATTTTCGTGCTAGAAAGTAGCAAAGGAAGCAGTAAAGGCAAAGTTGTCGCGACATCGCGACATGTCGCATTTTTGCTATCTGTCGCATTTTTGTGGCAGACAGTGGCAAAAATTGTCACGATTTCACGACATGGCACGATTTTGCTACTTGTCGTGTTTTCACGAGGAGAAAGCAGAAAAGTACAAGGTAGGAGAAACATGTCACAATTTTGTGACATGTCGCGATTTCATGACTTGTTGCGTTTTCATGGAGAGAAAGCAGAAAATTTCAAGGCAGGAGAAAATTGTTGCGCTTTCGTGACATGTCGCGATTTTGTGACTTTTCACGTTTTCGCGGTGAGAAAGCGGAAAGGACAACGCCAAGTACGAAATGTCGTGATTTTGCGACATGTCGCGATTTCATGACTTGTCACATTTTCGTGACAAGGAGCAGCGAAGGAACAAAACAAAGGCGAAATGTCACAGTTTTGTGACACGTCGCATTTTCGCGGAAGTAAAGACGACAAAAACCAAGCGAGAGGAGGATGTCACGATTTTGTGACACGTTGCGTTTTCACAGCTAAAGGCGATGGAAGGGCAAAGTGAGAATATTTTCATGATTTTGCGACATGTCGCGTTTTCGCGACTGGTAGCAACAGGAGAAAGCAGCGAGGCAAAAATGTCATGATTTTGCGACATGTCACATTTTCGCCACAGAAGCGACAACAAAGGCCCAACAAAGTTCTGTCCGCATTTTTATTCATATTGCATAGGAGAACGTAAGGAGAAAATGAGTATCAAACAAAGTAATGTTTTAAAAGCTCTCCAATTGGTTTTGAGATCGAGGTCAAAGAGGCTTGAAAATTAAATGTTGCGCTACTTACCTATGTGTGCAAGATGGGAGAATGTGTTAAATCATGCAGTTTTCAAAGCCACCAAAATTAAAGATGCCTCCGGTATTAAAAGCTCTTGTTCGTGATCTCCTAACACTTCAAGCATGCCTCGAGAACAGTCATTTAATGGAGAAATCTGGTCCCTTGTTTTCATTTGATTTTCAAACTTGATCCATAAAAGTAGGGAATGTGATTTCTTCGAGGCAGATTTAGGGGGATTGTTTCTCTTTTCAAGTGCATATTTTGTGGATCTCCTCTTCAAAATATGTTTTATGTTTTAAATGTTGCGATGCGAAAGGGAGAGGGAAGACCTCTATAAATACTAATGTACATCTCAAGAAAAGGGGAGGACCTTTTTGCAAAAATTGAAGCAAAAATCCTAAACGTATTTTGCTCTGTTCTTAGAGTCTTTTGAGTTGGTGATCCAAACTGATGTTCATGTGATGCTTTCTGTGTAATTCATTTCTGCTTAGTCAAGTGCTAAAATATAAGTTGAATTCTGCTGTTCTGAATTTGGCTATGTTTTCATTTGAACATTTGAAGTATAATTGAAGGCAAACTTATGGTCAATGTTTGATCCAATTTATGTATGTGCATTCTAAGAATCAGTTGTTGCTTATCTTCAAGATTTAGTTTGATGTTATTTGCTATCTAAGGTTGTTCTCCCTATCAACTATCAGCTTCAGCCATATTTCCATCTCTTTTTGTTATTTCTAACCCTAAACCTTGAAATCAGTTTAGATTAGTTTGGGAGCCAGCCCTCTCTGGATATTGGCCCGGGAGACTTCTCTTTCTCTCGGCCTTTCAATGTTGGATGGGTCTAGGGTGCATTTTATATGACTAGGTGGATTCATGACCAACAAAAACACAACACTGAGCAAAAACGTAGACTGATCTGCTTGTAGGGTGTATGGTGATCAATGGTCTGATCAATGTCGGATGGCCCAATCATGCAAGATGGTGCACATCCCTTGAATCATTGCCTCAACATTCGGAGGACTTAGCTCAGTGGCTTTTGCATGTTAAATTGCACTCATTCCTCAAACTCAATCGGGTAGCTTCAGTTGCTACAACAATTTCGATCGGTAGGAGAGCTACAATTGAAGATGTCATGTCTGCTTACGTTCCCAGCAAACAAGGGAAATTTGTGATTGTTGTATGCAATGATTCGTAGGATGAACATGATTTTGCTATGATCGAGTGATATTTTGCTGATTTTGATTATGATTATGTTGAAGTTTTGAACTACTTCCTCACACAATGAATTGGTGAAGAAATGACAATGAATGAAGCGACAAGTCGCTTGACCAATATGACTAATCTGGTTCCTTTCTAGCATTTGTTGCTTTTAATGGGCAATCCCACATCCAAGTGTGATTCCAATTGTTTATGATAATCATCCATCCTTATCCCGAGGAGCGGTCCGACTATCAATAGCCTTCTTAGGGAGTTAGGATGAGTGATTCTATTTATGTCTAGATTGTATCACTTTGACTTAATGTTTTTGATGTCATAGGGGAATTAGAATGATCCTTTCACACCCATGGAGCAGTCCGACCATCTTGGTCTTCTTCGGGATTGAAGGGTGGCACATCGTAATTCCAAAAATGAGTTGTTTTTGCCCCAAGTGGCCTTATGGTTATCTACTCATCTCACCAAAATACATGGAGTGCAAATCATTGCAATCATCGAGTGGATAGAGTAGGTAACTGGATACGAGGCCTACCTGAGATTGTGATTTTATGTGATTTTTTTGTTATTTTGAACATTCTGATGATCTAAAACCACCAAAGTGTGTTTATTTGTTATTTTTGTGGGATCCCTCAAGGAGAAAATCCCTTATTTTGATCTATGGATCTAGTCGCTATCAGGTCCAACGGCCTCTGAGTTCCTGCCTATGGCCGTTGTCGCCTTGAGCGGCCAAGAAGTTTGGGCTATTGACGTCAATAGCGGCCAAGGCATAATTAAGGAAATATAAAAATTTGCATTTCTAGGGTTTGACCTATCACTTTCACTATTGAAGATTCATTTTGGGAGCTCTGGTGTGATGGCGATGGTTGCGACTTTGAAACTTGTTGGTGTTGAGGACATGGCTTTATGGGGTGAGACATCAACTATTGGAGGAGTTGGAGCTTCTCGGGTATTTCTCTCTTCAAAACCCTAGCTCTCTTTTCTTTTATCTATGTAAAACTGAACCTCACTAAGTAATGAGTAAAATGAACCTCACTAAACCTGTTGGCAATGAACAAACTCCGTAATTAGGCTTAGGTTCCCCTTTGCTATGGTGGGTTAGTCCCCAATTTTGCTTTCTGCTAGTGGCTTTAGCCTAGGGTTTTTGAAATTTTCTAGTTATTCACCTACTGCCACCATTTTGGGCATTTTGAACTTAGCTTAGTTTTGATGCTTGGGTAGGAAATTTTACTTTCCAATTTGTTTGTTTTCCCTCCCTATGTTGTTTTTTTGAAATTATTTTGTTAATTTTGTAATTTTTTTTATTTTCTGGCCAAGGGTTCATGGGTTTGTCATGCCGCCCCTTGGTCGTTGTCGCTCAGAGCGCTCTGAGCTATTGTCACTCAGGGCCAAGCTTGAATCCCAATGGTCAAAAATTTGACCATTGGGTCTTGGTCGCTGCTGCCTCCAGTGGCTAGGTTTCGATCATTGTAGGTGACAATGGCTAAAGATTTAACCTTGTTTTCTTGTATTTTGTTGAAATTTTATGACATTTTTTAGGTGCAATCTTATCCTTTTTTCTTAGACTTAGAATAGTCCATACTCTTTTGCACCATTTTCATGTTTATTGTGAATTATGCCTTAGATGCATTGTAGTTATATTTTGTTTTTCTTCTCTTTGCTTAGATCCTTATTGCTCGAGCTCGAGACCCGAAGCTCCTACTTGACTTACTTCCTAGCTTTAATGATACGGATTAGGCATGGTTCAAAGCCCATGGGTTGTAGTATGTCATCAGGCTACCTTATATCATGGCAGATCAGGCTTACCTTATGGCTTTGGCCCATCACTGGGACCCATGGACTAATACCTTCCACCTCTCGATCGACGAGATGACCATTACGTCGGAGGATGTGTATAGGATCTTTCGGATTCCATTCGATGGGGTGGCCATTGTCTCTTCGGCCACTAATGATCAGGTGGTTGTCTTCACTCGGGTGTTTAGAGAGCATTCTATGGATGCTCTCAAGGACACCAAGTCCGGAGGAGTGTCCATCAATCGTTGGCATGGGGAGGGCATCTTTATGATGAGGCATGTCGTATTGCTGATGGTGATCAACAATGTTCTTATCCTAGACTTCTCGGGTTTGAGGTTCTCATGGAACCTTCTAGCGATGGTGCAGGATCTATTGGATAGCGAGGAGCCTATCATCTATGCATGGGGTAGATCACTATTGGCTCAGTGCTATGATGAGTTGTACCACATCCATCGGTGAGGACGTGTCAGCATTACTTGTAGCTTGCTCCTATAGGTTTGGGGATGGGAGCACATTGTGGTAGATCACCCTAAGGGGCTCCTAGTTGAGATTATAATTATTGATGCTCGAACATAGTGCTATGCTGCTAGATGGGCTCGAGAGCATGAGGAGCATAAGAGCCACACTTTCATAGGGGAGCTGTCCCACTATACTGATGCTTTCACTAGACTATTGGTCGAAGATGTCATGTGGTGGCCTTACTATGAGTGTCCTACTTGGGATGATCCAACTAGCTTTACTTCTAGGACACGGATGAGCGATGGCTCGTTGGCCGTAAGATTGCCATCTGGGAGTATTTCTTCTACTCTCGAGTTCTTCGTCAGTATGGATTGTAGTAGGATGTGCCCTTGATACCTTTCTTGTATAGGCACCTCATAGTAGAGAAGGACCTACCTCCATGATAGATTATCGAGCTCTTAGATGAGGAGGATGCCCTAGCTATTGACCCTATAGTGGTTGGGGGAGTTATAGAGGCCTACACTCAGTGGTGGGGTGATCAGATGTGGCATGGCATCGGTAGCCTAGGGCACGAGGATGATGGTGGGGGTGATGGCATAGATCTGATAGGATAGAGTCCGAGCCAGGACCGAGGTATGGGGCCAGCCAGTAGAGTAGGTGGTAGTGGAGGATCCTGATGTTCCTGAGGAGGAGGAGGAGTTAGAGCTCGAGGAGAGAGACTCTCCTCTAAGAGCACAACTACATGAGGTCGAGGTTGAGCTTCAGGCCACTAAGATCTAGGTACAATGATGAGATGCTACCATTGAGTAGCTCTCAGCATAGATACATGCTCTACAGGCTACTATTGGGGGTGGCGATGTCAGGATGCAGTTTGTTGTTCCTCCTTCTACACCATAGGAGGCTCCAGTGGCAGGTTCAGGAGTAGATGTGGGACATCTCTAGTATCTGTTGGATGAGCATGAGGTGTGGATCCAGGGACTTGTGGATCATGTTACCCTTCTTCAGATGTAGCTCAGGAGGCATGGGATTGTCCCTAAGGATCCAATAGGTGTGGGTGGTTCGTAGGTCAGTGGGTGCTCCACCTCGGGGTAGTCTTCCGCCCATCCTAGCTAGAGGACCTAGACTCGGATAGAGAGACCGATAGGCTCACATCACTCGACTCGTGACACCGCCATAGGGGGAGGTGGCACTAGAGGAGGTGATGTAGGGGGCTCAGGCTCGATATTTGATTGATGCTCTACTTGGTCCTTGATCCATTTTTGAGGTCGACTGACCTATATGACTATAGCCCATGGGCATTTTTGTATATCCATTGGACTTGACACACATACTTTTATGATAGCTTTGCATTATGACTTATTATGTGTATCATTTATTGCTCATGTTTTTGTTATTATTTTGTTTTATGATATGATGCGATGATGGTATTATGATGATTTGATGGATATGTTAGATGATAGATGATATTGAAGATGCTTAGATGGATGTGTAGATGCTTATATGATTTGATGATATGATGCGATGTATTTTGATGATGAATGATGAATTTATGATTTGTATGCAAATGGATATTGCCTATATGTTTTATGATGTGGTTTATGGATGATTAATGACTTGTTTTTGTGAATGCGATGTTATTGCTAAATGCATGTTTTAACTTTGCTTTAATTGTATGCATCTAACTTATGTGGTGGAATGGTATAAATGAACTTGTATGCTCTAATCACTTAAAACATATGGAATGCATATGACATTGACAATCTTAATGGGTGATACCACAGAAAGTAAAAAAATAATCATGAATTTAAATAATCACTCTTATCATAAGAATTGATTAAGTATTCATATATGAGATGTAATGGTGTGTAATGTATTTTCTTAATAAGTTTCTGTAAATTAAAAGATATAAAGTAGTCAGTGGTCGTCTATATACTATTTCTAATATATATGTGGTATCTGTCCTACTATGTTGATACCCCCTAATTTATAGAATCTTATAAAGAAAGTGATGGTGTGAATGATGTTATGATTTGTTGCTATGTAAGAATTTTTGGGGCTTTCCGAAGATTCAAACACTCTAGTTACCCTATCAACAGTTGTCTACTTACCACTTAGACTTTTGAAAAGTAAGGCTTTTACCATGGACCTAGTTTTTCATGATCTCTGTGTGTGCATGTGATTGTATATTTTGAGGTAGAACTCAAGCATTTCCTCCGATGTCAGGCGGGATTCTTTCAGCCCATTGCTAAGATCAGGGATCCTCAAGTGTTCATCTCATCCTTATGTTGGACTTAGTTGGACTATACCACTAGGCAATATTGGGTTACCTAAGCTAGCTCATCCACATTCAAACATTGGTCTACACAAATGCATGAAGCAATTGTAATAGACATATCGTCATGCATAAGGATTTCTCCTTCCAGTTTTGTACAATGCTGAGAATTCCAGGGATTCAAGCTTTATTCCCTTCTTTTTGGCTTCTTTTTGGCTTTGGATATTTGCTCATATGTAGTGATGAAAATCACTTTTTATTTTGATTTATTTTTTCTTTGAGCTAGGATTTTTGTAGTGATGATAATCACTGTTTATTTTGCTCATATGTAGTGATGAAAATCACTGTTTATTTTTATTGATTTTTTTGAGCTATGATTTTTTTTTTTGAATTTATGATTTGTGTATCGGATTATTGCTTTGAAATCTTGATTGTATGCTTGGCCTTTTGAATATGTACTTTGCTTTGGGATTTTGCTTATTTTGATTTAAGCAAGGGATTTGGATAGGGTAAAGCTTGTCCTTTTGCCAATTCTCAGCACCTTTAAACCGGTTGCATAGGGGGATAAGCAAGGAAGATCCTTTTCACTTAAGGTAACCTAGACCACTTTGCAACTTTCATCTTTTCCTTGTACCAGCTAGGATTTTAGTGTTTCAATTAGTGACGGGATCTTGAATATCCAAGGCATTATCATAGCTAGACCTTACCTTCTACTAATCAAAGTTGTTTTCCTCAAAATTTGATAAGATCACTAGGTGTGGTTGATTAACCGAAAAACCTTAGTATATTATGTATAGCAACAAATAATGGTTGTGTTGAAAAACACAATTACACACTGATGTTGATGGAGGTATGGATTTGAATGATTTGTGCGACAAACTGTGGTATCACTTTTAAGGCTCTCATGACATATACAATTGTAGTGGATATGAAAATGCAATGCAATGATGTGGATGCAAGATGTGAGATGCAATTGTTTTTGTATTTTTGATTTTATGTTGTTTTTGTATTTTTGATTAATTTGACCAAAGGGCTTATTATGCCTTTGGGGCTTTTGTTATTGATTTTGACCAAGCGGTTTGAATTACCCTTGGAGCTTTTGATTTGATGGGATTTGACCAAGCGGTTTGAATTACCCTTGGAGCCTTTTTGAATTGATGTTTGACCAAGCGGTTTGAATTACCCTTGGAGCCTTTGATTGATTGTTTTTGACCAAGCGGTTTGAATTACCCTTGGAGCCTTTGATTTTATTGTTTTTGACCAAGCGGTATGAATTACCCTTGGAGCCTTTGAATTGATTTTGACCAAGCGGTATGAATTACCCTTGGAGCCTTTGATTGATTGGATTTGACCAAGTGGTTTGAATTACCCTTGGAGCCTTTGATTTGATGTTTGACCAAGTGGTATGAATTACCCTTGGAGCCTTTGATTGTATTTTTGAAATTTTATGTTTTTATGATTTGTTTGTGTTTTTGACATATTTGAATGTTTTTGAATTTTATGAAATATTTGAATGTTTTTGTGTTTTATGTGTAAAATGCCTTTAAGTGAATGATATTGAGAGGTTCAGGCTCTTCAACACCATCTAATGATATAAGGTGATATGCTCCAGGCCCAACTCTCTATGAAATCATGTATGGACCTATCCAGTTTACCATGAACTTATCTCGTAGATGCGGTGATAGATTTGAATTCTGCTAGTTTTCTTTGAGCACTAGATCTCCAACCTTGAATTCCCTTAGGTGGACTTTACTATTGTAAGCTCATGCAAGGTGATCTTGGTAAATGTGAAGATGCTCTAAAGCATTGACTCGACGTTCATCAAGAAGCATCAACTGATCAAGGCGGCCTTGCCACGCAACTTCATCATCTATGAAGTCCTTTAATGCTATGCGTAGAGTCAAAATTTCTAACTCTAGTGGCATGATGGCCTCAGTGCCATATACTAGTGAAAATGGTGTTGCCCTAGTGGGCATCCGTATACTAGTCCTGTATGCCCATAGTGCAAGAGGCAACTGCATGTGCCAATCCTTGTGATTTTCTTGCACTGTCTTCCTCAAAATGGAGACTATTGTTTTGTTTGAGGCTTCTGCTTGCCCGTTTGCTTGTGGATAATAAGGCATTGAAAAATTATGTTGAATATGGTATTTTTTCATTAAAGCATGCACATTTTTGTTCTTGAAATATGGCCCATTATCCGATATTATCTTAGAAGGGACCCCAAAATGACTTATGATATTATGGAGTATAAACTCCGCAATCCTTGGTCCAGTTGTTGATGTTAAGGGGATCACTTCTACCCATTTAGTGAAGTATTCTATGGCTATTATGATGAATGTGTGTCGGCTTGAGGATGGGGGTGAGATCTTCCCAATCAAGTCTAGTCCCCATTGCGAGAATGGCCATGCTGCCTGGATGGGCTGCAAAGCTTGCGATGGTAAGTGCGTTAGATTTGCATGATGTTGGCACTTACTACATTTCTTGACATACTCATAGTAGTCCTTTTCCATTGTGGGCCAATAGTAACCCATTCTCAATATGCACTTAATGATGGCCATGCCACTAAAATGGCCTCCACATGTTCCATCGTGAGCTTGCAAAATTGCCCAAGATGCTTCCTGGGGCTCAAGACAATGAAGTAATACTCCATCATATCCTCGTCTATAGAGGATTTCTCCTAGAAATATGTATCTTGTTGCTCTCTATTTGAATGTTCACCTTTTAGTATGCGACAAACCTTGAGGTACTATTCCAAGCTTCAGGAAGTCCCATAGTTGGGAAAGCCAATCTTGATAAGCCACAACTTCTATAGAAAAGATAACTTGCTCTTCCTGCATTTTTGAGGTAGTGAACATGGATTGAGGAACAACTCTATGGTGTATGGTTGCACCACACTCCATAGGTCCTTGGGAGATCAAAGACCCCCAAGGTGCCATTTGCAAGAAATCTCTGGCTGCGAAGGACCAATCCTGATTTGGCTCGATGTTGATCATGTTGACTGATTCTTGATTGTCAAAAGCTTCATGACGTATTGTTGAGTGCGAAAGCACTTTCACATGAATGGTTGTAAAATCAGCAGATGGATTCTGAGGGATTAAGGATCCCAAAGAGGCCATGGTGTCTACAAATCTATTCGATGTACGAGGGATTGCCTCGATGTCGTACCATTCCAGCCGGGCTAGGTAGGTGTCAACAAGTTCCTTGTAAGTCTTCAGGAGTGGGCACCTGCATTGGAATAGTCCTTTGACCTGGTTTACTATGAGCAAGGAGTCACCAAAGATATTCAATATTTTAATGCCCATTGCTATGGTTGTTTGGAGTCCTAGGATCAATGCTTCATATTCTGTATTGTTGTTTGTGCATGGGAAGTCTAGTTTGAATGATAAGGGTAATGGAGCACCCTATGGTGTGATAAAGACAATCCCTGCTCCACCTCCTTGTTCACACTTTGAACCATCGAAGAACAATGACATGTCTCTTTCTTTCTTAGGTTCTTCGAGTTCTGGTGGATCTGATAATGCAAAGACCACATCATCAGGCAATTCTATGGTGAGAGGCTTGTTATCCTGAAGAGGCACCTCTGCTAATTGATCTGCTATGACTTGTCCCTTGATGGAATTTTGGCTTATGAACTCTAGATCAAATTCTATCAATAGCATGATCCACTTTGTGGTACGTGTATTGTGATATGTCTTGCTCATCATGTACTACAAAGGATTTTGTTTTGATATGACGTAGGTCGTATGGCTCAACATGTAGTGTCACAACTTTCGAGTTGCAAAGACCACTGCTAAACACAACTTTTTGACATACGCATATCCTAGCTCATAACTCACCAAGGTGCGACTAATGTAATATATGGCTTGCTCTTTGTCTTGTGCATTCTTTTGGGCTAACATGGTGCCCAATGCAAAATCAGTAGCCGATATATATAGTAAAAATGGTATGTCTGGCCTTGGTGGAGCCAATACTGGTGGTGTTGCCAGATAAGTTTTGATCTCTGCAAAGGCTTGATGGCATTCTTCATCCCAATGAAAGGGGACTTCCTTGCATAGCAACCGATTCATAGGTCTACATTTGTCTGATAATTGTGCGATGAATCTTTTGATGGATGCTATCTTGCCTTGTAGGCTCCTCAACTCCCTAATGTTGGTAGGGGCGGCCATTTCTAGTATAGCCTTTACCTTTGTAGGATCTACTTCAATGCCTCTCTTGGATACGATGAATCCCAAAAGCTTGCCAGAAGTTATGCCAAATACGCACTTCTTAGGATTCAATCAGACATTGTGTTCTATGAGGTGATCAAAGACTTGTCTAAGGACTTCGGCATGCTCTTGCCACAATAGGGACTTGGCTAGTAAGTCATCCATGTAATATTCCAAGATCTTATGCATATAGTCATGGAATATGTATGTCATGGATCATTGATATGTGGCACCAACATTTTTGAGACCGAATGGCATCACTTTGTAATAGAATGTTCCCCATGGAGTAATGAAAGTAGTTTTATGTTGATCTTCGAGCTTAATCTAGATCTGATTGTATCCAAAAAAACCATCCATTAGGGAGAGCATTTCATGACCTACGGTTGCATCTACAAGAGCATCTATGTTTGGCAATGAGAATGAATCCTTTGGTGTTGCCCTATTTAAATCTCTGAAATCCATGCAGATATGGACTCTTCCATCAGGTTTCCCCATGGGTACCATGTTTGACACCCACTCAGGGTAGTCTATAGGAACTATGAATACTGCATCCAGTAGTTTTTGCAATTCGTTCTTCACCATCAAAGCGATGGTTGGATGCATTTTCCTCAGTTTTTGCTTGACTGGCTTCTTCATGGGATCCAATGAAAGGTTGTGAATGACTAACTTTGGATCTATCCCTGGCATGTCTTTGTAAGTCCAAGCAAAAATATTTGGCCTCTCCTTGAGGAGAGGAATTAGGATGGCTTGTTCCTCTGGAGATAGACTTTCTCCGAACTTGACTTTCCTTGGTTGGGTAGGATCATCATTGATGTCCACCTCGAAAGTCACTTCTATAGCCATATGTGACCCATCCTCTAGCTGATGAGGCATGGGTATCAAATGAATGTCATCGATGGGATTCATAGGACCTACTGACTCAGGTTCCAAACCAACATGGAAGACGTCATACGCACAACCTGATGCAAAATGGAATGGTTGTAACATCTCTTCATTGGGGAAGAGGTCTTCAGGCTCTATGGGTGAATTAGCATGATCCCAATCAATAGCCTCTACATCAAGATGCAATGATTTGGTAGGATCTACTGGATTATGAAGTGGAGTGGTCAAATCAATGGAGATCATGTTGATGGATGGGATGAAATCTCTAGGACCACATGGGTGCAATCTTGTCTCAGGGGTTTCCCTTCCATACTCATGATGAGGTTCTGGAGGAATGGGAATTTTTGGATCTGGCCCATGAGCAGGGTGGACAATAGGATCATTGGGCTCTAACTGCTCTCTGAATGTAGGTGGAGGGGGATTGACCATCCGATGAATGGCAGCTAGGTCAATAGGTCTCCCCAAAAATTAGAGATGAGGGTCTATGGCATGGAGTGCCACCTCTCTCTCTACTAGCTCGTTGACTTGCCACAAGTGGTGAGGTCCAAGATAAGCCATCTCGGTCTCATCCTCAAAGTCATCATCACTTATCCAAAAATCGTTAGCATTGGTATGCGGCCCTAAGACAAGGGGCTCATGTCTTGGCCCCAAGTAGGCCATCTCTATTTCATCTTCATATTCTTCATCACTTATGAAGAATCCATTTGCATTTGTCTCTTGCCCCAAAGTCAGGGGTTGATGGCTTAGGCCTAAGTAGGCTCTTTCTATTGAGTCTTCTGATTCATAGTCACTTTCATCTGATGTATATCCACTCTCATCATGGATGGACCATGTGAATATTTGTAAATAGTGAGGCCCTTGATAGGCTAAGCCAAGTTGCACCTCATCATCACTTGCTTCATATCCATTCTCCTCATCCCATGAGTTGTACCCTATTGGGGTGGAATCAATTGAGGTGTTTGGATGATAAGTTTTTGGAGGTGGTATGTTTACCGTGGCCACTTGTCTATTGCTCAAATTTGCTATTCTTAGGGGGTGATAAGGAATGAAATCAATGTCTTCTCCTAACCCTATGCTTAATATTTCCAATGCTACTACAAGAGAGTCATCTCGACCTCCGCTATAATAGCCTAAGCCAAATATATCGAAGGGAAGTTGATATAGTGGCTCGTATGGCCGCTTGCACCCCTGCTCATATATGCCAAGGCCATAGCCATGCCAATGGTAATGCTCAAAGTAGCTTAGAGAAAACTCAAGGTTAGAGAGGTAATGAACATTGATCATGAATAATTCATCACCATCCTCTTCTATATCTGAAGACTTATGAGCGTAGTCCAGGTCGACATAGACAAAATTGGTTTGGTTGGGAGGGATTCCAAGTGGAACCACTATTCCTACTAGTGGCCTCAAGTCCTTAGGCCTTCCTATGTCTTGTGCAGACTCAATGATAGGTGTAAAGGTGATGTTCTACACAAGGTACTCCCCTATGCCTATGCTTGCCAAGTGTATTGATGCATGCGATGTGGATGACCCCACGGATGATACTGGCGAAGTAGGGTGATAATCACTATCTTCATCTTGATCTTGAAGATCTTCCTCTTCCATAGGACTTGGCATTTCAGCAATGGCTATAGTTGGCACTTCTTTGGGCCTTTCTTCCTTAACTAAGGGTGCCTTTAGCTTCTGATTATCTTTTGGTTTTGACGTTGATGGTACTTTAGAAGCATTGACTATCTTGAGTGCACCAGGAGGTGTTGATGTGCATGGGTCTTTTCTTACCCCTTTGTCTTCATTATCCACTTGTGTGGTTGGGGATGAAGGTGCCACGTATAGGTGAGTAGAAGGGATTATAAATTCTCCTAGAATGTCCACCTGATTGATGTATTTAAAAGGCTCTTCATCGGCTAGAACCACATAGACTTTGTTCTCGTGCACATACTTGACACACTGGTGCAAGATCGAAGGCACACACTTCATGGCCCTTATCCAAGGGCACCCTAAGAGGATGTTGTACTGCATAGCTCCTTCCAAGACATGACACATCATGGGGATGGTCTTGTGCCCCACCTTGATGGGTAGGACTATCATTCCCATAGTATTGCATAAAGCATCATTAAAAGCTCTCAATGTGTAAGCTCCTGGAATGATATTTGACTTGGGGATTTTGAGGTGCTCTATTGCAGTTGTTGTGATGATGTTTATTGATGAACCTGTATCGACCAAAACCCTCTTGAAAGGTAAGTCATTGATTTCCACTACAATGTTTAGCGGAGGGTCTGGTAAGGCAACAGGAACTGTCTTAATCTCATGATCATAGAATCGGATTACAGGTTCCTGGCATTCTTGTACTTGTCCCACAAAGTGAGTGAATGCATTCACATCTTGCGGTTGGAGCTCAATTGTTCTTAAAATCTCCATTAGAGTCTCCCTATGCTTTGGGGACTATTGTATGAGCTCATAGATGGATAACTTAGCTGGAGTCATCTGTAGGTTTTGCTCCAATCTACTCCGAATAGTTACCACAGGTCTCGTTGGTGGACCTGGAAGGTTGTCTTGCCTTTGCCTAGGAGTGGTTGGGATGTTCATGGGAGCTGCAGGCGGTTGCGGTTGACCATACCGCCTAGTCCTTGTTGCTATGTTAACAATCTCAACCATCCCAATGCATCCATGGGTAGGTATGTCAGCTCGAACCTGATTGACTTGGGCCCCTTGCTCTCGAGGGGCCTCATGATTGGGCAATGGGTTTCTGTATATGCCCATGTCTCTATTATCGGGAGCCAGTGGGTTGTCAACTTTGAGTTCTCCCACCTCAATCATGTTTTGCACTTGATGCTTAAACCCGATGCAAGCCTCAATGTCATGCCCCGGTATCCTATGATAAGGGTAAAATTGATCTTCCCTATATCCTTTTGGCTTAGGATGGTTGGGATCTATAAGAGGTATATCAAGAAATCTGATCCTCCTGGCCTCGCTCAACCGATTAAATATTGATTGCATTGATTCTGTCAGAGGCATGAAATAACGAGGTGGCTTGCATTCTCGGTTTCTTCCCTGATTGTTCTTTTGGTCGTAGTTGGCTGGCGGGGGATGTGCTTGATAGTTCTGTGGTTGTTGTGCACCCCCATCCTTGGGTGTAGCCAATACGACTTGATTGACTGGAGCAGGGTTGCCCTGCTTCTACTTATACTTGTCATTCTTACCATTCTTGTTCCACTCCTTTTTGTTTTGGAGTTTAATGGTTCCCTCATCTACTTTTATTTCTTCGATGAGCTTGGCCTATGCCAAAGCTTCCTCAAATGAAGGATACTATTGAAGTTGTAGCAAGAGGGAGATATGTTTAGAACAAATTTTGGTGAACATGCGAATGATCTCTTCTGTGGGAATGGAGAATGATAATTTTACCATGACTTTTCTCCATCTATTCCCATAATCCATTACTAGCTCATCATCATACTGTTTCAAGTTGGCCAGGTCTGAAAGGTTCACCTTCTTCTTAGCACCAAAGGAGAAATGCTTTAAGAATGCGTTTACTAGTTGTTCAAAGTTGGTTATGCTATGCTTAGGTAGTTGGTTGAACCATTGAGTGGCAGCACCTAAAAATGTCATTATGAATGTTCTTAGCATGAGAGCATCATTGTCTTCAAGATGAAAATAGGCATTGATAAAATTGGTGACATGCTCTTGTGCATCCTCTTCACCCTTAAAATTTTCTAACCTAGGCATCTCAAAGTGCTTAGGATATGGAGGGCTAGGGATTGATGGGCACAATGGTTGATTGTGTATTTTTCTCAATGTTGGTGAGTTCCTAGCTGCCTCTTGTTTCTCAAAGGTTTTCATCTTTTTAGCAAGCTCTTGAAATGCCTTTGATGCATGGATTTCCTCCTCTTGTAAGCCTATTCACATTGGCAATGGAGGTAACTCTCTATCCATTTGATTTGTTCCATTTTCCTCCCTCCTATGAGGGGACTCAGGATTATGATCTTGGTTTGTTATGTTTGCCCTTCCCCCATTAGTTGGATTTCATTCATGATTTGGTGGGGGATTTCATTGTGGGCTATCTTGTCTAGTGCGCCTCTCCTTAGGTGAGTCAATGTGTCTTGTTCTTTGGTGGTCACCACCATTTGTTGGTAAATTGTTAAGAGCTAGCCGCTCAGCTTGCTCTCTTAAATGTTGCTCATGTTGGCGCAAGAGTCTTTCTCTTTGTTTCTCTTGTTTGAGAGCTTCCACTAGCTCTCGCTCTTTACGTAATGCATTTTCTAACCACCTCATTCGGTCAGTTTGTGCTGTCATAGAAGACTCATGTTTATCTAACTCTGTTCTTGTTGTCTTGACTCATAGATTCCTCGAGGAGGTTTCTATTGTATTTGTACTCTTGCTAGCTAATGTGACTTGTTCAGTGTACTGTTGAGTATCCCTATGATCAGACTCCATGCATCTACTATGGGGTCACTCTGAGGTACCCCTAGACTAGGAGGTGTGTTTAGAAGTCATAGTTCATGAGCTTCTAGATGTAGAGTTCTCAGTAGCTATAGTTCTTTGAGTTGGTTGTGTAGGAAATCGATCCAACCCATCTAGTTGTCTTGTTTTCCATGGTTGGTCCCATGGGGTGCCATTCACTCCTATGAGGTCATAGTCTATGGGAATATTTCCTTTTGTGTGAAGGGTTTCTTCTATATGATTCCCATGACTAGATGTAGCTCTAGTTTCCTGCCCTTCAGTGGGTAGACCTATTTCATATGTTTCTTGTGAGTCTTGAGGTGTTGCAATTCTTGTTTGCCTTCTTGATGAAGAGGGCTTTGTGGTAACATGTTTTCTCCATGTGGATGGAGATGTAGCAGTCTCATCATCCCTATGTGAAGAATGAGTCTTAGAACCTTCTTTATGTCCATGTGAGGAGGAAGCCCTTGAAGCTTCCTCACGTCTTTGAGATGTTTCTGTGTGTTTAGAGGAGGCCCTTGAGGTCTCCTCATGTCTCCTTGATGAGGATGGTTGTGAAGCCTCTTTTTGTTTATGTGACTTTGTTCCATGATGTGGTTCCTTACTTGGGGTTTCTCGAGGAGATCCCCCAAGGGTTGAATTATCACCCCTTAGGCTCATGGAGCTACGTCTCATGGTCTTATGGGTAGGTCATTCAATGTTACTACGACTCCGCCTATGGGTATGAGTTGCTTCTGTCTCTCCCTCGGTATCAGATCGAGGGTGCTTACTTCTTGTTTTGACCATGTTGTCTTATGAATTGATCTTTTGAGTTGCAATTTAGGAATAACCACACAATACCAAGCAAATGTTTATCTTGATTACCGATTTAAGTGTGCCCTAAACTATTTGATGTGTTTTGATGTGTTGTTCTTTCGATTTCTTTGCTCTTGTTCTTGGATTAAGAATGAGAAGACTCATCCATAGTGACAATCAAGTACACTCATGCCAAACATGATTTTCTCAAAAGAAGCTAGGGTACACCATTGAAGACCCAATGGAGGGTTCGCCTAGCTCTTCCACTCTGAACCAATGATTGTTCCAATAGTGGGAGATAGTTTGAACACAAGTAACTTAGTGTCACTATAAGTAAGTTTCTCAATCCATTTCTAGGAAGCTCTAGGGGGTAAACTAGTGGAAGGAGATGAATTCCAATGTCATTGGACTGAATTGAAGGTTGGTGATGAAATCCAACTCTCCAATGTTTAAATGAGACGTGCGTGTGTGGTGTTCATTTTAAGCTTGCGTAACATAAAGTGCATCATATAGCAACAATGAATCTTTCCTATATGCCTAAGTGCAAAAATACATTTCAATATTCAGAAATATGCATGAACTACTATGATTTGTATGAGCACACTTTATTTCATGCAACTATGGCCTCTAGCAGGGCCTCAAAGCAAGCAAACAACATACAATGTCTAGCACGTTGGATTCTAGGGTGAAATTTTTAGGCATAAGCCATTGTTCCTAGCAATGCCTAGTGGAAAATTTAAAAGAAGATCTAAGATATGCGAAATGCTTAATTCTTTCTTCTTTTATTCCTTCAATTTCCAAACATAAATGTGCTTTAAGTTCTCTATTTTAGACACACATAAGTAGATAGAAAGTTATAAAATATCAGAGAAGCTATACCAACCTTTGATCCAGCTCAGAGAGTCAATGTTTTGACCTCTGCTGCACTCCAGTTCTGGTCGCTGTTGACCAGAGCGGCTGGTTCTTGGCCATTGTAGCTCAGAGCGGCTAAGCTCTATTGGCCGTTGTAGCTCAGAGTGACTAGACCTGCACACAAAATTAAGTTAGTATTCTAGCAGAAAATGAAAAATTAGTGGTGGTCCCACCATGATCACCATCTGTAGTGACCTCGAGAATGCACGCATCGGCCCCTTTTTAACCCTACTTGCAATGTTATTAAAATACCGAAGATGAAATGGAAAGACAAGAGGAAAAAGCATATAACATGAAATAACAAATATGGATCTCTTTATTGATATTGAAGCTCGGTTACATGTCGGTCCCTCTTAGGGATACCCATTTCGATACTATAAATTACAAATAGGCAAGGAGTGCCCCTTCCATGAAGAGGTGGTGCGCTTATAAAAGCTTCCCGGTTCTACACATGAAAATGTATGAGGGCTTATAGATGCCTCCTTCTCTAGGTCTATTTCCTAGAGGGATCCCTTTTGCTCTCGTATGTTGCAAACTTCATCCGATGTACCTGTGGCCCTACAAGCAATGAAACAACAACACACGTTTAGGTGTCCGAGATTGCCTCCCTGGATGAGGTTGTTAGTAATCAAAGAATGTAATGGAAATATGATAAAACTATGCCATGAAATCATGTAAATCTATGCTAATGATATGAAAACATAAAGAAATAGAATAAAAGATGCTATGTCTAAAACCTAAGCTAAGCCTATGGGCCATTGTCCAAGACAATGACCGCTAAAGTAAACCTTGCTCTCTTTGCCCCAAAGCTATGGGTCAAAGCCTGTATCTGATGTTGAAATAATAGGTGTTATGCTCTTCAATCCATCAGTGCTTCATCGTACATGTGATCTCAAAGAGAACTCTCCAAGTCTCGAAAGCTCTCCTCAAAAATATGTCTCTCTCTGATTTTTTATATATTATATGTCCTTTGGTGCTCTTAGGCTTGCACCTTTTATAGTGTGAAACCCTAGGTCTATGTCCAAGCCCTAGGAATGAATTTCTCATGCGTAGTGCAAGTTAGCATGAGAAGCTTTTGTCCATTGTCTATGTTTGAAGGCCAGTTAACTAAAATCTAACTGCCCACTTGAGTCTTCTATGCGAACTGGTCGTTAGCATGAGAAGCTTTTGTCCTTTGTTTATGCTTGGAGGTCAGTTAACTAAAGTCTAAATGCAAACTCAAGTCTCCTATGTGAACTGGTCATGAAAAGGAATGCAAAGTTACTCCCGCTCACCTTTATTGCATGCAGACTGCCACTTCCACCTGTGATTAGGCCTGTTTGTCGGTAAACTACTTCTTATGGCTTAGTCACTATCATCTATAGTGGCTAATATTTAGCCGTTGTCATCTGTAGTGGCTAAGGTCTGGCCGCTCTAGGCTTGAGCGGCTAGGATCTGGCCACTCTTGGCTTGAGCGGCCAAGCTTGGATGGCTTGAAAAGGCCCCAAATGAGTGGTGAGAACCACTTGTTGATGCTTGGAAAGTCCAAGATTATGTCTTATGATCTTATGAGTGTGTCTATGTGAGCAGCTCCCCTAAGCATGACATGATTTAGGTGTCTACAGTTTTGCCCTCCAAATCAAAGGTTGTGGGCTTGATCCTCATTGTCAAATTGATGGTCAAGGGTCGCCTTGATGTCCTTTGTCTGGTTTGGCGGTTGAATTGCATAGTTGGGCCTTTTTTTTCTTGAATTTACATTTCTTGGTGTTCTAGCTCCTTAGGGCATCCATGGCATAAAATGACATGATGCTAGATGAATTGACAAATGAATGGCAACAAAACTCTCTCTCAGTACACTCAGATGAGTCTACAATCCAATAGGGCTTCGTTGCTTTAATCTCCAATGCACACTTGATAGTTTACCCTAATTTTGAGGGGTACTTATAGGATTACCCAAGGGCTAGGGGTGGCTTCATGGAGAAGCCAAGATCAAGAAGAGGTGGTTGGGACAGTTGGATTGGAAGCCTCTGGAATCTTTCGTCCTTCAACTACCTTCTTAGAGAACAAATGGTCGTTCAAACCGATTTGGATTAGATGAAGGCAAAATGAACTTTAGTTCTAAACCATGGGTGACAGCTATGACCTAGACTATAAACCGTGGGTGTCTGCAATGGTTTAGACTATAGACCGTAGGTCTCAATAACGGTTTGAGTTGATTAGGCTAGGGATCCCAAATTGAGTGGTTAAAACCACTGCTCTATCTTGGAGTCTGTCCAAGATCTTCCATATGGTCTTGTAACATGTCCCATATGAGTAGTCGCCATCGACATGACGCATTTTAGGTGTCTACAAGAAGGATGTAAAATTGTTCGATTCATTTAGGCCCATAGGCCTATGTAATATGCCATATAAGTTTATCTTCAAAGTGATGGAAAATCAATTAAGACTACTATTAGATAAAATTGTTTCATAAGAGAAAGGAGGATTTATGAAAGGGAGAAAAATTCTAAATGGGATCATAGTAGCTCATGAAGTTATGCATTCAAAACCTTCAAGAAAATAGAGAGCAATGATATTAAAACTTGATATGAGTAAATCCTATGATAGGGTTAAATGGAATTTTGTTTTTGTAGTATTATGAAAGATTGGATATGGTAAGAAATGAGTTAGATGGATTAAACCTCGTATCTCTATAGTTTCTTATTCAGTGCTAGTCAATGGGTTAGAATCATAATATTTTAAAGCCAAGAGAGGTCTTAGATAGGGAGATCCTCTATCTTCATATATTTTATTTATTATGGCATAGGTATTGGGTAGTAATTTGAATAAGGATAACAAATAAGGGCTAAGTGAACTTAAAGCTAGTAATAAAATCAACAACATCACCCATCAATAATTTGTATATGATACAACCCTTTTTTGGAGGACAAAGATAAATGAGGCCAGAGTTTGGAATAACTTATTAAAGGAATACAAAATAATGTCAAGGTAAAAAGTTAATAGGATAAAATCCAAAATTAACTTCCTAACACTCCAATTAGAATCAAAGGAGGGATATACATGTTACTTCAAATGGAGTAGGAAAATTTGCCAGCAACTTATCCAGGGATACCCTTATTTAAGGGGAGAATGAGGATATAATAATGGAGTCCAATTATAAGTAAATATTAAAATAAAATAATGAAAAGAAGAGTGCAACTAATTAAATCAATCTTACAAGTCATCATGATTCAAAAAAATAAGGATAAAAATTTGTTTGATTCATTTAGTCCCATAAGCCTATGTAATATGCCATATAATTTTATCTCCAAAGTGATAGAAAATTAGTTAAGACCACTATTAGATAAAATTATTTCATAAGAGCAAGGAGGATTTGTGAAAGGAAGAAAAATTCTAAATGGGATCATAGTAGCTCATGAAGTTATGCATTCAACACCTTCAATAAAATAGAGAGCAATGATATTAAAACTTGATATGAGTAAAGCCTACGATAGGGTTAAATGGAATTTTATTTTTGTAGTATTATGAAATATTGGATATGGTAAGAAATGGGTTAGATGGATTAAACCTTGTATCTTTACAGTTTCTTATTCAGTGCTAGTCAATGGGTTAGTAGCATAATATTTTAAATCCAGGAGAGGTCTTAGATAGGGAGATCCTCTATATTCATATCTACTCATTATAATGGCATAGGTATTGGGTAGTAATTTGAAGAACAATAACAAATATAGGCTATTAAGTGCACTTAAAGCTAGTAATAACATCAACATCACCCATCAATAATTTGTATATAATACAACCATTTTTTGGAGGACAAAGATAAATGAGGCTAGAGTTTGGAATAACTTATTAAAGGAATGCGAAAGAATGTCAAGGCAAAACATTAATATGACAAAATCTAAAATTTACTTCATAAACACTCCAGTTAGAATCAAAGCAGGCATATACATGTTACTTCAAAGGGAGGAGAAAAATTTACCAGCAACTTATCCAGGGATACCCTTATTTAAGGGGAGAATGAGGATATAATTAAGGAATCAAATTATAAGTATAAAATAATGACATATAAAGGTAGAAGTTTATCATTAGCAAGAAGAATACAACTAATTAAATCAATCTTACAAGCCATCCTAACATATTATATGTCCTTGTATACTATGCAAAAATTGATAGAAAAATGTTTTAATCTATATTATGCAATATTTTTGTGGTTAAGATTACATTATAAAAGTAAATCTCCTTTGGTTAAACGAAGCAATGTGCATGATGATAAAACTAAGTGAGGCCGTGGTTTAAAAGTTCTTACGAAGGCAAAATTAGCTCTTAGGGGAAAAATAATTTGGAGATTGTACAAAGAGAGCCATAGACAATGGGAAAAAACTTTTCTAAGTAAATATGTTTATTTATTTATTTTTTAAATTTTAAAGTAGGATTTCAAAAGGGTTACCCTTTATCTTTTACATTGACTTAGTCACATTGAGGTATTTGGTGTTGCTAAGATTTGAATCTTGGTGTGGGCCTCATTAACTATTTATTCCAACCATCAAACCAAGGACCTATTGGATCTAAGTAAATATGTTGAGCTCAATAACCCAGGATTAATATTTAATGTATTCTCACTACCAAATGGTTGTACACTATGGAATGGTTTAAAATAATTAATTGATTTAGTGATTAAGGGTCTAATATGGGTGGTGGGAACTGGAGAAATTTTTTTTTTTCGAATGGATACTTGGTGTGATAAAAAACCACTCAATATAGATCCAAATCCAAATTTGAAACCATGGATGAGATTACTTCAAGACACATATGGTGATAGAGTTTCAAACATTATGTACAAGGATAAGGAAGGAAGATAAAAAATGGAAAGAAGAATTTTTTACAAGTATACAAGACATTGATGCTAGGAGGTAGTTGAACAAAAAATAACATCATTGATTATTTCGAAGGGAGCCAAGGATAAGCTGATTTGGGAGTTGAATATCTCAAGAGAATACACAACAAAAAGTGGATATAATGTAAAGCACCAACAAAATAGGCATGTTGCAAGGATATGGAGAGATGTATGGGATAGCTCGGACATTCCTAAATTCAAAATGTTTGTTTGGCTAGTAGCTCATAGACGAATTTTATCTTGGGATAACCTTATGAAAAGAGGTTTTCATAGCCCCTCATAATGTGTTATTTGTAAAAAGGAGGATGCAAGTACAAACCATCTCTTGGGACACTATTCAATAGTTTGGAAACTATGGTAATGGATTCTTAATATGTTTGGTAAATGCATGGTGATGAATGGCAAAATTGAAGAATGGTTAAAGCAATAACATAACACTTTTAAAAGTGAGGCTTTACAAACAATATGGGATATATCAAAAGATATAATACTTTAGACTGTATGGCTAGAAAGGAATAGAAGAATATTTAAAGGAAAGGAAAATAGTTTAGAGGTAATGAAAGGAAGATTTTTTTAGCCATAGAGGAGTCTAAACCAACCCTTTCAACTCACCCAATCCCTAATATGGAATCAGAGAGCCTTGTTAGATGGAGTCAATTTATCAAATGGAATAATGATGTTGGGTATAAGATAAACAAAAAGAAGGCAAAGAGTATAAAGTGGAAACCACCAAATGTGGAGTTGATCAAATTGAATTTTGATAGAGCATCTAAAGGAAATTTAGAACGAATAGGAGGAGGAATAATTAGAAATAATAGAGGAGAGATTTTCTCTCATTATGCTTTCAATAGTGTATTTAAGACAAATAATGAAGCTAAAGCTTGGGCAACTTTGGAAGGGTTAAAAATATACAAACAAATGAAATGGAATAGAGTATGGATGAAAGGTGATTTATTAATAGTAATAAATACATTTTTGAGGAAATCAAAGGCTCCATGGAACATACAAAATAAAATTATGAAAATACAAGAGATTGCTATAAATTTTGAAGAAATTACACATATGTTAAGGGAAGGAAACAAATGTGTAGATTGAGTATCATGAAGTTATTTTTTTTTTCATGGTTAGAGGAAGTAGTAAGTTTAGTTGAAGCTAACAAGGAGATGTTGACTGTCTTAATCAAATAATTATTAAGATTTACTTTAATGTTTTTTCAATGAGTTTACATAGGTTTTTATGAGGGGTCTTGGTCCCCTCATACTAAGTGGAGTTTGAACCTTAGACCTCTCAAAGAGAGGCCAAAGCCCTTACCACTGCAATAAGCTTACAACTAATATTTACTTTAATGTTTCCATTTATAATATTTTATTTATTTTATAATATTTATGTGTTTTCATATAAACTATTTATTATAATTTTTGTAGTTGCACTTATGCTTCAAGAAGGAAACTAGCAGTCCAAATATAGCAAACCGGACTATGATAGTTGTGATGTTTTAGAAATATTACTCTACTAAGATGCAATGCATAAACAATAGAGGTGGAGTTTTGGTATTGTGAAGGCTATTGTAGAGAAATTTTAAGAAGAAGGATTTTGAATTCTAAAATATTTGTATTCACACAAAAAATTGAAGATTTAGAAAATGAAAATCAAGAATTCAAACATTTTATAAAAAATGACGTAGATATCTAGCTATAGCAACTCAATTGAGATGAGAATTTAATTTTTTTATAAAATCTCAAGCTTAAAAGGAGAGAGTTGTGATTCATCAAGGGTGGGAGAAACGAGCACAACCCCTTGCCCTCTAGCAATTTTTTTTGAAAACATTTGTTTGAATTAAAAATATATGGTAAAAATAATGCTTATAGCCTAATTAATATATGTAATAAGAAAAAACTATTATAATAATAATCATCATCATCTATATAAATGTATCAAAAACATGTTTAATTTTCAAAAGACTTTTAATAAAACATTTTCAAACTATAACGATGGAAGACTTGTTACAAGAGATAAACTAGCAACATTTTTTAAATAAGTTAGAGATAAACTAGCAATATTGAAAATGCTAAAGTATTTAAATAATTACCTCAAAATCAATAATTCTTACAATAAATTAGCTTTGTCTCTTTCCTTTTAATGCTTGATCCACAAATTCTAGAGGTAAAAGTAATCTATAATAATATCATAATTTTAAATTTAAGATTCTATTAATGCTACAATTTTGTACACAACTAGTATAAATGTTATATATAGTAAAAAATATTGATACACCTGAATTTATTTTGTTAAAAAACATTATTTTTGCTTTTATAAATTTTTATTTTTATTTTTAAAATTTTAACACATAATTTTATTTAATATATGCTTTCTTCTTTATCCTCAAAATCCACAAATCCTAAAACCAAAACCATGGTTTGAGTACTTCACTAATTTTAAAAACTAAAAGCATGCACCCAATAGGTTATTGTTGAAATCTAGTATGTTAGCAAGTATGCTGAATTCAATACTCAATAATGAATACAAAGTTCAAAGAACTCTCATAATATACCGGGATGCATCACACATATAACCCATGACTCATAAAATGAACACACACACTATATTCATGTGGATAACAAGATTACAATACTTTATAGTTCAAGATAAAATATTTTATATTCACATTACATTTTACATCCTCACATGCTATCTTTATTAATAGCCTTTATAAAGAGTCTCTTGGCATTTCAACTTCAACTAACTCTTCACCTCATCAAACTTATGGGATATATGACCTCATGTTTATCATAGGAGATATAATTATTGACTCTTAATTAATGACAAAAATCTAATGATTACTAAATGCCAAATTATTATATTTTAGGTTTTGGTTGTGTTTATTTTTCATGTTTTTTTTGGGTTATGTTTTTGTAGTGTTATGTTGTTTTTGTCTTGTTTGTGTTTTGTTATGTGGTTATTGTGTTTTTCTATGTGGTTCGTGTTGTGGTTTATTTTATATTATTGTGTGTATGTTTGGTTGTGCTTTTGTTTTTGACACACTCAAGGAGCATGTTTTTTATTTTATTTTATTATTTTTGTTGTTATTTACTTATTTTTAAAATTGGTTTTGTGTGTTTGTTTGCTGAGTATGTCAAAGGTGGTAGGCCAGGTCCAAGTCCTGGGCATTTTTGGCAGAATGGATACCCCTGCCTCCTTGGGTCTTACCCGAAACTGGCATCTCTTTTGGGGTGTTTTCCACAAAAAAAAAATGCCAAATTATTATGAGACACTTAGAGAATAAATATTTATAAAGTATTAACAAGGTACTTGCAAGGTACCATATTTGTAATAATTTCTAACACCTCCCATATTACATTATTTGGTATGATGTCAATCTCTACCTCTGGTTTTGGCTCTTTGACTCTGACTCTGGTATTGACTTTGGCTCTTGCTTTCTAATTTTGGTCATTTATCTTCCATTTGTGTATATCTGTTATAATAACTATAATCGATACCTGTTACAAATTTATCTTCACTATTTCTTGTCATACATTCATTGCTTTTTTTGGGTTGAATAATAAAGGGTTGTACTCGAGTCCCACACCCTCAAAAAATTACAACTCTCTTATTTAGATCTTGAGAGTTTACAAATAGATATACTTCTCATCTTAATTGAGATGCTATATCTAGAAACCTACATCATTTTATATAACATATATGAATTATTAATTTTTAATTTTTGGATATTTTCAATTTTTTGTATGAATACAAATATTCAAGACTTTAGCGACCTTCTTGACATTTTTCTATAGCAACCTTCACAATACCAAATTTTCACCTCTACTATCTATGCATCGCATCTTAGTAGATTAATATTTCCAAAACATCGCACTATCATAGTTTGCTTTACGAAATATGGATTACTACCTTCCTTCCTGATAATAAATAGTTTATATGAAAATACATTATTGTTAGAAAATAAAATAGATATTACCAATGGAAAACATTAAAGTAAATCTTCATCATTATTTGATTCAAGCAATCAACATTTTCTTATCAGCTTTAGCTAAACTTACTACTTCCTCTAACCATGGAAAGGAGAATTTAACTTCACGATCCTCAATCAAAACCCCTCTATTGGCTAGCCTATATGCACATTTGTTTCCTTCTATTAAAGTATGTGTAAACATGATTTCTTCAAACTATTTAGCAAGATCTTGAATTTCCATAATTATCTCTTGAATTTCTTGCATATTTTTAACCCTTTTAAAGCTTCCCAAGATTCAAATTCATTATTTGTCTTAAATCCACTATAGAAAGTGTAATGAGACAAGATCTATTATTTCTAATTATTCCTCCTCCTAATGGTCCTAGATTTTCTTTATATGCTCCATCAAAATTCAATTTAATCCACTCCACATATGGTGGTTTCCACTTTATATTCTCTGTCTTCTTTTTGCTTCTCTTTTACCCAACATAATTTCATTTAATGACTTGACTCCATCTATCAAGGCTCTCTGCTTCTAGATTAGGGACTAGGTGAGTTGACAAGGTTGATTTAGACTCCTCTATGGGTAAACATATCTTCATTTTTATTACCTCTAAACTACTTTCCTTTCCTTTAAATATTCTTCTATTCGTTTCTAGCCATACAGTCCAAAGTATTGTATCTTTTGATATATTTTATATTTTTTATAAAGCCTTACTTTTATTGTTATTGCTTTAACCAATCTTCAATTATGCTATTCATCACCATGCATTTACCAAACATATTATGAATCCATTTCCATATTTTTTATACTATTGAGCAATACCCCAAGAGATGGTCTATACTCTCCTCCTTTTTACAAAGAACACATTGAGAGCGGGCATGAAAACCCCTTTTCATAAGATCATCCCAAGATAAAATTCTTCTATGATATATTAGCCAAACAAAAATTTTAACTTTAGGAATTCTTGGGCTATCCCAAATATCTCTCCACATTCTAGTGATATTACTATAATGTTGGTGTTGTACATTATATCCACTTCTTTTGGTGTATTCTCTTGAGCTATTCAACTCCCAAATCAATATATCCTTGGCTCCCCTTAGAATAAGCACCATTTTTATATTTATACTCAATTGCCTTCTAGCATTAATGTCTTGTATACTTGTAAAAAATATTCTTTCCATTTGTATCTTTATTCCCGATCCTTGTACAAAATGTTTGAAACCCTATCACCATATTTGTATTGAAGCGATCTCATCCAAGATCTCACTGGATCTAAATTGAGTGGTTTTTTATCATAGTAAGTATCCATCCAAATATATATTTTTTCTCTAGGTCCCACCACCCTTATTTAAACCTTTGATCATTAGATCAAATATATTTTTTAAAACCATTCCAAATAGGAGAACCATTTGGTAGAGAGAATGCAATAAATATTAAACTTGGCTCTTTGGGCTCAACATACTTACTTAGAAGAATTATTTCCCATTGTATTTGAATCTCTTTGTAAAATCTCCATATTAATTTTCCCCTTAGAGCTAAGTTTGCATCTGTAAGAACTCTTAAACCAAGATCTTCTCTAGTTTTATCATCACACACCTTGCTCCATTTCACCAAAGAAAATTTTCTTTTATCATGTAATCTTACCCATAAATAGGATCACATAATATATATTAAACTTTTTTAAACTGATTTTAGCATAGTATATGACATATAATATGTTGGAATGGCCTGTAAGACTGACTTAATTAACTACACTCTTCTTGCTAATGATAACCATCTACCTTTCCAAACTGGAATTTTATTCTAAACTTTACTAATAACTGGATTCCATAATTCTATCCTCATTATCCTCTTAAATAAATACATCCCTAGATAACTTGCTGGTAAATTTACCTCCTCCATTTGAAGTAACCTATAAATTCTTTCTTTAAAATTAATTGGAGTGTTAAGAAAGTAAATTTTAGATTTTGTCCTATTAACTTTTTGCCCTAGTGCTTTTTCGTATTCCTTTAAAAAGTTATTCAAAGCTCTGGCCTTATTTATCCTTGCCCTTCCAAAAAGGGTTGTATCATCTACAAAATATTGATGGGTGATGTTGTCAATGTTATTACTAACCTTAAGTCCACTTATAAGCCCATATTTGTAAGCCTTATTTAAGTTCATACTCAAAACCTTTGCCATAATATTGAAAAAATAAGGACATAGAGGATATCCTTATCTAAGGCCTCTATTGAATTTAAAATATTCTATTTCCAACCCATTGACAAACACTAATAAGAAACTATAGAGACACAAGATTTAATCCATCTAACTCATTTCTTCCCGAATCTAAAATTTTCTAAAACTTCAAAAAGAAAATCCCATTTAACCATATCATAGGCTTTACTCATATCAAGTTTTAAGATCATTGCTTTATATTTTCTTGAAGTTGTTGAATGTATAACTTCATGAGCTACTATGATCCTATCTAGAATTTATCTCCCTTTCAAAAATCTTCCTTTCTCTTCTAAAATATTTTTGTCTAACAATGGCCTTAATTGATTTGTCATCACTTTGGAGATAATCTTATATGTCATATTACATAGGCTTATGGGTCTAAAAGAATCAAACAATTCAACATTTTTTTTTTTGAAATTAGGGTAAGATATGTTGCATTTATTTTATAAGGTATGTATTGTTTTACCTTGGACTGTTCCACTACCACCAATAAAGAATCCTTCAGTATATTTCAATTATGTTGGTAAAAAGCTGTAGAGAGCCCATCTAGACCTGGGGATTTACCCTTATTAAAATATAAAAGAGCTATATAAACTTATTCTAGAGTAATAGGCTCCATTGGTTTCCTATTATATTCATTCGTTATAATTGAAGGAACATCTTGAAGAAGTTTATCATTAAGAACTTCAGTCTCCTCTGATCCTAGAATATTCTGATAAAAATACTTTACCTCTTTTCTAATTTCACTTTTATATTCAATCCAAACCCCTTCTATTGATTTAATTCTACTAATTCTAGATGTTGATCTTTGTACTATAGCCATTCTATGAAAAAACTATGTATTTTAATCTCCTTTTAACCAAGTTCGTCTTGATTTTAATATCTATATTTTTCTTCCATACTCAAAATATTATGATATTCACTAAGCAACTCCATTTCCTCTAAGCTTGGATTATTATGATCACCTTTTTAGAATTTTAAAAGTTTATCTTTTAGTTCCTCTTTCTTCTAAAAAATATTTCCAAAATTATTCTTGTTCCATTATTTTAATCTAGATGTCATAGATTTAATTTGATTTGGAAGAGCATACAACCCACCATTACTTGAAAAATTCCACGTTTGAGCTATCATATCAAAAAATTGAGGATGGTCTTTCCACATCTGCTCATATTTAAAATATGATATTTTTTGAATTCACTTACCACCATTTTAACTCTTATTGGCCAGTGATCTGAACCAATCCTTGTTAAGGTATTAATTTTTGCATAAGTTCCTTCATCTAGCCAATTATTTGAGATAATGCGTCTGTATAATTTTTTTGCTATTAGGTTCGGGTCTCTCTTATTGTTGGTCCAAGTATAGTTGTCTTCTTCAAACTCAACCTCCCACAGATTATTGTTTTGAAGAAAAGCCTAAAAATCTCTCATACTTTGGGTTAATTTCCTAATTCCCCCAAATTTTTCATCCAACTTGGTTATGGCATTAAAATATCCTATGATCATGAATTGGGTTTCTTGGTCTTTACTTCTCATAAAGGCTTCAATCCCACTCCAAACTTATAATCTACTTGACTGAGTTGTAGGTCCATAAACATTGATAAGGATGAAATAAATATCTACAAAGTAGCAAGTGACTAAAGAGGCTATCCAATGTCTAGTTTTATGAATGGTTACATAATAGTTCTAGAAGGATTCCAACAAGTTAGAATTACCCCTATTGCTTCTTTTGAATCCATAGCATCCCATTCACATCTTGCCCATACCACTTTCATAGTTTTTGAAACTTCTTTTGTCATTTTAGTTTCCTGGATACAAAGAATATTAGGCTCATTACTTAAACATAGGTCCCTGATACACCTCTGAGGTATTAGCACCCATTATATTCCATGAGATGATAATAATATATTATTAGGGGCTCTTGGCCCTGCCTACATATTACCATTATCATTTTGTTGTTTGGTAAAGAGAAGTTCAACCAACTTAGTTTGTTTTCCTTTCTCTATGTTTGCTCTTGTTGTCGTGGATTTTGCTTGATAATTTAAGGGTTTTCTTCTTTATGCCTTGCTTATATTAGAATTAGATATTATTATTCTATTCCTCAACATTCTTTCACAATTTTATTTTTCATCATATTTATCCTCTCCTAGCTCTATTACAAAAGCTTTTGACTCATCTTGCTCTTTTTTTAGTATTGCCTTATTAATGGCAAAGGTACTAACTCTTAATACTATATTTTTTTTACCAATTTTTTTCTCCTGAATGGTGCATGGTACTTCAAGAGGGTCTTTAAAATTTTATGAGACATATTCCTTAGGTTCATCGAGAATGTTCTTCCTTAAATATGGATCATACTAAATAGATGGTTCCTTGTTAATATGTTGAAACTGTTGTACTGTGTCCTCTAAGTTTTGATCTACTTTTTCTTCATACACTAAAGCCTAAAAAGAGTTGGTATTTATTCCAATATCCTTCCTTACTGGTCTTAAATGTTTCTTTTCTTTTTATTTTTCTAGATTTGTTTTTTGGAAGTTGAAAACCATCTTCAGCTCTAATCATTCGTAAGTTTCTTTTGCAATTTTCTACATATAATTTTGTTGGATTCTTCTTAGGGTATGATATATCAATATGTGCCACCTCATGACATATTGTACATCAAAAAGATATGTTTTCATAATCTATGATTTGTGTCTACATCTTAACCCATACTAAAGAATGATTGATTTTGGTAAAAATTTATATATATCAACCATGACCAATATCCAAGCATAAATAGCCAAGAATCCATCTTTCGTAGTATCTCAAATCTCAAGGAATTCTCCTAGAGTGTTGCCTATTGCCTTAAAGGTATCTATTTCCTAAAATTCAATGGGTAACCCAAACATCCTAACCCAAAATAGTACTAGGAATTGATTTACATTTTCAAGTGAAAAGCCTTCATACCAATGGATAAGGAAGAGTCTCGTCCTTCCCATAAACCAAGGACCCAATTTTAGTATTTTTCCTCCTTCTTCATTAGAACAAAAAATAGCTAGGAAAAAACCTTTAGAAAGAAATGATAGAATCACTCTTAGAGACTTCCAACTCCTATCAATCCATTTTTTCAAGGCTAAAGATTTTGACCAATACCCATTAAATTTACCAAAAAATGTCCTATCTTGGAGCAACGAGGATCTCTTTGAGGTGCGCTCACTAACCTCTACCACTAGAGATAATTTTAAGGATTTAAATATAAATCAATCCATGGAAAGGAAACTAAAACTCAAAATCTATTGAAATTTATCATAATGACCTATAGCTAAAATATAATATTTGATAAAAAATTTATAATAATTTGCATTCAAAATTTCTAATATAAAGAAGGGGAAAAAAAACTTAGCTAAAAAATCCTGTCTAGATAGAATGTCTTGCCTCACTGAAGTCCTAGCCCTTCATTGCTCTTCCCATCATCCAAATCCTAGCTGACAAATATTTATAATTTTATTTTTTGTGACTTAAAAAATCATCACTACCTTTGATTCAAATGGTTGACTTCACAGGATCGTATCTCCATCAATATTGCTTAGATTATTTCATATGACATCAAATTTTGCATAAGTTGGTCCAAGAATAAGCTAAATCAGATAACCCTTTGCGAAGATATGACTCCTAAAAGATGAGAAATTTAAAAAACCCTATCCTTCGCGAAGCATTTTTGACAAAAAATAATATTATTGTTGATGCTCATCATTTATTATTGGTCATACATTCATTGTTACTTGGGTCAACATTCCATATTATATATTGGAAGACTTCAAATCATTAACAGTATACTATCCATCTTGACCAACACACTCTGCACAATCAAAGCTAGCATTTTTTATACAAGCACTCTTATGAATACTTAAGAAACTTTCACTATCAAATTTAGAAAAACTCACATCATTATTCTTTGGAGAAATCCATCTAGCGATATCCTTATTAACATTAATATTTTTTCATCTTATCCCATTCATACATACTTATCAATCTAGAATTATTTTTCATTTTGTTGTTTTTTTGTTTTGACAATATCTTTGGGAATGATTATTTCTTCCACAAATTGGAAAATAATGGAGGTCCCAACATTTTTCTATCTTATGTCTATGCCTGTCACAATGGTTACAACTGTTCATACTATGAATTTTGTTCCCTTTATCTTCTTTTTTAACAAATTTTATATAACTAATCTCTAATACCCATTTGATTTTACTATTGCCTATTATATAATTCCTTTTACCTACTTATCCATTATTATATGTTACAAAATTGGTATTAGCAGTCTCTATCACAATTTTATTGCCACATGTCATATTTTTGGTATTATTTTTCCTTGACACAGATTTACTATTATCTGCATGTCCAGTGTATCCAAGGATTTTTATTTTTAGTATTATGCCTTCCTCATATTTTCCCATACTTGTACCTTTGTATTTCATTTCACTTAACAATAACCAATCCCTTTAGCACGCCTTTCAAAATAATCAAATTTATAACATATTTTAATTTCAATAACCTAGAGTATCATTATTTTTGTTATTATCACTAATATCATTACATCATCCATTACCATAATTTGAACTATTATTATGACCATCACAATCAATACATATATTTTTTGTACACTCTTTGTTTTCATGAACAATGCTCAAATCCCTCGTGTCACAATATATATTTGTTGTCATGGGTCTCAAATTACAAGCATCACAAATCACATGAGCCTTCATGGGATCTAAATAACTTGTATCATAACAATTATTGACCATCAATTATTTCTTCTTGTCTTATGTACTTCCCCTTAAGGTCATTAAGAGAAAGTAATACTATGTATATTATTTTCCCTATTTCAACAGGTAATGTAACATTTTTTAGGGAAATCATTAGCCTTAAGAATAAGACTTATTAGTCCTTAAGTGTTGAGAATTTCCTTTCTTTAGCTTCTTCATGAATCATTGGTAAGTACCACATTAATTTTATTTTCACATACTTTTGATTTTTTTGATAATGGAATGTAAGCAGGAATTTATTCTTATCAATACCTCTATCTTTTTGAAAAGGATCTCCACCTATCTTAATTTTATCATGACCTACCTTCAATATATTGATTGTCTACCAAATTTTTCTTGTAAAAAATTATTTGACTAATGGTCATTCATAAGAGCAACGTCACTAGTGTCATTCTGAAGAAGGTCATATGTGTCATGTTTTTCATTCAACATTTTGAGTTTAATACTCAATATTTTATTTTGTTCTTCTTCTCTTTCACTTGTTTTTGATAACCCATTCATTTGAATTTTTGCTTGGTTTTCTTTTTTTGTACTTACTTTTGATGATGTACACATTTTAATATGAATTTGTTAGATTTCTCTTTATCTTTTCATACTGTCACTTTTCTTTGAAGTCTTTAATTTTTGGATGCAAAGTTTTTTTAGTAAATTAAGAAGTCCTAAAAAACTGATTAGGTAGATACAAGGATCATCATGACAACAAATAAATTCATCCTTACATAACTCAACTACTTAAAGGTCCAAATTACTTCTCATGGAAAAACAAAGTGAGGGTAATTTTAATACTTGAGAAACTTTGGAAAATTATTAAAGGAATAACTACTAAACCTAATTCAAGTGATACTAAGATTCAAAAGTTTAAAGAGAGTGTTGTAAAAGCATTAATGATAATAAATTTTGCCATCACAAATGAAATACAACCTTGGAACATCTACAGAAGCTTGGAAAACCCTAGAAAAAATATTTGAAGGGAAAAATAAAGCTACTATTCTAAATATTCAAACTCAATTACATTCTCTGAAAATGAACAATGGAGAAAATATAGAACTATTCCTAAGGAAGGTAGCAGACATTAAGGAAAAATTATTAACCTTAGGAGAAAAGGTTGAAGATAAATTCCTTGTTCAAGAAACCATGAGAGCACTTTTAGATAGCTACAAGCATCTGATTACATCTTTACAAGTTCTAAGTAAAGATACATCATTTGATGAGCTAATCAACATTCTTTAAGAATATAAGGTAGAAAGCACAATGAAATATGAAATGACTAACACTACATTGGTTTCAAAAGATACTCCATAGGAAAACATATAAGCCTCATATTCAAAAGGATGAAGACCTTGGAATAATAGATATTGTCATGTATGCATAAGAAAAGGTCATAGCACTAATTACTACAGATTCAATCCAAGAAACCAGAATCAAGGAAATCAATCAAACTATGGAAGCCAACCAAGGTAATAACAAGCTCAAAATAATCTTTGTCAACAACAGATTCAATAACCATTCAATTATCCTCAATTGGAATATCAATAAGGAAATCAGAAGGGACACAGCTCAAAGGATTCAAGAAATTGAAGAACTAGAAGATCCTACAGATGATCATGAAGTCAAAGCTCTCTAAAAAAAGATAGTATACTATGAAGACACTAACTACTTGCTTGAACAGGACACAAACAACAAAGAAGGATAACTCAAAGTCTAGTATCGAATAAAAGATCCATATTGAAGACTAAAATCTTCAATACACAAATAATGTAATACAAGGGGTGTTAGAGTATATTACATCATTTGGGTCATGTAAATGTACCACCTTTGGTACATAATTAGAGTAGGAGTTTACTTTAGAGTAAGTTAGTTAGTTACCTCAAGTATTGTAATAAATGCATAAGTATCAATGTGCAAGTTGTAAATGTGCATGTAGTCCACATGTACATGAGTCTTAGGTAGAGTAAGGGCCAAGGAATCTATCTTCCTATATAAAGGGCTCATAGTGAGTGATTTGTGAGCAGTAGTAAATATAGAGAGTGTGTGGTATAGTTTAGTAGTATGGTACAATGTAGTCCTTTCATATCTATTCATGGAGTGTTCATGTCCTCCATTATATAACATTGTACTATTTTTATTACTTTCATTAATGACATATTTTTGAGTTATTTAAAGATGTTCATTTCATTATTTTCCTGCATAATATTGTGCCATTTATTTATAGTTATCTGAGATTAGTTATCTTGCATCTTGTGGTTGTATTTCCTATACTATAGTCTCATCAAAAGCTAACAATTATATTCTTTTAATAAATTTATTGTTAAATAATATTGAGGTGTGTGCATTTTTTTCAAATGGTATTGAAATGGGCCCACTTATATTACATCATCTCCACGTAGTGGTATTATAATACTTTGGTTATTATACATGTATCCCTAGACAAGATTCGAGCCTAGCTCTCCTCGTTGAATATGGAGGAATCTAATCAGTTGAGCTAATGACATTTGATAGGCATGTGCATCTTTTTAAAACAACAACAAATACCTTTATATAAATTATAAATAAATATATTCTTTTAATAGATTATATGATCGTTTCACAAGCCCCACCCATATTATATCACTATATAATGATATTACAATAATTTAACAATTATGTATGTATCGTTTCACAAGCCCCACCCATATTATATCACTATATAATGATATTTTTAATTTATTTAACTTTGAACACCCACATATAAAAATTTGAAGCCAACATATAGTCATAAATAAAGCACAAAATATTAAGGTTTATTGAAACTGAAACATTTTTTTTTTAATTTTTAGAAAATAAGTTATATATTGATATTCAAATTTGCAAAGAACAATTATCCAACAAACAACTTGGAGGTCACAAGATTGATGTCCAAAAGGAGGAACAAGCAACAAAGCAAATTTAAAAACTCCAAAAGTGCAACAATATACCAAGGATGCCAAAGATGCAAAGGGTACCATAATCACCAAGAAAACTTGAAACACCAAAAGCTCCAGAATCATGCAATGTTCTAGGGTTGTCCAGAGGCATCAAAATCTCCAAGAGCACCGAAATCTTCAAAGACTCCAAAATCTCCAAAGGTTCCAAAATTACCATACTTCTTATCATTTGTGTCACTCATGTTGTCTATTTTTATTTTTTCTTATTACTTTAAGATACAAATAGGCTATGTTTATGGCCTTATTTGCAAGGTGATCAACCGCCATATTATACCTCCTAATGTGGGAGTATTGTATATATTCAAAATTCTACTCCAATTCTCTTAGTCTTCTTTGAACTATTTATAGTTTGATTGATGAGAAATCCTTCCCCTTAGATAGGGTAGAGATCATAAGTATCGAATCACCATACACATGGAGTTGTTTAATGTCTTTTTCTTGAGCCAATTTTTATCCCATTTCACAACCTATCAATTTTACAACATTATTAGTTGATTTCCCCAAATTGATTTTGAACTGAAGTATTTTATAGTGTGGTGCCACTAGTATCACACCACCAACAATTGCACGACTTGGGTTTGATTTAGAGGATCCATACAAGAAAAGGTACTTGGAACCAAAAGCTTAACATATAATATAAAATTATTTATTTGTTTCAAATTCGTAATTGTTATAAAAAAATAATAATATATTCTTAATCATCTAGCATGTAAAAATCATATATTAATTTTTAAATTTATTCTAGGTTTAAGGTCTTTATTAAATGTAAAATAATTGACATAAAAAAGGAATGCAACTGTCCATTACGACTTTGCATTAATCCATTACCAAGATTCTTCTCCAAAGGGTTCAACACTATTGCACAAACTATTGTTGCTGTTGCGACGAAATGTGGATGACTTCAATGATTGATGTAGTTCTTTTTGATGATAGTAGCAACACTATTAAAAAATTATTTTGTTGGTAAACAAGATATTGCAGTTGAAACTCAAATCACTTCTCTTTATCGGTAATCTTTAATTTGTTTCTCTTTACTAATAATATTATCAGTAATATTCTCTTTCGGTAATCTCCTCTTGCCCTTAATTTCTCTTCTACCTTCACATCCCCTCTTTATTTTTTTTCTAAGTTAAGTTTATATACAAATTGGGTTTTTTAAGAGGATCCCAAAACCTTATAACAAAAAGGGCCATAGCACCGAGATCTTAGGCAATGCCTTAGTACATGGAAATAAACATAAACCGAAAGGGAAGGAACTAGAAAAAACCCTTGATCCAGCAGAAAGACCAGATTCTAGTACCAACTAGTGAGACCCACTTTGCCAAAACACCATCCTCTCGTTGTTGTCAGTCTAGGATCCTCCCGGGGGAGGATACAGTACACCTGCCCAGACCTGAGTAGGGAGAGCAGGAAGGCCAAGAATAGCCTGAAACTAGATATCCTACTCAAAAACCAGAAGTAAGAAATTTTAGAAATTTGGAGAGGATCCTTGCCCAGGGACAACCCAGGATGCACCCTAGGGTGTAGCAGAGTAGCAAGCAGCCGTGCAAGCAAAGCAACAAACAACAACGAGATATAGTCCAGGGTGCAACAGTAGGTAACCTGGGAAATGGCATCAAGATTATTAGAGAAAAACAATGGGAAGCCTCCACTTGAGCCTGTAAAGTGGAACATCACTACTGGGGATATCTACAGGCCAAGGTATCCCTGTTCACGATAAGGAGAATTAAGAGGAAGTCGAAAGGATCCAGGGACATCAATAACAGGTGCAAAGAAAGGATACTCAGAAGCCAAAACTAAAGGAGGAAGGAGGTACCACAACTGCAAACACACTGATCTCCAACCCCAGACCAGAAAATACAGAAGAAAGACCCCACCACTCTAGCAGAAAGGCCTAGGAACCCATCATCCTCGCTCATGAACAAATCTAGGGAACCAAAACTGGGACTGGGAACAACTCGAGAATAGGAGGAGGCCCACCCCCAAGGCCAAGAGCATGCTCTGAGAGTCCACCGAGAAGCAGGACCAGAAGGTAGAAGCCCTCGAATAGGAACAAAATGAAAAACCTGTAGATCCCAGGCGAAAACGGCAACAGACACAAAGATGAGATTCTCGAAAGCCTAATTTGGGGGAGCTAGGGTCTGCATGCATTGATCACGGGTCTTGTTGGCATTTTTGCCACATTAAATTTTTTATAAAATTTTACCTAAGTATGGAGCTTTAAAGCGACAAAGAGCATGAAGATGTGTTGGCATTTTTGTGGTCCCTAAACGAAGATGATAAAGTGGATGAAATAAGCTTTGGATATTTCATTATTGAAGATATTTTCACAAGCTTTCTAACGATATATTACAATAGACAATCAGGTGAATGGATCAAAAGTTATGGTTCCGAGAACTTTACCATCGAAAATCAATTTCGGGGCAGAAAATAAATTTTGGGGCAAAAAAACAATTTGGGGAAGTCAAAGGTTGATTCGCTGGGGAGAATGTGGGAAAATTTTCGAAAATGGCATTTCGCCTCAAAAATGAAAATTTTACGAAAAGAGAAAGTCGTTGAAAAAGAAACTTTCCAAAAAAGGAAACTTTCCTGAAATGAAAAGTTTCCGAAAAAGGCATTTCGGGGCCTGAAAAGGAAAAATTTCCATTTTTGGAAAGTTTCAAAAAATGGAAAATTTTCCGAAATGGAAACTTTTCGAAAAAGGAATTCCGAAAAGGGCATTTCGGAACCCGAAATGGGCATTTCGGAACCCGAAATGGAAACTTACCCGAAATGGAAACTTTCTAAAAAAGGAAACTTTCCAAAAATAAAAACTTTTCGAAAATGGAAAGTTTCCAAAAATGGAAAGTTTCTAAAAAAGGAAAATTGTCGAAAATGGAAAGTTGCCCGAAATGGAAAAATTTAATGACGGAATTTAATGGCTGTGGCAAACCAGAAGATATTTCCTTTGATTTTTGTCATTTCCAAGGCGTTATCCTAACAGTTTCGCTCCCTCTCCAAGATAAATTTAATGTGGAGTAAATTGTTGGAGCAATGGTCAATTTTCAAAGCGCGAAGGTGGTTAGAATTCAATGCATTTGTACCGGATCATGGTTGCCAAAGGAAGATTTCCAAGGAGTAATTAATTCATCATGTCCCTCATCAATGGGCATTTTGCCTCCACATGTATTAAATGAAAGAGGCGAAAACCTCTATAAATACTAATCAAATTTCCATTGTAAAAAAAGGAGAGACATTTTGCAAGAAAACTTATCAAGTTCTCTACGTAAATAAGAGATATTTGGCTTCTAATTTTGCAAGTGACTTTATGTGTGATTTCTTTCTATTTTATGCATTTCTCTTTTATGCTCGTATTTCTTATCTACTAGTTAAATTTTAAATTCTGCATTTGAGTTTAAATATTGCTAGTGAGAGTGGGTTTTGGAATGCAATCCCGGAGGTTATCTGTGCAAGGTTGTAAGTAAATTATGTTGCTCTCTTTTATTATATGCTATTCATGTGTTTGAGTGAAATTCCTGCTGTTAATCTTTCCCCAATCTTACATTTTCGGCCTGTGGCCATATTTCCCATCTCTTTCAGTTATTTCCAATTTATTTCTTGCAACTTTAGTCTTCAACAGTGTAGGATTTAGCAAGGGAACCAACCCTCTCTGGAGATTGGTCCGGAGGACATCTCTTTCCTTCGACCTTTCAATGTTGGTCGAGTCTAGGGCGCACAAGTGATCATATCTTGTACTTTGGCAAATTTGGTACCAATATTTTTTGGCACGTCCGATGGGACTCATGATTTCTGTATTGATAGTCCCCGTATTTTAAAGGATCTCGATTTTAGTGAATCTCTAGCTTGCTTTTATCTGGAAAAATCACTTGGCGACTCTGTTGAGTTGAAGATCCAGATCTCTTGATCGTGGATGCCTTTTATACTAAAATAAGATACCCCAAAGAAATCAAGGTTTGGTGAGCAGCCTTGACCTCACAAGCGAAGAAAGTATGTTCATTTGGCGACTCCGAATCAGCGTTAAGGATAATGATCTCTGAGGACCACTGCTACAATGGCACATGTATGTTGTCCCAGCTAGGATGATCCTAGCCCTTTGAATCTCCAAAGTAAGCATGAGATTTCTAAAAGTGCCCTGAAGACCCTAACGAAATATAATGGTCCTGAGGGAATGGCCCAAGAGCACCTTGAAGATGTTGCTACTCTAGCGACCCTCTATGGCATAGCCCACGAAGATGTCATGATCAGACTTCTGGTCTTGTCTCTCAAAGGAAGGGCGCTATAGTGGTATAAAATGCTCCGGTGTAAGAGCATCTGCTCATGGGATGACTTAGCGGGAGCGCTCATTGACACATTTGATGACTCACAAGATCCCTTCCAACTCTTGATGCACATCATGAGAGCACCTCTAGAGAGCGTCATGGACTTCAATATCCGATTTTGGAGGAGTTGGAGGAGAATTCCAGAGAAGATCCGACCTACACCCTCTCAGGCCCACTTCTTCTATGTTCGGGCTTTCCACCCGGACATAAGCCTCCTCCTACTACAATCAGGGGAACAAAGATTCCCTCAAATATTTTAGGAAGCAATACAAGCAGAGTAGCTCCTGATCCAATAAGGAAAAATACACTTGAGGGAAACTACTTTTCTATCACTCTCTCCGATAGTTACTGCTGTTGTATGTCTTACGCAGTATTCACAATGGAAGATCCCTCAAACTATGCAAGTACCTAAAACACAACTGTGTGGAGCACAAGAGGTGAATCTCATCCAAGGCCAACAAAGGGAGTATGCAAGCACTGCTCTAACAATGAATAATATGGTTGCTTGCAATTTCTATCAGGAGTTGGACCAAGAAGACGAACAGGCTCAAGAGGTTGATTTTGAGAGCGAAGAAGACATAATTTTGCACCCTTTTGTGTCCCAATAAGCATGCCTCATCAGGAGGTTGATCCTAAGGAGATCTTGACAGAAGGGCTATTGCCAAAAAAATCTTACTGTCACATGAAGGAGTTAGAGGAGCATGTACCCAAGATCCCGCAGCCAGTGGACTCCCAAGAGTGGTGATATTGGGGCCAACCATCACCGCAATCGGTACTCAAAGAAGGCTCTCATATGGTAAATATTTTTGCCATATTATTCATTGATTATATGAGTATTGACATGCATGATAACCTGCCACATTGTAGCTGGCTTGCAACATGGCAAACTTTGATAAGAGGACAACCAAACTTCAAAGATTATCTGAAGTATAATCAGATCTGGTCTGGACACTGTAGATTCATCGAATAGGCACCCAAAGCCAAGTTTGTGGTGGCGGTATGCCAATCATGTCATAAAATTTTGTGTAAATGTTGTAAATAGGTTGACTAATAAATAAAGTGTTGAGGGCACTAAATGGTGTGATCAAGTTAAAAAAATCTAAGGTTGCAATCACCCACATCATCGGCTCAAATGGTGTCGGAGCCCGCAGGTACACATTTTCTTTTCTCTTGATCATGAGCATTTGGTGACCATTTACCTTCATTCTGTAGTACCTCCTTCCACTTCGCTTTCATTCATTGTAACCACCACTTCTATTCCCCTCCGCATTTCATAGTCATCTGTCACCAATGCTCCTTCCACTATTCTCATTTCTTCCATTCCTCCCTCTTTCAGTTTGTTTGCCTTTGACCCTACCTCATTTTCTATTCCACTGTCATCTGCCTCATCTTCCACCTCTGTTAATCCCATAATCACTATAAGTACACCAACCCCATCAAGGATAAGCATAACTATAGCTCCATCCATTTTTGCTTCTTTTGTTGAGCCAAACCCTTAGCAGCCTCTATTTCCTTTTTTCCCATTTTATTTTTGGATTACAGGAGTCATTGGCGTCAGAGACCAAAGTCTTTCTAGAGCACCCTGAAGCGGAGAAAATCATTCGAGCTCGGTGAAGTGCCTTGCATTGGGTAAAAAATACAAATAGGTGACTGGACAATATCAAACAATACAGAAAGAAGCTAAGTAGTAAACATTTTTATGCAACAGGCGGTTGTGACCCCATTGCCCAATGGATAAAGGCCTGGGATCTTCACATTGATGCAAGCTCAATACCCCGCGAGCCATCAGAAATATTGGCATTTTTGCCACATTAATTTTTTTATAAAATTTTGCCTAAGTATGGAGCTTTAAAGCGACAAAGAGCATGAAGAGGTGTTGGTATTTTTGTGGTCCCTAAATGGAGATGATAAAGTGGATGAAATGAGCTTTGGATATTTCATTATTGTAGATATTTTCACAAGCTTTCCAAGGATATATTACAATAGACAATCGGGTGAATAGATCAAAAGTTATGGCTCCGGGAACTTGACCACCGAAAATCAATTTCGGGGCAAAAAATCAATTTTGGGGCAAAAAATCAATTCGGGGAAGTCAAAGGTTGATTCGCTGGGGAGAAAGTGGGAAAATTTCCGAAAATGGCATTTCGCCCCAAAAATGGAAATTTTCCAAAAAGGGAAAGTCGTTGAAAAAAGAAACTTTACAAAAAAGGAAAATTTCCCAAAATGGAAAGTTTTCGAGAAAGGCATTTCGGGACCCGAAAAGGAAAAATTTCCAAAAATGGAAAGTTTCAAAAAATGGAATTTTTTTTGAAATGGAAACTTTTCAAAAAAGGAAAGTTTCCAAAAAGGGCATTTCGGAACCTGAAAAAGGTATTTCGAAACCCGAAATGGGCATTTCAGAACCCGAAATGGAAACTTTCCAAAAAAAGAAACTTTTCAAAAATAAGAACTTTTCGAAAATGAAAAGTTTCCAAAAATGGAAAGTTTCTAAAAAAGGAAAATTGTCGAAAATAGAAAGTTGCCCGAAATGGAAAAATTTAATGACGAAATTTAATGGTTGTGGCAAACCAAAAGATATTTCCTTTGATTTTTGTCATTTCCAAGGCGTTATCCTAACAGTTTCGCTCCCTCTCCAAGATAAATTTAATGTGGAGTAAATTGTTGGAGCAATGGTCAATTTTCAAAGTGCGAAGGTGGTTAGAATTCAATGCATTTGTACCGGATCATGGTTGCCAAAGGAAGATTTCCAAGGAGTAATTAATTCATCATGTCCCTCATCAATGGGCATTTTGCCTCCACAAGTATTAAATGAAAGAGGTAAAAACCTCTATAAATACTAATCAAATTTCCATTGTAAAAAGAGGAGAGACATTTTGCAAGAAAACTTATCAAGTTCTATGCGTAAATAAGAGATATTTGGATTCTGATTTTGCAAGTGACTTTATGTGTGATTTTCTTCTATTTTATGCATTTCTCTTTTATGCTCATATTTCTTATCTGCTAGTTAAATTTAAATTCTGCATTTGAGTTTAAATATTGCTAGTGAGGAAGTGGGTTTTGGAATGCAATCCTGGAGGTTATCTGTGCAAGGTTGTCAGTAAATTATGTTGCTCTCTTTTATTATATGCTATTCATGTGCTTGAGTGAAATTCCTACTGTTAATATTTCCCCAATCTTACATTTTCGGCCTGTGGCCATATTTCCCATCTCTTTTGGTTATTTCCAATTTCTTTCTTGCAACTTTAGTCTTCAACAGTGTAGGATTTAGTAAGGGAACTAACCCTCTCTGGAGATTGGTCCAGAGGACATATCTTTCCTTCAATATTTCAATGTTGGTCGAGTCTAGTGTGCACAAGTTATCATATCTTGTACTTAGGTAGATTTGTGACCAACAAGTCCCCTCCCCAAGATCGAGATATGTAGTAGAAACCCTAAGAACCCCAATAGAAAGGACCAGGAACCCCCCATCCTTGCTCACAAACAACTTCAGGGAACTGGGACTGGGACTGGGAACAACCCAAGCATAGGAAGAGGCCCACCCCCAAGGCCAAAAAATGCCCTAGGCATCCACCAAGTAGCAGATCCAGCAAGAAGAAGCCTTTGAACAGGAAATCGAAAAGGGCCCTACCCAAAGGGACGGGACCAACAACAACCAAAGGCATCCCAGAGAGGAGTCATAGGCAAAAGAGGAAACTGGCCCCCCCAGACCAACCCCAAAGCCGTGAGGACCTCAAATGATGCACCATAAAGCAATCAAAAACCCAACCTGCAACCACCACCGATTGAGGAGGCCCTGGGAACCGGATCCAAGCAAAAAAGCTATAAAAAACCCCAAGAGAAAGCCTGAGGGAGATCAGGAAGGGATCCCGGAAACATGCAGGAAACCCTAGAAGAACCCTGGGATGCACCAAGCCAAGGACTCAAGCAGGGAAACCCCGAAACTACTAGGAAAGGAGTAGAAAGTGGAGAAGGATCTCCCTCTAAGGAGATCATTTGCTACAAAGAATTCCTAGAGTGGGATGACCTGTGATGAGTTAGGTACTAGGCAAGAACCAGGGGAGGGGGAGCAGGGAGAGGGAGCAGGACCCTCCCCTCTCTCCCTAGGATCAAAATCCAATTAACTAAATTATCACATCCCCATTTTTATTCTTTAACTTATTACTTATATTCTGGTCAATTATTATTATCAAACATCCTTAGATAAAGAAAATATATAACTGTAATTTAATTTAATTTAATATAATATTATTATCCTTTTATCACTTATTTTTAAGAATAGGTTAATTACTCTCTTAATAAATTTTTAAGAAAATAATTCCTTTAAAAAATACATTATTTATGTTAATCAATTCTTATAAAATTTAAATTGGTAATGTTCTATTTAACTACCATTTCTAATTTAGTTGCAGGGCAGGGCACTTATGTATTGGAGTTCCTAAATATTTGAGCACTAAACTTGTAGAATAATCGTCTTCTCAAAAATTCTTTCCATCCACCTTCCAAGACTTGTTCCAAGATTTGCTAAATATGAATGCCATAGTTTTTCCTTGTATTCTTCTTTTAAACTAAAATTAATTATGAAAAAAATGCTCCTTGTATCTTTATAGAACCATTTTCATTTTTAAATTAAAAACTATATTATTGATATATTTATTTCATATTATATATATATATATATATATATATATATATATATATATAATACAAATTTTTATTCTTTGAGTAATGACATGTTTTTCATTGGTATTTTTTTAATGGGTTATATGGGATTGAAATCATGACCACATAATAGTATTTCAACATGTTGACAATTGTATATATAACTTGACAATATTTGAACCTTGGTTTCCTTCTTAGAAGCAGATTTTTTTTATTAATTGAGCTAATACCATTTGATATTTTTATTCATAAATCAATCCAAGAGACTTAAGAATTTATCACTATAATAATCTTAATCTTAGTATATAAAAATACTACCAATTTAAAACACATTTTAACTTATTTAAAATAATGAAATGATAATTTTACGTTGAGACATAAAATATTAAGAAGCTTCTAGTGTGGGCTAGGCTTTTTTGACTTTCATATCAACTTATCAATAAGAATGTTTTGAAGAATATTAAAAATATTTTAAAAAATTTCATTAAGAAGGGGCTAATTATTAAGGAGCAAAAGCATACTATATATGCCCAAATATAGTTTACCATAGATATTTTAAAACTTTACCACATTCTATTAAAATTAAATATGACGAACATAATGAAATCCACAAGTAAATTATGAAAATATTATTAGATTAATGATATTTGAAAAGTTTTTAGTTAAAGTTCCCTGTGTTATCTTATTATTATAACAAATTCTACTTGATTCTTTGTGGGATTCTCATGCAATGCAAAATAAACAATGTACTTGCAATATATGATGGTATACGCAATAATATCAATAAAATATTTTTATTCAAACTTTATTTCCAACATGCGGTATCACAATCAACAATCATAGTTTAAAAGAAGTGTGGGTATTTGACATTTGAGATAATCTGGTTGATGCAGGTATCTGACCTGTGAGATGATCTTCTGGAAGAAACCTTGTTGAAATTTTCAAGATTGTTCAAACCTAATTGAATGACAAAGACAAAAAAAATTCAAACATTCTAAGATTATTCAAGTACACAATAAAGGAGGATGATGTTGACTATATTATGCAAGTCTAAAAGATAATATTCTAGCTGAAGAATTTCTTTGAATTTACATAAAGGTTTGCATGCATTCAATTCAAAGGTGATAAAAGATAATATATTATTATATTTATGTTTTAATTTCCTTTTATGCTTTCAATGCTTCATAACGAGGAACATTTGTGATAATATCATGTTTCTAGATAACTAATGCATATTGTGATTCGAATAAATAGCTTTACTATTATGAGATAGTATTTATTTTTTTAAGCTTAGCAGATGAACGGATAATGTTAATTTGTGCATATTAATCCAATATTATTGAATATGGAATAATTTGCAAGGGAGGTAGGAGGTCTCCCGCTCTAGGCAGCATACCACCTCTCCATTCTCCCTACTCCTCCAATGATGATCATGGACAGATCTTGGATAGATCCTAGCTTCCTTGGAGGTGCCTTATGGTGGGTTACATTCTTTTTCATTTTTTTGGATTTTGCTGGGCTGTGCTGGTGGGTGAGGTTGTCTTTGTTATGGATCAACAATGTTTCCTTGGTGGTCAGGTCATCCGCTGTTTGCTCGATGTGTGAGATGGTCCTGTCAATTCCTTTCCACATTTTTGGGTATGGATCTCAGGTGAGGGAGGTAGGAGGTATACCAATCTGGGAAGGAGATCACTTCTCCATTCTCCCTGCTCCCTTCCCTACTCTAGTCGTGGAAGTGGTTTCTATCGAATGGTTTCCTGTTCTGGATTCAGTGGATTTGGGCTACCCGTGGTGTGATATTTTTCTTTCCAGATGCGTGAGACAGTCTGATATGTTATTTTTCTATGTTTTGGTGGTCTTTGGGGTAGAGACCAGTTCATTGTCGTAGGGGAGGCCTCTTCCAGACAATATCATGATCTGGTAGTAGTGGATCAAGGTTGTGCAATCTTTGCAGTATTTCAATAGCATTGGTCATGTGGTCGTTGGTGTGGAAGTCCTTTTGAACCTTCAGGGGGGTTTATTGTTAGCTTCCAAGGTTGGCCCTTAGTTGGCTAGGATTCTTTCATCTTTTGAAGAGGAGCCTATTTCTATAAACTCATTTCCTTACAACTATTTGAGGTCTTGGGGGTGGACCTGGTGCTTTCACGATGGCTATTGAGGAGGGTTCTAGGTTTGGTTTCTTTTCCAGTTGGTTGGAGAGGCCCTTTGGGTGGTGGTGTTGGTGATCTGCATCTTCTCAAGACTGTCTCTACTTATATCTCTATTTCCAGCTTTTTCCTTCTGCTAGCTCAGTTCCTCTAGTCTAGCTGGTTGTTGAAGGGTTCCATTAGTGTGGAACTTATCTCTATATTTTACATTGTAAAAATTGGTTTCCTTAAGTAGGAAATATTTTTCTAATTTTTTTGGTGCTTCATTTCGAGCAAGAAGCTTGTGTTTCAACTTTACAATTCCTAGAAGTTCCCTCGTGCTGGAAATCAGTTTCAATTTTCAAATTCAATTTTGTTTGAATTCGAGATGTTCCTTGAGCAAGAAATTAGCTTCAATTTTCATCAAGGTGATTGTTTCAAATTTTAGCCTTTTCAATTTGAAGGTTTGTGCGGTCGTTTCTTCAGTCCTTGGGAAACCCATCTTTTATTGTTGTACCAAAAACCCATCTTTTATTGTTGTACTAGTTTAGAGACGATATCGAGGAAACAGTCTCCTGTTTCTCTACTTGCCTAGTTATGGTTTCAGGGAAACCATCTTCTATCTTTGTGCTTGTCTAGAGACGGTTTCAAAAAATTCATCTCCTGTTTCTCTGCTTTCCTAGTGATGGTTTCAGGGAAACCATCTTCTAGCTTTGCGTTTGTCTAGAGACGGTCTCACGGAGATCACCTCCTATTGTTATGAAATCATCTCCTTGATTTTGTTTCTTCCTAGATATTCTTTGGGAGGATGAATCTCTTGTTTTTACCTCTTTATAAAATATTTAGGACCCTTTCAAAACCCCTTATCTATAAAAAAAGTACTATTGAATTTGCATTAATGGACGAAAGGGGCAACATAAATGTGGGAATCTTGTATTTTTTATTTTTAAGTGTTTTTCATTATTTTTTTAATGAAATTATACAAGTTTTTATGAAGGGTTTTGGTTCATTCATATTGAATGGGATTTAAACCTTGTAAAGCCCTTACTATTATAATAAATTCCTTCATATTAAATGGAGTTTTGGTTCCCTCATATTGAATGGGGTTTGAACCTTGCAAAGCCCTTACTATTATAATAAGTTCCTTCATATTAAATGGTGTTAAAACTTACAAAGCCCTTACCGCTACAATAAGTTTACAATTTAAATGCTTTCAATTTCCAACGGTTAGCGCATGAATGAAAAGTACTTTGCAGAGATTAAAAAATCTAAGTTCGATTTGGTGATATTTTTTTTTAATAACTGGGCAAAGGAATATTAACCTATAAGATATATTTTTTAAAGCAAGGAAGAAACATCACAACAAAGGGAGAATGAATTATTTTAAGGAAGGAAAATAATTCATGACATAAATTTTCAAGGAGATATAAGGGCTTTTTGTATTATATATATATATATATATATATATATATATATATATATATATATATATATATATATATATATATATATAATTTTAGAAATTAGGTGTATAAAGTTTTTTTTTTGTTTTGTATAATTCTCTTTAGCATTAAAAACAACAAATAGATATAAGGTGTATAAATTTATATTTTATATAATATCTTTTTGATATTTTGAAGAAATATTTTCTTCATAAATGTGTATTTTTCTAATTTGCTCTCATACACCCCAAATAATATCAAATCAAGTGGTTTAAAGTAGCATTCAATATATAGTGTCTATTGAGGTTGTTTACAGGTAATCTTATCACAACTTGCTATTGCACTTAATGCCTAATATAGCTATAACAATGACGTTTGAGGTTTATCCCTATAAATTGTTAGCGAGTAATAAGGCAACCCTTTTTATTTCTTCACTCCATTATTCACCATAATTCATATTTGTTGCTAGAAACAAAAATTGAAATTAAGACTCTCCAAATAGTGACACCCTATGTATGAGGAAGTATTTTTAAGCAGGTATTATAAATAGAACAAATCCCTTTCAGTATCACATAAGTACCATGTATCAATTTCTTTCATGTACCTAAAGGTCTCTCACATACTGATAGGTATATCGAGAGGACTAGCTTCTTCCAATGTATCAATGGGTATACAAAAAGAGCAAGTATATAGAAAGGCTTAGTATATCACATTGACGACATATGGAGAGAATGACCCATTGGGATCATAAGGAACCTCCATCATGGCCACCTCAGTTTATTCTTCTAGTTAAGACAATAAAGATCAATATTCTCAAAATAATGATGAATAAGAAATCAAATATAACATGAAAAAATTATTATTAACACACACCAAAATCAAGGATACAAGTTGGTATATTGATTCTAGAGCCAATAAACATATGGCATGAGACAATCAATGGTTTAATTATCTCTATAAAATGGATGGAAAACCTATAAAAATTATAGATGATAAAACCTATTAGATAAATGGTCTTGGCAATGTTCATATCAATATTTTAGATGGAAAGTATACTCTAGAAATATTCTCTATGTACTAAGATTAGACAACAATATTCTCTTAGTCTCAAAATAAGGGATTGACTATAGAATTTAAAATTGTTGATGGAACAAAATAATGTTTCATCACAAAATATCAAACACTTATAACAACTGGCTCATTCAAGAATGTCTTATTTGCTCTTGATGTTATGCCTTCATCTCCAATTGCTCTATCAATAGTCACAAAAAATATAAATTTTCTATGACATAATAGATTTGGTCATATCAACTATGCATCACTACTAGAGCTTCGTAAATATGAAATGGTTAATAGTTTGTCAAATCTCACTTCAACTCTACCAATTTTTTCTAGTTGTTTAGCAACAAAACAACATCAGATTCTTTTTGAATTTAGTTCACATTGAGCTATTGGACCTTTGGATGTCATTTATAGAGATTTGTGTAGCCCTATGCTAGTCATTTTTGGAGAATATAAATATTTCTAATTATTTATTGATGACTACTCATATAAAATGTAGGTTTATGTCTTATCATTAAAATAAGAGTCACACATTTTAAACAAATCAAACAACTTGTTGAGATAGAATCTAGGCACTCTATTTATGTTCTTTGATCAAATCAAGGTAAGGAATATATCTCTAATATATTTTCTAAATTTCTTGCATAGCATGGGATCAAGCATCAACTAACTGTCGCTTATACTCCACACATAACAAATTTTTTGAGAAGAAACCAAACTATTATGCCAATGATTCATTATATGCTCAAAGGAACTAATCTTAAACAACAATTTTGGGCAGAAGCGATCAATGTTATAGTATATATTCAAAATAAAACTCCAACAAAGGCTCTCTAAGGAATCACATAAGAAGAAGCTTAGTATAGGAGAAAACCATTTATAACACATTTAAGAGTATTTGGTTGTAAATCCTACATGCATATTCTAAAATAAAAAAGAACAAAATTAGATGCCAAAACATTACATTGTATATTATTAGGGTATGATGTGTCATCCAAAGCATATCGACTAATTAATCTAGTTTTCAAGAAAATACACATAACCAAAGATTTTATCTTTAATGAAGGATGTAAGCAAAATATTGATAACTCAATGGAATCTAAAGATCATCACCTATTGTAGATATAAAAATCATGAAGAAATTTCAAAAAATGAATAAGAAGTTATAGATGAACCAGTGGAAGAACCAAATACATCAATACCTTCTCCATATCAACAAAAGAAACTTTCAAAATGGCACTATTCTTAAAGATGTAAGACTTGATACACCTTCAAATATAACTACCACTAGATCATATACTCATAGTCAAACACAAAAAGAAGTTAATTATGGTCTAATGACTTCAGCAATAAAAGATATTGAACCCCAATCTATAAGAGGCACTAAATTCACCTAAAGAGAAGAAAACAATGGAAGTCAAATATTCAATCCTTGTAAAAAATGAAACCTGGGATCTAGTCAATCTACCTAAAGGTAAGAAATCTATTGGATGCAAATGGGTATATAAAATTAAATATAAAGTAGATGACTCAATTGAAAAATATAAATCCTATCTTTTTGCAAAAGTTTTTGCACAAAGAGAAGGAATTTACTATGATGAAATATTTGTGCCAACAACCAAAATGACTACAATTCATATAATATATGCACTAGTAGCACAATATAATTGAAAAATTTATCAAACAAATGTCAAGCATGCTTTTCTCAATGGGAACCTTTAAGAATAAATATACATGATCCAACCAAAAGGTTTTGGGATATAAGTAAAAAAAAAAGTGTGCAAACTAAATAAATCATTAGATGGATTGAAACAAGCTCCACAAGCATGATTTTAAAAATCAATAATTATCTTTAGCAGTATGGTTTTAGTAGAAGTCTCTCAGACCCAAATGTCTACACCTACAAGGTGGGTTCTAAAAGAGTAATTCTTGTGGTATATGTGGATGATTTGGTTATCATAGGTAGTTCAAATGATTTAGTAAACAAGGTGAAAATTTATCTAAATAAAGCCTTTGATATGACTGATCTAGGACTCCTACACGATTGTCTTGCTTTAGAAGTATAGAAAAAGGAACATCACATTGTAGTTACACAAACCAAATATGCAAAGATAATGATACTAAAATATACAATGGGATTCATCCTGATGTATGTACTCATAGAATATATATAGTATGTACTCATAGAATATATATAGAAGATGTAAAACCTATGTGACAACCACAAAGGCGATCAAATCTTGCTTTGCGAGACATCATCAAAGATGAAATAAAAAAACTCTTAGAGGTAGGATTCATTTGCCCAATTTGTGATAGTCGATGGGTTTCTCCATTGGTTATTGTTCCAAAGAAAAATAAAAAAATGAGTGTGTGTGGGTTACCGAGAATTAAATAAAGTCACACATAAGGACCATTTTCCATTAATTTTTATTGATCAAGTGTTAAACACACTTGTAAGAAAGAAATATTTTTATTTCCTCAATGAATTTAGTGGGTATAATCTAATATAGGTTGTACCTGAATACCAAGAGAATATAACATTCACTTGTCTATGGAGAAATTTTTCTTATAGAGTCTTACCAAACTTTCCAATGAGCTATTCTGGCCATTCTTTTCTATTTAACTACAAAATGTCTAGAAATCTACATGGATGACTTCACAGTTTTTAGAAAAATCTTTGACATAACCTTAGAACATCTTGATAAGGTATTACCCATTGTGAAAATTATCATTTGGCCCTAAATCCTGATAAATGCTTCATGATGATGGAAGAGGGAATTATCCTTGGTCATCATTTATCGTTTGAAGGAATTATGGTAGATCCTAAGAAAGTAGAAATAATTAAGAACCTTCCTCCACCACAGACTAAAATTGATGTCAGAAGCTTTCTGGGACATATTGGATTTTATCAATATTTTATTCAAAATTTTAGTAAAATTGTGAACCCTATGTTTTTGCTAATAAAATATGTTGAGTTTAAATAGATCAAAAAGTGCCAACATTATTTTGATGCTTTAAAATAAAAACTAATCACTCCACCTATGTTGAGAAGTCCAAATTGGGAATTACCATTTTACATCCAAATTGATGCATCCAATACTGCAATTGGAGTAACATTAGGGCAGGTGGAAAATGGGGAGCTGTTGTGGCTATTCCACAATGTATCTAAAATTGGGAACCCACCTTTAAGATCTTGTTTTTGAGATTCTAGGTTGTCTTTGAGTGCAAATGTTGGATTTGACCTCAGTCATATGTTCACCTTGCAAATGTTGAGCCTCCATGGTTTATAGAATTGTCTTGTCTGTTGGGAGGAATTCGATTTTATTATTTGATTGAAGTCATTATTAATTGCATAGGTATTTTCTTTCGCTCGATAAAGTTAAGTGTTGGCTTGGATTTTCCTTTTGTAGGTTGCTTGTTTTCGTTCAACTTGTTTCGTTATAGTTTAAACCTTTGGGTCTTTCATTGGGAGTTAGACTATATATATATATATATATATAAAGAAAAGATAAAAATTGAATAAAATTAAAAATGAAATATTATCTTTTATATATAGATATAATTTATATATATATAAATTATTACAAAACAAAAAGAATAAGAAATATATTATTATATATTTTCTATATGTAATAATAATTGGTAATAAAAAGAGAAAAAATATTTTAATAGTAAAATAAATAATTATAAATAAATATATATATATATATATATATATATATTTATAATTAAGTGATAATATAATATATCTAATAAAAATCATAAACATGGTTATATCATTATGCTAAAAGAAAGGCCGCAAGGGCCATGTCATTTTATTAAAATCGTGCGTCGGATAAAATGCTAACAGGTTGCATTGTGTTCCCTCACAGGTTGTGGACGGTCAAGGCATAAGTGGACATGACAATCGATGACCGACGGATGCGGGTGATCCACCGGGTGACGACGTGGTGTCAAGGAAGCATTTAGAGGAGGATGCTAGCCGGGATGATCAATGCAATAGGGATTCCGTGGCGAAGTCGGGAGCAACATTGATAATGAACGTAACCCAGGACGGTGTATGTCGAGCATGCTAAATGGACACGGTTAAAGCAGTGATTAAGGATGTGGACCCTGAAGCTACCACGTAGATGGCACATACACATGATATGGACATGGATAAATAGACATGTGGACGCAGTGAGAAATACGAGGAAACCTACGCTAATTCGTGTCACCATATCAGTGGAGCGATAGGTTAAACACGAACCCATATTTAGACAAATGCAAAGAAGTCATAGCAGGTTAGATACGTAATATTATGTTGAGACAAAAATTATGGGTGCAGTGGAGCAGAGAATCTACCAGGACAGGCAGCAGCACCACCGTTCACTGTCTAAGCGGATGAGTTGGAGTAGATATCAGGCAAATCGAAACCCTAAACCTAACAAGTCATTATATAGCAGTAAGAAGCAATGCAGAAGATTTTTTTTTGTTGTTGTTGGAGATCAAGTTCGAGTAGTGGGCAGCGGCATTGAGAGAGTCATCACCGCAGGTTGAAGTTGTTGGTGGCGTGGAAGATGCGCAGGATGGAGATCTCGGTTGCCATAATTCACATCGCAGCCGAGGTGTGGGTAAACAATATGTTGCTCAATATACTCTAAGCCCTAAGGTAAGACCCCATTTATTATAATGCATCAGGATGGTTTATATTATAATGTGTGATCACGGGAGTTATAAGGTAAAAAAATCCAAGAACCTGTTATGTTGTTATTAATGTTTAATATTATGAGGTTGCAGGGAGTTATAAGGAAGTGAAAATTTAATTTATTTTGTGTTATATATGGGGTATATAGCATGTTATAAAGGAATATGGGAGTTATAAGGTTGTGGCATATTGAATATTTAAAGAGTTTGTCTTATTTATTTTATATTATAATATATTCAAAGGAGATATAAGGGTTTGGAGTATTGAAATAATTAAAGTTATATATTATAATATGAAAAGGGGAAATTTCATGTCTCTTATTAAGTTATATGATGTTAAAAAGGGGAGTTATAAAGAAAAATAAAATAATGTTGGTTTTTATTTCTTTTAACATCATAAAGAAGAGGGAAGTTGAAATGATCCAGGAAATGGAAGCCTTAAATATCCAAGGAGGGCATTGTACAAGGGCTAAATTTTTTTGTAAAGCAAGACCATTTTGAGGAAATCAAATGCATTCATTTTAGCAAGCACACACTTTGTGAGCAAAATCAAAAGGAGATTGTATCTAGGGTTATTGAATTTGTTGATTTATTTGTACTGCATTTCCATTTCAATTTATATCTATGTATTTATGCCTTTAGGGGGTTATACTAGGTGAATATTGAGATAGATGCAAATGTTATTTTACCCTTTGAGTCTTGCACTTGATCTAATTTGATTGTGTTTTATGCAGGTTTATTTAGATCAGGTTACCTTCAGACTTATCTCATAACTTGGAGTTTTCGAGGATAGGGGAGTGTGATACCGAGATTTAATTGCATATTTTTTTCAGCTTTGCTGTAAATAATTTTTGATTTATTTTTTGTAGTTGGTTTAATCTGCTGTATTTTTCTGTCCATTATTTTATCTGATTCTAGTCATTTCTAAAATTTTTGTCTTCTATTCCATTCCATTCTGGTCATTTCCAGAATTTATGTACTCAATTTTATCTTTCTATTCTGGTCATTTCCAGAATTTCTGTACTTAGTTTTCTTTCTATTCTGGTCATTTCTAGAATTACTGCATTTTAATTTCAATCCTTTTATTTTGGTCCATTTTCCATAATTTCTTTAGCATTTCATTTTCATTTGCTTCCATTCTAGTCCTCATCCAAAATTTTTGCACCTCCAAATTACATTGAGTTTAATTTTCAGATAAAACTAATCTTAGGAGGGAGGGTACTAACGCCTATTTTCATTAATGAAAGATAAAGCAAATGAACACCGACTTACTAACTTACTAACATGTTCAAATTCCAAATTAACTTTAGTGGAATGTTCATAATGAAGATAAAATGAATCTACTAACTGTAAAATGAATCTCACATTAAAGGTATGGAATCTAAAATGAAGTGGACTATTCCATGCACTTTTGCATTTTTACACCTTTAATTCGAAGATAAAAGGAACTTGCTAATTGGGATTAAGGGTAAATAAGATTAATATCAAGAGCATTAAAAGGAACCATTTTCACAAGCAAAGTTCACATGCACTTTGAAGATTAAAGAATCATGATCACTAAGCATTGTATGAATTAAACTGTTAAGGCCCCTTACTAATCAATTTGTGTCCTGTAAAAGGTTACCCAATGAGCTTATTAGGATGTTCAATGCTAGGTTCTATACGCTTTACACGAGTGTAACTTACCATTTTACAGTGGACCCCGTTGTGGCCCTACAATTATATTTGGTGCTCTAGATCCCATGACAACCATGTTCACTAGGAGAAACCCTCAGGTTACAACTCTTGCCCTAGCTTATGCGAAAGCCATGACCATTGAGCAAAAAATGACATCACAAGGAATGGGGATGCCCCAATTGCCCATGATAGCACAATATGGTCTTTCAAGTCAATTTGCCATGGTGAACCAGATTATGGCACCCCAAGTGCTAATGATGAATGCCCTACCATATCATCAATAATACCCATTCATGCCCATGTATCTATCATTTCCCACCTATCCTAACATAGCCATTCCATCCACCACACCAATGATGGTAAAAAATTAGATAATCCTACTAGGATTTGAGGTGATCAACACTCAAACCACAAAAACTTACCCAATGGTCCCACCTCTTCAAATTAGGAATACTTGGTGGAACCAAAATGCTTAGAATCAAACCATCACTGCTAGTCAAGAGGTTGCCAACATAGGGAATGCGGTTGGATTTGGAACCGTGATGCCCCAATCGCAAGGATATAATTCTGAGGTTGAGGAATTAAAGAAACATAATACCAAAATGAGTAATAACATAGTCTACCTGAAGAAACAAGTATCACAGATCTCTATGGCTAATCCAAATCCTAACCATAGGAGGACAGGACCGTACAATACTCACCCCAATAATGGGTGCGTATCCAATATTGTAGCCAATCAGGTAGATGCTTTGGAAGATTATGGTGAGTTAGAGCCATGTGATGAGGAAATACCCCATTGTTGTCAAGGGAAGCAGGATGCTTTGGTGACTGAAGTTTTCCATTATCAAGAAAATAAGGAAGGAGAAGAAGACATTGAAATCTTAGGAGAAGAGGATGATGAAACTATGGAAGAAGAAGTCCAAGCTATCAGACATGTTGGAAAAGGAAGGCATGGTTATTACACAAGGAGTTCTAAGGATCCCAAAACTTCCTCCACTCATCCAAACAACCCCTTCTTCCTCCTGATACCAAATGTGATAATAACCCACCTCCTCCTCTGGCAGTTGAACTATCCAAACCTATGCAAAAGATACAAAATCCTAAAAAGTCCACTTGCGACCTAGTAGAGGACATGAAAAGGACTAAGGCTAATATCTCAATGTTTAAGGTTGCTAAATTGACAGGTCAAGGGGAATATTTGGTGAAAGGATTGTATCCACCAAGTAAAATCCATGAGGTCAAAGGTGCTGAGTCCCAATTAGTGTTGAGGAAGGAAAAATGAGAAGTGCCCTCCTTTTATCATAACCATCAGAATTGTAGGCAAAAACTTACACAACTGTCTGATAGAATTAAGTGCCTCGGGTAACATCATACCTCTCGAGATTTGCCAAAAGTTAGGATTCACACCAATTCCTTCAAGGAGTAAAGTGGTGCAATTGGACATATCGATAGTGGATGTGGTTGGAATTTTGAATGATACCCTTATTCAAATTAATTCAGAGCCTAGAGTTCAACATCATGTGGACATATTGGTGCTTAATATATTTGTCAAATATGGTATGGTATTGGGAAGAGATTCGAGTAAGAACCTGAATGGATACATCGTTACAGATTCTTCCCATATGTGATTACCTTGGAGAGGAGTAGCAAACCAAATCCAGGTGGATAGTGAGCCAAGACTCAAAGAGATTATAACAAAGTATAATAGGCCTAGTGAAATCCAATTTACTAAAATTGAATTAGGGGTCTATAACTTTAATGTAGAAGAAAATTTTGAGGAGTCTCAAAAGGAAAATCTTTCTTACAACATTTTTAGAGAGGATAGTTTGGTTTGGAATCTAAGATTTGATGGATCTAAGTTACAACAAGGTGCTAGAGTTGGTGTCAAACTTACATGTATCGGTAGCAAGCCTATGCTAGCTACTTATAGATTATAGTTTCCAACCACCAATAATGTGGTAGAATATGAAGCGCTAATTTTTGGACTTCAGTTGGCCCTAAGGAAGAAAGTTAGGTATCTAAAAGTTTTGGGAGACTCTGAGTTAGTGGTTAAATAAGTGAAAGGGCAATATGTGTGTCGGGATAAAATATTAAGCCTGTATATGACTAGAGTTAAGGATTTGATAGATGAGTTTGATGCTTTCAACATTTCCCTTATCTCTAGGAAGCACAATCGAATGTTCAATTTTTCAGTGGTTGCAACAAGCATGCTAAAGCCAGTTGACCATACAAGGTGTAAACTTTTTTCAATTGAGTTAGTGCCCTGTCCCTCAATACTAGACAATGTTACTAATTTGTAAGTATTTGATAGTGATAGACACATTTTCAATTTTGTCACTAATTCTGGTATTTTAAAAAATCATGTGATAGATAGGGAAGGAAGAAACAAACATGGAAAGTGAAATAACCCAAATGATGAATAAAATGCCAAAAGACACAGTTTCACTAAAAAATATATTTGATATCGGATATCAAACATAAAGAGGTAAAAAGGTACCGTTCCCTAAAGAAGCATGTGATCTAATCAACTTAGGGAGTGCAAAAAATCCACGAGAGGTATTCATTGCTAAGGCATGTAAAAGATAGGAAAAGGAGTCTATCACTCATGCATTAAAAGAGTACATGGATTGCATAGCATGGAATTACAAGGAGTTGAAGACCTATGATCATAATGTTATAATGCATACGATTTCATTAAAACCAGAATCCAAGCCTTTTATACAGAGACAAAAACCTATAAACCCTTTATTAGAACCCCTAATAAAGAAAGAGGTGAAGAGATTGCTATAAGCAAAAATCATCTTTCCTGTTAGGCATACCGCATGGGTTGCCAATATAGTCTCTGTGAGAAAGAAGAACGGAGAGATAAGATTGTGTACTGACTTCAGGAATTTGAAAAAGGCTTTCCAAAAGGAAAATTACCCATTTACCTCCATTTATGAGATTCTTCAAATGGTTAATGGGTCAAAAATGATGTCGTTCCTAGATGATTATTCAAGATACAATCAAATATTTATCCACCCAAATGACAGAATGAAGATAGCTTTCACAACTAAATAGGGAACATTCGCATACATAAGAATACCGTTTGGATTATTGAATGCGGGTGCCACCTTCCAATGAGCTATGGATTTTGTATTCAAAGGGCTCATTGGTAAGTGTATCATTGTTTACGTGGATGACATTTCCATTTTTTCTAAGAAAAGGGAAAATCATGTTAGGGATTTGAGGAAAGTTCTCCAAAGGTGTAGGGAACATGGGATCTCCCTTACTCCAAAAAAATGCGTATTTGGGGTAACGAAAGGTAAGCTATTGGGACATGTTATTTCTAAGGGATTTCTATTGATCTAGAAATAATAGCTACTATACTAGCCACCCTCCCACCCAATAGCAAGAAAGAGTTAAGGTCCTTCGGTAAAATCAATTTCGTAAGTGTATCGCTCCAAATTTTTTGCATCCTTACCTTCAGGCTATAGGATCCGCGCTCGGAAGGGGGATGCGAGAAGGATGGGACAATACCTCAGACTGAGAGGCCCTGTGAAGGTCCCGCATCTTGGGGGAGGGGTATAAGGGTGAATTTTTGATGGATGGTGGGTTCACCAGGAAAATTTTGAGTGGCAGTTTCCACGCCTAGGTTGATAGTAGGTTTGATGTGTTCATTTTGCGCTTTAATCATTCAATTCCTAGGTTTGGCCAAGATGAATCTAAACTATTCTATATGCCAATGCTAATTTTATGAATACAAAAAACGTGAATAAATGCTAAACATAGAGAATATGCTAAATAAGATAGAACATACCTAATTTTTGGATGCCTGATGAAGATTCTGAGTCTTGTAGCAGTACAAATCATCTCAAATCGTACGTAATCATCGAGATTGCATAGAATCATCTCAGATCTCAGTAGGTCATCATCGATCAGATGAGATCATCATCGATCTGACGAATTCGTTAGAAACCTGCAATCACAGAAATAGATACAAAATACCAAAAATGCAACTACAAAAGCAAGGGGAAATGATAGAAATAACAATGAATTTGTCTAAATAATAGATCAAAATAGCAATTAAAATGAAATGCATCAACTTAACAATTTATTTTGGATTTATCATGCATTTATATTAAATGAGGTGAACTCCAAGATGCATAAATACAATAACTAAGACAATACATAAAGAAATGCAGAAAACAATAAGAAAATGCAAACTCTGGGCTCTGATTGCCCCCAATCTGGACTACAGTCGAGATCGCTTCCAATCGTACGAGATTGTTGTCGATCTATGACAGGATCGTCCGAAATTGTCTGTAATCGCCTGCAACGATCCAAGCTTGTTCTGGCTAAAGAACAGTAAGATTCCTGTAAGAAAAATTGAAATATGCAATGCAAAAAAAAGTATGAAGGTGTTCTAAGGCACAAGGAACCGAATTTGTAGGGAAATCCATCAGCTAGGGGGTTCAGGGGGATAAACTAAGAAAGTCCCAGTTTATATAGGATTAGGGAGAGGTTAGGAGGTTGGAGATCATCCCAATTTGGGCGATCTCTAACAGGGGAGACTCTAACTGCGTAGACATGCTTTCTGCCCAGGTTAGAGACGTTGTTGAAACAGAAGCTAATTATGAAAATTTGGTTTTGGGACGAAATCGTCTAGACGTTCTGTTCTAGATGAATTCATCAGATCTGGGACGATTTCGTCTAATCTGTGATGATATTGTCCAACGATAAAAAAAAATCCTAAAAATGGCACGAAAAACAAGGAAAGCGGGTAACAGGCGATTAACGGGCGATTTGGGGTTAAAATTTGAATTTTTATCTTTTTATTAAGGTTTAACTATGCCAATTTTGGGGTGCTACATTTTGCCCCCTCTTTAGCAAATTTTCTAAAGAAAATGCGTTAAAGACGAGTTCTTCCCGTTTTACGAGAAAGCAAAAATTTACTCAATTTTTTAGACAACGATTCTAGGTCAAATCGTACAACTGCTTACTATGGTGCCTCCTCCGTGTGTTTACCCAAATCGAAAATTTGAGGTAAAAGCACGAAAAAACAAAAATTAAAAAAATGTTGTTTTTAAATAAAATTAAAAAAAATAGGGTAAAACCCTAATTCATTTTTACTATTCAGTTTTATTGATTTTAGAGCTCTGCAGACAAAAAAAAAAAAATGGTGGAGACAGCACACCGATCGACAGAGGTCCGGCATGGGCTACGGGTAAGGATCTAATCCTAGTAAATTAGGTTTGAATTTAATTTGTGCAATTGTTTGTTTGAAATTTTGATTGTTTTGGGGCATCGAGACTGTTTTTAGGCCGTCGACGACGTCGAGACGAAATCATCCCTATATCATCGATTTCGTAAGAGGGCGAAATCGGCGAACTAGGGGCGATATCGTCCAACAAGGGGTGATCCCCCAAGGTTGCAAAATAGGAGACGATTTCGTCCTACAAAGGATGATTTTGCCCAATTTAGGATGATATCGTCCAATAGTGGACGATATCATCATTTGATGAAATTAAGCTTGGTTAAAATGTATTTAATTTGATTTTAATGATTGGTTGATTAATGAATTTTATTATTTTATTGTTTGTTTTGCAGAGGGGATTACTAAAGAGTCAAGAATGAAAATACTGTGGGCTACGAGATGACATAGTCGTGCTCGATCAGGCGGAGCGCGACTGACTGGCTCAGGTCGATTTGCAGCATGTGGCAGAGATGCCACAAGTACCGACGGACATGGGGCTACTAACAACCCTAGCAGAGAGGTGGTATCCGGGGTCATCCTACTTTCAATTACCGATAGGGGAGATGGCTCCCACACTAGAGGATGTATGGAGGATCATGAAGATCCCCATACAAGGACGGTTGATGATGCCTGCGACCAATCAGGGCCAGGCGATGATGAGATTGACTGGAGACCCGAGCTCACCCTAGAGACATCATGAGATAGGGAGGAGGGATAGGGGAGTCCCTTATCAATAGGGGGAGAGACCACCATCGCTCGATAAGGGCAAGGGTGTCGAGGTAGGGGAGAGTAGCGAGATGGCGACTCTCTGGGCTGAGGTTGCCCGCATTCGGACTCAGGTGTAGACACTACAAGATGAGGCTACACGGCTTAGGGCTCGAAGCAAAGGGTGAGCACTCAGGATCTGGCATGGTATATTGCTCAAATCACATTCTACCAGGGGCTATACTATCACATGGTCCCAGAGGGACAGAGGGTACCACTGCCAGCCCCCATTGCAAAGCCAGTCATGATGGGATCATCGAGGACATCCTCACGATCGACAGCGAGGACCCAGGAAACAACCCGGACCTCTATGGAACCACCTCCTCCACCTTAGGGCGGGAGAGGAGATGAGGCTGAGAGCTCGAGGGCTTCTCGAGGCTAGCTGCTACAGAGGGCAGATTGTATGATTATTATTTTTTGAGGGGATTGAGTATGCCAGGGTTTTGATTATGGCATACCAATCCAGATGATGTATAATTTATTGAGATATATATATGGTATTTTTGATGATATGACTTGTGTATATGTTGTATGATGCTTTAATTTTGGATTTGTTGATTGATGATTCATGTAAGTATGTCATTGGAAAGAAAATATTTATGCCATGCTATAAAATTGGAAATGAAATAATTTGATGTGAATAAATTGGTTGTTTTATGGTGTGATTTGATGAAAAATAAAAGAGACTTCTAACAATAATTTCAAAGGACATTGTCACTGTTTATAGACCGTTTCATGGAGGTGCCGCTTGCTAGGTCATCAAGCTAATCCCAGGATAAAAATATTGTTAAAAGTAAAATAATGCTTAAGAGACTATCTTAAGACTTTGTGTTGTGATGATGGAAGTGATGATGGTGATGATTTATTTTCAGATTTTCATAAAAAATATTATGCATGACATATTAAAGAAATATGATTTTTCTAGGCATAAATTCCTAAGTGTGATAAATTTTTTGGAATAAGTCCCTAGGAACTATACCATCATTGCAAAATTGAATGTTGACATAATGAAATGGACAAAAATGTGTTCATTCTTTTTAAATCACAATTGTGTAACATAATGATATAAGTCATATGAGTCATATGTATTTTATGAATTATTTTAAAATGAATGGGAAAATAAAATTAGAACAATGGCTTGCGCTAGGCATAGAATTATAGGTATAGACTTATACCATCATCGCGAAATCCAAAGAAGAAATTGATATTTTAGCTTTATTGCAGGATTGATTTTTGACTTTTGATAAACAGAAAATAATAATATGAACATGACTTTATTGATTATATTTGTGTCATATGTTGTTTGAAAACATTTTGTGATTTTTGAAAACAATGTATATAGTTGTTTTTATACTAAACAGATGTGCTGAAATAAGAAGATAAAATTATTCCAAAAAGAGTTGCAGAAATATTTTACATTTATCTCAAAGACAAATATAGATTTATACGGAACCCTCATGTGAAAATGTGAGTTCATTATCGATCTTGCTTTATCATAATGATACAGAATCTCTCAAATATAAATGTGTGTGCAATTGTATTGTTCATTCACTAATTTTGAGCAAGAAAATTTGATACAAGTAATTTGAATTAACCAAATAAGTGTTCCTTGACTGTGATTTATATGCATGTAACCGTACCAGACTACTATGTAAGTCGGGTTATCAAGAGATAGCTAATCCATAAGCCGACATAGGCCTATACAAAAGAAGGTCGCTAATGTGACAGACATATCACCACGCTAGGAATTACCCAAGGCCAAGCGGGTTGGGCACAAACCACCTGTTATGGGGCTTACCTCACAGTTTTTGAATAATTGAGAATTCCAGGGATTCAAGCTCATTCACCCTTATTTTATTTTTAAGGGGTAGGGAAAGGGATTTTATTGCTTTTTGCTTTTCTTTTTTGCTTCTCTTTTTTTTTTTTTGTATTTTTGCTTGGAATTGAGATAATGTTGAAATATTGCTGCGATGATACAAAATGATATTTTTCTTTTTCTCATTTTCTTTGACTTTTTTTTTTTCTTCCTATACTAGGGATACTTGCTCGGATTGGCTGTAGAGCAAGGGATTTTTATTCTGGTAGGGGTGAGCTTGTCCTTTTGTCAATTCTCAAATATTCTAGACCATGTGCATGATAGGATAGCAAGGGAAACTTTTCGCTCAAGAAACCACTTCTACTATGTAGCATCATATTGAATTTGCAATGAAATCATTTTAATGTGAAAAGATATGCTTGGTTCAAGTAAATAACAAGATCAATTCTCTATGCTCAAAACTTTATTTAATTCAAATGTGGACTTTGATATAAGAGAGAGTAATAATCATACCAAATAAAAGCAAGATATTTATGTATGTGAGTGTGAAAGTGCGGGATTCCAAATAAATGCTATTTTATCCAAAATAATTGAAAATATAACTACAATACTTCAAGAATTGATATGTACGAAAATAAAAGATGTTTTGGAAGATTTTGATGTTTTTATATTTTGATTTTAATTGATGAATGGAAAGAAGAAATACGATTACTATTTTTTTTTTGAAACTTTATATAAATAACTAAAAGGAAACAATATGCAAAATACACAATATATACAAATGATGAAAATGACCAAATGTTATGCATAGTAACGCCTAAGATGCATAATGTTCATAGGTTCTTTAAGATCTTTACCATCTAAGGTAGCTAATTGATATGCTCCCGATCCAAATTTAGCAGTGATGACATATGGTCCAAGCCAGTTGGGCTCAAATTTACCTTTAAGGTATTTAGTTGCATTAGTATTTTTTTGATTTTCTTTTAAGACAAGGTCACCGATATCAAAGGATCAATGATGAACTTTCTTGAGGTATGCTCTCTTAAGCTTGTTTTGGTAGGCACGAAGATGCTCCAAAGCATTGATGCGCTTTTCAAATAGGAGTTCCAGCTGACTAAATCTGCCAGCACGATATTCATCTCCTACTTCAGTATCTTGAAGCAGTAGAGCTAAATAAGGAACTTATAATTCAAAGGGAAAAATAGCTTTAGTGCCATAGACCAAAACAAAAGGTGAAGTACCTGTGGGGGTGCGAACGCTAGTTCGATAAGCCCACAAAGCAGGATATAATTGGATGTGCCAATCTCGACCAGATTTATTGATCAGTCTTTTGAAGATTTTTATTAATGTTTTAATAGATGCTTCTTCTTGGCCATTACCCTGAGGGTAATAGGGAGTGGACCAACGATGTTGAATTTTATATTTTTGACATAATTTTTTGACATCTTTATTTTTGAAACAAGTTCCATTATCTGAGATGAGATTTGCAGGAATTACGAACCTACAAATAATTTGATTAAAAATAAACTTCAAAACTTGGGTTCTAGTGCAAGAAGCTAAGGGCATAGCTTCAACCCATTTTGTGAAATACTCAGTGGCGGTTATGATGAATTTGTGTCCATCAGACGACACAGGGTTGATTTTTCCAATGATGTCTAAGCCCCATTTTGAAAAGGGCCAAGGAGATGAAATAGTCTACAGTTCTTGTGCAGGCGCATGGATAAGGTCAATGTGTTTCTGGCACTTGTCGCAATGGCGCACATAATCATGTGCATCATTATCCATGGTAGGCCAAAAATATCCTATCCTAAGGAGCTTCTTAGCAATGGCTCTACCACTAAAATTCCCCCCACAAGATCCATTGTGGGCTTCACTCAAAGCTGATTTAGATTCTACTAGATTCAAACATCTCAGTAAGATGCCTTCAAAAGATCTCATATACAAGGTATTACCAATAATTACGAAGCAACTTGCTCGTCTACGTAACAACCGATGCTGGTTGCTATTACAACCTTTAGGGAAGGTCCCATTTGACCTCAAGGTCTTACTATAAATGTAATCACAGGCCACTCAAAGGGGGCTCCCTTGTAATCGCTTTGCCACTATAGGGGGCTCCCTCCTTGGAATCTATGATTCTTATTCTTATTATTCATGGATGATTTGATATGGATGGCCAACCTAATATATATATCTACCCTAAAGCTATGTTGGTGAAGAGACATGATGGTTCACGTATGAAGAGACGTGATGGTTCACGTTATGAAGGGTTGTGATGGTTCACTTTATAAGTTAATAATATAATAATTAAATGATTAATAATACTAACTAATACTAACTAATAATGTTAGGATTGAGGATCCTAACATGCCACCCTCCTTAAAAAGAGCTTTGTCCTCAAAGCTCAAAGTGAGAAGCTTTGTCCTTTGTTTTCCAAGAAGGATTTGTGTAAGTTCTTGGACTCTTTTAATGGCATCCTTTCGTAGGCAGGGATATCGAGAAGGATGAAGCATTAGCGGGGGTTGCCAAGAACAATAGTAGAATCTTCCTTAGGAAAATCATGATGACGATGGGAGGGCAACCCTTGGGGTTCCTCAAATACTTTAGAATGATGCATCAAAAGTGATGGTAATGATTTCATATCCTTTTTTGGTTCCTTGGTAGAGCCAACAGAGGAGTGTGTAGTCACTCTGCGTTGGTTCCGAATAGGTTTGGTCATATGGCAAGAACTCACTATTGGTGAGGAAGGTATGTGTAGGTCTTGTAGAGTGCATGTTTGGCTAGCATTGATCACTTTGGGTATGTCTACCTCATCCTTGCTTGGTACATCAATCACTTCTTGCACATCGACCTCATTGTCTTCATTGTGGTGAGTAGGTGCACTGGTCGCTTTGGACACAACTACCTCATCTTCTTGCTCTATGGAGAGACAGGGATCAACTTCCTTCAATAAATACAATGTTAGTGTAGCACATTTATGGTGGGGTCCAAATTGTTCATCACAATTATCACAGAGTCCTTTTGCTCGTCGTTCCTTCATCTCCTCAAATCTAAGATGTTTAATTCGTAAAGTTTGATTAGATTTGGGGGTTGTGTAAGTGCTTTGTGCCCTTCCATTATGCATAGGTTTGGGAGCGATGTAAGTGGTCGACGATTTTTCCATAAGTGGTTTCCCTAATCATTGTTGTGCATTGATTTTATCTTCAGCTAATTTTGCCAATCCATAGGTCTGCATCATGGTATAGGGATTGAACCTTGTCACCTCCATTCTAATTTCCTCTTTTAATCCCCTAATGAAGCCATTGATGAGAATTGATTCATCCAATATTGTGTTGTGTTTGGTGATATCCTCAAACCGAGTTTGATACTCACGCACAAAAGTGATTTGATGAAGATCTTTGAGCAATTCCCACATGACTGGGTCCCACATGGCTCTGATACCAAATGGTAAGACCTCAAGGTCTTACTATAAATGTAATCGCAGGCCACTCAAAGGGGGCTCCCTTGTAATCGCTTTGCCACTATAGGGGGCTCCCTCCTTGGAATCTATGATTCTTATTCTTATTATTCATGGATGATTTGATATGGATGGCCAACCTAATATATATATCTACCCTAAAGCTACGTTGGTGAAGAGACATGATGGTTCACGTATGAAGAGACGTGATGGTTCACGTTATGAAGGGTTGTGATGGTTCACTTTATAAGTTAATAATATAATAATTAAATGATTAATAATACTAACTAATACTAACTAATAATGTTAGTATTGAGGATCCTAACAGCTAGATTCAAACATCTCAGTAAGATGCCTTCAAAAGATCTCATATACAAGGTATTACCAATAATTACGAAGCGACTTGCTCGTCTACGTAACAACCGATGCTGGTTGCTATTACAAACTTTAGGGAAGGTCCCATTTTGCAAAAAAATAAATAAATCAGTGTACCATGGTTCGAGAGTAGTTTCGTTGATTAGAAACACATCCAAAGGTTCTAAGCATGATTTACTTGAAGCGAGTACCTGGAGTCAATGAATAATGATGGTAGCATATTCATCATCTAACTCCAAGGGCAAAAGAGATGCAGCTGCAGCCATAGCGTCAGTCGCACAATTGCTAGTTCGAGGAATAGCTTCCAAGGTAACATGATCAAATAAAGATAATAATTGTAAGACATACGCTTTATATGGGCGTAATTTATCATCTTTGGTCTGATAAACATCATTGATTTGATTTATGATAAGTTGAGAATCATCGAAAACCAATAAATTTTTAATTTTTAGTGCCAAGGCAGCTCGTAATCCAAGGATTAGAGCCTCATATTCAGTAGTATTATTAGTGCAAGCAAATGTTAATTTGAAGGACAGAGGTATAAGATGTTTCTGTGGAGATATTAAAATAATACCTGCACCAGCCCCACTCATGCATCGGGCTCCGTCAAAGTATAGGGACCATTGCTCAAGATGGTCTGCCTCTAATCTAAGGCATTCATCAGGAAACTCAATGATGAGGGGATGGGTAGACTCTAAGGGTGCAACAACTAATTGGTCTGCTATGATTTGACCTTTAACAGACTTTTGTCCTATAAATATGAGTTCAAACTCACTTAGCACAAGAACCCACTTGGCTGTGCAACCAGATAAGTACAATCGACTCATGAGATACCGCAAAGGATCAAATTTAGCAATAACATACATTTTCTAACTGAGCATATAATGGCGTAGTTTCTATGTAGAAAATACGACTGCGAGACATAACTTATCTAATACCGTATAACGAGTTTCATAACTAATTAAGGTTCTGCTGATGTAATAATTAGCACGTTACCCAGGTGTTGTAGGTGAGTTGGAGAGGAGAGGGCAATCCTCCAAGGGAGGTCCCAAGTTCAAATCTCCACCCTACCAAAAAGCTGAATTGGGTACCAAAAATCCAATTGATAATGTTGGTGTAGGCAGGGCTGGGTGCGACCCCCGGGTGACTTTGACAGTTTAGAACCCCCTGTTCGTGGTCTCTTAGACCAAGGCGGCCCCGCAAGGGGTTTTTTGCTTAAAAAAAAAAAAAATTAGCACGTTCTTTCTTCTCATCGTCAAGTTGAGCTAACATAGCTCCTAAGGCACAATCTGAAGCAAAAATGTACAAGATAAATGGACGATCAGATCTAGGTGGGGAAAGCACTAGTGGTTGAAGGAGATATTATTTGAGGAGTTCGAATGCTTCCTGACATTCGTCGTCCCAATGAAAAGAGACATATTTTTTAAGAAGCTTAAGAAAGGGTCTTTATCTGCCAACTTGTCGATGAAGCGGTGAATAGCTTGAAGTTTACCTTGTAGACTTCGTAATTCAGATATATTTGTGGGTGCGGGCATATCAGTGATAGCCGTGATCTTGAGAGGGTCAATTTCAATGCCACGTAAAGAAACTATAACCCCCAATAATTTATCGGACTTAACTTCGAATATACATTTGGTTGGATTTAGTCGGATAAGATATTCCCTTAACCGGTAAAATTTTTTTCTCAAGTCATCTAAATTATCATCTTCTTTGATGGAACGAGCTATAATATCATCTACATAATCATGTAGAATATCATGCATCATATCGTGAAAGATATAAGTCATGGCTCGTTGATATGTTGCACCTGCATTATTTAAACCGAATGGCATCACTTTCCAACAAAAGGTTCCCCAAGGGGTAATAAAGGCTATTTTAGCCTGATCTTCAGGAGCTATCCTGATCTGATTATAACTAGAGAATCCATCCATTAGGGATATCATTCTGATCCCAGTAGTAAAATCAATGATCTGATCCATGTTGGGAAGAGGAAAATCATCTTTAGAGCATGCAACATTAATATCTTTAAAGTCTGTGCAAATCCTAACTTTGGTAGCTTCTTTCTTAGTTATTGGAACGACATTTGAGATCCATTCAGCATAATCAATGGCTTGTATAAAAATAACCTTCAAGAGTTTTTATAATTCTCCTTTGACTAGTAAGGCCACTTTAGGATGCATTTTTCTAAGTTTCTGTTTAACAGGTTTAGCATCCGGATGGACTACTAGGTGATGCATAACTACAGAAGGGTCTAATCCTGGCATATCTTCATATGTCCAAGCAAAAACATCTTCATATTTTTTTAGGAATGAAATGTATGTATCTTGTTTTTCTTGGCTCAATTCTGATCCAATGTTGATTATGTGAGGGTTATCTTCGGTTCCAATGTTAATTTTTATAACGCTTTCAACTTCCATATGTAGATCTCTCTCAAAATTAGATGGGGCGGGTGAAACACCTAATTCTTGTAATTCCTCCAAAGTTAGCTTGGATAATTCGTCTTGAGGAGCCATGATCTCAAGCTGGGCTACACTAGGTATAGAGCCATCGAAATAAAATTTGTTATGTAACAATTCCTCAATGGAGACATCATGGAAGATATCCCCCTCCAACTCATCATCGGATTCAACAATCATCTCAGGGTAAGCTATGGATAGCATATTGCATGTAAATGGATTATCCCTTAAACGCAAAGCATCGCGTTTATCCAAATAATCTTGGTAACATATGATATGGCCATCATCCTTGAATGGGAAGGGCTGATATTTACTAGAAAATAGGCCCACACCACATCGGGCAAGCCAAGGTTCTACCTCAAAAGGTTCTTTCATACCATTATGGAAAGGTCCCAAACCTTTCCCTTTATATCCCAATTTAAGCATTATAGGCTTAGCTTTAATATACTCATTAGCAAAATAACAACGAGCATACCCATCATAATGAGTCTTGATGTTTCTAGGTATTCTTCCCCAGTCATATCCCTTATAAATAAAAGCACAACTCCAAACTTGGTAGATACTTCCCATAGGCTATGGGAGGCCCAAGGTACGAGGAGAGGGTGGCAAATTATTTAAAATAAGGGAATATTGCATAGCAACATTTGTTTTCTCTGATACAATAATTTTAGATAAATCGGGTAAGATCTCGTCAGTAAGAGCATAAGAGGTAGAAGGATCATTTCCTATGTTTTCAGATGTGAGAAACATGCCTTTGATAGGCGTAGACATTGTAGAGATGTCGATGGACGTGTCTAAAGGTATGGAAGTTATAGGAGTAAAACAAGAAGCATTGGTTGTGGGTTTAGGATCCTTTTGGGGTCCTAATGTGGTTTGTTTGGAAGATGGTTGAACTATATGTAGAGGTGTAGTTGGTGGGGAAAAATTAGATGATGTTATGAGTGTGTGTTTCACATGTTTAGGCAGATGATTAGAATTAGGATGTGTGGATGACAGAGCAGGGTAAAATTGAACTCCAACAGGTTCTGCCAAAGCACACATATCAAAGGGTCTAGGATCACCATGAATGGTAACCAATTGATTTTTAAATTTGAATTTAACACACTGATGTAAAGTTGAGGGAACAACTCGCATCGCGTTGATACAAGGGTGACCCAAGAGTATATTGTACGATGCAGGGCAATGCACAATAAACACGGTCGTGTCTAAGGTTCGAGGAAAAACTTGCAATGGGATAGTAATAACTCCACATATTTCTTGTGTTTTGTCATTGAAGGCTTTTATAATCATATCAATTCTTTTCATTTCATCACTTCTAAACCCAAATCTTTGGTAGAATTCAAAAGTGCATATGTTTAAAGATGAACCATTATCAATCAATACTCGTTTAACTGCTACGTCTCCAATTAAGGCAGTAATATATAAGGGGTCATCCTTATGTAAACTATGTTGTGGTATATCTTTATTCGAAAAGTCAATACAATCGACTTCTCGAGTTATGATAGTATTGGACATGGCTTCAGGTTGAATATTTTGTGGTACCATAATTTGGCTTAATGTGAGCATTAATTCATCCCTATGGGTAGGAGAAGATCTTAAAAGGTCCAAAAGGGAAATTCTAGCTGTAGTATTTGATAATTGTTCATTAATATTATAAGGAGGTTTAGGTTGAACATTAGGTGCATGATTCCCTTTATTGGGATTTTTCAAAACGAATGGAGCTGATCCATCATTCCGAGTTTGATCTTGTTGAGAATTTTGAGCCTGTTGTCGAGTAACAACTCTGATGGTACCTACAATATTATTTTACGGATGATGAATGGGTCTTGGTCTAGCGTTTATGGCTTGTTCATAAGTAGTTGTTGAGATGATGGTCGAGTAGTGACTCTTCTTGGAAATGGTTCTTCTGGAATCATAGAACTTGTGATAGGTTGAATAGGATCTGATTCATCTTCAGAACTATTCGATTTATTTGAAGTGATTTCCATGTCACTTTCAGTCTCACATTCGGTATCACTAAGATCACGTGTCCGAATATTATGTAGAGGTCTGGTCGTAACTATGGATAAAGTGGTGTCAAAGATTTGCGGATCATGAACAGGTAAATATCCACTAATAGCTCCTACATATCGAGTAGGAGGGGGAACATTATGATGCTCAATTTGATTAGCCATCTCTTTATCATGCTTTGGTAAAGGATGTTGAAATATGTCCAATGATTGATTGGCATTCTAATTCTGATTTTGGGGGATGTTATTTTGAGCATTATTAGGAGGATTTTGTTTAGGTTGAAAGGCTTGCACCTCCATCTCATTGTCATCAATCAAGTCTTGTATTTTATGTTTTAATATTTTACAAGAATTGGTAGTGTGTCCAGGTCCTCTATGGAAATCATAGTGTAAATCAGCCCTGTATCCGGGTATAGTTGGATCAGGTTCCCAAATATTTGGTAATTGGATCATTCCTCGCGCTAGTAATTGTGGGAGAATGGTTGATAAGGGTTGATTTAACCTAGTAAATTCTCGGGGTGGTTTATCAGGAGGTTTTAGTATAAATTTCTCTATTGTTTTCACAACATTAATAGTAGCGATATTTCTACTATCAGTGACTCCATCGCCCACAACTTGTTTATTTTTATATTGATTTCTGGATGTTTTCTCATCATCTTTCTTTTTAAGTTGACTTCTCCTAACAAGAGCATCTTCCACTCTTCGAGCTAAATCTATAGCTTGATCGAAGGTGGTCAAGGTAGCAATTGATAACTCATAGGATAGTTGTTATTATAAATTATTGATAAAGATATCCAACATTTCCCGATAAGGTAACACATAGTGCAATTTTCCTATCAACTATCTCCATCGAGCTAGGAAATCAGCAAAATATTCCTCTTTGTCTTGTTTTAGGTTGTACAAATCTTTAATAGTTACATGCATTTCAATGTAGGCACTAAATTGATGCACAAAATATTCGGTGGTCTCTTTGAAATTTCTCAAAGAATGAGTGGGTAATTGATAATACCACTCCAATGCCATCCCTCCTAAAATTTTTGGGAACATTTTTAGTAATAAAAAATCATCATGGGATATATCATGACACACTATCCTAAACATACGAAGATGCTCTATGGGATCTTCAGTTCCTTTATATATAGGTAGGACAGGCATAGGAAAGTGTTTAGGATATGGTTGTGCTACAACTATGGGATCTAGAGGCTGACTACACATCTCTCAATAATTGTACGAGGGACGGTAGGGATCTATCTGGTCCATGCGGGAGACTAATTGTTTCACCATGGCTTCCAAATTACCAGTTTGTCCACCATATTGGTTTGGTGGTACATGAGTATGGGATTTGTGAGCATAGGATGGCGTGACATAAGGATTAGATGCTATATTGCTATTATGCAAATGGTTGGTAGGAAGAGTATTATGAAGAAGATTTGTTGTGGCGTTATGTTGTACCCCATATTGTTGGAAATTGGCATTTGGTTTTGTTTTAGGCTTTTGTTGATTTGAGGTATGTTGATCAATAACTTGATGAAATAAAGTAGTGAATGATGGTTTCTTTTGTGTGGGAATAACCCTAGGCTTGGTAACAGGCTCTCTAGGTGGTTGGGTAACCTGTTGTTGTTGCATGTTTTGGATTATAGTGGCCATATCCAAATTGGATGGTCTAGCTTGATCACTTTCTTGATCAACAAAGGACAAGGGATTAGTGCATGTGTGATATATGTCTTCTAGGGTTGCTTGAGTGTCACTAATTTGATCCTTGTCCATATGGACTGCTCTATTAAGAGTGCCAATATTAGTATTGAGGAACTTCCAGAAATGTTCCATGTTCTCAAAAGTAATTGCTCCTTCCGAGGATATTTTAGGAGATGAGGATCCTTCCTCTCTAACAATTTCTCTTTGTTCATTTGCGTCAACAAACTCTTCTTCTTGTTGGTTTAGGGTTCCTTCTTCCTGAATTGGGTCTTCAGGAAGGACATCTAGTTTATTTACTGGTCTTCCTAACCAATCTTCTTCTACTTCAGTCTGTTTTCCATTCCTGAGTCTGGTCATTATGTTTAAATTTAGATTTTAGCAAATATATATTAATATATTTGCAACAAATTTGGGAGGTATATATTTTAATTATATACCTACTATAATACTTAAAATAAAATGTTTTGATTTTTTTTTTTTGTTATGTTTTTGTTTTTATGATAATAAAGACAACAAACAACACACTAAATGCAAGAAATAATAATAATAAAAGAATGGCTTAGTTTTCTATAAATATTTTATAGATGTCATTGATAGGATCAAGTTCATCAGGAGTCATGAAATGCTCCTCTTCAAGTTGGAAATGGTTTTTCAGGAACTTAACAAAATGTGCTATGGTGATGTTATCTACTTCTAAATCTGTCTTGTAAAAATAGAGCTCATGGCAATACTCTCGATATAACACAACTCTAGGAACTCTATTCCATCTCTTTCTATCCGTAAGAATGACCTCTTGATCCTCTATATGAGATAGAAATTTATGTACTACAACTATATTGTCGAGGTATTCCTCAAAGGTGTACAATTCAGAAGACACAAGGGCTATTTTATCTGCTAACCACCTATGGCAAGCTCTCTGAAGCTCATGATACAAGGTCACTTGATCAAGATTCTATCTAGGACAAACCTCTTGATTTGCCTAAGTTCGATTGATCTATATTCAATGATATTCAATCTCCTATTAATTTCGTCCCATAAAGGTTGAACCCTATTTATTTGAGGTACTCTAAGTACAGAAGTAATCTCTATAGCTGCTAATTGATTCTCAACATTAATGGTGACATATCGTCTTTTATTATAATCTACCATCTAAATGTGATATGCAATATTTGGTTCTAAATGCATTTATGTTTTGTTTTTGGATTGTTTTCAAAAGGTTTTTAGTTTTCACGTCGGGTTCACCAAAATGTATCGCTCTAAATTTTTTGCATCCTTACCTTCAAGCTATAGGATCCGCGCCCGGAAGGGGGATGCGAGAAGGATGAGACAATACCTCGGACTGAGAGGCCCTTTGAAGGTCTTGCCTCTTAGGGGAGGGGTATAAGGGTGAATTTTTGATGGATGGTGGGTTCACCAGGAAAATTTTGAGTGGTAGTTTCCATGCCTAGGTTGATAGTAGGTTTGATGTGTTCATTTTGCGCTTTAATCATTCAATTCCTAGGTTTGGCCAAGATGAATATAAACTATTCTATATGCCAATGCTGATTTTTTGAATAAAAAAAATGTGAATAAATGCTAAACACAGAGAATATGCTAAATAGGATAGAACATACATGATTTTCGGATGTTTGATGAATATTCTGAGTCTTGTAGCAGTCCAAATCATCTCAAATCGTATGTAATCATCAGGGATTGCATATAATCATCTCAGATCTTAGTAGGTCATCTTAGATTAGACGAGATCGTCGTCGATCTGACGAATTTGTCAGAAACTTGCAATCATAGAAACAGATACAAAATACAAAAAATGCAACTACAAAAGCAAGGGAAAATGATAGAAATAACAATGAATTTGTCTAAATAATAGATCAAAATAGCAATTAAAAGGAAATGCATCAACTTAAAAATTTATTTTGGCTTTATCATGCATTTATATTAAATGAGGTGAACTCCAAGATGCATAAATACAATAATTAAGACAATGCATAAATAAATGTAGAAAATAATAAGGAAATGCAAAATCTGGGCTCTAATTGCCCCCAATATGGACTACAGTCGAGATCGCCTCCAATCGTATGAGATCGTCGTCGATCTGCGACAGGATCATCCGAAATCATCTGTAATCGCCTGCGATGATCCAAGCTTGTTCTGGCTGAATAACAGTAAGATTCCTGTAAGAAAAATTGAAATATGCAATGTAAACAAAAGTATGAAGGTGTTCTAAGGCACAAGGAACTGAATTTGTAGGGAAATTCATCAGCTAGGGGGTTCAGGGGGATAAACTAAGAAAGTCCCAGTTTATATAGGATTAGGGAGAGGTTAGGAGGTTGGAGATCATCTCAATTTGGGCGATCTCCAACGGGGGAGACTCTAACTACATAGACACGCTTTCCACCCAGGTTAGAGAAGCTATTGAAACAAAAGCTAATTATGAAAATTTCATTTTGGGATGAAATCGTCTGGATGTTCTGTTCTAGACGAATTCGTCAGATCTGGGATGATTTCGTCTAATCTGTAATGATATTGTCTAATCTACGATGATATTGTCCAAAGGTCAAAACAAATCCTAAAAATGGCATGAAAAATAAGGAAAGCGGGTAACAGGCGGTTAACGAGCGGTTTGGGGTTAAAATTTGAATTTTTATCTTTTTATTAAGGTTTAACTGTGCCAATTTTGGGGTGCTATAGTAAGGAAGTTCATTTCAGCATTCATAGAGATTTCCAAGCCCTTGAATGACATGTTAAAAACGTATGCTCAGATAAAATGGAAAAATAAAAATAGGGATTTTATGGGGACCGGGAATTCACACAAACAAAATATACATGCTTTTCTTTAAAATCTTCAAAAAAAAAAAATTATACACACATGAAAATAAAATAGCCCGCAGGCTCTACAAAGACCAAGCTCGGCTTCGGTCTCCCTAACTGTACTACTTCCCCTTCTCCGGTCCACCACCCCACTAATACCAAAAATCTGAGTTTTTATCGAGGCCTCGACCCTCTAGGCAATTAATGCCCCCACCTAACAAATTTCAAATTCGTTTTCCCTCCGATCGAGTTTTTCAAATTCTCCGCCATTAATGGGCAACTGCCCGATCCACCATGACGCTTGCATTGATGGCCTCCCTTAACCTGCACCGATCGCTTTGTTCTGACTGTCCTCTGCACTGTTGTCTCCTCCATAAAGCCATCACCTGTAATTACTGTGTTGCCAGAAATAATAAAAAAAAATGCGTGGTCGACACCTCCCTCACCTTTGTTTTCATACACGTAGCCAACCGCGTGTGAATCTGGCCATGCCTTCTCCATGTCATAATATTTTTGATACACGTACCCTTCACAACTGTTTTGATACACGTGTCTGTCCACGTGTCAAATTCGGCCTTGTTCGATCGTCGGCTCATTCTATTTTGGTCTTGTTTTCTCCTGGCCGCGATATCGCGATAGGTCACGAAGTCGTGACATGTCGCGATATCATGACCAAAAGCGCCTCTCACTAGCTGAAGCCCTTTGGGGTCACGATTTCGCAACATGTCGTGAAATCGTGACATGTCACGATTTCGCGACCCCCGCCCCCTGCCTTTGCCTTGTTCACTACCTCCTTTAACCTTTGATGCTGTTGGACAACATGCCATGTGTCGGCCTTCAACTGGCCACGTGATATCGCGATGGCACTTTCCCTTCGCTTTAGCTTTGGAGCCTTGTCACAATAACACGACGTCATGATATCATGACGACTGTAGCATTTTGTCTTTGCTTTGGAACCCTGTCATGATATCACGACATCGCGATATCACGATGTCGCGATATCACGATGACTATAGCCTTTTGTCTCTGCTTCGAAACCCTATCGCGATATCGCGACGTCGCGATATCGCGACGAAACTTGCCAAGTTACGTTGCAGCCTTCGGAGGTCGCGATTTCGCGACCTCTTCCCCCTTGCCTTACAAACTTCCTCCCAAATTGAAAATTGCTTTACAAAACTCTCCCCAAGCTGGAAATAAGTAAAATAAAATGCAAAGTACTTAGAAAATCTAGAAAATTTTTGGAAGATGCAAGATTGCTCTACTGTAGTCGGATGCTCCTGCATCAGACACCCGGGGTAAATGGAGAAGTGACCTTCACTTCTGTGTTGTTCGGTCCGCGTCTCTTGTAACACCTCCAAACAGTCATCTGCCTTTGCAACCTGCTCAAATTTTGTCTCCTGGCAAAAAAATTTTTGCCCTCTACCAGACAAATTCTGGCATTGTTGCACACCTTCTCATCCACTGTCTGTAATGGCTTCAACTTGTGCCGCACTCCATATTTCATCAAGGAGTACGTATTTGCACGACCATCATGCACTACACTTCGATCAAACTGCCATGGCCTCCCTAACAGCAAATGGCAAGCATCCATGGGGAAAACATCACACAGGACCTCATCTTGGTACTTCCCGATATTGAACGTGACTAAACACTGTTCACAGACCCATGCTCTGTGGTACTTCCTCAACCATGCAATCCGGTATGGATGCGGTTGTCTCCTCCTTTCCAGCTGCAACTTAGCAACCATCTCCTCGAAAACTAAGTTATCTGTACTCCCATTGTCTATAATAACATTACAGACTTTGCCCACACTTTTGCACCGTGTGCAAAACAGGCTTCTCCTCTGTTCAGGTTTGTCTTCCTCCACCAGCATGGTCCTCCTCACGATCATTGCTTCTCCTTTCTCAGCTTCTTCAGAATGTTCTGAGTCAGCATCTTCCGCTGCCACAACAACTCTGGCAGGACCCACTTGTTTCTTGTTCACTCTCTCGGGGTGCTGGGGACACTCATATGCCCGATGCCCCTCTTCTCCACAGTGGAAACATGTTCCCCGAAACACTCCCCTTCCATACCTACGTCCAGATCTACCTCTTCCTCTTGGGTAGCCATTATTCTGAACTTGTGGTTTGGGTTCTTCATCTTCTTTCTGATTCCAACTGCTGCTAACCTCTTCTTTCTTCTCTTCCTTTCCTTCCTCTTTTCTTCCACCGTTCTTTCCTCCAGGTCCTTTTACTCTTTGCTTGCTCTCAAACCTTCTGTTTAGTTTTTCTTCAACCTTCAGAGCAAACTGGTAAGCATCTTCAATGGTGCTCACCCGCACTAAGCTCAACTCTTCCTGGACACTGGGTCTCAACCCATTAATATAACGGGCCACCTTTTCCTTGCTTGCTTCTAAATGACCGATTCTGATGGAGATTTTGTAAAATTCCTTCGTATATTCTTGGACAGTTTTATTCATCTGTCTTAAACCCTACATTTTTCTTAGCAGATCCAACTCATAATCTGTCGGAATAAACTGCCTTTTTAATTTTTCTACCATTCTGACCCATCTGGTTATCCATTCTTTTCCTCTTCTGTTCCGTTCCAGCTGTACTCCCTTCCACCATATGCTGGCATGACCTTTTAATTTGGTTTTGGAAAATCTGACCCGCTCGGGATCTTCAACTTCTTCATATTCAAAATATTCTTCTAAGTCATTTATCCAGTCAATCAATTCTTTCGGATTCAAGTTCTTGGAATACGTGGAAACTTCTATCTTCGGCCTCTTCCCGATCTGGGATATGGCCTTATACAGTCTGGCTTGTGCCGGATCCACAACTTCTTCTTCTTCTTCAAACTAATTTTCTTCTTCATCCGCTTCATCCTCACTGTCTGCATCTCTTCTCGGTTCGTGTCCTCTACGTAGTTCTTCTTGCAGGGCCTGAACTTGCCGCTGCAAAACTCAAAAATCTTCGGCTGCCATGCCTCTTCCACCAACGGGGTTTCTCCTTGGAGGCATTCTATTCACCCGATATCAAGCCCTCCCACAAGTCCTGGTACAACTGCCTCTCCTTTGACGGTCTGCTGCATGCTCAGGAACTACTGGCTCTGATACCACTGATGGGGATCGAGAATTCACACATTCAAAATATACATGCTTTTCATTAAAATCTTCGAAAAAATTATACACACATGAAAATAAAACAGCCCGCAGGCTCTACAAAGACCAAGCTCGGCTTCGGTCTCCCTAACTGTACTACTTCCCCTTCTCCGGTCCACCACCAGACTAATACCAAAAAATCTGAGTTTTTATCGAGGCCTCGACCCTCTAGGCAATTAATGCCCCCACCTAACAAATTTCAAATTCGTTTTCCCTCTGGCCGAGTTTTTCAAATTCTTCGCCATTAATGGGCAACTGCCCGATCCACCATGATGCTTGCATTGATGGCCTCCCTTAACCTGCACCGACCGCTTTGTTCTGACTGTCCTCTGCACTACTGTCTCCTCCATAAAGCCATCACCTGTAATTACTGTGTTGCCAAAAATAATAAAAAAAATGCGTGGCCGACACCTCCCTCACCTTTGTTTTCATACACGTAGCCGACCGCGTGTGAATCTGGCCATGCCTTCTCCATGTCGCAATATTTTTGATACACGTACCCTTCACAACTGTTTTTATACACATGGCTGTCCACGTGTCAAATTCGGCCTTGTTCGGTCGTCGGATCATTCTCTTTTGTTCTTGTTTTCTCCTGTCCGCGATATCGCAATAGGTTGCGAAGTCGCGACATGTCCCGATATCGCGACCAAAAGCGCCTCTCACTAGCTGAAGCCCTTTGGGGTTGCAATTTCATGACCCCCGCCCCCTGCCTTTGCCTTGTTCACTACCTCCTTTAACCTTTGATGCTGTTGGACAACATGCCACGTGTCGGCCTTCAACTGGCCGCGATATCATGACAGGTCGTGATATCGCGACCTGTCATGATATCGTGACGACACCTTCCCTTCACTTTAGCTTTGGAGCCTTGTCACGATAACGCGACGTCGCGATATCATGACATCACGATATCACGATGACTATAGCCTTTTGTCTTTGCTTTGGAACCCTGTCACGATATTGTGATGTCGCGATATCACGACGACTGTAGCCTTTTGTCTCCGCTTCGAAACCCTGTCGCGATATCGCGACGTTGCGATATCACGATGAAACTCACCAAGTTACGTTGCAGCCTTCGGAGGTCACGATTTCGTGACCTCTTCCCCCTTGCCTTACAAACTTCCTCCCAAACTGAAAATTGCTTTACAAAACTCTCCCCAAGCTGGAAATAAGTAAAATAAAATGCAAAGTACTTAGAAAATCTAGAAAATTTTTGGAAGATGCAAGATTGCTCTACTGTAGCCGGATGCTCCTGCATCAGGATTGCTTTCAAAAGCACCAAGGATGCTATTTCTAGGGTCCCTATTTTAATTAGTCAAGATTATTCAAGCCTTTTTATGTCTACACGTTTGCTTCAGATCATTCCTTTGCGAGTGTCCTAACTCAAAAGAGTGAAAGTAACATCGAAAATCCCATAGCTTTCTTGAGTGCTCCTTTGAAGGATGCAATATTGAGATATTCTATTCTAGTTAAACAAATGTATGCATTGTTCAAGACCATTAAGAAATTTAGACATTACATAGTTCATAGTAGGGTCATTGCTGTAGTCCCTAACCCTGTTGTTAAGTCTATGTTTTTGCAAAGCAAACTAGGTAGATTTCGATCCTCCAAGAATTTGATATAGAATCCAACCCATGAAAATAGTTCGTGGACAACGTTTGGTCAATTCAATCGCAGAAATTGATTATTTGATATCATGCCAACATTATGAGGTAGAAGACAACCAAATATGATTGGTATGTTGATATTGTGTATTTCTTGTTGAATGGTAAGTGCCCATTGCATATCAATTCCACTCAATGTAGAGATTTGCGCTTGATATCTATAAATTTTCTAATTAAGTTTGATGTTTTATACAGGAGAAACCATGAAGGGATTTACCTTCGTTGTGTTAAGAAGGAAGAGGAAACCCAAGTACTTAAGGACTTCCACGGTAAGTATGGAACTGGACATGGGTCAGCCAATGCAACGCCACACTAAATTCTTAGGGCAGGATACTCTTGGCCCCATATTTTCAAGGATGCACACGCTCATGTGAGATCATGCCACACATGTCAAGTGGTAGCCAATAGAGAAATAAATGCAGTAATGCCATTACAATCTATGGTAGAGGCAAGACCTTTTACACAATGGGGAATTGATTTTATGGGGGTTATCAATCCTAACTCATTGGATTCTCATAAATATATCCTTACTACCATAGATTATTGCACTAGGTGGACTGAAGCAATTCCCACAAAGCACGCTACCACTGATGTTGTTATTAAAATTTTAGAGGATAATATTGTGACCCATTTTGGAATGCTCGATGCAATAGTAAGTGATAATGGTTCTGCCTTTTCTTCCATGCAATTTGCAAATTGGGCATATGATAACATGGTAAGCTTAAAGTTTTCTTCAAATTATTATCCACAAGGTAATGGTTTGGTAGAATCCTCTAGTAAAAATTTGATGTGTGATAAAAAAGTTGCTTGAAAAGAACCCTAGGGATTGGCATAGTAAACTAAAATTTACTCTTTGGCTGATAGGACCAAAACAAAAGAGTCATTTGGAACATCTCCATACCATTTAGTTTATGGGCAGGATCCTATTTTTCCCACCAATTTAAGATTACAAACACTTCATTTCATGAAATAATACGTTGGGAAAAATAATATGCTTGAAAATAGATTGACACATTTAATGCATCTTGATGAAAAAAGAGAGGAAGCCATGCTTCATTTTAGCAAACATCAGGATGTAGTAAAAAGATGGTTTGACAAGAGGTCTACAATTATAACTTTCAAAATTTTAGATCTAGTATTATTGTGGGATAAAGGGCATGAAAATAAAGGAGATCATAAAAAAATTGATTGTTTGTGGTTGGCTCCATATCAAGTTTATGAAATCCTACGTAAAAAAAATTTTAGACTAAAAACCTTGGATAAAAAATATTTGTCTTTGCCTGTTAACGGGCTGCATCTAAAGTACTATTTCAAATCTTGAAAGGTATAGACTTGTATTATATGTATATATGCTTGGTGTTTTGGTTTTGGTTTTTGGTTTGAATATTTTGTGGGTTGTATTGGTTTTGAGTATGTCATTCATTATTGGTTTGTTTGAGTGGGGTTTATCTTTTTTTTCCTGATGGATTAGTCCTCAGTTTTGGGGCAAGATTTTATAGTCACTCACTTTTTCTATCTGGCCCTGTTTTGATGTTTCTTTGCTTAGTAGGTTGGAGTACCTGATCTGAAAACTAATGAACCCAAGAAAAGGGGGATGAGTTATTTGGTGATTATGCTTATATTTTGGGACTAAAATGGTGGAAAGTGGAACAATGAAAAATTATCCAAAAGCTCCACATGGGACTCACACAAGTTAAATGGTGTTTCTAGAATTAAGAAGGATGAAGTTATCTTGATTTGTAATTCTAGGTGAAAATATAAAATGCTTCACTTGTAGGTTGCCTTACCCCAGTGATGCTTGAAGCATTGCAATTTTTTTCTTTTGAAAAGAAAACATTTTATATAAAAAAAAAGAGAAAAAAAAGAGAAAAAAAAAGAGAGAACAAGCATCGAAAAGCTTGATCAAATCAGTCACAAGATATAGATAAACTCTACCAGGGCTATGGATGCTTTACCAACAGTAGGGCTCTGTCTAGATATAGCTCGGATAAAAGGAAAGGCTTTGCAAAGTGTCCAGCAAACATAAGGGTGAGTTAGGTAAACCTCACCAGGGCTATAGACGCCTAACTAGCAGTGGGCCTTTATCTTTAGCCATTTCGTTATAAGTGATACCTCAATAGCCTAATGCAGAAAGAGAAGATGGAATCTGGAGGACTTTCAAAAATAAAAGAATGAATCACGTTTGTACACACTGAGTAAAGGCAAATGGATTAGTTATTTTCATTGGAAGTTGTTTACGCCCACCTTCTTGAGACGTTTCTAAATTATTGTCTCCCTGATTTTGTGTGTTTTCATTTTAGGTTGGGTTCTTACTGAAATGCTCGGGAGCATTTTCCACCAGAGTCACCATTTTTTGTGGCTGTTCCACAACGTACCACAAAATTGGGGACCCACCTTTAAGATCTTGTTTTTTAGAGTTTGGGTTGTCTTTGAGTGCAAATATTGGATTTGACCTCAGTCATGTGTTCACCCTGCAGATGTTGAGTCTCCTTGGTTTATAGAATTGTCTTGTCTGTTGGGAGGAATTCGATTTTATTATTTGATTGAAGTCATTATTAGTTGCATAGGTGTTTTCTTTTGTTCGGTAAAGTTAAGTGTTGGCTTGAATTTTCTTTTTGTAGGTCACTTGTTTTCGTTCAACTTGTTTTGTTATAGTTTAAACCTTTGGGTCTTTTGTTGGGAGTTCGATTATATATATATTAAAATAAAAAAAAGATAAAAATCGAATAAAATTAAAAATGAAATAATATCTTATATATATATATATATATATATTAAAATAAAGAAAATATAAAAATCGAATAAAATTAAAAATGAAATAATATCTTTTATATATAGATATAATTTTTTTATTACGTCAAGAGGTGTTCCTACAATGACAGATAGGGGGTGGGAGGCAAAGAGGTCATACATGTCACACCGTAAACAATTTTTTTTATTATTAAAAAAGCCGACATTAACAAAAACATTTAAAATATTTAAACTAAAACAATCGACTAACCAACCATTGCAAACATTTAAAATATTTAAACTAGCTTAGATATAAAGGATATATATCTAAAAACGTCAAGAGTTATCAATCCCAAGGCGCTTATATTGGAGATCACACCCCCAAGAAATGAGATAGGCACCTCGAGATTGATAAATCTCGACGTTTTTAGATATATATATCCTTTATATCTAAGATGGTATATATAAAAGTTATTACAAAACAAAAAGAATAAAAAATATAAAAACACATATATTATTATTATATATTTTCTATATGTAATAATAATTGGTAATAAAAAGAAAAAAAAAAAAAAAAATTAATAGTAAAATAAATAATTAAAGTTATATATTATAATATGAAGAGGGGAAGGTTCATGTTTCTTATTAAGTTATGCTGTTAAAAGGGGAGTTATAAAGAAAAATAAAATAATGTTGGTTTTTATTATTTTATTTTTATTTCTTTTAACATCATAAAGAAGAGGGAAGTTGAAACGAACCAGGAAATGGAAACCTTAAATACCCAAGGAGGGCATTGTACAAGGGCTGGAAAATTTTGTAAAGCAAGACCATTTTGAGGAAATCAAATGCATTCATTTTGGCAAGCACACACTTTGTGAGTAAAATCAAAAGGAGATTGTGTCTAGGGTTATTGAATTTGTTGATTTATTTGTACTGAATTTCCATTTCGATTTATATCTATGTATTGATGCCTTTAGGGGGTTATACTAGGTGAATATTGAGATAGATGCAAATGTTATTTTACCCTTTGAGTATTGCGCTTGGTCTAGTTTAGTTGTGTTTTATGCAGGTTTACTAAGATCATGTTACCTTTAGACTTATCTCATAACTTGGGGTTTTGCAAGATAGGGGAGTGCGATACCGAGATTTAATTACATGTTTTTTCCAGCTTTGCTATAAATAATTTTCGGTTTATTTTTTGTAGTTGGTTTAATCTGCTGTCTTTTTATGTCCATTATTTTATCTGAATCTGGTCATTTCCAAAAATTTTGTCTTCTACTCCATTCCATTCTGGTCATTTTTAGAATTTATGTACTCAGTTTTTTCTTTCTATTTTTGTCATTTCTAGAATTTTTGTACTTAGTTTTCTTTTTATTCTAGTCATTTCTAGAATTATTGCATTTTAATTTCAGTCCTTTTATTCTGGTCCATTTTTCAGAATTTCTTTAGCATTTCATTTTCATTTGCTTCCATTCTGGTCCTCATCCAAAATTTTTGCACCTCCAAATTGCACTAAGTTTAGTTTTCAGATAAAACCAATCTTAGGAGAGAGGGTACTAACACCTATTTTTATTAATGAAAGATAAAGCAAATGAACACTGACTTAATAACTTACTAACATGTTCAAATTCTAACTTAACTTTAGTGGAATATTCATAATGAAGATAAAAAAAATCTACTAACTGTGAAATGAATCTCACATTAAAGGTATAAAATCTAAAATGAAGTGGACTATTCCATGCACTTTTGCATTTTTACACCTTTAATTTGAAGATAAAAGGAACTTGCTAATTGGGATTTAGGGTAAATTAGATTAATATCAAGAGCATTAAAAGGAACCATTTTCACAAGCAAAGTTCACATGCACTTTGAAGATTAAAGAATCATGATCACTAAGCATTGTATGAATTAAACTGTTAAGGCCCCTTGTTAAATATCACTTCCATACTGTGAGACTATTATAGCATATGTTGTTTTTAATTATTATCAATTACATGAATGTATGCGGAATGTTTGTCTATCAGAATCTTGGAGAAATTTAGGTTTGCACTTAATTTCTTTGCAAGAAAGAGTTTTCAATTCAATACTTTGATTGTGGTGACTATTTTGCAATAGGTTAAAATATTCACTCTATAGGAGCATTATGCCATTTACTATATTAGCAAGAATCTCATAGGAGTAAAAAAGAACTATACTAGCACTAAAAAGGAATTTCTAGTGGTAGTATATGCTATCAACAAATTTCATCACTACATTACTGGTTACCGAGTATTTGTTCATATATATAATTTAGTTTTTAAATAATTGACAAACAAACCTATGGTTAGTGCAAGAATAATTCACTATTTATTACTATTGTAGGAGTTTGATATCATAATAGTGAATAAACTAGGATAGGTTAATGTAGTAGCAGATTTCTTGTTGAGACTAAACAACATAAGAGAAGAAGAATTGGTAGAGGATACTTTTCCTGATGATTTTTTTTCCATATTAGTAACATCACATTGGTTTGCTGATACTGCTAACTATTTAGCAACTAGGGAAAATTCCCTCTCATTTTACCTCAAGATAAAAAAAATAATTGATAAAGCAAAGCTCATATTTTAAGTGGATAAATGCTCTACTATTCAGATGTGGACCTGACCACATATTACACTGATGTATTTGAAAATATGAAGTGTATGTTATACTCCATGCATGTCACGATGAACCTTCAGGAGGACATTATTAAGTTAAAAGTAATGTTAGAATTTTTTTTGGAAATTGGCTATTATTGGCCATCTCTTCACAAGGATGTGAAAATGTACATGACATTACGATGCATGTCAAAGAATGGGAAAACCCACACCTACAAATGAAATACCTTTACAACCTCAAGTGGTTTTAGAACCATTTGAAAAGTGGGGATTAGATTTTGTTGGACCCATTAGCCCACCTTCTCAAGGAAAGGTACATATATTTGTATGTACTGATTATGTAACCAAATGGGCTGATGTGAGTGCTTTCAAATATGCTCGTGAAGATAAGGTCATTAAATTTATATATCCCCAAAATTTTCAAATATTTGGAGCTCCACAATTTATTACCACGAATCATGGGCCCCAATTTGCATCAAAAGTCATAGTAGCTTTTACTAAACTATATGCAATCAAACATAGAAAATCATCACCATATCACCCTCAAGTGAAAGATCAGGTTGAATTCGCCAATAGAGAATTGGAAAGAATATTAACCAAAATAGTAGCTTCACATAGGAAAATTTGGTTAAATAAATTACTAGAAGTTGTTTGGGCGTACAACACAACATGGAAATCCACCACGGGTTTCACACCTTATGAACTGGTCTATGGTAAGAAATCTCTTTTTCCCATTGAATTTGAGTTACTAACACTTTCCACATATTTGGAAATTGGTATTGAATTATAGTAGGTATAAATGGATAGAATTTTACAACTAAACGTGTTGGATGAACTTCGATTAGAGGGACTTCATCAAACATAATTTATCCAACAATAATAAAATATGTGGCATGACAGTCACATCCAACAGAGAAAATTTGAGCAAGAAGATTGGGCTTTATTGTTTAATTCTTGCTACAAATATTTTCCTAGAAAATTACAAACTAGGTGGCTTAGACCATACCATATTGAAGAAGTGTTTGGGAATGGAGAAATTCACATCTCTCCCATTGATGATTCGAGGATAAAGTTAGTGGCAAATGGACATAACCTTCAGGTATACCATAAATCATTGAATAAAGAGGATTTTTTAGAACAAGTTGCACAATTGGATTTACATATGATAGAAGAGACTCTCTCTCCCATTTCAAATTTAGAATGATTTACAAAATTTGAAAAAAAACAAAAAAAAGACGAATAATCTTGATCGTGAAATTCCTTCATGGGCAAAATCCTAGGTGGGGGTTGTAAAATTCCTTCATGGTCACAATCAAGACAGATTGAAGATTAAAAAAAAATATGAATAATTCAATAGTGACCGATTTCTGGCTTGTTTGCCTTCTTGATCTATCCATCATTGTACAAATATCACTTACTACACGTGTTATGTTTTTATATTTAGATTTTATGCAGCTTGCTAACAATCATCAAAAGTGACTTACAAGGTGTATGATAAAATTTTAGAGCAATAAGGTATGTGTTTCTTGCATTTTACTCATAGTTATCATTAACATTTGATGTATGATAATTAGATATTTGGTAAAAAATACTTATAAATTTGGCATAAAAATGAAACATTTTGCTAAACATGTCAAGAAAAACCCTATCCTGCCTTGGTCACCTAAAAATTCAGTCTGGCAGCATGGAAACTAGTAATTTTTAGAGCTCCAAAAGGTCTAGAGCTTTGAAACATCACAACTTCGAAAGGTTAGAGCTCTAGAAGGTGGCCCAAAAAAAATTAAAAATTTGTGGGACATGCATAAATTTGAAAATTCTCAAGGCACACGTTTGAAATATTAAAAAAATTGATATTCCAATGTGATGCCCGCGATTCTACCTCACACAATAAAATTTGACTTCGTGGTAGCATTTCAAACTGAGATGCAATGTTGTGAAGGAACACGTGGTAGTAATTTAAATGATGTCACCAACATGTTCCAAAGCAGCCCATCATACCTCGTTATCATGCACCATTTTGGAACCATGTGATTGCAGTGTTTCAAAATAGATGGTTGTGTGGATCAAGGAGGATGACACACAAATTACAAAAAGTAACACCCCCATTGTGCAAATCATACCATTCAAATTAAAATGAATAGTTATTAAATTTTTCATGGAGGAGGATGTTAATAAACACAAATGGGGTAAAATTTTCACATTACCACCTTTACTTCATGCTACAAGTTGAAATATTGCAATGAATAGAATCAGAACACACCACGTGTCCCATTGATGTATGGAATATCACAATGTACTCTATGCTATATTCTGGAGATGATTATCATGTTTTAGAATGATGAATGCATGGGCATTGTAATAATTAGACCTAAAGGGGTTAAGCATCATCAAATTTTTATAGAAGATACAAGCAAAAATTACAAACTGGATAAACCCATTATAGGAAGAAAATATTTTAGAAAACCACCTAAAGTGCAACAAAATTACCAGATAGAATAGAGTTGTAGAGGGTTGCATCAGAATAGTAGGGTATTTCTAAAAACTAAAAAATAATAATGGGTTAAAAAAGAAAGGCTGAGCCTGACACCACAAAAGAGCTACAATGCTATCCTAAAGTTGTGCAGGTTTTTCAATAGGTTGGGTTAATGCTATTTTTGTAAAAAATTAATGGTTATTATGAAGGACTTGCTACAAAGTTTTCCTGCACTCTTTACAATAACAGGGCTACAATAAACATGATGCAGATTAAGGTTCCTACTGAAGAGGAGATAGAACAAGGATATGGGGTAGCTACCAATAGAGAAAATACTTTTAGGGCAAACATGGATGATAAGGCTATTCCTGAACTTGGGCAAACCCCATCATCCTACTGTGCTCAACCATCTGCCAAAGCTAGGGCACAAATAAAAAAAAAGTTGACCGTAGCCCTATAGTAAAACCAAGAACTAGGAGGATGATTATTCAAACAAGAGACACTAAAATTTTTGCTCAAATAGAAGAACTTGCACAACAAGAGCCTTCTAGTTATAGGACAATCAAAGAATAAGTTGAAACACTTAGTTTATCATATGTAGAGGAGGATGAAGTTCACTGTACAAACAAGTCTATAGAGGGAAAATATGAAGAAATAGAACATAATGGCAAAATATAAAGAATAAGATCATAGCCACTTAGGAGGTCCACCAGATAGATGGAGAGAACTGTTATAGATGAACCTATTGAATAGGGGGGGAAAGAGATTGAGATAGAAAAAAATTCACCTACACCCCTTACTCTTAGAAAAATTCTAATGAGGAAGTAGTAGGAAGTTGTTCCATCTCAGAAAATAACACCTCCTACACCACCTAGGCCAAGAAGATGGAGGAAGTTAATATTGTAGGAGGATGAAGATGATGTTGCTGAGAAAAAACCTATTTAGGTTGAGGAAACACCTATTTAGATTGAGGAAACACCTATTTAGATTGAGGAAACACCTACAAATATTGAAGAACTTGTGGAGCAAAATTTTCCACCTATAATGGATATGTCCATATATTCTTTAGAATCTAAAGAATATATAGAATATGAGCTAGAGGATCCTATGAAAGCTGCTAGAGTGATAATCAAAATCCAATAAACTTGGATTGAAAAGGGGAGACACCATCAAAGAAAAAGATGAATATATTTACAAATTATTGTAAGAACTGAATGAATTAAAGAAGAGGGTGAAATGGCTAGAAAACCTACCTATAAAATCTAAATTAGGGAAAGAAGCAACTGAGTTTCTACTTGATTTGGTAGGGTAGATTCTAGATGAAGGAACACAAGAAGACACTCCATGATTACTTGATAGAATTGGGGAAGTCATCCTAGATCAAGAACCTCACATTTTTGCTTCTACCATGGTTACTACTTTAGCAGAACAACAACAGGAAAAAGGAGTTGTACCTATAAATAGGGCTGGCAAAGAGCTAATGGATATTGGAGAGAGTTCCCACCAAGGAGAGGACACTTTGGATCATGAGCAACAACAGGTTCTACATCAGTAACTTATAGTCAAGGTAGCTCAGGAACATTTTGAAGCAGCTCAAGAATATTCTAAAGTAGCTCAGAAACATTTTTAAGCAACTCTAAAATATTTTGAAGCAGCTTAGGAACCTTCCAAAGCAACTTTGAAACATTCAGAAGCAGCTTCAAAACATCTAAAAAAATCTTTGAAACATCCAAGAAAATATCCAGAACAATAGGATGAGCAAGGTACAACAACACCAAAATTTATAAGATTACAAATTGATCCCATGTAGATAAATACATCACCTAAAAAATAATAGAAACAAGTTCTCATAGATTTTTTTAATATAATTTAGATTGCAGATATTGGTATTTAGGTTTAATTACTTCTAGTTCATGAAACCCCACCAGTAGTAGTGCATCAATTGGATATGGTGTCATTGGTTACACATAATGAGGCCATAGCAAGTTGGGTAGCTCGTTACCATACCCTTGAATTGTGTTTTGTAGCAATGAAGCCATTGGAGAAATAGAGTAGGAAGTAGACTACAAAAATTGTATAATTGCAAGCCAAAGTAAAAGACTTGTTCTTGATTGTAGAACACTCCGCGTAGTGTAGAAGACCTACTAGATTATGTAGTTTATTCCTCAAGGAGAGATTTCGTAGGTGGCAAGTAATAAAAAACTATTTTGGTTTGTCATATGACTTACCTTCTGGTGAGAATTTCCTAGATGCATACCTGTAGAGTCCTGAGGAGCAAAAGGATTTGCTGCGTGAATTTTATTTGCATAAATTTGTACTGGTATAAGTTGTGTATGAAGAACACAAGCTTATACTAAGAGGGGGGTGAACAGTATAAGACCACTTTTTACTTTTATTCCCAATAAATATTATGCAATGTAAATATAGCAATATCAACAACAATAATCAAAGCAATGCACAAATCATCACACACAATGGAGACACCAATTTAACATGGTTCACCCAATGTGGGCTACTCCATGGAGAAAATATTTTACTAATATTTTCTCAATAAATATCTTGGTAATCCTTTCCATATTACAATTTTTATGGATCTCTATCCAAAGGGTACACCAATCCCCTAATCAAGTTCATGGATCTCTATCCATAAGAGAATTCCTTTCTCCTTAGCTCTGACTGGTGATATTCTAGAAGAACTATTGCTCCCACTACTCTGGCTAATGGATATCTATCCACTGAAGACTCCTATCCTCACTACCCTAGATAATGGATATTTATCTACTGGAGACTATCATCCTTTATACTCTGTCATCTTCAAAGCTTTGTCTCAAATCTGCACTAAACACAGTCCTACTGTCTAGCACAAATCTATCCTCAATATCTATCATCTACACTAAAAATAGTCCTTCATTCTAGCTCAAATATATCCTCAATATCTATCCTCTGATATGTACTAAACACAGTCCTTCGGTCTTAGCATAAATCTATCCTCAATCTCTATCATCTGATTTGCACTAAACACAGTCCTTCGATCTAGCACAAATCTATCCTCAATATCTGTCCTCTGATATGCACTAAACACAGTCCTTCAGTCTTGCATAAATCTATCCTCAATCTCTATACTCAAGCCTTAACACAAAGCTTGAATCAATCTCAACTCAACTCTGCTGGATCTACCCCAAACCTTAACTCAAGGTTTGAATAAATCAATCAATCAACTCTGCTCTCAAGTCTTCTCAAAGACTTATCTCAAATATACCTTGTAATCTTCCAAAAAATATCACACCAATCTGTCCACAAGTCCTCTCTAGAACTTTTCCAATCTGCTCAATAAGTCCTCACTAGAACCTATCTAAATTTACTCTCAATCTGTATTATAAGCTTCCACAAAATCTCACACAAATCTATCCACAAGTCTTCTCAAAGACTTGCCTCAAATCTGCTCAACAATTCCACACTAGAACTTATCCAATCTCATAGAAACATAAAGAAAATTATTAGAGACTCAATATGCTCTACACACATCACAATGCTTAATCACTTTCAATCACTCTCTTAGAAACATATAGAGAATTTTTAGAGACTCAATATGCTTCACATTCACTTCAATGCTCAAACACTTTCACTCACTCTTTTATCATAGAAACATATGGAGAATTGTTAGAGACTCAATATGTTTCACACTCATCAACTCTCAATATTTTTCTCAAATCAATTCAAAATATAGAATAATTTATTTTATAGAACTTGAACAATCACTTCACACATCCGCTTGACTAGGCTCAACCAACTCTACTCAACCAATCACTCAATGAAACAACCCTTCCTTACAAACCCTAGTCCAAGCATATAAATCTTCACTCAAAATGTTTCCAACAATGCTTATAAGCCAATTTCACATAAAAATGATATTCATGTTCTTTTCAAACCCTAGTTCAAGTTCTTCACTTAACGAATGGCTTCAACAACAATGCTTATCAAACAAGGTTTTAACAACAACTCTTTATTCCAAAAAACCTTGAAGTATTAACTCAACACACTCAATAAGGAAACCTAATTAAGTTCTTTTCACTCCAAACTTGTTTTTCCAGAAAACCAACCAATCAACTCAACTATGGAAGAATGTGCCCATACCTTTTATTTTATGATGAAGGAACCTCAAAAATCTACCACAACCAACAAACACTTCTTTTCCAAGCTCAAGAAAGTTATAAGATGATAAACTCTCTCAAAGATACAATGCAAATATCAAAACACACATACACCTTATCACTCCATATTGAAGAAAGCATCCATCAACATATACAAAAATAATTGACCAAATACACCTTATAATCTCCCAGTTAAAATAATATCCAACATCAAAAATAATGTCAATACAATCACCTTTTCAAAATAACTCAATGGCAACAAATCCTCTCAAAATCTAACCAACACTTTAATCCACTTATTTCTTTAATTACTCAAAATAATGACCAAATAAAATACCTTTCATTTACCCCTTTTAACTCCCTAGAATATTATGTCAAACCTTAGGCATTATAAAATATAACAAAAATTTATTACCTCTGCCTTGGTGAGACTCAAACCCTTGATGCTGCCTCCCCGTGCATCCTAGTCGTGGTCTTGGCTGCTGTGTGCACTAGGTGCTTGTTTAGGTAGCAAAGAGCACCACGTGCTCTATATTCCTCCCCTTTTGTACCTAAGCCAAAAAACCACGCATTGATTCCTTTGATGCTTCAAATACAACACACCAAAATGTTGCTACCATGAATTGATTGTGGGTCATTCCATGCCCAAATGCCTTAGCCCTCGACCACTTGCCACTAGGCCATGCTACCTAGGTGGATATGGGATTTTAGCCCTTGATGATTTTATCCCCTTTTGCTGGTGCCTAAGACAAGAACCTTGTCTTCTTCCTCGCATGAATTCTCTTCAACACATGCTTGCCTCTTTCTCTTGTTCGAACGAAGGATAATTTGAAAGCCACTATGGCATATAGTTTATATATCATTTGCCACCTTTAAACTTGAACGTCGATGCAAATTTAATTGCCTTGCAACCCTAAGCTTAGGGTTTTTGTAATTTAATTAATAATAACATTATTATAATTAACTTATAATTAATTTAATAACCACAGGTTAATTAAATTAACTTACAAATTAATATATATTGAAATTATAATTAAATATAATTTATTTAATTCCCATAGGTCTATCTAGTCGGGTTTAAATAAAAGACCATTTATTTTGCCATCATGGGTTTTAATAAAAACCTTTATTTTTGCCATACATAATATCAAAAAGAATATTATGACACCTTCTTCATCAATATTTTGCATTGCTCCTTTTGGCCTTCTGGCATCAGTGGTGGTTCACTTTTTGGCATCAATGACAACTTCATGCCTTGACATAAATGACAACTTCATGCCTTGACATCAATGACAACTCTATGGACTCAAAATATCCAACAGTGCAGTTTATGCCTCATATATAAATAGGTGATGTACAACTTAGATCTTTCATTTCCACATTACAAAATTAGATGTGTTGGGATCAAGAAAGAAAACATAATAAGACTGTGGAGTTAGTACCTGGTCTCTTGTTGAGACATATCCAACACAACCCTACAACACTAATCAACCAACATATTTTCTTGATGAACAAGCCAGAAATCAAAGCTACTTATCTTGGGTATTTCAAGGAAATTATGGTCTATTTTCAGCAATTTCATAGAGATAATTTTGATAGTTCAATGGTAGCATGCAAGAGTAGGTGGGATGAATTACCTATGTCTCTAAGACAAAGAGAACCCATTTCACCAATAAAATTGCTATGGTCATGTAGAAGGGCAATAACATTGATAGATGTTATTTTTTCATTAAAACATCAATGGATAGGCCTATGGTTTAGGCCACCTACTATTATTACACCTGTACATTTTTACTTTGAATTTGATCTTGAACCTGAAAAATAATTTTAGAGATGGTTGATAGAAATAAAGCAAATTAGGGAATTCCATTCTAGAGAACACAAGTTTTGAGAGAACTGGTATAGGAAATTAGACCTCAATGCTTCTGTAGCCCAATAAAATGCATGAGGACATGCATCAGGTTAATTTGGGGGGAATGATGAGGCCAAATAATACCTCATTTTTGCATCATTTTGACATGAAAAACTACCACATTTTAATAAATAATATAGTTATATATCAAATATTTGATTAAAATGTATTATTTTGTTGATGTTAACATGATTAAATGTTAAGGAATAATATGCTACTATTTTGACTATTTTTTGCACTTTCTATCATCTTTTTGCATGGTTTTAGCAATAAAACAACATAGTAAAAACCACTATAAAATAAAGGCTTTGTGACATCTGATTGGTTGAGCATTTTTGAAGTGTTTTACTGTGAAAGGTGAGTGTGGAGATAAAACGATAAATTGCATTAACCATAATCATAAGGTTACATAGATTAAATAAACAGTAAATAACCATTTTGAGAGAAAAGGGGGAAAGGAGAAATTGGGGGAAAAGAAAGTAAACTTGAGTTCTCTTGCCGCCCAAATGCTGCTGTCCATTGCCGTCCAGGTAAGGTAAAAGGTAAGTTACCTTTACCCAAGGTAAAATCAAATTTTTAACCTTTTTACTAATGGTAATTTTCCAACATTCTCCCCCTTAAAGTTGAGAGGATTGACTATATAGTCTCTCAGCTTTATAAATTGAGCTTTAGCCATGCCTTTGGTGAAGATGTCTGTTTGTATTATCCAAAGTGCTACAATATTGAAGCTCAAGCTATCTGCATGTTCCACCATATCTCTTATGAAGTGATACTTCATATCAAAATGTTTTGACCTTTTGTGGTGGATCGGATTATATGCCAAGCTGTATGGCATCGATATTATCACAATTCGGTTTGGTTGGACCAATTTGTTTTTCGCCAATCTCTTCAAGGATTTTCCTCAACGAGAGGATTTGAGTACTAGCATGAGTAATTGCTATATACTCTGCTTCTGTAGATGATAATGCTACAACAGATTGTTTCTTGGAACTCCAAGTTATTAGTCTCGAACCTAGACTAAAACAGTTCCACTGATGTAGATTTTTTGTCATCTATATTACTTGCCCCAATCGTTGTCACTATAACCAATTAACTTCACGAGAGTTAGACTTGTGGTAATGGATTCCAAAATCCAATGTACCTTTTACATATCGTAAAATTCGTTTGGTTGCTTGAAGATGCGGCTCGGATGGGCATGCCATAAACCGTGATACAAGAGAAACAACATCTTGTATATCCGGCCTAGTGTTGGTGAGAAACATTAAACTCCCAACCATGCTTCTGAAATTGGTCAAGTCAACTTTTGGTGCTCCATCTTCTTTGCTTAGTTGGATTCCATGTCCGGTTGGTGTTGCGGCTGATTTGCCTTCTTTGCATAGCAAATTTCTTGATCATGTCATGAGCATATTTACGTTGACATATGAAGATCCCATTCTTTGATTGATGTACTTCCATTCCTAGGAAGTATCTCATTAATCCGAGATCCTTCATCTCAAAGCTGATTCATCATGGAGTTTTTGAACTCCATATTCATTTTATTATTACTACCCATAAATATTAGATCATCCACATATAAACAAACTATGAGGATATCTACTCCATTCTTCTGGTAGTATAGAGTTGGTTCACTCTTGCTTTTTGTGAAACCATATTTGCTGAAATAGCCGTCAATTCGTGAGTACCATGCTCGTGGTGCTTGCTTGAGGCCATAAAGTGCTTTTTTCAATTTATAAACAAGGTTCTCTTTTCCTGGTTCTTGGAAACCTTGAGGTTGTTGAACATACACCTCTTCTGTCAGGTATCCATTTAAAAATGCACTTTTCACATCCATGTGTTGAATGTTCCATCCTTTATGAGCTGCCAAGGAAAGAACGGTTCTGATTGTTTCTTGTCGAGCAACTGGAGCAAAGGTTTCCTCATAATCTATTCCATATTTCTGAGTAAAATCCTTAGCTACTAATCTTGCCTTGTGCCTTTCAATGCTTCCATCGGCATTGAATTTGGTCTTATAGACCCATTTACATCCAACACATTTTTTTCCCTTGGGAAGCTTCACAAGCTCCCAAGTATCATTCTTTTTAATTGAGGATATTTCCTCTTCCATGGCATCTTGCCATATACTTTCAGTGCAAGCTTTTTCATAGCTAGATGGTTCTAGCTGTGCAGCAGCCAACAAAGCATAATTGACTACATCACCCCTTGGTTCATGAGACTCATCATCTCTTGACATTTGAAGATTTTCGAGTCTTGACAAAATGTCGTCCATCTCACTAGCTTGACTCCTAGTGTATCTTTGTTGGAAATTCCTATCCAACATTTGAGAAGATGGATGACTCTGTAGTATGCGCTTTCCTCTATTTGTCTGTTTCCTTTGAGAAACTGGATCAATATCCATCGGACTTGGAGCGCTTACAGATCTCTGAAATCATTTTGGAGAATTTGGGGGTGCCAACAAAGAAGTCCCTCTTGGACTTGGTGTACCACTTGATGTACTTGATGAAGTTTCCTGATGTGGAATTTGTGGAGAAGGATTTTTTCCACTGCTTTTCTTGGGTTGTACCAATGTGGGAGGTACTAATGTGGAACTGTCCGAATTAGAGTCAAAATCAACAAATTTTTTATGACCCCATTCTCCCCCTTCATCAAAAATTACATCCCTGGAGATAATGATTTTATGTGTCTTGGGATTGTACAATCTATACCCTTTGGTTGAATCACAATACCCTACAAAAACACATGCTTGACTCTTTGGATCAAGCTTCTTTCTCTTCTCCTCAGGAATGTGTGCATAAGCTAAAGAACCAAATACTCGGAAATGTTTGACATTTGGTTTCTTACCGTACCATCCTTCATAAGGAGTGATACCATCTAAACTAGAAGTCGGACTTCTATTTAGAATATATGCACTTGTTCTCACTGCATCTGCCCAATAGCTGTTTGTGAGATGCTTTGCCTGAAGCATTGTTCGTGCCATTTCAACAAGGGTGCGGTTCTTTCTCTCGGCCACACCGTTCTGCTGTGGGGTATAGGCAGTGGTGAACTGCCTTTTTATCCCATTTTGCTTACAATAATGTAAAAATTCATTTGAGGAGTACTCTCCTCCTTTATCAGTGTGAAGACATTTGACATAGTAGTCACTTTGCTTTTCTACATTATTTTTGAAGTCTATGAAGCAATCAAATGCTTCATCTTTGTGTTTCAGAAAATAGATCCAACACATTCTAGAATAATCATCTATGAATGTTAGAAAATAAGAATTGTTTCCAAGGCTTTTTGTTTGCATTGGACCACGAGATGTCCGAATGTACTAGTTGAAGAGGATAGCTTGCTCTCCACGCTCGGCCTCTTGGAAACTTCGTTCTGGAGTGCTTTCCCAAAGCACATGCTTCGCATACCTTTTTATGTTTTGGAATTTTTGGTAGTCCTGTCACCATAGCTTGTGATGTTAACATTTTCAAGCTAGCGGAATTGAGGTGACCATATCTCAAGTGCCACAATTCACTTGGATTTGTAATAGCAATGTTTGCAAGTTGAGCTCCCCCTGGCTCACCAAATTTTAGAGGGAACAACCTATTTTTTGTCATAGGTACTTCTGTGATGACTCGGTTACAATTGTTTTTATCAAAGATTGTACATTTTCTTTCATCAAAAACTAATTTGTAATGCTTCTCCATCATTTGGCCAACACTCAACAAATTGTGTTGTAGGTTGTGGAGTATAGTATATGTCATTCACATTTTTAAGGCCTTCTTTTGTTGGAACTTCCATAGCTCCTATGCCTTCAACTTGCAAGGATTTATTATCCCCTAACTTAACATGTGATTTGTAATTTGTATCTAATGTAGCAAAGAGATTTTCTTTGCCACTCATGTGGTTGGAGCAACCAGTATCTAAAATCCATGTATCATTTAGATTTTGATCTGGCTGTCCATAAGAGAGAAAAATATTTGATGGATCTTCTTCTTCTCCGTAGAATGAGCCATATTGACTGCTTTGATCTTTTGAAGTCTTTGACCAGCAGTCACGAGCGAAGTGGCCTTGTTTCCCACAATTGAAACAAGTTGTTTTAGTCTTGTTACTTCCTCGTCCTTGATTTCCACGGCCTGCATTGCCGCTTTGGTTCTGATTGGCTCCTCTGTTTTGATTTCCACCTCTGTTTTGATTACCTCCTCTGTAGGAGTTGCTTTGGCCTTTGCCTCTTTGTTGTTGTCCTCTGCCTCGGCTTCTTCCTTGTCCTCGTCTTGCAGTTTCATTAGAAGTGAAGGCTTTGTCATCACCTCCATAGCTTGGTGAAGGTGCTCCTTGAAGTCTCTCTTCATGTGATGTTAATGATCCAATCAAACTATCAAATGTAAGAGTAGAAAGGTCTTTGGATTCTTCAATTATGATGGCAATGTGATTCCACTTAGGAAGAAGTGTTCTCAACACTTTCTTCACAATTGTTTCATTTTTTGTGTCATCACCTAAAGTTTGCATCATATCAACTATTGCTTTGACTCGTACACAGTAGTCTCCGACTCTTTCATTTTCCTTCATTATGAGATTTTCAAAATCTCTTTTTAAGGTCTGAAGCCTGACTTGCTTTACTTTATCACTTCCTTGGAATCCTTCTTTCAAGGCATTCCATGCATATGTAGCAGTTAAGTAAGATGCAATTCTAGGAAAGATACTTGGATCTAATGCTGATTGAAGATGGTATAAGGCAAAAGAATTATTTTTCTGTGCATCTTTGTAGATCTTCTTGTCATTTGCACTTAAAGTAGTCCAATCTGTTGGAGCAATGTATCCGTCTTCAATAATATCCCATAGTCCTTTTTCGATGAGTAATGTCCTCATCTTGATGGACCAGTACTCATAATTATCCCCACTGAATTCGGGAATTGGTAGATTATTATGTGATCCCATTATTATCTACTAAAACAAGAAACCTCTCTCTTATATAGTCTTATTTCAAAAAAGACTTTACAAACTATCAAGCCTTGCTTGATTTACAATCATAAACAACTCACTCTTGTTGTTCGAGCAATTACAAAATTGTCGGCGACTTGTTCATCATCGTCATCTGATCAATATTATTTCGGGAGAAGGAGTTTGAAGGATTTCAACTGAATTACTATAATGAGTATATTTAGATCCTTGTGAAGCAATTGCCACTATGTCAGATTGTCCAAATCTTCTGCCAAAGGAGTTATCTTACGAATCTGCTTCGTATCCTAGATCAGGATTTCTCTGGTGTGCAATAACCGCGTTTTGCAACTGTGAAAAAACTGTATTAAGTCCTAGTGTTTTCACGTGCCTATCAAAGTTTTCAGCGTTTGTTCTCAGTAATAACTTGCAGAGGGCATGATAACATCCTTCCGATCTTATCATTTAAGAAAATTTCCCAGAAATTTTCTTTTACAAAGATTTCCTCTTAGGAAATTTTTTTTAAAAAGAATTTCAACTTTCAAAGTTTTTTTTAAAAAAACTTTACAATTATTTCCTCTTAGGAAATGTCTTTGATCAACTTTTAAATGATAAATAAAACTTTGCTAATTTTTTTTTTTTAAATTGTACAGTTATTTCCTCTCAGGAAATTACAATAAATAAAAAACAATTTTAACAAAATTAAAAAATTTCCTTATAGTTTTTTCTTAAATTTAAAAAAAAAAAAAAAATTGACCCCGTCGAGGATCGATCGTGCGACCTCGCGGGCGTCAAGGCAGAGGGTAGCCGCTGTGCTACCGGGCAGATCCGGGAGCTAAGCGGTCTCCCTGGCCTATAGCTTTCGCTTGATCACGCGAAGCTTTTAAAAAAAATGACCCCGTCGAGGATCGAACGTTCGACCTCGCGGGAGTCAAGGCTTAGGGTAGCCGCTGTGCTACCGGGCTGATCCGGGAGCTAAGCGGGCTCCCTGGCCTATAGCCTTCGCGTCGAGCGCGAAGCTATTATTGGCTTCGCGCTTCGACGCGAAGCTTAGTTTAATTTCTTGGGACTTTAGTCCCACATCGCCCGTGAGGCGATGTTTTAGCTCTTTAAAAAGAGCAAAGCACGTATAGTGCTTTGATTGCCTACGGGCAATCTCTTACAGTGCAGACCACCTTTTGCCTCGGGCCGCGCGCGGGTCGCACCTCGCCACGTCACACCACGCCACGTCGCCACGCCACGTCACCAGTGCCTCGGGCTGCGTGCTGCAGGTCGCCACGCCACGTCAACAGCGCCTCGGGAATCGTGCCGATCTGCTGCTCCTACGGGCCGCCTCGTCCAGCTCCACCAGCGCCTCGGGAATCATGTCGATCTGCTCCTACGGGCCGCCTCGGGATCCGTGCCGCCTCGGCTCCTATGGGCTGCCTCGGGATCCGTGTCGTCGCCTCGAACTGCGGGCCCCACCGCCTCGGGATTCGGGCCGGTCTCGGCTCTCCGCTCTGATACCAAATGTGAAAGGTGAGTGTGGAGATAAAACGATAAATTGCATTAACCATAATCATAAGGTTACATAGATTAAATAAACAGTAAATAACCATTTTGAGAGAAAAGGGGGAAAGGAGAAATTGGGGGAAAAGAAAGTAAACTTGAGTTCTCTTGCCGCCCAAATGCTGCCGTCCACTGCCGTCCAGGTAAGGTAAAAGGTAAGTTACCTTTACCCAAGGTAAAATCAAATTTTTAACCTTTTTACTAATGGTAATTTTCCAACATTTTCCTATCTAAAATAAGTTGCTAGAATTATGTGGTATCAAAACAACCACATTGTAGCTAAAATAGGACATAGGATAACTGGACACAACATATGTAGGAGTAGCTCCAAAATATCTGAGCAACCACATGCAGAATAATAGGAACGTAAAGATAAATGTCAAAATATGAGATAAAATAATTTGAGGAACATTCAAGAAATTCGAAGGGACCCACCAAGCATTTGGAAGTGCCTCCACATGACAAAATTAGAATCAACCACATTTGATAGGTGTGTAGCTTGATATTCTGGAGCTACTTCAAAAAATAGGTAGAATCACCAAGAAATCAAAATGTAGACCAAGTATTCAAGGTATGAACAAGATGGTGCATGTACAAGTGTGGCCAATGATGCTCCATATATTACTAGCTAATTTCCCATCAAGTTGGAGGAGAAGACAAGCGCACAACTGGCTGCAAAGTGGATTTTATTCCAAATCAAGACTAAGTTAGTTGCAATAGGGCAAAAGATCAAGCATTAAAAAAAAAAAAATTATTTTGCACTTATATCACGTAGGATATGGGGTGGAAATATGTATAAATATTTCCACTCACCTATGGATTAAGGGTTAGAGAAAAGGTTAAAAATTAGACACTAGATTGACACGTAGAATAACAATTTGCAAAAACTTTGTAATTGTAGAAACCATTCAATAAATTGTAGTATTTTGTAGATGTTGTGTTGATGCTTGAGTGAGTAATTAGAACTTAGAATTTGGTGTGTTAGAACTTCTACTAGACCAGGGAGAAAGGGCCCACTCTCGAGGCTGGTGGAAGGAGTTGTTTACCATTTTACATGTTTTATGTTTTAGTGCATTTTTTTCTAAATTGTTGTAATCAGAATGTACCCTATTTTTACACTATTTTCCCTCTATTTTCAAGTGTGGTTTTTTATCTAGCTGACCTTTGTTTACTTTTGCATTTATAGTTTCATTTTTTGTAATTTCAATTACAACATTTCATTTACAGTTTTAGCAACATTTTCCTACTTTAGCAATTTCTTTACAACAGTTTCATTTTTAGCAATTATTAATTTAGTGATTTCAATTCAGCATTTACATTTCATGTTATTTCCATTTAGCAAAATTAATCTAGTTTCTTTCTTCCTTTAGCAATTTCAATTCTGCAACTTAGATTAATTTCAATTCTGCAACTTAGATCAATTTCAATTTTGCAACTTAGATTAGTTTCTTTCCTACAATTTAGTGTTAGATTGTTCCTTGAAAGATCCTTATGAACCTATGTTCCCATAGAATAAGCATGTGCTCTAATTTTTGAACTATAGAACTCCTAGACTCCTCTATTGTATATAGCCTTGGACATCGCCCTGGATTTGACAAACATAAAATTAAATGATGACATTAACAATATTCATCATTGTCTACTTAGTATGATCTTGATTTAGGGATTAAAATTCTTGATGAACCTAAGGAATGTGTCTCACTAGATTTTGAAGACTCTCTTGAAGTACCATGCACTATTCAAGAGAAAAAAATTGGTAAAGAAAATGCAGTGTTAGATGTTAATACCTCTACCATTAATAAAGAAATACTAGAAAATGAGTAGGTCAAGTCAAAAGCTTCTTGAAAAACAAATTTTAAAAGAATATTAAGGAATTTAATAATAATACCTACTCCTAATATAGGTAAGACAAAAAGAGGAAAACCCTCAAATTATCAAGCAGGATCCAAGGAAGCAAGAGCAAACATAGAGAAAGGAACATACACTAAGTTGGTTGAGCTTATCTTTAGCAAACAATAAAATGAGATTGGTAATTCCTAGGCATGTCCAGTAGCCCCTAATGAGACATGATTATCATCTCATGTAATTTAAGAGGTGCTAATACCCCCTCAAAGTAGAGGTGTATCAAGGACCTTTGTTTAAGTAATGAGCCTGATATTCTTTGTATCTAGGAAACTAAAATGATAAAAGAAGTTTTAAAAACTATGAAAGTAGTATGGGCAAGATGTGAATGGGATGCTATGGATTCTAAAGAAGCAATAGAGAGAATTATAACTTATTAAAATCCTATTAGAACCTTGTATATAACCATTCATAAAATTGAGCATTGGGTGGCCTCTTTAGTTATATTTTACTTTGCATATATTTATTTCATCCTTATCAATATTTATGGACCTACAACTCAGTTAGGTAGATTAGAATTTTGAAGTGGTATTGAAGCCTTTATGAGAAGTAAATACCAAGAAACCCGATTCATGATCATAGGATATTTTAATTCCATAACCAAGCTAGATGATTTTTTTAGGTAATTAGGAAGCTAACCCAAAGTATGAGATATTTCTTAGCTTTTATTCAAAACAATAATCTATATGAGGTTGAGTTTGAAGAAGATAACTATACATGGACCAAAAATAGGAGAGGCCAAAACCTAATAGCAAAAAAAATAGATAGACTCATTCTCTCATATCATTGTCTAGATGAAAGAACTTATGCTAGAATTAATATCTTGATAAGGATTGGTTCAGATCACTAACCAATAAAAGTTAAAATGAAGGTAAGTGAATAAAAAACAAGATCATATTTTAAATATGAGTAGATGTGAGAAGACCATACTTAATTTTTGATATGATAGCACAAACATGGAATTATTTAGGAAATAGTGGGTTGTATGCACTTCCAAAACAAATTAAATCAATGACATCTAAATTAAAAGAATGGAACAAGAAAACTTTTGGAAATAATTTTTAAAATAAAGAAGAACTAGAAGATAAAATTTCAAAATTCTAATAAGGTGATCATAATAATCCAAACTCAGAGGAAAGGGAGTTTCTTGGTGAATATCATAATATTTTGAGTAAGGAAGAGAAATTTTGGAGATTAAAATCAAGATAAAATTGGTTAAAATAAAGAGATAAAAATATAATTTTTTTTCATAGGATGGCTATAGTAAAGATATCAAAATACATAATTAGTAGAATTAAATCTGTATAAGGGGTTTGGATTGAAGACCAAAGTGGAATTAGATAAGAGGTAAGGTCTTTTTATCAAAATATTCAAGGATCAAAGGAGTCTGAAGTTCTTAATGATAAACTTCTATAAGAAGTACCTTCAGTTATAACAAATGAAGACAATAGAAAACTAATGGAGCCTATTACTTTGGAAGAAGTTTATTTATCTCTTTTCTCTTTAATTAAGGATAAATCCCTAAGTTTGGATGGGCTCTCTACAACATTTTACCAACATAATTGGGATACAATAAAGGATTATTTATTGTTGTTAGTAAAACAATTTAGTATAAAATAATATATACTATAGATGCCAAAAATATGTCATTTTTGTAACGCATTAAAAACTATTTTTTGAATAATTTTGCAAATTCTCTTAATTTCCTACAAAATCTATCAATTTCCTCTTATTCCTCTCTAAGTCCTAATTTCTCCATAATTCATTTAATTTTCCCTAGATACTTCTGATTTCCTCTAATCCTCCTTTAAATCATCCAGTATCTCTTAATTCCCTTAATTCCCCTAATATCCTGATAACATCAATTAGCCCCTAATCCCTAATCAAATCCTCTAATAAAAACCCTAATCACTCCTTAACCCTAAGTAAAAATCCACAATCAATGCACATTAAATTCCTAGGTCCCTTTCACACTCTCCCTTCCAATTTTAATGAATTAAAATTTCCAAGACCCCAAGTCAAAATTCACAATAAATGCATATTAAATTCCTAGGTCCCTTTCACACTTTTCCTTCCAATTTTTACAATTAAAAATACCCCAAGTCAAAATTCACAATAAATGCATATTAAATCCCTAGGTCCCTTTCACATTCCACCTCACAATATTTTTGAATTTAAAATTCCCTCATGCTTTCCAAGGCCACTAATATGGGAAGGCACCCATTTCCCCTAATAAATATCCATAAATTTCCAAATCCCTTTTCACACTTGGAAATTCTGTCACATCACATCTTGGATACCCCCCCTCCCTCTCACAAATTCCTATAAATACCCCCTCCTTTTCCTCATTTGCAATAACACATGGTAAACCAGAACTCTATAAACATTTTCGCCCAACTCCCTCTTTGTGTGTGTAAGCATTTCTTCATAGTCCACCCCCTTTACATATCCCTCCATTGACCATGAAGAGGAATATAAACCTCACATGAATGCATACTATGTTTGAAGCTGCTCTCAAATCAGAGACATGACCTGATAAAATCTCAACAACAAACATTAGAATACTATCACAAAAGGTTAGCAGAAGGTAAGATATTTGATTTCACATTTAGTTAATATATTTTATGCTTCAATCAAGCTTTCTTATTTATTTTTATTGCATTATTTTGTGAAACATGAGCCTAATCAAGATAGGCTCATTAGATGCTACTAACTTTATGTTTTTGATTGTGTAGGTACTCAATAGAGCACATACAATCGAGGATGGTCCAGTCTTCATATGAAGCAAGGAACCCATCCAAAATATGAGGTGGTATGAAGAACATTGAGGTATCATAAAAATCTATTCTAAAAAGAGGGTTATTTCCTTTTCAAAAATCCCCAATTTGTAAGCCCAAAAGGGGCATATTATAACAAGATTACAATCTTGTAATTGATCTTTTATATGCAATGAAATGATGTCTATTTTAGATCACATATACCTTATAAAATAAATGCAAAATATCTTACCTTGATTCCAAAAAATAAGGATGTTAAATTATTTGATTCATTTAGACCCATAAGCCTATGTAATATGGCATATAAGATTATCTCCAAAATGATGGAAAATCAATTAAGGCCATTGTTAGAAAAAAATATTTTAGAAGAGCAAGGAGGATTTGTGAAAGGGAGACAAATTTTGGATGGGATCATAATAGCTCATGAAGTTATTTATTCAACAAATTCAAGAAAAAAAGCAATGATCTTAAAAATTGATATGAGTAAAGCCTATAATAGGGTTAAATGGGATTTTTTTTGTAGTATTAAAAATTTGGATTTGGGAAGAAATTGGTTAGATGGATTAATTCTTGTGTCTCTATAGTTTCATATTCAATGTTGATCAATGGGTTAGTAACATAATCATTTAAAACAAAGATAGGTCTTAGATAGGAAGATCTTGTATCACCATATTTGTTCATTATTATGGTAGAGGTTTTGGGTAGGAAATTGAAGAAGGATAACACATATGGGCTTATAATAGGACTTAAGGCTAGTAATAACATCAACAACATCAACCATCAACAATTTGTAGATGATACAACCCTTTTTGGTAGGGCAAGGATAAATGAGGCCAGAGATTTGAATAACTTATTAAAGAAATACAAAATATAATCAAGGCAAAAAGTTAATAGGACAAAATCCAAAATTTACTTTCTAATCACTAGCTAAAATCAAAGTAGGGATTTATAGGTTACTTCAAATGGAGGAGGTAAATTTTCCAGCAACATATCTAGGAATGCCCTTATTTAAGGGGAGAATGAGGATAGAATTATGGAATCTAGTTATAAGTAAAGTTTAGAATAAACTATCAATATGGAAAGGTAGATGGTTATCATTAGCAGGAAGAGTGCAGCTAATTAAGTCAGTCTTATAGGCCTTTCCAATATATTATATTTCATTGTATACTATGCTAAAATCAATAGAAAAAAGTTTAATCTATATTATGTGATCTTTTTTATGGTCAAAATTACATGATAAAAGGAAATTTCTTTTGGTGAAATGGAGCAAGGTGTGTGATGATAAAATTAGGGGAGGTCTCAGTTTAAGAGTTCTTATAGATGTAAACTTAGATCTTAGGGAAAAATAATCTAGAGATTCTACAAAGAGAATCAAAGATAATGGGAAATAATTCTTCTAGGTATGTTGAGCCTAATTACCTAAGCTTAATATTTATTGCATTCTATCTACAAAATGATTATGCACTTTGGAATGGTTTAAAAATATATATTGATCTAGTGATTAAAGGTTTAAGATGAGAGGTGGTAACTGGAGAAAAAAATTCTATTTAGATGGATACTTGGTCTGATACAAAACCACTCAATATAGATCTAATTTTCAAAATTTGGATGAGATTATTTCAAGACAAATATGGTGATAGGGTTTCAAACATTTTGTACAAGGATTAGGAAGGAAGATACAAATGGAAAGAAGATTTTTTTTACAAGTATACAAGACATTGATGCTAGGAGGTAGTTGAGTAGAAAGATAAAAATAATGATTATTGTGAGAGAATCCAAGGATAAATTTATTTGGGAGTTGAATAACTCAAGAGAATACACAATAAGAAGTAGATATAATGTAAAGCACCAACAAAATAGGAATATCAAAAGAATATAGAGAGATATTTGGGATAGCCCAAGCATTCCTAAATTCAAAATGTTTGTTTGGCTAGTAGGTCATAGAATAATTTTATCCTAGGATAACCTTATGAAAATAGGTTTTCATGGCCCCTCACAATGTGTTATTTATAAAAAGGGGAAGGAGAGTATAGACCATATCTTGGGACATTGCTCAATAGTCTAGAAACTATGGTAATGAATTCTTAATATGTTTGGTAAATGCATGGTGATGAATAGAAAAATTGAATAATGGTTAAAGTAATGGTAGAGCACTTTTAAAAGTGATGCTTTACAAACAATCTAGGATATATCAAAAGATACAATACTTTGGACTATATGGCTAGAAATAAATAGAAGAATATTTAAAGGAAAAAAAGTAGTTTAGAGGTAATGAAAAGGAAGACATGTTTAGCCATAGAGGAGTCTAATCCAACCCTATCAACTCACCCAATTCCTAATATGGAAGCAAAGAGCCTTGATAGATGGATTCAAGTCATCAAATGGAATTATGATATGGGTATAGGAGAAACAAAAAGAAGGCAAAGAATATAAAGTGGAAACCACCAGATGTGGAGTTGGTCAAATTGAATTTTATGGAGCATCTAAAGGAAATTCAGGACCAACAAGAGGAGGAATAATTAGAAATAATAAAGGAGAGATTTTGTCTCATTACAATTTCAATAGTGAAATTAAGACAAATAGTGAATCTAAAGCCTGGGTGGCTCTAGAAGGTTTAAATATATGTAAACAATAAAATGGAATAGAGTGTGTATGGAAGGTGATTCACTCATACTAATAAATGTAATTTTGAGGAAAGCAAAGGCTCCATGGAACATACAAGAGATAATTGTGGAAATTCAATATATTTATAAAGCATTTAAAAAAATTAGGTTTACACATACATTATGGGAAGGAAACAAATGTGTAGATAAGCTAATAAATAGAGGGGTTTTTATTGAGGATTGTAAATTTAAATTATATTTTTCATGGTTAGAGGAAGTAAATAAATTTAGCTGAAGCTAACAAGAAAATGTTGACTACCTAAATAAAATAATAGTTAATAATTACTTGAATGTTTTCCATTGGTAATATTTGCTTTATTTTATAATATTATTGTGTTTTCATATAAACTATTTATAAAATTTTTTTGGTTGCACTTGTTCTTCAGGATGGAAACTAGCAATCCAAATTTGTTAAAGTGGACTATGATAGTGTGATGTTTTGGAAATATTAGTTTACTAAGATGCAATGCATATATAGTAGAGGTGAAGTTTTGGTATTGTGAATACTGCTATAGGAAAATGGCAAAAAGGATATTGAATTCTAGAATATTTGTATTCACAATTTTTTTCAAAAATCAAGAAAATAAAAATAAAAAATTTAGAAATTTTATGTGAAACGATGTAATTTTATAGCTATAACATCTAAATTGAGATGAGAAGTGAATCTATTTGTAAAATATTAAGCTCTAAATAAGAGAGTTGTGTTTACCAAGGGTGGGGGACCCAAGGACAACCCCGTGTTCTACAAAACAATAAGGGTGGTGTCAACCATTATTACATTATTTGGTGTGATGTAATCATTAGGGGATGATTGATGATTTCACCTCATATGAGGTTGGATAGTCACATTTCTCATGAGAAGAATGAGAATATGAAAAGACAAAGTTGAAGGTAAAACACCAAACAATCTCTTGAAATAAATAGACACATTGATGTATAACAATGTATGTTGTATACAACTTTATGCTAGTAGAAATATTGGAGGAAGTATAAAATATATCATTGTGTTTAAACATTGTTTTTGCATAGTATTATTATTTGTCTTCCCATTTTTTCCAACAACAATCCTATATAACTAATTATTTTTTAAAACCAATATCATTAATAGTTAACAACAATGTAACCTATATCTATTAACTAAAACATTAAGGTCTAAGACAAACATTACCCTCTAAAAATTGATTATCTGCATAATATAACCAGTAGCTTAGAACATTAATCATCCCTTGTGTTCTACCTTTTAAATTACAACATGTGATTCAAGAATATCAAGCATACACTACTTATCAATATCACTAATTATCAAAATATTAATGTGTTTAATGTGCACTTTCCTATGATTAGGGTTAGGGTTTCCTTTATACAAACCCTGATATCTTCTTATACGTACTCATTCATGAATAATAATCAGATAACCTTTTTTGGTTCTATCAAGTGGTATAAGAGTGGTAAGATCCACTTGTGATTCACCTGTGAGGGGAATTTCCCTCATGGAAATCCCCCTCTCTCTCCACATAGATTTAAGCTAAAGAGTTTGGTTTGATGGAATTACGGTTGTGAAATATGCAGTTCATGGCTATCGAGGATGAAGATTATCATGTTGGACATTTTGAGCTTATTTAGTTGTCATTGATGTCAAGGTGAAAAGTCATCATTAATGTCATGGAGCACACTATTAATAGCATGAAGAACAATGCAAAGAGTTGAAGAAAAAGTTGGCAAAATATTGTTTTATGAAGGTTTATGGTAAACTCATGGTGGAAGATTAAATGGTTTTATTAAATTAATTATGAGGATATAAAAGTCTCCTCACACATTGAGATGACAGTTAAGATTTTAAAAAGACCCATGGTGGAAGAATTATATACAAATTTAAAGGTTTAAGTTTAAACCCAAGGAAGGCTTTAATCTCCTTAAAGCTAAAGTTTAAAAATATAATTTATAAAATTTAAATTCCTTAGAATTTAAATAATTTATAAATTATAAAGGTTTCACCAACGTCATAAAACAAGTGGGAGCACCGAAATCTAAATCACAAAGGGTGTTCATGTATAAATTAATGCCAAAGAGGCATCCAAAACTTACCCCTCGATATTATTAATGCATGCGATAAGTTTGAAACGTTTTTGGTGAAATCGTGATTGTTGAGGAAGAAGACAAGGATTCACTTGTCTTTAGCTCTAGGTAAAAGACAAAAGGGAAAGATATTTTTGGTTAAATCACAAAGGACACAGTGGTCCATTGGTAGTGCATGTTTTGCAAAGGCGTTGGGAGTTGAGGAGTCCATGATCGATTCACGTGGATGATTGGCATGGTTGACTTGAGCGCCAAGGAAAAGTTTTGATCGTGTTCGGTTTTGAGCGCTAGGTGTGGTAGAAGGAGCACGAGGTGCTCGTGGAGTGTTAAGCGTACGTCTAGCACACACGATGGCTAAGTCTGCATCTAGAGCACTCACGGGGGCAAATATTGTGGGTTCGAATCCCACTAAGTGGCAAAGGTAATTTTTGATTAAAATTTTATATTACCCAAAGTTTTTGCTAAGGTGTTGTTAGGAGTTATAAGGGTTTGTGGAGAATTATTATTTTTGTGTTGTTTGGAGTTATAAGGGTTTGGTGAAGAATTAATTTTGGTAATTAATTTGTGTTGTTAGGAGTTATAAGGGTTTGTGAAGAATTATTTTATTAGAAATTGTTTTGTGCCATTTGGAGTTAAAAGGTTTTTGAAAGAGTATTTTATCGAGAAGTGATTTATGTTATTTTAAGGAAAAAGGATTTGATTCTTGCCAAAGTTCTTTTTGCCATTAAAATTTATTAAAGAGGTTTTGAGTTATTTTGGTGGAAGTTGAAATTATTTTAGTTGGGAGTTTATAAGGTGTTATTGGATAAATATTTTATGTATGTTGTTGGTTGTTTTTGAAAGGTGGAGTGATAAGGTGTAATTGAGTTTTTGCATTATATTGTGAGAAAGATTTATCTTCTAACATCTTTAAGTTTGGCATAGAAGTGATTGTGGTTGTGAAAGATTTACAAGATCCCTTCACCATCAAGAAAAAGGTATGAGCACATTCTTCCATAGTTGAGTTGATTGATTGGTTTTCTAGAAAATAAGTTTGGAGTGAAAAGGATTTGATTAGGATTTCCTTTTCGAGAGTGTTTGAGTTAATGCTTCAAGGTTTTATGGATTAAATATTTGTTGTTAAAACCTTGTTGATAAGAATTGTTGTTGAAGCCATTGGTTGTGTGAAGAACTTGAGTTAGGGTTTTGAAAAGAACATGAGTATCATTGTTATGTGAAGATTGTTTATAAGCATTGTTGTTGAAGTGAGTTGTTGTGCAAAGAACTTGAACTAGGGTTTGAAAAGAACATGAGTATAATTGTTATGTGAGATTTGTTGTTGAGCATTATTAGAAATATTTTGAGTTGGTTGATATATGCTTGGACTAGGGTTTAATGAGAAAGGGGTGTTTTATCAAGTGATTGGTTGAGTAGAGTTGATTGAGCCTAGTCAAGTGATTGTGTGAAGTGATTATTCAAGTTCCTTAAAAAAAACTATTCTATATTTTGTTTTGAGTTGAGAAAGAGATTAAGCATTGAGTGTAGAACATATTGAGTCTCTAACAATTCTATTTATGTTTCTATGAGATTGGACAAGGTCTGTGTGGACTTTTTAAGGAGATTTGAGGCAAGTATTTGAGAAGACTTGTGGACTAATTTTGTGTGAGATTTTTGTGGAAAGCTTACAATATAGATTAGATAAGTTCTGTGTGGAATTATTGACCAGATTTGGTTAAGTTTTGAGTGAGCTTGTTGAGCATATTTGGACAATTTTTGAGTGGACTTGTTGAGTAGATTTGAGCAAGTTTTGTGTGGACTTGTTGAGTATATTTGGACAAGTTTTGAGTGGACTTGTTGAGCAGATTTGAGCAAGTTCTGAGTGGACTTGTTGAGAAGATTTGTGCTAGACCGAAGGATTGTGTTTAGTGCAAATTTGAGATAGAGCTTTGGAGGTGACAGAGCAAAGAGGACAATGGTATCTAGTGGATAGATATCCATAAGCTAGGGTAGTGAGGATAGGTCTTCTGAGTGGGGACAAGAGTATTCAGTGGAGAGATATCCACAAGCCAGTGCAGTGGAGGCATTAGTCTTCTAGAGGATCACCAACCATAGTAGAGGAGAAGGAGTTCTCCTATGGATAGAGATCCATAAACTTGATTTAGGGGATTGGTATCTCCTTTGGATAGAGGTCCATAAATATTGTAATACGGAAAGGATTCCCAAGAGATTGATCAAGAAAATTTTAGTGAAAGGTTTTCTCCGTGGAGTAGCCCACATTGGGTGAACCATGTAAATTATGGTGTCTCTATTGTGTGTGATGTTTTGTACATTTATTTAGTTACTACTGCTAATATTTCTATCTATACATTGCATAACATTGATTGGGAAAGAAAATTAAAAATGGTCTTATACTGTTCACCCCCCCATAAGTATAAGCTTGTGTTCTTCAATTGGTATGAGAGTGGGTTCCTTCATAAGAGTTTAATAACTTGAAGGAAAAGCTAACAAGAACACAATGGATCCTAAGGAGGTGTCCTCAAATAATTCAACACCAATATTTTATGGAAGTGACTATTTGTATTGGAGTATGATGATGAAGATCTACCTGATGGCACTTGGTAATGAAATTTGGGAAGTAGTGGAATTTGGATACAATCCATTAGTCAATCCTCCTACATATAAGGAAGGTAAAATTCTACATCACTATAATTCAAAAGAAATGAATGAACTTGTGATAGGTTTGCATAGAATAGAGTCTATGAAAGTTATGCATTGTCAAACTGCAAAAGAAATGTGGGATAAATTGCAAAATATATATGGAGATAAAAGTGTCAAGAAAGCAAAGATGCAAAATCTCAAAGGACAAATTGAATCATTAAGAATGAATGATGAGGAAAATATTAGTGCTTATCTACTTTGAATTGATGAGTTTGTTAATGATATGCAAGGACTTGGAATGAATATTGATGAATCTTATGTTTGTGATAAAGTATTAAGATCTCTTCCAAAAAGATTTAGTGAACATGTTTCTACTATAGAAGTGTCAATGGATGGTGATACTTTGAAAAGAGATAAGTTGCTTGGTATGCTCACAACATTTGAGATAAGAACAAAATATCATATTCCCTAAAAGGAAGCAACATTCAAAACAATCAATAAGACAAAGGGTAAGAAGTCAAAATCAAGTAATGAGTCATCCAGTGATGAAGAAGCTAACTATGGTAGAAGAGATAAAGACTATAGAAGATCCAGAGATCTAAGATCTGTTAAGTGTTTCAATTATGGAAATTATAGACATTTTGTAACAGAGTGTCAAGAACCAAAGAAAAATAATGGTGAAGAAAAACAAGATCACAAAAATAGGGAATTAGAAAGTTATAAGCACCATAAGAAAAACAAGGATGGACAAAGCAGCCAAGGAAATAAGTTATTGCAAAGACAAAAGAGGAGATAATATGTGGATAAGGTAAGTAAGTACTCAAGTGATAGTGGTGCTAGTTTTTCAGACAATGATAAAGATGAAGTCCTATTTATGATTGAAGAAAAAGAACCAATTAAGAAAATGACTCCAATCATTCTCAAGTGTTTTAGATGTGGTAAATTTGGACATATTGAAGATAATTGTACAAATGATGGTTATAGTTTTAGTGATGATGAATATGAAGATACACTTGAAGGACCAGATGAAAATATTCTAATGGCACTAGAAGATGAAAAAGGTGATCCTATAGAAGACAAGCCCATAGAAAATAAATATGTGGACAAAGGCAAACAAATAGAGGAATATTCATAAAAGAATGGCTATGATCTCAAGGGAGAACTTATTTATGCCCTTGATATGGTAAATAAGGTAAGAAAGCAACACTCTAAACTTGAAATTCAGTTTCAATAATGTGATGAAGAGAGAAGATTACTTATAAAGGATTTAGAAAAATCAAAGGCTAAGGCAAAAAGGTTCAAGGATAAGTTAGAAGCAAAGATATTAGAATGTGAGAAGTTGGCACAAGAAGTGGCACTACTAAGAGAATATTTAGAATACTACGAGGTCAAGATGAAAGGTTTTAAAAATAGCTCAAAGAACTTGGATAAGTTCATCAAGACACAAAAGACTACATCAAGCAAAATAGGTCTTGGATTTGAAAAGGTTCAAAAGAAATGGGAATGAGAGTCAACCTCAAGTTTTGGAGAAGAAGAAACTTTAGATGAATATAATTTAGAAGAAGAAAGTGTAAAATAGGGTGAGACATATGAGGATGATTTGGACAATAGAGAGTCAAACAAAGACAGGAACAATGCACAAAAAAAATACAAATGGAACAACAATCATAACAGGTCAAAAGAGACTAGAAGACCAATGAGGTCAAGACAAGGAAAATTCAATGGAAGATGATTTTCATGTCATAGGTTTGGGCACATGGCTTCACAAAGCAAGACACATGAAATATAGGAATATGGGAACAAATAGATTTTCCATGGGTATTGCTACTCATGTAATCAGTTTGGTCACAAGGCAATGAATTGCAGGGTTCATGACAGAAGAGGATATGGCTTCACTAGGAGAAATCCTATGGCATTTGCACCTCCAAGGAATAATAACATTAAGTGTTATAAGTGCAATAATGATGGTCATACAACAAAGTGGTGTAGAGCAGACATTCCAAAAATAGGTATGAACAGGAACAAAAATATAAATATGAACATGAATAGGAACATGGATATGAACAGGAATAGGAACAAGAACAAGAACAAGAATAGGAACATGAATATGAACATGAACAGGAATAGGAACAGGGAAGGTGAATGGAGAAAAAGGGAAAGAGAAAAGAAAAGGAACAGGAACATGAACAGAGAATAGGAACAAGAACATGGATATGAATAGGAATAGGAATAGGAACAAGAATAGGAACAAGAATGTGAAAAGAAACATAGACATGGAAGGAAACAGTCAAAGGAATTAGAAGGATTAGATAAGAAGAAAAGAGGATAAAGGTAAAGAACAATGCTTTTTGGGAGTAGAAATACTCCCACACTAGAATTAACCACCTCAAGAGGAGGTGGGGGAGGGGCTAAGCTAAGAGGTTCATTCTTAGCCCTGAGCCCCAAAGACGACCCTTTGAAATTGATGTCAAAATGGAGATATTTGAGTAAGGGGGAGATATTTAATATTTAAGAGAGCATTGAGCCAGGGAGAGCAATGTCCTAGGGGGAATAGAACAAAGGAAAGATCAAGTTTTTAGTTAAAATAATTTGGGTTACCATCAATGACAAAGGGGGAGATTGTTGGAAATTTTGAGCTTATTTAGTTGTCATTGATGTCAAGGTGAAATTCATCATTAATGTCATGGAGCACACCATCAATAGCACCAGGAACAATGCAAAGAGTTGAAGAAAAAGTTGGCAAAATGTTGTTTTATGAAGGTTTATGGTAAACTCATGGTGGAAGATTAAATTGTTTTATTAAATTCATTATGAGGATATAACAGTCTCCTCACACATTGATATGGTAGTTAATATTTTAAAAAGACCCACGGTGGAAGAATTATTTAAAAATTTAAGGGTTTAAGTTTAAACCCAAGGAAGGCTTTAATCTCCTTAAAGATAAAGTTTAAAAATATAATTTATAAAATTTAAACTCCTTAGAATTTAAATAATTTATAAATTATAAAGGTTGGAAAGCGCCGACATCATAAAACAAGTGGGAGCACTGATGTATAAAAAAAAAGGGAGTTCATGTATAAATTAATGCCAAAGAAGTATTCAAAACATACCCCTCGATATTATTAATGCATGTGATAAGTTTGAAATGTTTTTGGTGAAATCATGATTGTTGAGGAAGAAGACAAGGATTCACTTGTCTTTAGCGCTAGGTAAAAGAAAAAAGGGAAAGATATTTTTGGTTAAATTACAAAGGACATGGTGGTCCTGTTGGTCCAAAATCTGCCACAGGAAAGGATTTTATAGTTGCACCCTAGACCTGGCCAACATTGAAAGGCTGGAAGCAAGAAATGGCTCCCAGACCAATCTCCAGAGTGGGGTTGGTTCCCTTTACTATTCTAAATTTCTGTTTGAAGATAAGGGTTCTTTGGAAAGAAATTAAAAGTTGCGAGAAAGAAATGAAATATGGCCACGAGCCGGAGTTATGGGATCGGAAGAACAACGACGAGAAAACTTAAAGTGCGGCAACGACAAGCAACGAGAATATAATGACTCAACTCCCACACAATTGTATGCGAGAAAATCTCTCCAAGACTACACTTCAAGAATCATATCCTTATAAGCAATATTCAAATCCAATATGCGAGAATTTGAATGTAACAGCACTCAAGGAATATAAATTTGATTAGAAATGCAACGAACAGAAAAGACAATCACCCAAACAACTGCTTGAAAAATTCGAAGCCAATAATTTATTCTTGCAAATGCACTTCCAGTTTTTAGCAAAACTTCCAACCTTTGCAAATGAAAATTACATTGGTTTTTATAGAGGTCCGTCCTCTTTGCAGCATTAACTAATTAAAACCAACTTCCTCGTGATCTACAATCATGCGAAGGAAACGAGGAAGATGATCCCCTTAATCGCAGTCTCGAAGAAATACAAATTAAATACCATGAAACGTTCGCGGCCCTTCATTAAATTCATTTTTTCAAACATGTGCATGAAGCCGTTAAAATAATCCACGAACCAATACTTCGAACCAATAAATCTTTTAATTCTGGTAGCCTGGGCACCCTTTGACCTTAACCGCATTGGAAATCCGCAAATTATTTAATTCGGGTCATCATTAAATCATCGGAAATCGAAAAAACCCTCTCGGCCATTCATACTTGCATTTGGCGGGAAAACTGCGCAGGTCGCGAAAACGCGACGGGTCGCGAAATCGCGACATGATTTTACGTCGTACGCTTCGCTGCTGAAGACCCGCGATTCCGGAACATGTCGCGATATCGCTACATGTCCGGCTCCCTTTCGCTCCTCCCTGTGCTCTGCCCCGCGAAAACGGAACACGTAGCGATTTCGCTACATGTTCCTTCTCTCCGCATCAATCGCCATTTTCGGTCGCGATTCGCTGACATGTCAGCGACGCGCTGCAAGTTTTCACTTTTTGCCTTCGACGCTGCCCGGGTCGCGATTCGCTGACATGTCAGCGTATCGCTGCATGTTTTCCACTTAGTACTTTTTCTGCCCGCCGACCCGCGATTTCGGAACATGTCGCGATATCGCGACGGGTCCGCCAACCTGCCTGCGTTGACTGCGTTGACCGCGATTCTGCAACATGTCAGCGCGTCGCTGCAATTTTCAGACTTAGCCATTTCTTGCTCAATTTTTCTCCTTTTTCGCCCAAGTTGCATCAATCAAAGGTCAGATCCCCAACGATACATTAATGCATTCATCAATGAGAATCAATGTGGCAAAAATGCCAACATTCTTGGCGGCTCGCGGGGTATACGGCTCGTCTGTATGCAAGAATCCGAGGCCTTAGTCCATTGGGCACGAGTCATATTGGAGCCGTAAACAAGGCTGCTGCAAAACATGTCGGGGGACTGCTGCCAAACTTCTTATGCTTCGGAAAACTAGAACTGGAAGAACCTGCATAGAAGCGGTTATAAACTGAAGAAATGGAATGTGATGGTGGAGTGAGCTCCTGCGATTGCGCAAGCGGTGACTGCAATGGAGTGATGTGGAAGTGAGCAAGTGATGAATGAGATAGACATAACAACATCATGTTGATACACTACCAGCGGCAATAGATGGAATGAACGAATGGATGGAACATAAGTGGAAGTTTTGAAGTGTGAAATGAAAATGAACTAAGCTGAAAGGAAATGCCTTTAAACTGAGAAGAAAGGGATAAGAAAACATGGGAAAAGTAGAAAAGGGGAAAAGAAACAACAGTCGTGGCTTATTCTGGAACTGCAGAAGGAAAAGAAGTAAAAGAAGGAAGATGAAGAAGGGAAAGGAAAGAAAAAGGGGAGGGAAAAGAAGAAAGCCACCAACTGCTGGGAAAGGAGGAGACAAAAAGGGAAACCAACACCTACAGCCCACAAGCAACAAGAGCCAAGGTGACAATAAAAGGCAACACATATATACATACTTTTTTTTTTTTTTTTTTTTATATATTATATACAAACTCAAATTGAACTTGCGAAGTCATGAAAAGTAGGCTTTCAAATGAAAGCCATTAACTGAAATTGGAAGTGGGCTACCATCAATCTCTTCCAAATAGAAAGAATTAGCTGCACCAGTACTGGAAATACGGAACGGACCCTCCCAGAATGCATCAAACTTCTTATGATTGCCAGGTTTAGCTTTATTCTCATTCCATTTCAGCACCAAATCTCCTGTCTTGAATGGACGAGATGCAGAATGCTTATAGAACCACTTCGAAATCCCTTGTATGTGCTTGTCAAATTCATTATATGCTTTGGAACGATGCTCCTCTAATTCCAACAATTGTGCTATTCGCAGATCCAAGGAACTCAGGTCTGTCTCATCATCTTGAAAAGACTGCAACTGCTTTGTAGTACTGGCAACTCAAGATGGACTGGCAACCTTGCTTCTTTGCCATAGACTAGGGCATATGGTGAGGTTTTAATGGACTTCTTAACGGAAATCCTGTCTGCCCATAACACCTGATTCAGTAACAAGTGCCAAGATCTTTTGTTCTCTCCCAATGACCTCTTCAAAATTCTGAGCAAATTTTTATTCGTTGACTCTGCCAAGCCATTTCCCTGTGGATAGTAATTGGAAGATGTCTTAAGGAAAATGCCAAACTTGTTAGCAAACTCAGCCAATTCAGCTCCAATGAATGGAGTCCCATTATCTGTAATGATGGCATCTGGAACACCAAAACGTGTAATTAAACTTTCAACGAAAGAAATCACTCTGATTGATTGGCCATCTTTGTAGGTATGGCTTCGAGACCACCTGGTGAAATAATCAGTAGTTGTTAAGATATATCCGTGACCAGTGAGGAATTAGGATCAATTATTCCAATAAAATCTAACCCCCATTCTTTGAAAGGGTGCTTCAACCTTGAGCTGGATGCAAAGGCGAGCTGCATTCCTTACTCTTCCTGCATATCTTTGACACTTATCACGAGGCTTGTGCAATCTTGAAGGAATGCGAGAACGAGGGTCGGCCGGTAGTAACCGGCTCGAATGATTTTCAAGGCCATCGGTCTTCTGCAAAATGTCCTCCGATAGACCGGAATGGAACTCTTCCAAGATCCTATCCTTGTCTGCTTGTTTAACACACTTCAAAAGAACACCATCAATATTTTTAAAAAACAAACCATCTGAAAACAAAACATACCGCAGAGCTTGCAACCGAAATCTCCTTCTCTGAGAAGCAGTCAATTGTGACGGACATTTTCCAGTTGTGAAATAATCAATCAGGTCCTCTGTCCAATCTTTTTCCAGAATTAAGAAATTCATTAAATTGTTATTACCAGCAAGAGCTTCTCCCTGATCTTCGCATACATCAAATGCTGCTATCTTTGCTAACTGCTGGCACAGAGCTTTACCACGCACTAATTTGGCTGGGTGAATTTCTACATCAAATTCCTGGATCTTGGTGACCCAGCCAGCACGTTTATCACCCAATTCTCCTTGAAGAATGAAATTTCTCACGTCTTGGTGAAGCACATGAACAAATGTCCTGCTCTCGGGAAATAAAATGTTTGAATTTCTTCGGGGATTTCATCACGACATATACTGTTTCTCAATAAAATTGTACCTTGCTTCGTGAGGTAAAATAACTTGGCTCAGAAAAGCGATGGGCCTTTCATTCCCATCATCTCCCTTTTGCGTCAAAACTGCAGCATAACTGTCATCTTCTCCAACTGCATATAAGATGAAATCCTTGGAATAGTCGGGATTAATCAGGACGGGGGCCTGCACTATTCTTTCCTTGATCTCCTGAAATGCTTCTTTTCTTTGAGCTGTCCATTGGAAAACTGCATCTTTCTTCAACAATTCAGTCATTGGTTTAACAACCTGAGCAAAATCAGCAATGAATTTTCTAATGAAATTTATCTGCCCAAAGAAAGATTGAAGCTCCTTCTTGTTTGCAGGGAGTGACAATTTCTTCAGGGCTTCGACACGGGCTGGATCAATTGCTAATCCATCTTCAGAAATTACATGACCCAGAAGCTTACCCTCTTTTACAGCAAACACAGACTTCTTTGGATTAATGGAGATTCCGAATTCTCTGCATTTCTCAAAAATCAGCCTCAGGTGAGAACAGTGGTCTTCTCTTCTATGTGAAAAGACTGTCATGTCGTCAAGGTATATTACAATGATCTTGTTCAACAAATCCTTGAAAGCAATGTCCATAGCTCTTTGGAAGGTAGCTCCAACATTTGACAGCCCAAAGGGCATTCGTTGATATGCAAAAGTACCCCACTTCGTGGTGAATGCTGTCTTAAACTGATCTTCATCTTTTACCCAGATCCGGTTATACCCGAGAAAATCCATCCGGCAAGGAAAAGCCGCTGCGCACCAGCCACAACATGCAATATTTGATCTATTCTCGGCAAAGGATAATGATCCTTTAATGAAGCACGGTTCAAATTCCTGAAATCAACGCACAATCTAATATCTCCATTCTTCTTACGGACGGGGACCAAATTGGCGACCCATGTGGAGTGCTTGATCGGATAAATGATCTTAGCTTGCAGCATTTTAACGAGTTCAGCCTTCATCAACGCCTCAATCTTTGGGTTTACAGGTCTCCCTTACGCCGAAAAGGCCTAACTCCTTCTTCTAGTTCAATTGTATCTTTGTATAATCTGCTTGTTATAACCCTTTAAGTCTTTATAGCTCCAAGCTATAATATCGAGAAAACTCTTTACTGAGTGCTCGATTTTTTGCGGTTCTTACGGGGTTGAGTCGGTGCCAACCTTAATCACTTTGTCGAGTGAAGCTCTAGCTCCATGAATTCCTTTCTATCAATCTCCATTCGAGGCTTTACGGAACGATCATGTTGGTCAAACAAGCTCTCAGAGTTATTAGACCCTTTGGAATATGGTTATTCCTTAATTGAATAAGACCTTCAGCTTCCTCATCTTCCAAAGTTCTGCCTTCAACAGCTGCAACTTCATGTATCAGGAAATTCACAATCTGCTCATCTGTTTCAAAGACTTGCCAAAAATTTTCCTTATCTGGCACACTGGGTCTGTATACCATTCTCACTGTCTTGGGCTTGTTCACAACTTGATCAGCAGGAGAAAAATTCGCTCCAAGAGATGCTAATAAGTCAGCATGTTTATTCATCTCTCTGGAAACGACTTGAATATTAAGCGCGGTGAAAAGTTCGAACAAATCCCAAACTCGATTACGATATGCTTTCGAGATAATGCTTGCTTTGAGATGCATCTATTTGTGACCTGGTTTACAATAAGCTCGGAATCACCAAAAATATTGAGTTGTTCTATTCCTAACTTCTTCGCTTTCTTGGGACCCAAGCACAATGCTTCATATTCAGCAGCATTATTAGTACAACTCCATGTAAGTCGATATGAATAAGTTCTCTGTACACCAGAAGGAGAAATTAACACAATACCTGCTCCGGCACCATTCCTGCATCTAGCTCCATCGAAATACAGTTGCCATAACTGATCTATAACCTCAGTCTGATCAACTGGGTTATACAATTTCTGCTTTGTCTTAATCTCAGGTTTTCGAATGGCATAGCAGCCAATCTCTGTTTCCATCATGGCATTGAAGTTAAGCATTGAAACTGGTCTTCCAAGCGAAGATTGTTTAAAACTTCACTCATTAACACAGCATCTTCAGACTCTTCGGTGAGCATATGGGTGATTGCATGTCTTTTCCAACATCTTCCAACTTCTCAATGTGAAAAGGGGAAGGCTTTTCATTACGTATTACGAGACGTCTATTCTTAAAAGGAATTTCCGGATGAGAATAATCCAATGCCGAGATAACCCCCTAATTTTGCGGTAAATTCCCTGGATAAACACATGCTAAAATAGGGCTCTAAATCTACTACAACTATTTCTTGAATCACGGTGATTTGGGGCATTGTATGCGGGACAATGGGTACATCCTTAATGACACCTCTTTGTTTTACGGGCGTACCATCCAATTGCGAGAACTCCGGGACTACTCAGGGTATACTCCATTCCCATGGCTTCACGAGACTCCCTTAGGCATGGCGGTGGTTGCGGCTCCGGAATCAATCATACAATTGTGTACAACCCAACCTTCTATTTGCAATGACAAGTAAAAAGGAGGAGGTCTGTTCTTTCCGATGTGAGAGGTGGTTAAAGTTTGGGCATAGATGGTCTAGGTAGGCCCTATTTCACTCTCCTTCACAGATTTCAATGACTCTTGTAATAAATCTACTTGACCGAGGTAATTGCAAAGCATCATAAAGGCTTACCTTAGCAAGAGTCTTTTTAAGATCATCAACAATGTTGTATGAAACTGCAACAGAATTTTTCATCTCGGCGGGTTGCTCAAATCTAGTCTGTCTTGTTGTGTAGCTTCCACTCTCAACCTCTTGGTCGGTGATGGATACTTCAATTTTTCACGTGCTGCTCCTCCGCTTCGACCTTCTTGGTGCAGTTGCTTGCCTTTTCTTGAACTACTGTTAAAAGTTGGATCTTTGGGCAAAGGCTTTGGAGCTAGCACGGGAGCTTTCATCGGCCTTTTCACTTCGGCCGGTACTCTTAACGGCTCTAAGTCAATAGGATCAACATTCATAGGCTTCTTTCCGAGTCCTTGTTAGAGCCCGAAACTTGATCTTCCACTGCAGTCATCAAATTACAACCAGCTTCCGAGATCATATTAACATGGTCACTTGAGGTGCTGGCCGCCAAGGTCTGCACATAATTTAAGTGGACCATACATGTATCCTCTCCGTGAGGATCATTACAAGTCGAGCACCAATATACTCCATCTGCATGGGCTGCATCTTCATTTGCTAGAACAGCTAAGCCCCTTTCAGGTGCTTTGCTTGTGGAGGCGACTTGATCTCTAGTAACTTGAGGAGGTTGAAATCTCCTTGGTGGAAATCTCTCTCGGCTTGCTTCCTCTCAATGAGTGTGATCTTGTTTCCCATGGTTCTAATAGCAGAATTTGCGAGACTTAACCTCTTGCAATAATGCTGTATATGGATCGGGATTTGCGGGTGCGGGAAGTCTTGGTAAGGGCAAAGGAGGCTGAGTGGTGCTGACAAAGCTGGAAATGCGGTGGAAACGGGAGATGGTTGAATGCTTGGGTGCGGGGAGCGGTAAAGGAGTTAAAGCGAGGCAATTGAGGAGGCTGGGACGGTTGCAACTTTGAGGTGCTTTAGAACTCCATGATGGTGTAGGATACATAGCCGGCATGGGGTGTGGTTGTGAACCATATAAATATTGAGGCAAATCCGGAATAAGAGGCATAGTTACCTTTGGAGGCGGTCTTCCTACGGCAACCGAGATCGGCACTGCTTTAATTGCTTGTTCAAAGATTTACGGAAACGTCACCACATTAGGCTGCCGAACCGCCCATCCGATATACGAGTGAAACGCTACGAGGTAGTACATCGCGAGCTAATTCATCGGCGGGTCGAATACCATCGGGAATCCTTTGCCAAGTTACGGTAAACCGAACATTAAAATCGGGTATCTCTTCTTGTGGATGTCTCTGTATGACGATGAGCGGATTTAATAATGAGAAAGGGTCGACTTGTTCATGAAAATGTTTCACCAGCAAATCACCCAATTGATCCCATGATGTTATGGTGCCGGGAGGCAGAGTTATGTACCAAAACAGCAGTTTACCTCTCAATGAACACACTAACAATTTGATCATTACATCTTCATCAGTAATGTCATGAATAGCGACCGGAGAAGCCACATCATTTATGTGCTCATAAGGCTGTTTTGCCAGTACCATCGTAAGTGGGCAAAGCCTTCGGTGCGGCACTGTGGTGCTTGGATTACGAGCCTGCAGATTCAAGGCTCCGGTCTTTGTTCCATGCCAAGAATTTTACGGGTGGAGGAAATTGTGCCATTGGTGGAACTTGTAGGGGTGCAACACTAGCAACAATGCTTGGGTATTTGTACGATGAGAAGATGGAAGAGACGAGGAAACTAATCTAGAATGCTCACCACTTCTCGAACTATCAAGTTCAAAAAAGCTGAACAAGATCGCCAAATTTCTTTGGTTGTGATCTTGTGATCATGAAGTATTTACGAGTTCGACACGGTCACCAAATAACAGGCAGGCGTCCACGCTCAAAAATCTGGATCTTCAACTCAGCAAAGTCGCCAGATGAACTTACAAATCTCCGCTATGAGGCCAAGACAGCTCATCAAATCTTGAGACCTCCGGGTATTAAAACAAATGTGGATTTTTGTGAGACAGAAGAAGTCTGTCCCACCGGGCGTGCCAAAACTGTTGGTCCAAAATCTGCCACAGGAAAGGATTTTATAGTTGCACCCTAGACCTGGCCAACATTGAAAGGCTGGAAGCAAGAAATGGCTCCCAGACCAATCTCCAGAGTGGGCTGGTTCCCTTTACTATTCTAAATTTCTGTTTGAAGATAAGGGTTCTTTGGAAAGAAATTAAAAGTTGCGAGAAAGAAATGAAATATGGCCACGAGCCGGAGTTATGGGATCGGAAGAACAACGGCGAGAAAACTTAAAGTGCGGCAACGGCAAGCAACGAGAATATAATGACTCAACTCCCACACAATTGTATGCAGAAAATCTCTCCAAGACTACACTTCAAGAATCATATCCTTATAAGCAATATTCAAATCCAATATGCAGAATTTGAATGTAACAGCACTCAAGGAATATAAATTTGATTAGAAATGCAACGAACAGAAAAGACAATCACCCAAACAACTGCTTGAAAAATTCGAAGCCAATAATTTATTCTTGCAAATGCACTTCCAGTTTTTAGCAAAACTTCCAACCTTTGCAAATGAAAATTACATTGGTTTTTATAGAGGTCCGTCCTCTTTGCAGCATTAACTAATTAAAACCAACTTCCTCGTGATCTACAATCATGCGAAGGAAACGAGGAAGATGATCCCCTTAATCGCAGTCTCGAAGAAATACAAATTAAATACCATGAAACGTTCGCGGCCCTTCATTAAATTCATTTTTTCAAACATGTGCATGAAGCCGTTAAAATAATCCACGAACCAATACTTCGAACCAATAAATCTTTTAATTACGGTAGCCTGGGCACCCTTTGACCTTAACCGCATTGGAAATCCGCAAATTATTTAATTCGGGTCATCATTAAATCATCGGAAATCGAAAAAACCCTCTCGGCCATTCATACTTGCATTTGGCGGGAAAACTGCGCAGGTCGCGAAAACGCGACGGGTCGCGAAATCGCGACATGATTTTACGTCGTACGCTTCGCTGCTGAAGACCCGCGATTCCGGAACATGTCGCGATATCGCTACATGTCCGGCTCCCTTTCGCTCCTCCCTGCGCTCTGCCCCGCGAAAACGGAACACGTAGCGATTTCGCTACATGTTCCTTCTCTCCGCATCAATCGCCATTTTCGGTCGCGATTCGCTGACATGCCTGTGCAAGAGTTTTCACTTTTTGCCTTCGACGCTGCCCGGGTCGCGATTCGCTGACATGTCAGCGTATCGTGCATGTTTTCCACTTAGTACTTTTTCTGCCCGCCGACCCGCGATTTCGGAACATGTCGCGATATCGCGACGGGTCCGCCAACCTGCCTGCGTTGACTGCGTTGACCGCGATTCTGCAACATGTCAGCGCGTCGCTGCAATTTTCAGACTTAGCCATTTCTTGCTCAATTTTTCTCCTTTTTTCGCCCAAGCTGCATCAATCAAAGGTCAGATCCCCAACGATACATTAATGCATTCATCAATGAGAATCAATGTGGCAAAAATGCCAACAGGTCCATTAGTAGCTTATATTTTGCAAAGGTGTTGGGAGTTGAGGAGTCCACGATCAATTTACATGGACGATTGGCATGGTTGACTTTAGCACTAAGGAAAAGTTTTGATCGTGTTCGATTTTGAGCACCAGGTGTCGTAGAAGGAGCAGGAGGTGCTCGTGGAGTGTTAAACATGCATCTAGCACACATGGTGGCTAAGTATATGGCTAGAGCACTCATGAGGGTAGATATTGTGGGTTCGAATCCCACTAAGTGGCAAAGGTAATTTTTGATTAAATTTTTATATTGCCCAAAGTTTTTGCTAAGGTGTTGTTAGGAGTTATAATGGTTTGAGGAGAATTATTTGTTTGTGTTGTTTGGAGTTATAAGGGTTTGGTGAAAAATTAATTTTGGTAATTAATTTGTGTTATTAGGAGTTATAAGGTTTTGTGGAGAATTATTTGTTTGTGTTGTTAGGAGTTATAAGGCATTGTGAAGAATTATTTATTGGAAATTGTAGACACCAAAATCCAGCCACTTGTAAGTCATCTATACCTTCTTGCTAGCCACGTGTCAGTCATCCATCCTTCCCGCCATTATTTGGCCCAAATCCACACTTTCCCACCATTATTTGGCCCAATTTCACTTTTCCCGCCATTTTTCATCCCCAAATTTATTTAAATTAATATTTATATATATATTTTAATATTTTAATATATTTTAATATATATATAAATAAAGTTTAAGTGATTTAATCTGAGCCGTCCATCCTTCATTTAATCTCATCCGTCCATCCATCTTAATCCGTTTCACAACCTAGATTTATTCTCTACCCTTGGATCCACTTTAATCTTAGCCACACGTTCAAAGTGTCGTTAAAACCCTAAAGTGTGCCCTAAGAGTAGATTATAAATTGAGTCACCTTGATGGCTCAAACCCTATCTATCTCTTCGGCTAAACCTACTTATCTTCCCTATCTAAGTCCTGGAGTTGGCTATTGCTGTTAATCCTGAGTCTTCCGAGTCTTCTACGGCCCTAAGTCTGAACTAAACCCTTTCGCCGCATCCATCGCCGCCGCCGGTCTCGCCGCGTTAACAGGAAAAGGTATAGATTCGTCTAAAGCAAGTAATCTTTCTTTATGTATTAATATGATGTTGAATTCTGCATTCTGTTTATTTTTATTTCATAAATCTAGGGTTTTAGATCGTTTCGAGGGCTCACACAAAGGAGCCCTCTTATTAGTTTCTAACTCTTTGATAATTTTAATGTGTGCAGGATTCTAGTGGTAGATCTCGATTTGTTGATAGCAATGCTTAAGCCGGAGTGGTCCGAGCCAAAGGATACAACGAAGCCCACTCATTCTCGTTGAGGTTAAGGATACATTCTTCAGAGACGCCACCACATTGTGCCAGCTAGGGTTTCTGAGAACCCTAGCACAAATTGTAACTTTGTATCACGAAAAGGGTTACAAGCCCTGTTGTACTTAAAAGGAGTTTCTAAACTCCATTGATTAATAAAAATCATTCATTTTGTACAACTGTTTTGCATTCCTTTATTGTGATTTCTTTATTTCTGTTTGGCATTGTATCTTTAATCTACAAATGGCGATCACGGTGGGACCCCCTAGGGTTTCATGTTTTTAATACTTGCTTTACTGATCTATTCCTATTTTTGTTTTATTTTGCAGGTTTCAAAAATCATGAAATTCACTTGTTCCAGTGAACTAGGGTTTCTGAGGAGTTTGCAGAAAATGCAGTAGACGCAGAGCGGCGTCTGGAAGTCCGATCCGAAACGCAGAGGTGCGTTTCAGCCTGCGCAGACTCCCTTGGGCGTTTGAAGGCAGTTTTACAGAAAAAGCGTAGGCTTCCGAGTAAGTGCATTTTTTTTTTTCTTTGTTAAACTGTACTTTTTACGTTTTTGGTTTTTCTCTCGTATTCTGTTTCTCTTTTTCAGATCATTGCTTTAAAATGAACAAAAACTAAGTAACTGGAAAAGAACAGTTAAGCTGTATATACATTTTTTTTTGTTACATTTTTAGTTACATTTTTCTGCATTGCATTATTGGTTGTTGCTTGCATAAAAAAAAAATTGCATACCTAGCCGCATATTAGAATAGCTACGAATTATTTGCTTTAGTTATCTAAGTAGGACTATTGATTGGATGTCAATAGTACTCCTGCCATTGGGTGATTCCAGGAAGAGAAGTGGACGAACCTTCCGGTTGCTCCTTTGATATCTGATATCATTGGTAGGCAGGGGGTTTTAAACGGTGTACTCCACTTCTTCAGAGGAAATGGCATATTTTCAGTGGCCTCTTGCTTAGATCATTAGAACTTTTGATTTATAGCTTTGTATGTATACATTAGACAACTAAAACACTTAAAATAAAATTCACCGCATTTCATATTGCATTTAAAACAATAATATCCTCGGATTTCATCACTATGTATTGCTTGAAGTTTAGTGACGGTGGAATTCATCTCCATCCATTAAACTTCCGCCTCGTACACCATAGGTCACCCCCGAGCAAACTTGCTCGGATTTCATCACCAAGAAGAATCTCGTTGTCCTTTCCTAGCCATAGTTTTTACCTTTTTTTGTGAATAATTCAAGATTAGATCACATGCAAAACTCATAAACCAGACACTTAAAATTTACTACAGATTAAGATCAGAAAATAAGTAATTAACCGCAGGTAAGACACATTGGTTGAAACCTAGGTTGTGACTGTTTTCTGATAATTTCTTTAGTGTAAATTTATCATTCAAGTTTTGCATTCTTCTTTTTTGAATTTGTTTAGATTTATTGCGTTATGGTCTTAACAAGGAATCAATCTAAAGTGTTAAATCTAAATAATCAAATGAATAATTCACGTAACATCCCCACCACCAACATGACCACTTATCCTAGTGAATTTCAGCAGGTTCGCTCGCAGTGTCTTTCACGTCCTTCTACCGTCTATCGCATGGCCATGCCCATGGAGGAAGACAATTCCCGTCATATTACCCACATTGATATGGCCCAAGTGCAAACTCACTTAAGATATGGCACTAGTTATATCCTTGAGCCAATCCAAGATTCCCCTATGCAAGATTCTATTTTTCAGCAGGATATTGCATCAACCATACCCGCCGGTTTCACTCGTGTCTACACTAACCCTTTTTTTGAGGCTAATGTTGTATCTGCTCAGCCGACTTCATCTCCAACATCTTCCTAGATGCTCAATTGTCCTCCTTTGGAGACAAATGTAGTGTCTTCCCGACCACTTTCTCCTCCATTTACCCGGGTGTACACCAATTCTCTCTATGAGGCTGGTGGAACCTCCTCTAGCCATGACCAATTTCAACCCTCTTCTTCCCAAACCATTTATGGTTTCACCCTACCTGGGGCACAGTCTCATCGTTTCTTCCTATGTATCGCCTACTTCAGCCACCTTCATTGCCCCTGCTATGCAGTCTCCCGTGACTACCATGGCAGCCTGCCCTCCACCTTCATCCAATCATCCCACATCCCTTGGGTTAGAAATTAATAAGGTTAGGGAGTACCTCGACAAGTTGCTTCAGCAACAACAGCAACAAAATGCCCAACCACCTATCGTAGTAAATCCTACACCCCAACCAATTTCTACCCAGCCAGCTTTTCTTAGCTCAGGCCCCACCTGGGTACCCCAATCTTCGGTGGTGTCCATTCCTACCCCACCTTTCTCCCAACCCACCCAGCTTCATCATTCACCCCAATCACCTTCTTTCCGGTATCATCCATACCAACACCCTGTCCATTCCACACCGCCTAATCCAGGCAATTTCATCCCATCTCATCATTTTTCCACTCCTCCATTGCATCATCATAATCATCAAACGAATCAAAATTTTCATGAAGATTCTCGACTCCATGCTATGCAACAACAGATTGACAACCTTATGCTCAACATGCCTGGCTCATCTAGTCGAAACCTACGCTAAGGTCGTTGATCAATCAACCAATTCATCCTTCGGTACCTTCACCGCCATATCCGACCGATTTCACATTACCGAAGTTTGACAAATTTTGAGGAACTGAGGATCCTCACGAACATGTGAGCTCATTCATGCATGCCCGCTTTAGAATCCAAAATAATGATGCTCTTATGCTCGGAACTTTTCCTCGTACATTAGGAGGAGATGCTGTACAATGGTACAATCATTTACCTCACCATAGCATTTATGCTTACGAGCAATTGATTAATCTATTTTTAGAACGATTCTCCCTAAATGTACAAAGGAAAGTCTCATTGTCCGACTTATACAAGCTCAAGCAACATGACGATGAGACTGTTTATGACTTTGGAAACCGTTGGAGGGCTATCATTAATAAATTGCCATTCTCCCTACCAATGGAGGAGTTAACCAAAATGTTCACCCACAGTTGTCTAAAACCTATCTCTTGGTTACTCCAATTACAACAATACAGGACTTTTGAAGAGGCTTTGGCCCAAGCAAGTATCATAGAAGACATTAAAGTCCAAGAGGGTGTTTTAAAACCCCGTAGAAAAGAATGGCAACAAAAGGGCCAACAACGAAATAATAATTATGGCCAAAACAAACAAGCACAAGGCTAGTACAACCTCAAATGTTAACCAAGTTAATCAAGTGGTGGCGAGCCAGCCCGTAATGGCTCAACAACAACAAGTAATGCAAAGTCAACCGCAACCAATTGCTTATCATGCGGTACCCGCCCCTCCTCAACCAGCTCACAATACTGGGCCAACCATGGAAACTCGACCTTGGCAAACAAATCGTCCCAAGCGACAGTTCACACCTTTAGATGAACCATATGCGGTCATATTCAACAAGTTATATAGCACAAATCAGTTAACTTTACCTGAGTTTAAACCTTTAGAACCATCTAGAAGGGGGAAGTATTACAAGGAGTACCTATTTTGTCCTTATCATAGGCAAAATGGACACGATATCAATAATTGTACAACTTTCAAACATGTGATCCAAGATCTTATTGAGATTGGAGCCATTAAATTGGATAGCCCCTTAGCCCAACAAAATCAAAATCTTGGTGTATTTCAAACACCCCTTCCACATCGGGAGGAAGCTCCAACAACTTCAGGGGGAGTAACTCATGTAACTCCTCCTAATCAAGTCAACCATGTACAACAATACCAAGGTTTTGTGGGTACTATTAACGTAGTAACCCGGGGTCAAAGGGCGAACCAACCAAATCAGGCTGAACCACAACCACCTGTACAAACCCCCAATCCACCTCAGGTAACAGTGACCCAACGACGTGCTAGTACTTCTCAACAACCGCTAAATCATTCTACTCAACGCCAACGACCCATCATGTCATTGAGTAGCCGATTAACTACCAGTTTAAAAATGGCTTTCGCCAAGTTATCGATCTATGACCTCATTCAACAATCTCCCCGCATAGAGAGGCATTAATGGAAATATTAAAGTCAATCGAGCTTCAAACTCAAGATACTAATGCCTTCAACAACTTTGTGGGGAGTATTCAAACATGCATGGAGCCCTCCATCACTTTCTATGATTTTGAAATCAAACCTTTGTCAACAGAAAGTATAGATCCTCCACTGCATATCATGGCCAAGATCGATCACAAGCCATTCAAGAGAGTCTTAATTGACACCGGTTCCTCAATCAATATCATTACAACATCGGCGTTGAGTAATCTAGAGTTGTCGCCATCCCTTATCACCAAGTCGACTTTTACTCTTAAAGCATTCAATGATGCTTTATCTTCCACGGTTGGCACGGTTATCTTGCCCATTGAGGTAGGGGCCCGAACTTTGCATACCTTGTTTCACATCTTGGAAGGGTCCATGGCATACAATGTATTGCTTGGACGGCCTTGGCTTAGGGAGATGAGATGTGTCCCTTCTATACCGCATCAATGTCTGAAGTATGTATATGAGGGACAGAGTTCATTGTGTACCTGCCGACACTGAACCCTTCAAACATTGCAACTATGTCTCAAATCCTTATGAGATTGTGTTGCCATCCACTCATCTTTTCTTGACCCCATCTACTTCTTCTATACCATCTTCTTCTAAAGCTCCCATTCCCGAGGAGCTACCCATCATATCGCAACCATCTTCCTCTTCCGCTATTCCATCTCATTCACCACTTTCTTCATCTCCTAATCTTCCTTCTTCTTCATCACTGACCACATGCACATGTGGCCATGACCAATCATCTCTTTCCACGTCATTACCCCCTTCTTCTACACCTTCTTCAACATCACCTATTATTCCTCCATCTTCCCAACCATCACCAACCGATGTTTCACAAGTCGCTGAAGCATCAACCCAACCAAATCCTTCCAATTCTTCTATCCCACATTCTTCTATTCCATCATCTAGTCCATCTCCCTCCCAAGTCAAGGTCCATCTAATTGATGCAGGTATTGGTGAGTATGCCATCCAAGATGTCCACATCACACCGTTCAATGTGCAAACAGCTAAAGATTTTGGTCGTCCACATGACCAACATTTATCCATTGGATCGGTTTATAACATGGGTTCTATGCCAAATTCCATTAATTTTGTATATGGGGGAATAGAGTCATCTTCTAGTACTACCACCATACTAGAACCCAAGCATCCAGTCCCCGCCAATATCGAAAGGATGGAGGGTTTTCCCTCTCGCTATTTCCACAGACATAATTGGCAGCAATTTGGCCTAGGTCGATACGAGCAAGGGGTAACCGAACGCATCGATATGCCATACCAGAGACCCACTGAGCGTTTTGGTCTTGGCTACCAACCACTTCCATCCCTTTCTTCTTTTGAACAAGATTTTCAAAGCATTAATCTTAATTCATAAGAAGAAATACTCCACCCCGACGAATCCGAAGATGAAGCCTATGAAGAATTTGACGTCATGTCAAATGGTGATGAATCCGAAGAAGAGTCGGCGCCCATTGTTCCCCTCACCGAACAAGACGAGTTTTATCTCCAATTGTTCCCTCTCCAAGAGGCCATCTTTCGCTTGCTTCTTCCACAAGAACGAGGTGAACCACCCCCTCCGCCACATCCATAAGCCATAATCCAAACCTGTATTATATGTATATACTAAAATAGTGGTTTTCACCACTACCAAAAAAAAAAAAAAATCAGAAAATTCCCAAAAAAAAAAAAAAAAAAATATCAAAATATATAAAAATACTTTATTGCTTTATGTATGTGTGTAATAGTGGTTTTCACCACTACAAAAAAAAAAAAAAAAAAAACTCAAACTAAAAAAAAAAAAAAAAACTGAAAAACTATGTTGTTTTGCATTTCAGGTCTTCCGAGGTCTTCACCGGTTTTCCCTTCCATTCCGCCCATCCTTTCTTCCATAAGTCGACAATGAATTTTGAAGACTTATTCACCCCGCTCCATAATCCATATGATCCGGATAAGCCAATCCCGATCAACCCAAACCTGATTGACATGGATCGGATTTCATCTCCTCCATCTATTTCGGAGTTCATCCTTTCCGAGGAATTGTTAAGGGCTTCCGCCAACTACATTCCTCCTTCACCTCCACATTCACCTTCATCTTCTAAGCCGGAGGTCTTCCAGCAGACATAGACGAGAGCAAGGCACAGGAGCCCGATGACATTTTAGATGACATAAATCCGATCCCTACTCCCCATCACCTTGAGGAAGGTTCCCACATGTCTATTGAAGAAACTATCGATGTAGACCTTAGTCCAGACCAAGATGGCACCCAAATTGTGAAACTGGCTAAAAGTCTATCATCAGAGGAACAAGAGCAAATGATTGCTCTACTCAAGCTGAAGAAGGAGATATTTGCATGGTCTTACAAAGACATGCCAGGCCTAGACCCTAATTTGGTTGTCCATAACCTCACCTTACAAAAAGATGCTAAACCTGTCAAACAGAAACTTAGGAAAATGCATCCTACCGTGGCCCTCATAGTTAAATCGAAGATTCAAAAACTTCTGGATGTTAAATTTGTCGTCCCGATTGATTATCCTGAGTGGCTTTCTAACATGGTACCCGTTCGCAAGCCTAACGGGGGAATACGTGTTTGCACCGATTTTCGAGATCTAAATAAAGCGTGTCCTAAGGATGACTTTCCTCTTCCAAACATTGATACTCTTGTCGATACCTGTGCTGGTCATGAAATGCTTTCGTTCATGGATGGATTTTCAGGATACAACCAGATTCGAATAAACCCTGAAGATCAACACAAAACAACATTTACCACACCTTGGGGAACTTTTTGTTACAGGGTGATGCCCTTTGGCCTTAAGAACGCAGGTGCAACCTATCAACGAGCCATGACTTATATTTTCCATGATTATATGCATAAGATTATCGAAGATTATGTGGATGATTTATTGGCAAAATCTAAAACTCGACAAGAGCATTTTGATGTATTGGAAAAAGTTTTTGATAGACTTCTAGAGCATAAAGTAAGGTTGAACCCTAAGAAATGTGTCTTTGGTGTTACCTCATGCAAACTCCTAGGTTTTATTATCTCTAAACGAGGTATTGAGGTGGACCCAAACAAGGTCAAAGCCATTATGGAAATGTGTCCCCCAACTAATTTGAAGGAGTTGCGTAGTTTGCAAGGAAAGATTAATTCAATCCGTCGCTTTATTGCACAACTTTCTCGATAAATGTAGGCCATTTTGCCACCTACTACAAAAGGGGGTACAATTTTCATGGACAGATGAGTGTCGTAAAGCCTTTGATGACATCAAGCAAGTATTTAGCGTCTCCGCTGGCCTTAGCTCCGCCTCGTCCAGGGGTCCCTTTCAATCTTTATATCTCAAGGAACGGACTTTGCCTTAGGGACAATGCTTGCACAAAAGAATGAACAAAATCGTGAGCAAGTCGTCTATTATATTAGCTCGAACATTGGTAAGCTATGAAACCCGATATGCTTATGTGGAAAAGTTGTGCTTAGAAGTGGTTTTTGCCACTAAGAAACTTCGTCATTATATGCTTAGCCATACAACATATGTCATAGCTAGAGAAAACCCTCTGCGTTATATGATGTCTCGCACTTATAATAACACTCGTACCGCTAAATGGATAATGTTGCTTACCGAATTCGATCTTGAATTCATTAGCCAAAAATCTGTTAAAGGTCAAGTTATAGCCGATCAACTTGCGGAAGCTCCACTACCTAGTGATCATCCTTTGATTATTGAGCTCCCAGATGATTCGGTATTTGCTATCACCGAACAAGAAGAGGACATCATTCCGGAGGAAGATGTTGACATCACGCTATTCTTTGATGGCTCTAAGTGCGCGAAAGGTCAGGGCGCTCGGAGTTGTGTTTCATACACCTCAAGGGATTCCCATCCCTTTATCATTCAAACTAGACTTCCAATGCACCAATAATACAACAGAGTATGAAGCCTTAATTTTAGGTCTTCAATCAGCCATAGCTATGAGCATTAAGCGTATTCGGATATTTGGGGATTCTCAACTCGTGGTTAAACAAATTACAGGAGAATACCAAGCCAAAGAACCTACCATTAAGCTTTATCATGATGTAGCAATGAAGTTGCTCTCTAAGTTTGATTGGTATGAGATCACTAGTTTGCCTCGCTCGACTAATAGATTTGCGGATGCCATGGCCTCTCTTGGATCATTGATTCCAAAGGACTCCCTTGGAGAGGTACAACCCCTAATCATTTCCACAATCTCTAAGTCTGCAATTGTCCGTGCCGAGTCTAAGGATGAAAAAGATGTTTGCTTTATCCATTCGGATCCATATGAGCCTTGGTCTAGTGAGATAGTAGCCTTCCTCAAGTTTGGAACACTCCCATCTGATTTGTCTCGAACTGCCCACCGCTGTTTTAAGCAAAAGGCAGCTCGTTTTGTTCTTTTGGGGGATGTGTTGTATAAACGTGGATATGATGGAGTACTCCTCCACTGTCTAGAAGCAGGTGAAACACATAGAGCTATTGCTGAAGCCCATGATGGTACTTGTGGTGGTCATTTTAGTGGAATGGCCATTGCGAAGCGTATTTTACGTATGGGGTATTATTGGCCCACTATGGAACAAGATTGTTGCAAATATGTTAAACAATGTAAAAAGTGTCAAGAACACGCTAATTTAACCCATATACCATCACAAGTTTTACAGCCCATCCAAAGCCTTTGGCCCTTCTCACAATGGGGTCTCGATTTAATTGGCAAGATTTCACCCGCCTCTTCAGGACAACATACTTTCATCATTACAGCCACAGAATACTTCACAAAGTGGGTTGAAGCTATTCCTCTAACCAAGATCTGACAGGTCCTAGAATTGTGGAGTTTATACTTCACCATATCATTTGTCATTTTGGTATTCCCTCTAAAATTATTTCTGATAACGAGTAAGTCTTTTAAGAATAAGGATGTTCGAGCTCTTTGCGAAAAGTATAATATCCAACATAGTTTCTCAACTCCTTACTACCCACAAGCCAATGGACAAGCTGAAGCTTCCAATAAGACCATAATTGCTATTCTTAAGAAACTTGTTAAAGAAAATCATAAAGATTGGCATACACAAATCCCCTTAGCATTATGGGCTTACAGAACAAGCATCATAACTCCCATTGGGGCAACGCCATTTTCTTTGGTCTATGGAGCTGAAGCAATCATGCCTCTTGAGCTCGAGATCCCTTCCTTGCGAATTTCTTTGCAGGAATTTATCGATGATGATACTGCTAGACAAGCACGTCTTGATCAACTCACACTCATAGATGAAAAATGAATCAATGCTTTAGAGCATTTGCGAGTTTATCAAGACCGATTGAAACGTGCTTACAATGCCAAAGTTCATCTAAGAGAATTTCAAGTAGGGGATCTTGTCCTTAAAGAGAATCAACAAAACACCAATGCATTGCCGCATCTTCGAGATAAATTCGCGGCTAATTGGTTAGGTCCATATATGGTCACCGAAAGAGTGGGTAATGGAACTTATAGACTTGCCGCTTTAGAGGGAGAGGAAGAACCCGAACCACTTAATGTTATACACTTGAGGGCATTCTACGCATAGTTTGAATTTTATATGTACATATATACATGGCTTGTACAACAAAAAAAAAAAAAAACAAATAAAATAAAAAGAATTTGCATTTCATTGTTAGTTGCATACATCTCATTCAAAAACATTGCATTTCATGTGCATACATCTCATTGAAAACCATAACATTTCATTTTCAGCCATAGTTGCATATCATGTTAGAGACCATTCTATCTTTTGGATATAAAATTTGGTCAAGCAAAAGTCATGTTGCCTTAATCAGGGGCACCTTCATAAAATCCATCAAACCGAATTGTCATTCGTACACCCATTTTCCATTTGCACATATTTACATTGCCAAAATGTTTTCAACCACTCACCCATTCCTAGTGTTTTAAGCAAACTTCGAAATGCATGTCAAAGTTCTCTAGGGCCATATCACAAATTACACTAAATAAAATCTTGAGTATTGGGAAATGATTTCAAAAGCGGTCTTGAACCTATCACATTTTCACATCTTAAAAACATCTTGTGTCAAAGAGAGATAACACCATCCTTGGGTTGTGCCTTGAAGTGAAAAGGGTAATCCTCGTTTGTCCTATCATGCAAACATAGTCCATAAAACAGTGGTTCTTACCACTATCACAAGCAATCACAAAATATAAATATAAACAGAGTAGTAAGGATAGGGTAAAATTCTCATCATACTTCGGTTGAGAATCCGATTCCCCAAAGCTCTAAGGAAATGAACATTTTTCACACACCACCGATCCCAAATAAGTTGTAAGGATCGTACTACTTGTCCAAGTCAGACGGATAGGTAGTCATCCCAAAGGCTTACAAAGGTCAAAAACAACATGGACTATGGAGTTAACCTTCACCGGGGCTATAGACGCTTGACTGGAAGTGGAGTATACTCATTGCGTGGCGACATGTCTCTCCTCAAAAAGAGACCTCTGAATGCTCATACGGACAAACTAGCTTCGGGGTCTTCTCCATAACAGGGTTACCTAATTTATGCAAGATGAGGTTAATGAACACACTTGCACACACACAGGTTTTTGATTGCCTAGAGTCACTACCATGCTTCCGATTTGGTTAATGAACTCGCATGCACACACATTTGGTCCTAGTTGAATTAGGAAGTGTTAGTAAGTTTGTTTGATACCACTAGCATGTTTGAGTCTTTGTAAAACAGTCTTCCATATCAACCTCCATATCACCCTCCATATCTTCTTCCATATTCATGTCATTCCATACGTCATCCATTCACAAGCCACCAAGTTCGGTGCCCCTGATTAAACAATTATGATAACAGTTCACTAAATCTAACTATCTAAAAGTATGAGTGCTTCTTAGTGCATATTTCATTTACTTAGTCTCGCATTAATCATCTATAAGTTTGCATTCCATTCCATCACATATGCATCAAAAACATTAAAACATATAAAAACATGCATCACAAAAACATAAGCATTCACACAAAAGAGAGTAAAACACCAAATAAATAAAAGCCATGTATATATATATGTATAAAGGTCAAATTGTACAATGAATGCCAAAAGGCTACAATATACAATAGAGCACCAAGGCTCATAAAGAGTGCATCTAAGCACTAAGCTAACCATCAAAAGAGGACCCCTGAGACCTAGTAGGAGCCCTAGACCTAGTGGTGTGCCTAGAGGTACCCCTCATCCGCCCGAACTACCTCCAACCGGGCTGCCTCCGCTAGCCCCACTGCATCCAATATCTCCTAGTCTCCCGGGACAACGACCTCCTCATCCCCGGAATGATAGGGGAGAATCGGTGTCGTGCCTCTAACACCCTAAGCCGCAAAACAACAAAACAAAAATTTGTTACAAATTTTTCCAAAAAAAAAAAAACACATAATAAGTACTTGCTTAAATGAACAAATACCTCAACTGGCCGCACTGGCGCGTCCGCTCCCATCTCCGCCATAGCTCCCGCGTGCTTCACTCTCCCACACAACCTTTCACTCCACTTCACTCCACTCCCTCAGACGCACTTCTCTTAAGCTCGAACGCACAAATGAGCGAAATTCTCGCTGAAACTGTTTAAATAGCTGATTTTGGCGCCCTGAAACGCAGTAGGGCATTTCATGGCGGATTCAGACGCAGTCCTACGTCTGCAGAGCGCCTAAACACCGACGGGCGTCTTTGCCAACCACAAACGCAGACCGGCGTTTGGTGTCAGTATTGAATAAAGGAACAAAACTTGCAAAATTGAAGCTTACCTCCTCCAAATTTCATCAAATTGCATTCATCCATTCTTCTTATCATAATAAAACATTTTGTGAAGGTTACAACAACTTTGGACACAAATTTTGTCATTTCTCTCAAAAAGCGCATCATTCATCATTGTTTTACAAATTGAGTTAAAAATATTCAAAACCTTCACAAAATTAACCACATTCATCAATTCTTCTGATCTATCATCAATTTCATTCTTCTTTCATCATGCATATTTTTGCCAAATCAAATTAAAGTAAACCTCGTATCTAGTGGTATATTCTATCACCTTGGCGATTGCAGCGATTTGAATCCATGCAATTCGGTAAGAGGATTAAACCACCATAAGGACACTTACCATTTATCATCATCAATTATTTCACTGTTTGAAAATTGGAAATCAATTTTGGGTATTCTACTTTTCAAGTGACCTCATACCAAGATTAATTTGCTCAACAGCTTGTCATTGATGGCCTAGTTCATGGGGCCTTAAACATGGACAATCTTTCATATCGTCATTATTTTAAGTCTTGCTAGAGATTGTGGCTACCTAGGTTGATTGGTTCCGACCCGAGGAATTATCCATACAATCACTAGGAGCATCTCTGAGTTCTGGACTCTTTCATGCATCTTTCATCTCTGCATATCAATGGCGCCAACAAGGCAATTTCATCAACAGTATGGATTCACACACAGGAGTTGGGGCATCCGTTATCAATTTCTAATTTTCCTATAGTGGAATTCATCTTACATGATCATGGAATTTACAGTTTGGCAAAAATCCCTTTATAACCGTTGGGGCAGAAAACGGTCCATCTTTCACATCACTCATATCGTCTTCAATCATATTCTTTTCTTGGTTTGTACACCAACCCCTTTTCTGTTGGGACATAAATAGATGGTGCATGCACCAACCCTTTTTTTTCACCGTTGGGGCAAAAACGGTTCATTATCTTCCGAATTTCTTCCAATTGGCTTGTGAGAACCATTCTCGCTCGCCAATTGAGGGGGTAAGCTGAAAATTTTTAAATATTCTTTTATTCTTTGGTCTTCAAAGTTGTGCTTTAGTCTTGAGAGAGAGTTGCGTCTGATCCAACTTTTCAGGTGTCTTAAGTTTTTGTGCTACATTGTGTCTTCACACAAAGCAACTCAAAAAGGGGCATCTGTAGACACCAAAATCCAGCCACTTGTAAGTCATCTATACCTTCCTGCCAGCCACGTGTCACTCATCCATCCTTCCCGCCATTATTTGGCCCAAATCCACACTTTCCCACCATTATTTGGCCCAATTTCACTTTTCCCGCCATTTTTCATCCCCAAATTTATTTAAATTAATATTTATATATATATTTTAATATTTTAATATATTTTAATATATATATAAATAAAGTTTAAGTGATTTAATCTGAGCCATCCATCCTTCATTTAATCTCATCCGTCCATCCATCTTAATCCGTTTCACAACCTAGATTTATTCTCTACCCTTGGATCCACTTTAATCTTAGCCACACGTTCAAAGTGTCGTTAAAACCCTAAAGTGTGCCCTAAGAGTAGATTATAAATTGAGTCACCTTGATGGCTCAAACCCTATCTATCTCTTCTGCTAAACCTACTTATCTTCCCTATCTAAGTCTGGAGTTGGCTATTGCTGTTAATCCTGAGTCTTCTGAGTCTTCTACGGCCCTAAGTCTGAACTAAACCCTTTCGCCGCATCCATCGCCGCCGCCTGGTCTCGCCGCGTTAATAGGAAAAGGTATAGATTCGTCTAAAGCAAGTAATCTTTCTTTATGTATTAATCTACTGTTGAATTCTGCATTCTGTTTATTTTTATTTCATAAATCTAGGGTTTTAGATTGCTTCTAAGGGCTCACACAAGTGGAGCCCTCTTATTAGTTTCTAACTCTTTGATAATTTTAATGTGTGCAGGATTCTAGTGGTAGATCTGATTTGTTGATAGCAACTGCTTAGCCGGAGTGGTCCGAGCCAAAGGATACAACGAAGCCCACTCATTCTCGTTGAGGTTAAGGATACATTCTTCGGAGACGCCACCACATTGTGCCGCCTAGGGTTTCGGAGAACCCTAGCACAAATTGTAACTTTGTATCACGAAAAGGGTTACAGGCCCCGTTGTACTTAAAAGGAGTTTCTAAACTCCATTGATTAATAAAAATCATTCATTTTGTACAACTGTTCTGCATTCCTTTATTGTGATTTCTTTATTTCTGTTTGGCGTTGTATCTTTAATCTACAGTAAATTGTTTTGTGCCATTTGGAGTTAAAAGATTTTTGAAAGAGTATTTTATTGAGAAGTGATTTATGTTATTTTAAGGAAAAATGATTTTATTCTTGCCAAAGTTCTTTTTGTCATTAAAATTGATTAAAGAGGTTTTGAGTTATTTTGGTAGAAGTTGAAATTATTTTAGTTGGTATTTTATAAGGTGTTATTGGATAAATATTTTATGTATGTTGTTGGTTGTTTTTGAAAGGTGGAGTGATAAGGTGTAATTGAGTTTTTGCATTATATTGTGAGAAATATTTATCTTCTAACCTCTTTAAGTTTGACATAGAAGTGATTGTGGTTGTGGCAGATTTACAAGATCCCTTCACCATCAAGAAAAATGTATGAGCACATTCTTCCATAGTTGAGTTGATTGATTGGTTTTCTGAAAATAAGTTTGGAGTGAAAAGGACTTGATTAGGGTTTCCTTTTCGAGAGTGTTTGAGTTAATGCTTCAAGGTTTTATAGAATAAAGAGTTGTTAAAACCTTGTTTATAAGCATTGTTGTTGAAGCCATTGGTTTTGTGAAGAACTTGAGTTAGGATTTTGAAAAGAACATGAGTATCATTGTTATGTGAAGATTATTTATAAGCATTGTTGTTGAAGTGAGTTGTTGTGCAAAGAACTTGAACTAGGGTTTGAAAAGAACATGAGTATCATTGTTATGTGAGATTTGTTGTTGAGCATTATTGGAAATATTTTGAGTTGGTTGATATATGCTTGGACTAGGGTTTAATGAGAAAGGGGTATTTTATCAAGTGATTGGTTGAGTAGAGTTGATTGCCTAGTCAAGTGGTTGTGTGAAGTGATTGTTCAAGTTCCTTAAAAAAAACTATTCTATATTTTGTTTTGAGTTGAGAAAGAGATTGAGCATTGAGTGTAGAACATATTGAGTCTCTAACAATTTTCTTTATGTTTCTATGAGAAGACAAGTTTTGTGTGGACTTGTTAAGTATATTTGAGGTAAGTATTTGAGAAGACTTGTGGATTGATTTTGTGTGAGATTTTTATGGAAAGCTTACAATACAGATTTGGATAAGTTCTATGTGGACTTATTGAGAAGATTTGGTTAAGTTTTGAGTGAGCTTGTTAAACATATTTGGACAAGTTCTGAGTGGACATGTTGAACAGATTTGAATAAGTCCTGAGTGGACTTGTTGAGAAGATTTGGACAAGTTCTGAGTGGACTTGTTAAGCAGATTTGGACAAGTTCTGAGTGGACTTGTTGAGAAGATTTGGACAAGTTTTGAGTGGAATTGTGGAGCAGATTTGGACAAGTTTTGAGTGGACTGGTTGAGCAGATTTGAGCAAGTTCCATGTGGACTTGTTGAGAAGATTTGGATAAGTTATGAGTGGACTTGTTGGGCAGATTTGAGCAAGTTCTGAGTGGACTTGTTGAGCAGATTTGTGTTAGATCGAAGGACTATGTTTAGTGCAAATTTGAGATAGAGCTTTGGAGGTGATAAAGCAAAGAGGATAGTGGTCTCCAATGGATAGAGATCCATCAGCGAGGGCAGTGAGGATAGGTATTTTGAGTGGGGACAAGAGTCTTCAGTGGAGAGAGATCCACAATCCAATGTAGTGGAGGTAGTAGTATTCTAGAGGATCACCAACCAGAGCAGAGGATAAGGAGTTCTACTATGGATAGATATCCATGAACTTGATTTAGGGGACTGGTATCTCCTTTGGACAGATGTCCATAAACATTGTAATAGAGAAAGGATTCCCAAGAGATTGATCGAGAAAATTTTAGTGAAATATTTTCTCCGTGGAGTAGCCCACATTGGGTGAACCATGTAAATTGTGGTGTCTCTATTATGTGTGATATTTTGTACATTGCTTTGATTACTGCTACTGATATTGCTATATATACATTGCATAACATTGATTGGGAAAGAAAAGTAAAAATTGGTCTTATACCGTTCACCCCTCCTCCCTCAGTATAAGCTTGTGTTCTTCATCTCATGATCCTTAAATTGAGCATGTGGATGAACCATTAGGATCTTATCTTGGGGTTGTACAACCTCCAGTTCCCCCATCATGCAATATGTAGTACCATCATGCATAGAAGGTATGTAGGCACGATATGCACCCATTAAATGCATGTCCAAGCATGATGCTATAGATGCATATATAATGCATGCACCACCAGAGACCATATGGTATGCACCCCTAGAGCACCACCACATCACCAAAAAATCTAGAGTGCCACTTAGCCATCGATGGTTTCTTATTCATAGTTGATGAATCTCTATGCAAGATTTTTTTTTATGTTTGTTTGAATTCTACCATGGCCAATTGGGATTAGCAATGGGAGATCCTATTTAGGAGATGTGTTGTCTCTAGCTTTGGAGTAGCTAAATGAGGAGGAAGATAAATTTTACCTTGAGAATATTCCTTGAGAAACTACACGATAAGGATAGATATGGATGGCACATTGAATGTGAAAGTGGTTTGCAGGAGCAATTTATTTATGTATGACAGGCATGCATAAAAAAAAGGGATGACACACGGAGTGCTTGGTACCATAGAAATATGTGCCACCTAATGCCTTGCTTAGCATGCAAGGCACACAACATATAGGTTCCATCATGTGTAGAAGGTGAAATACCATAGGAGGGCACTCCATACTAAATGGATAGTCCAATTCTACTATGGATTCACCTAAATTGAAGGTTATAATATGCGAATTCAAAAATATTTCGATAGCCATTGACCATGGAAATGAAAGGCAAGGAGTTTATTAGCGATATTACCATCAAAATTCTTAAAAAGGCTAGAATTTGCAAATGGCATGTGAGGTTGAATTTATAAGGGAGAGAAAAAAAACTAAGCACGATGGCACCATACATACAAGTAGTGACTTCCATTTATGTTGCCATCCACATTAGGGATGCAAAGGTGACACACATGGCCTATGTGGTGGTTTTTTCTTACCCTTCGATCCCTAGTAACCCTGATAGTGGTGATGGATAAAACTAGTTTGAAGACAAGCAAGGGTATCAATTGCAGGAGGGAACAATGTTTGTAGGTGAAAAATAATGAAATATTAAAAAAAACCTAAGGTTTTGTTATAGCCAATCAAAATGCAAAAAATTATTTTCCAATGGTAGCATGACACATGGTTCCAATACGACCTCATGTTTAGAATCAACAACAACCAATACACAATTGATAGGTGGAAAATTTGCATTGGCTTTTGGTGCTAAGCATGGTAGTGCAAAATTCACAAAGTTGTGTAGTGGTTTGGTAGGAAATAGCGTAGGAACCATTGACTTCTTGGGAGCTATTGACTCTTGCTCCAGCAATTTGTATTGATCAACTATTCAAGAATATTCCAAGAAGAATATTCCTAATGCTATTTGATTGAATATTCTTTAGAATATTCTTTTAGGCCATATTGTAAAAGGCTATGAACCTATATTATTTTGTTGACTAGGAGAGGCATGTTGTTTTCTCCCAAATCAAGGCTTGATTTATATCTGACTATAGTCTTACATATAGTCATTGGAAATAATTTTATGAGTCGAACACAATGGAGATGTCCATTCTCATTTTTGAGCCCGTTTCATATGTTGTTTTGGACCTCAAATTTTGTTCTAACATGGAGTACACTTTCTATTGAACAACACTCCATCAATACACATCAAGCATTCCATTCTCATCCTCTCCTCATCCACAAATTAATGTGTTGAGTTGAAGGAGAGCATGAGGATGTTTATCAAGCATTACATTACCCTCCTCTCCTCCACAAATTTATGTGTTGAGTTGAAGGATATAATGAGTATGTTTAATATTTTAGCACAAATTTTGTTAGCTTTTGAGGATGTATGTTGTGGAGAAATCTAACACAGGTCCTAATGAAATATAGGAAATATGAAATAAAGTGAAACAATAATATGACTGAAATATGCTATATATAGAAAATATGAAATTACAATGTAGTATGGAGGAAATGGATACTCCATTACTATGAACTAAAGAGCTTCATGGTACTCCATATGGGAGCACCACTATCTAATACACTGCACTAGATGAGAACTTGAATTCCTATCTTCTTGATCATATAATCTATAACTATGAGTCCCTTTATATAGGAATATAGATTCCTTGGCCAACACTCTACCTAGTTGTACAAGGGGATACCTTGCACATTGCCACTTGTGTATTTATTACATTGCATGAAGTAACTAGATAACTTCCCCCTAAAGTAATCTCCTATCCTAACTATGTATCTAAGGTGGTACATTTACATGACCCAAATGATATAATATGCTCTAACTCTAACACCCCCTTGTATTACATTATTTGGGTATTGAAGACTTCAATCTTCAATATCGATCTTCTTCTTGAGTATGATCTTCAGCTTGATGTTCTTTGGCTTGATATGGTCCTCTTTAATTCATGTTGCATTGTATGTCTTCTTGCATTGGTTCTTCTTCTTATTCTTTATTAGAGTCAGTACTTTCATAGGTGGATGTGCTAGCACCTGATTCTTGCAAATAATTTTTTTCTTTGCTTTCATCCTTGTCATCATTCTTTGTGTCCTATATAGGATCATCTGAACATACACTTAGAGCATCATGATAATATTTTGAGTTAGTAGAACTTGAAGTGCTAATACTGCATGAGGATTAAAATATCTTTGCTAGTGAGGATTCATCTAATTCTATTTTTAGCTTAAGTATTTCTATCAATCCTTTCTATTCTACATTTTTGTCCTTATAACATTTGAATGTAAGTAGTGCCATGTATAGTATGCTTCCGTATTCTAAAGGAATTTTAATGTCATTATTTCCTTTGTCAATTTCTTCAGTGAGTTGAGCATGTAGATAGTGCACCATCATTTCAAACCTATATTTCATAGTTCATTTTGTATCTTTTTTGACATAGAAACTTATAAATATATGTCTACCTCAAGTAATAAATATGTCTACCTCAAAAAAGGAATCAAGAAACTTAGAAACTTAGGAATAAATATGTTGACATAGAAACTTAGAAATTTTTTAGAAGACTCTATTTCAAAAAAGGCTATAAATATGTCTACCTCAAGTAATACAGTAAACAATGATATGAACAACACTATTAGAAAAGAGAGAGCAAGTGTCATAAAAAGTGGAATCAAGAATTCACTTATAAAATCTGAAGGAAACTTAGATCCTATGTCAAAAAGGATACAAAATGAACTAAGGAAAAATTAACATTTTTAAACTCTAATTCTTGTTATATTTTGCAGATTTTAGAATGATAATAATGTCTCTGTATTTGGCTTAGAAACACTTAACCCAGACTTCCTTTTTCTAGCTTTTAACAACTCTAGTATGGTGCTTTTAAAAAATTAAAATTTATAGTTATTTCCAAATATTAATGTTCTTTAGTAAACCTATTTTTATAGCCTTTAATAATTTGATATTTATTATTTTTTTTGATGTAGTATTCCTTATAACTCTCTTGCAATAATATAAATTCAAGTAGAAATCCTTATTTCTCCTATGTTTTAATATTGCAAATATTTAGGCTAAGTTAATAGTTATTCCCCCTTAGATATTGCTTTCAAATATGGTTGATTTATATTGATATTTCAACCTTATAATATACCTTATAATTCCCTATTTAATTAAAGCAATCTTGATGAAGTATAAAACTTCCTTTTAGTGTTGTATTTCCAATGTATTCGATGTAGGTTTTGGACATGTATGACAGTCCTCTTAATGCCTTCTCCTTGAATGTTATGGTGAATGTTGATTCACCTTTGAATTATTGTCTAAAGGTAAGGTGTCTAGGCAAGAAATATAGCTATAAAATCAATAAGGGTGTGACCATCTAAGGTTAAACAATCATAGTTGTAAATCATCTAGGGCTAGACAGTCACAACTATGATTCGTCTGGTGACTCCAAATATGAAATATAGTAACTACAAGGATATAAAAGGATGAGGAAGTTTGGGCTACATAGGAGTAGAAGATAAGATTTCTTGAAGCAATAAAAAGAGACCTAGAGGAAGAAGCAAACAAGATAAAAGTGTTTGAAAGTAAGACAACAATAAAGGGAGTTAAGTTCGGGTCCACTACGACCAGCTTTGGGAATTGCCTAGTGAGCGATCATGCCAATATTATCTTGGGGTAGGCAATCTCCACTACTAGAAACCTGATAGTTTGTCCCTCATGGTTTCTTCCCAATTTTTGATGGTCCAGTTAGGATGCACTAGGTTGCCATTGGAACTCCCATTGACCACGCACCTTGTTTGAGCTCTTTCCAAATTCAACCATCACCCCACCCTAGTATTAACTTCCACCACCCTGAAAGTGTACCTACGTTAACCATCGCTACATCCCCATGAAGTTGGAAACTTCATGCTAATTCTCCCTTCCCCCTTAAGCCCTAGCCTCCTTTATATCCAACTCTGGTCTACCAATATCCCCATTTTGTTTCTTCTCGCCCTTGTGCCCCTTCGGCTCCATGTGTTCCTATCTTTCCCTGGGTCTCTATCTGCCCAAATCCCTTCTATGTTGGCATAGCCTATGGGCATTTGAATTTAAGAGTTACCAAAGCCTTAGAATTATTCCTTTCAATTCCATGGTGGCCATTTTTATGGAGCCAACCCACCTAAACATGAGAAGAATTGCTCAGGTGTTCATGGATGCAAAAGGGTTTACCCCTTTTCTACGTAAATTTTAAGGTCCTAACGATGAAATCACCAAGGATTTCATGGAAACTTGGTGCAAGGGTGAGGTTCGGGTTCATGGAGTACACTTCAAGCTTTCAATGGAGTTGTTGTGCGAGGTGATGAGGCTTCCCCTCATAGGACGGTTCATTCGATGAGATAAGCACAATTGGGAGGAGGAGATCGACCAGTTCCTGGACAAGGGCAAGAACTTAGGCTAGGACAAATCCACTTTGCTCTGCTCTTCCTTGCCCAGCCCTTGGGATGAAGCCATAGTCCCTATAATGCAATATGTGACCTACCATGACCCCGAGAAGGCCATAGTTTCCACATTAGCTTCATCAACCACCTTCGTGAATCCAAGTAGGTGTGTCCCCGATTATCTGCTTTACTTCATTACTGTATCCATAAAGAAGTTACAAAAAACCCATGCTAAGCCCCTTCACTAGGGCCTTCTTGCAGTCATTTTCTACCATGTTGTGGCCAATCACCCTCCCAACAAAGGAGTTCCTCCCCTAGCATCCAACCCTCCCCCTGATTTCCCTTCCTTATTTGATAAATGACCTCTCAACTCTCCTAAATATGGTAAACCCAACCTAGTGGATCAGTGTAAGGCCTCTCCCCCTAAGAGTGGTTGACGTAATATCTTGAGGAAGAGGAACCCTACATGGGACACTCCTCCAATCCCTAGGTCTTCTGCTCGGTTGAAGAGGCCCAAGAAGGAAAATACACCCTCCCTTCAACACATAATTTCAAACTCTGAGAGTGGTAGCAAAGCATCCGCCACCCAGATCCTCCTAAATATGGCCATTAAATTGATGGCCAACATTACCAGCCAAGTGAATGCCATTATAAAAATTCTCAAGTAGCTCATTCGTAAGTGAGGCGAGGACTCTAATGACCAGGAGGACACAATAAAAATCTAGGATGCGTGGGATCTATTTTATGAGGGGTCCCAACTTAGTGGCTAGGGATAACTTTGGTTATGTGGGACTTGATGGTTTTTTTTTTAGCATTTGGCTTCCTCTGTTGTTTCAATATTTTTGTAGCCAGGGGCCGGTATTGGGATTTTCTATTAAATTTTTGTATCAATATACTTTTGGGTGTTGGTCCAAGGCGATGTCTAAGTTTATTTCCAAGGTGCTAAGGCCCTTCTTGTTATAAGGTTTTGGGATCCTCTTAAAAAACCCATTTTGTATATAAAATTTAATTTGAAAAAAAGAAAGGGAGTTAAGTTAAAGAAATAAAGGAATTGAAACAATAGAAGGAACCTAGACTAACTCACACAAGAGGAATGCTACTAGCAAGATAATGCAAAGGATAAGAAACAATTTTCTATGGATGAGAAAGGGGGATGACAAAGCAAATAAAATGAAATCTATGCTATAAAAATAATAATGCAAAGAAATAAGCTCTACTCCTACTGACAACAAAGAAAGTGCATTAAATAAAGACTAGTCTAAAGGTATAAAAAAAACTCTACTCTACCTTGATCTAGGCATAAGACTATTATCACAAAGAAATAGATGACCATAAAGAAAATATATTCTATAGAAACAAAGAAGAATCTATTCTAAGAAAGAAAAAGTACATAAATGAAATTCTAATCAAATAAGGAACTTAAAACAAGCAATTAAAAGCTATGCTAGAAAAATAATTAAACCATGAAAATAAAAGCTAGTCTAAGAAAGTAGTAAATGATGTAGAAAGACAACTAATCTAGTAAAAAGTGATAAAATCTAAAAATAAATTCTATTCTACAAAAGCAAGAGTTTGAAGATTAAATAAAATCTACTTTAATAAATTATGAAAGAATGGTGATGATGATGGTGAGATTCATTAACCTTGGCGATCTACCTTCTTTTGATTGCACAAGGTGCAAGGTGTAGCACCCTAAAATTGGCGCAGTTAAACCATCAGTAAAAAGATCAAAAATTTGAATTTTAACCCCCAAAACTGCCCGTTAACCGCTCATCTCATTTTTCATGCCATTTTTAGAATTTGTTTTTACTGTTGGACGATATCGTCGCCGATATGATGATATCATCCCAGATCGGACGAATTCATCTGGGACAGAACATCCAGACGATTTCGTCCCAAAACCAATTTTTTATAATTAGCTTCTGTTTCAACAACCTCTCCAACTCGGTCAGAAGAGTGTCTATGCGGTTGGAGATTCCTACGTTGGAGATATCCCAGATTGGGATGATCCCCAACCTCCTAACCTCCCCCTAATCCTATATAAACTTGGGATTTTCCTAGTTTATTCCCCTGGCTGATCATTTCCCTGCAACTCTAGTTTTTTTGCTATATTAGAACATCCTCACCCCATCATTGGCATTTGTATTTTCAGGTTTTATTGTAGGATTTTACTGTTTTTCAGCTGGAGGAAGCTCGGATCATCGCAAACGATCCAACATGATTTCGGATGATCCTGATGAGATCGGCGATGATCTTATACGATTGCAGACAATTTCGACTGCAGTTCATATTGGGGGCAACCAGAGCCCTGAGTTTGCATTTTCTACCTTTCTCTCTTATTTAATTATGCATTAGATCGATTTATTTCTGTTATGCATCTCGGAGTTCACCTCATTTAGCATATTTGCATGATAAAATTTAAAATAAGTTATTAAAGCAGTTCATACCATTTGATTTATTATCTAGATTTATTATTTAAGCATTTATACTATTATTTCTATCATTTTGCATCATTCTTGCTATTGCATTTTCGGTTTTTGGTGCCTATTTCCATGATTGTAGGTTTTTGACGAATTTTTATGATGAATTCATCAGGTCACTGATGATTTTGTCTGATCTTAGATGATCTCCTATGATTTGAGATGATTCTATACAATTACAGATGATCCTATCATATCCGGGATGATCTGGACTCCTACAAGCTTTAGAATATTCATCAGACATCAGGAATCAGGTGTATTTCTTTCCATTTCACATAGTCTCTATATTTAAGATTCATTCATGTTTGCTGTCTGCATATAAACCCAAAATTTCATATAGAATAGCTTAGATCCATTTTTGCCAACCTAGGAATATGAATGATTGAATATAAAATGAACACATCAAACCCATTATCAACATAGGCACGAAAACTACCACTCAAATTTTCCTGATGAACCCCACCATCCGTCAAAAGTTCACCCTTATACCCCTCCCCCGAGAGACATGACCTTCAAATGGCCTCTCCATCCAAGGTATTGTCCCATCCTTCTCGCATCCCCATTCCAGGGCACGGATCCTTTAGCCTGAAGGTAAGGGTGCAAAAAATTTGGGCTTTATACAAGGGAAGAGCATACATGAAGTAGGAAGCCCCTATTAGTGTGAAATGATTATATGAAGTGAGATTATTTAACCTAGAAATATGTACACCCTTTTGATATCCTAGATTGCTCTTTGGTGCAAGGAGAAAGCATATGAGATCTACCTTCCTATTTAGTGTGAGTATGAAGTATGCAATAGAATATGAGAGATGCAAAAAACCTAAGAGGAAACAAAATTTGATTAACTCAAAATTAGGTATTAAGATGATATGATTACCTTTGTGAAATCAAATTAAAAAATTTAGGACATAGCCTCCTACTTGAGGTCCTACACTACTTTAGGGATTAACAGATATTATAGGTCTACTTCTATGGCCAAGACTATTCAAGGAATCTCAACTATCTGGATCTAGATGATCCTTGGATAGGGATTGTTTATCCCTAGATGATCAATGCTAAAGAGGGTGTTTGGCCAATTGTGTCTGATGATTGTGTTTTTTGCTCCGTAGAGGTCAATTTTATCAACTTTTCTATGTAGGGCAGTGCAAAAAATTTTATTAGAAGGTAAATTTTATGATGAAAATCAAAAGGAGAATAGAATTTTTTTAATAATAAGCCATGATAGCAAAGAAAACAAGCTTACTAAAAAAAAATTGATAACAAGCTTAACTAATAAAAGCTTTGATTTGTATATTAAACTAAGGCCTAGGCAAATAAATGATGATGCTTGAAAGAGAGGGAAGGTGACAAAACCTAGGCACACCAAATTTGACACACCTAAATTTATTGTGATGTGATGTGTGATACTGATACCTGAATAGTGGGTATGTATCTGAGCAACAACACAATGGATTTGAGACCTAGGTGTAGACGACGAGAGACTAGCTTAGTGGGTATCACTCTGGATTACTTTAGGATTTTGATGATGATGTTTTAAATCTAAAAAGTGAATAGAACATAGTAAAATAAGCAAAGAAACATGGAAATATAAAAGGAACACACACACAAGACATATGCCAAAATAAATTACAACAATAACATGGTTAATCCTACTACCTAGAAAAAAAGTGGAAAATGTCAAGGCGTGGTCAAGGTAAGGGTCCCACTATGATCACCATATATGTGACAAGGTAGATGCACCATTTCATTTACTCAAGTAAAATATGATATTACAAATACAATATTTTATTTTTACAAATGTCCCTTTTGAGGGCATTTTACAGTAGGACCTCCAAAGTGGAGAGTGTCCCCTTTTAGCAAATATTACAATAATGGCGCTATACAAGAGGTCTTTCTTTGCCACCTTGAGGGTTGGGTGGGTTTTAAATCTCTAGTTTCTTGACCACCCTAGGTTGAATGGTTCTTCAATTCACCTGCATATAGCCCACAACAAGAGATTAGTAGCATCAAGTGGGCCTATTTTGATTAGGCCTAAATATTATAAAAGGATGTAAACAATGAACTTGATAAATCTTGCTTAAAATGAAAACATGGCTTCAAAATGCCATGAAACTACTAAAAAATACCTTACATTGATGTTTTATCTATTATTGAGATTTTTATTAGGTGTTGTCTCTAGTATGATACCACCAAGGTATAGGCGATCTCTTCTGCTCACCATCTAAGGGTAGGTAATCTCTTTTACTCATCCTCTAGGGGTAGGAAGCCTCTTCTCTGATGCTTGATCGATGCTAAATTTTTTTATGGACCTCCAGTAGGTTGTGAAGAGATCCTCATAGTAGTATGATGAAGGTTTGGTGCTTTGTTTATGTGTAGCTTCAAAAATGGGGTGTAGGCATGGTGAAAATTACATTCATCTTCATGGCCATGGAGCAATATGAAAAGTGAATGGGCTGCAATGGAGGATTGAACACACAAATGAGGTGTGGTAATTTTTACAATATTTTGGCTTTTAAAATCATGCGTTGTTGTAAATGGAGGAAGGAGGCATTTATAGATTTTGTGTAAGGGAAAGGGGGTGATGACTAGGAAGTGACATGATATTATGCCATAGGCATGCTCGAGGTGTGATGGGACATGGAAAATCTAGATATTTCTATTTAGAAGAATGTGCACCCTCCCATATTAATGACCTTGGATGGATAGAGTCCTCACCCACCCACGTGGCATATACACATCATGTCACATAAATGCACTTAGGTGAGGAGGATCCTCACCCTTCCCAAGTGTCATAAATGGGCATAGGGAGTGATGAAAGTGCATGGGAATTTGGATGAGGTAGGGTGATGTGGCCATATTATAGGGTCAAAGGGGAAGACTAGAGGGGGTAGACACATTTAATAAGGAGGATGGGGAAGGAATTTTAAGTTTTTAAAAAGGGAACAAAGTATTGAGGGGATATTAGGAACTAATTAGGGATTTTTGGAAATTTGGGGAGGTTTGGTGAATTTATTAGGATTCGAGAGGTAGGGATATTATAGGGATTTTATTAGAATTTCTCTTTATCCCCTAACTAGAAATTTTATGGATTTATCTAGAAATATATGGATGGATGAGCCTGGGTAAAAAATAATTTTGCTTAGTTAGCAATTATCACAGTAAAAGAGCAAGCAAAAAATAATATTGCATGTATGAAGATATATTTTATATTGAGAATATAAAGGATTGATATTTGGTCTCTGGTTCACTTCACTTGCAGAACATCTATGTATGAATGATTGTATATTTCTAATTATTGTTAGCTTTTGATGCTAGATACTTAATGAGAAATCAATCATAGGATATAAAATAAGCACGCAATATTAAATATTTGATAATGGTAATATACTAAGCATGTAAAACTCATAAAAAACTTTTTAAACTACTTATAAAACTACCATTAATGAAGGCTCACAAAAATAGTACAATGATTTAAAATGGAGGTCTCATACTCCATATTTATTACATGTTCTACATTATATCTAGCATATCAAACTACTCCTATACCTTATGCTATCTATCAATAGTAAATCTCACATATCTTATCTATCAAAGGCCTATATATAATGAGATGTGAATCTTGGCCTTATACCTACCTATGACTCTTCATATTCCCATTCTATGGACTCATGTACACATGGAAAACATGTACATTTACATCATGAAGTACTTGGCATATTCTAACAATACTTGTTCATTTATTACATTGCATAAAGTAAATACTCAAACCCTAATCTAAGACACACTCCTAATATAAAGATGTACCCAAGGTGGTACATTAATATGTACAAAATAATGTAATATATTCCAACAATTATAATCTATTGAATGTTCATGGTATTAATTATGCTTCTTGGATTCATACTTATGATTCATTCTATTGTTTTAAAATTTGTAATATGAAAGATATAGATTGTAGAAATAAATAATCTGTGACTTGTAAAAAAAAATTGGTTGATCTATTAGGTAATTTACTTATTTTCTCAACTGCATAGTATTTTTAGACCAATAGTTGGTCAAGATATTTACTATTGAAGCCTCACAACTTCTAGGTCATTCAATTTTGGTCAAGATATGTGGGCATACAACATTTACATAGGTATATTTTTAGACCAATAGTTTTTGGCACACCCAGTTGGACCCAAATCCCACACCATTATAATAGACCAGAGATTTGGTGATACTCTATTCTCATAGATCATATCAATCACTTGATAACTCTGTTCAAATAGAAACCTAAAAATATTTGCATATCCATTTCAAGAAAATTATTAATACCAAGCTACTATGTTAAGTCCTATGATACATGATCATAAGATAAGAATTTACAAGATCAGAGGAACCTATAGAATTTCTAGAACTACACCTTGGCAATTTTAGAATACATCATGTTCTATCTTATGAATCAATTTTGTCCATAGTCCTCATTGAATATTTGACCAACACAACCAATCTTACTCCTATGTTCCCTCTTAATACAAAAATAGTAATGGTTGAAAATCAAAACCAAACCCTTTAGGACTAACTAACCTGGAATCATACAAGTCCTTTAAATTTTCTCATCTAGATCACTGTTCCCTAGCCAGCCTTAAAAGCACTATAAACATATTATGGCACTGGAAATATAGCTTATGAGCACTATCAGGATGTAGCATCACTAGCTGTAGCACCCTAAAATTGGCGCAGTTAAACCATCAATAAAAGATAAAAAATTTGAATTTTAACCCCAAAAATGCCCGTTAACCTCTCACCTCATTTTTCACGCCATTTTTAGAAGTTTTTTTGACCGTTGGATGATATCATCGCCGATCTGAAGATATCTTCCCAAATAAAACGAATTCATCTGGAACAGAACGTCCAGACGATTTCATCCCAAAACTAAATTTTCATAATTAGCTTCTATTTCAACAACCTCTCCAACTTGGGCAGAAGCGTGTCTACGCGGTTGGAGATTCCTACGTTGGAGATCTCCCATATTGGGATGATCCCCAACCTCCTAACCTCCCCCTAATCCTATATAAACTTGGGATTTTCCCAGTTTATCCCCCTGGCTGATCATTTCCCTGCAACTTTAGTTTTTGTTGTGTTAGAACATCCTATCCCCCATCATTTGCACTTGTGTTTTCAAGTTTTATTGTAGGATCTCACTATGTTTCAGCCGGAGGAAGCTCGGATCATCGCAGGTGATTCAACCACAATTTTGGATGATCCTGTCGAGATCGACGACGATCTCGTACGATTGCATATGATTTTGATTGTAGTTCAGATTGGGGGCAATCAGAGCCCTAAGTTTGCATTCTCTATCTCTTTTTCTTATTTAATTGTGCATTAGATTAATTCACTTCTGTTCTACATCTTGGAGTTCACCTCATTTAGCATATTTGCATGATAAAATTCAAAATAAATTATTAAAACATTGCATCCCATTTGATTTGATATATGGATTTATCATTTAAGCATTTATATTCTTATTTCTATCATTTTGTATCATTCTTGCAATTGTATTTTTTGTTTTTGGTGTCTGTTTTCATGATTGCAGGTTTTTGATGAATTCATTAGGTCGCTGATGATCTTGGCTGATATCAGATGATCTCCTATGATCTGGATGATTCTGTACAATTACAGATGATCCTATCATATCCGGGATGATCTGGACTCCTACAAGCTTCAGAATATTCATCAGACATCAGAAATCAGGTGCACTCTTCTCCATTTTAGATATTTTCTATATTTAGGATTCATTTATGTTTGTTGTCTTCATATAAACCAAAAATTTCATATAGAATAGCTTAGATTCATTTTGGCCAACCTAGGAATCTGAATGATTGAACATAAAATGAACACATCAAACCCATTCTCAACCTAGGCATGGAAACTACCACTCAAAGTTTCCTGGTGAACCCCACCATCCATCGAAAATTCACCCTTATACCCCTCCCTCGAGAGGCGCGACCTTCAAAGGGCCTCTCCATCCGAGGTATTGTCCCATCCTTCTCGCATCCCCCTTCCGGGCACGGATCCTTTATCCTGAAGGTAAGGGTGCAAAAAATTTGGGCGATACATTTTGGTGAACCCGACGTGAAACTAAAACACCTTTTGAAAACAATCCAAAAAAAAAAAAACATTATTAAGAACATCTAGAATCATTAGACAATCGTTAAATTTGCATATCATACTTAGATGGTAGATTATAATAGAAGACGAGTTGTCACCATAAATGTTGAAAATCAATTAACGACCATAGAGATTACTTTTGTGCTTAGAGTACCTCAAACAAATAGAGCCCAATCTTTGTGGGACGAACTTGATAGGAGATTGGGTATTATTGAATCCAGATCTGTAGAACTTAGGCAAATTAAGAGGTTTGTCCTAGATAGAATCTTGGATCCTGATCAAGTGACTTTGTATCATGAACTTTAGAGAGCTTGCCATAGGTGGTTAGCCGATAAAAGAGCACTTGTGTCTTCTGAATTATACACCTTTGAGGAATACCTTGAGAACGCAATTGTAGTGCATAAATTTCTATCTCGTATAGAGGATCAAGAAGTCGTTCTTACGAATAGAAAGATATGGAATAGAGTTCCTAGAGTTGTGTTGTATCGAGAGTATTGCCATGAACTTTATTTTTACATGTCAGGGTCTGAAGTAGATCATATTACCATAGCACACTTTGTCAAATTCTTGAAAAACCACTTCCAATTTGAAGAGGAGCATTTCATGACTCCTGATGAACTTGACCCTATCAATGATATCCATAAACTATTCATAGAAAACTAAGTCATTCTTTTTACTATTGTTATTTCTTGCAACTAGCATGTTGTTTGTTATTTTTATTCTCACAAAATAATAATATAATCACACAAAAAAAAAACAAAACAAAAACAAAACATTTTCCTTTTAAAGTATTATAGTAGGTATATAGTTAAAATATATACCTCTCAACCCTACCGCATATATATATATATATATATATATATATATATAAGTATATATATTTTCTAAAACCTAAGTTTAGCACAATGCCTAGACTTAGGAATGGAAAACAAACCGAAGAAGATGAAGATTGGTTAGGAAGACCATTAATCGACCAAAATGTCCCTCCTGAGGACCAAGTTCCGGAAGAAGGAACCCTAGACCAGCAAGAAGAAGAGCTTGTTGTAGGAAATGAACAAGAAGAAACTGTTAGAGAGGAAGGATCCTCATCCCCTAAAATGTCTTCGGGAGGAGCTATCACTTTTGAAAACATGGAACAATTCTGGAAGTTCATTAACACTAATATTGGTGTTTTTAATAAAGCAGCCCATATGGACAAGGATCGAATTAGTGACACTCAAGCAACTCTAGAAGAAGTATTTCAAACACGCACTAATCCCTTGTCCTTTATTGATCAAGAGAGTGATCAAGTTGGACCATCCAATTTGGATATGGTAGCTGTGATTCAAAACATACAACAACAACAGGTTACCCAACCATCTAAAGTGCCTGTTAACAAGCCTAGGGTCATTCCCGCACAAAATAAACCATCATTTACTACTCTATTTCACCAAGCTCTTGATCAACATACCTCAAATCAACAAAAACCCAAAACAAAACCAAACACCAATTACCAACAATCTGGGGTACAACATAATACTATTACAAATCCCCTTCATAATACTCTTCCTACCAACACTTTGCATAATAGCAATATAGCATCTAATCCTTATGTCACACCATCATACACTCATAGATCCCATACCTATGTCCCACCGAACCAATATGGTGGAAAAACTAGTAATATTGAAACCATGGTGAAACAGCTAGTTTCCCGCATGGACCAGATAGATCCCTACCATCCCTCGTACAACTATCGAGAGATGTGTAGTCAGCCTTTAGATCCTATAGTCGTAGCACAACCGTATCCTAAACATTTTCCTATGCCTGTTCTTCCCATATATAAAGGAACCGAAGATCCCATAGAGCATCTTCGTATGTTTAGGATAGCATGTCATGATATATCACATGATGACTTGTTATTACTAAAAATGTTCCCAAAAAGTTTGGGAGGAATGGCATTAGAGTGGTATTATCAATTACCCACTAATTCTTTGAGGAATTTCGAAGAAACTGTCGAGTCTTTTGTTCATCAATTTAGTGCCTACATCGAAAGACATGTGACCATTAAATATTTGTATAACTTAAAATAGGACAAAGATGAATGCTTTGCTGATTTCCTAGCTAGGTGGAGACAGTTGATAGGAAAATTGCACTTTGTGTTACCTTATAGGGAGATGTTGGACATCTTTATTAATAATTTGCAAGAACAACTATCTTACGAATTATCAATCGCTACCTTGACCACCTTCGATCAGGCTATAGACTTAGCCCGAAGAGTGGAAGATGCTCTCATTAGGAGAGGCCAGCTTAAAAAGAAATACGATGAGAAAACATCCAAAAATCAATATAAGAATAAACAAGTTGTGGGTGATGGAGTCACCGATAGCAGAAATATTGCTAATGTTAATGCTGCAAAGACAACGGAGAAGTTTGTACTGAAACCTCCTGATAGACCTCCTTGAGAATTTACTAGGTTAAATCAACCTTTATCAACTATTCTATCGCAATTATTAGAACGAGGTTTGATTCAATTACCAAATATCTAGGAACCTGATCCAACTATACCCGGATACAGAGCAGATTTACACTGTGACTTCCATAGAGGACCTGGACACACTACCAACTCTTGTAAAATATTAAAACATAAAATACAGGACTTGATTGATAACAATGAGATGGAGGTGCAAGCCTTTCAACCTAAGCAAAATCCTCCTAATAATGTTCAAAATAACACCCCACAAAACTAGAATCAGAATGCCAATCAGCTCATTAGACATATTTCAACATCCCTTACCAAAACATGGTAAGGAGGTGGCTAATCAAATTGAACATCATAATGTCCCTCCTCCTACCCGATATGTAGGAACTATTAGTGGGCATTTACCTGCTCATGATCTGGAAATATTTGACACAAATTTATCCATGGTTACAACCAGGCCTCTATATAATATTCAGATACCTGATCTTAGTGATACAGAATATGATACTGAGAGTGATATGGAAATCACATCAAATCAATCAAATAGTTCTGAAGATGAATCGGATACTATTCACCCTATCACAAGTTATATGGTTCCATAAGAACCATTTCCAAGAAGAGTCACTACTAGACCATCGTCTCACCGATTAATTTCTAATGAGCTAGCTATAAACGCTAGACCAAGACCCATTCATCATCCATAGAATAATATTGTGGGTACCATCAAAGCTATTACTAGACAACAAGCTCAAAATTATCAACAAGATCAAATTCAGAATGGTGGATCAACTCCATTTGTTTTGAAGGTTCCTAATAAAGGGAATCATGCACCTAATGTTCAACCTAAACCTCCTTATAATATTAATGAACAATTATCAAATATTACAGCTAGAATTTCCCTCTTGGACCTTTTAAGATCTTCTCCTACACATAGAGATGAATTAATGCTCACATTAAACCAGATGATGGTACCACAAGACATTCAACCTAAAGCCATGGCCAATACTATAATAACTCGTGAAGTTGATTGTATTGACTTTCGGGATAGAGACATACCTCAACATAGTTTACATAAAGATAACCCCTTGTATATTACTACTTTAATTGGAGATGTAGCAGTCAAACGAGTTTTGATTGATAATGGTTCATCTTTAAATATCTCGCACTTTTGACTTCTACCAAATATTTGGGTTTAGAAGTGAGGAAATGAAAAGAACTAATATGATCATAAAATCTTTCAATGACGAAACACAAGAAACGTGTGGAGTTATTACCATTCCATTGCAAGTTGGTCCGAGAACCTTGGATATGAATGTGTTCATTGTACATTTCCCTACATCATACAATATACTCTTGGGCATCCTTGGCCCCTGTTGTTGTTTATAATCGTGTTACCATTCATGGTGATCCAAGACCCTTTGATATGTGTGCTTTGGTAGAACCTATTGGAGTTCAATTTTGCCCTGATCTGTCACCCACACATCCTAATTCTCATTATCCATCTAAACGTGTGAAACTCACACCCACAACGTCATCTACTTCTTCTCCATCGGTTGCACCTCCACATATAGCTCAACCATCTTCTGAACAAACCGCATTAGGACCTAAGAAAGATCCTAATCCCACAACCAATGTCTCTTGTTCTACTCCTATAACTTCCATACCTTTAATAGACCCATCTATCGACTCCTCTACACCGTCTACATCCACCAAATTTATATTTTCTACATCGAAGACGTAGGGAATGTTCCTTCTACCTCTTATGCTCTTAACTCTTCCGTCTTATTTTGCTTTGTCTTTTTTATTTTGTGCCTGTTTCAAGTCTTTTTTTATAGGATATGCTGGGTAGAATACCGAAACATCAACTCATTATGATGGATATGCTCGATGTTATTTTACTAATGATATATTAAAGCCAAACCTATAATGCTTAAATTGGGATATAAAGGAAAGGTTTGGGACCTTTCTAGAATTGTATGAAAGAACCCTTTGAGGTAGAAGTGTGGCCGCCCGATGTGGTGTGGGCCTATTTCCTAGTAAGGGTCGGCCATTCCCATTTGAGGATGTTGACCAACTTATATGTAACAAGATTTTTTGTGCACGATTGCCTTGCGTTTTTTTGTTTGCTATCTATCGCTTTCCTGATGTTCGGTGATGGTTGGAGGGAGATATCTTTCATGATGTCTCCGTTGAGGAATTATTACATAATGGATTTTATTTTGATGGCTCTATACCTAGTATAGCCCAGCTTGAGGCCATGACTCCTCAAGATGAATTATCCAAGCTAACCTTGGAAGAATTACAAGAATTGGGCGTTTCACCCGCCCCACCTAATTTTGAGAGATATCTACACATGGAAGTAGAAAATGTCATAAAAATTAACATTGGAACCGAGGATAACCCCCACATAATCAACATTGGATCAGAATTGAGTCAAGAAAAATAGGATAAATACATTGCATTTCTTAAAGAATATGAAGATGTATTTGCTTGGACATATGAAGATATGCCAGGATTAGACCCTTCTGTAGTTATGCATCACCTAGTAGTGCACCCGGATGCTAAACCTGTTAAACATAAACTTAGAAAAATGCATCCTAAAGTGGCCTTACTAGTCAAAGGGGAGTTAGAAAAACTCCTGAATGTTATTTTTATACAAGCCATTGATTATGTTGAATGGATCTCGAATGTAGTTCCAGTAACTAAGAAAGAAACTACTAAGGTTAGGGTTTGTACAAACTTTAGAGATATTAATGTTGCATGCCCTAAAGATGATTTTCCCCTTCCCAATATGGATCAAATCATTGATTTTACTGTTGGGAGTGGAATGATATGGCTGTTGGGGAGTGGAATGATATCCTTAATGGATGGATTTTTTGGTTATAATCAGATCAAGATAGCTCCTGAAGATCAGGCTAAAACAACCTTTATTACCTCTTAGGGGACTTTCTATTGGAAAGTGATGCCATTCGGGTTGAAGAATGCAGGTGCAACCTATCAACGAGCCATGACTTATATATTTCATGATATGATGCATGATATACTACACGATTATGTAGACGACATTATAGCTCGTTCTACTAAAGAAGATGACCATTTAGATGACTTGAGAAAAGTATTTGATCGGTTAAGGGAATATCTTATCCGATTGAATCCAACCAAATGTATATTCGGAGTTAAGTCAGGTAAATTATTGGGGGTTATAGTTTCTTTACGTGGCATCGAAATTGACCCTCTCAAGATTACGACTATCACTGATATGCCCGCACCTACAAATATATCTGAATTATGGAGTCTACAAGGTAAGCTTCAAGCTATCCGTCGCTTCATCGATAAGCTGGCGGATAAAATTGGACCCTTTCTTAAGCTTCTTAAGAAGGATGTCTCTTTCCATTGGGATGATGAATGTCAGGAAGCATTTGAACTCCTCAAACAATATCTTCTTAACCCACCTGTACTTTCACCACCTAAACTTGATCGCCCATTTATCTTGTATATTTTTGCTTCAGATTTTGCTTTAGGAGCTATGTTAGCTCAACTTGATGATGAGAAAAGAGAGCATGCTAATTATTACATTAGCATAACATTAATTAGTTATGAAACCCGCTACACAACATTAGAGAAGTTATGTCTAGCAATCATATTTTCTACACAAAAACTACACCATTATATGCTCAGTTAGAAAACATACGTTATTGCTAAATCCGATCCCTTGCGATATCTCATGAGTCGACCTTATTTATCTGGTCGCACAACAAAGTGGGTTCTTGCGCTAAGCGAGTTTGAACTCATGTTTATAGGACAAAAGTTTGTTAAGGGTCAAATCATAGCAGATCAATTAGTTGTTGCACCCTTAGAATCCACCCATCCCCTCATCATTGAGTTTCCTAACGAATGCCTTAAACTAGAGGCGGATCATTCAGAGCAATGGTCCTTATACTTTGATGGAGCCCGATGCATGAGTGGGGCTGGTGCAGGTATTATTTTGATATCTCCATAGAAACATCTCATACCTCTATCCTTTAAATTAACGTTTTCTTGTACTAATAACACTGTTGAATATGAGGCTCTCATCCTTGGATTACGAGTAGCCATGGCACTAAAAATTAAAAATCTATTAGTTTTTGGTGATTCTCAACTTGTTATAAATCAAATTAACGATTTTTATCAGACTAGAGATGATAAATTGCACCCATATAAAGCATATGTATTACAATTAATATCTTTATTTGATCAAATTACCTTGGAAGCTATTCCTAGAACTAGCAATCATGCGATTGATGCCATGGCCACAACTGCATCTCTTTTACCCTTGGAGTTAGATGATGAATATGCTACCATAATTATTCATTGAATCCAGGAACCCGCTTCAATTAAATCATGCTTGGAACCTTTGGACGTGTTTCTAATCAATGAAACTACTCCTAAACTTTGGTACACTGATATCCTCAATTTTCTTCAAAATGGGACCTTCCTTGAAGGTTTTAATAGAAACCAACATCGGTTATTACGTAGACGAGCAAGTCACTTCGTCATAATTGGAAATACCTTATATAGGAGATCTTTTGAAGGTATCCTACTGAGATGTTTGAATCTAGAAGAGTCTAGATCAGCTTTGAGTGAAGCCCACAATGGATCTTGTGGGGGACACTTTAGTGGTAGCGCCATTGCTAAGAAGCTCCTTAGGATAGGATATTTTTGGCCTACCATGGAGAATGATGCACATGATTACATGCGCCATTGCGATAAGTTCCAGAAACACGCTGACCTTGTCCATGCGCCTGCACAAGAACTGCAAGATATTTCATCTCCTTGGCCCTTTTCAAAATGGGGCTTAGACATCATCGAAAAAATCAATCCTGTGTCATCTGATGGACACAAATTCATCATAACCACCATCGAGTATTTTACGAAGTGGGTTGAAGCTATGCCCTTAGCTTCTTGCACTAGAACTCAAGTTTCCAAATTTATTTTTAATCAAATTATTTGTAGGTTCAAAATTCCTGCAAATCTCATCTCGGATAATGGAACTTGTTTCAAAAATAAATATGTAAAGAAACTATGTCAAAAATATAAAATTCAACATCGTTGGTCCACTCCCTATTATCCTCAGGGTAATGGCCAAGTAGAAGCATCTAATAAAACATTAATTAAAATCCTCAAAATACTGGTCAATAAATCTGGCCGTGATTGGCACATTCAATTATATCCTACTTTGTGGGCTTATCGAACTAGCATTCGTACTCCCACGGGCACTTCACCTTTTGTTTTGGTTTATGGTGCTGAAGCTATTTTTCCCTTTGAATTAGAAGTTCCTTCTTTGGCTCTGCTACTTCAAGATACTGAAGTAGGAGATGAATATCATGCTGGAAGATTTAGTCAGCTGGAACTCCTAGATGAGAAGCACATTAATGCTTTGGAGCATCTTCGTGCCTACCAAAACAAGCTCAAACGAGCATATCTCAAGAAAGTTCATAATCGATCCTTTGAGATCGATGACCTCGTCTTAAAAGAAAATAAAAAAAATACTAATGCAACTAAAGACCTTAAAGGTAAATTTGAGCCTAACTGGCTTGGGCCATATATTATCACTGCTAAATTTGGATCGGGAGCATACAGATTAGCTACCTTAGATGGTAAAGATATTAAAGAACCTATGAACATTATGCATCTTAAGCGCTATTATGCATAAATATGGTAATTTCATCACTGTATATATTATACATATTGTCTTATTTTAGTAATTCATATAAAAATTTCAAAAAAAAGTAATATTATGTATTATCTCAATTCATAAATTAAAATCAAAATATAAAAAAATCAAAATCATCAAAATCCTCAAAAACATCTTCTATTTTTGCACTGTCAATTCTTGAAGTATTGCAGTTATATTTTCAATTATTTTGGATAAATTAGCATTTATTTGGAATCCCTCACTTTCACACTCACAAGAATAAATATCTTGATCTTATTTGGTATGATTATTAATCTCTCTTATATCGAAGTCCACAGTTGAATTAAATAAAGTTTTGAGCATAGAGAACTGATCTTGTTATTTACTTGAACCAAGTACACCTTTTCACATTAAAATGATTTCATTGCAAATTCAAAGTGATGCTACATAGTAGAAGTGGTCTCTTGAGCGAAAAGTCTCCCCTACTATCCTATCATGCACATGGTCTAGAATATTTGAGAATTGACAAAAGGACAAGCTCACCCCTGCCCAGAATAAAAATCCCTTGCTCTACAGCCAATCCGAGCAAGTATCCCTAGTATAGAAAGAAAAAGAAAAAAAAAAAAGGAAAGTCAAGAAAAATCATGAGAAAAAGAAGCATTGTTTCAGTATCATTTTGTACCACCTCAGCAATATTTCAGCATTATCTCAATGTCAAGCAAAAATACAAAAAAAAAATAGAGAAAAAAGAAAAGAAAAAGCAAAAAGCAATAAATCCCTTCCCCTACCCTTTGAAAGAAAAGAAGGGTGAATGAGCTTGAATCCCTGGAATTCTCAATTATTCAAAAACTGTGAGGTAAGCCCCATAACAGGTGGTTTGTGCCCAACCTGCTTGGCCTTGGGTAACTCCTAGCATGGTGATATGTCTATCACATTAGCGACCTTCTTTTGTACAGACCTATGTCCGCTCATGGATCAGCTAGCTCTTGATGACCCGACTTACATAGTAGTCTGGTACGGTTACATGCATATAAATCATGGTCAACGAACACTCATTTGGTTAATTCAAATTACTTGTATCAAATTATCTTGCTCAAAATTGGTAAATGAACAATACAATTGCACACACATTTGTGTTTGAGAGATTTTGTATCATTATGATAGATCAAGATCGGCAATGAACTCACATATGCACATGGGGTTCCTTATAAATCTAAATTTTGTCTTTGAGATAATTTAAAATATTTATGCAAATCTTTTGGAATAATTTGATTTTCTTACTTGAGAATATTGGCTTAGCGTAAAAACAATTAAATACATTTTTTTCAAAAATCCAAAATTTCTTTCAAAGCATGTTCAAAAATCTAGCAATAAAGTCACATTTATATATTTTCGACTTTTGCAATGATGGTATAGTTCCTAAACCTAAATTGGAATTTATGCCTAGTGCAAGTCCTCATTTTTATATTTTTTATCTCAAAATCAAAAATCAACTATGCAATAAAACTATTACATCAATTTCTTCTTTGGATTTCGTGATGATGGTATAAGTCTATACCTAAAATTCTATGCCTAGCGCAAGCCATCGTTCTAATTTTATCTCCCATTTATTTAATCCATAAAAGCATATGGCTTAAATCATTATGTTACACAATTGTGCTTTAAAAAGAATGAAAATTTTTCTATTTCATTTCATTATGTCAACATTCAGTTTTGCGACGATGGTATAATTCCTAGGCAATTGTTCAAATTTCTATCACACTTAGGAATTTTATGCCTAGAAAAAATCATATTTTTAATATTTCATGCATAATATTTTCATGGAAATCTGAAAACAAATCATCACCATCATCATTTTTCATCATCACAACACAAAGTCTTAAGAAAGTCTCTTAAGCACCCTTTTACTTTTAGCAATATTTCTCTCATACCGGGATTAGCTTGATGACCTAGCGAGCGGCGACTCCATGAAATGGTCATGTAACAACGACAATGTCCTTTGAAATTATTGTTAGAAGTCACTTTATTTTTCATCAAATCATACCACAACAACCAATTTGTTTACATCAGATTATTTCATTTAATTTTATAGCATGACATAAAATTATAATATTTTCAATGACATAATTACATGAATAGTCAAACAACAAATATTAAAGCATCATAAAACATATGCACAAGTCATATCACAAAAAGAACATATATATATATATATATATATATATATTATTTATATATATATATATATATATCAAGAAGTCTATACATCATATCAAAATGGATTGGTATGCCACAATATATACCCTGGCATACTCAATCCTCTCAAAAATATATGGTCTATGTACAATGAGCAGCTAGTCTCGAGAAGCCCTCGAGCTCTCAGCCTCATCTCCTCTCCCGCCCTGAGGTGGAGGAGGTGGTCCCATCGGAGTCCATGCTGTATCATGGGTCCTCGATGTCGATCGTGATGATGTCCTCGATGACCCCATCCTGATCGGCTCTATAATGCTGGCTAGAAGCGGTATCCTCTGCTCCTCTAGAACCACATGATAGTACAACCCCTGGTAGAACGTGGTCTACGCAACAGCCCACGCTAGCTCCAGAATGCTCACCCCTCCACTCCGAGCCTTGAGCCGTGTCACCTCATCCTAAAGAGTCTACACCTGAGCTCGTAGACGGGCATTCTCCACCTGGAGAGCCGCCATATCGCTGCTCTCCCCCACCTCGACACCCTTGCCCTTATTGGGTGATGGTGGCCTATCCCTCTGCTAAGAAGGGAGTCTCTCCCTCCTCTCTAGCTACTGCTGTCTCTCCGGAGCCTGTGGTACTCTCTGACGTCTCTCCTGAGGAGGCCATCGCTGATCCCTCCCTTCGTGACCCCTCGCTACACCGATGGCAGCCTGGCATCGCCTCTCCATCCATTGCACTATAGCATGCATCGATCCTATGTCCTCATCATCTGAGGAGGGCGGATGCCTGCATACCAGGCATCATACCCATCTACTACCCTCACGTCATCCCCATCCACTGGCTGAATGGGGGCATCATCAGCGTCCTAACTCCAAAACCATTGCATGTCTGGAGCCCCGCTCAATGTGGTATTATCCCACATAGTCTAGGAGTACTCATAATCCCTAAGAGAAGGGATCCCCTATTGTAGACCGAACTACCTCAAAACTCGGTCATAGCAATGGAGCTCTACCTCTCCCCACTCTATCCTCAACCAGATGACTCACCTGATGCGAGCCAACTCCTGTCCATCCTCTACCCACCCTGGATGCTCTCTCCATGGTCTCCAGGTGATCTAATCTGGGGTGAGGTCATCTAGCAACCTCCGGGACATCGACAGATCTATCCATCATTGTGACCCTCTCTGGAGCCACCAATAGAAAACTCGAGGTCTCTCTCGGTCAACTCCTATTAGTGGAAGCCCTACCGGCCTTCGCACCGCAATGTGCTCCCAACACCAAACCTGTAGCAATGATGTCAGCACCAGACATTGACCTCCCTTGTATACGACCCCATAAAGGATCCTATACAAGTGGCATAATACAAAGCTACCCCAAGAAAACCTGTATCCATGGTCTCTCATGTCGTAGACCACATCTAAGAGGAGCCACGGTAACCTACATCCACTCTGGTGGCATAGAAGAAGGCCACCCACCACCCCTACCAAAACTTGGGTCAATCAAGATGCCCTAGGCATCTGCCTCAAAGCCTCGATGTTCACTCCGCCCTTCTCTAGGGCGAAGCTTGGGTCACTGCACAATCTCATCATGGCATGGCCCTGATTGGCCAAAGGAGTCATGAATCTCCCATGTATGGGGATCCTCAAGATCCTCCATACATCCTCTAGAGTGGGAGTCATCTCCCCTATCGGTAGTCAAAATCAGGATGACTCCGGATACCATCTCTCTGCTAGGGTCGTCAGTAGCCCCATGTCTATAGGAATTTGTGGCATCTCTGCCACATGCTGCAGTCCGACCTCTGCTAGTCTATCTCGCTCGACCTGATCGAGCGTGGCTAAGTCATCCCTGAGACCCCCATATTTCCACTCTCGACTCTTTAGCAATCCCCTCTACAAAATAAACAATAAAACAACAAAAAATCATTAATACATAATCATTAAAATCAATTAAAATCAATTTCATCTCATAAAAAAATGATATCGCCCATTATTGGACGATATCGTACCAAATTTAGTTAAATCATCCTTAATAGGATGAAATCATCTCCGATTCTTCAATTTGGGGATCGCCCCTTATTGGATGGGATCACCCCTATTTCTTCGATTTCTTCCTCAGACGAAATCGGTGATATAGGGACGATTTCATCCCGATGTCATCGACGGCCTAAAAATGGTCGCGATGCCCAAAAACAATTAAAATTCAAGTAAAAAATTAAACAAATCAAGCTAAAAACATAGTACACTAGGTTTAGATCCTTACCCACAACCCACGCCGGACCTCTGTCGATCTGTGTGTCGTTTCCACCATTTCGCCTGTAGAGCTCTGAAACAACGAAAGTGAACAGTAAAAATGAATTAGGGTTTTACCCTATTTTTCTTATTTTTATTTAAAAACAACATTTTTTTTAATTTTTGCTTTTCCACGCTTTTACCTCAAACGTTCGATTTGGGTAAAAACTCAGAGGGGGCACCATAGCAAACAGTTGTACGATTCAACCTAGAATCATCGTCTAAAAAATGGAATAAATTTTTACTTTCTCGTAAAGCATGAAGAACTCGTCTTTAACACATTTTATTCAGAAAATACGCTAAAGAGGGGGCAAAATGTAGCACCCTAAAATTGGCGCAGTTAAACCATCAGTAAAAGATAAAAAAATTTGAATTTTAACCCCGAAACCGCCCGTTAACCGCTCACCTCATTTTTCATGCCATTTTTAGAAGTTGTTTTGACCGTTGGATGATATCGTCATCGATCTGACGATATCATCCCAAATCGAACGAATTCATCTGGAACAGAACGTCCAGACGATTTCATCCCAAAACCAAATTTTCATAATTAGCTTTTGTTTCAACAACCTCTCCAACTCGGGCAGAAGCGTGTCTACGCGGTTGGAGATTCCTACATTGGAGATCTCCTAGATTGGGATGATCCCCAACCTCCTAACCTCCCCCTAATCCTATATAAACTTGGGATTTTCCCAGTTTATCTCCCTGGTTGATCATTTCCCTGCAACTTTAGTTTTTGCTGTGTTAGAACATCCTATCCCCCATCATTTGCACTTGTGTTTTCAAGTTTTATTGCAGGATCTCACTATGTTTCAGCCGGAGGAAGCTCGGATCATCGTAGGTGATTCAACCACAATTTTGGATGATCCTATCGAGATCGATGATGATCTCGTATGATTGCAGATGATTTTGACTACAGTTCAGATTGGGGGCAATCAGAGCCCTGAGTTTGCATTCTCTATCTCTTTTTCTTATTTAATTGTGCATTAGATTAATTCACTTATGTTCTGCATCTTGGAGTTCACCTCATTTAGCATATTTGCATGATAAAATTCAAAATAAATTATTAAAACATTGCATCCCATTTGATTTGATATCTGGATTTATCATTTAAGCATTTATATTCTTATTTCTATCATTTTGTATCATTCTTGCAATTGTATTTTTGGTTTTTGGTGTCTGTTTTCATGATTGCAGGTTTCTGAAGAATTCGTCTGACGAATTCATTAGGTCGCTGATGATCTTGGCTGATCTCAGATGATATCCTATGATCTGGATGATTTTTTATAATTATAGATGATCCTGTCATATCCGAGACGATCTGGACTCCTACAAGCTTTAGAATCTTCATCAGACATCAAAAATCAGGTGCACTCTTCTCCATTTTAGATATTTTTTGTATTTAGGATTCATTTATGTTTGTTGTCTTCATATAAACCAGAAATTTCATATAGAATAGCTTAGATTCATTTTGGCCAACCTAGGAATCTGAATGATTGAACATAAAATGAACACATCAAACCCATTCTCAACCTAGGCATGGAAAATGCCACTCAAAGTTTCCTGGTGAACCCCACCATCCATCAAAAATTCACCCTTATACCCCTCCCCCGAGAGGCACGACCTTCAAAGGGCCTCTCCGTCCGAGGTATTGTCCCATCCTTCTCGCATCCCCCTTTCGAGAACGGACCCTTTAGCCTGAAGGTAAGGGTGCAAAAAATTTGGGCGATACACTAGCAACCATACATAATATTTAAGAATAAGAGATCAATAATAAAATAGTTTGTTATATCAATGAGGGGAAAGATGTTATATTGGAACAAAACCTCGTTGGATCAAACTATAACTACATGGGCCCAACTAGCTAGCAAATTGATAGAAGATTTTAATGATCAAGTAGATCCATTCTCTTTATTAACATAGTTCATTGAAATACAAAGGCATCAATAGGAGGAGATATCAAATTTCAACATTAGGTTTAGCCATACATGAAGAAGAGTTCCTTAAGGTCTTAGACCAACTAATGAATAAGACATATATTATTATTTGAGGGCCTTCTATTCATATTTGGGTATGGTTATAAGGCAGTCCAATGTGTTTATATTTCTTTATATCTTTCAAGAAGCAATGAAGGCTGAGAAGGATTTGATTATTATAGGAAGGATACCCCAAAAATGGTAATGCTAATATTCCCAAAATTTCCTTAGCAAAAAAAGCAGACTTCTATTGCATATAATTCTTTTCCAAAAACCACTCATATTATCAACTTTCTAGCATGGTCATATATACCAATTATTTAGACACTCCCTACATCCCCTACAATACCATTGTTGCCAACAACTTTTTGTTCCTGCATTACCATCCCATAATCCTCAGATAATGGTCTTGCAAAAAATGGTCATAGCCATGAAGAACCTCACTAATGAAGTTAATACCATGAAAAGGAGAGAGGCTAAGAGACTTTTAGTCAATAAGGTTTCCATATATCACAAAGTATCAAGTTGCTTCTACCAGTAAGCCTCTAGAAAAATCCAATATTGTATAGAAGAATCAAGAAGATGAACCTGTTGCCTCAGGCTATGAGTTAAAATACTAGTGTACAACTTGCAATGACCTACATGGTGAGAGTTCATGCATGATGAACCAACATCACATCCAAAAATTTACCATTGAGAAGGCATAAAGGGCTTAGAAGGATCAAGTAAATATGCTAAGGGAAATGGAATATAACTTTATGATACCATATGTTGAACAACTATTAGTCCTAACAAGATCAGGAAATAAATCCTTGTTAGTTGATCCTAAGGTGATGGATCCTTTTAAAGTACCTTTTGAGATACAAAACCATCCAAAGAGGTATATCCCTCAAGTTGCCCCAGTCCAAAAACTATCTCAGCAATAGCAAAATATGATAAAGGAAGGTGAAATCCAAGAACAAGAAAGATATAAGCTAAGATACTCTTCTCTAACCAAGTGCTAAAAGATGGAGGTAATGCAGGAATATAGGAGTAAGTATGATGAACCTACAAAAAAACTAGAAAATAACTTGACATTTCCAGTTTCAATATTGTGGAAGAATTAAAGAAAACTCCATCTAAATCTAGTATGTATGATGCACTCCTTATTCTAGGGTAGTTTTATTTATTATAAGCTTCAATCAAGTTAATAAAAACTCAAAGAAAGAATTAGGCTAAGCTTAATTTAGCTCAAGGACATCTTACCTCAATAATAGGAAAAAATAGACCATCACCATTTTATTTGTCCTTGCAAATGGAGGGATAGGTGGTTCACAATTACATGGTTGACTCTGGATCAACTACCATAGTAATTCCCAAAGTGGTTTATGAAATAGTGGATATGGAATATACAAGGAGCATTCTGGGTGTACTACAATTGGATGGTACACTAGTAAATATAATAGGTGTAATCAAAGATGTGCCCATGAAATTGCACAGATTGCTCCAAACATTATCATCCAAGAAATAATGGTAGTTGATTTGGAACCTTTTTTGGGTTGTGTCTATCAAGAGAATTCATTACAAAGCTGGGTGGTTATTTATCTCTTGATTACTCACACATATAGATCCCATTTAATGGCAAAAGAGTCAAAATATTTTATGAGAAACCATCCTCCTTCCATATTGAGAAGCTTGAAAAGGAAAATTAGTAAGATAACATTGTCAGAATGATGACAGAGGAAATAGAACTAATGGAAGAAGTACTAGAAGACCTCCAGATTGAAGATTGGTTTTCTTTGAAAGACTTCAATAATATGATTAAAATAAAAATTGGAACCTAATCTATCACGAAATTGAAAGAAAATAAGATTGTATCACTAATTGGCCAAATTCGCCAGAATGATCATATCTGGAAGCTCTTATTTGATGGAGCTAGATGTAAAAATAGTGTCAGGCATAGTGTTGATAACACCTACTAGATCAGAAAATGTATTTTCATATAGGCTAATATGGAGTTGTATAAACAATGCAATGAAATATGAAGCACTATGTCTAGGATTAAATAAAACTAAAAATATGGGGATCAAGTAGCTAAAGATATATGGGGATTCAGAGTTGATAGTCAATAAAATTACAAAAAGATACATCTACAAAAAATACTATCTCAAAGCCTACAAAAATAGAGCATGGGATTTACTAGAATATTTTGGGGCTTTGAATATCAAAGCCATCCCAAGAGAACAAAATAATCATGCTGATATATTAGAATCTATGCGATCTAAATTTTACCTAGTATCTAATGCCATTCATAATTCCAAAATGGTAAGGCTTGTGTATAGGCCTTTTGTGATGGATAAGGACACCTTTTGGCAAGTGTTTGATAATGATGAACAAGTAATTGATTTTCTGATTCAAGAAATGAATTGTACAAATGATGATATCCCAAAATAAAATGAGGAAAGTGAATTGATACAGATGAAGAACAATAACATACCAAAAGGATTGATAATTCTAGAAAGTCTATTTGATGGTAGTGATCATCCAGCTACTCATAGAATTGAGGTTGATAGCCAAAATTATAGGTGTAGACACCAAAACAGCACCAATCCGATTATGTGACTGCAAACACTGATCGCTTTGACAAACACAGCCCCCAGGGCAGCCCTCAGAGGTCAAACAGTGGTCCTAACCACTTCCATAGCAATTTTGTAAGGTCAAGAAGCAATTTGGTACATTTAGACACTTTGCCCAGTACTCGTCTCACCCAGGGACGATTACTAACTTGCAATCGTCTCACCCAGGGACGATTGTTGTAATCGTCCCACCCAGGGACGATTACCAAGTTTAACGGGCAAAACGACAAACGACGCCAAGTGGCAGCCCAGAACAGTCGCTTGATGACTCCTGCCTTGCACGCGTGTGTAGGTGGACAGAAGGGCCGTTAGAGGACCGTCACAAGAAGCAATTATGAAAACACAAGTCAATGGAGGACTCCCCTCCCTCATGAGGAGACATGACTGCCACATGGCGCCTATGACCAACACATGGCGTTTGTGCTTCCTTCCCAAAGGAGACCCCTTGGGTCTATAAAAGGTGAGACTTTTCTCACCCAAAAGGACAGGTTGAAGGAGTTTTCAAGCAACGAAGTGCTGCCGAGTTGAAGACCCACTTGCATCCCTTTTGGTTCACCTTCCCACATCCACCAATCTCTTTTGCAAGGGAGGTTGTTGGGTGGCCTTTGGAAGCTCGAACCTGACCCAAATCCAACACATGGACACCTGAACCAACCAATTCGCCGACCCCCCACTCCTAAGAGATTTTGGGCCCATCCCAAGTGGATTGGTGCCAAAATCAAGTTCCATCGGTGGGCTGCCCACTTGGGCACCCCGCACCTTTTGGATTTAGTTGTAGTTCATTTTCTGTCATTTGTTCATATTCCATGTTATTCTCTCGTTGTTCAATAGTTCGGAATCTTGAATCTTGATTTCAAAAGGTTTTCATCGAATATTATCATGCTTTTGTTATTTTGGTTGTCCCACTGACTTGCAGGTAACAACGTCCAATTTCTCGGTGATGGAGGCCAAATTGGGAGAATCCGACCATCTGGGTCGTCCCAAAATGGCCCCAATTACATAACCCCCTTGTTTGCAGGCGTTTTGCAGGTCTCGAGAATCGACATTGGAGCAGCGGCAGGTCGGCTTCTTCAACACAATATCAATCGTCCCCGCAGGGGACGATTAACAGAAGCAATCGTCCTTCCAGGGGACGATTAACAATAGCAATCGTCCTTCCGGGGGACGATTAACAGTAGCAATCGTCCTTACCAGGGACGATTACCAGGTAAAAGCAGATTGGCCGGCTGTCTCAGGGGCAATGGCCTTTTGGTAACATTTTCTGTCTTCTGTCAAGTTTTCAAGCCATTTGGACTCACTGTATTTATCGTTTCAGGCAGATGTTTACATGCATATTTCGTTGATTTTAGAGAACGAACCCCTTTCCTTTGCAGCAGGTGCTACTGACATTTTTATTGTTTCTTTGATTGCAGGAAAAGCAATCAGAGGTGAAGAACTTATCCACATCAGCGACGGCAGCATCTTGGCCCGCCCATTGCAATCGTGGGCACGCGGGAAGAGGAAGACTAGGTCACACATTGTAATGAAGACAAATTTAACGCTCCTAGCCCCCAAAAGGGGAGGAGACGTCTATGTAACCGAGGATAAGATATTTGAATAAAGAGGGCTGTGATTTCTTTACATCTTGTCTTTCGTTTCCAAGTTGTCTCCTTTCTCTGTTTTAGTGCATAGGATCAAAGCGTTACATTTTCGTCTTATGTTGCATAACTAGTGTTTCCTTTGCCCGAAATCTCGTGCTTTCAGTGGCGATCACGGTGGGACCCTGTCCCCTGTTTTTAAAATCACAGAAACTGATTGAATTTTTGTGTTTGTGCTTGACAGGTACATTTTTTTTCTTGCAGACTGTTAATCGTCTCTGCAAGGGACGATTTCTGTTCTGGAAATCGTCTCACCCTGGGACGATTGTAAAATCGTCTCTGCAAGGGACGATTTCTGTTCTGGAAATCGTCTCACCCTGGGACGATTTCTGTTCCGTTAATCGTCTCACCAAGGGACGATTTTCTGTCTGCAACTTTTCAGAGCAAAAATTCAGAGGCAACTGGAGCAGGCAGAGAAGAGGTAGGGATTTTCATCATCTCTGTTGAAATTTTCTGTTTCTGTTTCTGTTTCTTTGACTGTTTTCATTTTTAGCTTGCATTGCTTAGGAAAAGTCATTCATGCATGTTTCATTTTCGTTGGATAAAATGAACCTCACACACTCCACGAAACAATTTTAAACCAAGGAGCTGGTCGTAAGACCCCAGCCCTTGATCAAGACCATTGGTGGATTTAATCACCACCTTGGCTTGATTTGCATACATTTCCTGATTGTCAACTGTTGTTAGGCGTAAATCCTGACGAAGATAGACCGAGCGTAGTCGGGGTGATTCCCATGCGCGCGAGGATAAGTTTTCTATGGTAGGTGCCATTAACAGGACAATCCCCCTTCCGTACCGCCTACGTACCACGTACCTTCTGCTCTCACGTACCTATAGTCTCCCTCTCGTAAGGGCGGGTATATAGAGAGGTTGGTATATCGGCTCTGGTCGGTATATTGAAGGGGCGACCTTTTGGGAGTTATAAGAGCCTACATGATGCATTTAAACGTTCTACAAAACCTACAAAGACAAAACAAAACACCAAAATACACTAAACCAGTCTAGGGCACACCAAGAATCCTTAAAAGAGATAATCACGGTTTTGTGAATGTGTGTGTTTAATTCTGTTTAGTGTAGACAAAAAAAAAAAAAAATCATTAAAAACAAGATAAAAATCTACTTAGATAGTGTGGACGCACCGCAATGGTGTACACCCGCAGCCAAGCCCAATCAAGGGCAGCAGCTCCGAAAGGTACACAAGAAGCAGGCACAAGTCGCCTTCGCTTCAGTCCTGAGGATTTGGTCATACCGCCTTATCGGTCTAACCTACAAAAGAATCCAATTCAAAATCCTCGGTGGGGTATGCCCATTCAAAGCAGCCCCTCTCGAAAAGATGCCCTACATGCAGACCTTAATGTAAACAGAGAATCGCCCTCTCAAGCTAGACATGAGTGGCCACAGCGCGATGAAGCGCTAACGGGGCACACTGTCCATTTGGAGGGACAACGTGGATATGGCGTCCCTTCTTTACCTCTCATCAGAATAGAGAGACCAAATCCAGAGCGTAGGGCTCCTTACACAGGGCGACCTAACTCCGCCTGCCCCTTACGCACCTATGAGAGAGAATATGAGGAAGATCATCGCATTCCTCAAGGACAACAACATACAATGCGGGAACCTTATGCTTCTGCACCAACCGGATATCATAATCACCCCTTGAGGCCAGAACCTCGAGCACATACCGCCTACCTCGACAGAGGGAAGCGACCCCTTGAGATTTTAGAGCATCAAAACTGAGGTAAACCCATAGGAGGAACATTTGAACCTTCTGAACAAAATAGGGTAGATCAAATTGACCCGACTGTCGCCGGATATACCACCCGTCAAGCCCAAATCATGCGGCTTAAACAAAGTCAGCAAGAGATAGAGTATCAATACCGCTTGGATAAAGAACGCATGCAACGTGAAGCGGATGAGTTACAATATGAAATACTTGAGAGAGGGCCAACCCCTCGCGTCCAAAGAGCCGAACAACATGAGAGGCATAACCCTTTAACGCAGGACGGGTCTCCACGACCTCGTCAAGCTTTGCCTCCGAGACCTCATAGACATGAGAGGGAGGCTACTCCTCGAAATGATGATGGGTACCTTCAGCGGGGACTCGATCAAGGTCAGAGGTTTCGCCCAAAAACTCCTCAAGAATTTTATGAGGAGTACGAACCAGAGATAGAACATGTTGAAACTCTCCATCAAGGCAGGAGGGCTGCCATTCGGCCACCCCTCCATAGGCCCCCAGTTTATCATAACGTACAACGGGAGCAAGCAAGAGAGGAAGAAATAAAATCTTCCGATGCATACCAAGCGCTATTGGAGCGTTTGGAGTCTATGGAGACAAAAGCTGCTGGGCATCAAAAACCCACATTACGTCTACTCCGTAGTAATCCGGTGCATCCCTTAGTGCCTACACCTCTTTACCCCGAACACTTCAAGTTGCCTCAATTGGCAGTTTTTAAAGGTGAGGAGGACGCACAAGAGCACGTTACAAGATTTCTAAGCCAGTGCTTCGCAATCCAAGATAATGACGCGTTGCTGCTTAGAACATTCATAACCACATTCGTAGGCCCTGCCTCGGATTGGTTCACACAACTGCCCAAACACAACATAAGCAGCTTAGATCAGCTAGTAGATGCGTTTCTTGAACGCTTCGCCTTCAACACAAGGAAGAAGGCATCACTTAGTGATCTTGCTAGCCTTAAACAATTTGAGGAGGAAACAATGGCAGCGTACGGGAACCGATGGAGAGCTTTGCTTTCTAAGTTACCCTACCGTCCTCCCATGTCGGATCTCACGCAAATGTTCGCAAAAAGTTGCTTAAAATCAATCTCTGGTCTATTGTTGCTGCGACAATACGACAGCCTAGAAGAAGCTTTGGCCCAAGCCAGACTTATAGAAGAGATTAAGATAGGCGAAGGCGCAATTGCCAAGCCTAAGAAGAAAGAGTGGAACAAAACCACTAAAACCGGGACAACGCAACCACAACACGCTGCAGTCAATCAAGTTGCGATAAATTTTCCCGCGCTTGTGCAAGAGACGCGACCCCAAAGGGCTAATTACCGTGCAAGTGCCTCCCGCTTACGAAAGAGATAACGAAGACGAGAGCGAATATCAGCAGCGTCGCCCTAGGCGACAATTCACCCCGTATGCGGAGTCTAGGGACTCCTTATTTGACCGCTTGTCAGCGGCAAATTTAGTTACTCTGCCAAAAATCCAAATTTTTGACCCTAACATTCCCAAGCCTAGGGGGTATAGGGAGGAATTGTATTGCAGATTCCATAGGCGCAGAGGACATGACCTAAATGGGTGCTAGAAATTCAAAGAACTAGTCCAGGATTTGATCGACAACAGAACATTGGTCGTGGACAACCCCATCGCACCAAACAACCAACAAATGGGGGTATTCAAGGACCCCTTGCCTACCCACGAGGCACAGACAAAACCGCTCCAGATTAACGAGGTGCGACAAGATCTTCCCGCGCAAGGATTGGTGGGAATGATTAGCATTGTAACAAGGAACAGAAGATACCCAGCAGTTGCCCCCGAGGTAGCTGCGAGGGAAGTTCCGTCGACATCGCAGCCTCAACAACGCCCAACGCAGTTGCCTCCGCCTAGACCCGAGGTCACGATACGGACCAAACTCACGCAGAGTCTGCGGACCACATCGGCTAGGCTGTCCATCTACGAGCTTATCCAACAATCAGCTCCCCATAGAGAAGCTCTTATGGACATTTTAAAAGCCATTGAAGTACAACCCCACGAAGCAAATTCTTTCAACGCCTTCGTGGGACATGTGAAACAATGTACGGAGCCTGTCATCACATTCGGAGAAGACGAGGTCAAAACGATATCAAATGACATGGCGGATCCACCCCCGCACGTTATCGCGCGGGTCAACGGGATCCCGTACAAGAGAGTGCTGATAGATACCGGCTCGTCCAAGAACATTATAACCACTGCAGCGTTAAAACATTTAAAATCGCCACCTCTCACATCACCGCTTCCACGTACACACCGCGAGCTTTTAACGATGTAATTTGCTCGACAATCGGCACAGGTTGTTCTGCCTATCCAGGTAGGACAAAAGTCAATACCCACACTGTGCCATGTGCTGGAAGGCGAAATGGCTTATAATATACTGCTAGGGCGGCCTTGGATCAGGGACATGAAGTGTGTCCCCTCGATCGCACACCAGTGCTTGAAGTATGCCTATGAAGGGCAAATACATGTAGTCCCAATGGACTTAGAGCCCTTCAAGTATTGCAATGCGGTACAATTCATACCTCAATCGACCCTCCCATCAACGCATTTGGATTTTCAATTAAATCCATCTAAACAGGGTCCGATACCGCAGGTACCACTGGTGGCCAACAAGGCAAAATCCCAGCCAGGTGAGACTTCATCACCTACTCCTTCATCATCAACGCCACCTATCGTGGCCCAACAGAAGGACAAGGGAAAGCAAATCATGGAAGAGGTTAAGCCTCTAGAAGAGGGGTTGCCCATGATTTCAATGATATCAACAGAGGAAACACCCAACACAACACAAACCAAGACTCCTGAACAACCAAACATGGAATGGACTCAGGAAGGACTACCGTTTCCTCCTACCCAATCATCAACAATCACTGTTGAGATGGCCAATACGGGCCCGGGGGAGTACTTAGTGCAAAACGTTGTGGCAACCCCCACATTGGAGTCGATGCAGGACATGGGAAGACCTCGCCTTCCCATAGGGACAATTGTTCCACTAGGCTACCCTCCCAACCGGACGAATTTTGTGTATGGGGGCCTTGATCATGGTTCTGAACCATGCGAACAAAAGGAAACAGATGAAGAGCCTTTTGTCGAAAACATCAATTATCTGTCGAACCCAAAATTTGCCCTAAAATATCTCGAACAATGCAATTGGCATGGGTATGGGCTAGGCAGATATGAGCAAGGGACGCGAATCCTTTGCCAACCAAGATATCAGATGCCATACGACAAGTCAGGAGTGGGGTTCAACCACCCCTTGCCCTTAGACATCTTGGTTGAAAATATGCAAGGCCTAGAAATAGGCAACAAGGGGGGATTGGCACAAGACCCGTACGCCAATCCAAACACAGAATACACATTGGGGGACTATCTCCCATGGTCTACAAACACCCCTGGAAATAGCAATAATCCCTCTCCTTTGCTAGAGAGAGGTGAAAGTTCAGAGAGCAATCCTCAAAGAGAACAACAACGGCTTTCGGACACTTTTCTGAAGCTGTTTCCCCTAGAGATTCCAGATGAAACGACACAATGTCAAGAGAATCAGGTCCCTCCACCAAGAGTGGAACAACCACAATGGGACTGGATTAACTTATTGGAACAAGAAGAGTCCTCAACGTCACAAGCAACAGATGCTGAAGAGGATGAACAATTTTGGATCTATGAAAGTGAGTCAGAAGACGAGACTGAGATGGACTATCTCAGACACGCACGACGGCATCATCGCGCTTTAACGCATGAAGATCTAATGGGACAAATGGGCATCCTATTAGGACATGAATGGCAAGTAGACCCAGCGAGGTGGGACCAAGTGTTGGACCTATGGCTCCAAATTCAAGAAGAGCATCGTCCACCTCGAGATCCCATCAGGACAGCAGTATCGAGGGAAGACCCCGCCTTCCTTTTCGCACATAGAGATGAGTTTGCACCTAGAGAGGATCCATTCGTGCCCGTTCCCGTAGAGCCAGATCCAGAGTATAGGGAACAACTAAAAGAATCAAGTCATCACACCCGCGGTTCTGGAGACCAAATTCATTCCATCCACATGATCTCCATTGATTTGACCGCACCCATCCGCAATCCGATCGATCCATCATAGCCATTGCATCTAGACATGGATGCCATCGACTGGGATCGCGTCAATTCGCCATTATCACCAGCAGAGTATTGGCCTTTCGGTGAAATGCTTCATTTCACCCCAAGGACAACTCAAGATATTTTTCAAGCTGAAGAGGGACCCGAGGTTCCAAACGTAGATCTTAACTCAGCTGATGATATCCATTTGATCCCAACTCCACATCAGTTGGAGGACGGATCCCACATGTCAGTCGAGGAGACGACTGACGTAGACATCGGCACAGATCCAATGAATCCATGGATTCTCAAGCTGGGGGTAAGTCTTTCCCCCGAAGAGCAAGCCGATTACATTGCCCTTCTTAAAGAAAAGAAGGAGGTTTTTGCATGGTCGTACAAGGATATGCCAGGACTAGACCCGCAGCTAGTCATGCACAATTTAACGCTTGATCCGAAAATCAAGCCTGTAAAGCAAAAACTAAGAAAGATGCACCCAACAGTGGCCTTGATGGTCAAAGACGAATTGCAAAAGTTGTTGGATGCACAATTTGTCATCTGCATGGATTATCCGCCATGGTCTGTCCAACATGGTTCCCATCAAGAAGCCCGACGGGAGGATTCGCATATGCACCGATTTTTGAGACCTAAACAAAGCGAGTCCTAAGGATGATTTCCCCTTGCCAAGCATCGACGCATTGGTAGACGCTAAAGCAGGTCACGAAATGCTCTCCCTAATGGACGGTTTCTCAGGATACAATCAAATTCGTATCAATCCTGAAGACCAACTCAAAACGGCATTCACAACGCCTTGGGGGACATTTTGCTATAAGGTCATGCCTTTTGGCCTTAAAAATGTCGGCGCTACATACCAACGTGCTATGACTTATATCTTCCACGATTACATGCACAAAACTTTGGAAGATTACATGGATGATTTGTTAGCCAAATCTCTCTTGCGCTCAGATCATCTCGGTGACTTAAGCAAGATTCTCGATCGCCTCATAGAGCATAAGGTCAGATTGAATCCCAAGAAGTGCGTGTTCGGCGTCACATCTGGAAAACTCTTGGGTTTTATAGTCTCAAAGAGAGGCATCGAAGTGGACCCAAACAAAGTCAAGGCAATCCTTGAAATGGCTCCCCCAACCACTATCAAGCAGCTAAGAAGTCTGCAAGGAAAGGTCACGTCGATTAAACGCTTCATAGCGCAATTATCTGACAAATGCCGACCAATGAACAAACTATTGCACAAGGGGGTCACATTTCATTGGGATGACGAGTGCCACCAGCCTTTGACGAAATCAAACAATACTTGGCTTCGCCGCCAGATCGGCACCACCTAGACCAGGAGTGCCGTTCTACTTATACATCTCAGCTACTGAGGTGGCACTGGGCGCCATGCTAGCCCAGAAGAATGAACATCACAAAGAACAGGCTACTTACTATCTTAGCCGCACCCTGGTCAGTTACGAACTTAACTATGCATACGTTGAAAAACTCTGCTTGGCAGTGGTGTTTGCTACCAAAAGGCTACGCCACTACATGCTGAGCAACACTACGTATGTTGTGTCTAAGGAGAATCCATTGCGATACATGATGAGTCGTACTTATCATAGTAGTCGCACGGCGAAATGGATCATGTTGTTGACGGAATTTGACATTGAGTTTATTGGGCAAAAATCTATAAAAGGACAAGTCATAGCCGATCAACTAGCAGAGGCTCCTCTTGAAGACGATCAGCCTCTAGTCATAGAACTACCCGATGATGGGGTCTTCCATGTCTCAAAATCGCCAGATTCTGAAGAGCCTGAGTCTCGAGCCGACATAACCTTATTTTTTGATGGTTCTAAATGCGAGCAAGGTGGTGGCGCAGGAATTGTATTCTTCACACCGCAGGTGCTCCAATGCCCCTGTCATTTAAATTAAACTTCCAGTGCACCAACAACAATGCGAATATGAAGCCTTGCTCCTAGGTCTTCAAACAGCAATCGCCATGAACATCAAAAGACTGAACATCTTTGGTGATTCGCTGTTAATCGTCAATCAAGTCAAAGGGGTATATCAATGCAAATGCCCAGTTTTGAAATCCTATAAAGCTCTTGTGGACAAATTCCTGGCAAAACTTGAGTGGTATGACATCGAGGCACTTCCTCGATCATCGAATCATTTTGCGGACACAATGGCCTCCTTGGGGTCACTAATCCCGCAAGACCTTTCCGGTGACATGACAACTATTCAAGTCAAAACATTATCGCAATCCGCGATGGAGCGTGCAAGCTCAGACTTGACGCCAGGAGTCCACATGATCCAGATCGAACCATCTTCGGATAAGTTCTTTCGAATCCGAGACTATTTGAAACGTGCCAACTGGGGGTCCTTATTTTCCCCCACTCCCATTGATAGCAACACAACGCTATTCTTACAAGTTTTATCCCAATCAGCACTTGATAGGGAAGAACTTCAAAAGGGATTGGCTGTTCATACTATCGAGGTTTCCGATCAACAGGACTGGTATTTACCCATAAGAGACTACCTCAAGTTAGGTAATCTTCCCTTTGGATTGACGCACGCCGCAAAACGAACATTCAAACAAAAAGCGGCAAAATATGTCTTGATAGGAGACATTTTGTATCGTCGAAGCTATGACGGAATTCTTCTTCGTTGCTTGGACCAGCAAGAGTCCACTTGGGCAGTCGCCCAAGCGCATGACGGTACATGTGGCGGCCACTTTAGTGGTATGGCCATTGCAAAGCGCATTCTTCGCATGGGCTATTATTGGCCATCTTTAGAGCGAGATTGTTGCGCGTATGTCAAGAGGTGCGTAAAATGTCAACATCATGCCAATCTGATGCACGTACCTTCCCAGGCCTTACAGACAGTCCAGTCTGCTTGGCCATTTTCGTAGTGGGGCCTCGATCTAATCGAAAAGATCTCCCCTGCATCGTCAGGCCGTCACACGTTTATCATAACGGCCACAGAATACTTTACCAAATGGGTGGAAGCAATTCCGTTAACCTCTACGACAGGCCCCCGCATTGCGGAGTTCATCTTGCATTACATCATATGTCGTTTTGGTATTCCATCCAAAATAATCTCGGATAATGGGCCATCATTCAAGAACAAAGACGTGCGTGCTTTGACCACAAAGTACAAAATTCAGCACAGCTTTTCAACACCCTATTATCCGCAAGCAAATGGGCAAGCAGAGGCATCAAACAAGACACTAGTTGCCATCCTTAAAAAGACCGTCGCAGACAGTCATAAGGATTGGCACATACAAATCCCACTTGCACTTTGGGCTTATCGCACTAGCATTCGGACGCCAACTGGGGCAACTCCGTTTTCACTAGTGTATGGCTCAGAGGCAGTAATGCCTCTCGAGTTGGAAATTCCTTCCCTCCGCATATCAATGCAGGAATTCATCGATGATGACACTGCACGGCAGGCCCGGTTAGACCAACTTACGTTGCTTGACGAACGACGCGTTAATGCTCTTGAGCACTTACGTATCTATCAAGAGCGACTTAAGAGAGCTTACAACATGAAAGTTCACCTAAGAGACTTTCGGGTTGGTGATTTGGTTCTGAAGGAAAACCAACAAAATTCTAATTTGCCGTCCCACATGAGGGACAAATTCATGGCAAATTGGTTAGGTCCTTATGTCATTGATAGCAAAATAGGACCGGGAACGTACAGGCTAGCTTCTCTTGATGGTATCAAGGAAACAGAACCCTTGAATATCAGTCATTTGCGACCATTTCATATCTAAGAAAGCCATATACCAACAAAAAAAAAAAAACTCCAAGGATTATCGCAATCTCTTGGTCACCCAAAAAGCTCCAAGGATTATCGCAATCTCTTGGTCAACCAAAAAAGCTCCAAGGATTATCGCAATCTCTTGGTCACCTAAAAAGCTCCAAGGATTATCGCAATCTCTTGGTCACCCAAAAAGCTCCAAGGATTATCGCAATCTCTTGGTCACCTAAAAAGCTCCAAGGATTATCGCAATCTCTTGGTCAAATCCAAAAAGCTCCAAGGATTATCGCAATCTCTTGGTCAAATCCAAAAAGCTCCAAGGATTATCGCAATCACTTGGTCAAACCCAAAAAGCTCCAAGGATTATCGCAATCACTTGGTCAAAACCCAACAAAAATACATCAAAAACAACAAAAAAAATTCAAAAACAACAAAATACATCAAAAACAACAAAAATTTGCATCTCATTTCTACGCATTCTCAAATTCATCAATTGAGAGTTTTCTCACATCTCATCTTCATATTCGCCAAACTCAATTCATCGAAAATACAAAAATATGTAGCTGCATTAAGCATTGCATTCATACAGTCCATCTTGTTCCCCACTGTTCCATTTCATAAAAACAACAGACACACCATGCATTGCTTCCACCACACTAGAGTCGGTGGTCTTTTAATGTATCACGAGTTTTCGTAGTTCAGCCAAAATTTTCCTCTTTAGCCATGTAATGTATCAAGTCGAACGCATTTTACGAAGGTAGAGTCATACTTGAAATACACCTTGATACGTAACATCCCAACACAAACTAAACACATTAACAATTCCAGAGTTATGTGAAAGAAAGATGAACTGCACAAGTAATCTAGGTCACCATAAGCGAAACGGTTATCTTGCTCATCCCCCTGTGCGGATGACCCAAAGAATGCTGAGAGTTGGCAAAAGGACAAGCATCACCCCTACCCAATTCCCAAAAATCCCTAATCTCAATAGTTGCAAAAAAAAAAATCAAAAAATTTGCAAAACGTCAAAACATCAAGATTTGACATCCTACAGTGCACACATCAAAATGCACTAAGAAACAGTGATTTTTATCACTCCAATCCCTTGCTCAAAAAAAAAAAAAAAGAAGAAGAAAACAAATCAAAATAAACAATGATCTTATCACTACAAACGAGCAAGTATCCTATTACAATTGAAGAAAAGAAGGGAGTTGAACTTGAATCCCTGGAACTCTCAAGCATTCTAAAGGTCTTCTCGCATGACGATATATCTGTCACATTAACTTGCGTACAGATCAATGTTTGCATGTGGATAAGCTAGCTTATGACATCCTAGAAAACATCGCGGATTAATCTAACTAAACATAACAAAGGAGTTAGTGGAGCTAGTTAGGTGATCCTCGAGACGAGTTCGGTTGAAAGCCCATCTGGCACTGGCGGTATCCTGATAAATACCACATAAATGAACTCAATGGCACACACAGGGATGTGAAATAGCTTGGTCAAAAATAGGTCTGATTCATACCTTGTTCAAAAATCATGTAAGATAAAGTACAATCGTGGCTAGAGAGCTAGAACTGTCTGAGTCTCAGAAAAACTTAGCTACATTTCTAAACCAACTGCGCTACTTTTCATCTTTGCAATACCATCAAAAAAAAAAAAAAAAAAGAAAAACCACATGTATACATACAAATTCATGCATCACAACAATCGCCTAAAAACAAAATAACAGAGTTCTAAACAATCTATGGTGCCATAGCCAAACATCACAAATCCCATTCATCCATTTCATCTCTGCATATCACATATAAATCAAAAACATTTGCAGTCATCATAGCATATGCATCCATCAAAATAAATCAACATAATACATCCATATTCATCAACCATCATGCACAAGATCAAAGAATATCAAAACAACAAAAACAACAAATAAATGCAACACAAAAACAAAAAGCAATAAACATTGCCAGACACAAGTGCTCTTGCACTTAAACTCTTGGCATAGAAAATCGATGTCGGGGTTTACATTATCACTATCCTACTCCCTAAGAAGGCTACCATAGCTGGACCGCTCCACGGGAAGATGGATTTTAGACAATTTAATCCCCAAATGGTGTCACAAAACAACAAAAACAACAAATAAATGCAACACAAAAACAAAAAGCAATAAACATTGCCAGACACAAGTGCTCTTGCACTTAACCTCTTGGCATAGAAAACTCGATATCGAGGTTTACATTGTCACTATCCTACTCCCTAAGAAGGCTACCATAGCTGGACCGCTCCACGGGAAAACGGATTTTAGACAATTAAATCCCCAAATGGTGTCACAAAACAACAAAAACATCACAAAAAGCAACACAAAAACATAGCAATAAACATTGCCAGACACAAGTGCTCTTGCACTTAACCTCTTGGCATAGCAAAACTGATATCGAGGTTTACATTGTCACTATCCTACTCCCTAAGAAGGCTACCATAGCCGGACCGCTCCACGGGAAAATGGATTTCAGACAATTAAATCCCCAAATGGTGTCACAAAACAACAAAAACATCACAAAAAAGCAACACAAAAACATAGCAATAAACATTGCCAGACACAAGTGCTCTTGCACTTAACCTCTTGGCATAGCAAAACTGATATCGAGGTTTACAATTGTCACTATCCTACTCCCTAAGAAGGCTACCATAGCCGGACCGCTCCACGGGAAGATGGATTTTCGACAATTTAATCCCCAAATGGTGTCACAAAACAACAAAAACATCACAAAAAAGCAACACAAAAACATAGCAATAAACATTAATGCAACATAAAAACAAAGCAATAAGCATTGCCGGACATAAGTGCTCTTGCACTTAACCTCTTGGCATAAGAAAAATAGATGTCGAGGTTCAAATTATCGCTCTCCTACTTCCCCAAGAAGGCTATAATAGCCGGACCGCTCCACGGGAAGTTAGATTTTCGATGATTTCACCTCATTACGACATCACCAAAAGGGTTAACACCCACCAAAAACAGGTCCAAATGTTGGAAAAATTGCACACGCTTAACGGTAAACCCTCTAAAGGCACCCTTGCACAAGTCATCTTGGGTCAAGCGACTCGTCGCTTCTCTCACAAAGGTCATTCCCTCATCGATTCGTCGCTTGAGGGGGTAGTCACACTTAGTCACCAACCAACAATCACACACCCAATTAAGGAAAAGGACATGCATTCAAAGAATCATTGACAAAGACAATCACGCTCCTGCTTGGGGCAGTAAACAAGCAACAATCAAATCAATCAAACACTTGGCATTTCGTGAATCATGAATACAAGGTTCCCCTGAGGTAAAAACGCCCTTCGCCTATTCATGACTGATCAATGTCTAAGTTCAAGTCACACCTCACCAAAACAGGTTAACACTTGAAATCAAATTCCTTAGCTCGTCAGAAGCAAGGATTCAAGAATGCATGCCCTTTCCATACTTGGGGCATCAAAAGTTGGTTAGGTTACCAAGAAACCCTAATCATTAGTGCTTTGGTTATCTATTTTTGCTCAAGATCGCGTCACCCGCAGCGCTTCCCAAAAAGGGGCATCTGTAGACACCAAAACAGCACCAATCCGATTATGTGACTGCAAACACTGATCGCTTTGACAAACACAGCCCCCAGGGCAGCCCTCAGAGGTCAAACAAGTGGTCCTAACCACTTCCATAGCAATTTTGTAAGGTCAAGAAGCAATTTGGTACATTTAGACACTTTGCCCAGTACTCGTCTCACCCAGGGACGATTACTAACTTGCAATCGTCTCACCCAGGGACGATTGTTGTAATCGTCCCACCCGGGGACGATTACCAAGTTTAACGGGCAAAACGACAAACGACGCCAAGTGGCAGCCCAGAACAGTCAGTTTATGACTCCTGCCTTGCACGCGTGTGTAGGTGGACAAAAGGGCCGTTAGAGGACTTTCACAAGAAGCAATTATGAAAACACAAGTCAATGGAGGACTCCCCTCCCTCATGAGGAGACATGACTGCCACATGGCGCCTATGACCAACACATGGCGTTTGTGCTTCCTTCCCAAAGGAGACCCCTTGGGTCTATAAAAGGTGAGACTTTTCTCACCCAAAAGAGAGAGGTTGAAGGAGTTTTCAAGCAACGAAGTGCTGCCGAGTTGAAGACCCACTTGCATCCCTTTTGGTTCACCTTCCCACATCCACCAATCTCTTTTGCAAGGGAGGTTGTTGGGTGGCCTTTGGAAGCTCGAACCTGACCCAAATCCAACACATGGACACCAGAACCAACCAATTCGCCGACCCCCCACTCCTAAGAGATTTTGGGCCCATCCCAAGTGGATTGGTGCCAAAATCAAGTTCCATCGGTGGGCTGCCCACTTGGGCACCCCGCACCTTTTGGATTTAGTTGTAGTTCATTTTCTGTCATTTGTTCATATTCCATGTTATTCTCTATTGTTCAATAGTTCAGAATCTTGAATCTTGATTTCAAAAGGTTTTCATCGAATATTATCATGCTTTTGTTATTTTGGTTGTCCCACTGACTTGCAGGTAACAACGTCCAATTTCTCGGTGATGGAGGCCAAATTGGGAGAATCCGACCATCTGGGTCGTCCCAAAATGGCCCCAATTACATAACCCCCTTGTTTGCGGGCATTTTGCAAGTCTCGGGAATCGACATTGGAGCAGCGGCAGGTCGGCTTCTTCAACACAGTATCAATCGTCCCTGCAAGGGACGATTAACAACAGCAATCGTCCTTCCAGGGGACGATTAACAGTAGCAATCGTCCTTCCAGGGACGATTAACGTAGCAATCGTCCTTACCAGGGACGATTACCGGTAAAAGCAGATTGGCCGGCTGTCTCGGGGGCAATGGCCTTTTGGTAACATTTTCTATCTTCCGTCAAGTTTTCAAGCCATTTGGACTCACCGTATTTATCGTTTCGTGCAGATGTTTACATGCATATTTTGTTGATTTTAGAGAACGAACCCCTTTCCTTTGCAGCAAGTGCTACCGACATTTTTTATTGTTTCTTTGATTGCAGGAAAAGCAATCAGAGGTGAAGAACTTATCCACATCAACGACGGCAACATCTTGGCCCGCCCATTGCAATCGTGGGCACGCGGGAAGAGGAAGACTAGGTCACACATTGTAATGAAGACAAATTTAACGCTCCTAGCCCCCAAAAGGGGAGGAGACGTCTATGTAACCGAGGATAAGATATTTGAATAAAGAGGGCTGTGATTTCTTTACATCTTGTCTTTCGTTTCCAAGTTGTCTCCTTTCTCTGTTTTAGTGCATAGGATCAAAGCGTTACATTTTCGTCTTATGTTGCATAACTAGTGTTTCCTTTGCCCGGAATCTCGTGCTTTCAATAGGGATGTACAAATTGAGCTAGGAAAGAACATCAAAATTGGTGTATATTTTTTAGAGGAAGATGTCAACCAAATTATGAGTTTATATAAATATTTCAATGATATCATATCATGGACCTATGATGACCTTAAAGTGTACAGCAAGGAGACCATCCAACACACTGTTAAGATCATACCAAATGCACAACCTTTTTGATAAAAGTAGCAACCAATAAATCCTAAAATAGAGGCCCTGATGAAATAGGAGCTACTAAAGTTGTTAAATGCTAAGATCTATACCCAATAAATCATTCTAGATGGTTGTCCAACTTGGTTCTAATAAGGAATAATAATGGAGACATCTATCTTTGTGTGGATTTTAGTAACCTTATATTTGAAGGATTACTACCCTCTCCCACAAATTGACTAGATTTTTCGTACTGTAGCAGCGACCAAAAAAATATCCCTACTACATGGATTGTTAAGTTTTAATCAAATATGGATCCGATATGAGGATCAGTACAAGACTACATTCACCACCAAATGGGGTACCTTTGCATATCAGTGGATGCCTTTTGGCTTGTCCAATACCGGTGCTACCTTTCAGAGAGCTATGGACTAAACATTTAGAGAGTTGGTAAACAAGATAATACTCATCTATGTGGATGACATGACTATATTCTCCCATGATAAGGATAAATATGCTGAGCACCTCTAAATGGTGTTTGCAAAATGCAAATAATTTAAGATTTCATTAAATCCTAAGAAATCAATTTTTGCAATATATGAAGGGAAATTATTGGGAAATGTGGTGTCAAAAACAAGACTAGCCATTGATCTAAATAGGATAAAATCCATTTTAGCATTTTATCTACCACTAAAAAAGAAAAGACTTTAGTCATTTTTTGAACAAATCAATTTCATTTTCAGATTTTTATCAGATAATTAAACCCATGACTGAGATGTTGAAGCATGAAGTATATTTCAAATGGATGAACGTCTAAAAGAATACTTTCAAGGATATTAAAGAAGTAATATATCAAACCTCTATTATTATTAATCTAGACTAATCCAAGGATTTTATCCTTTATGCATTTAGAACATAAATAAGCTATGTTGTTGTACTTACCTAAAAAATGGAAGAAAACAATGAGCAACCAATAGCTTTCTTAAGCCAAAATTTGCATGATCACGGAGAAAAGTACAATTTCATTGAGAAATAGTTCTATGCAGTAATGAAATCCTTAAATTGTTTTAGAAATTTTGTTTCTCAGAGTAAAAATTTGGTATAAGTACACCCGAATATCCAAAACTTTGTGATTTAAGGAAATCTAGGTGACAAAAGAGTTGGTTGGGTGACAAAAATTTAGGAATATGATGTTGAAATTAAGCCAACTAATTTAATAAGAGATAGAGCCCTATGTCAACACTTAGAAAAATTTGCAAGTAAAATTTTTAATATGCTGAATAAGCAAGAACAAAAAATTGAGTCAGGAAGGAAACAAGTGCATCCAAACACTTGGATTGAGCAATTGCAATATTATTTCAATTCAGGAAGATGTCTAGATGGCCTAACTGCATATCAAAGACATAGATATAGGTTACAAGATAGGAAGTATGTACTGATTGAAAGCATATTATACCAAAAAAACTTTGATAGAGTGCTCTTAAGATTTTTACATCCAAAAAAGACCAAAGAAGTGCTCAGGGAATTTTATAGCAATTGTTTAGGGGGTCATTATTTGGATAAACTACTACGGCAAAAATCCTAAGCATTGGATACTATTGGCCATCTATTTTCTTGAATGCATTCAAATTAGCTAGAGCATGTGATAAATGCCAAATATTTATTGGAAAGAGCAAGAATCCAATAATATCACTTCAACCAATAAGTGTAGAAGAACCCTTCCAACAATAGGGACTGGATTTTATCAGTATGATCAATCCCAACTCATTCTTCAAATATAAACAAACTTTGATATCAATGGAATATTTCACCAAATAGATAGAATATGATACCACCAAGCATGTTTATCAGGATACGATGATTTATTGCTTTGAGAGGTTGATTACAAGGTTTGAAAATTTGACAACTATCATCTCAGACAATGTTGGATCCTTCATAGGTGCCAAGACTATTGATTTCACAAGAATATATGGTATATACTAGAATGATTCATTGAATTATAAACCCAGGGGAATTATCTTGCAACATCAACCAACAAGAACCTATTGAAAATAATTAAATGTCATTTCAAGCATAACCCCAAAAGTTGGCACCTATTGTTAGATCAAGCGTTATAGGTTGATCGGATCATGATTAAGAAATAATTGAACACATACACTTATGCCCCAATATATGGAAAGGAAGTTGTACTATCTATTAACTTATAGCTTCTAACACTGAGATTCATAAATGAAATTTGTTTTAAGAATTTCTAGCCAATGGAGAGGATGGTAGAGATAATTTAGTTAGAAGAAAGGCGTGAGCAATCATATAATAATCTCTATAACCACCATAAAGTTGTTAAAAATTGGCTTGAAAAAAAGACTACGTTAAAGGTATTTAATGAAGGTGATCTAGTTCTTAGATTAGATGTGGATAGAGTAAATTTAGGTTCACATCACAAATTTGATTCAAATATGGTCCAACCCATACCTGATCGAGTGAAAGAAGGAATTGAATGCATTCGAGTTATGTCACTTGGATGGCCACATATTGACCAACATCTAAAGCATTATGCCTAAGATAAGTGGCATCCTCTGTGTACATATGTAAATAATACAAGTGTACATTATTTGTATATAGAGGTTTGGTTGGAAAAGCTACCATCATAATCAGTTCGCAATGTGGAAAATCACCTGTAGATTTCATCTGATAGGTCATGTCCATCATCTATGGTAGTTTCACTAGACCACCAATGAGGGGATAATTTAAACGATTAAAACATCCCAGCACGTTCCACAAAGTAATTGCTAATTGATGATTATTAGAACATATAGGCCACCCAAGTTTGATGAATCCTAGAATATTATTGGCCAAAGGAACTACAAAGCTGATTGTGCACTATTATTGCAATGGTAAATGGTGATCCCCAATAAGATTTACCTAGATTAATGTAATTACCCAAGTTTGAGAACTAAAGTGGCATTAACCTAGCTATAAGTGGTAGCTATTTTAGAAAGTGATTTGAATAATGAACTGTATCACTACTAACTTGCAGTTTCAAAGTGTAAAAAATCTATTTGATGGTAGTGCCCCTCTCGAGCACATGTATAAAAAATCTCAACAGTTAACTATTCCTAAGACAAATCCTCCTAAGAATTCACGATATTTCACAAGAGGATAGTAACATCTTCAAAATAGTGAAAGCCACAATTGAACACTATAAATTGAGCTCCACCTTCAAAGAATCACTTTCTTAAAAAAATTTTGATTACGAATTATAGGCAAAAGCTCTGATACACTAGAGAAATCAGTCGCTAGATACAAAGATAGAATTTAGAGAAATGACATAAGGAAAGAGGAGTGCCACTGTATAGAAGACAACTGAAGCATTGCAATATAGGATGGTAGGTATTCATGACATAGTGATAAACATCAAGTCTAAGCACAAAAGCTTTTGAGAAGGATATAAATCCAAAGGGAATAAATTTTCACAAACTCACTATGTTGGTGCAGTTTGATATTAAGGACTATGTATATTTATACCCATACTAGTGCATCCATGTCCAAAGCTCATAGAAGTAGTAGTAAAATACTATGATCCTAGCATAGCTATTGTTTGCAATTCAACACTGCAGTTATTATCTACCATCGACAGAGAGTATGTGGATACACTCCTAGAGTTATAACAAAGAATACTAATTTGGATAAGTAGAGGTTTTATTTAGGAAAAAAGACAATTCAAACTTGGCTTACTGAGAAAATAGGAAAATTGCCAGAAGATTACATGACCCAAACCAGGAAGCTAGGGGAATTCACCTTAGAGGCACAAAAATTATTTTTGATGTTGGAAATAATATTGGGTTTAAGAACTGATTCAGTTATATAACCATATCAAATGGGCATGTAAAATATAGTTATGGTAGCCTCCTCCTTTGTCACTTTGGAATGGGCTAGGTTTTTAGCCATAAGAATCCATGAATAGTTAAAAGCCATAAAAATGAACATTGTGAAATATTCACATACCCGTCATATCTAACCTAGCTTATCCTTTTCTATATAACCCCAAGAAAACATGACATAACCATGCAAAAAATAGATGAAAGGGGTTTGGAATAGATGGTAGTAGAATAGACTCATGTTATGAGGGAAATTAACTCGTATTTGGACTTCAATAGATAATTTTTTGGACCTGGTCTAGTAGAAATCTATGGGAAATGATCCCGCATCATGCTCAAAGTAGAAGATGTGTTAAGAGGAAATAGACAAGAGCAAGGTGACTAGTTCTTCCTCAAGCAAGGTATCATTATTAGACTATATGGATTCTCCAAATATCTAGAACTATTTCCATACTATATCACCAATTGGATTTTTGGACTAGAATTTTAGACAGATATACATAATAGAGCAAAGTCTTAGCCCAGGGGAAAATAAGACTATAATATTTAATCTACCCATAAAATTTGAGTGCATCACTATGTTAAAGAGGAAGCCAAAGCAATATAATAACCTAGAAGCTAAGTTGAAAACCTTGTAGCTACCAATTGTGTCGCATATGTGGCACTATGATTCGAACAACATCTTATTTGAAAAGTTATTAAAGATAAACAACAAAGTACTTGCATTTAAACATGTTTCATGCTCAGATATTGAAATGTTCAAGAATATATATGAATACCGGTGGCACCATTCAACTATATGATGATGCAAGAGAGGTCACCATGGAGAAAATACTATGAGTTTAAGTGGGTTTTTGACCCAAAGAGAAATCAGGACTAGTTGATCAACTCAAACCTTATAAAAACTATTAGGGAGGATAAGGTATGGGATGAATACAATATTGAAGCATGGTGGGTATCACAGTGTGAGTGTTGTTAGGAGGGAAAGCTGGAAGGGGTTATTTTATTGATAAAAATGTGTTACATATATAGGCAAAAGGCCTATATGATGAACATGACACTTGTCAATGAAACTGACAAGTGTCAAACTGAAGGCATAGTGCACTTTAACTCTAACATTCCCCCTTAAAGTGCACTATCCTAACTAAAGAAAAAACAAAGCAAGTCAACATTAGGTAACATTCCCCCTTAATGTTGACTTCTCTAAAAAATAACCTATCATCCTCTTTTTTTTGGTCTAGGCTCGTGCTCTTTGCGCTTGGCTCTCCAACTATGAATAATGCTAGATCCACTGTGTATACATCTCGGTCTGTTGCCTCAGGGTCAGCCACTTCAATGGGTCTGTTGCCACTGGGTCAGCCGTCTAAGTGCCTCAGGGTCATCATGGGTGCCTCAGGGTCAGCCACATCTGGGTCTGTTGCCTCTGCAGGTCATCCTCAGAGGATGTTGCCACTCGTAGGTCACTAACTAGATTCACCATGAGTATGAAATCCCTCCTCATGGTGAACTCAATCTAGAAGGTGTCGGTCTCTGCCGAAAATGCACCTAATGAAAGGAAAAACGAGCCATATAAGAGTGTCGGTCTCTGCCGAAAATGCACTCAATACAATAAAATGAGCCATAGATCAAAATAGGAGGAGAGAAGAAGAAAAGAAGAGAATCTTTTGAAGTGTCTTCGTCTGTAGTCTTCAGAAGTAGATCCGAAAAAACCTCGAATAGAGTCTAGGGTGTCTTTGTCTGTAGTCCCTAGTATAAGTGTCCTTATGGTGACCATGTCATCCCACCGAAATGCATGGGTAACCAGTCGCTGCATTTGCCAAGTGTATAGACAAGATCACTAGGTACAAGGATCACATATAAAATTACCTTGGGAGTGTCGGGTACAACCGAGAGTGCACTCCAAGGTAGAAAAAAAACTTTGAGGCTAAAAAAACTCAAATGAAATAGCCTTAGAATTACAATATGACACCACCATTGTGTCCGTCGTGGAAAAACGTTTCCAACGACTATAAATACCCCTATACTTCATCAAAGGGGCCTTCAATATGTTGAAAACAATACCATGCCTATCTAGGTAGAAAAATAAACCTCAGGAATATCATATTCCTGGCATCGCACTGTGGCGGAATAAAAAAAAACTGACTCCAGGCTTTCTCTGGCCTTGTGAGCTTGAGGGGGGATTTCCCTCATGGAAATCCTCCCTCCCCCATTTCCCTCTCATTTTTTTTTGGATACTGAGGGAGTATGCTCTCCATCCCTTGCTGGATGGATCAGAAACCAGAAGTTGAAAAAAAAAAAAAAATTAATGAATGCCCATTTTTTGAATGATTAGGAGACTCTCAAGTTCGAATGGTGTTGATTTTACGGCCATGGAATCCAAGAAACGAAGGTTGCTGGCAATTTTTTTACGGCACAGGACGACAAGGATGCCGATTTCAAAATGAAGGTCATCGTTCTGCTTTTGTCACGGTTCTCTTCCTTGTGGTGGTGATGTAAAAGCTGGATTCGAACGGAGGAGTTTTATGGCTTTGAATCTGGCTTCTTATGATCCTAATGCCCCGCGAACTGGTCGCAGCCGGGGGATTCGTCTCCCAGTATGGACTGCGGGTGATTCGACATCGAATCTAAAGAATACGATTTTTTAAAGTCCCCTATAAAATTGTGATAAAGTGCACTCCAACCGTTCCTGTTTCGGGACAAGGGCATTCTCGATGTTTCGAAGGCTCCCTGATATGAAAGCTCTGTAGTTGGGAATGATCCGCTGCTGCTAGACCTGCAGCTATCTCGGCACAGTCTTGGGGCGGACTGTTACTCTCTGGAGAGGATTTAGGAGGCCGTTTGATGATGGGTAGCTTTTGGACTGCCCTGGTTTCCAATCGCAGATCTGAAGTCGTATGTAACTGAAAGAGGCAGAAACAGAGGAAGAGGGGATCGCGTTATGGGATCCATGCTGGGGATGAAGCACGTCGCCTGCATCATGGTTCCATGTGTGTGGGGCTGCATAATATTTAGCTGCAGTGTCTTGGGGATGGTAAAGATAGACAACGCTTCGTACAGTTCCCTGGCGTCGAAGCACACGATTCTGGGTCTACTGAAGAGCGGCGCGGTGGAGCTGATGATATCCCTTCCTGTCCAGTATTCCGTCCTACTCGACGGTAGTGGATTCATTTTTTTTTATATCAAGCCTTTAAATACTTTTCTTCTCATTCTCGTTCATCGGATGCTAGATGCCATGCTATTTCCGATCTGTCGCATAATGGATCGATTACGGGACCGACCACGAGACGAATCTCATGCAAATCGTGAAGAGACTGAAACATTTTGTGGGAATGGCCGCTCTTCGAGATGAGTATGCCCAAAAATTTGAGGGCATCGCCACAAATAGAGGGCAGTTTGGTCAATGAGGAAATAATAGCAATGGATGTCCCGAATTTAACCTTTTGCATGTTTTTAAACAGGCGGATCCCATTTTATCTGTGTGTAGCTCCCGATGTTTACCTCCTTCATGAAGCAGTGTGTCTGGATTTTGGACAGAAGCAGTGTCCAGTTCAAAATGGGAGGTGCCACAAATACATCGTAGCAACACAGACTCCCACGTCAGGTTGTTTTGCTGTTGTCACCGAGCATGGATTCCATATTTACAACTGCGACCCATTCAAGGAAACTTTTTGACGGTATTTCAACAATGGCGGCATCGAAATCATGGAGATGCGTTTTCGATGCAATATTCTGGCAAGTGGATGGTGGAGAACACGTTGGTGACCATGACAAGGCGTAGCTCGGCGTACGAAGTTCGTGGTGGTGGAGGTAGCGGCTCGTGGGTCCGCGGGGGCTAGAGCGGCAATTTTCGGGCAAGATTTGTGATCTTCAATGCCGACGATGAGACCTAGAAATTACAGACACCGTTCACGGCAAGATAACCGACCGACAAATCTATTTTGATAGCCAAGATAAATTTGGCCCAAGCGGTGATACGGCTGATCCTCCATTAACAGCGTTACTTAACGCCAATGCCATCGTTCTTAAATTTTTTTGTTTGCTGCATTTTTTGTTTTTCCGGAGGGTTCAGAATTTATATGGAACAATATAAAGTTAATTGACGATGAGGTAAAAAGAAGGGATGCCGAGGAATATTCCAAATATGCCGAGGAATATGCTATTGGGGAGTGCATGTTGAAGAGTAATTGTTTAGCAGCTGTTTGATTTTGAATTTTAAATTGTAAGGCAAGTGCCCATGCTCATTGGCCAAAGGATGGCCCATAAATTCCCCTGCGAGGGTAAACTATATGTTTTTTTTTATTCTGCTAAGTGCGATGCCAGGAATATTTTATTCCTGAGGTTTATTTTGCTGCCTAGATAGGCATGCTGTTGTTTTTTCAAATGTTGAAGGCCCAATTCAAATACAAGTATAGGGGTATTTATAGTCGTTGGAAACGGTTTTCCATGACGGACACAATGGTGGTGTCATATTCTATTTTTGAGGCTGTTTCAAATGAATTTTTTAGCCTCAAAGATTTCTCTACCTTGGAGTGCACTCTCGGTTGTACCCGACACTCCCAAGGTAATTTTATTTGTGATCCTTGTACCTAGTGATCTGTTCTATACACTTGGCAAATGCAACCGCTGGTTACAAATGCATTTCGGTGGGATGACATGGTCACCATAAGGACACTTATACTAGGGACTACAGACAAAGACACCCTAGACTATATCCTAGGTTTTTTCTGGATCTACTTTTGAAGACTACAGACGAAGACACTTCAGAAGATTCTCTTCTTTTCTTCTTCTCTCCTCCTATTTTGATCTATGGCTCATTTTAATGTATTGAGTGCATTTTTGGCAGAGACCGACACTCTTATATGGCTCGTTTTTCCTTTCATTAGGTGCATTTTCAGCAGAGATCGACACCTTCTAGATTGAGTTCACCATGAGGAGGGATTTCATACTCATGGTGAATCTAGTCAGTGACCTACGAGAGGCAACATCCTCTGAGGATGACCTGCAGAGGCAACAGACCCAGAAGTGGCTGACCTTGAGGCACCCATGATGACCTTGAGGCACTTAGACGGCTGACCCAGTGGCAACACACCCGTGGAAGTGGCTGACCCTGAGGCAACAGACCAAGATGTATACACAATGAATCTAGCATTATTCACAGTTGGAGAGCCAAGCGCAAAGAGCACGAGCCTAGACCAAATCAGCAATAAGAGAGGATGATAGGTTTTTTTAGAGAAGTCAACATTAAGGGGGAATGTTACCTAATGTTGACTTGCTTTGTTTCTTCTTTAGTTAGGATAGTGCACTTTAAGGGGGAATGTTAGAGTTAAAGTAAAGTGCACTATGTCTTCCTTGACACTTGTCAGTTTCTCTTGTCTGTTTCACAGGGGAATTTTCAAATGGAGGATTACAATAAGAAGCCATGGGGGCCTTCCACTTCCACTTCCATGTGAAAAAGCATTCCACTCTCCATGTGAAAAAGCAGGGCATTAAAAAAAACATTTAGTGCCACTAAAGAATTTCATGGGCCATAAAGATCTTGTCGGCCATTTTATCAAGTTCCCTTATATAAAAAAAATGAAAGTGGTACCCTTCCACTTTTAATAATAACATGCCGCCTTTTAAAGTAAAAATATTTCACCGGGATTTTGTCGGCGCGGGTGAAATGCGCCTGATTTATCGGATATCAATGGCAGCACTCACTCCAGTCACTCTACTCCACACGGATCGATCCCAGGACGTTATGGTGGTGCTCCGATAACCCGCGAGCTAATTGGCAATAGAAAACCGTTCGATGTTACCGTCTGCGAGACACCGTCAGTGATGGCTCTGGCCATAGTATCCACCAACGCCCTCCTCAGCTGCCTGGGATTGTCCATCCCTTCCGCCAAAAAAATTTAGCAACACAAAGGAATTTGAAACTCCGCTTCCAACATGATAAAAATACTGATGAAATCACCGCCGCCCCGGCAATCAAAATTGATCCCTTGATTGAAGACATCCTTGAACGCCTACCAGTAGCCATAGGCTCTGGGATGATTCGCGATAGAAGCTGATCCGTGCAGAGATTCATGGCATCGGAAGCCGGTTCTCAAGGTGGAATTCCATGCGGCTAGGGTTAGACGGAGTGCCAGGTTTGCAGTACCTATACGAGCCAGAGAACTTTGACGCCATAAAACATGGTGTCATGGTCAAAAAATGCCTGCATCTTCACTTTCGATGGGGGCAAAAAATTTGAGGTGCAGCGCAACACAACCGAAACATACATTGCGAAACACTCCCGCCATACGGCCAACAACACCGTCGCCAGCATATTGCCGATTCAGTTGATAGATTTCCGCATCTGGTTTCTATTTTGCTTCTTCATCTATGCAGCGTTCCAGCAATCGGACGGGTACCTTCATACTAGCAGCATCACATATTGGTATATGTATATTAAAAATAATAAATTTTGAAATTGATTTATTAATCGCAGGTTTCTTTTAGAACTGGAACACAGCCAATACCCCTATCAAAAGCATGAAACAACAGCAATAAATCAGAAAGGGGAAAAAATTGGATCTGGAAATCGATGAAACTTGTAGGCTACAGCAGCACTGCAGCTACCGTCCGTCTCCACTGCTGGAACAAACAGACATGGCCACCTTGTAAAATTCATGCATTACGGATTTGACATCAATGCATTCATTGCAACGGCTACATATCCATGTTATTTCACCACATTTGTTGCCGCTCTATAACTTAAGTCAATCTTGGGTGAAAAACTAAACCAAAAAAAAAACATTTTGAAATGGAGCCGTAGAAATCAAAGATCTGTCACTTCCGGAAAAAAAAAAACCTAAACTATTTCCACATTGTTACTTCTACAGATTTTCTCCATTAATCTACCTAGAGTGCCAAAAATGCTGCCTTCCGCGGACCGGACCGCCCGCCTCCGATTTCCACATTCATGGCCTCTGGCCCAACAAGAATGGGCTCCTGGCCTCAATACGGTGCCCCGATCACCGCTGCATATTCTCTGAACACGAAACATGCGCTCTTCATCTCCACGAGCACGACTACTTCGGCTTTGCACTTTTCTCAAGCACCGAATAGACCTTCTCGGTGTTCTTTGTCGTGCCGGGATTATCCCCGACGGAACAGAGTATGATTTTGATGAGGCCATAGCGGCAGCCATCGGTGGCGTTCCAGAGATACGGTGCAACAGAGACTTGGAAGGGAAGGAGCAATTGCTGGAGGTTATGATCTGCATAGACAAGTTTGATGCTTCCACTGTCGTTTCCTGCCCCATCATGCCCCACAACAGATGTGCTCCAGATATTGATGTGAGCTTTCGTCTTCGCCGGTCGGTTTAGCAGAAGGATGAATGTGTGGATGAATCTTCACCCAGCACAGCAATCGCCCTTGCAGGTATTGGAGCTGAGGCCTGGCCGGCCCTTGTAGATGCACGGCTGCTGCATCGACACATGCACCCGCAGCAGCAACTGGTTTAAATAGGCAGAAACAAGGCAACAGGCGTGCTGCTGTGACGGTCAAATGGAAGCCATGACAACATTGAAGGAGGCAATAGCAGTAATATGGACTTCAACATCAATGATATCAATGTGGATGGGTGGAAAGCGGCTGCCGCCTTTGTTCTGTCAACACCCCCACGTAACTCCACAATACCGGATCTTCACTCCAGCAGCTATTGATCAACCCATCATTCAAGATCGCTCGTCGTCCTCCACGGAGATCCTTACAACCTCCTCACGATGTTCATCTGCTAGGGTTTGATGATTCAACCCAACTAGGGTTTAATCACTTTTAGAAACTGTAAAGCAATTTTGCAGATGTAAAAAACTAAAAAAAAATCTAAAAAAAAATTCCCAAACTTTAAAAGTTTACCATCTGGTTTCTGATCCATCAAATGATGGAGAGCATACTCCCTCGGTAAATTTTAAAAAAAAAATAGGGAAAAAAAAAAATTAGGGGGAGGGAGGATTTCCATGAGGGAAATCCCCCCTCAAGGGTTTCACAGGGTAGGGAAAGCCTGCTCTGATACCAAATGTTAGGAGGGAAAGCTGGAAGGGGTTATTTTATTGATAAAAATGTGTTACATATATAGGCAGAAGGCCTATATGATGAACATGACACTTGTTAATGAAACTGACAAGTGTCAAACTGAAGACATAGTGCACTTTAACTCTAACAAGTGTAACTTGATGTAGCCTACCCTACCATATTATAAAATTGATAAACTATTCATCACAAGGTTTGAGAATGAATATTTCAAATAGAAGATGAAGAACGAGAAGGAAAAATTCTAGAAATTGCTAAAATAACAAAAATAGATGAAGAGAAAGTATAAGAGTCTAAAATAGAAATATGGTAGTAGCCACAACTTTATCGTAGCACCAATGATGTTGAAGCCAAAGAAGAATCACTACCTCAAACTCAACCTACCACTTACACCAGGAGATCAAGTGCTTCCAAAGCAGTTGAAACATCTTCAAAATTGTAGCCTAAATCCTTTGAGCATAGCTCAAAATCAAGTAAAAAATGACATTACTACTAAAACCTTAGGGGTTTGAACAGTGAAAATAATGTAGCAAGAAGGAAATGAGTGCAAGTAGAAATATAATAGATGGTACATAAAATATAGGAGTTGCAACAAGAGGCAAAAAAGTTTTAAGCAATAATTAACCTAGTAGAGTTTGAACAAGCAAGGAGAAAGATCTTAGGGCAAGAAAAGCTAAAGAATTTCAAATGGAGGAGCCAAAGCGGGAGGTACAAAAATAAGGTGTGTACTCTAAACCATTCTCTCCTTCTCCTCAAAGTTCCTCCTCAGTAGAAATATTAACCTCTTCACCACCTCGGACTTTTTAATCATAAAAAATGATTCTTGCCATTGTAGAGATTATGTCAGAAGCACCTCATTCATCACCCATTCCACCATTCCTTACACCCACTCCACAAAATCAATTATTCATTTTGTAAGACCCTCTATCGTACCCTCTATCACTTACTCTACCATCCACAAGCCAAAGGAACCAGGTTTTGAAGGAAAACATATCCCCTATAAACTCTATGATTTCTTATCCTCTTATTCCATTACCACCATTCCTTTCTACACCCATACTTCCTCTAGCTACTAAGGAACCACTAAAATAAATATTTTCTACCATACAAACTATAGAAGATAATTAGAGAAAGTGGAGAGAAGAAGAAGAGCAGTTAGAGCAGTTATAAGAAAAATAAGAGGGAGGAATCACCATGGGTTATAATACATTGGACCCAAATAAGAGAAAAAGAATAAAGGTGATTGCTTAGTCAAAATTCAAGAAGCTAGCCTCTGAAGTGACATCAAAAGACTGGCAGATAGAATAATAGAATAAATATATATTCAATATATCCAAAGAAAAAATCTCTAAGCTATTCATATAGAGGAAAATACTCTATTTGTGTAATCAAGGAAAATAGATAGAAGTCTGGAAGCTACCAAGAAGAAGATAAAAACTTTGGAAGTCAAACTTATCGTAGAGAAACTAGATCAAGATACCCTTAAAAATCAAATCAATAGATTGAAAGGCATCATTAATGAATCCCCTCTTAAAAAAATTGTAGCTAAAGGATGAAAGAATCAAGAGCCTGGAGTTAGAACTACAAATGATGCAAGATACAATGTAGCAGTAAGACTCAGAGCTGCTAGACTTTAAGGACAAATTGTAGCAATAGGAGGAATCTCTATCTATTTCCATGAATGAATTATAGTAGGAGAAAGATAAGCCACATGGCTCAAAAATCTCAAAATATTGGCTCAAGAAAATTAGGAGCCACTACTGGGAAAGAATAAAAGGAGCAATGCTGCATTCTTTCCCTCCTTTTTGTACCAAACTTTGAGAAATTATTATTGTATCTCTTGAAGCCAAGAAAGAGTTTGATAGGGGAAAAAAGGTTCTAATGGCCAAGATTCAGAAAGCACAAAAAGTGAGAAAAATGCTAAGAAATATTGAAAGTCACCCTATTATAAAAAAGCAATATGATGAATATATAGAGGAATGGACTCTTGGATCATCAATATATTACACAACTAAGCTCATTTATCAGGGAGAAGATATATTTTCTACTCTCAAAAAATAAATTGAAAAAATGAGCATGGTTGCTAAAGAGATCAAGGCTCTTAGTGTACCAAGTTTGTGGGATGACAACACATACTTCCATAAGGTAGAAGTGATCAACCAGTTGTTTGATTAGAAAATCTAGGAAGAAAGTGCCACTGGAGGTAGACAAGATTTTTGGGCTCTTCAAATGATTTTTCCATGCCTTAACCAAAGTAGAGGAGATGGTTGGACAATATAGTGATCCCCTATGGAAGCCTTTGCAGATTAAAAAATATTACTAAAATCAATGGAATCCCAAACCTTTCCTTAGAATTTTGGGATAATATGCATCAAGAACTCCACATCCCCATAACCTCTCAAGCGGTTTCACAACAGGGTGAATCATTGGAAGTGACTTCACAAAGGTAGCCCCAATAGAAAAAAAAGTCGCAACACCTCATGGTTAAGTAGGATGATTGATAATATTGTGAGAGCTATGTTTCTTGTACTATAATATCTTTATGCTTGTATAGATTGTATCATACAGTATTTTTAGTAATAATAACTCCAAATCCCAATGGATGATGGTGATAAAAACCATACTAACGCAACAAAAAAAAAAGCAACAATAGCATATTCTATCATAAGAATGGAAATGAACCTCACATCAAATATAGTATTGAGTAATAAATTCATGTTAAACCAATAAGGTTTTCAAAATTTTACCTGAATCATAAATATGATGAAGTTGTCATTTGGCACAATTAGGACTTAGGGTTTAGTCCTATTTAAGGCCACATTTGAAGAAGTATCATCAAATGTTGATAATTGGTATAATGGAAGAAAGTAAGAAAAGTTGGATGCTTAGAGGTGGCAGAATAAAAAAGTTCTTACTTAATTGGTTCAAGAAAAAAAGAAATAATAAAGAACATAGCTAGTAAAATAATGGTGATTTCCTAAACTACCTGACCTGGACCTGAAGCAGCCATCAACTATAGCCAAATTTACTCATGGAGATTCAGTTTTATGGGGTGTCCTATGTTTGAGATATCCTCAATTTTTTTATGTTTCCCTTTTTGTGTTTTTATCCATATTTGCACCTATAAATTATACCATGAATTCCACCTTTTACATATCCACTTGGGTTGTCTAGGAGTATCCCATGCTCCAGGTCTCCCCATGCATTATTTATGTTTTATAACTTTCATGTTTACCTATAGTACCATGTGTAAATTGTGCCACAAAATCCACTTTTTGTGTCTTAATTTGTTTTTTTCTAGGGCTATCCCATTCTCCAAGTATTTTCATGCACTGTATTTGTTTCATCGTATCCAGTTCACTCTATTTTACCTCCTATAAAATTTACCATAAACTCCACCACCCATATCATTGTTGTTGTTTTGTTTCCTATTTTCTTTGTTGATGTTTATTTGATAAAAAATGTTATCCATGGAGTCCCCTATCATTTTCCTCCATCTTAGGTCATGTTCGCATTGATGTAAACATAGGTAGCACACACATTTTATATTTATATGGATTATAATTTATTAGTATGAGTCCTCTTTTCACTAAGAAGAATCCCATATGAGTTGCTAAGAATGTGGGTATTTTTTAGCATTACCCACATCCACTTTGGTAAAAGGTGTAAGGAAGGGTATTCCAACCTCGAACAAAATAATTAAAAGGAATTCAAGCACTTTTATGTTGGGTATGCTAAGGATGGTTTATCAAAATATAGGATCCATGAATATAAAAGAGAAAAAATAGCTAAGTCCTAGACTGGCTGAAATGTTTATACCCGGGCAAAGCCATTAGAGGTACCAAAATTTTGGTGTAGTATCAAAAGGTAAAAAGAGTAAAAATGGCTAAGTCCCATATTGGTCAAAACTTTTGTACCCAAGCAAAGCCATCAAGGTTACCAAAAGTCTATCATGAAACCAAAAGGTGAAAAGAGCAAAAATGGCTAAGTCCTAGACTAGTTGGAACTTTTGTACCTGAGTGGAGCCAACAGAGGTACCAAAAGCCCATCGCAAGACCAAAAGGTGAAAAGAGAAAAATTGGCTAAGTCTCAGACTAGTTGAAACATTTACAACTAGGTGGAGCTAGTAGAGGTACCAAAAGTTTGTCACAAGGCCAAAAGGTGAAAATAGCAAAGATGGCTAAGTCCTAGAATAGACAAAAATTTTGTACCTGGGTAGAGCCATCGAAGGTACCAAATGTCTATCACAAGGTCAAAATAGTGAAATGTTGAAAATGGCTAAGTCCCATAATGGAAAAAAACTTTGCACCCCAATGGAGCCACCAGAGGTACCAAAAGTCCATCATGGAGCCAAAAGAGTGGAATGATGAAAATATCTAAGACCTAGATAGGCCAAAATTTTTCTACCCAAATAGAGCTAGTAGAGGTACAAAAATTATATAATCCATCAATAGTATTGTTATGAAGAACACAAGCTTAGACTAAGAGGGGGGTGAACAGTATAAGATCAACTTTTACTTTTCTTTTCCAAACTATATTATCCAATATTATCAATGGTAATATTAATAGCAGTAATCAAATCAATGCACAAATAATCACACACATAAGAGACATAAATTTAATGTGGTTCACCCAACGTAGGTTATGTCCACGAAGAAAATATTTCTTCTAAATTTTCTCAAAAAACCTCTTAGGAATCAATTCCTGATTATAATGTTTATGGACCTCTGTCCAAAGGAGATCTCAATCCCCAATGCTCTGATTTGTGGATCTCTCTCCATAGGAGAACTCTATCTCCTTTTGATCTAGTTTGTGGATCTCTCTCCATAGGAGAACTCTATCCCCTTTGCTCTGGTTTGTGGATCTCTCTCCATAGGATAACTCTATCCCTTATATGGTTCATGGAAATTGATCCAGAACTTTATCTCCTCAACTGGTTCATGGATATCTATCCATAGAAGAACTCTATCTTCCCAGCTAGTTCATGGATCTCTTTCCAAAAGGAAACTCTATCCCCTCTCTAATATAGTTCGTGGATCTCTCACCATAGGAGAACTCTACCCCCTTTACTTTGATCTAGTTTGTGGATCTCTCTCCATAGATGAACTCTATCCCCACTACTCTCATTTTTGTATATCTCTCCATAGGAGAACTCTATCCCCTCTAATTTGGTTTGTGGATCTCTATCCATATGAGAAATCTATCCCCTCTACTCTGCTCAACTCTACTCCAATATTCACCAAGCCTTAACACAAATCTTGATAAAATTAGCAATCAAACCTACTCTCAACTCAATCTCAAATCTACCTATAACACCCTAAAATTGGCATAGTTAAACCTTAGTAAAAATATAAAAATTTAAATTTTTACTCCAAACCGCCCGTTACCCCCTTTCCTCATTTTTTGTGCCATTTTTAGAATTTGTTTTAACCATTGGACGATATCGTCATAAATCAGATGAAATCATCCCAGATCTGACGAATTCGTCTGGAACAGAACGTCCAGACGATTTCGTCCCAAAACCAATTTTTCATAATTAGCTTCTATTTCAACAGCTTCTCTAACTTGGGTAGAAAGCGTGTATGCACGGTTAGAGTCTCCCCCATTGGAGATCTCCCAAATTGGGATGATCTCCAACCTCCTAACCTCTCCCTAATCCTATATAAACTGGGATTTTCTCAGTTTATCCCCCAGAACCTTCCTGAACCCCCATGAAGCCCCTAGCTAATGGATTTCCCTGCAAATTTAGTTCCTTGTGCCTTAGAAAACCTTCATACTTTTATTTGCATTGCATATTTCAAGTTTTCTTGTAGGAATCTTACTGTTCTTCAGCTAGAGCAAGCTTGGATCATCGCAGGTGATTCCAGACGATTTCGGACGATCTTCTCATAGATCAATGATGATCTCATACGATTGGAGGTGATATCGATTGTAATCCAGATTTGGGGCAATCAGAGCCCAGAGTTTGCATTTCCTTATTGTTTTTCTGCATTTCTTTATGCATTATCTTAATTATTGTATTTATGCATCTTGGAGTTCACCTCATTTAATATAAATGCATGATAAAATCAAAATAAATTATCAAATTGATGCATTTCCTTTTAATTGCTATCTGGATTCATCATTTAGGTAAGTTTACTGTTATTTCCATCATTTCCCATTGCTTTTGCAATTGCATTTTTGGTATTTTGTATCTGTTTCAATGATTGCAGGTTTCTGACGAATTCATATGACGAATTCGTCAGATTAACGATGATCTCGTCTGATCTCAAATGACCGACTAAGATCTGAGATGATTTTGTGTAATTTTAGATGATTACGTACGACTTGAGATGATTTGGACTGCTACAAGACTCAGAATCTTCATCAGACATTCGAAATCAGGTATGTTTTGCCCCATTCAGCATATTCTCTGTGTTTGGCATTTATTCATGTTTTCTATATCCATAAAAATCAGCATTGGCATATAGAATAGTTTAGATTCATCTTGGTAAAACCTAGGAATTGAATTATCAAAGCATAAAATGAACACATCAAACCTACTATCAACCTAGGCATGGAAACTACCACTCAAAAGTTTCCTGGTGAACCCACCATCCGTCGAAAATTCACCCTTATACCCCTCCCCCGAGAGGCGGGACATTCAAAGGGCCTCTTAGTCCGAGGTATTGTCCCATCCTTCTCGCATCCCCCTTCCGGGCATGGATGCCTGAAGGTAAGGATGCAAAAAATTTGGAACGATACATTTTGGTGAACCCGACGTGAAAACTAAAAACCTTTTGAAAACAATCCAAAAAAAAAAAAACATAAATGCATTTAGAATCAAATATTGCATATCATATTTAGATGGTAGATTATAATAAAAGACGAGTTGTCACCATTAATGTTGAGAATCAATTAGAAGCTATAGAGATTACTTCTGTACTTAGAGTACCTCAAACAAATAGAGTTCAACCTTTATGGGAAGAACTTAATAGGAGATTGAATATCATTGAGTCTAGATCAACCGAACTTAGGCAAATCAAGAGGTTTGTCCTAGATAGAATCCTGGATCCTGATCAAGTGACCTTGTATCATGAGCTTCGAGAGATCTTGCCATAGGTGGTTAGCGAGATAAGAGAGCCCTTATGTCTTCCCGAGTTGTACACCTTTGAGGAATACCTCGACAATGCAGTTGTAGTACATAAATTTTTATCTCGTATAGAGGATCAAGAGGTCGTTCTTACGGATAGAAAGATATGGAATAGAGTTCCTAGAGCTTTGTTATATCGATAGTATTGCCACGAGCTCTATTTTTACAAGACAGAGTCAAAAGTAGATAACATCACCATAGCACACTTTGTCAAATTCCTGAAAAACCATTTTTAATTTGAAGAGGAGCATTTCATAACTCCTGTTGAACTTGATCCTATCAATGAAATCTATAAACTATTTATAGAAAACTAAGTCATTCTTTTATTATTATTATTTATTGTATTTAGTGTGCCGTTTGTTGTCTTTATAATCATAAAAACAAAACAAAAAAAATAAAAAATAAAAAACAAAACAAAATAATAACAAAAATCAAAACATTTTATTTTAAGTATTATAGTAGGTATATAATTAAAATATATACCTCCCAAATTTGTTGCAAATATATATATATATATATATATATATATATTTGCTAAAATCTAAATTTAAGCATAATGACTAGACTTAGGAATGGAAAACAAACTAAAGTAGAAGAAGATTGGTTAGGAAGACTAGTAAATAAACCAGATGTCCTTCCTGAAGACCCAATTCAGGAAGAAGGAACCCTAGACCAACAAGAAGAAGAGTTTGTTGATGCAAATGAACAAAGAGAAATTGTTAGAGAGGAAGGATCCTCATCTCCTAAAATATCTCCGAAGGAGTCATTACTTTTGAGAACATGGAACATTTCCGGAAGTTCCTCAATACTAATATTGGCACTCTTAATAGAGCAGTCCATATGGACAAGGATCAAATTAGTGACACTCAAGCAACCCTAGAAGACATATATCACACACGCACTAATCCCTTGTCCTTCGTTGATCAAGAAAGTGATCAAGCTGGACCATCCAATTTGGATATGGACGCTATAATCCAGAACATGCAACAATAACAGGTTACCCAACCATCTAAAGTGCCTATTACCAAGCCTAGAGTTATTCCCACACAAAATGAACCATCATTCACTGCTCTATTTCACCAAGTTATTGATCAACATACCTCAAATCAACAAAAGCCTAAAACAAAACCAAACACCAATTTCCAACAATTTGGGGTACAACATAATGCTACAAAAAATCTTCTTCATAATACTCTTCCTACCAACCATTTGCATAACAACAATATAGCATCTAATCCCTACGTCACGCCATCCTACGCTCACAAATCCCATACTCATGTACCACCAAACCAATATGGTGGACAAACTGGTAATCTAGAAGCCATGGTGAAATAGTTAGTCTCCCGCATGGACTAGATAGATCCCTACCGTCCCTCATACAATTATCGAGAGATGTGTAGTCAGCCTCTAGATCCTATAGTTGTAGCACAACCATATCCTAAACACTTTCCTATGCCTGTCCTACCTATATACAAAGGAACTAAAGATCCCATAGAGCATCTTTGTATGTTTAGGATAACATGTCATGATATATCACATGATGATTTGTTATTACTAAAAATGTTCCCAAAAAGTTTAGGAGGAATGGCATTGGAATGGTATTATCAACTACCCACTCATTCTTTGAGAAATTTTGAAGAAACCGCCAAGTATTTTGTGCATCAATTTAGTGCCTACATTGAAAGGCATGTAACCATTAAATATTTGTACAACCTAAAACAAGACAAAGATGAATGTTTTGCTGATTTCCTAGATCGATGGAGACAATTGATAGGAAAATTGCACTTTGTGTTACCTTATCGAGAAATACTGGATATCTTTATCAATAATTTACAAGAACAACTATCCTATGAGTTATCAACTGCTACCTTGACCACCTTCGATCAAGCTATAGACTTAGCCCGAAGAGTGGAAGATGCTCTTATTAGGAAAGGTCAGCTCAAAAAGAAAGATGATGAGAAAACATCCAAAAATCAATATAAAAATAAACAAGTTGTGGGTGATGGAGTCACTGATAGCAGAAATATTGCCAATGTTAATACTGCAAAAACAACAGAGAAGTTCATATTGAAACCTCCTGATAAACCACCCCAAGAATTTACTAGGTTAAATCAACCTTTATCAACCATTCTCCGATAATTACTAGCACAAGGATTGATCCAATTACCAAATATCTGAGAACCTGATCCAAATATACCCGGATACAAATCTGATTTACACTGTGATTTCCATAGAGGACCTGGACACGCTACCAACTCTTGTAAAAGATTAAAACATAAAATACAAGACCTGATTGATAACAATGAGATGGAGGTGCAAGCCTTTCAACCTAAAAAAATCCTCCTAATAATGCTCAAAAGAACATCCCCCAAAATTAGAATCAGAATGCCAATCAATCATTGGACATATTTCAACATCCTTTACCAAAGCATGGTAAAGAGGTGGCTAATCAAATTGAGCATCATAATTTTCCCCCTCCTACCCGATATGTAGGAACTATTAGTGGAAATTTATCTTCTCATGATCCACAAATATTTGACACAACTTTATCCATGGTTACGGCCAGAAATCTACATAATATTCAGACACCTGATCTTAGTGATACTGAATACGAGACTGAAAGTAACATGGAAATCACCTCAAATCAATCGAATAGCTCTAAAGATGAATCAGATCCTATTAAACCTATCACAAGTTCTATGATTCTAGAAGAACCATTTCCTAGAAGAGTCACTACTCAACCATCTTCTCACCAATTACTTTCCAATGAACAAGCCATAAATGCTAGACCAAGACCCATTCATAATCCACAAAATAATATTGTAGGTACCATCGGAGTTGTTACTTGACAACATGCTCAAAATTCTCAACAAGATCAAACTCAGAACGATGGATCAACTCCATTTGTTTTGAAAAATCCCAATAAAGGGAATCATGCGCCTAATGTTCAACCTAAACCTCCTTATAATATTAATGAACAATTATCAAATACTACAGCTAGGATTTCCCTTTTGGACCTTTTAAGATCTTCTCCCACCCATAGGGATGAATTAATGCTCACATTAAGCCAAATGATGGTACCACAAAATATTCAACCTCGAAGCCATGTCCAATACTATCATAACTCGAGAAGTCGATTGTATTGACTTTCGGGATAGAGATATACCACAACATAGTTTACATAAGAATAACCCCTTATATATTACTGCCCTAATTGGATATGTAGCAGTTAAACGAGTCTTGATTGATAATGGTTCATATTTAAACATATGCACTTTTGACTTCTACCAAATATTTGGGTTTAGAAGTGACGAAATGAAAAGAACTGATATGATTATAAAAGCATTCAATGACGAAACACAAGAAACATGTAGAGTTATTACTATTCCATTGCAAGTTGGTCCTAAAACCTTAGACACGACCGTGTTTATTGTACATTGCCCTGCATCATACAATATACTCTTGGGTCACCCTTGGATCAACGCGATGTGAGTTGTTCCCTCAACTTTACATCAGTGTGTTAAATTCGAATTTAAAAATTAGTTGGTTACCATTCATGGTGATCCTAGGCCCTTTGATATGTGTGCTTTGGTAGAACCCATTGGAATTCAATTTTACCATGCTCTGTCATCCACACATCCTAATTCTAATCATCTACCTAAACGTGTGAAAAACACACTGATAACATCATCTACATTTTCTCCATCAACCACACCTCTACATATAGTTCAACCATCTTCCAAACAAACCACATTAGGACCTCAAAAGGATACTAAACCCACAACCAATGCTTCTTGTTTTACTCCTATAACTTCCATACCTTTAGACCCGTCCATTGACATTTCTACAACATCTACGCCTCTCAAAGGTATGTTTTTCGCATATGAAAACATAGGAAATGATCCTTTTACCTCTTACGCTCTTACTGACGAGCTCTTACCTGATTTATCTAAAATTCTTGTATCAGAGAAAACAAATGTTACTATTCAAGATTCCCATATTTTAAATAAATTGCCACCCTATCCTCATACCTTGGGCCTCCCACAACCTATGGGAAGTATCTACCAATTCGGGAGTTGTGCTTTTATTTATAAGGGATATGACTGGGGAAGAATACCTAGAAACATCAAGACTCATTGTGATGGGTATGCTCGATGTTATTTTGCTAATGAGTATGTTAAAGCTAAACCTATAATGCTTAGATTAGGATATAAAGGGAAAGGTTTAGGACCTTCCCAAAATGGTATGAAAGAACCTTTTGAGGTAGAACCATGGCCTGCCCGATGTGGTGTGGGCCTATTCCCTAGTAAAGGTCAACCCTTCCCATTTGAGGATGATGACCATCTTATATGTTACCAAGATTATTTGGATAAACGCGATGCTTTTCATTTAAGGGATAATCCTTTTACATGCAATATGCTATCCATAGCTTACCCTGAGATGATTGCTAAATCCGACGATGAGTTGGAGGGGGATATCTTCCATGATGTTTCCATTGAGGAATTTTTACATAACGGATTTTATTTCGATGGCTCTATACCTAGTATAGCCCAACTTGAGGTCATGACTCCTCAAGATGAATTATCCAAGCTAACCTTGGAAGAATTACAAGAATTAGGCATTTCACCCGCCCCATCTAATTTTGAGAGAGATCTACATATGGAAGTTGAAAACGTTATAAAAATTAACATTGGAACCGAAGATAACCCTCACATAATCAACATTGGATCAGAATTGAGTCAAGAAAAACAAGATAAATACATTTCATTCCTTAAAAAATATGAAGATGTTTTTGCTTGGACATATGAAGATATGCCAGGATTAGACCCTTCTATAGTTATGCATCACCTAGTAGTCCATCCGGATGCTAAACTTGTTAAACAGAAACTTAGAAAAATGCATCCTAAAGTGGCCTTACTAGTCAAAGGAGAATTAGAAAAACTCTTGAAGGTTATTTTTATACAAGCCATTGGTTATGATGAATGGATCTCAAATGTAGTTCCAGTAACTAAGAAAGAAACTACCAAAATTAGGGTTTGCACAAAATTTAGAGATATTAATGCTGCATACCCTAAAGATGATTTTCCTCTTCCCAACATGGATCCGATCATTGATTTTACTGCTGGGAGCGGAATGATATACCTAATGGATGGATTCTATGGTTATAATTAGATCAGGATAGCTCCTGAAGATCAAGCTAAAACAACCTTTATTACCCCTTGGAGAACCTTTTGTTGGAAAGTGATGCCATTCGGTTTAAAGAATGCAGGTGCAACATATCAACAAGCCATGACTTATATCTTTCATGATATGATGCATGATATTCTACATGATTATGTAGACAATATTATAGCTCGTTCCATCAAAGAAGATGATCATTTAGATGACTTGAGAAAAGTATTTGATCGGTTAAGGGAATATCTTATCCGACTAAATCCAACCAAATGTATATTTAGAGTTAAGTCAGATAAATTATTGGGGGTTATCATTTATTTACGTGGCATTGAAATTGACCCTCTCAAGATCGTGGCTATCACTGATATGCCCACACCCACCAATATATTTGAATTACGAAGTTTACAAGGTAAGCTTCAAGCTATTCGCCGCTTCATCGATAAGTTGGTGGACAAAACTGGACCCTTTCTTAAGCTTCTTAAGAAATATGTCTCTTTTCATTGGGACAACGAATGCCAGGAAGCATTTGAAATACTTAAGTAATATCTCCTTAAACCATCGGTGCTTTCACCACCTAGATCTGATCGTCCATTTATCTTGTACATTTTTGCTTTAGATTTTGCCTTAGGAGCTATGTTAACTCAACTTGACGATGAGAAGAAAGAACGTGCTAATTATTACATCAGCAGAACCTTAATCAGTTATGAAACTCGTTATACAATATTAGAGAAGATATGTCTCACAGTCGTATTTTCTACACATAAACTATGCCATTATATGCTTAGTTAGAAAACGTATGTTATTGCTAAATTCGATCCTTTGTGATATCTCATGAGTCGACCGTACTTATCTGGTCGCACAGCCAAGTGGGTTCTTGTGCTAAGCGAGTTTGAACTCATGTTTATAGGACAAAAGTTTGTTAAAGGTCAAATAATAGCAGATCAATTAGTTGTTGCACCCTTAGAGTCTACCCATCCCCTCATCATTGAGTTTCTTGATGAATACGTTAAATTAGAGGCAGACCATCCTGAGCAATGGTCCCTATACTTTGACGGAGCCCTATGCATGAGTGGGGTTGGTGCAGGTATTATTTTAATATCTCCACAAAAACATCTTATACCTCTGTCCTTCAAACTAACATTTGCTTGCACTAATAATACTATTGAATATGAGGCTCTAATCCTTGGATTACGAGCTGCCTTGGCACTGAAAATTAAAAATTTATTGGTTTTCGGTGATTCTCAACTTGTCATAAATCAAATCAAGGATATTTATTAGACTAGATATGATAAATTACACCCATATAAAACATATGTCATACAATTATTATATTTATTTGATCAAGTTACCTTGGAAGCTATTCCTCGAACTAGCAACCGTGCGGCTGAAGCTATGGCTGTAGCTGCATCTCTTTTGCCCTTGGAGTTAGATGATGAATATGCTACCATTTTTATTTGTCGACTCCAGGAACCCGCTTCAAGAAAATCATGCTTAGAACCTTTGGATGTGTTTCTAATCAACGAAACTACTCCTGAACCATGGTACACTGATATATTTAATTTTATGCAAAATGGGACCTTCCCCGAAGGTTGTAATAGCAACCAGTGTCGGTTATTACGTAGACGAGCAAGTCGCTTCATAATTATTGGTAATACCTTGTATAGGAGATCTTTTGAAGGCATCTTACTGAGATGTTTGAATCTAGAAGAATCTAGATCAGCTTTGAGTGAAGCCCACGATGGATCTTGTGGGGGACACTTTAGTGGTAGCATCATTGCTAAGAAGCTCCTTAGGATAGGATATTTTTGGCCTACCATGGAGAATGATGCACATGATTATGTGCGCCATTGCGACAAGTGCCAGAAACATGCTGACCTTGTCCATGCACCTGCACAAGAACTGCAGGCTATTTCATCTCCTTGGCCCTTTTCAAAATGGGGTTTAGACATCATCAAAAAAATCAACGCTGTGTCATTCGATGGACACAAATTTATCATAACCACCACCGAGTATTTCATGAAGTGGGTTGAAGCTATGCCCTTAGCTTCTTGCATTGGAACCCAAGTTTCCAAGTTTATTTTTAATCAAATTATTTGTAGGTTCGAAATTCCTACAAATCTCATCTCAAATAATGGAACTTGTTTCAAAAATAAATATGTCAAAAAATTATGTCAAAAATATAAAATTCAACATCGTTGGTCCACTCCCTATTATCCTCAGGGTAATGGCCAAGCAGAAGCATCTAATAAAACATTAATTGATGAGGTTTAATAGACTTTAGGTTTAATATTTATTTATTTTTCCTAAAGTCTTGTATTTGCCGACATTTTATTGTCGACAGCTTTGTAATGTCGGCAGTTGCCGACATTCCGTGTTTTTATTTGTCGGCAGCTACTTATCTACTCCTGCTGACTTTCTTTGTTTTCGTTGGCTATTTAAGCCTGTAAATAAAATAAAAATATAGCTTGGCTAATACCACATCAGATTGGTATCAGAGCAGGAAATATTTTGTGGTTTTGGGTCATTTTCGACCACATTATCCAGTGAAAACAAATTTTAAAATTTTGCTGCGTAAATTGTTGTTTTGAACAGCAATTGTTGTAGTCGAATTTTAGCAATTCTTGCTAATTTCCAAGTGTGGTCGACAGAATTCGACGCCTGCCGTTAGAATTTGAATCACTACTCCAAATTAATTCTCGAGGTGTCCTCACAAATAGCTGATTCATTTCTCCACTGTGGCTGCCGTGGAATTCACAATTCTGACGCGACTCCGGTGCTCTTCTACAAATTTTGGCCGTCTTCGACGTGAACCAGCCAGATCTGGCCTGTTTTGGCCGACTTGCTGTGAATCTCCTCCGCAGCCCTGTTGCAGCCTATCACCGGCCCATCTCCGATTTCGCCTGAAGTCTGAATCCAACTTATTTACAACATGTTGAATAGATGGGTATAGCTGCTAAAGACCTTATTCATCCCATGTTGTTTGGCGAGCGTGTCGAATTTGATGCAATCATTTCCTCTCTAAAATGCAATAGACGTTGTATGTGATCTGCTATGGATTACCAAAATGACAGCCAAAGATTTTTGGGGTTCTCATTTTGGTTTTCGAACACTGGCGTGGACCACGTGGCTGAGTTACGACTACGTCCCTCTGCTGCCCTGTTTCTCTTCTGCATTTGACTTGCAGATCTGGCTTCGGTGAGGCATTGTTTGGTTTTCAAGCCAAATAAATAGCAACGACAGTTTCTTGATATGCAGGCCAGCTATTAAGAGCTGTGACGGAGACAACGGACTGCTGTTTCCGTTCTAAGTATGTGTTGATTGACGCTGGTTAGGTAGGCAAAGGTTCCCACCACGTGGAGGCTGCGCATCATACCACGTGCCGAGTCCTCACGGTTCTTGTTGTACTTGCTATAAGGGAGCCGATGAGTCTTTCTTTTCATCCAGCTGCCACCTCCGGGTCCATAGACTGATTGCCGCCTGACGCGGTAGCTGTTATATTGCCGCCTGATGTGTTTCCTATGAACAAGGGGGAAAGCCACTTTTAAATCGTTAATTTCCTATTAAAGGGAATTTCCTATTAAAGCCTATTAATTTCCTTTATTCTTTATATAAAGGGAATTTCTTTTATTCTTTTATATAAAGGAATTGTACACCAACAAGGAAGTTTTTATTTTTGGAGGGTGGTTTCTTGTAAAAAAAAAAAAAAATTCCATAGGCTTTTATTAAGAACTGTATTGCTATTGTCTTGCAATTTGCCATTATTAAGCATTTTCCTTCTTGTAAACTTGTAATTTCATTCTGGCACAAACTCGAGCTCAAATGGCTGCTGACTTGGCCGACAAAATGGCCCAACTCACACAACTGGTGAGTATGTTGGCCGATAAAGTCACCACTCAAGACATTCAACCTCATTGTGATGTTGCCAATTATGACGGTTCACGGGATCCGGAGGTTCTCAACAGCTGGATTCTCGACATGGATAGTTGGTTCGAGTATACCAAATTGGAGAAGGTCCAACGAGTTGCTTTTGCCAAACTCAAGTTGACGGGCCTTGCTAAAATCCTTGTCACAGATCGCCACCAAACTCAGAATCCCATTGATACATGGGAAGAATTGCAACGCGTTTTGAAGAGTAGTTTTTACCCTTCAAATTATGCTGAAGACCTTCAAATTAAGTGGTTACGTCTTCGCCAAACAACTCACATGAGTGTTCATGATTATGTGTTGCAATTTAACAAATTGAGAATTCTGAATTCTGTGCAGGATATTGCAATTCAACTTGTTACCAAGTTTAAAAGTGGACTGCAGGAACCACTTTATCGCAAGTTGAAATACAAAACTATCTTGAGCATTGATATGGCTTTCAATCAAGCCATTCTTGCGGAGGAGGAATTACGAGATTCATCGCGCGGGGCTCGCTCTTCGTCATCGGGAGGAAATTCGAAGGCTTCAAATCAGCAATCCAAGGCGGCTACGTCTTCTTCTTCTTCTCCCTCTTCTCCTTCTCCTACTTCTTCTTCTTCTTCTTCTTCTTCAAAATCTTCCAAATCTTCTATGGAATGTACATATTGTAAGAAGAAGGGCCATCAAAAGCATCAATGTTTTAAGTTGAAAATTTTGAAAAAGAAGTCCCTAGTTGTAAAGCCTTCCAATGAGGAACCTCAAGAAGGTCCCATTGAGGCTACAGGGGAAAGAAAGACTTACAAAGAGTTGGCTGGGTTGAACAAATTGACCCTCATGAACACTTCACTAGGGGATCGAGAGAACTTGTTTGTGACCACGGTCCACCTTGATGCATCTTTTGTAGTTGATTGTATCATCGATAGCGGCTCGCAGAAGAATCTAATTGCGAGGTCTGTTGTCGACAAATTGAAGCTGCCCATGAAACCCCATCCTCATCCGTATCCTTTAGGGTGGAAGGATAATGGGATTTCATCGGACATCACACACACTTGCACTGTGAATTTTGCTTTCAGTCCCTCTTTTGTGGACACCGTGGTGTGTGATGTTACTCCAATGGATTGTTGCGGTTTATTGCTTGGAAGACCCTATCAATATGATAGGAGGTCTATTCATGATGGGTTTAAAAACACATACACCTTGCACAAAGATGATAAAGCCTACATAATCAGAAGCACTCAGCGAAACTCCACAAAATTTAATGCTAAGTTGTAGACAAGCACGTAAGGTCAGTAAATCAAGCAAGGGAATTGGCACTCATCTTCATCGGACCACATAATGAAAATAAGCAAGCATCCAAGCCAATACAAGACAAGCATGCTTCAGCTTAATTCTTTGTTGCAATCATATTCAGGTGTGTTTCAAGAACCCACAAGTCTTCCACCTCAAAGAACAATTAATCATTCTATTGAAATTGTACCTATTGCTTCACTTCCTAATGCTCCAATGTATAGACAATCAATCGTGCAAATGGAGGAAATTAAAAGACAAATTCAAGACTTATTGTCTAAAGGTTTCATTAAACCTAGCACTTCTCCATGTGCTTCACCTATTTTGCTTGTATTGAAGAAAGATGGCACTTGGAGACTATGCATTGATTTTCGAGCATTAAATAAGATCACCATCAAAAATCGTTATCCACTTCCACGAATTGATGATCTCTTGGATCAGCTCCAAGGAGCTAAGTTCTTTTCCAAGATCGATCTCAAAAGTGGATACCATCAAGTCAGAATTGAGGCAGAGGACACTTGGAAGACAACATTCAAGACTAAGATGGGACTCTTTGAGTGGCTTGTCATGCCCTTTGGTCTTACGAATGCTCCAGCCACATTCATGCGGCTAATGAATGAAGTGTTTCGTGATTGTTTGGACAAATTTGTAATTATTTATTTGGATGACATCCTTGTATTCTCTTCCTCTTGGAAAAGTCATCTTGAGCATTTGGAATATGTTCTTCAAACTCTTCAGAAGAATCAATTGTATGCCAATCTTTCCAAATGTTCTTTTGGGCAAACTTCCATTGCCTATTTGGGATTTGTAATCAATGAAAAAGGCGTTCAAGTGGATCCTGCCAAAATTGAAGTCATTGTCAAATGGCCAACTCCTACTTCTGTCACGGAGTTGAGGAGTTTTCTTGGACTTGCTAATTTCTATCGCAAGTTCATTGCAGGATACTCCACTATCGCTGCTCCTCTTCATTTTGTAACCAAGATCAAGATCCAGTTTCAATGGACACAGGACCAGCAGAAGGCCTTTGACACTTTGAAACGGAAATTGTGTAGTGCACCTGTCCTTGCGTTGCCTGATCTTGCACAACCTTTTGAGATTGAGACAGATGCTTCACAATATGCACTTGGTGCCGTGCTTAAGCAGAATGGCCATCCAGTGGCCTATCATTCTGAGACATTTTCAGAGGCAAAGAGGAATTATTCCACTTATGATAAGGAGTTGTATGCATTGGTGCAGGCCATCAAATACTGGAGACATTACCTTCTGGGTAAAGAGACTATAGTTCATACTGATCACATGCCCCTTAAGTTTCTTCAATCTCAGTCCAAAATTGAAGAAGCTCGACACATGAAGTGGGCATCCTATTTGCAGCAGTTCCATTTGGTGATCAAATACAGGAAAGGACAAAATAATGTAGTGGCAGATTGTTTGAGTCGACCTCCATCAGCTCGTGCCTTGACTGTAGTAACTATGTCTCATGTTGGTTTTCAGACTTGGCCTTCTCAGTATGCATCAGATCCTGATTTTGCCAAAGTTATTCAACAACTTTCTCATCCTACTTCTTCCAACTTGAGAGGTCTTCAAGACTTTCACATGCAGGATGGAATGTTGTATAAGTTAGATAAACTTTGTGTTCCTCATGAGCATAGAGAGTCTCTTTTGAAGGAGGCTCATTCTACACTTTATGGAGGACACTTTGGCAAGCAAAAAACTCTTCATCATCTTCAGAGGTTCTTCTTTTGGCCCCATATGCAGAGAGATGTCCTTCACTTCTTGCGACAATGTGCCGTTTGCAACCGTTCTAAATCCACCAATAGGAAATTGGGTATGAGCATGCCTTTGCCCATTCCTTCTCGTCCTTGGGAAAGCATTTCCATGGACTTGTTGAGCGGTTTTCCAATGACAGTTTGACAACATGATTGTGTCTTCGTCATTGTGGATAGATTCAGCAAGATGGCCAAATTCATTCCATGTCGTAAGACGAGTACTGCTCAAGACTTGGCTCGGCCTCTTCTTTGAGACAAGTGTGGCGCTCCTTTGGTCTTCCTACCAGCATTGTTTCTGATCGCGACTCCCGATTTGTGGGTCACTTTTGGCGATCCCTTTGGAAGATCTTAGGTGTTTCACTTAACTTCTCTACTGCCTATCATCCACAGTCAGATGGGCAGACTGAGGTAGTTAATCGTACGCTTGTGCAGAGTTTGAGGATTTATCATCATTCCACTCCAGCCAAGTGGGACTTAAGCCTCACTCACATTGAGCACGCGTACAATAGAGTTGTTCATAGTTCGACAGGGCACTCTCCTTTTGAGGTTTGTTTCGGTTTTCAGCCGTTGGCTCCTTATGAGTTGCCTATGTCCTTGCCCTCACCAGCTACTATGCATATTCAGAAGGAGCAAGAAAAGGCGAACTCTTTCATCCAGCATTTGTAGAGCCTTCAGTCCAAAGTAGTTCAGATTCTTCAGAAGACTCAACAAAAACAACGACAACAGATGGACCGACATCGTATTCCTCATCACTTTCAAGTGGGTGATAAAGTATGGTTTTACCTCGACAGGCGACGATTTGTGGATAAGACCCATAGCAAAATCAAACCTTTACGCTATGGTCCTTATACCATTGTTCAAAAGATTTCAGAGAATGCCTTTCGTCTGGATCTTCCAGCTCATCTAGGCATTCATGATGTCGTCAATGTTGATCTTCTTAAGCCGTACTATGATTCCACCTTGGAATCTGATCCAGCTATCAGTCATCCGGTTGATGTGGTTCCTGATGCACAACTTTCGCTTTCTGAAGATACACTTTTTGATACGAAGACTCGAAAAACTCGCCAGGGTACTTCTACTTCATATCTGGTGGCCCGTCGTGGCCAGTTTCCACACCAAGCTCGCTGGATTTCTGCTCACCTCATGTCCCAGGATTTTCTCGCTTTGTTACAAGCATTGGAGTCCAATGCTTTTGTTGATGGGACGAGTGATGAGGTTTAATAGACTTTAGGTTTAATATTTATTTATTTTTCCTAAAGTCTTGTATTTGCCGACATTTTATTGTCGGCAGCTTTGTAATGTCGGCAGTTGCCGACATTCCTTGTTTTTATTTGTCGGCAGCTACTTATCTACTCCTGTCGACTTTCTTTGTTTTCGTTGGCTATTTAAGCCTGTAAATAAAATAAAAATATAGCTTGGCTAATACCACATCATTAATAAAAATCCTCAAAATACTGGTCAATAAATTTGGCCGAGATTGGCACATCCAACTATATCCTACTTTGTGGGCCTATCGAACTAGCGTTCGCACCCCCACCAGTACTTCACCTTTTGTTTTGGTTTATGGTGTTGAAGCTATTTTTCCCTTTGAATTAGAAGTTCCTTCTTTAGCTCTACTACTTCAGGATACTGAAGTAGGAGATGAATATCATGCTGGTAGATTTAGTCAGCTGAAACTCCTAGATGAAAAGTGCATCAATGCTTTGGAGCATCTTTGTGCCTACCAAAACAAGCTTAAGAGAGCATACCTCAAGAAAGTTCATCATCGATCCTTTGATATCGGCGACCTTGTCTTAAAAGAAAATAAAAAAAATACTAATGCAACTAAAGACCTTAAAGGTAAATTTGAGCCCAACTGGCTTGGACCATATGTCATCACTACTAAATTTGGATCGGAAGCATATCGATTAGCTACCTTAGATGGTAAATATCTTAAAGAACCTATGAACATTATGCATATTAAGCGTTATTATGCATAACATTGGGTCATTTCATCATTTGTATATATTGTATTTTGCATATTGTTTCATTTTAGCCATTTATATATATATATATATATATATATATATATATATATATATATTTTCCAAAAACAGTAGATATTTATTCTTTCAATTCATCAATCAAAATCAAAATATAAAAACATCAAAATCTTCAAAAACATCTTTTATTTTCATACCTGTCAATTCTTGAAGTATTGCAGTTATATTTTCAATTATTTTGGATAAATTAACATTTATTTGGAATCCCGCACTTTCACACTCACATGCATAAATATCTTGATTCTATTTGGTATGATTATTAATATCTCTTATATCAAAGTCCATAGTTGAATTAAATAAAGTTTTGAGCATAGAGAACTGATCTTGTTATTTACTTGAACCAAGCATATATTTTCACATTAAAATGATTTCATTGCAAATTCAATATGATGCTACATAGTAGAAGTGGTTTCTTGAGCAAAAAGTTTCCCCTGCTATCCTATCATGCACATGGTCTAGAATCTTTGAGAATTGACAAAAGGACAAGCTCACCCCTACCCAGAATAAAAATTCCTTGCTCTACAGCCAATCCGAGCAAGTATCCCTAGCATAGGAAGAAAAAGAAAAGTCAAAGAAAATGAGAAAAAGAAAAATATTATTTTGTACCATCACAACAATATTTCAACATTATCTCAGTCCCACATAAAAAAAAAAAAAAAAGAGCAAAAGTAGACATAAAATAAAATTCCTTTCCCTACCCCTTGAAAAAAAAAGAAGGGTGAATGAGCTTGAATCCCTAGAATTCTCAATTATTCGAAAACTGTGAGGTAAGCCCCATAACAAGTGGTTTGTGCCCAACCCGCTTGGCCTTGGGTAATTCCTAGCATGGTGATATGTATGTCACATTAGCGACCTTCTTTTGTATAGACCTATGTCGGTTTATGGATTCGCTAGCTCTTGATAACCTGACTTACATAGTAGTCTGGTACGGTTACATGCATATAAATCATGGTCAAGGAACATTCATTTGGTTAAGTCAAAATTACTTGTATCAAATTTTCTTACTCAAAATTGGTGAATGAACAATACAATTGCACACACATTTTTATTTGAGAGATTCTGTATCATTATGATAAAGCAAGATCGGTAATGAACTCACATTTGCACATGAGGGTTCCTTATAAATCTACATTTGTCTTTGAGATAATTTAAAATATTTCTGCAACTCTTTTTGGAATAATTTTATCTTCTTATTTCGAACATCTGTTTAGTATAAAAACAATTACATACATTGTTTTCAAAAATCACAAAATGCTTTCAAACAACATATGACACAAATATAATCAATAAATTCATGTTCATATTATTATTTTTTGTTTATCAAAAGTCAAAAATCAATCATGCAATAAAACTAAAATATCAATTTCTTCTTTGGATTTCACGATGATGGTATAAGTCTATACCTATAATTCTATGCCTAGCGCAAACCATTGTTCTAATTTTATTTCCCATTTATTTTAAAAATTCATAAAAACATATGACTTACATCATTATGTTACACAATTGAGCTTTAAAAACGAACGAACACTTATTCTATTTCATGTCATTATGTCAACATTCAATTTTGCAAATATGGTATAGTTCCTAGGGACTTATTCAAAAATTTTATCACACTTAGGAATTTATGCCTAGAAAAAATCATATTTCTTTAATATGTCATGCATAACATTTTTTTTTAATGAAAATCTAAAAACAAATCATTACCATCATCACTTCCATCATCACAACACAAAGTCTTAAGACAGTCTCTTAAGCACTCTTTTACTTTTAACAATATTTCTATCTTGGGATTAGCTTGACGACCTAGTGAGCGACGACTCCATGAAATGGTCTATAACAATGACAATGTCCTTTGAAATTATTGTTAGAAGTCCCTTTTATTTTTCATCAAAACACACCACAAAACAACCAATTTATTTACATCAGATTATTTCATTTACAATTTTTTGGCATGATATAAAATTATAATTTATTTCCAACGACATACATACATAAATAATCAATCACAAAATTCAAAATTAAAGTATCATAAAACATGTGGACAAGTCATATCACAAAAAGATCATATATATATATATATCAAAATATCCGTACATCATATCACAATTGGATTGGTATGCCACAATATTTTAATTTTATTTAAAATCATCAACATTTTTTTTAATTTTTCTTTTCCATGCTTTTATCTCAAACGTTCGATTTGGGTAAAAACACGGAGGGGGCGCCATAATCAGCAGTCGTACGATTCGACCTAGAATCGTCGTCTAGAAAATTGAGTACATTTTTTGCTTTCTCGTAAAATGAGAAGAACTCATCTTTAACGCATTTTCTTCAGGAAAATTTGCTAAAGAGGGGGCAAAATGTAGCACCCTAAAATTGGCACGATTAAACCTTAGTAAAAAGATAAAAATTTAAATTTTAACCCTAAACCACCCGTTAACCGCCCGTTACCCGCTTTCCTCATTTTTCGTGCCATTTTTAGGATTTGTTTTGACTGTTGGATGATATCATCATAGATCAGATGAAATCATACTAGATATGACGAATTCATCTAGAACAGAACATCTAGACGATTTTGTCCCAAAACCGAATTTTCATAATTAGCTTTTGTTTCAACAACTTCTCTAACTTGGGCAGAAAGCGTGTTTGCGCAGTTAGGGTCTCCCCCGTTGGAAATATCCCAAATTGGGATGATATCCAACCTCCTAACCTCTCCCTAATCCTATATAAACTAGGATTTTATCAGTTTATCCCCGTAAACCCCCCTGAACCCCCTAGCTGATGGATTTCCCTATAAATTTAGTTCCTTGCACCTTAGAAAACCTTCATACTTTTGTTTGCTTGCATATTTCAATTTTTCTTGTAGGAATCTTACTGTTCTTCAGCTAGAGCAAACTTGGATTGTCGTAGGTGATTCCAGACGATTTTAGACGATCCTGTTGTAGATCGACGACGATCTCATACGATTGGAGGCGATCTAGACTATAATCCAGATTGGGGGTAATCAGAGCCTAGAGTTTGCATTTCCTTATTTTTTTTCTACATTTCTTTATGTATTATCTTAATTATTGTATTTATGCATCTTGGAGTTCACCTCATTTAATATAAATGCATGATAAAATCAAAATAAATTGTCAAATTGATGCATTTCCTTTTAATTACTGTCTGGATTCATCATTTAGGTAAGTTTACTATTATTTCCATCATTTCCCCTTGCTTTTGCAATTGCATTTTTGGTAGTTTGTATCTATTTATGTGATTGTAGGTTTCTGAAAAATTCGCATGACGAATTCGTCAGATTGACGATGATCTCATCTAATATCAGATGACCGACTAAGATTTGAGATGATTCTATGTAATTTTAGATGATTATGTATGACTTGAGATGATTTGGACTGCTGCAAGACTTAGAATCTTCATCAAACATCCGAAATCAGGTATGTTTTGACTCATTCAGCATATTCTTTGTGTTTGGTATTTATTCATGTTTTATTTATCCATAAAAATCAGCATTGGCATATAGAATAGTTTAGATTCATCTTGGTCAAACCTAGTAATTTAATGATCAAAGCACAAAATGAACACATCAAACCTACTATCAACCTAGGCGTAGAAACTGCCACTCAAAAGTTTCCTGGTGAACCCACCATCCGTCAAAAATTCACCCTTATACCCCTCCCCCGAGAGGCGGGACCTTCAAAGGGCCTCTCAATCCGAGGTATTGTCCCATCCTTCTCGCATACCTCTTTCGGGCTCGGATCCTATAGCCTGAAGGTAAGGATGCAAAAAATTTGAAATAATACACTACGCCAAGCCTTAACACAAAGCTTGATAAAATAAACAACCAAACCTGCTCTCAACTCTATCTCAAATTTACCCCAAGCCTTAACACAAAGCTTGATCAAATCAGCAACCAAACCTGCTCTCAACTCTATCTCAAATCTACCCCAAGACTTAACACAAATCTTGATCAAATCAGAAACCAAACCTACTCTCAACTCTATCTCAAATATGCACCAAGCGTCCCCTCAAATCTATCTCAAATTTACACCAAGCCTTCTCAAAATACTTACTCAAATATACCTTCAAGCCTTCTCAAAAGACTTGCTCAAATCTACCTTCAAGTCTTCTCAAAAGACTTGCTCAAATCTACCTTCAAGCCTTCTCAAAAGAGTTGCTCAAATATGCCTTTAAGCCTTCTAAAAAAACCTACTCAAATATTTCTAAATCTTGCATATAAACAAATGCTTATATTTCTTTTAGAAATACTTTCTTCAACTAGGAAATTCAAAAATATTCTACCTAGAATTTGTTTAATCTCTGGAACATATAGAGAATGATATGCACTATAAAAATCCCAATATGTATTTCATATTCACAAATATTGCATTCAGTAAATGCAATCTCTATCTCTTGCAAAATCCCTTTCAAATCAAATAAAAATAGTGTATAACTTGTTTCACAAAATTGGTCTATCTTTCTTGCAAATTTTCTCTCAAAGATCAATTGCACTCATGCACAATTTTCCTTCATAAAATTAATCTCAAACACTTTCACAATTGATTTCAGTATCTCTCAAATTAATTGTGTTCAAAAATTTTCACAATGATGCACTAACTTGTCTTCAAACTTAGTACAAGTAGTTCACAATTTCTAGCACAAATGTATCAATATATTTCAACAATGGAAGCATAATATTATTCTCAAACTCTATCCCAAATATTTCCAAAATCATTCAACAATGAAGTACAAGAAGATCTCAAAATCTAATACAATTGTTTCAACTTTCTCTTCAACTATGTATGCACATGTAGGTTTCAAAACCTAACTCACATATTTTCAACAATGCTTACCAAACAACCATTTTATCTCCACCTTATGTTCCAAAAAAATTATTTCAACAAAATACTTAAACAAGGAATGATGTGCCCATACCTCTTAATTTGCTCTTATGAAGATATCTCCTCAAAAAACCTATCTTACAAACAACTGATATTTCTAGTGCCACTTCAAGGGTTAAAACATCCACATGAACTTTCACCTTCAAAAATGTGCTCAATGAAATCTGAAAATGATGTTCTAGGATCCTTATTTTGTTCTCAAAGATGAAGCATTAAAACTCAACAAAAACTCTCATATTTTCTTTTCACCATGCAAGAATTACAATACAATTATCAAGCCACTTTTACACCTTATTGCTCCTATTCTTGTAAAATATTAATCAACACAATAAAACAACCAATTGTAAACATAAATTTTCCTATACACCTTATACCTTCTACTTGAAATAAAATATTTCAATGCACTTCAATTTTTTAACATGACCATAAAATCATTTATGCACCACACATAACACTTAGCAAAACTCCACACTATTCCATTTTAATTCAAACAACCTTAATAACCCCACGCTGTACTTTTAATTCAAAAATAAAAAATAAAATAATCACCTTATGACTCCCTAAGCAAGCACATACCTTAGCATTAGTAAATATTCATTTCACCAAAAATATTGTCCCCTTGCTGTATTTGCTGCGATTCAAACCTGCGTTGCTTGCTGGCCTATGTCCTAGCTTTGGCTAGGCCACCACGTGGGCTAGACACCCACACAAAACCAAAATTACATGTGATATTCCTTATTCCCTATCTCTGGTGTGAAAAACTATTCAAAAACTTTAACTCCTTGCCTTTGTTGTGTCTTGAACTTGAGACCTTCCTGCTACCACATATTAGCGCCAAGGGATTTGCCATCTAGGCTAGCTGCCCATATGGGATTTTATTTTGCTGTCACCACACTTTATCCATAAATTCAACCTTGAGAAGTGCCGCTCCTTTATCCTTTCTCCCATGCAACCATGAACGAAGTGCACACAATTTTCATGAGTTTCTGCACTCACATCTCAACCTTACTTTACAATAATCTTTATGTATTATATATCCATTTTCCCTTATGAAACTTTGATGTTGGTGCTTGGATAAGTATTTGAATTTGCAACATTGGCGCCCACACTATACCTTTAAATTATTATAATAATTAAATCTAAAGTAGATTTAAATATTATAACTTATATTTTTACCTTTGGACCCATTTAATTTTTGATTTATTATAATATTTTAAATATTCATAGATTTAAATAGTATAATTTCTATTTCTTCTTTGGGCCTTTTCTTTGGATAAAGTCTTTATCACCATAAAACATCTTCCTTTTTCCTTTGCAAGTACCACCATGGTAAAATCATTAAACCTTTATTTTCCTTGACATAAATGATAACCAATGTCATTAACTTATGACATCAATGACAACAATATACTCAAGATTTCCAACATGTTATACACTCGATAGCCATAGATCAGCAAAAGTAGATCAGATTTTATGTTTGAATCTAGTTTATCAACACGTGGATGGCAATCATCCTATTATGCCTACAGGGCAAGATTGCTTGTCAAAAAATATTTACAATGAATCAGTTACCAATGCGATTGTGTAGATGTGCAGGGCAGCGTAACAAAAAATAAAATAAAAATAAACTAACTAGATGCTAACAACAAGGCCAATATGAATAAAGATGAAACATATTCTAGTCAAGTCAACAAGCCACAACCAGGTGGTTAGAACAAATATACTAGAGAATATTTTGACATAATGACAATCCATATCTAAGGTAATGATGTTTGATAACTGCATGTATTGTAGAAAGCTATAAATACTAGAATGAAGAATGTAAAATGGTCAGCTCTTAAGCTTTTACAATTTGCATGTATGAAGATATATTTCGTATTGAGAATATAAAGGATTATTGTTTGGCCTTTAGTTCACTTCACTTGTAGAACATGTATGTATGAATGATTTCCTATTTCTAATTATAAACCTATTGGATGTTCAGGATATTAATTATGCTTCCTAGATTAAATATTATGATTCATTCTCTTATTATGGAATTTGTAATATTAAATATAAATATTATAGACATAAATATTTTATGACTAGTAAAAATAAATTGGTTGGTCTGTTAGGCAATTTACTTGTTTTATCAATTGCATAGTCTTTTACTATGTATGTGTCTTTATGTGGCTCAATATAAACCATCATAAGTTCTAGCTTTATCTCTATTTACTTATTTCAACACATTTTTCCCCTTATTCTAGGAATAGTTAGCTTGAATTTCATAGGAACTAGCCTCCTCCAGATATTGACCATTAAAACCTCACAACTTCTAGGTCATTCAATGTTGGTAAAGGTATGTGGGCGCACAACCTTTCCATAGGTAGATTTTTAGACCAACATGTAATCCTTGATTATCACAATGTATTAGAGTTGGAGTTCTTTTTATTCCCATGTATGATAGTATATATTGTAGCCATAAAGCTTCATAAATTGCATATCTTGTTGTACTATTGCTACTGCATATTTTTTACTATGTCATGATATTGGTCCTGAGGCAAGATAAAAAAAATGTACCTTGATTTAGATTTTCTATCATCAATAGATCCAACATAGTCATAATCTAAATAGCCTTGTAGTCAAAAATATTTAACATCCTTCATATATGTTAGTGCATGAGTTGTAGTTTTATTGATATATTATAGTATCCTCTTTATATATTTACAATGACTCTCTCTTGATTCTTACATGAATCTTGAAATATAATTTACAACAAAAAATAGATCGAGATGAGTATTTGTTAAGTACATAATACTTCCAATTAATTGATGATAAGTTGTAGATGGAATAAAAGGTGTTTCATCATTTTTGGATAATTGATATCCTTGTTTCGTAGGTGTATCTTTAGACTTGCAATTATTCATCTTGTATTTTTGAATTAGAGTCTTTGCATATTTTATCTGTGTAATTATAATATTATCTTCATTTTGATGAATTTCCAGACCAAGAGAATAATGCATATGTCCTAAATTAATTATTTCAAAATATTTTTCAAGATCATTTTTTACTTCACTTATTAGATTCTTTGAGCTTCCTATAATCACTATATCATCAACATATACTATGAGAATCAATATATCGTTCCCAAATTTCTTTTTATATAGATTTGGATCTAATAGACTTCGTTTAAAATTGTGTTGTAACAAGTGATTATTGATTTTTATATACCATGCTTTGGGGGCTTGTTTTAGACCATATAAGGATTTTTTTAATTTGCAAACTTTATGTTCTTGACATTTAACAACAAATCCTTCTAGTTGTGACATATATATTTCTTCTTATAGATCACCATTAAGAAATACACTTTTTACATCCATTTTATGAAGTTTCCAACCACGATGTGCTGCCAAAGCACACACTATTCTTATAGTAGTCATCCTAGCTATTGGTGTAAATATTTCTACATAGTCAATTCCCTTTGTTTGAGTATACCATTTTTCTACTAATTAAGCTTTGTACTTGTCAAGAGTATGTTAGCATATCATATCATATTATTGTATATTGCATAAGTTTATTTTATTAGTTGGCGGGTGGATAAAAGAAGCGCTTTAGCACTCTCTAATTAATGAGTTGGTTCTCCAACCAACTTGGTGGTTCAACCGATCAAACCACCACCATGAATGTATTTAACCTGCATCATCATCATTAATCCATTGCTTCATTGTTCATTCTGTAATCATTTGCATGGTGTCTCATTTATTTATGTTACCAGAGTAGTTCTTGGATGTCGATCGAAGAAGGTGGTTACATTAACCATTCCATAGACGCGAGAGACCCTGGTGACTGGAAACCGAAGACAACATAGAGAATGAGAGCAAGAGACCTTGGTAATTAGAAATCAAAGATAGCATGAAGCATGAGGCCCGAGAATGAGGCCCGAGATAGCACAAAGCACAAGGCCCAAGATAACATAAAGCAGGAGGCCTAAGCACAAGGCCCAAGACAAATTAGACTAGACCTTTCCCTTGGCAAGGCATGACATGACACGTGGCCATGGAATGATGTTGACTATATCACTGACATGGGCAGACCTGATGTTGATTGAATTGTTGAGGTGGATAGACCTGACATAGACTAGACCGTTGACATGACAGACAAGGTGATGGTGGACCGTTGATGTGGAAAGACCTGACATGGACAGACCTGACGTGGATAGACCTAACATTGACTAGACTGCTAATGTGGACAGACCTAACATAGAATAGACTGTTGACATGGTAGATAATGTGGCGGTGATGTGGCATACAGGGTGGCAGTGATGTGGCAGAAGCACTCAGCTCAAGGTGGTAAAACTAGACATAGGAGAGAGGTGACTGTCCGTAGGCAGTCAACCTCTAAGGTGTGTCTTCACAGTTTTAAGACGCATAAAATGCATCCAGGGATGCATGTGGGATAAAAATCCTACAATTTTTTTTTGTTGTTGCAGTCCGCCAATGACTATAAACACATCGTGGCATTTCCCTCATCTTAACCAACGACGTAGTGTAGTTGGTCACGTCTATTTTTTTTGCATAGATGAGGTCCATGGTTTGAAGCCCGTCATGGCAATTTCTTGTTGCCTGCGCTAATTTTTTGCTCTGCACTCATTTATTGCTTCCCGTGCATAATTTTTTGCTGACCGCACGTGTTTTTATGCTGCTTGGACAAATTTTTCTTACAAAATTTGTAAAAAATTGCTCTAAAAATTGCTTGACAATTTTTTTGTTGACCAAACAACAGTTTTTTTGTGCTCCAAGAGGTTTTTGGACTACTTTTTCACTACCAAGACACATGGAAAGGGCTATTTTTTGAGGTATTCTCATATTTTTTTCTTTTCAAAGTTGTGCTTGGAGGGATAAGTCATTTTTTTTGGAATTGGAAAGGTTAAATTTTTTTTTCCCATTTGTTTATTTTGCAACAAAAATGGGGGATTTCATATGCATTTCTTTCTTGCAAAATCCTAAGACAAAGGGGGGAATAAAATTATGGAATGTGAATATGTGCTATTCATCTCAAAACTGGCATTGTAAGAGGTGCATTTTCGGTTGAACCCGACACCTCCAGTAGTTAAATTTGTGGGCATATGTGATTGATGTTTTGCATTTAAATTTTCTTTTTTCTTGCATTAACAATCACACAAATAAAAAAATAAAATACCCCAAATTTATACACCTATTTGTGCAATTTATTGCACAACAACGTTCGGTATTTGTGATACCTCTAGACCACACTTATAGGTAATGCTATTGTGCTTTGGGCTACTGTATCCGCCACCTAATATAGCTACATCAATGATGTCTGAGCTTGTTCTCTATCAATAATCGGGGAGAAATAAGGTAAACAATTTATATTGTTCACTCCATTTCATACCCACATCGTGATTGTTGTTAGGCATAAATCCTGAAAAAGGTTTTTCCAAAGTGTTTAGGGGAAGTTACGTCCCATGTATGAAGAATAAAATTTCTATTGTAGGTGTCATAAACAACATGATACCCTTTCAGTATCGCCTAAGTTCCATGTATCATGCTGCTCGTATATAATTATAGTCTCCCTCATGTAAGGGTGGGTATATATAGAGTAGTTTTGGTATATAGGTCTGGTAGGTATAACAAAAGGGAGACCAATTAGTGATATAAGGAACCTTCACAATAGCCATTGTTCACAAGTATCTCTCAGATTCACAGTTGCTGAAAGGTCCTAACTTTATTCCATGGAAGACAAAGATGAGAGCTATTCTTTAGGTGGAATATTTATGGGATGTAGTGACTAGCACTACAAAACACCCTCAAATAGCAGAAACAGATCAAGAAGCTTGGGATAATAAGAACAAAAGAGGTCTCATGTTTCTCCTGCTTGCTACTATAGATGAGGTCTAGCCTCATATCTGTGATTCCAAAACCAGTAAGGAAGCTTGGGATGCTTTGATTACTGTGTATGAAGGAAAGAATCAGTCCACTATTCTACACCTTAAAACTCAACTACATACCCTTAGTGTGAATTCTGGGGAGACAATTAATCTATTCCTTAGTAGAGTGGTATAATTGAAATCCAAATTGAATGCTATGGGAAAACCAATGGATGATGATATCTTAAACTCTATCATCTTGAGAGCATTTCCAGATTCCTATAAGATGTTGATCACTTCCCTCAACGTTTTTGATAGACAAGTATCTTTTGTGGAGTTGGTAAATTTGCTTCAGACTGAGGAGGCAAATCAGGTTCAAAAATATGAGGTGCTAAATAATTCCCTTTCCACCCAAAAAAGGGGTAAGAAACAAGGTCAATTTAAAAAATGGGGTTCTTCTTCCAAAGGAAAAGGGAAACAAAATAAAAAAAAAGATAAATATTGCAATATTTGTGATATGAATAACCATGACACCACCAGGTGTTAGTTCAAAAACAAGCAACAAAATGATCAACCTCCTTGAAATAAAGGAAAAGAGAAACATAAATATAAAAAGAAACATAAGAAACCTAAGGGACATGTTTCTTGTGCTAACTCCAAATCCAACTTAGATTCCTCTGGGTCTGATTCAAATTTTGACTCTGAAAGAGCACACAAGGTGATTATGACTCATACTTCATCTTCCCAGATAGATGTTGTATGGTATATTGATTTAGGTTTTAGTAAGCACATGACTGGAGACAAATCATGGTTTGACACATTTGAGGAGAAAGAGGGAAAGCCAGTCACCATTGCTGATGATCAAGTCTACCAAGTAAAGGGTTAAGAGAATGATTCTATCACTCTTCCAGATGGTATATGTTAGATAGAGAAGGTCCTCTATGTCCTCGGACTAGCCAATAATCTATTGTCTATTCCTTAGATGTTGGATAAAAAAATGGATGTTGGAGTTGTGAAAGGCAAGAAGAGATATTTTATAACCCACAAAGGTAAACATGTCGCAATCAGTTTCTACAGGTATGTCTTGTTCATTCTAGATGCTCTTTCAATGCCTCATGTTGCTCTAGCTACAACTACAAAGGAGGTTACTTCTCTATGGCATAGACATTATGGGCATCTAAGTTTAGGATATTTGATAAAATTATGCAAATATGAGATGGTGAGAGGACTTCCTCACCTCTCCTCAATATTACCAGTTTGCTCGGATTTCTTAGCAAAGAAGCAACACCGAGTACCTTTTGAAGCTAGCTCTTCCAGAGCTAAGAAACATTTGGATTTGGTACACACCAATATGTGTGGTCCTATGCCAACCAACTATGGTGTAAAGAAGCATTTTAAATTGTTTTTTGATGATTATTCATGGAAGATGTGGGTTTTATTCCTTCAATTGAAATCATAGGCTTTTTGGTACTTTCAATAATTTAAGAAACTTGTTGAGAAGGAGACAGGATGTTTTATCAAAACCCTCCACTCAGATCGAGGGGGGGAATACACCTCCAAATAATTTTCATCATTTTTGAAAGAACATGGGATTAAGAGACAACTGACTACAACCTATACCCCTCAGCATAATAGAGTTGTAGAGAGGAGAAATAATTCCATTGTGAAAATGGTTTGATGTATGTTAAAGGGAGCACATCTTGAGGATAAGTATTGGGCAGGAGTAGTAAGATAGGGGGACGATTTCATCAAAAAGGGGACGATTTCGGCTGGCAAAATTAGAGACGAATTTGCTCAAATTTGGGACGATATGATCATTTATAAAATTGAACTTATTTTGACTTGCATTTTTAATTAATGATTTATTAATGATTTTTATTGTTGATTTTTTTTATGTTGCAGAGAGGATTACTAAAGAGAAAAGAATGGAAATATGATGGGTTGAGGGATGACTTGGCCGCCCTGTCTCAGGTAGAGTGAGATCAGCTGGCTCAGGTCGGCTTGCAGCATATGGCAGAAATGCCATAGGTTTCTACAGATATGGGGCTATTGACAACCCTAGCAAAGAGGGGGTATCCAGGTTCTTCATGTTTTTGATTACCGACAGGGGAGATGACTCCCACACTGGAGGATGTATGGAGGATTTTGAGGATCCCCATACAAGGACAGTTGATCACACCCATGACCAATCAGGGCCACGTGATGATGCGACTATGTGGCGATCCGAGCTTCACCCTAGAGAAGGGCAGAGTGAATATCGAGTCGCTACGCTAGATGCCTGGGGCATATAGACTCACATAGGTTTTGGTTGGGGTGGTAGGTAGACTTCTATTGTGCCACCAGAGCGGATGCAGGGTACCATGGGTATTGACAGATGTGGTCTACGACATGAGAGACCATGAATACAGGTTTATTTGGGGGAGCTTTCTACTTTGTCGGTTGTATAGGATCCTTCATGGGGTCGCATATAAGGGCAGCCGATGTCTGGTTATGACATCACTACTGCAGGTTTGGTGCTAGGAGCACATTGCAGTGCAGAGGCTGGTGGGGCTCCCACTAACAGGGATTGACGTGGAGAGGCCTCGAGTTTTCTACTGGTGGCTCCGAAGAGGGGCACAGTGGTGGATAGATCTGCCAGCGTCCCAAAGACTACTAGACGATCTTGTCTTTGACCAGATCACCTGGAGGCCTTGGAGAGATCATCCAGGGTGGGCCGAGGACGGATAGGAGCTGGCTCGCATCAGGAAAATCTATTGGCTGAGGATGGAGAGGGGAGAGGTGGAGCTCCATCGGTATGACCAATTTTTGAGGCAATTTGGTCTACAATAGGGGATCCTGTTGGTCCGACTTTTATACACACCTTGTGAAGAATGAGCATGAAACTCTGATAACACTTATACGGGATAAATCCCACTCACTTTAGGATCTAGCTGGTTATCCAAGGTGTGAGTTACAGAGTCGGGTCGAATGTCAATTCACTCTTTTCTGCTTCTGGAATAGTTTTCAATATGGACTGTCTGTTACCTTACAACGGGCTCTGAACTTGTTCAAGTAGTGTTTAGAAGTTGTCACTTGTTGACAATCAGATTTAAAATTAATTCTTTGATCTAGCTCTTATGGGTCAGCAGATTTAAATAAAAGACAAATTTAAAAGAAAATAAAAATGGATCATTTCACGGTAAAACAAAGAGAGTAGGGTAGGGCAGAAAGAGAAGTCTATCAAACTTAGCTGTAAAACCTAAACTACCAATTTTATTTATACTATCAGCTTCACAACAGAACAAATCAAAGAAGAAAGTGTCCAGCTTTCTAAGATCACTTTCTACTAAGAGCATAAGGCAGAGATGGAACAGATCTAAAATAAAATCATAAACAAAAGGGAAGTCCGTTAAAATTGGTATTTCTCACCAGCAGCATAGCTCGCACCAGTGAGGACAGAGCAATTAGAACAAACTTGAACCTTAAATCCGTGATTTTCCCTAGCATACAATAGAACAAATGAAGCCCAACAACATATTTAATCTTGATAACACAGATTTACAACATATATTTAATAAACTTTAAAGAAATGGATAACAAAAGAAGATGAACTTATCACAATATGCAAAATATTAGGCTCCTGGCCATGCTATCACAGAGAACAAAAGCACATCAACTCCAAGTCCAAAAATAAAGTATTTAACAAGATTTGCAAGAAATTGCTTCAATAGCCTTTTATTTCTAAGTCTCTGCCTCCTACGATTACATTGAGAAGAAGTATTTATAGACTCAGGACAGACCTTGATCTTTTTAGAAATATCTTCTTCTCAAACCGTAAATCTTATCATCTTAAACCCTAGTACCCGGGTTTTACAATATAAGCTCTTTTAAAACAAAGTTCGGATAAAACTTAACCATTCTGCAAATTAGTGCAGTCACTTGCCATAAATGGAGAAGATAGAATTCGAATGCCACTTGCATTCACCCGCAACTGTGAATAAATGTCTTCATTAATGCCCTCGGGTAATTTGGATGAATCACCACTTCTCTGACATTTCATCTCCGTAGAGCCATCCCCGAGTTGAAAATCTCTGCAAGCTATTAATTCTGCCATAAATTTTCATTAAATGCATCCATCGGCAAATTTCGGTAACTGAGTGTAGATATTTTCATTTTCTGGTCAATTCTCGACATACTCCATTAAATGGGTAGCTTCTTAGTCACCGTAAAGTCTCTTTGCGGCCAGATCTGTAAAATTTGGATGAAGTAGCAATTTCTAGCATCTTTCCTTTCAATACGACTGTCTTCGATTAATTTGCACTTAACTTTGTCTTTATGGCCATTTCTCCGCTATCATGTAAGTGCCAGATGGCTTCCTGCATGAAAGACAAACAAGGATTAGCATTTTAAAATTATTAAATCAAAAGCTTAAATATTAAAATGAAGCCCTAAAGTTCATTTGCATGGTGGCTCTATTGGGTTTGACACGTTTCACTACCTCGGGACGCCTCTTGTAAGCCATTTTCACTTTCGGGCTCTTTGCTTCCAGGGTCGCGAAAATGCGACATGTCACGATTTCGCGACATGTCGCGAAATCGTGACACCCCCCTTGCTCTGGCAGCGCTTCCTCCTTATGTTCGTGAAATCGTGATGTTCCTTCGCACCGAGCAGATTTTTCCTACCATGGCCGCGAAAACGCGACATGTCACGATTTCGCGACATGTCACAAAATCATGACCCTTCTTCGCTCCTCGCTTCTGGCTCCGATCGTGTCACGATTTTACGACATCGCAAAATCGTGACGTCTTCCTTGCACTTCTTTTTGCCCTGCGAGCCGTGAAAACGTGACATGTCACGATTTCGTGACATGTCGCGATATCGCGCCCTTTTCATGCCTTGGCAACTTTCTTCGGCTTGGTGTCATGATTTCGTGACACCCTTGTCTGACTTGCGTTCTTCCTCAACTGTGTCATGATTTCATGACGTCTCCTTGCCTTTGCGTCCTTTCTAGCTGCACTATCGCGAAATCGCGATGGTCCGTACGCCTTGGGCCTTCCTTTCAAAAATTGTCACGAAAATGAGACATGTCACGATTTCGCAACATGTCGTGAAATCGTGACGTCCTTCATGCCTTAGCCGTTTTCTGCTTCCAATGCCACAAAACTGTGACATGTCACGATTTCGTGACATGTCGCAAAATCGCGACCTGTTTTGTCCTTTGCCTCCTTTTGCCTCCTACAGTCGCAAAAATGTGACATGTCATGATTTCGTGACGTTCCGTATGATCTGGCTTTCTCTCTCCAAACCCGTAGCGATATCGCGACATTTCCAAAAATGAAGTGTCGCGATATCGTGACATTTTCAAAAATGGAAGTGTTGCAATTTCTCTACGTTTTCACACTTGCAGCTTTCTTCCAAAATGTGTCACGATATCGCGATGTTTTCACTTGCACCTTGCTTCTCTCTCAAAGGACATGTCACGATTTCGCGGACATGTCACGGAAATCGCGACGTTCCGTACGATCTTGCTTTCTCTCTCCAAAACTTGTAGCGATTTGGCGACATTTCCCAAAATGGAAAGTGTCGCGATATCGCGACATTTCCAAAAAATGGAAGTGTCGCGATTTCGCTACGTTTTTGCGGCTTGGCAATTTTCTTCAAAACCTGTCGCGATATCGCGACATTTCCAAAAATGGAAGTGTCGCGATATCGCGACACTTCCAAAAAAGGAAAGTTTTGGTTTCTAATGAATTTATCTATCTGTTTTCTGCATTTTTTTCATACCGGTGAAAGATTTTCTTTAATCAGCAATGATTCTAACATGTGAAAAATGAATTCTGGAATAAATCAAAGCCAGATGCAAATAAAAGCACAACTTAAAAAAGGAGGCAAGCAAATTTGGAACTAAAACCTGGAAAACATCAAGAGGGTCCTTACTGCAAAAATGAAAGCTCAAAATTTTCAAAGGGTGGAAATTCATTTTTCAGTGGGGGTGTGTTGCTTCTCAACAAATGGCGATATCTACGGGTAAAATAGTAGCATTATTTTAGAACCCAGGACTCTAGTTTCAAAACAACATAGACCATGCATCAAGCCTTGCCACAGATATTCTTCAAAATAAATTGACTACTAACTGATAGTTGTTAAAATTTCCCAAGGACATACTAGGCTGAATCATTTAAGGAAGATTTCTGATGTGCAATTACAAGCGTATAAAACTTTCTTCAAGAATGACTGGATCGAATGTTGAACTCTGGATTGATCAGCTTTTCTAGATTGTAAAAAGGGGAAACCGAGTAGAGCTCTGTTTACTAGTTTAGCCTTTTACAGCCCCGACAGAGTTACCCTTTAGATTTACACGACCCAGATTTACAACTGTAAGGTAGAATCTACAACTTGGTAGAAGAAAAACATCTTTTGAAGTCTTGGCTGCCTCTTTCATTATATAACTCTTTTTATTTTTCTTTTTTCTCTTTTTTTTTTATATATATATTGGAAATAACAGGGTGCCAATTTCATGCTGTCTCGCTCAACTTTCATCTTCTTTCTTTTGAAATACATCAACATCTGAAAAGCCTTAGAAAGAATAACAATTTTCTTTTAATATTTCATCAATCTGGAACTGCTTCAGCCTAGGCACTGATAGCCTTTGTGGATACTCAAATAATTACATGAATCATAGTCCCCTCTTATGACCAACTTTTCTTGGATTCCCCAGGAGTTTCTCCAACCAAACAAAGATAGCAGTTTCTTTATAATTAAAACAACTGTGGCAAGCAAGACACAAAATCCAATCATCCTTCCACTGTTGTTCTGACTAAAAAAATAGTTCCATAGTTCAGTTTAAGCAGACTATCTCAATTTGAATAATGAACAGAATGGACACTGGATTGATCAGCTCAGAATAAAAACAATTTTTTATGAAGGCTGACTTTTTCATTGATGCTCAGGCAAAGATTTAAAAACAGAATCTTTAAAATAAAATAAACTGTACAGACTTCCAAGGATAAACACAGACCTTTAAAACAAAATAAAACAAAACTACAGACTTTAAAATAAAACTGTACAGGCACCAAAGGAAATAAAATAACTGCAGAGTTATTTACAAAGGAAATAAACTGCACAGACCTTAAAATGAAACTAAAATACAGAACTTTAAAATAAACTAGAACTGTACAGACCTTAAAGCTTATTTACAATGTATACACATGTTACAACTTCTTTGATCACTCAAAAAATGTAGCAGATGGAAAAGTAGAGAAATAGTGCCTTAAAATTTTTTGACCATTTGCAAGTAAATTTAGAAAAATTACCTTTCAGGTCCTGTTGACGAAATGCACTCCAGACTATGCTTCCAAAAATTTTTTTGCTACCTGGGAAAGACTTGTGTTTACCATCTTCCCTCTCTCCTTTTTTTTTATTTTATATTTTTTTATGGATCTTGTCCCACTGAAAAACAAATCTGCAACTCTTTCAAATTAAACAAATCATATAATAACAAATCATATGATAACATGTTTATGCTTCTACTTGAAGGGTTTGTAGAATTCTTTCAAAAGGACGGAATGTAAAAACCCCCAGGATCAAATACCTTAAAGCCTTTATAGACCTAGACCATCACATCTTCAGATTTATGTGACAACTCAAAGAGATCATAGTTTATCCGTATGTCTTGGTTCTTAACAACTTGAACATTTTGTGGTTGCTGTACTGCTTCAATATCCAAGACTTCAATTTTTATCCCTCTAGCAGAATTTTCATAATTTGCTTTTTCACCTGAGCCTTGCTTAGATTTAACCCCATCAATGTGTAATGTCCAAACATCATTGTTGTAATTGGTCAGAGCTGTAACCTGTCTTACCTTCTTGGTTGCCAAATTATAATCTCCAATATCCACATCAACATGATTTACAACCTTTTCTTTGATATTATGTTCAGTAATCAAAGGCTTATATTGAGACTCTTTATCTATTCCAAGTTGGTTGACCACATTCACATTTACTATCTTTTCCTCCTTTTCTTGAAATTCAATAGGTGGTCCAGAGTAAGCTTCAATCAAGTTATCCTTTTGTTCAACAATCCGGGCCAGCTCATGGAGGGTGATGTCAGCTTTACTTTCCTTCATATCCTCAATGATGTTATCCTCCTTCTCAGTTACTTCTGCATAGTGATATTGAATCTCATTTTCATCATCCTCTGATGAGGAAGGATCATTATTAGGTTCTGGACTCTCACATCTCAAATTATAACTGTCCCTTTTGAACTGTTGAAAATCCTGTACTTCATCCATAGGAATCTCTACAAGATTTTCTGACTCTACGAGAAAAGTGAAAGAATCTGAAACCCTGGTTGTACTATTTTTGGATGAACTAGAAATATCAATATTTCTTTGATTTCTAGGGAAATTTAACTCACCAGGAAAAACTTCAGATTTGGGTAATGCTAGATCACAAGTGTTTACTTCAAGCACTTCCACTTTGAACTTGTCAGAACCTTTCTCTATATTTTGCACATGTTGAGTGGATGTCACAGTTAACGGAGTTTCCTTGGGTAGAGCATGACATGTTGGCACTAACTCATGATGTGGAATGGGATCCGAAATAGGCATGTTCTGTGTAACATAGGATATCAAAGGACTGCTCAGAATTTGAGGTCCTAACTGTCTTTCAAGAATTAAAGCTTCTTTATAAGCTCCTGCCAGGGTTGTGATATTGATGTCTCTCTTGAGGAAAATAGAGGTCACCGAATCCAATGCATTCTTATAGATTTCTAAGGCAGATTTGCATTTGGGATGTAATGACCGATCATTCTACCATAAGCTCTTTGGAACCTCATATTGAAAGACCTGATAGCTTCTCCCGACTCTCTCTTGATGTTGGAAAATTGTTGGTATAACACACTGGGGTCTATCACTTCCCCAAATTATGATATAAAAACTTTCTCTAGGTCATTCCAACTGGTAATAGAATTGCTAGTGAGGTTTAGAAACCAGTCATAAGCTCCCTCCTGGAGAGTGAACGGGAACAATCTGCAAGCAACATCTTCATGCTGTATATTTAACAATTTTAGAGCATTCTTATATGCCATCAGGTGTTCTTCGACTGTTTTATTCCCATCATGCTTATATCTAGGGAGATATCTCTCAGGATGTCTGGGCAGATCATGGGCTATACCCGAAATGTTTAAAGCAGTGGAACCCAACCAATTTGCCATTACTACTTGATTAATGACGGTGATATTCTGAGTTGTAGTTGGAGTAACTACCAATGGTGATAAAACTGTTCTTAAATAGACTACTGAACTTCAGGTCCCCTTTTTTGGCAATTTTAGATATTGTACAGACAATTTACAATACTGAATGGAGTTCAGTGGGCCTTTTAAATGTTGGTGTTAAGTTTCGCTGTTCAGGCAAAAATTCAAACAACAAAATTTTAAAGGCAAAGGAGGAAGGAAAATTGGCTACCAGACTTTGGATAAAATACAACATTTGTCAAGTACCACATACAGTCAGATTTCTCAACTCAAGCGCACTAAGAACGTAAGTTCGAGCCCTCCTTCTAGCGCCATTTTTAAATGTTGGTCCGACTTTTATACACACCCTGTGAAGAATGAGCATGAAACTCTGATAACACTTATACGGGATAAATCCCACTCACTTTAGGATCTAGCTGGTTATCCAAGGTGTGAGTTACAGAGTCGGGTCGAATGTCTATTCACTCTTTTTCGCTTCTGGAATAGTTTTCAATATGGACTGTCTGTTACCTTACAACGGGCTCTAAACTTGTTCAGTAGTGTTTAGAAGTTGTCACTTGTTGACAATCAGATTTAAAATTAATTCTTTGATCTAGCTCTTATGGGTCAGTAGATTTAAATAAAAGACAAATTTAAAAGAAAATAAAAATGGATCATTTCACGGTAAAACAAAGAGAGTAGGGTAGGGCAGAAAGAGAAGTCTATCAAACTTAGCTGTAAAACCTAAACTACCAATTTTATTTATACTATCAGCTTCACAATAGAACAAATCAAAGAAGAAAGTGTCCAGCTTTCTAAGATCACTTTCTACTAAGAGCATAAGGCAGAGATGGAACAGATCTGAAAGAAAATCATAAACAAAAGGGAAGTCCGTTAAAATTGGTATTTCTCACTAGTAGCATAGCTCACACAGTGAGGACAGAGCAATTAGAACAAACTTGAACCTTAAATCTATGATTTTCCCTAGCATACAATAGAACAAATGAAGCCCAACAACATATTTAATCTTGATAACACAGATTTACAGCATATATTTAATAAAATTTAAAGAAACGGATAACAAAAGAAGATGAACTTATCACAATCTGCAAAAGATTAGGCTCCTGGCCATGCTATCACAGAAAACAAAAGCACATCAACTCCAAGTCCAAAAATAAAGTATTTAACAAGATTTGCAAGAAATTGCTTCAATAGCCTTTTATTTCTAAGTCTCCGCCTCCTGCGATTACATTGAGAAGAAGTATTTATAGACTCAGGACAGACCCTGATATTTTTAGAAATATCTTCTTCTCAAACCGTAAATCTTATCATCTTAAACCCTAGTACCCGGGTTTTACAATATAAGCTCTTTTAAAACAAAGTTTGGATAAAACTTAACCATTCTGCAAATCAGTGCAGTCACTTGCCATAAATGGAGAAGATAGAATTCGAATGCCACTTGCATTCACCCGCAACTATGAGTAAATGTCTTCATTAATGCCCTCGGGTAATTTGGATGAATCACCACTTCTCTGACATTTCATCTCCGCAGAGCCATCCCTGAGTTGAAAATCTCTGCAAGCTATTAATTTTGCCATAAATTTTCATTAAATGCATCCATCGGCAAATTCCGGTAACTGAGTGTAGATATTTTCATTTTTCGGTCAATTCTCGACATACTCCATTAAATGGGCAGCTGCTTAGTCACCGTAAAGTCTCTTTGCGGCCAGATCTGTAAAATTTGGATGAAGTAGCAATTTTTGGCATCTTTCCTTTCAATACGGCTGTCTTCGATTAATTTGCACTTAACTTTGTCTTTATGGCCATTTCTCCGCTATCATGTAAGTGTCAGATGGCTTCCTGCATGAAAGACAAACAAGGATTAGCATTTTAAAATTATTAAATCAAAAGCTTAAATATTAAAATGAAGCCCTAAAGTTCATTTGCATGGCGGATCTATTGGCCGTTTGACACGTGTCACAAAATCGGGACACGTGCCTCCTGTAAGCCATTTTCCACTTTCGGGCTCTTTGTCTGCCAGGGTCGCGAAAATGCGACATGTCGCGATTTCGCGACATGTCGCGAAATCGCGACACCCCCTTGCTCCAGCAGCGCTTCCTCCTTATGTCCGCAAAACGTGACATGTCATGATTTTGCGACATGTCACGAAATTGCGATGTTCCTTCGCGCCGAGCAACTTTTGCCTACCATGGTCGCGAAAACGCGACATGTCGCGATTTCGCGACATGTCGCGAAATCACGACCCTTCTTCACTCCTCGCTTCTGGCTCCGATTGTGTCATGATTTCACGATGTCGTGAAATCGCAACATCGCGATTTTACGACACCTACCTTCCTTGCACTTCTTTCTGCCCTGGGAGCTGCGAAAATGTGACATGTCACGATTTCACGACAAATCATGCCCTTTTCATGCCTTGGCAACTTTCTTCGGCTTGGTGTCGCGATTTTGCGACACCCTTTTCTGACTTGCGTTCTTCCTCAACTGTGTCACGATTTCGCGACGTCTCCTTGCCTTTGCGTCCTTTCTGGCTGCACTGCCGCGAAACCGCGACATGTCACGATTTCATGACATGTCACGAAATCACGACGGTCCGTATGCCTTGGGCCTTCCTTCCAAAAATCGTCGCGAAAATGAGACATGTCACGATTTCGTGACATGTCACGAAATCGTGACGTCCTTCATGCCTTAGCCGTTTTCTGCTTCCAGTGTCACGAAACTATGACATGTCGCGATTTCACGACATGTCACGAAATTGCGACCTGTTTTGTCCCCTCCTTTTGCCTCCTACAGCCGTGAAAATGCGACATGTCATGATTTCACATGTCATGATTTCACGACGTTTCGTACGATTTGGATTTCTCTCTCCAAACCTGTAGCGATATCACGACATTTTCAAAAATGGAAAGTGTCGCGATATCGTGACATTTCCAAAAATGGAAGTGTCGCGATTTCGCTACGTTTTTCACACTTGCAGCTTTCTTCCAAAATGTGTCGTGATATCGCAACGTTTTTCACACTTGCACCTTGCTTCTCTCTTGCAGCCATGAAAATGCGACATGTCACGAAATTGTGACATTCCGTACGATCTTGCTTTCTCTCTCCAGACTTGTAGCGATTTCGCGACATTTCCAAAAATGGAAAGTGTCACGATATCGCGACATTTCCAAAAATGGAAGTGTCGCGATTTTGCTACGTTTTTGCGACTTGGCGGATTTTTTCAAAACCTGTCGCGATATCGCGACATTTCCAAAAATGGAAGTGTCGCGATATCGCGACACTTCCAAAAAAGGAAAGTTTTGGTTTCTAATGAATTTATCTGTCTGTTTTCTGCATTTTTTTCATACCGGTGAAAGATTTTCTTTAATCAGCAATGATTCTAACATGTGAAAAATGAATTCTGTAATAAATCAAAACCAGATGCAAATAAAAGCACAACTTAAAAAAGGAGGCAAGCAAATTTGGAACTAAAACCTGGAAAACATCAAGAGGGTCCTTACTTCAAAAATGAAAGCTCAAAATTTTCAAAGGGTGGAAATTCATTTTTCAGTGGGGGTGTGTTGCTTCTCAACAGATCCCATCTCTGAGAGACTACGAGTTTTCTCGAACTGTCTAGGATAACACTACAGTTAGCGAGGCTCCAGATATGCAGCGATTTTGGAGTCAAGACGCAGATGATGCCCCCATTCAGCCAGTGGATGGGGATGACATTGGGGTAGCCGACGGCTACGATGCCTGGTACACAGGCATCCGCCCTCCTCGAATGACGAGGGCTCAGGGTTCGATTCATGTAGTTGTGCGTCGGATGGGGAGGCGTTGCCAGGCAGCCATTGAGGCAGCACAGGGTCACGACGGGAGAGAGCAGAGGAGGCCACAGGCTCAGCAGAGGCCGCAACAATGGGAGAGGAGGGAGGAGAGACCCCCTTCTCCACAGAGAGAGAGGCCACCATCGCTCGATAAGGGCAAGGGTGTTGACACTGGGGAGAGCAGCGAGACAGCGACTCTCCGAGCTGAGGTTGCTCGCCTATGAGCTCAGGTGCAGACATTGCAGGATGAGGCTACACGACTTAGAGCTCGGGGTGGAGGAGCGAGCACTCAGGATTTAGCACATGCTATTGCCCTAGTTACGTTCTATCAGGCTCTATATTACCAGGTGGTGCCAGAGAGCGAGAGGGTGCCATTACCAGCTCATATTGTAGAGCCTGTTGTGATGGGGTCATCTAGGACATCATCACGATCGGCATCCAAGACTCATGGCACCACACAGACTGCGATGGGGCCACCTCCTCCACCTCAGGGCGGGGGAGGAGATGAGGCTGAGAGCTCGAGGGGTTCTCGAGGCGAGGCTACTGCACTACACATAGATTGTATATTTGATTGAGAGGATTGAGTATGCCAAGATGTAGATTGTGGCATACCAATCTATTTTTGATATGATGTACATATATTTGATATATATATAGATGAGATATTTTTTGATCATATGACTTGTATTATGATGATATGACTTGTTTATATGTTTTTATGATGCTTTAATGTTTTGATTGATTGATTTGATGATTCATGTAATTATGTCGTTTGGAAATATTATGGTTGAAATGTCATGCTTTTAAAAATTTAAATGAAATAATCTGATGTAACAAATTGGTTGTTGTGATGGATAATTTGATAAAAAATAAAAGGGACTTTTAACAATAATTTCAAAGGACATTGTCGCTATTATAGACCATTTCATGGAGTCGCCGCTCACTCGGTCGTCAAGCTAATCCCAGTATAGAAATATTGTTAAAAGTAAAAGAGTGCTTAAGAGACTGTCTTAAGACTTTGGTGTGATGATGCAAATGATGATGATGATGATTTTGTTTTCAGAATTTTCATGAAAATATTATGCATGAAATATTTTAAAATGATTTTTGCTAGGCATAAATTCCTAAGTGTGATAAAATGTTGAATAATTCCTTAGAAATTATACCATGGTTGCAAATTTGCATATTGACATAATGACATGAAATAGTGATAGGTGTTTGTTTGTTTTAAAGCATAATTGTATAACATAATGATTTAAGTCATATGGTTTTTATGATTTTTAAATAAATGGGGAATAAAATTGGTATAATGGTTTGCGCTAGGCATAGAATATTTAGGTATAGACTTATACCATCATCGCGAAAATCAAAGAAGAAAATAGATTGTTTTATTGCATGGTTGATTTTTAATTTTTGAAAATAAATAGAAAATATGAAGATGAGGACTTGCGCTAGTCATAAAATTCCAATTTTAGTTTTGGAACTATACCATCGTCACGAAAGTCAAAAGTTATATATATATATGTGTTTTTATTGTATGGTTTGAAAGAAATTTTGATTTTTGATAATGCATGTAGTTGTCTTTATACTAAACAACTGTTCTTCAAAGAAGAAAATGAATTTATTCCAAACAATTTGCAAAAAAATATTTCAAAGTATCTTAAAGACAAAAGTTAGATTTATAAGGAATCCCATGTGCATATGTGAGTTCATTTCCAATCTTGATTTATCATAATGATACACAAAATCTCTCAAATACAAAATGTGTGTGCAATTGCAATGTTCATTTACCAGTTTTGAGCAAGATACTATGATACAAGTGATTTGAATGAACCAAATAAGTGTTCATTAACCATGATTTAGATGCATATAACCATACCAGACTACTATGTAAGTCGGATTATCAAGAGCTAGCTAATCCATAAGTAGACATAGGTCTGTACAAAAGAAGGTCGCTAATGTGACAGACATATCGCCATGCTAGGAGTTACCCAAGGCCAAGCGGGTTGGGCACAAACCACCTGTTATGGGGCTTACCTCATAGTTTTTGAATAATTGAGAATTCCAAGGATTCAAGCTCATCAACCCTTCTTTTCTTTTCAAAGGGTAGGGAGAGGGATTTTATTGCTTTTGCTTTTGCTTTCTTTTGCTTTTCTTTTGCTTTTCTTTTGTATTTTTGCTTGATTTTTGAGATAATGCTTGAAACATTGCTGTAATGATATAAAATAACATTTTTCTTTTTCTCTTTTTTCTTGAACTTTGCTTTTCTTCCTATGCTAGGGATACTTGCTCGGATTAGCTGTAGAGCAAGGGATTTTTATTCTGGGTAGGGGTGAGCTTGTCCTTTTGCCAATTCTCAAATATTCTAGACCATGTGCATGATAGGATAGCAGGGGAAACTTTTCGCTCAAGAAACCACTTCTACTATGTAGCATAGCATGGACATTACAAATATAATCATTTTATTGTGAAAGGATGTGCTTGGTTTAAGTAAATAACAAGATCAATTCTCTGTGCTCAAACTTTATTTAATTGAATTTTGTGGACTTTGATATAAGAGAGATTAGTAATCATGCCAGATAAAAATCAAGATATTTATTTTGTGTTTGTGAAAGTGAGGGATTCCAAATAAATGCTAATTTATCCAAAATAATTTGAAATATATAACCGCAACATTTGTAAGAAGAAATATATACAAATACTTTTTGAGAAGTTTGAGAATGTTGACTCTCTCTTTCTTCTTTATTTTGTTTTGGTTTCGAAAGAGTCAAGAATATTGTTGTTTTTATTTTTATTATTTTTGTTTGTTTTTGTTTTTGTGTAAACAGTTTGATATATTTTTAAAATAAGACAACATGCAAAATATGTACAAATGATGAAATGACTAAATTTTGTTACGCATAGTAACGTTTAAGATGCAAAATATTCATAGGTTCTTTAAGTTCTTTACCATCTAAGGTAGCTAATTTATATGCTCCCGATTCAAATTTAGCAGTGATAATGTATGGTCCAAGCCAGTTGGGCTCAAATTTACCTTTAAGGTCTTTAGTTGCATTAGTATTTTTTTGATTTTCTTTTAAAACAAGGTCGCCGATCTCAAAGGATCGATGACGAACTTTTTTAGCATATGATCTTTTAAGCTTGTTTTGGTAGGCACGGAGATGCTCCAAAGCATTGATGCACTTTTCATCTAGGAGTTCTAGCTGACTGAGTCTGCCAGCTCGATATTCATCTCCTACTTTGGTATCTTGAAGTAGTAGAGCCAAATAAGGAACTTCTAATTCAAAGGGAAAAATGGCTTCAACACCATAAACCAAAACAAAAGGTGAAGTTCCAGTGGGGGTTCGAACACTAGTTCGATAGGCCCACAAGGCTGGATATAATTGAATGTGCCAGTCATGGCCAAATTTATTGACCAATCTTTTGAGAATTTTGATTAAGGTTTTGTTAGATGCTTCTGCTTGACCATTACCCTGAGGATAATAGGGAGTGGACCAGCGATGTTGAATCTTATATTTTTGGCATAATTTCTTGACATCTTTATTTTTGAAACAAGTTCCATTATCAGAGATGAGATTTGCAGGAATTCTGAACCTACAAATGATTTGATTAAAAATAAATTTAGAGACTTGTGTGCCAGTGCAGGAAGCTAAAGGCATAGCTTCAACCCACTTCGTGAAATACTCGATGGCGGTTATGATGAATTTGTGTCCATCAGATGACACAGGATTGATTTTGCCAATAATGTCTAAGCCCCATTTTGAAAAGGGCCAAGGAGATGAAATAGCCTACAACTCTTGTGCAGGGGCATGGACAAGGTCAACATGTTTCTGGCACTTGTCGCAATGGCGCACATACTCATGTGCATCATTTTCCATGGTAGGCCAAAAGTATCCTATCCTAAGGAGCTTTTTAGCAATGACACTACCACTGAAGTGTCCTCCACAAGATCCATCGTGGGCTTCACTCAAGGCTGATTTGGATTCTTCTAAATTCAAACATCTTAATAGGATACCTTCAAAAGATATCCTATATAAAGTATTGCCAGTGATTACAAATTGACTTGCGTGTCGACGTAATAACCGATGCTGGTTTCCATTAGAATTGGCAGGGAAAGTCCCATTTTTGAGAAAATCAATTATATCCGTATACCAAGTATCAGGAGTAGTTTCATTGATTGGAAACTCCAAGGTTCTAACATGACTATTTGAAGGTTCTGAGTCGTATGATGGTGCATTTCCTCTCGGGGAGATTGATGGAAAACATCTTTAGGGCAATGCAACGTTAATATCTCTAAAATCTGTGCAAACCCTAACTTTGGTAGCTTCTTTCTTGGTGACTGGAACTACATTTGAGATCCATTCAGCATAATCAATAGCTTGTATAAAAACAACATTCAGGAGTTTTTCTAACTCCCCTTTGACTAGCAAGGCCACTTTGGGATGCATTTTTCTAAGTTTTTGTTTAACAGGTTTAGCATCCGGATGGACTACTAGATGATGCATGACTACGAAAGGGTCCAGACCTGGCATATCTTCATATGTCCAAGCAAAGACATCTTCATATTATTTAAGGAATGCAATGTATTGCTCTTGTTTTTCTTGACTTAATTCCGACCCAATATTGATTATGTGAGGATTATCCTCAGTTCCAATGTTAACTTTAATGACGTTTTCTACTTCCATGTGTAGATCTCTTTCAAAATTAGGTGGGGTGGGTGAGACGCCCAATTCTTGTAATTCTTTTAAGGTTAAGTTGGATAATTCATCTTGAGGATTAGTGGCCTCAAGTTGGGCTATAGTTGGTATAGAACCATCAAAATAAAATCCATTGTGTAACATCTCTTCAACGGAGACATCGTGGAAGATATCTCCTTCCAACTCCTCATCGGAGTCAGCAATCATTTCAGGGTAAGCTATGGATAGCATGTTACATGTAAATGGCTGATTTTTTAGAGGCAAATCATCATGCCTATCCAAATAATCTTGATAACATATGAGTTGATCATCATCTTCAAAAGGAAAGGGTTGACCCTTACTAGGAAATAGGCCCACACCACAACGGGCAGGCCACGGTTCTACCTCGAAAGGTTCTTTCATACCATTTTGGAAAGGTCCCAAGCCTTTCCCTTTATATCCCATTTTAAGCATTATGGGTTTAGCTTTAATATACTCATTAGTAAAATAACATCGAGCATATCCATCATGATGAGTTTTGATATTTCGAGGTATTCTTCCCCAGTCATATCCTTTATAAATGAAGGCACAACTCCCGACTTGGTAAGTACTTCCCATAGGTTGTGGGAGGCCCAAAGTACGAGGAGATGGTGGCAAGTTATTTAAAAGAATTGAATCTTGCATGAAAGCATTTGTTTTTTCTGATATTAAGATTGTGGATAAATCCGGTAAAAGTTCATCAGAAAGAGCATAAGATGTAGAAGGATCATTCCCTATATCTTTAGATGTGGAAGGTATGATAGATGTTGATAATGTGGAAGTGTTAATGAATGGGTCTATAGGTTTTGAAATTATAGGGATAGAACATGAAGGATTGGTTGTGGATTGAAGATCTTTTTGAGGTTCTAGAGTGGTTTGTTTAGAAGATTGTTGATCTATATATGAGGGTGAAATGAATGGAGGAGAAATAGGTGAAGCTATGGGTGTGTGTTTCATAGTTTTAGATGAAAAATAAGAATTAGGATGTGTGGATGACAGAGCAGGGCAAAATTGAACTCCAACAGGTTCCGCCAAAGCACACATATCAAAGGGTCTAGGATCACCATGGATAGTGACCAACTGATTTTTAAATTCGAATTTAACACATTGGTGTAAAGTGGATGGGACAGCCCGCATTGCATTGATCCAAGGATGACCCAAGAGTATATTGTACGATGCGGGGCAATGTACAATAAACACGATCGTATCTAAGGTTCTAGGACCAACTTGCAATGGGATGGTAATAACTCCACACGTTTCTTGTGTTTCGTCATTGAAAGCTTTTATGATCATGTCAGTTTTCTTCATTTCATCACTTCTAAAGCCAAATCGTTGGTAGAAGTCAAAAGTGCAAATGTTTAGAGATGAACCATTATCAATCGGGACTCTTTTAACGGCTACATCTCCAATTAGAGCAGTAATATATAAGGGATTATCCTTATGTAAAGCTGTGTTGTGGTATATCTTTATCCTAAAAGTCAATACAATCGACTTCTCTAGTGATGATAGTATTGGCCATGGCTTCGAGGTTGAATATTTTGAGGTACCATCATTTGGCTTAATGTAAGCATCAACTCATCCCTATGGGTAGGAGAAGATCTTAATAAATCCAAAAGGGAAATTATGGTTGTAGTATTGGATAATTGCTCATTAATATTGTAAGGGGGTTTAGGTTGAACATTGGAAGCATGATTCCCTTTATTGGGATTTTTCAAAACAAATGGAGCTGATCCATCATTCTGGTTTGGTTCTTGTTGAGAATTTTGAGCTTGTTGTCGGGTAACGACTCCAATGGTACCTACAATGTTATATTGAAGACGTTGAACTGGTCTCGGTTGAGCGTTTATGGCTTGTTCATTAGGGAGGAATTGATTAGAAGAGGGTCGAGTAGTAACTCTTCTAGGAAATGGTTCTTCTGGAACCATAGCATCTGTGATGGGTTGAATAGGATCTGATTCATTTTCAGAACTATTCGATTGGTTTGAGGTGATGTCTATTTCACTTTCAGTATCTGATTCTACATCACTAGGATCTGGAGTTTGAAAATTATGTAGGGGCCTGGTCGTGACCAGGGATAAGGTTGTGTCAAATGTTTGAGGATCCTGAATAGGTAATTGTCCGCTAATAGTTCCTACATATCGGGTAGGAGGAGGAACATTATGATGCTCAATTTGATTGGCCACCTCTTTACCATGTCTTGGTAAAGGATGTTGAAATATGTCTAATGATTGATTAGCATTTTGATTTTGATTTTGGGGAATGTTCTTTTGAGCATTATTAGGAGCATTTTGTTTAGGTTGGAAAGCTTGCACCTCCATTTCATTATTATCAATCAGATCTTGTATTTTATGCTTTAACCTTTTACAAGCATTGGTAGAGTGTCCAGGTCCTCTATGGAAATCACAGTGTAAGTCAGCTCTGTATCCGGGTATGGTTGGATCAGGTTCCCGGATAGTTGGTAATTGAATCAAACCTCTTTCGAGTAATTGAGGTAAAATAGTTGATAATGGTTGATTCAATCTAGTAAATTCTCGAGGAGGTTTATCAGGAGGTTTCAATATAAATTTTTTTGTTGTCTTCGTTGCATTGATATTAGCAACATTTTTGCTGTCAGTGACTCCAGTCACCTATGACTTGTTTGTTTTTATATTGATTTCTGGATGTTTTCTCATCATCCTTCTTCCTAAGTTGGCCTCTCCTAATGAGGGCATCTTCTACTCTTCGAGCTAAATCTATAGCCTGATCGAAGGTAGTTAAAGTAGCAGTTGATAACTCATAAGATATTTGTTCTTGCAAATTATTGATAAAAATGTCCAACATTTCCCTATAAGGTAGCACAAAGTGCAGTTTTCCTATCAACTGCCTCCATCTAGCTAAGAAATCAGCAAAACATTCATCTTTGTCTTGTTTTAAGTTGTATAAATCTTTAATGGTTACATGCCTCTCGATGTAGGCACTAAATTGATGGACAAAAGATTCAGTTGTTTCTTCAAAGTTTCTCAAAGAATGAGTGGGCAATTGATAGTACCACTCTAATGCCATTCCACCTAAACTTTTTGGGAACATTTTTAGTAATAGCAAGTCATCATGTGATATATCATGACATGCTATCCTAAACATGCGAAGATGCTCTATGGGATCTTCGGTTCCTTTATATATAGGCAGGATGGGCATGGGAAAATGCTTAGGGTACGGTTGTGCTACAACTATGGGATCCAAAGGTTGACTACATATCTCTCGATAATTGTACGAGGGACGGTAGGGATCTATCTGGTCCATGCGGGAAGCTAACTGCTTCACCATGGCTTCTAGATTACTAGTTTGCCCACCATATTGGTTCGATAGGGCATTAATATGGGATTTGTGAGCATATGATGGAGGGACATGCATATTAGATGCTATATTGCTATTGTGTAAATTGTTGGTAGGAAAGGTGTTATGAAGGAATTTTGAAGTTGTATTATGTTGTATCCCAGATTGTTGAAAATTGGTGTTTGGCTTCATTTTAGGTTTTTGTTTACTTGAAGCATATTGATCAATAGTTTGGCGAAGTAAAGCAGTGAAGGAAGTTTTCTTTTGTGTGGGAATGATTTTAGGCTCAATAACGGGTTCCTTAGGAGGTTGGGTAACCTGTTGTTTTGGCATGTTTTGAATCATAGTGACCATATCTCTATTGGATGGTCCAGCCTTATCACTTTCTTGATCAATAAAAGACAAGGGATTAGTGTGCACATCAAACATATGTTCCATGGCTGCTTGAGTGTCACTAATTTGCCCTTTATCAATACGAACTGCCATATTAAGAGCGCCAATGTTATTATTGAAAAATTTCCAGAAATGATCTAAGTTATCAAAAGCAATAGTTCCATCTGGAGCTACTCTAGGGGATGAGGATCCATCCTCTTTAACATTTTCTTCTTGTTCATCTACAGCAAGCTCATCGTCTTGTTGGTCTAGAGTTTCTTCTTCCGGGATTGGATCCTCGGGAAGGACATTTGGGTTTCTTGTTTTGTCTCCTAACCAATCTTCTTCTTCTCCTTCAGTTTGTTTACCATTCCTAAGTTTAGGCATTGTGCTTAACTTAGATTTCAGCAAAAATATATATATATATATATATATATATATATATATATGCAACAAGCTTAAGAGGTATATATTAATTATATACCTACTACAATATTTAAAATGAAATGTTTTGGTTTTTGTTATGTTTTTTAGTTTTTCTTGTTTTTGTAATAATATTGTAAAGATAACAAACAACACAATAAATGCAAGAAATAATAATAATGAAAGCAATGATCTAGTTTTCTATAAATAATTTATAAATATCATTAATGGGCTCAAGTTCTTCAGGAGTCATGAAGTGTTCTTCTTCAAATTGAAAATTTTCTTTCAAGAATTTAATGAAAAGGGCTATAGTGATATTATCTGTCTCAGATTCTGGTTGATAGAAGTAAAGCTCGTGGCAATACTCTCGATATAACACAGCTCGAGGAACTCTATTCCATATTTCCCTATCCGTAAGAATGACCTCTTGGTCTTCTACACGACCTAGGAACTGGTGTATAGTGGCTGCGTTCTCGAGGTATTCCTCGAAGGTGAACAATTTTGAAGACACAAGAGCTCTCCTATAAGCTAACCATCTATGGCAGGCTCTCTGAAGTTCATGATAAAAGACGAGTTGATGAGGATCCAGGATTCTATCTAGGACAAGCCTCTTGATTTGTTTAAGTTTTGTTGACCTAGATGAAATGACACCTAGTCTTCTATCAAGTTCGTCCCACAAAAGTTGATTTCTATCTGTTTCAGGCACACTAAGCACAAAATTGATTTCTATGGCTGCTAATTGGTTTTCAACATTTATAGTAACTGCTAATATTTTCTTAGGAGCTACCATCTAAACATGATATGCAACTTATTAGTTTTAAATGATTTTAAATGCATCTATGTTTTTTTGTGTTTTTTTTTTTGTTTTGTTTTCAAAAGGTTTTAAATGCATTCACGTCGGGTTCACCAAAATGTATCGCTCCAAATTTTTTGCATCCTTACCTTCAGGCTATAGGATCCATGCCCGAAAGGAGGATGGGAAAAGGATGGCACGGTACCTCGGACTGAGAGGCCTTGCGAAGGTCCCGCCTCTCGGGGGAGGTGTATTATGGTGATTTTTCGACGGATGGTGGGTTCACCAGGAAATGTTTGAATGGCAGTTTCCACGCCTAGGTTGGGAATGTGTTTAATGTGTTCAGTTTTATCTTTAAACATTCGAGTCCTAGGTTTGGCCAAATGAATCTAAGTTGTTCTATTATGAAAATGCAAGCTAAATGAAATACAAAAAACAAATTTTAAACAGAAAACAGAGAGAAAAAGCTAAATTATAGAGCCATACCTGATCCGGATGTCTGATGGAGATTCTGATTTTTGAAGCAGTCAGGATCATCTGGAATTTGATAGGATCATCTCCGACCTACAGGATCGTCTGAGATCTGACGAATTCGTCAGACGAATTCGTCGAGAGACCCACAAACAGAGAAATAGACACAAAATACAAAAAATGCAGCAATGCTAATAGAGGATAAAGATGTAAAATGACAATAAAGATGTTAACAGATAATCCTGAATAGGAATGCAAGCAAATTACGATGTTTTAATAGTTAATCATGATTTCATTATGCAATTAAACTACATGGGTGAACTCCAAGATGCAGAATAGCAGAAAATAATAAATAAACTGACTAGATGCAAAATAAAACAGGAGATGAAAAGAGAAAAATGCAAACTCTGGGCACTGATTGCCCCCAATGCAGACTGCAGTCGAGATCATCTTGAATTGGTGTGAAATCATCTCGAATTGAACAGGATCGTCCACGACGAACTGAGCTTGCTCCGGCTGAAAAATACTAAGGTTCCCGCAACAAAATTTGGATAGGACAAGTGCAGATGGTAATTCAGGATGTTTCAGTGCGTATAAAGTCAAGTTACAGGAAATATCAGCCAGGGGGAGGCCAAGGGGGGGTCCTAAGTTTAAATAGGCTTAGGAGGGAGGTTAGGAGGTTGGAGATCATCCCAATTTGGGAGATCTCCAACGGGGAGGGTCTCTAACGGCGCAGACACGCTTCTGCCGGATTAGAGACGCCGTTGGAACAGAGGCTAATTGAGAAAAATTAGTTTTGGGACAAGATCATCTGGACGTCCTAGTCCAGACGAAATCATCCGATCTGAGGCGATATCGTCTGATCGGCGACGATATCATCAAACGGTCAAAACAAACTCTAAAAATGGCATGGGAAAGGAGGAAACGGGTTAAACGACGGTTTGGGAGCGGTTTTGGGGGTTAAAATTTGAATTTGAATATTTACTAGAGTAATTGTAATTATTTAAGGTTTTATTGCACCAATTTTAGGGTGCTACACTACCATTCGAGTAATTTGTGCCATGGAAACACATTTTGGGTGGAAGTTGCATTAGATGGGTGTTAAAAATGCCTTATTGAATGGTGACTTACAAGAAGAAGTATACATGACCCAACCAAAAGGATTTGTGGTTGAAGGGCAAGAAAAAAATGTTTTTAAATTGATCAAATCCTTTTATGGGCTCAAACAAGCTCCTCAAGCTTGGTATATCAAGATAGATAGTCATCTAGTACAACATGGATTCAAAAGAAGTCCTTCAGATGCAAATATCTATATTAAGAATAAATGGTTCTGATATAGTGATTCTGGTGTTATATGTAGATGATCTAATCATAATAGGAAGTTCAAAGAAAATGATTGATGTAGTAAAAGATGATTTGAAACAATATTTTAAAATGACATATCTAGGACTTCTTCACTATTGTCTTGGTTTGGAAGTTACTCAAAAAAAGCACCATATCAGAGTTACACAAAATAAGTATGCCAAGAAATTAGTCGAAAAATATTGAATGACTAATTGTAAGTCTAAAAAAACTCCAATGGAGCAAGGACTTAAGTTATCATGATATGATTAATCACCTCAGGTAGATGGTACTCTCTATTGCTAGCTGATTGGGAGTCTCCTATATCTAACAAAAACTAGGCCTGATCTTAGTTTTTCTATGGGTTATCTTTCACGGTTCATGCAGGAACCCAAGGCAAGTCATTGGAAAGAAAAAAAAAGAGTTCTACATTATTTCCGTGGTACAATAGATTTTGGCTTGGAATACAAAAATAATAACAAGTTCTATCTACAAGGATACACAAACTCCGACTATGCTGGATTCATTGATGATCAAAAATCAACTTCTGGATACATATTTAATCTTGGGTGTGGTCGTGTCTCTTGGCATAGCAAGAAGTAGTAGGTGGTTGCTATCTCTTCTACAGAGGTATAATATCATGCAACTAGTGGAGTAGTCTACGAGATAATATGGTTACGTCACATTCTTACAAACATGGGCCTTCTAAAGAATCTTCCACTACATTTGTTTTACAATAATCAAGGTGTTTTGAATCTTATAAAGAATCCATTTTTTCATGATCACACAAAACACATTGACACTCACTGTAATTTTATTCATGATGAAGTTCCAAAGCACAAAATACAACTCCAATACATTCCCACTGATGCGCTAGTTGCAAATATCTTTACCAAGGCACTTGCATGTGTCAAATTTGAATTGTTTCACAATACTCTTGGTATTTGCCTATAATGTAATAAGGGGGATGTTAGCATATCATATCATATTATTATATATTGCATAAGTTTATTTCATTAGTTGGTGGGTGGATAAAAGTAGCACTTTAGCGCTCTCTAATTAGTGAGTTGGTTCACCAACTCACTCGGTGGTTCAACCAACCAAACCACCACCATGAATTGTATTTAACCTGCAACATCATCATTAATCCATTGCTTCGTTGTTCATTATATAATAATTTGCATGGTGTATCATTTATTTAGTGTACCATTTGCTTTATACATAATATTACAAACCCATTTGCACTCTACTATTTTCTTTCTTGGAGGTAATTCTACTAGATTCCATGTTTTGTTCCTTTGCAATGATGAGTATTATAATTCCATGGTTGCCTTTTAGTTTGAATGATTTAATGGTTGAAGTGTTGTTTCTAATTCAATTATGGTACTTAGCAATCCTCTATTTATTCTGCTTATATTATGAGTCTGAGGTCTTGTAGTAGTGAGATATAGCATTTGTTCTAAATTTGATTCTTTGAGTGTATTCCTAAGCCATATTGGTTCCTTCCTTTGGGAAACAATAGAAGTTTCTATATTTTCAATATATTCATCTTGAGATTATGATTCTACCTTCTCATTAAATATATTTTCTTCTAAAGAATCTAAAAGACTAGTTTCATCCTTGATTTTTCATCAAAAACTACATTTCTGCTTATGTAGACTTTCTTTGTAATTGGATTAATTATCCTATATCTTGCAGATTCATCATCATAACCAAGAAACACACTAGACATAGTTTTTTATCTAGATTTATCCTTTTTTGTTTTGGAATATGCATATAAGCTTTACATCCAAATATTCTCAATTTTTTAATATTTGGTTTTTATCCTGATCATACTTCTTATGGAGTAATATTATTGAGTATTCTTGTAGGCAATCTATTTTGTAAGTATATAGTTGTTTTGACTACTTATACCTAGTATTAATGATCAATATGAGATTATTTTTTCATATATCTCACCATTTCTATTATAGATATGTTTCTTATTTTTGCAATTCCATTTTTTTTGTGGTGAGTATGTTGTAGTAATTTGTCTTTTTATTCCATATTCTTCTAAAAATATATTGAATTATTTTGACAAAAATTCACCTCCTCTATCTGAACCAATAATTTTGATAGTCTTTCTTGATTCCTTTTCTACTTGAATTTTGAATTGTTTAAATAACCAAATGCTTTAGATTTATACTTCATAAAGTATAACCACATTTGTAGATAGAAAATTGATCCACTTCAATAGGTAATCTTCCCTAAGCCCTCTGGGAGACCCCCTAGACTTGCCAAGGGCAACGGTTAGGCTTCTCCCCCATGTTTTATCCTTTTTTTATCTCTCTATGTGAAATTGCACTCACCCTTGATGGGGCATGATTTTGCATAGGGTGAAATTGTGATCGGCCTTGATAGGGCATGGTTTCACCTTTTAGGATTTTCTCTAAGGAAACCCTAATTCCTTGAAGCTAGCATGTTTTACATTGGACCTCCTTGGTTTTCTTACCCATTTCACCTTCAAATATGCTATATAAGGAGGGTTTGAAATCACTTCTAGAGCATGATGAATTATAATGATAAAATCATGATTATTATTTACAAGTATTTTTATGTGCTCACTAAGTGGTCTGCATCCTTCTTCTTCTCTTGCAAGCAAGCTAACTCATAAGTGTGAAGTTTGATTTATTTTTTGCTGCATTAGATTGTTGATTTTTGTTTCTTATTTTGATGGATTTGTGTTGAAGACCTAAGGAGAGATCAACTATTCAAGAGGTCTCAACCCTTCTACTTGCTTCTGTGTTGTTTTTTAGGTGATTTTTCTCTTTTGCATGCACGTTTTGGTTTTTTGTATCACGCATTAGTCATTTTGCATTGATCTGAGGTTTTTTTCCTCGATTCTATGAAATCATGCTTAGGTCTCTATGGGGTGTGATTTTGTTGATTTTGCATTGATCTGATGTTTTTGCCTTGCTTCTATGAAATCATGCTTGGGTCTCTATGGGGTGCGATTTTGTCAGTGCGATAATGTGCTCGCTTGTTATGGGGTACAATTTCACCTGGACTGTGTTTGGGGGAAAACAACTATTATAGACCCTATTTTTGCATCATAGGCTAAATATAGGGCATAGTGCTATATTATGTTATGTGGTTCTATCATTTTATTCTGTTGTATTTTGATATGCTTGGTTTTTTCCAAAGGTCAAATTTTTATTCTATTTTCAAAAGGTCATCTAAAAGGACCTAGGAGGATTGAATGATGTGCCTCCAAGAACTATTTTATAGTGGCCTAAGCAATCCCCCTAATACTAATTATATTTTCCAAGTGTTTTCCAAGTTATATTGCAAGAACAAGAATTTTTGATATCGTTGGACAAAGGATAAAAGCTTGGATCAACCACCAGATAAGATAAGTGTCCTGATTAGTCTTTGGGATGCTTGTTAAGTGCCTTTTATTTCTGTTATAAAACCCTAGGGTTAGAAAAGCATTCAAAGAAAGAATAATTCTAGGGTTAGCTCTTGTATTCTTGCATTATGTATTTTTGCATTGTCTTTTATATTTTATAGCATAGATCTAGAAAGGCCAAATATATGTGATTGTATTGAATCTAATACATCAAACATTTCTAAAAATACTATAGACTTGGAGTGAGTCCTTAAAGCCATTATTTGTGAACCCTTATCCCATATTTCACACCAAAGTGTAGAGAATAATGTAGCCCCTATGGTTCACCTAAAAGCTTTCTCTCTGTTTGTGGATCCAACCTTGAGAATCATACGTGATAGGGTAGTTTTTCCCCTACATCTTTGGTGAACCCGATGTGAACACCTCATTTTATTTTAAAATTTTAAACAAGATTATTAATTTGTTTGTGTGGTTGAATATCATTAATAACATCATTAAAATATTTTTTTAGTGTGCTTGTTATTATTCTATTCTATCCTTTTGTTTCTTATAATGGCTCCTTTCCGTAGAAGTCAACAAAAGTGCCTAGAATCTAATTATGTTCCTCTAAAATATGATCATATTGATAGAGAGGATCCTAAAATAGATCTATAAGAATAAGATAATAGGGAAATTGAAATAAGTGTTGATCCTTATGAAGGAACTAATGGTGGGTTTATCATTTCATCATTTGAGCATATTTTGGGCTTCATGAAAGTTAATAGAGATAAGATATTGGAGGTTATGGAATGAGAAGCTCATATTGAAAGAGGTGAGACTCCTCCACCTCCTCCTTCAATAATATCTCATGTGCTTAATCAAAATAAATCTTTACCTAAATCAATACATCTTGATAATTTAAGAAACCAGGTAACTGATGCCACTACTATGACCACCAACATTGGAAGGAATATACAAGTCCCTCCAACCAGTAGTGTCACTTAAAATTATTTTCAATTTCCTCCTCAACCTTATAATCTCAATACTTTTGATTCTATCCCACAAAATGTTGGTTGTCCATTTTCACAATGCACTACATACAACTATAGTATCCATACATCCAACCTGAGCCAAGCATTAGTTCCTCAACATACATATATCCCTTATTTAGAGAATTTAGGGACAATACATAACAATAATCCAAAAGTGCATAATTTAACAAATATGGTAAAGTAGTTGGTTCAAAAGTTGAGATGATTTAGCCTTCATGTTTCACTTACAATTATAAGGAAATGTGTAATAAGCCATTGGATCCTATTGTTTCTGCTAGACCTTATCCTAAGCATTTTTATATGTCGGTTTTACCTATATATAAGGGGATAAAAGATCCAATAGAGAATTTGAGAATATTTAGAACAACTTGCCATGATATCATTTATTATGATATGTTGTTGCTCAAAAAATTTCCTAAAAGTCTTGGTGGTATGGTTTTAGAGTGGTATTATTAGTTGCCTAATTATTCCCTAAAAAGTTTCGAGGAAACTGTAGAATTATTTGTTCAATAATTTGGTGCCTATATTGAAAAGGAAGTGACAATGAAAGATGTTTATAATTTAAAAAAAGGTAAAGAGGAAATTTATTCAGAATTCTTGGCTTTTTATAGAAGTTTAGTTGGATTTTTAAGATATACTTTACCTTCAAAGGATATGCTAGAGATAATTATTGGCAATTTATAAAAACAATTATCTTATGCATTAGAGACTACTACTATTACATCTTTTGATCAAGAAATTAATTTAGCAAGAAAAGTAGAACAAGCAACATAAGAATAAACACACAAGAGGTGATAGTGGAATGGATAGTAGGTCTATTAACAATGTTACTAACAACCTACAAAAGATAATACTTCAAAAACCTCCATAAAGGAATTTTACAAGAATTAAAATGTCTATGGAAGTAGTTTTAAAATAGCTTTTAGAAGCCAGTGCAATTGAGTTGCCTCCCATAAGGTAACCAAATACCACAACTAATTTGTATAAGGTAGGATATCATTGTGTTGAAGAACACAAGCTTATATTGAGAGAGGGGGGTGAACTGCATATGACCAACTTTCACTTTTCTTTCCCAAATAATATTATCCAATATTATCAATAGAAATATCAACAATAGTAATTAAGCAATGCACAAATAATCACACACAAGAGAGACATAAATTTAATGTGGTTCACCCAATGTGGGCTACTCCACGAAGAAAATATTTCTACTAAATTTTCTCAACAAATATCTTGGGAATCAATTCTATATTACAATATTTATGGACCTCTGTCCAAAGGATACACCAATACCCTAAGGTCTAATTTGTGGATCTATATATATAGGAGAACTCCTTCTCCTTTTCTTTGGTTCATGAAACTTGATCCAAGAGAACTTTATATCCTCAAATGGTTTGTGGATCTATCTCCATAGAAGAACTTTATCTCCCCAGTTGGTTCACAGATCACACTCCACAGGAGAACTCTTTCCCCTTGCTTTGGTTTGTGGATATCTCTCTATAGGAGAAATATTTACCCTTGCTCTGGTTCATGGATATCTCTCTATAGGAGAAATCTACCCTCTTTGCTCTAGCTGGTGATATTCTAGAAGACTTCTACCTCCACTGCTTTGGCTTGTGGATCTCTCTCCACAGGAGAACTCTTCCCCACTACACTAGTTGATGAATCTCTATCTACTGGAGACTACTATCTTCTTTTCTCTATCATCTCCAAAGCTTACTCTCAACTTTGTCTCAAATATGCACTGAACTCTATCCCAAGTCTAGCACAAATATGCTCCAAACCCTATTTCAAATATGTCCCCAAGCCTTAACACAAAGCTTGATAAAATTTGCTCTCAAGTCTTCTCAAAGACTTGCTCAAATCTACCCTTAAGCCTGTACGACCCTGGGAAGCATACACCACACTTACCCTACTTGCAATATTATTATATCAAATGAAAATAAAGAAACATACAAGCACATATAATGCAAAAGTAATAAGCAAATAGATTATTTTATTAATGATTCTAGATCTTAGTTACATGTACATCCCTCTAAGGGATACTCTTTTTGATACTGAAGAACACAAGCTTATACTGAGAGGGGGGGGGAATAGTATAAGACCTCTTTTTACTTTTTCCATTATACTTCAAAACAGTAAAGCAATATACCCAAAGCAATATCAAAGCAATGCACAAAATCATCCACAAAGTGACACCAATTTTAATGTGGTTCACCCAGAATGGCTGGGCTACGTCCAAAATTTTTTTCTCTAAAAGTTATATCAAAGTTCTTTGGTAATCCTTACCAATTACAATGTTTATGATCCTTGGTCCAAAGGAGATACCTTCCCCCAATCAGAATTTATGAGCCTCCGCTCAAAGGAGATACCTTCCCCCAATCAAAATTTATGAGCCTCTGCTCAAAGGAGATACCTTCCCCTCTTCTCTGGAAATGATCCCTCAGAAGATCAACTACCTCTACCTCTTGCCATCATGTGGAACTACTTTCCATCGAAGACCTCCTGTCCTCAATGCTTAGCCTAAGAGACCTCTGCCTTCTATGATCACGTCCATAGCAGCTCAGCAACTTGTACCAAACATAGTCAGTCAGTCTAGTACAATCTTCCTCTGTCTGTCAGATCTGTACAACTCTTGAAAAAATCAATCCTCTGCATACAAGCCTTCTCAAAGACTTGCCAAATCTATCCTCAGGTTCTTCTCATAGAACCAGTGCACCTCTGTCCTCAAGTTCTTTGATAGAACTATCAAACTCAACTCACAATTCCTCTGCTAGGACCTGTCCAAATATTCTCACAAGTCCCCATCGAAACCTATCCAAAATTGCTCACAAGTCCCCACCGAAACCTGTCCAAAACTGCTCACAAGTCCCCATAGAAACCTGTCCAAAAACTACTCACAAGTCCCCATCGAAACCTGTCCAAAAACTCAGCAAGCTCACCAAGAAAAAATTTCTTAGTAGGAAATCACAAAGTGAATTGTTAGAGACCCAATGTGATTTGTCAAACTCATAGAAGCATAAAGAGAATTGTTAGAGACTCAATATGTTCTATACTCAAATCCCAATCTCAAAACTCAACTCAAATCAACTCGGCTCAATCTCAATCTCAAATCTGAAAACTCAAATCAATATTTGAAATGGATAGGATAGAATGCTTTCTTTCAAGATCATGAAACCCCAACAATTGCCAACTATGCAAAGAATAACATAACAATGATACTCATGTTCTTTTCACCATCAATTAGGGCTTCAACAACAATGCTCATCAAACAAGGTTTAGTCAACACCATTTAACTCAAAACACAACCTTGAAGCATTTCACAATCAACATCAGAAAAGGAAACAAGTAGAACTCCTTTTCTCTCAAACATTGTTTGAACAAAAAGCATCCACCAACTCAAATCTCAATAGCACAAAACAACTTTTCAATTCATCAACAAAGGAGTAAGTCCAACACTTTAACCAAGTAAAGAATAGCTTGATTATAGCCAATTTAATGAAAGCTAATGTCAATCTCAAAGCTGCCCACTTAAGGTTTCACAACTTCACACAAGAAGCAATTCTAACCTTAGAACATCATGTTTTCATTTCCATAATCAACCAAAAACACTCTCAACATTACAAGAAATATTTGTCCCTTATACACCTTATTTCTCCCTTATAGTCTTATCAACAATAAACTTTATCTCTCATAAGAATGCAATAAGATAATGCAAACAAAACCTTCAAAAGAATATTTTATCAAAATAAAGCAAGCTTCAAACTCCTTATAACTCCTAAGCTATTTTTCTCTCTAATAAACTTCCTCCATTTGCAAAATACACTAGCAAAAATTAATTTCGAAAATACCTTGGCCAACACCAAAAATCGTGCTATGGAGAAATTGTGCACAAACTCTAACACCACCCACTGTGTCCACTTCAACGAAGAAAAACCCTTTCACGTTATTCAAACGCAAAACCTCCCGTTCGGGTAGCGCGCCAATAGCCTAGCCGCTACCGATGCGCCAAAGGCATTCGGTGAGGTTTGAACCTCACTCTGTTTCCCTTGTACCTTCTGTGCCAGGGCTAAAATAAACAATAGTCCCTTCCTTTCCTTTGTCGTGACATGAAGACAATAAAATTTATGACGGATTTGACAAATGACGAGTGCAGACAAACGAACAGCGGATCCATGAAAATCAGTGAAGACACAGTCAAATTTACAGCGAGCAACTCCTTTCAAAATTCGGATGGGATAATCTTTGATCTTCATCATGGGAGATTTATATGCATATTTCCCATAAACTCTTGACGTCGACGACGAGTTTAACACGTCGACGAAGGATTTTAACACGTCGGCGAAGGTCTTGGCTAGCGCCCACAATCTTAGAACATAGCGCCATCAAAGTTAAGACATTTGCGCCATGGGTTAGGAGAACCCAATGCAAACAATAAATTAATATTTATTTAAAAATAATTAAAAGGAACCTTAACAAGGTTTTTAATTATTTAAATAAATACTTCCTCCTGGACCCAAATGCATTAAACTAATGCATCCACCTGTAATCTTTAAACCTACCAACTTGGGGTTTACAAAAGACCTTTGAAACTGTCATGCCGTAACCTTCATCAAAACAAATTGTTTGACATCAAATCGAATTCCTTCAAGAGATTCTTGACATCAATGACAACTTATACACTTGAGCAAACGCAATGTACCCAAAGTACCCAAAATTGCCAACAGATACAATAGATTACAAGTGGAATAATGGTGAAATGTATTCCCCGCAAGGGGATGGTGTACCTTTGCAAGCCTCCCGATCTTGCACACCAAAATGTTTAAGGGCTTACATATGCCTCCTCCTAATATCATCCTAGAGGGATACCATGCTTTGGATACCTTGAACTGATCCTATGAACCTGTATCTGTGTGCATGGAAACAACATAGCATAATAAGTAGCATGGGAAGCATCTCCAGATAAAAAATTATGTTAACAAATATGATAAACCAAATAAGAAAGCATAAGAACTAAAATATAGTAAATATAAGTCATCTATGCACATGAATCTCAAAAATATTGATATAAATGCTATGAAAGAACTAGATCTATGCTACAACTATCTAATAGAACAAAGAAAATTAAGGATCTAATGCTAAGAATAAAGAAAATGAATATTTTGACCCTAGTCATTGTTGCTCAGAGCATCTATGATTGTGGGCCACTATCGAAGGCAATGACTATGACCCGAAAGGTTTACCTCAGATTTTGGGAGTTGTGACCATCGATATCTTTGCTCGAATTGATATTCAAGGGTCATTGGGTATATCTCCTACACTAGTTGGCAGTTGGGAATGATGGATCTGAATACTAATGCATGGACATGGCTCACAAGGACGATGCTTTAATTCTCCTCAAGGGGTGTATATTGGCACTCCATTTTGATAGGGCTTAACTACATGAAATTTACATTATCTATATATATTTTTCATCCTAAAAATTTGCATATGTAGCCTTACTGGTTTTAGATCCAAATCTAGATCTAGATCTAGATATGCATGCGAACTGATCATCAAAGAAGAAGTTTCAATCACAAACTAGCAGTGAAGGAACATTTAGGAGGAACTCTAGGAGTTCCTCACTAAAATCCCTTTGCAAAACATGCAAAGTATTGTCTTTTATAGTGATTTAGGCTCTCCTTGATGGCAGTCTATGTTTTAGTACTAGTCGCTATCATCAACAGCGACTAGCTGTGGCCACTCTCCTTTTGAGCAACCAAGATTGGTGACCACTTTGATAGACAACAGTTAGGCCTAGATGGTCTAGAACTACCCCTTTTGAGTGGTTAGAACCACTGCTTGCTCTTGGAAAGGTCCAATATTGGTCATATGGTCTGCGAATATGCCCATATGAGTAGTATCCTAAACATAACATATTTTAGGTGTCTATAGATACCCCTTTTTGTGATGCATTGTGGGAAAACATGGCACAAAGAAAAATAGACCACCTAGGACCATATTCTAGGGTGTGTTATGATCATTGATATGATAAACATTGGATGCCCCAGTCATGATAAAGGGTGCACATCCTAGAATCATTGCTTCCACCAAAATGGAAGTCTTAAATTTTTAAAAGCTTGCACTCGTTCATCAGATAATCGAGTAGCTTCAGTGCTACTATAGATCTAAAAGGAGGAGAGCTACAAACTTAACTATCATGTTTGCTTTTTTCCCCAACAAAGGGTAAGATTATGATAGTTGTTGGAAATGATTCATAAGACGAATGCAATTTGGCATGATCGAGTGATCCTTTGTTGATTATGATTATGATTGTTTGAAATTTTTAACTACCTCCTTAGGCAACGAGTCGCTTGACCAATATGATTGATTTGGATCCTTTTTAGAGGGTTTATTTGTTATATGGTAGATCTCATTATAGGTGTGACTTTTCTTAATGAGATGTCTTAAAACAATGCTTCATAATTTCCTTCAATGCAGGCTACCTTGGGATGCACGTCATGTTTTACATACATGGTTACTTGGTGCTTGGGCAAAACTAGGTGTGGCTCCATGCATTACACATGCACTGACCTATTTCATCAATATTCACTATGTATCATCAGTGATGGTGGCTTTTCATGACTAGATTGCTAATGGGCCTTAAAACCATTTTTAATTTAGTTCTCATTACCTTATCCTATATACATAGGCGATGAAATACATATAAACACTTCCCTGGCTATGCATAAGACTTCCACACCATTCCTGTGATATTGAACATGAAAAAATTCTCTTTAGTTTGCTATGATTCTTCTAGAAATATTAATAAAAACCATACATGCATTGGTGCGTGAGGCCATGATGCTTCCTTCTTTAGTATCTACTTAGCATGAGGCATCCATAACATTCAACAAAATACCAACAATTCTCGAGCAACCTCCACAAGGTCTAGGTAGCTGTATACTACTGTTGTATATGTGAAAGAATTAACTTCTAGAATACTCCGTGATTCTCCATTACAAACTAACCTCCCAATGATAATGTTTCATGTTGCATGGTGAGTCCACAAGGAATTCTGTGCAGGACTCTATGAGAGAAAAAAATGGAAGGTTGAAATGGCAATTTGAGCTACAAGTATAAAAACATATAATATTGCTATTGATACCTTCGCTTCCTATTCAATTTGATCTAGCTTTGTCTCCATCGTATCCCAAGTCATACCACTATTAAATTCTAGCATGGTACAATGTAGTTTCCAATGTGAAACGCAACCCTTCCAACCAAATGAACCTTCGATGCTAGGACATCTCTTTAGTATATATAATCTAATTTATGCATTGTTAATATCAATGAAAGATGGGTCTGTGAGCTATTCCACCGACATGTGCATCTACAATGCTACCAATATGGCTAACCAAGACCAAGATCAAAATGCAGCTCCTACATGCCCCTACTACTGTAATTTAATGTATTGGAGTTGTGTTGCTCATCTGCCATTATTTTCGAGCTCCCACATGGACTAATTTAACACCCACATATCATACCTACTATCTAGTTTGTATTCCATGTAATATTCATTCTCATATACATCGTAACATTCCACAAAACTGTTAGTGCTCACACGACTCTCCACAACCATTCCAAACTAGGTTAGTTGTTGTCTTTCAAAAACTATGGCACCTATTTAATAGGTGTACATTCTTCCCTTTGCATATCCAAAATTGTCATATTGTTAGCATTAAAACCATAATCACCTCCCAAAATAATAAATGAACTATCAATCCACATCCTCACTGCTCATCCAAGTCATCACCTAGCTCCACCGGTCCATCTGTATCCACTTTGTTTGAGCTAATTATTTGCATCCTTGAACAATGTTGGCTAGTCTTCATCATCGTTGTACTTAACTTTGTGTCATCCACCCGACTCTTGCTGTTTTTTTTTAAAGGTGAATCTCATACAAATTTATGGTAGGGATCATGCCATACAAATCTTCTAGGGAACTAGTCTTGTGTATACTGCCTATATGTTTGGATTTTATTTCTTTTGATCAACCTGATATCTCCTGTGATGTGAATAGCGATATCCTATCATGCTTTTCCATGCTTGTGCATGCAAACAACTCATCGATGATTATGGAGCCTTTACATTGCTCCATAGATGCATCGGTAATGATGGTGTTTCATTTTGCTTGAGTAGGTAGAAGTAGAATTCATTGCGTAGGGACTATAGCCATGCAAAATATATTTACCCACTGAAATCCACATGCCCATGGCCATGAATTCATCTGGTGTTGCTATCTATCATCCTATATGGTGCACACATTTTATTCCAACATGTCATCGGTTTGCCATAATATTTCACTCCACATTGGTTTACATCACCGTGCAGGCTCATCGAGGTCTTCAATCCACGTCATCCTTGATTTGCCCATGTCAATCCATCTCTGACCACTATTGCATCCATGTCCATATCGGTGTACTTATCCACAATATCTTGATCTAGGTCATTAGTTGACGTGATCAGAGTGCCACATCATCACATATTGGGCATTGTGTGTTCCTTATGCCAGTGGTTCGTGCCCACATCACCAAGCGTAAGCCCTACCATGACCTGCACGAAAAATATAATGTTAGTTCTGGTGATACCAAACATAAACCAAACATAATATTTTAACCGCATTCATATTTTTATATAAAATAACCATAATGAACATGATGCGCACACATGAAAAGACTTTCATGTAAAATAATAAATTTCATTTTCATTTTCAAAAATTCTCATTTTATTTTATTATTATACATTTGTTTCATAATATCATATGTATATACATATAATATATATATATATACATATTATTTCATTTTTTATTTATTTTTATTTTTTATTTATATATATATATATATATTTATATACATAAATATATATATATATATATATATATTATTTACTTATTTATTTATTTAACATGAAGATCAATTAGCCTTTAAAAGGTTGGACTATTATAAAGCAAAATAAAAAGGAAAACAATGGAACAATCTTCCAAAACAATCAAACCTATGGTCCTAACCAAAACAATAAACACCTTTAAATAAATGAAAAGGGACACTAGGCAATATGCCAACCTATAATGCCACCAAGGAGACTACAAAGCTATTGGAAATTTTGAGTAGTTGTATTGTCATTGATGTCAAGAGTTAGTGTCAGTGATCAGTGCAAGCATTTGGTAAAATAAGGGTTAAAATATTTATATTTTAAGCCCAAGAGATTTAGTTTAAAAACCTCACATGATTGGTCAAAAGGATGGCTAAATTCCATTAAAGAAGGAAAATACCTAGGCCCAAAGGAAATAATATTATAATATTAAGACCCAGGTGTTGTAGGTGAGTTGGAGAGGAGAGGGAAAATCCTCCAAGGGAGGTCCCAGGTTCAAATATCCACCCTACCAAAAAGCTAAATTGGGTATCCAAAATCCAATTGATAATGTTGGTGCGGGCAGGGTCGGGTGCGACCCTCGGGTGACTTTGACGGTGTAGAACCCCTTGTTTGTGGTCTCTCAGACCAAGGCAGCTCCATAAGGGGTTTTTTGCTTAAAAAAATATATATATTAAAGGTTTAAAAATAAAGCAGGCCTAAAGGAAATAATATTATAATATTAAAGGTGGTTAGATTGAAAAAGAAAAATACCTAGGCTCAAAGGAAATAATATTATAATATTTATTATTATAATATTAAAGGTTTAAAGATAAAGCCTAAGGTTGTCAATAAAATATTTATTATATTTATATTATAAATTAATTTATAAAATAAAATTATTAATCCCAAAGTAGGGTTGGGCGCAAATTCGATTTAATTTGTTCTTACCCTCGTCGACATTCGAAGGAAAGTGGCATATGGTATAAATACCATAAGACTTGCCTCACAAAAGAAAGTCTCCAAATATTAATGCATATGCGATTATTGAGAGTGGAATGCAAAAGTTCATGAGCACATAAGACAAGAGGATATTATTTTTTTAATGCAACAAAAAAATGTGAAGGTTAAATTGACCAAGGCAAAAAGCCTTGTCATCAACCAATTGGTTGGGCTAGTGGCAAGTTGGTGTGTAAGGCGCAAGGTAAGCGAAGGTTTCACGTTTGAGTCTTGGCAGCTGCGAAGGGATAAAATCTATTTGTTTTGGCTTTGGTGCTGGTCAAAGAAACAAAGCACTCATAGTGCTTTTACCTCTCACGTGAGCACCTAGCTCATGCGACATCTAGGACACGACTAGGGCGCATGCGACAACTTGACCTGGGATCGAATCCCACCGAGTGTGCAAAGGTACTTTAAATTTTTTGTTGTAATGTGCATGTGGTCTAAGGTTGTATTGTGAGCGCCTTGGGAGATATAAGGTGATTAAAGAAAATTTTATTTTAGTTAAAGTTTGTGAAGGATTTAATTGTGGTTTAAAAGTGAATTGCATTATTTTTGGATAAGAGGTGTTAATTATTTTGAAATGCAATTTTTAAGTTGGGAGATATAAAGTGATTAAGATATATTTTATTTGAGTATTGAGGAAGATTTAATTTTGGATTAAAAGTGAATTGAATTATTTCTAGAAAGGTGTGTTGATTATTTGATAATGTATTTTTGAGTAGGGAGATATAAAGGAGTTATTTTGATTATTTTATGCATTAAAATTCTGAAGTGAATTATTGTGAAAGTGAGTTAATTGAACCTTTTCTAGTTATATTTTGAAATGTTTGGAGATTATAAGGTGTACTTGAGACTTGTTATTTTTGTATGGTAAAATAAATATTGAGGAGAATTTTGAGTGGATATTTTGAGATAGATTGTTGTTCCCTAACCTTGAAATTGGTAGAGGTTTTGATTGTGATTAAGATAGGTTTTGAAGATATACCTCCATCAAAACAAAAGGTATGGGCACATATTCCTTATGAGTGAAAAATTATGAAATGCAAATTTGGAGTGAAAAGGATTGTTTGATAAGCATTGTTGGAAATGTTTGAGTGAGTTTTCATATGCAAGATTTGTGGTTTGTAAAAGATCATGAGTATCATTGTTATGTGAGTTAGGGTTTGTTGAAAAATCATGAGTATCATTGTTATGTGAAATTGAGAACTATCTTGAACTAGGGTTTGTTGAAAGATCATGAGTATCATTGTTATGTAAAATTAAGAACTATCTTGAACTAGGGTTTGTGAAAGAACATGAGTATCATTGTTATGTGAAAACTGGAATCATCTCGAGTCAAGGTTTGAGTTCCATAGTGTGAGTTGTTGGAAGTTATGTGAAACACTTGGTTAGGGTTTGTAAGCTAGTTGTGTTTCATTGAGTGAATGTTTGAATGGATTTGATTGAGCATTAGTGATTGAAAGCATTGGAGTGATAGTTCAAGATTTTTTAAACACATTATTCCTTATTCTAAATTTATTTGAAAGATATTTTAAAAGTGATAGAGTGAGTTGTGAGTGTGAAACATATTGAGTCTCTTACCATTCTCTATATGTTTCTCTAGTTAAAAAATATTATGAGTGAAACTTGTTTGTGATATTGAAGAGGATTTCTGTAAAATATTAAGTTGAGTTTTATATGCAAGTTTGCAATTGATTTGAATAAATATTTTGTGAAAGCTTGTGAGCAATATTTGAGTAAGTCCTAGAGGGGAATTAAGTACTGAGTTGAGTAAGCTTTGATGAAAGCTTAAGGTTAAATTTGTGTGAGATTTTTTGGAAGCTTACAATAAGATTTGAGACAAGTCTTGGTGAAGACTTGTTGAGCAGATTGAACAAGTTCTAGGGAGGAATTATTGAGAAAATTTAAGGTAAGTCTTGGTGAAGACTTGTTGAGAATATTTGACAAGTTATTGAGTGGACTTATTGGATAGATTTAAGATAAGTCTTAGTGAAGACTTGAGAATACATTGAGTAAGTTCTTGAGTGGAATTGTTGGACATATTTGAGAGAAGTCTTAGTGACGACTTAAGAGCAGATTGAGAAAGTTCTTGAGTGAACTTGTAGCAAGATTTAAGGTAAGTTTTAGAGAATACTTGTGAGTATATTTGATTGATTGATTTGTTCAATATTTGTGTTAAGGCTTGGGACAGATCTAGCAGAGTTGATTTGTGATTGGATCAAGCTTTGTGTTAAGGCTTGAGGACATATTTGAGGATAGAGTATGGTGTATATTTGAGGACAGGTTTGTGCCATAACAAAGATAGAGTTTGGTGTAAATTTAAGGGCAGATTTGTGCTAGACTAGAGATAGAATTGTGAGTAATATTTGTGCTAGACCAAAGGATAGTGTTTAATGTAGAGTTGAGATAGACTTGTGATCAGATTTGTGCTAGACCGAAGGATAGTGTTAGTAAAAATTTGAGGCAGAGCTGAGAGTAAGCTTTGGAGGTGATAAATTAGAGGACAATGGTCTCCAGTAGATAGAGATCCATTAGCTAGGGCAGTGAGGATAGAAGTCTTGTGAGTGAGGAGATAGGTATTATATGGAGAGAGATTCATAAGCTAGTGTAGTGGAGGTAGTAGTATTATAGAAGATCACCAACCAAAGCAAAGGAGAAGGAGTTATATTATGGATAGAGATCCATGAATAAACAAGAGGTGAAAGAGTTCTCCTATGGATAGAGATCAATGAACTTGATTAGGGGATTGGTGTCTCCTTTGGATAGAGGTCCATAAATATTGTAATAGGGAAGGATTCCCAAGATATTTGTTCAAAAAAATTTAGTGAAATATTTTCTCTATGAAGTAGCCCACATTGGGTGAACCACGTAAAATTGGTGTAGACACCTAAATCATGTAAATCGGATAAGACTACCAGTGCATCACATATGCCACTCTTATCGACATCATATGGCCCCATTGGGCACCCCTCTAGGCTTACATAAGGCTCCAAAACACATTTTGGAAGGTTCCCAGTAGTTTAGGGTAGTTTTGGGGCACATCCTTGTGACCGTCCCACCAAGGGACGGTCACATTTGGTGACCATCCCACCCAGGGATGGCCATCCATAACCATCCCTGGGTGGGATGGTCCCTAAATAGACCCTCGAAAAAGTCAATAGACACATGAAATGGCAATCAAATACTACCATTACTACATCCAATCACCCCAAATTGATTGGGGACCTACCATTAGAGTCAGGGACTACAAATTAGGAGCCCCAAATGGGCAACCTTCCCTCACCAATGCATGTTAAAGAATTGGACAAGTGGCGGCACTTGCCTCGCATGGCAAGACTTGCCCCTTTGCCCTAGATGCCCTTTTGGGCTATAAAAAGAGGTGCATTCACCCAATTTCAAAGAGGAGAGTTGAAGCATTTGAGCAATGAAGTGCTGCCCAATTCTACCCTCACCTTTTGCAAACCAAACTTTGCCCCCCATTTGACCTTGAAACCCTCTTCATTCGAAGGTGCTTTTAGGGGCAATAGAAATCGATCCAACCATCCCAAACCAGCCAAATTGAAGGTAAATTTGACCCCATTTATCGACAACACCCCTAAACTAGTTTTGGACCAAATCCCTTTGGCATTGGTGGCAAAAATAGGCCAGATTTGTAACCGTCCCACCTGGGGATGGTTAGCAGTCTATAGGTGTCACACCTAGGGATGGTTAGAAAATAGTATGGAATTTGGGGAAAATTCCTCCATAGACCCCTTAGGAATGCTTAGATTAACCCATGGTCCAAATTTGGTGAAATTTGGAGCAGATTTGATGGCACATTTGAGGTCCCCATTGTTGCAGGTCTAGTTGTCCCTATCAGGGACGGTCACTATTTCTGCATACTTTTACCTTAAATATTATGTTCAAATCTCTCCAAAAGAATTTATATTAGATTATATTGCATTTATACAGCATTTAGAATAATTTCCATTTGTTATAGATAAGTTTTGTTCTTGCTAGATTAATGCTTTTCTATGTTTTCAAGGCTTTAAATCTATAACGCATATGCTATTAACCCCTTTTCAATCCCTTGTGTGTAGGTGCAGGTATTCTAGATAGGAGGGAGGAGCTAAAGAGGCAAGAAGGATAAGCCCAAGACTAGCTCTCGAGTGTGGGAATGCGAGATGCACAAATAGAACATCGCTTTAAGTCCCTTTCAAGGGATTAGATCCCTTGCACATTGTAATGTTGAAATGTATCAAATTTGTAAAAGCCCTCAAGGGGATGTATTGTAATCATATTTGAAGCTATGAATGAATGAATAGAAGGAGAAATCCACCCTTTTTATTACACATCTGCTTCATTTCATTAGATTACATGTTTATGCTCCTTTCCCTTTGAATGCTTTCAAACTATCTTACATTGCAATAAAGTGCCCTTAAGGCGATGTTGTAAATTTTTCTTCTTCAGTGGTGATCATGGTATATGAGATTATTTATATCTCCCCTTTGAATGTGTTTAATTTTGACCTCCATTTTCTATTTTGTATGTTGCAGGTTTTGACCGTTTTGAGCAGAAATGACCCCTTTTCTGCTAGGTGTCACTAGGTGGGATGGCTAGCTAGGTGACACTAGGTGGGATGGCCCCCAAATTGCTAACCATCCCTACTAGGGATGGTCACAAAACTAGAGGTTTTCTACAAAAATTTGCAGAAACAACAAGTTCTAGGTCATAAATTACACCTCTTTTCACCTTCAATTTGCATATATACTGTTCAAATTAGCTCAAATTTCAAATTTTTCTTGTCTTCTTTATGCATGTGAAGGTTAGATATCATATTTCTAAAATTTTGCATTAATCAAATCAGAGAAAATAGGAAAAAGAATAGTAGAATTTATGCTTTTTGTCTGGTTTGCCTGCTTGAAACTTACCAAAGAAGGTTAAGTTCATATAGGTTGTCAATTTTAGTGCTTTCCTTTTATGCTACTAATGATTCTGAAATAAAAATGCACTTTCATGCATTTAGTGAATCATCATTGAATGCTGTATTATTTTATTTCAAATTTTAAAAGGAACACACACACACCATGATCTTCTTAAACATTGGTGAGTTGGACTTCATTCCCAACCACTGATAGAGTTCAATGATGATGGGTTTCATCTCCATCCATTGACTCAAATCCTATGAACCTTATTTTATTGGCCAATACCGACTCCAAGATCTGTCCTAACCATGCAAAATAGCATGCATCCCTCTTCGGAGGGGTGTATCATTGTGCACGGGGTGCTGGGTGAGGATCGGTAGGACCTATGCTCCCTGATCGGGTATGGATTTCATCACCATACTTTGGTTGGTTTACGTGACCAAAATTTGAAATTCATCACCATATTGTCGAGCTATGAGTATATAGGTGAAAACCACTTAAAATTTTGAGTATTACATCAACAAAATCAAACATGCCAAGTATTTTCTTTACAAAGCAACACATCTTGAAACACATCAAACAACTTAGGAATTCACATTTAAATATTTAAAAGAGATAATCATCTGTATTCTTGTGTGTTTCTATTGATTGTGTATTTGAATCTATAAAACTTAAAAGAGATAATCATGTTGTCTAATTTAGGTGTTTCTTTATTGTTCGGGTAATCAACCCAAGATCCTCGATCTGGGGGTCAAACCCTAATAATAAAAATAAAATAATCTATTTTTATTCTACATCCAACGGATCGAGAATCATGCAAATCGGAGCTATAACAAAAAAGTTATTTTGGTTTTATGATTACTCTATTTTTGAAGCCGAAAATAGAGAAAATCTACACTAAAATAGTCATAAAATGGTCTAGACAACTCCAAAAGTTGCCAAATTTATTTTGTTGTCTTAGTTAGCTCCTTCTGCACCTCTCATAGAAATTTTGAGTCCTAACTCTTCATGGTTCAAAATTTCCCAAAAAATCCCAAAAGTGGGCATTTCCCCATGGGTCCTGGTTGGCCAAATATTCCAAAAATACAAAATTTTGACCCAAAAGTTGATTTTTGGAGCCCTAGCCCATTGTGATCAGCTCTTCGCACTGATCATTTTGATATATAACACTTATAACCTTTTTTGGAAGTCAAAATTTTCTTTAGTGTGGGTTCCCTTCAGGGTTTTGCCTAGTCAACACATTATGACAACTATGCATAGCCGAGCTCAATCATGAGCTAGCGAAGTAGAAAACTATAGGAGAGGACCTGATATACCTAGGGTAGGGTTAAATGATCATCTTAAGCTTTTAAAGAACCCTTCCCCAAGGTACCAAAACCTAGATGAGTATGATACTCATCATAGTGGGCGAGTCAATTCTGCCCTACCATGCCTCACTTATAAAGGAAGACCTGAGGAAGATCCTAATTACCCTCGGTCACATTATTCCATGCAAGCATGAGGTACCTCTACCAAGAGAACACCAATGGGTTATTCATGTGATCAAGTGGACTATTCGGTTAGCCAACATCGAGTCCAAGCCCAAATTAAAGATAATCAGCCTACCAAGAGGCCTAGTAGGGAAGTCTACACTCCCTCTACACCACCTAGAACTCCCATCCAACAAGTGGTAGCAAGCCAGAGTAGGCCTATGCGAAGTTCGCATACGTCATCAACCAACATGACCATGGGAGAGTTAATACAAAGATCCCCCAAGCATCAGGAAACTCTCATGGAGGTTTTAAATTCTATCGAATTACAACCTCATGATTTTGATGCTTTCACCAACTTTGTGGGATACATACAAATGCACAAAGATCCTATTATATCCTTTCAAAATCAGGATATCAAACCTAGGTCTACCAATTCACCAGACTCTCCTTTGCACATCATTGCGTGCATCAATAGGATCCCCTATAAGCGAGTGTTGGTTGACATAGGTTCCACAATAAACATCATTACCACAACCACACTAAAACATCTCAACATCCCATCTTCGCACATTGCGAGATCCAATTTCACCTTGAAAGCATTTAATGATGCTTTGTCCTCCACTGTGGGCACAATAATCCTACCTATTCAAGTTGGACAAAAGACTATGCCTACATTATTCTATATCTTGGAAGGTGAAAGAATATACAACATATTGTTAGGAGTACCTTGGATGAGAGACATGGAGTGTATCCCCTCCATTGTACATCAATGCCTTAAATACATTCATGAAGGTCAGGTCCATGTGGTTGATGTCGACCCAGACCCCTTCAAGTATTACAATAAGGATGATCATCCACAGGAGTCTACTCATCCATCCACACCTTTGGATACTAAACCCAATGACCTTATCCAGAGTCTAGATTCAACCCCATGGTTAGTCATGAAGCTACCTTCACCACCATCGCTAGTACCATCCTCTATTTCTTCAAATGAGGAAGAGTCAAAAAGGCTAACTGCAAAAGCTCTCTTAGCCATTTTTGACACATTAGAAGAAGACCTTCCCACTCCTACCAACAAGGAGGAACCCATGGTGGATATGGATGAATCAGATCATATCATACCATCTTCATCCACCATGCTTGAGGACACAGTTCACTTGACCAATCCTGAACTTGATGAATGCATAGTACCCGATGTTAAATTCATGCATATCATCGAGTTGATCAAGGATCTAGGTTGTCCTCCTATCGAGTCACCACCCATTGATAGCATTTCTGATGCACCCCCTGAGCATGGGGGCCAAGTAGATCACCTTGAACAAGTTGATGAGGTAGCCATGACTGGTCCAAGTGCCAATGCATCTTCTCATGAGTTTGTGGGAATGATCAATGTGATGACGGAGAACCAAAGTCCTCTGAATTCATCTAGGCCACTTGCGACTCCATCCAACATTCCATCCATACCACAAGAGATATCATCGATGGATTTGGTCACACCTACTCCATCTCATTCAACATCTCAACAAAATCAAGAACATGTGTACCCACTACACCAAAGTGGAGATAATCTAGCTACCACAATTGAACACTCTGAGTTGGAACAAGAGCATGAGCTAAATCAAGAACAAGAGCATGTGGATATACTCACTACCCACAATCATCATGAACCATCCACATTTACTCAAACAATTTTGGATAGGCTAGCCAATGTTGAGTTACAAGTGAGTCACCAACACAATGATTTACAACAGATCTTAAATCGACTCACAAGCATTGAGTTACGGTTGAGTCATCCAAAATCTCAACCCCTTGATTGTCAGGACCAACCTCCTCCTATGCAATCCAATGTTAAGTCTCAATAGAAGTAGGGGCAAAGGCAACAACACCATCAACCTCACATATATACACCATTGCCTGAATCTTTGGTGTCACTCTTTAATCGATTATGCGAGGCCAAGGCTATCACATTGCCAGATATCCACCCTTTGGATCCCAATAGGCACAAACCAATGTGGTATCGAGAGAGCCAACATTGTCCCTATCATCAAGTGAATGGTCATAACATTAATTCATGTATTGATTTCAAGAGTAAGGTACAGGATATGCTTGACAAGAATGATCTTCAAATCAACAATCAACAGATTGACATATGTCAAAACTTGTTACCTATAGATGGGAGTCAAGAAGAAAAACCTAAATAGGTGACTAAGATGCATACAACCCTATCACCTCATAAAATGTGGCGACCACATTCACCTCATTTAAAGCATCAACATCATACCTGGACTCCATTAGTTGAGCCCATGTCAACCATCCTTCACAACTTGCAAGAAACAAAGGCAATCATCTTGCCAGATATACCCCTGGTCAACCAAAATAGGTCTAGATCTAGATGATATAGGGAGGATCATTCTTACCTCTATCATCGAATAAAAGGGCATGACATTAGCAATTGTCATAATTTTAGACATGTGGTCCAAGATCTTATTGATAGGGAAGTTGTATCCACAAGTGGGTCACTCATTTTACCCCATCAAGACATTGGTATTAACAAGAATTCCTTGCCACAATAGGGGGAGTCAATCTCTATCACTCCTCCTAGCCAAGCCAATAACATTGCATCAAACATAGTACATGCTGGGGGTATCCAAGGTGTCACACCTTCCCCACTATTTACATCACAATAAATGAAGCAAATTGAGGATCCTAAAGGTATTGCACCTTCCTTACTTCCTTTGATCACCACAAATGTTGGGGGTACACAAGGTATTGCACCTTCCTCCTAGAATCACAAAGTAATCAAAGTTACAAAAATCCCCAAAGGCATCTATAAGCCCTTTGGTCACCATAAAATACCCCTATGTTGACCATCTAGGTCACCTAAAATCCCCTAGGTGTTTGACCATCTAGGTCAAAATAAAAGATTCCTAGATAGTCTATGATTGTCTAGGTCAAACCTAAAATCCCCAAAGGTATCTATAAGCCTTTGGTCACTAAATTCCCTAGGTTAAGTCTATGACCATCTAGGTCAACCTAAAATACTCCTAGGTGGTCTATGACCATCTAGGTCAAAATAAAATGTTCCTAGACTATCTACGATCATCTAGGTCAATCCAAAAATCTCCAAAGGCATCTATAAGCCCTTTGGTCACCCTAAAATACCCCTAGGTAGTCTATGACATTTCCTTAATGTCTATGACCATCTAGGTCAACCTAAAATACTCCTAGGTGGTCTATGACCATCTAGGTCAAAATAAAATATTCCTAGACTATCTACGATCATCTAGGTCAATCTAAAATCCCCAAAGGCATCTATAAGCCCTTTGGTCACCATAAAATACCCCTAGGTAGTCTATGACCATCTAGGTCAACCTAAAATACTCCTAGGTGGTCTATGACCATCTAGGTCAAAATAAAATGTTCCTAGACTATCTACGATTATCTAGGTCAATCCAAAAATCCCCAAAGGCATCTATAAGCCCTTTGGTCACCATAAAATACCCCTAGGTAGTCTATGATCTTCTAGGTCAACCTAAAATACCCCTAGGTGTTCTATGACCATCTAGGTCAAATAAAAATGCTCCTAGACTAGTCTATGATTATCTAGGTCAATCCAAAATGCCCCAAAGGCATCTATAAGCCCTTTGGTCACCATAAAATACCCCTAGGTCTATGATCTTTAGGTCACCTAAAATCCCCTAGGTGTTTGGTAAAATCCTAGTCTGTTTAGGTCAATCCAAAAGCCCCAAAGGTCTATAAGCCTTTGTCATGGTCTCCTCTTTTAGTTTTTCTATCTTTTTAGCTTCTTTCCATTGGTGGTTATGACGTCTAGGTCAAAAACTTTCTAGGTATCTATGATCTCTAGGTCAATCCAAAATCCAAAGGCATCTATAAGCCCTTTGGTCACCTATAAAAATCCCTAGGTGGTCTATGACCATCTAGGTCAAACTAAAATGTTCCTAGCAATCTAAGATTTATCTAGGTCATCCCAAAATGCCCCAAAGGCATCTATAAGCCCTTTGGTCACCCAAAAGCCCCAATGGCATTCATTAAGCCCATTGGTCAACTTGTATATACATATATATCAAAAATACAAAAATATCATTAAAATCATCAAAAATACAAAAATATTGCTTCATTGCACTTCATATAAATTGCATTAGGCATACTCATCATTGCATTATGCATCATTCAAAATTGATCATACATGTCTAGCACCAGGTCTGTACACTAGGCATCTATTAAAATCATTGTTATTATATGTCAATATTACCACCTATTTACATTACATATACCATTTACATTTACACTCCATATTATATGTCTGTTTCCCATCACTTAGCCATTGTTAGTAAAACATAGTTAAAGTTTTCGGTCACTCAGCCATATCTAGTTGTCTTTTCAGATTTTGTAGAAAGCTATCATGATTTTTATAAGGTAGAATCCTGCTTAGATAATGCTTTGTATACATCAAAATCCCAACACATTTTCACATTAATAAATCCAAGTCTAGCACAAGGAAATATGAAAACTATAAAAGTGGTCTAGGTTACTTTCAAGAAAAAAGGTTATCTTGCTCATCCCCCTGTGTGAATGGTTCAAAGATGCTAAGAATTGACAAAAGGACAAGTTCCTCCTTACCCATAAAATCCCTTGCCCTACACTGGGGCAAGTATCCCAAAGAGAAAAATCAAAATAGTGATTATTATCACTTCAAAAATATGCAAAAAAAAATAGTGATTATTATCACTTTAGAAAAAGCAAAAATAAATAGTGGTTCTCACCACTACTAAAATCCCTTGCTCAACAAATAAAAATGAGCAACTCCCTTGAAAAATTCAAATTTAAAAGAAAATAAGGGAGTCTTGAACTTGAATCCCTAGAATTCTCAGCATTAGAGAACCATAAGGTGATCCTCATTACAAGTTTGGTGGATAGCCTACTTGTCAATGGTGGTAGCCTTCTTCATGATGATATGTCTGTCACATTAAGCAACTTGCTTAGGTATAGACCAATGTTTGAATGTGGATGAGCTAGCTTGTTGTAACCTAGATTACCTAGTAGTCTAATCTAACTAAGTACAAAACTCAGGATAATGAGACTCATAGGGTGATCTCTAGTACAGATGGGCTGAGTGAATCCCATTTGCACTAGGGTAATCTTATGCGTTATCATGGTAATGAACTCACATGCACACACATGGATGTTGATTATCTTGGTTATCTTAGTAGGTGCATACTTTGTCAAAGGATCTTGCATAGTTATTATACAACTTTTGATTAGGTAACTAGAGTGTTTGAGTCTCTTCAAAACTACCAAATATATCATATCACATTACATTATCCATTCCATTTTACATCATGTTGTCACATATTTGTCAAAATTACAAAATCCATTACATAAGTGTTATAATAACATGAAAATAATAAAGATACATTTTGTACAGTCTATGGTGCTAGCATATAATGTGTCAAATAGTCATCATAAATCCATCATATAAAATTAAATCAAATCATCCATTTCATTATGCATATACACATCTACATATCATCAAATCACATCATAGGATAAATACATGCATCCATGTTAGACATCCATCATAACATCATATAGCAAATATAAGCATTGCATACATCTCATAAAGCAATAAGGAAACACATGATGATAATAGCAAACTCATATATATATATATATATATATGTATAATATAAAAAGATACATCATAATCCAAAAACTTCCCATGGGCTACAATAAAGTGGGTCCTCAGACCTCACACTCCAAAAATAAAAATTCAAAAACAACTTAAAAACATCAAAAATAGGGTCAAAAACCCACCAAAAACAAGGCAGAATGGTCAAAAAATTAGCAGGGATCAAGATTGAACCTATAATATTTTTGGATCCATAAAAAGTCTTTATTTTACTCCCCAAGAAGGCCTCCATGGCTGGACCGCTCCACGGGAATGAAATTTTTAGCCTTTTGCTTCCAGAAATATTCATCAAAATAATCAAAAATCCCCTCCAAACAGGTATATAGTACCATGGGAAAAATAGAGAGTTACCCCAATTCAGTCATATGTGTCAAGTGACTCATCACTTTATCATTGGTCATGCCCTCATCGACTCATCGCTTGAGGGGGTAGTCATAATAATGATTTCATAAATCAAATCAACATTAAAACACTCAAAAGTGTAATTTTCATACATTCAAAAGAATCTTTGCTAAAGATAAATTTTCAAGCCCATGCTGGGGCAAATAATCAGCATAAGAAACAAAAAATAGGCTTGACCTCCTTGAAACCTCAGGAATCCACCCATGTAAAGGTTTACAAGAACACAAGGCACCAAGACCTAGTATACCCTAAGCCCCATAAGACTGTTACTACAACACGGTTGAAAGGTATACCCAAAATTAATCCTTCGACTATGTCAAAAGCAAGGATTCCAAGAATGTATGCTCTTTCCATAATGGAGGCATCTAAATTTGATTAGGTTAATGAATAACCTTAATCATTTGATGATTTAGTGATCTATTTTTTCTCAACGCTTTGTTGCACATAGCGCATCCCAAAAAGGGGCATCTGTAGACACTAAAATCATGTAAATCAGATAAGACTACTAATGCATCACATATGCCACTCTTATCGACATCATATGGCCCCATTGGGCACCCCTCTAGGCTAACATAAGGCTCCAAAACACATTTTGGAAGGTTCCTAGTAGTTTAGGGTAGTTTTGGGGCACTTCCTTGTGACCGTCCCACCAAGGGATGGTCATAGTTGGTGATCGTCCCACCTAGGGATGGCCATCCATAACCATCCCTGGGTGGGATGGTCCCTAAATAGACCCTTGAAAAATTCAATAGATGCATGAAATGACAATCAAGTACTACCATTTTCATGTCCAATCACCCCAAATTGATTGGGGACCTGCCATTAGAGTGAGGGACTCCAAATTGGAGGCCCCAAATGGGCAACCTTCCCTCACCAATGCATGGCAAATATTTTGACAAGTGGCGGCACTTACCTCGCATGCCAAGACTTGCCCCTTTGCCCTAGATGCCCTATTTGGGCTATAAATTGAGGTGTATTCACCCATTTTGAAAGAGGAGAGTTGAAGCATTTGAGCAATGAAGTGCTACCCAATTCTATCCTCACCTTTTGCAAACCAAACTTTACCCTCCATTTGACCTTGAAACCCTCTTCATTCGAAGGCACTTTTAGGGGCAATAGGAATCGATCCAACCATTCCAAACTAGCCAAATTGAAGGTAAATTTGGCCCCATCTTTTGACAACACCCCTAAACTAGTTTTGGACCAAATCCCAATAGCATTGGTGACAAAAATAGGCCATATTTGTAACCGTCCCACCTAGGGATGGTTAGTAGTCAGTAGGTGTCACACCTAGGGATGGTTAGAAAATAACATGGAATTTGGGTAAAATTCCTCCATAGACCCCTTAGGAATGCTTAGATCAACCCATGGTCCAAATTTGGTGAAGTTTGGAGCTGATTTGATGGCACATTTGAGGTCCCCATTGTTGCAGGTCTAGGTGTCCCTGTCAGGGATGGTCACTATTTCTGCATACTTTTACCTTAAATATTGTGCTCAAATCTCTCCAAAAGCATTTATATTAGATTATATTTCATTTATACATCATTTAGAATAATTTTTCATGTGTTATAGATTAGTTTTGATATTGCTAGATTAATCCTTTTCTATGTTTTCAAGGCTTTATATCTATAACGCATGTGCTATTAACTCCTTTTCAATCCCTTGTGTGTAGGTGCAGGTATTCTAGATAGAAGGGAGGAGCTAAAGAGGCACATAAAGATAAGCCCAAGACTAGCTCTCGAGTGTGGGAATGCGAGATTCACACCATAGAACATCGCTTTAAGTCCCTTTCAAGGGATTAGATCCCTTGCACATTGTAATGTTGAAATGTATCAAATTTGTAAAAGCCCTCGAGGGGATGTATTGTAATCATGTTTGAAGCTATGGATAAATGAATAGAAGGAGAAATCCACCCTTTTTATTGCACATTTTCTTCATTTCATTAGATTACATGTTTATGCTATTTTCCCTTTGAATGCTTTTAAACTGTTTACATTGCAATAAAGTGCCCTTAAGGCGATGTCGTAAATTTTGCTTCTTCAATTGGTATCTCTATTGTGTATGATGATTTATGCATTGCTTTGATTACTACTATTGATATTTCCATTGATATACTGGATAATATTGTTTGGAAAGAAAAGTAAAAAGTGGTCTTATATTGTTCACCCCCCTCTCAGTATAAGCTTGTGTTCTTCAATTGGTATCAAACCGAATTCCTTCGAAAGAGTTTAAAAAATTGAAGGAAAATATTATAGGAAAACATATTGATTCTCAAAGTGGATCTTTAGGTAATAAGGCACCATTGTTCGATTGAAAAAATTATGCTTTTTGGAGTGTAAGAATGAATATTTTCCTAATGGCACTAGGAAATGATATATGGCAAGTAGTTGAGGATGGGTACATACCACTAGCCACTCCACCTACACATAAATATGGTAAGATCCTACAACTAAATAATTCAAAGGCAATAAATGAAATCTTAAATGGTTTATGTGAAACAAATTTTGTAAAAGTTATGCATTGCACATCAGCAAAAGAGATTTGGGATAAGCTAAAAATATATATGAGGAAGACAAAAAGGTCAAGATGGCAAAATTGCAAAATCACAAGAAAAAATTTGAAGACCTAAAGATGAAATATAAGGAAGACATTGCTACATACCTAATTCATGTGTATGAGGTTGTTAACTCCATGCAAGGACTTGGGTTTAAAGTAGAGGAGTCAGATGTTTGTGAAAAGGTTTTAAGATCACTCCCTAAGAGGTATAGTGAAAAGGTTTCAGCCATAGAAGAAACAAGATATATTGAAACTTTGACAAGGGATGAGTTACATGGAACTCTCAAAGATTTTGAGATGAGAATAAAAGAGGAGTCTATTCCCTAAAATAATTAGCCTTCAAATTTACAAAGAAAACAAAGGGTAAGAAGTTGGATTTAAGTAATGAGTCATATAGTGATGAAGAAGCAAACTATGGCCAAAGGAACAAGGACAAAAGAAAGCACAAAGGTATGAAATCAATTAAGTGTTTCAAATGTGGTAAATATGATCACTACGCATATGATTGTCTAATTTTTTGGAAGCTAGAAATAGCAGTGGTGATGAGAAACAAGATCATAAGAACATGGAAGCAGAAAAATTCAGGTACCAAAAGAAAAATAGGTATGGATTAAACAAACATGAATTTTTTTTTTCGAAGGCATAAGAAAGTTTTTATGCATATAAAGTAGGCAAGAGTTCAAGTGATAGTGATGATAGGTCATTAGATAATGAAGAAGAAGAAATTCTATTTATGACAGTAGAAAAAGAAGATGATAAGAAAAATGTAAAAAGGGCACCAATAATTCTCAAGTGTTTTAGGTGTGGAAAATTTGGTCATATTGAAGATAGTTGTACAAGGAATGGGTTTAGATTCAGTGAAGATGAATATGAATATGCTCTTGAAGGTCCAGAATAAAAAAGTCTACTTATGGCAATCGAAGAAGAAGGAAGTGCTTCTAGTGGAAATGAATAAGAAAAGAATAAATATGATCTTGAAGACAAAATAATAGAGGAAGAATAAAAAAATTTAGAGGAAGGAGAAGTTGATATTGAGGGTGAGATTATTTATGCTCTTAAAGAATTAAGGAAGGTAATAAAGTAGAATTTAAAACTCAAAGCTTCAATTTCAAGAATGTGATGAAGAGAAATGAAAGCTTATAAAAGATCTAACCAACTCAATAGATAAGACAAAGAGATTTAAATAGAAGTTAGAGGCAAAGGTTTTATAATGTGAAAGATTAGAGCAAGAGGTAGCTTCATTAATAATGGAAGTGAAAGAGTCTAGAGATAAGCTACACAGGTTTGGGAGAAGCTCAAAGAAATTGGATAATATTATCAAGGTACAAAGACCTTCATAAAATAGGGCAGGACTTGGTTTTGAAGAAGAATATAGAGGACAAGGATAGGAGTCAATATCAAGCTCCAAAGAATAAGAAGCTTCAAAATAAGAGAGTGAAAGAGAAAGTGATACTTCTAAGGATTATTTGGAAAATAGAAAGTTCAATAAGGAAAGGAACAATGCATAAATGAGGAACAAATGGAACATGAAACATCACATGAAAGAAGAGACTAAGAGACCAATGGGGTTAAAGCAAGGTTCCTTCAATAGACGTTGTTTCTCATGTCATAGGTTTTGACATAAGGCTACACAATGAAAGGACACATGAAAGATAGGGATATGCTTTCACCAATAGAAATTTTAGAAATAGGTATCTCTGTCAAGGGTATTGCTACTCTTGTAATCAGTTTGGTCATAAAGCCGTAAATTGTAGGGTTCATGACAAGAATGGATATGGCTTCACCAAGAGGAACTACAAGATATTTTTAAATTCAAGGAATCACAAAATTAATTGTTATAAGTGCAATAATATTGGACATATGACTAAGTGGTGTAGAGCAGAATTTCTAGAGACAAGCAGAAATATGAATATTCAAAGGAATCAGAAGGATCAATTGAGAAAGAAGGTGGAAAAAGGTAAAGAAAAGTGTATACTGGGAGTAGAGATACTCCCACCCCAAAATTAACCACCTCAATGGGGAAGGGGCTAAGCTAAGAGTCTTATCTTTAGCCCCAAGCCCCATAGGTGGCCCTTTGCCATTGATGACAAAGGGGAAGAGATTTGAGTTAGATGGAGATCATTCAGTCAAGGGGAGTAGTTTCTCAGGGGGATCAATTTTGGAAAAAGGAAAAAGGAATGGTTACAGAAAAAAGGTTGCTATCAATGACAAATGAGGATATTGTTGGAAATTTTGAGTAGTTTTGTTGTTAGTGATGTCAAGAGTCAGTGTTAGGGATTAGTGCAAGCATTTGGCAAAATAAGGGTTAAAATATTTAAGTTTTAAGCCCAATATATTTGGTTTAAAAGACTCACATAATTGGTCAAAAGGGTGGCTAAATTCCCTGAAAGAAGGAAAATACCTAGGCCCAAAGAAAATAATATTATAATATTAAAGGTTTAAAAATAAAGTAGGCCTAAAGGAAATAATATTATAATATTTTTTATTATAATATTAAAGGTGGTCAGATTGAAAAATAAAAATACCTAGGCTCAAAGGAAATAAAGTTATAATATTTATTATTATAATATTAAAGGTTTAAAGATAAAGCCTAAGGTTGTCAATAAATTATTTATAATATTTATATAAATTAATTTATAAAATAAAGTTATTAAACCCAAAGTAGGGTCGGGTGCAAATTCAATTTAAGTTTATCTTTCCCCATCGACGTTCGAAGGAAAGTGGCAGATGGTACAAATACCATAAGACTTGCCTCAAAAAAGAAAGTCTTCGAATACTAATGCATATATGATTATTGAGAGTGGAATGCGAAAATTCATGAGCACATAAGACAAGAGGATGTAGAGACCCCGAAAACGCACGCATCGGTCCATTTTCTAAACCCTACTTGCAATGCTATTTAAAATACCCAAGATGAAATGGAAAGACAATAGGAAAAAACATATAACACGAAATAACAAAATACTGATCTCTTTATTGATACTGAAGCTCGGTTACATTTCGGTCCCTCTTATCTTTCCATTTCATCTTGGGTATTTTAAATAGCATTGCAAGTAGGGTTTAGAAAAGGGACTGGTGTGTGTGTTCCCGGGGCCGCTACAGATGGCAATCACGGTGGGACCACCACTAATTTTTCATTTTCTATTGGAATACTAACTTAATTTTGTGTGCAGGTCTAGTCACTTTGAGCTACAACGGCCAGAAACTAGCCACTTTGAGCTACAACATCCAATAGAGCTTAGCCACTATGAGCTATAGCGGCCAAGAACCAGCCACTCTAGTCGACAACGACCAAAACTGGAGTGCAGTAGAGGTCAAAACATAGACTCTCTAATCTGGATCAAAGGTTGGTATAGCTTCTCTGATATTTTATAGCTTTCTGTCTACTTTTGTGTGTTTAAAATAGAGAACTTAAAGCACATTTATGTTTGGAAATTGAAGGAATAAAAGAAGAAAGAATTAAGCGTTGCGCATATATTAGATCTCCTTTTAAATTTTCCACTAGGCGTTGCTAGATATAGTGGCTTATGCCTAAAAAGTTTACCCTAGAATCCAACGTGCTAGATATTGTATGTTGTTTGCTTGCTTTGAGGCCCTGCTAGAGGCCATAGTTGAACAAGATAAAGTGTGCTCATACAAATCATAGTAGTTCATGCATCTTTGTGAATATTGAAATGTATTTTTGCACTTAGGCATATAGGAAAGATTCATTACTGCTATAGGATGCACTTTATGATACCCAAGCTTAAAATGAACACCACACACACACGTCTCATTTAAAATATTGGAGAGTTGGATTTCATCACCAACCTTCAATTCAGGCCAGTGACGTTGGATTTCATATCCTTCCACTGGTTTGCCCTCTAGAGCTTCCTATAAATAGATTGAGAAACTTACTTATAGTGACACTAAGTTACTTGTGTTCAAACTATTTCCCACTATTGGAACAATCATTGGTTCAGAGTGGAAGAGCTAGGCGAACCCTCCATTGGGTATTTAGCTATGTACCCTAGCTTCTTTTGAGAAAATCATGTTTGGCATGAGTGTACTTGATTGTCACTATGAATGAGTCTTCTCATTCTTAATCCAAGAACAAGAGCAAAGAAATCAAAAGAGCAACACATAAAAACACATCAAACACTATAGGGCACACTCAAATTAGTAATCAAGATAAACATTTGTTTGATATTGTGTGGTCATTCCTAACTTGCAACTCAAAATATCAAGTCATAAAACAACATGGTCAAAACAAGAAGTAAGCACCCTCGGTATGATACCGAGGGAGAGATAGAATCAATTCATGCCCATAGGCAGAGTCATAGTAACATTGAACGACCTACTTGTAAGACCATGAGACGTAGCTCCGTGAGCCTAAGGGGTGATAACTCAACCCTTGGGGGATATCCTCGAAAAAACCCAAGTAAGAAACCACATCATGGAACAAATTCACATAAAAAAAAAGAGGCTTCACAACCATCCTCATCAAGGAGACATGAGGAGACCTCAAGGGCCTCCTATAAACACACAGAAACATCTCAAAGATGTGAGGAAGCTTCAAGGGATTCCTCCTCACATGGACATAAAGAAGGTTCTAAAACCCATTCTTCACATGGGGATGACGAGACTGCTACATCTCCATACACATGGAGGAAACATATTACCACCAAGCCCTCTTCATAAAGAAGGCAAACAAGAATTGCAACACCTCAAGACTCACAAGAAACATATGAAACAGGTCTGCCCATTGAAGGGTAGGAAACTAGAGCTACATCTAGTCATGGGAATCATATAGAAGAAACCCTTCACACAAAAGGAAATATTCCTATAGACTATGACCTCATAGGAGTAAATGGCACCCCACGGAACCAACCATGGAAAAAAAGACAACTAGATGGGTTGGATATATTCCTACTCAACCAACTCAAATAACTATAGCTACTGAGACCTATGTATCTGGAAGCTCATGAACCGTGACTTCTAAACATACTTCCTAGTCTGGGGGTACCTCAGAGCAACCCCATAGAAGACGTGTGGAGTCTGATCATAGGGATACTCAATAGTACACTGAACAAGTCACATTAACTAGCAAGAGTACAGATACAACAGAAACCCCCTCAAGGAATTTGTGAGTCAAGATAACAAGAATAGAGTCAGATAAACATGAGTCTTCTATGATAGCACAAACTGACCGAATGAGGCGGTTAGAAAATGCATTACATAAGGAGCGAGAGCTAGTAGAAGCTATCGAACAAGAGAAACAAAGAGAACGACTCTTGCACCAACATGAGCAACACTTAAGAGAGCAAGCTGAGAGGCTAGCTCTTAACAATTTATAGGTAAATGGTGGTGACCAATAAATAATGAGACACACTGACTCACCTAAGGATAGGCACACTAGAAAAGATAGCCCACAATGAAACCCCCCACCAATTCATGAATGAAATCCAAATAATGGGGGAAGGACAAACATAGAAAACCAAGATCATAATCTTGGGTCCCCTCCTAGGAGAGAGGAAAATGGAACAAATCAAATGGATAGAGAGTTACCTCCATTGCCAATGCGAATAGGCTTACAAGAGGATGAAATCCATGCATCAAAGGCATTTCAAGAGCTTGCTAAAAAGATGAAAACCTTTGAGAAACAAGAGGCAGCTGGGAAATCACCAACATTGAGCAAGATACACAATCAACCATTGTGCCCATCAATCCCTAGCCCTTCATATCATAAGCACTTTGAGATGCCTAGGTTAGAAAATTTTAAAGGTGAAGAGGATGCACAAGAGCATGTCACCAATTTTATCAATGTCTATTTTCATCTTGAAGGCAATGACGCTCTCATGATAAGAACATTCATAATGACATGTTCAAGTGCTGCCACTCAATGGTTCAACCAAATACCTAAGCATAGAATAACCAACTTTGAAAAACTAGTAAACACATTCTTGAAGTGTTTCTCCTTTGGTGCTAAGAAGAAGGTGAACCTTTCAGACATGGCTAACTTGAAACAGTATGATGACGAGCTAGTAATGGATTATGGGAATAGATGGAGAAAATTCATGGAAAAATTATCATTCTCCATTCCCACAGAAGAGATCATTCACATGTTCACCAAAAGTTGTTCTAAAAATATCTCCCTCTTGCTACAACTCCAACAATATCCTTCATTTGAAGAATATATGGCATAGTCCAAGCTCATCGAAGAGATAAAACTAGATGAGGGAACCATTAATCTCTAAAACAAAAAGGAGTGGAACAATAATGGTAAGAATGACAAGTATAAGCAGAAGCAGGGCAACCCTGCTCTAGTAAATCAAATCATATTAGCTACACCCAAGTATGGGGGTGTACAACAACCACAAAACTATCAAGCACATCCCCCACCAGCCAACTACGACCAAAAGAACAATTAGGGAAGAAATTGAGAATGCAATCCACCTTGTTATTTCATGCCTCTGACATAATCAATGTAATTAATCTTTAATCAGCTGAGCGAGGATTTATTTTTGAGGTTTTTTAGTAGCCTCCTCTATGTCAAAGTTATAGACCCCTGTAGCACCCTAAAATTGGTGCAGTAAACCTTAGAAAATAATTAAAATTACCTTAGTAATAATTCAAATTCAAATTTTAACCCCAAACCTGCTCCCAAATCGCTCCCAAACCGCCTGCTGCCCGTTTCCTCATTTTCCGTGCCATTTTTAGAGTTTGTTTCATCCGTTGGACGATATCGTCTCCGATCAGACGATATCGCCTCAGATCGGACGATTTCGTCTGGAGCAGAACGTCCAGCCGATTTCGTCCCAAAACTAATTTTTCATAATTAGCTTCTGTTTCAATGGCGTCTCTAATCTGGGCAGAAGCGTGTCTACGCCGTTAGAGACCTCCCCCATTGGAGATCTCCCAAAATGGGATGATCTCCAACCTCCCAACCTCCCTCCTAAGCCTATTTAATCTTAGGCCCTCCCCTTGACATCCCCCTGGCTGAAATTTCCTGTAACACGAGTTCTACATGCATTAGACCATCTTAAATCACCATTTGTTTTCATATTTTTCTAAGTTTGTTTGCAGGAACTTTGTTATTCTTCAGCCGAAGCAAGCTCAGATCGTCGCAGACGATCCTGTCCAATTCGAGATGATTTCGTACCAATCCGAGATGATTTCGACTGCAGTCAACATTGGGGGCAATTACTGCCAGAGTTTGCATTTTTCTCTTCTCATCTATTGTTTTATTCTGCATCTAGTCAGTTTATTATTATTTTCTGCTATTCTGCATCTTGGAGTTCACCCATATAGCTTTAATGCATAATAAAATCATAAATTGTCATTAAATCATTGTAATGCACTCGTGTTTTTGTTTGTTATTATTATTTTAACATTATTACTGTCATTCTACATCATTGCCCTCTGTTGGCATAGCTGCATTTTCTGTATTTTGTATCTATTTCTCTGATTGCAGGTCTCTGACGAATTCGTCAGATCTCAGACGATCCTGTCAGATCGGAGACGATTCTATCAAATTCCAGACGATCTTGACTGCTTCAAAAATTAGAACCTCCATCAGACATCCAGAACCAGGTATGGATTTCTTCACTTAATTATTCTCTGTGTTTTCTGTCTAAATCTATTTTCTGTCTTCATTTAATTTGCATTTTCATAATAGAACAATTTAGATTCATCTGGCCAAACCTAGGAATTTGAATGATTAAATGTAAAATTGAACACATCAAACACATTCCCAACCTAGGCGTGGAAACTGCCACTAAACGTTTCCTGGTGAACCCACCATCCGTCAAAAATTCACCCTTATACACCTCCCCCGAGAGGCGGGACCTTCAAAGGGCCTCTCAGTCCGAGGTATTGTCCCATCCTTTTCCCATCCTCCTTCCGGGCACGGATCCTTTAGCCTGAAGGTAAGGGTGCAAAAAATTTGGAGCGATACATTTTGGTGAACCCGACGTGAAACTAAAACCTTTTGAAAAAAAAACAAAAAACAAAAAAACATAGATGCATTTCAAATCATTAGAAAACTACTAAGTTGCATATCATGTCTAGATGGTAGCTCCTAAGAAAAGACTAGCTGTCACTATAAATGTTGAAAACCAATTAGCAGCCATAGAAGTTAATTATGTGCTTAGTGTGCCTGAAACAGATAGAAATCAACTTTTGTGGAAAGAACTTGATAGGAGACTAGGTATCATTTCATCTAGATCAATACAACTTAAACAAATCAAGAGGTTTGCCCTAGATAGGATCCTGGATCCTCATCAACTCATTTTTTATCATGAACTTCAGAGAGCCTGCCATAGGTGGTTAGCCTATAGGAGAGCTCTTGTGTCTTCAAAATTGTTCACCTTCGAGGAATACCTCGAGAACGCAGCTGTTATACACCAATTCCTAGGTCATGTAGAAGATCAAGAGGTCGTTCTTATGGATAGGGAAATATGGAATAGAGTTCCTAGAGCTATGTTATATCGAGAGTATTGCCACGAACTTTATTTCTACCAACCAGAGTCTGAGATAGATAATATCACTATAGCACTTTTCATCAAATTTTTGAAAGAAAATTTTCAATTTGAAGAAGAACACTTCATGACTCCTGAAGAACTCGAGCCCATTAATGATATTTATAAATTGTTTATAGAAGACTAGATCATTGCTTTCATTATTATTATCTCTTGCATTTAGTTTGTTGTTTGTTATCTTTATAATATTGTTACAAAAACAAGAAAAACCAAAAATATAACAAAACTAAAACATTTTATTTTTATTACTATAGTAGGTATATAATTAAAATATATACCTCTTAAGCTTGTTGCATATATATATATATATATATACAAGTATATATATATTTTGCTGAAATCTAAATTTAAGCACAATGCCTAGACTTAGGAATGGTAAACAAACTGAAGAAGAAGAAGAAGATTGGTTAGGAGACAAAACAAAAAACCCAAATGTCCTTCCTGAGGATTCAATTCTGGAAGGAGAAACTCTAGACCAGCCAGAAGATGAGTTGGTTGAAGAAAATGAACAACAAGAAAATCTTAAAGAGGAAGGATCCTCATCCCCTAGAATGGCTCCAGATGGAACTATTGCTTTTGATAACTTAGATCATTTCTGGAAATTTTTCAATAATAACATTGGTGCTCTTAATATGGCAGTTCGTATTGATAGAGGACAAATTAGTGACACTCAAGCAGCCATGGAAGATATGTTTAACATACACACTAATCCCTTGTCCTTTGTTGATCAAGAAAGTGATAAGGTTGGCCCATCCAATAGAGATATGGTCACTATGATTCAGAACATGCAAAAACAACAGGTTACCCAACCCCCTAAGGAACCTGTTATTGAGCCTAAAATCATTCCCACACAAAAGAAACCTTCATTCACCGCTTTATTTCGCCAAACTATTGATCAATATGCTTCAAATCGACAAAAACCTAAAATGAAGCCAAACACCAATTTTCAACAATCTGGGATACAACATAATACAACTTCAAAACTTCTTCATAACACCCTTCCTACCAACAATTTACACAATAGCAATATAGCCTCTAATCTTCATGTCCCTCCATCATATGCTCACAAATCCCATATTAATACCCTACCGAATCAATATGGTGGGCAAACCAGTAATCTGGAAGCCATGGTGAAATAGTTAGCTTCGCGTATGGACCAGATAGATCCCTACCGTCCCTCGTACAATTATCGAGAGATGTGTAGTCAACCTTTGGATCCCATAGTTGTAGCACAACCATACCCTAAACACTTTCCCATGCCCGTCCTGCCTATATATAAAGGAACTGAAGATCCCATAGAGCATCTTCGCATGTTTAGGATAGCATGTCATGATATATCACATGATGACTTGCTATTACTAAAAATGTTCCCAAAAAGTTTAGGAGGAATGGCATTGGAGTGGTACTATCAATTGCCCACTCATTCTTTGAGAAATTTTGAAGAAACAATTGAATCTTTTGTCCATCAATTTAGTGCCTACATCGAGAGGCATGTCACCATTAAAGATTTATACAACTTAAAACAAGACAAAGATGAATGTTTTGCTGATTTCTTAGCTAGATGGAGGCAGTTGATAGGAAAACTGCACTTTATGCTACCTTATAGGGAAATGTTGGATATTTTTATCAATAATTTGCAAGAACAAATATCTTATGAGTTATCAATTGCTACTTTAACCACCTTCGATCAAGCTATAGACTTAGCTCGAAGAGTGGAAGATGCTCTCATTAGGAGAGGTCACCTCAAAAAGAAAGATGATGAGAAAACATCCAAAAATCAGTATAAAAACAAACAAGTTGTAGGTGACGGAGTCACTGATAGTAGAAACATTGCTAATATCAATACTACGAAGACAACAAAAAAATTTATATTAAAACCTCCTGATAAACCTCCTCGAGAATTTACTAGACTCAATCAACCATTATCAACTATTTTACCCCAATTACTCGAAAGAGGTTTGATTCAATTACCAGCTATCCGGGAACTTGATCCAACTATACCCGGATACAGAGCTGATTTACATTGTGATTTTCATAGAGGACCTGGACATGCTACAAACTCTTGCAAAATATTGAAACATAAAATACAAGATCTGATTGATAATAATGAAATGGAGGTGCAAGCCTTCCAACCTAAACAAAATGCTCCTAATAACGCTCAAAAGACCATTCCCCAAAATCAGAATCAAAATGCTAATCAATCATTAGATATATTTCAACATCCTTTACCAAAACATGGTAAAGAAGTGGCTAATCAAATCGAACATCATAATGTTCCCCCTCCTACCCGATATGTAGGGACTATTAGCGGACAATTATCTGTTCAGGATCCTCAAATATTTGGCACAACTTTATCCATGGTCACGACCCGACCCCTACATAATATTCAAACTCCCGATCCTAGTGATGTAGAATCGGATACTGAAAGTGAAGTAGACATCACCTCAAATCAATCGAATAGTTCTGAAAATGAATCAGATCCTATTCAACCTATCACAGATGCTATGGTTCCAGAAGAACCATTTCCTAGAAGAGTTACTACTCGACCCTCTTCTAATCAGTTCCTTCCTAATGAACAAGCCATAAACGCTCAACCAAGACCAGTTCAACGTCTTCAATATAACATTGTAGGTACCATCGGAGTTGTTACCAGACAACAGGCTCAAAACTCTCAACAGGATCAAACTCAGAATGATGGATCAGCTCCATTTGTTTTGAAAAATCCCAATAAAGGGAATCATATGTCTAATGTTCAACCTAAACCTCCTTACAATATTAATGAACAATTATCCAATACTACAACCAGAATTTCCCTTTTGGACTTGTTAAGATCTTCTCCTATCCATAGAGATGAATTAATGCTCACATTAAGCCAAATGATGGTACCTCAAAATATTCAACCCGAAGCCATGTCCAATACTATTATCACTCGAGAGGTCGATTGTATTGACTTCCAGGATAAAGACATCCCACAACATAGTTTACATAAGGATAACCCCTTATATATTACTGCCCTAATTGGAGATGTAGTCGTTAAACGAGTCTTGATTGATAATGGTTCATCTTTAAACATATGCACTTTTGACTTCTACCAAATATTTGGCTTTAGAAGTGATGAAATGAAAAAAATGGATATGATTATCAAAGCTTTCAATGACGAGACACAAGAAACGTGTGGAGTCATTACTATACCCTTGCAAGTTGGTCCTCGAACCCTAGATACAACCGTGTTTATTGTACATTGCCCAACATCGTACAATATACTTTTGGGTCACCCTTGGATCAATGCGATGCGAGCGGTTCCCTCCACTTTACATCAGTGTGTTAAATTTGAATTTAAAAATCAGTTGGTCACTATCCATGGTGACCCTAGACCCTTTGATATGTGTGCTTTGGCAGAACCTGTTGGAGTGCAATTTTGCCCCGCTCTGTCATCCACACATCCTAATTCTTATTTTTCATCTAAACGTGTGAAACACACACCCATAACATCATCTACCCCATCATCTACACCTATACATTTACCTCAACCATCTTCTGAACAAACCACACTAGAACCTCAACAGGATCTTAAATCCACAACCAATCCTTCATGTTCCATCCCTATAATTTCAAAACCTATAGACCCATTTATTAACACCTCCACATTATCTACATCTATCATACCTTCCACATCTAAAGATATAGGGAATGATCCTTCTACATCTTATGCTCTTTCTGATGAGCTTTTACCGGATTTATCTAAAATTTTAATATCAGAAAAAACAAATGCTTTTATGCAAGATTCACTTCTTTTAAATAACTTGCCACCATCTCCTCATACTTTGGGCCTCCCACAACCTATGGGAAGTACTTACCAAGTCGGGAGTTGTGCTTTTATTTATAAAGGATATGATTGGGGAAGAATACCCCAAAACATCAAGACGCATTGTGATAGATATGCTCGATGCTATTTTGCTAATGAATATATTAAAGCTAAACCTATAATGCTTAAAATGGGATATAAAGGGAAAGGCTTGGGACCTTTCCAAAATGGTATGAAAGAACCTATCGAGGTAGAACCATGGCCCGCCCGATGTGGTGTGGGCCTGTTTCCTAGTAAGGGTCAACCCTTCCCTTTTGAAGGTAATGATCAACTCATATGTTATCAAGATTATCTAGATAAACAAGATTCTTTGTGTCCAAAGAATAATCCCTTTACATGCAATATGCTATCCATAGCTTACCCTGAATTGATTGCTGAATCCGACGATGAGTTGGAGGGAGATATCTTCCATGATGTCTCCGTTGAAGAGTTGTTACACAATGGTTTTTATTTTGATGGTTCTATACCAACTATAGCCCAGCTTGAGGCCACGACTCCTCACGATGAATTATCCAACTTAACCTTAAAATAATTACAAGAATTGGGCGTCTCACCCGCCCCACCTAATTTTGAAAGAGATCTACACATGGAAGTAGAAAACGTCATTAAAGTTAACATTGGAACTGAGGATAATCCTCACATAATCAATATTGGATCAGAATTAAGTCAAGAAAAACAAAATGAATACATTGCATTTCTTAAAGATTATGAAGATGTCTTTGCTTGGACATATGAAGACATGCCAGGTCTGGACCCTTCTGTAGTCATGCATCATCTAGTAGTCCATCCGGATGCTAAACCGGTTAAACAGAAACTTAGAAAAATGCATCCCAAAGTGGCCTTGCTAGTCAAAGGGGAGTTAGAAAAACTCTTGAATGTTGTTTTTATACAAGCTATTGATTATGCTGAATGGATCTCGAATGTAGTTCCAGTCACCAAGAAAGAAGCTACCAAAGTTAGGGTTTGCACAGACTTTAGAGATATTAACGCCGCATGCCCTAAAGATGATTTTCCTCTTCCAAACATGGATCAAATCATTGACTTTACCATCGGGAGTGGAATGATGTCCCTAATGGATGGATTTTCTGGCTATAATCAGATCAGGATAGCTCCTGAAGATCAGGCTAAAACAACCTTTATTACCCCTTGGGGTACCTTTTGTTGGAAAGTGATGCCATTTGGTTTAAAGAATGCAGGTGCAACATATCAACGAGCTATGACTTATATTTTTCATGACATGATGCATGATATCCTACATGATTATGTAGATGATATTATAGCTCGCTCTATTAATGAAGATGATCATTTAGATGATTTAAGAAAAGTATTTAATCGGTTAAGAGAATACCTTATTCGATTAAATCCAGCTAAATGTATATTCGGAGTCAAGTCCGATAAACTATTAGGGGTTTTAGTTTCTTTACGTGGTATCAAAATCGACCCTCTCAAGATTGCGGCTATCACTGATATGCCCGCACCTACCAATATCTCTGAGTTACGAAGTTTACAAGGTAAGCTTCAAGCCATCCGTCGCTTCATCGATAAGCTGGCGGACAAAATCGGTCCCTTTCTTAAGCTCCTTAAGAAAGATGTCCCTTTTAATTGGGACGACGAATGTAAGGAAGCTTTTGAACTTCTCAAACAATACCTCCTTAACCCACCTGTGCTTTCACCGCCTAAATCTGATCGTCCTTTTATCTTGTACATTTTTGCTTCTGATTCTGCCTTAGGAGCTATGTTAGCTCAGCTTGATAATGAGAAAAGAGAGCGTGCTAATTATTACATTAGCAGAACCCTCATCAGTTATGAAACCCGCTACACAACATTAGAAAAATTATGTCTAGCAGTCGTATTCTCTACACAGAAACTATGACATTATATGCTCAGTCAAAAAACGTATGTCATTGCTAAATATGATCCCTTGCGGTATCTCATGAGTCGACCTTATTTATCGGGTCGCACAACCAAGTGGGTTCTTGCTCTAAGCGAGTTTGAACTCACGTTCATAGGACAAAAGTCTATTAAGGGTCAAATCATAGCAGATCAATTAGTTGCTGCACCCTTAGAGTCTACCCATCCCCTCATCATTGAGTTTCCTGATGAATGCCTTCAATTAGAGGCAGACCATATTGAACAATGGTCCTTATACTTTGATGGAGCCCGATGCATGAGTGGGGCTGGTGCAGGTATTATTTTAATATCTCCACAAAAACACATTATACCTTTGTCCTTTAAATTAACATTTGCTTGCACCAATAATACTGTTGAATACGAAGCTCTAATCCTTGGATTACGAGCTGCCTTGGCGCTAAAAATTAAACACCTGCTAGTTTTTGGTGATTCTCAACTTGTTATAAACCAAATTAATGAAGTTTATCAGACCAGAGATGATAAATTGTGCCCATATAAAGCATATGTTTTGCAATTGTTATCCTTGTTTGATAAAGTCACTTTGGAAGCTATTCCATGAACTAGCAACCGTGCAGCTGATGCTATGGCCGCAGCTGCATCGCTTCTGCCCTTGGAGTTAGATGACGAATATGCCACCATCATTATTCGTCGACTCCAGGAACCCGCTTCAAATAAGTCATGCTTAGAACCTTTGGATGTGTTTCTAATCAATGAAACTACTCCTGAACCTTGGTATACGGATATATTTGATTTTCTTCAAAATGGGACTTTCCCCGCCAATTCTAATAGAAACCAGATGTCGGTTATTACGTAGACGAGCAAGTCGATTTGTAATAATTGGCAATACTTTATATAGGAGATCTTTTGAAGGTATCCTATTGAGATGTTTGAATCTAGAAGAATCCAAATCAGCTTTAAGTGAAGCCCACGATGGATCTTGTGGAGGACACTTCAGTGGTAGTGTCATTGCTAAAAAGCTCCTTAGGATAGGCTACTTTTGGCCTACCATGGAAAATGATGCACATGATTATGTGCGCCATTGCGACAAGTGCCAAAAACATGCTGACCTTGTCCATGCGCCTGCACAAGAGCTGCAAGCTATTTCATCTCCTTGGCCCTTTTCAAAATGGGGCTTAGACATTATTGGTAAAATTAATCCTGTGTCATCTGATGGACACAAATTCATCATAACCGCCACTGAGTATTTCACGAAGTGGGTTGAAGCTATGCCTTTAGCTTCCTGCACTGGAACACAAGTCTCTAAATTTATTTTTAATCAAATTATTTGTAGGTTCGGAATTCCTGCAAATCTCATCTCAGACAATGGAACTTGTTTCAAAAATAAAGATGTTAAGAAGTTATGCCAAAAATATAAGATTCAACATCGCTGGTCCACTCCCTATTATCCTCAGGGCAATGGTCAAGCAGAAGCATCTAACAAAACCTTAATCAAAATTCTTAAAATATTGGTCAATAAATCTGGCCGTGACTGGCACATTCAATTATATCCAGCTTTGTGGGCCTATCGAACTAGTGTTCGAACTCCCATAGGTACTTCACCTTTTGTCTTGGTTTATGGCGCTGAAGCTATTTTTCCCTTTGAATTAGAAGTTCCTTCTTTGGCTCTACTACTTCAAGATACCGAAGTAGGAGATGAATATCGAGCTGGCAGACTCAGTCAGCTGGAACTCCTAGATGAAAAGTGCATCAATGCTTTGGAGCATCTTCGTGCCTACCAAAACAAGCTTAAAAGATCATATGCCAAGAAAGTTCGTCATCGATCCTTTGAGGTCGACGACCTTGTTTTAAAAGAAAATCAAAAAAATACTAATGCAACTAAAGACCTTAAAGGTAAATTTGAGCCCAACTGGCTTGGACCATATATTATCACTGCTAAATTTGAATCAGGAGCATACAAATTAGCTACCTTAGATGGTAAATATTTAAAAGAACCTATGAATATTATGCATCTTAAGCGATATTACGCATAAAATTTGGTCATTTCATCATTTGTACATATTTTGCATGTTGTCTCATTTTAAAAATATATATATAAACTGTTTAAACAAAAACAAACAAAATAATAAAAAGTAAAAACAACAATATTATTGACTCTTTTGAAACCAAAAAAAATAATAATAAAGAAGAAAGAGAGAGTCAAGATCATCAAACTCCTCAAAAATATTTGTTGTATATATTTCTTCTTCAAGTATTGTAGTTATATTTTCAAATTATTTTTGGATAAATTAGCATTTATTTGGAATCCCTCACTATCACAAACACAAAAATAAATATCTTGATTTTATCTGGCATGATTACTAATCTCTCTTATATCAAAGTCCACAAAATTTAATTAAATAAAGTTTGAGCATAGAGAATTGATCTTGTTATTTACTTAAACCAAGCACATCCTTCCACAATAAAATGATTATATTTGTAATGTCCATGCTATGCTACATAGTAGAAGTGGTTTCTTGAGCGAAAAGTTTCCCCTGCTATCCTATCATGCACATGGTCTAGAATCTTTGAGAATTGGCAAAAGGACAAGCTCACCCCTACCCAGAATAAAAATCCCTTGCTCTACAGCTAATCCGAGCAAGTATCCCTAGCATAGGAAGCAAAAGAAAAGTTAAGAAAAAGAGAAAAAAAAAGAAAAAGAAGCATTATTCTAGTATCATTTTGTACTATCTCAGCACTATTTCAGCATTATCTCAAATACAAAAGCAAAAATACAAAAAGAGAAAAGAAAGAGAAAAGCAAAAGCAAAAAGCAATAAAATCCCTTTCCCTACCCATTGAAAAGAAAAGAAGGGTTGATGAGCTTGAATCCTTGGAATTCTCAATTATTCGAAAACTATGAGGTAAGCCCCATAACAGGTGGTTTGTGCCCAACCCGCTTGGCCTTGGGTAACTCCTAGCGTGGTGATATGTCTGTCACATTAGCGACCTTCTTTTGTACAGACCTATGTCTGCTTATGGATTAGCTAGCTCTTGATAACCCGACCTACATAGTAGTCTGGTATGGTTATATGCATCTAAATCATGGTTAATGAACACTTATTTGGTTCATTCAAATCACTTGTATCAAATTATCTTGCTCAAAACTGGTAAATGAACAATGCAATTGCACACACATTTGTATTTGAGAGATTTTGTGTATCATTATGATAAATCAAGATTGGTAATGAACTCACATACGCACATGGGATTCCTTATAAATCTAACTTTTGTCTTTAAGATACTTTGAAATATTTTTGCAAATTGTTTGGAATAAATTCATTTTCTTCTTTGAAGAACAATTGTTTAGTATAAAGACAACTACATGCATTATCAAAAATCAAAATCATTTTCAAAAACATGCAATCAAGTTACATTTATATATAACTTTTGACTTTCACGACGATGGTATAGTTCCAAAACCAAAATTGGAATTTTATGACTAGCGCAAGTCCTCATCTTCATATTTTCTGACTATTTTCAAAAATTAAAAATCAACCATGCAATAAAACTATTATATTATTTTCTTCTTTGGATTTCGCGATGATGGTATAAGTCTATACCTAAATATTCTATGCCTAGCGCAAACCATTGTACCAATTTTATTTTCCATTTATTTAAAATCATAAAAATATATGACTTAAATCATTATGTTACACAATTATGCTTTAAAACAAACAAACACTTATTCTATTTCATGTCATTATGTCAAACTTCAAATTTTGCAATGATGGTATAATTCCTAGGGAATTATCCAAAAATTTTATCACACTTAGGAATTTATGCCTAGCAAAATCATTTTAAAATATTTCATGCATAATATTTTCATGGAAATCTGAAAACAAATCATCATCATCATCATCATTTGCATCATCACAACAAAGTCTTAAGACAGTCTCTTAAGCACTCTTTTACTTTTAGCAATATTTCTATACTGGGATTAGCTTGACGACCGAGTGAGCGGTGACTCCATGAAATGGTCTATAATAGCGACAATGTCCTTTGAAATTATTGTTAAAAGTCCCCTTTTATTTTTATCAAATTATCCCACAAACAACCAATTTGTTTACATCAGATTATTTCATTTAAATTTTAAAAGCATGACATTCAAACCATAATATTTCCAAACGACATAATTACATGAATCATCAAATTAATCACACCAAAACATTAAAGCATCATACAAATACATAAGACAAGTCATATGATCAAAAATATCTCATCTATATATATATCAACAACATCTACATCATCTCAAAACTAGATTGGTATGCCACAATCTGTACCTCGGCATACTCAATCCTCTATCAAAAATAATAATAAGCACTATGTATCAATCTATGCAGTGCAATCTATAGCAGCTAGCCTCGAGAACCCCTCGAGCTCTCAGCCTCATCTCCTCCCCCGCCCTGAGGTGGACGAGGTGGCCCCATCGTAGTCCGTGTGGTGCTATGAGTCCTGGACTCTGATCGTGATGATGTCCTCGATGACCTCATCATGACAGGCTCCGCAATATGGGCCGACAGCGGTAACCTCTGCCCCTCTGGCACCATATGGTGGTATAGCGTCTGATAGAATGTGACCTGGGCAATAGCCCGTGCTAGGTCCCGAGTGCTCGCCCCTCCGCTCCATGCTCTGAGGCGTGCAACCTCATCTCTGAGCTATGTAGCCTCAGCTCGATGGCATGTAGCCTCATCCTGTAGAGTCTGCACCTGTGCCTAGAGATGGACAGTCTCCGCCCGGAGAGTAGCCATCTCACTACTCTCTCCTGTGTCCACACCCTTGCCCTTATCGGGCGATGGTGGCCTCTCTCTCCATGGAGAAGGGGGTCTCTCCTCCCTCCTCTCCCGTTGCCATGGCCTCTGCTGAGCCTATGGCCTCCTCTGCTCTCTCCCATCGTGACCCTGTGCCACCTCCATGGCCGCCTGGCACCGCCTCCCCATCCGACGCACAACTACGTGAATCGGACCCTGAGCCCTCGTCATCCGAGGAGGGCGGATGCCTGTGTACCAGGCATCATAGCCGTCGGCTACCCTAGCGTCATCCCCATCCACTGGCTGAATGGGGGCATCATCCGTGTCCTGACTCTAGAAGCGCTGCATATCTGGAGCCCCGCTAACTGTAGTGTTATCCCGGACGGTCCGGGAAAACTCGTAGTCTCTAAGAGATGGGATCCCCTGTTGTAGACCGAACTACCTCAAAACTCGGTCGTAGCGATGGAGCTCCACCTCTCCCCTCTCCATCCTCAGCCAATAGGTTCGCCTAACGCGAGCCAGCTCCTGTCCATCCTCGGCCCACCCTGGATGATCTCTCCAAGGCCTCCAGGTGATCTGGTCGGAGACAAGGTCGTCAAGTAGTCTCCGGGACATTGGCAGATCTATCCACCGCTGTGACCCTCTCCGGAGCCACCAGTAGAAAGCTCGGGGCCTCTCCCCATCAATCCCTATCAGTGGGAGCCCTATCGGCCTTCGCACCATGATGTGCTCCCAGCACCAAACCTGTAGTAGTGATGTCATAACCAGACATCGACCGCCCTTGTATACGACCCCATGTAGGATCCTATACAATCGACATAGTACAAAACTCCCCCAAGCAAACCTATACCCATGGTCTCTCATATCGTAGACCACATCCATCAGTAGCCATGGTACTCTGCATCCACTCTGATGGCATAGCAGCAGACCACCTACAACCCCAGCCAAAACCTGTGTCAATCTAGATGCCCCAGGCATCTGGCGTAGCGACTCGATGTTCACTCCGCCCTTCTCCAGGGTGAAGCTCGGATCTTCGCACAGTCGCATCATCGCGTGGCCCTGATTGGCCATGGGAGTTATTAGCCATCCTTGTATGGGGATCCTCAAAATCCTCCATACATCCTCCAGTGTGGGAGTCATCTCCCCTGTCGGTAACCAAAAATAGGAAGAACCCGGATACCACCTCTCTGCTAGGGCTATCAATAGCCCCATATCTGTAGAAACCTATGGCATATCTGCCACATGCTGCAAGCCGACTTGAGCCAACTGATCTCGCTCTGCTTGAGATAGAGCGGCCAAGTCATCCCTCAGCCCATCGTATTTCCATTCTCTGCTCTTTAATAATCCTCTCTGCAACATAAACAACAAAACAATAAAAATCATTAATAAAATAGTGATTAAAAATGCAAGTAACACAAGTTCAATTTGAGCAAATTCGTCTCTGATTTTGCAAGCCGAAATCGTCCCTTATTTGATGAAATCGTCCCCATTTCACCGATTTCGCCCTTGGACGAAATCGGCGATATCGAGACGATTTCGATGAAATCGAGACGATTTCGTCCCGACGACGTCGACGGCCCAAAAATGGCCGTGATGCTCAAAAATCATTTAAAATTAATCTAAAAACCATAACAAAATCAAAATTAAAGCATTCTACATTAAGTTTGGACCCTTACCCGTAGCCCGCATCGGACCTCTGTCGATCTGTGCGCTGTCTCGACCATTTTGTTTGCAAGAGCTCCAGAAACCAGAAAATGAACAGTAACAATGAATTAGGGTTTTTCCCTATTTTTCTTAATTTTATTCAAAAACACTTAACAACATTTTAAAAATTTTGCTTTTCCGCGTTTTTACCTCAAACGTTCGATTTGGGTAAAAACACGGAGGGGGCACCATAGTAAGTTGTCGTACGATTCGACCAAGAATCGTCGCCTAAAAATGGGAATAATTTTTGCTTTCTCGTAAATCGAGAAGAACTCATCTTTAACGCATTTTCTTCAAAAAATTGCTAAAGAGGGGGCAAAATGTAGCACCCTAAAATTGGCGTAATAAACCTTAGCAAATAATTAAAATTACCTTAGTAATAATTCAAATTCAAATTTTAACCCCAAAACCGCTCCCAAACCGCTGTTGCCCGTTTCCTCATTTTTTATGCCATTTTTAGAGTTTGTTTCATCCGTTGGATGATATCGTCTCCGATCAGACGATATCGCCTCAGATCGGACGATTTCGTCTGGAGCAGAACGTCCAGCCGATTTCGTCCCAAAACTAATTTTTCATAATTAGCTTCTGTTTCAATGGCGTCTCTAATCTGGGCAGAAGCGTGTCTGCGCCGTTAGAGACCTCCCCCATTGGAGATCTCCCAAAATGGGATGATCTCCAACCTCCCAACCTCCCTCCTAAGCCTATTTAATCTTAGGCCCTCCCCTTGACATCCCCCTGGCTGAAATTTCCTGTAACACGAGTTCTACATGCATTAGACCATCTTAAATCACCATTTGTTTTCATATTTTTCTAAGTTTGTTTGCAGGAACTTTGTTATTCTTCAGCCGGAGCAAGCTCAGATCGTCGCAGACGATCCTGTCCAATTCGAGATGATTTCGTACCAATCCGAGATGATTTCGACTACAGTCAACATTGGGGGCAATTACTGCCCAGAGTTTGCATTTTTCTCTTCTCATCTGCTGTTTTATTCTGCATCTAGTCAGTTTATTATTATTTTCTGCTATTCTGCATCTTGGAGTTCACCCATATAGCTTTAATGCATAATAAAATCATAAATTGTCATTAAATCATTGTAATGCACTCGTGTTTTTGTTTGTTATTATTATTTTAACATTATTACTGTCATTCTACATCATTGCCCTCTGTTGGCATAGCTGCATTTTCTGTATTTTGTATCTATTTCTCTGATTGCAGGTCTCTAACGAATTCGTCAGATCTCAGATGATCTTGTCAGATCGGAGACGATTCTGTCAAATTCTAGACGATCTTGACTGCTTCAAAAATCAGAACCTCCATCAGACATCCGGAACCAGGTATGGATTTCTTCACTTAATTATTCTCTGTGTTTTCTGTCTAAATCTATTTTCTGTCTTCATTTAATTTGCATTTTCATAATAGAACAATTTAGATTCATCTGGCCAAACCTAGGAATTTGAATGATTAAATGTAAAATTGAACACATCAAACACATTCCCAACCTAGGCGTGGAGACTGCCACTAAACGTTTCCTGGTGAACCCACCATCCGTCAAAAATTCACCCTTATACACCTCCCCCGAGAGGCGGGACCTTCAAAGGGCCTCTCAGTCCGAGGTATTGTCCCATCCTTTTCCCATCCTCCTTCCGGGCGCGGATCCTTTAGCCTGAAGGTAAGGGTGCAAAAAATTTGGAGCGATACAACCCCTAATTCATATTCTACAAATTGGATTTCATTGGACCTATTATACCCAGTAATAATTTCCTTAATTCTTGGCTCACTATCCACCCGAATTTGGTTTGCAAATTCCCTCCAAGGTAGCCACATATGGAAATAATTAGTAACGATGTAACCATTCATGTTCTTACTACAATATCTACCCAACACCATGCTATATTTGGCAGTAATATTGACCACCAGAATATAACCATTGGTGTTGAATTTTGGGTTCTGAATTAATTTGAACCAATATGTCATAAAGTATTCCTACCACATCTACTACATATTTGTCCAACTGTAGCACCTTACTCTTTGAAGGAGTTGTATTTAAACCTAACCTTTGGAAAATCTCAAGGAGCATGATATTTCCTGAGGCACCTGAGTCCATTAAACAATTATGCAATTTTTTGCTTGCAATCCTAATTATCAAAATAAAAGGATGCACTTATCATTTCTCTTTTCATAAAACTAAGTGAGACTCAGCACCTTTGACCTCATGGGTTTGTATTAGGGGTATAATTCCTTAATCAAGGCTTCCTTTTGACCTAGAAATATAGCAGTATCTATTAATGAGACATTAGCTTTAGTCCTTCTTAGGTCTTCCACTATGTCATAGGTAGGCTTCTCAAAATTTTGCACCCTTTGTGTAGGTTTGGATGATTCAATAGTAGGTGGGGGAGGATGATTACTATAAAATTTGGTATCAATAGGAAGAAGGGGATTATTCGATGGAGTGGAAGAAGTTTTGGGAGTCTTGGATTTACTTGTTGTGTAATAACCATATTTTCCTTTCCCAAACTGCCTAACAACTTGGAAATCCTCTTCTATGATTTCATCATCATATTCTCCTAATATTTCATTGTCTTCTTCTTCTTCATAACTTTCTTAATATTGAACTATTTTAGCTACTAAATCATCTTTATTCCCCTTAGAAAAATAAGATGCACCCTTGGTCTGCCCTAACTCTAAGTCATCGACTTGAGCTTGCAAGTAGTTTGTGAATTTGGAATATTTTGGGCACTCCTCACTATGGTATTTAGTGTTATGCCACCTAAAATACGATAGATTAACAATGGGATCGAGGCTACTAGGGCTTGCAAAAGCATCAACTTGGTTGGCTATGGGGTTAGGTACACCCCCATTGTTAGGCATAGTATTCCATGACTTCCTCTAATTATTGAAATTTTAATTAGGATGAGGAGTTCAAGAATTTTGCTTTTAAAAGTGAATCATGTCACTACTCAACTTGAGGAGCATCTTCTTTACTTCCCCAACTTCAGAATTAGACTCTTTTGTCTGAGGCATTATGGTAGTTGGTCCAAAAGGATTTTTGATACTAGTCATATCTTGACTTAGCATCAAGGTTTGATTTTGGATGTTTTGGCTCAAAAAAGGGTTCACATTCTAAAGATGTGTAGCCCTAAGAAATGTTATCAAATATTGAGCATTGGTTGTATTGACTCCTTGTGTAGCCATTTTATTATTTGAGAGAAGAGATGTGGTGGATGGAATGGATGTATTTGGATAGGTGGGAATGGATGGATAAGTGGGCATGAATGGATAATATTGATGGTATGGTAGGGTATTCATCATTGGCATTTGAGGTGCCATGACTTGAATCATCATTAAAAATTGACTATAAGGACCAAACTATCCTACCATAGGTAGTTAGGGCATCCCCACACCTTGCAGCATAATTTGTTGCTCAATGGTCATGGCCTCTACATATGCTAGTGCAAGGGTAGTAACCTAGGCTTTCTCCTAGAAAACATGGTTGTCATGGTATCTAGTTCTCTAAAGTATAATTGAATATCCACAACAACATCAACCATGAAATTATGAGTTACGCTGATGTAGAGTTTCTGGAACCTAGAATTGAACATCTTGATTGGCTTATTAGGTTCCCTTTTATAGGTCACATATTGGTTATATATAATGGTAGGATCTAAAGGTGACCTGAAATGATTAACAAAGGCATCCTCTAGTTGGGCCCAAGAGGTGATGGAACTAGCAAGTAGACTAATATACTAGTCATATGTCATTTCATCTAAACTCATAGGGAATAACCTATAGGCCACATCTTCATGTTCAAATCACTTTTTGATCAAGGTTTCCTTGTAAACCTGGATGTGCTCTTTAGTAGATCTAGGACCATTATGCTTATACTTGGGCAAGATCCTTTCAATATTTTTAGGTACATCATGGATAGCCCCAACTATGTTCAATGAAGTATTGTGTGCTCCATACCAAGTGGCTGGTGGTGGTTGGGCCATGATGTTCAATGGTGGTGGACCTACAAGATTAGTAGAAATAGTTGAGGTAATGGGTGCAGATACACTTGATGTACCTACAGTAATAAAGACAACAAGTATAGACACACTAGATGTACTTGAAACCAAAGGTAACTTTAGATCAAGTATACTAGGTGGAATTTCAACCTCTTGAGTCTTGTTCCTTGGTTTCCTAGAATTAGGAGAAAGGCTTTGAAATATGGTTTCCCCAGTGGTTTTAGACCTAGTAGTGATATACTCATATTGGGATAGCTTGGGAAGACACTAGTTCTACAAGACCTCTCACAACTCACAATAACTCAGACAATAAACAAAAAAAACTTGTGAAAAAAAATTCCTACAACAAAGCATAGTGGAAACAAAACTTCATACATTAGTTGTTAGAAAGAAATATGCTTTTGCAACTAAATGTACTGTTAGATGAAAATTATCTTAATAAAATTAACCACAAAGCTATGAAGGCCCTCCTTCTAGCGCTAATTATGTTTAGTGGATATTTTTTCCAATGGAAAAATCCCCATCACAGTTAGGGTATTTGTCTGAAATCCCTCTCTTTCAAAGAAGTTAAGAACAAAACTTCTCCAAAGTTCATCTATATAAGAATTGCACATATATATTTTAAAGTGAAATAATCAAGACTAACCAATGATAGAAACAATTGAGTGATTTACAAGTAACTATGAACAAGGGACCTGCTAGTTTTGTTAGTCTTATAATGACACTGAGAGGGGGGGGTGAATCAGTGTAGCTCTATAAACTTAAATTTACAGTTCTTAATACCATAGCAATTAAAAATTATTACTAGATACATCAAGTATAACAAAATAGCATCACACAACACAAGATTTAACGAGGTTCACCAATGTGGCTACTCCTCAAAAATTGACTGCTTGGACTACCATCCAAATCCAGCCTTTGCAAAGCACCAACTTTAAAATCAATTTACCAGCACCCACTGTAAGGAGTACCAAACCCTTATTTATCTACACCAATAGAAAGTAGCACCGACCCCTTATTTATCTGCACCAACAGAAAGGAGCACCAACCCCTTATTTATCTGCACCAACAGAAAGGAACACCAACCCCTTATTTATCTTTTCTTTTGCAAGACCCTGACTGGTCTTCTTCACCTTTGTGTTCTTTGTGCACTCTGCTCTCTCTACGTAATCACTTCACACACTCTGCTTCGTTACAATCGAACTTCATGATTGTCTTCTCCCTTTTGTGCACTCTACTCTCTTTAAAAATTTTGCACTTAGCACGATTCAACACGACTTGCTCCCTGCGCACAACGATCGTATTTCACACACATTCGCCCATCTAATCAATTCTCCAAACAACCCTCCTTTTATAACAATATTTTTTATGATGAAAACCCTAATCTTAGTCTATTGTAAATCCTAATCTTAGTCGGTTTTCATAACAACTGTAAACCCTAATTTTAGTCAGCTGTCATCGGTCTTCGTTGGCTTCAACTCAAGAAGATGTTCGATTTATCCATCATTTGATGATTTCATTCTGGACAGACCTTGTAACCACCATACTAACTTTTGATCACTCTTCATATTTCAGTAGTATGAAATCACTCTGTAACTACCCCTATAAATGCCATAGTGATGTCGGTCCACTGTCATACTTCTCATTTTAGTCGGGTTCTCCTTCTTGACTTGCGCATTTACGACTTGTCATGAAATTGTGACATTTCTGCCTCTGTAGCTTCTTTTGTTGTTGTTGCCATGAAAATACTTGTCGTGATATCGTGACTCTTTCGCCTCCATACGCTTTCTCTATTCTTTTTTCATGATATCATGACATTTCTGCCTCTGCAGACTTCGTCTTTGCTTTTTTTGTGATATCACGACACTTTTGCTTCCATAGACTTCGACTTTGCTTTTGTCGCGATATCGTGACACTTCTGCCTTCGTAGTCTTCAAATTAGCTTTTGTCACAAAATTGTGACACTTTTGCTTTTGTACTTAGCTTCTTTGCTTTTGTCATGAAATCACAACACTTATGCCTTTGAAGTCTTCTTCTCTACTTTTGTCATGAAATCGTGACACTTCTGCTTTTGTACTTTACTTCTTTGCTTTTGTCGTGAAACCACGACACTTCTACTTCCGAAGTCTTGCTTTCTAATTTTGTTGCAAAATCATGACAGTTCTGCTTCCGTACGCTTCCTCTCTTTCTTTTGTCATGAAAATGTGACATGTCGCGATATCGCAACACTTTTCAAACTTACTTTCTCTCTCCTATTTTAGTCACAAAAATGCGACATGTCACAAAATCATGACACTTTTCTTACTTGTCCTCTTTCTTCGAACTTGTCATGAAATCGCGACATGTTTTCCTGCTTTCTCTTTCTCTTCCAACATGTCACGAAATCATGACAGTTTTTCCACTTGCCTTTTTCTCTTCCAACATGTCACGAAATCATGACATTTTTTCCACTTGCCTTTTTCTCTTCCAACATGTCATGAAATCATGACAGTTTTTCTTGCTTTTTCTCTCTCTTCCAACATGTCGTGAAATTGTGACAATTTTTCCTGCTTTTTCTCTCTCTTCCAACATGTCCCGAAATCATGACAATTTTTATTTCTTTTTCTCTCTCTTCCAACATGTCGCGAAATCACGACAATTTTTCTTGCCTGCTGTATATGTTATGATATCGCGACACTTTTCTTACTTGTCTTTTTTCTTTGATCTTTTGCATATGGGCCACTTCGGTCTTCTTGGAAAATCACTGTACATACTTTGAATAACCTTTGAACTCTTGTCTTCTGCATCTGAATAGCTTTTGAACTTCTTGTCCACTACATCAACAGATCTATCTGACTGTGTTGACAACAATGACAATATTGTTGCTGCACCTTGCTCAACAATATCCCCCTTTGGAATTTTTGGCAACACATGTGCAATTTCCTATAACTCTTCTCCCCCTTTGATAATAATACCAAAGGGTTACTGCAGACTCCCCCTGAGTCCATGCACAAAATTCTCAGGCAAAATTTATTACACTTAGAAAAAATCATGAACATGAGCGAAAAGATAATCAAATACTTAAATGCTCCCCCTGAGAATGTGATCCTTGTAGCTAGTCAATTCTTGGGAAGTGTGACCACTCCCAATTTATTACGAAGGTACTCAAAAAATTCCTTGGGCAATGGTTTTGTGAAGATATCTACTACTTGCTCTGTAGTTGGAACAAAATCCAACTTAACCTCACCTTTCGCAACTTTCTCCTTCAAAAAGTGATACCTGATAGCAATGTGTTTTGTGCGTGAATGCATAACCGGATTCTTGGAGATGTTAATGGCACTGGTGTTATATTACTTAACTAATATTGGCTCATTGAAGCTAATACCAAGATCTTTTAGGGTTTGTTTCATCCACAATACCTATGTACAACATGTTGTTGCTGCAATATATTCTACCTTTGTTGTTGATAAAGAAACTGACTCTTGTTTCTTACTGTGCCACACGACCAATCTGTCTCCAAGATAGAATGCACCTCCACTGGTACTCTTTCTATCATCGACACCTCCTACCCAATCTGCATCTGAATACAAAATAAGTGTGAAGTCTTTAACTTTTAGATACCATAACCCATACTCCATAGTACCCTTGAGGTACCAAATAATCCTCTTCACTACTGTCACATGAGTGTAGTTGTCAGGTACAGTAAGCTCCCAATCATAGATTTGTACATGGTTTGATCAACAGGTGGAGATTTGTCATCCTTGCTCAACTTGCAACTTTGTCATCATGGGAGTGTTGAACTGGCTTACAATCCTCCATTGTGAACTTTTTTAACATCTCTTTCACATATTTAACTTGAGAAATAAATATGTCCTTATTTTGATTAACTTGCAACCCGAGGAAATATGAAAGTTCACCAATCATTGACATTTCAAATTCTTTCTACATATTATTTGCTAAATATTTACATGACTCATCTTTGCTGCTGCCAAATATGATATCATCTACGTATACAACAAGAATAATAAGATGCCCATTTTTTGTTTTGACATACAAATTACTATCCACCATACCTTTCTTAAACCCTTGTTGAGTGAGATAGTTGTCTAGCCTTGCATACCATGCTCGGGGTGCCTGTTTTAAGCCATATAATGCTTTCTTCAACTTGCACATCAAGTTGGGATCATCACCAAATTGGAAACCATCTAAACTTTGAAATTCTTGTAGACTGCTAAAGCTAGAAACATTCTAATTGCCTCTAGTCTACCTACTGGTGCAAAAGTTTCCTCAAAGTCAATGCCTTCAACTTGGGAATAACCCTTACATACCAATCTTGCTTTATTTCTGACTACCTGTCCGTCTTCATTCAATTTTTTTTGAAAAATTCATTTAGTCCCGATTATATTTTTATTTGCATGTCTAGGTACTAACTCCCAAGTTTTGTTTTTCTCGATCTGATCTAATTATTCATTTATTGCCTTCATCCAAATTTCATCTTTTCTTGCGTCAACAACATTTTTGGGCTCAATGTTGGATAATAAAGAGTAGTTACTTACTACTCTTCTTCTTGTCTGAACACCAAATTTGGGGTCTCCAATTATTTTCTCTCTAGGATGATTTTTCTACGCATTTACTGTTTTGAATTTCTTATTTTCTTCCACTTCGAATCACAACTTAAATCATCCGAGTCAATTTTCTGTATCTTTTCTATTTCATTTTCCTCATCTCCTTCAATAACCTCTTCATAAATTGGGTAGTTCTTTTCATAGCTAATTACTCGTTCTCTACCTTCATCAAATTTAACATTGACACTTGTCCACAATTTTCTTTAGCCTCTTGTTGTAGCATTTGTAAGCTTTGCTTTTTGATGAATAACCAATAAAAATACCTTCATCCGCTCTATCTTCAAACTTACCAAGATTATCTTTAGTTCTTTTGATGTAGCACTTTCTACCAAAAACTTTGAGGTATTTTGTTGTTGCCCTTTTACCGAACCACAACTCATGAGGAGTTTTGCTTTCATGTGTTCTCAGCATGTACCTATTTTGGATATACACTGTAGTATGGATTGCTTCTTTCAAAAATCTGTCTGCTACTCTACTTTCAGCCAACATAGTCTGTGCCATTTCCTGCAATGTCTTGTTCTTTCTTTCTACCACTCCATTCTACTGAGGAGTCCTGGCTACTGAAAACTGTCTCCTAATACCATATTTTTCACAGTACTCTGTAAACTCCTCTGAAATGAATTCTCCTCCTCTATCTAATCTTAAACATTTGATCCTCTTTCCTATTTCATTTTCAACTTGGTTTTTGAAAGTCTTGAACATTTCAAAAGCTTCTGATTTATGCTTCAAGAAAAATATCCATGTCATTCTAGAATAGTCATCAATGCACAACATAAAATATTTGTCACCATTTATGCTTTGTGTTCTCATGGGTCCACATAAATCAGTGTGTATTAGTTCCAAAGGTTTGCTTGTGTAGTACTCTTTTGTTTTGAATGTGACTCTAGTTTTCTTCCCCTTTTGGCATGAAGCACAAATGTTGTTTGTAGGTTTTCTGATGGTGGGAATATCTCTCACTGCCCTTTTTGAGTTGATTTTTACTAGATTATCAAAATTGATATGATCGAGTCTCTTGTGCCACAACCAATTTTTTTCTTCCTGTCCAATAAAACAAGCTCCTTCTGAAGTCTCTAAGAGCGTGTACAGGTTGCTAGATGTCCTTGATCCAGTTGCTATCAATTTTCCACTGTTTGTTTTTCTAACTTCACAACCCTGCTTCTTAAAAACTACTTCATGACCTTTATCACAAATCTAACTTACACTCAATAAGTTATGTTTCAAACCATCCACAAACAAGACTTCTTCTGACTTAATTTTTTCGTCACTAATTTTAACTGAACCTTTGCCAACTATCTTAGCTCCATCATTATTTCCAAAATTTATTGAACCACCTTCATATTTCTGTAACTTCTCAAATTTTTGTTTGTCACCTGTCATATGACTAGAGCATCCACTATCAAGTATCCATGGTACATATTTATTCTGTGCTTTAAATGTTGTTTGTACGATTAAGGATTCCTTTTCTTCCTTAAGTCGCTCTTTTTCTTTCCACTCCGTTTTGATAGTAGTTTTGGGCTCTTGTTTTGCCTTTCCCTTATCAATAACTTGTGCATGTTTTTCAAGAAGTTTTCTATTTTGTCTCATCCTATTTGGTTGAAATTTTCTTCCCTGAAACTGATTTGATGCAAATATACTTCTACAGTTTCTTGCAATGTGCCCAAAATTATGATAGTTATAACATTCTACTGTATAATTCATCAAAGGAGAAAAAACATTTCTACTGGTGAAATTCCTTGGTCTTACATTATATTTACAGTCTGAGATTTTATGTCCATAGCCATTGCATTTAAAATAGAAACCAAACCTGGGTGATGGTCTTTGCCATGTTGTCGTAGGAGCCATAGGTCTTCTTCTTCTTTGATGTGTGACATTGGTGAATCCATCATTGTCAATTCTCCTTTCGTGCCTGGCATTATTGCTTTATTTTGCATGAGATGTTTTTCCTTGATCAACCTATTTCTTATCTTCATACTTTATGGATTCTATATTTCTGGCCTTTGATCCATTTGATGATTCTCCTTCAACGAAACCCAAACCAAATTTGATTCTTGGAGGCCTTTGGTCATTTATAATCTTATCCAGCTTCATAGAACTTTCTTCGCGTTTGTGATAGCAACTAATTTTGTGATTCATCTCTTCTATCTGCATCCGTAAACCAACATTCTCTTCTTCTAGTTTGCAACAATAATCTATTTTCATGGTAATTTGTACTTCAAGATTTTTAGATATTTTCTTGTATTCTTTTGTCTGTACTTTCAGACTAGTTATGATTTCATTTGCATCCTCAAGCTTTTTTAAAATTTTCTTATTCTTTTTCCTCTCTATTTTTCACTCTTCAAGTGCAGAGATCAACTCACCTTCTAGATCTACTTTAGCCTCAGGGTTTTCACCACATACTTTAGAGTTCACTCCTTCCTTTTATGATTTTACTTCTTCAAATGCCATGAAAAGAGCTTCACCTGTTTCCTCTTCAGAATCCTCACCGAAGCTATCTTCTGATGAACTGGCATTCATGGAGATGAAAATTTTCTTCTTGAAGTTACCTTTTCTGAAATTCATTTTCTTTTTCTAGTCACTTCTTTCTTGGTGCTATCCTTCATCATTTTTGTTCTTCTCATTAAGTGGACATTTAGTCACAAAATGCCCAACACCTCCACAGTTGAAACATTTAAACGGTATCTTTCCTTTGTATTTTCCTTTTCCCCCTTTTAGTTTTCTAACAAAGTTTGCTTCCATTTCATCTGATGTCTCTTCTTCCTCAAACTCTTGTTTTGCATTTTTGTTTTTAAGGGCTTTAAAACCGCTTCTCTGTCTGTGGGTTTAGATCTTCCTATCCTCATCTCATATGTAGTCAAAGAACCATACATATCATCTATACTAAAATAATTTAGATTTTTAGCTTCTTCTATCGCTGAGACTTTAGAATCAAACCTTTGAGGAAGAGATCTTAATACCTTTTTCACGACGATAGAGTCTTTGATATCCTCACCAAGTCCTCTGATTGCATTAATGATTCCATTAACTCTCAACATATATGCCTCAATTTTTTCATCGTCATTCATATTTAATGCTTTGAATTGATCTCTATGTGTCTGTAACTTGGCCTCCTTGATCTTATCATCTCCTTCATGAATACTTCTCAGTTTGTCCCATATTTCTTTTGCTATTTTATAGCTCATGATATTTACTAGTTCACTGTCTACTAATCTGCACATGATAGCATTCTTTGCTTTTGAGTTATTTTCAAACAGTTTCTTTTCATTAGCCTCTTTTGGAGGAGTGATGGGTATTGTGTATCCACTAACTACTGAATCCCAGATGTCGTATCCCAAAGCATAGAGATATGTCTACATCTTGATTCTCCAAAATGCGTAATTAGATCTATCAAACAATGGTACTTTGTTTGATGAGAAGCCTTCACCACCTATCATTGTGTTACTTCTAAGATCACCCTAGCCGATTAATCTTGTACAAGAACTTAGCTCTGATACCAATTTTTAGTCTTACAATGACATTGAGAGGGGGGGTGAATCAGTGTAGCTCTATAAACTTAAATTTATAGCTCTTAATACCATAGTAATTAAAAATTATTACTAGATACAACAAGTATAACAAAAGAGCATCACACAACACAAGATTTAACGAGGTTCACCAATGTGGCTACTCCTCAAAAATTGACTACTTGGACTACCATCCAAATCCAGCCTTTGCAAAGCACCAAATTTACAATCAATTTACCAGCACCCACTGTAAGAAGTACCAACCCTTTATTTATCTGCACCAACAAAAAGGAGCACCAAACCCTTATTTATCTGCACCAACAGAAAGGAGCACCAACCCCTTATTTATCTGCACCAATAGAAAGGAGCACCAACCCCTTATTTATCTTTGCTTTTGCAAGACCCTGACTGGTCTTCTTCACCTTTGCGTTCTTTGTGCACTCTACTCTCTCTATGCAATCACTTCACACACTCTGCTTCGTTACAATCAAAATTCACGATCATCTTCTCCCTTTTGTGCACTCTGCTCTCTTTGTGAATTTTGCACTTAGCATGATTTGACATGACTTGCTCTCTACGTACAATGATCATATTTCACACACATTCGCCCATCTAATCAATTCTCCAAACAACCTTCCTTTTATAACAATATTTTTTATGATAAAAACCCTAATCTTAGTCGACTATAAATCCTAATCTTAGTCGGCTTTCATAACAACTGTAAACCCTAATTTTAGTCAGCTGTCATCGGTCTTCATCGGCTTCAACTCAAGAAGATGTTCGGTTTATCCATCGCTTGATGATTTCATTCTGGACAGACCCTATAACTGCCATACTAACTTTTGATCACTCTTCGTATTTTAGCAGTATGAAATCACTCTATAACTGCCCCTATAAATGCTATAGTGATGTCGGTCCACTATCATACTTCTCATTTCAGTCGAGTTCTCCTTCTTGACTTGTGCATTTATGACCTGTCATGAAATCACAACATTTCTACCTCTGTGGTTCTTTTGTTGTTGTTGCCGTGAAAATACATGTCATAATATCACGACACTTTTGCCTCCGTACGCTTTCTCTATTCTTTTGTCATGATATCGTGACATTTCTGCCTCTACAGACTTCGTATTTGATTTTGTTGTGATATCGTGACACTTCTGCTTCCATAGACTTCGACTTTGCTTTTGTCATGATATCACGACACTTTTGCCTCCGTAGTCTTCAACTTAGCTTTTGTCACAAAATCGTGAGACTTCTGCTTCTGTACTTAGCTTCTTTACTTTTGTCACAAAATCATGACACTTCTACCTTCGAAGTCTTCTTCTCTGCTTTTGTTGCAAAATCATGACACTTTTACTTTCGTACTTTACTTCTTTGCTTTTGTCGCAAAATCGTGACACTTCTGCTTCTGAAGTCTTCTTCTTTGCTTTTGTCGTGAAATCGTGACAATTCTGCTTCCAAACGCTTCCTCTCTTTCTTTTGTCATGAAAATGTGATATGTCTTGATATCATGACACTTTTCAAACTTACTTTCTCTCTCCTATTTTAGTAACGAAAATGCGACATGTCGCAAAATCATGACACTTTTCTTACTTGTCCTCTTTCTTCGAACTTATCACGAAATCACGACACTTTTTTTTGCTTTCTCTTTCTCTTCCAACATGTCATGAAATCACGACAGTTTTTCCACTTGCCTTTTTCTCTTCCAACATGTCACGAAATCGTGATAGTTTTTCTTGCTTTTTCTCTCTCTTCCAACATGTCACAAAATCGCGATAGTTTTTCTTGCCTACTGTATATGTCGCGATATCACGAAACTTTTCTTACTTGTCTATTTTATTTGATCTTTTGCATATGGGCCACTTCGGTCTTCTTAGAAAATCACTGTACATACTTTGAATAACCTTTGAACTCCTATATTCTGCATCTGAATAGCTTTTGAACTTCCTGTCCACTACATGAACAGATCTATCTGACTGTGTTGACAACAATGACAATACTGTTGCTGCACATTGCTCAACAAGTTTAATTTATTTGAGCTTTGTGATTGATTTTCTTAAATTGCCATGAATATTCGTTTGTGCAAATTGATAAAATAAGTGCTACTTCTTTGACTAATTTTTCATTAATTTGTCTTACCCAAAATCCCTGTTAGTGGATTCATTTTATATTCAGATTAAAATGCAAAATAAGGTGCATAGAATTATCCACTTCATTTTAAAATGTCTTTAACGTGAGATTCATTTGCAGTTAATAGGTTCAATTTTATCTTCAATTTTAATGCTCTACTAATTGCAAAATTGGAAATCAGTATATTAGCAAGTTAGAAAGTTAGCGTTAATTTACTTCATCTACAATTAATTTGAGTTTGAGGGTTAGTGGAGTTAGGCATTTCTTTTTATCTTTGATTATGTACATGAAAGCAAAAAATGTTGTGGAATTGTTCACTCAATTTCTTATATTTTTTTTAATGTGATGCATTTTAGAAATCCTCCCTCATAGATTGATTTTATATTAATTACATAAAGTAAAAGTTTTGCATAAATTCTAGACAAAGACCAGAATACAAATAAACTGAAACTAAAATGCAAAAATTCTGGACAAAGACCAGAATACAAATAAACTATAATTGAAATGCATAAATTCTGGACAAAGACCAAAATACAAACAAACTAAAACTGAAATACAAAAATTCTAGAACACGGACCAGAATGCAAAGAATGGAACTACATAAATTTTGGAACAAGAACCAGAATGAAAAAAAAATATGGAAATGGAAATGTAGAAATAAATAATTACAACTAAGCTAATATAAAATTGGAATATAAGTGTAAACATAATATGATTTCATGCTCCCCTACCCCGCAAAACTAGATATTGTAAGAAAATATTAAGGGTAACTTGATCTAAACAAACCTGCATAAACACAACTTGATTAAATCAAGTGCTAGAATCTAAGGAAAACAAACCCTGCATTCTAATGGACCTTCACATAGTGCAACCTCCTAGAGAATTTAACAGTGGATATAAATCCACAAAATGTAGAAATAAAAGATTAAACATTGAATATAAAACCCTTAGATGTAAACATCCTCTAGTCTTGCTCACAAGGTGCAAGTTTTTGGATCTGTATGTATTAAAATGGTCATAAAAATATTTCTTGTATTACACAAATTCTAGCCTTTCGAAAATGGACCTCCATGGGTATTTAAAATTTTCAGGAGCCTTTTCATTTCAACTTTATTCACCAAAAATAGGATCATAAGGTGAAACGAAACACTAAAAAAATCATTACACCCTTATAAATATTTCAAAATCCTAAAACAAAATAAAAAATAAAGCTTCTCTTTTTTCCTTATATCTCTATCTCGATTTGAGCTCACATTTTTTCCTTATTCCACATATCTCAATGTTAAAAAAAATACCATGAAGGACAAAACTTCATATAACCCTCACAAGAGGTCACATGAGCATGGGAACTACCAAGGCACTCAAATATATTGCATATAGTACCTTAGGTGCTGAAATACCCATTGATATTAACAAAGGAAAATGATAAAAATTAAACATCCCTTTTATTCTCCTTTGGGCAGCACCGATGCAACTCAAACCCGAGTCAAAAGGGTGTAAGCCTTACTTAAATTACCACTACCACCACACTAAAGGCTTGGATTAAAACCTCATATCTATGATGCTAATGTTTCCTTATGGTGAGCATTCACCGAGTTTGGCTCTACCTTTCAAACCTTGGTGATGTGACTCAAACTTGGGTTCTCTCCTTGCATCTCATGCCCTTTGCTTTCCTCTCTGTAGGCAGTCTAGGATTGCACTTGACCTTTATCTTTGATCACAAAATGCAGTCATTTTTTAACAATGCACTTGACTTACAGGTATTTTGGGATAAAGGCATATTTTGGAGTTAGGTTTTGTTTGAATTTCAACAAGCGTTTGCAGTATCTCCTATTACACCAAATACCCCTACAACTAGTTGCCATGTGCTATCCTCTGATAGTATTTTAGTGGGAGGTGTTATCCCATATTGCTAATGCAATTGTTCCTAACATGCATTAACTTGACCTTCCCTATTTTTATAGCCACAATCAATACCCAATGTTACCTACCCTACAATTCTAACTGACTGATCTGCCACGTGTGAGCCATCAATGGGTGTGGGTTATTTTTTTTAGGCATGGAAAAATCCTTTATCGCACATGTATTCTATTTCAACCTTCAAGTATTTTATAAGGTAGGATTTACCTAATTCTAATTGACTACCTTCGAGCGGTCTCTCCCCTTTGCTGCGTGCTATGGAAGCTTCTTCGATAATTCACCCCATCATCACCCCTACATCCATCATTGTGTGATGCCATGTAGTCCATCCATTGTCATAATGTCATGTCACTCGTATATCATCTCCATAGCTCACTCTTTATTTTTGGTTCACCACTTGCTAGCTAATAGTGCCACCTCTTTACTTTAGCTAGCGTGATGTCAATGCTCCTGACATCTTCCCACCTATGAACATAAAATAAAAACATGTTTTAAACCTTGTAGATAACATTGCGATCACTATAACCATAGGGAAAAGAATATGAAATGGGGGAACCACCTTCACACTGCTTTATTAAGGCCCTCAATATAAATTAATACCATTTTCTCAATAAAAACATAACATAATAAATAAAGTTGAAATAACACATTCTAACAATGAAATAACAGAAAATCAAATAAACTAAAACACACCCTAAATAAAATAACATTTGAAATAACACAATTAAATATATAACAAATAAACAATAATAATAATAAACAAAGAAAATATATATAAATAACAAAAATAATAAAATCACCAAATAGAAACCAAAACACCAACTAGGAGGAAATATTCATATTGTTCAGTCAAAATGACCGCTTTATTTATTTTTATATCAAGAAGTAGCAACATGGGTCAATTATGAGGGGTAAAATACATCATACCATCCCATTAGTAAAATTTACTAAAAATTTCAAGTGGGTCCCCAAAATTGGGGTTAGTTGTGAGATAGTCACAACAATACCAAATTTGTGCCCAGTCTTGGATGATTTTGAATTTGGCAAGGCTAGGAAAAAAATAAAAATAACAAGGGGGAACTGAGCTCAAAATTTTCACTTAGCAAGTCTTAGTGGCTTGTTAGGGATCTACGGAGAAAATGACTCATTTGGATAGGTCAATTTTCCATATCTACAATAGTGATAGAAAGGTTAATAAACATTTGAACCAAGATCTCAAAAAGAGAAAAATAAAGGAAAAAATTACCAATGGCTCACAATTACTCCTAGTTTTGGGAGTAAAGGAAAACCTTTAGATGGACTCTAGTTTCAAATCGATTCTTAGAATCAAACTTTTCTTAGACCTTGATAGAGGGAAGAAACATCAAGATAATCCTCAAAAAATGAATATCCTTTCTTGGATTATGAGAGACCTTTAAGAAACTAAAGTTGAAGAATCCAATCTAATAAGGTGGAAAAAGCTATTTGGAAGGATTTTGACTGACCTTATGAGCTCTCTACAAGGGTTCTCTTACCTATAGAGAGGAAGTGAACCTCCTCCTAGAGGACTATAATAAAAATATTGGTGATTCAAGAAATAGAAACCTCATGGATGTTGCTATAGTCGATTTTGACCACTGTTGATCCTAGGAGGATCTCTCTCTCTTTTGATGTCTTAATTCTTCTTTTTCTACTTTTAGGATTCTCCTTTTGCAGTTGGATCTTGATTGATCCCTTCTCTACAATTTTTTTTAGGTTCTCTCATAGTCCTCTTTTTTAGGATCTTTTTTAGTTGTAAATAGTTCAAGGACCCTTTCAAAACCCCTTCTATCAACCAATAATTTTTTTATTATTAAATATCATTAGTTTATTTGGTTAAATTTTTTGCTTAGATTTAAATTTTGTTAATATTTTTTCCTTAAGAAAAATTAGTAACTTCTATTTCAAAGTTAGAAAAAAATTACAATGAGATGAGTATTTTATACTTTCATATAGGCCTTACTAAAAAATACCCTTTATATATATATTCTAGAATATTTCAACAATGACTTAACTTTCTCTAAAAGGTCTATCACCCTTGTTACAACAATAATTGTCTATTGCAAACCCTCAATTATCTTATAAAGTGTCATTTTAGTACTTCAACCCTGTAGCCATCAATCATCTTACATATATAACCTTAGTTATCAAAAGATATCAAAAAGAACACAAAGGGTGTCCTAAACCATGACTTACTTCAAAATAAAATAATTATCAAAAGGATGCAAAGTGTGTTGGAATCATCGTCCCACACACTACTCCTTCCTTTAACCAATTACTAACTAGAATATTCAAGGAAAAGTTTGATAGACCATATGCTTCCTCATATAGTTATATGTAGATATTTTTATAAGATATTTTTACAAATATTACTTCTAGCAATTTCACTTTCTCATAATAAGTCCTAAGGATCAAATTTTACATCCCCACTAATATTGAATCCCAATCCACCACCAATTTTAAATCATTAAAAACTTAAAGTTTTGTTATTCCCTATTCCACTACCATTCTTAACAAAATTTTCAAAGCCTTCCACTCTACCACATTATTGCCTTCACCAAGACCACCTTTGCAAGTGAATTTGTAATTTTCTTTCTGATATAACACTTTTACCCCACATCTATTTGGATTGTCTTGATAAAATCCATCAAAGAAATCCCAAGACTTCATAATGTATACTATTAAATTTCCAACCTATATTACGATTTTTAATTTTAGGGTTTTTTTTTTGTGCATTCATAAACATATTAGATCTAATTTTGAACTTTTATAGGTAGAATTTCCTTACTCTTAAACAACAAAGAATTTCTTGTCAACCATATGCCCCATGCCACTATTAATGGTTTAAGTATTTATCTGTGAACCAATATTGCATGTTGTCCAAGATATTCCTTTATGGCCATTGTACCTTCCCCTTAGTCATGGGTAGAATAGACCTCCACATTTCTCTCAAAAAATCACAATGAATTAGTAGGTGGTTCAATGCTTCTTCTTCCTTTTTACACAAGTTGTATTGACTTGGACCCTACCAAGACCTCTTTTGCAAAACATCACATGTCAATGCCTTCTTATCTAAAGCTAACCAAGAAAATTTTGTATTTTCAATGGTGCTTTCACCTAAATCCTGCTCCACCACCAAAGGATCTCCTCATTATTTTCAAACATTGTCTTGTATCCTTCCTTAGTTGTAAATTATCCACTAGTTGGGTTATTTGACCATACTAAAGTGTCTTCTTGTTGTATTATTTTTATAAAGGCCATTTTTAGACCCCTTATATACTTTCTCCATTGCCTAGATTCATTTCCTTCCAAAAGTAATTCTTCTACTAAAAGCCACTCCTGATTCCATAAATTGGTTGTGTCCATAAAAACTGCATTTGCCACTACCTTGAGCCCTTGCCTATTTATATGTTCTATTAAATTTTAAGAAATATGGTAATTTCATCCTTTCCCCAACCAAGGTTCTTTTTCTAGCTTTACTTTCTCCTTATTTCCTATTTTCTAAACCAAAAAATTATCTACTAATGAAAAGCCTTTACAAATGCTTTCTAAATAATAGTTGCATTGGTCACTAGCTTAATAGGAAGTTTAATCCACTCTTCAATGACATGAAACCCAAATATTTCTCCTTGATAATGTAGCTCTAAAATTCTTGCACTCCTTTACTCCATGCTAATGGATTCGTGCCTCGAAGGGGAATGGGAGAATAGTAGGTCTACACCTCAGAGGAGAGGTACTTGAGTTCGTACCCTCTTATGGTGATTTTTCAACGAAATAGGTGGGTTCACAAGGAAAATTTTTATAGCAACTTCCATGTCTAGGTTTTACGATTTGTTTTAATGTGTTCCTTTTATCAAATCTCACATACACCTAGTCTAGCCAATATGCAACTATATTAACCTATATGCAATTTTGGTTTCTATGAAGACAACAAATAGCAGAAAAATAAATTTAAATGAACTATGCAATGCTTAAAAGAAATTTAAAATTTGAACTATATCTGAAAATATTATGTAGTTTCTAATTCTTTTATGTAGATGAAATCGGTCAAAATCAGGCAAAATCGGGTGGTACAATCTGATAATCAGGTGATCCAATTATGCAAAAATCCAACCGATCAGAAAAGGAAGCTATAGTTTGAAAACTTTGATATAAAAAAACAACATTTTTACTAGATACTATGCATTTACTAAACTAAATTACAAAGAATTATAAATTTGAAAGATCAACAGATGAATTATTGAATATGAATCTATGCTAAATACATAAATACTTATGGAAAAGCAACAAAATGTGAATGTAAAAGCTAAAGTATCAATAGAAATGAACTTAAAATGATCTAACGAACATTACATATGATTTTAAATAGAAGAAAAAAGAATAGAGAATGCAAACACTGAGGTTTGGATGCCCCCAAGTAGCTTTGATAACAAAAATATTTGATGCAGAAAAGATCGGGTAGTTTTTTGTGATATTGTGCAATACGATCCTGCACGAATCTAGCCGATGCACAAATCCAACCTGCAAAAACACAACAAAGATGTGGAATACTAGAGTGAAAGTATATGAAATTTCTAGGAGGAATCCAGGGTGAGGAGCCTAGATTAAATAGAATTGAATAGGTTGAGAGGTTGGGCTAAAATGAAGAAGGTTACAAATTTCCCTATTCTGGACAAAATCATTTGAGCTGATCCCACAACCGCTGTGCAGTTGGAAAGGTAAGGACAAAGAAGTTACAACTATTTTTGTCGCTTTGCTAAAGCAGGCATTTTTTAGTTTTGTATGAGAATGGGTGATCTGATCTCGTACAAAATCGTTCAATCTCAGATCGGGCAATTCGATCTTGCACATTTAGATCCCATATTAGATCGGGTTATCCGATCTTGCACAGGAGGTTAGACATGTACATAGGTTTTTTGCAATTTGAGGGGTCAAATGGTGTCAAAATTGGACATATAATATACCGTTGGAAAGATTTTTTTTATTCCTATCCAATGGTGTAGGTTTTGGGAAATTTGGAGGGGATTTGTTTAGGTAAAATTAATCTCAAATATGACCTTATTTTTCTAGGAGGAAAACTAAGGGAAATGAGTCAAATTTTCATGTCTACAGATAACCTCATAACATAATCCTTTACCAATTATCAATCTCTAAATACTTGTAGTAGTTAGTTTTTTTCTAAAGTTATATATATTCTTAAACCTCCATCATCTTGCTGATTTAGGTTTGGCTATATTACTCCATTTAACCAAAGTTATTGCATCCTTCTCCTTTCTTCCTATCCAAAGGAAATAAAAGCATTTATTCCTTATTGTTTCCACTATTTTAATAGGAATATAAGCCATGGAGTTCCAAAATATTGGAATGGCTTCTAGAACCAATTTCACCAATGTTAAATGACCTCCCAAATCTAACCATCTATTGCACCATGAAGTTACATTTTTTTTTACTTTATTGTATAACAAAATCCAATCCTAGTGTCCATAAGTATTTGATTTCAATATAAGCCCCAAATATTTTAGACCTTTTCCAAACTCAATAGATTGAATCCAAAAATCCTTATCATTGTTTCTACTTGTCCTGGCTATAGTTCGTGAAAAAATATATATGTCTTCTAGAGTTTTATTTCCATTATTTTGGTAGCATAATATAGATATAACAACTCTTTATATTTTAATTCTTCTCTTAATGTGCCATTTCTAAATAGGATTATATGATATACAAACCGTAAGTGAGTCCCAACCATAGAGTTTTCCAATTTAATTCCTTTGATCATGCCAGGTCTTTTTTATTCCTTAATTATTTTGCTCAACTCTTCAGTCACAAGTAAGAATAATAAGGGTGAGAGAGTTCATCCTTGTCTCAACTCTCTATAAGTCTTGAAGAAGCTATAAGCTGAACCATTAATTAATATAAAAAAGGAATAAAAATTAATATAGTCTATTACCCATTTTATAAAGGGCACACCACAACCAATATGAATTAATATAAGCCTAATGTACATCTAGATTACTCTATCAAAAGCTTTTTCTAAATCAAGCTTAATTATCATTGCTTGTTTCTTCCTTAATTTTACTAAATGAAGTGCTTCCTGAGAAACACCTATAGCTTCATGGATTTTTCTTTTACTCAAGAAATCAAACTATCCTACTGAGGTGTTTGAAAAACTTCCTTTTAACCTCTTAATGATAATCTTGGAGATGATTTTGTAGAGAGTATTACACAAATATGTTGGCCTATACTCCCAAAAATATTTTGGGTTATCCTTATTAGAAATCAAGGCCAATAAACTGCATTTTATAAATAAGTACCTTCTTATAATTTCTTGATTCCTCAACCAAGTTTAAAAGATATTCTTCTTATAACTCATAAAAACCCACATAAAAGTCAAGGGACCAATCATATGATCCTAGAATATTCCCTTTCTAAAAATATTTAACTATTTTTTGCAGCTTCTTAGTGACTTTTGTCATCAAAGTCTCTTTAACTTCATCATTGACCATCTTAGGTAGACAAAATGCTAGCTTAATGATTTCTTCAATATTTGCTTTTTTGGATTTCTAATAAATTTTCTTAAAGTAGGATACTCCTAAGTAAACTATTTATTGAAGCCTTCTCACATTTCTTCCATCTTCCCCTTTCATCTCCTAGATTGTATTTATCATCTTTATTTATTTTTCATAATTTTAAAAGAATTTTATATTCTCATCCCCCTGTTCTAGCCAAATTTCTCTACTTTTCATCTTCCCTATAGGTAGGTAAAATTGATATGTCTATTTTTAGTAAATAAGTTTTGTCATTTTGGTGTTATTTTGTAGTTGTATGCAAAGTGTTTGATGAAATGTGCATACATATATTTAAATAATGTTATAAAGTTATAAAGTCATAATTTAATATTATATGTGATAAAGTGAAATATTAGCATGTACGACAAAGTCATAAAGTGACTTATGAAATGAAATGCAAATGTAAGCTAATGCAAGTCAAATGTAATGGTGAGGTATCAAGTAGTTATAGGGTGCAACTAATATTTAGTTGTATAAATATGATCCTTACCTCATTACTTCGTATGGAAGGGTTAATGGAGGTATGCGAATGATGGATTGTTATTGTTGGTTGTAAATGTACAATTATGCCAAAGGGAGAGTCCATTGTTGTAACCAAATAAATATGTGTAACGTTGTATTTGAAATAAACCCTAAAATATCATTACCATATAAATGGCATATTGTATGTGATTGCTATATAATTGTTGTTAATATAAAATCTGCATATTTTATTTATTATTTGTTGTTATTGTACATTGCTTGTGTGTTGTTATTTTAAAGTGCTGTAGATCTAGAAATGTATTAAAGTAGAAATGAAATTGAGTTTTAGTACATTAAAAATAATTTCTATATTTTGGCACCGTTTCCTCTACAACATTAGCTCAAGTCTCATGATATGGACTTCTAAACAAAAAAACCCGTGGAAAGGAGAACACCGACAACAATGGAGAAAGGTAGATTGTAGAGGGATTGTACAATTGTACAACTGATAATTATACAAATGATTGTCATTCAAATACATTACTAAGTTTTTGAGTTGGTGTGCATTGTACAAAGAGAGACTATCATATGATTTGCATTGACTATTCAAGTGGAATGCATCATATGAATAGAGTTTTCTATGCAAATCGAATCAATAGTACAAAAATAATCTATTGTACTAATGAGGTAGTTGTACGACAATTCCATATTAGCCAAATTACATATTTCATACAAATAAACATGTTAAATAGAAAATTGTGTACAAGTACAAGCAACTATACAAATAGGTAGAAGAACTATACAAACCAAGTTCAACCAAAGTTAAAAAAAAGGTGTTGATGGGGAATTGCATGTCCTAGAAGAGTGTTTGACATCAAAATAATTACAAGTATTGGTGCATGATGGTGAGTGGGATGAGAGTCCAACATCAGTGCAAATGAAATAAGGTATGTCCAACAGTGCACTAGATGGGATTTCGACATTAGGAAATAGTATATTGGTGTGCTCTATCGTGATTAGGATGAGAATACAACATTAGAGCAACTGTAGGATGGAATATGTTTTAGTAATAAGAAAGGGAGTATAGTGGAAGAGAAATTGTAGGGTAATGCACCTAATGCTATGCATAAGTGAGAGATAAATAAATAATTATTACAAATAAAAATCCAACCTATCAAATTGAAGGCCAATTTGGGCATATCATGCAAATATCCATTGTTTCATGAAGAATCAATAGAAGACCTAGTTACACATTGGAGAATATTTTGTACGATGTGAGAAAAATTTGGAAAAATAATGAAGTAGATTGGAGGTGATTATTCCTTGTGATATTTCATGGATTTGTAATAGACTGCTATATGAAATAACTAGAGTACAAGTACCAAACATGGGAAGAATTACACGATGCATTTGTGCAAGAATTTTGGTTGTATGATAATGATGATGCAATCATTGCTAAAATTTATAGAATGTAACAAGGTGAGAATAAATCTATTCATTCATATAATAAAAAATTGAGTGGGTTGTTTAACCATTTGCAGAAATACCAATCAAAGGCATTAAAAAGGATGTGGTTCATAGATGAACTTCTTCCTACGTATCGAATGAATATGAAGATGTTCCCTCTACGATCATACTAGGAGGCTTTAGATTATGCTTTTATTTGGGAAAGTGATGCAAAAACATCATCAAACTATGAAATTCATGTTAATGTAGGCATAAGTAACTTTGAGGATGAAAGTGATTCTAATGTTGAGGATGACTAACAATCAGAATGATGATTTTGGGTACGATAGTAGTCCCTTGTTCAAGTGTTAGAGCCAATAATTTAGGGAAGGAAGTGACTTCAAATAAAATAATGATAAATTTGAGAATGAGTGTGACTTGGATATTGCAAGATCATCACTATAGATATATGCAACACAAAGTGAGATTATATGAAGGAGGGAAGACACTAGCAATGCGGTTTGTGATAACTAATAAATAAATAAAAATGTAGAATACAATATGATACTAAGGGTAGACCCATTGTACAATGTTTGAAATGCCAATTATGGGGGCACTTTGCATGTGAATTTTGAAGTGTTGTAATTCAAGATAAATCAATTATGCATACAAATGTCACAACATCAGAGAAGAGTTATCACCCTTGCTAAGAATTAGAGGAGGTGAACTTGATGAGATTTTTTGGATTTGAGGATGTGGACTTGATCTCAATAGAGGGTATTCAAACAAAATAGTCAATCTTACAATTGGAGGATGCCATTCAAATGGAACAATCTATCATACAACCAAAACTATACAATGTGAGATCATACAAAATGAAATCGTACAAGATAAAATCATACAAAGTAGAACCGTACAAACCAAAATCATACAAAGTAGAATTCTACAAAGTAGAACCATACAAGCAAAAATAATACAAAAAAATCATATAGAGTGGAGCCCTACAAACCAAAAATTGTACAAAGTGGAACTGTACAAGCCAAAATTGCATAAAGTGGAACTGTACAAGGAAAAATCATATAGAGTGAAATTGTACAAGGAAATCATATAATGAGACTGTACAAAGTGGAACTGTACAAAGAAAAATCATACAAAAAGAAATCATATAAAGCAAAATCATAGAAAGTGTTATCTCTTGGACATTTTGAGTCCTCTAAGTCAAATTTTTTCATTGATGTCACCTGATAGAGTTATCACTCATCTAAAGGAAAAAGATTCATCAGTACAAAAGTGAAAGGAAAAAGGCTCCATAATATTTTAATATTATTGGGAGCACAGGTTAAGTTATTGGTTTATAAAAACCCAATGTGGGTTATTGCAAAGGTTAAAAAGGAGGTTTAATAATTATTTATAAATTATTTAAATTCACAAGGAATTTAAATTTTAAAAATAATATTTAATTATACCAAGATGGGGCATTAAAACAAGGTTCTAAGGTTTAATTAAATTAAACCTAAGGTTGGTTCTTTTTAATTTATAATATTTAAATTTAAATTAATTATAAATTAAAAATCACGCCGACGTCGAAATTATTCGAAGCGTCGATGTGATTGCAAAAGAGGAAAAGGCATTATATAAATGCCATCAAAAATATTTACCAAGGCATCCCTTGAAATAATTATTCAAAGCGCATGCAAAAATATTTTGTTTTTTCGAAGGCCTTACGATTTATGTAAAGGCTAAATTTGTGAAGGTTTGGAGGCTCTAAGTGCAAATGCAAGCATGGCCCAGTGGTATGTTGGCTTGGTACTAAAGAGGAGGTCCCACGTTCAATTCATGTGAGGCATTTTGGATTGTAAGGAAGAAGCTCTTGAAGCACTTGTTGTTTTTTGGGGGAGCACTATTCGTGGAAAATTTATGGTGGATGTGTCATTTTAGACACATCAGGGCGTGTGGCCCAACGAAAGCTTGACTGGGGCTAAGGCATTGGGAAGGATAATGTCGGGGGATCGAATCCCACCGAGGGCAAGGCAAGTGGATTTAATTTTTGATGTTTAATATTTTAATTTTTGCCAAGGTTGCCTAAGAAGAAATAAGGATATGGTATGCCCTAGAAAAGATAGAGATTTAATCTGATTTTATTTTTGGAAGTATATCATATTATATATCATTGGAAAGCTCTTTTCGAGAGATATTTGTTTATATTTCTTAGAGGGAGAAATAAGGTGTGTGCAAGGAGATATTTTTGGTTTTGTCAGGAGTTTCAAAAGTAAGTTTGATTCATTCTTTTGAGATTTTATCTTTCATAAGAGGGTATGGTGCATTTTATTGAGTAGAAGTAATAAGATTTAATCGAGATATTATTTTTACTATTGTATTATTACTCAAGACCTCTAAACCTTTTTGAGATTGGAAAAATAAAATGTGTTGAGTGTGGCATATTTAGTGGATAACTCATAAGGCATCAAAAAGGTATGGGCAATATTTTTCATTGACTTATTTGGGTGATTGATTTTTAAAAATATCTTTGGAGAGAAAAGGATTGATTGTGGTTTCCTTTTTGAGGAGTTGTTGGTTTAATGCTTCAAGGTTTTCTAGTTTGAGAGTTGTTATTAAACCTTATTTTATAAGCATTGTTGTTGAAGCCAATTGGTCATGTAAAGAACTTGAACTTGAGTTAAGAACATGAGTATCATTGTTATGTGAGATTTGTTGTTGAGCATTTTTGGAAACATTTTGAGTTGGTTGATACATGCTTGGACTAGGGTTTGAGAAAAATATTGTTCCTTGAGGTGATTGGTTGAGTAGAGTTGATTGAGCCTAGTCAAGTAATTGTGTGAAGTGGTTGTTCAAGTTCCATGAAACAAACTATTCTATATTCCCATTTGAGTTGAGATTGAGATTTGAGAGTAGAACATATAGAGTCTCTAAAAATTCTCTTTATGCTTATATGAGATTGATTTGAGTTGATATTGGAATTTGAGTATAGAACATATTGAGTCTCTAACAATTATCTTTATGCTTCTATGAGATTGATTTGAGTTGAGATTGGGATTTGAGTATAGAACATATTGAGTCTCTAACAATTCTCTTTATGTTTCTATGAGATTGAGATTGAGTTGAGATTGGGATTTGAGTATAGAACATATTGAGTCTCTAATAATTTTCTTTATGCTTATATGATATTGAATTGATATATTGATTGAGAATTAATTATAGAACATATTGAGTCTCTAACAATTCTCTTTATGATTCTATGAGATTAGACAAGTTCTGTGTGAGCTTGTTAAACTGATTTGAGGTAAATCTTTGAGAAGGCTTGTGGACTAATTTTTTGTAAGATTTTGTGGAAGCTTGTTATGCAAATTTGAGGAAGTCCTAGAGAGGACTTATTGAGTAGATTTGGAAAAGTCCTATAGAGGACTTATTGAGCATATTTGGACAAGTCCTAGAGAGGACTTGTTGAGTAGATTTGAGTAGGTTCTGTGTGGACCTATTGAGAAGATTTGAACAGGTTCTGTGTGGACCGGTTAAATAGATTTGAGCAGGTTCTGTGTGGATCTATCGAGTATATTTGAGTAGGTTCTGTGTGGACCAGTTGATAAGATTTGAGAAGGTTGTGTGTGGACCTATTAAGCATATTTATGCTAGACCAAATAAACTATGTTTAGTGTATATTTAAGTGGACTTGTGCTAGACCGAATGAACTATGTTTAGTGTAAGATATTGAGTAGAGTTGTGCTAGACTAAATGAACTATGTTTAGTGCAAGATATTGAGCAGAGTTGTGCTAGACTAAATAAATTGTATTTAGTACAAGATATTGAGAAGATCTATGCTATACAGACTAGACTGTGTTTAATATAGTATTGAGATAGAGCTTTGGAGGTAACAAAGTATAGATGATAGAGTATTAGTGGATAGAGATACAACATCCAGGACAATTGAAGATAGATTGAGTGAGGAGTCTTCAAGTGGAGATAGATCCACCAGTCAGTGCAGCATAGAGACAGAGTCTTATAGAATATCACTAGCCATAGCAGAAGGGAAAATAATTCTCCTATGGAAGAGATCCACGAACTTGAGATTTAGGGGATCAGCATCTCCTTTGGACAGAGGTCCATAAACATTGTAATTGGGAAGGATTTCCATGATATTATTTGAGAAATATTTAGAATAAATATTTTCTCTATGGAGGTAGCCCATATTGGGTGAACCACATTAAAATTGGTGTCTCTATTGTGTGTGATGACTTGTGCATTGCTTTGGTTATTGCTATTAATATTGCCATTTATTATATTGATTAATACTATTTGGGAAAGGAAATTAAAAAATGGTCTTATACTATTCACCCCCCTCTCAGTATAAGCTTATATTCTTCATTATCATATAAGGAGGAACCGTACAAAGTAGATTTGTACAAAGAGAAATCATACAAGGAGAGAGCATATAAGGTGGAATCGTACAAGTTGGAGTCATAAAATGACATGTCATACAAGGCCTTGTTTTTCACAGAAGTTTTGTATAAGGTGCTACCATACAAAGAAAATAATATCCATCAGTTGTTAAGACAATGCATTTCAAGTCCAAGGTGCAATCATCTAGAGCCTGAAAGAAGTAAAGTGGAGTTGAGGGTTAGCTATTTAAGTGGATTGAGTAAAGACTACCAAAGTTTTGATGATGAGAAAATTTTGGTTTTTATAATGATGGTTTTAGTAGCTTCATCTATGATATTTTGGGAAACTACCTAGAACCCTACAAGGATGTTATTCCTCGATCCCACCCTGTATCATGATAGGGTATGTGTGAAGGGTGTTTCCCATAAACCATGAAAGGGGTGCTACAAATTCTTCTTGTTTTAAAAGACCTCATTACCTTTGTGACTATATAACTAATTTAATTTAAATTCTATGCCCATTATCTTTTGCTTTTCTTCCCAATATTTACCTTTGTCTCATATGATTGTAGCATATTTGATTCTCCTTAGAGTTTTAGAAAAATAAAATATAGTTTTCTCTATTATTATTGGGTCAATATGTCTCCACTCATCTTTTACTATATTTATAAATTCTTCATATTCCAACCAAATAGCATTGAATTTTGAAAGATCTTACTAGTTTCTCTTGATCTTTTTCTAATTGTAATAAAATCATTGAATGATCATATCCCCAACCCTGATATATTCAATTCCTTAGTATTTTTACTTTAACTATGAGGTTTTTAGACACTAAAAATCTATTCAATATTTTATAAATACCTTTTCTTCCAAATATTTGATTCCTCCAAGTGGGAACTAATTTAATGGGTTCTACATCACACAACCCTACATTCTATATTTTCTATAGGAAAAATTTAGCAAGGGGATCCATTTTGACCTCCTCTCCCCATATTTCTACTCTTTTGGTTACAAAATTTAAATCCCCTCCCACCACTATATTTCCTCTTTTTAAAAAGTCTTGTATAAAGAATTCTTCCCAAAAATACCTTCTACTACCATAAGGACAATATAAATTGACTACATAAATCAACTTACCTAGCTCCATAGAATGTAAGTCTATAACCACACCTACCTCAATATATACCTTATCAACTATCTAGAAGGAGGAATTCCATCCTATTACATTCCTCTCTGATATTCCTTTTGAGTCTAACCCTACAAAGTTATAATTTTATAGGAGAGAGGTGAGTATGGCTATTGCTTTTTTTACATCCAACATAGTCTCTTGGATTAAAATTGTAGACACCAAATCCTAGCCACTTATCATCCTTGCATCTGCCCAATCACAACCATCCATTATATAAATATTAGATATAAGTATATAAATATTTTATATATTAATATTTATATATTTAATATATATATATATATGTAAATAAAATCACAACCATTCATCACAATCCAATCTCAGCCATCCACTTAACTTGATCCGTGTCACATTTTTAAGATATAATCTTAGCCATCCATTATGTTTTAATATTGATTGCACATTGGTGTCATCAAAACCCTAGCATATGGAAGGCAAGTTATAAATAATCATTTACTTTCATGAATGAAGGTTAAGTGTTCAAGCAAATAGTTAAGTATTGTGATTAAGTGATTTTTTCTCACATTCATATTGGCCCCAAAACCCTAGCATTCTGCTATCATTCCCCTTGCAGTAACTATTGAATCCTCTATTTTCAGTCACCAAAACCCCTATGAACTAGATTTGGTTCTACAGTGCACTCCATAGAAACCCTCGAATACCTCCCAGCATCTCATGAATACTTTTGAGCATTCCAAGAACACTATAGGGTGTTTGTCACCGGTGTTGAATGCTTCCAAGCCTTTTCTAACTTTTTAGTTTATTGTCACCATACCCTCGAAGACTTTTGAATGTTCATACAAATTTAGATCATAGACATAGGAATGCAGATAATAACAATAGATATTCTTGACAAGGTAAAATATTTTATTGTTTATATCTTACATTTTTTGCATTTGCTTGCATTTCATTATTTACAGTACTAGGGTTTTGTAGATTTATTTCAAAGAGGGCCTCACATAGTGGAGCCCTCTCATATGCTATTGACCTCTTGGTGCTGTTGATCTATTTTTAGGTGTAGGAGCTACATTATTGAAAGTTTTTCCAGCTAGGGTGGCCCCGCATGGATACTCAAGCCCACCCCAACTTGTTTGGAGAAAAAACAAGCATTAAAGGCACCAGCTATTCTTGTGAATGAGGGTTTTGTAACCCTAAAAATTGTAACATTGTATCAAAGGTTGTAAAGCAAGTTGTAACCCCATATTTAGGGTTTATATATTATACACTTTGGAGATCCAAGCTCCCCCCAATTCCATATTAACAAGATTATTCATTTTTTTCAATATTGTGTTGATTTGTTTTTGATAAGATTGCTTTCTTTGGTGTTGCTTGTTTTTATCTTAAAAAATGGTGATCACGATGGGAACCACAAAGGGTTTTATATTTTAATTTACCTTATATTTTTATCTACATTTTTGTATTTATGTTGCAATTTTTTAGATATTTGATCGTGTAAAAATCATGAAACTAGGGTTTCAAGAAGTAGCAAAATTTGATCTATAGTTGTACGGATGCCCTGCAACATTCAAGGGATGCCTTATCATGTTTGGGAGACACTTCATAATATCTAGGATATGCCTAACCATGTTCAAGAGAGTTGGGAAGAAAAAAATGTAGGCTTTCTGGTAAGTCTAAATCAAAATCCTACCTTCATTTTTCTTTGTTTTAAAGAGAGACTGAACAAAGGAAATACTTACTTTCTACTTAAAAAGCAATATTTTTTTTATATTTTTAGGCATTTATAAATACTACTTCATATAGTTTACACATAGGCTATATTTGCATTTGTGCATCCATGCTAATTGCATCATAATAAATTTAATTTTTTTGCTATTTGTGGTGTTTTATTTTTACCTAAGTGTTGCTTGCAATGAAATGAAAAGAAAGCATAAATAGCTGCATTTTTAGGCTAAATTCTCCCACATTTGCTTCTTTTAAATTGGAACCAACCATTGATATTCGATCATACTCCCACTATTGGAATCACTTGATGATTTAGGGTGGATCTTAAGTGGTGTACCCTAGGTTATTTTGAGGGAACTTGGTATTAATATCCTTGGTCACTAGCTTAGCTGAGTAAAAATAGGTTTTTTGTAACTACATGGATACTATAGACAACTAAAAATTTATAAAAAAATCACACACAAGCATGCATCACTTTAAACATCAATGCTTTGGACTTCATCACCAACCATTGATCAAGACTAGCGATGGTGGGCTTCATATCCATCCGTTGTCTTGCCCCATAGACACCATAGTATCCCATGAGTGGTTTTCTAGATTTCATCACTAGGAAAATCCTCATTTGCCATCCACCTTAGGACTTCATCCTACATAGTAGTCTAGGCTTAGGCATACATCAAAACACACCAACTGCATTAAAAAAAACACTATTACATCATAGGATTTAATTTCTTGTTTGATTCTATGTGCCTTCCATTAACATTCCATATTCTCACACACATTTCCCACATTCACTACCCCATTTGATTCATTAGCTTATGGTTTTAACTCAAATCCAAGAAAGAATCATGAGTCAAGCATCCACTAGCCAATCCACTTCATCCATGGAGTGCATCACCTCTTTCCTAGCCATTTTTGTGGCTAACCCTACAAGTGTGATACAAACAAGCCATTCTGGTCTTTCTACTAGACCTTCACATTATATATTTACTTCAAATGTATATGTGAATGAAAGGGCTATTCAAACTTCCATCCCAAATATCAAGCCTTCCACACCTACTGACACCCGTATAAGTACATAGACATGGATAAGATTAGACTTTATCTAAGGCCAACCAGATCAGTCTTAAAACAACTCAAAATTCCACATAGTTAAGTTACTTCTTTTTAGAAATAAATTTTTCATTCACATCCACAAAACTTCACCCAAACCTACACCAATCCACTTTTTGCACCTTTGCACCACATCTCCACGTCAACATAGCCAAATACCTTCCATTCCATCTACCCACACTACCACTTACACCAATCCACTTTATGAAGCACATGTCAATGTAGCTTCACATATTCCATCTACCATGCCATCCACTACTCCTCATTTAGTTGTGATTCCTTTCACAACTTATCCCCTATAAACTTCCACCAACATGGTCAACATTCACACCTCACCACCATCCTCTTCCATCACACCATCTGCTTTAGAAATTGCCATACAGAAAGCATGATAGCACCTTAACAAACTACTCATGGGCTAGCAAGATGCTAGGTATTTTTACCAACAACAAATACAAATAGCAAATTTCAAGCCACATAGCACTCCAAGCCAACACACCTATTTCACACCTGACCTATCTTGGGTGTTGCCATCTTCTTAGGGTGTTATACCCACATATCCACTCACTCATATCAATTACACTTCCACAACCTAGCATAGTCACATTCCTCAACCTCATCTCAATTTCATTAAAAACACTCACTTCACCACCAAGTTCACCATCAGGCTCAAAATCATCACATACCCCTCAACTCATCCAGCCATCAACATCATATTCCATTTCAACAATACACCAATTCACATACCCCACCTTCACATAATCAACAAGTAATTCAAGGTTTCTCCACACATGAAGAAGACCCTAAAATCATAGTGATGCAACAAAATATTGATATCTTTATTTGGTATACTCCTAGTATGATGTACTAGAAGCGTACCTTGAGACAACTAGTCAATCAACCTATCCATCCTTTAGTACCATCACTGCCATATCTGATAGATTTTACAATACCAAAATTTAACAAATTTAAGGGGACTAAGGATCCTCAAGAGCATATAAGCATATTTATTCACCCATACTTCAGAATTCAATATCAAGATGCTTTTATGCTCATAATATTTCCTCGGACATTGGGAGAATATGCTCAAGATTGGTATAATCATCTACCTCATTACAACATTTTCATATTTAAACAATTGGTAGATTGATATTTGGCAATAATTTCCCTTAATTTTTACAAAAATACCACATTGACTGACCTATACAACCATTAATGTAATTATTGGATGTATTTTTCAAAGATTTTGCTTGAACGGTTTAAATTTTGGATCGAGTATCATATTTTGCATGACCAAAAATGGGTTAAGACCTGACATGTCTTTATAAGAACAAGCAAATTCTTCTCTCTTTTCTTTCAAGAGAGCTACAATATTGGCTTGTTCCTATGGGAACATATTGTGTCCCATATTGATATTTCTAGGAACTGTGTGATCGATGCCGATATCCACATCAATTTTTTTCTCAAATGACATGTGGGATCCCTCCTCGAGCTGATGGGGTGTAGGGATTAAATGAACATCATCTGCTAGATTTCGAGAATTGACCACTTCTTTAGGCTTTATGTCTACATGAAAAACATCTTCAGAGGGTCTTTGGAAGAAATGAAATGATTGTAACATCTCTTCACAAGGGAAAAACTCAATAGGTGATAGGGAGATCGTGGCATGATCAAAATCAATGGCCTCATAGTTGAGGTGCAAATATTTTAAAGGGTCATTGGGATTATGAAGTGGCATGGTCTGATCAATGGAAACCATATTTATGTATGGTAGATGGTTTCCATTGATGGGTGGAAATATTGTATCAAATATGTATGACCTCAAGTGCATCAAAGGTGGTTTATGTAGAGGTGGAATGACTGGATGAGGTCTAGGAGGAGCCAGGATGATTGGATTTTTAGTGGTAATAGCCATCATAAAATGAGTATCCTCCTAGGTAACATACGAAGGTAGAATTAATCAAGATCATTAAGGGGTTCAATAGCAAATGATTCATCTTCTGAGTTACCTGTAGCAATGGATATTGTGTCAACCTCATAATAATATGAATCAATGGATATGTCATCATGATATTGAGTGGATCTACTACCCTATTCAATCCAATCATTCTTAGGATCATTGGATCAGCCAAAATCTTCTTGGTCATTGATCTCTTCTTCTGTATCAAATATACAACCACTTATGTGTTGTCAATTAGAGGATGAAATAGAATTCATGTGAACCTGGTCATTAAGCCATTGAATGTGGTGAGGACTTAGATACGCTAAAATTATATCATCCTCATATTCTTCAGATGCCTCACTAGAAGATTCAAAAGGCTCAATATAAACCATTATTATGGGAATATGATCTCCTAGTAGATGAAAATAACTTGGATCAGTGTAATCATTCTCATCAATATCATCCTCAAATCCTATGGTCATGTGTTGGACGGAGTCTGCAAGGAGTTAGTATGGCATACACACAAAATACCCTAAGCTAAATTTATCTATAGGGATTTAATCCTATGGTTGGTAAGGTATTTGAAGACCCTGTTTGTATTGACCAAGACCATTCCTATGCCAATGGCAGTGGTAAAAGTACCACAAAAAAAACTTTTGGTTTGATATATAGTTGACATTCCCTAAAAATAGCTCATCATCATCTACCACCATAGGGGATAGACTTGTAGAATCATAAAAACCCTCATAAATAAATTTTATTTGGTTCAAGGGCACCCTTAAGGGCACAATGGTACCAATGGGTAGTGAAGGCAAGCAAGGTATGCCAATGTCTTGCACGGACTCAATGAGTGGAGTGAATATGACATTCTGTACCAAATACTCAATGAGTCCAAGATTGGCCAAATGAACCGTGACCTATGGTGAGGTGGATGAAGATGATGGGGGTGTGGCTTGGAATAACTCATGCATAGAAATATATTATTCTTCCTCATCCATTTTAGTTGGAGCATATTCTACTGAGATGGTGGAAATGTATGGGATAATCTCCTTGATTGACTCCAACTTTTTCTTGCTCGAAGGAGCTGAGGATGAAAATGGGATATTAGGAGAAACCAATGATGGTGGTGGACCTAAAATCTTAATGGGATCATTAGCTCTAATGTCTAGATGCATGGATGGTAGGGTAGACTCATGCGAGTAGTGCACTACGTTACAATACTTGAAGATATCTAGATCAACATGAACCACATGAACTTGCCCTTCATGTATATACTTGAGACACTAATGCAAAATGGATGGGACACACTTCATATACCTCATATAGGGTCTCATAAGCAATATATTATACTGCATTGCACCCTCTAAGATATGGTATAATGTAGGAATAGTCTTTAGCCCAAGATAAAAAGGACTATTGTACCGACAATGGAGCATAAAGCATCATTAAATGCTTGGAGGGTGAATGTATATGCTACAATGTGTGAGGTTGGAATGCTAAGTTTCTCTAATGCATCATTTGTTATGATTTTTATTAAGAAAAATATTTCAATAAAGACCCATTTGTAGATAATTCGATTCACACTAGCAATCATGTGTAGTGGAGGATTAGACCCAGTAGTGGGAGTTACCTTGATATCATGATCATGAAATGTTATAACAGGCTCTCTACAATGTTGAATGTGCCCCACAAAATTTATAAAATAATTGGGATCTTAGGGCTACAATTCAATTGATTTTATAATCTCCATTAGAGCTTCTCAGTATGGTTGTGACTATTGTATGAGCTCACAAATGTAAATTTTGGCTGATGTCATATGTAGACTTTGGGTAAGCCTACTTCTGATCATTACCACCAGGTGGGGTGGAGGACATTGGTTAGTATTTATTTGTAGAAAATGCTATGATGTGGAAGGAGTATTTATCAAGGCTATAGGTGGTGAAGCTTGATTCATATACCTCTTGTTTAATGTCACAATATTAACCCCTGATTGGGTGAGTTCATATGGATTTTATTGACCTATTAGGCTTGATCTACATAAACCTCATGTATCAATAGTGGATCCTTAAATATGGCTATCTGTTGATTTTTTGTTGTGATAGGATTCTCGATTTGAAGTTCATTCTTGTCAAGCATATCCTGTACTTTATTCTTAAATATGATGTATGATTGAATGTCATGACCATTTAATCAATGATAAGGATAGTATAGGTCCTCTCAGTACCACTTAGGTTTGGTTTTATTAGGATCCAGGGGATGGATCTCTAGCAAGTTGATAGCCTTGGCATTGCATAATAAATTAAAAAGGGACACCAAAGACTTTAAAAATGGTGTATAATTGTGAGATAGGTAGTGTTGTTGTTTCCTTTGCCCCTGATTATTTTGAGGTTGATTATGCTGTGTAGGAGGGGGTTGGGCCTGAAAATTGTTTTTTTGTGGCATATTTTGCTTTGTAGACCCTAAAACATTCAAGATAAATTGATTAAATGATGAGAGTTTCTATTTAACATGGTTTCCCTTTATGTTTTTGTTCCATTCCTTCTTCTAAATTTTAATTTCTCCTTCTTTAATCTTAATCTCCTCTATAACCTTAGCTTGATCTAGATCTTCCTTGAATATATAATATTGTTGTAGTTGTAACAACAATGAGATCTATTTTGAACAAATCCTTATGAATAAATGAGTTAGCTCCATCATAGGCAAGGTAAATGATAACTTTGAAATGATCGCTCACCACCTATTTCCATAGTCCAAAATTGGTTCATCATCGAATTGATGAAGATAATATAAATCAATCAAGGTTACTTTCTTCTTTATACTAAATGAAAAGCTTTCTAGGAATTCATTTGCAATTTGTTCAAAGTTATGAATGTTGTGCCTTGGTAAGTTATTGTACCACTCTAGGGTTGGGCTTGAGACCATTATAAAAATGGTCCTCAATAACTATCCTAAAGTTGAAAGTATAAGTTCATGAAACTAGTGACATGCTCCTATGCATCATCATCCCCTTTAAAATTATCAAACTTAGGCATTTCAAAATGCTCCAAATATGGCGGAGATGAGATATAAGGATGGAGTTGTTGGTTGTAAAGTTTATTTAGTATGGGTATCTTGTAACCCATTTCTGAAGCTTATTTTTCTAGTGATCTAATGCGCTCAGTGAGTACCTTGTAATCTTCAAAAAAATGATCTCATATCCTTGCCTTTACCATCAAGGAGGAGGTGGAATATGTCTACTGGGTTGAGGTGGTTGATCATGATCATCAACCATGTCCTCATAGATAGACTTGGGGTACCCCTGATCCTAATACTTCGACCCTAAGTCCTCATAGACCTCATGCTCCTGTTGAGCATTATTTATTTGATGTTTTTGAAGCCTATGTTTTTGAGGGGGTGCATGAGGAGGATAGTTCTAAATGGGTCTATGTGGTAGTTTTTGATGGTGTACCATGTGCTTCTGATGGATCTACTAACTATATGTAGTTTATGTTGGAATCACCTTATGCATGGCCATTTGCAATCTCTCTTGATGTAGCCTTTCTTGGTACACCTTATGCTCTTGCAACCTCTACTAACTCAACTAAAATTGCTCATCCAAGCATTGTTTATCCAAATGAAGTTGGTTCAACATTGCTTGTTTATCAGAATTATTCCTAAGGGCTTGATCTAGCTAGTCAGTAGTGTGAGGCCAATTAACCTCATATTAATACGAAGCAATTTGTCTTGCTCTACAGCCCTAGAAGCTATCTATTTTCCATTATCAAATGAAGTTGCATTAACCTGATATTCAGGCTTATATGTAAGCTCTACATACTTAATTGGTGTACAGACACAATGCGCTTGCATGGAATACTCTATTTGAGGAGTAGGGATATTATCAAAATTCTCCTCCTCCTCATGGATAAGGACTGTATGAGCAGACATGGATTTCTAAGTAGGACGATGAGTGTTGTACCTATTTAAATAGACATATTACTGACTCATCCATGGATGTTCAAGTGGAGTTGCTTGATCTTTTAACCTGGTCCATGGATTGTACTCTTGATCATGCTTTAACTGGTGTATAGAGTGAGATGGAATGTAAACTCATGACATCGGCCTATTAGGACCCTCTCCATGTTAAAGAGTATATATGTGGGAATCATAAGAAGTATTTTGACCATGGAGGTCATCACTATGATCATATTGAGTACTAAAAGATGCATTCTGGATAGGGACTTCCTCTAGGTCAGAATCTTTGTAAAAACTAGGATGTCATTCAAGAATGGTCGTATCCTCTGGACTAATACAAAGGATTTTTGTGCCTTCTTGAAAATATTTTGTGATGCTAGCCCTTGATCAAGATTGGCTATGTATGGTTACTATGGTATTGATTAAACAAAAAAGAAACACACAAGTAAAAAAATTTGATTATCTCAATTAATTTTTAAGTGTGATTCCCTATACTATTTAGTGCATTTTTATGTTGAAAACCCCTAACTCCTATGAAACTAAGGGTAAACAAAATAGAAAACTATTAAAAGGTAGTTTTAGTACACCCCCTATTGGAGAGTGCAATCCAAATGGAAAAAACCGGTTTCCTATTGGATATTGGCTCAAGGGTAATCCTAAAGAATCACAATTACCCCCCAAAGGGAGGTCACATTGTCTAAGTCCATCTACTCTCCTAATACCTAGGGTAAGGCCCCATAGGCTTTCACTTCACTCTCGATCAATCTTGGACAAAAAAAATAGTTGTGTTCCATTTTTTATTAAGCCCCATGGTAAAAGGGCATTACTAATCCTTCCTACTCTGGGTGCACCCAAGAGTAGAGGACCTCCTAGAAATGAATTCCAAGAAGCCACTTGATTTTAGCCACTAAGTTTTTATGGTGCGATCCAATGGGTGGAGATGAAGCCCATCATTACTTGCCTCGATTAATTACTGGTGATGAAATCTATCTCATTAATTTTAAAATGAAATGTGGTGTGTGGGGTTATTTTTATTTTTATGTAAAAGAAAGGAAAATCACCAAGCACTCCATGCTCTTTCACTAATGCATAAAAATAATATTTAAAATTCAAATTTCTAAGTAATTAACGTTTAATTTTTAGAAATCTATAATATGTAAAACCCTACATAAGTAGCCTAGAGTCAAGTAGTAAGCAATCAAACCAAAAAGCAGTAGACAAGGGGCCATCTCACAGAGATATGGATTCAGATAGGGGTTATCCTACTTAGGGGCCATCTGGACCAAAGACTATCACAAATAGAGGCCTGATACTTATGATTGTATGTACCTAATCTCTACAACCTAAACATTTTCTATAATTTTTGCTCAAGAAACACAGAGAAATAGATCAAATGTACTCATCGTGAAAGCCTATGTTTGACAATGTTCTAGTTGTCTACTTTTTTTCTCTCTAACATGAGGCCATATTCTAAAGATACGGTTTCCATATGGAGGCCATCTATGTGACAGATGGTTGTTGAATAGGGGCCATTTCTATAGCAAACAATTAGACATGTAACATGCAAAAATAAAGATAAACAAAAATCAACCGAATAGATAACAATCAGGGACTACATCCCACCATGATCACCACTAAAATGTTGAAAAACCATGCTACCCATACAACAAAATAAAAGTGAAAACAACACTTATAACCACCATAATGACAAGTGGTTAATAAGAAAATAATGCCTCCTTTTATTAATCAATCAATTGTTCCTCAAAATGATTACAAATATATCCCTCTTAGGGATTCACTACCACTTTGATACAATGAGTTATATTCATGAACAAATGGGTGCACTACATAGGGTTCTTATTGCATCCACAAACCATATTGAAGAGGTTGTATTCGTGACCTCCACAAGGGGTGATGATATTTGAATTCTTGTGATATTCCTTCCTCACATAAAACTTGTATTGTGCACACAAGGAAACAAATGTGATAAATAGCATGTGTGGATGTAATGATAATTGAAAATGATAAATAACAAAAATATGATAAGTGCATGCATGAAATAAAGTCTAATGATACTAAAATACAAATAATTAAGTTGCTAAAATATATCAAAAAAAGAAAATGAATAAAATATATTTGAACCCTAGGAGCCATATCTATGTTGGATGGTCATACCTACAGGTTATATCTTAGAGAGACAAACACTAATCCATGATTATTTTTCTTCGGCTGATGTGAGGGTGACTCCTAGGTTCGATCTATGGTGTCTTTGGTGGATTTTTGCACTTTGCGGGATTAGCTTTATGGGTCTGGATCGGTCTTCGAAGTAAGCATGTGAGGTCGAGTGAAATAAGGAAATGCACATCTCTATCCCTTGGAGCATTTCAATATCATTTCTTTCTTATAGGGGTGATATGATAGCACTTCGATTCCCACAAAATATGTTGGATCTCTAGTCAAAATCCAGTAGCACTTCATTTCTTAAAATTTGAGGACTATATACATTTTTGAAAGAGGGGTGAGCACTATTATATAGATTTCTCAAAAGGAATCTAATAATAGTGCTAACTTGCACATGAAAAAGTGAAGGAGCAATTCACATTAAGAAAGTAAATGTTTTTCTTTGATTATCTCATAAAAACTGATTGTATCATGCTTTTTGTCTAATTCAAGCTCATGCACACACAAAATTATAGTGTGAGTTCATGTATGGGTTTAACTAGTAGTTTTGGATACCAGTTATATCCCATATTTTTTTTAATTCTACTTTTAGTGTGACCATCCTAGGGTAGGACGACCCTGATTGGGGTCCATCCCTTGGTAGGATGGCCTCTAGAGGTCATCCCTAGGAGGGACAGACAGGGTTACAAAGGAAAATATCCCTTGTTTGAGTGGTGAAAACCACTATTTAAGCCCTAAGGCTACCCAAGTTGGGTCATATGGTCTTTAGGGAGTCCATATAGGTAGTCTCAATATGACTCCTTTTAGGTGTTTATAGAAATATTCCTTTCATGAAGTATGGTTCATTATATGTATTTTGAAGATTTCTCCTATTATAAAAATGTTGAGATGCTTCTATTCTTCTTTATCATTTATCCATTTTCAAATATTTTAATTCCTTTGAAGTTTAAATACTTTTTAATACAAAGTAAATTTAAATCCTATTTAATTCTTTGAATTTGTAATCCTTATTGCTCCAAAGTTAATCACTTGTAATTTCAAATTCAAACTTTTAAAAATAAATTTGCAAATTTAAATTCTTAAATTTTTCTAAAGCTTTGAAGTAGCAAACCTTTTATCTCCCTAATAATTAAATTTGCAAATTTTATAAATCTTCAAGTTCTTCACATTTCTAATTCCTCAAATATCAAAATATTTTCTAAATATTAAAAAATATATATATTTTTAGAATAAGATGTAAAATATTAATTGCAAATATCAAATTTAATTCAATAAGGTTGAAAACCTTATTTTGTTTTTGGTAGATAAGATACTATAGCATTAATACCAAGTTTTACAGGTTGACCCAAAATCTTTTACAAAAATCAGCCCAAGGCTATTGATGAACATATCCTTACTAAGGATCCTATATATGTAAAATTTGCATGCCACCAAAGCCATTACATCCGATAAAGCACATAGCCTGTTATCAAAAATAAACTTCCCATACAACATTTTGGGTATATCCCGAGAAAAAAAGCACATGCATCATAATTACAAAAAAGAAACAGACATAGATCCCTTCCTTGAGACAATGGAGAAACAAAAAGCTGCAGACACACATAGCAGAGTACTGAAAAAACTCCCACAAGCTCTGTACTGAGACATTGAAGGTTGAAGCCCTTATAACTACCACCTAAATATTATTTTTCTCTATAGTTAAATTGATTTTATCTCCAACTTATAAAATAATATTTCTAAAATTTTCAATGTAATTTAACTTCACTTTCTAAACTTCAAAACCAAATTTTTTTATTAAAAATATAGGTAATTTACCTTACATTTTCCTCCTCATGTTGCACTAACTAAAAAGTATTTACTGCTACAATGTCCTTAATAAATGCTACCTCAAATGTAACATATAAGCATTACTTTAGGATTTACCAGCTAACTTTTTACCTAATTTAGCTCAACGCTTATATATTTGTCTTTTTTATGGTGCTTGGATTTCCTCTGGAAGGTGGAACTCACTTACTTTTGATATGGTGCTCATGTTTCCACTATATGATAGTGCTATTCTACTCTAATATGGTGATCAATTTTCCTTTGGAAGATGGTGTTATTATGCTCTGATGCGTTGCTCATGTTTCCTCTATATCATGGTGTTCTTCTACTCTAATGTGGTGCTCAATTTTATTTTGAAAATGAGCTCTTCAATGCTTGATATGGTGCTAAAATTTCTTCCAGATATGGCACTCAAATTATTTTCAAAAAATGAGCTCTTCTACTTTGTTAGAGAGGTCAAATTTTTTGCTATATATGATGTCAAAATTATGCTCTTTGAAGCTTTTGAAAATAATGCTTATATAGCACTCAAATTATCCCACTACCAAGATTGATATGTTGCATATAGTTTACTTCTTCAGTCAAAAAATTCCTTCTAGTCTGGATTTTTATCTCTGGTTGACAATAAATTCTAAAAAATTACACCTCTTTAATATTTATTTTCTCTAGAATATTATGATGCTTCCCTTCTATGATCTTTGGAATCTTATACTTCTTTTTTCTTCTATTCTCTAGAAGCTTGATGCTTCTCTATTTTTTTCTAGAAGCATTGATGCTTCTCTTTTTTATTCTTATTTGAAAGCTTTGATGCTTATTTATTCTTATTTTCTTATGGAAGCTTTGATATTTCTCTATTCTTATTTTCTTCTAGAAACTTTGGTGCTTCTCTTCTTCTTTTCTCTGGAAGATTTGGTTCTTCTCTATTCTTATTCTATAGAAGTTTTGATACTTTTCTATTATTCTTTTCTTTTATTGGGTTCTTGTCTAATATATTCAATATTAGCATAGTACCCAGGTGTTGTAGGTGAGTTGGAGAGGAGGGGGTAATCCTCCAAGGGAGGTCCTAGGTTTGAATCTCCACCCTACCAAAAAGTTGAATTGGGTATCCAAAATCCAATTGATAATGTTGGTGTGGGCAGGGTTAGGCACAACTCCCAGGTGACTTTGACGGTGTATAACCCTTTGGTCATGGTCTCTTAGACCAAGGAAACCCTACAAGGGGTTTTTTGCTCTAAAAACATATTATCACAGTCTTTTAGAGACTACTTCCTTCAATGTGTGTTATATTGTTAGGATCATTTTTGACCAAAATTTAAAGTGCTAAAATCATGGTGGCTTTGATTTTCCCCCTCAATATTCAAATTGTATCTTGGTCTACTCTCCAAGCCTTTGAATGGAGTTCTAGTCTTCACTTCCTTTAAAGTGGAAATACTCCAGCTAAGGACCTTAATCAAATATCAATATATTAATCTACAAACTTGAAATTTGTAGTAATCACATAAAATACTTCATTCGATGGTATTAATAGAGACTACTTGTGGTAGCTCCAAATATGATAGTGGCTCTAATACCACTATTGGATTTTAAGCCAAATTATCATAGGTCCCAATATTCTTAATCTAGGTCCTAATATATTTAATCTAGAGTAGACTCAAATATAAGAGCAATCAAAATATATGTTGGCCAATATAAATAATTATAACATTCAAAATAATGTTAAGTTTGAGTGTAAAATGACCAAAAATCATTCATGCAATAACACAAAGAATGCTTACAAAATAATTGCTCATAATATGCATACAAGATTTAGTATTATATATGTTTGAACATGATCTCATATCATTTTCCATTACAATACATCAAGCTTTGTCTCCATAATATAGACATCAAAATTTGACTCTTCAACACTTGACTATTGCACTTCTCACTTATCTAGGAGTTGTAACCTTTACTATTCTTTACATAAGACAAGTATCTCTTGTCCTTTCGCTTCTCATGTTGTCACTATATATGAGAGTCTTGAATCTCTAATTACATGCACACTTAACTCTATGACACTTGCACAGTTCTTCATGATAGTTACACTCCTACATGCTCTCCTAATACATGCCACTTGTGCATATTATCACATTACATATTTATACACTTACATACATGACACTTGTGCACATTCTCTCATGACATACTTGCACTCTTACATGCATGGCAATTGTGAATATCCTACATGTGGACACTTACATAAATGGAAATATAAATCACTCTTCTAAACTATAGACTCAAACCCTAATCTATTACATATTTACATTTATGCCATAAATATATCATGAGGGTATATTAGCATGTACCATATAATGTAATATTTACCAAAAAAAAGATTATTGAATGAGTTTCACTCAAGATTTTTAAGAGAAAATTATTCTAGCTAGATAATAGCAACAAAAATATTATGGGTCAGATATTATTGGCCAATTTTTTTTGCAGATGCTTTCAAATTGGAAAAGGCTTTTAAAATATTCTAAAAATTTGTGGGAAGGGGAAGAAATGCCACAATTCTTCTTTATATGGTGATAGAAGATGATCATTTTTGGGAATAGGGGATTAACTTCATTAGGGTAATCAGCCCAAATTATTCTATTGGATATAAATTAATCCTCATTATGATAGCTTACTTCATGAGGTTGTTCAAAGTAGTGGCTAAAAAGAAAGTATACTAAAAGGAAGTGGTAAAATTCATGGAGAAACTAATCACTAGATTTTAACTTTTAGAGAGAATTATAATTGATAATGGGTCTGTAGTCTTGGGTGCTAATATCCTAGATTTCATCTCCAAGTATGGTATTTAATAGAAAGAACCATACAATTATCATTCATAAGGAAATGTTTTAGTTGTATCAATAAACAAAAATATACTACATAATATCAAAAGGACTATTGGAGAGAACCAACAAAATTGGCACCAAATGCTAGACCAGGTGCTTTGGTCAAATCCAACCACATTGAATGGATCCTTGAAAAAATATCTATACTCTCTAGTTTATGGAAAATGAACTACATTACCATTACATTTATAGCTTCTTGGAATGATGTTATTGAGCTCATGTGACTTCTTGGATGTTGAGCCCATGAAAGCAAGAATGACCAAGTTATTTTTCTTAGAAGAACAAAGGGAAAAGGCATATAATAGCTTTCAAAAATATGAAGATATAGTCAATGTTAGCGTATATTTGTTAGTATATTGTTGTTATTACATTATATTTCATATATCTTGTAAATTAGGCATAACTTGTTATTTGTTATAACAAGTTCTATTTCAACATCGGATGGTTTCGTAACCTCCGGGCTATTATAGGCCTACAAATGTATTATTTAATCCTTCTCGTACATGAATATAATTTGTTGTTTTACTCTAACATGGCATCAGATCCAGAAGCGTGAGAAGAGAGAGAGGAGGCGGACGCTGGTTATTTGCTTGGAGAAAGTTTTTTTTTTTGCAGGAAGCGGAAGGCTTCAGTTTTTTTTTCCAACGCTGGTCTGGAAAATTTTTATTTCCCAGCGCTGGACTGTGCATTTTTTTTTGAATGCGTAGTTTAAAAAAAAATAGACCTCCTGTGCGTGTTTTTCCTAGTGCTGGTCTATTTTTTTTCCAAGCACCATTCTCCGCGAGATTTTAACAAAAAAAATATTCGTGACGTGATTTTTTTTTATCACGCCGGCCCCCCCCTCCCAAGAATATTTTTTTTCACGCCATCCAATCCCCCGTCGTGCGTGATTGATTTGAAAATATATATATATATATTTTGCGCGGCCCCCCCCACCCGCTGCGACGTGATTTTCATCACGTGCGATGGCCGCAAACCCCCTCCCACCGTGACGTGGCCACCCACCCCCCCTCCCCCTTCCCCTCCCCTGCGTTGTGCTGCGCACCGCGTGCATGATGCACAACGGTCTGCAGCCATGGCCACAATAGTAGCCGCGGCTAACTGTAGCAGCAGCCACTACGGGTTGTCCAACCGTTGGCCGCCTGCTGCAGCCATGGGCTATCTAGCCATAGGTTGCCTGCTGCAGCCATGCGCTGCGGCCGTCATCGCAAACAACAATAGAGGAGGGAGCTATGGCCACCTGGCAGAGGTAGCAATAGAGGGAGTTGTGGCCACCTGGCAGAGGTAGCAACAGAGGGAGCTACGACCAGGCGGCCGCGCTCGGGAAGCGTACTGGAGACCCTCCTCAAATAGGAGGGGGTCCCTGATCTTGACGGATTAGCCCGCTAGTCCACCTGGTGGTGGACTGTGCGGTAAGGCTCTGGGAGCCTGCATGTTACGGATTCCAATCCCGCCGACCCCCCTTCAACAAAGGTAAAAAAAAAAAAATTCCACTTGTTTTTTTTTTAATTATTTTTCCTAAAGTTAAACTTTAATTTTTAATTTTAATTTATTTTCTATAGTTAACCTTTATAAATTAAAATTAAATTTTTTAATTTGATTTTAATTTTTTTCTTTAAAGGTTTTTTAAAAACTATATAAATTAAAATTAATATTTTTTTTAACTTTAAGGTTATAAAATAATTTTCAAAATCATTTGTGGGAATTTTTTTTGTAAGATAAAAAGAAGGCGGGTATTTTTTTTCAAAAATCAAAGGGGGAAAGTGAGTAATTTTCTGAAAAGCAATTTTGGCATTATTGTAAAGGTGCATTTTTGGCTGCGCCCGACACCTAGTGGGTTATTCCTGTGGGCATTTTTTTTTGTTGTATGTTGCATATTTGTTTTTTGCACTATAACATTAAAATTTAAAATCAAATTCACTCCCTAAGTCCCTGGAATAATTAAAACCCATCCGTGCAATTTATTGCACTACAACGTTCGGTATTTGTGATACCTTTGGCCAACACTTACAGGTAAAGCTGTCATGATTGCGCTACTGTATCCGCCGCCTAATATAGCTGCTACAATGACGTCTGAGCTTGTTATCTATAAATTGTCGGGGAGAGATAAGTTTGCCATTTTGCATTTTTTACTCCATCCACTACCCTTAATTGTTCTTGTGTTTAGGCGTAAATCCTGACGAAGTATTCTTCATAGTGTTTAGGGGAAGTTATGCCCCACGCATGAGAAGAATCTTCTATGGTAGGTGCCATCAACAAGGTGATTCCCTTTTAGTACTGCTTATGTTCCACGTATCTTATGATCTCTAAAGATCACCTATAGTTTCCTTCATGTAAGGGCGAGTGATTTTTTGTTGATCTTTCTAAATACCTATAGTTTCCCTCATGTAAGGGCGGGTATTTTGTACGGTATAACGGCCTAGCAAAAGGTATATCGAAATAGGGACCAATTGGTGTTATAAGGAACCTTCATCATGTCTGCAAAACTAATGACTGATTCTCATCAGTTGTTGAAAGGTCCTAATTACACACCATGGAAAAATAAGATGAAGGCCATCCTAGCAATGGATTACTTATGGGATGTTGTATCTGGAGCAACAACCAGACCTTCACCTGTTGCTGGTGCTACAGCTCCATCTACTGGTCAAAGAGACTTTGATAAGCTAGATAGCAAACCAAAAGTGCTCATCTTGCTTACGGTGTCTAATGAAGTCCAACCCCATATTGCTGACTGTGCAACTAGTAAAGCGACATGGGATGCCCTTAATACTATATATGAGGGAAAGAATGATTCCACCATTCTATTTCTTCAATCTCAATTACACAGTCTAAGCATGAAGCAAGGTGAGACAGTTGAATTCTTTCTTTGCAGAGTTTCTGAATTGAAAGCAAAGTTGAATTATTTGGGAGAACCAATTGAAGACAAGCTCCTTACTTCAGTTGTATTGAGAGCTTTACCAGATTCTTATCGGGTGTTGATCACTTCCCTTCAGGTATCACAATGGAAAGTTACTTTTTTAGAATTGGTTAATATGCTTCAAGAGGAGGAGGCACACCAACTACAACGAGATGATTCTTCTAACATTGCTCTCTACATCAACAGGAAAGGGCAAAACCAGAAGAAGGGTAATTTTTAGAAGGGAGGGAATTCACAAAAGGATTCAAAAGGGAAACAAACTCAGCAACCTCAACAAAAAAAGAGATTGCAAGATCTGTGACAAAGAAGGTCATGATACAAACAGATGTTGGCATAAGAATAAGCAATCAAAACAAAAAGGCCAGAACAAACCACAAAAGAACAAACAACAAGTGAATGTTGCTGTTGAAGAATCTGACATGGATTTTGAGAGAGCCCACAAAGTTATCATGACTACCACAGTGTCCAAGCAGATGGATCATATATGGTATGTTGATTCTAGAGCCAGTAATCACATGACTGGTGACAAATCATGGTTTGAGTCTTTTGAGGACAAATAGGGCAAACTTGTCACTATTGTCGATGATAAAACCTACAAGGTTCAGGGAGAAGGCATTGTTTTAGTCACTCTTCCTGATGGCAAGTGTCAGATTGATAAAGTTCTCTATGTTCCAGGATTGGCAAACAATTTGTTGTCAGTCACAAATTTTGGACAAAGATATAGTTGTGAACTTTAGTGTTGAGGGAGGCAAGAAGTGTTGTTCTATTACCAGGAGGGGTAAGAACATTGCAACCACTTCATATAAGCATGGATTATTTGACTTAGATACTATCTCTACTCCACATGTTGCCATGACAGTCTCTACAAAGGAGGCAACTTCCCTATGGCACAAGAGCTATGGACATTTGAGTTCTGGTTACTTACTTGATTTAAGTAAGTATGAGATGGTAAAGGGTCTTCCTTCCATTTCTACCACTTTACCAGTTTGCTCGATCGCTAGCGAGGAAAGCATCATAGAGTGCCTTTTGAAAAGAGCTCTACAAGAGCAAAGAAACCTCTGGAGTTGGTTCATACCGATCTGTGCGGTCCCTTCACTCCCAACAGTTGTGGGGGTAAGAGGTATTTTTAGTTATTTGTGGATGATTACTCACGAAAGATGTGGGTATTCTTTCTTCAACTAAAATCTAAAGAATTTGGCTTCTTTCAGAAATTCAAGAAATCTGTTGAGAAGGAGTCAGGGACTTCTAAAAAGACCCTCCACTCAGATCAAGGGGGGAGTTCACCTCTAAATAATTTTCTACATTCTTGAAAGAAAATGGGATCACAAGACAGGTTAACTCATCGCTTATACTCCTCAGCAAAATGGAGTTACTGAAAGGAGGAATCGTTCCATCATGGAAATGGTTTGTTGCATGCTCACAGGAGCTAGACTTGAGCAACTATATTGGGAAGAAGCTATCACCACAACATTATATCTATTGAATAGGGCACCCACAAATGCCCTGCAAGGAATGACTCCACAGGAAGCATGGAGTGGCAGGGAAACCCTCCATTTCTCATCTACGCATTTTTGGATGTAAAGCTTTCATGCACATACCAAAAGAGAAAAGGAAGAAGCTAGATGAGAAGACATTGAAGTGTATTCTTCTTGGGTATGATGAGCACTCTAAGGGTTATCGTTTGATTTATCCCTTCACCAAGAAGATTCACATAAGTAGAGATGTTTTTTTTTATGAGGCTTTCACATCAGCAAACACATCAGATGTATACCTAGACCTTGTGGAAACTTAGGTTGTTAAATATCCTTCATCAAAGGTTGGAGGTTCTTCTGGATCTTCTTCAACACCTAAGAAGAAGAATCCAAAGTGGTATACAAATACAATCAAAGACTCTAAGCTATCTACTCCACCAGATTTGACTTTGGATAGGCCTCATACTCGTAGCATGGCTCGACAGGAGAAAGCTGCAATAGAGAATACTGGGGTTGATGATCTGTGTCAATATTTTGAAGAACTTTCTGTAGATCCAGCAAGAGATACAAAAGATATGGATATTGATAGTGATAAGGTGTTTATGTCTTCCATAGACAATCTTGAACCTGCATTAGTACAAGTTGCTCTCGGTGAGCCTCAGTGTAAGGCTGCTATGGATGCAGAGTATAAGTCTTTGATGAAAAAAAAACTTGGAAGCTTGTCGATCTGTCGCATGGAAAGAAGCCCATTGGCTGCAAATGGGTGTATAAAATCAAGTACAAAGCATATGGGAAAATTGATAAGCATAAATCCTATCTTGTTGCAAAGGGCTATGCTCAAAAGGAAGGCATTGACTACGAGGAAACTTTTGCACCTACTGCTTGGATGACAACAATTCAAGTTATTTGTGCTATGGTAGCACAGTTTGGGTGGAAAGTTCATCAGATGGATGTCAAAAGTGCCTTTTTGAATGGTGATCTCCAAGAATAAGTCTATATGACTCAGCCAGAAGGATTTGTAGTGGAAGGCCAACAGCAGAAAGTTTGCAAATTGGTCAAATCCTTATATGGCTTGAAACAAGCTCCTCGAGCTTGGTATATAAAAATGGACAATCACCTCCTGCGAGCATGGTTTTAAGAGATGTCCATCAGATGCAAACCTCTACTTCAAGAAACAGGGTTTTGAGATAGTGTTGCTTGTACTCTATGTTGATGATCTACTCATTACAGGGAGTTCGAAACTATGATCTCTACTGTCAAAAGAGACTTGTGTCAATCTTTTGAGATGTCAGATCTTGGACTTCTCCATTACTGTCTTGGTCTGGAATTTAGCCAGAAGGAGCACTCCATCAAAGTGTCTTAGAAAAAATATGCCAAGACATTATTGGAAAAATATCGCATGACTGATTGTAAGCCAATGGCAACTTCGATGGAGACTAGACTTCAGTTATCATGATATGATGATTCACCTCAGGTAGATGGTACTCTCTATCGACAGTTGATTGGGAGTCTCATATATCTGACCAATACTAGGCCAGATCTCATATTTGCTATCAACTATCTTTCGAGGTTCATGCAGGAGCCTAAGACCACTCATTGGAAAGCAACAAAACGTGTTCTTCACTATGTCCGTGGCACAATGGAATATGGCCTAGAATACAAGAGGAACAACAAATTCTTCTTGCAAGGATACACAGACTCCAACTATGCTAGATCATTTGATGATCGCAAATCAACTTCAAGATATATTTTTCATCTAGGATCCGGTCCTGTCTCTTGGCACAGCAAGAAGCAACAGGTGGTTGCTATTTCATCAACAGAGGTAGAGTATTGCGCCACACATGAAGCTGTGTGTGAAGTGATATGGTTGCATCGCATTCTGACAAGTATGGGTCATCCATCCAAATCTCCAATACACTTGTTTTGCGATAATCAGGGTGTTCTGAACCTAGTCAAGAATCCAATCCATCATGAAAGAACAAAGCACATTGACACACAATGTCATTTCATTCGAGATGAAGTTTTGAAGCATCGAATTCAGCTCCAGCACATTCCCACCGATGCTCAAGTTGCAGACATTTTCACTAAGGCACTTGCCCGTGTCAAATTTGAATTGTTTCGTAGCTCTCTTTGTATTGCCAAATGATGTAATGAGGGGGGATGTTAGTATAGCTAATAGTTATATCATTACCAAAATAATGTAATAAGGGGGGATGTTAGCGTATATTTGTTAGTATATTGTTGTTATTACATTATATTTCATATATCTTGTAAATTAGGCATAACTTGTTATTTGTTATAACAAGTTCTATTTCAGCATCGGATGGTTTCGTAACCTTCGAGCTATTATAGGCCTACAAATGTATTATTTAATCCTTCCCGTACATGAATATAATTTGTTGTTTTACTCTCTAGTTTATGGAAAATGAACTACATTACCATTACATTTATAGCTTCTTGGAATGATGTTATTGAGCTCATGTGACTTCTTGGATGTTGAGCCCATGAAAGCAAGAATGACCAAGTTATTTTTCTTAGAAGAACAAAGGGAAAAGGCATATGATAGCTTTCAAAAATATGAAGATATAATCAAATGATGGTTTGACAAGAATACCACTCCCAAGACTTTAGAATTCGAGATCTAGTGATAAAATGAGATGAATATAGAGCCAAGCCTAGAAAGTATCAAAATTTTGATTCACTTTGGTCTGGCCCATATCAAATCACTAGTGTCAAAAAATTCAATTAATTTTAGTTGAACATAGTTGAAGGCTAGACATTTCATATTCTAGTAAATGGGTAATATTTGAAACATGTAGCATAAAACACACCAAGCCTCGTTCCCCAAAAAACTCTCTTCTATTTTGATGTGTTTATCTAAGTTTTGTAGGTAAACAATTTAGACATAAAGAAAATAGATGAGATTAATGGAATGCTTGAAGGGGGGTTTTCATAAGTCATGGCACTCACATGAATTTGGCATTTAAAAGGGATAGAAACACAACTAAAGAGTAGTTCCCATAGGATTATCACCAGCTACCTAAGAACCATTTGATCAATAAAAGGACAACCACCATGATTAAGCATGAGGTAGAACTATAAATGATGGTATCTTCACTACTTAGGCACACAAGAAGTCTTTCCAAATTACCTTTCTAAAAAATAAATTGATGGTAAGATGACCAAGAGAGTAATGTGAATTCAATGGCTCCCCAAGTGAGAGAGGTCTATAAAATGAGCATTCTCCCATAAGTATTTCACAAATCCAAAATTAGAGCTGCCCTTCAAGAAAGACATCCTTCTTCCATTCTTTTAGGCTTCAAAATACCCAATATTTCCCTTCATAAGACTCCAAGACTAATAGATAAGGCCCTAATTTATGGGTGCTTTGTCTCCTACAAATAAAATATCCCTATGAGTCACCAAATCTATAGTGAAATTTCATTACATCAAGAAAATACTATTGGAGGGGATAATTTAGAGTAAAATTATTATCTAATGCTAAATTTAAAAAAATTGAGAGGATCCAAGGATCCCTCAACCTATCAAGTAGCAAGTGTTGAGAAAATGTCAAAGGTGTTGTTAAGAGAAAGCCTATATTATAAGCTCAAAGTAATATTAAGCTTCCTATTCCATGAGGTCACGCTGACCAACTAGACTAGAAGGGCAATGACCCATATCCTTTCTAGTGATAGGTAAGCTTGACCTTGCTATTGGTAGAAGTCTTAGAGCCTTTCTAGTGACACCCAAACTAACTCCACATTTGGAAGAATTTCAACCCATACATTGGTTGTGAAAGGATGGATCCATAAACTAGACCATCTTCCACATTTGATTGTGTTATATAGAAGATGCACCATTTCATTAGTTAATAAGAAGATATTACAAATATTATCCTTTTACAAATTGTCCTCTTGGGGGTTCTACAATAGGTTCTCCAAAGTGGAGAATGTCCCTCTTACAAAGTATAATGACAACAATAGTGCTACAAAAGTCTTCTATGCCACTTCGATGGTTGGGTGGATTTTGATACCTCGGTTGCTTAACCACCCTAGGCTGAATACTCCTTCAAGGTACCTACACACAAACCACAACAAGAGGTTAATAGCATCAAGTGGGCCTACCTTAGTTAGACCCAAACTTTATATAAGCTACAAACGATAAAACTTGAAAAATCTTGCTTAAAATGAAAACATAATCATAACATATCATAAAACCCATAAATATACCTTACTTGACTTACTATTCTATCTATTTTTGAGGCTATGACTGACTGGGACTCTAGAATGTAACCACTAGGGGGCTTGTGATCTCCTCTATGAATCATATAGGGTCTAAAAATTATGATTGCAAACCATTACGGTGCTAACAATTGAGGTTTCTTCTAGTAAGATTTGATTGAAACTTTTTATGGACCTCTAGTCAAATGTAACTAGCCTCTACTATAAATCTAGTGTAGGTTTGATACTCCATATATGAGTAGCTTCAAAAATGATATGTGTGCATAGTGAAGGTCACATTCATCTTCATGGTTGATTAGTGATGTACAATAGCGTGGACTACATAGGGAGACTAAGCACACACAAAGAGGGTTACGTATTAATTTTAGTAAAGTTTTGGCTTGTATTTTTTAATGTTCATGCAAATGAAGGAAAATAGTGGATATTTATAGACTTTTTGCAAGGGAGAAGGGGTAGTGACTTGGAAGTGATATGGCATGATGTGGTTTCCATGTGTCAAGGGTGAGGGAACATGGAAAATCTAGAGATTTCCATTTAGGAGAATGTGCACCTTCCCCTATTAATGACCTTGGGTGGGGAGAGTCCTCACCCACCCAAGTGGCATGTGCACATCATGCCACATAAATGCACTTAGGTGGGGAGGATCCTCACCCTTCCCAAGTGTCATAAATAGGCATGGGGAGTGATGAGGGTGCATGGGGATGTGGAAATATAGGGTGATGTGGACCTATTTTAGGGTCAAAGGGAGAATTTAGGGGGAGGGGATGCACACATATAGGGATTTGTGAACCTAGGTTAGGGAGATGGGAAATCACATGGTGATTAGGGGCTTAGCGTAGGAGGGTGTTTAGTGAGAGAGGGATATAGAAAGGGGGAATTTAATTTTTGTAAGGTTGCAATGTGGGATTGGGGAGTTTTAATAATTAATTAGGAAATTTGGGAATTATCTTAAAATTTGGGGAATTAATTATAAATTTTAGGAATTTTGAGGAATAATTTGAGATTTACAAAATTAGTCAAAATGGCTTTAAGGATTACAAAATTGACACATTTTAGATGATTATATTTATCCCTTTTTGTACTACATTGTGTGTGAACACAATGTGGTGCAAAAATAGTTGACATCGACTTATCTAAATTGGTAGTGGATGATTATGAATGGATGATAAATATTGATGAATGATGGCTACGACTTGAAGTGGATGGTGTAATATTATCTTAAATTAGGGGTTGCATAAGATACCCTAATTAGGGAATTATCATGTGGCCTTAAAATTTACCTTTGGGGAACATGGATTTATGATTTGTTGTGGTAGTTTTCATCATGATACTTCAATTGAATTGTCAAAACATAATGGGTGAGAATTCATTGAGTTGAAGTAGGAAGATAATTTTTGCTTTTATCCCAACAGAGGAGGGCTAGTGATGAATTTTGAAAAATATTCTTGGACTAGTTATATGACCATCAGGGATGCTGATGCATACCTAGATATAAATAGGGTGGTAGCACACACTTTTTTATTTTTATCATTGGCAATGAGATAAAAGAGTGAGGGAGAGGAGTGAGAGAGAATTTGATATAAGACACTTGCAAATTTTTGGTGTGAAGGTGAAAAAATGGCAATGGGAGGTGCAATTATGGGATTTTGAGGGATTGAAGGAGTGGTAAGTTGACTTTTTACCTTGCTTTATTTTATTTGAATGGTAAAAGGAATCGTAGGATGATGCTTGAATTATTGTTGTTTTTTTTATTTTTTTAAATGAAACTGTAGACACCTTAAATGCATCATCATGAGGAGACTTCCAAAGATCCTTCTTTCTAATCCACACCATCCACATTAGGTAGCCTCAGATTTAATTCAATAATTTTCCCCAGCACCAAACAACTTTCCCCATGAGAAGCCTGATTGTCTTAACCCAAGACAATCTTAGAATCGAAACCATCTCAATCCAATATGATCGTGCAAAACCAAAAAAATAATTCTGGAAATAACACTACCTATTAGTGCAATGAATGAAATTGTGTCGGTGCAAGATACCCTACAGATAGTAGTTTCACTACCGCATGTAGACATTTGGTGGCAGCCAATCAAGTTGCCTGATTAGCTGTAATAACTTACATTTAATTTATCAATCCAAGGGTAAATCAAGGTTAGATTTAAAGAGTAGAAATCTAGTATAGATTGCACTATGGGGATCAATGCTAAGCTTAATTCAGATCTCTTTTCAGTTTTAGGTATTTGCAAATAAATAAATAAACATAAATTAAATTGTGTAGGAATGAAAACATAATGCAATTTATGATTTAAGCAGTAAATATATTGTTGAGGATAATTAACAGTAATTGCCTACTGATGAACTGATCTATTAATGAGTTTATCTATTTTTGAGTTTAACTATTGTTGAGGATCCTCGTGTAGTTAGTTTTATTTATCTATTCTAAATTTATATTTTATGAAAATGTAATTTACTTTACTTTATATTTTAAGGTTAATTAACTATTTCTAATCTATTGTAGGGGCGAGAGCTTAGGGACTGGCTGTAAGAGTGGGCCCTGCCTCCTAGAAGATAGTGTAAGTCTTTCTCCCCTAGTTTATTTTATGTCAGTAACTAAAATACATGATTACTACTAATCATTATTCTATTCTATGAATGTAGGAATATATAGTTACAACTACATAAATGAAATTAAAGAGTAAATACAAATGACACAATTACCGAAGTGCTACTTTTATTGTTGGAAATTCAAATGTACATGTTGGCGAAATTCCTCAAAAATTATACAAACATTAGGTATTTTTATATTAGCTATTTCTCCCTTTAGAACATTAGATATTAGATGTTTTCAAAGGTCTCCCTATGTAATTTATATTATAACTTGTACAATTCTGAATAAACTCTTCCACATATTTTTCCATGTGGAGTTTGTGAACTCATGATGCGATAATAATGCACTAAAAATAATAATCTAAACTAATGAAATTCCTAATTCTTCTTGGACTTAGTAAACATCTTAAGTGGTCCAAGTGGAATTTTACAAATGCACTTAATAAAACTATACTAATTTAAATATTTTTCAAGATGTACAATATAATCATGTCCTTTATTCTCGAAAAAGGTATAACAATCTTGCGTCTAAATCTAATCAACCTAAAAATATTCCAATTATACAATATTTATGGAATAAAGTGATAACAACTTTATTAATCACAATATCCTCATGGAGAATATGTGACAAGTCAAATTAATCTATGCTTATTGTAATCCTTTATTTCCATGTGGGAGCGCCATGCTATTGCTGATATGTCATAAGGTATTGGTCAACTCTCTTTGGCAAATGCTGGTAAGAATTCTTCAGTAACAATCTTTAGTAGCTACCTTCTATAACATGCCTCAGTAATTATCTTTCGTAACATACTTTAGTTACCACCTTCTATAATAGTAATCTGCCATTGTTTTGTCATCGCACCTAAGGATTCCTTAATACTTTGTCCTTTCGTCCATCTTCTCATGTCCATGGTATATCTTGGAGCTCATGATGTTGCACTCTGTGGAACATACTTCAATACTTTCCTGCATAATTACCCATAACTCAAATGTATTTTACATAAAATACACACATTTATCATATTCAACTACATTCATATTTTTACTAACAATTCACATAAATAAAAAAGAACAACTAACTTAAAATACATTAAAATTACAAATTACATATAAAAATGGAATAATTTACTATGAAAATATGTACCAAATAATCACTCATCATTTCCCCCAAACTGAAATATATGCATGTCCTCATGCATGGGAAGAAAATGAGACAATAGAAACTTATAGATTTTACACATACATCATCCATAATTTTTCAAAATGAATGAAATATTAACACTAATCATACTTTTCTCAGAATAGATCAAAAAATGATGAATTTACTTATAACAAAAATAATTTTATCAATTCATGCAAAACATCTGATCATCTGCAAGGAAATATATTGTTCATGATTATTTTCAGAGAATAGTTTTGTAATAGCAACATAACAATCCTTAGCAGAAAATGATTTTTCCAATTTATCTTACTGTAGCAATGTACTAAAACTATGATCATAAGACATTAAACACTACATTATACAAAACAGGTTCAAAAATAAAAATACCATTCACAGTATTATCTTATATATATATATATATATATATATATATATATATATATATATATATATATATATATATATTGCTAAAATATCTACAGATAGAAAATATAAAACATGTTACAAATAATAATATACAGATCAAATATTGAAGTCTTAAAAATCATAAAATATTTAAATAGTTTTTCAGTTTATTTCATCCGACTTGTGTCCATCGGGTGGAGATTCTTGAATATGGGGGTCTTGGTGGTGGCAACTTGCGTTCCCATTTCACTTTTTGTACCTACTCTTTGGCTTTCTGGTCACCAACTAGTGTTTCAACCATAACAGTATTGATATGCTCAATTTCATGGGAATCCTCTCTCAACTCTGCATCCTACGTTTGATAATGTGGAGGTTTCTCAACTGTTGCAACAATGTTGTCTAGCACTACATTAATTTTTGGAGGCATCCTGACATTTAAGATAATATTCTTAGGTGTAGTTCCTATTTTGGTGGGAGAAACCAATTTTCTTGGTTGGTTTGATGCGTTAATTATTGGTGTGGGTCACTTTGCTTAAGTTAATTGATTTTTTCTACTTTTTATTAGTGGTGGAGCTTTTTTTAGGGAAATAATTGATAGGTGGCGGTCAGTTGATGAAATCAATAGATTTCGTCACCTTATCTACTGAGAGTTGTTTAATCATATCTATCTAAAGGATAAGAGTTCGTTGAATTAATTTTGAATGTTCAATAAAGTCCTCTCTTATTTTATCAATTTTGATTTGCAAAATAGTATTTTGTGCCCATAGATGATACAGGGTTTTAGTAGTATATTCGGATGCAGGTAAGTCAGATTCATGACCTGGTGTTTTTCCTTTCTCATGGGTTTTAGGAGTATGCTTATGATGTCAAACCTTTCATGTAGGTTGATTTGGTTTAACTTCTTTGGGAGGTCAACATTTATATTTTGGGAACTCAAGTTCCTCCTCCTATCTATTTGACTCATGGTTTCCCTCAAACAAACTATCTTCCTCAAGCTTATTTTTAGTCGACTCTAAGTATTCTGGTAGGTTTAATTCTATGACTATCCTATTCTAGGCAATTTCGACTTCTTGTGCTTTCTTCAGAACTATCAGTTTAATAAGGCTATGGTGTGCAACTAGATGTAGCTTAGAATTTTCTTAAGGATTTTTAGGTTGCACACAAATAATAGTAGACTTTAGATACTAAAGCAGGAAGTATGGTAGATTGATAACAAAGTCATTGTTCTCTAGAAATTTTAAATTCATCAACATGCGAATATGGTAGGCTGCACAAGTGGACATACGTCCTTCTAGGGTGAAATTTTTTATAATCAAAACAGTAACTTCTTGCCACATGAGAGGAAGTGAAATAGTGGCAACACCCTTAATCCAACCCTCCTTATCTCGGATAATAGTGCACTTTTCCCCAAATTTTTCCACTAGCTGGGTGACACTCTTAGAAGGTTTTTTTTAGTATGGCAGTCCTACCTCCAGTAATTCTAATACTTCAAAAGTAATGCTTGGGTTTAAGTTGAATTGAATATATCCAATGTGGGTAGTCATGTTCGTGGGATTACAATTTAAGATAAATTTTTGGGCTGCCCCTTGGTCATGCCCTCTAAATTTTGTGAGGGATTCCCACCATCTGGCCCTTTGAAATAGTTCTATTATAGAATTACTCAAATTTTATGTTTCAATGGATAGGGGCTCACTACGTTTTTGGAACATGGATCGGGCCATGGCTTCTTAGGGTAGAAGTTTTTAAAATTTTAGGAACCTGCAACAATTTCATCCGCACAAAAATAAATTTTACAAATTTATTGAAGATAATTTATTACCCGACTTAATCACAAACATACAATTCAACTTAAGTAAATAATCATCTTAATTTTTATTTTATTTTTCCTTTTATTGACATAAATAGTCTAGGACTATGATCTATCTGCTACATATTTTTTTAAAAAAATTGCTAATCACTCCGTAATAAACATGTTAACCTAAACTTAATCCTCTGCATAATTTTCTAAAAATTATTTTCTAATCAAACCTATAGCAGAGTGATTAGGGCATATATTTTTTTATCATATTGAATCCTGTGACAAAAATAGAATGGAACAATAAAATATTACCTATCACTTTCATTTTTCCATCGCACCCAAATTATGAACCCTACGTCATTTCTTTCCAAGTTGCTTCGTTCTTATCTCTCCATAATTCCACTTTATCCAATGTTTTCCCATTTTAGATTTCATTTTCAAACTCCCAATTCGGCCTCACTGAGAAATTTGGGCAGAATTTCAACCAAGTCACAAAGGTTTCTTTGGTTCTCACTGCATCTTATGGAAGGAGATTAGGGTTTGTTTTCCTTTATGTCATGCATTTGCCATACATAAAATTGTGATTGTTTGTTTTACCCTCAATTGACGATGGTAATCTTATCATAGTCTAACAAATTACAACCCTTGATATTTGTTTTAATCAATGATTAGAATTATGAATCGACATCACCCTTGTATAACTGGTCGAAAAGAAGTCGTGTCAAAGTCGTGATGAATTTTCTAACCCTAGTGCCAATGTTTCTTTAAATTGAAACCCTTAATCATATTTTAATCGATGATTGATGCTTTCCCTCCATGGCAGTGCTAGCTATTGGCTACATGTGCCACATGTTGATCATCTCCAACGTCTTTCTTTAAGTTTGGAATGCAGTCGTAGGTTGGCGTAACTTAAATTTTAATTAAATTTTACACATATATGGCATGCATTCATTAGTATTTTTAATTTTACCCGTGTATACATGCCATGCATATTTTAGAATTTAATTTTTATATATATTTTTTATTATTACCTTTCATCGTGTCACCACTTAGACTAGTCCATGGTAGCTTCTATTACTTTCTGGCATCCACACGTACCGGTAGTTGGTACCTTTGAAACCTTACAATGGGTTTCCATCTGCATTGAGCTTTGGAGGAGCATTAAGGGAAGGTGGTGCGTGGCGCCATCTTGAATAGTGCTTGTCATATGCCTAAATTTACATATATGTAGACAATTTTCGTCATATTTAGTAATATAAAGGGGGTTTCAAAATTTAAATATAAATTTTATTACCCTTATGCCATAGGTGTTTAAAAAAATGTTATAAAAATTTGTATAACCTTACCTCCCCAAATATTTATGAATACCCTTTTAAAATTTATGCCACATTCTTTTATTTTTAACATTGACACATTCTTGAATAGTTTCGGTTGACATGTTCTATCATGTTCTGCTTCAAATTAAGGGTTAATTTTAAATATTGACACTTAAAATTTTTTCCTAATATGTCTTACGGGTATCATCTATGGATGGTGTTTATAGAACATTACTACACAATATTGGTACAAAATATTGTTACAAAATATTACAACATAATATTATTACTGAAGATTACTATAGAAGATATTTACGAAATACATCTATGAAAGACATATGTAGAATACTTCTATAGAAGACATCTATAGAAGACATCTACATAATACCTCTATAAAATACCTCTACAGAAGACCTATATGGAAGACCTCTACAAAATACTTCTACGGAAGACACCTATAGAAGATACCTACGGAAGGCATCTACAGAAGAAATCTACATAAGACGTCTATGGGACTATAGTTTCTAGAGTTTGAGAAAATACTTTACCTGTTTCTCCCCCCAAACTGTATTATGAACTTTGTATACCTCTAGTTTACTCCCCCCCCAAACTGTAATTTTTGCTATATATACAAAACAAGATGAAGGGTGTTTTATTTATATTTATGGATAATAATAAGTTTTATTTATGGAGGATTATTATACTTTTTGTGATTGTGCTTCCTAAATTTTATTAAGGAGTATCCAAGTGAGAGAAATATAATGATTATAAAGCTTGATATCAGTCATCAATGTATACAAAAATAGATATCTATCAAAGGCTTTGGAGTATTTCCAATCATTTAGAAAAATGGAATAGATATTTTGATATTATGGTAGCTTATGTTAAGAGATACAAGGTTTTGAAATATAGAAGCCAAATTTTTGTATGAAAAATGGACCATAGTATTTTCATAGGAATTTGCTTCTATATTTTGTCTGCTCTTAATATTCTAGAATTATTTTACAAAGACTTCAAAAATCCTAGTGATTTTTAAACAACTTCATCTATTCATTTCACAAATCATCATGGTTTTAAATTTATCCTAATATTTTAAATCTTTTTCAAGGACCAAGTATGTGTGTAGTGAGTATTCATTTCTCATTATGAGTAAGGATTGAATAATAACAAATATCACTTTATGCCAACAAACTAGCTTATTTGTGAGCATCCATAGGTCTTGTCCAGACTTAGTGCTACTACATAAGGATACCTTATTTCTAGGTAGGTTTTATTCAACCTATTGTTGTAATGAGAATCACCCCATTGTTTTCGAGATACTAAGAATTCCAGGGATTCAAGCTCTTTTACCCTTCTTTGACTTTTCTTGGGATACTTGCTCATTTTGAGAGGGAGCAAGGGGTTTTTATCACTTTTTTGGGTTCTTGCATATTTTATGAGAAGCAAAAAGAAACTTTTTGGGATACTTGCTTGATTATATGAGGAGCAAGGGATTTATTTTTTAAGGAGTAAGAATTTTTGGGAGTTGGATTCCCAACCACTCTATCAAAGTCCTGATGGGAATTTGGTCCTATCCTTACTATTCTTCTCCTTTTATTATTTTTTAGGGATGAAGGTTGAGCTTGTCCTTTTCTCAATTCATTAGAACTCTAGACCATGCACATAAATGGATAAGGGAAACTATTCACTTATGGCAATTGTAATCCATGAGTTAATCTCTCCAAATATCACAATGTTTTTATATGTTCAAATGTGTGTAGTCCAAGAAAAAGTTTGATCACTAGGAATAACTCACAACATCAAAATATTTCTTGACTTTAAATGAAAATTTGCTCAAAACACTAGTGTTTTTTTGAGTGATTAAAAAACATTTAGAATTAATCTAGCAAATAAATTATTTATGCAACATATGATAATCATTTTCCTATAGTCCATTTTAAATAAATACCTCTTGGAATATTTTTGAAACATTGAGACTGAAAAGTGATGAGAATGAGATAGAAATACTACAAATATAGAAAATTCATGATGAAACAAAGGAAGCATAACTTTTTTTTTGTTTTTTTAAAATGAGAGAGAAATTATTAGTCAATAGTGGCTGATTGCAGTTCAGAAACACACTGCAATTCGGCTTGTTGCTTAAGGTGGTGTATGAATTCCTCCTTATATTATGACTTCTTATAAATTTTAAGCCTATGGCCATTTACTAGTAGTTTCCTTGTTGAATCATCTATAGGCTTAAGCTTGACTCTACCATTTATGAATATCTCTTTGATTTCATAGGGTCCTAGCCATTTGGTCCTCAATTTACCTTGAAAGTCTTGGTAACTAGAATCAAACAACAAAGACCAATATCTTGATTCAAATGTGTGTGGTACAATGTGTTTATCATGCCATTTCTTTCATTTTTGTAGGGTTATTTCAGTCCTCTATAATACCTCTAGTCTCATTTCATCTAGAATGTTTAACTTTTCCAATCTATCTTTCTATGCTCTATCCAAATTCACATCAAGTTGTACCACTGTGTGAAGAGTTTCTATCTCAAATTCTATGGGTATGACAACTTATTTTCCATAGACTATTTCATTAGGTGATAATATTGTGGTGGTTTTCCAAGTTATATTGTATGCCCATACAACTTATTTCAATATCTCAGCCCAATCACCCCTATTAACATTTACAATTTTTGTAATGATCTTTTCAAGTTCTCTATTCGTAACTTCTACTTGTCCATTGGCTTGAGGGTGATATGGTGAGATTTTCTTATGTTTTATTTGATAGGTTTCAACAAAATTAATCACTTTGGAGAGAAATTAGATTCCATGATCTAAAACTAACTCCCTAGGTGCTCCGAAGTGTTGCATAATGTTTTCATAAAGAAAATCAAAAATTGGTTCGGCTTGCACTCGTGGTAAAGCTTTAACTTCAACCCACTTAGTAACGTAATCTGTACACACAAGTATGTGTTTATTACCTTCACTTGGAGGGTCTATTGGTCCAATAAATTCAATCCCCAATTTCTTGAATGTTTCAAATACTACTTGTATAACCAAAGGCATCTCCATCGAAAGAGTAGGCTTACTAGCTCTTTGACAAGCATCACATATGTCAAAAAATTTATCGACATCTCCATTCATGGTAGGCCAAAAGTAACTAGTTTGAATTATTTTACCAACTATTCTTTGGGTGGCATAATGGCCTCCATATGGTTCTTCATGTGCTGACCGAATGATGTCATATACATCATCTTCTTGCACACATCTAATCACTTGGTCAGGACATCTTCTAAACAAGACTCCATGAATCCACATATAAGGAGTGCTTTGATGTATTAATTTTCTATGATCTTGTGATGTATAGCTTTGAGGTATTTTTCTTTTTAATAAGTAATTTACAATATCAACATACCAAGGGGTAAAAATAGAAAGAGCAAACAACTGTTCATCTAGGAAATTATCAAGAATTAACTTGTCATCATCAAAGATTTTCATATGAGATAGGTGATCTGCAATAACGTTATCTTTACCTGCCTTATCTATGATCGTTACATTGAAGTATTGTAGAAAAATAAGCCATATAACCAATCTAAATCCTACTGTAACTTTGTTCATTAAGTATTTAATGGCAGAGTGATCAGTATGAACAAATACTTCATAACCTGTTATGTAATGTTTAAATTTATTGATGGTATGGACCACAACTAAAAATTATTTTCTAGTAACAGTATAATTAAGCTCATCTCCATGCAAATTTTTACTTACATAATAGATAGCATAAGGTATTTTTTTCTCAACCTATTACAATACTACTATTGCATAGCCCAAAGCATTGCAATGTATATGGAATGGTAATTTTTAATTTGGTCCTCTCAGGATTGGAGTAGTAATAAATTTATATTTTATAACTTCAAAGGCTTCTTGACATGCTTTAGTCCAATTGAATTCACTTTATTTAGTTAAGAGCTTTAGCATGGGAGTAGTGATTTACTAAATTCTTTAATAAACCTACGGTAGTATCCTGCATGTCCTGGGAAACTTCTCACCTCTATTTGTATTTTCGGAGGTTGAAGGGTTTGAATAACTTGTATTTTTGTAGGATCTACTTTAACACCTTCTTCTGATATGTAATGTCCTAGAAAAATTCCTTCTCTCATCATCATGAAACACTTTTCATGACTCAAAGAGATATTTTGCTCTTGGCATCTAATAAAAAATTTTGCAAGCTTGACAAGGTTTCTTCAAAGGTATTACCGTAGACTGTGAAGTCATCCATATATACTTCTACACACTCATTTATTAAATCAGTAAAGATAGCTAAAATGGCTCTTTTAAAAGTGATAGGTACATTGCATAATATGAAAGGTAATACTTTATAAGCATAAGTACGTACTGGACATGTAAAGGTTATATTTTCCTGATCTTCCTTAGCTATGGAAACTTGATTATAGCCACTAAACCTATCTAGAAAGTAGAAATATTGATTTCCATCCAATGTATCAAGAACTTGATCAATGGATGGTAAGGTAAAAAAATATTTTCTCATTACTTTGTTTAATTTCCTATAGTCCACACAAATCCTCCATTTGCCACTCTTTTAAGGGACTATCACAAGAGGTGACACCCATTGATTGTCAAAAATTGGATAAATAAATCCTACCTTCAAGATTTTAATGATTTCTTCCATAACCACGTCTTTCATAGATGGATTAAATCTTCTTTTGGGTTGTCTTAATGGATAACATCCTTCTTAGATAAAAATATTATGGGTACAAACATTTGGATGTATCCCTTTCATAACCTCGTAGTTCCATGCAAATGTCGATTGATATTCCTTAAGCACATCTATTAATTGTGATTATTGTATGCTTGTGAGCTCATCACTGATATTCAAGGTCCTTCCTGGTGTGATATCTATTTACTTGCATTTTTTTGTGTTTGCATATATTCCCATTATCTCATATTCAAGTATATTTAAGTAACAATCATACGTTGTCATTTGTTGAGATTGACTTGTGCTTGCTTCATTAATAGCCATAGTAGATTAAAATGAACAACCATTGTCTCAACTTTGATCCTTGCTTTGATTCCCTAATAGTAGTGGTAATGGCCCCTTGACCTCTTGTTGAAGATGTTCGCTCAAAAAATTTATTGACGAAGTTTGAATTTCATAAAAATCATGAAGAAAATCATACCAGAATTACTTTGTAAATTCATCTTCTATTGTTAATTGAGGGAATAGGCTAAGGTCTTTAGCATTCTTACCATCATAAATAGTCATATTTCATGATCTAAAGGGAATGTAAGCATCAGCTGTTGCAAGCCATGGGTGCCTATTGGAACAAAATCTGCCTTGGGTTAATAGTGATGCGCCTTAGACTTTGCCAACATTGAATAGACAGATCTTGCTTGAGATCATCTATCTAGTCTCCAGAGAAGGTTGGTTCCTTTGAAGTTTTTTAGAGAAAATGGGAAACAAGAGATAAGGGAAATATAGCCTAAGCTAGAACTTTTATATGGTGTAGGTTAGACAACATCAAAGATAGATTTACTTACTTCTATCCAAAGCATTTAAAAACACATTCCAAAGCAGAAATTATATAATTCCAGATATGATTTTTGATGTTTCATTTAGCATGCATATATATTAGATTCTTATTCCAGCAATATGATTTATGTATTGTGAAAGTTCAGATACAAGAACAGACTCAATCTACAATTCAATATTGTGAGCAGAAATAAAAAACATTAATACATACACTTGCATGATATGAACCAGAAGCCAATGGGAGATGTGATTTTATTGCTTGTATTCGAAGTACGTGCACAGTATTGTAAACGTGCAAGAGCCAACCCCTTTTTTGGAGTTGCTCACCCCTATATATACCCTAAAATAGTATCTTCCTAAGTACATCTTATTTTACAAGCAATCATCTATAGTTTCTAACAATACACAACGGATTTCCCGCAGATTGGATAGATTGGCAATCATCCAACGGACCTGCCAGGTTATAATCAACAGACCATTCTTCAAAAATCGGCACCTAATGTTAGTGCTCGTCTCCAGTTGCCAAAAATATACTTTATTCCTTTACAGCTGGCGTGTCGCGAAATCGTGACATTCTTTCCTTGCTTTGGTCTTCTGCTGCTTCTAGCCGCGAAAATGAGACATGTCACGAAATTGTGACATTCTTTCCTTGCTTGGCTCTTCTGCCACTTCCAGTCGTGAAAATGGGACATGTCACAAAATCATGACATTCGTCTCTTCCTTTGCTCCTTTGCTGCCTCCTATCACGAAAATGAGACATGTTGCAAAATCATGACATTCTTTCCTTGCTTTGCTCTTCTGCCGCTTCCAACCACGAAAATGGGACATGTCACGAAATCATGACATTCATCTCTTCCTTTGCTCCTTTGCTGCCTCCCGTCATGAAAATGAGACATGTCACGAAATCATGAAATTCTTTCTTTCTTTGCTCTTATGTCGCTTCTAGATGTGAAAATGGGACATGTCACGAAATCGTGACATTCATCTCTTCCTTTGCTCCTTTGCTACCTCCCACCATGAAAATGAGACATGTCACGAAATCATGAAATTCTTTCTTTTCTTTGCTCTTCTGCCACTTCCAGATGCAAAAATGAGACATGTCACGAAATCACGACATTCGTATCTTCCTTTGCTCCTTTGCTACCTCCCGTCGCAAAAATGAGACATGTCGTGAAATCGTGACATTATTTCCTTGCTTTGCTCTTTTGCTGCTTCCAGCCGTGAAAATGAGACATGTCACAAAATTGTGACATTTGTCTCTTCCTTTGCTCCTTTGCTACCTCCCGTTGTGAAAATGAGACATGTCACGAAATCACGACATTCTTTCCTTGCTTTGCTCTTTTGTCGCTTCCAGCTGCGAAAATGATACATGTCACGAAATCGCAACATTTTTTCCTTGCTTGGCTCTTTTGCCGCTTCCAACCACAAAAATGAGACATATCGCGAAATCGTGACATTCTTTCTTGCTTTGCTCTTCTACCACTTCCAGTCACGAAAATGAGACATGTCACGAAATCATGACATTCTTTCTTGCTTTTCTCTTCTACCGCTTCCAGCCAACGAAAATAAGACATGCCGCGATATCGTGACACTTTTTCCTTTTGGCTCTTTCTCTTTGCTTTGGACCGCAAAAAAGCAACATGTTGCGATATCGCGACACTTTTCCCTCTTGGCTCTTTCTCTTACTCTTTAGCCGCGACAAAGCAACATGTCACGATATCATGACACTTTTTCTCTTTTGGCCATGACAAAGCAACATGTTGCGATATCGTGACACTTTTTATCTTTTGGCCGCAACAAAGCAACATGTCGCGATATCGCAACACTTTTGCCACCTTGTGCCTTTTGCTGCTCTTAGCCACAAAAATGAAACATGTCGCGATATCGCGACACTTTTTCTCCTTGCTCCCTTTTGCTGCTCTTAGCCGTGAAAATACAACATGTCACGATATCGTGACACTTTTTCCCTTTTGCCACGACAAAGCAACATGTCACGATATCGTGACAATTTTTCCCTTTTGCTTTTATTTTTGCTTTGAACCGTGAAAATGCAACATGTCACGATATCGCGACACTTTTTCCTCCTTGCGGTGTTTTGCATTTTCTTTGATATTTAGCATATGGGCCACTTCGGTCCTCTTGGAAAATATGCAAAAAGGAGCATCAGATGTTTTTCTATAGTTAGTCACTTTTTGACTAACATTCTTGGCGCCTTTCGGGGGATTTTTTGCTTGCAAAAATTTTGAACCAGGCCTTTATCCATTGGGTATCGGAGTCAACAACGCAGTTGTAAAAAGAATCTTTTAGAGAAAGACAAAGAACATAGGAAAATGCACTTAGATCAAACGTGAACATTACCTCGCCAAAACTCCCTTTATACCTTAGTATCTCTATTAAAAAAAAATGTCGACTTCTGATTGGCTACGACTGAAAATATTTTTTTGTGTTGTTGAGCGGTGTTTTCACCCAGTTGTGAAAGCACACTCTCCGATAGGATCTGAGTCCAAAAATCCTCTGCTTGCAAAGAAAAGAACTTTCTCCAAGGTTCTGTTATGCTTAAATAATGTTGTTCAAATGAAATGCTAGGAATATCTTAGGGTTTGCAAGTGGATGTTAACAAGGGGCATTGGGGTTTATCTAATCTGAAATTACAGTGGACTCAAATTGAATAATTGTACTTTAATCTTGGATTCTGATGGATTTTCGGTTATTTATTTGGATACAATAATTAAATTGCAAAAAATAAAGCAAGGGTTTGAACAAAAAAGTAAATGAAAAAGAAACTAAATTACAGTCAGAATGCTGCCATCAATTCGATGAAACCGAAGATAATGAGGTTTTATGCATACAACCTAATCTAATGAACCTGCAAACTCGCACAATCCAAATAAATTAGGTGTTGGTTTCTAGGGTTTCTACTGTAATTCTAGACCTAGGCATTCGTATGAAGCAACCAAGCACACTTGCATTAAACTTCACCTAAAAGCCTCAGAAGCCTGGAATGAAAGATAAAACATTAAATCATGCATGCATAAAATGACTCCTTCTTTCTCATCAATGAGATGCCAATACTCTGTATTTTATATTAAATGATATGTCAATTACATTCAAAGAATGTTCCAGGAAAAAATATTCCAGAACAAAAAAGAAGGAAATTGCCCAAGTACAGGCCCAGAATAGCACGAAGCTCTTGTCTCTGCAACTCTGCAATCGGCAATTTCCAACCCTTCCTTCAATCTACACTTCTGGCTTTATACTAATAGAAACGGCTCTTCGATTCTCCCTGTGTCGATTTGTTTCATCTTCCTGCATGTGACCCTTCAAATTCCCACCTTTTCCTTGTCTTTATTCCATGTTTAATGCCAAAACGCCTAAAATCCTTCGCTGCATGTAACGCTTCTACAGACCTGACACCTGCATGCCACGTGTCACACGCCCTCTGTGCCTTCTGTAACGCCACTCTGCAAAAAACCTGACAAAAACTGCATGCCGCCTGTTCACCTTCTTGGCCACGAAAACGCGACATGTCACGATATCGCGACATGTCACGATATCACGACTCTTCCCGATCGTACGTCTTCGGCGACATCTTGTCGCGATATCACGACCATTTTTACTTTTGAACCTTCTTTCCTCAAATTGTAGCGATATCGCTACCATTTCTCCGTCGGGCTTCCTTTTCACCAAGTTGTAGCGAAATCGCTACCATTTCTCCGTCGGGCTTCCTTTTCACCAAGTTGTAGCGAAATCGCTACCATTTCTCCGTCGGGCTTCCTTGGCAACTTTACGTCGCGACATCGCGACCATTATCACTTTCTTGCCTTCTTTCAACAAGCTGTAGCGATATCGCTACCGCTTTATCTTCAACCTTTCCAAAACGTCGCGATATCGCTACCGCTTTCTCTTTTCATACGCTTTCCCAAAACACGTCGCGAAATCGCGACCACTTTTCATCTTCCGTACAGTTTGCCAAAACACGTCGCGAAATCGTGACACTTTTCATCATTCGTACAGTTTGCCAAAACACGTCGTGAAATCGTGACACTTTTCATCATCCGTACGCTTTGGCAAAACACGTCGCGAAATCGTGACCATTTTCATTTTTTTCCAATGGCATGTCATGATTTTGTGACACCATTTCTTTTCTTCTCAACGACATGTCGCGATTTTGCGACACCATTTCTTTTCTTCTCAGCGACATGTCGCGATTTCGTGACAACTTTTCCTTTCTTCTCAGCCACATGTCACGATTTCGCGACAACTTTCCTGCTTCCAGCAGCGATGGCGCAACAAGTCGCGATTTCACGACATGTCGTGATTTCGTGACATGTCATGATTTCGCGACACCTTTCAACACTTAGGCATTTTTTCTCTTTTCTTCAATTTTTAGCATCTGGGTGATTGAGATCTTCTCTGCAAGCCTGCAAAAAGGTGGGTCCCCAATTTTGGGGTGTGTTGTGGATCACCCACAACAAATGGCGACTCTGTTTGTCAAATGCTCTTGAGCATTTTAGTAAGAACCCAACTTTGAAACATATCACAAACTCGCAAATATACGTTAGCACATAAGCAAAATAACAAATGCCCAAAGATCAGAAGTACATGAATCATCGAGAATCATCAAGTATTAGCTCGGTGTGTGCAATGTGCTTTCATTCCCTATCGTTTGAAATTGATCAACATTCCATTATCGGTTTTGCATGAATGCATATGTGGGATGGTGAATGATTCGTGACCCTAATGAATGTGCTAAGGAGATTTGCTTCCATAAAAGGCATGGTCCTTCTTCTATTACTATGTACAAGCATTCAAGATTGCCAAACCCTCTTAGGATCCACTAATTCATTACCTTATTGTATCCCAAAGTTGGTTATGAGTCCCTACTATCTAGAACCCATGTGCAAGTGAATGTGAAATCAGAACTTTGGGGAATCAGACTCCCAACCAACCGAGATGAGAGTTTAACCTTATCCTTACTATTCTGATTTAGAGTTCATTACCTCACTTTGAGCAAAATAATTAAACCGATTATGGAAGAAATGGTCATGCTAGTCTAACCCTCTAGACAATCAGTGGTCTTGTTTTTTAGGCAAGACATGATGCCATGCATGGGCATATCTAACCCCACAATCCAAAACTTATCTCCATTTCTTTGGACCTTGGGGATGACTACCCATCCCTTGCAGAGGACAAGTAGTACGATCCTTACAATCCAAAATAAAGATGAGATGGGAAAAATTTATTTATTATATATTTATTTATTTATTTTTTTTACTTCTTGGACCTTGGGGATGACTACCCATCCTGGCTAGGGACATGTAGTACGATCCTTACAATCCAAACTTTAGATGTAAATGGAAAATATTAATTTTGTTGCTTAGACCTTGGGGATGACTACCCATCCTTTGCAGAGGACAAGTAGTAGAATCTTTACAATCCAAAATTTACTATGAAATGAGACATAGGAGTTTTGGGGAATCGGATTCTCAACCAACCGAGATGAGAATTTATGCCCTATCCTTACTACTCCATGTGGGTCAAATCAAAGCTTTGGGGAATTGGATCCTCAACCTAAGTTTGATGAGGATTTAACCCTATCCTTACTACTCCGATTTTAGGCTTTAAGCTCTATGGAAGTGGTCAAAACCACTGTTTTAAGGATCATGCTGCATAAATAGGATAGACATGAAATACTTCTTTCGCCCAACCTTTTCCTCCAAGTTAGGTTTTGATCATTTTGCTCAAGATCCTTTTTAATGTATGAGACGTGCTTGGTTCTAGATATCTCAAGACTCAGTTTCCAACCTTAGGAGCTACTTACATATATGTATAACACAACCCAAAGAGGATTTGACATACTTTAATGGCTTGTACCTAAGATGCATATGTAACTAAGATGAGATGTATGTAAGGTGAGATGGAACATGAATGCATTATTTCTTGAATTACAAATGGAATGAATTGTCATACAAAACTGATTCTTTCATGCATCCCAAAATCAAACAATATTATTAAACTGCTTGTGTTACTTGTGGAGCTTTTACAAGATAATTCCAATATTTCATATTCTCCTAACCTTAAGCATAAGTTGACATCTCAATTTTTTATTCTTTATTATTTATTTTTTATTTTTATTTTTTTTTCAAAATTAACACACATGTCAATTGAAATCAAATCCATAACCAAAATCCTAGCTAGACTAACAATCCTAAACAATAAAAAACAAAATCTGAAAATCCCCCACCAAGATCAAAAGAATAATATCAAAGTCTCAAAACCTAAGGGCTAAAATAATGCTTTAAAATCTGCCCATTAACCGGTAGCATGAAATCTTCCCCTTCTAATGTTTTTAGCACTGAAGGTATTCTTCCCAAGAATCTACGAAATCTGATATGGGCCCAACCAAAGACAATCAAACTTTTGGTGATTCCCTTTTTCCTCATGTCTTTTGTCCCATAGTAATACCAAATCTGAAATTCTGAATGATTTAACTTTGGCCCTTCTGTCAAACCATCTCTTGATAACTGCCTGGTGTTTATTCATGTGATTCATGGCCTCTTCTCTCTTTTCATCAAGGTGCAACAAGCTGGCTCAACTCTGGCTTCAACTTGATCATCTGTCCCCAAGTACTCTTGTATGAAATGTAAGGTCTGCAACTTCAAATTTGCTTGGAAATATCGGGTCTTGCCCATAGACCAAATGATAGGGAGTATTCCCTATGGACTCTTTCACTCTGGTCCTATCTCGCCCAAAGGGCAAACTTTAGTTGGTTGTGCCGATCCCGCGGGTTCTTTTCCAGCAACTTCTTAATAGTATTCAACAAATTCTTATTTGAAGACTCGGCCAACCCATTTCCTTGAGGATAGTAATTGGATGCAAACTTTAAGCTCACTTTGTTATCATATGCCCAATCTGCAAATTGTGTAGAAATAAAAGCTTTACCATTGTCACTGACAATAGAGTCGGGCATTCCAAATCTTGTTATAATTTGATCCTCAAGAAATTTAATCACAACATCGGTGGTGGCATGTTTAGTAGGAATCGCTTCTGTCCACCTTGTACAATAGTCCGTAGCTGTCAAAATGAATTTATGAGAATCGAGAAGAATTTGGGTTAATAACCCCGATGAAATCTAGTCCCCACTATGCAAACGGTCTCATTTCGACTACGAGTACGCAACGGCATGGCTGCATTTCTCTCTCTATTTGCGGCCACTTGACGAGATGTGACAAGATCGTACATGGGTATGCGCATCCTTGAAAATATGTGGCCGGTAGTATCCTGCTCTCGAGGATTTGATGTCTTGTAGCATTGGCTGCACCATGACCAGTTCCATGTTTCCCGTGAAATTCTTGCAACACCCTGGCAGCTTCTTCTTTGCTCAAGCACCTCAGGTAGATACCTTCATGATTCTTCCTGTAAAGCACACCAGATTTTATTAGATAATTGACAGATTTAAGCCTTAAGGCTCTTCTATGTGTTGAATTCAGATTAGAAGGACACTTACCAGTCAATAAAAATTGCACAATATCAACATACCAGTCGTCCTTAGCCATGTATTCTGTATTTGAGCATTGACCTGTTATTTGCGGATTATTTTCTGCGATCGCCTTCGCCAGTCCCTGTCCTCGAACTAGTTTCATTGATTGGATTTCGAGATCAAATTCTTGGATGGTTGAAATCCACTTTCCTCTCTTCTCACCTAGTTCATTCTGTAAAAACATGGTCTTGACAGTAGAATCGGGCACGATGGCGATAATTCTGTTGTGCACGATGTAGTGCCTAAATTTTTTCACGAGTTTTAAAAAGTGCGTACATTTGCTTATCAAGGATCGAATACCTTAATTGAGCGTCTTTCGGGGGGCACTTAAAAATGCAATGGGTTTTTCGGCACTATCCTCACCTTTTTGGGTTAAGACACTCGCAAAGGAGTGTTACGATGCAAAAGCATAAATATAAAAAGGCTTGGAGTAGTGCGGGCTTATAAGGACAGGGGCTCCAGAAATGGCATATTTGATATTCTGGAAAGCCACTCTACTTTCCTCGTTCCATTTTATATCCACATATTTCTTGAGCATTTGGTTCAGAGGTTTGGCTATCTCAGCAAAGCTAGAGATAAACTTCCTCACAAAATTGACTTGCCCAAAGAAAGATCTCAGTTCTTTCTTACTGCTCGGGAGAGGTAGGTTTTGGATAGCTTGTATCCTTTCTGGGTCGATGGATATGCCCTCTTTTGAAATGATGTGACCCAACAATTTCCCTTCCATTACTCCGAAAATGCACTTTTTGGGATTTAAGGAAATTCCATGTTCTCTGCATCTTTGAAGCACTTTCTTCAAATCTTTAACATGATCCTCTCTCTTCTTCGAGAAAACTGGGATATCATCCACATACACGATGATGCATTTGCCTATTAGCCCTTTGAATGCGTAATCCATGGCGCGTTGAAAAGTTGCACCAGCATTTAACAGTCCGAACGACATTCTCTTATATGCAAATGTCCCCCACTTGGTAGTGAAGGCCGTTTTCATCCTGTCATCTGGATGTATAAGAACTTGGTTGTACCCAGAATATCCATCGAGAAAGGACATCATTTCAGATCCATTTACCATTTGCAAAATTTCATCAATTGATGGCAATGGATAATTGTCTTTTTGAGAGGCTTTATTAAGATTTCGAAAATCTATGCACAGCCTAATCTCTCCACTCTTTTTCCTTCTTTGGAACGAGGTTGGCCACCCGGGTTGAGTGCCTAACGGGAAAAATGATTTTCGCTTCCAATAATATTTTAACCTCCTTTTCGATCAAAGGCTCCAATAGCGGGTTAACAACTCGTTGTCTTTGCCTAAAAGGCTTGGAGTCCGGCTTCAAAGGAATGGTATGTGTGATAATGTTACGGTTGTAAGTCTTGACTCATTGTAGTTCCAAGCAATACAATCTATGTAATGCTTCAATGCCTGTATTATGTTGCTCCTTTCTTCCTCTGTACATGCCTTTGCTATGTACACCTCCTTTGGATTGTCTGCACTCCCTAGATTAATTGAATCGCATGCATCTTTGGGGAGTGGGACTCTTTTTCTCTTCTTGTTCTTGCATTCCATGTCGAACATCTTTTCTAATGAAACCACGTCTTTAGGAATTTTGTTGGATTGATACGCAGTTTCACTTTCTTCTGTTTCATCCTGCCACCTTTGTTCCTCATCAATCACCTGGTTTTCAAAAATACCCGAGTTTGTGACAAACTTGAAGATGTGCTGTCACTTTCAAAAACCTAGAAATTCTTTACATTATCAGGTATTGATGGACAAGGAACCAACTCAATGGAAAAATTTTTACATCTTTTTATATCCATCGGGTTTAACATGCCCATGGTGACTGCAAGAGAGTCTGCTATTCGATTTCCTCTCCTAGAAATAAGGGCTATGTTGAATGCATCAAACTCCTCCATGAGATCCATAACCCTAGTTCTATAAAGGCTCAGTCTTTTGTCGTGGCATGTATATTGTCCTTTGATTTGCTTGACAACCAACTCAGAATCTCCCAAAACCTTCAAGCATTTAACATGTTTGCTCAATGCTAGACGTAAACCATAGATCAATGCTTCGTACTCTGCCACATTGTTTGTGCAAGGAAATTGCGATCTGTAGGCAGCTAGCAATGGTTTACCTCCTGGACCAGTGAGCTCGACTCCAGCTCCTGCTCCCTGTCTAGACTTTGATCCATCGAACTTGAGCAACCACGTGTAATCATTTTCTTCAGACGAATGACCATGACATACTTCTTCTTTAAACTCTTCAGTAGCTTCCTCAACATCAAGCGCATAGACCCCTAAGTCTGGCTCAGAAAACTGAACTTCATTCGGCTTGTTAAAATCTGTTATAATCTCTTTAAGCCTCGGTTCGTTTTCCACTCTTATTTGATTTGCAATTCCCTTCCATGGTAGCCACATATGCGAGCAGTCTGTTGCAAAATAGCCATTCAGCGTTTTCATCCAATCCCTAGCAAGTAGCATTCCATACCTACTCGGGATATTAACCACCAAAATGTCCACAACTTGCTTGAACCACGGGTTCGAGAATTCAATTGAATCTTGACATCATATAAAGTCCCCACTACATTTACTTCTGATCTGTCCAGTTGTAGGACTGTACATTTGGATGAAACAGGCTGCAGACCTAGCATTTTGCATATCTCCGTAGGCATGAGGTTGCTCGTGGCTCCTGTGTCCACCAAACAGTTATGTAAGTTCTTACCCGCAATTCTCAGAGTCAATAAGAATGGCGGGACATCCCTTCTCTCCTTTCGCAAAATCAGATGGGATTCAGCTCTTTTTTCCTTCCACATCGGATCAGGTGAGTTCAAAGCTCTTATCAACGCCTCCTTTTGACCAGGCAATTTAGCCGCGTCCAAGAATGAAAGGCTATATTTGGACTTCTTCATATCCTCCACTACATCATAATTTGGTTTTTCGAATTTGGCTGTCTTACGGACGTCATTGGACATTTCTCTTTCGAGTGGAGGGGGAGGGTTGTTACTTGCCTTTGTATCTGGAGGAAGAATAGAATTGTTTGGAGGTGTTGATGAGGTTTTAGGGGCTTTAGATTTACTCCTCAAATGGTACCCATGAGTCCCCTTTCTGAAATCTCGAAAAGCTTGCACCTCCTGTTCCAAAACTTCGTCTTCTTCCTCCTCGCTTTCACCCTCTTGGTGATATACTATTTCCATCACCATAATATTTTCATCTTGATGATACGATGGATCCTCATTTGATACTAGTTCCAAATCATCAACTTGTGCCTGAAGACAATGAGTGTATCTAGCAATCTCGGGACAATTCCTCTCATTGTGTTCTTTTGTGTTATGTAACCTGCACCCCCTTTCCCATGCCAAATCTGAAAGATTCAAAAGAGAATTAGATTGGCTAGGGCCTGCAGAAGCATCTAATTGATTAGCAATGGGAGCAGGAACTCCCCCATTGTTTGGCTTGGTGTTCCAGTGCCTCCCTCTATTGTTGAAATTCTGGTTTGGATGAGGGGCATGGGAGTCATACTTCTACTGTTGAACCCTGTCATTGCTTAGTTTATGCACTAGTTTCTTGAGCTCTTCGACTTCCGAAAAAACATCCTTCGGTGGAATCATATTGTTGTTAACCCCTATTGGATTCGCATAATTAATGGGGTCTTGATTCCACATTTGGGTCGGGTTCTGAGGAATTTGATTCCCATATGGATTAATACCTTGAATCGGGATTGGATTCGAAACAGGGAACTATGGCTTGAGGATTGACTTGACTAGTTTCTTGCGTAGTTGATTGACTGTTCTGCAAAAATGCAAGAACAGGTGGAATGGTTGTGATTGGTTGGATTGGAATGGGTGCATATGCGGGTGTTGGTGGATACGGCTGCTGATATGGGAAGGCATTCATACTTGGCATTTGTGGTGCCATGAGTTGATTTGCCTAGGTAGCTTGACCATATGGAGCACCTTTGTCCCATCATAGGCATCTGGGTAAACCCGTAGCCTTGCGGTGTCAAGCTGTTGCTCAATAGTCATGGCTTCATTATAGGCCAAAGCCAGCGTGGTGACATGAGGATTACGCCTTGCAAACATGGCTGTCATGGGGTCCAATGCCCCAAAATATATCTGCAAAGCCACTGCGGGATCGATAGCAAAATGTCTAATTGCTCTGTTATAGTTCTTTTGGAATCTCTGATTAAACATTCGGATTGGTTCCCCTTGGCCCCGTTTGCATGTAATAAACTGATTGTAAATAGTTGCGGGATCTAAGGGTGACCTAAATTGATTGACAAAGGCATTTTCCATTTGTGTCCAAGAGGTGATTGAACCAGTTGGCAAGCATATATACCATTCATATGCTATTGGATCCAAACTCATGGGAAAAAGTCTACAGGCTACATCTTCATGTTGAACTTGCAGCCTAATTAAAACATCCCTATAGGCTTGGATATGTTCTTCTACTATTCTTAGGCCATATGGCTTGTATTTAGGCAGAAATATTTCAATGTTCTTGGGGATTTCATGGATATCCCCAGCAATATTCAAAGGAGTATTGTTAGCTCCATACCAAGGAGCTGCTGGAGCTTGAGCCATTTGACTCAGAATTGATGTAGACAGACCTACAATAGTAGTAGAAATATTACTAACTATAGGCACACTAGGAGCAAAGGATATTACTGGCGTAGGTCCACTCGACGTTCCTGGAGAAAATAGGCCTTTTGCGACTGGTGTGCTTACGACTTGCTTGGCTTTACCCTTGGGAGTACCAGTAAGGTCGTGAAAAATGGTTTCTCCGGTTGTTTGAGACACGGTCGCAATACGGCGTGGTGGGTCCAGCCTGCCTGAAGAAACCCTCGGCTATTTCGAAGAAAACCTGCAACAAAAACAAAAAACGATGTTGCAGTTTAGCCGTAAATAATTTCAGAATTAAATCAAAAACAAAATATTCAGATATGAAAATCAAAATAGATAAACCAATTCGGCCCTCCTTCTAGCGCCAATCTGTTGAGCCGTGTTTTCACCCAGTTGTGAAAGCACACTCTCCGGTAGGATCTGAGTCCAAAAATCCTCTGCTTGCAAAGAAAAGAACTTTCTCCAAGGTTCTGTTATGCTTAAATAATGTTGTTCAAATGAAATGCCAGGAATATCTTAGGGTTTGCAAGTGGATGTTAACAAGGGGCACTGGGGTTTATCTAATCTGAAATTACAGTGGACTCAAATTGAATAATTGTACTTTAATCTTGGATTCTGATGGATTTTCGGTTATTTATTTGGATACAGTAATTAAATTGCAGAAAATAAAGCAAGGGTTTGAACAAAAAAGTAAATGAAAAAGAAACTAAATTACAGTCAGAATGCTGCCATCAATTCGATGAAACCGAAGATAATGAGGTTTTATGCATACAACCTAATCTAATGAACCTGCAAACTCGCACAATCCAAATAAATTAGGTGTTGGTTTCTAGGGTTTCTACTGTAATTCCAGACCTAGGCATTCGTATGAAGCAACCAAGCACACTTGCATTAAACTTCACCTAAAAGCCTCAGAAGCCTGGAATGAAAGATAAAACATTAAATCATGCATGCATAAAATGACTCCTTCTTTCTCATCAATGAGATGCCAATACTCTGTATTTTATATTAAATGATATGTCAATTACATTCAAAGAATGTTCCAGGCAAAAATATTCCAGAACAAAAAAGAAGGAAATTGCCCAAGTGCAGGCCCAGAATAGCACGAAGCTCTTGTCTCTGCAACTCTGCAATCGGCAATTTCCAACCCTTCCTTCAATCTACACTTCTGGCTTTATACTAATAGAAACGGCTCTTCGATTCTCCCTGTGTCGATTTGTTTCATCTTCCTGCATGTGACCCTTCAAATTCCCACCTTTTCCTTGTCTTTATTCCATGTTTAACGCCAAAATGCCTAAAATCCTTCGCTGCATGTAACGCTTCTGCAGACCTGACACTTGCATGCCACGTGTCACACGCCCTCTGTGCCCCTTGTTAACATCCACTTGCAAACCCTAAGATATTCCTGGCATTTCATTTGAACAACATTATTTAAGCATAACAGGAACCTTGGAGAAAGTTCTTTTCTTTGCAAGCAGAGGATTTTTGGACTCAGATCCTACCGGAGAGTGTGCTTTCACAACTGGGTGAAAACACAACTCAACATGTGTTAAGGCCAAAAAAAGGGTAATATTTACAAATATTGTCTAAATATACTTATATTATACTGTACATATAATTCCTTTTTTGCTTTTGCCTAAAAGGCTTAGCTCATTTTTTATGCACTTCTCTGATCTGGTTCCCTTCCTCTTCATCCTGCAGATCTCGACTGGCTGAGAAATTCATTTTAGGGATTAAGAAATCTAGTACCTGTTCATCATTTTAAAAAAATTGTCAAAAAATATTTTTATCAGGTACTAAAGGCCTGTATATAAGTCTAACAATTTTAGACTTCTGAATAACATTAGTTACAGGACAAAAATTAGCTCCCACTGAAGCTAACAAATCTGCGTGGGTATTCTGTTCTCTAGGGATAAAATTTATATTTAGGGCCTCAAAGGCCTCTAAGAGATCCCACACTTTGTTCCTGTAAGCCTTCAAATAATCCTATTTACTTATACCTTTTTTGGTGACTTGATTCACAATAAATTCTGAATCTCCATAGATGAGTAACTGTTTGATTCTCAATTTCTCAGCCTTTCTTAACCCTAAGCACAGGGCCTCATATTCTGTTGTGTTTTTGGAGCAACTCCAAGTCAACCTGTAAGAGAAAACCTTTTCCTCTCCAGTGGGAGAAATAAAAACTATTCCGGCACCAGCTCCATTCTTGCACCTAGCCCCATCAAAGAAAAGCTTCCACAAATGATTCACAGAACCATCCTCTTCTAGGGAGAGTACCAATTTTCTTTTTGGTTTCTCAATAGAATAGTTTCCTATTTATGTTTCTATCATGGCATTAAATTTTTGTAGAGAAAACTCATCCTCAGCTTGGAGCTCTTCTAATGTTTCTTCCATCAGGTCTTCTTCTATTGTTTCTTTAGTCATCATATTTACACGATCAGTTTCACCAATCCTATCTACATGAAACGTCGATGGTGTCTCATTAAAAATCTTAACCCTTCTACCTTTGAAAGGTATCTCCAAATGAGAATAATCTAAGGATAAGTATCCTCCTATCTTTACTGTGAACTCTCCGGATAGACACAACCAAAATAGGGCTCCAAGTCTATGACTACTACCTCTTGTATGACTGTCATCTGAGGCAAATTATGCAGTCGTATGGGAATATCCTTTATCACTCCTACAGTTTTTACTAGAGTACCATCTAACTGTAGGATGCCTGTGCTGCTCCTAGTGTACTCCATTCCCATAATATCACATACTGCTTTGGGTATCACAGTGGTAGCAGTGCCTGAATCTATCATGCAGTTGTGGACAACCCATCCTTTCATTTGAAGGGATAAATAAAAGGGGGGGCCTATTCTTACTAGTGGCAGATGTCAAGTTCATTAGAACCATTTTCGAAGATGATGCAGTCCCACCTCCATTTTTCATTGTCCTTAGGGATTCCTATAGGAGATTGATTTGACCTGGGATTTGAAAAGCATCATACATACTTGCCTTAGAAGGAGTCTTTTTCATTTCCTCCACTATACTGAATATAGGTGAATCAACTATCCTTTCTCTTTCTTTGGAAAAAGTTTCACATTTATTTTTGTATCCCTGGGTAGCTTCAGTTCTTTGCCTTTTTATTAGCGAGGGGAAACTCAAATTTTCCCTAGCCTGTTCTTGGGTTTCATTTTCCCCCTGAGGAAAAAATTCTTTGTGTGTTTCTTGCCCTTGACTTTTGGCTGGAAACTGATATTCTCTTTCCTGAGGGAGACTTCCTTTAGGATTTTCTTTGGGAAATTCCTTGGGAGCAGGGGAAAAATCCAATGGCTGAAGCTCTTTAGGTTCTACTTGCAGTGGTTTCTTACCTGATCTTGTCAAAATTGAAACCTGTTCTACTATAGGCATCATGAAGTTGTGGTCCTCCTCTCTAATTATACTTACATGGCTTTTCATTTTTTCTTTACTCTTTTCAACTGCTATACTTTGTACATAATGCTGGTGTATTATACATGAACTTTCCCCATGTGGATCGTTACATGTAGTACACCAAGAGTTAGAATCAGTGGGAGGCTCATCGGCCTCCACTGTCTCATTTGTATATACCGTTCTCGGTCTTACATGTCCCCTATTGCTTGATTATGTTGCATCTCCCGTTACCTGAGGGAACCTTCTTGGCGGAAAACTCCTTTCAGCCTCTCTTTTTCATGGACGCCATTTCATTTGACAATGCCTTCATTGTATTAATTATGGTCATGTATTGATCACTGGGGGGAGCTAATGCAAGGGGTGTAGCTATAGCTAGGAGGGCCTTTGTTGATGGGAGTATAGGCAGTTTAGAGATTGACGCTTGGGAAAACTCTGGTAAAATTGGCAATAGAGTTTTTGATGGATATCTTTTTGTAGCTATGAGATCAGCTTCGTCCTTTGCTACCTCTACATAGATCCCAGGAAAAGTGGTTACATGGGATTGCCTTATTATCATACTGAGCTCTGAATCAAAAGCCCTTAGATAATAGCATATAACTTGTTCTTCCATGGGCTTTAGGCCTTGCGGTACTCTATCATGAGTTCTGGTAAACCTGATGTTGAAATCTTGGATTTATTCTTGTGGATGCCTCTCAATGATAGTGAATTGATTTAGCAATGTGAAAGGATCCGCATGTATATTGAATTCATCGACTAGACGGTCGGCCAGTACTACCCAAGAAGTAATGGATCCAGCGAGAAGCGCTCTGTACCAATAGAGCATCTTTCCTTTCAAAGATATGATCAACAATCTAACCATTACATCTTCCTGAGTGATGTTATAAATAGATGCTAGCACTGAAACATCTAAATAGTGCTCATCTACTGTTTTATCTATTCCATCAAAGGTCGGTAAGGCTTTTAATGCAGCTTGTGGAATTTTGTGGTGTGTTCCCAAGTTCAAAGGGCCAATTTGATTCCATACAAGATGCGTTGGGGCAGGGGCGACTGCCATGATTGCTAAAGGAGTTACAATTGCTATGGGATTAAGAAATCTAGATGCTCCTACAGCGGGTGGTAAAGAGGTGCTAATGGTGCCGGGCAGATTTGATCGTGCGGCTAGCACAGGGTGTGCTTTTAGGCTTCCGAGATGTAGTTCAAAAAACTCGATAGGTTCTTCAGAGTTTCTAGCTCAGGATCTGGTTATCATATGGCTATATAACCAGAAGGTTTCTAGACAAGGTCTTTATTTTATGGTCTAAAATGCAACAGAGTCGCCAGGTGATTTTTCTTGAGATTTTGCAAACAAAAGGCTCTGAAGGTAAAAAACCAAAACTTATACAATACTGTGGGATTGTTGGTCCCACCAGGTGTGCCAAAAATTGTTGGAACAAAATCTACCTTCGGCTAATAGTGATGCGCCTTAGACTTTGCCAACATTGAATAGACAGATCTTGCTTGAGATCATCTGTCTAGTCTCCAGAGAAGGCTGGTTCCTTTGAAGTTTTTTAGAGAAAATGGGAAACAAGAGATAAGGGAAATATAGCCTAAGCTAGAAATTTTATATGGTGCAGGTTAGACAACATCAAAGACAGATTTACTTACTTCTATCCAAAGCATTTAAAAACACATTCCAAAGAAAAAATTATATAATTCTAGATATGATTTTTGATGTTTTGTTTAGCATGCGTATATATTAGATTCTTATTCCAGCAATATGATTTATGTATTGCGAAAGTTTAGATACAAGAACAGACTCAATCTACAATTCAATATTGTGAGCAGAAATAAAGAACATTAATACATACACTTGCACGATATGAACTAGAAGCCAATGGGAGATGTGATTTTATTGCTTGTATTCAAAGTACGTACACACAGTCTTGTAAACATCCAAGAGTTGACCCCTTTTTTGGAGTCACTCACCCCTATATATACCCTAAAAGAGTATCTTCCTAAGTACATCTTACTTATTTTACAAGCAATCATCTACAGTTTCTAACAATACACAACGGATTTCCCATAGATTGGATAGATTGGCAATCATCCAACGGACCTGCCAGGTTATAATCAATAGACCATTCTTCAACAATTGACACCTGATGTCAGTGCTCATCTCTAGTTGCCAAAAATATACTTTATTCCTTTACAGCTAGCATGTCGCAAAATTGTGACATTCTTTCCTTGCTTTGGTCTTCTACTGCTTCCCATCATGAAAATGAGACATGTCATGAAATCATGACATTCTTTCCTTGCTTGGCTCTTCTACCGCTTCCAGCCGCAAAAATGGGACATGTCATGAAATCATGACATTCGTCTCTTCCTTTGCTCCTTTGCTGCCTCCTACCACAAAAATGAGACATGTCACGAAATCATGACATTCTTTCCTTGCTTGGCTCTTCTATCGCTTCCAGCCATGAAAATGGGACATGTCGTGAAATCGCGACATTCATCTCTTCCTTTGCTCCTTTGCTACCTCCCGCCATGAAAATGAGACATGTCACGAAATCGTGACATTCTTTCTTGCTTTGCTCTTCTGCCACTTCCAGCCGCAAAAATGCGACATGTCATGAAATCACGACATTCGTCTCTTCCTTTGCTCCTTTGCTGCCTCCCACCGTGAAAATGAGACATGTTACGAAATCGTGACATTCTTTCTTTGCTTTGCTCTTCTACCACTTCCAACCATGAAAATGAGACATGTCACAAAATCATGACATTCGTCTCTTCCTTTGCTCCTTTGCTGCCTCTCGTTGTGAAAATGAGACATGTCACGAAATCGTGACATTCTTTCCTTGCTTTGCTCTTCTACCGCTTCCAGTCATGAAAATGAGACATGTCGCAAAATTGTGACATTCATCTCTTCCTTTGCTCCTTTGCTGCCTCCCACCGTGAAAATGAGACATGTCATGAAATTGCGACATTCTTTCCTTGCTTTGCTCTTTTGCTGCTTCTAGCCATGAAAATGAGACATGTCACAAAATCATGACATTTTTCCTTGCTTGGTTCTTCTACCGCTTCCAATCGCGAAAATGAGACATGTCATGAAATCATGACATTCTTTCTTACTTTGCTCTTCTGCCGCTTCCAGCCGCAAAAATGAGACATGTTGCGAAATCACGACATTCTTTCTTGCTTTGCTCTTTTGTCGCTTCCAGTCGCGAAAATGAGAAATGTCGCGATATCGCGACACTTTTCCCTCTTGTATCTTTCTCTTTCTCTTTAGCCACAACAAAGCAACATGTCGCGATATCACGACACTTTTCCCTCTTGTCTCTTTCTCTTGCTCTTTAGCCATGACAAAGCAACATGTCACGATATCGCGACACTTTTTCTCTTTTGGCCACAACAAAGCAACATGTCGTGATATTGCTACACTTTTACCACCTTGTGCCTTTTGCTGCTCTTATCTACGAAAATGAAACATGTCGCGATATTGCAACACTTTTTCTCCTTGCTCCCTTTTGCTGCTCTTAGCCGCAAAAATACAACATGTCACAATATCGTGACACTTTTTCCCTTTTGGCCGCGACAAAGCAACATGTCACGATATCGCGACACTTTTTCCCTTTTGCTTTTCTTTTTGCTTTGAACCACAAAAATGCAACATGTCGCGATATCGCGACACTTTTTCCTCCTTGCAATGTTTTGCATTTTCTTTGATATTTAGCATATGGGCCACTTCGGTCCTCTCGAAAAATATGCTAAAAGGAGCATCAGATGTTTTTCTGTAGTTAGTCACTTTTTGACTAATAGTGCCCTAACTTTTTCTTAGGTTGCAGGACTATAAATTCTACAGGGTATTCCCATGAACTTACGGAGACTATAATGTCTTCTAATTTTACCTCTGGCTTAACAGTAGACCTATCTACGAGTTGGAGTATAATAGAAGTTGATTGTAATTTATGTAACCCTAAATATTCCATTGTCTATTTAGTCATGACATTAATAGCGGCTCCTAAATAGACCAAGACATTTTGTAAGGCTATGTCACCAATGTGTACCATGAGAATAGGTATTCTAGGATTTGTGTATTTTGGTAATGACCTACCTCCTATTATTATCTAAGATAATTTTCCAATGACAAATAGTTTGGGCTTCGTTCTTCTTTTTCCTTCCTGATTAGTACATATTTTTTTAATGATCTTGGAACATATGGGTATATCCTTGATAGCTCATAGCAAAGGGATCTTGATAGTAACATTTTCTAATTCTTGAAGTAATTTAAATACTAGATTAAATGGTTCTTTTGGTATTACCAATATTTGAGGAAACTATACCTCTACTTCCTTCTTTTGAGGAATTTGAATTTCTTGCTATTTTATTGGAATGTTTTCTGGTGAACTTTCCATTTCCTTTTCATTGTTATCATCCTTTTCGAATAAATCTAGATTGGGGTTTCAAGCTTTATGAGAGTTAAATTTTTTTCCAATACTTTCCTTGATCTCAATTGAATTTGGTGACAGGGTGCTACAGATATAGAACATGTCTCACTAGTTTCATAGGCGTGTTGAATGTTCTTGTTGTTGTTAGGATTAGGGACCGGTTGAGATGGAAGAGGAGGTTTCTTAGGAGGATTATTATTATAAACCAGAGGTGTAAGAAGTATATTTTGAGGTGGATTTTGAGGGGCTTGTCCCCTAAATTGATTTTGAAAGTTCTACTATTGTGAAAGATTTTGAGACCAACCAGATCCTCCCTGGTGATATTGACCATTAGTATTCCAACTGTTTTGACTTGACATTACTTGATTCCATGGTGGATTTCCATAGGTATTGGTAATAAAGTGGGCCCATGGAGGTATTTTCTAGTCTTGATTGTTTGAATAAGAATTCCAATTTTCCTAGTTTGGTGCACTAGACAATTGATTAGGACTTTGCAAGTTGGAATAACTAGGGTTTGAACAATTTTGTGGACCGTTTAATGGACCATTCCATATTTGGGATACAAAATAAATGTTTTATACCTCTTCAAATTTAGGTTCCTGTATGGCATATTTAACAATGGAGATGTATTTGCAGTTTTTAGTTTTGTGACTTTTATCACAAATTTTACAAGTAGTGATATTGGAAATGTTGAGAGGGCATTCTCTCATATTGTGCCTTTTCCTACATCTATGATAGTAAATCTCTTCACTGTCTTGTCCTTTTGGATTTTTATCCAATAAATCCAAATATGTAGTCAAGGTACTTAACAAATTAGTTTTCAAACCTTCCAATATATTTTCAATTTTTGCTCTCATCACTCCTCCTGTAGATGTATACTTGTTACCCCTTAGAGGTTTATTTCTTGAATAGTTTCTGCAAAGGTTTACAATTTCCTCAAAGGCCATAATATGGATATCTCATTTTTCCATAAGGTTTAGAACCTCAAGAACATCTTATTTTAGTCCTTTTAGAAAGAGTTCTTTTAATATTTCTTCATCAAGGTCTATATTTACTTTAGACCCAAAAAATAAAAATATCTTAAGTTAATCCTTCAAAGATTATTCTTCTTTTTTATTCATGTGTAATAGCTCATATTTCTTATCTCTCACTCTACAGTAATCCTTATATCATTCAAGGAATAGTTCTTTTAATCCATGTTCTCCATCCCATTGATTACAAATATTTTCTCCTAGACCCATGAACCATCTTAAAGCTGCATCTGTAAGAGTAGAGGAAAACAACCTTAGATTTTTCTCATCAGTAGTGTAAAAGTAATCTTGACACACTTCTTCAAATTTGAAGAGAAACGCATTCAGATATTCGTGTGGTTTCCCATGGAAGGTGGGCAATACAAAAATAGAGACTAACTTAGGTTCTCTTGTTGTCCCATCTGTATGTAATATTGGGAAGGCAAATATCTTCCCTTGCCCATTTATTATTTGGTATCTATTTTGTATTTATTCATTCCCCCTTTGGTTCTCTTCTACTTCTCCCTACCCACTTTGCTGATCAGCCAAGACTGAATGTAATATTTCAATAATTAGACCAGGTATAGATTCAATAAAAATAGAAGAAGGATCTATGTGATTATCAAATTCTAGTTTCGGTAATAAGTATGAGTCAGGATCTTGTTCTAGAATTTTAGCTTGATTCGTTGATGTTGTTGTTTCAAATTCCTCTAACTTATAAATTCCAGACTGCCTACTAAAGTCTCTTTGGATATTTCCATCTAAATTGTTGATTTTTATGAATCTTTCCTTAGAATCTCTAGGTTTGCTCATGAATTTTCTAAGTTTCCTTATTTTTTCAACACGTATGATCTTCCTTGAATAGTCTATGAATATAATTGATTGGATCAAGTTGTTCAGGTGTCATGAAATGTTCTTCAAAATTAAAATGGTCTACCACCAATTGAATCAATTGAACAAGAAATTCTTGAGTTGGAATGGGGTTAGGATTTCCAAATTGTAACTCACAACGTAAATCTTGACATAGCTCCCTAAAGCGTACAAATATTGGTATCCTCTGATATTTCTTGCTATATTCTAGGGCTACTTCTTTCTATTCTAGGTCTCCAAGGAACTTGTGAATGAGGAGGGAGTCTTCAAAATATTTATTCCAAGGGTAAATTATTGGATTTATTGTTGATCTTCTATACCAAATCCAACGCTCACAATTCATTTTAAGATGCATGCAAGATGAATGGTAGTTTATCCCTAGAGTTTTAGCTATGTCAATCCTTTTTATTTCCTTCAATTTGTCTAATTTTTCTTTAATAATGTCAATACATTCATACAAAAACTCCCACTCCTTACTAAATGCTCTATTTTCTTACTCAAAAGAAGTTTAACTTCTTGTTTTATCAATAGTTCTCTAAGTTCTATAAGTGTAGACTATTTTCCACCATCTAGAAACTTATTTTTATTTTCTTTTTCTCTCTGTAGTTTGGTTTTGTTTGGGTTTTGATTTTGATTTTCTATTTTAATCCCACTATTTTCAATTCTAGATACAAATCACAACAATTAAATTTATAACTATCCTCAATACAATAGGGAACAATTCAAATAAAAATTTCACAATAATCCTAATGTTGTGCTAAAATTAGATGCGACTCGTGTTCCTACGAATCTTTATACAACCAATATTAGCACATTAGGAGCAAAATGAAATACTGTTGGAAAAGAAAAATTTACTGAAAATAATAAACTATTATTGTTTGTTTGATTGTTTAGGAGGGTTTCACTATGGTTGTGTCACTCAGCCTCACCTACTTCCTACTTCTTACAGGGTCCTAAACCAATGTTTAGGTTTTTTTCAGTGTATACCTACTTCCTATTTTTCCCAGAGGACCTAAGTCAAACTAAACAATAATAATCACCCAAAGCTGTAAATGTGAAAAAATAAAAAAAATTGAAATAAAAGGTAAACTTTTACTGTTTCTTTGATTATTAGGAGGGTTTCACTATGGTTGTGTCACTCAACCATACCTACTTCCTAATTTTAATAATGTCCTAAGTCAAGTTTAGGTCTATTTCAATGTATACCTACTTCCTATTTTTCTTGCAGGTCCTAAGTCAACTAAGCAATAATAATTATCCAAAGCAGGAAATTTGTAGGAAATAAAATTTGAAAAAATGAAATTTGCAAAAATTGAAATTTGTAGAAATTGAAATTTGTAGGAAATAAAATTCTAATTAAGAAAGCAGTAAAAATGATTCCTCAAGAGAAATAAACCTGGCAGCATCGAACAAAGGGCTTGTTAGAACCATCTCGTGCCATTCTGAATCATATGCATGCAAGGAATCATACTTACCTCTTTTCACATACAAGTAAGCCTTGTCTAATTGCACTGCCAAACAACTTTTTTGATTAACCACTACGACACTAATCTCCTTGGCAATGGTGCCAAAATGATTAGCTATAATAGCTTACATTTAATTTATCAATATAAGGGTAAATCAAGGTTAAATTTAAAGAGTAGGAATCTAGTATAGATTGTACCATGGGGATCAATGCTAAGCTTAATTCAGATCTCTTTTCAGTTTTAGGTGTTTGCAAAAAATAAAAATAAATAGAAATTAAATTGTGCAAGAATGAAAATAGAATGCAATTTATGATTTATACAGTAAATATATTATTGAGGATAACTAGAAGTAATTGCCTATTGACGAACTGATCTATGAATGAGTTTATCTATCGTTTATTTTAACTATTGTTGAGGATCCTCGTGTAGTTAGTTTTATTTATCTATTCTAACTTTATATTTTATGAAAATACAATTTACTTTATTTTATATTCTAAGGTTAATTAACTATTTCTAACCTATTGTAGGGACGAGAGCTTAGGGACTGGTTGTAGGAGTGGACCCTACCTCCTAGAATACAGTGTAAGTCTTTCTCCCCTAGTTTACTTTATCTTAGTAACTAAAATGCATGATTACTACTAATTATTATTTTGTTCTACTAATGCAGGAATATACAGTTACAACTACATTAATGAAATTAAAAAATAAATACAAATGACATAGTTACCATATGCAAAGGATGAAGTGCTACTTTTATTGCTAGAAATTCAAATCTACAGGTTGATGCAATTCCTCAAAAATTGTACAGATATTAGGCATTTTGACATTAGTTATTTCTCCCTTTATAACATTGGACATTAGACCATTTCAAAGGTCTCCCTATGTAATTTATATTATGACTTGTACAATTCTAAATAAACTCTTCAATGTATTTTACCATGTGGAGTTTGTGGACTTATGATGCGACCACTATGCACTAACCAAAATAATCTAAACTAATGAAATTCCTAATTCTTCTTGGACCCAGTAAACATCCTAAGTGGTCCAAGTGGCATTTTACAAATGCACTTAACAAAACTATACTAATTTAAATATTTTGCAAGATGTACAATATAATCATGTCCTTTATTATCGAAAAAGGCATAACAATATTACATCTAAATCTAATCAACCTAACAATATTCCAATTATACAATATTTATAGAATAAAGTGATAACAAATTTATTAATCACAATATCCTCATGGATAATATGTGACAAGTCAAATTAATTTATGCTTACTATAATCCTTCATTGTCATGTGGGAGTACCATATTGTTGCTGAGGTGGTGGACGACATTGGTCAACTCTCTTCGATAACTGCTGGTAAGAATTCTTCTTTGGTAATAACCTTCAATAGCTACCTTCTGTAACATGCTTTGGTAACTATCTTCCATAACATACTTTAGTTACCACCTTCTATAATAGTAATCCACTACTATTCTATCATCGCGCCTAAGGCTTCCTTAATCCTTTGTCCTTACATCCATCTTCTCACATCCATGGTATATCTTGGAGCTCGCATTGTTGCATTGTGGAACATCCTTCAAGACTTTCCTACATAATTACTCATAACTCGAACGTATTTTACATAAAATACACACATTTGTTAGATTCAACTGCATTCATATTTTTATTGATAATTCACATAAATAAACAAAAACAACTAACTTAAAATGCATTAAAATTACAAACTACATATAAAAATGGAACAATTTACTATTAAAATATGTACCAAATAATCACTCATCGTTGCCCTTGAGTGGCACTTGCCATTCCATGTATTTTATCCTAGGAGCCTATAAAATGGCCCTCTCCCTCCTTATTTGAGAAGGGAATATTTTTGAATTACAAAGCCATGAAGTGCTCAAGTTCTCTCCCTACCCAAATCGATGTTGTTGGATTGCCACTTAGTATTTAAAGCCATATTCCTCACCCCTATACAATTGCTCCTATTACTCTAGTGATCACTTGCACCCGCTCACTCGCTTCTCTGTTCATGAAGGTACACTACAAAAGACGTCTTGCATCTCCTAAAACATGGTCCAGATCTGGTTAAATTGAGACCAAGGCTTGCAATAGCAATCATCTCATCTTGATATGGTATATAGATAGAAATCATCTCGACCTAAGATGATCATAGTCAAGTGAACAATTTTTACTCTTGTATTGCATGTTAGTTTAGATCTTAATCTATTTTAGCTTAGATTATTTTCATTCTATGCATTTTATCATTTTATATTTTATTTACATTTCCAAATCAAATATGAGTTCGATCTAGGAAAACTCAGCCCATGCTATTGATTTGTTGATATTTTCTTATGTGCAAATAACAAGGTTGAAATACACTAAAGGATTTAGGATTTGACTCTTGCATTGTGATCACAAAAAATCTGCTCTCCAAATACTATGTTGGCATGAGAATATCAATATTGCACCTCTTTGATTAAGAAAAAGGGAATCACACCCCTATTAATATTGTATCACTGGTGAAATCCCCTAGAAGGGATCCTCTTATAACACAACTGAAATATCAATATAAATATAATTCTTATGATTTACATCCATTTATTTAGCATTGTGTTACATTAAATTTTTTATTGTGTTATCTTTTTCTATTTACAAAATGGCGATCACGATGGGACCTAGTCCCTATTTTTTCTTATTTATTCTTGTGATTGCAGGTTGTAGAATTAATTGTCTCTACTCGATATGGTATCTACTTTGAAATCATCTTTGCACAAGATGGTCTCTATTTTGAAACCATCTCAGCTTGAGATTGTCGCTAATCAGATATAGCTTCTTATAAAATTGTATGGATGGACAAAATTTTTGGTTGAGGGCCCACCCTTGAAGCCTCGGGTAGGGTGAAACCTAATAGGTTCTCCCATACAACCCCTCTTAGTGTGCCTAGTGCATACAAACAATGCTTGGGAAAGGGTTACTGAGATGCACCACCATGTACCTCTTTAATGGAGAACATTGAAGATATGGATATTGACCTCAGCTCGAGATGATATTTGATCAAAAGAAAATTTGTTACAAATTGCTAAAATCTACATCAAATTAAAGGCTTTCAAGGTTAGGGTTCTTTTACACTTCTCTATCTATAGCATAGTTGCATGCACTTTTTATTTTAGGTCTATCAGACTATGACCATATCAGGTCAAGACAGTCCCCTATCTATGACCATATTAGGTCAATATGATCCCCAATCTATGACCATATCAGTGAGAGACAATCTCTATATTTTGTTTGGTGGTTTTCCTACAAGGCTATTTGATAATAGATAGACCATAATTTAGGGAATCTTGCATTTTTAGTTATTTTTTACATTAGTGAAAGTCATAGTGTGTTGTTTGCTTTTATTTTTTACAAAAATAAAAAAGAACCCACATACACACATGAGGCAATTAAACATTGATTAGTTGGATTTCATCACCAATGATCGATAGCAATCACGTAATGTGGGCTTTCATATCCCATCATAGATTGACCCCTTACATGCCATAGTAGCCCCCTAAGTGGTTTTTTGGAATTCAATACCAAAAAGCCTACTACTTTTGGGTGCATCCTGAAGTAGGTCAAGTTTTAGGTGCCCTTTAACCACGGGGCTTAAAAATCAGTGGAACTTAGTTTTCACTTATATCCAAGCCCATTCAAGGGTGAATGATAGCCCAATTGGGGAAGTAGTAGGCTTTAGATAGCATGGCCCTTTCTTTGAGGGGGTATTTTGTTTTCCATAAGGATACCTATTACCCATATACCATCATAGGAAACCATATAGACTATTTGTGTCACATTCCTCGATAGAGGTTGTGTGAAACTACCTTTCAGTAGTGTTCATTCCATCCACCCTAGTAATATTAGGAATAGGATTTTGAAAACATACCAAAAAAATAATACAAAAATAAAAATCAAATACAAAAGTAAAAATAAATAAAAAAATAAAACAAATCATCAAAATCAAAACTAAAAAAAAATATAACACATTGATTGTTTGATTTGTTTAGATAGCTTAGAATGAACAGGTACACCATCTTCCTAGCTTATGGTTGTGACATGCAATCAATCTCAATCATGAGCAAACACTATTGATCCAACACAAAGGATCATGGATCTCTTCCAAGTTGATCAATAAGATTTTGCCATACCTGAGTGGCAATTCATCCACCATGACTCCAATATCATATATCATCCCATGAACCCCACCATGTTGAGTGTCTCCATTTTGAATCAACTCACATCAACTGATGATTATGATATTGACTATCCAAATATTTCCACCTTACATGCCTTCTACAAGAACACATATTCACACACTAAAATACATAGGAAGCCATTACCATATATCCATATTCCATATCACTCTACATCTCCATTGAATCAAGAATAGGTGTACACACTACACCAAAATAGGGATACTCAAGCTACCATAGTTGAGCACCTTGAGTTGAATCATGAATATGAGCATGTGGACACATACACTAGACAAAATTATAACAAACCATCCACATATACTCATGTGTTGAGGACCTTTTATTTTAATCATCCCTCTACTCCTTGTGATAAATGACCTACCCAAATTCATTGTACTTCTGCACCACCTACCTATGTGGAACCTCTCAATCACCCCAACATTAAGATAATGGGGACATGCATGGTCCTAAAAAATAAATTTCCAAGCACTCAAGGGCCAATGCACAAATTTAAAATAGTCCAAGGTATCCAATACAACATCAAAATTCACCACCTTGACCTCTTCAAAATCAAATATGGGTGACCAACATAACTTGGCTAGAAGCTTACCAATTTTTGACTGGTCGTATGAATTTCCTTGAAAGGTAAGTCTTTGGTATAATTTATCAAAAACCCACCTTATGGAAATTCAACCATCAACCCATTCACCCATGTGTTCCCTCACCACCATATCCACACCATTTTAAGGTGCCTAAGTTTGATAAGTTCAAATGTGAATATGATCTATGATGGATTCACCAACACACTCCTCTAATTATACAAAAAATCTTGAATCGACTCACAAAAATTTAGCTATAGTTGAGACATCATCAACTTCATCCACCTCATAAAACTCATCCACCATGTCCACCTCATTCAAATTGCCAATATCATACTTGGAAACCCCTAATCGAGCCCTTATTGACAATATTTCATAAGTTGTAGGATATAAAAACAATTACTTTATGTAACGTACACCTTGCAAACCCTAAAATACCTAAACCCAGGTCATATAGGGAAAATCACTATTGCCTCTATCATAGGTAAGTGGACCACAACATCAATAATTGCTTCACATTTTAAAATATCATCCAAGATCTTATTGATAGAGGGTCTATTCCCATAGATGGCCCACTCACCCCATCCAACCAAAACCTTAGTATCTACCAAAACTATAGTGGGGATGCTCACAGTATCAGATCTTCCCTGTTAGCCACATCACAAACATAAAATAATTTGGGGATGCTCAAGGTCTCACACCTTACCCCATCAAAATAATAATAAAAAAAAAAAAATCAAAATCATTAAAAAATTAAAAAAAACATCACAAAATCATGAAAAAAACATCCTGGAATCATTCAAAAAAATTTAAAAAAATAATCATATACTACTATAAACACTGTATTCACACATCCAAGAATTCCATCTCACATCAATTTCATCACCAATAACACTTTGGATATCGTTCGACTCATGCTTTTATCTGTTTTTCTAGGATTGATTTTGCCACATTAATCAAGGGTGTCTTCCTTTTGCTATATGTCCTACATCATCCTGATGAGGCCTAGAAATACCTCATTATTACACTATGTTTGACATATAAAAATTGCCATATTACTAAACATGACAAATTTAATTGCCAAATAGTTGATTAGAATATATATTTGTTAAGTGTTTGCATGATTTTATGTTAGAAACACTATATCTCTGTTTTTGACTATTTTCAGCATTTTGTGACTATTTTTGCTTGATTAAATAGCAAATAAAATATGTATTTCAATCAGCCAAATGTTGTATGTTGAGTAAAGGAGGCCCTATGATGTTTTGTCATTGTTGTCAACACAATCTAGGTATACTTGTAAAAGGTCAAAAATGAGTATCATGTTAATTTTGGTATCATACTATAGTAAAATTACATTCTGATGACATGAAAAGATTCCTCTCATCAAGAACTACAACTTTTATTTTTGAAGCAAGTCAATCTGAGTTGTAGATAAAAATTTATGAAGGTTACATCATGTTCATGCCTTAGTTTTTTCTAGAGCTATTAACAGGTGCAAATCTACGTTAAGGGGAACATTGGTGGATCTACTGGGAATGATCCAAAGTGATTTAAGGTACCAAATTCATACCAATGGTACTTCATATTAGAGAGAACACATGACCCAAATTTTAAGGCATATGGACAAGTAATCTGGAAGTTATGGGGCCCACAAAATGGTAGTTTCACACTTTTTGACAGCTGGAAATTTTGGAAAAATTTGTGTTAGAGGCCAACTTGACAGCGATGCTGGGAGCAATTCCTGAAGAGTTAAGAGCTAAAAATTGAACCAAATGAATTTCATACAACCAAGAACATGTGGATACAATTTGGTATACATTGGAGTTACGAGGCACAAGTTATGAGCACTCTAAAAGAGCAACTAGGCATGTTTTGACAGCTAGAAATAACAGGTGATAATCCATACAAATTCTAGCCACCTATCACTATGAAGGAAGGCATGGAATTTACCAATAAGGAAGGATGAATTCAGTTGGAATCACCTCCTGGGAGTTGGATTTAAAGACCTACCTGAAAGCAACAACCAAAATAAGCATTCTGAAGATGTTTGAGCTTAAATTGCATCTACAGCCAGTTATTTCGAAGATCTTCAGAATAATAGGGGAAAGTGTTGCAGTTTGAATTTCTATGGTTTCCAAGCAGTTGAAAAGGTAACTTGAGGCTGAGGAAAGTTAGGGGAAGTATCCTACAACTGTCTCCACCATTCCTTGCCGACCAAAAGATGCAGCTCATGAAAAGATCAACTAAAGCAGCTGACCTTGTCCTAAAATATCCCCAAAATTGTTGCAGCATAATAGGAAATCAGGTTGCAAGATAGGAATGGCATATTTTATGTATGTAAATATATTTTAGGCATCTATAAATAGGATAGCTCCCATATTGGTTGAGCTAAGTAGAAAGGTAGCTATTAGAAATTAGCAGAATAAGTTCAGTTCTGTAACAGAGTGCAGCAGTAGTATTGTAATGTCATTTTTGGAATAATAAAGTGCAGTTATTTTGTCAAATTCTATTCTGATTGTTAATTAGTTAAGGAGTGTTTTTCCACCTCCTTCTATATCAGGAAGTATGGGCCCACTTTCAGATCTAGAAGGAGGATTTTTATGGCAGGTTTTAATCTGTAATTTTGTTGCAGCAGAATTAATAGATTGCTTGTTAGATTTTATTTTCTTGTTTTAAGTTTTTGTGTGATGTTATTTATATTTTCCATTATGTTTTTGTACAACATTTGTGTGTGTGTCAGCTGAAAAATTAGATTAAACATTTATTTCCCTTGTTTTCTCTGCTTTCCATGTTTTCCTTGTTTTTATGTTTCAACAACTTTTCATTCCAACAAATTTTATTTTGTTATCAATTCCTATAGCAGAAGCTTGACGACCTTTTGTGGTAGGACATTGACAGGTGTTTTAGCATAAGTTTCATTTCCAAGCATCATTTCAATTCTGCAAAAGTAAACTAGGTTTCAATTCTACAAGTGTAATTTAGGATTTCATTTTTAGCAACATTTCAATTTAGCAATTTCAATTATGTTATTTCAATTCTACAAAAGTAGATTAGATTTCAATTCAACAATTTCAATTCTTGCACTTGTAGTTAACTTTCAATTTTTGCAAATTAGAATTAGTTTTTATTCCTTGCAAGTTTCCATTCTATAGATTAGGTTTAGTGTGACACCAAAAGGCTAAACCAAATCTATCTCACCCAATAAATGCTTGAAATTTGAATGCCTGAATTGTACTCTACCCTAACCTTCTATCGTAGACAGCCTTGGACACCACCCCGGATTGATAAATCATTGAGATTAAATGATGGGATTAATGACACTCATCATTTTGGCATCATTTCTAGGGATCATGGTGTTGTTAGAGGGTAAAAGCAGTCAAATAATTATTATTGTGCTAAGTTGTGAAGTTTAGAGTAAAATCTGAATATAATAACTGGTATAAATAATAATTATTGATAGTTGCATTTCAGTCCATTTAGAAAACAAGCAAGAAACCACAGGGAGGTGATCTTCACACTTGGGGGGTTAAAATTGCCTATGTTTGAAATTCTTGATAAAAATTGAAAGAACTCATCATCCTCATTATCAAGAAACATAAGATCTCTTGAAAAATTTAGAGGAGCCATCTGCTAGTACTACCCTTTTTATATCCATATCATCAGGGTAGTATAAACAAATTTGTACTATGTGTTGGGAACATGACAGATATACAAGACTATCCCTTGAACAAAATAACCATATCAGCTACTTGTAGCATTTGTTCACAGGGACATATCACTGATAAATGCCATTTACTTCCACAACTCAGAAATGTAAAATTTGTTGCCTAGTCTAAATTCTTCTCAAAGAGAGATCCCAACAACAACAAACTAGGCAAGTAAATCAACCACCACCTCCAGCCCAACCTGTGGCCAATATGAATAATACAGGACAAGAAACCCCTGTCTATGTAAGTTGAGTCTATTAAAAAAAAATCATCACAAAACTTTTGCACAATCAAAATAGAAGTTTACAACTCAATGGTGATCCTAGATTTTTGCCATTATTGCTTAAATATTGTTAGGGTTTTACCATGCTAAACTGCAACCTAGCAATTCTTAGCCTACAAAGACAATAGTTGATCTCATTAGAGGTGATCCTACCTGACAAGTAGTTGATCTGCTAAGTTGTACACTTCTTGTCTTGTTGTGCAAACCAAAAACATGTTTAGTTAAATTGTCTTTTTGATTTTTGAAGTTTGATCAAGATGTATGAATATACCTTATGACAGGAGGTAGATTCATAAGTACCACCAGTAGAGGAAGAACCACCACTTCCAACCCAACTTGTGGCCAATCTGAATAATACAGGACAGGTAACCCCTATCTATGTAGCTGAATCTGATAAAAATACTACAAGAAATGTTATTGACTGCAGTAACATCCAACTATGCTCAAACAAGACCTTACCTGATCTTGAAGAGATAAAAATCAATGGAGATACACAAAAACCCTTTAGTCCAAACACACAAAAATCAGCCTTGGATAAAGGAGAAAAACTAGAAAATCTGCACATAGAAAATTTACTTCCATTAAACTCTTTAGTAAGCAATTACAAAGGGGTAAATTATGTCCTCCTAGGAATGAAACAAATTGAAGCACAACCAAGAAAATTCTTGAACATTATTAGCTAGCTAAAATTGTTTGTTGTTTTGAAATAATATTTCAATCCCTTTGCATGGAATTACAAGGGTATGTCAAGATTTCATCTTGATGTATGCACTTAACATATTTGAGAATTGGTATTGAATTGTTTCAAGTATAGATTGACAAGATTTTGCAGACTAGGAGGCCTGAACAACACTTGATTGAAGAAGTTTTTAGATATGGAGTAGTGCTTCTTTCTCCCATTGGTGATTCATGGAGGAAGTTAGTGGTGAATGGATATTGCCTTCGGGTATACCATGCACCATTAACTAAGGAGGAGTTCTTGAAGGAGATTCCACAATTGGATGTACAGTAGATGGAAGAGAATTTCTCTTCCATGTCAGATTCAGATTGATGATAAAAAGTTTGACAAAAAGAAAAAAAATACAAGAAAAGCAAAAGAGAATAATCTTGTTTGTGAACTTCATGGGCACAAGCAAGACAAGAGAAAAAATTTGAAAAAAAGAGGAAAAAAAGGAAATAAGAGAGAGAAAAAAAAAAAAAGAGGAAAAAGAGGAGAGAAAAAAATTGCAGCAAAAGGCATGTCCCACAAAATGGGGATACATGAGGACAAGCATCAATTTCAGCATGGAGGAGGAACAATGAAGTCAGTACTTCATTTTTAGCAATAAGGAGTTAAATGATGACATAAGAAGATTCTTACTACTCATCTAGAAAGGAAGGTTGCATCATTGTTGCAGATTTCAGCAGAAAAAGATGGTGTTTTCATACAAAGATTGACATGTTTTTGTAGAATAAGGATTGTTCTTATCCAAATAAGAGTGAGAGACATTCTCTCTCATTGTAGCCTCATGAGAGACATTCTCTTTTATTGAGGCACTTGAAAAAAAATGATGACAGAAGTTGGTTGAAAACCGACAACCTCTTCTGATGAAAAAAAGATGAAAAAAATGAAAAAATGAATAATTCAGTAGTGAAAACCTCCTTGAGGCGCTACTGAGTTGGCTTGCATGAAAACCGGTTTTCTGGCGTGCATTGCCTTGTTGATCCACCCATCATTGTTCCACCATTGTACAAATCTCACACTACACATGTGTATATTTATGTTTTCAGATAGCTTGCTAACAATCATCAGAAGCAACTTGTAAGGTGCATGATCAATTTTCAGGACAACAAGGTATGTGTTTCTTGCATTTAAGTCATAGTAAGCATTTAGCATTTAGTGTATGATAATCGGTATTTGGCATAAACTATTCATACAATATTGGCAAGTTGAAAATGGAACATGTTCAAAATGTCAAGAAACACCCCCTTTTGCCCTTAGTTGCATGAGAACTTCAAAACTCGTAGGACGGGGGGGGGGGGGGGGCGTTACCCACCAAGGGGGAGAGGAAAAATGCACCTAAAGATTTTGTTTTACTACTGCTGCAATAAAATAACAATATACAAAATGAAGAATAGCATAGAGAGGGGATTTTTGATGTTATGGAAGGCTTATATACACTAGATATGGGCCCACAATAGAATCTATAGCTAACTTTTGCATATGAGGTCATTTCTGCATTTTTTGATGCATCTTCGAAATAAGCAGGATATCTTCGAAATAAGCAGAAACTGTACCAAAATTGCTGAAAATGCTGCAGAATAGCAAAAAGAGTAGGGCACATCAAATATTAAGGTTCCTAAAGCTCAAAATCATCCCACCACAAGTAGTACATCCCTCCAAAAAGATTCAAATTCAATTTTTTTGTTAATTTTGTTTCAAAAGTGCAAAAATAGCAAAATAGACATGGAGTAAACAAAAGGATGGAGAAGGAATTTTTGATATTATGGAATGCTTACACACCCTAGAGATGGTTCCACAACATAATCTGTAGCAAAATTTTGAAAAATATGCCATTTTTGCATTTTTTGATGCATCTTCGAAATAAATAGGCATATCTTCGAAATAAGCAGGATATCTTTGGAATAAGCAGAAATTGTACCAGAATTGTTGAAAATGTTGCAGAATAGCAAAAAGAGTAGGGTACATCAAATATTGAGGTTCCTAAAGCTCTACCACACGTAAGTACATCCCTCAAGCATTTCAAAATCAAAATTTTATCAATTTTGTTCAAAAGGTGCAAACAACAGAAATAGGCATTCAGGCTGAAATGTTGTTAAGAATAGAAAATTCCACCAGTAGTAGTGCATCTGCCAAATATGGTTCCACAATAAGGCTATTGCAAGATGAATCACATGATACCAAGCCCTTAAGAGGTACCTTGCAACACTAAAACTTGTAGAAGGGCAGAAAAAGAGTTAAAACTACAGGAATTGCAGAAATTGCAATATTGAAGGATGAAAGTGCAGAAGTCAAAGAGTTGCAAGTTGAAAATGAAAAAAAATATATATATATAAAAAAAGCAAAATAAAAAAATGAAGTACGAAATGAAAAAAATTGCAAGGTTGTAGAAAAGTGAAATACATGTGCTTAAATTGCAAAATGCTTGGTGTAGTGCAACAAGGAGAAATTTCTCAGGTAGCAGGTGGCAAAGGATATGTTTTCACAAGGATAAAACATGCATATTACTATGGCCTACTAGGATGCATGAGGGCATGCATCAGTTCAAGTTGGGGGGAATGATGAGGCCTAGAAATACCTCATTATTACACTATGTTTGACATATAAAAACTGCCATATTACCAAACATGACAAAGTTAATTGCCAAATAGTTGATTAGAATATATATTTGTTAAGTGTTTGCATGATTTTATGTTAGAAACACTATATCTCTATTTTTGACTATTTTCAGCATTTTGTGACTATTTTTGCTTGATTAAATAGCAAATAAAATATGTATTTCAATCAGCCAAATGTTGTATGTTGAGTAAAGGAGGCCCTATGATGTTTTGTCATTGTTGTCAACACAATCTAGGTATACTTGTAAAAGGTCAAAAATGAGTATCATGTTAATTCTGGTGTCATACTATAGTAAAATTACATTATGATGACATGAACAGATTCCTCTCATCAAGAACTACAACTTTTATTTTTGAAGCAAGTCAATCCGAGCTGTAGATAAAAAGTTATGAAGGTTACATCATGTTCATGCCTTAGTTTTTTTTGGAGCTGTTAACAGGTGCAAATCTACGTTAAGGGGAACATTGGCGGATCTACTGGGAATGATCCAAAGTGAGTTAAGGTACCAAATTCATACCAATGGTACTTCATAGTAGATAGAACACATGACCCAAATTTGAAGGCATATGGACAAGTAATATGGAAGTTATGGGGCCCACAAAATGGTAGTTTCACACTTTTTGACAGCTGGAAATTCTGGAAAAATCTGTGTTAGAGGCCAACTTGACAGCGATGCTGGGAGCAATTCCTGAAGAGTTAAGAGCTAAAAATTGAACCAAATTAATTTCATACAACCAAGAACATGTGGATACAATTTGGTATACATTGGAGTTACGAGGCACAAGTTATGAGCACTCCAAAAGGGCAACTGGGCATGTTTTGACAACTGAAAATAATAGGTGATAGTCCATACAAATTCTAGCCACCTATCACTATGAAGGAAGGCATGGAATTTACCAATAAGGAAGGATGAATTCAGTTGGAATCACCTCTTGGGAGCTGGATTTAAAGACCTACCTGAAAGTAGCAACCAAAATAAGCATTTTGAAGACGTTTGAGCTTAAATTGCATCTACAACCAGTTATTCCAAAGATCTTCGGAATAACAGGGAAAGTGTTGCAGTTTGACTTTCTATGGTTTCCAAGCAGTTGAAAAGGTAACTTGAGGCTGAGGAAAGTTAGGGGAAGTATCCTACAACTATCTCCACCATTCCTTGCCGACCAAAAGATGCAGCTCATGAAAAGATCAACTAAAGCAGCTGACCTTGTCCTGAAATATCCCCAGAATTGTTGCAGCATAATAGGAAATCAGGTTGCAAGATAGGAATGGCATATTTTATGTATGTAAATATATTTTAGGCATCTATAAATAGGATAGCTCCCATATTGGTTGAGCTAAGTAGAAAGGTAGCTATTAGAAATTAGCAGAATAAGTTCAGTTCTATAACAGAGTGCAGTAGTAGTATTGTAATGTCATTTCTGGAATAATAAAGTGCAGTTCTTTTGTCAAATTCTGTTCTGATTGTTAATTAGTTAAGGAGTGTTTTTCACCTCCTTCTAGATCAGGAAGTATGGGCCCACTTTCAGATCTAGAAGGAGGATTTTTATGGCAGGTTTTAATCTGTAATTTTGCTACAACAGAATTAACAGATTGCTTGTCATATTTTATTTTCTTGTTTTAAGTTTTTGTGTGATGTTATTTATATTTTCCATTATGTTTTTGTACAACATTTGTGTGTGTGTCAGCTGAAAAATTAGATTAAACATTTATTTCCCTTGTTTTCTCTACTTTCCATGTTTTCCTTGTTTTTATGTTTCAACAACTTTTCATTCCAGCAGATTTTATTTTGCTGTCAATTCCTGTAGCAGAAGCTTGACGACCTTTTGTGGCAGGACATTGACAGGTGTTTTAGCATAAGTTTCATTCCCCAACATCATTTCAATTCTACAAAAGTAAACTAGGTTTCAATTCTGCAAGTGTAATTTAGGATTTCATTTTCAGCAACATTTCAATTTAGCAATTTCAATTCTGTTATTTCAATTCTGCAAAAGTAGATTAGATTTCAATTCAACAATTTCAATTCCTGCACTTGTAGTTAACTTTCAATTTCTGCAAATTAGAATTAGTTTTTATTCCTTGCAAGTTTCCATTCTACAGATTAGGTTTAGTGTGACACCAAAAGGCTAAACCAAATCTGTCTCACCCAATAAATGCTTGAAATTTGAATGCCTGAATTGTACTCTGCCCTAACCTTCTATCGTAGACAACCTTGGACACCACCCCGGATTGATAAATCATTGAGATTAAATGATGGGATTAAAGACACTCATCACATCCCTCATTGCACATATTTTTGTTACATCCACCAAACACCATGTCATTTAGCCACAAAAAAGTCCTATGATAGCTTATCTTTTCCAAGTGATCTCTAGTTTGGACAATCTTTAGGTTCTTTCAATCACTTAGCCATACCTAGTGTCTTCTTCAACCTACATTGAACATCATTAGTCCTTGAGTGCTATAGGTCTTCCTAGTTACCTTAGGTTTTCTCATCGACCATGCACATGTATCACACATTAACATAAAATTTTGGTGCCTAGGAAAGACAAACTCATGAGTCACTATCACCATAAAGCAAATGGTTTCCCCTACTCTTCCTATCATGTGCATGGTCTAAAATCTAAGAATTGACAAAAGGACAAGCTCATCCCAAAAAAAAATTATCTTGCTCCTCCACAAAATGAGCAAGTCCCAAAAGGCAAAAATCCCCTTGCTCTACAAAAAGAGCAAGATACAAAAACAAAAACAAAAACAAAAACAAAACAAAAATCCCTTTGCTCCTATGTAAAACGAACAAAATCCACCCCCTATAAAAGCAAAAATTCCCTTTTCTCCTCAACAAAATGAGCAAGATCCAAAACAAAAATCCCTTTCCTCCTACACAAAAAAAGAAAAATTCCCAAAGAGAAAAATTCCCCCCCAAAAAAAATTCCCTTGCTCCTTCGCAAAAAGAAAAAAAAAAAAAACAAAAAGAGCTTGAATCCTTGGAATTCTTAGTTTTGACAACCATGGGGTAATATTCACTGGGGCTATAGATACCTAACTAGAAGTGAAGCATCCTTATGTGTGGTGACATATCTATAATATTAGTGACCTTCTTTTGTACAGACCTATGTACGCTCGCTGATAAGCTAGATTATTGGTGTAAGTCACAAATGATGAGTCCAACATCACCCAAAATTGGAAATGAACAATCACTACACACTCATTGGTATTTGAGCAACTTGAATAACCTAGATGGTCTTAATATTTTCAAGTATGTATTTTATTAATAGATGATTTTGATCAATGTCACTAGGGTGTTTGAGCTTCCTAAAAGCACTTTCAGATCCTTTGTTCCTAGGACAAGTGAAATAAAAAATTTATTTCATCTTGACCTCCACAATAGCACATTTCTTACCAACCATTACATAGCATCCACTCACATCCATTCCCCATATATGTCAATACCATTGGGTTGATGCCCTTGATTAATTGATTAAATTCATGAATAATGATATATGTATAAGCATTTTTCTAAATGATAATCAAACATAAATCACATTCAATCATTTCACACATTATTTCCTCACATCCAAATCACATACGAGACACATCACAACCATCCACCAACCTTGGGGTAATCAAGGTATCACACCTTCCTCATCAATCACATCAAGAAATCAACCAATTTGGGGGTGTTCAAGGTATCACACCTTCCCTCAACAATCAATAAAACTAAAAAAAATCCACTTGGGGGTGTTCAAGGTATCACACCTTCCCCACTAATCTTTCACAACCATCAAACAACTTGGGGCAATCAAGGTATCACACCTTCCCCACCAATAAATCAAATCAACCAATCCAATAAAAGGCTCAATCAATCACCCAATGAAGTGCTTTTGCCTTGCCATAAATACTGTGGTGTGGTTTTATCAATACAAACATTCAATAAAAAAATCAGCTACCAGGTTCAAAATTTTGCATTCTTTTGTCAAAGGTTGCACCCTTTGCCTTACATTCACATCAATCAACACAAGTCAACTACTAGGTTCAAAAGATTGCATCCTTTGCCTTACATTCATATCAATCAACAAATTAGTTTCCAGGTTCAAAAGGTTGTGTCCTTTTATCAAAGGTTGCACCCTTTGCCTTGCATTCACATCAACCAATACAAGTAAGCTACTAGGTTCAAAAGGTTGTGTTCTTTTGTTAAAGGTTGCATCCTTTTCCTTGAATTCACATCAATCAAAAAGTCAACTGCTATGTTCAAAATTTTGCATCCTTTTATCAAAGGTTGCACCCTTTACCTTACCTTCACAGACACAGTACATTTAATTCTATTTTACTTTCTTGCATTCATCCACTATATTCACTAGTATATATTCTCAAGTGAACCTTGTATCTAGTGATTTAATCTAATAACCTAGAAATTATAGTGATTGGATATCCATGCAATATGGTAGATTACCATAAGTACACTTGTTTAGATTGTCATTCATGAAATTTACCATATGGTAAAAATACAATTACAATTCAAAAGGCTTTAAAGGCACCTAACCCCTTTGGTCATAATTCAATTCAAAAGGCTCCAAAGGAACCAAACCCATTTGGTCACAATGTAGTTCAAAAAAGCTCCAAAGGCACCCAACCCCTTTGGTCATTTTTCCTTTCAAAGGCTCTAAAGGCACCTAAACCCCTTTGGTCATATTTCAATTCAAAATATCCAAAGGCACCTAAACCCTTTGGTCACATTTCAATAAAAAGGCTCCAAAGGCATCTAATCCATTTGGTCACATTTCAAAAGGCTCCATAGGTACCTAAACCCTTTGGTCACATTTCAAAAGGCTCCAAACGCACCTAACCCCTTTGGTCACATTCAATTCAAAGGATCCAAAGGCACCTAAATCCTTTGGTCACATTTCCATTCAAAAGCTTCAAAGGCACCTAACCCCTTTGGTCATTTTTCCATTTTAAAAGCTCCAAATGCACCTAACCCCTTTGGTCTCATTTCAATTCAAAGGCTCTAAAGGCACCTAAACTCTTTGGCTGCATTTCAATTCAAAAGCTCCAAAGGCACCTAACTCCTTTGGTCATTTTTTTATTTTAAAATCTCCAATGGCACCTAGCCCCTTTTGTCATATTTCAATTCAAAGGCTCCAAAGGCACCTAAACCATTTGGTCACATTTCAATTCAAAAGCTCCAAAATAACCTAACCCCTTTGGTAATTTTTCCTTTTCAAAAGCTCCAAAGGTACCTAACCCATTTTGTCACATATCATTTCAAAGGCTCCAAAGGCACCTAATCTCTTTGGTCATTTTTCCATTTCAAAAGATCCAAAGGCACCAAATCTCTCTGGTCAAAATATTTTCAAGTATCTCATATTTAGTGATCTACTATAGTCACTTTGTGGTTGCAATGACTAGTTATCCATGCAATGTGGTACGATGGATAGATTACCATAAGGACACTTGGGTAGATTTCATGCACTTCAATTCAAAAGGCTCCAAAAGAAATACTCCTTTGGTCAATTTAGTTCAAAATGCTCCAAAGGAGACACCCCTGTGGTCATATTTCAATTCAAAATATCCAAAGGCACTAAACCCCTTTGGTCAATTCGGTTCAAAATACCCCAAAGGAGACACCCCTTTGGTCAATCCAATTCAAAATGCTCCAAAGGAACCAAACCCCTTTGGTCACTTTCAATTCAAAAGCTCCATAGGCACCAAACCCCTTTGGTCAACATCTAGAATAGTTTTTTCTTTCCTAAAATAGCTTAGGGTTTGCTTTTCAATCATAGACTGGCTAGCCTAGATCCTCGAGTGAACGTCATATCTAGTGATCTACTTTAGTAACCTAGTGGTTGCAAAATTTGGTTATCCATACAATATGGTAGGATGGGTAGATTACCAAAAGGCCACTTGTTAAAAAAATATAAAATATAAAATAAACAAAAAAATAAAATTATAAAAAGAAATTGCCTTGGGTTGAGGGGGTAGATATTACATTTTTCCAAGACAACCATGCTAACCATCCCATATTTTTCAAGCGCTTCATCACTATCATCATTTCACATCTCCTCCATCAACTCACCGCTTGAGGGGGTAGATAATACCTACAAAATCTCATCTCAAATCAAGTCAATACTCAAACACTCAATACTAGAAATTGTGCACATCCAAGAATCATTACCAAAGACTATCATAAGCCCTTTTTTTGGGGTAAACAACAAGAAAAAATTTAAACCAAACAAATACTTGGTATGCCTAAATTCTAAAGCTTGTAGACTAATAACGTCTACCCATTGCTAAAAGTTTTACCAAAATCAAGTTCTTCATTTTGTCGAAAGTAATGATTCAATGACAGACATATTTTTCCATGCTTGGAGCATCCCACACTGGCTTTTACTTTTTACTATCTTCCACCATCTCTCCTTCAATATCATTAACACCACTCATAATCAACTCAACCATTTTAGATCATATATTTTTGCTATGCATTGTTCTTTCACACAAAGCACCCAAAAAGGGGTATCTATAGATATCTAAAATACTTCATCACGAGGATACTCCCAAAGAGCCTTATTTCTAACCCATACCATCCACCTTGGGTAGCGTTAGGGCTAACTGAATGATTTTCCCTAATAGCAGGTAACTTTCCCCATGGGAATCCTGATCATATCGACCCGAGATGGTCTCAGTATTGGAACCATCTCGATTCGAGACGGTCATGCGAAATAAAAAATAAAAAAAATAGTTGGCAATGACACTGCCTATAAGTGTGGTGCATGAAATCGTATCAGTGCCAAACACACTATAAATAGTAGTTTTACTACCACATGCAGTCATTTGGTGTTATCCAATCAGGATACCCCTAAGTGACACTTGTTGTTTCATGCATTTTTCCTTGAGAGCTTACAAAATAGCTCCCTCCCTCCATGTTTGAGAAGGGAATATTTTTGAATTACAAATCCATGAAGTTCTACCAAAAATTTTCTAGGTTCTCTCGCTACCCAACTTGATGCTACTATATTGCCACTTTGGATTTGAATTTGTCTTCCTCATCCCTATACGATTGCTTACATTTCTCTAGTGATCACTTGCACCTACTCACTCACTTCATTGTTCATGAAGATATACCAAAAAAGACACCCTGCATCTTCTAAAATGTGGCCCGAATCTAGTTACATCAAGATATAGGCCCGTGACAGTGACCGTCTCATCTTGATATGGTCGATAGATAGAAATCATCTCAACCTGATATAGTCACAATCAAGTAAACATTTTTTTATCTTGTCTTGCATGTTAGTTTAGATCTTAATTTGTATTTTGCATTTTAGCTTAGATCATTTTCATTCTATGTATTTTATCACTTTATATTTTATTTACATCTCAAGATAAAATATGAGTTTGATCTCGGGAGACCTGGCCCATGCTATTGATTTGCTACTATTTCCTTGTGTGCAGATAACAGGGTTGAAATATAGAAAAGGATTTAGGATCTAACTCTCATGTAGCTATCATAGAAAACCTACTCTCCAAACATTGTGTTGGCATGGAAATATCAAAATTGCACCTCTTTGATTAATAAAATAGGAATTACACCCCTATTATAATATTGTATCACTAGTGAAATCCCCTCAAGGGGATCCTATTGTAACACAACTGAAATATCAATATAAATATAATGCTTATGATTTATTTCCATTGATTAAGCATTATGTTTATTTTTATTGTTCTGGTGCAAATTTTTATCTTTTAACAACCATAGACTAAAGTAGGCTAGAGTAGGGAATTGTGGGATGCACGGTATGGATGTGGTATGGATGGGGTTTTTTTTTTTTTTGGGGGGGGGGGGGTATGTGGGGTTGGTGTGGTTTTTAAATTATAGTGTAACCGTACAAGGTTGGATGGTCATATAATGTGATCGTCAAGGGTAGGACGATGATGCAGAGTGGTCATCATGGCTTAGATGGTTGTACAAGTCTTTTTTGTGGGGTAATGTTGATTGTGTATTGAATGGTTGTAGTGTAATTTTTTTAGGCTGGAGAATAAATTCAAGAAGATATTCTTCCAAGCTAGGAGGCAATTGATAGGATCTGATTGGTAATGGTTGAGCAATTTAGGTTTGGAGGGGATAGTGTGGCTAGATATAGTACATGCAAATCATACCTGCCTCATAGCACTAGCAAATAGGTGGTATCTAGATACAAGGACCTTCCATTTGTTGACTTGTGATATGACAATCATGTTGGAATATGTGTATCATATATTCCAACTATCGATGTAGAGCATGATCATTCATGCTATGAACATGATATAGAAGGATGCAATTATGATCTGAGCACATGGATAGGGGTGGGAGGGTATTAGCCTAGATAGTGGTGGTATCTTGTTTGAGCTACATAATGAGATGTGTACTTGGAATTGATCTCCAATGTCATCTTGATATGAGGCCCATTATTTTTATGGTATTGATCTTCTATATCATCTTGCATTACTCCTCAGGTGCACAATTCCCATGGAACCTACTAGTATTGGTTATGGATTTTCTAGAGATACCAATAATCTACACATGGGTTCCAATGTTATGAACCTAGGTTTATAGATATTTGTATGAAGTGCAACAACAAAAGAAACTAGGATTGGAATGTGGTTTTCTCTTATAGGTGTGGGCATGGGAGCACTTTTAGATAGAGTAGTCACGAGGGTTTTTGTTTGATGTGTATACAAAGGTGTATCTAGAGGTTCTCTATGAATTGATATGATGCAAGGATAAGGAGTACAAAGTGATACTCAAGATATGATTTGGAGGCCATGGAGAGTAGGATCAATATGAGATGAGGATGGGTTACACTTAGCTCATATAGGATGAGATAGGTGGGTGGTGGGGTAATAAAGGACTTATATTGAGTACTTTTAATACACCCAAGTGTTGAGATAGTTTGGGTTAAGTAAGGTGTGTCCAATGTACTTATAGTTTATAAGAGGAGAGGGAATGAGTCCAGTTCAACACCTCAGGTTGAGCTAGTGGGGGATGAGGTAGAGGAGGTTTTGGTAGTGTGGAACATATAGGATGTGGACATGATACTATATTATAATGGATGATGGGTTGCATATCATTTTCAACCAAGGCTTGAGGGAGGAATAATAGGAGGGGGAGATGAGGTGGAGGAGCAAGAGGAGTTGTTCGATCAATGAGTGTGACATTGAATAGATAGTGGGGAGCGGCAATTAGAAGCTATGACTAGGGGGAATCTATAGGAGGATGTGGAGGGTGGTGGTGATGGATCAGAAGGTGATTGGTTTTATGAGAAGAATGATAATGATATAATGAGTTGTTTGGCATTTTTGGAGGAGCAAGTTTGTATATTGGAGGTATAGAGGACAAAGAAAGATACTACATTTACAATGGATTAAATTAGGTGGGAGGAGAATAGAGACACAATTGTAGATATAGTTATAAAGCTTGTAGGAGGATAGGGATAGGATTATAGTAAAGTGATATGAGTTGCATAGATGTATGGTGATTCTAAAAATTGATCATGTATAGGAATCCATAGGAGACCATGAGGTAGAGATGGATGTACTAGGAATGGAGGTAGAGGTACTTCAAGGGAGGGAGGAGAGGACACTAACAATATGGTGATAGGAGATATATCAAGTTAGGGTATTAGAGGAGGAGATGATTAAGATGGATGTGGCTATGCCCTCATGGTCATCATAAATTCACTTAAGAGCCATAAGAGTGTACCATTGTGCCACCAATTCCATGGTTTATAGAACCAACTAAATCATAGGTATTAGGTGCAGGATCCACACAAGGAGTGGAGAGATAACCTAGGAATGGTGGTGAGAAACATTTATAGGATGATAACGAGGGAAGTGGAGAGACCTAAGGTGGGTAGCAGTGAGTGTGTTATTGGATGTGGCTTGAGAAGCGATCATTTTTTGTATGGTATGATGATGGGAAATTATGCTTATATGTTTTAAGTAAGTTTTGATGTAGCCTATGGGTAGTGTATGTGGATGTATGAGAATTTATTTATGATATATACAAATTACTTTGCATGCTTATGATGTATGTGTTGTGATGTGATAATGATTATACATGATAGATGATATAAATAGATATGAGTAGATAGAAATGATATGATATGTGATGATCATAATTAGATAGTAAATATGGATAAATGCTTGGTTGATCACTTTTAGAAATGTGTGTATGCATATTACCAATCATAATTAGGTTAATTAATCTAGGGCATACAAGAAATCATAATGACACGTCAATATAATAAATAATAGGGTACTAACATGATAGATTAGTGGAGTGGATGGTACCAATGGATGTGGGGCAATGATACAAATTGAGATATGGGGATATGAATGCAATGAGGGAAGGTAATGGTAATATTTATCAGCTCAAGTGCCCTAGGAAGTTGGTATCTAAAGGTTTTTTTAGGAAACTCAAACAGTCTAGTGATAGCAATCAAGTTTACCCAGTAGCAAAGCAGACACTTTGGGAGATCTAGACCATCTTGGAGATTCACGTCACTCAAGGACCAAGGTGTGTGAAGTAAGGTTAATTAATAATTTTAAGTAAGTTTGGATTGACCAATTGTAATTCAAGCCAATATATGCTATCTTATTGATGAGCAATCAAAGATCTGTACAAAATAAGGTTGTTGATGTGGCATACATGTCACCATACAAAGGGCATACTCCACTACCAGTCAAGTATCTATAGCCTTGGTGGAGATGGCCCCATAATTCTTCTACATAGCTCCACTACCATCCCTGCATATATAGCCCTTATGGAGGCATATAAAATACCTACGGATCCATTATTATATTTTTTATTTTTTACATTATGGATCCTTAGGTTTGGATTATGCACATGATAGGATGAGTAGGGAAAACCGTTCACTTTATGGTGAGATATACATATGGATTCATCTTCTCTAGACTCAAAATGTGATTAATGTGTGAGATATATGGGTGGTCCAATAAAATGTGAGATAGCCAGGGGAGGCCTGTATCTCCCTATAACTTGATGATATTCAAGAAAAATTGAGTGGAACACTATGTATGGCTGAATAACTGAAATAACCTCAAGATTTTAATAACCTAAGATAAACAGTGGACAAGAAACCATGATAGTAGGGGTAATTAATGGTGAATGTGTATCATAAAATGGGTAGTACGGTCATAGACATAATTCAAAATGTGAGATAAGGAAAAAGGGCTACAAGGGTAGCATTAGAGACATAGAGACTAACACCACATATATATGTATAGATGCCATAGATCAATGAAATGAATAATGATTAGAAAAGCATATAGATAGGTCCACAAGATGATAAAAGTAGCAATTTATCAAAAATTGAGGAGAAGCATAAATAATATGAGAATTATCTTGTAAAATAGAAAATAGATGAAGAAAAGTAATGAGAGGAGAGGAAGGGAGAGAAGAAAAAGAGAATGGGTGGTAGGTCCCCAAGATAGGTATTTAATAATTTATTATTGTATTGTATAATGGTATGAGTCATAAATTAATTATTAAGGAAGGTCACATGTCAAATTAGAAATAGGTATGTCATAGAATCATATATGTAACCATTGGGAAATATTTTCATATGTAACCGCAAGGAATATTATCATATCATTATGCACTTTGTAACTCATGGAAAGTGAACCACCACATGGGTGATCTTGTAACTCATGGAAGGTGAACCATCACACTATTGTATAAAGAGATATTACCCTCATTGTAAAAGGGTTGTATGATGTATTCTTGGATAAGTCTTGGCTTGTGGAGCTAGAGATCTTGTGAAGTGGCTTCCTTACAAAAGGACCATTGTATGGTGTTTCCCTACCTTAAGGGTATTATAAATCTCTATTTTATCATGAGAAATTTATTATCCAATTTATTTATGGATGCATGTTTGATTTTTAAATGATTTATGGTTATGAGAAGAGAGGTTCTCAACACTTTTCCTACTTTTGTACCTTTGTTTCCTATCAGCATATCTCATAACTCCATTTATTCTCATTGTTTTCATTACCCTGTATATAAGGCTTACTAGGATATCTATTTTTGCCAGCAAAAATCCCTAAAATTTGCCAATAATGTAGGTCGATTCCATCACTTGCATTCACAAATCCTTGCAAATGATTCTAGATTATAATTTTGCTTAAATTTTATCCTTATTTTTTCAATTCATCAACACAAGAAGCATACTTTGGGCCCAATATGAAGACTATATTATTTTTCTCATGAATATCTAGCTACAAAACAAAGATAGAATACTAGCCACAGGATTGTAGATTGGCTCAATATCGAAAAAATGCTTGATAAAAATTAAAATTTTGGCTAAGGTAAAAAAATCCCAATACATTATAGCAATATTATACTTATATTTTTGTTAAGGCTAGATAGTCTGATGCCATGCAAATGTTGGACTTGTGTTGAATATTTTCCATGTTACTCAAGTGGAAATAACTCTGAAAGGACTTTACACTCTGCCCCTATCCTCATCGGGGTTCAAATAAAGAAAAGGTTTTATAGGGTTTAAGTTATTTTTATACCCGTATGGGCATTTTTGGGTTAATGTAATGTCAGCACTTGGTTTTTCACCCATGGTAATGTAAAACCCCTTCTTGTATTATTGTTATATAAACCAACACTTGCATGAGGATTTGGTAATGAATTAGCAAAACATGTAATCACTAGCGAAAAGTGACCAAAAGGATATTATTGTACTGGATATGATTATGTTTATAAAATATAGAGATATTCTTGCTGGGTTTTTCCCAAAAGGATTTTCAAGGATAAATTCTTGTGTATTGTGTTCTTTTTCTCTATTTTTTCTTGTGATTCTGCACTTACTACTTTTCTTGATTTTTCTTATTGGGATATTATTTCTCTTTATTTGGTATTAAAGCTAGGTTTTTGCTTTGTTTGAGGAGTAAGGGTTTTTAATTATTGAGTGGAAGCAATGTGTGAAAGAATTTGGGTAAAGAAAAAATGAGAGGAAGCACACAAGTAGAGATCAAAAAATTTAATGGACAAAATTTTGAGTTATGGAAACTCAAGATGGAGGATATGTTGGTGGATAAGGATCAATAGGTTGCGGTCTTGGGAGTAAAACCAACATGAATGATAGATGAAGAATGGATAAATTTTATAGGAAGGTAAGGAGCTCTATCATAATATGATTTTCTAATTTGGTATTATTGAATGTATTGATAGAGGCCATGGAAAAGTTGTTATGGAAAATCTAGGAGCACTATATCAAACAAAGTCACTCGTAAATAAACTCTTTCTTTGAAAGAAGTTGAATTCTATTTGGATGAATGATGGTGACTCTGTGGTTGAACATCTAATTTCTTTTAACACTTGATAATTCAATTAAACTTTGTATATTTAAAAATGGATTAAGAGAAAAAATGTATTACTTTACTTTGTTCATTACCTAACTCTTGGGATAACCTAGTTATGGCTATCACCAATACTACTTCTAAATTAAAAGTAGATAATATAGTAGGAACATTTCTATATGAGGAAATAAGATAAAAATATTTTGAGAATTATCATCAGAAGGGTGTCTTGGTTGTGAGAGGTCATTCTTAAGAAAGAAGCAAAAAGAAATCAGGAGAAAGAAAATCAAAATCTAGGGAAAAAATTGTTGTTTCTAACAAAAGGAAATGTTGGAAGTATGGTAAAATAGGGTATTATAAAAGAGACTACGGATCTAAAATGGTTTATGATAGAATGTATACAAAAAATAAAGACCATAAATAAATATTTAGGGGACATATTTATAGCTACAACATGCTCAAGTGAACACCATGACTCATCGTTGATTGACTCGAGCACTTATTTTCATATGGCTCCTCATAGGGAGGGGTCCTTTGAATATGAAAAGATAAAAGGAGGTGAAGTCTTCTTGGGATACAATTCAACATAAACCTAATAGGTTGAGGAAGAGTCAAATTGAGGTTAAATAATGGAAGAGTTAAAACCCAACCTAGTGTGCTACATATACCAGGTTTGACAAGGAATTCAATATTCATTAGTAAGATGAATGACGTGGGTGTGACTATGGAATTCAATAAGGAAATATGTAATATGGTTCATGGATGCTTATTATTGGAAAGGGTAGTTTGTATAAGAACTTTTTTCAAACTTGAGGCTAGCATTGTAAGTATTGATTGCAATAACTCTTTAGTTGTAGATGAAATTAATATGGTAGAAGAAGCTCCAAGTATTCTTGTAGCAAAGACAATGTTGTGGCATCAATACATGGGAAAAATTGGTGAGAAAGGCCTTCAAACATTAAAAATGAAACGTATGATTGAAGGAATTTATGATTTCCCGTTAAATTTTAATTTTTACAAGCACTATGTTTTTGGAAAGAAACCCAAAGTTAAGTTTCCTAGTAGTGCTACAAGATATGAGGGAATTTTGTATCTAGTTCACAATGATGTGTTTGGACCTCCAAAAGTACCATCATTAAATAAATCCATCTATTTTGTTACATTTATTGATGATTTCTCAAGAAATACCTAGGTATACATTTTACGATAAAAATCTAATGCTTTCAATCAATTTAAAGAGTTCAAGGCTCTTGTAGAAAATCAAAAATAGAAAAAGATAAAGGTTTTGAGAAGTGATAATGGTGGTGAGTATTGCTCTAATAAATTTGAGCAATTTTACAAGGATTGTGGAATAGAAAGGAATAGAACAACTTTGTATACTCCACAATAGAATGGATTTGCAAAATGAATGAACAGAACATTGATGGATAAGACTAGAAGCATGCTAAGTGGTGTAAGGTTAGAAAAGAAATTCTAGGTAGAAGTCATGTTAACTGCTTGCTACCTCATAAATAGATCTCCTACCTCAAACTTGGTGGATAAAAATCCTTATGAAGTGTGGCCTAGTAAGAAACCATCTCTCAATCATATAAGGGTATTTGGTTGCAAAGCTTATATGTATGTCCCAAAATAGAAAATGACTAAGCTAAACTATAAACCTAAGAAATGCATATTTTTGGATTATAGTAGTAGTGTGAAAGGATATAAGTTGTGGAATCTAGAAACACATAAGATTACTTACAATTGTAATGTGATATTTAGAGAAACAAAAGAGGTTCTAAAATAGGAAATGCAACCAAGCAAAGAACCAAAAATAGTTTAGGTAAAATTGGAACAAGAGGAAGAACCTCTGGTATAACCTTATGCTATAGAAGAATATGAATTACAGAGAGAGTATGAAGAGGAATATTTATAGGAATAAGGTGAGGAGAAAGCTGAAGATGCAAAACTTGGAACTCCAATTTTTAGGAGATTATATCGGAGGAGAAGACTCCTAGAAAGGTATAGGCCTTCAAATTTTTATTTTACATTTAATTTAACAGTTACTGATGAATAACCCGATATTGTAAAGGAGGTACTTCAATAAAGTGAGAATAAGTCTTGTAAAATGGCTATGGAAGAATAAATGAAGTCTTTAGATAAAAATAATCCACGAAACTTGGTGAAATTACTCCTTGGAAAAAAACCTATTGGTTGTAAGTAGTTATTCAAGAAAAATTACAATGTATAAGGAAAGTTAGAGAAGTACAAAGCTTTCTTGGTAGCAAAATAATTTTCTCAAGTTGAGGGAATTGAATTTGAATGCTTTCTTTCTTGAACAGGAGGAGCAGGCAGGAGCGGAGGCAGGAATGGAGCAAAGCGGGAGCAGAGGCAGGTGCAATTTTTGCAAACATGTTTTTCATTCTGTTGGAGGTGGGAAACAGGGTTTCCAAACCCCTGGAGGCTGTGAGGCTCAAGGAGGGAACAAGCAAGGTTACGAAGCAGCGAGGAAGAAGCGGGTGGACGAGTGACAAGGACAACGAGGGTTTTAAAAAATTAGAGGGACACGAACCCACTGATATTATTTTTGATAAGAAGGCCCACATCAAGAATTTCGAGGGCAATAAGTCTTTTGCAGAGGCCCTTAAAGGTGGCAATAGGGTTTCCTTACATTCTTTACCACCTCTCACTCCCAATGGGCGAGAAGGTATCCGTGCACGAAAGCGTAATGGCGGACTTTATATCGATGGAAAATTTTTTCTCCGGTAGGCAAATTCATAGGGGGCGGGCCGGATATTGAAACGATTCGACGATGGGCATCCTTGAAGTGGAAGACTTCTGGACACATGGAGATTATTGCATTATCAAGGGGGTTTTTGCGGTACGCCTTAACAATAGTGAAGATGCTAGTCGTATTCTAACGGGGAGGACCTTGGTTCTTGGGCCGAAGAAGTCTTTTTCTTAGGAGATGGGGTGAGGATTTTGACCCGGAAAAGCGAGCATAAACTTTGCCCCCATTTGGGTCCGTCTCCCAAATCTCCCGTTTCATTGGTGGCATGAGTATTTTCTTCGGGGTATTGCCAAGACCATAGGGGAATTGGTGGCCATTGATAATCCAACCCTTGCACGCACCGAGAATGACGCATGCTAGGATTTGTGTAAATGCAAACCTAGAATCCGAGCTTCCTACTCATGTGGAGTTAGAATATGGAAATATAACAAGATTACGGGTCATCGAATATGAAAATAGACCGGCATTTTGCTCACGTTGTAATATTCAAGGCCATCTCAAAGGACAATGCTCTTTTTTGAGAAGCCAACAAACCCTTCCTAGGAATAATGATTCCAAGCGGCAGTCTTTCGGAAATAATGGCAAATACACAGGAATGTACGGGGTTAAAGATCCAAATGTTGAAAAGGCAAAGGCCTACTGGTTTGGGACAAATGGAGAATGAGGCTGAGCTTCACATGGACAATGGTAAGGACAAGCAAATTGCTACATCACAAACCGACCAACAAAAGGTATGCTCTCCTTTCGAGAATCTAAATAAATTTAACATTTTGGCTGAAAACCAAATAATTACAGAGGAAAATCAGAATGAAGGGTCTAATGTTGAGGATATAATTCTTGGTCTCCCTGCTTACCTTGACTCCCCAACCAAATCTGGACCTTCCAATCCTCCTCCTGTTGGCCATAAAGAATGCCCTAATGATGAGTCCTTTTCTGTCCGAGAAAGAGAAAAAGTGCTTTCAGAGTTAATCAGCCCTTCCAAGCGACATTTTTCACCTTTGTCTTTGTCCCAATCCCGGAGAAGGGGTTTCCAGTACTGTTATCCAACAGGTCACCCAAACCAAATTTAGCCCGAAACGGACTAGAAGCTCAATGAAATCCCCCATGATTGGTTGTGGAGGTGAGAAAAAAAAGGGAAGAAAGTCAAATGCCCAGCAATGGAAAGAAGAGGTCCAAGATGAGATAGCTAATGGAATTCAGACTACTCTGTTTCCACCATCTGGAAATCTTCCCTTTGAAGAAAACAAAATTCTTAAGCCCCCTCAAGTCCAAGGCGGGGGAAGAGGAAAAAAACTTTAAAAGTTCCAAATGAAGATCATATCCTGGAATGTAAGGGGGCTCAATGGCCTTCCTAAACAGCGGTTAGTCAAATATTTAAGAAGAGATTTTGATCCCACTATTCTTATTTTGCAAGAAACTAAAGTCGATGAAGTTTTGTCTAGAAAAATTGCCCTCAATATATGGAAAAATGGAGAAGCAATTTTTTGCAAAGCCAATGGAACCTCAGGTGGTCTTCTTTGTATCTGGAATCCAGGGAAGGTGGAAGGCAAGGTTATTCAATTGGGGGAAAGGGTAATGAGCATTATTTTTAAGGATAAGGTTAATGACCTTTCTTGGATATTAACAAATGTGTACGCCCCTAATTCTATATATGGGAGAGCTGATATATGGAATTTACTCAGTCATTTCAAGGAAGCTTTTCAGGATATCCCATGGATAGTGGCGGGGGACTTTAATACCCCTCTTTACCCCTATGATAAAAAAGGGGGAGTAGGAATTCCAGCAAGAAGTATGGAGGACTTTCAAGATTTCATCAACAACAACAATTTATTGGATGTCAAATTAAAAAATGCTAAATTTACTTGGAGCAATAGGAGGTTTGGAAATCAACTTATAATGGAAAAGCTTGATAGGTTTTTTTGTCACGAGGAAGCAATACAATCTTTTGGGGATGCAAATGCTGTTGTCCTTGCCTCGCATTGGGTCTGACCACAACCCGATTTTACTTGAAATTGAAGAGACTCCAAAATTCAAAAGGCCTTTTAGGTTTGAATCTATGTGGATGCACCACCACGATCTCGGAGACGAGAATTTCTCGGTGGTGGCGGCATTCTTGTCGAGCGGAGCCTTCATTCGGATTAGCACGAAACTTAAAGTGGTGAAAGAAAATCTAAGGATGCGGAATAAGGAAATTTTTGGAAATATTTTTGAAAACAAGAAAGCCATCTCCGAAAGGTTATCAACCATTGAGAAAAAACTTGAAGAGGGATTGCAGGACCCTTCCCTACGGGCGGATGAAAAGAAATCCCTTGCTGAGTACCATAATGTTCTAGCTGCGAGGAGACTTTTTGGCGGCAAAAGTCTAGAGCTACCTGGCTAAAAGAAGGTGATGCCAATACAAGATTTTTTCATGCATCTACCTTAAGGAACAGAAGCCACAATAGAATTAAAGAACTTGTTAGAGATGATGGATCACTCCTTTCTAGTCCTAATGAAATCAGAAATGAAGCGGTTTCCTATTTTCGAGAATCTTTTAGGAGAAGAACATTTCGGTTACGCCTTAGCTTGAGAATCAATGCTTTACCATATTCCTCATTTAATTTTTGATGACTTGAATGGGAAGTTAATTAAGCCTTTCACGGATGAAGAAATCAAAGAGGCCCTCTTCTCAATGAACCACTGATAAATCTCCGAGGTCCGGACGGGTTTTCACCTCGTTTTTTCGGGCTTTTTGGGATATTGTAGGTTTTGATGTATGTGCTACTATCAAGGAATTTCAGTCCACAAAGCATATTCCAAGAAGTTTTAACTCCACTTTTATTGCTTTAATCCCAAAGATTCCTACTCCTAGATCTATGATGGATTTTAGACCTATTAGCCTTTGTAATGTTGTTTATAAAATTTTGACCAAGGCAATTGCAAATAGAATGAGGAAGATCCTTCCTATGTTTATTGATGTTTGTCAAGGCGATTCGGTCCCTGGAAGGTCCATCCTTGATGGGGTCATAACGGTTCATGAAGCCCTCCATTCGGTAGTCCAGGACTAAAAAACACTGCTTTTGCTCTCAAGTTTGGATATGAACAAGGCTTATGACCGCATAAGCTGGAGTTTTGTCTCTGCCATTCTTCAGAAATTTGGTTTTCATCATGAATGGATCAAGCTTTTGGAAGGATGTTTTATGAAACCTTGGTTTTCGAGTCCTTGTTAATGGTGCTCCTGCTTGGATACTTTCAAAGTAAAAGGGGCCTAAGGCAAGGTGACCCTATCTCTCCCATGTTGTTTATCATTGTGGCTGAAGCCCTTGGGAGGACAATCAAAGCTGACTGTAATATTGGTCTTATTTCGGGAATTAAAGCATCATCACAAACACGAGCGGTTACACATGAACAGGTTTGTGGATGATACTTTGTTGTTAACTCTTGCATCAGTTTTTGAGGCTAAGGTCATAAAACATATTCTAGAGCTATATGAGGATCTTTGCGGGGCAAAAGGTAAATTTTTCAAAGAGTAAAATTTATTTCTTTAACACTCCCATTCGGAGGCGATTAAGATTGCTAGGATTCTTGGATGCTCGGTGTCTACTCTTCCATCCACATACCTAGGCCTTCCTTTATTTACGAGCGAGCCTACGATTCCATGTGGACTAATGTAATTGAAAGAATTCGAGAGGAAGGCTGGTTTGGATGGAAAGGGAATTTGTTATCTCAAGGTGGCAAGGCGGTTCTCACCAAGTTTTCCATTCAAAGCATCCCTGTCTACTTTCTCTCTATTTTTAAAGCTCCTACAAGTGTCTACACTAAAATTGAGCGAGATCCGAGAAGAGGTTCCTATGGGTGGTTCCGAATCTAAGCAGCGCTTTCACTTGGTGTCCTGGGATAGGGTTTGCAAACCAAGGGAGTTTGGAGGTATTGGGCTAAGGAGAATACAACATTTAAACATGGCCCTCCTGGCCAAACAAGCATGGCGTCTTTTGACAAATGCAAATGCAGAATGGATTACTATAATCAGAAGAAAGTATTTGCAAGAAATTGAATTCTTAAGTTATTCCTTTCCTCCCGGGGGATCAATTTTTTGGAAATCAATCCTTCAAACTAAAAACTTGCTAAGCAAAGGGCTACGTTGGAAACCGGGAAATGGAAGAAACATTGATTTTTGGGACCACAAATGGTTAAAGGACTATCCCCTCTCTGGAGACCCCATCATTTCAACCCTTAGAGCTTGGACAATTGAAGTTTTTGGTACCAAAGTTGCAGATTTTATTACTTTGTCAAACAATAGAAGGGTATGGAAGCCAATAATGAATAATGATCTACCGGGGGCATCAATAATCTTTGGAGAATGAATTAAAGCGAGTCTTTACTCCCTTACGGCATTCTTGAGGACCGGCTTATACGGGAAGCTTCGGACAATGGGGAATTTTCTCGTCAAGGCTGCTTATCGATGCTTATTGATAATGATGAACCTACTTTCCCTCACTTGGAAGTTTGGCCCAAAAGCATTGTTCCGAAGGTTGGGTTTTTTGCATGGTGGCCATCCAAAATAAGATCCTCACCATGGATAACTTAATAAAAAGAGGTGTGATTGTTGTTAATAGGTGTTATCTTTGTATGTCCGAGTGGGAGTCTATTGATCATTTGTTTTACGTATTGTAATTTTTCTGTCTCCAATCTTGTTAGGTCTGTTACAAGTGTTTCATATTTATTGGGTCCATCCTCAGTCCATTTTTGACTTATTTGTCCAGTGGCCTTCCCCATTTTTGAATAGGCGTCTTAGGTATATGTGGAAGATCTGCCTTCATCACTACTTGTGGGAGATATGGTTGGAAAGGAATCGTCGGGCCTTCTTGGATAAGGTTTCTCGGTCATCCTCTGTCTGTCAAAAATTTTAGCATATGCTAATGAGAATACTTGTTTAGTGCTGCGAGCATCTAGACCTCCAAATCCTTTTGAAGCTTCATTAGGCCGGTCATTAAACTTACCTCTCACTTGATGGCCTCAATCATCCTCAAGTCTGTCCTAGAACCATGATCACATGGACCCCACCCCCCCTAGGGTGGATTAAGTTAAATTTTGATGGGGCATCTAGGGGCAACCCGAGGTGAAGGCGAGGTGGTGGCTTACTTAGAGACCACAAGGGTGAGGTGCTTGTAGCTTTTGCGAGAACATCTTGGAGCTCAAACTAACAATGTGGGTGAAGCAAGGGCGGTTTGGAGGAGCCTCAAGGTGGCAGAGAATTATCCGGGGAAACTGTTGGTGGAAGGTGATTCTCTTATTATTATAAATCTTCTAAAGAACACTAAGAGAGCTCCTTGGAGATTTGATGACTACATCCATGAAGCAAGGGCTCTAATTCATGACCGACATGAGGCCATAATTTTGCATACCTTACGGGAAGCAAACATGGCAGCTGATAGGGTGGCAAATGAAGGCATTGTAGCGGCAAATTTGATCACGTGGACTGAAAATCTTCCTCATGCGGTCTCAATGGTGATAGATAATGAAAAACTTTAGATTGGAAGGCTCAAAGTGGATCAATGACGAGAAAATGGGGGCATTTTTTTTAAAAAAAATTTGAACCTTATAATGGATTTTGTCATATTTGTTTTTTTGTTCATGTGACTAGTGTTTTTTGCAGCTGGTGGGGCACTGATATAGGTTTTTTATCTACAAATTCATGCATGGGAAAAATCTGCTTTGGCCTCAAGTATTTCCCAAGGTGTGTTTGGATTCGATGTCGCAAAAAGGCCCTAGCAAGAAATAACAAAGTGTTGGAGATCCATGACAATGAGGCACCAGACCCCACCATAATAGTCTTGGAGAAGATGACAATTTCATCGGCCTCCAACGGTATCAACCGGATTGAAGAGTACGTACGGCCTCATCGGTGCGGTTGTTGATTTGTGTGATTCCTTAAATCTTGTTTTATAGCCCGGCGAGTTCCGGGGGCACAAGGAGTCAAAGGCAAAATCTAAATATGATGGCAAGAACGATGATAAGAAGTTAGATGAGGACTACAAGGAAGACTGCTTGGCCTCTTGGCTGTCCATTCTATGGGATGTTTTTTTTTTTTTTTTGACCATATTCTATTATTTTTATATGGGCACAAGCTACTCTGCATGGTGCTTGCATGATTAGTTTTTGTCTTTGTTAGTTCTTTTTTGCGTCTTTCTTTTCGGATGGCCATAATATTAGGCTTCCATAGTTTAGTTTGGTTGTATTCTAATGGAAGAGTAGGTCTTGGCCATTTTTGTTGTCGGTTTAAACTTTTAGGGCTTGGCCTTTGTCCAGTTGGTCAGTGGACCCTATTTTGTAAAATGGTTTTGGGTCAACCAGTTAAAACCCGGTGTTAATTATAATATTCTCTTACTTACCAAAAAAAAAAATATAAGGACTTGGTATGCAATATGAAGAAGTCTCTTTATAGGTTGAAGCAGTCTCCAAGGATGTGGAACCAAAAATTTGACATGTTTGTTTTGACACTTGGGCTTGGAAAAAGCAAAGTAGATCCATGTGTATATTTCAAAAAATAAGGTGAAAATTTTATTATCATTGTATTGTATGTGGATGACATGTTGTTAATTGGTAACAATAAGGAGATGATAAATTTACTAAAATCTCAATTATCTTCTAAATTTTCCATGAAGGATTTGGGTGCTTAAAAATTTATTTTGGGTATGGAAATAATAAGGAATCGTACAAATAGAAAGTTATGGTTAATTTAAAGGAAATATGTTGATTTTATACTACAGAGATTTAGTATGCATGATTGTAAAGCAATATGTACTCCATATCTAGTTGGTCAAAAGTAATTTGTTGAACTATGTCCTAAAATAGATGAGGAAATTGAAGAAATACATCATGTTCCTTATGTTAGTGTTGTGGGTAGTTTGATGTATACAATGGTTTGTACTAGACATGATATTGCATATGGAGTAACAGTAGTTAGCAGATATATGTCCAATCCAGGAAAGGAATATTGGACTATTATGAAGTGGATATTTAGATACTTGTGTGGAACTATAGATTATGTTATTTATTACGAAGGAAAATCTAGAGACAATGATATTGTAAATCTACAATGGTTTGTGGATTTTGATTGGATTGGAGATATTTATGAGAGAATATCCACAAGTACTTAATTTTTTAGGTTGTTTGGAGGGGTAGTAAGTTGTATGAGTAAAAAGCAAAGATTTGTTGCTTTGTCCACTATAGAAGTAGAGTACATTGTAGTAACTCATACCTGTAAATAAGTAGTGTGACTCTAGAGGCTATGTTCAATAGTTGGCATTAAGCAGAAGACTGTGAGAATTAATAGTGATAGTTAGAGTGCAATATTTTTGGCAAAAAATCTTGTTTTTCATAATCAATCAAAACATATTCACATAAAGTACCATTTTGTGAGAGAGATGGTTGAAGAGAACCATGTGATGTTGAAGAAATTTGGTACAAAGAAGAATATTTTTTATTCATTAACAAAGGTTGTTCCTGCTCAAATTTTTCTTAGTGTAGAAGATCTATGGGTATGGTTGCCATTGAAAGTTGGAAATGGTAATGTTTAGCCCCTATGTAAAGTATTCAAAAAGTGGGAGAATTTTGGACTTATGTTGAATATTTTCCATGTTATTAAAGTGGGGATAACTTTGAAAGGACTTTACACTTTGTTACAATCACAATGACACTGAGAGGGGGGGTGAATCAGTGTGTTCTTTAAAAACTTAAAAGCAATTTAGACTTTTAAATAAACTACAGCAGATTAAAATAGAAATAATAAAAGTACTAAGAGCATCACACATAACAAGGCATTTTAACGAGGTTCACCGATGTGGCTACTCCTCAAAAATACTGCTTGGACTACCATCCAAATCTAGTCAAATGCAAAGCTACAACTTTACATAATCATTCACAAGCACCAACTGGTAAGAGGCACCAACCTCTAAATTTTATCTCGCTACAAAGAATGGAGCACCAACTCCAATTTTTCTAGCACCAACTGGAAAGAGGCACCAACCCCTTTTTCAAGCTACAACTTGAAGATAATAATAAAAATTGCGGAATGTAAACTTTCACCTCAATTATCATGATTTGCTATTTTTCTGCGATCTGCTGCTTGTCGGCATTCGATCGTCGTTGTGAAAAATGATTCGCACTTTTTCAACCACTCCTCTATATCTCTCTGCGTTCTCTGTTGCAACTTCATAGAAATATTACTTCTATAGCCAGCACACTGTCATTTCACACTCGAAACATGACTTCTGCATACCGCGTTCTTATCTTCTCTTTGCACCACTCACTCTACTGCACCTTCCATGAAATCTCATTTCTACCATCTGCGTATTTTTGCCTCGGAATTTAAACACGTCGTCTACATATTGCTCTCTTTGTTCTCGATCAGTCGATACGCACTCACTCACTATCTCATCGCTGCGATCTCTTTTCTTTAACTCCAAAGAACTATCACCGACTTACACTTTGCTGCACACAAACTTCATTCGCATATATCGCATCACGCCCACTCGTCAACCTTGCAATAGTCCCGCATTTTTATAGAAGAGAATATCCCATCAAAACATTCTCAAACATGTCGGCTGCAACCCTAATTAGGTCAACATGAAACCCTAGAATTTTTTGGTTGCTTAACCTTGCTTTGTCAGTAGGAAACCCTAATTGATCCGTTGCAAAACCCTAGCAACGTCGGCTTTGAAAACAAGCTGGTGAACCACTTTAATTTAATTTTAAAATATTAATTTAAATTTTAAATAAATAAATAAAATTTAAACTGGATATTTAAAATTAAATATCTTCATCATCGGAGCACCTTTTTCAACAAAACGAAGAGCTAACTTGGGTTTTAAGAAAAACCCATTTCAAAATTGCTGACCATGGATTTAAACAAAACCTATAATTTAGTCTACCTTGGTTTTCACAAAAACCCTTCCGCTCTTTGACATCAATGACAACATCAACACTTGAGCAATGGCAATGTACCCAAGGTACCCAAATTAACAATCTCCCCCTTTGTCATTGATGGCAACCCTTTACTAAAAACACATCTTCAAGAGCCAAAACTGAAATCAATCTCTTTGAAGTTTTGCTCCCCCTGACTTGAAGCTTTCCTCTTCACTTGAAGCTCTCCCCCTTACTCATATCTCTCCCCCTTTGTCATCAATGGCAAAGGGCCACCTTTGGGGCTCGAAACTAAGAATGAGCCTCTTAGCTTAGTCCCTCCCCCACCTCCTGATGAGGTGATTAATTCTGGGGTGGGAGTAAAACTCCCATTAGGCACTGATCAACATCAACGTCTATAACTTCCTTGCCGGGTCTTCTCTTGAACTCTTTGACCATATTCTTGTTCTTGTCATTTTACTGATCCTTGGACCTGATCATGCCATTGTTCCTGTTCCTATATCCTGGAATTTCAACTCTGCACTATCTGACAGTGTGACTTTTATTATTGCACTTATAACAAGTAATAGTTTTGTTTCTTTTAGGCATACCTGTTCTTTGAATCCACATGTTTTGACTAAGCCAGTTCTGACTAAACCTATTTTGACCAAGCCTGTTAGTGTGATGTTCTTTTGTTTTAAATGAAACTCTGGTCTGTTTACCCTTCTGACATGAAGCACACATACTATTTGTAGGTTTTTTAATGATTGGAATATCTCTCACTTGCTTGTTTAGCGCTAATTCTTACCAGGTTATCAAAACTTATGTGTCCAAGCCTCTTATGCCACAACCAGTTCTCTTCTTCTTGTCCCATGAAGCACATACCTTCTGAAAACTCTGAGAGTGTGTACAGATTTCCAGACGTCCTTGAGCCGGTTGCTATTAATTTCCTGTTGTTTATTTTTTTGACTTCACAACCATGCTTCTTGAAAACTACTTCATGTCCTTTGTCACAGATTTGACTCACACTCAATAGATTATGTTTCAAACCATCCACATATAAAACTTCCTCTGACTTGATCTTTCCTTCACTAATTTTGACCGTTCCCTTACCTATTATTTTGGATCCGTCATTGTTGCCAAATTTTATAGAACCACCCTCATACTTTTGTAGATTTTTGAATTTCTGTTTGTCACCTGTCATATGACTTGAGCAACCACTATCAAGAATCCAAGGAACATGTTTATTCTGAGCTCTAAAAGCCGTCTCGCACTATTAAAGAATCTTGTTATTTCCCGAGTTTGTTCTTTTTATTTCCATTCTGTTTTAACTGTGGTATTGGGTTCTAGCTGTGACTTCCCATTTTTAGAATTTTGCACATATCCTTCAGTATAAATTCTATTTTGTTTTGCTCTATACGGTTGAAATTTGCTTTCATGAGGTTGATATGAAACAGACATACTACGACAATTTCTGGCAATATGACCAAAGTTGTGACACTTAAAACACTCTACTGCATAACTCATTAAAGGAGCAAACACATTTCTACTAGTGAAACTTCTTGGACCTACGTTGTATTTGCAGTCAACAATTTTATGCCCATAAACATTACACTTGAAACAAAAACCATAGAAATAATGATTAAACCTGAAATATGGTCTTGGTCAGGTTGTTGTTGGAGCCTTGGATCTTCTATTCTTTTGATGTGTGACCTTAGTAAAGCCATCATTGTCAGCTGCTATTTCAGGTCTGGCATTATATCTTTCTTTTGCCTGATTCTTGTCTTTGTTCTTTTCACTTTCAACATTGCTTGCTTTTGGTCCAGTTGATGATTCTCCTTCAAAAAATTTGAGACCAAATTTGATACCTGTGGATCTTTGATCACTCAGAATTTTGTCCAATTTCATCGAGCTTTCTTCATGTTTTACATGACAGTTGATTTTTCGATCCAGCTCTTGTATCTGTATTCGAAGACTCACATTTTCTTCTTCCAATTTGCTGCAGTGGTCTATCTTCATGGATACCTGTATTTCCAGATCTTCAAACATTTTATTGTATTCTTCAGTCTGTATTTTTAAACTGGCAATAATGTTGTTTGCATGCTTAAGTTTCCTTGACAATTTTTCATTCTTCTTTTTCTCTGATTCCCATTCCGTAAGGGCAGACACTAGCTCACCCTCTAAATCAACTTCAGCCTCAACTTCTTCAACTTCAGATTTCATTCCTTCTGTCATTTCTGGTTCAATTTTCTAAACCATAGGAACTAAAACTGGCTGGGATGCCTTTTTGGATGAGGATCTATTCTTCTTAGCCATTGTGTACTAATCCAAGATCAACCCTGACTGATTTAGCCAAAATTGGGAACCTGGATCTGATACCAATTGTTACAATCACAATGACATTGAGAGGGGGGGTGAATCAGTGTGTTCTTTAAAAACTTAAAAGCAATTTAGACTTTTAAATAAATTAAAGCAGATTAAAACAGAAATAATAAAAGTACTAACAGCATCACACATAACACGACATTTTAACGAGGTTCACCGATGTGGCTACTCCTCAAAAATACTGCTTGGACTACCATCCAAATCCAGTCAAATGCAAAGCTACAACTTTACATAATCATTCACCATCACCAACTGGTAAGAGGCACCAACCTCTAAATTTTATCTACTACAATAGAATGGAGCACCAACTCCAATTTTTCCAGCACCAACTGGAAAGAGGCACCAACCCCTTTTTCAAGCTACAACTTGAAGATAATAATAAAAATTGCAGAATGTAAACTTTCACCTCAATTATCATGATCTACTATTTTTTTGCGATTTGCTGCTTGTCGGCATTCGACTACTGCTATGAAAAATGATTCACACTTTTTCAACCACTCCTCTATATCTCTCCGCGTTCTCTGCTGCAACTTCACAGAAATATTACTTCTACAGCCAGCACACTGTCATTTCACACTCGAAACATGACTTCTGCATACCACGTTCTTATCTTCTCTTTGCACCACTCACTCTACTGCACCTTCCATGAAATATCACTTCTACCATCTGTGTATTTTTGCCTCAAACTTTAAACACGTCGTCTGCATATCGTTGTCTTTGTTCTCGATCAGTCGATACGCTCTCACTCACTATCTCATCGCTGTGATCTCTTTTCTTTAACTCCAAAGAACTATCACCGACTTACACTCTGTTGCACACAAACTTCATTCGCATCACGCCCACTCGTCAACCTTGCAACAGTCCCACATTTTTATAGAAGAGAATATCCCATCAAAACATTCTCAAACATGTCGGTTGCAACCCTAATTAGGTCAACATGAAACCCTAGAATTTTTTGGGTGCTTAACCTTGCTTTGTCAGCAGGAAACCCTAATTGATCCGTTGCAAAACCCTAGCAACGTCGGCTTTGAAAACAAGCCGGTGAACAACTTTAATTTAATTTTAAAATATTAATTTAAATTTTAAATAAATAAATAAAATTTAAACTCGGATATTTAAAATTAAATATCTTCATCATCGGAGCACCTTTTTCAACAAAACGAAGAGCTAACTTGGGTTTTAAGAAAAACCCATTTCAAAACTCGTCGACCATGGATTTAAACAAAACCTATAATTTAGTCTGCCTTGGTTTTCACAAAAACCCTTCCGCTCTTTGACATCAATGACAACATCAACACTTGAGCAAGGGCAATGTACCCAAGGTACCCAAAATTGCCAACACACTTTACCCCTATCATCATCGGGGTTCAAATGGGGAAAATGTTTGGGGTTTTAACCTATTTTTAGACCCGTATTGGTGTTTTTAGCTTAATTTAATATTGGACCATGGTTTTGCACCTATGGTATTGTAAAACCCCTTCTTGTGTTGTTGGTATATAAAACAAAACTTGCATGAGAGTTTGTTAATGAATTAGCAAGAAATGTAATCACTAGCAAAAAGTGAGCGAAAGGATATTATTGTATTGGATATAGTCAAGTTTATACAATAAGGAGATATTCTTGTTGGGTTTTTTCCAAAAGGGTTTCCCAAGATAAATTTTTGTGTAATGTGTTCTTTTCTCTATTTTTCCTTTTGATTATGCACTTACTACTTTTCTAGATTTTTTTTATCGGGGTATTATTTCTCTAAAATATCATTGATGTACTCTTCCATGATATCATGCATTATGTCATGAAAAATGTATCTCATGAGGCATTAGTAAGTATTGCAAACATTATTTAAGCTAAGGGAGTCACTTCACAGTAAAAGGTTACCAAAGAGTAATGAAAGTCATTTTAGTCTATTCTTTAGGCACATTTTTGAATTCAGTTATAGCCAAATAAGTCATCCATCAAGGATATAATCCTACATCCAAATGTAAAGTCAACAATCATATCTATTAGAAAAAATGAATTCATCCTTAGCACATGCTTTGTTTATATAATTAAAGTTCATGCTTTAGAATTGATAAAATATCTAACATCTACAGAATTATAATATTGTAATCAACTTGATAAATGTAATTTCATGTAACCATCATTACAAGAAAATAAAGAAATAAACCCATTCTTATTGATATTCAAGAAATGTATTACAATGGATTACACTATATCCCTCTTAGGGATTTACCAAATTGATATGAAATTACAATAAAGCACTCAGAGTAGGTGTTCTCCAAATATCTATTGCAATATCCTAAACTTATTATGGAGGGTTTCCCTAGCAACCTTCACTTGATGATGCCAAGAAGGATGATATTGATGATGACATGCTCCTGATAAGGCCTATAACCTACACACATAAGCACCTACAAAGCATCAATAGCATATGAAATCCTCCCAATATGAGGCCTATTTCTTGATAATGCAAACTGGAAAGCAAATGTTGAAAACAGTAATATAATGCATGAAATACTGAAAGAAATAATGCTAAAGAACATTAAAAATAGAATTAAAAGCAACTAAGACTAATTTAACTAGAAAATACAAGCAAATTAGATGTCACTACAAGGCCATATTTGATCATAATGGTAGGCTCTATTTGCCATCCTCAAGACTAGTGGCTGCACCTGTGGGTCACTATCGAGAATAGTTGCCACTAAATAGAGACTCTATTCTATGAGCTTGATGCATGGCAACAATTAATTTGAATGCCAAATTTATGTTCAAGGTTATGTCTCTTGGATACACACTAAAATCATAGAATATTAGCTGACAATCATGGTGAATTAATGATTGAAGAATAAGGGGATTTGTCCTTTAATTTCTAATGCACTACATGGCTATGAATGCAAGATCCATGACATAAATTTTCTAGCACTTGGACACTTCTAGGAAATTTCTCTCTCTTATCACAAAAGGGCAGAACTTCGTTACGCTCAATTCGAGATCAATTCTCTCCTTTATGTGAAGTTTTGTGGTGCCTTACATAGACCTTCCAAATTGCAATCCTAGCTTGTTGAAGAAGCCAAGACCAAGATTTATTTATGTCCATGGGGATGAATCGTCACTCCTGGAATATTCTAGATCATAATCGCTCATAATTTATTGCTCTATAATGGATATAGTTTGGCTCGAGGAGCAAAAGGTTGTTATAAATGAGATCATCCTCAATAGGCTTAGCCTGCTTAGAGGTTGTAATCAAGTCTAACAGTTACCATGCAGTCACTGAGGGGGATAGTGGCCCAAGCATAACAGGACTAGGTTGCCCTATTTGAGTGGTTATAACCACTTTTAGGTCTTGCTAAGGTCCAAGATGAATCATATGGCCTAAAAAGGTGTCCACATGAGTAGCCTCCTCAACATGACGTGTTTTAGGTGTCTACAAATGCCCCTTTTTGGGATGCATTATGGGAAAACACAACACTAAGAAAAATCGATAACCTAACATCACATTTCGGGTTAATTGATGTTCATTGATCAGGTAAAATTTATATGCCCCAATCATGAAAAGAGCATACATCTCTGAATCATTACCTCCAACAAAATGGATAGGATTAATTTTATTAAAACTTTGAAAATTTTTGACGGTATAGGAGTTGCATTCTCAAGCTACGAGGACCATAAGTTCAAACTAAAAAAGGTTTATATTATCATATTTACTTTTTTCCCAACAAAAAAAGGTAGCTTTAAGATAGTTGTTAGCAATGATTCTTGGATGAATGCAATTTGCATGATTAAGTGTTTAATTGTTGATTTTGATTATGAATTATTTGATTATGACTACCCCCTCAAGCGACGAGTCAATGAGGAAATGGCAAGTGATGAAAGTGATAAGTCACTTGACCAAGATGATTAATTTGGATGTTGCAATATGATAACCTTTGTAAAGGGAAAGTCCTATTATAGCTATGATTTCAACTATTATTAGTAATTGTACATCTCTATCCCATAGATTAGTCCAACCACAATGGCCTTCTTAGAGAATCAAGTTGATAGCAATTAAATTAAAACATGTGATGAATCATTATGTTCAATTATTAGATGAAACTTCATAGAAAAATAAAATGAATGCCTCATTCTCATGGAGCAGTTTGACCGCAATGGCCTTCTTGGGGATTGAAGTGAAGATATTTTGATTCATCAATGAATGATTTGGTTCAAATGACCTTATGGTAATGTACTCATCTTACCAAATTGCATGGATCACAAGTCACTACAACTACCAAGTGTATAGAGTAAATAACTAGGTACGAGGTGCATTTGATATTTTTTTATTTGATTTTTTATTAATTTTTGAGTTTTTGATGAAAGCGGACCGGTAGATGTGATTGAATATCCAATATGAAGCTCATGGTATTAATAAAATGAGTGCATTTATTGCTATTTGAAGGCCATTATGAGGAAAAATGGTGGTGATTTAAAAATTCTTGGGTCATCATGAGGTCTGATGGTCATAGAAAAATGCAACTATCCTTCAAAGGAACGACTACCAAATTTAGAAAATATAAAAGGATTTTTTGGCAATTCTTATTGTCATTTTACCAGCTATCAATGATAGAAAAGTGAGCTCTGAGGAAGAAGAGAGATAATTTGACACGAAATGCTACCAACATCAAGATAAAATGACCATGGAAGATCAACCCGAGGCATTAATGAGCGATGGAGTCGAAGCTCCTAACGTAGACTCTATATCCAACTCTTATGAATTTGTAAGTTTAAAAATGAAATTCATTAATTAATGGGTTAAATGAACCTCACTAAACCATAGGTAATGAACCTCACCCCTAGTTTAGGATTTAGCTTAGGTTAGCTTAAGGGTAGGTAGATTTTAATTTTAGCATTTATGGGGTGGAAAATGACCCCACGTGGGGGCCACTCTAGGGCCATCCTAAGTAGGAATCACACATGACTGGCCAAAATGGGGCCATTAGAGGGGCTGGCAATGAGGTTTAAATTTCAAAAATCAAAAAATGACTATTTGCGATGGCTATAATGGGGTTCGACGGTGCCGATTGTGACCTTCGAGGCCTAGAGCGATGACCAACTTTAGGCTTGTTTTTAAAAAAAATGATTAATTTTTTATTTTTTTATGTTTTTGATTGATTTATTGATTATTTGCTTTGAATTACATGTTGCTGGGTATCAAACTCTAACAACTTGAGCTAGGGAGCCTAACCTGTTCTTGGACTTACGACCATGACTGGATGATGATGACTAGAAGTGGTTTAAGGTGTTTGGTCTCAAACAAGTTGTGTGATTGCCAACTGTAATGTTAGACTAGTCTTACCTTATGGTCATATTTGAACAATTTCTCGCATCCATAGGATTTTATTGTCACGCTACAAGAAATAATTTGAAACCAATGAGCTATTACAAGCTCTGGTCAACCTGCCTCTTTATTTTGATAAAAGATATATTGCTAAAGAAAATAACTAGAATGGGTAAGGAAACCCTAGTGATAAACTTTAGATATTACAAGTTTAAGCACTCCATATTTTAGTTATACACTACTTATATTAAAATGACCAAGCAAAGACAAAACCTATTATTATGCCTTATGTAGATCGGTGCCTAGATTCATTGGGCTATTATAGCAATTTAACAATGCTTGTAATATGAACAAAAAGAATGGGGAAAAGAGAAATTGGTGCTTTTAGACTCATTCAAATATCGTAATAAACCCAAAATTTAACCAATGAAATAAATGCTCATAACACATTCAAATAATGTAATTTGCTATGAGGAAACATACAGAACTGAAGATAAAAATTGATAGAATTCACCCCTATAAGTTTAGAAACTTCTCATATGAGTCCACTTCGAGCAGGATTATTTTATTTTTGCATAGTACATGATCGCATTTAGTGGATATGAAAAGATCTTATTTTGTTCTTCAGTATCAGGTGTTGTCACTCGAACAGTATGCATTATCTTTATTTTGATACCATCCATGGGATTCTGTTTGATCATCTAAATATTTTCTTCCCTAGCTATTGCCTGGACTTATAGCTACTACATGTTTTTTGTCTATAACTTTTGGTCTGATTTGACATCACAGTCATTGCCATTTGTTGCAAGCCTCTCTTTATAGTGAATGTTTTAATGAATGATCCTCCATCTTGGTCTACCATAGGAGCTAGCTTAAAATACATATTGTTATGAGGTGACCCTTTTTATGGGTGTTGATCATTAGTTTTGCTCATGGAGGTGCATGTCCATAAAAATTCACTAATCTACACATTTGGTTAGTTTTTAAGGAATAATATATCTACTTTGGATTTATTTAACCTAAGATTTATTATCATAATGAATCAAAGACTAATCAGGGCTTGAGGTACTTAGCCATAATACTCACCTCCAAGTATAATATACCATGCTTATCATTAGATCTTTGTAGGTTTTGATTATTAATGTTGATTTTTATAACCCTGCATAATTGTTAGCCATACAAAACAATAGAGGTATACTAAAGTAGCCATATATATTAAGTCAAAAAGTATGGTTAGCAAAAAATTTGTCACAAATACTTAGGCATGAAAATATAATCATCAATTTGATCTTAACAATGTATTAACCTTCATATGATCTTGTTTTATTAAGGTTAACAAGGTGATTAGAAATATCAATAACCTTTAACAAATAATCCTTTATACCTCGATCACCTTTGTAAAATATTCACCGTTCGATCAAAAATTTTACCATGCACGCTCATTCGATTCTCCAGGTATACGCCAAGTTTAACCAAGAGAAGGGGGTCATTAGCAACAATTATTAGGCCCTCCCTTAATCCTAATAAAGTGTAGGTTTTACCTATATTTTCATTAATAATTATCCGATCATGAAAAAAAATCATATACCTTAACCTTCATATGCTTCAGCTATGCACTGCTATCAGATCTAAGTAGGTTCAAGGACCATCATCAAATTAGATAGAGGTGTGCGCTTTATTATCCTTTGATAACCTTGATTTAAGCATTGTCATTGGATCACAGTGGAGATAAGTGCAATCATCTGATCTACTTTGACTGCAACCCCATTGATGACCACTTCTTTTAAATACTAACTACCTTTGGAAAAGTGCTAGCATCATATTTGAGTGGGAACAAGCACCACTATCAGATTAGCCCATGATGTACACTTTATATTCTTTAGATCATCTTGATTGAAGTACAACCATCAGATTTAGAGAAATTAAGCGCTATCGTTAGATGTATTTTTACCTTTGATATCATTAGATCTATTTTTGATTGGGTACAACCATCATATTCTAGTGAAGATTGAAGGTTTTTAACCTTTGTTCGGATGAAAAATTTTTATTTGTCGATAGATATACAATGAGCATAGTTGTCATATTGATCGGTGGCTAGGTGCAACCATCAATATCCTTTGATCCATCGAATTTCCAAGCTCTAGACTATTATGAACGATGCACGACCATCAAATATCCTTTGAATGCCATCGTTGATTTTCTTAGATCTACATAGAATTTAAAAAATGGGCACATATCCTTAGCTTTAATTAATGCTTTATTAGCTGAAAGGGAAAAATTAGCAATGTATTAAGAACCTTGCTAATCAAGCTTATCAAAGCTTAATTATCGGGTGCCTAAGGCCTTATGATATAATTCTTCTTTTAGGCCCTAGTAATATTTATATAGCGATGATTAATAAAAAAGGAGGATGATTAACCATGTGTTTAGAACCCTTACTAATCATGATTAGCTTCTATTTTACCTCATGATTACCCAATAACCTTTACCATTTTATCGTTTGGTCACCTCGATGGATCATCGTCGTTGGATTTAGGCGAGCTTGGGCGCAACCATTGATCTTTATGATCTTGCATTATTGTTAGCCATACAACATAATATATGTATACTAAGGTTATTCATATGTATCAAGTTTGAAATACTATGGTTAGAAGTAGTATTGAATCAAAATACTTAGATTACTTCTCTATGCACTTACTGTTAGATCAAAAATTGAATGCGCGTGTCTATTGGATTCTCTAGACCTACACAAGGGTTAGAAAAAATGAAGGGAAAAATTATCCATGTATCAAACCCTTCTAAAAATTGATTAGGTGCTATTTCTAAGACTTAATAATTTATTTAATTATCCAACTGCAAACCTCATGTGTTAATCTTTGATCATTTTTAATCATGTGTTGTCGTTGGATCCAAGCATAAAGGAGCACGACAACCAGATCTAGTTTTGACTATAACCTTGTTGACGACCACCTTTTTAATATTCGACTATTTTTCATAAAATTTCACCATTGGATTTGAGCAGGGATATAGCGCGACCATTGGATTAGCCCATGATGTGTGCTTTATATCCCTTAAAACATATTAATTAAAGCATGACCATCAAATTTTAGCAGATTAAAAGGATATTATCGATGCTCTTTTGCTTTTGATTGATCTGGAAATAGCACCACCATCAGATCCAAGCAGGATCAAGCACAGCTATTAGATCAATCAATAATGAGTGCTTTTATATCCTCCATTTTTGACTTGTCAACATCTAAAAAAATTGTGGAAGCATTATCATAGGATCGGCTTTGGAGCATGCACTATCGTTGGATCCCATAAAGGTGTAAACTTTTTTATCATTCGAATGATGCTATTAATTTTTTGGTTATTTTCCTACATGCACAGATATTGTATTATCTAATAGAGAGCACAACCATTGATTTCTTCATATCTACATAGAGTTTAAATGTTGAGTCTAATTAATACATTCGCTTAAGCTAGGTTACCTTTGGTGAGTGCACGTTCGTCATATTGGGGAGGAGTAATCACCTTTGTTAGATCTTTTTGGAGTTGCTTGGGCCTTAATCAAATTTGGCATGTGACCAATGTTGACTTCTTCGGGGAGTGCGCATCCGTTGGATTGACTCTTGATCAAGCGCAACCGTAGATCTTTCTTGACCTGCAAAATTAACAAACATAAGGTGCACATGCTTTTTAATCTTTATTAATCTATGATTAACGAAAGGGAAATGATTATCAATGTATTAAGACCCTTGTTAATTGTGATTAGCAATTTAATTAATCTCAAGGTACTTAACCTTTTTAATGCTAATACTTTTATATTTAGAGCGAGCGCGATCGTCCGATTTCCCAGTGAAGCACTGCCCTTGGATCTTTTTGAATTGCATGACATTTAATCAAATGGGTGTGTAACCCTTATTTTACTTGGATTCCTTTTAGACTTTAAGTTATAAAAATTTGACCGTGTAATATTGACTTTAAAAACTTGAGTTGTTTATGCGATTGCATCTCGTCCGATTTTGGAGGGTGAAACGCTATCGTCCAGATATTTGGACTTGCTCAATATTTAAGTGCAAAGGGGGTGCATACCCTTATTTGCCCATGTTAAAATTTTTAAAACTTAGGCTTATGTATTTAGGTCCAAATGTTTTAATCAATTCATTAGATACCCAAGGACTTAGGGGTTTGTTCATTTTATTTAGGTCTGAACCCTTTGATCAATGTTATAATAAGGACCAAGGTCTTTTTAGGGGGACTTATTATTTGATTCATGAATTACAATCCTTTTAATAAATCGGAGAGGCTCAATGGCTAATGATAATTTAGTGATTGATTAATTTGAAAAAGGCTCTTTGATTAACGATCATGAGGCAATTTTATTAATGGTTAAGGCCATAACTTTTAGACTTGATTAAGATGAATATTTTTATAACTGCTCTTAGGGACTAAACCATTGAAAATCAATTTCTCAGAGGAGAATGCAATAGAGACCAACAACATTTGTTAAATTTATTGAAGCCAAAAATTTAAAATTGGGGGTATCTGATGTTGAGTCAAATTTGGCTCCAACATAGGCTCTGACTGGGACAATGTGCTAAAAACTTGAGGCACTTGAGAATTCTAGAATCTCCTGGTTTCATTTCCAGCCTTGGACATAATCATAAACCATCAAGCTTGATTAGAAAATCAAAACATAAACAAAGAAAACTTAAAACTGAAAATATACAATAAAGCAACAAAAACATGATATCAAAGAAGTAGAGTATCCAAAAATTGTTATTCTCCTCAGTCAAATTTAGATCAAAGGATCAAAATTTTAAGTTCAGATGAGCTTTTGGAATATTGTTATGATTGTTCTACAAAGTCTTAAGATATGATCATACATAATGCATCAAAGTCACTTGCTCCATCATGCCTTGGCCTGAGTGTGTGTTAGTGCATTCATTTTGATTTCTGGTCTTCCAGAACTTCATCATGTTTGGAAAATGGTCAAGCCTAATAAGTAATTTCACTCCTTAATATTTTCACCATTTGTAGGGCTCCACTACCAGTCAAGCATCTATAGCCCCGGTGGAGATGCTATTGATCCCATCTGGTTTTACTCTACTACCAGTCAGGCGTCTATAGCCCCGATAGAGGTTTTCCAAGATATCTCAGATACAAACTCAATCTACATTATTTAAATTTTCTTTCTCTTTTTGAGAAATATTTGGATATAAGCAAATTGTGCAATGAGTGTGCCTGAGTTGAGGATCAATTTTTGGCTAAAGGATAGAGTGTAATGATTTTTAGCTCAACCATCTTACCAAACATAATTTTATCCTTTGGATCCTAAAATTTCTTTAAATAGTATTTGCAATGTGAGGCTTTGGCATGATGTACCAACAACTCTGATTTTACTCTATTTTATTTCATATCATATGACAGTTGCATGAACATTCAAATTTGAAAATTGTAAGCATCATCAAAATCTAAAATAAATTTCCTCTTCTCTGTTTATCTTTTAGAGAAATAAACATTTAAAGAATACTCTTTTTCCTATGATAGTCATGAAGGATAACTACACAAAGCAAAATAGCAAATAAAAAGAAAACTAAAAAAAAAATAACATCCAGATAGAACAACACTATTTTTTTTTTTTTTTTTTTTTTTTTTTTTTTTTTTTTTTTTATTAGGGCTTTTATTCCCTATTGACCCCATGGTAGGGGTTATAAATTTTGAGATGTATACCATTGATAGGGATTTTCATCAGGTCTCCCTCTAATGTTTGCAACTTGTAAGTGTTTTGACCAACAACTTGAGCTATTTGATAGGGGCCAATCCACTTGGGTTCAAGTTTCCCTTTCTCACCATGCTTATCATTTTTGGGATCCTAGTAGATTACTATATCACCTTCACAAAAAGGAGTACCTTTTGCTTTTTTGTTAAATGATTTTATAGTTTTCTGAGTTTGATCAATTATTTTGTTTAAGGTCTCTCTTCTTTGTTCTTGTAATTGGACAATTTGGTCTAATCTTCTCTGCAAGGCATCAGGGTTCTCATGGTCCTGTAACAGTAGGGAAAGTGCTAATTTCTCTATTCTTGGAGGTAGCAATGCTTTTTCTCCATATACTAATTTGTAAGGAGTTTTCCCTGTATTTCTTTTAAGTGATAATCTATCTACCCATAGAGCAAATTTTAATTCACTATCCCAACTCTTCTTATTTTTACCCAATGATCTCTTAATTCTAGTAATTAAATTCTTATTTGATGACTCAGCTAGACCATTCCCTTGTGGGTAATAATTTGTAGAGTGAGAGAGTTCTATTCCATACTTAGCACAAAATTCTACCATCTCAAATGATACAAAATATTATCCATTATCTATCACTATCTTTTGAGGAACCCCAAATCTGGTTAGAATACTTTCTTCTAAGAAATTTATGATAGTTTGAGATGTAGAACTTCTTAGAGGAGCAACTTCTACCCATTTTGTGAAGTAATCTATTGTAGTTATGATCCATTTATGTCTACCTGATGAGTTTGGATTAATTTCCCCAATTAAATCAATGCCCCATTGTGTGAATGGTGCTTCTATGATCACTGGTTTGAGAGGCATAGCAGCCAAGTGCTTCTTACCTACAAAAACCTGACAATTATGACAATTTCTAACATATTGATATACATATTTAAAAAGTGAAGGCCAATAATAACCTGCTCTCATAATTTTATTAGTTGTAGCTTTGGGAGCAAAATGTCCTCCATAGAAACCATCATGAAATTATTTAATTGTTTCTAGGACTTCATTTTCATATAAGCAGACTAATAACACACCATCAGGGTGTCTCCAATAGAGCACACCATCCTACACATGATATTTCTGTGTTTGCAGTTTTATTGATCTCATTCTATTAATTGGCATGTCCTTTGGGAAAGATAAAGTTTGTAGGTATGCTAATATTTCATCATACCATTTACATTCAACATTATTAACTCTCTTGATGTCATGCATCTCATCTACTATAATGATATTATTAGAGTCTTCTCCTTTATATGCTAGGTATTTTGCTAAGCCTTGCCCTCTTACAGTTTTGACTATTTTGAATTCTGCATCATACTGTAATAGTTTCACCATCCACCTTGCAGGCCTTCCTAGTGGTTCAAACTGGGTGAAGACATCTTTTATTGTTATGAAAGGGATACAATAGTAAACTTTATTTGAACCGAATATACCTTTGAAATGTTCTAAATATTGAATCACTACATAAGCATGTTTTTCTAATAGGGTATATTTAAGATGTGCTCCTTTCAATCCTGAACTCATGAAGGCTATTGGCCTTTCATTATTTTCATCATCCTTCTGAGAAAGGACTGCAACAATGGAATGTTCAGATGCGTATGAATAGATGTTGAAATATTTTGAGTAATTGGGGTAGGTTAAGGTTGGGGTAGTAGAAATGGCTTCTTTTATCTTTTTAAAAGCTTCTATGTTTTCTGTTGTCCATTTTATTTCTCTAGTATTTTTAACCATGTCATTTATAGGTTTGGTCATCTCTACAAAATTGGGAATAAACCTTCTAACAAAATTGATTTTTCCAAAGAATGACCTGACTCCTTTGATGTTTCTAGGAGGGGGAATTTTTGAGATAGCTTCTATTCTTTCTGGATCTATACTCACCCCTTTTTCTGACACTATGTGTCCTAGTAATTTCCCTTGTGTTGTTCCAAATATGCACTTTTTAGGATTTAGGGAAATTCCAAACTCTTTGCACCGGGAAAATACTATAACAAGATGTTCTAAATGGTCCTCTAGATTTTTAGAAAATATTGTTATATCATCCAAATATACCACTACTATTTTGAACATCAACCCTTTGAAGGTAAAGTCCATTGCTCTCTGAAAGGTAGCACCTGCATTCATTAGACCAAAAGGTATTCTCAAATATTCAAAGGTGCCCTAGGGTGTGGTGAATGTTGTCTTATGTCTATCTTCTGGATTAATCTGTATCTGGTTATATCCAAAAAATCCATCTAATAGGGACATTCTAGATGAACCAACTACAACTTGCAATAGTTGTTCCATATTAGGCAATGGATAATTATCTTTTAATGAGATTTTATTTAAATTTCTAAAGTCTACATAGAGTCTAATATCCCCATTTTTCTTTCTAACTGGTACTAAATTGGATATCCAAGATGAAAATCTTACCTTTCTGATGATTTTGGAATCCAACAATTTTTGTACCTCTTTTTGCATTATTGGGTGCAGGGTAGGGTTATACTTCCTCTGTTTCTCTGAATGGCTTGGAATCTTCCTTCAGAGGTATTATATGTGACATTACATCTATTTTGAAGGTTTTAAGATCTTCATATGTCCAAGAAAAATGTTCTTTATTTTTCTTTAAGAAACTGATATATCCAACTTTTTCTTTTTTGGTAAGGTTGTGTCTATTTTCACTATTCTGGGCTCTTTAATTGTACCAATATTAACATCTTCGGCTATAGTCTCTTTCAAGAGAGGTTTGAAAGCTTTATCAAAATCATCAAATAAACTTTCTAGAGAAACTAATCCTTTTGGTATTCTATTTGTTTTTAGTTGGATTACTTCTACTGGTTCTCCTATTTGATCTTTTAATTTTTCTTCATCCTTTTCATCACAAATTATATCAGCATACTAATTTTGTAAGGTCATGAAGTCTTTTATGTCCACATCATCTTGAAAGACTTGTAAGTAAACAATGTTATCTGGTATAGAAGGCTTATAGACTAAAATGGTTGGGAACCTATCCATATATTCTGTAGTAATTTCTGGATGATCTAGGCCTGATGCATTTACAACTAAGAGGTCAACAACATGATTCTGTTCTCTAGGAATATATGAAATATTGAAAGCTAAAAATTTATCAATCTCTTCCAATACTCTAGTTCTATATTGTTTTAACCTAGGATGCTTAGTTTGATACTTTCCTCTTATCTGTTGGATAATTAATTCTGCATCTCCTATTATAGTTAGGTAATTTATTCCCAATTCTTTGGCTTTCCTCAATCCTAGCAATAGAGCCTCATACTCAGCTACATTATTGGTGCAAGGGAATTCTAGTCTGTAAGGAATACCAAGGTAGTTTCCTTTTATGTCAGTCAAATTAACTCCTGCACCTACTCCAGATTGGGATTTAGCTCCATCAAAAGTCATGGTCCACATTTCTTGTGTTAATACTCTATCTGATTCAGCATCAACCATCTTCATGACTTTTGGATCCATGTTTTTGGCCTCTGGTACTTCTACCAGGAATGGGTTATGCCATATTGAATAAACTCCCATTCCTTTTTCTTCCATTGAATTTACTAAGTTTATCATGGTTTCATCTATTTTAATTAACTCTATAGAATATTTGTTAAAAGGTTCTCTTCGTAGAGTTACATTTTCTTTATCTATCATTGGAATGGTAGCATAAGACCAATCTAATTGAATTGATCCCCCTAATTGTTCTGCCCAATGCCTGCTTAGTAGTAGTGAGAAGAAAGGATCAACATCCACTACTACAACATCCATCACTATACCTTTCTTGGGGTGTTGGTCTAGGAAAACCAATAATCTAGTTATCACTCCAATGCAAGGTACTTGCCTACTATCCATGACTAAAATAGGGGTAGAATCTCTTGTACAGATTAATCCCATTTGGTCAGCTATCATTTTGGGCATGATATTATGTGAAGCTCCACTATCCAGCATACAATTATGAATTACATACCTCTCTCCTTCATCTGAATTATATCTTAATGATACATAGAAGGGTCTAATTGAGGATGGTGACCTTGTATCTTGTTGATTTTGTCTAGCAGCATGACAAGTTGGATCTTCTTTTTGTTCAATTAATCCAAATGCTCTACAGACTTGTTCTCTGTATTGTTGAACTTTCATAAGCTCACCAAATGTAATATTAACTTTCTGTTTACTGAGTTCTGACCCAACATCAAATTCTATCTTTTTTATATCAAGTGGTTTGTTGCATTCTTCTTTAGATGTTTCCTCTTCTAACTCTACTAGCTCAAGGATTACCTTTTTGGGGATTCTATCAGTTTTCTCTTTACTAATATTTTTGTTTGTGAAGGATTATTTTCTTGTTTCACTAGTGGAAGCTTTCTCTGTTCTGTCAGGAACTGTTCTATTTCTTAAATTCAGAGTATTGGTAGCTTCTAATTCTTCCACTTCTTTAGCAGTGGGGATTAATTTCCCTGCTTCATTTTATCATATCTTGACTCATGTGGTTTTTGTAAGATTTTAGTACCTTCAACTACTAAGATCTGAGGATGATGATTTGAAGCATACTTGTCCATGTTTTCTTCAAAGAGCCTTTCTCTGGACTCATCTTCTAGAGACCAACAGACATTAATCCTTATGTCTTCTTCTGAATCATCATTAAGATCTATATTGTGTTGTTTACTTAAGTAAATACCACATCCTTCTAGGTTATGGGGGCCTCACAGGTTGAACAAAAGTAAGGAAAACCTTCTGTTATGTTAGCATATGGCATGGGGTTTGGAACACTATTTTGATCTCTGTCAGATTCTCTATTCTTCCAATTATTATTCCCATTATTCCTATTTCTATTTCCTTCTTCAGAGCTATTGTTGTTTCCCCAATTCCTATTGAAATTTTTCTTGAAGGGAGGGTGATTATCAACATGTGGTCTCTCTGGTTGTGATGGCTCACCATTGTTCCCATTGTTTCCATTATTTCTTTCTATTCTTGCTAACCTATTGTTCATGGTATTAAACATCTCAACCATCTGATTAGTCAATTTCTCCATTGGATCTACTTCAGCTCTTCTTTGTAAATCAAAAGCTACTCTTTTGGGATTTTTATCAGGTTGATTTATCTCTAGAGAATAAGGTTTCATTTTACCACTATCTAGCATATTTATTTCGATTTCAATCACTTTATCCATGCATTCATCGATAGTGGTGGCTTGTTCTTGCCTTAATTCATAATTGAATTCTCCTTGGAAAGCATTTTTATAGAAACAAATTGATTGGATGTCACTAGGCCTGAGGTTAATAGGTATTTTATTCCTAGTTTTGGAAAACCTTCTGTTAAAATCACTGACAACTTCATTTTCCTTTTTCTTCATAGTGGCTAACTCGGTTAATAAGGATTGTTCATTTTTCCTCTCTCCAAATTTCTTTAGAAACATAGTTTCCATTTTAGCAAAATCTGGAATGTCATTGGTTGGGAGAGAGTTGAACCACTCTCTGGCATCCTTTTCTAAGGTTTGTAGGAATAGCCTTAGGACTACATCTTCATGTTCTACCTCTAAGCTATCCAAAGCATATAAGAAAATTTTAATATGATCTTCCCTAGTTACTGCATTATTTCCTTGAAATTTGGGGAGATACTTATGAGCTTTATTTGGTAAGGCATTCAAATTTGTAGGTAAAGTAAAAGGCCTGTACCTATTAGCTCTCCACTGTTGAATATTATTTTGATTTGGCTGAGCCATTGTGACTGTAGGTGTAATGGGATTTGGATTCACAGAAACACTGCCTACAGGAATATGGGGTTGGGTAACCTTAATATAATCAGTTGAATTATCTACTACAGTATTACTATTAGTTGGGCAATGAGAATAATCAAATGCATCATCTACAACAAAATTTAACCCACTATTAACAACTATTTCTGTAGTAGTAATATTCTGATCTCTATTTTTCTTTACGTACTTTCTACTTGTAGGACAAGATTTACTTTCATGCATAATATTCTTAAGAAGTGGTACTTTTTGATTATAGGTAAGTACCTCAGGGTTCTCGAATTCTGGAAATAGCTCCTTACCGCTTCTCCTGGTGTGCGCCAACACGTTCTGCTCCTTCTTTCTTGATTTTTGATTTTTGGGTTCGTCCAGACAGAGTCGCCAACATAGGTAGTGCAGAAAGAATAGAATGTATGATCAAGATTGCTTGATTTTTAACTCTCAGCCTCACAGGAGATGGTTCTTGGAGGAATTTCAAGAAAATCAAGAAACACCAAGAACACCTTGTTGTGGCTGATCCACAACACACCCCAAAATTGGGGACCCACCTTTTTTGCATGCTTTCAAAGAAGACCGCAGTGGCCTCAGATGCTAAAAAATCAAAGGAAGAGCAAAATATAGCAAGAAAAAGAAAGTGTCGCGATATCGCGACATGTTGCTCCGTCGCGACCAGAAATGAAAAGTTGTCGCGATATCGCGACATGTTGCTCCGTCGCGGCCGAAAATGAAAAGTTGTCACGATTTCGTGACATGTTGCTCCGTCGCGGCTGAAAATGAAAAGTTGTCACGATTTCGTGACATGTTGCTCCGTCGCGGCTAGAAATGGAAAGTTGTCACAATTTCGTGACATGTCGCGTTTTCGCGGCTAAGAGCAGCAGAATGCATCGTGAAGAGAAAATGTCATGATATCACGACGTGTTGTGAAATCATGGTGCAAGACAAAGAACCAAATTAAAGACTCAAAATGTCGTGATATCGCGACATGTCATGAAATCACGGTTCATATAGGAGAGAGAAAGACAAAATGAAAATGTCACGATATCGCGACTTGTCATGAAATCACGGTCGAAGGCAGCAAGAGAAGAGTCAATGCAGAAGTTGTCGCGATATCGCGACATGTCACGTTTTCGTGACCTAAAGCAGCCAAAATGAACGTAGAGGAAAATCGTCACGATATCGTGATAGGTCATGTTTTTGCGGCTCCAAGCAACGAGATGGTACGAAATGAAAATAGTGTCACGATTTTATGACATGTCGCGTTTTCATGGTTAAGTGCAACAAAACACAGCGAAGGAGAAAAGCGTCATGATTTCGTGACAAGTTGCATCCATGCGGTCTGAAGTAGAAAAATGTCACGATATCGCGACATGTATCATTTTCGATGCATGATGACAAACAAGGCTGCTGACAGAAAAATGTCACGATATCGTGACATGTCTTGTTTTCGCGATACAGGTAGAGGGGCAAAGCTGCATACATAAAAACGTCGCGATATCGCGACATGCTATTTTTGGTCACGATTTACAGGGGGCCGTTACGAAACATGCAGAAAAGCGTGGAACACGTGGCATAAAGGTGTAAGGGCTACAGAAGCGTTACAGGTCACAGAGAAGATCAAGCGTCTCGATGTCGAACATAAAGTCAAAAACAACGAAAAGGCGAGGAAGGTGAAACGAAGCGATCTGGGAGATGAAGCGAAGCATCACAGGGCGAAACAGAGAGCATTGCCAGAAAGTATAAAAGTAGAGGCACAGATTGGTACAAGGGTCGAAAACCGCTACGAGCAGAGTTGCAGAGCTGAGGGTGATTAGCCATTCTGGGCCTGCTTTGGAGTGTTTTTCTTCCCCTTTTTCTGGTTTTGAGAAAACTAGAGATTCTGTTATTGTAAAATGATCAATTTTTAATACAAAAAATTCAGAGAGTTGCACCTCATTGGCAAGAAAGAAGGAGTTATTTTCTGCATGCAGGATTAAATGTTTATCTTTCCCCTTTTCAGATTTCTAGGCTTATAGGTGAAGTTTAATGCAAGTTCTCTTGGTTGCTTCATGCGAATGTCTAAATCTGAAATCACGATTAAAACCCCAGAGACCAGCACTTAACTTATCTGGATTGTGCATGTTTTGCAGGTTCAATAGGTTAGGTTGCATGCATGGAAACCTCATTAGCTTCGGTTTTGTCAGAATAGGATTGCATCACCCTGAATGCATTTCATTTTTCTTTTGCATTTTATTTTCATTTTTTCTGCACTTTATTTTCATTTACAGGCATTAAAATAAAAAATAAAAAAACTAAAAATTCCAAAGTCTGAAAATAGAAAATTTCCATTTCAAGGCCAGAATTTCATTTTTCAGTTTTGTTTTTCATTCATGAGCAGATGATGATATTCCCTTCATAAAATTCCAATTTCATTGAAGGGGTTATGTTTTATGACATTTCATAAATTTCCATTTTGAAGTTACAACATGGTCATACGAAGATCAAATCACATTTGCTTTATTCGGGTTCAACGAACAATCATTACAGTTTCACAATAAAATAAACCAACATTGCCCCTTGTTAACAGTTACTTGCAATCACTAAGGTGTTCCAAGCATTTTAATTGAATATCTTTATTTGAGATTATTGATACACATATACCAAATGCTAACATAGCGAAACCTTGGAGAAATTGTTTATTAAATTTCTTTGCAAGAGAGGATTTAGAACCCAAATCCTATCGGAGAGTGTGTTTTCACAATCGGGTGAAAATACCACTCAATAGATTGGCGCTAGAAGGAGGGCATGAAATGGTTTATTTCATTATGATTTTAAATGCTACAGGTTTATAATTGTTTGAGAGCTTTACATTGCTAAATATTTCAAGTCCATTTGATTAGCATCTTTGGCCTCCTCTAACACCACTCAATAGATTGGCGCTAGAAGGAGGGCCTGAACGGGTTTATTTTAGTGAGATTTAAAATTTTTGTATATTTCATGCTATATTGATTGTTATCTTTAGTCCTCTAACACTCAGCAGATTGTTAAAAGGATGACCTGAATTGGTTTACTTTATTCTATTTTAAGCAATTCAGGTATGTTGTATATTATTCTAACATTTTTTTTATTGTTCATACAGAAATAATGTGATTTGATTTAATTTTGAAAATTTTGGTCTTGACTAACAAAGTGTTGTTTCCATACAATTACTTTTCATTTGATTTTAATGAATACATCTCTTAGTTGATGCTAACTTGATTTTTTTATACATTGCAAGGTTGAATATTCAATATATTTGGTTCTAAAGTTACATTCTAAGTTCACTAATGGCAACATTTGAGGAGCAAATTGTATCCCTAAGAGCTGAAATAGTGTCTCTAAGAGAAAGAATGGTATCTACAATGGAGGATCATTATAAGGGTTTGTCTATACATGTGATACCCTATCATATTCCTAAAATGTTATTGGATTTTTTACGGTGTTTTAATCAAGAGGTGCCACTAGGATACTTGCAAAAACTGCATGTCTACAAGAATACATTATGTCAATTCCAGGTTTTCTATGAGGAGGTGGCTTGTAAGTTATTTGCATACATTTTGGATGATAAACCATTCTTTTGGTATAGCCAACTACCCATGGAGGTTAGGACTTCTTGGATACAACTAGAAGCAGCCTATCTTTATCATTTTGGTAACAAGGTTGACTTAGAAATCTTGAAAAATCAGTTTACCTCCATATGTAAGGAGCCTAATGAATCCTTGAGTCAATTCAATGGAAGATTTCGTGAGTTGCACTCCCAAATGTGGGAAAATTTTAACACATTAGAAGAGGAAGCCATGGAAGTATACCTAGGAGCCATACACCCCACACTTGCTTCACTCATTGAGGAAAAACTGAGTGGTTTGTCTCTAGAGAAAATCCATGAGATCTTAGAAGAGATAGAACGACAAGGTCTTGAAGAAGAAAAGGCACAACATGTTCACATAAGAGATTGTCCTTCTAAAAATATTGATGCCAACCTACACCAACCATTAAATATAGCACCCTCCACTCCAATGATATCTAAGGTAAATGATCAAGGGGATGAATTTGAATATCCAAATCTTACAACCACCTTAGATGTAGTCCACGAGGAGGTGCAAATTGCTAAGCCAACATCCGCTAGTGAGGATTATGCAGAAATGATCTCATTCATAGAGATACACGATTATCCGGATGAAGGGGTTCTAAATTCAACAATGTTTGATATATGTGATAGGACGGAACCCACCATAGAATTGAATGAAGTGGTTGAAAGTGAAATTGGAAGAAAATCAATAAATAAATTTGAAGATATGATAGAATTTCACCACTTGTTCTTGGAAGATACTATTGATGAGATGTGTAAAATTAATAATCAAGAAATTCTTCACCCTCCAAATTATGATAAAATTGAATCATGGGTTACTAATTTGGACTATGATAGCCTTACAAATTTGAATTCAAGAAATGACCCACTTTTGGAAATAATTGAACCATCTAAGGAAGGTGAAGATGAATTTGATGAGAAACACATTGATGAATTGGAGGATGTTGAAGAAGTAGTTGAACATCACCACTTGATTTTGGAAGATGATTATTATGATGCTTGGAAGAAGTGGGAAGACTACACTCTCTCCAAAACTACTAATGAAACTTGTGTGCCAATTGATATACAGGACAACATAATCGCCTACTCAAAGGAAGATATTACAACTCCTGTACAATTTGAGGATGTTTTGGAAGAGGGTTTCAAATCTCATCAAATTTTGGAAGATTATAATGATCCTATTGCCAAGGACAAAGAAGAAAAAGAATTTATGAATGAATCAAAAGATCATGCCACAAACATCATGGAATTTCATGCCATGGATTTGGATGACAATTTTCACAATGGTTGGGGGAGATATGATAATGCATTCTTTTCTCACATCCCTATAGATGAAACTCATATTTCACTTGATATGCAGGATGTTGAACTTTCTACATCATACGAAGATCTCACATTCACAAGATTTGAGAAGGTTGCAAAATTTGATCATGTTGAATATAAATTCATTGAAGATGCGGATACAAGTTTGCATGATGATTTTGAGGATTCAAATGAAGAGATACCATGGATAGTGAACAAAGAATTGGAACCAAATGACAAAGAGATTGATCAATTGGAAACAACTCAAATGAAGGATCATCAAGATGAGTCATGGGACATACACTTTGACCAAAAATATTTGAGGGTTGAAAAGGATGGGCATGTTTTCAATTGGGTGCCTAATTTTGGTATGTTTGATGAACAAGTAATCAATGAAGAGTATGAAGACCATGAGGTAAAAGAGGGAATTACAAATCCCCATCAAATTTTGGTAAATAAAAATGTTCAAAAGTTAGAATCTAACCTTTTGTGTTCAAACATCCAAGATTTAGGTGAAAATTTGCATGACCATATTTTGAATTTGAATGATGTTTATGATGAAATGTCGTTAAAGGTGAATGAAAAACAAGGTATAATTTCTAATCACACCTTTGATAACATTGTTTTAATGAATGAAAAAGAAGTTGATGCACTTGAATTGTTAAATCAAATTCATCAACAATTACTAATTGAATCTAGGGTAAAAACTTTTAATGATCCTAATTTAGTAAATATCCTAGATGCTTGTAAATTGTTACACAAATTTGATTGGCCTACAAATTTGGAAAATGATTTGGCTTTAAAATTTTTAGAAATAGGCTCCTACTTACAAAATTGCATATTTGAAAAAGATAGCCTAATTCTAAATCAAGGATGGAATTATGAAATTGACATTTTAAAGAATAGACAAGATAAAATTGAATATCAATCATTGTCTAATCAATTTGAAAATTTGAAGCTCACCTATGAGAATACTAATGGAACTAAATTTAATTGGTGGGGTGAGAGAGGAAAGTTGAAGTGGGTTGCATTGTTTGGTCTAATATTGTTTTTGTTGGATTCCTACAACATTTGGCATGCATATCATGTTATATTTTTGTTGAAATGTTCTAATCATGTTTGGGATCCAGGAAAGTGATAATCCAAGCTTTGCATCATCTTGTATTATATTGTACATTTGTATATAGATTTTGGTTTTTGGTTTTGGGTTTGTGTTTTCAAGTTTCATTTTAGGGATTGCTATTTGGATTAGGATTTAAGTTGTGTGTTTGATCCTTTGGACATGTTTGGTTTGTTTATAAAAAAAAAAAAATTGTTTTTGAGATGTCAACTTATGCCTAAGATCAGGAGAATATGAAACATTGGAATTGTGTTGTAGAAAGCTCCACAAGTAACACAAACATCTTAAATAATATCGTTTGAATCTTGTGATGCATGAAGTTGTCAGTTTTACACATTATGGTAAAGTAGATGATATATTCCATCCACATTTCAAAAGAAGCAGTGCATTCATATCTCATGTCACATTCCTCATTGCATATACATGTCATCTCAGGTACATTTTCATTTCATGTGCAATCATTGAGAAGGTGTCGAATCCTCTTAGGGTTATTCTATAACATAAAACATAAAAAATCCTAAGGTTGGGAACTGATGCCCGAACTATCTTGAACCAAGCACATTCTATGCACATTAAAGAAGAATCTTGAGCAAAATGATCAAAACCATGCTTGGAAGAAAAGGTGAGGTGAAAAGAATATTTCATGTCTGTCCTATCATGCAACATTATCCTTAAAAATAGTGGTTTTTACCACTCCCATAATGCTTAAAGCCTAAAATCAGAGTAGTAAGGATAGGGTTAAATCCTCATCTCACTTAGGTTGAGGATCCAATTCCCCAAAGCTCTGATTTGACCTACATGGAGTAGTAAGGATAGGACATAATTCTCATCTCGCTTAGGTTGAGAATCCGATTCCCCAAAGCTTCCATTTTTCCCATTTCATCATAAATCTTGGATTGGAAGGATCGTACTACATGTCCTCTCCAAAGGATGGGTAGTCATCCCAAAGGTCCAAGAAAAAAAGTAAAACTAATTTTCCATTTCATCTTAATATTGGATTGGAAGGATCGTACTACATGTCCTCTACAAAGGATGGGTAGTCATCCCCAAGGTCCAAGAAATAAAAGATAATATTTTCCATTTCATCTTAATATTGGATTGGAGGGATCGTACTACATGTCCCTAGCAAGGATGGGTAGTCATCCCAAAGGTCCAAGAAATAAAAAAAAAAAGAGAAAAGAATGAATGAAGCCAAATCATGGATTATGGGGTTAAGTATGCTCATGCGTGGCAACATGTCTTGTCTAAAAGCAAGACCACTGATTGCTCAAACGGATAGACTAGCTCGACCATTTCATCCATAACAGGTTAAATCATTTTGTTCAAGATGAGGTAATGAACTCCAGATCAGAGTAGTAAGGATAGGATTAAATTCCCATCTCGCTTAGGTTGGGAATCCAATTCCCCAAAGCTCTGATCTCACTTACACCTGCACATGGGTTCAAGATGGTAGTGACACATAACCAACTTTGGGATCTAGTAAATTAATTCAGTATACATATATTTGGTCCTAAGAGGGTTTGACAGTTTTAATATGTTTGTACATGATATTAGAAGGTTTGAGCCTTTGCAAAGCAGGTTGTTATATCTCTAGCATCTTCATCATACATCAAATCCTGCACAAATCATTCATAGCCTTGCATACAAATCATAAGTGAAACTGACAATGGAATGTTGATCAAGTTCAAGCGATAGGGAATGAAAACACATTGCACACACCGAGCTGATACTTAATGATTCTGATGTTTCATGTATTTCTGATCTATCGGTATTAGTTTATCCTTTATGTCGTTGACGCTTGTATCTAAGCTTGTATATTTCAGGTTGGGTTCTCACCAAAATGCTCAGGAGCATTTGACAATGAGAGTCACCATTTGTTGTGGCTGATCCACAACACACCCCAAAATTGGGGACCCACCTTTTTTGCATGCTTTCAAAGAAGACCGCAGTGGCCCAGATGCTAAAAAATCAAAGGAAGAGCAAAATATAGCAAGAAAAATAAAGTGTCACGATATCGCGACATGTTGCTCCATCGCGACCAAAAATGAAAAGTTGTCACGATATCGCGACATGTTGCTCCATCGCGGCCGAAAATGAAAAGTTGTCACGATTTCGTGACATGTTGCTCCGTCGCGGCTAGAAATGAAAAGTTGTCACGATTTCGTGACATGTTGCTCCGTCGCGGCTAGAAATGGAAAGTTGTCACGATTTCGTGACATGTCACGTTTTCGTGGCTAAGAGCAGCAGAATGCATCATGAAGAGAAAATGTCATGATATCATGACGTGTTGTGAAATCGTGGTGCAAGACAAAGAACCAAATTAAAGACTCAAAATGTCACGATATCGCGACATGTCATGAAATCGTGGTTCATAGAGGAGAGAGAAAGACAAAATGAAAATGTCGCGATATCGCGACTTGTCATGAAATCGCGATCAAAGGCAGCAAGAGAAGAGTCAATGCAGAAGTTGTCACGATATCGTGACATGTCATGTTTTCATGACCTAAAGCAACAAAATGAACGTAGAGGAAAAACGTCGTGATATCGTGACAGGTCACGTTTTCGTGGATCAAGCAACGAGATGGTATGGAATGAAAATAGTGTCATGATTTCGTGACATGTCGTGTTTTGAGGTAAGTGCAACAAAACACAACGAAGGAGAAAAACATCATGATTTTGTGACAAGTTGCATCCATGCGGTCCGAAGTAGAAAAATGTCACGATATCGTGACATGTATCATTTTTGCGATGCATGATGACAAACAAGGCTACTGACAGAAAAATGTCACGATATCGCGACATGTCTTGTTTTCGCGATACAGGTAGAGGGGCAAAGCTGCATACATAAAAATGTCGTGATATCGTGACATGCTATTTTTGGTCATGATTTACAAGGGGCCGTTATGAAACATGCAAAAAAGTGTGGAACACGTGGCATAAAGGTGTAAGGGCTACAGAAGCGTTACAGTTCACAGAGAAGATCAAGCGTCTCGATGTCGAACATAAAGTCAAAAACAATGAAAATGCGGGGAAGGTGAAACGAAGCGATCTGGGAGATGAAGCGAAGCGTCATAGGGCAAAACAGAGAGCATTGCTAGAAAGTATAAAAGTAGAAGCACAGATTGGTACAAGGGTCAGAAACCGCTACGAGCAGAGTTGCAGTGCCGAAGGCGAGAAGCCATTCTGGGCCTGCTTTGGAGTGTTTTTCTTCCCCTTTTTCTGGTTTTGAGAAAACTAGAGATTCTGTTATTGTAAAATGATCAATTTTTAATACAAAAAATTCAGAGAGTTGCACCTCATTGGCAAGAAAGAAGGAGTTATTTTCTGCATGCAGGATTAAATGTTTATCTTTCCCCTTTTCAGATTTCTAGGCTTATAGGTGAAGTTTAATGCAAGTTCTCTTGGTTGCTTCATGCGAATGTCTAAATCTGAAATCACAGTTAAAACCCCAGAGACCAGCACTTGACTTATCTGGATTGTGCATGTTTGCAGGTTCAATAGGTTAGGTTGCATGCATGGAAACCTCATTAGCTTCGGTTTTGTCAGAATAGGATTGCATCACCCTGAATGCATTTCATTTTTCTTTTTGCATTTTATTTTCATTTTTTCTGCACTTTATTTTCATTTACAGGCATTAAAATAAAAAAATAAAAAACTAAAAATTCCAAAGTCTGAAAATAGAAAATTTCCATTTCAAGGCCAGAATTTCATTTTTCAGTTTTGTTTTTCATTCATGAGCAGATGATGATATTCCCTTCATAAAATTCCAATTTCATTGAAGGGGTTATGTTTTATGACATTTCATAAATTTCCATTTTTTTTTTGCAGCGTGGTCATACGAAGATCAAATCACATTTGCTTTATTCGGGTTCAACGAACAATCATTACAGTTTCACAGTAAAATAAACCAACATTGCCCCTTGTTAATAGTTACTTGCAATCACTAAGGTGTTCCAAGCATTTTAATTGAATATCTTTATTTGAGATTATTGATACACATATACCAAATGCTAACATAGCAGAACCTTGGAGAAATTGTTTATTAAATTTCTTTGCAAGAGAGGATTTAGAACCCAAATCCTATCGGAGAGTGTGTTTTCACAATCGGGTGAAAATACCACTCAACACACCTCAAAAGACAATTGAAAAATTATGGGCAAAAGAAAATAAAGAACGTAAAAGTCATAATAGTAAATACACAAATTCTTTATTCTAATTGGACACCTGTTGATTTAATATAATATATCAAAGAAAACTTAAAAATATAGACAAATATTTTTAACAAGACCTCCCCGAAAATGATGCCAAAATTTTTTTAGAACAATGTCTTGCATCCATATGATTCTATTGTCACACTACAAGAAATCGTTTGAAACCAACGAGCTATTACAGGCTCTGGTCAACCTGCCTCTTTATTTTGATAAAAGATATATTGCTAAAGAAAATAACTAGAATGGGTAAGGAAACCCCAGTGATAAAATTCAAATATTATAAGTTTAAGCACTCCAGATTTTAGTTATACACTACTTATATTAAAATGACCAAGCAAGGACAACAACTATTATTATACCTTATGTAGACTGATGCCTAGATTCATTGGGTTATTATATCAATTTAACAACACTTATGGGAAAAAGAGAAATTGGCACTTTTAGACTCATTCAAATATTGTAATAAACCCAAAATTTAACCAACGAAAGAAACACTCATAACACATTCAAATAATGTAATTTGCTATGAGGAAACACATAGAACTGAAGACAAAAATTGATAGAATTGACCCCCATAATTGTATTAATTTTCCAAATGAATTACATGCAGAGTTGGTATAATGCCATTAAACTCTGTTAAAATATCTTAATACAATAAGAATTTTTTTCAAATAATGTAAAAATACTTCTCAACTTCTCTCGTTCCAATATGGTAACAGGAAAAATCTTTGAGTTTCAGGCTCAACAAAGACTAGAAATATTCTCAGCTTCTCAAGCACAATTCTACCAAAACCTGCATAGCAAAGGTAAGAATGAGGTATGATAGATAAAATAGACACAAGGGATGCAACAACAAAATTTACAGAGCACTCATACCTCTTAGCAAAAATGCTATCTCTATGCATGATGCAGATTTTGATCGCAGTTGGTGTATTTATAGCTCTAGGTTCTTGAATCTATTATTTTTGGCCTCATCTAGGCCTTATATTTGTCACTTTTTCCTTCTAATATTATCTATGTGCTATCCAACTATTTTGAATTATGCAAAACTAGATTTCTTGTCTCGCTTGCTCTTGGTTCAAAGGGAGCTCTCGAAGGTGGTATGTTGGGTAATTTTGGAAGTATAAAATTGGTGAACCAGTATATACATATATACATAGATTTTTATTTTTCCTATTTTTCCTAGTTCATATGATTTTATCAATTGGGATCAAACTAGGTTGCTATAGTGAAATTTTGATGTAAGACAAGGGGGGACCCGACGTGATGGTGAAGAGAAGAGATGGAGTGTGGATGACAAATGGACAAAATGGCATTGATTACAAAATGGTTATGAAATAGGCGGGAGTAATGGGAGTTGATTTGTACAGTGGATGGTGGGGAGATGACGCTTGGTGGGATGAATGGTTATGATGAACAAGAGAAGATGCCCAAAAGGAGGAGGGCAGTGATAGGTAGGAAGAAAGACAAAATGGAAAATAAGAGCTGGAAGCATCTATATGATACTTCCATAACTATACTCTATCGGAGTGACCCCTCTATAACTATATTCCATCGAAGCACTGAGTGAGCAACTTTTTGAAAGCTGAAATGATTCCTTACTATTACCATGCTTCTTACGTATTTTGAATATGCATAACAGGAACCGATTGTAGTAGTGAGACTATTGTATTTTACACTCCATTGCCCTTCTCATGGATGACCCTTTCTCACCTTTTACTATCCTTATTTATAAGTTTAGAAACTTCTTGTATGAGTCCACTTTGAGTAGGCTTATTTTATTTTCGCATAGTATGCGATCGCATTCAGTGGATATGCAAAGATCTGATTTTGTTCTTCAGTATCATGATTTATTTCTTGAATAGTCTGCAGTATATTTGTTTTGGTATCATCTATGGTATTTTGTTTGATCGTCTAAACATTTTCTTTCTTGGCTATTTCCTAGACTTGCAACTACTATCGGTTTTTCATCTATACCTTTTGGTCTGACCTGACATCGTAGTCATTGTCATTTGTTGTAGGTATCTCTTTACATTGAATGTTTTCATGAATGCTATGTCACCTTGGTCTGGCATAGGAGCTAGCTTAAAATACATACCGTTATGAGGTGACCCTTTTTTTGGGTGTTGATCATTAGTTTTTCTCATGGAGGTGCATGTCCATCAAAAATTTTTAATTTAGACATTTGGTTAGTTTTTAAGGAATAATATATCAACTTTGGATTGCTTTAACCTAAGATTTATTATCATAATGAATCAAATTCTAATCAGGGCTTGATGTACTTAGTCATAATACTCACATCCAATCATAGCATACCATGCTTGTGATTAGATCTTTGTAGGTTTTTATTGTCACCATTGATTTTTATGACCCTAGATAATTTTTAGCTATACAAAATAATAGAGGTATACTAAAGTAGCCATATATATTAAGTCGAAAAGTATGGTTAGCAAAATTTTTTTCACAAATACTTACGCATGAAAATATAATCGTCAATTTTATCTTAACAATGTATCAACCTTCATATTATCTTGTTTTATTAAGGTTAACAAGGCGATGAGAAATTCCAATAATATTTAACAAATAATCCTTTATACCTATTGGTCAAAATGACCACATCCAAGGAAATAAGGAGTAGTCTTCTCAAGATTTTGTTAAGTGTAAAGAAAATTCATGATGGCATGACATTTTTAAGGCTAAGGGTCGATCCATAACCAAAATTCATGATGGCACAACATTTTGAAGGCCAAAGGCATAACCAAGGTGAAAGGTCATGTTGACACAACATTTTGAAGGTCGAAGATAGAGCTAAGGTGAAAATTCATGATGGCATAACATTTTGAAGGTCGAAGGTAGTTTCATGACCAAAAGATGTGATGGCATGACATTTTGAAGACCAAAGGTAGAACCAAGGTGAAAAGTCATGACACGATATTTTGAAGCTCGAAGATAGATCTAAGGTGAAAAGTCATGATGACGTGATATTTTGAAGGCTAAGGTTTGAGCCATGACCAAAATTCGTGATGGCATGACATTTTGAAGTTTGAAGGTAAATTCATGACCAAAATTCATGATGTCACAATACTTTGAAGGCCAAAGGTAGAACCAAGGTGAAAAGTCATGACGGTGCAACATTTTGAAGGCCAAAGGTAGAGCTAAGGTGACACATTGTGATAAGGTGATATTTTGAAGTCTAAGTAGACCACAACATCTCTAAAAGAGGTTAAGGAAGGTTGTCATAACAAGAATATATCAAGCACTTTTAGTTGAAGACTCCATGCTTTTTAAATTGGTTCTTTACCAGAATGAGCCTACGAGCATACTATTGTAACAACTTTAAATTTTTCTATTATGTAAAACTCTTATATATAGAATGAGCAACCCAAAAAAATGGTTGGCTCTTAGGTGTTTACAAGGCTATGTACACAAACTTCTAAAAGCTTAATAAAAGATCATCCATTCTGGTTTTTGGCTCACTGGTGTTCTAAATCAAGTATGTATGTATTGTTGATTGCTATATAAATCTAGATTGAATGTAACTTGCATCAATTCTTACTCTGAATTCTTGCAATAAAGTTCTACTAGACCTAAAATTAACTTTATAGATAAGCTTGCACTTAAATAGATTTTCACCAGAAGTTTGGTTTCTCTGTTTGGCGGTTCGATTATATGCTTCTCTATAAAAGGTTATAATAGTTGCTTTGTTGTTACCTAATATGTACCATTTAAAATCTCTAGAAATAGCTATATTTCCCTTTCTTTATGCATTCCCCTCTTTCTCCCTTTTCCTAAAAGAAGCAAGGAACCAGCCTCCTCTAGATATTGAACCAGGTAAACTTTGTGTTAACCTGGTCTTTCAATGTTGGTAAAGTCTTGGGCACAAACGTAACCAAAGGTAGATTTTGCTCCAATAGTTTTTGGCATGCCCGGTGGGACCCAATCCCATGCAGTATACAAATCAAAGTTTTGGTGAATACCTTTGCCCTGTTAATTTTTATAAATCACCTGGTGACTCCACCCTAGAAAGGAACCCTATGAAAGCCTTTACCCAATTTTTGGTTATATACCGTATTTTATGATAACCAGATCTAAAGCAAAAAATTTAGAAGAACCCATCGAGTTCTTCGAACTACACCTTGGTAGCCTCAGAGCTAATCCTATTTTAGTTTCTAGAACATCCTCTTCATATACTGCTAACACAAGATATACAAATCTTCCCCCTATAGCCTTCCCTAGTGCTGCTGCTAGTGGAACCTTAACTCCAGCTACCCATACATCTATAAGATCTGGTAGAACTATAATTACAATGGCCGCAAATCAGCCAATTCTACCCTATCCTTTATGGAACCACATAGGCTCCCTGAACTTGGTAGCTCAACATCCAATTCCATTGGTAGCCCTGAAAGCATTACCCCAGTATGATGGTATTGGGAAGACGACTTACGATCATATTACTAGTTATTTCCTTTAAAGGAAAAATGCTCTATTGGTACAGAGCCCTTGATAACCAAACTATATCCACTTGGTCCCAGCTTATTGGTAGAATAGTGGAATAACTCAATGAGCACGTAGGCCCATTCTCCTTGCTAAATCAGTTTACTGTTATCCAAAAATACATGCAATAGGATATCATCGACTTTAACATCAGGTTCAGTCGAACATGGCAGAGAGTACCTAATGGGCTGTGACCCACTAATGAGTAGTCAATGTATTACTATCTCAGAGCTTTCAACTCAGATATAAGCATGGCCATTAGACAGTCCCAAGTGTTTACCTTCCCTGAGATTTACCAGGAAGCACAAAAAGTAGAGAGATATCTGATCGCTATTGGGAGGTTCCCGACAAAAATGATAATGCCCATTTTTCCAGATCTACCTCAAGCATCGAGTACTACTTTCCCAACTCCTACTTTAACTTCTAGTACTAGTATTCCCAAATGGATGGGGCAGCCTAACATTCCATCAATACAGGCACCCCCTACCCCTCCAATGCTTCCTACTATTCCTGCACTCCCTATAGCAACAGTTCCATCAACCCTAGATCCTCAACTCGTAGTTCTTCAAGATCTGCAAGCATATTTCAAAACTCTGGCAAATAAATTCACGTCAATGGAGAGAAGGGAAGTAGAAAGAAATTTCCAACCAAGAAGGTTCCCACAAGTGATGAAATATCAGGCCTCAACTAGCGGTAGAAGCTATGATAAGTCTAACATGGTTTATGCCAATAAATAAAGTGAACCCAATAACATTTCTACATAATCAAATTTTTGGTGCTCCACGTGTAATGAACCCCATGGAAAAAATTCTTGCATGATTCACCAACATCATGTCCAAAGGATAGCTATTGAGAAGGCTGAAAGAACCCTCAAGGGTCAGGTTAATATGATCAGAGAAGAGAATTAGAATTTCATGATGCCTTCTATTGAACAAGTAGCTGTTCTCACTAGATCAAGAAAGAAACCCTTACAGGTTGATCCCCAAGAACTCAACCCCCTGAAGGTGCCTTCACCTATAAGGAACCCTATTGAGAAAATAACCTCTTATGAAAAATCTCCCCCGAGTTCAAGCCAGAAAGATGTAGAAACTCGTAAGGAAGCACCTCGGTAGAAAGAAGCAGAAACACAGGAACAAGCTAGGGATAAACTAAGATACCCCTCACTGACTAAGTGTCAAAGAATTGATGCTACTCAGGGGTACATAAATAAGTATGATGCAATAGTGAAGGATAAAAGTGTCGAACCCCTTCCATTTAACATAGTCAAGGAAATGAAGAAAACCCCCTCCAAGGCAACTATGTATGAAGCTCTGCAGCTTCTAGGATAGATCGAATTGTTGCAAGAATCCTTGAGGTCTATGAAAAATAAGAATAGAACCCCAATACAGTTGGACTCTACACAAGCTAGCCTAACATCCACTTCAGGAAAAAATAGGCCCCCTCCCTTCTATCTATCTCTTCAGATGGAAGGATGGGTAGTTCACAACTGTATGATAGACTCTAGAGCTGCAACCACTATGATGCCCAAAGTAGTATGTGACATCATGGGAATGGAATATACAAGGAGCAGTCTTGGTGTCTTGCAATTATATGGAACTCCTATGAAAATGGTAGGAGTAATTAAAGACATTCCAATAGTCCTCCACAGACTACCTCAGCTCACAGTTATACAAGAGGTAGTGGTAGTAGATTTAGAGCCTTATTTTAGCATGTGCCTCTCTAGGGAGTTCACCGCCAAGATAGGAGGATATTTGTCCTTAGATTTCTCGCATCTAGAAATCCCATTCAAGGGCAAAAGAGTAAAAATATTTAATGAAAAGCCTTCAAATTTTCATATCAGAAGACTTGAAGAGGAAGGAAAATAGTCCACCACTGTGAACATGATGATAGAGGAACTAGAAGACCTGAACTTGATGGAAGAAGCTCTAAATGTATTACAGGAGGAAGACCAGTTCTCTCTCCAAGACTTCAATGCCATGATTGAGACTGACATTGGGAGCTACATAATTTTAAAACCCGAGAAAATTACCCCTATTCCTCTCCCTCAGGTTGACCAACCCAATGATCAACTGTGGAAACTCTTCTTCGATGGTGCTAGATGTAAAAATGGAGTTGGAGTAGGTATTGTTCTAATATCTCCAACAAGTGAAGAGAAAGTATTCTCTTACCGGTTGACCTAGATTTGTACTAAAAATGCAGTAGAATATGAGGCACTCTACTTAGGCCTCAAGAAGGCTAAAAATATGGGTATCAAGCAACTACAAATTTTTGGGGACTCCAAACTGATAGTGAATTAGGTAACTGAGAAATGTATAAGCAAGCAATATTACCTTAAGTCTTACAGGAATAAGGTTTGGGACTTGCTAGAGTCCTTCAAATATTTGAATCTCAAAGCAATCCCAAGGGAAAAGAACACTCATGCAGACCTGTTGGCTTTGGTAGGGGTAAATTTCTGCCCCATCAACAATGTCATTCAAAAGTCAAAAATAGTTAGGCTAATTTACAGGCCTTCCGTGCTAGACAAAGATACCTTCTGGTAGGTCTTCAAAAATGACAAATAGATAGTAGACTTCCTCATTCATGAGATGAACTACTCAAGCAACAGAATAACCAAATATGAAGAAGATACATGCATGATCCAGTTAAATAAAAATCACATCCCAAAAGGGTTGGTCACTCTTGAAATCTTGTTTGATAACAATGATAGGTCAACTGGCCACAAAATGAAAGTTGATAAGCATAGATACAGAGAAGCTCAAATGGGACCCGAAGATTCCATCAAAGTGGGAGTGAACACTATAGAAGAAGAACTAGACCAAATTAGGGAATTATGCAAAGAATACCTAGACATCATAGCCTAGACTTACGATGATCTCAAAGTCTACTCCAAAGAAACAATCCAACATACGATCGAACTTGAAGAAGGTGCAAAGCCATTCCAACAAAAACAACGGTTGATAAATCCTAAGATCGAAGCTTTGATGAAGCAAGAGCTATTAAAATTTCTTGAAGCCAAGATTGTTTACCTAATCAAACATTCGACTTGGGTGGCTAACCTAGTCCTAGTTAGAAAAAATAATGGAGATATCCGGTTGTGCGTCGACTTTCACAACTTGAATAAAGCTTCACTGAAAGACCATTACCCTCTCCCGTAGATCGACCAGATCTTGCACATAGTAGTAGGAGTAGAAAGGTTCTCACTCCTGGATGGCTTCTCTAGGTATAATCAGGTGTGGGTTAAAGATGAAGATCAATTCAAGACCACATTCACAACCAAGTGGGGAACATTTGCCTACTAGAGAATGCCCTTCAGGTTATCCAATGTTGGAGCAACCTTTCAAAGAGCTATGGATGTGGCATTTGGAGAACTTATCAATAAAATAATAGTGATATATCTAGATGATATGACAGTGTTCTCTCACCAAAAGAAATATCACATAGGACACCTCAAGAGTGTGTTCAAAAAATGTAGAGAGTTTGGCATCTCTATAAATCCCAAGAAATCTATCTTCACGGTGGAGGAAGGACTTTTACTCGGCCATGTTGTTTCTAAGAATGGTCTAGCCATAGAACTTAATAGGGTGAAAGTACTATTAGAACTCCCTCTCCCCCCTAACAAAAAATTCTTGTAGTTTTTCTTCGATCAAATTAGCTTCATGTGCAAATTCATAGTTGAATTTGCGCAAATCGTCAAACCCATGATTGAGTTGTTAAATAAATATGCTAAGTTCAAATGGATAGATGCAAGGAAATAGGTCTTCCAGTAGATCAAGGAAAAAATAGCTCAAGCCCCCATCTTGGTAAACCTAGACTACTCCAGGGGTTTCATCTTATACGTTGTAGGTGAACAAGAAAGCTACGCCGTAGTACTCATGCAAAAAGGGGTTGACAATGAAGAAAGGCCCATAGCTTTTCTGAGTCAAACTATGCAAGAACATGAAGAGAAGTATAACTTCATTGAAAAATAGATCTACGCAATAATGAAGTCTCTAAAAAATTTTAGGCATTTCCTCTCACAAAGCAGGACTATAGTATATGTAGTTCACCCCGATGTTAGAAACTTCATCATACAAGGTGAACTCGATGATAAAAGAGTAGGTTGGGTGACTAAGATACAAGAATACGATGTAGAAATACACCCAACCAAGCTGGTAAGAGGTAGAGAATTGTGCCAAGAGCTTTCCAAGCAAGCTTCATCAGAATACGTAGCTTTCCAAACTCAAGAAGCAACCTCAGATGATGATCAACCTTCAGAGCAGCTTGACTGGGTAGATGAATTAATCAGGTACTTCCAAATTGGAAAGTGCCCAGTAAGTTTGAATGCTTCACAAAGAAGAAGGTACAAGATCTAGGCTTTGAAATACACTCTGCTACCTGAGGGGTTGTACAAAAAAATTTGGATGGAGTGTTGCTTCGATGCATAAATAAGAATCAGAAATAGAAGATCTTGGAGGAATTCCATGGTGGCTCATCTGGAGGACACTACTCAGGGAGGACCACTACCTTAAATATCATCAAAACTAGATGCTACTGGCCAACTATCTTTGTAGACACCTTTAGAATAACAAGAAACTATGAAGAATACCAAAGATACATTGGGAGAAACATGAATGCTTCGATGCCCCTAAAATCCATTCAGGTTGAAGAACCTTTTCAACAATGGGGATTGGACTTCATTGGAATAATAGAGCCCAAATCATCGGCTGGACATAAGTACATCCTGATAGCTACTGACTATTTCACTAAGTGGGCAGAAGCAATACCCACTAAAAAGGTAGACCAGGAGGTTGTAATGGAATTCATGGAAAGTTTAATCACGAGATTCGGCATCCCAGATGCATTGGTCACGGAAAATGGCTCATATTTCATAGGTGCCAAGATGATTGAATTTACATGTAAATATGGGATTTACTTGAAAATATCCTCAAACTATTATCCATAGGGAAATGGATTAGCCGAATCAACAAATAAAAACTTTCTCAGGATCTTGAAGTGGACTCTGAAGGACAATAAGAGAATTTGGCACTCTTTGATCAACCAAGCACTATGGGCTGATATAATAACCATAAAAATTCTATCAACACATTTCCTTACTCTTTGGTCTATGGCAAAGAAGTAGTTCTCCTAATACACATAGAGATCCCAGCTCTAAAACTACTTGTTGAGTGGTATTTTCACACACTTGTGAAAGTACACTCTCCTTTAGGATTTGGACTCCAAATCCCCTCTTGCAAAGAAGTCAAACAAACAACTTCTCCAAGGTCTCCATTGTATTAGCATTTGCATATGTATATTAGTAATCTCAAATAAAGATAATCAATTTAAATGCTTGGAACACCTTAGTGATTGCAAGTAACTATAAACAAGGGGCAATGTTGGTTTATTTCACCATGAAACTTTAGTGATTGTTCATTGTTTTTTTTCCTAGATTTTATAATTTTTAAATGTTCATTTTAAATAAATTAAACCTTTTGGAAAATATAAAATAAAAAAAATGAAAAAGAAATGCGAGAAAATTAAAAATAGAACACATTCAGTCTGATGCTATCCTATTCCGACAAAACCGAAGATATGAGGTTTTCATGCATGCAACCTAACCTATTGGACCTGCAAAACAAGCACAATCCGGATAAGCTAAGTGCTTGGCTCCTAAGGATTTGAATGAGGTTTTCAGATTTAAGCATTCGCATGCAGCAACCAAGAAAATACTTGCATCAACTACATTTACAAGCCTAAAATCCGAAAAGGGAAAATAGACATTTAATCTTGCATGCAGAAAATGACTCCTTCTTTCTTGCCCATAAGATGCAAATTTTTGAAAATTTCTACATTAAAAATGTGTCATTTTACAATAGTAGAATCTCTGGTTTTCCTCAAACCAATCAATGGAAGAAAAACACTCCACAACAGGCCCAGAATGGCTAATCACCCTCAACTCTACAACCCTGCTCGTAGCGTTTTTGACCCCTATGCCTGTCTTCGCTTGTGCCTTTAAAATTTCTGCTACGGCTCTCTGCTTCGCCTTGTGACGCTTCGTTTCATCTTCCCGATCGATTCGTTTCGTTTCCCGCTCTTCATTATTCTGACTTTTGTTCGAGCATCGAAACGTTTGATTTTCTTGCTAATTGTAACGCTTCTGTAGCCCTTACACTTTTATGCCACGTGTTCATACTTTTCTGCATGTTCCGTAACTACCCCCTGTAAATCGTGACCAAAAATAGCATGTCGCGATATCGCGACGCTTTTTTGCATGCAGCTTTGCTCTTCTACTTAAATGAACATGTCCATTTTCTTTTTTTTGCTTGATGAGTGAAAATGAGACATGTCATGAAATCGTGACATTTTTATGCTATCGGCTATGCAGATGCAACCTGTCGTGAAATCATGACGTTTTTCTCTATCGCTGGGTTTTGTTGCACTTAGCCGTAAATCGTGACATGCGAAAGTGACACTTTTCTCTTCGCACCATCTTCTTTTTGTCATGAAATCATGACAATTTTTTTTCGTACCACTTGGCCTTTTTCCGAAATCGTGACGCTTTTCTCTTTGTTGTCTCGCTGCTTCTGTCGTCAAATCGTGACAATTTTTTTTTGGCTGTCTATGCTTTGTCATGAAATCGCGATGCTTTTCATCTTCGTATGCCTTGCTCTTCGCATGAAATCGTGACGCTTTCTCTTTGTACATCTTCTGTTTCGTAAAAGGACATGTCATGATTGTGCGACACATTGACTCTTCTCTTACTGCCTTGCACGCGATTTTACAACACGTCACGATATCGTGACATTTTCTCTTCATGATGCATTCTGATGCTCCTAGCCGCAAAAAAGCGACATGTCGCGATATCGTGACAACTTTTCATTTTTGGCCACGATGGAGCAACATGTCGCGATATCGCGACAACTTTTTATTTTCGGTCGCGATGGAGCAACATGTCGCGATATCGCGACAACTTTTTATTTTCGGCCGCGACGGAGCAACATGTCGCGATATCGCGACAACTTTTATTTTCGGCCGCGACGGAGCAACATGTCGCGATATCGTGACAACTTTTTATTTTCGCCGCGCCAGAGCAACATGTCGCGATATCGCGACACTTTTCTCCTTTGTGAATTTGAATTTTGCTTTTCCTTGATTTTTAGCATCTGGGCTACTGCAGTTTTCTTTGAAAGCATGCAAAAAATGTGGGTCCCCAATTTTGGGGTGTGTTGTGGATCAGCCACAACAAATGGTGACTCTATTGTCAAATGCTCTTGAGCATTTTGGTGAGAACCCAACCTGAAATATACAAGCTTAGATACAGGCGTCAACACATAAAGATAAACAAATACCGATAGATCAGAAATACATGAAACATCAGAATCATTAAGTATCAGCTCGGTGTGTGCAATGTGTTTCATTCCCTATCATTTGAACTTGATCAACATTCCATTGTCAGTTTTACTTATGATTTGTATGCAAGGCTATGAATGATTTGTGCAGGATTTGATGCATGATGAAGATGCTAGAGATATAACAACCTGCTTTACAAAGGCTCAAACCTTCTAATATCATGAACAAACATATTAAAGCTGTCAAACCCTCTTAGGACCAAATATATGTCTACTAAATTAATTTACTAGATCCCAAAGTTGGTTATGTGTCACTACCATCTTGAACCCATGTGCAAGTGTAAGTGAAATCAGAACTTTGGGGAATAGGATTCCCAACCTAAGCGAGATGGGAATTTAACCCTATCCTTACTATTCTGATTTGGAGTTCATTACCTCATCTTGAACAAAATAATTTAACTCTGTTATGGATGAAATGGTCAGGCTAGTCTATCCATATGAGCAATCAGTGGTCTTGCTTTTAGGCAAGACATGTTGCCACGCATGAGCATACTTAACCCCATAATCCATGACTTGGCTTTCATTCATTCTTTTCTCTCTCTTTTTCTTTGGACCTTTGGGATGACTACCCATCCTTGCTAGGGACATGTAGTACGATCCCTCCAATCCAATATTAAGATGAAATGGAAAATATTATCTTTTATCTCTTGGACCTTGGGGATGACTACCCATCCTTTGCAGAGGACACGTAGTACAATCCTTCCAATCCAAGATTGAGATGAAATGGAAAACATTAGTTTTACTTTTATTGCTTGGACCTTTGGGATGACTACCCATCCTTTGCAGAGGACATGTAGTACGATCCTTCCAATCCAAGCTTTATGATGAAATGGGAAAAATGGAAGCTTTGGGGAATCGGATTCTCAACCTAAGCGAGATGAGAATTAAGTCCTATCCTTACTACTCCATGTAGGTCAAACCGGAGCTTTGGGGAGTTGGATCCTCAACCTAAGTTCGATGAGGATTTAACCCTATCCTTACTACTCCGGTTTTAGGCTTTAAGCTTGATGGAAGTGGTAAAAACCACTGTTTTAAGGATTATGTTGCATGATAGGACAGACATGAAATATTCTTTTCACCTCACCTTTTCATCCAAGTATGGTTTTGACCATTTTGCTCAAGATTCTTTTTAATGTGCATGGAATGTGCTTGGTTCAAGATAGTTTGGGCAGCGAGTTCCCAACCTTAGGATCCTTTTAATATATGTTATGTAATAATCCTAAGAGGATTCAACACCTTCTCAATAATTGCCCATGGAATGAAAATGTAACTCAGATGACATGTATATGCAATGTGGAATATGACATGAGATATGAATGCACTGCTTCTTTTGGAATATATCATCTATTTTACCATAATGTGCAAAACTGACAACTTCATGCATCACAAGATTCAAACGATATTATTTAAATGTTTGTGTTACTTGTGGAGCTTTCTACAACACAATTCCAATGTTTCATATTCTCCTGATTTTAGGCATAAGTTGACATCTCAAATTTTCTTTTTTTTTTTTTATCAAAACAAACTAAACATGTCAAATGAAATCAACCACACAACTTAAATCCTAATCCAAATAGCAATCCCAAAATGAAACTTGAAAACACAAACCCAAACCAAAACCAAAATCTATATACAATATAGTACAAGATGATGCCAAGCTTGGACTATTACTTTCCTGGATCCCAAACATGATTAGAACATTTCAAAAGACATATGTCACAATACACATGCCAAATGTTGTAGGAATCCAACAACAATAAGATCAAACCAAGCAATGCAACAAATTTCAACTTGCCATGCTCACCATACCAATTTGATTTAGTTCTATTACCAACATCATAGGTGAGATTCAAATCAAATTGATTAGACAATGGTTGGTATTCAATTTTATTTTGTCTATTCTTTAAAGTGCAAGTTTCATCATTCCATTCATGATTTAGAAGTAGGCTTTCCTTTTCAAATGTGAGATATTGCAAACAAGAGCCTATTTCTAAAAGTCTTGAATTCAAATTATTTTTCGAGATTTTAAAACCATCAAAATCAATCAAAGCTTGGCAAACATCACCAAGATTTGACATTTCATCATCAATGACATTAGCATCCAAAGGGACATCATGTAACCCATCACTTAAAATTTTTGTGGCTACTACCAAAGGTAAAGATTTCACCTTGTCACCCATACTCAACCCATCATGATTAGAATTTATCACAACTTGATGAGTGTTAGTAGCTTTTTCTTTTTCTTCATTGTCTTCTTCATCATCCAACACCTGTTCAAAAACACCAAAGTTAGGCACCCAATCAAACATGCGTCCATATTTTTCAAAACAAGAGCCTAATTTTTCAAGATATGTGTCACGTGACACCTTTCCATGATCAATGGCTTGAGTTGCCTCAAAATCCATATTTTCATTAGGATCATCAATAGTATCAAACCCACACCACTTAGGTTTTGTAATTTCATCATTTTGAGATGGCATAGACATTGTAGAAACAATAGGTGGATCAAGATTTTCTATTTCTTGCCCCTCAAGGGGAACAAAAACAATTGATTCTCCTTCTTCATCCATGGTAGTAGAATCATTATCCTTCTCCAACCTTTGATGAGATTCCAACCCTTCTTCCAAAACATTCTCAGATTGTACAGGACTTGTAATATCCTCATGTGAAAGGGCAATTGTATTATCCTGCATATCAATAGGCACACAAATTTCATCGAGAAGGTTTGGAGTGAGCATACTCTTCCCAAGAATCATAATGATCATCTTTCAAAATCAAATTGTGATGCTCAACTATTTCTTCTTCATATTTTAATTCATCAACATGTTTCTCATCAAATTTATCTTCACCTTCCTTAGATGGTTCAATTACTTCCAAAATTGGGTTATTGCTTGTATTCAAATTGATAAGGCTATCATAATCCACATGTGTAACCCATGATTCACGTTTAACATGATTTGGAAGGTGTGAATTTTCTTGGCCATTACTTTCAACAATGTCATCCAATGTGTCATCCGAAACAGATTCATCCTCATAGAATTCATCTTTTGGTGAGTCAAGGGTTTCCAATCTGTCACATGTTTCAATACTAGTTGGATCTAGTACTCCTCCCTTGCCTAAAATCATATTCTTATGAAAATCATTAAAATTGATTTTAGAAACATCTTTTGAATCAAGATGAGTATTTTGAAGTTGATTCATACTTAAGAAAGATGGTTGATCTTGCATAGTAGGTTGAGGATTTTGAAATTGATTGAAGCTTGGGAATGATTGTTGATTCTGAAATTGATTCACACTTGAACTTGGTTGAGGTGGATAAATCATTGGGTGGGTAAAGGAGGTATTAAATGATTGAAGATTATATGATCCAAAACCCACACCATAATTTTGACAACTCAATTGTTGCTCAATTGCCATTGCTTGAGTATAGGCTTGTGACAAAGATGTGATTTGAGGCATCCCTCGCAAATATGTGGAAATGAGTGGGTCAAGAGCATTTACATATATTTGGAGAGCCATTTCTTCTTGAAGAGCATAAAATGTCACTAATTGAGCATATAATCCAAAGAACCTTTCAGAAAATGACTTCACATTTTCACTTGGTCCTTTTTTAATAGTGAAAAACTGCTGATACATGCGGATTGGGTCAACTTGCTCTTTGTTGAATTGATTAAGAAATGCTGCCTCTAGCTGAGCCCAAGAAGTGATAGACCCTAAAGGCAGACTTGTAAACCAATCATATGCCACTTTGTCCAAGGTGTAAGGGAACATTTTACAAACCACATCATCATACCAAATTGTTAAGTGATTCACAACAAATTTGAATGCTTGAATGTGTTCTCCTGCAATATTTGTCCCGTTAGACAAAAATCGAGGAAGACATCTCTCAAAACCAACGGGCAAATAATGTTGAACTCTCGGTATGTTCAATGGGCTACCTGTCATCCACGGTGAAAACATAGCCATTAGTGAATCTTAAAGAATATAACTTTAATACCCAAAAAAATTCTTTTTATTTATTTATTTATTTATTATTTTTTTTTTTAAATCAAATCAAATCACATTATTCTTGTATGAACAATCAAAGCGTTAGGAAAGTGCATAGCAATTCATGTCCTCCTTTTAACAGTACAAAGTTGTATTGTTAAAAGAGGGCTAAAGATAATAATCAATAGGGCATGAAATATTCAAAATTTAAATCCCTATAGCATTTAAATCACACTGAAATAAACCTATTCAGGCCCTCCTTCTAGCGCCAAAATGTTGAGTGGTATTTTCACACACTTGTGAAAGTACACTCTCCTTTAGGATTTGGACTCCAAATCCCCTCTTGCAAAGAAGTCAAACAAACAACTTCTCCAAGGTCTCCGTTGTATTAGCATTTGCATATGTGAGTATTAGTAATCTCAAATAAAGATATTCAATTTAAATGCTTGGAACACCTTAGTGATTGCAAGTAACTGTAAACAAGGGGCAATGTTGGTTTATTTCACCATGAAACTTTAGTGATTGTTCATTGTTTTTTTTTTAGATTTTGATAATTTTTAAATGTTCATTTTAAATAAATTAAACCTTCTGGAAAAATAAAATAAAATGAAAAAGAAATGCAAAAAATTAAAAATAGAACACATTCAGTCTGATGCTATCCTATTCCGACAAAACCGAAGATATGAGGTTTTCATGCATGCAACCTAACCTATTGGACCTGCAAAACAAGCACAATCCGGATAAGCTAAGTGCTGGCTCCTAAGGATTTGAATGAGGTTTTCAGATTTAAGCATTCGCATGCAGCAACCAAGAAAATACTTGCATCAACTACATTTACAAGCCTAAAATCTGAAAAGGGAAAATAGACATTTAATCTTGCATGCAGAAAATGACTCCTTCTTTCTTGCCCATAAGATGCAAATTTCTGAAATAATTTCTGCATTAAAAATTTGTCATTTTACAATAACAGAATCTCTGGTTTTTCCAAACCAGATCAAGTGGAAGAAAAACACTCCAAAGCAGGTCCAGAATGGCTAATCACCCTCAACTCTGCAACCCCGCTCGCAGTAGTTTTCGACCCCTATGCCTGTCTTCGCTTGTGCCTTTAAACTTTCTGCTACGGCTCTCTGCTTCGCCTTGTGACGCTTCGTTTCATCTTCTCGATCGATTCGTTTCGTTTCCCGCTCTTCATTATTCTGACTTTTGTTCGAGCGTCGAAACGTTTGATTTTCTTGCTAATTGTAACCGCTTCTGTAGCCCTTACACTTTTATGCCACGTGTTCCATGCTTTTCTGCATGTTCCATAACTGCCCCCTGTAAATCGTGACCAAAAATAGCATGTCGCGATATCGCGACATTTTTCTGCATGCAACTTTGCTCTTCTACCTGCATCGTGAAAATAAGACATGTCGTGAAATCGTGACAATTTTCTTCTAGTAGCCTTGTCAGCCTTCATGCACAGCGAAAATGAGACATGTCACGAAATCGTGACATTTTTATGCTATCGGGCTATGCAGATGCAACCTGTCATGAAATCATGACGTTTTTCTCTATCGTTGGGTTTTGTTGCACTTAGCCTACGAAATCGTGACACTTTTCTATTTTGCACCATCTTTTGTTTTTCGTGAAATCATGACAATTTTTTGTTTCGTACCACTTGGCCGCTTTTTGTCACGAAATCATGACGCTTTTCTCTTTCAGGTTGTCTCGCTGCTTCTTGTCGTGAAATCATGACAATTTTTCATTTCGGGCTGTCCAGCTGCTTTCTGTCATGAAATCATGATGCCTTTCATCTTCGTATCCCTTGGCTGCTTCCTATCGTGAAATCATGATGCTTTCTCTTTTCGTACCATCTCGTTGTTTCCTGTCGTGAAAATGCGACATGTCACGATTTCGTGACAACTTCTGCATTGACTCTTCTCTTGCTGCCTTGCATCGCGATTTTACAACATGTCGCGATATCATGACATTTTCTCTTCATGATGCATTCTGATGCTCCTAGCCGCGAAAACGTGACATGTCGCGATATCGCGACAACTTTTCATTTTCGGCCGCGACGGAGCAACATGTCGCGATATCGCGACAACTTTTCATTTTCGGTCGCGACGGAGCAACATGTCGCGATATCGCGACAACTTTTTATTTTCGGCCGCGACGGAGCAACATGTCGCGATATCGTGACAACTTTTCATTTTCGGCCGCGACGGAGCAACATGTCGCGATATCGTGACAACTTTTTATTTTCGGCCGCGACGGAGCAACATGTCGCGATATCGCGACAACTTTTTATTTTCGGCCGCGACGGAGCAACATGTCGCGATATCGTGACAACTTTTTATTTTTGGCCGCGACGGAGCAACATGTCGCGATATCATGCCAACTTTTTATTTTTGGCCGTAACGGAGCAACATGTCGCGATATCACAACTTTTCATTTTCGGCCGCGATGGAGCAACATGTCGCGATATCGCGACAACTTTTCATTTTCGGCCGCGACGGAGCAACATGTCGCGATATCGCGACAACTTTTCTCTTTTGTGATAATTTGCTCTTTTCCTTGATTTTTTAGCATCTGGGCTACTGCAGTTTTCTTTGAAAGCATGCAAAAAAGGTGGGTCCCCAATTTTGGGGTGTGTTGTGGATCAGCCACAACACTACTCAATCAAATTGGCACAAAGGAAGCATAACCAATGGAGAACAGGTTGATCCAACTCCTACAATTAGAGGAATAAAAGGATCAAGCCTACGACCACTATCAAAAACATGTGGTCACCACAAAAAAATGGTTTGACAAAAATACCACTCTAAGAAATTTCAAGGTAGAAGACTTGGTCCTATGATGGAATGAAAAGAAGTCAAAACTTAGAAATCATGATAGATTCGATGCATTCTGGAAAGGTCCTTTCAAGGTAATAGAGGCTAAATAGCAAAACTCTTTCCATCTAAAAAATGAGTAGGATCAGGTTCAACCTATCCCCGTTAATGGATGAGTAAATGGTTTCTCTACCTTGTATGTATTTTTATGTAAATATATCTTCTTTCAAAACCTCCAAGGAAAATTGTTGCGATGGCATGATATTTTGGCAACCGATGGCCACTCCAAGGACAAATGTCATTATGGCATGACATTTAAGCGCCCAAAGGCCCCTTCAATTTAAATAGTCATGATTTTGTGATATTTTGGCAACCATTGGGCACTCCAAGGACAATGTCATAATGACATGACATTTCAGTGCTCAAAGGCCCCTTCGATGTAAATTTTCATGATTTCATGATATTTTGGTAGTCGATGACCACTCCAAGGACAAATGTATGATGGCACAATATTTCTATGTCCAAAGTCCTCTTCAATGTAAATTGTTGTGATTTTGCAATATTTTGATAGTCGATGGCAACTCCAAGGACAAATGTCATGATGGTGCAACATTTTGACACATAAAGACCCCTTCAATGTAAATTATCATGATTTCACGATATTTTGGTAGTCGATAGCCACTCCAAGGACAAATGTCATGATGGTGTGACATTTCAGCACCCAAAGGCCCCTTCAATGTAAATTATCATGATTTTGTGACATTTTGGCAGTCAATGGCCACTCCAAGGACAAATGTCATGATGGCATGATATTTCGACACCCAAAGGCCCCTTCAATGTAAATAATCATGATTATGTGATATTTTGGTAGTTGATGGCTGCTACAAGGACAAATATCATGATGGCATGACATTTTGATGTCTTATGTCCACCTCGAATCAACCATGAAATTTTGGCGAGAAAAGCAATTTTCTCAACATTACAAAAATTCCCACTTTTTAAAGTACCATCATACCTATTGATTGGCCCAAAGCAGAGGTGACACCAATTTATTGGCACAAGACAATAGCGGAGCAATATCATTGGCCTAAGACAAAATAGTAATGGATGATAATTAGTTTCTTGAAGGTGGCACATGAACAATAGCACCCAGTGACGTTCAAAAATAGTATTGGTGTGTGCTCCACCAACCCTAGTTATTTCATGTCACTTTGGCATGCGTATACGTATCAATTTATATCACCAAATTTTCATCACCTCTTCATCTTATACATTGTTTCCCTTCTACTTACGATGCTCCCTCCTCTCTCAGAAAGCTCTACAACACTCTGTTAGGAATGTCCAAATTGGTTTTAATACAAAATCATAGAATACAACCATGACAACCACACCTCCAGCTACTACTTTGAAGGAGAAACAAATGTTGACCAAAAAGAGAAGCTATTTCATAGATCCTGATAGCCACATCACTGATACAAAACTAAAATGGAAGGACCTAAAATGAATTTGGAAAGATATAATGATCAAGATTACCACAAATATCTCCCCATTGAGCCCAAGCACATTATCCTACCACTCTCTACTCTATTGGTACATCTACCCCCAGGTCCACCCTTACCCCAAGTTAATCAGGGCCATGGCAAAATTCTACAACATTAAGAATAGAATAGTGAGAAACTCCAAGGATGGATTCATATTCATGCTTGATGCTGAATTGATTAAGGCCACCTTCGTCTATGGTAGGAAGCCTACGATAAACCCCATTTTGTTTGATCATACTAATTATGTGAAGTATTACACCAATGCCCTAAACTTTTGGCTATTCCTAAAAGAGCATTTTTAGACTCTCTTCCTGAGGAAGTTGTGCCAAAATCCCCAATTCCCCTCATCAAATTCAAGAACAAGGAGATATTTTCTATGCTATCCATGGTGACAAGGCTAGAAACATGCACACATGTCTATGGATGGCAAGTTGTGATAGTGCAATGCATATCTAATACCAATTTTTATGATGCAACACATGTAGACCCTAGCAGAGTGCCAATATTCTTCGACTGGATGGCATACCTAGCCTAGCAACTACATGCAGGCCTCTTCAAGCTATAGAAATATATCTTGGATACCTTCAGGTTCTCTTCTTACCTGGTATGGATTTTCTTCTTCTTTCAGGAAAAAAAATGGGTTTTATCCCTACCACAACAAAAGACCAAAAGAGAGACTACCTTCCTGTATGTGAGTGATGTCGCTCCTTTCAAAGGCAGGTTCATACTATAACTTCAATATGGAATTCTTGGGCACCGCATTGAAAATCATGTATGGAATCATGCCAAGAATTCCCCAACAAATGTAGAATACCTTGTAGCACCTCCATGCAGAGGAGGGGGACTAGTTTATTTTTACATAGGGAGTGGTTGTTAGACTCTATGGCTTCATAGAGAAGCCTTTTTTGTTGCCTTATTATATTACTAAGTGATTATTCACTCTAGAATATGTAAGGCAAATTGAATTCATCAAAAATAGATTTGGTACAGGCACTAGTAAGACAAGTACTTACCTCATGCCCTTTCATTTTGAAGGTGTATCAGTGTCGAAGAAAGGAGACCACGAGTGAATTGCTCGAACTTTGAGAAATATTAAGTTGGTATAATTACCACAAAAATGGAAATATGATCCTGTAGATAAATTTACTCAAAGGCAAGCTACCATCAATAAAGCACCATTCAAGAAATATCATTCATCAAATAGGCAAATTGATAAATAGGGTAGGAACAATGAAGAGAACCAACCATTAGAATGGCACATTGAAAAAATGTAGCCACTACCTCCGTGGTACGATTTCTATTTACACTTGGTATATTTGTGCCCTTAGGTGAACCTAGACCACAAGATAAGTAAAAAGACCATCAAAAATATGAATAAAAGAGGGGAATATTGGGACCACACTAAGATATTAGCATGGTGGAAAATGATATGCCACCTACAAACATTCTCCAGCAATGGGACAAAGATCGACAAGGAATTCTCAGAAAAATACGATGAGAATCATGATGAATGATCTAAAAAAATTTTAGATAAAGTCCCTCTGGGCATCAATGGAATTCCCATCGAACCAATTAAAGGTAAAATAGATACTGACAAAGGCAAAGGGAAAGAGGTCACCACTGAGCAAATAGAAGTCCCTAGAAGGAAAATTGAAATTTGCATTCCCCCTTTTATATCTAATACGAATTCTGATGATGATGCTCAGCTTGACCATAGGATATAGAAAGCAGAATCAAGAAATTAAAAAGTAGACTTGGTGAAGGGAGGAGACCAAAAGAAAAGAAGTTGAAAAGAAACACCCTTTTAAGAATCATAAGAGTATGAAGAATTAGAGGAGCATAAACAAACATAGGACTAGTAAGGAACAAGGGAGAGCTCTAAGAAAACATTTGAGCATGAGGAGATAGATGAACAAGTAGTTAGGATGACTAAAGAGCCTCCCCCAACAAAAGGAACCCCTAGCGTGGAATAAACTCCACCAAAAGAAATGACTAGTGTGGATGACTCGAGTTTGAAGCAAATAGCATAATATTACATCGAGGCTTTAGAGAGGTCACAAGGAACTGGAGACACCAACCCACTAAAATATCTAGGTATGTCTCCTATAAACTTAGCTACTTATTCCTCTTCTTGCTCCCAAAAAAATTCCCCTTCTCATTCTGAAGGTTGGGGTGATGCCTCTCCCACCTCTACTCATCAACCTCCACCATTTTCATCATCAACTCATCAACCTCCACCATCTCCACCATCAACTCGTCAACCTCCAAAAGCATCCTCCTCTACCCCATGAATTCCCTCACTAAAAAATCAAACTTGGAAGTCTCTCTAGCCACTGTCCCTTTCCATTACTCCACCAACCTAATGAGCTTTCAAGCCATTCATACCACTTCTTCCGAGAGTAACTCTACCATTGCTAAATTGAAAATTTTGAAAAAGGTAACCTTGAACACTCCTACATGGCTAAATTCAAGAATCTCCAAAATTTCTAAAGATATGGCCCACATCAGAGAAGGAACAGTGTTGGATTCCATCAGCATGTAGCGTTCCACTCTAAAAATGACACCACTCATCCAAAATCCAGAAGGATAAATTATTTTTAAGGATTACCAAACTGATATAACTACAGAATATCTCACTTAGCTACAAATAGAATATGAGTGGGGTAAGGCCTAGATCCACATGAGAGCTATTTACTTAAACACTAAGTATTACAAAGAAAAATACCTCCAGGCTAAGCAAGAAAGAAAGCATTTAGAAGAAGCCTTGCATCAGCAAAAAATAATCAAAAAGGTTTTGAAAAATGAGGCCAAGAAATGGGAGCTAATGTTCAATGAAGTAGCCCCCTATAAGGAGAAAGTTGTGAAATCTAAAAAGCAAATCCAATTGTTGAACCAACAGGTTGAGGACCTCAAAAAGTAACTCTCAGACAACATTGATAAAACTAGCAGGCTATCTAAAGAAAAGGTAAGTACAATCAAGAGAGAAATGATTGGAAGTATTAACAAGATGACCTTGAATGCAAGGCCCACACTATCATATATTCTTAAAATAAAAAATACGTTGGGCCAAGTGGAAGATAAATTTGAAGCATCAGTTAAACATTTGACGACAAGGCTATCAATAGCTACGAAAATTCAAGTCTTAGTGGATAGGATGCAAGCAATAACTGGATACAGAGTATGGGATAAAAATTGGTCCCAAGTTAAGTTACTCACCAAAAAATTCTTTAAAAGGCACAAGATGGTAACCAAGAGTGCTAAGCTCATGCAAGAGCTCAAAGCAAAAGCTAAGGCAATTCTAAAACATGTAAGCATAGTTGAAAATTGTGGTATGCCTAGCTTCTGGGACACAACTTCAAATATCCTGGCAGAAGATGAATTGAAAGCCGTCTGGAAGAAAATTTTAGAATATGAGTCGGAAATCGATAGTTGGGAAGAGCCTGTTCAAGAAGAAAAAATATTCAACATGGGTCAGGAAATTACCTAGATCAACTCTTGTCTGCATGAACTATACATGAAATCAAAAACTTTATCATATTATAAGGTTGAAGAGTTGGAGTATTTGTTCATCACTTTCAAGTAAAAAATAGATACATATGAAGAGACCTGGAGGAAATAATGCCCAACCTACAATGAAGTAGTCCAAGAAAAGGACAAACAAGACAAGACTAAGAAAGCCTTGTTAAGCAGCGCAGCAGCCCTTGGTCGAGGTGAAGCAAACAAATCTAATGAAGAAGATACTAAAAAAGAATGACCACCCCAAAGCAAGAAGTATTTTTGTGCTTAGTATCATTCCCCTTCTTTCACTTTTTTTTCTTAAATTTGTTTTTTAACTATGTTCCCCAATGGATAAAGGCTCTAGGTTCTAACATCCCACTGATAGAATTACCCCAAGAGGCACCACGAATATTGGTCAAAATGACCATATCCAGGGAAATAAGGACTCATCTTCTCAAGATTTTGCTAAGTGTAGAGAAAAGTCATGATGGTGTTGTTGAGCAAGGTGTAGGAACAATATTGTCATTGTTGTCAACACAGTTAGACAGATCGGTTGATGCAGTTGACAGGAGTTAAGAGGTTCTTTAGACTATGTACAGTGATTCTCCAAAAGATCGAAGTGGCCCATTGTTGAGTGGTATTTTCACCCGATTATGAAAACACACTCTCCGATAGGATTTGGGTTCTAAATCCTTTGCTTGCAAAGAAACAATTTCTCCAAGGTTCTTGTTATGTTAGCATTCTGCATCTGTGTATTAATAATCTTAAATGAAGATATTCATTTTAAATACTTGGAACACCTTAGTGGTTGCAAGTAACTAAAAAAAAGGGGCACTGTGGTTTATTTTACTGTGAAAAATTAATGATTGTTCATTGAAACCGAATAAAGAAAATATGATTTGATCTTTGTATGACCCTGCTATAACTTCAAAATAAAATTTAATGAAATGCCATAACATGAAAGGAATTATTTTAAGATTTTGAAGTTTTTTTTTAATTTTTTAATTTTATTTTAAAGCTTGAAAAATTAAAATTGGAGTCTCTGGAAATAAAGTGCAGCAGAAATAAAAATAAAATGTAAAAGAAAATAAATTTAAAATTGCATTCAGTTTGATGCTATCCCGTCCTGGCAAAACCAAAGTGGTGAGGTTTCCATGCATGCAACCTAACCTATGGGTCTTGCAAACACACACAATCCTGATAAGTTAAGTGCTGATTCCTAGGGTTTGAAATAAAAACTCAGATTTCAAATATTTTCCTAATGCAACCCACAAAAGTGGCATTTAACATTATCTATAAATTTGAAATCTGAAAACAAAAGAATAAACATTAAATCCATTAGCATGCACAGAAGATCTCCTTCTTTCTTGCCCACAAAATGCAAGTTTCTGAACACTCTTGCATTAAAGATGAATCCTGTTACAATAGCAGACTATCTGGTTTTCTCAAAACCAGCAAAAGGAAGGAAAACGACCCCAAAGCAGGCCCGAATGACCCTCTGGACTCTAGCACTACAACTCTGCTCCAGCGGTTTCTGACCCCTGTATCTGTCCTGTGCTTCTGCTTTTAAAGCATGGCAATGCTTTCTGTTTCAGGCTGTGATGCTTCGTTTCATCTTCCCGATCGATTCGTTTCATATTCCCGCCTTTCGAATTGTTCTTGAATTTATGTTTAATGCTGAAACGTTCGATAATATTCTATGCATGTAACGTTTCTGTAACCCTTATACATGTATGCCACGTGTTCTGCACTTTTAGCATCTTTCGTAACGGCTCCCTGCAAATCACAACCAAAAATAGCATGCAACTTTGTCCGTCTTCTTGGCCACAAAAACGCGACATGTCACGAAATCGTGACATGTCACGATATCACGATGTTTTCCTATCAGCAGCCTTTCTTGCCATCGCGCCCAGCAAAAACGCGACATGTCACGAAATCGTGACATGTCACGAAATCGGGAAGGTTTTCTCGTTCCATACCATTTGCCCGCAACCTATCGCGAAATCGTGACATTTTTTCACTTGAAGCTGTCTTGCGGCAACCTATCGCGAAATCGTGACGTTTTTCATCTCCGTACGCCTCGGTCGCAACCTGTCACGAAATCACGATGCCTTTTCGTTTCTTTCACTCTGGCAGCTTTCTATCGCGAAATCGCGACACTTTTCTGTTTCGTACTGCTCTTGCTATTTTGGCCATGAAAACGTGACATGTCACGATTTCGCTATGCCTCTTCGCTCCGTACACCTTCACTGTAAGTTGTCGTGATATCACAATGTTTTTTCACTTCGGGCACCTTAGCTGCTACCTGTCGCGATTTCGCGACGTTTTTCTATCTCGGGCTCCCTTGCTGCTTCTGGCCGCAAAAACGTGACATGTCATGATTTCGTGACATATTTTGCTTTTCGTACAACCTCACTGTTTGGAGCTGCGAAAATGTGACATGTCACGATTTCGCGACATATTTCCACTTCATGCTCCTTTGCCATTTCTTGTTGCGATTTCGCGACGCTTTTCTACTTTGCCCTGTTTGACTAGTTTGACCCGCGATTTTGTGACATGTCACAATTTTACGATGCTTTTTTGCTTCGTCTTTCTCTCTCCTCTTTGGGCCACGAAAATCAAACACGTCACGATTTCGCTACGCTTTTCTCCCACCTGCTGTCGTTGACTGCGTTGACCGTGATTTTGAGACATGTCACGATTTCGTGACACATTTTCATTTTCAGCCGCGATTTTGCGACATGTCGCGATTGCACGACACTTTTCTGGTTTCGGCCGCGACGGAGCAACATGTCATGATTTCGTGACACTTTTCTGTTTTCGGCCGCGACAGTGCAACATGTCACGATTTCGTGACACTTTCTACACTTGTGCATTTTTTTGCCCATTTTCTTTTATTTTAGCATCTGGGTCACTGAGATCTTCTTTGAAAGCATGCAAAAAAGGTGGGTCCCCAATTTTGGGGTGTGTTGTGGATCAGCCACAACACCCATATGCTAAAAATCAAAAGAAAATCATAAGGAAGAAAACTGTCACGATATCGCGACATGTTGAACAAGAAAGAAAAACTGTCACGATATCGCGACATGTTGAGAAGAAAGCAAAACTGTCACGATTTCGTGACATGTTCGGAGAGAAAGCGCAAGCAAGCAAAATTGTCACGATTTCATGACATGTTCGAAGAGAAAGTGCAAGCAAGCAAAACTGTAGCGATTTTGCGACATGTTCGAAGAGAAAGCACAAGCAAGCAAAATTGTCATGATTTCGTGACATGTTGGAAGAGAAAAAGGCAAGTAGAAAAATTGTCGCAATATTGTGACATTTTGAAAGAAAAAAATACAAGTAGAAAAAGTGTCATGATTTTGCGACATATTGCAAGAGAGATAGTACAAAAGAAAAAGTGTCGTGATTTCGTGACATATTGCAGGAGAGAGAGTACGAAAGAAAAAGTGTCACGATTTCGCGACATATTGCAAGAGAGATTATACGGAAGAAAAAGTGTCACGATTTCATGACATATTGCAGGAGAGAGAGTTCAAAAATAAAAGTGTCACGATATCGCGACATGTCAAGTTTTCACAACCCAAAGGCAAGAGAAAGAGCAAAGGAGAAAAAGTGTCACGATATCGCGACATGTCACATTTTTACGACTCAATGAGGATAGAGAAAGTAAGAAGGTAGAAGTGTCACGATATCGCGACAAAAGTAAAGAGGAAGAGTATGGAGGTGAAAGTGTCACGATTTTGTGACATGCTGTGTTTTTGTGGGTACAAGCCAAGAAAAGAGGAAAGGAGGTGAAAGTGTCGTGATATCGCGACATGTGTTTTCACGGGTACCAGCCAATAAAAGATGCAAGGAGGCAAAAGTGTCGCGATATCGTGACATGTTGTGTTTTCGCAGGTACCAACCAAGAAAAGAGGCAAGGAGGTGAAAGTGTCAAGATTTTGCAACATGCTATGTTTTCACGGATACAAGCCAAGAAAATAGGAAAGGAGGCGAAAGTGTCACGATATAACGACATGTTGTTTTTTAGGGGGCCAAAGCAAGGAGAAAGAAAGAGAAAGTGAAAGTGTTATGATATCACAACATGTTATGTTTTCATGGTTGAGTTGAAGCCGACGAAGACCTATGACAACCAACTAAGATTAGGGTTTGTAGCCGACTAAGATTAGGATTTGTAGCTGACTAAGATCAAGGTTTATAGCCAACTAAGATTAGGATTTTGATCATGAAAATGTTGTTATAAAAGGAAGGTTGTTTGAAGAATTGAGAGTGTTGAAGTGTGTGAATTTCAGCTGTAGAGCACAGAGTGCAAGTCGTATCGAATCATGCTAAGTGCAAAATTCACAAAGGAAGCAGAGTGTGCAAAAGGGAGAAGACGATCGTTCGACTGTGACACAGAAGATTGTGTGAAGTGATTTCATAGAGAGAACAGAGTGCGCAAAAATCATAAAGGTGAAGCAAACTAGTCGGGGTGTTGTAAAAGCAAATGTATCTCTCTATTAATCTTCCAAATTCATAATTCAAGTCTAGGTTGTAACTTGGCATTAGGGGTTGGTGCTCCTTCCAGTAGGTGTTGGAAAATCAGGGGTTGGTGCTCCTTTCTATTGGTGCAAATAAATAAGGGGTTGGTGCTCCTTCCAGTGGGTGCTGGTAAAGTGATTGTAAAGTTGTTGCTTTGCAAATGCTGGATTTGGATGGTAGTCCAAGTAGTCATTTTTTAGCAGCAGCCACATTGGTGAACCTCATTAAATCTTGTGTTGTGTGATGCTCTTTTGTTATTCTTGTTGTATCTTGTAATAAGTGTTAATTGTTGCTATATTAAAAACTATAATTTCAAGTTTAAAGAGCTACACTGATTCACCCACCCTCTCAGTTTCATTGTAAGACTAACAATTGGTATCAGAGCAAAGTTCTTGTACAAGCCTAATCGGCTAGGGTGATCTTGGAACTAACACAATGGTAGCTGGTGAATGTTTCTCATAAAACAAAGCACCATTGTTTGACGAATCTAATTACGCATTCTGGAGAATTAGGATGCAGACATATCTTTGTGCTTTGGGATATGACATATGGGATTCAATAGTTAGTGGATACACAATACCCATCACTCCTCCAAAAGAGGCTGATGAAAATAAACTATTTTAGAGCAACTCAAAAGCAAATAATACTATCATGTGTGGATTAGCAGACAGTGAACTAGTAAATATCATGAGCTATGATACTGCAAAAGAGATATGGGACAAACTAAAGAGTATTTATGAAGGAGACGATAAGATCAAGGAGGCCAAATTATAGACACATCGAGCTCAGTTCAAAGCATTAAAAATGAATGACGATGAAAACATTGAGGCATATATGTTGAGATTTAATGAAATCATTAATGTGATCAGAGGGCTCGATGAGGATATTGGGGACTCTACCGTCATAAAAAAGGTACTAAGATCTCTTCCTCAAAGGTTTGATTCCAAAGTCTTAATGATAGAAGAAGCTAAAAATATAAATTATTTCAATATAGTTGAGATGTATGGTTCTTTGACTGCATATGAGATGAGGATAGGAAGATCTAAACCCATAGACAGAGAAGCGCCCTTTAAAGCACTTAAAAATAAAAACACAAAACAAGAGTCCGAGGAAGAAGAGAAATCAGATGAAATGGAAGCAAACACTTTTCTTGTTCCGTACCATTTGCCCGTAACCTGTCACGAAATCGTGACCTTTTTTCACTTGAATCTGTCTTGCGGCAACTTGTCACGAAATTGCGATGCTTTTCTCGTTTCGTACCATTTTCCTGCAACCTATCACAAAATCATGACATTTTTTCACTTGAATCTGTCTTGCGGCAATCTGTCATGAAATCACGACGTTTTTCATCTCCGTATGCCTCGGCCGCAACCTGTAGCGAAATTGTGACGCATTTTCGTTTCTTTCACTTTGGCAGCTTTCTGTCGTGAAATTGTGACACTTTTCTGTTCTGTACTGCTCTTGCTATTTTGGCCATGAAAACGTGACATGTCACGATTTCACTATGCCTCTTCGCTCCGTACACCTTCGTTGTAAGCTATCGCGATATCGCGATGTTTTTTCACTTCGGGCACCTTAGCTGCTACCTATCGCGATTTCATGACATTTTTCTATCTCGGGCTCCCTTGCTGCTTCTGGCCACGAAAACATGACATGTCGTGATTTCGTGACATATTTTGCTTTTCGTACAACCTCGCTGTTTGGAGCCACGAAAACGTGACATGTCACGATTTTGCGACATATTTTTGCTTCATGCTCCTTTGTCGTTTCTTGTCATGATTTCACGACGCTTTTCTGCTTTGCCCTATTTGACTGGTTTGACCCGCGATTTTGCGACATGTCGTGATTTCGTGACACTTTTCTGCTTCGTCTTTCTCTCTCCTCTCTGGGCCGCGAAAATCAAACACGTCATGATTTCGCTACGCTTTTCTCCCACCTGCTGCCATTGACTATGTTGACCGTGATTTTGCGACATGTCGCGATTTCGCGACACCTTTTCATTTTTTGTCGCGATTTTGTGACATGTCGCGATTTCGTGACACTTTTCGAGTTTCGGCCATGACGGAGCAACATGTCGCGATTTCGTGACACTTTTCTATTTTCGGTCGCGATGGCGCAACATGTCGCGATTTCGTGACATGTCGCGATTTCGTGACACTTTCTACACTTGTGCATTTTTTTGCCCCTTTTCTTCATTTTTAGCATCTGGGTCACTGAGATCTTCTTTGAAAGCATGCAAAAAAGGTGGGTCCCCAATTTTGGGGTGTGTTGTGGATCAACCACAACAAATGGTGACTCTGCTGTCAAATGCTCTTGAGCATTTTAGTGAGAACCCTACCTAGAAGTATACAAACATGAAAACATGTGTTAGCACATAAACAAATATAAACAAATGCCCATAGATCAAGAATATATGAATCATCAGAATCATCAAGTATTAGCTCAGTGTGTGCAATGAATTTCATTCCCTATCGTTTGAAATTGATCAACATTCCATTGTCAGTTTTGCATGAATGCATATGTGAGATTGTGAATGATTTGTGTAACCTAATGAATATGCTAGGAGATTTTGCTTTTATAAAATGCATAGTCATTCTTCTAGTATTATGTACAAACCTTCAAGATTACCAAACCCTCTTAGGATCAACTATATGTATAATGAATTGCTTTATTAGATCCCAAAGTTGGTTATGAGTCCCTACTATCTTGAACCCATGTGCAAGTGGATGTGAAATCAGAACTTTGGGGAATCAGACTCCCAACCAACCGAGATGAGAGTTTAACCCTATCCTTACTATTCTGATTTAGAATTCATTACCTCACTTTGAGCAAAATAATTTAACCAATTATGGAAGAAATGGTCATGCTAGTCTAACCCTTTGGACAATCAGTGGTCTTGTTTTTAGACAAGACATGTTGCCATGCATGGGCATATCTAACCCCACAATCCAAAACTTATCTTCATTTATTTGGACCTTGGGGATGACTACCCATCCTTTGCAGAGGACAAGTAGTACGATCCTTCCAATCCAATATAAATATGAGATGGGAAAATTTTATTTTTTTACTTCTTGGACCTTAGGGATGACTACCCATCCTTGCTAGGGACATGTAGTATGATCCTTCCAATCCAAACTTTAGATGTAAATGGAAAATATTAATTTTATTGCTTAGACCTTGGGGATGACTACCCATCCTTTGCAAAGGACAAGTAGTACGATCCTTCCAATCCAAGATTTATTATGAAATGAGACATAAGAGCTTTGGGGAATCAGATTCTCAACCTAAGCGAGATGAGAATTTATGCCCTATCCTTACTACTCCATGTAGGTCAAATCAAAGCTTTGGGGAATTGGATCCTCAACCTAAGTTCGATGAGGATTTAACCCTATCCTGACTACTCTGATTTTAGGCTTTAAGCTCTATGGAAGTGGTCAAAACCACTGTTTTAAGGATCATGCTGCATAAATAGGATAGACATGAAATACTTCTTTCGCCTAACCCTTTTCTTCCAAGCAAGGTTTTGATCATTTTGCTCAAGATCCTTTTTAATGTGTATAAAATGTGCTTGGTTCTAGATATCTCAAGACTCAGTTCCCAACCTTAGGATTTTCTTCTTATTTATGTGATAGCATAACCTTAAGAGGATTTGACACACTTTAATGATTTGTATTTGAAATGCATTTGCAACTAAGATGGCATGTATTTGCAAAGTGAGATGTAATATGAATGCATTGTCCTTTGAAATGCAGATGAAATGTTGCCATATAAAACTGACTACTTCATGCATCACAAGTTTCAAACGATATTATTAAATTGTTTGTGTTACTTGTGGAGCTTTTACAAGACAATTCCAATGTTCCATATTTTCCCGATCTAGAACATAAGTTAGCATCTCAAGACAACTTTTTCATCTCTTTTTTTTTTATATATATAAATAAACACAAAATGTCAAACACACACAACTTTAAATTAAAACTTATTCAATCCAAAACCAAACTGCAATCCCAAAAATGAAAATTTGAAAACACAAACCAAAAACCAAAAACCAAAATCTATATACAAATGTACACTATAATACAAGATGATGCAAAGCTTGGCTTATCACTTTCCTGGATCCCAAACATGATTAGAACATTTCAACAAAAATATAACGTGATATGCATACCAAATGTTGTGGGAATCCCACAAAAACAAGACAAGACCAAACAATGCAACAAACTTCCACTTGCCATGCTCACCATACCAATTTGATTTAGTTCCAATAACACTCCCATAGGTGAGCATCAAATTACTAAAATGATTAGACAATAAATGATTTTCAATTTTATCATGTCTATTCTTTAAAACTTCCATTTCCAAACTTACTCTTTGATTTAGAATTAGGCTATCTTCTTCCAATATGCAATTTTGTAAGTAGGAGCCTATTTCTACAAATTTTAAAGCCAAATCATTTTCCAAATTTGTAGGCCAATCAAATTTGTGCAACAATTTACAAGCATCTAGGATATTTACTAAATTAGGATCATTAAAAGTTTTTATCCTAGATTCAATTAGCAATTGTTGATGAATTTGATTTAACAATTCAAGTGCATCAACTTCTTTTCCATTCATTAAAACAATGCTATTAAAGGTGTGATTAAAAATTATACCTTGTTTTTCATTTACCTTTAATGACATTTCATCATTCAAATTATTTAAATTCAAAATATGGTCATCCTTTTCAATCCTCAAACACTCTTGGTCAAAGTGTATGTCCCATGACTCATCTTGATGATCCTTCATTTGATTTGCTTCCCATTGATCAATCTCTTTGTCATTTGGTTCCAATTCTTTGTTCACTATCCATGGTATCTCTTCATCTGAATCCTCCAAATCATCATGCAAACTTGCATCCACACTTTCAATGAATTTATATTTAACATGATCAAATTTTGTCACTTTTTCAAATCCTGTGAATATGAGATCTTCGTATGATGTAGAAGATTCAACATCCCGCATATCAAGTGAAATATGAGTTTCAACTATAGGGATGTGAGAAAAGAATACACCATCATATCTTCCCCAACCATTGTAAAAATCGTCATCCAAATCCATAGAATGAAATTCCATGATGTTTGTGACATGATCTCTTGATTCATTCATCAATTCTTTTTCTTCTTTGTCCTTGGCAATAAGATCATTATAATCTTCCAAAATTTGATGAGATTTGAAACCCTCTTCCAAAACATCCTCAAATTGTATAGGAGTTGTAAAGTCTTCCTTCGAGTAGGCAATTATGTTGTCCTGTATATCAATTGGCACACAAGTTTCATTATTAGTTTTGGATTGAGTGTAGTCTTCCCACTTCTTCCAAGCATCATAATAATCCTCTTTCAAAATCAAGTGGTGACGTTCAACTATTTCTTCAACATCTTCCAATTCATCAATATGCTTCTCATCAAACTCATCTTCACCTTCCTTAGATGGTTCAATTATTTCCAAAAGTGGGTCATTTCTTGAATTCAAATTTATAAGGCTATCATAATCCAAATTAGTAACCCATGATTCAATTTTATAATTTGGAGGGTGAAGAACTTTTTGATCCTTAATTTTACACATCTCATCAATAGTATCTTCCAAGAACAAGTGGTGAAGTTCTATCATGTCCTCAAATTCATTTATTGGTTTTCTCCCAATTTCACTTTCAACCACTTTATTCAATTCTATGGTGGGTTCCGTCCTATCACATATATCAAACATTGTTGAATTTAGAACCCCTTCATCTAGATAACCATGTATCTCTACATGATCCTCACTAGTGGATGTTGTCTTAGCAATTTGCACCTCCTCTTGGACTACATCTAAGGTGGTTGTAAGATTTGGGCATTCAAATTCATCCCCTTGATCATTCACCTTAGGTATCATTGGAGTGGAGGGTGCTATGTTTGATGGTTGGTGTAGGTTGGCATCAAAAGAACAATCTTTCATATGGACATGTTGTGCCTTTTCTTCTTCAAGACCTTGTCGTTCTATCTCTTCTAAGACCTCATGGATTTTCTCTAGGGACAAACCACTCAGTTTTTCTTCAATGAGTGAAGCAAGTGTGGGGTGTATGGCTCCTAGGTATACTTCCATGGCTTCCTCTTCTAATGTGTTAAAATTTTCCCACATTTGGGAGTGCAACTCATGAAATCTTCCATTGAATTGACTCAAGGATTCATTAGGCTCTTTACATATGGAGGTAAACTAGTTTTTCAATATTTCTAAGTCAGCCTGATTACCAAAATGATGAAGATAGGCTGCTTCTAGTTGTATCCAAGAAGTCCTAACCTCCATAGGTAGTTGACTATACCAAAAGAATGGTCTATCATCCAAAATGTATGCGAATAATTTACAAGCTACCTCCTCATAAAAAATCTGGAATTTACATAATGCATCCTTGTAAACATGCAGTTTTTGCAAGTATCCTAGTGGCACCTCTTGATTAAAACACCGTAAAAAATCCAATAACATTGTAGGAATATGATAGGGTATCACATGTAAACCCTCATAATAATCCTCTATCATTGATACCATTCTCTCTCTTAGAGACATTATTTCAGCTCTTAGGGATACCATTTGTTCCTCAAGTGTTGCCATTAGTGAAACTTAAAATGTAATTTTAGAACCAAATATGTTGAATATTCAACCTGCAAAGTATAAAAAAAATCAAGTTAGCATCAATTAAGAGATGTGTTCATTAAAATCAAATGAAAAGTAATTACATGAGACCAAAATTCTGAAAAATTAAATCAAATCACCCTAATTCTGTATGAACAATCAGAAAAATATACAGCATACCTGAATTAAAATAGAACAAGTAAATAAATTCAGGCCATCCTTTTTACAATCTGCCGAGTGTTAGAGGAGTAAAGCATAAAAAATTTAAATTTAAATTACACTAAAATAAACCCGTTCGGCCCTCCTAGCACCAATCCGTTGAGTGGTGTTAGAGGCCGAAGATGCTAATCACATGGACTTAAAATATTAAGCAATGTAAAGCTCTTAAATAATTAAAAACCCGTAGCATCTAAAATCACGATAAAATAAACTTTTCATGCCCTCCTTCTAGTGCCAATCTGTTGAGTGGTATTTTCACCCGATTGTGAAAACACACTCTCCGATAGGATTTGGGTTCTAAATCCTCTGCTTGCAAAGAAACAATTTCTCCAAGGTTCCTGTTATGTTAGCATTCTGCATATCGTGTATTAATAATCTTAAATGAAGATATTCATTTTAAATGCTTGGAACACCTTAGTGGTTGCAAGTAACTGAAAACAAGGGGCACTGTGGTTTATTTTACTGTGAAAAATTAATGATTGTTCATTGAACCCGAATAAAGCAAATATGATTTGATCTTTGTATGACCCTGCTGTAACTTCAAAATAAAATTTAATGAAATGCCATAACATGAATGGAATTATTTTAGGATTTTGAAGTTTTTTAATTTTTTAATTTTATTTTAAAGCTTGAAAAATTAAAATTGGAGTCTCTGGAAATAAAGTGCAGCAGAAAGAAAAATAAAATGTAAAAGAAAAGAAATTTAAAATTGCATTCAGTTTGATGCTATCCCGTCCTGGCAAAACCGAAGTGGTGAGGTTTCCATGCATGCAACCTAACCTATGGGACCTGCAAACATGCACAATCCTGATAAGTTAAGTGCTGATTCCTAGGGTTTGAAATAAAAACTCAGATTTCAAATATTCGCCTAATGCAACCCACAAAAGTGGCATTTAACATTATCTATAAATTTGAAATCTGAAAACAAAAGAATAAACATTAAATCCATTAGCATGCACAGAAGATCTCCTTCTTTCTTGCCCACAAAATGCAAATTTTTGAACACTCCTGCATTAAAGATGAATCCTGTTACAATAGCAGACTATCTGGTTTTCTCAAAACCAGCAAAAGGAAGGAAAACAGCCCCAAAGCAGGCCCAGAATGACCCTCTGGCCTCTAGCACTGCAACTCTGCTCCAGCGGTTTTCGACCCCTGTATCTGTCCTGTGCTTCTGCTTTTAAAGCATGGCAATGCTTTCTGTTTTGGCCTGTGATGCTTCATTTCATCTTCTCGATCGATTCGTTTCATATTCTCGCCTTTCGAATTATTCTTGAATTTATGTTTAATGCTGAAACGTTCGATAATATTCTATGCATGTAACGTTTCTGTAACCCTTATACATGTATGCCACGTGTTCTGCACTTTCAGCATCTTTCGTAACGGCTCCCATGTAAATCACGACCAAAAATAGCATGCAGCTTTGTCCGTCTTCCTGTCCGTGAAAACGTGACATGTCACGAAATCACGACATGTCACGATATCATGACGTTTTCTTGTCAGCAACCTTTCTTGCCATCGTGCCCAGTGAAAACGTGACATGTCGCAAAATCGCGACATGTCACGAAATCATGACATTTTTTCACTTGAAGCTGTCTTGCGGCAACCTGTCGCGAAATCGCGACATTTTTCATCTCCGTACGCCTCGGCCGCAACCTGCCGCGAAATTGCGACGCCTTTTCGTTTCTTTCACTCTGGCAGCTTTCTGTCGCGAAATCGCGACACTTTTATGTTTCGTACTGCTCTTGCTATTTTGGTCGTGAAAACGCGACATGTCACGATTTCGCTACGCCTCTTCGCTCCGTACACCTTCGCTGTAAGCTGTCGCGATATCATGACATTTTTTCACTTCGGGCACCTTAGCTGCTACCTATCGCGATTTCGCGACATTTTTCTATCTCGGGCTCCCTTGCTGCTTCTGGCCGCGAAAACGCGACATGTCACGATTTCGCGACATATTTTGCTTTCCGTACAACCTCGCTGTTTGGAGCCGTGAAAACGTGACATGTCACGATTTCGCGACATATTTCCGCTTCATGCTCCTTTGTCGTTTCTTGTCGCGATTTCGTGATGCTTTTCTGCTTTGCCCTGTTTGACTGGTTTGACCCACGATTTTGCGACATGTCGCGATTTCGCGATGCTTTTCTGCTTCATCTTTCTCTCTCCTCTCTGGGCCACGAAAATCAAACACGTCGCGATTTCACTACGCTTTTCTCCCACCTACTGTCGTTGACTGCGTTGACCACGATTTTGCGACATGTCCCGATTTCGCGACACCTTTTCATTTTTGGCCACGATTTTGTGACATGTCACGATTTTGCGACATGTCGCGATTTCGTGACATCGTCGCGATTTCGTGACACTTTTCTGGTTTCGGCCACGACGGAGCAACATGTCGCGATTTCGCGACACTTTTCTATTTTCGGCCGCGACGGCGCAACATGTCGCGATTTCGCGACACTTTCTACACTTGTGCATTTTTTTGCCCCTTTTCTTCATTTTTAGCATCTGGGTCACTGAGATCTTCTTTGAAAGCATGCAAAAAATGTGGGTCCCCAATTTTGGGGTGTGTTGTGGATCAGCCACAACACCCATATTCTAAAAATCAAAAGAAAATCACAAGGAAGAAAACTGTCACAATATCGCGACATGTTGAGCAAGAAAGAAAAACTGTCACGATATCGCGACATGTTGAGAAGAAAGCAAAACTATCACGATTTCATGACATGTTCGGAGAGAAAGCGCAAGCAAGCAAAATTGTCACAATTTTGTGACATGTTTGAAGAGAAAGTGCAAGCAAGCAAAACTGTAGCAATTTTGTGACATATTCAGAGAGAAAGCACAAGCAAGCAAAATTGTCATGATTTCGTGACATGTTGGAAGAGAAAAAGGCAAGTGGAAAAACTATCACAATTTTGTGACATGTTGGAAGAGAAAAAGACAAGTAGAAAAATTGTCGCAATATTGCGACATTTTGAAAGAAAAAAAGACAAGTAGAAAAAGTGTCACGATTTCGTGACATATTACAAGAGAGATAGTACAAAAGAAAAAGTGTCATGATTTCGTGACATATTGCAGGAGAGAGAGTACGAAAGAAAAAGTGTCACGATTTCATGACATATTGCAAGAGAGATTATACGAAAGAAAAAGTGTCATGATTTCGTGACATATTGCAGGAGAGAGAGTTTGAAAATAAAAGTGTCGCGATATCGCGACATGTCGGGTTTTCACGACCCGAAGGCAAGAGAAAGAGCAAAGGAGAAAAAGTGTCGCGATATCGCGACATGTCACATTTTTACAACTCAATGAGGATAGATAAAGTAAAGAGGAAGAGTACGGAGGTGAGAGTATCACGATTTTGTGACATGCTATGTTTTTGTGGGTACAATCCAAGAAAAGATGCAAGGATGTGAAAGTGTCATGATATCGCGACATGTGTTTTCGTGGGTACCAGCCAATAAAAGAGGCAAGGAGGCAAAAGTGTCGTGATATCGTGACATGTGTTTTTGTAGGTACCAGCCAAGAAAAGAGGCAAGGAGGTGAAAGTGTCACGATTTTGCAACATGCTATGTTTTCACGGATACAAGCCAAGAAAATAGGAAAGGAGGCGAAAGTGTCACGATATAACGACATGTTATTTTTTTGGGGGCCAAAGCAAGGAGAAAGAAAGAGAAAGTGAAAGTTTCATGATATCACAACATGTTATGTTTTCATGGTTGAGTTGAAGCCGACGAAGACCTATGACAGCCGACTAAGATTAGGGTTTGTAGCCGACTAAGATTAGGATTTGCAGCCGACTAAGATCAAGGTTTATAGCCGACTAAGATTAGGATTTTTATCATGAAAATGTTGTTATAAAAGGAAGGTTGTTTGAAGAATTAAGAGTGTTGAAGTGTGTGAAGTTTAGCTGTAGAGCATAGAGTGCAAGTCGTATCGAATCATGCTAAGTGCAAAATTCACAAAGGAAGCAAAGTGCGCAAAAGGGAGAAGACGATCATTCGACTGTGACGTAGAAGATTGTGTGAAGCGATTTCATAGAGAGAGCAGAGTGCACAGAAATCGTAAAGGTGAAGCAAACTAGTCGGGTGTTGTAAAAGCAAAGGTATCTCTCTATTAATCTTCTAAATTCATAATTCAAGTCTAGGTTGCAACTTGGCATCAGGGGTTGGTGCTCCTTCCAGTAGGTTTTGGTAAATCAGGGGTTGGTGCTCCTTTCTATTGGTGTAAATAAATAAGGGGTTGGTGCTCCTTCCAGTGGGTGCTGGTAAAGTGATTGTAAAGTTGTTGCTTTGCAAATGCTATATTTGGATGGTAGTCCAAGCAGTCATTTTTTAGGAGTAGCCACATTGGTGAACCTCGTTAAATCTTGTGTTGTGTGATGCTCTTTTGTTATTCTTGTTGTATCTTGTAATAAGTGTTAATTGTTGCTATATTAAAACTATAATTTCAAGTTTAAAGAGCTACACTGATTCACCCACACTCTCAGTTTCATTGTAAGACTAACAATTGGTATCAGAGCTAAGTTCCTATACAAGTCTAATCGGCTAGGGTGATCTTAGAACTAACACAATGGTAGGTGGTGAATGTTTCTCATAAAACAAAGCACCATTGTTTGATGAATCTAATTATGCATTCTGGAGAATCAGGATGCAGACATATCTTTGTGCTTTGGGATATGACATCTGGGATTCAGTAGTTAGTGGATACACAATACCCATCACTCCTCCAAAAGAGGCTGATGAAAATAAACTATTTTAGAGCAACTCAAAAGCAAATAATGCTATCATGTGTGGATTAGCAGACAGTGAACTAGTAAATATCATGAGCTGTGATACTGCAAAAGAGATATGGGAAAAACTAAAGAGTATTTATGAAGGAGACGATAAGATCAAGGAGGCCAAATTATAGACACATCGAGCTCAGTTCGAAGCATTGAAAATGAATGATGATGAAAACATTGAGGCATATATGCTGAGATTTAATAAAATCTTTAATGCGATCAGAGGGCTCGATGAGGATATTGGGGACTCTGCTGTCGTAAAAAAGGTACTAAGATCTCTTCCTCAAAGTTTTGATTCCAAAGTCTCAATGATAGAAGAAGCTAAAAATATAAATTATTTCAGTATAGATGAGATGTATGGTTCTTCGACTGCATATGAGATGAGGATAGGAAGATCTAAACCCATAGACAGAGAAGCGGCCTTTAAAGCCCTTAAAAATAAAAACACAAAACAAGAGTCCGAGGAAGAAGAGACATCAGATGAAATGGAAGCAAACTTTGTTAGAAAATTGAAAAAGGAAAAAGGAAAATACAGAGGGAAGCTACCATTTAAATGTTTCAACTGTGGAGACGTTGGGCATTTTGTGACTAAATGTCCACTTAAAGAGAAAAAAAAATGATGAAGGATCGCACCATGAAAGAAGTGACTGGAAGATGAAAACAAATTTCAAAAAAGGCAACTTGAAGAAGAAAAGTTTCATCTCCAAGAATGTCAGTTCATTAAAGAACAGCTCTGGTGAAGAGTCTAAAGAAGATAAATATGAAGCTCTTTTCATGGCATTTGAAGAAATTAAATCAGAAAAAGGAGTGACCTCTGAAGTTTGTGGTGAAAACCTTGAGGCTGAAGTAGATCTAGAAGGTGAGTTGATATCTGCACTTGAAGAGTGGAAGATAGAAAAGAAAAAGAATAAGAAACTTTCAAGAAAGCTTGAGGATGCAAATGGAATCATAACCAGCTTGAAAGTACAGATAGAAGAATCTAAGAAAATCTCTGAAGATCTTGAAGTGCAAATAACAATGAAAATAGATTATTGCAGCAAGCTATAAGAAGAGATTGTTGGTTTAAGAATGCATCTAGAAGATATGAATAAGAAAATTAGTTGTTATCACAAACATGAATATATTTCTTTGAAGCTGAATAAAATCATAAATGACCAAATACCTGCAGGCATCAAATTTGGTCTGGGTTTCATCGAAGGAGAATCAACAAGTGGATTAAAGGCCAGAAATGTAGAATCCATAAAGAATGAAGATAAGAGATAGGTTGATCAAGGAAAAATGTCTCATGCAAGAGAAAGCATTAATACCATGCAAGAAATGAGAATTGACAATGATGGATTCACCAATGTCACACATCAAAGAAGAAGAAGACCTATGGTTCCTATGGCAACATGGCAAAGACCATCACCCAGGTTCAATTATCCTTTCTTTGGTTTCTGTTTTAAATGCAATGGCTATGGACATAAAATCTCAGACTACAAATATAATGTAAGACCAAGGAATTTCACCAGTAGAAATTTTTTTTCTCCTCTGATGAATTATGCAATAGAATGTTATAATTGTCATAATTTTGGGCACATTGCAAGAAACTGTAGAAATACATTTACATCAAATCAGTTTTAGGGAAGAGAATTTCAACCATACATTATGAGACAAAATAGAAAGCTTCCCGAAAAACATGCTCAATATACTGGTAAGGGAAAGGCAAAACAAGAGTCCAAAACTACTACCAAAACAGTGTGGAAAGGAAAAGAGCGATTGATGGAAGAAAAGGAATCCTTAATCGTACAAACTGCATTCAAAGCACAGAATAAATATGTACCATGGATACTTGATAGTGGATGCTCCAGTCATATGACATGTGACAAACATAAATTTGGGAAGTTACAAAAATATGAAGGAGGATCAGTAAAATTTGGAAATAATGATGGAGCCAAGATAGTCAACAAAGGCTCAGTTAAAATCAGTGATGGAAGAATTAAGTCAGAAGAAGTCCTATTTGTGGATGGGTTGAAACATAACTTATTGAGTGTAAGTCATATTTGTGATAAAGGTCATGAAGTAGTCTTTATGAAGCAGGGTTGTGAAGTCAGAAAAACAAACAGTGGAAAATTGATAGCAACAGGATCAAGGACATCTGGTAACCTGTATATGCTCTCAGAGACTTTAAAAGGAACTTGTTTTATTGGATAGGAAGAAGAAAATTGGTTGTGGCACAAGAGACTCGGTCATATAATTTTTAATAATATAGTAAAGATCACCTCAAAAAGGGCAGTGAGAGATATTCCAACCATCAGCTAACCTGCAAATAGCATTTGTGCTTCATGCCAAAAGGGGAAGCAAACTAGAGTCACATTCAAAACCAAAGAGTACTACACAAGCAAACCTTTGGAACTAATACACACTAATTTATGTGGTCCCATGAGAACACAAAGCATAAATGGTGACAAATATTTTATGTTGTGCATTGATGATTATTCTAGAATGACATGGATATTTTTCTTGAAACATAAATCAGAAGCCTTTGATATGTTCAAGATTTTCAAAAACCAAGTTGAAAATGAAACAGGAAAGAGGATCAAATGTCTAAGATCAAATAGAGGAGGAGAATTCATTTTAGAGGAGTTTACAGAGTACTGTGAGAAATTTGGTATTAAGAGATAGTTTTCAGTAGCCATGACACCTCAACAGAATGGAGTGGTAGAAAGAAAGAACAAGATAGTGCAGGAAATGGCACGGACTATGCTGGCTGAAAGAGTAGCAGGCAGATTTTGGAAAAAAGCAGTCCACATTGCAGTGTATATCCAAAATAGGTACATGCTGAGAACACATGAAAGCAAAACTCCTTATGAGTTGTGGTTCGAAAAAAGGGCAACAGCAAAATACCTCAAAGTTTTTGGCAGCAAGTACTACATCAAAATAACTAAAGATAATCTTGGTAAGTTTGAAGATAAAGCGGATGAAGGTATTTTTGTCGGATATTCATCAAAAAGAAAATCTTACAAATGCTACAACAAAATGCTAAAGAAAATTGTAGACAGTGTTGATGTTAAATTTGATGAAGGTAGAGAACGAGTAATTAGCTATGAAATGAACTACCCAATTTATGAAGAGGTTATTGAAGGAGATGAAAAAAAATGGAGAAGATACAGGAAATTGACTTAGATGATTTAAGTTGTGATTTAGAAATGGAAGAAAATAAGAAATTCAAAACAGGCAGTTGGCAGAGAAATCATCCTAGAGAGAAAATAATTGGAGACCCCAAAGTTGGTGTTTAGACAAGAAGAAGAGCAGTAAGTAACCACTCTCTACTATCCAGCATTGAGCCCAAAAATGTTGATGATGCAAGCAAAGATGAAAGCTGGATGAAGGCAATAAATGAAGAATTATATCAGATAGATAAAAATGACACTTGGGAGCTAGTACCTAGACCTGCAAATAAAAATATAATCGAAACTAAATGAATTTTTTGAAACAAATTGAATGAAGACGAACAGGTAGTCAAAAATAAAGCAAGATTAGTTTATAAGGGTTATGCACAAGTTGAAGAAATTGATTTTGAGGAAACTTTTGCACCAGTAGCTAGACTAGAGGCAATTAGAATGTTTCTGGCCTTAGCAGTCTACAAGAATTTCAAAGTTTATCAAATAGATGTGAAATCAAAATTTTTGAATGGGAAAATTGAAGAAGAGGTTTACATTGAGCAACCAGATGGTTTCCAACTTGGTGATGATCCCAAATTTGTTTGTAGGTTGAAAAAAGCATTATATGGATTAAAACAAGCACCCCGAGCATGGTATGCAAGGCTAGACAACTATCTCACTCAACAAAGGTTTAAGAAAGGTATGGTGGATAGTAATTTGTATGTCAAAACAAAAAATGGACATCTTATTGTTCTTGTTGTATACGTAGATGATATCATATTTGGCAGCAGCAAAGATGAGTCGTGCAAGGATTTACAAAATAAGATGTAGAAAGAATTTGAAATGTCAATTATTGGAGAACTGTCGTATTTCCTTGGGTTGCAAGTTAATCAAAGTAAGAAGGGCATATTTATTTCTCAAGTTAAATATGTAAAAGAGATGTTAAAAAAGTTCACAATGGAGGACTATAAGCCAGTTAGCACTCCCATGATGACAAGCTATAAGTTGAGCAAGGATGAAAAATCTCCACCTGTTGATCAAACCATGTACATATCTATGATTGGAAGGTTACTGTACCTGACAGCTACTAGACCAGATATTTTATAGGCATTATGCATGGTAGCATGATTTCAGTCTAATCCCAAGGAGACTCATGCGACAGCAATAAAAAGGGTTCTTTGGTATCTCAAGGGTACTATGGAATATGGGTTATGGTATATGAAAAGTAAAGACTTCACCCTTATTTCATATTCAGATGCATATTGGGTAGGATGTGTAGATGACAGAAAGAGTACAAGTGGAGGTGCCTTCTATCTTGGAGAGAGATTGGTCGCATGGCATAGTAAGAAACAAGAGTGAGTTTCTCTATCGACAGTAGAAGTAGAATATATTGCAGCAACAACATGTACGCAGGTATTATGGATGAAAAAAACCCTAAAAGATCTTGGTATTAGCTTCAATGAGACGATATTAGTTAAGTGTGATAACACCAGTGCCATTAACATCTCCAAGAATCTAGTTATGCATTCATGCACAAAGCACATTGCCATCAGGTATCATTTTTTGAAGGAGAAAGTTGTAGAAGGTGAGATTAAGTTAGATTTTGTTCCAACTATAGAACAAGTAGCAAACATCTTCACAAAACCATTTCCCAAGGAAGTTTTTGAGTACCTCCGTAATAAATTGGGAGTGGTCACACTTCCCAAGAATTGACTAGCTACAGGGATCACATTCTCAGGGGAGCATGTATATATTTGATTATCTTTTTGCTCATGTTTGTAATTTTTGCTGACTGCATTAATTTGTGCCTGAGAATGTTGTGCATGGACTCAGGGGGAGTCTGTAGCAGCCCTTTGGTATTATTGTCAAAGGGGGAGAAGAATTCCAAAGGGGGAGATTGTTGAGCAAGGTGCAGGAATAGTATTGTCATTATTTTCAACACAATTAGACATATCGGTTGATGCAGTTGATAGGAGTTAAGAGGTTCTTCAGAGTATGTATAGTGATTCTCCAAAAGATCGAAGTGGCTCATATGCTAAAAATAAAAATAAAATCACAAGGAAGAAAATTGTCACGATATCGTGACATGTTGAGCAAGAAAGAAAAACTATCATGATATCATGACATGTTGAGAAGAAAGCAAAATTTTTGCGATTTCATGAAATGTCTAGAGAGAAAGTGCAAGCAAGCAAAACTTTCATGATTTCATGACATGTTTGGAGAGAAAGAGCAAGCAAGAAAAACTGTCACGATTTCATGACATGTTCAGAGAGAAAGCGCAAGCAAGCAAAACTGTCATGATTTTGCGACATGTTGGAAGAGAAAAAGGCAAGTGGAAAATTTGTCGTGATTTCACGACATGTTGGAAGAGAAAAATACAAGTAGAAAAACTATCACGATTTCATGACATTTTGAAATAAAAAAAGACAAGTAGAAAAAGTGTCGCGATTTCGTGACATATTGTAAGAGAGATAGTACGGAAGAAAAAGTGTCATGATTTTGTGACATATTGCAGGAGAGAGAGTCCAAAAGAAAAAGTGTCACGATTTCGTGACATATTGCAAGAGAGATTGTACGAAAGAAAAAGTGTCGTAATTTCATGACATATTGTAGGAGAGAGAGTCCAAAAATAAAAGTGTCGTGATATCATGACATGTCGGGTTTTCACGACCCGAAGGCAAGAGAAAGAGCAAAGGAGAAAAAGTTTCGCGATATCGCGACATGTCGCATTTTCGCGACTCAATGAGGATAGAGAAAGTAAGAAGGCAGAAGTGTCGCGATATCGCGACAAAAGTAAAGAGGAAGAGTACGGAGGCAAAAGTGTCACGATTTCGTGACATGCTATGTTTTCACGGGTACAAGCCAAGAAAAGAGGCAAGGAGGCGAAAGTGTCACAATATCGTGACATGTTGTGTTTTTGTGGGTACCATCCAAGAAAAGAGGCAAGGAGGCGAAAGTGTCGCGATATCGTGACATGTGTTTTCACGGGTACCAGCCAAGAAAAGAGGCAAGGAGGTGAAAATGTCATGATTTCACGACGTGTTTTTGCAGGTACAAGCCAAGAAAAGAGGGAAGGAGGCAAAAGTGTCGCGATATCGTGACATGTTTTTTCAAGGGCCAAAGCAAGGAGAAATAAAGAGAAAGCGAAAGTGTTTCGATATCGTGACATGTTATATTTTTGTGGTTGATTTGAAGCCGATGAAGACCTATGATAGCCGACTAAGATTAGGGTTTGCATCCAACTAATATTAGGGTTTGCAATCGACTAATATTGAGGTTTATAGCTGACTAAGATTAGGATTTTGATCATGAAAATGTTGTTATAAAAGGAAGGTTGTTTGAAGAATTGAGAGTGTCGAAGTGTGTGAAGTTCGACTGTAGAGTGCAGAGTGCAAGTCATGTTGAATTGTTCTAAGTATGAAATTCACAAAGTAAGCAGAGTGCACAAAAGGGAGAAGATGATCGTTCAACTGTGACGTAGCAGATTATGCGAAGTGATTTCATAGAGAGAGCAGAGTGCACAAAAATTGCAAAGGTGAAGCAGACTAGTCGGGGTGTTGTAAAAGCAAAGGTATCTCTCTGTTAATCTTCTAAATTCATAATTCAAGTCTAGGATGTAGCTTGGCATCAGGGGTTAGTGCTCCTTCCGATAGGTGCTGGTAAATCAGGGGTTGGTGCTCCTTTCTGTTGGTGCAAATAAATAAGGGGTTGGTGCTCCTTCCAATGGGTGCTGGTAAAGTGATTGTAAAGTTGTTGCTTTGCAAATATTGGATTTGGATGGTAGTCCAAGCAGTCATTTTTGAGGAGTAGCCACATTGGTGAACCTCATTAAATCTTGTGTTGTGTGATGCTCTTTTGTTATTCTTGTTGTATCTTGTAATAAGTGTTAATTTCTGCTGTATTAAGAACTATAATTTCAAGTTTAAAGAGCTACACTGATTCACCCCCCCTCTCAGTGTCATTGTAAGACTAACAAGTGCAATATTTTGAATTCTAAGGGTCAAGCCATGATCAAAAGTCATTATGGTGTGACAGCATGACATTTTGAAGATTCAAGGCAGAGCTAAGGAAAAAATTCATTATGACACGATATTGTGAAGGCTAAGGGTCGAGCCATGACCAAAATTCATGATGGCATGATACTTTTAAGGTCAAAGGTAGAGTCATGACCAAAATTCATGATGGCATGACATTTTGAAGGCTGAAGGCAAAGCTAAGGTAAAAATTCATGATAACAAATTATTTTGAAGGCTAAGTAGACCACAATGCCTCTAAAAGAGGTTAAGGAAGATCACCGTAACAAGAATATCTCAACCACTTTTAGTTGAAGGCTCCATGCTTTCTTAACTACTTATTTACCTTAATGAGCCTATGAGCATACTATTGTAACAACTTTTAGTTTTTCTATTATGTAAAACTCTTATATATAGAATGAGCGACCCAAACAAATGGTTGGCTATTAGGTTTTTACAAGGCTGTCTACACAAAAATTTTGAAAGCTTAATAAAAGATCCTCCATTATGGTTTTTGGCTCACTGGTGTTCTAAATCAAGTATGTATGTATTTTTGATTGTTGTATAAATCTTTATTGAATGTAACTTGCATCAATTCTTACTCTAAATTCCTATAATAAAGTTTTGCTAGACTTAAAATTAACTTTACAGATAAGCTTTCACTTAAATAGATTTTCACCAAAAGTTTGGTTTCTTTGTTTGGTGGTTCAGTTATATGCTTCTCTGTAAAAGGCTATAATAGTTGTTTTGGTATAACCTAATTTTTACTATTTAAACTCTCTAGCAATAGATATATTTCCCTTTCTTTATGCATTCCTCTCTTTCCCTCTTTTCCTAAAAGAAGCAAGGAACTAGCCTCATCTAGATATTGAACCAGGTAAACTTTGTGTTAACCTAGTCTTTCAATGTTGGCAAAGTCTTGGGTGCAAAGGTAACCAAAGGTAGATTTTTCTCCAACAATACCCCGATCACCTTTGCAAAATATTCACCGTTCGATCAAAAAAAAGTTCATGCACTCTTGTTCTATTCTCTAGGTATGCACCAAGTTTAACCAAGATAAGGGGGTCATTAGCAATGTATTAGACCCTCCCTTAATCTTAATTAGGTGTATATTTTGGTTGTATTTACCTTAATTAATTATCCAACCGCAAAAAATAAATCATATAACTTAACCTTTGGATGCTTCAGCTACACATTGTTGCCAGATCTGAGTAGGATTAAGTGCTATCAATGGATTAGATAGAGGTGTGCACCCTTTTATACCTCTTTATTATCCTTTTATAACCTCAATTTAAGCACTACCATTGGATCACAACAAATATAAGCACGACCGTCTGATCTACTTTGATCACAACCCCATTGATGACCACTCTGTTTAAACATTGACTACCTTTAGAAAAGTGCTAGCATCGAATTTAAGCCAGAACAAGCACCACCATTATATTATCCCATGATGTAAATTTTATATTCTTTATATCATCTTGATTTAAGTGTGACCATCAGATTTAGTAGAATTAAGTGCTACCGTTAGATGTCTTTTTACCTTTGCCATTGTTAGATATATTTTGGATCAGGTACAGCCATAAGATTCTGGTGAAGATTGAAGGTTGTTAAACTTTGTTCATATGAATGGATTTTATTGGTCAATGGATCTATAATGAGTGCAGCCATAGGATTGATTGGTGGCTACGTGCGATCATCAATATCCTTTAATCCATCCAATGTCCAAGCTCTAGACTATTATGAACGATGTGCGGTCGTTGGATGGACTTGAATTTGAATGCCACCATTGATTTTTTTAGATTTATATAGAATTTAAACAATGGGTGCATATCCCTAGATTTAATTAATGTTTGATTAACCGAAAGGGAAAAATTATTAATGTATTAATAACCTCGCTAATCAAGCTTATCAAAGCTTAATTGTCGGGTGCCTAAGTCCTTATGATATAATTCTTCTTTTAGGTCTTAGTAATATTTATATAGAAGTGATTAACAAAAAAAGGGTATATTAACCATTGTTTAGAACCATTATTAATCATGATTAGATTCCATTTTACCTCGTGATTACCCAATAACCTTTACCATTTCATTGTTTGATCACCTCGATGGATTGTTGTCGTTGGATTTGGGCAATCTTGGGTGTAGTTGTTGATCTTTATGATCCTACATGATTATTAGCCATACGACATAATATATGTATACTAAGGTTAGTCATATGTATCAAGTTTGAAATACTCTAGTTAGAAGTAGTATTGAATCAAAATACTTAGATTCAAAATTATGTAATCATCAACTTGTCCTTAAAATCAAGGTATTATACCACATATAATTCTGATTTACCATCGTTAATTTGGGGTTTAAAACCTTAATAGCATTTCATTAAAACATAGGCATTGTATAATCAGATTACTTCTCTATGCGCTTACCATTAGATCATAAACTGAATGTGTGCGTCCATTGGATTCTCCAGACCTACGTAAGGGTTAGCAAAAAGGAAGGGGGAAAATTATGCATGTATCAAACCCTTCTAAAACTCGATTAGGCACTATTTCTTAGCATTAATAATGCATTTAATTATCTGATTGTAAACCTCATGTGTTAACCTTTGATCATTTTTAATCTTGCACTATCGTTGGATCCATGCATAAACGAGCACGACCGCCAGATCTAGTTTTAACTATAACCTTGTTAATGACCACCTTATTAATCTCTATCTATTTTCGACAAAAAATCACCATTGGATTTGAGCAGGGATAGAGCACGATCGTCAGATTAGACCATGATGTGTGCTTTATATCCCTTAAAACATCTTTATTAAAGCTTGACCATCATATTTTACTAGATTAAAATGCTACCATTGATGCATTTTTTCTTTAGATTGATCTAGAAATAGCACCACAATCAAATCTATGTGGGATCAAGTGCAGTCATTAGATCAATTGGTGACGAGTGCTTTTATATCCTCCATATTTGACTTGTCAATATCTAAAAAATATGTGGAAGTGCTACCATAGGATCGGCTTTGGAGCATGTGTCATCATTGGATCCCATAAAGGTGTAAACTTTTTTATCGTTCGAATGATGCTATTAATTTTTTTGTTATTTTACTACATGCGCGGACATTGGATTATCTTGAAAAGAGTGCAACCATTAATTTCATTAGATCTACACAGATTTTAAATCGTGATTCTAATCAATACTTTTTCTTAACCTAGGTTACCTTTGGTGAGTGTGCATTCATCAAATTGGGGAGAAGTAATCACTACCATAAGATCTTTTTGGAGTTGCCTAGGCCTTAATTAATTTGGTGCATGACCAATGTTGATTTCTTTAGGGAGTGTGCATCCGTTGGATTGATTCTCGATCATGTGCAACCATAGATATTTCTTGACCTGTAAACTTAACAAACATAAGGTGCACATGCTTTTTAATCTTTATTAATCTACGATTAACAAAATGGGAATGATTATCAATGTATTAAGACCCTTGTTAATTGTGATTAAAAATTTAATCAAACCCGAGGCACTTAACCTTTTTAATGCAAATATTTTTATATTTATAGCGAGCACAAGCATCCAATATCCCAGTGAAGCATTGCCCTTGGATCCTTTTGAATTGCATGACATTTAATCAAAGGGGCATGTAACCTTCAACTTGGTTTCCTTTTAGAGTTTGAGTTATAAAAATTCGACCATGTAATATTGACTCTAAAAACTTGGGCTATTTATGCGAGCTCCTCCATCCGATTTAGGAGGGTGAACTGCTATCATCCAGATCTTTGAAATTTCTTGATATTTAAGTGCAAAGGGGGCACATACCCTCATTTTCCCATGTTACAATTTTTAAAACTTAGGCTTATGTGTTTAGGTCTGAATGTTTTAATCAATTCATTATACACCCAAGGACTTAGGGGTTTGTTCATTTTATTTAAGTCGAAACCTTTGATCAATGTTATAATAAGGACTAAGGTCTTTTTTTATGGGGTCTTATTTATTTGATTCATGAATTACAATCCTTTTAATAAATTGGAGAGGCCCAACGGCTAATGACAATTTAGTGATTGATTAATTTGAAAAAGGCTCTTTGATTAACGATCACAAGGCAACTTCATTAATGGTCAAGGCCACAATTTTAGACTTGATTAAGATTAATATTTTTATGACTGTTCTTAGGGACTAAACCATTAAAAATCATTTTCTAAGAGGATAATGCAATAGATACCAACAACCTTTATTGAATTTATTTAAGCCAAAAATTTAAAATTGGGGGTATCTAATATTGAGTCAAATTTGGCTCCAGCAGGCCCTAGCTTATCGATGGGATAGTAGGATCAACACATTCCATCTCCCCACTAGTGAGATGATGATGATGTTGGAGGACATCTACCATATTTTTAGGATCCCTATAGATGGATTGGCTATCACTTCTTCTTCGACTTAGGATAAGGAGAGTGTTTTAGAGTGGGTTTTTGGTGACAGAGTTGATGAGGCACTGGGGAATATAGATCATGGTGGGGTCCTAGTATAGATGTGGTATGATGAGCACATATTCTCTCGATACCAGGTAGTGTTGATGCACATCATCTCGAATGTGCTACTACTAGACTCATCAGGAGTGAGGTTCCCTTGGAACCTCCTAGATATGGTGCAGGACCTAGTGGAGTGCGACCCATAGGACCCAGTGATTATGGCATGGGGAAGCACTCTCTAGCACAACTCTATGATGAGTTGTATGAGATACAACATCGAGGGCAAGTGGGAGTGGGATGCAATCTACTTCATCAGATCTAGGGATGGGAGCATATCTAGGTAGATCAACCCACTAGATTACCGATATCCCGAGCTGACTTAGATGATGATGACATTGGCTATGTAGCGTGGTGGCCATGGGATGAGGAGGTTGGATAGAGTTAACCACATGCAGGTGTGCTAGCACACTATACTAAGTCTCTAGAGGGACTACAATGTGGTCACATTATATGGAGGCCCTACTTAGATTATCTTGATTGGCCTGAGGTAGGGAGGTACCTAGCCAGAGTGAGGCATGGTAGATGGCTCATGGGGCACCATAGGAAGGAGAGAGTATTTCCATTACTCTCGGGTCACTAGGTAGTTTGGCATAGCCTAGGATGTGCCAGAGGAGCCAATCCTCTATCATCGTAGGAATGTCAAGACATAGTTTGAGCCACCTCAAGTAGAGTAGCTATCATAGGAGGTGGACCCTCTAGTTGTAGAGATAGGTTTAGAGGACCCAAGGACCACTGTTGAGTATGATACTTGGTGGGTCTCTTGGCTATGGCATGGTGGTGGTCCTATGGGTAGACCTAGAGAGGTGGTAGTGGAGGAGGGTGGTGATGAGGATGAGCGATGAGTGCATCATAGGATGGAGGGTGAGTGGGGGTAGGATGCAAGACATATGGATGAGCCCTAGGCTAGGATGAGGAGGGTGAGGAGGATGCCCTAAGTGATGAGGTAGCACAACTACAAGCATAGGTGCAGAGCTTATAGGTATAGCTATAGACTTCTTAGAGGTAGTTGATGGAGCGAGATACATCTCTTGCTACTACTCAGAGTCATTTGAGTGTTGGTAAGTAGCTATAGTGAGGATACACTAAGGAGAGAGCTACTCTCTAGGCTCAGGTGGATATGACTACGATGATGATAGAGACTCTATATGCACAACTAGCAGCCAAGATCATTGAGATATATGCTAGGACTATGGATAGGGATGCTCTTAGGGTACAACTAGCAGTTGCACCTAGAGGCTCAAGATAGGCTATAGTAGGTGCACATGCTATAGGTAATATGGGCATATTGCAAGTATAGATGGCTCAATACTCTTCTCATCATAGATAAAATTAGGCTTATATTAGCAACATGGACAATAAGATAGAGTGATGCGGGGGTATACTACCTACGTGATATTCATTAAGGGTTTCTCATGAGAGTAGATAGATCGAGTTAGGGAAGCCATAAGTGAGGCAACCAATTCCTAGGTTCTAATATCTTCCATAGATATCAAAGGCTAGTGGTTCTTATCCTTGTTAGTGTGGAGTTGAGGATGGAGGTGACTTCAAGGGGTGCAGGCCCCACTTGATTGATCTATGTATGCTCTATATTTTGAGAGTGTAAGGTCTGAGGACCTACACTATTGTAGCCTATGAGTAATTTTGTACCATGATGTACTTTATTATTCACATATATATATATGATATCCTCTTTTATGGCTCATTATGTGTTATGATTTTGATTTATGTTTATGGATGCATTAATGGATGTAATGCTTATATGATGATGTAATTTTCTATATATGTGATGTACTAATGACATGCAATAGTTAGATGATTGATGTATTAGATGTTGTGATCTAGATGTGTAGATGTACTACTATGTATGCTTATATGGATGTAGTAGTTAATGTTAAATGCATGTTTAGATTTGTTTAATTGTTTATGCATTTAATCTATGTTTATATGATATGGTGAATGTAATGCATTAATTTCATGTGGATGGTCTAATGCAAATGAACTTGTATGCTTTAATCACTTAAAACATAATGAATGAATCTAATGTGTTTAACAAACTAATGGTAGACACCACAGAATGTATGAAAATCATGAATGAAAATGTTAATCCTTATCATAAGAATTAATCATGTATACATCCATATGTGAGATGAAATGATGTGAGATGTAGGGGCTTTCCCTATAAGCTTCTGCAAACTAAAATATATGCATAAAATAGTCAGTGGTCATCTAAATATCATTGTTGATATCCATCCAGTATCTATCCTATTCTATGAACACCCCTTAATAAATAAAATTTCATAAGGAAAACTATGATTGTTTGATGAGATGATTTGTTGCTATGAGGGGATTTTTGAGGTTTTCCATGAGACTCAAACACCCTAGTTGATTGATCAAAAGTTGTATAATGACTACACAAGACTCCTAAAATATACAAGCCTATTAAGAAGACCAAGATATTCACTATCCCTGTGTGTGCAAAGTGAATATATTAGATGAGGTATAAGACTACCTCATTGCTAGGTGGGTTTCATTCAACCCATTATTGTAATGAGGATCACCATATGGTCATCATGATCCTAAGTTTGGACGTAGTTAGACTAGACTACTAGGCAATACAAGCCACCTAAAGCTAGCTCATCCATAAGCTGACATTGGTCTGTACAAAATAAGGTCACTAATATGATAGACATATCACCATGCATAAGGCTACTCCATTGCTAGGTGGGTTTCATTCAACCCATTGTTGTAATGGAGATCACCCCATGGCTTTTGAATACTAAAGATTCCAGGGATTCAAGCTCGTTACCCCCTTCTTTTATTTTGATTGCTTGGGATACTTGCTCATGCTTAGTGATGATAATCACTATTTATTTTGCATTTTTGTTTTATTTTTGAGCAAGGGATTTGCTTAGTGATGAAAATCATTGTTTATTTTGTTTTGCTTTGGGAATTTGCTCATTTTGTGTAAGAGAAAGGGATTGTTTGGGTAGGGGGAGCTTGTCCTTTTGTCAATGATCAACATTCTAGACCATGCACATAATAATATGAGCAAGGAAAACCTTTCGCTTAAGGTGACAAGGACCACTTTGTAGTGTCATCCTTCCTTGTTCAAACTAGGATTGTTAATGTGTATAATTGTGTTGGGATTTTGATATATGCAAGGTACTATCAAAACTAGACCTTACCTTCTAAAAGCCAAGATAGCTTTCTACAAAATCTGAAAATATAACTAGGGATGGTTGAATGATCGAAAAACCCTAGTATACACCTTATAGCAACTGATTAGTTGTGTTGAAAAACATAATTACTCACAATGGAAATGTGAATGATAAGGATATGTGGATTCATGATTGACATACAAACATGGTGTCATTCATAAGAATGTAAACACAACCTATCCTAATGCAAGTGCAATGGATGAAGATGCCTAATGCAATGCAACTAATGAATGCATATGCTGAAAATGCATAATGTAAATGTTTTTGTATTTTGATGTTTTGAATTGTTTTTGTGTTTTATGTTTTCTGATTTGTTTGGATTTTTGATGATTTTTATTGTTTTTGTGATTTTGATTGTTTTATGATCTATGTATAAAATGCCTGTAGATGAAGAATGTTGAGAGGTTCAGGCTCTTCAACACCTTCTAGCGAAGTTAGGTGATAAGTTCCTGGTCCTATCTTCTTTGTTATGATGAAGGGACCTAACCAATTGGCCATAAATTTATCTCTTAGATGAGGCGGTAGGTTTGAGTTCTGTTGGTTCTCTTTAAGCACAAGATCCCCAACCTTAAAGTCTCTTGGATGGACTTTAGTATTATAATCTCGTTTAAGATGATCTTGATAAACATGGAGATGCTCAAGAGCATTCACTCATCGTTCATCAAGAAGGGTCAATTGATCGAGGTGAGCTTGTCATGAAGTGTCATCATCGATGAACTCTTTCAATGAGACTCGCAGTGATGGAATTTCTAATTCCAAGGGCATAATGGCCTCAATGCCATAGACTAGTAAAAATGGGGTTGCCCTAGTGGGTGTCCGAATGCTAGTGTGATAAGCCCATAAAGCTAGAGGTAATTGAAGGTGCCAATCCTTATGATTCTCCTTAACGATTTTCTTCAATATGGCAACTACTATTTTGTTAGAGGCCTCTGCTTGCCCATTTTCTTGTGGATAATATGGTGTTGCAAAGTTGTGTTGAATGTTATATTTAGATGTTAAAGCCCACACATATTTGTTCTTAAATGATGTTCCATTATCCGATATGATTTTGGATGGAATACCAAAATGACATATAATATTATGGAGTATGAACTCCACAATACGAGGTCCAGTCATAGAGGTCAAAGGGATTGCTTCCACCCATTTGGTAAAGTACTCAATGGCCATGATGATGAACGTGTGGTGGCCCAATGAAGGAGGAGAGATCTTCCCAATTAGATCGAATCCCCACTAAGAAAAAGGCCAAGCTGATTGAATCGGTTGCAAGGCCTGAGATGGTAGGTGCATGATATTAGCATGATGCTGACATTTAACACATTTCTTGACATATGTGCAACAATCCTTCTCCATCATGGGCCAATAATAGCCCATTCTAAGGATGCACTTAATGATAGCCATGCCACTAAAATGGCCATCGTAGGTACCATCATGAGCTTGCAAGATTGCCCAAGCAGATTCTTGGGGCTCGAGACAATGAAGGAGGATTCCATCATAGCTCCATCGATACATAATGTCTCCTAGCAAGACATATCTAGTCACTTTCTATTTAAATGCTCTTTTTGTAGCATGCGATAATCCCTGAGGGATACTACCAAGCTTTAGGTAATATTTTAATTGGACGAGCCAATCTTGATAAGCTATAGCTTCAACTATCTGAACAACTTGTTCCCATTGTGATTCATTTTGCACAAATGTAGATTGGGAGATAACCTTATGATGAATGGTAGTACCATTCTCTGAAGGACCCTACGAGATCAAGGACCCCTAGGATGCCTATGTCAGAAAGTCTCGTGCTTTGTAGAACCATTCATGGTTTGGTTCTATCTGAATCATGTGGACTGATTCCTTCTTGTTTGAAGCCTCACGCAACATCACGGATTGTGAGAGCATCTTGACCTGGATGGTAGTAAAATCAGTGGAAGGATTCTGAGGGATTAAGGATCCCAAAGAGGCCATTGTATCTACAAATTGATTAGATGTATGAGGGACTACCTTGATGTCATACCAATCCAGTTGGGCTAGATATGTGTCCACAAGCTCTTTGTAAGCTTTTAGGATGGGACATCTACACTGATAAATTCCTTTCACTTGGTTTACTATGAGCAAGGAGTCACCAAAGATATTTAGCTTTTTAATCTTCATGGTGAGAGTTGTTTGGAGACCCAAGATTAGAGCCTCGTATTCAATGTTATTTTTGGTGCAAGGGAAATCAAGTTTAAAATACAAGGGCATTGGAGCTCCTTGTGGCATGAAAAACATGATCCCTGTACCACCCCCTTGCTTGCACTTTGAACCATCAAAGAACAAAGTCATGTCTGCTTTGTTATCTGGTTCTTCGGGTTTGGGTGACTTTGATAATGCAAATACTGCATCATTAGGTAGCTCTATGACAAGAGGCCTATCATCTTGAAGAGGTGCCTCTACTAGTTGATCAGCTATGACCTATCCTTTGATGGAATTTTGACTGATAAATTCTAGGTCAAATTCTATCAATAGCATGATCCACTTTGTGGTACGTGTATTATGATAAGTTCGACTCATCATGTACTACAAAGGATTTTGTTTGGATATGACATACGTAGTATGACTTAGCATATAGTGGCACAACTTCTTAGTAGCAAAAACCACTACTAAATAGAGCTTTTCGATGTATGCATATTTTAGCTCGTAGTTGACCAGGGTTCGACTAATGTAATATATAGCCTGTTCTTTGTCTTCTTTGTTCTTCTGGGCTAACATGGTTCCTAGAGCAAAGTCCATGGCTGATATATATAGCAAAAAAGGTACATCTAGTCTAGGTGGAGCTAACATTAGTGGCATCACTAGGTATTGTTTGATCTCAGCAAAGGCTTTTTGATAGTCTTCATCCCAATTGAATGGGACCCCCTTATGTAGCAGTCGATTCATGGGTCGACATTTATCCGATAACTATGCTATGAAGCGCTTAATGGATGCTACTTTGCCCTGTAGGCTTCGAAGTTCTTTGATGTTTTTTGGGGGAAGCATTTCCAAAATAGCTTTGACCTTTGTTGGATCGACTTCGATCCCTCGTTTAGAAATGATGAATCCCAAGAGTTTTCTTGATGTAACACCAAAAACACATTTCTTGGGGTTCAACTTGACATTATGCTCTATCAGGCGATCGAAGACTTTTCGTAGAACATCTATGTGCTCTTCACGCAATAATGACTTGGCAAGCAAATCATCAATGTAATCCTCTAGGATTTTATGCATGTAGTCATGGAAAATGTATGTCATGGCCCGTTGATATGTGGCACCAACATTTTTGAGGTTGAATGGCATAACTTTGTAGCAAAATGTACCCCATGGAGTGGTAAAGGTTGTTTTATGTTGGTCCTCGAGTTTGACCCAAATCTGATTATAGCCAGAGAAACCATCCATGAGAGATAACATCTCATGACCTACAGTTGCATCTACAAGAGCATCAATGTTTGGCAATGAGAATGCATCCTTTGGTGTTGCCTTATTTAGGTCTCTAAATTTTGTACAAATATGGATCCTCCCATCAGGTTTTCCTATAGGTACCATGTTTGATACCCATTCTGGATAGTCGATGGGTTGAATGAACTCTACATCCAACAACTTTTGCAATTCATCTTTTACCATCAAGGTGATGGTTGGATGCATCCTTCTAAGTTTTTGCTTGATAGGTTTCATATTAGGGTCTAATGAAAGGTTATGAGTAACCAATTTAGGATCTAGACCCGACATGTCTTTGTATGTCCAAGCAAAAATGTTAGGTCTATCTATCAATAGAGGTATGAGGATGGCTCGTTCCTTAGGAGATAAAATTTCTCCAAACTTGAATTTCTTAGGATGGTTGGGATCTGAACTAATATCCACTTTGAAAGTCTCCTCTATTGACATGTGGGATCCCTCCTCAAGTTGGTGAGGTGTAGGGATCAAATGGATGTCATCTTCTAGGTTCAGGTGATCTACCATGTCAGGTTCAACCTCAGCGTTATAGACATCATGAGCACATCCTAGGGTAAAATGGAAAGGTTGTAACATTTCTTCACAAGGGAAGAAATCCTCAAGTGATGGGGGTGATTGGCATGATCAAATTCAATGGCCTCAAGGTTGAGGTGCAATGACTTTGAAGGGTCACTTGGATTATGGAGTGGTGTGGTTAAATCAATGGAGATCATATTAATGGATGGTAGGTGATCTCCATGGCTACATGGGTAGGACCTATTAATTATTGGTTGCTCTCCATGCTCCAAGTGTGGTTTAGGAGGTATGGGAATCTTGGGATCTACTCTAGGAGTAGATAGGACAATGGGATCCTCTAGGGGAAGCAACTATCTCAAATTAGGTGGAGTAGGGAAAGCCCTATGATAGATTTTATCTATGTTCATAGGGTGTCTAATTGGTTCAACATCTCCTATGGATTTATTGAGATGATGAAGGTGGTGAGGACCTAAATATGCAATTTTAGTTGCATCCTCGTACTCATCATCTTCATCAACCCAATCATTCTTAGGAATATCTTCTGATTTAGATTCCTCTTCTATGATAGACTGATCTCATGATATACTATAGGTGGTTCTATAGAAACCATGGTGATTGGGCGATGATCCCTCCATAAATGAGAAGGGTTGGGGTCAACGTATGGATTCCAATCAATATCTGCCCTAAAGCCTAAGCTTAGGCACTCTAAGAAAATAGCTAGTAGCTCATCTGGCATACGGATAGAGTACCCTAATCCAAATTTATCTATTGGTAATTGATATTATGGTTGATAGGGTGTTCTATGACCCTACTCATATAAACCTAAACCATTATCATGCCAATGAAAATGGTCAAAATATCTTAGAGCAAACTTGGGGTTTGACATGTAATAGATATTTCCTATAAAAGGTTCATCATCATGATTGATGATAGGAGAATGATTTGTGGCTTGGTCAAAGCCCCCATAGATAAAATTGGTTTGGTTAGGCGGTATCCCTAGAGGTACCACCATCCCAATAGGTAATGGAGGAACTCGAGGTCTCCCCATATCTTGCGAGGATTCGATTATTGGCGTAAAGGTTACGTTCTGAACCAAATATTTTGCTAGTCTAGGATTAACTAGATGAACTATCACCTAGAGTGTGGATGAAGCAGTAGATGAAGTAGGTGAAACAGGTTGAGGTACATCATCCATTAGGTCAGGTGATTCTTCCTCCTCCATGGGAGTCAGAATCTCCATTGTAGCTACATTTGGGATGACTCTAGGCTCTTCTACCATAGGTGCTTTGAGCTTTTGTTTATTCTTTGGATCAGATGATGATGAAGGCTTATCAGAAGTGGCAACTAGTTTGGGAGACTATGGTGGTGCTGAAGTGGATGGATCATCCCGCACTACCTTAGACTTGCACTCTGGATGCTTAATAGGAGACGTGGGTCTAATGTCCAGATGCGTAGATGGAAGGATGAACTCCCCCAGATTGCTAACTTGGTTAACATATTTAAAGGGCTCATCATCTGAAGGGATGACATGAATGTTTCCTTCATGAACATACTTAATGCACTGATGTAGGATGGAAGGAATGCACTTCATATCACAGATCCAAGGTTGACCAAGTAGGATGTTATATTGCATGGAGCCTTCCAGCACATGGCATGAAATAGATATGGTTTTCAATCCTACCTGGATAGGTAAGACTATGGTACCAACTGTCGAGCATAATGCATCATTAAATGCTCACAATGTGAAAGTTGATGCCACTATGTATTTTTCAAAGGGGGGGAACAATTATTGGAAATGTGTTGAATATTTTCCATGTTAATATATTTGGGTTAATATATTTGAACCCATGGATTATTATATTTGGGTTAATATATTTGAACCCATTGATTATTATATTTGGGTTAATATATTTGAACCCATGGATTATGTTATTTGGGTTAATATATTTGAACCCATGGATTATGTTATTTGGGTTAATATATTTAAACTTGGGTTTTGTGGCCATGATATTGTAAAACCTCTTATTGTGTTTTTGGTATATAAAGCAACACTTGCATGAGGGTTTGGTTCATGTGAGAGACTATATGGTGAATGTTTGGACACCCCCCAAATGGGGTGGGAACACAATGTGTAGTGAGGTGTGCGATTGTGTATGTAAATATTTTTTGGATGAAATAAAAGGCCTGGTTAATTTCTTTGTGGATGTAGCCCATATTGGGTGAACCACATAAATTTGTGTCTCTCTTGTATTGTGTTATTCTTCTATGTTTTATTTCTACATTAATTTATTGCTTGTGTTTTGTTATTTAATCCTAACAACTGGTATCAAAGAGAGGTTAGGGTTTTATTTACTTGAACTAATGGTTTCTTGGTTTGAGTGGAAGTAATGGAAAAATAATGTAAGTTTAGAGTTCAAAAGTTTAATTACTAAAATTATCATCTCTAGTAGTTGTGGAGCTAGTGTGCTTCGGTAGCAGTGGATCTGGTGTTCTATGGTAGTGGTGGAGCTGGTGTGCTCTAGTAGTAGTAGAGCTGATGTGCTCCATTAGTGGTGGATCTAGTGTTCTTTGATAGTAGTGGAGCTGGTGTGCTCTGATAGCGGTGGATTTGGTGTGCTCCAGCAATAGTAGAGTTGGTGTGCTCCAATAGTGGTGAAACTCATGTGCTCTGGTAGTGGTGGAGTTGGTGTGCTCTAGTAGTAGTGGAGTTGGTGTGCTCTGATAGTGGTGGAGCTAGTGTGCTCTAGAAGTGGTGGAGCTGGTGTGCTCTAGTAGTGGTGGAGCTAGTGTGCTCCAATAGTAGTGGAGCTAGTGTGCTCTAGTAGTAGTAGAGCTAGTGAGATACGAGAGTGGTGGAGCTAGTGTGCTTTGGCAGTGGTGGAGCTAGTATGCTCCAATAGTGGTGGAGCTAGTGTGCTTCAATAACGGTGGAGCTAGTATACTCTAGTAGTAGTGGAGCTGGTGTGCTTTAGTAGTGGTGGAGATGGTGTGCTCTGGAAGTGGTGGAGCTAGTGGTGGAGCACATGTGCTTCGATAGAAATGGAGTTGGTGTGCTTCGATAGCGATGGATATGGTGTGCTTCGATAGTAGTGGATCTAGTGTGCTTTGGTAGTAGTGGATCTGGTGTGTTTTGATAATGGTGGAGTTGTTAAACTGTGATAGCAGTGGAGCTGGTGTGCTTTGATAGTGATAAATTTGGTGTGCTTCAATGATGGTGGAGCTGGTGTGCTCTAGTAATGGTGGATCTAGTGTGCTTTGATAGTAGTGGAGGCATTCTACACCAAGCCTAATCACAAGGCTTTCTCAAATATGTTCTCAACTCTTGCCCAAACCTACTTCAAGTCTTCTCACAATACTTGCTCAATTTTACTTCAAACCTACTTCAAGTCTTCTCTCAAGACTTGCTCAAATCTGCTCATTTATCCCTGTTCAACTCTATTCTAACATATGCTCAAAACTGCTCATAATACATACTCAAATATGCTCATAACACATACTCAAATATATTCATAGCACATACTCAAATTTACTCATAACCTATACTCAAATTTTCTTATAACACATACTCAAATCTGCTCATAACACATACTCAAATATGATCATAACTCATTCTTTGTTCAAAGTACTTTAGACATATTCTACCCAAAATTTGTTTAACCTCTTGAACATATAGAGAATGATATGCACTAAAAAATGCTTAGTATGTTCTTTACATTCATTAAGTCTGTCATTTCCACATATCTCATATTTATTGCATTCTAAAGGTAGCCCTATTTTAGCACTTGATAACTGATCTGGTTATTATTGAGTTGTACTTTTATTTTAAGACCAATCACAAATCCACAAGTCCTCATCTACTCACATAATCAATCATGAATATGCACAAATTGCTTTCACAAATTGATCTATAATTCTTGCATTTTTATTCCCTATATCACTCAAAACCAATGCTCAACTTTACTTCACAAAACTAGTCTATGACTCTTGCACTTTCAATTCCAAACTCATTCAAATCATGTGCACAACTTATTCTCAAGCCCTAGCTCATATATTTTCAATTTCAACCAAAACCAAGCTTACTTTCAAACCCTAGGACTAATGCACACTTACTCAATCTTTATTTCTCCAATCATATAACAACAAAATATTTCTTAACCAAAACACCTTGTGAATGAGATCAAAACACCATACCTCTAAAAATTATCTTGATGATGATGTGCCTCTAAACCTGTCTCAAAAACAATTTTCTTTTTTATCCTTCAAGAAATATGGTTAGTGATATTCAATTCTAGCATAGATAAAGCATCATCCACTCAAACCTTTCCAAAAGGTGTTCACAATGAATCTTCACAAAAATACCTTATTTTTCCTCTATAAGCTTTCAATAATAAGCTTCTAAAACCCTAGGATCCTTTTTTCTATAATGTAAAAATTACACCTAGAATTAAATCAATTTACACCTTATAACTCCAATATTTTAACCAATAATCAAAATATTTTACTTTACCTTTCTCAAATTTTTTGTGTGCTTATCCAAATTCATTAACACCAAGAAACCATAGCACTCACCAAAAATTAATGCCATCAATACCAAGAAACCTTAGCATTTACCTCTAATCCATGTTGCCATCAATACCAATCAAAACACACTCCATGGGTTTTGACCTGCAGACCTCTATTGCAATAGTGCTATCACAAGCACCTAGACCAACTACGCCACTATAGCAATTGAAACCAAGGAAGTGTTAAAATAACTATATCTCTGTCTCAATGTGCAGATCAAAAATCTTAGTGTTATCTTAAAAAATCATGTCCAAGGGTTTTGACCCTATGACCTCTCTCCTATTAGTGCTCACACAAGTCACACAACCAGATGGGCTATCCAATTGGATAGGATGTCTCAGGTGCTCATAATATTTTTCATTTGCCAATAATTTTTACACCTTTCAAACACGTTGTCCTCTTCTTGTCATTTGTAGAATATTAGCACTTCAACTCATGCAACGTTTTCACATTAATTCTTTTCAAGATATAACATAAGTTCTTGGTATAAAATTAAATCTCTATCCTTTATTTATATGCACTTAATCTTGTCTTGAAATGTCAGCACACAATTTTTCATGGGAGTATTTAGAGTGGCGTTGGTGCAAAGGTTTATAACATTATATTATAATATTTAATAAATATTATAATATTTTCTTTTGAACCTTTGCCTTTAAAATATTGTCCCAAGGGACTTTTATTTAAGCCTTTGTCCCTTTTGCCTTCTAAACCCATTGTCCTCCTTGTAATAAATATTATAATTCTTTTTCCTTTTAGCTCTTTGTCCCAGACAAAATTCTTAATCATTTTTGTCCTTTATATAATATTTAAAAATAAATATTATAAACCATTTTCTTCCAATAATTTCCTTTCTTGGGATATATACTTTGCCTTTAAATATGTCCATAGAATGCTATCAAACCCATGTAGAATATTATTGACTATCATATTATTTCTACCTCATGATTCTTTTGACATCAATGACAACTCAATGTACTCAATATTTCCAACAATAATACACCTTATATCTCCTTTACTAATGCACAAACAAATTTAACTTTATAACTCCCTCACACAATATGCAAAATGCAATTTTCAATTAATCACAATATACCTTATGACTCCCTCACACAATATGCAAAATGCAATTTTCAATTAATCACAATATACCTCATGAATCTCACACAATATGCAAAATACAATTTTCAATTAATCCCAATACACCTTATAACTCCCTAACACAATAACACACAATGCAAACCTTATATCTCTCTAAAATAAAATTGCATAGTAAAATCAATTCAAAACCTTATGTCTCCCTAAATTTAATTTAATAAAAAAATATTTTGCCCTTACCACACACAGCCACCATGAATCGACCTTGTAACCTCCTACTCACCCACACCTTAGCACAAGCTAGGCTATCGTTCGAGATAGTTGTCTGCACGAAAACCAAGGTGCATGATTTATCTTTTAAAGTCTTTTTTGAATTCCTCTTGACCAAAATATCAAAAAAATGGTGCCACTGTGAATCATTCCTGTGACCTCCTATTCCACAATGCTCTAACACAGGCTAGGCTACCATCTAGGCTAGCCACCCATATGGAATCACGAATCTTTTTCTTATTTTCATTTTCGATTATGCTTCCAAAGACGTGTGTGCTTTCCTTTATTATCTTCTACTCTCCATGAATTTCACATGAAGGAATTTTTTATTTGCGCTTCTTGAAAAACCTTACTCAAATGAATTATTACTCCCCATTTATATATGTATTTTGTTTTCACCATGGAACATTGGTGCTATATTTTGCTTATAGATTTTTTACTTTATGCTTGCTCTCATGAAATTGGTGCCTTTTAAACTTACACTTGTTTATATTATAATATTTTCCTTTTTAAACCTTTGTCCAAAGTCTTATATAATTTCAAAACTTGTATCCCAAGATTTTAAACGCTTGTCCTTCTTTTAAACCTTTTGTCCCAAGCACTTTTAAATATTTGTCCATCTCTTTTATAATATTTAAATTTGATATTTAAATATTATAATCCTTTAAAATAATTTTTTTTCTTTGCAATAAGCATTCCTTGTAATATATATTTGCCCTAGATGATTTTCCACTATTTTATATTTATCAAACCCATATTTGACCTCAATGATATATTGTCCATCCTTATAAACTTTTCACCCTTGAGGAATATTTCATGCTCCTTTGAAATCAATGAAAACTCAATATTTCCAACAATAAGGCTCTTAGAATTTGATGGTGTAATGTGTATGCTAGCTCCTTAAAATAAATATGGGCTAGACACACCAACAAGACACTATAAGTGGCTAAGCAAAGCTGAACTAAAAGTAATGCCCACTCTCTACACTTGCCCTGACATGCCTACATAATAGCTTCCATATAATCATTCCAAGCCAAATGAATGCAATTTAAATCTATATATACTTCAATGTAACTCATTTCAAGAGTTGGCTCTTTAGATTTTACAATTGCATAAGTTTTATGATCAAATGTTATGTACCTCTTAATGAAAATTGAAGTGTTGTTTGGTGTAGGCAGCAAATCTTCCGCCCATAAAAAGAAGTGATTTTTTTATTTGTAGAATTTTGTTCAGTTTTGTTAAATTTTGGTTACATTGTATAAGTGTCAAAATGTACAATTAGGTGTAAAATTACAAGTTTTACAAATGTACAACTTGAAATGTCAATGGAATTAGGTGAAATGTTCATTTGGTATGAATTTGATAAAAATCAAATTAGACTTAGTAAAACCTTGTAATTAATTGTTTTGAGATAATTCAAGGTGGTAGTTGTAAGTAATGTGATGTCTCATGAACCACTTTGGAATGGCTTGGGCATGCAATATATAGCCCTCCCATTCAATTTTTTAGGTTGTTCTTGATAGTTCCTTACAGTTTTAATGATAGTTCTGAATTATTCATTGATAAGTTCTTGATTGTTCATGCTATCCATTATTGAGTCCATTGTTGTGATCAATGATGTATTGTACAGGAATACTTATACTATGAATATATCAGAAAATATCTTTATACCATATTCCTATGAATCCCATTGTACGTTTTGGCTATTACAGGTTGTGTAATTGATGTTTGAATGCATAACTTGTTATGTTAATTTGATGGAATTGCATTAGAAATGATTCTGATCATCCTACGGACCTGGTGTGAGGATATGAAATGATTGCATAATGAATTATGGCTGTACAAATACATTTCTAACTAATTGTATGATTTTTGGATATGTCCTTGATGATTATAATTCATTATTGGTGACTTAGGGTTTGCATTTTAGAAGAAAAGTGAGTAATTGTCATAATAAACCATCCCAAAACTTGTCTTGAAGAGAATGGTTGTGCATGTTGGTGAATCTAAGTGTAATTTGTATCAGGGGTTTGTACAAATCGTACATAGGCTATACCAAATCATATAAGTGGTCATCTACCCAATTTGGTAATAAAACTGTAAGATAGAACATGCCAATTAAGGAAAACTTGTTGTTTGGAGAAATCGATTACAAAACTATTTTTGGTGAATTGACTAAGTGGAAAATCATACAATCTATAGTTTGTGTGATTTGTATCGTACAAATGTACAAATTGGAGATTGTATAACCAGTTTTGAGTTCTTCAGAAATCGTACAAAGCAAATCGTACAAGTTTTACAATTTAGGCATGATTTTTCCAAAACCTTGGGAATGATTTTTAGACCTTTTAAATAACTTCCCCATATGGTAATACTACACCCCTATGATACATTTGACCTCTATCTAATAATATTGTAGAACATGTATTTATGTTGATTTCATTGCTAAGCAGTTTTGTTAAAGTTAGATAAATAGTGTAATTTATTAAAGTTATTCTACTAATATAGATATCTCCTTAGATTGTTGTTTGTTTGTTCTTTGGAATTCTTGGTGATATATGCTTATTTCATTAATGATATTTATTATTGGATTATAGCTAGTCTATTAGGCATTTTAGTTTAGTTAAGACAACAATACTCTCATGCTCGTTAGGTAGTGTCAACTTTGACAAAATCTAATGTTCAATTAATGTTCTAGATATCATTATAATCTATAAAATATTATAAAGATAAATTCAAGGTCAAAGCTATGCATGATTTTCTCTCTCGTGCTAGATTCCTAATTCTAAGCAGCCATGCATACTTTCAAAGAACTAACTCATTGTGTAGTTGTCTACAATTCTAAAGAAGAGTACTTGCATAGTTTTACAAAGAAGAGGGTAATAGAAAGCATGATTTTCTTGGGTGTTTGGAATATCTACCTAAGGATTTTTTCCTAGGCAAAAAATTACTTAAAGCAAGTTTCCCTAACCTAAAGTAGATTTTCACTATGGCAGATTATACTCACACGGATTTAAGTTTTATCAAAAGTACTTGTAGATAGGTATCTTTGTCCCTTTTGCTTTCTCTTCCCTTACCTATACTTCCTACTTCTTTCTATATTTTTTCTTTGTATCTGTATGTCCTTCACCTTCCCAATCACCTTTTGTGCCCTTCATGATTCCCTAATCATCACCTTATCCATTTATTATCACTCCCACTCCTTGTTACATAATTTTCATTTCCACCTCCTACTAGCATCTCTCTACTAGGACATTCCCTTCTTATTTCATATACAAACCCATATTTTGTAGACAAATGGGATGGATATACAACAAGGGTACTATTTGCTATATATTTTAAATAATACCTATTATAACTATAGAATCCATTCACCTCTCTTATATATCCTTTTTTTCTACATCAAATCCCTATTTTGAAATTCTTTTATTTCTTGTAGTTTTAAGATTTGCCTACTTTTGTACCTTTGTTTCCTATCTACATATCTCCTAGCTCCATTTCTTCTCATTGTTTTTGTTACCCTGTATATAAGGCTTACTAGGAACTCTATTTTTCCAAGAAAAAATTCCTAAAATTCATCAATAATGTAGGTCTATTCCACTACCTACATTCACAAATCCTTACAAATTAGTTTAGATTATGATTTTGCTTAAGTTTTGTCCTTGTTTTGCCAATTCATCAATACAAGAAGCATATTTTGGGCCAATATGAAGACTATATTATGTTCCTGATGAAGATCTAGCTACAAAGAAGAGATAGAAGACTAACCATAGGATTGGAGATCAGCTCAATACCCAATAATGCTTGATCAAAATTTAAATTTTGGCTAAGGCAAAGAAACCCAATATATAATATTAATATCATACTTATATTTTTGTTAAGTCCAGATAGTCTAATGCCATGCAAAAGTGCTAGATTGAAAATTTTTCTAAGGTATAGCATCTAGCATATAGAAGCAAGGGACCAAACTTTCTAAAGATTTGATGCAAGCACTCGTGAAATAAACTGAACAACATTTCATTATTGAAGCAGTGTTTAAATAATACACAGTATGCTTCAATTAGCTCGGGAGAAGCGGATCCCAACAATAATCCGCTTAATATTTAGCTAAAGCTGTAACAGGAAAATAATGTAATAAACTAAGATTTGCTAAAATATATTATACGCTAACATCCCCCCTTATTACATTATTTGAGTAATGAAACAATATCTAGCTATACTAACATCCCCCCAGATTACATCATTTTGCAATACATAGAGAACTGCGAAACAATTCAAATTTGACACGCGCAAGTGCTTTAGTGAAAATGTCTGCAACTTGAGAATTTGTGGGAATGTGTTGAAGCTGAATTCGGTGCCTTGGAACTTCATCTCGAATGAAGTGACATTGTGTGTCAATGTGCTTTGTTCTTTCATGATGTACTAGATTCTTGACAAGATTCAAAACACCCATGTTGTCGTAGAACAAGTGTATTGGAGATTTTGATGGAAGACCCATACTTGTTAGGATGCGACGCAACCATATCACTTCGCACATAGCTTCACGTGCGGCACGATATTCTACCTCTGTTGATGAAATAGCAACCACCTGTTGCTTCTTGTTGTGCCAAGAGACAGGACCAGATCCAAGATGAAACAAATATCCCGAAGTTGATTTACGGTCATCATATGATCCGGCATAGTCGGAGTCCGTGTATCCCTGTAAGAAGAATTTGTTGTTCCTCTTATATTCTAGGCCATATTCCATTGTGCCATGGACATAGTGAAGAACGTGCTTTGCTGCTTTCCAGTGTGTAGTCTTAGGCTCCTGCATGAACCTCGAAAGATAGTTGACAACAAATACGATATCTGGCCTAGTGTTGGTCAGATATATGAGACTCCCAATCAACTGGCGATAGAGAGTACCATCTACCTGAGGTGAATCATCATATCGCGATAACTGAATTCCTGTTTCCATCGGAGTAGACATTGGCTTGCAATCAGTCATGCGATATTTTTCCAATAGGGTCTTGGCATATTTTTTTTGAGACACTTTGATGGAGTGCTCCTTCTGGCTGACTTCCAGACCAAGACAATAATGGAGAAGTCCGAGATCTGACATCTCAAAATATTGACACAAGTCTCTTTTGACAGTAGAAATCATTGTTTCTGAACTCCCCGTAATGAGCAGATCATCAACATAGAGTACAAGCAACACTATTTCAGAACCCTGTTTCTTAAAATAGAGGTTTGCATCTGACGGACATCTCTTAAAACCATGCTGCAAAAGGTGATGATCCATTTTTATATACCAAGCCCGAGGGGCTTGTTTCAAACCATATAAGGATTTTACCAATCTGCAAACTTTCTGTTGTTGGCCTTCCACTTCAAATCCTTCCGGTTGAGTCATGTAGACTTCTTCTTGGAGATCACCATTTAGAAAAGCACTCTTGACATCCATTTGGTGTACTTTCCACCCATATTGCACTGCCATAGCACAAAGAACTCGAATGGTTGTCATCCGAGCAATAGGTGCAAAAGTTTCCTCATAGTCAATGCCTTCTCTTTGAGCATAGCCCTTTGCAACAAGTCGGGCCTTATGCTTATCTATTGTACCATCTGCCTTATACTTCACTTTATACACCCATTTGCAGCCTATGGGCTTCTTTTCGTATGGCAGATCGACAAGCTTCCAAGTTTTGTTTTTCATCAAAGACTTATACTCTGCATCCATAGCAACCTTCCACTGAGGCTCACCAAGAGCAACTTGCACTGATGCGGGTTCAAGATCGTCTATGGAAGACATAAATACCCTGTCACTATCAATATCCATATCTTCTGTATCTCTCTCTAGATCTACAGAAAGTTCCTCAAAATATTGACACAGCTCATCAACCCCAGTATTCTCTGTTGCAGCTTTCTCCTGTCGAGCCATGCTGCGAGTACGAGGCCTATCCAATGTCAAATCTGGTGGAGTGGATAGCTTAGAGTCTTTGATTGTATTTGTATACCACTTTGGATTCTTCTTCTGAGGTGTTGAAGAAGATGAAGATGGACCTCCAACTTTTGAGGAAGGAGATTTATCAACCTTAGGTTCCACAAGGTCTAGGTATACATCTGATGTGGGTTCTAATGTGAAAGCCTCATCAAAAACTACATCTCTACTGATGTGTATCTTCTTGGTTAAGGGATCAATCAAACGATAACCCTTAGAGTGCTCATCATACCCAAGAAGAATACACTTCAATGTCTTCACATCTAGCTTCTTCCTTTTCTCTTTTGGTATGTGCATGAAAGCTTTACATCCAAAAATGCGTAGATGAGAAATGGAGGGTTTCCTACCACTCCATGCTTCCTATGGAGTCATTCCTTGTAGAGCCTTTGTGGGTGCCCTATTCAATAGATATACTATTGTGGTGACAGCTTCTGCCCAATATAGTTGCTCAATACTAGCTCCTGTGAGCATGCAACGAACCATTTCCATGATGGAACGATTCCTCCTTTCAACAACTCCATTTTGCTGAGGAGTATAAGTAGTAGTTAACTGTCGTGTGATCCCATTTTCTTTCAAGAACTCATAGAATTATTTAGAGGTGAACTCCCCCCTCGATCTGAGCGGAGGGTCTTTATAGAAGTCCCTGACTCCTTTTCAACAGATTTCTTGAATTGCTGAAAGAAGCCAAATGCTTCAGATTTCAGTTGAAGAAAGAATACCCACATCTTTCATGAGTAATCATCTACGAATAACTAAAAATACCTCTTACCCCCACAACTGTTGGGAGTTAAGGGACCGCACAGATCGATGTGAATCAACTCTAGAGGTTTCTTTGCTCTTGTAGAGCTTCTTTCAAAAGGCACTCTATGCTGCTTTCCTGCCAAGCAGTCAGAGCAAACCGGTAAAGTGGTAGAAAGGGAAGGAAGACCTTTTACCATTTCATACTTACTTAACTCAAGTAAGTAACCAGAACTCAAATGTCCATATCTCTTGTGCCATAGGGAAGTTGCCTCCTTTGTAGAGACTGTCATGGCAACATGTGGAGTAGAGATAGCATCTAAGGCAAATAAGCCATGCTTATATGAAGCAGTGGCAATGTTCTTACCCCTCCTGGTAATAGAACAACACTTCTTGCCTCCCTCAACACTAAAGTGCACAACCATATCTTTGTCCAGAATCTGTGTGACTGACAACAAATTGTTTGCCAATCCTGGAACATAGAGAACTTTGTCAATCTGACACTTGCCATCAGGAAGAGTGACTAAAATAGTACCTTCTCCCTGAACCTTGTAGGTTTTATCATCAGCAATAGTGACAGGTTTGCCCTCTTTGGCCTCAAAAGACTCAAACCATGATTTGTCACCAGTCATGTGCTTACTGGATCTAGAATCAACATACCGGATAGGATCCCTCTCGCTTGGACACTGTGGTAGTCATGAGAACTTTGTGGGCTCTCTCAGAATCCATGTCGGATTCTTCAACAGACAACATTCACTTGTTGCTTGTTCTTTTGTGGTTTGTTTCGGCCTTTCTGTTTTGATTGTTTATTCTTATGCCAACATCTGTTTGTATCATGACCTTCTTTGTCACAGATCTTGCAATAGCACTTTTTCTGTTGAGGTTGTTGAGTTTGTTTCCCTTTTGAATCCTTTTGTGAATTCCCTCCCTTCTAAAAATTACCCTTCCTCTGGTTCTACCCTTTCCTGTTGATGTAGAGGGCAGTGTTAGAAGAATCATCTCACTGTAGTTGGCGTGCCTCCTCCTCTTGAAGCATATTAACCAATTCTACAAAAGTAACTTTTCGTTGTGACACCTGAAGGGAAGTAATCAACACCCGATAAGAATCAGGTAAAGCTCTCAATACAATTGAGGTAAGGAGCTTATCTTCAATTGGTTCTCCTAAAGAATTCAACTTTGCTTTCAATTCTGACACTCTGCAAAGAAAAAATTCAACTGTCTCCCCTTGCTTCATGCTTAGACCGTGTAATTGAGATTGAAGAAATAGAATAGTGGAATCATTATTTCCCTCATAGATAGTTTTAAGGGCATCCCATGCCTCTTTACTATTTGCACAGTCAGCAATATGGGGCTGAACTTCATCAGCCACAACAAGCAAAATGAGCACCTTTGCTTTGCTGTCTAGCTTGTCAAAGTCTCTTTGAGCAGTAGATGGAGTTGTAGCACCAGCAGTAGATGAAGGTCTTGTTGTTGTTCCAGATACAACATCCCATAAGTCATCCATGACTAGGATAGCCTTCATCTTGTTTTTCCATGGTGTGTAATTAGGACCTTTCAACAACTGATGAGAATCAGTCATTAATTTTGCAGACATGGTGAAGGTTCCTTATAACACCAATTGGTCCCCCTTTCGATATACCTTTTGCTAGGCCAATATACCATACAAAATACCCGCCCTTACGTGAGGGAAACTATAGGTATTTAGAAAGATAAAAAAAAATCACCCGCCCTTACGTGAGGGAAACTATAGGTAATTTTTAGAGATCATACGATACGTGGAACTTAAGCAGTATTGAAAGGGAATAGTCTTGTTGATGGCACCTACCATAGAAAGTCTGCAATCCTCATGCGTGGGGCGTAACTTCCCCTAAACACTTTGGATTTCAGAACTTTCGTCAGGATTTATGCCTAAACACAAGAACTATTAGGGTAGTGGATGGAGTAAAAAAAATGCAAAATGGCAAACTTATCTCTCCCCGACGATTTATAGAGAACAAGCTCAGACGTCGTTGTAGCAGCTATATTAGGCGACGGATACAGTAGCGCAATCACGACAACTTTACCTGTAAGTGCTGGCCAGAGGTATCACAAATACCGAACGCTGTAGTGCAATAAATTGCACGGATGGGTTTTAATTATTCCGGGGACTTAGGAGTGAATTTCATTTTAACTTTTAATGTTATAGTGCAAAAAATGAAATATGCAACATACAACATAAAAGTGCCCACATAAATAACCCACTAGGTGTCGGGCGCAGCCGAAAATGCACCTTTACAATAATGCCAAAATTGCTTTTCAAAAAATTTACTCACTTTCCCCCTGTAATTTTTGGAAAAAAAATACCCCCGAAAAAAAAATCTTTAACAAAGCATTTTTTAATAATTATTATATATTTTTAAAGTTAAAAAAAAAATTAATTTTAATTTATATAGTTTAAAAAACTATGAAAATATAAATTAAAATCAAATTTTAATTTATATAGTTTTAAAACTATAGAAAAATAAATTAAAATTAAAAGTTTTAATTTAACTAAAAATAATAATAATAATTAAAAAAACTTTAGAAATTTTTTTTTTTTACCTTTTTTTTCTCCAAGGGGGAGTCGGCGGGATTGGAACCCCCGACCTGCAGGCTCCCTGAGCCTTACCGCACAGTCCACCACCAGGTGGACTAGCGGGCTGATCCGAAAGGATCAGGGACCCCCTCCTATTTGAGGAGGGTCCCTAGCCCATTGCCCGAGCGCGGCCGCCTAGCCGCAGCTCCCTCTGTGGCTGCCTCCGCCAGGTGGCCGCAACTCCCTCCTCTGCCACGTCGCGATTTTTTTTTTTTTTAAATCACACGGGGGGTGCTGCGGGAAAAACAATTCCAGACCAGCGCTGAGAAAAACACGCACAGAAGGTCTGTTTTTTTTTTTTTTTTAAACTGTGCATTCAAAAAAGAAACGCATAGACCAGCGCTGGGAAATAAAAATTTTCCAGACCAGCGCTGGAAAAAAAACTGAAGCCTTCCACTTCCTGCAAAAAAAAAACTTTCTCCAAGCAAATAACTAGCATCCGCCTCCTCTCTCTCTCACCCTTCTGGCTCTGATGCCATGTGAAATAAATCGAACCACATTTCATTATTGAAGCACTGCTTAAATAATATACAGTATGCTTCAATTAGCTCGGGAGAAGCGGATCCCAACAATAATCCGCTTAATATTTAGCTAAAGCTGTAATAGGAAAATAATGTAATAAACTAAGATTTGCTAAAATATATTATACGCTAACAAGCACAACGGTAGCAAAATCCCAATATTAGATATTCATTAGGTGGTCAAACTAGAATTTTGACTAAGGAAAAAGTGCTTGGTAAATCATAATGGGTTGGAATTATTGAAGTTGTTGATGCCTAAGAAGGTGTTGAAAACATATGATGCCTGACATATCTTTGGATCTAAAATTTTGTTGTGTGGAGCTTTATCTATTAAGATGCTAAATATTTAAAGTTTTTGGCATCATCCATTGCTAATAAAAGTCTAGTATATAATATTCAATGCAATGTATGGCTTGATTTAAACTTTAGCCAAGTATGAGAATATGGTTGGACTTACAAAGAAGTTGATTTCATCCATAATCTATTAAATTTTGATGTGGAAGTATAATACCAGACTCAAAATATAGCTAAGCATAGAGTTTTGTACAAAGGAAGATAATCCAATGAATTCTTGGCAATGCTCTCAAAGCTTTGACATTAAGTAGAAGGCTCCTAACCCTATCCTAGTCTAAAATATTTACATGTGTCAACTAGCCATCCAAAGTTATTGTTGTCAAAGATATCAATGGTTGGAAGTTTCTCCATCACACACTTGTCCCTACATAGCAAGATCAGTGCAAAAAAATAAGTGGATGAAAGTAAACCTATCAAAAGGTACTTAGAATTTTATGGTGTAATGTGCATGCTAGCATCTTAAAAGAAATATTCACTAAACATATCAATAAGACACTATAATTGGTTAAGCCAAGTTGAGCTAAAATGCCCACTCTCTACACTTGCCTTGATATACCTATAGGATAGCTTCCATAGAATCATTTCAAGCCAACTGAATGCAATGTAAATCGATATTTGAATGTAACTCATTTCAAGGGTTGGCTCTTTAGCTTTTACAATTGCATAAGTTGTATGATTAAATGCTATGTGTCTCTTAATGAAAATGGAAGTGTTGTTTGACCTCTATATAAGAATTTTGTAGAACATGTATTTATGTTGATTTTATTGCTCAAAAATTTTATTAAAGTTACATAAATAGTATATTTTATTAAAGTTATTTTGCTAATCTAGATATCTCCTTGGATTTTTTTTTGTTTGATCTCTAGAGTGTTTTTTGATATATATGCTTATTTCATTAATGCTCTTTAGTATTGGATGATAGCTAGTATATTAGGTATTTTAGTTTAGTTAAGGCAAAAAGACTCTCATGCTCTTGTGTCTCTTGTTGTGGTTGAATCTCAACTATATTTCACTTCTAGATTCTAACTCCTCTCCTTTCATTTATTTAGTCTCAACCCCATTGTTAGTTTTGGTAGTACCATAGGAACTGACCTACTCTAGAGGCTGATCTATAAGTGATTCTATGTCTTCTAATCTTGGCCAAGATATTGAGGATGCACCTCATCCACTTAGGTATATTTTGAACCAAGAGTTACTTTTAGGGCTCAGACTACCCTTAGACCAATAATAAGTACCTCATATTTTTTCATGTTATTTGTGCATAAGATTTGAAGCTTGAAAGATAGGGGTATGACTATTTGTTGAGTGGATACCACACCTTTGATGCATCATGAACTATTAAAGAAGAGGGTTTAGGTATCTTATTGGTCTACTTCTATGGTATCTATCATTTTATTGGGGTATATAACTATTAAGGGATGGTTATCTTGTAAAGGGGTTGTTGCTAGTTGATCAAAAATTACTTACTTCTTAATTGATTTTTGGCCTATAACTTCCAATTAAAATTCATTGATATCCATCACCTATTTGGTTGTCCTACCTAAAAGGTAAGTCTTAGACATGAGGTACCTCAATGGGTATACCTTAGCTATTACATAATTTTTATGACTTAACATCTAATATATTAGCTTTTGCAAAGTAAATACTAATGCTAAGCATTATTTTTATAATGGTGTGTATATGGTTTTATAATTGGTAAAGGTCATGCTAGTTTAGTAGACTACCATTTCCCTATGTTGGTCATCATACTATGCCAACATATCTCCTAAGGCATGAATTATCATCACTATACACAAAGGCACTGGTCGTAGGGGGTCTAGACAGATCAATATTGGCATAGTTAGAAGATATGTCTTCTAGACATCAAAATCCTTTTTCCACTCTTTATCCCATTTGAACTCAGTCCCTTTTCTTAAAATTCTAGAGAAGGGTTGACACTTATCTACCAATTGGAAGATGAATATTCTTATTTCTTCTAGATTGCATTACAATCTATAAAGTTGGGTTAATTTTTCTAGGGATGTCATCTTGATTATTGTAGATATCTTAAGTCGATGTACCTCAATGCCATGCCTAGATATGATGAAGCCTAATTATTTATTATATGTTAATCTAAATATAGATTTGGATGGTTTAAGGAAAAATTTATATTCCCCAAGCCTTTCAAAAAATCACCTTAGATATTTAACATGATCTCTTTTCATGAACAATCCTAAAAGATCATCAATGTAGTCTTCCATGATATCATGTCATAATGCATTAGTAAGTCTTGCCAACATAATTTAAGCTAAAGGGAATAAATTAATAGTTAAAGGTGTCCAAGGAGTACTGAAAGCCATTTTAGTCTATTCTTTAGGCATATTTATAAATTTTGTTATAGTCAAAGAAGTCTTCCATCAAGGATATCATCCTAAATCCAACCATAAATTCCACAATCATATCTACATTGGAAAAAGGGAAGTCATTCTTAGCACATTCTTTGTTGATATCATAAAAGTTCATGCAAAATTGCACAACATCTTCTTTCTTAACTACAATGACTCTATTTGATATAAAATCAAAATAGTCTATTGCCTTAATCAATTTGACCTCGAAGAGTTTTTATAGTTCTTCCTTCACAAGTAAGGTAAATTTTGGATGCATTTTTCTTAGTTTCTATTTCATAAAATTGGCATCTGGCTTAACTACTAAGTGATGAATGACTAAGGAGGGATCTAGTCCTAGCATATCCATGTAGAACCATGTAAAAATATAACAAAATTATTTTAATATTTTTGTTTATTCCTCGCATTCTTCCAATATTAGAATTTTTTAACTTAATTATCCTTGGATTATCTTCTAATCATATTGAAATATCTATAGTTTATTCTAAAAATATTTTGGATTCATGTTTGTATTGAATGGGGGTACGTATAACCCTCACACTTTAAAGTTCATCAATTTCTAAGGTCCATTTTTCATCATTGGATGACTATGAGGGATGTGGAACTAGTGAAAAATCTCTATAATGGGATGTTATCATGAGTATCCTCAAAAGGGCTATAGGGTAAGATTTCACATCATAGTCATTTATGGCTAGAGTTGATAAAATATCTTCTATTGATTGAGGTGCTATTTGAGGTATATTTTATCTATCATTACATTGATTTTGAAACTTTGTTCAACTTTTATGAGTTTAGTATGGATAACCCTAGAAGGCCAAATGCAACATTACAAAATAAATTACATAATTGAGAGAATATTTGCTAGTTTAGGGACAAGTGAATAAGGTTGAAGTAGCTATTAAGGGATCATAACATGGTATGACTACTTTCTATGATCATTAATTAGCACTTAAGTAATCATCTCTTAGTTAGAGTAAAATATAAAATTCATATTTATACCTATCCGTGTGCCTAGAAGGTTGAGTTTTACATAATCGTACAATGGATCTACCAAGTTATGTCACAGTTATACCCTGAGCAGTCTACAAATCCATAGGCTTAAATTATATTTAGCTAGATTTTGGAAAATTGTTTTTAATTGGACAATTCTTGATAGTTGGTATCATAATGAGGGTCCCTATATTACTACATAAATACTTAGACCTTATAGTAGTAAAGGACATGAAAATTATTGATTTGTCACTATCATTTGGGATATGCTTATTCAAGGAGATTTTGGAGTAGCTATTAAGACACCTGGCCCTAGATCATCATCACATCACTATACCCTACACCAAACATATTATACAGATACCCAATGAAAAGATCAAGCCATATCATATTGAAATATATGATGATAAATAGACATGTTCAATAGGGTAAGTCCCCAAATACACACATATGGAGATACTCGCTTCTCCAAAGGAAGAAGATTTTTTTTCTTATTTCAAGTGCTTCATAGGTGGCTTAGTCTTAAGATGATATTTTTTTCAAATATGGTAAAGCAGTAAGAACCAACGACTAGTTATAAATAGTCTCAAGACTTAGAGAGTCACAAGTTACAACAAACAAGGCCAAAAAATAGAGAATTTCGACAAAAAACGTACATGCAACAAAGTTACGTAATATGCCAAACCCAAAGTTGGAAATTAAAATGCTCCTAGAAACTATGTAAATGTATCTTACCAATTCAATACATAGATTAATATATAAGGGAAATATGTCAAAAAAATCGTGATTGTCTTCATTTATTCTCAATGTTTGTTGTGGGCCAAACACAGGTGAATTTTGCTCCTATTTTGTCACTGCCCGATCATTTAAATTTTCAACCCAGGGAGCTTCGTAAACTTCAGAAGTGTCTCATACAAGATCACTTACAATACCCACTTTGAGATGAGTCCGACTAATTCTACTATTGGGGGGTTTAAAGGATTGTCAATCATTCATCCACACCACAATAATTTATGTATGAATAATTAAATCTTGAGAATGTAAATATTCATATGTGCATAATAAAAGTAAACCTACTACGAAAATGGAAATAACAGTGCAAAAAATAAACCTATGAAAGCAGGAAACTAATCTAGGAAAGCATAAATAAAAGGGAAGGAATATTGGCTTGGAGTGGGCCCAGGCTCCAACAACTCCCTTCCAGCTGAACACGCAGTTAGGAACTCTCGAACTTTATTGTATTTGCAAAATAATTATTACAATGCTTCTACTTCCTCAGAATGACAAATGTATTCTCAATCTAGATTCTGGATATCTATCAGAGAGGTCTGTGTGTGTTTATATAGCACACACACAGATCTTATGTTACAAAGAAGTTACAATAGTAGTTCAGTCCAGACTAAACTGGGATAGTCTAGTAAACGTAATCGACATCTGCTAAAAATAGGCTTTGTTCCTAACGGTTGCATATTTGCTGATTGGTGCATGCTTCACCTGGCGTAGGTAAGACATTCTCATCCATTGGTGCAACTCCTAGAATTATCCTACATGATGTGGAACTAGAATGACACCGGTCAACTCTGCCCACGTCGCTTTACTTGGTCAACTGGCGAAGAATGGAGGTGCCTTCTCTATGAGGAAGGTGCCTTCCTCACGTGCTTTTGATAGGTGCCTTCCGTATGCGGAAGGCACATACTAATGTGGAGCACCTTCTCTTCTCTATACCGAAGGCACTTTACCTTGTATGGGGCGCCTTCCTTATGTGGAAGGCGCCTAAGTATGTCGGGTGCCTTCTTTATACGGAAGGCGCCTACCTTCTATTGGCGCCTTCCTTGAAGAGGAAGGCGCCTACCTTCTGTTGGCGCCTTCCTTGAAGAGGAAGGCACCTACCTTCATGCCTTAGATTCTGAAAGAAATAGAGTGCCAGGTCCATGAAAGACCTCGACTGATCCAAATCTATCAAAACCAACTACATTTCCACAAAAACACACAAATTAGATAACACACATAATTCTATTAAATAATTACATAATCATTCATAAAAGTACACAGTTCCTAATATATTGCCGCATAATAATCGATGAAACCCATACAAAATATGAGCATTTTTTAGGCTCATCATCCCCCCATGCCTAACATATGCCACGCCCTCGTGGCATCAAAACTACAGGTAGCTCTTCATATTTCTTCATCGTCATCATTTTCCAGTGGATCTGGTTGTACCTACGACCTGTGACTACTTCTTCTATGGACCGACATCGGGAGGTGCGGTCTTTCTTTTTCTATGCAGAGCTATGGTGTTGAGGCGGCTCACTGATCTTGGTATTTTCTATCCTTTTCCCTCCTTACCTCTCTTCTCTTCTCACTTCTCTGAATAAGTTTCACATCGCTTGTTATGCCTCTTGAGAGGTAATCTGTCACCTAGGAGATGTATTCTGGTACCTCCCTTCCATGCACTTGAGCTACATCGCCTCTCAAGGAGGTAGTGAATTCTTTGGTTGCCTCCATATCCTGGTTCTAACATACCAGGGTATAGTAATCGAGCCATCCCTTGGCTTCGAACTGAGTCCTCACCACCCCTTGATCCCTTTGTGTCACTCGGCTCATTCTTCTTGATGGCATGATTCTTTGATCGTCCTCCCATGGCGCCTTCCCTAACCGCTCTTCTGTTCCTGCCTTACGCTCTCAGGAAGGCGCCTTCTTATAAGGAAGGCGCCTAACCCTAGCATTCAATTTTGGGGTTGGCAAGGTATGCCTCTCGAGCCATATCATTGGCACGATGTTTTGGCCATGGGGGTGCATGATTTTTATGGTGGCACTATTTTTTGATACTGCATAATTCATGAAAGATTATATAAAAATTTAATTAAAATTATGTACGTACCTGATTGGATGTTCCATGCATCATGAAGAGTAGTGATTCATCGGCCTATGACATGGAGGATGGGTATTTCACATGTGCATATTACGTTGGACTTCGCTACTGTGTTGTTCGAGGTTCGATGCCAAAGACAGGCTCCTGATTGGTCTTTGAAAAATCGTCTGTCCATCATTTTTGAGGCGTGTGCGAGGATCTCGCCCCGTAACTCCGCATAATTTTTTATTGGGGCAGATTTTTCATCACGTGGATCTGGTGGTAATCAGGTGCTACCCAATCATGTGTTGATCTCATTTGAATCGAGGCACATGTGAAACCAAAGCATCGACTATACGTGAAAGGCACTTTTGGTGCCTTCCCGATGTGGAAGGTGCTTTAAATGAATGGTACCTTCCCTAGGTGGAAGGCACTTCTGCATGTTGGTGCCTTCCTGCTATGGAAGGCACTTCTACTTTGATGACGTCTTCCTACCATGGAAGGCACTTTTGAAGAATGGCACCTTCCCACTGTGGAAGGTGCTTTTGAAGAATGGCACCTTCCCACTATAGAAGGTGCTTTTGAAGGCCTTCCTGCTATGGAAGGCACTTTTGAAGAATGGTGCCTTCCCACTGTGGAAGGCTTTTGAAGAATGGCGCCTTCCCATTGTGGAAGGTGCTTTTGAATGGATGCACCTTCCTGGAATGGAAGGCGCTTTGATCATCATCATTTTTTTTATGGTGCCTTCTCAACATTTTTTTTTTGGAACTCTCCTATGGGCACCTTATTTCAGTTGGGTGCCTTCTCTATAAGGAAGGTGCCTTATTTCTCTGGGGTACCTTCTTTATAAGGAAGGCACCTTATTTTCTCTGGGGCGCCTTCTTTATAAGGAAGGCACCTTATTTCTGTGGGGTGCCTTCTTTATAAGGAAGGCACCTCACCTCCAGCTTGATACCTTCTTCACGACGGGAACGTCCACCCTCGTTAGGTGCCTTCTTCGAAGAGGAAGGCGTTGTTCCTCCTATGGAGAGTCTGCTTTGAAGATGAAGGCTTTCTGCAAGGCATTTTTCTTAGCAACATGTCGTGATCATCTGGGAAAGGGTGATCAAGCCTCCTCAGACTTTCTTCATGCTGCCGCAGCATCCTCCTGCTAGGCCTGGCGTGTGATTTTCCCCTGGAGGAGAGTTTGTTGCCTTCGCCCGAGCTTGGATAGGTGTTGCTTCTAAACTACGTGCACAGGTGTCGGGATGTTGAGCCGATTCAGGCTTGGTTTCCTAGATACCTATTTTTTGAGCTGTCAGGTCCTTCACCTGCAAAAGCAAACAAAAAGAAAAGAAAACTATAGGCAGTTAGACGCATTCCGTGCCTGGTAGGCCCTCTACTAGGATGCCTACAGCTTGCATGCGGGCGTCGTCCCTGCAAAACACACCGTAAGAAATAAAACAAGCCTACACTAACTGATTTTGGTGGACACCTCCATGTCCACCATTTTACTTGTTGAGAGTTTGGTCCAGATTTACAAGGATGGGGTCTCCCCCATGCCTATTCTGGACTCCACCAGTAAATTTTTGGATGTGTTGTAGGGCCGCAGTCGGTGGCCATTCACTGTCAATACAACATTGCTGTCGTCAATGGTTCTGACGTGCACAACATCATTCTTGATGAGCTCTACCACCTCATATGGTCCCATCCATCTCTGCATTAATTTACCCTTCCATTCCTGGAACCTAGAATCGTACAACAACACCCATTCTCCCTCCTGGAACTGCTTCAGCTTGATGTGTCGATCATGCCATTTTTTTCTTTGCTTTTGTATGATCTCCGTTCTTTGTAAAGCATCCCTTCAGAATTCGTCCAACTGGTTCAGCTGTCGAACCCTCTCTTTTTGAGCTTCTTCTAAGCTCAAATTTAATTCTAAAGCAGTTCTCAGTGTCTTGATTTCAAACTCAATGGGCATCATCGCACTCTTCTCGTAGACCAGATGGAAGGGTGTGAAGCCGATGGTCGATTTCCACATGGTGTTGTACGCCCATACTTCCTCTAAAAGCCATGTAGCCCAATATTTCCTATGTTGTTGCATGGTTTTTGTTAGGATGTTCTCAATCTCCCTGTTTGTAACCTCTACTTGCCCATTTTCCTACGGGTGGTAGGGTGTAGTCTTGTTGTGCCAAATTCTATATTGTTCCATCAACTCCTCGATCAGCTTGGAGGTAAATTGAGGCCCCTGGTCCATTGTTATCTCTCTGGGGACCCCGAATCATGTAAAAATATGAGCAAATAAGAAATTGGCTACTATTATTTCCTTTGAATCCCTCAATGCTTGAACTTCCACCCACTTGGTGATGTAGTCTGTGTAGACTAAAATAAATCTCCTACCTATCGAAGGTGGATTAATTGGCCCCACAAAATCCATGCCCCACTTATCGAAGGGCTTTAGATGCACTTGCGGTTGAAGGGGCATCTCGTCCCGATGGGTTGGTCTGCCCATTCTTTGGCACTCGTCACACTTGTTGGCGTAGGCGGCCACATCTTTGAATAGAGTGGGCCAAAAATACCCAACCTATAGGATTTTATAGGTAGTCCGCTTCCCCATAAAGTGTCCTCCGCATGGTTCATCATGGCAAGATTTGAGTATTTCTGAGAACTCCTACTCTGCTACGCACCTCCTTATAATATGATCACATCCTATTTTAAATAGGAGGTCGTCAACCCATAAAAAGGAGGTACTCTTCTCTACTACCGCCTACTTTTCTCATGAGGAGAGAGCAGGCGAGGTTCTTCCGATGGCCAAGTAATTGGCTATGTCTACATACCACGACATTTGTTCGTTGATGGTGAACAAATGTTCATCCAAAAATTGGTCTTCCACTACCGCATGGTCTGTTGGTATCAATCTAGATAGAAAATCCGCTACAACGTTGTCTTTGCTAGGTTTGTCAACTATTGTTATATCAAACTCCTACAATAGTAGAAGCCATCTTATAACTCTTCCACCAATAGTTGGTTTGCTCATTAAATACCTGATAGTTGCATGGTCCGTATGGACAAACACCTGATATCCGGTGATATAATGGCAGAATTTATTTATGGCATGCACAACCACAAGGAACTCCTTCTCCGTCACTGTATAGTTGAGCTCATCCCCTGCCAAGTTTTTGCTGACGTAGTAGATGGCATAAAATTCCTCGCCATCCTTCTGCCTGAGGACTGCTCCAATCGCATTGTTGGATGCATCACAATAGATATGGAATGGTATGGCCCAATTTGGTCCCCTTAGAATAGGTGCAGATATCAGCTTTTCCTTGAGCGACTGAAATGCTCTTTCACAGTCTTCCATCCAGTTGAACTCCACATCTTTAGACAATAAAGTGTGCAGTGGTCTCGCAATTTTACTAAAGTTGGTGATAAATCATCGGTAGTACCCAGCAGACCCGAGGAAACTTCTCACCTCTCATAGGGTTCTGGGGCTAGGTAGGTCCTTGATGACCTCTATCTTCCTTTTGTCAACCTTTATTCCTTTCACGGAGAGATGGTATCCCAATATGATGCCCTCTTGCATCATCATAAAGCATTTTTCATTACTAAGGGACAAATTATTTTCCTCACTTCTTTCGAGCACTCTTTCCAAGTTCTTCATTGCTTCATCAAAGGTTTCTCCATAAATGGTGAAGTCATCCATGTACACTTCAACCGCATCTCCTATCATGTCTGAAAATACGCTCAGCACCACCCTTTGGAAGGTGGCAGGTGCGTTGCATAGCCCGAAAGGCAATACCCGATAAGCGAACGTTCCCCAAGGGTAGGTGAACATTGTTTTATCCTAGTCTTCTTCTCCTATCTAGATCTGGTTATATCCATTGAATCCATCCAGGAAGGAGAAGTACTTCCACCCCGAAAGTGTATCCAAGACCTGATCAATGAATGGGAGTGGGAAGTGATCCTTTTTGGTTGCTTTGTTCAATGCCCTGTAGTCCACACAAATCCACCACTTCCCATTCTTCTTGGGGACCACCACAAGCGGTGACACCCACTCACTATCAAAAATTGGATAGATGAATCTGGTGGATAAGAGTTTTTGCAATTCTGCCTTGACAATGTCTTTCATTGTCGGATTCATTCTTCTTTGCGGTTGCCTTCTTGGAGTCACCTGCTCTTCGAGGTATATTCGATGGGTACAGATTTTTGGGCTGATACCTTTCATATCCGAGTAGTCCCATGCAAATTCCCATTGGTGCCTAACTAGGAGTTCTTCTACTTCCATTAGCTATGTGGGGGTTAACCCACTATTGAAGTTCAACGTCTTTCCCGACCCAATGTTTATCTACTGAATGTGGTGGTATTGGGTGCCAGCTAATGGTGACTCAAGCGTGGTGCTGGAGGATTCTCCTTGGAGGAATTCTATGATAGCACCATCCTCATCTTCTTCCTCCACCAATTCATCTAATGCCATCACCGTATGGATGATGGATAACTCCTTCTCTTTGTGCTTGGTCAATGTAGACTCTCCCAACGAATCAACAGACTACACGAGGGGTGAAATGGTCAACCTTTTTATGTTCTGTCCATTGGATATGGTCATCAACCCATCTTGGTAGCTGATGTAGGCATCGGCTATCACCAGCCATGGTCTTCCCAAAATAAGCGGGTAGCCACCCAACCTAGTTTTAGACTATAAAACCAGGAAGTCGGTCGGATATTCCCATGCATCAACCGTCACTATTATATCCTCAAGCATTCCTTTCGATGCTATGGTTGATCGATCAGCTAGCTGTAGAACCATTGAGGTAGGTCTCAGGTCTATGAGTTGTAGCCTCTGCATGGTCTCCTAAGGCATTACATTGATTGTTGCACTGAGATCGACCAACATATTGGTCAAGGAATGTCCCTCGATTTTTACAGTCAACATTGGACTGCCTGGGTCTACGTACTTAGGATGACACATCTTGCCCATCATTAAATCTACCAACTTACCCATGACATTGATAGTTTGGGTCACTCTTCATCTTGAATTTCTTAGGCACATCTCCTTTATTGCTTTAGAATATATCGGGACGTCTCGAATAGCTTGAAAAAGTGGAATTGTCACTGTGAGATTTTTCAAGCTAGAAAGAATATCAAACTTTGGCTACATTAATTTCCTCTGTTCTTGCAACCGGTTAGGAAATGGAGCCTTTGTTCTCTCAACCACTTCTTCTTCCACCTCTTCTATAAGAGGTGTTTCTTCTAAATCTTCCTCCTCTTCTATCATTAGAGGTGTCTCTACTCCTAGTTGTCTACCTGATCTAAGTTGAATATGATTACAACTAATATTATACATCGGGTACATCTCACCTTCTACATTATATATCGATTGATTTACTCTATTATTGGGATTTGCCATCGGTTGTGTGGGTAGCTACGCAGGTCTCACTATAGGTAAGGCTGGTAGGTTTTTCTGGGGGTGAGCTGGCGCTACGTTCTATGGAGCTGGATTCCATGGAGCATGGCCTCTCCACTATTTCCCAGGGTATTGATATTGCATCCAGGGCTACTGGTTTGGAAATGTTGCTCCTAGGGGTGCATTGGACCAAGGAGATGGCCCCCACCACCCCATGTTAGGTGGTTGAGGCTGGCCTTGTGGCATGTATGGTCCTCCCCCGTATGATGGCATTGGTGGCATATTTCCCATAGGGGGTTGTGGCCAACTTCTCCGATTGCCTACAAAATAGGCTTCCGTAACATCAGCATCCTCCTTGATACTGGGCAATTGCGGGCACAATCGGGTCTTATGATTTAGCTTACAGACCATGCATACTCTGACTTTATTTTCTGGGCATGCATTCTTTGCATGCTTTCCTCTACATTTCGGGTAGAAATAAGCCAATGTTGCCTCATTTTCTTGCTTCTTTTTCTCTAATAGCAGCGTATCCATCTGCAATGCTAGAGATGAAAGCATCTCACTTTTCAAATCTTCCAGCATATTGCCTATTTCTATTTTTGTGACCGAAGCAGTCACTTTCATGGTTCTAGGAGTGGTCTTGCCTCTCCTTCTTGAGTAGTTCTGGCATAATTTTTGGATATCTTCCATAGCGTGCTGGTAGACATCACCTCCAAAAATCATGTTGAGAGCTTCTAATGATTCGTTGTTAAGTCCTCTCAAAAATATGCTTTTAAGAGACTTATTAGCTAGCTTCGCATGAGGATATCATTGAATATTGAAGTTGAATCTCTCCTAGTACTCCTCAAGAGACTCGTCTTCTTTCTGTGTCATGATCAAGATCTCTTCTCTGGAGTCTTTGGCTCTCCCGAAGTCTTGATATTGCTCTAAAAAGAGCCTCTTCATTTGATCCCATGTGGCAATGTGTTTGTCTCCCAGACCAATGAACCATCATAGAGCTACATCATCTAATGTGGAAGGAAAGAGCTTCAGCTTCTATGTATCATATTTGTAGTCCACAGACCTACATAGAACATCAAACTTAAATAAAAATAGGTCAGGGTCCTCGGTCGGGTATCCTCTGAAGGTAGGAAGATGAGTAGGGGATATGTTTTTCATTTTGGTTTCTCCTACTCCTTCCTCAATCGAGAAACTAAAGCCATATGAAGCCTCTTCGTCGGCCATTTTTTAAGGAAATGTGGTCTCTAATGCAGTTCTTATGGCCTTACGGTCATTCAAAACTTTTTGAGTCAGGGCTCTAAAATCGGTTGGTGTTATCATCCGATCTTCTACAACTTTCCACAATAGTGCTTCCTCTGAGGGTGTCCTCTTAAACAATGGGTTTACAATGGTTCGTTCTTCCCCGAGTTGATGGGATGAGGAAGCACTTTGCACAAGGTGAGGATCCTCACTCTAGTGGACTGCTGGCGGTGAGTCGGGCGAATCTAGTTCAAACTCAGAATGTTCGGTTGACTCAAATTTTGGTGGACTTTGTTTTATGAACCGATCGTCAGGTCCTCTTCTTCTCGAAGAACTCATACAAAGTTAGATAGAAGGTTTTTAGGTATTGCAATTAATCTAATAGATGCGCTTCCCCGAAAACGGTGCCAAAATATTGCGGGTCAAACATAGGTGAATTTTGCTCCTATTTTGTCACTGCCCGATCATTTAAATTGTCAACCCAGGGAGCTTCGTAAACTTCAGAAGTGTCTCATACAAGATCACTTACAATACCCACTTTGAGATGAGTCCAACTAATTCTACTATTGGGGGGTTTAAAATATTGTCAATCATTCATCCACACCACAATAATTTACGTATGAATAATTAAATCCTGAGAATGTAAATATTCATACGTGCATAATAAAAGTAAACCTACTACGGAAATGAAAATAACAGTGCAAAAAATAAACCTATGAAAGAAGGAAACTAATCTAGGAAAGCATAAATAAAAGGGAAGGAATACTGGCTTGGAGTGGGCCCAGGCTCCAGCAGCTCCCTTCCAGCTGAACACGTAGTTAGGAACTCTCAAACTTTATTGTATTTGCAAAAGAATTATTACAATGCTTCTACTTCCTCATAATGACAAATGTATTCTCAATCTAGATTATGGATGATTCTATCAGAGAGGTCTGTGTGTGTTTATATAGCACACACATAGATCTTCTATTACAAAGAAGTTACAATAGTAGTTCAGTCTAGACTAAACTAGGACAGTCTGGTAAACGTAATCGACATCTACTAAAAATAGGCTTTGTTCCTAACGGTTGTGCATTTTTTGATTGGTGCATGCTTCACCTGGCGTAGGTAAGACATTCTCGTCCATTGGTGCAACTCCTAGAATTATCTTGCATGATGTGGAACTGGAATGGCACCGGTCAACTCTGCCCATGTCACTTTACTTGGTCAACTGGCGAAGAATGGAGGCACCTTCTCTATGAGGAAGGTGCCTTCCTCACATGCTTTTGATAGGCACCTTCCGTATGTGGAAGGTGCATACTGATGTGGAGTGCCTTCTTCTATATGGAAGGCACTTTGCCTTGTATGGGGTGCCTTCCTTATGCGGAAGGCGCCTAAGTATGTCGGGCACCTTCTTTATATGGAAGGTGCCTACCTTCTATTGGCGCCTTCCTTGAAGAGGAAGGTGCCTACCTTCTGTTGGTGCCTTCCTTGAAGAGGAAGGTGCCTACCTTCATGCCTTAGATTTCGAAAGAAACAGAGTGCCAGGTCCATGAAAGACCTCGACTGATCCAAATCTGTCAAAACCAACTACATTTCCACAAAAACACACTAAAACACACAAATTAGATAACACACATAATTCTATTAAATAATTACATAATCATTCATAAAAGTACATAGTTCCTATTATATTGTCGCATAATAATCGATGAAACCCATACAAAATATGAGCATTTTTTAGGTTCATCAATGTCCTATGCCAAGTAATCCTCAGTTTTGGAAATCCTATAAGATCAAACCAATGCCAAGGTCTAACTAATATTAGCTACACACCATAGAAGAAATATTAGAGAAAGAAGCTCAAAATTGGCATCATATGGTTAGGCCACTATAGATTCTAATAAGAAGGTTAAGCTTATTTTTTACAACATGAATAATGTTGGAATATATTACATTATTTGGTACATGCTAATGTACCACCTTGGGTACATATTTAGATTAGGAAAGTGTCTTAGATTAGAGTGAGAGTATTTACTTTATGCAATGTAATAAATGCACAAGTGTGCAAAGTATTTTGGCAATGTAAATGTGCATAGTTGTCCATGTGCACATGTGTCATAGAATAGGAAGATGAAGAGTCATAGGAAGAGTGAAGGCCAAGAATGCTCCATATGAAGAGTCACATTCCATTATATATATGTGTATATGTGGGTGTGAAAGATATAGAGAGTGATATAGTAGAGTGGCATATACAATTGTAATGGAGAGTGAAGAAGTATGATGTATTTGAGGTCTTTATTCAATAAAGATCATATTTTCATGAGCATTTATTAGTGGTATTTATATGAGTCATTTTTGAAGTTATTTATGAGTTTTATATGCTTAGTAGTTTTCCATTATCATATATTTCATATTGTAACTTTATCTTAGATCTTGTGGTTACTTTATCTTAAGTATTTAGCTTCAAAAGCTAATAGTGGTATCAGAGCCACAACAAGGTTTTGTCTTGCATAGGTTTTTAGTTGCAAAGGAGATTTCTACTGGTTAAGGAGAGACCAGTAAAGTTGAAGAAATTACCTCTGGAAAAGAAAACTAGAGAAGATAGGATTTCTCACTATGTTGAAGGAAAACCAGTGAAAGTTGAAGATTTACCTATTCCAAGAGCAAATTTGGAATAGAAGGAGATTTACAGGTCTTGAAGATAGACCTTGACATTGAAGAGATTAAGAGACCCTTGAAGGAGGTCCTATTGAAAATTTTGATAGAGAGAAGAAGATTCTAGATTAAGTTTTGGCTAGAGTCTTTCCACAGGGTTGAAGGAAAACTCGTGAAGACTAGGACTCAACATAGATTTGGTTCCACTAGTTTTGGGAATAGCTAGTGAAGATTATTGATTTTAGAATTCTAGAAATTTGAATGTATTTGGTTATTATTGTCTAAGTTTTTGTTGTAGAATATTAGTTCTCAGAAGTTGAGAAGCTTCCTACAATGGATAGAGAAGAATTTCACCTTCGGTTGCCTGAAATTCTATGTGCTTTCCTCATGTAAGGATTAATTATTTGTTGTATAAAAGTAGACATTGAAGATTAAGGAGGTCCAAGAAATAAGGCCCCATTGAATATTAAGGAGGTCCAAGAAAGAAGGCCCCATTGAAGATTGAGGAGAACCAAGAAGGAGGTCCTCATTGAAGATTGAAGATTGTAGATTGAAGATTGCAGATTGAAGTTTGAAGAGACCCAAGAAAGAGGTCACATTGAAGAATTCCTAGATTTGGAAGATTGAAGATTGAAGATAGAGGACTACAAAAAGGTCCTATTGTAGAGTTGAGAAGCAATAGATTTTGGAGATCCAAGAAAGAGATCTCATTGTAGAATTCCCATAGTTGGAAGATTGAAGAAACCAAGGTAAGGTTTCATTAAAGTTTTTGATTAAGAGAATTTGAGTAGCTACAAAATTAGAAGACCCAAGAGAAGAGGTCTCAAGAAGATTTTGGAGAAGAAGAAGAAGGCTAGAGAAAGCCTCATTGCAGAGTTAGAAGACCCAAGAGAAAAGGTCTCAAGAATATTTTGGAGAAGAAGAAGGCTAGAGAAAGCCTCATTGTAGAATTGAAGTAGTGGCCATTGGAGGAGATTTGAAGAAAAGTTCATGTCAGAATATTGCAAGTAGGAGAAGCTCTTGATAAGAGGAAGTTGGGACAATTATCACCATCCGACAACAAGCCCAAAAGGAAAAAGGATTTGGCAAGAAGTTTGCCAAATTTTGAGAAGGTTTTTGAAGACCTCAAGACATTCAAATTCTTGAGGAAGAAGATAATGAACGAGATCAGATTTGAAGTCAAAATTTGGCAAGAAGCTTGAAGAAGGAAGAAGGATTGAAGAGGCCATAGTTTTGAGAAATTTGAGGACAACCACGAAATTTTGTAGGCTGATTTGTAAAAGAAGAAATTTGCTGATTTTCGAAGGAGAAGTTGAAAGGTCACATGACAACAAATTAAAGAGAGCATAGAGCTACGATTTGGAGAATTTTTGGGAAGTTTTGGATAACCAATTAAAGGAAGGCTTGATAGTAAAAGAAGGCAACAAATTTGAAGATTCTTGGACATCAAAGAATCAGATTTTGTAAGCAGAGATTTGAGAGGTTTGAGCTACGAATTTGGGCAGCATTGGAAAGAGAAAAGTGAGCTGCATTTTGATAGAGTTTAGGGATAGATTTGGAAGAGCTTTGGACAACAAAGCATAGAAGGATTTAGCAGCATTTGAACAAGGATTATTGCTACAAATTTGGATAGCAAGAGGGCAGCATTTGTAGCTGCAAATTTCAGAAGTTGATAGCATACATTTGAAGGAGAAATAAGAAGAAAAAGTTACAACAAGAAAGCTGATTTTTGGGCAGCAACTAGAGCTGCAAGTTAAAGGTTTTAGAGCAGCAAAAGAAAAGGGAGTATAGCTACAAAATTACATAAATCTAGGACAACAAGCTATCAAGAAGAAAAGCCACAAAAGAAGCCATAAAAGGTGTGTATATTTGATGCTATAAAAAGTATTCTTTTACAAGTATTGAAAGTAATTATTATAAGTTCTTGAAAGCATCATTTTTAGAGCTGTTAAAATCTAGAAAAAGGAAGTTTGAGTAAAGTGTCTCAAAGCCAAAAAGAGACACCATTATTATTTTTAAAAATCTGCAAAATAGAACAAGTATTAGAGTTACAAAGTGATAAAAAGGAGTGATAAGGAAAATATTATATGTTGTTTTTACATAACAAAAAGTGCAGATTTATTCTAAGTTTTATTGAGGCTGAATAGTCCTCAAAACAAAGGTAGATTTAAGGTGTCTAAAGACACCAAAAGCAACATCAAACTTGCAGAATACGTTGGTGAAGGAAACCACCAAAAAGAGTGGTAAATCCACCAAGTAAAGCACCATCGAGTTGCATAGGTTGAGCACCATAGAAAAGTGCAAAGGTGACATCAAAGCATAGGGGGAAAGCACCCAAACATTGCCTAGAAGAATAGCCATTGGATAGAAGAGGAGCCACCACCAAAAGGAGAAGAGCCACCATGGAAGAGCCACCAAAAAGGAGCACCTAAGTGAAGGAAAGCCACCGTAGAAGAGCCACCTGTAGAGGAGCACCTAAGTGGAGAAGAGCCACCATGGAAGAGCCACCTGTAGAGGAGTACCTAAGTGGAAGAGCCACCATTGAAGAAGTTGAAGCACCATTTGCAAGCCCAAAAATGTATACAACAAAGAAGATAAAGTTTTGGATAGTGAAAAGGCATTAAGGGAGACCAAAGGTCTAGGGTTTGTAACCACCAAGAAAGGAAGCATAAAGAAAGCATGCATAACATTCCTTGCAACATTGCACTAGTCTATTGAGTACATTACATGCACAACCAAGTGTCAAGAGAAAGAAAAGAATGCAGGCAAGGGAGTCAAAACATCAAAGAGCGCTCAAAATTCATCCATAAGGTTCAAGAGAGTTATAATATTGCATTTGCCACTTGGCACAAGGAAGGAGGAGCACTACAAGTCTTTGAAAAGTCATAGGTTACGTTAGAAGAGGATAAGGAAGCATTTTGGTGACACTTGTCACTTGTCTTGCAAGATTCCAAATGTTACCAAGGAAGACCAAATGTTTTTGGAGCACCATTTATTGCATGAGAGGGAAATACTTTGGCATAGACTCATTTACTACAACAGAAAGGAATACATTGGAGTTGAAGCACCTTGACTAAGTTGAAGGAAGTTGACCAGCCTAAGTGGAGCACCCATTTTCAAAGAAAGTCTAGATTTAGCATCAAGGAGGGAGCACCTCAAATATTTGAAGGTAATTTATTATTTTTGGAATTGATTTATGCTAAGTAGGAGTTATAAGGATTAAAGGAGATTATTATCTAAGGTTAAAAGTATTTTATTGGAGAGATAAGACTTTTTGAAGTATTATTTAAACCTTAGAAATCTGAATATTGCAATTTGAAAGCTTCTACAAAGTATTGAAGATTGATTTAAATATTGAAGTCTTTATTTTTGAAGTTTTGTAATTTGCACATTTGAGTTTACAAAACTATTTGAAATATTTGCAATTAAACAAGTTTGGAGAAATAAGGTATCCTACATCAAATTAGGAATACAAAACTTGCAAATATTATTTTATAGAATTTCTAAATTTCTAGAGTTGGAGTTATAAGGAATCCAACATCAACATAGTTTTATGAAATTTAGAATTGGAAATTATATTCTTAAATTTGGGAGATAAAAGGAATTCAACATAGAAGCTTTTGACAAAAGGAAAAATTGCATTGATAGTTTAGTCTCTAATTCAAAAATTATAAGAGACATAAATTTGAAGATTTGCAAGATTTGAAATTGCATTCAAATCATTGATTGATAAGAGGAAAGTAAAGTTGCTATTTTTGAAGAATAGAAGTTGAAAAAAAATTGAAACTAGGGAGATAAAAGGTTGTCAACAATTGAAAATTATCCTTAGTCTATCATTCAAAACTAAGGAGAAATAAAGAATAGAAAATTTGACTACATCAATTAAACTAGGGAGATATAAGGTAGTCTACCCATGACAACAAATAAGTTCTTTCTTTCAGAATCTCAACTACTCAAAGGTCCTAATTACACCTCATGGAAAAACAAGGTGAGATCAATACTTATAGTAGAAAAGCTTTGGGAGATTGTCAAAGGAGCAAAATCTAAACCTACTGAAGATGATAGGGAAATTCAAAAATATGAGGAAGATGAAGCAAAAGTGCTTATGATAATAACTTTTGCAATTACAGATGATATACAACCATACATCAGTTCAACAGTAACTTCTACAGAAGCATGGAATACCTTAGCTAAGATATTTGAAGGGAAAAATAAAGCCACTATCTTGAATCTACAAACCCAATTACATTCTCTAAAAGTCAAGAGTGGAGAAAGTATAGAACTATTTCTAAGAAAAGTGGCAGATATAAAAGGAAAGTTATTAACCCTAGGAGAGATAGTAGAAGATAAATTTCTTGTCCAAGTTATTTTGAGAGCACTTCTAGAAAGCTACAAGCATCTAGTCACATCCTTACAAATTCTAAGTAAGGATACATCATTTGAAGAGTTAGTCAATATACTATAGGAATATGAAGTAGAGAATTCAGTCAAAGATGAAATGACTAACAATGCATTAGTCTCAAAAAATAATTCACAAGGAAATGTTGCTTCAGTTTCAAGAAACAAAACAAAATGGAATGAGAGATATTGTCAAGTTTGCAAAAAGAGAGGTCATAGTACAAATTACTATAGATTCAATCCAAGGAATCAATATCAAGGGAATCAAACAAACTCAGGAAGTCAACCAAATAGGTTGTCTCAATCTAGACAATATCAGAACCAATATAGACCACATCAGCAACAATTTTAGCGTCAGTACAATCAACCTCAACTACAATATAGAGAAGGAAATCAAAAGGGGCACTTAGCTCAAGAGATACAAGAAATACAAGAACTAGAAGATACTACAAAAGAACATGAAGCTAAAGCACTTTCAAAAAATATAGTATTTTATGAAGATACTAATCATTTACTTGATCAAGATACAAACATGAAGCAAAATGAAGAAAGCGAAAAAGAAGAGCACAGGTTCGAGAAAGAAGATGAAGACCATATTGAAGACTAAAGTCTTCAATAACCAAATAATGTAATACAAGGGGTGTTGGAATATATTACATTATTTGGTACATGCTAATGTACCACCTTGGGTACATATTTAGATTAGGAAAGTGTCTTAGATTAGAGTGAGAGTATTTACTTTATGCAATGTAATAAATGCACAAGTGTGCAAAGTATTTTGGCAATGTAAATGTGCATAGTTGTCCATGTGCACATGTGTCATAGAATAGGAAGATGAAGAGTCATAGGAAGAGTGAAGGCCAAGAATGCTCCATATGAAGAGTCACATTCCATTATATATATGTGTATATGTGTTGGCAATTTTGGGTACCTTGGGTACATTGCCCTTGCTCAAGTGTTGATGTTTGCATTGATGTTAAGAAGTGGAAGGTTTTTTGTGAAAACCAAGGCAGACAAAATAATAGGTTATATTTAAAACCATGGACAACAGATTTGAAATGGGTTTTCCTTAAAACCCAAGTTGGCTCTTCGTTTCATTGAAAAAGGTGCTCTGATGATGAAGATATTTAATTTTAAATATTTAGTTTAAATTTTAATTATTTAAAATTTTAATTAAAATTTTAATTAAATTAATTTTTCCGATGTGTTAAAAGTGCATCTTAGTGCATATAAAAATAAGGCCAATTTTTTTCTCAATGTAGATGGGCGTTTGGATAATCCTTTGATTTCATAAGAAGAGACGGCGCGGAAGAACAAAGTGTGGAGGCAAAATATTATGCAAGCATCGACGGCGAAGGAGAAATCTCTACGAGAGTTAGTGTGCGACGGAGGCAACGTCACGGAAGGGCAGCAGTGGTGTTTCGAACATCATGAGATGAATGAGCATTCGAGCCTATTGATCCAACGCAAGATTAACCTGGAAACCGTAGCAAGGAGGAACGTCGGATAGGGTCGCCCGGGAAAACACGAGTATTCTCTCATCATTCGGATCGGCAGCATTTGGTTTACCTTCTTTTATCACAGCAATTGAAAGTGAGGAACTGTGGAGTGTAGCGATTGAAAGTGAGTAACTATGGAGAGCAGCGATTGAAAGTGAGGAGTTGTGGAGGGCAGTGATTGGAAGTGAGGAGCTGTGGAGTGCAATGATTGAAAGTGAGGAGCTGTGGAGAGCAGCGATTGAAAGTGAGGAGCTGTGGAGTGCAGCGATTGGAAGTGAGGAGCTGTGGAGTGCAGCGATTGGAAGTGAGGAGCTGTGGAGAGCAGCGATTGAAAGTGAGGAGATGTGGAGGGCAGCAATTAGAAGTGAGGAGCTGTGGAGTGCAGGGATTGAAAGTGAGGAGCTATGGAGAGAAGCGATTGAAAGTGAGGAGCTATGGAGAGCAGCGATTGGAAGTGAGGAGCTATGGAGGGCAGCGATTGAAAGTGAGGAGCTATGGAGGGCAGCGATTGGAGGTGAGACGTATTGTATTCGTAGCGTGGTCACGGAGAGCGTGCACACAAAAGGGAACAAAGGTACAAACAAGAAATACAAGGTGGACATTGCTCCTAGTTTTCACGGTCCGGTAATACCTCCCAAACAGTTTTAAGGTTTGACGAAGCACTATTTTCCTTTATCATAGAAAGGCTCCAAGATTATAAGGATACGAACAGACTAAAGGCCGAGGTAGCAGAGTTGGTTGGGCGTTCGAGAGAAGGCAGTTTGAACAGAAAGGTTTCAGGATTGAAACCTAGCGGCAGCAGAGATATAAACCTTTTTAATTGATCGCCCATGAGAGAATAACGATGTCGATCGTATTTTCTTTGTCATGGTCGCTAGCGTATGTTGTTAATTCATCTATGCTAAAGTCGTAGGCTAGCTTGAGGTACATGATCGAATCACAGCATTGATAGCACGGTGAACAATATTTTGGAAGGCTCCAAGATTATAAGGTATGTTATTTTGGCTTTAGGAGTGAATAAAAAGTGGTTGAACGTAGCACTATTGAAGGTATAAGGCTTCCTCTTAGGTAAATTAAAATATTCCTTATTTTAATATTTTAGGAATGTGGTTGAACGTAGCACTATTGAAGGTATGTGATATCTTAAAAGATTATTTTAAGAATGCTATAAGTATTTTAGTGGAGTTATAAGGTTATGCAATGTGGTGATTTATTTTATTTTATGGTACAAGTGGTTTTAGGAGAGATAAGGAAGTTGTGCAATTAAAGACTTTTGTGATGATGATTGAAAAGTGGAGTAATGTTGATTATTTTTGTGATCTACTAACCTTTGTGAAGATTGGAAAAAGAACTTTGCGATTGTGGAAGATTTCCAAAGGGGTTCCTTCACTTCAATAAGGATTTCTACTTTTTTCCTTTTCTAGTGATGATTGGTTGAATGCTTCAAGGTTGACGTTGAGTTGAATGTTGTTGGTTAAACCTTGTCTATGAGAATTGTTGTTGAAAGCCCAAAGTGGTTAAGAAAAGATATTGGTTTTGGAAAGAACATGAGTATCATTGTTATATGAGATATTGCATGGTTGGCAATTGTTGGATTGTGTTTCATGTTCTTGAGAAAAGCATACTACATCTATCTTATTCTTTTGAGATTTGAGATTGAGTTGAGATTGAGATTGGGAGTTAAGTATAGAACATATTGAATCTCTAACAATTCTCTTTATGCTTCTATGAGGTGGATGAATCACATTGAGTCTCTAACCATTCTCTTTGTGAGTTCATGCCAAGCAAGTGTTCTTGATAAGCTTGTGAGCAGGTATTGGACAGGTTCCATTGGGGACTTGTGAGCAGGTATTGGACAGGTTCCATTGGGGACTTGTGAGCAGGTTTTGGATAGGTTCTGTTGAGGACTTGTGAGCAAATTTGGACAGGTCCTAGAAGAGGACTTGTGAAGCTGAGTTTGATAGTTCTATCAGAGAACCTGAAGAGCAGAGGTCTTCTAGAGGATCACCAGCCAGAGCAGAGCTATGGGATTGGTGTCTCCTGTGGGTCGGTTCCCACAAACTTGAGCTAGGGGATTGGTGTCTCCTGTGGGTCGGTGCCCACAAACTTTAGATTAGGGGATTGGTGTCTCCTGTGGGTTGGTGCCCACGAATTTGAGATTAGGGGATTGGTGTCTCCTTTGGGTTGGTGCCCATAAACATTGTAATTGGGAAGGTTTCCCAAAGAACTTTGAGATAACTTTTAGAGAAAAGTTTTGTGGACGTAGCCCAGGATTTCTGGGTGAACCACGTTAAAATTGGTGTCACTTTGTGGATGATCTTGTGCTTTGTTTTGATATTGCTTTGGATATATTGCTTTACTATTTTGAAGTATAAAGGAAAATTAAAAAGAGGTCTTATACTGTTCACCCCCCCTCTCAATATAAGCTTGTGTTCAACAATATGTGGGTGTGAAATATATATAGAGTGATATGTAGAGTGGCATATATAGTTGTAATTAAGATTGAAGAAGTATGATGTATTTGAGGTATTTATTCAATAAATATCATATTTTCATGAGAATTTATATGATTCATTTCTAAATTTATATATGAGTTTTATATGCTTAGTATTTTATCATTATCATATATTTCATATTGCAACTTTATATTAGATCTTCTGGTTACTTTATCTTAAGTATTTAGCTTAAAAAACTAACAAAGAAGCATGTCATTATTTTGTGTAAAATATCCAACATATAAATAAAGCCTATAGTTGGTGGGTATGGATAAATAAATGCCATTGATTGAAATGATTACCTACACTATAGAAGTGATACCTAGAAAAGAGTGGCAAGTAGCTTACATGTGTGAGATTTTAAAGACAATAGTAGATTATGCAAGGTACTGATTTAACTATATTGGGAATATTTCTTTTACAATATAGGCAAGCCCAATTTTAGAAAAGGTAAAATATTAATCAACCAATCAAGTATTGATGCTCCCAAATGATAGAATATATAATAAGGTCCCTCCCTTCGATGTTGTATCATCACTCCCAATTCTACATAATTTTTGGCAAGCTTCTCAACCTATTTTGAGATATAGAAGAGATGGAATATCCTTTTTTATAGTCCCCCTTATTTTCTTCTTCCTTATTTATTATGTACTTTAGACCTATTCCAAAAAATAAGAGTTTAAAAGCAAAGGAAAAATGAAACAAGAGAGACCATCCGAAGAGCTTATGAGGTTGGCCAAAAAATATAGCCACAATTTGAGAGGAAACCTTGTTGAGTTGAGTCTAAGGGGTGTTTTTAGTTACATGCCTTAAGGTATGATTTAGGGAAACATAACTATGAACACTCTTAAAGCTTGATTAAGTTGTTATTTCTCTAAATCTATGGATCAAGGAGAGCTCAAACTATGAAATAAATCCTTAGAAAAAGGAAACAAAAAATCTCCATATTTTCTTATTGTTTCTTGAGCCCTTGTTTTGGTGACCATGAATTGAACCTAGGGGCAAGAAAACAAAATAAAAAAGAGTAAAGTTGTATTCTACCCAAAAAAAAGTAACCTCTTCATTCAGATATTATTCCTCCCATTCATGTACCATCCTTCTTATTCTAATTTTATATTATATTTTATTATTGTCTTTATTTCAATCCACTCCCTTCCCCTCAGCTACTCCATGCTCACCTATGTTCATTCCCACTTTCTTAAAACTAACTTCCTCTTTTCCTAACCCCCTAAACCCAATGGATAGGTGAGTTAGAATTTGATAGCAGTAAAAGGAGTTCTAGCTGACAAAGAATTTGTGTCAAGATGACTTGAAAGCATAAAGAAAAGATGTATGGAGCTTGTCTTATGAAACCTTAGTTCCATAATGATAAAAAAAAATGCAAGGGATCATGTAACAAGGGCAAAGCTTCCAAAAGGCTATGGGCCTAATATAATAAATGTATTACAACATAATGCATTGATACAAATATATCAATACTACTAAAGCTAATAAATGATAGGTGGAAAAAACCAACAAGGAGAGAGAAGGTAGGTGATATGCCAGTCCTCCATCCATGTGATATAATATCTAATCCATAAAATCAACCATGTAGAAAATAAAGAAAAATTTGTGGTAGCAAAAGGAAGGTGGGTCAACAAAATGAAGAGGTTGTGCACTAGATTTTTACATGGAGCAAAATTCATTAGGTAGTGTCAACTTTGACAAAATCTAATGTTCAATTAATATTATAGATATCATTATAATCTATAAAATATTATAAAGATAAATTCAAGGTCAAAGCTATGCATGAAGTTTTCTTTCATGCTAGAGTCCTAATCCTAAGCAGCCATGCATACTTTCAAAGAACTAACTTATTGTGTAGTTGTCTACAATTCTAAATAAGAGTACTTGCATAGTTTGGCAAAGAAGAGGGTAATAGAGAGCATGATTTTCTTGGGTGTTTGGAATATCTACCTAAGGATTTTTTCCTAGGTAAAAAATTACTTAAATCAAGTTTCCCTAACCTAAAGTAGCTTTTTTCTATGGCATATTATGCTCACAAGGATTTAAGTTTTATCAAAAGTACTTGTAGATAGGTATCTTTATCCCTTTTGCTTTTTCTTCCCTTACCTATACTTCCTACTTCTTTCTATATTTGTTCTTTGTATCTGTATGTCCTTCACCTTCCCAATCACCTTTTGTGCCCTTCATGATTCCCTAATCATCACCTTCTCCATTTATTATCACTCCCACTCCTTGTTACATAATTTTCATTTCCACCTCCTACCACAATCCCTCTACTAGGACATTTCCTTCTTATTTCATATACAAACCCATATTTTGTAGATAAATGGGATGGATCTACAATAAGGGTACTATTTGCTATATATTTTAAGGAATCCCTATTATAAGTATAGAATCCATTCACCTCTCTTATATATCCTTTTTTTCTACATCAAATCCCTATTTTTGAAATTCTTTTATTTCTTGTAGTTTTAAGATTTGCCTACTTTTGTACCTTTGTTTCCTATCTACATATCTCCTAGCTCCATTTCTTCTCATTTTTTTTGTTACCCCGTATATAAGGCTTACTAGGCACTCTATTTTTCCAAGCAAAAATTCCTAAAATTCATCAATAATGTAGGTCTATTCCACTACCTACATTCACAAATCCTTGCAAATCAGTTTAGATTATGATTTTGCTTAAGTTTTGTCCTTGTTTTACCAATTCATCAATACAAGAAGCATATTTTAGGCCCAATATGAAGACTATATTATGTTCCTGAAGAAGATCTAGCTACAAATTAGAAGACTAACCATAGGATTGGAGATCAGCTCAATACCCAACAGTGCTTGATAAAAATTTAAATTTTGGCTAAGGCAAAAAATCCCATTATATTATATTAATATCATACTTATATTTTTGTTAAGGCCAGATAGTCTGATGCCATGCAAAAGTGCTAGATTGAAAATATTGCTAAGGTATAACATTTGACATATAGAAGCAAGGGACCAAACTTTCTAAAGATTTGATGCAAGCACAACGGTAGCAAAAAACCAATATTAGATATTCATTAGGTGGTCAAACTAGAATTTTGACTAAGGGAAAAGTACTTGGTATATCATAATGGGTTGGAATTATTGAATTTTTTGATGCATAAGAAGGTGTTGAAAACATATGATGTCTGACATATCTCTGGATCTAAAATTTTACTGTGTGGAGCTTTATCTATTAAGATGCTAAATATTTGAAGGTTTTGGCATCATCCATTGCTAATAAAATTCTAGTATATAATATTAAATGCAATGTATGGCTTGATTTGAACTTTAGACAAGTATGATAATATGGTTGGACTTACAAAGAAGTTGATGTCATCCATAATCTATAAAATCTTGATGTCGAAGTATAATACCAGACTCAAAATATAGCTAGGCATAGAGTTTTGTACAAAGGAAGATAATCCAATGAAATCTTGGCAATGCTCTCAAAGCTTTGACATTAAGTAGAAGGCTCCTAACCCTATCCTAGTCTAAAATATTTACATGTGTCAACTAGCCATCCAAAATTAGTGTTTTCAAAGATATCAATGGTTGGAAGTTTCTCCATCACACACTTGTCCCCTACATAGCAAGATTGGTGCAAAAAAATAAGTGGATGAAAGTAAACCTATCAAAAGGTACTTAGAATTTTATGGTGTAATGTGCATGCTAGCTCCTTTAAAGAAATATTCACTAAACACATCAATAAGACACTATAATTGGTTAATCCAATCTGAGCTAAAATGCCCACTCTCTACACTTGCCTTGACATGCCTACAGGATAGTTTCCATAGAATCATTCCAAGCCAACTGAATGCAATGTAAATCTATATTTGAATGTAACTCATTTCAAGGGTTGGCTCTTTAGCTTTTACAATTGCATAAGTTGTATGATTAAATGATATGTGTCTCTTAATGAAAATGGAAGTGTTGTTTGACCTCTCTCTGAGTATGTTGTAGAACATGTATTTATGTTGATTTTATTGCTCAACAATTTTATTAAAGTTGGATAAATAGTATATTTTATTAAATTTATTTTTCTAATCTAGATATCTCCTTGGATTTTTGTTTGTTTTATCTCTAGAGTGTTTGTTGATATATATGCTTATTTCATTAATGCTCTTTAGTATTGGATTATAGCTAGTCTATTAGGTATTTTAGTTTAGTTAAGGCAACAAGACTCTCATGCCCTTATGTCTCTTGTTGTGGTCGAATCTGAACTAGATTTCACTTCTAGCTTCTAACTCATTTCCATCCCTTTCCTTAGTATCAACCCCATTGTTAGTTTTGGTAGTACCATAGGAACCGACCTACTCTAGAGGCTGATATATAAGTGATTCTAGGTCTTCTAATCTTAGCCAAGGTCTTGAGGATACACCTCATCCACTTAGGTAGATTTTAGACCAAGAGTTACTTTTAGGGCTAAGTTTGCCCTTATCCCAAGGATGAGTACCTCATATTTTGCCATGTTATTTGTGCACAAGAATTGAAGCTTGAAAGATAGAAGTATGACTATTTTTTGATGGGATACCAATATGATATCTACCCCCACAACTTTGATGCATATTTCACCATCAAAGAAGACGGTTGAGGTATCTTGTTGGGCTACTTCTAGGGTACCTACCATTTTATTGGGTTATTTGACTATTAAGGAATGGCTAGCTTGTAAAGCAGCTATTGTCAGTTGATCGATAACTACTTGCTCCTTAATTGATTTGTGGTATATAAATTCCAAGTCAAATTCATTGATATCCATCACCATTTGGTTGTCCTACCTGAAATGCAAGTCTTAGACATGAGGTACCTCAATGTATCTACCTTAGCTATTACATACTTTTTATGACTTAACATCTAATGTCCTAGATTTTGTAAAGTAAAGACTACTGCATAAGCATAATTCTTTTAATGGTGTGTATATGGTTTTATAATTGGTGAGGGTCCTGCTAGTCTAGTAGACTGCCCTTTCCCTATGTTGGTCATCATATTGTGTCAAAAAAGCTCCTAAGGTATGAACTATCATAGATATGCACAACAACAATAGTTTAAGGGGGTCTAGAGGGATCCAAATAGGCATACTTAGAAGATAAGTTTACAAGGTATCAAAAGTCTTTTTCCACTCTTTGTCCCATTTGAACTTAGTTTCTTTCCTTAAAATATTGGAGAAGGGTTGACACTTATTTGCCATTTGGGAGATGAATCTTCTTATTGCTTCCAACTTGCCTTCCAATCTACAAAGTTGGGTTAGATTTTCTAGGGGTGGCATCTTGATTATTGTATATATCTTAGTTGTATCTACCACAATCTCATGCCTAGATATGATGAATCCTAATAATGTGTCAGATGTTACTCTAAATATATATTTGGATGGTTTAAGGGAAACTTTATATTCCCTAATCCTTTCAAAAATTCACCTTAGGTCTTTAATGTGATTTTTTTCATGAATTATCCTAAAATATCATTGATGTAGTCTTCCATGATGATGGTTCCATGCAAAGTAGGATGGTTCCATGCAAATGAATACAAAATAATGTGGCATACAAGATCTATATGCAACTTCAATTTGGATTATCTAAGATGTAACTCTATAAAATAAAATATTTATTTTAGACAAGAATGTAGGAAGAAAATTTATCTTAATACATATTTACTTGCAATTTTTCTTTTAAATACCTATTTTACAAACAATGAAAAGGGGATATTAAGGTCTTTGCTATTGGATTTTACAATTTATAGACTTAATGTTAGGGTAAAATAGGTAGTATATTGCATTATACTACATAGATTATTACATTTACTTTTTATTGCATACCATGAGATATTTACTGTTCTAAATATCTACTGGTTAACCTAGACTAAATACCTAAATATCCTAAGTCAGATATTTATGTTATTTGTTTAGTTAGAACTCTCTACTTAGGTTAATAGTTAGCTACATGTTTCTCCTAATGTGTATTGTTAGCGTATTATATGCTAAAGCAATTGTTAGGTAATCTATATAACTAGCTTAATTTTTCTAAGCTAAGTTAGTTGATATTAATCAAAGCCTATTTACTTTGCATTATTCAAAGAGTTCTGCTAACTACATTGGATCCTGAGCCAAATGGAGTAGGATAGAGGAAGAGTGAGCATCGGGATACCTTCGTTCCACTAGAGAATGCGAAGGCATACCTTTGTTCTGCTGGAGAATGCGAAGGCAACTGGTGACTTTAATTATTTTTTTCCTCCTATAGTTTGATGCATTTTTTTGATTAAATTTCCCAGAGGCAGAGGAAGTGGGATATTCCCAATTTTTTTTGGGCCACCTCTATCTCGGGAGAACTATCCCCACAGAGGCTAGAGCCTGCAGCACCGAGCATTGATCTTGAGGTAGGGGATATTAATTCCCCTAACCGTGATCACGAACATTTGAGGGCTCCAATACCCCCATCGATGATCCCAACAATAGGTCCATCGATAGCCCATGGGAGCACCTCAAGGGTAGGACCTCCCTCACGCTTCTCGTAGAACAGGTACAGTCTCTGATGGGGACTGATCGACCATCTCAAGAGGGCAAGTATGCCCTCAAACGATCAATCATCAGAGACATTATTCGGTGATGGTGACTGGCCCATCACCATGAGAGGGTAGGAGCACCCTCCGTGGTAGGAAAATGGATGGCATAGAAACTGAGGCGACACGTGGATGGATTGATTTTTGATACCCTATTGACTAGACCTATTGATGTGGCACAACCACCTAGATGCTGAGTTGGTAGTTGACTAGGATCTGACAGGACATGTGGAAAGGTGACATGGTGCATCAAGTGAAAGACACATGGTAGGGTAAAGGTTCTCTCCATCGGGCAGCAAAACTATGGTTTTTTGACTACCCGAAGGCAGTCGCTAGAAAGGGGGAGTATTGGGTTTCTTAAACCCTACATCCTACACCTATAGGATAAATTTGGGACAAAAATCCCCATTTTACAAAAACAATTCACAAAGCCCGCATTGAAACATAAGGTGAGCCCTCCTTATCCCTTCTCGTCTGCACCCCGGAGCGCAGTGGCAAGAGTTCTTTATTGCGGCACGTGTGATCATGGGATTGAACCCCACACGCACCGCTTTGAAGAGATTTGTTAATTTTTTTTTTTGACACTCTGTCTAAAAGGATTATTCAAATACAAGGTAATACCTCCTTGGTTTCAAAGTCGTGCAGCCTACTAGTTTGTTCGGTCATTCAATCCCGTGAGGTCCTGTGTTCAAAGTCGGGCATAGAATTTTTTTTCGAATGCGAAAAGACTCTCCAACAAAAAGGTGCAACTTTTATTATTCTAAGGTTTATTCAATATTTAAATATATGTATGTATATATATATATATATATATATATATATATATATATATATATATATATATAATTTAGTGTGTTTGGATAAATTAAATCATTTTTTTTCAAAAATAATTAGATGATTTTATTTTCCCCAAATACCTTTATTATGTAAAGTTTTAATCATTAAAATATTTTTTTTTAGTATTCAAACATAGAAATTTGCCATCTCAAAATCAAGCAAAACCATTTCTTTAGTTTTCTTCACAAATTTGAGATAAAGAGACAAAGATATTAAGACTTTGGTTGCATCACATAGAGGTTTTTCTTCCAACATTTTTGCAATAAATTACTCAAAATTCCTATAGTTTTCTCCCAAAATTTTTTTGGAGATAAAGAGACATAGGAACTTTATATTCTATTGCAAAACCAAAACACTTCAAAATTGGGCAAGGACAAAGGTCATTTTTTTTTGCAACAAAACCAAATATTTGCTTTTGTTTTCTCCTTCAAAAAGGAGATATAAGACATAAAATTGCAATTTTTTGTTGTAAAATTGAAAAGAATTTTTGAACCTATTATTTGCTCCTCATGCTTGAGTGTTGAATACAAAAACCAAAGTCATGTTTTGACTAGTCTAGAAGCCTTTCAAACGTGGGTCGTGTGTCGACTTGTCTTGAAAGGAGTGCTCGAATTTTCAATTTTATAAAAATTAAGGGGAGATAGAAGTCATATTTTGTTATTCTATTTTTTTGCAAAATTGTAAAGAGAAAATGGGGGATATTTCAAAGCAAGAAAGGTGCATTATCGATTGTACTCGACACCTTTTCTTAAAAAAATAAAATTGACTATACTAGGTGTATTTTCGGTTGCATCCGACACCTAGAGTGATAATAATTTGGGTTGCTCTCTTGTTTTTGTTATTGCACTAACAATCATGATTTTTGTGTGCAATTAAACAATCATATAGAACATTGAAGAAGCATTTCACAAAACCTAAACTTCACTCAAAATCATGCTACACCTTGCACAGGTTAAAACAAAGTCAATTTTTTTTGCTCCCCATCAAAGGTCAAAATCCAAACACCTTGATTAACTCTCTTTTTTGGCTTAATTTCCTAAAAATTTACATCCTTCTTGAAGGGTCTTAAGGCAGGTGCCATTAAATATCCTAGAGAGCACAATAAGAAGTCTTTCAAAACCTACCCATTTAATTTGCTCTATTTTGTTTGGCTTAATTTCCTCAAAGTTTTTATCCCTTGTTAAGGGTGTTGAGGCAGGTGTCATTAAACATCTTAAAGAGAAAATTAAAATCTTCCATATACTCTTTTGAGGATATATTGCAAGATAAATTCATCTTAGTCGTATCAATTTGAAACCTTCACCATGACCATGATCAACATGTATCTCAATCAGAGCCAACTTCTCAAAGGTTCAAATTATTTTGACTGGAAAACTAAGATGAAAGCCATTTTAACTATAGAGGATATGTAGGGAATAGTGGATGGCACTGATTCTAGACCCACAGTAGCAAGAGCAGATTAGACAACTTATGATAAAAAGGATAAAATACTTTCCTTATTGATCTTGCTAGCTATTATTGATGACATACAGCCCCATATAAGTGAAGCTAAAAATGGTAAGGAGGCATGGAATACCTTAGCTACCATTTTTGAAGGAAAGAATCAATCAAAAATTCTTAACCTTCAAACACAGCTTCATACTCTTCATATGAAATATGGAGAGACAATAGAGCTATTCCTCTGCAGAGTCGTAGATATAAAAACAAAACTGCAAGCCTTAGGAGAAAAAGTGGAAGACAATGTCCTGACCTCAATAATTTTAAGGGGTCTTCCAAACTCCTATAGAATTTTGATCACTTAACTACAAGTCTCTTGAAGGATAGTGACTTTTGTAGAGTTGGTAAATTTGCTTCAAACTAAAGAAGCTAATCGACTCCAAAGAGATGAGACATCCAAAAATGCACTTTTCTAAAACAAGCAAAGTGGAAAGAAAAAGTGGAATCAACAGAAAGGATCTTCTTATAACAAAGACAAGGGTAAAGGCAAAGAGATTCAGAAGAAGAAGCAGTATTGTAAAATTTGTGACAAGGACACTCATGAAATCAAAAGATGTTGGTTTAAGAACAAACCACCCAATGAAAAAGGACAAAATAAGGGCAAAGGTAAACCAAATAACAAGAACAAACAGCAACAAGGACATGTTGTAGCTGAAGATTCTAGTTATGACTCTGAACGAGCACACGAAGTGCTCATGACACATACATATTCCCCTTAAAAGGATATTTTTTGGTACATAGATTTAGGCGCTAGTAAACATATGACTGGCGATAAGTCTTGGTTTGAAATATTTGAGACTCGAGAAGGTAGACCGGTAACTATTGTTGATGATCAGACCTATCAAGTTCAGGGAGAAGGAAATGTTTTTGTCTCCCTTCTAGATGGAGAATGTAATATTAAAAAAGTTCTTTATGTACCAATATTGAAAAATAATTTGTTGTTAGTTCCACAAATCCTGGACAATAACATGAATTTCAATTTCAAAGTGGACAAAGAAAATAAATGTTGATTTATCACTCAGAAAGGAAAACAGATAGCAATAGGTTCATACAAACATGATTTGTTTGTCTTAGATGCAATTACCTCCACACATATTGCAATGGCAGTAACCACAAAAGAGGCCACTTATCTATGGCATAAGATATTTAGGCATCTAAGTTCATGGTATTTACTAGAACTCAGTAAATATAAAATGGTGAAAGGACTACCTACTCTTTCATCTACTTTGCCAGTGTGCTCATATTGCTTGTTAGGAAAGCAACATAGAGTACCTTTTGAACCTAGCTCTTTTCAAGCTAAAGTACCTTTAGAGTTAGTTCACACAGATTTGTGTGGTCCTATATCTACTAGTTGTGGAGGAAAAAGGTATTTTCAATTGTTTGTAGACGATCACTTATGAAAAATGTGGGTATTCTTCTTACAGTTGAAGTCTGAAGCATTTGACTATTTTCAGCATTTCAAGAATCTTGTTGAGAAAGAATCAGGATGTTTCATATTTCCTCATTTTTATAGAAACATGGGATAAAAAGATAGTTAACAACAACCTATTATCCTCAGTCAAATGGAGTTGCTGAGAGAATAAATTGTTCCATTATGGAAATGGTTTGATGTATACTTAAGGGATTCAATATTGATCATATTTACTAGGTTGAATTTGTAACAACTATAGTATATCTTCTAAATAGGGCACCCACATGGGCTCTTGAAGGTATGACTCCTCAGGAAGCATGGAGTGGAAGGAAACCCTCCATATCTCATCTACGAGTATTTGGGTGTAATGCTTTTATGCATATACCTAAGGAGAAAAGAAATAAGTTAGATGAGAAGACCCTATAATGTGTTTTTCTGGGATATGATGAATTCTCAAAAGGCTATCGATTGATAGATCCATTCACCAAGAAAATACATGTTAATAGAGATGTAGTGTTTGATGAAGCTTTCACACCTAAAACTACATCAGTATACCTGGATGATGAGAAGAAACAACCACTTCCTCCTCCACAACATAAAAATCCTCTTAAATGGTATACAAGTACTATGAGAGATTCCAAACTCACTTCACCACTAGATCTCACTCTCAATCATCCAAATACATGAAGCATATATCGAGAGAGAACAACAGAAGCATCTACTTCAGTTGATAATATTTGTGCATATTTTCAAGAGCTTTCTATTGATAGAGATTTAGAAAGTGGAAATGATATGGAAATTGATGAGTAGAGGGTTTACATATGTTCATATGATGAAAATTAACCTTCTACAGTTGATGAAGCACTTAGTCAGCCTTAGTGTAAGGCATCTATGGATGAGCATAAATCCTTCATTAAAAACAAAACATGGAAGTTGGTCGATTTGCCTAAAGAAAAGAAGCCCATAGGCTGTAAATGGGTTTACAAAGTCAATTATAAGGCATATGGTACCATAGACAAGCATAAGGCTCATCTTGTGGCAAATGTCTATGCTCAAAAGAAAGGCCTTGATTATGAGGAAACCTTTGCACCCACTGCAAGGATGACCACCATTCGAGTTCTTTATGCTATGGCAGCACAGTTCGAATGGAAATTACATCATATGGATGTAAAAAGTGCCTTTCTAAATGGTTACTTAAAAGAAGAGGTATACATGACTCAACCTCCAATATTTTTGGAGGAAGTCCATGAGCAACAGGTTTGCAAATTGATCAAATCATTATACGGGCTAAAACAAGCCCCAAGAGCATGCTACATCAATATGGATAGTCACCTACTATAGCACAGATTTAAGAGAATTCCATTAGATGCAAATCTCTATATCATGAACATAGGTTCTAAAATAGTTATTCTTGTACTATATGTAGGTGATCTAATCATCACTGGCAATTCAAAGAAATTGATTAACATCGTGAAAGATGACTTGAGAGAATCATTTGATATGATAGATCTTGGACTTCTCCACTACTGTCTTGGCCTTGAGATAGAACAGAAGAAGAATCATCTTAGAGTGACTCAAAACAATTATGCCAAGACTTTAGTAGAAAAATATCGTATGACTGATTGTAAACCTAAATCAACACCGATGGAATAAAGGCTTCAATTATCAGGGTATGATGACTCACCACAGGTAGATGGCACACTATATCGAAAGATGATTGGAAGCCTCATCTATCTGACCAATACTGGACCAAACATTACTTATGCTATAAATTATATTTCTCGATTCATGCAGGAACCAAAGGTCTCACATTGGAAAGTAGCTAAAATGGTTCTTCACTACATTCAGGGTAGTGTAGATTATGGTCTAGAGTATAAGAAGAATAACTCATTCTTCTTACATAGTTACACTGACTCTGACTATATTGGATCCCTAGATGAAAAAAAATCAACATCAGGATATGTATTTCATCTTGGATATGGTCCTGTCTCATGGCATAGTAAAAAGCAACAGGTGGTTGCTTTATGTTCAACTAAGGGATAATATCGCGCTACATGTGGAGCTATGTGTGGAGCGATATGGTTAAGTCGCATCTTGACTACCATGGGCCTGCCAAAAAAACTTCATATTCACATGTTTTGCGACAACTTAGGTGTTTTTAACTTGGTCAAGAATCCATTCCATCATGAATGCACAAAGCATATTGACACAGATTGTCATTTCATTCATGATGAAGTTCCTAAACACAGGATCAAGCTCCAATACATTCCCACTGACAAACAGGTTGCTGACATCTTCACAAAGGCACTTGAACGTGTCAAATTTGAGTTGTTCTGAAGTAGACTTGGTATATCAAAGTAATGTAATAAAGGGGGGATGTTAGGGTAAAATAGATAGTATATTGCATTATCCTACATAGATTATTACATTTACTTTTTGCTGCATACCATGAGATATTTACTATTCTAAATATCTACTGGTTAACCTAGAGTAAATACCTAAATATCCTAAGTCATATATTTAGGTTAGTTGTTTAGTTAGAACTCTCTACTTAGGTTAATATTTAGCTACACGTTTCTCCTAATGTGTATTGTTAGCGTATTATATGCTAAAGCAGTTGTTATGTAATCTATATAACTAGCTTAATTTTTCGAAGCTAAGTTAGTTGATATTAATCAAAGCTTATTTCCTTTGCATTATTCAGAGAGTTCTGCTAACTACACTTAAGAATATATATATATATATATATATATATATATATGAAAACACGAGATTCCAAAAAAAAAAGGATAAACTAAAAATGCAATGTAAACGAAACTAAAATAATGCTTAAACCCTATGTTATTGAAAAATGTGTAAAAAGAAAGAACATGAACACAAGATATCAAAGCAATATAAAAATACGGCCCTTTTATTGATATGCTTTTCAAATTTGTGTTACAATGCGTCTCCTTCCTTTTTAAGGGATAGGAGCGTTAAATGTTGGTCTTTTACAACTTGTTTCAGAATTCCTTCTTTCGCGTGCCCACATGTAAGATGGGTGAACCAAAATGTTGTCGCCACTTGCGTTGGTAAAGGTAGATTCCTCACTGCTCCTCTAATGCTGCAAATCTACGTTCAAAGAAACAAACAAAGAATCAGTAGCACTTGTGTATGAAAAATAAAAGATAAATCTAACGATGGTTAAAATGAGTCTAAATAAACTGAAAACTTGACAAAAGCATAAACATGAAACTAGCTAAATACTACAAAAGAAATAGTCACCAAAAGCAATAAAGCGGGGGTGCCCGAAGGCAAACCACCCGTGGGTGAAACTTTGCTTTGACACCAATCCGCTTGGGATGGGTCCAAAACCTGATGTGATGTGTTGTCGACAAATTGGTAGGATATTGTGGTCAGAAAAATCGGGGTTGGTTCTTGATTCGTGCCTTCAAAAGTCACCCAATAACCTCTCTTTCGATTAAGAGATTATGGATGTTAAAAGCACAAATCGCAAGTAAGTGAATTAAGAGCACTTCGTCGCTCAAAATGCTCCTTCTCTGTATATATTTTGGGTGAGGAAGCTCACCATTTTATAGACCCAAGGGGTCTCTTTGAATTAACATGCAAAAGTGTTTCTTTGCATGAATGCTTTTTGTGTGAAGAGAAGACTTCTTCTTGATCAAGGGCTTCTTAACTGCCTCTGTGCATGTCTTTGTATGTTTTAGAAAAGCTCACTCTCATTCCCATGCAGTGAAGGGAAAGTCAATTGGCAGATATGAGTTGTCAAAAGAACTCACTCGCACTCCTATGCCATGCAAGAAAAGCTAAGTGGTAGTTCTGAGTTGTCATGCGCCGAGATCTGACTTTTTGTTGGTCAAACCTGGCGTTCGTCCCACCCCAAAGCGAGCGCTGGTAATCGTCTCTGGGTGAGATGAGTATCAATCCGCACTCGTCCCTGGGTGAGATGAGTACTAATCCGCACTCATCCCTAGGTGGAGCGAATAAGTAACAAAGTGTCTAAAAGGTGCCAAATTTATCCTTGACTTGTAAAATTGTTGTGTGAGTGGTTAGAACCACTGTTTAACCTATGGGGGCTGCCCTGGGGGCTGTGTGTGTTAGTGCGATTAGTGCTTGTTGTCACATAATCGGATTGGTGTTGTTTTGGTGTCTATAGATGCCCCTTTTTGGAAAGCGCTGCACATGGTGCAGTGCTAAGCAAAAATAGATAACCAAAGCACTAATGATTAGGGTTTCTCAGTAACCTAACCAACTCTTGATGCCCCAAGTATGGAAAGGGCATGCATTCTTGAATCCTCGCTTCTGACGAGCTAAGGAACTTAAATCAAGCATTAACCTGGTTCGGTGAGGTATTACTTGAACTTAGACATTGATCAGTCATGAAGAGGCAAAGGGTGCAACCTTTTGTCTGTGGGAACCTTGAGTTCATGATTCACGAATGCCAAGTATATGATCAATTTGTGATAATTTCTTGTTTGCTATCCCAAGTAGGGGCGCGATTGTATTTTGCAATGATCCTTTGAATGCGTGTCATTTCCAAGACTAGGTATATTGGTGTTGATTGGCAACTAAGTGTGACTACCCCCTCAAGCGACGAATCGATGAGGGAATGACCGACATGAGAAAAGCGACGAGTCGCTTGACCTAAGATGACTTAAGTGAGGGTGCCTTCAGATGTTAGCCAGTGCATGCTCAAGTAGTTTCCCGATTGTTGTGACCTATTTTTGGTGGGTGTGAACCCATTTTGGAATGCCATTTGGGGTTAACATTGGCGAAAATTCGTCTTCCCGTGGAGCGGTCCAGCTATGGTAGCCTTCTTAGGGAGTAGGATAATGACAAGGTAGACCCCGACATCAGTTTTCTTATGCCAAGAGGTTAAGTGCAAGAGCACTTTTGTCCAGCAATTTTTAGTGGTTTTGTTGGCATTTGTCATTTTTTCAATTTTTTTTTTTTTTTTTATTCGTCTCGGGGGGGACGAACGCCATTATGGTACTCATCCTGGGGTGAGACGAGCGCACCATGATGGTACTGGTCCTGGGGTGGGACGAGCGCGCCGTCGAGGGAAAAGCGCTCATCCCGAGCAGGGACGATTACCAACAAGCAAAAAGTATAAATATGCGAAAATGACGGATTTGGCTCATTTGCACTGTTCATCGATTGCGATTCGGAGCTCTGGGGAGGAGGAGGTAGATTTTCTAACGCGAAGCGCTGCCAAATTTTCCAGCCACCATGAGTGCACAGACCGGGTCGTCAAGCGGCAGGCCGAGGTGAGACCAGTAAGTGCACTAGCTCCTTGAGTAGGAATTTGAAAAATGCAAATGTGTTTTTATTGTGTTTTTCTTTTGTTTAAGACATGGAACCCTAATTAATTAAATTAAAAGGTGAATGAATTAAAGACCATGAAACCAAATAAAACGTGGATGCAAACCGATGGAAACTTAGATGAAAACCGTAGGATAAACCCAAAATGAAACTTAGAGTAACACCTTAGGGTAACCATGGTTATAAAAATGTTTTTTGATGTGAATGGTAAAACTTAGGTCGAAACCGTAGGTAAACCATGCCCATTTTTTTTTTGTAATTTTTATGGAATTAAAAAATGAAAAATGGATGAATTTTTTTATTGAAATGGTAAACTTAGGTCGAAACCATAGGTAAACCATGTCAAATTTTTGTCGTTTTTGATGAAATTAAAAAATGAAAAATGGATGAATTTTTTTGTTGAAATGGTAAACTTAGGTCGAAACCATAGGTAAACCATGTCAAATTTTTGTCGTTTTTGATGAAATTAAAAAATGAAAAATGGATGAATTTTTTTGTTGAAATGGTAAACTTAGGTCGAAACCATAGGTAAACCATGTCAAATTTTTGTCGTTTTTGATGAAATTAAAAAAATGAAAAATGGATGAATTTTTTTGTTGAAATGGTAAACTTAGGTCGAAACCGTAGGTAAACCATGTCGATTTTTTGTTGTTTTTGATGAAATTAAAAAATGAAAAATAGATGAATTTTTTTGTTGAAATGGTAAACTTAGGTCAAAACCGTAGGTAAACCATGTCGAATTTTTTTTTTGTTTTTTTTTATGGAATTAAAAAATGAAAAATGGATGAATTTTTTTGTTGAAATGGTAAACTTAGGTCGAAACCATAGGTAAACCATGTCGATTTTTTTTTTTTTTGTTATTTGTGATGAAATGTAAGATGAAAACGTGATGAATTTTTTTTTTTTGTTTTGAAATGGTAAACTTAGGTAAAACCGTAGGTAAACCATGTCAAATTTTTGTTGTTTTTGATGAAATGTAAGATGAAAACTGAATGAATTTTTTTGTTTTGAAATGGTAAACTTAGGTAAAACCGTAGGTAAACCATGTCAAATTTTTGTTGTTTTTGATGAAATGTAAGATGAAAACTGAATGAATTTTTTTTTTTTGAAATGGTAAACTTAGGTAAAACCGTAGGTAAACCATGGCAAATTTTTGTTGTTTTTTTTTTTTGGTAATGGATGTACATGTGAATGAAAGATGTTATTGTACAGTTATGCATTTTTGTACATGTGATGGTAATTTGATGCATGTTTTTGATGTGTGTTATTTTCTGTGATGTGCAGGTGGTAAAGAGTCAACATCGGGTACCAACTATTTTTTCTAATGCCCGGGAGGCGTTAAGTGCTGAGGACTGGGAGTGGCTTGATGCCCTAGGGCTCAAGCATGTGGCTCGGTTGGATGCAATTGTTGTGGATCGGGCATACCTTACAACTTTGATCGGCCTATGGGATGTTCGGACGAACACCTTCCATATTTCGATAGGGGAGATGACCGTCACCTTAGAGGACGTGTATCGGATTCTTCGGATTCCGATAGACGGGGTTCCCATCCGGACGACACCACGAGGCTAGAGGATGGCTGTACTGACTCGGCATTTTGGACACAAGAGGGATGGGGATGGGATGAGCTCATTGGAGAGGGCGAAGTTGGATTGTCAGATTGGGGGGATTCTGGTATGATGGTGGTATGCGAGGGGAATGTTGGGAGTGAGGCATGCACTACTCATGAGCCTCATTTCCAACATGCTCCCGCCAGACTCGTCAGGAGCGAGGTTCCCATGGAACCTATTGGAGGTGGTGTGGCAGTTAGTGGATTGTTCGATGATAGAGCCGATGATCATGAGATGGGGCCAGACGCTTTTGGCTCAATTATATGATGAGTTGTATGAGGTCCGCTGTCGAAGGCAGAAGGGGATTGGTTGTAGTTACTTGTTACAGTGTTGGGCATGGCAGCATATAGTTATAGAGCGACCACAATGGCTACCCTGGACTACATGGGCAGACATGGTGGAAAGAGATATTGGTTATGGTGCTCTATGGTATCGGTCGGAGGAGCGAGGGCAGAGTCGGCGGTTTGTAGGAGACGTGGACCATTACAAAGATGTATTGGCATGACTGACTCCAGGAGATGTGGTATGGAGGCCATATCGGGATTGTCCCGCATGGCCAGAGGCGGATGAGTGGCTTCGGTGGGTTCGGAGGGGGAGATGGGTGATTGGACGACACGGGATGGAGTAGGAGTACTTTCACTATCTTCGAGTGACACGACAGTTTGGGGTACACTAGGGGTTGCCTGGGGAACCCGTAGTCTATCGACGTCGAAGTGATGAGAGGACCCTAGCTACGTCGATCCTCGAGCCATTGGGGGAGGAGTCTGATACAGTACTGGACATTCCAGACATGGATGACGTCGGAGTGACTATCGAGTACCAGGAGTGGTGGACGCTCCGATAGTGGCGAGGTGAGGGGCCATTGGGAGGAGATGAGGCAACGGGAGGCGGAGAGGGTGCAGAGGCACCAGGAGAGGGTTGGGGAGCTCCTACTGATGTGGACATGGTGGAGGTGGCAGATGCGGGAGAGGACGTTGATGAGGAGGAGCAGCCAGAGATGCAGGATGCTCCGGAGCAGGCCGATGCTCCAGAGAGGCCGACGCAACCGACCGTGTCGGGGGATACAGAGGCGAGGATGCATGCTGAGGTGGCACGGTTGACAGAGTTATTACGGAGGTGAGATCAGGAGCTAAGGGAGATGGTACAGGAGAGGGATCTCCTACGGACACAGTTGGGGCAACACAAGGATAACCTTGTGACATACCGACAGCGGGCGAGGGACTTGGAGCGACAGCGGGATGAGCTAGAGGATGAGGTTATCTACCTTGGTGGGCGAGTACCTGCATTCTTTGGAGGTGGATCATCGTGATGCTCGAGAGGGAGCGACATGGAGCAGACAGCATCCTCGTAGCAAAGGCGGTGGGATGAGGGAGAGGCCAGCGGGCATGGTGCAGGGGTGAGCAGTAGCCGTCCTGAGAGGTCTCAGAGGACCCGCACCATGGGGGGTAGTTCCCGTCACACCGATCCTACATGATCATGGTGGACGATGCCCTAGACTTGGGGATTTTGGTGTATGATTACGGGGTCAGAGGACCAGTTTTGTAGCCTGCGAGCAATTTTGTTATGATATATATATACAGATGACTCTTTTTGGTGTTTATACAGTTTTCATGATTTATTTTTATGTACATGTTTTTACATTGATGTATGCATATGCGATTATGAATGCGATGGTTCTAATTTGTATGATGTATGCATATGGAATGAATGAAATGAATTATTGATGATTTGTCGATGCACCATAGACTATACAAGATTTGGATTGGACTTGCTATAGTAATGGGATAACTTTGTGGAATGCTTGTGCATGTGAAAACTCTTGTTTTTTTTTTTGTCTATTTTCTGATGGTGATGTACGGAATGAAATGTACCGGTTGTTCAAAAATGTAGTTAAGATTTTCTGAGATGCAAATATTTTAACTAACTAGCCAAGACTGTACATTTATCTCGCAAGACTTTTGAACAAGGTCTAAATTCGACTTGAATTTAACCAAGTTATTTCACATCCCTGTGTGTGCAATTGAGTTCATTTATGTGGTATTCATCAGGATACCGCTAGTGCCAGATGGGCTTTCAACCGAACCTGTACTGAGGATCACCTAATTAGCTCCACTAACTCCTTTATTGTATTTAGTAAGATTTGTCTGCGATGTTATCTAGGATACCATAAGCTAGCTCATCCACATGCAAACATTGATCTGTACACAAGTTAATGTGATAGATATATCGTCATGCGGGAGGTTTACCACCAATGACCGATAGGCTATCAACCAAACCGATACTGAAGCTTGCCTCATGACCTATCGAAATGCTGAGAGTTCCAGGGATTCAAGTTCGACTCCCTTCTTTTCTTCAAATGTATTGGGATACTTGCTCCTTTGTAGTGATAAAATCACTTTTTATTTTTGGTATATTATGTGTTTTTTTTTTTTTTGAGCAAGGGATTTGGATATGGAGTGATGAGAATCACTATTGTTTGTGCCTTTTGATGTGTGCACTGTAGGATGTCAAATTTTAGTGTTTTGACGTTTTGCAAATTTTTGATGTTTTGCAACTTTTGAGAACTTGGGATTCATGGGGAATTGGGTAGGGAGGATGCTTGTCCTTTTGCCAACTCTCAGCTTTCCTAGGGTCATTCGCATAGGGGGATAAGCAAGATAGTCGTTTCGTTTATGGTGACCTGGATGACTTTGTAGGTTTCATCTTTCGTTCACACAACTTAGGAATTTTTATATGTGTTAATTTGTGTTGGGACGCTACGTAACAAGGCGTGATCCAAGTAAAACTTTCCCGTGTAAAATCTGCTTAACTATGTACAGTTTTTGGCTAGAAATTTAAAGACAGCTAAATGATGAAAACCCTATATACATTAGGAGACAACTGACGATGCTACAACTGACGATGCTACAAATGGAAATGTAGGCGTTTATGAAAATGGATCTGAGGTGGAAAAGGATGGAATTTCCAAGTAATGACTGTCTATGGTGCTTTTGACTTGTATGACCTAGCGAAGTATGCAATGTATGGATGCAATGCTTAATGCAACCTATATTTTTGTATTTTGATTTTTATGAGAATGCATGGAATTGGAATGCAATTGTTTTTGTAATTTTGATTGTTTTTTTTTTTTTATTTTTTTTGAGTATGCATGGAATTGAGATGCAATTGTTTTTGTGATTTTGATTTTTTTTATGAGTATGCATGGAATTGAAATGCAATTGTTTTTGTGATTTTGATTTTTGTGTTGTTTTTGTTGATTTTGGAATATTTATGTTGACCAAGTAGTTATGGTAACGCTTGGAGCTTTTGGTATTGACCAAAGGGTTTATAGATACCTTTGGGGCATTTAGGGTTGACCAAGCGATTATGAAAATCCTTGGAGCTTTTGTCTTGACCAAAGGGTTTATAGATACCTTTGGGGCATTTAGGGTTGACCAAGCGATTATGATAATCCTTGGAGCTTTTGTCTTGACCAGGCGATTGTGGTAATCCTTGGAGCTTTTTGGGTTGACCAAGCGATTATGGTAATCCTTGGAGCTTTTTGTGTTGAACTATGGCTCTCTAGATGTGGAATGGCCTCAAATGAATGATATTCAAGGGTTATGTTTCCTTGATTCCTTCAAGAGAGGCAAGTCGGTATGTTCCAGGTCCTATTTTACTGTCAATGATGTAAGGACCTAACCAGTTTGCCATGAACTTGTCCCGTAGATGGGACGGCAAATTAGAATTCTACTGGTTCTCTTTTAAGACTAAGTCACCAACCTGAAATTCCCTAAGGTGGACTTTCATGTTGTATGCTTTCTTAAGTCACTCTTGATAAATACGCAAATGCTCGAGAGCATTAACATGTCGTTCGTTGAGCAACGTCAGTTGATCTAACCGAGCTTGCCACGCAGTGTCATCATCGATGAACTCTTGCATTGAAATGCGTAGGGAAGGAATTTCCAACTCAAAAGGCATGACTGCCTCGGAGCCATACACCAACGAAAATGGAGTTGCCCCAATGGGCGTTCGAATGTTGGTGCGATAAGCCCATAGGGCAAGTGGGATCTGAATGTGCCAGTATTTATGATTGTCTGCAACTATCTTTTTGAGAATGGCGACTAGCATTTTGTTTGACGCCTCTACTTGCCCATTTGCCTATGGATAATAGGGTGTTGAAAAGTTGTGCTAAATCTTGTACTTTGTGGTCAAAGCACGCACATCTTTATTCTTGAATGGTGTCCCATTATCTGACAGGATCTTGGATGGAATACCAAAATGACATATGATGTTATGCAAAATAAATTCCGCAATGCGGGATCTAGTCGTAGTGGTCAACGAAATTGCTTCCACCCATTTGGTAAAGTACTCTATGGCCGTTAAAATAAACGTGTGACGACTAGACGACGCAAGGGAAATATTTCCAATTATATCAAAGCCCCACTGTGAAAGAGGCCAAACCGATTGGATCGGCTTCAAGGCCTGAGAAGGTACGTGTGTCAAATTAGCATGGTGCTGACACTTCACGCACTTCTTCACATATGCGCAACAATCTCCCTCTAAAGATGGCCAATAATAACCCATGCGAAGAATGCACTTTGCGATGGCCATATCGCTGAAGTGGCCACCACATGTACCATCGTGAGCTTGGGTGATCGCCCAAGCGGACTCTTGCTGGTCCAAACAACGAAGGAGAATTCCTTCATAATTCTGACGATACAAAATGTCTCCTAACAAGACATGCTTTGCCACTTTCTATTTGAATGATCTTTTCGCGGCTTGTGTCAATCCAAGTGGGAGATTACCTAGCTTGAGGTAATCCCAAATGGGTGTGTACCAATCTTGCTGATCGAAACCTCGATAGTATGAACGGCCAATCCCTCTTGAAGTCCATCCCAAACAAAAGCTAAGCAGGAAAGAACTTGTAAAAACAATGTGGTGTTGCTAGTAAGAGGGGTCGGGGAGAACAAGGACCCCCAGTTGGCTTGAGTCAAACAATCTCGAATTCGAGAGAACTTATCCGAAGATGGTTCAATTTGGATCATGTGGATTCCTGGCGTCAGATCAGAGCTTGCACGCTCCATCGCAGATTGCGATAATGTTGTAACCTGAATGGTTGTCATTTCACCGGAAGGGTCTTGCAGGATGAGTGACCCCAAGGAGGCCATAGTATCCATAAAATGATTTGATGATCGAGGGAGTGCCTCGATGTCATACCATTCAAGTTGTGCCAGGAATTTGTCCACAAGGGCTTTATAGGCCTACAAAATTGGACATTTACATTGGAATATCCCCTTTACTTGATTGACAATTAACAGCGAATCACCAAAGATGTTCAATCGTTTAATGTTCATGGTGATTGTTGTCTGAAGACCTATGAGCAAGGCTTCATATTTTGCATTGTTGTTGGTGCATGGGAAGTCTAATTTAAATGACAAGGGCATTGGAGCACCTTGCGGAGTGAAGAATACAATTCTTGCACCACCCCCTTGCTCACATTTAGAACCATCAAAGAATAGGGTTATGTCAGCCTGTGACTCAGGCTCATCAGAATCTGGTGACTCTGAAACATGGAAGACCCCATCATCAGGTAGTTCAAAAGTCAGAGGCTGATCGTCTTCAAGAGGAGCCTCAGCTAGTTGATCGACGATGACTTGACCTTTTATGGATTTTTGTCCAATGAACTCTATGTCAAACTCCATCAACAACATGATCCATTTCGTTGTGCGGCTACTATGATAAGTACGACTCATCATGTATCGCAATGGATTCTCCTTAGACACAACATACGTCTTATTACTAAGCATGTAGTGGCATAGCTTTTTGGTAGCAAACACCACTGCCAAGCAGAGCTTTTCAACATATGCATAGTTAAGTTCATAACTGACCAGGGTGTGGCTAAGATAGTATGTAGCCTGTTCTTTGTGAAGTTCATTTTTCTGGGACAGCATGGCACCCAGTGCCACCTCAGTGGTTGAGATGTATAAATAGAATGGCACTCCTAGTCTAGGTGGTGCCAATACTGGCGACGAAGCCAAGTACTGTTTAATGTCGTCAAAGGTGAACTAGCACTCATCATCCCAATGAAATGTGACCCCCTTATGCAATAATTTATTCATGGGTCAGAATTTGTTAGATAACTGCGCTATGAAGCGCTTGATCGATGCAACCTTTCCCTGCAGACTCTTGAGCTGCTTGATGGTGGTTGGGGGACACATTTCAAGGATTGCCTTGACTTTGTTTGGGTCAACCTCAATTCCTCGTTTGGAGACTATGAAACCCAAGAGCTTTCCAGAGGTGACGCCAAAGACGCACTTCTTGGGGTTTAGTCCGACTTTATGCTCAATGAGGCAATCAAGGACCTTGCTCAAGTCACCGATGTGATCTGGGTGCAAAAGAGATTTGGCCAACAAATCATCCATGTAATCTTCCAAATTTTTGTGCATGTAATCATGAAAGATGTACGTCATGGCACGTTGGTAGGTGGCTCCAGCATTTTTAAGGCCAAAAGGCATGACCTTATAGCAAAATGTCCCCCAAGGCATTGTGAATGCCATTTTTAGTTGGTCCTCGGGATTGATACGAATCTGATTGTATCCCGAGAAACCATCCATAAGGGAAAGCATTTCGTGGCCCGCTATAGCATCTACCAATGTGTCAATGCTCGGTAAGGGAAAATCATCCTTAGGACTCGCTTTGTTAAGATCTCAAAAATTGATGCATATGCGAATCCTCCCGTAGGGCTTCTTGACGAGAACCATGTTAGACAACCATGGAGGATAATCCACACAGATGACAAAATGGGCATCCAACAACTTTTGTAACTCATATTTTACCATTAAGGCCACTGTTGGATGCATCTTGCATAGTTTTTGCTTGATTGGCTTGATTGTCGGATCAAGCGTTAAATTGTGCGTGACTAGCTGTGGGTCTAGTCCCGGCATATCCTTGTATGACCATGCAAAAACCTCCTTCTTTTCCTTAAGAAGGGCAACATAATCGGCTCGCTCTTCAAGGGAAAGACTTACCCCCAGCTTGAGAATCTATGGATTCATTGGATCTGTGTCGATGTCTACATCAGTCGTTGCTTCGATCGACATATGGGATCCATCTTCCAACTGGTGTGGAATTGGGATCAGATGGATATCGTTTGCTGAATTAAGATCATCATTAGGAATTTCAAGTTCCTCTTCAAGGATGGAAGACATCCCGAGTCTGTCCTGGAGTGAAATGAAACATCCCATCACAAGGCCAATACTCTGATGGATATGGTGGTGTGCCAGCGCGATCCCAATCTATAGCTTCTATGTCTAGATGCAATGATCATGTTGGATTGGTTGGATCATGGATGGGGGTGGTCAAGTCAATGGAGACCATGTTGATGAAATGATTGTAATCTCCATTATCGCAAATGTGACAACTCTGACATTCTGGATGCTCTTGGTGTTTTGGATCTGGCTCTGTAGGCACTGGCACAAAGGGATCAGCCCTATGTGTGGACCTACAAACAAGGTCTGCCCTAGGCACTGATGGTTTGATAGGGTCTCCAGGCGAAAGATGCTCTCTGTATTCCTGGAGTGGCGGGTGCAGTAATTGCTATAACTGCGCCAGGTTGAAATGCCACCTCTATCTTGGACCTATGTTTAAGTGTTCAAACATGTCATCTATGTCCAAAGGATATTGTTGTTGTTGAGGTAGCCTATGCTCACTGGGATCATTCAATGGGAACATCATCAGGAAGCTTTCCTTATCGTCATTCATTGGATATTCGTGCGAATGATCGTACTCCGACTCATCTTTAGAAGACCCTTCGTGGTCTTGTCCATCTTCCCATTGTGGGTGAGTCCATGAGGTTTCTCCTTGTTTGGCCATAGGTAAAGGGTTGTTGAGGTCAACAAGGTTATTTGTTTGTAATGGGAAATAATACCCCAATGTATAAGTTGTATTTGGATTGGCATATGGATCTGATGCCAACCCATCCTTGTTGCCTATCCCTAGGCCTTGCATGTTTTCGACCAAGATGTCAAGGGGCAAAGGGTGATTAAACCCTACTCCTAACTTATCATAAGGCATTTGGTATCTTGGTTGGCATAAAACACGCATTCCTTGTTCATACCTGCCTAACTCGTATCCATGCCAATTGCATTGGCTAAGATATCATAATGTGAAGTCTGGGTTAGCCAGATAGTTGACATCTTCCACAAAGGGATCTTCATCTTCCTCTTCTTGTCGGGAAGGTTCAACACCATGATCCAGGCCCCCAAAAATAAAGTTTGTCTGATTAGGTGGGTAGCCTAAAGGAACCATGGAGCCTATGGGGAGTCGAGGTCTTCCCATGTCTTGCATAGACTGAAGTGTGGGCATTGCAACAATATTGCGCACTATATACTCCCCCATGCCTGTGTTAGACATCTCAACAGTAATTGTTGGCGATTGAGGGGAAGTGAATGGGAGTTCTCCTTGAGTCCACTCCATGTGGGGTGAACTAGGCGTCTCAACTTCCATTCTATTAGGCGTCTCTTTTGTAGAGATGTTGGAGACTAGAGGTGGTTCCGCTTCCAGGGGCTTCTTTCCTTTGTCCGTTGGAGTGGCCACCGTAGGTGGCGTCATTGTGGGAGGACTGGATGAAGAATATGAACCCGCCTGGGAATTTTATTGATTTGGTGAAGGAGATTCTTGCTTAGTCATACCTCTTTTAGATGGATTTAACTAGAAATCCACATGCGTTGAAGGGAGGGTCGACTGCGGCATGATTTGCACTAAGTTGCAATATTTAAAAGGTTCCAAATCTACAGGGACCACGTGCACTTGTCCTTCAAATGTATACTTCAAACATTGATGAGCAATTGAAGGGACACACTTCATATCCCGGATCCAAGGCCACCCAAGCAAGATATTGTAAGCCATCTCACCTTCTAAAATGTGGCACAACGTATGAATGGTCTTTTGTCCCACTTGTATGGGTAGGACAATTGTGCCAACTGTCGAGCATATCGCATCATTAAATGCTTGAAGGGTATAAGTGGAAGGTGCAATGTGATAGGCTGGCAACTTCAAATTTTTCAGTGCAACGGTTGTAATAATGTTACTGGACGAACCAAGTGTCTACCAACACCCGCTTGTACGGAGTCCCGTTGACCCATGCAATAACGTGCAGGGGTGGATCCGCTACATCTCCAATCACCATTTTTAGCTCATCTTCCCTAAAGGTAATGACTCGGTTCAGTACACTGTTTGACATGCCCCACAAAATTGTTGAACGAATCCGCTTCGTGGGGTTGCAATTCAATTGCCTTTAATATCTCCATAAGAGCTTCCCAATGGGGTGCTGATTGTTGAATAAGCTCATAAATTGAGAGCCTAGCCGATGTGGTCCGTAGACTTTGAGTAAGTCTAGTTTGAATCGTGGCCACTGGTCTAGGCGAGGGCAACTGTGTAGGATTCGATTGATGTTGTGACATGGATGGAACTTCCCTGGTGGCTGTCGCGAGGGCAACTCCTGGGTGTCTCTTGTTTCTTGTCACAATGCTAATCATCCCAACATACCCCTCCATGGGGCAACTCTTTTGCACTTCATTGACATGCAGAGGTTTTGTTTTTGCATCATGTGTGGGTAAAGGATCTTTGAAAATACCCATTTGTTGGTTGTTGGGTGCGATGGGGTTATCCACGACCAATGTGTTATTATCAATGAGATCTTGCACTAAATCTTTAAACGTCTAATAGACATTAAGGTCATGCCCTTTCCTTATATGGAATTTACAAAAAATATCCTCTCTGTAGCCCTTAGGCTTTGGCGCATTAGGGTTGATTGTTGGAATCTCTGGCAGATTAATCAAGTTTACCGCTGACAAACGGTCAAACAAGGAGTCCCTAGACTCAGTGTATGGTGTAAATTTCCACTTAGGGCAACGCTGTTGATTTTGATCTTGTTTTTTATTATCTTTCTCATAGTTATTATGAGGCACCGCCTGATAATTAGCCTTTGTAGGCTGTTTTTCTTGGGCAGGCATAGGGGCATTGATAGCAACTTGATTGACCGCGACGGGTGTCTGTTGTGTATTCCTTGTTTTGGTGCTCTTATTCCACTCTTTTTTCTTAGGCTTAGCAATTTTGCCATCCTGTATCTTGATCTCTTAGATAACTCTAGCTTGCGCTAGAGCTTCTTCTAAAGTGGCGTATTGCTATAGCTACAATAGCATAGAGATCTTTCGCAAATAGCTCTTTGCGAACATTTGAGTTAGGTCAAACATAGGAGGGAGGTAGGACAGCTTTGAAAGCACCGTCCTCCATCGATTCCCATATGCCACCATAGATTCCTCCTCATACTATTTGAGGCTAGCTAGATCACTGAGTGATGCCTTTTTCTTTGTATTGAAAGCAAAACGTTCTAGGAACACGTCCACTAGTTGATCCAAGTTGTAGATGCTATGCTTCGGTAGATGGGTAAACCAATCTGAGGTAGATCCTACGAATGTGGTTATGAATGTTCTCAATAGCAATGCATCATTGTCTTGTATACCAAAGCATTGGCTCAAAAATTGAGTCACATGCTCTTGAGCATCTTCATCCCCTTTAAAGAGTGCCAACTGGGGCAGCTTGAAATGTTCGGGGTATGGAGGTGCTGGCACTGATGGATGCACCGGATGACTATGGAGTTGGCGTAAGGTAGGCTTTTGGGGCCTAGTAGTCTTGAGTTCCATAGTCTCCAAGCGTTCTAACAACACTTTGTATGCATCGAAGGACGTAATCTCTTCCTCCTTTGTTTTTTCCCGCTATGGGTTGCGGGGAACTTGAGGCCTTTGAATGGATAAATTGGTAGCATCCCTTTTGCCTTGATAGGGTGTTTCAGCCCGCTCTTCTTCTTGGTCATAATTATAATAATCTTCTTGAGGAGTGTTTGGCCTAGGCCTATAAACATGGATGGGTGCCCACAGAGGATGTCCATCACGGTTGCAGGGAGTGGCCTCCCTCTCAGGTCTAGGAGGTCTTGGAGCCAGTGCTTGTTGAAGTCATGGAGACCTGTCTCGCACTAGGGGATTGTGCCTCACATACATCTCAAATTACTGTGCACGAGGAACTGAGGCCATCTCAAGCGCATTGTTGTGAAGCAATTCAGCTGTCTGACGCTGAATGCGCTCTTGATTAAGGTGACACAAATGTTCTAATTTTTGTTGTTCTTGCCTAAGCCGCATGATTTATGCTTGGCGAGCAGCTAGTTGGGCAAATGCCAAGTCATTTTGTTTCACCGTTTCTTGTTTAAGAGGCCTAGATGTCTCTCCTATATATCTGTTTCGATCATGGTGCTTTGAGACCCCTATATGTTGCTTCCCTCTGTCGAGGTTGGTAGCATTAACTTGAAGCTCTGGTCTCAATGAGCAATCTGGATATAAAGCAGGTGTAAACATGCATCATTTCCGCACTGAGTACTATTCTTGAGGAACGTAGTGATCCTCCTCACTCTCTCTGTGATATGCATAAAAAGTGCGGGCATAATTGTCCTACCCTGTCGGGAGAACCTGATGTTCTGGATATGGTCTACTGTGTCTAACATTAATTGGGTGTAAATTAGGAGCAACAAAATCATATGGTTCCTCCTTTTGGACCCTTTGTTATTCTAGAGTAGTACATAGTGCTTCATCACTAGGCCACCCAAAACGAACTTCCAAAGGAGGCCTTGTACTTAGACCAAGTGCTACATATTGGTTATTTTCTTGAAAATATTCTTGTTGCTTAGGAGTTCCCCTTAGGGAGGGGGTTCTAAAGTCTTGTCTATTGATGGCATGAGTTGGAGTGCCCCTCAAGGAGGTGCCTCTAGAGCCATGTTCTATGACTGTATGGGTTGGAGTGCCCCTCAAGGAGGGGCCTCTAGAGCCATGTTCTGCATGGTGTGAACTAACTGGTGTACCCTGCCGTCGAGGTGGGATGGCCAAGTCTTCAAGGCTATATCGAAGATGATTTGTCTCTCTTGGTGCATTTTCTACAGCTTCTGCCCGTGATTGGGCTTGGCTACGAGTATTCACCATGGTAATGCTAACCTAAAGATGCAAAAAATCTTTTTATGATTTTCTTTTTATGATTTTTTTTTCTCTAAACAGAAAATAGCATACACACACAAGCAATGATTATCTCTTTTAAAGATTAATAGTGTGCCCTAAATCTGGTTTAGTGTGTTTTTGTTGTTTGTTTTACTTTTGAAAATTTTTGTGAAATGTTTAAATGCAATTATGAAGGCTCTTATGACTCCCAAAATGGTCGCCCCTTCAATATACCATTTCCGGACCGATATACCAACCTCTCTATATACCCGCCCTTACGTGAGGGAGACTATAGGTACGTGAGAGCAGATGATACATGGAACATAGGTGGTACGGAAGGGGAATCACTCTATTTATGACACCTACCATAGAAGACTTATCCTCATGCGCTAGGAATCACCCTAGCTACACTCGGTCATCTTTCATCAGGATTTACGTCTAGCAACAGTCGCGATCGAGGTAATGGATGCAATATCTCAAGCCAAAGTGATAATGAAATCCACCTTTGGTCTTGCTCAAGGTTTGGGGTTTTACGACCAAAGCCTTGGTTTAAAATACCACGTGATGTGTGGGGTTCATTTTAATTTGCAAAAATTGAAACAGGCAAACAAAAAAGAAATCTTTCCCTAAGCCATACAAAACTGAAAACCATAAAACAAAAATTTGACGGAAGCTTTAAAAACCCCTACCTCTTCTCTGCCTAACATGATGTTTCTGATTTTCTCTAAAAAATACACAGAACTATACCCATCCCTGGGTGATGCAAATATCAGAACAATAATCATTCCAGGGTGAGACAAATAGTTTATTCGTCTCGGGGTGAAAAGAATACAAATTTTGTAATCATCACTTGTAGAGACGAATAACAGTCTGATGTTGAAAAATAGGTACCTGTAAAAAAATAAGCAATTTCAGATCAGTAATTTAACCTAAAAAAAATAGAGGACAGATGTCCCACCGTGATCGCCATTGAAAACACGAGATTTCGAAAACAAAAAGGATAAACTAAAAATGCAATGTAAACAAAACTAAAATAATGCTTAAACCCTATGTTATTGAAAAATGCGTAAAAAGAAAGAACATGAACACAAGATATCAAAGCAATATAAAATACGGCCCTTTTATTGATATGCTTTTCAAATTTATGTTACAATGCGTCTCCTTCCTTTTTAAGGGATAGGAGCATTAAATGTTGGTCTTTTACAACTTGTTTCAGAATTCCTTCTTTCGCGTGCCCACATGTAAGATGGGCGAACCAAAACATTGTCGCCGCTTGCATTGGTAAAGGTAGATTCCTCGCTGCTCCTCTAATGCTGCAAATCTGCGTTCAAAGAAACAAACAAAGAATCAGAAGCACCTGTGTATGAAAAATAAAAGATAAATCTAACGATGGTTAAAATGAGTCTAAATAAACTGAAAACTTGACAAAAGCATAAACATGAAACTAGCTAAATACTACAAAATAAATAGTCACCAAAAGCAATAAAGCGGGGGGTGCCCGAAGGCAAACCACTCACGGGTGAAACTTTGGTTCGACACCAATCCGCTTGGGATGGGTCCGAAACCTGATGTGATGTGTTGTCGACAAATTGGTAGGATATTGTGGTCAGAGAAATCGGGGTTGGTTCTTGATTCATGCCTTCAAAAGTCACCCAATAACCTCTCTTTCGATTAAGATATTATGGATGTTAAAAGCAGAAATCGCAAGTAAGTGAATTAGCAACACTTCATTGCTCAAAATGCTCCTTCTCTGTATATCTTTTGGGTGAGGAAGCTCACCATTTTATAGACCCAAGGGGTCTCTTTGAATTAACATGCAAAAGTGTTTCTTTGCATGAATGCTTTTTGTGTGAAGAGAAGACTTCTTCTTGATCAAGGGCTTCTTAACTGCCTCTGTGCATGTCTTTGTATGTTTTAGAAAATCTCACTCTCATTCCCATGCAATGAAGGGAAAGTCAATTGGCAGATATGAGTTGTCAAAAGAACTCACTCACACTCCTATGCCATGCAAGAAAAGCTAAGTGGTAGTTCTGAGTTGTCATGCGCCGAGATCTGACTTTTTGTTGGTCAAACCTGGCGTTCATCCCACCCCAAAGCGAGCACTGGTAATCGTCTCTGGGTGAGATGAGTATCAATCCACACTCATCTCTGGGTGAGACGAGTACTAATCCGCACTCATCCCTAGGTGGAGCAAATAAGTAACAAAGTGTCTAAAAGGTGCCAAATTGATCCTTCACTTGTAAAACTATTGTGTGAGTGGTTAGAACCACTGTTTAACCTCTGGGGGCTGCCCTGGGGGCTGTGTGTGTTAGTGCGATCAGTGCTTGTTGTCACATAATCGGATTGGTGCTGTTTTGGTGTCTACAATATATATATATATATATATATATATATATATATTACTGAATAGAAATATGAATAGAACAAAATACATCTAGACAAGAGCTAACATAGGAATGCTACTATTTCTTTGATGAAATTTAACCTAAAGAGTAAAATAGAAATATAAATTCTCCTTTTTTAGCAAGGGTGGAAGAATTAATGCACATAAGCAAAATAGCCTAAATGTAAACTACATGTGCTTCTTATTTTGATGCCTAAAATATATTAATGAAAAACCTAAATTCTCTGATTTGATTCCTTTTTAAATGAGTAATTAAAGCACGTAACAAACAAAAGGGAAGAAGTTGCTATGGCATTTTTTGAAGAACTTGTTTGCTTTCCTGATTTTGTCCTATTCCCTTTTGCAAGAAGCTTGATTATTCTTCTATCCTACAAAAACCTCAAAGACCAAAGAAACTACAAGAAAGAAGTATATCTCTTTATGCATTTTTCAACTATAAATCTAGTATTCATTATTAACTTCTAGAAGCTAGATCCTCTGGTGGGGGATACTTCATTGAGGAAATTTGCCCCCTGCAAATATTTTCTTTTGACTATAGGTATCCATTCATTTCTAAAATTATTAATTAGGCACCAAGATTGCTTGGCCATAAGGGCTAAATTTAAGAGATGAACTCTACTAAGGCCAATTCCTCCTTTGTTCTTGGGTTTGTAGACTTTTTACTAGGCCACTAAATGGAACTGTTGCTTGGATTCAGACCTAGACCGTAGGAAATTTTTTTGGATTTGTTCAATTCTTTGATAGACTGCTGCAAGGGCCTTAAAAATAGACATGAAATAAACTGAGATGCTTTGAAGGGAATCCATGGTGAGAGTGGCTTTGGCAGCTTGCGATAATAAAATTTCTTTCCATCATGTCAATTTCTTCTATATTCTTTCAATTATATTATTCCACATTGAGTCAGAAGGATTACCTATAAACAGAGGAAGTACCATATAGGTAGTAGGCAAGGATGACATAACACATTCAAGAATTCTAGAAATTTTTATTTACCTTTGAACAAGGGTATTGAAAAATAATTTTTGCTTTTATTGAAGTTAACTTTTTGACCAAATGCCTCTTCATATAAAAGCAATATGTATTTGACATCTTTGGTTTAAAAAAAAAGGCAACTGTGGAAATGATAGTATCATCTATAAATTGCTAGTGAGAAATAGGATTGGTCTGGGAAGTAGCTTTAATTCTTGAAATGAGTTTTGTTTTCTAGGAAGCTTTTATGGTTTGACCAAGAGCTTCGACTACAATGATGAATAAAAAAGGATATATGGGATCTCCTTGCCTCAATCCTCTCTTTCTTTGGAAGAAATATGTTGTGGATCCATTAATAAGTATAGAGAACCAAGGTTTTGAGATGCATTCTTTTATCAAATTAACCCCATCAGGATGGAAACCAAATCTGAGCAGAATGGTTATGAGAAAATCCCAGTTAATCCTATCAAAGGATTTTTTCAAGTCAATCTTTAGGATAAAGGTTGGTTTCCTAGTTTGGTACACTTAATGTAAAGCTTCATGGATGGTAATAACTCCATCTAGGATTGATCTATGTTGGAAAAAGCTTCCTTGACAAGTTTCAATAAGGATGGGTAGGACATTCCTCATTCTGTTGGTGAGGGTTTTGGTAATAATCTTGTAAAAAACATTGCAAAGGCTTATAGGTCTAAAATAAAACATATATTTAGTTGTGTGGCATTTGGGAATTAAGGTAATCAAAGTAGAATTTAAGCTCCAGGGAATAGATTTGGAAGCTTAAAATTATTTTACAAAGGAGTAAACATCATGGACAAAAATATCCCAGAAGGTCTGAAAAAAGTGGGGAGGAAAACCATCCATGCCTAGGGCTTTATCTAGTTGCATGGTAAATAAGGCTTGCTTGATCTCATCATCATAAAAAGGAGAGATAAGCTTTTGGGATGGATCGAGGAATGTGATAGAGCATGGAATATTTAGCTAATTATAAGTTTGGATTATACTCTTCAAGAAGGGAGTTGAAATAATAAATAGCTTAATCTTTGATTTCCATGATGTTAAAAGTAGTGGACCCATCTCCCTTGACAATTTTCTTGATTTTTTTAATGCTTCTATTTCTCAAGGTTGAGGCATGAAAATTTTGGTATTTGAATCCCCTACTTTGAGCCATAAGGCTCTAGATTTATATATCCAAAAGGTTTCTTCATAGGCAAGAATGTTATGATATTCAACCAAGGTGTGTCTTTCTTCTGATCTAGTTTTTTCATCACACTGAACAATCTATATCTTATTTTCAATTGAAGCTAATCTATTTTCAATGGATTGCTTATTTTCAAATAAGTTTCCAAAAACTTCTCTATTCTAGATTTTTAGATTTTCTTTTATATGTTTTAGTTTTTGTGCCAGTCTGAGAGAAGGACATCCATGTCCAACCTATTACCACCATTGATAAATCCTATTCATGAGTTCAGGATGTTGGATCCACATTGCCTTGAATCTAAATGGACTTTTGAAAGGACTATCCTTCTCTACTTACATAAATAAGGGGCTATGATCTAATCTTATTTTAGGTAGAGAGAGAAGGTTTGCATCAACAAACAATTGAATGACTTCCTGGGAAAGAAAAAATATATCCAGTTTGACTTGTATAAGTTGATTGCCAACTCTTTTGTTGCTCCAAGTAAAATTGGTATTTTTGAGATTGACATCCATAAGATTGTTTGAATTGATGAAGTATTGAAAGTCTATGATTTTTAAAGGGAATCCAAAAACTCCTTTTTTATCTAAGGTATCAAGGGGAGAATTGAAATCTCCAGCTAGTATCCAAGGAATGTTGTGAAAAGATTCTTTTATATTACTTAGGATGTCCCAGAATTGAGCCCTGTCTAACCAAGTTTTTGGAGCATAGATGTTGGATAGGATCAATTAGATATTATTATCTCTGTCATGAAATAACATAATTATAATTATTTCATTTGATTGAATCAGTCTGCCTTCTAATTTTCTTGGGTCCCATAAACACATAAGACCACCAGAAGTACCTCTAGCTTGGCTTAAAACAACTTCTCCTCTGTTCCAAGATTTTTTGTAGTAGCAATAGAATTGTGTCTATCTAGTTTGGTTTCTTGCATTAAGAAAATTATGGATTTTAACTCTCTTCTTAACGAGCTAACTATATTTGTTTTGCTTAGCCCACTCATGTTCCATGAGAGAATCTTTATTTGGAAACCTTCGAGGATTTTTTGCCTCCCTTTCCAATAGATTGGAGAGGTTTGATGATTTTTCCTTCTTTGTATTGAGATATGACTTGAGAAAATAATGTTTTTTGGATTCTATTTGTAATGTCTTCCTGTACCCCTATTTTCCACTATTCATTTGCTAAAATTCTTCCCCTTTTCTTGTCACTGCCATAGTCAATAGGTGACTTCATAGACCTCCTTCTTTGTTTGGGGCTAAATTTGGAAGGTACAATTTGTTCAATCATAGGACTTGAGGATCCTATAGAAATAAGATCTTTTGTAGGGCTAAAGGATTTAGGAGGGTTGATAAGACCATATATCATTGGGGAATCTAGGCTCTATGGAAGGTCAGGTTCTAGGAATTGGATGTTTTATTCATTTTTTTATTCGAATAAAGATGGATAAAAAATTATTTTATGTTTATTTGGGATATTGAAAGTGGTACATACCTCATCCTTATCTACTTGAGGGGATGATGTAGTAACTTGCTTGCCTTTACCTACTGATTGGTGAGGAGCCTAAGGCAATTTCCTTGCTTCAGGTTCTTGAATATTGATTCCTTTGTTGGCTGGAGTCTGACCATTTTTTATTTGTCTAAATCATTTTTTAGGACCAGAATTTCTCCACTTGCGAACATTGTTAACAGGGCCTTGCATCTCTATTGCAGGATTTTATGTCTCTCATTGAATCTTTAGAGAAGAACATTGACTTCTAAGGTGTCCCTGGGTATGACATTCCATGCAAAAAGTTGGTTTATTTTCATATTCTAGGGCTTGCTTGTGATAATAGGAGCCATACTCCAGTTCAACAAATGTGGTAAGTTTTGAATCCAAGTTTGTGTTTATGCATATTCTATAAGTCATCATTCTAGATAGGGCCAACATATCATGATCAATGGCTACTAGTTCACCAATAATATTTATGATTCCTTTGATGATGTCCTCATGCCAGAATTACCAAGGAAATTTTGGTAAGCAAATCAAGATAGGAGCATGGTTTATGCTTTGGTTTTTTGGATCGAAGTCTTCCGACCATCTACAAAGAAATAAACTATGATGACCCAGGAACCATAGTCCTCCCATAATAATCCAGCTAGCATAGTCATTATTGCTAAAGTGGATGTCAAAAAACCTCTGGATAGACCAAATATTTCCATACTACCAATAGTTTTTCACTTGGAATGCACCCATTTCCAAATGGTTTCAATATCTAGTCTACCTCCAATGAGTTTTCCAACCAAGGAAAAGGATTCCATTGAGAGGTAATTTAAAATTATGCCCTCAAGGATCTTGAGTTTCATCCTAATGGGGTCAAGAGAAGAGGATGATTATCTAGGGCTACTTCAGCCTCCACTAAGGACCTTGGTGAAGGAAGGCTTCTCAACGGTGGTCCCTTCGACAAGGGGAGGCCTAGATTTGAGTCCTTTATCAGGGGGCTCATCACTCCAAAACTTAATTATCTTTTCAAAAACTTATCTCAATAAATTTGACCATCCTCAGATAGCCTAGAAGCAACCCCTGTATTGTTGACCCTATGACCATCCTCCTGATCGTCGAAATTTTGAATCCACGCCTTCCTACCTTCAAAATTTTGAAATTCTTGGATACCGCCCATACAGCGTTTGCACCCATCTAAAGACATATCATTCTCTAGATAAGACATATTGTTTACACCTTGTTAAGACAATGCATTATCTTAATTGATAGTTGTGATTTTATAGCCTCAAAAGGTGTAATTTGACTATTGGCCAATAGGAAAAATTTTCATGTTCACTATATATACCTATGATATTTCTTTATTTTATCATCCATTCATTAATCTTTTATCTCCCATTTCAAGATTCAAAATCCTCTTTCATTCACTTTCTTTGTTTGACATCTCTAGACCTTTTTGGTACCTCCAAGTTTTTTTACCATTAGTTTGGTGACCTCCAATAGAGGAGGATGAGGTATTTCACCAAGATTTCATATCCATATATTATTCTCACTATTAATGGACTAGATTCCTTAGCTTCTGGATCTTCTATTTGATCCCTAGTGCAATATCCCTTTAACTTTGGTGTTATGCAAGCTAGGGCCTATTTTTTAGGAGTTGATTTATTGCGTTTACATTATTGTTAATTTGTTGGAATTTAACCCAACTTTAGGTGGATGGCAGGCTATGACGACAAGTGTGGAAGACAAGTATGGTTGGCAAGGAATAGGACGATAGTGTGAAGAATTTTAATTAAAATTATCTTCTTCCCCTAATTCTTCTCTTCCCATTGTTCTTCTCCCTATTTTTTGCATTATAGTTAAACCTAGACTATATAAGTTGTAACCTTTGGTTTTTTCTAACTAATCAAATTATTAAGTTTTACACTTTGGTATCAAAGTGAGAGCAGATCTAGCGAGTTGGTGAGGTCGAGGGCCCACAGGAGGTAGAACACGCATCCTGAGGTAAGGTCGAGAGTGGCCCACCACAGAGCACACATCTTGAGTCAAGGTCGAGTGTGGCCCATAGAGTGCAAAATCCAAGGTGAGGTTGAGGAGGACCATAGAGCAGAACTAGACATGGAACCAGAGGGATACGTGGTGGATGGACACATGGCAATCGAGGAGCCACATGCAGGCATAGACTGAGAGGAGCCCAAGACACAACATGTGGTGGACCCAGAGTAGGCTAACATGGTAGAACATTGATGTGGTAGGACGACAACATGGCAGGAGGCTGACAAGTAGGCTAACATGGCATAACACTGATATGGTAGGAGGCTGACAAGCAGGCTGACATGGCATAACACTCACATGGTAGGAAGATGACATGGCAAGAGGCCTACGTGGCAAGGTGACACAACACGATGATGTGGCATAATATTATTGGCTAAGGTCAGAAAAAGGAGTGTTTGATTGTCCAAATGCAATTGAAACACTCAAGTCATGTTGAACATTTTAAACCCCTCTTAGTGCTCCCACCGCATGAATTTGGGATATTGATCCCAAAAACTTTTAAGAATTTTTTTATTTTTTTTCTCCCTGCCACAGAGGAGACAATAAAGCACTCTACGTGCTTTTAATTTCCATCAAAATGGGTAGTTGAAGCAAAGACTTTTGTTATCGAGAGGTCACGGGTTCGACTCACCTGGGCAGAAAAAAAAGTTAAATTTTTATTTAAAGTTTATTTATTTTTAAATTTTTTTTATATTTTATTTAATAATCTAAATTTTATTGTTTTCTAAAATCTTTTTTTTTTTTTAATTTGATTTTTAAAGCAATTTTTTATTATTAAATAGAAATATATTAAAATATCTTTAAATTTTTTAGTAAATTTAAAAAAAAAAGGTGCAAATATTGCCTAAGAGGCAATTTATGTAATAGCCCAAGAGGCTTGAAAACGTGAAATTTGTGTAATAGACTTGAATGTTTAAATTTTTTGTAATAGCCTAAAATGCTTTAAGGACGATCTACAAGCTGCTATCAAGCCCTTTGTTCTCTTTTACTAAGAGAAAAACCTAAATATTTTGATGAAAAAGTTCGCACATATGGATTGCATATTGTATTTAGTCAATTGCAAAATGCAGTAATAGCCCATCAAAGACATCCAGATTTAGGATATGAAGCAGATTCAAAAGACAATTCCTTTTGGCAGCAGATTTGAAGAGTCATAATCTATAGGATTTGCGCCACAGGAGTCAGAGAATCCACATCTCAGTAATAGTGACTCAGTTGAAATACTAGAGCTAGAACCGTATTCACCAGAAATAATTCTTATAAGTGATGATGATGATTTAGTTGCACATAACTTTGTGAATCCAGTGATAGGATACCTCAGCAAGTAGAACAGACCATAAGTGAGAGAGTAGATCAAGTTAGATTTGATTTAAATTTGTAACTTTTTCTTTTGAAAAGCATAGTGCTTTGATTGTAATTGAGAATAAAAGTGTATTTTTATTTTATTTCCAATAGCTATGGCATCCAATTCTAGTCTACCCATTCCAAAATTTAATGGGTACGATTATGAGTATTGGTCCGTCAAAATGAGGACCTTACTCATAGGCAAGGGAATATGGGACATAGTGGAAGAAGGTTACACATAACCTATAGTTTGGACTATGTTAAATGCAGCAAATAAGAAAACAAAGAAAGAAGCACAAAAGAGCAACTCCTCTGCTCTCTATCATCTCCAAGCAACATTGGATAAACTATTTTTCCTAGAATTACCTCTTTTATAATAGCCCAAGATGCATGGAAAGCCTTGAAAGAAGGTTTCCAAGGAAGCGATCAGGTGAATCAATTAAGGCTTCAGAACCTGAATGAAGATGAGAAAGTTGGTGACTACTACGTAAGAGTCAAATAAGTTGTCAACAAGATGGTAACACTTGGTGAAGAAGTCAAACCAGAAGCAGTTGTGAATAAAGTGTTGAGAACACTTATTCAAAAATGGAATCACATAGCTATCATCATCGAAGAATAAAATGACATTTCTACACTATCTTTTGATGCATTAATTGGTTCATTAATATCACATGAAGAGAGATTGATCTCCTTCAATAAGTTATGGAGATGGTGATAAAGCCTTTGCGTCCAATGAATATGCCAAAATAGGACAAGGAAGATGCCAAGGTAGAGGACAAAGAAGAGGTAGAGGTGGAAGCAGCTACAGAGGGGGAAATCCTAGCAAAGGTGAAAATCAGAACAGAGGCAGTAATCAAAATAGAGGTGGAAATCAAGGTCGAAATGGTAATCAAGTACAAGGAGGTAACAAAACCAAAATGGTTTGTTTTAATAGTGGCAAGACTGGTCACTTTGCTAGAGAATGTTGTTCCAAGTCTTCTCAAGGAAGCAACAGTCAATATGGTAATTATGGTGAAGAATATGGAACATCTAATCTATTTCTTTCTTATGGGCAATCGGATCAAAATCTAAATGACACTTGGATTTTGGATACGGGTTGTTGATGAGGCCCAAAAATACCTCATTATTGCACAATGTTTGACTACCATATGATAAGTTAATTTCCAAATAGTTGACTAAAATATACTATTGTTAAGTGTTTACATGATTTTATTTTAGGAATACTATATCTTTGTTTTTGACTATTTTCAGCATTTTGTAACTGATTTTGTTTGATTAAGTAGCAAGTAATAACATGCATTTAAATTAACCAAATGTGGTATGATGATATCCATTAACTTATAAGTGGTTTTTGAATGTTTTTCTACCCTTCAAATTGTTTCAAATCCACATTGAAGCCAAAAGTTTAGGACTATCATAAATCTGAAAATCTGAAAAAACAGCAATATAAAAATCAGCAAGCTGTCACTTTATAGGAACACCTTGAATTTGACAAGCAAAGTATGAGTATATGGATGTATGATTTTAGAAGGACTACAGAAGACATCTGAACTATTTAGAAGCATTCCCACATGGTCTAAATATGCAGCAACAGGGTATAATAGAGCAGGGACAATTGTGCAGAATTGTTGCACTATTTCAGCATTGTTACTTGGTGAATGAAGTGTATAAATTCAGTAGAAACTTGATGTAATCCTTCATTTTGATATTTGAATAATTTTTCTATGTTCTAATTTGTTTGAATTTGCAATAAATTCCAATATTTTACAACTGTGCATCAAAATTGGAAAATGCAGTAATTTACCATGTAAATTCCAGCAAGCTACAAATAAATGGCAAGGCATGGAATTCACACATGGAGAGGAATGGAAGCTATTGTAATCTGATATTGAGGACTAATACACCTGAGAAATGTAGCTAAAATAACTTGAAGAGCACACAGTTGTTCATTCTAAAGATCTTCAGAATGAGAAATGCAGTCTCTTTGGAATGAGCCACTTATCTTCGAAATGAGAACAAAAAGTGTTTTTTGACTTGTTGACTGATTTCTGATGATGGAAAAAGGGAAAGAAGTTTGAAAAGGTTAAAATAAAATATCTCCCATCCAACTTTTTCATCCTTGTCATCCAAAGCCACCATTCATGGAAAAGATCAATTTTGATCCTCTTCTAGGATAAACCCAGAAAAACTGTAGCATAATAGAAAGTTGTTTGCAAGATAGAAATGGCATATTCTGAAGTGGAGAAAGATGTTTGAGATATTTCTAGACTCCTCCTATGTACTCCCACCATTGAAGATGCTTTCTAAGGTCCAATGACTACTACTGCAACACAAACTATCCAGATTTGCATTTATTTCAGATCCAAAATTATTGGCAAATCACTGTAAAGCAGCACATAGGCTGATTTGAGCATGGGATATGTTGTAAATATTTATATAAATAACACAGCTCCCTCTTTGATTGAGCCAGTTAGGAATTAGAATAAAGGAGAGTTTTCAATAGCAGCAATTAGGACTATACAGCAATTTTTTGTAACAATTTTTAGCATGTTCTGTCATCAATAAAAGTGCAGCTATTTTATCATTTTTTGTTCTGAGTGTTAATTAGTTAAGGAGTGCTTTTCACCTCCTTCTAGATCAGGAATTATGGGCCCACTTTCATATCTAGAAGGAGGGATTTTATGGCAGGTTTTAATCTGTAATTTTGCTACAGCAAAATTAATAGATTGCTTGCCAGATTTCATTTTCTTGTTTTTATTTTGTATTATGTGATTTATGTTTTATATTATGTTTGTGTACAACATTTGTGTTTATGTCAGATAACAAATTATATCAAGCATTTTTCCTTTACTTTCCATGTTTTCCCTGCTTTCTATTTTAGCAACTTTCCATTTTCAGCATATTTCATTTTGCTGGCAATTCTTGTAGCAGAAGCTTAACGACCTTTTGTGGCAGGGCATTGACATGTGTTTTTATAATAAGTTTCATTTACAAGCATCATTTCAATTATGCAAGAGTAACTAGATTTCAATTCTGCAAAAGTAGATTAGATTTCAATTTAGCAATTTCAATTAATGCAATTAAATGATGAAACTCAACGACACTCATCATTTTGGCACCGTTGTCAGGGATCATGGTGTTGTTAGAGGGTAAAAGTAGTCAAATTATTATTATTGTGCTAACTTATGAAGTTTAGAGTAAAATATGAATGAAATAGTTGGTATAAATAATAATTATTGATAGTTGCATTTCAATCCATTTAGAAAACAAGAAACCACAGGGAGGTGATCTTAACATTTGGGGGTTAAATTGCCTATGTTTGAAATTCTTGATAAAAATAAAAAAAATTCATCATCCTCATTATCAAGAAACATAATATCTCTTACAAAAATTTAGAAGAACCATCTTCTAGTACTGCCCTTTTTATATCCATATCATCAGGGTAGTATAAACAAATTTTTACTAGGTGTTGGAAAGATATCATGGTAGATATACAAGACTATCCCTTGAACAAAATAGCCATATTAGCTACCTGTAGAATTTGTTCATAGGGACATATCATTGATGAATGCTATTTACTTCCATAACTCAGAGATACAAAATTTGTTGCCTAATCTGAATTCTTCTCAAAGAGATATCCCAACAACAAATAGGGCAAGTAAATCAACCACCACCTTCAGCCCAACCTGTGGCCAATATGAATAATACAAGACAGGAAACCCCTGTCCATGTAAGTTGAATCTATTAAAAAAAAAATCACAAAAAACTTTTGCACAATCAAAATAGGAGTTTACAACTTAATTATGATCCTAGATTTTTCCATTATTACTTAAATATTGTTAGGATTTTACCATGCTAAACCGCAACCTAGCAATTCTTAGCCTACACATACAATAGTTGATCTCATTAGAGGTGATCCTACCTGATAAGTAGTTGATATGCTAAAGTTGTACACTTCTTGTCTTATTGTGCAAACCAAAAATATTTTTTTTTTTAGCCCAACCTGTGATCAGTCTAAATAATACAGGATAGGCAACCCCTGTCTATGTAGCTGAATCTGGTATAAAAAATAAAATAAAAAACTTGTAGGAAATGTTATTGACTGTAGCAACATCCAACTGTGCTCAAACAAGAACTTACCTGAGCTTGAAGAGACAAAAATCAATGGAGATACACAGAAAACGTTTAGTCCAAACACACAAAAATTATCCTTGGATAAAGGAGAAAAAACTAGAAAAACTGCACATAGAAAATTTACTTCCATTTTACAAAGGGGTAAATTTTGTCCTCCTAGGAATGAAACAAATTGAAGTGCAGCCAAGAAAATTCTTGAACATTATTAGTTGGATGACTTATAAACAAAAAGCAAAATTGTTGTTATTTTGAAACAATATTTCAATCCCTTTACATGGAATTACAAGGGTATATCAAGATTTTATCTTGATATAAGCACTTAACATCTTTTGGGAATTGGTATTTAATTATTTCAAGAATAGATTGAAAATATTTTGCAGACTAGGAGGCATGGACAACACTTTATTGAAGAATTTTTCAGATATGGAGCAGTGCTTCTTTCTCCCATTGGTAATTCATTGAGGATGTTAGTGGTGAATGGAAATTGCCTTCGGGTATACCATGCACTATTAACTAATGAGGAGTTCTTAAAGGATATTCCATTAGATGTACACATAATGGAAGAGAATTTTTCTTCAATATCAGATTTAGAGTGATGATAAAAATTTTGACAAAAAGAAAAAAAATACAAGAAAAGCAAAAAGAAGAATAGTCTTGTTTGTGAACTTCCTTCTTGGGTACAAGCAAGACAAGAAAATTTGAAAAAAAAGAGAGAGAGGAAAAAAATTGCAGTAGAGGCATGTCCCACAAAATGGGGATACATGAGGACAAGCATCAATTTCAGCAAGGAAGAGGAACAATGAAGCCAATACTTCATTTCTAGCAATAAGGAGGCAATTATGATGTAAGAAGATTCTTACTGCTCATTTAGAAATGAAGGTTGCATCAATGTTGCAGGTTTCAACAGAAAGAGATGGTGTTTTCATACAACAATTGACATGTTTTTGCAGAATAATGATTGGTCTTATTCAAATAAGAGTGAAAGATGTTCTCTCTCATTGAAGCACTTGAAAAAAAAAAAAAAGAGGACAGAAGTTGGTTGAAAACCATAAATGGCAGCCTCTTCTGATGAAAAAAATGAAAAAAAGAGATGAAAAAAAAGGAAAGAAAAAAAAAATGAATAATTCAGTAGTGAAAACCTTCTTGGAGGCGCTACTGAGTTGGCTTGCATGAAAACCAATTTTTCAGCATGCATTGCCTTGTTGATCTACCCATCATTGTTCCACCATTGTACAAATCTCACACTGCACATGTGTTATGTTTATGTTTTCATATAGCCTGCTAACAATCATCAAAAGCAGCTTGTAAAGTGCATGACCAATTTTCAAGACAGTAAGGTATGTGTTTCTTGCATTTAATTCATAGTAAACTTTTAGCATTTAGTGTATGATAATCGGTATTTGGCATAAACTATTCATACAATATTGGCAAGTTGAAAATGGAACATTTCAAGATGTCAAGAAACACCCCCTTATGCCCTTAATTGCATGGAAATTCCAAAACTATGCAAAAACCTGATTTTGGGAAAGACATGGCAACAATTCTATTTCAATTTGTAGGGTCAGTTTTAGAAGGAGAACTGCAAGTTTATATCTCATAATTTTTTGATAAATTGAAGGAGGATAATCAGCAAAATGCACCTGAAGGTTCTATTTTAGTACTACTGGAATAAAATAGGAACATACAAAATAAAGAATAGAATCTAAACAAAAGGATGAAGAAGGGATTTTTGATGTTATGGAAGGCTTATACACTCTAGAGATGGGCCCACAATAGAATATGTAGCTAACTTTTGCATAGGAGGTAATTTCTGTATTTTTTTTTAAGATCTTCGAAATGAACAAGACATCTTCAAAATGAGAAATATAGTCTCTTCGGAATGAGCAGACATATTCGGAATGAGAAATACAGTCTCTTCGAAATGAGCAGACATATTCGGAATGAGAAATACAGTCTCTTCGAAATGAGCAGACATCTTCAGAATGAGAAATACAGTCTCTTCGAAATGAGCAAACATCTTTGGAATGAGAAATACAGTCTCTTCGAAATGAGCAGGATATCTTCGAAATGAGCAAAAATTGTACTAGAATTGCTAAAAATGCTACAGAATAGCAAAAATAGTAGGGTACATCAAATATTAAGGTTTATAAGGCTATATCACAAGTAAGTACATCCCTCAAGCATTTCAAATCCAAAATTTTTATCAATTTTGTTCAAAAGGTGCAAATAACCGAAATAAGCATTCAAGCTGAAATATTGTTAAGAACAAAAAATTCCATTAGTAGTAGTGCATCTGCCAAATATGGTTTCACAATAAGACTATTGCAAGATGAATCACATGATATCAAGCCTTTAAGAGGTACCTTGCAACACTAAAACTTGTAAAAAGACAGAAAAAGAGTCATACATTTGCTTAATTGAAAAATACTTGATATAGTGCAGCAAGGAGGAATTTCTCAGTTAGCAGGTAGCAAAGGATGTTGTTCACAAGAATAAAACCTACATATTACTATGGCCTACTAATATGCATGAGGGCATGCATTAGTTCAAGTTGGGGGGGATGATGAGGCCTGAAAATACCTCATTATTGCACAATTTTTGACTACCATATGATAATTTAATTGCCAAATAGATGACTAAAATATACTATTGTCAAGTGTTTACATGATTTTATGTTAGGAATACTATATCTCTTTTTTTAACTATTTTCAGCATTTTGTGACTGATTTTGTTTGATTAAGTAGCAAGTAAGAACATGCATTTCAATTAACAAAATGTGGTATGCTGATATCCATTAACTTCTCAATGGTTTTTGAATGTTTTCCTGACCTTCAAGTTGTTTCAAATCCACATTGAAGCCAAAAGTTTAGGACTATCATAAATTTGAAAATATGCAAAAACAGCCATATAAAAATTAGCAAGCTGACACTTTATAGGAACACCTTGAATTTGTCAAGCAAAGCATGAGGATATAGATGGAATGATTTCATAAGGACTACAGAATACATTTGACCTATTTAGAAGCATTCCCACATGGTCTAAATAGGCAGCAACAGGGTATAACAGAGTAGGGACAATTGTGCAACACTGTTGCACTATTTCAGCATTGTTACTTGGTGAATGAAGTGTATAAATTTAGTAGAAACTTGATGTAATCCTTCATGTTGATATTTGAATAATTTTTCCATGTTCTAATTTGTTTGAATTTGCAATAAATTCTAATATTTTACAATTGTGTAGCAAAATTGAAAAATGCAGTAATTTACCATGTAAATTTCAGCAAGCTACAAATAAATTGCAAGGCATGGAATTCACACATGGAGAGGAATGGAGGCTATTGCAATCTGATCCTGAGGACTAATCCACCTAAGAAATGTAGCTAAAATAACTTGAAGAGCACACAGTTGTTCATTCTGAAGATCTTCTAAATGAACAGACATCTTCGAAATGAGAAATGTAGTCTCTTCGGAATGAGCCACTTATCTTCGAAATGAGTTTTTTGACTTTTTGACTAATTTTTGACGATAGAAAAATGGAAAGAAGGTTGAAAATATTAAATTAAAATATCTCCCATATGACTTTGTCGTCCTTGCCATCCAAAGCCACCATTCATGGAAAAGATCAATTTTGATCCTCTTCTAGGATAAACCCAAAAAAATTGCAGCATAATAGAAAGTTGTTTGCAAGATAGAAATGGCATATTCTAAAGTGGAGAAAGATGTGTGAGATATTTCTAGACTCCTCCCATGTACTCCCACCACTGAATATGCTTTCTAAGGGCCAATGACTACTACTGCAACACAAACTATCCAGATTTGCATTTATTTCAGATCCAAAATTATTGGCAAATCACTGTAAAGCAGCACATAGGCTGATTTGAGCATGGGATATGTTGTAAATATTTATATAAATAACACATATCCCTCTTTGGTTGAGCTAGTTAGGAATTAGAATAAAGGAGAGTTTTCAATAGCAACAATTAGGACTATACAACAATTTTCTGTAACAGTTTTTAGCATGTTCTGTCATCAATAAAAGTGCAGCTATTTTATCATTTTCTATTCTAAGTGTTAATTATTTAAGGAGTGCTTTTCACCTCCTTCTAGATCAATAATTATGGGCCCACTTTTAGATCTAGAAGGAGGGATTTTATGGCAGGTTTTAATTTGTAATTTTGCTACAACAGAATTAATAGATTGCTTGCCATATTTCATTTTCTTGTTTTTATTTTGTATTATGTGATTTATGTTTTCTATTATGTTTGTGTACAAAATTTGTGTGTATGTCAGCTAACAAATTATATTAAGCATTTTTCCTTTGCTTTCCATGTTTTCCCTACTTTCTATTTTAGAAACTTTCCATTTTCAGCATATTTTATTTTGTTGTCAATTCCTATAGCAGAAGCTTGACGACCTTTTGTGGCAGGGCATTGATAGGTGTTTTTAGAATAAGTTTCATTTACAAGCATCATTTCAATTATGCAAGAGTAACTAGATTTCAATTTTGCAAAAGTAGATTAGATTTTAATTTAGCAATTTCAATTCATGCAATTGTAGTTAATTGCTAAATTTTGCAATTTAAATTTAGTTTTCAATTCCTGTAATTTATTTCAGTTTCCATTCTTCAGACTAGGTTTAGTGTGACACCAAAAGGCTAAACCAAAATCTGCTTCACTAATAAATGCTTCAAATCTGAATTGCACTCTGCCCTAGCCTTCTATTGTAGACAACCTTGGACACCATCTCGGATTGATAAATCATTGATATTAAATGATGAGACTCAACGGAACTCATCAATTGTTCCAACCATATCAGTGGTGAATAATAACTATTTGGTACAATGGATTCTACCTATAAATTTCGAATCAAGTTGGGAGATGATAAAGCTTTGCAATTTGAAGGTATTGGATCCATGGAGGTTCCAACAAAAGAAGGCATCAAAAATTTGAATGACATCTACTACACTCCGAAGCTCCAACATAATCTACTAAGTGTTGGAAAAATGATGGATAAAAATTACAAACTTGTTTTTTATGAAGGTAAATGTGTAATTTTTGACAAAAACAATTATAATAGAGTCATCACACAAGTACCTATGACCAAAAATAGGTTATTTCCCCTTAAGTTTGGAGAACCGAGGGGTGCTCAACTTGCAAATATTGTTATTTCAAATTCAAGTGTGCTTTGGCACTTGAGATATGGTCACTTGAATTTTGCTAGCTTGAAATTGTTAACTTCTCAAGCTATGGTGGTAGGAATTCCTAAAATTAATGAACACAAGGAGGTCTGTGAAGGGTGTGCTTTTGGAAAGCACTCTAGATCCAAATTTCCAAAAGGACAAGCATGGAGGGCCAATCATCCACTTCAATTAGTGCATTCGGACATCTGTGGTCCAATGCATACAAAAATCATAGGTAATAATTCATATTTTCTCATTTTTATAGATGGTTTCTCTAGAATGTGTTGGATCTATTTCTTGAAAACCAAAGATGAAGCTTTTGATTGCTTCATATATTTGAAGAATAATGTAGAGAAACAAAGTGAATTCATTCTAAAATTTCTAAGGATAGATTGAGGAGAGTACTCTTCAAAGGCATTTCTGAAATATTGTAAAGAATGTGGGATAAAGAGGCAATTCACCACTGCCTATACTCCACAACAAAATTGTGTGGCATAAAGAAATAACCACACCATAGTAGAAATGGCTAGATCGATGCTTCAAACTAAGCATCTCAGTAACATGTATTGGGTCGATGTTGTTAGGACTAGTGTTTACATTCTAAATAGGAGTCCTACTTCTAGTTTGGATGGAATAACTCCTTACGAGGGGTGGTATGGCAAGAAGCCAAATGTAAAACATTTCAAATTTTTTGGTTCTTTAGCATATGCACACATTCTTGATGAAAAATAAAGTAGCTTGATCCCAAGAGTCAAGCATGTATTTTTGTAGGGTATTGTGAGTCTACCAAAGCATATAGACTCTACAATCCAAAGACGCATAAATTTGTACTTTCCAGAGATGTGATTTTTTATGAGGGGGATAATGGGGTCATCAAAGAATTTTTTTTGATGATGAATCCCATGATGCAAGTTCTTCATAAATATAGCAGGTGTCACCCAAGAAAAGCAAAGGCACACCCCCTCCAAGCCCAAGTAGGAGTACTACTTCGAGTACATCAACAACTACTCCAAGTCCTCCATAGATATCAGTAAGTTCTTCACCTATGGATATTGATTCTCCATCAAGAGGTAAAATAACACTACAGCATCATCCATATTTTCAAATGTTGGATAAAAATTTCTAGAAAATATACACTAGGAGTCAAGCTAGTGAAATGAATGCAGTTTTGCAAAAACTTGAAAATTTGCATATGTATGGGGATGATGACTCCCAAGAGCCTAAGGGATATATATTAAATTATGATTTAATGTCTAGTGCATAGCTAGAGCCATCTAGCTATGATAAATCTTGCACTCATAATATATGGTAGCAAGCCATGGAAGAGGAAATAACCTCTATAAAAAAGAATGATACTTGGGAGCTAGTGAAGATTCTAAAAGGAAAAAAATGTGTTGGATGTAAATAGTTCTACAAGACCAAATTCAATACTGATGGGAGCATTGAAATACACAAGGCAATACTTATAGCAAAAGGCTTCACTCAGAAGTATGGCATTGATTATGAGGAGACCTTTGCTCCTGTAGCTAGACAAGAAACAATCAGATCGGTACTTTCCTTGGCTGCCCACAAAGCATGAAAAATTCAGCACATGGATGTAAAAAGTGTCTTTCTCAATGGGTACTTAACTAAGGAGGTTTATGTTCAACAACCTCAAGCCTTTAAATAACAAGGTAAGGAGAACCTTGTTTATAAACTGAAAAAAACACTTTATGGCCTCAAGCAAGCACCAAGAGCATGGTACTCTTGCATTGATGGCTATTTCAAGGAGTATGGATTCACTCGGAGCAAAAGTGAACCTACTCTCTACTACCTAAATCAAGGTATATATATTCTCATAGTTTGTTTATATGTGGATGATCTCATATTTATGGGTAGTAGTGATAAGATGAATATGGAATTTAAACACTCCATGATGAAACAATTTGAGATGAAATATCTAGGCTTAATGCATTACTTACTAGGCATGGAATTTCATCAGACATATAGAGGGATCTTCATATGTCAACACAAATATGCTCAAGATATGATCAAGAAATTTGCCATGGAGCAATGCAAATTAGTTGCAACTCCAACAAGTCATGGGATCCAATTGAACAAAGATGATGGAGCACCGAAGGTTGACATGACCACTTATAGGAGCATGGTTGGGATTTTGATGTTTCTCACCAACACAAGACCTAATATTCAGTATGTTGTTTCTCTTGTTTCAAGGTTTATGGCTGAACCATTCAAGCTACATTTTCAATCAACTAAAATAATTTTTAGATATGTAAAGGGTGCATTGGGTTTTGGAATCCATTACCACAAATGTAATTCTGTCAAGTTAGTTGGCTTTAGTGATAGTGATTGGGGTAGCAATATAGATGATAGAAAATCTACATCAGGGAACTATTTTAGTCTAGGTTCAGGACTAATTATATGGATTTCCAAAAAGTAGACTATTGTAGCATTGTCATCAACTGAGGCTGAGTATATAGCCATCACATATGCTAGTACTCAAGCTCTATGGTTGAGAAAAGTCCTTGAAGATATTGGAGGATGACAAAGTGGTCCTACCATATTGTACAGTGATAACATGAGTGTCATTCAATTGGCATAATGTCCTATCCACCATAGCAGATCAAAACACTTTGATATGAAGTATCACTTCATTCGAGACATGGCAGAGCACCAGGTAGTTGAGCTTAAACATTGTAGCACTTTCAAAAACATGGCAAACATCTTCACCAAATGCATGGCTAAAGCTCAATATATAAAGCTGAGAGACTATCTTGTCAGCCCTCTCAACTTTAAGGGGGAGAATGTTGGAATTTAACCCAACTTTGGGTGGATGGCAGGCTATGACAGCAAGTGTGGACAACAAGTAATAGGATGGCAGTGTGAAGAATTTTAATTAAAATTTTCTTCTTCCCCTAGTTATCTTCTTCTCCTCATTCTTCTCCCTATTTTTTGCATTATAATTAAACCTAGACTATATAGGTTGTAACCTTTGGTTTTTTTTAATTAATCAAATTATTAAGTTTTACATAATTTAAATCAAAAATTGATTTCTATATTGATAACAATGATTGTAATTTACAATAAGAAAGATAGTGTAGGAATATTTCATTTTTATGCTATTTCATTGTTTCATTTCAATTCATGCTAGGATATTCACTGATTTTAATATTTTATTGTTTCCTAGCATAGATAAATTACATTAGTTATTGCTATCTAGTGTAGCTAATGCCAAAATTCTATATTACAAAGATAAATATCAATTTATTATCCAAACTAGAAATTTGGTTTGCTTTTTTTATTGTTAACTAAAATATTCTTTCTTAGTAGAAAATGTGCAACTTACAAGGGAAAAATAAATTGTACTCCACTTTGGTTATAGATTATAATAGTGGATACTAATTCCCCTCTTCTCAAACTCATTTTTTAATCTACAAATAACTCTACTTTATGAAGAAATTTGAAATCATGATATGAAATAAACTTGTCAAAAATATATACAAAAATATTTCCATTGGACTCTTATTCCTTTGGTTTCTCCTCTTCCTTTGGACCTCTAAATTTTAAATCAAAAAGCGTAAGCCTACCAATTGAGAAAATACAAACGACTGGTTACCAAAGCAATACCATATACTAGGAGATAAAAATCATTGGTACAAATTTGGTATTGTATTACATGTTTTACCATATTCAACTCCTTCAAAAATACTATAATAAAATCATCTCCAAATTCCAATATGAATACCAAACTTGAGTCCAACTAATAAAATCTTATTGCCATTATTATATACAAAATCTAAATAAAGAAGTTCAAGGCCTCTTTCTTTAAATGAATTTACTATCACTAATGGATTTTTATTAAAAATTAAAATTGGCTTCCTCTCGATTATTATTTTCCCAACTGCTTCGCTAAAATGATTTAGATGAAATACTTCTATGTCAAATGCATATTGAAGTTTCTTTCACCAAAAATGTGCTTATACTATTAAAACTCACAACTAATAACAACTATATTATATAGAAAAAATAGCATACTTGGCTCAAAGAAATTTGATGAATGACTAACCATGTTTGATATATGAAAAATTTTATCCTTCATATATGGTAACTCCACAACATAAGGGTTATTATAAAGTACTTATATTAGAGGATTTATATGGAAGTATGGTTTCAAAACCTATAACCACAACATTCCATTTGGTTGAACTGATCCAACATATTCCAACCTCATGAGCCTTGCAATAAAATGATTGGAATCTTCATCAACCTTTGCTTTCCTTTTGTAGAGCTAATTTTCCTTTCACAAGTTATAAATTGCATATTAAATCAAAATTACATCCATATGACTTATCCTTTTATGCTTTATCCTATAGCAATTTTTCAACATAATTAGATATGAATTTTGGCTATGAATATCAAAAAATAGAAACTTACTATATTTAGTATTATTTTATTCTATATTTTTAAGACCTTGGGATTGTTTTTTCATGCAATATAAGAGAAGTTCCTTGTTGAAATTTTATATCCTTCCTCTAAAATTTCCAACACTTTTTTGAAATGGTCAAAAAAAAATCCCAAGCAAAATGTTATGCCACCAACAATAGGTCATATGCTTAGATCACTCTTGCATACAATAAAATGTGTAGACACCTAAATCGTGTCATGCTTAGGGATCTGCTCACATAGACACATTCACAATATCAAATGACATAATCTTGGAATTTCCAAGCATCAACAATGGTTCTCACCACTCATTTGGGACCTTTTCAAGCCATCCAAGCCTAGTTGCTCAAGCCAAAAGTGGCTAGATACTATCTTCTCAAGCCTAAAGCAGCCAGACCTTAGTCGCTGCAGATGATAGTACCTAGATCTTAGTAACTGTTGATGATAGCAGCTAAACCCTAAAAGTAGTTTTATTGACAAATAGGCTTAATCACAAGCGAAAGTGACAGTCTTCATTCAATAAAGGTGATCGAGAGTAACTTTGCATTCCTTTTCATGACCAGTTCACATAGGAGACTTGAGTTTACATTTATACTTTAGTTAACTAGCTTCCAAACATGAACAAAGGACAAAATCTTCTAATGCTAACGATCAGTTCACATAGGAGACTCAAGTTGGCAGTTATATTTCAGTTAACTGGCTTCCAGACATAGAAAAGTTAAAAAGCCTCTCATGCTAACTTGCACTACGTATGAGAAATTCATTCCTAGGGCTAGGACATAGACCTAGGGTATCACACTATAAAATTTGCAAGCCTAAGAGCACCAAAAAAGGGATCCATCATCATCAATATTTTATCCATCAATCTTGGTCATTGAGGAGAGATTTCAAGACTTGGAGAGTTCCCTTGGAGATCACGAGTACAGCGAAGCCCTAACGGATTGAAGAGCATAGCACCTATTATTTCAACATTGGATACAAACTTTGGTCCATATATATGGAGCAAATAGTATGAGAGTCACTTTAACGGTCGATGTCTTGGACAGTGGCCCGTAGGCTTACCTTAGGGTTTTAGACATTAGATTCATTATTTTAATATATCATTAGCATAGCATCATTTCATTTTTTTGCATCCATAGCATTAGTCTAATTTGCATTTGCTTTCATTTGTTATATTCAGTACTAACAACCTCATCTAGGGAGGCATTCCCAAACATCTAAGCATGTGTTGTTGTTTCATTGCTTATAGGGCCATAGGTTGATCGGATGAAATCTGCAACATATAAGAGCAAAATAGATCCCTCTAGGAAACAGACCTAGAGAAGGAGGCATCTGTAAGCCCTCATACATTTTTGTGTGTAGAACCGGGAATATTTTTGAAAGCGCACCACCTCTTCATGAAAGGGGTACTATTTGCCTAGTTGTAACCTCATTGTATCAAAATGGGTATCCCTGATAGGGACCAACATGTAACTGAGTTTCAATACGAATAAAGAGATATATATTTATTATTTTTGTGTTATATGCTTTTCATTGTCTTCCATTTCATCTTGGGTTCTTAATACATTGCAAGTATCATAAAAGAGAGTGATGTGTGCATCCCGGGGTCACTATAGATGGTGATCATGGTGGGACCTCTAATGATTTTTCATTTACTGCTAGAATACTAACTTATTTTTGTATGCAGGTCTAGTTGCTCTGAGCTACAATGGCTAATAGAGCTTTAGCCACTTCCACTAACAGCGGCAAAGAACCAACCACTTTGGTCAACAGCAGCCAGAATTGGAGTGTAGTAGAGGTTAAAACACCAACTCTTTGAGCTAGATCAAAGGTTGGTATAGCTTATCTTATATTTTACAGCTTTCTATCTGCTTTTGTGTGTCTAAAATAGAGAACTTAAAGCACATTTATGTTTGGAAATTCAAATAATAAAAGGATAAATAATTAAGCATTTTGTATATCTTAGATATTCTTTTATATTTCCACTAGGCATTGCTAGGAACAATGGCTTATGCCTAAAAATTTCACCCTAGAATCCAATGTGTTATACATTGTACGTTGTTTGCTTGCTTTAAGGCCCTGTCAAAGACCATAGTTGCACAAAATAAAGTGCACTCATACAAATAATAGTATATCATGCATCTTTCTGAATAATGAAATATATTTTTGCACTTAGGCATATAGGAAAGACTCATTGCTGCTATATGATGCACTTTATGTTATGTAAGCTTAAAATGAACACCACACACGCACATCTCATTTAAACATTGGGGAGTTGGATTTCATTACCGACCCTCAATTCAGTCCAGTGACATTGGAATGCATATCCTTCCACTGTTTTACCCCCTAGATCTTCCTAGAAATGGATTGAGAAACTTACTTATAGTGATACTAAGTTACTTGTGGTCAAACTATCTCCCACTATTGGAACAATCATTGGTTCATATTGAAAGAGCTAGGTAAACCCCCCACTAGGTCTTCAATGGTGTACCCTAGCTTCTTTTGAGAAAACCATGTTTGGCATAGATGTACTTGATTGTCACTATGTATGAGTCTTCTCATTATTAATCCAATAACAAGAGCAAGAAATTGAAAGAACAACACATCAAAACACACCAAACAGTTTAGGGCACACTTAAATCGATAATCAAGATAAATATTTTTTTGGTATTGTGTGACTATTCCTAAATTACAACTCAAAATATCAATTCATATACGATATTGTCAAAATAAGAAGTAAACACCCTCAGGATGATATCGAGGGAGAAACTGAAGCAGCTCATACCCATAGGTGAAGTCGTAGTAACATTGAATGACCTACCCGTAAGACTATGAGACATAGCTCCACAAGCCTAAGGGGTGATAACTCAACCCTTGGGGGATCTCCTTGAGAAACCCCAAGTAGGAAACCACATCATGGAACAAATTCACATAAATAAAAATAGGCTTCACAACCATCCTCATCAAGGAGATATGAGGAGACCTCAAGGGCCTCCTTTAAACACATAGAAACATCTCACAGACGTGAGGAAGCTTCAAGTTCTTCCTCCTCACATGGACATAAATAAGGTTCTAAAACTCATTATTCACATAGGGATGACGAGACTGCTACATCTCCATCCACATGGAGAAAACATGTCACCACAAAGACCTCTTCATCAAGAAGGCAAGCAATAATTGTAACACCTCAAGATTCACAAGAAAAATATGAAATATGTCTACCCACTGATGGGTAGGAAACTAGAGCTACATCTAGTCATGGGAATCATATAGAATAAACCCTTCACACAAAATGAAATATTCCCATAGACTATGAATTCATAGGAGTAAATGGCACCCTATGGGACCAGCCATGGAAAATTAGATAGCTAGACAGGTTGGATTGGTTTCCTACACGGCCAACTCAAAGAATTGTAGCTACTAAGAACTCTACATCTGGAAGATCATGAACTATGACTTCTAAACACATATCTCAGTTTGGGGGTACCTTAGAGAAACCTCGTAGTAGATGCACAGAGTCTAATCTTAGGGATACTTGACAGTACACTGAACAAGTCACATTAGCTAGCAAGAGTAAAGGTACAGTATAAACCTCCTTGAGGAATCTACGAGTCAAGACAACAATAACAGAGTTATATAAACATGAGTCTTCTGTGACAACATAAACTGATAAAATTAGATGGTTAGAAAATGTATTACGTAAGGAGTGAAATCTAGTGGAGGCTCTTGAATAGGATAAACAAAGAGAAATACTCTTGCACCAACATGAGTAGCGCTTAAGAGAGTAGGCTTAGTGGCTAGCTCTTAACAATTTATAGACAAATGATGGTGACCACCAAAGAACTAGATGAACTGACTCACCTAAGGAGATACACACTAGACAAGATAGCCCACAACGAAATCCCCCACAAAACCACAAACAAAATCCAACTAGTGGGGAAAGCGTAAACATAACAAATGAGGATCACAATCCTGAGTCCCCTCATAGGTGGAAGGAAAATGGAATAAATCAAATGGATAGAGAGTTACCTCCATTGCCACTGCGAGTAGGCTTACAATAGGAGGAAATATGTGCATCAAATACATTTCAAGAACTTGGTAAAAATATGAAAGCCTTTGAGAAACAAGGGGCAGCTGAGAACTCATCAACACTGAGCAAAATCCACAACCAACCATTATGTCCATAAATCCCTAGCCCTCCATATCCTAAGCACTTTGAGATGCCTAGGTTAGAAAATTTTAAGGGTGAAGAGGATGCACAAGAGCATGTCACCAATTTTATCAATGCTTGTTTTCATATTGAAGACAATGACGCTCTCATGCTAAGAACATTCATAATGATATTTTTAGGTGCTGCCACTCAATGGTTCAACCAACTACCTAAGCATAGCATAACCAACTTTGAAAAACTAATAAATGCATTCTTAAATCATTTCTCCTTTGGTGCTAAGAATAAGGTGAACCTTTCAGACCTAGCCAACTTGAAACAATATGATAATGAGTCAGTGATGGATTATGGGAATCGATGGATAAAAGTCATGGTAAAATTATCATTCTCCATTCCCATAGAAGATATCATTCTCATGTTCACCAAAAGTTGCTCTAAACACATCTCCCTCTTACTACAACTTCAGTAGTATCCTTCATTTGAAGAATATTTGGCCCAGGACAAGCTCATCAAAGAAATAAAAGTAGATGAGGGAACCATTAAACTTTGAAACAAAAAGTAGTGAAACAAGAATGGTAAGAATGACAAGTACAAAAAAAAGTAGGCCAACCCTGCTCCAGTCAATCAAGTCATATTGGCTACACCCAAGGATGGGGGTGCACAACAACCACAAAACTATCAAGCACATCCCCCGCCAACCAATTATGACCAAAGGAACAATTAAGGGTGAAACAGGGAATGCAAGTTGCCTCACTATTTCGCGCCTCTGACAGAATCAATGCAATCAATCTTTAATCAGTTGAGCGAGGCCAGGAGGATAAAATTTCTTGATATACCTCTTATATATCCCAACCATCCTAAGCCAAAAGGATATAGGTAAGATCAATTTTACCCTTATCACACGATATCGGGGCATGACATTAAGGCTTGCGTTGGTTTTAAGCATCAAGTGCAAAATATGATTGAGGCAGGAGAACTCAAAGTTGACAACCCACTAGCTCTCGATAACAAAGACATGGGCATATAAAGAAACCCATTGCCCAATCATGAGGCCCCTAGAGAGCAAGGGGCCCAAGTCAATCAGGTTCAAGCTAATATACCTACGCACAGATGCATTGGGATGGTTGAGATTGTTAACATAGCAACAAGGACTAGGTGGTATGGTCAACCGTAACCGCCTGTAGCTCCCATGAACGTCCCAGTCACACCTAGGCAGAGGCAAGACAACCTTCTAGGTCCACCAACATGACCTGTGGTAACTATTCGAAGTAGATTGGAGCAAAACCTATAGATGACTCTAGCTAAGTTATCCATCTATGAGCTCATACAATAGCCCCCAAAGCATAGGGAAACTCTAATGGAAATTTTAAGGACAATTGAGCTCCAACCATAAGATGTGAATGCATTCACTCACTTTGTGGGACAAGTACAAGAATGCCAAGAACCTGTAATTCGATTCTATGATTGTGATATTAAGACAGTACCTACTGCCTTACAAGACCCTCTGTTGAACATTATGGCAGTAATAAATGACTTACATTTCAAGAGGGTCTTGTTTGATACAAGTTCATCAATAAACATCATTACAACAATAGCAATAGAGCACCTCAAGATCCCCAAGTCCAATATCGTTCTAGGAGCTTACACATTGAGAGCTTTTAATGATGCTTTATGCAATATTGTGGGAATGATAGTCCTACCCATAAAGGTGGGGTACAAGACCATCCCTGTGATGTGTCATGTATTGGAAGGATCTATGCAGTACAACATCCTCTTAGGGCATCCTTGGATAAGGGCCATGAAGTGTGTGCCTTCGATTTTGCACCAGTGTGTCAAGTATGTGCATGAAAACTAAGTCTATGTGGTTTTGGCCGATGAAGAGTCTTTTAAATACGTCCATCAGGTGGATGTTCTAGGAGAATTTATAATCCCTTCTACCCACCTATATGTAGTGCCTTCATCCCCAACCACACAAATGGATAACGAAGACAAAAGGGTAAGAAAATACCCATGCACATCAACACCTCCTGGTGCACTCAAAATAGTCAATGCTTCTAAAGTACCATCAATGTCAAAACCAAAAGACAATAAAAAGCTAAAGGTACCCTTAGTAAAATAATAAAGGCCCAAGGAAGTGCCAACCGTAGCCATTACTGAAATTCCAAGTCTTCTGGAATAAGAAGATCTTCAATTTCAAGATGAAGATAGTGATTACCACCCCGCTTTGCCAGTATCATCCGTAGGGTCATCCACGTCGCATGCATCAATACACTTGGCAAACACAAGCATAGGGGAGTACCTTGTGCCAAAATTTACCTTTACACCTATCATCGAGTCTACACAAGACATGGGAAGACCTAAGGACTTGAGGCCATCAGTGGGAATAGTGGTTCCACTTGGAATCCCTCCCAACCAAACCAATTTTGTCTATGTCGGCCTGGATTGTGCCCATAAGTCTACAAACATAGAAGAGGATAGTGACAAATTATTCATGGTAAATGTTCATTACCTCTCTAATCTTGAGTTTTCTCTAAGCTACTTTGAGCATTACCATTGGCATGGCTATGGCCTTGGTATATATGAGCAGGGGCACAGGCGGCCATACGAGCCATAATATCAGCTTCCCTTTGATAGGATTGGGTTAGGCTATTATATCAAAGGTCAATATGACTCTATTACAATGGCATTAGATAGGTTAATCTTAGGGTTGGGAGAAGACATCGATTTCATTCCTTATCACCCCCTAAGAATAGGAAATTTGAGCAACAGACAAGTGGCCACGATAAACGTACCACCACCAAAAATTTATCATCCAAACATCTCAATTGATTCCACCCCAATATGGTACAACTCATGGGATGAGGAGAATGAATATGAAGAAATTTATTATGAAGCGCAACTTGGATTAGCTTACCAGGGGCCCTGCTATTTACAAAGATTCACATGGTCCATACATGATGAGAGTGGGTATACATAAAATGAAAGTAACTATGAATCAAAAGACTTGATAGAAAGAGCATACTTAGGCATGAGCCATCAACCCCTGAATTTGGGGCAAGAGACAAATGCAAAAGTATTCTTCATAAGTGATGAATAATATGAAGATGAAATAGATATGGCCTACTTAGGGCCAATACATGAGCCCCTTGTCTTAGGGTTGCATACAAATTCTAACGATTTCTATATAAGTGGTGATGACTTTGAGGATGATACCGAGATGGCTTATCTTGGGCCTCACCACTTGCAGCAAGTCAACAAGCTAGGATAGATAGAGGTGGCACTATGTGTTATAGACCCTCATCTACAATTTTTGGGGAGACCTATTGACCTAGTTGCCATTCACAAAATGGTCAATCCCCCTCTGCCTTTATTCAGAGAGCGATTAGAGCCCAATGATCCTGTTATCTGTCCTATTCATGGGCTAGATCCAAAAATTCCCATTCCTCCAGAACCTCATCATAAGTATGGAATGGAAACCCCTGAGATAATATTGCACCCATGTGGTCCTAGATATTTCATCCCATCCATAAACATGATCTCCATTGATTTGACCACTCCACTTCATAATATAGCAGATCCTACCAAATCATTGCATCTTGATGTAGAGGCTATTGATTGGGATCATGCTAAATCACCCATAGAGCCTGAAGACCTCTTCCCAAATGAATATATGTTACAACCGTTCCATTTTGCCTTAGGTTGTGCATATGATGTCTTCCATGTTGGTTTGGAACCTGAGTCAGTAGGTCCTGTAAATCTCGTCGATGACATTTATTTGATACCCACGCCTCATCAACTAGAGGAGGGGTCACATATGGCTATAGAAGTGACTTTTGAGGTGGACATCAATGATGATCCTACCCAACCAAGAAAATTTAAATTTGAATAAAGTCTATCTCCAGAGGAATAAGCCATCCTAATTCCTCTCCTCAAAGAGAGGCCAAATATTTTTACTTGGACTTACAAGGACATGTCAGGGATAGATCCAAATTTAATCATTCACAACCTTTCATTGGATCCCATGAAGAATCCAATCAAGAAAAAGCTAAGAAAAATGCATCCAACCACCGCTTTTATGATGAAGAACGAATTGCAAAAACTACTAGATGAAGTATTCATAGTTCCTATCGACTACCCTGAGTGGGTGTCAAGCATGGTACCCATGGAAAAACCTGATGTAAGAGTTTGTATCTACATAGACTTTAGATATTTAAATAGGGCAACACCAAAGGATTAATTCTCGTTGCCAAACATAGATGCTCTTGTAGATGCAACCGTAGGTCATGAGATGCTCTCCCTAATGGATGGTTTTTTCGAATACAACCAGATCTATATTAAGCCCGAAGATCAACATAAAATTGCTTTCATTACTCCATGGAGGACATTCTATTACAAAGTGATGTCATTCGGTCTCAAAAATTCTAGTGCCACATATTAGAGGGCCATGACATACATATTCCATGACTATATGCATAATATCTTAGAATATTACATGGATGACTTACTGGCCAAGTCCTTATTGCGGAAAGAGCACATTGAAGTCCTTAGACAAGTCTTTGATCACCTCATAGAACACAACGTCCGATTGAATCCTAAGAAGTGCATATTTGGTGTAAATTTTGGTAAGCTTTTAGGATTCATCATATCAAAGAGAGGCATCGGAGTCAATCCTGAAAAGGTAATGGCTATATTGGAAATGGCCTCCCCTACCAACATTAGGGAGATAAGGAGCCTACAAGGCAATATAGCATCCATCAAAAGATTCATCGCATAATTATCAGATGAATGCTGACCTATGAATTGGTTACTATGCAAGGAGGTCCCCTTTCATTGGGACAAATAATGCCATCAAGCCTTTGCAGAGATCAAAACTTATCTAGCAACACCGCCAGTATTGACTCCACCAAGGCCAGACATACCATTTTTACTGTATATATCGGCTACTAATTTTGCATTCGGCACCATGTTAGCCCAAAATAATTCACAAGATAAAGAGTAAGCCATATATTACATTAGTCACACCTTGGTGATTTATGAGCTAGGATATGCGTATGTCAAAAATTTGTGTTTAGTAGTGGTATTTGCTACTTGAAAGTTGCGACACTACATGTTGAGCCATACGAACTACGTCATATCAAAACAAAATACTTTGCAGTACATGATGAGCAATACATATCACAATACACGTATCATAAAGTAGATCATGCTATTGATGGAATTTGATCTAGAGTTCATAAGCCAAAATTCCATCAAGGGACAAGTAATAACAGATCAATTAGTAGAGGTACCTCTTTAGGATAACAAGCCTCTCACTATAGAATTTCTTTATGATGTGGTCTTTTCATTATCAGATCTTCCAGAACTTGAAGAACCTAAGAAATAAAGAGACATCTCATTTTTATTCAATGGTTTGAAGTGTGAAAAATGGGGTGGATCAGGGATTGTCTTTATCACACCACAAGGTGCCCCATTGCCCTTATCATTTAAAATAGACTTATCATGCACAAAAAATAATACAGAATATGAAGCATTGATCCTCGGACTCCAAACGGCCATAGCCATGGGCATTAAAAGATTGAATATCTTTGGTAACTCCTTGCTCATAGTAAACAAGGTCAAATAACTATTTCAATGCAAGTGCCCACTCCTGAAGACTTACAAGGAACTTGTTGACAGATACCTAGACTGGCTAGAATGGTATGACATCGAGGCAATCCCTCGTATGTCAAATAGATTTGTATACACCATGGCCTCTTTGGGATCCTTTATCCATTAGAATCTATCTGCTAATTTTACAACCATTCATGTGAAAGTGCTTTCGCACTCAATAATACATCATGAAGCTTTGACAATCAAGAATCAGTCAACATGATCAACATCGAGTTAAATTAGGATTGGTCCTTTGCAGCTAGATATTTCTTATAAATGGCACCTTGGGGGTATTTGATCTCTCAAGGACTTGTGGAGTGTGGTGAAACCATACACCATATATTTGTTCCTCAATCCATGTTCACCAACTCAAGAATGCAGGAAAAGCAAGCCATCTTTTCTATAGAAGTCATGGCTTATCAGGATTGGCTTTCCCAACTGTAGGACTTCCTAAAACTTGGAATAGTACCTCAAGGTTTATTGCATACTAAAAGGTGAACGTTCAAACAAAAAGCAACAAGATACATATTGCTAGGATAAATCCTCTATAGATGAGGATATGATGGAGTATTACTCCATTTTCTAGAGCCCGATGAAGCATCCTGGGCAATTTCACAAGCTCACGATGGCACATGTGGAGGGCATTTCAGTGGCATGGCCATCATTAAGCGCATATTTAGAATGGGTTACTATTGGACCACCATGGAAAAGGACTGTTGTGAGTATGTCAAGAAATGCAATAAGTGCTAGGATCATGCAAATCTAACAAACTTGCCATCGCAAGCCTTGCAACCCATCCAGGCAGCATGGCAATTCTCGTAGTGGGGACTAGACTTGATTGGGAATATATCACCCTCATCCTCAAGTCGACACACATTCATCATAATGGCAACATAATACTTCACTAAATGGGTGGAAGCGATCCCCTCAACATCGAAAACTGGACCAAGGATTGTAGAGTTTATACTCCACAACATCATAATTTGTTTTGGGGTCCCTTCTAAGATAATATCAGATAATGGGCCATATTTCAAAAATAAAAATATGTATTCTTTAATCAACAAATACCATATTCAGTATAATTTGTCAACACCTTATTATCTGCAAGAAAATGGGCAAGCAGAAGCCTCAAACAAAATAATAGTCTCTATATTGAGGAAGATGGTGCAAGACAATCACAAGGATTGGCACATGCAGTTACCTCTTGCACTATGGGTATACAGGACTAGTGTACAGACACCCACTGGGGCAACACTATTTTCACTAGTATATGGCACTAAGGCCATCATGCCACTAGAGTTGGAAATTCCAACTCTACGCATAGCATTAAAGGACTTCATAGATGATGATGTCGCACGACAAGTTCACCTTGATCAATTGATGATTCTTGATGAACGTTGAGTAAATGCTTTAGAGCATCTTCACGTTTACCAATATTTCCTTGCGCGAGCTTACAATAGTAAAGTCCACTTAAGGGAATTCAAGGTTGGAGATCTAGTGCTCAAAGAAAACCAATAGAATTTGAATCTGTCGATGCATTTGTGAGATAAGTTCACAGCAAACTGGATATGCTCCTACATGATTTCACAGAGATTTGGGCCTGGATCATATCACCTTATATCATTAGATGGTATGGAGGATACTGAGCCTCTCAATATCATTCACTTAAAGGTATTCTACACATAAAACACAAAAAAATTCAAATATGTCATAAAACACAAAAACATTCAAATATGTCAAAAACACAAAAAAAATCATAAAAACATAAAATTTCAAAATACAATCAAAGGCTCCAAGGGTAATTCATCCTGCTTGGTCAAAATCAATTCAAAACACTCCAAGGGTATTCAAACTACTTGGTCAACTCCAATCAATTCAAAATGCTCCAAGGGCATTCAAGCCGCTTGGTCAAAATCAATTCAAAAAGCTCCAAGGGTACTTCATGCCACTTGGTCAAAATCAAAATGCTCCAAGGGTACTTCATGCCACTTGGTCAAAATAAAAAATCTCCAAGGGTACTTCATGCTACTTGATCAAAAATCAAAAATCCCCAAAGGCATAATAAGCCCTTTGGTCAAAATTAAACAAAAGTACAAAAACAACATAAAAATCAAAAATACAAAAACAATTGCATCTCACATCTTGCATCCACATAATTGCATTGCATTTTCATATCCATTACAATTGCATATGGCATGAGAGCCTTAAAAGTGATACCACAATTTGTCACACAAATCATTCAAATCCATACCTCCATCAACACATGTGTGTAATTGTGTTTTTCAACACAACCATTATTTGTTTCTATACATAATATAATAAGGTTTTTCCGATTAATCAACCACACCTAGTGATCTTATCAACTTTTGTAGAAAACAAATTTGATTAGTAGAAGGTAAGGTCTAGCTATGGTAATGCCTTGGATATTCAAGATCCCGTCACTAATTGAAACACTAAATTCCTAGCTAGTACAAGGAAAAGATGAAATCTGCAAAGCGATCTAGGTTGCCTTAAGCGAAAAATATTTTTTTTGCTTATCCCCCTGTGCAACCGATTTAAAGGTGCTAAGAATTGGCAAAAGGATAAGATTTTCCCTATACAAATCCCTTGCTTAAATAAAAATAAGCAAAAATCCAAAGCAAAGTACAAATTCAAAAATCCAAGCATACAATCCAGATTTCAAAGCAATGATACGATACATAGAAATTCCAAAAAACCTCTCTCAAAGAAAAATCAATCAAAAATAAACAGTGATTTTTATCACTACATATGAGCAAAATAAACAGTGACTATCATCACTACAATAATCCTCGCTCAAAAATAAAAAATCAATCAAAAATAAAAAGTGATTTTCATCACTACATATGAGCAAATATCCAAAGCCAAAAGGAAGCCAAAAAAAGGAATAAAGCTTGAATCCTTGGAATTCACAGCATTGTACAAAACCGGAAGGAGAGATCCTTATGCATGATGATATGTCTATCACAATTTCTTCATGCATTTGTGTAGACCAATGTTTGAATGTGGATGAGCTAACTTAGGTAACCTAATATTGCCTAGTGGTCTAGTCCAACTAAGTCCAACTTAGGATGAGAAGAACACTTGAGAATCCCTAATCTTAGCAATGGGCTGAAAGAATCTCGCCTGACATCGGAGGAAATGCTTTATTTCTATCTCACAATATAAAATTCACTTGCACACACAGAGATCATGAAAAACCAGTTCCATGGTAAAAGCCTTACTTTTTAAAAGTTTAGAGTGGTCAGTAGACAGTTTTTGGTAGGGTAACTAGAGTTTTTGAATCTCCAAAAAGCCCCAAAAAATTCTTACATAGCAACAATTCATATCATCATTCACACCACCACTTTCTTTATAAGATTCTATAAATTATGGGGTATCAACATAGTAGTACAGATACCGCATATATATTAGAAATAGTATATAGATGACCACTGACTACTTTATATATTTTAATTTATAGAAACTTATCAATAAAATACATTACACACCATTACATCTCATATATGAATACTTAATCAATTCTTATGATAAGAGTGATTATTTAAATTCATGATTATTTTTTTACTTTCTATGGTATCACCTATTAAGATTGTCAATGTCATATGCATTCCATATGTTTTAAGTGATTAGAGCATATAGGTTCATTTATACCATCCCATCACATAAGTTAGATTCATACAATTAAAAAAAAATTAAACATGCATTTAACAATAACATCGCATCCACAAACACAATTCATTAATCATCCATCATCACATCATAAAGCACATCATAAAACATATAGGCAATATCCATTTGCATACAATCATGAATTCATAATTCATCATAAAAATACATCACGTCACATCATCAAATCATATAAGCACCTACACATCCATATAAGCATTTACAATATCATCTATCATCTAAAATATACATAAAATCATCATAATGTCATCATCACATCACATCATAAAATAAAATAACAACAAAAGCATGAGCAATAAACGATACACATAATGAGTCATAATGCAAATATATCATAAAAGTATGTGTGTCAAGTCCATGGATGTACAAAAATACCTATCGGCTACAGTCATATAGGTCAGTTGACCTCAAAAATTAATCAAAGCCAAGAGCATCATCAATCAAATATTGGGTCTGCATCCCCTGCAGCACTACCCCCTGTGGTTGGATCTCTAGGATAAAGGTGTGATATGGACCCTACTAGTCTCTTTGTACAATGCCAGACCCCATGACCAGGCCAAATGGAATACTGACCTATTGTAGAGCTCTTGCTGACCTGTGACCCACCTATAGCCCCCTCTACCTAGGGATGGATCCTAGCCTCCTGATCTACCTCGAGAGAGTAGCAATCTGGGTTACGTCCTTAGCAATCTGAACATCACTCTCATCCAAAAAACCCTATAGATGATTGATCTCATTCTTAAGAGCTACCCTTGAAGGATCCTCAAGATCAGGAGGAGCAATAACAACCTACATTTGGGTAGCTCTTATAGCAACCTACAAAGCCTGTATCTAGTTTGACAGCTATGCTATAGTAGTATCCCTTTGAGCTATGATGGTGTCACATTGTTGTACTTGTATCTTGGCCGACTGGAGCTTGGCCTCCATATCATGTAGTTGTGCCCTAAGAGGATAATCTCTCTCCTTAGGCTCCATATCCTCCTCTGCCTCCTTAGGAGCCTCCTGCTCCTCCACTACCACCTGCTCTACTTGTTGGCCCCATATCATAGTACTAGCATGAACCCTATGCCCTAATAGGTTTGCCCCATCTACACCATTATCCTCTTGGTCAAAACTACCCTCACCATACCACATCAAGTCACCCCACCATCGTGCAAATTCCTCTGTGACTCCACTAGCTAATCTAGGGTCAACATCTGGGGCATCCTCCTCATTAGCCAACTCTGTAACCTATCAATAACAGAGGTATTTCTCTACTCTGATGTGCCTATATAGAAATGGTATGAGTGGCACATCCTACTGCAACCCATATTGATGAATAACATGAGAGTAGAATAAATGATCTTGGATGTTAACCTTGCAACCAATGAGCCATCGCTAATGTCGTGTCCTAGCAGTAAAGTTGTCACGGTCATCCCAAGAAGGATACTCATGATAAGGGCACCATATGATATCTCTATCCTAGAGTCCTGTGAAAGTATCACTATAATGAGTCATCTCCCCTATGAATGTGCAGCTCTTATGCTCCTCACTCTCTCTGGCCCACCTAGCACCATAGCACTTCATCCTCCTATCCACATCTATGATCTCAATAGGAAGCCCCTTAGGGTGATCTACCCTAATGTGCTCCCATCCCTAGACCTGTAGAAGCCAACTACAGGTGATGCTGATGTGACCCCTCTGGTGGATGTGGTATAGCTCATCATAACACTAAGCTAATAGATACCTACCCCATGCATATACGATAGGCTCCTTACTATCTATCAGGTCTTGAACCATCGCAATGAGGTTCCAATGGAACCTCAAACTTGAGCAATCTCGGATGAGGATATTGTTGATGACCTTCAGCAGCATCGCTTGCCTTGTTTTGAAAACATGATCCCGGTACCAGTGAATGATAGACACTCCTCTAGACTTGTTGTCCTTGAGAGCATCCTCAGAATGCCTCCTAAACACCCAAGTGAATATGGCCACCTTAGCATTAGTGACCTAAGAAACAATAGCCACTCCATCAAAATGGATCTGAAAGATCTTGTACACATCCTCTAGTGTAATGGTCATCTCATTGGTCGAGATGTGGAAGGTATTAGTTCGAGAGTCCAAGTGATGGGCCAAAGTTGTAAGGTAATCGTGTTTCGATATAATGTGAGGTAATTTGGTAACATACTTGAGCCCATGAGCCTTAAGCCACCTCCAATACATGTCATCCAAAAGAGGTAGGAGGTCACTCATGAGCCTCAGGTCCTAAGCTTGAGTAGTAAGGATCTAAACAAAGCAAAAAAAATATGAAACATGACTATAGTGCACTACAGGCCAAAGAGTAGTTCAAAATTTTCAAAAAAATAAAAAGCTATCTCAAAAATTCAATAAAAAGCAAAAATATTGTGCAAATTTGGCTAAGGGGAGTAGCCGTTGTTGCCTACAGTGGCCATAATCTGGTCGTTGGAGACAGTAGTGGCCAAATCCCAACGATCAAATTTATGACCGTTGGGGTTCAAACTTAGCCACTCTGAGCGACAACAGCCAAATTTTTACCACTCTGAGTGACAGCGGTCGAAGGGTGACACGACAAACCCGTGAACTCTAGGTTGTAAAAATTAAAAAAATTAAAAAAGAACAAAATGGGGACCAACCCACCACTTAAAAACCTATGCTAAGCCTAACCAAGGATTTTGTTCATTACCAACAAGTTTAGTGAGGTTCATTTGCCAATTACTTAGTGAGGTTCAGTTTTACCTAAAAAAAGGAAAAGAGGTTAGGGTTTAAAAAATAAAATACCCAAGAAGCTCCAGCTCCTCCAGTAGTTGATGTCTCGCCCTGTGCAGCCATGTCCTCAATGCAGGTAGCTTCAAAAATTGCAACTATCACTATCTCATCAGAGCTCTGAAAAGTGGATTGACATCAAATTAAAATGATAGGTCAAAACCCTAAAATGCTTTTTTTTATATTTTTAAATTATGCCTTGACCGTTGCTGATGTCAGTGTCCCAAACTTTATGGTCGCTCAAGGCAACAACAGCCACAGGCAGAAACTTAGAGGCCGCTGGACCTGACAGTGGCCTGCTCCATAGGTAAAAACAAGAAAATCCCTTCCATGGAGGGGTGACAAAAACATTAAATAAACACATTTTGATGAATTGAAGTCATCTTAATGACCAAAATAACAAAAAAAATTGCATAAAATCATAATCTCAAGCAGGCCTCGTACCCAATTGCTTGCTCTATCCACTCGGTGAGTGCAGCGATTCACACTCCATGCATTTCGATGAGATGAGAAGGTTACCATAAGGCCACTTAGGAAAAAATCATTTCATGTTGGAATTACGATGTGCCACCCTTCAATCCCGAAGAAGACCAAGATGGTTGGACTACTCCACGAGTGCGAAAGGATCATCTTAATTCCCCTATGATATCAAAAAAATTAAGCTAAAGTGATACAATATAAACATAAATAGAATCACTCATCCTAACTCTCTAAGAAAGCTATTGATAGCTGGACCGCTCCTCGAGATAGGGATAGATGATTATCATAAACAATTGGAATCACACTTGGATGTGGGATTGCCCATTAAAAGCAAAAAATGCTAGAAAGGAACCAGATTAGTCATATTGGTCAAGTGACTTGTCGCTTCATTCATTGTCATTTCTTCACCAATTCATTGTGCAAGGAAGTAGTTCAAAACATCAACATAATCATAATCAAAATCAACAAAATATCACTCGATCATATAAAAATTGTGTTCATCCTGCAAATCATTGCATATAACAATCATAAATTTCACATTTTTGTTGGGAACATAAGCAGACATGACATCTTCAATTGTAGCTCTCCTACCGATCAAAATTGTTGTAGCAGCTGAAGCTACCCGATTGATTTTGAGGAATGAGTGCAATTTAACATGCCCAAGCCACTGAGCTAAGTCCTCTGAATTTTGAGGCAATGATTCAAGGGATGCACACAATCTTGCATGATTGGGCCATCCAACATTGATCACCATACACCCTACAAATAGATCAGTCTACGTTTTTGCTCAACGTTGTGTTTTCCACACCGTGCATCACTAAAAGAGGTATTTGTAGACACATAAATAGTGTCATGCTTAGGGAAGCTGCTCACATAGACACATTCATAAGATCAAATGACATAATATTGGACTTTCCAAGCATCAACAATGGTTCTCACTACTCATTTGGGGACTTTTCAAGCCATCCAAGCCTAGCTACTCAAGCCAAAAGCAGCCAAATCCTAGATTCTCAAGCCTAAAATAGCCAAAACTTAGCCACTGTAGATGATAGTGGCTAGATCTTAGTCATTGTAGATGACAACGGCTAAACCCTAAAAGCAGTTTTATCAATAAACAGGCCTAATAACGGGTGGAAGTGGTAGTTTGCATGCAATAAAGGTGAGTGGGAGTAACTTTACATTCCTTTTCATGACCAGTTCACATAGGAGACTTGATTTTGCATTTAGACTTTAGTTAACTAGCTTCCAAACATGAACAAATGACAAAAGCTTCTCATGCTAATGACCAATTCGCATAGGAGACTCAAGTTGGTAGTTATATTTCAGTTAACTGGCTTCCAAACATAGAAAAGACAAAAAGCCTCTCATGCTAACTTGCACTACACATGAGAAATTCATTCCTAGGGCTTGGACATAGACCTAGGGTTTCACACTATAAAAGGTGCAAGCCTAAGAGCACCAAAAAAGGGATCCATCATCATCAATATTTTATCCATCAATCTTGGTAATTGAGGAGAGCTTTCGAGACTTGGAGAGTTTCCTTGGATATCATGAGTACGGTGAAGGCCTGACGGATTGAAGAGCATAGCACCTATTATTTCAACATTAGATACAAGCATTGGTCCATAGCTTTGGAGCAAAGAGGATGAGAGTCACTTTAGCGGCCGTTGTCTTGGACAGTGGCCTGAAGGCTTACCTTAGGGTTTTAGACATAAGATTCATTATTTTAGCATATCATTAGCATAGCATCATTTCATTCATTTGCATCCATAGCATTAGTCTAATTTGCATTTTCTTTCATTTGTTATATTTAGTACTAACAACCTCATCCACGGAGGCATTCCTATACATCTAAGCGCATATTGTTGTTTCATTGCTTACAGGGCCACAGGTTGATTGGACAGAATCTGCAACATACAAGAGTAGAAGGGATCCCTCTAGGAAATAGACCTAGAGAAGGAGGTATTTGTAAGCCCTCACACATTTTTGTGTGCGAAACTAGGAAGCTTTTTGAAAGCGCACCACCTCTTCGTGAAAGGGGCACTCTTTGCCTATTTGAACTTCATTGTATCAAAATGGGTATCCCTAAGAGGGACCGACATATAACCGAGTTTCAATACGAATAAATAGATCTATATTTGTTACTTCCGTGTTATATGTTTTTCATTGTCTTCCATTTCATCTTGGGTTCTTAATACATTGCAAGTAGCGTAAAAGAGAGTGGTGCGTGCATCCCGGGGTCGCTACAAAATGTCTAAAGATATTATACACTTTTTCATAATCATTTATTAGATAAAAAAAAATTCCCAATCCTTTTGCTACATATTTTTTTCCAATACATCCATTATCCCATGTGATGTGGAATCACATCAAACTATAATGGCATTATTCTTGAGTTCTTAAATAGCACAAATTACAAAACTAAAATCCAACAATTATCTATCTTGAGCTAACCGATAGGCTAACAACTTAACAATAATCCAACGTGAGCTTAATGTGAAGTCTCACATGAATAATAAAAATAATAATATTCCCAAAGTCCTAGATGTCCTCATAATTCCTCCCAACCATGTAATCATTGAACTCCAATGCTTTTACAAGAAGGTGGGAGTGAACATGGGAGTGTACAAGTGCCCAAAATATAGTCCTTGAACTGCTAAAGAAAATGAAGACCCTTTGGAAGGCTCTGCTCTATCACAAAGAGCAACCATCACCACCAAGGAATCAATACCACTCCTGCAAAGGGAGTACCCAAGGAAACTATGCTCCAAGGGCTATTTTCTTCTTTCTCAAAAGTGTTGCATGCTCCTCACATCAATCATGCTTCCAAAAACATGGTGATACAAGTTGGCTTGAAACAAAATCCAACATATCACCTAGCCATAAAATTTGTGCTTTAGTTGGTAATAACCCAAAACTAAGCACTAGACAAAAAATGAAGTTGGGACCCAGGTGTTGTAGGTGAGTTGGAGAGGAGAGGGCAATCCTCCAAGGGAGGTCCCAAGTTCAAATATTCACCCTACCAAAAAGCTAAATTGGGTATCCAAAATCCAATTGATAATGTTGGTGCGGGCAGGGTCGGGTGTGACTCCTGAGTGACTTTGATGGTGTAGAACCCCCTGTTCGTGGTCTCTCAAACCAAGGTGGCTCTGCAAGGGGTTTTTCACTTAAAAAAAAAAATGAAGTTGGTCACTTTTTGCCACACCTTCTTGCTAACCCCCCTATGACCTGAAACATGCTCCTCAACTACTAGCCTCTACCCTCCTATCAAACAAGTACCTGAGTATTGTGGTTGAGTTATTGTAGGGAATATTATAAGAGAATAAAATAACAAAGGCAAAAATCCTGCATGTGTCCTTATGGTAACATTCCCATATTACCAAATTGCATGGATAACTAGTCGCTACAACCACCAAGTGTTATAGAGGAGATTACTACTTACGAGGTTCACTTGTATTGATGAGTGTCGAGTACCACCGATCATGCACTCCATATTAAAAATCCATGAGGACAAAATATTACAAATCTTACAAATGTCTTTGAGCCAAAAATAAAATCCATAATAAGACTTGATGCACCAAAATACAAGGGTTTTAAAACCTAAAATTTGAGGATGAAAAGAGAACTCATTCCTCCAAATCCACAATGAAAAGTGGATACAACTACTGAAAGCATACAAGAGTGCCTGACTATGCACCCTAATTCAAAGCTTTTGAAAATTAGTTAATTACTTAAAAATAATCAACTAATTAAAAAGGTACATCATTAATTAATTAATATTAAATTGATTAAATTAATCAATTTAAATAAAAGCCATGCAAAAATTAAAATCATTGGCATAATTATTTTATGGCCTACCCTGGCCACGAATGTCAACTATGACCATTATAACTCGATGCATCACCTTTGTTCACCAAAATAAATTAATGAGCAAAGTTATGTGCAACAGTCAACTGGCAAGTATACCAGCCACGTGGCACTTGCGCTCAACAAATTTTTGTTCACCTCGGGCTCAACCGTGAGCATGTGCACATGCACTCAGGCTAATGTGAACATCAAAATATGGTCATTTAACTAATGGACCTGTGACCATTTTAAATTTATTTTTATCCACTCCACAATAGATGTGGGATAATGAGACCTAAGAAAAAAATTAAACTCAATATTTTCTCCTTCCTACCTACGTCCCGCTACAAACCGAATGTTACCACATGTTTGAAGACCAATGAGCATCATATATTCTCATCGTGAGGTCAGTAATAACATGTGTCATGCCATTATTGGAATGTATTTAGGGATGTTTTCCTGCATTTTGGGGATCTATTAATGGATCAGCCTCCTATCGATCAAACTATGAAGGCAACGCAAAGTTTTTCTATCATAAAATATGCAGGAAAATTTTGGAATTTTGTAATGTATCCGCCTAAAATTAATGGTGGCATCAATTTATTTATAAATGAATCACCAAATCTTATATTAGAAACATAGATCCCCATGGAGAAATCATAGAGGTCGACATCGAGGTTTTAAAGGTTTTATTGGCAAGCAACACTGATGGTTGTGGCATGTGTTATTGGTGGGCTGAAAGAGTTGGATTTGCAGTGTGAAAAATACCGCATCGAGATAGCTCAATGGGGGTTCAAATGGGGACTGATCGCATAGGAACTAGGTGTAAGACCTTGCGAGGAAACAACAAAATTGTTGATGCCACTCTAAAGAAATTGGTCCACCAAGGAAATAGTGTTGAAAGTAGTAGAAGAGGTCAGCCAAAGAATTAAGGGACTCTGTTATTTTTCTCATTGATAGTAAGGATTGATGTTCTTAACACTCACTAATCACATGGTACAATATCAAATGGATGTTGGCTTCCAAGAAGATAAATCTTTATCCCAATAAATCATTGATGCACATGGAGATGATCGTGTCAATCGTGATTACGAACTCCGTAGAAATATTATGAATAGATCGATCTGTGTCTAGACCCAAAATTATACTATGGGGTAGAGTGTCCACCTCTATGTATCAACACATATCATTTGGGTCACCCTATCTTTGGCCATGGTGGAGTCTCAAAAAGTCCAACCATGGATCATGTGCAAGTGGTTGGTCACTTACTAGAAGGGCTATGCCACGAAGATCATAAAATAATGGTGCTCATAACTGGGTCCAACCTAGATGAGGCCAACAAATGGCCTTAAGCTTACAAGAGTTTGATATATGTAATAGAATAAATCCTTCACCAACAGTGATCACTAATTGGTTAAACAAGTTGCAGAGATCAAGAAATGATTTTTTTGCGAAAAGGGGAGGGGGGATTTCCACGAGGGAAATCCCCCTCACAGGAAGGAATTTCTTGCTCTGATACCAACTGATTTAGAATCACATCAAACTGCAATTGCATTATTCTTGAGTGCTTAAATAGCACAAATTACAAAACTGAAATCCAACGATTAGCTATATTGAGCTAACCGATAGGCTAAAAACTTAACAATAATCCAACATGAGTTTAATGTGAATTCTCACATGAATAATAAAAATGCTAATATGTTCAAAGTCCTATATGTCCTCATCACCATGTATATTGAAGCTTGAAGGAATAGCAACCCAAAGGCTATTTTAATTGACAAATGAAGCAATATCCTAAATTAGTCTAAACCATTAGCGAATACCACCCTTAATTTTTTAAGGGAATAGAACTATGTTGAAGTCCCCCAAGAATCCATAGATCACAATTGTAATTAATTAATGAATTTAACATAAATAAATCAAGGTCATTTTAACAACCATCACAAAGAGTAACTATAGTTGGAACATATACATCTAAGACTCTAATTTTAATAATTTCATATTTCTTATGAGATACCAACAACCCAATTATTTTTTGCTTCTTACAATTGTCCATCCCATTTGAGATCATCTTATACAATTGCAATACCTCCTATAACAAAAATGACTATCTTCCAAATATTTTTGAATGCATCCCTATATTTTTGATTATATATTATTTGTTACATAAAAGACTCTAATCACACTACAAAATCCAATTTATCCTTTGATTTAGATCTTTTGATTTTGTTTTTTCAATAATTTTAGTTTGATTTATATATTTAACCATTACTAAGCAAATTTCATTATTAAAACTGATTTGATATTACCTTCAAGGAAACCATCTAAGAATCAAGAAAATTTGATAGTATAAAAGAATATTCAACTCTCTTTCATCCTTTTTCGCAACTTATTTCCTTTTTCTATTAAGAAACAAATGGTAGTCATGAAGCCCTGTCTTAAAAATCGAGTCTCATGCATATCTAATTTATTAATTTATGACTTTAGAGTACAATTACATACCAAAACATAATTCCATCATTTTAGAAAGAGTTGAAATCACCAACATTGAGATGACCATTTTAGCTTATAGAATGTTCAATAACTCATAATTATTAAGGCCTGCATATTCATTATCTCTTTCATCGACTAGAATTTTATCCTTGCATATGTATCTCACTTTCATCCTATTGCCTATAATATTATGAATAATTAGTTAAGAAAACTGACCATCCCTAGGCTATATCTCCTTTAATAGCATTGTTCAAACTACTCAACTCTTGAAATTTAACCAATTTGACAAATGTAAATGACCTATCATAGTGGTACAATAATATAATAACAATTGTCTCAATCAAAAAAAGTAAGATACAAAATAATAAGTAACCTTTAGACCTTTTTCTTAAAATAAAATATATGCAATACAAATAAATTTGGAGGAAATACTTTATATTTTGTAAGTTGAATATATGGTTTCCTCCATCAAGTTCATTCTAAATATACAAAATTTACTAAATATTAGTTATAAACACCTTTAAAATATTTGTATTGACTTAACTAGGTATTAGTCATAGTCTTACCTTAAAAATTATTTGATGACAATGGACAATATCCTTTGGTGCTATTAAAACATTATGGTATGATAAAAAGCATGAAGTTAATATCATTAATGTATCATTAGTTTAGCTTTGAATTAACACCGACTATATTTGTAGATGCTAAAATTATGTTAAGGTAACACTACATTTTACATGAATGGAAATTTGGAAAGTCAAGCTAATAATACTAGTTTGTGTTTTATATGAATGGTAAGTTAGAAAGTCAAGATAGTGACACTAGCCTCACTTAATTTTAAGCATTACAACATGAAAAATATTTTTTAACTTAAGTTGCATATTTTATTTGCTTTATGAACCAATGATCTTATGTTTTTATTTTATTTTTTAATTTGGTTAAATGGGATTGAAATAGAACCAACTATTATTATATCATTATCATGTTACTATGGTATTTCAACTAACTAGATGATGGTTTTTTGAAAACAATACATATAATGTCAAACAAGATTTGAAGTTAGATCTCACTGTTAAAATTCAATTCAACCAATTGAACTTGTGATATTTGATTCTATAGTCTTGTTTTATACTTTAATTTATATTTTTTATTTGCTTTATTTTCCATAATATTATTTTCTACTTAAGTTTTATTATATTATATTCTATTTTTATGTGTCATGGACTTATTTTTAACTTGAAAGAGTATTTTCCATACTGTAATTCTCAAAATCCATTCTAAAAAATGGTTAACTTGAAACAATTAAAAAAATATATTTTTCAAGAATTTAGTCCCATAATATTAATGAAATTTTATTAACTAAGTCAACTAGAAGATATGTTTATAATACTCTACCCTTGAAATACCAATGAAAATGATTTGTTAACCATGTAAAAGGGAATAGTTTAGAGAAACAGAGCAAACAATATTCAACTATATCAAGATCAACAATTTTCTTGATACACTTTGTGTTAATGTAAATACTTTTAGGGTTAATTACATTATCTTTTTATGTTTCATGTACTTATTTTTAATATGAAATATTCTTTTACATGCTCTAATTCTAAAAATTCATTCTAAAAATGGTTAACTTAAACCAATTTAAAAAGGCATTTTCAAAAAATTTAATCTTATAATATTAACTAAATTTTATTAACTAAATCAACTAGAAGATATTTTTTTTATGAAAGAATGATGAAGAAGATATCTATGGAGGAGCTCCATGAAGTATTTTTCTATTTCCATCCCAGCAATGCACCTAGCCCCGATGGATTTCCTACAAAAAAAAATTAAAACTTTTGGGATTTATTGAAGAGTGATATGATAGTTGGCATTGAAGAGGCCCGAAAAAGGAAGGCTATAATAAGTGAAAAGGTGATAGAATATTTTGATATTTTTTGTCCAATAAGCCTTTGTAATATGATTTATAAGATCATTTCAAAATTTATGTCAAATAGATTGAGGGGCATTCTAGGGTGTCTTATCTCAGATGAACAAGGTGGCTTTGTTCATGGTAAACAAATTTTTGATGGTATAATTATTGCACAAGAGGGCATACATTTTCTTCATTCCATGAAAAACTAGGTATGCTTTTGAAACTAGATATAAATAAAGCATATGATAGGATTTCTTGGAATTTTCTACATGTTATTCTCAAAAAGTTTGACTTTGATTATAGTTGGTGTGAGTATATTAACTATTGTTAGAGCATTGCAAAAAAATTATTTTGATCAGTTTTTCTCCTACTATTTATTTCAAGTTATCTTGTGGACTTCGTTAAGGTGGTCCACTTTCTCCTTATCTATTCATTATTCTGGTAGAAGCATTAGAGAGAGTCTTTTTAAAGGTAAAAATGGAAGAAAAAATAAAGGGTATTCAAGTTGCAAAAAATGGTCCCTCCAAATCTCATCTCTAATTTGTTGATGATACTTTTATTTTGGGTCATTCCTTAGTTAGTGAGGCCATGGATTTCAAATCAATATTATCATGCTATGATAAGGCTACTAGACAATTATTAATACTAAAAAATCTAGTATTTTTCATTAATACTGCCCTAGATTTACAACAAATTATTATGAATATTTTAGGGTTTAAAATTGAAAATTTTTCATCAACCTACTTGGGTATTCCTTTGTATGATAAAGGAAATAAAAATGAGCTTTGGATATCTTTTTTGGATAGAATGAAATTTTGCTTGGAATGTTGGAAAGGTAAGTTCTTAACCATGGTAGGAAGGCTACAACTCATAAAGAATACATTGAAATCCATTCATATTTATATGATGTTACTTTAATATTACCACCAGGTAAGGTTCAAGGTGTATATCAATTGGTTTGACCAAACCCCGTAAGGGGGGTGGAGGTCTAAGGTTAAAATATTGGGCCTCACTAGACTGAACGCTTATCCCTTTCCTGGTACTTTCAGTGGCGTAAAAGGTTTAAAATGATTGTGGCATAGTGGTTATAGGGGTGGATTGTGCAAAGAAATATGTGGTGGCTTCTGGAGCGGATAATGCAAAATATTGTGGTGGCCATAAAATCTAGATAGCCTGCCCGAATTCATGGTGGCTACCAATTCCACCATGTAAATTCAAAAAGAAAATGATTGTCAATAGGTATTGCATAAAAATTTGATAAAATTCAAAGAGACTTTCTATTGGAAAAATTTAGGTTTCCTCTTTGTAAGTGGGATAGGATTTGCAAAGGAAAGAATATTGGAGCAGGATTGTGAAATTGTAGACTTATGAATTTGGCATTAGGAGCAAAGCTTAGGTGGAGATTATTCAAAAATCAAGAAAAGAATTTGGTAAAAATATTACTTCAAAAATTTATAGGTTTTCTTGATGAAATAAAATTATTTAGGAAAATAAATCTACCCAAAGGATCGTCAACATGGAACTTCATATAAGAGAGTTTGTAATTGATAAATAAATGTATTATATGGTTATTCAATGAGGTGAGTTATGCAATTTTTTGGTTTGATGCTTGGTTGAAGCTTTATCCTCTTATCTTTGACTCAAAATGGCAACCATTAGCTCAAGAATGCCTAGCATGTAAAGGTCCAAAGGTCAAATATAATATTATTATGAACAAAAACTCCTAATAGTGAATTTATTTTAGTAACCTGGTTATAGGAGAGGAAATCAAACAAATTATAGATGAACTTCAAAATATGCTTCAAGAGTTTTATTTGTCAGTTTTTACACAAAAAGATGAGTTGGTTTAGAATTTATACTTGGTAAAATTGGGATATGAGGATTTAGAACAATAAAAATTTCCTTCTCCCAAATATTTTCCTTGGAAGAACATTTGGTCATTAGAGGCTCTCCCTAAGGTCTCAACATTTTTTAGTTAGCAGTTCAAAGTAAGATTCTTATAGGAGAAATTCTACAAATATGTGCCCTTCATATGTGCCTTGTGTGAGAAGGATTTAGAAACATTAGGCCATTTACTTCTTCATTTTTCATTTGCTTACACCATTTGGGATTATTTTTTAAAAAATATGGAATTATATTGGGTAGCTCCATCAACATTGGATTAATTATTTCAAATCTATTATGTATTATTTGGAGGATTGGCCCTACCATTATTTGTTGTAATTTATGGCTTGAAAACAATAACATACTTTTTAAAAATAATTTTTAAAATCATGCCCAGGTTTAGAACCATATTATTGCTTCTTTGGCATAATATCTACAAATATGGTGCTCATCATGGGAAGTCTCAATTACCAAAAAAAATGTGTTAATAACTTGGCTATAGGATTTGGACGTACAAGGAAGAGTAATCTACGACAATGAACTTAAAACAAAGGATCTAACTTGATCTATGGTAAAAAAAAAATATCCAAAAATTGGGTTTATAAAAATTAATTTTGATGGTGCTTTTAAAATAAATCCAAAAAAAACTAGTGTAGACACCTAAAAGTCGCACATAGCTACCTCTACGTACTTGTAGATCCTTTTAGACACTTGTAGGTTTACATAGACCATCCTATACACCTATAGGATATTGTAGACCGGTGTAGACTATTTTAGATCCCTCTATACCTACATAGACTATTTTAGACATGTGTAGATATGTGTAGACTACTGTAGACATGTATATACTAGTGTAGATCACTCTAGATTAGTGTAGCATATCGTAGACTTACATAGACCATTTCACTAGTTTATAGGTACAAAACCCTATTAAACTACTCAATCCATGTCATAACCACCTTGCATCCATCAAAGGACCACTCATCAATCACCTAAGGCCACTTAAGCCCTTCCTAGACTTAATTAGGACCCCAAGGGACTATTAGTTCCCAAAAAGTCTTAATTAAAGTTAATTCAAATTCTAATTTTAAATTGACTTCGCTTAAAGTGCACTTTTTGGATTAAAAAGGTTAATTAGGTTCCTAAACCCTCATTATTCCTAATTATTCCCTCCCACATGTGTGTGCACAAAGTTGGTTAGGATATTTCTTAGGAAACCCTAACCTAACCCTAATCTAACCTTAGAGTTGACATATCCTAGTTAACCCTAATCTCTCCTCACACATGTGTGAGGATGATATATTTCCTTAGGGAATGTGGGGATGACAGCTCACAAACCCTAATCTAACCACCATATAACTTGACCTTAGGGTTTATTTTTCCTAATAACAGCTCCTACACCTTAGGTTTATCTATAAATAGTGGGCATAATCCCTCATTCTACCTCTCTCTCTTATTTTAGCCAAAGTATAGAAACTCTATCAAAATACAACCAGATGTGCAATTGAGGATATCTGATCCATATCAGCAACATTACAGCATGTTAGGAGCCCATTCGTCCAGAGATCTCTATAAAAAACCACTTACATCTGAATTTTCCTCTTAACCTACAAATCTAGCACCTATTCGCCCCCCGACCTGCGAGTTGGGTCTACAGGCCTCAAATCACCCTAAATTTGTTAGGTAAGCATGCTTTCATGTTTTTATGATGTTTCCCATAGTTTTTAATACATTTTAGTACAATTTTATTTCCTATTTTTATCATATTTCATCAATACGGGGCCTGACCAAGGTAAGCCCCCAAACACTCTAACCCTATTTTTTAGGTCATAAAATAGGTGATAAAGCATCCACATCAACAATAGTAGTGGCCCACATACATAGGAAGCCCACCTACATTGAGGGACCCAAGAGTAGCTATCAGTCTATTTGATGTTCATTATGAAAGGATTCCCTATGATCCTTATTATAACCTATGAATTCCATTTCAAATGAATAAAGAACAATTTTTTGGACATGTGTATTTACTTTGTACTTATGTTTGAGAAAATAGCAACTTTTGTACATTTCAGCTGGTGGACATGGTTTTTTTAGAAATATTGAAGGAAAAATTCTCCCTACTTATTCAAAATCATATGGAACTTCAAATAACAAGTATGCAAAGGCTAGGACACTTCTTATAGGAATTAAAATTGTAGTAGAAAAAGGAAGGAAACATATTTCAATTGAGGGGGACTCACAAATTATCATCAATACTATTAACAAAAATAGATGTGGAGAATGGATAAAAAATAATATTATTGTTGATGTTCATCATCTATTACTAGAGGAAATCTCTTGGAAGTGTGATCATATTTATAGAGAAGAAAATTGGATAGCAGATAAAGTAGTGAATTGTGGAGTTGATCTTCATCCCGATTAAATTCAAATTTTAGAAGGTAATTGGTCAAGTGAGATTTTATCTCTTAATAAAAATGATGTCAAGGAGTTGATTTTGGAAACTAGCACTTTAAAGAAGTTTTAAAATATATTTAAGAGAAAAAATAAATAAATAATTCTGATAGAAAAGTATGTTGCAACAAATGTAATATTATGTTATTTTGATGGGAGTGGCCCCAAATAGAAGCCATATATAATTTATTAAAAAAAAAAACTAGAAGAGATGTTTTTAATACTCTACCCTTATAAAACTAAATAAAATGATTTGTTAACTAGATAAAAGGGAATATTTTAGAGAAATAGATCAAACAATATCTAACTATATCAAGATCAACATTTTTTTTGGTTACCCCTTGTGTTATTGTAAATACTCTTAGGGTTATGTCATTGTCTATTGATTTTCATAAATGTTTTGTTAGAATTATGTTACCGTTTATGGATTGTCATAATTATTGTCAAATATTTTTATTATCTTTTTATAAGTATCATTTTTTAATCAATTATAAGGGATTCAAATGGGCTACAATTGTATTACATCATGATCACATGGTAATGTTATAACAATATCGGTAATTATATGCATGTATCAGTTGGCAAGATTTGAATCTTGTTCTCCTCAAAATATGAGGAATCTAACCAATTGAGCTAATGTCATTTGATAAATGTTAAAGTTCACAAATAATATTTGAACCTCGATTTAATATGTGGAACTCTTTGCTCCCAACCAATTTCTCTATATCCCATAGGCGTCTTTATAAGTATCATTATTTCTAAGTCATTTATCACATTTTACATTGATATGTGTAAAGTAAAAATGAACAATGCCAATAAAGAAACAGATCAAAGTGAAAGACAATATATGCACAAAATTGATAGATATAATTTATTATAACTCAAGGAGCCTGGATCTCCAGTTTGTACAATAGATTTACCCCAAATCTAGGGTTACAATGCAATGTATGCTTTGATACAAATATTACAATACGAGGGTTATAAAACCCTCATTCAAAAGAACATTGGTATCTTCTAAAATTATTTTTACTCCAAACAATTTGTGGGTGGGCTTGCATATCCCTATGGGACCACCCAAGCTGCAATAGTAATCAAGTAAGATGTCTCCTGTACCTGCAAATAGATCACAACACAAAGAGATTAGTAGCATATGTGAGGGCTCCACTGTGTGAGACCCTCTGAATAATAAATATACAAACCCTAGATGCAACAATGATGAAATATGAACTAAATATAGAAAATATAAGTTGTAAAGCAATAATACCTTGTACCTTATCAGAAAATATTTGATTCATTTGATCAATATATCTGCTTCTACTATTTGATGATGCACAAACACCCATGAGTGTTCAAGGGTTTTTTGTGGTAAACTGGTTGAGGGAAAATAACTTGGAGTATTTGAGGAGATTTTTGGATGCCCTATAGCATTCCTGGAATGCTTAGTAGTATTCTAGAAATGCCTTGGAGCATTCAGGGTTTTCGAGAAGGTGTAGTACAGAACCATATTTTGTTTGTAGGCGTTTTGATGAAAGAAAATGGAGGATGCAACAACATTGAGGAGGAAGGATTTTAGAAAAATTCTAGGGTTTGGATGATTATGGATGAAGGGCTCTAATGATCTCAAGAATCCACAATCAACTTTTGAATCAACTAACCGCTTAACCCTCATTCACAAAAGTGAATGATATTTTATAACTTGCCTTCAATATGTTAGGGTTTCGACAACACCAATAGGTGGTCAAGATTAAATCATGATGAAGGGCTAAGATTATGCATTGATATGTGGCATGGATCAAGTTAGATGGATGGTTGAGATTAATTCTTGATGAGTGGCTAAGATTTATATATTTATATTTATTTATTTATTTATTTATATATTTATATTTATATAAATATAAATATATAAAATATTTATATTTAAATATAAATATAAATAAATATACATATATATAAATTAATAATGGGTGGTTGTGATTGGATGACAAGTGGCTAGGATTTGGTGTCTACAGATGCCCCTTTTTGTATCGCATTACGTGAAACACAATGTAGTGCAAAAACAAGAGACACCTAGTTTGGTGAAGCAGCTTCTTTTCCTTGGTGCGCAAAATCTTGAAGACAAAAAAAAAAAAATTGTAGCTTACCCCCTCAATTGGTGAATGAGTGAAGAATGAATCTCACGAGCCAATTGATAGAATTGGGGATGATATGAATGATGTAAATGTAGGTGGATGATGTATTCTATTTTTGCCCCAATAGATGAAAGGGTTTTTGATGATGTGGATGATATGAATGATGTAAGTGATTGTGGAGTGATGTAGATGATGTATTATATTTTTGCCCCAATATATGAAAGGGTTTTTGATGATGTGGATGATATGAATGATGTAAATGAATGTGAGTGACATAGATGATGATGCAATGATTGATTATGCTCTTGCCCTAACAAAAAAAAGGTTTTTTCCAATTGTGGGTGATATGAATGATGTAAATGAGTGTATCCCAATGTGGTAAATCAAGATCAAATTTGGTTGCCCCAAGTTTGGGGTGATCCAGTGCTTTTGAAAAATATGCCTTTCGGCATCATTGAGATGCAAAATGATGAAAATGCAAGATGATAAAGTAAAGAGAGAGTCAACCTAGTGGTTTTGTGTTCCTAATGACTGTTAATGTAAAATTAATGATGTAATGAAGGTTATCCATGTTTCTAGCCCCACAAAAAAGGGCCTCAATGATAGCTTTTGAGCAAATTAATTTGAGCATAGTCTCACTCAAAAAATGAGAGACCAACAAGATTTTGTTTTTGAATAAGAGGATGTTGAATGATGATATGATTAAGTGTCCTTATGGTGATCTATCCATCCTACCAAATTGCATGGTTATCCAATCACTGCAATCACTAGGGGAATATATTAAACTACTAGATACAATGTTCACTTGGATGATATGAATTATGTAAAGGAATGTGAATGATGTAGTGATTGTGAATGATGCAATGATTGATTTCTACTTTTACCGCAATAGAAAAGGGGGATTTTGATTGGATAATATGAATTATGTAAATGAAAAAGTATCCTTATTATGATCTACCCATCCTACTAAATTTCATGGATAACCAATTACTACAATCATCGGGGGCATCGAGTAAACCACAAAATACAAGGTTCACTTGATAATGCAAGTGATTTTGATAATGTTGAGTGGAAATGCATGGAATTATAGATGATAAGAATGATGTAAATGAATTTGAATATGGATGGTGACATGAATGTGAATTATGTACTAATTAGTGGGTGAATTTAATAATTTTATGAAATTTGGAATTTTATTTGGGATATTTTGAAGCAATTTGGGGTATTTTCGTGACTTTTGGTCACAATCAAGAATTAAATGCCCAAACCAATCCAGATTATCACAAATGAAACAATGTGATGAATTATTGGTATGATGAATGTGGTAGTTTTATAAAAAAATTGGGCCATTTTTTAGGTATTTTTTAAGCTTGTATAGCATTTTTGTGACTTTTGGTCACACTCAAAAATTAACTGCCCAAATCGATCCAGGTTTTAACAAAATATAATATGATGATGAAATGGATGTCTGGATGGATTTTTTGATGATTCTATGGAGGTAAGCTATATTTTTAATCTCTTTTAGCCCCTTTTGTAAAATTTGGAGCCAAACATCAACCAACATTCACATCATGCACAGATGCAGGAGAGTGTTTGCCACTCTGCAGATGTAGGGCAACATGTGAATGTGCCAGGTAGATGCCCATGGGTGTTTGATCATGGAAAAATTGGCTATAAGAGTGTTGTAGAGGTAAAATATGATTCATACTTGCATTCACAATTTTGAGAAGTAGCATCTAAAGAGTGGAGTGAGTGAGTGAAGGAGTGTAAAAGAGTGTGGTGATGGCGATGGATGGCATCGATGTGATAGCAAGAGTGGATATGCAGGAAGTTGGGGTAAGTACACATAGATCTTTTTTTTGGATTGTCCAATGTTTTATTTCTTATAATGAAATTTATGGTAATGTACATTTGCATGTTATTTTGTGTTGCAATTAAGGCCCAACATCGATTCTCACCCATCATACCAAGGGTGAGAAAGGTGCTACAAAAGGTTGATTGATATTAGCTAAGATTGTGTACATTGAGATGGTAAGTGCTGATGAGGGGTACCTTTTTGCCTTGATAGAAAGGTGGGATCTGAATATGGGGACCTTCTAGATCTTGATAGGGGAGGTGATAGTGACCCTCGAAGATGTATACTACATATTTTGAGTTCCTATGGAGGGGTTGTGTGTCCAAGTTGGACATGATAATGAGTATGACTTGAGGTATATTTTTGGAGATGGGTGGAGGGATGTGAGCATCAGGGGTGGAGGGATCAGGTATTTGGAGATGTATGTGAAGAAGAAGTTGGAGGTCCTACCCACCTTGGTCATGTTCTTTCTAGACAACGTGTTGGTGCCAAACAACACTGACTATAAGTTCCCATGGAATATGATTTAACTGGTGTATGATATAATCGATAAGCCTCGAGTGTATGCATGGGCACCAACTCTACTAGCTCAGACTTATATGGAGTTGTATGAGGTGAGGAATTGTAGGTAGAAGGGGTTGGGCTATAGTGTGTTGTTGTATTTCTAGGGCAGGTAGCACTTCAGTGTGTCTCATCTTGTGGGCCTATCCTATGAGGAGTGGTATAGGGATCAATACTATGTATTGAGATGGTGATTATTTGAGGTACATCCTAGTCATCCTGGTTGTAGTGGCCAAGAGTACAAAGATCTATGGGTAGGACTGACACCTTATCAGGTATATTAAAGGCCATAGCAGAAGGCTAGGTTACCCTTATATAGGGAGCAACTACAATGGGTTAGGTAGGCCATATGGGTGGTTAGGTTGCATGGGAGTGATATGGAGCTAATCTAATTCTCATAGGTATTATGGTACTTTAGGATGTGATAGGAGGTACATGAGGCTCCAGTGATCTATAGGCATTTATTGAATGAGTTGAGCCTACCTTGTGTGGAGGAGTGATAGGTGGAGTATGGGGATGATGAGGATATAGATATCCTAGATGTGGATGATGTCAAGACCATGGTAAATTATGAGGCTTGGTTCACTTCACAGCCTCTATGGGTATTGAGTTAGGTGGTTGAGGATGATACTGGAGATAATGGGGAGATAACATTAGATGCTAAGGAGACTTCTCGATGTTAGGGATATTGTAGGTCTAGTATCTGAGTGAGACAGACGAGGAATGTGGAAGAGTAGCTTCAAAATATTGTATGTGATGGTGATGGTGATGGTGGTATGGGGGAGGGTCCAAATATTTGAAGGATCTACTTATACATAACCACATTGAGTTGCTAGAGTGGGCTGCCTCCTCCCTAGTGGGTTCTATTAGGAATAGTGACTCTGGGCATAGTGACTCTAGATCTAGGGATCCATTAGGGTCATAAGGGTCTACCTATAGGTGTTAGCTAGTGTTGTGTGGAAATTTTTTTATATAAGCCTTGGTGCTCCATTGTATATAGCCTTTGAGATTTCATTGTATATAGCCTTCGATATTTCATTGTATATACAATTTATATATATGTATATACATAGATTTTGTGTTATGAATTTGTGTGGATATATGTATGAATGCATATGTATATGTGATGGATGAAAATGTAATGATGATGTGTATGAATTGTGATAATGCAAATGAACTGATGCTCTAATAATCATTCATAGTAGTTTATATTTGTTTGATCATTGTTATCATTGTTGCTTAATCATGGGTACCAATGTGATGGTATGTAAAATAAAAGACTCATATGATGATGTGATAATTCTATGGATTTTGTTTGGTCTTGTGGATGATTGTTCTAGAGTTTTTTTATAGAGACTCAAACACCCTAGTGGTGTCGAAAAAATTCACTAAGTTCTATCTAATTTATCCAAGACCAAATGTGTGTGCAATGAAATTTTTGTTTACCAATCATGAGCATGGTAGTGACTCAAGGCAATCAAGAACCAATGTGTGTGCAAGTGATTTCATTAACCCATATTGAGTAAATTGAGATGAAACCTATCATGGAGGAGACCAAGAAGCTAGATAATCCTTATGTGTGGTCAGAGGTCTCTTCAAGAGATACGTGTTGCCACGCATGAGCATACTCCACTTCCATTCAAGCATCTATAGCCCCGATGGATATTAGCTCCATAGTCCAATGATCTAATATATAAGCTTTGGGGAATCATACTACCTAACCATCTAGATGGAAATGTAATTCTATCCTTACAACTTGAATATCTATGGTGTGTGATATGTAAAAGAGTTAGAGATTTGAGGAATCATATTCTCAACCAATATTTGATGAGAATTTAACCCTATCCTTACTACTCATTCTTTTATTTGAAAGTTTTAATAGTGGTGAAGACCACTATTTTTTATTTTGTACTATGTGCATAATAGGATGAGTGATGATAACTTTTTTGCTTTGAGGTTCAACCCAATAATGGTGTTATATCTCTTTGACACAAGATGTTTTTAATATGTGTAATATGTGTTTGGTTCAAGAATGTTAGATTCAAATCCTAGAATTCAATATTTTCTTAGTGAAAATGTGACTTGGTCCTAGAGAAAACTCAACATGTTTTGGAGGTTGCTTGAAACACTAGGAGTGGCTGAGTGATCGAAAATACCTAGGCATAGCAGAAATTTGTATTGCAAATTATGGTATGGCTTATGAAATGGAAAAATGTGATGGGTGTGCACTTGAGGGTTCCCCTCATTAAGGCAACAAGACTTCTTGGATCAATTATTATAAAAATTGAGCAAATGACCCCTAATATGGTGGGTGAAATACATTGAAATGACATGAAAGTGCTTGTGTAAAATGAATGTGCAAAATGCAAAGTGTATGAATGCAATGCGTATGGATGATATTTTTTTTGTATTAGCCATGTATATATATATAATACATTAAGCATAGAACACTCTCAAGTGGATAATTTTTACTAGCTCGAGCTCTTCTACTCCCTCTATACTAGCAAGCCTATAAGTTCCTTGACCTACCTTTTGTTTAACAATGTATGGACCTAACCAATTAGCCATAAATTTATCACAAATATATGATAATGCATTGGTGTTTTGTTGATTCTCTTTAAGGATAATATTTCCTACTTGGAATTCACATAGATGGACTTTGGCATTGTAAGCACACTTTAAATGATCATGATATACTCGTAAATTCTCTAAGACATTGATTCACATTTCATAAAGGAGCGTGAGTTGATCAAGATGTGCTTGTCTACCAGTATTGTCATCTATGAATTCTTGTAATGAAATACATGGTGAGGGGATATCGAGCTCAAGAGGCATGATATCTTTGACACCATAGACCAATGAGAATGGTGTTACCCCAATAGGCATGTATATGCTTATTTGATAAACCCATAATGCCAAGGGGATATGAGTGTGCTAATCTTGATGATTTTCTTTGACTAATTTCTTGAGAATAGTGATCAAGGTCTTATTGGTTGCCTTAGCTTGTCCATTTGTTTGTGGGTAATAAGGAGTCGAGAAACTATGTTGGATATTATACTTCTCATAAAGTGCTCGAACATCCTTGTTCTTGAATGACTTACCATTTTCAAAGATTATTTTTGAGGAGATACCAAAATAACATATGATATGTTAAATTATGAACTTCATGATTTGATGTCTTGTCATGCTAGTTAGAGGAATTGCCTCAACCCACTACATGAAGTATTCAGTGGCAGTGATGATGAATGTATGTTATCTCGAGGAAGGAGGTGAGATTTTACCAATCAGGTCTAAACCCCATTGTGAAAATGTCCAAAGACTCTAAATAGGCTATGAGGCTTGTGATGGTACATGAGTTAAATTAGCATGTTGTTGATATTTTTGAAATTTCTTAACATAGATGCAACAGTCATGTTCCATGGTAGGCCAATAATAATCCATGCATAAAATGTGCTTTGCAATGGCTATTCCACTAAAGTGACCACCACAAGGACCATCATGACCTTCAGATATTGCTCTTTGATCCTTTTCATGCTCAAGATAATGGAGGAGGACTCCATCATAGCCATGTCTATACAACACGTCCCCCAAGAGAGTGAAACAAGCTACCTTTGCTTGAAATTTCATTTGGTAGTTCATGATATATCATATGGGAGTGTTCCAAAATTAAGGAAGGCTTTTATTTAACTAGACCAAGGCTCATATGACTCTACATGAATAAAGCAAATGTCCTTCTCGTCCTTAGACTTGGCTCCAAAAATTGCAAATTTAGAGATTATTATGACAATTAATGGTTGTACCTCTCCTACAGAGTTATTTGGAATCCAGTGATCCTAGAGAGGCCATCACATTTGCATATCTATTAGTCAATCTAGAAAAACTATCAATCTCATACCAGTTAAATTTTACAATTAATTTCATTGCTACCTCAAGATAAAGTTTTAAGACTAGTTCTTTGCATTGGTATTCTTCGTTTACTTGATGAATGATAAATTGGAAATCACAAAATATCTTGATACACTTTATGGTCATAGCTAAGGCTACTTTAAGTCTTAATATTAAGGCTTCATACTCTACATTATTGTTTATGCATGGGAAATCAAGTTTGAATGATAAAAGAATAGGTATCCCTTGTGGTGTATGAAATACAACTCCTGCACCTTGTCCTTTTTTGCACTTAGAACCGTCAAATAAGAGTGTAATATCCACATACTCTTTAGGAATGACATCTTCCTTATATTTAGTGATGGTAAATATTGAATCATTTGGGAGCTCAATAATCAAGGGTTGATCACTAGGAAGTGGAGCTTTCGCAAGTTGATCGGCTATTACCTAACCTTTAATGGATTTTTGACTGATGAACTCAAGATCAAATTTTTTAGGAGCATTATCCATTTTATGATGTGGGTGTTGTTGTAAGTGTGATACATCATGTAATGCAAAGGATTTTATTTAGCTATGACATAGGTAGTGTGACTTAGCATGTAATATCTAAGTTTCTTAGTGGTAAAAACCACTACTAGGCACAATTTTCTACATAAGCATATCTAGTTTCATAGCTTACCAGTGTTCAACTAATGTAATAGACTACTTGCTCTTGGTTGTTTTCATTATTTTGTGCAAGCATTGTCCGTAAATCAAATTTTGTTGCTAAAACATAAATATGGAAGGGGACCCTTGTATGAGGTGGAGCTAAGACTAGTGGAGAATCCAGGTATTTCTTGATATCATCAAAATCTTGTTAACATTCTTCTATCCATGAAAATGTCGCCTCCTTTTGTAGCAGGTGATTGAATGGCCTATATTTTTCTGAGAGTTATGCAATGAAATGATAAATAGAATGGATATTTCCTTTTAAACTATGCAACTCTTTCAATTTTGTTAGGGGAGCCATCTACATGATGACCTTGACCTGGTTTGGGTCCACTTCAATGCCTCTTGGAGATAATGAATCCTAGTAATATGCCTAAGGTGACATAAAAGACACACTTCTTAGGGTTTAACCTTACATTATGTTATATAAGTCGATCAAAAACTTTCTCCAAGACACCAATGTGCTCCTGTTGGGTTTTGTATTTTAACAATAGATCATCCACATAGTCTTCAATGATCTTATGCATGTAATCATGGAATATGTATGTCATGGCATGTTGATAAGTGGCACCTACGTTTTTAAGGCCAAATGGCATCACCTTGTAACAAAAATTCCCCCAAGATGTTGTCAATGTTGTTTTTTATTGGTCATTAGGATTAATTTTGTTTCCTAAAAAAGCCATCCATTAAATATAACATTTCATAGCTAGTGCAAGTGTCGATAAGAGTATCAATGTTTCATAGAGGAAATTCGTACTTAGTACATGCTTTGTTAAGATCTCGAAAGTCAATACAAATGCATATTGCCCTGTTAGTCTTGCGAATGGGCATCATATTTGAAAGCCACTCAAGATATTCAATGGGTTGAATGAAACCCACATCTAATAGCTTTTGAAGCTCTTTTTTAACCATGAGGGCAATGGTAGGATGTAACTTTCTCAATATTTGTTTGATCGGCTTAGCATCAGGATGTAAGGTTAAGTTATGGACAACCAAGTTAGGGTCAAGACCAGGCATGTCTTTATAGGACCATGCAAATATACCCTTCTTCTTCTTGAGGAGAGCCATCAATTGCTCTTGTTCATCAACGGATAAAATTTTTCCAAGTTATGCTATTTGTGGATTGTCAACATCTATACTAAGGTTCACATCTATAGTATCTTTAATTACCATGTGTGAACCTTACCCAAGATAATGGGGTGTTGGGATCAGATGAATGTCATTAATGATGTTATTAAACTCCTCTAGCATAGTCTCTTCCATTTTTTCCTGGAAAACAACTAGAGCTACGGGTGAAGGAAAGGTTGAAGGTGAAGGTTGTGGAGGAATATAGATGGTCAAAGCCCTTAAAAATTCTTGAGAAAGGATGAACTCAAAAAATGATTGTGGCAATAAAATCCATTCCATATCGATGAGTCTTATGTCAATTGGAATTGGTTTCACCAAATCATATGGGTTACGGTGTGGGGTGAATAATTCAACTAGATTCATGATGATTTTTTGGGAAATGGTGGTTGGCTATGTGAATGGTATGTTGGTATTATCTCCTGTAATCAAGGAAGGAACTCTGAAAACCTAGATAGAAGTAAGAAACACATATAAATACAAATGGAAAAATCCATGCACATGTAATGCAATTTTTTTTATATTTTTGTGTTTTTTATTATGTACATATGTTACATGATGTTCCAGTGAAGTGGATGAGGTGGAGGTGGTGGTTCACCAGTTGGCTTAGCTCACTCTCTTGGGAGAAACAAAAAATATGGGCTAGTATATGGGAAACATTTTGAGGTAGTGCTCATTCTGTTTGATGAATGGAATTATTGGGGTCGATTCCTCATCATATTCATCTGAAGCTATCGACATGACATCATATTCTTCATCAAATTCCTTGAAGTCATCATTGTTATTGGTTTCCTCTTCTAAATTTAAATGGAGGTTTCAAAAATCTTGGTCAAAATAGGTAGTGGAAGAAGGAGAGTGGTAACCCAAACCTAAATAGTCATGCACTTATCGATATGGAGTTTTAATGATGTTGTGCATGCCCTATTCATATTTTCCTAGGCCATATCCTTACCAATTGACTCGATGAAAGTATCATGATGGAAAACCAAACATGTGCTCTATGTTGGCAAGGACTAGATGCTTAGGTTCATCTAGGAAAGGTGGATCGAATGATGAATCAACTCCCCCATACATAAAATTATTTTTATTAGGTTTTGAACCCATATTGTACACCACTTCTATGGATAAGAGTGGGTTGCATGGATGACCATAATTTCTAACAGTTTGGATGCTTAGGGATGCAACTGTGACATCTTGGACCATGTATTCATCAATGATAATATTAGCAAGGTGGACTATAACTTGTGTGGATGTGGATGAGGTGGATGGAGTGGATGTGGAGATATGGAGCTCATGGATGACTTATGGCTCCAATGAAGGAGAATATGAATGGTGAAATGGAATCTCACATTCTTTCAAATGAACTTGCAAGAAATCATCTGGTGGAGATAAAAATAGATTTATGAATGAGTGGTGATCATAGGTGATGTTGATATTGATGATATGGACGGTTGTCCCATTGATTTGGATGTGGAAGGTGTGGATTGGTTTTTACCACGTGCATGTTATCGATTGTGATGAAGGTGGGGGTGTAGAAATGGAAGCTTGATGTGGGGTAATGATAGGGAGCTCATCAAGAATGGGAAATTTAGATAAATAAGTGGTGTGGTGTGAAGTGAATGGTGTGGTTGATGGGCTTAATAATAGGTGGATGGATAGAAGTATTGATTTGTATGGATTAGAATTAAATTTGCAATACTTAAACGGTTTGATGTCCACTGGTATGCAATGAACCTATCACTCATGTACATATTTTAAGCATTGATACAATATTGAAGGGACACATTTCATCTCTTTTATCTAGGGGTGTCCAAGAGGTACATTGTAATCCATGGACCCCTCCAGGATATGGAACATGGTACGCAACATCTTCACCCCCACTTCTATAGGCAAGATAACAGTACCAATTTTAGAACAAAGAGCATCATTGAATGATCTCAAGGTGAATGTGTATTTTATTATGTGTGAGCATAGAATATTGAGATGTTGAATGGCAAAGGTGGTGATGATGTTGATGTATGAGCCAATGTCAATCATCACTTTTTTAAAGGAATTTCTATTAACTTGAGCCATAATGTGTAATGGAGGGTCTGGCAATTTTGATGATATTAATTTAATTTCAAAATCATAGAATGTGATAGAAGGTTCCATACACGTTCGAATACTCCCCACAAAATTTTTAAAGGTATTAGTGTCTTGGGATTGAATTTTAATGGACTTTAAAATTTATATTTATGCCTCATGGTGTAGGGGAGACTGTTGTATGAGCTCATAGATGGATAGTTTAGCTGAAGCTATTTTGAGGCTAGTTGTTAGCTGGCTATTCAAGGAGATGATGGGTATTTATGGATGGCTTAGAATATGAATGGGATGGGATGAATAACTTGGAAGGTGGATATATTGGGATGAATTGACAAAAAAATAGATGGGTGATGATGAATTGGTAGGTTGTTGAGACACACTTTCTTGTGGTGCCATAGGAGGTTGAACTACCTAATGTTGTTCATTTTGTCGATTGGTGCTTCTTTGACCTCGGGTGACTACATGAATAGCCCCCATAAAACCTTGGTACTATTGTACATGATTAACTTGGTTAGGAGTCATAGTATTTGGTCCCCCTATATTTTTTTGTTGTTCCTCATGATGAGGAAGTGGCGTTTGGTATATACCAAGGTTTTGGTTTTGTTGAGCCAAGGGACTATCAAACTTAATGGCCCCTAGGTCTATCAAATCTTGCACCATATTTTTAAACATAAAGCAGGTGTTAATATCATACCCTTTATGATGATGGAAAGTACAAAACAAGTGCTCCTTATAGTTCTTGCCATGTTTGACTTGATCTTCTGGTATGATTTTGGATAAGGCAATAGCATTAGTGTTATACAATTCATGAAAGAGGGAGGCGTATGATTTAGGAATGGGTGTCTAGGTGTGGTCTTATAAAATAAATTATCAGAGTTGATGATTATTCACATTTGGAACTATGTTATGAATTTGTTTAGGTAGGGGCACCGCTTGATAATTGATTTTTTGCGGTTGTTGCGGTGATTTATGTTGTTGGTATTGACTATGGGTTTGTTGATTTATTTGGATTTAACTCAAAACCACTTGATTTACTTGAAATGGCCAAAATATTGCATTTGATCTAACAACATATTAATGACACATGTTATTCAGGAAAATGTATTTTTATTCATGTAAAGAGTGCATAGGTTACAATGGGGGCAAATTCCCCTTTATCCTTTCTTTTCATAAATATTACAATAGGCCTGATGCCTTCTTTTTGCGTCCCTCAGTGTAGATGGGCTTGCGTACCACCACGGGGTTGTAGTTTGTAGTTGTTTCCCTCCTTGGTTCTAGGCTAAACCTACAAAAAGGGGTTAGTTCATTGGGGGGCTTGCCTTAGTCAGGCCCCATATTAAGAAAGACAAATAGACTATAAAAACATGATAAAAACTGAAATAAATTGTGTAGAAGGTCATGAAATTGCAAAATGAAGGTTACCTCCCAAATATGAGCTGATTTGGGACCTGTAGAACCAATTCACCACCTAGGGGGTGAACCGGTGTCGGATTCATGGGGCGGGGGGTGAATCAGACTCTGAGTGTTGTTCTACAAAAACCCTTCGGTGGAGAGGTTCCTTTGGTGTTGTATTGCTGCTATTCAGGTTCGGATCTACTTTGCTATGCTTCTATACGTATTTTGGTAGAGTTTCTGTACTTTGGACATAAGTGGAGAGAGATCTAGAATGAGGGTTTGGGCCCACTATATATAGAAAATGGCAAGGTGCAAGGGGGGAGTTAAGGAAACTAACCCTAGGCTGAAGTCTAACTAGAGTTAGGTTAGGGTTTGTGAGGTGGCAACCTCACATTCCCCATAGGAAATATCCTATCCTCACACATGTGTGAGGAAGGATTAGGTCTAATCAGGATTAGGAGGTCCTAAGTCAAATTAGGGCTTGATTAGGGTTCTTAGGAAAATATCCTAACTAACCCTAATTACACACATGTGGGAGGGTGCAATTAGTGTTAATTAGGGATTAAGAGTTTAATTAATCAATTTTGCCCTAAAAAGGGGACTTAAGTGAAGTCAACATTAAATTAGATTTTAGGAATTGACTTGATAATTGCTTTTGCCAATTAATAGCCCATGGGGGCCTCAATTGAGTGCAAATAGGCTTTGTATCACCTTGGGAAGCTGATGGAAGGTATCCCGATGCATGGGAAATGTTTGTGATGTGATTCTGCTAACTTATTAGGGTTTTGGACCTAAAAACTAGCAAAGTGGTATGTGGAAGTCTACGCAATGCTACGATAATCTACGGTGATCTACGCATGACTACGGCTGCATGACTACGCATGACTACAACAATCTACGCATGTCTAGGATGATCTACCATAGCCTACATTGGTCTACGATAGCCTAGGGGTACCTAGGATGGCCTATGTGAACCTACAAGTGTCTGAAAGGATCTACAAGTACGTAGGTATAGCAATGTGCGACTTTTAGGTGTCTACATTTTGCCCCTTTTTGTACTATACTGTGTGAAGCATAGTTTAATACAAAAATGTGAAGGGTTTGTGTAGAAGAGAAGGGATAGAAGGAGAATGGGATCCAATCAAAAGTATGTAGCCACTCGAAGCGTGACCATACCAACTTGATCGATAGCCAAGAAGGAGGAAGGAAGAAGAGGAGAAGAGGAAAGAGATAAAATGGAATGAAAACAATACCGGTAAATGGAAATGGATGATTGCGGATGCAACACGGTGGTTTTGTTGAGTCCGTATGACATTTTTGATGTCATACTAGTTGCTTGGGGTAGGCAACTTTTGACTGCTTTGCTTTTGTGACCAGTTCAACATGGTCCAAAAGTATGAATAGAACAAATGCCTATTCAAATATTTGTTGTTGATTGATTGATGAGCACATGGCGACAAGTGTCAAACCATTTGAGTTAGTTAACATTTGGATTATTCAAACGTGTCATTCATTGTGTACCATGAACGGTAGAGTGAAGTCCTCCAAATGTTGCGCTAAATTAGTCAACCGTGTCATTCATTGTGCACCATGAATGCCAAAGTGACCTCTCCATTGCTACGCACAACTCTCTTGATTTAACAAATATCTAGTTGGGATTGAGATTATAATCGTAAGATAATCTTCAGCAAAAAAATTCGTAGACAGATGCGATATCCGCGCTTTTAGATTTTTGGTTTGTTGGTTGCATGCAAAGCTGACTTTGGATATGAATACCCCCTCAAATGAGGAATCAACAATGAGGTGAATGGAATGCAGTGATTTGGTGATGCAACGATTGATAGAATACCAATGCATGATGAAAAATGGTGAACAAGCAGATGAGAGGACAGTTTAGGAGGGTTCCTAGGGTTTTGGAAGAAAGTTGCATGATTTCCTAGGGTTTTGGAATGAATTTGATTGGATTTGGGGGTCATATGCTCAATTCGTGGGGCGAGGGGTGAATTGGATCCTGATTCATGGGGCAGGGGGTGAATTGGGCCTAAATCATGGGGCAGGGGGTGAATTAGGGTTTTAGGTATTTTTAAGGTAATTTGAAGTTGGGAGGGGCTCATTTTGATGACGACGAGCTATGGAGAGCGCATGGGAGGAGTATACGATGACGTGTGGATGAGGCGGTTGATGAGTTCGGATGTGAAGATGGTGAGAGGATGACTTGGAGCTAGTAGCAAGTATGGGGATCCATCGGTAAGTGCTCTTACTTTCCTCATTTTTTGTGTTTTAATTTTCCAAGGAAAAGTGAATTAGGGGGGAGGTTTTCATCTCATTTTGAAAAATTTTGCAATTTTTAATTGAAATTTGAACACATAGTGTAAAACTAGCCAAATGGGTACCCAAAAACGTAATTTATTTTTAGGTTTGACTTGTTTTCGTGCCAGTTTGACCGGGTAATGGGTAGAGTAGGTGTAAAGTTTGACCATCCATTTTTGGAGCAATGGTGTACTATTTTTGGAATGTTATTGAATTTTATCCATAAAAATAGGAAATGGGTATCCCGTTGTGCGACTGTTATATTTTTCTGCCTTCGTTTGGCATGTTTTTTGAATGTGTTGTTTTTGGGTGTAAGTGGGTAAACTTTGACTGTTAAGTTTTCCACCGTAGGTATGGTATTTCTAGAAACTGATGATACTTTCACCGTAGAAGGGCAAAATGGGTATCTAAAAATGTTATTTGTTTTCGTAGATGATTTCATTTGGCCTATGTTTGATTTGCGTGCCAAGATGTAGGTAGTGTTAAATTTGAAAGTAGCTGTTGGGAGCCCGATTTGTACTGTTTTCAACATCTGTTTGAACTTTCACCACGAAGTGGGCAAATGGGTGTTCAAAAATGTGACTGTTATTTTTGTATTGTGTGTTTTGGCGTATGTTTCATTTGGGTGTTTGTGTGGTAAGATTGACCTTGAACTCCGCGATGATTTGTATATTGTTTTTGAATTTTGTCGATATTTTTACCGCTAAGTGGGCAAATGGGTATTCAAAAATATATTTTGTTTTTGTATGTTGGATGAATTGACTTTGTTTTGAATTTCGTGCCACAGTGGGTATGTGGGTAATTTTATTTTTGACTGTTGGAAGCCAAATAGGTACTATTTTTCGCCTCTGTTTGAACTTTTGCCATGAAATGGCCAAATGGGTATCCAAATAGGTGACTATTTTGTTGATATGTTTTGACATGTGAATTGTACATTGTTTATGTCTCGAAGTGTGTGTCAAATTAAATAGTTTAATTTGTAAATGTGATTTATGGATTTTTATTGGATTGCATCGTTGTGTTGATGACTAATGTATATTTTGTTGTGTTTGTTTGTGGATGAATAGGTGAAGATGCTCGAGCCTCGTCATCGTGTACGAAGGATGAAGAGCAATTTTGATGAGTTGATGAACAATGCTAATGATTTGGCATGGTTGGATGCCATATGGTTCAGAGGTGTCTGGGAGTGCAAGAGTATCCATGCCAATAGGGCATATATATCCACATAGGAATACCTTTCATTTTACCACTAGGGAAATGACAATCACATTGGAGGATGTTTATCGGATTTATAAGTTACTGATTGAGGGTGTTCCGGTCAGAGCAGCACCGGATACTAGTAAGGATGTTGTATTGGAGTGGTTCTTTGGTGAGAGGTGGAGGGACATAGATGTCTCAAAGATAGATTATGAGTGGTTATGGCTGAATAATAAGATATCTAATCACTAGTGTGTAGTGATGATGATGATCTCTACGTATGCATTACCTGATGCTTTTGGGGTACTATTTACCTGGAACATGTTGGATCTGGTGAGTGACATGGTGGAGCATAGGGTTGTGTTTGCATGGGCACCTGCACTATTGGCCTAGGTGTATAGAGAGTTGCATGATGTTGTGCATGTTGGGTGGAAGGGTTTGAGCTAGACTCCCTTGCTGTAGGTATGGGCATGGGAACACATATCCATTGAGAGACCATCATTATTGCCTCACCCTACCCATGTTGAGGGTAAGGAGTATTTGCCCTATGCTTTGAGGTGGTAGAATGATGAGGAGAAGGGGATCAAGAGGCCTCATGAGGGTGATCCTTTGTTGTGGAGGGTCAAGTTTGGAGACTTGACACCTAATGACATTAAGTGGAGGCCTTGGTTGGGTGGGGTGACTTAGGATGAGGATGGTGAGCAGTTGCGGGCCATTCATCAGGGCAGATGGCTCGTAGGGAGATATACTCGATAGGTCGAGTATTTTTAGTTTGATCGGGTGAGGCGAGTAGTTTGGGTTACAACAGGATATTCTAGGAGCTCTTGTTGTATATTATAGATGATGGGGTGATAGGGGAGAGCATCCTGTGGTGCTGCCCTGGCTTGCTGAGAGGGACCCACCTATGGTTATCTCAGATGTGGATAATGTTGGGACTACACCCGAGTTTGAGGCCTAGTGGGCTATGCAGAGTTGGGAGCTTGGCAGAGGTGTTATTGATCGATGGGTGCCACCTGATGGTGGGGTACCTCCACCAGAGAGGAGAGCATGTGGGAGGACTCGAGCTAGGTCTAAGGAGGTAGCTGGTAGTGAGAGAGAGATTCCTCTATGATGGTCTCGGTGATGCTTGGGTGGTGCCTCGAGTACATAGGGAGTGGGAGAGGTTTCGGTGATCATTGAGACTGATCCTATGGAGGGTGGGGTGGCCATGGGAGAGGTAGTTGGGGTAGCAGAGGAGGGAGGTGGATTTGCGGCTATGGGTGGTGTGGATGACACCATTGATATTGGTGTTTTTGTGGGTATGGAGGAGATTCCCTTTGAGGTCTAGGAGAGGTAGGATGTGGAGGAGGAGGCTCGAGGGCTATGAGATAGAGTTTGATAGTTGGAGGCTGCGCTTCACCTATAGGAGGAGAGGCATATGGTAGAGATGGAGTAGATGAGGGCTGAGATGATTAGCCAATAGTAGGCACGGGAGGAGGCTTCCCAGGGTATTGAGCGATTGATGGGTCTATTGGCTGTAGAGTCTGTGAAGAGGTCATTGTGTGAGGCTTCTCTGACGGTGTGTGGGATCGCACTTCTTGATTATAGCTAGGTGGTGTCTCAGGATGAGTCAAGATCATGAGTGTGGGCTCCTTCTCATCATAGTCAATGTAGTGCTACTTCAGTGGAGCGGGTGGGTGCTAGGGTTGAGGTGCGAGATCCACCTGCTATGGTTCAGGCTTCAGGGGCTAGGGTAGAGTCAAGCAGAGCTATGGAGATGTGGGTGAGCTATGAGGGACGTGGGGAGACTCTTGGTGGTAGTTAGGTTTATTGATGATTGTAGCCTATGGGTCTTTTGGATGATGGATGATGGACATGGTCCCAATTTGTAGCCTACGGGCACTTTTGATGGATGATATATATATATATTTTGATTTTGGTTGTTATATAAACATGTGTTATTGTTATGGTTTTGAAATATGTTCTCTTTATGTTTGCATAGATAGCATAGCATGATTTGTAGGAATGTATGATGAATGGATATTCATGTGTATTGTGGTTTAGATCTATTATCGCTTTGTAGTGTGAATATGTTGTAGAGTAGACTTGCATGATTGTATTTTGAATGCAATGCAAAGTGATATAATGTGAAATGTCATTTGTAGTGAATGCATGTAATGTAAATGCAATGATGTGATTTGTGATGTAATGCATGTAATATTTGTAATAAATATGTGTAACATAGATGCATGTATGCATGTATGGGAGTGCTAAAATGCGTAGAGGAAGCACTTGTATCATTACATGTACCTATGTGGATGTTATCCATTCCATTATCTCAGAGATGTAGGATGGTATAGGGGACATGTAATGGCTTTGACCAATGTAGTTTTGGCAATCAAGTTTTAGACTCCAAAACTGTGCAAGTTTATGTGGCAACTCATAACTAATCGGACTGGTTCAAAATCTGTCATGGACCTGTGTGTGTAAATGAGTGAGGTTCATTTATCCATTTTGAGGGAGGTAGGATTAACCCATTGTAGACATGGCCGAACTAGCTAGCTCATCCATACATGAATAGTGATCTATACAAAAGTGGGTAGCTAATGTAATAGATATGTCACCACTTGTAAGACTATTCCACTGGTAGGCAGGCTCTTGGAGCCTATTGCTAGCGATGGAAATCATCCCATGGTGTTATGTTAAACCTAAGGACCAAAGGTGATGAAGCATAACATGGGTGATATCAGGAGGCTTTTCCTTTTGTTTTTTGCCCCTCATCTATTGTTGACCTATTTATTGTGGTGCTCTTTTTCTTTTCTCTTTTTTTCTCTTTTTCTTTTTTTTTGTTCTTTTTTCTATTTTGTATGGGCATTGGCTTTTGTTTTCTACCCCATTATTTTACTTTTGCTTATGCTTATCCCTTTGTTTATCCCTAGGTCATATTTTGACCATGCAAGTGATAGGACGAGCAGGGGAGACCATTCGCTAGATGGTGACATCTACTCAAGGTGTCATCTTTCCTAGGCTCAAAATTTGTTTAATGTGTAACTTGTTGTGAATGGTCCATGAGAGAAGTTGAACCAGCCTAAAGAACCATAAGAAGAATGTAAAACCTGTCAGCTAGGGGTGACATTTGATTGACTGAACTAGTAAGTAGTCAAAGTGTAGCACGACACCTATGTATACCCTAATCTTGAAAAAGGGGGAATGGGCATCCAGGTGGTGATGCTAACAAGTGCATGTATTACTCCTATTGAAGGCACATTTTTGGAGGAAGAATGTACAAACTTAAAATGAAATTAACATGAAAAACATATGGATATGTGCAATGGGTGTAATGTAAATGATGCAAGTGGAGAAATGCAATATCTACAAGAGGAAACTCATGATGTGTAGAAGGAGAAGTTTGGAAGACTTATTTACAGATGAGTATGGTGTATCATAATGACCAAAAAGCGTGATGCTATAATAATGGTTGCCCCAGTGTGTGGGGTGTTTGTGTAGTAAGTGCAGAATTGTGATATGTTGGATGCATGTAGTGATGTTGAAAAGAGGAAAGGAATGAAGGTAGAATGTACAAGTAGAAGAAAATAGAAGAAGTAGTCTTTGGCAACCAACAAGATAAAGGGGATTACCAAAGTCAGAAGATGATAGAAGAAAAAGGGGGTAGATCAGCGTAGGTATGTAGCCGCTCAAAGCATGACCATACAACTATGCGAGGAAGTAGGAAGAAGAAGAAGATAGAAGGAAGAAAATGGGAACTACTGATGGGCGAAGTGGCATGGGTCAGGTCGAGAATGAGATGGTGAAGTGATGGTATGGCTTGGACTTCGATGGGTGGTGTAGTTGGAGATGTTGTGAATGTAGCGGGTTGGCATTGTCAATGTTTCATGAGGTGGCAAAGTTCTAGGGATGATGCGGCATGGAGGACTCATGAGTCGACTATATGGGATGGAACGTTCAGGTGATGGAGTTCGATCACCATGCAACATGTTGTGGACTAGGTTCTTGAATGATCAATATTCTTCAATGTCATGACCTGGTTGGTGATGATAGATACAAAATTGGTTGTCATGGTAGTTGCACGGTTTAGGATGCGAGGGGTCTATGGGCCAAATTTTTGGTAAGTCAATAAGGCCCTGATGCATGAGGTGATAAAATATTTTTGATAATGGAGTGAATGGCATAGGCATAGGGTAAATGTATGGTTCTGGTGGAGGTGAATGGGGGGTGGATGAAGGGATATCCGATAGTGGAAGTGTAGGTCAAGAATCCGATGTGGGTCGAATCCTAGGTCGAGGAATGGATCTGCATGGAGGTGATGATGCACGAGCCATGGGAGACTAGCGTGGATGAACATGACAATGGCAATGGCTCATCTGTAGCTCAAGAGCCTCGATACAGGAAAGGAGATGTTGTATGTCATTGTCTGGAGGTGACAATATCGAGGAAGGTGGCGATCGGGACTCCAATGTGTGTGGAGTGGCCTGGTATGCATGGGAGAATGGATGAGGTCATGATGATGAGGGGGAGGAGTGGAATGGCCTTGGGGATTGGTAAGCTTGCTAGGAAGGTAGGCCTCATAGTGGTGATGGTGGCATCTTAAGAATAGGTGGCATAGGGGATGGTTCTAGTCAGCGACGTGAATGGGATGGGGGCATGTTCGCGTGGCCAGCTTGGGTAGCTTGAGCCATGTGGGCTTGCAAGGCTTGGGCATAAGATGATTCTCCATTGGGGAGTGGGACCGGTAGGCATGAAGGATGGGTCGTATGGGGAGTGTATCCTCTATTAGGAGGGTAGTAGGCTCCTAGAGGGTGGTGGGGGGAATTAGTTGGTGAATAAGGATTCATAGTATCATCAAGAAAATGAGGAGGGGACCCTCGTGTTTGGGGATGGGATGTTTCCTCCTTTTCATCAAAAGAGGATAGGGTGACCTGGTTGTCTCTCAAATGGGGTGAGTAAGATGAACCTCGATGGCGAGGTGAAAGGCATCGGGGTGGAGTGTTATGGTCCGAATGGGAGGAATGGGAAGACCACCTAGTATGATGAGTGACTGGTGGTCGAGGCTAGGTCAGCCGGTATGATCGATACAGTATGTGGTGGTGGAGGGTCCTGCATGATGATGTATGTAGATGTTGTCGTATCTCATTGTTGATGGTGTGATTGTAAATGATGTAGATCTTGCAAAAAGGAAAATAGATACCAACAGCATAAAAATGACATATAGAAGAAAGTATATGTAAAATATTTAAAGTGAAAAGACAAGCATTTATCATGATGTGCTTAGTGAGTGATGTGTTTGTGCATAGCGGTGTATACCACTTGTGATAGTGAATGCCTATGTGTGTCAGGTGTTAAATGCATGAAGGTGCAAAATGTTAATAGGCTCAGGGTCATCGAGGCCTTCAAGATTAGCCAAGTGATAGGCACTTAAACCATATTTGTGTGTGATGATGAATGGGCCCAACTAGTTTGGGGTAAACTTGTCTCACTATTGGTGAGGCTGACTTGTGATTTGTTGGTTTTCTTTGAGAACCAAATCTCTGATTTGGAATTTGTGTTGATGTACCTTACTATTGTAGGTATGACAAAGGTGATCTTGGTAAAATCATGTGTGCTCGATGGCATGGATGCAATGTTCATCGAGGAGTGCAAGTTGATCTAAGCGGGCTTGACGAGCGGTGTCATCATCAATGAACTCTTTCATGGATACCCTTAGGGAAGGTATCTCAAGCTCAAGGGGCATGATGGCTTCTACCCCGTAGACAAGTGAAAATGGGGTTGCCCTAGTTGGGGTATGAATGCTAGTATGGTATGCCCACAAGGCTAGGGGTATTTGGTTATGCCAATCACGGTGTGATTCTGCTACTATTTTGTGTAAGATAGAACAAATTGTTTTGTTTGTGGCTTCTGCCTGGCCATTACCCTATGGGTAGTATGGGGTAGAGAAACTATGTTGAATGTTGAATTTGTTGCAAAGGGCATAGATGGTTTTATTTTTAAAGTATTTCCCATTGTCAAAAATTATTTGGGAAGGAATTTCGAAGTGACATATGATATGGTCTGTTATGAAGGTTGTTATCTTTGCTCCTGTAGTTTGGACAAGTGGGATGGCTTCGACCCACTTTGTAAAGTATTCTGTAGTAGTGATGATGAACTTATGATTGCTTGAGGAAGCAGGTGTAATTTGTCCAATAAGATCTAGGCCCCATTGGGAGAAAGGCCACATGGATTGAATTGGTTGAAGTGCTTGAGATGGAAGATGTGTGAGGTTTGCGTGTTGTTGGCACTTAATGCAATGCTTCACGTATTCACAATAATCATATTCCATCTTTGGCCAATAGTATCCCATGCGAAGGATGCATTTCATGATTGCCATGCCACTGAAGTGGCCACCACAAGTACCATCATGGGTTTCTTGTACAACCCATTGAGATTCATGTGGTTCTAAGCAACGCAAGAGCATGCCATCATAGCTATGGTGATAGAGGATGTCCCCCAGCAATGTGTAGTGGATTGCTCTTTGTTTGAATGCTTGACGTTGAGCATGGGGTAAATCGCATGGTAGAAATCCTAATTTAATATAATCTTTGATCTACACAAACCATGGGTCATGTGATTCAGTATCGACCACATGAATGCCACCATCATCTTTAGGAGACGTGGGTGATATGGCAGATTGAGTGAGTGTATGAATTGTTATGGATGTGGTTGTTGATGTTGGATTTTGTGGGATTAATGATCCTAAGGAGGCCATTGTATCCACAAAATGGTTGGAGGATCGTGGTGCGGCTTCGATGTCATACCATTCGAATCGATAGAGGAGTTGTTGTGCAATGTGCTTGTATTGTTGGAGGACTAGGCAATTGCATTGCTAGATCTCTTGCACTTGGTTTACTATTAAAAGGGAATCACCTATGATGTGGAGGAATTTAATATGCATGGAATGCACCTATTTCAATCCGAGGATTAGGGCTTCATATTCTGCATTGTTGTTCGTACAAGGGAAATCCAACTTGAATGAAAAGGGTAGTGGTTCACCTTTAGGTGTGAAAAATACAATGCTTGCACCCCCAACATGCATGCATCGAGAGCCATCAAAGAATAGTGTCAAGTCGACGGTCATTTCTGGTTCTACATATTCTTCATCTTCTATTATGTGAAATATGGAGTCATCCGAGAGTTGAATGAGGAGGGGTTGGTCATCATACAAGGGAGCTTCTATGAGTTGGTCTGCTATAACCTGTCCTTTGATGGACTTTTGTGAAATGAATTCGAGGTCGAATTCGGTTAGAAGCATGATCCACTTAGCTATGTGGGAATTATGGTAGCTTTTGTTCATCATGTAACGGAGAGGATTGTCTCGAGCAATAATGAAGGTTGTATGGTTGAGCATGTAGTGGCATAGTTTTTGGGTGGTGAATACTACAGCTAGGCATAGTTTCTCCATGTACTCGTATCTAGCTTCGTAGCTAACTAATGTGTGACTTATGTAGTAAATGGCTTGCTCTTTGTTGAGTGCATTATTTTGGGCTAGAAGTGTACCTAGCACAAAATCTATAGCAAAAATGTATAAGATGAGTGGTAGTTGTGGGTGTGGGGGTGACATAATTGGTGGTGAAGTAAGATAAGTTTTGATGTCATCAAAATCTTACTGATAGTTATCATCCCATCTAAATTTTACCCCTTTTTGTAAGAGGTGGTTTAAGGGTTTGCACTTGTCTGACAGTTGTGCTATGAATCGATGAATATAAGTGATTTTTCCCTGGAGGCTATGCAATTGTGATGCAGGAGCATCCCGGCAGCACAACAATCTTGCATCACCGAAAAGAAAAAACAAAAAAAGTTCAAAGTTTGCAAATTTTGCTAAGTATAAAATTGGTCGCGATATCGCGACACAAATGTCGTCGCGATATCGCGACGTATTTTGAGAACCGTGGCAAGCGCAAATAATGGTCGCGATATCGCGACACAAATGTCGTCGCGATATCGCGACGTATTTTAGAACCATGGCAAGCGCAAATAATGGTCGCGATATCGCGACACCAAAGTTGTCGCGATATCGCGACACTTTGGCAGTCGAAGTCACAAGCCACAAAAGTGTCGCGATATCGTGACACTTTGGCCAAGGCACAAGCCACAAAAGTGTCCGATATCGTGACACTTGCAAGAAAGTTATATTCAAAGCACAAAAGTGTCGCGATATCGCGACACTTTGGAAGAAAGAAAGTCGCGATATCGCGACACTTTGGCAGCCAAAGCCAAAACACAAAGAAGTGTCGCGATATCGCGACACATTGGCAGACAAAGCCAAAGAACAAAGAAGTGTCGCGATATCGCGACACTTTGGCAAGCAAAGCCACAAGTCGAAGAAGTGTCGCGATATCGCGACATGTCACGTTTTCGCGACCTTGCTAAAGAAGGAGAAGACGGGTTTTTCGTGGACTGTTGCAGACGACAGGTGGCGATTCCAGAAGCCGTTAAGGCAGTTCCAAGTGGCAGTTCTAGAGGCCGTTAAGGCCGTTCCAAGTGGCAATTTCAGAGGCCGTTAAGGCCGTTCCATATGGCAGTTCCAGAAGCCGTTAAGACGGTTACGAACGACGGTGCAGCACGAAGCCTGGATTATAAAAGGGATTTTTTTGAAGGATTGAGGAGGCTGGGAAGAGACGAAGGCTGCGGCTGTATTTGACATTCAAAGCACTGTGTATTTATTTTCATAGTCTTTATTTGTAAAAGCTTCCATGCTTCGAAATAATAAAACTGCGTCTTTCAAATAAAATTGCATCATTTTATTTGTGATTAATTTGGCTCCCCATCAAGTGGTATCAGAGCAGTAAGATTCTGAGTGTGTTGAGCAGAGCGCCGAACGTGAGGCAGCTCACACCAGGATCTGGGGTTACGGGTTTCTGAGAAACTGTGAGACAGAATGCCGTCGCGAAGAAATCGTGGTGCTGGAAGGAACGTGGTTCCTGAAGGAGACTTCCGTGCATTGCAGAGACAAGTGTTGGCATTGCAGGAAGAATTGCACAGAGGAGTAGAGCCAAGAGGAGAAGATCACAGCGATGATGACGGAGTTGAAGACCCGTCTGAAGAGGAAGAAGAAGAAATGAGTGCCGCAGAGTCTCGAATGATTAAAGCCATTTCGTAGATTGGGAAAAGGCCAAAGATTGACGTTTCTACGTATTCTGGAAATTTAAATCCAGAAGAATTAATTGACTGGATTAATGACATGGAAGAATATTTCGATTATGAGGACGTTGAAGATCCAAATCGAATTAAATTTGCCAGAACAAAATTAAAAGGCCATGCTGGCATATGGTGGAAAGGAGTGCAGTTGGAAAGAAACCGGAGAGGAAAAGAAAAGATCTCCAGGTGGGATCGAATGGTGGAGAAACTGAAACGGCAGTTTATTCCAGCAGATTACGAATTAGATCTGCTGAGAAAAATGCAGAGTTTGCGCCAGTCCAGCAAGACTGTTAAAGAGTATACTGAGGAATTTTTTAAAATTTCTATTAGAACCGGTCATACGGAAGCAAATAAAGAAAGAGTAGCCCGTTACATTAATGGGTTGAGAACCAACGTGCAAGAAGAATTGAGTCTGGTTCGAATGAACAACATTGAAGATGCTTACCAGTTTGCTCTGAAAGTGGAAGAGAAACTAAACCGCAGATTTGACAGCAAGCAAAGAGGAAGAGGTCGTGGTGGACGAACTGGTGGAAGAACCAGTGGAATTAAATATGATGATCAAAAATAGAATGGTGAAACCAGCAATCGCCAGGAACAGAAGGAGGAGAATGCTTACCGACCCCGTAATCAGAACAATGATTATCAAAGGGGACGAGGAAGAGGTGGACGCGGATATGGCAGAGGCAGATTCCGTGGAACCTATTTTAATTGCGGAGAAGAAGGGCATCGATCATATGAGTGTCCCAAACACCAAGAAGCACCAAACAGAAGGCCTGAAGGTAATGCCAGAGCTGCAGTTGCTGAGGATGGTGTTGAATCCGAGCACTCTGAAGAAGCAGAGCACGGAGAAGTGATGATCACAAGGAGAACTTTGTTGAATGAAGAGAAGGAACCAGATCAACGAAAAAGCCTGTTTCGCACGAGGTGCAAATGTTCAGGTAAAATCTGTAATATTATTATTGATAATGGTAGTACAGATAATTTGGTTTCTAAGGAAATGGTAACTAAGTTAAAGTTAGAAAGAAGACAACACCCGCATCCATACCGGATTGCATGGTTGCAGAAGGATCATAGAGCATTGGTCAGTGAACAATGCTTGGTCAAGTTCAAAATTGGAAGATACCAGGATGAGGTCCTATGTGATATTTTGTCGATGGATGCTTGCCATTTGTTGCTTGGAAGACCATGGCAATTTGATAGACGTGCAGCGCATGATGGACATGCAAATACCTATTCCCTGACAAAATATGGAGTACGCCACAAACTGAAGCCATTGAAGGAGGTTGAGGAAAAGGTATGCAATAATGCTAGAATTTGTTTAGTAGATGGCAAAAAAATTTTGGATGGTATAAAGAGGGATTCAATGTGTTATGCATTAATTCCTACTGTAAAAAGAGAAGATACTACTAACATTCCAGCAGAAGTTGAACATCTGTTAGCAGAATTTCTTGATATTATATCAGACAATGTACCTGAGGGTTTGCCGCCAATGAGGAAGATTAGTCATCAGATTGACTTAATGCCAGGATCTAGCTTACCCAACAAGGCAGCCCATAGAATGTCTCCTGTTGAGAATGAAGAGTTGAACCGACAAGTTCAGGAATTGTTGAGGAAGGGTTTGATTAGAGCAAGTTTGAGCCCTTGTGCGAGTGCAGCAGTACTTGCACCAAAGAAGAATGGTGAATGGCGAATGTGCACTGATTCCCGAGCCATTAATAAAATTACTATTAAATATCGCTTTCCATTACCCAGAATGGACGATATAATGGATTGCTTGAGTGGAGCTAAATACTTCACTAAGATTGATTTGAAGAGCGGATATCATCAGATACGTGTTAGAGAGGGTGATGAATGGAAGACAACCTTTAAAACCAGAGAGGGTTTGTATGAGTGGTTAGTTATGCCATTTGGATTGACTAATGCACCCAGTACATTTATGAGGTTGATGAATGAGGTATTGCGTGACTTCCTGGAAAAGTTCGTGATCGTGTATCTGGATGATATTCTGATTTTTAGTAAAACATTGGATGAACATTTGTTGCATGTTCGGACAGTTTTTGAAAAACTGCGTGAGGAGCAGTTATTGATAAATATACAGAAGTGCAGTTTTGTACAGAAAGAGTTGATATACCTGGGATTTGTCATCTCAGAGGAGGGTCTCAAAATGGATCCTGAGAAAGTGAAGGCTATCCTTGAATGGCCTGCTCCAAGGAATGTGACAGAGGTAAGATCATTTCACGGTCTTGCAAGTTTCTATAGAAAGTTTATTAGAGACTTTAGCAGTATTTGTGCACCCCTAACAGAAACTATGAGAGGGGATAAGAGAGAATTTAAGTGGACTGCCAAGGCAGATACCAACATGAACATATTGAAGAAGAAAGTGACAGAACAGCCCATTCTAGCACTTCCAGATTTTAATAAAGTGTTTCAGGTTGACTGTGATGCCAGTGGCAGTGCCATTGGAGCTGTGTTGAGTCAAGAAGGTAAACCTGTTGCATACTTTAGTGAAAAATTGAATGATGCTAGAAAGAAATACTCTGTTTATGATCAAGAATTCTATGCTATAATTCAGGCTCTTAAGAAATGGAGACATTATTTGCTAACCAAAGAGTTTGTTTTATATACTGACCATCAAGCTTTGCAGTATATCAATAGTCAAGGTAAACTTAACCAACGACATTTGAAGTGGGTTGAATTCCTACAGAGTTATACCTTTGTACTAAAGCATAGAAGTGGCAAATCTAATAGAGTTGCAGATGCCTTGAGTAGAAGGCATAATTTGTTGATAGAAATGAGAGTGCGAGGTTGTTGGGTTTGATGAACTCAAGAGTTTATACCCAGTGAGATCCAGATTTTGCAGAGGCATGGACAGCATGTGTGTCTCCTACTACTGTGGATCGCACTAAGTGGTTGGATTTCATGATCCAAGATGGGATGTTGTTTCGACAGAATCAGTTGTGCATTCCACGAAGTTCCATGAGGGAAAATTTGATCAAAGAGAAACATAGCGGAGGACTAGCAGGGCATTTTGGCCGTGATAAGACCATTGCTCTTGTTAGTGAGAATTACCATTGGCCCCAGTTGCAGCAAGATGTGACCAGATTTGTGCAGGGTTGCAGAGTGTGCCAGATGGCAAAAGGTGTCAACCAAAATACAGGAATGTACCAGCCATTGCCTGTACCAGAGAGACCGTGGGAAGACATCAGTATGGATTTTGTTCTTGGTCTGCCAAGAACACAACGTGGAAATGATGCCATTTTTGTTGTTGTTGACAGGTTTTCGAAAATGGCCCATTTTATTCCATGTCAGAAGACAAGTGATGCGGTTCACATTGCCGGCTTGTTCTTCAAGGAGGTAGTCCGACTTCATGGTCTACCCCAAAGCATTGTCTCGGACAGAGATACCAAATTTGTGGGTTATTTCTGGAGAACTCTATGGAAGAAGCTGAAAATAGACTTGAAATTCAGTTCTGCGTACCATCCACAGACTGATGGACAGACCGAAGTAGTCAACAGAAGTTTGGGTAATCTTCTACGATGTCTAGTAGGAGATAAACCTAAGGGATGGGATCTGATTTTACCACAGGCAGAGTTTGCTTACAACAATTCTGTCAATCGCAGTACTGGTAAATCACCATTCCAGATTGTGCATGGGTACAGCCCGAGAAACGCTTCTGAGTTAAGACCGATGGATAAAGCAGACAAGTGCAGTGCTGAAGCTGAAGACTTTGCAGCACACATGAAGACTTTACATGAAGAGGTACAACAGCATATCAATCAAATGAATGCTACTTACAAAGCCCGAGCAGATCAGAAGCGGCGTTTCAAAGAATTCCAGGTGGGGGATGAAGTCATGGTTCATTTGCGTAAGGACCGTTTTCCTCGCAAAACATACAATAAGTTGAAGATGAAGAAGTTTGGACCATGTCGGATCATAGGTAAACGAGATTCAGGCAATGCCTATGAAGTTGATCTACCAAGTGAACTGAATATTTCACCTATCTTCAATATTTCAGACTTGGTTGAATATCATGCAGGAAGTTGTAGTGAACCACCCAGTCCGGATTTGTGGAACATTCCTGCATCCACTCCAGACAAAGAAGAAATTGAAGACATACTCGACACTCGTGAAGGCAGAAGTACCCAAAACAGGCAATATTCGGAGTATTTGGTCAAATGGAAGAACCGACCTGTCGAAGATGCCACATGGTTGTCCAAATCAGAGGTTGATCATTTGGGTTTTCCTCTGACAGCCCCGAAGTGAGGATCACTTCTAAAAATCTACCCCGGGTGTCTGATGCAGGAGCATCCCGGGCAGCACAGCAATCTTGCATCACCGAAAAGAAAAAAAAAAAAATTCAAAGTTTGCAAATTTTGCTAAGTATAAAATTGGTCGCGATATCGCGACACAAATGTCGTCGCGATATCGCGACGTATTTTGAGAACCGTGGCAAGCGCAAATAATGGTCACGATATCGCGACACAAATGTCGTCGCGATATCGCGACGTATTTTAGAACCATGGCAAGCGCAAATAATGGTCGCGATATCGCGACACCAAAGTTGTCGCGATATCGCGACACTTTGGCGGATGATCACAAAAAACAAAAGTATGTCGCGATATCGCGACACTTTGGCAGCCAAAGCCAAAACACAAAGAAGTGTCACGATATCGCGACACATTGGCAGACAAAGCCAAAGAACAAAGAAGTGTCGCGATATCGCGACACTTTGGCAAGCAAAGCCACAAGTCGAAGAAGTGTCGCGATATCGCGACATGTCACGTTTTCGCGACCTTGCTAAAGAAGGAGAAGACGGGTTTTTCGTGGACTGTTGCAGACGACAGGTGGCGATTCCAGAAGTCGTTAAGGCAGTTCCAAGTGGCAGTTCCAGAGGCCGTTAAGGCCGTTCCAAGTGGCAATTTTAGAGGCCGTTAAGGCCGTTCCATATGGCAGTTCCAAAAGCCGTTAAGACGGTTACGAACGGCGGTGCAGCACGAAGCCTGGATTATAAAAGGGATTTTTTTGAAGGATTGAGGAGGCAGGGGGAAGAGACGAAGGCTGCGGCTGTATTTGACATTCAAAGCACTGTGTATTTATTTTCATAGTCTTTATTTGTAAAAGCTTCCATGCTTCGAAATAATAAAACTGCGTCTTTCAAATAAAATTGCGTCATTTTATTTGTGATTAATTTGGCTCTCCATCAAAGTGTTTCAAGGTAGTAGGTAGAGGCATCTAGGTGAGGGCTTTTACTTTGTTAGGTCTAACTTCAATGCCTCGTTGGGTGATAATGAATCCTAGGATTTTTCCTGAGGTAACACCAAAGACACTTATTTGGGTTGAGGTAGACATTGTGTTCTAACAAGCGGTCAAAGATCCGATGAAGATCCTTGAGATGTTCTGAGCATTTCTTGGATTTAGTGATGAGGTCATATACATAATATTCCATTTTTTTATGCATGTAACAATGGAATATGTAGGTCATGGCACGCTGATAGGTTACCCCAGCATGAGTGAGATATGGGTGAGATCGATGAAGTTTGGGTTTGGTGTATCATCTTGTGTCGACTAGTATGTATATTGTAGTGGGGAGAAGAGATCCACTTTGACCATATTAATTGATATTGTGGGAGATGTATGTGGTGAAGAGTCTAGTGATGATAACTCAACAACTTGTGAGCATCCCAAAAGGCTTAAAGGAGGGCGTAGGATGACTAGTGGATATCATGGTCGAGTGGCAGCTTGTTGAAGTTGTCAATGTATAGGTAGAAATGGAGCTAAGTATGTTGATGATGGTGGTGGGGATGCCATATCATGCTCTAGATAATGCATGTTTAAGGATAGCATAGCAAATTGGTTTGTCAACTCATCAACACAACATGATGATGTGGTATCGAACATGGAGGGATCTTGAAAGAAATCATAGGGGATTGTAATGGTGGAGTTAGGTGAGGAGGTATCCTCTAGAATGTCCATATCAATATATTATTCTAAGGTGTGTGTTGGAAGTGAGGGAGGATGCAGGGATAAATCTTGGAGCTCATCTTCTAACGTGTGGATGGTGGTTGGGTGATAACCTAAGCCAAATTTGTCGATAGGTGATTGGACATGAGGGTTAATGGGTGTGCATAACCCTTGCTCATAATGGCCTAGCCCGAACCCACACCAATGGAAGCACTAAAGGTAGCATAAGGAAAATTAAGGATTAGCCAAGTGATCAATTGTACCACACAAGCTGGATTATTGTGGTGGAGATATTATGGGTGGGAGTGAAGAATCAACTCCAGCATAGATAAAATTGGTATGATTCTCAGGGGATCCTAATTGTATGACTATTTTGATAGTCAATATTGAAGTTGAAGGGCGGCCAAAGTCTTGGGTGGATTGGATGATAGGTGGGCGTACATGGGTGTCACACACATTGTAATCCCCTGGGCTTGAGTTTGTCATAAAAACATAAATGCATGGTGTCACATATTTTGGTGAAAGCGATAGCAAATCCAAATTAGATGATGATGGTGAAGTCTGAGAGTCTCTAATAGTAGCACTAGAGGGGTGCAACAATTGATCATCTAATAGAATATGCTCATTGCTCCCACTCATGGCATTCAGCTGTGGTAGCTGGTATGGGATGATTGGCCTATGGGAATTGCAAAGGCGGTGGAGTGGATATTGGACGATGTGGGGAAGTGAATGACCTAGGCCATGGATGAAAAGGAAGAGGAGGTGTGCATGGTGTAGGGAGAATAGGTGCTTTCATCAAAGAGGATGCTTGGGGTGAAGTGATAGGGTGTGATATCGGTGGTGATGGTGGTTGTGGTACCAAGGGTGATTTGGTAGAGGATGAAGGTTGGGACGGTGATGGTGGCCATAGGATGGGAGGCAAAAATGGTATGGTAGTGGGATTAGGTATTACCAATGATTGTGCTAAGGGTGTTGATATTGAAGTGTGTGTTCTTGATGAGGATTGGGGTAGCACAACAGATGTAGGAGTAGATTTCGATGCTTCGACTGACTGATGGGAGGAAACTGGAAAGAGTTACATGGATGAGAAGGTGCAGGTGGGAGATTTGTGATGTTGCAAAATTTAAATGGATCCCCATTAGCTGGGATGCAATGAACAAGTCCATTGTGGACATACTTAAGGCAATGGTGTAGCATGGAAGGGACACATTGCATATCCCTAATCCATGGGTGACCAAGGAGAATGTTATACTGCATCTCCCCTTGGATTATGTGGAAGAGGATGGAAATAGTATGGATACCTACTCAAATAGGTAGTACTATGGATCCTACCATAGGTCTCATAGAACCATCGAATGCTCGTAGATCGAGGGAAGGTGTGGTAAAATGGGCTGGTGATATATGTAAATGGTGTAGGGCTATAGTAGATATGATACTAATGGATGATCCCGTGTCAATGAGGACCCACTTGTAGGTGATGTCATTGATATTGGCTTGTATGTGGAGAGGGGGATCTGCTCCTTCTCCTATGAGTTTTATTATCTCATGGTCATGGAAACTAATGGATGGTTGGAGGCATCACGAGATGTTTCCTACAAAGTTTACAAATGCATTTGTATCATGCGTTTCTAAATATATAGACCGTAAAATGTCATTCAACGCCTCATGGTGAGGTTGAGATTGTTGTAAGAGGTCAAAAATGGATAATCATGTGGGGGCATTATGTAATTGATGGGTGAGGCTACCATGGATGGTAATCACATTTTGGGGTGGAGGTGGTATAGCACTAGGAGTTTGGGAAACATGTGGTGATGTAAATTGGGTAGGTGGAGATACAATAGGTGTGGTTTGGTGCGATGGGTATCATTGGTTTCACGTGGTAAGTTTTATCATGCCTACTACTCCACATGATGGAGGATCACGTTGGATACTATTCAGTTGGCAAGGTGGTCTTGAAGGGTTGGTTGGAGGTCTTTGGGGATTGGTTCCCCTATGGTTCAATAGAGGATTCTAGAAAATCCCTAGGTTTTGGTTTTGTGGGGCCAAAGGGTTCAATACCTAAATGGTACCCCTATCAATTAGGTCCTACACTTGAGCACAAAAGGATCAACATGACTCGATGTCATGGCCATGTTATCTATGGTATGGAAAATAGAGTTTCTCATTGTATCCATGAGGCTTGGGCATATTTGGATCTAATGGTCAAATTTTGGGTAGGATAAGATGTCCACCATCTTGTAACCTATGGAAGAGGGTTGGTAAGGGTTTGAACAATGGTGTAAGGTTACATTGTGGGCCCTATGAGTGCATGCCATGAGATTTTTGAGGTCTAGGTGGGGGAGGCACATTGGTTTGGAATACTTGTTGTTGTGGAACATAAGGTGGTGGGCTTGGTGCTGGTGCTAAGGTAGCAACTACCACTTGGTTGGTTTGTGGAGGTCGAGGATATGGTTGATTGATGGAAGTTAGAATTGTAGTTAGACTTTGATATTAACTTAATTTTACTGGATTGGACTTTGATGTCTTCAATAACCTTTGCCTGTGAAATGGCTTCCTCGAAGGTGCGGCTTTGGTGAAGTTGTAGAGAGGTAGATATGTGTTTGTGGCAACTCTTGGAAAAGAGTGTCACTAGCTCTATGGTAGGGAGGTTATGGGTGAATTCATGGATGATAACTATCCATCTAGATACAAATTTGGTGATAGGTTCATCATCAACCTATCGTAAGGCATAGACATCTGAAAAGGTTGTCTTCTTCTTGATGTTAATTGAGAAGTGTTCTAAGAAGGTGTTTGCTAATTGCTCAAAGGCATATAGGATATGGATACCATCCAAGGCTTGTCCTGCAAGGGAGAGGGAGAAGGTATGCAACATAAGGGGGTTGCTACTATGAAGTTGGTAGTATGCTGAGCGATAGTTACTAACATGCTCTCTAGGGTCCTCCTTACCTTTATACTTATCAAAATTTGGGATCTCAAAGCGGTAAGGGTAAGGTGGGATAGGGATGGATGGATGTACTGTCTCATTGTAGAGTTCATCATAGGATGGTTTTTGTGGCCCGTAGCTTGCGGTGCGTAGGTTTAACATCTTGACTTCATCTCGTAGGAGTTGAATTTTAGGTGTTAAGGGTGTGGGTGATTGAGCTAGGATTGGTTGAGCCTGGGAGTGTGAAAGATAGTGAGGTTTTTGTTGTTCTTCCTCGTATTATGAAGGGAATTGTTCCAACTAGTCTTGGTATGCTAGGGTATTGGGTGGCATATGATGTAGGAGCTAGTGGGATACTAGGCTGCGGAACAGATGTTTGTTGGGGATAGTAATATTATGATTGGGATGTGTGTTGTTGTGGCATGGGTTCCTGCTGGGTAGGAGCCTATTGTAATGGTTGGGCCATAGGAGGTGATGACCATGAGGGAGGAGGTGTGAAAAATGTAGCGCCAGTATGTGAGAGTGGAGGTATCGGTGCTATTGGTGCTAGGGATGGTCAAGGTAAGGTGTCAAAAGCTGAGAACTTTCTTTCTCCTAAAGTATGAGGTATGGTGAAGCTAAACTATGTGGAATAGCCCAGGGAAGTGGACATATGAGCTATGGATTTTGATTCATAGGTAGGAGGAATATTAGCGGTAGGCACTTGGAAAGGAGGAGGAGGAGGTATCCTAAAGGTTGATGATGGTGAAGGTAGAGTGGAATATTGGACATTGTACATTCCAGGGACCTGAGACGTAGGTGGGAATGCAATAGAAAAAGAGGGGTAAGCTTTTGAAGTAGGAGCTTGGGAATAGGAGGTAGTGCCTGTGTCCCCTCCTGAATGAATTTGGGTTGTTGTTTTTCGTTGTTGACATTTGGTGGTTTGGGTTTGGAGAGGCTCTTGTGATAAATATTCAAACATTATGAAAAATGGCTGCTGAGATGATGATGGTTGGGGCTCTTGGGAAGAGGATGGGTATGATGTTTGAGGTGGTGTTTTTTGTTCCTATAGAGGGGGTTTTTATTGTACAGTTTGGAATGATGGCCTCTGAACACCTGTGGTGGAAGAGGAAGGGTTAGAAATCATTCCTATGATAGGGGGAAATGATGTGACCTCTAGGTGAGTGTGGTTCAAGAGGGAGGAGTCATTCTCAAAAAGGGATTGAGATAGACTCTAGAAAAAGGGGTGTGCAAAGGTAGGGGAAGTAGGTATGACCTCCTCATCTATGGTAAATAATGGATGAGGTTTTCCTGGTGCTGTGTAGATCACATGGTCATAGAACGTGGTCGAGGGATTAGGTGAGGATGAGGATGAAAGAAGCGGATAATCCTCTGCAAGTGAAGTAATGAGAGCTTCACTCAAATTTGACGTCTCATCTTGAGGCATCATGTGTGTGAACTATAGGTTGGATCCTGTGAGTAAATCAGATGTATCTATGGTCTTCCCCTTCATGATCAAAGTAGTAGGAGAATACTGACTAAAAGAAGTAGCAGGTGCTTCCTCTATAGTGCATGCTTACTTACATGCTCGACTGCGGGTGACAACAGGCATGATAGCATGTGCGGTGTCATGAAGGTTTAGAACTATGTAGGAATTAAATCCTTTAATTCTATGTGTATCATGTGAAAGGGTTTAGGAATAACCCTATATGGTGTAGACTCAATTATGCCTAATATAAGTGTAAATAAATACAGTGATGTGTATAGCTAAATAGTATGTGGTGTAGTGTGTTGAAACCAGTCTATGATCATGCAAACAATGGTAGACTAGAATCAGTTCTAAATGCTAAAAATAAAAGTGTTTTGTTCATTTATGTGTGTTTTGATGTTGGTACTTCCTAGGTAGTATCACAGGTAGTGGAGTGAGTACTCTAGTAAATCAGGAATGTCATCGGTATCAAACCTCCTGCAACACCCAAATATGCACAGAATAGAATAATATTGCAACGTGCAAGTGGTGACCTATATGGAAGGCACAGTAAAATGATATCCTAAAGGGGTGGAACCCACTATGTTGAAGTGAGTTTGCTTTATCATCTCACGAGAAGAGGTGGTACTGTTTGAGACCTACTACCGACATACCCATGCTTTTGCTTCACCCTTGGGTAGGCTTAGTCAATAATGATAGTTATCGTGTTCACTAATTATGTAAGCCTTGTGAAAAAAGGCATCTAATCCTATCCCACTCTAAAGGTAACAACTGGTGATGAAATCCAGAAGCCCAATATCAAAAGTGGGGGGTTTTCCAATGATGAGGCCTAGAAAACCACTCTTGTGGGGCTGCTAGGTGTCTAGGGGGTGAGTTGGTGGAGGGTAAAACACCTACCACACCAATCTCAAGCAATGGATTGGGGATGAAGTCCAATATCACCACTTGTTTAAGATACCACGTGCGTGTGTGTGGGTTTTTGTTTTGCTATCGATGTTATGTAAAATTGGAAATCTAACTAATTGCATTTTCAAATCAAATGCTAGCCCTATATGCATTTTTTGAAAGCAAAAGACTAGAATGAAATGCTTTTTGTGAACAAATAATCTAATCCTAGATGCCTTTAGGAAAAGAAGTTTACTCTATTTTTCAAAGCATATAAACATGCAATACAAAGGCGTGAAGAAAGGGGTTTATGTGACCCTAAATGTGTGTGAAAACATGTAGTAATTGCAATGAAGATTGATACCAGTATGGACAAGCAATCACAAGGACTTTGTACATGTAAATTAAAAAAAGGGGAAATTAAAATTTACATGATATTTTAAAATTTAAAGTTGCTAGAATTTTGACAGGTTTTGTAATTACAACGATACTTAAACTAAATGGAAATGCAAAGAAAGGGGAAATTTGTTACTAGCTCTTGTGCCTTAACTAGTAAACATTTCACACATACCCAAAAATTAGCAAATAGAGCAAATACAGAAGAATACCTAGACTTTGATGTTGTGGGTGGTCTGGTTAGGCCTTGTGCTGCTCACCCCTACAATTTTGGGGGCTTTTGAGGTTGGTAGGTTGACTTCACAACTCGAGGGTCAAATTGAGATCTAGTTCATGGTACGGGGGGCGAACTAGATTTGGAGACCCCAAATATCTATTCTGAAGGCCTGAGGTGGTTCCCAAGGCTTTGGATATCTTTGTGATAGTCAGATTTAGTACCTAGAAAACACATAAATAGAGGATAATATCATATTTACAAAAACTAGTTAGCCCGACACTATCCATTGTGGGGGTCCCATCGAGCGTGCTAGAATGAAATGGCCAAAATATTACATTTGATCTAACAACATATTAATAACACATGTTATTCAAGAAAATGTATTTTTATTCATGTAAAGAGTGCATAGGTTACAATGGGGGCAAATTCCCCTTTTATCCTTTCTTTTCATAAACGTTACAATAGGCCTGATGCCTTCTTTTCACGTCCCTCAGTGTAGATGGGCTTGCATACCATCGCGGGGTTGTAGTTTGTAGTTGTTTCCCTCCTTGGTTCTAGGCTAAACCTACAAAAAGGGGTTAGTTCATTGGGGGCTTGCCTTAGTCAAGCCCCATATTAAGAAAGACAAACCGACTATAAAAACATGATAAAAACTAAAATAAATTATGCAGAAGGTCATGAAATTGCAAAAGGAAGGTTACCTCCCAAATATGAGCTAATTTGGGACCTATAGAACCAATTCGCCACCCAAGGAGTGAACCGGTACCGTATTCATGGGGTGGGGGGTGAATCAGACTCTGAGTGTTGTTCTGCAAAAACCCTTTAGTGGAGAGGTTCCTTTGGTGTTGTACTATTGTTGTTCAGGTTTGGATATGCTTTGCTATGCTTCTGTATGTATTTTTTCAGAGTTTCTATACTTTGGATATAAGTGGAGAGAGATCTAGAATGGGGTTTTGGACCCACTATATATAGAAAATGGCAAGGTGCAAGGGGAGGAGTTAAGGAAACTAATCCTAGGCTAAATTCTAACTAGAGTTAGGTTAGGGTTTGTGAGGTGGAAACCTCACATTCCCCATAGGAAATATCCTATCCTCACACATGTGTGAGGAAGGATTAGGTCTAATTAGGATTAGGAGGTCCTAAGTCAAATTAGGGCTTGATTAGGGTTCTTAGGAAAATATCCTAACTAACCCTAATTACACACATGTGGGAGGGTGCAATTAGTGTTAATTAGGGATTAAGAGTTTAATTAATCAATTTAGCCCTAAAAATGGGACTTAAGTGAAGTCAACATTAAATTAGATTTTAGGAATTGACTTGATAATTGCTTTTGCCAATTAATAGCCCATGGGGGCCTCAATTGAGTGCAAATAGGCTTTGTATCACCTTGGGAAGTTGATGGAAGGTATCCCGATGCATGGGAAATGTTTGTGATGTGATTTTGCTAACTTATTAGGTTTTTGGACCTAAAACCTAGAAAAGTGGTATGTGAAAGTCTACGCAATGCTAGGATAATCTATGGTGATCTACGCATGACTATGATTGTCTACGCATGAATACAATAATCTACACATGTCTAGGATGATCTACCATAGCCTACGTTGGTCTACGATAGCCTAGGGGTATCTAGGATGGCCTATGTGAACCTACAAGTGTTCGAAAGGATCTACAAGTACATAGGTATAGCAATGTGCGACTTTTAAGTGTCTACATTTACTTGTCCTTGTTTCGGTTGGCTAGAATAACTTTCTTTTTATTGGCTCTTATTTTACAATTCTTTTTTCTTTGGTGTTATCTCACCCTCTTGGATTTTTAACTCTTTTATTACACGAGCTTAGGTGAGAGCTTCATTGAATGTTCTGTATTGTTGTAGTTGCAATAACAAAGAGATGGGTTTTAGGAAACTCCTTGTGAACATTCGAGTCAGTTCTTCCATTGTTAGGGAGAATGGAAACTTAGTGATAATTACCCTCCAACTATTTTCAAAATCTTAGACCGACTCTCCATTAAATTTTTCAAGTAGTACAGGTCGATCAATGTGGTTTTCTTACGGATATTAAGGCCAATTGTTTAAATGTGTAAATGTTGTGGTGTGGCAGATGATTATACCAGTCTAAAGCATCTCCCCTTAATTTTTTAGGAAAATTTTTGAGCATTAAAGCATATTGATCTTGAATTCAAAAGTATGAGTGAATGAATGTGTTTATGTGCTCTTTAGGGTCCTCAGTCCCTTTAAATCTATCAAATTTTGGTATTGTGAAGTCTATCATATAAGGCGATGGTACCAAAAAATGAATAGGTTGACTAATCAATTGTCTGAGTGTAGGATTTTGGTACATCTTACCAGGAGTATTTATTATCAAGCTATCAACTTTTTATTGCATGGCTTAGATTTTAGGGTCTTCTCCATGTGTGTAGAAGCCCTTAATTATTTTATGATTGTGTTGAGGTGAGGTATGTAGACATAATGTGAAGTTGATGGTCAGATGAAATGAAGGGTACTTGATGATGTTGGGAATTTTTTTGAACTTGGTGATAGAATGATTATTGTTGATGGAGTGAATATGAAGTTTGGGAAATATGAATATTCTAGGTTGTGGAAGTGGGGTTGATATGGGTGAATGGGGGTCTAGGTATAGCAACCTAAGAATATGGTGATACCTAAGATGCATTAGGTATGAAATAGGTGTGTTGGCTTGGAATGGAATGGGGTTTGAAATTTTCTATTTGTGTTTATTGTTGGAAACAAGAACTAATGTCTTGTTGTCCCATGAGCAATTGATTGAGGTGTTGCCATGATTTTTGTATGGCAATTTCTACATTAGATGGTGTGGTTGTGGGGGAAATGGAATTAGATAAGGTGTGTTTGTTAGCCATTTTGGTTGAGGTCGATGGAGGGTAAGTTATGAAAAGAATGACAACTGAATGAGGGGTGGTTGATAGAGTGGTGGATAGAATATATGAAGAATTAACTTGTGCTTCATAGAGTGGGTTGGAATAGGTAGTGGTGTAGGTATATGGGATGGAGGTGATTTGGCTACATTATGGTAGAAGAATTTGATGTGAAGGGGCTGATGTTACATCAAAAAGAGGATTAGTGTAGACTTGGCTGAAGTTGTTGGGATGTGATTGAGCCAGTTCTTGATAAGAAGAAGGAACATATCCGAATGGAAAGGAAGTGATTCTAGAATAGGATTGGTTGGTCTTAGATAATCTCTAACTTTTTCCATGTCTCTGTAGGTGATGCGATGGTCGGTTGGTGTAGAAGGCTTAATTTTGGGATGGATGTGTGGATGGCTTTATGCATCATGTTAGCATTCAAAATGAATATTATGTTAGAAGGTCCTATAGACAGGCTAAAATAGTGTATCTATGCTGGGCTAGCTAGTTTAGACATAAAATTGACTAGAGAAAAGTGGAACACTCCATGGATGAGGTGGGTTGGCTAGTGGATACCTAACTTGTAGTTCTAGATTGATTTCGGGTAGACACCATAAAATGTAAGCAAGAAAGGGTAACGGATGTGAGGGATATGTGTGAAAAGGTTTAATGATAATGAAAAACACATAGAATCAAACAAACAATTGAATCTTATGTCTTGCAACAATGTTTTCTTTTTTTCTTTTGAATTTTTTTTTTTGTGGTTTATGTGTTTTGATGTGCAAACCCTAACCCTAGACTAATATGTAGGATGAGTTCCTAAGGTGGATGGTAAGTGGGGATTTTTCTGGTGATGAAATTCAAAAACATCACTCATAAGCTACTAAGGTGTCTAGGGGACGAGACAACAGATGAAGATGAAATCCATTGTTGTTGATCTCGATTAGTGGTTGGTGATTAAATCTAACTCAGTGATGTTGAAGATGAAGCATGCAATTGTGTGTGATTATTTTTAAATTTTTGTTGTCTATGGTGTTCAAAATGCAAATAAACCCTCTTTCACTCCACCAAGTTGGTGACTAAGAATGCTAATACCAAATCTCTCAAAAGAGCCTAGGGTACACTACTTAAGATCCACTCTAAAACAACAAGTGATTCCAATAGTGAAGGGTTCGCCTAGCTCTTCCACTATGAATCATAAATGTGTTTCCAACAGTGGGAGAAAGCTTGAGTACCAATAACTTGTTTTAGCTTAAAAGAGTGAAAAGTGGAAAAATTTAGCCTAAAGTGTAGCTACTATGCTTTGTTTGATTTATTGCAAACAACACTTATGGCAAAAATTTAAAATATAATGAAAGGCAACAAAAACTTAAATTTAGTGTAATGAATTTCTAATGCAACTAATATGAAAGCACGGATGTAAATCTATCTCTGTGTAATTCTATATGATTTTGAAAATGTTGATGAATATCTAAGATGCCTATTGATAAGCCACAAAAATGCTTATTTTTTGTACTATTTTCTCCATAATGTGCAACATATATTCTTGTAGATATAATTTTTTTATGGAAATTATATATATAGTTAACAGTTTATTTTACATATTTTCTAATATTTGTCTTTAAGTGTAATTTGTGCAGATTTAATGAAAATTGTTGCATTTTTGCATGATTTCATCGAGGTCCCACTTGCACCTGTCACTTGTAATTTAATGAAGGAAAACCATCTACGAAATATTGGTAAAGAGATACGAAGTCAAGCGTCCAAATTCCTTTGAAGCACTTGACTTCTATTTGCACTTAACTATTAGGCACCTACATCCCATGAGGCACCTACTTTTCGTTAGGTGTCTGCTTCCCGTGTATGGTATATGGTGCCTACTTCCCATTGTACGGTAGAAGGTGTCTGCTTCCCATTATACGTAGAAGGTGTCTGCTTCCCATAATATGATGAAAGGCACCTGCTTCTCAACTTCTGCATACAAGGTGCCTGCTTCTCGACTTCTTCAACAACGGTGCCTAATTTCCATTAAATACCAAACTTTAGCATGGATCTGTGGTCAACAGAACAGAGCGAAACTTCAGTAACCAGTGTGAAGGGATTTCCAAAATTAAAATCAAACATGGGACAATTTCAAAGGTGACTCATCACCCATTTTTAAGCTGATACGTATATCATTTCTGTAAGTCGATAAAATAAAATATTAGTGTATTCTGGCAACAGAATACACTGAAATATCATGATATTTTTCTTGATTCCTTTAATCAAGAAAAAAGTTGTAATAGTGAATGATTTTCTTATTCATCTTGAAAATTATAACAGGGTTGGTCGCATACCTTATAAATATGCAAGCCACCCCTAAAGAAGACCCCCAAACTTTATTGTAATTTTCTTCTACTGCAACTATTAATAAAATCTCTGCATATTTTCCTATAAAATATCTTCTAAAAGCATTTGGTGATAATTTTACCATGGGCAAAACCTATTGGATGTGTCGGCCCACTTACAATAGATTTTTTCTCTATTTCCTCTATTTTTTGTATTTATATTAATAGATTAAATTTTTTTACTTGTTGTTTCCCTATTTTCGGTGATTTCCAGCAAGGTAGTCATTTTGATTTTAAATGTTTTTCAATCCTGTTTTCTTAGACTTAGCATGAGATTATTGGTTTAAATATAAACTTCAACGAATACCAAATACCCCCCCAAACCATAATCCAAGGGACTCATCTCTAAAGGATAAATTACAAGCATAGATTTTGCACGACTGCACACAAGACTACGAGCTACCCCGGGTTGACAATGAAATGGAGGTAATTAATTGAACCATAGAAAAAACTAACCAATATTTTACCCAATATTTTGGTGCCATTGTCGAGGAGTAGCCATTATAATTTATGGTTCTTAAGGAAGTATAGTTACAGTAGTTTAGAGTGTTTTCTTCATAAACCTTCATCTGAAACTTTTTATGAGTCCACCTAAGAATAGGGGACCAAATGGTCATCTTGTCAAAAACAAAGAAGTTGTTTCTAAAAATTCTTCTACTTCAGTAGAACTTGAACTTGGTATTGAACTCTCAACATTATACTAAATCCATAGGATCCTTATGAAACTATCTAGCTGAATCTTAGAGCAGGATCGAAGATAAGTAGAGTTCAATTTGAGGAAGATACACTAAATGTTGAGCATTGGCAAGTAGTATTATATGGAACTATCTCAAACACTAACTTATCCATCCTTCTAAAGGATAAAAGAAATGAAATAGAAGCATTGGCAACTACTTTGAATGAAGCAAGGGTATAAACATCAATAGTAGGCAGAATGGTAGAAAATCCAGAGGAAACATCCACTAGTTTTAGTTTTCCATTAAGAGAGGTAAGGGGAGATCACAAGATGAAACACATCTCTCCTATCCACCTTCCAACCTTTAGAGGACTACCAATAGAAGATCTAGACCTATTCCTATTTAAATTTGATTTTTTATGTAGATCTATGGATTACACCATAGATGCTCAAAAACTAAAATTATTCCCTTCCACCCTTGATGATTCAGCTTTATTTTGGTTCATCATCTTGGGGGATAAATTAATAACTACCTGGGAATAGTTGAGAAAACTTTTCTTGTATCAGTATTAGGATTTTGGTAGAGCAAGATATGCAAGAGATAAATTCCTAGATATGACCCAAAATGAAGGGGAATATTTGGAAGAATATTGAGATACGTTTAGCTTTAATTTTCAAAGATCGCCCCATTCAAAACTAGGATATAGGTCCCTAAGAAGCATTTTTCTAAAAGAAGTACTGATAAATGAATCCTTGGAAAATTTAAATATGATCTCTGGGGGAGACATTTACCAACACCAAATGGATGATATTCGGCAATTGTGTCAAAAAATTGCAAGAAGAAAGGGTAAATTAACGCCTAGAAATATGAAGCAGTAAGCCACTATCACTAAAACAAAAATAGGAAACATGCTAGAGGACCTTAAGAGTGAGATGTTATCATCTCTAGCTCTTTAAATGGATACCCTTCTGCTTTAGAGAAATAAGCAAGATAATGAGATAGAATTGGCCTACTTCTATCCTAAATGCAGAGGCAAACACTCCATAAATGAGTGCCTAGAAAAAAAAGTTCATATATGTGATGTTTGTAAGAAGGATCATAAAACAAAGTTGTGTCCACAATTAATGAAATCTAAAGAGGAACATAAAGTAGTAGAGGCATACTTCATGGATAATAGGAGGAACTGGCAATAGTCTCCTATGGGTAACAATATGCAATCAGGAATGTCATCCTATGGGGGTAGCAATTACCAAAACCAAGGTCAAGCCTAGCCACCCAACATGGGTTGGTATGGTCAACAACCTTGGAATCCATTTCCCCAAGGAGCTAATCCTTACAACCCTTACCCTTGGAACAAATACCAACAACCTGGGTAGTAGTGAATAAATGAAAATGCTTAGAATTAGTATCCACAACATACTGCGCCAGCTCCATCACAGCCAAGCTTGAATATTCTTCCTACTCCAAGGACTCCTCAGTTACCATTATAGCCAATAGCAAACCCAAACAACAAGGAGCAGCTAGCCTATCATATGGAAAATTAGATGTACCCTATGTTATATTAAGGTAGATTATGATCCTATTAAGTTAAGGTTAGGAAAGAAAGTAGGAGTAGAAGTCACTCCTCTTGTAGAAGAAGAGGAACCAATAGAAATAGAAATAGAGGAATCACCCCTTATAGAAGAGGTAGAAGAAGAATCAACACTTGTACATAAAAAAGAAGAGGTTCCACATTTTCCATAAAGGTTGCAGGAATCCAAGAAACCAATACAAATAGAGTTTGATATCCTCTCTAGTTTAAAAAACTTAACAGTCATAATCCCTCTCTTTCAGGCCATCAGAGATATACCTATTTATGGAAATGCCATAATAGAGTTATGCCTCAAGAAACCAAGGAGGAAACCAGCTAAAACAATCAATTTGGTAGGTCAGTTAGCTAACCTTATATTAGGGAATACCTACAACCAAAAATACACAGATCCAAAAAGCCCTATGCTCACTGTAAAAATAGAATATTATTTTTTACCCAACACACTGGTAGATTTGGGGGCTGCCATCAATATCATGCCCCAGGAGACCATGTAAAAATTAAAATTGGCTAATTTGAAGCCTACTAAAACTATGATGTAGTTGGAAGATAGGTCTATAGTACTCCCTGAAGGAATACTAGAAGATATTACTATTGTAGTAGATGCATGGGAGTATCCATCAAATTTCTTAGTGATACAATCTAAATTTGGACTAGGTGGATACCCATTAATATTAGGTAGGCCTTGGCTGGAAACAACTGATGCTTACATAAGTTGTAGAGATGGGAAAATGACCATTTCAGATGGTCAGAATATAAATAAATTTATCATACATCCATCTGCATAATCTTTTGATTTATTGGGAGAACTTGAGGATGAGAATCAAAACATTTGTGGTCTATCAATAATCCAACCTGTGATAACACTTGAGTTGGAAAATGAAAGTGATGAGGATACGGTGATATCTCACTTTTTTCAAGGAGAACCCTCCTGTCCTCCTCCTGAGTTTCCATTAGTGAAAGACCACCATATTCAAAAAATACAAGTTGCAAGTGGTAGAATGTTGAACATAGATAACCAGTTTACAGTTAACAGTTAAACAGCAAACCAAACTGAAACAAACATTGGAAAAACATCAAGATTTCTTTGCTTGGGAGTATTCTAACATCAGAGGAATAGCTCCTGAGAACTGTACACAGGATATATCTGGAAGACCATGTTAGACTAGTAAGACAACCACAGAGGAGAATGAACCTGTCCATGAAAGAAATTTTTAAAGCAGAATTACAAAAACTTCTCACAGTTGGATTCATCTACTCCATTTCAGATAGTGAGTGGGTATCACCATTGGTAGTGGTGCCCAAAAAGAATGGAAAGTGGAGAATTTGTGTTGATTACAGGTTGTTGAATAAAACAACCAAGAAGGACCACTTCAGGTCCTTAACACCTTGGCAAGCAAGAAGTACTTTTTTTTCCTGGATGGATTCAATGGATACAATCATATCCAAATAGGGGAGGAAGATCAAGATAAAACCACCTTCACTTTTCCATGGGGGATATTTGCTTATCGAGTTTTACCATTTGGTCTATGCAACACACCTACCACCTTTCAGAGGGAAGTTCTTAGTATTTTTTTAGATATGATTGGAGATACTATGGAGGTATGCATGGATGATTTCATTGTATATGGTGAAACTTTTGAAATTCCCATAGAAAATTTGGAAAATACACTTAAGCATTGTGAGGAAACTAACCTATCCTTAACCAATGAGAAATGTTATATGCTGATGTAGGAAGGGATATTTTTAGGACATCACCTTTCTGCATAAGGTATCAAAGTATATAGAAAGAAAATTGAAGTCGTCCAAATCTTGCCTACTCCCAAAACACGAAAGGATATCCGTAGTTTCCTAGGATTAGTTGGTTATTATAGGAGGTTTATATTAGACTTTAGCAAAACTGCTAAACCTATTAACACATTTTTAACTAAATATGCAAATTTTATTTGGAATGAATAATGTGAACAAGCATTCAACACTTTAAATGAAAACTAATTACTGCTCCAGTACTAAGAGGTCCAAATTGGACCATTCATTTTCACATATATGTTGATGCATCTAACAATGCAATAGGCTCAGTGCTGGGATAGAAATATGGTGATGATTTTTATGCCATTTATTATGTTAGTAAAAACCTCATAGGTTCTAAACTAAATTATACTATCACAAAGAAAGATTTTCTTGCAATAATACATGCTATTAACAAATTTTGTCATTATATTATAGGTTACTAGGTATTTGTACACACTGACCACTAAGTGATCATATACTTAATAAACAAACCTAGGATTAGTGGCAGAATTATCATATGGTTGTTGCTCTTTCAAGAATTTGATGTGACAGTAGTGGACAAGCCAGGAAAGGACAATGTGGTAGATGATTTCCTTTCCATATTGACACCTCCAGGCTATGCAGCTACATAAGACCAATTTCCAGATGAGCATTTTTTTGCTTTAAATGATTAGATATCTTGGTATGCAAATGTGGCTAGTTATTTAGCCACGAGTGAAGTATCCCCTACACTTTTACCTCAAAAAAATAGACTTTAATTGAGAAAAGTGCAGATTTTTCATAGATTTATGGGTGCTTGTTTAAAATAGGACCTGATCAAATCATGATAAGATGTGTTTCTAGGAATGAAATAATTAAAATACTGAAGGCTTACCATGATGAAATTTGTGGTGGCCATTTTGCAGGAAGAAGGATTGCATATAAAGTTTTGCGAGCTGGTTATTACTGGCCTTCACTATTCAAAGATGTAGCCAAGCATGTGAGCCAGTGTGATCAATGTGATGAGCAGACCTACTCTCATATATGAGATGCCACTCCAACCACATATTCACATTGAACCATTTAAAAAATGGGGGATGGACTTCCTAGGACCTATTAATCCATAGTCATGAGGTAAGAGGTATATCCTTGTTTATATTCACTATGTGACAAAGTGGATTGAAGTATAGACTTTGCATGATTCAAAGGAGAAAATTGTAGCATATTTTTTGTATTCATAAATTTTTACAAGATTTTGGGTCCCAAGGGAGATCACAACAAATCAAGGATCTCAGATTACTTCAAGTATGATCCAATAACTCATGCAACAATACAAAATCATGCATAATAAAACCACTCCCTACCATCCACAGGTGAATGGGTAAGTTGAGGTGACCAATACAGAGTTGGAAAATATCCCAACAAAGATAGTAAAGCAACATAGGAAGGATTGGGATACTAGATTACCAAAAGTAGTGTGGGTCTACAGGACCACCTGGAATACTACTACTTGTTTCACACTATTATAGTTAGTCTATGGGAAAACTACCATGATGCCTATAGAGTTTGAATCCAAAATTGTGAACAAGAATTCAGGATTCAATCAAATTGCAAATATTTCATTAACCTATATTTTTGAAACTATAGCCTTTAAATAGCTTACAAAATAGTATTAAAAACTGAATAAGAGGAAATCACGCTAATTATTCTGTTGAGAGGAAGAAAATTCTGAATAGAACTCTTCCACCTAGGATATTTACCAAATAAACCATTAGATATTTAAGATAGTAAATATCAACATGGTAAAAGTAGAAAAGTAAATGTAATAATCTACTCAACTAGTGTAATGCAATATACTAGCTATTGTACCTATTAGAGTAAAAATGATAAATATGCCAAAGAATGGAATATTACTCTAGCATGCCCCCTTATTACATTATTTGGGTAATGTATACCTATCCTCCTATACAATAATATTTGTGTAAAGTATATAACTGCCCCAATATAGTGAAAAAAAGTCTTGATATGTTGGTTCTTGCTCTGTCACAATGCTCTGGCTGCTCCTAAGCAAAAAATGGGTCATTCCTCACTTTGTCTTCACATCAACAAATGTCCTTATCATAATCTTGTCATCCAACCGAATTGCATGGGTAACCAGCCATTGTAATCACTAGGTGTAGTAGAATAGATCACTTCATAGGAGGTTCATTCATTTACAATATGAGTTTGCAAAATATAAGGTATCTAAGGTGTCGGTCGCTGCCAAAAATGCACCCTTATAAGCTCCCCCCTTCTTGTTGCAAAACATGTTGTAATTAATTTCTGAAAGAAGCATGACTAAGGTGTTGGACGATGCCAAAAATACACCCTTATAAGTCTTCTTCTCTTTTTACAAAAATTTGTGAAGAAAATAAATGTATATCCCCCCTTAATTGCAAATATATGTGCAACTTAAGAAGCTTTGTGAAGGATTTTACAAATATTGCCTCCTAGGCAATTTTACACCAGAAAATTCCCTCCTTTTGTTACAAGAACTTCAAACAATGAGAGTTTGCTATTTATGAAGCCTAAAAAAGAGGCACAAAAACCCCTTTATTATAAGTACTTCAGACAAAAACTTATGCTATTTATGAAGCCTAAAAAATAAAGAGAGGAAATGGTGCTTTGCTTAAGGTGACAAAATGTGTTTTCCCTCTACAATACTGTCTTAGCAATGAGCACTCTGTTTGCTCTCTTTGAACCAGAATCAGAATCAAAATGAGAATAAGACACTTCACTAGAAATATGGCTTTTGTGATGTGCCTTTGCCATTTTAGTTTTTCTTGTTTTGAAACCAACACTGAATGGTGTCATGGTTGTCATTTTTACAATTTGTGCAAACTATGCTTTCTAGGAAATTTTATCAAAAATTTCACCAAATCATCCTTCCTTATTGTAAGAACTTCAAGCATGGTTGCTATTATGAAGTCTAAAAGAAAAGGTATAATTTTTATGACTTCTACTTTTATGATTGCCTTTACAAGTTTTATTTCCCTCTTGTCAAAAATCTATGTTTTGAAGGAAGAAAGGAATTATCCCCCCTTAGTGCAAAGGATTGCAACTTTTTAAGGTTCCTTATTTTCAAAAACTTGTTCTTTTTTTTTTATTACCCTAAAAGAGTACCAAAAGATAATTCACTCAAAAATATATTTAATGGCACCTGCCTTAACACCCTTCAAGAAGGATGAAAATTTTGAAGAAATTAAGCCAAACAAATTAGAGTGAATTAGGGGTTTTGTTGATATAGGAGAGAATATCAAGTGAATTTTGGCTTTAAATCTTTGTAAGGATTTACACAAATTTATGAAATTTTGGGGTTTAGTGTGTTCTTGATTCTTTGACTTATAATTGCAAAAAACAATAATGCAATAATCAAACAAGAATGCCCACAAAATTCTTATCACCTAGGTGTCGGATGCAACCGAAAATGCACCTAATTTGCCAATGAAGGTGTCGAGTAAAATAAAAAATGCACCTTTTTAATTTTTGCAACAAAATATTAATGTGTGTTGTGCAAAAAATTGATATTTTTATGTCTCCTACTTTGTTTTACAATTTTGCAAAAGAAGTACAATGTTGTCTTCCCCCCTCTATTTTGCAAAATTAACAATTCAAGCACTCCTTCCAAGACAAGTTGACACACGACCCGTGTTTGAAAGGCTTCCAGACCAATAGACACACGACTTGGTTTTTGTCTTCAACACTCGAAAATGGCTTTCAAAAAAAATGTTGAAGATGGCCTTTTTTTTTGCAATAAAATGAGTTGTTCCTATGTCTCTTTATCCCCAAGATTTGGAGAAAACAATAGAAATTAAGTGGAATTATTACAAAAAAAAATTAGTTTTCTTTAAATATTTTCTAAGTTTTAATGCTTAAAAATATTTTTAAATATGAATAATTCATATAATAAAGCAATTGGGGAAAAAAAATCAACTTAAAAGGTTAAAAATTGATTAATTTATGACAATTTGTGCTAAACTATATAAAAACAAATCTATAAAAAATATTTAAAAAAAACATAAAAAAAAACTTTAGAAAATAAAAAAATAATGAAAAATACCAAATGGCACGATTTTTGGAGAGGCCCTTTGCAAAAATGTTGGTGCGCGGATTCGAACGTGAGACGTCACATTTGTCAAGGCTATGCCTTGACCACTGCACTATTGGGACGGCTTTGAAAGTCATCCCCATGTGCTTTGTGTTAAGGCGAACCGAGCCTTTGGAATGGCTCTATGGGATTTATCCCACATTCATCCCATAAGGGATGAATTAGGCTTTTAAAATCCTAAGCACGTTCAAAGAATGTGTGATTGCCTTGGGCAATCACTAATCCTCCACATGTTGACCTTCCTCCATGTCACTCTGCCCGACGAATGATTGAATGCCATGTGGCTGCACACTGCCAAAAAACCAAAATTTTCTCACACACGTGTCAATGGCTAGATGGTGCCACTTGTCACTAGGTTGTCTCACTCCCTCTGCTTGTTGTGCCATGTGTCACCTTTCATTTGGTCCTTGCCATGTGTCTCATATAGTATGTCCACGTCAGTTGTTCGACCTCGCCATGAGTCACCTCGATGTGTGTGCCACATGTCAAACTAAGTCAATCTAGAATTCTAGCTACTAAGATTAGGTGGCTCGATGTGATTCTGCCACATGTCCAATAGAATCTCTTGGGTGTGTGAGGGTACTCCTACCCTCAAAGCACACCCGGGTTGGAGAAGCCATATGGGAGCATGAGGGTGCTCCTGCCCTCGAAGTGCTCCTGCTAGCTTGCCTAGGGGTGTGGGCCCTATGGACAGGAGTCAAAGAAAGGCTCCTCCCAGGACCTTGGGCACAATCTCCTATGTGGGCTAGGCGTTCTCAGACCGATAGCTTATATTTTTTTGGTTCGTAGGCACGATCGTCGATAGTAAGAGCTACCTAGTCGATCGTCTGCCTAGGCATGGCCTGGTCGAGGAAATAACTCTGGTCGATCAAAATGCTTGCGGGCCCGGTTGTGACCTTGTCCTACCGAGGGGGGTGATGTGGTCCATAAAAAATGGATAATTTCACCACCTCCTCTGCCTTTGATAATGGATTAATGAAATGCAATTAAAAAACTATAGGAAAACTTAGGGAATCGGAGGAGGAAAAAAAAATAATGAAGTCACCAAATTGTGCTTCCTGCGCTCGATTTCTCCAGCGAGTTAAAAAAATCAATTCCTCCTCCCAACTCCCTCCTCCAGCTTTGATGCCACTATGAATAGGAATTCAGGATTCAATCAAATTGCAAATATTTCATTAACCTATAGTTTTGAAACTATAGCCTTTAAATAGGTTACAAAATAGTATTGAAAACTGAATAATAGGAAATCACGCTAACTATTCTGTTGAGAGGAAGAGAATTCTGAATAGAACTCTTCCACGTAGGATATTTATCAAATCAACCATTAGATATTTAAGACATTAAATATATACATGGTAAAAGAAGAAAAGTAAATGTAATAATCTACTCAACTAGTGTAATGCAATATACCAGCTATTGTACCTATCAGAGTAAAAATGATAAATATGCCAAAGAATGGAATATTACTCTAACATGCCCCCTTATTACATTATTTGGGTAATGTATACCTATCCTCCTATACAATAATATTTGGGTAAAGTATATAACTGCCCCAATATAGTGAAAAAAAGTCTTGATCTGTTGGTTCTTGCTCTGTCACAGTGCTCTGGCTGCTCCTAAACAAAAAATGGGTCATTCCTCACTTTGTCTTCACATCAACAAATGTCCTTATCGTAATCTTGTCATCCAACCAAATTGCATGGGTAACCAGCCACTGCAATCACTAGGTGTAGTAGAATAGATCACTTCATACGAGGTTCATTCATTTACAATATGAGTTTGCAAAATATAAGGTAGCTAAGGTGTCGGTCGTTGCCGAAAATGCACCCTTATAAGCTCCCCCCTTCTTGTTGCAAAACATGTAATTAATTTTTGAAAGAAGCATGACTAAGGTGTTGGACGATGTCGAAAATGCACCCTTATAAGTCTTCTTCTCTTTTTACAAAAATTTGTGAAGAAAATAAATGTATATCCCCCCTTAATTGCAAATATATGTGCAATTTAAGAAGCTTTGTGAAGGATTTTACAAATATTGCCTCCTAGGCAATTTTACACCAGAAAATTCCCTCCTTTTGTTACAAGAACTTCAAACAATGAGAGTTTGCTATTTATGAAGCCTAAAAAAGAGGTACAAACACCCCTTTATTATAAGTACTTCAAACAAAAACTTATGCTATTTATGAAGCCTAAAAAATAAAGAGAGGAAATGGTGCTTTGCTTAAGGTGACAAAATGTGTTTTCCCTCTACAATACTGTCTTAGCAATGAGCACTTTGTTTGCTCTCTTTGAACCAGAATTAGAATCAAAATGAGAATGAGACACTTCACTAGAAATATGGCTTCTATGATGTGCCTTTGCCATTTTAGTTTTGCTTTTTTTGAAACCAACACTGAATGGTGTCATGGTTGTCAATTTTACAATTTGTGCAAAACTATGCTTTCTAGGCAATTTTATCAAAAAGTTCACGAAATCATCCTTCCTTATTGTAAGAAATTCAAGCATGGTTGCTATTATGAAGTCTAAAAGAAAAGGTATAATTTTTATGACTTCTACTTTTATGATTGCCTTTACAAGTTTTATTTTCCTCTTGTCAAAAATCTATGTTTTGAAGGAAGAACGAATTATCCCCCCTTAGTGCAAAGGTTTGCAACTTTTTAAGGTTCCTTATTTTCAAAAACTTGTTTTTTTTTTTTTTTATTACCCTAAAATATTACCAAAATATAATTCACTCAAAAAGATATTTAATGGCACCTGCCTTAACACCCTTCAAGAAGGATGAAAATTTTGAGGAAATTAAGCCAAACAAATAAGAGTGAATTAGGGGTTTTATTGATTTAGGAGAGAATATCAAGTGAATTTTGGCTTTAAATATGTATAAGTATTTACACAAATTTGTGAAATTTTGGGGTTTAGTGTGTTCTTGATTCTTTGACTTATAATTGCAAAAAAAAATAATGCAATAATCAAACAAGAATGCCCACAAAATTCTTATCACCTATGTGTCGGATGCAATCGAAAATGCACCTAATTTGCCAACGAAGGTGTCGAGTAAAATAAAAAATGCACCTTTTTAATTTTTACAACAAAATATTAATGTGTGTTGTGCAAAAAATTGATATTTTTATGTCTCCTACTTTGTTTTACAATTTTGCAAAAGAAGTACAATGTTGTCTTCCCCCCTCTATTTTGCAAAATTAACAATTTGAGCACTCCTTCCAAAACAAGTCGACACATGACCTGCGTTTGAAAGGCTTCCAGACCAGTCGACACACGACTTGATTTTTGTCTTCAACACTCAAAAATGGTTTTCAAAAAAAAATGGTGAAGATGGCCTTTGTTTTTGCAATAAAATGAGTTGTTCCTATGTCTCTTTATCCCCAAGATTTGGAGAAAACAATAGAAATGGAGTGGAATTATTACAAAAAAAAAAATAGTTTTCTTTAAAGATTTTCTAAGTTTTAATGCTTAAAAATATTTTTAAAGATGAATAATTCATATAATAAAGCAATTGGGGAAAAAAATCAACTTAAAAGGTTAAAAATTGATTAATTTATGCCAATTTGTGCTAAACTATATAAAAAAAAATCTATAAAAAATATTTAAAAAAACATAAAAAAAAACTTTAGAAAATAAAAAAATAATGAAAAATACCAAATGGCACGATTTTTGGAGAGGCCCTTTGCAAAAATGTGGGTGTGCGGATTCGAACGTGAGACGCCACGTTTGTTAAGGCTATGCCTTGACCACTGCACTGTTGGTATGGCTTTGAAAGTCATCCCTGCATGCTTTGTGTTAAGGCGGGCCAAGCCTTTGGAATGGCTCTGTGGGATTTATCCCACATTCATCCCGTAAGGGATGAATTAGGCTTTCAAAAGCCTAAGCGCATTCAAATAATGCATGATTTTCTTGGGCAATCACTACTCCTCCACATGTTGACCTTCCTCCATGTCACTCTGCCCGATGAATGATTGAATGCCATGTGGCTACTCGCTATTGAAAAAAAAACAATTCTCACACATGTGTCAATGGCCAGATGGTGCCACTTGTCACTAGTTTTTATCGCTCCCTCTGCTTGTTTTGCCATGTGTCACCTTCTGGTTGGTCCTCACCATGTGTCTCATCCAGTAGGTCCATGTTAGTTGTTCAACCTCGCCATGTGTTACCTCAATGTGTGTGCCACATGTTGAACTAAGTCAATCTAGAATTCTAGTTGTTAAGATTAGGTGGCTTGATGTGATTCTGCCACATGTCTAGAGGAATCTCCTGAGTGTGTGATGGCACTCCTATCCTCAAAGCATGCTTGTTGATAAGCAACACACCCCCACTGAAAAATGAGATTCCATCCTTAGAAAATTCTGAACTTCCATTTTTGCAGCAGGGACCCTCTTGGTCATTTTCAGTTTTAAATCCATATTTTGCTTGCCTCCTTTTTAAAGTTGTGCTTTTTCTTGCATTTTAGCTGTGTTATCCAAGAATTCACTTTTTACATGCTAGAATCATTCATGCACAAGAAAATCTTGCACCGTTACCGAGAAAAATCCAGAAAACAGTTGCATAATTCACTAAAAAATCAAACTTTCCATTTTTGGTAATGTCGCGATATCGCGACACTTCCATTTTCGGAAATGTCGCGATATCGCGACAGGTAAGTCAAAATGCGGCTAAGTCCCAGAAAGGTCGCGATTTCGCGACATGTCGCGAAATCGCGACAGTTTTTTGGAGAAAGACGCAAGCTGTACGGAGGTCGCGATTTTGCGACATGTCGCGAAATCGCGACATGTCGCATTTTCGCGGTAGGAGAGAGAAAGTGGGCTGCAGAATGAAAAATCGGTTAAGTCAGAAACATGTTCCAAAATCGCGGTCAACGCGGTCAACGCATGCAGGGAAAGGGAACTGTCGCGATATCGCGACGTGTTCTAAAATCGCGACTGAAAATCAAGAAACGTACGGAGGCTAGGAAGGGTCGCGATTTCGCGACATGTCGCGAAATCGCGACATGTCGTGTTTTCGCGGCCGACGAGGGAGGAATTTGCCGATGAGTGGCAGTGGTCGCGATTTCGCGACATGTCGCGAAATCGCGACATGTCGCAGAATCGCGGAAGGAGAGAGAAAGTCATATTTGACCTGAAAGTGCATTCCGGCGGGAAACAGAAGGCTTCCTGGGGTAGCGACACGTGTCAAAGCGTGAATGGGACAAAAAGAAGCCGACATGCAAGCTTATTTTGTGGATTTAATCTGTTTTTAATGTTTTAAGCTTCTGATTTAATTAAAATGCTAATCTAATGCATCTTTTTGTCTTTCATGCAGGATTCCACCTGGCACTTACGGGACAACCGGGAAAGACCATAAAGGCGAAGATGAAGTGCGGATTTAGTCAAGGACCGCCATGCTAGGAGAGAAGTCGCCGGTGAGAGCATTCAACAACAAATTTATTGCAGACTTGATAGCATGAAGACCATTTCAACTTCGGGATGGATTTGCGGAGATCGAATTGATGGAGAAGTGGTGACTCATCCGGCTCACCAGCAGAATTAACTGAAGCATTTATTTGCAGATGCGAATGAATGCAAGTTGCATTTTATTTTATCTTCTCCATTTATGGCAGCTGACTGCACAGATTTGCCGAAGGGTTAAGTTCTATTCGGACTTTGATTTTTAAATGGATTTTTATTGTAAAACTCAGGTCCTAGGGTTTAAGTGCGATAAGATTTAGGGTTTGAGCAAGATATTTTGGAAAATATCAGGGTCTGTCCTGAGTCTATAAATACAAATTCTAAATGTAATCGCAGGAGGCGGAGACTTAGAAATAAAGGCTTATAAGCAATTTCTTGCAAATTTTGTGAAATCCTTTGTTTTCGGACTTGGAGTTGATGTGCTTTAGATTTTCTCGTGATAGCATGGCCAGGAGCCTAATCTTTTGCAGAGTGTGATAAGTGTATTTTCTTTTGTTATCCGTTCCATTTAAAGTTTGTTAGATATATGTCAGTAATCGCCATTGTCAAGATTAAATATGTCGTTAGGCTTCAGTTGTTCTATTGTTCGCTAGGGGAAATTACAGATTTCGGGTGTAAGTTTGTTCTAATTGCTCTGTCTTCACCGTGCGAGCTAGGTCGTCGGTGAAAGATACCGCTTTTAACCAACTGCCCCTTGGATTTATAATTTTCCGCTAGATCCGTTTCACTCTGCCGTGTGCTCTTAGTTGAAAGTGATCTTAGACTGACTGGACACTTTCTTCTGGGATTTGTTCTGTTGTGAAGCTGATAGCATAGATAAGATTGACAGTTTGGGTTTACAATCAAAGTCTGATAAACTGCGGGTAAAATAGTAGCACTATTTTAGAACCCAAGACTCTGGTTTCAAAACAAAAAGACCATGCATCATGCCTTGCCACAGGCATTCTTCACAATAAATTGACTACTAACTGCCAGCTGTTAAAATTTTCCAAGGACATACTAGGCTGGATTACTTCAAGGAAGATTTCTGATGTGCAATTACAAAGGTATAGAACTTTCTTCAAGGATGACTGAATTGAATGATAAACTTGGATTAATCAACTTTTCTAGATTGTAAATGGGGAAACCGAGTAGAGCTCCGTTTACTAGTTTAGCTTTTTACAGCCTAGACAGAGTTACCCTTTAGATTTACACGACCCAATTTACAACTGTAGGGCATAATCTAATATTGGCTGCCTCTTTTGATCATATAACTCTTTTTTTTTTTTTTTTTTTCTTTTCTCTCTTTTTTTTATCTCTCTTCTTTTTGAAATATATCACTATCTGGAAGACCTTAGAGAAATTACAATTTTCTTTTAATATTTGATCAATCTGGAACTGTTTCAGTCTAGGCATTGATAGCCTCTGGTGACACCCAAATAATTGCATGAACCATAGTCCCCTCTTATAACCAGCTTTTCTTGGATTCCCCAGGAGTTCTTCCAACTAAACAAAGATAACAGCTTTTTCTATCATTAAAACAATTGTGGCAAGTAAGACACAAGATCCAATCATCTCTCTACCTTCATCCTGGATAACAAAATAGTTCCACAGTTCAGAGCAAGCAGACTATCTCAATTAGAATAATGAGCAGAATGGGGAGGCACTGGATTGAGGATTTATCAGCTAGGAATAAAACAATTTTCAGCAGGCTGACTTTTCATTGATTGCTCAGGCAGAGGTTAAAAAATAGAATTTTAGAAGCCAAAGGACTTTGTACAGGCTTCCAAGGACAGGCACAGGCTTCTAAAGCAAGACAGAATAAAAACTGCACAGACTGCAAATAAAACTGCACAAGCAACTAAGACTAAAACTAAAACTGAAGACTGTACAGATAGCAAAGAAAAAGAAATGCAATAAAGAAAAGACTGTACAGACTAAAATAAAAGCAAGCTAAAATAAAAAGACAAATAAAGGAAATAAACTGCACTGACAAAGAAATAAACTGCACAAGCTAAAACTGAAAAACAACTAAAGAAAACTCGAAAACTGCAACTGTACAGACATTTAAAAATAAAACTGCACTAACAAAGAAATAAACCGAAAAACAAATAAATTAAAATCGCAGAGCACTAAAATTAAACTCGAAATGCATTAAAACCGCACGTACATTGAAATAAAAACTGCACTGACAAAGAAATAAAACTGAAAAAATTCAAAGCTTATTTACAATGCATACATATGTTACAACTTCCCTTCATACTAAAAAAATGCAGCAGTTGGGAAAGCAGAGAAATGGTGCTTTAAAAAATTTTGACCATGCAAGTAATTTAAAAAAAATTACCTTTCGGGTCCTCGTTGACGAAATGCACTCCGCATCGTGCTTCAAAAATTTGCTATCCGGGAAAGACTTGGGTTTATCGTCTTCCCCGTCCCATTTGAAAAACAAATCTGCAACTCCTTCAAATTAAACAAATCATATAATAACAAATCATATGATAACATGTTTATGCTTCTAATTAAAGGGTTTGCGTAGTTCTTTCAAAAGGACTCGAATGTAAAAACCCCCAGGATCAAATACTTTAAAACCTTGACGGACCTGCACCACCACATTTTCAAAATGATGTGACAAATGAAAGAAATCATGTTTTATCTGTATGCCCTGGTTCTTAACAACTTGAACATTTTGTGGTTGCTGCACTACTTCAATATCCAGGACTTCAATTTTTATCCCTCTAGCAGAATGCTTACAATTTTCCTTTTCACCTGAGCCTTGCTTAGATTTAACCTCATCAATGTGCAATGTCCAAACATCATTGTTGTTATTGATTAGGGCCAGAATCGTTCTCACCTTTTCGCTTGCCAAATCATAAACTCCAATATCTCGCATCAACACGCTTTATAGCCTTATCTTTGATATTATGTTCGAAGTTGCAGTGCTTATGTTGAGACAAGCTCATCAATTCCAAGTTGGTCGACCACATTCATATTTACTACCTTTTCCTCCTTTTCTTGAAATTCAACAGGTGGTCCAAAGTAAGCCTCAATCAAGTTAATGTTTTGTCCAACAATCTGAGGCAGTTCATAGAGGGTGATGTCATCTTTAAGTTCCCTCATATCCTCAATGATGTTATCCTCCTCGCCATTTCTCGCATAGTGAGATTGAATCTCACTTTCATCATCCTCTGATGAGGAAGGATCATTGTTAAGTTCTGGACTCTCACATTTCAAGTCATAACTCGTCCATTTTGAACTCGTTGAAAATCTTGCATTTCATCCACGTAAGTCCAGTATAAGACTTTCTCGTCTCTTCGGGAAAAGTGACGGAATCCGAAACCCCGGTTGTACTATTTTTGGGTGAACTAGAAAGATCAATATTTCTTTGATTTCTAGGAAAATTTAACTCACCAGGAAAAACTTCGGATTTGGGTGGTGCCGGATCACAACTGTTCGCTTCAAGCACCTGCACTTTGAACTTGTCAGAACTTTTCTCTGTATTTTGCACATGCTGAGTGGATGTGACAGTTAACGTAGTCTCCTTGGGTAGAGCATGACATGTTGGCATTAACTCATGATGTGGAATGGGGTTTGGAACAGGCATGTTTTGTGTAACATAGGATATCAAAGGACTGCTCAAAATTTGAGGCCCTAGCTGTCTTTCAAGAATTAAGGCTTCTTTATAAGCCCCTGCCAGGGTTGTGATATTAATATCTCTCTTGAGGAAAATAGAGGTCACCGAATCCAATGCATTCTTGTAGATTTCTAAGGCCAGATTTGCATTTGGGATGTAATGGCCAGTCATTCTATCGTAAGCTCTTTGGAACCTCATATTGAAAGACCCGACAGCTTCTCCCGATTCTCTCTTGATGCTGGAAAATTGCTGATATAAAATGTTGGGATCTATCACTTCACCGAACTGTGATATAAAAGCTTTCTCTAGATCATCCCAACTAGTAATGGAATTGCTGGTGAGGTTTAAAAACCAGTCATAAGCTCCCTCCTGGAGAGTGAACGGGAACAATCTGCAGGCAACATCTTCATGCTGTATATTTAATAATCTTAAAGCATTTTTAAAAGCTAGCAGATGTTCTTCTGCAGTTCTCGTCCCATCATGTTTGTACCTAGGGAGGTATCTTTCTGGACTTCTGGGCAAGTCATGGGCTATACCCGGAATGTTCAAAGCTGTGGAGCCCAACCAATTTGCCATTAATACTTGGTCGACAAGTGATGTTCCGATTTGTAATTGGATAACTGCAAGTGATGATAGAACTGTTCTTAACAAACCACTGAACTTAAGGCCTTCTCTGGCAATTTTAAAAACTGCACTGACAACTTTCAAAAACTGCACTGACAATTTACAAAACTGCACTGACAATTTAAAAACTGCACTGACAATTTAAAAACTGTACTGAAAATTTATAAAATTGTACTGACAATTTCAAAACTGTCCGGAGTTCACTGTGGGTCCTTCAAATGTTGCTGTTATTCCCTTACAATACTTGAACTGAGTTCATGCCCTCCTTCTAGCGCCAATTAGGTGTTGGCTGAGGAGGAGGGGAAAATTGGCTACCAGACTTTGGATAAAATACAGTTTTACAGTTCCACATACAGTCGGATTTCTCAACTCAAGTGCACTAAGAACGGAGGTTCAAGCCCTCCTTCTAGCGCCAATTAGGTGTTGGCTGAGGAGGAGGGGAAAATTGGCTACCAGACTTTGGATAAAATACAGCTTTACAGTTCCACATACAGTCGGATTTCTCAACTCAAGTGCACTAAGAACAGATGTTCTGTGGCCCTCCTTCTAGCGCCAATTAGGTGTTGGTCCGGCTTTCATGCACACCCCGAGAAAAAAGGGATGAAGGCAAGGAAAGCTCCGGAGACACCCACGGGACTGATCCCACTCATCTTTAGGATCTAGCTGGTTATCCAAGGTGCGAGTTACAGAGTTGGGTCGAATGGCAATTCACTCTTTTCCACTTCTGGAATAGATTTCAATATGGATCGCTCCGTTACCTTACGGGGGTTCTCGAACTTGTTCAAGAGTTGCAAAAGTTGTTGACAATCAGATTTGACTTGAATTCTTTGATCTAGCTCTCATGGGTCAGCAGATTTAAATAAAAGGCAAACAAAGAAAATAAAAATGGATCATTCACGGAAAGCAAAGAGAGGGTAGGGTAAGGCAGAAAAGAGAAGTTTATCAGACTTTAAACTGTAAAACTCTAAACTATCAATCTTATCTATGCTATCAGCTTCACAACAGAACAAATCCCAGAAGAAAGTGTCCAGTCAGTCTAAGATCACTTTCAACTAAGAGCACAAGGCGAGTGAAACGGATCTAGCGTGAAAATTATAAATCCAAGGGGCATGGTTAAATCGGTATCTTTCACCGGAAGCCTAGCTCGCACAGTGAAGACAGAGCAATTAGAACAAACTTACACCTGAAATCTGTAATTTCCCCTAGCAGACAATAGAACAATTGAAGCCTAACAACATATTTAATCTTGACAATGGCAGATTTACAGCATATATCTAACAAACTTTAAATGGAACGGATAACAAAAGAAAATACACTTATCACACTCTGCAAAAGATTAGGCTCCTGGCCATGCTATCACCGAAAAGCTAAAGCACATCAACTCCAAGTCCGGAAACAAAGGATTTCACAAAATTTGCAAGAAATTGCTTATAAGCCTTTATTTCTAAGTCTCCGCCTCTCGCGATTACATTTAGAATTTGTATTTATAGACTCAGATAGCACCCGATCTTTTCCAAAATATCTTGCTCAAACCCTAAATCTTATCGCACTTAAACCCTAGGACCCCGGTTTTACAATAAAAATCCATTTAAAAATCAAAGTCCGAATAGAACTTAACCCTTCGGCAAATCGTAGCAATACTGCCATAAATGGAGAAGATAAAATAAAATGCAACTTGCATTCATTCGCAGCTGCAAATAAATGCTTTCATTAATTCTGCCGGTGAGCCGGATGAGTCACCACTTCTCCATCAATTCGATCTCCGCAAATCCATCCCGGAGTTGAAATGGTCTTCATGCTATCAAGTCCGCAATAAATTTGTTGTTGAATGCTCTCACGCGGCTTCTCTCCTAGCATGGCGGTCCTTGACTAAATCCGCACTTCATCTTCGCCTTTATGGTCTTTCCGTTGTCCCGTAAGTGCAGGTGGAATCCGCATGAAAGACAAAAAGATGCATTAGATTAGCATTTTAATTAAATCAGAAGCTTAAAACATTAAAAACAGATTAAATCCGCAAAATAAGCTTGCATGTCGGCTTCTTTTTGTCCCATTCACGCTTTGACACGTGTCGCTACCCCAGGAAGCCTTCTGTTTCCCGCCGGAATGCACTTTCAGGTCAAAATATGACTTTCTCTCTCCTTCCGCGATTCGCGACATGTCGCGATTTCGCGACATGTCGCGAAATCGCGACATGTCGCAGAATCGCGAAGGAGAGAGAAAGTCATATTTGACCCGAAAGTGCATTCCGGCGGAAACAAGGCTTCCCGGGGTAGCGACACGTGTCAAAGCGTGAATGGGACAAAAAGAAGCCGACATGCAAGCTTATTTTGCGGATTTAATCTGTTTTTAATGTTTTAAGCTTCGATTTAATTAAAATGCTAATCTAATGCATCTTTTTGTCTTTCATGCAGATTCCACCCGGCACTTACTGGACAACCGGGAAAGACCATAAAGGCGAAGATGAAGTGCGGATTTAGTCAAGGACCGCCATGCTAGGAGAGAAGTCGCCGGTGAGAGCATTCAACAACAAATTTATTGCAGACTTGATAGCATGAAGACCATTTCAACTTCGGGATGGATTTGCGGAGATCGAATTGATGGAGAAGTGGTGACTCATCCGGCTCACCAGCAGAATTAACAGAAGCATTTATTTGCAGATGCGAATGAATGCAAGTTGCATTTTATTTTATCTTCTCCATTTATGGCAACTTGATCGTACGCATTTGCCGAAGGGTTAAGTTCTATTCGGACTTTGATTTTTAAATGGATTTTTATTGTAAAACCCGGGTCCTAGGGTTTAAGTGTGATAAGATTTAGGGTTTGAGCAAGATATTTTGGAAAATATCAGGGTCTGTCCTGAGTCTATAAATACAAATTCTAAATGTAATCGCAGAGGAGGGAGACTTAGAAATAAAGGCTTATAAGCAATTTCTTGCAAATTTTGTGAAATCCTTTGTTTCTGGACTTGGAGTTGATGTGCTTTAGATTTTCTGTGATAGCATGGCCAGGAGCCTAATCTTTTGCAGAGTGTGATAAGTGTATTTTCTTTTGTTATCCGTTCCATTTAAAGTTTGTTAGATATATGTCAGAATCTGCCATTGTCAAGATTAAATATGTCGTTAGGGCTTCGCTTGTTCTATTGTCTCGCTAGGGGAAATTACAGATTTCAGGTGTAAGTTTGTTCTAATTGCTCTGTCTTCATCAGTGCGAGCTAGGGTCGCCGTGAAAGATACCGCTTTAACCACCGCCCTTGGATTTATAATTTTCTCGCTAGATCCGTTTCACTCGCCGTGTGCTCTTAGTTGAAAGTGATCTTAGACCGATCTGACACTTTCTTCCGGGATTTGTTCTGTTGTGAAGCTGATAGCATAGATAAGATTGACAGTTTGGGTTTACAATCAAAGTCTGATAAACTTCTCTTTTCTGCCTTACCCTACCCTCTCTTTTCTTACCGTTAATGATCCATTTTTATTTTCTTTATTTGCCTTTTATTTAAATCTGCTGACCCATGAGAGCTAGATCTAGAATTCAAGTTAAATCTGATTGTCAACAACTTTTGCAACTACTGAACAAGTTCAGAACCCCCCGTAAGGTAACAGAGCAATCCATATTGAAATCTATTCCAGAAGTGGAAAAGAGTGAATTGCCATTCGACCCAACTCTGTAACTCGCACCTTGGATAACCAGCTAGATCCTAAAGATGAGTGGGATCAGTCCCGTGGGTGTCTCCAGAGCTTTCCTTGCCTCTCATCCTTTTTCCCGGGGTGTGCATGAAAGCCGGCCCAACAATGCTCGGGTTGGAGAAACCACATGGAAGCATGAGGGCACTCCTTCCCTTGAAGCACTCTCGTTGGCTTGCCTAGGGGTGTGGGCCCTGTGGATGGAAGCCAAAGAAAGGCTCCTCCCAGACCCTTAGGCACAATATCCTATGTGGTTTGGGCATGCTCAGGATGTTATCTTAGATTTTTCTAGTTCATAGGCACGATCGTCGATAGTAAAGAGCTGCCTAGTCGATCGTCTGCCTGGGCATGGCCTTGCCAGGGAAATGACTCTGGTCGATCAAAATTCTTACGGGCCTTGTTGTGACCTTGTCCTATTGATGGGGGTGATGTGGCCCATAAAAAATAGATAATTTCACCACCTCCTCTGCCTTCAATAATGGATTAATGAAATGCAATTAAAAAACTATAGGAAAACTTAGGGAATCGGAGGAGGAAAAAAATAATGAAGTCACCAAATTGTGCTTCCTGCGCTCGATTTCTCCAACGAGTTAAAAAAATCAATTCCTCCTCCCAACTCCCTCCTCTAGCTCTGATGCCAATGTGAATAGGAATTCAGGATTCAATCAAATTGCAAATATTTCATTAACCTATAGTTTTGAAACTATAGCCTTTAAATACGTTACAAAATAGTATTGAAACTGAATAATAGGAAATCACGCTAACTATTTTGTTGAGAGGAAGAGAATTCTGAATAGAACTCTTCCACCTAGGATATTTATCAAATCAACCATTAGATATTTAAGACAGTAAATATCTACATGGTAAAAGTAGAAAAGTAAATGTAATAATCTACTCAACTAGTGTAATGCAATATACTAGGTATTGTACCTATCAGAGTAAAAAGGGTAAATATGCCAAAGAATGGAATATTACTCTAAAAAAAACACTTAGGAATAATATAGAATTGAATATCAACCTGGATGATGCACAAAAAGATAGAATTTAACAGCTTAATCAGCTAGATGAATATCGCCTTGAGCCTTTGTAGAAAATAGAGATCATTCAAAAACAAATGGTCAAGTGGCATGATTGTCACACCAGGTCAAATCAGCTCAAATTGGGAGAATGGGCATTACTTTATGATTCTTAGTTCTAGGAAAGGAAGGGCAAGCTCATGCAGCATTGGATGGGGCCATATGAAGTGTTTGAAGTTATCAATAATGGGGTTGTAAGGATCAAAAAAATATACGATAGCAATATTACCTTAATAGTCAATGGCCACCACCTACGTCCATACCATGTGTTTGAGGTATATATGATTGAGTCTAGTTTAGGCATGGGGTAAACCCTAGTTGATTCTAATTTTATCTTGAATCAGTAAGATGTGGACCTATTCCACATAGTCCCAAAGACAATTATTCTTTCAAAAATTTTCTTTTTAGTTGTGTTTTTGTTTTGTAGGAACAATGCCCTTTGTGCAATCCTTAGGTAGCTTGGGAAACCTAAGCCTAATGGGCATAGGATCCATGAACCTGTGCATTTCTAGCTTTCTAGTAAAAGGAGTAGTTAATCCCTCAAAAGAGGAATACTAAACCTAAACCTACACAAGAGTGTTTGGATTGGTCTCTTTGGACAATAAAACACTCAACTATTGATTCAGGGGCAAATGCTAAAATTATTCCTATTTTTCAATTAGAAGCACTGAAGGATATGATCAACCTAACGACACATATACAACGACAAGTTAGCACCTGTTGAATAAAATAAAAGCACCATTTTTATATTTTTATGGGAATGCGCCTACTTTTCGTTATTAGAGAAGGTGTCTACTTCTCGTTGTACAATGGAAGGTGCCTTCTTCCCATTGTATGGAGGAAGGCACCTACTTCCCATTGTATGATGAAAGGCACCTACTTCCCATTGTATGGTAGAAGGTGCCTGCTTCCCATTATACACTTTACGGCACCTGACTCCCAGTATGTTATGAAGATGGGACCTGCGTTCCATTTTCTAGCAGATCAACGCCTGACTCTCGATTTTTTAGGAGAATGGTTGACTTCCAGTTTTTGGGAAACTGACACCAAATCCTCTTAGCATATGTAAAAAAAACAGTTTGTATAAATTTTGTTTTATAGGTACGACACCCGACAGTTAGTAAAAAGGCATCTGCTTTCCATGTTAGGCATAAGTGCCTGATTGCTAAGGTCACTACTTGTGTTAAGCAGAGCACCTAACTGCTAAGGCACCTACTTCCCATGTTAAGCAAAGCATCCAATTCCTATGATGCCTATTTTAAGTTTTCAAGGCACCTGCATGCCATAAATTGAAAAGAAGGCACCTGAATCCATATGAAAAAGGCACCTAATTTCTGTTTACTACAGTAATTTTCTCCCTTGATAGAATAACACATTAGCCTTGGGATGTGGCCTGAGCCACATCAACACCCCACACACATGCAAAGTCAAATCTACCAATAGATAAAATTAAAAGTTGACAACAATCAACTTCCAAGGAGGGAACGTTTGTCGTCCCAAGGAGATACGTTTTTCTAACTTTTGTTTTGAATTTTGCAGGATTTATTAAATAAGCCACCTTATAGCTACCAAGAACCAATCACATCAAAGAAAATTCATTGCATGGGAACCATGACCACCATTGTTCATTGCAATTTTCCCAATCATCAAACACCAGCCAATAGCGACGCACCACGAACATCTGCGCATATGCACCCATGGAACAAATTTAGGTGCATGTTTAAATTTTTTGTTTCTTGTCTATATTGTTTTCATGAACATGTGTGTCTATGGAAATGTGTCAACACAACCCTCCATTATTACCTTAACCACTTGAACAAATCCACTTGACATGGTTCTGTGTGGCACACCTCTGATTGGTCGATAGTTTATGGTTATCATATCCGCACAATCGGGTACATGCTCGAAGGAAATTTATTGCGAATAACCATAATCACTGTTGATTATGGTAATTAACCACCAGTGTGCATGAACACATTTGTTTTAAAAATTCTTTTACCAATTATTAGTCTTACAATGGCACTGAGAGGGGGGGGTTTAAATTCAAATGTACAACTCTTAAAGCTAAAGCAAGGAGAACTTAAAATAGATAAAGCAAATATAACAAGAGAGCATTCCACAACACACGATTTAATGAGGTTCACCAGTTTTGGATACTCCTCAAAAATAGACTACTTGGACTCCCATCCAAATCCAACCTTTGCAAAGCACCAACTTTACAAACAGTTTACCAAAGACACACTGGAAGGAGCACCAACCCTTAATTTATCTGCACCAATAGAAAGGAGCACCAACCCCCGATTTACCAAAGCACCAACTAGAAGGAGCACCAACCCTTGATTCCAAGCACCAACTTGGATTTCTATTTTGAATCTTAGATTGACATAAATATACCTTCACTTTTACAAGACCCTCACTGGTCTATTGCTCACCCAACCTCTCTTTCAATTTAGGAAACACATATTCCTTCTGCGCACTTGCTGTCACACTCTCTCAGTCGCGCTCTATCAGCTACGCTCTTTCTTCATCGCTCTTCTCTCAGTAGTGCTCTATCTCCACTTTCTTTTTCTCTTCAACTACACACCTTTTTCTATACCCACACAGAGCTCAACCTAACGAATCACTCTTACCACTCTGCTTACTACACTCTGATAGCCTTCTCTACGCTCTGATAGCCTTCTCTGCACTCTGATAGCCTTCTCTACTCACTTACGACTCTGACAGCCTTCTCTACTCATTTACGGCTCTTTAACAGCCTTCTCTGCTCATTTCGATGCTCTAACATTCTTATCTGCTCTCTTACACAGTTCAAAGCTCAACCCTAATTCTTAACTTATATGCACATTCTTACAGCTCTCTTCAACAACCTTTTCTCAACACATATATTATTTTATCAGTGGCACCTTCCCTCTTTATGGCGGCACACTTTTCAATTTTGAGCAGCTCTTTTTTCTTCTACACGCAACTGCCATTTTAAAACAATATTTTTCATTTTGAAACCCTAAGTCTTCTATATCTTCCATTATCCCGCATGCATCCTATTCATAGCTACTCCTGTCAGTAACTCCTTTCTGACACAATATTCTTACATGCAACCTATTAATATATTTGTCTCTTTTAATTGGGATTCTCAATATGGCCACCGCTCGACGAATTTACTCCGTAATGGACCCTGTAACTGCCACTCTGACTTCACTGCCACTCCTGTAACTACAGTTCTAACTCCAGTTAACTCTTCTTTATTTTTCCTGCATGATTTTCTTTGCAACACCCCCTGCAACTATAGTTTTGACTCCAGTTAACTCTTCTTATTTTATCTACCTAATTTTTCCTCTGCAACTATAGTTCTGACTCTAGTTAACTCTTCTTATTCTAGCTGCATGAATTCTTTCTGTAACTACCTCTATTACTATCGTACGACTTCAGATAATTTTACTTTGGCTGGGTTCTTCTTCCATCACGCTAATGCAACCTATCACGAAATCGTGACATTTCTACCCCTTTGACTTTTCTTTGTGTTTGACCATGAAAACAAGACATGTCATGATATCGTGACACTTTCGCCTTCTTGCTTCATTATTCGGCTTGCACCCACGAAAACACAACATGTCACAATATCGTAACACTTTTCACTTCCTTGCACTCTTCTCGGCATGCACTCGCGAAAACACAACATGTCACGAAATTGCGACACTTTTTTCTTCCTTGCACTCTTCTCGGCATGCACCCGGAAAACACAACATGTCACAAAATCGTGACACTTTTTGCCTCTGTACACTCTACTTGGCTTGCACCAGCAAAAACATGACATGTCACAAAATCGTGACACTTTTCGCTTCCTTGCACTCTTCTTGGCATGCACCAGCGAAAACATGACATGTCGTGAAATCGTGACACTTTTCACTTCTTTGCACTCTTCTCGGCATGCACCAGCGAAAACATGACATGTCGCAAAATCGTGACACTTTTCGCTTCCTTGCACTCTTCTCAGCATGCACTAGCAAAAATATGACATGTCGCGATATCACGACACTTTTTCTCCTAGGTGCTTTTCTTCCCTTTGGGTCACGAAAACCCGACATGTCACGATATCGCGACACTTTTTCTTGCAAGCTCTTTCTCTTTGAACCTGTCATGAAATTGTGACACATTTTCATCCGTACTATCTCTCTTACAAATTGTCGCAAAATCATGACACTTTTCTTTGCGAGCTCTTTCTCTCGAACCTGTCGTGAAATCGCAACACTTTTTCGTCCGTACCATCCTTGCAAATTGTCGCGAAATCATGACACTTTTCTTTGCAAGCTCTTTCTTTCCGAACATGTCACGAAATCGTGACAGTTTTCTTTGATTGTGCCTTCTCTCCAAACATGTCACAAAATCATGACAGTTTTCTTTGTTTGCACCTTATTTCCGAACATGTCATGAAATCGTGATAGTTTTCTTTGCTTGCGCCTTTTCTCCGAACATGTCGCAAAATCGTGACAGTTTTCTTTGCTTGTGCCTTCTCTCCGAACATGTCGCGAAATCGTGATAGTTTTGTCACTTGGATTTTTCTCTGCCAACATGTCACGAAATCACGACAGTTTTTCCACTTGGCTTTTTCTCTGCCAACATGTCACAAAATTGCGACAGTTTTTCCACTTGGATTTTTCTCTGCCAACATGTCGCAAAATCGCGACAGTTTTTCCACTTGGCTTCTTTGCCTCCAACATGTCATGAAATCATGACAGTTTTTCTACTTGGCTTCTTTTCTTCCATTATGTAGCACGACAGTTTTATTTTCTTGCCAAACATGTCACGATATCGTGACAGTTTTTCTTTCTGGCCAAACATGTCGCGATATCGTGACAGTTTCTCATGCTTGCTCAACATGTCGCGATATCGCGACACTTTTCTTACTTGTCTTTTTCTTTGAGCTTTTGCATATGGGCCACTACGTTCTTCTTGGAGAATCATTATACATGCTCTGTATGACCACTGAACTCCTGTCCATTGCATCAACCGATCTATTGTCCACTGCATCAACCGATCTCCCTGACTGTGTTGACAACAATGAAAATACTTTTGCTACACCTTGCTCATCAATGAACTCCTATCCATTGCATCAACCGATCCTCTGTCTGTGTTGACAAAAATGACAATACTTTGGATGCACCTTGCTCATCAATCTCCCCCTTTGGAATTGTTGGCAACACACGTAATTGCGTGCAATTACCTATAACTCTTCTCCCCCTTTGAAAATAATACCAAAGGGCTGCTACAAAACTCCCCCTGAGTCCATTCACAACATTCTCAGGCAAAAATTATTACAGTTAGCAAAAAGCATAAACATGAGCAATATGATAAACAGATGCATAAATGCTCCCCCTAAGAATTTGATCTCGATGGCTAGTCAATTCTTAGTCCATTCTTGGTAATATGTGACCACTTCATTTCACTGTTTGACAACATCATGATAAGCATAATAGGCATCAACAATATCAATAATGTGAGTAGCAACAATAACCAGTGAATGACATCATAACTGTCAACTTCACCAATATAATATGTGTAAGAACATGGTTGGACTACTGTCTTCCGAGTACCAACCCTCTATTGCTCTGCAATCTCAAACTTGTCCACTATTAGTGAAGGCATACACTGATTGTATATATCCAACTGTTTGTTCTACAATGCTGGCAGCATCTGCAAATGCATCTTGGATATTCTCAACAAGCTTGAACCTAATGTCAGCTATTTGTCTCTCTTCAGTGAGAATCCAGTAGGCTACCTCAATCCACTTTCAACTCTGTGTAAGCATCAAATACTGTACTGTAGCACAACCAAATTCCTTTTTAAATTTACAACCTGATTTGAGATTTCTATAGTTACTGCAGATCACACCTTACTTTCAACTGTGCAAATCAGGAGAAGACATTTTGTCAAACACTTTATGGCTAACCATAGTGCACCTTACTCAACCTCATACTTCTTAACCTTGGATTGGCATTTTATCAACAGTTGAAATGAAACTGTCTGTGAATTAAATATATTCACCAAGGCATCATGAAATATCTAACAATATTTACATCAAAGTGTAAAACAAATACACGCTGCTTTTATCGAAACACAAATACGCAGCTAGGGCTAGCATTCTTCCACTAATCAAATTATCTAAACTGTTATGATTCGTAATTTTGAATAGTGGCATTAAGAATCATCAACAGTACAACAATGACATATCTCAAAACTACCAATGGTGACAGCTCTCAAATTAATCACCACACTTCACGGCACTTCCACAAACCACTACATAAACTAAAAAACACACTTTAACAACTATACGACAATATCCCGACTACTTGCCTTTCATCCTCAGATAACCAAACAAATTCATAGGAGCATAAAAATAAGATTTTAAAATTGCTCCCCCTGAGGATGTGCCACCTGGAGTGGCTTAGTGCAATAGCGGAGTAGTCTCCTTCAGTCCAAGGAGACACGATCCCTTTTCTTCTGTCTTTCTCCAGACTTCCTTGAACTTGGGCCGCTCTTTTGCTTTCCACTCTGGTTTGATAGTAGTCTTGGTCACGTGTTTTGATTTTTCTTTTTCGATAGCTTGTGCCTGTCTTTCAAGAAATTTTTTGTTTTGTCTCAAACCATTTGGTTGATATTTTCTTCCCTGATATTTATTTGCTGCAAATGTACTTCGACAGTTTCGAGCAATGTGCCCAAAATTATGACAGTTATAACATTCTACTGCATAATCCATCGAAGGTGAACAGACATTTCTCTTGTGTGTGCATCCTTGATGGATGATTATTTTCTTTTCTTTTATGCACATGATTTATTCCCTGTCTGTATTGCATTCTTTGCGTCTGATGAAGTCTACCATTTTGCCTTCGATTAGAAATGAAAGTGCTTGGACAAAACTTTGCTATGTGCCCATTACCGTTACATTTAAAACATCGCACGTGGTGTTCACTCAGAAATGCAGATGTATTTCTAACAGCATAATTCTTTGATCTATTATTCTATCCACAATAAAATGCCTTGTGACCATAATGGTTGCATCTAACACAATAGCCATCAAAAGCATTATTATTAAAAGAGTGAGAGTGATAGAACCTCTTTTGTTGTGGTTGCTTTGCTGTAGATCTCCTTTGATATTTTCTTCCTTTTGAAGATTCAGCTTCAAACTTTTCTTGCTTCGATCCTTCAACAGTGGACTTCTTCTTTTCTGCACTTTTGGAAGATGAAGGTTGTTCAGCTTCAAATCCAAGACCAAGCTTAGTCGTGGAGCTTCTTTGTTGCTTTATCATTTTATCTAGAAACTATGTGCTCTTCTCATATTTGAGATTTATATTGGCCTCTTCTAGTTGTTTCTTTAATGAAATAATATCTTCTTCTTGTTGGCAGCAAACAGTCTCTTTCTCATTGATTTGAGACCTGAGAATATCTTCAATCCTTTTGTATTGTTCTACTTGCAGCTTTAGATCAACAATAACTTTGTTAGATTCCTCTTCACTTGTGTTGCATACATCATCCTCATCATCCAGGTGTGTCTTCAAGGCTTCTTCTGATTTCTTGGCCTTTTGAACTTATAGGAAGAGATCTTCAATCTCATCCCCATATTCTTCTAACTTCTTGGACATTCTTTTGTTCTTTTTCTTTTCTATACTCAACTCTTCAAGTGCAGAGATCAACTCACCTTCTAAATCTACTTCAATCTCAAGATTTTCATCATAAACTTCAGGATTCACTTCTTCTACCTTTTCTGGTTCAATTTTCTCTTCTACAAAAACTAAAACTGACTGAGATGTTATTTTGGAAGGAGGATCTATTCTTCTTACCCATTGCATACTAATCCAAGATCAACCTTAGCTGATTTAGCCTATTCAAGAACTTGGCTCTGATACCAATTGTTAGTCTTACAATGACACTGAGAGGGGGGTGAATCAATGTAGCTATTTAAATTCAAATCTACAACTCTTAAATCTAAAGCAAGGAGAACTTAAAACAGATAAAGCAAATATAACAAGAGAGCATTCCACAACACATGATTTAAAAAGGTTCACCAGTTTTGGCTACTCCTAAAAAATAGACTACTTGGACTCCCATCCAAATCCAGCCTTTGCAAAGCACCAACTTTACAAAAAGTTTACTAGCACACACTGGAAGGAGCACCAACCCCTAATTTATCTGCACCAACCCCTGATTTACCAGCACCAACTAGAAGAAGCACCAACCCTTGATTCCAAGCACCAACTTGGATTTCTATTTTGAATCTTAGATTGACATAAATATGCCTTCACTTTTACAAAACCCTCACTGGTCTATTGCTCACCCAACCTCTCTTTCAATTTAGGAAACACATATTCCTTTTGTGCACTTGCTACCGCACTCTCTCAGTCACGCTCTATCAGCTATGCTCTTTCTTCATCGCTCTTCTCTCAGTAGTGGTTTATCTCCACTCTCTTTTTCTCTTTGGCTACACACCTTTTTCTATACCCGCACAGAGCTCAACCTAACGGATCACTCTTACCACTCTACTTACTACGCTCTGACAGCCTTCTCTGCTCGCTTACGGCTCTGACAGCCTTATCTGCTCATTTATGGCTCTCTAACAGCCTTCTCTGCTCATTTCGATGCTCTGACATTCTTATCTACTCTCTTACACAGTTCAGAGCTCAACCCTAATTCTTAACTTATATGCACATTCTTACAGCTCTCTTCAACAACCTTTTCTCAGCACATATATTATTTTATCAGTGGCACCTTCCCTCTTTATGGCGGCACACTTTTTAATTTTGAGCAGGTCTTTTTTCTTCTACATGCAACTGCCATTTTAAAACAATATTTTTCATTTTTAAACCCTAAGTCTTCTATATCTTCCATTATCGCGCATACATCATATTCATAGCTACTCCTGTCAGTAACTCCTTTCTGACACAATATTCTTACATGCAACCTATTAATAGATTTGTCCCTTTAATTAGGATTCTCAGTATGGCCACCGCTTGATGAATTTACTTCGTAATGGACCCTGTAACTGCCACTCTGACTTCACTGCCACTCCTGTAACTATAGTTCTGACTCTAGTTAACTCTTCTTTATTTTTCTTGCATGATTTTCTTTGCAACACCCCCTACAACTGTAGTTCTGACTCTAGTTAACTCTTCTTATTTTATCTGCCTAATTTTTCCTCTGCAACTATAGTTCTGACTCTAGTTAACTCTTCTTATTCTGGCTGCATGAATTCTTTCTGTAACTACCTCTGTTACTATCATACGACTTCAGATCATTTTACTTCGATTAGGTTCTTCTTCTTCCATCACGCCAATGTGACCTGTCGTGAAATCGTGACATTTCTGCCCCTTTTGTCCATTGCATCAACCGATCTATTGTCCACTGCATCAACCGATCTCCCTGACTATGTTGACAACAATGAAAATACTTTTGCTGCACCTTGCTCATCAATGAACTCTTGTCCATTGCATCAACCGATCCTCTATCTATGTTGACAACAATGACAATACTTTGGATGCACCTTGCTCATCACCAATTACTATGTATCCAACTTCAACGAGAAAAAATAGAGTAATGAGGCATAGTAGTAATTTGATGGGGAAGCAGTAACATCATTGAGTGAATTTTGAACTAAAGGCAAAGCATGGGGGGAAAGTCAAAGAATCATGACCTTAAGAAGAGTGAGCTGATAGATTGCTTGGGTATTTCTATAGATGTCCAAACATAGTTGGACGTTGTGGAATGGATGGACTACTGTTGACTAGTCATTCAGGGCTAGTATAGGGTAGTGCAAAATGAATTTGTAGCATCGATGAGAGATGGGGTCGTGCACATGCGAGGGCTGGAGGTCCTAGTTACGGAGGACTACATCGCCAGAGTTACGGGTCTCCCTCTTAAAATGGAGTGCATTTACAAGGAGGATAACCTTACCCTCTGTGTGCATATATTTTTAGAGCACCAATCGAGTACCTAATGCACGCTGGCTTACTAAAACAGTACATTCTCAAGCTCTAGAGGACAGTTTTTGATCAGATCACCTATTTCTTCATATGCTTTGGTAGGTACTCTCATCTGAATTCCAACCACTTCTATTTCCTCAATAAAATCCTACATGGGAACAAAATCAACATCCCCCACTACCTTGCATATGCCCTAAAAGACGAGGTCAGGTGATACCAGGCAGGCACCACCTCTACCCTGGCTCACCATGGCCTGATTTTGGCCTTGGTGTGTTATGCAAAGTCACATAGAAATGTGACAATTGATGAAGTTGTGGGCACTAGTGTAGTGGTAGGGACATAAGCAGAGGGAGAAGTGCTAGTTCAAAATGAACAGTTGGCCCAAGGGGTGATAGAACGTGCATAAATGGTGCCTATACCCTAGCCTGTAATAATTACAGGGGAAGCAAGACAGGCCTCATCCCCTGATTTTCTCCAATTTGGGGAGGAAGTAGGGCAGGATATTTCTCCTTTTGCACCTCAATTCGAAGATGATGCAGAGCAATATTTTATGCCTATCTCCACCAGAACGTAAAGTAGAAGAATGAAGATGTCAAGGGTGGTTTCGAGCTCATCCGATGAGGAGATACCAATCGATGAGCTCAAAAAGGAGGAGTACATGGTCCACATTTTATAGGACATTTCTAGTGGGCTAACTCCTCAGTAGGAGGTGGCCATGGAATATGTACCATCACAAGGCTAGGTGAAGGATTTGTAGCAACAGCTACAAATATTAAGAGAGCATGCTTCCACTTGGGAAGCTAGATTTAAAGAAGAATGAGCCTTATTCAAAGAGTCTCAAAATGAGGTTCCATTAAAAATGCACGAATTGTATCAAACAATTTGGTAACTGTAGAGACAATTGTAGTTTATAGGGCATATCAAGAGGAGCCAAGCAACTGAACAAAGTTGATGCAGCAGTGTAGACTAATGGAGCAACACAAGTTCCCCCTGCTGATACAGAAACATAATAGGGAGATGTTGCTACAATGGAAGTAGAGAAGCCCTATTCTAAGTCCCCCTCTATAGAACAGGTAATTCAGGAGGATGAGGTTGAAGTTGAGGAACCTCAAAATATAGAACAACCTACAAAGGAGGGATATGAGGGGGAAAATAAGATGGAAACCGAAGAGCCTCAAATTTTAGGCAAAAATGGAGAGGTAGAGCACTCTCCAATTGATGCAGGGGATGGATAGCCTCAAGAGGAAGAAGCATTCCCTGTTGTGCAGCAAGTTGCTACAAAGTAAAAAGAGGCTTAGTAGCCTGAATCCCCTGTACCATAGGAGGCTCAGCAGCTTGAATCCCCTGTGCCCCAATAAATAGAGGTTGCACTAACACACTCTAGGGTATAGCATATCAAGTTGAGATCAAAACAAAAAGCCATAATGCCATCAAAATGATGATCCAAAACCAAAGTGAGATTTATCGAGTTGAAGGCACTGGGCATTGAATCTGATAAGGAATCAGAGCTGGATTTTGATGAAGAATGGTAGGCAGTAAATAATTTTTTTGCTGCCCAAAAATAGAAATTTGAGGAACTTAAGGAGGATTTTAAGGCAGACAAAAAGAACTAGAATAAGACCTCCAAGAAAGCCCTCAAGGAATAAGAAAATGAGGCTAGGAGGCAATCTAGCATGCTTCATAGGAAAATTCCAGTTGCTCAACCTGAGAAGTTATGGTATTTATATGGGTTAGAGGATGGAAATCCTTCAAGGATGTAGGCATAATTTAAAAGGATGGGATTTCTAAGCCTTGTGTAGCAGGAAGATCTGGAATTAAGCAACAAAACTCTCCCTATGGCAAAGAAAGAGGTTCAATCTGAACCTAAGCTTGACCCAACAGAGGTAGATTTTCCCACAGCCAGGGTTGCTAAGGAATCAAGAATCTCATTTGGTGATAAAGAATCAATGCTTATGGGTGAAAATTTAGCACCTCACCATGAGTACTAAAAAATAGTTAAGCCTACATTCTAGAAAGATGCCACCAGTTTCTCTAGTTATTAGCTGAACATTAATAAGGGCAAGGTGGCCTAGACCATAGAACCACCCAAGAAGAGAGTAGGTCCAAGTGAACCACTTTGACGTAGCAAACACCAGAAGTAGCAATTTTAGGATACAGTCACTCCCAAGGCATCAAAGGGGTGAAAGCCTCGAGACAAAGAGAAATCCAAGGCTACTAAGAAGAAGAGGACACCGACCAATAGGGCTTACTAGGATGAAGTGAACATAATTTATAATTACCAGTTCAAGTTGCCACAGGGACGTGCCACCTCTTAAGCATGGGGGGTGATGAGCCACAAAATTACTCATTTTTGTACTATTTTTCCATAATGTGTGGCATATATTCTTGTAGATATAAATGTTTTATGGAAATTATATATATAATTAACAGTTTATTTTGCATATTTTCTAATATTTGTCTTTAAGTGTAATTTATGTAGATTTAATAGAAATTGTTGCATTTTGGCATAATTTCGTCGAGGTCCCACTCAGAACTAGCACTTGCAATTTAATGAAAGAAAAACATCTATGGAATATCGATAAAGAGGTACGAAGTCAAGCACCCAAATTCCTTTGAAGCACCTGACTTCTATTCAACACTTAACTGTTAGTTTCTTGCTTCCTGTTAGGCACCTACTTTTTGTTAGGTGTTTGCTTCCCATTGTACAATAGAAGACGTTTGCTTCCCAATGTATGATAGAAAGTGCCTGCTTCCTATTGTATGCATAAGGTTCTTGCTTCCTGTTATACAATGGAAAGCATCTGCTTCTTGACTTCTTCAACCGTAGTGCCTAATTTCCATTAAACACCAAACTTTAGCATGACTCTGTGGTCGGCAAAATAGAGCAAAAATTTGGCAACCAGCGTGAAGGGATTTCGAGCATTGAAACCGGACATGGGACAATGTCAAACGTGACTCGTCACCCATTTTTAGCTGATACATAAATCATTTCTATAAGTTGGGCAAATAAAATATCAGCATATTCTGGAAATAGAATACGCTAAAATATCACGATATTTTGCCTTATTGCTCTAATCAAGCAAATAGTTGTAACAGTGAATCATTTTCTTATTAATCTTGAAAATTGTAATAAGGTTGGCCACATACCTTATAAATATGCAGGCCGCCCCTGAAGAAGACCCCCAAACTTTCTTGTAATTTTCTTTTGCTGCAACTGTTAATAAAATCTCTACATATTTTCCTGTAAAACATCTTCTAAAAGTGTCCTGTGATCATTTTGCCACGGGTAGAACCTGCTGGAAGTGTGAGCCCACTTACAACTAATTTCTTTCCTATTTCCCTTGTTTTCTATAGTTATGTTAATAAATTAATTTGTTTACTTGTTATTTCCGTATTTTTAGTGATTTTCAGCAAGGTAGTCATTTAGATTTTAAATGTTTTTTAGTCCTATTTTCTTAGACTTAGCATGATATTATTGGTTTAAATATAAACTTCAAATAATACCAAATACCCCCCAAACCATAATCCAAGGGACTCATCTTCGAAGGAGAAATTACAAGCATAGATTTTGCATGGCTGCTCACAAGACTACAAGCTACCCCAGGTTGATAATTAAATGGAGGCAATTAATTGAACCATAAAAAAAACTAATCAATGTTTTGCCAAAAACCTATCAATGCAAAATTTTGCTTTTTAAAAATAATTAAAAATGTGAATATAGTTTAAATAGAACTTACCATAAGTCCTATGTATTTTTTCTTTAAATCTACAAACATAGTGTAGAATCTCATTTTTTTCTCTAGAGAAATCTATAGTTTTCTCTGTCAAAACTTGTAGATACTCTATAGCATCTATGTGGACATTGTATGGCATCCCCCAAATGCTATATGGCATCTATACAACCACAAATCAAACTTTGTTGTTTCCAAAAATCCTAGCCCTATATCTTAAAAATTTTATGCATAATAGATCTCTAAAACCTGCAATAGAAACAAGAAATATAAATCAAAAATAATGACAAGGTAAGTTAAAATGTAAAACCCTTTGTGGGTCCCACCGTGATTGCCATTTTGTAAAGTAAAAATTAATAACACCAATAAAGCAACAGATCAAAGTGAAAGACAATATATGCACAAAATTGATAGATCTGATTTATTATAACTCAAGGAGCCTAGATCTCCAATTTGTACAATATATTTACCACAAATTTGGGGTTACAATGTAGTGTATGCTTCGATACAATTATTATAATACAAGAGTTATAAAAACCTCATTCAAAATAATGTTGGTGTCTTAAAAAATAATCTTCACTTCAAACAGTTTGTGGGTGGGCTTGCGTATCCCTATGGGACCACTCAAGCTGCAACAGTCATCAAGTAAGATGTCTCTTTTACCTATAAATATATCACAACACAAAGATATTAGTAGCATATGTGAGGGCTCCACTGTGTGAGACCCTTTGAATAATAAATCTAAAAACCTTAGATGTAGCAATGATGAAATGTGAGCTAAATATAGAAAACATAAGTTGTAAAGCAATAATACCTTATACCTTGTTAGAAAATACATGATTCATCTGATCTATGTCTTTGCTTCTGTGATATGATGGTGCACAAATGTCCATGAGCATTCAAGGGTTTATCAACGATAAACTAGCTAAGGGAAAATACCCTGGAATGTTTGAGGAGATATTTGGATGCCCTGCAGCATTCCTAGAATGCTCAACAATGTTTTGGAAATTGCCCTAGAGCATTTGAAGCTTTTGGGAAGGTGTACTACAGAACCAGATCTAGTTCATACGGTTTTTGGTGATAAAAATGGAGGATGTAGTGATGGTGAGGAGAAAGGGTGTTAGCAAAATACAAGGGTTTGGATGATGATGGATGAAGGGTTCTAATGATCTCAAGAATCCATAATCAATTTTTGAATCAACTAACTGCTTAACCTTCATTCACAAAATTGAATGATATTTTATAACTTACCTTCAACATGTTAGGGTTTCGATGACACCAATGGGTGGTTAATATTAAATCATGATGAAGGGCTAAGATTGTGCATTGATGAGTGACATGGATCAAGTTAGATGGATGGTTGATATTAAGTCGTGATGAGTGGATACGATTTATTTATATAAATATATAAAATATTTATATTTAAATATAAATATAAATAAATATACATATATATATATAAATAAATAAATAATGGGCGGTTGTGATTGAATGACAAGTGTCTAGGATTTGGTGTCTACAATATGGTTTCACTCCACAACCATTTGAATGACAAAAATCGAAGCACCTTTTCAGTTCCTTGTAGGTCATCCAATTGACAACAAAAACCTAAATACTTTTATTGTCCTCAGTATAGACAAGAACATTGCATTTCTAATGCCCTATTTTTATAACTGCGTCTCTATTATATATTGTCTAGTTCAAATACAAATAGTAACTACTTATAAATTTAATTAAAAATACATTTTTATTAGGCGAAAATCTTATCACAGCATATTATCAAATAAAAATTATTAAGGCAAAAAGAATAAATAAAATTAAAACAATAAAACATTTAAAATGATAACTATACAATATTAAATTCACAATAGGAAATGTTAATATTTTAAATTTATAAACATTTTTTTATTAAATAATTTCATTTTATTAAACTTGGGAAGCACAATAAAAAAAAGGTAACGAAAGGACTTAGCACCAGTATATTAGCTTATACATTATTTTTTGGGCTAAAAAACTAAGAAATTTAAAATATGAAAAAGAAGAAAACATTAAGCTTGGATCCAACAGTTGTTAGAACTAATGTTGCAATTTATGAGCCATCATCAGGATCTCCTGAGGGTTTCTATGTTACATGGGTAATCTTCCTATAACTCCAGCAAATGATGAAGGTGCTCTAGCTCCATCTACACCTTCTAAGCTTATACTAAAAAATACAAAATCAAAGAAGAGAAAATACACAAAACATCTTCCCTTCCAAACTCATGTTCATTTATAAACATTCTTTTATTTCTATACTTCCATAATTTAGATCATGTGCTAAGCTTTACTCTCACATCATTGCTAGGGGTCATCCATTCCTAGAACAACCATAACCCAAGTAATCTTATGGATCTTCCAAGTTTTGAGAAAGCTTTGATACATTCCCAGGCCTAAGTAGCTGGTGAACAAGACCAAAATATAGGCCTTAGATTTTCAAACTGCTAACTTGTAAAGTAGAATTAGGAAGCAAGACCAAGATGGTTGAGATGGCTCCCCACTGGGAGACCTCCCAATAAAAGAGAATATGCAAACATTTTATTTTTTGGATCTATTGGTAGTAACCAATAAAAGAGAACATGCAAAAGGTATTCTTTGGATCTATTGGTAGTAACCATATTGTGTAAATATTTCAAGCAAGTTTCTTGAGAAAGATAAAATTCCTTATACTTTTTAAGTTAGGGGGCTAAGCATGGAGTTGAAAAGAGTCATTTGTAGGCTTCTTTAATAGAGTACACAACAAAAAAATTATAACCACGCCAATTCAATCTTAGGTCCACTCATAGTTTGGTATAAATGTGACAAGGGCTTTAATAAATTCTATGACATATTATTTAACAATGTTAATATAGGTAAGATCTCATCTATTCACTTTAAAATATTATTTAATTTATATTTTTGGGAGCCATTCTCTTGTATCTATGGTTGAAAAATTTGCCAAATATTTAATATATTTTTATATAGTATTTTTGTTGGGATATCCCTATTGAGGATAAGCAAATAAAATTCTTTTTGAAATGCAGGGGCCACCATAGCTTTAATAAAGAGCTAAAAAAAAATTCTAGAAAAGAATCCCTTCCACTATAAGAAAAACCTTAATTTTATCCCAATCCTACCAAATGCTCTAGGAAATAAAGGTGCCAAAATTCATTATTTAGCCTAACCAAAATAGATGAATCTAAAGAAGATAATCATTGTGGATAGGTCTTAAGAAGTGTATTTCCAATAAATTGCTTTCAGGTCTTATTATCTCTAGGTATATGAACCACCCATTTTATAGCCAAATCCAATCCTTATTTTTTATATCAATTAGACCTATGCCTCCCATGTCCTGAGGGGTATTGCAAAGGTTCTAGTTAATTCTTTAAAACTAGTATTACCATTAGTTTTAGCCCATAGACAAAATCTTAAAAATTATACATCTTTATAGGAGGCTTGGGAGCCTACCCAACAAGATAAATAAGAGACATGAGTACTAGCCAAGACTTTAGAACACAAAATTTTCCTAACAGTAAGAGTGGTTTAGGCATCCACTTCTTCAACTTGGCCACAATTTTATCCACCACACTACATAACATTGAGGGATGACACTCAAAGGCTAGAGGAATTCCTAGCAACTTTAAAATTTGGCCTAGTTGTAGCTAATTCTAATCTTTGCTTTGCAGCCACTAAGGTATTGAGACTTTACTAGTTCTATAGGCAAAAACCTTACACCATTGGATCACGGATCTTGAATATTTATAGTATATATCCATGCATATTTCACCTGCTTTGATATAGTCTAGAATTTCCTCATTAGTCAGAAATGTATCATTAGCAAAACAACCATAAGTGAAAGAATATGCTAGAGGTTATCTAGATATGGGATTTTCTAGATTGCTCTTCTTTTTGTCTAAAACTATAATAAATATCCAAATGCATTAGTAGAAATAATGATAAGTGATGGTGCTAGAGGTAAGCCTTGACAAATGGATCATATTAGAGAAATTTTTCCAACAATCTAGCCATTCATATTCAAGGTTGCATTGGTAATAGTAAAAAGGGAAGTTGTCATGATACAAAATGCATAGCCAAAACCCAAGGCTTGCATCATTATTTCGATGAAGTATTATTCAATTTTATCATATGCCTTAGCATAGTCTAGCTTAAGAAAAATGATATTGATATTAATGCTTGATGCATAGTGGAACCCTTTCCACACAATAAGTATATTATCAAAAATATACCTACCTTTCACAAACCCCATTTGTTCAATACAAATGGCATCTAGAAGTAGATTGCATAGTTGTAAGGCTAGAGTTTTAGCAAGAATCTTATAAGACACATTTAGGAGAGCGATGAACCTTGTATTTGTATTTATTTCTCCCTTTTAGAATGAGCCTGACAAGGCCTTGATTGATCCACTTCCCAAGAAATCCTCTCATTAAGGCTTCTCTATACACTCTTTGTAAATTTGGTCCTACAAAGTCTCTCATAGAGTCACAAGTGTCTTTGTAAACTTTAATGGGAATACCATCCATACCTGGAGCTTTATCATTAGCCATGCTAAAGGATTATTTTGTATTTCTATGATAGTGATTGATCAAGCTTATCCTAAGCTTCTTGGATAATTTTTGGTGACATGATACTAATAAACTCTTGCATGGTCACCCCATGTCCTTCCATTTGACCTTGTGATGTGAAAGGCTCTTGGTAGAAATTTTAAAAAGCTTATTCAATCACCTCCTCATCTTTGATAACCTAGCCATTAGTATTTAGTTAAAAAATTTCATCTCTATGTTTTTGCTAAAGAAAGGAGTAATTGGAGACTCAATCTCTAGTCTTGATCTAGTGTGATCAAGTTTCTATTATTTCCCCCTTGGCCTTTACTTCTTTATCTTTTAAAATTCTAACTAAAAAACTAGCAATTTTTTAGAAAATTTTGTCATCATAAGGATTCTTTTGAAGCTCAACAAGAAGCTCTTTAAGGATTTCTTCAGTGCCTTCCAACATATTTCTTCTAGCCTGGGCAACTCACTTACAAAAATTCGTGAGGATTAAAATTACTTGATGTATGGCTCTTTGCCATCATAAAATCCACCCTAAAGAAGATTTGAGCCTAGGTAGAGAATGACATAGAGATTTTATACCATTTATACAAGCCATGTTATTAATATGTGAGTAGTTGAGATGAAATCTAGAGTGAAAATACCTTCTATTCTCCTATTTTTAGGTATATGTAAAAAGGATAAGATGGTGGTCTAAAAAACCAAGGTTTATAGATTGAATTCTTGAGGAATTACCTTTCTTAAAAAATAATGGAGAGTCATAAGTGATCATGGCCTTGTCTAATCATTTAAGGACATGTGTCTCACCCACCCTATGATTATACTAGGTATATTAGGTTTCTTTGAATTCTTGTCTTCTAAATTTATTTGGATCAAATAATTTAAATGCATTTCATAAGAGTGCCCAAGCTCAATGTTTCCTCTCTATTAGTCTCATTGGGACAAGATCCATCATGTTAAAATCCTTATAAACCAACCATGGGTTGTTTGGGAGAATTTTAAAAATTCATTCCCATAGCTCAGTTTTCTCCTCAACATCATTGGGAGTGTAAACATTGAGAACTCTCAACAATAAGTTACTAATAGAAATCTAAACCCAAATTGTTGTGGTAGGGGTCAGACCCCAATTGACCACCATCCCTAAAAAATGGGGATGCACCACCATGACCTCCAGGGTGGTTTATTCAAGTTAGATAGACCCCTCACATTCCATGAGAGGCAACATTCATTGATATTATTTGGGGTGTTAGGAACTATATCCATATCCTCTCCTTCATTGTCTACATCTTTAGCTTCACCATCACCCTAGAGTACCTCAAACCTATTAAGTGAGGTAAAAGCACTACAATTAGATGGTTCAAATATTCCCCTAGTAAAACTAGGGTTCTTTCTTTCTTGCTATGACTACCCATGAGCAAGTCAAAGTGAATTAATCACTCAAAATGAGTATGCCTTTGTGCATTCACAAGAACTATGATCTAGTAGGTTTTTCTAGATCCAAATAACTAGTCACTTGAGGCTTCATAATTACTTTGTTGGCTTGAGAAACTAAAGAAATTTTAGGGCTAGAACATTGATAGTCAAAATTAATGACCTAAGGATCTAGATTAGGGTTTCAATTTCTTGTGACCACTTGGTGATATACTCACAATGACACTGAGAGGGGGGGGTGAATCAGTGTAACTATTTAAAACTTGAATCTGCAACTCTTAATACTTAAAAAAATGCTATCTTAAAAACAGATATAGCAAGTATAACAAAAAGCATCACACAACACAAGATTTAATGAGGTTCACCGATTTGGCTACTCCTCAAATAATGACTGTTTGGACTACAATCCAAATTCAGCCTTTGCAAGGATTCAATATTTACAAATAGTTTACCAGCACCCACTGGAAGGAGCACCAACCCCTGATTTATCTATAACAACAGATAGGAGCACCAACCCCTTACACCAAGCACCAACTTGGATTTTTATTTTGAATAATAGTTTGACATAAAAATGTCTTCTCTTTTACAAGACCCTCACTCGTCTATTGCTCATTCAAATCAATCTCATAGAAGCATAAAGAGAATTGTTAGAAACTCAATATCTTCTATTGCATACCAAAACCTCTCTGTCAATTTTTTAGAATAAAACCAGGTTTCAGTTTTGTAGCTGTTTATCTTATAGCACTCTTACCCAACAACACTTTTTGTTTTTCAAGATAAAACACGGTTGTAGTAACCTCACTTACTGTGCCTTTTCGATTCTTTATACTCGGTTTACTCGAATGGCTCTTTTCAAAATGGCTCTAATTTTCCCTCTAATTTTTCATGCATTCTCGGCTGCGTTCAATCTGTCACACCCTCTCTGACGCACTTTGTCTTTTAGCCACTTTCTTTCTGACTCATTCTGACAATCTACTCTGCTCATTCTGACATCTTTTTCTGTGCAACCTGACAACCTTTTTGTGTGTTTCGATGCTCTGTCATTCTTTCCTTTTATCCTCTACGCAACTGCCCTCTCGACACCTTTACACTTTCCTATGGCACTCTTTTCAATTCTGAGTCGAACTTTCTCTTCTGCTCGCAACTTCCATTTTTGACACACGCAACCTCCGAGAGGATTTCTTGTTTATCGATATTCTCTGTATTTTTGCACTTTTTCCAGCCTTGCAGCATCATGGCCCTGTAACAGCCGTTCTTGTCTTTAATGCTCTGTAACTGCCACTTGTTACTTCAATTCTGACTCCATCTAACTCTAACATAACTGGCTGCATGATTTTCTTTTGCACTTTTTCGACAACTGTCACTGTGTAAGCTTCTCGGCTTTTACCTGTGCAACTATAACATGTCGCGATATCACGACATTTCTGCTCATTTGACCTTTTTTGGACAGTTGACCGTGAAAACCTGACCTATCGCGATATCGCGACATTCTCCGCCTCCTAGTCCTTATCTCGGCATGCAACCACAAAAATAGAACATGTCGCAAAATCGTGACGCATTTGCTGCCTCTAGCTCTTTTCTGTCTCCTACCCGTGAAAATGGGACATGTCACGAAATCGTGACACTTTTTGCTTTCCTGCTCTTTACTTCGCTTACACCTGTGAAAATGGAACACGTCGCGAAATCGTGACACATTTTTCTTTCCTGCACTCTACTTTGCTTGCACCCGTGAAAATGGAACATGTCACAAAATTGTGACACTTTTCGCTTTCCTGCACTCTACTTTGCTTGCATCCATGAAAATGGAACACGTCGCGAAATCGTGACACTTTTCGCTTCCATACACTTTTCTCTGCATGCCTCAGTGAAATCGAAACATGTCTCAAAATCGTGACGCTTTTTTGCCTTAGAGCTTTTCTTTGCTTTTCGCCCGTGAAAATGCAACATGTCGTGAAATCGTGACATCTTTCGCATCCATACAACTCTCTCCTCTTCGGGTCGCGAAAACCCGACGTGTCACGATAGTGTGACATTTTTCGCCCTTAGCGCTTTTCCTCCGAATCTGTCGTGAAATCGTGACACTTTTCATCCTTGGCGCTTCTTCACCGAACTTGTCACGAAATCGTGACACTTTTCATTGCCTACGCCTTTACTCGAAACATGTCATGAAATCGCGACAATTTTTCAACTTTGCTTCTTTCCTTCCAGCATGTCGCGAAATCGTGATAGTTTCTCCAACTTTTTCTCTCTCCTTCGATATGTCACGAAATCGCGACATTTTTGGCTGCATCTTCTCTCTCCTCAGTTTGTCATGAAATCACGACAGAAAACATGTCGCGATATCGCGACAGTTTTCTTACTTGTCTTTTTCTGCAAATTTTTGAATCTGGGCCACTTCTTTCTTCTTGGAAATTCACTATACTTGTTCTGACTGACCTCTGAACTGCATCAACTGCATCAATCTGTCTGTGTTGACAACAATGACAATACTTTTGCAATACTTTTGTTGCACCTTGCTCAACAATCTCTCCCTTTGGAATTGTTGGCAACACATGTGCAATTTCTGTAGTAATTCTTCTCCCCCTTTGCCAATAATACCAAAGGGCTGCTGCAGACTCCCCCTGAGTCTATGCACAACATTCTCAGGCATAAATGATTTAATGCTCCCCCTGAGAATGTGTTCCCTATAGCTAGTCAGTGCTTGGGTAGTGTGACCACTCCCAGCTTACTCCGAAGGTACTCAAAAACTTCCTTGGGCAATGGTTTAGTGAATATATCTGCTACTTGCTCTGTAGTTGGAACAAACTCCAATTTGACCTCTCCTTCCGACAACTTTATCTTTCAAAAAGTGATACCGGATTGCAATATGTTTGGTGCGGGAATGCATAATCGGATTCTTTGAGATGTTGATTGCACTAGTGTTATCACATTTAACTAAAATTGGCTCATTGAAGTGAATACCAAGATCTTTCAGTGTCTGTCTCATCCATAATATCTATGTACAGCATGTTGTTGCTGCAATGTATTTAGCCTCTACTGTGGATAGAGAGACTGATTCTTGTTTCTTGTTGTGCCATGCTACCAATTTATCTCCAAGATAAAATGCTCCTCCACTGGTACTTTTTCTGTCATCAATACATCCTGCCCAATCTGCATCGGAATATGCAAAAAGAGTGAAGTCTTTTCCTTTTGGATACCATAGCCCATACTCCATAGTACCCTTGAGGTACCTAAAAATCCTTTTCACAGTTGTCACATGAGTCTCTTTGGGAGTAGCTCGAAATCTTGCAACCATGCAAACCGCCCGTAAGATATCCGGTCTGGTGGCTGTCAAATATAGCAGGCTCCCAATCATAGATTTGTACATTGTTTGATCAACATCTGGAGATTTGTCATCCTTTCTCAACTTGCAGCCTGTTTTCATGGGAGTGCTAACAAGCTTACTATCCTCCATTGTGAACCTTTTCAGCATTTCTTTCACATATTTAATTTGAGAAATAAAAATCCCATTTTCAGTTTGATTAACTTGCGATCCGAGGAAATATGAAAGTTCACCAATCATAGACATTTCAAATTCTTTCTGCATTTTATTTGCTATGTCTTTGCATGATTCATCATTGTTGCTCCCAAATATTATATCATCTACATAAACAACAAGGACAATGAAATTGCCATTCTTAGTTTTGATATATAAATTGCTATCCACCATACCTTTCTTGAATCCTTGCTTAGTGAGATAGCTGTCCAATCTTGCATACCAAGCTCTAGGTGCTTGTTTCAAGCCATACAATGCTTTCTTCAGCTTGCAAACAAAGTTAGGATTATCATAGAGTTGAAAACCATCAGGTTGTTCAATATACACTTCTTCTTCAAGATTTCCATTTAGAAATGCTGATTTCACATCCATCTGATAAACTTTGAAATTCCTATGAACTGCTAAAGCCAGAAATAGTCTGATTGCTTCAAGTCTGGCCACTCGGTGCAAAAGTTTCTTCAAAATCAATTCCTTCAACTTGAGCATATCCTTTACAGACCAATCTTGATTTATTCCTTACAACCCGTCCGTCTTCATTCGATTTGTTTCGAAATATCCATTTAGTACCGATTATGTTTTTATTTTCGGGCCTTGGTACTAATTCCCAGTGTTTTGTTTTTCTCAATTTGATCTAGTTCTTCATTTATTGCCTCCATCCAGCTTTCATCTGTGCTTGCTTCAATAATATTTTTGGGCTCAATGCTGGATAACAGAGAGTAGTTGTTTACTACTCTTCTTCTTGTTTGAATACCAACTGTGGGGTCCCCAATAATCTGCTCTCTGGGATGATTTTTCTGCCAGCTGCCTGTTTTGGATTTCCTATTTTCTTCTATTTCTAAATCATCTGAATCTGATTTCTGTCTCTTCTTTTTCTTGATCTTCATCCTCTTCAATAAATTCTTCATAAGTCGGGTAGTTTTCATTATGGTTGATTTCTTGTCTCCTACCTTCATCAACCTTAACATCCGCACTCTCCACAATTTTCTTTAGTCTTTTGTTGTAGCATGTGTAGGCTTTGCTTTTTGTTGAGTAACCAAGAAAAATTCCTTCATCATCTCTATCTTCAAACTTGCCAAGATTGTCTTTAGTTCGTTTAATGTAACACTTGCTGCCGAACACTTTGAAGTATTTTGCTGTAGCCTTTTTGCCAAACCACAGTTCATAAGGTGTTTTGCTTTCATGCGGCCTCAACATGCACCTATTCTAGATGTAAATTGTAGTATGAACTGCCTCTTTCCAAAACCTGTCAGCAATTCTGCTCTCTGTCAACATGGTCCGTGCCAATTCTGTTCTTTCTTTCTACTACTCCATTCTGTTGAGGTGTTCTTGCTGCCGAAAACTGTCTTCTAATCCCATGTTTTTCATAGTATTCTACAAACTCATCTGAAATAAACTCTCCTCCTCTATCTGATCTTAAACATTTAATTCTTTTTCCTGATTGATTCTCAACAAGATTTTTGAAAGTTTTGAACATCTCAAAGGCTTCTGATTTAAGTTTCAAAAATAGTACCCATGTCATTCTGGAATAGTCATCTATACATAGCATAAAATATTTGTATCCATTTATGCTTTTCGTTCTCATGGGTCCACATAAATCAATGTGAATTAGTTCTAACGGCTTGCTTGTGAAGTACTCTTTTGCTTTGAAAGTGGCTCTGGTTTGCTTTCCCTTTTGGCATGACTCACAAATACTATTTGAAGGTTTACCAATAGTGGGTATGTCTCTTACCGCCCTTTTTGAGCTGATTTTTACCAGATTATCAAAGCTTATGTGACCGAGTCTCTTGTGCCACAGCCAATTTTCTTCTTCCTGTCCAACCAAGCAAGCTCCTTCTAAAGTCTCTGAGAGAGTATACAGATTTCCAGAAGTTCTCAGTCCAGTAGCTATCAACTTCCCATTTTTTGTCTTTCTTACTTCACAGCCCTGCTTCTTGAAAATTACTTCATGACCTCTATCACAAATTTGACTTACACTCAGTAAGTTATGCTTCAGACCAACCACAAAAAGGACTTCTTTAGAGTTGATTTTTTCGTCACTTAACTTAACTGATCCTTTACCCACTATCTTGGCTCCATCATTGTTTCCAAATTTTACAGAACCACCTTCGTAAGTCTGTAACTTATCAAACTTTTGTTTATCTCCTGTCATATGACTGGAGCATCCACTATCCAGAATCCATGGTGCAGATTTGTTCTGGGCTTTGAGAGTTGTTTGAACGATCAAGGATTCTTTATCTTTCTTAGGTTGTTCCTTTTCTTTCCACTTTGATTTGACAGCAGATTTGGTCACTTGTTTTACCTTCTCCCTTTCATTGGCTTGTGCCTGTTTTTTGAGAAATTTTTTGTTTTGTTTCAATCCAGTTGATTGATACTTTCTTCCCTGATATTTATTTCTCTGCAAAAGAGCTACGATAATTTCTTGCAATATGTCCAAAGTTATGATAGTTATAACATTCTACAGAGATAATCTATCAAAGGTGAAAAAGCATTTCTACTAGTGAAATTCCTTTGTCCTACATTATATCTACAATTTGAAATTTTATGACCATAAGCATTGCATTTAAAACAATAACCAGAAAAGGAACGAGTGTACCCGGGTAATGGTTTTTGCCATGTTGTAGTAGGAGCCATGGGTCTTCTTCTTCTTTGATATGTGACTTTGGTGAATCCATCATTTGCAGTACTCCTTTCATGCTTGGCCTTATTGTTTTCTTTTGCATGATACGGTTTTTCTTGATCAACCCTGATCTTATCTTTATTCTTTATTGGTTCTATAGTTATAGCCTTTGATTCCTTTGAGGATTCTCCTTCATCAAATCCCAAACCAAATTTGATGCCTGTAGGCCTTTGGTTATTTAATATTTTATTCAGCTTCGCAGAACTGTCTTCAAATTTATGATGACAACTCAATTTCCGATTCATCTCTTCTAGCTGCATCCTTAATCCAACTATGTCTTCTTCTAGCTTATTGCACTCATCTATTTTCATGGTTAGCTGTGCTTCAAAATCTTTAGACTTTTTCTTAAATTCTTCAGTCTGTACTTTCAAACTGATTATTAATTCGTTGGCATCCTCAAATTTTCTTGAAATCTTTTTATTCTTTTTCCTTTCTGTACTTAACTCTTCAAGTGCAGCAACCAACTCACCTTCCAGATCTACCTCAGCCTCATCCTCTAATTTTTCATCACACTCCCGGGTTTCCTCTGTTCTTTCTTCTTCAAAAGCCATGAACAAGGCTTCACCAGTTTCTTCTTCAGAGTCCTCACTAGAGTCTGTCTTCAGAAGAGTTAACATTCTTGGAAATGAAACTTTTCTTCTTGAAGTTCCTTTTTCTAAAATGTGGTTTCTTCTTCCAATCACTTCTTTCTTGGTGTGTCCCTTCATCACTTTTGTTTTTCTCATTCATTGGGCATTTAGCTGCAAAGTGCCCGATGCCTCCATAGTTGAAACACTTGAACGGTAGCTTACCTCTGTACTTTCCTTTTCTCTTTATTAGTTTCCTAACAAAGTTTGCTTCAGTTTCATCTGCAGATTCTTCTTCCTCAGATTCTTGTTTAGCTTTTATATTTTTCTGTGCTTGAAATGCAGCTTCTCTATCTGAGGGCTTAGTCTGTCCTATTCTCATTTCATATGCTGTTAAAGAACCATGCATTTCATCCATGCTAAAAGTATTTAAATCTTTAGCTTCTTCTATAGCAGAAACTTTAGCATCAAATCTTTTATGGAGAGTTCTGAGTACCTTTTTCACAACAACTACATCTTCTATTTCCTCGCCAAGTCCTCTAATCGCATTTATGATTCCATTTACTCTCAGCATATAGGCCTCTATGTTCTCATCATCATTCATTTTTAATGCTTCGAATTGGGCTCGATGTGTTTGCAGCTTGGCTTCCTTGATCTTGCCATCTCCTTCATGAATGCTCTACAGTTTGTCCCATATGTCTTTTGCTGATTTACAGTTCATGATCCTTATCAATTCACTGTCTACTAACCCACACATAATAGCATTCTTAGCTTTAGAGTTGTTCTCAAACTTTTTCTTCTCAACCGCATCTATTGGAGGAGCAGAGGGTATTGTGTATCCATTTTCAACAGATTCCCAAATGTCATATCCCAATGCACACAGATATGTCTGCATCCTGAGTCTCCAGAAAGAGTAATTTGTTCCATCGAACAAAGGAGCTTTGTTGGAAGAAAATCCTTCACCACCGGCCATTGTGTATCTTCCAAGATCACCTTAGTCGATTAAGCTTGTTCGGGTACCTTGCTCCGATACCAATTGATATTCTCACAATGACACTGAGAGGGGGGGGTGAATCAGTGTAACTATTTAAAACTTGAATCTGCAACTCTTAATACTTAAAAAATGCAAGCTTAAAAATAGATATAGCAAGTATAACAAAAGAGCATCACACAACACAAGATTTAACGAGGTTCACCGATTTGGCTACTCCTCAAATAATGACTGTTTGGACTACAATCCAAATCCAGCCTTTGCAAGGATTCAATCTTTACAAATAGTTTACCAAAACCCACTTGAAGGAGCACCAACCCCTGATTTATCTGCAACAATAGATAGGAGCACCAACCCCTTACACCAAGCACCAACTTGGATTTCTATTTTGAATAATAGATTGACATAAAAATGTCTTCTCTTTTACAAGACCCTCACTCGTCTATTGCTCATTCAAATCAATCTCATAGAAGCATAAAGAGAATTGTTAGAAACTCAATATCTTCTATTGCATACTAAAACCTCTCTGTCAATTTTTTAGAATAAAACCAGGTTTCAGTTCTGTAGCTATTTTTCTTATAGCACTCTTACCCAACCACACTTTTTGTTTTTCAAGATAAAACACGGTTGCAGTAACCTCACTTACTATGCCTTTTTGATTCTTTATACTCGGTTTACTCGAACGGCTCTTTTCAAAACGGCTCTAATTTTCCCTCCAATTTTTCATGCATTCTCGGCTACGTTCAATCTGTCACACCCTCTCTGACGTGCTCTGTCTTTTAGCCACTTTCTTTCTGACTCATTCTGACAGTCTACTCTGCTCATTCTGACAGCTTTTTTTGTGCAACCTGACAGCCTTTTTGCGTGTTTCGATGCTCTGTCATTCTTTTCTTTTATCCTCTATGCAACTGCCCTCTCGGCACCTTTACACTTTCCTATGGCACTCTTTTCAATTCTAAGTCAAACTTTCTCTTCTGCCCGCAACTTCCATTTTTGACACACATAACCTCCGAGAGGATTTCTTGTTTATCGAGATTCTCTATATTTTTGCACTTTTGCCAGCCTTGCAGCATCACGGCCCTGTAACAGCCATTCTTGTCTTTAATGTTCTGTAACTACCACCTGTTACTTCAGTTCTGACTCCAGCTAACTCTAACATAACTGGCTGCATGATTTTCTTTTGCACTTTTTCGACAACTGTCACTATGTAAGCTTCTCGGCTTTTACCTGCGCAACTATAACATGTCACGATATCGTGACATTTCTGCCCATTTGACCTTTTTTGGACAGTTGACCGCGAAAACTTGACCTGTCGCGATATCGCGACGTTCTCCGCCTCCTAGTCCTTATCTCGGCATGCAACCGCGAAAATAGAACATGTCACGAAATCGCGACGCATTTGCTGCCTCTAGCTCTTCTCTGTCTCCTACCCGCGAAAATGGGACATGTCACGAAATTGCAACACTTTTTGCTTTCCTGCTCTGTACTTCGCTTGCACCCGCAAAAATGGAACACGTCGCGAAATCGTGACACACTTTGCTTTCCTGCACTCTACTTCGCTTGCACCCGTGAAAATGGAACATGTCACGAAATCGTGACACTTTTCGCTTTCCTGCACTCTACTTCGCTTGCACCCACGAAAATGGAACACGTCACAAAATCGTGACATTTTTTGCTTTCGTACACTTTTCTCCGCATGCCTTAGCGAAATCGGAACATGTCGCGAAATCAAGACGATTTTCTGCCTTAGTGCTTTTCTTTGCTTTTCGCCCGCGAAAATGCAACATGTCTTGAAATCGTGACATCTTTCGCATCTGTACAACTCTCTCCTCTTTGGGTCACGAAAACCCGACGTGTCGCGATATCGCGACATTTTTGGCCCTTAGCACTTTTCCTCCGAATCTGTCGTGAAATCATGACACTTTTCATCCTTGGTGCTTCTTCACCGAACTTGTCACGAAATCGCGACACTTTTCATTGCCTGCGCCTTTACTCGAAACATGTCGTGAAATCACGACATTTTTTCAACTTTGCTCTTCCTTCCAGCATGTCGCGAAATCGCGACAATTTCTCCAGCTTTTTCTCTCTCCTTCGTTATGTCACGAAATCGCGACATTTTTGGCTACACCTTCTCTCTCCTCAGTTTTGTCGCAAAATCACGACAATTTTATTACTTGTCTTTTTCTGTAAATTTCTAAATCTGGGCCACTTCTTTCTTCTTAGAAATTCACTGTACTAGTTCTGACTGACCTCTGAACTGCATCAACTGCATCAATATTTCTATGTTGACAACAATGACAATACTTTTGCAATACTTCTGCTGCACCTTGCTCAACACTTGGGTCCAAATATCAGTTATTTTAGTTTACAAATTATCTAAATCTTCTTACACCACAAGACTCACTAATGGTCAATTCAGCAAAGGCCATTCTTTAACCTGGTGATCCACACTTTGGCACTATAACTAAGTATTTGGAATATTAACATACTACATAGTCTTACGATGAATTGTACCATCAAACCTAAAGTACACCACATCCTTTAGGTCTTTGGAAAGTATAATGTGCACACAAGCCCTAGGAAATAAGCATGTCTAAAACTAGTGAGGAGCTTCCAAACAAATGAATTATTAAATTTTATCCTAAAGCTAAGGGGTAAGGTCCTTGAAATGCATGGGGAATTTTAGAAACTCAACCCACACTAGGTAGCAAAAACCCATTTCACCATCAATTATAAATTTAGGATCATCATTGGACATGACAAAAAATAGCCAAAAAAAATCCATGTTCCCACCTCACAAATGGCTCTGGCCTACTCAAGTGACCCAAAGGAAATAGAATAAAACCCCTAGATAGAAGCCTAACTTCAATAGCTTAAAATTCTAGTAGATCCCATGCCTCTTGAATCTAATATTGGATATGAGCGATCAGGGGAGCTTAGTCACCCATGAAATATCCAATGGTAACCCTATTTTAAAAATCTTGTAATACTTGAGAAAAATGATTGTAATCTGCCTCAACCAAAAGCTCTAGATCAAAATTAGGAGGGATCTCAAAATCATTACTTTGTGTAACATATTGAGGGTGAATTTTTTGGGTCATTTTGTTGGTGGCACCATTCTCAGTAGAAACTCTATTCATAAAATTATGAATGGAGACTTGTTGCATGGTCATGGCTTAAAAAGCCAAGGCCTAAGGCCAGGTAGGAATATCAACAATAAATCACTAATTATGGCATTTATAGTGCTTAAAAGTGTAATAAATTCTAAAAAACAAAATATCTACTATAGCATATTTTTGACTTCAAACCCTAACCCTTGAAACAATGAGCATCCTCCAAATTAAAATTCTTAATCCAATTTATAAATTATTTTTATCATCATTCAATAAGTTAAAACAAAAAGTGATTTAAGTGTTGTATAATACCTTTAAAATTTTATGAAAATACTTTAATATTTATGCAAGCTCCATTGTCTCGAGGAAGGGATTCGTGTTTGTTTCTTTTTTGTAATTATGATGAATGTGTGTTTTCTTGGGGTATACCTGTTGAGTGAATATTTTGCCCAATAGCAAAATGATCACCACAACTAGAGTATCAAACAAAAAACTCTCTCTTGCAAAGAAATTAAGTGGCATTATTCATTTCTCCAAGGTTCTTGTGAACAAAACATTCATGTGCATATAATCAATCAAGACTAAAGCAAATAAATGAATGTATACCAGAATAACTTAAACCATGCAAGTAACAGTTAACAAGGGGCCTTTAATGATTCGAACAAGTACTTTGCAACCATAATCCATTAAATCAACCAAATGCGAAGATAGCTTCTTTTAATGCTCTTGAGATTAAAGTGATCTACCCGAAACCCAGTCAGTAACCTCTTTTATCTTCATTTAAAAAAAATATTTCAAATGAGAAAGTGTGTGGTATAAGCCACTTCATTTTAAGCTCCGTGCCTTTAACATGAGGTTCATTTTTAGAGGTAGCGGGTTCATTTTATCTTCATTTAAAATTGTTCCAACATCCCTGTGTTAGCATTTGGTGTTAGTAAAGTTAGCAATGTTAGCATTAAATGTTAGCAAAAATTAGTAAGTTGGAAAATTAGGATTCATTCACTTGATCTGACTTAATGTGCATTTGGAATTAGTAGCCCTCCTAAACCCATATTTTATCTGAAAATTAGATGAAGGTGTTTGGAGATGCAAGAATGAAAATCTAAATTAAATAAGTGGATCTAGAAGTGGCTTTCTCTTCTCTGCTATTAATCCTTGGTTTTCTTTGGGAAATGCTAGATCTGTAAACAAACCCTCCAATTTCTGGTGTGAGCAGATCGCTTTCTCAAGCGCAGACGCAGAGCATACTTTTGGCAGATTTATTTACCCTCTTTATAACTTATATTATTCATGGCAATAAATGAACTATTTATGAACATAAATTCTAGAAAAGACCAGAATCGAGAAAACAACTACCTACAGAAATTCTGAAATGGACCAGAATCCAGGAACGATTAGCAAAAATTCTAGAATGGACCAGAATAGAATGAAAACAAATGCAAAAATTCTGGAATGGACCAGAATCAGAAAACAATTAGCAGAAATTATGGAATGGACCAAAATAGAATGAAAACAAATGCAAAAATTCTGGAATGGACCAGAATCAGAAAACCATTAGCAAAAATTTTGGAATGGACCATAATGGAATGAAAACAAATGCAAAAATTCTGGAATGGACCAAAATCAGAAAACCATTAGCAAAAATTTTGGAATGGACCAGAATAGAATGAAAACAAATGCAAAAATTTTGGAATGGACCAGAATCAGAAAAGTAAAATTTAAGGTAAGATTAATCTAAATATCAGAAAACTAAAACCGAAACATTATTTACAAAAGTTAGCTGGAAAAACCAAAACATGACATTAATTTGGTTAGCAATATCCTCCCTACAAAACCCCAGGTTATGAGATGAAATTCTAAAACAACCTGACCTAACGGACCTGCAACATAAACACAGTCAGATTAGATCGGATGCAAGACTCTAAGGAAACAAATAATTGCATCATTCTATCATTCACCTATCGTAACCCACTTTATGGCGTAAACGAATAGATACAAGAAGCAATAATGCAAAGGAAAGATTTACAGAAATAGCAACAGTCTTAGTTTCATTCTCCTTTTTGATTTCACACACAAAAGTTGCTCTTGCCAAATAAAAACTCCTTTATTCCGAAAGATAGTCTTTTTTTTTCTACAATTTCCAGCCCCTTTGTACAATGACCTCCTTGAACATTTAAAGTTTCCAAAACCCTTGGTTCATTTCAACTTCCCAAATATGACTCTTTATTTTCCTTATATCTCCCCATATCTTACATAACCTAAATAATAAAACCAAAAGAAATAGTATCTTATTTCTTTTTTTATTTTTTTAGAACTCCTTATACCTCCTCTATCAATATTATAATATTGAAATTTCCAATATTTCCCTTATAACTCTCTTAATATCATAATATTAAAAATAATAATAAAAACTTTGAACTTCGTTTCATACCTTATGACTCCCATGGACCCTTCGTAAAGCATAGATTTTTAAAAACAAAACCCACCATAGGTTATATTTACAAATCACCTTATACCTTGGTGATGAATCTCTCGAATCAAACCACATTCCTTGCCTGCTCATTTGATCGCCATGACTCCCGACGACCTACGGCTTCGACGTCCTCGACGGCCTTTCATTTTGTGCCCTCCATTCCTACGACCTACGACTTTGACGTCCTCGACGGCCTTTCATTCTGTGCCATCCATTCCTACGACCACAGACGCCCATCCTCGGCTCCTTGTTCGATGTCTTTTCCTCTTGGCGATCAGGAAAAACAACATCTATCTGTGTCCTCTGCTATTTTTTCATTGCCTACTGCCATTTCAACCTGGTCGTGACCTATTTTCATCTGTGTAGTCTTCAATACGCTTTGCTTTGCTGGCATAACTAGCCCACGACCCAAGCTTTACTAGCACCTTCCCCTTCTGGCTTCGGACGCGATGATAGACGTCGTTGATCCCTGGCTCGAGTTGCCTCCTCCACTCCATTACCTCCTCACGAAGCACCTCCACTATGTGGTATGGTTCTTTTTTTGGACGTCTTTGATGCTGTGAGGTTGGGCTACCTTGGTCTCGGCTGGCGTGGGAGAATAACATGTCTAAACCTTAACGCCTCTTGCTAAACTGCAAATACCCTGCGTTATCTTCTGCTAGCGCGAGGGAGTGCTCTGACCATGTAAGGTATGCCAGTCTATCCACATTTCGGGCATACCAAGCGAATCTCCACCTAAATGATCCCTGCCACCTAAAGCCTATCATTGCCATGCTTGGCATCATGTGACCTGACCTCGGTCGTTGATGTTACCACGTGTATAGCGTATGTGTTTTCATTGATTGGGGTTTATCCCACCTTGGCTATGTGAGAGGCATTGGAAGGTTTAAATGCAATCTATTGCCAGTATTACGTTAGCTGCCTTTGGGCAGCCTAATGTCCTCGTGCTATGTTGAATGTCGCCTCACACCGTTGACTACTCCCACGTCGCCACATGTCCTCGCGCTGTGTGTTGTCGCCTTTCCTTGTGCGTTGTATGCTCTCGCCTTTCCTTGTTGGTCGCCACGTGTCCTCGCGTCCTCGTGCTGTATGCTCTTCGGTTTAAAGGCCTGCATAACACAGAAGGCTAGTGATGTTAGTATGGTGCATATAATCTACGAACAAGCTTATGATAATATAACTTTATAAACTATGGCCTAATATAACATTATAAATTATGGGCCACTGTATTATAACGTGTATACGTTTCTTTATTTTGTTCATTGTTTTATTATTATCATTTTTTTATTTTCATTTTAAATTGTTATTATTATTATATGTAGGACATATAATAATAATGATAATATATTTTTGTTTTATATATATATATATATATATATATATATATATATATATTTTTTAATTCAAATTTTACTTTTATGGTTTTATTTAATATACATTATCATTATTATATATATATAATATATATTAATGATAATATATATTTTATTTTATTTTTTTATTGAGTAAATATTTCTTATACATATACATATCTACCGTGGGGTTGAACCCGAGTCACATCATCGATAATGCAAGTGGCGTCCTTGTCGGTAGACCACAACACTATATATATATATATATATATATATATATATATATATATATATATATATATATGAGATGTATATACCCAAAACCATTTGTTATTTTCATCTTCTACTCTATGACCCAAACAAATGAAAGAAAACCCCACAACTTGACATCAAACTCTCAAAAATAAAAAACAAAAAGGTGGGTCCCCAATTTTGGAGTACGTTGTGGAGCAGCCACAACAATACCCAAAATGTTGTATGGGAAGTTTCTTTTTGATAATAGGCTATGTGCCTTACCGGATGTAATGGCTTTGACGGCATGTAGATTTTACATATATAGGATCCTTAGTAAGGATATGTTCATCAACAGCCCTGGGCTGATTTTTATAAAAGATTTTGGGTCAACCTGTAAAACCCGGTATTAATGTTATAGTATCTTATCTACCAAAAAAAAAAAAAAGAATGTTTCAAAATTTCATGTGACCCTTGTTATTCATCACTTTTTTGGGACTATAAAATATTTTATGTGTTTACTAGATACTTTTCTTATTTATTGCTTTTGCTTGTTATTGTTTTTCAAGTCCTTCATACTTTATGGTCCTTTTAAGGATTTTAAATACCTTTTGTTCTTTATTATTTTTTAGGTGTTTTTTATTCTTTATTACTTTTATAATATTGTAGTTATTTTGTAGAAGTGATTAGTTTATATCGATTATAGGATATTGAGACGACCTCACCCATATTACATCATGATCACATAGTTGATCATAGTCACATCCCCAAGATCTAGGTGGATTGGTAATTGTTTGTGTAGCCAGGCACTTATCAAGAAGAGACCTAGGTTCAAACTTCAAACCTTGGGGGCATGTTTGTTGCAAAGGTAGTAGTTTGTTCTAAATCCTTTGAGTACATGTCTAACTGATGATGATGGTACGAATCTTGAGCAACTGGTGGTCCCCCTCACACCAGGTCAACAACAATGAAGTGCTATAGGCTTGTTGGTAGCAACCCCTATGATATAAACCTTGCACTTGGCAGTTACTAAAAATAGTGTTGATGTAACCAACTCCCCTATGTATCCAAAAATAGATCATAGTCGCATTACAATATATTCACAATTATGTTTGTATTACTTGGTAAGATTCAAATCTAAGTTCTCTCTTTTAATATTGAAGAATTTAATGAGCTAAAATAATGTCATTTGATAAAAATGTTAAGGTTCATCTTTGAGATTTGAACCTTGGTTATGTGAAACTCTTCACTCCCAACTAATTGTTTTAAACCGCATGGGCAAATGTTAAGGTTCACCCATGATATTTGAATATTGTTCTATAAAGGTTCTCACTCTAAACCACTTGTCCTAAACCCCATGGACTATTTTGTAAGCATGATTGCTTCCAAGTTATTTGCCATTGTTTAATTTTATTTTAAAATCATTTGAATAGTAAGAATTATGACACCTTACCCATCCCTTGCATCATTTGTCATTCAAAAGGAAGTAGGGTCATATACCATGCTTTAGTAACTAAGTATGGTTAGATAAACGCATATTAGATAAACAATATCCTCTATGAGGATAAATCCATGTGGTCTATGGCTTCATGGATTTTAAAACCACTTTACATCTTTTTCATGTAGTCCAAAGAACAACATGATAAACCTAGATACTTTTGTTCTTTATCAATTTTGAAGGTACTTTTGTTCCTTATCATTTTTTAGAATGACAAAGATCAATTCTTTTAAGTATCCTTTTTGTTGTTGTGAATATAGTTAGAGTTAAGCCATTGTCCATGGACCATAATATTTTTTATATAATATTTCAATCATCTCTTTGCAAGTATCATTACTTTCAAATAGTTTGTGTTTTTACTTTTGCATGGTTTCATCTCCAATTTATCAAAAACAACAAAAATCAAAATGCACATTTTCTTTCCCTTGCAAGTCTAATAAACAACACATAGAACCTAGGTATTTTTTTGTTCTTTCATTTTTTAGGATCAATGCCCTTTCTTCCATATTAAATATTTTTTCTTATTTTATGACATTTCTTTTATCATTAATATATCTTTAGATTTATTAAAATTATTTTAAATAAAGTATTCTCTCTTTATGGCATATCATTGATATAAGTTGATATATTTATTGTTTATTTTATCAGTATGTTGACTTAACCCTAATTTATTGTAAGAGGATTGCAATTATTTTTAATATATCTTAACCTCTTTATGACATATCATTTGTATAAATTATTACATTTTGTTTGTTTTGTTGCCAAATTTACTCTTTTTGCCCTAGTTTGTCATAGGTATGCAGTCTAATCCATTGTCTATGGATTGTCATACTTTCTGTAAAATACTTATTTCTTCTATTTACAAGCATCATTGCTTTTGATTCATTTGTATTTTTTACATTTGTATGGTTTCCTCTCCAACTAATCTAAACTATAGAGATAGAGGTGCCTTATTTTTCCTTTAAGGTCATTCAATATATAAAACTATGAACCTAAGCATTTTTTGTTATTTTTTGTTTTTTTAGGATCAATGCTCTTTCTTTCTTATTGAATTTTTCATTTGTTTTTATTGATGGCATTCCTTTTATTATTGATGTATGTTTACAGTTATTATAATTATCTTTGATAAATCATTCTCTTTATGATATATCATCTACATAAAGTTATTATCTCTATTATTTTATTTTATTGTCAATAAACTGATTTTACCCTAGTTTATCATGTGTGGGATTACAGTTATTTTCAATAAATCATTCTTTGTATGACATAGCATTTGCTTAATTTGTTGTATTTACTATTTAGGTTGTTGTTAGATTTACTACTTTTGCCCTAATTTGTTATAGGTGTGAAATAGTATAGTCCTTTGTTTATGGATTGTGTGCTTTCTATAAAATATTTCAATGATCTTTTTACATTGTTACTTTCAAATCTCTTGTATTATTTACATTTGCCTGCTTTCATCTCAAAATCAAGTAAATTTGTTATAGGTGTAAAATAGTTTAGTCCATTGTCTATGGATTGTCATGCTTTCTATAAAATATTTCAATGGTCTTTTTGCAAACATTGTTTCTTTCAAATCTCTTGTATTATCTACATTTGCATGCTTTCATCTCAAAATCAAGTAAATTTGTTAAAGGTGTGAAATAGTTTAGTCCATCGTCTATGGATTGCCATGCTCTCTGAAAAATATTTCAATGATATTTTTGCAAACATTGTTACTTTCAAATCTCTTGTATTATTTACATTTGCATGCTTTCATCTCAAAATCAAGTAAATTGTAAAATAGTTTAGTCCATTGTCTATGGATTGTCATGTTTTCTATAAAATATTTCAATGGTCTTTTTACAAATATTGTTACTTTCAAATTTCTTGTATTATTTACATTTGCATGCTTTCATCTTAAAATCAAGTAAATTTGTTATAGGTGTGAAATAGTTTAATCCATTGTTTATGGATTGTCATGCTTTCTATAAAATGTTTCAATGATCTTTTTACAAATATTGTTGCTTTCAAATCACTGGTATTATTTACATTTACATGCCTTCTATAATATATTTCAATGACCTTTTTGCAAACATTGTTATTTTCAAATCTCCTATATTATTTACATTTACATATTTTCATCTCAAAAATCAAATAAATGACAAAGATCAACTTACTTTATCTTTCCCTTACAGGTCACCCAATGAACAGCTCAAAATCAAATCAAGTAAATGACAAATATCAACTCACTTTATCTTTCCCTTACAAATTACCCAATGGACAGCACGATGGAACTAGGTACTTTTATTCTTTATTTTTTTTTTCTTTCTTCCATATTAAATATTTTTTTTTTTTAAATTTAAAAAATATATATGTTAGTGATGTCTTTAGATTTTTTAAATTTACTGTAATTATTTTTAATAATAATAAAAAATTATGACATTTAAGTAGAATTACAGTTTTTTTTACGTAAATCATTACTTCTTTATGGCATATTATCTGCACAATTTTACTGCAATTACTGTTTAATTTATTATCATATTTACTGCTTTTGTCCTAATCTATCTATGATGGATGTAAAGTAGCTTAATCCATTGTTCTTTTATAAAACATTTCAATCATCTTTTTATAAGCTTTTTATAAGCATCTTATGCTTTCAAGTCGTTTGTCACTTTTTTTTACATCTGAATGCTGAACGACAAAAATGGAGGTGCCTTATCTTCTCTTTACATGATAGCCTATGGACAACACAGTGAACCACCTTTTCTCCCTTATTCTTTAAGGGTAATTGTCATTACTTCCTTATTGAATTTTTTTGTACCCGACATTTCTTTTAATTTTGATAATTACACATTTCTTTTCATTTTGATATGTCCTTTACAAATATCCTCCGAATTTATCATATGGAATGACAATTATTTTTAATAAAACATTACCTCTTTATAACATATCATCTGCATAACTTACTGCAATTACTAATTATTTTATTCTCAGATTTACTGCCAACTTATTATATATTTATCCACCATGTGCCACAGACGTCCATTTACTTCTAAGGCATGGGGTTTTGATTATACATTCCCTTGACTGTTTTTTTGAAGGACAAAGTCCTCCACAGCGACCCCTTGGCTTCTTCAACCCTGACTTTTTTTTAAAAATCATTTTTACAGCATTTTAAAAAATTATTTTCGATGGTCGTGATAATTTTTAAATCAACTTATTAACTAAACATCATTATAAATTACCTTAGAAAGAATACAAGCCCATAATATCTTGCTGTATGTGGGAGCTACTTCTACATGTTAAGGAAACTTTTACATGGTCTACATTGAGGGGTCCAACATTGCTCGTATTGAAAGGTGCAAATAATAATGATCATGTAGGGCCGCTTATCCAAGTGAAAGGACAAAATGGTCGAAGAAAAACAAATTCCCAGTCATGACCACATAAGTTATCGGTATGTGATATATACGCGGCTCAATAAGTCTTATAAACGTGTTGACTTCTTAGCTTAAATATTTTTTCTAATAAGATATGACCACAAGCCTTTCACCCATCTATAGCTGTGTGAAATTAGCTGACCAAAAGCACAGGAAAATGGCCTGGAGCTATTGCAAGCTTTGGGTTGGTGAAACCAAATCTTTTCCATGGACTTCCATCTTAATTTCACATCAATCTCCTCGCCCATAGTATGGGCAAATACTTGGACCGGCCAAAAATATTCTATACTACTTTTTTTTAATGAACACACAATCTTTTTTATTTAATTACATAAATTCTCTTCCTAACATTACCTCGTGAGCCCTCTTGCTGCTTTTAACCAATATTGCTGCTTTTAACCAATAGGGTAAAATTGACATGCCCAATAGGGTAAAATTGACATGCCCAATTAGACCTTTACTGCTTTTACCCTGAATGGAAAATTGACACGGCAGGAAACGTACAAGCCAGGTCTCTTTACCCATGGACCAAGGTAAGAAAATTAATGCAATCCCCCCTGCATGGGGATAAGGTGCACGCTCCCCTGTCCTTCCCATGGAACCCCACAAAATAAATTCTAGTATCAAATATGGGTCCCACCACACATCTCTATCCAATCAAGTTCGTACAAAATCTAATTCGCATCTAACCCACTTGCATAAAGTACACCCCCACCACCATGGGAAGCCTTGAATGGCCCCAATTCCTAACCCCCTCCAAATCTCCAGTGAAACTATACCAATGCAATTGCTAAACTTTCTTCTTGGCTTGGACCAAATGTTTGAAACTATACCATGCATTTGCTAAACTTTCTTCTTGGCTTGGACCAAATGCTTTTACCCGTACAGGGAATCAAACCATCGTGATACAAACTTTTTTTTATCGTGAAGGTGGGGGATTCAGAAGATAACAATCGCGTGAGATAAGGGTTCTTCGGTTCACCAAGGACGGCACAGGAGCGAGCACTCGGACGGTTGGACCCCCCGCCGCCCGTCCTTCCAAAGCCTCCCCCACTTATACAAGTCCTCTTCGTCGTGGGTATTCGTTCACACTTAATGACCAATTGATTGTCCTATCAAACGTGTGTGTCAGAAGGACGACGACGATCCCCACTAACTGTGTACGACGCCTGGTCTGACTGAACCACCATACATTAAATAGAAGGTCTTGTACACTGACAATCCGATACGGACTCGTTTAACGTAAACCTGTGTGCCACGCCAGCGAAGCAAAGCCCGCCGTGTGAACGGAGCAGACCTGTTGCTTTTGCGTGACAGTACGGTGTAGTCAACAGCACATAGCACAAGTACTCTGGTTGTTGACGCGTATCTGTTTGCCGCCCAATTTGATTTTCCTTGTTGCTGTCAAACTCCTTTCTATTGTGCGCCTACGATAAGCTAAGCTTGGCATTCACATGGGCTGTTAGTCGACGGCCGAGAGATCAACGGTTTACGCTGCTCGTCAGAGGGTACGGAATGAATCCATACGTTGGAGGAGCAGTTAGCGGCGCCGCACCCGACGCAAGGACCGATGGGATAAATCAAACACACACACCACCGACGACGGAGGAAAATTAACGGAAATTTAGACACGCGTGCAGTATGACACGTGTCGACTTGATCGTACTATGTATATAGTACGACTTTTTTTTATCATTCAACCATGGTGGGGTGACGCGAAATGTACGCTGCGGGTCCGAAAGGCAGCTGGACTGCCGAGAGACGGGACCCACCATAAGTGTATTGGCGAGGGTGGGGGGCCTAGTTGGGTACCCGATGCCAGACTTGTATTATTCGGATTCTTGTCGTCTCGATTAGTGATAGCGCTAGCTTTTTAGCTGTGCGGTGAAGACGCTGATTTTGCATTTTAGCTGCGGTGAAGACGCTGATTCTATGCGGAACGGAGACCAAAACTTTACCTTTCCCTGTTTATTGTTTCCCGTTTATGTCGCGCAACAGTGGGGTGACTAGGTGGGGGAAGGAGTATAAGGTTCTCGGGTCTCTTCCATGGTCAATACGACACATAACACTTTGTTGATTGAAGGGAAGGGACTGTTAGAACTAAATACATAAAGTCGAATACCATTTTTTTTTTTTTTTTTTTTTTTAAATAAATAATATTAAATTCTAACGTGCAACAACACCCATATGGGAACTATTAGTCTCTAATTAACGAAGGGCTGGCAATATACGTTATAGTTACTCATACATAGAAGGGATTAAAGGAGATAAAACTGGGTAACGGTCACCCTCAAAATATCCTATGAATGACACTTTAGCGCTAGTCAAAACATTGTTTTGGAAGGAAAATCAAATCTTATAATGAAGGTTCTTTTGACTTCTATTTCTCCCCATGTGCCTAATCTTTTATGTATATAAGTATATGTTGCTTCCCCTCTTAAAAACGTCAACGTGTACAAGAAAAAGTGAAGAGTAAAGCGGAAGGTATATAGGGGATTTCGGAATATTATATAACCCCACCAAATGCTCTTCTTGTCGTTGCATGAGCAAAGCTCATTAGCTTTCGGGCTTTGCTGCCAGATTTTTAGTATGGTGACTGTTCTAACAAAAATCACTTCTAATGATCACAATGCCATTATCCTTAACCCCGCTTTCTATGTTTCCATTAATATTTATAAACAAAGAACAAATCTCACCATATTTCGAAACCATGCGAGCCCCCTCTATCCCATCTGTGAAATAGTACTTCCTCTTTGTAAGGAACAATTGTAGGAGCCTTGAAACCAACTCAAATAAACCAAAAAAATAGGATGATTATAGAGCTTAATTTACAAGCATAAAAAATACCAAAGAATAGTTCTCAGAGTTTTCAAAACAACCTAAGGCACTTTGCTAATAGAACAAGGGGCTTATTTTAGCCAAAAATGTCCTTAACATTTTGGACACCAGTGTAAATACAAGAAAATTAAGGCACATCTAGAAAATTTGTATAGTTGCAAAGTAAATGCTAGCATGGTCACTTGCACTCCACAATAGCAGATCTGTTCCATCTTCCCCCAGCCATACCATGGAAGCTTTCCATTGTCTGCTCAGCAGATTCAGGAGTTTCAAAGCCCATTCCTTTTATCCAAAAAACCCCAAAAAACTTATAAGTTGTCCCAGAGCACCAACTCCGAATGTCATGCTGTTTTGAGATTTTTTAAGAGGCCTCAAGTTTCTGCATTGGAGGAGAACAGAGAACTATCAATGTCAAGACATGATGTAGAATTATGAAGCATGAGGATAGGGCATAGTGATGGCATCTAAATCATACTCTTTGAAGGAAGACAATCTGCTGTGCAAATAATGACATTATAATGGACCGAAATCAACGTTCTCCCACTTGAATGGTGCAACTGAGCCAATCTGTGGGGGTCCCTTAAACAAAAGGCAAACACATACACACACTGCTGCAATGGCCAGCATAGAGTGCACATAAGGCCGATATAAGATTCCTTTGTTACCAGATACCCTTCTCAGCCTCTTGTTGGCAAGACTCACACACTGAGAACAGGTTTGTGAAAGCTTCTGCACAGATAACTCAGACGCTGTCTCTGATCGGGGTGTGGACATATTTACTTCTGTTGCACTCTTCTCTGAAGCTGTTTCTGTGTTCATTATTATTGTAATAGACACCTGAGCATTTTTCCTATCTGCCAACTTTCTTTCAACTAATTTGTTATACGAGTGATTGCCTCTCATCAAAGCATAAGCATAAGGAGTCTGATCACTTGAATCCAAGGCTGTATTCCATGAATGCAACCCCATCTGCACAAACATAATCACAATATTCATCAAACATGAAAAGCATAATCTTCACTAATCTATCAATTTGAAGGATAAAATGCAAGTTGCCAACCAAAAGAAAAGAATGCAGCTTCCTAAATTTACTCACATCCTGTGGATCACTCGTCAATGCATCCACCAGCACCTCACAGTTTTGTATGCTAGCTGCCAAATGCAGCGGCGTAAGGCCACCTGGACCACTCAGATTTGGATGGAAAATGAAGCATTTCACTTGAGAATTTGCTGAGATGTCATAGTTCAGGAGTAAATCCACCATCGGTTTGCACTTCCTTTTCACTGCCCTGTGCAATGGATTAGTTTCTAGCAAGATTTTTGATGACTCCTGGGCCAAAACCTCCTGCTCAGCATTCATCTCAAAAAAAATGTCCAAAAGTTTTTTACCAAGAGCACACCAATCCCTTTCCACAGCATATATAAAAAGAGACTTGAACCGATCACATGAAAATTGAAGTGAAACAAGTTCATTTTCTGGGTTTGGCCTTGTTTGTTGCCTGCTGCTTTTCTGAAATAGCCACCCCAACTCATTCAGGAAGTTGACAACTTCTTCCCTTGCTCTTGCCCTACTGTAATCCTGCGAGGGTGTTCTCATAGGACTGTAATCTTGAGAATGCTCTGGGGAATGCTCTGTTCTTAGCAAGCACGACTTGTCTTGTAATAATTCATCTTCAATCTCCCTTTCAAGGCTTTGCAGCTCTCTACATATGGCAGGGTCTGCAACAATAACAGGAAAGCTACTGCCCTTTAAACCATGCTCCACCTGCAAGCACCACAGAAAAACACACTATCAGGGCATCTACAACTACATAATATTCAGTAAACCACATATAGGAAGAAAAAGGGTCTGCAATGAGAAAAGCAGAACACCGTTGAAACCGATTCTTCAAGTTAAAATTACCTCTATGAAACAACGGCCCACAACATTAGACGGCCCTCCAGAAAATGTAAATGTTTGCACCCTATGATCAGTCAGCAAGCTTTCAGAGGAGCTCATCTCCGTATTGTCTTCTGGAAGAACCTCTTTAGAGACATATTTTCCTCTGTAGGCACAAAGAATTCTGCATCCACCACCTCTGAAAACATGAGAATTTATTGCAAAAAATTTAATCCAATTAGTCCATAATAACTCATAATTCAAAAACTTACTTTGTACCAGGGGCAATCAAATGATGGCCTCTCAATGTAAGGGTAGTTTCTTGGCCTGCTACGACAGCTAGAGGTTGGACATAGTAAATTTCTGGAGAACTCCACGTCCTCCAAGATCTGCAGAGCCTGAACTTACCTGTAGTGGATTGCAATATACAAATTTTTACAAGTCTCTGTGAATTAGAATTATTATAGCAGTAGAGATTTGAGTCATTACAGAAGAGGTAAACTAAAATCAACAACTTAATCAAAACACCAAGAAATAGCTGGTATTTACCATCATTGAAAGAAGCTAACTGCTGCTCAGCTTGCACCAATACTCGACCAGTTCTCCAAAAATCTGTGCTGGGATCCTCCACAAGTAGCTTCATGCGTTCTTGCAAGTCTTCACGTAGCTGCAAGATTCAGGATACATCAAGTAATGACTTTAATTCATTGAAATTATTCTTCATGATGCAAAGACTAATAAGAGATTAGACCTCTAAGGTAAGCTTGAAGGGGAAAAGGCAATATTACAATTTCCTTTCAATATTCACATACCTTCACCGTAAGTTTTTATTATATGCTGCTTCCTGATGTAAGATTTCATAAGACAGTTTACAACTATGCAATTAGGTTAGATAGTTACAAACTTTTTATTTCTTCCAATAAAAAGGGTACATGAGATCTGAATTGAAGATTGTCCAACTTTCTGCCACAATAACGTAGTATATGGAATAGGTTGGCAAGACTAGTAAATTTGGGTTCATCGTCACGAAAAGAATCTTTTACTACCATTTTCTTTATGCTACCAATCTTTGCCATACCTGTAGCTTATGCAATGGATTTTTTAACAGGCCCGCCTTTATTTGTGCTTCCTGAGTCTTATTCACTAATACCTTTGTAAGATGAGTTTCAGTTGGTATTAATTATATATATACGATAATCCTTTTCTGATGCTAGTAATATTACACATCATTCACATATAATTCAAGTCTTGTATCAAGATGATGATTCATCTATGATTATTTTTTATGGTTACAATCTTTGTATCAGTTCCACTTGTGTCTTTCTCATGATTTTACAGCGTGTTTACTCGGGACTGCTCTTTCGACTTCCATTTTGCCGAGGAGGAACGAGCTTGTTTACAAGGAGATGGGCAGTGATTAACTGGCAAAAAATATTTGGACTTCCGAAAAATATTTGGATCTCCGAGGGCCATGTGCGGAAAATATTAATTGGGTTTAATTAATTTTAAATTTTGATGGCGAGTTTTCAAAATGCTTCGGAAATTAATAGAATTTAACGCGGTTACGTTTTCTCAGCAGCTGCGGTACGTTGAGGGGTCGAAACCCGCCGAGTAGGGCAAGATGGGGTGTACTATTGATTTTGGTGCGTAATTTGGATCGGAGGTTTTTTCCTTCTCTTACAGCGGCTCAGGACTGCTCTTTCAGAGGTTTGAAGAATGTGGTTTTTGGTGCGGTTGCCGAGCCTTGCCACGCGGATTGGAACAGCCATCGCTGAGCATTGAATTGTGGATGTGCTATTTTAAGGGAGCGAAGCGGTGGTCTGAGAGCAAAGCAGAAACGTGCTGTGAGTAGTCGAGTGTCTGGTGTAAACATGTTTACATTGCAGGGCCATAGGACATGAAGACTTAAATGACAGGTAGACATTTGTAGTGTTGGGAAGGGACTTCATGATTTTGTATCGTTTTTAGTGGAGAAGCCGCCCATTACAGCCTAAAATGGCAGTATATTAACAGGATTTACTATCAAACACAGTAAATTGCAGAAGAAAAGTACCGGCATATTGAAGAGTCTTGGTGTTGGAGGATAATTTTGGTGTGGAAGGGTTTTAATCGAAGTTTGGTTTATGAGGGCTCGAGTTACAATCTCGTGGAGAAATTTTCCGCGAATTTGGACTTCATTTGGGCAACGAGCACCAATTTGTCATTTCAACCAGATGTAGCAGAGTGAAATTCTCCGAGTTTTGAGCTCTGAAAGTGTTTTTCTGGTGTTGTGCAGCTTAAGTTATGGCGAAGCGTATGATAACAACTTGAAGAAACGGTCAGAGAGGGTAAGTCGTTCACGATTTATGTTGTGGAGCTTTTAATCTGGGAAAATTATTATTATAGAGTTTACATTTTGGTCAAGGAGGGTTTTGAAAGCTAAGACAATAGACGGCAAGGCAGGGACTCAGGTGGCCTTGCCCTTTTTTCAACACCAGCTTCTTTCGTGCTGATTCTATGAGCCCTCGCTGGCAGCCAAGCGGTTCACAGAGCCTGCAGAATCGTCATGTACATGAGGGAATTGGCAACAAGAAGACATAAATTGTGCGCAGGATATAGATCGTGCGCCAGACAAGGGTTCAAAGCCAATTTGGAATGCGAACATGTGGGAATGGGACAACATGAGGTTGGGGAGCTTCTAGCAATTTTGTTCTAAAAAAAAATTTTTGGTGTATTTGTTATTCTTTCTTTTCAATGACCAAAATGTTCCACAAGATAAACAAGAGTTGACTCATGAGTCATGTATATTACATACCTGCTCCCAACTCGAAAATGGCATTGCCACAAATATAGAAAGAATCACACATCCAGGCCTTATGTAACCCTCCATGTCAGAAGGGCAGTGAGAAAGCCACTCCAAAATCTGTCACAAAAATGTTTCCCATTCTTTTAATATAAGAGCAATGAAAACTCCATAAGCATTTAATATTTAATATGTATATAGAAAAGGTTACCTGTGAGCGCAAAGTTGAGGGAAAGTTGCTTGGATCTTTCCCAAAGAGCTTGAAAATAATTCTTCCTGTTCGCTCCTGTCATAATGTTAGAGAATAATCTTAAAGACAACCTTTTTCTGCAAGTCCTCTTTGAGTGCACTCAATACCAAAGAGCTACCCATTATAGTGCATTTTCCACGCTTCATGAAACTTGGAGCCAATGAACATGACAAATATAGAGACAAGACCAACAACAATCAAATTAAGAATTCGTTAACATGCATACCTGTGAATCAGAATTAGAACTTGCTGGGGACTGATCTGATCCAGAAGAAGAAGAAGTATAACCAGCATGCAGAACAGGAGACCTGGTTTCTGAACCTTGAAATGGTGATCTTGACAAAAAATTTTGGGGAGACCTGGTAATGCCACCCACCTTAGAGAGATTGTATGCAGAACACCCATCATTGCTAGGGCTTGCATTAAGCACTAATCGATCATCCTTACAGACAAAAATGTTATCGTTCTCTCTGCTGTCCGGTCCAGATTGCAAAGGAAACAACTTTTGCACAAGGGGAGGCGATGAAGATGGAGATATTTCTTCATTGGGATTGCTGCTGTCAGAAGAAAAATATTTTCGTGTAAAGCCATTCTGAGTGGAGTTATTCCTATCAGCAGAATTAAACAACGGCAAAGAAGTTGAGAGTGTGCACTCAGAAACCCTATCCAGAGGGCTAGAATTGGTCTTTCCATTAATCATTCCAGAACCAAATATAAGGTTTGTCTTTGGGCTTGGCAAATTGTTCTCTTGAAATCTTGGGGCACCAACTGAAAGTGGAGGTTGATGCTCTCCTTTAAAATTAGCAGCTAGCTCGGTGACAACGTTGTTACCGAGGATGGCAGTGAGAGCATCTGGAGAAGAGCCTGTCAACGCTGAGAGGATTGCCAACGACTCTGTAGTGGAAGATGAAGAGGCCAACTGATGGCCGTTTGCCTTGGGAATGTCTAGCCTAGGGGATGGTACGCCTTGAGCAACATTAAGATCAAAAGCCGGAGAAGACCCAACAGCAGCTTTACCCGAGGAAGAAGCCGAAATTAACTTGTTTATAATTTGAACCAAATTATCTCTGTCCAAAGAAGGCTTCCCAATAGATGAAGAATTATTTCCTGAAATTAAATTTCGATGCAAAATCAAAATCATTTCACCACCCTTGTACAAAGAAATTCAAGATTGCAGAACCAGAATACCACAAATTCCTCACCTTGAAGCCTGGACAAGATGTTGATAAGATTCACGATGTTCAGATTTCCCAGCACTCCCTCTTCCTGGCTAGCAGCAACAGCTAGCAGTCCTCGGGACAATGCATCCTCCGGCTGCGTCTTCCGCCGCCTCCTATTATGTCCAGCAAGCCTCCGCCTGCAGCTTCTCTTCCCCTCATCAAACTCCGTGAGTGGATGAAACCTGGACTGCGCATGCATTAGTCAGGCCAGGGAAAAAATATAAAAAGCAAACCCGCAAGCATTAGTCAGGCCAGGGAAAAAAATATAAAAAGCAAACCCAAAGCGAAAACATTAAAAGGAGAAAGAAAGATACTATCCCAGACTCCTAAACCCATGAAGCAAATATTCTTATCCTATAAAATTCTGAATTCAAAATTTGATCCCATTCAGAAGGAAAAGAAACAAGATTATTGAACATCACTTCAAACTAAATCATATCATGTAAAATTCTCCATTCCAACCTGCTACACTGCTGACAGAACCGCTGCATGAGATTGCCCACGAGCGCCTTGGAAGCTTTGGAATGGGCCTCGCAGACCTTGTGGCGTCTATGATAATCCTTCGCACCAGTAAGATCACTTCGACAATCATCTACTTGACACATAGGGTAAGAACTCCCTGGGGAACCTGATCTGACCCTCTTGTTCTGCCTCGAAGAATTCGCATCATCTGCATAAGAGTACAAGCTCCCTCCCAGCTTCAGGTCAAGGTCCCGCGCCTCGTCCTCTTCCGACGAATCCTTGGTGGGAAAGAAGGGCTTGGTGGTTTCCTCCAGCTTCCTCTTCTGCTCGGCAGCGGAGGCAGCCGCCGCCGCATTCACGGGAATGGAACCGGCGTCGTCAAATCCCAGTCGCAGAACTTCAGAAGGACCCGGCCCCGCCACCTGTGATTTGAGGCTCCCCGAGCTTTGCCCGACACAACCCTCCGCAGGCTTGGCAATAAACCTCATGCTGTCCCATTCCCACATGTTCGCATTCCAATTCCGCTTCGAACCCTCGTAGGGTGCACGATCTATATCCTGCGCACGATTCATGTCTTCTTGTTGCCAATTCGCCCGTGTCCATGACGATTCTGCGGGCTCCGCGCACCGCTTGGCCGCCAGGGAGGGCTCATAGAATCGGCCCGAAAGAAGCCGGTGTTGAAAAAAGGGCGAGGCCACCTGAGTCCCTGCCTTGCCGTCCATTGTCTTCGCTTTCAAAACCCTCCTCGACCCAAAAAAAACAAACCCTACAGTAATATTTTTCCCAGGTTAGAAGCTCCACAACACAAATCGTGAACGACTCACCCTCTCCGACCGTTTCTTCGACTTGTTATGATACGCTTCGCCATAACTTAAGCTGCAAAACACCACAAAAACACTTTCAGAGCTCAAACCTCGGAGAATTTCACTCCGCTACATCTGGTTGAAACGGCAAATTGGTGTTCGTTGTTCAAACGAAGTCCAAATTCGTGGAAACTTTCTCCACGAGCTTGTAACTCGATCTCTCACAAGCCAGATAAAAAAACCCTTCCACACCAAGGTTATCTTCCAACACCAAGACTCTTCAATATGCCGGTGCTTTTCTTTTCTTCTACAATTTACAGTGTTCGACAGTAAATCCCCTTAATATACTGCCATTTTAGGCTGTAATTGGCAGCTTCTCCGCTAAAAACACTACCAAATCATGAAATCCCTTCCCAACACTACAAATGTCTACCTGTCATTTAAGTCTTCATGTCTTATGGCCCTGCAATGTAAGCCATGTTTACACCAGACACTCGACTACTCACAGCACGTTTCTGCTTTGCTCTCAGACAACCCCTTCGCTTCGCTCCCTTAAAGTAGCACTTCCACAATTCAATGCTCAGCGATGGCTGACTGTTCCATGACTGTTCCAAACCGCGTGGCAAGGCTCGGCAACCGCACCAAAAATCGCATTCCTCTGACCTGGGAAAGAGAAGTCCCGACTCGCTGTAAAAGAAGGAAAAAAAAACTCCGATCCAAATCACGCACCAAAATCAATAGTACTACGCCCCCGCCTGCTCGCCCGGGTCTCGACCCCTCAACGTACCGCAGCTGCTGACAAAACGTAACCGCGTTAAATTCCATTAATTTCCGAGGCATTTTGAAAACTCGCCATCAAAATTTAAAGTTAATTAAACCCAATCAATATTTTCCGCACATGGCCCTCGGAGATCCAAATGTTTTCCGGAAGCCCAAATATTTTCCGCCAATTAATCACTGACCATCTCCTCGTAAACAAGCTCGTTCCTCCTCGGCAAAATGGACAAAAATGGACGAATCAACGCAGGCTGTCAACAGTGATCGCAGCGCAATAATTTGAGCAGTAAAGCAAAACAATTCCAGCATATCGCCCGTATCTGTACATTCTGCCGTTCATGCGATTCTCGCCCCCCACCTCGGGTTCCCGCAACCCGGCTTTAACCGCACCCTACGGTTAACCATCCCCACTCCACGGCACAAAAACCATAGTTACAAAAACCCCAAAACCAGCAACCGCCATTCACACGGCCGCCACCGAAAGATATCTTTCTCTGTCTCCCCACCGGCTATCCACTTTGTCAACTGCCTATAAGCGGTCAAAACCTTAAAAAACGCAAATTAACTTTTCATTTAACGATGAATGCCCCTTCCACGATGGCCCGTGGGAGTTGACTCAGCACCCTCCTTGCATCCCATTGGCTCCCATCTAAACACTTTCTCTCTCTAAATACTCTCTCTTGCAATGTCATGAATTTGCTCCGGGTGCTTACGTGGACAAAAAAAATTAAATATTTTAATAGATTTAGGGTTTAAAGCGCTCCCGGCGCAAAAGCTCCGGCTGCCTCACGTTCTAGTTCTAATTTGGTTCTTTATTCCGCAAACATGTTATTATAATACAATATTTGTGCTCTACTAGAAGTTTCCTCCGGTCTCGAAATACGCTACAATACCCACCGACTCATGTGCGACTGCTAGATCGCTTCAAGAATTAAATTTTTAAATTTGTACAGATCATTGCTGGGAAATGAATCCCAGTAAATGGCTTCAAGAATTAAATTTTTAAATTTTTACTCTTGGTCATCCATCCTTACGTAAGTTCTTACGTCTACACATTCTCATCTCAATCTTTTATTATTCGAATTTCATTCATAGGAAATGAATCCCAGTAAATAGCTTCAAAAATTAAATTTTTTAATTTTTACTCTAGTGATCCACCCTTATGATTAAAATTTTGTTTCAATTTTTATTATTCAACAAATGGGGTTTATCTCCTTAAATCATTTTTTCATCACTTTAATGCTTAAGTAAATGCAAACAAATTTAATTAAGACTATGATTCTGCTTAATTAATATATTTTTTCTAAGGTAATAGGATTTGTGATAATTTTCCATTAAAAACATTAGATTTGAGTGGGATGGCCAACCAAAAAAAAGTCCAACTTGTATCGTAGTGTCCTCACATATTTAAACTCAAATTGATTCTCCATAAATTGGTCTAAAGATTGATTCTCCACCATAAATTGGTCTAAATTCTGGCGCCACTACCTGACGTGTTTTTTTCCCTTCCCCAGATAGGTGTCGTTCAGATAGTAGCGGTTGCTTTTCTTTACCCCCATATTAGCGGTTGCTTTTCTTTACCCCCATATTAGCGGCTGCTTTGTCAAATATATATATATTTTTTAATTAAAGTTAGTGGTAAATGTTGATATGTTCATAGAGGCGTTACTGTTGATATACGTAAGGACTCCAACAATGAGTGTCCTAATATTTATTTGAACGATGAATCTTCAGTTCAATGTTGGATAAGTCTGAATTAATGTTGGATTGTCAACATGATAAGCCTGAATTTATGGTGGATTTATTTTCGAGGTTAAATTTTGTAACTGCCCTTAGAAATGACATCCATACCTAAGGCTTGGATGGTTCTCAAGTTTATCTTTATTTTTAAGGACGAACACGTGGACGATAGACGTTGATAAGATATATCTAGTTCATTAGATCTCGAAGATTAAATTTAAGGGTGCCACAATAGGTGTAAAATTATTTGGTTAATTTTATATAGTTTTATAATAATTATTTGTTGAGGTGGGAAGGATTATGGTTATAGTGGTAATTTTGCAGATTTGAGACGTCTTATAATATGATTGTCCATTTCCTTTTATATATATATATATATATTTATTTATTTATTTATTTATTTATTTATTTATGTATTTTAAATAATATGATGGAAACTATGCTTTATCTCTTCAAATATATATATATAATTTACTGATGTATTTTTTTATTGAGGTTAGTATAAAAAATCAGGACGGGGCATCCTCATCTTACTTTCACAAGTGTGAGAGTTGAGCTTATCAATAAGGACCAAACAAATAACCATACACACACCTCCTCATACACTCGTCCATGATGTGGTTTGAACCTTAGATCTCCCGAAGAAGAACCAAAATCCAAACAGAACCTTAAACCTCCCGAAGAAGAACCAAAATCCAAACAGAACCTTAGACCTCCCAAAGAAGAACCAAAATTCAAACATTTGTGTTGTTCCCCAAAACAAATTTATTTCAATAGTGTAATATTTATTAATGTATTTTAAAATAAATAAGATAAAACAATCAATTTAATTTGATCTTTTAAGATTTTTTAAGTTAAAGATTGTTTCTTTTTTATAAGAACACTATAATACTAATACTAGTTAAGAAGTTTAAGTGTGACTCTTGGTTAATGAATGTTTTTTTGGGGGGAGGGACTTTTGTTTAGAAGGTAGTGGAGCTTGTCAATTTATGCAGAGCTTGTCAATCTATGTTAGCAATCTAATTCCATGATAATTTGTCATGTTTATAATTGGATGGAAATTTGATAATTTGATGGTAAAACATTTATATTATTATTTGTTATCGCCAAAAAATGTATATAATGTTCAATAAGTCCTTTTTCAATTAGTTTATGATGTAATTGTTACTTTCTAAGTAGGAGTTACTGGCTTAGATTACCCTTTACATGTGGGTCAGCAAATGTATATAATGTTAAATAAGTCCTTTTCAATTAGTTTACAATGTAACTGTTACTTTTATTCTAAGTAGGAGTTAATAGCTTAGGTTACCCTTTACATGTGGACCGATCCTTGAGCATCAAGGTCAGGGTAAAGAAGAGGTTATATAAAGGCAAGGGTGGAAATGGAACATAACACGTCTTATTTCTCAAATTTTATCAGAGCTCTACTTCCAAGGAGATTGCTCCCTTGAAGAGGATTGCAATATCAATTCTCTTAATTAATAAAATTTGTTGCATTCTCATTCAATATTTTCTTAAGCACTTTTGTTATTTCATTGCTTGCATTTTTGTTAACTTCTGCATTACTTTTGAGATGTGCTTATTTTTATCTAAAGGTTCCTAACAAGTGGTTTCAAAGCTCTTCACAAGGTCGTGTTCTGCAACAATAGCAATTGTTTTTATCCTTTTATTTATTTCTTATTTAATAAAAAAAAATTATACTATTCATTTTTGCTCAAATACCTTATCGAAAGAAAAAACATATTTTTTTTGTTTTAGTGGGATAAGTTAGAAACCTTGTGTTGGGAGTTTTAAAATATCATCGAGGAGTTGTCATTTTTGGATAAGCTAGATTGCTTATAAAACATTTAGTGAAGTCAGGGGTGCTTAGACTCTAATACGTAGGTCTTAGACAACAACTGTACACTGCGACAAACTCCCACATACCCACAAGTATGTTGGAAGAACCCCTAGGAATAGAAAAAGCCTTCATATGTAGGAAGATATTGGTCATTTGATTTTTATGGTGCATTGGTAAGTAGCTAACCTTGAGAAGTTACTCTCACACTACCCTAAAAAATGCGTAGTGTAGCTATAAGTATGGTGAAACCCTTCACAATTAAGCTTTGAGATATTGGATCAACCACTAATCATTATCAAGATGGTATATCAAAGAGCCCATAGAACCAGACACACCCTAGATTAGATTGTCCTTATTGAATTTGTTTTTTATCCTTTTCCAACCAAAACCAAATATTAAAATGAGTATATTGTCAAGGAGACTATTTATCTCATAGTTTGATGGTGCAATAATATTAGGTGAGACAGTACAAGGATCTAGTTGATACCTCAGAGCAACTAGGTGATAGTTGGCAATAATTAGTAGGTCATTATTAGTTGCTAGTACACAAACTACCTAGCTTCTAGTTAGAGCACTTAGTTGGTAGCATTCGGTTAAAAAGAGTATAAAATGGCAAAATTTTGTCATTTTGTGGTATAGTCTACTATGATTGTCTTTTCGAGTTGATCATTTTGATATATAGCTCCCATAACATTTTGCATTGAACCTCTTCTTCTCATGCAAATATTTCACATCGAAATTCTTAGTGTGGAGTTGTACTGAGATAAGAAATTTAGTGCCAAAGATAATTTTAACTATGATTGCACAAAGAATTAATAAAAGTAGCATAATAACGTATATCCAATAACATAAGCATTCATTAAATGAAACATGGAAATAAAAATAACAGTAATTGCAGGAATTCAAGATAGGTAATATTACTATCATAGGATTCTTCGAGGGGGAAACCTCCTTATAAAATATGCAAATTCTTCACTAGCCTTTGAGGGTTACATCCTTCCCATTTTATAATATTTACAAGCATATTGTTTGACATTTTATGACAATATTCTATAACAACTTACTATGACAATATTCCTTACTACCTATTCTATGATAGTTACATTCATGATACCAAGTGGTTACATTCATAATTCTATGACAACAAAATGGTTACATACATGATTCTATGACAAAGTGGTTATATACATGATTCTATGACACACATTCCTAACTTAACACATGGCCCACTTCTAACTTGATATATGGTCCACTTTACATACAATATCATATGTCCCTATAAGTTATAAGTGTTGGGTATGTAACAAGCCACCCCTCTTAAACAAGTTTTGTCCTAAGTGATGAACTACTATTGAAAGTCCTACAATAGTTCCCATGTGGCATCATATGGTTGCAACCCTTACCACTACACTAGCACTTTAGTGATATCATGAGAGCGAAGATGTCAAGTTCTACAATCCAAAATGGTTGCAGGCTACAAAGGAATGGATCCCTCTTCATCAAATTTAGGAAGGGCTATTTGTACTTGAGTATGCATGCTCACCATTTTCTTTAAGCAAGATACATAAAAAAACCAAGTAAATCTTGGACGTTGTTGGAAGCTCCAACTTGTAATAAACCTCCTCTGTTTGTTGTAGTACCTTGTAGGGTCCATAAAAATTGGATGGCAACTTATGTTAACCCTTTTGTTTGAGGGACATTTTTTTATAAGGTTGAAGATGAAGGAAGACCATGTTGGCCTTGACAAATTCCCTCTCAATTTTGTATTTATTTGTGTTATTTTGTACGATTTTAGGTAGTAGCTAAATTCTATTTTAGAGTTGCTAAGACTTCTTTCATGTGATTAAAGATTGTGTCAACTACTTCCACCTTCAAGTTTCTTGGCAGGTAAGAAGTGAGTGTTGGACGTGGTTGACCATATACTACTTCATACGATGTTGTCTTTGTGGCTATGTGAAAAGTGGTATTGTACCACCATTCGACTAAGGGAAGCCATTGATTCCATTTAGATTGGTTATCCAAAACAAAACATCAAAGATATATCTAGAGATATTTTTTGACAACCTTTGTTTGGCCATCAATCAATGGATGATAAGGCATGTCACTTTTCAACTAGGTCCCCTAAATGTGATGGAGTTCCTCCCAAAATTTTCTTGTGAACACCTTATCATGATCATGACAGTGGAGTGTGGGATCTCATGAAGCGAAAGATCTAATTGATGAAAATATGTACCATTGTCTTGGTAGTATAGGGGTGACCTAAGGAATAAAAGTGACCATACTTGGTCAAACAATCCACGATCATCATTATAACTAATTTACCTCCAAATAGAGGAAGTCCTTCAACGAAGTCTATGAAGATGTCTAACCAAAGGGACTTTGGAATAGGAAAAGGTTGAAGTAACCCTGGTGTATTGATTATTTCCTCTCTTTGGTATTGACAAGTATCACAACTATCCACAAATTTTTTGACATTGACTTCAACTTGGGTTGGTAGAAATTGTGCTTTACCCATTCATAGGTTTGCAAGAAACTTGTGTGTCCCTTTATCAAAGAAGAGTGAAGCTCTATGAGAATCTGTGATTTGATTTATGAAGTGGGTGGAATAAGAAATTGATGCTTATAATGTAATTTCCCCTATTGTAATGAGTAATTGGGATGGTCCCTTGCTGTTGTCTGTAAGTCTTGAATGGTCTTTGCATTTTTGCTACTTAGGAAAATAAATCCTCTATTCCAAGAGATAAGGCTACAATGATCTATCTTGATTATGAAGTGTTGCCCTAACAAGTATGGTTACCAATGGAGGATGATAAAGATAATAGCCATCATCTCCTTCTCGTAAGTTGATTTGGCAATATTCTGCCTTGACAAGGCCTTGCTTATGAATGCAAGTGGTCGACCTTCTTGCATAAGTACCGCCTCCAATCCCACTCCAAAGGTGTCACTTTTGATGATAATTTTTTTGGAAAAATTAGGTATGGATAAGAAAGGTGTATGACACATGACATCCTTCAAAGTAAAAAAAGCCCATTCATTTGTATTATTCCATGAGAATGCACCCTTACGAAGCATAGATGTCAGAGGGACCACTATCTTCGCATAGTCCTTGACAAACTCTCAATAGTATCCTATAAGGCCAAGGAATCCCCAAAATCTCTTCAATATTTTGGGTTTAAGGCACTCCTTCATGGCCTTAATATTTGTAGGATCTACATAGACACCATCTATGGCCACAACATACCCCAAATACTCTATCTTAGTTACCCCAAAGGTGAATTTAGATTGTTTGACATACAACTAGTTTTTTTGTAGGAGCTTCAATACCTAATAAACATGTTGTGGGTGCTCTTCCCATGTTTTGTTGTAGATCAATATGTCATTGAAAATACCAATGTAAATTTTCATAGATAGGGTATTGGAACCCTATTTATCAAGCCTTGGAAAGATGATGGTACATTAATGAGGCTAAAAGGCATGACCAAGAACTCGTAATGCCCTTCATGGGTCTTAAAAGTTATTTTAGGGATGTCCTTGTGAACATAAATCTAATGATACCCTAATTTGAGGTTCAATTTGGTAAAATATTAAGCACCATGTAGTTCATGCAACAAATCATCAATCAAAATAATGGGAAACTTATCCTTGATGGTTATATTATTGATTTCATGAAAGTCCACACATATTCTCCATGAGTCATCCTTCTTCCTAACCAGTAAGATAGGGGCTAAAAGAGGACTTGTGCTTAGATGGATTAGCCTTGCATCCTGTTGTGGTTGATCCACAACACACCCCAAAATTGGGGACCCACCTTTTTGCAGGCTCACAGGGAAGGATCTCAGTGACCCAGATGCCAGAATTGAAAAAAAGAGAAAAATGCACAAGTGTAGAAAGGGGTCGCGAAATCGCGACAAGTAGCGAAATCGCGACATGTCGCGAAATCGCGACCGAAACCGAAAAATTGTCGCGAAATCGCGACATGTCGGAAAATCGCGGTCAACGCGGTCAACGACAACGAAACAAAAAACGTCGCGAAATCGCGACGTGTCGGCTCTGACCAGGAGGAAAAAGGTGTCGCGAAATCGCGACGTGTCGGTGACCAGGAAGGGAAAAGGTGTCGCGAAATCGCGACGTGTCGGTGACCAGGATGAAAAGGATGTCGCGAAATCGTGACATGTCGCTGAGGAGAAAAGAAAAGGTGTCACGAAATCGCGACATGCTGTTGGGAAGAAAATAAATGATGTCACGAAATCGCGACGTGTTTTGCCGAAGCGTACGGGTGATGAAAAGTGTCACGATTTCGCGACGTGTTTTGGAAAGGTGTACGAAAGCGGAAAAACGTCGCGATATCGCGACAGGAAACAGCTAAAGGACTCGATGAGGAAAGACGTCACGATTTCGCGACCGATTGCAAGAAAGGTGTACGGACGAAAATGGTCGCGATTTCGCGACGTGTTTGCGGCGTACGAAATGGTGCGATTTAAGATGAAGGTCCGAGGGGAAACGTCGCGATTTCGCGAGCGTACGGATGATGAAAGGTGTCACGATTTCACGATGCATTTTGGCAAAGTTGTACGGTACAAGGAAGATGTCGCGAAATCGCGACGGAAATGAAAATCAGGCTCGAAGCAGGGAAGTGTCACGATTTCGCGACGTGTTTTGGCAAACTGTACGGACGGAGAAAATGGTCGCGATTTCGCGACAGAAAGCTGCATGAAGGTCCGAGGGAAAAAACGTCGCGATATCGCGACAAGTTTTGCCAAGGCGTACGGAAGATAAAAGCGGTAGCGATATCGCGACGGTTTGTCGAAGGAAGGCAAGAGGATGATAATGGTCGCGATGTCGCGACGTAAAGTTGCCAAGGAGGCCCGACAGAGAAACGGTAGCGATTTCGCTACAATTGGAAAACGGTAGCGATATCGCTACGAAAAGCCGTTGGACGCGTACGGCAGAAAGATGTCGCGATATCGCGACATGTCGCGATTTCGCGACATGTCACGATTTCGCGGTCGGGAAGATGAACGGGCAGACTTGCAGTTTTGTCATTTTTTTCGTAGTAAGCGTTACACAGGACACAGGAAAAGCACGACACGTGGCGCACAGGTGTCAAACTTGCAGAGGCGTTACATGCAGAGATGAATTTCGGGGCGTTTCCAAATTTGAGCGTGAATCAAAGCGAGAAAAAGCAGGAATTTGAAGGGTCGCCCACAGGAAGAGGAAATGAAGCGACGGAGGAAATCGAAGAGCCATAACAATGCTATAAAGCCATAAATGCAAATTGAAGAAGGGGTTGGAAATTGCCGAATACGGAGTTGCAGAGACGAAGGCTTTGTGCTATTCTGGGCCCGTACTTGGGCAATTTCCTTCTTTTTATTCTGGGATTTTCTTTCACAACTGGAACATTTTTGAATGTAATCGAGATATCATTTAAATACAAATACAGAGAGTTGGCATCTTATTGGATGAGAAAGAAGGAGTAACTTTTGCATGCATGATTTAATGTTTACATTTCCCTTCCGGATTTCTTAGGTTTTTAGGTGAAGTTAATGCAAGATCTCTTGGTTGCTTCATGCGAATGCCTCGTTTTCTGGAATTACCACGTAAACCCTCGAGACTCGCACTCGGCCTATTTGGATTGTGTGGATGTGCAGGTTCATTAGGTTAGGTTGCATGTAGAAAGCCTCAATATCTTCGGTTTCATCAGATTAATGACAACTTTCTGGATGTAATCCATTTTTATTGTTACTTTTGTTTACTTTTGTTTACTTTTGTCTTTGCTTTTCAAACCCATATTTTATTTTCAGCAGTTTAATTATCGTGTTTGAATAAATCACCTGAAAATCCATCGAATTTAAGGTTTAAACAGATTTTATTCATTTTGAGTCCATTGAAAGTTCAAAATTAATAAACCACAGTGCCCCTTGTTAACATCCACTTGCAAACCCTAAGGTGTTCTTAGCATTTCATTTTAAACAAGCATCCTTGATAATCAATAATCAGCATAATAAGAACCTTGGAGAAATCGTTTTTCTTTGCAAGCAGAGGATTTAGGACTCGGATCCTACAGGAGAGTGTGTTTTCACAATCGGGTTAAAACACCACTCAACAGATTGGCGCTAGAAGGAGGGCCTGATCGGTTTATCTATTTCAATTTTTTATATCTGAGTATTTTGTTTTGATTTAATTCTGAAATAATTTACGGCTAAACTGCAACACTATTTTTGTGTTTGTTGCAGGTTTTCTTCGAACTAGCCGAGGGTTTCCTCAGGCAGGTCGGACCCACCACGCCGTATTGCGACCAGGTCTCAAACAACCGGAGAAACCATTTTTCACGACCTTACTGGTACTCCCAAGGGTAAAGTCAAGCAAGTCGTAAGCACTCCAGTAGCAAAAGGCCTATTTTCTCCAGGAACGTCGAGTGGACCTACGCCAGTAGTATCTGTTGCCCCTAGTGTGCCTATAGTTTGTAACATTTCTTCTGCTATTGTAGGTCTGTCTACATCAATTCCGAGTCAAATGGCTCAAGCTCCAAGCAGCCTCCTTGGTATGGAGCTAACAATACTCCTTTGAATATTGTCGGGGATATCCATGAAATCCCCAAGAACATTGAAATATTTCTGCCTAAATACAAGCCGGATGGCCTAAGAACAGCAGAAGAACATATCCAAGCCTATAGAGATGTTTTAATTAGACCGCAAGTTCAAGCATGAAGATGTAGCCCGCAGACTTTTCCCCATGAGCTTGGATCCAATAGCATATGAATGGTATATATGCTTGCCAACTGGTTCAATCACCTCTTGGACACAAATGGAAAATGCATTTGTCAATCAATTTAGGTCTCCCTTAGATCCCGCAACTATTTACAATCAGCTTATTACATGCAAACGGGGCCAAGGGGAACCAATCCGAATGTTTAATCATAGATTCCAAAAGAACTATAACAGAGCAATTAGACATTTTGCCATCGATCCCGCAGTAGCTTTGCAGATATATTTTGGGGCATTGGACCCCATGACAGCCATGTTTGCAAGGCGTAATCCTCAGGTCACCACGCTTGCTTTGGCCTATAATGAAGCCATGACTATTGAGCAGCAGTTGACACCGCAAGGCTACGGGTTTACCCAAATGCCTATGTTGGGACAGGGTGCTCCATATGGTCAAGTTCCCCAGGCAAATCAGCTCATGGCACCACAAATGCCAAGTATGAACGCCTTCCCATATCAGCAGCCGTATCCATCAGCACCCGCATATGCACCCATTCCAATCCAACCAATCGCAGCCATTCCACCTGCTCTCGCATTTTTGCAGAATAGCCAATCAACTACGCAGAAACTAGTCAAGTCAATCCTCAAGCCATAGTTCCTGTTCTGAATCCAATCCCAATTCAAGGTATCAATCCATTTGGGAATCCAATTCCTCATAACCCCACCCAAATGTGGAATCAAGACCCCATCAATTATGCAAATCCAATGGGGGTTAATAACAATGTGGTTCCACCGAAGGATGTCTTTTCGAAGTCGAAGAGCTCAAGAAACTAGTGCATAAACTAAGTAATGACAGTGGTTCAACAAATAGAAGCATGAGTCCCGTGCCCCTCACCCAAGTCAGAATTTTAACAATAGAGGGAGGCACCGGAACACTAAGCCAAACAATGGGGGAGTTCCTTGCTCCCATTGCTAATCAATTAGATGCTTCTGCAGGCCCCAGCCAATCCAATTCTCTTTTGAATCTTTCAGATTTGGCATGGGAAAGAGGGTGCAGGTTACATAACACAAAAGAACACAATGAAAGGAATTGTCCTGAGATAGCTAGATACACTCATTGTCTTCAGGCACAAGTTGATGATTTGGAACTGGTATCAAATGAGGATCCATCGTATCAACAAGATGAAAATATTATGGTGATGGAAACAGTATATCACCAAGAGGGTGAGAGCGAGGAGGAAGAAGATGAAGTTTTGGAACAGGAGGTGCAAGCTTTTCGAGATTTTAGAAAGGGGACTCATGGGTACCATTTGAGGAGTAAGTCTAAAGCCCCTAAAACCTCATCAACACCTCCAAACAGCTTCTATTCTTCCTCCGTATACAAAGGCAAGTAACAACCCTCCCCCTCCACTCGTAAGAGAAATGTCTAATGACGTCCGTAAGACAATCAAATTCGAAAAACCAAATTATGACGTAGTGGAGGATATGAAGAAGTCCAAATCTAGCCTTTCATTCCCGGACGCAGCCTAAATTGCCCGGTCAAAAGGAGGCGTTGATAAGAGCTTTGAACTCACCCGATCCGATGTGGAAGGAAAAAGAGCCGAATCCCACCCGATTTTGCGAAAGGAGAGAAGGGATGTCCCGCCATTCTTATTAACTCGAGAATTGCGGGTAAGAACTTGCATAACCGTTTGGTAGACACAGGAGCCACGAGCAACCTCATGCCTACAGAGATATGTCAAATGCTGGGTCTACAACCGGTTTCATCCAAATGCACGGTCTTGCAATTGGACCGTTCATAGGTAAATGTAGTAGGGACCTTATATGATGTCAAGATTCAATTAAATTCTCGAACCCGTGGTCCAAAGAAAGTTGTAGACATTTTGGTGGTTAACATCCCAAGTAGGTATGGAATGTTACTTGCGAGAGATTGGATGAAAACGCTGAATGGCTATTTTGCAACAGACTGCTCGCATATGTGGCTGCCATGGAAGGGCATTGCTAACCAAATTAGAGTGGAAAATGAACCGAGGCTTAAGGAGATTATAACAGATTTTAACAAGCCGAATGAGGTTCAGCTTTTCCGAGCTGCACCTAGGGGTCTATGCTCTTGATGTTGAGAAAGTCGCCGATGAACTTAAAGAAGAAGTGTGTCATGGTGGTTCTTCTGAGGAAAAAGATCACACGTGGTTGCTCAAGTTTGATGGATCAAAATCTAGACAGGGAGCAGGAGCTGGAGTCGAGCTCACTGGTCCAGGAGGTAAACCATTATTGGCTGCCTACAGATTGCAATTTCCTTGCACAAACAATGTGGCATAATACGAAGCATTGATCTACGGTTTACGTCTAGCATTGAGCAAACATGTTAAATGCTTGAAGGTTTTGGGTGATTTCGAGTTGGTTGTCAAGCAAATCAAAGGACAAGATACATGCCGCGACAAAAGACTGAGCCTTTATAGGACTAGGGTTATGGATCTCATGGAGGAGTTTGATGCATTCAACATAGCCCTTATTTCTAGGAGAGGGAATCGAATAGCAGACTCTCTTGCAGTCGTCGCGGGCATGTTAAACCCGATGGATATAAAAAGATGTAAAAAGTTTTCCATTGAGCCGGTTCCTTGTCCATCAATACCCGATAATGTGAAGAATTTCCAGTGTTTTTGAGTGTGACAGTACATCTTCAAGTTTGTCACAAACTCGGGTATTTTTGAAAATCAAGTGATCGATGAGGAACAAAGGTGGCAGGATGAAACAGAAGAAAGTGAAACCGCGTATCAATCCAACAAAATTCCTAAAGACGTGGTTTCATTAGAAAAAATGTTCGACATGGAATGCAAGAACAAGAAAAGAAAAAGAGTCCCGCTCCCCAAAGATGCATGCGATTCAATTAATCTGGGGAGTGCAGACAATCCAAAGGAGGTGTACATAGCAAAGGCATGTACAGAGGAAGAAAGGAGCAATATAATACGAGCTTTGAAGCACTACATAGATTGTATTGCTTGGAACTACAATGAGCTAAAGACTTACAATCATAACATTATCACGCATACCATACCTTTGAAGCCAGACTCCAAGCCTTTTAGGCAAAGACAACGAGTTGTTAACCCGCTATTGGAGCCTTTGATCGAAAAGGAGGTTAAAAGACCGTTGGAGGCGAAAATCATTTTTCCCGTTAGGCACTCAACCCGGGTGGCTAACCTCGTTCCAAGTGAGAAAAAAGAGTGGAGAGATTAGGTCGTGCATAGATTTTCGAAATCTTAATAAAGCCTCCCATAAAGATAATTATCCATTGCCATCAATCGATGAAATCTTGCAAATGGTAAATGGATCAGAAATGATGTCCTTTCTCGATGGATATTCTGGGTACAACCAAGTTCTTATACATCCAGATGACAGGATGAAAACAACCTTCACTACCAAGTGGGGGACATTTGCATATAAGAGAATGCCATTCGGACTATTAAATGCTGGTGCAACTTTTCAACGCGCCATGGATTACGCATTCAAAGGACTAATAGGCAAATGCATCATCGTGTATGTGGATGATATCCCAGTTTTCTCGAAGAAGAGAGAGGATCATGTTAAAGACTTAAAGAAGGTGCTTCAAAGGTGCAGGGAACATGGAATTTCATTAAATCCCAAGAAATGCATTTTTGGAGTGACAGAAGGGAAACTGCTAGGTCACATTATTTCAAAGGAGGGAATATCCATCGACCCGTAAAGGATACAAGCTATCCAAGACCTACCTCTCCCGAGCAAGAAAAAGAATTGAGGTCTTTCTTTGGGCAAGTCAATTTTGTGAGGAAGTTCATTTCTAGCTTTGCTGAGATAGCTAAACCTCTAAACCAGATGCTCAAGAAAGATGTGGACGTAAGATGGAACGAGGAAAGTAGAGTGGCTTTCCATAATATCAAAGACGCCATTTCCAAAGCCCCGGTCTTGATAAGCCCAGACTATTCCAAGCCTTTTTACATTTATGCTTTTGCATCGGAGCACTCCTTGGCGAGTGTATTAACCCAAAAAGGCGAAGATAATGCCGAAAAGCCCATTGCATTTTTAAGTGCCCCCTTAAAAGATGCCCAATTAAGGTATTCAATCCTTGATAAGCAAATGTACGCACTTTTTAAAACTCGTGAAAAAATTTAGGCATTACATCGTACACAGCAGAATTATTGCCATTGTACCCGATTCTGCTGTCAAGACCATGTTTTTACATAATGAACTAGGTGAAAAGAGAGGAAAGTGGATTGCAACCATCCAAGAATTTGATCTCGAAATCCAACCAATGAAACTAGTTCGAGGACAAGGACTGGCAAAGGCGATCGCAGAAAATGATCCGCAAATAACAGGTCAATGCTCAAATACATAATACATGGCTAAGGAGGACTGGTATGTTGATATTGTGCAATTTTTATTGACCGGTAAGTGCCCGTCTAATTTGAATTCAACACAAAGGAGAGCTCTAAGGCTTAAATCTATTAACTATCTGATAAAGTCTGGTGTACTTTACAGGAAAAATCACGAAGGTATCTACCTGAGATGCTTGAGCAAAGACGAAGCCGCCAGGGTGTTGCAAGAATTTCATGGCAAGCATGGAACTGGTCATGGTGCAGCCAATCCTACAACACACCAAATCCTACGAGCAGGATATTACTGGCCTCATATATTCAAATATGCACATGCTCATGTGCGATCTTGTCACATCCGTCAAGTGGCCGCAAATAGAGAAAGAAATGCAGCCATGCCGCTGCGACTCGTAGTCGAAATGAGACCGTTTGCACAGTGGGGACTGGATTTTATCTGGGTTATTAACCCAAATTCTTCCGACTCTCACAAATTTATTTTGACAGCTACAGACTACTGTACAAGGTGGACAGAAGTGATTCCCACTAAACATGCCACCACAGACGTTGTGATTAAATTCCTTGAGGATCAAATTATCACAAGATATGGAATGCCCGATTCTATTGTCAGTGACAATGGTAAAGCTTTCATTTCCACACAATTTGCAGAGTGGGCATATGATAATAAAGTGAGCTTAAAGTTTGCATCCAATTACTATCCTCAAGGAAATGGGTTGGCCGAATCTTCAAATAAGAATTTGTTGAATACTATTAAGAAGTTGCTGGAAAAGAATCCTCGGGACTGGCATAGTCAATTAAAGTTTGCCCTTTGGGCAGATAGGACCAGAGTGAAAGAATCCATAGGGAATACTCCCTATCATTTGGTCTATGGGCAAGACCCGATATTTCCAACAAATTTGGAGCTGCAGACCTTACATTTCATACAAGAGTACATGGGGACAGATGATCAAGTTGAAGCTAGATTGAGCCGGTTATTGCACCTGGATGAAAAGAGAGAAGAAGCCATGAATCACATGAACAAACACCAGGAAGTCATCAAGAGATGGTTTGATAGAAGGGCCAAAGTTAAATCATTCAGAATTTCAGATTTGGTGTTACTATGGGACAAAAGACATGAGGAAAAAGGAAACCATCAAAAGTTTGATTGTCTCTGGTTAGGCCCATATCAGATTTCAGAAATACTTGGGAAGAACACCTTCAGGCTAAAAACCTTAGAAGGGAAAGATTTCATGCTGCCGGTTAATGGGCAGATTCTAAAGCATTATTTTAGCCCTTAGGTTGTGAGACTTTGATATTATTCTTTTGGTGTTGGTGAAGGATTTTCAGATTTTGTTTTTATTGTTTAGGATTGTTAGTTTAGTTAGGATTTTGATTATGGATTTGATTTCAATTGACATGTGTGTTAATTTAAAAAAAAATAAATAATAATAATAGAAAATTGAGATGTCAACTTATGCTTAAGGATTAGGAGAATATGAAATATTGGAATTGTCTTGTAAAAGCTCCACAAGTAGCATAAAACTTTTTTAAGTTATATTGTTTGACTTTGTGATATATGAAAGAATCAGTTTTGCATGACAAATCATTTCATTCACAATTCAAGAAGTAATGCATTCATATTCCATCTCACCTCACATACATTTCATTTTAGTTGCATATGCATCTTATGTACAAGCCATGAAAGTATGTCAAATCCTCTTAGGGTTGTGTTATAACATATATGTAAGTAGCTCCTAAGGTTGGAAACTGAGTCTTGAGATATCTAGAACCAAGCACGTCTCATAAATTAAAAAGGATCTTGAGTAAAATGATCAAAACCTAGCTTGGAAGAAAAGGTTGAGCGAAAGTGGTTTTCATGTCTATCCTATTATGCAACATGATCCTTAAAACAATGGTTTTAACCACTTCCATAGAGCTTAAAGCTTAAAATCATAGTAGTAAGGATAGGGTTAAATCCTCATCAAACTTAGGTTGAGGATCCAATTCCCCAAAGCTTTGATTTGACCCACATGGAGTAGTAAGGATAGGGCATAAATTCTCATCTTGGTTGGTTGAGAATCCGATTCCCCAAAGCTCTTATGTCTCATTTCATAGTAAGTCTTGGATTGTAAGGATCGTACTATTTGTCCTCTGCAAAGGATGGGTAGTCATCCCCAAGGTTTAAGCAATAGAATTAATGATTTATATCTAAGGTTTGGATTGTAAGGATCGTACTACTTGTCCCTAACCAGGATGGGTAGTCATCCCCAAGGTCCAAGAAATAAATAAATAAATAAATTTTTCCCATCTCATCTTTATTTTGGATTGTAAGGATCGTACTACTTGTCCTCTGCAAGGGATGGGTAGTCATCCCCAAGGTCCAAAGAAATGGAGATAAGTTTTGGATTGTGGGGTTAGATATGCCCATGCATGGCATCATGTCTTGCCTAAAAAAGCAAGACCACCGATTGTCTAGAGGGTTAGACTAGCATGACCATTTCTTCCATAACTCGGTTTAATTATTTTGCTTAAAGTGAGGTAATGAACTCTAAATCGGAATAGTAAGGATAAGGTTAAACTCTCATCTCGGTTGGGTGGGAGTCTGATTCCCCAAAGTTCTGATTTCACATTCACTTGCACATGGGTTCTAGATAGTAGGGACTCATAACCAACTTTGGGATACAATAAGGAAATGAACTAGTGGGTCCTAAGAGGGTTTGGCAATCTTGAATGCTTGTACATAATAGTAGAAGAATGATCATGCTTATTAGGAAAAGCAAAATCTCCTAGCTCATTCATTTAGGGCCACAAATCATTCACCATCCCATATATGCATTCATGCAAAACTGATAATGGAATGTTGATCAATTTCAAACGATAGGGAATGAAAACACATTGCACACACAGAGCTAATACTTGATGATACTGATGATTCATGTACTTTTGATCTTTGGGCATTTGTTATTTTGCTTATGTGCTAACATGTATTTACGAGTTTGTGATATGTTTCAAAGTTGGTTCTTACTAAAATGCTCAAGAGCATTTGACAAATAGAAGTCACCATTTGTTGTGGTTGATCCACAACACACCCCAAAATTGGGGACCCACCTTTTTGCAGGCTCACAGGAAAGGATCTCAGTGACCCAGATGCCATAATTGAAAAAAAAGAGAAAATGCACAAGTGTAGAAAGGGGTCGCGAAATCGCGACAGGTAGCGAAATCGCGACATGTCACGAAATCGCGACCGAAACCGAAAAATTGTCGCGAAATCGCGACATGTCGAAAAATCACGGTCAGCGCGGTCAACGGCAACGAAACAAAAAAACTGTCACGAAATCGCGACGTGTCGGTGACCAGGAAGAAAAAGGTGTCGCGAAATCGCGACGTGTCGGTGACCAGGAGGAAAAGGTGTCGCGAAATCGCGACGTGTCGGTGACCAGGAAGAAAAAGGTGTCGCGAAATCGCGACGTGTCGGTGACCAGGATGAAAAGGATGTCGCGAAATCGCGACATGTCACTGAGGAGAAAAGAAAAGGTGTCACGAAATCGCGACATGCTGTTGGGAAGAAAATAAATGATGTCACGAAATCGCGACGTGTTTTGCCGAAGCGTACGGGTGATGAAAAGTGTCACGATTTCGCGACGTGTTTTGGAAAGGTGTACGGAAGCGAAAAAACGTCGCGATATCGCGACAGAAATAGCTAAAGGACTCGATGAGGAAAGACGTCGCGATTTCGCGACCGATTGCAAGAAAGGTGTACGGATGAAAAATGGTCTCGATTTGTTTGAATGGTTTGGGGTTTCGGGATGAAGGTCCGAGGGAAAGTCGCGGATTTCGACGAGTTTTGAACGTACGGATGATGAAAGGTGTCACGATTTCGCGACGCATTTGGCAAAGTTGTACGGTATAAGGAAGATGTCGGAAATCGCGAATGAAAATCGTGGAAGTGTCACGATTTCGTGACGTGTTTTGGCAAACAGTACGGACGGAGAAAATGGTCGCGATTTCGTGACAGAAAGCTGCATGAAGGTCCGAGGGAAAAAACGTCGCGATATCGCGACAAGTTTTGCCAAGGCGTACGGAAAGATAAAAGCGGTAGCGATATCGCGACGGTTTGTCGAAGGAAGGCAAGAGGATGATAATGGTCGCGATGTCGCGACGTAAAGTTGCCAAGGAGGCCCGACAGGGAAATGGTAGCGATTTCGCTACGCCTTCGAAGAAGGAGAAGGTTTGGGGAAGAACGGTAGCGATATCGCTACGAAAAGCCATTGGACGCGTACGGCAGGAAAGCATGTCGCGATATCGCGACATGTCGCGATTTCGTGTCCGGGAAGATGAACGGGCAGACTTGCAGTTTTGTCATTTTTTTCGCAGTAAGCGTTACACAAGGCACAGGAAAAGCACGACACGTGGCGCAGTGTGTCAAACTTGCAGAGGCGTTACATGCAGAGATGAATTTCGGGGCGTTTCCAAATTTGAGCGTGAATCAAAGCGGGAAAAGCAGGAATTTGAAGGGTCGCCCACAGGAAGAGGAAATGAAGCGACGGAGGAAATCGAAGAGCCATAACAATGCTATAAAGCCAAAAATGCAAATTGAAGATGGGTTGGAAATTGCCGAATACGGAGTTGCAGAGACGAAGGCTTTGTGCTATTCTGGGCCCGTACTTGGGCAATTTCCTTCTTTTTATTCTGGGATTTTCTTTCACACCTGGAACATTTTTGAATGTAATCGAGATATCATTTAAATACAAATACAGAGAGTTGGCATCTTATTGGATGAGAAAGAAGGAGTAACTTTTGCATGCATGATTTAATGTTTATATTCCCCTTCCAAATTTCTTAGGTTTTTAGGTGAAGTTAATGCAAGATCTCTTGGTTGCTTCATGCGAATGCCTCGTTTTCCCGGAATTACCACGTAAACCCTCGAGACTCGCACCCGGCCTATTTGGATTGTGTGGATGTGCAGTGTTCATTAGGTTAGGTTGCATGTAGAAAGCCTCAGTATCTTCGGTTTCATCCGATTAATGACAACTTTCTCGATCGTAATCTATTTTTATTGTTACTTTTGTTTACTTTTGTCTTTGCTTTTCAAACCCATATTTTATTTTCAGCAGCTTTAATTACTCGTGTTTGAATAAATCACTCGAAAATCCATCAGAATTTAAGGTTTAAACAGATTTTATTCATTTTGAGTCCATTGAAAGTTCAAAATTGATAAACCACAGTGCCCCTTGTTAACATCCACTTGCAAACCCTAAGGTGTTCTTAGCATTTCATTTTAAACAAAGATCCTTGATAATCAATAATCAGCATAATAAGAACCTTGGAGAAATCGTTTTTTCTTTGCAAGCAGAGGATTTAGGACTCGGATCCTACAGGAGAGTGTGTTTTCACAATCAGGTTAAAACACCACTCAACACATCCAATAGTTCCTTCACCAACTACTCAATCTCATTATTCTGGTGATCGGATTACTTGTATGGATGAATGTTTAGAGGTTTATTCCCCAAAACTAAGTTGATTTTATGATCTTCTATCTAACTAGATAATAGTTGTTTAGGCTTGATGAAGACCTATTGATTCTTAGTTAAGATGGCTGACAAGTCTAAAGGCATCCTTTCATCCTAGATAACACACAATCACATTTGGTAAAATCTACCCACAAATGCCCTATGATCCTTCTTAATTAGTCTTTACATTTGATATGATGTTATAATATAGGGATTTCTAGTTTTCACTCCCTAAATGGTGTGGATTCTATTATTTACAGTTGTTGACATGGAAAATTGATCCATTAAGATGAGTCAATTTTCTTAGATCTTTATTTTTTCTCTCAAAGTTTCCAAAGGTCGTCTTTGAGCCAAATTTTCCCCTATAAAATATTCTCCATTCCTCCCAAAACCTCTACCATTGGATTAGTCTTGAAAATATATTTTTGATGGTATATGTTTTGTCCCATTCTGACATTATTTGGTCCCCCAAAATGCAAAAAACTGCACATGGGTCTAGTTGTCTCGCCCAAGTTTTTGGCTGACCTCTGTGATGTCGACTCTTACCCAAGTTTAAGTTTTGCTTTCCTACTTTTTTTCCCTTCAAACATATTATAAATAGAGGGTTTAGACTCCCTTTTGCTCCAAGTTTTCTAAGTGATCTTAGTGCAACAAGTTGTGAAGTTCTTTTTCAAAAAGTGCTTTTGACGAATCTTTAATTTTTGATTGTTGTGTTGCTTTGCTTCTATGTTTCTTGTGATTGGTTGCCCTTGGTGAACAAGTGGATGAGTCTTGAAAATAGGATAGGTCTACCATTTTGGTTGCTACCTTCACTTTCTCATTGCTCCTTGCTTTCTCCATCAACTAATCATGTTTTTGTGCATTGTTAGTCTGTTTTAAGCTTTTATTTCCTATTTTTATTACATTTGGTCAATTAGGGATTTGGGACAAGTTTCATCTCCCAAAACCCTAATTTGCATTTTTTCATACTCTCTTTGTGTTATAATCATTCAGTCTGTATTTCATTTCACTATTTACATCTGTTTCATGTCACTTTGTTTGTTCCAAAGGTCAACAATTATTTCATTTCTAAATGGTCATCTAAAAGGACCAAAGGGGCTTGACTATTGTGCCTCCAAGCTCAGTCACATAGTGTCCTAAGCAGGCCCCCATAAAATGATCAATTTTTTCCAAGGTTTTGAAGTTGTTTTGCAGGATTTGAAGCTATTAGATACATTGGAATAAAAGTTAAAATCTAGGATCAACCATTGGATCAAGTAAGTGCTCTAAATAGACTTTGTAGGATGTTTGTTGTTTGTTATTTGCTATTTTTTTTCTATGCATTTATGTTTCAAATTTAGATAATAAATAAAGAGAAAAATATTTGACTTTATTTTTAGGCATTTAAAAGAGAAAAAGCATATACTTTGCATCTTAGGTTAAATCTGTGTGTGCATTCTATTAAACCCTTGATGAAAAGGAAAAGATTTATCTATTTGTAAAACTAGGATTTTAGTTCTCATTAAAATGAAAAATCAATCTATGGTTAGCTCCTTGTTTGATGATATCATTGTTTGCCCTACATTGTTCTTTAATTCTTTATATCTTAGATCTTAGTAAGACAAAATATAGGTTCTTGTTCAAATAAATACATCAAACATTCTATATCGAACTTCAAGCGAGTACTTAAACCATTCCTGGTGAACCCTTCGATCCCCCTATCTCTCAAGTGTAGAGGATACAACATACCCCCATGGTCACCTCAGCTCCCAATGGATCCAATTAAGAATCATATCCGGTAGGGCAATTTTCTCCCCTCTACATATTTGGTGAATCTGACGTAAAACGCATCCTTATGGCAAAATTAGGAAGCCTCTTCCTTTTTGTCCCTTTTTGTTTTTATTTTTAAAATATAAATAAGACCATTAAATCTGTTTGCATAGAGTAGAGCATGAAAACACTTTAAAAAATGTCTTTTATGTGTCTTTCGTTAGTTTTAGATATCATTTTTCTCCCTTGTATTTTCTCTTAATCATATGGTTACAAACCGTAGGTGTAAGCGAAAGCTTTTAAAATCTGGTGAGAATCCTATAAAGGATGATTGATTGACAGGGAGAATCCCAATATAAAGGAAGAAGAGGACATAGAGAATAATGATAGCATTGAACCTATTAAAGGTCCTCATGGTAGGCTCACCTTCAAATCATTTGATCATATCTAGAATTTCTATAAGCAACACAGACAAGCCTTGAATAAGGCCCTAGATGAAGACACTCACTTTGAAGAAGTTGGAATGTATCATCATCAAACCATTTCACCTCAAAATATTCATATTAATCCATTGTCTAAATCTTCTCATAATGTTAATTCATTTTATAAACCTACATATGCCACTACTATGACCACCAATGTTGGAGCAATTTTACAAGTTCCTCCAACTAGTAGTGCATCTCTAAATCATGTTCAATTTCCTTCTCATTCTATTCCTCCTTCTTATAGCATTTCTTCTATTTCACCAAATGTGAGTTATCCTCCACAACAAGATACCATACAAAACATCCCATATCATAATAGTTTTAATGTTTCTAACATTAACTAAACCGTCTTTCAACAATCCACCTATAACCCTCTAGGGAATCTAAGGGTGTTGCACGACAACAATCTTGATATGCAAAGCTTAATAAGTGTAGTGAAATAATTAGCGTTAAGAATGGATATGCTTCAACCTCCAAGTTTCACTTATGACTATAAGGAAATGTGCAATCAACCCCTAGATCCTATGGTCACCACCAAACTCTACCCTAAGCATTTTTTAATATCAATTTTACCTATTTATAAGGAAATAGATGACCCAATTGAACATTTAAGGATTTTTAGAACAACATGCCATGATATTATATATGATGATATGTTGTTGCTAAAAATATCCCCTAAGAGCATTGGTGGTATGGCATTAGAATAGTATTATCAACTACCTTATCATTCTTTAAGAAAATTTGAAGAAATAGTCGAGTTTTTTGTTCAAAAATTTGGAGCTTATGTGGAGAAAGGAGTAACCATAAAAGATTTATACCTTTTGAAGCAAGGTAAAGATGAAATTTTCTTGGATTTTTTGTCTCAATAGAGACACTCGCTATAGACTTAGCTCGAAGAGTGGAAGACGCTCTCATTAGAAGAGGTCAGCTCAAAAAGAAAGATGATGAGAAAACATCCAAAAATCAATATAAAAATAAACAAGTTGTGGGTGATGGAGTCACTGATAGCGTAAACATTGCCAATGTTAATACTACAAAAACAACAGAGAAGTTCATATTGAAACCTCCCCAAGAATTTACTAGGTTAAATCAACCTTTATCAACCATTCTCCCGCAACTATTAGCCTGAGGTTTGATTCAATTACCCAATATTCGAGAACCTGATCCAACTATACCCGGATATAGAGCTGATTTACATTATGGTTTCCATAGAGGACCTGGACATGCTACCAACTCTTGTAAACGGTTAAAACATAAAATACAAGATTTAATTGATAACAATGAGATGGAGGTGCAAGCCTTTCAACCTAAACAAAATCCTACTAATAATGTTCAAAAGAACACCCCTCAAAGTCAGAATCCGAATGCCAATCAATCATTGGACATATTTCAACATCCTTTACCAAAGCATGGTAAAGAGGTGGCTAATCAAATTGAACATCATAATGTTCCCCCTCCTACCCGATATGTAGGAGCCATTAGTGGGCATTTACCTATTCACGATCTAGAAATATTTGACACAAATTTATCCATGGTTACGTCCAGACCCCTATATAATACTCGAACACCTGATATTAGTGATGTAGAATCTGATATTGAAAGTGACATGGAAATCACCTCCAATCAATCGAATAGTTTTGAAAATGAATCAGATCCTATTCAACCCATCACAAATTCTATGGTTCTAGAAGAACCATTTCCTAGAAGAGTTACCACTCGACCCTCTTCTCATCAGTTCCTTTCTAATGAACAAGCCATAAACGCTAGACCGAGACCAATTCATCATCCTCAAAATAATATTGTAGGTACCATCGGAGTCGTTACTCAAAAATAGGCTCAAAACTCTCAACAGGATCAACCTCAGAACGATGGATCAACTCCATTTGTTTTGAAAAATCCCAATAAAGGGAATCATATGCCTAATGCTCAACCTAAGCCTCCATATAATATTAATGAACAATTATCCAATACTATGGCTAGAATTTCCCTTTTGGACCTTTTAAGATCTTCTCCTACCCATAGGGATGAATTAATGTTCACATTAAGCCAAATGATGGTACCACAAAATATTCAGCCTGAAGCCATGACCAATACTATCATAACTCGAGAAGTCGACTGTATTGACTTCCGAGATAGATACATACCACAACATAGTTTACATAAGGATAACCCCTTATATATTACTGCCCTAATTGGGGACGTAGCCATTAAACGCGTCTTGATTGATAATGGTTCATCTTTAAACATATGCACTTTTGACTTCTACCAAAGATTTGGCTTTAGAAGTGATGAAATGAAAAGAACGGATATGATCATAAAAGCCTTTAATGATGAAACACAAGAAACATGTGGAGTTATTACTATCCCCTTGCAAGTTGGTCCTAGGACCTTAGACACGACCGTGTTTATTGTACATTGCCCTGCATCATACAATATACTTTTGGGTCGCCCTTGGATTAACGCAATGCGAGCTGTCCCCTCAACTTTACATCAGTGTTAAATTCGAATTTAAAAACTAGCTGGTTACCATTCATGGTGACCCTAGACCCTTTGATATGTGTACTTTGGCAGAACCGGTTGGAGTTCAATTTTGCCCTGCTCTGTCATCCACACATCCTAATTCTCATCAACCGTCTAAACGTGTGAAACACTCACCCATAACATCACCTACTTTTTCCCCATCAACTACACCTCTACATATAGCTCAACCATCTTCTGAACAAACCACATTAGTACCTTGAAAAGATCCCAGAACTACAACCAATGCTCCTTTTTTTACCCCTATAACTTCCATATCGATAGACTCATCCATCGATATCCCTATAACATCCCCATCCACTACAGGCATCCTTTCCACATCAGACGATCTAGGAAATGTTCCTTCTACCTCTTATGCTCTTACTGATGAACTCTTACCCGATTTATCTAAAATTCTTATATTAGAAGAAATCAACACTGCCATGCAATCTTCCCTTATTTTAAATAAACTCCCACCCTCTCCTTGTACCTTGGGACTCCCACAACCTATGGGAAGTATTTACCAAGTCAAGAGTTGTGCTTTTATTTATAAGGGATATAATTGGGGAAGAATACCCAGAAACATCAAGACACATTGTGATGGATATGCTCGATGCTATTTTGCTAATGAGTATATTAAAGCTAAACCCATAATGCTTAAATTGGGCTATAAAGGGAAAGGTTTGGGACCTTCCCAAAATGGTATGAAGGAACCTATTGAGGTAGAACCATGGCCTGCCCAATGCGGTGTGGGCCTATTTCCTAGTAAAGGTCAACCCTTCCCATTTGAGGAGGATGACCATCTTACATGTTATCAAGATTATCTGGATAACAAGATTCTTTGCGTTCAAAGAATAATCCCTTTACCTGTCATATGCTATCTCTCGCCTACCCTGAGATGATTGCCGAATCCGACAATGAGTTGGAAGGGGATATCTTCCATGATGTCTCCGTTGATGACTTGTTACATAACGAATTTTATTTTGATGGCTCTATACCTAGTATAGCCCAGACTTGAGGCCTCGACTCCTCAAGACGAATTATCCAAGCTAACCTTGGAAGAATTACAAGAATTGGGTGTTTCACCCGCCCCACCTAATTTTGAGAGAGATTTACATATGGAAGTTGAAAATGGTATAAAAATTAACATTGGAACCGAACATAACCCTCACATAATCAATATTGGATCAGAATTAAATCAAGAAAAACAAGATAAATACATTTCATTTCTTAAAGACTATGAAGATGTCTTTGCTTGGACATATGAAAACATGCCAGGTCTGGACCCCTATGTAGTTATGCATCATCTAGTAGTCCATCCAGATGCTAAACCTGTTAAACAGAAACTTAGAAAAATGCATCCTAAAGTGGCCTTACTAGTCAAAGAAAAACTAGAAAAACTGTTGAAGGTCATTTTTATACAAGCCATTGATTATGTTGAATGGATCTCAAATGTAGTTCCAGTAACTAAGAAAGAAGCCACTAAAGTTAGGGTTTGTACAGACTTTAGAGATATTAATGTTTCCTGCCCTAAAGATGATTTTCCTCTTCCTAACATGAATCAAATCATTGATTTTACTGTTGGAAGTGGAATGATATCCCTAATGGATGGATTTTTCGGTTATAATCAGATCAGGATAGCTCCTGAAGATCAGGCTAAAATAGCCTTTATTACCCCTTGGGGAACCTTTTGTTGGAAAGTAATGCCATTTGGTTTAAAGAATGCAAGTGCAACCTATCAACGAGCCATGACTTATATCTTTCACGATATGATGCATGATATTCTACATGATTATGTAGATGATATTATAGCTCATTCCATCAAAGAAGATGATCATTTAAATGACTTGAGAAAAGTATTTGATCGGTTAAGGGAGTATCTTATCCGATTGAATCCAGCCAAATGTATATTCGAAGTTAAGTTCGATAAATTATTGGGGGTTATCGTTTCTTTACGTGGCATTGAAATTGACCCTCTCAATATCATGGCTATCACTGATATGCCCGCACCCACAAATATATCAGAATTACAAAGTTTACAAGGTAAGCTTCAAGCTATTCGCCGCTTTATTGATAAGTTGGCAGAAAAAACTAGACCTTTTCTTAAGCTTCTTAAGAAAGATTTCTCTTTTCATTGGGACGACGAATGTCAGGAAGCATTCAAACTCCTCAAACAATATTTCCTTAAACCACCGGTGCTTTCCCCACCTAGATCTGATCATCCATTTATTTTGTACATTTCTGCTTTCGATTTTGCCTTAGGAGCTATGTTAGCTCAACTTGACAATGAGAAGAAAGAACATGCTAATTATTACATCAGCAGAACCTTGATCAGTTATGAAACTTGCTATACCATATTAGAGAAGTTATGTCTTGTAGTCGTATTTTCTACACAAAAACTATGAAATTATATGCTCAGTCAAAAAACGTATGTTATTACCAAATTCGACCCTTTGCGATATCTCATGAGTCGACCGTACTTATCTGGTCGCACAGCCAAGTGGGTTCTTGCGCTAAGCGAGTTTGAACTCACGTTTATAGGACAAAAGTCTGTTAAAGGTCAAATCATATCAAATCAATTAGCTGCTGCACCCTTAGAGTCTACCCATCCCCTCATCATTGAGTTTCCCAATGAATGCCTTAAATTAGAGGCAGACCATCCTAAACAATGGTCCCTATACTTTGACAGATCCCGATGCATGAGTGGGGCTGGCACGGGTATTATTTTAATATCTCCGCAAAAACATCTTATACCTCTGTCCTTTAAATTAATGTTTGCTTGCACTAATAATACTGCTGAATATGAGGCTCTAATCCTTGGATTACGAGCAGCTTTGGCCCTAAAAATTAAAAATTTGTTATTTTTTGGTGATTCCCAACTTGTCATAAATCAAATAAATGATGTTTATCAGACCAGAGATGATAAATTACGCCCATATAAAACATATGTTTTGCAATTATTATCCTTATTTGATCAAGTTACTTTGGAAGCTATTCCTCGAACTAGCAATCGTGCGGCTGACGCTATGGTTGCAACTGCATCTCTTTTGCCCTTGGAGTTAGATGATGAATATGCTACCATCATTATTCGTCGACTCTAGGAACCCGCTTCAAGCAAATCATGCTTAGAACCTTTGGATGTGTTTCTAATCAATGAAACTACTCCCGAACCATGGTACACTGATATATTTAATTTTTTGCAAAATAGAACCTTCCTTGATGGTTATACTAGCAACCAGCGCCGATTATTACGTAGACGAGCAAGTCGCTTCGTAATTATTGGTAATACCTTGTATAGGAGATATTTTGAAGGCATATTATTAAGATGTTTGAATCTAGAAGAATCTAGATCAGCTTTGAGTGAAGCCCACGATGGATCTTGTGGAGGACACTTTAGTGGTAACGCCATTGCTAAGAAGCTCATTCGGATAGGATATTTTTGGCCTACCATGGAAAATGATGCACATGATTATGTGCGCCATTGCAACAAGTGCCAAAAACATGCTGACCTTGTCCATGCGCCTGCACAAGAGCTGTAGGCTATTTCATCTCCTTGGCCCTTTTCAAAATGGGGCTTAGATATCATTGGGAAAATCAACCCAGTGTCATCTGATGGACACAAATTTATCATAACCACTACGAAGTATTTTACAAAATGGGTTGAAGCTATGCCTTTAGCTTCTTGTACTGGAATCCAAGTTTCCAAATTTATTTTTAATCAAATTATTTGTAGGTTTGGAATTCCTGCCAATCTCATCTCAGATAATGGAACTTGTTTCAAAAATAAAGATGTCAAAAATATAAAATTCAACATCATTGGTCCACTCCCTATTATCCTCAGGGTAATGGCCAAGCAGAAGCATTTAATAAAACATTAATCAAAATTCTCAAAATACTGGTCAATAAATCTGGTCAAGATTGGCACATCCAATTATATCCTGCTTTGTGGGCCTATCGAACTAGTGTTCGCACCCCCACTGGAACTTCACATTTCGTTTTGGTTTATGGCGCTGAAGCTGTTTTTCCCTTTGAATTAGAAGTTCCTTCTTTGGCTCTACTACTTCAAGATACTGAAGTAGGGGATGAATATCGTGCTGGCAGATTTAGTCATCTAGAAATTTTAGATGAAAAGCGCATCAATGCTTTGGAGCATCTTTGTGCCTACCAAAACAAGCTTAAGAGAGCATATCTCAAGAAAGTTCATCCTCGATCCTTTGAGATCGGCGACCTTGTCTTAAAAGAAAATAAAAAAAATACTAATGCTACTAAAGACCTTAAAGGTAAATTCGAGCCCAACTGGCTTGGACCGTATATTATTACTGCTAAATTTGGATCGAGAGCATACAAATTATCTACCTTAGATGGTAAAGAACTTAAAGAACCTATGAACATTATGCATCTCAAATGCTACTATGCATAAAATTTGGTCATTTCATCATTGTATATATTTGTTTTGCATATTATTTCTTTTAGTCACTTATATATAAAAAAAAAACAATCACATTGTATTTCTTTCAATTCATCAATTAAAATCAAATACAAAAACATCAAAATTGTCAAAATATTCAAAAACATCTTTTTTTATACCTGTCAATTCTTGGAGTTTGCAGTTATATTTTCAATTATTTTGGATAAATGAGCATTTATTTGGAATCCCGCACTATCACACTCACATGAATAAATATCTTGATTTTATTTAGTATGATTATTAATCTCTCTTATATCAAAGTCCACATTGGCATTAAATAAAGTTTTGAGCATAGAGAACTGATCTTGTTATTTACTTGAACCAAGTATATCTTTTCACATTAAAATGATTTCATTGCAAATTCAATATGATGCTACATAGTAGACGTGGTTTCTTGAGCGAAAAGTTTCCCTGCTATCCTATCATGCACATGGTCTAGAATCTTTGAGAATTGACAAAAGGACAAGCTCACCCCTACCCAAAATAAAAATCCCTTGCTCTACAACCAATCCGAGCAAGTATCCCTAGCATAGGAAGAAAAAGAAAAGTTCAAGAAAAAGAGAAAAAAAAAATGTTATTTTGTATCATCACAACAATGTTTCAACATTATCTCAAATATCAAGCAAAAATACAAAAAAAAAAAAGAGAAAAGAGAAAAAGCAAAAGCAAAATGCAATAAAATCCTTTCCCTACCCCTTGAAAAGAAAAGAAGGGTGAATGAGCTTGAATCCCTGGAATTTTCAATTATTCAAAAACTGTGAGGTAAGCCCCATAACAGGTGGTTTGTGCCCAACCCGCTTGGCCTTGGGTAAATCCTAGCATGGTGATATGTCTGTCACATTAGCGACCTTCTTTTGTACAGACCTATGTCGGCTTATGGATTAGCTAGCTCTTGATAACCTAACTTACACAATAGTCTGGTACGGTTATATGCATATAAATCATGGTTAACGAACATTCATTTGGTTAAGGCAAATTGCTTGTATCAAATTATCTTGCTCATAATTGGTGAATGAACAATACAATCGCACACACATTTGTATTTGAGAGATTTTGTATCATTATGATAAATCAAGATCGGTAATGAACTCACATTTGCACATGAGGATCCCTTATAAACCTACATTTGTTTTTGAGATAATTTAAAATATTTTTGTAATTCTTTTCGGAATAATTTTATCCTCTTATTTCAGAATTTTGTTTTGTATAAAAACAATTATATACATTGTGTCACAAAATCGCAAAACGATTTCAAACAACATGTTCATCATATTATTATTTTTTGTTTATCAAAAATCAAAAATCAAAAATCAATCATGCAATAAAACTAAAATATCTATTTCATCTTTGGATTTCGTGATGATGGTATAAGTCTATACCTATAAATTCTATGCCTATCGCAAACCATTGTTCTAATTTTATTTTGCCATCCATTTTAAAAACACATATGGCTTACATCATTATGTTACACAATTGTGCTTCAAAACGAACGAACACTTATTCTATTTCATGTCATTATGTCAAACATTCCATCTTGCAACCATGGTATAATTTCTAAGGAATTATTCAAAAATTTATCACACTTAGGAATTTATGCCTAGCAAAAATCACTTTTAAATATATTTCATGCATAATTTTGTGAAAAATCTGAAAACAAATCATCACCATCATCATTTTCATCATCACAACACCAAGTCTTAAGACAGTCTCTTAAGCACTCTTTTACTTTTAGCAATATTTCTATACTAGGATTAGCTTGACGACCTAGCGAGCGACGACTCCATGAAATGGTCTATAACAACGACAATGTCCTTTGAAATTATTGTTAGAAGTCCCTTTTATTTTTCATCAAATCACACCAAAACAACCAATTTATGCACATCAGATTATTTCATTTATAATTTTATGGCATGACATAACATTATAATTTATTTCCAACGACATAATTACATGAATCAACAAATTCAAAACTTAAAGCATCATAATACAACATATACACAAGTCATATCATCAAAAAGATAATATATATATATATATATATATTTATATATATATATATATATATATATATATATATATATATATATATATATATATATATATATATATATATATATATATATATATATATATATATATATATCAATGAATTATATACATCATCTGGATTGGTATGCCACAATCCATACTCTGGCATACTCAATCCCCTCAAAAGTAATAATAATACAATATGCACTCTGCAGTAGCTAGCCTCGAGAAGCCCTCGAGCTCTCAGCCTCATCTCCTCCCCCACCCTGACGTGGAGGAGGTGGTCCCATAGAGGTCCGGGTCGTATCTCGGGTCCTCATCGTCGATCGTGAGGATGTCCTCGCCGATCCCATCCTGATTGGTTCCACAATATTGGCTGGTAGCTGTACCCTCTAACCCTCTGGAACTAGCTGGAAGTATACCCCCTGGTAGAATGTGGTCTGCATCATAGACCGCACTAGCTCATCCCTGCTCGCCCCTCCACTCTGCACCTTGAGCCGTGTAGTCTTATCCTGTAGTGTCTATACTTGAGCCCTGAGCTGAGTAGCCTCGTCCTGCAGTGACTGCACCTGAGCTTGGAGGTGGGCAACCTCAGCCCGAAGAGCCATTGTCTCGCTGCTCTCCCCTACCTTGACACCCTTGCCCTTATCGGGCGATGGTGTTCTCTCCCCTTACTACGAAGGGAGTCTCTCCTCCCTCCGCCTTGTCTCCCACGACCTCTACGGAGCCTGACCCATCCGCTGGTGTCTCTCCTATGGGGACCGTCGTTGCTCTCTCCCGCCGTGACCCCGTGCTGCCTCAATGGCAGCCTGGAGTCGCCTCCCCATCTGGCGCACCACGGCATGCATTGGACCCTACGCCCTCGTCATCCGAGGAGGGCGGATGCCTATGTACCAGGCATCATAGCCGTCTACAACCCCAGCATCGTCACCATCCACTAGCTGGATGGGGGCATCGTCCGCGTCTTGACTCTAGAATCACTGCATGTCTGGAGCCTCACTCAGTGTAGTACTATATCGAACAGTCCGAGAGTACTTGTAATCCCTGAGAGAAGGGATCCCCTACTATAGACTGAACTGTTGTAGTACCCGGTCATAGCGGTGGAGCTCTACCTCTCCCTACTCCATCCTTAGCCAGCAGACTCACTTGATGCGAGCCAGCTCCTGCCCATCCTTTGCCCACCCGGGGTGCTCTCGCCATGGCCTCCAGGTGATCTGGTCTGGGATGAGGTCATCCAGCAACCTCTGAGACATCGACAGATCTATCCGTCATTGTGACCCTCTTTGTAGCCACCAATAGAAAACTTGGGGTCTCTCCCGATCAACCCCTATCAGTGGGAGCCCTAAAAGCCTTCGCACCATGATGTGCTCCCAGCACCAAACCTATAGCAGTGATGTCAAGACCAGACATTGACCTCCCTTGTATACAACCCCATGCAGGATCCTATACAAGTGGTAGAGTACAAAGCTACCCCATGCAAATCTGTAACCGTGGTCTCTCATGTCGCAGACCACATTTGACAGGAGCCAGGGTAATCTACACCCACTCTGGTGGCACAACAGTAAGCCACCTACTACTCCTGCCAAAACCTGAGTCAACCTAGATGCCCTAGGCATCTACCGTAGAGACTCGATGTTCACCCCGCCCTTCTCCAGGGTGAAGCTCGGGTCTCCAGTCAGCCTCATCATTGCCTAGCCCTGATTGGCCACAGGCGTCATGAGCCATCCCTATATGGGGATCCTCATGATCCTCCATACATCCTCTAGTGTGGGAGCCATCTCCCCTGTCGGTAGCCAAAAACAAGACGACCCCGGATACCATATCTCTGCTAGGGCTGTTAGTAGCCCCATGTCAGTCGATACTTGTGGCATCTCTGCCACATGCTGTAGACCGACCTGTGCTAGTCGGTCATGCTCTGCCTGGTCGAGCACGGCTATGTCATCTCTTAGTCCATCGTATTTCCATTCCCGGCTCTTTAGTAATCCTTTCTACAAAAAAACAATAACATAATTTATTAATAAATCAATCATTAAAATCAAATTAAAAACATTTTAAAATCAAGTTAAAGATGCTATCATCCACCATCGGATGATATCGTCCCAAATTGGGCAAAATCGTCCTTTGTTAGGACTAAATCATCTTCAATTTTGCAACTTGGGGATCACCCCTTGTTGAACGAGATTGCCCCTAGTTCGCCGATTTCACCCTCAGACGAAATCGACGATTTAGAGATGATTTTGGTGAAATAGGGACGATTTCGTCTGGACATCATCGACGGCCTAAAAATGGCCGCGATGCCCCAAATAATCAAAATTTAAATCCACAAATTGCACAAAGCTAATTCAAACCTAATATACTAGGATTAGATCCTTACCCGTAGCCCGCGCTGGACCTCTGTCGCTCTATGCGCTGTCTCCACCATTTTTTCTCTCTGTAGAGCTCTAGAACAATAAATGAACAAGAAAAATGAATTAGGGTTTTACCCTATTTTCTTAATTTTATTTAAAAAATCAACATTTTAATTTTTGCCTTTTCGCGTTTTTACCTCAAACGTTCGATTTGGGTAAAAACACGGAAGGGGCACCATAGTCAGCAGTTGTACGATTCGACCAAGAATCATCGTCTAAAAAATTGAGTACATTTTTTCTTTCTCGTAAAACGGGAAAAACTCGTCTTTAACGCATTTTTCTTCGAAAAATTCGCTAAAGAGGGGGCAAAATGTAGCACCCTAAAATTGGCACGGTTAAAACCTTAGTAAGAGATAAAAGATAAAAATTTGAATTTTAACCCCAAAACCGCTCCAAAATTGCCTGTTACTCGTTTCCTCATTTTTCGCACCATTTTTAGGATTTGTTTTGACCATTGGACGATATCTTCGTAGATTAGACGCGATCGTCCCAGATCTGACGAAATCATCATGGATAGAACGTCCAGACGATTTTGTCCCAAAACCAAATTTTCATAATTAGCTTCTATTTCAACAGCCTCTCCAACTTGGACAGAAACGTCTGCGCAGTTGGAGATTTCTCTGTTGGAGATCTCCCAGATTGGGATGATCCCCAACCTCCTAGCCTCCCCCTAATCCTATATAAACTAGGATTTTTCTAATTTATCCCCCTGATTCTGATTCCCCTGAACCCCTTAGCTGACAAATTTAGATCCTTATTCACTAGAGCATCCTCGTACTACTGTCTGTATGCTACGTTTTACATTTTCTTACAGGAACCCTACTGTTTTTCAGTCGAAGCTAGTTCGAATCGTCGCAAACGATTCCAGACTATCTCGAACGATCCTGTCGAGGAGCGCAGATGATTTCATACAATTGGAGGTGATCCTGATTGTAATCTAGATTGGGGGCAATCCGAGTCCAGAGTTTGCATCTTCTTAACTTTCCTGCATTTTTCCATTATAATTCTGCATTATCTTAGGTTATTATGTTTATGCATCTTGGAGTTCACCTCATCTAGTGTAAATGCATGATAAAATCAAAATAAATTGTGAAGCTGATGTTTTTCCTATTTAATTACTATTTGGATCTATCATTTAGACAAATTTACAGTTATTTTTGTCGTTTCCCTTCGCTTTTGTAGTTGCATATTTGGTATTTTTTATCTACTTTTGTGATTGCAGGTTTTTGACGAATTCGTCAGATTTAAGATGATTCGGTGTAATGTCATACGATTACGTACGAGTCGAGATGATCTAAACTGCTACAAGACTCAAAACCTTCATCAGACATCCAAAATCAGGTATGATCTGTCCTAATTTGCCTATTCTCTATGTTTAGCACCCATTTCTATTTTTTGTATCCATTTAAATCATTATTGGCATATAGAATAGTTTAGATTCATTTTGGCCAAACCTAGGAATTGAATGATTGAGTATAAAACAAACACATCAAACCCATTCCCAACCTAGGCGTGGAAACTGCCACTCAAAATTTTCTTGGTGAACCCACCATCCGTCGAAAATTCACCTTTATACTCCTCCCCCGAGAGGCGGGACCTTCAAAGGGCCTCTCAGTCCGAGGTATTGTCCCATCCTTCTCGCATCCCCCTTCCGGGCACGGATCCTATAGCCTGAGGGTAAGGATGAGAAAAATTTGGAGTGATACAATATTTATCCAACCTTAATGGAAACCCTAATAACCTCTTTTATATCCCTTGGATTATTTCTAATTTTCAATAAAATAAATTTCATGGAGTAACCCTTGTGACTCCCTATAGACACCAAAATCAGGTAAATCGGATAGGACTATCAGTGGACCAAATGCATCATCCTATCGACATCATATGACCTCACCAGGGGTAGTTTCTAGAGTTAGAAGGCATCTTAGGACAGTTTTGGGAAGGTCTCCACCAGTTTTGGGAGCCTTAGAGGCGGTTTGTGACCATCCCTACCAGGGAAGGTCATGATTAGTGTTAGGATTTGTGGTTGCTCCTACCTGGGATGGTCACATATGACCGTCCTAGGTAGGGACGACCCCCAAACCCACCTACCAAAAAGTAGGTGGGATCGAGATTGACAATCAAATCTTGCCAATATCGACCCCAATTAGCACCCATGCTAATTGGGAGTGTCCTGGCACAATTTGGGATGCCTAATGGGTTGACCAAATGGGGAAACCTTCCCCCAAACCCATCCAGGACAACCTTGGACAAGTGGTAAGGGTTGCCCTGGATGGGCAACATGCCATTTTGGGCATTAGGGCTCCAATTGCCTATAAATTGGAGCCTTCCCTCAACAAAAAAAAGAAGGAGAATAGAATGTAGGTTTGGAGCAACGAAGTGCTGCTAGAATTTGGAGAGAATCGATGTTACTTACCTCACCCTTTTTTGTAAACTTTGTGCCCCTTTGCCTTTGAATCCCTCTTCCCTCGTGAAGGCGATTTGAAGGATTACAAAACCTATCGACTCGATTACAAAAATAGTCTACTTTGGCATATATACAGACCCCATTTGCCTAAAAACCTAATTATTGAGCTCTAAAACTGATCCAATAGGGATTGGTGGCCATTTTTGAAGTGAACCTACTGACCGTCCCGGGCAGGAGCGATCAATAGTCATGACCATCCCTAACTATGATGGCCATAAAATATATAGGTATTTTGCCCTAGATTCCACCATAGGAGTCTTCAATAGGTCCTCCCCTAACCCCTATCCAAATTTGAGCTGATTTGGAGTTGATTTGACAGGGTAAATGACCGTTTGAACGTTGCAGGGTGAGGTGGACCAACATTAAGGTCTCCGTCGTCTTTCGCCTGGTTTGGTGCCTAAACGACCTCAAAATGATCTAAAACTTGGCTAGAGTAATATTAGAACATATATCTATCTATTGTATACATTTTTATATGTTTTGATAGCTTAGATTGCTTTCATTTTATTTGATTTCGATGGATGTATGTTGTTTTCCATTATAATATCTATGCTATTAACCCCATTTCAAGCTCCCATGTGTGTAGATTGCAGGATTGAAAAAACCAGGAGCTAGAGGTATAGGAATCAACCTCAACATAGTTTCTTCGTGGGAAGAGGAGTCAACCATTAGATGCGCCAACATCAATTTACCACCGAGGGTTAGGATCCCTTAGTACCATCATTTTCATTATTTATATGGTTGATGTATCGCCAGTTTTAAGCCTCCATTAATGAAGTGCATCTTGTAATCGAAGTTCTAAAAATAAAATTAATAAAAGACATCTTATTGCATTTCATTTGGTTATCATATTCGTCTTTTGTTGCTTTCTAGCTTAGTTTCATTATATGCACTCTTTTTGGCCTATAAGGCCCTTAGCTTAAATCTGCCTGTTTGAAGGTCATACAAAAATAAGTAGAGGCATATCCATTGATTGTACACTTCTACAATGGTGATCACGGTGGTAGGAACCTTATATTCTTTGTTGTTTTCACTTTTTTTGAAGGTTTAACTCACTTTTACCATTTTTGTGTTGCAGGTCAGAGTCGTTCCTACTGAAAACAACCCCTGATTGTGACCGTCCCTACCTGGGACGACCCCCAAATTGACTGGTCTATGACCGTCCCTGCCTGGGACGACCTCAAAACCAGGAGGTTCTACAGAAAAAACAGAGAACCAGCAGGTCCAGGTCTATTCAATTTTCTGTTTTCTATCAATTTATGCAAATTTTCTGTCAAATTCTAGCAAGTTTGAATTTTTTTTTTCATCTTCCTAATTGCCTAGAAAGGTTAGTTGCTTTCCAAAACGTAATTAAAATCGCAATTTCTAAATTTGGAAAAATAAATGCAGTCCTTCCTTTATTGCTCTTTCATGGCTGATTGAAGAAAAGTTACATAATTCACCTCCAAGAGGTTGAATTCATTTAGGACTAGTATAAATTTGATTATATTTTATGCTACTAACCTCTTTCTGAACATAAAATGTTTTTACATGCATTAGTGAAAGATCATGTGCTTCCTTCTTTGCTTATATTTCAAAGTTATAAAAAAAACAACACATACCACTTAGTGTAAGAAACATTGGTGAGTTGGAATTCATCCCCAACCACTGATAGAGTTAAATGACGGTGGGTTTCATCTCCATCCATTGACTCAAATCCCCTCGAACCTTGGTTACATAGACCGTCGGGCCCGAGATCCTTTCGTACCCCAAAAAATTTGCATATACTCTCTCTTCGGGGAGGTATGACGCTGACTGGGGGAAAATGGGTGAGGGACTAGTATGACCAGTGCCTCTTATCTGTGTGTGGACTTTCATTACCACATACAGAGGATTTACGTGATCAGAATTTCACTACAGGTTGTCGAGCTACGGGTATACTGGTGAAAGCCTCTTAAAATTTGAGTATTACATCAACTATCAAAAACACGATAATATTTCTCTTACAAATACAACACATCTTGAAAATCACAAAACAGTTTAGGATTCACATAAAACTTGTAATTCAAATAATCATCTCCTTGTTGTGTGTTCCTGTTGTTTATTTGTTTCTAATTCACAAAAATTATAAAGGAACATAATCACATAGTTGATAGAGTTTTAGATATGGTCATCACCCATAGCCAAGCCCATTCATGGGTGGAAGTTACCGGGATTAGAAAGGAAGACATTCAGCGTCTTTAGTATGGCCCTGAGGAGATGCTCCTTCCTCATTGGAGACCATCTACTCATCCTAGTCGTCCTCTAGTGAGTAGTTTGGGACCTAGTCCACAAGGGACCCCTCATAAGGGTAACCCTACAAGCGAAAGTCCCAACATAGGGAACCCCATCCACAATCACCAATATGTTGATGACTGGATGGTTAGTCCTACTGAGACTAGGCATAAACATAGGCCTAACCAACGAGGGACCTTTATATGGGGTACCCCAACTGGTGAAGGCTTAGAGTCAGGGAGTTATCTCCCTAATAGAGATCACATACATACCTCCTCTTTTAGAGAGAGGGCACGCCATGATGTGCCCACAAATAGAGCGATCCCACGCATTCATGTGCCAGTGAGATCAGCTCCACAGTATATAGTGAGGGAGCAATCCCCACCACCCAGAGTAGGACTGAATGATCATCTTAGGTTGTTGAACCATCCTACTCCTAGGCCGCCGCCAAGGGACGAGTTTGAGACTTGCCCTAGTGGTAGGCCTAATCCTACTCCTAGGTCTTCGCCAAGGGACGAGTTTGAGACTCGCCCTAGTGGTAGGCCTAATCCTACCCCTAGACCGCCACCAAGGGAGGAGTTCACCACTCGCCCTAGTGGTAGGGCAAATTCTACTTTACCCTTCCTCATCTATGAGGGAGGAGATGAGAGGGATCAGATTCCCTCTCCCTTATCTCATTCCACATAGGCAAGATGCAATTATGTGCCTGTAGTTTATGCTGACTACCAATGTGAAAGGCAATAGAGATTCAATGCAAATACCCTCCATGAGGAGAACCTCACACCTGATTTCGAAGAAACCTTAGCATATGGTAGATACCTAGAAGAGAGGGTACAAAGACCTTCTACCGCAATACAGATCAATGATATGGTAGAATGGTATGCTAGATGTTAAGCTAAGTTTAATCAACTTCGCTCTGACAAGCAACGTCTTGATCTCTTAGATAAGAGACAAAAACTAGAAAGAGAGGCTAGAGAATCAAATCAAAGAAACCTTGCGTCAAGGGGCTCAAGCTCCTGAAATGCATAGGGAAGAGAATAGACCGAGGCAGGTGCACCAAGGTAGGCCTCATAGGCCCAATCCTCCACTACCTCCTAGACCAAATAGGCCAGAAGAAAGAGTACATCATAGGCCTAATCTAGAGAGCCTTCAAGAGGTGTTAGTTCCTCCATGTAGACCACTGCCTGATACACCTATCGGGGTCTACGATGACTTAGAGTACGAGGACTATGTGGATGCACCATATGAGCAAGTGGAAGATGCATATAGACCACCCCCACACCCACATAGAGTACCTCAAGCACCTGTCAGGGTTCAAAACAAAGAAGAGGAGATCAAATCCTCATCTGCATATCAAGCTTTGTTAGAACACCTTGAACAGGTCAAGACAAAGATAGTGGCAATTGGGACTCAAAAGCCCACAGTTCACCAGCTTAAGTGCCAACTGTTACACCCATCTATTCCTTATCCCGTATACCTTGAGCATTTCAAGATGCCCAAGTTGGATCGATTTAAAGGAGAGGAAGATGCTCAAGAGCACGTGAAACGATTTCTTAATCTGTGTTTTAGCATTCATGACAACGACGCGTTGCTCTTACGAACCTTTTTAGGCACCCTATCAGGGCCAACCAACGAATGGTTCAACTAGTTACCTAAGCATAGTGTCCATAGCTTTGAACAACTAGCGGATGCATTCCTAGAGCGATTTTCTTTCAATACCAAAAGGAAAGCAACATTGACCGACCTCACGGGGTTGAGCATCCATAACTAATTATGGGAACAAGTGGTGAACACTTCTTGCCAAGCTACCTTACCTAATACCAAAAAGTGAAATCTCTCGCATGTTTTCCAAAATCTACTTGAGACCAGTCACTGTTGTACTGTAGCTCCAACAGTTCCTCACTTTAGAAGACACCCTAGTTCAGGCTAGGAATGTCGAGGAGATAAATATAGAAGAGGGGGAACTAGAAAACCTAAAAAGGAGTGGACTAGAAATCCAAAAAATAGCTTGGCTGCCCAAAAGCTAGTTGCGGTGAATCAAGTGGCCATAAACGTCCCTGGGCCTATGCAAGAAATGCCTCCTCAAAAGGCAAATTATAAGGCCCAACCTCCTCCTGCTGGTTATGACAATAACGATGCAGCAATAGCAAAATAGAGAAAGCAAGAGCAAAAGAATCGAGTATTCACGTCTTTCTCTGAGTCTTTAGATTTCCTTTTTGATCATTTGATGGTGGTGTGAGTGATGGGTCTTCCAGAACTCAGATCAAATGAGCCAGACACAGGAAAGCCCAAGCCTATGGGTATATTCTTAGATCAATAATGTAAATACCATATGTAGAATGGTCACAATATCTCCGGGTGTTATGCTTTCAAACACCTTGTTCAAGACATGATTGATAGGCACGAGCTCAAAGTGGATGCTTCTCTAGCACCTAACAACCAAAATATAGGGATATACAAGGACCCACTACCATCTCATGACAACCAGGCTATGCCTTCTAAGCCTATAACTGAGGTGAAGACCACACCCCCTCTACAGGGTTATGTGGGAATGATTAGCATTGTGACTCACAATAAAAGATACCCTAATCCAGTCTCACCACTTGTAGCTACGAAGGAGGGACCTTCAATATTACAATCCAATCCAATGGTGGTACAATGCCTTCCATCTAGGCCCATATTAACCATAAAAAACAAGCTAACATAAAGCTTGCGGACAACTTCTGCAATATTGTCCATATATGAATCAATCCAAAAATCTGCTCCACATAGGGAGGCATTAATGGACATCCTGAAGTCGATCAAGTTGCAACCCCAAGAGACAAACTCCTTTGTAGACCTTGTGAGGCATGTGCAACAATGTAAAGAGCCAGTCATCTCGTTCTATGAGCATGAGCTCAAACCAGTTAGAGGTGACTCGGTAGACCCTCCATTGCATGTTATTACAAGTATCAATAGTCTATCGTTCAAGAGAGTGCTAATAAACACTGGGTCCTCAAGTAACATCATTACAACCCATGCTTTAAAGCACCTTAAATTACCAACATCACATGTTGTAGCGTCAACATACACATTGAGAGCATTCAATGATACTATCTGCTCTACTGTCGATACTATTGTCTTACCTATACAGGTAGGATAAAAGGTTATATCTACCCTTTTCCATGTGCTAGAGGGAGAAATGGCCTATAACATCTTGCTAGGTAGGCCATGGATTCGAGATATGAAGTGTGTTCCTTCCATCGCGCATCAATACTTAAAATACACCTATGAAGGAAAAGTCCATGTAGTGGATGCTGATCAGGAGCCCTTCAAGTATTGCAACATGTTGCAACAAATGCCAGAGTCGACATTACCTTCGACTCTAGTGGACTTCAAACTGAATCCATCAGTACAGAGTCCACTCCATTCTCCATTTCCATCATCATCCACTCCATCCTCATTAGAGGCCAAATTTGACATTCCATCGATGTCGTCGAGTCCTCTTGAGAGGAATATGTCGAAGAGGCCTATTGATGAGACCTCGCCCATAGTCTCGACCATCTCATCGAATGAGATTACCTCTTAAGCAAATGAGGATGTAAATCCTCACTTGCTAAACGAGGAAAGCCTATAGTAGGTTCCTATTGAGCATGCTCAAGCCTCCACTTCATCCCTTCCATATTCTTCTTCGCAAGTGACAGTGCATATGGAAAACACTGGCATGGGGGAGTACATTGTTAGAAATGTCACAACTCTCCCAAAAATCGAGTTAGTACAAGACATGGGAAGACCTCGTCTTCCTATAGGCAACATTGTTACTTTAGGTAAAGCCCCTACCCAAACGAATTTTGTATATGGGGGCCTAGAGTTTGGAGCAATCACACCTCTTTCTCAGGAGGAAGAGGATGACGAACCTTTCTCAGAAAGTATATCATATATTTCAAATCCTGACTATGCCCTAAAGTATTTGGACAAATGCAATTGGCACGGTTATGGACTAGGAATTTTTGAGCAAGGCTCTTGCATACCTTGTCAGCCGTAGTATCAAATGCCATACGATAAATCTGGGCTGGGGGTCAACATGCAGATTTTTGTTAAATTCTTAACATAAGGAATGGAGCGTATGTGCATCAATGCAAAATATGAGCTTGCACATGACCCATATGCCAACTCACATCACTTTCACTCTTTAGGGGATTCCTTTCCCAAAAACTTAAGAGACCAGGGGTTTTCCAGTGACATGGCTCAATCCTATGAAATAGGAGAAAGCTCATACACCCTGGAATCAGAAAGTGAACAGGAGGATCCAGGTCCTCCTGGCAAGTGGATGAGTGATGATGAAGAGGGCTATGGTATAGCGCCAATCAATGATCCAAGCTTAGATGAATATTGCACTCAAGTTATCCCTCTAACAATGAGGGAAGACCAATACCGTCGTAGATTGAATAACCATCCCATCTTGTGGCATTTTCTTATGAAAGAAAAGCAAGTTAGGGACGTACCAAACATCTTACCTTTAGGAGATCAAGAGGACGATTACATTCATAATCTCTTTCCTGATCGAAAACCCATCTGATGCCAACTACTGCCAAGAGAGGTTTAGATACCTTCTCCCCCACGTAGACGATCGCCATTCATTCCATTTCCACCCGAAATCCCCCTCATGATTTATGGAACCACCGTAGGTTCCTAGAACCACTTGTTACCCACATGGGAATCATGATACCATCAACATGATTTCTATAGACTTGGATTCTCCTTTGAGAAATCCGAGTAACCCTCTTAAGCCTTTATACCTCAACCACAAGGCAATTGAATTTGAGAGGGCTAACTCTCCCCCATCACCATCTGAGTACTGGCCTTGCGAGGAAATGTTCCAACCATTTAAGTTTTCTCCAAGTACTACTCAAAATGTCTTCCAAGCTGAGGCAGAGCCAATTTTCTTATGGAAGAGGTGAACCTCGCTAACGACATTCACTTGATACCCACTCCACACTAGTTGGAAGATGGGTCTCATGTTGGCAATTTTGGGTACATTGGGTACATTGCCTTTGCTCAAGTGTTGATGTTGTCATTGATGTCAAGAAGCGAAAAGGTTTTTTGTGAAAACCAAGGCAGAAAAAATAAAAGGTTTTATTTAAAACCATGGACAACAGATTTGAAATGGGTTTTTCTTAAAACCCAAGTTGGCTCTTCGTTTCGTTGAAAAAGGTGCCCCGGTGATGAAGATATTTAATTTTAAATATCTAGTTTAAATTTTATTTATTTAAAATTTAAATTAATATTTTAAAATTAAATTAAAGTATTTTTTGACGTGTTTGGAAATGCCGACATGTTTGGTAATGCATCAAAGTGCATATATAATGGGGCTAATAAATTCATTTCAGTGTGTGTGTGAATCGATATAAATCGGAGTGCATTTCGTTTTCGTCTTTGCTAGCGAAGGAAGATGTCAAGCATTGACGGTGAAGGAGAAATATCTGCGAGAGTTAGTGTGGGATGGAGGCGACGTCGCGGAAGGGTGTAGTCATCAAAGTTGAAAAGGAATGTCCTGTTGGAACTCTTCGACGAAGGCAATGAGACGTCAAGCTAGAAGTCAAACAGAAGAAGAAGAAGCACCGTCGCAAAGTTTTGATTGCAAATCATCGAAAGGAGGTAACGCCATGCAACAATCCATCAGTAAGACTAAAGGAGTGAACGTCGAAAACTGTTAGTAGGTTCAACAAAACCTAGAAGTCGCGGTTGCTGAAGTTGGAACAGGTTTCACGCAGTGTGCTAGGGTTTCCACACGGACGGCATAGCTTCGTATGTTGGACTGATGCAGTTGTGCTGATCTAGATGACACAAGGCTTGCGGTGATTGCAGTTGGATACCATAGTTTGGACATACTAACTACAAGAGTGCAGGTAGACCTCTACGATTGCGCTACTCCAGCAGATAGGTATACACGTGGCAGCGGGATGCTATAGTCGTGATAGTGAAAAGGGCAAAAAGGCAATTGGTCAAAAACCGCGTGGAGGTGAATCATTGTAACTTGTTCAAGAAAGTTTTCAACGCTAAAGGAAAACATTCAAACAAAGAACAAAAGGACAAAAACGTAAGGAATTATTTTTGCTTTCATAAGCTTTACTATGTATGTTTTAAAAGGAGTAATAAGGGAGTTATAAGGTTATGAAATGTTGTGATTTATTTTATTTTATGGTACAAGTGGTTTTAGGAGAGATAAGGAAGTTGTGCAATTAAGGGCTTTGGTGATGATTATTGAAAAGTGGAGTAATGTTGATTATTTTGTGATCTACTAACCCTTGTGAAGATTGGCAAAAGAATTTTGTGATTGTGGCAGATTTCCAAAGGGGTTCCTTCACTTCAATAAGGTATGGGCACATTCTTCTTATGAGTATGATTGGTGTATGTTATTCCTGAAATAAGATTGGAGTGAAAAGGTATTCAACAAGGTTTCCTTTGGTTGGGTGTAAGTCCTAGTTTCTGGTTTGTTGAAGACTACTTATGCATTGTTATCATTGATGAGAGTTTTGGTGAATGCATAATTCTGGTTTGAGGTAGTGGAAGCATTGTGCACTAGGGTTTATGTTTGTGAGTCTTGTTACTTGCTTTGAGATGGTGAAACCCTTGGTTGGCTGTGTTGAGGTTGATGGATGAGTTGCTTCCATAGAGGTTGTGTTGATCAAGTTATTGCTTTTACTTGATACATGATATTGGGCTTACTCCATTGAGTTGATTTGAACAAGTTATTCTTTGCATTTGGTGATATTGTGTGGGTGGCTGTTTTGTTCAAATATCTTTGGAGGGAAAAGGATTTCTACTTGTTTCCTTTTCTTGTGATGATTGGTTGAATGCTTCAAGGTTAATGTTGAGTTGAATGATGTTGGTTAAACCTTGTCTTTGAGCATTGTTGTTGAAGCCCTAATTGGTTGAGAAAAGATATTGGTTGTTGGAAAGAACATGAGTATCATTGTTATATGAGATATTGCATGGTTGGCAATTGTTGGGTTGTGTTTCATGTTCTTGAGAAAAGCATACTACATCTATCTTATTCTTTTGAGATTTGAGATTGAGTTGAGATTGAGATTGGGAGTTAAGTATAGAACATATTGAGTCTCTAACAATTCTCTTTATGCTTCTATGAGGTTGATGAATCACATTGGGTCTCTAACAATTCTCTTTGTGGGTTCATGCCAAGCAAGTTTTCTTGATGAACTTGTGAGCAGGTTTTGGACATGTTCCATTGGGGACTTGTGAGCAGGTTTTGGACGGTTCCTTGGGGACTTGTGAGGGTTTGGAGTTTGGATTAGATTTGGACAGGTCCTAGCAGAGGACTTGTGAAGCTGAGTTTGATAGTTCTATCGGAGAACTTGAGGACAGAGGTGCATTGGTTCTATGAGAAGAACCCGAGGACAGATTTGTGCCGGACCGAAGGACTCGTGTTTGGTGCTGATCAAAGACAGAGGACGAGGACATTTGTGCTAGACCGAAGGACCGTGTTTAGTGCAAATTCGAGGACCAGCTTTGAGGTGATAGAGTTGAGGACAGAGGTCTCCAGCCAGAGCAGGGAAGACAGGTGTCTTCTGTGGATAGAGTTCCATTTGCTAAGGGCAACGGAGGCAGAGGTCTTCTAGAGGATCACCAGCCAGAGCAGAGGTAGGGGAAGGTATCTCCTTTGAGCAGAGGCTCATAAATTCAGATTGGGGGAAGGTTTCTCCTTTGAGCCGAGGCTCATAAACATTGTAATTGGGAAGGTTTCCCAAAGAACTTTGAGATAACTTTTAGAGAAAAGTTTTGAGGATGAACCATGTAAATTGTTGTGTCACTTTGTGGATGGTTTTGTGCATTGCTTTGATATTGCTTTGGATATATTGCTTTATTGTTTTGAAGTATAAAGGAAAAGTAAAAAGAGGTCTTATACTGTTCACCCCCCCTCTCAGTATAAGCTTGTGTTCTTCAATTGGTATCAGAGCCGGTTCCTTCGAAAAGTTTGACAGCTTGAAGGAAAAGATAGTAAAGAACACAATGGATTATTCCAAAGGTAATCAACTTCAAGATAGTGATGAGTCTTCTAGTGATGAAGAGGTATATTACAACAAGAAAGGCAAGTTCTCTAGAAAGCACAAAAGTATGAAAAATGTAAGATATTTCAATTGTGGAAAGATTGGTCATTATGCTACTAACTGTACTATTGCCAAGGATGAAAGTGATGAAGATAAACAGGATTGTAAGAGCAAGGATTCTAAAAGGCATAGGCATCAAAGGAAGAACAAAGATGAGCACAACAATAAAGGAAAGAGGTATTCTCACAAGCACAAGAAGAGCTTCTACCTAGACAAAGCAAGTAAGTGTTCTAGTAGTGATAATGAAAGTTCTTCAAGTGATAATGAAAATGAGATGTTGTTCATATCATAAAAAGAGGAAGAACCAAAACATAGATTCATTATCATGAAATGTCTTAGATGTGGAAATTTTGGTCACCTTGAGGATGATTGCACAAATATGAGGATGCTTCAAAAAATGATAAGGAAGATGCATGTATGGTTTTTGAAAAGGGTAGCACCTCTAGTGATAAGAAATCTGAAAAAGGCTTTGATGATTCTAAAAGCAAACATATAGAGGAAAGTGAAGTAGATCTTAAAGGTGAACTTATTAGTGCTCTTAGTGCTTTGAAAAAGGAAAGAAAGAAGAATGCTAGACTCAAGGATAAGTTAGATGAATGTTGTATGGAGAGAGATGAACTTATAGAAAGTCTTGATGTCTCTATGGCTAATGCACAAGAACTCAAGAATGAGTTAGAATCTAAGGTGCTTGAGTATAGTGAATTAGAACAGAAAATGGCTTCGTTGAAAGAGGAAAATAAAGAGTACAAGGATAAGTTATACAAGTTTCAAGAAAGCTCCAAAAAGGTTAAGTCTCTCATCCAAAGTCAAAGAAATCCAACAGATAAAACAGGTCTTGGTTTTGTTAAGCCTCACAAGAAACAAGTTGGAGAGTCTAGTAAGAGATTCCAAAAGGAAGAGAGTTCTAATGAGGAAAGTATTTCAGATCATGAGTCCTTGAATGATAGATGCATAGAAACAGAAAACAGATTTTGGAATGAGAAGAAGGAGAAGTTTTCAGGACCTAAGAAGTCAAATAAAGGAAAGTTTCAAGGCAGATGTTTTGCTTGTCACAAGTTTGGTCACATGGTTGTACATTGCATGGCTCAAGTGAAGAAGGTAAATAACAGTTTTAGAAGTGGTGATTTCTTTTATGGGTATTGCTACTCTTGCAATCAGTTTGGGCACAAGGCAGTTCATTGCAAGGCAAACAACAAGAACAGGTTTAGTCAGAATAGGTGGATTCAAAGAACAGGTATGCCTCAAAGAAATAACATTGTTACTTGTTATAAGTGCAACAATGAAGGTCACATAGTCAGACAGTGTAGAGCTGAAATTCCAGAATACAAGAACAGGAATAGTGGCATGATCAGGTCCAAGGATCATAAAAATGATAGGAACAGGAATATGGAAAAAGAGTTCAAGAGAAGGCCCGACAAGGAAGTTATAGACGCTGATGATGATCAGTGCCTAATGGGAGTTTTACTCCCACCCTAGAATTAATCACCTCATCAGGAGGTGGGGGAGGGACTAAGCTAAGAGGCTCATTCTTAGTTTCGAGCCCCAAAGGTGGCCCTTTGCCATTGATGACAAAGGGGGAGAGATATGAGTAAGGGGGAGAGCTTCAAGTGAAGAGGAAAGCTTCAAGTCGGGGGGAGCAAAACTTCAAAGAGAGTGATTTCAGTTTTGGCTCTTGAAGATGTATTTTTAGTAAAGTTTTGCCATCAATGACAAAGGGGGAGATTGTTGGCAATTTTGGGTACATTGGGTACATTGCCTTTGCTCAAGTGTTGATGTTGTCATTGATGTCAAGAAGCGGAAAGGTTTTTTGTGAAAACCAAGGCAGACAAAATAAAAGGTTTTATTTAAAACCATGGACAACAGATTTGAAATGGGTTTTTCTTAAAACCCAAGTTGGCTCTTCGTTTCGTTGAAAAAGGTGCCCCGATGATGAAGATATTTAATTTTAAATATCTAGTTTAAATTTTATTTATTTAAAATTTAAATTAATATTTTAAAATTAAATTAAAGTATTTTTCGACGTGTTTGGAAATGCCGACGTGTTTGGTAATGCATCGAAGTGCATATATAATGGGGCTAATAAATTCATTTAAGTGTGTGTGTGAATCGATATAAATCGGAGTGCATTTCGTTTTCGTCTTTGTAGCGAAGGAAGATGTCAAGCATTGACGGCAAAGGAGAAATCTCTGCGAGAGTTAGTGTGGGATGGAGGCGACGTCGCGGAAGGGTGTAGTCATCAAAGTTGAAAAGGAATGTCCTGTTGGAACTCTTCGACGAAGGCAGTGAGACGTCAAGCTAGAAGTCAAACAGAAGAAGAAGCACCGTCGCAAAGTTTTGATTGCAGATCATCGAAAGGAGGTAATGCCATGCAACAATCCATCAGCAAGACTGAAGGAGTGAACGTTGAAAACTGTTAGCAGGTTCAACAAAACCTAGAAGTCATGGTTGCTGAAGTTGGAACAGTTTCACGCAGTGTGCTAGGGTTTCCACACGGACGACATAGCTTCGTATGTTGGACTGATGCAGTTGTGCTGATCTAGATGACACAAGGCTTGCGGTGATTGCAGTTGGATACCATAGTTTGGACATACTAACTACAGGAGTGCAGGTAGACCTCTACGATTGCGCTACTCCAGAAGATAGGTATACACATGGCAGCGGGATGCTATAGTCGTGATAGTGAAAAGGGCAGCAAGGCAATTGGTCAAAAACCGCGTGGAGGTGAATCATTGTAACTTGTTCAAGAAAGCTTTCAACGCTAAAGGAAAACATTCAAACAAAGAACAAAAGGACAAAAACGTAAGGAATTATTTTTGCTTTCATAAGCTTTACTATGTATGTTTTAAAAGGAGTAATAAGGGAGTTATAAGGTTATGAAATGTTGTGATTTATTTTATTTTATGGTACAAGTGGTTTTAGGAGAGATAAGGAAGTTGTGCAATTAAGGGCTTTGGTAATGATTATTGAAAAGTGGAGTAATGTTGATTATTTTGTGATCTACTAACCCTTGTGAAGATTGGCAAAAGAATTTTGTGATTGTGGCAGATTTCCAAAGGGGTTCCTTCACTTCAATAAGGTATGGGCACATTCTTCTTATGAGTATGATTGGTGTATGTTATTCCTGAAATAAGATTGGAGTGAAAAGGTATTCAACAAGGTTTCCTTTGGTTGGGTGTAAGTCCTAGTTTCTGGTTTGTTGAAGACTACTTATGCATTGTTATCATTGATGAGAGTTTTGGTGAATGCATAATTCTGGTTTGAGGTAGTGGAAGCATTGTGCACTAGGGTTTATGTTTGTAAGTCTTGTTACTTGCATTGAGATGGTGAAACCCTTGGTTGGCTGTTTTGAGGTTGATGGTTGAGTTGCTTCCATAGAGGTTGTGTTGATGAAGTTAGTGCTTTACTTGATACATGATATTGGGCTTACTCCATTGAGTTGATTTGAACAAGTTATTCTTTGCATTTGGTGATATTGTGTGGGTGGCTGTTTTGTTCAAATATCTTTGGAGGGAAAAGGATTTCTACTTGTTTCCTTTTCTTGTGATGATTGGTTGAATGCTTCAAGGTTAATGTTGAGTTGAATGATGTTGGTTAAACCTTGTCTTTGAGCATTGTTGTTGAAGCCCTAATTGGTTGAGAAAAGATATTGGTTGTTGGAAAGAACATGAGTATCATTGTTATATGAGATATTGCATGGTTGGCAATTGTTGGGTTGTGTTTCATGTTCTTGAGAAAAGCATACTACATCTATCTTATTCTTTTGAGATTTGAGATTGAGTTGAGATTGAGATTGGGAGTTAAGTATAGAACATATTGAGTCTCTAACAATTCTCTTTATGCTTCTATGAGGTTGATGAATCACATTGGGTCTCTAACAATTCTCTTTGTGGGTTCATGCCAAGCAAGTTTTCTTGATGAACTTGTGAGCAGGTTTTGGACAGGTTCCATTGGGGACTTGTGAGCAGGTTTTGGACAGGTTCCATTGGGGACTTGTGAGCAGGTTTTGGACAGGTTCCATTGGGGACTTGTGAGAAGATTTGGACAGGTCTTAGCAGAGGACTTGTGAAGTTGAGTTTGATAGTTCTATCAGAGAACTTGAGGACAGAGGTGCATTGGTTCTATGAGAAGAACCTGAGGACAGATTTGTGCCAGACCGAAGGACTAGTGTTTGGTGCCGATCAAAGACAGAGGACGAGGACATTTGTGCTAGACCGAAGGACTGTGTTTAGTGCAAATTCGAGGACCAGCTTTGAGGTGATAGAGTTGAGGACAGAGGTCTCCAGCCAGAGCAAGGAAGACAGGTGTCTTCTGTGGATAGAGTTCCATTTGCTAAGGGCAGTGGAGGCAGAGGTCTTCTAGAGGATCACCAGCTAGAGTAGAGGTAGGGGAAGGTATCTCCTTTGAGCAGAGGCTCATAAATTCAGATTGGGGGAAGGTTTCTCCTTTGAGCCGAGGCTCATAAACATTGTAATTGGGAAGGTTTCCCAAAGAACTTTGAGATAACTTTTAGAGAAAAGTTTTGTGGATGAACCATGTCAAATTGTTGTGTCACTTTGTGGATGGTTTTGTGCATTGCTTTGATATTGCTTTGGATATGTTGCTTTATTGTTTTGAAGTATAAAGGAAAAGTAAAAAGAGGTCTTATACTATTCACCCCCCCTCTCAGTATAAGCTTGTGTTCTTCATCTCATATGTCAATTGAGCCAACAATTGACAAGGATATCATTACCGATCCTGATAATCCTAAGATTATCAAGCTTGGGGAAATTCTATCCCCAACTAAGAGACAAGATTTTATGCAAGTCCTGCAGGAAAGGATAAAAGCTTCTGCTTGGTCGTACAAAGATATGCCAGGACTAGATCCAAATCTAGTCATGCATAATCTCACGGTTGATCCATCGACTAAGCTAGTTAAGCAGAATCTATGCAAAATGCATCCGACAGTAGCCATGATGGTTAAAGATGAATTACAAAAGCTGTTGGATGCAGAATTCATAGTCTCAATAGACTACCCACCATGGGTATCGAACATGGTCCCCGTTAAGAAGCCGGACGGGAGGATTCACATTTGTATAGATTTTTGAGATCTTAATAAAACGAGTCCCAAAGACGAGTTTCCTTTTCCCATAATCGACGCATTGGTAGACGCAATGACAGGGCATGAAATAATTTCCCTAATGGATGGTTTCTCTGGATACAATCAGATTTGTATCAATCTATAAGACCAACTAAAAACAACATTTACAATACCTTGGGGAAAATTATGTTATAAGGTCATGCATTTTTGCCTTAAGAATGCTGGTGCTACTTATCAATGTGCCATGACATGCATCTTCCATGATTACATGCATACTATAATGGGAGATTATATGGATGATCTACTGGAAAAATCTAAATTGCGCCAGGATCATATTAATGTACTATGCAAAGTGTTAGATCACCTCATAGAGCACAATGTGAGACTTAACCCCAAGAAATGTGTATTTGGAGTCACATTAGGAAAACTCTTGGGATTTATAGTTTTAAAACAAGGAATCGAGGTTGATCCCAACAAGGTCAAGGCAATAATGGAGATGTCATCCCCCAAAACTATTAAGCAGCTACGTAGCTTGCAAGGAAAGGTCACGTCCATAAAATGATTCATAGCGTAATTATTGGACAAGTGTTGGCCTATGAATAAATTTCTTCACAAGGGGGTCTCATTTCAATGGGATAAAGAGTGTCAAGATGCCTTTGACACAATAAAACAATACTTGGATTTGTCGCCTGTATTGGCTCCACTGTGACCATGAGTGCCGTTCTATTTATACATCTCAGCTACTGAGGTGGCATTGGGCATCATGTTGTCCCAAAAGAATGAATTGCATAAAGAAAAGGCTACATACTACATTATCCACACCTTGGTCAGCTACAAGATTAATTATGCATACGTAGAGAAGCTATGCTTAGCAGTGGAATTCGCCACAGAAAATTTATGCCACTACATGTTGAATAATACCACGTATGTCATATCTAAAGAAAATCCATTGCGATATATGATGAGCCAAACTTATCATAGTACTTGCATGGAAAAATGGATAATGCTATTGACATAATTTTATTTAGAGTTAATTGGACATAAATCTATAAAAGGACAAGTCATAGCTGATCAATTAGCAGAGACTCCTCTCCAAAGCGAAGAGCCTCTAAGTATAGAACTTCCCGATGATGGAGTGTTTCATATGACAGAATCACTTGATTCATCTGAGCTTGAATCCCAAGCTGACATCACTCTATTCTTTGATGGTTCTAAATGTGAGCAAGGGGGTGGTGTTGGTATCGTGTTCTTTACATCGTAAGGGGCTCCCATACCCCTTTCATTTAAACTCAATTTTCCATGTACCAACAATAATGCTGAGTATGAAGTGCTAATCATTGGCCTTCAAATAGCTATCGCCATGAAAATTATGAAGTTGAATATCTTTGGCGATTCCTTGCTCATAGTCAACCAGGTAAAGGGGATATTTCAGTGCAAATGCCCCATCTTGAAATCCTACAAAGACCTTGTGGACAAAATTTTGGTAAATTTCGAATGGTATGATATAGAGGCACTCCCTCATTCTGCTAATCGTTTTGCGGATACAATGGCACCCTTGGGATCGCTTATTCCCCAAAACCCTTTAGATGATATCACCACCATTCAAGGAAAAATGCTAGCGCAATCAGCGCCTACGCGTGAAGCACCTAAATTCCCACCAGAAGTCCACATGATTCAGATTGAACCTTCCATTGAATGGTTCTTTCATCTACACAACTTTTTGGAAAATGCCAATTGGGGGACTTTCTTCCCTGAAAATTCTTTTGATACAAGCACCACGCTATATCTTAGAATTCATTCGCAATCATCATTTGTGAGAGATGAATGTCAAAGGAAATGCATGATCCATACAGTTGAGGCTTCTTCTCAACAATACTGGGCCTTACCTATAAAATATTATCTTAAGCTAGGAAGCATCCCGCCTGGATTATTGCAGGCTGCAAAGCGAGCATTTAAGTAAAATGCGGTAAAATATGTCTTGATTGGAGACATTAAGTATCGTCAAAGTTATGAAGGAATTCTCCTTCATTGCTTAGACTCACAGGAGTCTTCTTGGGCCATTGCCCAAGCATACGACGGTACATGCGGTGGCAACTTTAGCGGCATGGCCATCGCTAAGCGCATACTTCACATTGGTTATTATTGGCCAACTTTAGAGCAAGACTGTTGCGCTTATGTAAATAAGTGTGTGAAGTGTCAACATCATGCAAATTTGACACACGTACCTTCATAGGCCTTACAACCGATTCAAGCGGTTTGGCCATTTTTGCAAATCGGGAAGATCTCACATCCGTCCTCAGGTCGCCACAAATTTATCATCATGGTGACTGAGTACTTCACCAAATGGGTGGAAGCAATTCCCCTTACCACGACGACTGGACCTCGCATTGCGGAGTTCATATTGCATAATATTATATGTCGTTTTGGTATTCCATCCAAAATAATATCGAATAATGGGACACCGTTTAAGAACAAGGATGTGCGTGCATTAACTAAAAAGTATAACATACAACACAGTTTTTTGACTCCCTATTATACCCAGGCCAATGGGCAAGCAGAGGCTTCTAATAAAATAGTAGTTGCCATCCTCAAGAAAACTATCAGAGATAGCCATAAGGATTGGCATAATCAACTACCTCTTGCCCTGTGGGCTTACCGCACTAGCATTCGGATCCCCACTAGGGCAGCTCCATTTTCACTAGTGTATGGTGCTGAGGAAATCATGCCTATCAAGCTAGAAATTCCATCATTATGAATATCTATGTAAGAATTCATTGATGATGATACTGCAAGGCAAGCTCGACTCGATAAACTAACGTTACTTGATGAACGACACGTTAACGCCCTTGAGCATCTACGTGTTTATCAAAAATGTCTTAAGAGAGCTTACAACATGAAGGTCCACTACCACGACTTTCAGGTTGGATATTTAGTTCTAAAAGAGAACCAAAAAAACTTGAACTTACCATCCCATTTACGGGACAAGTTCGCAGCTAATTGGTTAGGTCCATTCATTATTACAAGTCATATTGGACCTGGAACTTATCGCTTAGCAGCTATAGAAGGGAAAGAAGAGAAAGAACCCATGAATATTCAGTATTTAAGGCCTTTCCATGCCTAGCTAGCACCATCAAAGGCTCCTAGATCATCTACGACTGTCTAGGTCAAACCAAAATGCCCCAAAGGTTTCCCTAAACCCTTTGGTCACCCCAAATGCTCCTAGATCGTCTACGACTATCTAGGTCACATCAAAATGCCCCAAAGATTCCCATAAACCTTTTGGTCACCCTAAAAGGCTCCTAGATCATATAAAACTATCTAGGTCAAACTAAAATGCCCCAAAGGTTCCCATAAACCCTTTGGTCACCCCCAAACACTCCTAGCTCATCTACGACTGTCTAGGTCAAACTAAAATGCCCCAAAGGTTCCCATAAACTCTTTGGTCACCCTAAAAGGCTCCTAGATCATCTACGACTGTCTAGATCACATCAAAATGCCCTAAAGGTTCCCATAAACCCTTTGGTCACCCTAAAAAGCTCCTAGATCATCTACAACTGTCTAGGTCAACCCAAAATGCCCCAAAGGTTACCATAAACTCTTTGGTCACCCCAAAAGGCTCCTAGATCATCTACGACTGTCTAGGTCACATCCAAAGGCTCCAAAGGTTCCCATAAATCCTTTGGTCATCCCAAAAGTCTCCTAGATCATCTACGACTATCTAGGTCACATCTAAATGGTCCAAAAGTTCTCATAAACCCTTTGGTCACCCCAAAAGGCTCCTAGATCATCTACGATTGTCTAGGTCACATCAAAATTCCCCAAAGGTTCCCATAAACCCTTTGGTCATCCCAAAATGCTCTTATATCGTCTACGACTGTCTAGGTCAAGCTAAAAATCTCCAAAGGTTCCCATAAACCCTTTGGTCACCTAAAAAGCCCCAATGGTATCCATCAAACCGATTGGTCAACTTGTATATCTTATCAAAAAATTGAAAAAAAAATAAAAAATCATCAAAATAACAAAAATAATGCATTGCATATCATCATAGTCACATCTTAGTATCATTTGCATTAGGCATAATAGTCGCATCATGCATACCTAAAAAGTTGATAACAAGATGTCTAGCACCAAGTATGTACATTAGGTATTTGTCAAAATCATAGTTGTTAAAATTTAGTTTTATCACCTATCCATTTTACATTAATACCACAGTTACATACCACAATATGTGTCCAGTCACTTCAAATTAAACCATTGTATAAAAGCATCAATAAAGTTGTTGGTCACTCACCCATGTTTTGTCATTTGGTCAACTTTTGTAGAAAGTTATAGTGATGTTTTAAAAGGTACAACTCCTACTTAGGTCATACCTTGTATATATCAGAATTCTAACATCATGCTACATAAAATAAATCTTAAGTATAGTACAAAGTAAGATGAAAACTTAACAGTAGTATAGGTTATTCCAAGCAAAAAGGATTATCCTTGCTCATCCTCTTATGCGAATGGTTCTAGGGTGCTGAGAATTAGCAAAAGTACAAGATCTCCTTTCTCACAGGTCCCTTGCTCTAAAGTCTAAATTAGAGCTCGTATCATTTGCAAAAGAGAAGCAATAAAAGTAATAGTGATTATCATCACTTATACAAATCAAAAATAAAAAAGAGAAGTACATTATTACCAAAGAAAACAAGTGGTCTTCACCACTACCAAAAATAAAATAAAAGTGGATCTTACCACTATCATAAAATCCATTGCTTGCTAAATTACATAGTGCACATTCCCTTAGTGATTCAACGCAAAAGAAAGGAATCAAGATTTTGAATCCCTAAAATTATTAGCATCAGAAAGCCATAAGGTGATCCTAATTCCAGGTTTGGTGGATAGCCTACTTGCAATGACGGGGTAGCCTCCTGCATGATGATATGTCTGTCCCATAAGCATTCACTTTGTATAGACCAATGTTTGCATTAGGATGAGCTAACTTGGAATAATCTATATTGCCTATTGGTCCAATCTAACAAAGTGTAAAACTAAGGATAATGATGCGTATAAAGTTTCCTCTACTATAGGTGTGATTCGTCAAACCTATTTGCACATTAGAGATTATTTATGTGTTATCATGGTAATTAATTAATCTAAAAACGAATATAGGTTATATTGGTTACCTTAGGAGGGTTTGTACCTTAACAAAAAGTCATAACATAATTATTACACAATTATAGACTAAGTGCTTAAACATGGTTGAGTTTCACAACACAATACATGTCCCATAACATATTACAGTATCCATTCTATTTGTACAAAAGTTAGTATACATTTATCAAAACCAAGTTATAAATGCCATCATAGAGTGTCATAAAAATAACATGAAATGATAAAATACATTTTGTACAAGCTACAGGGCTAGCATGAAAAATATCAACTCATATTAAATCACAACATGTCATTTGCATATTCATTCCATTTTCATATCGCATATAGATCATCAACATATACATTTATCATCTAACTAAATGTATCCCATCATAATACATCAAATCATCTAAATAAATGAATACATGATAGACATCATAAAAGCATATAGACATGCATACATTGCATACATAAATAAAGGACATCATGATGATAAAAATAAAAACCATGTATATATCCATATATATATGTGAACCAAAAATACATCATCATGTCCATAATATCCGCCAAGGGCTACAAAACAAGTGGGTCCCAAAGCCCACATAATGTTCGTCACAAAAATCCCAAAACAGAGACCCATTTGTCTCAAATAAAGTCATGCACCTCCATGACTAAGTGCCACAACTCTCTCCTCTGCCCTCGGTATGAGTGCATCACGAGCTAACAGATCGGCTCCCTCCTGGTCTGTCAGTCCATCTCACTGAGCTTGGTGGTCCCATCCATGATGACTACCCTGCCTCACTTTGAGACCTAGCCACTGACCCAATAGCCAAAGCTCTATCTGGTAGGTGTCCCTGGAGATGCATGATATCATTCTCTAATAGTCTGGCAAAGACCTGCTCCTCCTAATAGCGGATGGTCAAACTCTCCACCAAAACCTGCAGTCGCTCTACCTCGCCTTGTAGTCTTGCCACATCATCGATGCTCGATACACCCTGCCTTTAGCCCTGCACCACAACCTAAGACTGGAATGCTGCTATCTCAGCTGCCTACCTCTGGATCTCTATAGCTTGCCTCGCTATCTCAGCCTATGTAGACTCTAACTGTACATGAAGAACTAACACCTCAACATCTCACCTAGAGGCCTCAGTTTGACCAATCTATACCTGTACATGAAGGAGAGCATGCTCCTCAACATACTCCTCCCGTAACCTGCTTAGATCCCCTTGTAATTTGATGATAGTGGCATCTCGTGTCGCTAGCTCCCCATACAGGTCTCGCTCATCGGGTGCATCCATACCAAACACCTCTACATCCTGGACATCTAGTAAACCAACCTTGACATCCTCCCTAAAAGGGTGAATATGTCATACTTCTACTATATCTAGAGCCTGAGCCTCTTGAGCTACCTCTTTGAGGTCCTCTCTAGGTTCATCCTACTCTACAACAACATCGACACCCCCTCCTAGTGGGCCATCCCCATGCCATATTTGCATAATCCACCAAGCGTCATACTCATCAGTAGTATTGGTGTCATCCACATCTGGTATGTCTATCACTAGGTCTGACTCCTCACTGAGGGGCTCTACGATAGGCTCCTCGAGTCCCCTCTCCATGTCTTTGCATCGATATACTTGTGGCTCACTGGATAAACCCTGGCATAGCCTGAACTATCAAAGCACATAGTCAAACTGGAAGTACTCTTTCTCAATTTCATGCCTCCATACCATCCATCTGCCACATATCACTCGATGCAAGTGTACCGTAGCCTCTAGCCATATAGGGCAATCTCTATAAGGTCTCCAGATAATATCCTCCGCCCGAAGTTGTGCAAAGGCATTAGCATAGATATCAATTTTTCCATCCTAACATCTACTATCATGCTCCTCCCTTGCTATATCCTAGAGTGCAACATAACCAATCTCTCTATCCTCTAACTGAGCCTGTGTCATCCATGGTAGTCCCCCTGGGTGCTGCACTACAATATGGGACCATCCCCAGACCTGTAGTAAATAGCTACATCCTATCCCCGTCCATCTGTGGTAGTGAATCTAGTAAAGCTCATCATAAATATGTGTAAGTAAAGTTAGACCCCAAGCCATAATCAAAGGTTGCTCTGGCGTGCACTCACATAGAGCATACACTAACTCTAGTAGGTTCCAAGGGAACCTAGCTCCTAAGGAGTCTGGCAATAGTTGGTTGATGATCAATGTCATCAACAATGCATGTCTAGTTCCAAATACCTCCCTCTAAAACCAATCCACCACTAATAGGCCTCCACTGAGTAGCTCTACAGCTACCTCCTCCCACCTCTCTCTAAAGTACCGCTGCAAGACTGCCTCGCATCGACTAGTAGGTGTGTTGAGGATCAGACATCCCTCAATAGGGATCCGAAGCATCCTGTATACATCATCGAGGGTAATAGTCTTCTCTAGGGATGATCACAAAAATTGGGGACCATACCTACCTAGGATGTTCATAAAAAGCATGGCCGTCACTAGGTGTGACGACCACAAAAAAATTGAATAAAAACAACTCAAAAACAACAAAAACAGGGTAAAAAACCCACCAAAAACAAGGCAAATGAGGCCATTTTCAAAATTGGTCTTAATAATTCCAAAAAGGGTTTGTGAAAGCATTATGTGACCCTAAATTAATCCCTAAGAAGAACCCCAGGGCTGGACCACTCCACGAGTACCCAATTTTAGTCACTTGCGCTCTCAAATTCGACAAAAATTAGTGAAAAAAATGAACAAAAGTGCATAACGAAAAATGGGAGAACCATGAAATTGTCCCAAAATCATCATATGGTGTCAAGTGACTCATCACTTTGTACATTGGTCATTACCTCATCAAATCATCGCTTGAGGGCATAGTCATCATAACGATTTAAATAATCGAATCAACAAGAGAACACTCAAAAGTTTTAAAACTCATGCATCCATAAGAGTCTTTGCTCGAAGAAAATCTTCAACCCCATGTTGGGGTAAATAAATAGCATAAAATGCAAATTAAAATAGGCTTGGATCTCCTTGCGGTCCAGGGTATGAATCCTCTGTGAAGGCTCTTCACACACCTGGCGGGACTTGCAAGGATACAAGGCGCCAAGACCTAAGTATTCCCGAAGCCTAAAAGTCCTCGTACAAAAAGGTCTAGGGATACTTTTAAATCATTAGTATATGTCAAAGGCAATGATTCTATGGATGTATGTTTTCTTTTTCATAGGAGAGACATCATGAGTTGGTTAGGTTAAAAAAAAAAAAATCTAATCAATTTACTATTTTGGTTATATATTTTTGCTCTGCGCTTTCTCAGATAAAGCACATCATAAAAAGGGGCAATTGTAGACACCAAAATTAGGTAAATTGAATAGGACTACCATTGCACCAAATGCATCATCCTATCGATATCATATGACCTCACCAGGGGTAGTTTCTAGGGTCAGAAGGCATCCTATGATAGTTTTGGGAAGGTCTCCACCAGTTTTGGGAGCCTTAGAGGCCCTGGTTTGTGATCGTCCCTAGCAGTGACAGTCATGGTTAGGGTTAGGATTTGTGGCCACTCCTACCTGGGATGGTCACATATGACCATCCCAGGCAAGGATGGCCCCTAAAACCACCTACCAAAAAGTAGGTAGGATCGAGATTGGAAATCAAATCTTGCCAATCTCGACCCCAATTAGCGCCCATTCTGATTGGGAGCGGCCTAGCACAATTTGGGCTGCCTAATGGGTTTCCCAAATGGGGAAACCTTCCCAAAACCATCCAGGGCAACCTTGGACAAGTGGCAAGGGTTTCCTTGGATGGGAAACATGCCATTTTGGGCATTAGGGCTCCAATTACCTATAAATTGGAGCCTTCCCTCAACCAAAAAAAGGAGGAGAATGGAATGCAGGTTTGGAGCAATGAAGTGCTACTAGAATTGGGAGAGAATCGATGTTACTTACCTCACCCCTTTTTACAAACTTTGTACCCCTTTGCCTTTGAATCCCTCTTCCCTCGTGAAGGCGGTTTGAAGGATTACAAAACCTACCGACCCGATTACAAAACCAGTCTGCTCTGGCATAGATACAGACCCCATTTGCCTAAAAACCTAATTAGTGAGCTCTAGAACTGATCCAATAGGGATTGGTGGCCATTTTTGAAGCGGACCTACTGACCATCCTGGGCAGGAGTGGTCAACAATCATGACCATCCCTAACTATGATGGCCACAAAATTTGTAGGGATTTTGCCCTAGATTCCACCATAGGAGTCTTCAATAGGTCCTCCCATAACCCCTATCCAAATTTTATCTGATTTGGAGTTGATTTGGCAGGGTAACCAACCGTTTGAACGTCACAGGGTGAGGTGGACCAGCATTAAGGCCTTCACCGTATTTTGCCTGGTTTGGTGCCTAAACAACCTCAAAATGATCTAAAAATTGGCTAGAGTAATGTTAGAACATAGATATATCTATTGTATGCATTTTTATATGTTTTTATAGCTTAGATTGTTTTTTTTTTTATTTGATTTCGATGGATGTATGCTATTTTCCATTATAATATCTATGCTATTAACCCCCTTTCAAGCTCCCATGTGTGTATATTGTAGGATTGAACAAACCAGGAGCTAGAGGTATAGGAATCAACCTCAACACAACTTCTTCATGGGAAGAGGAGTCAACCATTGGATGCACCAACATCAATTTACCATCGAGGGATAGGATCCCTTAGTACCATCATTTTCATTGTTTGTATGGTTGATGTATTGTCAGTTTTAAGCCTCCATTAATGGAGTGCATCTTGTAATCGAAGTTCTGAAAAGAAAATTAATAAAAGATATCTTATTGCATTTCATTTGGTTATCAGATTTGTATTTGGTTTCTTTCTATCTTAGTTTTATTATATGCACTATTTTTGGCCTATAAGGCCCTTATTTCTCCTAATAATAATAATAATTGCAAAATAATTTAATCCAAGTTGAATTCCTTATTTCTACCTAAGTTAAATTGTAAATATTAAATTAATAAGATAAGTTACCCCTTTTGCTTTCAAAATATAGGTTTTAACCTTAGTTTATAACCCTTATATATCCAACTATGAAAGCAATAACAAATGGGATTAAACCTTACCTTTCTAGATGCAAAATATCCTCACTATTTGATGCTTTCTGCGGCTGAGTATAACAACAATGTAAGTGGTAACTTAGGCGCTTGAATCAACAAAGATTCTTTGGAGTAGTTGGTATTTAATGCTGGTACATAGGCGCTGAAGGTTTGAACTTAAAAATGTAGGAGCCTTTAATGCTCCTTATTCCTTTCTTCCACACTATGCTTCGAATGTTTTTGTTGTGCTTCACTCCTTCTTTGACTGTGCTTCACTCCCTTGACTGTGCTTCACTCCCTTGACTGTGCTTCACTCCAACTTTGGACGTCTTTGATTGTGCTTCACTCACACATGTTGAACTTGGACTTTGAATGCCTTTTAAGGACAACTAATCATAGGCTTTCTGACATGTGTCACATCTATTACAAGTGAGCCATCCCTTCTTTTAGTAATGCTCCAATCTCTTGTTCAATGCTTCTTGAAGCAATCTGAAATGTATGGGCACTCGTGTGAAGCTGTTGGAGAATACCAAGTGTCACTGCTTCATTGTAACTCCTGCGTAGGAGTCTCTTGAACGTTGAGAGAGGAATAATGCCAATAATACCAAGTGGTATTTCTGCATGGAGTTTATTCTTGTAACGTCTTCAAAGATGGAAATTATAACTCTTCAAACCCTTTTGTACCCATTCCTTTGCTTTGCTACATTGCTTGGGCAAAAAGCAAGCTATTCTTCTATAGTTGGATTGATGATGCACTATGGAGCTTGGACAATGATTTGGAGCTTCCTTTTGGTGGATGGTCTTCTCCAAGTTAGAGACCAAAAATGTAGCACCTTTGCTTCTTCCTTTTATACCTCCAATTGTGTTGAATTCCTTGTAGATTTTTGACATCTTTTAGAAATAGATGTGCACTTGCTTGTATACATAAATGTAGCTCTAGAATGATCTGATATGAGATTTTATTTTGTAGGTACGTATGTCCAAGATGAGCCCTTGAGTGGCTCCTTCTAGCTTGGGAAGAAGAGTGTTGACGTCCAGCCTTCGTTGGCTAATTTAACTTGTAGTAAATGTGTCCTTTTGTGGCACTTAAAAATTTGCTCTTTTGCTATCAAAACTAGATTAGAGTAGTGCATATAATGTAATAATGTTGTATAATAAGTTTTTTTTTAATATACCTTCTTTTGCACTCTATTTCCAGATCTAAAATTCTAGTTTTGTGGCAGATTTTTCCTACAATACAAGGGTTTTGAGGTTGTATTTTAAGAGTAGATACACCTTTCCCTTTTTGCTTGGACACTTTGATAACAAATCTAAGCTTCAATAATAGTAGATAGAACGCTTTTCAATTGATGCAATTTTTTGCACTTTCTTTCCTTGCATTCAACTTTGTAATGCTTTTTGATTTGAGACTCACCAAGTCTCAATATCTTAAGCTTCTATTTTTGTTTTTGGTTAGTTAAGTTCTTCTCCAAATTTTGGAGGATTCTAACCTTTTTGGTGGCTTCTTTTGGCCACTACAAGTTGCAGATTTTTGTGCTTCAATAGTGTCTTTAGACACTTGATACAAATAATATTTTGTGCCCTTCAAGAAACACAAAACTAATTTCTTTTTGATAGTAGTATAATAGTATAAGTATTTCACTTTTAATGCACTAATATTACACCTTATAACTCTGATCAACTCTTAAAGTCATGCACTAATAATTTACTGCAACTAATCAAGAATAACCTAAAATGAAGCTTTGAGAGTTATTCTGCAATTTCACTATAATCAATGTTGTAGGAATTACTCTTCTTTTTATTTTTTAAAAGTAGATGATACATAGTTGATAGAAACTAATTTGAAATCTAATAAACTCCTAATAAATGTGCAAATAAATCCTTAAAAGGAATATGTTTCCTTTTGCACTTTTGAAGACTCTGATCTAATTTTCTTCTTGCAACATTAATTCCAAATTTGGATGCTTTAAAAAATCTGATAAAAACTCCAATTAATGAATATTCTTGCACCAAAAGTTGCTTATCTTTTTTTGTAGCTCTTCTCCCACCTTTGTAGAGGATGTGGACCTTGGTGTCTAAAAACACCAATTTGTTGCTTCAAGTAGGATGTCCTAAACAACTCCTTCACTAAATGATGGCCTCGAACTTTCTTTCACAAACTTAGGATTTGGTGGCTTGTTCTCCTCTTGTGTTCTCCTCCTTCTACTATATATTTGGAGAAGTCTATGTCTCTAAAGCGATGCCTTCTTGATGTGAGAGGTAATCTTCAAATCTCCAAGATTTGGTGAGCTTATTCTATCTTCAAGTCTTCTTTTCGAATTTTGACTTCAAGTAGGATCTTCTTCTAGGATTTGGCACTCCTTGCCAAAATTTTCTTCATGAATTTGGCACTCCTTGCCAAATTCTTCTTCATAGATTTGGTACTCCTTGCTAAATTCTCCTTCATATATTTGGCACTCCTTGCCAAATTATCCTCTTGGGCTTGTTTTCGGATGGTGATAATTGTCCCAAGTCCTTCACTATCAAGGACTTCACCTTGGTAGTGGATTTCTCCAATGAGTTCTCCAAAGAACTCTCTTGATCTTCATCAAGGCTCTCCTAGAATTTTTTGGATGCTCGATGAGACCTTCACAAGGTCTTTGATCTGGCAACTTCTGATGGTCTTCCTTGAGATCTTTTCTTCAACATTTATCCTCCTAGAAGTGTTGGTGGTGAGCTCTTATCCTAGATCTTCTGATTTTGCTACTCTTGGCTTTGAGTAGGACTCTCCTAGTCCTTCTTCTTCTTCTTCTTCCAAGATTGGAAGTTCTTCAATGAGATCTTCTCCTTATCTCTTCACTTTTTCTTCAAGGCTAAGTTGATTTTGAAGAAGATACTCTTCCTAAATTTCTTGTAGGAAGTTTTCCAACCCACTGAATCTTCTATTCTTGCAAACAAATATGTTAGTACTAAAATATTTAGTCTTCTTCTAAATCATATATTCTTCTCAAATTTTTCTTTAGGATCAAGGCTTCTGTGGCCTATTTCAATATCAAGGCTCATGTGGCCTTTTTCAGTACCAAGGCTTTTGTGGCCTTTTCAATATCAAGGCTACTATGGCCTTTTTAGTATCAAGGCTACTATGGCCTTTTCAATATCAAGGCTTCTATGGCCTTTTTGGTATCAAGGATACTATGGAATTTTTAGTATCAAGGCTTCTATGGCCTTTTTAGTATCAAGGCTACTATGGTATTTTCAATATTAAGGCTTTTATGGCCTTTTTAGTATCAAGACTTTTATGGATTCTTCTTCAAGGCTTCTATGGCCTTTATGTATCAAGGCTCCTATGGCCTATTATTCAACTATGGAATTATGCAATCCAAAAATGGAGATCTTCAATCTCCTATATTCACCATGATCCTTCACTTGAAGTCTTCTTCCATAGTATTCTCCTCTTGCATAATGAACTAAAATATGCCCTATGAGGGCACTCGACCTTCGGGAAATGAATCTAGAGTCTCCTAGCTTTCTGTCATAGGAGGAGTCCCAATCCTCTAAGAATTAATTTTTTGCAACAAAAGAAACTTTAGGCACTAGTTATTAAATTCCATATAACCTGGATGATCTTCACTAGATGATTTATCAATCTAGTGGATTGAATGTTGAGTCCTGGTCTGCACGAGTTTTCCTAAAAACTTTGTGGAAAATACTCTAGACAAAAATAATCTTAGTATTTTTTGAAGCTGAGATTCCTTTCAATCCTAACTTTGTGACTCTCCCTAAATCTACCACCTAAATTCTTTTAAGATATTTTGATAGTGGCTGGTCCAGTGGTGCAAACTCTCAAGCTAAATGATAAAGGTGGTTTCCCTATTGACCTACATAGACTAGATCTACTATGGCTTTGATACTACTATTAGTTTTTGATGAATGAGCCTTGGGAGATAACAATCACAAGATGTAGAATAATATGAAAGAAAGTAAATCTTCTAGATGACTGAAGTATGCTTTAAATATAAATCATATAAAATATTACAATGTAGCTATGGAGGAAATGAGCACTCCATTAATAAAGCTATTGATCTACATTGTATCCATCACCAATGAATGATGGGGCACATAGAACTACACTATCCACTAAGCTACACTATCTGACTATATCCCCCGACTCTATATCTATCTATCTAAGAGGCCATCCTTATATAGGTAAAATAGGATACTTGGCCAACACTCTATCTAGTTGTGCAAGGGATAAATATCAAATGTACAACTTGCACATTGACACTTGTGCATTTATTACATTGCATGAAGTAACTAGATAACTTGCACATAAAGTAATCTAAGTATGTATCTTTGAGGATACATTTACATAACCCAAATGATGGTATAGAATCTATTTCCAACACACCCCTTTATTACATTATTTGGGTATTGAAGACTTTAGTATTCAATATGGATCTTGCACAACTTGCACTACAACTTGCACAAGGGACACTTATGTATTTATAACATTGCATGAAGTAACTAGATAACTTGCACAAAAAGTAATCTAAGTATGTATCTTGGAGGATACATTTAAATAACCCAAATGATGGAATAAACTCTATTTCCAACACAAACTTCTCCTGTTCATAGGGAAGCCTTGTTGAAACTTCTGAGCCAATAATTTTTCTCACAAGATCAACCCCATAGTAACCTAGCCAATGTCATTGGTTCTCTTGGGATAAATCACATATCATTTTATGATGACGATCTTCCTTCCTCAAATTTACAAGGGGATTATCCTCTTTACATCATTGGACATATTGGGGAAAAGATTATCAAGAGAAGCTTGGTAGATAATGGTTCCTCCCTAAATATAAGCACTTATAAATTCTTACAAAAATTTGGATTAAGGCAGGAAGATTTAACCAAATCTGATGTTATCATTAAATATTTCAACAATAAATCTCAAGAGGCCTGTAGCATTTTATCCCTTCCCCTTAAGGTAGGACTCAAGATCTTAGACACCTTGTTTTTGTGGTATCTTGTCCAACATATTTTAATCTTCTTCTTGGACTTAAAAAATCAGCTTATCACCATACAGGGTGACCCTCATCCATTCCAATATTGTTTAAAGGTTGAGCAAGCTCAATATAGCATCAATTTTTATCCATATGTTTCTCTTTATTCTACTTCTCTTTCTACTTATTTTCATCATCTAATATCACCAAGAAGTTTGAAAACTTCAAAATAAGTTAGGATCCATGAATAATAATCTCATCACAAAATCAAGCTAATATGCTCGATGATAGTCCTCTTCTAGTCTTTGCCAAGCTACCACCTTCATCCCTAACTATGGGTTTGCCCAGTAAAAAGGGTGAAGTAGTGCACATTGGCATGTGTACCTTTGTCTATGCAGGTGAATTTATCAAAGAAAAAATACGTGGTAGCAACCCTTTTCTAGTAGAGCAAACCTTTGCCCATTGTTATCTATCCAATGACTACCCACTTCCTAAGTAGATATTATCAAGTATGGGATATGTTGGTAAGATATTGGGGCCATAAAAGAAAGATATTAAAGAGCTTTTGGAAGTTTAGATTTGGCCTAGGAGATGTGGCATAGACTACATTCCTAATAAAAACCAACCCTTATCAACATGTTACTTAAGATAAATTTATAGATCATAATGGCTTGGAGTGGAGTGATGAGGATAAAGGACCTCATTATCCCTCCAACATATTGTTTTACAATGAGATAACTTTGGTGTACCTTGAGTTAGTTGTGATCCTAGGTGAATATGCTGAAGGAGATACTCTTTGTGATATGAATCATGAAGATGTTTTCTAAAATATCTTCTTCTTCAATGGGTCAATCCCTTATGTCGCTCATGTTGGATATTCTAGTTCTCAAGAGGATTCTATTCCTACGTCTCTTAAATATCTTGAGAGATTAGGAGCAATTGTCCTTATTTATAAGAAAGACAACACAATTCAAGAATGTGTCAACTTTCACCTAGATCATTTAAAACAATTAGATTTGTTGGATGAAATGCACATTCATGCCTTAGATCATCTTCGAGCCTATTAGAATAGGCTCAAGCGATATTACTCTAAGAAAGTTCACACTCGTTCTTTTGAGGTTGGGGATATTATTCTCAAGGAAAACCAAAAGAACACTAATGCTTGATCAAATTTGAAAGGCAAGTTTCAGCCCAATTGGCTAGGCCCCTTTGTCATTATGGCCAAGTTTGGCTTAGGAGCCTATCATTTAGCATCATTAGATGGTAAAGAACTTAAAAAAACAATGAACATAATACACTTAAAAATATATTATGCATGATTTTGCATATTTATTTGGATTGATTGCTTATATTGCATGATTTCCTACCATATTTTGCATGAATTTCTTGACATTTTGTTCCATTTGCATCTTTGCTTCTCATATAGATGCATTGTTGTTTGATCATACTTCCATGTCTGCTTGATTCTATAGATTCTTGGGGACTTTGCAAGGATGACAAGTGATGAAACCTAGTTAGGTTCTATCTCACATGCATTTGCACTCCCACTAGGGCTATGATGCTTAGTGAATCCCCAACCTAGGGCATATCTTCATGCATTTTTCATCATTGCATTTTCTCATGTCTTTTTCTTCTTTTCTCTTCTCATATATTCCTTGACCTTGAAAGTTTCAATAATTTTAAAATTTCTCCAAGTCAAGGGATATAGTTCTTCATATCTTATATGTCCTTTACCCTTAATTTTTTTTAATCATTTCTTATTTTCCCCAAGATAATGGATATATGTTCCTTCTACTATCGACTCATTTTGTTTTTGCTCACACTTTTTCCTTCTTGATATTTTGATTGTTAAGGGATCCTCGTGGGATAGGGTAGATACCATATGAATATAAATTATGGTATTTATACGACCACTGACTATCTTACACACATCTCTTAGCTATTAAAATTACAAAAATGACACACATACAATGTTGTTCACTTCTCGCTTTTATTCTATTTTCTTTCTGTCTAACATGTGCACACACACACACACATTGTTCTATTGTGCTTTGTTTTGCTCACTTATTTTTTTCACACACCACATCCCTATCAAGTTACACTTCTTTTTATAAATCAATCACATCATTGTACCTATTATAAGGATAGCTTCATGGTCACCAGTGAGGGGTAACCTCCATTCGACCATGTGTGAGCATACATCCAAGTAGGTATCTCTCCAACTAAAATCATTAGCAAGCATCACATCAATAGCGGGTACCACTCCACCCTTGATCACTTTGTGAGAATAAAACCCTTAGGGGATAGCTTCATGGCCACTAGTGAGGGGTAGCCTCCACATTCAACCATTTGTGAGCATACATCCTTACATGATTTCACTCCTTTTTATTTTTATTTGTTTTCTTTCTTTCCTTTTGACCTCTTTGGAACTTTGTTTCTCTCTTCTTTCTTTTTTATTCTTTATCTTTATCCTATCACTGTTTGTTTATATCCTTTTTTCTTCTTTTCTTCCATCACCTTATTCTTTCCATCCGCTCATCTACTTGTTTCATTTGCATTCATTTTAGCTAGATTTCATACATGCATTTCATTAGTTAGATTTATTTTTTGTTATGCATGCATTGCATTCATTATGTTTATGATCATAATGCATAACTAAAAAAAATAACAAGGTACATACATAATGCACACACATTTTACACCATAAAAAATAAAAGTAGCATGTCTTACTCGTAAAGAGTTTAGAGTGCATGTCAAACGGTCAATGTTTTTATTTTTCTTTCTGTTTTGATTCTCTTTTTCTTCTATGTTTGTCGTTTTATGTTTCTTCAAGAATTTTGCATTCCTTCTAAAACTCGATCAGGCACCCCAACCATAGAGACATTTTTTTCATTAATGCCTTGTTTTGCATACAAATTTGAGTGTCTAATATGACACCATTTTTTTAGCATCCCTTCTTCTAAACCGGCCATACCTTTTTGTGTTTGCCATTTTTTGCTTGTAGGTTTCTACATCTTTATTTAATGCATTTATTAGGCCATAAATGCATCAAAAAGGGGGAAAAATGTAGACATGGAAAATTGACCCATTAAGAAGAGTTATTTTTTTTAGATTCTTATTTTTCCCTTTAAAGTTATCAAAGGTAATCTTTGAGCTAACTTTTTCCCTTTCAAATATTCTCCATTCCTCCCAAAACCTCTATCGTTGGATCGAGCTTGAAAAGAGCTTTTTGATGATATAAGTTTTGTCCCATTATGACATTGTTTGGTCATCCAAAATGTAAAAACATTGCACGTGGGTCTAGTTATCTTGCCCAAGTTTTTGGCCGACCTCTATGTCATCGGCTCTTACCCAAGTTTAAGTTTTGTTTTCCCATCATTTTTCCCCTAAAAACCTATTATAAATAGAGGGTTTGGACTCTCTTTTTTTCCAATTTTTTTAAGTGATCTTAGTGTGACAAGTTGTGAAGTTTTTTTTCCAAAAAGTGCTCTTGATGAATCTCTACTTTTGGATTATTGTGCTGCTTTGCTTCTATCCTTCTTGTGATTGGCTACCCTTGGTGAACAAGTGGAGTCTTGATGATAGGAGAGATCTACCATTTTTGTCACTACCTTCACTTTCTCATTTCTCCTTGCTTTATCCATCATCTAATCAAGTTTTTGTGCATTGTTAATCTGTTTCAAGATTTTATTTACTTTTTTGTATTGCATTTGGTCAGTTAGGGATTGGGGGCAAGTTTCATCTCCCAAAATATTAATTTATATTTTTGCATGTTCTTGTAGACACCCAAAAGTCACACATTGCTACTTCTACGTATCCATAGGTGATTCCAGACATCCCTAGGCTATTGTAGGCTATCATAGTCATGTGTAGTCATGCGTAGTCAGTAGTCATGCGTAGTCATGCATAGTAATACGTAGATTGCCATAGTTTGCCATAGCAATATGTAGACTTCCATGTATCACTCCATCGACTTTCAGGTCCTAAACCCTCATAAGCCTTCCAAATCACATCCGGTGCATTGGGATATCATTCGATGGTCTATTCGCATGCAATTGAGGCCCCCACGGGGTATTAGTTGACCAAAACAATTAACAAGTCAATTACCAAATTCTAATTTAATGTTGACTTCACTTAAGTCACCTTTTTAGGGCAAATTTGATTAAAAGAACCCTTAATCTTGATTAACACTAATTACATCCTCCCACATGTGTGAAATTAGGGTTTGTTGAGATATTTTTCTAAGAAACCCTAATCATGTCCTAAATTGACTTAAGACCTCCTAATCAGGATTAGCCCTAATCCATCCTCACACATGTGTGAGGATGAGATATTTCTCATAAGGAATGTGATGTTGCCACATTGCATTTCCTAACCTAACCCTAGTCAGAATCAAACCTAGGTTTAGTCTATCTAACCCCCCTGCACCTTGCCTTTGCCTATAAATAGTGGGTCCTAAACCCCAAATTAGAGATCTCACACAAAGTTAACAAAGTACAGTTACTCTACTAAAATGGAAAGCAAACATTGAACAATCATTTCTCGGCATACACAGTCCGATTCTGACACCAGACAGAGGCACACCAGCTGCCTAGGGATCGACCCACCAAAGCAGATTTGTAGAAGGGACCTCACAGCTCAGATCACCCCTTGCCCCATGAATCCGGCCCTAATTCACCCCCGGGTGGTGAAGTGGGTCTACAGTGTCCAGATCGACCCAGATCTGGCAGGTAAGCTCCATTTTGGTGTTTTATGTCCTTTTGTATCATTTATTTCAGTTTCTATCATGTTTTTATAGTCATTTCATCTTCTTAAACATGGGGCCTGACTAAGGCAAGCCCCTCAACAAACTAACTCTCTTTTGCAGGTTATTCAGTAGATCTAGAGAGGAAGAACAACAACAAACAAGCAAACCATGCGGTGGCCCACATACAAAGAAGCCCACCTTCATTGAGGGATGACCGAAGAAGGCATCGGATTGGTTGTAACCTTGTTGGAAATAGAAATGGATAAAGGGCAACATGTCCCTCTTGTAACACATTTTTATTAATATCAATGGAACATAGTTTCTCCATTTAATGCATGTTTTATCTTGTGTTGAATTATCAAATGTCATTTTCTAACCGTTTCATTCTAGCACACTTGGTGGGACCCCCACAATGGATAATGCTAGATTAATTATTTTAAGTAAATCTAACATTGTCCTCTATTTTTGTGTCTTGTAGGTACCAAATCTGTCTACCACAGAGACCTCCAAAACCCTAGGAACCACCCTAGGTCATCAGAGCCCTGATTTGAAGCCTCTATAGCTGATTCACCCCCCGCCCCATGAACTGTCTATCAATTCACCCCTAGGTGGTGAAGTGCATTCTAGAGCCCCAAAATCTGAAGATCTTGCTATCTCAGACCTCCCTGCAACCCAAAAAGGCCCTCTGGACTATCAGATATCAGATCTGAGCCTTCAAAACTGAATTCACCCCTCGGGTGGCGATTTGAGTACAGAAGCCTCAAAAACCCCCAAATCAACTGGGGTGATCTTTTCAGGGGCCAAGAAAACCCCCCTTAGCATCATAATGTAGGTATTTTCACTTTTTCTACCTCTGTTGCAAGTTTTGGAAACAAAAACTTCGCTAACTAGTTAAATAATCATTGCTAGATATAGTTTTGCTTTCATTGCAAAGTTGTCGAATCCTTAGGGTTTCTAAAATTTTTAGGACCTACAACTTTCCAGCGACTTGCATAAATTTATTTCTCAAATAAATTTGCTTTTCTCTTTGTACTTTGCATGTAGCATAAACCTAAGTTGTTCCTCCTTTGTTGATAAGCTTCCATTGCTAAAAGGAACTTTACATTCTAAAGTAAAATTAGGGTTTCTAATCCCCTCTTACATTCTCTGAAAGAATTTTGCATTCTAAAAGTTCAAGTTAGGGTTTCATAATCCCCTCTATTCCAAACATTTGGATTGCATGTTTCCATGTTTTGCAAAGTAGATTAATTTGCTTCACAAAGGCATTTAGGCTAGACCATTTCTTTACAAAGAATACAAGTTATCTAATCATTTGCTTTCGAAAAGGCATTAGGATTAGTTTTCTTTTGAAAAGGCAATTAGTTAGTTTCTTACCTTGCAAACACCATTAGCAAAACACAAACCCACACACACTCACGTGGTATTTAAACAAGTGGTGAGATTGGACTTCATCCCCAATCCATCGCTCGAGACTGGTGTGGATCGAGTTTCACTCTCCATAAGCTCACCCCCTAGACACCTAGCAGCCCCATAGGAGCGGTTTTCTAGATTTCATCATCGAAAAATCCCCCACTTTTGTGATTGGGCCCTGGATTTCATCACCAGTGGTTACCTACGGAGTGGGATAGGATTAGCACCTTCATCCACAAGGCTAGTATAATTTATGGAATTGGTAACTGTCATTCTTGACTAAGCCCACCCGAGGGTGAAGCGAAAGCATGGGTATGCCGGTAGTAGGTCTTAGACAGTGCCACCTCTCTTCATGAGAGGAATTTGTGAACTCGCTTCAGCATAGTGGGTTCTCCCCCTTTAGGATATCATTTTACCGTACCTTCCATACAGGTCACCATTTGCATGTTGCGATACCATTCTATTCTGTGCATCTTTGGGTGTTGTAGGAGGTTTGATATTGATGACATTCCCAATTTTCTAGAATATTCACTCCATTACCCTTGATTCTACCTAGGGAGTATCAACATTACAACACACAAAATGAACAAAACACTTTTACTTTTTTAGCATTTAGAATTGATTCCGGTCTACCATTGTTTGCATGATCATGGACCGGTCTCAACACATTACACTATATATTGTCTTGCTACACACAACATGTCACTTACTTCACACTCACATTAGACATAGTTGAGTCTACATCACATAGGTTTTATTCTTAAAAACCCCTTTTACACATGCTACTATGCCTATGGTCACCCGTAGTAGAGCACATGAGCAATCATGCTCTATGGAGGAATGGCCTCCCCCTTCCTCTAGTCAGTCCACTCTTACTCCTTCGATCATGAAGGGGAAGACCATAGACACATCTGATTCATGCATAGAATCCGATGTACAACTCACACACATGATGCCTCATGATGAGGCATCAACCTTGAGTGAAGCCCTTGCTACTTCACTCATAGAGGATTACCCACTCCTTTCAGCCCCATCCTCACCTAATCCATCGACCACGTTCTATGACCATGTAATATACACAACACTAGGACAACCTCCTCCATTATTTACCATAGATGAGGAGGTCATACCTACTTCACCCACATTTGCACATCCTTTCTTCCAAAATCTATCTCAATCCCTTTTTGAGAATGATTCCTCACTCCTAAACCATACCCATCCTGAGGTCACATCATTCACCCCTACCATAGGAATGGTGTCTAACCCATCCTCCTCCATTGTAGGAAGCTATAAGCCATCCTTCCAAACTACACAATAGATCCCTTCCCAATAGGAACCATAAGCATTCCCTCAAACCTCACACCCATACTCTTCACAAGAGTACCAACCATCATCTTCCCAAGAGCCATTTTTCACCATATCTGAAGGTACCTCCCAATAGCCCCTTCAGACACAAGATGCACAAACCCAAGAGGGAGTGTACACATACACTTTCCCCTCGACCCAAGCTCCTACCTCGGTAGCTTATCCCACCTTTTTGGTAGCTTTCTCACCAATATCCTAGGTATCTAGACTGTATGATACCCAACCTTTGGAGCCACCTTTGCCTATGACAACCGTTAGGATACCACCACCTCCTCCTTTTTAGGCTACCACTACCAATATCCATCCTACCTATGGACCAATACCGATAGCATACCCACCCACTCAGCTAGGCTATTCTATGTAGTGTAGCCTCCCTACTTCTTACCCTCCAGGTAGAGATAGATTCCATCTTTTGATACTTCATCTCGACCACCCCTAGTATTAGTAGTATCAACACCTACACTACCACCAACTGCACCTAGCTTCTTTATGCCTCCTCTAGTTTGGTCATCACCACCCATGGTCCAACTAGTATAGCAGGCTCCAAACCAATAAGTACCCATGCCACAACCACATGTTGCCCAATCATAGTACTATTATCCTCAATAGACACCTACCCCACAACCTAGTGTGCCCGTAGACATGACAACACATGTCCCCAGTACCTACCTTATCATGATCAGGCACAATAATATTCCCCATAATATTGTGAAGAACAACAATACCAATATCCACCACATCCATAGGGTCAGCCTACCATAGCTCAACCCTCGACTCCTATGACACCCGAACTTCAACTCTTGCGAGATGAAGTCAAAATGTTGAACCTGTGCACCTCTAGCTATGGGCCACAAAAGCCTTGTTATGATGAACTATGCAATGAGCTAGTTCACCCATCAGTCCCTATTCCTCCCTATCCCTATCACTTCGAAATACCAAAATTTGACAAGTATAGAGGTAAGGAAGACCCTAGAGAACATGTGAGCAACTACCGCTCGTCTTGCTACCAGCTTCATAGTAGTAACCCTCTTATGTTGCGTACCTTCTCCCTATCCCTCATTGGGCCAACATTGGATTGGTACAACATGCTCCCACGCCATAGCCTATATACCTTTGAGCAGTTGGCCAACTCCTTCCTAGAGCACTTTTCCATCAACATCAAGAAAAAGACCACATTCTCTGATGTCTACGCCTTACGACAGGGATGATGAACCCATTACTGAGTTCATTGCCATATGGAGAGCAATTATCCATGATCTTACCCATAGCCTCCCCACTTTGGAGCTTGTAACACTCTTTTCCAAGAGTTGCCACAAACACATTTCCACATCCCTCCAACTTCACCAAAGTCGTACTTTTGAAGATGCCATCTCACAAGCAAAAGTGATCGAAGACATTAAGGTTCAGTCTAGGAAGATTAAGTTGAGAGCCAAATCCAACTATAATTCAAATTTTTACTTCAATAGACCCACACCAAATCAACCTTACCCATGGCCACCATAAGCTAACCAAGTCATAGCTGCTACCCTAGCACTAGCACCGACTCCACCCTATACACCGTAGCCATAAGCATTCCAAGCCAATGCTCCTGCTCCACCTTGATCACAATAATACCGAGGCATGCACCCACAAGTTCCATCATGCAACTTCACACCCTTATCTGAACCATTACCAACCTTGTTCCATAGATTGTATGAGGGCAACCATCTCATTCTACCTGAGATCCACCCATTGGATCCAAATTCACCTAAGCCTCATGACTATAACAAGCAGCTCTTCTATCCTTTCCATAGGTAGCATGGCCATAATATCGATTCATGTCACTCCTTTCAGGGTAAGTTCAAGACCTAATCGATAGGGGTACTATTCAGGTAGCAAACCCTTTAGCCCCACAAAATCAAAACCTAGGGATTTTCCAAAACCCTCTACCGGATCATAGAGGACCCAATCCTCCTAGACCTCTAAACAATCCCTCCACCCACCTCACCAAGTAAACAATATACAATATGATCCTCCATCACGTGGCATAGTAGGCATGATCAACCTTACTACGAGGAACCAACGATACCCATCTCGCCAGACCGCACCTATCATTTCCCTACCATCTCAGTTCACATCACCACAAGTACCACAAATGCCTAATACCATACCACCACCACCTCAAAATGTGATCACCATCCATGGTAGCCTAACCCATCAATTACGCAATGCCCCCATGTGGCTATCCATATTCGATCTCCTACAACAATCTCAACCCCATCATGAGGCGTTGAATGACATCCTGCATTCCATTGACTTAGAGACACATGACACCAATGCCTTTGTCAATTTTATTGGAAATATCCCATGCTGCCTCCAGCCCTCGATCAGTTTCCATGACCATGAGATAATGGAACTCGTAGGAGAAGGAGCAGATCCCCCTCTCCACATACAAGCCAATATCAATGATATCACCTACAAGTGGGTACTCATTGATACGGGCTCATCCATTAGTATCATATCCATAATAGCTCTACATCACCTACACATCCCGCAAGCCCATTTTGCCATACCTTCCCTTGACCTGCGTGCTTTCGATGGCTCCATGAGACCTACCATAGGATCCATAGTCTTACCAATCCATGTAGGTATACCATTCCCATCCTCTTTCACATCATTCAAGGAGAAATGCAATACAACATTCTCCTCGGTCACCCTTGGATTAGAGATATGCAGTGTGTCCCATCCACACTACACCATTGCCTTAAGTACATCCACAATGGACTAGTTCACTGTGTCCCAACCGATGGAGACCCATTTAAGTTTTGCAATGTGGTAGATCTTCCACCTGCACCATCATTCTCATCATCCCAACTGTTCCCTGTATCTTCTCACCAGTCAGTAGGAGCATCGATATCCTCCTCAACCTCCACCTCAATGTCCCAGTGTTCATCAAGAGCACAAACCTCGATGTCTGCACCATTAGCACCATATTTTGAGGGACCCAAAACCTCTACCATACCTTTTTCACCACCATCCTTATGGCCTCCACAATCCTCCCAACCTCTACCATTTCAATTTCCACCCATGGTGTCACAACCACCATTGCCACCCACCACACAACCAACTACATTACCTCCTCCACCCTTGCATATGGAAGCCCCTATCCTTCCTACACCACAAACACTTCCTCTTCCCTTCCGATCGAAACCTAAGACATTCACATCTCCACGTATCCCAGCACCTGTATCGATGTCATCCCCTATGTAGAACAAACAACCTGTTCAAGACACAACAACCAAACATCATGAACTAGAACAATCAACATCAAATTTAGAGGAACAACTCCCACACCCTTCAACCATGACCATCAGGGAATCTCAACTTTCTCCTTCCTCAACTGATTTTGATACCCCACCTCAGTCACTAGAGCGTACCACACCATGCATATCCATTTTCATGACAAATTTGGGCCTAGGCGACTATAATGTATGCGATGCTCATGTATGTGACCCTCCGATCCAATCCACCCATGATTTTGGTCACCCTTCAGCTTTGGTCCTTACCATTGGCACCGTCATACAGTTAGGAAGTCCCGAAAACCACACCAACTTTGTGTATGCAGGAGTCGACTCTTCGATCCCTCCACCAACTGCTCCAATACCACAATCTAGCTCTGGTGATGCAATTACACATCTAGCCAACCCTCAATTTGCCTTGCGCTACTTACAACATTTTCATTGGCATGGGTTCGGGCTAGGTCATTATGAGCAAGGGTTACGCACACCCATAAATCCACGTGTCCGATCACCTATCAACAAAACTGGCCTAGGTTATCACCCAACCACCATCTATACATTAGAAGATGAGATCCAAGATTTATCTCTACATCCTCCTCCATGTCCAATGCACACCTTAGAAGAATATATCGATATGGATATATTAGAAGATACACCTTCACCCACTTCCACTATCATAGTCCCCTGTGACTTCTTCCAAGAATCTCCTACAATCGATACCTCTTTATTCTGTGATGTTCAGATATTGGCAGAACACTTTGCTACCTTATCTCTGGCTACACCATTGATAGAGCCAGACCCAGTCCCACCTGATCCACCATCGATAGAGCCAAACCTAGTCCCACCTGACCCACCATCGATACGCTTGCCTATATTCTCGCCTATACATAGATAACTATAGAGAGCAACCTCTCATCCTCGTTCACCTCCAGTTGTCCTATGACCTCCTTTGAGTCTCTTAGGATATGCACAAACTATCCAACCTCCCTCACCAAACTCTTCCCCACCTACTTCACCTACAACATCGATCAACATGGTTGAAGTAGATTTACGCTCTCCCCTCTGCTATAGCCACCAACGAATTTGAGATGATACCCCAAACCCAAAATTTATTGATCTAGCACATATCTCACACATACCAGTACTAGGAGACTTCCTTCTCTCTCCTCATATCTTATGGGCAAAAAATACCCCATCCTCATCCATGTCATCCCAAACCCCTCAGGTCCATCACACGGGCATTTACATAGATGATGAGTACGAGTTCAACGAGGCCATTGATGACTTCAACCTCATTCCTATCCCTAAACAATTGTGTGATGGATCTCGCATGCTCATCGAGGACACGATCGACATCGACATCGATGATGATCCAAAAAATCCACACATCCTCAAATTAGCCGCTAGCCTCTCACCCGAGGAGTGCATCACCTTCACGAACTTCCTACGCAAGTATATAAAAGTTTTTGCATGGTCTTACAAAGACATGTCGGGACTTGACCCTATTGTAGTAGTTCATAATCTTATACTAGATCCCAATGCCAAACCGGTAAGGCAAAAGCTATGATGCATGCATCCAATGGTCACATTGATAGTGAAATCCGAGCTCCAAAAGCTCCTAGACATTGATTTCATAGTACCCATCGACTATCCCGAGTGGGTATCCAACATGGTCCCTGTACCCAAGCCATCCGGTGATGTTCATGTTTGCACAAATTTTTGTGACCTAAACAAAGCTTGTCCCAAAGACAACTTCCCTCTACCCAAAATTGACTCCCTCATTGACTCTATCATGGGTCATGAAATGATTTCCCTCATGGATGGATTTTTAGGATATAATCAAATCAGAATCAACCCAACCGATCAACACAAAACTTCCTTCACAACACCTTGGGGGACCTTCTGCTACAAGGTCATGCCCTTTGGCCTTAAAAATGCTGGGGCAACCTATCAACGAGCCATGACCTACATATTTCATGATTTAATGCACAAGAATATTGAGGATTATGTGGATGATCTTATCGCTAAGTCCAAGAAATGTGTTGACCATCTCGAAGATCTCCATCAGATTTTTGATCGACTACTAGAACACAATGTGCACCTCAATCCAAAGAAGTGTGTGTTTGGTGTTACATCAGGCAAGATACTAGGGTTCATTGTCTCCCAATGAGGCATTGAGGTAGATCCTAGTAAGGTGAAAGCCATCATCGAGATGCCTCCTCCTACCACACTAAAGCAATTGTGTAGCCTCCAGGGCAAGATTACCTCTATTCATAGATTTATAGCACAATTATCAGACAAATGCCAACCATTCAATCATCTCCTACAAAAAGGAGTACACTTCAAATGGGATGATAACTGTCAAGCCGCATTTGATGCTATCAAAAATTACCTTACATCACCATCGGTCATGTCACCACCGCACCCACAATTACCACTGACTCTATACATCTCAGCCATAGAACTTGTGCTAGGTACACTCCTAGCTCAAAAGAATGCTCTCGACAAAGAGCAGGCTATCTACTACATCAGTCGCACACTAGTTAGTTATGAAATGAGATACGGATACATGGAGAAGCTATGCCTAGCAGTAGTATTTGCTACTCAGAAGTTAAGACACTACATGTTAAACCACACAACTTTTGTCATCGCTCGAGATAATCCCCTTCGGTATATGATGAACAAAAGTTATCACAATTCCCACACAACCAAATGGATCATGCTCCTAATTGAATTTGACCTAGAATTTATATCTCAAAAATCCATCAAAGGGTAAGTCATCATTGACCAACTGGCTGAAGCCCCTATAACTGACAATCAACCCCTACTCATTCAACTCCTCGATGATTCCATCTTCCATGTAATCGAAGAGGAAGAATATGTCAAACCCAAATTCATGGCTGATCTCACCATGTTCTTCGATGGTTCTAGGTGTCTCCATGTTGGGGGTGCAGGCATTGTTTTCTTTACACTATAAGGAGAACCACTCCCCTTTTCATTCAAACTTGATTTCCCTTGTACCAATAACAATGTAGAATATGAAGCCCTAATCCTAGGACTAAAACAAGCACACTCTATGCACATCAAATGCCTCCACATCATAGGTGATTCACTTCTCATAGTCAATCAAGTGTAGGAACTCTGGCTATGCAATTGCCCAGTTCTCCAACAATACAAGAAAATCACCCAACAACTCCTATCCCAATTTGAATGGTATTACCTCGAAGCCGCTCCATGATCATCAAACCATTTTGTAGACACTATGGCCTCCTTAGGGTCCCTCATCCTATAAAACCCAACATCCGACACAACATCTGTATCCATTCATACACTTACACAATCTGCTATATCACCCACACCTCCCATAGATGATGGTGGTGTGTATGTGGTAAACATCGAACCTCATGACCCATGGTTCTCATAGATCAAAGAGTACATCAAACTAGGTTTCCTACCATGTGATTTTCCCCATGCCCAATGCCAAACCTTTAAACAAAGAGTGATCCACTACACCTTGTTGGGGGACATCCTTTATCATCGTAGCTATGATGACATACTCTTGCATTGCCTAGAACCACAAGAATCACAATGGGTTGTACAAGAAACCCATGATGGTACTTGTGGTGGCCATTTTAGTGGCATGGCAATCACCAAACGCATCCTCCGTATGGGCTACTACTGGCCCAAAATGGAGCAAGACTACTGCGAGTATGTCAAACATTGCATCAAATGCCAACAACATGCCAACCTAACACATTTACCATCCCAAGCACTTCAACCAATCCAGTCCATGTGGCCCTTTTCCCAATGGGGCCTAGATCTAATTGGACAAATTACACCTACCTCCTCTAGCAATCATAAATTTATCATCACAACAACAAAATATTTTACCAAGTGGGTCGAAGCCATCCCACTGGTCCAAACCATAGGAGCCAAAATTGTAGCATTCATCATGGAGCATATCATATGCCACTTTGGAATTCCCTCCCAAATCATTTTTGATAATGGGAAATCCTTTAAAAACAAGACTTTCCGAGCCCTGTGTGATAGATTTCACATACACCATAGCTTTTCGACCCCATATTACCCTCAAGGAAATGGCTAGGTAGAAGCCATGAACAAAACCATCTGCTCTATTCTCCATAAAACTATAGCAGAGTCTCACCGGGACTGGCATAATCAAATACCCCTAGCCTTATGGGCATATCATACCAACATTCGTACCCCTACTGGGGCAACACCTTTTTCACTTGTATATGGGGTAGAAGCTATCATGCCCCTTGAGCTTGAGATACCCTCCTTACGGATATCTATGAAAGATTTCATTGATGATGACACTGCTCACCAAGCTCATCTAGATCAACTAACACTCCTCGATGAACATCGCATCCATGCCATCGAGCACACATGAGTTTATCAAGATCACCTTCATCGTGCCTACAATAGTAAGGTACATCAATATGAGTTTAATATTGGTGACTTGGTTCTCAAAGAGAACCAACAAATCACAAGTCAACCTCACCAACAACATGATAAATTCACCCCAAACTGGTTGGGCCCATTTATTATCACACACAAATATGGTTCGGGAGCATATCATCTGGCCAATATTGAAGGCCTTAATGATCCTGAACCCATCAACATCTTGCACCTTCATGCCTTCAATGCATGATGCACAAACACATTCACCATCACGAGTGTCACATAGTATTAGAAGTAAATCACTAAACACATCACTATGTGAATCTGTTATTTCTACTTTATATTTCCTCTATACATGTACGTTTCACCTTTCTACCATTTTTATGCTTGGGGTATTTATTTTTCCTTTTGTAGGACTCACATCATCAGTAGGAGAGCTCTATAATGGCCTCACCTACCACCATGCAGGACCATCCATAACCACAAAAAAACCCATTACATCGATCGATCTCGCCCGACCACCAGCACCCTTCACACTAGGTGCTCCTCACATTCATCCCATTTAGGTCATCATACCTCACCTCGACACCATTCCCCTCACCAATGAGGTTCATCCTATTCACCACACTCTAGTGATAGCTAGGTCACCATGTCCTCTTTTGATGAAAAGGAGGAATCAACCCAACCCCAAGAATGGGGGTCACCATCTCACCCGTCTGATGATCTCAGACATCGCTATTCACCAAAAAATCACCCCCATCATCCCATAGGATCCTACCGCCCACCTAATAGGGAGTATACACCTCATCCACCTCGCCCTACATTTCTACCAGCTCCCCTTCCCAATGGTGAGTCCACCTACTCCCAAGCTTTGCAAGCCCATGCGACCCAAGCTACCCAAGCTGGTCACACAAACATGCCCCCTTCCCACTCACATCATCACTTAGAGCCATCACCTATGCCATCGGTCCTCAAGATGCCACCTTCCCCTCTATGAGGCTTGTCTTTTCGGCAAGCTCTCCAATCTTTGAGACCTTTTCATTCTTCCCCATCATCATCGAGACCTCATCCACTATCCCATGCCTATCAGGCCACACCACTCACATCAAGGTCTCGATCACCACCTTCACCAACACTATCGCCACAACATCATGAGATACAACATCTCTTCTCCCACGTAGAGGCTCTAGAGTTGTAGATGAGCCACTATCATTGCCATGTTCACCCATGATAGTCTCCCATGACCCGTCCATCCTCACCACCACATAGATCCCTCCTTCGACCTTGGACTCGACCCATGTTGGATCCTAGACCCATGCCTCCATTATCGGATCACTCTTCACCTAGGCCCCGCTCACCTCTAGTGGACCCATACATTTATCCTATGCCTGTTCCACACATGTCACTATCTAAAATGTTTTACCATCTCATGCATCAGGGCCTTATCGACCTACCCAAGATTCGACCCATTGATCCCTCATCCCTAAACCATGCAACTACAATGAGAATCAATTTTACATTTACCATCACCAACCAGGTCATGATATTGAAGAGTGTAGATCATTCGAAACCCTGGTGCACAACATGTTGCATGGTGAGCGTACCCCATCACTAGAGCATTCCCTCCCATTTAGCTGACTTGTCAGTCCTCCACGTTGCACCACTCCTAGGACCTTGCCACCTCATAGCACCCTGATAATGCCCACCCACTACATTCATAACATTTCCAACTATGGCTCTAGCCACAATCCTAGCCATATCATCACTTCACCATCCCACTCCCACCTGGATCTACGCCACTTCGCCCGATAATAGTTCAAATTACTTCCCTTCTTCTATCTTATTTCTTCTATTTTCTTCCTACATTGACTCATTTCTTCTCTCCTATCTTCGTTGGCTTTTGGTAATCCCCTTGTCTTGATTGGTTACCAAAGCCTATTTCTTCTCACTTCTTCCATCTGTATATTCCACCCTTACATCTTTCTTCTCTAGACAACTATTACATACATCTGTCTAGCTCACAACTTATACACCTCCTACACACACACCCCACACGCTGGGGCAACCATGATCATAGCATCATGCTTTTTGTCATCATTACACACTTTACTCATCTGTAAATAGGTTCTTCTAAAATTCTCCTTCTACACAGCGTAACTTTCCTCTTGTAGATATTGCATTCCCCCACTTGCATCGTTTACATTTACATCCATTGCACATATTCACATGCTTTATATTTAGAATCTTAATTCATGTTTGTACATTCTCCCCCAAAATGCGCCTCAATAGGAATAATACATGCACTTGTTAGCATCACCACCTGGATGTCCATTCCCCCTTTTCAGGATCAGGGTATACATAGGTGTCGTGTTTAGTTTTGACTACTCTGTAGTTCAGGCAATCAAGTGTCACCCATAGCTACTGAGTCTTGTACATTCTTCTTATGGTCCTTTAGGTTGGTTCAACTTCTCTCATGGATCACTCACAACAGGTTACACATTAAACAATTTTGAGCCTAGGAAAGAGGACATCTTGAGTAGATATCACCATCTAGCGAATGGTATCCCCTGCTCATCCTATCACCTGCATGGTCAACATACGACCTAGGGATAAACAAAGGGATCAAGCATAAGCAAAAATAAATGATTGGGTAGAAAATAAACTTCATCACCCATACAAAAAGAGCACCACGAGAACAAAAAAAAAAAAGAAAATAAAAGAGCACTACCACAATCAGATAGGTTAACACTAGAACAGGGGCAGAAAACAAAAGGAAACACCTCTTGATACCACCCATGTTATGCTTATCACCTTTGGTCCTTAGGTTCAACATAACACCATGGGATGATTCCCATCACTAGCAATAGGCTCCAAGAGCCTGCCTACTAGTGGAATAGTCTTATAGGTGACAACACATCTCTCACATTAGCATCTCACTTTTGTAGAGATCACTATTGTGGATGGATGAGCTAGCTAGTCCGGTAGCATCTACAATGGGTTAATCCTACCTCCCTCAAAATGGATAAATGAACCTTACACATTCACACACATAGGTCCAAGATAGACTTTGAACCAACCCGATTATGTTATAAGTTGCCACAAAACTTGTATAGCTAAGGGTTTGAGATTTGATTGTCATAACTATGTTAGTCAAAACCATTACACATGCCTTACATTATCCACCATCCCTAAAATCATGGAATGGATCGCATCCATATAGGTAAATGCCATGATACAAGTGCTTCCTTGGTGCATTTCAGTAAGTCCATACATGCATTCATGCATCTATGTCATATACACCTAGTATACATTATGACCATGCATTCATCCTATATGCATTTAAAATAGCAAATCACATTCTTACATTCATTTCACATGAATCCCAATATCAAATTACATCATTGCATTCACCCTACATACATATACAACAACATCACATTCGATATCACATCACACTGCATTCAAAACATAATCATGCATACTACTCTACAATTCATTCATATGAAAGAATGATAATAGATCTAAACCATTCACACATATGCATCTACTTATCATACATACCTACAGATTATGTTGTGCTACCTATGCAAACATAAACACAATACATTCCAAACCATCAAAATCACACATGTATATATAACAACCAAAATCAAGGTATATATATATCATCATCCAAAAATACCCAAAGGCTACAACCTAGGACCATACCCATCATATAGCATCCAAAATTCCCATAGGCTACAATCAAATATATAACTCCTAACTATCACCATGAGTCTCCCCACGTCCCTCCCAGCTCGCTCACCTCTCCTAGCCTGGCTCGACTCTACAATGAACTCTAGAACTAGATCTACAATAGGCTGCTCCATAGTAGGCGGATCCTGCACCTCAACCCTAGCACCAACCTCTACTATCGGAGCAACACTATATTGACTCTGATGTGAGGGTGCTCACACTCATGACTATGTCCTAGACTATGATACCACCTACTCATAATCAGGAAGAGGAATCTCATGCACCGATAGAGAAGTCTCACATAATAACTTCTTAGTAGTCTCCACACCTAGCTGACTAGTTAGGCTCATAATAGTCTGAGCCTGCCTCACCATCATGACCCTCAACTACTCTATCTTAGTCCCCTACCTGACCATATTAGCCCTCAGCTACTCCACCTCAGCCTCCAACTATCAAACTCTATCTCATAGCCCTCGTGCCTCCTCCTCTACATCTCCCCTCATCGAGATATCGATAGGAATCTATTGTGCCACATCTATGAATACACCAATATCAATGGTGTCATCCACGTCACCCATAATAGTAGCAACACCTCTCTCCTCCTCTCTCCCAATAGCCTACCCCATATCCACATCAACATCCATGGGCACCTACTCCATCCTCACATCTTGGGTGCTCGCTCCACCACCCAAGTGACATCGTGAGCATCATAGAGGAACCTCCTCCTCATCACCAGCCACATCCTCGGCCCTAGCTCTCCTACCGATCCTCCCCTCCGGTGGAGGTACCCCAACATTAGGTGCCACCCATCGATCAATCATGCCTCTACTAGGCTCCCAACTCTGACATGCCCACCAGGCCTCAAACTCGGGTGTCGTCCTAGCATCCACCACATCCAGAATATCCATAGGAGGATCCCTCTCCCCAACCTATGGCAACACCATAGGCCACTCTCCTCTATCACCTTACCACCTAAAGTAAATTATAGGAGCCCTAGGGACATCCTATCGTAAGCCAAACTGTCACCTCACTCGATCAAACTAGAAATACTCGATCTATCGAGTATATCTCCCTACTATCCATCGACCCTATCTAATGGCTCATAGCTACTCCTCATCCTTATCCCACCTCACACCACCCAACCAAGGCCTCCACTTAATATCATCAGGAGTCGCATCTCCAAACTTACCCCTCCAAAATAGTGGGTCACCCTCATGCGGCCTCTTGATACCCTGCTCAACCATCATGCTCCATCTCAAAGCATAGGGTAAATACTCCTTGCCCTCAACATGCATAGTGTGAGGCAATAGAGATGGCCTCTCAATAGCTATGTGCTCCCATGCCCATACCTATAACAAAGGGATCACACTCAATCCTGTCCTCCTACCCCGAACAACCTCGTACAACTCTCGATAAATTTGGGCCAATAGAGCAGGTGCCCAAGCAAACACAACCCTCCGCTCAACCATATCACTCACCAAGTCTAGCATATTCTAGGTAAATAGAACCCTGAAACTATCAGGCAACGCATATGTGGAGATCATCATCATGGCTGCACACTACCGATCGGATATCTTCTTCTGCAACCACAACCACTCATAATCCATCTTCGAGATATCTATGGACCTCCACTCCACCCCAAAGAACCGCTCCAACACTACGTCCTTACTCTCATCAGCTATCGCTCTCACAGGAACACCCTCAATCGGCAACCTATAGATACGATACACATCCTCTAATGTAACAGTCATCTCCCTAGTAGGAAAATGAAATGTGTTCCTATCAGCATCCCATCGCTCACACAATGCAGATATGTATGCCCTATTAGTGTGTATGCTGGTACACTCCCACACACCTCGAAACCATATATCATCCAACCACTTCAGCTCCTCTTCTTGATTCATCACCTTGTCAAACACACCCTTCATATTTCGCACCCGATGATGGGGCTCGAGCATCTTCACCTATTCATCCACAACAAAACACATGTTAGACATCCACATAAGCGATGCAATCAAATCAAATTTCATAAACCAAACTTTACAAATTAAAACCTACTTAATTTGATACGCACTTCGATACTACACAATGCACAAAATAAATGACAAAAAACATCGACATAATAATCACACATTTGGATACCCATTTTGTCATTTCATGGCAAAATTTCAAACAAATGTGATAAACAAACATAATTTGGACTCCCAACAACCTAATTCAAATTTACAACTACCTATTAATTGGCATGCAAATCAAAACATGAGCCAATTCATTCAACATACAAAAACAAATATTATTTTTGGATACCCATTTGCCAATTTATTGGTAAATGTTTCGACAAAATTCAAAAACAACACACAAATCAACACCAAATTCGCAATCAAATTTATCATACATACACCAAAATTGAACACACATCAGAAGACATAATTCAAAAATAACAGTCATATTTTTGGATACCCATTTGCCTACTTAGCGGTGAAAGTTCAAACAGACGTTGAATACAGTCTAAATCGGGCTCCCTATAGCTCATTTTCAGTTTAACATCATCTACACCTTGGCACGCAAATCAAAGGTAGGCCAAATGAAGTCATTCACCAAAACAAACAACATTTTTGGACACCCATTTTGCCCTTCTATGGTGAAAGTTTCATCGGTTTTCAAAAATTTTACCTCTAACATGTCAAATCTAATAGTCTAGGTTTCATAAATTACACCTAAAAGCGACAAATTCTGAAATCACATCAAACGAAGTCAAAAAAATATAACAGTCACAAAATGGGATACCCATTTCCCACTTTAGCAGACAAAATACAAAAACATATCAATGTCAGTACACCGTTACTTCCAAAAACTGACGGTCAAACCTCACACCTACTCTACCCTTCACCCGGTCAAATCAGCATCAAAACAAGTCTAATTCAAAAACCGATCGTATTTTTGGATACCCATTTGGCTTGTTTATCACTTTGTATTCAAATTTCAATTAAAAATTGCAAAAATTTTTAAATCGGGATGAAAACCTCCCCCCCTCATTCATATTTCCCTAAAAAAATAAAACAAAAGCAAAACAAAGTAAAATATCACTTACCGGTGGGTCCCCATGCCTGCTGCCAACCGCTCTATGCCCTCTCATCATCGTCGCTCCCAAACTCGTCCCTCGCGCTCCTCTCGTGCCATCGAATGCCCTCACAAGTCGCTTTCCACCGTCGTGCACCATCAAAATGAGCCCCCCCATGCAAATTAGGGCTTAAATATACATTATCCCCCGATTCACCCCTCGAGGGGTGAACTGAAACCCAATTCACCCCTCGGGTGGCGATTTAGGTCAAAATCACCCCCTCGGTGGTGAACTCAACCAAAACACCCCAAAATGCACCCAAAACCCTAGGAAAGTAGGCATTTGTCCCCAAAAACCCTAGGAACCTTCCAAACTTGTCTTTTAACTTCATTTGCATTCATATTCATCATGCATTGGTATTTTATCAATCGTTGCATCATCAATTCACCACACTTCATTCGCCTCATTGTTGATTCCTCGTTTGAGGGGGTATTCATATCCAAAGTCAGCTTTGCATGCAACCACAACATCAAAAATCCAAAAGCATGGTTAGCGCATTTGTCTACAAAATTTTTTGCTGAATATTATCATACGAAATAATCTCAATCACAATCAGACATGGGTTACATCAGGAGAGCTATGCGTGACAATGGAGAAGTCAATCTAGCATTCTTGTACATCGAGTACATAATGGATGATACGTTTGGCATGATCCTGGCGCAACATTTAGAGTATTTATATCTGGCATTCATGGAACATCATGAATGACACGTTTGAATAAGCTAAATGTCAACTTAGTTCAAATGGTTTGACACTTGTCACCATGTTCTCATCAATCAATCAACAACAAAGATTTAGTTAGGCTTTTGTCCTAATCATACTTTTGGACCACGTTGATCTGGTCACAAAAGCAAAGCAGTCAAAAGTTGCCATTCTCAAGCAACTAGTATGGCATCGTAAATGTCATACGGACTCAACAAAATCACATCATTGCATCCACATTCATCCATTTCCCTTTTCAACATTGTTTTTATTTCTTTCCTCTTCTCCTTCTTTTCTTCTTCTCTTCTTTCCCTTGGACATCTCATTGATTTGTATGGTCACGCTTCGAGTGGCTACATACTCTTTGATTGGATTCCATTCCCCTTCTATCCCTTTTCCTTCTGCACAAACCCTTCACATTTTTGTATTAAACTGTGTTCTACATAGTATAGTACAAAAAGGGGTAAATGTAGACACCCAAAAGTCACACATTGCTACTTCTACGTATCCATAGGTGATTCCAGACATCCCTAGGCTATTGTAGGCTATCATAGTCATGCGTAGTCATGCGTAGTCATGCGTAGTAATACGTAGATTGCCATAGTTCGCCATAGCAATATGTAGACTTCCATGTATCACTCCATCGACTTTCAGGTCCTAAACCCTCATAAGCCTTCCAAATCACATCCGGTGCATTGGGATATCATTCGATGGTCTATTCGCATGCAATTGAGGCCCCCATGGGGTATTAGTTGACCAAAATAATTAACAAGTCAATTACCAAATTCTAATTTAATGTTGACTTCACTTAAGTCACCTTTTTAGGGAAAATTTGATTAAAAGAACCCTTAATCTTGATTAACACTAATTACATCCTCCCACATGTGTGAAATTAGGGTTTGTTGAGATATTTTCCTAAGAAACCCTAATCATGTCCTAAATTGACTTAAGACCTCCTAATCAGGATTAGCCCTAATCCATCCTCACACATGTGTGAGGATGGAATATTTCCCATAAGGAATGTGATGTTGCCACATTGCATTTCCTAACCTAACCCTAGTCAGAATCAAACCTAGGTTTAGTCTATCTAACCCCCCCCTGCACCTTGCCTTTGCCTATAAATAGCGGGTCCTAAACCCCAAATTAGAGATCTCACACAAAGTTAACAAAGTGCAGTTACATTTCTTAGGTTGTTTGCTATTTTCTATTTGTTTTCTATCCATATATGTTACAAATTTAGATCATAAATAAAGAGAAAAATATTTGACTTTATTTTTAGGTATTTAAAAGAGAAAAAACATATAGTTTGCATCTTAGGTTAAATTTGTTTGTGCATTCTCTTGAACACTTACTGAAAATGAAAAGATTTATCTATTTATGAAACTAGGGTTTTACTTATTAAAATAAAAAAAAATCATTCTAGGGTTAGTTCCATGTTTGATTGCATCATTGTTTGCCCTACATTGTTCTTTAATTATTCAAAGCTTAGATCTTAGCGAGACCAAATAAGTACATCAAACATTCCATCCTTAACATGGAGGGAGTACTTAAATCATTCCTAGTGAACCCTTCGATCCCCCTAACCCTTGAGAGTAGGATACAACATACACCCATGGTCACCTCATCTCCCAGTGGATCTAGCAGAGAATCATACACGACAGGGATGTTTTCCCCCTCTACATATTTGGTGAATATGATGTAAAATATGTCCTTAGTGGCCAAATTAGGAAGCCTCTTCCATTTTGTTCCTTTTTGTTTTTCAATTTAAAATATAAATTGTTGGACATTTTGAGTCCATGAAGTTGTCATTGATGTCAAGGAATGAAGTTGTCATTTATGTCAAGGAATGAGCTACCGTTGATGTCAAAAGGTCAAAATGAGCAATGCAAAAGGTTGATGATAGATGAAATCCATAATGTTTATTTTTAAATATTATGTGGAGCATGATTTTAAAGGTTTTTATTTGAAACCAAGGGTGGCAAAAATAAAAAGGTTTTCCTTTAAAACCAATGGTGGTAAAAATAAAAGGTTTTTCTTTAAAACCAATGGTGGGCAACTTATAAGGTTTTTCTAAAACCAAGGAGGCTTTTAGTTTGGTTTAAAAGGCCCAAAGTTTATTTAATTATTTAATTATAATATTTAAATTCTAAAAGAATTAAATTATTATATTTAATAATTATAAGGCCAAAGTCTAAGTTTGGCACCGACATTTTTGCATGTGAAGATGTAGGAGATTATTGTAAGGCGTATGGTATTTAAACCATAGCCTTTCCAAAGGCCAAAACATCCATCCTCATTTGTTAATGTTAATGTCTAAGACTCGTGCACATATTTTGTAGTGACAATTCGTGCACCGTGTGGTTTTAAAAAAGCGAGGGTGAAGAAGCCTTTTGGCTCATGGGTGCTAAGGAGGTCAAAGCACGATAGGTGCTTGGGGGATCCAAGAGGAGCACGTGGCTCACACAGTGTGGAAGCCGCGACCAAGGTGCTCCTTGGAGAGAAGTGCCAAGTTTGACTCTTGCGCATGCTAAAGTGGTAACATTTTGGTTTATGATTTTAATTTTGCATGGGCTAAAGTTTAAGTTAGGAGAAATAAGGTGATAATTTTATTTTGGAGGATTAGCCAAAATTCATAAGGGAAATTTTATTAAGTTTTTGAAAGGTTATTTTGCTGAGATAGATTTGAGGGTAAAAATATTTTTATCGTAGAAAAAGGGGAAATTATTTTATTGCATTGTTTTACAAGTGAGTTATTAATAAATGCAATATTAAAGTAGGGAGTTAACCTGATCATGGAGCATGCACCTAGCTACTGTATTGATCTATATCATCATGAAAGCATAAAGATTCACACAAGTACATAAATTGAACAAAAACAACGTAAGGTTTCTTGTATTAATCTTTGAATGAGCTTTGATTACAAAAATGCCCTCTTAGGGTCACTTGAAAGATGATACTGATATTACAATTGCCAATGACCTCAATAGGTAGGTGCACTTATAGTGCTCTATTGATTACTCACAAATTGCCTTGGGGTGGATCTGACCCCCTTCTTCGTGATGTGGAAGGATTATGACATAAGCTCCTCTTGCACCTGTCTCCCTGTAAACAAGAAACAACGACACACGATTAAAAATATTGATAACCTCTTGTGATGAGGCCCTTTAAGGAAATATGTATGTAAATGCCATTAAACAGTAAAACAAGAAAACATAAAGAAATATTTTAAACTATTCTAATTTGATCAAGAATTATACTACAACATGAAGGAAATGAATAAGAAAATGATGCATGGATCAAATATCAAGTTAGGAGCAATAAAGTGCATAAAAGATCCAATATAATCCTACTTAATACAATGCATGAAATAACTAATTCCTATGGTCAGAGTTTCTCTAAAATGTAATTAAACCTATGAAAAGACTAATATAACTAATCTATGCGATCAAAAGCAAAGCAAGTAAGGTGATCAGTAACTTGTTGCAAAATGCAGCTATGGTGGGCGGTCTACACTGTGAACCATGGCTGACAGCCACGGTTTGACCTCTAATAGGTTTACCCTTAGAATTAGGGATAGGGGGTTTGCCCTCTTTATCCAAATTGATGTTCAAGGTTCGCCTTTGTTGTCCTCTGATAGATTTGGTGGTCAAATCGCTATGAAGGGCATTCATTTGCCTGTATTTGTGTTTCTTGAATCTCCTAGGCACCTAGGGCATCCATGGCTAATTGGACTTTAGGTGAATAGTAAAGGGGCTCTCAAATGTACAGATTCAGTATGTAATTTGATAGGGCTTCACTGCTCTCTTGATCAATTAATTCTATCTCTTTTTCTCTTCATTTGGAGGGGGTATTTATAGCATGCCCCTAGGACTAGGGGTGGCTTCATGGAGAAGCTAAGACAAGAAGGGTGGTTGGGATAGTTGGGATGAAAGCCTCTGGAATATTTCATCCTTCAACTGCCTCCTTCTAGATATTTTGGCCATTCCAACCGATTTGGCTCGGATGGAAGGCCTAATTGAACTTCAGTTAAGATCGCAGGTTACAGTTGCAGTCCAGACTACAGATCGTAGGTGTCAACCGTGGTTTAGACAGAAGACTGTAGGACTGGGCTGCGGTTCAGACTACTTAGGCCAAAATGCCTAAATTGAGTGGTTAGAACCATTGCTCTATCTTGAAGTCTATCCAAGATCCTCCATATGGTTTTGTAGCATATCCATATGAGTAGTTGCCTTTGACATGACGTATTTTAGGTGTCTACAAATGCCCATTTTGAGATACGTTGTGAGATCAAACAATGCTGAGAAAAAATATACATCCTAAAACGATGTGAAAGGTTCTATAATGATCATTAGTCTGATCAAAATTAGATGTCCTGAGTCTAGCAAAAGGACATGCATCCCAGAATCATTGCTTCCAACTTGGAAAGTCTTACATTTGAAAAGTCTGCACTCACCATCAGACGTTCGGGTAGCTTTGGTGCTACAATAGGAGTTAGGTCTATATAACCGAAGGATGAGAGTTACAAATAAAATTTCATATTTGCTATTTTCCCCAAGCAAAGGGGGAAGCTTATGATAGTTGTTAGCAATGATTCGCAAGAATGAACACAATTTTGACAAGATCAAGGGATCTATGATCTCCGGGATCTTTTGTTGATTTTGATTATGACATGAAATTATGACTACCCCCTCAAGCGATGAGTCGATGAGGGTAATGACAATGTATGAAGTGACAAAATCACTTGACCGTAATGAATGATCCTGAACAACTTTAGATTCAAGCCTTGGCTAGCTTGGTTTAGCTTATGATTGCAACTCTTAGTAGTATTTGCACAAATCTATCCCATGGAGCAGTCAAGCTACGATAGTCGTATTAGGGAATAAAAATAATACAAATGCAATTAGACTTGTGTTGAATCATATTGTCGATGATTTTCTAAAATATGTCATAAAATAAATGACAAATTTGCCCCAAATGTCCTTATGGTGATTTACTCATCTTGCCGGATTGCATGGATCGCAAGTCGCTGCAACCACCAATTTTATAGGATAATCATTGAATACGAGGTGCATTTGGTTTTTTATTATTTGATTTTTTTGTTTAATTTTGCATTTATTTGATTGATCCTGGTGCTTTTAACATCGCCATATTTGCAATTTTGATCATTGATTTTGAATTTTTATCCAATGGGAGTCATTAATTTGTCTTTTTAGACCTTGCCACGATGGGTTTTGAGTGCATTTATTGCTAGTTGTGGATCACGGGTACGGTCTGCAGTTTACATTTCCAAATTTTGGGAACCACGGGTCAGACCTACGGGTGAAAAACCCTAGTGCTAGAACTGCAGGTGTCAGCTACAGTGCACGAAGACTAGGAGGACCTATAAATTGCATTCCCATTTGAAAATTTTCATTATTTTCTTGCAACTACTAGCAATTTGAGAGCTCTGAGAGAGAGAGAACATTCCTCAATCCAAAATGCTGCCAAAATCTACCACAATTACACTCATCTACCTCAATGGAGGATCCTAATCAGCCATCTACTAGCCGGGGCCAAGGTGCGGGTAAGGTAACTCAAAACTGAGACCACACACTCAATACTAGTAAAATGAACTACATTAAGTAATGCAAAAAATGAACCTCACTAAACTGCTGGTAATGAACCCCACTAGTTTAAGCTAGCTGTAGGATTTAATTTTATACCTTAGTGGTCTAGGAGGGTATCCAAAATGGGTGCCACTCCTAAACTGTAGCTGGTAGCTACGATTCCCAGTTGGCAAATTGGGGATCGCAGGTTTCAGTTGCAGTTGCCAATTTGCAAATTGGGGACCGTAGGTTTCAGCTGTGGTTTGCTATTGTTATTTTATTTTTAAAAATCTAGGTTGTCTAATTAATTTTTTTTAATTTTCTTTAGCTCTGCTTAGCCAGATTTAGCTTACATGATGCTTTTTGTTTTTAAAAGTTAACTTCTAGAGCATGGGAGCCTGACCTTATGAAGACTCTCCGTGAGGCTTTATATGATGATGACCGAGCTTGGTTCCAAGCTATCAAGTTTGGTTACGTCATGGATTTACCCACCATTAGGGTAGATGAACCCTATACTACTGTATTGGCCCGATGTTGGAATACACGGACCAACATATTCCACCTTCATCCTAGTGAGATGACTATCATTTTGGAGGATGTCTACAGGATATTTAGGATCCCCATCGATGGTGAGGCTATCGTCTCCTCTACCTCCACGGTAAAGGATGTTGTCTTTGACGTTATCTTCGATGACCAGAGTGCTGATGCATAGGATGATGCTGACCATGGAGGGGTGCACATCGGTGACTGGTACTGTGATGATGTCTTTTATTTATGAGAGACTCTCTTCATGTATATCATTATGCAAATTGTCCTTCCAGACTTGTCGGGCGCAAGGACTCCCTGGAACATGTTAGCCAATGCTTGGAAGGTGCTTTAGATCTCTACAGAGGAGCCACTATGATTAGCTTCGGGGAGAACTCTATTATGCCAGCTCTATAGGGAGCTATACCAGATCATAAAGAGTAGCCGTAAGGGCATCAACTGCAGTATTTTGTTATAGATATGGTAATGGCAACACATCCGTATTGAGCATACTGTGGAGCTACCACTATGCATCACTACCATAGATGTCGACCATCAGTGTTACATTACATGCTGGCCTCATGCTGATGAGGGTATTTGCAGTAGGTCTCATGTTGGGAACACTAAGCACTACATCATTAGGTTTGCATCACTTGGGCCGAGGGACGTTGTCTAGCACCCCTACATGGATTGCCTTGCATGGCCTGAGGTGGAAGAGTGGCTACCATGGGCCCACCAAGATAGATGGCTTATCTAGCATAAGCCAGAGGTTAGAGTATTAGTTATTTTCTTGTGTCCTATGATAGTTTAGCATGGTGCAGGACATACCAGAGATGCCACTGAGGTACAAACAATTAGCTTTGGAGAGGGACCTCCCGTTGATAGTTCCTCCACCACTAGGAGATGCACCCGACGACTTCCAAGAGTCAAGGGTTGAGACAGTTGGGACCATGCCAAACTATGATGGGTGGTGGTCCTTATTTAGATGGCATGGGATAGGGCCTCTAGGCCAAGAGACAGCTCAGGCAGAGGTAGAGGCAGATCCTGATGAACGTAGGGTGTGCCAGTGTACAAAGGGAAGTTGGGGTGGAGAGGCTACCACTGAGGATATTTTTGAGATTAAACCTGAGGAGGATACTCTAGAGGAGGGTGAGGTCTCTCCTAACAGTATAGAGGGATGGCTGCTAGCTCAGGTGGCTGGCTTGCAGATTTAGCTCGGGTGATTTTACACACAACTCGATAGAGACACTACCATCGCCACTCTAGAGGCAAAGGTGGCTGACAAGGAGTGGCACCTGATTGATATGTAGGACTAGGTATAGGAGCTCATGACTCGAGCCACAGATGTAGAGGCCTAGGTGCAGAGACAGCATACTACCATGGAGTTAGCATAGGTGTAGCGGACTGTAGCAGAGGTAGAGTGGGATCTTGCTCGGGCTTCGAGTGGGGGTATGCTGCATCCTCAAGATTCTATGGTGCCTCTTGTAGCACCAATAATAGGTATAATAGCTGCACAAGATCTGACGACTGAGGTAGAGCAACTGCGTGGTATGGTCATGAGGACCAATGAGATGCACATAGCCTAGGTTGCTCATATTGATCAGCTAGTCGTTTACATTGAGATGCACAATATACAGGTTTTAGAGGATCCTTTCACATAAGAGTCTCAGAGGACCTAGAATAGGACTACTAGATAGTCTACAATGATCTCGAGTCATAGGACCCATAGGACTGAGAGGATGCACAGGTCCTCTAGCACACACCCAATGAGATCACAGGCTAGGACTAGAGATCCAGGGCAAACATCAAGGGCCTCTAGTCAGAGGACTAGCCTATTATAGTTACCAGTTTCCCATGTGTTGGGTGCTTTAGGCTTTGGAGGTAGGCAGAATACACAACAAGATCCACCACAGGTGCCAGGTCATCTAGGAGATTAGGCTCTAGAGCACAGTGCAGAGGGAGGCGACGAGAGCACCAATATGGGGGGAGTAGCCTATATCTGAGTTATAACAGTTGTTGACTATATTTTTGATATATCATTTTATGTGTAAGGTCGAGGACCTACACATTTGTAGCCTGCGGGTATTTTGTACTCCCTATGTACTCTTTTGGACACATATATATATGATATGATATTTTATGGATCATTATCTGTATATGTTTATTTATTTATTTTTATTTTATGTTTATTTGATGCACATGGATGCAAGGCTTATGTAAATGCTATGTTTATATGATGCGATGTATGGATGACATGCACTAAATAGCTATTTTACTTCATGATGATGATATGTAGTGATCTAGATGATTAGATGTGCGGGATATGATGTATGCATATGGATGCGATGTTTATTTTTAAATGCATATTTATTTTTGCTTTGTGGGCATGCGTTTATTTTATGCAGTTTATGGTATGCTATGCAATGTATGGTAATGCATTATGTACATAATCATAATCTAATGGAAATGAACCTATATGCTTTAATAACTTAAAACATAAGGAATGAATGTAAACTGTGTATATCAATTTTTAAAATATGACACCACAAAATGTATAGCAATCATGCAAAATAATTGATAATTCTCATTACAAGAACTTAATCAATTAATCACCCATATATGAAATGCAGTGAAATGGATTGGTATAATTCTAATGAATGAATATGCCCTTATGTATATTTATTTGTTGTACTATATAGTCAGTGGCCGTCTAAACATTATTTCTGATATTCATGCGGTATCTATCATATATGTTTGATTGTGCTTTGTAAAATGCATTATGATGAATGAATGACTAGTATTTTTGATGTTTAATGATATTTGGTATCTTGTTGCTATTGGAGAAAAAATTTTGTTTTTGAGGTTTTCCTTGAGACTCAAACACCCTAGTAGACTTCTCCCAAAAATCACATATTAACTGTACAAGGCTTTATATTGGACAAGGATTTTGCCGTGATAGAACCAACTATTCATTATTCTTGTGTGTGCATGTGAGTATTTTCAGATAGATCATAAGCATACCCTGTATGTTAGTCGAGACTCTTTCAACCCATATGTGATATAAGGTTCCTCATACAATCGTACCATCCTTGTTTCAGCTTTGATTAGACTTATGCATCTAGATAATCCTAGGTACCTAGAGCTAGCTCATCTTGCAAATTGATCAGGGCTACCCCTCAAAATGTAGGAGGGACTCTTTCAACCCATTGCTACATTTGGGGATCACCCAATAGAACTACCCCTCCGATTACAGGCGAGACTCTTCCAACCCATTGCTACGATTGGGGATCACTCTATGGCTTTCAAAAGGTGGACAATCCAGGGATTTAAGTTCTCACCCTTCTTACTTGCTCATATGTAGTGATAAAAATCATTTTTAGTCCATGTGTTACCATTTTATTTGAGCAAGGGATTTTTATAGTGTTTTTGATTCACTATGTCACTTTACATTTTGAACTTGAAATTTGTACTTTTGCACTTTGTAACTTGGGATTTAAACTTTGTGACTTTGGGATTTATAAGGGAAATTATTGTCCTTTTGCCAAAGTACACCTTTTTAGACCGACTATTTGCAAGATAAGCAGGCCGTGAAGCCCATCTCTCTAGATACCTAAGACTGCTTTCACAACTTTCATACTCTCTTGTCTTAGCAGGATTTTATATTGTTTTGCTTAGTGACAAGATTCTGATATGTTGAAGCACTATCCCAACTAATGACCTTGTATATAATAGAAAAACAAGGTTTCTACAATATCTGAAGAACCCACTATGTATGGCTGAGTGACAGGAAAACTTAATATGCATACGTATTTCTCCATAACAGGTATCGTGTATGAATGCAATGAATTATGATAAATGCAGGGGTGCATGATTGACACACAAACGTGTGATCGTTTGTAAAATTTTGATAGATGCATTACACTCTATTGTGGAATGCAACGGATGACAAATGCCTAAATGCAATATGATGATGTGAATGCATATATGAAAATGCAAACTGCAAAAGCAAATATTTTTGGATTTTAAGCTTTACCATTTTTTTTTGGATTTTATTGATTTTATAATTTTTTATGGGTTTTTATATATTTTCAAATTTTTATACATTTTTGAGCTTTCATAATTGACCAAACGACAAGTACATGTCCTTGGAGCTTTTAAGGATGACCAAATGGTGAGGAACTGCCTTTGGAGCTTTTACTTGACCAAGCTACTCAATAGAGAGCTTGGGGTATTTTGGGATGACCGAGCGGTTGAGACAAAACCCTCAGAGCTTTTGGGTTGACCAAAGGGCTTACAGATGCCTTTGTTGCCTTTACTTGACCAAGCTTCTCAATTTGAGAACTCGGAGCCTTTTGGGATGATCGAGCGGTTGTGGAAAAATGTTAGGATACTCAATCCTAACATTATTAGTTAGTATTAGTTAGTATTATTAATAATTTAATTATTATATTATTAACTTATAAAATGAACCATCACAACCCTTCATAACGTGAACCATCACGTATATTCATACGTGAACCATCATATCTCTTCACCAACGTAGCTTTAGGGTAGATATATATATTAGGTTGGCCATCCATATCAAATAATCTAAGAAGAAGAATAATAAGCATAGATTCTAAGGAGGGAGCCCCCTATAGTGGCAAAGCAATTACAAGGGAGCTCCCTTTGAGTGGCCTGCGGTTACATTTACATTAATTTGTTAATAATTTTATAGTAAGACCTTGGGGTCTTACCATTTTGTATCAGAGCCATGTGGGACCTAGTCATGTGGGAATTGCTCAAAGATCTTCATCAAATCACTTCTGTGCATGAGTATCAAAATCAGTTTGAGGATATCACCAAACACAACACAAGATTGGATGAATTAATTCTCATCAATGGCTTCATTAGGGGATTAAAAGAGGAAATTAGAATGGAGGTGACAAGGTTCAATCCCTATACCATGATGTAGACCTATGGATTGGCAAAATTAGCTGAAGATAAAATTAATGCACAACAACGATTAGGGAAATCACTTATGGAAAAATCATCGACCACTTACATCGCTCCCAAACCTATGCATAATGGAAGAGCACAAAGCACTTACACAACCCCCAAATCTAACCGAAATTTATGAATTAAACATCTTAGCTTTGAGGATATGAAGGAACGACAAGCAAAAGGACTCTGTGATAATTGTGATGAACAATTTGGACCCCACCATAAATTTTCTACACTAACATTGTATTTATTGAAGTAAGTTGATCCCTGTCTCTCCATAGAGCAAGTAGATGAGGTAGTTGTATCTGAAGTGACCAATGCACCTACTCACCGTAATGAAGACAATGAGGTCGATGTGCAAGAAGAGATTGATGTACCAAGCAAGGATGAGGTAGACATACCCAAAGTGATCAATGCTATCCAAACATACACTCTACAAGACCTACACATACCTTCCCCACCAATAGTGAGTTATTGCCATATGACCAAACCTATTTATAACCAACGCAGAGTGACTACACACTCCTTATCTGTTGGCTCTACCAAGGAACCAAAAAAGGATATGAAATCATTACCATCACTTTTGATGCATCATTCTAAAGTATTTGAGGAACCCCAAGGGTTGCCCTCCCATTTTCATCATGATTATCCTAAGGAAGATTCTACTATTGTTCTTGGCAACCCCCCACTAATGCTTCATCCTTATCGATATTCTTGCCTACGAAAGGATGCCATTAAAAGAGTCCAAGAACTTACACAAATCCCTCTTGGAAAACAAAGGACAAAGCTTCTCACTTTGAGCTTTGAGGACAAAGCTCTTTTTAAGGAGGGTGGCATGTTAGGATCCTCAATCCTAACATTATTAGTTAGTATTAGTTAGTATTATTAATCATTTAATTATTATATTATTAAATTATAAAATGAACCATCACAACCCTTCATAACGTGAACCATCACATCTCTTCATACGTGAACCATCATGTCTCTTCACCAACGTAGCTTTAGGGTAGATATATATATTAGGTTGGCCATCCATATCAAATCATCCAAGAAGAAGAATAATAAGCATAGATTCTAAGGAGGGAGCCCCCTATAGTGGCAAAGCGATTACAAGGGAGCCCCCTTTGAGTGGCCTACGATTACATTTACATTAATTTGTTAATAATTTTATAGTAAGACCTTGGGGTCTTACAAAAAAAACCCTTGGAGTTTTTGGGTTGACCAAAGGGCTTACAGATGCCTTTGGTGTCTTTACTACACTCTCAAGCATAGAACACCTTAATATGGATGATATTGAGAGGCTCAAGCTCTTCCACACCCTCTAGCGACGTTAGGCAATAGGTACCTGGACCAATATTTTTAGATATGATGTAAGGCCCTAGCCAATTAGCCACAAATTTGTCTTGCATATCAGGCGGGAAATTCAAGTTTTGTTGGTTCTCTTTCAGCACAAGATCCCCAACTTCAAAGTCTCTCTGGTGGACTTTGACATTGTAAGCTAATTTTAATCGCTCCTGATAAACATGGAGATGCTCAAGGGCATTCACGCGATGTTCATCGAGCAACATCAATTGATCGAGGTAAGCTTGCTGCGCGGTGTCGTCATCGATGAACTCCTTCAATGCGACGCACAGGGTTGGAATTTCCAACTCTAAGGGTATAATGGCCTCATTGCCATATACTAGTGAAAATGACATTGTCACAATGGGTGTTCGAATGCTAGTCCTGTAAGCCCATAATGCAAGGGGTAGCTGTATATACCAATCCTTATAATAATCATAGCTAAAAGCTGTGGTTAGCGCCTGAGATAAGAAAAAGCCAATAAAAATCAGAACTCAGGGCTAAAATTATGGGGTCCCACCGTGATCACCATCTGACCTAATCACGGAGCGTGCACCTAGCTATTGTATTGATCTATATCATCATGAAAGCATAAATATTCACACAAGTACATAAATTGAACAAAAACAATGTAAGGTTTCTTGTATTAATCTTTGAATGAGCTTTGATTACAAAAATGCCCTCTTAGGGTCACTTGAAAGATGATACTGATATTACAATTGCCAATGCCCTCAATAGGGTAGGTGCACTTATAGTGCTTTATTGATTAGTCATAAACTGCCTTGGGGTGGAGCTGACCCCCTTCTTCATGATGTGGAAGGATTATGACATAAGCTCCTATTGCACCTGTCTCCCTACGAACAAGAAACAATGACACACGATTAAAAATATTGATAGCCTCTCGTGATGAGGCCCTTTAAGGAAATATGTATGTAAATGCCATTAAACTAGTAAAACAAGAAAACATAAAGAAATATTTTAAACCATTCTAATTTGATAAAGAATTATACTACAACATGAAGGACATGAATAAGCAAATGATGCATGGATCAAATATCAAGTTAGGAGCAATAAAATGCATAAAAAATCCAATATAATCCTACTTAATACAATGTATAAAATAACTAATTCCTACGGTCAATGTTTCTCTAAATTGTAATTAAACCTATGAAAAGACTAATATAACTAATCTATGTGGTCAAAAGCAAAGCAAGTAAGGTGATCAATCACCTGTTGCAAACCGCAACTATGGTGGGTGGTCTGCACTATGAACCATGAATAACAGCTACGATTTAACCTCTGATAGGTTTACCCTCAGAATTAGGGGCAGTGGGCTTGACCTCCTTATCCAAATTCATGTTCAAGGGTCACCTTTGTTGTCCTCTAATAGATTTGGTGGTCAAATCGCTGTGAAGGGCCTTCGTTTGCCCGAATTTGTGTTTCTTGAATCTCCTAGGCACCTAGGGCATCAATGGCTAATTGTGTTGGAAGTTAAAAAGGGTTTTACTAGAAAAGGGGGGTTAAAATGTTTTTACAACTATAAGCTTTGGATCTTACCTTTTACCTTCATGGACGGCAGCTGACTCGATAGGATTGGACGACATGGATGGCATGGAGTTAGACTCCTAAGTTAATTTTTCCTTTCCTCCCTATTATTCCTCCTTCCCTAAAGTATCTAGATTATGGTTATTAATCTAGTATTTAAGCTTTGTAACCAAGGGTTTGAATAATGAATTTTGTCGCATTTTTCATTTTGGTTAATAATCTCTAGCTCCTAACTTTGTGCCATTTCATTTCCAATATCTGGTATCAGAGCCGATGGACACGAATCCCAAGGAGCAGGCTAGACAGGTGGACACAAAGCCCGAGGTGATCGACAAGTAGACATGAATCACGAGGAGGTCCAGGAGGCCCACAGATCGATGAGCTCGAAGGAGGCCCATAGGATAGCATGGATCTCGAGGAGATCAGAGCACATAGACCGAGGAGCTAACCAGACTAACACATGGTGAGCAGACAGACTGACATGTGGTGAGCAGATAGACTGACAGAGATGCGACAAGTGGTGGACACATGTAGGAGACAGACATGACATGTGGCAGACACACGTGGGAGACAGAAGCTACATGTGGCTGACAGACGTGGGAGACAGACGCGACAAGTGGCACGTGACAAGTGGTGGATGACGAAGGCAAAAGGCTCGATCGACGATCGCTCGAAGGCAATCGAAGACCTTTGTGTCTTCAAAGGGTTTTAAATCCTTACATTGGCTACGCACAGCCAATGTGGGACTAAAGTCCCGTGTTTTTTTTTTTGGAACTGCACGGCCACGACATTTCAAAGGAGGGAAGCCTCCTTTGGCTTCCATCGGGCCACGTAGCCCGACTGGGTTGAGGAGCCAGTCTAAGACATAGCCGCTCGCTTGATCACGAGTTCGACTCCCACCCGCTGCCTTTTTTTTTATTGATTAAAGTTTTTTTTAAATTTAGTTTTTTTTTTTTTAAATTCAAATTTATTTCCATATTTAATAAATCAATTATAATTGTTTTTTTTTAATTCTTCAAAAAGAACAATTATTTTTTTTATTAAATAAGTTTATAATTTTTTTTTAAAGAAAATATAATAGTAGAAATTGCCTAAGAGGCAATTTTCTTGTAAAAGGTAAAGTTTTTTGATTGATTCAGGGAATCATCAAATTGAGATTAAAAATCCCGAGAGGCTTAATTTTGTAAAAAAAAAAAATTGTAAAATTGTAACTACGCATTGATGATAAGACCGAATGGTTGTTATCATGCCTTATGTGCAATTTTAGCAAGAGCAAATCCAGAAATATTTGATGATAGAGTAAGGAGTTACGGAGTCCATGTTGTATTTAATGAACTTCAAAATGTAGTAATCGCACATCAAAGGCATCCTGACTCAAGGTACGAGGTTGATTTTGAAGACAATTCATTAAGGAGTGAATTTGAGCAATCCGAATCAATTGCAATTGAACATCAAGAAACTGAATATACTCATTATAATAATTCAGTAGAATTTCTAGAACTAGATCCACCATAGATCATTTTGATTAGCGATGAAGAAGAAGAAATAGCAGACAATTTTGTTCCTCAAGAAGTAGCAGCACCATAGCAAGAGGAACAAGCCATCAGTGATAGAGTGAGTCAAGCCAGATTTGACTTAAATTTGTAATCTCTTCTTTCAAAAAGCAGAGTACTTTTTTTGTAGGCGAGAAATAAAAGTGTTTTAGAAACTATGGACTCAAGAAACAACATACCTATTCCAGAATTTAATGGATATGACTACGAGTATTGGTCTATCAAAATGAAGATCTTGCTCTTAGGGAAAGGTTTATGGGACATAGTAGAAGAGGGTTACACAGAACCCACAAACTGGGCAATTTTAAGAGCCACAGATAAGAAAACACTAAAAGAAGGACAAAAGAGCAACTCTTCTGCTCTTTCTCATCTTCAATCAGCATTGGAGAAGAATATATTCCCTAGAATCGTTGCTTGTACAACTACACAAGCTGCCTGGAAACCTTTACAAGATGGATTCCACGGTAGTGATCAAGTGAAGCAAGTGAGGCTTCAAACACTAAAAAGAGATTTTGAAAATATTAAAATGAAAGAAGATAAAAAAGTAGGTGATTACTGTGTCAGAGTAAAAGCAATTGTTGATAAAATGGTTACACTTGGTGAGGATATTAAGCCTGAGACAATTGTAACAAAAGTGTTGTGAACACTTCCAAAAATATGGAATCATGTTGCTATGATCATAGAAGAATAAAAAAATCTGTCCACTTTTTCATTTGATGCCTTAATCGGATCACTAATGTCTCATGAAGATAGATTATAGGAATCTACTTCCACCAGCTATGGAGGCGATGATAAAGCCTTCACCTCAAATGAAAATACTAGAAGAGGATGTGGAAGAGGCCAAGGCAGAGGTCAGAGACAAGGTAGAGGCAGAGGCAACTCCAAAAGAGGAGGCAATCAGAACAGAGGCAACTCCAATAGACGAGGCAACTCCAACAGATGAGGCAATCAAAACAGAGGTGGAAATCAAAATCTAGGAGGAAATTTAGGACAAAGTGGAAATCAAGGGCGAGGAAGTGACAAGTCCAAATCAGCTTGTTTCAACTGTGGCAAGACAGGTCACTTTACTCGTTATTACTGGTCAAAATCTTCTCAAGATAGTAGTAGTCAATATGGAACCTATGGAGAAGAAGATGAACAATCTAATCTTTTTCTTTCATATGATCAATCAGAATAAAATCTCAATGACACCTGGATTCTGAATACTGGTTGCTCAAACCATATGAGTGGCAACAAAAATCTATTTGCTACTCTAGATTCCTCTTATACATCCCAAATCAAATTAGGGGATGATAAAGCTTTGCAAGTCAAAGGCATCGAAACCATGGAAGTTCCAATAAAATGAGGACTCAAGACAGTGAATGACATCTACTACACTTCAAAGCTTCAACACAATCTGCTAAGCATTGGGTAAATTATGGAGAACAATTACAAACTTGTTTTTGATGAAGGAAAATGTCTCATTCTTGATAAAAACAATTGTAATCAAGTCATCACATAGGTTCCTATGACCAAGAATTGGTTATTCCCTCTCAATTTTGGTGAGCCAAGGGGAGCTAAACTTGCAAATCTAGCCATAGACAATCCAAGTGTACTTTGGCACTTGCGATATGGTCACCTTAATTCTGCTAGCTTGAAATTACTAACTTCTCAAGCTATGGTGATAGGACTTCCCAAAATGATAGAACAGAAGGAAGTCTGCGTAGGATGTGCTTTGGGAAAGCACTCAAGATCAAAGTTTCCAAAAGGACAAGCGTGGAGAGCCAGTTATCCACTTCAGTTAGTACATTCAGATATCTGTGGTCCAATGCAGACAAAGAGTCTAGGAAAAAATTCTTACTTTCTCACTTTCATAGATGATTTTTCTTGCATGTGCTGGATTTATTTCTTGAAACATAAAGATGAAGTTTTTGATTACTTCATAGATTTTAGGAACAATGTAGAGAAACAACGTGGGAATTATGTAAAATGTCTTTGGACAGATCGAGGAGGTGAATACTCCTCAAAAAAATTCTTGGGATATTGTAAAGCAAATGGGATCAAAATGCAGTTCACCACTGCTTATACCCCACAAAAGAATGGTGTAGCCAAAAGAAAGAATCACACCATTGTTGAGATGGCAAGAACAATGCTTCAGACTAAGCATCTGACTAATATATACTAGTCTGATGCTATAAGAACCAGTGTATATATTCTAAATAGAAGTCCAACTTCTAGGTTAGATGGTGTCACTCCTTATGAGGGGTGGTACGGAAGGAAACCAAATGTAAAGCATCTCAAATTTTTTGGTTCTTTAGCATATGCACACATTCTTGATGAGAAGAGGAAAAATCTTGATCCCAAAAGTCAAGCTTGTATATTTATAGGGTATTGTGAGTCTACTAAAGCTTATAGACTCTACAATCCCAAGACCCACAATATTATCCTTTCCAGGGATGTAATTTTTGATGAAGGGGGAGAATGGGGTCATCAATTTTTTTTATTGATGATGGATCCCAAGATGTAAATTCTACACAGATTTAGCAGGTACAACAAATGTCTCCAAAGAAGAAAGGGACACCCCCTCCAAGCTCAAGCAAGAGTACTACAGGTACATCAGACACCAGTGCAAGTCATTCTCCACAAAGATATGTAAGTTCTTCACCAATGGAAATTGACTCTCCATCAAGAGGTAGAAGAACTTTACAACATCATCCATCATATCAAATGTTGGATCAAAATTTCCAGCGAAGATTCACTAGAGGCCAAGCTAGTGAAATGAATACAGTTTTGCAAAAACTTGAAAACTTGCAATTGTATGGGGATGATGACTCTCATGAACCTAGAGGAGATGAAGTCAATTATGCTTTATTGACTAGTTCACGGCTAGAGCTAGCTAGCTATGAGAAGGCATGTAATCAAAATATATGGCAAGAAGCCATGGTAGAGGAAATCACCTCTATAAAAAATAATGATACTTGGGAGCTAGTCAAGCTACCCAAATGTAAAAGATGTGTTGGATGTAAATGGGTCTACAAGACCAAGTACAATGCTTATGGAAGCATCGAAAGGCATATGGCGAGACTAGTAGCATAAGGTTTTACTCAAAAATATGGCATTGACTACGATGAAACTTTTACTCCTGTTGCAAGACAAGAGACAGTCAGATCAGTTGTTTCCTTAGCAACACATAAAGGATGGAATGTTCAACACATGGATGTAAAAATCTCTTTCCTAAATGGATACTTGATAGAAAAGGTGTATGTTCAACAACCTCAAGGTTTCCAGGAACAGGGAAAAGAAAACCTAGTTTGCAAATTGAAAAAAGCACTTTATGACCTCAAGCAAGCACCAAGAGCTTGGTACTCATGCATTGACGGCTATTTCAGCAAGTTGGGATTCATAAGAAGCAAAAGTGAACCAACACTGTACTACCTAACACATGGAGTAGACATTCTCATAGTTTATTTGTATGTGGATGATCTAATATTTATGGGTAGTAACACTAGAATGAATACAGAGTTCAAAAACTCCATGATGAAACAGTTCGAGATGAAAGATCTTGGTCTAATGCGATACTTCCTAGGTATGGAAGTGCATCAATCAAATAGAGGGATATTCATATGTCAACATAAGTATGCTCGAGACATGATCAAGAAATTTTCCATGGAGCAGTGCAAATCAGTTGCAACTCCAATTGGACATGGGATCCAATTGAGAAAGGAATACGGAGCACCAAAGGTTGACATGACCTATTACAGAAGCATGGTCGGGAGTTTGATGTTTCTCACTAACACAAGGCCCGATATTCAATATGTTGTTTCTCTAGTTTCAAGGTTTATGGCAAGTCCATATGAGCTGCATTTACAAGCAACTAAAATAATCTTAAGGTATGTAAAAGGTACATTGGATTTTGGAATCCATTATCACAAATGTAATTATGTGAAATTAGTTGGCTTCAGTGACAGTGATTGGGGCAGTAAGATAGATGATAGGAAATCTACATCAGGGAACTGTTTTAGTCTAGGATCAGGACTAATAACTTGGAGTTCCAAGAAGCAAACTGTTGTAGCATTGTCATCTACTAAGGCTAAGTATATAGTCATCACTCATGCTAGTACTCAAGCCCTATGGTTGAGAAAAATCCTTGAAGAGATTGGAGAAAGTCAAAGTGGTCCAACTCGACTGTATTGTGATAATATCAGTGCCATTCAGTTGGCATACAATCCAATCCACCATAGCAGATCAAAACATTTTGATATGAAGTATCACTTTATTCGAGACATAGTGGAACAACAGATAGTTGAGCTGAAATATTGCAGCACTTTGGATAAAATTGCAGATATCTTCACCAAAGGCATGGCTAAATCTCAATATATAAAGCTGAGAGACTGTATAGTCAGTCCTCTCAACTTTAAGGGGGAGAATGTTGGAAGTTAAAAAGGGTTTACTGGAAAAGGGGGGTAAAAATGTTTTTACAACTGTAAGCTTTGGATCTTACCTTTTACCTTCATGGACGACAGCTGACTCGACAAGATTGGACGACAAGGATGGCAGGGAGTTAGACTCCTAAGTTAATTTTTCATTTCCTCCCTATTATTCCTCCTTCCCTAAAGTATCTAGATTATGGTTATTAATCTAGTATTTAAGCTTTGTAACCGAGGGTTTGAATAATAAATTTTGTCGCATTTTTTCATTCTGGTTAATAATCTCTAGCTCCTAACTTTGTGCCATTTCATTTCCAATAAATTGGTATTTAGGTGAATAGTAAAGGGGCTCTCAAATGCATAGATTTAGTATGCAATTTTACAGGGCTTCGCTAATCTCTTGATCAATTAACTCTCTCTCTTTTTTTCTCCCCATTTGGAGGGGGTATTTATAGCATACCCCTAGGGCTAGGGGTGATTTCACGGAGAAGCCAAGACCAAGAAGGGTGGTTGGGACAGTTGGGATGGAAGCCTCTAGAATCTTCCATCCTTCAACTGCCTCCTTCTAGATATTTTAGCCGTTCCAACCGATTTGGCTCAGATGGAAGGCCTAATTGAACTTCAGTTAAGACTGCAGGTCACAGTTGTGGTCCAGACTGCAGACCGTAGGTGTCAATCATGGTTTATATTGGAGACCGCAGGTCTGGGCTGTGGTTCATATTGCTTAGGAAAAAATGCCTAAATTGAGTGGTTAGAACCACTACTCTATCTTGGAGTCTATCCAAGATCCTCCATATGGTTTTGTAGCATGTCCATATGAGTAGTCACCCTCGACATGACGCATTTTAGGTGTCTACAGAGTCATAAGTAGAGATTGGTTTATTCTTTGAAGATAATTTTATGAAGTGAGTTATGTTAAATCTGAATGGTTGAGATGATCTTGTGATGAGTTAGGGTTTTGAAGAAGTGATTAATTAAATATTGTGGTGTTGGATATTATTTTAAGAATGGAGCAATAAGGTGTATTTGAGATTTAATTTATCTTTGTGATTAAGGTGAATTGTGAAAAGTGTTAGAGTGATAATTCTTGTCATCTAACTCTTTGTACTTGGAAAATAAGTGTTTATGATTGTGGTAGATTTGTATGGTCTACTTCTACATCAAACAAAAGGTATGGGCACATTCTTCCTTGGTTGAGTTGATTGGTTGGTTTTTTCTAGAAAATAACTTTGGAGTGAAAAGGACTTGATTAGGTTTCCTTATTGAGTTGTTGAGCTATTGTGAAGTGAATGCTATGCACCTTGTTTTATAAGCATTGTTGTTGAAGTGATTAAAGTTGAGTGAAGATCTTGAACTAGGGTTTGCAAAGAACATGAGTATCATTGTTATGTGAGATTGGTTTATAAGCATTGTTGTTGAAGTGAATGGTTGAGTGAAGAACTTGAACTAGGGTTTGCAAAGATCATGAGTATCATTGTTATGTGAGATTGGTTGATAAGCATTGTTGGAAAAATTTTGAGTGAGTGTTCATATGCTTGGACTAGGGTTTGTGAGCAAGGATTATTTCATTGAGTGATTGGTTGAGTAGAGTTGGTTGAGCCTAGTCAAGTGGATGTGTGAAGTGATAGTTCAAGTTCTATGAAACAAATTGTTCTATATTCTAAATTGATTTGAGAAAGAGGTTGAGTGTTGATGAGTGTGAAACATATTGAGTCTCTAACAATTCTCTATATGTTTCTGTGATAAAAGAGAGATTGAAAGTGATTGAGAGTTTGTGAGTGTGAAGCATATTGAGTCTCTAACAATTCTCTATATGTTTCCAAAAGAGTGATTGAAAGTGATTGAGCATTGAGGTGAGAGTGAAGCATATTGAGTCTCTAACAATTCTCTATATGTTTCTAAAAGAGTGATTGAAAGTGATTGAGCATTGAGGTGAATGTGAAGCATATTGAGTCTCTAACAATTCTCTATATGTTTCTAAAAGAGTGATTGAAAGTGATTGAGCATTGTGATGAATGTGAAGCATATTGAGTCTCTAACAATTCTCTTTATGTTTCTATGAGATTGGACAAGTTCTAGTGTGGACTTGTTGAGCATATTTGAGGTAAGTCTTTGAGAAGACTTGTGGATATATTTGTGTGAGCTTTTATGGAAGCTTACAATACAGATTGAGAGCAGATTTGGATAAGTTCTAGTGAGGACTTATTGAGTAGATTTGGACAAGTTCTAGAGAGGATTTATGGATAGATTAGTGTGAGATTTTGTGGAAGCTTACAAGGCAGATTTGAGACAAGTCTTTGAGAAGACTTGTGAGCAGAGTTGATTGATTGATTTGTTCAAACCTTGAGTTAAGGTTTGGGGCAGATCTAGCAGAGTTGATTTGAGATTGGATCAAGCTTTGTGTTAAGGCTTGAGGATAGAGATTGAGGATAGATTTGTGCTAGACCGAAGGACTATGTTTAGTGCAAGATCAGAGGATAGATATTGAGGACAGATTTGTGCTAGATCGAAGGACTGTGTTTAGTACAGATTTGAGGATAGAGTTTGGTGCATATTTGAGGATAGGTTTATGCTAGACCAGAGACATAGATTGAGCAGATTTGTGCTAGAACGAAGGACTATGTTTAGTGTAGATTTGAGACAGAGCTTTGAAGGTGATAGAGTATAGAGGATGATAGTATCCAGTGGATAGAGATCCATTAGCTAGGGTAGTGAGGATAGGTGTCTTCAGTGGATAGAGATCCATTAGCCAAGTAGTGGGGGTAAGGTTCTTCTAGAAGATCACCGGTCAGAGCAAGAGGAGAAAGGAGTTCTCCTATGGATAACGATCCACGAACTCTGTTATTAGGGGATGGTGGAGATCCATGAAATCTCCTTTGGACAGAGGTCCATAAACATTGTAATAGGGAAAGGATTCCCAAGAGATTGATTGAGAAAATTTTAGTGAAATATTTTCTCCAGTGGAGTAGCCCACATTGGGTGAACCACGTTAAATTGGTGTCTCTATTGTGTGTGATGATTTGTGCATTGCTTTGGTTATTGCTATTGATATTGCCATTGATTATATTGGATAATACTATTTGGGAAAGAAAAGTAAAAAGTGATCTTATATTGTTCACCCCCCTCTTAGTATAAGCTTGTGTTCTTCAATTGGTATCAGAGTTGGTTCCTTCGGAAAAGGTTTAACAACTTGAAGGAAGATCTTACAAGAACACAAATGGCAAAGAAAGGCAAAAGTAGAACCATGAGACACAAGAAGAAAATAACACACATGGTCATGAAAGAAAAGGAAGATGAATTTGATATTGTTGTTTTGGGAGGAAAAATAGAAATAGATTCAAGAGATGAATCAAGCAGTGGAGAAAAGATCATATTGATAAAGTTTTGTACCAGATGTAGGAATACAGGTCACCATGCAGCTTATTGTCCACAAGAAGGTGAAGAATATTTTGTTTGTGGTCAACTCGGTCATGATGCAGGTTATTACAATGGGTTTAGTAGCGGTGAAGATGAAGATGATACTCTTGGAACTAAAGTCCTAGAGGTTGGTTCAGAAAAGGATAACAGGGACAATCAAAATAGGTATGAAGAAGAAACTCTACTTTCAGTAATAGAAGAAAATACTCCTATTGAAGACCAAATAAAAGAGAGAAATTTAGAAAAAGAGGAGGAAGCTACTCTTAAGGAACTTGTTAAGTTGAAAAAGGAGAACTTAGAATTAAAGGCTCAAATACAAGAGGATGAGAAATGTAAGACAAAGCTTCTACAAGATCTCTCTGACTTGAAAGTTAAGGTTGAAAAGGCAAGGAGAGTTGAAAAAGATATGGTTGAACAGTCAAAGGTAAAAGAGCAAGAATGTAAAAGACTTAGTGTTTATCTCGAAGAATTAAAAAGGGAGAACTCAGGATTAAGGGTTCAAGCTCAAGAAGATGAGAAAGCAAAAGCAAAGTTTCTACAGGAACTCACCAACTTCAAAATTAAGGTTGAAGAGGCAAGGAAAAATGGAAGAAGGTATGGCCAAAGAATTAAAGACAAAAGATCTAGAGTGTGAAAAATTAGAACATGAGATAGTTTCACTAAGGATGGAAGTAAAAGGCTCTAAGGACAAGCTACACAAGTTTGAGGAAAATTCAAAGACTTTGGACAGGATTATCAATGCACAAAGATCATCAGTCACCAAAATAGGACTTAGTTTTGAAAAAGAACAAGGAAAAAAAAAGTAGAAAAAGGAGAGTCAAGCTCAAGCACCAAAAATGAAGAAGCTTCAAAAATAAGAATGAAATAGAGAGTGAGACTTCTAAGGATAAGTTGGACAATAGAAAGTTCAACAAGGAAAGGAACAATGCACAAATAAGAAATATATGGAACATGAAACATGATAGGGTAGAAGAGACTAAGAGACCAATGGGGTCAAGACAAGGAAATTTCAATGGACGATGTTTCTCATGTCACAGGTTTGGGCACATGGCTTCACAGTGCAGGACACATGAAAGACAAGAATATGGGAATTTCAGGAACAGATAACTTTTCCATGGGTATTGCTACTCATGTAATCAGTTTGGTCACAAGGCAATGAATTGCAGGGTTCATGATAGGAAAGGATATGGCTTCACCAGGAGAAATCCCAAGACATTTGCACCTCCAAGGATTAATAACATTAAGTGTTATAAGTGCAATAATGATGGACATACAACAAAGTGGTGTAGAGCAGACATTCCAAAACAAAGTATGAACATGAACAAGAATAGGAACAGGAACATGAACAAGAATATGAATACGAACATGAACAGGAACATGAGTGAGAAAAGGAACAAGAATATGGATATGAACATGAATAGGAACGGGAACAAAAATATGGGCATGGACATGAACAAGAACATGAACATGGACATGGAGAGGAACAGTAAAAGGAATCATAAGGATCAGATAAGAAGAAAAGAGGACAAAGGTAAAGACCAGTGCTTGTTGGGAGTAGAAATACTCCCACCCCAGAATTAACCACCTCAAGAGGAGGTGGGGGAGGGGCTAAGCTAAGAGACTCATTCTTAGCCCCGAGCCCCAAAGGTGACCCTTTGCCATTGATGTCAAAGGGGGAGATATTTGAGTAAGGAGGAGAGATTTGGTTTAAGGAGAGAGCATTGAGATAGGGAGAGCAATGTCCTAGGGGGAGCAGAACAAGAAAAAAGTCAAGTGTTTGGTAAAAATAATTTGGGTTGCCATCAATGACAAAGGGGGAGATTTTTGGACATTTTGAGTCCATGAAGTTTTCATTGATGTCAAGGAATGAAGTTGTCATTGATGTCAAGGAATGAGCTACCGTTGATGTCAAAAGGTCAAAAGGAGCAATGCAAGAGGTTGATGATAGATGAGCTCCATAATGTTTATTTTTAAATATTATGTGGAGCATGATTTTAAAGGTTTTTCTTTGAAACCAAGGGTGGCAAAAATAAAAGGTTTTCCTTTAAAACCAATGGTGGCAAAAATAAAAGGTTTTTCTTTAAAACCAATGGTGGGCAAGTTATAAGGTTTTTCTAAAAACCAAGGAGGCTTTTAGTTTGGTTTAAAAGGCCCAAAGTTTATTTAATTATTAAATTATAATATTTAAATTCTAAAAGAATTTAAATTATTATATTTAATAATTATAAGGCCAAAGTCTAAGTTTGGCACCGACATTTTTGCATGTGAAGATGACGTACTCCCTCCGTCGATGTAGGAGATTATTGGAAGGCGTATGGTATTTAAACCATAGCCTTTCCAAAGGCCAAAGCATCCATCCTCATTCGCTAATGTTAACGCCTAAGACTCGTGCACATATTTCGTAGTGACAGTTCATGCAACGCATGGTTTTCGAAAAGTGAGGGTGAAGGAGCCTTTTGGCTCGTGGGCGCTAAGGAGGTCAAAGCGCGGTAGGTGCTTGGTGGCTCCAAGAGGAGCATGTGGCTCACACGGCGTGGAATCCATGGCCAAGGCGCTCATTGGAGAGAAGTGCCAAGTTTGACTCCTGCGCATGCTAAAGTGGTAACATTTTGGTTTATGATTTAATTTTTGCATGGGCTAAAGTTTAAGTTAGGAGAAATAAGGTGATAGTTTTATTTTGGAGGATTAGCCAAAATTCATAAGGGAAATATTATTAAGTTTTTGAAAGGTTATTTTGTTGAGATAGATTTGAGGGTAAAAATATTTTTATCTTAGAAAAAGGGAAAATTATTTTATTGCATTGTTTTACAAGTGAGTTATTTAATAAATGCAATATTAAAGTAGGGAGTCATAAGTAGAGATTGGTTTATTCTTTGAAGATAATTTTCTGAAGTGAGTTATGTTAAATATGAATGGTTGAGATGATCTTGTGATGAGTTAGGGTTTTGAAGAAGTGATTAATTAAATATTGTGGTGTTGGATATTATTTTAAGAATGGAGCAATAAGGTGTATTTGAGATTTAATTTATCTTTGTGATTAAGGTAAATTGTGAAAAGTGTTAGAGTGATAATTCTTGTCATCTAACTCTTTGTACTTGGCAAAGAAGTGTTTATGATTGTGGTAGATTTGTATGGTCTACTTCTCATCAAATAAAAGGTATGGGCACATTCTTCCTTGGTTGAGTTGATTGGTTGGTTTTTTGGAAAACAACTTTGGAGTGAAAAGGACTTGATTAGGTTTCCTTATTGAGTTGTTGAGCTATTGTGAAGTGAATGCTATGCACCTTGTTTTATAAGCATTGTTGTTGAAGTGATTAAAGTTGAGTGAAGATCTTGAACTAGGGTTTGCAAAGAACATGAGTATCATTGTTATGTGAGATTGGTTTATAAGCATTGTTGTTGAAGTGAATAGTTGAGTGAAGAACTTGAACTAGGGTTTGGAAAGAACATGAGTATCATTGTTATGTGAGATTGGTTGATAAGCATTGTTGGAAACATTTTGAGTGAGTGTTCATATGCTTGGACTAGGGTTTGTGAGCAAGGATTATTTCATTGAGTGATTGGTTGAGTAGAGTTGGTTGAGCCTAGTCAAGTGGATGTGTGAAGTGATAGTTCAAGTTCTATGAAACAAATTGTTCTATATTCTGAATTGATTTGAGAAAGAGGTTGAGTGTTGATGAGTGTGAAACATATTGAGTCTCTAACAATTCTCTATATGTTTCTGTGATAAAAGAGAGATTGAAAGTGATTGAGAGTTTGTGAGTGTGAAGCATATTGAGTCTCTAACAATTCTCTATATGTTTCTAAAAGAGTGATTGAAAGTGATTGAGCATTGAGGTGAATGTGAAGCATATTGAGTCTCTAACAATTCTCTATATGTTTCTAAAAGAGTGATTGAAAGTGATTGAGCATTGAGGTGAATGTGAAGCATATTGAGTCTCTAAAAATTCTCTATATGTTTCTAAAAGAGTGATTGAAAGTGATTGAGCATTGTGATGAATGTGAAGCATATTGAGTCTCTAACAATTATCTTTATGTTTCTATGAGATTGGACAAGTTCTAGTGTGGACTTGTTGAGAAGATTTGAGGTAAGTCTTTGAGAAGACTTGTGGACATATTTGTGTGAGCTTTTGTGGAAGCTTACAATACAGATTGAGAGCATATTTGGATAAGTTCTAGTGAGGACTTATTGAGCAGATTTGGACAAGTTCTAGAGAGGACTTGTGGACAGATTAGTGTGAGCTTTTGTGGAAGCTTACAAGGCAGATTTGAGACAAGTCTTTGAGAAGACTTGTGAGCAGAGTTGATTGATTGATTTGTTCAAACCTTGAGTTAAGGTTTGGGGCAGATCTAGCAGAGTTGATTTGAGATTGGATCAAGCTTTGTGTTAAGGCTTGAGGATAGATATTGAGGACAGATTTGTGCTAGACCGAAGGACTGTGTTTAGTGCAGATCAGAGGACATATATTGAGGATAGATTTGTGCTAGACCGAAGGACTATGTTTAGTACAAATTTGAGGATAGATTTTGGTGCATATTTGAGGACAAATTTGTGCCAGACCAGAGACAGAGATTGAGCAGATTTGTGCTAGACTGAAGGACTATGTTTAGTGTAGATTTGAGATAGAGCTTTGAAGGTGATAGAGTATAGAGGATGATAGTCTCCAGTGGATAGAGATCCATTAGCCAGGGTAGTGAGGACAGGTGTCTTCAGTGGATAGAGATCCATTAGCCAAAGTAGTGGGGGCAATAGTTCTTCTAGAAGATCACCAGTCAGAGCAAGAGGAGAAAGGAGTTCTCCTGTGGATAGAGATCCATGAACTTGATTAGGGGATTGGTGTCTCCTTTGGATAGAGGTCCATAAACATTGTAATAGGGAAAGGATTCCCAAGAGATTTATTGAGAAAATTTTAGTGAAATATTTTCTCCGTGGAGTAGCCCACATTGGGTGAACCACGTTAAATTGGTGTCTCTATTGTGTGTGATGATTTGTGCATTGCTTTGGTTATTTCTATTGATATTGCTATTGATTATATTGGATAATACTATTTGGGAAAGAAAAGTAAAAAGTGGTCTTATACTGTTCACCCCCCTCTCAGTATAAGCTTGTGTTCTTCATAAATAAGATCATTAGATTTGTTTGCATAGATTAGACATGAAAACACTTAAAAAATATCTTTTGTGTGTCTTTCATTAGTTTTAGATCTCCCTTGTCCTTTCTATTAATCCTATGGTTTCAAACTTTAGGAGTAAGTGAAAGCTTTTGAAATCTAGTGAGAATCCTATAAAGGATGATCATATTGATAGGGAGAATCCCATTATAGAGGAAGTATTGGAAATTTTGAGTTAGTTGTGTTGGCATTGGTGTCAAGAGTTAGTTTCAGGAATCAGTGCACGACTTGGCAAAATAAGGGTTAAAATATTTATATTTTAATACCAAGAGATCTTGTTTAAGAGCTCCACATTATTGGTCAAAAGGATGGTTAAATACCCTAAAGAAAAGGCCTAAAAGGAACAATATTATAATATTCATTATTATAATATTAAATATGGTCAGAAAAGGTTTGAAGGTGAAAGAGGAAAACACCTAGGCCCAGTGGAAATAATATTATAATATTTCATTATAATATTAAAAGGTTTAATTATGCCTAAGGTAGTTTATAAATAATTTATAATATTTATATTATAAATTTATTTATAAAATAATATTTTTTATAACCCAAAGTTGGGTTGGGTGCCAAAAACAATTTAATTTTTATATTCTCCACCAACATGGGAGAGAGGGAGGCATATGGTATAAATACCATAACCTTACCCCTAAGAAAGCAAGTCTCCAAAATTTATTAATGCATGCGATTTTGGTGTGAATGCGAAAGATTTTTGTGAGAAAACAAAGGACAAGGTTATAATTTCATTTGCCCCTGATATTTGCGAAAGTCAAAGTGTTAAAGGTAGAAGGGACAAGCAACCAACCAACGGTTGGGCTAGTGGTGAATCCAAGGTGTGCAAAGTCTTTGGAACATAGAGGTGTTGCATTCGATTCCCGTCAATGACATGGGATAAGAGCCTTTTGGCTCTTGGCAGGCAAGGAAGAGTCAAAGCACTTTTAGTGCCTTTGACTCCCACATGAGCGCTTAGCTCACACGACTAGGAAGCCATGACTAAGGTGTTGCAGGCGCTTTGACCAGGGATCAAATCCTACAGGAGCGCACAAAGAGGTATTAATTTTTTAATTAAAATTTGCATTGCCTAAGGTCTTTGGTGGTGCTAAGGCGCATGGTTTGTTTTGGCGCTTGGACTATAGTGTGAAGAGAAAATTATTAGCATGTGGTTTTATTTGATTTTGTTAAAGTGATTAGGGAGTTAAAAGGGTAAGGTAATTAATTTTTACCTTAGAAAAAGTGAAAAATATTTTTATTGAGGGTTAAAATATATTGCATTGTTTTATAAAGTAAATTACTTGAAAAATGCAATATTGAGTAGGGAGACATAAGTAGTGTTTGGATTGCTTCATGAATTAAATTTCTGAAATGGGTTATTGTGAAATTGAATGGTTGAAGTCTTTATTTGATAAAGGTTGGAGATAATAAGGTGTACTTGAGTTTTGTTAATCTTGTAATGTTGAATTAATATTGAGAGAATATTTGGGTGAAGATTTTTGCTATCTAACCATTGATATTGGCAAAGAGGTTGATTGTGATTGAGACAGGTTTTGAGGTCAATTCTTCATCAAATAAAAGGTATGGGCATATATTACTTTTGAGTGGAATATTTTTGGATGTTGTGAATGCTAAGTTGGAGTGAAAAGGTTTGTTTGATAAGCATTTTTGAGTGAACCTTCATGTGCATGATTGATGAATATTTGTGAGAACATTTGAGTGAGAAATTATGAACTATCTTGAACTAGGGTTTGTGAAAGAACATAAGTATCATTGTTATGTGAGATTTTTTGATAAGCATTGTTGTAAATATTTGAGTAAGCTTTCATGTGCTTGATTAGGTTTTGTTAAAAAGACCATGAGTATCATTGTTATGTAAATTTGGAATCATCTTGAGTCAAGGTTGAGTTCCATAGTGTGAGTTGTTGAAAGCATTGTGAAACACTTGTTTAGGGTTTGTAAGAAAGTTGTGTTTCATTAAGTGATTGGTTGAGTGAAGTTGATTGAGCATAATTGATTGAGAGTGTTGGAGTAATAGTTCATGTTTTGTAAAACAAATTATTCTTTATTCTTAATTTATTTGAACAAGAGAGATTGAAAGTGATTGAGCATTGTTGTGTGAGAGTGAAATGTATTGAGTCTCTAACCATTCTCCATATGTTTATGTGATTAAACAAGAGATATTGAAAGTTATTGAGTATTGTTGTGAGTGTGAAACATATTGAGTCTCCAACCATTCTCTATATGTTTCTATGAGATTAAAATAAGATTATGTGTGAAACTTGTTTGTGTGATTGAAGAGGTTTTCTGTGAAATATTGAGTTGATTTGAATAAGATTTTGTGAAATCTAGTGGATATATTTGAGTAAGTCCTAGATTGGACTTAAGGATAGATTTGAGTAAGATTTTATGGAAGCTTACAATGCAGATTTGAGGTAAGTCTTAGGGAAAACTTGTTGAGCATATTGGACAAGTTCTAGTGAGGACTTGTTGAGCAGATTTGAGGTAAGTCTTGGGGAAGACTTGGTGAGCATATTGGAAAAGTTCTTGAGAGGACTTGTTGGATATATTTGAGGTAAGTCTTTGAGTAGACTTGTAAGCAAAGTTGATTGATTGATTTATTTAAACCTTGAGTTAAGGTTTGACTCAGATATAGCAGAGTTGATTAGTGATTGGATCAAGCTTTGTGTTAAGGCTTGAGGATAAATTTGAGGACAGAGTTTGGTGACAAGAGACAAATTGAGCATATGTGTGCTAGACCAAAATATTGTGTTTAATGCAAATCAAAGATAAATATTGAGCAAATTTTTGCTAGACCGAAGGACTGTATTTAGTGCAGATCAGAGACAGATTGAGTAGATTTATGCTAGACTGAAGGACTATGTTTAGTGCATATTAGAGATAGATATTGAGAAAATTTGTGGTAGACTGAAGGACTGTGTTTGGTACAAATTTGAGATAGAGATCGATCATATTTGTGGTAGATCGAAGGACTATGTTTAGTACAGATTTGAGTAGAGCTGAGAGCAAGCTTTGGAGGTGATATATAAGAGGACAGTAGTATCTAGTGGATAGATATCCATTAGCTAGGGTAGTTAGGACAAAGGTCTTCTGAGTGAGGATAGGAGTCTTCAGTTGAGAGATATCCTCAAGCCAGTGTAGTGGAGGCAGTAGTCTTCTACAGGATCACCAACCAGAGAAGAGGAGAATGAGTTCTCTAGTGGATAGAGATCCATGAACCAAATGAGGGTATTGGTGTCTCCTATAGATAGATATCCACAAACTTGATTAGGTTATTGGTTTCTCCTTTGGGTAGAGGTCCATAAACATTGTAATAGGGAAAGGTTTCCCAAGATATTTGAGAAAATTTTATTAAAATTTTTTCTCCGTGGAGTTGCCCACATTGGGTGAACCACGTTAAATTTGTGTCTCTATTATGTGTGGTGATTTATGCATTACTTTGATTACTGCTATTGATATTGCCATTGATATATTGCATAATATTTTTTGAGAAAGAAAAGTAAAAAGTGGTCTTATATTGTTCACCTCCCCTCTCAGTATAAGCTTGTGTTCTTCAGGAAGAAGAGGACATAGAGAATAATGATGACATTGAACCTATTGAAGGTCCTCATGGTAGGCTCACCTTCAAATTATTTGATCATATCTAGAATTTCTATAAGCAACACAAACAAGCCTTGCATAAGGCCCTAGATGAAGACACTCACTTTGAAGAAGCTAGTATGACTCATCATCAAACCATTTCATCTCAAAATGTTCATATCAATATATTGTCTAAATATTCTCATAATGTTAATCCATTTAATAAACCTACATATGCCGCTACGATGACCACCAATGTTGGAGCAATTTTGCAAGTTACTCCAACTAGTAGTGCATCTCTAAATCATGTTCAATTTTCTTCTCATTCTATTCCTCCTTACAACATTTCTTCTATTTCATCAAATGTGAGTTATCCTCCACAATAAGATACCACATAAAACATCCCATATCATAAACCATATCATAACAGTTTTAATGTTTCTAACATTAACCAAACTCTTTTTCAAAAATTCACCTATAACCCTCTAATGAATCAAAGGACATTGCACAACAACAATCCCGATATGCAAAGCTTAACAAGTGTAGTGAAACAATTGGTGTTAAAAATGGACATGCTTCAACCTTCATGTTTCACTTATGACTATAAGGAAATATGCAATCAACCCCTAGACCCTATGGTCACCACCAATTCCTACTCTAAGCATTTTCTAATAATGATTTTACCTATTTATAAGGGAATAAAGGTTCTAATTGAAAATTTAAGGATGTTTAGAACAACATGCCATGATATTATATATGATGATATGTTGTTGCTAAAAATGTCCCATAAGAGCATTGGTGGTATGGAATTGGAATGGTATTATCAACTACCTCATCATTCTTTAAGAAACTTTGAAGAAATAGTAAAGTTTTTTGTTCAGCAATTTGGAGCTTATGTGGAGAAAGAAGTAACCATCAAAGATTTATACCTTTTGAAATAAGGTAAAGATGAAAGTTTCTTGGAATTTTTGTATTTATGGAGAAGTTTGGTTGGACGGTTAAGATACACCTTACCTCCTCGATTCATACTAGAGATATTTATTGGTAATTTGCAAGAGCAGATCTCATATGAGTTGGAAACAACAACAATTACATCTTTTGAACAAGCAATAGATTTGGTAATAAGAGTAGAGAAGGATCTCATTCGAAGAGGTCAACTCAAGTTAAGGAAAGAAGAAGATAAGACCATAAAATTCAATACAAGAATAAGCATATAGTTTGTGATGATGTAACAGGTAACAATAAAATCATTAATATCAATACTACTAGTTCCTTGTAAAATATGGTACTTAGTATACCTCAAACCCCCCCCAAGAAACTTTACAAGACTCAATAAACCTATTTCTTCGATCCTTAAGCAACATTTGGAAGCTAAGATGATCGAACTACCTCTCATAAGGCAACTATATACCATAATATTTTGGTATAAACCTGGTCAGCATTGTGAGTATCATAGAGTGGATGGGCACATTACACACTCATATAATAGGTTGAAATATGTGGTTAATGACTTAATAGACGGGGTTTGTATTGTCATAGAGGACTCACAACCTACCCCTAACCAAAAACCTCCAAAAAATCAATCTCCTACTCAACATACACCTACAACTAATCGAGACATGGGGATATTACAAAATCCATACTCAATCATCAACAACAAACAACCAACCAGGTATCTTATAATAATGTACCACCACCCTACAAAAATATGGTTGGTCTAATAGTAGCTACTACAATACAAAAAGATCAAGCTCAACCAACTCAAAAATATTAGCAGGGGACAAGTTATACATCCAACCAACCTTATAGACCACCTTTAGTTTTGAAGAGTACCCAAAAAAGGAGCACATGTGTGGAAAAACCAACCTTAGTGTTGAAACCACAACCAAAAGTCTCTTTTGACATACAAAAATAGTTAAGTAACACACCTACCAATATATTCCTCTTAAATATTTTGCAAACTTCTCCTATTCATAGGGAAGCCTTGTTGAAAATTCTATGCCAATAATGTTTCTCGCAAGATCTCCCCCATAGTAACCTAGCCAATGTCATTGGTTCTCTTGAGATAAATAACATATCATTTTATGATGACAATATTCCTTCCTCAAATTTACAAGGGGATTCTCCTCTTTACATCATTGGATATATTGGTGAAAAACTTATAAATAGAATATTGGTAGACAATGGTTCCTCCCTCAATATATGCACTTATAAATTCTTACAAAAATTTGGATTAAGGGAGGAAGATTTAACCAAATCAGATGTTATCATTAAAAATTTCAACAATGAGTCCCAAGAGGCCTATGGTATTTTATCCCTTCCCCTTAAGATAGGACCCAAGATCTTAGACACCTTGTTTTATGTGGTATCTTGTCCAACATCTTTTAATCTTCTTCTAGGACGCCCTTGGATTCAAGCAACAAGGGTTGTACCTTCTAATCTTCATCAATGTTTGAAGTATAAATTTAAAAATCAGCTTATCACCATCCAGGACAACCCTCATCCATTCTAATATTGTTTAAATGTTAAGCAAGCTCAATATAGCATCAATTATTGTCCATCTATTTCTCTTTCTTCTACTTCTCTTTATACTTATTCTTTTCCATCATCTAATATCACCAAGAAGTTTGAAAATTTAAAAATAAGTGAGGATCCACCAATCATAATCTCATCACAGGATCAAGCTAATATGCTCGATGACAGTCCTCTTCTAGAATTTTCCAAGCTACCACATTCATCCGTAACTATGGGTTTACCTAGTAAAAAGTGTGAAGTAGTGCACATTGGAATGTGTAACTTTGTCTATGCAGGTGCATCCCTTGAAGAAAAGATACGTAGTAGAAACACTTTTTAAGTAGAGAAAACATTTACCCATTGTTATCTATCCAATGACTACCCACTTCCTAATCAGATCCTATCGAGTATGGGATATGTAGGTAAGGAATTGAGGCCACAAAATAAAGTTATTCAAGAGCATTTGGAAGTTGGGCTTTGGCCTAAGAGATGTGGCATAGACTACATTCCTAATAAAACCAACCCTTACCAATAGATGATTATCAACTTGTCACTTATGCTAAATTCATAGATCATAATGGCTTGGAGTGGAGTGATTAGCATAAGGGACCTCCTTATCCCTCTAACATATTGTTTTATAGTGAGATAACTTTGGTGTACCTAGAGTTAGTTGTGACCCCAAGGGAGTATGTTGAAGGAGATACTCTTTGTGATATGAATCATGAAGATGTTTTCTTAAATATCTTCTTTGATGGGTCAATCCTTGTGTCGCTCATGTTGGATCTTCTAGTTCTCAAGAGGATTCTATTCCTATGTATCTTGAAGATCTTAAGCGATTAGGGGTAGTTTTACCTATTGCTAAGAAAGACAACACAATCCAAGAATGTGTTGAATTTTGTCTAGATCATTTAAACCAATTAGATTTATTGGATGAAAAGCACATTCATGCTTTGGAGAATCTTCAAGCCTATCAGAATAGGCTCAAGTGATCTTACTCTAAGAAAGTTTGCACTCATTCTTTTGAGGTTGGGGACCTTTTTCTCAAGGAAAACCAAAAGAACACTAATTCTCAATCAAATCTGAAAGGCAAGTTTTAGCCCAATTGGCTAGGCCCCTTTGTCATTACGACTAAGTTTGGCTCAGGAGCCTATCATTTAGCATCGTTATATGTTAAAGATATTAAAAAACCATTGAACATAATGCACTTAAAATGATATTATGCATGATTCTGCATCTTCATTTGGTTTGCTTGCTCATATTGGATGATTTCCTACCATGATTTTGCTTGATCATATAGATTCTTGGGGACTTTGCGAGGATGGAAAGTGATGAAACCTATTTAGGTTCTAGCTCACATGCATTTGCAATCATACTAGGGCTATGATGCTTAGCGAATCCCCAACCTAGGGCATATCTTCACACATTTTTCATCATTATTTGCTCATGTATTTTTATTCTCTTCTCTTCTCATATATTCCTTGAACTTGAAATTTTCAATAATTTTTAAAAATCCACAAGTTAAGAGATATATTTCTTCATCTCTTGTATGATTTTTACCCTTTGAAAGTTTTAATCATTTCTTCTTTTTCTCCAAGACAAAGGATATACATTCCTTCTTCTATCGACTCATCTTGGTTTTGATCACACTTTTTTCTTCTTGATATTTTGATTGTTAAGGGATCCTCGTGGGATAGGGTAGATACCACATGAATATCACGTATGGTGTTCATACGACCATTGAATCTCTTATGCACATATCTTAGCTATTGAAATTTTAAAAAAGACACACACAATGTTGTTCACTTCTTTCTTTTCTTCTATCTTCTTTCTATCTAATATGTGCACATACACATATTTTTATGTTGTGTTTTGCTTTGCTCACTCATATTTTGCACACACCACATCCTTATTAGGTTGTGCTTCTTTTGGCAAATAAATCACATCATTGCATCCATTATAAGGATAGCTTCATGGTCATCAATGAGGGGCAACCTCCATTCGACCATGTGTGAGCATACATCCTAGCAAGTATCTCTACAACTACAACCATTACCAGGTATCACTTCACCCTTTATCACTTTGTGAGAATAAAACCCTTACGAGATAGCTTCATGGCCACTAGCAAGGGGTAGCCTCCACATCCAATCATTTGTGAGCATACATCCTTACAGGATTTCGCTCATTTTTACCTTTTCTTTGTTTTCTTTATTTCCTTTTGATCTCTTTGTAACTTTGTTTCTCTCTTATTTATTCTTACTGTTTATTTCTATCATTTTCTTCTTCTTTTTTTCCATCACCTTCTTCTTTCCATCCGCTCATTTGCTTGTTTCATTTGCATTTATTTTAGCTAGATTTCATACATGCATTTCATTAGTTAGATTTATTTTTTTATGCATGCATTGCATTCATTATGTTTGTGATCATAATGCATAACTAAAATGAATAACAAGGCACTCACATAATGCACACACATTTTACACCATAAACAATAAAAGAAGCATGTATTACTCGTAAAGTTTAGATTGCATGTCAATCGATCAATATTTTTCTTTTTCTTTTTGCTAGATTCTCTTATTCTTCTATGTTTGTCGTTTTGAGTTTCTTCAAGAATTTTTCATTCCTTCTAAAACTCAAGCAATCACCCTAGCCATAGAGATATTATTTTCATTAATGCCTTGTTTAACATATAAATTTGAGTGTCTAATATGATACCATTTTTGGAGCGTCCCTTCTTCTAAACCGACCATCCCTTTTTGTGATTGCCATTTTTTGCTTGTAGGTTTCTACATATTTCTGTAACGTATTTATTAGGCCATAAATGCATCAAAGAGGGGGAAAAATGTAGACATGGAAAATTGACCCATTAAGAAGAGTCATTTTCCTTAGATCCTTAGTTTTTCCCTTAAAGTTACCCAAGGTAATATTTGAGCTAACTTTTCCCCTATGAAATATTCTCCATTCCTCCCAAAACCTTTATCGTTGGATCGTGCTGGAAAAGAGCTTTTTGACAATATAATTTGTGTCCCAATATAACATCATTTTGTCCCCAAAAATGCAAAAACATTGCATGTGGGTCTAGTTGTCTTACCCAAGATTTTGGCTAACCTCTATGACATTGTATTTTACCCAAGTATATGTTTTGTTTTCCCATATTTTTTTCCCTCAAAACCTCTTATAAATAGAGGGTTTGGACTTCCTTTTTATTCAAGTTTTCTAAGTGATCTTAGTGTGACAAGTTGTGAAGTTCTTTTGCAAAAAGTGCTCTTGACAAATCTCTACTTTTGGATTGTTGTGTTGCTTTGCATTTGTGCTTCTTGTGATTGGCTACCCTTGGTGAACAAGTGGAATCTTAACAACATGAGAGATATACCATTTTTGTCACTACCTTCACTTTCTCATTGCTCCTTGCTTTCTCCATCAGCTAATCAAGTTTTTGTGCATTGTTAGTATGTTTCAAGCTTTTATTTAGTATTTTGCATCACAATAGGCCAGTTAGGGATTGGGGGCAAGTTTTTTCTCCCAAAATCTTAATTTACATTTTTGCATGTTCCCTTCATGTTATTTTTATTTTTTTAGTATTTCATTTCGCTATTTACATTTGTTTCATCTCACTTTGTTTGTTCCAAAGGTCAAAAATTATTTCATTTCCAAATGGTCAACTAAAATGACCAAAGGATCTTGACTATTGTACCTCCAAGCTCAGTCACATACTGGCCGATGTAGGCTCCCAACCACTAATAAATTTTTCCAAGGATTTTGAAGCTATTTTGCAGGATTTGAAGTTTTTGGATATATCGAGACAAAAGTTAAAATATAGGATCAACTATCAGATCAAGTAAGTGCTCTAAATAGACTTCTTAGGTTGTTTGCTATTTTCTATTTGTTTTCTATCCATATATGTTCCAAATTTAGATCATAAATAAAGAGAAAAATATTTAACTTTATTTTTAGGCATTTAAAAGAGAATACATATAGTTTGCATCTTAGGTTAAATTTGTTTGTGCATTCTATTGAACCCTTGTTAAAAAGGAAAATATTTATCTATTTGTGAAACTAGGGTTTTAGTTCTCATTAAAATAAAAAATCATTCTAGGGTTAAATCCTTGTTTGATTGCATCATTTTTTGCCTTGCATTTTTCTTTAAGTCTTCATAGCTTAGATCTTAGTGAGAACAAATATGGGTGTTTGTTCAAATAAATACATCAAACATTCCATATTGGACTTGTAGGGAGTCCTTAAATCAGTCCTGGTAAACCCTTCAATCCCCCTAGCCCTCGAGAGTAGAGGATACAACATACACCCAAGGTCACCTCAGCTCCTAGTAGATCCAATCGAGAATCATACACGACATGGATGTTTTACATCCTCTACAAAAGTGAACTACATCCAAAGTTCTAAAACATTCCAAGACACCATTCTCAATGTTTGTATCCAAGGGTAATCTAATACAATGTCCACTCCACCCACTAGGACTTCATAGAGATCAATATGACAATTATATTCACCTATGGATAGATAGGAATTTCAAAATCTTCCATTACAAGTCATGATATCCTCATTAGCAATTTTTACCTAGATTTGATGATAACAATATATGAAACAATTTTCTCTTTTAACAACACTAGGGTCAATAAAATTATTAGTGCTATCAGAGTCTAATAGGATTAAAATTTTGTGCCCTTTGAGAAATCATTAGACTATCATGCATTGGGGTGTTGATATTCCTACAATGTTAATCAAAGAAAGGGTGGACATTTCTTCTTTGTAACTATTGGTTGAAGTTTCTACATCCACTAATTTTAGTAGCTCTTTACTGAATCCACAAGTTCATCCCCTATGTCTATATAAAAATGTAAAGCACTACTCATATGTAGAAGGTTGAGGTATTGGGTTTTGAATTTATCTCATATGGCCCACTTTTCATCACGGTTATAATAGAGTCTCTTAGGTCTATGGTTGACCATATCCTCTAGTGTTAGACTCTTGATGGATATTTTGGAGTATTATTATTTATGGATGCAAAGGTTCTATTTTGAAATGTAGGGGGTCTAAAAGCCTTATATTGAGCATTACATTTGTTCTTTAAAATTTTATCTAGACTAATACCCATTGTGTAGGTGGTTGGATTAAAGATTTGAATCTCATTTCTTATCTCTTCCTTAAGGTCACTAATAAATCAACTTGAAGAATCCATCTAGAAGAGCTTTAGTTCTCTTGACGAGCATCTTAAAAGCAATAATATACTCAAGCACAATGATTGTTTGTTGAAGCTTAGCGAGGGCACCAATAAAATATTCAAACCTTGACAACCCAAATTGACTAAGGAGTTTTCTCTTGAATTATATCCACCCAAGATTCAGGATTTTTTTTTGAAACCACTAGTATCAATGTAGAGCTTCAAGATCAAAATGAAAGGTGACTATAAAGATCCACTAGTCAAAAGAGGTTTCATGGAGCTCATACCATTGCTTGGTCTTAATCAACTAAATTTATGGCTATATTCCATCAAAACTTGAAAATCTATTTTGGGAAGTCTTAGAGTCATGCCTCTATTATTTTCCTTCACTAATTATCTTCCTTATTAAAGACCTTGGAAATTTTTGGTCATTCAACAATTTTTACCCTTCGAGAATCTAGGCTATTTATAACATACCCATCAAAATTTGGATTTGTAATTTTAATTATTCCAAGATCCTAACTCATATGGTGTCACATCCCACCTTGGAGGACTATTTTTAAGATGCTATTTGTGTAGTGATAGCTGGTTTTAATGCTTAATATATTTGCATTGTATTTGTCAAAAGAAAATGATGTTGCGTTGCTTGATTGCAGGAACATTTATTCTCGTAGGTGGAAGACTGACCACCAAGAGATGAGAAGGGAAATGATGACTATGACAACTCAACATGTAAAGCTCATATTCCTATCATCACTAGTTACCTCCCTGATGGCGGTGTTACTTGAGTATTACTCTAAAAAGTCTTGCCCAATCAAAGGAAAAATGGTGATGGGGGATACTGGGCACATGCATCGAGTGCTTGTATGCCATTTGTGTTTGATTTCATGATTGATTTGCATGAGTTTGGTTAATTGAATTTTATTTGAAAATGCACATTAAATAATATTTTGCATTTTTCAAATTATTTAAAAAAATATTATATATCATGCAATTTATGATAATTTAGTGAAATCTTAATTTGAGCAATTTTTAAAGTAAAAGATTTATTTTGTTAAGCATGCTTAGTTGGATCTAGTTGATCCTATTTTAGAAGGAAATTAGGTAGTTTGTGTTTTTATGAACTTGCTCAATTTTGATTGGATTAAAACATGGAAAGAAAAAAAAACTACCTTGAAGAATTAAATAATCAAGCTTTCCTGCACATGGCTAGTTTGGGAAGGTTGAAATAGTGGATAAGATTCTTTTCTTATCTCTATGGATTCCCTTTCCATTAAAATAATATATATTAAAAGCAACCTGCTCATGGGATAAGAAAAAGAAGATAAAAATAATAATAAATATATTTAGAAGCATCTTTTCTGAAAGAAAGAAAGCAAAAAATATATATAAATATTTTTTTTTTTTTTTATAAAAAATAAAATATATACTTAGAAATATCTTTCTTGTCTAAGAGGAAAGAGAGCTATAAATTTCCATAGAAGTTGTGAAATAAAGGCTAGCTTATGTTATGCGGGAGAAGAGGCTAGAAGGGGTGGACGGAAGGAGAACATTCAAGCAAAACTTAGTTTGGGGTTTGTGAAATCTAGGTGTGGAAGTTTCCTCTTCCTTTACGTATGATTAAATTGTTTGCTCCTCTTTACTCTATTACCTTGAATGATGATTCGTGTTAATATTTGGAGAGTTGTTTGTAATCCCATTGCTTTCTATTTTAATTTGGGTGTTCAAATATTATTGTTAATACTATCAAAATTGTCCAAAGGAGGGTATTATGTATTATATCATTGAGTATTGGAACCCTGGTATAGATGTAATAAGACCCCATTGCTTTAAAGCCATTTATCCAAGCTCGTAGAAGCCATGTTGGCCTTGATTGTCAATAGAATGTTTTAAATTGGAAAGTTTAATCATCCACTGGCCAATCTATTATGTCTTGCATGCCTCACTGTGACTCATAGCTCTAATAGTGACGTAGGAAGTGACCATCATTGTGAATGGTCATGGGAAAATTATGAAAGATAACTAATCACTGGAGTAGCTCATTCTTAGGGTCGACTGAATGTTTGGGTTGATCTGTAGAAAGAAATTTGAAAAAAAAATAGACCTTGTTATAGCACTTCTCATTCGATTTTTTCAAGAGTGATGCTTTGTTTTAAATCAAACCTTAGCCTTGTATATGACAATGTAGTAGACTCCTCTGCGTGAGCATGGTTATGAGAAGATATGGTGGTCTATGCAAATCATTTCTCATATGCTACATATGCTCTAATGGCATGGCATCGACAGAACTTTTGGCTCATTGATCGACCTTATAAAACAAACCTTTATTATGCTTGAATCATATAAATTCAATCAACTGTGCTAATTCCCATGTAATAGAATGTTGAGACCTCTGTTGGAATTTTGTTCCACTTTAATACCTTTTCCTTTGGCTGTAATTGTTTCAGAGTCATCGTTGTCGGCATACACAATGTCCAATCCTATGATTTGATGTTTGTTTATCTACATTGTAACATGAGGTCCACATTAAATTTATGTGAAAAATTCAACGAATGATGGCCGGAGTAAAATCTCTATGATATACCCGTTTGATGTATAAGCAATTGACGGTTCAACTATGCACTACATTCAATGCCTTTCTCGATCTTCCAATCAATGGTGAATTCTCTATCAAAATTGTTCTCTCAACCTCTGTTGACCCGCGCCCATGCCTTTGCTTGTTTCTTACTCTATGCTTGCTCAGATGAGAAGGTTTGATAAACTATTGTGATAGTAGGTTACCAAAAATTTAATTCATTATTGACTTCTCTTCAGCATAGTATATAACATGACTGTGGAAAACTATGGACACAAACCTCGAGCATAGAGAAAGGTAAGGGTTGCAATATACATGTCTGTTTATTAGGAATGAATTCTGATTTAAATGGGTTATTGGCTTCTTATGATAAACTTCATCAGGTGTAGTTTTATCACAAAATAATGGTCGTCGACTTAGTGCATTTAACCTTCGACAGTTTAAAATTTAAAGAAGTCTCCATTATACTTTATAATAAATATGATTTTTCATATGTTTTTGCTATGAGCATCGGATCCACATACTAATATTAGTGCTAGCTATCTTTAGGAAATTGGAAGGGGTCTTTTAGTCATAAAAGTGAATTATTTATTCATTTCCTTCAATTGTAAATATTAGTTTATTATCATAAAGTAGAATGATCTATATGACATGGAAATCATATGTTATTTTGAATTGAGATTTGAAATCTAGTAATTAGAATAACTGAATGAACAAAGTGAAATTATATATAGTTTGCATTTCTATTTCATTATATGTGTTATAATGAAAATTGTATCTGAAGTTAATCAACCAGAAGTATGAAAATTATCTTCTAGGTTTGGAAGGAAAAACCCTATTGAGATTTATAAAATATTGTATACTTAATTAACTTACGAAATGAGAATAGATAATGGCTTTACAACTTACTAAGAATATTTCCTTCCTATTTGTGATAGTAACTTTGCCTTAATTGAAGTAGAATTGTTTGATTTTGTATAAGAAGGAAACCAAATATTATTGGATATTGTTCTACTAAGTTTTTATGGGATATGTTGGATAATAGATTTGGGATCTATTACTAGGTAAAAAGGGAATGAACTCATAGTTTTTGTATGCAATATCTTGAGTTTTTAATGAGTAGAAACATTTAGTAAACTTTCAAATGTGTGATTAAACTAGCTTATGATTTATGATAAATTTGTAAATGGATAATCATCTAGAAGAATGGAAAATCTTCTAGTGTGGATAAGGATGGATTGGTGTCCATTCCTTGGGAAGAGGTATGGGACTCTTCCCTATGTTTGGTGATAAACCAAACAAATGATGATTGGGATTAAGAATTAATCCTTATTTATAAAAATATTAAATATGGATGAATTATTTATTCATGATTGGTGATTTCTTTGTATGTGATATACATTTGGCAAATGTGTGATGCATGATTGCATTTAAATTTGATAAGCATGTTTGCTTGTAATGCATTTGGCATACTTTGCATCTGAGTTGTCCTGATCCCTTCACTATCATCTCTCACTCCAAGAAGATTCAAGACATTCCAGAGAAGGACCGGACAACAATTATTGAAGACTATTATACTATTCATTTTGTATAAGCATGTTTTGAGATAGTTTCATTGTAATTATGGATGGCTGAAATTATTGATGTATAAACAACCAAGATTTGAAATATTTGATGTATTTTGGATTACATGCTTATGTATATTAGAAAATAAGACTTCTAATGTAGTATTCACCTCCAATATATGTTAGGTGATATATGATTTGGAAATTGATCAAGTAATGGAAATACTTTGATTAGTGTATTTTTGTCAAATGTATGATGATTAATGGATGTTTATAATTTCTATCTCTTATTGATTACATTAGTGTAAACTAAAACTTATGGATGACCTACACAACAATATGAGATAAAATAATATCCAACACCATCTACACCTTGTAAATGAGTAATTTTTATAATGGTGCTTAAGACAATATCCCAAGTCACATGTAAGTTTTCATGAGAAATAATAATATTAATGACTCTCTCCTTAATACTAGTCTTCATGGATAGTATGGAGAGGAGGGGATGATTCCCTTTGGGTAAAACTCCCAATTAATGGTAAAACCATTGAGATGTCCTCATGAAGGACTTAGCCATTGTATTATCCTCACATCAAATGGTGATGGTATGGAGGAATTAAAGGAGATGGTACTCCTATTTATGAATGGTTGTGAATGAATTTAAATGTGACTTTGGATTAATATTTTATGGCTTGGATCACTTACTGAGCATTTGGGATATCCTTGTCTTAGATCATTATTATACTCTTGACTCATTGAAAGGTGAACACGATTATTATATGGGTTAAAAAAAATTAGTGGATGAGAAGTAACAACTGGGGTTGTTACAGTTGGTATCAAAGCTCAGGCTAACTAGTAGATTCTAGTTAGATCTAGGTTAGCAAAATATTTGGGCATGAAATAAAACAACTCAAACATAAGTTCCATAACTCTAAATGATGCACACTTGGTAAGGACAAGGTCAGTACTTGAGATTACCGATGTCTGAGTTCCTATCCCCCATGAATAGATCCATAGTCATTCAAAAGTGGAAGAGCTAAGCGAACCCTCCTTCTATGGGTTTTAAGCGGTGTACCTTAGACTCTTTTGGGAAAATTACTCGACATCTATGTCTTTTGACTTACTTACTCCTTATTCTCAAGTGTGTATGAACAACAACAGAGTTAGTGGACTAAACTAGTGAATGAACCTAGTAGTAATAGATTACTTGAGAAATTATGATGAAATATAGTTGTCTAGAATTTCAACTACGAAAATCAATGAGAATTAATACAACTTTTTACTCCAGTAAACATGGCGACAAGCTTGAGAAGTAAGAAGAAAGGAACCTTGCAACAAGCTAATCCCGATAGTCCTGAATCCAGAAAGATAGGAGAAAGTTCTGGGAATTTAGACAAAGATATGGAGAACCTTACTGCCATGGTTTCCATAATGCAAGATCAAATTCAATAGATTTTGTAAGCTATAAATTCACAACATCACCACAACAACAATCATGAGATGGAAAATCCAGAGGTTGAGATTAGAGAGGATGAAGATCCCGAAGAGCATGAAAACAAGGCCCGCATGAAGAAAGAAATGGGCAATGACATAAAGCATATTAAAGTGACTAAGTTCATGGGAAAATGAGGAGAAGATGCAGTTGAGTCATGGTTAGATGAATTGGAACTTCATTTCTCCATAAGAAACTACTCCTCTAAAACTAAAACAACATTTGCTCTTTCTCATCTGGGAGGAATAGGAATTGATTGGTGGAATGCTTATAAAGATGAACATAAGATCTCACCTAACAAGTTGAAGTGGGAAGTTTTTGTGGAAGCTTTTAAGGATAGATTCCTTACAAAGCAATTTTATTTGAATAAATTTAAGGAATTCTTCGCATTTCAACAAGGATCAAGATCTATGGAGGAATACTATGAATAGTTTGTGAGACTCCTTAAATATGTGTCATCCTATAATCAGAATAATGAGATGAAAATACACAAATTTATCCTAGGAATGAAGCCTTGGTAAATTTCTAGGAGAGATGGATTGAGTTTACCAATGAAGACAAAGAAAGGCAAAGGATGTATAGTGAACCAAGAGAATTTCAACCAATGCTAATTTCAGCAATGCAACTGAAGAAAACTATTAGAAAAGGAGGAATGGTTTATGTAGTTAAACTCAAGGAAAAAGAGGAAATTCCAAAGGAAGAAATTATTGGAAAATTTCCACTATTGCAAGAATTTCATGATGTTTTTGTTGATGAGATACCTGGATTGCCACCTAAACATGAATTTTATTTCACCATAGAATTGATGCCAGGTACTAAGCCTATCCATAGAGCTCCTTATAGAATGAACCCCATCGAGATGCAGGAATTGAAAGTGCAACTTCAAGAGTTGCTAGAAAAAGGGTTGATAAAACCAAGTGTATCACCTTGGGGAGCACCTATTTTATTTGTGAAGAAGAAATATGGTTCATTAAGGCTATGCATAGATTATAGAATGCTAAACAAGGCAACCATAAAGAACAAATATCCATTGCCAAGGATAGAAGATTTATTTTATCAACTAAAAGATGCCACCATTTTCACAAAGATTGATCTAAAATCCGGATATCATCAACTAAGAATCCGAGAAGAAGACACACATAAAACCACATTCAAGACTAGATATGGGCACTATGAATTTATAGTCCTACCATTTGGATTGACTAATGCACCAACAAATTTCATGAATTTTATGAATAGTGTGTTTAGAAAGTAGTTGGATCGATTTGTGTTGATATTCTTGGATGACATTTTGATTTATTCTCGTAATAGAGAGGAACATGATAAGCACTTGAGGATAGTGCTAGAAATTTTAAGGAAGAACCAACTCTACGGGAATTTGTCTAAATGTGAATTCTATGTTCCACAAGTGCATTACTTGGGGCATATTATATCAACGGATGGGATCGTTGTTGATCCAAAGAAAATAGAAGCCATTTTGAATTGGCCACCTCCAAAAAATGTGATAGAAGTAAGAAGCTTCATGGGTTTGTCAGGATATTATAGGAGGTTTGTTAAGGACTACTCTAAGATTGCTTATTCAATAACCAACCTTCAAAAGAAATGGAAGGAGTTTAAATGGACAGAAAAGTGTGAAGAAACATTTAATTTGCTTAAACAAAAACTAACCTCAACTCCTATTCTGAATATTTTGGATCCCACAAGAAATTTTTTAGTTTGCATCGATGCCTCTTTGGAAGGGTTAGGAGGAGTTCTATCCCAAGATAGTTTTGTAGTAGCATATGAGTCTAGGAAACTCAAAAAGCATGAAGTTAACTATGCTACTCATGATTTAGAACTTGTTGCAGTTGTGCATGCCTTGAAAATTTGGTGATATTATCTGATTGGTAGACCATTTGAGTTAAGAACCGATCACCAGAGTCTGAAGTATATCTTCACTCAACCATTACTAAATTCTAGACAAAGAAGGTGGATAGAGTTCTTAGCAGAATATGATTTTGGTATTGAGTATATCAAAGGAAAATAAAATAAAGTCGTTGATGCCTTAAGTAGGAGGAAGCACATAGTTGCATTGACTCGTAGTCATGTGGATTTAATGGGGCAAGTCAAAAAGATGCAGTGTCAAGATCCTGAATGTAGTGAAATTCGGGTTAAGATAGAGCAAAAATTGAATGAAAACCAAGATTATAGCATGAAATATGGACTTTTATGCTTTAGAGATCGAGTAGTCATACCTAAATTGGGTGATTTGAGGAGATTGATCATGCGAGAAGCTCATAATTCTCCTTATTCCGCTCATCCTGGAGGAGCCAAGATGAGGGAAAATATGAAAAAGACCTTTTACTGGTCGGGCATGAAGAAATATATCACTGATTTTGTGGCACGATGTTTACAGTGTTAGAAGGTGAAAGTTGAACATCAACATCCAGTAGGAAAATTGTTTTCACATACTACACCCACTCACAAATGGCAAGTAATATCAATGGATTTTATTGTCGGTTTGCCAAAGAAAAAATATCATCATGATGCAATTTTTTTTATAGTTGATAAACTCACTAAGGTTGCACATTTCATACCAGGATGTACTACAAATGATGTTGTAGTTGTTGCCAATAAATTTGCAAAAGAAATTTTTAGGTTGTATGGATTTTTGGAGATGATTATCTCTGATAGGGATTCTAGGTTTACTTCTGAGTTCTGGCAGGCTCTCCATCGTGCAATTGGCACAACTTTTAAAATAATGCCCTTTTGTAATGAACTTAATTGATTCATGTATATAACAAAAGGGATGCCTAAATAAAAGGGTGGAAAAATAAGCCTTAAGAGGTATAAGGTTATATAATCATGCTTAAAGATGACATTCCAAGGATTCTATGAGTTGATCACGTATAGTGATTTTGTTATCTTAGTAATCCCATCGAGAAGATGTGGGTTGGATCTAATATCTATGAATAACCATTGTTGAGGTTATTTCATTATGATGGGTTTCCATATTCAAGGCATTCACCTATATACTGGTCTTGGTGGACAGTATGGTTAAGGGTGATTTCCCTTTTAAGAGGGATGAAACCTAACACTTGGCCAGCATTCTCATATCCGAGTGGTATGAGGGTTTCGTAGAAGCTGATCACTTCTACCTTGCTTCTGGATGACGAGATAGTAGTAATGTGGACGACAGCTAGGTCATAGGGTGGACGAGTGCTGACAAAGGAAATAACATAAGAGTATATAATTTAAAATGATCCCTAGAGAATTCCTCCCTAAATTTAGCCTATTTTCTCTGACTTACCACTAACTATACCTCCTTAATAATTTTCAATATATCCCTAGGTATTATATAGTTTGTAATCTGATTTTTCATGTGTAATATGATTTTAATTTCATGGGGGGGGGGGAAAGGGAGTTGAAGGGTGAAAAGACACTTTCCTTATTTATTTAATGATGCTATGTAATAATATAGGTTGAACTATGGACCACTTATACAAAGTGGAAACTATGCCAAAAACTATGTTTTATTGATTGTTATGTAATAATTGCAGGAAAACATAGAGGATTATGTTTAATCTAAGGGGGAGTATGTCACATCCCACCTTGGAGGACTATTTTTAAGATGCTATTTGTGTAGTGATAGCTGGTTTTAATGCTTAATATATTTGCATTATATTTGTCAAAAGAAAATGATGTTGCGTTGCTTGATTGCAGGAACATTTATTCTCGTAGGTGGAAGACTGACCACCAAGAGATGAGAAGGGAAATGATGACTATGACAACTCAACAGGTAAAGCTCATATTCCTATCATCACTAGTTACCTCCATGATGGCGGTGTTACTTGAGTATTACTCTAAAAAGTCCCACCCAATCAAAGGAAAAATGGTGATGGGGGATACTGGGCACATGCATCGAGTGCTTGTATGCCATTTGTGTGTGATTTATGTTTGATTTCATGATTGATTTGCATGAGTTTGGTTAATTGAATTTTATTTGAAAATGCACATTAAATAATATTTTGCATTTTTCAAATTATTTAAAAATATATATATATCATGCAATTTATGATAATTTAGTGAAATATTAATTTGAGCAATTTTTAAAGTAAAATATTTATTTTGAACATGCTTAGTTGATCTAGTTGATCCTATTTTAGAAGGAAATTAGGTAGTTTGTGTTTTTATGAACTTGCTCAATTTTGATTGGATTAAAACATGGAAAAAAAAAACTACCTTGAAGAATTAAATAATCAAGCTTTCCTGCACATGGCTAGTTTGGGAAGGTTGAAATGGTGGATAAGATTCTTTTCTTATCTCTATGGATTCCCTTTCCATTAAAATAATATATATTAAAAGCAGCCTGCTCATGGGATAAGAAAAAAAAAGATAAAATATAATAATATATATATTTAGAAGCATCTTTTCTGAAAGAAAGAAAGCAAAAAAAATAATAATAAATAAAATATATACTTAGAAACATCTTTCTTGTCTAAGAGGAAAGAGAGCTATAAATTTCCATAGAAGTTGTGAAATAAAGGCTAGCTTATGTTATGCGGGAGAAGAGGCTAGAAGGGGTGGACGGAAGGAGAACATTCAAGCAAAACTTAGTTTGGGGTTTGCAAAAGCTAGGTGTGGAAGTTTCCTCTTCCTTTACGTATGATTAAATTGTTTGCTCCTCTTTACTCTATTACCCTGAATGATGATTCGTGTTAATATTTGGAGAGTTGTTTGTAATCCCATTGCTTTCTATTTTAATTTGGGTGTTCAAATATTATTGTTAATACTATCAGTGTTGTCCAAAGGAGGGTATTATGTATTATATCATTGAGTATTGGAACCCTGGTATAGATGTAATAAGACCCCATTGCTTTAAAGCCATTTATCCAAGCTCGTAGAAGCCACGTTGGCCTTGATTGTCAATAGAATGTTTTAAATTGGAAAGTTTAATCGTCCACTCTCCAATCTATTATGTCTTGCATGCCTTGTTGCAACTCATAGCTCTAATAGTGATGTAGGTAGTGACCGTCATTACAAATGGTCATGGAAAGTTATGAAAGATAACTAATCATTGGAGTAGCTCATTCTCAGGGTCGACTGAATGTTTGGGTTGATCTGTAGAAAGAAATTTGAAAAAAAAATAGACCTTGTTATAGCACTTCTCATTCGATTTTTCAAGAGTGATGCTTTGTTTTAAATCAAACCTTAGCCTTGTGTATGACAATGTAGCAGACTACTCTATGTGAGCATGGTTATAAGAAGATATGGTGGTCTATGCTAATCATTTCTCATATGCTACATATGTTCTAACGACATGGCATTGACAAAACTCCTGGCTCATTGATCGACCTTATAAATAAACCTTTATTATGCTTGAATCGTATAAATTCAATCAACTATGCTAATTCCCATGTAACAGAATGTTGAGACCTCTCTTGGAATTTCATTCCACTTTAATACCTTTTCCTTTGGCTGTAACTATTTCAGAGTCGTCGTTGTCGGCATACACAATGTCCAATCCTATGATTTGATGTTTGTTTATCTACACTGTAACATGAGGTCCACATTAAATTTGTGTGAAATATTCGATGAATGATGGCCGGAGTAAAATCTCTATGATCTACCCGTTTGATGTATAAGCAATTGATTGTTCAACTGTGCACTGCATTCAACGCCTTTCTCGATCTTCCAATCAATGGCGAATTCTCTGTCGAAATTGTTCTCTCAACCTCTGTTGACCCATGCCCATGCCTTTGTTGTTTCTTACTCTATACTTGCTCAGATGAGAAGGTTTGATAAACTATTGTGATAGTAGGTTACCAAAAATTTAATTCATTATTGACTTCTCTTCAACATAGTATATAACATAACTGTGGAAAACTGTGGACTCATACCTCGAGCATAGAGAAAGGTAAGGGTTGCAATATACATGTCTGTTTATTAGGAATGAATTCTGATTTAAATGGGTTATTGGCTTCTTATGATAAACTTCATCAGGTGTAGTTTTATCACAAAATAATGGTCACCGACTTAGTGCATTTAACCTTCGATAGTTTAAAATTTAAAGAAGTCTCCATTATACTTTATAATAAATATGATTTTTCATATGTTTTTGCTATGAGCATTGGATCCACATACTAATATTAGTGCTAGCTATCTTTAGGAAATTGGAAGGGGTATTTTAGTCATAAAAGTGAATTATTTATTCATTTCCTTCAATTGTAAATTTTAGTTTATTATCATCAAGTAGAATGGTCAATAAGACGTGGAAATCATATGTTATTTTGAATTGAGATTTGAAATCTAGTAATTAGAATAACTAAATGAACAAAGTGAAATTATATATAGTTTGCATTTCTATTTCATTATATGTGTTATAATGAAAATTGTATCTGAAGTTAATCAACCAGAAGTATGAAAATTATCTTCTAGGTTTGGAAGGAAAAACCCTATTGAGATTTATAAAATATTGTATACTTAATTAACTTATGAAATGAGATTAGATAATGGCTTTACAATTGATATGCTTGTTGTGGTGCAGTGGTAAATTCCCTGGGTGCTGGTAGAGGCCGATTCAGGTTCCATTCCCCTTGTCTCCATCCTGCAGATATATGGTATAGTTAGGAATGTCCTATGTGCTGGTAGAGGCCGACAAGGCTCCATTCCTCCTATGCCCAACCTATTGAAAGTGGCACCCTGAAAGAGGTGTTTTCCACTATAAATTAAGAAAAGGAGGCCTGACCTTGGATATTAGACATTTTTCGTAGGACTGCCCAAACTACCGAACTCGTTTCGGCCATATCTCACTCATCCGGACTCGGATTGAGCTAAAATTTTGAGGGTAGATGCCTAAAAAACCCTAGAACGTCTCCACCAATTTTCATATCATTTGGAGCAACACAGATCCTAGCACATCCCTATGTGTGAATGATATATTTGGCAAGCGGCTATGCGAGGGTTTCATCTGGGTTGAGTGCAAGCAGCTCCAGAGGTTGGTTTTTAGGGCCTTCGGGCCCTAGCGGCCAATATTTTTGTGGTTTATGCTCAATATTTTAGCAGGAAATGTTGCAGGGGATACAATATGGGTTAGAAATTTGTCTTTCAATAGATCATACTGTGAACTTGAGTGACAACGGCTTCCAATTTGCTGCACAAAAGAAAAGTGAAAACCATACCTTTCCACGATGTCTAGGGCAAGGATTAAAGAGATCACAAAACAAGTTTCAAGCAGTTGATCAAAAAATGGCTCATATCTCAAGTGAATCTGGTGCTAAGGTGCACCCACAAAATAATTCTACTGTGAAAACCCCTATCAAGGGTAAGAATTTCGAAGACTCGAGTCCCAAAAATGAATTTTAGGGATGCCCTTCGTGGTGGACAAGCCTCAGCCCAATGCTAATATCAATATTAGGGCTTCCCATAAACCTCTAAGAATGCCTAATATTGATCCCAGGAAAATGGAGTCAGGATGTCTTAAAGCAGCTGATGGAACTCCTATTGTTAAGCTTGATATGGGTAACATTCAGACTGGCATTGAAGATTTGGAAAAAAGAGGACTAATTTGTCGGTTCGTGGGTTTTCGTCCGAGTCTATCTGCTTTCAAAGTCTGGGCTGCAAAAAGCTGGAAAACTAAAGGTGAGTTACAAATCTCTATTTATCCAAATGGTTATTTTCTTGTTTTATTTGCTAATAATGAAGATAGAGAGAAAACTTTTCAAGGGGGTCCTTGGTTTTTTGGAAGGGCAGGGCTTTTCATGAAGCCCCGGCATACTAAATTTAAAGCCGAAGAAGAGATGCCTTCTATAGCTCCCGTGTGGGTTAGACTCTTTGGCCTCCCTATTGAATTTTGGAATCCTACTATTTTTTCTTCAATTGGAAACTCTTTAGGAACTTTTATGATGACTGCTGATTGTACTCAAAATTTTGAACATATTATTTATGCTCGGATTTGTGTTTTAATGGATTTTGACAAACCCCTACCTAAAAATATCACATTACAATTTGGGGAAGACACTTGGGAGCAAGTAGTGGACTATGAGAACATTCCTTTTCATTGTAGAATTTGCCATGAATATGGTCATTTGGCCAGTGCTTGCCCAAATAAAATTCCTGATCAAAAGAAAGAAGATATAAACTCAGCAGGTTTCCAAATACCTAAGAAGAAGAACACTAAAAAAAACCAGTTATGAAGGATCAATCAAAGTCATCTGCTAATATGTTTGAAATCCTTTCCACAAATGATGTCCCAAGTGAGGAAGAGGAAATAATGGAAACTGAAATCTTAGAAACACAATTTAAATATGAAGGGAAGAACTCAGAGACAAACCAACAAATCAAAGGTTTTCAACAAAAAAAAAGGAGAAAATTTACACAAGAAAAACAATATTTCAAATGTCAAAACTTCAAATAATGCGAGTCCCAATATAGACTCCGTTGAACCATCTAGTAAAATTTTGGTTGTGTACGAGCATTCTTCAAGGTTAGAAGCCATCTCAGATTCAATTGGAATAAGTCAAGAAATAGGGAAAAAAAATTGAAGATGGATTCTAATCAAAAAGTAGGTCGCAAGACCAATCAATATCATATGGTAAAAGAAGGTGAAAAGCTTGTAGAGGAAGGTAAGATTAATGCCCTTCCCAAATTTTTTAGCCCTGGTATTAATGAAGATCATCACTTGGAATATTAGAGGACTCAAAGGGAGTCTTTCAAAACAAAATGAAATTAGAAGAATGATTCGGATAAATCATCCACATCTTGTTTTCCTTCAAGAAACAAAGATGTCAATGGAGGATATGGACTTAATTGCCGATAAAATTTGGCCAGTTGGAAAAGTGGTTTCCCTCGGTTCCCAAGGGACTTCGGGTGGCATTGCTTGTCTTTGGGACCCAAAAGAGGTAGTTATTCACCATATGGTTGGCAGTTGGGGTTTGTTGGCTATAGCTATTCAAAGTAGACATTCCAACCAGATTATGCTCTGCATTACTATTTATGCTCCGACTTCTTTGGAGGAAAAAAGAAGACAGTGGAAGGATATTACTCATATTATCTCTCATTTTCCTAAAGCTTGGATCTTGATCGGAGGAGATTTCAATACCATCCTCTCTCTGGATGAGAAAAGGGGGGAAATAGAAATTTGGACAAAAGAACTGACCTCATGAGCGAATATATTGCAAACCTCCATCTTGTGGATATCCAACCAGATAATGGCCTTATGACTTGGTCTAACAGAAGGCAAGGCTTAGCTTGTATAATGGAGAGATTGGATAGGTTTTTGCTCTCTAAAAATTTCTTAATCCATGGTCACATTCCTAAAGTGAAGACTCTTAATAATGTTGGTTCGGATCATTGGCCGAGTCATGGTGGAAATGTGGAAAACCAATGTGAGTTTCTCTCCTTTTCGTTTTCAATTAATGTGGCTTAGAGACATTTCCTTCAGACCTCATGTGCAACAATGGTGGAAGGAAGGTAAACCTAGGCATGGGACTAAGATGTTCTGTTTTGCCAAAAGACTACAATACATTAAATCCAAAATCAAGACTTGGAACTGGAAAGAGTTTGGGGATGTTCATAAAAAAAACATGAAGTTATTGCTCATATTGAAAATTTGAATAAGAAAATCCGTTTAGATGGCCTCACAGAGAAGAGAAGTGCAGATGAAATTAAAATCACAACTCAGTTAGAGGAATGGGAAAAAAGAGAAGAAATCTTATGGAAGCAAAAATCTAGAATTCAATGGCTCAAAGAAGGAGATCGAAACACAAATTTCTTCCACAAATCTCTTCTAGCTCGAAGATCTCACAACTTTATTTCTTCCTTAAAATCAGATTCTGGAGATGTTGTTTATACTTGGGATGGCATGAACTCTATTGTTGTTGATTACTTTTCCAATATTTTTGCTTCTACTCCTCTTGACTCAACTTCTCAACATAATGTTCTTCAAGCAATCCCTTCTCTTATCACTTCTGAGGAGAACTCTATTTTGACTTGCTCCTGTTACTATCAATGAGCTTCAACAAGTAGTTTTTAAAATGCAAAAATGGAAAACCCCAAGTCCTGATGGTTTTCCTATTGAGTTCTACCAAGAGTTATGGGATATCCTTCATGTTGATTTATTAGAGGTGGTGGAAGAAGCCAGGAAAGCCAAAGAAATTTTGAAGGTTATCAATAAAACTTATATTACTCTTGTTCCAAAAGCTCAAGAGGTTGATCATATCTCAGCTTTTAGACCTATTGCTTTATGTAATGTTCTTCTCAAAATCATTACTAAAATCATGGCGAGAAAGGTTGAAGCCTCTTTTGCATAAGATTATTTCCCCAGAGCAAGGGGGTTATGTGGAAGGACGTCAAATAGTAGATGAGATAGTTCTTGCTCAGGAAGCCATCCATTCCATGGATATGCAAAATTCTCCTTCCATGTTCATTCGGTTAGACTTATCCAAAGCTTATGACAGAGTGGATTGGCACTTCCTTATCAAAGTTTTGAGGCAATTTGGTTTCTCTAAGGATTGGATGGATTGGATTATGGGATGTATCTCTTCAGTTTCCTACTTAGTTCTTATCAATGGTAGGCCTTCTCGGTCTTTCCCGACTTCCAGAGGTATTAGGCAAGGTGACCCGCTATCCCCTTATTTATTCATCATTCTTGTTGAATGCTTGGGTAGGACTATAACCAAAAAGAGGGAAAACAAAACCCTTGAGGGAGTTACCATTGCTCATGGAGCTAGACCTATCTCTCATCTTCAATTTGTGGATGACTCTACTCTTTTAGGTAAAGCTACAGTTAAGGAAGCTTCTAATATTAAGCAAATCATTAGCTATTTTTCTAAGGCTACTGGGCGGTTGATCAATGAAGACAAATCTAAAGTTATTTTCTTTCACTTGCTCTGCTAGACAGGAATCCATGGTCTTGGATAAATTAAGATATAAGAAGACCTCTCTTCCAATCACTTATTTAGGTATTCCCATAAATATTCAAAGGCAGAAAAATAAATATTGGAATTGGTTGTTGGACAAAGTCAAGAAGAAAATTGGAAAGTGGACCAACAAGTGGCTTTCTTCTAGGGGTAGAATCACCTTGGTAAAATCAGTCCTTCAAGCTATTCCTATTTATGTTTCTTTCATTTTGAATATCCCAAAGGCTGTTCTTCGAGAATTGGATCAAATCAGTCATCGTTTCCTTTGGAGTGGTACTAAGGAGAAAAGAAAATGGGCCTTGGTGAAATGGGATACTTTATGTCTTCCTAAGAGTGAAGGGGGGTTAGGATTCTGGTCTTCAATTAATAACAACAAAGCTTTAGCTTGCTAAATTATATTGGAGGATGTTGCATAACCCCAATGCTCTTTGGGCCAATAATCTCCGTGCTAAATATGCTGAGAACAAAAGTCCTGAAGACCTTGTTCGCTATCAACTTCCTACCAAAGGTTCTCCCATTTTAGCAGTTCTTAAGACTGGTGAGGATTTGATAAAGAAAAAATTATTTTGGATCATTCATAATGGTCAACATGCAAATTTTTGGACAGATTCTTGGGATGGTCACAAGCCTTTGATAACTCGGTTTCCCGATTGGAGGCCTTGGATGGAGGAGCTTCACCGAGCTAATTGGATAAAGGTGGCTAATTACTGTCGGTACCATACTTGGTAATTCAAAGGTTGGTAGATATTGGATCCCTATTGAGGATTGGCCTATTCAAATCCCAGAAAGGCAAAGACAAGATATCCAAGGCATCCTTCATATGAGATCCCTCTCTTGGTCCCATGAAAAAGATTGTTTTGGATGGAACAACACTACTAAGGGTGAGTATTCAGTTGCTCAAGGTTATTTGACCTTATGCCATAATAATCCCAACCATTCTTCTGACATATTTTCTCGATTGTGGGCTCAAAATCTCCGGCCTAAGGTGAGGTTCTTTAATTGGCTTTTATTGCATCGTAGGGTGCTTACTTGGTGAGCAACTTATGAAGCGTGGTTTTCATGGCCCTTTTAGATGTGAAATGTGTGAAGAGAATGTAGAAAATATCAACCATATTTTTATTGAGTGTACTTTAGCCTCTGAGCTATGGAGGAGAATGGCCACTTTACTTGGCTTACAGTGGTCCAATTTTTTTACTTTTGAACAACTTTGGAGGGATTGGCCTAATCAAGAGGGTGTTGATCATTTTATTAGGCGATTAGTTTGGATGGGTTCTACCATTCTTCTTTGGAATATTTGGAATGAAAGGAACAACCAAATTTTTAATCAAGATAGGAAGGATATTCACTATATTTGGCAAAATACCATAGCCAACTTAGTTGAATCAGTCCATCAACTCCTTAATCACCCCCAAAACTCCCACCAAAGATGGGATCAAGTGATGCAAAGATTGAAGATTAAACCTTCTAAGGGCAACCAACTTAAAGGGAATGTGAGTATTAGTAAGATGGATAGGACTAGAAATTGGCAACCTCCTCCTAAGGATTTTGGAAAAGTCAATACTGATGGAGCCTCTAGAGGGAACCCTGGAAAAGCCAGTGTGGGAGGAATTGGTAGACTTTCAGATGGCTCCCTGGTTTTTACTTTTGCTTGAGAATTTGGGTATTCTTTCCAATAACCTTGTTGAGGGGTATGGTATCCTCAGAGGTCTTCAGGAGGCTACTAAGGTTGGATGGGAAAAGGTGTTAGTTGAGTCTGACTCTCAACTTATGATTAATCTCTTGAAGACTCCTTCTAAGAATCATAAGGTGGATTGGAGAATAAAAAGAATTATTGAGAAGATTCAGTTAATCCAGGATGGGATTTTTGAAAGTTGATTACAATCATGTGGTTAGAGATCAAAACAAGAGTGTTGATGCTTTAGCTAATTGGGCTTTGGACAAAGGTGATCTTACTTGTTATGGCCACCCTCCTATATGGTGGGCTTCTCAAATTAGGGAAGCTCTTCTTTCTATCATTTCTTTGGATGGCTCCGAGTTATGAAGGTACCTAGTTTCTTCTTGTTTTTTTTTTTTGCTTCTCTTTGGTTCATTCAGTTTTTTTTAGTTCCCTAGCTCATTCTATTCTTTATTTTGTTTCCTCTATTGATTCTTGCCTTAATAGTCTTCTGGTCTAGATAGGTCATTGTTTTGTTCATTTTTTTTTCTTTTTTCTTTTTTGTTTTTTTTGTTTAGTTTTTTAAGGTGGGTGGGTTCTTTTGTTTTGTTTTGTTTTTGTGTTCTTTGTGTTGTTTTTTGTTGTTCTTGTGTTTTTGTTGTTTTGTTTTTTTTTAATGTTTTTTGTTATTGTTCTTGTGTTTTTTTCGTTCTTGTTCTTGGGTTTCTCTTTGTTTGTGTTATTTCATGTTTTTATGTGTGAGTGTTTTCTATGTATTTTGTTTTTGTTTATTGTCTGTTGTTGGTTGTTTTTTATTTTTAATTTTATTTTTAATTTTTTAGGTTTTGGTTGTGTTTATTTTTCATGTTTTTTTTGGGTTATGTCTTTGTAGTGTTATGTTGTTTTTGTCTTGTTTGTGTTTTGTTATGTGGTTCTTGTGTTTTTCTATGTGGTTTGTGTTGTGGTTTCTTTTATCTTATTGTGCGTGTTTGGTTGTGCTTTTGTTTTTGACACACTCAAGGAGCATGTTTTTTATTTTATTTTATTATTTTTGTTGTTATTTACTTATTTTTAAATTGGTTTTGTGTGTTTGTTTGCTCCTTGAGTATGTCAAAGGTGGTAGGCCAGGTCCGAGTCCTGGGCATTTTTGGCGGAATGGATACCCCTGCCTCCTTGGGTCTTACCCGAAAGTGGCATCCCTTTTGGGATGTTTTCCACAAATAAAAAAAATAAAAAGATAATGGCTTTACAATTTACTAAGAATATTTCCTTCCTATTTGTGATAGTAACTTTACCTTAATTGAAGTAGAATTGTTTGATTTTGTATATGAAGGAAACCAAATATTATTGGATATTGTTCTATTAAGTTTTTATGGGATATGTTGGATAATAGATTTGGGATCTATTACTAGGTAAAAAGGGAATGAAATCATAGTTTTTGTATGTAATATCTTGAGTTTTTAATGAGTAGAAACATTTAGTAAACTTTCAAATGTGTGATTAAACTAGCTTATGATTTATGATAAATTTGTAAATGGATAATCATCTAGAAGAATGGAAAATCTTCTAGTATGGCTAAGGATGGATTGGTGTCCATTCCTTGGGAAGAGGTATGGGACTCTTCCCTATGTTTGGTGATAAACCAAAAAAATTATGGTTGGGATTATGAATTAATCCTTATTTATAAAAATATTAAATATGGATGAATTATTTATTCATGATTGGTGATTTCTTTGTATGTGATATACATTTGGCAAATGTGTGAGGCATGATTATATTTAAATTTGATAAGCATGTTTGCTTGCAATGCATTTGGCATACTTTGCATCCGAGTTGTCCTGATACCTTCACTATCATCTCTCACTCCAAGAAGATTCAAGACATTCCAGAGAAGGACCGAACACCAATTATTGAAGACTATTATACTATTCATTTTGTATAAGCATGTTGTGAGATAGTTTCATTGTAATTTGGGATGGCTGAAATTATTGATGTATAAACAACCAAGATTTGAAATATTTGATGTATTTTGGATTATATGCTTATGTATATTAGAAAATAAGACTTCTAATGAAGTATTCACCTCCAATATATATTAGGTGATTTATGATTTGGAAATTGTTCAAGTAGTGGGAATTCTTCGGTTAATATATTCTGTCAAATGTATGATGTTCAATGAATGTTTATCATTTCTATCTCCTATTGATTACAATAGTGTAGAGGAAAAACTTATGGATGACCTACACAACAATATGAGATAAAACAATATCCAACACCATCTACACCTTGTAAATGAGTAATTTCTATAATAGTGCTTAAGACAATATCCCAAGTCACATGTAAGTCTTCACGAGAAATAATAAGATTAATGACTCTCTCCTTAATACTAGTCTTCATGGATAGTATGGAGAGGAGGGGATGATTTCCTTTGGGTAAAACTCCCAATTAATGGTAAAACCTTGAGATGTCATCATGAAGGACTTAACAATTGTATTATCCTCACATCAAATGGTGATGGTATGGAGGAATTAAAGGAGATGGTGCTTCTATTTATGAATGGTTGTAAATGAATTTACATGTGACTTTGGATTAATATTTTATGGCTCGGATAAATTACCGAGCATTCGGGATATCCTTGTCTTAGATCATTATTATACTCTTGACTCATTGAAAGGTGAACACGATTATTATATGGTAAAAAAAAATGTAGTAGATGAGCACTAACAACTGGGGTTGTTACATCTAGTCTTGCTTATTCTAGTAGTCTACTACCATTGTGGTGAGAGAAGATACTTGGACCTCGATTTATATTATGGAATCCAATTTAGAGAGTTGTTCCTCTAGCTTGTGCATTTTAATCTCCATTGTTTGATGGTGGGTATTAGGGGGTATTTACTAAAAATAAAAATTCTAGTTTTAGAAGTTACTATTTTTAGTAACAGTCTTGGAAAGGTGTAAGGGTTCTATATACCAAAACGACCATCTCGATGAGACAATCACAATGGGCTATATTCTAAAATGATATTTTTGGAAGCCCAAACTTATATATAACAAGGGTTTTTAGTTTACATATATGCTTTAAAACTCTCAAAATTTCACTTGTTCTCTCCCATAAGCTCTACTTCTAATAAGGTAAATAAGGAATGAATGTCTTCTAGGTTAGGGTTTGTATACTCGCCATAGACCTCTATTATATTGTAACAATGATCGATAATACTCAAACCAATATTTTTGGTCACTATTAAAGGATGATTCCACATATATCCTTAAGCAAACTACCTACCTCTTTGATCAATACTAGAGGGTGATATTATTGAGTGTTGTGCTCGGTACACTATGGATATTATATGACCAACTAGTTTCCTATATATGGATGTTTAGCTTAGGGTTCCTAAAAAGGGTCTCCAAATATACATGAGATACACGAGAGCTCAATTTCATGTACGAGTGCTATCTGAGGAATGAGTATTAGATCCTGATTACCCCTCACTTGACTAGATGCTTTATGAACAATATAGCTTAGCTAATAATGACAATTCCTCTATGTTATTTAAAATGGATAAAAATCTATTTCTAACCTATGAACCTAGGGCTAAGAGAATTTTTTTTTCTCACAACAGAAGCTTACCATACCCTAGAAGGGTTTTGATACCACTTGCAATGAACCTCTTCTTCTCATGCAAATATTTCACCTTAAAAATCAGTGCAAAGTTGTATTGAGATAAGAAATTTAGTGCCAAAGATAATTCTAACTATGATTGCACAAAGTATTGATAAAAGCAACACTAATATTGTATATCCAATAACATAAGCATTCATTAAATAAAACATGGAAATACAAATAACAATAATTGCAAGAGTTCAAGATAGGTAATATTACTATCGTGAGCCTCTTTGAGAGGGCAACCTTATTACAAAATATACAAAATCTTCAATAGGCTATGAGGGTTACATACTTTCCATTTTATAATATTTACAAGCATATTTCCTAAATTTTTATGACAATATTCTATGACAACCTTCTATGATAATATTCCTCACTACCTATTCTAGGACAATTACATTCATGATGTCAAGTATTTACTTTCATAATTCTACGACAAAAAATGGGTTACATACATGATTCTATGACACACTCCTAACTTAACATGTGGCCTACTTCTAACTTGATACATGGTCCAATTTACATACAATATCATATGTCCCAATGAGTTACAAGTGTGGGGTATGCAACTTTGGATACTATGAGTATGAGGATTATAGTAGATCCCTCACTAAATTAAAATAAACAACAATCCAAGACTATCAAACATAGTTTAAAAAGTTGGTAAACCACACAAGGGGCTTGAGTGAAGATTTTTTCCAAAGTTCTTTCATTGGTGGGTTAAAGAAAGATATTCAAGCAGAGGTAAAAATATTTAAACCAAAAATCATGATGGTAGTAGTATTTGACTAGAATGGCTAAAGATAAATTCAAATATTAGAGCTATATTTCTAAACCTCCATAAGCTCAACCTCCAATTCCATCACGAACATTCTCAAACCCTACCAAAAAACTAATCCCAGTCAAATGTCCTATCCAAGAAGAAATGAAGGCATGGAGGGCACAAGAGCTATGCTACAAAAAATTGGCTTTCTATGAACTTGGTAAAGATTTGGCTTTCTATGAACTTGGAAAAGATTTGGCTTTCTATGAACTTGGCAAAGATTTGGATTTCTATGAACTTGGCAAAGATTTGGCTATCTATGGTTGCAAGACATAGAAGGCAACTTTGTTGTACAAGGGACCAAGACCCTTTCAAAACCTCTTCTGTATCCTAATAAAAAATAAACTTTATTTTTAGGATAAAAGGTCTATGTTATAATTGTGATGATAAATAATCCCCATGCCATAAGTACATGCAATAGAATTTGTATTTGCTTGATGTGGGTAAGCCTTCCACTGAGGAATTGGATCATAATAGATCATATTGTATTGATTCAACCATTGATATTTATACATAATATGGTTATAACCATATGCAATATTAGGTTGCATGATCAAATTCAATTATAACCATAACCAAGAATAGATAGTTTTTACAATCCAATAGATCTACTAACTTAAGCTCACTATAATATTTAATCTTATAGAGACTATCAATGTGTATTTCTAGAAAATTATAGCCACAAATAATGTAATAATAATTTTCTAACATCCCTCTTTATTACATTATTTGAGACAACATATATTAGTATCCCCATTAATATAGAGGAGAGAACAATGAAATTTAGCTCTTGGTTCCTAGCTATAGCTCTTGGATCTAGCTCTGGCTTTGGCTCTGGCTCTAGCTCTTGGCTTTAGTTTTGGCTCTAGCTCTTAGCTCTATCTCTAGATCTAGGTTTACCTCTAGGTCTACCTTTGACTCATTGCCTCTAGGTCTTCCACTAGGTCTATCATTGGGTTTGCCTCTAGGTCTACCACTAGGTCTACCTCTTCTATAGAAGCCATGCAACATTTCTTTCATTTTATTCCATTTTGTGATATTTGTCCATCCATAATCAACATGAATCTTGTTGGTCATTTTCTCTTTGTACCAACAATTTGTAGGGGAGTGATTAGTACAACCACATATATCACAAGGATGTAGGTTCCAACACCTAGCTATTACATATATAGTTCTTCCACAATGACTGCAAAATTTGATTCTAGGTGTTTTATGGAATTATGGTTTCATAAAATTGGTCTTATTACTTTCTGCTTGACCATCATAGCCAAGCCTTCATTCTTTGGCCTAAACTTTGGTATTATGGGTTTTCTTATGCCTTACCCATTTTTACCCAATCCTTCACCATTGTATCCCATTCTTTGCATTAGTTTTGAACCAATTCCTTTGGTGTGTTTTTCAAAACACCCAAGTTCTTCATCATCAATGCTTTTAAAAATATTGTATTTGTCACAATTGACAAGATCATGGTACTCATTTTTAGGATTATCAGTTTTTAAGTTTCTAGTATCATAGGCAAAATCTATCCCTATGATAAGGTCACTAGTGTCACAAATGATATCTTCCATTATAGGCATGAGGTTGCTTGTGTCACAACAAGCATTTTACACCAAGGGCTCGAGGCCACTTGTATCACAACAAGCATCGAACACCATGGATTGGACCTTCAATTCCTCCTTTAGTTCCTCTTTCTTTTTATTTTATTTTTTTAAAGTTAAATAAAATATATATTTTGTTTTAATAAATAAATAAAAACCCCTTTAAAATAAAAAATAAAAATAAAATATCCCTCCCTTTTAAACAATAAAGGGCCTTATTAAAAAGGTTTACATGAAGAGGAATTGAACTTGGGTCTTGTGGGTTTGAAAGTCTTAACTTAAAAGTGCTAACCAACATGGATGACCTACTCATCAAGTCTTCACACATTCTGCTTAGCTTTTGGCTCTAATATTCAATGGAGAAAACCTTCTTTCTATAGACAGTCTAGAAAAGATATGCCTACCTGGTTGGCTGATAAGCCTTGGAAGTGGATTCAACCTGGGGAACCCTTTAAATTTTTGGGTATTCCTTTTGCTTTTTTGGGTTCTCCTACCCGTTTGTGGGATTATGTTGTTCAAAAGGTTGAGAAGAAGCTTCTGTACTAGTGTACCAAAAAATTATCCTTAGCTGACAAGTTTCAGATTAGTTCCAAGGTATTGGCCTTTACTCATGTGTATTACTCTTCTTACTGGGTCCCTTCCACAATTCTGTGTTTGGTTTTCTTGTGAACTTCTGTAAGTTATTTTGGTACCTTTGCTAGCTGTTTAGCACACAGTTAGTGTGTTGGTTTTGTGCTCGGTGTGTGCTAATTCCATCCACCATTTTTTTGTATGATTAAGCCATTTTAATATAATGTTTTTTTCATCAAAAAAAAAAAGTCTTATATGATATGACATTTTATATACAACACTTGCTAGAGCTCCTTTCAAGCTGTTTTCAACCGTCGCAACTCCTCCGTCATGGTTCCATCGTCGTAGTGGTTTCTCGATTATTACAAGTAAATCAAATATTTTTACAATTGTTGATAACTTCGTGTAATCGTGCAAAAACTATGGGAGCTAAGGTGTTGAATTCCACGAAAAATGCGCCTATGTACAATGCAATTACAATATTCTTTTTAATTTTTTAAAACACTAATTTACCAGAAAAAAAAACGTTTATCCCCTTTTTGTAAATTATGCTACTTTTGAAGAAATAATTATCCCCTTTCTACTTTTTCACTCTTTTAAAAAATGCTTCCTAATTTATTTATTTTTGTTTTTTAAGGTTAAATAAAAGATATATTTTGTATAAAATATACCTTCGTTTTTTAAAAATAAATAGATAAAAACCCCTTTAAAAAATGCCTTACTAAAGAGCTTACATCATGAAGGCGAGTTGAACTTGGGTCTTGTGGTCTTGAAAGTCTTAATTTGAACATGCTAACCAAAATGGATGACCTACTCCTCAAGTCTTATACAACATGACGTTTTATATACAACAGTTGTTGGGGGCTCCTTTCAAGCTGTTTTCAACCATCACAACTCCTTTGTCATGGTTCCACCGTCGCAGTGGTTTCTCAATTATTATAGTGGTTTCAACTAGTAAACCAAATGTTTTTACAGTTGTTGATAACTTGGCGTAATCGTGCAAAAATATGAGGGTGAAGGTTTCTGATTCTACCAAAAATGCACCTATGTTCAATGCAATTACAATCTTCTTTTTAATTTTGTAAAACACTATTTTTTTTTGTTACATAGATGAATTGGTTACAATCACAATTTTTAGTAACTGTCAACGCAGCTGGCAGGGTTCAAACTATCAGTGAAGGCTTCCAACACACCCACCGTCTTGTTAATGGTAACCCCGCGTGAGATGGGAACCATCGAACGCACAGGGTTCACACCGTCTTCGTCAGTCTGGTTCAACACGAGGCATGAAAGGGAACCGCCGCACAAGCAGGAAACAGATCGTTACAAAAATAAATAAGTTTGTCTCCCATTTTTGCAAATTATGCTCTTTTCGAAGAAATAATTATCTCTTCCTACTTTTTCACTCTTTAAAAAAACACCTTTAATTTATTTTTTTGAAAGGTTAAATAAAAAGTATATTTTATTTAAAATATACCTTTATTTTTTTTAAATTAATAAAAACTCTCTTAAAAAGTCCCTCCCTTGTTCTAAACAATAAAGGGCCTTAATATATTGTATTTAAAATATACCTTTATTTTTTTAAAATAATAAAATAAAAACCCTCTTTAAAAACAATCCCTAGCTTCTTCTAAACAATAAAGGGCCTTATTTAAAAATTTTAAATGAAGGGGAGTCGGAATTGGGTCTTGTGAAAGTCCTGAATTGACATGCCTTCCATCTTAATTACTACATTTTTTCTTTTTATTGTAAATCTAGTGACATTTTTATTATTGAAATTTCGTTTGTTATAGCCAAACTCTTCCTCTACTGCAATGTCATGAGTTTGCTCTGCTTATGTGGACAAAAATTATAAATATTTTAAGCGCACTCGACGCGAAAGTCCAGCTGCCTCACGTTCGCTATTATAATACAATATTCGTGCTCTACCGGAAGTTTCCTCCGGTCTCAAAATACGCTACAATAACCACCGACTCATGTGCCATTGCTAAATCGCTTCAAAAATTAAATTTTTAAATTTTTTACTCTTGGTGATCCATCCTAAGGTAAGTAAGTTCATACGTGTACAGATTCTCATCCCAATTTTTTTACTACTCAAATTTTTCCTGGGAAATGTATCCCAGTAAATCGCTTCAAGAATTAAATTTTTAAATTTTTACTCTTGGTCATCCATCCTTACGTAAGTTCTTACGTCTACACATTCTCATCTCAATCTTTTATTATTCGAATTCGAAATTCATTCATGGAAAATTAAATAGCTTCAAAAATTAAATTTTTTAGTTTTTGCTTTAATGATTCATCTTGAAATAATATTTGTTTATTTATTATCTTAATTTTTTATTATTGGAAATTTTATTCATGCAATTATTATCTCAATTTTTTATTATTCGAAATTTCATTCATGGAAAATTAAACCCAGTAAATGGCTTGAAAATTTATTTTTTTTTAACTTTTACTCCTCCGGTGATCCATCCTTAGGTAAGGTCATACATGTACAAATTCTCATCTAAATCTTTTACTATTCAAATTTCATTCATGGGAAATGAAACAGAGGGGTTTTAACCGTTCAATGGTAAAGTAAATGTAAACAAATTTAATTAAGACTAAGATTTTGCTTAATTAATATAATTTTTTTTGTAAGGCCATAGGATTTGTGATAATTTTACATTAAAAACATTGGATTGAGTGGGATGACCAACCAAAAAAAAATCTTATGAAACTTGTCTGGTCGTGTTCTGTCCTCATATATTTAAACTCAAATTGATTCTCCATAAATTGGTCTAAATTTTGGCCACTACCTGACCTGTTTCCCCATATTAGCGGTTGCTTTGTAAAATATATAAATATATTTTTAAATTAGAGTTAGTGGTAAATGTTGATATGTTCATAGAGGCGTTACGGTTGATATATGTATGGACTCCAACAATGAGTGTCCTACGTGTCCTAATATTTATTTGAAAGACAAATATTCAATTCATGTTGGATAAGTTTAATGTTGGATTGTCAATATGATAAGTCTGAATTTATGGTGGATTTTTTTTCGAGGTTAAGTTTTGCTACTACCCTTATAAATGACATCAATACCTAAGGCGTGGATGTTTCTCAGGTTTATCTTTATTTTTAAGGACGAACACGTGTACGATACGATAGACATTGATAAGATCTATCTAAAAATAAATATAGTTGATTAGATCTCAAAAATTAAATTTAAGGGTGCCAAAATAGGAGTAAAATTCTTTGGTTAATTTTATATAGTATTATAATGATTATTTATTGAGGTGGGAAGTGGTAATTTTAAAGATTTGAGACTTATCATAAGATTGTGCATTCCTTAGTTTAAACCAAAAAAATTATTTATTAATATACGTTGAATAATATGATGGAAACCATGTATTATTTCTTTAAAATATATATATAATTTACTGATGTATTTTTTTATTTTTATTTATTAAGGTTTATATAAGAAATAAGGGTTGGGCATCCTCATCCTACCTTTAACAAGCGTGAGAGTTGAGCTTATCAATAGAGACCAAACACGCAACCATACACCCCCTCACACACTCCTCACACCCGTCCACAGTGCGGTTTGAACCTTAGACTTCTCGAAGAAAAACCAAAATTCGAACCTTTGCATTGTTTCCCAAAACACATTTATTTCAATAGTATAATATTTATTGATGTACTTTAAAATAAATAAGATAAAACAATCAATTTAATTTGATCTTTTTAAGATTTTTTTTAATTAAAGATTGTTTCTTTTTTATAAGAAAGCTATAATACTAATACTAGTTAAGAAGTTTAAGTGTGACTCTTGGTTAATGAATGTTTTTTTTGGGTGGAGGCTTATTTGTTGTTTAGAAGGTAGTGGAGCTTGTCAATTTACGTAAAGCTTGTCAATCTATGTTAGCTATCTAATCCTATGATAATTTGTTATGTTTAGAATTGGATGAAAATTTGATAATTTGATGGTAAAACATTTATATTATTATTTGTTGTCGCCAACAAATGTATATAATGTTCAATAAGTTCTTTTTCAATTAGTTTATGATGTAACCATTACTTTTATTTTAAGTAGGAGTTATTGGTTTAGATTATCCTTTACATGTGGGCCAACAAATGTATATAATGTTAAATAAGTCTTTTTCAATTAGTTTATGATATAATTGTTTTTTTTGAAAATTTTGAAAAAAACTTGTATTAAAACATTGATCAGTTACAATTGAGATAAGATACATCCCAACCGAAAACAATGAAAGCACATGATTACAAGAGAAGAGGAAGATTTGCACTGGATCCAAATCTCTTGAACCAATACCAAGCTAGCTGAGAGAGCTGATAGGTCAGTTACAAAAACTTATCGCGAAAACACGCAGCAAACACCAATTGCACCTCTGTCCGCGAAAAAGCTACAAGTTGCGAAATCGTGACACAAGACTCCTCTGACCATAAAAAAGTCAACCTGTCGCGAAATCGCGACAAAAATCCAACCTTGGCCGCGACGGAGCAACATGTCACGATATCGTGACAAAAATCCAGCAGCAGCCACAACGACGCAACACATCACGAAATCGTGACAACTTACCACCAGCGGCCGCGACGGCATAACATGTCGCGAAATCGCGACAACTTTCCTCCCTTGGCCACGATAGCGCAACATGTTGCGATATCGCGACAATTTTCCTCCCTTGGCCGCGTCGACGCAACATGTCGCGATATCGCGACAACTTTCCCTCGGCGACAACGACGACGCAACATGTCATGAAATCGCGACAACTTTCCTCCCTTGGCCGCGACGGTGCAACATGTCGCTTAATCGTGACAACTTCCCCTCGGTGGCAGTGACGGTGCAACATGTCACGAAATCGCGACAACTTTCCTCCCTCGACCGCGACGACACAACATGTCGCGAAATCGCGACAACTTTCCTCCCTTGGCCGCAACGGTGCAACATGTCGTGAAATCGCGACAACTTTTCTCCAGCAGCCACGACGACACAACATGTCGCGATATCGCGATAGTTTACCTCCAATGGCCGCGATGGCGCAACAGGTCGCGAAATCGCGACAAAAACCATACTTAGCTTTTTCAATGATCATTATCTTAAGGATATTTCAACGACAACTTCCCCTCGACGGCAGCGATGGCGCAACATGTCGCGATATCGCGACAACTTTCCCACATCGGCCGCGACAACGCAACATGTCGCGATATCGCAACAACTTTCCCTCGACGGCAGCGATGGTGCAACATGTCGCAATATCGCGACAACTTTCCTCCCTTGGCCGCGACGGTGCAACATGTCGCGATATCGCGACAACTTTTCCTCGGCGGTCGCAACGATGCAACATGTCACGATATTGCGACAATTTTTCCGCATCGGCCACGACAGCGCAACATGTCGTGATATCGTGACAACTTTTCTCCAACAGCCGTGACGACACAACATGTCACGATATTGCGACAACTTTTTGCCAATGGCCGCGATGGCGCAACAGGCCGCGAAATCATGACAAAAACCATACTTAGGTTTTTCAATGATCATTGTCTCAAGGATCTTTCAAGGCCCTGCCTAATCACCTCATCTGCAATAGGCATGTCACTGTGCAGCTGCACCCCTACCTCTTTCGTAGCACCCATCTTAGCCAGGAAATCAGCCGCTTTGTTGAAATCTCTGCTCACATATACAGGAATCACATCATCTAATTCCCTCCATAATTTCTTGATTTGAGAGACCAGAATCCTCAACCTCCAAGCGTTCAATGAAAAGTTCCTCATGCAGTCTAGAGCTCCAACCAAAATTTGAGAATCAGATTCAAGAATTATCCTCCTGTGACCCTGAGTAACTGCCCAAATAGAGGCAGATTTGATAGCAATGGCTTCTGCTTCATTATTTGCGGCTCTACCCAAGCCCTGCAGTTCCCAATAAACCATTGATCCCTCATGATTCTGGCAGACCACACCAATACCGACGCTACTCGGATTGCCCTTTACAGCTCCATCAGTATTGATTTTAATCCAGCCTTACGGGGTGATTTCCAACTGGTTCTGTTCTGTCCCTCTCTAGTCAACTCCCTCTTCCATTGGCCCAAGAACAACCCGAGTTTCCTCTTTAGCGTAAATGGCAACAGTTTCGATGACTTTGCTCCAGATGACCTGCCAAACTCCATCTAGCGAGGAAAAGGTTTCTCTAAAAATTCTAGCATTTCTCTCCAACCACACTTGCCACCAAATGAAGTTTAAACCAAGCTCCCACCCAATTTGAAGAGCTTTGGATGTAAATCTACCCCGCTTCCATCTTTCCCAAATATTAGTCCGATTCATGTCACCATTAACCTGGATTTTATAATGAGAGAGCCAACGCTTCCAAATCTGACGCGTGAAAGGGCACTCAAACATCAGGTGATCAGCTGTTTCTTCATTCTTATGGCATAAAACACATTGAGAAGGGCCAATGATTCCTCTACATCTGAGATTGTCAAAAATGAGAATACCATTATGCATAAACTGCCAAGCAAAAAAATTTACTTTCGGCCAGCCCTTAGAGTGCCAAATCTTTCGCCAATCCTCAACCGAAAAATAATGGGGAGGAGGATCTAGGAGGATCTTGTCATATCCGTCCTTCACTGTATAAACACCAAGGCTCCCATAGCCCCAAGCTAATTCATCCTCCTCGTCTCTCCCTGTGAGAAACCTTTCTGTCAAGATTTTGGATAAGATGGGTGCCAACTCCGGGGGGATAGGAATTGGCCACTCCTCCAACCTCTTAAAATTCTTAAACCTATACTCCCCCAGCTGAGAAGTGTTGAAATAACTTTCAATTTGGACCCAACCCATGATTTCTATGGCAGATTTTATTGAAAGTAACTCGGGGAACTCAACAATGATGGGTGGATACTGATCCCAAGAATCAGTCTAGAAACGGGCCTTCTCCCCTCTCCCCACTTTCCAAAACAGTTGATCTTTAATAACTTGAGATCCTAGCTTGAGAGCCTGCCACACTAAGGATCCAGTACCATCCAGAGGGAAACGGCCCACCTCATTGGGGTTAACTTGACCCAAATATTTACTCGTGAGAATTCTATTGAATAAGGAAGTTGGTTGGGAAATCCACCTCCAGTACAACTTTCCATCCAAGGCTTGAGAATTCTACTGAATAAGGAAGTTTATGATATAATTGTTACTTTTATTCAAAGTAGGAGTTACTAGCTTAGGTTACCTTTTACATGTGGACCGATCCTTGAGCATCAAGGTTAGAGTAAATAAGAACTTATATAAAAACAAGGGTGGAAATGGAACATAACGCGTCTTATTTCTCAAATTTTATCAGAGCTCTACTTCCAAGGAGATTGCTCCCTTGAAGAGGATTGCAATATCAATTCTCTTAATTAATAAAATTTGTTGCATTTCCTTCAATATTTTCTTAAGCATTTTTCTTATTTCATTGCTTGCATTTATGTTAACTTCTACATTACTTTTGGGATGTGCTTATTTTTATCTAAAGGTTCCTAACAAGTGGTTTCAAAGCTCTTCACAAGGTCGTGTTCTGCAAAAATAACAATTGTTTTTATCCTTCTGTTTATCTTTTATTTAATAAAAAAAATTATACTATTCATTTTTGCTCAAATACCTTACCAAAATAAAAAACATATTTTTTCTGTTTTAGTGGGATAAGTTAGAAACCTTGTGTTGGGAGTTTTAAAATATCATAGAGGAGTTGTCATTTTTGGATAAACTAGATTGTCCATAAAACATTAAGTGAAGTGAGGGGTGCTTAGACTCTAATACACAGGCCTTAGACAACAACCGTACACGACGACAAACTCCCACATACCCACAAGTATGTTGGAAGACCCCCTAGGAATAGGAAAAGCCTTCATTTGTAGGAAGATATTGGTCGTTTGAGTTTTATGGTGCATTGGTAAGTAGCTAACCTTGAGAAGTTACTCTCACACTACCCTAAAAAATGAATAGTGTAGCTATAAGTATGGTGAAACCCTTCACAATTAAAGCTCTGAGATATTGGATTAACCACTAATCATTATCAAGATGGTATATCAAAGAGCCCATAGAACCAGACGCACCCTAGATTATATTGTACTTATTGATTTTTTTTATCCTTTTCCAACAAAAACCAAATATTGAAATGAGTATATTTTCAAGGAGACTATTTATCTCATAGTTTGATGGTGCAATAATATTAGGTGAGACGGTACAGGGATCTAGTTGATAGCTCAGAGCAACCAGGTGATAGTTGGCAATAATAAGTAGGTCATTATTAGTTTCTAGTACACAAACCACCTAGCTTCTAGTCAGAGCACTTAGTTGGTAGCATTCAATTAAGAAGAGTATAAAATGCCAAAATTTTGTCATTTAGTGGTATAGTCTACTATGATTGTCTTTTCGAGTTGATCATTTTGATATATAGCTCCCATAAGCTTTTGCATTGAACCTCTTCTTCTCATGCAAATATTTTACCTCAAAATTCTTGGTGTGGAGTTGTACCGAGATAAGAAATTTAGTGCCAAAGATAGTTTTAACTATGATTGCACAAAGAATTGATAAAAGTAGCATAATATCGTATATCCAATAACAAAAGCATTCATTAACTGAAACATGGAAATAAAAATAACAGTAAATTCAAGATATATCATAGGCTTCTTGGAGGGGGAAACCTCCTTAAAAAATATGCAAATTCTTCACTAGCATTCGAGGGTTACATCCTTCCCATTTTATAATATTTACAAGCATATTGTTTGACATTTTATGATAATATTCTATAACAACTTGCTATAACATTATTCCTGACTACCTATTCTATGATAGTTACATCCATAATTCTTTGACAACAAAGTGGTTATATATATTATTCTATGACAAATTGGTTACATACATGATTCTATGACATATACTCCAAACTTAACACATGGCCCACTTCTAACTTGATATATGGTCCACTTTACATACAATATCATATGTTCCTATGAGTTATAAGTATTGGGTATGTAACATGCCACCCCTCTTAAACAAGTTTTATCCTCAAAGCTAAAAGGTGAGGAACTACTATTGAAAGTCCTACAATAGCTCCCATGTGGCATCTTATGGTTGCAACCCTTACCACTACACTAGCACTTTAGTGATATCACGAGAGTGAAGATGTCAAGTTCTACAATCCAAAATGGTTGTTTAAGGGATATTTGTTTATAAGGTTGAAGATGAAGGAAGACCATGTTGGCCTTGACAAATTCCCTCTCAATTTTGTATTTATTTGTCTATTATTTCATACGATTTTAGGCAATGGATAAATTCTATTTTAGAGTTGCTAAGACTTCTTTCCTGTGATTAAAGATTGTGTCAACTACTTCCACCTTCAAGTTTCTTGGTAGGTAAGAAGTGAGTGTTGGACGTGGTGGACCATATACTACTTCATATGATGTTGTATTTGTGGCTATGTGAAAAGTGGTATTGTACCACCATTTGACTAAGGGAAGCCATTGATTCCATTCAGATTGGTTATCCAAAACAAAACATCAAAGATATCTAGAGATATGTTTTGATAACCTTTGTTTGGCCATCAATCTATCGGTGATAAGGCATGCAACTTTTCAACTAGGTCCCCTAAATGTGATGGAGTTCCTCCCAAAATTTTCTTGTGAACACCTTATCATGATCATGACAATGGAGTGTGGGATCTCATGAAATGAAAGATCTAATTGATGAAAATATGTACCATTCTCTTGGTAGTATAGGAATGACATAAGGAGTAAAAGTGAACATACTTGGTTAAACGATCCACGATCACCATTATAACTGATTTACCTCCAAATAGAGGAAGTCCTTAAACAAAGTCCATGAAGATGTCTAACCAAAGGGACTTTGGAATAGGAAAAGGTTGAAGTAACCCTAGTGTACCGATTTTTTTCCCTTTTTGGTACTGATAAATATCACAACTATCCACAAATTGTTTGACATCAATTTCAACTTGGGTTGGTAGAAATTGTGCTTTACCCATTCATAGTTTTGTAAGAACCCACTCATAGGTTTGTAAGAAACTTGTGCATCCCTCTATCAAAGAAGAGTGAAGCTCTATGAGAATCTGTGATTTGAGTTATGAAATGGGTGGAATAACAAATTGATACTTATAATGTAATTTCCCCTGCTTTCATGAGTAATTGGGATGGTCCCTTGCTTTTGTATATAAGTATTGAATGATCTTTGCATTTTTTCTTCTTAGGAAAGTAAATCCTCTATTCCAAGAGATAATGCTACAATGATCTATCTTGATGATGAAGTGTTTCCCTAACAAGTATGGTTACCAATGAAGGATGACAAAGATAATAGCCTTCATCTACTTCTAGTAAGTTGATTTGGCAAGATTTTACCTTGACAAGGCCTTGTTTATGAATGCAAGTGGTCGACCTTCTTGCATAAGTACCGCCTCCAAGCCCACTCCAAAGGTGTCACTTTTGATGATAATTTTTTTAGAAAAATCAGGTATGGATAAGAATGGTGTATGCCACATGACATCCTTAAAAGTCAAAAAATCCCATTCATTTATATTATTCCATCCGAATGCATCCTTACGAAGCATAGATATCAAAGGGACCACTATCTTCACATAGTCCTTGACAAACTCTCAATAGTATCCTATAAGGCCAAGGAATAACCAAAATCTATTTAATATTTTGGGTTTAAGGCACTCCTTCATGGTATTAATCTTTGTTGGATCTACATAGACACCATATATGGCCACAACATGCCCCAAATACTCTATCTTAGTTGCCCCAAAGGTGCATTTAGATTGTTTGACATACAACTAGTTTTGTTGTAGGAGCTTCAACACCTAAGAAACATGTTGTAGATGCTCTTCCCATGTTTTGTTGTACATCAATATGTCATTGAAAAATGCCAATGCAAATTTTCATATATAGGGTAATGGAACCCTATTTATCAAGCCTTGGAAAGATGATGGTACATTAGTGAGGCTACAAGACATGACCAAGAACTCGTAATGCCCTTCATGGGTCTTAAAAGTTATTTTAGGGATGTCCTTGTGAACACAAATCTATTTGAGGTCCAATTTGGTAAAATATTAAGCACCATGTAGTTCATGCAATAAATCATCAATCATAATAATGGGAAACTTATCCTTGATGGTTATATTAATGAGTTCATGAAAGTCCATACACATTCTTCATGAGTCATCCTTCTTCCTAACCGGTAATATGGGGGATAAAAGAGAACTTGTGCTTAGATGGATTAGCCTGCATCTAATAGTTCCTTCACCAACTACTCAATATCATTATTCTGGTGATAGAAGTACCTGTATGGATGAATATTTAGAGGTTGAATCCCTAAAACTAAGTTTATTTTATAATCTTCCTGTTGAATAGGCAATAGTTATTTAGGCTTGATGAAGACCTATTTATTCTTTGTTAATATGGATGACAAGTCTAAAGGCATCCTTGCATCATTTCATCCTAGATAACATGTAATATCATTTGGTAAAATCTATCCACAACTGCCCTTTGACCCTTCTTAATTAGTGTTTACATTATATATGATGTTATAATCTAGGGATTGCTAGTTTTCACTCCATAAATGGTGTGGGTTCTATTATTTCCAGTTGTAGACATGGAAAATTGATCCATTAATATGAGTCAATTTTCTTAGATCCTTAGTTTTTCTTTCAAAGTTACCAAAGGTCATCTTTGAGCCAAATTTTCCCTATCAAATCTTCTCCACTCCTCCCAAAACCTCTACCTTGGATTAGGCTTGAAAATATCTTTCTGATGGTATATGTTTTATCCCATTCTGACATCGTTTGGTCCCAAAAAATACAAACAATTGCACATCAGTCTAGTTGTCTCACCCAAGTTTTTTGCTAACCTCTGTGATGTCGGCTCTTACCCAAGTTTAAGTTTTTTTTTCCTACTTGTTTTTCCCTTAAAACCTCTTATAAATAGAGGGTTTAGAATCTCTTTCGCTCCAAGTTTTCTAAGTGATCTTAGTGCAACAAGTTGTGAATTTATTTTTTGAAAAGTGCTCTTGATGAATCTTTGTTTTTCGATTGTTGTGTTTATTTGTTTAAATGCTTCTTGTGATTGGTTGCCCTTGGTGAACAAGTGGAGGAGTTTTGACAATAGGATATGTCTACCATTTTGATTGCTACCTTCACTTTCTCATTGCTGCTTTCTTTCTCCATCAACTAATCATGTTTTTGTCAATTGTTAGTCTATTTTAAGCTTTTATTTCCTATTTTCATCGCATTTGGTCAATTAGGGATTTGGGACAAGTTTCATCTCCCAAAACCCTAATTTACATTTTTGCAAGATCCCTTCGTGTTATACTCATTCAGTATGTATTTCATTTCACTATTTACATTTGTTTCATCTCACTTTGTTTTTTCCAAAGATCAACAATTATTTCATTTTTAAATGGTCAGCTAAAAGGACCAAAGGGGTTTGACTGTTGTGCCTTCAAGCTCAGTCACATAGTGGCCTAAGTAGGCCCCAAAAACTAATCAATTTTTTCTAAGGGTTTTGAAGTTAATTTTGAGGATTTATAGCTATTAGATACATGAAGACAAAAGTTAAAAACTAGGATCAACCATCGGATCAAGTAAGTGCTCTAAATAGACTTCTTAGGATGTTTGTTGTTTACTATTTGCTATTTGTTTTCTATGCATTTATGTTCCAGATTTAGGTCATAAATAAAGAGAAAAATATTTTAACTTTATTTTTAGGCATTTAAAAGAGAAAAAACATATAGTTTGCATCTTAGGTTAAATTTGTTTGTGCATTCTCTTAAACCCTTGTTGAAAAGGAAAATATTATCTATTTATAAAACTAGGGTTTTAGTTCTCATTAAAATAAAAAATTATTCTAGGATTAGCTCCTTGTTTGATGACATCATTGTTTTCCCTACATTGTTATTTAATTCTTCATAGCTTAGATCTTAGTAAGAAAAAATATAGGTGCTTTTTAAAATAAATACGTCAAACATTCCATATTAAAATTGGAGAGAGTCCTTAAAACATTCCTGATGAACCCTTCGATCCCCCTAACTCTCAAGTGTAGAGGATACAATATACCCCCATGGTCACCTCAGCTCCCAACGGATCCAATCAAGAATCATATACAATAGGGAAATTTTTCCCCCTCTACATCTTTGGTGAATCTAACATTGGTAGGACTCTATGTCCTGGCTGGTCAATCAATGAGAATTGGATTTAGATCTAAACGAAGAGAATCAAATTTTAGGCATAATCACCTTTGCACTAGAGAGGAACCCTTCCAATGGATCAATTGATCAAATATATATTCTTATTCATGGATGGTTGATTATACCTTAGTGACTTATCTTATATACCTATTCTAGGGTTGTGAGTGAAAGGACATGATGCTAAGCCTAACCCTAATAGTATAATATTATAATAATTAATTTATAATTCATTATTATATTATTTACTCTTCTAAATTTAGTGTATGAAAAGTATATTATATTACTATTAATAAATAGGGTTAGGATATAGGATTCTAACATGCCACCCTCCTTAAAAAGAGCTTTTTCCTCAAAGCTCAAAGTGAGGAGTTTCACCCCTTGTTTTCTAAGAAGCATTTTCTTATGTTCTTGCACTATTTTAATGTCACTTTTTCGAAGGCAGGAATATCTTGAAGGGTGGAGTGTTAGTGGGGGGTTGCCAAGAAAAATAGGAGAATCATGATGACGATGGGAGGGAAACCCTTGGGGTCCCTCAAACACTTTCGAATCATGCATCAAAAGTGGTGGTAACACTTCCAAATCTATTTGTGGTTCCTGGTAGAACCAACGGAGAAGGAGTGTGTAGTCACTCTGTGTTGGTTTCGAATAGGTTTGTTCATGTGGTGAGAACTCACTATCGGTGAGGAAGGTGTGTGTAGGTCTTGTAGAGTGCATGTATAACCGAAATTGATCACTTCGGATATGTCTACCTCATCCTTGCTTGGTGCATCAATCACTTTTAGCATATCAACCCTATTGCTATCATTGGTGGGATCAGGTATTTTGGGTATTTCTTGCTCATTGTCCTTGTTTTCCACATCTTCCTCATATTTCTTATCTTTCGTGGCTTCCTCATCTTCCTTACCTTCCTCATCATTGCCATATTTAGTGCTATATTTAGGTGTATCCGTCATGACTTCTACCTTAATCACATTTTTATCATTGGGAGAACTACAAGAAATAGTTGCATCCGAAATATATAGTGCAGGTGTAATACATTGATGATTGTAAATAAATTTCTCATCATAATGAAAATAAAGGCCCTTTTCGTGTCGTGCCTTCATTTCTATGGGTGAATACATTTAATGGGTAAGAGTTGGGTAATTTTTTGAGTGGTGTAAGCCATTTACATAGTCATCATTGGAAGTTGTGTCTAAATTTGCCAAACGTTGTCACAAAAATCATCGCAAAAAGTCATTGATAAATTGTGCTAAAAATCGTCGTCACAATTTGGCAATAAAAAGTTGTCGACAAAATTTTTGCAAAAGTTGTCAATAAAATTATTGAAAATCATGGTCAAAAATTGCGTAAAAGTCGTTGAAAAAGTTGTTAAAATTTTATCGGCAAAATTGTTGTCGTCCACCTTTGTTTTGAAATTTGTTTGCAAAATTGTTTGCAATATATTGTGATTTTTTTTTCGTGCAAAAATTTGCAAAAGTTCCTAGTAATTTTTTAATTTATTTTTAATTTTTTTCTCAAAAAGTTGCTTAGCAAAAGTTTGTTTAGCAAGGTCCGAGGTGTAGACCAATTGGTTCATCCAAACCCCATAAGGGGGCGGAGGTCCAAGGTTCAAATCTCGGGCCTCGTTAGACTGAACGCTTGTCCCTTTCCTGGTGCTTTCAGCGGCGTAAAAGGTTTAAAATGATTGTGGCATGGTGGTTATAGGGACGGACTGCGTGAAGATCTGTGTGGCGGCTTCTGGGGTGGACATCTCAAAATTATGTGGTGGCCATAAAATCTGGAAAGCCTGCTCGGATTCGTGGCGGCTACCGATTCCACCATGTAAATTAAAAAAAAAAAAATGGTTTGTTTAGCAAAAATTGGATTTTCCTTCAAAATATTGGTTTCAACCTTTGGGACCTAATGGTCACCTTTTAATTCAAATATTTGAATTTTTTAAACGAGAAACAAACGACTGGCGATAATTTCAACAGAGTAGAACGACAAGAAACGATGAGGTGGAGCGAAACTAGATAGTTGCGGGGCAGAGCGAAAGCGACGGGTGAATTGAATGGCGGTGATGGCTATCGAGGGAAGAGAGCAACGAAGGAATTAGGTAGAGCAAAGAGGCAGATGACGAGCAGAGGTGGGCACATAGGTGGAGTGAATAGAACGTGAAGGTATACTAAAAGAGGTAGGGCATGGTACAAGTGTCGCATCTAGAGTGGCTCAGGCATGCGAGGGTAGGTTGACCAGCGTTACCCTAAGTCACAAACTTGTATGTGCTCTTTCACCTTTTTAAAACATTTTTATGGCAACGTATTTGCGCATGTGGGATAATATTTGTGAAACCTTTTTAAAAATTTAGTCATCGATGTCAAAAAATGGAGTTGTTAAAATTTTTTGGCGTGTATTTAAAACTTTATATTATAATACATGTTTTATAATTCCTTCACCATTTTTTTGAGGGTTCATCAAAAAACATAGTATAATGCTACAGACGTATTTTAAAGACTATTTTGATAGAATTTTCCCTATCTGATGCCTCATCTAAGACCACAAGTATTTTAAAGACTATTTTGATAGAATTTTCCCTATCTGGTGCCTCATCAAAGACCACAAGGATCCATGACACCGTTTGGAGGGCTTAGGGTACGATTTTTACAATTATATCACTGGTGTATACCTGCTATTCTGGTTTTCACTATTGGAATATGTAATGCAACATTGTGTAAATTATTCTTGGACTAAAATATAAAGTCTAAAGAATAATATTTGAATTAGAATATAATTCTATCTTATGTAAAACATTCCTACCCAATTAATAAATAAATTAAGGGTGCTAAGAATATTTAATTTCTTAGAAAAAAGTTATTTTCCTTTTCTAGCAAATATTAGAAAGTAACTAATCACTTTCTAATATTTGATAGATGTCACTTCTCACATATCACATATCTCAAATATTAGATTGTGATAAAATTAAAAAGTAACTAAAGCACTTTCTAATATTTGATAGATTGTGATAAGATTAGATTGTTATAATATTTAGGGTTGTAGTAGAAAAAATTCTTTTTAAATAGGGGTGTTTTCTACTACATATTATCATATCTTATCATATCTTGTCATATTGAATTGTGTTGTAGTTTATGTTGATGCATATTGTTGCATAACGTTGAAGCATTCTTGTTTTGTTGAATCATTGAGTAATATAGTGAGCTTCATAGTGGATGTTTCCCTTCTTCATTTGAAGTAGGGTTTTACCACTCAATATTTGTGTTGTGGGTTTACCTATTTTATGTGTGATTGATCTTGTGGAACATTCTTCGATCTTGGGGAGACTTTGCTTGTCTCACATTTGGTATCAGAGCGGTTGGGATCTCCATCAAGTGTCTTCAATATTTTGAGGTGAAAAACCCATTAAGGTATATTTTTTTTGCATGCATTTGATATTTGGGTATTTTATGTAAACTTATTTTACAAATTTACCATTAGGGTTTATAGATTTATTATATTTTTAGATCTAGTTGTTAGATATTTTGTAAAAAATATTTTCATTTCAAATCTATAATTTTTTTTTTGGCATTAAACATTTTGCTGGAAAGGTTTTTGGATCCAAACGGATCGCATGGTTGCGTCCGAAAGACCCAAAAACCCCTATTTCCATATATAGTTATTTTTTATTTATTAAAAAAAACAGTCAGCTATATATATATATATATATATAAACAGTTTTGCTTTATAAAAAAAAAAAAAAATAGTTTTGTTTTTTTGAAAAATTTTTGCTTTATAAAAATCTTTAAACTTTTTCATGCCATTTTTTTTATTAATAAAATAAATTTTATTAATTTAATTACATTTTTTAAAACAATTTTTTGTATTAAAAATTATTATTATTCTCCTTAAAATGTAATTTTTTTTTTGTCTCACATTAACAATGGTTGTTTGTGAGTTTGCTTGTTTTGCAAGGTTATCCAAGTATGTTTTGGAGTATACAAGGCAATTTTGGATCAACTTTTCACTCTCTTCCCCTATTTTTATTAATTTCTTCTAATCTCTCTCCAGTATTTGCTTGAAGCATACTGTAAATTAATGTAACTTGTATCTCTCATTATGAAAGTAAAATAGAATGAAAGTGAGAGTGAGAGAGAGAGAGAGAGAGAGAGAGAGAGTGTGTGTATTTGTGTTTTGCTTTGTGTCTCCACTATCTCTTGTTCATCTTTCTTACATTTTGCATCTCAACTAATCTAACTACTAACTTGCTACTAAACAATCTACTAACCAACTAACTTGCAATTTACTAATTTTCATATTAATCAAGAAGGTTAAAAATGAATCAACTTCCTAACCACAAATTTAGTATTTTATTAAAATTTACTTAATCTTGCAACATAGTTTATATTTGCTAAACACCTATTGAATCCAAAAGAATCCGCTCTATCGATAGCAAGTCCTTTTTGGGTCCTCGTACCCGTACCCTTTTGGGTAGCTTGGTTGACCTTGGGTGAGATGAATTGGCAATTCATTAGGCTATAGCAAAACCTTAAAATGAACACTAACTTACTAACTTATTGACTATCTAACATTTAACAAATGTTTTATGGTTCAATTCAAGTTGGTTTATTTTGTTGCAAGATGATTATTATGGTTAGTTACCTTCTTATTGCAAGTTAATCTATTGCAAGTTGATCTTGGTTTATTCAATTACAATATGGTTATAGTTGTTTATTGCAAGATGGTTATAGTAGTTCATTATTATCTTTCATTATGATCAATCAGCTATTGCCTTGGCTAAAAATCTTGTAATGCATCAAAGGACAAGGCCTATTGAAATCCAAGCCCACTTTATTAAAGAGAAGGTATTGGATGGGACTATTCAGTTGGAGTATTGCCCATCATCTTCTAATTCTGCTGATTTGTTCACCAAACCTCTTCCCAAGGAGCAGTTTTGTAAGTTGAGGGACTCACTTGGTTTGGTGAAGTTGTCCTCAAGGGGGAATGAAGTGTAGTTACACTTGTGTGATGACAACTTCATCCTTATGAGGTGTTTTGTGCTATATATATGAGTTGATCTTTGGTGATATAATTGCTTTTTGCATCTCTTTTGAACATGGTACTTTCTTGTTTGCCTTGTGCAACTTTTGTACATGTTACTTTGTAGATGCCAATGTGCAATTATGGTATATGATGCAATTTATTTATGCGACTCTTTTAAATGGTACTTTCTTGTTGCCTTGTGCAACTTTGTACAAGTTTTTTTATGTAGTTGGCATTATGCAATTGGTTTATCATGGTACTTTCTTGTTAGCATTTATGCTACTTTTGTACATGATATTTTATGGTTGGCTTTATGCAACCGGTGTGCACACTTTATTGTTTTCATATGTATTATGCAACTCTTGACTGGTTTTGTACATGGTACTTTAGAGTTTGCATTATCATGGTACTCCTTGTTTGCTTTATGCAACTTTGTACATGATATTTTTTGATCAACTATATAGCACGTGACTATAAGTATGGCTTGGCATCTTTTTGTGATGACTTATAGTTCATTATTTGTTAGATAAGTTTTGTTATCATATTTGGATATTCATATATGTTGTGGTGAATATATTTATGATGATGTATCTAACTGATCTTATGTTGAGCTGCTTGTAGCTTGCAGGTACTTCCGTTTGGGATTTTGCAGGCTTACTAAAGACACCCTTGTGATGTTTTCTTCTTGTAATTTGCAACCACTTGTGGTTGATGGATGGCTTTGTAAGTTGCTTGTATCTTAAGCTACTCCATTGGGGGCTTGTAGTCTTATTTTGGCCCATTTTGTATTGGTGCCTTATTGTAGACCATTCTTGGTCATAGAAGCTCATTGTAACTATATTACTCATTTGATTCTCATCCCCGTTTGTATCTTTAGGGGGAGAATGTTTCTTTGTCTCATAATTCCTTTCCCCAATATTGCATTAAGGGGGAGTGTTGAAATATGTAATGCAACATTGTGTAAATTATTCTTAGACTAAAATATAAAGTCTAAATAATAATATTTGAATTATAATATAATTCTATCTTATGTAAAATATTCCCACCCAATTAATAAATAAATTAAAAAATTAGAAATATTTAATTTCTTAGGAAAAAGTTATTATTCTTTTTCTAGAAAATATTAGAAAGTAACTAATCACTTTCTAATATTTGATAGATGCCACTTATCACATATCTCAAATATTAGATTGTGATAAAATTAGAAAGTAACTAAAACACTTTCTAATATTTGATAGATTGTGATAAGATTAGATTGTGATAAGATTTAGGGTTGTAGTAGAAAAGCTTCTCTTTAAATAGGGGTGTTTTCTACTACATATTATTATATCTTATCATATCTTGTCATATTGACTTGTGTTGTAGTTTATGTTGATGCATATTGTTGCATAACATTGAAACATTCTTGTACTGTTGAATCATTGAGTAATATAGTGAGATTCATAGTGGATGTTCCCCTTCTTAATTTGAAGTAGGGTTTTACCACTCAATATTTGTGTTGTGGGTTTTACCTCTTTTATGTGTGATTGATCTTGTGGAGCATTCTTTGATCTTGGGGAGACTTTGCTTGTCTCACATTCACCTATGGTGCCTGCATTCTCATTTTCACCTGCCTGTGCTACTATACGTTTGGTTTCCTTTTTTTATTGATGGAGTTGTGTAGTTGTGGCTCTACAAATTGAAGAACACAAGCTTATACTGAGAGGGGGGGTGAACAGTATAAGACCACTTTTTACTTTTCTTTCCCAAATAGTATTATCCAATATAATAAATGGCAATATCAATAGCAATAACCAAAGCAATGCACAAATCATCACACACAATAGAGACACCAATTTAACGTGGTTCACCCAATGTGGGCTACTCCACGGAGAAAATATTTCACTAAAATTTTCTCAATCAATCTCTTGGGAATCCTTTCCCTATTACAATATTTATGGACCTCTATCCAAAGGAGACACCAATCCCCTAATCAAGTTTATGGATCTCTATCCATAGGAGAACTCCTTTCTCCTTAGCTCTGACTGGTGATCTTCTAGAAGAACTATTGCCCCCACTACTCTGGCTAATGGATCTCTATCCACTGAAGACACCTGTCCTCACTACCCTGGCTAATGGATCTCTATCCACTAGAGACTGTCATCCTCTATACTCTATCACCTTCAAAGCTCTATCTCAAATCTGCACTAAACATAGTCCTTCGGTCTAGCACAAATTTTCTCAATATCTATCTCTGGTCTGGCACAAACCTATCCTCAAATCTGCACCAAACTCTATCCTCAAATATGTACTAAACATTCCCTTCGGTCTAGCACAAATATATCCTCAATATCTATCCTCTGATCTACACTAAACATAGTCCTTCGGTCTAGCACAAATCTATCCTCAATCTCTATCCTCAAGCCTTAACACAAAGCTTGACTCAATCTCAAATCAACTCTGCTAGATCTGCCCCAAACCTTAACTCAAGGTTTGAACAAATCAATCAATCAACTCTGCTCTCAAGTCTTCTCAAAGACTTATCTCAAATCTACCTTGTAAGCTTCCATAAAATCTCACACTAATCTATCCACAAGTCCTCTCTAGAACTTGTCCAAATCTGCTCAATAAGTCCTCACTAGAACTTATCCAAATCTGCTCTCAATCTATATTGTAAGCTTCCACAAAATCTCACCCAAATCTATCCACAAGTCTTCTCAAAGACTTACCTCAAATCTTCTCAACAAGTCCACACTAGAACTTGTCCAATCTCATAGAAACATAAAGAGAATTGTTAGAGACTCAATATGCTCTACATTCATCACAATGCTCAATCACTTTCAATCACTCTCTTAGAAACATATAGAGAATTGTTTAGAGACTCAATATGCTTCACATTCACCTCAATACTCAATCACTTTCAATCACTCTCTTAGAAACATATAGAGAATTGTTAGAGACTCAATATGCTTCACATTCACCTCAATACTCAATCACTTTCAATCACTCTCTTAGAAACATATAGAGAATTTTTAGAGACTCAATATGTTTCACACTCATCAATACTCAACCTCTTTCTCAAATCAATTCAGAATATAGAATAATTTGTTTCATAGAACTTGAACAATCACTTCACACATTCACTTGACTAGGCTCAACCAACTCTACTCAACCAATCACTCAATGAAATGATCCTTGCTCACAAACCCTAGTCCAAGCATATGAATACTCACTCAAATATTTCCAACAATGCTTTATCAACCAATCTCACATAACAATGATACTCATGTTCTTTCCAAACCCTAGTTCAAGTTCTTCACTCAACAACTCACTTCAACAACAATGCTTATAAGACAATCTTCACATAACAATGATACTCATGTTCTTTGCAAACCCTAGTTCAAGTTCTTCACTCAACTCAAACACTTCAACAACAATGCTTATAAAACAAGGTTTTATCAACAACTCTTAATTCCATAAAACCTTGAAGCATTAATTCAAAACACTCTCAACAATGCAAACCAAACAATCCTTTTCACTCCAACTTTTCATTCACAATTTTCAACAATCACTCACTAGGAAGAATATGCCCATACCTTTTGTTGGATGTAGAAGTGCCTTTAGAAAACCTTGTCTTAATCACAATTTTCTTCTTTCCAATTCCAATGGTTAGACACAACAATATTACTTCAACACTTTCCAAAAATATTCCTTGGACATAAAACAATCACAACTCAATTTATGCCTTATTACTCCCTTTTAAAATAACACTCATCATACCATACATAAATATAATTTCCTTGATACACCTTATAAACTCCAACTTAAAATAATATCCAACACCATAAAAATATCAACCAAACACCTTACAATATTTTCAAAACATTTGAGCAAATAACATTAAAAATTTAATTTTGCAAAAACCCTTATAACTCCTTTAGCAACCTTAGAACCAATTTAAAATATGCAAAAATTAATTTTTAAATGCCCAAACTATATTCCTAAAATTTTTGGCGACCAATTTACAAGCATACCTTTTTCTTCCCACAAAAGGGGATTCGACGAGATTCGATCCGCCGTCTCCTCTAGCCTAAGCACCTTAGCGCTTGGGAGCCCACCGCGTGGGCTACTAATGCCCACGTGAAGGAAGGTATAGCACCTTCCTCTTATGCCTTCACTCACCATCTATTCCTCTCAAAATGTGCACACTCCTTTCCTTGCTTTGGATGCAACACAATTCGTATAGCTCACAATTCTAAAGCTCACATTAATTTTCGAAGGCATGGTAAGTTTGGTAGGGTGGGAGTTCCCCCTTTATATACATGTTTTTAATTTCTCCTCACGTCGATGATGCTTTATTCGAAATCAAATTTCAAATTTTAAATTTAATAACCCACCTTAGGGTTATTTAACCTTAGCTTAAATTAATTTATAATTAATAATTAAATTAATTAATAATTAATTAATTTAGTAAATAAAATTTATAAGTTAATTTTAAAATTAATTTTGACATAATATTATAAAATAATATTATAATATTATTTATTTGGGCTTTTTCTTGCACTTTGGACCTCATCTGACTTCCTGAACTGGGTCTTGAAACTGAAACCGAGATGGATGTTGCCAACTAAAATTGCCACTAACTGGTGTTGAAATTTTGACATCAATGACCACTCACTCTTGACATCAATGACAACTTATCACTCAAAATGTCCAATAATATCCCCCTTTGTCATTGATGGCAACCCAAATTCTTTTTACCAAATATTTGACCTTTTTCTTGTTCTGCTCCCCTTAGGAAACTGCTCCCCTAACTCAATGCTCTCTCCTTAAACCAAATCTCTCCCCTTACTCAAATCTCTCCCCTTTGACATCAATGGCAAAGGGTCACCTTTGGGGCTCGGGGCTAAGAATGAATCTCTTAGCTTAGCCCCTCCCCCACCTCCTCTTGAGGTGGTTAATTCTGGGGTGGGAGTATTTCTACTCCCAACAAGCACTGGTCTTTACCTTTATCCTCTTTCCTTCTCATCTGATCCTTCTAATTCCTTTGACTATTCCTATTTCTATCCCTATCCATGTCCATATTCCTATTCCTATTCATATCCATATCCATATTCCTATTCCTATTATTTTTCTTGTTCATATCTCCTTGTTCCTATTCTTGTTCCTGTTCATGTTCTTGTTCATGCTTTGATTCTGGAATGTCTGCTCTACACCACTTTGTTGTATGTCCATAATTATTGCACTTATAACACTTAATGTTATTATTCCTTGGAGGTGCAAATATCTTAGGATTTCTCCTAGTGAAGCCATATCCTTTCTTATCATGAACCCTGCAATTCATTGCCTTGTGACCAAACTGATTACATGAGTAGCAATACCCATGGAAAAGTTGTCTATTCCTGAAATTCCCATATTCTTGTCTTTCATGTGTCCTGCACTATGAAGCCATGTGCCCAAATCTGTGACATGAGAAACATCTTCCATTGAAGTTACCTTGCCTTGACCCCATTGGTCTCTTAGTCTCTTCTACCCTATTCTGATTGTTGTTCCATCTGTTCCTTATTTGTGCATTGTTCCTTTCCTTGTTGAACTTTCTATTGTCCAACTTATCCTTAGAAGTCTCACTCTTTCTTTCACTTTCTTCTTTTGATGCTTCTTCTTCTTTGGTGCTTGAGCTTGACTCTCCTTTTTCTGCTTCCTGTTTCCCTTGTTCTTCTTCAAAACTAAGTCTTATTTTGGTGATTGATGATCTTTGTGCATTGATAATCTTGTCCAAAGTCTTTGAATTTTTCTCAAACTTGTGTAGCTTGTCCTTAGAGTCTTTCACTTCCATCCTTAGTGAAACTATCTCATGTTCTAATCTTTCACACTCTAGATCTTTTATCTTTAATTTTTTAGTCATACCTTCTTCAATTTTTCTTACCTCTTCAACCTTAATTTTGAAGTTGGTGAGCTCTTGTAGAAATTTTGCTTTTGCTTTCTCATCTTCTTGAGCTTGAACCCTTAATCTTGAGTTCTCCCTTTTTAATTCTTCAAGATCAACACTAAGTCTTTCACATTCTTTCTCTTTTACCTTTGATTGTTCAACCATATCTTTTTCAACTTTCCTTACCTTTTCAACCTTATCTTTCAAGTCAGAGAGATCTTGTAGAAGCTTTGTCTTACATTTCTCATCCTCTTGTATTTGAGCCTTTAATTCTAAGTTCTCCTTTTTCAACTCAACAAGTTCCTTAAGAGTAACTTCCTCCTTTTCTTTTTCTAAATTTCTCTCTTTTATTTGGTCTTCAATAGGAGTATTTTCTTCTATTATTGAAAGTAGAGTTTCTTCTTCATACCTATTTTGATTGTCCCTGTTATCCTTTTCTGAACCATCCTCTAGGACTTCAATTCTGAAAGTATCATCTTCATCTTCACCACTACTAAACCCATTGCAATAACCTGCATCATGACCGAGTTGACCACAAACAAAATATTCTTCACCTTCTTGTGAACAATGAGCTGCAAGGTGACCTATCTTCCTACATCTGGTACAAAAATTTATCAATTTGGTTATCTCTCCACTGCTTGATTCATCTCTTGAATCTATTTCCATTCTTCCTCCCAAAACAACAATATTGAATTCATATTCCTTTTCTTTCATGACCATGTGTGTTCTTTTCTTCTTGTGTCTCATGGTTCTACTTTTGCCTTTCTTTGCCATTTGTGTTCTTGTAAGATCTTCCTTCAAGTTGTTAAACCTTTTTCGAAGGAACCAACTCTAATACCAATTGAAGAACACAAGCTTATACTGAGAGGGGGGTGAACAATATAAGACCACTTTTTACTTTTCTTTCCCAAATAGTATTATCCAATATAATCAATGGAAATATCAATAGCAATAACCAAAGTAATGCACAAATCATCACACACAATAGAGACACCAATTTAACGTGGTTCACCCAATGTGGGCTACTCCACGAAGAAAATATTTCACTAAAATTTTCTCAATAAATCTCTTGGGAATCCTTTCCCTATTACAATATTTATGGACCTCTATCCAAATGAGACACCAATCCCCTAATCAAGTTTGTGGATCTCTATCCATAGGAGAACTCCTTTCTCCTTAGCTCTGACTGGTGATCTTCTAGAAGAACTATTGCCCCACTACTCTGGCTAATGGATCTCTATCCACTGAAGACACCTGTCCTCACTACCTTAGCTAATGGATCTCTATCCACTGGAGACTATCATCCTCTATACTCTGTCACCTTCAAAGCTCTATCTCAAATCTGCACTAAACATAGTCCTTCGATCTAGCACAAATCTGCTCAATATTTATCTCTGTCTGGTAACAAACCTATCCTCAAATCTATACCAAAATCTATCCTCTGATTTGTACTAAACATAGTCCTTTGGTCTAGCACAAATCTATCCTCAATATTTGTCCTCTGATCTGCACTAAACATAGTCCTTCGGTCTAGCACAAATCTATCCTCAATATCTATCCTCAAGCCTTAACACAAAGCTTGACTCAATCTCAAATCAACTCTGTTAGATCTACCCCAAACCTTAACTCAAGGTTTGAACAAATCAATCAATCAACTCTACTCTCAAGTCTTCTCAAAGACTTGTCTCAAATCTACCTTGTAAGCTTCCACAAAAGCTCACACTAATCTGTCCACAAGTCCTCTCTAGAACTTGTCCAAATATACTCAATAAGTCCTCACTAGAACTTATCCAAATCTGCTCTCAATCTGTATTGTAAGCTTCCACAAAAGCTCACCCAAATCTATCCACAAGTCTTCTCAAAGACTTACCTCAAATCTGCTCAACAAGTCCACACTAGAACTTGTCCAATCTCATAGAAACATAAAGAGAATTGTTAGAGACTCAATATGCTCTACATTCATCACAATGCTCAATCACTTTCAATCACTCTCTTAGAAACATATAGAGAATTTTTAGAGACTCAATATGCTTCACATTCACCTCAATACTCAATCACTTTCAATCACTCTTTAGAAACATATAGAGAATTGTTAGAGACTCAATATGCTTCACATTCACCTCAATACTCAATCACTTTCAATCACTCTCTTAGAAACATATAGAGAATTGTTAGAGACTCAATATGTTTCACACTCATCAATACTCAACCTCTTTCTCAAATCAATTCAGAATATAGAATAATTTGTTTCATAGAACTTGAACAATCACTTCACACATTCACTTGACTAGGCTCAACCAACTCTACTCAACCAATCACTCAATGAAATAATCCTTGCTCACAAACCCTAGTCCAAGCATATGAATACTCACTCAAATATTTCCAACAATGCTTATCAACCAATCTCACATAACAATGATACTCATGTTCTTTCCAAACCCTAGTTCAAGTTCTTCACTCAACAACTCACTTCAACAACAATGCTTATAAAACAATCTTCACATAACAATGATACTCATGTTCTTTTCAAACCCTAGTTCAAGTTCTTCACTCAACTCAAACACTTCAACAACAATGCTTATAAAACAAGGTTTTAATCAACAACTCTTAATTCCAGAAAACCTTGAAGCATTAATTCAAAACACTCTCAACAATGCTAACCAAACAATCCTTTTCACTCCAACTTTTCATTCACAATTTTCAACAATCACTCACTAGGAAGAATATGCCCATACCTTTTGTTGGATGTAGAAGTGCCTTTAGAAAACCTGTCTTAATCACAATTTTCTTCTTTCCAATTCCAATGGTTAGACACAACAATATTACTTCAACACTTTCCAAAATATTCCTTGGACATAAAACAATCACAACTCAATTTATGCCTTATTGCTCCCTTTTAAAAATAACACTCATCATACCATACATAAAGATAATTTCCTTGATACACCTTATAAACTCCAACTTAAAATAATATCCAACACCATAAAAATATCAACCAAACACCTTACAATCTTTTCAAAACATTTGAGCAAACAACATTAAAAATTTAATTTTGCAAAAACCCTTATAACTCCTTTAGCAACCTTAGAACCAATTTAAAATATGCAAAAATTAATTTTTAAATGCCCAAACTATATTCCCAAAATTTTTGGCGACCAATTTCCAAGCATACCTTATACTTCCCACAAAAGGGGATTCGACGAGATTCGATCCGCCGTCTCCTCTAGCCTAAGCGCCTTAGCGCTTGGGAGCCCACCACGTGGGCTACTAATGCCCACGTGAAGGAAGGAAGAGTCCCTTCCTCTTATGCCTTCACTCACCGTCTATTCCTCACGAAACTTGCACACTCCTTTCCTTTCTTTGGACGCAACACAATTCGTATAGCTCTCAATTCTAAAGCTCGCATTAATTTTCGAAGGCATGGTAAGTTTGGTAGGGTGGGAGTTCCCCCTTAATATACACGCTTTTAATTTCTCCTCACGTCAATGGCGCTTTATTCGAAATCAAATTTCGAATTTTAAATTTGATAACCCACCTTAGGGTTATTTAACCTTAGCTTAAATTAATTTATAATTAATAATTAAATTAATTAATAATTAATTTAAATAACTTTATAAGTTAAGTAAATTAACTAATAAATTAATTTATAATTAATTTTAAACTTCCTTTGCATAATATTATAAAATAATATTATAATATTATTTATTTGGGCTTTTTCTTGCACTTTGGACCTCATCTGACTTCCATGAATTGGGTCTTGAAACTGAAACCGAGATGGATGCTGCCAACTGAAACTGCTATTGACTAGTGCTGAAAGTTTGACATCAATGTATAGACACCAAAACAGCACCAATCCAATTATGCGACTACAAGCACTGATCGAGTTGGCATACATAGCCCCTAGGGCAGCCCCTAAAGGTTAAAAAATGGTCATAACCACTCCCAAATCAGTTTTGGAAGGTCAGAGGTCAATTTGGCACCTTTTTAGCACTTTTCTCCCTACTCGTCCCACCCTGGGACGATTAGAATCCTATTAGAATCCTATTCGTCCCACCCTGGGATGATTAGCAGCAATCGTCCCAGGGTGGGACGATTAGCAGGCTTGAATGGCAAAAAAAGTCAAACCTCGATAGGTCCACCACTTAACTGCGCCTTCAAGGCATGCAATTGCGAGGAACGACTTTGAATCAGAGAGAGTGACTTCAGTCAAGCATGCCTTGATCATGGAGACCTCATGCAAGGGGACTCTAAATTAGGGAGGAATATTCTCTCCCAAAAAAGGCATGGCAAGCCAAGTGGCACCCTCGCATGCGCATTCAAAGAGAGAGACCCTAGGTCTATAAAAGGGTGAGCATCCTCACTCTAAAAATAAGAAGTAGAGCTGGAGCATTGAGACCAACAGAGTGAAACCAAATTGTACCCACATTCCCCTTTGTGCTTCTTACATCCATAATTTATCTTTTGGAAGAGAGGTTATTGGGTGAACGCTAAGAATGCAATCCCAAACCAAAACCCAAGAAATCAGCCACAATCCCACACCAAATTCATCAACACAACCTCCTAGGAGGTTTTGGACCCATCCCAAGTGGATTGGTGTCAAAACCAGACCCCAAACAATGGGCGTCCTGCCCCCAAGTGCCCCCCAAACTATCGCAGTCCTAATTGGCTCACCCGATAGTGATTAGAAATCCATGAAGAATTTCTCTACTTTTATTTTTGCATTATGTTACATTTGGTTTACTTATACTGATATTCAAGTTTCATTGCATTCTGACCTGATTTGACTATGTTTTTTTATCATTTTACGTGTTTACTAACATACAAGGAGCACTTTCGGATACGGGACAATATGGGAAAAATATGCCAAATCTAACCTTCTGGGTCATCCCAAAATGCCCCTTTTAGTGTAACCCCAAGTTTGTAGGAATTTTTGAGGCCTCTGGGTAGGACATTTGGAAGGTCACTTTTGCATGCTTTGTGACAGTCCTAATCGTCCCACCCCGGAGCGATTAGAAATCCATGCATGATTTCCCAACTATTATTTTTGCATTCTAGTATATTTGGTTTACTAATGCTACTGTTCAAGTTTCATTGCATTCTGACCTAATTTGACTGTGTTTTTATCATATTCATGTGTTACTAACCTACAAGGAGCGCCTTCGTATACAAGACAATATGGGCAGAATCTGCCAAATCTAACCTTCTAGGTCATCCCAAAATTCCCCTTTTTGTCTAACCCCAAGTTTGTAGGAATTTTGGAGGCCTCTGGGTAGGACATTTGGAAGGTCACTTTTGCATGCTTTGTGACAGTCCTAATTGTCCCACGCAGGAGCGATTAGAAATCCATGCATGATTTTTTGACTGTTCTTTTTGAATTATGTTCTATTTGGTTTACTAATGCTTATATTCAAGTTTCATGGCATTATGACTTGTTTTGACCTTGTTTTTATCATTTTACGTGTTTACTAACATAGAGGGAGCACCTTCGAATATAGGACAATCTGGGCAGAATCTACCAAATATGACCTTATGGGTCATCCCAAAATGTCTCTTTTTGTCTAACCCCAAGTTTGGAGGAATTTTGGAGGCCCCTGGGTAGGACATTTGGAAGGTCACTTTTGCATGCTTTGTGACAGTCCTAATCGTCCCACCCCGGAGCGATTAGAAATCCATACATGATTTCCTGACTGTTCTTTTTGCAATGTCTCTCTAATGATTTTTTTATGCTTCTGTCAAAGTTTGGGTTCATTATGACATGTTTTGATCATCGTTTTGCTATTTTACATACTAACTAGCCGGAGGCCTTGGGGATTGCATGCTTTCCTTCTATCCGCACATGCTATTAACTGTTTGTTGTTTCTATGTACATAGGATCTCACCACCAAGAACATTGAAGGGGCAGCAAGGAACACATGAACACATGGACACAAGCAGCGATAACCTTTGGCTCGCCCATTTCAATTATGAGGCACGCGAAAGACACTGGAAGCATACCATCTGTTGATGTAACGAACTGTATTAAACGTTCTGAGCCCTAGAAGGGGGGACATATTGTAACCAAATTGAAATCAACATTAATAAAAGAAACCTCGATTTGTCTTTGTTTGCTTACATCTTGTTTATGCGTCGTTCCCTTCGTGCATTGATTTCTCGCATTCGTAGGACTTAGTAGTTGTGTATCAATTTTTGTTTGCACCATTGGTATGGAACTCTGTCACCCTGCATTCGAGATTTTAGTGGTGATCACGGTGGGACCTTGTCCCCTGATATTAATATCAAGTTTTTTTTATCCGAATTTTGTGGTTTCTTTGCAGGTGTTACTCATTTGGGCACTGGACTGCTACTCGTGCCACCCTGTGATGAATACAGACTTGGAATTCATGCCACCCCAGGACGAATACAAATTCATCTCACCCTGGTATGAATACAGACCTACTATTCATCCCACCCTAGTATGATTAGCTCTCTATACATTTTTTGAGAAGAAACTCAGAGGCATCTTGTTTGGGCAGAGAAGAGGTAGGTTTTCTGAACATCCTCTATGTTTTTTTGTTTCTGTCTCTACAATTTTTCTATTTTCTTTGCTTGCATAGGGAAGTTTGCTGCATGTTTTATTTCTTTGTGCAAGTAAAAGTAACCACACACACACCACATAATAATATTAACATCAAGGAGTTGGTCTTAAAACCCCAACACTTGATCAAGACCAACGGTGGATTCCATCACCACCTTGACTTGGATTTTGCATACATAACCCTGATCACGACTGTTGTTAGACGTAAATCCTAATGAAAGTTGACCAAGTGTAGTGGGGGTGATTCCCAATGCATGAGGATAAGTCTTCTATGGTAGGTGTCAAAAATAGAGTGATTCCCCTTTTGTACCACTTATGTTCCACGTACTATTCTGCTCTCACGTACCAATAGTTTCCTTCACGTAAGGGTGGGTATATTGAGGGGTTCGGTATAACGGCCTAGCAGAGGTATATTGAAGGGGTGACCATTTTGGAGAGATAAGAGCCCTCATCATGCATGAATAACAAAATTTCTTTACATAGTTTGCACAAAAAAAAAATCAAAACACACTAAACCAGATTTAGGACACACATTTAATCTGTAAATGAGATAATCATTTCTTTGTTTGTGTGGACCCTTTTGTTTGGTGTAGCATAAAAAATCGTAAAAGAGATAAAAACATACATATCTTGTAGAGAACCACCACCATGGTGTATACCCGTAGCCAAGCCCAATCATGGGCAAAAGCTGTAGAAAGTGTACAAGGAGGCACCAGTCGCCTCCGTTATAGCCCCAAGGACTTGGTTATACCACCTTGGTGGCCTGACCCACAAAATAGTCCACACTATGCCACTATATAAAAGGACTATAGAGGCACCCCTTTAGGGGGCACTCCCATTCAACACAAACCCTTTTAGGAGGAGTACATACATGGGAAGGCTCCCTTAGATGCTCATTATGAGTGGCCACTGCGCGATGAAGCGCTAAAGTAGCATAGGGTTCACAAGGAGGGACCACATGATTATATCATCGCCCCTCTACCCCTCATTACTGTTATAACTAATAGACCAAATATAGAGCGCAAGGCCCTTCAGACCGAGTGAGCCAACTCTGCCTGTCCCTTTCACATGTACGAAAGGGAGCATGAGGAAGACCAGTATATTCCTCAAGAGCAATACACCACACGGGAGTAATGCACCTCTGCACCTGCTAATTATCAAGATCACCTATTGAGGCCAAAGCCTCAGGTGAATGTTGCTAATATCGATAGAGGAAAGTGACCCATAGAGATCTTGGATCACCACGATCGAGATAGACATGTAGGAGAGGCATCTAGGCCTCCTAGACATAGGACGATGAAACAAATTGACTTGGCATTTTCCAAACATGCCGCCCGCCAAGCGCAAATTACACAGCTTAGGCAAGATTAGCAGCAGTTAGAGCAACTGTATCATCTTAACAAAGAGTGCATTCGGCACCAGACAGATGAATTTCTCCAAAAAAATATGCATGAGAGTATTCCAACCCCTCGTATGCATAATACAAAGATTTATGAGAGGCACAACCCCTTAGTGCGAGACAGGTCTCCATGACCTTATCAAGTGTTGCCTCCAAGACCTCCAAGACCTGAGCGGGAGGCCACCCCTAGAACCAATGATGGGCACCTTCCTCGGGTGCCCGTTCATGTTTATAGGTCATGCCTAAAAACTCCCCAAGAGGCCTATGAGGAATTCAAGCAAGAAGAAGAACGGGCTGAAACACCCTACCAAGGCATTGGGGTGCTACCCGGCTACCCCTCCATAGGCCTCAAGTTCCTTGTAATGCACAACCGAAACAAACCAAAGAAGAGGAAATCGAATCCTCTAATGTATACAAAGCACTGTTAGAACACTTAGAGTCTATGGAGACTAAGACTTCGGGGCCCCAAAAGCCCACCTTACGCCAGCTTCATAGTCACCCTGTGCATCCTTTAGTTTCGGCACCCCCATACCCCGACCACTTCAAAATGCCTCAATTGACAATTTTTAGAGGGGATGAGGATGCCCAAGAGCATGTAACAAGATTCTTGAGTCAATGCTTTGGCATTTAGGACAATGATGCGTTGCTTCTAAGAACATTTATATCCACATTCGTAGGTCCTGCCTCGGACTAGTCTATCCAATTACCGAAGCATAGCATCAACAATCTAGACCAGCTAGTGGACGCGTTCCTTGAACATTTTACCTTCAACAACAAAAAGAAGGCATCCTTAAATGACCTAGCTAGCCTTAAGCAGTATGATGATGAGACCATAGCCACTTATGGGAATCGGTGGAGGACATTGCTTTCAAAGCTACCCTACCTCCCTCCTATGGCCAACATGACTCAGATGTTTTCAAAGAGTTGCATAAGGTCGATCTCCATGCTATTGTAGCTACAAAAATATGCCACTCTAGAAGAAGCTCTGGTGCAAGCCAAGATAATTGAGGAAATCAAAATTCAAGACGGTGAGATTGCCAAGCCACGCAAGAAAGAGTGGACCAAAAATGCCAAAATTGGGCCCACACAATAGAAACCTGTCGTGGTCAATTAGGTTGCCATAACTGTACCACCGCATACACAAATGAAATAGACCCCAAAGGCTAATTATCAGGCAGTTCCTATTGCCAACTATGAAAAGGAAAACCACAAACAAGAGAAAAATCAGCAGCGTTGCCCTAAGCGATAATTCACACAATTCATAGAGTCTAGAGACTCCTTGTTTGACCGATTGTTCGTGGAAAACCTGGTAAAATTGCCAGAAACTCAACCCATAGACCCCAATGTGCCAAAACCCAAGGGCTATAGGGAAGATTTATATTGTAGATTCCACCGGTAGAAAGGACATGACATCTTCAGTTGTTGGAAATTCAAAAACTTGGTGCAAGACTTGATAGACAACAAAACACTCACGATGGATAATCCCGTAGCGCTGAGCAACCAACAGATGGATGTCTTCAAAGACCCCTTGCATGACCATGAGGCACAAGCAAAGACTATACAGGTGAATGAGGTGACACAAAACTACCCCATGCAAGGGTACGTAGGGATGATAAGCATTGTGATGCATAATAAAAGATACCCAAACACGACCGCACCCGCTGCAGCTACAGGAAATGTTCCATCAACGTCACAACCTCCACAACACCCTACACAACCTCCCCTACTTAGACCAGTGGCCATGATTCAAACTAAGATTACTTAGAGTTTAAGGACCACGTCGGCTAGGCTCTCCATCTATGAGCTCATCCAACAATCATTGCCCCATCGGGAGGCTCTGATGGAGATACTCAAAGCCATTGAGCTACAGCCCCAAGAACCAAATTATTTCAACAACTTTGTGGGACATGTGAGAAAATGCATAGAACCAATCATAACCTTTAGGGAAGACGAACTGAAATTGGTGACTAGTGATATGGTGGATCCACCCCTGCATGTCATCACGCGGGTCAATGGGATTCCATTTAAGAGGGTGTTGGTGGACACTGGCTCGTCCAGCAACATAATCACGATAGCAGCATTAAAACATCTTAAGTTTTAGCATCCTACATTGTGGTGTCCACCTAAACCCTTTGAGCATTCAACAATGCGTTATGCTTGATGGTGGGCACAATTGTCCTGCCCATCCAAGTAGGACAAAAGACCATTCTTACGTTGTGTCACATCCTTGAGGGTGATATGGGCTATAATATCCTGCTAGGCCGACCTTGGATCAGGGACATGAAGTGTGTCCCTTCGATAGCCCATCAATGTCTCAAATACACATACGAAGGGCAAGTACATGTAGTCCCAATAGACTTAGAGCCCTTCAAGTTTTGTAATGCAATACAGATGATGCCACAATCAACCATCCCATCGACACATTTGGATTTTAAATTAAATTCATACACTCAGGGTCTGATTCTACCTACATCCCCATTTTTGAGTCCCTCAAGTAACCGACTTGGCCCATCTTCTTTGTCTATTCCTTCACCAACAATGCCACCTATTGTATCGCTCCAAATTTTTTGCATCCTTACCCTCAGGCTATAGGATCTGTGCCCAGAAGGGGGATGCGAGAAGGATGGGATAATACCTCAAAATGATAGGCCCTTTGAAGGTCCCGCCTCTTGGGGGAGGAGTATAAGGGTGAATTTTCGATGGATATCTGATATTTGACAAATTCGATAGATGAATTCGTCAAAAACCAAAATATTACGTACGAACTGAGGCGATCTGGACTGCTACAAAACTTAGAATCTTCATCAAACATCTAAAATCAGGTATGACACATTCTAATTAGCATATTCTCTGTTATTAGCACTCATTCCTATTTTCTGTATCCATTTAAATTATCATTGGTAGATAGAATAGTTTAGATTCATCTTGGCCAAACCTAGAAGTTGAATGATTGAGTATAAAAATGAACACATCAAACCCACTATCAACCTAGGCATGGAAACTGCCACTCAAAAGTTTCCTGGTGAACCCACCATCCGTCGAAAATTCACCCTTATACTCCTCCCCCGAGAGGCGGGACCTTCAAAGGACCTCTCAGTCCGAGGTATTGTCCCATCCTTCTCGCATCCCACTTCTGGGTGCGGATCCTATAGCCTGAGGGTAAGGATGCAAAAAATTTGGAGCGATACATTTTGGTGAACCCGACGTGAAAACTAAAAACCTTTTGAAAACAAATATATATATATATATATATATATGTATATGTATGCATACAAGAAAAATAAAAAACAAAAAATCATCATTTCAATTTTGTATGTTTTAGATTCAATTCTAAATAATAGATACTAAATATTACTTTTAGAAGTACTAAAGAAACCATGATTTTTTACTCAAATCAATATGAGCCCATTAGTAATGTTGGAAGAATTCAGCCAAACACATTTGTTGATTATGACCAACCTCGTCCCTATTCAACATCACCTCCATCACACTTTTCTCTTTTTTCATCATTACCCCAACAGGACAATCCCTTTTCCAATCCTCTTCATAACGATATTATCTATTCCCCCATATATCTATATTATGTCTATCAATCCACATACAATCCTCCTCCACCCTTTCGATATTCTTCTTTCAATACAACACATCCATTTCAACAAGAAAATACTTATTCTTCCAATCCTACCATGCACTCACATCATACTTCCCAATCGTCCTATCATCATTCTACCCATAATAAAGAAAAGAGAGGTGAAAAACCATTAGGTCCTTTTATGACTGAACTCCTAAGGCACTTATCAAAAACCTCTCGAAAACCCTCATCACGTACATTTACAAAACTCAATCAACCAATGGATATAATTCTCAAGCATTTACTTGATACAAATAAGATTGAACTCCCTTCCATAAGACAACTTGATGCCACAGTAGATTGGTTTAAACCTGAGCTACATTGTGAATATCATAGAGTAGATGGACATATGACACAAAATTGTAAAGATTTAAGATGTGCAATTCAAGATTTGATTGATGAGGGTCTTTTTAATATAAAGGAATTACAATCTATAACTGATTATAAATCTCCAGTAAATAATAAAACTCCTACACAACAAATACCAATAATCAATCAAGACATGGGGATCTCCCAAGAACCCCTATTCAATTATCAACAATAGGAAATCAATCAAATATTGCATGTTAATGTGTCCCATCATGATGATATTACTAATATTGTAATGAGAAACTACAAATGAGCAACCTCAAGTTCAATCAACTCAATCTGATATTCAAGATATGGATTCCTCATTTGACCAACCTTCAAAACTATCTTCATCTCTAGAGAATGATCCAAAATGGAATGTAAGCATAGAAAGCTCATATTTAGAATCAAAATATCAATCTGAAATCCACTTTGATAGCCAGAAACAAGTGATTAATCCTCAAGAAAATATATCCCTTTTAGAAGTATTATAAAGTTCTCATAAGGAAACTTTGTTCAAGATACCTAGCCAACAATCTATTCCTCATGATATTTTCCCTAAGAACATAATTAATGGTGTAAGCCCTCTTGAGGTTAACCATATTTCATTCTATGATGAGGAGATTCCTTCATCTACTCCACAAGAAGACTCCTCTCTTTACATTATAGGATCTAGTAAAGAAACACCTGTTAAAACTATCATGATAGATAATGGCTCCTCTCTTAATTTATGCACTTATCAATTATTCCAAAAACTCAAATTAAAGGAAGAAGATCTTAATGAATCAAATGTTATTATAAAATATTTTAACAATGAAATTCAAGAAGCTCAAGGTACTATAATTTTTCCACTTAATATTGGATCCAATATTCTGGATACTTTGTTTTATGTAGCATATTGCCCTTCACCTTACAACCTACTCCTCAGAAGTCCTTGGATTCATACGATAAGGGTTGTCCCTTCCACTCTTCACCAATGTTTGAAGTTTGAACTTGCAAGTAAAATTGTGTTGGCAATTTTGGGTACTTTGGGTACATTGCCTTTGCTCAAGTGTATAAGTTGTCATTGATGTCAAAAGGCATTTCTGTGTTGATATCAAAAAGAGTGTGATGTAAAAAATATCTTGAGAAGCTTCATAATGTTAAAGGGTTTTTATTAAAACCATGGTGACAAGGTTAAAGGTTTTTCTTAAAACCATTTGGACTCATTAAGGGTTTTTGTTAAAACCAAGCTTAACTTAATGCAAAGGTTTTTACTTCTTGAAAAACCTTGAAGGTCCATGTTTATTATTAATAATTAAATTAACTCAAACCTTTGACAAGGGTCTAAGTTTAATTTATTATTAATAAAATAATAATTATTATTATTAAAGGGTCTTTTAACCCTTAAGCGACGGAGATAAAGATTTCTTTCACCGATGTGTTGCCATAGTTGGAGGAGTGCCGACGTCAAATAGTTAAGGAGAAATGACTATATAAGTGGGGATGATTTTCTAAAGTGATAGTAACTCCAAGTAATGAAAATCGTAGCTCTGTGATCTTCGAGAAAATGTTCTATTTCATTGAGAGCTGATTATCCATATTGAGTTGCCCAAGTAATTTCTTACGTTTTTTAGTTTGCGCTTTGACATCCGACAGATTGTGCTTCACCTACGATTGTTGGATCTGCACTCGAATTGTGTTTTCTGTTTGCACTGTGTGGATGATTATTTTGGTTGCCCAGTAAGTTACGTTTTGGACAGCGCTCACCAGTTTGCATGTGGCTTGAGGAAGACATTTACGTTTTCCAGATTATTGGTGTCAAAAGAAGATAAAATATAGGGCAACATTGTATTTCTTCATTGGGCACTTGTGACCCAACGACGGTGGCATTTAAGCGAAGGTGCTAGAAGGCAGAGGTGCTGAGTTCGATTCTCTTCATGGGTAATTTTCTTTTGGTCGCAGTGTGCAAAGGTTAGTGGCTATGAAAGCGCTGGAGGTATAAGGTTAATTTATCATATTTGCTTTGACATTGTTTTATTGATGCTTAATGTTTATGTGGAGTAGTAAGGTGTAAAGAGGTTTTACTTTGTATGTATATTATAATTTTGGTGGTTTTTATTAAGTTGGAGAAATAAGGTGTTAATTTGGATCTTTATTATTGTATATTGTTGTATAGTTGCTAACTCTAATTGGTGACAAATTGAGAGTTAGTGTTGTGATAGATTTTGAGTTCTCCTTCTTCATCAAAGTAAAGGTATGGGCAATTTCTTCCATGTATATTGTTGATGGTATATTTTCTGAAATTGAGTTTGGAGTGAAAAGGTTGTCTACTAGGTGTTTTTGGTGTAAATCCTATTTTCTGGATATTGAAGATTGTTTATGCATTAAAATAATTGATGAGTTTTTAGGTGAATGCATAATTATGGTTGAGGAAGAGGAAGCATTTTTTGCACTAGGGTTTATGTTAGTAAGTCTTGCTACTTGCATTGAGATGATGAAACCCTTAGTTGGCTGTTTTGATATTGATGGTTGAGTTGCTTCCATAGAGGTTGTTTTGATCAAGTTAATGCTTTACTTGATACATGATATTGGGCTTACTCCATTGAGTTGATTTGAGCAAGTTATTCTTTGTATTTGGTGATATTGTGTTGGTGGCTATTTTGTTCAAATATCTTTGGAGGGAAAATGATTTCTACTTGTTTCCTTTTCTTGTGATGATTGGTTGAATGCTTCAAGGTTGATGTTGAGTTGAATGGTGTTGGTTGACTAAACCTTGTTTGATGAGCATTGTTGTTGAAACCCTATTTGTTGGTGAAAATAATATGAGTATCATTGTTATATGAGATATTGCATGGTTGGCAATTGTTGGGTTGTGTTTCATATTCTTGAGAAAAACATACTACATCTATCTTATTCTTTTGAGATTTGAGATTGAGATTGGGAGTTAAGTATAGAACATATTGGGTCTCTAACAATTCTCTTTATGTTTCTATGAGATTTAAAGATTGAGATTGGGAGTTAAGTATAGAACATATTGGGTCTCTAACAATTCTCTTTATGTTTCTATGAGATTTGAGATTGAGATTGGGAGTTAAGTATAAAACATATTGAGTCTCTAACAATTCTATTTATGCTTCTATGAGGTTTATGAATCACATTGGGTCTCTAACAATTCTCTTTGTGGGTTCATGCTAAGCAAGTTTTTCTTGGTGAGCTTGCTGAGGTTTTGGACAGGTTTCGATGGGGACTTGTGAGCAGGTTTTTGGACAGGTTCCGGTGGGGACTTGTGAGCAGTTTTTGGACAGGTTCCAGTGGGGACTTGTGAGAAGATTTGGACAGGTCCTAGCAAAGGACTTGTGAGCTGAGTTTTTGAGAGTTCTATCAGAGGACTTGAGGACAGAGGTGCATTGGTTCTTTGAGAACCTGAGGACAGATTTGGCAAGTCTTTGAGAAGGCTTATGTGTAGAGGATTGATTTGTTCAAGTGTTGGACAAATCTAACAAGATAGAGGAAGACTTGTACTAGACCGACTAACTGTGTTTGGTACAGGTTGCTGAGTTGCTATGGACGTGATCATAGAAGGCAGAGGTCTCTTAGGCTAAGCCTTGAGGACAGGAGGTCTTCGGTGGAAAGGGGTTCCATGTGCTTGGCAAGAGGTAGAGGCGGTTGATCTTCCGAGGGATCATTTCCGGAGCGAGAGGGAAGGTATCTCCTTTGAGCAGAGGCTCATAAATTTAGATTGGGGGAAGGTGTCTCCTTTGGGCCGAGGCTCATAAACTTTATAATTGGGAAGGTTTCCCAAAGAACTTTGAGATAACTTTTAGAGAAAATTTTTGTGGACGTAGCCCAGGAATTCTGGGTGAACCACGTTAAAATTGGTGTCACTTTGTGGATGATATTGTGCATTGTTTTGATATTGCTTTGGGTATATTGCTTTACTATTTTGAAGTATAAAGAAAAAAGTAAAAAGAGGTCTTATACTGTTCACCCCCCCCTCTCAGTATAAGCTTGTGTTCTTCAAATTGTTACCATACATAATGACCCAACACTATTTGAAGAATATTTAACGGTTGAAACATCAAGTTCTATACATTCTTTATTGTCACAATTATCTTCTATCCATCACTTTTCTTCATCCATATATGATCATCCTTTTTTATCAAATAACACCCGTGCATATCTTTCACATATACTCCCTCCATATTATCAAGACTTGGAAGATAGTGATAAGAATGAAGAACCTTCTTATCCTTCTGACATTTTATTTTGTAACATGATCAATTTTACACATATAAAAGTAAAATATTTTGCTACATTATTCTACATTATAACAAAGCTTTTGTTATCACTACCTTTTATTCATCACCTTTTGTTCTTACCTTCAACACAACCAAATTATCCTTCAAAACCTCCTTTGATTTTGAAGCAACCTTAGACATGCTATACTCAAATAACCTTGTATAGTGTATATAGATCATCTTGTAAATACCACCAATTCCATCATCTAAAAGAAAAAAAAAAATTTCAAAAAATAATCACATTGTGTATCTTCTCAATTCATCAATAAAAATCAAAATATAAAAACATCAAAATCATCAAAATCTTCAAAAACATATTTTATTTTCGTACTTGTCAATTCTTGAAGTATTGCAGTTATATTTTCAATTATTTTGGATAAATTAGCATTTATTTGGAATCCCGCACATTCACACTCACATGAATAAATATCTTGATTTTATTTTGTATGATTATTAATCTCTCTTATATCAAAGTCCACAGTTGAATTAAATAAAGTTTTGAACATAGAGAACTGATCTTGTTATTTACTAGAACCAAATATATCTTTTCACATTAAAATGATTTCATTGCAAATTCAATATCATGCTACATAGTAGACGTGGTTTCTTGAGCAAAAAGTTTCCCCTGCTATCCTATCATGCACATGGTCTAGAATCTTTGAGAATTGACAAAAGAACAAGCTCACCCCTACCCAGAATAAAAATCCCTTGCTCTACAACTAATCTGAGCAAGTATCCCTAGCATAGGAAGAAAATAAAAATGCAAGAAAAAGAGAAAAAGAAAAATGTTATTTTGTATCATCACAACAATATTTCAGCATTATCTCAAAAATCAAGCACAAATAGAAAAAAAGAAAGAAAAAGAAAAAGAGCAAAAGAGAAAAGCAAAACCAAAATGCAATAAAATCCTTTCCCTACCCCTTGAAAAGAAAAGAAGGGTGAATGAGCTTGAATCCCTGGAATTCTCAATTATCCGAAAACTATGAGGTAAGCTCCATAACAGGTGGTTTGTGCCCAACCCGCTTGGCCTTGGGTAATTCCTAGCATGGTGATATGTCTGTCACATTAGTGACCTTCTTTTGTATAGACCTATATCGGCTTATGAATTAGCTAGTTCTTGATAACCTAACTTGTACAGTAGTCTGGTACGGTTATATGCATATAAATTATGGTTAACAAACATTCATTTGGTTAAAGCAAATTGCTTGTATCAAATTATCTTGCTCAAAATTGGTAAATGAACAATACAATTGCACACACATTTGTATTTGAGATATTTTGTATCATTATGATAAATCAAGATCGGTAATGAACTCACATTTGCACATGAGGATCCCTTATAAACCTACATTTGTTTTTGATATAATTTAAAATATTCCTGTAATTCTTTTCGGAATAATTTTATCCTCTTATTTCAGAATTTGTTTTGTATAAAAACAATTATATACATTGTGTCACAAAATTGCAAAACGATTGCAAACATGTTCATCATATTATTATTTTCTGTTTATCAAAAATCAAAATTAAAAAAATCAATCATGCAATAAAACTAAAATATTTATTTTATCTTTGGATTTCGCGATGATGGTATAAGTCTATACCTATAATTCTATGCCTAGCGCAAACCATTGTTCTAATTTTATTTTCCCATCCATTTTAAAAACACATATGGCTTACATCATTATGTTACACAATTGTGCTTCAAAACGAATGAACACTTATTCTATTTCATGTCATTATGTCAAAACATTTCATCTTGCAACCATGGTATAATTTCTAAGGAATTATTCAAAAATTTATCACACTTAGGAATTTATGTCTAGAAAAAATCATTTTTAAACATATTTCATGCATAATTTTGTGGAAAAAAAATTGAAAACAATTTATCACCATTTTCATCATCACAACACAAAGTCTTAAGACAGTCTCTTAAGCACTCTTTTACTTTTAGCAATATTTCTATACTAGGACTAGCTTGACGACCTAGCAAGCGGCGACTCCATGAAACGGTCTATAACAATGACAATGTCCTTTGAAATTATTGTTAGAAGTCCCTTTTATTTTTTATCAAATCACACCAAAACAATCAATTTATGCACACCAGATTATTTCATTTACAAATTTTATGGCATGACATAACATTATAATTTACTTCCAACGACATAATTACATGAATAAACAATTCAAGCATCATAATACAACATATACACAAGTCATAGCATCAAAAATACAATCTATATATATCATCAATCAATTATCTACATCATCTGGATTGGTATGCCACAATCAAAACCCTGGCATACTCAATCCCCTCAAAAAAAAAAATATATACATATATAATAAATCTGCACTCTGCAGTAGCTAGCCTCGAGAAGCCCTCAAGCTCTCAACATCATCTCCTCCCCCACCCTGACGTGGAGGAGGTGGTCCCATAGAGGTTCGGGCCATATCTCGGGTCCTCATCGTTGATCGTGAGGATGTCCTCAATGATCCCATCATGATCGGCTTTGCAATGGGGGCTGGCAATGATATCCTCTATCCCTCTAGGACCGCCTGATAGTACAACCCTTGGTAAAATGTGGTCTAAGCAATAGACCGTGCCATATCCTGAGTGCTCACTCCTCCGCCCTGAGCTCTGAGCCATGTAGCCTCATCCTACAGTGTCTGCATTTGAGCCCGAAGGTGGGCAACCTCAGCCTGAAGAATCGCTGTCTCGTTGCTCTCCCCTACCTCAACACCCTTGCCCTTATCGGGCGATGGTGGTCTCTCCCCCTGCTATTAAGGGAGTCTCTCCTCCCTTCGCCCTATCTCCCGTGACCTCTGTGGAGCCTGACCCATCTGCTGGCATCTCTCCTATGGGGACCACTGCTGCTCTCTCCCATCGCGACCTTGCGCTGCCTCAATGGTAGCCTAGTGCCACCTCCCCATTCGTCGCACAACTGCATGCATAAGACCCTATGCCCTCATCATATGAGGAGGGCAGATGCTTACGTACGAGACATCGTAGTCATATGCAACCTCGACGTCGTCACCATCCACTGGCTATATGGGGGCATCGTTCGTGTCCTAACTCCAGAATCGCTGCATGTCTAGAGCCCCGCTTAGCATAGTACTATCTCGAATAGTTTGAGAGTACTCATAATCCCTAAGAGAAGGGATCCCCTGCTGTAGACCGAACTACCGTAGTACCCAGTCATAGCGATGGAGTTCTACCTCTCCCCACTCCATCCTCAGCCAGTAGACTCGCCTGATACGAGCCAACTCTGCCCATCCTCTGCCCACCTGGGGTGTTCTCACCATAGCCTCTAGGTGATCTGGTCTGGGATGAGGTCGTCTAGCAACCTTCGAGACATCGACATATCTATCCACCACTATGACCCTCTCTGTAGCCACCAATAGAAAACTTGAGGTCTCTCTTAGTTAACCCCTGTCAATGGGAGCCCTACCGGCCTCCGCACTGTAATGTGCTCCCAGCACCAAACCTGTAGCAGCGATGTCAAGACCAGACATTGACCTCCCTTGTATATGACCCCATGCAGGATCCTATACAAGCGACATAGTACAAAGCTGCCCCATGCAAATCTATACCCGTGGTCTCTCATGTCGTAGACTATATCTGAGAGGAGCCATGGTAGCCTGCATCCACTCTGGTAGCACAACAGTAAGCCACCTACCAGGCATCTGCCGTAGAGACTCGATGTTCATCCTGCCCTTCTTTAGGGCAAAGCTTGGGTCTCCAGTCAGCCTCATCATCACCTGGCCTTGATTGGCGTCATGAGCCATCCTTGTATGGGGATCCTCATGATCCTCCATACATCCTCTAGTGTGGGAGCCATCTCCCCTATCGATAACCGAAAGCAGGACGACCCCGGATACCATCTCTCTGCTAGGGCTGTCAATAGCCCCATGTCATTCGGTACTTGTGGCATCTTTGCCACATGCTGTCGCTCGACCTATCCTAGTCGGTCATGCTCTGCCTGGTCAAGCACGACTATGTCGTCTCTTAGTCTGCCGTATTTCCATTCTTAGCTCTTTAGTAATCCCCTCTGCAAAACAAATAATAACAAAATTTATTAATAACCAATCAGTAAAATCAAATTAAACACATTTTAAAATCAAGTTAAAGATGTTATCATCCACCATCGGATGATATCGTCCTAAATTTTGCAAAATCGTCCTTTGTAGGACGAATTCGTCTTCAATTTTGTAAACTTGGGGATCGCCCCTTGTTGAATGGGATCGCCCCTAATTCGATCTAGGGACAATTCTGATGAAATAGGGACGATTTCATCCGGACGTCGTTGACGACCTAAAAATGGCCGCGATGTCCCAAATAATCCAAGTTTAAATCCACAAATTGCACAAAGCAAAATCAAAACTAATATACTAGGCTTAGATCCTTACCCGTAGCCCGCGTCGGACCTCTGTCGCTCTGTGCGCTGTCTCCACCATTTTATTTCTGCAGAACTCTAGAACAGTAAAGATGAACAGTAAAAATGAATTAGGGTTTTACCCTATTTTCTTAATTTTATTTAAAAATTCAACATTTTAATTTTTTCCTTTCCACGTTTTTACCTCAAACGTTCGATTTGGGTAAAAACACGGAGGGGGCACCATAGTCAGTAGTTGTACGATTCGACCAAGAATCGTCGTCTAAAAAATTGAGTACATTTTTGCTTTCTCGTAAAACGGGAAAAACTCGTCTTTAATGCATTTTCTTTAGAAATTCGCTAAAGAGGGGGCAAAATGTAGCACCCTAAAATTGACACGATTAAAAACCTTAGTAAAAGATAAAAGATAAAAATTTGAATTTTAAACCCAAAATCGCTCCAAAATTGCCTGTTACCCATTTCCTCATTTTTCATGCCATTTTTAGGATTTGTTTTGACCGTTGGACGATATCGTCGCAGATTAGATGAGATCGTCCCAAATCTGATGAAATCATCATGGACAGAACGTCCAGACGATTTTATCCTAAAACCAAATTTTCATAATTAGCTTCTGTTTCAATAGCCTCTCCAACTTGGGCAGAAGCACATCTGCGCAGTTGGAGATTGCCCTGTTGGAGATCTCCCAGATTGGGATGATCCCCAACCTCTTAAACCTCTTCCTAAGCCTATATAAACTAGGATTTTCTAGTTTACCCCCCTGACCCTACATGACCCCTTTGATTTTGATTTCCCTGAACCCCTTAGCTGACAGACTTAACTCCTTATTCCCTCGCACTACTGTCTGTGTTCTATATTTTGCATTTTCTTGTAGGAACTCTACTATTTTGCAGTCGAAGATAGCTCGAATCAGCGCAAATGATCTCAGACGATTACGGACGATCTCATACGATTGGAGGTGATCCTGACTGTAGTCCAGATTGGGGGAAATCTAAGTCCAGAGTTTGCATTCCCTTAGCTTTCTCTACATTTTTCATATTGTATTTCTGCATTGTCTTGAATTATTATGTTTTTTGCATCTTGGAGTTCACCTCATTTAGCATAATCGCATGGTAGGGTTAAATCAATCATTAAATCTACTGCATTTCCTTATTTGTTATTGGAATCCATTATTTAGGCATGTTTGCTGTTATTTCTACCATTGTCCTTTGCTTCTGCACTTGCATATTTGGTATTTCGCATCTATTTCTATGATTGCAGGTTTCTGACGAATTCGTATGACAAATTCTTCAGATATCAGACGATCCTATCTGATCTCAGACGATTACGTACGAACTGAGGTGATCTAGACTACTACAAAACTTAGAATCTTCATCAAACATCCAAAATCAGGTATGACACATTCTAATTAGCATATTCTCTGTTATTAGCACTCATTTCTATTTTTTGTATCCATTTAAATTATCATTGGTAGATAGAATAGTTTAGATTCATCTTGGCCAAACCTAGGAGTTGAATGATTGAGTATAAAAATGAACACATCAAACCCACTATCAACCTAGGCATGGAAAGCGCCACTCAAAAGTTTCCTGGTGAACCCACCATCCATCGAAAATTCACCCTTATACTCCTCCCCCGAGAGGTGGGACCTTCAAAGGGCCTCTCAGTCCGAGGTATTGTCCCATCCTTCTCGCATCCCCCTTCACGTCGGGTTCACCAAAATGTATCGCTCCAATTTTTTTGCATCCTTACCCTTAGGCTATAGGATCCGTGCCCAGAAGGGGGACCAAATCAACTTGCTCGAACAAAACGAGCCTCCCATGCCGGCCATAAGGCCAAGTGATCAAGAAATGCCCAGTGGGAGGCTATACCAACAAGAAGAGCACATAGTTGTCGGAGCTAATGATGGCCTATGGATCTTTGATAGTGATTATGAGGATGATACTGAGATGGCATATCTCAACCATATGAGGCAACAAGAACACCCCATGGACATTGACGATATGTTTGAATAGCTAAACATGGGGCCAAGGCATAGGTGGCATTTAAATCAAGAATAGTTAAACCAAGTGCTTCATCCACCACTTCGGGCATACAAAGAGCACCTCCCACCTAGAGATCCTATAGGGCCACCAGTGCCAAGGGTAGACCCTATCCTTCTATCCACACATAGGGCCGATCCTTTTGTGCCAGTACCCACAGAGCCAGATTCGGGGTGCAAGGATCACCAAGGATGTCCGAGTCAACACCCGTGTGGTAATGGAGACCAAATTCATTCCATCAACATGATCTCCATTGATTTAACCACCCCCATCCACAACCTAGCCGATCCAACATGACCATTGTATCTAGACCTAGATGCCATAGCCTGGGATCATGCTAACTCACCACCATCCTCGTCAGAGTACTGGCCTTACCGTGGGATGTTCCATTTTACCCCAGGATAGACTCAGGATATCTTCCATGCTGAAGAGGAACCCAACGTTCCCAACGTAGATCTAAATTCAGTGAATGATATCCACCTGATCCCAACTCCACACCAGTTGGAGGATGGATCCCACATGTTAGTCGAAGAGACGATTGACGTAGACATCGATTCTGATCCAATGAATCTGTAAGTCATCAAGCTAGGGGTAAGTATATCCCCCAAAGAGCAAGCCGATTACATTGCCCTTCTCAAAGAGAAGAAGGAGGTTTTTGCATGGTCCTACAAAGACATGTCGGGGCTAGACCCGTAGCTAGTCATGCATAATTTAACGCTTGATCCGATAGTCAAGCCAGTCAAGAAAAAGCTACGTAAGATGCACCCAATAGTGGCCTTAATGGTCAAAGATGAGCTACAAAAGTTGTTGGATGCACAGTTTGTCATCTGCATGGATTACCCACCATGGCTGTCCAACATGGTACCCATCAAAAAGCTAGATGGGAGGATTCGCATATGCACCAATTTTTGAGATTTAAACAAAGCGAGTCCCAAGGACGATTTCCCCTTGCCTAGCATCGATGCATTGGTAGACGCTACAATAGGCCATGAAATGCTTTCCCTCATGGATGGTTTCTTGGGATACAACCAGATTCGTATCAATCCCGATGATCAACTAAAAACGGCGTTCACAATGCCTTGGGGGACATTTTGTTATAAGGTCATGCCCTTTGGCCTTAAAAATGCTGGTGCCACCTACCAACGTGCTATGACATACATCTTCCATGATCACATGCATAAAAATTTGGAAGATTATATGGATGATTTGTTGGCCAAATCTCTTTTGCGCCAAAATCATCTCGATGACTTACGCAAGATCCTTGATCGCCTCATCGAACACAAAGTTAGGCTAAACCCCAAGAAGTGCGTATTTGGCATCACATCTGGAAAACTCTTGGGTTTCATAGTCTCAAAATGAGGCATCGAGGTAGATCCAAACAAAGTCAAGGCAATCCTTGAGATGCTTCCCCCAACCACCATCAGGCAACTAAGAAGCTTGCAGGGAAAGGTCGCATCAATCAAGCGCTTCATAGCATAGTTATCTGACAAGTGTCGACCCATGAATAAATTATTACACAAGGGGGTAGCATTTCATTGGGATGACGAGTGCCAGTCAACCTTCGACGACATCAAACAATACTTGGCTTCACTACCAGTATTGGCACCACCTAGACTAGGAGTGTCATTCTACTTATACATCTCAGCTACTGAGGTGGCACTGGGTGCCATGCTAGCCCAAAAAAATGAATTACATAAAGAACAAGCTAATTACTATCTTAGCCGCACCCTGGTCAGTTATGAACTTAACTATGCATACATTGAGAAGCTATGCTTGGTAGTGGTATTTGCCACCAAAAAGCTATGCCATTACATGTTGAGCAATACGACGTATGTTGTGTCTAAGGAGAATCCATTGTGGTACATGATGAGTCATACTTATCATAGTAGTCACATGGAAAAATGGATCATGTTGTTGACGGAGTTTGACATCAAATTCATTGGACAAAAGTCCATCAAAGGTCAAGTCATCACCGATCAACTAGCAGAGGCTCCTCTCAAAGATGATCAGCCTCTGACCGTAGAGCTACCCGATGATGGGGTCTTCCATGTCTCAGAATCGCCAGATTCTGAAGAGCCTGAGTCACAGGCCGACATAACCTTATTTTTTGATGGTTCTAAATGTGAGCAAGGGGGTGGCATGGGAATCATATTTTTCACACCTCAAGGGGCTCCAATGCCTCTATCATTTAAACTTGATTTCCCATGCACCAATAACAATGTTGAATATGAAGCCTTGCTCATAGGTCTTCAGACAACCATCACCATGAACATCAAACGCTTGAATATCTTTGGTGATTCGCTGTTAATTGTCAACCAAGTGAAAGGGGTATTCCAATGCAAATGCCCAGTTCTACAGGCCTACAAAGCCCTTGTGGATAAATTCCTGGCAAAGCTTGAATGGTACGACATCGAGGCACTCCCTCGATCATCGAATCATTTTGCGGACACTATGGCCTCCTTGGGGTCACTAATCCCGCAAGACCCTTCTGGTGAAATGACAACCATTCAAGTCAAAACATTATCGCAATCCATGATGGAGCGTGCAAGCTCTGACATAACGCCAGGAATCCACCTGATCCAGATTGAACCATCTCAGGATAGGTTCTCTCGAATCCATGATAGTCTGAATCATGCCAACTAGGGGTCCTTGTTCTCCCCGACCCCTCTTAATAGCAACACAACGCTATTCTTACAAGTTCTTTCCCGCTCAGCTTTTGCTAGGGATGAACTTCAAGAGGGATTGGCCGTTCATACCATCGAGGTTTCTGATCAGCAGGATTGGTACACACCCATAAGAGACTATCTCAAGTTAGGTAGCCTCCCACTTGGATTGTCGCACGCCACAAAAAGATCATTCAAACAAAAAGTGGCAAAACATGTCTTGCTAGGAGACATTTTGTACCATCGAAGCTACGAAGGGATCCTCCTCCATTGCTTGGACCAGCAAGAGTCCACTTGGGCGATCACCCAAGCGCACGATGGTACGTGCGGTGGCCACTTCAGCGGTATGGCCATCGCAAAGCGCATTCTTTGCATGGGCTATTATTGGCCATCTTTAGAGCGAGATTGTTGTGCATATGTGCGGAAGTGCATGAAGTGTCAACACCATGCTAACTTGACACACGTACCTTCTCAGGCCTTGCAGTCGATCCAATCGGCTTGGCCATTTTCATAGTGGGGCCTAGATCTAATCGAAAAGATCTCCCCTGCATCGTCAGGCCATCACACGTTTATCATAACGGCCACAGAGTACTTCACCAAGTGGGTGGAAGCAATTTCGCTTACCTCTACGACTGGGCCCCGCATTGCGGAGTTTATTTTACATAACATCATATGTCATTTTGGTATTCCATCCAAGATCATCTCGGATAATGGGACGTCATTTAAGAACAAAGATGTGCGTGCTTTGACAACAAAGTACAAAATTCAGCATAGTTTTTTGACACCTTATTATCCGCAGGCAAATGGGCAAGTAGAGGCATCAAACAAAATGCTAGTCGCCATCCTTAAAAATATGGTCGTAGATAATCATAAGGATTGGCACATACAAATACCACTTGCCCTATGGGCTTATCGCACTAGCATTCGGATGCCCACTGGGGCCACTCCATTTTTGTTGGTGTATGGCTCCGAGGCAGTCATGCCTCTCGAGTTGGAAATACCTTCCCTGTGCATATCAATGCAAGAGTTCATCGATGATGACACTGCATGGCAGGCCCGGTTAGACCAGCTTACGTTGCTCGACGAACGACGCATCAATGCTCTCGAGCATTTACGTATCTATCAAGAGTGACTTAAGAAAGCATATAACATGAAAGTTCACCTGAGGGACTTTCAGGTTGGTGACCTGGTCTTAAAAGAGAACCAACAAAATTCTAACTTGCCACCCCATTTAAGGGACAAGTTCATGGCAAATTGGTTAGGTCCTTATGTAATCGATAGTAAAATAGGACCTGGAACATACCGGCTCGCCTCTCTTGAAGGAATCAAGGAACTAGAACCCTTGAACATCAGTCATTTGAGGCCATTCCACATTTAGGGAGCCATAGCCCACCCCAAAAGCTCCAAGGATTCTAGAAATCGCTTGGTCAACCTAAAATCTCAAAGGTATCCATAATCCCTTTGGTCAAACCAAAAGCCCCAAGGATTCCCCAATCGCTTGGTCACCCAAAAGCCCCAAAGGTATCTATAATCCCTTTGGTCCAACCAAAAGCTCCAAGGATTCCCACAATCGCTTGGTCAACCCCAAAATGCCCCAAAGGTATCCATAATCCCTTTGGTCAAACCAAAAGTCCCAAGGATTCCCGTAATCGCTTGGTCAACCTAAAATGCCCCAAAGGTATCTATAATCCCTTTGGTCAAACCAAAAGCTCCAAGGATTCCCACAATCACTTGGTCAACCCCAAAATGCCCCAAAGGTATCCATAATCCCTTTGGTCAAACCAAAAGCCCCAAGGATTCCCACAATCGCTTGGTCAACCTAAAATGCCCCAAAGGTATCCATAATCCCTTTGGTCAAACCAAAAGCTCCAAGGATTCCCACAATCGCTTGGTCAACCTAAAATGCCCCAAAGGTATCCATAAACCCTTTGGTCAAACCAAAAGCTCCAAGGGTTCCCACAATCGCTTGGTCAAAAACAAATATTCAAAAACAAACAAAAACAATAGATAATAAAAAATAACAAAAAAATTGCATCTCACTTTCATGCATATTCTTAAAAATCAAAACACAAAAAAGAAATGAAAACTGCATTAGGCATCGCATACATACATTGCATATTTGTTGGTCATACATGTCAAAAGCACCATAGACTGTAATTACTCGGCAATTCCATCATTTTTCCAAATTCAGTCCATTTTGTAAAAAGATCCATCAAAAATAACACCCTTTGCATTTTTGCCATATCATAGTTAGTTGTCTGCTAATGTCTTTAGGGTTTTTCGTCATTCAACTATCTTTAGATTTCTGGTCAAATGTTGTACGAAGTCAGACCGATTTTTACAAGGTAGAGTTTTACTTGGATCACGCCTTGTTACATCACATCCCAACACAAGCTTAAAACACATAAAAATTCCCAAGTTGTGTGAATGCAAGAGAAACCTACAAAGCAGTCTAGGGTACCATAGGTGAAAGGTTATCCTGCTCATCCCCCTATGCGAATGGTTCAAGAATGCTGAGAATTGACAAAAGGACAAGCTCTTCCCCATCCAATTCCCCATAATAAATAGTGGTTTTCACCACTATCAAAAATCCCAAAACACCTTTGGTCCCCAAAGTCGTAAGGATTCGTACTACACGTCCCTGAGAAGGATGGGTAGTCATCCCCAAGGCCTAAAAGGATCAATGCCATTCACAAGAAAAATCCCAAAAGTCCACCATCCAAAATTCCACACACCTTTGATCCCCAAAGTCGTAAGGATTCGTACTACACGCCCCTGACAAGGATGGGTAGTCATCCCCAAGGCCTAAAAGATCAATGCCATTCCAAAGCAAAATTCCCAACCACCTTTGAGCCCCAAAGTCGTAAGGATTCGTACTACACGTCCCTGAACAGGATGGGTAGTCATCCCCAAGGCCAAAAGGATCAATGCCACTCACAAGCCAAAAACCCACGAGCTCAACTTGGAAATCAAAATGCCAAATCTAAATCCTCAAAAGGCAACAATAAAAATAATAACAGTGGTTATCACCACTACTCAAACCCCTTGCTCAAGAAAAAAAACAAAAGAGAAAAATAAACAGTGATTTTCATCACTATGTATGAGAGCAAGTATCCCAACAAGTTGAGCAACCGAAAGACGCCTGAGCTTGAATCCCTGGAATTCTCAGCATTTGAAAAACCATTTAGGTGATCCTCATTACGGGTTTGGTGGATAGCCTACCTAGCAATGGCGGTATCCTAAACGCATGACGATATGTCTATCACATTAGCTTTGCGTGTGTGTAGACCAATGTTTGCATGTGGATGAGCTAGCTTATGGTATTCTAGATTGCATCATAGATTAATCTTACTAAATACAACAAAGGAGTTAGTGGAGCTAATTAGGTGATCCTCAGTACAAGTTTGGTTGACAACCTATCTAGCACTGGCGGTATCCTGACAAATACCACATAAACGAACTCAATCGCACACACAGGGATGTGAAATAACTTGGTCAAACTCAAGTCTGATTCGTACCTTGTTCGAAAGTCTTGTAAGATAATGTACAGTCTTGATTAGTTAGTTAAAGCATCTAAGTCTCAGAAAAACCTTAACTACATTTTAAAACAATTGTCGTACATTTCATTACTTGCATCACCATCCAAAAATACAAAACAAAAAATTACAAATGCAAAGTTATTCCATAAAGCAATCACATAGTACAAAAAGCCAGTTAATCCTGTACAGTCTATGGTGCCACCACCTGCATACCAACAAATCATTCCATCCATTCCATATGCATACATCCATATCATATAGCTAACATCATCCGCAGTCATAACAACATATGCATACATAAACATAAATAAATGTGCATAAAAAGAACAATAAACCATAACAAAGTAAATAATCCAAAAAGAGAGTCATGTATATATTAAGTCAAAAATGCCCTCAGGCTACAATAAAATGGTCCTCTGACCTCACAAAAAAATCCAAAAACTCAAAATCCCCAAAGCCTAGGGAGTCGGCCACCATGATCACGTAGGATCGGTGCGACTGGAACTACCCCTAGTGGTGTGGGTCCTATGGGACCTCTCAGGATGGTAGCTACCCAACCCTCGCATCATGCCCACTAACGCTACCCTCACCCACCCGCCTACGATGAGAGGATGCAGACTACTCAGTCTCACTGCCTCTCGTACGACACGATGATCCACCTCCAGTGAGCTCAGGTAATTGCCCACCGAGGCGGATAATCTCGGCCTCCAACTCCACCCGACATCGACCCCACTCCACATCCCACCGGTGGTACGCAGCCAATGCGTCATCCCGCTGCACCAACTGAGCCCGTAGGTGATCCCTCTCGATGTTGTGCTCCTCATCCCATCTTCGTAGTAGGTCCTCCAATCATGCTATCTCAGCATGAAACCTAGCCTCCATATCCCCTAGGACTTCCTGAGGCATGGGCATCTTCGAGATGGCATGCTGCTCTGGCACCCACTACTCCGGGATGTCCTGTGTATCCGGTTGCTTCGAAACCCCTAAATCATCCCCAGTCAAGTCATCTACCTCCACCATATCCGCATCATCGAGCGAAGCCCCCCAACCCTCCATCGATGCCTTCGCACCCCCATCGCCTGCTGCTACCGCATCCGGACCTCCTAGAGGCCCCTCACCCCGCCATCGCAGCATCGTCCACCACTGGTCGTACTCTGCAGTCACCTCGACATTGTCCACGTCGGGGACATCAATCACTACATCAAACTCCTCGCCCAACGGCTCAATAATCGACCAGGCTAGAGTCCTCTCATCGCCCCGATGTCGATAGATCAAGGGCTCCCTAGGAAATCCCTGGTGCACCCCAAACTGTCGAGTCACCCGGACGTACGAGAAGTACTCCTACTCTGTCCCATGTCGCCCGATCAACCATCTCCCCCTGCGCACCCATCGAAGCCACTCTCCAGCCTCAGGCCAGGCTGGACAGTCCCGGTATGGCCGCCAGAACACCTCCCCTGGAGCAAGATGAGAGAAGGCATCAGTATAGTGCCCTACGACACCTGCCCACCATCGACTCTACCCCTGCTCCTCTGACCTCCGCCATAGAGCAGCATACCCAATCTCCCTGTCCACCATCTCACCCCGAGTGGTCCAAGGCAACCCCTGCGGTCGCTCCACAGCTATGTGCTGCCACCCCCAGCACTGCAAAAGATAGCTGCACCCGATCCCCTTCCGCCTCCGACAGTGGATCTCGTACAACTCATCGTAAAGCTGTGCCAATAGTGTCTGACCCCACCTCATAATAAGTGGCGCTACTGTCGGACACTCCACCAGTCTGAACACCACCTCGAGCAGGTTCCAAGGGAACCTCGCACCTGAGGAGTCAGGAAGCAACATGTTGGAGATGAGGGTCATGAGCAACGCATGCCTCACCCCCAAAACGCCCTTCTCCAGCCACCACCGCACCAGAATCCCACCAATCAGGCAGTCCGCCTCCGCCCTCTCCACAGCCCTATCCACCCCCATCTTCGTCGCCTGCCCAAAGCACCGTGTCAGCACCGCCATCCGCTGATCACGGGGAGTCATCCGAATGGGCAGTCCATCTATCGAAATCCGTAGAATCCGATACACGTCCTCCAAAGTAACCGTCATCTCCCCTATTGGGAGATGAAAGGTGTTGGTGCGGGGATCCCACAAATTGATCAAGGCAATCAGATATGCCCGATCCCCCACCACAGGCTCCAACCGCGTCACCTTCTTGAGCCCAAGGGCATCAAGCCACTCCCAATCCACAACTGTCAGCGCCTCCCGGGCATCAGAGAACATAGTCAGCTGGCGGTGCCGACTCCTAACAACCTGCAAAACACAAACACAATAAAACAAAAAAAACAAATTAGGGTTTCAACCTTAATTTAAACAAAAACATTCAAATAAACTGTATAGATGAAAAACAAAGTACAAGAAAAACAAAAGTACAGAAAAACTGTACAACAAAGTACAGATCAATCAAATAAAAAAAAAAAATAAAAAAAAATTGTACAACAAAAGTATAGATAAATCAAATAAACTGTACAATAAGAACAAAAAAAATAAAAAAAAAAATCTAGGTTTCACCTTTGAACAAAAAAAATTTAGGGTTTAACTTAAGGTGAACAAAAAAATCAAATAAAACAAAAATTCATACCTAGGGTTTTAACCTTAAGGTGAACAAAAAAATCAAATAAAACATAAAAATTCAACCTAGGGTTTTTAACCTTAAGGTGAACAAAAAAAAAAACAAAAATACTAGGGTTTTTGATTAGTGTGAACAAAAAAATCAAATAAAACATAAAAATTCATACTAGGGTTTTGACCTTAAGGTGACTAAAAAAAAACAAAAACATAATACAACAAAAAACTTAATACTAGGGTTTCGATCTTAATATTAACACAAAATAAAAATAAAATAATGCACAATAAAAACAATTATGTGCAAGTTTTTTAACTTCATATAAAGCAAAAACCAAAAAACAAGAAGAAGGAAGGAGCACCTACCGGTCTCGCCTCGGCTCCACCACTCGAAGATCCGGTCCTTGCACTCATGGTGTCCATAAAATTTTGATAGCGCTCCGCTACGCAAACTCGCACTCCTCCTCACAACTCCAAAACACCAAGAAAAAAATGTTGCAAATGAGCCCAAAACCTAGTTTTGGCCCTTTTATAGGCTGTTAGGCCTGTAATCGTCCCACCCTGGGATGAGCACCCTAGTTGGTACTCGTCCCACCCTGGGATGATTACCAAATTGGTATTCGTCCCACCCTAGGACGATTACAGAGCAAAAAATAAAGCAACAGAAAAAGAATCCAAAAAATGCACCAAAAATAGCAATAAAACTGCCAAACAAAGGTGCCCTTGCACCTGATATTCTTGGCATAAAACACCAATGTCGGGACCACAAATTATCACTATCCTACTCCCTAAGAAGGCTACCATAGCCGGACCGCTCCACGGGAGGACGGATTTTCAAAAATTTCAGCCCCAAGGCGTCACAAAAAAGGGTCAAAACCCACCCAAAAATAGCAATAAAACTGCCAAACAAAGGTGCCTTTGCACCTGACATTCTTGGCATGAAAAACTGATGTCGGGGTCACAAATTATCACTATCCTACTCCCTAAGAAGGCTACCATAGCCGGACCGCTCCACGGGAGGACGGATTTTCAAAAATTTCAGCCCCAAGGCGTCACAAAAAAGGGTCAAAACCCACTCAAAAATAGCAATAAAACTGCCGAATAAAGGTGCCTTTGCACCTGACATTCTTGGCATGAAAAACCGACGTCGGGGTCACAAATAATCACTATCCTACTCCCTAAGAAGGCTACCATAGCCGGACCGCTCCACGGGAGGACGGATTTTTGACAATTTCAACCCCAATAGGCATCAACAAAAAGGGTCAAAACCCACCAAAAATAGGTCCGATTGCTGGAAAACTGCACGCGTTCAATGGAAAACCACTGAAGGCACCCTTACAAACGTCATCTTGGGTCAAGCGACTCGTCGCTTTTCTCATTTTGGTCATTCCCTCATCGATTCGTCGCTTGAGGGGGTAGTCACACTTAGTCACCAAATCAACAAATACACACCCAATCAAGGAAATGGCATGCATTCAAAGAATCATTGACAAAGACAATCACGCTCCTGCTTGGGGCAGCAAACAAGCAATAATCACAAGCTGATCAAACACTTGGCATTCTGGAATCATGAACTCAAGGTTCCCACAGACAAAAGGTTGCGCCCTTTGCCTATTCATGATTGAACAATGTCCAAGATCAAGTAACACCTCACCAAAAAGGGTTAACACTTGAGGTAAGCTCCTTAGCTCGTCGAAGCAAGGATTCAAGAATGCGTGCCCTTTCCATACTTGGGGCATCAAAATTTGGTTAGGTTACTAGAGAAACCCTAATCATTAAGTGCTTTGGTTATCTATTTTTGCTCAGCATTGCGCCACGCACAACGCATCCCAAAAAGGGGCATCTATAGACACCAAAACAACACCAATCCGATTATGCGACTACAAGCACTGATCGAGTTGGCATACATAGCCCCTAGGGCAGCCCCCAGAGGTTAAACAATGGTCCTAACCACTCCCAAATCAGTTTTGGAAGGTCAGAGGTCAATTTGGCACCTTTTAAGCACTTTGCTCCCTACTCGTCCCACCCTGGGACGATTAGAATCCTATTAGAATCCTATTCGTCCCACCCTGGGACGATTAGCAGCAATCGTCCCAGGGTGGGACGATTAGCAGGTTTGACTGGCAAAAAGTCAAACCTCGATAGGTCCACCACTTAACTGTGCCTTCAGGGCATGCAATTGCGAGGAACGACTTCAAATCAGAGAGAGGGACTTCAGTCAAGCATGCCCTGATCATGGAGGCCTCATGCAAGGAGACTCTAAATCAGGGAGGAATCTTCTCTCCCAAAAAAGGCATGGCAAGCCAAGTGGCGCCCTCGCATGCGCATTCAAAGAGAGAGACCCTAGGTCTATAAAAGGGTGAGCATCCTCACCCCAAAAAGAAGGAACAGAGTGGAGCATTTAGAGCAACGGAGTGCTGCCAAATTGTACCCACATTCCCCTTTGTGCTTCTTACATCCATAATTTCTCTTTTGGAAGAGAGGTTATCGGGTGAACGCTAAGAACGCAATCCTGACCCAAAACCCAAGCAATCGGCCACAATCCCACACCAAATTCATCGACACAACCCCCTAGGAGGTTTTGGACCCATCCCAAGTGGATTGGTGTCAAAACCAGACCCCAAACGGTGGGCGTCCTGCCCCCGGGCGCCCCCCAAACTATCGCAGTCCTAATTGGCTCACCCCAGAGTGATTAGAAATCCATGAAGAATTTCTCTACTATTATTTTTGCATTATGTTCCATTTGGTTTACTTATGCTGCTATTCAAGTTTCATTGCATTCTGACCTGATTTGACTGTGTTTTTATCATTTTACGTGTTTACTAACATACAGGGAGCACTTTCGGATACGGGACAATCTGGGTAGAATCTGCCAAATATGACCTTCTGGGTCATCCCAAAATGCCCCTTTTTAGCCTAACCCCAAGTTTGCAGGAGTTTTGGAGGCCTCTGGGTAGGACATTTGGAAGGTCACCTTTGCATGCTTTGTGATAGTCCTAATCGTCCCACCCGGAGCGATTAGAAATCCATGCATGATTTCCAGACTGTTCTTTTTGCATTGTGTTCTATTTGGTTTACTTATGCTGTTGTTCAAGTTTCATTGCATTCTGACCTGATTTGACTATGTTTTTATCATATTCATGCGTTACTAACCTACAGGGAGTGCCTTCGGATACAGGACAATATGGGCAGAATATGCCAAATATGACCTTCTGGGTCGTCCCAAAATGCCCCTTTTTGTCTAACCCCAAGTTTGCAAGAATTTTGGAGGCCTCTGGGTAGGACATTTGGAAGGTCACCTTTGCATGCTTTGTGATAGTCCTAATCGTCCCACCCTAGAGCGATTAGAAATCCGTGCATGATTTCTTGACTGTTATTTTTGCATTGTGTTCTATTTGTTTTACTTAATGCTGTTATTCAATTTTCATGGCATTATGACTTGTTTTGACCTTGTTTTTATCATTTTATGTGTTTACTAACATACATGGAACACCTTCAGATATAGGACAATATGGGCAGAATATGCCAAATCTGATCTTCTGGGTCGTCCCAAAATTCCCATTTTTGTCTAACCCCAATTTTGGAGGCCTCTAGGCAGGACATTTGGAAGGTCACTTTTGCATGCTTTGTGACAGTCCTAATCATCCCACCCCGGAGCGATTAGAAATCCATGCATGATTTCCCGAATGTTATTTTTGCAATGTGTCTCTGATGATGTTTTTATGCTTCTATCAAATTTTGGGTTCATTATGACATGTTTTGATCATCGTTTTGCTATTTTACATACTAACTAGCTGGAGGCCTTGGGGATTGCATGCTTTCCTTCTATCCGCACATGCTATTAACTATTTGTTGTTTCTCTGTACACAGGATCTCACTACCAGGAACATCGGAGGGGCAGCAAGGAACACACGAACACATGGACACAAGCGGCGACAACCTTTGGCCCGCCCATTTCAAATGTGAGGCACGCGAAAGACACTGGAAGCGTACCATCCGTTGATGTAACGAACTATATCAAACATTCTGAGCCCTAGAAGGGGGGACATATTGTAACCGAATTGAAAGCAACATTAATAAAAGAGGCCCCGCTTTGTCTTTGTTTGCTTACATCTCGTTTATGCATCATTTCCTTCGTGCATTGCTTTCTCGCATTCGTAGGACTTAGCAGTTGTGTATCAATTTTTGTTTGCACCATTGGTCTGGCACACGGTCACCCTACATTCGAGCTTTCACAATGACCACTCACTCTTGACATCAATGACAACTTATCACTCAAAATGTCCAACATGAATGGCACTATGGATGGACAATGTGTTGAATGGCAACGTATTGAAATGTAACGATGCTGATGAGCTTTGCAGCCAATGTCAGATTAGGATGCGCAGGAGTTTTTAAAACATATGCTTAGAAATTAATTTAATTTGGCCACTTGGAAAATTTGCGTTGGACGAAAGCACCTTGGTTTTGATTAAAATTTAAGAATTAAATATAATGGATAACGATGTCTGATGGTTTACTTTTTATTGATTATTTGTTGTGATATTAACAAAATAATCACCACCTTGGAGCACGTGAGTCTGTGCCTACCAGAGAACATTTGATAACAGCCACACAACATCTTAGATCGTCTTTATATATGTGTCCTAGACCTACCGTGCACCTTTTTATATTTCTTTTCCTTCATAGGATATCAAACTCCTCGTCGAAAGGTTTTAGCAGTCGTCGGGAGACGTTTTTAGTGCTTAGATTTTCATGTTTTTCTGTTATCGATGGATGATTTCTGATTATTGAAATTATTGATAAACTTATAATATAAATTTTTATTTTAATAAAATCTCGTTGTTTTTTCTTTTACCTTCATTAGAGGTCTGATCATGGTGCATCGGCGAGCTTCCTTTAAAATTCTCAGTTAATTAAATGTCATCGTCGAAAATTTTTAAACCTTAGCTTTTTAATCCTTTAATATTTAATTTTATTCATCGGATATCGACTTGTTGCTGGATTTTCTTCATTCATGCTGAAATTGTATTTTTTTAATGATTTGATTTATATTTTGCTTTCTTTTTCGATTCTTCGAGGTGATAATTTCCTTATAAATTTTTAGGTGATGTCGATTTAAACTTTATCTTATCGTATAGTTATATTTTTCTCACTGTGTTCTTTATCGTGCCACCAAAAAACATAGAACGTAGCTGCAAAGTGAGTTTTCGATGGAGATTTGAGTGTAAATCGATCTTTTTCTTTGATTTGGGAACAACACGATTCTTTGATGTTTATGTCGAAGGCTACGATTGAATTTTTTTTGCTATCTCCTTCTGTTAATGCTCTTCAATTGCTCTGGTCTGTGTTGTTCACCATCTGCTTGATTGTGTTGTGCCTTGCTATCTAAAACTTATGGGATATATGTTGTAATGTGTCATAATTTTTTTATTTTAAGTGGATGGTGATAATATGGTGGTTGATAAGATAACGTGGATGTAAGATTTTACATGGCAATGGATTTTAAGATCAAGTATATGCAGTGTTGTTATTATGGCAGCGGATGATAAGGTGAATGTAGATGTAGGATCTGAATGGCAGATGGTGAAAAAGAAAAAATTGGTTTTGTGAAGCTGGCTCTGATACCATATGGTAGGACTCTATGTCCTAGTTGGTCAATCATTGACAATTGGATTCATATCTAAACTAAGAGAATCACATTTTGGGTAGAATCACCTTTGCACTGGAGAGGAACCCTTCCAATGGATCAATTGATCAAATATATATTTGGAACTTCTGTAAGCAACACATGATGCGTATCTGACTTATCTTATATACTTTGTTGATTACACTTTAGTGACTTATCTTATATACCTATTCTATGGTTGTGAGTGAAAGGACATGATGCTAAGCCTAACCCTAATATTATAATATTATAATAATTAATTTATAATTAATTATTATATTATTTACTCTGCTAACTTTAGTGTATGAAATGTATATTATATTACTATTAATAAATAGGGTTAGGATATAGGATCCTAACAGACATGAAACACATCCTTATGGATAAATTAGGAAGCCTCTTCCATTTTACATATAGTAGAACATGAACACTTAAAAAAATATCTTGTGTGTCTTTCATTAGTTTTAGATCTCCTTTTCTTCCTTGTCCTTTCTCCTAATCCTATGGCTCCAATCCTTAGGAGTATGGGAAATCTTTTGAAATTTGGTGAGAATCCTATAAAGGATGATCAAATTGATAGAGAGAATCCTAATCTAAAGGAAGAAGAGGACATAGAGAATAATTATAGTATTAAACCTATTAAAGGTCCTCATGGTAGGCTCACCTTCAAATAATTTGATCATATTTGGAACTTCTATAAGCAACACAGGCAAGCCTTGCATAAGGCCCTAGATAAAGACACTCACTTTGAAGAAGCTAGGACGTATCATCATCAAACTATTTGATCATATCTGGAACTTCTATAAGCAACACAAGCAAGCCTTGCATAAGGCCCTAGATAAAGACACTCACTTTGAAGAAGCTGGGATGTATCATAATCAAACCATTTCACCTCAAATATTCATATCAATCCATTGTCTAAATCTTCTCATAATGTTGATCCATTTCATAAACCTACATATACCACTACTATGACCACCAACATTGGAAAAATTTTACAAGTTCCTCTAACTAGTAGTGCATCTCTAAATCATGTTCAATTTTCTTCTCATTCTATTCCTCCTTCTTATAGCATTTCATTCTATTTCACCAAATGTGAGTTATCCTCCACAACAAGATACCACACAAAACATCCCATATTATATCAATTTTAATGTTTTTAAATATTAACCAAATCCTCTTTCAACAATCCACCTATAACCCTCTAGGGAATCTAAGGGTATTGCACAACAACAATCTCAATATGCAAAGCTTAACAAGTGTAGTGAAACAATTGGCATTAATGATGGATATGCTTCAACCTCCAAGTTTCAATTATGACTATAAGGAAATGTGCAATCAATCCCTAGACCCTATGGTCACCACCAGGCTCTACCCTAAGAATTTTTCAAAATTGATTTTACCTATTTCTAAGGGAATAGAGGATCCAATTAAACTTTTAAGGATGTTTAGAACATGTCATGATATTATATATGATGATATGTTGTTGCTAAAAATATTCCCTAAGAGCATTGGTGGTATGGCATTAGAATGGTATTATCAACTACCTCATAATTCTTTAAGAAACTTTGAAGAAATAGTTGAGTTGTTTGTTCAATAATTTGGAGCTTATGTGGAGAAAGGAGTAACCATCAATGATTTATACCTTTTTAAGCAAGGTAAAGATAAAATTTTCTTGTATTTTTTGTCTCGATGGAGAAGTTTAGTTGGATAGTTAAGATACACCTTACCTCATTGAGACATGCTAGAGATCCTTATTGGTAATTTGCAAGAGCAAATCTCATATGAGTTGGAAACAACAACTATTTCCTCTTTTGAACAAGCAATAGATTTGGCAAGAAGATTAAAAAGGATCTCATTTGAAAAGGTCAACTTAAGTTAAGGAAAGAAGAATATATGACCATAAAAAGTCAATACTAGAATAAGCATGTAGTTGATGATGGGGTAACAGATAACAGGAAAACCAATAATGTCAATACTACTAGTACCTTGCAAAATATGGTACTTAGTACGCCTCAAAACATCCCACCAAGAAACTTCACAAGACTCAATCAACCTATTTCGTCAATCCTTAAGCAACTTTTGGAAGCTAAGATGATCAAACTGCCTCCCTTAAAGCAACTAGATACCACAATAGTTTGGTATAAGCTTGGTCAAAATTGTGAGTACCAAAGAGTGGATGGGCACATGACACTCTCATGTAAGAGGTTGAAACATGTGGTTCATGACTTAATAGATGAGGTCATCTTGTCATAGAGGATTCCCAACCTACTCCTAACCACAAACCTCCAACATATCAACCTCCTACTCAACAAACACCTATGACTAATAAAGACATGAGGATCTTCCAAAATCCCCTACTCAATCATCAACAATAAAAAAACCAGGTGTCTTATAGTAATGTGCCACCACCCTAAAACAATATGGTTTGTATGATAGTAGCTACTGCAAGACAACAAGCTCAAGCTCAACCGACCCAACAATCTTAGTAGGGGATAATTTATACATCCAACTGTAGACACCTAAAATACGTCATGTTTAGGAGACTACCCATATGGGCACATTCGCAAACCATATGAACCCTCTTGGATCTCTCCAAGAGCAAGCAATGGTCCTAACCACTCAGGCAGGGTAGTTATGGCCCCTCTAGGCTTGGTCACTCTCAAGAAGAGCGGCCATAACACCTGGCCGCTAGACTTGATAGCGGCCAACATCACAAATAGTATGGCCATGAATATGGGCCCAGATCACGTAGTCCGACTACACCTATGCATGGATTTTAGGTGGATTTTGGTGAGGAACTCCTTGAGTCCCTCCTAACTACCCCTTCAATGCAAATTTGTGACTAATGCTTCCCACCTAGAATGGTCAGTCGCATGCAATTTGGAGAGACACTTCTCCAGGAAGCCAAGCTCTAGATATGGGAGGGAAGTCTACATATAGACTCTCCCACAAAATCAAAAGGATCCATGAAGTTTCAAGTTTAAGCAATGAAGCCTTGAAAAAATAGAGAACCAATCTACATCCCTTTGAGGAGTATTGGAGCACCGTTCAGCTATGCCATGATCCACGCATTAGTATTCAGATCCATCATTCCCAATCACCAATCAGTGTAGGAGACACACCCGATGACCCTTGAACATCAATTCGAGCAAGGGATCGACGTCCATAACCCATAATACCTGAGGTAACCTTTAAGTTAGAGGTCGTTGTCTTTGACAATGGCCCATAGTCATAGCCAGGTTTTAAAATGGTCGATTCCTTTGTTCTAAGTAATAGATATTTATTTATCATTATTTCATTTACATGGATTTAGCATAGATCTAAATCTTTCATTGCATTTAGATTAATATTTCTAATTTTCATATGCATATTGCTTAGATCTAGTATATTTCAATGCACATTATGCTTATTTATCCAGATTATCATATTTTCTAATAAGAGCCTCTTTCGGAGAGGTGGCCCGTACTACTTACTGTGCTCTGTTGTTTCCATGTACGTAGATCTACAGGTTTACAGGACCATATCAAGACATCTGGAGCACGTGATCCCTCCTAGATGAGAGAAGGAGAAGGAGGCATCTGTGAGCCCTCAAACAAGTTCGTGTGCGAGATCGGGAAGCCTGAGAAGTGCACCACCCCTTTGCACAGGGGACATTTTATTCACTTGTAATTCATTGTATCGAAATGGGTATCCCTCAGAGGGACCAACATGTAATCGGGTTTCAATATAAATAAAAGGATATTTCTTTGTTATTTTTGTGTTATATGCATTTCATGGTCTTTCATTTCATTTCGGTATAATATTGCAAGTAGAGTAAGTGGTGCATGCCTCCCAGGGTCGCACAGATGGCGATCATGGTGGGACCCCCACCAGGGTTTTGTTTTTTGGTCGAGTTACTAATATTTTGGATACCTTTTTCTATGTGCAGGTCTAGCCACTCTGGTCAACAATGGCCAGTAGAGCTTAGCCGCTACAGCTGTCATCGGCCAGAATCAATCGCTCTGGTCAACAATGGCCAGCAGGAGAGTTGAGATAGAGGTCAGCCAAGTCATCATCAGGCAAGGAATTGAGGTTGGTACACATTTTTGACTCTCTGTGACTTTCTGTCTGCATTTATTTTCCAGAAATAACAAGCAAAAACATAGCTAAGTAGGGAAAAATGAGGAAAATGAAATGAAAATTGCATTGTAAGTTTCTTAGAACTCTTCACTTCCCTCTAGGCACTGCTAGGAATAATGGACCTCTACTTGTAAGGTCTACCCTAGTCCCCAGCGTGCTAGGCTTTTGTGTGTAAGTTTGCTTGCATGTGGCCCAACCAGTGGCCTCTATTCACAAAGTAGGAAGTGCATTACACAAAGATCATCTATATTACATTAAACATGCATCTTTCTGAAGACAAACATTCTTTTTAGGCATGTAGAAAAGTAGACATGAATGTTGGTTGATGCATCACTTTCTATTTCAAAATACATAAAAATAACACCACACACTTGCACATCCTATCATAACATTGGTAAGGTTGGATTTCATCACCAACCCCCAATTCAGATCGGTGATGTTGGAATTCATATCCTTCCACCGGCTTGCCCCCTAGATGTCCTTAGATGGAATAGAGAATTCTTTCTGAGCTGGTATGAGTCACTTGTGTTCAAACTATCTCCCACTATGGCATAGTGGAAGAGCTAGGTGAACCCCCCATTGGGATTTAAGTGGTGTACCCTAGACTCTTTTGAGAAATCATGTTCGGCACTAGTGTTCTTAGTCTCCACTTTTATTGAGTTCCCTCATTCCAATTCCAAAGCATAGACAAGAGATCAAGATCATCAACAAATCCAAAACACACCGGATAGTTTAGGGAACACATTAAAATCCTTAAACAAGATAAACACATGTTTACTTTATTTGTGTAACTTGGAAATTAATCAAGAAGACAACCCAAATCAGAATGGTGAACACATAGAGCAACCACCCTCGGTCCATTACCAAAGGGGAAACTAGTACTCCTCACACTCACAAACACACTGGCATTGAGCCACCCACCCATAGTGTCGTCAGATGGAGTTCGACAAGTCTTAGGGGTGACAACTCAACCCTTGGGGGGACTCCATGAGAAACCCCAGTGAGAGATCCACTTCCTGGGTCCCCATCACATAGACATGAGGAGGCCTCAAGGCCCCCCTCATCACATAGGAATGAGGAGTCCTCATGGCACCACTCATCATATAGACACACGGAGGCATCACGACCTCCGTCATCACATAAACGAATGGAGGCATCACGACCTCCCTCCTCACATCGACCTATGGAGGCATCACGACCTCCCTCATCGCATAGACATGTGGAGGCTTCAAGACCTCCATCCTCACACCGACATGAGGAGGCATCAAGACCTCCATCATCGCATAGGTAGGAAAGGGAGGTAAGATCCCAAACATCATATGACACACATAGAACAAATCCACCCACTGAGGGGCAAAACCATAGGGCTGCACCCAGTCACAGACCCGAACATCCTACAGCCTCCCTATGGATGGGAGAGTGCCCCTAGACCATGAACTCATTGGTGCAAATGGGACTCCATGGGATCATCCATGGAGAACTAGATAGCTCGATGAGTTGGATCGGTTTCCCTCGAGGCTAGCTCCGAGAAGCATCACTACCGCACGTTCTGCTTTAGGGAGTTCACGTAGTGTGGCCACTAGACGCACCAATGAACCAAGGGAAGCTTCAAAGTGACCCCACAGCACATACACTACTTTAGATCATGAGCATACTCAACCCTTAACGCAATACATAGAGCAAGTCACCCTAGCAGATAGGGGTAGGCACACAACAGGAATCTCCCCGAGAGGCCTCAACATTAGAACTCCTCGCACATAAGTCAAAAGACATGAACCCTCAATAGCAAGTCACTCTGACCACCTACATAGGTTGGAAGAAGAGCTACACATTGAATAGGAATGCATGGAAGATCTTGAGCAAGAAGAGCATAGAAAAAGGTGCTTGCACTTACAAGAAAAACTCTCGAGAGAAGAAAGGGTGGAGCATGAGGAGCTAGTAGAGAGGCTAGCTCGAATAGATGCACACATAGCCGATGAGAGGTATCAACATGAAGGGCGTGCCAATTCTCCATGAGGGAATGGCGCTAGATATGAGCATATTCACCACGCCCCACAACATCAACAACACCCAGACCCTAGGCAAACACAATTCAATGGGGACCAAGCAAGGATAGGAGATCAGGAACAAACCCATCTAGAACCTCCAAATGTGGTCATGGGGGATGAATACAGAGGCCCAATTAGGGCCAACACTAGAATACCTCCATTACCACCATGGGAAAACCTTCAGGAACATGAGATTATCTCCTCGAAGGTATACCAAATGCTCACTAAGTGAGTCAAGTCTCTAGAAAAGGACACAAATGGACAAAATCCAACATTGGACAAGATACACAACCAGCCTTTGTGCCCATTAGTCCCAAGTCCCGCATATCCTAGGTACTTTGAGATGCCTAGACTGGATAAGTTTAAGGGAGAGGGAGACACGTAGGAACACGTGACCAACTTCATGAATGCATGCTTCCACCTTAACAAATATGATGCCCTGATGCTGAGAACATTCATCATGACATTCTCAGGTGCAGCAACACAATGGTTCAACCAGTTGCCCAAACATAGCATCACTAAATTTGAGCAACTAGCAAATGTGTTCCTAGAACATTTCTCCTTTGGTGCTAAGAAGAAGGTGAACTTGTCTAACCTGGCTAACTTGAAGTAATATGATGATGAGCCAGTGATGGACTATGGAGACAGGTGGAGAAAAATCATGGCGAAGCTATCATTCTCTATCCCCTCAGAAGAACTCATTCGGATGTTCACAAAGAGTTGTGCAAAACACATTTCCCTACTCTTGCAGATGCAGCAATATGAATCATTCGAAGAAGCCTTGGCCCAAGCCAAGCTTATTGAAGACATTAAGGTCGACGAGGGAGACCTTAAGCTCCACAACAAAAAATAATGGAGCAAGAACAATCAGAACAACAAGAACAAATAGAAGCAGGCCAAGCCTGCTCAAGTTAATCAGGTTGTGTTAGCCACGCCACAAGGGGGAATGGATAGCAACCCCAAAACTACCAAGCGCAACCCCCATCGACCAACTATGATCCCAAGGACAACCAGGGCTAAAATAGGGAATTTCGGCCACCTCGTTATTTCACACCCCTAAATGAATCGATGTAGTCGATATTCAACCAATTAAATGAGGCATAAAGGATAAGATTTCTTGACATACAACTACTTGACCCTAACCATCCCAAGCCAAGAGGATACAAGGAAGATCACCATTTCCCATACCATAGGAGACAAGGGCATGACATCGAGAATTGCATCGGATTCAAGAATGTTGTGCAAAACATGATCGAGAAGGGAGAGCTAAAAGTTGACAACCCGCTAGCTCCCGATAATAGAGATATGGGTATATACTAGAACCCATTGCCAAATCATGAGGCCCCTAGAGATTAGGATCCCCAAGTTAACCAAGTCTAGGTCGAGCCACCTATTCAGGGGTGCATCAAAATGGTTGAATTGGTTAATGTGGCAACCAGGAGTCGAAGATATGGGTAACCACAGCCTCCAGTGGCTCCCATAAATATCCTAGTTGCACCTCGGTAGAGGCAAATGCATAAAAATCCTCCAGGTCCACCAACGAGACCTGTGGTGATGGTTCGGAGTAGATTAGAGCAAAATCTACAAATGACTCTAGCCAAATTATCCATCTATGAGCTCATACAACAATCTCCTAGGCATAGGGAGATGTTAATGGAGATTTTGAGATCAATCGAGCTCCAACCCCAGAACCCAGATGCGTTCACACATTTCATGGGGTAAGTTCAATAGTGCCAAGAGCTAGTGATACATTTTTATGATCACAAAATCAAAGAAGTGCCAACTACTATAGTGGACCCACCTTTGCACATCATTGCATCTATAAATGACATACCATTCAAGTGGGTTTTGATTGATATAGGCTCATCAATCAACATCATTACTACCAAGGCTATAGGGCACTTGAAGATACCCAAGTCCAACATTATCCCAACTTCATACACCCTTAGGGCTTTCAATGATACTCTTTCCCCGTGGGCACAATAATTTTACCTATATAATTCATCTCCATGTGATGTGTCTTGGGGGGGGGAATGCAATATCAACATCTCTCCTAGGGCCCTGCTGGGGTGCTCCTTGATCCTGTAATGGGGGGGTGAGTGGTGGATGTGGTCACATGATGAGTGGATAGTAGATGTGCAAGTTGTGTTGTGGGGGTGTTTCCTAGCATAAAAAATTATACTTCATACTTTCATCTCCAAACATATAGACTAGAATAAAAAATAGTGGGGTGTGGTGGTCCATATACACCACCTCCAATGCAGCTAAGGCATAGCTTTAAATTAACTTTGATATAGGTGTGGGGGGGGGAAGGTGGAGGTCACTAGTAGAGGAAGAGTGCCAAGGGTGGTCGATCAAAGCAATAGTAGAAATTCCTACTCCCATGGAGGAGGAACATTCCCAAGGAAGAGTTGAGGAGGTACCTCAGCCTACCTCATCTACATCATCAACAACATCATCTACACCCCAAGTGATAATGCACCTAGCCAACATAATGCTAGGAGAATATCTTGTGCAAAATGTGATATTCACGCCAATCATTGAGTCTGCACAAGACATGGGATGACCAAGAGTCCCAAATATACCAATAGGAATGGTGGTGCCCTTAGGGATCCTGCCTAACTAGACTAACTTCATATACGCTGGTCTAGATTGCACCCACATTGCTCCTGACTTAGAGAAGGATGAGGATGAGCCATTCACCATGAGTGTCCATTACTTTTCAAACCCTGAGTTCATGCTAAGATACTTTGAACAATGCCATTGGCATGGATATGGTTTAGGCCTATATGAATACGGACATAGGCTACCATTTCAACCATAGTATCAGCTACCTATGGATAGGTGTGGTCTAGGCTATCAAATGTAGGGCCATGATGACTCCTTAGAAGCAGCATTGGATAGGTTAAACATTGGGCTCAAAGAAGACATTGATTGGAACCCATATCGACCCCCTACCAGAAACCTTTGGGGTGATGAATGGGTGTCGATAATCAATATCGTACCCCCTGAGACATATCACACTAAATCCTCCCTCGAAGTGCCCCCTTAGGAGCCATCCTACAGGAAGAAGAGCCACTACATGGATACGAGCAAGAAGAGTACAACTATGTCCCAAGAGAGGATGAAAATGAAGTCGGATTGGCCTACCATGGGCCATGATATGTGTAGAACCATGTTTGGATAGGCCAGATAGGAAGTGGCTACATCTCAGATGAAAGTGAGTCTATCCCAAGTGATGGAGGATACAGGTTAGATAAAATTGACTATGAGTTAGAGGACTCAACAGAGATGGCCTACTTGCGACCAAGACATGCAGGCTACAACATTGGGCCAGAGACAAATGCTAATGGACTCTTCATAAGTGATGATGACTATGAAGATGAGACTGAGATGGCCTATCTGGGGCATCAACAAGCTAGACACCAGCCCATCCTAGGACTAGAAACCAATGCCAATGGCTTCTGGATAAGCGATGATGACTTTGAGGATGAGATCAAGATGGCTTATCTTGGACCTCGATACTTGAGGCTAGTCGATTTTCTTGTGGAAAGGGAAGCGGTATTCCATGCCATCGATCCCAATATTCGATTCCTAGGGAGACTAGTAAACCTAGATGCCATCCATCACATGGTCAACCTAGAACCACCAATATTTAGAGAGTAGCTATTGCCCAATGACCTAGTCATCTCATCTATCCATAGGTTGGACCCTGAGATCCCTATGCCACTAGAGCCCCATCGTGAGCATAGAGGACATCCCCTCAAGATAGAGTTTTACCCATGTGGTCCTGGAGATTCCATTCCATCCATCAACATGATCTCCATTGATTTGACCACTCCACTCCATAACCCAGCAGACCCATCAAAACCATTGTGTCTTAATTTAGATGCCATTGATTGGGATCATGTTGATTCACCCTTAGAGCCTAAATATTTCTTCCCCAATGAAGAGATGCTACAACCATTCCATTTTACATCAGGTTGTGTGCACGATGTCTATCACACTGGTTTTGACCCCGAGGCATTAGGAACCATGAACCCAATAGATGACATCCATCTAATCCCCACTCCTCATCAGCTTGAGGAGGGGTCACACATGGCAATAGAGGAAAATTTTGAGGTAGACATCAGCGATGATCCATCTCAACCAAAGAAAGTCAAGTTCAGAGAAAGCTTATCTCTAGAAGAATAGGCCATCATAATTCCTCTACTGAGAGAGAGATCGAATCTCTTTGCTTGGACTTACAAAGACATGCCAGGGCTAGATCCAAAGTTGGTTGTCCACAACCTGTCGATAGACCCCACGAAGAAGCCGGTCAAGAAAAATCTTAGAAAGATGCATCCAACCATCGCTTTGATGGTTAAAAATGAGTTGCAAAAACTATTGGATGTAGTCTTTATTGTTCCAATCGACTATCCAAAATGGGTATCAAACATGGTACCCATAGGAAAACCTGATGGAAGAGTCCGCATTTGCATGGACTTCAGGGATCTCAACAAGGCAACCCCAAAATATTCATTCCCATTGCCCAACATAGATGCTCTTGTAGATGCAACTACGGGTCATGAGATGCTCTCCCTAATGGATGGTTTTTTTGGTTACAATCAGATTCAGATTAAACTCGAAGACCAGCATAAAACCACATTCACTACTCCATGGGGGACATTCTGCTACAAAGTGATGTCGTTTGGCCTTAAAAATATTGGTGCCACATATCAACGGGCTATGACATACATTTTCCATGACTACATGCACACAATTTTGGAAGACTACATCGATGATTTGCTAGCCAAGTCATTGCTACATAAAGAGCATGTTGAGACCCTCACAAAGGTCTTCGATCACCTGATTGAGCACAATGTCAGGTTGAATCCCAAGAAATGCATCTTTGGCATAACTTCTAGAAAACTCTTAGGATTCATCGTGTCCAAACAAGGCATCGAGGTAGACCTAGAAAAGGTAAAGGCTATCCTAGAAATGACCCCACCCATGAATTTCAAAGAGCTAAGAAGCCTATAGGGCAAAGTAGCATCCATAAAATGATTTATCACATAACTTTTGGATAAGTGTCGACCCATGAACTGACTGCTACACAAGGGGGTCCCTTTCCAATGGGATGAAGAGTGTCAGCAAGCCTTTTTTGAGATCAAAGAGTACCTAGAAATGTCGCTAGTCCTAGCTCCACCAAGGCTAGATGTGCCATTCCTGTTATACATATCAGCTACAGATTTTGCTTTGGGCACCATGTTAGCTCAAAAGAATATGCAAGATAAAGAGCAAGTGATATATTACATTAGCCACACCCTGGTGAGCTATAAAATTGGATATGCATACATAGAAAAGTTGTGTTTGGTAGTAGTCTTTGCAACCAAGAAGTTGCACCACTATATGTTGAGCCATACCACATATGTAATATCCAAACAAAATCCTTTGTAGTATATGATGAACAAGACATATCATAACACATGTACTACAAAGTGGATCATGCTATTGATAGAATTTGATCTAGAGTTCATAAGCTAGAAGTCCATCAAGGGATAAGTCATAGCCGATCAACTGGCTGAGGCACCACTATAGAATAGTAGGCCCCTCACCATAGAGCTTCTTGATGATGCAGTATTTGCACTATCAGAAGCACCCGAACCTGAAGAACCAAAAAACAAAGCTGACATGACTTTGTTCTTCGATGGTTCGAAGTGTGAGCAAGGAGGCGGTGCAGGAATTATCTTTTTCATGCCATAAGGTGCTCCAATACCCTTGTCATTCAAGCTAGACTTCCCTTGCACCAATAACAACACCAAATATGAGGCCCTAATTTTGGGTCTCCAAATAACCATCGCCATGAAAATCAAAAGGCTAAATATCTTTGGTGACTCCCTCCTCATAGTCAACCAGGTCAAGGGACTATTTCAATGTTGGGATCCTATCCTGAAAGCTTACAAGGAGCTTGTTGACACATATCTAGCCAAACTAGAATGGTACGACATCGAGGCAATTCCTCATTCATCAAATAAGTTTGTAGACACCATGGCATCTTTGGGATCCTTGATCCCTCAGAATCCATCTATCGATTTCATGACCATCCACATCAAAATGCTCTCGCATTCAATGATCCAGTGTGAGGCTTTGGATAACAAGGAATCTATCAACATGATTCATATAGAGCTAGACCAGGACTAGTTCTGTAAGGCTAGAGACTTCTTAAAGAAGGCACCTTGGGGGTCATTAATCTCTCAAGGTCCCATGGGGAATGGTACCACTATTCACCACAAGGTTGTCCCTCAGTCTACATTTGTGCAAACCAAACCACAGGAGGCACAAGCCATCCTATCGATCGAGGCCATAGCATATCAGGACTGGTTGTCCCAATTACAAGATTTCTTAAGACTTGGAAGTGTCCCACAGGGACTGTCACATGTCGAGAAGTGAGCATTCAAGCAAAAAGTGACTAGATATGTCTTGCTAGGAGACATATTGTATCATCGAGGTTATGATGGAGTCCTCCTTCATTGCTTAGAGCCTCAAGAATCAGCTTGGGCAATATCTCAAGCTCATGATGGTACATGCGGTGGCCACTTCAATGGCATGGCCATTGTCAAATAGATTCTTTGAATGGGCTATTACTGGCCCACCATGGAGAAATATTGTTATGAGTATGTCAAGAAATGTGTTAAATGTCAACATCATGCGAATCTGACACACTTGCCATCTCAGGCCTTATAGCCTATCCAAGCGGCTTGGCCCTTTTCTCAGTGGGGTTTTGATCTAATCAAAAAAATCTCTCCCCCATCATCAGGCCAACACATTTATTTTAATGGCTACTGAATACTTCACCAAGTGGGTGGAAGCGGTCCCCCTGACATCGATAATTGGTCCTCGGATTACGGAGTTCATACTCCACAATATCATTTGCCATTTTGGGGTACCCTTCAAAATAATCTTGGATAATGGACCATCGTTCAAAAATAAAAATGTATAAGCTTTAATGGCTAAGTACAACATTCAACATAGTTTTGTGACACCATACTATCCATAGGCAAATGGGCAAGCAAAAGCCTCAAACAAGACAATAGTAGCCATCTTGAAAAATATGGTGAAAGAGAATCACAAGGACTAGCATCTGCAATTACCCTTAGCATTATGGGCTTACAGGACTAGCGTACGGATGCCCACTAGGGCAACACCATTCTCGCTTGTATATGGCATTGAGGCCATCATGCCCTTAGAGTTGGAGATTCCAATATTGCACATCACATTGAAAGAGTTCATCAATGATGACACTATGCATGACAAGCTCACCTAGATCAGCTGACCCTTCTGGATGAACGATGCATCAATGCTCTAGAGCATCTTCACATCTACCAGGATCATCTAACATGAGCTTACAATACTAGAGTCCACCTAAGAGACTTTAAGGTTGGTGATCTTGTGCTCAAAGAGAACCAACAGAACTCAAACCTGTCGTTGCATCTACGAGACAAATTTATGGCTAATTGGATAGGGCCCTACATCATATCTAAGAAGATTGGGCCTGGGGCATATCACCTAACAATGCTGGAAGGTGTTGAGGAGCCAGAGCCTCTCAACATCATTCATTTAAAGGTATTCCACACATAAAATATAAAATTATCAAAAACATTCAAATAACTGCAAAAGTTTCAAAAACAATAAAAATCATGAAAATCCAAACAAATCAGAAAACATTAAAATAAAAAACAATTACAAAAAGGCTCCAAAGGCATCTTAAATCCCTTTGGTCAAATCACAAAAAGGCTCCAAAGGCATCTTAAAGCCCTTTGGTCAAATCACAAAAAGGCTCCAAAGGCATCTTAAAGCCCTTTGGTCAAATCACAAAAAGCTCCAAAGGCATCTTAAAGCCCTTTGGTCAAATCACAAAAGCCCCAAAGGCATTTTAAAGCCCTTTGGTCAAAAGCAAAAACATAAAAGTCCAAAAACATTCATAATAATCAAAAACTCAAAAACAATTGAAAGCATCAAAAATACAAAAAAACATTTACATTATGCATTCACACTTGCATCCATATAGTCGCATTGCATATAGGCATTGCATCCATTACATTTGCATTAGAAACATTTGTGTTTGCAATCTTACAAATGACACCATAGTTGTACCTCAATCATGCATCTTCAAAATCCATCATCATCCATAACCCATGAGTGTAACTGTGTTTTTCAACACAACCCTTTCCTATTGCTATGAGGAATATACTAAGGTTTTCCAGTCACTCCGCAATACCTAGTGGTTTTATCAAGTGTGGTAGAAAGTTATCTTGGCTTTCGATAGATGAGGTTTAGTTTGATAGCACCTGGTGTATGTCAAAATCCTATCACTAATCAAAACACTAAAATCCTAGTTGGAACAAGGAAATATGAACACTACAAAGTGGTATTAGAAATCCTAAAGTGAAAAGGTTTATCTTGCTCATCCCCCTATGCGACCGGTTTGGAAATGCTGAGAATTGGCAAAAGGACAAGTTCACCCCTACCCAAAGAAATCCCTTGCTTTAATTAAAACAAGCAAAAATCCCAAGCAAAGCAAAATTCAAAATTCAAAAGTCAAAGCAAAAACCCAAAAACAAAGTGAACATGATTATCATCACTACATGAATCCCTTGCTCAAAACAAAAGAAAATAAAAATTCAAAATAAATAGTGGTTATCACCACTATACATGAGCAAGTATCCCAATAAAAATGAAGAAAATAAGGGAGTATAGAACTTGAATCCCTGGAATTCTCAGCATAGTCAAACCTTACGCATGATGATATGTCTATCATAAGTATCTTGCTTTGGTACAGACCAATGTTTGCATGTGGAAGAGCTAGCTTTAGGTGTCTTGTACCGCCTAGTGGCTTAATCCAACTAAAGTCCAACTTAGGATCAGGATAAACATTGGAGGATCCCCAATACAACAATGGGCTGAATGAATCCCACCTAGCACTAGGGTATGCTTATGTTTCATCTAATATATTCATTTGCACACACAAGGATAATGAGTACCTAGGTCTTCATGATAAAAATTTATCCTTCAAAGGCTCTGTATGGTCAGTATACAACTTTTGATGAAGTAACTAGAGTGTTTGAGTCTCATGGAAAACCTCAAAAATCATACATAGCAATAACTCATTTCATCCCATAATCATACATATCATTTCAAATCATAATCACGCATATCACATCAGCTCACCTCACATTTGAGATGTTTAAATAATTAATTCTTGTATTAAGAGTTATTATTTACATTCATAATTGTTATGCATTCTGTGGTGTTGTCCATTAGATTGTTAAACTCATATCTAATCATTAATATGACTTAGGTGATTAAAGCATACAAGTTCATTTGCATTAGATGGCCATCATATAAATAGTGCATCTCAAATATGGCATTCATCATATCAATACATCAAAGTTAGACATGCATATAACCAATAGGTATCCATACCATTATCAACATCATACCATCTAGTCATTCACACACCATAAAGCACAAGTCATGTAAACCATACCATATAGCATAAAATCACAAAGCATTCATCCACACATGAACATCATGAAGCATAAGTCATAAGAACTAAAACCACCTGCATACATCATAAATCATACACCGACGCATATAGGTAACAACATCATCTAAGCATACATCTATCACATCGCATCACATCATAAAGCATTAAATCACATCACATCATAAAATCATAATACTGCATCACATAAACATAAAAGCATAAACATGAAGAAATACACATGATGAGTCTCAAAGCCTAAATATCATATAATCATGTGTCAAATAAGTACATGTAAGTACAAAAACCACCAATAAAGCTATAACCATGTAGGTCAGGTGACCTTACACCCCAAAAATAGGTACAAAGTATCAGATAAGTCATAGTACATCAGGAGTGGCCTGCACCACTAGTCTCACCACCACCCTCACCACCCCCTCTAGGAGGCGGCATAGAGCTGGTACCTCCAGTATGCTCTATTCGAGACCTAGTCCTATGGCTCGATCGAGTTGAAGACTTCCTGGAAGTGCTCTGCGTGCTATGCTCTGAACCCCCTACTACGGGCCTCTCCCGAGGAGTAGCACCTAAAAGCCGTATCTACGACCTGAGGGTAGAAATGTAGGTGGCATCTGATGTCATCTGAGCATCATCCTCCTCTATGATCCCCTATAGATATCTCACCTCAGCCCTAAGATCTACACCTATACCTGAGGCAACCTAACTTTGAGCCTCATCGTGCTTAGTGGTAACCTAGGTAAGCTATCTCTGAAGGTCTACAATAGTGGCATCCCACTACTGGACCTGTATCTGGGAAGTCTACAACTTAGCCTCCACCTGGTGCAACTAAGCCTAGAGAGGAGACTCCTGATCCTTAGGATCTGCATCCTCCTCCTCCTTCGGGGAAACCTTCCCCCATGTAGCCTGCTCCTCTACCCTCTCCTTTCTCCTCCCTATCCCTAGTCATCTGTCCAAGCCCACACTCGGTGCCCCTCAAGATCTGTGGCCTCAGCCTCATCCAAAGACCACCCTAGGTGGCTACCACCCTGCCATAGTTGGGTACCCCACTAGAGTGAGTACATATCTATCACTCCAACATCTGCCACACTAGGATCAACTATGGGAGGGTCATCCTCCTCAAGTACTACTGTAACATAGGGTGGTGGAAGGTTCTTCTTGATGGTAATCCGATGATAGACCACCAGCTCGAGAGGAACATCCTATCGGATCTTGAACTGATGGAGTACCCTAGAATAGTAAAAGAACTCCTTGATACCGACCTTGTAACCAATCAACCATCGGTAATGGCGAGTCCTCGTTGTAAAGCTGGTAGGATCATCCTAGGTAGGCTGCTCATGATAAGGTCTCCATATAATGTCAACAACTTCATAAACCTGTCAGAGACGCACTGTAGTGGGAAATATCTCCTACGTAAAGTCGACTCTTGTGCTCCTCGAGCACCATAGACCACCTAGATTCGTAGCATTGGATATCCTTGTCCACATCAGCAATCTCCACTATGAGTCCTCTAGGGTGGTCTATCCTAATATGCTCCCATCCCTAGACCTGAAGGAGCAAGCTACAGGTAATGTTGGCTCATCCACGACACTAGATGCGGTATAACTCATCATAACACTATGCCAGTAGTGCACTCCCCTAGGCATAGATGATGGGTTGCTCACTATCAATTAGGTCCTGTACCATCACCAAGAGGTTCCATGGGAACCTCAGTCTAGAGCAGTCAGGAATAAGGCTATTGTAGATGACCATCAACAACACAACATGCAGTCGGGTAAAGACCTCCTCATCATACCAATGGGAAATAGAGATTCCCCTCGAGTGAGTATCCCTGGAGGTAGCATCAGCATGCTCACCAAAGACCCTCACAAATACAACACGTCATGTAGTAGTGGGGGAGGAAATAATGGGCACTCCATCGAAGGGGATCCTGAAGATCCTATAAACATCCTCCGGCGTAATGGTCATCTCATCGGTAGGAAGGTGGAAGGTGTTGGTCCTATGGTCCCACCGGTGGGCTAGGGCCATCAAGTAGGCCTGATCTGACATAATCATGGGTAGGCTAGTGATATACTGGAGCCCACGGGCCTTAAGCCAGGCCCACTCTATGTCAGTCATCTCGCGCAAAAGATCACAAAGTAGGTTCGGGTCTCGAGCCCAAGCAGATAAGATCTAAGATTGCAAAATAAAGGCCTAAATCAATGCACTATAGCTAAATAAATGTGATAAACATGTTAAATAGTGCAAATATAATCAAACTACTCTAAGGCTACATGAGTAATAAATAAATGCACCTAATCATGCAAAAATTTTCATAAAAACAACTCAAAATTCCAAAAAAATCAATTAATTGGCCTAAAAAATAAAAAATCTGAATTAAAAACCTAAAGTTCCTTGGCCGCTCATGCCAAGAGTGGCCACAACTCGGTCATTGCAGCTAGCAGCGGCTAGTTCCCAATGGTCAAAAATTTGACCGTTGGGTTTTCAAACTAGTTGCTGACGACAATAGTGGCCAACCTCAATGCAAACTAGCCACTCTGAGCGATAGTGACCAATGGGTGGCATACCAACGACGTTCCTCCTGGGCCCAAAAATAATAAAAAATTGCAAAATAATAAAACTAAGAAGAACCCATCTATCTAAAACCTAAATGAAGCCTAACTACCGATGAAATTTGTTGCCAACATGGTTAATGAGGTTCATTTATTGGGTATCTTTAATTTGGTTCTTTTTACCATAATAGCAAAAGAAGTTAAGGTTTAGAGAGGTACCCGTGAAGCTCCGGCTCCTTCGCTTGTCGAAGACTCACCCTGCTCAGCCATGGCATCCAATCAATAGCGTCCCAGTCAGAGTAGTCTCTCTCACCTCGAAGCTCCAAAAGTAAACTTTACAACTGGTGATAATGATAGCTTGAAACCCTAATTTACTTTTTGTTTTTCAAAATCATGCCTTGGCCACTGCCAATGCTAATAGCCTAAACTTCATGGCCTTGGACCTAAAGGCCACACGGCAATTGGGGGCATGAACCTGATAGCGACCAAAAATGAAGAAATTTTGCACCAAATTGCCATCGTAGAGCACTTCAAAATAGGCCATAAAAGGCACTTATTTTCTCAGAGCATTCAAAATCTAAATCAAACAACCAAAACATCATAAAAATCAAAATTAAAAATCAAATAACCAACAAAAAACCCAAAAGAGCCTCGTACCCAGTCACTTGTTCTATACACTTAGCGATTGCAGTGACAAGCAATCCATGCAACTCGACAAGATGAACAAGTAACCATAAGGTCACTTGGGGTAAACTAATTATGATGAAATTGAAATGCTTCCTTCCAAACCTGAAGAAGGCCAATTGTGGCTGGACCACCCCATGGGAGCGAGGATACGTCTCATTTCTCCTATAGCAAATAGCGAGTCAACACAAGCCACAATAGAATTGTTAACACCTTGATTCCCTAAGAAGGCCATTACGACCGGACCGCCCCATGGGATAAAGGTGTGCAATTACCAAACAGGGTTGAAATTGCACCTGGGTGAGAACTGCTCTATAACAACAAATGCAAACCTCTAAGGAGATCCAAATCATTCATTTTGGTCAAGCGACTCATCGCTTTGTTAATTGTCCTTTCCTCATCGAATCATCGCTTGAGGAGGTAGTCAAGATTTTCAACAATCATAATCAAAGTCAACAAAATATCATCTCGATCATGTCAGAGTTGCGTTCATCTTATGAATCATTGCCAACAACTATCATAAGCTTACCCTTTGTTGGGGCAAAAAGCAAATATGATAGTTAAGTTTGTAGCTCCCCTCCCTTCGGATCTATAGTAGCACTGAAGCTACCCGATTGCTTGATGAGCGAGTGCAAACTCCCACACATCTAAGCCTTCCATTCTGTTGGAAGCAATGATTCTAGGATTCATGCCCTCCCGCATGACTAGGGCATCCTATGTTGATCAGATCAATGATCATCATCCAACCTACAATATGGCCCTAGGTGGTCTACTTTTTTGCTCCGCGCTGTGTTTCGCTCACAGCGCATCCCAAAAAGGGGCATCTGTAGACACCTAAAATACATCATGTTTAGGAGACTACCCATATGGGCACATTCACAAACCATATGAACCCTCTTGGATCTCTCCAAGAGCAAGCAATGGTCCTAACCACTCAGGAAGGGTAGTTCTGGCCCCTCTAGGCTTGGCCGCTCTCAAGCAGAGCGGCCATAACACCTGGTCGCTGGAGACTACAATGGCTAGACCTGGCCACTAGACCTGATAGCGACCAACATCACAAATAGTCTGGCCATGAATACGGGCCCAGATCATGTAGTCCGACTGCACCTATGCATGGATTTTGGGTGGATTTTGGTGAGGAACTCCCTGAGTCCCTCCTAACTGCCCCTTCAATGCAAATTTGTGACTAATGCTTCCCACCCAAAATGGTCAGTCACATGCAATTTGGAGAGACGCTTCTCTAGGAAGCCAAGCTCCAGATCTGGGAGGGAAGTCTACATATAGACTCTCCCACAAAAGCAAAAGGATCCATGAAGTTTCAAGGTTAAGCAGTGAAGCCCTGATGAAATGGAGAACCAAGCTACATCCCTTTGAGGAGTACTGGAGCACCATTCGGCTGAGCTACGTCCATGCATCAGTATTCAGATCCATCATTCCAAACCGCCAATCAGTGTAGGAGACACACCCGATGACCCTTGAACATCAATTCGAGCAAGGGATCGACTTTCATAGCCCATAAGACCTGAGGTAACCTTTTAGTCAGAGGCCACTGTCTTTGACAGTGGCCCATAGTCATAGCCAGGTTTTAAAATGGTCGATTCCTTTGTTCTAAGTAATAGATCTTTATTTATCATTATTTCATTTACATGGCTTTAGCATAGATCTAAATCTTCCATTGCATTTAGATTAATATTTCTTATTTTCATATGCATATTTCTTAGATCTGGTATATTTCAATGCACATTATGCTTATTTATCTAGATTATCGTATTTTCTAATAAGAGCCTCTTTCGGAGAGGCGACCCGTACTACTTACCGTGCTTTGTTGTTTTCATGTACGTAGATCTGCAGGTTTATAGGACCATATCAAGACATCCGAAGCACGTGATCCCTCCTAGATGAGAGAAGGAGAAGGAGGCATCTGTGAGCCCTCAAACAAGTTCGTGTGCGAGATCGGGAAGCCTACGAAAGCGCACCACCCCTTTGCATAGGGGATATTTTATTCACTTGTAATTCATTGTATCGAAATGGGTATCCCTCAGAGGGACCGACATGTAATCGGGTTTCAATATAAATAAAAAGGATCTTTCTTTGTTATTTCCGTGTTATATGCATTTCATGGTCTTTCATCTCATTTTGGTATAATATTGCAAGTAGAGTAAGGGTGCATGCCTCCCGGGGTTGTACACCAACCAAACTTCTAGACCACCTTTAGTTTTGAAGAGTACCCAAAAAAGGAGCACAAGTGTAGAAAAACCAACCTTAGTGTTGAAATCACACCTACCAATATATCTCTCTTAGATATTTCGTAAAATGTTAGCTTTTGATTGATAAGCCTTGAGAGATAACAATCACAAGATGCAAAATAATATGAAAGAAAGTAAATCTGCTAGATGATTGAAGTATGTTGTAAATATAAATCATATAAAATATTACAATGTATCTATGGAGGAAATGAGCACTCAATTAATAAAGATACTGATCTACATTGTATCAATCATAAATTAATGGTGAGGCACACAGAACTGCACTATCCATTAAGCTACACTATCTGACTAGGTCCCCCGACTCTATATCTATCTATCTAAGAGGCCATATTTATATAGGTAAAATAGGATACTTGGCCAACACTCTATCTAGTTGTGCAAGGGATAACTTGCACATGTACAAATTGCACATTGACACTTGTACATTTATTACATTGCATGAAGTAACTAGATAATTTGCATAGAAATTAGTCTAAGTATGTATCTTGGAGGATACATTTACATAACCCAAATGATGGTATTGACTCTATTTCCAACACACCCTTGTATTACATTATTTGGGTATTGAAGACTTTAGTCTTCAATATGGATCTTCTTCATCATATTCTGCTTCATATTTGTAATCTTCTTCCTTTGCATTCTTTGTAACCTATTCAAGCAAATAGTATCTTTATAGTATATCACATTTTTTTATAGAGCTTTCACTTCAAAATCCTCTGTGCGTTATTCCAGTTCTTCAAATTCTTCTATCCTCTGAACCAAGTGACCTTCTGATTTTTCTTCTAATATTCAGATTGAGGATAATTGGTAGATCACTAAAATTAATGCTGATGAGGGTTCCTTTGCTATTATTGTGACTCATACTAATTCCCATATTTCATATGATTTATTTGGTTTTGGTTTCTAGGATTGCATTTGCAATAGATAGTATTGTGTCCTTTCTTTATGCAAATATGAAAATACCATGTTTTTCATCCTCTTGCTGAAGAAGCAATATTTCACTATGGATTATCTTTTGATGTCAATGTAGTGTTAGTCATCTCATCTTTCATAGTATTTTCTACTTCATATTCTTGAAGTATATTGACTAAATCATAAAAAGAAGCATCTTTACTCAGGACCTGCAAAGATGTTTCCAAATGCTTATAGTTGTCTGGAAGTTCTCTCATGGTTACTTGAGTAAGAAGTTCATCTTTAACTATTTCACCTAAAGTTAACAATTTCCCTTTAATATTTGCTACCTTCCTTAGGAACAATTCTATACCTTCTTCACTATTCATTCTCAATGAGTGAAGTTGAGTTTGCAAATGAAGAATAGTTACCTTATCGTTTCCTTCAAATATTTTTTCTAGGCTTATGCATGCATCTGAATATTTTTTGGCTGAACTGATATATGGTTGAATCTCATCAGTGATAAAAAAAGTTATTATCATTAAGGCATTTGAATAATTATCTTCAAACTTTAGGATTTTTGTTTCACCTTTGGTAGGTTTCTGTGTTTTACCTTTGACAACATCCCAAAGTTTTTCATATACTAAAATTGCTTTCACTTTATTTTTCCAAGAAAAATAATTAGGACCCTTGAGAAGTTGAGATTCTGCTAGTAAGAATTTGTTATATGCCATTTTAAATATTCCTAATATCAAGCCTTATATTTGTAGACTTCCTTATGTCTCCCTAGTGTTTTGAAGTAGGTTATAGTGCTTTTTGTAAAAAGATAGTTCCATTTGGGTTGATTTTGTACAAGTTTTGTAAGAATAAAAAATAAACTTTATAACACCTTATTACTCCTAATTGAACTTAAGGACTTTTCAAAATTTGAAGAGGTTATGATGTTGGAACTTTTTTGTCCCTTTTTGAAGGTTTGAGACAAGTAAAAATATATTTATCCAACCTTAATGGAAACCCTAATAACCTATTTTATATCCCTTGGATTATTTCTAATTTCTAATAAAATAAATTTGATGGAGTAACCCTTGTGGCTCCCAAGTTTGGAAAATTAGAAAAATAATAATAATATTTGCAAAATAATTTAATCCAAGTTGAATTCCTTATTTCTCCTAAGTTAAATTGTAAATATTAAATTAATAATATAAGTTACCCCTTTTGCTTTCAAAATCCCAGTTTTAACCTTAGTTTATAATCCTTATATCTCCAACTATGAAAGCAATAACAAATGGGACTAAAACTTACCTTTCTAGATGCAAAATCTCCTCACTGTTTGGCGCTTTCTGCAGTTGAGTATAAAAACAATATAAGTGGTACCTTAGGTGCTTGAAAAAATTAAGATTCCTTGGAGTAGTTGGTCTTTAATTCTGGTACGTAGGCACTGAAGGTTTGACCTTTAAAATGTAGGAGCATTTAATGCTCCTTCTTTCCTTCCATGTTGCACTTTGGATGTTTTTGTTGTGCTTCACTCCTTTGACTGTGCTTTGCTCCCTCTTTGGATGTATTTGATTGTGCTTCGCTCACACATGTTGAGCTTGGAATTTGAATGTCTTTTAAGGACAATCAATCATAGGCTTTGTGATATGTGTCACGTCCATTACAAGTGAGCACTCCATTATTTTAGTAACTCTCCAATATCTTGTTTAATGCTTCTTAAAGCAATCTAAAATGTATGGGCACTCGTGTGAAGCTGGTGGAGAATACCAAGTGTCACCGCTTCATTATAACTCCTGCATAGGAGTTTATTGAACATTGAGAGAGGAATTATGCCAATAATACCAAGTGGTATTTTTGCATGGAGTTTTTTCTTGTAACATATTTGAAGATGGAGATTATAACTCTTCAAATCATTTCGTATCCATTCCTTTGATTTGCTACGTTGCTTGGGCAACAAGCAAGCTATTCTTTTGTAGGTGGATTGACGATGCGCTATGGATCTTGAAAAACTATTTGGAGCTTCCTTTAGGTGGATGGTCTTCTCCTAGTTAAAGACCATGAATGTAACACCTTTGCTTCTTCCTTTTATACCTCTAGTTTTGTTGAATCCCTTGTATATTTTTAACATATTTTAGAAATAGATGTGCACTCGCTTGTATACGTAAATGTAGCTCTAGAATGATTTGATATGAGCTTTTATTTTGTAGGTATGTACATCCAAGATGAGTCCTTGAGTGGTTCCTTCTAGATTGGGAAGAAGAGTGTTGATGTCCAGCCTTCATTGGTTGATTTATCTTGTAGTAAGTATGTCCTTTTGTGGCACTTTCAAATTTGCTCTTTTTCTATCAAAACCAGATTAAAGTAGTACATATAATGTATTTTAATGTTGTATAATAAGGCTTTTTTCTAATATACCTTCTTTTGCACTCTATTTCCAGATCTAAAATTCTAGTTTTGTACCAAATTTTTCCTACAATACAAGGGTTTTGAGGTTGTCTTTTAAGAGTAGATACACCTTTCCATTTTTTCTTGGACACTTTGATAACAAATCCAAGCTTCAATAACGGTAGATAAAAGCTTTTCAATTGATGCAATTTTTTGCACTTTCTTTCCTTGCATTAAACTTTGTGATGCTTTTTGATTTGAGACTCACCAAGTCTCAATATCTTAAACTTCTATTTTTATTTTTGGTTAGTTAAGTTCTTCTCCAAATTTTGGAGGATTTTAACCTTTTTGGTGTCTTCTTTTGGCCACTACAAGTTGTAGATTTTTGTGCTTCGATAGTGTCTTTAAACACTTGATACAAATCATATTTTATGCCCTTCAAGAAACACAAAACTAATTTTTTTTTTAGAGTAGTATAATAGTACAAGTATTTCACTTTTAATGCACTAATATTACACTTTATCACTCTTATCAACTCTCAAAGTCATGCACTAATAATTTACTGCAACTAATCAAGAATAACCTAAAATGAATCTTTAAGGGTTATTCTGCAATTTCACTATAATCAATGTTGTAGGAATTGCTCTTCTTTTTATTTTTTAAAAGTAGATGATATGTAGTTGATAGAAGCTAATCTAAAATCTAATAAACTCCAATCATGCACTAATATAATAGTATAAGCTAATCTGAATTAATTTATTTTTGAGAGTAGTATAATAGTACAAGTATTTCAATTTTCATGCACTAATATTACACCTTATCACTCCAATCAACTCTCAAAGTCATGCACTACTAATTTACTACAACTAATCAAGAATAACCTAAAATGAATCTTTAAGAGTTATTCTGCAATTTCACTACTATCAATGTTGTAGAAATTAGTCTCTTTTTTTTCAAAAATAGATGATAGGTAGTTGATAGAAGCTAATCTGAAATCTAATCAACTCCTAATAAATGTGCAAATAAATCCTTAAAAAAAACATGTTTCCTTTTGCACTAAATAAGATTGTGATCTAATTTTCTTCTTGCAACTTTAATTCCAAATTTAGGTGTTCTAATAAATCTAATAAGAAATCCAATTATTGAATCTTCTTACACCAAAAGTTGCTTACCTTTTTTTGTAGCTCTTCTCCCACCTTTGTAGAGGATGTAGACCTTGGTGTCTAAAAAAAACCAAGTTGTTACTTCAAGTAGGATGTCCTAAACAACTCCTTCACAAAATGATGGTCTCGAACTTTCTTTCACAAACCTAGGATTTGGTGGTTTTTTCTCCTCTTGTGTTTTATAAGCACCATAAATGCTCATTTTATATACATTCTTAAGGGGCATCATTACTGGTTTATTTTTATTTAACTTATGCATATAATTGATAGAAAATTCAGTATTATGCTTGATTGGTGTTTTTAGTGGAAATTGTGTATAAATGCAGGTTTTGCTACTAATATGGTGTTTTCCAGTTTACATCCCAAATGGACCTGGCATGCTTCTACTTAATTGCATCTAAGGTATATGGAGTAGGTGCCTTACTCTGGAACCTTACTCCCATACATGGGAGGCACCTTACTCTAGCGTCTTACTCCCATACATGGGAGGCACCTTATTGGCACCTTACTCCCATGTATGAGAGTTGCCTTAATGGCGCCTTACTACCATACATGGAAAGGCGCCTTACTGGCACCTTAATCCTATATGTTGGAAACACGCGCATTGGCGATGCCATATGACCAAGTCAACATTGACCAGGTTGACAAAGGGGCTGTGAATATTGTTGCACGTGAAGACAAAGGGGGATATTTTAATCATGCATTTATTAAATAGAATAAAGTATTTTTTATTATTATCAACCGATTGGCCGGTTGACCTTGTAAAGCTCTTAAGGCATTATTTTTAGGATGCATTAGTTTAGGATTTGTTTGTTATGTACACCTAAGGATTTTTATATTTATCCTTCTGGTGAACGGACATGCTTTAAAATAGAAGAATAAAATTTGTGTAGGTACCAATTGTAACTAATCATGTCATGTGATTAAAATAGATTGATTTGTTATTATAACGAGATTTGGCTGCGCTTTATATAAATACACAGACCAGATGAACAAGATAATCAGTGATTTATTTTTCACATAACTTATTTTCATTTCATTATTTGTTTAATTAATTAAAGAGTGCAACTCCTCTTATTCAAGCAAGCTCTACATAGCTAGTCGGGAGGACTATTTGCGGGAGCTTGGGCCCACTCCCTGCAATAGTCCTCCCCTGTTTCATTTATGTATTTATTTTTTGTAGATTAGATTTATTGTTTTATTTCTTGCTTTAATTAATTTAGTTGTGTTTTATTTATTGCATTTTATTTCCGCACTTTATTTTCAGCACTTTAATTTTAGTTTGTAATTTATTTATTTAATTTTTCGCACTTATTTTATTTGGTTTGGCTAAAATCAAAATGCACAAAAATTCCCCACCAAACTAAATAAGGTATAGACAAATTTATTCCCCCACACTACAGGCATATATTGTGCATGACACTCGTAAGTTTACAAAATTACCGGATTGATAATTTATGGAAGAGAAATGATTATTTTTTGAGACATAATTTATGCTCACCATTTTGGTATCATTTTTGGGGAGTGTCAAAATTGTAGTGTTATGATTTACAGGCCAAATAAAAAACCCATTTAAAAATACCTGTAGATCTTCTACCTGAGAAGTGTGAGTCCACCAAGGGTCTTTTTATAAGGCCAAAAATAGTTGTTGGCACAAGCAGAGCCAAATACCATAGGTAAAAGTTTAAATTTACTAGCTTCTTAGGTAAATACGAGAATGAACCTGATGTACCATAATTAAGTGTAGAAGTGGGAATAAATTGTGCTGAATTTTTTTTAGAAAATCAGGCGATGAAGGATTTCCATAATATTCTGAATGGTTTCAAGAAATAAAAGAAATAGAACAACCCATGTCTGATTGAAAATTTTTAGGGATGTGTTTTATATAGAAACTATTGGGAAATTATACCTCCAAAAGCTTAGTTTTAATGATTGAAAAATTTTTACAGGCTTGACGCTTTGCAACATATTGGTAAATTCTTTGATGCAAGAAAAATGACAGAGCATAATTTAAAAAGAACATCTTATTATGGAGTATGCTCTTCACTTGCGCTTAAGGCGACCTGGTGAATCATAAACTAGCATGTATTTTTAACAGACTGCTATGCCATGTTTTCTTTAGGTTGCTAGCCCAAAGATAGTCATTTGCCAGCCTAAAAATTTTACCATTATGTTGAAATATTTTGGTTGTGAGTCCATGAAGGAAAATACTCTTCTCATGCTACAGTGTATAAAACTAGTTGATCAAGAAGGAGATGATTTTTAGAATACTAGTTTAGATGTAGGCATGGGGGAGACCCCACCTTCATCAATGCCACCAACAACACAATGAACGCTGGTTGCAGTGTTCATAAAAAAATAAATCATCTACTGAAAAGGCTCCAAGATTAAGAGAAATTCAAAAACAAAGTTTTTTTTGCTACCTATTGGAAGAGAGTATCCTCTTTCCCGAGGACCAACTTGGTCCAAAAGGGAAATGAGAAATATCCAACCGATAGCTAAAAAAATAGGGGAGGAGCCTGGAAGTAATCGAATGTCAAATATCTGCAAGAATATCACACATGATAAATAACCTGAATGAAGCTAATAGTGGCCAGAAATAACAACACACAAATCTCAATGAGGCATCTCATGAAAGCATCATAGTTGAACATCCAAAACATGTCATGGATGATGATGGAAATATTTGTTGCTCTAATTATGTTCAACTATGAGCATCACAGTGTTGCTCTAATTATGCCTATGAAGGAAATAATTCAGAGTGGGAGATTATTCAGATGCACATGTGTCAAAATTGTGTAAAGACTACTCAATTGAAAAAGTGACATGTTTAGGGGTACACAATGAGAAAATAATGCACAAATATTAATCCCTACGATGCCTACGGAGAGTTCAATACTCTTGAGACACATCAGAGCAGGATTAAAATATTTTTTATGTGCTAATTTATGAGGAGCTTGGTGTTTCAAAGTCTGGGGCTTTTGGCTATCATAAAATCCTCTAATAGTGGCATATCAGATGCAAATATTTGCACACAAGGCTGCATAGTTACCTGGATTGCACGACCTCTACTTATTAATGCACAGTGTTAATATTACAATTTTTATGGCATCATTTCAATCTGTGAAAAAGAAAAAAATCACCAGCTCACATGGTTGCAATTGACATTTTGTTCTTCAATGCAAATGATAAAAAAAAGAGATATGTTCTGGTCATGGTAGAACAGATGAAAAAAAATTAGTTAGAATTTTATTTTAATACCTTTAGTTTAGATTTTTATTTTATGTTTTGTAGGACAACATGAAGTACGAAGTAGACAAATAATAAGTTGTCTGAGAAGATTTCGTGAATTGAGATTTATATGTGGAGTTCGTAATAACACTATCCAAACTATCATATGTACCTTGATCGTGTAGCATCTATTATAGCAGGTAAAATCTAGCAGAGTTTTCCCTTGGCAACATTGGCACCTGAAGGCAGGCTAAGCAACCCTGATCAAGCGAAAGGCTTCCAGCCCAAGATATTTATAGAACTTTGGGAAATTTTTGTTGTAAGGTGTGTGACTATTAGAACCTGAGTAAATGATAAGCAGAGTCAGAGATGCTACACCAAGTGTAGAGTAGAGTGCCGAGATAAAGTTCAAGTAACGATCAATGAGCTCCATTCACAACCGTATCACATTTGCGAAATTGGGTCAAACATCTGGATAGGGAGTATACAATTTTATTATTATTATTATTATGGAAGGTATCTTACTCCCATAGTAAGGCACCTTACCCCCATACTATTGGTGCCTTGCTCTCCTGGTGTCTTGCTCTCTCGATGTCTTACTCCCCTCGACGCCTTACTCTCCTGATGCCTTACTCCCCCTAGCGCCTTACTTCCCCCGGTGCCTTAATCCCATAGTAAGGTACCTTACTCCCGACATTGAGAAAAAAAAAATTGGGAGGCGCCTTACTCCAAAAATTTTGGAGTAAGGCGCCTTCAAAAAAAAAAAAAAAAAAAATCGGGAGGTGTCTTACTCCCATAGTAAGACGCCTTACTCCAAAAATTTCAAAAAAAAAAATGGCATGGAACATGTCTTGTTTAGCATAAATTTTTTTTTATTTTGCTTTATAGGAAATCATGGACCGCATGCATGTTGCAGGTATCCTGAGAGCCAGGGCCTAATAGGCACAAAGTCATGACTCTTATTTTCCTGCTTTCATGTGTTTTTGCTTTATAGGTCATCATGCCCTCTGAATGCAATCTGAAGAGCTAGGGCCTCAGGCATAGGCATGATTCATGTTTTGTTGCTTTTGTGTGTTTAGTTTCATAGGACACAACCATGAGCACAATCTATAGGTAGATCCGACTTAAACTAGGCCAACGAATGTGACATATCATGCCCTACAATTAGGAGTGCAACAAAGAAAAAAAAGACATTCATTTCCCACCAAGAAGAGAGTGCCTACAATCAACCCAGTACAACCGTGCCTTTTTCCACCTGGAGGAAGGCACCAATAAGCGATGTCACTCTACCACCAGGAATAGTGGTTCCCATATATTTGAAAAATTTTGTGGAGAAGTTGATGGTTGGGTGCTAAAAATAAGTTGTGGCCCTTCCTTGAGAAGAATTTGTAGACCCCCTCTATCCCCAGAAGTGCTCAAACTTCTTCTCCCTAGGATGGAGATGTCGGTTGATCAGTGTGGGACCTATTGTTCAAAGGGCTGCAGACCTGTTGCATAGAGGGACATATTAATGGCGACGAGGGCGTCACCAACTAAAGTGGGGTAGAGGATGGGTGAACCTGAATCTCCAACAAGAGAAAATAAAATAAAAAATAAAAAAATAATCATTGCTGTGTCCACTCCTACAAAAAATACCTCAATGGGTAAGGCTGAATACAATGCAGTCGTAAGTGCAATAGAGTTCCCATGCCTATTTTCATCAAGGATATGGCACTTAATTTCATGAAAAAATTCCCCTATTTTCTAGACATAATTTCCACTAAAAGGCGGTGCATGATCCATGCAAAATAACTATTATTTGCTTGAGGAGAACACCACAGAAAGAATGCCATATTTTTTTACTATTCTCTGTCAGCAATACGGATGGGCACAAAATTTTATATCTACCTTTTGAAAGCTACGTAGGAAGGATCCATTGGGGGAAATTTAAAAACTGCATCATTTTCTAGATTTTCATGCTCAGGGAAAGTGACGTCTTCATTGATTGTTGAGGGTCATTGACGGTTGATCATGATGTGTTTAAATTACTGGTTTCACTACTGGAGCAACAACACTCAGAGGAAGAACATCGATGATTAGTAGTGTGGATGAAGAAGGTAGCCAGAGAAAAAAAATAAAAAGAAAAAAATCCTCTAGGAGCATCAACGTCACCAGCAATATTATTTTCTAGATCACAAGGATTACAGGTAGCATAAAGACTTTTTCACACCACCAATATTATATAGATTAGAATCTGCGAAAATTGCCCAGGTATACACTGATTTCTGTTAATTATGTGTACATTTATTTTAAAAATAATTTATTTTCTAATATTCGTAGATGCCCCCTTAAATTCTCTCTGTCAAAATCTCCCATAAAATTTCAAGCACATGATATGCCTCGAATATAAAAAATTTCATTACTCCAAAATAATTTAAAAACAAAGAAAAAATTATGGCATTCACATGAATACATTTGGCACTGCTACATTGGGACAATGGCGTCCAGCACATGTAGATGATACTACTCTGTACCACAAAGGAGGTTCAAACATGTTTTAGACATGGGTAAATGTAGCGGTAGGCGACCACACTTCTTTTAAATTTTGGTCTCACCAAATTTGACAACTGTGCAAAACAAGAACATCTGCTTCTGCTTCCCACAATTTGATGGTTAGCTATGATGTATTTTCGACTCCTACTGGTGCACCAATGCTCCATGAATTAAAAAATAGCAGCACTCAATGGAGGAAAAACATCAATGCCCAATGAAAAAAAACAATAGTTCTCACTAGAAAAAAAAAATAGCTATGCTCAAAGGAAGAAAAAACAGAGTTGTGCTCAATGCATATATATATATATATATTATTCGGGGGCTATTGTCACGAGGATGTGACAATATTTAGGCATGGGGGGATGATGAGCACTAGAAATGCTCATTTTATATACATTCTTAAGGGGCATCATTACTGGTTTAATTAGAATGTGAGATATATTTTTATTTAACTTATGCATATAATTGATAGAAAATTTGGTATTATGCTTGATTGGTATTTTTAGTGGAAACTGTGTATAAATGCAGGGTTTACTACTAATCTGGTGTTTCCCATTTTACATCCCAAATGGACTTGGCATGCTCTTTCTTAATTGTGTCTAAGGTATATGGAGTAGGCGCCTTACTCTAGCGCCTTACTCCCATACATGGGAGGTGCCTTAATCTGGCACCTTACTCCCATACATGGAAGGCGCCTTACTAGAACCTTACTCCCATGTATGGGAGGCACCTTACTGGTGCCTTACTCCCATACATGGGAAGCCGCCTTATTGGCGCCTTACTCCCATATGTTGGAAACACCCACATTGGATATGCCATATGACCAAGTCAATATTGACCAAGTTGACCAAGGGGCTAAGAAGGTTGTTGCACGTGAAGACAAAGGGGGATATTTTAATCATGCATTTATTAAATAGAATAAAGTATTTTTATTATTATCAATCGATTGGCCGGTTGACCTTGTAAAGCTCTTAAGGCATTATTTTTAGGATGCATTAGTTTAGGATTTTTTTGTTACGTACACCTAAGGATTTTTATATTTATCCTTCTGGTGAATGGACATGCTTTAAAATAGAAGAATAAAATCTGTGTAGAAACCAATTGTAACTAATCACGTCATGTGATTAAAATAGATTGATTTGTTATTATAATGAAATCCGGTTGCGCTTTATATAAATATGCAGGCCAGATGAATGAGATAATCAATGATTAATTTTACATAGAACTTATTTTCATTTCATTCTTTGTTTAATTAATTAAAGAGTGCAATTCCTCTTATTCAAGCAATCTCTACATAGCTAGCTGGGTAGACTATCTGTGGGAGCTTGGGCTCATTCCCTGTAGTAGTCCTCCCATGTTTCATTTATATATTTATTTTCTGTAGATTATATTTATTTTTTTACTTCCTACTTTAATTAATTTAGCTGTATGTTTTATTTATTGCATTTTATTTCCGTACTTTATTTCAGCACTTTAGTTTTAGCTTGTAATTTATTTATTTAATTTTCTGCACTTAGTTTATTTGTTTTAGCTAAAATAAAAATGCACAACATCCTCCACCAGACTAAATAAGGTACAGATAGATTCATTCCCCACACTGTAGGCATATACTGTGTGTGATACTCGTAATTTTACAAACTTATCATATTGATAATTTATGGAAGAGAAATAATTATTTTTCGAGACATAATTTCTGCTCAGTGTTCTCCTTCTTTTTCTGTAGATTTGGAGAATTTTATGTCTCTAAAAAGGTTCCTTATTACTGTGAGAGGCAATATTAAAATATCTAATATTTGGTGAGCTTCTTCTGTCTTCAAGTCTTCTTGTTGAATTCTGACTTCAAACAGGATCTTCTTCTAGGATTTGGCACTCCTTGCCAAATTCTTCTTCATGAATTTGATACTTCTTACCAAATTATTTTTCACATATTTGACACTCCTTGCCAAATTATCTTTCATAGATTTGGCACTCCTTGTCAAATTCTCCTCTTGGGCTTATTTTTGGATGGTGATCATTGTCCCAAGTCCTTCACTATTAGGGACTTCACCTTGGTAGTGGATTTCTCCAATGAGTTATCCAAAGAACTCTATTGATCTTCAGCAACGATATCCTATTCTTTTTTGGATGCTCGATGAGACCTTCACAATATATTTGATCTGGAAACTTTTGATGGTCTTCCTTGAGACCTTTTCTTCAACCTTTTGCTCCTAGAAGTGTTCGTGGTGAGATCTTCTTCTAGATCTTCTAATTCTATTGCTCTTGGCTTTGAGTAGGACTCTCCTAGTCCTTATTCTTCTTCCAAGATTGTAAGTTCTTAAATGAGATATTCTCTTGATATCTTCACTTTTTCTTTAGGTTTGAGTTGATTTTGAAGAATATACTCTTCCTAACTTTCTTGTGGAAATTTTCCCAACTCACTGAATCTTCTATTCTTGCAACAAAGATGTTAGTATTGAAATATTTAGTCTACTTATGAATCAGATATTCTTCTTGAATTTTGCTTTAGGATCAAAGCTTATGTAGCCTATTTCAATATAAAATCTCATGTGGCCTTTTCAGTATCAAGGATTATGTGGCCTTTTCAGTATCGAGGATTTTGTGGCCTTTTTAGTATCAAGGCTACTATGACCTTTTCAATATCAAGGCTACTATGGCCTTTTTAATATCAAGGTGTCTATGGAATTTTTAGTATCAAGGCTACTATGGCATTTTTAGTATCAAGGCTTCTATGGCCTTTTTATTATCAAGACTTTTGTGGCTTCTTCTTCAAGGCTTCTATAGACTTTCTGTATCAAGGATCCTATGGCCTATTCTTCAACTGTGGAATTCTGCAATTCAGTATTAGATATCTTCAGTCTCCTATCTTTACCACGATCCTTCACTTGAAGTCTTACTCTGCAATAATATCCTCTTGCATAATGAACTAACCTCTACACTTTGAGGGCATGTCGACCTTCGAGCAATGAAGCTAGAGTACCCTATTTTTTTTGTAGGAGTCCCAATCCTCTAAGAATTAATTTTCTATAATTAAAGAAACTTTAGGCACTAGTTAGTAAATTCTAGATAACTTGAATGATATTCACTAGATTATTTATCAATATAGTGGATTGAATGTTGATTCCTGGTCTTCACGAGTTTTTCTAACAACTCTATGGAAAAGACTCTAGGCAAAAATGACCTTAGTATTTTTTGAAGCCAATATTCATTCCAATATTAACTTTATGACTCTCCCTAAATCTACCACCTAAATTCTTTTGATATATTTTGACAGTGGTTGGTCTAGTGGTGCAAACTCTCAAGTTAAATGATAAAGGTGGTTTCCCTATTGACCTACATAGACTAGATCTACTATGGCTTTGATACCACTGCTAGTTTTTTTATGAATGAGCCTTGGGACATAACAATCACAAGATGTAGAATAATATGAAAGAAAGTAAATCTACTAGATGACTGAAGTATGATATAAATATAAATCCTATAAAATATTACAATGTATCTATGGAGGAAATGAGCACTCCATTAATAAAGCTACTGATCTACATTGTATCCATCACTAATGAATGGTGAGGTAAACAAAATTGCACTATCCACTAAGCTATACTATCTGACTATGTCTCCCAACTCTATATCTATCTATCTAAGATGCCATCCTTATATAGGTAAAACAGGATACTTGGCCAACACTATATCTAGATGTGTAAGGGACAACTTGCATATTGACACTTGTGTATTTATTACATTGCATGAAGTAACTAGATAACTTGCACAAAAAGTAATCTAAGTATGTATCTTGGAGGATATATTTACATAACCCAAATTATGGAATAGACTTTATTTCCAATATAAACTTCTCATATTCATAGGGAAGCCTTGTTGAAACTTCTGAGCCAACAATTTTTCTTGTAAGATCACCCCCATAGTAACCTAGCCAATGTCGTTGGTTCTCTTGGGATAAATCACATATCATTTTATGATTATGATCTTCCTTCCTCAAATTTACAAGGGGATTCTCCTCTTTACATCATTGGATATATTGGAAAAAATATTATCAAGAGAATCTTGGTAGACAATGGTTCCTCCCTCAATATATGCACTTATAAATTCTTACAAAAAATTGGATTAAGGGAGGAATATTTAACCAAATCAGATGTTAGCATTAAATATTTCAACAATGAGTCTCAAGAGGTTTGTGGTATTTTATTCCTTCTCCTTATGGTAGGACCCAAGACCTTGGACACCTTTTTTTATTTGGTATCTTGTCCAAAATATTTTAATATTGTTCTTAGACTTTAAAAATTAGCTTATCACCATCCAGGGTGACCCTCATACATTCCAATATTGTTTAAAGGTTGAGAAATCTCAATCTAGCATCAATTTTTGTCCACATGTTTCTCTTTCTTCTAATTCTCTTTATACTTATTTTTCATCATATAATATCACCAAAAAGTTTGAAAACTTCAAAATAAGTGAGGATCCATGAATCATAATCTCATCACAAAATCAAGCTAATATCCTCGATGACAGTCCTCTTCTAGAATTTTCCAAGCTACCACCTTCATCCCTAACTATGGGTTTGTCCAGTAAAAAGGATGAAGTAGTGCACATTGGCATGTGTACATTTGTCTACGTGGGTGAATCCCTCAAAGAAAAAATACATGGTAGAAACCCTTTTCCAGTAGATCAAACCTTTACCCATTGTTACCTATCCAATGACTACCCACTTTATAAGCAAATCCTATAGAGTATGGGATATGTAGGTAAGATATTGAGGCCATAAAATAATGGTATTCAAGATCCTTTGGAAGTTGAGATTTGGTCTAGGAGATGTGTTATAAACTATATTCCTAAGAAAAACCAACCCTTACCAATAGATGATTATCAACTTGTCACTTATGATAAATTCATAAATCATAATTTCCTGGAGTGGAGTGATGAGGATAAAGGACCTCCTTATCCCTCCAACATATTGTTTTGCAATGAGATAAATTTGGTGTACCTTGAGTTAGTTATGACCCCAGATGAATATACTGAAGGAGATACTCTTTGTGATATGAATCATGAAGATGTTTTTTAAAATATCTTCTTCTTCAATGGGTCAATACCTTGTGTCACTCATGTTGGATCTTCTAGTTCTCAAGAGGATTTTATTCCTATGTCTCTTAAATATCTTGAGCGATTAGGAGCAGTTGTCCCTATTGCTAAGAAAGACAACACAATTCAAGAATGTGTTAACTTTCACCTAGATCATTTAAAGCAATTAGATTTACTCGATGAAATGCACATTCATGCTTTAGGGCATCTTCGAGCCTATTAGAATAGGCTCAAACGATCTTACTCTAATAAAGTTCACACTTGTTCTTTCAAGGTTGGGGATCTTGTTCTCAAGGAAAACCAAAATAACACTAATGCTCGATCAAATTTGAAAGACAAGTTTTAGCCCAATTGGCTAGGTCCCTTTGTCATTATGGCCAAGTTTGGCTCAGGAGCCTATCGTTTAGCATCATTATATGGTAAAGAACTTAAAAAACCAATGAACATAATGCACTTAAAAAGATATTATGCATGATTTTACATCTTTATTTGGCTTGATTGCTTATATTGCATGATTTTCTACCATATATTTGCATGAATTTCTTGATATTCATTCCATTTGCATCTTTGTTTGTCATATATATGCATTGTTGTTTGATCATACTTCCATGTTTGCTTGATCATATAGATTCTTGGGGACTTTGCAAGTATGACAAGTGATGACACCTACTATGGCAATGGTTCCTCCCTCAATATATGCACTTATAAATTCTTACAAAAATTTGGATTAAGGGAGGAAGATTTAACCAAATTATATGTTATCATTAAAACTTTCAACAATGAGTCTCAAGAGGCTTGTGGTATTTTATACCCTCCCCTTAAAGTAGGACCCATGATCTTAGACACCTTGTTTTATGTGGTATCTTATCCAACATATTTTAATCTTCTTCCTGGACGTCCTTGGATTCATACAACAAGGGTTGTCCCTTATACTCTTAATCAATGTTTGAAGTATAAATTTAAAAATTATCTTATCACCATCAAAGACAACCCTCATCCATTCTAATATTATTTAAAGATTGGCCAAGATCAATCTAGCATCAATTTTTGTACATCTATTTCTCTTTCTTATACTTCTCTTTCTACTTATTCTTTTCCATCATCTAATATCACCAAGAAGTTTGAAAATTTGAAAATAAGTGAGGATCCACCAATCATAATCTCATAACAACATCAAGATAATATGCTCGATGACAGTCCTCTTCTAGAATTTGCAAGCTACCACCTTCATCCCTAACTATAGGTTTACCCAGTAAAAAGCATGAAATAGTGCACATTGGCATGTGTACCTTTGTTTATGTGGGTGCATCCAACACTTTTTTGATAGAGCAAACCTTTTCCCATTGTTATCTATCCAATGACTACCTAATTCCTAAGTAGATCCCATCGAGTATGGGATATGTAGGTAAGGTATTAAGGCCATAAAAGAAAGATATTCAAGAGCATTTGGATGTTGAGCTTTGGCCTAAGAGATGTGGCATAGACTACATTCCTAAGAAAAACCAAACCTTACCAACAGATGATTATCAACTTGTCTTTATGCTAAATTCATAGATCTTGGAGTGGAGTGATAAGGATAAGGAACCTCCTTATCCCTCCAACATATTGTTTTGCAATGAGATAACTTTGGTGTACCTAGAGTAAATTGTGACCCCAAGGGAGTATGCTGAAGGAGATACTCTTTGTGATATGAATCATGAATATGTTTTCTAAAATATATTCTTCGATGGGTCAATCCCATGTGTCGCTCATGTAGGATCTTCTAGTTCTCAAGAGGATTCTATTCCTATGTCTCTTGAATATTTTAAGCGGTTAGGGGCAGTTGTCCATGTTGCTAAGAAAGATAATGCAATCCAAGAATATGTCAACTTTTGCCTAGATCATTTAAACCAATTATATTTGTTGGATGAAAAGCACATTCATGCTTTGGAGCATCTTAAAGCCTATCATAATAGGCTTAAGCGGTCTTACTCTAAGAAATTTTGTACTCATTCTTTTGAGGTTGGGGACCTTGTTCTCAAGGAAAAACAAAAGAACACTAATGCTCAATCAAATTTGAAAGACAAGTTTTACCCTAATTGGCTAGGAACCTTTGTCATTACCACTAAATTTGGCTCAAGAGACTATCGTTTAGAAAAATTATATGGTAAAGAGCTTAAAAAACCATTGAAAATAATGCACTTAAAAAATATTATGCATGATTCTGGATCTTCATTTGGTTTACTTTCTCATACTGCATGATTGCCTACCATAATTTTGCTTGATCATATAGATTCTTGGGGACTTTGTGAAGATGGCAAGTGATGAAACCTTGTTAGGTTCTAGCTCACATGCATTTGTACTCCACTAGGGCTATGATGCTCAGTGAATCCCCAACCTAGGGTATATCGTCACACATTTTTATCATTATATTTTCTCATGTATTTTTCTTCTTTTCTCTTCTCATATATCCTTTACCTTAAAAGTTTCAATAATTTTTAAAAATCTCCAAGTTAAGGGATATAGTTCTTCATCTCTTGTATGCTTTTTACCCTTTGAAAGTTTTCATCATTTCTTCTTTTTCTCCAAGACAATGGATATACTTTCCTTCTTCTATCCACTCATCTTAATTTTTCTCACACTTTTTCCTTCTTGATCTTTCGGATGTTAAAGGATCTTCATGGGATAGGGTAGATACCACATGAATATCACTTATGGTGTTCATACGACCACTGAATCTCTTATGCACATCTCTTAGCTATTAAATTTTCAAAAAGGACACACACACACACAATGTTTTTCACTTATTTCTTTTTTTCTATCCTCTTTCTATCTAACATGTGCACACACACTTTGTTATGTTGTGTTTTTATTTGGTCACTCATATTTTGCACACACCACACCCCTATCGGGTTGCACTCCTTTTGGTAAATCAATCACATCACAACCCATTATAAGGATAGCTTCTTGGTCACCAGTGATGGGAAATATCCATTTGACCATGTGCGAGCATACATCCTAGCGGGTATCTCTCCAACTACAACCATTAGCGAGTACCACATAAACAGCGAGTATCGCTCCACCCTTGATCACTTTGTGAGAATAACACCCTTAAGGGATAGCTTCATGGCCACTAGCGAGGGGTAGCCTCCACATCCAATCATTTACGAGCATACATCCTTACAAGATTTCACTCCTTTTTACTCTTTCTTTGTTTTCTTTCTTTCCTTTTGATATCTTTGGAACTTTGTTTCTCTCTTCTTTCTTCTTTCTTCTTTCTCTTTCTCCTATCACTATTTTTTTCTATCCTTTTCTTCTTTTTTTCTTCCATCACCTTTTTCTTTTCATAAACTCATCTGCTTGTTTCATTTGCATTAATTTTAGCTAGATTTCATACATGCATTTCATTAGTTAGATTTAGTTTTTGTTATGCATGCATTGCATTCATTGTGTTTGTGATCATAATACATAACTAAAACAAATAATAAGGCACACACATTTTACACCATAAAAAATAAAAGCAACATGTCTTACTTGTAAAGTTTAGAGTGCATGTAAATCGATCAGTGTTTTTATTTTTCTCATATGTTTGTTGTTTTGAGTTTCTTCAAGAATTTTGCATTCCTTCTAAAACTCAAGTAGGCACCCCAACCATAGATAAATTATTTTCATTAATGTCTTTTTTTGCATAAAAATTTGAGTGTCTAATATGACACTATTTTTGTCACGTCCCTTATTCTAAACTGGCCATACCTTTTTGTGTTTGCCATTTTTTGCTTGTAGGTTTCTGCATCTTTCTTTAATGCATTTATTAGGCCATAAATGCATCAAAGAGGGAAAAAAATGTAGACATGGAAAAATGACCCATTAAGAAGATTCATTTTTCTTAGATCCTTGGTTTTCCCCTTGAAGTTTCCCAAGATAATCTTTGAGCTAACTTTTTCCCTATCAAATATTCTCCATTCCTCCCAAAACCTTTATCGTTGGATCGGTATTGAAAATAGCATTTTGAAAATATAATTTTTGTCCCATTCTGACATCGTTTGGTCCTCCAAAATGCAAAAACATTGCATGTGGGTCTAGTTGTCGTGCCCATATTTTTTCCCTCAAAACCTTTTATAAATAGAGGGTTTGGAATTCTTTTTTCTTCAAGTTTTCTAAGTGATCTTAGTGTGACAAGTTGTGAAGTTCTTTCACAAAAAGTGCTCTTGAAAAATCTCTACTTTTGGATTGTTGTGGTGCTTTGCTTTTGTGCTTCTTGTGATTGGCTGCCCTTGGTGAACAAGTGGAGTCTTAAAAATAGGAGAGATCTACCATTTTGGTCACTACCTTCACTTTCTCATTGCTCCTTGCTTTCTCCATCAGCTAATCAAGTTTTTGTTCATTGTTAGTATGTTTTAAGCTTTTATTTAGTATTTTGCATCACATTTGGCTAGTTAGGGATTAGGGGCAATTTTTGTCTTCCAAAACCTTAATTTACATTTTTGCATGTTCCCTTCATGTTATATTTATTTTTTTAGTATTTCATTTCGTTATTTACATCTTTTTCATCTCACTTTGTTTGTTCCAAAGGTCAATAATTATTGCATTTCTAAATGGTCAACTAAAAGGATCAAAGGGGCTTCACTATTAAGCCTCCAAGCTCAGTCACATACTAACTGAAGCAAGCTCCCAACCACTGATAAATTTTTCCAAGGATTTTGAAGTTATTTTACAGGATTTGAAGTTGTTGGATATATCGAGATAAAATTTAAAAACTAGGATCAACTATCAGATCAAGTAAGTGCTCTAAATGGACTTATTAGGTTGTTTACTATTTTCTATTTGTTTTCTATCAATATATGTTCCAAATTTAGATCATAAATAAAGAGAAAAATATTTAACTTTATTCTTTAGTCATTTAAAAGAGAAAAATATTATATTTTGCATCTTAGGTTAAATTTGTTTGTGCATGCTCTTGAAACCTTGTTGAAAAAGAAAAGATTTATCTATTTGTGAAACTAGGGTTTTAGTTCTAATTAAAATAAAAAATTATTTTAGGGTTAACTCCTTGTTTGATTGCTTACCTTGCATTGTTCTTTAATTATTCATATCTTAGATCTTAGTGAGACCAAATATAGGTGCTTGTTCAAATAAATACATCAAACATTTCATATTAGACTTGGAGGGAGTCCTTAAACCATTCCTGGTGAACCCTTCAATTCCCCTAGCCCTCGAGAGTAGAGGATATAATATACATCCACAGTCACCTTGGCTCCCAGTAGATCCAACCGAGAATCATACATGATAGGGATGTTTTCCCTGCTCTACAAAAGTGAACTACATACAAATTTATAAAACGTTCCAAGAAATCATTCTCAATATTTGTAGCCAAGGATAATATAATACAATGTCCACTCTACCCACTAGGACTTCATAGAGATCAGTATGACATTTATAGTCACCTATGGATAGATATACATTTCAACATCTTCCATTATAAATCATGATATCCTCATTAGCAATTTTTACCTGGATTTGATGACAATAATATATGAAACAATTTTCTCTTTTAACAACACTAGGGTCAATAAAATTATTAGTGCTACCAAAGTCTAATAGGATTAAATATTTGTGCCCTTTGAGAAATCCTTAGACTATCATGCATTGTGGTGTTGATATTCCTGCAATGTTAATAAAAGAAAGGGTGGACATTTCTTCTTTGTGACTATTGGTTGGAGGTTCTACATCCACTAATTCTAGTGGCTCTTTATTGAATCCACAAGTTCATCCCCTATGTCTATAGAAAAATCTAAAGTACTACTCATATCTAGAAGGTTGAGGTATTGGGTTTTGAATTTATCTTATATGGCCCACTTTTCATCACAGTTATAATAGAGTATCTTGGCTCTATGGTTGACCATATCCTCTAGTTTTAGACTCTTGATGGAGCTTTTGGAGTATTATTATTTATGGATGCAAAGGTTCTATTTTGAAATTTAGGGGATCTAAAAGCCTTATGTTGAGAATTTCATTTGTTCTTTACAAGTTTAGCTAGCCTAATGACCATTGTGTAGGTGGTTGGATTAAGGATTTGAACCTCATTTCTTATCTCTTCCTTAAGGACACTAATAAAAAAACTCGAAGAATCCATTTAGAAGAGCTTCAGTTCTGTTGACGAGAATATTAAAAGCAATACTATACTCAAGCACAATGATTGTTTGTTGAAGCTTAGTTATAAAATCTTCAAACCCTAACAAACCAAATTGACTAAGGAGTTTTCTCTTGAATTATATCCATCCAAGATTCAGGACTTTTTCTTGCAACCACTAGTATCAATGTAGAGCTTCAAGGTCAAAATGAAAGGCGACTATAAATATCCACTGGTCAAAAGGGGTTTCATGGAGCTCATACCATTGCTTGACCTTAATAAACCAAATCTGTGGTTATGTTCAATCAAACCTTGAAAATCTATTTTGGGAAGTCTCAGAGTCATGTCTCTATTGTTTCCTTCACTAATTGTTTTCCTTGTTAAATACCTTGGAAATTTTTGGTCATTCAACAAATTTTCCCCTTTGAGAATCTAGGCTATTTATAGCATACCCATCGAAATTTGGATTTTTAATTTTAAGTATTCCAAGGTCCTAACTCATCTGGTCTTGCTTATTCTAGTAGTCTACTACCATTGTGGTGAGAGAAGATACTTGGCCCTCGATTTATATTATGGCATCCAATTTAGAGATTTGTTTCTCTAGCTTATGCATTTTGATCACCATTGCTTGATGGTGGGTATTAGGGGGCATTTACTAAAAATAAAAATGCTATTTTTAGTGGTTACTATTTTTAGTAAGGGTCTTGAAAATGTGTAAGGGTTCTATATACCAAAACAATCATCTCGATGAGACAATCACAATGGGCTATATCCTAAATAATATTTTTGGAAGCCCAAATTTATATATAACAAGGGTTTTTAGGTTGCATATATGCTTTAAAACTCTCAAAATTTCACTTATTCTCTCGCATGTGTTAGGGTCCTCCTAACATTGACTATACACTTAATTACTCCTTATAATCACATATAAATAGGTGTGTCTTTTCAATGGCAGCCCATGAATAGTATAAATAGGATATCATAGATTTAGTTGAAATCATCGAAGAACAAAAACAATTATTCATATTAATTGTAGGTTTTTCCTTCAATTTCAAAGACGATTCATAAATATTAAGCGATCACTTCTTATTTTCATTTTGCATTCAATTATATAGCAACTGGTATCATAAAATTTGGATCAGAGTTGTTACGATCCAAGAAAATCCAAACTTCCCTCTATTCAATCGAAGCCAACCAACGACGTCCTGTTCTGTTCGGTTTTATTCTATTCAATCATAGACAGACTGAGACCTCCACAAAGAAAGAAGCACTATTGATAGACATTGTTCGTACACAAAAACAAATATTTTTTTTTCCCAGGAATCTTCAATCTCACCGACAAACATAGCAACAAAAAGGTGTTACGATTATCGTTTAAAAATCATCTGCGTCATTTTTCTAGTGACAACAGGGCGTAAAACATTTTCGAGGCGTTAAATATTCGTAAGCCTAAGGTTAAAAAACATAATATAAAGTTGTTCTTAAGTTTTTGATACCGAAAACATTTCCAGTTGGGTCACCGTCGTCAGGTCACCGTAGGGAGTGAAAGATCTTAGGGATATAATCCCACATTCGGTAAGCAGTGTGACAAAAGAAAAATAAAAGGAAATAAACGCGTAACTTAACATGTGACTTTGGTCACACATTAAAGTTTTTCTTACTTTTTTGATGCCAAATTTTTTTGGATCAGATCACCGTCGTTAGGTTATCGGAGTGAGCGAAAGATCTTAGGGATATAATCCCACATTCGGTAAGCAGTGCAACAAAAGAAAAATAAAAGGGAATAAATGCGTAACTTAATGCATGAATTCAGTCACACTACTATTTGAGACCTTTCATGCGTAAGTCCACCTGTCCCCACATTGGTATCACCACTTGTTTGCTTTGTAGTTGTTGCCTCACCCTCTCTTCAGCTTCCAATCTACCTCGACTTTCATTCCCTACCACTGCTAACTTGCTTTTCATGCCCTGCCAGCCCCTCTCGCCTATCGTGCTTGCTTGGTATGTCGTACCAGTCTTTCGCCCACCTACCAACCTACCATCATGCTTTATTTAGCTCCTGGTCTGCCTCGACTTTCATTCCCTACCACTTCTACCTTGCCTTTCGTGCCCTACCACCCCCTCTCGCCTGTCATGCTTGCTTGGTGTGTTGTGTCGGTCTGCCGTCACCTGCCACCATGCTTTATAAAGACCTATCATACCCTCTGTCGAGGTCCTACTACTATCACATAACATAAATAGAGATATCATTGGTAGTAAGCCCATAAAATTTTAAAAAAGAATTTGATTGAAACAAAACCACAAAAAAAATTATAAAAGAATTGATTGAAACAAATTGTTGAATATTGTAAACCCAATTTTTTTTTTTTAATTTTGCTATAAATAGTAACGTTTTGCATTCTCTACCAAATTTTGTCAAATTTTTGCAAATTAGAAAGGTATAAAGTCTCCAAAACCCTACTATAATGGTCGAAGGACGACGATCACAAGACATCACTATGGAGAAACTTCTTCAAGAAATTTGCCAAGGCAAAGAGGAGAACGTCGCTAAGACACAAGAACTCTAGGAAATAGTACTCGCATTAAACATAAAACTAGAATCTGTTAGTCAAAATATGGCACTAGTGCAAATAAATCAAACTATGGGAGGATTTCCACCATGAACACCATTTGGAGGGCCACAAACATCCATCCTCCCTAGAACTACCAAGTTAGACTTTCCAAAATTTGAAGGCGGTGATCCTACAAATTGGATTTATCGGGTAGAGCAATATTTCTCATTGAATCAAATTCCTGAAAGACAAAAGGTGCATATTGCATCCTTTCATTTATAGAATGAAGCCATCCAATGGTACCAATGGTTCAAAAAAACAAATGACATTGCTACTTGGTTTTCCTTTACATAAAACCTATTAGTGTGGTTTGGAGCTAGCACTTTTGAAAATTTTAGAGGAGCTCTCACTAAATTATGCCAAACTACTTCGGTAAAAGAATATCAAGCTGAATTTGAAAGATTGGTGAATCAGACAACCGGGCTAGATGCTTCATTCTTTCAAGATTGTTTCATTAATGGATTAAAATAATAAATCTGAATAGAGGTAGAAATGTACAGACCCACAAACATGATGGAGACCATAAGATTGGTGAAACTAGCAGAGGATAAAATTAGGGCACAACGTCAACTGGGAAAACCACAAATGGGGAAATCATAAAATAGTTACACTAATACCAAAACCATGCAAAATGGAAGGATACAAAATTCCTACACAACCCCCAAACTAAACCCAACCCTACCAATTAAACGCCTTAGTTTCTAATAAATGAAAGAATGACAAGCTAAAGGTATTTGCTACCACTGTGATGAGAAATTTGACAAAAATCATAAATGCGCCTCATAGAAGTTGTATATTCTGGATGCTACGGATGACGAAATTTCCATCGAAGAAGAAACTGAGATAGAAGTAGAAGTATTATCTGACACACCAGCAAGTGATGATGAGAATACACCTAAAGTTTCCTTCAACATCCTTGCTGGATTTTTTTCTCCACAAAAAATTAGGGTAAAAGGAAATTTTAAGAAACAAAACCTTACGGTGCTCCTAGACACAAGCAGCACACACAATTTTATCGATCCAAGGGTGGCTAAACAAGCTAATTATTATATATATCCTTGTAATAATTTTGAAGTGATGATTGGGAATGGAGGAAAAATTGCATGTAAAGGAAAATGTCGAAATATTAAACTAACTATGGGGGATTATAACATGAAGGGAGACATGTATGTACTTCCCCTAGGTGGTTGTGACATCGTACTGGGAGTACAATGGCTAAGAACATTAGACATAGTTCAATGGGAATTTGACGAATTATGGATGAAGTTCACAGAGAATAACCAAACTTATATTATCAAAGGATTAAAATCTGGACCCTCACAAATCATAAGTTCTCATAGAATGGATAAAATTATCTGTAAAGGAAGTAAAGGAATGGTAGCCCAATTATTTTCAATCTAACCCACTCACGAAGAACAAGAGGCACCAGATCTACAAAATATTTTAGAACACCATAAAGAAGTATTCAATGAACCAAAAGGACTGCCTCCACAATGAAGCCATGATCATTCTATTCAATTACTTCCAGGGCATCCACCTCCTAATATTAGGCCCTATCATTATTCATATATGCAAAAGACCAAAATAGAGAATCTAGTACAAGAGCTTCTTAAAGCAGGGGTCATTAGACCTAACAAAAGCCCTTACTCCTCTCCAGTTATATTAGTGAGGAAGAAGTATGGGTCATGGTGTTTATGTGTCGATTTTAGAGCACTTAAAAAAATGACCATCAAGGATAAATTCCATATTCCAGTCATAGACAAGCTACTAGATGAACTACATGGGGCTTCCTATTTCTCCAAATTAGACTTACGATCGGGCTATCACCAAATCAGAGTTAACAAAAAAGACATTCCAAAGACCATCTTTCACACTCATGAAGGACACTATGAATTATTGGTGATGCCATTCGGCCTTACCAATGCTCCTTCCACTTTTCAAAGTTTAATGAACAAGGTATTCCACCCTTTCCTTCACAAATTTATCTTAGTTTTCTTTGATGACATCCTGATTTACAACAAAACATGGGAAGATCATTTGAACCATATTAGCCAAGCATTGAAAATTTTGAAGGAAAATCAACTCTATGCAAAGAAATCAAAGTGTTCCTTTGGGAAGAAAGAAATCGAATACTTGGGACACATTGTCTCTAACAATGGAGTTAAGGTAGATCCTCGCAAAATTGAGGATGTGAAAAGTTGGCCTATTCCAAAAACCTTAAAAGGTCTACGAGGGTTTCTGGGGCTAACAGGATATTATAAAAAAATTGTCAAAAATAATGGAAAAATTGTAGCTCCTCTAACAACATTGCTAAAGAAAAAGGCCTTCAAGTGGTCATCTCAAGTGGATGAAGCTTTCATTACATTGAAAAATACAATGTGTACCACTCTGGTCCTAACTTTTCTAAAACATTCATCATCGAAAGTGATGCTTGGGGGTTGGAATCGGTGTTGTACTCATGCAACATGAAATAACTCTAGCTTTTACAAGCAAGACATTTTCTAAAAATAATTTAGCTCGTTCTACCTATGAAAAAGAAATTTTGGTGATTTTTCATGATGTTCAACATTGGAGACCTTACCTTATTGGACAACATTTCATTATACGCACTGACCATCATAGCTTAAAATACTTCTTGGAACAACGTACTAATACCACTAAACAATAAAAAAGGGTCACTAAAATACTTGGCTATGATTACGAAATTACATACAAAAATGGAAAGGACAACATGGCGGTCGATGCACTCTCTAGAAAATTTTAAGACATGACTCAAATCCATGTTCTTTCCTCCCTTATTCCCAAATGGTTAGATGAGGTGTATGAAGAATGTATTAATGACCCTACTACCCACACAATAATCCAACACCTCCAACATACTCCTAATAGCAAACCCCCATATACTTGTATGGATAATATATTAAGGTACAAAGGACGGGTGGTCCTCGCCCCAAATTCCTCTTATAGTGAAACAATTCTCCATGAATTTCATACCTCACCCACGACCGGACACTCAGGGTTCTTAAAAACATATAAAAGAGTAGCTAGATCTTTTTATTGGGTAGGTATGAAAAACTACATCAAAAAATTTGTAAAAGTATGTGAAACTTACCAAAGACATAAGGGAGAGACGATTGCTACTCCAGGATTACTTCAACCTCTTCCTATACCAACCAAAACATGGGCGGATATTTCTATGGATTTTATCGAAGGCTTACCAAAATCATGCAAAAAAACAACAATTTTTGTAGTAGTAGACCGTTTATCCAAATATGCCCATTTTTGTCCGGTGGCTCATCCCTACACCGCTAGTACTATAGCCCATATTTTCCTTGATAATATCTTTAAATTACATGGTATCCTATCAACTATTGTTAGTGATCATGTCCCTACTTTCACAAGCACTTTTTAGAAGGAATTATTCAAATTACAAGGTACCCAACTTTGTATGAGCACCGCTTACCATTCTCAAACTGATGTCCAGACGAAAGTTGTTAATAAATACTTAAACTTATCTTCATTTTTTCATCTCTAATCAACCGCTCCAGTGGGTAAGGTGGCTTTTGTTGGCAAAATTGTGGTATAAAACTTCCTACCATACATCCATTAAAATGACTCCTTATGAAGCACTATATGGCCAAATACCACCGTCACTCATTTATTATATTCCTGGGAGTACAAAGGTACAAGTAGTGGAGACGAAACTCTGTACTCAAGATGATATTCTACGGATTTTAAAAGAGAACTTACACATTGCACAAAATCGCATGAAGTAGCAAGTCGATCAACATAGAAGTGAGCGTATTTTTTAGGAGGGTGATAAGGTTTTCCTATGCCTCCAACCTTACCGTCAATCCTCTCTCAAAAAAAGGATCATAGAAGTTAGCACCCAAGTTCTATGGACCCTATATGATTATCCAATGTATTGGGGTCGTTGCTTACAAGCTGGAATTGCCACCAACTTCCAAAATTCATCCAGTATTTCATGTATCTTGCCTTAAGCTAGTGGTGGGAACCAACATCACTATACAAACTAACCTTCCTAAATTTTTTGAAGATGGAGTCCTTTTGGTTGAGCCTGAAGCTATCTTAGATCGTCGCTCTCGCCACCTTCGTAATCGAGATATCATAGAAGTTTTAATCTAGTGGAAGGGACTTCCCTTAGAAGATGCTACTTGGGAGACGCTTCACCATATCCAGCAACAATTTCCTCAATTTTAGCTTTGAGGACAAAGCTCCTTTTAAGGAGGGTGGCATTCTAGGGTACTCCTAACATTGACTATGCACTTAATTACTCCTTATAATCACATATAAATGGGTGTGTCTTTACAATGGCATCCCATGAATAGTATAAATAGGATATCATAGATTTAGTTGAAATCATCCAAGAACAAATACAATTATTCATATTAATTGTAGGTTTTTCCTTCAATTTCAAAGGTGATTCATAACTATTAAGCGATAACTTCTTATTTTCATTTTTGCATTCAATTATATAGCAACTGGTATCATAACACCATGAGCTATACTTCTAATAAGGTAAGCAAGGAATGAATATCTTCTAGGTTAGGATTTATATAGTCTCCATAGACCTCTATTATATTGCAATAATGATCACTAATGCTCTAACCAATATTTTTTATCACAATTCAAGGAGGATTCCACATATATCCTTGAGAAAACTACCTACCTATTTGATCAATAGTAGAGGGTGATCTTATCAAGTATTGTGCTTGATACACTATGGATATTACATGACCAACTAGTTTCCTATATATGGATGTTTAGCTTAGGGTTCCTAAAAAGGGTCTCCCAATATACATGAGATACATGAGACCTCAATTTCATGTACAAGTGCTATCTGAGGACTGAGTATTAGAGCTTGATTACCCCTCACTTCACTAGATGCTTTATGAAAAATCTAGCTTAGCCAATAATGACAATTCCTCTATGCTATTAAAATGGATAAAAATCCATTTCTAACCTATGAACCTAGGGCTAAGAGAATTTTTTTTGCTCACAACATAAGCTTATAATGCCCTAGAAGGGTTTTGATACCACTTGTAATGAACCTCTTATTCTCATGTAAATATTTCACCTTAAAAATCTTAGTGCAGAGTTGTATTGAGATAAGAAAACTATGATTGCACAAATTATTGATAAAAGCAACACCAATATTGTATATCCAATAACATAAGCATTCATTAAATAAAACATGAAAATACAAATAACAATAATTGCAAGAATTCAGGATAGGTAATATTACTATCGTAAGCCTCTTTGAGAGGGAAACCTTCTTACAAAATATACAAACTCTTCACTAGACTATGAGGGTTACATCCTTTCCATTTTATAATATTTACAATCATATTTCCTAACATTTTATGACAATATTCTATGACAACCTTCTATGATAATATTCCTCACTACCTATTCTAGGACAATTACATTCATGATGCCAAGTAGTTACTTTCATAATTTTACGACAAAAAATGGGCTACATACATGATTCTATGACACACTCCTAACTTAACATGTGGCCTATTTATAACTTGATACAATATCATATGCCCCAATGAGTTACAAGTGTGGTGTATGCAACTTTGGACACTATGAGTATGAGGATTATAGTAGACCCCTCACTAAATTAAAATAGACAACAATCCAAGACTATCAAATGCAGTTTAAAAAGTTGGTAAACCACACAAGGGGCTTGAGTGAAGATTTTTTCCAAAGTTCTTTCATTGGTGGGTTAAAGGAAGATATTCAAGTTGAGGTAAAAATTTTTAAACCAAAAATCATGATGGTAGCAATATGATTGACTAGATTGGCTAAAGATAAATTCAAATATTAGAGGTATGTTTCTAAACCTCCATAAGCTTAACCCCTAATTCCATCACGAACATTATAAAATCCTACTAACAAACTACTCCCAATAAAATGCCCTATCCAATAAGAAATGAAGGCATGGAGGACACAAGGGATATGCTACAAAAAATTTTCTTTCTATGAACTTGGCAAAGAGTTGGCTTTCTATGAACTTGGCAAAGATTTGACTTTCTATGAACTTGGTAAATATTTGGCTTTCTATGATCTTGGCAAAAGTTTGGCTATCTATGGTTGCAAGACATAGAAGGCAACTTTGTTGTACAAGGGACCAAGACCCTTTCAAAACCTCTTTAATATCCTAATAAAAAATAAAATTTATTTTTAGGATAAAAGGTCTATGTTATAATTGTGATGATAAATAATCCCCATGACATATGTGCATGCAATAAAAATTGTATTTGCTTGATGTGGGTAAGCCTTCCACTGATGATTTGGATCATAATAGATCATATAGTATTGATTCAACCATTGATATTTATATATAAATATGGTTATAACCATATGCAATATTAGGTTGCATGATCAAATTCGATTATAACCAAAACCAATAATAGATAGTGGTTACAATCCAAAAAATCTACTAACTTAAGCTCACTATAATACTTAATCTTATAGAGATTATCAATGTGTGTTTCTAGAAAATTATAGCAACAAATAATGTAATAATAATTTTCTAACATTCCCCTTTATTACATTATTTGAGACAACATATATTAGTATCCCCCCTTAATATAAAGGAGAGAACAATGAAATTTAGCTATTGGTTCCTAGCTATAGCTCTTGGCTCTAGATCTGGCTCTAGCTCTAGATCTTGGCTTTAGTTATGGCTCTGGCTCTTAGCTCTAGCTCTAGCTTTAGATTTACCTATAGGTTTGCCTCTAGGTCTACCTCTGGATCTACCTTTGGGTTTACCTCTAGGTCACTGCCTCTAGGTCTTCCACTAGGTCTATCACTGGGTCTACCTTTAGGTCTACCACTAGGTATACTTCTATAGAAGCCATGCAACATTTCCTTAATTTTATTCCATTGTATGATATTTGTCCATCCATAATCAACATGAATCTTACTGGTCATTTTCTCATTGTATCAATAATTTGTAGGGGAGTGATTATACAACCACATGTGTCACAAGGATGTAGGTTCCAACACCTAGCTATTACATGTATATTTCTTCCACAATGACTGCAATAATTGATTCTAGGTGTTTTATGGGATTCTAGTTTCATAAAATTGATCTTATTACTTTTCGCTTGACCATCATAGCCAAGCCTTCATTCTTTGGCCTAAACTTTGGTATTATGGGCTTTTTTATGCCTTGCCCATTTTTACCTAATCCTTCACCATTGTATCCCATACTTTGCATTAGTTTTGAACCAATTCATTTGGTGTGTTTTTCAAAACACCCAAGTTCTTCATCATCAATGCTTTTAACAATATTGTATTTGTCACAATTGACAAGATCATGGTGCTCATTTTTAGGATTATCAATTTTTAAATCACTAGTATCATAGGTAAAATCTATCCCTATGATAAGGTCACTAGTGTCACAACTGATATCTTCCATTATAGGCATGAGGTTGCTTGTGTCACAACAAGCATTTTCCACCAAGGGCTCGAGGTCACTTGTATCACAACAAGCATCGACCATCATGGACAAGACCTTCAATTCCTCCTTTAGTTCCTCTTTCTTTTTATTATTTTTTTAAAAAGTTAAATAAAAGATATATATTGTTTAAAATATACTTTTGTTTTAATAAATAAATAAAAACCCCTTTAAAAATAAAAATAAAATATGCCTCCCTTTTAAACAATAAAGGATATTATTAAAAAAGTTTACATGAAAAGGAGTTGAACTTGGGTCTTATGGGTTTGAAATTCTTAACTTAAAAGTGCTAGCTGTGAACATTGGAACTAATTCTCATTCATATGACCAAATATAAATAATACATTCAGAGCCAATAATAGTTCGGAGGTTACGGAACCACTTGACACCAAAATAGGCGTTGTTATAATAAATAACAATGAGGCTAAAATATGTCCAACAATATAAGATTATTAGGATCATAATAAATCAAATAAAATATTGAAATATGCTAACATCCCCCCTTATTACAATATTTGAGTAAACTTATAACTACTAGCTATACTAGCATCCCCCCTGCTTACATCATTTTGCAATACATAGAGAGCTGCAAAACAATTCAAATTTGACACGTGCAAGTGCCTTAGTGAAAATATCTGCAACTTGTGCATTGGTGGAGATGAACTGAATCTAAATTCAATGCCTTGGTACTTCATCTCGAATGAAGTGGCATTGTGTATCAATGTGCTTGGTTTTCTCATGATGCATTGGATTCTTAACAAGGTTCAAAACACCCTGGTTGTCGCAGAACAAGTGTATTAGATATTTCTATGGAAGACCCATACTTGTCAAAATGTGACATAACCATATCACTTCACACACAGCTTCACGTGCGGTGTGATATTCTTCCTTTGTTGATGAGATAGCAACCACCCGTTGCTTCTTGTTGTGCCAAGAGATAGGACCGGATCCAAGATGAAACAAATATCCTAAAGTTGATTTACGATCATCGTATGACCTGACATATTTTGAGTCCGTGTATCCCTATAAGAAGAATTTGTTGTTCCTCTTGTATTCTAGGCCATATTCCATTATGCCACGGACATAGTGAAGAAATCATTTTGTTGCTTTCCAGTGAGCAATATTAGGTTCCTACATGAACCTCAAAATATAGTTGACAAAAAATACGATATCTGGCCTAGTATTGATCAGATATATAAGACTCTCAATCAGCTGTCAATAGAGAGTACCATCTACCTGAGGTGAATCATCATATCACGATAACTGAAGCCCTAATTCTATTGGTGTTGCCATTAGCTTGCAATCAGTCATATGATATTTTTCTAACAGTGTCTTGGCATATTTTTTCTGAGACACTTTTATGTAGTGCTCCTTATGGTTCACTTCTAGACCAAGACAGTAATGGAGAAGTTCGAGATCTGTCATCTCAAAATATTTACACAAGTCTCTTTTGACAGTAGAGATCATAGTTTTTGAACTCCCTGTAATGAGTAGATCATCAACATAGAGTACAAGCAACACTATCTCAGAACCTTATTTCTTGAAATAGAGGTTTGCATCTAACGGACATCTCTTAAATCCATGTTGTAGGAGGTGATTATCCATTTTTATATACCAAGCTCGAGGAGCTTGTTTTAAACCATATAAGGATTTTACCAACTTGCACACTTTCTACTCTTGGACTTATGCTTCAAATCCTTTAGGTTGAGTCATGTAGACTTCCTCTTAGATATCACCATTCATAAAAGCACTCTTTGACATCCATTTGGTGAAATTTCCACCCATATTGTGTTGTCGTAGCATAAAGAACTCGAATAGTGGTCATCCGAGAAGTAGGTGCAAAATTTTCCTCGTAGTCAATGCCTTCCTTTTGAGCATAGCCCTTTGCAATAAGATGGGCCTTATGCTTATCAATTGTCCCATCTACCTTGTACTTGACTTTGTACACCCATTTGTAGCCTATGGGCTTCTTTTCGTGTGGCAGATCGACAAGCTTCCAAGTTTTGTTTTTCATCAGAGACTTATACTCAGCATCCATAACAACCTTCTGTTTTGGCTCACTAAGGGCATCTTGTATAGAAGCAGGTTCATGTTCATTCACTAAAGACATAAAAACCCTGTCATCATCTATATCCATATCCTCTGTTTTTTTCTCTTGATCAACAGAAAGTTCCTCAAAAGATTGACAAAGATCATCAACCCCAGTAATATCTACTGCTACTCTTTGATGTCAAGCCATGCTGCAAGTATGAGGTCTATCCAAAGTCAAATCTAGTGGAGTGGATAGTTTGGAGTCTCTGATTGTATTTGTATACCATTTTGGATTCTTCTTATGTGGTGATGAAGAATATGAAGAAGTCGAAGGACGTCCAATATTTTGTGACGAAGGGGACTTCTCAACTTTAGTTTCCACAAGATCTAGGTATACATATGATGTGCTTTGTGATGTGAAAGCCTCATCAAAAACAACATCTCTAATGACATGAATCTTCTTGGTCAAGGGATCTATCAAATGATAACCCTTAGAGTGCTCATCATAGCTAAGAAGAATACACTTCAATGTCTTCTCATCTAGCTTCTTCCTTTTCTCTTTCGGTATGTACATGAAAGCATTACACCCAAAAATACGTAGATGAGATATGGAGGGTTTTCGACCACTCCAATATTCCTGTGGAGTCATTCCTTGTAGGGCATTTATGGGTGCCCTATTCAATAAGTATACTGTTGTGGTGACAGCTTCTGCCCAATATTGTTGCTCAAGACTAGCTCCTGTGAGCATGCAACGAACCATTTCCATGATGGAACGGTTCCTCCTTTCAACAACACCATTTTGCTGAGGAGTATAAGCAGTAATTAACTATCTCTTGATCCCATGTGCAGTCAAGAATGCTGAAAATTCTTTAGAGGTAAACTCCCCCCCTCGATCTGAGCAGAGGGTCTTGATAGTAGCCCCTAACTTCTTCTCAACATATTTCTTGAATTGCTAGAAGAAACCAAATGCTTTAGATTTCAGATGAAGAAATAAAATCCACATCTTACGTAAGTAATCATCCACAAACAACTGAAAATACCTCTTCCCCCCACTACTAATGGGTGTGAAAGGACCACACATATTGGTGTGAATAAAAAATCAGATGCCCATATCTCTTGTGCCATAGGGAAGTTGCCTCCTTTGTAGAGAAAGACATGGCTACATTTAGAGTAGAGATAGCATCTAGGGCAAATAAGACATGCTTATATGAAGCAATTGCAATGTTCTTACCCCTCCTGGTAATAGAACAACACTTCTTGCCTCCCTCAACACTAAATTTGACAACCATATCCTTGTCCAAAATTTGTGTGACTAACAACAAATTGTTCACCAATCCTGGAACATGGAGAACTTTATCAATTTGAAACTTGCCATTATGAAGAGTGACTGAAACTGTACCTTCTCCCTAAACATTATAGGTTTTATCATTGGAAATAGTGACAGGTTTGCCCTCTTTGGCCTCAAAGGACTCAAACCATGATTTGTCACCAGTCATGTGCTTACTAGCGCCAGAATCGACATACCAAATAGGATATGTCTTCTTGGAGGCTGTGGTAGTTATGAGCACCTTGTGTGCCCACTCAGAATATGAGTCAAATTCCTCAACAAAAACATTCATGTTTGGTTGCTTATTCTTATTTTGTGGTTTGTTATCGCCTTACTATTTTGGTTGCTTATTCTTGTGCCAATATCTATTTATATCATAACCCTATTTTTCACAGATTTTTCAATACCTCTTATTTTGTTGAGATTGTTTCCCTTTTGAATATTTTTGAGAGTTCCATCCTTCTTGAAAATTACCCTTATTCTTAGAACCCTTCCTGTTGGAATAGAGGTTTGTGTTAGAAGAATCATCTCTTTGAAGTTGGCATACTTATTCTTCTTGAAGCATATTGACCAACTCAACAAAGGTCAATTTTCGTTGTGACACCTGAAGGGAAGTGATCAACACCCTATAATAATAAGGTAAAGCTCTCAATACAATTGGGGTAAGGAGCTTGTCATCAATAGGTTCTCCCAAAGAATTCAACTTTGCTTTTAATTCAGACACTCTACAAAGAAAGAGTTCAACTGTCTCTCCTTGTTTCATGCTTAGACTGTGTAATTGAGATTGAAGAAATAGAATGGTGGAATCATTCTTTCCCTCATATATAGTTTTAAGGGAATCCCATGCCTCTTTACTATGTTCACAGTCAACAATGTGGGGTTGAACTATATAAGATACAACAAGCAAGATGAGCACTTTTGCTTTACTGTCTTTCTTGTCAAAGTATTTCTGATCAGCAGATGAAGTTGGAGTTCCTAAAGCAAATGAAGGTCTTGTTGTTGTGCTAGATACAACATCCCATAAGTCATCCATTTCGAGGATTGACTTCATCTTATTTTTCCATGGTGTATAGTTAGGACCTTTCAACAACTGATGAGCATCAGTCATTAATTTTGTAGACATTATGAAGGTTCCTTATATCACCAGATGGTCCCCCCTTCGATATACCTTAATGCCAGGTTGTTATACCATACAAAATACCCGCCCTTATGTGAGAGAGACTATAGGTATTTTGAAAAACCAAAAAAATTACCCACCCTTACGTGAGGGAGACTATAGGTAATTTTAATGATTATACGATACGTGGTACTTAGGCGGTACTGAAAGGGAATCACCTCGTTGATGGCACCGACCTTAGAAAGCCTTCAATCCGTATGTGTGGGGCGTAACTTCCCCTAAACACTTTGGATATCCAAAATTTCATCTGGATTTAAGCCTAAACACGAGATCGATTGGGGTAGTGGATGGAGTAAAAAATAGCAAAATCGTAAACTTATATCTCCTCGACGATTGATAGAGAACAAGCTCAGACGTCGTTTTGGCAGCTATATTAGGCGACGGATACAGTAGTGCAATCACGACAGATTTACCTATAAGTGCTAACCAAAGGTATCACAAATACCAAACGCTGCAGTGCAATAAATTGCACAGATAGGTTTTAATTATTTTGGAGACTTAGGGTGTGTATTTGATTTTAAATTTTAATGAAGTAATGCAAAAAATGAAAAAATGCAACATACAACATAAAAGTGCCCACAGAAATAAACCACTAGGAGTCAGGCACTGCCGAAAATGCACCTTTACAATAATGCCAAAATTATCTTTTTTCAAAAAATTACTCTTTTTCCCCCCTTGATTTTTGAAAAAAAATGGTGTCCCCCCTTAAAAAAAATTTCTCTAAAGCATTTTGATTTTTTTTTTATCTAAGGTTAATAAAAAATAAATTATTCTTCATAGTAAAAAATTATTATATGTAAAAAAAATAATTAAAAAAATTAAATATTAACCTTAGAAAAAAAAATTAAAAAAAATAACTTAAAAAAAAAAAAATTTACCTTGTTCGGGGGGGTCGGCGGGTTTTGACCCCGCGACCTCAGGGCTCCCAGATCCCAACCACTCAGCTCATGACCACGTGAGCTAGCGGGCTGATCCGCTAAGGATCTTGGGCGCCCTCCTACAAGAGGAGGCTCCATGAGCCCAAAGCTCAAAGCGACGTCGCGCCTCCACCTCGGTTGCGACTCGGGTGGCGCTTGGGCGGCGACTTCGAGTGGCAACTTTAGAAGAAAAAAAACCTTCAGATCAATCTTCAAAAACAAACTCTCTCCCACGAAAAATCGAATCGCTGAGCACAGATTTCTCAACACAAAACCATCTGCAATCCCTCAAGTTCTGAAAAAACTCAGATTTCCCAATGAAAAAGTGTCTACAACTTTCTACTGTGACGTACACCAGAGAAGAAAGAGATCAATCAAGGAGGAATGAAATATTAAATCCAAAAACTAAACCAGTCAAATTGCTCAAAATTGTAGTCAGAGATCTTCTAATGCAACAGTTTTTGCATGCAGCATTTGAGGTGATAACGAAAAATATGAACTGGTTGAGCTTTGTGACGCCTGGGACGCGCTAGCAGGTATGCAAAGGTTTTAAAAATATATATATACCATTTATCCCACATTGATGCGATTTAGAGGCACTAAGGTGTTTATAACACCTTATACTCCCTTTAAGAGTATCTCCTCTCGGGGAGATGCCACCCCAAGAGGGCACGAGATCTCTTCCTACGTGGAGTTGGTCGCCTTGTTGGCTGTCACTCGTGCCTTGTTGGCTTTCACCTTGCGCCTAGCTATGTTGTGCGACCTTCGACTTTCGCCTTGTATCTTGTTTGTGTTGTTCGGCCTTCGACTTTGATAGTCGATTCCCTTGTCGATGATCCCCAAATTTTGGGATTACTTCCACCCGATTCGAATTCGCTGCCCGAGTTGGGCACGATTTCCAATGGAGAAAGATTTCCAATGAAAAAAAAATCTCCTCCAAAGCTTTGTTGCTTCGCTCCTGATCATCAAAGCTCCGCTACAAGATCATTAAAAAATGAGAGTGGAACATTGCTCTGATACCATGTGAACATTGGAACTAATTCTCATTCATATGACCAAATATAAATAATACATTCGGAGCCAATAATAGTCCGGAGGTTACGGAACCACCCGGGACCAAAATAGGCGTTGTTATAATAAATAACGAGCCTAAAATATGTCCAACAATATAAGATTGTTAGGATCATAATAAATCAAATAAAATATTGAAATATGCTAACACTAACCAACATGGATGACCTACTCATCAAGTCTTATACGACATGACATTTTATATACAACATTTGTTAGAGCTCCTTTCAAGTTGTTTTCAACCATTGCAACTCCTTCGTCATGGTTCCATCGTCGCAGTGGTTTCTCGATTATTACAAGTAAATAAAATATTTTTACAACTATTGATAACTTGGTGTAATGATGCAAAAACTATAGGAGCTAAGGTGTCGGATTCCACTGAAAATGCACCTATGTACAATGCAATTACAATCCTCTTTTTAATTTTTTAAAACTCTAATTTACCAAAAAAAAAAAAATGTTTATCCCCTTAATTGTAAATTATGCTACTTTGAAGAAATAATTATCCCCTTTCTACTTTTTCACTCTTTTAAAAAATGCTTCCTAATTTATTTATTTTTGTTTTTTTAAGGTTAAATAAAAGATATATTTTGTTTAAAATATACCTTTATTTTTTTAAATAAATAAATAAAAACCCCTTAAAAAATGCCTCCCTTGTAAACAATAAAGGGCCTTACTAAAGCGCTTACATCATGAAAGGAGTTGAACTTGGGTCTTGTGGGCTTGAAAGTCTTAATTTAAACATGCTAACCAAAATGGATGACCTGCTGGTCAAGTCTTATATGACATATCGCTTTATATATAACAGTTGTTAGGGCTCATTTCAAATTGTTTTCAACCATCGCAACTCCTTTGTCATGGTTCCACCGTCGCAGTGGTTTCTCGATTATTATAGTGGTTTCAACTGGTAAATCGAATGTTTTTACAATTGTTGATAACTTGATGTAATCGTGCAAAAATATGAATGTGAATGTGTTTGATTCTACCAAAAATGCACCTATGTACAATGCAATTACAATCTTCTTTTTAATTTTGTAAAACACTATTTTACAAATATAAATAAGTTTGTCTCCCCTTTTTGCAAATTATGCTCTTTTCGAAGAAATAATTATCCCCTTCTTAATTTTTCACTTTTAAAAAAAAATACCTTCTAATTTATTTTTTTGAAAGGTTAAATAATGTCCGCGAGGGGTAGGTGGATTGATAAGAAGTTGAGCACTTAACAAGAGGAGACCTAAGTTCAAACCTCGCGGGCATGCCCAATCTAGGACAAAGGTAGTAGTCTGACCAAAGTCCGCTGACTGCACGCCAACTTGATGACGACGGTACCAACCTCGAGCCACCAGGGGTCTCCCTCACTCCGAAACATGTTTATCGAGGTGAGGTAAAGGTTATAGTGATAACACCATGATTTGACGCTACGATCGAAGGCAATATGGGCTGTTTGATATACTATATCGATAATGATTAGTGGTTAATCCAATATCTTAGAGTTGTAACTATGAAGGGTTCCACCATACTTATAGCTACATTGTGCATTTTTTATGGTATTGTGAGAGTAACCTCCTGAGGCTAGTTGCTTACCAATGCACCACAAAATCAAACGATGAATATCTTCTTACAAATGAAGGCTTTCCCTATTCCTAGGGGGTCTTCCAACATACTCATGGGTATGTGGGGGCTCTTCAATGTGTATGGTTGTTGTCTAAGGCATGGGTATTAAAGTCTAAGCACCCCTCGCTTCACTAGGTGTTTTATGGACAATCTAGCTTATCAAAAAATGACATCTTCTCTACGATATTTTAAAACCCCCAACACATGGTTTCTAACCTATCCCACTAAAACAAAAAAAAACAAAAAAATATTTTTTCTTTTAGTAAGGTATTTGAGCAAAAATGAGGAGAATAAAAAAAATTATTAAATAAGAAATATACTCAAGGACAAAAACTATTGCTATTGTTGTAAAACACGATCTTGTAAAGAGCTTTGAAATAATTTGTTAAGAACCTTTAGATAAAAATAAGCACATCCCAAAAGTAATGCAAAAGTTAAAAAAATGTAGACAATAAAATAACAAAAAAGCTTAAGAAAATATTGAATGAAAATGCAACAAATTTTACTAATCAAGAAAATTAATATTGCAAATCTCTTCAAGGAACAATTTCTTTGAAAGTAGAACTTTGATAAAATAGGAACAATTTCTTTGAAAGTAGAACTTTGATAAAATTAAAAAAAAAAAATATATATATATATATATATATATATATATATATATATATATATATATATATATATAATGTCTCATTTCCACCCTTACCTTTATATAAAATCTTATTTATCTTATAAGTCGATTCACATTTGTAAATGATGACTCAAACTAATAACTCCTACGTAAAAAAAAACTTATTAAACATTACAACAAATAATAATATAACCATTAAATAAATGTTTTACCATCAAATTATCAAATCCCTATCCAATTCTAAACATGATATAAATTATCAGTAGATTAAATCGCCAACATAGATTGACAAGCTCGAAAAAACTTTTATTAAGAGTCACACTTAAACTTCTTAACTAGTATTAAAATTTTCGTATAAAATAAATATCTTGAAAATATTAAATTAAATTAATTATTTTTATTTTTTCTTTTATTTATTTATATATTTCCATAGAGGTAGGGAATTGACAATAATTTGTGTCATATTATCCCTGTGTTTAGAAAACTATTATTATAGTCCTCATTTTCGTATATATATATATATATATATATATATATATATATATATATTATTAATTTTAAAATATAATTATATATATATGATTATTAACTTGAGCAAAATTTCAATCATAAAATATGCTACTAAACTTATATCTTTATAAATATTTATTTTGAAAAAAAATAAAAAAATAGTTTCTATAAAATTAATAAATAAATTTTTTATTTGAAAAAACAAAAAAATTTACAATTATATTATTCCACAGTTCAAATCCAAACAGTTATGACCATAGTCCTGGCCCCGTATATAAAGTAAACCAAATAATTTTACTCGTAATTTGGCACCCCTAAATTTAATCTATAAGATCTAATGAAACACATTAATTCTTAGATATGTCTTATCAACGTCTATCGTCCTTAAAAAGATAATGATAAACTTGAGAAAACATCCCAGCCCTAAGCATGAATGTCATTTTTAAGGGCAGTTCCAAAATTCCGACTTATCATATTGACAAACCAACATTAATTCAAACTTATCCAACATTGAATTGAAGATGCGTCGTTCAAATAAATGTTAGGACACTCATTGTTGGAGTCCATACATAACGCCTCTATGAACATATCAACATTTACCACTAACTTTAATTAAAAAGAAAACATTATATTTGACAAAGCAACTGCTAATATGGGGGCCGCTAATATCTGAACTCCACCTATCTGGGGAAGGGAAAAAAACACGTTAGGTAGTGGTGCCAAAATTTAGACCAATTTATGGCGGAGAATCAATCTTTTGGAGAATCATTTGAGTTTAAATATGTGAGGACATGTGAGGACATGTGAGGACACGAGACAAGTTGGATACGACTTTTTTTTTTTTTTTGGTTGGACACCTATGACCTATCTCACTCAAATTCAATGTTTTTAATGTAAGATTATCACAAATCCTATATGATCTTAGAAAAAAGCAGATTAATTAAGCAGAATCTTAGTCTTAATTAAATTTGTTTGCATTTACTTAACCATTGAACGGTTGAAAACATGATTTAAGGAGAAAATCCCCTCTTTCATTTCCCATGAATGAAATTTGAATGGTAAAAGATTGAGATGAGAATGTGTGTATGAACTTACCTAAGGATGGATCACCAGGAGTAAACGTTTAAAAATTTCATTCTTCAAGCCATTTACTGGGTTTCATTTGCTAGGAATAATATTCGAAAAATAAAAAATTAAAATAATAGATAAACAATGTGGAATAAAATTTTAATCATAAATTTATTTAAGCAATTTAATTTTTGAAACTATTTACTGGATTCATTTCCTAGGAATGAAATTTGAATAATAAAAGATTGAGATGAGGATGTGTACACGTATGAACTTACGTGAGGATGGATGGATGACCAAGAGTAAAAATTTAAAAATTTAATTCTGGGATACATTTCCCAGGAATGAAATTTGAGTAGTAAAAAGATTGGGATGAGAATCTGTACATGTATGAACTTACCTAAGGATGGATCACCAGGAGTAAAAATTTAAAAATTTATTTCTTGAAACGATTTAGCAGTGGCACATGAGTCGGTGGTTATTGTAGCGTATTTTGAATCCGGAGGAAACTTCCGGAAGAGCACGAATATTGTATTATAATAGCGAACGTGAGGCAGCCGGAGCTTTCGCGTCGAGTGCGCTTAAAATATTTATAATTTTTGTCCACATAAGCAGAGCAAATTCATGACAGTGTAAGAGAGAAAGAGTCTTTAGGGAGAGAAAGTGTATGTGTAATTAAGATGGGATGACTTTCAAGCCCACAAGACCCAATTTTGACTCCCCTTCATGTAAAGCTTTTTAATAAGGCCCTTTATTCTTTAGAAGAAGGGAGGGATTTTTTTAAGAGGGTTTTTATTATTATTTTTATTTTAATAAAGGTATATATTTTAAATAAAATATATTAAGGCCCTTTATTGTTTAGGAGAAGGGAGGTTTTTAGTTTTAAATTAAAAGAGGGTTTTTATTTATTTATTCAAAAAATAAAGGTGTATTTTAAATAAAAAAAAAAAAAAATATATATATATATATATATATATATATATATATATATTAAGGCCCTTTATTGTTTAGGAGAAGGGAGGTTTTTAGTTTTAAATTAAAAGAGGGTTTTTATTTATTTATTCAAAAAATAAAGGTGTATTTTAAATTAAAAAAAAAAAAATATATATATATATATTACTTTTTTTTGAATAAAAGTAAAAAATATATATATATATATATATATATATATATATATATATATATATATCATTATCGATATAGTATATCAAAGAGTCCATAGAACCATACACACCCTAGATTAGATTATCCTTATTGAATTTATTTTTTATCCTTTCCCAACGAAAACCAAATATAGAATTGAGCATATTGTCAAGGAGATTATTCATGTGACAATTTGATGGTGCAATAATATTAGGTGAGAAAATACAAGGATCTAGTTGATAGCTCAAATTTACCAGGTGATAGTTGGTAGCAATCAGTAGGTCGTTATTAGTTACTAGTTGAGCACACAAACTACCTAGCTTCTAGTCAGAGCAGTTGGTAGCATTCGGTTAAAAAAAGAGTATAAAAGGGTAAAATTTTATCATTTGTGGTATAGTCTACTATGATTATCTTTTCGATTTGATCATGTTGATATATAGCTCCCTTAAGCTTTTGCATTGAACTTCTTCTTCTCATGCAAATATTTCACCTCAAAATCCTTAGTGTGGAGTTGTACCGACATAAGAAATTTAGTGCCAAAGATAGTTCTAACTATGATTGCACAAAGAATTGATAAAAGTATCATAATATCATATATCCAATAATATAAGCATTCATTAAATGAAACATGGAAATAAAAAAACAGTAATTGTAGGAATCTATGATAGGTAATTTTACTATTGTAGGCTTCTTCGAGGGGAAAAATTCCTTACAAAATATGCAAATTCTTCACTAGCCTTTAAGGGTTACATCCTTCCCATTTTATAATATTTATTCTTGATATTTTATGATAATATTCCTAACTACCAATTCTATTATAGTTACATTCATGATGTCAAGTGGTTACATTCATAATTCTATGACAACAAAGTGGTTATATACATGATTCTATGACACACACTCCTAACTTAACACATGATCCACTTCTAACTTGATACATGGTCCACTTTACATACAATATCATATGCCCCTATGAGTTACAAGTATTGGGTATGTAACATGCCACCCATCTTAAAGAAGCTTTGTCTTCAAAGTTGAAAGGTGAGGAACTACTATTGAAAGTCCTACAATAGCTCCCATGTGGTATATTATGGTTTCAACCCTTGCCATTACACTAGCACTTTAGTGATATCATGGGAATGAAGATATCAAGTTATACAATCCAAAATGGTTGTAGGCTACAAAAAAATGAATCCCTCTTGATCAAATTCAGGAAGGACTATTTGTACTTGAGTATGCATGCTCATCATTTTTTTTAAGCAATATACATGGAAAACTAGGTAAATCTTGGATGTTGTTGGAAGCTCCAACTTATAAGCAACCTCCTCTATTTGTTGTAGTACATTGCAGGGTCCATAAAACTTGGATGCCAACTTATATTAACCTTTTTGTTTGAGGGACATTTGTTTATAAGGTTGAATATGAAGGAAGACCATGTTGGCCTTGACAATTTCTCTCTTAGTTTTGTGTTTATCTAATTGTTATTTCATATGATTTTAGGTAGTAGCTAAATTTTATTTTAGAGTTGCTAAGACTTATTTCCTGTGATTAAAGATTTGTTGAAAATTTTGAGTAGTTTTGTTGTCATTGCTATCAAAAGAATATTGGTTTAATTTCGTCATCATTAAGGACATCAAGTGGTTTTTTCAAAAGAAATAAGGTCTTGAAAATGAATAGGATATAATATTTATTTTAATATTATATGCCTAAAAGGGCCCTAAGGATGAAGACCCGAGGAAGGAGAAGTAAGTTTAAATTAAATAATAATATTCTATTATTATAATATTTCGGGCCAAATAACAAGGTGAAGAAAAATGAAGTCCAAATTGAAAAGACCCATGAGCAATTTTCAAAAGGTTTAATTTAAATTAAATATTTTAATATTTGATTAAAATTTTAATTTAAATTAATAGTGGAGGCAAAGGTTTTTAAATTTAATATTTAAAAACTAAATTTGAATTTTTAAATTCGAAAATGGGCCGACGTGAGAAGTAAAGAACAATGTGCATATATATAGGAAATAAAATCCATTTCCTAAAGTCGATTTTACACCTTCGAATGCGAGATATAAAATAGAATATTGAGTGATGCATCTACGAAGAAGACGATTTGAATTTCGAAGAGCTTGGAGGGAAACAAGGCAATAAAGGCCGCACAATGATTTGACATCCCATCGACGGTGGTAGCACAGGCGACAGTTGGGAGAGTGTTAAGGCTTGCATGGAGGAGATCGCGGTTCGATCCATGCGATCGATGTTTTGCATGAGGAAGAGGCCTACGTTTGACTTGCTTGGCATTTTTGTGAGGCAAATTTTTGGGATAGTGTGTGCCGTTTGTCTCATGTGGGCACACAACCCACTTGGTGGCCTAGCTTGGAGCTAGGGTGTTGGGAGTGCAAGGTCACGTGGTCGAATTCGTCAAAGACAGTTTTTTGTGGGTAGAATAAATTAAGGTATGCCATTTAATTTTATTCTCCAAGGTGTTGAAAATTAAAAGTGCTTTGAGATTGTCGTGAGTGCTAAGTGCTTAGGGGAGTTATAAGCTAAAAAAAAATTAAAATATTTTATTTTGATTTTTTGTGATTGAAACTTTTTTTATAAAGTGTGGAGGTTATAAGGTGTGCAAGGGAAATTGTTGAGTGTTTTTTTATGGTGAAATTATTGAGTTAAATATTGTGAGTTTGGATATTATAAGGTGTACAAAAGGATTTGATATTTTGTATGGAAAATAATTTTTGAGAAAATTATTTTGTGGAGATCTTGAGATAGGTTGCGGTAACCTAACCCTAGTGTTGGCAAAGAAAATTTGATTGTGGTTAAGACAGGTTGTGAAGACATATCTCCATCAAAATAAAAGGTATGGGTACATCTTCCTTGCAATTAAAATATTGTTGGATTGGATGTTGTGAATTCTAAGTTGGAGTGAAAGGGATTGTTTGATAAGCATTATTGAGTTTGATTTTGAGATATCCAATATTGATTGATGAAGGTTTTTCTAGAATAAAGGTTGATGATAGAAACCATGTTTGATAAGCATTGTTGGAAATATTGAGTGAGAATTCATGTGCATGATTAGGGTTTGTGAAAGATCATGAGTATCATTGTTATGTGAAGTTTGTTTGATAAGCATTGTTGAATAATTTTCATTGAGTGTTTGGTTGAGTTGAGATAAACAAGCTTTTGTGAGAGCTTGTGAGCAGATTTGAGTAATTCCTAGAGAGGACTTAAGGATAGAGTTGAGAAAGATTTTGTGAAAGCTTAAGGATAGATTTGTGTGAGCTTTTTGTGGAAGCTTACAAAGAAGATTTGAGGTAAGTCTTTGAGAAGACTTGTGAGAAGATTTGATTGACTGATTTATTCAAACCTTGAGTTAAGATTTGGGGCAGATCTAGCAGAGTTGATTTGTGATTGAGTCAAGCTTTGTGTTAAGGCTTGAGGAAAGGTTTGAGGACAAATTTTGGTGCATATTTAAGGATAGGTTTGTGCCAGATATTGAGCATATTTGTGCTAGATCGAAGGACTCTATTTAGTGCATATTAGAGATAAATATTGAGCAAATTTGTGCTAGATCGAAGGACTGTGTTTAGTACAGATCAGAGACAAATATTAAGCAGATTTATGCAAGGTAGAGGATAGTTTTCAGTACAAATATGAGACATAGATAGAGTAAGAATGAGATTTGGAGGTGACAAAGCAGAGGATAGTAGTCTCTAGTGGATATATATCCATTAGCCAAGGCAGTGAGGAAAGAGGTCTTTTGAGTGAGGACAGGGGTTTTCAATGGAGAGAGATCCATAAGCCAGTGCAATGGAGGTAGTAGTCTTCTAGAGGATCACCAGCCATAGTAAGGGAGAAGGAGTTCTCCTGTGGATAGAGATACACAAGTTTGATTAGGGGATTGGTGTCTCCTTTGGACAGAGGTCCATAAAAATTGTAATAGGGAAGGATTCCCAAGAAATTTGTTAAGAAAATTTAAGTAAAATATTTTCTCCGTGGACGTAGCCCACATTGGGTGAACCACGTTAAATCATGTCTCTCATGTGTGTGATGCTTTATGTAATGATTATTGCTTTATTACTGTTGATGTTATCATATGGATTGAGAAGTAAATTTTTTTATCTTATACTGTTCAGCCCCCCCCTTAGTATAAGCACATGTTCTTCAAGATTGTGTTAACTGCTTCCACCTTCAGGTTGCCTAGAAGGTAAAAAGTGAGTGTTGGACATGGTTGACCATATACTACTTCATATGATGTCATCTTTATGGTTATGTGAAAAGTGATATTGTATTACCATTAGGCTAAGGGAAGCCATTGATTCCATTTGAATTGGTTATCCAGGATAAAAACATCAAATATATATCTCAAGATATTTTTAAAACCTTAGTTTGGTCATCAATCTATGGGTGATAAGACATGCCTCTTTTCAACTAGCTCCCCTGATTGCGATAGAGTTACTCCCAAAATTTTCTTGTGTACACCTTATCATGATCATGATAGTGGAGTTTGGGATCTCATGGAGCAAAATATCTAATTGATGAAAATATGTACCATTGTCTTGGTAGTATAGGGATGACCTAAGGAGTAAAAGTGAGCATACTTGGTCAATTAATCCATGATCACCATTATAATTGATTTATCTCCAAATAAAGGAAGTCCTTCAATGAATTCCATGGAGATGTCTAACCAAAGGGACTTTGGAATGGAAAAATGTTGAAGTAACCCTAGCATATTGATTGTTTCACCTTTTTGGAACTGACAAGTATCACAACTATCCACAAATGTTTTGACATCGACTTCAACTTGGGTTGGTAGAAATTTTTCTTTACCCATTCATAGGTTTGCAAGAAACTTGTGTGTCCCTCTATCAAATAGGAGTGAAGCTCTATGAGAATCTATTATTTGAATTATAAAGTGGGTGGAATAATAAATTGATGCTTATAATGTAATTCCTTATGCTTCCATGAGTAATTGGGATAATACCTTGTTGTTGTCTACAAGTCTTGAATGATATTTTCTAGTGTGGGGTCTTCCTTCCATTTAGACTTAAGTATCTTTAGCCAATCAACCTTAAGTATGGATACTACATAGATAATATCTTATGTTTTAGGTAGTCTAGAAAGAGAATCAGTGGCCATATTTTGTTTTCCCTTGTGACTCTCATAATCATATTCTAAGATTTTAGTAACCTATTTTTGCTACTCAGGGAAAGAAATCCTCTATTCCAACAAATAAGGCTATGATGATCTATCTTGATGATGAAGTTTCTACATAACAAGTATGGTTACCAATGGAGGATGACAAAGACAAAAGCTATCATATCCTTCTCGTAAGTTGATTTGGAAATATTCTACCTTGACAAGGCCTTTCTTATGAATGCAAATGGTCGACCTTCTTGCATAAGTACCACCCCTAAGCCCACTTTAGAGGTGTCACTTTTGATGATATATTTTTTGGAAAAATTTGGAATGGATAAAAATGGTGTATGACACATGACACACTTCAAAGTAAAAAATCATGTTCATTTGCATTATTCCACATGAATTCATCCTTATGAAGCATATATGTCAAAGGGACCACTATCTTCGTATAGTCCTTGACAAAATATCGATAGTATCCTATAAGGCCAAGGAATCCCCAAAAGCTCTTCAATATTTTGGATTTAAGGAACTCCTTCATGACCTTAATATTTTTTGGATCCACATAGACACCATATAAAGCCACAACTTGCCCCAAATATTCTATCTTAGTTGTCCCAAAGGTGCATTTAGATTGTTTGACTTACAACTAGTTTTGTTGTAGGAGCTTCAACACCTGATAAACATGTTATAGGTGCTTTGCCCATGTTTTATTGTAGACAAATATGTCATCGAAAAAGACCAATGTAATTTTTCATAGATAGGGTATTGGAACCCTATTTATCAAGCCTTGGAAAGTTGATGGTACATTAGTGAGGCTAAAAGGCATGACCAAAAACTCTTAATGCTATTCATGGGTCTTAAAAGTTATTTTGGGGATGTCCTCCTTATGAAAAAAAATCTAATGATACCCTAATTTGAGGTCCAATTTTGTAAAATATTAAGCACCATGTAGTTCATGCAACAAATCATCAATCATAAGAATGGGAAACTTAATGCACCTTGTCAGGGCCATAACTTTTGCTCCGAGTGTCTGTTTTACCCCGTTCTTTTTTCAAAACATGTAAAATTGCATGGAGAACTTAAAAAGAATTGCCCTTTGCATTTGTGAGCAAAAAATACCTCTAGGAGGCCCAAAATTAGCTTTTAATGTAATTTTTAGTTTTTGCAACTAAAAAAGTTATCATAACTATTAGTGTAGAACTAGAGTGGGGTTGCTATCTTGGGATAGTGGTTATTATTGAATAATGGGTGCATGATTCCATTTTGGATGCCATCCGAGATATTTTTTTAGGGTTACTAAAAATAGCAAGTGAGTTGCTAAAAATAGAAAGTGACTAAAAATAATAAGGGGGTAGCGTAGGCTAGGGTTTTTATTATTGGGGAGTATAAAGAATGGGAGACTCTATTGTAAGGGGATGTGAATTCAGATAATGAAAGGAAAAAATTATAGGTTTCTTTTACTGGTGTATTTTGTATGATATATTATTTTGTAATTTTACCCTTGAAGTCCATTATCGATCTCCTATAGTGAATTTACATCAATTGGTATCAAAGCGGGTGAGATCTCGCTAGTGGAAAGAAGATGAATAGAAGAGGGAGAGGGCAAGGGATATATGCCCAAGTGAATAGGTAGATGGAGGATCTACATGCAAAAATAACATGGTTGACTAGTGCAATTAACCGTATGGTGGAGGCCCACACCAATGTGGACCCAAATCTAGGATCTAATAATGAGACCGTAGTTGAGGAAGGTGGATCTGAGGATCACGTAGAAGAAGAACCAGAATGTTTTGAAAGCAAGATGATTTGAGCCTTGGAAGGACTTAAAGGAAGCCAATATGGAATCAAGATCATGGTTTCTGAGTATGCTAGTGGGTTAAAACCAGAGGAGCTAATCGATTGGGTAAATAGTATGGAGAAATATTTTGAATGGAGTAATCTAGCTAAGGAAAAGAAGGTGAAACTTGCATGCACAAAGTTGAAAGGGTATGCTTTAATTTTGTGGGATCATCTACAGATGGAATGAAATAGGAAAGGAAAAGAAAATATCAGGGCTTGGAATAAGATGAAGAAGTTGCAAGAAATTTTTTTGCTTGTAGACTATTCCTAAACTTTGTTTCGTAGATTTTAGAACCTCCGATAGAAGGACCAAATCATCGAGGAGTACACAAATGAGTTCTATAAGCTATCTATTGTGGAGCATAACAAGACTGAAGAGCAAAGGGCTACAAAATATGTAAATGGCCTAAGTTATGCTATTCAATATGAGTTGAGTATGCATCATACCCTTATTGTAGAAGATGTGTATCAGATGGCCTTGAGGGCTGAAGAGAAGCATAAGTGAGAACCAATAGTCAAAATTTTATATTATTCAAAGCAATATTACACTATTAAATAGGCTTTGAAAGACAAAATCCATGCTAACCAATCACCTTACAATAGACTATGCCAAATATAGATGGTGATAGAAACTCTAACAAACCTCTAATAATGCTCTATTCTAGAAATGCTACGTAAACAATATCAACCATAATGCCTATGACTTAGGGATACTTCCAAAATTCTCCCCCTTGATGCTAAAGGAACTCATTCAGTGAGTTCTTAAGCATCACTAATTTGGAAGAAATACAATCTCTTACATTTCCTCCAATCTATCACCGAAAAATCACAAAATGCAAAATGATGTCTTGGGCACTCCTTCCACTGTTTGTGTGGGATCTCCTTCATCTTTGTTGTTGCTCCTTCTTGAAAGTAATCGAGTGCCTCATTTTTATGAGATATTCATCCTTCATCAAAATCTCCTTCAAATGATGGCATCCTCATAATACCACAAGTATTTCTTCTCACTAACCAATATAGCACATTTCTTTCATAATGCATTCTATGGTATTCAAACCATATTTTAGCTTCTAATACTCCTACTGAATATGTACAATGCATCATCTTATGTAGATGGTTTTTCCATATTACAATTTCACATACCTCTACATAGATATTCAAAAAAAAAATGGCTATGCAATAGCTATTTACAAATGCAACAACAAATTGTTGCTCCTCACACAATATTTCACTCTTTACTATGGCTTTACATGATTCCTTCCAAGGAATTTTAAACATAAAATACAGCCAATACATATCCATGGTTTTCATCATCATGTTGTCCATGTTCTTTGCAAATGAAAGAACTTCATCCAATTATGTCTCTACAAGACAATCATCTCTCAATAATACCTTTTTAAGACATTCTCCTCCTATCTTCAAATACCTGTTCACAAAAAAAAAATCATTAATCACAAAAATATTACCTCCAATGTGATTAGATTTGGTGCTCCCCATAAAGCTATTTTGTGGCATATCTCTTTCACTGTATGTTGCTTCAAAATCAACCATCAACTCTTCACTAAGAGTTCTCCTCCTTTGTTCAATCCATGTTGATGTGTTGAAACACCATTCATGCAAACAATCATACATTGTTGCCTTTTCAAGACAACTCTTTTTCTTCAATGTAGACACTCCAAGTGAGTGATATTCATTCATGAGTGATGTGTCCTTTGGTATTACAACAAGAAAATCAATAATCTCATTTTTATTTTCTGTTTCTATCTCATTTGCTTTCTCACTTTCCACCTCCCAAATGAGATAATCATTTGTGCAATTTTCTTCACACAAATCATGTTCATATTTGAGATTCACAAAATCTCTCTTCACACAAAATTCTTGGGTTTATGAACAAGAAGCAACTCCATTTATCACTCTTAATGAGTGATCTTCATAATTGAGCATGAATCTTATAGTCTTCATCTCCTCTTCATCAAAATTTTCTTGTGGATCAACATCCCACATCACTTCATTTGCTCTTTCAAGAGAGCACACATCCATTCCATGTGAATGGTCTCCAACAAAATTAAGCCAATAGTCTTCCATGAACATTGCTTCTTCATAATTCTCTTCCATGATAATATTAGGTGCTTTCTCCATAATGCACTCTTCATGTGTGAGATATTCTACATCATACACCATCTCATCATCTATATGGTCTTCAAGTAAGGAATACTTCAATGTGAGTGTTTCTCTTTGAGCAATTGTCTCTCCATTGAGACATTCATCCTATTTTCTATCAATGTGAATGCTTTCCAAGCATGCCATTCCTACAAAAAATTCATTAGTATAAATTTTCATGCCTGTACAAGACATGTCTCCAACTATGTGTGTCTCAAAATAATTGGTTTCATGACTCTCTCCAATGAGAGTTGTACAAAGCTCCTTATCCTTCTCATCCTCTTCTCCATGAAGGGATTATTTATCGTCTTCTCTCTTCTCTTCAAGAAGAAGTTCACCATCACTCTCTTCCTCACAAGGCTCTTCTTCAAACATGTATTCCTCTTCAAGGAAGAATTCACCATCTTAATAATGTATGTCTTATTAAAAATATATATCTTCATATGATTCTGCACAAGACTCTTCAAACACTCCTTCAAAGAAGCAAGGCTCCTCCTTACTCAAATAATATCCATGATTGTCACACATGGTTTTATGGGTGTCCTCATCAAACCCATAAGTATCCTTCAATACTTGCCATGCTATTGTAGCTGATCTACAATTAGCTATGAGAGGGAAAACATTATTTTCCACTCCTCTTCTCAAATCCATAAGGGCTAAGCAATTTTCATATTGCTTTCCTTTCTTCAATTTCTTCTCCTCTTTTTCAAGCATGCTCCAAGTGGGTTCCTCATAGCCTTCTTCTACAATGCTCCATAGGTATTTAGCCAACAAAAAGGTTTTCATCATTATGCTCCAATAAGCATATTCTTCACCATTAAATTTAGGAACAGGAAAGTCTTCAAACATGGTCGTCATCATATTGTTCCTTTATTTCACCTCAACAAAATTGTTTCAATAGTTTCTTTCTGCAGCAACACATCATAGCAACCTTGCTATTCTTCTCTGCCATGGTACCAATGTACTGCATGTACCCTTTTACAACATCCTCTTGCTACTAAAAAATGGATGCACAATCTTTCAAAACATGTATGGGCACTTCACGCATTGGCTGGCTGGTAGATTTTCTTTTTCTATGTAGTCGTTACCTGTGTTATTCCACGTCATTAACTCTACCAAACTAAAAGTTTTTTTTTTGGATGTCAATATTTGCCATGCAATTTTTCACGAGCGTTCGTCACTAGACAAATTGCGATCAAATTATGTTCCTCAGGCAAACGTGAGAACAACACCTTTCACCTCTGTGTGTTTGTCACAATTTATCGGTAATGTATTGGCTTGAATGGATTTGTTGTGACATATGTGGGATGTTTCGCCCTCCGAATTGCAAGTTTACAAACATCTACGTTGAGCTCTTTTTTGGATTTGGTGCAAGTAGGAAACCTACACTCGATCGACATCTGCATAAATGGTAGTCATATTTGTGTGCGAAGATTGCCTTGCTGCAAATGGGAGAGGCCCACTCCTTCCTATTTTCACATAACGTCACAACGATAATTAAAATATCAACTACGAATATCTACAAATGTAAAGCATGACCACCTATCAGATCACCTCTTGCATTACATCGTCTGCCTTCGTTGATAAGTGTCTACCAATCTGGATGTCGGGGTGTTTGTCATAAAGAGTCGATGCTTTACTGCAACAGTTAGCTAAATGGAATCAACAATCGATCTCTAATTACCAGTGCTGCACTATGGTAGGATCATCCACAACCTTTTGCTATGAAAGATCTATGCAATCTTTCAATCACTGATAACAAATTTTTATTGCCTTAATATTTGGATCTTCAACATGCTTTAGCTGCATTTATATGATAGGTAAATTACATCTTCACCTACGGATGATGCTCCTGTCTGGGTGGCGTAGCCTTCTCCTTCACTGGGTGGCCGCATAATATATTGGGGAAACCTTCGACTCAAGCAAATACTAGACTGGTCATTCCAGCAAAATTATTCGATGATGAATTGCCATATTAGGAAATAGACTTACCACACACTAAAGTCCACTTGCAAGTTAAACAAGAATTGGCATCGCAAATATTACATGTGCATCAACATCTTCTATGGTGTCGAAGGTCTCTAGTGTAGAATCCTTCTGTTATGTCCACGATCTACTTCCACAACATGCACTATGGGGATCTTCTTTCATCAAGTGATTGTTACGAGCCCATTGAGTATTTGCTCTTGTAAACAAATTTGCAATCAACAATGTGGTTATTCATGAACCAGTTTGCAAGTGCGTGATCAAAAAATCGAACATGTCGGTGCTCTCCTCTACAACACACTGTTTTGAGAAAAATAATGTCAAATTCCATCATTATAGTAGAGTTTGCATGCAGGATCTAATGTCCTAAAATTATTTCTGAGTTAAAATCCCATCGAGCTTTGATTCGCCTACTCCATTATCAGCAAGCTAGTCTAGTTTGGCTACAGAAGCACTGTAGATGATATATGGATAGAAAATTTTGTGGTTTATGGCACTCCTTTTTGTGTCTTTTGACATCTCAATCAATCCAAATTTTTAACCTCTTTGAATTGGACCTTTTATTGCTTTTCAAAGATTCTTTTGTAGGGTTTTATTGAGTGCTCTTTTTGTGGAGTTCTTACACCTTTTATTTCTGTGAAACCTTCTCTTTTTCAGCACTTTTGAATTCCTTTTGATGACTCACAAACATACACTATGATTGCCCCCTGTGCTTCGAAAACCTGCTTTTACCCTGCTCGAAATGTGGGCTTTAATTGACTATTTTGGCCTTTTATTTTTTCTATCCAAGAGTGTCTTCAAAATCTATTTTGCACTTATCCAAATCTGTCCGCAAATACCTCTTAGAACTGTAAAATCAACCAGCACTTTAACCTCAGAGTTATACCTTCTTGTCAAGTTCTTTTCTTACAATAATGTGCTGATTTTCTTCTCCAATTTTGGAGGTAGTGTCACCCTTTTTATGGTTGTTTTTCGATCACTAATTTCTGCATTTAATTACTTCACAAAATATCTTAAATTTTTGCCTTCTATCCACTTATTTTGGTTGAATTAGGGGGATGTTATGGCTGCCTTAATTCCTTGGCAAAGCCCTCTTTTTCTTGGCTCTTCTTTCACTTATAACTCCAAGCTATTTAATGTAATATTTTACATTATTTATATGAAAATATAGTCTTCCTAACTTCTATTTTTTTATGTGCAGGTTTGCTCCTTGTAAACTATAACTTCTGCACTATTTTGAAGACTTGGAATGAAAACTATTCTATGCAACTTTTGATCCTTTGAAAAATAGTGCTTAATAAACTTTAATATAAAACCAAATATGAAAGCTAAACTCATGAAATTTTTGCACCTTATTGTTGCATACATTTTTCTCTCGTAGATGATGGATATAGTGGTGATTCAAGTCACCTAAATGGATGCCTTTTGTGGATGATTTTGTAGCTCTTATATGCTGTCCAATGTTGGAATTATGTTGAATATTTTTCAGGTTATTCAGGAGGGGTTAAATTTGAAAGGAATTTACACTCTGTAAATATTTTTGGGGGGTTTAATCTATTTTTAGACCCATATGGGTGTTTTTGGGTTAATGTAATGTTGACCCATGGTTTTGTGCCCATGGTATTGTAAAAACCCTTCTTGTGTTGTTGGTATATAAAGCAACACTTGCATGAGGGTTTGGTAATGAATTTGCAAGAAATGTAATCGCAAGCGAATAGTAAGCAAAATGATATTATTGTATTGAAGACAATCAAGTTTATACAATAAGAAAATATTCTTGCTAGGGATTTTTTTGAAAGGGTTTCCTAGGATAAATTCTTGTGTAATGTGTTCTTCTCTATTTTTCCTTTGATTATGTAATTACTATTTTTTTGGAATTTGTTTATCGGGGTATTATTTCTCTTCATTTGGTATCAGAGCTATATTTTAGCTTTGTTTGAGGAATAAGGGTTTCAAACCTGGGATAAATTGATTCTTGAGTGGGAGTAGTGCATGAAAGAATTTGGGCAAAGGAAAATGATAGGAAGTACACGGGTAGAGATCAAAAAATTCAATGGATAACATTTTGAGTTATGGAAACTCAAGATGGAGGATATTTTGATGGATAAAGATTATGTTAGCATATGGCATATACTATTGTATTTCATTTCTTGGCAAAAGTATCGCTCGTAGGCGATCTCTAATTCGTTGATTAACCAACTAGTTGGTTAATCAACTGCTTTGTATTCTTTATATTCAAATCAATGAGAATGAATCAAGTGCTTCACCGAATTCTTCATGGCATCAGAGCTGCGGACAGAACGATTGGCAGGACCCTGACTCGGACAGCTACGGACAGAACGACTGAGCAGACCGAAGACAGGCGACAGGCGAAACGACCGAAGACAGACCTTGACGGACCAAGCAGACCGAAGACAGGAGACAACGCAGACAGAAGCGCGACAGACCCTGACAGACTCTGACGGACCGAGCAGACCGAAGACAGGAGACAACACAGATAGAAGCGAGTGATTCGTGGCTCGGGGACGGTTCGACGGTAGGGAGGCAAAAGGACGGGGACGGGGTGGTTGCCCGAAGGCAACCGAAAGCATTAAGCGCTTTCGACATTTTTTAAACCCCCCCACATTGGCCGCACAGGCCATGTGGGATTATTTTTTTTCCCTGATTCTATCGCCCTCGCGTTTACAATACAAACAGCATGCCTACTCCTTCTCGTCGGGCTCTCTGGCTCAGGCGGTAAGTCAGGTTCTTGTTTGGCGGAAGGTTCCCGGTTCCAATCCCTCCGAGGAATTTTTTTGACGCCCTTGACATAGTTGACGCCCAGTGAGTCCCAGTGACGGCGGGCTTGTTTTTTTGACGCTCCGAATGGTACAGTGACGGCGGACAGAACAGTTGACAGCTGTTTTTGACGCTCCGAATGGTACAATGACGGCGGACAAAATAGTTGACGCCGGCAGAATGCAGTTGACGCCTGTTCATGCATTTTTTACGGCTGCAATCCTGGTTTGACGGCTGCATACCTTGTTTTTAGGTATTTTTTTCCACTTTCTTGTCTCATTTGCAACTTGAAAGGGGGGAAATCCATATATACCTTTACAAAATTGTCAGACAAAGGGGGGAAATCAAGCTATTTGGCAGACAAAATTTTTGCTAGAATAAAATAGGTGCTAAAATTTGTGGGCATTTATGATTGTTATTTTTTGCATTTAAATATTCTGTTTTCTTGCATTATCAATCATAAATTACAAATATAAGACCCCAAATTTATACCCTATTTGTGCAATTTATTGCACAACAGCGTTCGGTATTTGAGATACCTCTGGTCCACACTTACAGGTAATGTTGTCGTGCTTTGGACTACTGTATTCGCCGCCTAATATAGCTGCAACAACGACGTCTGAGCTTGTTCTCTATAAATCGTCGGGGAGAAATAAGGCAAACCAATTTTTTTTATTTCTCATTTCATACCCACATCGTGATTGTTGTTAGGCGTAAATCCTGACGAAAGCTCTTTCTTCCAAAGTGTTTAGGGGAAGTTACGCCCCACGCATGCGGAATAAAACTTTCTATGGTAGGTGTCATTAACAACACGATGCCCTTTCAGTATCGCCTATGTTCAATATATTGTGCTTCTCATATGTACTTATAGTCTCCCTCTCGTAAGGGCGAGTACATATTGAGTAGTATACTTGTTCCTATATACCTATAGTTTCCCTCACGTAAGGGCGGGTGTATATTGAATGGTTACAATATAACGATCCGCAGGTATAAAGAAAGGGAGACCAATTGGTGATATAAGGAACCTTCATAATGGCCACAATTCATAAGTATCTCTCAGATTCCCAATTGTTGAAAGGTCCTAACTTTGTTCCATGGAAGACAAAGATGAAAGCCATACTTCAGTTGGAAGATTTATGGGACGTAGTGACTGGCACTGAAAAACGTCCTCAATCAACAGGAACAGATCAAGATGACTGGGATAAGAAAGACCAGAAGAGTCTTGTATTTATCTTACTTGCTACCATAGATGAGGTGCAGCCTCATATTTGTGATGCAAAAACTAGTAAGATAGCCTGGGATGCTTTGCTCACAGTATATGAAGGGAAGAATCAATCCACTATTCTCCATCTTCAAACTCAACTACATAATCTCAGTATGAGTTCTAGAGAAACAGTTGACATATTCCTATGCAGAGTGGCAGATTTGAAAGCAAAACTGAATGCTATGGGAAAAACTGTGGATGATGATGTCTTGAATTCTGTTATCTTGAGAGCATTACCAAGTTCATACAAGATGTTGATCACCTCTCTCAATGTTTCCGGTAGACAAGTCTCTTTTGTGGAACTCGGTAAACTTGCTTCGGATCGAGGAGGCAACTCAGGTCCAGAAAGATGACATGCCAGATAATGCTCTCTCCACACAACAGAGTGGTAAACAACAAGGCCAGTTTCAAAAAGGAGGTGCTTCTTCCAAAGGAAAAGGAAAGCAATCTCAGCAAAAAGATACAAAATATTGCAAAATTTGTGATATGAATAACCATGACACCAACAGATGTTGGTTCAAAAACAAGCAACCAAATGAAAGAGGTTCCCAAAAGAAGGGCAAGCACAAGAAAAAATACAATAAGCATAAGCAATCTAAAGGCCATGTTGCTTATGCTGAATCCAACTCAGACTCACATTCTCCTGAGTCCGATTCAGACTCTGACTTTGAACGAGCACACAAGGTGCTCATGACTCATACTTCGTCTTCCCAGATAGATGCAGTATGGTATATTGATTCAAGAGCTAGCAAACACATGACTGGGGATAAATCCTGGTTTGATACGTTTGTGGAAAAAGAGGGTAAGCCGACCACAATTGTCGATAATCAGGTATATCAAGTAAAAGGAGAAGGGGATATTTTTGTGTCTCTTCCTGATGGTAATTGTCAAATTGAAAAGGTTCTCTATGTTCCAGGCTTAGCCAATAATCTACTTTTAGTCACCCAAATGTTGGATAGAAACATGGAAGTCGTGTTTCGAGTTGTCAATGGCCAGAAGAGATGTTTTATCACACATAGTGGTAGACATGTAGCAACTGGATCTTACCAACATGGCTTGTTTATTCTCGATGCTATATCCTCTTCCCATGTTGCTTTGGTTGCAACTACAAAAGAGGCCACCTCTCTCTGGCATCGACGTTATGGGCATCTCAGTTCTGGATATTTGCTTGAATTACACAAATATGGGATGGTGACAGGTCTTCCGCCCCTCTCATCTATCTTACCGGTTTGCTCGGATTGCTTAGCAGGGAAGCAACATCGAGTGCCTTTTGAAGCCAGCTCCTCTCGAGCTGCAAAACCTTTAGAGCTGGTCCATACCGATCTGTGTGGACCTATGCCAACCAGCTATGGTGGGAAAAAATATTTTCAACTATTTGTTGATGATTACTCACGAAGGATGTGGGTTTTCTTTCTTCAGTTGAAATCAGAAGCGTTTCTCTACTTTCAACAGTTCAAGAAACTTGTTGAGAAAGAGTCGGGATGTTTGATCAAAACCCTCCGCTCAGATCGAGGGGGGGAATACACCTCTGACGAGTTTTCAGAGTTTCTTAAGAAACATGGGATCAAAAGACAACTGACTACAGCCTATACACCTCAGCAGAATGGAGTTGCAGAAAGAAGAAATCGTTCCATTATGGAAATGGCTCGATGTATGCTAAAAGGAGCACATCTTGAGGATCAATATTGGGCAGAAGCAGTAAATACAACATCATATCTCCTAAATAGAGCACCCACTAGAGCTCTACAAGGGAAGACTCCACAAGGAGCATGGAGTGGTAGGAAACCTTCCATTGCTCATCTGAAGGTGTTTGGATGTAAAGCATTCATGCACATTCCAAAAGAAAAAAGGAGAAAGCTGGATGAGAAAACCTTGCAGTGTATCTTTCTTGGCTATGATGAGTACTCAAAAGGTTATCGATTGATTGATCCTAAGACCAAGAAGACACATGTAAGTAGAGATGTTATATTTGATGAAGCTCTCACATCAAAAGACACATCCACAATTGTATACCTAGATGAAGAAGAACCTAAGAAGGAGGTTCAACTTCCACAACAAAAACAGAAAGTTCCAAAATGGTATACTAGCACTTTGAGAGATGCTAAGTTGAAATCCCTTCCAGATCTATCTCTTGATAGGCCATGTACTCGTAGTATGACTCAACAGATGAAAGCAGAAGAATCTACTTCAGAGGTTGATGAACTTTGTCAACACTTTGATGATTTGTCAGTGGGTACAAAAAATGATAGAGAGGAAGATAAGGATGGAGAAAAAATTTATATGTCTACATTGAATACAAACGAACCCACAACGGTTCAATCCGCACTTGATGAACCACAGTGGAAAGAGGCCATGGATGTAGAACATCAATCTCTCCTTAAAAATAATACTTAGAAGTTAGTCGATCCGCCAAAAGGGAAGAAACCCATAGGCTGCAAATGGGTGTTCAAAGTGAAGTATAAGGCGAGATGGATCTATTGATAAGCATAAAGCCCGGCTTGTTGCAAAGGGATATGCTCGGAAAGAAGGCATAGATTATGAAGAGACTTTTGCCCCTACTGCAAAAATGACTACCATTCGTGTACTTTGTGCCATGGGAGCTCAGTTTGGGTGGAAATTACATCAGATGGATGTTAAAAGTGCCTTCTTGAATGGTGACTTAGAAGAAGAAGTATATATGACTCAACCAGAAGGATTTGTGGAAAAGGGACAAGAACAAAAAGTATGCAAATTGATTAAATCCTTGTATGGGTTAAAACAAGCTCCTCGAGCTTGGTATATCAAGATAGACAGTCACCTTGTGCAAGCATGGATTCGAAAGAAGTCCTTCAGATGCAAATCTCTATATCAAAAGAAATGGTTCTGATATAGTGATTCTTGTACTTTACGTAGACGATCTGATCATCACAGGAAGCTCAAAAAGTATGATTGGCTTAGTGAAAAATGACTTGAAGCAATCATTTGAAATGACAGATCTAGGACTTCTGCACTATTGTCTTGGTTTAGAATTTACTCAAGAATAGTTTCATATTCGAGTAACACAAAAGAAATATGCCAAGACTTTAGTAGAAAAATATCGGATGACTAATTGTAAGTCCAAAGCAACTCCAATGGAGCAAGGACTTAAGTTATCTCGATATGATAAGTCACCTCAGGTAGATGGAACTCGCTATCGCTAGTTGATTGGGAGTCTCCTATATCTGACAAATACCGAGCCAGATCTCAGTTTTGCTGTGGGATATCTTTCACGATTCATGCAAGAGCCTAAGATGAGTCACTGGAAAGCAGCAAAAAGAGTTCTTCATTATGTTTGTGGTAGTTCAAATTATGGTCTGGAATATAGAAAGAATAATAGTTTTTTCTTACTTGGATACACAGACTCAGATTATGCTGGATCTCTTGATGATCGTAAATCCACTTCTGGATATGTTTTTCATCTCGGGTCTGGACCAATCTCATGGCACAGTAAGAAACAACATGTGGTTGCTCTATCTTCAACAGAAGCAGAATATCGTGCAACCAAGTGAAGCAGTCTGCGAGATAATGTGGTTAAGTCGCATTCTTACAAACATGGGCCTTCCAAAGAATCTTCCACTTCATTTGCTTTGCGACAATCAAGGTGTTTTGAATCTTGTCAAAAATCCAATTTTTCATGAACGTACCAAACATGTTGATACCAGATGTCATTTTATTCGAGATGAAGTTCCAAAGCACCATATACAACTTCGATACATTTCCACTGATGCGCAGGTTGCAGATATCTTCACCAAAGCACTTGGCCGTATCAAATATGAAAAATTTCGAGATACGATTGGAATTTGCCAATAATGTAATACGGGGGGATGTTAGCATATGGCATATACTATTGTATTTCATTTCTTGGCAAAAGTATCGCTCGTAGGCGATCTCTAATTCGTTGATTAACCAACTAGTTGGTTAATCAACTGCTTTGTATTCTTTATATTCAAATCAATGAGAATGAATCAAGTGCTTCGCCGAATTCTTCAGATTAGTGGGTCATAGTCTCAAGAGTAAAACCAATAGGAACGACATATGAGAAATGACTAAAGATCAATAGGAAGTCAAGGAGCTCTATTAGATTGTGCTTATCTAATTTATATTGTTAAATGTATCGACAGAGACCATGCCAAAGTTATGGGAAAATATGAGAGTATTATATCAGATAAAGTCATTGGTAAATAAACTCTTTCTATAAAAGAAGTTGTATTCTCTTTGGATGAATGATGGTGAGTCTGTGACTGAACATATAAATGCTTTTAACATTGTGGTAATTTTATTAAACTCTATAGATGTAAAAATGGATGAAGAGGAAGTGTATTACTTTACTTTATTCATTACTTGACTCCTGGGATAACCTAGTTATGGCTATCTTCAACATTACTTCTACATTGAAAGTAGAGGATATAGTAGAAACATTGCTATCTAAAGAAATTTTGAGACCATCCCAAGGAATAACAATCATGCAAAAATGTGATTGCTCCACCCTAGGAGGTCAGGAAATATAGAAAATATAAAAGTAAAATTTTCAATTTTTAATGTCATTGTGATAGTTGGTAGTGAGATAAAAGTGATCATGAGGTGGAGGAGAGATAAATTGACAAGGAACACTATCGAAGTCACTATAGATCACCATGATAGATCAGATAAAATCCTCTACGAGCAGAGGAGTCGAATATACTAAGGTAGATATCTTAATTCCTCTCTTGTAAATTGTGCCAAGTAAAATAAACCTCACTAAGTAATGAGTTAAATGAACCTCATTAAACTATAGGCAAAGAACCTCATCCTAGTCTAGGAATGTAGATTAAGCTAGCTTAAGGGTAGGTTGATTAATTTTTTTTGTATTTTTGGGATGGGTACAAACTTGTTTTAGGTGCCACTACAGGGTCATTTGGCAGGAGCGGCTCCCCTTTGGTGGTAAGGGGGCCATCATGGGGTACAACAACCATTTTTGAAATCCAACGATAAAAAAATCGACCATTGGGGTGGTCGTCCTAGGGTCCAACAATCGTGCCTAGCGGCCATCGGGGTCTAGAGTGACCTCCCAACTTTAGAAAATTTTTAATTTTTGATTATTTTTTAATTTTTTGTGTGTTTTATTTATTTATTTGTTTATTTTTATTTTTATTGTATTTTTTTTTTTTTGGATTTTGATTGTATTTTTGTGTTGATGTGTGTTGGTGGACGTCAAAATTTGATGACTCAGGCTAGGGAACCCACCTTATTCACTAACTTATGGAGAGAGCTAGACAGAGATGATTTGGCATGGTTTGGGGTGATCAACCTTAGACATCTTGTGTGTCTACTAATAGTGATTTCATATCAGCCATATCTCACAATCCTGAATCATCGTTGGGACAACAAGACCAACACTTTTCATCTGCTAATTGGTGAGATGACTGTCACATTGGAGGATGTGTAGAGGATTTATAAGATCCTTATTGAGGGACAAGCCATTACTTCCACTTCTCTCTAGGATCAGGTGAGAGGATTACAAATGATATTTGGTGATAAGGCAGATGAGGCTTTGGCAGATATAGACCATGATGGAATCCTAGTTAGTGGGTGGTACGAGGAGCATTTATTCTATCATCGCCATGCAGTGGTGATGTATATCATCTCTAATATCTTACTGCCTGAATATTTAAGGGTGATGTTCCCTTGGAACCTCTTGGACATGTTACAAGATTTATTGGAGTGCAACCAATAACAACTTATTATTATAGCATGAGGGAGTACACTACTAGCACACCTATATGATGAGCTATATGAGATACAACATATTCAATGAATGGGATTGAGGTGCAGTTTGTAGATGCTAGTGATGTATTATTCCTAATGGGGAGGTGGTTTAGAAGCTATGGAAATTATCCCCAAGATCTCAAACCCCAACTCATACAAATTGTACAACCTGTATGGTCTTCATCGTACACTAGTTCAACTTGCAAAAACAACTTGTACTATCCTCAAATTTTATAGTTGTACAATCCAAATTATACAAGCCTATGATTGGTATGATTTAGTACACAACCAAATAGTTGGAACAAGTTTTCAAAGTCAAATTGATTAGTTTTGTAATCGATTTCCTCAATCTAGCATTATTTTCTTATTTGGTAGAATTGGGTTACAACCTTAATTACCAAATCGGGTAAAACAATAGTTTGTACGATTTTGTAGAAACCCTTGTACTATTTGTATGAACTATTGCTACAAATATTTTCCATATCTATAAATTGATACAACCAATTATTTTGAGACAAATTTTGGAAATGTTCTAAGCCAAAATTGCTCCAATTCTTCACCACATGCAAACCCTAATTCATTAGCAATGAATTATATTCACCATGGAAGATTCCAAAAATTGTACAACTACTAGAAAATATTAAAATATGGTTGTAACTCATCTTATAATCCACTCCATGATTCACAACAAGTCTGTAGAGTAACAGGATCATTCACAATGCAATTCCATCCATATACATGCCAAATTATGTGCTAAACATTAACTACACAACTTGCAACATCCAAAATGAATGGAGAAATTCACAAGGACAAGGAACTGAGAAAATGGATGTTATATTCATATTATCAATAAAATTTCATCATTCAACAACACATAACTCATTGAACAATAATTCTACTCCACAATCCATACTCCATTAATTCTATATTTATATTGCAACAATATCAATTAATTAACAACAATGAACAATAATGAACCAAAAAAAAATGAATAAGGGGGACTATATAATGCATGCCCAGATTGTTCCAAAGTGGTTTCTGAAGAATCACATCATTTAAAACTATCATTCCCAATAGATTTCCAAAATAATTCTTTTTACAAGGTTTATTAAGGTCTAATTTTATTTTTATCAAATTAACCCCAAATGCACATTCCAACTTCATTTCATTTCATTTCACATCATACATGTGCACCCTTGTATGTTTTTCTCTTTGCTTGTATGATTTGACATTCGTACACTTTCATCAAAACTAAGCAAAATTCAACAAAACTATGCAAATCCATGGATTGCTTTTTCTTCTCATGGGAGGTGGATTTACTGCCTACATCTACCCTCCCCTTAAAATAAGGAAGTATCCTCACTGTCTTAGTATGATTTGTATTTTTTGAGGTCTGTTTACCATAATTAGTAAGCAAAATTTGTAAGGCGATACACTCATCCTTCAAGTGAGCTACGTACTAACTAACTTCTAAGGCTTTCAACCCGTACTCATTAGCCTTCTCTTCTGCAATAGTCAACAATGCTCCCAACTCTTTCTCATGCTTGGATTCTCCCTTGCATAGCTTCTTTACCATTTTTGCTTATGTTCGGGTTGCTATGGCTAAATCCTAGTTCTTTTTAGTAATAACTTGCAAATACTAATGTAGGTTAGCTTCCATTGCTGCCAGAGTCTCATCCTGAGACTTCAACATAGTATTATGATCTAGAATGATCTTATTATAGCATGTGGTATCCTTTTCCATCTCTTCAATTTTATGATTCTTGCAGTTGTTCCTCTACCATCTTCAATTGAGTAGATTAGTTAGCCAACTGCTTATTCTATGCTACAAGTTGAGCTTCCAACTACTTTGTACGCTCTTCTACCTATTGGATCACACGCTATTTTTCTACTTCCTGTGAATGGATCTACTCTTCATAAGTCTACTTCATTCTTGTTAACTCTATTTACACTTTCTTTATTCTTTCCTCAGCCATGGTTTTTTTGTGACTCAATTTTTCCTCCATTGCAACCATATCCTTTCGAGTAGCTTCTGCCTCCTCTAGCTGCATTTCTTCAGCCTGGTAAACCTGCTCAAGACCCAAGCTAAGCCACTCAATCTAGTATATTATAAAATTTAATTTCCTCATTATGAAGGTCAACTCCCAAGGTACACTTCAAAATTCTATACCTACTGTATTCAATGGATAGGTCTGACATGTTGTTCTATCCAAATACACTCATGGATTTGTATGGTGATATGTCTTCTCTCCTGGTAAATCCTTTCTATCAAGAATCATGGTTATGTATCCTCCTGGTAATAACCATGGGTGTTGTGAATGGATGTGTGCTATCTACCTCCTACAATCCTCATTGCACACCCATTCCATAATCTTTTCCAATTCAGTGAAGGTTTACTCCCTCCACTGTTTCAATTGCCCAACACTGCCAATACAAAATTATAATCTAGCACTGGAAAATATCTTGCTAGCCTATCGATAGAAGTGCTCCACCTGTTCATTAGTGTTTTCACCTACATCCTCCACCTTATCAAAATGAGGTACTTCCATTAGGAAGCTTGTACGAAGCTCCTCAATGTTATCCTATGGTGGGGTTTGTCCTTCTTCTTGTTGATGAGAACTTCCCCCAACTTCTTTTGTCATGCTGGTTATTGTTCCCTCAGGTGGTAAACTATGTACTACCACCTTACTTATATCTTATTTTATTGATGATTGTGTCTCCTCGATAGTAATGACTTCTTTTTGAAACTATTTCTCTTCCACTGATACTTGGAATTCCTCCTGCAACTTAGGCAAGTCCTCTTGTTCCTTGATTGTCAAACCTTCATCTTGTAAGTTTGGGTGCACTTCCCTTTGAGTGGCAATCATTTGGTCATGAGCAGGCTCTTCCTGTGGTACCTGTACAGTCGTCTACTCCCACTGGCTGTGATCGCCTCTCATCACAATTTTTATTTTCTTTATCTCCTTAGTTTCTTCCAATGACACCTCCAACATGGCCTTTGCTTTTGCAACTGGTGGTACTATCACCATTATGGTCAAGTATCTTGATGAATCAAGAAGTTTAAAATCAGAGGTCTAGAGTAATTTTAGGGATCCCATTATTTTTCCCATTCCTTCTAGACCTGGTAAATTCAAATTTAGTAGATCTAATCCCTTCGAATTATAGTAGCCTTCCTTTTGTGTTGACTCAAGTTGTACTTTCTATTGGAAATTTGAGCAAGTTTTATTGTCATTGATGTCAAGAGGTTTGATGTCCAATTTTTTTGTCATTAAGGTCAAAAGGTTGATTTCTCCAAAAGGCAAGGAAGTTGTTAAAAAGAAAAGGGTATAATATTTATTTTAAATATTATATGCCTAAAGAGTCTAAAAAGGTTGAAGACCCAAGAAAAGATAAGCAAGTTTAAAAATAAATAATAATATTATAATATTTAATATTATAATACTCGAGCAAAAGGAAGAGATGAAAAATAACAAGGTCCAAGAAATCATTAAAATATTAGATCCTTGACAAGGTCCATTGAGCAAGTTATAAAGGTTGGCAAAGATTTTAATTTATTTAAATTAAAATATTTTAACCTAAGTTTAAAATTTTAATTTAAGAAATTAATGGTGCCAAAGGTTACAATTTTCAATTCAAATTTAAATTCTAATTCAAAGGAGGGCCAATGTGTTTCAATCCAAAGGAAAAGGTATTTAAAGGAAATTATTTTCATTTCCAAAAGTCTAAGAAATTCGAATGCCCATGTGAGAATATAATTCGTGCACTCCATATTGAAAGGAAGAAGAAAAAAGTTTGCACTAAGTTTGAGGTAAAAGCTACGGTATAAAATGAGATGACAAAAGACTTAGTTTCATTCATGTTGGCTAGTACAGACGGTAGTTGGAAAGTGGCTAAGGCACTCGCAAAGGGAAGGTCATGGTTTCAAATCCCACACAGTTCATTTTGGTGAAGGAGGAAGGATTTTTTGTTTTTGACGAAATTCATGAGGGGCAAAATTTAATACGAAGATGTGGATATTTGGTTCACATGTGGGTGTGTAGCCCAAGTGGCAGCCTAGCCTTGGGCTAGGGAATTATGGTGGTATAGATTGCAAGTTCGAGTTTGGGCACTGGTCATTGAAGACATGCACAATATTTTTGTGGGTAAATTATTAAGGTATGCATTTTTGAATTAAATTTTGCCAAAGGTTTTTTGGAAAGTGCAAGTTGTTTTAAAGCCACGTGATATTAAAAAGGGCATGTGTGAAATTTTTTAGGGAGTCATAAGGGTTTTTGATTAAAATTTTATTCTGGGTGCTTAGAAAATAAATAGAATATTGGAGATTATAAGGTGCAAGCAAGGAACTTTATTTTGATGTGTGTTGAATATTAGTTTGAGAGTATTGGATATTAAAAGGTGTAAACAAGGAACTTTATTTTGATGTGTGTTGAATATTATTTTGAGAGTATTGGATATTGTAAGGTATAAAACAAGGAATCTTATTTTGATATATGTTGAATATTATTTTGAAAGTGAAGGAGTGATAAGGTGTATTTGTGACTTGACATTTTATTGTATTTCTTGTATGGTGAAATATTTTTTGAGATAAATATTATTGTGAATATTTTGAGATAGACTGTTGCTATATAACCTAGAATTGGCAAAAGGATTTGGTTGTGAGTAAAATAGGTTTTGAAGATATATCTCTATCAAAGCAAAGAGGTATGGGCACATAATATTTTGTTTGAAATGTTGGAATGAATGTTGTGAAATATAAGGTGGAGTGAAAAGGATTGATAGATATTGTTGGAAATGAATGAGCAAGCTTAAGTGCATTTTGTTGATGAATGATTTGATTTGAGATAGATATTGAGGATTATTTGAGTTAGGGTTTGAAACCCATATTGTGCACTTTGTTTGAAGAATCTTGAAAACACTTGTTTAGGTTAGTGAGCAAGTTGTGTTTCATTGATTGAATGATTAAGTAAAATTATTAAGCATTGGATTTGAGTGAGATTGAAAGTAAATATGCAAACATTAGAAATGTGAAAGTGACAGACTTAATTATTGAGTAGTAAATATTGAGTTTTTTATAGAGTACATCATTTTCTATATGTTTGTGAGGTTAAATTAATTCTGAATAGAATATGTCTAAACTGCTTCAAGTTAAAGGAATTACTTTGAAGATTAGACAAAGCATTTGATAACATTGTGTGCAAGATTTAAGATTAATTGATCATATTTTGTGAGTTGTTTTGAGCATGTATTAAGAGCATATTGGGAAAGTTCTTGAGAGGACTTGAAGGTAGTGTTAGACTTAGAGGGCAAAATCCCCCTTTTTGTTTTCTATTTTTTGGTCCCCCCTATTTTGCTTAAGGGTACACAAGGTGGTGCACCCAAGTTTGAGCCCATACGCTCCACTCTCCAATGGAGCACAAAAAAATTATGAGGGTACACAATCTTGTGCATCCGAAGTCAGGCCCATGTGCTCCACAAATGGAGCACATGAAAGTCCCTTCGAGTGCACAAAGTCGTGCACCTAACTTTAGCCCATGCGGTCCATTGGAGAATGGAGCACACAAAAGTGTCCAAGGGTTGCATGAATTCATGCACTCCACTTTGAGTCTACGTGCTCCATGGGAGCATGGGGCGCATAAGGTTTTCTAAGGGTGCATGACTCTGTGCACCCCAAGTCGAGTCAACACCCTCCATTTCAATGGAGCACACGAAGATCTTGATGAGTGCATAAGGTTGTGTGCTCATGTAGAGTCTATGCGCTCTATTATAAAGTGGAGTGCATGAAATGTCCTAGAGGTGCACAACTTCACACACCCCTATCCCACCCATGTGATCCACTCTAATAGAGCACATACGAGTTTTTGGGGTGCACAAATCTGTGTCCCCAATCACCAGTCCACATGATCCACTCTGAAGTGGAGTGTGTGAAGTTCCAAAGGGCACACGAGTCTGTGCACCTCAAGTTGTGTTCATGTGCTCCAATCTAATGGAGCACACATGGGTCTAATTAGGTGCACAAAGTTGTGCATCCACCTATGGGTTCATGCACTCTAAGAACGGAGCACATAAGGGTCTTGAGGGTGCATAGTCTCGTGCAACCCATTGTTGTACATGTGCTCCACTCCCTTAGAGCACATGAAAGTTTTGCGAGTGCCTAAGATCATATGCCCACATTGGGGTCTGTGCACTCCATTCCCCTAATGGAGCACATAAATTTTTGTTGAGTACATGAATCCATGCACCCAATACTATTTGAGGTACATGAAGATTTAATAAGGCATAGATTTTGTGTGCTCTTCCCCAAAAAGTTGTGTGCCTTGCTCAAGCTACAACGTGTCCTAAGATCTCCTCACACTGTAATTCAACCAAGTGGGTGTAAAAAGTAGGCAATATGCATCAAATAAGGAGAGTGATGTGGTAAGCTCAACCCCATGACACGACCAATAATAAAGCCTTGAGGAATGAAAAGCATGCACTCCACCTAAGAAAATTAAATGCATGCTCTTTAAATGAAAGGTGGTAGACCTTTCCCTGTACCATTAGCATAAACATGCATGCAGAGATTTTTTTCGATGAGGTCTAGCACAAATATTCAAAAACCCTTTTTGTTCATGAATACACATTACAATGGCTTCCACCAGTGCGGCCATAGCAGGAGTACCTAATGTTAATACCCGAATTGGAAGAATTACTGAGATGTGGCCAATTACCAAAAGGGTAGGGATAACCCAAGACCCAAATGCAATGACTAATCCACCTGATTTAGGTAGAGATATTATGGCAAACCAATAATGGAAGGTGGAAGGAGTAACAATTTATAGTTTCAGTCCTACTGAGGAAGATAGCCAACACCATTCCACATTATTAAGAAGAATTATGAGGGCACACCAGGATAGCAGTGAGACCAACCTAGTTTCCAATAAGTGGAATACCAACCTGGATTGGTTAACTTGCTCAAGGGTGTACCACTCCTCAAACCTCCTAGCATGGTTAGTAGTGGCCTATGACTCCAAAAGTAGAACCATTCATGACCATAGAAATCAAGTCGTGGCCAGGATAACAACCAATAGAATTGGGAGGGTGTTCAGTCTCGCTACAACCTCATGGGTCCTAGACTTTCACATGCTCACCCTCCAAGCCAATTACATGCTGAACACTACATTCCTAGATATTATCTTGAAGAGAGGTAAAAATAGGTCTCCTAGCTTTCCAATTCACAAATTCCTCCTCAAGCGCTGGGCACAAGATTACGCTGATATGATAAACCTGGTGTTGGGCACCAAAAATCTGGAGTTGATTACAAAAGAAGTTATGTTCCTAATTATCCAGTGCAACAGGACTGATAAAATGCCTCTCTACTAATGGAAAGATGTCATTAGTGACAACATGGACAAAGAACTAGTGAAATTATAGGCAACCATACTGGCTGATAAATAAGAGCTCCCCCATTTTCCTATTACTCATTTTTTACTCATCTGGTTATAGCACAATTTGATAAAGATTTTATGACTTGATTAGGAGTAATTGCTATCACTATATAATATGTGTTGTATTTACAAGAAGGGTGTTCAGGTTACGCAACATTATTTGGAAACGTCCTCTTAGTAGTACACACCTGCCTATGTGGAATTGAACGTAATAGACTTGGGGTCGAGGTGAGAAATTTTTTACATGAAGCCAGGGTAGGAGATTTCTTCTATATGAAAGAATTCTCTTATATCAAAATATATGGTTCCAAATTTCCCCCAAAGGCATTTCCAAAGCATTTCCCAACCTCAATTGTTATCCTGGAGATAACCCAACAAATTGTCAAGGAAGTTAAAATTAGATACCTCAGGAAGAAGGGGAGTGTGCCATGGTTGCCCATTCCTTGCTCGATGGGCCCTTATACATATTTAGACCACTTTGCAATGATGCAGGCCATATGGAACATGGACACCTACTGCTTCCTCAAAGTTACATGGAGATCCTATGACCCCGATGGCCACCATAGGTGGGCTATTATTGGAAAGCTTGCTCTCCTGCAAGTTACTCATAGGGGGACAACTTTGAAGATGATATGTTGAAGGCCATCAAAGAAAACCAATCATTGGAAGGGGTATGGAAAATGAGTAGAAGACCTTATAGCAAGCTAGAAGTAGTTAGAGATTATGGTTTCGAGCTGAGACTACACCGAGAATTGTTAGTGGATAAGGTGGTGCCATTGGTCCTAGATGCTCCCCTAGAAGAATTCTAGGACCCCACTTTCTATGTGGTTCATCAAGATACTGACCTGTTTGAGGTTACAATAAAAATAGTAGATGAAGCACAACAAGAGCAAGAAAAAATTCTCTCTTCCTCCAGTTCTTCCATTTCCACATTAAAAGGGAAAGAGTTGGTCACTTACTCCTCGCAGCACTCACAGAGTTTGACTTCATCAGTTCAAACACTGATGTGCCTATCCAAGCAGTCCAATGTGGTAGTGGGATAGCCCTCGTTGTTCACCACCACCTTGATGATCAACCAAGAAGAATATCCTATTCCCCCTAGGGCTTTGAAGAAAATACAAGAAGTAGGGGGATTATCCAATGTGCTCAGGGAATATGAATTCCAAGAGAGAAGTCCCTCACTATCCCCCACTAGGAAGAAAGCTAGAGTTGAGTCTTCTACTATGGACACAAAAAATTTCACACTGACGAGAGTGAGGGACACTCTCCAGTTCACTATAAATGAAGAATATCAAATACAAGACACAAAGGAACAAAGGTATCCTAGTAAAGGAGTGAGAAGGCCCTGGGAGACAATTGTACATGGAACATGCAACGTGTCCACTGCTACATTTGACATCCCTCTACCATCGAGCCTAAAGGTAACAACCATTGATATCGATAAAGGCATAATAAAGGTAAAGGCTAGTCCTATGGACATGATGAAGTCCCATGTAGCCTCTCAAGTACAGGTGGTAGTAGTAGTGGAAAAAGAGATGGAATATTTAAATACCAAGGCTATAGAGGTGGGCCAACTAAAGCTTCAAGTGAAGCAACTTCAGGCTGAGGTCGATCATTTAAAATAGATTCCATCTCCCTCCCAAGCCATTGCTACACAGGCCAGTGACCACTTTGGGTCTGTTGATGAATTTAAACAAGAAATGAAGGAGAAGATACTAGAGAAGGTGGAGGATCTTACCTCCATATTTTATAACATCTATACCACCAAACACACCACTGGACTCTTGTGCAAACAATTGCAACAAGCATATCATAGGGTAAATGCAATATTACCTGTATACAAAAGGTTCATGGAAATCTATGTAGAGATCAATGGAGGAGCAGTTACATTGGGATATGGAACTATTTGTTTCTTTGTAGAATAATACTCTAAATTTTGTGTGTATCTACAGAATAGGTACAATTGGCTCCTCTGGAATAAGGAATTTATCGACACAAAATAGGAGGTTGAATATGAAATGCATGATTATGGTTTTACATTAAGTGAATTCATCTAAACTCCTGACATTAAGGAGTTTGTGCTCAATAAAATACAAAATTTTGACTTTGGTCCTGATGGAAAATTATCAAAATAGTTTACAACTTTGGTGCAAATGGTTGACCGCTTATATGTCTTCACCAAAAATACCATGGAGTGGGCCAAATAAAGGGTGAATAAAGTCACACAAGATCTCAACTTATTAATATTCACCTTAACCTTCCATAAAAAATCATGGGACCACATTGATCAAAGTTTATAGGACCTCGAAAGGGAAGGAGTGGGACCCAACTCACTAGGAAGAGCACACGAACCAAGTGCAACACAACCACCTACCCAGGGTAGTGGGAGAGGTAGTGCACAGCCTCAGCCACCACCTGCATAAATAGAAATATGTGGGCTACATTCTCATTTTTTATTACATCCTACTTTGGGAAGAAGCGATATTGGACCAGCTAGAGAAAGTAGTTGTTGGGTTCCAAACACTGGTGAATTTATCCTATATTTATCACATTACTTATCATTTAATTTATCAATCCAGGGAACTCGTAATCTTGTGAAGGGTCATGGTTGAGACTAGTCGCACTACCATTTTAAAGATGATCCGTTCAACTACTATTGGGGGTGTTTGTATAACATCAATAAGATCGTCTGCCTCAATAAAATACTCACTCATAAATAATAATGCAAATGAAATAAACATGTGGAATGAATGTGCTTCTTATAAATAAATACACCTTTAAGCTTAAACCTAAGACATAAACATATTACAATGCATAATGAAATTACGTAAATAACTAAGAGGGGAGGAATACTGGCTTGGAGTGGGCCCGAGCTCCAAGCAGATCCTTCCTGATAATTCTCACAAATGAGGTGCTGCTAACGAACGTTCAACTTTATTAATAATGCAATGGAATATTACATACAACAATGCTCTATCAAATATGTCTCTCCTGCTATAGGGAAGTCTATGTGTTTATATACTACACACACAAATATTCCTGCAATAGTTCTATTACAGCCGACATCTCGATTCAGCCTAAACTGGGATAGTTTGGTTACTGCAACTAGCACACGATAAACAACTCTACGTCATCTCCTAGTAATCGTATGATCTCTACTTCATTATGGTTTGGCCTCATAAGTGGTTACGTGTTCACCCACTCTGGATGGAATAACTCATTCATCCATGGTTCCCCATAAATGATGTGGAAAGGTGGTCAACAGGGTCCTTCTCCAACCGTTGTGATCAACACGCATAATTCGGGTATCAGCCTTAGTAAGGCACCTAACTCAGTAAGGTGCTTACTTGAGTAAGGTGCCTACCTCGATAAGGCACCTTCCTTAGTAAGGCTCCTAACTCAGTAAGGTGCCTACTTCAGTAAGGCACCTACCTCATGTTGGCAATTTTGGGTTTGAGATCCTAGCTTCTTGTCTATGAGTTGAAATTGATGTCAAAAGGAAATGGCATTAATGTTAAGAGGATGTGTTGGCTTCAAAGGTGGAATATTCCAAGAGAATATTTTTAAGAGAATCCAGAGAGATTCCATTGGCAATGGTTTTTATTAAAACCAATGGAGGTTCTCTTTATTATTTATTTAATTATTATTTAAAACCCTTCAAGGTTTTAATTAATTAATTATTTAATTAATTAAGGGAGAAATTATTTTTAATTTATTAAAAATACTTTAAGGGTTTTTAAACCCTTTAGAAAGCAAATTTCGATTAAATTCGAAATTACTTTTCTTTGCAGCCGACGTGTTCTAAAGTCCACGTATGGACTATAAATATGAGAAGGTTCCTAAGGTTAAACTCACTTGGAAAAATCAAAGGCAATTAATTGGTTTGGCTGCGATCGAATGTTCTGTTTACGTTGCGAAAGAGGAGAGCTCGTGGTTTGAAAAGCTTTCGAAAAGCTTGACCATTTATGTGGAAGGAAGTTCGTCTTGGACTTCATAAGCCCCTTGTGGGCTAGTGGCAGTGAAGGCTGCATTTGGGCCTTGCGTAGGCGGAGGTCTGCATTTCGATCCCCGCAGAGGGAGCTGTGCATGGATTAGTCACGTTTTTATTAAAACGTGTTTTGTGCCATGAATTTCAGATTCTTCAAGAGCAGCCATTATAAGGTGTGATTATTTTCTTGATATGATTTTTTGGCATTGTTTAGCATTGTTTAAATGACATAGGAGAAATAAGGGGATATTTCTTTGGTTGTATTTTTGAGATTAGTCTTTTGCTATGCTAAATTTAAAAATGGAGATATAAGGTGTAAGTTTTGGTTGTTGTGTTTTTGGCTTCTTTGGTGGTTGTTTTTAAAAGAAGAGGAGCTAAAATGTGTATTAAGGAAAGTTTTTATATATGCTCATTTATATTGGTTCTAACCCTAATTTGGTTGGAATTTTGAGGGTTGTGTGTGGTGACAGCTTTAAGGATCAATTTTCTTCTACTCCAAAAAGGTATGGGCACATTTTCCTTATGAGTATGATTGGTGTATGTTTTTCTAAAATAAGGTTGGAGTGAAAATGTTTTCAACTAGGTTTCCTTTGGTTGGGTGTAAATCCTATTTTCTGGTTTGTTGAAGACTTCTTATGCATTGTTATCCTTGATGAGAGTTTTTGTGAATGCATAATTCTGGTTTGAGGTAGTGGAAGCATTGTGCAATAGGGTTTATATTTGTGAGTCTAGCTACTTGCATTGAGTTGGTGGAACCCTTGGTTGGCTGTTTTGAGTTTGATGGTTGAGTTGCTTCCATAGAGGTTGTTTGATCAAGTTATTGCTTTACTTGATTCATGATATTGGGCTTACTCCATTGAGTTGATTTGAGCAAGTTATTCTTTGCATTTGGTGATATTGTGTTGGTGGTTGTTTTGTTCAAATATCTTTGGAGGGAAAATGATTTCTACTTGTTTCCTTTTCTTGTGATGATTGGTTGAATGCTTCAAGGTTGATGTTGAGTTGAATGGTGTTGGTTGACTAAACATTGTTTGATGAGCATTGTTGTTGAAACCCTAATTGATGGTGAAAATAACATGAGTATCATTGTTATGTGATTCTTTGCATAGTTGGCAATTGTTGGGGTTTCATGTTATTGAAAGAAAACATTTTATCCTATCCATTTTAGATATTGAGTTGAGTTTTTAGATTTGAGATTGAGATTGAGCTGAGTTGATTTGAGTTGAGTTTCGAGATTGGTATTTGAGTATAGAACATATTGAGTCTCTAACAATTCTCTTTATGCTTCTATGAGTTTGACAAATCACATTGGGTCTCTAAAAATTCACTTTGTGATTTCCTACTAAGAAAGTTTTTCTTGGTGAGCTTGTTGAGTTTTTGGACAGGTTCCAGTGGACTTGTGAGCAGTTTTTGGATAGGTTCTGATGGGGAGTTGTGATCAGATTTGGACAGGTCCTAGCAGAGGACTTGTGAGCTGAGTTTGATAGTTCTATCAGAGAACTTGAGGACAGAGGTGCATTGGTTCTATGAGAAGAACCTGAGGATAGTTGGCAAGTCTTTAAGAAGGCTTGTATGCAGAGGATTGATTTGTTTAAGAGTTGGACAAATCTGACAGACAGAGGAAGACTTGTACTAAACTGATTGACTGTGTTTGGTACAGGTTGCTGAGCTGCTTTGGACATGATCATAGAAGGCAAAGGTCTCTTAGGCTAAGAATTGAGGATAGGAGGTCTTCAGTGGAAAGGAGTTCCACGTGATGGCAAGAGGTAGAGGCAGTTGATATTCTGAGGGATCATTTATAGAGCAGAGGGGAAGGTATCTCCTTTGAGCAGAGGCTCATAAATTCTGATTGGGGGAAGGTATCTCCTTTGAGTAGAGGCTCATAAATTATGATTGGGGGAAGGTATCTTCTTTGGGCCGAGGCTCATAAATATTGTAATTGGGAAGGATTCCCAAAGAACTTTGAGATAACTTTTAGAGAAAAGTTTTGTGGACGTAGCTCGACCATTCTGGGTGAACCACGTTAAAATTGGTGTCACTTTGTGGATGATATTGTGCATTGCTTTGATATTATTTTGGGTATATTGCTTTATTGTTTTGAAGTATAAAGGAAAAAGTAAAAAGAGGTCTTATACTGTTCACCCCCCCTCTTAGTATAAGCTTGTGTTCTTCAATTGGTATCAGAGCGGGTGCCTTCGAAAAGTTTAACAACTTGAAGGAAAAGCTAGTAAAGAACACAATGGATCATTCAAGTGGCAATGCAAGCACCTATTCTTGATGGGTCAGATTTTGGTCTTTGGAGTGCAAGGATGAAGGTTCATCTAATGGCACTTGGTAATGAGGTTTGGGAAGTGATTGAAGATGAGTACACTATTTCTGAACATGGTCCTAATACTAAATAAGAAAGGCTCCTACATCATGAAGAACACAAGCTTATATTGAGAGGGGGGTGAACAGTATAAGACCTCTTTTACTTTTTCTTTTATATTTCAAAATAGTAAAGCAATATACCCAAAGCAATATCAAATCAATGCACAAAATCATCCACAAAGTGACATCAATTTTAACGTGGTTCACCCAGAATGGCTGGGCTACATCCACAAAAATTTTCTCTAAAAGTTATCTCAAAGTTCTTTGGGAATCCTTCCCAATTACAATGTTTATGAGCCTCGGCTCAAAGGAGATACCTTCCCCCAATAAGAATTTATGAGCCTCTTCTCAAAGGAGATACCTTCCCCTCTGCTCTAGAAATGATCCCTCAGAAGATCAACTGCCTCTACCTCTTGCCAGCACGTGGAACTCCTTTCCATCGAAGACCTCTTGTCCTCAATGCTTAGCCTAAGAGACCTTTGCCTTCTATGATCACGTCCATAGTAGCTCAGCAACCAAATATGTTCTCAGGTTATTTCTCAAAGAACCAATGCACCTCTATCCTCAAGTAGCAGCACTCCACATACGTCTTTGCCCTTGTGCTCTCTTTGCGCAATCACAGTCGCACTTGATCGAACTTCAACCTTTGCACCTCTACACAATCACAGCGACACTGTCTTCGCACACTCTACTTCCTTTGTGATCTTTCACACTTAGAATGATTCAATGAAATGCACTCTGCACACTATGATCGAATTTTGCACTTTGCTCTCAGTGATCAAACTTCTTGCTCCGTGCACTATCTACGAACATCCCACTTCAACAACACATACATTCCCCCTTCAACTCTCCAAAAAACCCTCCTTTTATAACAAAATTTTCATGATGAAAACTTTAATCTTAGTCAGCTGTTATACCAAATGCAAACCCTAATCTTTGTCGGCTGCAAGCCCTAATCTTCGTCGGCTAAAATTTGACTTTGTCGGCTTCACTGCCTCTGTAACTCTTCTGTAGCTTTTGTCGTGAAAATACATGTCGTGATATCATGACACCTTTGCAACCGTACACTTTATTTTGTCTTTTGTCATGATATCATGACACTTCAGCCCTTGTTGACTTCAACTAAGCTCTTGTCACAAAATTGTGACACTTTTGCCTCTGCAAACTTCATCTTTACTTCTGTCACGATATTGTGACACTTATGTCTTCATAGCCTTCCTCTCTACTTTTGTTGCAAAATCATGACACTTCTCCTATAGAAGACCTGCATTCTGTTTCTGTCATGAAATCATGACACTTTCTCCAACCGAATGCTGTCATCTCAATCTGTCACGAAATCATGACACTTTCTGCATCTGTTTGCTTTCTCTTCAACTTGTCGCAAAAATGCGACATTTCTTATTTCGAAACCTTTCCTTTGCTGCATGTCGCGAAATCATGATAGTTCTTACTTGGAACATTTTCATCTTCAGCATGTCACAAAATTGTGACGGTTCTCACTTTGAACTCTGTAGCATGTTGCAAAATCGTGACACTTTTCGTGTTACTTTCTCTCTCTTTGAACTTGTCATGAAATCATGACATTTCACACTACAGACTCTCTCTTATACATTATGTCGTGAAATCATGACACTTTTTCTTTTGGACTCTCTCTCCTGCAATATGTCATGAAATCATGACACTTTTTCGTCTATACAACCTTCCTTACAATATGTCCCGAAATCGTGACACTTTTCCTTCTCTGCCTTCCTGCTCTTTTCAAGTTGCAAAAATGCAACATGTCGTGAAATCGTGACACTTTCCACCTTGCTCTCTTTCTCTGCCAACATGTCGTGAAATCACGACAATTTTTCCACTTGCCTTTTTCTCTGCCAACATGTCACGAAATCGTGACAGTTTTTCCTGCTTCTTCTCTCTCTTCCAACATGTCGCGAAATCGTGACGCTTTTCCCTGCTTCTTCTCTCTCTTCCAACATGTCACGAAATCGTGACAGTTTTCCCTGCTTCTTCTCTCTCTTCTAACATGTCGTGAAATCGTGACAGTTTTTCCAACTCTTTCTCTCTCCTCTAACATGTGAAATCATGATTATTTTTCTTGCCTGGTGTATATGTCGCGATATTGCGACACTTTTTTTACTTGTCGTTTTCTTTGATCTTTTGCAAAAGGGCTACTATGGTCTTCTTGGAAACTCACTGTCCATGCTATGAATAACCTTTGAACTTGTCATGCCGTAACCTTCATCAAAACAAATTATTTGACATTAAATCAAATTCCTTCAAGAGCTTCTTGACATCAATGACAACTTATACATTTGAGCAAAGGCAATGTACCCAAAGTACCCAAAATTGCCAACAATATCCCCCTTTGTCATTGATGGCAAACCTTTACTGAAAACACTTCTCAAGAGCCAAAACTAAAACCAACTGTGCTAACAACTAAGAAACTGTGCCCACAACTGAGAATATTCCTTTGAAGTTTTTATCCCCCTGACTTGAAGCTTTCCTCTTCACTTTGAAGCTCTCCCCCTTACTCATATCTCTCCCCCTTTGTCATCAATGGCAAAAGGTCACCTTTGGGGCTCGGGACTAAGAATGAGCCTCTTAGCTTAGTCCCTCCCCCACCTCTTCATGAGGTGATTAATTCTTGGGTGGGAGTAAAACTCCCATTAGGCACTGATCATCATCAACGTCTATCACTTCCTTTCCAGGACTTCTCTTGAACTCTTTGTCCATATTCCTGTTCCTGTTCCTGTCACTGTTCTTGTTTTTGTTATCATTCCTATTCTTATCCATGACTTGATCCTTGTACCTATTCATATCACTATTCCTGTTGCTATACCTTGGAAGTTTAGCTCTACACTGTCTAGCTATGTGACCTTCATTGTTGCACTTATAACAAGTAACAATGTTATTTCTTTTAGGCATACCTGTTCTTTGAATCCGCCTATTCTGACTAACCCTGTTCCTATTATTAGCCTTGCAGAAAATTGCCTTATGCCCAAACTATTTACAAGAGTAGCAATACCATTGAAAGAAATTACCACCTCTGAAACTGTCATTTACCTTCCTTACTTGAGTCATGCAATGCGAAGCCATGTGACCAAACCTGTGACACGCAAAACATCTGCCTTGAAATTTTCCTTTATTTGACCTCTTGGGTCCTAAAAACTTCTTCTTCTCATCCTGAATTCTATTTTCTATTTCTATGCATCTATCATTCAAGAACTCATGATTTGAAATACTTTCCTCTTTAGAACTCTCTTCCTTTTGGAGTCTCTTACTAGACTTTCCAGCTTGTTCCTTGTGTGGCTTAACAAAACCAAGGCCTGTTTTATCTGTTGTATTTCTTTGACCTTTGATGAGTGACTTAACCTTTTTGGAGCTATCTTGAAACCTGTAAAGCTTATCCTTGTACTCTTTAGTTTCCTCTTTCAAAGAAGCCATTTTCTATTCTAACTCACTATACTCAAGAACCTTAGACTCTAACTCATCCTTGAGTTCCTGTGTCTTAGCCATAGAGAAGTCAAGACTTTCTATAAGATCATCTCTCTCCATACAACATTCATCTAACCTATCCTTGAGTCTAGCATTCTTCTTTCTTTCCTTTTTCAAAGCACTAAGAGTGTTAGTAAGTTCACTTTCAAGATCCTTTATTTGTTTTCTTTCTGAATCATCAAAGCCTTTTTCGGATTTATTATCACTAGAGGTGCTACCTTTTTCAAAAACAATACAAGCATCTTCCTTATAGTTTTTTGAAGCATTCTCATACATACTAGAAATCAAATCATTATTTGTACAATCATCCTCAAGGTGACCAAAATTTCCACATCCAAGACATTTCATGATAATGAATCTATGTTTTGGTTCTTCCCCTTTTTTTGATATGAACAACATCTCATTTTCATCATCACTTGAAGAACTTTCACTATCACTACTAGAACACTTACTTGCTTTGTATAGGTAGAAACTCTTCTTGTGCTTGTGAGAATACCTATTTCCTTGATTGTTGTGCTCATATTTGTTCTTCCTGTGATGCTTGTGCTTTTCAAAATCCTTGCTCTTAGAATCCTGTTTATCTTCATCACTTTCATTCTTGGGAACAGTACAGTCAGTAGCATAATGACCAAACTTTCCACAATTGAAACTTCTTATATTTTTCATACTTTTGTGCTTTCTAGAGAACTTGCCTTTCTTGCTATAATATGCCTCTTCATCACTAGAAGACTCATCACTCTCTTGAAGCTGTTTACCCTTGGATTTCTTGGTAGCCTTGAAAGCTACCTCTTTCTTAACATCAACCTTCACTTGAGTTCTCAACTCAAATGCTGCAAGTATACTATGGAGCTCATCCTTTTTCAACTTATCCAAATCTTTAGCTTCCTCAATAGCAAAAATATTTTCACTAAATCTATTCGGAAGAGATCTTAAAATCTTATCACAAACATCATTTTCAGCAAGCTCAAGACCTGTCTTTCATGGAGTTAACAACCTCATCCATACGAAGCATGTAGTAACTAATATTTTCATCATCATTCATCTTGAGTTGTTCAAACATACCTTTGAAGTGTCTCAACTTGGCCTTTTTGACATTTGTATCACCTGTATGAACCACCTGCAACTGTTTCCACATTTCACTAGCTGTATTGCAGTGAATCACTTTGGTGAGATCTACTTTCTATAAGCCTTTCAGGATTGCATTCATTGCTTTTGAATTGTTGTGATGTAGGATCCTTTCTTCTTTAGTATTTGGACCATGTACAGGAATAGTGTACTCATCCTCAATTACTTCCCATACCTCATTACCAAGTGCCATTAGATGAACCTTCATACTTGCACTCCAAAGACCAAAATATGACCCATCAAGAATAGGTGCTGCATTGCCACTTGAATAATCCATTGTGTTCTTTTCTAGCTTTTCCTTCAAGCTGTTAAACTTTTCGAAGACACCCGCTCTGATACCAATTGAAGAACACAAGCTTATACTGAGAGGGGGGGTGAACAGTATAAGACCTATTTTTACTTTTTCTTTTATATTTCAAAATAGTAAATCAATATACCCAAAGCAATATCAAAGCAATGCACAAAATCATCCACAAAGTGACATCAATTTTAATGTGGTTCACCCAGAATGCCTGGGCTACATCCACAAAACTTTTCTCTAAAATTTATCTCAAAGTTCTTTGAGAATCCTTCCCAATTACAATTTTTATGAGCCTCGGCTCAAAGGAGATACCTTCCCCCAATCAGAATTTATGAGCCTCTGCTCAAAGGAGATACCTTCCCCTCTGCTCTAGAAATGATCCCTCAGAAGATAAACTGCCTCTTTCTCTTGCTAGCACGTGGAACTCCTTTCCACTGAAGACCTGCTGTCCTCAATGCTTAGCCTAAGAGACCTCTACCTTCTATGATCACGTCCACAGTAGCTCAAAAACCAAATCTATTCTCAGGTTCTTTCTCAAAGAACCAATGCACCTCTGTCCTTAAGCAACAACACTCCACATTCATCTTTGCCCTTTGTGCTCTCTACGCCCTCTGCTCTCTTTGCATAATCACCACCGCACTTGATCGAACTTCAACCTTTGCACCTCTACGCAATCACAGTGACACTATCTTCGCACACTCTAATTCCTTTGCGATCTTTCACACTTAGAATGATTCGACGAAATGCACTCTACACACTACGATCGAATTTTGCACTCTACTCTCGATGATCGAACTTCTTGCTCTGCGCACTATCTACGAACATCGCACTTCAAAAACACATACATTCACCACTTCAACTCTCCAAATAGCCCTCCTTTTATAACAAAATTTTCATGATGAAAACTTTAATCTTAGTCGGTTGTTATACCAAATGCAAACCCTAATATTCATCGATTGCAAGCCCTAATCTTTGTCGACTAAAATTTGACTTTGTCAGCTTCACTGCCTCTGTAACTCTTCTATAGCTTCTACCGTGAAAATAAAACATGTCGCGATATCGCGACACCTTTGAAACCATACACTTTCTTTTGGCTTTTGTCACGATATCGTGACACTTCAGGCCTTGTCGGCTTCAACTAAGCTCTTGTCGTGAAATCGTGACACTTCGGCCTCTATAGACTTTGTCTTTACTTCTATCGTGATATCATGACACTTATGTATTCATAGCCTTCCTCTCTACTTTTATCGTGAAATTGTGACACTTCTCCTATAGAAGACCTGCATTTTGTTTTTGTCGCAAAATCATGACACTTTCTCCAACCAAACGCTGCCATCTCAATCTGTTCAGAAATCATGACACTTTTTGCATCTGTTTGCTTTCTCTTCAACTTGTCGTGAAAACATGACATTTCTTACTTCAAAACCTTTCCCTTGCTACATGTCATGAAATCGCGATAGTTCTTACTTGGAACATTTTCATCTTCAGCATGTCGCAAAATTGAGATGGTTCTCACTTCAAACTCTGTAGCATGTCATGAAATTGTGACACTTTTTGTGTTATTTTCTCTCTCTTCGAACTTGTCGTGAAATCGTGACAGTTCACACTGTAGACTCTCTCTTTTGCATTATGTCACGAAATCGTGACACTTTTTCTTTTGGAATCTCTCTCCTACAATATGTCATGAAATCGTGACACTTTTTCGTCTGTACAACCTTCCTTGCAATATGTCGTGAAATCGTGACACTTTTCCTTCTCTACCTTCCTGCTCTTTTCAAGTCATGAAAATGTGACATGTCGCAAAATCGTGACACTTTCCACCTTGCTCTCTTTCTCTGCCAAAATGTCGTGAAATCACGATAGTTTTTCCACTTGCATTTTTCTCTGCCAACATGTCATGAAATCATGACAGTTTTTCCTGCTTCTTCTCTCTCTTCCAACATGTCACGAAATCGTGACAGTTTTCCCTGCTTCTTCTCTCTCTTCTAACATGTCACAAAATCATGACAGTTTTTCCAGCTCTTTCTCTCTCCTCTAACATGTCGCAAAATTGTGACTATTTTTCTTGCCTGCTATATATGTCGCGATATCGCGACACTTTTCTTACTTGTCATTTTCTTTGATATTTTGCAAAAGGGCTACTATGGTCTTCTTGGAAACTCACTGTCCATGCTCTAAATAACCTTTGAACTTGTCATGTCGTAACCTTCATCAAAACAAATTATTTGACATTAAATCAAATTCCTTCAAGAGCTTCTTGACATTAATGACAACTTATACATTTGAGCAAAGGCAATGTACCCAAAGTACCCAAAATTGCCAACACATCACAACAATTCAAAAGCAATGAATGCAATCCTGAAAGGCTTACAGAAAGCAGATCTCACCAAAGTGATTCACTGCAAGACAACTAGTGAAATGTGGAATCAGTTGAAGGTGGTTCATACAGGTGATACAAATGTCAGAAAGGCCAAGTTGAGACACTTCAAAGGTATTTTTGAACAAATCAAGATGAATGATGATGAAAATATTAGTGACTACATGCTTCGTATGGATGAGGTTGTTAACTGTATGAAAGACTTAGGTCTTGAGCTTGCTGAAAATGATGTTTGTGATAATATTTTAAGATCTCTTCCTAATAGATTTAGTGAAAAGATTTTTGCTATTGAGGAAGCTAAAGATTTGGATAAGTTGAAAAAGGATGAGCTCCATAGTATACTTGCAGCATTTGAGTTGAGAACTCAAGTGAAGGTTGATGTCAAGAAAGAGGTAGCTTTCAAGGCTACCAAGAATTCCAAGGGTAAATAGCTTCAAGATAGTGATGAGTCTTCTAGTGATGAAGAGGCATATTACAGCAAGAAAGACAAGTTCTTTAGAAAACACAAAAGTATGAAAAATATAAGATGTTTCAATTGTGGAAAGTTTGGTCATTATGCTACTGACTGTTCTGTTCCCAAGAATGAAAGTGATGAAGATAAACAGGATTCTAAGAGCAAGGATTTTGAAAAGCACAAGCATCACAGGAAAAAAAAATATGAGCACAGCAATCAAGGAAAGAGGTATTCTCATAAGCACAAGAAGAGTTTCTACCTAGACAAAGCAAGTAAGTTTTCTAGTAGTGATAGTGAAAGTTCTTCAAGTGATGATGAAAATGAGATGTTCATATCAGAAAAAGAGGAAGAACCGAAACATAGATTCATTATCATGAAATGTCTTAGATGTGGAAATTTTGGTCACCTTGAGGATGATTGCACAATAATGATTTGGTTTCTAGTATGTATGAGCATGCTTCAGAAAACTATAAGGAAGATGCATGTATGGTTTTTGAAAAGGGTAGCACCTCTAGTGATAAGAAATCTGAAAAAGGCTTTGATGATTCAAAATGAAATCAAATAAAGGATCTTGAAAGTGAACTTATTAGTGCTCTTAGTGTTTTGAAAAAGGAAAGAAAGAAGAATGCTAGACTCAAGGATAAGTTAGATGAATTTTGTATGGAGAGAGATGATCTTATAGAAAGTCTTGACTTCTCTATAGCTAAGACACAAGAACTCAAGGATGAGTTAGAGTCTAAGGTTCTTGAGTATAATGAGTTAGAACAGAAAATGGCTTCTTTGAAGAGGAAACTAAAGAGTACAAGGATAAGCTTTACAGGTTTCAAGATAGCTCCAAAAAGGTTAAGTCACTCATCAAAGGTCAAATAAAGACAACAAAAAAATAGGCCTTGGTTTTGTCAAGCCACACAAGGAACAAGTTGGAGAGTCTAGTAAGAGACTCCAAAAGGAAGAGAGTTCTGATGAGGAGAGTATTTCAGAGAAAGAGTCCTTGAGTGATAGATGCACAAAAATAGAAAATAGGAAACAGAAAAATGGGAGAAAGTTTACAGGACCTAGAAGGTCATTTACAGGAAAGTTTAATGGTAGATGTTTTGCTTGTCATAGGTTTGGTCACATGGCTTCACATTGCATGACTCAAGTAAGGAAGGTAAATGACAGTTTCAGAGGTGGTAATTTCTTTCAAGGGTATTGCTACTCTTGTAAATAGTTTGGGCATAAGGAAATTTTTTGCAAGGCTAATAATAGGAATAGGGTTAGTCAGAACAGGTGGATTCAAAGAACAGGTATGCCTAAAAGAAATAACATTGTTACTTGTTATAAGTGCAACAATGAAGGTCACATAGCTAGACAGTGTAGAGCTAAACTTCCAAGGTACAGGAATAGGAACAATGGTATGAACAGGTCCAAGGATCAAGGCATGGATAAGAACAAGAATGATAATAGGAACAAGAATAGTGACAGGAATAGGAATAGGAATATGGACAAGGAGAACAAGAGAAGACATGGTAAGGCAACTATAGACACTGATGATGATCAGTGCATGTTGGGAGTTTTACTCCCACCCCGGAATTAAACACCTCAACAGGAGGTGGGGGAGGGACTAAGCTAAGAGGCTCATTCTTAGTCCCAAGCCCCAAAGGTGACCCTTTGCCATTGATGACAAATGGGGAGAGATATGAGTAAGGGGGAGAGCCTCAAGACAGGGGGAGCTGTTTATGTTGAGTTTCGTGTTGTTGAGAAGCATGGTTTGCCATCAATGACAAAGGGGGAGATTGTTGGCAATTTTGGATTTGAGATCCTAGCTTCTTGTCTATGAGTTGTCATTGATGTCAAAAGGAAATGGCATTAATGTTAAGAGGATGTGTTGGCTTCAAAGGTGGAAGATTCCAAGAGAATATTTTTAAGAGAATCCGGAGAGATTCCATTGGCAATGGTTTTTATTAAAACCAATGGAGGTTCTCTTTATTATTTATTTAATTATTACTTAAAACCCTTCAAGTTTTTAATTAATTAATTAAGGGAGAAATTATTTTTAATTTATTAAAAATATTTTAAGGGTTTTTAAACCCTTTAGAAAGCAAATTTCAATTAAATTCAAAATTACTTTTCTTTGTAGCCGACGTGTTCTAAAGTCCACGTATGGACTATAAATATGAGAAGGTTCCTAAGGTTAAACTCACTTGGAAAAATCGAAGGCAATTAATTGGTTTGGCTACGATCGAATGTTTTGTTTACACTGCGAAAGAGGAGAGCTCGTGGTTTGAAAAGCTTTCGAAAAGCTTGACCGTTTATGTGGAAGGAAATCTGTCTTGGACTTCGTAAGCCCCTTGTGGGCTAGTGGAAGCAAAGGCTACGTTTGGGCCTTGCGTACGTGAAGGTCTATATTTCGATCCCCGTGGAGGGAGCTGTGCATGGATTAGTCACGTTTTTATTAAAACGTGTTTTGTGCCACGAATTTCGGATTCTTCAAGGGCAGCCATTATAAGGTGTGATTATTTTCTTGATATGATTTTTTGGCATTGTTTAGCATTGTTTAAAAGACATAGGAGAAATAAGGGGATATTTCTTTGGTTGTATTTTTGAGATTAGTCTTTTGCTATGCTAAATTTAAAAATGGAGATATAAGGTGTAAGTTTTGGTTGTTGTGTTTTTGGCTTCTTTGGTGGTTGTTTTTAAAAGAAGAGGAGCTAAAATGTGTATTAAGGAAAGTTTTTATATATGCTCATTTATCTTGGTTCTAACCCTAATTTGGTTGGAAGTTTGAGGGTTGTGTGTGGTGACAGCTTTAAGGATCAATTTTCTTCTACTCCAAAAAGGTATGGGCACATTTTCCTTATGAGTATGATTGGTGTATGTTTTTTTGAAATAAGGTTGGAGTGAAAAGGTTTTCAACTAGGTTTCCTTTGGTTGGGTGTAAATCCTATTTTCTGGTTTGTTGAAGACTTCTTATGCATTGTTATCCTTGATGAGAGTTTTGGTGAATGCATAATTTTGGTTTGAGGTAGTGGAAGCATTGTGCACTAGGGTTTATATTTGTGAGTCTAGCTACTTGCATTGAGTTGGTGGAACCCTTGGTTGGCTGTTTTGAGTTTGATGGTTGAGTTGCTTCCATAGAGGTTTTTTGATCAAGTTATTGCTTTACTTGATTCATGATATTGGGCTTACTCCATTGAGTTGATTTGAGCAAGTTATTCTTTGCATTTGGTGATATTGTGTTGGTGGTTGTTTTGTTCAAATATATTTGGAGGGAAAAGGATTTCTACTTGTTTCCTTTTCTTGTGATGATTGGTTGAATGCTTCAAGGTTGATGTTGAGTTGAATGGTGTTGGTTGACTAAACCTTGTTTGATGAGCATTATTGTTGAAAACCTAATTGATGGTGAAAAAAACACGGGTATCATTGTTATGTGATTCTTTGCATAGTTGGCAATTGTTGGGGTTTCATGTTCTTGAAAGAAAAAATTCTATCCTATCCATTTTAGATATTGAGTTGAGTTTTCAGATTTGAGATTGAGATTGAGCTGAGTTGATTTGAGTTGAGTTTTGAGATTGGGATTTGAGTATAGAACATATTGAGTCTCTAAAAATTCTCTTTATGCTTCTATGAGTTTGACAAATCACATTGGGTCTCTAACAATTCACTTTGTGATTTCCTACTAAGAAAGTTTTTCTTGGTGAGCTTGTTGAGTTTTTGGACAAGTTCCAGTGGGGACTTGTGAGCGATTTTGGACAGGTTCCGGTGGGGACTTGTGAGCAGATTTGGACAGGTCCTAGCAGAGGACTTGTGAGCTGAGTTTGATAGTTCTATCGGAGAACTTGAGGATAGAGGTGCATTGGTTCTATGAGAAGAACCCGAGGACAGATTGGCAAGTATTTGAGAAGGCTTGTATGCATAGGATTGATTTGTTCAAGAGTTGGACAGATCTAACGAGATAGAGGAAGACTTGTACTAGACCGACTGACTGTGTCTGGTACAGGTTGTTGAGCTACTGTGGATGTGATCATAGAAGGCAGAGGTCTCTTAGGCTAAGCATTAAGGACATGAGGTCTTCGGTGGAAAGGAGTTCCATGTGCTAGTAAGAGGTAGAGGCAGTTGATCTTCTGAGGGATCATTTCCAGAGCAGAGGGGAAGGTATCTCCTTTGAGCAGAGGCTCATAAATTCTTATTGGGGGAAGGTATCTCCTTTGAGTAGAGGCTCATAAATTCTGATTGGGGGAAGATATCTCCTTTGGGCCGAGGCTCATAAACATTGTAATTGGGAAGGATTCCCAAAGAACTTTGAGATAACTTTTAGAGAAAAGTTTTGTGGATGTAGCCCAACCATTCTGGGTGAACCACGTTAAAATTGGTGTCACTTTGTGGATGATATTGTGCATTTCTTTGATATTGTTTTGGGTATATTGCTTTACTATTTTGAAGTATAAAGGAAAAAGTAAAAAGAGGTCTTATACTATTCACCCACCCCTCTCAGTATAAGCTTGTGTTCTTCACCTCAGTAAGGCACCTACCTCAGTAAGGTGACTACTTCAGTAAGGCACCTACTTCAGTAAGGTGCCTACTTAGTAAGGCACATGCTTTAGTTTACCTTCTTCTGATTAAGCGAAACCATGCCAGGTCCATGTAGGACCTCGACTAAGCAAAAGATGACAAAATTAGGGAAATAGCTACACACAACACACTTCACACATAGATTAGATAATACACATGATTTTATTAAATACATACATAATGCTTCATAAAATACACAACTCATGATATAATGTCATACAAAAAATGTTAGTACATATACAAAAATATGAGCATTTTTGGTGCTCATCAACAGTTATAGCCTCGCTCGAGCTACCAGTATTATATAAAGGAGAACACTGTAGCAAGAGGTTTTTTATTAGACCTATGAGAGAGAAAAGTCTAAGCATAAGTTGTGTCTAAAAGTTAGTCGTATTTCCTTTTGTTTGTGTTTTTTTGTCTTTCTTACCGCCTCCTTTCCTTCTGCCATTTCTAGGGACCACTCGAGAAGCTTCATCTGCTGATATCATTTCTTGTGGATGCATCAGAGTTGGAAAATCTTGCATCACTATAATAAATATGGAGATAAATAGCCCTTGATTGTGATATTCAAACTTGGGAGGCATTGTACTTAATACTATATAAGACCCGAGCATTCTGCCAGGCTTTTATGTAAAATTTTTTTATAATACAAAATCCAACTCCATTCCTGGTAATTCCTATGTTATGGTTTATGTGTCTTCTTATTTACATATTCCAGTAATATGAATGTGTGGGTGGTGCTTTCCTTTGCTAGTTTAATTGTTTTTATTGATTACATTATTTGAATGAATGAAAAAAAACTAGTTCTCCCTTCCTTTTCTTTTTTGAGTCATTAAATATAAAATCTGCTATGACTACCCAATGGACATGGCATCGGTATGGTCTTGATGTGTTCTAACAACACTTGGTTTGGTCACAAATAATCAAAATAATACAATATCATTTAATCTGGTAATACATGGGTGATTGCATTAAAATGGTAAATATATGAACCCACTATCTGGGGTTTCCTTACCCGACCCGATCTATCTAGATTCATTATGATAATCTATTCCTAGGTCAAAGTGGTAGATCCACCAGAGTCTACAATACTTGTTGTGATCTTCAATATTCATGTGATGTGACAAATCTTAAGAAGGTAAGCAAGAAATCCCCACAACAGGTAGATTTGAGGCAAGTCTTGGTGAAGACTTGAGAGTAGATTGAGCAAGTTCTTGAGAAGACTTGAAGGCAGATTTGAGGTAAGTCTTGGTAAAGATGTTAGGATTAAAGCATAAAATACGAGCAATAAAATGTGGAAATAAAACACAAAAGAAAATAATGCAATACATAATAGACATAGATTTACGTGGTTCACCCAATGTGGGCTATGTCCATGGATAAAATAACCAGGCCTTATATTCCATCTAGAAAATCCCTCTGTTACACAATCATGCACTAAAAATTACATTTTAGTCACCATACAACATCCTCTTATAAAAGTGCATTACAATTTTAGGGCAAAAACCTGCCTAAAATCTACCATCCAATCTGTGACCTAATAACAAACTATCCATATTTACATAGAGGAAAAACCATCTATTTTTGGCTTTAGGGGCACTGCCCCCAAAAACCTTGCTAGGGGGGATCCCCATGGCGACAGTAGTAGGAGAGGCTAATGCCCCCCTAAAGCCCCCATATTTCACATAGAGGATCCAAGTGCAGCTAAAACAAAGGCCTCCGATTTAATTAGGCTCCACAATCAACAATATCCCACTTGGAGACTGATCATAGTAACTCCACCGCTACTGCACTTGTTGGACTATGCTTCAACTTTGGACCTAAAAATTTTCTCACCTTTTACTTTTATGCTTTAAGACCAACTAAAATCGAGTAGGAACTTAGTTTCTCCTTGGTTACTATTTTTGTGAACATATCTGTAGGATTCTGGCTACTGTGTATCTTCTCCAATTTTAACTGTCCATATTCCAATACTGAGCTTATGAAATAGTACTTGGTATGTATGCGTTTAGTCCTGGATGAGTGGGTAACCACCCAACCTGGTTTTGGATTACAACACTAAAAACTTTGTTGGGTACTCCCATGTGTCCACTGTCACTATGACATCTTCGAGCATTACTTTAGGTGCCACTGTGAACCAATTAGCCAACTATAACATCATTTTTGTAGGCTTTAGATCGATGATTTCTAGCTTTTGCATGGTGTCTTACGACATTACGTTGATGGCTACCCCCAATTCAACCAATGTATTCATCAGTGAGTGCCCTCTCATATTTACCATCAATATCGGGCTGCCTGGGTTTGCATATTTAGGATTATATGCATTCCCCATCATCAAGTCGACTAAATTTCCCACAACATTGATGGTTTGAGCTGTTTTGCATCCTGATTTTCTTAGGCATATTTATTTTATCGCCTTAGTGTATATGGGCACATCCCGGATAGCTTGGAAAAGTGGGATAGTTACGGTGAGATTTTTTAGGCTTGATAAGATATCAAACTTGGGTTGTGTCAGTTTATTTTTCTCTTGCAGCCATTTAGGGAATGGGGCCCCTGTCTTCTCAAAAAAATTTTCTTCCCCCACCTCTTCTATTAGAGGCGAGTCTTCTACTTCCTCCTCCACTTCTGCCAGAGAATGCGTTGCTACTCCTAGCTACTTTCCTGATCTAAGTTGTATTGGATTACAACTAATATGGTACATTGGATACATTTCTCCTTCCACCTGGTATGCCGGTTGGTTTACCTTATTTTTTGGATTAACCGTCGACTATGCTGGTAACTATGCCGATATTGCTGTAGGTAGGGCTGGTAAGCCTTGATAAGGTGGTTCTTGCACCATGTTCTATGGAGGTATATTCCACAGGGTGTGGTTCATCCATGGCTACTGATATGGCATGCATGTTTGCTGATTTGAGAATGTCATACCCGGGGGTATGTTTGTCCAGGGTGGTGATCCCCACCATCCCATGTTAGGTGGTGGAGGCTGCCCCTGTGGCATATATGATGCTCCTTTGTAAGGTGAAATTCCCATGGGGTTTTGCTACCAATTCCTCTGATTTCCCATAAAGTAGGCTTCAATTATGTCAACATCTTCTTTAGATTTGGGCAGTTGTGGGTACAGTCGAGTTTTATGATTTTTTTGGTAAACCACACATACTCTAACCTTATTCTCTAGGCAAGAATTTTTGACATGCTTCTCTCTGTATATTGGGTAGAAATAGTTTAGTGCTACATCATTCTCCCATTTCTTCTTCACCAGCAATAGTGTGTCCAGTTGTAGAGCTAAAGAGGATAGCATTTCACTTTTTAAATCCTCTAGCATGTTGCCTATATCCATTTTTGTAACTGATGCAGTCACTTTAACTGTCCTGGAAGTTGGATTACCTCTCCTCCATGAGTATTTCTAGAATAATTTCCAGATATCTTCCATAGCATGCTGGTAAACGTCTCCTCCAAAGATCATATTCAACACTTCCAGTGACTCGTTTTTCAGTCCCCTTAATAAAATACTTTTGAGGGACTTATCCCTTATCTTTGCATGAGGGGATCACTACAGGTTAAAATTAAATCTTTCCTAGTATTACTCCATGGATTCATCCTCCTTTTGCATCATGCTAAGGATTTCCTCTCTGGAATCCCATGCTCTGTCGAAGTCTTGATATTGCTCTAGAAAGAGATTCTTCATCATGTCCCATGTGGTCATCTGCTTGTTCCACATCCCGATGAACCACCTTAGGGCTGAGTCATCTAATATCGACGGGGAGAGTTTTAGCTTCTGGGCATCCAATTTATAATCAACAGACGTACACAATACATCAAATTTAAATAAAAACAGGTCAGGGTGTTCGGTTGGGTATCTCCTAAAGGTAGGGAGATGGGCAAGGGAAATATTTTTCATTTTGGAGTCTCCTACCCCTTCCCCTATCAAAAAACTGAAGCCAGATGAGACTTCTTCTTCTACCATTTTTTAGGAAATGCGGTCTCTAAAACAACATCTATAGTCTCTTAGTCATTCAAAACTCTCTGATTCAGAGCCTTGAAATCAGCTGGTCTTATAGTTCGATCCTCTATGAATTTCCACAGTAGGGCTTCCTCTGAGGGTGTCCTCTAAAACAATGGGTTTATGATAATTTGTTCTTTCTTAGGTTGGTGAGATGAGGAGGCACTTTACACGAAGTGAGGACTCTGACTCCAGTGGACTGCTGGCGATGAGTTGGGAGAATCTAGTTCAAATTCTAAGTCTTCTTCTGACTCTGACTGATCTGGTAGACTCTATTTTATAAAACGACCATCGGGTCCTCTTTTTCTTGGTGGACTCATACAAGATCAATATGAAGGTCTTTAAAGGGTAATGTATACAGTATCTTAGTGACGCTTCCTCGACAACAACGTCAAAATGTTGGGTGCCAAACACTGGTGAATTTGTCCTATATTTATCACATTACTTCTCATTTAATTTATCAATCTAGGGAACTCGTAAGCTTGCGAAGGGTCACGGTTGAGACTAGTCACACTACCATTTTAGAGATGATCTGTTCAACTACTATTGGGGGTGTTTGTATAACATCAATAATATCGTTCACCTCAATAAAATACTCACTCATAAATAATAATGCAAATGAAATAAACACGTGGAATGAAAGTGTTTCTTGTAAATAAACACACCTCTAAGCTTAAACATAAGACAAACATATTACAATGCATAATGAAATGACATAAATAACTAAGAGGGGAGGAATACTGGCTTGGAGTGGGCCCGAGCTCCAAGCAGATCCCGCTCGATAATTCTCACAAATGAGGTGCTGCTAATGAATGTTCAACTTTATTAATAATGTAATGGAATATTACATACAATAATGCTCTATCAAATATGTCTCTCCTGCTATAGGGAAGTCTGCAATAGTTTTGTTACAACTGTAGCACCCTAAAATTAGCATAGTAAAACTTAGTAAATAATTAAAATTACCTTAGTAATAATTCAAATTCAAATTTCAACCCCAAAATTGCTCCCAAATCGCCTGCTACCCGTTTCCTTATTTATTTTTAGAGATTGTTTCGTCTGTTGGACGATATCGTCTCCGATCAGACGATATCGCCTCAGATCGGACGATTTCATCTGGAGCAGAACGTCCAAACGATTTCATCCCAAAACTGATTTTTCATAATTAGCTTCTGTTTCAACAACTTCTCTAACTCGGGTAGAGATGCGTTTGCACCATTAGAGTCTCCCCCCGTTGGAGATCTCCCAAAATGGGATGATCTCCAACCTCCCAACCTCTTTCCTATGCCTATTTAATCTTAGGCCCTCCCCTTAACATTCCCCTGGCTGAATTTTCCTGTACTTTAAGTTTTACATGCTTCAGGATATCCTAGATTATTGTTCGCCTTTGTCCCTTTTTTGAATTTTCTTGTAGGAACTTTGTTATTTTTCAGCCGGAGCAAAGCTCAGATCGTTGCAGACGATCCTGTCCAATTCAAGATGATTTCATACCAATCCGAGACGATTTCAACTGCAGTCAACATTGGGGGCAATCAGTGCCCAAAGTTTGCGTTTCTTTACTCTTTTTTGTTATTTTGCTTTGCATTAGTTAAGCTTATTATTGCTTTGCATCTTGGAGTTCACCTCATGTAGCCTAGATGCATAATAAAGTCAAAGTTAGTCATTGAAACCATGCATTTTACTTAATTTGTTATCTAAAGTTGTCATTCTAGCATTCATACTTTCATTTCTATCATTTTCCCTTGCTTTTGCAATTGTATCTTGTGTTCTTGGTATCCATTTTTGCAATTGCAGGTCTCCAATGAATTCGTCTGACGAATTCGTCAGATCTCAGACAATCCTGTCAGATCAGAGACGATCCTATCAAATTCCAGACGATCTGTATTGCTTCAAAAATTAGAATCTCCATCAGACATTCGAATCAGGTATGGCTCTTTAATCTAGCTTATTCTCTCTATTTTCTATTCAAATCTATTTTCTGTATTCATATAATCAGCATTTCATATAGCTTAGCTTAGATTCATTTGGCAAACCTAGGACTTGGATGTTTAAAGCTAAAATTGAACACATTAAACTCATTCCCAACCTAGGTGTGGAAACTACCACTAAACGTTTCCTGGTGAACCCCACCATCCGTCAAAAAATCACCTTAATACCCCTCCCCCAAGAGGCGGGACCTTCAAAGGGCCTCTCAGTCCGAGGTACCGTCCCATCCTCCTTTCGGGCACGAATCCTTTAGCCTGAAGGTAAGGATGCAAAAAATTTGGAGCGATACAACTACCGATGTCTCGGTTCAACCTAAATTGGTACAGTTCAATTCCTGCAACTGAAACATGATAAAAAACTCCGTGTTGTCTCCTAGTAATCGAATGATCTCCACTTCATTATGGTTCTGCCTTGTAAGTGGTTACGTGTTCACCCACTAGCTGGGACAACTCATACATTCACGATTTCTCACAGATGACGTGGAATGATGGTCAACAGGGTCCTTCTCTAGTAATTGTGGTCAACACGCATAATTTGGGCATCGACCTTAGTAAGGCACCTAACTCAGTAAGGTGCTTACTTGAGTAAGGCGCCTACCTCGATAAGATGCCTTCCTTTGTAAGGTGCCTAAATCAATAAGGTGCCTACTTCAGTAAGGCGCCTACCTCGATAAGGCACCTACCTTAGTAAGACACCTACTTAGTAAGGCACATGCTTTAGTTTACCTTCTTCTGATTAAGAGGAACCATGCCAGGTCCATGTAGGACCTCGACTGAGCAAAAGATGACAAAATCAAGGAAATAGCTACACACAACACACTTCACACATAGATTAGATAATACACATGATTTTATTAAATACATACATAATGCTTCATAAAATACACAACTCATGATATAATGCCACACAAAAACCATTAGTACATATACAAAAATATGAGCATTTCTGGTGCTCATCATTGCCCCATGCCTAATATGTGTCATGCCCTCGTGGCACCTGAAACTAGTCACCTCCTCTCTATAGCCCCCTACTTTTCATTTCATTTTCTTGTTGGTGGCTGTGGCTTGCTCTCCTCCTTAAGGTTTCTGTTTCTACTAAGGGGACCTAGCCTGTTGTGAAGCATCCCTAGGTTATGTTGTCCTCTAGCTATGTTGAGGTCTAGCTGTGCTAGGTTGATCTTAATTCAATGTTGGCCTCTTATTACGCTGGCTCTATCTCTTGCTTGGCCCAACACCTACATTGGGCTCGACTACCATAATTATCACCCCATTTTGGAAGGCTACTTCTGCTTCCTGCCACATGTCAGTGTGTTGAGGGCGTAATTCATCAAAGGGAATGTCTAAGTTGTCCCTATTTCGCTTAACCACACTAGCTTTGTATAGCCAAAGTTACATAGGGGTGAGGCCATCATTTTTTGCTGTGATTGCTACTTCCTCTGCCTCTTGTCCATAGACTCCCCATCTTGCCAACCACTTCTTCATTTTAGAGGATCGACCCGACAATGAACTATAAATGTGCCAAGATTGGTTGTCATCAGCAGGGTCCACACAAATGCCTAGCCCTCTTTCTCCCTTCTTGGTAGCTTTCCTAGCTGCCTTTGCCTCTTTGAACTCCTCATGAAGCTATTCAAATTTCACCTTTCACTTAGTGAAGGCCTACACACATTCTTCCCATTCCTCGTCCGAATGAGGGTTTGATTCAGCAAATGTCACCCTAGCCTTCCTTTTGGGCCTCTTCTGAGTCATCTGAGGGGCCTTCTCCTTTCATTTTTTTGGTCCTGTAGTGTCGTATGTGGGGATATCTTCCTACCCCATGGACGTAGCCTCCCTATTAGATGACTCAGGGAACTACTCCTCTTACCAGAGGTCCCCTATAGCTATTTTTCCTAACGCCTACTTTACTAGTCCTTCGGGTGGTGGCACCTCACTTTCGGGTGCCTAAAGCCCTGGTGAATCCTCCTTGGCCTTGGATTTAGGGTTTTTCCCTTGGCTCTACCTTGAGGGCTCATCGTTATCCTCGATGTTGATAATAGGGGTTTCTATTTGAAAAACATAATTCCCCTGTTCCTCTAGAATTCCTCTGTCAGAGGCACTTGATTCATCCTCTGCTTCTAATTCTTCATTCTTGGCATTTGAATTGAATGCCGTAGATGAGGCTACTCTCTCAGGTGAGGTCAAAGAGTTTGTGGGCACTTCCATTGCCCAATCGATCTGGGTAGAGGCATCTTGCCTCTCTATTAACCTGGCTCGGGGCTATTGGTTCTCCTCTTTGAGCTAATGGATCAATTGCTACAACTGAGCAATGGTGGCCTCCTATATCTAAAATATCCTTGTGGTCATCTCCTTGTATTCTTCAAACAATGTCTGTATCAAGGATCTCTCGCTTTGTTCGACACGGTCCTCTTCTCTTGGTATCTCGACTGATTATTGCAAGCCTATAAAATACTACGGGTCCTGGGGACTGCGAGTGGCAAAATTCTACAAAGTTTGTGCCATGACACCAAGATCCATATTTTATTCATCATCCTCATTCGATAGGATTAGGCACTATCCTCATGTTTGACGACGCCTACATTTTGCTCGACATTCTACACTGGAGGATTTTGGACTCTCTTCCACGAAAATGGATAGAGAGCTCTACCCTTCATCTACAATATCTAGTGAAAATTGGGGGTGTTCCTCCCTGAACATTCTCCCCAATTTAGTATCATTCCATACCTTTATTTTTGTCTATTCTGCTGCATCGGATAGCTCAACCCTGATCTCCTCGGTTGTTAGTTCTATGGATTCGAATGGATTACTTTCAACCACCACCTGTTCCCATGCACCAGAGGGTTCTGCTTCTGCTATTGATGACTTTCCCCTATGCTCTTCTGCATAGTGTATCAGAGCTGTAATTAGCCCATGATGGGCTAAGGCAAAGATTTCCCCTATTTGGTACCATGATGCCTTGTCCTATAGGGATTTCTCTAGGTAGAACATGATGTTGATTTCTCTCCCATGCACTAGATGGCTTATGAATTGCATGTGGTTCGTGTTCAGGTATGAATTGCATGATGCCTTGTCCTATAGGGATTTATCTAGGTAGAACATGATGTTGATTTCTCTCCCATGCACTAGATGGCTTATGAATTGCATGTGGTTCGTGTTCAGGTATGAATACTTCCTAGTGCATGTGAAGTATATCACAACTTGCTTGAAAATATTCCTTAGGTACATCAGAAGCCTCTACTTTGGAAGCCCTCCTTTGTCATAGGGAACTTTCCCTTGTTTGAGCAATACTTCGATGCATTTCTTTGCCATGCCATCCTTGTATATGCATTCCCTCATAAGGGGGAGACTAATGACCTGAGAAATGTGCTCTAGGGTGACTGGAATTACCAATCCATGTAGCTAGGCTACCTCTCCATTCAATGTGATGGTGAATTATTTGACTGCATTCAAAGGGCCTCTCAGTCCAAGGTACCGTCCCATCCTTTTTCCATCCTCATTCCTGGCATGGATCCTTTAGCTTGAAGGTAAGGATGCGAAAAATTTGGAGCGATACATTTTGGTGAACCCGACGTGAAACTAAAACCTTTTGAAAACAAAAAAAAAACAAAAAACAAAAATATAGATGCATTTTAAATCATTATAAAAATACTAAGTTGCATATCATGTCTAGATGGTAGCTCCTAAGAAAAGACTAGCAGTCACTATAAACATTGCAAATCAATTAATAGCCATAGAAGTTAATTCTGTGCTTAGTGTGCCTGAAATAGATAGAAACCAACTTCTGTGGAAATAACTTGATAGGAGGCTAGATATCATTTCATCTAGATCAACCGAACTTAGACAAATTAAGAAGTTTGCCCTAGATAGGATCCTGGATCCTCATCAACTCATTGTTTATCATGAACTTCAGAGAGCCTGCCATAGGTGGTTAACTTATAGGAGAGCTCTTGTGTCTTCATAATTGTTCACCTTCAAGGAATACCTCGAGAATGCAGCTGTTATACACCAATTCCTAGGTCGTGTAGAAGATCAAGAGGTCATTCTTATAGATAGGGAAATATGGAATAGAGTTCCTAGGGCTGTGTTATATCGAGAGTATTGCCACGAACTTTATTTCTACCAACCAGAATCTGAGACAGATAATATCACTATAACACTTTTTGTCAAATTCTTGAAAGAAAATTTCCAATTTGAAGAAGAACACTTCATCACTCCTGAAGAACTCGAGCCCATTAATGATATTTATAAATTGTTTATAGAAAACTAGATCATTGCTTTCATTATTATTATTTCTTGCATTTAGTGTGTTGTTTGTTATCTTTATAATATTGTTACAAAAACAAGAAAAACAAAAACATAACAAAAAACAAAAACATTTTATTTCAAATACTATAGTAGGTATATAATTAAAATATATACCTCTTAAGCTTGTTGCATATATATATATATATATATATATAAGTATATATATATTTGCTGAAATCTAAATTTAACCACAATGCCTAAACTTAGGAGTGGTAAACAAACTAAAGAAGAAGGAGAAGATTGGTTAGGAGACAAAACAAAAAACCCAAATGTCCTTCCTGAGGAATCAATTCCGGAAGGAGAAACTCTAGAACAGCTAGAAGATGACCTGGCTGAAGAAAATGAACAAGAAGAAAATCTTAAAGAGGAAGGATCCTCATCCCCTAGAATAGCTCCAGATGGAACTATTGCTTTTGATAATTTAGATCATTTCTAGAAATTTTTCAATAATAACATTGGTGCTCTTAATATGGCAGTTCGTATTGATAAAGGGAAAATTAGTGACACTCAAGCAGCCATGGAACATATGTTTGACATACACACTAATCCCTTGTCTTTCATTGATCAAGAAAGTGATAAAGCTGGACCATCCAATAGATATATGGTCACTATGATTCAGAACATGCCAAAACAATAGGTTATCCAACCCCCTAAGGAACCTGTTATTGAGCCTAAAATCATTCCCACATAAAAGCAACCTTCCTTCACTGCTTTACTTTGAAAAACTATTGATCAATATGCTTCAAGTAGACAAAAACCTAAAATGAAGCCAAACACCAATTTTCAACAATCGGGCATACAACATAATACAACTTCAAAATTTCTTCATAACACCCTTCCTACCAACAATTTATACAATAGCAATATAGCATCTAATCTCCATGTCCCTCCATCATATGCTCACAAATCCCATATTAATGCCCTATCGAATCAATATGGTGGGCAAACCAGTAATCTGGAAGCCATGGTGAAATAGTTAGCTTCATGCATGGACCAGATAGATCCCTATCGTCCCTCGTAAAATTATCGAGAGATATGTAGTCAACCTCTGGATCCCATAGTTGTAGCACAAACATACCCTAAACACTTTCCCATGCCCGTCCTGCCTATATATAAAGGAACTAAAGATCCCATAAAGCATCTTCGCATGTTTAGGATAGCATGTCATGATATATCACATGATGACTTGCTATTACTGAAAATGTTCCCAAAAAGTTTAGGAGGAATGGCATTAGAGTGGTACTATCAATTGCCCACTCATTCTTTGAGAAATTTTGAAGAAACAGCTTAATCTTTTGTTCATCAATTTAGTGCCTACATCGAGAGGCATGTCACCATTAAATATTTGTACAACTTAAAACAAGACAAAGATGAATGTTTTGTTGATTTCTTAGCTAGATGGAGGCAGTTGACAGAAAACTGCACTTTGTGCTACCTTATAGGGAAATGTTGGACATTTTTATTAATAATTTACAAGAAAAAATATCTTGAGAGTTATCAACTGCCACCTTAACTACCTTCGATCAAGCTATAGACTTAGCTCGAAGGGTAGAAGATGCTCTCATTAGAAGAGGTCAGTTCAAAAAGAAAGATGATGAGAAAACATCTAGAAATTAGTATAAAAACAAACAAGTTGTAGGTGACGGAGTCACTAATAGTAGAAACGTTGCTAATATCAATACAACGAAGACAACAGAAAAATTTATATTAAAACCTCCTGATAAACCTCCTCGAGAATTTACTAGATTGAATCAACCTTTATCAACCATTCTTCCTCAATTATTAGCACGAGGCTTGATTCAATTACCAGCTATCCGGGAACCTGATCCAACTATACCCGGATACAGAGCTGATTTACATTGTGATTTTCATAGAGGACCTGGACATGCTACAAACTCTTGTAAAAGATTGAAACATAAAATACAAGATCTGATTGATAATAATGAAATGGAGGTGCAAGCCTTCCAACCTAAACAAAATGCTCCTAATAATGCTCAAAATACCATTCCCCAAAATTAGAATCAAAATTCTAATCAATCATTAGATATATTTCAACATCCTTTACCAAAACATGGTAAATAAGTGGCCAATAAAATTGAACATCATAATGTTCCCCCTCCTACCCGATATGTAGGGACTATTAGCGAACAATTATCTTTTCAGGATCCTCAAATATTTGGCACAAAATTATCCCTGGTCACGACCAGACCCCTACATAATATTCAAACTCCCAATCCTAGTGATGTAGAATTAGATACTGAAAGCGAAATAGACATCACCTCAAACCAATCGAATAGTTCTGAAAATGAATCAGATCCTATTCAACCCATCACAGATGCTATGGTTCCAGAAGAACCATTTCCTAGAAGAGTTACTACTTGACCCTCTTCTAATCAGTTCCTTCCTAATGAACAAGCCATAAACGCTCAACCAAGACCAGTTCAGCGTCTTCAATATAACATTGTGGGTACCATCGGAGTTGTTACCAAACAACAGGCTCAAAAATTTCAACAAGATCAAACTCAGAATGATGGATCAGTTCCATTTATTTTGAAAAATCCCAATAAAGGGAATCATATGTCTAATGTTCAACCAAAACCTCCTTACAATATTAATGAACAATTATCCAATACTGCAGCCAGAATTTCCATTTTGGACTTGTTAAGATCTTCTCCTACCCATAGGGATGAGTTAATGCTTACATTAAGCCAAATGATGGTACCTCAAAATATTCAACCCGAAGCCATGTCCAATACTATCATCACTCGAGAAGTTGATTGTATTGACTTCCGGGATAAAGATATCCCACAACATAGTTTACATAAGGATAACCCCTTATATATTACTACTCTAATTGGATATGTAGTTGTTAAAAGAGTCTTGATTGATAATGGTTCATCTCTAAACATTTGCACTTTTGATTTCTACCAAAGATTTGGCTTTAGAAGTGATGAAATGAAGAAAACTGACATGATTATCAAAGCTTTCAATGACGAGACACAAGAAACCTGTGGAGTCATTACCTTACCCTTGCAAGTTGGTCCTAGAACCCTAGATACAACCGTGTTTATTGTACATTGCCTAGCATCATACAATATACTTTTGGGTCACCCTTGGATCAATGCGATGCGAGCGGTTCCTTCCACTTTACATCAGTGTGTTAAATTTGAATTTAAAAATTAGTTGGTCACTATCCATGGTGACCCTAGACCCTTTGATATGTGTGCTTTGGCAGAACCTGTTGGAGTGCAATTTTGCCCCGCTCTGTCATCCACACATCCTAATTCTTATTTTTCATCTAAACGTGTGAAAAACACACACATAACATCATCTACTCCATCAACTACACCTATACATTTAACTCAACCATCTTTAGAACAAACCACACTAAAACCTCAAAAATATCTTCAATCCACAACCAATCCTTCATGTTCTATCCCTATAATTTCAAAACCTATAGACCCATTTATTGACACCTCCGTATTATCAACATCTATCATACCTTCCACATCTAAAGATATAGGGAATGATCCTTCTACATATTATGCTCTTTTTGATGAACTTTTACCGGATTTATCCATAATCTTAATATTAGAAAAAACAAATGCTTTTATGCAAGATTCAATTCTTTTAAATAACTTGCCGCCATCTCCTTGTACTTTGGGCCTCCCACAACCTATGGGAAGTACTTACCAAGTCGAGAGTTGTGCTTTTATTTATAAATGATATGATTGGGGAAGAATACCTAGGAATATCAAAACTCATCATGAGGGATATGCCCGATGTTATTTTTCTAATGAATATATTAAAGCTAAGCCCATAATGCTTAAAATGGGCTATAAAGGGAAAGGCTTGGGACCTTTCCAAAATGGTATGAAAGAACCTATTGAGGTAGAGCCATGGCCCGCCCGATGTGGTGTGGGCCTAATTCCTAGTAAGGGTCAACCCTTCCCTTTTGAAGATGATGATCAACTCATATGTTATCAATATTATCTAGATAAAAAAGATTCTTTGTGTTCAAAGAATAATCTCTTTACCTGCAATATGATATCCATAGCTTACCTTGAATTGATTGCTGAATCCGATGAGGAGTTGGAAGGAGATATTTTCCATGATGTCTCCGTTGAACAGTTGTTACACAATGGTTTTTATTTTGATGGTTCTCTACCAACTATAGCCCAACTTGAGGCCACCACTCATCAAGATGAATTATCCAACTTAACCTTAAAATAATTACAAGAATTTGGCGTTTCACCCGCCCCACCTAATTTTGAAAGAGATCTACACATGGAAGTAGAAAACGTCATTAAAGTTAACATTGGAACTGAGGATAATCCTCACATAATCAATATTGGATCAGCATTAAGTCAAGAAAAACAAGATGAATACATTGCATTCCTTAAAGAATATGAAGATGTCTTCGCTTGAACATATGAATATATGCCAGGTCTAGACCCTTCTGTAGTCATGCATCATCTAGTAGTCCATCCGGATGCTAAACCTGTTAAACAGAAACTTAGAAAAATGCATCCCAAAGTGGCCCTGCTAGTCAAAATGGAGTTAGAAAAACTCCTAAATGTTATTTTCATACAAGCTATTGATTATGCTGAATGGATCTCGAATGTAGTTCTAGTCACCAAGAACTACCAAAGTTAGGGTTTGCACAGACTTTAGAGATATTAACACTGCATGCCCTAAAGATGATTTTCCTCTTCCAAACATGGACCAAATCATTGAATTTACTACCGGGAGTGGAATGATGTCCCTAATGGTTGGATTTTCTGGCTATAATCAGATCAGGATAGCTCCTGAAGATCAGGCTAAAACAACCTTTATTACCCCTTGGGGTACCTTTTGTTGGAAAGTGATGCCATTTGGTTTAAAGAATGCAGGCACAACATATCAACGAGCTATGACTTATATCTTTCATGATATGATGCATGATATCCTACATGATTACGTAGATGATATTATAGCTCGCTCTATTAAAGAAGATGATCATTTAGATGATTTGAGAAAAGTATTTAATCGGTTAAGAGAAAACCTTATTCGATTAAATCCAGCCAAATGCATATTTAGAGTTAAGTCCGATAAACTATTAGGGATTTTAGTTTCTTTACGTGGTATCAAAATCAACCCTCTCAAGATTGCAGCTATCACTGATATGCCCGCACCTACCAATATATCTGAGTTACGAAGTTTACAAGGTAAGCTTCAAGCCATCCGTCACTTCATCGATAAGCTGGTAGACAAAACCACTCCCTTTCTTAAGCTCCTTAAGAAGGATGTCCCTTTTAATTGGGACGACGAATGTACAGAAGCTTTTGAACTTCTCAAACAATACCTCCTTAACCCACCTGTGCTTTCACCGCCTAGACCTGATCGCCCGTTTCTCCTATATATTTTAGCTTCAGATTTTGCTTTAGGAGCTATGTTAGCTCAGCTTGATGATGAGAAGAAAGAACGTGCTAATTATTACATTAGCCGAACTTTAATCAGTTATGAAACTCGTTATACGTCATTAGAAAAACTATGTCTAGCAGTCATATTTTCTATGCAAAAATTATGCCATTATATGCTTAGTCAAAAAATATGTCATTGCTAAATATGATCCCTTGCGGTATCTTATGAGTCGACCTTATTTATCGGGTCGCACAGCCAAGTGGGTTCTTGCTCTAAGCGAGTTTGAACTCACATTCATAGGACAAAAGTTTGTTAAGGGTCAAATCATAGCAGATCAGTTAGCTGCTGCACCCTTAGAGTCTACCCATCCCCTCATCATTGAGTTTCCTGATGAATGCCTTCAATTAGAGGCAGACCATGTTGAACAATGGTCCTTATACTTTGATGGAGCCCGATGCATGAGTGGTGCTGGTGCGGGTATTATTTTAATATCTCCACAAAAACACATTATATCTTTGTCTTTTAAATTAACATTTGCTTGCACCAATAATACTGTCGAATATGAGGCTCTAATCCTTGGATTACGAGCTGCATTGGCATTAAAAATCAAACATCTGCTAGTTTTTGGTGACTCCCAACTTGTCATAAATCAAATTAATGAAGTTTATCAGACCAGAGATGATAAATTGTGCAAGCATATGTTTTGCAATTGTTATCCTTGTTTGATAAAGTTACTTTGGAAGCTATTCCATGAACTAGCAACCGTGCGACTGACGCTATGGCCGCAACTGCATCTCTTCTACCCTTGGAGTTAGATGACGAATATGCCACCATCATTATTCATCGAATCTAGGAACCCGCTTCAAATAAGTCATGTTTAGAACCTTTGGATGTGTTTCTAATCAATGAAACTACTCCTGACCCTTGGTATACATATATATTTGATTTTCTTCACAATGGGACTTTCCCTACCAATTCTAATAGAAACCAACGTCGGTTATTACGTAGACGAGCAAGTCAATTTGTAATAATTGGCAATACTTTATATAGGAGATCTTTTGAAGGTATCCTATTGAGATGTTTGAATCTAGAAGAATCCAAATCAGCTTTAAGTGAATTCCATGATGGATCTTGTGGAGGACACTTCAGTGGTAGTGTCATTGCTAAAAAGCTCCTTAGGATAGGCTACTTTTGGCCTACCATGGAAAATGATGCACATGAGTATGTGCGCCATTGTGACAAGTGCCAGAAACATGCTGACCTTGTCCATGCACCTGCACAAGAGCTATAGACTTTCATCTCCTTGGCCCTTTTCAAAATGGGGCTTAGACATTATTGGCAAAATTAATCCTATGTCATCTGATGGACACAAATTCATCATAACCGCCACTGAGTATTTCACGAAGTGGGTTGAAGCTATGCCTTTAGCTTCCTGCACTGGAACACAAGTCTCCAAATTTATTTTTAATCAAATCATTTGTAGGTTCGAAATTCTTGCAAATCTCATCTTAGACAATGGAACTTGTTTCAAAAATAAATATGTTAAGAAATTATGCCAAAAATATAAGATTCAACATCGCTGGTCCACTCCCTATTATCCTCAGGGTAATGGCCAAGCAGAATCATCTAACAAAACCTTAATCAAAATTCTTAAAATATTGGTCAATAAATCTGGCTGCGACTGACACATTCAATTATATCTAGCTTTGTGGGCCTATCGAACTAGTGTTCAAACTCCCACTGGAACTTCACCTTTTGTCTTGGTTTATGGCGCTGAAGCCATTTTTCCTTTTGAATTAGAAGTTCCTTCTTTGGCTCTACTACTTCAAGATACCGAAGTAGGAGATGAATATCGTGCTGGCAGATTTAGTCATCTAGAACTCCTAGATGAAAAGCGCATCAATGCTTTGGAGCATCTTCGTGCTTACCAAAACAAGCTTAAAATATCATATGCCAAGAAAGTTCATCATCGATCCTTTGAGGTCGACGACCTTGTTTTAAAAGAAAATAAAAAAAATACTAATGCAACTAAAGACCTTAAAGGTAAATTTGAGCCCAACTGGCTTGGACCATATATTATCACTGCTAAATTTGAATCGAGAGCATACAAATTAGTTACCTTAGATGGTAAATATTTAAAAGAACCTATGAATATTATGCATCTTAAGCGATATTACGCATAAAATTTGGTCATTTCATCATTTGTACATATTTTGCATGTTGTCTCATTTTAAAAATATATATAAAACTCTTTAAACAAAAACAAACAAAAAAATAAAAGTCAAAACAACAATATTATTGACTCTTTTCAAAACCAAAAAAATAAAGAAGAAAGAGAGAGTCAAAATCATCAAAATCATCAAAAATATTTGTTATATATATTTCTTCTTCAAGTATTGCAGTTATATTTTCAAGTTATTTTGGATAAATTAGCATTTATTTGGAATCCTTCACTATCACAAACACAAAAATAAATATCTTGATTTTATCCGGCATGATTACTAATCTCTCTTATATCAAAGTCCACAAAATTCAATTAAATAAAGTTTGAGCACAGAGAATTGATCTTGTTATTTACTTAAACCAAGCATATCCTTTCACAATAAAATGATTATATTTGTAATGTCCATGCTATGCTACATAGTAGCAGTGGTTTCTTGAGCGAAAAGTTTCCCCTCCTATCCTATCATGCACATGGTCTAGAATATTTGAGAATTGACAAAAGGACAAGCTCACCCCTACCCGGAATAAAAATCCCTTGCTTTACAGCTAATCCGAGCAAGTATCCCTAGTATAGGAAGAAAAAAAAAGTTCAAGAAAAAGAGAAAAAGAAACAAGTTATTTCAGCATTATCTCAAATATCAAGCCAAAATACAAAAAAAAAAAAAAAAGAGAGAAAAAGAAAAGCAAAAGCAAAGAAAAAGAAACAAACAAAAGCAAAAGCAATAAAATCCCTTTCCCTACCCATTGAAAAGAAAATAAGGGTTGATGAGCTTGAATCCTTGGAATTCTCAATTATTCAAAAATTGTGAGGTAAGCCCCATAACAGGTGGTTTGTGCCCAACCCGCTTGGCCTTGGGTAACTCCTAGCGTGGCGATATGTCTGTCACATTAGCGACCTTCTTTTGTATAGACCTATGTATGCTTATGGATTAGCTAGCTCTTGATAACCCGACCTACATAGTAGTCTGGTATGGTTATATGCATCTAAATCATGGTTAACGAACACTTATTTGGTTAATTCAAATCACTTGTATCATAGTATCTTGCTCAAAACTGGTCAATGAACAATGCAATTGCACACACATTTTGTATTTGAGATATTTTGTAAATCATTATGATAAATCAAGATTGGTAATGAACTCACCTACGCACATGGGATTCCTTATAAATCTAACTTTTGTCTTTAAGATACTTTGAAATATTTTTGCAAATTGTTTGGAATAAATTCATTTTCCTCTTTACAGAATAGTTGTTTAGTATAAAGACAACTATATGCATTATCAAAAATCAAAATCATTTTCAAAACATGCAATAAAGTTACATTTATATATAACTTTTGACTTTCACGATGATGGTATAGTTCCAAAACCAAAATTGGAATTTTATGCCTAGCGCAAGTCCTCATCTTCATATTTTTAGTTTATTTTCAAAAATTAAAAAATCAACCATGCAATAAAACTATTATATTATTTTCTTCTTTGGATTTCGCGATGATGGTATAAGTCTATACCTAAATATTCTATGCCTAGCGCAAACCATTGTACCAATTTTATTTTTCATTTATTATCATAAAAACATATGACTTAAATCATTATGTTACACAATTATGCTTTAAAACAAAACAAACACTTACTCTATTTTCATGTCATTATGTCAAACTTCAATTTTGCAATGATGGTATAATTCCTAGGGAATTATCCAAAAATTTTATCACACTTAGGAATTTATGCCTAGCAAAAGTCATTTTAAAATATTTCATGCATAATATTTTCATGAAAATCTGAAAACAAATCATCATCATCATCATTTGCATCATCACACCAAAGTCTTAAGACAGTCTCTTAAGCACTCTTTTACTTTTAACAATATTTCTATACTGGGATTAGCTTGACGACCGAGTGAGCGGTGACTCCATGAAATGGTCTATAATAGCAACAATGTCCTTTGAAATTATTGTTAGAAGTCCCTTTTCTTTTTTATCAATTCACATCACAAACAACCAATTTGTTTACATCAGATTATTTCATTTAAATTTTAAAAACATGACATTCAAACCATAATATTTCCAAATCAACATAATTACATGAATCATAAAATTAATCACACCACAAAAATAAAGCATCATACAAACACATAAGACAAGTCATATGATCAAAAATATCATATATATATATATCTCAACAATATATGTACATCATATCAAAACTGGATTGGTATGCCACAATCTACATCTTGGCATACTCAATCCTCTCAAATCATATAATCAGTCTGTACAGTGTAGTAGCCTAGCCTCGAGAACCCCTTGAGCTCTCAGCCTCATCTCCTCCCCAGCCCTGAGGTGGACGAGGTGGCCCCATTGCAGTATGTGTGGTACTGCAAGTCCTAGTCATCGATCGGGATGAAGTCCTTGATGACCCAACCCTGATCGGATCCGCAATGCCGGCTGGCAGCTATACCCTTTGGCCTCTGGCACCATTTGGAAGTAGATACCCTGATAGAATGCGGTCTGAGAAATCAACCACACCAGCTCCTGAGTGCTTGCTCCTTCACTCTATGCTCTGAGGCACGCAACCTCATCTCTGAGTTGTGTAGCCTCCGCTCAGTGGTGTGTAGCCTCATTCTGTAGAGTCTGCACCTATGCCTGGATACGGATAGTCTCCACCTAGAGAGTAGCCATCTCATTACTCTCTCCTATGTCCACACCCTTGCCCTTATTTGTCGATGGTGGCCTCTCTCTCTGTGGAGAAGGGGGTCTCTCCTCCCTCCTCTCTCACTATCGTAGCCTCTGCTGAGCCTGTGGTCTCCTCTGCTCTCTCCATTCGCAACCCTGTGCTACCTCAATGGCCGCTTGGTGCTACCTCCCCATCCAACGCACAACTATGTAAATCGAACCATAAGCCCTCATCATCTAAGGAGGGCGGATGCCTGTGTACTAGGCATCGTAGCCGTCGACAACCCCTATGTCATCCTCATCCACTGGCTAAATGGGGGCATCATCTGTGTCTTGACTCCAAAAGCACTACATATCTAGAGCCTCGCTAATTGTAGTGTTATCCCGGAAGGTCTAGGAAAACTCATAGTCTCTAAGAGATGGGATCCCCTGTTGTAGATCGAACTACCTCAAAACTCGGTCGTAGCGATGGAGCTCCACCTCTCCCCTCTCCATCCTCAGCCAACAGGTTTGCCTAATGTGAGCCAACTCTTGTCCATCCTCGACCCACCCTGGATGATCTCTCCAAGGCCTCTAGGTGATCTGGTCGGAGACAAGGTCATCAAGTAGTCTCTGGGACATTGGTAGATCTATCCGTCACTGTGACCCTCTTCGAAGCCACTAGTAGAAAGCTTGGGGCCTCTCCCCATCAATCCCTATCAATGGGAGCCCTATCGGCCTCTGCACTATGATGTGCTCCTAGCACCAAACCTATAGTAGTGATGTCATGACCAGACATCGGTCGCCCTTGTATACGACCCCATGTAGGATCCTATACAATCGACATAGTACATAACTCCCCCAAGAAAACCTGTACCCGTGGTCTCTCATGTCGTAGACCACATCTATCAGTAGCCATGGTACTTTGCATCCACTTTGATGGCATAGCAGTAGACCACCTACAACCCTAGCCAAAACATGTGTCAGTCTAGATGCCCCAGGCATCTGGCGTAGCGACTCGATGTTCACTTCGCCCTTCTCTAGGGCGAAGCTCGGATCTTTGCACAGTCGCATCATCGCGTGGCCCTGATTGGCTGCGAGAGTTATTAACCATCCTTGTATGGGGATCCTCAAAATCCTCCATACATCCTCTAGTGTGGGAGTCATCTCCCCTGTCGATAACCAAAAATAGGAAGAACCCGGATACCACCTCTCTACTAGGGTTGTCAATAGCCCCATATCTGTAGAAACCTGTGGCATCTCTGCCACATGCTGTAAGCCGACTTGTGCCAACTGATCTCGCTCTACCTGAGATAGAGTGGCCAAGTCATCCCTCAGCCCGTCGTATTTCCATTCTCTACTCTTTAGTAATCCTCTCTGCAACATAAACAACAAAACAATAAAAATAATTAATAAAACAATGATTAAAAATGCAAGTAAAGCAAGTTCAATTTCATCAATGATGATATCTTCCACTATTGGATGATATCGTCCCCAATTTGAGCAAATTCGTCTCTAATTTTGCAAGCCGAAATCGTCCCTTTTTTGACGAAATCGTCCCCATTTTTTTTATTTTGCCCCTGGACGAAATCGGTGATATCGAGACGAATTCGACGATGTCGATGGCCCAAAAATGGCCACGATGCTCAAAAATCATCAAAATTTAATCTACAAAGCATAGAAAATCAAAATTCAAGCATTCTAAACTAAGTTTAGACTCTTACCCGTAGCCCGCGCCGGACCTCTGTCGATCTGTGCACTGTCTCGACCATTTTGTTTGCAGAGCTCCACAAACCAGAAAATGAAAATGAACAGTAACCATGAATTAGGGTTTTTCCCTATTTTTTAAATTTTATTCAAAAATAATTAAAAATATTTTAATTTTTTGCTTTTCCGTGTTTTTGCCTTAAACATTCAATTTGGGTAAAAACACGGAGGAGGCATCATAGTAAGTTGTTGTACGATTCGACCAAGAATCTTTGCCTAAAAATGGGAATAATTTTTTCTTTCTCGTAAGTCGAGAAGAACTCATCTTTAATGCATTTTCTTCGGAAAATTCGCTAAAGAGGGGGCAAAATGTAGCACCCTAAAATTGGTGTAGTAAAACTTAGTAAATAATTAAAATTACCTTAGTAATAATTCAAATTCAAATTTCATCCCCAAAACCGCTCCCAAACCGCCTGCTACCCGTTTCCTAATTTTTCGTGCCATTTTTAGAGTTTGTTTCATCCGTTGGATGATATCGTCTCCGATCAGACGATATCGCCTCAGATCGGATGATTTCTTCTGGAGCAAAACATCCAGACGATTTTGTCCCAAAACTGATTTTTCATAATTAGCTTTTGTTTCAACAGCTTCTCTAACTCGGGCAGAGACACGTCTGCACCGTTAGAGTCTCCCCTCGTTGGAGATCTCCCAAAATGGGATGATCTCCAACCTCCCAACCTCTTTCCTATGCCTATTTAATCTTAGGCCCTCCCCTTAACATTCCCCTGGCTGAATTTTTCTATACTTTAAGTTTTACATGCTTCAGGATATCCTAGATTATTGTTCGCCTTTGTCCCTTTTTTGAATTTTCTTGCAAGAACTTTGTTATTTTTCAACCGGAGAAAATATCAGATCGTCGCAGACGATCCTGTCCAATTCGAGACGATTTCGTACCAATCCGAGACGATTTCGACTGCAATCAACATTGGGGGCAATCAGTGCCCAAAGTTTGCATTTCTTTACTCTTTTTTGTTGTTTTGCTTTGCATTAGTTAAGCTTATTATTGCTTTGCATCTTGGAGTTCACCTCATGTAGCCTAGATGCATAATAAAGTCAAAATTAGTCATTGAAACCATGCATTTTACTTAATTTGTTATCTAAAGTTGTCATTCTAGCATTCATACTTTCATTTCTATCATTTTCCCTTGCTTTTGCAATTGTATCTTGTGTTCTTGGTATCCATTTCTACAATTGCAGGTCTCCGACGAACTCGTCAGATCTCAGAAGATCCTGTTAGATCAGAGATAATCCTATCAAATTCCAGATGATCTGGACTGCTTCAAAAATCAGAATCTCCATCAGACATCCGGATTAGGTATGGCTCTTTAATCTAGCTTATTCTCTCTATTTTTTGTTCAAATCTATTTTTTGTATTCATATAATCAGCATTTCATATAGCTTAGCTTAGATTCATTTGGCCAAACCTAGGACTTGGATGTTTAAAGCTAAAATTGAACACATTAAACTCATTCCCAACCTAGGCATGGAAACTGCCACTAAACGTTTCCTGGTGAACCCCACCATCCGTCAAAAAATCACCTTAATACCCCTCCCCCAAGAGGTGAGACCTTCAAAGGGCCTCTCAGTTCGAGGTACCATCCCATCATTTTCCCATCCTCCTTTCGGGCACGGATCCTTTAGCCTGAAGGTAAGGATGCAAAAAATTTGGAGCAATACAACTACCGATGTCTCTGTTCAACCTAAACTGGTACAGTTCAATTCCTGCAACTGACACATGATAAAAAACTCTATGTTGTCTCTTAGTAATCGAATGATCTCCACTTCATTATGGTTCAGCCTTGTAAGTGGTTACGTGTTCACCCACTCTAGCTGGGACAACGCATACATTCACGATTTCTCACAGATGACGTGGAACGATGGTCAACAAGGTTCTTCTCCAATAATTGTGGTCAACACGCATAATTTGGGCATCAACCTTAGTAAGGCACCTAACTCAGTAAGGTGCTTACTTGAGTAAGGCACCTACCTCGATAAGATGCCTTCCTTTGTAAGGTGCCTAAATCAATAAGGCACCTACTTCAGTAAGGCGCCTACCTCAGTAAGGCACCTACCTTAGTAAGACACCTACTTAGTAAGGCACATGCTTTTTTTTACCTTCTTCTGATTAAGAGGAACCATGCCAGGTACATGTAGGACCTCGATTGAGCAAAAGATGACAAAATCAAGGAAATAACTACACACAACACACTTCACAGATAGATTAGATAATACACATGATTTTATTAAATATATGCATAATGCTTCATAAAATACACAACTCATGATATAATGCCACTTAAAAACCATTAGTACATATACACAAATATGAGCATTTCTAGTGCTCATCATTCCCCCATGCCTAATATGTGTCATGCCCTTGTGGCACCTGAAACTAGTCACCTCATTTCTATAGCCCCCTACTTTTCATTTCCTTTTCTTGTTGATGGCTGTGGCTTGCTCTCCTCCTTAAGGTTTCTATTTCTACTAAGGGGACCTGGCCTGTTGTGAAGCATCCCTAGGTTGTGTTGTCCTCTAGCTATGTCGAGGTCTGGCTGTGCTAGGTTGACCTTAATTCAATGCTGGCCTCTTATTACGCTGGCTCTATCTCTTGCTTGGCCCAACACCTGCATTGGGCTCGACTACCATAATCATCACCCCGTTTTGGAAGGCTACTTCTGCTTCCTACCACATGTCAGTGTGTTGAGGGCGTAATTCATCAAAGGTAATGTCTAAGTTGTCCCTCTTTTGCTTAACCACACTAGCTTTGTATAGCCGAAGTTACATAGGGGTGAGGCCATCATTTTTTGCTATGATTGCTACTGCCTCTGCCTCTTGTTCATAGACTCCCCATCTTGCCAACCACTTCTTCATTTTAGAGGATCGACCCGACAATGAACTATAAATGTCCCAAGATTGGTTGTCATTAGCAGGGTCCACACAAATGCTTGGCCCTCTTTCTCCCTTCTTGGTATCTTTCCTAGCTGCCTTTGCCTCTTTGAACTCCTCATGAAGCTATTCAAATTTCACCTTTCACTTAGCGAAGGCCTGCACACATTCTTCCCATTCCTCGTCTGAATGAGGGTTTGATTTAGCAAATGTCACCCTAGCCTTCCTTTTGGCCCTCTTCTGAGTCATCTGAGGGGCCTTCTCCTTTCATTTTTTTGGTCCTGTAGTGTCCTTTGTGGGGATATCTTCCCGCCCCATGGACGTAGCCTCCCTATTAGATGACTCAGGGAACTACTCCTCTTATCAGAGGTCCCCTATAGTTGTTTTTCCTAACGCCTGCTTTACTAGTCCTTCGAGTGGTGGCACCTCACTTTCGGGTGCCTAAAGCCCTGGTGAATCCTCATCGGCCTTGGATTTAGGGTTTTTCCATTGGCTCTACACCATCGCATACATAAAACTACCAACTATTGATGAATAAGTAACCTTGGACATGTAGTTCATCTCCTCTTGTGTCTTAGGACACATCTCTTTGGTCAGTTTGAAATAATTTCCCAAAGGTGTGCTAACAGGTTTTGCATCCTACATACTGAATCTTTCCAACACCTTCTCAATGTACTCACTCATAGACAATGTTAATTTACAATTTTTCTTGTCTCTTGTTATTCTCATACCAAGGATTTGCTTTGCAGCACCCAAATCCTTCATTGCAAATGACTCTTCCAATTTTATTTTGAGTAAAATTATATCCTCTATGTTAGACCTTATAACAAGCATGTCATCTACATACAATAACAGGATAATATAGTTACCATTATCCAATCTCTTAAAATAAACATAGTGGTTAGAATAACATCTACTATAATCTTGATCTGACATAAACTTGTCAAATTTAATATACCACTGCCTTGGAGCTTGCTTCAGGCCATACAAACTCTTTTTCAACTAATTCCTCCTTTCCTTTGACCTCATAACCTTGTGTCTGCTACATATAAATCTCTTCCTCCAAATTCCCATGGATAAAAGCTATTTTTACATCTAAATTTTCAAGATGTAAATCCTCTACAACCACTAAGCTTAAAATAGTTCTAATTGAAGTCATTTTAACAATAGGAGAACAAATTTCATCATAATAAATACCTTTCTTCTGTGTAAACTTCTTTACAACCAGTCTAGCGATATACCTCTTTTTACATCCATCTTATTCTTTCACCCTATAAACCCATTTATTCTACAATGCTCTTTTTACTGCAGGCAACTAAACCATATCCCAAGTCTGATTATTTATCAAGGAGTTCATCTCCTCTTTCATGCATTGCTCCCACTTCTTCTTGGTTTCTACCTGCATTGCTTCTTCATATGTTTCTGGTTCACTAGAGTCAGACAATAATACATAATATAATGAAGGAGAGTAACGTACATGAGGTCTACTTATTCTGGTATATTTTCTAACAATATTTTTAGGAGTTTGAGGTGCTACCTGCTACTGCTATTATTAATTTTCTAGCACCTTTGGAGTTTCAATTTCATCAAACACTATGTATCCTATGTTTACCTTTTCCTATTTATTTTCCTACAACCGATCTTTATACATGACCTTCTTATTCAATATTACATATCTACTCCTAATTATTTTATGGTTTGCATAATCCAAAAAATGATAACCAAAATAATTAACTCCATATCCAATGAAAAAACACTTCTTGGATTTTACCTCAAGTTTAGTTCGATTTTCTTTACTAATATTCACGAAATCTTCACAACCTAAAGTAATTAGAAATGAGTAGTTGACAGGATTTCCTATCCATGCCTCTTATGGAATCCCACCATCTAGGAAAATTGAAGGTCCTCTAGTTATTAAATAAACTGTAGTACCCACAACATCTAACCAAAACTGTAAGGGCAATCCTACATGTAATCTCATGCACCTAACATGTTCCATGATAGTCCTGTTCATATTTTTGACACACCATTTTCTTGTGGAGTTCTTGGAACCATATTCACTCTGTGAATCCCATGGTATGAACAATAATTGTCAAAATATTTGTTGTAGTACTCACCTCCATTATCATATATGAGACACTTTAGCTTATTTCCTATCTCATTCTCAACCAAAGTTTTCCATTTCTTAAAGGTATCAAAAACATCCAATTTCTTTCGAATATAGTAAACCCAAGTTTTCCTAGTTATATCATCAATAAATGTAACATAATAATGATAGCCACCAAGAGATGATACCTGAGCTAGTCCCCATACATCTGAATATACAAGATCTAGCTTTTCACTTTTATTTTATTTTTCAACTCTGAGAAATCTGACTCTTTTCTGTTTTCCATAAACACAGTTCTCACATAATTCTAAATAAACGTACTTCAAACCTAGCAATAAATTCTTTTGAGTGGAGAATTTGCATCCTCTTCACACTCATGTATCCAATCCTATGATACCATGAAGCTGTATTCACTTCTGTAAAAGCTAAAGCAATAGAAATATTGGTATTACCAGTACATACATACAATGTACCTTCCTTATTTTATTTTTCTAATAACATTGATCCTTTAGCAACCTTCCATGAATTTGCTGAGAATGTAATTGTACATCCTTCACTATCCAACTACCCTATGGATATTATATTTATTCTTAAGTCAGGAATATGCCTTACCTATTTCAAAAACCATTGGTTTCCATTTGGTAACTTTATTTGTATGTTACCCTTTCCAACAATTTTACATGGTCTATCATCACCCAAATAGACCTGTCCAAAATCACCTTGAACATAATCTAGAAAATATTTCCTATGGGGTGTGGCATGATATGATGCACCAGAGTCTAGCACCCAACAATCATTAATATTATCTAGTAAAAGAATTAATGCATCTTGAAATACATCACCTACTACATTTACTTCCTGATTAACCTGGTTTTATTCTCCCTATTTTTTTTTATTCCAACAGTCTCTTTTTAGGTGTCCATTCTTCCCACAATTCCATCATTACAACTTCTTCCCTTTGGATTTGGATCCACCTTTCTTTGATTTTCCAAGATTCCTTGAGCTTTTTCCTCTCTCCCTTTATCTCACCGTATTCTCTACAGTTAAAGCATTATCGGATGTTTCACCTATGCTTTTTCACCACATTTCCTCACTAAGGATAACACCAATAACATCATCAAACTTTAAAGTATTTGACCTAGAGATATAATTACTCACAACCATTACCAAGACATTCTAACTTTTTGGCAATGAGCACAAAATCAAGAGAGCCCTAACCTCATCATCAAAATTTACTCCTACAAAAATTAACTGATTTGTAATCATGTTAAATTCATTTAAATGATTAGTAACAGACCCACCTTTTGACATCTACATATTAAATAAACATTTCATAAGAAATACCTTGTTCGAAGCCGAGGGTTTTTCATACAGTTTAGCCAATGCATTCATTAAACCCTCTGTTGTCTTTTCCTTCAAAATATTGAAGGCCATCGATGATGCCAAGCACAGTCGTATTGTTCCTAGTGATTTTCTATCCAAACATTCCCATTCTTTATCTATTGTTGACACTGACTTCTTTGCTACTTCACCTAATGGTAGGTAAAGATCTTTCTGATAAAGATAATAGTCCATTTGCATATTCCATAGTTGGTATTTTTGGTCATTGAAATTCTCAAAACTAAATCTACTTTCTTCTGCCATTACTCCCACTCAAACTAGGAAACCCTCCTTTCAAGTAAATAAAATGCTAACCTTAATATGATACCAGTTGTTAGGATTAAAGCATAAAATACGAGCAATAAAATATGAAAATAAAATACAAAATAAAATAATGCAATACACAATAGACACATATTTATGTGGTTCACCCAATGTGGGCTACGTCCACGGAGAAAATAACTAGGCCTTATATTCCATCTAGAAAATCCCTCTATTACACAGTCGCACATCGAACATTACATTTTAGTTGCCATACAACATCCTCTTATAAAAGTGCATTACAATTTTAGGGTAAAAATCCACCTAAAATCTACCGTCCAATCTATGACCTAATAACAAACGGTCCAAATTTACTTAGAGGAAAAAACATCTATTTTTGGTGATAGTAGTAGGGAGCTAATTCCCCCTACACCCCCTATCTTTCACGTAGTGGGTTCAAGTGCGGTTGAAACAAAGGCCTTCGATTTAATTAGGCTTGACAATCAACAGAATACTTGAGAGCATATTGAGCAAGTTCTTGAGAGGACTTAAAGGCAGATTTGAGGTAAGTCTTAGTGAAGACTTGAGAGTAGATTGAGCAAGTTCTTGAGAGGACTTGAAGGTATATTAGAGGCAAGTCTTTGTGAAGACTTGGGAGCAAATTGAGTAAGTTATTGAGAGGACTTGAAGTTAGATTTGAGGCAAGTCCTGGTAAAGACTTATAGGTAGATTTGAGCAAGTCTTTGTGAAGACTTGAGAGCAGAGTTGATTGATTGATTTGTTCAAGCTTCATGTTAAGGCTTGGGGAAAAACTAAGAAAATATTTATTTGTGATTGGATAAAGCTTCGTGTTAAGGCTTGAGGGCAAATTTGAGGACAAATTTTGGTATAGATTTGTGAGCATATTTGTGCTAGACCTGAGATAGAGTTAGAGCAAATTTATACTACACTTGGGATAGATTTTGGTAAAGATCTAAGATAGAGTTGAGAGTAAGCTTTTGAGGTGATAGATAAAAGGACATAAGTCTCCAGTGGATAGATATCCATTAGCCAAGGTAGTGAGGATAGAGTTATTTTGTGGAGAGAGATCCACAAGCCAGAGCAGTGAGGGCAAAAGTCTTCTAGAAGATCATTAACCAGAGTAGAGTCAAAATAGTTCTCCTATGGATAAAGTTCCATGAACCAGAGCAAAGGGAAAGAGTTATACTATGGAGTGTGATAAGTGAACCAGTTGGGAATATAGAGTTCTTTTATGGAGAGAGATCCACAAACCAGTTGAGGAGATAGAGGTATCTTGGATCAAGTTCTAAAAACTAGAGAAAAGGGGAAAAAGTTCTCCTATGGAGAGAGATCCATAAATCAGAGCATAGGGGATTGGCGTCTCCTTTGGACAGAGGTCCATAAACATTGTATAGGGAATTTATTCTTGTTGGAGCCAAATTTGACTCAACTTTGAAACCCCCAAATTTAAATTTTTGGTTTTAATCAAATTGTTAATAATGCTGGTCACTGTTTGAGTTGTGGTGAGTAATTTAAATTTTCATTGGTTAAATTATTTCTAAACATTGGTTGTTTATAAGGTATGCCTCTTTCAGTTAATCGAATATCCCAAAAGAGAAAGGACAAAGTTTCATTAATCAAAAATTCTAAAGCCAAAGTTCAACCTTCATAAATAATAAGTTCCCTTGCGCCTAAACTAACTTATAAAATCATAAAGTCCTAAGGTATGCTAAATATAAGGGAATAATTAATCATCATGGTCTAAAAACCCAAAAAGCTAAAAGTTTGAAACATAAATATTAAGTTAGACTTGACGATATGTGCCCCGTTAATTTAAAAATGAGCACTTTAGATTTGATCCAATGGCCACACTCAATCCAGAAGTATTCAGACGGCTGCGCTCCGATAAGTCAAGAAAATATTAAAAAAATGTAATCGACATTCTAAAAAGGTTATAACCTAAGGTTATTTTTATTAAAATCAAAAAAATCTCTTTGATCTGACGACAACGCTTCACCATGAAGAAATTCAATGAACGCACTTTTGCAAAGTAGTCCAAAGGTTAAGTCAAATATAAATAATAATTAAAGGGATTAAAACTAATGCAAGGTAAGTCAAATGAAATAATAATCAAATTAACTAACTTAACATTAGGTTTAAGACTAATGTTTATATAATACAATGAATAGTAAACCTAACTAATTCCCCACTAACCAAGCTAACAAACGCGTTAGGCTAGGTAGAGAGTTAGGTTTAGGATTGACTACCCTAGGATATTTAGGCTAGTTACCATTAGATATTTAGGACAGTAAATATCTATATGGTAGAAAGTAAAATAGTAAATGTAGAAATAAATCCTAAGTAGTGTAATGCAATACACTAGCTTATTTTACCTAGTGGAGTAAATGGTAATTATCCCAAGTAATGGAATATTACTCTAACATCCCCCCTTATTACATTATTTGGGTAATACATACATATCCCTCTATACAACAATATTTGGGTAAAGTATATAACTGCCCCAATACAGTGAAGAAGATGTTGATCTGCTGGTTCTTTGCTCTTCACGAGTTCTCTGGTTGCTCCTAAGAAAAAAGTGGGTCATTCCTCACTTTGTCTTCACGCCAACGAATGTCCTTATGGTAATCACATCATCCAACAAAATTTGCATGGGTAACCAGCCGCTACAATCGCTAGGTGTAGTAGAATAGATCACTTCATACAAGGTTCATTCATTTACAATATGAATTTGCAAAAGATAAGGTAGCTAAGGTGTCGGTCATTGCCGAAAATGCACCCTTATAAGTTCCCCCCTTCTTGTTGCAAAACATAGTGTAATTAATTTCTGAAGGAAGTGTGACTAAGGTGTCGGTCAAAGCCGAAAATGCACCCTTATAAGTCATCTTCCCTATTTACAAAAATCAGTGAAGAAAAGAAATGGATATCCCCCCTCAATTGCAAAAAGTGTGCAACGCAAGAATGTTGTGAAGGATTTTACAAATATTGCCTCCTAGACAATTGTACATCACAAAAAATCGCTCCTCTTGTTACAAGTACTTCAAACACCTAGAATTTGCTATTTATGAAGCCTAAAAGAGGTACAAGCACCCCTTATTGCAAGGTCTTCAAACAAAATACTTATGCTATTTATGAAGCCTAAAAGAAGAGTGAGAGAAAATGGTGCTTTTGCCCAAGGGACACATGTGGTTTCCCTCTACAAAACTGTTTTAGCAATTTAGCACTCCTTGTGCTATCTTTGAACCAAAAACAGAATCAGAATGAGACACTTCACTAGAAATATGGCTTCTGTGTTGTGCCTTTGCCATTTTAGTTTTGCTTGTTTTGAAACCAACACTGAATGGTGTCTTGGTTTTCATTTTTACAATTTTTGCAAAACTATGCTTTCTAGGCAATTTGATCAAAAAATTTCACCAATTTTTCCTTTCTTATTATAAGTACTTCAAGCATGATTGCTATTATGAAGTCTAAAAGAAAAGGTTTAATGTTGATGACTTGGACTTTTCTGATTGCCTTTACAAGTTTTATTTCCCTCTTATCAAAATCGATGTTTGAAGGAAGAAAGGAATTATCCCCCCTTAGTGCAAAGGATTGCAACTTTTAAGGTTCCTTATTTTCAAAAACTTGTTCTTTCTTTTGATTACCCTAAAAGAGTACCAAAATATAATTCACTCAAACAGATATTTAATGGCACCTGCCTTAACTCCCTTCAAGAAGGATGAAAAGTTTGAGGAAATTAAGCCAAACAAATAAGAGTGAATTAGGGGTTTTGTTGATTTAGGAGAGAATATCAAGTAATTTTGGCTCTAAATCTGTGCAAGGATTTACACAAATTTGTGAAATTTTGGGGTTTAGTGTGTTCTTGATTCTATGACTTATAATTGCAAAAGAAATAATGCAATAATCAAACAAGAATGCCCACAAAATTCTTATCACCTAGGTGTCGGATGCAACCGAAAATGCACCTAATTTGCCAATAAAGGTGTCGAGTAAAATAAAAAATGCACCTTTTTAATTTTTGCAACAAAATGTGTGTTTTGTGTTGTGCAAAAAAATGATATTTTTATGTCTCCTACTTTGTTTTCCAATTTTGCAAAAGAAGTACAATGTTGTCTTCTCCCCTGTATTTTGCAAAATTAACAATTTTGAGCACTCCTTCCAAGACAAGTCGACACACGACCCACGTTTGAAAGGCTTCCAGAACCAGTCGACAAACGACTTGGTTTTTATGGACCCAAGGCTTCAAATTCTTCTCAATTTTGCAAAAAAAGAATGTGCAATTTTATGTCTTATATCCCCCTTGGAGAAAACAAATGCACACTTTGCCTTTGAATTTTACAAAATTTTTAAGTCTCCTTGTGTTGAAATTTGCAATAAAAGAATTCATGTTTGAACCTTTATTGTATGCTAAATTAACAAGGTTGAGAAGAGGTTAGGGTTTGCTTATTTGCAACAAAAAAATGAGGCTCTTATATGTCTTATATCTCCTTGTTTTTGAGAAAACAAAAGCACTCTAAAATTTGTAAATTGCAAAAAAAATATAACCCTTTTTTTTTTTTATATTTTAAGTTTATGTGATTTCTCTAATTAATATAAGTAAAATCTATAAATAGTAAAAATTATTTTAGTTTTAAAGGCATTTTGATAAAAAAATAACTTTAAAAAAAAAATAATAGTGAATTACTATTTAATAAATTAAAACTTAATTAATTAAAAAAAATAAACTTGAAAAAAAAAAAAATGAATTACCTTTTGGGGTCTCCGTTTTATTGCTCCATGGAGCAAAATTTTATATGCCCCCCTCCCCGACGGGAGTCGAACTCCCGACCTCCCATTGGGTAGCGCCTTAGTGCTGGACTGCTCTCCAGTCGGGCTAGCTAGCCCTACAAGAGGGGGAGGGCATTGCCTTCATATTGAAGGCTTCCCTCGCCCCGCGGCTGTTAAAAAAAATTGGGACTTTTGTCCCACATTGATGCTACGGGGCATAATTTACTCTTTAAAGGAGCATATGCGTGTAAAGCGCTTGTGACTGCCTACGGGCAGTCACTCCACCTCATGGCTGGTTTTGCTGCCAGCCACGTGGACTGTCTGCGTCGGGACACATGGCTTGTTCGCCACATGTCATCCTCGTCAAGTCTAGTGACACATGGCTAGTCCACCACGTGTCGCATCTATCATCGTCCAATAGCTGTCTGCCACTTGTCCAGTCCAGTGGATATCCACCATGTGTCCAGTTCAGTCTATCCACCACATGTCGAGTTCGGTCCATCGTCCAATGGTAGTGCCATGTCAGCACCTCGAGATCTATGCCTAAGGTCACGTCAGCCTGCCACGTGTCCTATCTAGGTCCTTTGTTAGTGCCTTAGGATCTGTGCCCGAGCATGCATGGGTCCCAACTATGATTATCCTTGAGATTTGTGCCTAGGATGGTTTGTAGTTGTAGGGTATCTGATTCGATCGCTGGATATTTGAGGGCGTGCCTGCCCTCTCAGATCTTGATTGTCAGATTTATGTCATCAATTACCGAATATCGGAGGGCGCACCTGCCCTCTCAGATCTCGATTGTTGGAGATCTAACAAGGATTTATGTATTAGTGGTGGTCAGACCCGAGGGCATTCTTGCCCTCGAGTTTGGGTTCGATCTCTGCCTGGGAGGGCACGCTTGCCCACCCAGCTGTGTGCTGGACCCACAAGGGCAACAGAGCACTAGCGGTTGCCGATAATCGAAGGGCCTCCTACCCTCATGATTCAGGCCTTGTGCTATGGGATCTGGCTGCCTATCAGGCCCGACAGGTTGGACAACAAAGTGCTACTAGAATTGTCGAGGTCTGCGGGCCCGCTCCTGTGGTCGCCCGATGACATGGGCCTATGGGCCCTCTCCCATGGATGCTTGATGACATGGGCCTGTGGGCCCTCTACCGTGGTCGCTCGATGATATGGGCCTGTGGGCCCTGCTGCCTGGGATCCACCTCGAGATTCGTGTAGGTCTTGAGGGCTAGTAGGGCCCTCAAAGATCATGCCAGGTCCAGGTCGGGTGGAACGAGCAAAGCTCGTATTAGGCCACCCGGCTGCAATGATACCAATGATGCAAGGTAAGTCAAATGAAATAATAATAAAATTAACTAACTTAACATTAGGTTTAAGACTAATGTTTATATAATACAATGAATAGTAAACCTAACTAATTCCCCACTAACCAAGCTAACAAATGCGTTAGGCTGGGTAGAGAGTTAGGTTTAGGATTGACTACCCTAGGATATTTAGGCTAGTTACCATTAGATATTTAGGACAGTAAATATCTATATGGTAGAAAGTAAAACAGTAAATGTAGAAATAAATCTTAAGTAGTGTAATGCAATACACTAGCTTATTTTACCTAGTGGAGTAAATGGTAATTATCCCAAGTAATGGAATATTACTCTAACAAAAACCATGTTGCTTTCATAAGATCTGACAGATGCACTTGATCCAAGTCAAATCCAACAACTGTGCAATCTTCAAAAAATTAAAACTTTAAAGCAAAGTCAACACAGGTCAAGCTTTGAGTTAAACCCTAAAAAAACTCTAACAAATCGAATGACAACGCTTGATCGAGATTCAATCTGATGACGACGCTCCCATAAAAGATGCTTTTAAAAGGTAAAAGTCCCCATATGATTAATTAAAATATTAAGCATGAATTAATGAGGGTCTAAACACATTGACTAATCATCCCCCCTTTTGGCTTAATCAAGGTTAAAATTATTTTCCCCAAGGTAACTAACCCGTAGGTTAAAGAAAATCGACGGCCATGCAAACATCTATCAAGATCCAACGGCTACGCAAAAACTAAAAGACGGTAAGATCTTCGAAGGCAAAGGTAAAATATTAAGCATGATTAGCAAGGGTATAACACGTGGATAATCAACCCCATTTTTTGGCTTAAATCAGGATTAATCAAGGCTAATAATATGTTCTTTATGACTAATAAATAGGCAGTTTTTAGAAGATCTAATGACAGCGTTGGATCCCGCTCGGAGATCAACGATGGCAAAAGAGTCAAGGTAAAACAAAGGATTAAATAAAATGAAAATCTGACGATCGTGCTCATCTCCATTCAAGATCCAATGATGGTGCATCAGTAAAAATGATCAAGGTTTAATCTAAAGGTTTTCTTTTGATTAATTAAATGCTTTATAACTTGTCCCTCCTATCTTACGTTAAACCCGACATATAATCGAGATGATCCAACGACAATGCTCTCATTGTGATATGATCTAAGGATGATCGCTCAGAAAGGTAAAGGTATTATATAAATGCTTAGGTTTAATACAATGAGGTTAAGATGGTAATAATTAGGTTAACTTCGGTTAACTACAATTAATAAACGATTAATACACCATAGTATCAAAGGACCAAATAATTAAGGTACATGTAGACTAACGATTGCAGGTTCCATGATATCAATGGTTGCGTTGACTTTACTAAGGAAATTCGATGATAGCGCATAAATCAAAAGAGTGAGTGATGAATCAACTATCGAGATCGAACGATAGCGCTTCATTGAGATAAAAGAGATCCAACGGTCACGCATGAGTCAGAGTAAAGGTAAAGAAAATACAAAGGGTTTAACAAACAAGCATCTTCAATGGATCTAACGAATGTGCTCACCTACACTCAGATCCAACGGTAGCGCACGATCCAAAGGTAAACCGAAGGTAAGTTTAAAATAGATGTCTGATTAATTAAATATTTAAACATTCTTAACAAGGGCATTAACACATTATTAATCGCCATCTTCATCTTGATTAATCAAATGAAAAGAGTTCAAGGCATGCATCTTTTGACTATCTAACCTATAGGTTATAAAATATTTAAGAAAGTGATACAATAAAGGCTGGTCAAGCGACTAAACGTGGTCAAATATCTAACCCTATAGATACGAAGATATCAATAAAAATAAAATCACCATTGACTAACATCTTCAAAGTTTTAGAAACCAACACTCTTGTAGGTTTAAGAATACCAAAAACAACCATGATGGAACCTGTGAAGATCACGAACCAAAAAAATCATCAAAATCACCCATAAGAAAGATTCAATAGACCAAGCTTCTAGAGAAGGATGATCACTTCACATAAATACCTTCAACATATATCAAGGTAGAAATCAAAGAAGTGAATCGTTTATAGCAAGGTACACTGAAAGACATTATGAAAATCAATAGCCAAGAAGGAGTCAAAATAGTACGCATAGAAGCTATGAATCCAAAAGAATACTCATGGAAGGAAAGATTCAAAGAAATCAGAGAAAATCCCATGTACAGTACCTTGGTAAGGACAAAGTAAACCAAATAAAAGATAAATCCTAACGCTCAAGCATGCCACCAGATCATGTATTATCTCACTAGAATAATGGTGTACCACAAGATAAGACTACAAAGCATAGTCACAGGCTTATAAATAAGAGATAGTAAGGAAGAGTTAAAGCATCAACAAAAGAAAACAATGGAGCATAAAGGATTCAAATACTATCATTTTTTGTTCTGCAAATACTTAAGGTGAAGGAAGTGCGTGAAGAAAAAAACATGGTTTCAATTTTTAAAAAGTCATTCAATCCATGCTTCGACGGAATATAGTTACTAGGGGAGCACTTCGACGGAGTATAGTTATGGAAGTAAATTATAGATGCTTCCAAATCTTGTTGTCCATTCCCACCTTCTTCCTACTTACCACTACCCTCCTCCTCCTGGGCATTCCTCCTTGACCATCCTGACATTTTTCCTAGTATGTCATCCTCGCCCACTACCGCCTCTTACCATTTACCCCCCATCATTCCATCCATCAGACCCTCACCATCCTTACTTCTTCACTCTATTGCATGATCAATGCGATCCCATTCGGCTGCCACTGGCATGTCACCCCTTGTCTTCACCGTGACATCGAGTCTCCCCCCGTTCATCATTTGAAATTCATAATAACAACCCGATCGAGCCTTAACAATAAATCATAGTGACCAAGACAAGCAAAACAAAAAGAAAAAATATAATGATGAATCCTTAGTTTCTAGGGCCAACTGAGAAATCAAAACGGCCAAATTGATTAGTAGAAGAGCTCCCTTCATTCCAAGAATAGACCATGATAGTAATTTTAGAGCCACACCAGCTGGACAACATACAGAATGAATTCAGTCAGATGCTGACAAGTGGAGGGCCAGGAATCAACCAGAAATAATAGAATCAAGAACCAAAGGCTATAAGAAGAGGCAGCTGTGGACATATTATGCATCAAGCAATTAGAGAGAATAGCATTTTTTGCTAAGAGGTATACTTGAGTGCCCGGTTAGTTGTGTTGTTGTATCCCCTTCTGTGTCTATTTTCCTTTCTCATTCTTTTTCTTCCCTTTGCTTTGCAAGATTGTGATAGGAAAGTGTTCAAGAAGCTGAGATTATTTCCTACCTTCTTGAGCCTAGGATTCAGAGACTCTACTATTACCATATTGGAACAAGGAGAGTTGGAGAGACATGTTACATTATTTGAACAGAGTCATCTTCATTGTATTGATGTATTTCTTTAAGAAAAATAGAGTTAAAAGGCATCCTGCCCACTTTGCATGTAATATTTTATGAAATCAATACAATTTTGGATTTTATTCCTGTTATATCTTTGTCTTAGTACTGTGTGTCACTATGTAATGGGTTACATTATTTGAATACATTATATACGTTTCTTTCATTGGTTAACTCTTGATTTTATTGCGATATTCGAATGAGATTAAGAACACCAATTTTTCTTCTCCCCTTCTTTCTATTTCATATTAAAATTATTGTTAAATTGCTATAACAACCCAATGAATCTAGGCACCGGTCTACATAAGGCATAACAGTTGGTTGTTTTCATGCTTGGTCATTTTAAAAAGAATACTTATAGCTTAATATAAATTTGGAGCGTGTAATTAGAAGTTTAATCAAAGAATTACCATTGGGGTTTCCTTACCCATTCTGTAGTCTTCTTTAGCAATATTTGTGTTTAGAAGAACATGAGGTAGGTCGACCAGAGCCTGTAATAGCTCGTTGGTTTCAAACGGGTTCTTGTAGCATGACAATCGAAATCCTATGGATGCAAGAATCGGTTCCAACAATTTTTTGGCATCGTTTCCAGGGAGAATTTTTACATTCTAAGCCTGGAGTTCATGACATATATCAATCAACGAGTAGCCAAGTTAAAATAAAGAGCTTGCATTTTAATTTCCATGACTTCTAACGTTCTTTATTTTATTTTTACCCATAGTTTTTAATTGTGAGTGTTTTACATCTCTGTATTTTCTTGAATTTCCACTTCTTGATTTTCTTGAAATTTCTTTTTCTTGATGTTCTTGAATTTTCCCAAGAACCAACTCCTATGAGGATGAGTGGTAATATCAAGCATTCTTGGTAAAAGTACACGTTGTTCTTTTTGCACCTCGATGTTGGCGACTCTGCTGGACAAACCTAGAAGAAAAATATAAAAAAGGGAGAGAACAAAACATGTTGGCTAACACCAGGAGAAGTGGTAAGGAGTTGTTTCCAAAACTCGAGAATCCAGAGGTATTTATACATACCCAAAAAACTCCAATTTTCAAGAGTACTGTGTATAATAGTAGATCAATTTCTAGCGGTAAAAGGTACATAAAGAAAAATTAAAATTCTATTACTACTGATATTACTGTAGAAGATGATTTAAATTCTATTGTAGATAGAAATTTGAATTCTGCTGTAGAAGATATACGTAATCATAATTCAAAGGTAGATAACCCATCGATTAATATTCAAGCTACCCAGACCCATACCACCATAAGTGCTACTACTGTAAATTTGAATCCTACAGTAGCAATGGCCCAGGCTAATGTTCATTTATGGAGAACTAACAGATATAGGCCTTTTGCATTACCAAGAATGTCTTACCTAGTAAAGCTCACAAATACCTCCCTAAGTTTTTAGGAAACAATGCAGTAACTGGAGAGGATCATATCAAAAGTTTCTTATATGCAATGGATAGTCTGGAAGTTGAACATGAAGATGTAGTATTAAGACTGTTTCTACAGACTTTAGAAAAATATGCCAGAGAATGGTTTAATTCCCTTCCTAACAATGATATCCTAGACTTCACCAAAATGGAAGAGGTGTTCCTAAAGAAGTATGGTGAAAGGAAAAATGAACAATCATTGTTAACTGAGCTAGCCACTATGAAGAAGAAAGAAAATGAGGTTGTTAGTGATTTTAACAGAAGATTTTCAAAAACAAGAAACAAAATCCCTGCCAACCTCAGGCCTAGTGATATTCAGTCTATTTATTTTTATAAGAATGCTTTTCAAGGAGATTTTAACTATGAATTAAGGCAAGAACAAGCCACTACCATTGATGGTTGTATGGAAAAAGCAATGGATATAGAAATAAATATGCTTGATAGTGGTAAGATGAAGCCTTATTCTTTAGAAGTTAACATGCCTGAGAGAAAACCTAAGAGAGTGGCTTTTGATATACAAAGAAGAACTGAAATTGATCCTATGGAGAAGTTGACTAGTCAGATGACAAAAATGTTCAACAATATGAGTAACAGGTTAGCAAGAATTGAAAGAAATGGAAGTAACGGTGAATCTTCACAGATAGAACGATCTCACGTTGACAACCATCCTCCCTTCAAGAAAAATTTCAATAAGAATTGGGGGAATAACAATGGTTTTGAAGAAGGAAATAGGAATAGGGGTAATGGAAAAAATAACTGGAAAAATAGAGATTCTGATAGGGATCAAAACAATGTTCCTAACCCTATACCATCTACTAATGTAGTAGAAGGGTTTCCCTATTTTTTCTCTACTTGTGATGCACCCCATAACCCTGATGCATGTGGAATTCACCTAAGTGATCAGCGTAATGTAGACATGCATGCAAAATCAAAGGAAGATATAAGAATCAATGCATGTTGGTCCATTGAAGATGAATCCAGAGAAAGGTTTTTTGAAGAAGACATGGATAAATATGCTTCAAATCATCATCCTCAAATATTAGTAACCGAAAGAACTAAAATCTTGCAGAAATCACATGAGTCAAGATATGATAAGATGAAGCAAGGAAAGTTGATCCCCATTGCTCAAGAGGTTGAAGAATTAGAGGCAACTCATGTTTTAAATTTAAGGAATAGAATAGTCCTCGAAAAGACAGAGAAAGCATCTACAAGTGAAACAAGAAAACAAACTTTCCCCAATAAAAATATCAGTAAAGAGAAAACTGATAAAAACCCTAATAAGATTACTCCTGAAGTAATAGAATCAGTGGAAGAGATTCCCAAAGAAGAAAGTAATAAACCATTGGATATAAAGAAGATAGAATTTTATGTTGGGTCAGAACTCAATAAGCAAAAGGTTAATATCACATTTGGTGAACTTATGAAAGTTCAAACATATAGAGAACAAGTATGCAGAGCTTTTGGATTAGTAGAACTAAAAGAAGACCCAACTTGCCATGTTGCTAGACAAAATCAACATGATACAAGATCACCATCCTCTGTCAGACCCTTCTATGTGTCATTAAGATATAATTCATATGAAGGGGAAAGATATGTGATTCATAATTGCATGCTAGATAGTGGAGCTTCACATAATATCATGCCTAAGCTAATAGCTGACCAAATGGGATTAATATGTACTAGATATTCTGCCCCTATTTCTATAATGGACAGTAGACAAATTCCTTGTGTAGGGGTGATAACCGGATTATTAGTTTTCCTAGATCAACACCCCAAAAAGGGAATAGTCATGGACGTAGCAGTAGTTGATGTTGACCCATTCTTCTCACTTTTGCTCAGTAGGCATTGGTTAGAACAACTAGGAGGTTCAATTCAATTGGATTGGTCCTATGCTACAATCCCAATATCGATAAGGAGAATATAATTTTGAGAAGAGAACCATTCAATAAACACTCCGTAGAGTTAATTCAAATAGATGAAACCATGATTAACTTAGTAAACTCTATGGAAGAAAAAGGGATGGGAGTTTATTCAATATGGCACAACCCATTCCTAGTGGAAGTACCAGAAGCAAAGAACATGGATCCAGAAGATATAAAAATAGTAGATGAGGAATCAGATAGAGTTTTGACTCAAGAAATGTGGACCATGTCTTTTGATGGAGCTAAATCCCAATCTGGAGTAGGTGCAAGTGTAAATTTGATTGATATTAAAGGAAACTACCTTAGTATTCCTTATAGATTGCAATTTCCTTGCACAAACAATGTAGCTGAGTACGAAGCTTTACTACTAGGGCTAAGGAAAGCAAAAGAGCTAGGCATTAACTACTTAACTATAACAGGGGATGCAGAGCTTATTATACTACAAATCAAAGGTAAATATCAGACTAAACATCCTAGGCTTAAGCAATATAGAAATGCAGTATTGGAAGAAATTGATAAATTTTTAGCTTTCAATATCTCATATATTCCTAGAGAACAAAATCATGTTGTAGATCTTTTAGCTATAAATGCCTCAGGTCTAGATCACCTAGAGATAACTACAGAATATATGGACAGATTACCAACTATCTCAATATATAAGCCATTTGTACCAGACAACATAGTCTATCTTCAAGTCTTTCAATATGATATAGATATTAAAGATTTTATGACTCTGCAAAATTAGTATGCAGATGTAATCTGTGATGAAAAAGATGAAGAAGAGCTAAAAGACCAAATAGGTGAGCCAGTAGAAGTAATCCAGTTGAAGACTAATAAGATACCCAAAGGATTAGTTTCTCTAGAAAGTCTATTTGATGATTTTGACAAAGCCTATAAACCTATATGCAGAGAAGTGATATCTGAAGATATAAACATTGGCTCAATGAAAGAACCCAAAATAGTGAAGATAGACATGGCATTACCTGCTAAAGAAAAGGTTGGATATATCAGTTTCTTGAAAAAGAACAAAGAACATTTTTCTTGGACTTATGAAGATCTGAAAACATTCAAAACAGATGTAATGACACACATAATACCCCTGAAAGAAGATTCCAAACCATTTAGACAAAAACAAAGAAAATACAATCCAACTCTGCATCCAATAATGCAAAAAGAGGTACAAAAGTTGTTGGATTCCAAAATAATCAGAAAGGTAAGATTTTCTTCCTGGATATCCAATTTAGTACCATTCAGAAAAAGAATGGGGATATTAGACTCTATGTAGATTTTAGAAATTTAAATAAGAGTTCATTAAAATATAATTACCCATTACCCAACATGGAATAATTATTGCAAGTAGTAGTTGGCTCAACAATATTGTCTCTATTAGATGGATTTTTAGGGTACAATCAAATTCAGATAAATCCAGAAGATAGACATAAGGCAACATTCACTACACCCTGGGGCACATTTGAATATTTAAGAATACCTTTCGGACTAATGAATGCAGGTGCTACTTTTCAAAGAGCAATGGACTTTGCCTTTAAAGGATTGATGTTTAAAATTGTAGTTGTATACCTAGATGATATCACAGTATTTTCTAAAAATCTAGAAGACCATCTAGAACATTTAACTGCAGTTTTTGCTCGATGCAAAGAATTTGGAATTTCTTTGAATCCCAAGAAATGCATATTTGGGACTACTCAAGGAAAGTTATTAGGACATATAGTTTCATAAAAAAGGAATAAGCATTGATCCAGATAGAATTGAATCCATTTCCAAAATTCCCCCTCCTAGAAATTTAAAAGGAGTCAGGTCATTCTTTGGCAAGATAAATTTCATTAGAAGATTTGTCCCAAATTTTGCAGAGATGACCAAACCTATAAATGACATGGTTAAGAAAACTGGAGAAATAAAATGGACAGTGGAAAATATGGAAGCATTTAACAAAATCAAAGAAGCCATATCAACCACTCCAGCTCTAAGCTGCCCAGATTATGCCAAAGATTTTAACATCTATTCTTATGCATCTGAAAATTCCATAGCTGCAGTTCTTTCACAAAAATATGATGAAAATAATGAAAGGCCAATAGCCTTCATGAGCTCAGGACTAAAAGGAGCACATCTTAAATACACCTTGTTAGAAAAACATGCCTATGCAGTCATACAATCTTTAGAACACTTCAAAGGTATATTTGGCTCAAATAAGGTTTATTGTTGTATTCCCTTTATAGCAATAAAAGATATCTTTTCTCAATCAGAGCCATTAGGAAGACCAGCAAGGTGGATGGTAAAGCTTCTGCAATATGATGTTGAATTCAAAATAGTCAAAACTGTCAAAGGGAAAGGTTTAGCTAAACTGTTGGCTAACAAGGAAGAAGTAGGATCCGAAAATGTTCTCACCATAGATCAGACATATGATGACAGGAGAATAAAAAATGAAGAATGTAAATGGTATGAAGAAATTTTGTCATACTTACAAACTCTGTCATTTCCCAAAAATATGTCAATAAACAGAATGAGATCAATCAAACTTCAAGCTCAAAAATATTATATACAGGATGGTGTGCTATACTGGAAACACCCTGATGGAATATTATTAGTCTGTTTGTATGAAAGTGAAGTCCCAAAAATAATTAATGAATTTCATGATGGATTTTGTGGAGGAAATTTTGCTCCAAGAGCTACAACTAATAAAATTATGAGGGTAGGATATTATTGGCCTTCCATTTTTAAAGATGTATATAAATATGTTAGGAATTGTCATAACTACCAAGTTTTTGCAGGAAAGAAACATCTGGCAGCCATGCCCCTCAAGCCAGTAATCATTGAAGCACCATTCACCCAATGGGGCATTGATTTGATTGGAGAAATCAAGCCTAATTCATCTGGTCAGCATAAGTGGATCATAACAACAACAGATTACTTCACAAAGTGGGTAGAAGTTGCACCTTTGAGAACATCTACAACTGCCACAATCATCATATTCCTAGAGGAAAACATCTTAACCAGGTTTGGAGTTCCTCAAAAACTGGTTACTGATAATGCACAGTATTTTGTTTCATATGAAATGGTAGAATTTTATGCTGAATATGGAATTGAATTATCTCATTCTGCTAATTATTATCCCCAAGGAAATGGCCTTGCTGAGTCATCAAATAAAAATGTAATAACCAGAATAAAAAGGTCATTAGGTAAGAATAAAAGAGGGTGGGACAATGAACTTAAATTTTCTTTATGGGCTGATAGGTTGTCTATTAAAAGAAACACAGGAAGAACCCCCTACGAGATGGTTTATGGAGAGAAAGCATTATTACCTTCAAAAATAGAAAAATTGGCACTTTCCCTCTTATTACAAGACCATGAAGACCCCAATCCCATACAGAGAAGGCTTGATCAAATTGTCCTGTTAGAAGAACAAATAAGAGAGACCCTTAATAGAATGATAGAACAAACTCAAAAAACCATGAAATTGTTTAATAAGAAATCCAAGGGTACTCCTTTTTCTCAAGGAGATATAGTCATCTATTGGGATCCTAAAAATGATAAACATGGTGAAAAAGGTAAATTTGAACCCAAATGGATTGGTCCATACCAAATAGCTCATGTTATCGATCGAATACATACAAGTTGTAGATCTTACAGGTGAATGATGGCTATTCCTATTAATGGCCAACACCTCAAAATGTACAATCCTTGTTGAAGGTGAATAAAAAAAAAGAAATAAAAAAAATGAAAAAGAACAAAAATCCAAAAATAGAGTGTTTCAATTTTAGCTTTTCTTTTCTTGTTCAGTTTAATTCTGAGTTTATTGTACACATGATATTCTTAGCTTAATGAGTATATATTATTGTTGATTCCACCAAAAACAATAAAAAGAAAAAAAGAGATTTATTTTAGATTTTGATGAGGTTTACAATTTTTACAAAAAATGAGTGTTTATGCAATAGTTGTTTGATATGAGATAAAACAGAAGGAAAACAAAGTTGATTGAAACATCATGTCAAAAGCCTCACATTACAAATGATACTTAAGGTGACTTCAAAGGTCCAAAGAACCGAGTTATCTTTGAGAGGGTAGTTGAGCCAAAAATCATTACACTCATATTTATAGCCATAAACTAATCCTCAACTCATGCATACTTATTGCACAATTTGCTTATATATCCAAGTACTTCTCTCATGAGAAAGAAAAATAAAAAATAAAGTAAAATTGAGTCACTGCTTGAGATATCTTGGAAAACCTCTACCGAGGCTATAGACGCTTGACTGGCAGTAGGGTAAAACCAAGATGGGATTAGAAGCAACTCCATCGGGGCTATAGACGCCTGACTGACAGTGGAGCCCTATAGAATGGTGAAAATTTTTAAGAGTGAAATCACATATTAGGCTTGACTATTTTGCTCAGATATGGTAAAGTTCTGAAAGATTTAGAAATCCAAAAAGAAAATGCACAAACACACACATGGGCAAAACATGATGAAGTAAAAGGTTTTGGACAAAATTTGTGTAATCATATCTTATGACTTAGCTAAAACAAGCATTACAATATGTCAAAATAAAATTCATCTGTTTCTAAAAATCTGATCCTAGTTTTCCAAATTGAATAAAAGGAATTACAGTTTTCAAATACTCTATTTGCTCTAATATCATGTTGTTCATACAGTTTTTCAGTATATTAAAAAAAAAAAGAGGAAGAAAAATTTTTTTGTTATACATTTCAAGCTTTACTTAGCAGTCAAAATTTTGTTGTTTTTTGTTCAATTTTTGCAAAATAAAACCAGGAGATTCTGTGGTTCTCAAGTGCTTCATGTTTTCAACACATTGTCCCGGTCGGAGCCTATGTTGGAGCCAAATTTGACTCAACTTTGAAACCCCCAAATTTAAATTTTTGGTTTCAATCAAATTGTTTATAATGTTGGTCACTTCTTCGAGTTAGTGGTGAGTATCTAATTTTTCATTGTGTTAGATGATTTCTAATCCTTGGTTATTGATAAGGTAGGCCTCTTTTTATTAATCGAATAGTCCTAATAAGAGAAAAGGCAAATTTTTATTAATCAAAATTCCAAAGCCAAAGTCCGACCTTCATAACAATAAGTTCCCTTAGGCCTAAACTAACGTATAAAATCATAAAGTCCTAAGGTCCAATAGCTAAATATTAAAGGAATAATTAATCATCATGGTCTAAAAACCCAAAAGGCTGAAAGTCCTAAGGAACACAAAATATTAATTGAGACTTGAGGGTATGCGCCCCTTTTCATTAAAAAACGAGCACCTTAGATTTAATCCAAGGGCCATGCTCGATCCAAAAGTAATCGGACGATTGCACTCTGATAAGTCAACCGAAAAGGTTAAATAATGCAATCGAATGTCTAAAAATGTTATAACCTAAGGTCATTTAATGATTAAAATCAAAACATCTCTTTGATCCGACGATAGACGCTTCACCAAGCTAGAAATCCAATGAACGCGCTATTTCCAAAGTAGTCAAAACGTTAAGTCAAAGATAATATAATAATTAAAGGGCAATTAAAACATGGAGCAAGTTTCATAAGATCTGACGGATCGCTTGATCCAAGCCAAATCCACGATGGTCGCACTTGTTTAAAAGAATCACACCTTTAAATTAAAGTCAACATGGGTCAAGCCCCCTTTAGAATTAAACCCCGAGCAAGTTGGATGGATCGGACGACAGCGCTCGATCGAGATTCAATCCGACGGTGGCGCTCCCATAAAAGATGCTTTTAAAAGGTAAAAGTCCCCATATGATTAATTAAAACATTAAGCATGATTAATAAGGGTCTAAGCACATTGGATAATCTCCCCCTTTCGGCTTAATCATGATTAAAATCATGCATCCTTTGGTAACTAACTTGTAGGTTGAAGAAAATCGACGATCGTGCCCTAAACATCTATCAAGATCCAATGGTACGTAGAAACTCATGGATGGTAAGATCTTCGAAGGCAAAGGTAAAATATTAAGCACAATTAGCAAGGGTCTAACACGTGGATAATCAACCCCTTTTTTTGGCTTAAATCGGGATTAATCAAGGCTAATGATATGTCCTTTGTGACTAATAAATAGGCATTTGAAGATTTACGACGCTGGATCCCGCTCGGAGATCAACGGTGGTAAAAGATTCAAGGTAAAACAAAGGATTAAATAACATGAAAATCTGATGGCCGCGCTCATCTCCGTTCAAGATCCAACGATGGCGCATCAGTAAAAATGATCAAGGTTTAATCTAAAGGTTTTTTTTGATTAATTAAATGCTTTATAATTTGTCCCTCCTATCTTATGTTAAACCCAGCATATAATCGAGATGATCCAATGGCAACGCTCTCATTGTGATATGATCTAAGGATGATCGCTCAGAAAGGTAAAGGTATTATATAAATGCTTAGGTTTAATACAACAAGGTTAAGATGGTAATCATTAGGTTAACTTCGGTTAACTACGATTAATAAATTATTAATACACCACATTATCGAAGGACCAAACAAATAAGGTACATGTAGACTAACGATTGCGTAGGTTCCATGATATCAATGGTTGCGTTGACTTTACTGAGGAAATCTGACGATAGCGCGTAAATCAAAAGAGTGAGTGATGAATCAACTGTCGAGATCGAACGACAGCGCTTCATTGAGATAAAAGAGATCCAACGGTCGTGCATGAGTCAGAGTAAAGGTAAAGAAAATACAAAGGGTTTAATGAACAAGCATCTTCAACAGATCTAACGAATGCGCTCACCTACACTCAGATCCAATGGTAGCGCACGATCCAAAGGTAAACCGAAGGTAAGTTTAAAATAGACGTCTGATTAATTAAAGATTTAAAAATTCTTAACAAGGGCATTAACACATTATTAATCACCATATTCATCTTGATTAATCAAATGAAAAGAGTTCAAGGCATGCATATTTTGGCTATCTAACCTACAGGTTATAAAATATTTAAGAAAGTGATACAATAAAGGCTGGTCAAGCGACTGAATGTGGTCAAATATCTAACCCTATAGATACGAAGATATCAATAAAAATAAAATCACCATTGACTAACGTCTTCAAATTTTTAGAAACCAACACTCTTGCAGGTTTAAGAATACCAGAAACAACCATGATGGAACCTGTGAAGATCGCGAACCAACAAAATCGGAAAAATCACCCATAAGAAAGATTCAATAGACCAAGCTTCTAGAGAAGGATGATCACTTCACAGAAACACCTTCAACATATATCAAGGTAGAAATCAAAGAAGTGACTCGTTCACAACAAGGTACACTGAAAGACATTATGAAAATCAATAGCCAAGACGGAGTCAAAATAGTACGCATGGAAGCTATGAATCCAAAAGAATACTCATGGAAGGAAAGATTAGAAGAAATCAGAGAAAATCCCATGTATAATACCTTGGTAAGGACAAAGTAAACCAAATAAAAGATAAATCCTGATGCTCAAGCATGCCACTAGATCATGTATTATATCACTAGAATAATGGTGTACCACAAGATAAGACTACAAATCATAGTCATAGGATTATAAATAAGAGATAGTAAGGAAGAGTTAAAGCATTAGCAAAAGAAAACAATGGAGCATAAAGGATTCAAATACAATCATTTTCTGTTCTGCAAATACTTAAGGTGAAGGAAGCACGTGAAGAAAAAAGCATGGTTTCGATTTTCAGAAAGTCATTAAATCCGTGCTTCGATGAAATATAGTTACCAGGGGATCACTTCGATGATAGTTATGGAAGTAAATTATAGATGCTTCCAGATCTTGTTGTCCATTCCAAACTTCTTCCTACTTACCACTACCATTATCCTCTTGGGAATTCCTCCTTGATCATCCTGACATTTTTACTAGTATGTCACCCTCGCCCACTACCACCTCTTACCATTTACCCTTGTCATTCCATCCATCAGACCCTCACCATCCTTACTTCTTCATTCTATCACATGATCAGTGCGATCCCATTTGGTTTCCACTGACATGTCACCACTCATCTTCATCGTCATGTCGAGTCTTCCCTCGTTCATCATTTTAAATTCACAATAACAACTCGGTCGAGCCTTAAAAACAAATCATAGTGATCGGGACAAGCAGAACAAAAAGAAAAAATATAACGATGAATCCTTAGTTTCTAGGGCCAACTAGAGAGAGCAAAATGGCCAAATTAATTAGCAAAGAGCTCCCTTCAGTCCAAGAATAGACCATGATAGTCATTTCAGAGCCACACCAACTAGAAAACATACAAAATGAATTCAGTTAGATGCTGACAAGTGGAGGGCTAGGAATCAACCAAAAATAACATAATCAAGAACCAGAGGCTATAATAAGAGGTAGTTGTGGACATATTCTGCATCAAACAATTAGAGAGAATAGCATTTTTTTGCTGAGAGGTATACTTGAGTGTCTGGTTAGTTGTGTTGTTGTATCCCCTTCTATGTCTATTTTCCTTTCTCATTTCTTTTTCTTCCCTTTGCTTTGCAGGATTGTGATAGGAAAGCGTTCAAGAAGCTGAGATCATTCTCTACCTTCTTGAGCCTAGGATTTAGAGACTCTATTGTTAGCATATTGGAACAAGGAGAGTTGGAGAGACCTGTTACATTATTTGAATAGAGTCCTCTTCATTGTATTGATGTATTTATTTAAGAAAAACAGAGTTAAAAGGCATCCCACCCACTCTGCATGTAATATTTTATGAAATCAATACAATTCTGGATTTTATTCTTGTCATATCTTTGTCTTAGTACTATGTGTCACTATGTAATGGGTTACATTATTTGAACACATTATATACGTTTCTTTCATTGGTTAACTCTTGATTTTATTGCGATATTCGAATGAGATTAAGAACGCCAATTTTTCTTCTCCCCTTCTTTTTGTTTCATATTAAAACTGTTGTTAAATTGCTATAACAACCCAATGAATCTAGGCACCGGTCTACATAAGGTATAATAATTGGTTGTTTTCATGCTTGGTCATTTTAAAAATAATACTTATAGCTTAATTTAAATCTAGAGTGTGTAATTAGAAGTATAATCAAAGAATTACTACTAGGGTTTCCTTACCCATTATGTAGTCTTCTTTAGTAATATCCGTGTTTAGCAGAACATGAGGTAGGTCGACTAGAGCCTATAATAGCTTGTTGGTTTCAAGTGGGTTCTTGTAGCGTGACAATAAAAATCCTACGGATGCAAGAATTGGTTCCAACAATTCCCAACAATATTTATTGAGAATATTTTATAGAAATATTTTTTCATGGAGTAGCCCACATTGGGTGAACCATGTTAAATTGGTGTCTCTATTATGTGTGATGATTTGTGCATTGCTTTGGTTACTGTTATTGATATTTCCATTGATAATATTGGATAATATTGTTTGGAAAAGAAAAGTAAAAGTTGGTCTTATACTGTTCACGCCCCCTCTCAGTACAATCTTGTGTTCTTCAATTGGTATCAAAGAAGGTTCCTTTAGAAGAGTTTAATATCTTGAAGAAAAATTATACATGAACACATATGGCATATCAGAGTGGATATTCAACAAATAAGACACCATTATTCTATGGAAACAATTATGCTTTCTAGAACATAAGAATGAATACTTACTTGATGGCACAAGGACATGAGACATGGCAGGTAGTTGATTATGGATACACACCTCCAGCTAGTCCTCCTACAAATAAGATGGTAAGCTCCTACATATATAATGCAAAGGAAATGAATGCAATATTAAGTGATTTACGTAAAGTAGAGTTTGTAAAATTTATGCATTGCACATCAACAAAAGAGATTTGGAAAAAGTTGAAGAAAACATATGAGGGAGACAAAAGGTCAAGATGACAAAATTACAAAATCACAAGAAAACATTTGAAGAATTGAAGATAAAGGATGAAGAAGATATTGCTACATACTTACTTTGTATGGATGAGGTTGTTAACTCCATGTGAGGACTTGAGTTTAAATTTGAAGAATCAGATGTCTATCAAAATGTTTTAAGGTCACTCCGTATGAGCTATAGTGAAAAGGTTTCAGCCATAGAAGGAAAAAAATATATTGAAACTTTAACTATGGATTGGTTGCATGGAACTCTCACAGCCTATGATGTGAGAATAGGAAAGTATCCTATCCCCAAGAAAGATGTAGCCTTCAAAGTATCAAAGAAGATAAAATATAAGAAATCAGATTCAAGTGAAGGGTAATCCAGTGATGAAGAGGTAAACTATGGTAGAAGGAACAAAAAGGACTCAAGAAAGCACAAAGGTACGAAAATAGTTAAGTGTTTCAATTGTGGTAAATATGGTCACTATGCATCTAACTGTCCAGAAGATAGAAGTAGTAGTGGTGAAGAGAGACAAGATCATAAGAACAGGGAAGCAAGAAAATCCAGGTATGAAAAGAAAAATAGGGATAGACAAGGCAAGCATGGGAAGAAGTTTTTCCAAAGGTATAAAAATATTTTTTATGCAGACAAGACAAGTAAGAGCTTGAGTGATAGTGATGGAAGATCATCATATAATGAAGAAGAAATTCTCTTCTTGGAAATAGAGGAAGAAGGAAGTGTTTCTATTGAATATAAATAAGAAAAGTATGAAGATGCTCTTGAAGACCAAGAAGTAGAGAAAGATTCAAAAAATGAAGAAGAAGGAATAGTTTATCTATAAGGTAAGCTTATTTTTTATCTTAAGGAATTAAGAAAGGTTAAAAAGTAGAATTCAAGACTCAAGGTTCAACTTCAAGAATGTGATGAAAAGAAAGGAAAACTTATACAAGATCTGAAAAACTCAATATCTAAGACAAAGAGATTTAAATAAAAGTTAGAAGAAAAAGTCTTAGAATGTGAAATATTAGAGCATGAGGTAATTTCACTAAGGAAAGAAGTTACAAAGGGTAAAGATAAGCCACACAGGTTTGGTAAAAGCTCAAAGACCTTGGATAATATTATCAATGTACAAAGATCTTCGTCAAACAAGATAGGAATTGGTTTTAAAGAGGGGTAAAGAGAACAAGGAGAGGAGTCAAGCTCAAGCTCCAAATAAGAAGCTTTAGAAGAACAGAGTGAGACTTATGAGGATAAGTTGAGAATAGAAGGTTCACCAAGGAAGGAAACAATGCACAAACAGGGAATAGAGAACATCCCAAGGAAGAAAGGACTAGGAGACCAATGGGTCAAAGGAAAGATTTTTTCAAAGGAAATTTCTTCTCATGTCACAGGTTTTGTCACAAGGCTATGCAATGTAGAACACATGAAAATAAGGAATATGGTTTCACTAAGAGAAATTTTAGAAATGGGCATCTCTTCCAAGGGTATTGGTACTCTTGTAATCAGTTTGGTCATAAAGCAATTAACTGCAAGGTTCATGACAAAAATGGATATGGCTTCACCAAGGGTAACTTCAAGATATTTGAACATTTTAGGAACCACAACATTAAGTGTTATAAGTGCAACAATATTGGGCATATGGCTAAGTGGTGTGGAAAACTTTTCCAAAGATAAGAAGGAACAAGAATACTCAAAAGAATCAGAGGGATCAGTTAAGGAAGAAGGTGGACAAATAAAAAAGCATTGTATGTTGGGAGTAGAGATACTCCCACCCAAAAATTAATCACCTCAAGAAGAGGAGGTTGGGAAGGGGCTAAGCTGAGAGTATTATATTTCAACCCAAAGGTGTCCCTTTGTCATTGATGTCAAAGGGGGAGATATTTGAGTTAGGGGGAGAGTATTTAGTTAGGGGGAGCAATTTCTCAGGGGGAGTAAAATTGAAGAAGGTAAAATGAATGCTTAAATAAAAAGGGTTACCATCAATGATAAAGGGGGATATTGTTGGAAATTTGAGCAAGTTTTATTGTCATTGATGTCAAGAGGTTTGATGTCCAGTTTTGTTGTCATTAAGGTCAAAAGGTTGATTTCTCCAAAAGGCAAGGAATTTGTTAAAAGGAAAAGGGTATAATATTTATTTTTAAATATTATATGCCTAAAGAGGCTAAAAAGGTTGAAGACCCAAGAAAAGAGAAGCAAGTTTAAAAATAAATAATAATATTATAATATTCGAGCAAAAGGAAGAGGTGAAAAATAACAATGTCTAAGAAATCATTAAAAAAATATATCCCTAACAAGGCCCATTGAGCAAGTTATAAAGGTTGGCAAATATTTTAATTTATTTAAATTAAAATATTTTAACCCAAGGTTAAAATTTTAAATTAAATAATTAATGGTTCCAAAGGTTAAAAGTTTCAATTCAAATTTTAAATTCAATTTCGAAGGAGGGCCAACGTGTTTCAATCCAAAGGCAAAGGTATTTAAAGGAAATAATTTTCATTTCCAAAAGTCTAAGCAATTCGAATGCCCATGCGAGAATATAATTTGTGTGCTCCATATTGAAAGGAAGAAGACAAAGGTTTACGCTGAGTTTGAGGTAGAAGCTATGGTATAAAAGGAGATGATGAAAGACTTAGTTTCTATTGGGACTAAAATAGAATGAAAAAAATGAGATATATTACAAATAAAACAAGGTTACAATATATAGGCATAAGCCTATATGAAATGCATGACAATTGTCAAGTGAAACTGACAAGTGTCAAGGAAGGCATAGTGTACATTACATTAATTCTAACATTCCCCCTTAATGTGCACTATCCTAACTAAGAAAAAAAACAAGTCAACATTAGGTAACATTCTCATTTAATGTTGACTTCTCTAAAAGCAACCTATCATCCTCTTTTATTGTTGATTTGGTCTAGGCTCATGCTCTTTTCTCTTGGATCTCCAACTATGAATAATGCTAGATTCACTGTGTATACATCTCGGTCTATTGCCTCAGGTTCAGCCTCTTCCACGATCTGTTACCACTGGGTCAGTCGTCTAAGTGCCTCAGGGTCATCATGGGTGCCTCAGGGTCAGCCACTTCTGGGTTTGTTGCCTCTGCAGGTCATCCTTAGAGGATGTTGCCTCTTGTAGGTCACTGACTAGATCCACCATGAATATCAAATCCCTCCTCATGGTGAACTCAATCTAGAAGGTGTCGGTCTCTACCGAAAATGCACCTTAATACAAAGGAAAAATGAGCCATATAAGAGTGTCGGTCTCTATCGAAAATGCACTCAATACAATAAAATGAGCCATAGATCCAAATATGGAGGAGAAGAAGAAATAATAGAAGAGAATCTTCTGAAGTGTCTTCGTCTGTAGTCTTCAAAAGTAGATCCAAAAAAACCTCGGATAGAGTCTAGGGTGTCTATGTCTGTAGTCCCTAGAATAAGTGTCCTTATGGTAGTCACCTCATCTTACCGGTATGCATGGGTAACCAGCCGTTGCATCCGCCAAGTAGAAAGAGGATAATACTAGATACTAGGTTCACTTACAAGTACCTTGGGAGTGTCGGGTACAACCGAAAGTGCACTCCAAGGTAGAAAAACTTTGAGGCTTAAAAAACTCAAATGAAACAGCCTCAAAATTACAAATGGACACCACCAATGTGTCCGTCTCAAAAAACTGTTTCCAATGACTATAAACATGGCTATAGTCGGATCTCAATAAGTCCTTCATCCTTGAGAAAAACAACAGTAACCTCACTAAGCAGAAAATAACCCTCACAATGTGGCAGCATCGTTGTCTAGAAGAACAAAAAACATATCAGTTTACCCTCATAGGGGAATTACATGGGCCATCTAGGCCTTCCACTCTTCATTTCCTATTTGGAAAAAACATTAAACAATGCCCAAGAATACAATAAATAGGCCATGTAGGTCTTCCACTTCCACTCCCATGTGGAAAAAGAACAGGGCCAATAAGGCCATCTTGTCGGCCAATAAAAAATTCTCCACCATGATTTAAAAAAATTTCCCCCTTGGAAAACTACAAAGTTTGAAAAAATTTGGCCATGTGGGCCTTTTCCACTCCACTTGCCATGTGGAACAAAACATTTAAAAAAAAAATAAAGTGCCCCGTTAATTTTGAAAATATCTCGGTGCCCACCTCCAATGGCCGGTTCAGATCCCACATCGTCCTCCTCGTTACCATGAAATGATCCACCCCACCGCTGTGAAAAGCTTTCTACGCCTTTGATTCCAATAGAAAATATAAGTAAGGTCTGAAAACGAAGATTATAGGGCTTTTGTTTCACATTAACTACAGGTATGCTCCATATCGCTTTAACAAAATTCCACGACGTCTCTACAAATACAAATAATAGCCAAAAAAATTTGAAGCTAATGTTCAATCTCCAATGCGTGCTAATCTCCAATGGGCTGTGGAGACGAATTCATCTACGATGGACCTCCTTTCCCTTGCACAGCATGACAAAAAATATTTGACATTGCCACTTCATGGACAATGTCCATTACATCATCTCCTTGACGTCTGTGAAGAAGGGCCAGAACTGATCAATACAACTGCCACATATGTACAATGACAGTTTGAAAAAATCACTCCCCCGCAACCTTCGTGCTTTGATTATATGATTTGATTTCTGCTCTCTCAGCAAGTCCACGATGAAACGGTAACAAGAGATTGATTTGGGGTAATTTATTCGAATGGAAATAATGCGAGGTTGATTCCACCATCTTCTCGCGTAGTATCAAGAAACCTGGCACCTCCATCAGATTCACAACAATAAAATCACTTCGTTCATGTCTTTTGCCATGATGACGCCAAAAAAACCCCATTCCTAAGCTTTTGATGTAGGTTCGACCAACAACACGCCAAATTCTTCAGTATCCCTGGATTTAAGTGCCCGTCATCCTATCGTGTGCTGCCTACAATGTGATTCGGACTCGCCATGACTAGAAGATTAAAACTGCAAATAGAGATGGTGAACCATGCTGAAATTGAGGTCCAATTTGAAAATGTTCATCACAACATCAAAATAAGAGCGTTAAAAAAAAAACACTTTGGGTGCTTCACTCTCGTCCATTCACTCCCGTGAAACTCGAACAGGAACTTTGAACCACTTGCATTATTCAAACATGAAATATCTATTGACAGGCTTGAACAGAAAAAGTATTCCATGAACAGGGTCATTATGCCTTCCTTCTAGCGCCATCTTACCAGAACCCACAACAATGCCCCAATATTTCAGCCAACCATGGCACACATCAGTAAACCCTCGTCATTGTTGTTCGTCGACAAAAAAACCATCATAGAGCGCATTAGGCTATGCCCAGGGCATTCCTCATCTGCGACACTTGATCTTCGAAGCTTCAGCAAGTCGTCACAAATCTTGAATCTTTCGATCCACGCACATACAAATAAGGCCATCAAAGAGACAAGCTTTTACCCTGATTTTGAATTTGTCTCAAACACGCATAGACTTGAGGTAAAAAATAAATAGCAAGCACCAGTTCTGAATTCAACATCCGCATACAAAAGTGCAAATCATGCCGGTAAACAACAAAATCAACGACAAACATTAGGCCTCCATTTAACTCCCAAGGTGGCTGCAGAGATCCACGCAATCACCATGTTTTTCAATTGAGACTGCAGAAATCTCTGAACGGGAAACAAGAGTACGAATGAGAAATGTTGAGGAATGAACCAGATGGCAACTGTTCCTGTTAACTCAGCAATCTACTGCATTTTTCTAGCAATTTGGAGAAATTTGCAGCAGTAATAGAGCACCCACCACAACAGCATTAGGCCCGAACAAAGAACCAAAAAAACTATAATTAGAACCCTTAAAACTAAAAAATTTTCCCATCATCCATGGTTTTTCCAAATTTCTGGTTTCTGATTCATCCATCAAGGATGAAGACCATACTCCCTATTTTGAAAAAAAATGGGGGAAAATGAAAAAATAAAAAATGGGGGGAAAGGATGAGGGAGGATTTCTCGAGGGAAATCCCCCCTCAAGCTCACAAGGCTAGAGAAAGCCTGGAGCTCTGATACCAAATGTTGAGACTAAAATAGAATGAACAAAATGAGATATATTACAAATAAAACAGGGTTACAATATATAGGCATAAGCCTATATGAAATGCATGACACTTGTCAAGTGAAACTGACAAGTGTCAAGGAAGGCATAGTGCACATTACATTAATTCTAATAGTTTCATCTGCACTGGCTAGGACAAATGGCATTTGGAAAGTGTCTAAGGCACTCACAAAGGGAAGGTCATGGTTTTGAATTCCAAGTAGTTTGTTTTGGTGAAGGAGGAAGGAATTTTAATTTTCAATAAAATTCGTGAGAAGCAGACTTTAATACAAAGATGTGGACCTTTGGTTCATGTGCATGCATGTAGCCCAAGTGGTAGCCTAAACTTGGGCTAGGGTATTGTGGTGGCATAGGTCGTGGGTTCGAGTTTGGGTGCTGGTCATTGAAGACGTGTGCAATATTTTTATGGGCAAATTATTAAGGTAAGCATTTAAATTAAATCTTGCCAAAGGTTTTTTGGAAAGCTCAAGTTGTTTAAAGCCACGTGATATTAAAAAGGGCATGTGTGAAATTTTTAGGGAGTCATAAGGATTGTTGATTAAATATTTTATTTTGGGTGCTTAGAAAATAAATAAAGTATTGGAGATTATAAGGTGTAAGCAAGGAACTTTATTTTGATGTGTGTTGAATATTATTTTGAGAGTATTGGAGATTATAAGGTGTAAACAAGGAACTTTATTTTGATGTGTGTTGAATATTATTTTGAGAGTATTGGATATTATAAGGTATAATGTAAGGAACCTTATTTTGATATATGTTGAATATTATTTTGAAAGTGAAGGAGTGATAAGGTGTATTCATGACTTGATATTTTATTGTATTTCTTGTACGGTGAAATATTTATTGAGATAATATTCTTGTGAATATTTTGAGATAGACTATTGCTATCTAACCTAGAATTGGCAAAAGGATTTGGTTGTGAGTAAAACAGGTTTTGAAGACATATCTCCATAAAAGCAAACAGGTATGGGCACATCATATTTTGTTCGAAATGTTGGAATGGATGTTGTGAAATCTAAGATGGAGTGAAAAGGATTGATAGATATTATTGGAAATGAATGAACAAGCTTAAGTGTATTTTGTTGATGAATGATTTTATTTGAGATAGAGATTGAGGATTATTTGAGTTAGGGTTTGAAACCCACATTGTGCACATTGTTTGAAGAAGCTTGAAAAAACTTTTTTAGGTTAGTGAGCAAGTTGTGTTTCATTGATTGAATGACTAAGTGAAATTATTGAGCATTGGATTTGAGTGAGCTTGAAAGTAAATATACAAACATTAGAAACCCGATTTGTGAAAGTGACAAACTTAATGATTGAGTAGAAAATATTGAGTTTTTGATAAGAGTACATTATTCTCTATATGTTCCAGAGGTTAAATAAATTTTGAATAGAATATATCTAAACTACTTCAAGTTAAAGGAATTACTTTGAAGATTAGACAAAGCATTTGATAACATTGTGTGCAAGATTTGAGATTGATTGAGCATATTTTGTGAGTTGTTTTGAGCATGTATTGAGAGCATATTGAGCAAGTTCTTGAGAGGACTTGAAGGCAGATTTGAGGTAAGTCTTGGTGAATACTTGAGAGCATATTGAGTAAGTTCTTGAGAGGACTTGAAGGCAGATTTGAGGTAATTATTGGTGAAGACTTGAGAGCATATTGAGCAAGTTCTTGAGAGGACTTGAATGTAGATTTGAGGTAAGTCTTAGTGAAGACTTGAGAGTAGATTGAGCAAGTTCTTGAGAGGACTTGAAGGTAGATTTGAGGTAAGTCTTGGTGAAGACTTGAGAGTAGATTGAGGAAGTTATTGAGAGGACTTGAGGTAAATCTTGGTGAATACTTGTAGGCATATTGGATAAAGTCTTTGTGAAGACTTGAGAGCAGAGTTAATTGATTGATTTGTTCAAGCTTTGTGTTAAGTCTTGGGGTAAATCTAAGCAGAGTTGATTTGTGATTGGATCAAGATTTGTGTTAAGGCTTGAGGGTATATTTGAGGATAAATTTTGGTATATATTTATGAGCAGATTTATGCTAGACTTGAGATAGAGTTAGAGCATATTTGTACTACACTTGGGATAGAGTTTGATGCAGATCTAAGACAAAGTTGAGATCAAGTTTTGGAGGTGATAGAGTAGAGTATAGGAGTCTGTAGTGGATAGAAATCCATTATCTAGGGAAATGAGGATATAGGTCTTCTATGGAGAGAGATCCACGAGCCAGAGTAGTGAGGGTAGAATTATTCTATAATATCATCAGCCAGAGTAGAGGGGAAAAGTTCTCATGTGGATTGAGTTCCATGAACCAGAGCAAGGGGAAAAAATTCTCCTGTGAAGTGTGATCCATGAACCAACTGGGAAGATAGAGTTCTTCTATGGAGAGAGATCCACAAACTAGTTGAGGAGATTGTTTAGTAACTATGATTATTACCTCCTATGTTTTATTTCTCACCTGTAGGTGGGAAAGCCTTCAGATAGAAGGTAGTTTCCTCTAATTACCATTGGGTTATCTAGCCCGACTAGCAAGAGAGGCCAGTCTAATATGTTGGCCTACCCGATCATGGTTCCAGTCTCAATGAGGAAAAATCATATATTTTTTGCTAAAATTGATACATTATCAATTCCTAAGGTATTTTTTTTATGTTTTTTAATTATTTTTTAGTTTTAATTTATTAATCATTTAATATTATTTTATATAAAATTATTTTTTTAAATAAAAAGTAAATTTTAAAATAAAATATTTTTTATTATTAATGAATTATACTTAAAATAATTAGAAAAATGCAATAAACTTAAAAATTAAAAGGGTTATTTTTTGCAATTTACAAATCAAAGAGGGCTTTTGTTTTCTCCCAAAAAGGGGATATAAGACATTTAAGAGCACCATTGTTTTTGCAAATTAGAGAGCTACAAAATCTTCTCAAAAGCCTTGTTAATTTTACAAACAATAAAGGATCAAACTTGAATTATTTTTTGCCAAATTGTAACACAAGGAGACACAAAAATTTGCAAACTTCAAAGTTGAAATTGTGCATTTGTTTTCTCCAAGGGGGATATAAGGAAAGAAATTACACATTTCATTTTTTGTAAAATCGTTGAGCTGATTAAAGACCTTGGGTCCACTAAAACCAAGTCGTATTTCGACTGGTTCTAGAAGCCTTTCAAATGCAGGTCATGTGTTGACTTGAATTTAAAGGAGTGTTATTTTGTTAATTTTACAAATCAAAGGGGGGAAGACAAGAAATTGTATTTCTTTACAAAATTGTAACACGAAGTGAGGAGCACTTAAACCAAAATCAAAACTTGTTAATTTTGCAAAACAAAAAGGAAAGGCAATTGTTTTATGCCACATTCTTTGCAAAATTTAAAAACACGAGGAGACATAATATATCAAATTTTTGCACAACACAATTCCAAATTTTGTTGCAAAAGTTGGTGATAAAGGTGCATTTTCGATATTACTTGACACCTTTATTACAAATTGGAAAATTAGGTGCATTTTTGGTTGCATCCGACACCTAAGTGATAATAATTTGTGGGCACTCTTTGATTGATTATTGCATTTACTTTCTTGTTTTATGCAATTATAAGTCACAAAATAAAGAGCACTCAAAAACCCCAAATTTCACAAATAATTATGTAAAACATTTGCACAAGTATAAGCCATTTGTAAAATTGATATTCTCTCCTAAATCAAAACCCCTAATTCACTCTTATTTGTTTGGATCAATTTCCTCAAACTGATTATCCCTCTTCAGGAGGATTTTCAGGAAGGTGCCATTAAATATATTTTTGAGTGAATTATCTTTTGGTACTCTTTTAGGGTATATCAAAAGAAAGAATAAATTTTTGTAAAATAAAAAACCTTGAAATTAGCAATATTTTGCACTAAGGGGGGATAATTCCTTTCTTCCTTCAAACATAGATTTCGACAAGAGGGAGTTAAAAATTGCAAAGACAATTAGAAAAGCAAAAGTCATCAAAATTATACCTTTTCTTTTAGGCTTCATAATAGCAACCATGCTTGAAGTACTTGCAATAAGGAAGGATTATTTGGTGAATTTTTTTGATAAAATTGCTTAGGAGATAAATTTTTGCATGAATTGTAAAAAGGACAACCATGATACCATTCGGTGTTGGTTTCAAAACAAGAAAAACAAAAATGAAAAAGGCACATAATAGAGGCCAAGTTGCTAGTGAAGTGTATGATTTCAATTCTGATTCTGGTTCACAAAGAGCACACAAAGTGCTCATGGCTAAAATAATATTGTAAAGGGGAAATAAATTTGTCACCCTAGGCAAGCACCTTTTCCAAAACCTCTTTTTTAGGCTTCATAAATAGCATAAGTTTTTTTTGAAGTACTTGCAATAAAGGGGTGATTGTACCTCTTTTTAGGCTTCATAAATAGCAAACTTTCTTTGTTTGAAGTACTTGTAACAAAAGGGGGGAATTTTCTGGTGTAAAATTTGTCTAGGAGGCAATATTTGTAACAAAATTAACAAAACTTCATGAGTTGCACATATTTTTCAATTAAGGGGGGATAAACATTTCTTTTCCTAGTTCACATAATTTTTTGTGAAAATGAAAGAAGACTTATAAGGGTGCATTTTCGGTAGTGACCGACACCTTAGTCACACTTATTTCAGAAATTCGATTACAACATATTTTGCAACAAGGGGAAAGCTTATAAGGGTGCATTTTTGGGAGCAACCGACACCTTAGCTACCTAACCAACCTTTTTTGTCAAATCTTATTGTAAATAGAATGAACCTCGTATGAAGAGATCTACTCTACTACACCTAGCGGTTGTAGCGGTTGGTTACCTATGCAATATGATTGGATGACAAGATTAAAATAAGGACATTTATTGATGTGAAGAAAAAATGAGGAATGACCCATTTTTTGTTTAGGAGTAGCCAGAGCACCGTGATAGAGCAAGAACCAGCAGATCAACATATTTTTCACTATATTGAGACAGTTATATACATTATCCAAATAATGTAATAAGGGGGGATGTTAGAGTTACTATGTTAGTAATTATGATTATTACCTCATTTGGTAATTTGTAAGATTCACCTAGGTAGATTTAATTTACCGCATGGTAAAAAGTAGCTTGTTACTTTTTACCACTAGTATTTACCTTTTACTAGTTACCTAGGGTTAGTTAGTCATTGTAGTCATTTTGACTATGTAACTAGGTTAGTGGTTAGCTACCTTCATGGGGGGGCTACCTATAACACATTACTTGTTAGCGTCAATCAAGGATATTATTTGCATAATATCCTAAGGCTATTCTTAGCCTAACATTGTCTTATTTATACTTCATAATTATCTAATGCAAGGTTCTATGGTTTTATTAATATTATTTGTGTCTCAAATACCATAAGAGATAGATGTCTCCTGGATCAAGTTCCATGAACCAGAGAAAATGGGAAAGAGTTCTCCTATGGAGAAATATAAACAAATTAGAGCATAGAGAATTGGTATCTCCTTTGGACAGAGGTCTATAAACATTGTAATAGGAAATTGATTCCCAAGAATATTTGTTGAGAAAATTTTGTAGAAAGATTTTCTCCATGGAGTAGCCCACATTGGGTGAATTATGTTAAATTTGTGTCTCTATTGTGTGTGATGATTTGTGCATTGATTTGATTACTGCTATTGATATTGCCATTGATAATATTGGATAATATTGTTTGGGAAAAAAGGTAAAATTTGGTCTTATACTGTTCACCCCCCTCTCAAGTAAAGTTGTGTTCTTCAATTGGTATTAGATAGGGTTCCTTCGGAAGAGTTTAATAGCTTGAAGGATATAGAGGAACACAGATGGTATATCAGATTGGATATTCAAAAAATAAGGTACCTTTGTTTGATGGGAATAATTATGCTTTTTGGAACATAAGAATGAATACTTACTTGATGGCACAAAGATATGAGACATGGTAGGAAGTTGAGGATGGATACACACCTCCAGCTATTCCTCCTATAGATAAATATGATAAGATACTACATCTATATAATGCAAAGGAAATGAATGCAATCTTAAGTGGTTTACATGAAGCAGATTTTGCAAAATTTATGCATTGCACATTAGCAAAGATATTTGCTAAAAGTTGAAGAAAACATATGAGGGAGACAAAAAGGTCAAGATGACAAAATTGCAGAATCATAAAAAAATATTTTAAGACTTGAAGATGAAGGATGAGGAAGACATTGCTACATACTTACTTCATGTGTATGAGGTTGTTAACTCCATGTGAGGACTTGGGTTTAAAGTTGAAGAATAAAATTTCTATCAAAAGGTTTTAAGGTCACTCCCTATGAGGTATAGTGAAAAGATTTCAGCCATAGAAGAAATAAAATATATTGAAAATTTGACTATGGATGAGTTGCATGGAACTCTCACAACTTATGAGATGAGAATAGGAAAGGATCCTATCCCCAACAAATAGGAAGCCTTCAAAGTAGCAAAGAAGACAAAATATAAGAAGTTAGATTCAAGTGATGAGTCATCCAATGATGAAGAAGTAAACTATGGCAGAAGGAACAAGGACTCAAGAAAGAACAAAGGTACAAAAATAGTTAAGCATTTAAATTGTGATAAATATGGTCACTATGCATCTAACTATCCAGAAGCTGGAAGTAGTAGTGGTGAAGAGAGACAAGATCATAAAAAAAGGGAAGAAAGAAAATCCACGTATGAAAAGAAAAATAGGTATAGACAGGGCAAACATGGGAAGAAGTTTTTCCAAAGGTATAAGAAGAATTTTTATGCAGACAAGACAGGAAAGAGCTTAAGTTATAGTGATGGAAGATCATTATATAATGAAGAAGAAATTATCTTCTTGTCAATAGATGAAGAAGGAAGTGCTTCTATTGAAGATAAATAATAAAAGTATGAAGATGCTCTTGAAGACCAAGAAGTAGAGAAAGATTCAGAAAATGAAGAAGAAGGAATAGTTGATCTAAAAAGTGAGCTTATTTATGCTCTTAAGGAATTAAGAAAGGTAAGAAAGAAAAATTCAAGACTCAAGGTTCAATTTCAAGAATGTGATGAAGAGAAAGGAAAACTTATACAAGATCTGAAAAAATAAATATATAAGATAAAGATATTTAAAGAAAAGTTAGAAGCAAAAGTCTTAGAATGTGAAATATTAGAGCATGAGGTAGTTTCACTAAGGAAATAAGTGAAAGAGGCTAAAGACAAGCTACACAGGTTTGGGAAAATCTCAAAGACCTTGGATAAGATTATCAGTGTACAAAGATCTTCATAAAACAAGATAGGAATTGGTTTTGAAGAGGGAAAAAGAGAACAAGGAGAGGAGTCAAGCTCAAGCTCCAAAGAAGAAGAAGCTTCAAAAGAAGAGAGTGAGACTTATGAGGATAAGTTGAAAAATAGAAGGTTCACCAAGGAAGGAAACAATGCACAAACAAGGAATAGAGAACATCACAGGGAAGAAAGGACTAAGAGACCAATGGATCAAAGGAAATATTTCTTCAAAGGATATTGCTTCTCATGTCACAAGTTTGGTCACAAGGCTATGTAGTGCAGGACACATGAAAAGAAGGAATATGGTTTCACTAAGAGAAATTTTAGAATAGGGTATCTCTTCCAAGGGTATTGTTACTCTTGTAATCAGTTTTCTCATAAAGCAATTAATTACAGGGTTCATGATAGGAATGGATATGGCTTCACCAAGAGGAACTTCAAGATATTTGCACCTTATAGGAACCACAACATTAAGTTTTATAAGTGCAATAATGTTGGGCATATGACTAAGTGGTGTAGAACAAAATTTCTAGAGATAAGCAGGAACAATAATACTCAAAGAATCAGAAGGATCAGTTGAGGAAGAAGGTGGACAAAAAAAAAGAGTATTGTATTCTAGGAGTAGAGATACTCCCACCCCAAAATTAATCACCTTAAGGATAGGAGGTGGGTAAGGGCTAAGCTAAGAGTCTTATCTTTAGCCCCAAAGGTGTCCCTTTGTCATTGATGTCAAAGGGGGAGAGATTTGAGTTAGAGGGAGAGCATTTAGTCAGGGGGAACAATTTCTCAAGGGGAGAAGAATTGAAGAAGGTAAAAGGAATGCTTAACAAAAAAAGGGTTTCCATAAATGACAAAGGGGGATATTGTTGGAAATTTGAGCAATTTTTATTGTCATTTATGTCAAGAGGTTTGATGTCCAGTTTTGTTGTCATTAAGGTCAAAAGGTTGATTTCTCCAAAAGGCAAGGAAGTTGTTAAAAGGAAAATGGTATAATATTTATTTTAAATATTATATACCTAAAGAGGCTAAAAAGGTTGAAGACCCAAGAAAAGAGAAGAAAGTTTAAAAATAAATAATAATATTATAATATTTAATATTATAATATTCGAGCAAAAGGAAGAGGTGAAAATAACAAGGTCCAAGAAATCATTAAAAAAAGATATCCCTGACAAGGCCCATTGAGCAAGTTATAAAGGTTGGCAAAGATTTTAATTTATTTAAATTAAAATATTTTAACCTAAGGTTAAAATTTTAATTTAAATAATTAATGGTGCCAAAGGTTAAAAGTTTCAATTCAAATTTAAATTTGAATTCGAAGGAGGGCCGATGTGTTTCAATCCAAAGGCAAAGGTATTTAAAGGAAATGATTTTCATTTCCAAAAGTCTAAGCAATTTGAATTCCCATGTGATAATATAATTCATGCGCTCCATATTAAAAGGAATAAGACAAAGGTTTACGTTGATTTTGAGACAGAAGCTACGATATAAAAGGAGATGATAAAAGACTTAGTTTCATCTATGCTATCTACCGTAGATGGCAGTTGGAAAGTGGCTAAGGTACTCACAAAGGGAAGGTCATGGTTTTGAATCCCACACAGTTCATTTTGGTTAAGGAGGAAGGAGTTTTCATTTTCGATGAAATTCATGAGATGTAGACTTTAATATGAAGATGTGGACCTTTGGTTCACGTGAGGGTATGTAGCTTGTGTTCTTCACTTTCTATGCTGACTTCACATATTTCTCCCTTTGTCATTGTGTATGAATATTTACAGGGCTAGATTGATGCTCCACTTTCTCTTCCTCTACAAAAGAACTAGGCTACTCCCACAACTTGTGACTTGGTCCTGCTGTTCTAAGACCTGTTCCAACTATCACCTTCTTTTCTCTTTAGATGAATATCTTCGTCAGATGAAATATTAGACTCATCCTACATCAATGGTGTTGGTTGATTTATACTTTTATTAGCCTTCTTGTTATCTGGAATGGCTTTTGGTAATGGTACAATATTTACCCATTGTAGTATGGTCAACTAACTAGGTGCTATTTCCCTCAGTTGGATCCTACCAGGGAATTGAATTTCCAATATTGATACTACATTCAATAATAGTGTAATGGCATGAAAGGTCATGTTAAACATATTTCTTCTCACTTGCAATAATTTTTACATCCGTTCCTGTAAGAATGTTTGCCAATCATACTTCATGCCCTTGTAAACACTTTCCACATATTATGCCATCCAGATTGGCATATCCAAAGTTCATGATTCTCCAAACAATCAAGCCATAACTATATTCATCATGCAAGCCAACTCATCCATATTTAACTAACTTTGTTTAATCCCACGGGTGCTAGTACCCAAATATTTGCTACTATAGGTGACTTCATTGGTGTAAGTGTCATGATCAATCTATGCGTCTCAATGGGATCAACTATTATTTTCACAACTGGATCTCCTTTCATGGGTAATCTAAATATCCATTGGAATGGTGCTGTCATGAATTCCACCTTAAGATATCTATTACCCACTCATACGATTGTATGGTTCTTAGTAGGTTTGTATGACTAGAGAATCTGCAACAAGTATTCATTGAAAAATACCTTGTCTTATGGTGGGATCTACTCTAAAATACTCACTCTAGCCTTCTTTAGAACCTCCTTCAATGGATTTTTATTATTAGCACCCACCCACAATTTTATACAAACTTCTCGCATTGGTTTCCCAAAAGTGACAACCTTGATGTCCACTTGCTCTTCCTCTGTTCCACTGGGTAGTTCCTCTTGTTCTTCTGGGGTCTTTTCTCGATAAAATTCACTACAAAGTTCTCTTCTAGGTGCCCCTAAGTGGTTCCATATATTCCATATTATATTATGGTTGTGATATTCCTCTACCACCACACCAGTGCCTCTGACCCCTCCATGACCTTCCTCCTATACCTCTCCAAGAATAGTTACCACGCCTTCTGGGTGACTGGAATTATTGTCCTTGGTCTTGAATGGGGTAAATTGGAGATTTCCTAGATCGTGATTCTCTATGGTGAAATGGTCCTAGTGATCTATCAGCCCTATATGCCACAATACAATCAAAATGAGCCCAATATTCCCTCGGTGAGCTCATACTTTGGCCATCGTTGAGTGAAACCCTTAGTTGCACACTTTTTTCTTGATTCGGAAATTCAAGACAATACTGCACAAAATCGTTACAAAATTCCATATGGATGCCTCCAAAATGTAATTTTTTTTTTAGGATCATACAATACCTCAGCCAATTCATACATGTATGCTTTCAAATCATACAATTCCACCTAGATCATACAACTCCAGTCATATCTGTTTAATTGCACCCAATTTTGTACACTTGTAGCAAATTGCAAAACTGGTGCTCAAAATCATAAAAGCATGATCTAAAATCATATCAACTAATGTGATATCATATAGGGACATCTCCATTATATGCAAAATCACTAGGGTTTGTAACACTATGAAAATTTTTGTACAAAAGACTTCAAATTGCACAAAATGGGTCATCTAGAGCCTGGAATCCGTACAATATCTCTCAGAACCGTACAATGATTGCTCCAAATCATACATAAAACTTTAAAAATCATAACTTGTTAAAAAACCTTGTTTTTATTTTCCATGTGTTAAATATTTGAAACCCATTTGCCGAAATCCTTCAATCTCATTGTTTAATGCAATTTTAGGGCAAAACATGCAATTTCTCCTTCCCTTGCGCAATATTCTTCCAAAATAGAATTTTATCATAGTATGGTAGAATTTTACAACCATCCCTTAAAAATTATTCCCACTTGTAGATTTAAAAAATCATTTCTATACTTTTTATGGTGAAATCCTGCTCTAGGGTTTGCTTATTTTTCCCTCCATGCAACTTTTCCTTCTCTATTCCTGGAAAATTAAACCCTAGATTTACTGTTCTTTATTAAGGTTTTTCTGGGCACTCCCTTTCCTCAAAATCTCACTCATACCACTACTTATTATTACCTGCAACTCATTTTCTAAAAAAAAAATCTTACTTTCTCTGGAGTAAAACCCTAATTGCGATAGCTTTTTCCTCCCAATAGGTTGTTTTTCTGAAAACAAATATTGTTGTGGTGCATAATTAAAATGGGTCACAAAATACTTAAGTAATTTGGTGAATTTCCCCTACCTATATGGAAAATTAATTTAGTTGCACACTTTTTACCTTCAATTTTCTAAAATTCCATTGTTGCCTTGTACGATCTACGAGCGAGAAAGAAAATTTCTACATGGCACTTGCTTTTTATAATTTTTCAACCCTAACATCTTAATTGCTAAATTTTTGCCATGTTACCTCCTTTGCATGTTAATTATTGACAAATCGTCGCCTTGGTGCATGCAATTTTGTCTTTTTTTCTTATTTTATCCTTTGCTTGCCTCTTTTATTTCTTTTTCTTTTCTTTTATTTTCTTTTATCTTTTTTTGTTTTCCTAGAGGGGGCCACCATTACCGATTTTCAACCACCCTCCGTATTAATTACATCTCGAAGGATTTTTATAATTAAGATATTTTTTCTTCTCTTTTTTTTCCAGAAGGGACCACAATTTTTGGTTTTTAACCCCTTCCATCTTAATTGCATCCCAAAGGATTTTCACAATTAAGATACTTTTCTATTTTTATTTTTATTTTTTTTCAATAACTATTTTGACTCTTATCATCATGGAAATCATACAGTGACATTCACTTGTACTATGCCATATGTCGACTCATCAGTTGGGTTTCCCACTTCTACATTATGGGTGATCACATTACTAGGTACCAACTGACCTTATGTTCGATCTCCTCTTTTATTGTCATGTGTACAGTTTGAAATTATGCAATTACAATGTGCATGACTCCCTCTTGGTAATACTTCTTCTCATCGTGTTGTTGATTGGCCGTGAGGTAGGTTTATGCTCATTGATTCACTATCATTAGAGCGACTTATCTATATATCTCGTCATATCAATTATACTTCTAATCTTGGTGAACGATTTCTTTGTAGTACTTGACTCATTTCATCGATAAAGCATACTCTTCCTTTACCAACAAGGCCTCTTCCTTACCTAAGTCTTCCTCAACCACATCCTCTTGCTTCAGAACCTCTATGAAAATTCCATGAAACTTCCCTTTCTTGGCCCCATCCTCTTCTAGATTCCACCCTTCTAGGTCTAGGTTGATTTAATGGAGGTCATCCCCATGGTTATCTTTCTGTCAAGTTGGGTACAATCCCTCTCAACCAGAGGATACCTTGTAGGTTCCTGGTCTAATTCAAACAGGCTAATCGTGTATCCCTCAGCCATATAGGAGTAGGGGGTTGAATCCTTCCCCGTACTCTACCTCCTCTAGGTGGAAAATATCCTCTACCTCTCCCAGTATTTAATGGATGTACTCCACCCGTGACCTTGTTGCTATCTTAGGGTTTCTTGTTGGCTTCTTACTGGGGTTATGTTCACCAATTCTATATTGGCCAAGTGACCTTTATTTCCTTGTGTTACAGGTGACAATTTTTGTAGTGCTCTCACTCTTAGATATGCATGTAATAGTCATCATGTCCAATCATCATCCCTATATGGTTTTGAGACATCAGACTCATAACTAGAATCATTACAATCATCATATCTATGTTCTGACCAATCTACTAGCAAGGACATTGATATTTGGAGTCTTCATACTTCTCTCCTTTGTCACCTCAAATTCCGATAGGTAATTGCATAGGTCTCCATGTCAGGTTGCACATGAGGTTTCATTAATTCCAAGAAGTCATCATGGTAGGGTACCTAGGAATAGATATTTGGGGATATATTATTATATTGTATAAGGGTTGGCATGGGCCACACATAACCCAAGGTTGATTGTATTATAATATTATATTATATTTTAATATAATATAATATTAGTAGTAGGCTCTCCAAAGTAGAATAAGAATATGGATATATAAAGAAGAGATATTTGTCATTGTAAGGATATTCATATCATTGAAGAAGAATCTTATGTAATCGTCATGCCCACGAAGTGGCCTCTCATCTTGGGAGATCTTGTGGAGTTATTCCTTCCTTAAGGATTATTATTGGTGTTTCCCTACCTTAAGGGTATTATCTATCTCTCTCTCATTTGTGGATTGTTATTGTGGATAATGTATTGTGGATGAATGATTTGATATTTCTGCATATTGGTGAATGGTTCATGTTTAATAATAAAAGTTATGCAACAAGTGGTATCAGAGCAACGATTTTGGCAAAGTGGGGATTTTTGTGTGAAACCCTAGAATTAGGGCAATTTTTTTTTGGAAAAACATCTCATCTTTCAGGAGCCATATCTCTGCGCAAGTTTATCCGATTCAAGCGATTCTTGGATCAGATTGTGCAGAATTTGAAGAGCTTTAAAATGAGTGGTCATATGAAGGAATCCGAGTAGTATTGAGGGAGATACGACCTTTTGAAGTTAGTCATCCGAAACAAGGATAGTGACGAATTTCGCAGATTTTTTTTGGAAAAACGTCTCATCTTTCAGAAGCCATATCTTTGCGACAGCTAATCCGATTGAGGCGATTCTTGGATCAGATTGTGCAGAATTTGAAGAGCTTTAAAATGAGTGGTCATATGAAGGAATCCGAGCAGTATTGAGGGAGATACGACCTTTTGAAGTCAGCCATATGGAACAAGGAAAGTGACGAATTTTCAAGTCACGAATTTTTCAAAAGACAATTTGTTTAGTTCGGGTAAGCAAATCAGTTGCACTTTATTTTGTTTGGAAGAAAAAATTGCAGATGTAGTTGTCTTTGGGATTTTTAGCTTCAACTTGGTGGGAAGATATATTTTTTTTTTTTTTTTATATATATATATATATTCCATAAAACCCTAGTTTGCATTAGGGCATGATATTTATTATCAAAAAACCCTAGTTGCATTAGGGCATGCACAATGGCACTCCAAAGTTTTTCTGGAGAAGATGATATTGATGCTATGGAATGGTGGAAAAAGTTTGTCTATCGACATCATAGTAATCCTTATTGGAAATACTTCCTTAATTTATCTCTTCAAGGGAAAGCTTTGTCTTGGTGGATAAATTTTTGTCAAGAAACAAATAATGAATACACTTTGGAGGAAGTGAAGCATGCATTCTTGAGTAAATGGGACCCATATTATGTAGATCGCCTAATGGATTTGATCGACGACTATGAAAAAGAAATAAAATTACTCAAGAAGAAAGAGGAAAAGGTCAGGGAAGATAAAAAAGATGTCAGTATGCAGACAGAGGAAACCATACCTTTGGTGGAAGATAAATTAGAAAATGGACAAAGGAATTTGTTTAAATCTAAAAAGTCTATTTTGCAGGTTCATGGAAGCATTCAAAAGGAACAGGTTATTATTTCCATTGACCCTGGTAGCAGATATAATTTTATTAATATTGCTTTGGCTAAGAAGTTGCAAGTTCAAGCAACAAAAATTAAGGACATACAACTAGAGGGTGAGAATGTTCAGATTTTTGAAGATTTGAAGATCACCATGGATAAATATGTTTTACATTCAGATTTCTATGCTATTGAGATGGATGATGAGGATATTGTTCTTGGTTATCCTTGGTTAGATTCTTTGGGTACTGTTAACATTAATGTGCAAAAGAAGTTTATGAAGTTATGGTACAGAAAAAAGAAGATAACATTGCAGGATATTTCTCAGCTTGAGGAGCAAGGATACAAGGAAAATCAAGAAGTGGTTGTAGAAGAACAAATTGAAGAACATGAAATAGAATCCAAGAAGGCGATAGTAGCAACAGAGTCCATGAAAGAAGTAGCAGTAACTAATTCAGTGGAAATAACATTGCAGGATATTTCTCACCTTGAGGAGCAAGGATACAAGGAAAATCAAGAAGTGGTTGTAGAAGAACAAATTGAAGAACATGAAACAGAATCCAAGAAGGCGATAGCAGCAACAGAGTCCAAGGAATATTTGATAGAAGAGCACAAGGACACACCAAACAAAGATAACATGAAAGAACAAGGTGTAGAAGAATTTAAAACAATGAAGCCAAAGGTTGAAAAGTCAAAGAAGGTAGAACATCAAGTAAAGGTTGCACCATATCGCCATCCACACCACCATGAGCGGAAACAATATTGGAGGCATGGTTCAAGGCAACAATATTATGGTTCTACATGTAATCAACAGGGCACCAACTATGGCAAGTGTTTGGCAAAGAAAGCATAGTGATCATGGTTTTCAGCATGGTTCATCAGCATCAAGGAACAAGTGGACCCATCATTCAAGTTATCAAAATACAACAGCATAAGCGTGGAGCCAACGAAGCAGATTTGGATACTCAAGTAACAAAATGGCGTACTAGCATCATCGGGTTTCACTTGGATGGATGGATGATCGAGATTGGTACCAATTGCTAACATTGCTTAGCAAATCATACTATCAAGTTTCTTCATATGTTTCGAGGACGAAACATTTGTAAGGAGGGTGGCATGGTAGGGTACCTAGGAATAGATATTTGGGGATATATTATTATATTGTATAAGGGTTGGCATGGGCCACACATAACCCAAGGTTGATTGTATTATAATATTATATTATATTTTAATATAATATAATATTAGTAGTAGGCTCTCCAAAGTAGAATAAGAATATGGATATATAAAGAAGAGATATTTGTCATTGTAAGGATATTCATATCATTGAAGAAGAATCTTATGTAATCGTCGTGCCCACGAAGTGGCCTCTCATCTTGGGAGATCTTGTGGAGTTATTCCTTCCTTAAGGATTATTATTGGTGTTTCCCTACCTTAAGGGTATTATCTATCTCTCTCTCATTTGTGGATTGTTATTGTGGATAATGTATTGTGGATGAATGATTTGATATTTCTGCATATTGGTGAATGGTTCATGTTTAATAATAAAAGTTATGCAACTAGTAACTTTCTTCTCTTACTATCCAAGGTAATCCTTCATCACTAGAACCCTCGTCGATACTGTATTATGGTCTAGGTGGTGGAACACCTGCTTAAATATTTCACCAAGCTATATCCTCATCTTCTTCTACTATTAACGGGTCATTGGGTATCCCATGATGTGCTCTATATGAGTTTTTTCCTTTATTCATACTTGCAGCATCATGTTGTGAACTACTCACTTGTGGTGTCATCTCATGTTCTTTTCCCTTGCTTTCTCCTTCCTATGACTTCATTGGTCTTTGTTCCTCCATCATTCGTATCATATCATCCAAGTCTTAGATAGTTCATTCTCATAGTCTTATAGTGTAACCTTGTAAAGTTTCATACTCCTCTTACAACTACTAAATCTTGTGTCACATCCTCTATTAAAATCATCATATCTGAGTCAATGGGGAGAGTTATTCTTCCATGGTATCACCTTCTATCTCTTCTGGAGCTTCCATATCAAAGTTATCTATTCTATCTACATATCGAACCATTAGTCTCATTATTATTTAATGTTCTTATGGTTGGAGTAACTCGCTATACTCCAACTATGAATACACCATCTCTTGGTTCCCTAGATTCCTTCCTTCTCTTGGAGAAATCCCTCTTTCATGGTCTTTCTCAAGCCTTTCGATCCCATTGAAAAATTGTAGATACCAAAATCATGTAAATCGGATAAGACTGCTAATGCATCACATGTTCCACTCTTATCGACATCATATAGCCCCACTGGACAACCCTTTAGGGCAAAATAGGGCTCCAGAGCACATTTGGGAAGGTTCCCAGTAGTTTTGGGTGGTTTTTGGGCATATCCTTATGACCGTCCCACCAAGGGATGGTCACAGATGGTGACCATCCCACCCAGGGATGACCATACAAAACCATCTCTAGGTGGAGTGGTACTTAACCAAACACCCAAAAATTCAAAGGGGCAGAGAAATAGAAATCAATTACTACTATATTCCTCACCCAATAAACAAAAATTGATTGGGAGCTTGTCATGGAGTCTAGGAACTCCCAATTAGAGGCCCCTTTTTCGTAGATGCCCTATTTGGGCTATAAAAAGAGGTGTATTCACCCATTTTCAAAAGAGGAGTTGAAGCATTTTAGAAATGAATTACTGCCCAACTCTACACTCACATTTTGCAACCTCAATTTGCCCTCACTTTGACTTTGAAATCCTCTTCATATGAATGTGCTTTCATGGTCATTAGATATCGATTCAAACCACTCCAAACCAGCCAAATTGAAGAGTAATTTGGCCCCATCTACCGACACAATCTTTAGACTAGTTTTGAACCAGATCCCATTAGGATTTGTGGGAAAATCTAAGCCAATTGGTAACCGTCCCACCTGGGGACGGTTAGTAGTAGCTGGTGGGACGGTTAGTAGTAGCTAGATGAACCTATTAGGGATGGTTAGAAAACAATAGAGAATCTTGATCTAATTCTACCATAGACCTTCTAGAAATGTTTAGATTAACCTATGGTTCAATTTTGGTGAGATTTGGAGTTGTTTTGATAGGGTAATTAGAAGTTTTGTGATTGCAGGTTTGTTTGGCTCACCCAGGGATGGTCACAGTTTTGCTAACAATTTCCCTTTCATTCATGCTCAGATATTTACAAAATCATGTTAGTTATTCAATACTATATTTAGGAATTATTTTTAAAGCATTTTGGTTTATTAGAAATAAGTTTTGGTGTTTCTATATACATGCTTTCTATGTTTTCCCTCCACAAATGCATATGCTATTAACCCCTTTTCAATCCCTTGTGTGTAGGTGCAGGTATTCTCGATAGAATGGAGGAGCTAAAGAGGCAAGAAATATAAGCCCAAGACTAGCTCTCAAGTGTGGGAATGCAAGATGGACAATAGTGCACACCATTGAGAACCTTTCAAGGGATTAGATCCCTTGTACATTGTAATGTTGAGATGTATCAAATTGTAAAGCCCTCAAAGGGGATGTATTGTAATCCTATTTGAATCTATGAGTGAATGAATACAAGAAGAAATCCACCTCTTTTATTGCACATTTTGCTTCATTTAAATAGATTACATATTTATGCACCTTTTCTCTTTTGATGATTTAATCTATTCTACATTGCAATAAATATCCCTTAAGGCGATGTCATAAATTTTTCTTCTTCAGTGGCGATCACAGTATTTGAGATTTTTATGCTCCCCTTTAAATTTATCTATTTTTGACCTCCATTTTCTGTTTTGAATGTTGCAGGATCTAGCCGTTATGAACAGAAATGACCCCTTTTCTACTAGTTGGCACAGGAAGGGATGACCAACTAGGTGTCACTGACAGGGATGACCCTCAAACTGCTATCCATCCCTACCAGGGATAGTTACAAAACCAAAGGTTTTCTACAAAAAATTGTAGAAACAGCAAGTTCCAGGTCAGAAAAGACATCCCTCTAAACTTTCAATTTGCATATATACTGTTAAAATAGCTAAAATTTTAAGTTTTCTTGTCTTTTGCGTGCATTGGAAGGTCAGATATCATCTTTCTAAAAAATTTCATTAATCAGATCAGAGAAAACAAGAAAATAATAGTAGTTTATATGCTTTTTTTTTTGTTTTCCTGCTTGAAACTTACCAAAAAGTTCATATAGATTTTAGTGATTTCCTTTTTATACTACTAACGATTCTGAACATAAAACATACTTTCATGCATTTAGTGAATCATCATTGTATTCTATATTATTTTATTTCAAAGTTTTTAAAAGGAACACACACACACCACGATCTTCTTAAACATTGGTGAGTTGGACTTTATTCCCAGCCACTAATTCCCACAAACCTTGTTCTATTTGACAATACCAACTCCAATATCTATCCTAAATTTGCAAAAATAGCATGCATCCCTATTCGAAGGGGTGTATTGCTATGCACGTGGCGTTGGGTGAGGATCAGCAGGACCTATGCTCCTTGATCGGGTATGGAATTCATCACCATACTTTATATTGGATTATGTGATCGAAATACTATGGAATTAATCACCATATTGATTGTCAAGCTATGAGTGTATAGGTGAAAACATTTAAACTTTTGAGTATTACATCAACAAAATCAAACACACCAAGTATTTTCTTTACAAAGCAACACATCTTGAAACAACAACAAACAGTTTAGGGATTCACATTTAAAATATTTAAAAGAGATAATCACTTCTATGCTTGTGTGTTTCTATTGTTTGTTTGTTTCAAATTCATAGAAATTGTAAAGAAGATAAACATATAGTATTTTAGAGTACATAGCTATGGTACATACCCATAGCCAATACTATTTAAGGGTGGAAGTTACAGGGATTAGGGAAGAGGACATACAACATATTCGCCTAGATCCCAAGGACATGGTAATACCTCCTTGGAGACCACATACTCTTCCTGGCCCTAAAGGGGCTGAAAGGAGACCAAGCCAACAAGGGACCCCTACATGGGGCACCCCCACAGGCGATGGTCCCAACTTAGGAAGTCATATCCCTAATCACCGAGTAGTATATGAATGGATGGTTACGCCTAGAGTAGCAAGAAAGGGACCTATCCAACAAGGGACTCCTACATGGGGTACCCCCACAGGAAAAAACCTCCTTTTAGGGAATTATTTCCCTAATATAGATGTTTTTAATACCTTATTTCAAGAAGAGTTACCATGCAATGAGATGCTTCCCAATAGAGTAATCCCATGCATTTTTGTGCCTACTCAGTCTACTCCTTGCACTGCTGCATAGGAGTATGACTTATCACCTAAGATAGGGTTGAATAATCATCTTATGATTTCAAACTACCCTTTCCCATGGTGATATGATCACAATGAGGATAATACCCATCACCATAGGTGACCATATTCTGCCTTACCTTTCCTTGTTTACGAGGGAAGACCCTAGGAACATCCAGATTATCCTCATTCAAATGTGTCAATACAAGCACGTTGTACCTTTGTACTAGTAGATTATCAATACCATCTATTTAGGGGTGAGATTCAAGTCAATGTAGCCTCTCTCAATCGAGAGAAAGCTATAATAGATCTCACAAACCCCCTTGAACAAGATAGATATCAGAGTAATAATGCTAGGGTGCTTAGACCTAATACAACTAATCAGATCAATCAATTGGTAAAGAAGTATGCTGACCACCAAGCCAAGTTTAATCAAATTAGGTCTAATAAACATTGCCTAGATCTTTTAGAGTAGTGGCAACAATTAGAAAAATAAATAATTGAACGTCAAATTCAAGAAACTTTATGTAATGGAGCTTCTACTTCAAATACACATAGACAGAAGGCTCACCCGAGGCAACCAAACCTCCAACAAGATAGGTCTCCTAGACCTAATCCAATGTTACCTCCTAGATATCATAGGCCTAAATAGAATATACATGATAGACCAAATATAGATCGACTTCAAGAGGCTTTCATTACTCTTTGTAGGCCCATACCTAAAACACCCTATGGGGCTTACGATGACTTGGAATAAAATGAGGATTATGTAGAAGCACCTTATGGAGGAGTGGATGATGTCAATAAACCACCCCAACCTATGCTTAATATTCCTCATCCACCTCTACAAGTTCAAAACAAGGAAGAGGAAATCACATCCTCATATGCATATCAAGCTTTTCTTGCATGCTTAGAAATTGTAGAAGGTAGGATAGCTGGCAATGGGCTTCAAAAACCCACTTTGTGTTAGCTAAAAGAATAAACCATTACATCCATCCATTCCTTCCTTGATATACCCTGAGCATTTCAAAATACCGAAATTGGATAGATTCAAGGGGGAAGAAGATGCTCAAGAGCACATTACTAGATTTCTAAATATGTGCTTTAACATACAGGACAATGATGCATTGCTCCTTAGAAATTTTCTAAGTACCCTCTCTGGTCCTACCATTGAGTGGTTCAACCAACTTCCAAAACATAGCATCTATACATTTGAACAAATTTTTGATGCATTTTTTGAATGTTTCACCTTTAACACCAAAAGGAAGGTGACATTATCAAACCTCACCGGGTTAAAACAAACTGATGATAAGTCGACTACTAATTATGGAAACAGGTGGCGAATGCTTTTGGCTAAGCTACCTTATCTATTGCAAGTAACTAAGTTAACTCGATAGTTTTCAAAGATTTTCTTAAAACCCATCTCTTAAATATTGCAATTAAAACAATACCCTACCTTGGAAGAATCTCTAGCATAGGCTAGAAATATAAAAGAAATAAAAATCCAAGAGGGAGAAATAGCTAAACCTCAAAAGGAGTGGAAAAAGAACCTGTAGGCAGCAAATCCACCTCCCAGAAGAAGAAAAGGTGATTTGCTAAATTTTGATAGTTTTGGGATGATTTGCTCAAGTTTTGGGAAATCGTACAATGGGAGTAAATCATACAGGGGATTGTACAACTAAAGTGGAAAACCATACAGAGCAGTGGCAAATCGTACAAGGCACACCGAAATTCACTCAGATGAAAAGAAAATGTAATTTCAGGATGAAATGTCACATGGATTTGCTAACCTAAGGTGTCAACTTAGGAAATTGCCAAAATAATGTATTCAGTTGTAGATGGGCAGTTGTGAATAACGGATTGTCTCAGGAACCACTTTGGAACGACCTAGGAAATGTTATATACATTTTGGAATTTGGAGGTCTGGCTACTTTTAAATTGGTTATTAGTTGCTAGAATAGAGAGATAAACATATTTTTGTGTTATTGCAATTAATATGAGAGAGTTTTCCATATTGTAACTAATTTGAGAACCATTAAAGAGAATAACAGGCATTGTGGATGATAGTGTAAGATCTTGTTGTGTATGGTTGATGCATTGTGGATGATCATTGTGTAATTGAGTTTCTTCTTTACTGTTACATGTTAGTTGTAGGTCTTGTTGTAGATTATGAGAAGATTGTTACTGGTGGAATCATGGAGGATTATCTAAGAGTATGAGGATGTTTGCAAAGACATATTGAAGCGAAATGTATGATTTTTGGACGTAATTGTTTGGATGCAATCTCTCACTAGTTCGGACTGGATGTTTTGCTTGTGAATAAAACTATCTTTTTTAGACTGGTAAACCTTTAAAAAACATCCCAGAGAGATATTGGAGCAGAATAGTATAGTAATTAACATCCTGTTGTACCTTTGGATCGTACATATCATACATCGTACAAATCGTACAAAGAGTGATTACCCGATTTGGTAAAACAGGTGATTGATATGAACTTACCCTATTTGGAAGTTTTGGTAAGTCGGATTGAATGATTACAAAACTGTGTATGAAAGCCTCCAAAACAACATATGTAAGTTTTTTTGAGTGCAAGATCATACCATCTTGGTCACTATATGATCTGAGATCGTACAGTGTATATATTTGAGGTCCGTACAAGCAATTGATATATCATACAAAGGATCATTCAGGGGATTAGAGGACTGTTCGGTTTGGTAGATTCAACCCAGGGATAATTATTACCTCTGGAAAACACCTCCCCATTGGTAATACTCCACCATTGTGTTACATTTGGCACCGTTGCCTTATCGAATCTAGCATTTTTATTAAAATGGGTCAAATTTGACTAAAAAATTGGAGGTGATATTTTATGATGGACACCAGTACATGAAGCCGTGGGAGAAGAGAACCATGAGAGAACATTCTAGTAAGAAGGAGCATAAGGATTTCTCAAAGAGGAAACATGAGTAACTCAGATCAAAATATGTACGAACCAAATATATAGCAAGTTTTGATATCCAAAGAGGGAGACTTTGAGATGTTGATTGAGACAAAAGACGAGGAGAAAGACCCACTGATCGTAGAGGCAACGAGTGACAAAGAGAAAGTGCACGATGATGGAGAGTGGATGGTAAGACCTAAGGAAGTGGTAATGGGGTTGCAAGAGGGTGCAGAGGATGGGAGTCATACACCAAGGCAACAGGACGTAGGGACTCAGGAGGACAGACCAAGACAATCGCAGAGTGAGGACGCACGAGAATTTGGTCACCAAGTGATGGGATAGAATAAGATACCTCGATTTGATACTTATAATAAAAATGGAAGTAGGACACCCCAAGAAGGAATCCGATAGATATTTCATGGGACACCTCAAGTGAGAGTGACGACTCTCCTAATATGGGTAACAGAGCAGCCAAATAAAGATGTCCACCATTTTTAGGTGAGGGTAAGGAAGATCCCACACAACATGTAGAAACTTGCATAACCATTTGGATATCAAATGGTGTAGATAGACTAGAGGATTGGGTAGTCATATTTCCTACCACCTTGAGGGGATTGGCAATATACTGGTACTTAAAGAGAGAAAATAATGTTGATTTTCAAACTTGGAATCAAATAAAGGAGAAATTCATTGAGGAATTTTGACCTTTGAAAGATTATGGAGACATAGTCACTGAGCTTTGCATAACAAAACAAAAATCATAGGAGGATATAAAATCCTACAATCATCGACTAAAGTAATTAGTCGATAAGATGCAGATGCCCTTGGCATATGTGTTGATAAAATGATGGTTCGTAGATGTGTTACTACCAAAATATAAGAAAAATATGAAGGGAGTACCATCTCACACATATGAAGAAGCATTGAAACACACAAAGACCTTTGAAAGTGAATCAAAATAGATGTACATGGGAATATTGTATCATCCCAATTTGAAATATTTAGATAGTGAAGAAGAAGACACTATCCAGAGGATAGTTACATCTGATAAAATGGTTAAGGAGCAAAATATCAAACCAGATAGGAATGAGCTATGGTGCACTGAATGCAAGAGTGAGGGACATACAAATATGAAGTATCCAAAGAATGATTATTGCCATATTTGTAATGTGATGGGGCATGAGGTAATTCTCTGTACCTACAATACAAGAACCCATCCATAGGTACTATCAATCCAGGAGTAGGAACAAAAACCACAGGCCCAAGGGAGTGGCCAACAAGCAACGAGTGGCGATTACAAAAATAACAGAAGAGATGGTAGAGAAAATCAAGGTAATCGATAAGGAGGATAAAGTAACTTACAATTTGACTTAGAAGGTAGACCGATCATACAATATCGCAATTGCCAAGAGTGGGGGCATTTTGTGAAGAATTTGCCTGCACCTCCGATGCAAGGAGCACCACAAACAAGCACTACACACGTGTAGATGGTGTGGTCCAGGGAACCACAAGGAAGAGAATTTTCCAAAGCAGATGAGTTCGAGCAACCCACAAAATATGAGTTATTTGGACATTGAAATTCCTCAAGTTAAAGAGGAAACTCAGGAAGTATTAGTCATGACAAGGAATCAGGCTAAAAATAATAAGTATCCAGAGCCAACAAAAGAGAAGTAACACTAGAAAACAACAAAGAAAATATTGCAAGAAGAAACTGAGAAAACTAAGCAAGGAGAGTCGACCATTCGAAGGAAATTATGAAAACCATTAGAACAGGAGACAGTTGTGTAGAGCTTGGTAGCACAGGTGTTGGATACCATAGTGGAACTTAAAGTATCTAATTTATTTGAAGCTATCCCAGAATTGCAGAATGCAATTGTGGACGAAATGCAACCACAAAAGGTGATGGAAGTAGAGAGCCAACCAATTTTAGAGGAAGGACGAAAAGACCAATTTATGGATCCTACTATATTAATTATTTATGTGGGAAAGAAGCTTGCATTAATGCATATGGATATTTTAGGACACAAATTGACACAAGTGATCATGGACGGAGGTTCTAGTGTTAATGTGCTACTAGAAAGAACTTGGCTAGAACTAGGCACTCCATCCCTATGGGCACCGAGCTTTCAACTATATGGGGCTGACCAGAATGATATTAATATCAAAGAAGTTTTGACTGCACAACAAGTTATGATAGCTGAGCAAGAATTTATCTTGGAATTTATTATGATTTCAATACAAAAACCTACATACGAAGCTCTCTTAGGGAGAGGATGGCTACCAGTGGCCAAAGTTAATCACAATTGGGGAAAGAATCAGACCACCTTCAAGAAAGGACAACATAAATACATGATCAATTTAACTAATAAAAGAGTTAGTTAGGATGTAGCTACAACTGATGAATCAAAAAACTCATCAAGGGATGAAGTACATGAACCTAATGGAGAGGGAATGATGTACATAGATGAATGTAGCGAGGATGAAGCTCGATATGATAGTGGAATTCTTCATTGGAAAATGAAGGATTACGAGGTGTTTTAGCCCAATTGCCTCTATATTGATTCAGAAGAGATCAAGGAAAAGTAAGACAAATTTAAAGTCAGTAAGAAACTAAGAAGGAAACATAAGAGAAGTGGACATTTCCAAAAATCTTTGCAGAGTGTGCAGTAGGAGATGCAGAGATTGATACAATACCGGAACATCCATAAAATGTAATGAAAGCTATGAGTGAGCCAAAAAATATCAAGTATGAAGGACCTAAGATAGTGGATACCAATTTAGGAATAGAGAAAGAACCTAATATAGTCCACTATGGCGATGATTGAAATCCCATATTGAAGGCAGCAGCTTTCAAGATATTCTTGGAGTACAAGGATGGCTTCGCATGGAAATATAAGGATTTGAAAGGAATCCCACCTAAGCTATGTGTCCATAAGATTACACTAATACATGATTATCAACCTTTTAGGAGGAGGCTATATAGAATGAATCCCAAGTATGCGACATTGGTGAATACAAAGATAGAAATAATGTTGGCAGTAGGAATTATATTCAGGGTGATGAACAATGAATGGGTTTCACCTATAGTAGTCAACTTGAAAAAGGAAGTCGATAAGATAAGGATATGCGTAGACTTCAGAAGTCTAAATGCAGTGACCATTAAGGATTCCTTTCCTATTCCATTCACATATTCTATCTTGGAAGAAGTTGTAGGACATGAGATCTATTCATTTTTTGATGGATTCTTACGATACAATCAGATCAGCATCGCTAAGGAGGATATGCTGAAGACCATATTTGTTGTGGAGAATAGCATCTACGCGTATAATCGAATGCCATTTGGACTCTGTAACGACTTAGATACATTTCAGTGCATCATACTATATATATTTGACCAATTGATGATGGGGAATTTCAAAGTATTTTTGGATGATTGGTCCATTTATGGGAAGATCAAGGAGCATCTTCCAACTCTTAGTGAATGTATAAGTAGGTGCAAAAATGCATAGATATCATTGAACCCAACAAAGTATTTTCTGTTGGTACCATATGGAAAATTTTTAGGACACATTATGTGCAGCGAAGGATTGAAGATAGATCCAAATAAAATTTGGGTAATATTATACATGGAAGAACCCTTTGACGTGAGTTCACTCAAAACCTTCCTTGGGTCAATAGGATATTACCGAAGGTTTATTAGAAATTATGCACATGTAGCATACCTGTTAGATTCTTTTATGAAAAAGAATATTCCTTTTATATGGATAGAGGAGCACCAGGGATCCTTTGAGGAGTTGAAGGCTATGTTGGTAAGCAGTCCGATTTTGGTGTTTCCAAGTTGGGATAAGGAATTCCATGTCCACGTTGATACCTCAAAATTTGCAATTGGATGTGCATTGGCACAAGAAGGACAATTTAAGTTAGATCAACTAATTTTCTTTGCTAGTCACCTGTTGTCAAGGCCAAAAATAAATTATAGTACAACAAAAAGGGAAGCCTTGGGGATGGCATATGCAGTTCAAAAGTTTAGGCATTACCTATTGGTGAACCCATTTGCATTTTATTTCGATCATCAGAAATTGTTGTACTTAATAAAAAAACAAGTAATACAAGGATGAGTTAGTAGGTGGCTCGTTACACTCCAAGAGTTTGTATTCTAAGTTGTGGTGAGACCTGGAAAGAAGCATGTTATTGTAGAGTAGTTATCTCGAATACGATTAGGGGAGCTAGCAAGAACAAGATTTTCTGATGAATTTATAGATGCATAGTTATTTGCCATAAATTTTGTGCCATCATGGTACAAGTTGGTTGGTAAGTAGCTATCCACAAGGGAGTTGCCACAAGAGATGATGAAAAAAAATAATAATAGAATAATCATGAAGTCAACACCTTTCCAAATAAGAGCAGGATTGCTATACAATATAGGAAGTGATGGTATCTTAAGAATATGTGTAATGGAGGAAGAATTTAAGACAAAATTGAAGGAAGCCCATGTAGGCTTAGTAGGGGGACACATGGGACGAGATGCGACTGCACGAAAAATATTTTTAGCAGGTCTATGGTGGCACACATTGTACAATGATGCAAAATAACACGTGAAAGCTTACGATACTTTCCAAAGAGCAGGTAAACCGGTCAATAAGGACTTTATGCCCTTACATCCATTGCAACCACAAAAGTTGTTTGAACGTTGGGGCTTACAATTCATAGGACCATTTAAGACATCTCAAAGATGGAAATGTAGATATATCATAGTGGCAAATGAATACCTCACAAAATGGATAGAAGCAAGAGTATTACCTTATAATTCTACCAAAAATACAACATAATTTTTGTACGAGCAGGTAGTCACAAGATTCAGTATTCTGCTACGTATAACGAGTTATCATGGAGGACACTTCGTTAATGAGATTATCAAGATGTTGATGACAGAGTTTAAGATTTTACACTTCCTATCCAGTACGTACTACCCGAGAGTGAATGGGCAGGTGGAAGCAACTAATAAAGTCTTAGTATCAAATCTGTATAAGACCTATGGGATAGAAGGAGTAGACTGGGAGGAAAGGTTACCATCCATTTTGTAGGCATATAGAACAAATTTTAAACCAACAATGGAACATACCCCTTTCCAAATGATGTTTGGTCAAGAAGCGGTGGTGCCAGTCGAGTTTTTGATACCAAGTTTGAGAGTTGCAGTAGAGCATTACTTGGGAGATCAAGAAAGTTTGGAGGAATGACTAATGAAACTGATCAAACTAGATGAGAGAAGATTCATGGCACAGTGGGTGATTGAGATAGCCCAAAAGAGACAAAAGTGTGGCATGACAAGCATTTGAGGAAGTTGGAACTTAGTCCAAGGGACTTGGTTCTTAAATTTAATGAGAAGCAGGAGATCAAGCCAGGTAAACTAAAGATGTTATGTCTTAGCCCTTATAGAGTGATTGAAGTATTAGATAATGGAATGGTCAGGTTGTAGAACTTGAATGGGACGGAGGTACCCAACACTCTAAATGGCTCAAAGTTGAAGCCTTACAAAGTACAGTGTTTATTCATTACTTCATAAGAGATTGAATGAAGAAGAAGAGTAGACGCTCAAAACAAGGCTCATCATGAGATAGGTCTACCATAGGAGGATCCGAATATGGGAATCATAAGAATAATTGCCAAAATGGAGGAGAGGCAGACAATAATTGAACAATAGGAGTTGGCACCTGGACCCGATGAAAGAAGAAGGGTGCGAGTACATATTAGATGGGCTAATGGGACCGTAAGAGAGGGAGAAGAGTGGATCCCTCTAGCAATAGAAGGCTATCAAGAGAGAGCACTATTTCCAAGATCTTCTAATAGGAGGTACCCATAGATAGAGCATAGGGAACTACCTCAATAGCCAAAAGGACGAAGAAGGGTAAGGCTGATAGTGCACTATGAAGATAGAATGGACACATTTGAGATGGAAATTATGGGGGATGCTAGGGAGGAAATAATAGAATAAGAACTAGTAGAACTTTCCCCATTGGCTTAAATAGGGCTATTCTAGCAAAGGATGAGAACGCAAACCCAATAATTGTAGGAAGAGTATCAAACACTACGAGGTCACAATGTGAGATTGAGAGTGCAAGTAATCCAAGAGTTGGATAGTACCATACAAATATTTGATGAACATAGGGAAATTATATTATAAGATATTGGAAGTGAACTTGAGGAGGTTGACGACTTAAATCCAAGAAATGGTGGAGAAAATGAAGGTGCAAGCACAAGTTCACCACCTCCACCATGCAAGCAACCTATGATAAACGAGGATGTAGGAGTACTTTGGTGATATATAGAGGAGATGACCACATCACCTGAACTACACCACAATATAGTAGGTATGATAGATTCTAGTGATGAAGGAATGTCATGGTTGGTAAGAGATCATAGTACATATGAGGATGAACTAGAGAATCCTCATAATCCTCAAAGGGATCAAAATATTCCACTTAGAGCATTGATACCAAGACAAGTTAAGGGATTTCAACAGGACATACTCGAGAATGATACATAGGCATATGCAATAGCTCACCAACAGCTGAGAAGAAAAAGGATGGAAGTTCATCAATTGGAGAGATTGATGAATTTGCCAATCAACTAGGCAGAATAGAGAGAAGAGGGTCGGACCGACTGTAGCTCTAAAATGGAATTTTTAGAAGATTATAGAGCAGTATTGGCATCTTCATCCCCCCAAACATCCTTTGAGGAAAGAATATGGAGGCATAACTTGGTACAAGCTAATAGAATAGTCAAAACCTTACGATAATTTTCACCAAATTAGAGTCCACTAGCTAATATCGGGTTGGTAGATATTACTCCTGATGACCGAAGAATAAGAGGAATAATTGGACAAGGACCACTAAGAGGAAGAGGAAGAGGTAGACGACCAGAACACGATGGGAATATGAGTGATGTTGCAATTAGAGGAGTTAGAGGATGAGGAAGATTTCGACCCCCTACTCCTAGATGGCCAGGAGATAACCCGCTAGCATGTTTGAATTGGAAAAGGAACCCACAACACATACTTTGACTAAGAGGCATGTTATGAAATGTGGTTGGAATATGCATGGGGGGCGACCACCCTTGAACCAATAAGGACCCCAACGAGAAGTAGGTAATTAGTGGTTACCCCAAGTAATATAAGAGTCATAAATAATATGGGGAGGTTTCATGCCTAGAAGAAGTGGAAGGGGGAGATACCCACGTGGTCAAAACCTTACTGGTAGAGGAAGGGTACACTTCATAGATGGTGGAAACCTAGGCCAACAAAGGACCCAATGACCAAGTTTGGAGCCAAAAATGATCCATGGAGATAGGCAAATAAGTCACTCAAACAATAGTAGAGTGGTGAGGACACCACCACCATAGGATCCACTACTTGGACGATGAGAAGAAAGCCTACCAAGGGACGAGACTCCAATTTTTTGATGTATAATATCAAACTATACACATTATAGGAGGGCAAATGAATGGGAAACATCATCACATGCAAAGACCAGTCAAGAAAAGGTACAAGAGGATACCCCTAATTAGAATTTTATGGTTGAACCTCGAGGTCAGTAGTGGGATGGGGTCGTACAGGTTGTAGCACCCCAAAATTGGCACAGTTAAACATTAGTAAAAAGATAAAAATTTGAATTTTAACCCCAAATCGCCCGTTAACCGCTCGTTACCCGCTTTCCTTGTTTTTCGTGCCATTTTTAGGATTTGTTTTGACCGTTGGACAATATCATCACAGATTAGACGAAATCATCCCAGATCTGACGAATTCATCTGGAATAGAACGTCCAGACGATTTCGTCCCAAAACCAAATTTTCATAATTAGCTTTTGTTTCAACAACTTCTCTAACCTGGGTAGAAAGTGTGTCTGCGCAGTTAGAGTCTCCCCCATTGGAGATCTCCCAAATTGGGATGATCTCCAACCTCCTAACCTCTCCCTAATCCTATATAAACTAGGATTTTCTCAGTTTATCCCCCTGAACCCCCTAGCTGATGGATTTCCCTACAAATTCAGTTCCTTGTGCCTTAGAACACCTTCATACTTTTGTTTGCATTGCATATTTCAAGTTTTCTTGCAAGGATATTACTATTCTTCAGCCGGAACAAGCTTGGATCATCACAGGAGATTACAGACGATTTCGGACGATCCTATCGTAGATCGATGATGATCTCGTACGATTGGAGGCGATCTCGACTGTAGTCCAGATTGGGGGCAATCAGAGCCCAGAGTTTGCATTTTCTTATTGTTTTTTGCATTTCTTTATGCATTATCTTAGTTATTATATTTATGCATCTTGGAGTTCACCTCATTTAATATAAATGCATGATAAAGTCAAAATAAATTGTTAAATTGATGCATTTCCTTTTAATTGCTATTTGGATTTATTATTTAGGCAAATTCACTATTATTTCTATCATTTCCCCTTGCTTTTGCAGTTGCATTTTTGGTATTTTGTATCTGTTTTTGTGATTGCAGGTTTCTAACAAATTTGTTTGATGAATTCGTCAGATCTACGATGATCTCATCTGATCTCAGATGACCGACTGAGATCTGAGATGATTCTATGCAATTCCAGATGATTACGTATGATTTGAGATGATTTGGACTGCTGCAAGACTCAGAATCTTCATCAGACATCCGAAATCAGGTATGTTCTATCCTATTTAGCATATTCTCTATGTTTAGCATTTATTCATGTTTTTTGTATTCATAAAATCAGCATTGGCATATAGAATAGTTTAGATTCATCTTGGCCAAACCTAGGAATTGAATGATTAAAGCACAAAATGAACACATCAAACCTACTATCAACCTAGGCATGGAAACTGCCACTCAAAAGTTTCCTGGTGAACCCACCATCCATCAAAAATTCACCCTTATACCCCTCCCCCGAGAGGCGGGACCTTCAAAGGGCCTCTCAGTCCGAGGTATTGTCCCATCCTTCTCGCATCCCCCTTCCGGGCGTGGATCCTATAGCCTAAAGGTAAGGATGCAAAAAATTTGGAGCGATACATTTTGGTGAACCCGACGTGAAAAACTAAAAACCTTTTGAAAACAATCCAAAAAAAAAAAAATACAAAAACATAAATGCATTTAGAACCAAATATTGCATATCATATTTAGATGGTAGATTATAATAAAAGACGAGCTGTCACCATTAATGTTGAGAATCAATTAGCAACTATAGAGATTACTTCTGTACTTAGAGTACCTCAAACAAATAGGGTTCAACCTTTATGGGACGAACTTAATAGGAGATTGAATATCATTGAATCTAGATCAACCGAACTTAGGCAAATCAAGAGGTTTGTCCTAGATAGAATCCTGGATCCTGATCAAGTGACCTTGTATCATGAGCTTCAAAGAGCTTGCCATAGGTGGTTAGCAGATAAAAGAGCCCTTGTGTCTTCTGAATTGTACACCTTTGAGGAATACCTCGACAATGCAGTTGTAGTACATAAATTTCTATCTCGTATAGAGGATCAAGAGGTCGTCCTTACGGATAGAAAGAGATGGAATAGAGTTCCTAGAGCTGTGTTATATCGAGAGTATTGCCATGAGCTCTATTTTTACAAGACAGAGTTAGAAGTAGATAACATCACCATAGCACACTTTGTTAAGTTCCTGAAAAACCATTTCCAATTTGAAGAGGAGCATTTCATGACTCCTGATGAACTTGATCCTATCAATGACATCTATAAACTATTTATAGAAAACTAAGCCATTCTTTTATTATTATTATTTCTTGCATTTAGTGTGTTGTTTGTTGTCTTTATAATCATAAAAACAAAACAAAAAATATATAAAAATAAAACAAAACAAAATCATAACAAAAATCAAAACATTTTCTTTTAAGTATTATAGTAGGTATATAATTAAAATATATACCTCCCAAATTTGTTGCAAATATATTAATATATATTTGCTAAAATCTAAATTTAAACATAATGACTAGACTCAGGAATGGAAAACAGACTGAAGTAGAAGAAGATTGGTTAGGAAGACCAGTAAATAAACCAGATGTCCTTCCTGAAGACCCAATTCAGGAAGAAGGAACCCTAGACCAACAAGAAGAAGATTTTGTTGACGCAAATGAACAAAGAGAAATTGTTAGAGAGGAAGGATCCTCATCTCCTAAAATATCTTCGAAAGGAGTTGTTACTTTTGAGAACATGGAACATTTCTGGAAGTTCCTCAATACTAATATTGGCACTCTTAATAGAGCAGTCCATATGGACAAGGATCAAATTAGTGACACTCAAGCAACCCTAGAAGACATATATCACACACGCACTAATCCCTTGTCCTTCGTTGATCAAGAAAGTGATCAAGCTGGACCATCCAATTTGGATATGGCCGCTATAATCCAGAACATGCAACAACAACAGGTTACCCAACCACCTAGAGTGCCTGTTACCAAGCCTAGGGTTATTCCCACACAAAAGAAACCATCATTCACTGCTCTATTTCACCAAGTTATTGATCAACATACCTCAAATCAACAAAAACCTAAAACAAAACCAAATACCAATTTCCAACAATCTGGGGTACAACATAATGCCACAACAAATCTTCTTCATAATACTCTTCCTACCAACCATTTGCATAACAACAATATAGCATCTAATCCTTATGTCACGCCATCCTACGCTCACAAATCCCATACTCATGTACCACCAAACCAATATGGTGGACAAACTGGTAATCTGGAAGCCATGGTGAAACAATTAGTCTCCCGCATGGACCAGATAGATCCCTACCGTCCCTCGTACAATTATCGAGAGATGTGTAGTCAGCCTCTAGATCCTATAGTTGTAGCACAACCATATCCTAAACACTTTCCTATGCCTGTCCTACCTATATATAAAGGAACTAAAGATCCCATAGAGCATCTTCGTATGTTTAGGATAGCGTGTCATGATATATCACATGATGATTTGTTATTACTAAAAATGTTCCCAAAAAGTTTAGGAGGAATGGCATTGGAGTGGTATTATCAATTACCCACTCATTCTTTGAGGAATTTCGAAGAGACAACCGAATATTTTGTGCATCAATTTAGTGCCTACATTGAAAGGCATGTAACCATTAAAGATTTGTACAACCTAAAACAAGACAAAGATGAATGTTTTGCTGATTTCCTAGCTCGATGGAGACAGTTGATAGGAAAATTGCACTTTGTGTTACCTTATCGGGAAATGTTGGATATCTTTATCAATAATTTACAAGAACAACTATCCTATGAGTTATCAATCTGCTACCTTGACCACCTTCGATCAAGCTATAGATTTAGCTCGAAGAGTGGAAGATGCTCTTGTTAGGAGAGGTCAACTTAAAAAGAAAGATGATGAGAAAACATCCAGAAATCAATATAAAAATAAACAAGTTGTGGGCGATGGAGTCACTGATAGTAGAAATATCGCTATTGTTAATGTTGCAAAAACAATAGAGAAATTTATACTGAAACCTCCTGATAAACCACCCCGAGAATTTACTAGGTTAAATCAACCCTTATCAACCATTCTCCCGCAATTACTAGCATGAGGAATGATCCAATTACCAAATATCCGGGAACCTGATCCAACTATACCCGGATACAGGGCTGATTTACACTATGATTTCCATAGAGGACCTGGACACGCTACCAATTCTTGTAAAATATTAAAACATAAAATACAAGACCTGATTGATAACAATGAGATGGAGGTGCAAGCCTTTCAACCTAAACAAAATCCTCCTAATAATGCTCAAAAGAACATCCCCCAAAATCAGAATCAGAATGCCAATCAATCATTGGACATATTTCAACATCCTTTACCAAAGCATGGTAAAGAGGTGGCTAATCAAATTGAGCATCATAATGTTCCCCCTCCTACTCGATATGTAGGAACTATTAGTGGACATTTACCTGTTCATGATCCGCAAATATTTGACACAACTTTATCCATGGTTACGGCCAGACCTCTACATAATATTCGGACACGTGATCTTAGTGATACCGAATATGAGACTGAAAGTGACATGGAAATCACCTCAAATCAATCGAATAGTTCTGAAGATGAATCAGATCCTATTCAACCTATCACAAGTTCTATGATTCCAGAAGAACCATTTCCAAGAAGAGTCACTACTCGACCATCGTCTCAACAATTACTTTCTAATGAACAAGCCATAAATGCTAGACCAAGACCCATTCATCATCCGCAAAATAATATTGTAGGTACCATCGGAGTTGTTACTCGACAACAGGCTCAAAATTCTCAACAAGATCAAACTCAGAATGATGGATCAGCTCCATTCGTTTTGAAAAATCCCAATAAAGGGAATCATGCGCCTAATGTTCAACCTAAACCTCCTTATAATATTAATGAACAATTATCAAATACTACAGCTAGAATTTCCCTTTTGGACCTTTTAAGATCTTCTCCTACCCATAGGGATGAATTAATGCTCACATTAAGCCAAATGATGGTACCACAAAATATTCAACTTGAAGCCATGTCCAATACTATCATAACTCGAGAAGTCGATTGTATTGACTTTCGGGATAGAGATATACCACAACATAGTTTACATAAGGATAACCCCTTATATATTACTGCCCTAATTGGAGATGTAGCAGTTAAACGAGTCTTGATTGATAATGGTTCATCTTTAAACATATGCACTTTTGACTTCTACCAAATATTTGGGTTTAGAAGTGACGAAATGAAAAGAACTGATATGATTATAAAAGCCTTCAATGACAAAACACAAGAAACATGTGGAGTTATTACTATCCCATTGCAAGTTGGTCCTCGAACCTTAGACACGACCGTGTTTATTGTACATTGCCCTGCATCGTACAATATACTCTTGGGTCACCCTTGGATCAACGCGATGCGATCTGTTCCCTCAACTTTACATCAATGTGTTAAATTCAAATTTAAAAATTAGTTGGTTACCATTCATGGTGATCCTAGACCCTTTGATATGTGTGCTTTGGCAGAACCTGTTGGAGTTCAATTTTTCCTTGCTCTGTCATCCACACATCCTAATTCTAATCATCCACCTAAACGTGTGAAACACACACTCATAACATCATCTACTTTTTCCCCACCAACTACACCTCTACATATAGTTCAACCATCTTCCGAACAAACCACATTAGGACCCCAAAAGGATCCTAAACCCACAACCAATGCTTCTTGTTTTACTCCTATAACTTCCATACCTTTAGACCCATCCATCGACATCTCTACAACGTCTACGCCTATCAAAGGCATGTTTCCCGCATCTAAAAACATAGGAAATGATCCTTCTACCTCTTACGCTCTTACTAATGAGCTCTTACCCGATTTATCTAAAATTCTTGTATCAGAGAAAACAAACGTTGCTATGCAAGATTCCCATATTTTAAATAAATTGCCACCCTCTCCTCGTACCTTGGGCCTCCCATAGCCTATGGGAAGTATCTACCAAGTCGGGAGTTGTGCTTTTATTTATAAGGGATATGACTAGGGAAGAATACCTAGAAACATCAAGACTCATTATGATGGGTATGCTCGATGTTATTTTGCTAATGAGTATATTAAAGCTAAGCCTATAATGCTTAAATTGGGATATAAAGGGAAAGGTTTGGGACCTTTCCAGAATGGTATGAAAGAACCTTTTGAGGTAGAACCATGGCCCGCCCGATGTGGCGTGGGCCTATTTCCTAGTAAAGGTCAGCCCTTCCCATTCGAGGATGATGACCATCTCATATGTTACCAAGATTATTTGGATAAACGCGATGCTTTGCGTTTAAGGGATAATCCATTTACATGCAATATGCTATCCATAGCTTACCCTGAGATGATTGCTAAATCCGACGATGAGTTGGAGGGGGATATCTTCCATGATGTCTCCGTTGAGGAATTGTTACATAACGGATTTTATTTCGATGGCTCTATACCTAGTGTAGCCCAGATTGAGGCCACGACTCCTCAAGATGAATTATCCAAGCTAACCTTGGAAGAATTACAAGAATTAGGCGTTTCACCCGCCCCATCTAATTTTGAGAGAGATCTACATATGGAATTTGAAAACGTTATAAAGATTAACACTGGAACCCAAGTTTCCAAGTTTATTTTTAATCAAATTATTTGTAGGTTTGGAATTCTTGCAAATCTCATCTCAGATAATGGAACTTGTTTCAAAAATAAATATGTCAAAAATATAAAATTCAACATCGTTGGTCCACTCCTTTTCCCTCTGGTAATGGAGGGCTCTAATAAAACTTTAAATCAAAATCCTCAAAATGGTCAATAATCTGGTGGAATTGGCACATCTTCAATTATATCTGCTTTGTGGGCCTATCGAACTAGCGTTTGCACCCCCCCTGGTACTTCACCTTTTGTTTTGGTCTATGGCGTGAGTGTTTTTCCTTCGAATTAGAAGTTCCTTCTTTAGCTCTACTACTTCAAGATCTTGAAGTAGGAGATGAATATCGTCCTGGCAGATTTAGTCAGCTGGAACTCCTAGATGAAAAGTGCATCAATGCTTTGGAGCATCTTCGTGCCTACCAAAACAAGCTTAAGAGAGCATACCTCAAGAAAGTTCATCATCGATCCTTTGAGATCGACGACCTTGTCTTAAAAGAAAATAAAAAAATATTAATGCAACTAAAGACCTTAAAGGTAAATTTGAGCCCAATTGGCTTGGACCATATGTCATCACTGCTAAATTTGGATCGGGAGCATATCGATTAGCTACCTTAGATGGTAAAGATCTTAAAGAACCTATGAACATTATGCATCTTAAGCGTTATTATGCGTAACATTTGGTCATTTTCATCATTTGTATATATTGTGTATTTTGCATATTGTTTCCTTTTAGTTATTTACATAAAAAATTTCAAAAAAATAGTAATCGTATTTCTTCTTTCCATTCATCAATCAAAATCAAAATATAAAAACATCAAAATCCTCAAAATCTTCAAAAACATCTTTTATTTTTGTACCTATCAATTCTTGAAGTATTGCAGTTATATTTTCAATTATTTTGGATAAATTAGCATTTATTTGGAATCCCGCACTTTCACACTCACATACATAAATATCTTGCTTCTATTTGGTATGATTATTACTCTCTCTTATATCAAAGTCCACATTTGAATTAAATAAAGTTTTGAGCATAGAGAATTGATCTTGTTATTTACTTGAACCAAGCATATCTTTTCACATTAAAATGATTTCATTGCAAATTCAATATGATGCTACATAGTAGAAGTGGTTTCTTGAGTGAAAAGTTTCCCCTGCTATCCTATCATGCACATGGTCTAGAATCTTTGAGAATTGACAAAAGGACAAGCTCACCCCTACCCAGAATAAAAATCCCTTGCTCTACAGCCAATCCGAGCAAGTATCCCTAGCATAGGAAGAAAAAAAAAATTCAAAGAAAATGAGAAAAAGAAAAATATTATTTTGTACCATCGTAGCCATATTTCAGCATTGTCTCAGTTCCAAGCAAAAATACAAAAAAAAATAAAAAATAAAAAATACAAAAAAAAAAGAGAAAGCAAAAGCAAAAGCAAAAGCAATAAAATCCCTTTCCCTACCCCTTGAAAAGAAAATAAGGGTGAATGAGCTTGAATCCCTGGAATTCTCAATTATTCGAAAACTGTGAGGTAAGCCCCATAACAGGTGGTTTGTGCCCAACCCGCTTGGCCTTGGGTAATTCTTAGCGTGGTGATATGTCTATCACATTAGCGACCTTCTTTTGTATAGACCTATGTCGGCTTATGGATTAGCTAGCTCTTGATAACCCGACTTACATAGTAGTATGGTACGGTCATATGCATATAAATCATGGTCAAGGAACACTCATTTGGTTAAGTCAAATTACTTGTATCAAATTTTCTTGCTCAAAATTGGTGAATGAACAATACAATTGCACACACATTTGTATTTGAGAGATTTTGTATCATTATGATAAAGCAAGATCGGTAATGAACTCACATTTGCACATGAGGGTTCCGTATAAATCTATATTTGTCTTTGAGATAATGTAAAATATTTCTGCAACTTTTTTTTGGAATAATTTTATCTTCTTATTTCAGAACATCTGTTTTGTATAAAAACAATTACATACATTGTTTTCAAAAATCACAAAATGCTTTCACACAACATATGACACAAATATAATCAATAAAGTCATGTTCATATTATTATTTTCTGTTTATCAAAAGTCAAAAATCAATCATGCAATAAAACTAAAATATCAATTTCTTCTTTGGATTTTGCGATGATGGTATAAGTCTATACCTAAAATTCTATGCCTAGCGCAAACCATTGTTCTAATTTTATTTCCCATTTATTTTAAAAATTCATAAAAACATATGACTTACATCATTATGTTACACAATTGAGCTTTAAAACGAACGAACACTTATTCTATTTCATGTCATTATGTCAACATTCAATTTTGCAATGATGGTATAGTTCCTAGGGACTTATTCAAAAATTTTATCACACTTAGGAATTTATGCCTAGCAAAATCATATTTCTTTAATATGTCATGCATAATATTTTTTATGAAAATCTGAAAACAAATCATCACCATCATCACTTCCATCATCACAACACAAAGTCTTAAGACAGTCTCTTAAGCATTCTTTTACTTTTAACAATATTTCTATCCTGGGATTAGCTTGACGACCTAGTGAGCGGCGACTCCATGAAACGGTCTATACCAGCAACAATGTCCTTTGAAATTATTGTTAGAAGTCCCTTTTATTTTTCATCAAAACACACCACAAAACAACCAATTTATTTACATCAAATTATTTCATTTCCAATTCTATAGCATGGCATAAATATTTTCTTTCCAATGATATAATTACATAAATAATCAATCACAAAATTCAAAATTAAAGCATCATACAACATATACACAAGTCATATCATCAAAAAGATAATCTATATATCATCAATCAATTATGTACATCATCTGGATTGGTATGCCACAATCAAAACCCTGGCATACTCAATCCCCTCAAAAACTATATATAATATATACAATCTACCCTCTACAGTAGCTAGCCTCGAGAAGCCCTCGAGCTCTCAACCTCATCTCCTCCCCCGCCCTGACATGGAGGAGGTGGTCCCATAGAGGTCCGGGATATGTCTCGGGTCCTCGCCGTCAATCGTGAGGATGTCCTTGATGATCCCATCATGACTGGCTCTACAATGGGGGCTGGCAATGGTACCCTCTGTCCTTCTAGGACAATGTGATAGTATAGCCCCTGGTAGAATGCGGTATGAGCACTAGACCATGCCAGATCCTGAGTGCTCACCCCTCTGCTCTGAGCCCTGAGCCATGTAGCCTCATCTTGTAGTGTCTGCACCTAAGCTTAGAGGCGGGCAACCTCAGCTCGGAGAGTCGTCATCTCGCTGCTCTCCCCTACCTCGACACCCTTGCCCTTATCGGGTGATGGTGGTCTCTCCCCCTACTAATAAGGGACTCCCCTATCCCTCCTCCCTATCTCCTGAGGTCTTTGTGGTGCCCGACCCATCCTCTAGCATCTCTCCTATGGAGATCATCGTTTCTCTCTCCCACCGTGACCCTGTGCTGCCTCAATAGCAGCCTGACGTCGCCTCCCCAATCGTCGCACCACAGCATGCACTGGACCCTGCACCCTCGTCATCCGAGGAGGGCGGATGCCTGCATACCAGGCATCATAGCCATCTGCAACCCCAACATCATCACCATCCACTTGCTGGATGGGGGCATCGTCTGCATCCTGACTCCAGAACCGTTGCATGTTTGGAGCCTCGCTTAGCATGGTACTATCCCAGATAGTCTGGGAGTACTCATAATCCCTGAGAGAAGGGATCCCCTATTGTAGACCGAACTATCGTAGAACCTGGTCGTAGCGGTGGAGCTCTACCTCTCCCCGCTCCATCCGTAGCCAGTAGACTCGCCTGATGCAAGCCAGCTCCTACCCATCCTCTGCCCACCCTGGGTGCTCTCGCCATGGCCTCCAGGTGATCTGGTCTAGGATGAGGTCGTCTAGCAACATCCATGACATCGACAGATCTATCCGCCACTATGACCCCCTATGTAACACCAATAGAAAACCTAGGGCCTCTCTCGGTCAACCCCTGTCAGTGGGAGCCCTACCGGCCTCCGCACCGTGATGTGCTCCCAGCACCAAACCTGTAGTAGCGATGTCAAGACCAGACATCGACCTCCCTTGTATATGACCCCATGTAGGATCCTATACAAGCGACATAGTACAAAGCTGCCCCATGAGTACCTATAGCCGTGGTCTCTCATATCGTAGACCACATCTGAGAGGAGCCATGGTAGTCTACACCCGCTCTGGTGGCACAGTAGTAAGCCACCTACTACCCCTACCAAAACCCGAGTCAGCCTAGATGCCCCAAGCATCTACCTCAGAGACTCGATGTTCACTCTACCCTTCTCCAGGGTGAAGCTCGGGTCTCCGATCAATCTCATCATAGCCTGGCCTTGATTGGCCATAGGCATCATCAATCGTCCTTGTATGGGGATCCTCATGATCCTCCATACATCCTCTAGTGTGGGAGCCATCTCCCCTATCGGTGACCGAAGCAGGACAACCCCGGATACCACCTCTCTGCTAGGGTTGTCAGTAGCCCCATGTCTGTCGATACTTGTGGCATCTCTGCCACATGCTGCAAACTAACCTGAGCCAGTCGGTCATGCTCCACCTGATCGAGCGTGGCTATGTCATCTCACAACCCACCGTATTTCCATTCCTGAATCTTTAGTAATCCCTTCTGCAAAAAAAATAATAAAACAATAAAATTCATTAATAAACCAATCATTAAAATAAAATTAAAAACATTTTAATCAAGCTTAATTTCTTAAAAGTGATGATATCATCCACCATTGGATGATATCATCCCAAATTGGGCAAAATCATCCTTTGTAGGATGAAATCGTCTCCGATTTCGCAACTTGGGGATCGCCCCTTGTTGAACGGGATCGCCCCTAGTTTGCCGATTTTGCCCTCCGACGAAATCGACGATCTAGGGACGATTTCGATGAAATCGGGATGATTTCATCAGATCTATGATGATCTCGTTTGATCTCAGATGATCGACTGAGATCTGAGATGATTCTATGCAATTCCAGATGATTACATACGATTTGAGATGATTTGGACTACTGCAAGACACATAATCTTCATCAGACATCCAGAATCAGGTATGTTCTATCATATTTAGCATATTCTCTATGTAGCATTTATTCATGTTTTCTGTATCCTTAAAATCAGCATTGGCATATAGAATAGTTTAGATTCATCTTGGCCAAACCTAGGAATTGAATGATTAAAGCACAAAATGAACACATCAAACCTACTATCAACCTAGGCGTGGAAACTGCCACTCAAAAGTTTCCTGGTGAACCCACCATCCATCAAAAATTCACCCTTATACCCCTCCCCTGAGAGGCGGGACCTTCAAAAGGCCTCTCAGTCCGAGGTATTGTCCCATCCTTCTCGCATCCCCATTCTGGGTATGGATCTTATAACCTGAAGGTAAGGATGCAAAAAATTTTGAGCGATACACAGGTGAATTTCACTTTACGATTACCCAGAAGGTAAGTATAATTAGACTAGGATTGAAAAAAAAAATTAAAAAAAATGAAAAAAAAAAATTGTGCCTTAGTTGTGAAAATCCCTCGGGACACAATTAAGAAGGGTGAGGGTGAAAACTGAAAATTATGACCTTTCCAGAGGAAAGAAAGCAAAAATTCCTCTAAGTAATGAAATCGTACAATGAAAAGAGAGAATCGTACAAAGTAATAATGACATGCAAATCGTACAAGAGGTCGTACGGTATGATTAAGATCATACGATGTATGATTTGCCAACTAACCCATTTAATGCGACATGTGGTAAAGCAACAGTTGGAGGAAAATAAGGGGGAAAAGACAAAATTTTAAAACCAATTGTTGAGTTTTCAATCATCTAGTAGTGGAGATTGAAAAAGCATGCAACATGGCACCTATTTTTTAAAAATTTAGGGTTTTATTAGGGTTTTTGAAAACTTGCTTTAAAAGGAAAGGGAATTTACCATTTTTTTTTTTGTATTTACATGGTGGAATCGGTAGCCACCATGAATCCGGGCAGACTATCCAGATTTTATGGCCGCCACAGTATTATGTGATGTTCACCCCAGAAGCTGCCACACAGGATCTTCGCACAGTCCACCCCTATAACCACCATGCCATAATCATTTTAAACCTTTTACGTCACTAAAAGCACTAGGAAAGGGACAAGCGTTCAGTCCGATGAGGCCCAAGATTTGAACCTTGGACCTCCGCCCCCTTATGGGGTTTGGATGAACCAATTGGTCTACACCTCGGACCTTGGACTTTACCATTTTTCACCAAGCAAGAAAAATCAATTTTTTTTAGGAGATTGAAGGGGAAAAGCATACATATGTAACAAAAAACTACATTGGCAAGAATTTTTCATCGGTACTCTGAATATTGTAAACCCATTACTAAATTTTTACTAGGGAGTTCTTTTCCACTTCGAAGAATTAACCCGAGAGAGGGAAATTGAGGGTTTTTTTTTCACATTAGGGGGGAAATTCAAAATTTTCAAGAGATTACAACCAAATACATCAAAATAAGTCATTGTACGGATTATGAATGGAGAAATTGCTGATTAAAGTCAGAGGAAGCAGAGATTGGCGATGGAAATTGAGGAAAGTGCAAGGAAACAGAGGATTGAAACCCTAAAAAGTTGAGAAATATGGTAAAGGTGAGCTGGGAGACATGAGGAGGGAAAAATCTAGACTGTACAGTCATACAGTGTAGCCATAATTTTGTCAAAGTAAAGAAAATTGTGCTAGGAGTGAAAGATTGGAAGATTTGTTGAGAAAAAGCACAGAAGGATAGATCGGGCTAATCCGACAACTGGGTCGGTGGTAGAATTTGGAAATGAGACCAAAAATATGATATTTTTCAACACTGAGAGTTAGCAAAGACGTATTGTATTATTTGAGGGTAGATTGTATGATTTCTAGGTAAAAGGGTGCAAGTTGAAGGGGTTTTCTGCCATTTTTGGCAGTTTTTGAGAGATAGTACGAAAGTGTATAGAATCATATGAATTTTAAATGGGAGGTCAACCAATAGATAGAAACGTATGAAGTACTGGTAGCTTGTACGATTTCATACCATCATTGTATGATTTGACAAAAAAATTGACCGTTGGAAGAATTGACAAGGTAAAAAGGAGAACTATCAAAAGTGTGTACGATCTGGAAAGAGACAAAGGATGATAAAACCATACATAGGACTTAGAAAAATATATTTTATGCTTTTTCTAAGCTTGTATGATTTTTGGTACATTTTTAATTGCAAAGGAGGAAGTTGAGTAATCGGCAAGATGTTGGAGGAATGATCCCAATAGAAGAGTTTGGACACCGATTGAGGTGGATTGCAACACATAGGATGGAGATATCACTAGGTATACTACACGAGAGAGAGGTATACTCATAGCAGCACCCTAGGTGTCAGTTTTAATCTCGTGAAAGGCATGGTAATTGTCCATGGAGGAGAGGAGGATATAGGCCGTGGAGGAGACAGATCCATTGGTGGGCACACCTGGATAGAACACCACCAAGGCACAGAGAGGCAATAATGGCCCAAGACACTACCTCATGAAGGGAATTGATGAGTGAAGTGCATGTGCAGTAGCAAGGAGAACACTTGAGTAATGGGTAGGAGGAATGCCAGGTGGAATTGTCAAATATTACATTCATACAACATGGAGTAGAAGCATGTAGGAAATGGTGGAATGATGAGAAGAATAAGTCTCATCCCTGGAAGAAAACATTTGAGAATGTGCAAGTGTTAGTCATTGGGCAGATCCCACCAAAGCATTGAACATTATTCCAAAACTATCTTCTATAGATAGTTCAAGCATATAATGCGGCGACAGGGACAACCTATGTCAATGTGGGTAAGAGGTCAATGAAGGTGGCAGTTTCGGTGAAAGCATTCAGAAGAACATTTGGGCTACCAACGGAGGGCATGGAGATAGTTAAGAAATTGGTAGACCCAATTGAAGCACACCGCCTGGTGACCACCATGACCACTATTAAATCACTAACAAAGGCAACGATTTTTGGTGTAAGAACGAGTTATGAAATAAACATTGGGCATGTGCAATGAATACAATCATGGCTTGACTATCAGGCAATATAAGGATAGTAGAGATGCCAATGTGGATGGCCCATTATGTAGAAGGTATTACCCAAGGGATTCCATATGATTGGGGAACCTATCTGGAGAGAAGAATGCACGAAGCATTGATGAAGAGACCAAAAAATTTTGGGATGGCATTTTAGGCTATAGGATTACTTTTGAACACAGTCACAGAAGTGGGAATGCAGTTCCTAGGGTTGACGTCGCCTAGAGAAATTAGGCAGGGCCAACCAATAATATTGAGATGGGTAAAGGTTGTACCCATAGCTAATATTACTCTAGATAAATCATGCACAAGAAGTGAGTGAAATGGGAGTGAAGCTTAGGAAGATACTTCTCTAGAAGAGGATACTGATGTACATCATCAGAGAAAGCATTCTATATGGTTGGAGTCAAAACTAGAACAACAAGTACCTGCACAAAGGCAGTAGGAGAAGTCTCTTAAGTAATAAAGGGAGAGTAGTCCTATACAGATAAGTATGAGGAGGCAGCAAGAAATAATGGCAAGGAGACCAACTCCATATGTACAGAGAATGGAACAGTCATATTCAGAAGCGCTGGAGCTAGATGAGTTGTGTTGGGTGGAGGCAGAGAAAATAGTATGCTCTCTATATATTTTTGATCATTTTGAGAGGATGGATGCCCCTAAATTCTTTAGAGGAATTGCAGTAGGGCATGATGGAGTAGCCACTACCAAAGAAGAAGTAGGAGTTGGACTAAGTACCGCAGCAGTAGAGCCCAAGAAGAAGACTCGATACAAAATTATATCAGGAGGCTCTAGCAAGCAAGAAGTCCCAAAAGATATAGAAGTGCCATAATAAGGAGAAGCACTTCTTGCTCAATAGGTCATATTTGGGGATGCATAAAAAACTCAAGAAGAAAGGGTGACATAGAAACAACAAGTGGATGGCAAGGACAAGGAAGTAGCTTGGGAAAACATAGAGGAGCCATAGGGAGGCTCAGTCAAAGCAGGAAAGGCTCAAGAACAAGTTGAGCAATGATATCAGGAAGAGATCATAAATATTATGGATAATGAGGGGGAGGAGAAAAGAGAGAAATAATATCCACCTCAAGAAAATATATATATCGAGAGATCACTTAGAGAGCTTGGAGGAAGCTCTAGACACCTTAGAGAAGAAGAAGAATTCAGGTCTCCCACAGAAGAAGAACGACAGGGATTGCAATCCAATTATCTCTTGGAGATACCATGGTTCAAGAGAATCACAATGAAAGAGGAGGCATGTGGAATAGAGGATAAGGTGGAACAATTATTTGTTGGCAATTTTGGGTACTTTGGGTACATTGCCTTTGCTCAAGTGTATAAGTTGTCATTGATGTCAAGAAGCTTTTGAAGGAATTTGATTTGATGTAAAATAATTTGTTTTGATGAAGGTTACGACTTGACAGGTTCGAAAGAAAGTAAGTTAGAAAAATGTCGCGATATCGCGACATGTCGCATTTTCGTGACTTAAGCAGGAGAGAGAAAGCATTTTAGAAAAGTGTCACGATATCGCAACATGTCGCAGTTTCGTGACTCAAAGAGGAGAGAGAATGTTCGGAGTCAGAAATGTCGCATTTTCGCAACATATTGCAAGGAAGGTTGAATGGACGAAAAAGTGTCACGATTTCGCGACATGTTGCAAGAGAGAGAGTCCGAAAGAAAAAGTGTCGCGATTTCGTGACATAATGTAGGAGAGAGAGTCCGGGAGAAAAAGTGTCACGATATCGCGACATGTTGGGTTTTCACGACCCGAAGAAAAGAAAAGTGCTAAGGAGAAAAAGTGTCATGATTTCGTGACAAGTCAGAAGACAAAGTGGAAGCAAGATAAAGTGTCACGATTTTGCAACATGCTGTAGATGAAAATGTTCCAAGTAAGAACTATCGCGATTTCGTGACATGTAGCAAAGGAAAGGTTTCGAAGTAAGAAATGTCATGATTTCGCGACATGTTGAAGAGAAAGCGTATGGATGCAAAAAGTGTCACGATTTCGTGACAGGTTGAAGAGAAAGCTTACGGATGTAGAAAGTGTCATGATTTCACGACAGATTGAGATGGCAGCATACGGTTGGAGAAAGTGTCGTGATTTCACGACAGAAACAGGAAGCAGGTCTTCAACAGGAGAAGAGTCACGATTTCGTGATAGAAGCAAAATGAAAGAGCATGGAAGAAGAAGCAATGTGATTTCATGACAAATTCAAGAAGGAAGAGCTCAAAGGTGAAAGCGTCGTGATTTCGTGACATGTTCCATTTTTAGGGGCATAAGGCAGAGAAAAGCACAAGGCAGCGAAAGTGTCATGATTTCATGACATGTCATGTTTTCGCTAGTGCAAGCAGAGAAGAGTGCAAGGAAGTGAAAGTGTCACGATTTCACGATAGAAACTAAAAGCAGGCCTTCTATAGGAGAAGTGTCACGATTTCGTGACAAAAGCATAAAGGAGGTCGACGAAGGGAGAAGTGTCATGATTTCACGACAAAAGCAGAAAGGAGGTCGACGAAGGGAGAAGTGTCGTGATTTCGTGACAAAAGCAGAAAGGAGTTCGACAAAGGCAGAAGTGTCGCGATATCGTGACAAAAGCAAAGTTGATGCTGACAAAGACAAAGGTGTCACGATATCGCGACATGTTGTAGTTTCACGGTAGAAGCTATAGAAGAGTTACAGAGGCAGTGAAGCCGACAAAGTTAAATTTTAGTCGACAAAAATTAGGGCTTGCAACCGACGTAGATTAGGGTTTGTTTTTGGTATAACAACCGACTAAGATTAAAGTTTTCATCATGAAAATTTTGTTATAAAAGGAGGGCTGTTTGGAGAGTTGAAGGGTCGATGGATGTGTTGTTGATGTGCGATGTTCGGAGATAGTGCGCAGTGCAAGAAGTTTGATCACTGAGAGCAGAGTGCAAATTCGATCGTAGTGTGCAGAGTGCATTTCGTCGAATCATTCTAAGTGTGAAAGATCGCAAAGGAAGCAAAGTGTGCGAAGATGATGCTACTATGATTGCGCAGAGGTGCAAAGGTTGAAGTTCGATCAAGTGCGGCTAGGATTGCACAGAAAGAGCAGAGGACTTGTGAACTGAGTTTGATAGTTCTATCAGAGAACTTGAGGACAGAGGTGCATTGGTTATTTGAGAAGAACCTTAGAATAGATTTGGTTGTTGAGCTGCTGTGGACGTGATCATAGAAGGTAGAGGTCTCTTAGGCTAAGCATTGAGGATAGGAGGTCTTCGGTGGAAAGGAGTTCCACGTGCTTGCAAGAGGTAGAGATAGTTGATCTTCTAAGGGATCATTTCCATAGCAGAGGGGAAGGTATCTCCTTTGAGCAGAGGCTCATAAATTTTGATTGGGGAAGGTATCTCCTTTGATCCGAGGCTCATAAACATTGTAATTGGGAAGGATTCCCAAAGAACTTTGAGATAACTTTTAGAGAAAAGTTTTGTGGATGTAGCCCAACCATTCTGGGTGAACCACGTTAAAATTGATGTCACTTTGTGGATGATTTTGTGCATTGCTTTGATATTGCTTTGGGTATATTGCTTTACTATTTTGAAGTATAAAGGAAAAAGTAAAAAGAGGTCTTATACTGTTCACCCCCCCTCTCAGTATAAGCTTGTGTTCTTCAATTGGTATCAGAGCGGGTGCCTTCAAAAATTTTAACAACTTGAAGGAAAAGCTAGTAAAGAACACAATGGATTATTCAAGTGGCAATGCAACACCTATTCTTGATGGGTCAGATTTTGGTCTTTGGAGTGCAAGGATGAAGGTTCATCTAATGGCACTTGGTAATGAGGTATGGGAAGTAATTGAAGATGAGTACACTATTCCTGTACATGGTCCAAATACTAAAGAAGAAAGGCTCCTACATCACAGCAATTCAAAAGCAATGAATGCAATCTTGAAAGGCTTACATAAAGCAGATCTCACCAAAGTGATTCACTGCAAGACAACTAGTGAAATGTGGAAACAGTTGCAGGTGGTTCATACAGGTGATACAAATGTCATAAAGGCCAAGTTGAGACACTTCAAAGGTATGTTTGAACAACTCAAGATGAATGATGATGAAAATATTAGTGACTACATGCTTCGTATGGATGAGGTTGTTAACTCCATGAAAGACTTAGGTCTTGAGCTTGCTGAAAATGATGTTTGTGATAAGATTTTAAGATCTCTTCCTAATAGATTTAGTGAAAATATTTCTGCTATTGAGGAAGCTAAAGATTTGGATAAGTTGAAAAAGGATGAGCTCCATAGTATACTTGCAGCATTTGAGTTGAGAACTCAAGTGAAGGTTGACGTCAAGAAAGAGGCAGCTTTCAAGGCTACCAAGAAATCCAAGGGTAAACAGCTTCAAGAGAGTGATGAGTCTTCTAGTGATGAAGAGGCATATTACAACAAGAAAGGCAAATTCTCTAGAAAGCACAAAAGCATGAAAAATATAAGATGTTTCAATTGTGGAAAGTTTGGTCATTATGCTACAGAATGTACTGTTCCCAAGGATGAAAGTGATGAAGATAAACAGGATTCTAAGAGCAAGGATTCTGAAAAGCACAAGCATCACGGAAAGAACAAAGATGAGCACAACAATCAAGGAAAGAGGTATTCTCACAAGCACAAGAAGAGTTTCTACCTAGACAAAGCAAGTAAGTGTTCTAGTAGTGATAGTGAAAGTTCTTCAAGTGATAATGAAAATGAGATGTTGTTCATATCGGAAAAAGAGGAAGAACCGAAACATAGATTCATTATCATGAAATGTCTTAGATGTGGAAATTTTGGTCACCTTGAGGATGATTGCACAAATAATGATTTGGTTTCTAGTATGTATGAGGATGCTTCAAAAAACTATAAGGAAGATGCATGTATGGTTTTTGAAAAGGGTAGCACCTCTAGTGATAAGAAATCTAAAAAAGGCTTTGATGATTCAGAAAGCAAACAAATAAAGGATCATGAAAGTGAACTTAGTAGTGCTCTTAGTGCTTTGAAAAAGGAAAGAAAGAAGAATGCTAGACTCAAGGATAAGTTAGATGAATGTTGTATGGAGAGAGATGATCTTATAGAAAATCTTGATTTCTCTATAGCTAAGACGCAAGAACTCAAGGATGAGTTAGAGTCTAAGGTTCTTGAGTATAGTGAGTTAGAACAGAAAATGGCTTCTTTGAAAGAGGAAATTAAAGAGTACAAGGATAAGCTTTACAGGTTTCAAGATAGCTCCAAAAAGGTTAAGTCACTCATCAAAGGTCAAATAAAGACAACAGATAAAATAGGCCTTGGTTTTGTTAAGCCACGCAAGGAATAGGTTGGGGAGTCTAGTAAGAGACTCCAAAAGGAAGAGAGTTCTGATGAGGAAAGTATTTCAGATCATGAGTCCTTGAATGATAGATGCGCAAAAACATAAAACAGAATTCAGAATGAGAAGAAGAAGTTTTTAGGACCCAAGAGGTCAAATAAAGGAAAATTTCAAGGCAGATGTTTTGCGTGTCACAAGTTTGGTCACATGGCTTCGCATTGCATGGCTCAAGTAAGGAAGGTAAATGATAGTTTCAGAGGTGGTAATTTCTTTCAAGGGTATTGCTACTCTTGTAAATAGTTTGGGCATAAGGCAATTTTCTGCAAGGCTAATAACAGGAACAGGGTTAGTCAAAACAGGCGGATTCAAAGAACAGGTATGCCTAAAAGAAATAACATTGTTACTTGTTATAAGTGCAACAATGAAGGTCACACAACTAGACAGTGTAGAGCTGAACTTCCAAGGTACAGGAATAGGAACAGTGGTATGAACAGGTCCAAGGATCAAGGCATGGATAAGAACAGGAATGAGAACAGGAACAGGAACAGGAATAGGAATACGGGCAAAGAGTTCAAGAGAAGGCCCGACAAGGAAATTATAGATGCTGATGATGATCAGTGCCTAATGGGAGTTTTACTCCCACCCCAGAATTAATCACCTCATTAGGAGGTGGGGGAGGGACTAAGCTAAGAGGCTCATTCTTAGTCCCGAGCCCCAAAGGTGACCCTTTGCCATTGATGACAAAGGGGGAGAGCTTCAAGTGAAGAGGAAAGCTTCAAGTTCGGGGGAGCAAAACTTCAAAGGAAGATTCTCGGTTGTGGCCATAGTTTCTCAGTTGTTAGCACAGTTGGTTTCAGTTTTGGCTCTTGAGACGTGTTTTCAATAAAGGTTTGCCATCAATGACAAAGGGGGAGATTGTTGGCAATTTTGGGTACTTTGGGTACATTGCCTTTGCTCAAGTGTATAAGTTGTCATTGATGTCAAGAAGCTTTTGAAGGAATTTGATTTGATGTAAAATAATTTGTTTTGATGAAGGTTACGGCATGACAAGTTCGAAAGAAAGTAAGTTAGAAAAATGTCACGATATCGCGACATGTCGCATTTTCGCGACTTAAGCAGGAGAGAGAAAGCATTTTAGAAAAGTGTCGCGATATCGTGACATGTCGCAGTTTCATGACTCAAAGAGGAGAGAGAATGTTCGAAGTCAAAAATGTCGCGATTTCGCGACATATTGCAAGGAAGGTTGAACGGACGAAAAAGTGTCGTGATTTCGTGACATGTTGCAGGAGAGAGAGTCCGAAAGAAAAAGTGTCACGATTTCATGACATAATGCAGGAGAGAGAGTCTAGGAGAAAAAGTGTCGCGATATCGTGACATGTCGGGTTTTCACGACCCAAAGAAAAGAAAAGCGCTAAGGAGAAAAAGTGTCATGATTTCATGACAAGTCAGAAGACAAAGTGGAAGCAAGATAAAGTGTCGCGATTTCACGACATGCTACAGATGAAAATGTTCCAAGTAAGAACTGTCGTGATTTTGTGACATGCAACAAAGGAAAGGTTTTGAAGTAAGAAATGTCGTGATTTCGCGACATGTTGAAGAGAAAGCGTATGGATGCAGAAAGTGTCACGATTTTGCGATAGGTTGAAGAGAAAGCTTACGAATGCAAAAAGTGTCACGATTTTGTGATAGATTGAGATGGCAGCATACGGTTGGAGAAAGTGTCACGATTTCATGATAGAAACAGGAAGCAGGTCTTCAATAGGAGAAGAGTCATGATTTCGTGACAGAAGCAAAACGAAAGAGCATGGAAGAAGAAGCGTCGTGATTTTGCGACAAATTCAAGAAGGAAGAGCTCAAAGGCGAAAGCATCACGATTTCGTGACATGTTCCATTTTCATGGGCGTAAGGCAGAGAAAAGCACAAGGCAGCGAAAGTGTCGCGATTTCACGACATGTCATGTTTTTGCTAGTGCAAGCAGAGAAGAGTGCAAGGAAGCGAAAGTGTCACGATTTCACGATAGAAACTGAAAGCAGGCCTTCTATAGGAGAAGTGTCACGATTTCATGACAAAAGCAGAAAGGAGGTCGACGAAGGGAGAAGTGTCGCGATTTCATGACAAAAGCAGAAAGGAGGTCGACGAAGGGAGAAGTGTCGCGATATCATGACAAAAGCAAAGTTGAGGTCGACAAAGGCAGAAGTGTCGCGATATCTCAACAAAAGAAAAGTTGATGCTGACAAAGACAAAGGTGTCGCGATATCGTGACATGTTGTAGTTTCACGGTAGAAGCTACAAAAGAGTTACAGAGGCAGTGAAGCCGACAAAGTTAAATTTTAGCCAACGAAAAATTAGGGCTTGCAGCCGACGTAGATTAGGGTTTGTTTTTGGTATAACAACCGACTAAGATTAAAGTTTTCATATTGAAAATTTTGTTATAAAAGGAGGGTTGTTTGGAGAGTTGAAGGGTTGATTGATGTGTTGTTGATGTGCGACATTCGAAGATAGTGCGCAGTGCAAGAAGTTCGATCGCTGAGAGTAGAGTGCGAATTCGATCATAGTGTGCAGAGTGCATTTCATCAAATCATTCTAAGTGTGAAAGATCGCAAAGGAAGCAGAGTGTGTGAAGACGATGCCGCTATGATTGCACAGAGGTGCAAAGGTTGAAGTTCGATCAAGTGCGGCTAGGATTGCGCAAAAAGAGTAGAGGACTTGTGAACTAAGTTTGATAGTTCTATCAGAGAACTTGAGGATAGAGGTGCATTGGTTCTTTGAGAAGAACTTGAGAATAGATTTGGTTGCTGAGCTACTGTGGACGTGATCATAGAAGGCAGAGGTCTCTTAGGCTAAGCATTGAGGACAGGAGGTCTTCGGTGGAAAGGAGTTCCACGTGCTGGCAAGAGGTAGAGATAGTTGATCTTCTAAGGGATCATTTCCAGAGCAGAGGGGAAGGTATCTCCTTTGAGCAAAGGCTCATAAATTTTTATTGGGGAAGGTATCTCCTTTGGGTCGAGGCTCATAAACATTGTAATTGGGAAGGATTCCCAAAGAACTTTGAGATAACTTTTAGAGAAAATTTTTGTGGACATAGCCCAGCCATTCTGGGTGAACCACGTTAAAATTGATGTCACTTTGTGGATGATTTTGTGCATTGCTTTGATATTGCTTTGGGTATATTGCTTTACTATTTTGAAATATAAAGGAAAAAGTAAAAAGAGGTCTTATACTGTTCACCCCCCCCCTCTCAGTATAAGCTTGTGTTCTTCATTATTATCTTAGGCCATGTGATAAATAGTGCCAGATTGGAATTCTGTATTGGCCACGTAGGAGAACTAAAGCTATGGGAGCAACAAGTATCTCTCGAGTTGGAGCGGATAACAGAATGGGTGAATAGTGCAGAGCGAATGAAGAATATAGCAAATATCCACACACAACATCCATGGAGGTTACCCAGGGAAGAGGTAAAAATGATGTTGGAAAGAGAATACTTTCTAGAAGTGATGGTCACAAACTATAGGAAGGACCCAAGGATTTATTTAGATCGATTGAGTCATCCAACCTGTCCAACCAATATGGCAGAAGTGGAATATAGAAGGGTCACTACAGGAGTGTCCATTACCCTACGGAAGTTGAACTTCCTAACACACTGGATAGAGTGGTTGAGTGTTGGGTTGGTAGAAATTCATCGACTCAAGGAGGCACAGGTATAAGAGACCGCAACCACTCAAAAGGAATTAGCCATAATGGAAGATGAACTATAGAAAAGTAGAACTACGACAAAGGAGAAAATAAATAAGTTGGAGGAGGATCTATCAGGCCTCAGAGTAGAGTCTAAATCCAAGATTACAATGATTGAAGAAGAGAAGCGACAAATTGTCTAGACTGTAGAAGATATGATTAAGGAGTTGGAGGCACAACTCAAAGCGAAGGATGAGCATATGATAGCTCAATTGACCAAAAAGAATGAGGAAATGGCTACATAGGCCAAGCAGATAGATGAGCTAACAAGAGACAATAAGAAGCTCAATGATATGATCATTGAGAAGTAAGCTCAAGTCAGGACCAAAGAAGACCAGGTTTGAGCTCTAGAAGCTAACATCAAACACCACTTGGAGACCATCGATGAGAAAAATGAGGAACTTAAAGCGACAGCTTGAGCAGAAGGTAATTGGAAGGGGAAGTTGACAAAGAGTGCCTCTGAATGAGAAAAGCAGATGATGGACTTCATGAAAACTATCAAGGAAAAGGCTAACCTTCACGGAGCCAAAGCCATCGAGATGGGGAGCTATGCAGCCAAGCTAAAGAATGAACGAGAAATGTACAAGATCCAAGTTAAGGACTTAGAGGCTAAGGTAGCTCAACTAGAAGCCCAACAAAATAAGTAGAATGAGTTGTCGAGGACGCCAACTAAAATAAAGGGGAGGGCAAATGTAGTTAGCAATTCCACCTCCTAAAAGAAGAAACGATGATTTGCTAAATTTTAACAGTTTTGGGATGATTTGATCAAGTTTTGGGAAACTGTACAGTGGGAGCAAATCATATAGGGGATCATACAACTAAAGTGGCAAATCGTATAGAGCAGTGGCAAATCATACAAGGTGCACCGAAATTCATTCAGATGCAAAGGAAATGTAATTTTGGGATGAAATGTCTCATGGATTTGCTAACCTAAGGTGTAAACTTAGGAAATTGCCAAAATAATGTATTCAGTTATAGATGGGCAGTTATGAATAATGGATTGTCTCAGGAACCACTTTGGAATGGCTTGGGCAACATTATATAAGGCCCCATTTTTTAATTTGGAGGTATGGCTACTAGTTTACTGGTTATTAGTTGCTAGAGTAGAGAGATAGACATATTTTCGAGTTATTACAATTACTATGAGAGAGTTTTCCACATTGTAACTGAGTTGATAACCATTAATGAGAATAAAAAATGTTGTGGATGATAGTGTACAATCTTGTTGTGTATGGTTGATGCATTGTGGATGATCATTGTGTAATTGAGTTTCTTCCTTACTGTTATATGTTAGTTGTAGGCTTTGTTGCAGATTATGAGCAGATTGTTACTAGTGGAATCATGGATGATGATCTAGGAGTATGAGGATGTTGGAAAATATGTATTGAAGTAGACTGTACAATTTTTAGACGTAATTGTTTAGATGAAATCTCTCACTAGTTCGGATTGGATGTTTTGCTTGTGAATGAAACAATCTTGTTTAGGTTGTTAAACCTTTACAAAACATCTCAAAGAGATATTGGAGTAGAAGAGTATAGTAATTAGCATCCTTTTGTACCTTTGGATCATACATATCATACATCGTACATCATACAAATCATACAGAGAGTGATTACCAAATTTGGTAAAATAAGCGATTGACAGGAACTTATCGATTTGGCAGTTTTGGTAAGTCGGCTTGAACAACTAGAAAAATGTGTACGAAAGCCTCCAAAACAGCATCTGCCATTTTTTCTGAGTGTAATATTATACCATATTGTACGATCTGAGATCGTACAGTGTATATATTTTAGGTCCGTAAAAGTAATTGATAGATCATACAAAGGGTCATTCGGGGGATTAGAAGATTGTTCAGTTTGGTAGATTCAACCTAGGGATCATTATTACCTCTAGAAAACACCTTCCCACTGGGAATACTCTAGCTTTGTGTTATAGAACACTAAAAGTAGCTTGGCACCTACAAAGCCAGCAATGGTCAATCAAGTGTCCATAAATATCCCTGGACCTACACAAGCGATGCCTCCTCAAAAGGTGAACTATCAGGCCCAACCTCCTCCTGCGAGCTATAATAGTAATGGTCAAGCGAATCAGAGATAGAACCAACAACATCACCCTAAGAAAAAATTTACTACCTTCACTGAATTCATGGATTCTCTATTCGATCGATCGTGGGTTGCAAAAATGATTAATCTACCAAATATCAAACCCATTGATTCAAAAATAGGCAAACCCAAGCCTATGGTACGTCGATAGGATCAATATTATAGATTTCATCGGCAAGGTGGCCATGATTTACCAATGTGCTATGGTTTTAAAAACCTAGTACAAGATATGATTGAGAGGAATGAGCTTCAAGTCGATACTCCACTAGCCCCTACCAATCAGCAAATGGGTATATACAAAGACCCATTACCAACTCATGAGGTACAATCGGTTGCTGCTAGATCAATGAATGAAGTGAAGACAAAACCCCTTGTCCAAGGGTATGTTGGGATGGTGAGTATTGTGACCAGTAACAAAATATATCCAAGCCAAGTTGCATTAGCTATAGCTTCAAGTGATGTTTCAACTACGTCACAAACTACACCACCTGTAGTATAGGGCCTTCCATATAGGCCAATGTTAACAATAAAGAACAAGCTTGCACAAAGCTTGAGGACAACATCAACAGGATTGTCCATATATGAGCTAATCCAACAATCACCTCCACATAGGTATGCTTTGATGGACATTCTAAAGTCAATAGAGTTGCAACCACAGGAGTCTAACTCCATTGATTTTTTGGGTCATTTGCAATAGTGCAAGAAACTAGAAATAACATTTCATGAGCATGAGCTTAAGGAAATAGCCAATAACATGGTATATCCTCCTTTGCACATCATTGCATGTGTAAATGAGGTATCATACAAAAGAGTGCTCATAAACACTGGTTCCTTGAGTAATATCATCACAAACACAACATTAACACATTTAAAATTGCCAATATCTCATGTTGTTGCGTCAACTTACACTCTTTTCACATTAAATGACACGATATGCTCTACTGTTGGTACCATAGTCTTACCCATCCAGGTGGGGCACAAGGCTATACTAAAATTGTGTCATGTGCTGGAAGGTGAGATGGCCTATAACATTTTGCTAGGTAGACCTTGGATACGGGATATGAAGTGTATCTCATACACTGCGTATCAATGTCTCAAATACACTCATGAATGGAAAGTACACGTAGTATTTGCATATCTAGAGCCATTCAAATACTGCAATATGGTGCAACAGATGCCAAAGTAAATATTACCTTTGACTCATGTAGAATTCTGACTGAATACACCTATTTAGGGTCTACCCATTCCACCATCACCTTCCATTTCACCATATACATCTTCATCCATCCCATCCTCATCATCAATAGCTGTAGAGATGCCTTCGACATTGTCACATCCTCCATCAAGGAACATGTCAAAAAGACCCATTGCTGAGAGCCCACATTTAGTTTCTACCATATCCACAAAAAATATTCCTTGTTTAGTAGACAAGGAATAACTTCCAAAGGTTCACATTGAGTCACCTCAAACCTCGCTTCCATATCATTCACCTTCACCATCCCAGACCACGGTGCATATGTCTAGGACATGGATGGGAGAATATCTAGTGAGAAATGTCACAACGGTTCCATCTATAGAGACAATGCAAGATATGGGACAACATCATATTTCCATAGGTAGAATTGTACCTCTTGGTCTACCTCCAAATCAAAATAATTTCATATATGGGGATTTAGAGTATGGATCTATGCCAATTCTTCAAAAATAAGAAGATTATGAACCTTTTTTGAAGGATGTAAACTATTTTTCGAATTCAGATTATGCATTGCAGTACTTAGATCGTTGTAATTAGCATGGTTTTGGTTTAGGTCTATATGATCAGTGTACTCATGTTCCATGTCAGCCCCAACATCAACTACCTTATGATAAATCTGGGTTGGGACATAATAAGCTAGTACCATTGGATCTCCTCATAGATAGTCTAGAACACCTATGTCTAGGTTATCAGGATAAGCTTACATGCGATCCATACACCAATCCAAATAATATTCATTCCTTTGGGGATTATTTACCCATAGATATGATAGATCAAGGACTATCCAGTGATGTTTCCCAACCCCATGAAGTGGGAGAAAGCTCACATACCTTGAAATTTGATAGTGAGGAAGAGGATCAAGGTCCTCCTCACAAATGGATGAGTGATGTTGAAGATGACTATGGCATCGCACCAATAAACTATCCTAGATCATATGATTAACATGAACAAGTGTTCCTCTTGGATGACGAGGATGAATATTATTTTTGTCTGTTATTCCCCATACAAGGCCCCAAATGACGCTAGCTCTTGTCACGTGAATAGTAAGCTCATCCTCTTTAGCACATGTCACTACCATGTATTCCACTTCCACTAGATCCACCCCTATGAGTTACGAGATAACATCAGGTCTCTAGACCCACTCACCCTAGAATGGGAGATCATGTATCCATCAATATGATTTCCATATATTTAACCACACCATTGCTAGATCTGAATAACCCATCAAAGCCATTGTATCTCGATATTCATGCAATTGACTTTTATCTGGGAGATTCTACCCCGTCATCATCAGAGTATTGGCCTTGCGAGGAAATGTTACAGTCATTTCAATTTTCTCCAAGAACTACTCAGGATGTTTTTCAAGCTGAGGTTGATATTGAATTTTCTATGGATGAAGCAAACCCAGCTGATGATATTCACTTGATTCCCACTCCACATCAGTTGGAATATGGGTCTCATATGTCAATTGAGCCAACAATTGACAAGGTTATCGTTACATATCCTGATAATCCTCGCATTATCAAACTAGGGAAAGGTCTATACCCAATTGAACAAGATGATTTCATAAGATCATTGAAAGAAAGGATGAATTCTTTTGCTTGGTCTTATAAAGACATGCTAGGACTGAACCCAAATATAGTCACACATAATATTACATTGGACCCAAAGATAAACCATTCAAGCAAAAGTTGCATAAGATGCACCCAATAGTAACATTAATGGTGAAATATGAATTGCAAAATTTATTGGATGCTGATTTTATCATATCAGCAGACTATCCACCATGGATTTCAAACATAGTTCCCATAAAAAAGCCTGATGGGAGGATTTGCATTTGCACTGACTTTAGAGATCTCAAAAAAGCAAGTCCTAAGGATGAATTTCCCTTACCAAACATTGATGTGTTGGTAGATGCTACAACAGGACATGAAATTCTATCCCTTATGGATGGTTTATATAGATATAATCAAATTTGTATTAATCCAGAAGACCAAATCAAAATGTCATTTACAATGCCTTGGGGGACATTTTTTATAAGGTCATGCCTTTTGGCCTTGAGAACACTGGCACCACCTATCAACGAGCCATGATGTATATCTTCCATGACTACATGCATAATATTTTGGAAGATTACATGGATGACTTATTGATGAAATCTCTATTGTACCATGAACATATCGATGTATTATGTACGGTTCTAGATCGCCTCATTGAGCATAATGTTAGGCTTAATCCCAAGAAGTGTATCTTCGATGTCACATCTGGTAAACTTTTGGGATTCATATTCTCCAAGTGAGGCATATAGGTAGATCCAAACAAGGTCAAGGCAATATTAGAAATGCCTCCCTCCACAACCATTAAGTAGCTATGCATCTTGTAAGGAAATGTCGCATCCATAAAATGCTTCATAGTGCAATTATTGCATAAGTATCGACCCATGAATAGGTTGCTACACAAGGGGGTCTCATTTCATTTGTATGAAGAATTTCAAAATGCTTTTTATGATATTAAGAAAAACCTAGCTTTGCCACTCGTATTGACTCCTTCGTGACTAGGAGTACCTTTATATTTATATATCTCAGCTACTGAGTTGGCATTGGTCACCATGTTGTCCCAAAAGAATGAATTTCATAAAGAATAGGCTACATATTATACTAGCCACACACTGATCAGCTATGAGATTAAGTATGCATATGTTGAGAAGCTATTCTTAGTAGTGGTATTTGCCACTAAAAGGCTACACCATTACATGCTCAATAATACCACGTATATCATATCTAAGGAAAATCCATTGTGATATATGATGAGTCGAACATATCACAATAGTCACATGATGAAATATATAATGTTGATGGAATTTGACCTAGAGTTCTTTGGACAAAAATCAATCAAATGATAGGTCATAGCCGATCAACTAGTAGAGGCTCCTCTCCAGGATGACCAACCTCTGAATGTAGATCTTCTCGATGATGGAGTGTTTCATATCTTAGAATTGCCTGATTCTGTAGAGCATGAATCACATGTGAACATAAATCTATTCTTTGATGGTTCTAAATGCGAGCAAGGGGGTGGCGTAGGTATCATGTTTTTCACACCGTAAGGGGATCCAATACCTCTTTCATTTAAAATTTATTTCCTATGTACCAACAACAATGCCGAGTATGAAGCCCTCATCATTGGCCTTCAGATGACAATCGCCATGAAAATAACTAAGCTAAACATTTTTGGTGATTCTTTGCTCATAGTTAACTAGGTTAAAGGGATATTCTAGTGTAGGTGTCCCATCTTGCAAGCCTACTGTAGACACCAAAATCCAGCCACTTATACCTTCCTGCCAGCCATGTGTCAGTCATCCATCCTTCCCGCCATTATTTGGCCCAAATCCACACTTTCCCACCATTATTTGGCCCAATTTCACTTTTCTTGCCATTTTTCATCCCCAAATTTATTTAAATTAATATTTATATATATATTTTAATATATTTTAATATATATATAAATAAAGTTTAAGTGATTTAATCTGAGCCGTCCATCCTTCATTTAATCTCATCCGTCCATCCATCTTAATCCGTTTCACAACCTAGATTTATTCTCTACCCTTGGATCCACTTTAATCTTAGCCACACGTTCAAAGTGTCGTTAAAACCCTAAAGTGTGCCCTAAGAGTAGATTATAAATTGAGTCACCTTGATGGCTCAAACCCTATCTATCTCTTCGGCTAAACCTACTTATCTTCCCTATCTAAGTCTAGAGTTGGCTATTGTTGTTAATCCTGAGTCTTCTGAGTCTTCTACGACCCTAAGTCTGAACTAAACCCTTTTGTCGCATCCATCGCCGCCGCCTGGTCTCGCCACGTTAACAGAAAAAGGTATAGATTCGTCTAAAGCAAGTAATCTTTCTTTATGTATTAATCTGCTGTTGAATTCTGCATTATGTTTATTTTTATTTCATAAATCTAGGGTTTTAGATCGTTTATGAGGGCTCACACAGTGGAGCCCTCTTATTAGTTTCTAACTCTTTGATAATTTTAATGTGTGCAGGATTCTAGTGGTAGATCTGATTTGTTGATAGCAGCTGCTTAAGTTGGAGTGGTCCGATCCAAAGGATACAACGAAGCCCACTCATTCTATTGAGGTTAAAGATACATTCTTTGGAGATGCCACCACATTGTGCCAGCTAGGGTTTCGGAGAACCCTAGCACAAATTGTAACTTTGTATCACGAAAAGGGTTACAGGCCCTGTTGTACTTAAAAGGAGTTTTTAAACTCCATTGATTAATAAAAATCATTCATTTTGTACAACTATTCTGCATTCCTTTATTATGATTTCTTTATTTCTGTTTGGCGTTGTATCTTTAATCTACACCTACAAAGCCCTAGTGGATAAAATTTTGGTATAATTTGAATGGTATGATATTGAGGCACTCCCTTGGTCATCTAATCATTTTGCAGAAATAATGGCTTCCTTAGGGTCACTAATCCTGCAAAACCCTTCAGATGATATCACTACTATTCAAGTAAAAATGATAGCGCAATCTGTGATTGAGCATGATGAGCATAATGCCATACCAGCTATTCACATGATTCAGATTGAGCCTTCACATGAATAGTTCTATCAACTACACAATTATTTGAATAACGCTTAATGGGGGACTTTGTTTCCTCTGAATTCTTTTGATACTACCATAATGCTATATCTTCAAGTTCTTTCTCAATAAGAAATCGCATGAGATGAACATAAAAATGATTGTGTAATTCATAATATTGAGGCTTCTTCAAAGCAATATTGGGCCATACAGATCAAATATTACTTAAAACTGGGTAATATTTTGCCTTGATTATCGCATGCCACAAAATGAGAATTTAAGCAAAAAGTGGCAAAATATTTCTTATTAGGAGACATAATGTATCGTCGAAGCTATGAGGGTATCCTCATTCGTTGCTTAGACTCATAGGAGCCAGCTTGGTCCATTTCCTTGTTGAGCAAGGTGCAGCAAAAGTATTGTCATTGTTGTCAACACAGACAGATAGATCAGTTGATGCAGTTGAAGTAGTGGACAGGGGTTCAAAGATCAGTCAGATCATGTACAGTGAAATTCCAAGAAAATAGAAGTGACCCAGATTCAAAAAATCAAAGAAAAAGACAAGTAAGAAAATTGTCGCGATATCGCGACATGTTTTCTGTCGCGATATCACGACAGGTTGAGAAGTTAGAAGGCAGAAAGAAAAACATCATGATTTCATGACATATCGAAGGAGAGAGAAGGCGCAAGTAAAATTGTCATGATTTCATGACATGGACGAGGAGAGAGAAGGCGCAAGCAAAACTATCACGATTTCATGACATGTTGCAAGCAAAGAAGCCAAGTGGAAAAATTGTCACGATTTCGCGACATGTTGCAAAAGCAAGTGGAAAAGTCACGATTTCATGACATGTTGGCAGAAAAGAAAGCAAGTAGGAAAACTATCACGATTTCACGACATGTTCGGAGAAGAAGCGCAAGAGAAAAACTGTCACGATTTCGCGACATGTTGCGAGAAGAAGCGCTTAGGAGAAAAATGTGATTTGCGACATGTTAGAAGAAGCGCTAAGGAGAAAAAGTGTCACGATTTTGTGACAAGTTGCAAGAAGAAGCGCTAAGGAGAAAAAGTGTCACGATTTCACGACAAGTTGCAAGAAGAAGCGCTAAGGAGAAAAAGTGTCATGATTTCATGACAAGTTGCAAGAAGAAGCGCTAAGGAGAAAAAGTGTCACGATTTCATGACAAGTTGCAAGAAGAAGCGCTAAGGAGAAAAAGTGTCACGATTTCATGACAAGTTGCAAGAAGAAGTGCTAAGGAGAAAAAGTGTCACGATTTCATGACAGGTTGCAAGAAAGTGCCAAGGAGAGAAGATGTCATGATTTCGCGACATGTAGGATCGAAGAGAAAGTGCCAAGGAGAAAAAGTGTCACGATTTTCTGACATAATGCGAGAGAGAGAGTCTGATAGAGAAAGATGTCACGATTTCATGACATGTTCTATTTTTACGAGCCAAAGGTAGAAAAGGCACAAGGCAGTGAAGATGTCATGATTTCATGACATGTTCCATTTTCACGGGCAAAAGGCAGAAAAGGCACAAGGCAGCGAAGATGTCACGATTTCGTGACATGTTCCGTTTTCACGACGACAAGGTAGAAGGAGAACTAGGAGGCCGAGAATGTCGTGATATGTCTAGTTTTCGCTAGAGCTAGCCAAGAAGAGTAGTGAGAGGGCGAATGTGTCACGATTTCGTGACATGTTTGGTTTTCGCGGTTGCAAGCCAAGAAGAGTAGCGAGAGGCGTGAATGTGTCACGATTTCGTGACATGTCTAGTTTTCATGGTTGCAAGCAAAGAAGAGAACAAGGAGGCCGAGAATGTCATGATTTTGTGACATGCTATTTTTTTGTGGGTTAAATCTGAGAAGGGTAGAAAGAGACAAAAGTGTCACGATTTCGTGACAGGTCGCAACAACACGTTAAACAGACAGTTAACTAGAACAGAACGACAGTTAAAGGGGCAGTAGTAGAGAAAAGGCATGCAACTTTTTAATAATAGTTAACTGGAGTAAATGCGATAGTTACAGGTGGATTTACTGATAGAATTCATGCAACTTTTTAATAACAGTCGTAGAAGGAGAAATCGAACAGTCGTATTTTTAGAATCGTAAATTGCATGCATGCACAGAAATAAATACGAACAGTCATGGGAGAGGTATTTGAAGCATGCAACGTGTTCGACAAAAAGCCCCTCATTTAGATACGAAATTAAATTACACAAAGAAGCGATTACAGTTGTCAAGTGGCAGAAGTGATTTTTAGAAGAACAGTTATGGGCTGCATGCATAAAAATTAAAGCTTAAAAATAGAGATTAATCTGTTATAAAAGCAGGTCTGCGTGAAGAATATTGTTGCTACTGTAATTGTGAAAGTGCTATCGAAAGAGGGTGAGAAGAGTGTTGTAAGAGAGCAACAAGCTGAGCAGTGAGTAATTACTGTGTTTTAAATTGGAGACCAGTCAGGGTCTTGTAATAGTGAAGGCATTTGTATGTCATTGATATAACTTTCAAATCTGTGATTCAAGTTGGTGCTTGGATAGGGGTTGGTGCTCCTTTCTGTAGGTGCAGATAAATCAGGGGTTGGTGCTCCTTCCAGTGGGTGCTTGGTAAACAGATTGTAAAATTGGTGTTTTGCAAAGGCTGGATTTGGACCGTAGTCCAAGCAGTCATTCTTGAGGAGTAGCCAAATTGGTGAACCTCGTTACATTGTGTGTTGTGGTGTGCTCTCTTGTGTTTACTGCTTTATCTATTTTCAGTTCTCTTTGCTTCAGTTTTAAGAATTGTAGATCAGAATTTTTAGCTACACTGATTCACCCCCCCTCTCAGTGTCATTGTGAGAATATCAATTGGTATCAGAGCAAGGTTCTTGAACAAGCTTAATCAGCTAAGGTGATCTTGGAAGGAACACAATGGCGGGTAGTGAAGGTTTCTCATCAAACAAAGCTCCTCTGTTCAATGGAACTAATTACTCATTCTGGAGACTCTGGATGTAGACATATCTGAGTGCTTTAGGATACGACATTTGGGAGTCAGTAGAAAGTGGATACACAGCACCCACTACTCCTCCAATAGATGTTGTCGGTAAGAAACTGTTTGAGAATAACTCCAAAGCAAAGAATGCAATAATGTGTGGGCTAGTAGATAGTGAACTGATAAGGGTCATGAGCTGTAAATCGGCAAAAGACATATGGGACAAACTGAAAAGCATTCATGAAGGAGACAGCAAGATCAAGGAAGCCAAACTGCAAACTCATCGAGCTCAGTTCGAGGCATTACAAATGAATGACGAAGAGAACATTGAGACCTATATGCTGAGAGTCAATGGAGTCATTAATGCAATCAGAGGACTCGACGAAGAGATCGAAGATGGAGTTGTCATGAAAAAGGTACTTAGAACTCTTCACAAAAGATTTAATTCTAAAGTTTCTGCAATAGAAGAGGCTAAAGATCTAAACAATTTTAGCATGGATGAGATGCATGGTTCCTTGACTGCATACAAAATGAGAATAGGACAAACTAAGCCCATAGACAAAGAAGCTGCTTTTAAAGCACACAAGAATACAAAAGCTGAACAAGAATCTAAGGCTGAAGAGACATCGGATGAAACGGAAGCCAACTTTGTTCGAAAACTTACAAAAGGAAAAGGAAAATATAGAGGAAAGTTGCCATTTAAGTGTTTCAATTATGGAGGGGTCGGTCACTTTGCAGCTAAGTGTCCCATGAATGAGAAAACCAAAAGTAATGAAGGGTCACACCAAGAAAGAAGTGACTGGAAAAAGAAACCAAACTTCAAGAAAAGCAATTTCAAAAAGAAAAGTTTCATATCCAAGAATGTCGGCTCTTCTGAAGATAGCTCAGGTGAAGATTACGAAGAAGAAACAGGTGAAGCTCTGTTCATGGCATTTGAAGAAGCAAAAACAGAAGAAAAATAGGAAGATGATACAAAAAATAAGGATGAGGCTAAAGTTTATCTGGAAGGTGAGTTGGTTGCGGCACTTAAAGAGTTGAAGTCAGAAAGGAAAAAGAATAATAAAGTCTCAAGAAAGCTTGAAGATGCGAATGACATAATAAACAGTTTAAAAGTACGAGACAGAAGAATTTAAGAAAATGTCTGAAGAACTTGAAGTACAGTTAACCATGAGAATAGATGAGTGCAGCAAACTAGAAGAAGAGATTGTTATTTTAAGAATGCGGCTAGAAGAAAAGAATAAAAAATTGAGCTGCTATCACAAACTTGAAGGAAGTTCTACAAAGCTTGAAAAGATTATAAATAGTCAGAGGACTACAGACATCAAGTTTGGCTTGGGGTTTGTCGAAGGAGAATCATCAAGTGGATCAAAGGCCATAACTGTAGAACCAGTAAAGAAAGAGGATAAAATCAAGGTTGACCAAAGAAAAATGAATCTTGCAAAAGAAAGCAACAATGGCAGGCACGAGAAGACTGTTGACAATGAGGGATTCACAAAAGTCACTCATCAAAGGAGAAGAAAATTTGTGGCTCCTACTATAAATTGGCAAAGACCAACTCCCAGGTTCAATCATTCTTTTTCTGGTTATTATTTTAAATGCAATACTTATGGTCATAAGATTTCAATCTGCATTTATAATATAGGACAAAGAAATTTTTCCAGTAGAAATGTATTTTCACCCTTGATATATTATGCGGTAGAATGCTATAAGCTGTCACAACTTTGGACATATTGCAAGAAACTGTAGAAGCACATATGTAAAAAATAAATATTAAGGAAGAAGAACTCAACCAAACAGTTTAAAGCAAAACAAAAAATTCCCAGATAAACATGCACAGGCCACTGACAAAGAAAAGTCTAAAAAAATGACCAAAACTACAGCCAAATCGGAATGGAAAGAAAAAGAGCAACTCAAAGAAGAAAAGGAATCCTTGATTGTCCGGACAACATTCAAAGCACTAGAACAAATCAGCACCATGGATATTGGACGAGTGGATGCTCCGGTCACATGACAGGAGATAAACAAAAATTTGAAAAATTACAGAAAATATGAAGGGGGCTCGGTAAAGTTTGGAAATAATGATGGAGCCAAAATAGTTGGAAAAGGATCGGTCAAGATAAGTGATGGAAAGATCAATTCCAAAGAAGTTCTGTTTGTAGTTGGTTTGAAGCACAACTTACTGAGCGTAAGTCAAATCTGTGACAGAGGTCATGAAGTCATCTTTAAAAAATAGGGCTGTGAAGTAAGAAAAGCACACAGTGGGAAGCTGGTAGCTACTGGATCGAGGACTTCTAGAAATCTATACACTCTCTCAGAAACTTCAGAAGGATCATGCTTGATTGGACAGGAAGATGAAAACTGGTTGTGGCACAAGAGGCTCGGGCATATTAGCTTTGACAATCTGGTAAAAATAAGTTCAAAAAGAGCAATAAGAGATATACCCACCATTGGCAAACCGGTAAATAGCATCTGTGCTTCATGCCAAAAAGGGAAGCAAACCAGATCCACATTTAAAGCAAAGGAATATTTCACCAGCAAACCGTTAGAGCTGATACATACTGATTTATGTGGACCCATGAGAACACAAAGCATAAATGGTGACAAATACTTTATGCTGTTCATAGATGACTACTCCAGAATGACATGGGTACTATTTTTAAAGCTTAAATCAGATGCCTTTGAGATGTTCAAGATTTTTAAAAAGCAGGTTGAGAATCAGATTGGAAAAAGAATTAAATGCCTAAGATCGGACAGAGGAGGAGAGTTTATCTTAGAGGAGTTTGTAGAATACTGTCAAAAATATGGGATTAGAAGACAGTTTTCAGCAACAAGGACACCTCAGTAGAATGGTGTTGTTGAAAGGAAGAACAAGACTGTGCAAGAAATGGCACGGACAATGTTGGTTGAGAACAAAATAGCCGACAGATTCTGGAAAGAGGCAGTACATACTACAGTTTACATTCAAAATAGGTGCATGCTAAGAACACATGAAAGCAAAACACCGTATGAACTGTGGTTCGACAAGAAAGCAACAACAAGATACTTCAAAGTGTTCGGCAGCAAGTGTTATATCAAACGAACTGAAGATAATCTCGATAAGTTCGAAGATAGAGCTGACGAAGGTATTTTTCTCGGTTACTCAACTAAAAGCAAAGCCTACACATGTTACAACAAGCGGCTAAAGAAAATTATTGAGAGTGCTGATGTTAAAGTTGATGAAGGTAGAGAACGAGAAGTTACGTATCAAGAAAACTACCCTATTTATGAAGACGTCATTGAAGGAGATGAAGAAATAGAAAAAGAAGAAAATCAAAAAATTGACCCGATTGATTTAAGAATCGACTCAGAAGAAGAAGAGAACAATAAATTCAAAACAGGCAGCTGGCAGAAAAATCATCCCAGAGAACAGATTATTGGGGACCCAATAGTTGGTATTCAGACAAGAAGAGTTGTAATACGGAACTACTCTTTATTATCCAGCATTGAACCCAAAAATATTGTTGAAGCAAGCACAGATGAAAGTTGGATGAAGGCAATTAATGAAGAACTAGATCAGATTGAGAAAAACAAAACTTGGGAATTAGTACCACGGCCAGCAAATAAAAACATAATTGGCACTAAATGGATTTTTTGAAATAAATTAAATGAAGACGGACAGGTTGTCCGAAATAAGGCAAGATTGGTCTGTAAAGGCTATGCTCAGGTTGAAGGCATTGATTTTGAGGAAACATTTGCACCAGTTGCCAGACTAGAAGCAATCGAGAATGTTTCTAGCTTTAGCAGTCCATAAAAACTTCAAAGTATATCAAATGGATGTAAAATCAGCATTTCTGAATGGAAAACTGGAAGAAGAGGTTTACATTGAACAGCGAGATGGCTTCCAACTCGGTGACAATCCTGATTTTGTTTGCGAGGTTAAAGAAAGCGTTGTATGGTCTAAAATAGGCACCCAGAGCATGGTATGCAAGGCTGGATAACTATCTTATTAAACAGGGGTTCAAGAAAGGTATGGTGGACAACAATTTATATATCAAAGCTGAGAATGGCCATCTTATTGTACTTGTTGTTTATGTAGATGATATAATATTTGGCAGCAACATGGATAAATATTGTAGAGACATAGCTAATAAAATGAAGACAAAATTTGAGATGTCAATGATTGGTGAACTTTCTTATTTCCTCGGATTGCAAGTCAATCAAAGTGAAAAGGGGATTTTTATCTCTCAAGTAAAATATGTGAAAGAAATGCTGAAAAAGTTCACAATGGAGGATAGTAAACCTATCAGGACTCCCATGACAACAGGTTGCAAGTTGAGCAAGGATGAAAAATCTCAAAATGTAGATCAAACCATGTACAGGTCTATGATTGGAAGCTTGCTGTATTTGATAGCCACTAGACCGAGATATATTACAGGCAGTATGCATGGTAGCAAGATTTCAGGCTAGTCCCAAAGAGACTCATGTGACAGTTGTAAAGAGGATTTTTAGGTACCTCAAGGGTACTATGGAGTATGGGTTGTGGTACCCAAAAGGTAAGGACTTCACTCTTATTGCATATTCTGATGCAGATTGGGCAGGATGTATTGATGACAGAAAGAGTACCAGTGGAGGAGCATTTTATCTTGGAGACAGGCTGGTAGCATGGCACAACAAGAAACAAGAATCAGTCTCTCTATCCACAGCAGAGGCAGAATACATTGCAGCAACAACATGCTGTACTCAGATATTATGGATGAGACAAACACTGAAAGATCTTGGTATTCACTTCAAAGAGCCAATTTCTGTTAAATGTGATAACACCGAGTGCTATAAACATATCAAAGAATCCGGTTATGCATTCTCGAACCAAACATATTGCAATCCGGTATCACTTCTTGAAGGATAAAGTTGCAGAAGGTGAGGTCAAATTGGATTTTGTTCCAACTACAGAGCAAGTAGCGAGATATATTCACAAAACCATTGCCCAAGGAAGTTTTTGAGTACCTTCGGAGTAAGTTGGGAGTAGTCACATTTCCAAAGAACTGACTATCAATTGGGATCACATTCTCAGGGGGAGTACTTATGCCTATGTTTATAGTTTTGCTCATATTCATTATTTTTGCTAACTATAACAATGTGTATCTGAGAATGTTGTGCATAGACTCAGGGGGAGTCTGCAGCAGCCCTTTGGTATTATTGTCAAAGGGGGAGAAGAATTAGAGGAGAGTGCATGAGTGTTGCCAACAATTCCAAAGGGGGAGATTGTTGAGCAAGGTGCAGCAAAAGTATTGTCATTGTTGTCAACACGAGACAGATAGATCGGTTGATGCGGTTGAAGCAGTGGACAGGAGTTCAGAGATCAGTCAGATCATGTACAGTGAAATTCTAGGAAAATAGAAGTGACCCAGATTCAAAAAATCAAAGAAAAAGACAAGTAAGAAAACTGTCGCGATATCGCGACATGTTTTCTGTCGCGATATCGCGACAGGTTGAGAAGTTAGAAGGCAGAAAGAAAAACGTCGTGATTTCGTGACATATCGGAGGAGAGAGAAGGCGCAAGTAAAATTGTCATGATTTCATGACATGGACGAGGAGAGAGAAGGCACAAGCAAAACTATCACGATTTCGCGACATGTTACAGGCAAAGAAGCCAAGTGGAAAAACTATCGCGATTTCGTGACATGTTGCAGGCAAAGAAGCCAAGTGGAAAAACTGTCACGATTTCGTGACATGTTGCAGGAAAAGAAGCCAAGTGGAAAAACTGTCACGATTTCGTGACATGTTGGCGAAAAAGAAAGCAAGTAGGAAAACTGTCGCGATTTCGTGACATGTTCGGAGAAGAAGCACTAAGGAGAAAAAGTGTCACGATTTCGTGACATGTTGCAAGAAGAAGCGCTAAGGAGAAAAAGTGTCACGATTTCACGACATGTTGCAAGAAGAAGCGCTAAGGAGAAAAAGTGTCACGATTTCGTGACAAGTTGCAAGGAGAAGCGCTAAGGAGAAAAAGTGTCACGATTTCGTGACAAGTTGCAAGAAGAAGCGCTAAGGAGAAAAAGTGTCACGATTTCGCGACAAGTTGCAGAGAAAGTGCTAAGGAGAAAAAGTGTCACGATTTCATGACAAGTTGCAAGAAGAAGTGCTAAGGAGAAAAAATGTCACGATTTCATGACAAGTTCCAAGAGGAAGTGCCAAGGAGAGAAAGTGTCATGATTTGCATACAAGTTGCAAGAAGAAGTGCAAAGGAGAAAAAGTGTCACGATTTCGTGACATGTTGGGTTTTTGTGACTCGAAGGGAAGAAAAGTGCCAAGGAGAAAAAGTGTCACGATTTCGTGACATAATGCAGGAGAGAGAGTCTGATAGAGAAAGGTGTCACGATTTCGCGACATGTTTTTTCGTTGGCCAAAGATAGAAAAGGCACAAGGTAGCGAAGATGTCACGATTTCGTGACATGTTCCATTTTTGCGGGCGAAATGCAGAAAAGGCACAAGGCAGCGAAGATGTCGCGATTTCGTGACATGTTCCGTTTTCGTGGGAAAAGGTAGAAAGGAGGCATAAGGAGGCGAAGAATGTCACGATTTCGTGACATGTTTCGTTTTCGGAGAGCAAGAAGAGTAAAAGCGAATATGTCACGATTTCGTGACATGTTTCGTTTTCGCGGCAAGACAAGAAGAGACAAGGAGGCAGAATATGTCATGATTTTGTGACATGCTAGTTTTCGTGGTGGCAAGACAGAAGGAGAACTAGGAGGCCGAGAATGTCACGATTTTGTGACATGCTATTTTTTTGCGGGTTAAAGCCAAGAAGGGCAAAAAGAGACAAAAGTGTCACGATTTCACGATAGGTCGTAACAACACGTTAAACAGACAATTAACTAGAATAGAACGATAATTAAAGGGGCAGTAGTAGAGAAAAGGCATGCAACTTTTTAATAACAGGTTAAGCTGGGAGTAAATGCGACGATTACGGTGGATTTGATAGAATTCATGCAACTTTTTAATAACGAGTCGTAGAAGGAGAAATCGAACAATCGTATTTTTAGAATCGTAAATTGCATGCATGCACAGAAATAAATACGAACAGTCATGGGAGAGGTATTTGAAGCATGCAACGTGTTCGACAAAAAGCCCCTCATTTATATACAAAATTAAATTACGCAAAGAAGCAGTTACAGTTGTCAAGTGGCAAAAGTGATTTTTAGAAGAACAATTACAGGCTGCATGCATAAAAATTAAAGCTTAAAAATAGAGATTAATCTGTTATAAAAGTAGGTCTGCGTGAAGAATATTGTTGCTACTGTAATTGTGAAAGTGCTGCCGAAAGAGGGTGAGAAGAGTGTTGTAAGAGAGCAACAAGCTGAGCAGTGAGTAATTACTGTGTTTTAAATTGGAGACCAGTCAGGGTCTTGTAATAGTGAAGGCATTTGTATGTCATTGATATAACTTTCAAATCTGTGATTCAAGTTGGTGCTTGGATAGGGGTTGGTGCTCCTTTCCGTAGGTGCAGATAAATCAGGGGTTGGTGCTCCTTCCAGTGGGTCTTGGTAAACAGATTGTAAAATTGGTGTTTTGCAAAGGTTGGATTTGGACCGTAGTCCAAGCAGTCATTCTTGAGGAGTAGCCAAATTGGTGAACCTCGTTACATTGTGTGTTGTGGTGTGCTCTCTTGTGTTTACTGCTTTATCTATTTTCAGTTCTCTTTGCTTCAGTTTTAAGAATTGCAGATCAAAATTTTTAGCTACACTGATTCACCCCCCCTCTCAGTGTCATTGTGAGAATATCATTCCTAAGCCCACAATGGTACATGTGGTGATCATTTTAGCAGCATGGCCATCGCTAAGTGCATTATTTGCATGGGCTATTACTGGCCAACTTTAGAGAAATATTGTTGTTCTTATGTAAATAAATGCGTGAAGTGTCAACATCATGTAAATTTGACACACGTACCTTCATAGGCCTTACAACTGATTCAATCGATCTGGCCATTTGCACAATGGGGGTTTGATTTAATTGGAAAAATATCACCTACCTCTTTAGACCATCACACGTTTATCATAACGACAACTGAATACTTCACAAAATGGGTGAAAGCGATTCCATTACCACTACGATTGGACCTAACATTACAAAGTTCATGCTACATAACATCATATGTCATTTTGGTATTCCATCCAAAATAATATCGGATAATGGAACACCCTTTAAAAATAAGGATGTGTGTGCGTTAACAAAAAAATATAACATAAAACACAATTTTTATATGGCTTATTATCCATAGGCCAATGGGCAAGTAGAGGCATCACATAATATAGTAGTAGCCATCTTCAAGAAAACATTAAGGAAAATCATAAAGATTGGCATAATCAATTACCTCTTGCCCTTTGGACCTATCACACTAGAATTCAGACACCCACTAGGGCAACTTCATTTTCACTAGTGTATGGTGTTGAACCCATCATGCCTCTAGAGTTAGATATTCCATCACTAAAAATTTCCATACGGGAATTCATTGACGATGATTTCGCTAGGCAATCTCATTTATATCAATTAATGTTGCTTTATGAATGATGTGTCAATGTCCTTGAGCATCTACGTGTTTATCAAGAACACCTTAAGGGAGCTTAGAACTTGAAATTACTTCAAAGAGACTTTTAGGTTGGTGATTTAGTTCTAAAGGAGAACCAACAAAACTTAAATTTGCCATCCAATTTACGGGACAAATTTGCAGCAAACTGGTTAGGTCCATTCATCATTACAAGCTATATTGGATTTGGAACTTATCGCTTAGCATCCATTGAAGGAAGTGAAGAGCTTGAACCAATGAATGTTAGTCATTTGCAATCGTCTCATTCTTAGAGCATGATAAAATGCTCCTAAGCGGTCCATAACCATTTAGATCAAACCAAAATGCCCCTAGACATTCTATGACCGTCTAGGTCAAAATAAAATGTTCCTAGACTATCTACGATCATCTAGATCAATCCAAAAAGCTCCAAAGGCATATATAAGCCCTTTGGTCACCCTAAAATACCCCTAGGTAGTCTATGACATTTCCTTAATGTCTATGACCATCTAGGTCACCTAAAACATCCCTAGGCAGTCTATGACCATCTAGGTCAAAATAAAATGTTCCTATACTATCTACGATCATCTAGGTCAATCCAAAAAGCCCCAAAGGTATCTATAAGCCCTTTGGTCACCCAAAATACCTCTAGGAAGTCTATGACTGTCTAGGTCAAAATAAAATGCTCTTAGACTATCTATAATTGTCTAGGTCAATACAAAAAGCCCTAAAGGCATCTATAAGCTATTTGGTCACCCTAAAGTACCCCTAGGCAGTCTAACATTTCCTTAAGGTCCATGACCATATAGGTCAACCCAAAATACCCCTAAGTATTCTATGACCATATAGGTCAAAAGAAAACATTCATAGACTATCTACGATCATATAGTTCAATCCAAAAATCCCTAAAGGCATATATAAACCCTTTGGTCAGCCAAAAACATTCCTAGGTGGTCTACGACCATCTAGGTCAACCTGAAATGCCCCTAGGTGGTCTATGACTATCTAAGTCAAAAGCAAATGTTCCTAGACTATCTACGATCATATTGGTCAATCCAAAAAGCCCCAAGGACATCTATAATTCCTTTGGTCACCCTAAAATACCCTAGGTAGTCTATGATATTTCCTTAATGTCTATGATCGTCTAGGTCACTTAAAATTCCCCTAGGTGGTATGTGAATGTCTAGGTTAAAATAAAATTTTCCTAGACTATCTACGATCATCTAGGTCAATCCAAAAAGCCCCAAAGGCGTATATAAGCCCTTTGGTCACCCCAAAATATTCCTAGGTAGTCTACGATTACCTAGGTCATCCCAAAATACCCCAAAGGCATCTGATGAGCACAAAAAATGCTCATTTTATATACACTATTAAGGGGCATTAGCATTAGAGATATATTTTTATTTAACTTATGCATATAATTGATAGAAAATCTGATATTATGGTTAACAATTGTTTTTAGTGGAAACTGTGTATGAATGCAGGTTTTGGTACTAATCCAGTGTTTTTCTAGTCTATATTTTGGTTGAACTTGGCATACCTTCGCTTCATTAATTCTAAGGTATATGGAGTAGGTGCCTTACTCCGACGCCTTACTCCATACATGGGAAGGCGCCTTACTAGCACCTTACTCCCATACATGGGGAGGCACCTTACTCTGGTGCCTTACTCCCATACATGGGGAGGCACCTTACTCCCATGTATGGGAGGTGCCTTATTGGCACCTTACTCCCATACATTGGAGACACCCGCATTGGATATGCCATATGACCAAGTCAAAATTGACCAGGTTGACCAAGGGGCTAAGGAGAAGGTTGCACGTGAAGACAAAGGAGAACTATTTTAATCATGCATTTATTAAATAGAATAAAATATTTGTTATTATTATCAACCGATTGGTCGGTTGACCTTGTAAAGCTCTTAAAGCATTTTTAGGATGCATTAGTTTAGGATTTGTTTGTTATATACACCTAAGGATTTTATATATTTATCCTTCTGGTGAATGAACATGTTTTAAAATAAGAAAATAAAATTTGTGTAGAACCAATTGTAACTAATCACGTCATGTGATTAAATTAGATTAATTTTTTATTGTAACAATATCTTGTTGCACTTTATATAAAGACGCAGGCCAAATGAACAAGGGAAATCAATGATTAATTTACATAGAAATTATTATTCATTTCATTCTTTGTTTAATTGATTAAGAATGTAACTCCTCTTATTCGAGCAAGATCTACATAGCTACTTGGGCGGACTATCTGCAGGATCTTGGGCCCACTCCCTGCAGTAGTCATCCCTTGTTTTATTTATGTTCTTTAATTTTAGTAGATTAGATTTATTGTTTTATTTATTGCTTTATTTAATTTTAGTTGTGTGTGATTAATTTCCTGTATTTTATTTGTATACTTTATTTTTAGTACTTTAGTTTTAGCTTGTTATTTATTTATTTAATTTTCTACACTTAGTTTATTTAGTTTGGCTGAAATTCAATTGCACGAACATCCCACCAAACTAAATAAGGTAAAACTGAATTCATTCCCCAAAACTGCAGGCATATACTATGCATGACACTCATAAGTTTATGGACTTACCGGATTGATAATTTATGGAAGAGAAATGATTGTTTTTCAAGACATGATTTCTGCTCACCATTTTGGCATCGTTTTCGGGGAGTGTCAAAACTATAGTGTTATGATTTATAGGTCAGATAAAAAGCCCATTTAAAATTACCTGTAGATATTTTACTTGAGAAGTGTGAGTCCACCAAGGGCCTTTTCTCAAGGCCAAAAATAGTTTCCGAAATAGTCACAACCAAATCCTATAGAAAATAGTTTAAAGTTATTAGCTTCTTAGGTAAACATGGGAATGAGCCTGATGTACCATAATTAAGTGTAGTAGGAATAAATTATGTTGTTGAAAAAAATTAAAAAAAATCAGGCGATGAAGAATTTCCATCATGTTCTGAATGGTTTCAAGAAATCAAAGAAATAGCACAACCCAGGTCTGATTAAAAAATTTTAGGGATGTGTTTTTATATAGAAACTATTATAGAATTATGCCTCCAAAATCTTAGTTTTAATGATTGAATTTTTTTACAAACTTAATGCTTTGCAACATATTGGCAAATTCTTTCAATGATGTAGGGAAAATAATAGAGTTGAGTTTAAAATAACATGTTATTATGGAGTATGCTCTTCACTTGCGCTTAAGGAGACCTGGTGAATATAAATAAGCACTTGTTTATAAAATATTACTACCCCCTATTTTTTTCAAGGTGCTAGCTGTAGGTAGTCATTTTTTGACTTGCACATTTTTACATAAAGTTGAAAGAGTTTGGTTGTGAGGCCATGAAGGAAAATACTCTCCTCATGCTACAACATATCAGACTAGTTGACAAAGAAGAAGATGATTTTCAGAAGACTAGCTTAGATATAGGCATGGGGGGGACCCCACCTTCATCATTGCCACCAACAACACAATGAACGTTGTTCACAGTGTTCATGGGAAAAAAAATTATCTTTTGTTGAAAAGTCTCCAAAGTTAAAAGAGCAAATAAAAAAATAGTTTTTTTTGCTACCTGTTGGAAGAGAGTATCCCCTTTCCCGAGGACCAGCTTGGTCTAGAAGGGAAATGAGAAATATCTAATCGATAGCTAAAAAATAGGGGAGGATCCTAGAATAAATCATATGTCTGAACAAAGTCCACATGGTGCCTGAGCACGAGAAAAAAAAACATGAACAAAGCTCACAGTGGTCGAAAATAACAGTACATAAATCTCATCAAAGCATCTCATGAAAGGTCACACCTGAACACCCAACACATACTGTGGATGATGATGGAAAGAATTATTTTTATCCTTACTCTGGGAAATAAAAAATTATTAATCGCAGTGTTTTTCTAATTCTGCCTACGAAAGAAAAAAATATTAATCGTAGTTCTATTCTAATTATGCCTACGAAAGAAAAAATTTAGAGGGGGGATAATTCTAATTCGGATGCACATGTGTTAGGGCTGTATAATTTTTAATCAATGGAAAAAATGGGGTGACATACTCAAGAGCATACAGTGAGAAAATTATAAATGCAAAAACATTAATCAATATAAATGTATTCAGAGAGAGATACGTCAAAGCGGGATTAAAATATTTTTATATGTGCCATTGTTGATGAGCTAAGTATTTCAAATGCATAGTGCCAAAATTATAGATTTCCCGACAACATTTTTAAATGTGGAAAAGAAATTACAGAGAAGAGATGAAATTTCATTGTGGTGGAGGAGAATGCCACATTTTTAAATCACCAGCTCACATTTGTGCAATTGACATTATGTTCCTTAACACGGATGATGAAAAAAAAATGATAATCCAAGATCTATTTTGGTCATAACAGAATAGACGAAAAAAAGAAGGAAAAAAAAGAAGAAAAAAAATAGTTAGAATTTTATTAATGCCTTTAGTTTAGTTTTTTTATGTTTTGTAGGACAACATGAAGTGCGGAGTGTCATACCAACAATTTTTAGGAGTGCCTTACTAAAACAAGCGCCAAGCAGGTGTGAGACAGGTAAAGTCTCCCCAAGATCAAAGAATGCTCCACAAGATCAATCACACACAAAAGAGGAAAACCCACAACACCAATATTAAGTGGTAAAACCCTACTTCAAATGAAGAAGGGAAACATCCACTATGAAGCTCACTATATTACTCAATGATTCAACAATACAATAATGCTTCAATGTTATGCAACAATATGCATCAACATGATATGACAAGATGTAGTAGACAACACCCCTATTTAAAGATAAGATTTTCTACTACAACCCTAAAATTACCCTAATATTATCACAATCTTATCTTGAGATGTGTGACAAATCTTATCACAATATTATCTTGAGATGTGTGACAAATCTTATCACAATCTTATCTTGAGATGTGTGACAAGTGGCATCTATCAAATATTAAAAAGTGATTGGTTACTTTTTAATATTTGCTAGAAAAGGGGAAATAAATTTTTCCCACAAATTAAATATTCCTAGAACCCTTATTTTATTTATTAATTGGATGGGAATATTTTTACATAAAATAGAATTATTTTCTAATTCAAATATTATTTTTTAGACTTTATATTTTAGTCTAAGAATAATTTACACAATGTTACATTACATATTCCAACACTCCCCCTTAATGCAATATTGAGGAAAGGAATTATGAAACAAAGAAACATTCTCCCCCTAAATATACAAATGGGGATGAGAATCAAATGATTAATATAGTTACAATGAGCTTCTATGACCAAGAATGGTCTACAATAAGGCACCAATACAAAATGGGCCAAAATGAGACTGCAAGCCCCTAACGAAGTAGCTTTAGATACAAGCAGCTTACAAATCCATCCATCAACCACAAGTGGTTGCAAATAACAAGAAGAAAACATCACAAGGGTGTCTTCAGTAAGTCTGCAAAACCTTAAATGAAAGTACCTGCAAGCTACAAGTAGCTCAACATAAGATCAGTTAGATACATCATCATTAAAATATATTCACCACAGCATATATGAATATCCAAAGATGATAACAAAACTGATCTAACAAATAGTAAACTATAGGTCATCACAAAAAAATGCCAAGCCATACTTGTAGTCACGTGCTATACAGTTGATCAAAACATATCATGTACAAAGTTGCATAAAGCAAACAAGGAGTACCATGATAATGCAAACTCTAAAGTACCATGTACAAAAGTGGCACAAGGCTAACAAAAAAGTACCATGTACAAGATTTGCATAAGGCATATGAAAATAATAAAGTGTACACACCGGTTGCATAAAGCCAACCTTAAAATATCATGTACAAAAGTAGCATAAATGCTAACAAGAAAGTATCATGATAAACCAATTGCATAATGCCAACTACATAAAAGCATGTACAAAGTCGTACAAGGCAAAAAGAAAGTACCATGTAAAAGAGTCGCATAAAGCAATTGCATCATATACCATAATTGCACAATGCCATCTACAAAGTAACATGTACAAAAGTTGCACAAGGCAAACAAGAAAGTACCATGTTCAAAAGAGATGCAAAAAACAATTATACCACCAAAGATCAACTCATATTTATAGCAAAAAACACCTCATAAGGATGAATTTGTCATCACACAAGTGTAACTACACTTCATTCCCCCTTGAGGATAACTTCACCAAACCAAGTGAGTCCCTTAGCTTACAAAATTGCTCCTTGGGAAGAGGTTTGGTGAACAAATCAATAGAATTAGAAGATGATGGGCAATACTCCAACTGAATAGTACCATCCAATACCTTCTCTCTGATCAAGTGGGCTTGTATTTAAACATGCTTTGTCCTTTGATGCATTATAGGATTTTTAGCCAAGGCAATAGCTGATTGATTATCAGAGAGAAAACATGAAGGACCAAATTGCTAAAAGCCAATTTCCTTCATGACGGTACGAATCTAAACTGTTTCCTGTGCAGCTACTGTCATAGCCTTATATTCCTCTTTCATTATAGAAATAGCAATTGTATCTTGCTTCTTGGAAGACCAAGAGATAGCTATAGACCCAATACTAAAAACATATACTGTGGTAGACTTTTTGTCTATTCTATTCCCTCCAAAATCAGAATCAGCATAGCCAGAAAGAGTAAAGGAAGGAAGCCTAGAACACTTGAGTGCCAAATCTCTAGTACTTGAAAGGTACTTCAAAATCTTCTTGGTAGCTTTTAAGTGCTCAATATAAGGTTTCTGCATGAACCTAGCCATCATACCAACTACAAAAGAAATATTTGGCCTTGTGATGGTAACATAAAGAAGACTACTAATGAGTTGCCTATACAATGTAACATCAGCCAACTGAGATTCTGTACTTACTCCCAACTTAACCCCTATAGAAATAGGAATGGAAGTAGGATTGCCATCCTCCAAATCAAAAATCTTAAGAAGATCTTAAATATACTTGGATTGACTCAAAAAGGTACAATCCTCATGCTGATAAACTTGCATGCCAAGATAGTAGTGTAGAAGACCAAGGTTAGTTATTTCATACTCTGAATTTAATTTGGAGATGAAATAAAAAATGGCCTCATTCTCATTTCCAGTCACATCAACAAATAGAGCAATTAAAATGACCAAGTTATCCTTCCTAAGAACATAGAGAACTATATTTGAATAGCATTTATCAAAACCAAGAGACAAGAAGTAACCTAAAATATTCATGTACCATGCTCTAGGTGCTTGCTTCAAACTATACAAGATTTTCTTTAGTTTACACACAAGTGTTTCCTTACCTTATAAAACAAATCCTTGTGGTTGACTCATGTAGATATCCACATCCAAATCACCATTTAGAAAGGCACTTTTCACATCAAGCTGAAAAATATGCCAACCTTGAGAAGTAACAATAGCAATGAGAAGCCGAATGGTGGGCATTTTGGCAACTGGTGCAAAGGTTTCATCATAGTCAATGCCATGTTTTTGAGGATAACCCTTAGCAACCAATCTATCCTTATACTTTTCTATCTCTCCATTATAATTGTACTTGATTCTATAGACTCACTTTTTCCTAATTATATTTCTCTTTTTAGAATAAGGCACTAGATCCTAAGTTTTATTCTTTAGAAGAGAATCCATCTCAACCTTCATGGCATCAACCCAACAAGAGTGTTGTGAATCTTCTTGGTAAGAAGTAGGATCATGATCATTCTCTATCTTAGCTAGAAGAGACATGTTAAGGGTCATACTTCTAGTTATCCTTTGGCTAACTAAATTTTGCTCTTTAGGACCCCTAGAATGATCCAACCACTTGGTCCTTTTGACACAAGGCCCACCATTTTCTAACTCAAGAAGGTCTTCATTGAATTTGACATTTCTTGAAACAAATACAATGCGTTAAGAAGGTGAGTATAACCTGTAGCCCCTATGTTCTGCATCATAGCCAACAAAGATGCATTTTTTGAGATTTTTTGTCCAATTTCTTCCTCTTTTTCTAAAGGAATATATGAAAATGCATCACATTCAAACACTCTTAAGTGTGAAAATTTTGGCTTCTTACCATTCCAAACCTCATAAGGAGTCTTCCCCTCAACTAATTTTGAAGGACACATGTTAAGAATGTATATTGTTGTACTAGCTGCTTCACCCCAAATAAATTGAGGTAAGTGATCACCAAGCATGCATCTTACCATCTCCATTATTGTCCTATTTTTCCTCTCTACAACACCATTTTGTTGAGGAGTGTATGGACAAGTAAACTGCATTTTGATCCCATGAGAAGAATAAAACTCATTGAAATCATTGTTATTGTAATTCCCTCCATTGTCACTTATAATAATTTTTATCTTTGCTCCCTTTTGATTTTATACCAAAGCTTTGAACACCTTGAATGTATCAAATCAATCTGATTTATTCTTAAGTAGATACCCAAAGATCATTCTTGAATAATCATCTATAAAGGTGAGAATATAGGATGCACCACCAAGTGATCTAACATGTAATAGACCTATAATATCTGTATGAATGAGTTGAAGAATTTGTGTGGCCCTTGTTGACTTGTCCTTTGTAAAATTTTGTTTGCTCATCTTGCCTAAGATGCATGTTTCACACAAACCATTAAAAGGTGAAATGTTAGGCAAGCCTTCAACCAAATTTTTGGACTTCATCATTTGAATATTTTGATAGTTTGTATGGCCTAATATTAAGTACCAAAGCTTGCTACTAGGAGAAATATTAGTTTTTAAACACACTTTAGGAGGAGCATCGACTAACACATAAAGATTATTCTTCACATAACCTGTAATATAGTGAGCTTCATAGTGGATGTTTTCCTTATTCATTTTAAGTAGGGTTTTACCACTTAATATTGGTGTTGTGGGTTTTTGATTTTTGTGTGTGATTGATATTTTTGAGCATTATTTGATCTCGGGGAGACTTTGCTTGTCTCACATTTGGTATCAGAGCGGTTGGGATCTCCATCAAGTGTCTTTAATCCTTTGAGGTGGAAAACCCATTAAGATATATTTTTTTTATTTTAATGCATGCATTTGATATTTGGGTATTTTATGCATTTGATATTTGGGCAAACTTATTTTGCAAATATGCCATTAGGGTTTATAGATATATTGTGTTTTTTTGATCTAGTTGTTATATCTTTTGCAAATGGTGTTTTCATTTTAAATCTATAAATTTTTGGCATTGAGCTTTTGTTGGAAGGGTTTTGGAGCCAAACGGACCCCATGGTTGCGTCCGGAAGGCCCAAAAACCCTATTTCCATATATTATTTGCCCTATTTTGGTGAAAAATAAATATGAGGCAATTTTTTTTTTATTTGGGGGCCAAAATCACAATCTTATCTTGAGATGTGTGACAAGTGGCATCTATCAAATATTAAAAAGTGATTGGTTACTTTTTAATATTTGCTAGAAAAGGGAAATAACTTTTTCCCACAAATTAAATATTCCTAGCACCCTTATTTTATTTATTAATTGGGTGGGAATATTTTTACATAAAATAGAATTATTTTCTAATTCAAATATTATTCTTTAGACTTTATATTTTAGTCTAAGAATAATTTACACAATGTTGCATTACATATTCCAACAACAGGTGCCTTACTAAGGTAGGCGCCTTACTGAGGTAGGTGCCTTACTAAATTAGGCACCTTACTCAGGTAGGCACCTTACTAAAGTAGGTGCCTTACTCAGGTAGGTGTCTTATTGAAGTAGGCACCTTACTAAAGTAGGCACCTCACTCAGGTAGGTGCCTTAATCAAGTAGGTGCCTTACTCAAGTAGGCATCTTATTCAGGTAGGAACCTTACTGAAGTAGGCACCTTACTTAGGTAGGCACCTTATGTAAGTAGGCACCTTACTCAGGTAGGCTACTTACTAAAGTAGGTGCCTTACTAAAGTAGACGCCTTACTTAGGTAGGCACCTTACTCAGGTAGGTGCATTATTGAAGTAGGTGCCTTACTTAGGTAGGCATATTACTAAATTAGGTGCCTTACTGAAGTAGGCACCTTACTCTGGTGGTGCAGTGGTGGTGCGACATCTTACTCTAGTGGCATGGTGGTGGTGTGACACCTTACTAAATTAGGCACCTTACTGAAGTAGGTGCCTTACTCTGGTGGCACGATGTTGGTGCAGTGCCTTACTCTGGTGGCGTGGTGGTGGCATGGTGCCTTACTCTGGTGGCACAAAAGTTACACGATGCCTTACTCTAGTGGCACGACGGTGGTGCAGCACCTTACTCTAGTGTTACGGTGGTCGCACGACACCTTACTAAAGTAGGCACCTTAATCAGGTAGGCACCTTATTGAAGCAGACACCTTACTAAAGCAGGCACTTTACTGAAGTTGGCACCTTACTCAAGCAGGTGTCTTACTCAAGCAGGAACCAAGTAGGCACCTTACTTAGGCAGGTGCCAAGTAGGTGCCTTACTCAAGCAGGCACCAAGCTCCTCAAGTGATGCCTCAATTTCCATCAGTAGAGGCACTTGATCATGAAAAAAAAAATAGGACAAGCACCTTGATGTCATGCATCAAGGGTGCCTTGATTATTATTAAAAAAAATGAAAAAAAAGGGGAAAAAGAAAAAATACGCACATAATCTATCCTGCTCAGCATAAAATCTCTTTTGTTGCTTTTGTGTGTTGTAGGGAAAGTGCCTGAATGCAAGTTATAGGCATCCTAAGAGCCAGGGCCTAACAGGCACAGATTGGATTGAACTACATTTTAATTTTCTTAGTTTTTCTTTTTTTAGGGGAAATGACCTAATTGTACAAAAAAGGCATCTTGGGAGACAAGGCCTATACCGGCTCAACATTCATGAACCTACACATTTTTAGGGAGGTAGAAATTTACTATTTCCATCTGAAGGAGATAGTCCCCATCTGGGCATGGATGTGGATGTTAATTACCTACAAGGGGAAGAGATACCCATCTTTGTGCTTAGATAAAATAGATCCTGATACAACATGAGAAGATTTTTGGAGAGTCTGATCAACTCTAAAATAGTAGACACATTAGTGATTGTTGAGTTCTCAACAACAAGGTTACGCCTTGATGCTCATTGCTAAAAACACATAACTTCTATGAGAAGCTATTAAAAAAAAAGAATCAGATGACTAGGAAAGAAAAGAAAGCTAAAAATAATTTGTATCTCTTCCTAGAGAAGAGAACTACAGATCCACTTTATCCTAGCAGTGCTCAACTTCTTCTCCTTGTATTAGGGGTTCCAATTGCTTAGTGTGGGACCTGATGTTTAGAGGGTTGCATACTTGTTGCACAGAGGGACCTGTTACTAGTGACGAGGACGTCACCAATTTAAGTGGGGGAGGATTTGGGTGAACCTATTACTGGTGACGAGGGCATCACCAATTTAAGTGGGGGAGGATTTGGATGAACCAAAATATCCCACAAATAAAAATATTATATTGATAAACTCCCAGTTGAAATGCAAATTGGTACGAGAACACCAACAGAAGAGGGCTCAAGCTAAAGATTTAAAAAAAATGGTAAACTATGTCTGCAATTCTAGAATTTTTAAAATTCCACACTTACAAAGGAATGCCTCAATAAGTAAAATTAAATACAGTGTAGATGTATGTGCAACACAGTTCCCTTGCCATTGCAGTTTTTAGCATATGCACTATTGGCCATATTTTGGGTATGCATTACAAGTTTGACTCCCATAGAAAGAGACCTCATGATTTTTAGTGGTGGTTGTAATTTGGTTATTTATCCGTAATCTAATGGCTGATCATGACTGGCTTCCCTACTGGAGTAGCAACACCCAGAGGAATAACAATGATGACTAGGGGTGTGGATGAAGAAGGCAGTCAAAAAAATAAATAATATATATATATATATATATATACAAATTCTCCAGGAGCACCAACATCACAACAGTATTTTCTGGAACACCTTGGTTACGAGCAGTGTGGAAATATTTTTACACCACCAGCATTCTACAGATCAGAATCTACAAGATTCACCTAGGTATGTACTGAGTTTTCCATTAATTATGTGTACAAGTTATTTTAAAAATAATTTCTCTGCTAATATCAGTAGATGCCCTTTAAATTCTCTCTATCAAACTTTCCCATCAAAGTTCAAGCACATGACATACCTTGGATGAAAAAAAAAAGCTATGGCATTCATGTGAATAGAATTTGCCCTGTTTCATTGTCGCATCCTGAGAAATATGTCAGGTGGAGTGCCAAAGAAAAAAGAAAAAATAAAAATAAAAATAATGTTGGGGTAAAACAAAATAAAAAATTAATGCAATGCAGTGCTCAATGGAAAAAAAAAACAAAGTAGCGCTCCATGTAAAATCTCCCAAGAAAGGAAATACTTCACATTGATGAGCCAAACCAGAGCACAGACAACTCCAATAATGGCAGTGAATTTGGCTATTGTTGTCATACCTGAAGGCTTGCCTGTAGTTATTACTACATGTTTGGTGCTTGGCACTAGAAAAATGGCCCATAATAAAAACAATTGTGCAAAAATTACCAAGTGTGGAGACTCTAGGTTGCACTACTATAACCTATTCTGATAAAAATAGAACAACAAAATGAGGCCACAATGACCGAGATCATTGTGGGTGATTATGGAGCTGATATGCGATCATATGGATGAAGGCACATTTGGAGAATGGAGAAGTTCACTTCAAATAATACCTAATGACATGCAAAACGTATTTTACCCCAGCATCGTGTGTCTTAAATGCCACTTCATGGGACCATTGATCAATAGAAGATAAATAATAGTGCTCAAATAAAAATAGCAGTGCTTAATGAAATGATAGCGCTCAACAGAAGAAAAATAGCTACACTCAAAGGAAAAAATAAATAGAGCAGTACTCAATGAAAAACAATTATTATTTTGGGGGTTGTTGTCACGAGGACATGACAATATTTAGGCATGGGAGGATGATGAGCACAAAAAATGCTCATTTTATATACATTGTTAAGGGGCATCATCACTGGTTTAATTAGCATTAGAGATATATTTTTATTTAAATTATGCATATAATTGGTAGAAAATCTGGTATTATGCTTAACGAGTGTTTTTAGTGGAAACTGTGTATGAATGCAGGTTTTGGTACTAATCTAGTGTTTTTCTAGTCTACATCCCGGTTGAACCTAGCATACCTCCACTTCATTGATTCTAAGGTATATGGAGTAGATGCCTTACTCCGATGCCTTACTCCATACATGGGAAGGCGTCTTACTGGCACCTTACTTCCATACATGGGGAGGTGCCTTACTCTGGTGCCTTACTCCCATACATGGGGAGGCGTCTTACTCTGGTGCCTTACTCCCATGTATGGGAGGTGCCTTATTGGTGCCTTACTCCCATACATTGGAGACACCCACATTGGAGATGCCATATGACCAAGTCAACATTGACCAGGTTGACCAAGGGGCTAAGGAGAAGGTTGCACGTGAAGACAAAGGAGAACTATTTTAATCATGCATTTATTAAATAGAATAAAGTATTTGTTATTATTATCAGTCGATTTGTCGGTTTGCCTTGTAAAGATCTTAAAGCATTTTTAGGATGCATTAGTTTAGGATTTTTTTGTTACGTACACCTAAGGATTCTATATATTTATCCTTCTGGTGAACGGACATGTTTTAAAATAGGGAAATAAAATATGTGTAGAATCAATTGTAACTAATCATGTCATGTGATTAAATTAAATTAATTTTTTATTGTAACAATATCTGGATGCACTTTATATAAATATTAAGGCCATATGAACAAGGGATATCAATGATTAATTTACATAGAAATTATTATTCATTTCATTCTTTGTTTAATTGATTAAGAGTGCAACTCCTCTTATTTGAGCAAGCTCTACGTAGTTAGTCGGGCGGACTATCTGCGAAAGCTTGGGCCCACTGCCTGCAGTAGTCCTCCCCTATTTTATTTATGTTATTTAATTTTAGTAGATTATATTTATTTTTTTATTTACTGCTTTATTTAATTTTAGTTGTATGTGTTTAATTTCCTATATTTTATTTCCATACTTTATTATTTAGTACTTTAGTTTTAGCTTGTTATTTATTTATTTAATTTTTTGCACTTAGTTTATTTAGTTTGGCTGAAATTCAAATGCATGAACATCCCCCACCAAACTAAATAAGGTACATCCGGATTCATTCCCCAACACTGTAGGCATATACTGTGCGTGACACTCGTAAGTTTACGGACTTATTGGATTGATAATTTATGGAAGAGAAAAGATTGTTTTTCGAGACATGATTTCTGCTCACCAGCATCTATAAGCCCTTTGGTCACCCAAAAGCCCCAATGGCATTCATTAAGCCCATTGGTCAACCTGTATATACATATATATCAAAAATACAAAAATATTGCTTCATTGCACTTCATATAAATTGCATTAGGTATACTCGTCATTGCATTATGCATTGGTCGAAATTGATCATACATGTCTAGAACCAGGTCTGTACACTAGGCATATATTAATTTCATTATTATTATATGTCAATATTACCACCTATTTACATTACATACACCATTTACATTTACACTCCATATTATATGTTTGTTTCCTATCACTTAGCCACTGTTAGTAAAACATAGTTAAGGTTTTTCGGTCACTCAGCCATATCTAGTTTTCTTTTCAAATTTTGTAGAAAGCTATCATGATTTTTTATAAGGTAGAATCCTTCTTAGATTATACCTTGTATATATCGAAATACCAACATATTTTCACATTAATAAATCCAAGTCTAGCACAAGGAAATATAAAAAATATAAAGTGGTCTAGGTTACTTTAAGCAAAAAAAGTTTATCTCGTTCATCCCCCTGTGCGAATGGTTCAAATATGCTAAGAATTGACAAAAGGACAAGTTCCTCCTTGCCCATAAATACCTTGTCCTACACTGGGGTAAGTATCCAAAAGAGAAATATCAAATAGTGATTATCATCACTTCAAAATATGCAAAATAAATAGTGATTATTATCACTAGAAAAAAGCAAAAATAAATAGTGGTTCTCACCACTACCAAAATCCCTTGCTCAACAAACAAAAATGAGCTACTCCCTTGAATACTTCAAAATTAAAAGAATATAAGGGAGTATTGAACTTGAATCCCTAGAATTCTTAGCATTAGTGAACCATAAGGTGAACCTCATTACAGGTTTAGTGGATAGCCCACTTGTCAATAGTGGTATTCTCCCGCATGATGATATGTCTGTCACATAAGAAACTTGCTTAAGTACAAACCAATATTTGAATGTGGATGAGCTATATTGTTTAAGCCTATACTACCTAATGGTCTAATCTAACTAAGTACAAAACTTAGGATAATGAGACTCGCAGAGTGATCTCTAGTATAGATGGGATGAGTGAATCTCATTTACACTAGGGCAACCTTATGTATTATCATGGTAATGAAATCACATGCACACACAAGGATTTTGATTATATTGGTTATATTAATAGGTACACACTTTGTCAAAAAGTCTTGCATAGTTATTATACAACTTTTGATTAGGTAACTAGAGTGTTTGAGTCTCCTAAAAAATACTAGACATGTCATATCAAATTACATTATCCGTTCCATTTTACATCATGTTGTCACATATTTGTCAAAAATACAAATTCCATTACATAGTGTCATAATAACATGAAAATAATAAAGATACATTTTGTACAGTCTATGGTGCTAGCATATAATGCGTCAAAATAGTCATCATAAATCCATCATACAAAATTAAATCACATCATCCATTGCATTTTGCATATACACATCTACATATCATCAAATCACATCATAGGATAAATACATGCATCCATGTTAGACATCCATCATAACATCATATAGAAAATATAAGCATTGCATACATCTCATAAAGTAATAAGGAAACACATGATGATAATAGAAACTCATATATATATATATATATATATATATATATATATATATATATATATTTTTTTTTTATATATATATATGTATGAGTCAAAAAGCTACATCATAGTTCATAAGCTACCCGTAGCCTATAATAAATGTGAGTCCTCATAATTCACACTTCCAAAACCTAAAAAGTCCAAAAAGTACCATTAGAGTCTCCTAGCCATGGTCACGCAGGATCGACACATTGACTCTCTACTCTGCTCTCAGTCAGAGTCCGTTGTGAGCTCCCATACCTGCTCCCCCTAGACCTACTACCCCTAGATGTGTCCATCCTTCATACAGAACTCAGGGCCCTCATCCATTTAGATGACTATCCTGTCTCACTCCTATGGCTATGCTATGATCCAATGGCCAATGCTTGATCTGGTATGCACCCCTTAAGACGCACTATCTCATCCTCCATAATATCCATATAGGTCCAATCCTCCCAGTACTGAGTCTTATAGGTCACCACCAAACCATAGATATGTACCATCTCCTCCTCCATCATGGCTACCTCACCACCACTGGAATCCCCATGGCTAGGGGCCTATATGCCAACCTGTGCCTGAAGAGTAGCTATCAAATATGTCTACCTCTCCATCTCAATCTGTGCACTCTACATCTGTGCATGTAGAATATCTCTCCTATACAAAATACCATCACACCCTATTGAGATCACCCTGCATCTCTACAACTATAGCATCTCATGTTGATAATTGTACCTACATACCCTAATCTCCTAGGTCCTCCCCATAAAATTCTAGTGGATCCTGCACATCAATCAGCTCCACCCTATCCACCACCACATGACGATGCACAACCCTTTCATCTATGTATGCCTCTCCATCATTTGGAGACTCATCTTGACCCTCCTCCAGATCACCCCTGGCTACATTTATTTCTCTAGTAGCTACATCCCCTCCTAGTGGTCCCTTCCCTTGCCATTGTTGTATGACCCATCAAGCATCATACTTCTCTGTCATACCTACATCATACAACTTAGACACTACCACCACAGGATCAGAATCCTTTCCTAGTGCCTCCATAATAGGCCATGCTAGAGTCCTATCAACCCCATGATGATGATATATAATCAGCTCCCTAAGAAAATTTTGGGGTAGCCTGAACTATTGTAAGACATTATCATAAGGGAAGTACTCTCACTCCATCCCATGTCACCCTATCAACCACCTACCTCATCAAAATCGATGTAGCTGTGCCTTAGCCTCCCTCCATGGAGGATAGTATTGATAGGGTCTCCATATGACATCCACTACTCTAAGCAATGCAAAAGCCTATGCATAATGCTCAACCTCCCCCGCGTGTCTATGACTATGGCCTAACTCACATGACCTCTGACATAGTACCACATAACCAATCTCCCTATCCGGTAGCTCTACTCGAGTAGTCCATGGTTGTCCCTATGGTAGCTCTACAACAATATGCTGCCAAAACCAAACCTATAGTAGGAAGTTGTGGACCAATCCCTTCCATCCACTAGAGAAGATATCATATATCTCCTCATATATCCACGCTAATAATGTAGGACCCCAAGCCATCACTATTGGCTCATCCTCTGTACACGCCATAAGAGTGAACACCAACTCTATAAGGTTCCATGGGAACCTAGAACCTAAATATTCAGGTAATAACATGTTGCTGATCAAGGTCATTAAAAAAGTGTGCTTAATATTAAGCACATCAACCTGAAACCATGAGACCACTAATATCCTTCCAGTGAGAAGATCAACAGCTGCATCCTCCCAACGCGCCCCAAAGTACCTTCGCAGTACGACCTCTCATCACTCTATAGGATTAGATACTATGGGATACCCATCTATTAGAATACATAGTATCTAATATACATCCTCTAGAGTAACTATAATCTCCCCTATAGCTAAATGGAAAGTATTAGTACGAGGGTCCCACAGGTCTATCAGTGTAGTCAAATAGGCGCGATCGCTCACTACAAGATCTAACCATGTAACATGCTTCAAGATAATGGTATCAAGCCATTACCAGTATATAGTAGTAAAAATGTCTCTAGTGACCTAAAAGAGAGTCAGAACCCTATACCAACTCCTCACTATTTGATAATATAAATTAACTTGTTAATAATGCACTGAAAATGCAGAAAAAATGCTCTAAAAATACCAAAAAAATGCATGATAAAGGGCCCTTTTTGGCCTAGTTTTTTTCCGTACCACCCAGGGACAGCTCACAATTTAGTAACCATCCCACACAAGGACAGCCACCACTGGCAGTCGCTTACAGGGATAGTCCCAAAAAAATACTAAAAAAGGGTCATTTTGATGCCTAAAATAGTCCTAAAAAGGCCTAAAAATCATTAAAAAATCACACAAAAAGCAAAATTTAAAGCATGTAAACATCTAATAAAAATAAAATATAATATATTACATTATTATTAGGGTTAATTAACCTTAATTTAATGTGTATTAAGAAAATTATAGCATAATTTACAATTTCACAATAAAATAGGGAAGAGAAGGAAATGTGTTCCATACTCATTTCACACCGGCTCCATCGCCCATCACATCCACTGACTGTCTCATGTTGTTGGGTAGATATTTTGGTAACACTATACTTCATATTATCACCCTCATACCTCTCTCCTCTCCAAACTCCTCCAAGCACAATGCACAAATGAGCCTTTTTGCCCCATTTTGGGCTTATATAGCTCCAAAATAAGTCGACCGCCTCAAGGTGGGATGAGCACACAATTTGCTGGCTATCCTAGCCTAGGATGGTTATAGAATGTGTAACCATACCCCTGGGATGATCACCAAAAAATATGACAAAAACAAATCAAAAACCTCAAAAATAGGATTAAAAACCCACAAAAAATAAGGCAGAATGGTCACCAAATTAGTATGGATCAAGATTAAACCAAACCCAGGTGTTGTAGGTGAGTTGGAGAGGAGATGGAAATCCTCCAAGGGAGGTCCCAGGTTTGAATCTCCACCCTACCAAAAATCTGAATTGGGTACCCAAAATCCAATTGATAATGTTGGTGCGGGCAGGGCTGGGTGCGGCCCCCGGGTGACGTTTGACGGTGTAGAACCCCCTATTCGTGGTCTCTTAGACCAAGGTGGCCCCGAAAGGAGTTTTTCACTTTAAAAAATATATATTAAACCAAAAACATTTTTGGATGCATTAAAATTCTTTATTTTATTCCCCAATAAGGCCTCCATGGCTGGACCGCTCCACAGGAATGAAGTTTTTAGACTTGTTGAGTGGTATTTTCACCCGATTGTGAAAACACACTCTCCGATAGGATTCAAGTTCCAAATCCTCTCTTGCAAAGAAATTTAATAAATAATTTCTCCAAGGTCTCTGCTATGTTAGCATTTTGTATGAATAATAATGTTTAGTTCGAATGCTCGAAACACCTTAGTGGTTGCAAGTAACTGTAAACAAGGGGCACTGTGGTTTATTTTATTTTGAAATTGTAATGATTGTTCATTTAATTAGAATGAACTCAATGTGAATTAATCTTAATGATGAAATTATTTTATTTTCGATTTTGGTAGATTTTCAAGTATTTTATTTCAATGACTGTAAATTCGACTAAAGTTAGATTTTCGGGAAAATAAAAAATGCAGAGAATAAAAGAAGTGAAAATAAAATACAAAGAAACTAAAACTAAAGTACATTCAGAGTGCTATGATCCTATTTGACAAAACCAAAGATAATGAGGTTTTCTGCATACAACCTAACCTATTGAACCTACAAAACTCGCACAATCCAGATAAGCTAGGTGCTGGTTTCTGGGGTTTTAACTATGGTTTTTAGATTTAGACATTCGCATGAAGAAACCAAGAGAACTTGCATTAAACTTCACCTATAAGCCTAAAAATATAAAAGGGGAAAAATAAACATTAAATCTTGCATGCAGAGAATAACTCCTGCTTTCTTGCCAATGAGATGCAACTCTGTAATTTTTGTATTAAAAATATGTCAGTTTACAACAACAAAAGCTTCCAGTTTATCAAAACCAGAACAAATGAAGGAAAACACTCCTAAGCAGGCCCAGAATGGCATATCACCTTTAGCTCTACAACTCTGCTCACAGTAGTTTCTGACCATGTCCATGAAGAAGACAAACCGGTCCAATGTGGAAGAAAATATCCAGAGAAACCCAGTGCTAAGGCCTTGCCTTCATTACTGCAATTTTCTCTGAACAATTCTGCCCCCCTGTATCTATCATTGGCTTCTGATCTTAATCTTTCTAGTATGGCCCTTTGTTTCACTCTGTGACGCTTTGTTTCATTTCCCAAGTCTAGTCGTTTCGTCTCCCCAAATTGCTTCGTTTTGTCTTCCCATCTCTTTGTTGTTTTGGATTCTTGCTCGGGTGTGAAACGCTTGGTCTACTCTGCTAACTGTAACTATCGATCCTGAAGCGTTATCATAGCCTCTATGCCTCTGTGACACATGTTCAGTGCTTCCCTACACGTTCTATAACGACCCCCTAGAAATCATGACAAAAAATAGCATGTCGCGATATCGCGATGTTTTTATGTATGCAGCTTTGCTCTTCTACCTATATCGCAAAAATGAGACATGTCATGATATCGCGACATTTTTCTGTCAACAGCCTTGTTCGTCTTCATGCATCACGAAAATACATGTCGCGACATCATGAAAACTTTGACATCTTGCTCTGTTTGACTATTTTGATCGCGATTTCATGACATGTCGTGATATCGCGACATTTTTCACTTTGTCTCTCTCCTCTATGAACCGCGATTTCATGACATGTCACGATAAGGCAACATTTTTCACTTCTGCTCTACCTCGTGATCTGAGCCATGAAAATGTGACATGTCGCGATATCGTGACACTTTTGCGTTGACTGTTCCTCTTGCTATCGTTGACCGTGATTTCATGACATGTCACGAAAACACATGTCGCGATATCGCGACAGTTTCTGCACTTAGCCTTTTCACCCGCCAGACATCGTGAAAACATGACATGTCGTGATATCACGACATTTTTGAGTCTTCAACTTGGTTCTTTGTCTTGCACCGCGATTTCATGACATGTCATGATATCGCGACACTTTTGGCATCTTGTTCTGTTTGACCACTTTGACCATGATTTCACGACATGTCATGATATCGTGACACTTTTTATTTTTGTTGTCTTTTGCCGATCTAGGCCATGAAAACATGACATGTCATGATATCACGACATTTTTTCATCCTTAGCCGCGACAGAGCAACATGTCGCGATATCGTGACACTTTCTTTTTCTTATCCGCGATAGAGCAACATGTCGCGATATCGCGACATTTTATTTTTCTTTGATTTTAGCATCTAGGCCACTGCAGTCTTCTTGGAAAGCATGCAAAAAAGAGTGGGTCCCCAATTTTGGGGTGTGTTGTGGAGCAGCCACAACAAATGGCGACTCTACTGGGAAATGCTCCTGAGCATTTCGGTGAGAACCTAACCTGGAAATATACAAACTTGAAAACAGGCGTCAGCACATGAAAAATATAAACAAATGCCGATAGATCAGAAATACATGAAACATTAGAATCATTAAGTATCAGCTCGGTGTGTGCAATGTGTTCCATTTTCTATCGTTTGAAATTGATCCACATTCCATTGTCAGTTTTACATGAATGCATATGTGAGGTTGTGAATGATTTATGCACGATATGATGAATATAACAATCTATTTTATAAAAGCTCGAACCTTCTAATATCATACATGAACATTTAAAAACTATCAAACCCTCTTAGGACCAACTACGTATAAAAATGAATTGCTTTGTTAAATCCCAAAGTTGGTTATGTGTCACCACCATCTTGAACCCATGTGCAAGTGAAAGTGAAATCAGAGTTTTGGGGAATCGGATTCCCAACCTAAGCGAGATGGGAATTTAACCCTATCCTTACTACTCTGATCTGGAATTCATTACCTCACTTTGAACAAAATGATTTAACCGAGTTATGGATGAAATTGTCAGGCTAGTCTGTCTGTTTGAGCAGTCAGTGGTCTTGCTTTTAGACAAGACATGATGCCACGCATGAGCATACTCCACTGCCAGTATAGCCCCGATGGAGATTAACCCCATAATCCATTATTTGGCTTCATTCATTCATTTTTATTATTATTATTTTTTTTTTCTTGGACCTTTGGGATGACTACCCATCCTTGCGAGGGACATGTAGTACGATCCTTCCAATCCAATATTAAGATGAAATGGGAAAAATTAATTTTACTTTTGGACCTTTGGGATGACTACCCATCCTTGCGAGGGACGTATAGTACGATCCTTCCAATCCAATATTATGATAAAATGGAAAGTATTGATTTTATTTTTATTTCTTGGACCTTGGGGATGACTACCCATCCTTTGCAGAGGACATGTAGTACGATCCTTCCAATCCAAGATTTATGATGAAATGGGAAAAAATGGAAGCTTTGGGGAATCGGATTCTCAACCTAAGCGAGATGAGAATTATGCCCTATCCTTACTACTCCATGTAGGTCAAATCAGAGCTTTGGGGAGTTGGATCCTCAACCTAAGTTCGATGAGGATTTAACCCTATCCTTACTACTCTGGTTTTAGGCTTTAAGCTTGATGGGAGTGGTAAAAACCACTGTTTTAAGGATTATGTTGCATGATAGGACAGACACGAAGTACTCCTTTCGCCTCACCTTTTCTTCCAAGTATGGTTTTGATCATTTTGCTCAAGATCCTCTTTAATGTGCATAGAACGTGCTTGGTTCAAGATAGTTCGGGCATCAGTTCCCAACCTTAGGATTTTTTTTTTTTTATGTTATAGAATAACCCTAAGAGGACTTGACACCTTTCAAATGATTGTATTTGAAATGCATATGCAACTAAGATGGCATGTATATGCAAAAGTGGGATGTAATATGAATGCATTGCCTTTTTGAATTGCGGATAAAGTATTGCCATGACTTGTAAAACTGACTACTTCATGCATCACAAGTTTCAAACGATATTACTTTAAGCTGTTTGCGTTACTTGTGGAGCTTTCTACAACACAATTCCAATGTTTCATATTTTCCTGATCTTAGGCATGAGTTGACATCTCAATTTATTATTCATTTTTTTTTTTAAAACGAACCACACATGTCCAAAGGACTTAACACACAAAACTTAAAACCAAACCCAAATAGCAATCCCTAGAAACGAAACTTGAAAACACAAACCCAAAACCAAAAAACAAAATCTATATACAAATGTACAATATAATACAAGATGGTGCATGGTTTGAACTATCACTTCCCTAGATCCCAAACATGATTAGAACACTTCAACAAAAATAAAACATAATGCGCATGCCAAATGTTGTAGGAATCCAATGAAAACAAGACTAGACCGCACCATGCAACAATTTTTAACTTACCTCGCTCACCCCACCAATTTGATTTAGTTCCATTAATACTTTCATAGGTGAGCGTCAAATTACTAAAATTATTAGACAATAAATGATATTCAATTTTATCTTGTCTATTCTTGAAAGTATCCATTTCATAATTCGATTCATGATTTAAAATTAGGCCTTCCTTTTCAAATGTGAGATGTTGCAAACAAGAGCCTATTTCTAAAAGTCTTGAATTCAAATCATTTTCCAGGATTTTAAAGCAATCAAAATAATTCAAGACTTGACAAGCATCAACAAAATTTGACATTTCCCCATTAATGATATTAGCATCCAAAGGGACACCATGTAACCTATCACTTAAAATTTTTGTAGCTACTACCAAAGGTAAATATTTCACCTTGTCATCCATGCTCAACCCATCATGGTTAGAATTTACCACAACTTGATGAGTGTTAGTAGCTTTTTCTTTTCTCTCATTGTCTTCTTCATCATCCAACACCTGTTCAAAAACACCAAAGTTAGGCACCCAATCAAACATGCGTCCATCCTTTTCAAAACAAGAGCCTAGTTTTTCAAGATATGTGTCGCGTGACACCTTTCCATGATCAGCACTTGGGTTGTCTTGGGTCAAAATGCATATTTTCAATTGGATCATCAATGATATCAAACCCAAACGGTTCAGGTTTTGTAATTTTCTCTTTTTGAAATGGCATAATCATTGTAGCAGCAAGTACGTGGATCAAGATTTTCGATTTCTTTTCCTTCAAAGGGATCTAAAGCAAGTGACTCTCTTCCTTGGTTCATGGTTGTAGAATCCTTATCATGCTCCAAAATTTGATGAGATTCAAATTCCTCTTCCAAAACTTTCTCAAATTGTACAGGATTTATAGTATCCTCATGTGAGGAAGCAATTGAGTTATCCTGCATATTAATTGACACAACAAGTTTGTTAGAAGATTTAGATTGATAATATTCTTCCCATTTCTTCCACGAATCATAGTAATCATCCTCCAAGTTCAAGTTGTGATGCTCAAGTACTTCTTCTTCATATTTTGATTCATCAACATGTTTCTCATCCCATTCATCTTCACCTTCCTTAGATGGTTCAATTATTTCCAAAAGTGGGTTATCTCTTGAATTCAAATTGGTAAAGCTATCATAATCCAAATTTGTAACCCATGATTCAATTTTATCACAATTTGGAAGGTGTGGATCCTCTTGGTCATCACTTTCGAGAACATCATCCAAAGTGTCCTTCGAGAACAAGTGGTGAAATTCGATTATGTCTTCAACTTCATTTGTTGATTTTCTTTCAAATTCATTTTCAACCACTTGTGATGGCTTAGGATCTTCTATAATGGGATCAATTTTTGAATTCCGTGTCATATAGTTGCTCCAATCCTTTGCAAGTACATCTGACCAAATCATATCCACATAAGTTTGTTCATCCAAATCCTCCTTTTTGGGTAATGATTCTGGATATTTCTTTTCCAAAACAAGATGGTGATCATTTGATTCCAACTTCTTGTTACCCATCCATAGAATTTCTTCTCCAAAAACTTCATGCTCTTCAAGACTTTTTGAATAGGTATTTACTTCAACGTGAGTCATCTCAAAATATCTTGTATCACTTGAAGAAGCATAACATGAAACATCATTAAGATCGGCATTATGAATTTTCTTCCTCGGATAATTTGGATGCATACATTGATGTGTTCGTTTTTGTGGTGGAACATGCCTACATACCTTCTTAACCACTTTCTTTTGCTCTTTTACTTCCGATACGAACTCTTTGGGTTGAGTGGTAGAAGTAGTAGGATTAGTTGGATTGATATCCACGGACAATGCTTGAACATTTGTTGCAATGGTTCCATGAGTGACCAAATGATTCTCTAATTGAGGTATAGTTGGATGGATGAAAGTACTTGTATAAGCACATGTGGGAGCATAAGTTGGTATGGTAGGATAAAGTTGATTGTAGGGAAAAACATTTGATATCAAATTTTGTTGTGCCCACGCTTGATCTACCATCGAGGTTTGATTGCAAGCCCCTAGTTGTCCTACCATAGTTGATTGCTCTATTCCATAACCTTGTGGCCTTAATTGTTGATCTACAATCATAGCTTCTGTGTAGGCCGATGCAAGATCAGTAACCAAGGGATTCATCCTAACAAATATGGCAAACAATGGGTCCAATGCTCGAAAGTATATTTGAAGAGCACCACTTTCCTCAATAGTATAGGGAGAAATTAGTCTCGCATAAAGCTTTCGAAACCTCAAGTTGAAATTTCTCATTGGCTCATTAGGTTCTCTTTTGCAAGAAGTAAATTGTTGATATATCGTGAGAGGATCAATGAGTAACCTAAATTGATTGATAAACTCATCTTTCAATTGAGTCCAAGATGTAATAGAACCAGTGGGTAAATTGATGTACCAATCATATGCCACCTCATCTAGGGTTCCAGGAAACATTCTACATGCCACATCCTCATGTTCGACATTCCATCTAACTAGGATATCCACATAGGCTTGAATATGTTCCTCGGCTAATGTTGGACCATTGTGTTTAAACTTGGGCAAATGTTTTTCTACGTTCTTGGGTAAATCATGAAAATCTCCACTAATGTTCAACGGATTAGCATGTATCCCATACCACATTCCTACAGTTGTAGCCATTAATGAAACCCAAAGAATAATTTCAAAACCAATTTGTTAGTCATGAAAGAAGGAAACCTTGAAATGACTAGCAAATATCAAACATGTAACGTATGAATAATCATGTTAGCACCAACCAAGAGATGTATCCATTAAAATCAAATGAAAGTAATTGTATGGAGACAACCTCGTTAGTCAAGAGATTTTTTTTTTTTTAAATCAAGTCAAAACACATTATTCCTGTATGAACAATCAAAAAGCGTTAGAACAATGCATAGCAATTCATGTCCTCCTTTTAACACTACAAGGTTGTATTGTTAAAAGAGGGCTAAAGATAATAATCAATAGGGCATGAAATATTCAAAATTTAAATCCCTATAGCATTTAAATCACTACTGAAATAAACCCATTCAGGCCCTCCTTCTAGCGCCAATCTGTTGAGTGGTATTTTCACCCGATTGTGAAAACACACTCTCCGATAGGATTTGAGTTCCAAATCCTCTCTTGCAAAGAAATTAAATAAACAATTTCTCCAAGGTCTCCGCTATGTTAGCATTTTGTATGAATAATAATGTTCAATTTGAATGCTCGGAACACCTTAGTGGTTGCAAGTAACTGTAAACAAGGGGCACTGTGGTTTATTTTATTTTGAAATTTTAATGATTGTTCATTTAATCAGAATGAACTCAATGTGAATTAATCTTAATGATGAAATTATTTTATTTTTGATTTCGGTAGATTTTCAAGTATTTTATTTCAATGACTGTAAATTCGACTAAAGTTAGATTTTCGGGAAAATAAAAATACGAGAGAATAAAAGAAGTGAAAATAAAATACAAAGAAACTAAAACTAAAGTACATTCAGAGTGCTACGATCCTATTTGACAAAACCGAAGATAATGAGGTTTTCTGCATACAACCTAACCTATTGAACCTGCAAAACTCGCACAATCCAGATAAGCTAGGTGCTGGTTTCTGGGGTTTTAACTATGGTTTTCAGATTTAGACATTCGCATGAAGCAACCAAGAGAACTTGCATTAAACTTCACCTATAAGCCTAGAAATCTGAAAGGGGAAAAATAAACATTAAATCTTGCATGCAAAAAATAACTCCTTCTTTCTTGCCAATGAGGTGCAACTCTCTGTAATTTCTGTATTAAAAATATGTCAGTTTACAACAACAGAAGCTTCCAGTTTATCAAAACTAGAACAAATGAAGGAAAACGCTGCTAAGCAGGCCCAGAATGGCCTATCGCCTTCATCTCTACAACTCTGCTCGCAACAATTTTTGACCATGTCCATGAAGAAGACAAACCGGTCCAATGTGGAAGAAAATATCTAGAGAAACCCAGTGCTAAGGCCTTGCCTTCATTACTGCAATCTTCTCTGAACAATTCTGCCCCCCTGTATCTGTCATTGGCTTCTACTCTTAAGCTTTTTGGTATGGCCCTCTATTTCACTCTGTGATGCTTTGTTTCATTTCCCAGGTCTAGTTGTTTCGTCTTCCCAAATCGCTACATTTTGTCTTCCCGTCTCTTTGTTATTTTGGCTTCTTGCTTAGGTGTGAAATGCTTGGTCTAATCTGCTAACTATAACTGTCGATCCTGAAGCATTATCATAGCCTCTATGCCTTTATGCCACATGTTTAGCACTTACCTACATGTTCTATAACGACCCCCTGTAAATCACGACAAAATATAGCATGTCATGATATCGCGATGTTTTTATGTATGCAACTTTGCTCCTCTACCTGTATCGCGAAAATGAGACATGTCATGATATCATGACATTTTTATGTCAGAAGCCTTGTTTGTCTTCATGCATCACAAAAATACATGTCACGACATCGTGACAACTTTGACATCTTGCTCTGTTTGACTATTTTGACCACGATTTCATGACATGTCGCAATATCGTGACATTTTTCACTTTGGCTTTCTCTCTCCTATGTGAACCGCGATTTCATGACATGTTACAATATCACGACATTTTTCACTTCTGCTCTACCTCATGATCTGAGCCACAAAAATGTGACATGTCACGATATCGTGACACTTTTGCGTTGACTGTTCCTCTTGCTGTCGTTGACCGTGATTTCATGACATGTGAAAACACGACATGTCGCGATATCGCGATAGTTTCTGCACTTAGCCTTTTCACCTGCCAGACATCACAAAAACATGACATGTCATGATATCGCGACATGTTTGAGTCTTCAACTTTGTTCTTTGCCTTGCACCGCAATTTCACGACATGTCACGATATCGCGACACTTTTGGCGTCTTGTTCTGTTTGACCACTTTGATTACGATTTCACAACATGTCGCGATATCGTGATACTTTTTATTTTTGTTGTCTTTTGTCGTTCTAGGCTGTGAAAATGTGACATGTCATGATATCGTGACATTTTTTCATCCTTAGCCACGATAGAGCAACATGTCGTGATAGAGCAACAAAAAATAGGCTTGACCTCCTTGAAGCCTCAAGAATTAACCCATGTAAAGGCTTACAAGAACATAATGAACCAAGACCTAGGATACCCTAAGCCCCTACAACTATTATTACAGTGTGGAGGAAAGGTATACCCAAATGAATCTTTCGACTATGTCAAAATCAAGCATTCCAATAATGTATGCTCTTTCCACAATGGAGGCATACAAAGTTGATTAGGTTAATGAAAAACATTAATAATTTAATGATTTAGTGATCTATTTTTTTTTAGCGCTTTGTTGTACATAGTGCATCTCGAAAAGGGGCATCTATAGACACCAAAATCATGTAAATCAGATAAGACTACTAAGGTATCACATGTGCCACTCTTATTGACATCATATGGCCCCATTGGGAAGCCCTCTAGGGAAAAATAGAGCTCCAGAGCACATTTGGGAAGGTTCCCAATAGTTTTGGGTGGTTTTGGAGTATATCCTTATGATCGTCCCACCAAGGGATCGTCATAAATGGTGACTGTCCCACCTAGGTACGGCCATACAAAACCATACCTGGGTGGGATGGTCCCTAACTAAACATCCCAAAAGTTAAAGGGGTGGAGAAATGGTAATAAATTACTACCATATTCCCTACCCAATCAATAGAAATTGATTGGAAGACTGTCATGGAGACCAAGAACTCCCAATTAGAGTCCCCAAATGGGCAACCTCTTCTACCCAATTGTGGCAAGGGTTTTGACAAGTGGAAACACTTGCCTTGCATGCCAAAACTTGCCCCTTTGCCCTATATTCCCTATTTGGGCTATAAAAAGAGATGTATTCACCCATTTTCAAAAGAGGAGTTCAAGCATTTTAGAAACAAAGTGCTACCTAATTCTACCCTCACATTTTGCAACCTCAATTTGCCCTCACTTTGACCTTGAAACCCTCTTCATCTAAAGGTGCTTTCAAGGGCATTAGAGACCATTTAAAACCACTCCAAACCGGTAAAATTGAAGAGTAATTTAGCCTCATATTTTGACACAACCTTTAGACAAATTTTGAACCAGATCCCATTAGGATTGGTGGCAAAATATAAGCCAATTTTTAACCGTCCCACCTGGGGACAGTTAGCAGTAGCTAGATGCACCTATTAGGTATGGTTATAAAATAGTAGATAATATTGATCTAATTCCACCACAGACCTTCTATAAATGCTTATATTAGCCTATGGTTCAATTTTGGTGAGATTTGGAGTTATTTTGATAGGGTAATTAGAAGTTTTGTGATTGTAGGTATGTTTGGCTCACCCAAGGGTGGTCACTATTTTGCTAATAATTTCCCTTTCATTCATGCTTAGATATTTACAAAATCATGTTATTTATTCAATACTATAGTTAGGAATCATTTTTGAATCATTTTTGTTTATTAGGAATAAGTTGGTGTTTCTATATACATGCTTTCTATGTTTTCCCTCCACAAATGCATATGCTATTAACCCCTTTTCAATCCCTTGTGTGTAGGCATAAGTATTCTAGAGAGAAGGGAAGAGTTAATGTTAGGATCCTCAATCCTAACATTTTTAGTTAGTATTATTAATCATTTAATTATTATATTATTAACTTATAAAGTGAACCATCACAACCCTTCATAACGTGAACCATCACATCTCTTCATACGTGAACCATCATGTCTCTTCACCAACGTAACTTTAGGGTAGATATATATATTAGGTTGGCCATCCATATCAAATCATCCAAGAAGAATAATAATAAGCATATATTCTAAGGAGGGAGCCCCCTATAGTGGCAAAGCGATTACAAGGGAGCTCCCTTTTAGTGGCCTGCGATTGCATTTACATTAATTTGTTAATAATTTAATAGTAAGACCTTGGGGGTTTTATAGTAAAGAGGCAAGAAAGATAAGCCTAAGACTAGCTCTCAAGTGTGGGAATGTGATATGGACAATAGTGCACGCCATTGAGAACCTTTCAAGGGATTAGATCCCTTGTACATTGTAATGTTGAGATGTATCAAATTGTAAAGCCCTCAAAGGGGATGTATTGTAATCCTATTTTAATTTATGATTGAATGAATACAAGAAAAAATCCACCTCCTTTATTGCACATTTCAATTCATTTAAATAGATTACATATTTATGCGCATTTTCTCTTTTTATGCTTTAATCTATTCTACATTGCAATAAAGAGCCCTTAAGGCGATGTCGTAAATTTCACTTCTTCACAAAACTTACATGAACTCATGTCCTCCTTCTCTCATCGAGTTTAGGTACCAATTATTCTTGTTCAATAATTGGTCCTATCTCCTCCCCTTCTATGAATAGGCATGTGAGTCCCATGTCAAGGTCCTCCCATGGTGGGCCTTGGATTCTATTTTGTTGGTTATTGGACTGGGCTTGCTACCTTCATTCCACTTCTTCTACGATGATAAATAGACATTGTACTTTGTAAGGTTTTAAATTTGAACCATTTATAGTATCTGGAACTTCCATCCCATTCAATTTTTGCAATTTCACTATGCCATTGTCCCTTATTTCCACAACTAGGAAGGGACCAATCCAAAAGGTTTTTAACTTACCTAGCTTTATTTCTTATTTTCCATTAAAATTTAGAACTAAGTCACCTTGCTTGAGTTCTAATTTTTTTAGATGTCTATCATGCCACAACTTTCTTCTCTTCTAGGCCACTTCGATCACCTATTGTGCCATGACTCTTCTCTCATCCATATTAATTGGTTCTATTAGTCATTCCTCCATACTCTCTTGGTCCCCTAAGAGATGCTCTACCACTATCCGTAGGCTTGGTACCAAGAATTTGACTAGCACTATTGCCTCCTAACCATACATTAGCTAAAATGGTGTATGGTCTATCATTGGCTTAAAGGTGGTTTGGTATACCCAAAGAATAGATGGTAACCTTTCCTCCCAATTTGCTCCCTCTATACCACAGGTTTTGTATAATTTTGACACTAATACTTTGTTAGTTGCTTTCACCTACCCATTAGCTCTTGGGTAATATGGACTAGACAAGGAGTGCCAAATTTGAAATTTTATCATCAAAATCTTGATGATCTCATTCACAAAGTGACCTCTGTGATCACTCATTATTTGTAGTGGAATGTTGAATCTTGTAATTACTTGCTCATACAAGAATCATGTTGTACTTTTTGTTGAGTTATCTGGTAGTGCCCATGCTTCAACCCATTTTGTTAGGTATTCAGTAGCTACCATGATATACTAAAACTTCCTCCTATGAGTTGTTCTTAGTGGTCCCATGAAGTCCAATCCCCACCTCTCAAATAGTTCTTGGGGTTGTGATGGGTGTAATGGCATAAAATCTCTTTGCACTGGCTTTCCTACTCTCTGGCAAGTATCACATGCTTTCACGTATTCCTTTGCATCATTATATATTATGGGCCACCATAGTCCTACTAAGAGTACTTTTTGAGCAGTGGCATCGGGCCCCATGTGTCCACCTACTAATCCTTCATGAGCTTATTTTAGAGTGACTTTAATTTCTTCATCCATTACACATCTTCTCATGATACCATCAATTCCTAATTTGTACAACAATCCCGCTATCAACTGGAATGGTGCTGACTTTATGATTACCTTCTTTTTCTCTGTTGCCATCAACTCTTGTGGCAACTCCCTTATGGATAGGTATTGTCCAATCAACTTGTACCATGATGGCACAATGTTAATTGTGAATAATTGGGCATCAATAAATTCATCTAGAATTCCCACTCTTATAGGTTCTCTTGATTGTATATAAGATAACCGGTCTACAATTACATGCTTCTTGCCAGGTCGCACTACTACTCAAAATATAAACTTCTGTAAGGTGATGAGCCACCTGCTGACTCATCCTTGTATAACTAGCTTATTTATCAAGTACAACAAGACCTAGTGGTCCACATAGAAGGTAAAAGGGTTTGCCAATAGGTAATACCTAAAATTTTGCACTGCATATACCATCCCTAGCACTTCTCATTTCGTTGTACTATAGTTTCTCTCTACCCTTGACAATAGACGGCTTGCAAAGAATATAGGTTGATCCAGCCTAAACTATCCTTCCTATGCCAATGCACATCTGACTACAAAGTTTGAGGTATCAATATGGACATGGAATTCTTTATCCCAATTCAGAAACACCAAAATGGGACTACTGACCAACTTAGCCTTTAACTCCTCAAAGGCTCCTTGGTGCTCCTCTATCCATTTGAAAGGAATATTCTTCTTGGTTAAAGAATCTAGTGGGTAGGACACGTGCACATAATTCCTAATAAACCTTCTATAATATCTTGTAGATCCTAGGAAGTTTTTCAAAGAGCTCACATCATATGGCTCCTCCATGTGTAGTATGACACAAATTTTATTAGGATCGGTCTTCAACCCTTTGTTGCACACTATATGTCCCAATAGTTTCCTGTACGGTACCATCAGAAAACACTTTGCTGGATTTAGGGAGATTTGTGCATTCCTACACCTACTCATGCACTCGTTGAGACTAGGTAGATGATCTTTGATCTTTCCATAGATGGACCAATCATCCAGGAATACCTTGAAATTTCCTGTGGCTAGTTGATCAAAGATGTACAGAATAATACGCTGAAATATAGCAGGGGCATTACACAGCCCAAATGGCATTCGATTATATGCATAGATGCCATTATCCATGATGAATGTGGTCTTTAGTTTATCCTCCTCAATGATGCTTATTTGGTTATACCTAGAAAACCCATCCAGGAATGAATAGATTTCATGTCCTGCGACCTCTTCCATAATGGAGTCTGTGAAGGGAATAGGGAAGGGATATTTAATTGTGACTACGTTCAAACTCCTAAAGTCTATGCATATTCAGATTTTATCCACTTCCTTCTTCAGGGTAACCACAATAGGTGAAACCCATTCACTGGTAGTGACTCTAAAAATGATGCCTACCTCCAACATATTTTCAATTTCTATGTTTACCAATGTTGCATACTTAGGATTCATCCTATATGGTCTTCTTCTAACTGGTTGTGCCCTAGGCATTAGCGTAATCTTATGGATGCACAAATCAGGTGGTACCCCTTTTAGGTCCTTATACATCCATGCAAAGACATCCTTGTATTCCAAGAATATCTTAAAGGCTGTTGCTTTTAGTACTGGGTCCCAATCATCGCCATAGTGGATCATCCTAGGCTCTCCTTCTGTTCCCAAGTTTACATCCACCATCCGAGGTCCTTCATACTTAATATTTGTAGGCTCCATCGCTGCATTTTCCACATTTGTAGGATGCACTGGTCTCGCATCAATTTTAGCATCTCCTACTGTGTATTCTACAAAGCTCTTAGAAAATGACCATTTCTCCTCTTCCTCTTTTTGAGGTTCCATGCTGACCTTTGTCTCATCTTGTTTTTCCATGGTCTCCTTTGTGTTAATACAGAGGTATGTGGGCTGAAAAACCTTGTACTCCTCCATTTTCTAGTGGAGAAGTCTACTATCATATCAAGCTTCATCTTCGCTACAGTCTTCTAGGTACAACATACCTTCTTCATTAGGTTTGTAACCTTCATCACCAAAAGAACTGCCCGACTCATCAGTCGTGGCCATATCCTCACTAATCCTCTGGTTATTCAAATTGATCATATATTTATGCTATCCTTTCTTAAAAGTGATCTGATATTTTCCCCAGTTGTGATTAACTTTGGCTATTCTGAGCCATCCCCTCCCCAGAAAAGCATCGTATGCTGGATTTTGCATTGTAATCACAATGAAATCCAAGACAAACTCTTGGTCAACTATTTTGACTTGTTGTGATTAAGACTCCTTTTGTCTCTATTCCATACTGGTCAGCACCATATAATCAGAAGCTAGGTGCCCATAAGGATGGAGCACCAAGTTCTTGCCAAGTCTTCTCAGGTAGCACATTAATGCTAGATCCTCCATCTACTATGACTTGCATCAATTTGTGCTCCAAAATTTCCATATGGACCAATGCGAGTTTCTTCCCAACATCAATCATCAATATGGTGGGGTCCATAAAATAGTTCTTTTGTTCCTCTTCTTTGATTGGTTGGCTTTCTACCTCCATCACCTTATGAGGTTTCAAATCTTCCACCATCGCTTTATGCAATGATGGGATGGCTTCTAGCAAGCTTGCCATCTTAATTTCAACAGTCGTATTTAAAACTTGTGCTGCCAGATTTTGCACAACCACTGTGTCTTCCAATGGTTTCTTTAACTCTTTTTCTTCTACTATTCTCAATTCTCTTGCCTTCTTTGCTTCTTCATCAAGTACCTTCTTTGCCACTTGCCATCATTTCTTTTCTTTGGTAGGTTTTGGGTACTTGTCTTTCCTATCTTGATTCCTTGTTACGACTAGCACTTATTCGGTCTCCTCACTAATTGGAGGTACCTCTATGTCCAAAAATTTCACATTCTATGGGTTACTGGAACTTGCCTGCTTTGGGTAATTCACTTCCTTGTGGTTCCTTGGACCACACCATCTACACATGTGTGTAGTGTTTGTTTGTTGTGTCTCCTATTTTTGGGGTAAAGGATAGTTCTTCACAAAGTGCCCCCACTCTTGGAAATTGCGATATTGTATGATTGGTCACCCTTTCGAATCATACTACAAGTGGCTCTATCCTCCTTTTTGGTTGCCTTGATATTGTCTTCCCCCTCTATGGTTATTCCTATAACCACCACTAGTGGCTTGCTGGCCACTCCCTTGAGGTTTTGGTTTCTCCTCCTGATCTTGGATAGAGAGAACCTATGGATGCACCTTTGCATTAAATGGATATTGTATCACTTCATGTCCAAGCACATTGTAAATGTGGCAATAATCATTGCGAGGACAAGTCACGTTCGTGTGACCTTCAGTCTTGCAATATGTACACCAGATGTCCTTTTGATCTTGCTTAAATTTACCTTTTGCCTCCTTAATTAATTTATCAAATTCCTTTCGGAATGACTACATTATCTGTTGGATTGTATCATCTTCCTCACTCTCTAAATCATCGTGTCTTACATGTGTTATCATTCCCATGATTATTTGTTTGGCCTCACTCTCAAAATTATTTACATATTTTAAGGCTTCCTCGTATGTAGTTGATGGTACTACCTTCATCTTCTTCTTGTATCTGGGTAGCAACCCATCTACAAACCATCACTTTACTAGCACATCTACCAAAGGCATTTGCATCTTGTCCACCAACTGCTTCAGTCTTTGGTTGTATGACTTCACATCCTCGTCAACCTTTTGCTTAGTGGTGCAAAGTTTAGTGATGATATCTCCATCATCCTTCAAGGGGTGAAAATCCTCAATGAATTCATCTTTCATTGTATTCCATGCTTGGAATTTTGGTGTGTTTTGCCTTTTTAGGTACCAATCTATGGCCAGTCCTCGTAATGTTGCAGGAAATAGTCATAACCATTCATCCGGTTGATCTACGCCATTTTCTCTCCAAATGGTTATACATATCCCGATGTGTCTTGTCGGGTCTTCCTTGCCTTCACCCATAAAGGGTGGGCATATTTGTTTCCCTGCGTGATTGCCTATGTGGGCCATTGGTGGTGTTTCTTCTTCTTCACTTGATGAAGTATCACCTAGAATCCTTGATTGATTCCACCTTATAGGTGATTCACTCTGCTGGTCTTCATCAAAATTATCTACTCGAGGAATCTTATATTCACCGAATAGTCATCTATCGATATCCTATGCATCTTCACTCCATGACCTCCTTCACTGGTGTGTAGGTCATGGCCTTGGTCCTTCCTCCTGAGACCTCATGTGTTGTTGCTCTGGTGCTTGACTCCCATCCCCTACACTCCTTTGTAACCAATCCACCACTTTCTCAGGTGTTACCATCCACTCCCTTTGCTCTCACATAGTTCCCTTGTTAACGCCTTCTCTTACATCAATGCTCATCTCGACTCTGGGTGCTTCTTGTTCCTCATATTTCGTATCAATCAACAGTGTATCCAACCTCTCAATATCTACTTCGTCAGATGTCCACACTTGTTCTATTACTGGTTCATTTGTATTGTGTTCAACATTGTTCCCATTCTTCCTTTGAGAAATTCTCATGCTCCTTCTAACTAGGATTTCCTCTCCTTGATCCTATCTCCTATGCCTTTGTATACTGGTGTCTATCATTCACCTCCAATTTATGTACTCAAGTTTATCACTTGTATGATCTTCTTAATTGCAACACTTCTTGACCCATTTTAACAAAAATGCCAAAGTTTGATAAGGTAACGATACCAAATGTAGATGCTAGTAGTGTAGTATTCCCAATGGGGAGGTGGTTTAGAAGCTATGGAAATTATCCCCAAGATCTCAAACCCCAACTCGTACAAATCGTACAACCTATACGGTCTTCATCGTACACTAGTTCAACTTGCAAAAATAACTTGTATGGTCCTCAAATCGTATAGTTGTATGATAAAAATCATACAAACCTATGCTTGGTATGATTTAGTACATATCCAACTAGTTGGAACAAGTTTTGTAAGTCAAATCGATCAGTTTTGTAATCGATTTCCTCAAACTAGCATTATTTCCTTATTTGGCAGAATTGGGTTGCAACCTTAATTACCAAATCAGGTAAAATGATAGTTTGTACGATTTGGTAGAAACCCTTGTATGGTTTGTACGAAATTTTGCTACAACTATCTTCCATATCTATCACTTGATACAACCAATTCTTCTAAGACAGATTTTGGGAAGGTTCTAAGCCTCAATTGCTCCAATTCTTCACCACATGCAAACCCTAATTCATTAGCAATGAATTATATTCACCATGGATGATTCCAAAAATCGTACAATTGCTAGAAAAAGTTAAAATATGGCTTTAAATCAACTTATAATCCACTCCATGCTTCACAGCAAGTCTGTAGAGTAACAAGATCATTCACAATGCAATTCCATCCATATACATGCCAAATTATGTGCTAAACATTAACTACACAACCTGCAACAACTAGAATGAATGGAGAAATTCACAAGGACAAGGAACTGAGGAAATGGTTGTTATATTCAGATTATCAATAGCATTTCATCATTCAACAACACATAACTCATTGAACAACAATTCTACTCCACAATCCATACTCCAAGAATTCTATATTGATATTGCAACAATAACAATTAATGAACAACAATGAACCATAACGAACCAACAAAAAATGAATAAGGGGGCTATATAATGCATGCCCAGACCATTCCAAAGTGGTTTTTGAAGCATCGCATCATTTACAACTACCATTCCCAATGGATTTCCAAAATAATTCTTTTTACAAGGTTTATTAAGGTCTAATTCGATTTTTATCAAATTAACCCCAAATGCACATTCCAACTTCATTTCATTTCATTTCACATTGTACATGTGCACCCTTGTACATTTTTCTCTTTGCTTGTATGATTTGACATTCGTACACTTTCATCAAAATTGAGCAAAATTCAACAAAACTATGCAAATCCATGGATTACTTTTTCTTCTTATGGGAGGTGGATTTTCTACCTACATAGTTTACTACTGTGGATCTAGGTCTGGAAGCACATCTGAGTAGATCAACCCATAGGATTACTAGTACCCTAAGTAGATCTAAGATACATAGATATTGGGTATGCAACGTGATGGTCATAGTATCAAGAGATCAGGAAGATTCAGGAAGAGGCAAGTCGACTAGCACACTACATTGGGTCATCAGATAGGCTATAACAAGATCAGGTGATATGGAGGTCATATTTGGATTACCCTAAATGGTTCAAGGTGATAGGGTATCTGGATAGAGTTAGACATAATAGATTGATCATTGGGTAGCATGGAATTGAGTGAGAGTATTTCCATTACTCGAGTGACTCAACAATTTAGCATTTACTAGGATGTGCCAGAGGAGTCAGTACTTTATCATAATCACAACGATGAGATACAGTTGGAGTTTTCTTGAGTGGAGGCACTAGAATATGAGGAGGACCGTGTAGTAGAAGAGGGTAGACTAGATGACCCAAGGGCCAATGCAGAGTATGATACTTGGTGGGTTACCCAACTATGGTAGGGAGGTAAACCTATGGGTAGGCCTACAATAGTGATAATGGATAAGGGTGATTATGGTGATGAGTGACAAGTGTATCACAAGATAGAGTGAGAGTTAGGGTATGCTATAGGATAGGAAAAGGGGTCCTAGACTAAGGAGGAGGAAAAGGAGGATATCCCAAATTATGATATGGTCTAGTTATGAGCATAGTTACAAACTACACAAGCACAACTATAGAATTCATAGGGGTGATTGGCAGAGTGGGATATGACTCTTACTATTATCTAGAGTCAATTGAGTGTTGGAAAATAGCTATGTTAGGGATACTTTTAGGAGAGAGATATCCTCAAGGTCTAGGTGATGACAACTCATACTGTGATCGACCAAGTTACAATAGAGAGGGACACTCTACTCACATAACTGGTTGCTCAAACTATAGAGAGGAATGATAGGATAACAAAGTAGGATGCTCTTCAAGTTTAGCTAGCAGCCATAACTGTATGTTAGGGTACACCTTCCTCTCTAGCCACTCAGGGGCCAATAACATCAAGTGGAGACACAAAGATTAGGAGACTATGGATCCTGCTAGAGGATACTATGGCCCAACATAGACTATATGTAGCATATATTATTGATCTAGAGACTCGGGTTAGGCTACATGGAGGTAGTATTCTAGAGAGGTCTATAGTAGGGGGCTCTCACTAGAGAAAGTGTAGTGATTCTGGGTAATCATTAGTGCGACCTAGTCACAGGTCAACTTCTCAATCAGAGAGATCGGTAGGTAGTGGTTCTAGGCAGCCTCATAGAGATGAGGTCGAGGGTGGAGGTGACTCTAGGGGTGTAGGCCCCGCTTGATGTATTATTATGTATTTATCATTTTTAGTGTAAGGTCTGAGGACCTACATAGTTGTAGCTTACGAGAAATTTTGTACCATGATGTACTTTGACATTTTCACACATATATATATGAGATCTTCTTTTATGGCTCATTATGTGTTTATGGTTTTGATTTATGTTATGGATGCATTGATGGATGTAATGCTTATATGATGATGTATTATGCTATATATGCGATGTACTAATGACATGCAATAGTTAGATGATTGATGTATGATTAGATTCTGTGATCTAGATGTGTGGATGTACTACTATGTATGCTTATATGGATGCAGTAGTTAATGTTAAATGCATGTTTAGATTTGTTTAATTGATTATGCATTTAATTTTTGTTATATGATATGGCAGATATAATGTGTATGTAATGCATTAATTTCATGTGGATGGTCTAATGCAAATGTACATGTATGCTTTAATCATTTAAAACATAATAAATGAATCTAATTTGTGTTTAACAAACTAATGGCAGACACCATAGAATGTATAAAAATCATGAATTAAAATGTTAACTCTTATCATAAGAATTAAACATTTATACATGCATATGTGAGATGAAATGATGTGAAATGTAGGGGCTTTCCCTATAAGCTTTTGTAAACTAAAAGATATGCATAAAATAGTCAGTGGTCATCTAAATATCATTGTTGATATTCATCTAGTATCTATCCTATTTTATGAAGACCCCTTAATAAACAAAAGTTCATAAGGAAAACTGTGATTGTTTGATGAGATGATTTGTTGCTATGAGGGGATTTTTGAGGTTTTCCATGAGACTCAAACACCCTAGTTGATTGATCAAAAGTTGTATACTGACTACACAAGACTCTTGAAAGATACAAGCTTGTTAAGAAGACCTAGATATTCATTATCCCTATGTGTGCAAAGTGAATATATTAGATGAGGTATAAGACTACCTCATTGCTAGGTGGGTTTCATGCAACCCATTGTTGTAATGAGGATCACCCTATGGTCATCTTGATCCTGAGTTTGGATGCAGTTAGACTAGACTACTAGGCAATACAAGCCACCTAAAGCTAGCTCATCCATAAGCTAACATTGGTCTGTACAAAAGAAGGTCACTAATGTGATAGACATATCACCACATGTAAGGCTACTCCATTGCCATGTGGGTTTCATTCAACCCATTGTTGTAATGGAGATCACCCCATGGCTTTTGAATACTAAAGATTCCAGGGATTCAAGCTCGTTACCCCCTTCTTTTATTTTGATTGCTTGGGATACTTGCTCATGCTTAGTGGTGAAAACCACTATTTGTTTTTTTTTATTTTTTGAGCAAGGGATTTGCTTAGTGATGAAAATCACTATTTATTTTGCATTGTTTTGGGAATTTGCTCATTTTGTGGAAGAGCAAGGGGATTGTTTGGGTAGGGGGGAGCTTGTCCTTTTTTCAATTCTTAGCATCCTAGACCATGCACATAATAATATGAGCAAGGAAAACCTTTCACTTAAGGTGACAAGGACCACTTTGTAGTGTCATATTTCCTTGTTCAGACTCGGATTGTTAATGTGTATAATTGTGTTGGGATTTTGAGATATGCAAGGTACTATCAAAACTAGACCTTACCTTCTAAAAGTCCAAGATAGCTTTCTACAAAATCTGAAAAGATAACTAGGGATGGTTGAATGACCAAAAAACCCTAGTATACACCCTATAGCAACTCATAAGTTGTGTTGAAAAACATAGTTACTCACAAGGGAAATATGAATGATAATGATGTGTGGATTCATGATTGACATACAAACATGGTGTCATTCGTAAGAATGTAAACACAACCTATCCTAATGCAAATGCAATGGATGAATATGCCTAATGCAATGCAACTAATGAGTGCATATAATGAAATGCATGATAACATAATGTAAATATTTTTGTATTTTAATGTTTTGTATTATTTTTGTGTTTTTATGTTTTTGTTTGGATTTTTTGATGATTTTTTGTTGTTTTTGTGATTTTTGATTGTTTTATGATTTTAGGGGGAAGGTGTGATACCTTATGTACCCCTAGTATGTGTGATGATCGATGGAAGTGGGGAAGGTGTGATACCTTCAGAATCCCCAATTTGCTTCATCGATTGTGATGTGGATGGTGGGGAAGGTGTGACACCTTGAAGACCCCCAATGTGCATTTTATCTGTTGCAATGTGATTGGCTTGGCTAGGAGGAGTGATAGAAATTGACTCCCCCTATTGTGGCATAGAATTTTATGAAATGCCAATGTCTTGATGGGGTAAAACAAGTGAACCATCTATGCGGAGCTCATTTTATTCTATCATCTCTTCGACTAGATTCTTGAATGAGTAGTAATTGTGGATGTCATGCCCATTTATACGATGATAGGTATAATAGAGGCTTTCATTGTTTGACCTAGGTTTAGGTGTTCTTGGTTTGATTTTTGGTAATGTGATTGCATGTGCCTCGTATAGTTTTTGAAATAGGGTTGAAGTAGTCATTGAAAATTTGATGTACTGGTGAGGTATCTTGTTAGGCTTATGAGGATGTGATTGACCTTGGGGTCATAGATGGGATGATGTGGCTTGAATTATGGTAGGTTAAGGTGAAGTGGGTGAACCATCTATGGGTGAAGCCTCCTTGTCAATAAGGTCTTGGACCACATTTTTAAATCCATAATAATTGTTAATGTCATGGCCCTCTATTCGATGATAAAGGTAAAAGTGATCCTCCCTATAACCCTTAGGTTTAGTCCTATTTGGGTCTAAAGGGCATATGTTTGGTAAGATGATTGCCTTAGCTTCTTGCAACTTTTGAAAAATGGTTGACATGGGCTCAGATAATGGAGTCCAAGTATGAAGTTGGTGCTTTAAATGAGGTGAACATGGTAAACCTATTTGATGAGGTGGTTGGGTTGTATGTATCTTAGTCACCTATTTAGGTTGCTCTACCTATTTTTTGGTGTAGGTAATGACTCATTAATTATGCCTCCTTGTTGATCCTCAGTAGTGAGAGGATTTCCTATTTGAAGTTGATTCTGATCGATCATGTCTTGTACTACTTTCTTGAAAGTGTAGCATGCTTGTATATCATGACCATTTTATCTATGATATAAATAGTATAAATCCTCTTTATATCCCTTGGGTTTTGGATGGTTTGGATCTAAGGGGTGAACCTTAGGTAAAGTAATGGTCTTTGTCTCGCATAATCGATTGAAAATCGATGCCAAAGATTCGGACAATGGCATGTAAATGTGAGGTGAACGATGTTGTTGCTTTTGCACCTAATTTTTTAGGGATGCATTTTGTGTTTGTGGTTGAGGCGGTTTAGCCTTGGATGTGATTTGTTGTTGGAGCTCCATGTTTGTGAGTTGATGCATGATTTTTTGCAAAGCATCATTTTGGTGACCCATTTGTGTCTCAACTTTGGCTAGGCGATCTAGAATATGTTGTAAGACTAATGGGGATGATGATTGCATGGTTGTTGATGCATATGAATGGCAATTGATAGATGATGTAGGTGCATTGAGTGTGGGTGCTAGAGGACCCTTAGGTAGATGTGAATCACAAGTCTCCATTATCTGAGAAGATGTGGATGTTTGTAATGATCATGTTTAGTGATTGCATCCACATGCTCTTATTTTTTACTTAATTCATGCTCTTGTTCCACTTTGGAGTGCTCAACTGTAATAACTTGAGTACCCCCATTTTGGTGTAAAGGATACACTTGTTCTTGCTCTTGTGAAGATGTTATGTGAAATGAACTAGGTGTGACTAGTTTCGGTGGTGGTAGCACTTTTGATGTAGAAGCAATGTTTAATGGAGCTACCAATTGTGTGGATTGATTTAGAGAAACCTGGTTCCCTATCATAACATTGACCACTCCCACAAACTCATGGGAAGATGTATTGGCATTTGGACAAGTCATGGATGTCTCATCAACTTGTCTAGGGTGATTTGCTTGTCCCCCATGTTTAGGTAAAGAATCGAGGATGGTATCGATGGGTGGCAACTTGACATGTGGTCAACCTAAATCCTTGATGGACTCAATGATAGGTGTAAATGTAATATTTTATGCTATGTACTCTCTAAGTTTAGTACTGGTCGAGTGAACTATGACCTGTGATGTGGTGGATGAAGATGGTATGATATGATCTGATTCATCTATAACCACCATGGGTTCTTCCTTTTTGGTAGGAGTGGGGATGTCCTTTGCTGACATGTTTGAGATGGCTATGGGAATATCTATGGTTGGATTTGTTGACTTATCCTTTCTTGGAGAAATCGAGGATGAAGGAGGAATGGTAGGAGAAATTGATGGTAATGGTGGTGGTGGAGGTAGTTCCATGATGAACCGTGGGGTTGCATCTAGACTCTGGATAAATTCATTAGGTTTAGTGTCTAGGTGTGTGGGTGATAGAGTAGGTTCCTATAGATGATCCACCTATTTTTAATACTTGAAAGGGTTTGGGTTGGCATGAACCACATGGACCTTACCTTCATGAATGTATTTGATGCGTTGATGCACTATGGATGGTATGCACTCCATGGCTCTCATCCATGGCCTTCCAAGTAGTATGTTGTACTATCTTGAACCCTCTAAGATGTAGCACAATGTAGGTACAATATTTTGTCCAACCTAAATGGGGAGGACTATTGTGCCAACTATGGGAGATATATCATCGTTAAATGCTTGCAAGGTGAATATGGATGTTGCAATGTGTGAAGGTAGGATGTTGAGATGCTTCAATGTGGTTGTGGTAATAATATTTATCGTGGAGCCCATGTCAACCAATACCCATTTGTAAGGGATCCTATTGATGCATGCGATGATGTGCAAAGGAGGGTCTGGTATATTTGTAGGCATGGGTTTGATCTCGTGATCCTAAAAAGTGATAATAGGATATTTGTACATTTGTATATGTCCCATGAATTTTGTGAAAGCATCAGGGTCATGGGGTTGCAACTCAATTGAACCCAAAATCTTCATGAGAGTTTCTCGATATTTGGGGGACTATTGTAGTAACTCGCTCATGGTCATGTTGGTTGATGGCACATGCAAACTTCACGTAGGCCCACTTTTGATTGTGACCATCGATTGAGGTGGTGGGCTTTGGATGGGAGTTCAGGGTGGCAAAGGCCGTGATGTAGAGGGAATGTGGATTTCCCTACTAGACCTCTCGATAGACTGGCTATGACTGGTAGTAGTCTGAGGTCGACATTGACTGACAAAATTATCCACTTGATCACGTGAATAACCCATTTGTGTTCTGGTGGTAGAAGTACTTTGGTGTTCTGATCCCCTATGTGAGGTGTTAGCTTCATGATGACTATCAGGGCATCGTGCGAGAATGATGAGATACTCAGGAATGTAGTAGATGTAACGATTATCAAGAATCATGCAAGAATGGTGAGATCCTCAAGAGGATTAGCTTCATGATGACTATCAAGATGTCATGCAAGAATGATGAGATCCTCGGGACTATAGTGAAAGTATTCAGGGCCTCTTCACAAGTTTTTTACTTCATCAACTCATGATTGAGCTCGGCTATGTGTATTTATCATGTTGTCTTGATTAAGAAAATAAAAGTAGACAAAATGATTATCTCTTTTAAAGGTTCTTTGTGTTTCCTAAAACTAGCTTGTGTATTTTGATTTGTTGTTTTATTGCTTTTCTCTTGTTCGAGTTTTTGATATTGTTGATGTAATACTCAAGTTGAAGGAATTTCACCTATTTCCTCTCACACACTAGGCCTAGTGATGAAGTCCAGGTTGTGAAACCCATCGAGATTTGGTGATGAAGTCCAAATCCGATGAGGGAGTCTAGGTCCTACCAGTTCCTCACCCAATTCACCTCGGTTAGTGATACACCTCTTTGAAAATATATGCGTGCTATATTCCTTAGCTATGATGGTTCTTGGAACTGGCCTTGGCCAAAATGGGGTGCAAAGAACCACAATGCAAGCTAACAAGGTGGTGATGAAGGCCACCATTGTTAGTCTTGATCAGTGGTTGGGCGTGACTTCCAACTCACTGATGTTTAATGTAAAATGTGATGTGTGTGTGGGTTCTTTTTATTTCATGCAAAAAGAAAAATGCAACATAAAGCAATCAATGATTTTTTGCTAATGCATGAAAGAACGTTTCAAATTTCCAAATTCTAAATAAGTACATTTTAATTTCAAAAAATTTGAAAGTGCAAACCCTAAATGAAGTTAGCCTTTAGATAGACATCAAGCAAGCAAACCCTAACAAGCAGTAAAATAGGGGCCATCTCTATGTAATACAGTCTATAGTAGAGGTCGTCTAACAGTAGAGCAATCAAAAATAGGATTTGTTGTACCATGGAGTGACCAACAGTATAGGTCATTGAACCTAGGAGTGGTCATAGATAAAAAGCTTAAAAATTGATTTTTTTTTAAATTTCTCTACCAAAACTTGAAATCCTATATTTTTTTGTGAAAAGCAGTAAATTCAAGTATAGTGATACTCATAGGTGTAGCCAAAATTCGATGAAGATGGTACCAATTTTATTTTTGAACTATGTTTTGAGGCCATCAAAGGGTAGAGCAGCTAGATTTGGAGGCTATAATAGGATCTAATAGCTAGTTCTACTAGCCATCAAAGGATATGGTGGCTGAGACTATGTGTAGATACCTAAAATATGTCATGTTTAGGAATATACACATATGGGAACATATGCAAACCATATGAACCCTCTTGGATCTCTCCAAGAGTAAGTAGTGGTCCTAACCACTCAAACATGGTAGTTCTAGCCCATCCAAGCTTGGCCACTCTCAAGAATATCAGACAACACACCTGGCTATTGAAGACTACAACGACTACACCTAGCCACTAGATACAATAGTGACTAGCACCATGCATATTCTGGCCATGAATACGGACCTAGATAAAATAGTCTAACTGCACCTTTGCATTGTTTGTGGATGGATTTTGGTGAGGAACTCCTTGATTTCCTCCTAACTTCCCATTCAAGGCTAGTTTGTGATTAATGCTTCCCACTCAAAATGGTCAATTGCATGCAATTTGGATGGAGGCTTCTCCATGAAACCAAAGTCCAAATATGATATAGAGGTCTACATATAGACTCTCCCATGAAAATAAAAGCATTCACAAAGTTTTAGATTCAAGTAGTAAAGCCCTATAAAAATGGATAACCAAGATACATCCCTTTGAGGAGCATTGGAGCAACATTCGATTGAGCTACTATCACATACTATTTTGTAGATTCATTGTTACCAACTACCAATCAATGTAGGGGACACACTAGGAAAACCTTGAACATTAATTGCAATAAAGAGGATAGCACAATAGCCCCTGAATCACAAGGAAAAGAGCTTCATATCATGGCCACTGTCTTGAACAGTGGCTTTCAGGCATATTTTAGGGTATAAATGTTATTTCCATTTTCTTTAGTCTTGATTCATTATTATTTAATTTTATTAGTTAAGTCATAGCTCAGATTTTCTTCCACTAACATATCTATTTTATATTTCTTAGCTTTACATGCATATATTATTTTGCTTATGCTTGTATTTCATTACTATTAGGATTATTCAAATCCATTAACAGAGACCTCATTTGGAGAGGCAGCCCACCCTACTAAGCATGCTTTATTATTTTCATGAGTGCAGGTATAGATCTTCAAGACAAAATTGATGTAGAAAGAGCATAAATATCCCTCTAGGACCAGATCTGGAGAAAGGGGCATCTATAAGCTCCCATACAGTTTTGTGTGTGGGACCAAGAGGCCTACATATACACATTATTCCCTTATGGGGAATACATCTGACTGCTACTCTATATTGTGATATTTGTATCAAAATGATGATTATCCCTAAGAGGGATGGAATTGTAATTGAGGATTTGAGATATCGATAAATAAAGCATCTTTGTTTGTTTTCTTATTTTTGTGTCGCATGTGCTTTTAGTACTTTCATTTTGTGCAAGTGATAATATACATTGATAAATCAAAATTGCAAGTAGGATAGTCGGGGTGTGCACCTCCCGAGATCGCACAGATGGTGATAGCTATCAGTGGCTAGAATCAGCTACTCTAGTCAAAAAAAGCCAATAGTAAAGATCAAACTTTTAATTACCAGAGCAAGATTTGAGGTTGGTTTCATCCTCTATTTTCTCTATGATTTTTTATCTATATTTATTTTCCCAAAATAGCAAGCAAAAATGTAGTTTAATTAGGGAAAAATTAAGAAAATGAAAATAAAACTTCATTGTATATTTCTTAGATTTCTTTAGTTTCCTCTATGTGCTACTAGGAACAACAAACCTATTCTTGTAATGTCTACCCTATTCTCTAGTTTTCTAGGATTCTGTGTGATTAGTATGCTTGCATGTGGCCCAACTAGTGGTTTTCCATTCATAAAGTAGGAAGTGCATTTCATGAAAATAATATAGAATAAATTAGATATGCATATTTCTAGAGAAAAAATATTAATTTTAGGCATGTAGTGATGTAAAGCATGAATATTGGTTGATTTATAATTTTATATTTCAAAATATAAAAAGAACCCCACACACTTGCACATTCTACAATAACATTGGTAAGGTTGGATTTCATCACTGAGCCCCAATTTAGACTAGTGATGTTGAAATTCATATCCTTCCACTGGCTTGCCCCTTATATGTACTTAGATAGAATAGAGAACTTTTTAGTTGGCACATGTCACTTGTGTTCAAACTATATCCCACTATTTCATAGCGGAAGGGGTAGGCAAACCCCTCACTAGGATTTAAGCGATGTACCCTAGAATATTTTGATAAATCATGTTCAACACTAGTGTTCCTAGTCTCCACTTTTATTGAGTTCCCTCATTCTAAGTCCAAACATGAACAAGAATTCAATATCAACAACAAATCCAAACACACCAAATAGTTTAGGGAATACGCTAATCCTTAAAAGAGATAAATACTTGCTTGTTTTGTTTACGTAATTTGGAAACTAATCAAGAAGATAATGCATAATCAGAATGGTGAACACATAGAGCAACCACCCTCAGTCCAATGCCAAGTGGTAAACTAGTGCTCCTCACACTAACAGTCACATTGGCATTGATCCGCCCACCCATAGTGTTGTCGGATGAAGTTCAGTAAGTCTTAGGGGTGACAACTCAACCCTTGGGGAGACTCCATGAGAAACCCTAGCAATATTTCCACCTCATTGTGCTTCATATCATAGACATGAGGAGGCCTCAATACCCTCATTGGCACATAGGAATGAGGAGTCTTCATGGTACCTCTCATCACATAGACAAGCAGAGGCATCATGACCTCCCTCTTAGTATTGATATGTGGAGGTATCCTGACATACCTCATCGCACATACATACAAAGGCTTCAATAATTTTGTCATCATGCCTATGTGAGGAATAATCAAGGCCATCCTCATACCATAGACACACAAATAGTGCAAGGCCCCAATCCTTGCATGATACACACAGGACAGATCAGCCCATTGAGGGGTAAGACATTTGGGCTACTCCTAGTCGTAGGCCTAGGACATATTATAGCCTCTTTGTAGATGGGAGGGTACCCTTAAACCATGATCTCATTAGTGCCAATGGTATTTTTTTGGATCAACTATGGAGAACCTAACAACTTGATGATTTGGATCGAGTTCCATCAAGATCTGCTTCGAGAAGTATTGATATCGAACATTCTACTTTAGGAAGTTTTCATAGCATAGCCACTAGATGTACCAATGAACCAGGTGAAGCTACAAAGTGACCCCGTAACACATACACTATGTCATATCATGAGGGTACTCAACCCATAACACAATACATAGAGCAAGTCACCCTAGTAAACAAAGACTAGCGTATAATAGGAGCCTCCCTAAGTGGCCTCAAAAACAAAACTCATTGCACAAAGTTAGAAAGACATGAGCCTTAAGTATTAGGTCACTCTGACCACCTACATGGATTGTAAGAGGAGCTATGTGTTGAGTGAGAACATGTAGAAGCTCTTAAGTAAGAAGAGCAAAGGAAGAGGCGTTTTCACCTATAAGAACAATTCTCAAGAGAAGAAAGAGTTGAGCATGAGGAGCTAGCAGAGAGGTTGGATCAAATAAACACACACATAGGTGGTAAGATATATCGACATGAGAGACATACCGATTCACAATAGGCAAGAAGCACTAGGCTAGAAAATGAGCATGCTCACCACAATTTACAACATTGAAAACACCTGGGCCTCGAACAATCACAATTCAATGAGGAAAGGGTAGGGATGGAAGACTAGGAATAGACATATCCTGAACCTCCATCCATGGTTATAGGATATGAGTATAGACATCCTAACCGAGCCAACATAGGATTACCTCCTTTACCACCATGAACAAACCTTCAAGAACATGAGATTATTTACTCGAAGGTATACCAAATGCTCACTAAGAGAGTCAAGTCACTTGAGAAGTAGGACACAAGTGAATATAATCTAACATTGAGTAAGATTCACAACCAACCTCTGTGTCCCTCAGTCCCAAGTCTAGCATATCCTAGGCACTTTGAGATGCCTAGGTTAGACAAGTTTAAGGGGGAGGGAGATGCGCAAGAACACATGACCAACTTCATGAATGTGTGCTTCCACCTTGAGAATAATGATACCTTGATGTTGAGGATATTTATCATGACATTCTTTGGTGTGGCAACACAATGGTTCAACCAGTTGCCCAAGCATAGCATCACCATTTTTGAGCAATTTGTGAATACGTTCCTTGAACGGTTTTCCTTTGAAACAAAGAAGAAGGTGAACCTATATGATCTGTCCAACTTGAAACAATATTATGGATGGACTATGGAGATAGGTGGAGAAAAATCATGGTAAACTATCATTCTATGTCCCCATATAGAAACTTGTCTAGATGTTCACAAAGAGTTGTACAAAGCACATTTCTTTGTTATTGTAGCTGTAGCAATATGAATATTTCAAATAAGCCTTGGCTCAATCCAATATTATTGAATATATTAAGGTTGATGAGGGATACCTTAAGCTTTCCAACAAGAAATAATGGAGCAAGAATAATCAGAATAACAAAAATAAGCAGAAGCAGGCCAAGCTTTCTCAAGTTAATCAAGTTTTATTGGCTGCACCAAAGGAGGGAAATGGAAAAAAACCTCAAAATTACCAGGCTCACCCTTCTCTAGTCAACTATGACCGTAAGAAAAATCAAGGCAAAAAAAAGAGCATCAACCACCTCACTAATATACGCCTCTAAACGAATCAATGCAGTCAATGTTTAATCAGTTGAATGAGGCACATAGGATAATATTTTCTAACATACAACTTATGTATCCTAATCATTCCAAGCCAAGGGGATATAGGGAAGATCAATACTACACATATCATAGGATATAGGGGTATTACATAGATAAGTGCATCGAATTAAATAATGTTGTACAAAACATGATTTAAAAGAGAGCTAAAATTTGACAACCCGCTAGCTCCTGATAATAGATACATGGGTATATACTGGAACTCATTTCCCAATCATGAAGTCCCTAGGGATCAGGGTGCCCAAGTTAACCAGGTCTAAGTCGATCCACCCATTTAGGGGTGCATACGAATGGTTGAGTTGGTGAACGTGGCACCCAAGAGTCTGAGATATGGGCAACCAAAACCTATAATGGCTCCCATAAATATTCCAATTGTACCTTGATAGAGATAGGTGCATGAAAACCCTCTAGGTACACAAACGAGACCTATGCTTACTATTCAAAGTAGACTAGAACAAATTCTACAAATGAATCTAGCTAATTTATCCATTTATGAGCTCATACAATAGTACCCTAGGCACAAGGAGACTTTAATGGAGATTTTTAGATCGATCGAGATCCATTCCCAGAACCCTGATGCATTCACATATTTTGTAGGTCAAGTACAATAGTTCCAAGAACCCATGATTCATTTTTATGATCACAAAATTAAGATAGTCCCTACTACCTCAACAGACCTACCTCTACATATTATTGCATCAATCAATGACATTCCATTCAAGTAGGTTTTGATAAATATAGGTGCATCGATCAACATCATCACCACTAAGGCTATAGGGTACTTGAATATCCCTAATTCCAACATCATTCTGACTTCCTACATGCACAGGGCTTTCAATGATACACTCTAATCCATAGTGGGTATGGTCATTTTACCTATAAAAGTAGGACATAAGGCCATCCACTTGATGTGTCATGTGTTAGAAATGGCAATGTAATATAACATCCTTCTAGTGCATACTTGGATTAGAGACATGCAGTGCATACCCTCAATCCTACACCAATGCATCAAGTATGTGAATGAGGGACAAGTTCACATGGTTCCATCTAATGAAGAGCCATTCAAGTACGTGCATCAAGTCTACCTACTAGGGGATTTTATCCTACCATCAATGTACTTGTACATAAGGCCTTCATCCCAAACCACGTAGCCAGGAAGCAAAAATAGATTAGTGCGAGGTGACCCATCCACATCGGCACCACCTCCTACATCCAAAGCTACTGGTGCTTCTAAAAAACCTTCAAGAAATAAGGCAAGAGATAAATAGAAGCTGAAGGTGCCCCTGGTGGAAGAAGGACCCAAGGAAATTATAACCATAGCAACCGTAGGAGTCCATTCTCCCATGGAGGAGGAGCATTCCCAAGAAAAAACTGAGGAGGAACCTCAACCTACCTCACTTGCATCATCAACAACATCATCTATACCATAGGTGACAATTCACCTAGACAACATAGAACTAGGTGAATATCTTGTGTATAACATAACTTTCATGCCAATCATTGAGTCTACACAAGACATGGGGCGACCAAGAGTCCCAAGTTTGCTAGTAGGGATAGTGGTTCCTTTGGGGGTGCCACCCAACTAGACTAATTTCATATATGCTGGTCTAGATTACACCCACACTACTCTTGATATGGAAAGATACGAGGATGAACATTTCACCATGAATTTTCATTACTTGTCGAATCTTGAGTTCACTCTAAAGTACTTTGGATAGTATCACTAGTAAGGCTAGGGCCTACGCCTATATGAGTAGGGGCATTGACTACCATTTCAATCATAGTACCAACTACATACTGATATATGTGGTTTGGACCATCGAATTTTGGGCCATGATGACTCTTTGGAAGTATCCCTATACAGATAAAGCATTGGGTTTGGGAAAGAAATTGACTGGAACCCCTATCAACCCCTCGTAGAAACTACTTGGGTGATGGGTGGGTTTCGATGGTCAATGTTGCACCACCTTATCTGTATCACCCTGAATCCTCTCTTGAAGTGCCCCCATCAAGATCCATCCTATGGGAGGAGGATCCAATGCATGGATATGAGTGATAGGAGTATGATTATGTTCCAAGCGAGGATGAATATGGAACCATCCTGGCCTACCATGGGCCTCGGTATATGCAGAACCTCACTTGGATAGGCCACACAAAAAGTGGCTACATCTCATATGAGAGTGAATACATCTCATATGAGGGTGGATACATGTTAGATAAAAGTGGCTATGAGTCGAAGGACTCAATAGAGATGGCCTACCTATGGCCTAGACATACGAGCCACATCATTGGGCCAAAGACAAACACCAATGGGTTCTTCATAAGTAATGATGACTATGAAGACAATACCAAAATGTCTTATCTAGGGCATCAGTAGGCAAGTCACCATCCTATCCTAGGGCTAGAAAATAATGCAAAAAACTTATGGATAAGTGATGATGAATTTGAAGATGAAACCGAGATAGTTTATCTTGGGCCTCGACACTTGCAACTAGTCAATCTACTTGTGGAGAGAGAAGCGAAACTCTGTGTCATTGATCCTAATATTCATTTCCTAGGTAGACTAGTAAACCTAGATGAAATTCATCGTATGGTCAAATTGAATCCACCCACATTTAGAGAGTAGTTTTTGCCTAATGATCCCATCATCTCATATTTCCACAAACTAGATCCTAAGATCCCTATGCCCCCAAATCCTCATTGTAAGTATGAAGGATGCACCCAAGATATAGAGTTTCACCCACATGGTCCTAGAGATTTCATTCCATCCATCAATATTATCTTCATTGATTTGACCACTCCACTCCATAACCCAGAAGATCCTACAAAACCATTATGTATTAAGTTAGATGATATCGATTGAGATCGCATTGACTCACCCCTAGAGCTTGAGGATTTCTTCCCTAATGAAGGGATGCTACAACCATTTCATTTTGTGTAAGGTTGTACACATGATGTCTATCATGTTGGTCTTAGCCTTGAGTCAATGGGAACCATAAATCTAATAGATGAAATTCATTTAATACCCACTCCTCACCAACTTGAGGATGGGTCCCATATGGCAATAGAGGAGACTTTCAAGGTGGACATCAGCAATGACCCTTTTCAACCAAAGAAATTCAAGTTAAGAGAAATATTATCACTAGAAGAACATGCCATCATAATTCCTCTATTGAGAGAGAGACAAAATATCTTTGCTTGGACCTACAAAGACATGTCGGGTCTATATCTGAATTTGGTTGTCCACAACCTGTCGATAGACCCCACAAAGAAGCTAGTCAAGCAAAAGCTCAAAAATATACATCTAGCCATCACTTTGATGGTTAAAAACAAGTTGCAAAAACTATTGGATGTAGTATTTATTGTTCCTATCGACTATCTAGAGTGGGTATCAAACATGGTGCCCATAGAAAAACCTGATGGTAGAGTCCACATTTGCATGGATTTTAGGTATCACAAGGAAAGTCCAAAGAATTCATTCCCATTTCCCAACATAGATGCTCTTGTATATGCAACTACAGGTCATGAGATGCTCTCCCTAATGGATGGTTTTTTTGGCTATAACCAGATTTGGATTAAACCTGAATACCAGCATAAAACCGTGTTTACCACTCCATGGGGACATTCTATTCCAAAGTAATGCCATTTGGCCTTAAAAATTTTGGTGCCACATATTAGTGGGCTATGACATAAATTTTCCATGAATAAATGCATAAGATCTTGGAAGACTACATCGATGATTTTTTAGCCAAGTCATTGTTGCATGAAGAGCATGTTGAATCCCTCACAAATATCTTTAATCTCCTGATTGAGCACAATGTCAGGTTGAATCCCAAGAAATGCATATTTGGTGTAACTTTTGGAAAAATATTGGGATTCATCATTTCTAAATGAGGCATCAAGGTAGACCCAGCAAACATCAAAGAAATAAGAAGCTTATAGGATAAAGTAGCATCCATAAAGTGATTTATCACACAACTATCAGACAAATATCAACCCATGAATCGACTATTACATATTGGGGTCCCATTCCAATGGGATGAAGAATGTCAGCAAGCTTTTGATGATATCAAAGAGTACCTGGAAATACCCCCAGTTTTAGCTCCACCAAGGCTAGACATGTCATTCCTGTTATATATATCCACTATAGATTTTTCTTTAGGCACCATGTTGGCTCAAAAGAATGTGCAATACAAAGAGCAAGCGATATATTTCATCATCCGCACCCTAGTGAGCTACAAAATTGGATATGCATACGTAGATAAGTTGTGCTTAGCGATGGTCTTTGCAACCAAGAAATTGTACCACTACATGTTGAGCCATACTATATATGTAATATCCAAGCAAAATACATTGTAGTATATGATGAGCAAGACATATCATAATATATGTACTATAAAGTGGATCATGTTATTGATGGAATTTGATTTGGAATTCTTAAGCCAAAATTCCATCAAAGGACAAGTCATAGCTAATTAGCTGGCTAAGGTGCTTCTTCAAAAAAATAGTTCCCTTACCATAGAGCTTCCTGATGATGTAGTATTTGCACTATCAAAAGCACCCAAACCCAAATAAATAGAAAAATAAGCTGACATAACTTTGTTCTTCGATGTTTTAAAGTGTGAGAAGGGAGGCAGTGTAGGGATTATATTTTTCATGCCACAAGGTGCTCCAATGACCTTTTCATTCAAGCTAGAATTCCCTTACAACAATAACAACACCAAATACGAGGCCCTAATATTGGGTCTTCAAACAACCATCACCATGAAAATCAAGAGGCTAAATATCTTCAATGACTCCCTCCTCATAGTCAACCAGGTCAAAGGACTATTTCAATGTTATGATCCAATCCTAAAATCTTACAAGGAGCTTATTGATACATATCTAGCCAAACTAGAATGGTACAACATTGAGACAATCCCTCAATCATCGAATAGATTCATAGACACCATGGCATCTTTGGGATCCTTGATTCCTCAAAATCCATTTGATGATTTCACTACCATTCATGTCAAAACACTCTCACATTTAGCTATCTAGTGATGGGCTGTCGTTAAGCACATCATTAATTCTCAATGAATTTATCAATCCAGGGTGGTGTCCAAGGCTATTTACGAGAGAAAGTTCAAGCAGGGTTGTAGTTCAGTTCATTTGGAAGAAGCAAGTCTTATTGGTGGAATTGATTGTGTGGGGGTTTTGTGTCACTTCTACCCCTAAATTGCATAAATTGAACTTTAATCTATTTGCAAGAATGAAAACTAATTGCTAATTGCATAAATGAAACCCTAGTTACAATTGCAAGAATGAAATCTAATTAAATTGCAGAATTGAAACTCTAGTTATAGTTGCAGAATTGAAAGTCTATTTAATCTTGCAATAATTGAAATGAAGCATAAAAACTAGATCCTGTCAATGCTCTGTAACAGAAGGTCGTCAATCTTCTATGCAGGGTTTTGACAGCAAAAATAAGAATGCAGGGAAATTACAGAAAACTTGTAAATTGCTGGAAATGGAAATTTGCAGTGAATTGGAAAGTTGTTGGGAATGAAAAGAATAACCAGATCTACCACTAATCATATCACAAAAACATTATGAACAAGAATTAAACAACTAGGAATGTTAGTTGTGCAAAAGAATGAAAATGACAAGTTCACAACTTATTCTATTGTAGCAAAATCAGAATAAAAACCTGTCTGTCAGTCCTCCTCCTAGGTCTGGAAGTGGCCAGCCTCCTTTCTCAGAAGAAGGTTTGAATTCTTCTTTAAGTCTTACTCACACTCAGACATAACAAAATAAATGGAATGAAACTGCACTTTTATTGCTTCGAAACATAATTACAATTCTGCTGAAATCATTACATGTCTGAAATCACTATTCTATTATCTCCCTATTTATTTTCTATCTCCTCTATCTAATCTAATATAATCTAATATATAATATCTAATAGCTCAACCTGGATGGGAGCTATCTTTTATAGATGCCTAAAATCTAATTACAAACAGAAAATATGTTGTTCTTGATATCCTGCAGAATTTCCTGGGTTTATCCTAGAAGAGGATCAATTTGATCTTTTCCATAAATGGTGGCTTTGGATGGCAAGGATGGCAAAGTTAGATGGGAGATATTTTCCCTTAACTTTATCAACCTTCTTATCCCCTTTTCCACCGCCAAAAGTCAGTCAACAAGTCAAAAAGTACATTCTATTTTCATTCCGAAGATAAGTGGCTCATTTCGAAGATACTGCAATTCTCATTCCGAAGATCCGCTCATTTCGAAGATACTGCAATTCTCATTCCGAAGATCCACTCATTTTGAAGATACTACAATTTTCATTCTGAAGATCCGCTCATTTCGAAGACACTGTGTTTTCTCATTCCGAAGATATCTGTTCATTCCGAAGACACTGTGTTCATTCCGAAGATCTTTAGAATGACCAACTGTGTTGACTCCAAATGGTTTTGGCTGCATTTCTCAGGTGGATTAGCCCTCAGGATCAGATTGCAATAGTCTTCATTCTTCCTTGGATGTGAATTCCATGCCTTGCCATTCATTGGCAACTTGCTGGAATTTATATGGAAAAACTAGTTTTCTACTGCACAGTAATAAGTCTTTGTACTATTTGCTGAATTTAGAGAAACTAATGCTTAATGATCATCAAAATAAGACTACTGAAGTGCTTTTGTCAACCTAAGCATGACAAGATAACATAAAACTATACAAGAACTGTTAAAAATCAGAATATAATGTCCTTAACACTTCAATCATGCAAACAATTAATACACAACATATTAAATCAACTTAACTAGCATATAAGATAATTCACAAGAGTTTTAGGCAGTTTTAACTATTTAAAACATGCTATAAATGAGGCTTATCCAGGCCTCATCATTCCCCCCAACTTATATTAATGCATGCCCTCATGCATTGCAATGGGCTATGGAGTCACAAATGTCCATACTCATATTCCATGTTTCATAGAACAATTTAGTGCCTGTGTAATTTCTCATGAAGGTTTCTGAGTCATTATTCAAACTGATCATCTGGTTGGGAATCCTCTTCAAAATAGGAGGGAACCAGAGTAATGATGGTTGGAGGCCTGAATCTGAGACCTACCCAATAATGTTGCATAAAGGTATTTCTCTGGATTGAGAAGGCAATGCCTCAGAATGGAAGGGCACTCGCTTCAAAGTGGAGGGGCACTACTTCAGAATGAGCACCTATGTCTTCATCTTCCCTAGATAATCCAAGTAGTAACTGAACCAAATCCTCCTCTTTATCTGATGTAGTTGATTGTTCTTCAACTTGTGACAACCTGCTTTTTAGTTTCTCCACTTTCTGCTATAATTCTCTAATTTTCTTTTCATGTTTTTCAATAACATCTTTTCTTTCCTCAATCCATCTCATTTGTATTTTTATAACACTCTTGGCTGCTCTCAGTTGTTTTGTGATGTCCACCTCCTCTTCTTCGTTTGACTCAGAACCTAATACTGACAAATCAACTGCAGTTTGCTGCTCAACAATGATCTCATCCTCTGCTTCAGACCCCTACTCCTGTACAGGAGGTTCCATGAAATTATCTATGATTACATCCAAATTCTCAGTGGCTTGTTGCACTTCTATGACATCAGGGCTATCCTGTCTGGTCTTCTCTTCAATCATTTGTTCTTTTATCTCTTTTTGTTGGAGTCTTGCAGACCTCCTAGTCCTTAATGTATATTTTCTCTTCTTGCCCTATTTTCTTGTGGTAACAGGGGCTGTAGGGATAGCTTCAGGCTCTTCACTGGGAACTTCACTCTCCTATTCTGACAGATAAATAACATCTTTAGAAAAATGAACCCTCTTCTATTTTATTTTTCTGCTGTCAGTTTCAGCCCTTCTCTTCTTAGTCTGTGAGGTTGATGGTTCTAGAGAAAAATGCTTTGTTGCTTTTGCTTGGTGTGTTTCCTTCTCTGCAATAGCATTTTTTTTAGCCTTTTCTTCTTCCTCAGTAGCATATTTTTTATAGCAACATCTGTATCCTCTTCTCCTTCATCTTCTTCTTCAAAAACTACATTAGTCAGGGTAGAATAAAACCTATTAAAGCTTCTAGGGTTTCCCCTAAAATGATGTTGGCACACCAGTTTAATAAGACCATGATGATGAGGGCTCCTTTTTTCCTCTTGATAATGTTTTGCCATGCTCTGTAGTTCTTGGTGCAGGTATGCTGGAAAATTCACTCTAAATTTAGGTTGTTGCCTACCATGCCTGAGGTGGTTTAAAATTTTGAAATGATGCCCTGACAAAATTACATACTACCCTTCACAGGTTGAAAAATCTGGTAACCCATGTGGTTACGTTATTCCAGGGTTCTTGTAGGCTGGCCCTTTTTCATTTTTCACTTCATTTCTCTATTCTGATGCTGAGAAGACTGCTCTCTTCTGCTGCTAGGTCACTGATTTCTGGTTTCTACAGAATTACAGGGTTTGCTCTTGTTCTTCTTCAGAAAGAACTTTTAATTTTTTTTTACTTTTCCTTGTAATCATTAGCAAATATGTCTTCAGAAAGAAAATATGGCACACTTCCTTATTCTGTGCTCTGAACACCTAGCCATCAATCATTGGACATCCTTGCCATCAAATTTTCTTTACTATTTTTAGGTCGTCCATTCGCAAGCCAGCTGACATGTGTCAATGATCACATGGAGTAAAAAATTCTGCTGACTATGTCTTTTTCTCCCTCCTTGGATGCCACATGGAAATAGACTGTTAAATCTTCATTCCAAAGATTTTGTTTCATTTCGAAGACTAAGCTGGGCATTTAATCCGAAGATAACCTCATTCTGAAGATAAACCTTCATTCCTAAGACACACCTTCATTTCGAAGACAAAGGCTTCATTCCGAAGATACCACGGTTATTGAAGATACAACAGTCATTCTAAAGACATAGTAGAAACCAACATTTTTCTCTTTCTCCAAGCATGTTTTGTGTATGCCAACTCTTATGAACACTTTTATACTAATGGTTAATTGTCATATACTATATATCAAATATTTACAATGAGAAAAGTGCAAGAAACATATATACCTGGTTAAAACAAGTTAATGCAAGTTTTGAAAGATGACTGTTTCTGTTGATATTCTGCTGAGGCTTCCTGCAACACTTCAAAAACAAGTGCAGTTGGTGAATTTGTACAATGGTGACTCAGAAATTTCAAGGTTATGCATGCCAAAAAACTGGTTTTCATGCATACCAACTCGATAGCGCCTTAGAAAAAGGTTTTCACTGTTGAGTTATTCATTTTTCTCTTTTTTTCTTGGTTTCCTTTTTTTTTCCTCTCCTTTTCTCTCTCTTTTTTCTTGATTCTAATTATGCCCATGAAGGATTTCATGATTTCCCTGAAATCATGCCCATGAAGGAATTCATAATCAGAATTTATTCATCTTTTTGTTTTCTACTTTTTCTGATTTTTTTTATTTTTCTTTTAAGATTCAAAGATATGATCATTTGGAATCTTCATCAGAAGAAGAAGCCTCTTCTCACAAATGTAACTATGTGAAATACCGAGCAAATTCCACCTTTGTTAGTGGTTTATGGTACAACTGTAAAAGATGTCCATTCACCACTAATATCCTCCTTAAATCATCAACTAAAGAAAGTTGAACAACTTCATTCTCAAACTCCCCTGGTTCATCCTTGCTACTCTTAATGTGATCATCATGCCACATTTTCCATTTTTGTTGAGTGAACTCTATTTGGTGAAGTGCTTCCAACCAAAGTTCATCAAATGCATTCAACTGCAAAATTTGTTTTTTTTGTACCTGCAACAACTCAATGCCAACTGCTAAAGATGCATAAAATGTTAGTAAAGCATTAGGATGTTGCACCAATATATCAAACAAATTTGCTCCCTGGTTTTTAGTCAACCAACTATTGTTGTTCAAAGGTTGTTTTGGTTGTATTTCAGTTTGTTTTGTACCAGGCTGATTTGAATTGGTTCTTGGAGAAACATTTTTATTTACAACAATGGAGGCCAAAACTAAAGTATTCTTTTCATTTTCCTTATGTGTTCTAAGAAACTGTGGGCTTTCTGTACAATCATACTTAGGTGTAATAAGTTTACCCGAAAGCAAGTTAACTAATTTTCCACCTTTTTGTATGGTTTTAGGATATACTTTCTTCTTTTTTCTTGGTTTTCTAAAACACATTTCTTGAACAATCCTATTAATGATTGGTACAACTTGAGGTAAAGGGATTGTAATAGTTAAATGTTCTAATTCCTTTATCAAATCTGATTGTGAAGATGTTATTTTTGATATCTCGGATCTGTTCAAAATATGATACTTTATTTGATGAGGTATCTTGTTCTTCTTGATGTTGTTTTAGTGTGGATTTGTTTTCATGTTCATTCTTTTTAACTTCACTTTCTACACTGATAAGTGGAATAGGTTCAAGCAGTGGTTCACTTGAACACAACTGAGTTTTAACACAATCACTAACATTTATTAGGGTTGTATTTTTTGATTCAACCACAGAGACAGGGGTTACCTGTTTAACATGATTTGGACTGACCACAAGTTGAGTTGAAAATAGAGGTTGTTTTAATTTTTGTTGTTGTTGTCCATGATAGAAATTATGGATATAATTAGGCAACAAATTTGATTTTTGTTTTTGACAATGTTGCTGCCCTTTGTACAGATTTTGATGTTGTACCCATTGATATCCCTGTAATTTTGGCTGCAACCATGGTGGATGTTGTTGATTCCATTGTTGTTGCATCCATCCATGTTGAGACCATGCTTGGGAGTATGCCCATGGTGGTTGACTCCAACATTGTTGAAGTGGACCTGAAGCAGACCATGGCATATACCAAGGATTATTTCCCCAATGTGCAGGAAATTGAGAAGCATTCTGATATGGAAATTTATGAAAATTATTCCCTTGTCCTTGTCCTACAAAATTGATTTTTTTCATAGGTTGAGACTGTTTTTCAAAGACACTTTTAAGTTCTGGCAATAAACTACACTGATCCGTGGGGTGTCCTAATTGACAAATGCTACATGTAGCAGGTATAAATATTTTGTTCAAAGGACAATCATGAAGAGAGTGTTGCTTTTTACATTCTGAACAATAGATGGTTGAAGATTCAGTAGATTCATTTTTTTCATCTAATGTTCTATCATGTACTAAAATATCAGCCTCTTTCATGCATTCTTTCAAATCATGTTTTTCATTACCAATTCTGTGTTTTCTATGCCTTGAATGAGAGTAATTTTTACAGAGTTTAATAATTTCCTGAAATTTAAGTGCATTTGTATCTCCTCTTCCCAAGATATCCAATGCATCCCTAGATTCATCTTGTAGTCCCCTTAAGAATATGACTTTGCAAATTTCAGGTTCAACACTTCCACATCTCTTATGAACAAAAGAAAATTTGTCTATATAATCTTCTAAGATTTCATTTTCCTCTTGTTTCATTGTAAGAATTTCATCATTTTGATTCTTGACTTGACAATATTCTTGGTATCTCTCCAAGAATATGTTTTCCATCTCATCCCAAGTTCTAATTGAGTCAGGTGCTAAGGTGATAAACCATCGTAGAGCTAACTCTTTAAGAGTGGAAGGAAATAGTTTGAGCTTTTGATTGTCATTAGTGTAATCATGAGCTTGACATACAATTTTAAACTCAAACAAAAACATATCAGGATCTTCGGATGTAATTCCCTTGAAAGTTGGTAATATTGCAGGTGAAATGACCTTCATGGGAGCATTTTGATTAAGATCTAGTTGGATGGGATTTTGAAAAGTTCTGGCAGGTGCACTAGTTGCACTAGGGTGGAGCACATTGTTGGCTCTACCTTGATTCTCTTGTGAGCCTTCCATTGTAGGTTCCCAAAAACAATTATAAATCTTGTCAAATTTTCCTGATTGTATGGATTTGTCAAGAGAAAATGGTGTTGAACTACTTAATTTTCCTCCTTGTAATGATTTCTCAAAGGATCTTGCAATGGTGGAAGTGGATGATTGGGATTCTTTGAAAATTCCAACATTTTTGGAAATAAAAAATTTAGACATTTTTGACATAATTTCAACCTCTTGTGAAATTTTTCTTCTTGTGGTTTCTTGCTTATTTCCTAAATGGACTGAAATACAATTTACCAATAACAATTACTTATACCAGTCATTACATTCATATTTTACTCTAAAATTCACAACTTAGCATATTTAATAATTATTGGACTGCTTTTCACCTTCTAACAACACCGTGTTCCCCGACAATGGTGCCAAAATGATGGGTAGTCGTTAAGCACATCATTAAATCTCAATGATCTTATCAATCCAGGGTGGTGTCCAAGGCTATTTACGAGAGAAAGTTCAAGCAGGGTTGTAGTTCAGTTCATTTGGAAGCAGCAAGTCTTATTGGTGGAATTGATTGTGTGGGGGTTTTGTGTCACTTCTACCCCTAAATTGCATAAATTGAACTTTAATCTATTTGCAAGAATGAAAACTAATTGCTAATTGCATAAATGAAACCCTAGTTACAGTTGCAAGAATGAAATCTAATTAAATTGCAGAATTGAAACTCTAGTTATAGTTGCAGAATTGAAAGTCTATTTAATCTTGCAATAATTGAAATGAAGCATAAAAACTAGATCCTGTCAATGCTCTGTAATAGAAGGTCGTCAATCTTCTGTGCAGGGTTTTGACAGCAAAAACAAGAATGCAGGGAAATTACATAAAACTTGTAAATTGCTGGAAATGGAAATTTGCAGTGAATTGGAAAGTTGCTGGGAATGAAAAGAATAACCAGATCTACCACTAATCATATCACAAAAACATTATGAACAAGAATTAAACAACTAGGAATGTTAGTCAGTGCAAAAGAATGAAAATGACAAGTTCACAACTTATTCATTGCAAGCAAAATCAGAATAAAACCTGTCTGTCAGTCCTCCTCCTAGGTCTGGAAGTGGCCAGCCTCCTTTCTTAGAAGAAGGTTTGAATTCTTCTTTAAGTCTTACTCACACTCATACATAACAAAATAAATGGAATGAAACTGCACTTTTATTGCTTCAAAAACATAATTACAATTCTGCTGAAATCTATTACAGGTCTGAAATCACTATTCTATTATCTCCCTATTTATTTTCTATCTCCTCTATCTAATCTAATTAATATAATATCTAATATCTAATAGCTCAACCTGGATGGGAGCTATCTTTTATAGATGCCTAAAATCTAATTACAAACAGAAAATATGTTGTTCCTGATATCCTGCAGAATTTCCTGGGTTTATCCTAGAAGAGGATCAATTTGATCTTTTCCATAAATGGTGGCTTTGGATGGCAAGGACGGCAAAGTTAGATGGGAGATATTTTCCCTTAACTTTATCAACCTTCTTATCCCCTTTTCCACCGCCAAAAGTCAGTCAACAAGTCAAAAAGTACATTCTGTTTTCATTCCGAAGATAAGTGGCTCATTCCGAAGATACTGCAATTCTCATTCCGAAGATCCGCTCATTTCGAAGATACTGCAATTCTCATTCCGAAGATCCGCTCATTTCAAAGATACTGCAATTTTCATTCCGAAGATCCGCTCATTCCGAAGACACTGTGTTTTCTCATTCCGAAGATATCTGTTCATTCCGAAGACACTGTGTTCATTCCGAAGATCTTTAGAATGACCAACTGTGTTGACTCCAAATGGTTTTGGCTGCATTTCTCAGGTGGATTAGCCCTCAGGATCAGATTGCAATAGTCTTCATTCTTCCTTGGATGTGAATTCCATGCCTTGCCATTCATTGGCAGCTTGCTGGAATTTATATGGAAAAACCAGTTTTCTGCTACACAGTAATAAGTCTTTGTACTATTTGCTGAATTTAGAGAAACTAATGCTTAATGATCATCAAAATAAGACTACTGAAGTGCTGTTGTCAACCTAAGCATGACAAGATAACATAAAACTATACAAGAACTGTTAAAAATCAGAATATAATGTCCTTAACACTTCAATCATGCAAACAGTTAATACACAGCATATTAAATCAACTTAACTAGCATATAAGATAATTCACAAGAGTTTTAGGCAGTTTTAACTATTTAAAACATGCTATAAATGAGGCTTATCCAGGCCTCATCATCTAGCATGAGGCTTTTGATAACAAGGAATCATTCAACATAATCCATATCGAGCCATACCATGACTGGTTCTGTAAAGACAAATACTTCTTAAAGAAGGCACCTTGGGGGTCCTTGATCTCTCAAGGTCCTATGGGGAATGGTACCACTATTCACCATAAGGTTGTTTCTCAACATGTATTTGTGCAAATAAAATTGCCTAAGAATAAATTCATCTTATCTATCGAGGTTGTAGCCTATCAGGATTAGCTATCCCAATTACAAGACTTCCTTAAGCTTGGAATTTTTCCACAAGGACTATCACATGTTGAGACATGAGCATTCAAGCAAAAAGCAACTAGATATATCTTTCTAGGAGGTATATTATATTTTCGATGCTACGATGGAGTTCTCCTACATTTATTAGAGCCCCAAGATTCAGCTTGGGTGATTTTACAAGCTCACAATGGTACATGCGGTGGCCACTTCAACGACATTGCCATTGCCAAGTGCATTATTCAAATGGGCTATTACTGGTCCACCATGGAGAAGGATTGTTGTGAGTATTTCAATAAATGTATTAAATATCAACATCATGTAAACTTGACACACTTGCCATCTCAATCCTTACAACCCATTCAGGCAGCTTGGCCTTTTTATCAATGGGGTTTCGATCTAATTGGAAATATTTCTCCCCCATATTTTAGTTGGCACACGTTCATCTTAATAACCATATAGTAATTCATCAAATGGGTGGAAGTGTTCCCCCTAACCTCAAAAATTGGTCCTTAGATTACGGAGTTCATACTTCACAATATCATTTATCATTCTGGGACACCCTTCAATATAATCTTGGATAATGGTCCGTCATTCAAAATAAAAATGTGTAAGCTCTAACAACCAAATATAACATTCAACATAGTTTTACGATACCATACTATCTATAGGAAAAAGGGCAAGCATAGGCCTCAAACAAGACAATAGTATCCATCCTAAAGAATATGATGAAATAAAATCATAAGGATTGGCATCTATAGTTACCCTTAGCATTATGGGCTTACAGGAATAGCATACGGAAGCCTACTAGGGCAACACTATTTTTTCTTGTGTATGCACTAAGGCCATTATGCCTCTAGAGTTGGAAATTCCAACATTGCACATCACATTGAAATAGTTCATCAATGATGACACTGCGTGACAAGATCACATGGATCAATTGACCCTCCTGGATGAATGGTGCATAAATACCCTTGAGCACCTTCAGGTTTACTAGGATCATCTAACACAAGCTTATAACAATAAAGTCCATCTAAGAGACTTTAAATTTGGGGATCTTGTGCTTAAAGAGAACCAGTAGAACTCAAATCTGCCATCGCATCTACGAGACAAATTTACGACCAATTGGATAGGTCCCTATATCATATCAAAGAATATTGGAACTAGGGCATATCACCTAAAAATGCTATAAGATGTTGAGGAGCTAGAGCCCCACAATATCATTCATCTAAAGGCATTTCACACATAAATCAATAAAATATCAAAAACATTCTGTATCACTCCAAATTTTTTGCATCCTTACCCTCAGGCTATAGGATCCATGCCCGAAATGGGGATGCGAGAAGGATGGGACAATACCTCGGACTGAGAGGCCCTTTGAAGGTCCCGCCTCTCGGGGAGGGGTATAAAGGTGAATTTTCGATGGATGGTGGGTTCACCAGGAAACTTTTGAGTGGCAGTTTCCACACCTAGGTTGATAGTGAGTTTGATGTGTTCATTTTGTACTTTAATCATTCAATTCCTAGGTTTGGCCAAGATGAATCTAAACTATTCTATATGCCAATACTGATTTAGATAAATACAAAAAATAGGAATAAATGCTAACACAGAGAATATGCTAAAGAGAATAGAACATACCTGATTTCGGATGTTTGATGAAGGTTCTGAGTTTTGTAGCAGTCCAAATCATCTCAACTCGTACGTAATCATCTGAGATCAGACGAGATCATCGTTAATCTGATGAATTCGTCAGACGAATTCGTCAAAAACCTGCAATCACAGAAATAGATACAAAATACCAAAATGCAACTGCCAAAAACAAAGGGAAACGATAGAAATAACAGTAAATTTGCCTATATGATAGATCCAAATAGCAATTACAGAGGAAATGCAATAGATTTAATGATTTATTTTGATTTTATCATGTATTTATATTAAATGAGGTGAACTCCAAGATGCATAGATATAATAACTAAGATAATGCAGGAATATAATAAGAAAATGCTAAAAAAGCTAAGGAAATGCAAACTCTGGACTCTGATTGCCCCCAATCTGGACTACAGTCAGGATCACCTCCAATCGTACGAGATCATCTGCGCTCTCGACAAGATCGTCCGAAATAGTCTGGAATCACTTGCGACGATCCGATCTTGCTCCGACTGAAAAATAGTGAAGTTCCTGCAAGAAAACATGAAATACCGAATGCAAATGATGGTGTGAGGATGCTCTGAGGTGTGTGGAAGTTCAGGGAAGTTTAAGCAAAGTTTCAGGCAGAAATTCAAGGGGAATCAAGGGGATAAACTGAGAAAATCTTAGTTTATATAGGATTAGGGAGAGGTTAGGAGGTTGGGGATCATCCCAATCTGGGAGATCTCCAACGGGGGAATCTCCAACTGCGCAGACGCGCTTCTGCCCAAGTTGGAGAGGCTATTGAAACAGAAGCTAATTATGAAAATTTGGTTTTGGGACAAAATCATCTGGACGTTCTGTCCATGATGAATTCATCAGATCTGGGATGATTTCGTCTAATCTACGATGATATCGTCCAACGGTCAAAACAAATCCTAAAAATGGCACGAAAAACGAGGAAAGCAGTGGTTAACGGTACTTTGGAGGTTAAAATTTGAATTTTTATCTTTTTACTAAGGTTTAACCGTGCCAATTTTAGGGTGCTACATTTTGCCCCCTCTTTAGCGAATTTTTTGAAGAAAATGCGTTAAAGACGAGTTCTTCCCATTTTACGAGAAAGCAAAAATGTACTCAATTTTTTAGACGACGATTCTTGGTCGAATCGTACGACTGCTCACTATGGTGCCCCCTCCGTGTTTTTACCCAAATCGAACGTTTGAGGTAAAAACGCGAAAAAGCAAAATTAAAATGAAAAATGTTGTTGGTTTTGAATAAAATTAAGAAAAATAGGGAAAACCCTAATTCATTTTTTACTATTCATTTTTACTGGTTTTAGAGCTCTGCAAAGAGAAACAATGGTGGAGACAGCGCACAGAGCGACAGAGGTCCGGCACGGGCTACGGGTAAGGATCTAATCCTAGTAGATTAGGTTTGATTTTACTTTGTGCAATTTTTTTTTTTAAATGTTGATTGTTTGGGGCATCGCGGCCGTTTTTAGGCCGTCGACGCCGTCGGGATGAAATCGTCCCTATTTCATCGAAATCGTCCCTATATCGTCGATTTCGTCGGAGGGCAAAATCGGTGAAGTAGGGGCGATCCCGTTCAACAAGGGGCGATCCCCAAGTTGCAAAATAGGAGACGATTTCATCCTACAAAGGATGACTTTGCCCAATTTGGGATGATATCATCCAATGGTGGACGATATCATCACTTGATGGTTAAAATGTATTTAATTTGATTTTAATGATTGGTTGATTAATGAATTTTATTGTTTTATTGTTTGTTTTGCAGAAAGGATTACTAAAGAGCCGAGAATGGAAATACGATGGACTGAGAGATGACTTGGCTGCTCTCGACCAGGCAGAGCACGACCAACTAGCATAGGTCGGGCTACGGCATGTGGCAGAGATGCCACAAGTACCAACGGACATGGGGCTACTGACAACCCTAGCAGAGAGGTGGTATCCAGGGTCATCCTATTTCTGGCTATCGACAAGGGAGATGGCTCCCACTCTAGAGGACGTATGGAGGATCATGAGGATCCCCATACAAGGATGGCTGATGACGCCTACGACCAATCAGGGCCAGGCGATGATGAGATTGATTGGAGACCCAAGCTTCACCCTGGAGAAGGGTGGGGTGAACATCGAGTCTCTGAGGCAGATGCCTGGGGCATCCAGGCTGACTCGAGTTTTGGTCGGGGTGGTAGGTGGCTTACTGCTGTGCCACCAGAGCGGGTGCAAGCTACCATGGCTCCTCTCAGATATAGTTTGCGACATGAGAGACCATGGGTACAGGTTTGCATGGGGCAGCTTTGTACTATGCCACTTGTATAGGATCCTGCATGGGGTCGTATACAAGGGAGGTCGATGTCTGGTCTTGACATCGCTACTATAGGTTTGGTGCTAGGAGCACATCATGGTGCGGAGGCCGATAGGGCTCCCATTGATAGGGGTTGACCGAGAGAGGCCTCGGGTTTTCTACTGGTGGCTACAGAGGGGATCACAGTGGTGGATAGATCTGTCGATGTCCCGAAGGTTGCTGGACGACCTCATCCCTAACCAGATCACCTGGAGGCCATGGCGAGAGCACCCTGGGTGGGCAGAGGATGGGCAGGAGCTGGCTCACATCAGGTGAGTCTGCTGGTTGAGGATGGAGCGGGGAGAGGTAGAGCTCCACCGCTACGACCGGGTACTACGACAGTTCGGTCTACAGCAGGGGATCCCTTCTCTTAGGGATTACGAGTACTCCCGGACTATTTGGGATAGTACTACACTGAGTGGGGCTCCAGACATGCAGTGGTTCTGGAGTCAGGACACGGATGATGCCCCCATCCAGCCAGTGGATGGTGACGATGCTGGGGTCACAGATGGGTATGATGCCTGGTACATAGGCATCCGCCCTCCTCGAATGATGAGGGCATAGGGTCCGGTGCACGCGGTTGTGCGATGGATGGGGAGGCGGTGCAAGGCTGCTATTGAGGCAACGTAGGGTCACGGTGAGAGAGAGCAGCGACGGTCTCTGTAGGAGAGATGCCAGAGGATGGCACGGGCTCCCCAGAGACCACAACAGCTAGGGAGGAGGGAGGAGGGACTTCCTTCTCAGCAGGGGGAGAGACCACCATCACCCGATAAGGGCAAGGGTGTCGAGGTAGGGGAGAGCAATGAGACGATGGCTCTCCGGGCTGAGGTTGCCCGCCTTCGGGCTCAGGTGCAGACACTACAGGATGAGGCTACACGGCTCAGAGCTCGGGGTGGAGGAGCGAGCACTCAGGATCTGGCATGGTCTATTGCTCAGACCGCATTCTACCAGGGGCTTTACTATCACATGGTTCCAGAGAACCAGAGGGTACCACTGCCAGCTCCCATTGCGGAACCGATCATGATGGGATCATCGAGGACATCCTCACGATCGACGACGAGGACCCGGGACACAGCCCGGACCTCTATGGGACCACCTCCTCCATGTCAGGGTGGGGGAGGAGATGAGGCTGAGAGCTCGAGGGCTTCTCGAGGCTAGCTACTACAGAGGGCAGATTTGTATTATTATATATATTTTTTGAGAGGATTGAGTATGCCAGGCTATTGATTGTGGCATACCAGTCCAGTTTTAATTATGATGTACATAAGTTGTTGATATATATATATGGTCTTTTGATGATATGACTTGTTGAATTTGTTGTATGATGCTTTAATGTTGAATTTTGCAATTGATGATTGATGATTCATGTGATTATGTCATTTTTAGAAATATTATAATTTTGTGTCATGTTGTAAAATTTAAATGAAATAATCTGATGTAAACAATTGGTTGTTTTTGGTGTGATTTGATGAAAAATAAAAGGGACTTCTAACAATAATTTCAAAGGACATTGTCATTGTTATAGACCATTTCATGGAGTCGTCGCTCACTCGGTCGTCAAGCTAATCCCAGTATAGAAATATTGCTAAAAGTAAAAGAATGCTTAAGAGACTGTCTTAAGATTTTTGTGTTGTTATGGTGAAATGATGATGATGATGATTTGTTTTCAGATTTTTCATAAAAAATTATGCATGAAATATATTTAAAAAGTGATTTTTGCTAGGCATAAATTCCTAAGTGTGATAAATTTTTTGAATAATTCCTTAGAAATTATACCATGGTTGCAAAATTGAATGTTGACATAATGACATGAAATAGAATAAGTGTTCGTTCGTTTTAAAGCACAATTGTGTAACATAATGATGTAAGCCATATGTTTGTATGAATTAAGATGAATGGGAAATAAAATGAGAACAATGGTTTGCGCTAGGCATAGAATTATAGGTATAGACTTATACCATCATCGCGAAATCCAAAGAAGAAATTGATATTTTAGTTTTATTGCATGATTGATTTTTGATTTTGAGATAAACAAAATATAAAATAAGGACTTGCGCTAGGCATAAAATTCCAGTTTAGGTTTTGGAACTATACCATCATTGCGAAAGTCGAAGATATAAAGAAATGTGACTTTATTGCATGTTTTGGAAAGAAATGTTGGATTTTGGAAAGAAAGATGTATGTAATTGTTTTTAGACTAAACAGATGTTCTGTTAAATAAGAATAAAATTTATTCCAAAAAATTGCAGAGATATTTTAAATTATCTCAAAGACAAAATGTAGATTTATAAGGAACCCTCATGTGCATATGTGAGTTCATTGCCGATCTTGATTTATCATAATGATAGAGAATCTCTCAAATACAAATGTGTGTGCAATTGCATTGTTCATTCACCAATTTTGAGCAAGATAATTTGATACAAGTAATTTGAATTAACCAAATGAATGTTCGTTGACCATGATTTATATGCATGTAACCGTACCAGACTATTGTGTAAGTTAGGTTATCAAGAGCTAGCTAATCCATAAGCCGACATAGGTCTATACAAAAGAAGGTCGCTAATGTGACAGACATATCACCACGCTAGGGATTACCCAAGGCCAAGCGGGTTGGGCACAAACCACCTGTTATGGGGCTTACCTCATAGTTTTCGAATAATTGAGAATTCCAGGGATTCAAGCTCATTCACCCTTCTTTTCTTTTCAAGGGGTAGGGAAGGGATTTTGTTGCTTTTGCTTTTGCTTTTTCTTTTTTTTTTCTCTTTTGTATTTTTTTTTTTTGGAACTTGAGATAATGCTGAAATATTACTGTGATGATACAAAATAACATTTTTCTTTTTCTCTTTTTCTTGAACTTTTCTTTTCTTCCTATGCTAGGGATACTTGCTCGGATTAGCTGTAGAGCAAGGGATTTTTATTCTGGGTAGGGGTGAGCTTGTCCTTTTGTCAATTCTCAAAGATTCTAGACCATGTGCATGATAGGATAGCAGGGGAAACTTTTCGCTCAAGAAACCACTTCTACTATGTAGCATCATATCGAATTTGCAATGAAATCATTTTAATGTGAAAAGATATATTTGGTTCAAGTAAATAACAAGACCAGTTCTCTATGCTCAAAACTTTATTTAATTCAACTGTGGACTTTGATATAAGAGAGATTAATAATCATACAAAATAAAATCAAGATATTTATTCATGTGAATGTGAAAGTGCGGGATTCCAAATAAATGCTAATTTATCCAAAATAATTGAAAATATAACTACACTACTTCAAGAATTGACAGGTACAAAAATAAAATATGTTTTTGAAGATTTTGATGATTTTGATGTTTTTATATTTTTATATTTTGATTTTGATTGATGAATTGCAAGAAGAAATACTATTACTGTTCTTGAAAAAATATTTTGATAGAAATGGCTAAAATGAAACAACATGCAAAATACAATATATACAAATGATGAAATGACCCAATGTTATGCATGATAACGCTTAAGATGCATAATGTTCATAGGTTCTTTAAGATCTTTACCATCTAAGGTAGCTAATCGATATGCTCCCGATCCAAATTTAGCAGTGATGACATATGGTCCAAGCCAGTTGGGCTCAAATTTACCTTTAAGGTCTTTAGTTGCGTAGTATTTTTTTGATTTTCTTTTAAGACAAGGTCGCCGATCTCAAAGGATCGTTGATGAACTTTCTTGAGGTATGCTCGTTTAAGCTTGTTTTGGTAGGCACGAAGATGCTCCAAAGCATTGATGCACTTTTCATCTAGGAGTTCCAGCTGACTAAGTCTACCAGCATGATATTCATCTCCTACTTCAGTATCTTGAAGTAGCAGAGCCAAAGAAGGAACTTCTAATTCAAAGGGAAAAACGGCTTCAGCACCATAAACCAAAACAAAGGGGGAAGTGCCTGTGGGAGTACGAACGCTAGTTCGATAAGCCCACAAAGCAGGATATAATTGGATGTGCCAATCTCGGCCAGATTTGTTGACCAGTATTTTAAGGATTTTGATTAATGTTTTATTAGATGCTTCTGCTTGGCCATTACCCTGAGGATAATAGGGAGTGGACCAACGATGTTGAATTTTATACTTTTGACATAATTTCTTGACATCTTTATTTTTGAAACAAGTTCCATTATCTGAAATGAGATTTGCAGGGATTTCGAACCTACAAATAATTTGATTAAAAATAAACTTGGAAACTTGGGTTCTAGTACAAGAAGCTAATGGCATAGCTTCAACCCACTTCGTAAAATACTCAGTGGCGGTTATGATAAATTTGTGTCCATCAGATGACACAGGGTTGATTTTTCCAATGATGTCTAAGCCCCATTTTGAAAAGGGCCAAGGAGATGAAATGGCCTGCAGCTCTTGTGCAGGCGCATGGACAAGGTCAACATGTTTCTGGCACTTGTCACAATGGCGCACATAAGCATGTGCATCATTCTCCATGGTAGGCCAAAAATATCCTATCCTGAGGAGTTTTTTAGCAATGGCGCTACCACTAAAATGCCCCCCACAAGATCCATTGTGGGCTTCACTCAAAGCTGATCTAGATTCTGCTAGATTCAAACATCTCAGTAAGATGCCTTCAAAAGATCTCCTATACAAGGTATTACCAATAATCACGAAGCGACTTGCTCGTCTACGTAATAACCTACGCTGGTTATTATGACAACCTTCGAGGAAGGTTCCATTTTGCAAAAAATTAAATATATCAATGTACCATGGTTCAGGAGTAGTTTCGTTGATTAGAAACACATCCAAAGGTTCTAAGCATGATTTGCTTGAAGCGGGCTCCTGGAGTCGATGAATAATGATGGTAGCATATTCATCATCTAACTCCAAGGGCAAAAGAGATGCAGCTGTAGCCATAGCGTCAACCGCACGATTGCTAGTTCGAGGAATAGCTTCCAAGGTAACTTGATCAAATAAAGATAATAATTGTAAGACATATGCTTTGTATGGATGCAATTTGTCATCTCGGGTTTGATAAACATCATTGATTTGATTTATGACAAGTTGAGAATCATCGAAAACCAATAAATTTTTAATTTTTAGTGCTAAAGCAGCTCGTAATCCAAGGATAAGAGCTTCATATTCAGCAGTGTTATTAGTACAAGCAAATGTTAATTTGAAGGACAGAGGTATAAGATGTTTTTGTGGAGATATTAAAATAATACCTGCACCAGCCCCACTCATACATCGGGCTCCGTCAAAGTATAGGGACCATTGCTCTGGATGGTCTGCCTCTAGTTTAAGGCATTCATCGGGAAACTCAATGATGAGGGGATGGGTAGACTCTAAGGGTGCAGCAGCTAATTGATCTACTATGATTTGACCCTTAACAGACTTTTGTCCTATAAACATGAGTTCAAACTCGCTTAGCGCAAGAACCCACTTGGCGGTGCGACCAGATAAGTACGGTCGACTCATGAGATATCGCAAAGGATCGAATTTGGCAATAACATACGTTTTCTGACTGAGCATATAATGTCGTAGTTTCTGTGTAGAAAATATGACTGCTAGACATAACTTCTCTAATATGGTATAGCGAGTTTCATAACTGATTAAGGTCCTGCTAATGTAATAATTAGCACGTTCTTTCTTCTCATCGTCAAGTTGAGCTAACATAGCTCCTAAGGCAAAATCGAAAGCAAAAATGTACAAAATAAATGGACGATCAGATCTAGGTGGGGAAAGCATCGATGGTTTAAGGAGATATTGTTTGAGGAGTTCGAATGCTTCTTGACATTCGTCGTCCCAATGAAAAGAGACATCTTTCTTAAGAAGCTTAAGAAAAGGTCCGGTTTTGTCTGCCAACTTATCAATAAAGCGGCGAATAGCTTGAAGCTTACCTTGTAGACTTCGTAATTTTGATATATTTGTGGGTGCGGGCATATCAGTGATAGCCATGATCTTGAGAGGGTCAATTTCAATGCCACGTAAAGAAACTATAACCCCTAATAATTTATCGGACTTAACTCCGAATATACATTTAGCTGGATTCAATCGGATAAGATACTCCCTTAACCGATCAAATACTTTTCTCAAGTCATCTAAATGATCATCTTCTTTGATGGAACGAGCTATAATATCATCTACATAATCATGTAGAATATCATGCATCATATCGTGAAAGATATAAGTCATGGCTCGTTGATAGGTTGCACCTGCATTCTTTAAACCGAATGGCATCACTTTCCAACAAAAGGTTCCCCAAGGGGTAATAAAGGTTGTCTTAGCCTGATCTTCAGGAGCTATCCTGATCTGATTATAACCGGAAAATCCATCCATTAGGGATATCATTCCACTCCCAGCAGTAAAATCAATGATCTGATCCATGTTGGGAAGAGGAAAATCGTCTTTAGGGCATGCAACATTAATATCTCTAAAGTCTGTGCAAACCCTAACTTTAGTGGCTTCTTTCTTAGTTACTGGAACTACATTCGAGATCCATTCAGCATAATCAATGGCTTGTATAAAAATAACATTTAAGAGTTTTTCTAATTCTCCTTTGACTAGTAAGGCCACTTTGGGATGCATTTTTCTAAGTTTTTGTTTAACAAGTTTAGCATCCGGATGGACTACTAGGTGATGCATAACTATAGAAGGGTCTAATCCTGGCATATCTTCATATGTCCAAGCAAAGACGTCTTCATATTGTTTAAGGAATGCAATGTATGTATCTTGTTTTTCTTGACTCAATTCGGATCCAATGTTGATTATGTGAGGGTTATCTTTGGTTCCAATGTTAATTTTTATGATGTTTTCTACTTCCATATGTAGATCTCTCTCAAAATTAGGTGGGGTGGGTGAAACACCTAATTCTTGTAATTCTTCCAAGGTTAGCTTGGATAATTCATCTTGAGGAGTCGTGGCCTCAAGCTGGGCTATACTAGGTATAGAGCCATCGAAATAAAATTCGTTATGTAACAATTCCTCAATGGAGACATCATGAAAGATATCCCCCTCCAACTCGTCGTCGAATTCGACAATCATCTCAGGGTAAGCTATGGATAGCATATTGCATGTAAGAGGCTTATTCATTAAATGCAAGACATCCCGTTTATCCAGATAATCTTGGTAACATATGAGGTGGTCATCATCCTCGAATGGGAAGGGCTGACCTTTACTAGGAAATAGGCCCACACCACATCGGGCAGGCCACGGTTCTACCTCAAAAGGTTCTTTCATACCATTCTAGAAAGGTCCCAAACCTTTCCCTTTATATCCCATTTTAAGCATTATAGGCTTAGCTTTAATATACTCATTAGCAAAATAGCATCAGGCATATCCATCACAATGTGTCTTGATGTTTCTAGGTATTCTTCCCCAATCATATCCCTTATAAATAAAAGCACAACTCCCAACTTGGTAGATACTTCCCATAGGCTGTGGGAGGCCCAAGGTACGAGGAGAGGGTGGGAGTTTATTTAAAATAAGGGAATCTTGTATGGCAATGTTGGTTTCTTCTGATATAAGAATTTTAGATAAATCGGGTAAGAGCTCATCAGTAAGAGCATAAGAGGTAGAAGGAACATTTCCTACATCGTCGGATGTGGAAAGGATGCTTGTAGTGGATGTAGATGTTATAGAGATATCGATAGGTGAGTCTATAGGTATGGAAGTTATAGGAGTAAAACAAGAAGCATTGGTTGTAGTTTTAGGATCTTTTCGAGGTCCTAATGTGGTTTGTTCGGAAGATGGTTGAGCCATATATAGAGGTGTAGTTGATGGGGAAAAAGTAGATGATGTTATGGGTGTGTGTTTCACACGTTTAGATGGTTGATGAGAATTAGGATGTGTGGATGACAGAGCAGGGCAAAATTGAACTCCAACCGGTTCTGCCAAAGCACACATATCAAAGGGTCTAGGATCACCATGAATGGTAACCAACTGATTTTTAAATTTGAATTTAACACACTGATGTAAAGTTGAGGGAACAACTCGCATTGCGTTGATCCAAGGGTGACCCAAAAGTATATTGTATGATGCAGGGCAATGTACAATAAACACGGTCGTGTCTAAGGTTCTTGGACCAACTTGCAAGGGGATAGTAATAACTCCACATGTTTCTTGTGTTTCGTCATTGAAGGCTTTTATGATCATATCAGTTCTTTTCATTTCGTCACTTCTAAACCCAAATATTTGGTAGAAGTCAAAAGTGCATATGTTTAAAGATGAACCATTATCAATTAAGACTCGTTTAATGGCTACATCCCCAATTAGGGCAGTAATATATAAGGGGTTATCCTTATGTAAACTATGTTGTGGTATATCTCTATCCCGAAAGTCAATACAATCGACTTCTCGAGTTATGATAGTATTGGACATGGCTTCAGGTTGAATATTTTGTGGTACCATCATTTGGCTTAATGTGAGCATTAATTCATCCCTATGGGTAGGAGAAGATCTTAAAAGGTCCAAAAGGGAAATTCTAGCTGTAGTATTTGATAATTGTTCATTAATATTATAAGGAGGCTTAGGTTGAACATTAGGCGCATGATTCCCTTTATTGGGGTTTTTCAAAACAAATGGAGCTGATCCATCATTCTGAGTTTGATCCTGTTGAGAGTTTTGAGCCTGTTGTCTGGTAACGGCTTCGATGGTACCTACAATATTATTTTGAGGATGATGAATGGGCCTTGGTCTAGCATTTATGGCTTGTTCATTAGAAAGTAATTGGTGAGAAGATGGTCTAGTAGTGACTCTTCTAGGAAATGGTTCTTCTGGAACCATAGAACTTGTGATAGGTTGAATAGGATCTGATTCATCTTTAGAGCTATTCGATTGATTTGAGGTGATTTCCATGTCACTTTCAGTCTCATATTCGGTATCACTAAGATCAGGGGTCCGAATATTACATAGAGGTCTGGTCGTAACCATGGATAAAGTTGTGTCAAATACTTCTACATCATGAGTAAGTGAATGTCCACTAATAGTTCCTACATATCGGGTAGGAGGGGGAACATTATGATGCTCAATTTGATTAGCCACCTCTTTACCATGCTTTGGTAAAGGATGTTGAAATATGTCCAATGATTGATTGGCATTCTGATTCTGATTTTGGGGGATGTTCTTTTGAGCATTATTAGGAGGATTTTGTTTAGGTTGAAAGGCTTGCACCTCCATCTCATTGTTATCAATCAGGTCTTGTATTTTATGTTTTAACCTTTTACAAGAGTTGGTAGCGTGTCCAAGTCCTCTATGGAAATCACAATGTAAATCAGCTCTATATCCGGGTATAGTTGGATCAGGTTCCCGGATATTTGGTAATTGAATCAAACCTCGTGCTAATAGTTGTGGGAGAATGGTTGATAAAGGTTGATTTAACCTAGTAAATTCTCGGGGTGGTTTATCAGGAGGTTTCAATATGAACTTCTCTGTTGTTTTTGCAGTATTAACATTGGCAATGTTTCTGCTATCAGTGACTCCATCACCCACAACTTGTTTATTTTTATATTGATTTCTGGATGTTTTCTCATCATCTTTCTTTTTGAGCTGACCTCTCCTAATAAGAGCATCTTCCACTCTTCGGGCTAAGTCTATAGCTTGATCGAAGGTGGTCAAGGTAGCAGTTGATAATTCATAGGATAGTTGTTCTTGTAAATTATTGATAAAAATATCCAACATTTCTCGATAAGGTAACACAAAGTGTAATTTCCCTATCAATTGTCTCCATCGAGCTAAGAAGTCAGCAAAACACTCATCTTTGTCTTGTTTTAGGTTGTACAAATATTTAATGGTTACATGCCTTTCGATATAGGCACTAAATTGATGCACAAAAGACTCAGCGGTCTCTTCGAAATTTCTCAAAGAATGAGTGGGCAATTGATAATACCACTCCAATGCCATCCCTCCTAAACTTTTTGGGAACATCTTTAGTAATAACAAGTCATCATGTGATATATCATGACATGCTATCCTAAACATACGAAGATGCTCTATGGGATCTTCAGTTCCTTTGTATATAGGTAGGACAGGCATAGGAAAGTGTTTGGGATATGGTTGTGCTACAACTATAGGATCTAGAGGCTGACTACACATCTCTCGATAATTGTACGAGGGATGGTAGGGATCTATCTGGTCCATGCGGGAGACTAATTGTTTCACCATGGCTTCCAGATTACCAGTTTGCCCACCATATTGGTTCGGTGGTACATGAGTATGGGATTTGTGAGCGTAGGAAGGCGTGACATAAGGATTAGATGCTATATTGTTGTTATGCAAATGGTTGGTAGGAAGAGTATTATGAAGAAGATTTGTTGTAGCATTATGTTGTATCCCAGATTGTTGGAAATTGGTATTTGGTTTTGTTTTAGGCTTTTGTTGATTTGAGGTATATTGATCAATAGCTTGGTGAAATAGAGCAGTGAATGAAGGTTTCTTTTGTGGGAGAATAACCTTAGGCTTGATAACAGGCACTCTAGGTGGTTGGGTAACCTGTTGTTGTTGCATGTTCTAGATTATAGCGGCCATATCCAAATTGGATGGTCCAGCTTGATCACTTTCTTGATCAACAAAGGATAAAGGATTAGTGCGTGTGTGATATATGTCTTCTAGGGTTGCTTGAGTGTCACTAATTTGATCTTTGTCCATATGAACTGCTCTATTAAGAGTGCCAATATTATTATTGAGGAACTTCCAGAAGTGTTCCATGTTCTCAAAAGTAACAGCTCCTTCTGGAGATATTTTAGGGGATGAGGGTCCTTCCTCTCTATCATTTTCTTTTTGTTCATTTGCATCCACAAATTCTTCTTCTTGTTGGTTTAAGGTTCCTTCTTCCTGAATTGGGTCTTCAGGAAGGACATCTGGTTTATTTATGGTTTTTCCTAACCAATCCTCTTCTACTTCAGTCTATTTTCCATTCCTGAGTCTAGTCATTATGTCTAATTTAGATTTTAGCAAATATATATTGATATATATATATATATATATATATTTGCAACAAATTTGAGAGGTATATATTTTAACTATATACCTACTATAATGCTTAAAAGAAAATGTTTTGATTTTTGTTATGATTTTGTTTTGTTTTTATTTTTATTTATTTATTTATATATATATATATATATATATATATATATTTTTTTTTTTTTGTTTTTATGTTTACAAAGACAACAAACAACACTCTGAATGCAAGAAATAACAATAATAAAAGAATAACTTAGTTTTCTATAAATAGTTTATAGATGTCATTGATAGGATCAAGTTCATCAGGAGTCATGAAATGCTCCTCTTCAAATTGGAAATGGTTTTTCAAGAACTTGATAAAATGTGCTATAGTGATATTATCTGTTTCATACCCCGACTGGTAGAAATAAAGTTCATGGCAATACTCTCGATATAACACAACTCTAGGAACTCTATTCCATATTTTTCTATCCATAAAAACAACCTCTTGATCCTCTATATGAGATAGAAATTTATGTACTACAACTGCATTCTCAAGATATTCCTCAAAGGTGTACAACTCTGAAGACACATGGGCTCTTTTATCTGCTAACCACCTATGGCAAGCTCTCTGAAGTTCATGATATAAGGTCACTTGATCAGGATCCAGGATTCTATCTAGGACAAACCTCTTAATTTGCCTAAGTTCTATTGCCCTAGATCCAATGATACCCAATCTCCTATCAAGTTCGTCCCACAAAGGTTGAACCCTATTTGTTTGAGGTACTCTAAGCACAAAAGTAACCTCTATAGCTGCTAATTGATTCTCAACATTAATGGTGACAACTCGTATTTTATTATAATCTACCATCTAAATATGATATGCAATCTTTGGTTCTAAATGCATTTATGTTTTGTTGTTTTTGGATTGTTTTCAAAAGGTTTTTAGTTTTCACGTCGGGTTCACCAAAATGTATCGCTCCAAATTTTTTGCATCCTTACCCTCAGGCTATAGGATCCATGCCCGGAAGGGGGATGCGAGAAGGATGGGACAATACCTCGGACTGAGAGGCCCTTTGAAGGTCCCGCCTCTCGGGGGAGGGGTATAAAGGTGAATTTTCGACGGATGGTGGGTTCACCAGGAAACTTTTGAGTGGCAGTTTCCACACCTAGGTTGATAGTGAGTTTGATGTGTTCATTTTGTACTTTAATCATTCAATTCCTAGGTTTGGCCAAGATGAATCTAAACTATTCTATATGCCAATACTGATTTAGATAAATACAAAAAATAGGAATAAATGCTAACACAGAGAATATGCTAAAGAGAATAGAACATACCCGATTCTGGATGTTTGATGAAGGTTATGAGTTTTGTAGCAGTCCAAATCATCTCAACTCGTACGTAATCGTCTGAGATCAGATGAGATCATCATTAATCTGATGAATTCATCACAATAATAAGTCTTTGTACTATTTACTGAGTTTAAATAAACTAATGCTTAATGATCATTAAAATAAGACTACTGAAGTGCTGCTATCAACCTAAGCATGACAAGATAACATAAAACTATACAAGAACTATTAAAAATTAGAATATAATGTCCTTAACACTTCAATCATGCAAACAAGTTAATACACAACATATTAAATCAACTTAACTAGCATATAAGATAATTCACAAGAGTTTTAGGCAATTTTAACTATTTAAAACATGCTATAAATGAGGCTTATCTAGGCCTCATCATCTAGCATGAGGCTTTTGATAACAAGGAATCATTCAACATAATCCATATCGAGCCATACCATGACTGGTTCTATAAAGACAAATACTTCGTAAAGAAGGCACCTTGGGGGTCCTTGATCCCTCAAGGTCCTATGGGGAATGGTACCACTATTAACCATAAGTTTTTTTCTCAACATGTATTTGTGCAAATCAAATTTCCTAAGAATCAAGTCATATTATCTATCGAGGTTGTAGCCTATCAGGATTAGCTATCCCAATTACAAGACTTCCTTAAGTTTGGAATTTTTCCAAAGGGACTATCACATGCTGATACATGAGCATTCAAGCAAAAATCAACTAGATATATCTTTCTAGGAGGTATATTGTATTTTCGATGCTACGATGGAGTTCTATGTTGATTAGAGCCCCAAGAGTCAGCTTGGGTGATTTTACAAGCTCACAATGGTACATGCGGTGGCCACTTCAGCGACATTGCCATTGCCAAGTGCATTATTCAAATGGGCTATTATTGGTCCACCATGGAGAAGGATTGCTATGAGTATTTCAATAAATGTATTAAATATCAACATCATGTAAAATTGACACACTTGCCATCTCAATCCTTACAAACCATTCAGGCAGCTTGGCCTTTTTCTCAATGGGGTTTCGATCTAATTGGAAATATTTCTCCCACATATTTTAATTGGCACACGTTCATCTTAATAACCATATAGTAATTCATAAAATGGGTGGAAGTGGTCCCCCTAACCTCAAAAATTGGTCCTTAGATTACGGAGTTCATACTTCACAATATCATTTATCATTCTGGGACACCCTTCAAGATAATCTTGGATAATGGTCCATCATTCAAAATAAAAATGTGTGAGCTCTAACAACCAAATATAACATTCAACATAGTTTTACGATACCATACTATCTGTAGGAAAAAGGGCAAGCATAGGCCTCAAACAAGACAATAGTAGTCATCCTAAAGAATAGGATGAAAGAAAATCATAAGGAATCGCATCTGTAGTTACCCTTAGCGTTATGGGCTTACAGGAATAGCATACGGATGCCTACTAGGGCAACACTATTTTTGCTTGTGTATGGAACTGAGGCCATTATGCCTCTAGAGTTGAAAATTCCAACATTGCACATCACATTGAAATAGTTCATCAATGATGACACTGCGTGACAAGATCACATGGATCAATTGACCCTCCTGTATGAATGGTGCATAAATACCCTTGAGCACCTTCAGGTTTACTAGGATCATCTAACACAAGCTTATAACAATAAAGTCTATCTAAGAGACTTTAAATTTGGGGATCTTGTGCTTAAAGAGAACCAGTAGAACTCAAATCTGCCATCGCATCTATGAGACAAATTTACGACCAATTGGATAGGTCCCTATATCATCTCAAAGAATATTGGAACTAGGGCATATCACCTAACATTGCTATAATATGTTGAGGAGCTAGAGCCCCACAATATCATTCATCTAAAGGCATTTCACACATAAATCAATAAAATATCAAAAACATTCTGTATCGCTCCAAATTTTTTGCATCCTTACCCTTAGGCTATAGGATCCATGCCCGAAAGGGGTATGCGAGAAGGATGGGACAATAGCTCAGACTGAGAGGCCCTTTGAAGGTCCCGCCTCTTGGGGGAGGGGTATAAAGGTGAATTTTTGATGGATGGTGGGTTCACCAGGAAACTTTTGAGTGGCAGTTTCCACACCTAGGTTGATAGTGAGTTTGATGTGTTCATTTTGTACTTTAATCATTCAATTCCTAGGGTTGGCCAAGATGAATCTAAACTATTCTATATGCCAATACTGATTTAGATAAATACAAAAAATAGGAATAACTGCTAACATAGAGAATATGCTATAGAGAATAGAACATACCTGATTTCAGATGTTTGATGAAGGTTCTAAGTTTTGTAGCAGTCCAAATCATCTCAACTCATACGTAATCATCAGAGATCAGACGAGATTGTCATTAATCTAATGAATTCGTCAAACGAATTCATCAAAAACCTACAATCACAAAAATAGATACACAATACCAAAATGCAACTGCCAAAAACAAAGGGAAACGACAGAAATAATAGTAAATTTACCTATATGATAGATCCAAATAGCAATTACAGAGGAAATGCAATAGATTTAATGATTTTTTTTTATTTTATCATGTATTTATATTAAATGAGGTGAAATCCAAGATGCATAGATATAATAACTAAGATAATGCACGAATATAATAAGAAAATGCTAAAAAAGCTAAGGAAATGAAAACTCTGGACTATGATTGCCCCCAATATGGACTACAGTCAGGATCGCCTCCAATCGTACAAGATCATATGCGCTCTCGACAAGATCATCCAAAATAGTCTGTAATCGCTTGCGATGATTTGATCTTGCTCTGACTAAAAAATAGTGAAGTTCCTACAAGAAAACATGAAATACCAAATGCAAATGATGGTGTGAGGATGCTCTGAGGTGCATGGAAGTTCAAGGAATTTTAAGCAAAGTTTCAGGAAGAAATTCAAGGGGAATCAGGGGGATAAATTGATAAAATCTTAGTTTATATAGGATTAGGGAGAGGTTAGGAGGTTGGGGATCATCCCAATCTGGGAGATCTCCAATGGGGGAATCTCCAACTACACAGACACGCTTCTGCCCATGTTGGAGAGGCTATTGAAATAGAAGCTAATTATGAAAATTTGGTTTTGGAAAAAAATCGTCTAGACGTTCTATCCATGATGAATTCGTCAGATCTAGGACGATTTCGTCTAATCTGTGACGATATCGTCCAACGGTCAAAACAAATCCTAAAAATGGCACGAAAAATGAGGAAAGAGGTAACAGGCAGTTAACGGGCAGTTTGAGGTTAAAATTTGAATTGTTATCTTTTTACTAAGGTTTAATCGTGCCAATTTTAGGGTGCTACACATTCAAATAATTTCAAAAGATTCAAAAACAAGAGAAATCATAAAAATCCAAACAAATAAGAAAACATTAAAATAAAAAATGAAAGGTTCCAAAGGCATCTTAAATCCCTTTGGTAAATTCACATAAAGCTCCAAAGGCATCTTAAATCCCTTTGGTCAAATCATAAAGGTTCCAAAGGCATCTTAAATCCCTTTGGTCAATTTACAAAAAGCTCCAAAGGCATATTAAAGCCCTTTGGTCAAATCACAAAGGCTCCAAAGGCATCTTAAAGCCCTTTGATCAATTCACAAAAAGCTCCAAAGGCATATTAAAGCTCTTTGGTCAAATAACAAAAGCTTCAAAGTCATCTTAAAGCCCTTTGGTTAAATCACAAAAAGATCCAAAGACATCTTGAAGCCCTTTGGTCAAAATCATAAAATGCTCCAAAGGCATATTAAAGCCCTTTGGTCAATTAACAAAAAGCTCCAAAGGTATCTTAAATCCATTTGGTCAATAACAAAACATTCATAATAATCAAAACTCAAAAACAATTGAAAGCATCAAAAATACAAAAATATTTGCATTAGCATTCCACATTTGCATTCACTTAGTTGCATCACATTAGGTAGTTCCATCCATCACATGTGCATCAGATACACTTGTGTCTACAATATTACAAGTGACACCACACTTGTACATCAATCATGCATCTCCAAAATCCACCATCATCCATCACCCATGAGTGTAACTGTGTTTTTCAAAATAACCCCTTCTATTACTATAAGGAATGTACTAGGGTTTTCCAGTCACTCAGCCATACTTAGTGGTTTTATCAAAATTTGTAGAAATTTGTCTTAGATTTTGATAGATAAGGTTTGGTTTTGATAGCACCTGGTATATTTCAGGATCCCATCACTAATAAAAACACTAAAATCCTAGTTGTAACAAGGGAAATATGAACACTACAAAGTGGTATTAGGTATCCTAAGGTAAAAAGGTTTATCTTGCTCATCCCCCTATGCGACCAGCTCGAAAATGTTGAGAATTGGTAAACGGACAAGTTTAGCCCTACCCAAATAAATCCCTTGATTTAATCAAAATAAGCAAAATCCCAAACAAATCAAAATTCACAAACAATGTAGACAAGTGATTATCATCACTACAAAAATCCCAAACAAAGCAAAATTCAAAAACAAAGTAAACAATGATTATCATCACTACATAAATCCCTTGCTCAAAAGGAAAAACAAAATTCAAAATAAATAGTGATTTTCATCACTAAATCATGAGCAAGTATCCCAAATAAATATGAAGAAAATAAAGGAGTATGAACTTGAATCCCTAGAATTCTCAGCATGAATGATTTGTAAGGTATCCTTACGCATGATGATATGGTTGTCACATCAGCACCTTGCTTTTGAATATACCAATATTTGCATGTGGAAGATCTAGCCTTAGGTGTCTTGTATTGCCTAGTGGTCTAGTCCAACTGAGTCCAACCTAGGATCAAGATAAACATTTGAAGATCCTCAATACAACAATGAGCTGAATGAATCCCTCCTGGCACTAGGGTAGGCTTATGTTCTATCTAATTTATTCATTTGCACACACATGGATAATGAATATCTAGGGCTACATAACAATGATTTATCCTTCAAAGGCTCTATATGATCAGTATATAATCGCTTAATGAAGAAACTAGGGTGTTAGAGTCTCATTGGAAAACCTCTTAAATCATCCTCATAGAAAAAAGTCACATCATCAAACTTTTTTAAGAGGTCTTGTTCACTAAACAAATGCATAAGATAAGATAGATATTGGATAAATATAAAAAATGATAGTAAAAAAACCACTAACTATTCTTGCATATCTATAGCAACCTATAAAGAAACCCATCATCTCACCTCACACTTGATGCTTAAATGATTAATTCTTATTATGAGAATTATTATTTATTCATGATTTTTATACATTATGTGGTGTCACCCATTAGATTGTCAAACTCATATCACATCATATCATATATTTTAAGTGATTAAAACATACAGGTTCATTCACATTAGATCATTAGCATAACATAACATATTTCATTTACCATATCATATCAGCATAAGTTTAGATGCATACAAAACATAAAAAGTGATCATGCATTTAATAATAAGCATTGCATACATATATGCATCCATCATCATCATCTTAGATCATGCCATCTAAGCATCTGCACATCATAAAGCATAAATCATACTAGTCACATAGCATAAGATCATAAAGTAGGTCACCTACACAAACAAATCATTGCATCTAAACATTATCACACCATATCACATAAAATCATATACTGCATCCATAAACATAAAAACATAATCATAAAAGATACACACATGGTGAAATCAATGTCTAGATATCATATAAAAGTGTATCCAAATAAGTACATGTAGGTACAAAAAGTGCCAATAAGGCTAAAAATATGTAGGTCAACTGAAATTACACCCAAAAAGAGATACAAAATATCCAAGGATCCATAGTGCTAGAGAGTGGCCTGCACCACTAGCATCACCTCTGCCCTCACCACCCCCTCCGATAGGTAGCATAGAACTGGAACCCGCAGTTTGCTTTATCTAGGACCTGGTCCTATGGCTCAACCTAGCCGATGACTATCTTGAAGTGCTTCGATCAGTCCTCTATGACCCTCCTACCCTGGGCCTCTCTAGTAGATGGTATCCTTGAAGTCTGACCTCATGCTCCAATGCTAGGATGTAGGATGCATCTCGTGTGCACCCCTCCAAATCATCTGCTAATAGTCCATGCAAACGTTGTGTTGAGTGGTATTTTCACCCGATTATGAAAACACACTCTCCGATAGGATTTGGGTTCTAAATCCTCTGCTTGCAAAGAAACAATTTCTCCAAGGTTCCTGTTATGTTAGCATTTTGCATTCGTGTATAAAAGATATTTAATTAAAATGCTTGGAATACCTTAGTGATTGCAAGTAACTCGAAAACAAGGGGCACCGTGGTTTATTTTACTATGAAATTTAATGATTGTTCCTTGAACCCTAATAAAGTAAATGTGATTTGATCCTTAAATGACCATGCTGTAACTTCAAAATAAAATTTAATGAAATGCCATAACATGAATGGAATTATTTTTGGGTTTTGAAGTTTTTTAATTTTTAAATTTTATTTTAATACTTGAAAATAAAATTGGAGTTTCTGAAAAATAAAATATAGCAAAAGAAAATAAAATGTGAAGAAAAGAAATTAAAAATTGCATCCAGTCTGATGCTATCCCGTCCTAGCAAAATCGAAGCTGTGAGGTTTCCATGCATGCAACCTAACTTACTGGACCTGCAAACATGCACAATCCCGATAAGCTAAGTGCTGATTCTAAGGGTTTTGAAATAAAATTCATATTTCGAACATTCGCCTAATGCAACCCACAACAGTGGCATTTAACATTATCTATAAATCCAAAATATGAAAAATGAAAGAATAAACATTAAATCTGTAACATGCACAGAAGATCTCCTTCTTTCTTGCCCACAAGATGCAAATTTTTGAACACTCTGCATTAAAAATATGTCATTTACAGCAGCAGAACTTTCTGGTTTTCTCAAAACCAGCAAAAGGAAGGAAAACAGCCTCAAAGCAGGCCTAGAATGACCCTCTGGCCTCTAGCACTGCAACTCTGCTCCAGCGGTTTCCGACCCTTGCACCAATCTACGCCTCTGCTTTTAAACTTGTTGTTGAATTGATTCTCCTTCCATGACGGTTCATTTCATCTTCCAGTGGCTGCTCGTATTTTAGCTTTATGCTCTACATTAAGATGTTAGATCTTCTCTGTAACGCTTCTGCAGCCTGTATGCCATGTGTTCTGCACTTTTAGCATCTTTCGTAACGGCTCCCATGAAAATCGTGACCAAAAATAGCATGCAGTTTGTTCGCCTTCCTGGCCACGAAAACGTGACACGTCGTGAAATCGTGACATGTTGCGATATCGCGATGCTTTCCTGTTAGTAGCCTTTCTTGCCATCACGCCCAGTAAAAATGTGACATGTAACGAAATCGTGATGCTTTCCATGTCCGTACGCCTTCGGCTACTTCTTGTCGCGAAATCGCGACGATTTTTCATTTGGAGTATCCTGCGGCTTTCTGTCACGAAATTGTGACACTTTTCTGTTCTGTACCATTTGCCCGCAACCTGTCGTGATTTCGTGACATTTTTTCCTTTCGTACGCCTCGACTTGTTTTTGTCGTGATTTCACGACGCTTTTGTGCTTCGAACCCTTTCACTCGATTTTGTCACGATTTCACGACATTTCTTACACTTCATGCCTTTGGCTGCAACCTGTCACGATTTCATGATGTTTTTCACTCGACGCTGCTTTGGCTGCAACCTGTCATGATATCGCGACATTTTTCCCTTGACGCTGCTTTGGCTACATGCTGTCACGATATCACGATGTTTTTCCCTCTTCGTGCTCATCCACTTCTTTCTGTCGCGATATCGCGACGTCTTTCGGCTTCGTCCTATTTGACTGGTTTGACCCTCAATTTTGTGACATGTCGCGATATCGCGACACTTTTCTACTTCATATTTCTCTCTCCTCTCTGGGCCGTGAAAATCAAACACGTCACGATTTCGCTACGCTTTTCTCCCACCTACTGCCGTTGACTGCATTGACCGCGATTTTGCGACATGTCACGATTTCACGACATTTTTCTGCCTCCTGCCCCGTTTGACCGGTTTGACCGTGATTTTGCGACATGTCACAATTTAGTGAAAATTTTCATTTTCTGGCAGCGACGGAGCAACTTGTCATGATTTCACAACACTTTTTCATTTTCGGTCGCGATTTTGCAACATGTCGCGATTTCACGACACTTTTCATCCTTGTGCAATTTTGCCCTTTTTTCTTGATTTTTAGCATCTGGGTCACTGAGATTGTTTGTGAAAGCATACAAAAAATGTGGGTCCCCAATTTTGGGGTGTGTTGTGGATCAGCCACAACAAATGGTGACTCTGCTGTCAAATGCTCCTGAGTATTTGGTGAGAACCCAACCTGGAAATATAAAAACTTGGAAACCAGCATTAGCACATAAGAAATATAAACAAATGCCCATAGATCAAAAATACATGAATCATCAGAATTATGAAGTATCAGATCGGTGTGTGCAATTTGTTTTCATTCCCTATCATTTGAAATTGATCAACATTTCATCGTCAGTTTTACATGAATGCATATGTGAGATTGTGAATGATTTGTGTAACCTAATGAATATGCTAGGAGATCTTGCTTTTATAAAAGGCATAGTCTTTCTTCTAGTATCATACACAAACATTCAAGATTGCCAAACCCTCTTAGGATCCACTAATTAATTACTTTATTATATCCCAAAGTTGGTTATGAGTCCCTACTATCTTGAACCCATGTGCAAGTGAATGTGAAATCAAAATTTTGGGGAATCAGACTCCCAACCTAACCAAGATAGGAGTTTAACCCTATCCTTACTATTCTAATTTAGAGTTCATTACCTCACTTTGAGCAAAATAATTTAACCAATTATGGAAGAAATGGTCATGCTAGTCTAACCCTTTGGACAATCAGTGGTCTTGTTTTTTAGGCAAGACATGTTGCCATGCATGGGCATACTTAACCCCACAATCCAAAACTTATCTTCATTTCTTTGGACCTTGGGGATGACTACCCATCCTTTGCAGAGGACAAGTAGTACGATCCTTCCAATCCAATATAAATATGAGATGGGAAAATTTTATTTTTTTACTTCTTGGACCTTAGGGATGACTACCCATCCTTGCTAGGGACATGTAGTACAATCCTTCCAATCCAAACTTTAGATGTAAATGGAAAATATTAATTTTATTGCTTAGACCTTGGGGATGACTACCCATCCTTTGTAGAGGACAAATAGTACGATCCTTCCAATCCAAGATTTATCATGAAATGAGACATAAGAGCTTTGGGGAATCAGATTCTCAACCTAAGCGAGATGAGAATTTAACCCTATCCTTACTACTCCATGTAGGTCAAATCAAAGCTTTGGGGAATTGGATCCTCAACCTAAGTTCAATGAGGATTTAACCCTATCCTTACTACTCTAATTTTAGGCTTTTAAGCTCTATGGAAGTGGTCAAAACCACTGTTTTAAGGATCATGCTGCATAAATAGGATAGACATGAAATACTTCTTTCACCCAACCTTTCCTTCCAAGTTAGGTTTTGATCATTTTGCTCAAGATCCTTTTTAATGTATAAGACGTGCTTGGTTCAAGATATCTCAAGACTCAGCTTCCCACCTTAGGATTTTTCTTATTTATGTGATAGCATAACCTCAAGAGGATTTGACACACTTTAATGATTTGTATTTGAAATGCATTTGCAACTACGATGGCATGTATGTGCAAAGCGAGATGTAATACGAATGCATTGTCTTTTGAATTGCAGATGAAATATTGCTATATAAAACTGACTACTTCATGCATCACAAGTTTCAAACGATATTATGAAACTGTTTGTGTTACTTGTGGAGCTTTTACAAGACAATTCCAATGTTTCATATTTTCCCGATCTAGAACATAAGTTAGCATCTCAAGGCAACTTTTTCATCATCATTTTTTTTTTTAATATAGAAAAACAAAACATGTCAAATAAACACACAACTTTAAATTAAAACTTATTCAATCCAAAACCAAACTGCAATCCCAAAAATGAAAATTTGAAAACACAAACCAAAAACCAAAAACCAAAATTTATATACAAATGTACACTATAATACAAGATGATGCAAAGCTTGGCTTATCACTTTCCTGGATCCCACACATGATTAGAACATTTCAACAAAAATATGACATGATATGCATGCCAAATGTTGTGGGAATCCAACACAAACAAGACCAGACCAAACAATGCAACAAAATTCCACTTGCCATGCTCACCATACCAATTTGATTTAGTTCCAATAATACTCCCATAGGTGAGCATCAAATTACTAAAATGATTAGACAATAAATGATTTTCAATTTTATCATGTCTATTCTCTAAGGTATAAACCTCATAATTCCATTCATGATTTAGAATTAGGCTCTCTTTATCCAAAATGAGACTTTGTAAGCAAGAGCCTATTTCTAACAATTTTAAAGCCAAATTATTTTCCAAATTTGTAGGCCAATCAAATTTATGTAACAATTTACACGCATCTAGGATATTTAATAAATTAGGATCATTAAAAGTTTTTATCCTAGATTCAATTAGCAATTGTTGATGAATTTGATTTAACATTTCAAGTGCATCAACTTCTTTTCCATTCATTAAAACCATGTTATTAAAGGTGTGATTAAAAATTATACCTTGTTTTTCATTTACCTTTAGTGACATTTCATCATTCAAATTATTTAAATTCAAAATATGGTCATCCTTTTCAATCCTCAAACACTCTTGGTCAAAGTGTATGTCAAGTAATCTACTTTGACGATCACTTATTTGAGTTGCTTCCAATTGATCCATCTCTTTGTCATTTGGTTCTAATTCTTTGTTCACTATCCATGGTATCTCTTCATTCGAATCCTCCAAATCATCATGCAAACTTGCATCCACATTTTCAATGAATTTATATTCGACATGATCAAATTTTGTCCCCTTTTCAAATCTTGTGAATATGATATCTTCATATGATGTAGAAGGTTCAACATCCCGCATATCAAGTAAAATATGAGTTTTATCTATAGGGATGTGAGAAAAGAATGCATCACCATACCTTCCCCAACCATTATAAAAATTATCATCCAAATCCATAGAATGAAAATCCATGATGTTTGTGACATGATCTCTTGATTCATTCATAAATTCTTTTTCTTCTTTGTCCTTGGCAATAATATGGTTATAATCTTCCAAAATTTGATGAGATTTGAAACCCTCTTCCAAAACATCCTCAAATTGTACAGGAGTTGTAATATCTTCCTTTGAGTAGGCAATTATGTTGTCCTCTATATCAATTGGCACAAAAATTTCATTAGTAGTTTTGGAATGAGTGAAGTCTTCCCACTTCTTCCAAGCATCATAATAATCATCTTTCAAAATCAAGTGGTGACGTTCAACTACTTCTTCAACATCTTCCAATTCATCAATGTGTTTCTCATAAAATTCATCTTCACCTTCCTTAGATGGTTCAATTATTTCCAAAAGTGGGTTATTTCTTGAATTCAAATTTATAAGGCTATCATTGTCCAAATTAGTAACCCATGATTCATTATCATAATTTGGAGGGTGAAGAATTTCTTGATCTTTAATTTTACATGCCTCATCAATAGTATCTTCCAAGAAGAGACTCTATCATGTCTTCAAATTTATTTATTGATTTTCTTACCATTTCACTTTCAACCACTTCATTCAATTCTATGGTGGGTTCCATCCATTCACATATATCAAACATTGTTGAATTTAGAACCCCTTCATCTAGATAATTATGTATCTCTACATGATCCTCACTAGTGGATGTTGTCTTAGCAATTTGCACCTCCTCGTGGACTACATATAAGGTGGTTGTAATATTTGGATATTCAAATTCATCTGCTTGATTATTTACCTTAGGTATCATTGGAGTGGAGGGTGCTATGTTTGATTGTTGGTGTAGGTTGGCATCAAAAGAACAATCTCTCATGTGAACATGTTGTGCCTTTTATTCTTCAAGACCTTGTCGTTCCAACTCTTCTAAGACCTCATAGATTTTCTCTAGGGACAAACCACTCAGTTTTTCCTCAATGAGTGAAGCAAGTGTGGGGTGTATGGCTCCTAGGTATACTTTCATGGCTTCCTATTCTAATGTGTTAAAATTTTCCCACATTTGGGAGTGCAACTCACGAAATCTTTCATTGAATTGACTCAAGGATTCATTAGACTCTTTACATATGGAGGTAAACTAATTTTTCAATATTTCTAAGTCAGCCTGATTACCAAAATGATTAATATAGGCTGCTTCTAGTTGTATCCAAGAAGTCCTAACCTCCATGGGTAGTTGGCTATACCAAAAGAATGGTCTATCATCCAAAATGTATGCAAATAACTTACAAGCCACCTCCTCATAGAAAATCTAGAATTGACATAATGCATTCTTGTAGACATGCAGCTTTTGCAAGTATCCTAGTGGTACCTCTTGATTAAAACACCGTAAAAAATCCAATAACATTTTAGGAACATGATATGGTACCACATGTATAGACAAACCCTTATAATGATCCTCTATTATTAATACCATTCTCTCTCTTAGAGATATTATTTCAGCTCTCAGAGATACCCTTTGCTCCTCAAGTGTTGCCATTAGTGAACTTAAAATGTAATTTTAGAACCAAATCTGTTGAATATTCAACCTGCAATATAAAACAAAAATCAAGTTAGCATCAACTAAGAGATGTATTCATTAAAATCAAATGAAAATTAATTGCATGAGACCAAAATGATATTCACACAATGACACTGATAGGGGGGGTGAATCAGTGTAAATATTAATTATCAAATCTATAGCTTTTAAAATGAAGCAAAGAGAACTTGAAAACCAAAAAAGCAAATTGAACAATAGAGCACACCACAACACTCAATATACCGAGGTTCACCAATTTGGCTACTCCTCAAAAATTACTGCTTGGACTCCAATCCAAATCCAGTCTTTGCAAAATACCAATTTTACAAACACTTTACCAGCATCTACTGGAAGGAGCACCAACCCCTTAGTTTTCTGCTGCAATAGATAGGAGCACCAACCCCTAGTCCCAAGCACCAACTTGGACTGCAATTCTGAGCAATTTAAAATGATATAAAAATGTCTTCACTTCTTACATGACCCTGACTGGTCTACAATTAAACAAACTCTACACACTCTCACGGCTCTGCTAATTTCTCTCTTGGCTCTCTTCTAACCCTCTTTTCATAGCAATTTCCCTCTAACAATAGCAATTGTATTCTCTATACGACTGTCCTTTTATAACCCATTTTTCTCATCGGGACTCTTCGTCTTCTATAACTTTTCAATCTTGCATGCAGTCGAATGACATACTCTAACTATTCGAATTCTTTTCTCCTCTCCATAAGCGGCTGTTCGAATCCTTGCAAATATGGCTGTTCGAATGCTTTTACGATCCTGCATATACGGCTATTTTGAATGCTGCAAATACGTCTGTTCGAAAGCTTTTATGACCCTTCAAATTTGGTTGTTCGAATTCTACAAATACGGCTTTTCGAATACACTTTCGATTCTCCATATGTGATTCTTTGAATGCTTTTCAATCATGCATATACAGATGTTCCAGTGCATGTCCAACACCTGTCAATGTGTAACTGCTGATCTGAATTTAGTTACTTCTTACGTAACTGGCTACATGATGCTTTTTCAACACATGTCACCTTGCATGTTCCTTCGACATTTACCAGCCAAACTGTTACCTGTCGCGAGTTCACGACATTTCTGCCCATGACTTTTTCTGGGCTGTTGACCGTGAAAACCTGACCTGTCATGATATCGTGACACTTTTTGCAGCCGTATGCCTTCATGCCCTTGCTGTCACGAAATCGTGACCATTTTGGCCTTTGAAAGCTTTCCCATCGTTCATGTCACGAAATCGTGACACTTCAAACTTTTGTTGACGTCATCCTTAATGTTGTCATGAAATCGCGATGCTTCCGGCTTCCTAAGGCTTCTCTTGCAACTTGTCATGAAATCGTGACACTTTCAGCTTTTGCTGATGTCATCCTCATCATTGTCGCGATATCGTGATGCTTCCGGCTTCCAGCGGCTTTTCTTTCACCCTATCACGAAATCGTGACACTTTCAATTTTTGCTGACGTCATCCTCAGCTTTGTCGTGAAATCGCGACGCTTCCGGCTTCCGTACAATCCTTGCTTCATGCAGTAGCGAAATCGCTACAACTTTGTGCCTTGTGCTTTCGACTTGCTACATCTTTGAGTTTTGCGATTTTGACTGGTAGCGAAATCGCTACACCTTCGCATAGTGCACTTTTGGATTTGTAGCGAAATCGCTACACCTTCATGTTGAGCTTTTCAACTTGTAGCGAAATCGCTACACCTTTGCTTTGTGTATTTTTGACTTGTAGCGAAATCGCTACAACTTTTTCACTTAGCACTTTCTCCCTGCTTCGGCCAGCAAAAATTCAACATGTAGCAAAATCGCTACAGTTACTCGACTTAGCTTCTTGGCCTCCGACATGTCACGAAATCGTGACAATTTTGCTTGCGCCTTCTCTCTCCTCGGCCATGTCGTGAAATCGTGACCATTTTTCTTGCACCTTCTCTCTCCTCGACCATGTCGTGAAATCACGACCATTTTTCTTGCACCTTCTCTCTCCTCGACCATGTCACGAAATCGTGACCATTTTTCTTGCACCTTCTCTCTCCTCGACCATGTCACGAAATCATGACAATTTGGCATGCATTTTCTCTCTCCTCGGCCATGTCGCGAAATCATGACAATTTTTCCTGCACCTTCTCTCTCCTCGGCCATGTCGTGAAATCGTGACCATTTTGCTTGCACCTTCTCTCTCCTCGACCATGTCGCGAAATCGTGACAATTTGGCATGCATTTTCTCTCTCCTCACCCATGTCGCGAAATCACAACAATTTTGCCTGCACCTTCTCTCTCCTCGGCCATGTCGCAAAATCGTGACCATTTTGCTTGCACCTTCTCTCTCCTCGACCATGTCGCGAAATCGTGACAATTTGGCATGCATTTTCTCTCTCCTCGGCCATGTCGCAAAATCGTGACATTTTTCTTTCTACCTTCGGACCTCTCAACCTGTCGCGATATCGCGACAGAAAACATGTCGCGATATCGCGACAGTTTTCTTTCTGCCTTCGGACCTCTCAACCTGTCGCGATATCGTGACAGAAAACATGTCGCGATATCGTGACAATTTTCTTACTTGTCTTTTTCTGTAAATTTTTGAATCTGGGTCACTTCTTTTTTCCTGCAAATTTACTGTACTTGATCTAACTAACTTCAGAATTCTTGTCCATTGCTTCAACTGCATCAATTTCTCGTCCGTGTTGAAAACAATGACAATACTTTTGTTGCACCTTGTTCAACAATCTCCCCCTTTGGAATTGTTGGCAACACTTATGCACTCTCCTGTAATTCTTCTCCCCCTTTGACAATAATACCAAAGGGCTGTTGCAGACTCCCCCTGAGTCTATGCACACCATTCTCATGGGAGTGCTAACAGGTTTGTTTTCTTCCATTGTGAACTTTTTCAGCATTTATTTTACATAATTAACTTGAGAAATGAAAATGCCCTTTTCATTTTGATTGCCTTCAGTCCTAGGAAATAAGAAAGTTCACCAATCATAGACATCTCAAATTATTTCTTCATTTTAGTTGATATGTCTTTGCAATATTCATCCATGCTGCTACCAAATATTATATCATCTACATAAACAACAAGAACAATAAGATGCCCCTTATCTGTTTTGACATATAAATTGTTGTCCACCAAACCTTTCTTGAACCCTTGTTTAATAAGATAGTTATCCAGCCTTGCATACCATGCTCTGGGTGCCTGTTTCAAACCATATAATGCTTTCTTTAACCTGCAAACAAAATCTGGATTGTCACCAAGTTGGAAACCATCTCGGTTGTTCAATGTAAACCTCTTCTTCCAGCTTTTCCATTCAAAAATGCTGATTTTACATCCATTTGATATACTTTGAAATTTTTATGGATCTGCTAAAGCCGGAAACATTCTGATTGCCTCTAGTCTGGCTATCGGTGCAAAGGTTTCCTCAAAATCAATGCCTTCAACCTGAGCATAGCCTTTACAGACCAATCTTGCCTTATTTCTGACAACCTGTCCATCTTCATTTAACTTATTTCAAAAAATCCATTTAGTGCCTATTATGTTTTTATTTGTTGGTCGTGGTACTAATTCCCAGGTATTATTTTTCTCAATCTGATCTAGTTCTTCATTAATTGCCTTCATCCAACTTTCATTTGTGCTTTCTTCAGCAACATTTTTAGGTTCAATGCTAGATAATAGAGAATAGTTTCGCACTGCTGCTCTTCTTGTATAAATACCATCTATGGGATCCCCAATAATCTGTTCATTGGGATGGTTTTTCTGCCAATTGCTTGTTTTAAATTTTATGTTTTCTTCTTCTTTTGAGTCAGTTTTTACAACATCTAGATCAATTTTTTGATTCTCATATGTTTCCTTTTCATCATCACCTTCAATGACTTCTTCATAAATAGGGTAGTTTTCTTGATAAGTAATTTCTTGTTCTCTACCTTCATCAACTCTCACATCAACACTCTCAACAATTTTCTTTAGCCTCTTGTTGTAACATTTGTAGGCTTTGCTTTTTGTTGAGTAACCAAGAAAGATACCTTCATCAGCTCTATCTTCAAATTTACCGAGATTATCTTCAGTCCGTTTGATGTAGCACTTGCTGCCAAATACTTTGAAATGTCTTGTTGTTGCCTTTCTGTCGAACCACAGCTCATAAGGTGTTTTGCTTTCATGTGGTCTTAGCATGCACCTGTTTTGAATGTAAACTATAGTATGTACTGCCTCTTTCCAAAATCTGTCAGCTATTTTGTTCTCAGCCAGCATTGTCCGTGCCATTTCCTGCACTGTTCTGTTCTTCCTTTCTACAACACCATTCTGCTGAGGTGTCCTAGCTACTGAAAACTGTCTTCTTATCCCATATTTTTGATAGTATTCTGCAAATTCTTCTGAAATAAACTCTCCTCCTCTGTCTGATCTTAGGCATTTAATCCTTTTTCCAGTTTGATTTTCAACCTGTTTTTTAAAAATCTTAAACATCTCAAAGGCATCTGATTTAAGATTTAAAAATAATATCCATGTCATCCTGGAGTAATCATCTATTAACAACATAAAGTATTTGTCACCATTTATGCTTTGTGTTCTCATGGGTCCACACAAATCAGTATGAATTATCTCCAAAGGTTTGCTGGTGAAGTATTCCTTTGATTTAAAAGTGGATCTGGTTTGCTTTCCTTTTTGAAATGAAGCACAGATGCTATTTACTTGTTTGCCAATGGTTGGTATATCTCTTACTGCCCTTTTTGAACTTATTTTTTCCAGATTGTCAAAACTAATATGACCGAGCCTCTTGTGCCACAACCAATTTTCATCTTCTTGTCCAATCAAGCATGTTCCTTCTACAGTTTCTGAGAGAGTATATAGATTACCAAAAGTCCTAGATCCAGTAGCTATCAGCTTTCCACTGTGTGCTTTTCTCACTTCACAGCCTTGCTTCTTAAAAATGACTTCATGACCTCTATCACAGATTTGACTTACACTCGGCAAGTTATGCTTCAGACCAATCACAAACAAGACTTCTTTTGATTTTATCTTTCCATCACTGATCTTGACTGATCCCTTTCCAACAATATTTGCTCCATCATTATTTCCAAATTTCACAGAACCACCTTCATAATTCTGTAAATTCTCAAATTTTTGCTTGTCACCTGTCATGTGACTGGAGCATCCACTGTCAAGTATCCATGGTGCAGATTTGTCTTATGATTTAAAAGTAGTCTGAACAATCAAAGATTTCTTTTCTTTCCATTCTGGTTTGATGATAGATTTGGCTACTTGTTTTGCCTTTGTCCTTTCATTGGCATGTGCCTGTTTTTCAAGAAATTTCTTGTTTTGTTTCAACCCACTTGGTTGAGATTTTCTACCCTGATAATTATTTGATGCACAAGTGCTTCTACAGTTTCTAGCAATATGTCCAAAATTATGACAATTATAACATTCAACTGCATAATTCATTAAAGGAGAAAAAACATTTCTGCCGGTGAAATTCCTTTGAGATACATTATGCCTGTAATCTGAAATCATATGGCCATAAGCATTGCATTTAAAATAATAACCAAAAAAGGAATGATTAAACCTGGGTGCCGGTCTTTGCCAGTTTGAAGTAGGAGCCATGAATATTCTCCTTCTTGGATGTGTGACTTTCGTGAATCCATCTTTGTTAGTACTCTCCTTGAGTCTGGCATTATTGCTTTCTTTGGCATGATTTGTTTTTTCTAGGTCAACCCTAATTTTTTCTTCTTTCTTTATGGGTTCTACATTCAAGGCCTTTGAACCCTTTGATGATTCTCCTTCATCGAATCCTAAACCAAATTTGATGCCCGAAGGCCTTTGGTTATTTAACATTTTATCCAACTTTTACAGTACTTTCTTCAAACTTATGAAAGCAGCTCAATTTTCTATTCATCTCCTCTAGCTGCATCCTTAACTTAACAATGTCTTCCTATAGCTTGTTGTATTCAACTGTATTTACAGTTAATTGTTCATCAAGAACTTCAGACATTTTCTTGAATTCCTCTGTCTGTATTTTTAAACTGTTTATTATGTCAGTGGCATCCTCTAGTTTTCTTGAAAACTTTTTGTTCTTTTTCCTTTCTACACTCAACTCTTCAAGTGCAGCAACCAATTCTCCTTCCAGATAAACTTCAGCATCATCTTTAAAGCTTTCATCACCTTCCTGATTTTCTTCTGTTATTTCCTCTTCAAGTGCCATGAAGAGCTTCACCTGTTTCTTCTTCAGAATCCTCACCTGAGCTTTCTTCAGAAGAGCTGACATTCTTTGATATGAAGCTTTTCTTCTTGAGGTTGTTCTTTCTAAAATTTTGTTTCTTCTTCCAGTCACCTTTTTCTTGGAGTGACCCTTCACCATTTTTGGTTTTCTCATGCATTGGGCATTTGGCTACAAAATGATCGACTCCTCCACAATTGAAGCACTTGAATGGTAGCTTTCCTCTATATTTTCCTTTTCCCTTTGTGAGTTTTCGAACAAAATTTGCTTCTGTTTCATCCAGTGTCTCTTCATCCTCAGATTCATGTTCAGTTTTTATATTCTTGTGTGCTTTAAAAGTAGCTTCTCTGTCTATAGGCTTAGTTTGTCCTATTCTCATTTCGTATGCAGTCAAGGAACCATGCAGCTCATCCATGCTAAAATTGTTTAGATCTTTTACCTCTTCTATTGCAGAAACTTTGGAGTTAAATCGTTTATGAAGGGTTCTGAGAACCTTTTTCACAACAACTGCATCATCCATTTCTTCATCGAGTCCTCTGATTGCATTGATGATTCCATTGACTCTCAACATATAGGCCTCTATGTTCTCATCTTCCTTCATTTGTAATGCTTCGAATTGAGCTCGATGAGTTTGCAGCTTGGCTTCCTTGATCTTGCTGTCTCCTTCATGGATGCTCTTTAGTTTATCCCACATGTCTTTTGCTGATTTGCAGCTCATGACTCTTATCAGTTCACTGTCTACAAGTCCACACATTATGGCATTCTTAGCTTTGGAGTTGTTCTCAATTTTTTTCTTCTCAGTAGTATCTATTGGAGGAGTAGTGGGTGCTGTGTATCCACTATCTACATAATCCCAAATATCATATCCCAATGCACTCAGATATGTTTGCATCCTGAGTTTCTAGAAAGTGTAATTAGTTCCATCAAACAAGGGAGCTTTGTTGGATGAGAATCCTTCACCGCCTGCCATTGTCTCTTCCAAGATCACCTTAGCTGATTAAGCTTATTCAAGGAACCTGACTCTGATACAAATTGATATTTACACAATGACACTGAGATGGGGGGGTGACTCAGTGTAAATATTAATTATCAAATCTACAGCTTTTAAAATGAAGCAAAGAGAACTTGAAAACTAGAAAAGCAAATTGAACAATAGAGCACACCACAACACTCAATATACCGAGGTTCACCAATTTGGCTACTCCTCAAAAATGACTGCTTGGACTCCAATCCAAATCCAGTCTTTGCAAAATACCAATTTTACAAACACTTTACCAGCATCTACTAGAAGGAGCACCAACCCCTTAGTTTTCTGCTGCAACAGATAGGAGCACCAACCCCTAGTCCCAAGCACCAACTTGGACTGCAATTCTGAGCAATTTAAAATGATATAAAAATGTCTTCACTTCTTACATGACCCTGGTTGGTCTGCAATTAAACAAACTCTACACACTCTCACGACTCTGCTAATTTCTCTCTTGGCTCTCTTCTAACCCTCTTTTCACAGCAATTTCCCTCTAACAACAGCAATTGTATTCTCTGTATGACTGTCCTTTTATAACCCCTTTTTCTCATTGGGACTCTTTGTCTTCTATAACTTTTCAATCCTGCATGCAGTCGAATGACATACTCTAACTGTTCAAATTATTTTCTCCTCTCCATAAGCGGCTGTTCAAATCCTTGCAAATACGGCTGTTCGAATGCTTTTATGATCCTGCATATACGACTGTTATGAATGCTGCAAATACGTCTATTCGAAAGCTTTTACGACCCTTCAAATTTGGCTGTTCGAATTTTGCAAATATAGCTTTTTGAATACACTTTCGATTCTCCATATGTGATTCTTCAAATGCTTTTCAATCATGCATATACAGATGTTCCAGTGCATGTCCAACACCTGTCAATGTGTAACTACCGATCTGACTTCAGTTACTTCTTATGTAACTGGCTGCATGATGCTTTTTTGACAAGTGTCACCTTGCATGTTCCTTCGGCATTTACCAACTAAACTGTTACCTGTTGCGAGGTCGTGACATTTCTGCCCATTTGACTTTTTCTAGGCTGTTGACCGTAAAAACCTGACCTGTCACGATATCGTGACACTTTTTGCAGCCGTACGCCTTCATGCCCTTGTTGTCGCAAAATCGTGACCATTTTGGCCTTTGAAAGCTTTCCCACTGTTCATGTCGCAAAATCGTGACACTTCAAACTTTTGCTGACGTCATCCTTAATGTTGTCACGAAATCACGATGCTTCCAGCTTCCTGAGGCTTCTCTTGCAACTTGTCACGAAATCATGACACTTTCAGCTTTTGCTGATGTCATCCTCATCATTGTCGTGATATCGCGACGCTTTCGGCTTCCAACGGATTTTATTTCACCCTGTCGTGAAATCGCGACACTTTCAATTTTTGCTGACATCATCCTCAGCTTTGTCATGAAATCGTGATGCTTCCTGCTTCCGTACAATCCTTGCTTCATGCAGTAGCGAAATCGCTACAACTTTGTACCTTGTGCTTTCGACTTGCTACATCTTTGAGTTTTGTGATTTTGACTGGTAGCGAAATCGCTACACCTTCGCATAGTGCACTTTTGGATTTGTAGCGAAATCGCTACACCTTCATGTTGAGCTTTTCAACTTGTAGCGAAATCGCTACACCTTTGCTTTGTGTATTTTTGACTTGTAGCGAAATCGCTACAACTTTTTCACTTAGCACTTTCTCCCTGCTTCGGCCAGCAAAAATTCAACATGTAGCGAAATCGCTACAGTTACTCGACTTAGCTTCTTGGCCTCCGACATGTCACGAAATCGTGACAATTTTGCTTGCGCCTTCTCTCTCCTCGGCCATGTCGCGAAATCACGACCATTTTGCTTGCACCTTCTCTCTCCTCGACCATGTCACGAAATCGCGACCATTTTGCTTGCACCTTCTCTCTCCTCGACCATGTCGCAAAATCGTGACCATTTTGCTTGCACCTTCTCTCTCCTCGACCATGTCGTGAAATCATGACATTTTGACATGCATTTTCTCTCTCCTCAGCCATGTCGTGAAATCACGATAATTTTGCCTGCACCTTCTCTCTCCTCGGCCATGTCGTGAAATCGCAACCATTTTGCTTGCACCTTCTCTCTCCTCGACCATGTCATGAAATCATGACAATTTGGCATGCATTTTCTCTCTCCTCGACCATGTCACGAAATCGTGACAATTTTGCTTGCACCTTCTCTCTCCTCGACCATGTCATGAAATCGTGACCATTTTGCTTGCACCTTCTCTCTCCTCGACCATGTCACGAAATCGCGACAATTTGGCATGCATTTTCTCTCTCCTCGGCCATGTCGCGAAATCGTGACATTTTTCTTTCTGCCTTCGGACCTCTCAACCTGTCGCGATATCGCGACAGTTTTCTTTCTGCCTTCGGACCTCTCAACATGTTGCGATATCGCGACAGAAAACATGTTGCGATATCGCGACAGTTTTCTTACTTGTCTTTTTCTGCAAATTTTTGAATCTGGGTCACTTCTGTTTTCTTGCAAATTCACTATACTTGATCTGACTGACTTCAGAATTCTTGTCCATTGCTTCAACTGCATCAATTTCTATCTATGTTGACAACAATGACAATACTTTTGCTGCACCTTGTTCAACACAAAATTCTGAAAAATTAAATCAAATCACTTTAATTCTGTATGAACAATCAGAAAAATATACAGCATACCTGAATTTCTTAAAATAGAACAGGTAAATAAATTTAGACCGTCCTTTTTACAATCCACTGAATGTTAGAGGACTAATGCATACAAAAATTTAAAATTATATTACACTAAAAATAAACCCGTACGACCCTCCTAGCACCAATCCGTTGAGTGGTGTTAGAGGCCGAAGATGCTAATAAAATGTACTTAAAATATTTAGCAATGTAAAGCTCTTAAGTAATTAAAAACCCGTAGCATCTAAAAATCATGATAAAATAAACATCTTTTCATGCCCTCCTTCTAGCGCCAATCTGTTGAGTGGTATTTTCACCCGATTGTGAAAACACACTCTCCTTTAGGATTTGGGTTCTAAATCCTCTGCTTGCAAAGAAACAATTTCTCCAAGGTTCCTGTTATGTTAGCATTTTGCATCTGTGTATAAGAGATATTTAATTAAAATGCTTGGAATACCTTAGTGATTGCAAGTAACCGAAAACAAGGGGCACTCGTGGTTTATTTTACTATGAAATTTAATGATTGTTCCTTGAACCGTAATAAAGTAAATGTGATTTGATCCTTAAATGACCATGTCGTAACTTCAAAATAAAATTTAATGAAATGCCATAACATGAATGGAATTATTTTTGGGTTTTGAAGTTTTTTAATTTTTAAATTTTATTTTAATACTTGAAAATAAAATTGGAGTTTCTGAAAAATAAAATACAGCAAAAGAAAATAAAATGTGAAGAAAAGAAATTAAAAATTGCATCCAGTCTGATGCTATCCTGTCCTGGCAAAACCGAAGCTGTGAGGTTTCCATGCATGCAACCTAACTTACTGGACCTGCAAACATGCACAATCCCGATAAGCTAAGTGCTGATTCTAAGGGTTTTGAAATAAAATTCATATTTCGAACATTCGCCTAATGCAACCCACAACAGTGGCATTTAACATTATCTATAAATCTGAAATATGAAAAATGAAAGAATAAACATTAAATCTGTAACATGCACAGAAGATCTCCTTCTTTCTTGCCCATAAGATGCAAATTTATGAACACTCTGCATTAAAAATATGTCATTTACAGCAGCAAAAATTTCTGGTTTTCTCAAAACTAACAAAAAGAAGGAAAATAACCTCAAAGCAGGCCCAGAATGACCCTCTGGCCTCTAGCACTGCAACTCTACTCCAACGGTTTCCCCCCTTTGCACCAATATGTGCCTCTGCTTTTAAACTTGTTGAATTGATTCTCCTTCCATGACGGTTCGTTTCATCTTCCAGTGGCTGCTCGTATTTTAGCTTTATGCTCTACATTAAGACGTTAGATCTTCTCTGTAACGCTTCTGTAGCCTGTACGCCACGTGTTCTATGCTTTCAGCATCTTTCGTAATGGCTCCCATGAAAATCATGACCAAAAATAGCATGCAGTTTGTTCGCCTTCCTGGCCGCGAAAACGCGACATGTCGCGAAATCGTGACATGTCGTGATATTGCGACGCTTTCCTATCAGCAGCCTTTCTTGTCGTCACACCCAGCGAAAACATGACATGTCACAATTTTGTGACATCTCACGAAATCGTGATGCTTTCCATGTTCGTACGCCTTCGGCTGCTTCTTGTCGCGAAATCGTGACGATTTTTCATTCAGAGTATCATGCGGATTTCTATCGCGAAATCACGACACTTTTATGTTCCATACCATTTGCCCGTAACCTATCACAATTTCGTGACGTTTTTTCCTTTCGTATGCCTCGGCTTTTTTCTATCGTGATTTCATGATGCTTTTGTGCTTCGGATCCTTTCGCTCAATTTTGTCACGATTTCGCGACATTTCTTACACTTCATGCCTTTGGCTGTAACCTGTCGTAATTTCGTGATGTTTTTCACTCGGCGCTGCTTTGGCTACAACCTGTCACGATTTCACGACATTTTTCCCTCGGCACTGCTTTGGCTACATGCTATCGCGATATCGCGATGTTTTTCCCTCTTCGTGCTCATCCGCTGCTTTCTGTTGCGATATCGTGACGTCTTTCGGCTTCGTCCTGTTTGACTAGTTTGACCCGCGATTTTGTGACATGTCGTGATATCAAGACACTTTTTTGCTTCGTCTTTCTCTCTCCCCTCTGGGCCACAAAAATAAAACACGTCATGATTTCGCTACGCTTTTCTCCCACCTACTGTCGTTGACTGCGTTGACCATGATTTTGTGACATGTCGTGATTTCACGACATTTTTCTGCCTCCTGCCCCGTTTGACCGGTTTGAGAGCAATTTTGTGACATGTCGCGATTTCGTGACACTTTTCATTTTCTGGCAGCGATGGAGCAACCTGTCGTGATTTCGTGACACTTTTTCATTTTTGGTCACGATTTCATGACATGTCACGATTTCGCGACACTTTTCATCCTTGTGTAATTTTGCCCCTTTTTCTTGATTTTTAGCATCTAGGTCACTGAGATTGTCTGTGAAAGCACGCAAAAAAGGTGGGTCCCCAATTTTGGGGTGTGTTGTGGATCATCCACAACACATTGAATCTTTGCACATGCATCTAGACCACCAGTTCCCTGAGACACTACAGGAGGTGGCATAATCTAGTTTTGAGCATCATCTCACTTGGCAGTAAGTTGGACAACCTATCTTTGAAGGTCTATAATAGTGGCATCCCTCTACTGCACCTAGATCTAGGATGTCTACAGCTCAACCTCAACCTAGTGTAGTTGAGCCTAGAGAGGAGACTCCTACTCCTTAGGAGCTAGCTCCTCATCCTCCTTGGAGGAAACCTACTCCTCTGTATCTGGCTCCTCTACCACCTGCTCCTACTACCCTACCTACCTCCAATCATTCATACAAGACTGTACTCGATGCCCATCAGGATCCTTAGCCTTAGCCTCATTCAAATACCACCCTAGGTGGTTACCACCATGCCATAATCATGTACCCCACCAGTGGGTGTACACCTATATGACCCTAGCATTGACCACACCAAGATCAATTGTAGGAGGGTCATACTCCTCTAGCACTACTGTAACTTGAGGTGATGGAAGGTTCTGTTGGTCCGACTTTCATGCACACCCGGGAAAGGATGAAGCAAGGAAGCTCCGGAGACACCCACGGGACGGATCCCACTCATCTTTAGGATCTAGCTGGTTATCCAAGGTGCGAGTTACAGAGTTGGGTCGAATGGCAATTCACTCTTTTCCACTTCTAGAATAGATTTCAATATGGACTGCTCTGTTACCTTACAGGGGGTTCTTGAACTTGTTCGATGAGTTGCAAAAGTTGTTGACAATCAGATTTAACTTGAATTCTAGATCTAGCTCTCATGGGTCAGTAGATTTAAATAAAAGACAAACAAAGAAAATAAAAATGGATCATTCACCGAAAGCAAAGAGAGGGTAGGGTAAGGCAGAAAAGAGAAGCTTATCAAACATCAACTGTAAAACCCCAAACTATCAATCTTATCTATGCTACTAGCTTCACAACAGAACAAATCAAAGAAGAAAGTGTCCAGTCAGTCTAAGATCACTTTCAACTAAGAGCACAAGGCAGAGTGAAACAGATCTAGCAAAAAATTATAAATCCAAGGGCAGCTGGTTAAAACTGGTATCTTTCACCGGTAGCCTAGCTCACACAGTGAAGACAGAGCAATTAGAACAAACTTACACCTAAAATCTATAATTTCCCCTAGCAGACAAAAGAACAACTGAAGCCTAACAACATATTTAAACTTGATAACTCAGATTTACAGCATATATCTAATAAACTTTAAATGGAATGGATAACAAAAGAAGATACACTTATCACACTCTACAAAAGATTAGGCTCCTGGCCATGCTATCACAGAAAAGCTAAAGCACATCAACTCCAAGTCCAGAAACAAAGGATTTCACAAAATTTGCAAGAAATTGCTTATAAGCCTTTATTTCTAAGTCTCCGCCTCCTGCGATTACATTTAGAATCTGTATTTATAGACTCAGGACAGACCCTGATCTTTTCAAAATATCTTTCTCAAACCCTAAATCTTATCGCACTTAAACCCTAGGACCCGGGTTTTACAATAAAAAATCCATTTAAAATCAAAGTCCAGATAGAACTTAACCCTTCGGCAAATCTGTGCAGTTAGCTGCCATAAATGGAGAAGATAAAATCAAATGCAACTTGCATTCATCCGCAGCTGCAAATAAATGCCTCCATTAATTCTGCTGGTGAGCCGGATGAGTCACCACTTCTCCATCAATTTGATCCCGCAAATCCATCTTTGAGTTGAAATGGTCTTCATGCTATCAATTCTATCATAAATTTGCTATTGAATGCTTTTACCGTCTTCTTTTCCTCTAGCATGGCGGTCCTTGACTAAATCCGCACTTTAACTTTGCCTTTATGGTCTTTCCCGGTTGTCCCGCAAGTGCCAGATGGAATCCTGCATGAAAGACAAAAAGATGCATTAGATTAGCATTTTAATTAAATCAGAAGCTTTAAAGGTTAAAACAGATTAAAAACCACAAAATAAGCTTGCATGTCGGCCTCTGTTTGTCTCATTCACGCTTTGACACGTGTCGCTACCCCAGGATGCCTTCTATTTTCGTCGGAATGCACTTTCAGGTCAACTTATGACTTTCTCTCTCCTACCGCGATTCTGCGACATGTCGCGATTTCACGACATGTCACGAAATCGTGACCTGCCAGCGCATCGGCAACTTCTTCCCTTGTCGGCCGCGAAAACGCGACATGTCACGATTTCGTGACATGTCGCGAAATCGCGACCTTCCTGGCCTCCGTACAACTTCTTGATTTTTAGCCACGATTCTAGAACACGTCGCGATATCGCGACAGTTCCGTACCTGCATGCGTTGACCGCGTTGATCACGATTTTGGAACATGTTTGCGACTTAGCCAATTTTCATTCTGCAGCCCACTTTCTCTCTCCTACCATGAAAATGCGACATGTCGCGATTTCGCGACATGTCGCAATATCACGCCCTTCCGTACAGCTTGCTTCTCTCTCCAAAAACTGTCGCGATTTCGTGACATGTCACGAAATCGTGACCTTTCTGGCACTTAGCCGATTTTCATGCATTTTCATTTACCCGTCGCGATATCGCGACATTTCCGAAAATGGAAGTGTCGCGATATCGCGACACTACCAAAAATGGAAAGTTTGATTTTTCATGAATTTATGCAACTATTTTCTGGATTTTCTCGGTATCGGTGCAAGATTTTCTTTGTGCATGAATGATTCTAGCATGTAAAAAGTTAATTATGGAATAACACAGCTGGAATGCAAGAAAAAACACAACTTTAAAAAGGAGGCAAGCAAATTTGGATTTAAAACCTGAAAAACATCTAGAGGGTCCCTGCTGCAAAAATGGGAGTTCAAAATTTTCTAAGGATGGAATCTCATTTTTCAGTGGGGGTGTGTTGCTTCTCAACAAATGGCGATATCTACGGGTAAAATAGTAGCACTATTTTAGAACCCAAGACTCTGGTTTCAAAACAAAAAGACCATGCATCATGCCTTGCCACAGACATTCTTCACAATAAATTGACTGCTAACTGCCAGCTGTTAAAATTTTCCAAGGACATACTAGGCTGGATTACTTCAAGGAAGATTTCTGATGTGCAATTTCAAAGGGTATAAAACTTTCTTCAAGGATGACTGAATTGAATGATAAACTTGGATTAATCAACTTTTCTAGATTGTAAAAGGGGAAACCGAGTAGAGCTCTGTTTACTAGTTTAGCCTTTTACATAGCCTAGACAGAGTTACCCTTTAGATTTACACGACCCAAATTTACAACTGTAGGGCAGAATCTAATATTGGCTGCCTCTTTTAATTGTTCAACTCTTTTCTCTTTTTTCTTCTTCTTCTTTTTTTTTTTTTTTATATCTCTCCCTCTGAAATATATCAATATCTGAAATGCTTTTAGGGAAATCACAATTTTCTTTTATCATTTGATCAATCTGGAACTGTTTCAGTCTAGGCACTGATAGCCTCTGTGGATACCCAAATAATTACATGGCATAGTCCCCTCTCATAACCAGCTTTTCTTGGATTCCCCGGGAGTTCCTCCAACTAAACAGCATAGCAGTTTTTCTATCATTAAAACAACTGTGGCAAGTAAGACACAAGATCCAATCATCTCTCTACCTTTGTCCTGAATAACAAAATAGCTCTACTGTTCAGTGCAAGCAGACTATCTCAATTAGAATGGTGAACAGCATGGGCATTGGATGATGACCATGAACGCTGGATTGAGGATTTATCAGCTAGGAATAAAACAATTTTTAGCAGGCTAACTTTTCATTGATTGCTCAGGCAGAGGTTAAAATACAGAATATTTCAAAAGCCAAAGGACTTTGCACAGACTTCCAAAAATAGGCACAGGATTTAAAGAAAAATAGAATAAAACTGTACAGACTAAAGCACAGAACTGTAAGGCAAAGGGAATAAAATAAACTAAACAGACAGCAAAGAAAAGAACTGAAACAAAAGACTATACAGACAGCAAAGAAAAGGAATAGCAAGGAAGAAAATAAAAACTGTACAGGCAATAAAAGAAACAAACTAAAAGAACTGAAGCAAAGCAACTAAAACTATTGAACTGCAGCAAAGCTAAACTGCAACAACACTGAAATAAACTAAAGCAACTGAAATAAACTAAACTGCAACTGAAAACAGATAGCAAAGAAAACTGAAACAAAAGACTGTACAGACTTAAACAACAAGCTGACATAAAAAGACAAAGAAAGGAAATAAAAAGCACTGACAAAAGAAATAAACTGCACAAGCTAAAACTGAAAAACAATTAAAGATTAAAAATTAAGACGGAGCAACTAAAAGAACTGCAGAGCATTAAAATTAAACTGAAACAGATTAAAACTGTACAGACAAAAAAATAAAACTGAAAAACTGAAATAAACAACTAAAGCAAATGTACAGAAATCTAGCACCAAACTAAAGCAAAATAAACTACAAAGCTATTTACAATATGTACACATATTACAACTTCCCTTCATACTCAGAAAATGCAGCAGTTGGGAAAGCAGAGAAATGGTGCCTTAAAAATTTTTTGACCATGTGCAAGTAATTTAGAAAAATTACCTTTCAGGTCCTGTTGACGAAATGCACTCCAGACCGTGCTTCAAAAATTTGCTATCCGGGAAAGACTTGTGTTCCTTGTCTTCCCTGTCCCATTTGAAAAACAAATCTGCAACTCCTTCAAATTAAACAAATCATATAATAACAAATCATATGATAACATGTTTATGCTTCTAATTGAAGGGTTTGCGAGTTCTTTCAAAAGGATTTGAATGTAAAAAAACCCCCAGGATCAAATACCTTAAAATCTTGACAGACCCAGACCACCACATCTTCAAAATTATGTGACAACTAAAAGAAATCATGTTTTATCTGTATGCCCTGGTTCTTAACAACTTGAACATTTTGTGGTTGCTGTACTGCTTCAATATCCAGGACTTCAATTTTTATCCCTCTAGCAGAATGTTTACAATTTTCCTTTTCACCTGAGCCTTGCTTAGATTTAACCTCATCAATGTGCAATGTCCAAACATCATGGTTGTGATGGTTTAGAGCTGTAACTGTTCTCACCTTCTCAGTTGCCAAATTATAAACTCCAATATCTGCATCAACACAGTTTATAGCCTTTTCTTTGACATTATGTTCAGAAGTTGCAGGCTTATGTTGAGACAGTTCATCAATTCCAAGTTGGCTGACCACATTCATATTTACCATCTTTTCCTCCTTTTCTTGAAATCCAACAGGTGGTCCAGAGTAAGCCTCAATCAAGTTAACCTTCTGTTCAACAATCTGAGGCAGTTCATAGAGGGTGATGTCAGCTTTAAGTTCCCTCATATCCTCAATGATGTTATCCTCCTCAGTTACTTCTGCATAGTGAGATTGAATCTCACTTTCATCATCCTCTGATGAGGAAGGATCATTATTAAGTTCTGGACTCTCACATTTCAAGTCATAACTGTCCATTTTGAACTGTTGAAAATCTTGCATTTCATCCACGAGAGTCTCGTACAAGACTTTCTGTCTCTTCAGGAAAAGTGATAGAATCTAAAACCCTGGTTGTACTATTTTTGGGTGAACTAGAAATATCAATATTTCTTTGATCTCTAGGAAAATTTAACTCACCAGGAAAAACTTCAGATTTGGGTGGTGCCAGATCACAACTGTTCAGTTCAAGCACCTGCACTTTGAACTTGTCAGAACTTTTCTATATATTTTGCACATGCTGAGTGGATGTCACAATTAACGGAGTCTCCTTGGGTAGAGCATGACATGTTGGCACTAACTCATGATGTGGAATGGGGTCTGGAATAGGCATGTTCACGTGTAACATAGGATATCAAAGGATTGCTCAGAATTTGAGGCCCTAGCTGTCTTTCAAGAATTAAGGCTTCTTTATAAGCCCCTGCCCGGGTTGTGATATTAATGTCTCTCTTGAGGAAAATAGAGGTCACTGAATCCAATGCATTCTTGTAGATTTCTAAGGCCAGATTTGCATTTGGGATGTAATGGCCAGTCATTCTACCGTAAGCTCTTTGGAACCTCATATTGAAAGACCTGACAGTTTCTCCCGACTCTTTCTTGATGCTGGAAAATTGTTGGTATAAAATGTTGGGATCTATCACTTCACCGAAATGTGATATAAAAGCTTTCTCTAGATCATCCCAGCTAGTAATGGAATTTTTGGTGAGGTTTAAAAACCAGTCATAAGCTCCCTCCTGGAGAGTGAACGGGAACAATCTACAGGCAACATCTTCATGCTGTATATTTAACAATTTTAAAGCATTTTTAAAAGCTAGCAGATGTTCTTCTGTAGTTCTTGTCCCATCATGTTTATACCTAGGGAGGTATCTTTCTGGACTTCTGGGCAAGTCATGGGCTATACCCGGAATATTCAAAGCTGTGGGGCCCAACCAATTTGCCATTATTACTTGGCTGACAGTGATGTTCTGATTTGTGATTGGATAACTGCCAGTGGAGATAAAATTGTTCTTGAGGTCTTCTCTGGCAATTTAAAAAAAAACTACACTGACAACTTTCAAAAACTGTACTGACAATTTAAAAACTGCACTGACAATTTAGAAAACTGTACTGACAATTTACAAAATTGTCCGGAGTTCATTGTGGGTCCTTCAAATGTTGCTGTTATGCCCTTACAATACTTGAACTGAGTTCAACAGCCCTCCTTCTAGAGCCAATTAGGTTGTTGGTTGAGGAGGAGGGGAAAATTGGCTACCAGAATTTGGATAAAATACAGCTTTACAGTTCCACATACAGTCAGATTTCTCAACTCAAGTGCACTAAGAACAGATGTTCTCGCCCTCCTTCTAGCGCCAATTAGGTTGTTGGTCCGGCTTTCATGCACACCCCGGGAAAGGATGAGGCAAGGAAGCTCCGGAGACACCCACGGGACGGATCCCACTCATCTTTAGGATCTAGCTGGTTATCCAAGGTGCGAGTTACAGAGTTGGGTCGAATGGCAATTCACTCTTTTCCACTTCTAGAATAGATTTCAATATGGACTGCTCTGTTACCTTACAGGGGGTTCTTGAACTTGTTCAGTAGTTGCAAAAGTTGTTGACAATCAGATTTAACTTGAATTCTTGATCTAGCTCTCATGGGTCAGCAGATTTAAATAAAAGACAAACAAAGAAAATAAAAATGGATCATTCACCGAAAGCAAAGAGAGGGTAGGGTAAGGCAGAAAAGAGAAGCTTATCAAACATCAACTGTAAAACCCCAAACTATCAATCTTATCTATGCTACTAGCTTCACAACAGAACAAATCAAAGAAGAAAGTGTCCAGTCAGTCTAAGATCACTTTCAACTAAGAGCACAAGGTAGAGTGAAACAGATCTAGCAAAAAATTATAAATCCAAGGGCAGTTGGTTAAAACTGGTATCTTTCACCGATAGCCTAGCTCACACAGTGAAGACAGAGCAATTAGAACAAACTTACACCTCAAATCTGTAATTTCCCCTAGCAAATAAAAGAACAACTGAAGCCTAACAGCATATTTAAACTTGATAACTCAGATTTACAGCATATATCTAATAAACTTTAAATGGAACGGATAACAAAAGAAGATACACTTATCACACTCTGCAAAATATTAGGCTCCTGGCCATGCTATCACAGAAAAGCTAAAGCACATCAACTCCAAGTCCAGAAACAAAGGATTTCACAAAATTTGCAAGAAATTGCTTATAAGCCTTTTATTTCTAAGTCTCCGCCTCCCGCGATTACATTTAGAATTTGTATTTATAGACTCAGGACAGACCCTGATCTTTTCAAAATATCTTGCTCAAACCCTAAATCTTATCGCACTTAAACCCTAGGACCCGGGTTTTACAATAAAAAATCCATTTAAAATCAAAGTCCGGATAGAACTTAACCCTTCGGCAAATCGTGCGATTAGTTGCCATAAATGGAGAAGATAAAATCAAATGCAACTTGCATTCATCCGCAGCTGCAAATAAATGCCTCCATTAATTCTGCTGGTGAGCCGGATGAGTCACCACTTCTCCATCAATTTGATCCCGCAAATCCATCTTTGAGTTGAAATGGTCTTCATGCTATCAATTCTGTCATAAATTTGCTATTGAATGCTTTTACCGGCTTCTTTTCCTCTAGCATGGCGGTCCTTGACTAAATCCGCACTTTATCTTTGCCTTTATGGTCTTTCTCGGTTGTCCCGTAAGTGCCAGGTGGAATCCTGCATGAAAGACAAAAAGATGCATTAGATTAGCATTTTAATTAAATCAGAAGCTTTAAAGGTTAAAACAGATTAAAAACCGCAAAATAAGCTTGCATGTCGGCCTCTGTTTGTCTCATTCACGCTTTGACACATGTCGCTACCGCAGGATGCCTTCTGTTTCCACCGGAATGCACTTTCAGGTCAACTTATGACTTTCTCTCTCCTACCGTGATTTTGCGAGATGTCGCGATTTCGTGACATGTCGCGAAATCGTGACCCTACTAGCGCATCGGCAACTTCTTCCCTCGTCAGCCGCAAAAACACGACATGTCACGATTTCGCGACATGTAGCGAAATCGTGACCTTCCTGGCCTCCGTACAACTTCTTGATTTTCAGTCGCGATTCTAGAACACGTCGCGATATCGCGATAGTTCCGTACCTGCATGCGTTGACCGCGTTGACCGCGATTTTGGAACATGTTTGCGACTTAGCCGATTTTCATTCTGCAGCCCACTTTCTCTCTCCTACCGCGAAAATGCGACATGTCGCGATTTCGCGACATGTCGCAATATCGCGCCCTTCCGTACGACTTTCTTTCTCTCTCCAAAAGCTGTCGCGATTTTGCGACATGTCACGAAATCGCGACCTTTCTGGCACTTAGCCGAATTTCATGCATTTTCATTTACCCGTCGCGATATCGCGACAGTTCCGAAAATGGAAGTATCACGATATCGCGACACTACCAAAAATGGAAAGTTTGATTTTTCAGTGAATTTATGCAACTGTTTTCTGGATTTTCTCGGTACCGGTGCAAGATTTTCTTTGTGCATGAATGATTCTAGCATGTAAAAAGTTAATTCTGGAATAACACAGCTGGAATGCAAGAAAAAGCACAACTTTAAAAAGGAGGCAAGCAAATTTGGATTTAAAACCTGAAAAACATCTAGAGGGTCCCTGCTGCAAAAATGGAAGTTCAGAATTTTCTAAGGATGGAATCTCATTTTTCAGTGGGGGTGTGTTGCTTCTCAACAGGTTCCTCTCTACAATAATCTAGTGATAGACAATTGGATCAAGGATAACATCCTACTAAATGCCAAAATATCATAGCACCATAGAGTAGTAGAAGAACTCTCTAATATCATGCTTGCAGATGATAACCCATCAGTTGCATCGAGTCCTCACTATGAAGATAGTTGAATCCTCCTAGTTAGGGCACTCGTGATAAGGCCACTAAATAATATTAGTGGCTCACAAACCAGTCAGAGATGTCATGTAGTGGGAAAGCTCCCATACAAAGGGTTGGATCTTATGCTCCTCAAGTACTCTGGGCCACTTGGATCCATAACCCTAGATATCATCATCAAGCATAATGATCTCTACTGGAATTCCTGCTAGGTGGTCAACTGTGATATGCTCTCATCCCTAGATATGGAGGAGCATGCTACAAGAAATACTAGCCTGGTCATGACACTAAATGCGATATAGCTAATCATAGCATTGTGCCAGTAGTGTGCTCCCCCAAACATAGATAATGGGTGCCTCATTATCAATCAAGTCCTATACCATCGCCAAGAGGTTCCATGGGAACCTTGCTCTAGAGAATTCAAGTATAAGGATGTTATAGAGGACCATAAACAACATAGTATACCTCTGAGAGAAGACATCCTCGTGGTACCACCGAGAAACTAAAATACCGCCAGAACGATTATCCTTGAAGGCAGAAGTGGCATGTCTCCCAAAAACCCTTAGGAACACATCTCGAGAATTAGTGGGAGAAGAGAAAATAGGCATTCCATCAAAATGGATCCTAAAGATCCTGTAGACATCCTTCGATGTGATGGTCCTATCATCGATAGGAATGTGGAAGGTGTTGGTCCTAGAGTCCCACCTTTGGTCTAGGGTATTCAATAAGTTTGATCCAAAATTATCATCAAAATTCAAGTGACATACTGGATCCCACGAGCATCGAGCCAAGCCCAATCCATGTCATCCATCTTAGGCAAAATGTCATAAAGCAGCTTCAGGTCTTGAGCATGAGCAGACAAGATCTAAGAGTGCAAAATAAATTCTAAATCAAATGCACTAAAAACTAAATAAATGCATAAAATAAAACTAGTGCAAGCTAAACTAAGATGTGCTTAAGGCAACAAGCATAATGGATAAATGCACCTGAGCATCCCAAAACATTAAATACTATTCTTAAAAATTTCAAAAAAATAAATTAAATTCCTTGAAAAAACCAAAAATTAATGAATAAACCTATGGCCACCTAGCCGCTATCGCAGATAGCAGCCATGAAGCAGTCACTAAAGCCAACAATGACTAGGTTCCAATGGTTAAAAATTTGACCATTAGATTTTAAGCTGGTCATTGAAAGCGATAGTGGCTAGCCTCAGGCCAAGCTATCCACTCTGAGTTGTAGTGGCCAGTGAGTGACACGCAAATGGTGTGCCCCCATGGCCAAAAATCATACAAAAATAAACAAAAACATAAATCTAATAGGGACCCATCTAGTTAAAGCCTAAATTAAGCGTATCTATCGGTTTAATTCATTACCAACAAGGTTAATGAGTTTCCTTTACCAAATTTCTTAGTGAGGTTAATTTTACTATGGTAATAAAAGAAGGCTAGGGTTTAGAGAGGTGCTCATGAAGCTCTGACTCCTTTGCTCATCAAAACCTCACCCTGTTCAACCATGGTATCAAATCGATAGTGTCCTAGGTCATAAATAGTCATTGTCAGCTCAGATCTCCAAAAGTAGGATGGACAACTTGAAGAATGAAGGGTCAAAAATCCTAATTTCCTTTTGTCCTTTCTATTCAAGTTGTGGCCATTTCTAGCATCAGTGGCCTAAAATTTTTGGCCGCTGGACCTAATAGTGACCACGAGCCCTATTTGGGGGCCACTGGACCTAACAATGTCCAAGAAACAATGAGAAATTTCCATAAATTCTCACCATAGGACACCTCATAATAAGATAAAAAGCACATATTTCAGATCCAAACCAGCCAAAATAAGCAAAATGCCAAAAAAAATTCATATATCAAAATTCAAAAATATCACAAAATCCAATTAACGAAAAAAAATAATCAATCAAATAATAGGAAATTCCAAATGAGCCTCATATTCAATGATTTTTTTCTATATAATTTGGCGATTGTAGTGACTAGCACTCCATGCAATTTGGTGAGATAAGCAAATCACCATAAGACCACTTAAGGCAACCAGTTATGGAAGAATTGAGATGCCTCACCTCAAACCCTAAGAAGGATGTAACAGATAGACCATCCCACGAGAGCGAGGATCCATCTCAGTTCTCCTATAGTAAATAGCAATTCACCATAAGCTAAATAAGAATTTTTATCACCTTGATTCCCTAAGAAGGCCATTGTGGTCGGACCGCCCCATGGGATAAAGATGTACAATTACCAAATAGGGTTGGAATCACACCTGGAATGGAGCTACTCTACAAAAAATGTGAACCTCTAAAGAGGTCCAAGTCATTCATTTTGGTCAAGCGACTCATCACTTTATTAATAGTTCTTTCCTCATCGACTCATTGTTTGAGGGGGTAGTCAGAAATTTTCAAAAATCATAATAAATTTCAACAAAAGACCATCTCAATCATAAAATATTTGCGTTCAGCTTACGAATCATTACCAACAACTACCATAAGATTATTGTTTTTTCGGGTAAAAAAGCAAATATGATAGTTTAGTTTGTAGCAGTCCTTTCAGACCTATAGTAGTACCAAAGCTACTTGATTGCTTGATGACGAGTTTAAACTCCCACACATTTAAGCCTCCAATTTTGTTGGAAGTAGTGATTCTAGGATTTGCACCCTCCTACATGACTAGGAAATCCTATGTTGATTAGGTCAGTGATCATCATCCAACCTACAATATGGTCCTAGGCGGTCTACTTTTTTTGCTCCACACTATGTTTTGCTCATAGCGCATCCCAAAAAGGGGTATCTATCGACACCTAAAACACATCATGTTTAGGAGACTATCCATATGGGCATATCATAGACCATATAAATCCTCTTGGATCTCTCCAAGAGCAAGTAGTGGTCCTAACCACTCAAACAGGGTAGTTCTAGCCCATCCAGGATTGGCTACTCTCAAGAAGAGTGACCAACACACCTAGCCATTGAAGACTACAATGACCACACTTGGTCATTGGATATGATAGTGGCTAGCACCATGCACATTCTAGCCATGAATACAGGCTCAGATAATGCATTGTGACTACATATTTGCATTGTTTGTAGGTGGATTTTGGTGAGGAACTCCCTGAGTTCCTCCTAACTACCTCTTCAAGTCCAATTTGTGACTGATGCTTCCCACTCATAATGGTCTATCACATGCAATTTGGATGGAGGCTTCTCCAAGAAACCAAAGTCTAGATCTGAGATGGAGCTCTACATATAGACTCTCCCATGAAAAGTAAAACATCCATGAAGTTTCAGAGTCAAACAATGAAGCCCTATCAAAATGGAGAACTAAGCTACACCCCTTTGAGGAGCATTGGAGCACCGTCTGGTTGTGTTACTATCACATACCAGTTTGTGATTCATTTTTCCCAACCACTAATCAGTGGAGGAGACATGTCGGGAGACCTTTGAACATCAATTGTAGCAAAGAGGATAGCACAATAGCCCCTGAATCACAAGGAAAAGGGCTTCATATAGCGGTTTTTGTCTCAGACAGTGGCACGCAGGCATACTTTAGGGTATATAATTTTTTTCCCTTTGCTTTAGTCTAGATTAATTATTGCTTAATTTTATTAGTTAAGTCAAAGCTTAGATCTTCTTCCATTAATGCATCTATTCTGTATTTCTTATATTTACATGCATTTATTATTCTACTTATGCTTGTATTTCATTACTATTAGGATTATCGAATCCATTAGCAAAGGCCTCATCTGGAGAGGTGACCCATCCTACTAAGCATACTTTTTTGTTTCCATGAGAGTAGGTTCAAATCTTCAGAACCATATTGAAGAAGCAAGAGCATAAAGATCCCTCTAGGACCAGATCTAGAGAAAGGGGTATATGTAAGCCCCCATATAGTTTTGTGTGTAGCACCAGGAGGCCTACGTATGTGCACCATTACCTTATAGGGAATACATCTGACCACTACTCTATATTGTGTAAATATTTGTATCAAAATAATGGGTATCCCTAAGAGGGATGGAATTGTAACTGAGGATTCAATATATCAATAAATAAAGCATATTTGTTTGTTTTATTATTTTTATGTCACATGTGCTTTCAGTACTCTCATTTTGTGCAAGTGATAATATACATTGATAATTCAAAATTACAAGTAGGGTAGCTGGGGTGCGTACCTCCTGGGGTCACACACTATGAGTCATTCCAGCCCAAAGAGATGGTACCTGCAATTCTAGAAAATAATAAAAACAAGTAATTATTGACAAATTGTGAAATGCAGAAAAGTCCCACACAGTGATCACCATTGTAGAGTAGCAAAAAATATACATCTAAACATGTAATTGTAGACACCTAAAAGTTGCACACTACTATACCTATGTACTTGTAGATCCTTCTAGATACTTGTAGGTTTACATAGGTCGTCCTAGGTACCCCTAGGCTATCGTAGACCAATGTAGACTATTGTAGATCCTCCTAGACATGCGTAGATTGTTGTAGTCATGCATAGTCATACGTAGATGACTGTAGTCATGCGTAGTCATGCGTAGATCAGCGTAGATTTTCATAGCATCATGTAGACTTTCGTATACTACTTCACTGGATTTTAGGTCCTAAACCCACATAAGCCTTCCAAATCACATCTTGTGCATTGGAATATCATTTGACAACCAATTTGCACTCAATTGAGGCCCCCATAGGGTATTAGTTGGCCAAAATAATTAATAAGTCAATTACCAAATTCTAATTTAATGTTAACTTCACTTAAGCCACCTTTTTAGGGAAAATTTGATTAAAAGAACCCTTAATCTTGATTAGCACTAATTACATCCTCCCACATGTGTGAAATTAGGGTTTGTTGAGATATTTCTTTAATCATGTCTTAAATTGGCTTAAGCACCTCCTAATCAGGATTAGCCCTAATCCATCCTCACACATGTGTGAGGATGAAATATTTCTCATCGGGAATGTGATGTTGCCACATTGCATTTCTTAACCTAACCCTAGTCAGAATCAAACCTAGGTTTAGTCTATCTAACCCCCCCTGCACCTTGCCTTTTCCTATAAATAATGGATCCTAAACCCCTAATTAAGTCTGATTCACAAATTCAATAAAGCACAGTTACTCTATTGAAATGGAAAGCCAATATTGAACAGTCACTTCTCGGTGCACACAGTCAGATTTCAATGGTACACAGAGGTACCCCAACTTCCTAGGAGTCGACCTACCAAAAGGGTTTTACAGAAGAGGCATCATAGCTCAGATCGCCCCTTGCCCCGTGAATCTAGCCTCAGTTCGCCCCCTGAGTGGTGAATTGGGTCTACAGGACCCAAATCACTCTAGATTTGGGTGGTAAGCTCTATTTCATCCTATTATTACCTTATGCATAGTTTATCGCATGTTTTGCTCTATTTTTATGGTCATTTCATCTTCATCATCATGGGGCATGACTAAGGCAAATTCCCCATCGTACTAAACCCCTTTTGCAGGTTAATCACAAGTTATGCAACAAATTTGAAGAGGGAAAACAACATCAAATCAATAGCAACCCGACGGTGGCCCACATACAAAGAAGCCCACCTACACTAAGGGACATCAGAAGAAGGCATCAGGCCTATAGTGTATTCATGAAAGGAAAAAGGAGAATTCACCCTATTTTTAACCCATATCAAATTTATATAAAGCATATATTTCTAAATTACTTGTGTTATTACTTGTTAGATCAAATGTCAAATTCTGGTCATTTCATTCTGGCATGCCCAGTGGGACCCCCACAACAGATAGTGCTAGATTCATTTTCTTTGTAAATATTACATTATCCTCTATTTTTGTGTCTTATAGGTACGAAATTGTTTTTCCACAGAGACCTCCAAAGCCCTAGGAACCATCCTAGGCCATCAAATTTTTTATTTAAATCCTCTGAACCTGATTTGCCCCTCACCCCGCAAACTAGTCCTAATTCACCCCTTGGATCACGATATGGGTCAAATTCACCCCTCGGGTCATGATTTAAGCACATAAGCCTTAAAAACCCCCAAATCAGCTGGGGTGATCTTTTCAAGGGCCAAGAAAAACCCCCTTAGCATCAGAATGTAGGTATGATAACCTTTTATGCCTTTGTTGCAAGTTTTGGAAACAAAAATCTTACTAACTAGTTAAATAATCATTGCTAGACATAGTTTTTTTTTCATTACAAAGTTGTCAAATATTTAGGGTTTCTAAAATTTTTAGTACCTGCAACTTTCCAACAAGTGTACAAAATTTACTTCTCAAATAAATTTACATTTGTCTTTTATTTTTGCATATGGAATAAGACTGAGTTGTTCTTCCTTCATTTATAGCTTCCATTGCTAAAAGGAACTTTACATTCTAAAGTAAAATCAGGGCTTCTAATCCCCTCTTACATTTATGAAATAATGGTTCACTCTAAAAGTTCAAGTTAGAGTTTCATAATCCCCTCTATTCCAAACACATTTGGATTGCATGTTTCTATGTTTTGCATAGTAGATTAGTTTGCTTCACAAAGGCATTTAGGCTAGACCATTTATTTACAAAGACTAAAAGCTATCTAATCATTTGCTTTCGAAAAGGCATTAGGATTATTTTTATTTTGAAAAGGTAATTATTTATTCTCTTACCTTGTGTTGAGTGGTGTTTTCACCCAGTCGTGAAATTACACTCTCCTTTAGGATTTGGGTTCCAAATCCCCTCTTGCAACGAAGTCAAACAAACAACTTCTCCAAGGTCTCTGCTGTATTAGCATTTGCAACTATGTATTAGTAATAAAGATAACCAATTTAAATGCTTGGAACACCTTAGTGATTGCAAGTAACTATAAAAAATGGGCAATGTTGGTTTATTTCATCATGAAACTGTAGTGATTGTTCATTGTTTTTTTTTTTGGATTTTGAATTTTTTAAAATGTTTATTTTTTTATGCCTGAAAATAAGTTAAAATTTTTGGGAAAAAATAAAATGCAGAAAACTAAAAATGAAATGCACTCAGTATGAGGCTATCCTGTTTCGACAAAAATGAAGATGTGAGGTCTCCATGCATGCAACCTAACCTATTGGACTTGCAAAACAAGCACAATCCCCATAGACTAAGTGTTGGTTCCTAGGGTACAAAATAAAATTCAGATTTCAAATATTCGCCTAATGTAACCCAAAAAAATGGCATTAACATTATCTATTTATTCAAAATCTAAAAATTGAAAGAATAAACATTAAATCCATAGCATGCAAAAAAAATATCCTTCTTTCTTGCCCACAAGATGCAAATTTCTGAAAACTTCTGCATTAAAAATGTCATTTTACAATAGCAGAATCTCTAGTTTTCCCAAACCAATCTGTGGAAGAAAAACAACTTAAACAGGTCCAGAATTGCCTTCTCGCCTTCAAATGTGCAACTTTGTTCATCGCAATTTCCAACCCATGTCCATGAAGAAGAAAAACTAGTCTACGAAAGAAAAACCAGCCCAACTAGGTCCAGAATGGCCTTATCACCTTCAAAACGGCAACGCTACTTGCAGCAATTTTTCACCCCTTCTGGCCTCTTTAAATGGCGTATTTAAACTTGTGAAAAAATTGTTTCTCCTTCCCTGACGGTTCGTTTCATTTGCAGATGGCTGTTCGCTTCACCTTCCTTGACTGTTCATTTCATCTTCCCTTGTATGCGTGTGCTATGCTTTCCATTTTGTGGCCCTTCGCCACGTTTTCTCCATATGGGCTTGCGTTCGTTTCCCTCCATGTGTAACGACCATATTAAATGATTTCAAATAATTAAATATTCCTTATGTAACACTTTGTCTTCTTCATTGGATTTTTTCCTTATGTCCATGTCACTATGCAGGTCCGTTACCTTGGAAAAAATGGAACATGTCGCGATATCGCGACACTTTTGGCCCCTTCCGTATTTTGTTGCTTTTAGCCGCGAAAATGTAACATGTCGCGATATCGCGACACTTTTGGACCCTTTCGTATTTTATTGCTTTTAGCCCCAAAAATGCAACATGTCACGATATCGCGACACTTTTTTCCTTCTGGCTGCTTTTTGAGTCACAAAAATGCAACATGTCGCGATATTGCGACACTTTTGTCCTTCTCCTTTTTGAGTCGCGAAAATGCAACATGTCGCGATATCGCGACACTTTTTCCTCCTTGCTCTTTGGCTGCGCTTTGAAAAAATGCCACATGTCACGATATCGTGACACTTTTATTTTCTTGTTCTTTCTTGTCTTGTTTGGTCACAAAAATGCAACATGTCGCAATATCGTGACACTTTTCCTTCTTGTTCTTTCTTTTCTCATTTGGTCGCGAAAATGCAACATGTCACGATATCGCGACACTTTTTCTTTCTAGCTCTTTCTCTTTGCTTTGAATCATGAAAATGCAACATGTCGCAATATCACGACACTTTTTCTCCTCTGACCGCGACCAAGCAACATGTCGCGATATCGTGAAATTTTTTCTCTTCTGACCGCGACAGTGCAACATGTCGCGATATCGTGACACTTTTTCACTTTTGACCATGATGGTGCAACATGTCGCGATATCACGACACTTTTTCTCTTTTGGCCGTGATGGTGCAAAATTTCACGATATCGCGACACTTTTTATCTTTTGGTCATGATGGTGCAACATGTCACGATATCGAGACACTTTTTCTCTTTTGGCCGTGATGGTGCAACATGTCGCGATATCGCGACACTTTTTCTCTTTTGGGCCACAATGGTGCAACATGTCGCGATATCGCGACACTTTTTATTTTTTTGGTTGTGATGGTGCAACATGTCACGATATCATGACACTTTTTCTTCCTTTTTTTGCCGTGACAGCAAAATGCAACATGTCGCGATATCGCGACACTTTTTCTCCTTGTGTTGTTTTGCTTTTTTTTTCTTTGAACTTTAGCCTATGGGCCACTTTGGTCTTCTTGGAACACATGCAAAAAATGTGGGTCCCCAATTTTGGGGTACGTTGTGGAGCAACCACAACAAATGGCGACTCTGTTGGGAAATGCTCCTAAGCATTTCGGTGAGAACTCAACCTGAAAACACACAAACTCAAATACAAGTGTCAGAAAATATCCCAAGAATAAAACTAGATGAGAAATACATGAAACATTAGAATTATTAAGCATCAACTCGGTGTGTACAATGTGCTTCATTCCCTATCGTTTGAAATTGATCAACATTCCATTGTAAGTTTCACTTATGATTTGTATGCAAGGCTATGAATTATTTATGCAGGATTTGACATATGACAACTATGTTAGAGATATAACAACCTACTTTGCAAAGGCTCAAACCTTCTAGCATCATGAACAAACATATTAAAACTATCAAACCCTCTTAGGACCAAAATTATGTATACTTAATTAATTTACTAGATCCCAAAGTTGGTTATGTGTCACTACCATCTTGAACCCATGTGCAGGTGTAAGTGAAATCAGAGCTTTGGGGAATACGATTCCCAACCTAAGCAAGATGGTAATTTAATCCTATCCTTACTACTATGATTCGGAATTCATTATCTCATCTTGAACAAAATGATTTAACCTGTTATGGATGAAACTGTCAGGCTAGCCTTTCCGTTTGAGCAGTCAGTGGTCTTGATTTTAGACAAGACATGTTGCCATGCATGAGCATACTCCACTGCCAGCCGGACATCTATAGCCCCGATGGAGATTAACCCCATAATCCATGATTTTGCTCTACTTTGATTTCTTGGACCTTGGGGATGACTACCCATCCTTACAAGGGACATGTAGTATGATCCTTCCAATCCAATATTAGTGAAAGTAGAATGAAAAATATTTTCTTTTGAATTTCAAGTTCTTGAGTGGGCAAAATAGAAGCTTTGGGGAATCAGATTCTCAACCTAAGCGAGATGAGAATTAGACCCTATCCTTACTACTCCATGAATTTCAAATCAAAGCTTTGGGGAGTTGTATCCTCAACCTAAGTTCGATGAGGATTTAACCCTATCCTTATTACTCTAATTTTAGGCTTTAAGCACTATGGGAGTGGTGAAAACCACTGTTTTAAGGATTATGTTGGATAATAGGACAGACACGAAATACTCCTTTCGCCTCACCTTTTCTTCCAAGTACGGTTTTGACCATTTTTCTCAAGATCCTTTTTAATATGCGTAGAACGTGCTTGGTTCAAGATAGTTTAGGCATCAGTTCCCAACCTTAGGATCCTTTTAATATATGTTATGTAATAACCCTAAGAGGATTCGACACCTTTTCAATGATTGCATATGAAATGAAGATGCAACTGAGATGAAATGTATGTGCACTATGGAATGTAACATGAGATATGAATGCATTGCTCCTTTTGAAATACGGATGGAGTATACCACCTAATTTGCCATAATTTATAAAACTGACAACTTCATGCATCACAAGTTCCAAACGATATTCCTTATTGTGTTTGCGATATTCGTGGAGCTTTCTGCAATACAATTCTGATGTTTCATATTCTCCTAGTCTTAGTTAACATTCATAAGGACCTAAGTTGACATTTTTTTTTTAACAAACCAAAAGTGTCCAAAGGACCAACACACAAAACTTAAAACCCAAAACAAAATCCAATCCCAAAACTAAAACACAAAAACCAAAACTATATACAAATGTACAATAAAAAATTGGATTATCATTTTCTCGGATCCCAAACCTGATTAGAATTCTTTAAAAGACATATGACATGGTACGCATACCAAGTTTTGCAGGAATCCAACAAAAAAATGATCAACCCAAACAAAGAAACAAACTTCCACTTGCCCCTCTCACCATACCAATTTTATTTGGTTTCATTAATAATCCTATGGTGGAGTTTCAAATTTTCAAATTGATTAGACAATGATTGATATTCAATTCCTTTATGTCTATTCTTTAAGATGTTCATTCCGCAATTCAATAAAGCCATAATATTAATAATATTTGAATCAAACCATTCATTAGGCAAATCTTCATTCGAATTTTGCATGGTGAAACCAAAAATATGAGATTTTACCTTTGGCATGTTTTCATTTGACCTTACTTGAAGAGGATTTGAAAATTCCTCTTTTCTCTCATGACATTCATCATCCTGTAGCACTTGTTCTTTCTCCATGATTCATTTATCAAAGGCACCAAACTTAGGTACCCAATTGAAAATATGCCCATCCCTTTCAAACCATAAGTCTTGTCTATCTAGGGGCGGGTTGACTAACATGTTTCTATGATCAATCACTTGGGTTGTTTCGGGTAACGTGAGATTTTCAATTGGATCATCAATAATATCAAACCCAAATGATTCAGGTTTTGTAATTTTCTCATTTTGAGATGGCATAGTCATTGTAGCGCAAGTACGTGGATCAAGCTTTTCAATTTCTTTTCCTTCAAAGGGATCTAAAGCAAGTGACTCCCTTTCTTGGTTCATGGTTTTAGAATCCTTATCATGCTCCAAAATTTGATGAGATTTGAATTCCTCTTCCAAAACTTTCTCAAATTGTATAGGATTTATAGTATCCTCATGCGAGGAAGCAATTGAGTTATCCTGCATATTATTTGATGCAACAAGTTTGTTAGAAGATTAAAATTGATAATATTCTTCCCATTTCTTCCATGAATCATAGTAATCATCTTCCAAGTTCAAGTCGTGACGCTCAAGCACTTCTTCTTCATCTTCTGATTCATCAACATGTTTCTCATCCAATTCATCTTCACCTTCCATAGATGGTCCAGTTATTTCCAAAAGTGGGTTATCTCTTGAATTCAAATTGGTAAAGCTATCATAATCCAAATTTGTAACCCATGATTCAATTTTATCACAATTTGGAAGGTGTGGATCCTCTTGGTCATCACTTTCCTCTCCTGTTTTTTTTTTTTGTTTTTTTTTTTTTTCCCTTGTGTGGCTTAGGCTTTGATTATGTCATATAGTTTGAAGAACACAAGCTTATACTTGAGAGGGGGGTGAATAGTATAAGACCTCTTTTTAATTTTTCCTTTATACTTCAAAATAGTAAAGCAATATACCCAAAGCAATATCAAAGCAATGCACAATATCATCCACAAAGTGACACCAATTTTAACGTGGTTCACCCAGAATGGTCAGGCTACGTCCACAAAACTTTTCTCTAAAATTTATCTCAAAGTTCTTTGGGAATCCTTCCCAATTACAATGTTTATGAGCCTCGGCCTAAAGGAGATACCTTCCCCCAATCAGAATTTATGAGCCTCTGCTCAAAGGAGATACCTTCCCCCAATCAGAATTTATGAGCCTCTGCTCAAAGGAGATACCTTCCCCTCTGCTCTGGAAATGATCCCTCAGAAGATCAACTACCTCTACCTCTTGCCAGCACATGGAACTCCTTTCCATCGAAGACCTCCTGTCCTCAATGCTTAGCCTAAGAGACCTTTGCCTTCTATGATCACGTCCACAGCAGCTCAACAACCTATACCAAACACAGTCAGTCGATCTAGTACAAGTCTTCCTCTGTCTATCAGATCTGTCCAACTCTTGAACAAATCAATCCTCTGCATACAAGCCTTCTCAAAGACTTGCTAAATCTGTCCTCGGGTTCTTCTCATAGAACCAATGCAACTCTGTCCTCAAGTCCTCTACTAGGACCTGTCAAAATCAACATACACGTCCTCCAAAAGAACCTGTTAAAAATTAGCAAGCTCACCAAGAAAAACTTTCTTAGCAGGAACCCACAAAGAGAATTTTTAGAGACCCAATGTGATTCATCAATCTCATAGAAGCATAAAGAGAATTGTTAGAGACTCAATATGTTCTATACTTAACTCCCAATCTCAAATCTCATAGAAGCATAAAGAGAATTGTTAGAGACTCAATATGTTCTATACTTAACTCCCAATCTCAATCTCAACTCAACTCAACCTCAACTCAATATCAGAAGAATAAGATAGAATGTTTTCTTTCAAGAACATGAAACCCCAACAATTGCCAACTATGCAAAGAATCACATAACAATGATACTCATGTTCTTTTCACCATCAATTAGGGTTTCAGCAACAATGCTCATCAAACAAGGTTTAGTCAACCAACACCATTCAACTCAACATCAACCTTGAAGCATTCAACCAATCATCACAAGAAAAAGGAAACAAGTAGAAATCCTTTTCCCTCCAAATATATTTGAGCAAAACAGCCACCAACACAATATCACCAAATGCAAAGAATAACTTGCTCAAATCAACTCAATGGAGTAAGCCCAATATCATGAATCAAGTAAAGCAATAACTTGATCAAACAACCTCTATGGAAGCAACTCAACCATCAAACTCAAAACAGCCAACCAAGGGTTCCACCAACTCAATGCAAGTAGCTAGACTCACAAATATAAACCCTAGTGCACAAAGCTTCCACTATCTCAAACCAAAAATTATGCATTCACCAAAAACACTCCTTAAGGATAACAATGCATAAGTAGTCTTCAACAAACTAAAAAATAGGATTTACACCTAGCCAAAGGATACCTAGTAGAATACCTTTTCACTCCAACCTTATTTTAGAAAACATACACCAATCATACTCATAAGAAGAATGTGCCCATACCTTATTGGAGTAGAAGATAATTGAACCTTCAAGCTGTCACCACACACAACTCTCAAACTTCCAACCAAGTTAGGGTTAGAATAAAAAGAAATGAGCAATAATATAAACTTCCTTTATTACACCTTTTAGCTCCACTTCTTTAAACACAACCACCATAACATGCCAATAAATCAACAATCACAGACTCACACCTTATACCTCCATTTTTAATTTTAGCATAGAAAAGAATAATCTTAAAAATACATCCAAATAAATATGCCCTTATTTCTCCTAAGATTTTATTCAATGCTAATCACAAAAGCCAAAACTCATAAAATTTAATCACACCTTATAAATTGTTGTCCAAGAAACTTTGAATTTCATGGCATAAAGATGTTTTAATAAAAACGTGTGTTACTCTAGCAAAGCACCCCCGCGAGACTCGAAACGACGACCTCCGCCAATGCAGTGCCCAATAGCAGCCTTCCCTGCCACTAGCCCACATGGGCTACAAAGTTCACAAGTGAACTTCCCTCCACTTCACCCTAAAAAAAAACTCCCGAAGACTTTTCAACCGCATGTGCTTCTAAGTCTTCCTTCGATCGCAACGAATACAGAGCACAAACACCACAAATTGCATTCGAGGAATTTCGAATTCATAGGCCTTCCAACCTTAGGAGTTGGAGAATAAATAGTCTCTTTGAAGACACCTTGACGTCGATGGAAATAAAGACCATTTTGAAATTAATCAAAAGTCTTTTCAAAAAGGGTTTAAAAACCCTTAAATAATTTTAATAAATTAAGAATAAAAAAAGGTTTAAAAACCTTTAAGTATTTTTAATAAATTAAAAATAATTTCTCCCTTAATTAATTAAATAATTAATTAATTAAAACCTTTAAGGGTTTTAAATAATAATTAAATAAATAATAAAGAGAACCTCCATTGGTTTTAATAAAAACCATTTAACTTGGTTTTAATAAAAACCCTATCCAATGGAATCTCTCCGGATTCTCTTAAAAATATTCTCTTGGAATCTTCCACCTTTGAAGCCAACACATCCTCTTAACATTAATGCCATTTCCTTTTGACATCAATGACAACTCATAGACAAGAAGCTAGGATCTCAAACCCAAAATTGCCAACAATCTCCCCCTTTGTCATTGATGGCAAACCATGCTTCTCAACAACACGAAAACTCAACATAAAAAACTCCCCCTGTCTTGAGGCTCTCCCCCTTTGTCATCAATGGCAAAGGGTCACCTTTGGGGCTTGGGACTAAGAATGAGCCTCTTAGCTTAGTCCCTCCCCCACCTCCTGATGAGGTGATTAATTCTTGGGTGGGAGTAAAACTCCCATTAGGCACTAATCATCATCAGCGTCTATAACTTCCTTGTTGGGCCTTCTCTTGAACTCTTTGTCCATATTCCTGTTCTTGTCACTGTTCTTGTTCTTGTTCTCATCCCTGTTCTTGTCCATGCCTTGATCCTTGGACCTGATCATGCCACTGTTCCTGTTCCTGTATTCTAGAATTTTAGCTCTACACTGTCTGATTATGTGACCTTCATTGTTGCACTTGAAACACTTGACGATGTTGTTTCTCTGAGGTAAACCTGATCTTTGAATCCACCAAGCTCTCGACCAAACATGTTCGGCCAAACCTGTTCTTGTTATTTGCCTTGCAATAAACCGCCTTGTGCCCAAACTGTTGACAAGAGTAGCAATACCCTTGAAAGTAACTAGCACTTCTGAAATTTTCATTTACCTCCTTCACTTGAGCCATGCAATGTGAAGCCATGTGACCAAACCTGTGACAAGCAAAACATCTGCCTTGAAACTTTCCTTTAATTGACCTCTTAGGTTCTAAAAACTTCTCATTCTGAATTCTGTTTTCTATTTCTGTGCATCTATCATTCAAGGACTCCTTTTCTGAAATACTTTCCTCATCAGAACTCTCTTCCTTTTGGAGTCTCTTACTAGACTCTCCAACTTGTTCCTTGTGTGGCTTAACAAAACCAAGGCCTGTTTTATCTATTGTCTTTCTTTGACCTTTCATGAGTGACTTAACCTTTTTGGAGCTATCTTGAAACCCCGTAAAGCTTATCCTTGTACTCTTTAGTTTCCTCTTTCAAAGAAGCCATTTTTTGTTCTAACTCACTATACTCAAGAACCTTAGACTCTAACTCATCCTTGAGTTCTTGTGTCTTAGCCATAGAGAAGTCAAGACTTTCTATAAGATCATCTCTCTCCATACAACATTCATCTAACTTATCCTTGAGTCTAGCATTCTTCTTTATTTCCTTTTTCAAAGCACTAAGAGCACTAATAAGTTCACCTTCAAGATCTACTTCACCTTCCTCTATATCTTCCTCTATTTGTTTGCTTTTTGAATCATCAAAGCCTTTTTTAGATTTCTTATCACTAGAGGTGCTACCCTTTTCAAAAACCATACATGCATCTTCCTTATAGTTTTCTAAAGCATCCTCATACATACTAGAAACCAAATCATTATTTGTGCAATCATCCTCAAGGTGACCAAAATTTCCACATCTAAGACATTTCATGATAATGAATCTATGTTTCGGTTCTTCCTCTTTTTCTGATATGAACAACATCTCATTTTCATTATCACTTGAAGAACTTTCACTATCACTACTAGAACACTTACTTGCTTTGTCTAGGTAGAAACTCTTCTTGTGCTTGTGAGAATACCTCTTTCCTTGATTGTTGTGCTCATCTTTGTTTTTCCCCGTGATGCTTGTGCTTTTCGAATCCTTGCTCTTAGAATCCTGTTTATCTTCATCACTTTCATTCTTGGGAACAAGACAGATCAGTAGCATAATGACCAAACTTTCCACAATTGAAACATCTTATATTTTTCATACTTTTGTGCTTTCTAGAGAACTTGCCTTTCTTGTTGTAATATGCCTCTTCATCACTAGAAGACTCATCACTATCTTGAAGCTGTTTACCCTTGGAATTCTTGGTAGCCTTGAAATTTGCCTCTTTCTTGACATCAACCTTCACTTGAGTTCTCAACTCAAATGCTGCAAGTATACTATGGAGCTCATCCTTTTTCAACTTATCCAAATATTTAGATTCCTCAATAGCAGAAATATTTTCACTAAATCTATTAGGAAGAGATCTTAAAATATTATCACAAACATCATTTTCAACAAGATCAAGACCTAAGTCTTTCATGGATTTAACAACCTCATCCATACGAAGCATGTAGTCACTAATATTTTCATCATAATTCATCTTGAGTTGTTCAAACATACCTTTGAAGTGTCTCAACTTGGCCTTTCTGACATTTGTATCACCTGTATGAACCACCTTCAACTGTTTCCACATTTCACTAGCTATCTTGCAGTGAATCACTTTGGTGAGATCTGCTTTCTGTAAGCCTTTCAGGATTGCATTCATTGCTTTTGAATTGCTATGATGTAGGAGCCTTTCTTCTTTAGTATTAGGACCATGTTCAGGAATAGTGTACTCATCTTCAATCACTTCCCAAACCTCATTCCCAAGTTCCATTAGATGAACCTTCATCCTTGCACTCCAAAGACCAAAATCTGACCCATCAAGAATAGGTGCTGCATTGCCACTTGAATAATCCATTGTGTTATTTACTAGCTTTTCCTTCAAGCTGTTAAAATTTTCGAAGGCACCCGCTCTGATACCAATTGAAGAACACAAGCTTATACTGAGAGGGGGGGTGAACATTATAAGACCTCTTTTTACTTTTTCCTTTAAACTTCAAAATAGTAAAGCAATATACCCAAAGCAATATCAAAGCAATGCACAATATCATCCACAAAGTGACACCAATTTTAACGTGGTTCACCCAGAATGGCTAGGCTACGTCCACAAAAATTTTCTCTAAAATTTATCTCAAAGTTCTTTGGGAATCCTTCCCAATTACAATGTTTATGAGCCTCGGCCCAAAGGAGATACCTTTCCCCAATCAGACTTTATGAGCCTCTGCTCAAAGGAGATACCTTCCCCCAATCAAAATTTATGAGCCTCTGCTCAAAGGAGATACCTTCCCCTCTACTTTGGAAATGATCCCTCAGAAGATCAACTACCTCTACCTCTTGCTAGCACGTGGAACTCCTTTCCACCGAAGACCTCCTATCCTCAATGCTTAGCCTAAGAGACCTCTACCTTCTATGATCACATCCACAGTAGCTCAACGAACTTTGTACCAAACACAGTCAATCGATCTAGTACAAGTCTTCCTCTGTCTATCAGATCTATCCAACTCTTGAACAAATAAATCCTCTGCATACAAGCCTTCTCAAATACTTGCCAAATATGTCCTTAGGTTCTTCTCATAGAACCAATGCAACTCTGTCCTCAAGTCCTCTGCTAGGACCTGTCAAAATCAGCATACACGTCCTCCAAAAGAACCTGTTAAAAATCAGCAAGCTCACCAAGAAAAACTTGCTTAGCATGAACCCACAAAGAGAATTGTTAGAGACCCAATGTGATTCATCAATCTCATAGAAGCATAAAGATAATTGTTAGAGACTCAATATGTTCTATACTTAACTCCCAATCTCAAATCTCATAGAAGCATAAAGAGAATTGTTAGAGACTCAATATGTTCTATACTTAACTCCCAATCTCAATCTCAACTCAACTCAACCTCAACTCAATCTCAGAATAATAAGATAGAATGTTTTCTTTCAAGAACATGAAACTCCAACAATTTCCAACTATGCAAAGAATCACATAACAATGATACTCATGTTCTTTTCACCATCAATTAGGGTTTCAGCAACAATGCTCATCAAACAAGGTTTAGTCAACCAACACCATTCAACTCAACATCAACCTTGAAGCATTCAACCAATCATCACAAGAAAAAGGAAACAAGTAGAAATCCTTTTCCCTCCAAAGATATTTGAACAAAATAGCCACCAACACAATATCACCAAATGCAAAGAATAACTTGCTCAAATCAACTCAATGGAGTAAGCCCAATATCATGAATCAAGTAAAGCAATAACTTGATCAAACAACCTCTATGGAAGCAACTCAACCATCAAACTCAAAATGTCCAACCAAGGGTTACACCAACTCAATGCAAGTAGCTAGACTCACAAATATAAACCCTAGTGCACAAAGCTTCCACTATCTCAAACCAGAAATTATGCATTCACCAAAAAATCTCCTTAAGGATAAAAATGCATAAGTAGTCTTCAACAAAACAAAAAATAGGATTTACACCTAGCCAAAGGATACCTAGTAGAATACCTTTTCACTCCAACCTTATTTCAAAAAACATACACCAATCATACTCATAAGAAGAATGTGCCCATACCTTATTGGAGTAGAGGATAATTGAACCTTCAAGTTGTCACCACACACAACTCTCAAACTTCCAACCAAGTTAGGGTTAGAATAAAAAGAAATGAGCAATAATATAAACTTCATTTATTACACCTTTTAGCTCCACTTCTTTAAACACAACCACCATAACATGCCAATAAATCAACAATCACAGACTCACACCTTATACCTCCATTTTTAATTTTAGCATAGCAAAGAATAATATTAAAAATACATCCAAAGAAATATGCCCTTATTTCTCCTAAGCTTTTATTCAATGCTAATCACAAAATCCAAAACTCATAAAATTTAATCACACCTTATAAATCGCTGTCCAAGAAACTCTGAATTTCGTGGCATAAAGATGTTTTAATAAAAACGTGTGTTACTCTAGAAAAGCACCCCCGCGAGACTCGAAACGGCGACCTCCGCCAATGCAGCGCCCAACAGCAGCCTTCGTTGCCACTAGCCCACGTGGGCTACGAAGTTCACAAGTGAACTTCCCTCCACTTCACCCTAAAAAAAAAACTCCCGAAGACTTTTCAACCACACGTGCTTCTAAGTCTTCCTTCGATCACAGCGAATACAGAGCACAAACACCGCAAATTGCATTTGGGGAATTTTGAATTCATTAGCCTTCCAAAATTAGGAGTTGGAGAATAAATAGTCTCTTCGAAGACACCTTGACATCGGCAAAAATAAAGACCATTTCGAAATTAATCAAAAGTCTTTTCAAAAAGGGTTTAAAAACCCTTAAATAATTTTAATAAACTAAGAATAAAAAAAGGTTTAAAAAACCTTTAAGTATTTTTAATAAATTAAAAATAATTTCTCCCTTAATTAATTAAATAAATAATTAATTAAAACCTTTAAGGGTTTTAAATAATAATTAAATAAATAATAAAGAGAACCTCCATTGGTTTTAATAAAAACCATTTAACTTGGTTTTAATAAAAACCCTATCTTGGTTTTAATGAAAACTTGCCAATGGAATCTCTCCGGATTCTCTTAAAAAGATTCTCTTGGAATATTCCACCTTTGAAGCCAACACATCCTCTTAACATTAATGCCATTTCCTTTTGACATCAATGACAACTCATAGACAAGAAGCTAGGATCTCAAACCCAAAATTGCCAACAATATGGAGTTTCCACCACCAAAATGTTGTCCACTCCTTGTTGATGTTGGGGTGGACACTTATTTGGCACAAGTTCCAAATCATCCACTTGAGCTTGGAGACAATGGGTATACATAGTAATTTTGGGATAATTCTTTTCATTATTCACCTTTGTATTATGCAATCTACACCCCTTTTCCCACACAAAATCAAAAATATTAAGAATAGAACTAGAGTGACTTGGTCTTGCACAAGTATCTATCTAATTAGCAATAGGGGAAGGCACACTCTCATTGTTTGGATTCGTATTCCATTGTCTCCCTCTATCGTTGAAGTTTTGATTTGGGTGAGGGGCATGGGATTCATACTTCTGTTTTTGAACCAAATCATTACTCAATTTGTGAACCATCCTTTTGAGTTCTTCCACCTCTGAATAAATCTCTTTTGGTTGAGCTATGTTATTGCTAGTTCCAGTAGGGTTTGTGTAACTGGTGAGATCTTGACTTAACATTTGAGTTGGATTTTGAGCCACTTGATTTGCGTAGGGATTCACACTTTGAATCGGAATTGGATTGGGTGCGTAAGCGGGTGTTGATGAATATGGTTGTTGATAAGGCAAAGCATTTATGCCCGATATTTGTGGTGCCATGATCCGATTCATCATAGGAGCTTGACCATATGGACCATATTGTCCTACCATAGGCATCTAGGAAAACCCATAACCCTGTGGTGTCATTTGTTGCTCAATGGTCATAGCTTCATTGTAGGCTAGAGAAAGCGTGGTAACTTGAGGATTTCACCTTGCAAACATTGTCGTCATAGGATCCAATGCCCCAAAATATATTTGCAAAGCTACTGCAGGATCAATGGCAAAATGTCGAATTGCTCTATTATAGCACTTCTGAAATCTCTGATTAAAAGTTCATATTGGCTCACCCTGGCCTCTTTTGCATGTAATGAACTGATTTTAGATGATTGTGGGATCTAATGGTGACCTGAATTGGTTGACAAAAGCATTCTCCATTTGTGTCCATGACATAATGGAACCAGTAGGTAAGCAAATATACCATTCGTAAGCCACTTGGTCTAGGCTCATGGGGAAGATTCTATAAGCCACATCTTCATGTTGAACTTGCAATCTTATCAAAACATCCCTATAGGCCTAAATATGTTCTTCTGCGATCCTTGGGCCATCCGATTTGTATTTGGGAAAAAATCTCTCTATATTCCTAGGGATCTCATGAATATCCCCTGCAATATTCAAAGGAATGTTATTGACTCCGTACCAAGGAGGTGGTGGAGGTTGGGCCATTTGATTCAAAATCAATGATGATAGCCCTACAATAACCTGACACAACTCTCAGTACCTCAAAGAAAACCTGTGACACACAAAAAATCCTACAATTAATGAAATTCAAAGAATAACTTCAAAACTTGTTAGTCATGAAAGAAGGAACCTTGACAAAGCAGTATTCTAAAAATGTAAGTTTTTGATTCACCAGATCGCATATGTGCAAGTGAAGAGCATACTCCTAGTGTTGTAGGATTTCTGATTCACAAGATCGCATTACGCGCAGGTGAAGAGCATAATACCGACAACAAAACATTTTTAGACAAAATAATTCCTTACAAATTAGCATCAACTAAGAGATGTATCCATTAAAATCAAATGAAAGTAATTGCATGGAGACAACCTCGTTAGTCAAGACCAATTTTTTTTTTTTTTTCAAAATCACAAAAAAACACATTATTCCTATATGAACAATCAAAAAGCGTTAGAACAATGCATAGAAATTCATGTCCTCCTTTTAACACTACAAGGTTGTATTGTTAAAAGAGGGCTAAAGATAATAATCAATAGGGCATGAAATATTCAAAATTTAAATCCCTATAGCATTTAAATCACTCTGAAATAAAACAATTCAGACCCTCCTTCTAGCGCCAATCTATTGAGTGGTGTTTTCACCCAGTCGGGAAAGTACACTCTCCTTTAGGATTTGGGTTCCAAATCCCCTCTTGCAAAGAAGTCAAACAAACAACTTCTCCAAGGTCTCCGATGTATTAGCATTTGCAACTGTGTATTAGTAATAAAGATAACCAATTTAAATGCTTGGAACACCTTAGTGATTGCAAGTAACTGTAAACAAGGGGCAATGTTGGTTATTTCATCATGAAACTATAGTGATTGTTCATTGTTTTTTTTTTGGATGTTGAATTTTTTTAAATGTTTATTTTTTTATGCCTAAAAATAAGTTAAAATTTCTGGGAAAAAATAAAATGCAGAAAAATGAAAATGAAATGCAGAAAACTAAAAATGAAATGCACTCAGTATGATGCTATCCTGTTTTGACAAAACCGAAGATGTGAGGTATCCATGCATGCAACCTAACCTATTGGACTTGCAAAACAAGCACAATCCCCATAGACTAAGTGCTGGTTCCTAGGGTACAAAAATAAAATTTAGATTTCAAATATTCGCCTAATGTAACCCAAAAAAATGGCATTAACATTATCTATTTATTCAAAATCTAAAAAATGAAAGAATAAACATTAAATCCATAGCATGCAAAGAAAATCTCCTTCTTTCTTGCCCACAAGATGCAAATTTCTGAAAACTTCTGCATTAAAAATATGTCATTTTACAATAGTAGAATCTTTGGTTTTCCCAAACCAGTTTGTGGAAGAAAAACAACTTAAACAGGTCCAGAATGGTCTTCTCGCCTTCAAATATGCAACTCTTTTCGCCGCAATTTCTGACCCATGTCCATGAAGAAGAAAAACCAGTCTAAAAAAGAAAAACTAGCCCAACTAGGTCCAGAATGGCCTTATCACCTTCAAACCTGCAACGCTACTTGCAGCAGTTTTTCACCCCTTCTGGCCTCTTTGAATGGCGTATTTAAACTTGTGAAAAAATTGTTTCTCCTTCCCTGACGGTTCGTTTCATTTTCTGATGGTTGTTCACTTCACCTTCCCTGACTGTTCATTTCACCTTCCCTTGTATGCGTGTGCTTTGCTTTTCCATTTTGTGGCTCTTCGCTGCATTTTCTCCATATGGGCTTGCATCCGTTTCCCTCCATGTGTAACGACCATCTTAAATGATTTCAAATCATTAAATATTCCTTATGTAATGCTTTGTCTTTTTCATTGGATTTTTTCCTTATGTCCACGTCACTATGCAGGTTCGTTACCTTGGCAAAAATGGAACATGTCGCGATATCGCGACACTTTTGGCCCCTTCCGTCTTTTGTTGCTTTTAGCCGCAAAAATGTAACATGTCACGATATCGCGACACTTTTGGCCCCTTTCGTATTTTGTTGCTTTTAGCCATGAAAATGCAACATGTCGCGATATCGCGACACTTTTTCCTTTTGGCTGTGAAAATGCAACACATCACGATATCGCGACACTTTTTCCTTCTAGCCACGAAAATGCAACATGTGATATCGCGACACTTTTTGGCTTTGGCCACGAAAACGCAACATGTCACGATATCGCGACACTTTTCTTTTCTTGTTCTTTCTTGTCTTGTTTGGTCACAAAAATGCAACATGTCACGATATCGCGACACTTTTCCTTCTTGTTCTTTCTTTTCTCATTTGGTCGCAAAAATGCAACATGTCGTGATATCATGACACTTTTTCTTTCTAGCTCTTTCTCTTTTCTTTGAATCGCGAAAATGCAACATGTCACGATATCATGACACTTTTTCTCCTCTGACCGCGACCAAGCAACATGTCGCGATATCGTGACATTTTTTCTCTTCTAACCGTGACGGTGCAACATGTCGCGATATTGTGACACTTTTTCTCTTTTGTCCGTGATGGTGCAACATGTCACGATATCACGAAACTTTTTCTCTTTTGGCCGCGATGGTGCAACATGTCGCGATATCACGACACTTTTTATTTTTGGGCTGCAATGGTGCAACATGTCACGATATCGTGACACTTTTTCTTTTTTTGGCCACGATGGTGCAACATGTCACGATATCGGGACACTTTTTCTTTTTTGTCCGTGACAACGCAACATGTCACGATATCGCAACTCTTGTTCTCCTTGTGGTGTTTTGCTTTTTTTTTCTTTGATCTTTAGCCTATGGGCCACTTCGGTCTTCTTGGAACACATGCTAAAAAGGTGGGTCCCCAATTTTGGGGTATGTTGTGGAGAAGCCACAACACCTTGCAAACACCATTAGCAAAACACAACCCACACACACTCACATGGTACCTTAAACAAGTGGTGAGATTGGACTTCATCCCCAGTCCATCGCTCGAGACTGGTGTGGATCAAGTTGCACTCTCCATCAGCTCACCCCCCTAGACACCTAGCAGACCCATAGGAGTGGTTTTCTAGATTTCATCACCATAAAATCCCCCAATTTTGTGATTGGGCCTTGGATTTCATCACCAACAGTTACCTGTGGAGTGGGATAGGATTAGCGCCTTCATCCACAAGGCTTGCATAATTTATGGAATTTGTAACTATTGTCCTTGACTAAGCCCACCCGAGGATGAAGTGAAAGCATGGGTATGCTGGTAGCAGGTCTCAGATAGTGCCACCTCTTCTTGTGAGAGGATATTTTGAACTCACTCCAGCATAGTGAGTTCCACCCCTTTAGGATATCATTTTACTGCACCTTCTATACAGGTCACCATTCACATGTTGCAGTACCATTCTATCCTGTGCATCTTTAGGTGTTGCAAGAGGTTTGATATTGATGACATTCTTGATTTTCTAGAGTATTCACACCATTACCCGTGATTATACATAGGGAGTATCAACATTACAACACACAAAATGAACATAACACTTTTATTTTCTCAGCATTTAGAATTGATTCTGGTCTACCATTGTTTGCATGATCACAGACCTGTCTCAACATATTGCACTATATATTGTTTTGCTACACACAACATGACACTTACTTCATACTCACATTAGACATAGTTTCGTCTACATCACACAGGATTTATTCTTAAAAATCCCTTTTTACACATGCTACTATACCTATGGTCACCTGTAGTAAAGTGCATGAGCAATCACGCTCTATGGAGGAATGGCCTCTCTCTTCCTCTAGTCAGTCCACTATTACTCCTTCGATCATGAAGGAGAGGATTATAGACACATCTGATTCACACATAGAATTTGATATACAATTCACACACATGATGCCTCATGAGAAGACGTCAACTTTGAGTGAAATCCTTGCTACTTCACTCGTAGAATATTACCCACTCCTTTCAGCCCCATCCTCACCTAATCTTCCAACCATGTTCTATGACCATGTGATCTACATAGTACTAGGAAAATATCCTCCATATTTCACCATTGATGAGTAGGTCATGCCTACTTCACCCACCTTTGCACATCCCTTCTTTCAGAATCTATCTCAATACCTATTTGAGAATGATTCCTCCCTTCTAAATTGTACCCGTCTTGAGGCCACATCATTCATCCCTACCATAGGAATGGTCTTTGACCCATCCTCCTCTATTGTAGGAAGCTAGAAGCCATCATTCCAAACTACACAATAGATCCCTACCCAGTAGGAACTGCAAGCATTTCCTCAAACCTCATACCTGTACTCTTCACAAGAGTACGGACCACCCTCTTCCCAAGACCTGTTATTCACAATATTTGAGGGTACCTCCCATTAGCCTATTTAGGAGCAAGATGAGCAAACCCAAGTGGGAGTGTACACCTACACTTTCCCCTCAACCCAAGCTCCTACATCGGTAGCTTATCCCACCTTTTCAACAGCTTTCCCACCTATCTCCCAGGTATCTGAAGGGTATGACTCCCAACCCGTGGATCCACCTTTGCCTATGATAACCTTTAGGATACCGCCACTTATTCCTTTTCAATATCCCATGACCCATCTCCATCCCACCCATGGATCAACACCGATAGCTTATCCACCCACTCAACCAAATTATTCCACATAGTTTAGCTTCCCTACTTTCCACACTCCATGGTAGAGACAAATCCCATCTTTTGATACCTTGTCTTGACCATCCCTAGCACCAGTAGCACTGACACATACACTACCACAAGCTACACCTAGCTTCTTTATGCCTCCTCTGGTTTGGTCATTGCCACCCGTGGTCCAACCAGTATAGTAGGCTCGAAACCAACAAGTACCCTTGCCACAACCGCATGTTGCTGAGTCATAGTACTATTATACTAAATAGACACGTAGCCCACAACCTAGTGTGCCCATAGACATGACAACACATGTTGCCTAGTACCCACCTTATCATGATTAGGCACAAAAATACTCCCCATAGTATTATGAAGAACAACAATACCAATATCCACCACATCCATAGGGTCAGCCTACCATAGCCCAACCTTTGACTCCTATGACACCTAAACTTCAAATCTTGCAATATGAAGTTAAAATTTTGAACCTACGCACCTCTAGCTATGATCTACAAAATCCTTGCTATGATGAACTATGCAATGAGCCAGTTCATCCGTTAGTCCCTATTCCTACTTTATCCCTATCACTTTGAAATACCAAAATTTGACAAGTATAAAGGTAAGGAAGATCCCAAAGAACATGTGAGCAACTACTGCTCGTCCTGCTACCAGCTTCACAGTAGTAATCCACTTATGTTTCGTACCTTCTCCCTATCCCTTGATGGGCTAGAATTGGATTGGTACAACATGCTACCATGCCATAGCTTGTATATATTTGAGAAGCTTGCCAATTCCTTCTTAGAGCACTTTTCCATAAATATCAAGAAAAAGACCACATTTTTTGATGTTTATGCCTTGCGATAGGTAGACGATGAACCCATTACTGAGTTTGTTTCCAAATGGAGAGTGATTATCCATGACCTCGCTTATAGCCTCCTTACCTTGGAGCTTGTGACACTCTTTTTCAAGAGTTGCCACAAACACATTTCTACATCCCTTCAACTTCACCAAAGTCATACTTTTGAAGATGCTATTTCACAAGCAAAAGTTATCGAAGATATTAAGGTCTAGTCTGGGAATATTAAGTTGAGGTCCAAATCCAACTATAACTCCAACTTCCACTTCAATAGACCCACATCGAATCAATATTATCCATAACCACCGCAAACCAACCAAGTAACAACTACTACTCTAGCACTAGTATCGACTCCTCCACCCTATACACCACAACTGCAAGCACTCCAAGCTAATGCTCCTGCCCCACATCGACCATAGCAATACCATGGCATGTGCCCATAGGGTCCACCATGCAACTTTACACCCTTATTTGAACCATTACCAGCCCTATTCCATATATTGTATGAGGGCAACCATCTCGTTCTATCCAAGATCCACCCATTGGATCCAAATTCACCTAAGCCTCATGACTATAAGGAGTATCTCTTCTATCCCTTTCATATGCAGCGTGGCCATAATATCAATTCATGTCGCTCCTTTTGGGGGTAAGTTCAATACCTAATTGATAGGGGCACTATTAAGGAAGCAAACCCTCTAGCCTCGCAGAACCAAAACCTAGGAATTTTCTAAAACCCTCTATCGGATCACAGATGACCCAATCCCCCTAGACCTATAAACAATCCTCTAGTGCCACCTCACAAAGTCAACAATGTCCAACATGATCCTCCATCATGTGGAGTAGTAGGCATGATCAACCTTACTACGAGGAACCAACGATACCTGTCACACCAGACAACACCTATTGTTTCTACCCCTATCCAGTTTATGTCCCCATAAACACCCCAAATGCATAATACCGTACCACCACAACCTCAAAATATGATTACCATATGTGGTAGTCTAACCCATAAACTATTCAATGCCCTCGTGTGGCTATCCATATTCAATCTCCTACAACAGTCTCAACCCTATCATGATGCATTGAATGACATACTACATTCCATTGACTTAGAGACACATGACATAAATGTTTTTTTCAATTTCATAGGGAACATCCCATGATGCCTTCAACCTTCAATTAGTTTCCATGACCATGAGATAACGAAAATAATTTGTGAAGGAGCTGATACTCCCCTTCACATACAAGCTAATATCAAAAATATTACCTACAAGTGGGTACTCTTTGACATGGGCTCATCCATCAACATCATATCCACAACAACCCTGCATCACCTACACCTCCCTCCAACCCATTTTACCACACCTTCCCTAGATCTACATGCTTTCTATGGTTCCATGAGACCTATCGTAGGATCTATAGTTCTTCCCATTTGCGTAGGCATCCGTATGATCCCCATCCTCTTTCACATCATCCAAGGAGAAATCTAATACAATATTCTCCTCGGTCACCCTTGTATCAGAGACATACAATGTGTCTCATCCACATTGCACCATTGCCTCAAGTACATACACAACATACTTGTTCACTGTATCCCAGCCAATGGAGACCCCTTTAAGTTTTGTAATATCATAGACCTTCCCCCTATGCCTTCATTATCATCCTCCCAACTATTCCTGGTATCCTCTCACCAATCAATAGGAGCATTGATATCCTTCCCAATTTCCACCCCAACATCCTAGTGTTCATCAACAACATAAGCCTCAATATCTGCACCATTATCATCATCTTTTGGGGGACCTAAAAATAATACCATGCCTTCCTCACTACCATTCTTATGGCCTCCACAATCCTCCCAACCTCTACCATTCCAATTTCCACCCATGGTGTCGCAACCACCATTACCACCCATCATACAACCAATTACATTCCCTCCTCCACCCTCACATATGGAAGCCCCTATCCTTCCTACACCACAGACACCACCTCTTCCCTTTTGAATGAAACCTAAGACATTCACATCTCCACGCATCTTTGCACCTGCATCGATGCCATCCCCAATGCAAAAAAAACAACCTGTTCAAGCCACAACAACCAAACATCATGAACCTAAACAACCAACATCCAGATCGGATGAACCTCCACACCCTTCAACTACCACCATTAGAGAATCCTGACTTTCTCCTTCCTCATATGATTCGGATACAATACCCCAATCACCAGAGCATGCAATGCCATGCATATCCATATTCATGACAAATAATGGCCTAGGATATTATAACGTACGTGATGCCCATGTATGTGACACCCCTATCCAATCTACCCAAGATTTTTATCGTCCCTCAGCATCGATGTTGACTATTGGAACCATCATACAGTTAGGAAGTCCCAAAAACCACACCAACTTTGTGTATGTAGGAGTAGACTCTTTGATCCCCCCATCGACTTCTTCACCACCACAATCTAGCTCTAGTGATGCAATTACACACCTAGACAACCCTCAATTTGCCTTACACTACCTATAGTGTTTTCATTGGCATGGATTTGGGTTAGACCGTTATGAGCAAGGGCTACGTACACCCATTAACCCTCATGTTCGATCACCTATCGATAAAACTGGCCTAGGTTATCACCCAACCACCATCTATACATTAGAATATGAGATCCAAGATCTCTATTTACATCCTCCCCCACATCCAACACACACCTTGGAAGAGTACATTGATATGGACATGCTAGAAGATACGCCTTCACCCACATCAACCATCACCGTCCCCTATGATTTCTTCCAAGAATTTCCTACGCCTGATACCTCCTTATTCTATGATGTTTAGAGATTGGTAGAACACTTTGCTACCTTATCCTTGGCTACACCACCAATAGATCCGGACACACTCCCACCTGATCCACAACCAATAGAGCTAGACCCAATTCTACCTGACCCACCACCGATACGCTTGCTTGTATTCCCACCTATACATATACAGCTACATAGAGCAGCCTCTCATCCTCGTTTGCCACCAATCATCCTATGACCTCCCTTGAGCCTCTTAGGATGCACACAACCTATACAAACTCCCTCATCAAACTCTTCCCCACATACTTTACCTACAACATCGATCAACATGGTTGAAGTATATTTATGCTCTCCCCTCCACTATAGCCACCAACAAATTCAAGATGATACCCTAAACCCAAAATTTATTGATCTTGCACACATCTCACACATACCAGTACCTAGATACTTCCTTCTCTCTTCTCATGTCTTGTAGGTAGTAAATACCCCTTCCTCATCCATGTCATCCCAAACCTCTAGGTCCATCACATGGGTATTTACATAGATGATGAGTATGAGTTTAGTGAGGTCATTGATGACTTCAATCTCATTCCTATCCTTGAACAGTTGTGTGACAGATCTTGCATGCTTATCAAGGACACTATCGATGTAGACATTGGTGACAATCCAAAAAATCCACACATGCTCAAATTAGTTGTTATCCTCTCACCCGAGGAATGCATCACCTTCACAAAATTCCTACACAAGTATATAAAAGTGTTCGCATGGTCTTACAAAGACATGTCGAGACTTGACCCTGCCGTAGTAGTGCATAATATTATACTAGATCCCAATGCCAAAACAGTAAGATAGAAGATGTGATGCATGCATCCAAATGTTGTATTGATAGTAAAATCTGAGAGCCAAAAGCTCCTAGACGTTGATTTCATAGTACCCATTGACTATCTCGAGTGGGTATCCAACATGGTCCCTGTCCCTAAACCATCCGATGACGTTCACATTTGCATAGAATTTCATGACCTAAACAAAGCTTATCCCAAAGACAAATTCCCTTTACCCAACATTGACTCCCTCATTGAATCCATCGTAGGTCATGAAATGATTTCCCTCATGGATGGATTTTTTGGATATAATCAAATTAGGATCAACCCAGCCGATCAACACAAAACTTTCTTCATAACACCCTAGGAGAAATTTTTCTACAAGGTCATGCCCTTTGGCCTTAAAAATGCTGGGGTAACCTATCAACGAGCCATGACCTACATATTTCATGATCTAATGCACAAAATGTGGAATACTATGTAGATGACCTTATATCCAAATCAAATAAATGTGTCGACCATCTCGAAGATCTTCATCATATTTTTGATCGACTACTAGAACAGAACGTGCACCTCAATCCAAAAAAGTGCATATTTGGTGTTACATCAGGAAAAATACTAGGATTTATTGTCTCCCAATGAGGCATTAAAGTAGATCCTAGCAAGGTGAAAGCTAACATCGAGATACCTCCTCCTACCACCCTAAAGCAATTGCGCAACCTCCAGGGCAATATTACCTCTATTCGTATATTTATAGCGCAATTATCAGATAAATGCCAACCATTCAATCATCTCCTACAAAAAGGAGTACACTTCAAATGGGATGATAAATGTCAAGCCGCATTCGATGCTATCAAAACTTACCTTACATCACCATTGGTTATGTCACCATCGCACCCACAATTACCATTGAATCTATACATCTCATCCATAGAACTTGCACGAGGTACACTCATAGCTCAAAAGAATGCTCTTGAAAAAGATTAAGCTATCTACTACATCAGTCACACACTAGTTAGTTACGAAAAGAGATACGGATACATGGAGAAGCTATACCTAGAAGTAGTATTCACCACCCAAAATTTAAGACACTACATGTTAAACCACACAACTTTTGTCATCGCCCGAGACAATCCCCTTCGGTACATGATGAACAAAAGTTATCATAGTTCACATACAGCCAAATGGATCATGCTCCTAACCAAGTTCAACCTAGAATTCATATCTCAAAATTCTATCAAAGGGCAAGTCATTGCTGACCAACTAGCTGAAGCCCCTATAATTGATAATCAACGCTTACTCATCAAACTCCCTGATGATTCCATATTTCACATAGTCGAAGATGAGGAATACGTCGAACCAAAATTTGTGGCTTATATCACCATGTTATTTGATGGTTCTAGGTGTCTCCATGCTAGGGGTGCAGACATTGTCTTCTTTACACCTGAAGGATAACCACTCCCATTTTAATTTAAACTTGATTTTCCTTGTACTAATAACAATGTAAAGTATGAAGTCCTAATCCTAGGACTAAAACAAGCACACTCTATGCACATCTAGTGCCTCCACATCATAGGCAATTCACTTTTGATAGTCAACCAAGTGCAAGAACTTTGGCTATGCAATTGCCCAGTTCTCCAATAATACAAGAAAATCACCCAACTCCTATCCCAATTTGAATGGTATCACCTTGAAGCCGCTTCACGATCATCAAACTATTTTGCATACACTATGGCATCCTTAGGGTCCCTCATCCTGCAAAACCCAACATCCAACATAACATCTATATTTATTCATACACTTATGCAATCTGCTATATCACCCAAGTCGCCTACAAACGATGGTGGTGTGTGTGTGGTAAACACCAAACCTCACGACCCATGGTTCTTATAGATCAAAGAGTACATTAAACTAGATTTCCTACCATGTGATTTGCCCCATGCCCAATGTCAAACCTTTAAAAAAAGAGTGATCCACTACACCTTGCTGGGGGACATCCCTTACCACCGCAACTATGATGGTATACTCTTGCGTTACCTAGAATCACAAGAATCATAACAAGTTGTACAAGAAACCCATGACAGTACTTGTGGTGGCCATTTTAGTGGCATGGCGATTACCAAATGCATCCTTCGTATGGGCTATTACTAGCCTAAAATGGAGCAAGACTATTGTGAGTATGTCAAACGTTGCATCAAATACCAACAACATGCCAACCTAACACATTTACCATCCCAAGCACTTCAACCAATCCAGTCCATGTGGCCCTTCTCCTAATGGGGCCTAGATCTAATTGGAAAAATTACACCTACATCCTCTAGCAATCATAAATTTATCATCACAGCAACATAATATTTTACAAATTGGGTCGAAGCCATCCCATTGGTCCAAACTATAGGAGCTAAAATTACAACATTCATCATGGAGCATATCATATGCCGTTTTGGAATTCCATCCCAAATTATTTTAGATAATGGGAAATATTTTAAAAACAAGACTTTTCAAGCCCTATGTGATAGATTTCACATACACCATAGTTTTTTGACCCCATATTACCCTCAAGTAAATGGCCAAGCAAAAGCCATGAACAAAACCATCTATTCTATTCTTCGTAAAATGGTAGCAGAGTCTCACCAGGACTGGCATAATCAAATACCCCAGCCTTGTGGGCATATCCTATGAGCATTCATACTCCTACTGGGGGAACACATTTTTCACTTGTCTATGGGCAAAATCTATCATGCCCCTAGAGCTTAAGATACCCTCTTTACGGATATCTATGAAATATTTCATTGACGATGACACTGCTCACCAAGCTCGCCTAGATCAATTAACACTCCTTGATGAATGTCACATCCATGCCATCGAGCACACACAAGTATATCAAGATTGCATTCATCATGCATACAATAGTAAGGCATATCAACATGAATTTAAGATTAGATACTTGGTTATTAAAGAGAACCAACAAATCATAAGTCAACCTTGCCAACAACATGATAAATTCACTCCAAATTGGTTGGGTCCATTTATTATCACACACAAATATGGTTTAGGTGCATATCGTCTGGCCAATATTGAAGGCCTTAAATATCTTGAACCCATCAACATATTGCACCTTCGTGCTTTTAATGCATGATGCATAAACACAGTCACCATCACGAGTGTCACATAGTATTAGAAGTAAATCACTAAAAACATCACCATGTGAATCTGTTATTTTTGCTTTATTATTTCTCTATACATGTACGGTTCACCTTTTTGCTATTTTTATGCTTGGGGTATTTTTTTACCTTTTTATAGGACTCACATCATCATCAGGAGAGATCTATAGTGGCATCACCTACCACCATGCAGGACCATTTGTAGCCACATCAAAAACCTATTACACCAGTCGATCTCGCCTGACCACCAACCGCCCTTCATACCAGGTGCTCCTCGCATTCATCTTGTTCAGGTCATCATACCTCACCTCAACACCATTGCCCTTTCTAGTGAGGTTCATCTTACTCACCACACTCTAGTGACAGCTAGATCACCATGTCCTCTTTCGATGATAAAGAGGAATCCACCCAACCCCAAGCACAAGGATCACCCTCCCATCCGTCTAACGATCTCAAATGTCACTATTCATCTACAAATCACCCCCATCATCCCATAGGATCCTACTACCCACCTAATAGGGAGTATACACCTCATCAACATTGCCCTGCATTTCTATCGACTCCCCTTCCCAATGGCGAGTCTACATACACCCGGGCTTTGCAAGCCCATGCGGACCACGCTACTCAAGTTGGTCACACAAACATCCCTCCTTCCCATTCACATCACTGTTCAGGACCTGTTGGCAATTTTGCCACATTTTTTTTGTTGCTACTATTAATATAAAAGAATGCATGAATTGTAGAGATACTAATTCTTATGTTTGTCCCTTCATGCACTTTGAAGGGGAAAATGTAAAAATCTCTATAAGTTTTGTGTTAGAGCAAGGTAAATGTAAGATGTCGCGATATCACTACATGTCGCAATTTCACGACATGTTGTAGTTTTGCGAGTCCAAATGCAAAATTTGGCTAAGTACAAAAAATGTCATGATATCGTGACATGTCACATTTTTGCAGTCAAAACAGTCAACGATAGTAGGGGGTAAAACCGTCGCGATATCGTGTCGTGTTGATTTTTGCGATCAACGCAGTCAACGGAAGCACTAAAATGAAAGTTGTCACGATATTGCGATGTGTTGCAAAAGCATGACTTGCGGTGGCCATGGAGTAGAGTGATAGAAAATGTCATGAAATCGTGACATAATTGAGCAAAGGGCAATGTCAACGAAACTCGTCGTGATATCATGATAGAAAAGTAGAGACGGAGCAAATGGAGAAAAACATCGCGATATCGTGACATTTTTGAGGACGAGACCAAGTAAGAGAAACTTGTCGCGATATCACGACATGAAGCGATAATGATGAAGAAGGCAAGAAAATGTCGCAATTTCATGACATATTTGACAGGAAGGGCAAAGTGCAGAGAATTGTCACGATTTCATGACATGTCACGTTTTTGCGAGGCGGGAGCAAGGAGGCAGCCAGATTGTACGAAATGTCGCAATTTCGTGACATGTTTCTTTTTCGCAAGGTGGAAGGAAAAAATAATGAGAACATAGAAACCTGTCGCGATTTCGTGATGTGTTGAAGATAACAAAACCAAATGAAAAAAACGTCGTGATATCGCGACATGTCGCATTTTCGTGACCTGTTGCATTTTCACGAGTTGAAATCTGAACCATACAAGACAGCGAGAAAGTGTCATGATTTCGTGACATGTCACATTTTCATGACCTATCGCATTTTCATGGGTAAGAAGGAGGCAATGAAAGCACAAGGGAAACATGTCACAATATTGCGACATGTCGCATTTTCATGACTTGTCTCATTTTCGCGATAGAAGCAACAACAAAGGCCCGATACAATTTTGTTGCATTTTTCTTCAGGATTGCATAGGAGAACATGCAAAGGAGATAAGGATCAATTAAAAGCTCTCCAACGGTTTTTAGATCATGGTCAAAGAAGCGGTTCAAGATTAAATGTTGCTGATTATCGAGGTGTGCAAGATGGAAGAACCTGAAGCAATTTTTGATGCTACCAGAATTAAAGATGCCTCTGATATTCAAAGTGTCTGTTCGTGATCTCTTATAGTTTTTAGCTTCCCTTGATAATTTTCATTTGATGAAGATATATGGGCCCTCATTTTATATTTCATTCTTAATTGTAATCCATTAAAAGTAGGGACTATCATTTCTCCGAGGCAGATTAAGGGGATTGTTCTTCAAAATTTGCTTCATCTATTAAATGTTGTAATATGAGAGAAAGAGGATGGACCTCTATAAATACCAATGTAAAGCTCAAGAAAAGGGAGGAGGATCTTGTTGCAAAAATTGAAATAGAAATCCTAGATGCAATTGCTTCCATTCTTAGTGTCTTCTAGAGTTGGTGATCTAATTTGTGGTGTATGTTTGGCTTTTTGTGTGATTTACTTCTGTGTAGTCCAGTGTAATATCAGTTGAATTTTGTTGTCTTGAATTTGGCTATATTGGCATTTGAATGTTTGAAGTTTATTTGGAAGCAAACTCATGGCTAATGTGTGATCTAATTTATGTGTTCTAAGAGTCAGTTGCTGCTGAGTTTTAGGATCTAGTTGAAGTTATTGCTATTCGATTATTCTCCCCATTAACGATCAGCTTCGACTATATTTACATCCCTTTCAGTTTATTTCCCATTTCTTTCCTGTATATCTAGTCTTGAAACCAGTTTATATTAGTGTGGGAACCAGTCCTCTCTGGAGATTGGTCCGGGAGACATTTCTTTCTCTTAGCCTTTCAATGTTGGTCGGGTCTAGGGCGCATAGATGTAGAAAATCCTTTCCTGTGGTAGATTCGTGACCAACTATTTTGGCACGCCCAGTGGGACATACTGTTTCTGTCTCTCAAAGATCCATAATCGGTGGGACAAGTATTATTTCAAATCGATACCCAGAGGAATCAAGATCTTGATGAACTATCTTGACCTCAAAATCGGAGATTTTAAGTTCATATGGTGACTCTGTTGAAGGTGATTGTACCTAAAAAGTTCTAATTGTGAAGTTGGTGAAAATATTTGCTTCATGATCACGAGATCAAGTGCCAAAGAATCGGAAGATCCAGTTTAATTCTTCGAGATTGATGTTCAGAACTGGAGGGAGCACCATAGATTGGTAAGCCCTATGAATCCATCATTTTTTGTTTCATTGCAGGCTACAGGTCAGTTTGTGCCATCCCTAACTCCTCCTAGTACTGCTACAAACTTCTTATATCTAGATCCAATAGACCAAATGGCTCAGCATCCTCCAAGGAAGTTCTTGGCATGGAATGGTTCAGGAGCTTTGAACCTACTGGCACAAAATCCAGTTCCTCAAGCTGCTTTGAAAGCTTTGTCGACCTATGATGGTACTGGTAAGACTGCTTATGAGCATATTAATGATGCAACCTCTTTGGTGGCCATTCATGACATAACCGATGAAGATGTGATGATAAAGTTGTTGGTGTTATCACTGAGAGGTAAATTGTTATATTGGTACCGATCATTGCAACCAGGCACCATTACATCATGGGATCAATTAGGAGAATTGTTAGTCAAAAATTTTCATGAACAAGCTGATCCATACTCTTTATTGCATCAATTTAACGTAATTCAAAGGCACCCGCAGGAAGAGATAGTTGACTTCAATGTCAGATTTACCAGAAGCTGGCAGAGAATTCCTGATGGTCTTCGGCATGCTCATGAGTTAGCTGCATTTTACTACCTCAGAGCGTTTAACACAGACATCGGGTGGGCTGTTCCACTGTCCAACGTGACTACATTTCCAGAGCTGTTTGAATAAGCGTTAAAGGCAGAAACTGATTTGATTGCTATAGGTAGGCTTCCTCCAAAGGTAACAATGCCTATCATACCTGATCTTCCTAAGTATTTGTACTCTAGTTCACTTTCATAGCCCATGCCTTCCATGTATCCTACCCCATCATGGAGCTCAAGTGTGCCTCAGATCGCACCCATTCCAGTTCCCCAGCTTCCTGCTCCAACTATTCCCCAGTTGCCTACATCGAGCATTTCATGGTTAGCCCCTCCACTTCCAACTCCTGTATTACCTTCCCCACAGGTTCCATTACCTTTACCAGCATTGCCTGTATCCTCAAGCCCAGATCCTCAATTGGCTATTTTACAAGAAATTCAATCGGCTATGAGATCTCTCACTAACAAGGTGACATCTATGGAACGGAGAGAGGCAGAAAGGAACTATCAGCCACAAAGATTTATGCCGACAGTAACTAGAGAACAACTTGCTCCTAGCAAGGCTATGGAGAAAGTACCTGAAAGGAACTTAGCAATTCTAGTAAGTGAAGAGGCTGGCCCTTCTGAAGTTTCACATGAACCACCTTACTGGTGTTCTTCCTACAATGACCCACATGATGAGTCCACTTGCATGGTCCACCAAAATTATTTGCAAGTTCTTGTAGGGAGCAATGTAAACATGATTCGAGAGGTGGATCTTAATTCCATGGAGTCTCTAGAGGAACATATAGCAATACTGACATGCAATAGCAAGAAACCAATGTTGGTAGATCCGACTGAGATGGTGCCATTGAAAGTGCCTCCTGTACAAACAACAAAGTAGCAAATGTCAATAAAGGCTCATGATCCCCCAGTGCAACGACAATCACCTATTTTGTTGAAGGATCCATTTCCACCCCCAGCAAAAGAGAAGGAAAAAGCTTCTATTTCCCAGCCACAAGCAGAAACAAAGGAACAAGCCAAAGAGACATTGCGGTATCCATCATTGACCAAACAACAACGAGTGGAGGCTACCCAGTAATATAAAAGCAAATTTGAATCTGCTAGTGGAGGGAAAGAACAGATCTCTATAGAGTACAACATTGTTGAATAACTCAAATGGATACCAGCTAAGGTAAGTCTGTATGACACCTTGCAGTTGCCTGGACAGGTAAATCTCTTACAGGAATCCTTGAAGACCATACAAAGTAAGGGGAAATCTCCAACCTAGGTAGTTATGGCTCAAACATTAACTTCTTTAGCCACTGGAAAGAACAAACCACCCCCATTTTATCTATCACTCAGGATGGAGGTTTGGATTGTACACAACTGCCTGATTAATTTTGGTGCTGTGACAACTGTCATGCCAAAGGCAATTTTTGAAGCAATGGGAATGGAATATACAAGAAGTAGCCCTAGTGTCTTGCAGTTGGATGGGACTCCAGTGAAAATAGTGGGTGTAATCAAGGATGTTCCTATTGCTCTGCATAATATGCCTCAGATTGCAGTAATTCAAGAGATAGTTGTGGTTGATTTGGAACCATATTTCAATATGTTTTTATCGAGAGAATTCACTGCTAAGCTAGGAGGCTACCTTGCTCTGGATTATTCTCACTTGGAGATTCCTTTCAAAGGAAGAAGAGTCTAGATCTATAATCATAAGCCTTCTACTTTTCATATAGAGAATATGGAAGAGGAAGAAAAGTCCAAACATGCTGTCAATATGATAACTAAAGAATTGGAGGATCCTGACTTGGAGGATGAGTTTTCAATGCTCAATTTTAATGCCATGATCAAAACTAATATTGGTGGTTATTCCATTACAAATCCTGAAGAGGTTGAAGTCAAGTTTCCTCCTGATCAAGTTGGTCGATACTCTCTGCCAGATCAGCTCTATTTTGATGGAGCACAATATAGAAACGATGCTAACACTGGGACACTTGGAGTGCGACAGTTGTAGATCTTTGGTGACTCCGAGCTAATTATCAATCAGGAGTCTACTGAGTGTCTGTCAAAGGTCTGGGATCTAGGAGATGATAGAGCCATGTTTGGGTTCGTGTCTTTCCTAAGAGTTCATAGCTAGTTCGGGAGTTACATTGCTTCCAAAAAAAAAATTCTTCGGCTCTTTTTGCATGCGAGCCCGTAGGTACATTTATTTATTTTTCTTTTCCTCCTTCCCAGTAGTTAGTGGCTTCCTCTCTACTTCTTCCCCTCTTCATTCCCTTCTTCTCCTACTCCTTCTTCTACAAATAATCAAGCCACTGTTGTTGTTTCTACTCCCCATCTGATGTTCCCATTTCTCCTTTCCCTTTCTTCTAGTCCTTTGTCGTGTGAGTACTTCGTCATAGCTACGGGTTCTACTACCATCTTCATTCCATCCACTTCCATTTCATTCTCTATTTTGTAGCATCTCCACAGCTGGTAGCACAGTAGCACTCTGTTGTTGTATCTACCATTTCCATTCCTCCATCTTCCACCATTCCATCATTCCCCATCCTCGTTCCATAGCCTGCGCATCCGCGGGTCATCCCTCCATTCATTTATGTTTTTGTATCTCAGGTGCTTTTCTCTACTGCCCTAGAGATTTTTGCATAGCACCTGGTCCTTACCCAGCTCCTTCAAGCTAGGCAAAGTTTAGTAGTTCTAAAGAAACAAATGAAGTTCTGCAATTCCACGCATTTCTGTTGAAGATCCTATTTTTGAGTGCTGAGTACCAGCAAGAGTTTGTTGTAGCAGTCTGCAGATGCATCCAACATTAACCAGCACTTACTTTCCTGCTTCTCTAGCTTCTTGACTATGTTGCCCAATGGATTAAGGCCTGAGATTCGTGCATACAACAGAACTGTATACCTCGCGAGCCGCCACGAATGTTGGCAATTTTTCCACATTGTTTTTGTTGCTACTCTTAATATAAAAGAATGCATGAATTGTAGAGATACTAATTCTTCTATTTGTCCCTTCATGCACTTTGAAGGGGAAAATGTAAAAATCTCTATAAATTTTGTGTTAGAGCAAGGTAAATGTAAGATGTCGTGATATCACTACATGTCATGATTTCACGATGTGTTGCAGTTTTGCGAGTCCAAATGCAGAATTCAATTAAGTACAAAAAATGTCACAATATCACGACATGTCGCATTTTCGTGACCCGTCACGTTTTCGTGATCAAAACAGTCAACGGTAGCAGGGGGTAAAACCATCGCGATATCGTGACGTGTTGGATTTTTGTGGTCAACACAGTCAACAGAAGCACTAAAATGAAAGTTGTTGCGATATAGCGACATGTTGCAAAATCACGACTTGCGGTGGCCATGGAGCAGAGTGATAGAAAATGTCATGAAATCATGACATAATTGAGCAAAGGGCAATGTCAACGAAACTCGTCGTGATATCGCGACAGAAAAGCAGAGACGGAGCAAATGGAGAAAAACGTCGCGATATCGCGACATTTTTGAGGACGAGGCCAAGTAAGAGAAACTTGTCGCGATATCACGACATGAAGCGATAATGATGAAGAAAGCAAGAAAATGTTACGATTTCATGACATATTTGACAAGAAGGGCAAAGTGCGGAGAATTGTCATGATTTCACGACATGTCGCGTTTTTGTGAGGCGGGAGCAAGGAGGCGGCCAGATTGTATAAAATGTCACGATTTCATGACATGTTCCATTTTTGTGAGGTGGAAGGTAGAAATAATGAGAACATAGAAACCTGTCATGATTTTGCGATGTGTTGAAGATAACAGAACCAAATGAAAAAAATGTCACGATATCGCGACGTCGCATTTTCGTGACCTGTTGCATTTTCGCGAGTTGAAAGCTGAACCGTACAAGACAGTGAGAAAGTGTCACGATTTCGTGACATGTCACATTTTCATGACCTGTCACATTTTCGCGGGTAAGAAGGAGGCAATGAAAACACAAGAGAAACATGTCACGATATTGCGACATGTCGCATTTTTGCGACCTGTCTCATTTTCATGACAGAAGCAACAACAAAGGCCCGATACAATTCTATTGCATTTTTCTTTATGATTGCATAGGAGAATGTGCAAAGGATATAAGGATCAATTAAAGGCTCTCCAATGGTTTTTAGATCGAGGTCAAAGAAGTGGTTCAAGATTAAATGTTGCTGATTACCGAGGTGTGCAAGATAGAACCTGAAGCAGTTTTTGATGCCGCAAAAATTAAAGACTCCTCCGATATTCAAAGCGTCTGTTCATGATCTCTTATAGTTTTTAGCTTCCCTTGATAATGGTCATTTGATGAAGATATATGGGCCCTCGTTTTCTATTTCATTCTTAATTGTAATCCATTAAAAGCAGGGACTATCATTTCTTCGAGGCAGATTAAGGGGATTGTTCTTCAAAATTTGCTTCATGTATTAAATGCTGTAATATGAGAGAAAGAGGACGGACCTCTATAAATACCAATGTAAAGCTCAAGCAACGGGAGGAGGATCTTGTTGCAAAAATTGAAATAGAAATCCTAGATGCAATTGCTTCCATTCTTAGTGTCTTCTAGAGTTGGTGATCTAATTTGTGGTGTATGTTTGGATTTCTATGTGATTTACTTCTGTGTAGTCCAGTGTAATATCAGTTGAATTTTGCTGTCTTGAATTTGGCTGTATTGGCATTTGAATGTTTGAAGTTTATTTGGAAGCAAACTCATGGCTAATGCATGATATAATTTCTGTGTTCTAAGATTCAGTTGCTGCTGAGCTTTAGGATCTAGTTGAAGTTATTGCTGTTCGATTATTCTCCCCATTAATGATCGGCTTCGACTATATTTACATCTCTTTCAGTTTAATTCCCATTTCTTTTTGCATTTTCCCATTTCTTTCCTGTATCTCTAGTCTTGAAACCAGTTTAGATTAGTGTGGGAACCAACCCTCTCTGGAGATTGGTTCGGGAGACATTTCTTTCTCTTGGCCTTTCAATGTTGGTCGGGTCTAGGGCATAGATGTAGAAAATCCTTTCCTGTGGTAGATTCATGACCAACAGGACCATTACCTATGCCACTAGTCCTCAAGACACCACATTCATCACTATGAGGCATACTATTATAGAAATTCTTGCAATCACCATAGTCATTCCACTCTATTGCATCATCATCCCAGTCGCACCCATTTTCTACCATGCATCGGGCCATTCCATTCATATTGGAATCTCGATCACCCCCTTCCCCAATACCATCACTGCCACACCATGAGATAAAAAATATCATATCCCATATCGAAGCTCTAGAGTTGTATATGAGCCACTATCATTTCCTCATTCACCCATGACAGTCTCCCACAAATTGTCTATCCTTACCACCACATAGACCCCTTTCCTGACCCCAGAATCGACCCATGCTAGAACCCAGACCCATGCCTCCATTACCATATCATTCTTCACCCAAACCTTTCTCAGCTCCAGAATACCCATACGTCTATCCTATGCCTATCCCACACATGTTGTTCTCCAAAATGTTATATCATATCATGCATTAGGGTTTTATCGACCTACCTGAGATTCGACCCATTGATCCTTCTCATCCTAAACCACAAAACGACAACAAGAATAAATTTTGAATTTACCATAACCATCCAGGTCATGATATTGAAGAGTGTAGATCGTTCAAAACCCTGGTGCACAACATGTTGCATGGTATGCATACCCCATCACCAGAGCATTCTTTTCCATTTAGCTGACTTGTCAGTCCTCTATGCCACACCACTTCCAAGACTTTACCACCCTGTATTACCCTAACAATGTCCACCCGCTACATTCATAATAGTTCCAACTATGGCTCCAGCTATAATTCTAGCCATTTCATCACTTCACCATCCCGCTTTCACACAAATATATGCCATTTTGACCGATAGTAGTTTCAGTTAATCTTCTTCTTCCATATCATTCCTCTACTTATTACATACGTTGATTCATTTATTCTCTCCTATCTTTGTTGGCTTTTAGTGATCCCCTTTCCTTGATTAATTACCAATGTCCACTTCTTCTCACTTCTTCCACCTGTACATTCCACTCTCACATCTTCCTTATTTTTGGTGACTATTACATACACTTATTGTGAGACAAGCAAAGTTTCCTCAAGATCTAATAATGCTCCACAAGATCAATCACACACAAAAGAGAAAAACCCACAACACCAATATTAAGTGGTAAAACCCTACTTCAAATGAAGAAGAGAAACATCCACTATGAAGCTCATTATATTATCACAATATAATATTTGAGATGTGTGATAAGTGGCATCTATCAAATATTAGAAAGTGATTAATTACTTTCTAATATTTGCTAGAAATGGGGAGATAAATTTTTTCCACAAATTAAATATTCCTAGCACCCTTATTTTATTTATTAATTGGGTGGGAATATTTTTACATAAAATAGAATTATTTTATAATTCAAATATTATTCTTTAGACTTTATATTTTAGTCTAAGAATAATTTACACAATGTTGCATTACATATTCCAACACTTATGCAGCTCACAACTTATACATCTACTACACACACACACCCCACATGCTAGGGCAACCATGATCCTAGCATCACATTTTTTGTCATCATTACACACTTTACTCATCTGTAAATAGGTTCTTCTAAAATTCTCCTTCTACACAGTGTAACTTTCCTCTTGTAAATATCACATTCCTCCACTTGCATCATTTACATTTACATCCATTGCACATATTCATATGCTTTATAGTTAAAATTTTAATTCATTTTCATACATTCTCCCCCAAAATGTGCCTCAGCAGGAATAATACATTCATTTGTTAGCATCACCACCTGGATGTCCATTCCCCCTTTTCAGGATCAAGGTATACATAGGTGTCGTGTTTAATTTTTACTACTCTGTAGTTTAGGCAATCAAGTGTCACCCATAGCTATTGAGTCTTGTACATTCTTCTTATGGTCTTTTAGGCTAGTTCAACTTCTCTCATGGATCACTCACAATGGGTTACACATTAACAATTTTGAGCCTAGTAAATATGACATCTTGAGTAGATATTGTCATCTAGCGAATGGTATCCCCTGCTTGTCCTACACCTGCATGGTCAACATACGACCTGGGGATAAACAAAGGGATCAAGCATAAGAAAAATTAAATTATTGGGTAGAAAACAAACTTCATCACCCATACAAAAAGAGCAAAAAATAAAAAAAATAAAAATAAATAAAAGAAACAAAAATAGCACTACCACGATTAGATAGTTTAACACTAGAACAGGGGCAGCAAACAAAAGGAAACGCCTCTTGATATCACCCATGTTATGCTTATTGCCTTTGGTCCTTAGGTTCAATATAACACCATGGGATGATTCCCATCACTAGAAATAGGCTCCAAGAGTCTGCATACCTGTGGAATAGTCTTACAAGTGATAACACATCTCTCACATTAGCATGTCACTTTTGTAGATATCACTGTTGTGGATGGATGAGCTAGCTAGTCCGATAGTGTCTACAACGGGTTAATCCTACCTCACTCAAAATGGATAAATTAACCTTACACATTCACACATATAGGTCCAAGATAGACTTTGAACTAGCTCAATTAGTCTAAGGGTTTGATTACACATTCACACACATGGGGCTAAGGGTTTGAGATTTTATTGTAATAACTATGTTAGTCAAAACCATTACACATGCCTTACATTATCTACTGACCCTGAAATCATGGAATGGATCACATCCATATAGGTAAATGCCATGATACAAGTGCTTCCTTGGCACATTTTAGTAAATCCATACATGCACCTATGTATCTATGTCATATACATTTTCTACACCTTATAGTTATACATTTTTCTTACATACATTCACAAAATTAACTTACATTATGCTTTCATGCTACACACATTCCAAAATCAAATTACAACATTGAATTTATTAACCCTACATACATATACAACAACATCACATTCGATATCACATCACACCGCATTCGAAATATAATCAGGCATAACATTCTACAACTCATCCATATGAAATAATGACAATAGATCTAAACCATTCACACATATACATCTATTAATAATACATACCTACAAACTATATTGTGCTATCTATGCAAATATTAACTCAATACATTCCAAATAATAAAAATCACAAATCATATATAACAGCTAAAATCACGGTATATATATATATGTCATCACCCAAAAATGCTCGAAGGCTACAACCTGGGATCATGCCCATCACATATAATATCCAAAATACCCATAGGCTACAACCAAAGATATAACTCCTAAATATCACCATGAGTCTCCCCATGCCCCTCCCAGATTGCGTGCCTCTCTACTACCTGTCTCGACTCTGTAATGACCTTTGGAGCTGGATCTACCATAGGCTACTCCACAGTATGCAAATCCTGCACCTCAACTCTAGAACTAGCCTCTACTATCAAAGCAACACTACACTAACTCTAATGAGAGGGTGCCCACACTCGTGACTGTGTCCCAAAATGTGACACCACATGTGTATAGTTAGGAAGAGGAATCTCATGCATCGATAGGGAAGTCTCACACAATAACCTCCTGGTAGTCTCTATGCCCAACTGACCAATCAAGTTTATAATCGTCTAAGCCTGCCTCATCATCGTGACCCTCAACTACTCTATCTTAGTCCTCTGCCTAACCATATTAGCCCATAGCTGCTCCACCTCAGCCTCCAAATGATGGACTCTATCCCATAGTTCCTGTGCCTCATCCATAAAATCCCCCCTTATGGGAATATCAATAGGAATATGTTGTTTTGCATCCACAAATACACCAATATCAATGGTGTCATCCACGTCACCCATAATAGTATCAACACCTCCCTCCACCTCAGTCCCAATAGCCTATCTCGTACCAACATCTACATACACCTGCACCTCCTCCACCTCAACATCCCCAAGTACCTGCTCCACCCTCACATCTTGTGTGCTCGCTCCACCACCCAAGCGGTGTCACGAGTGTCGTAAAGGAACCTCCCCTACATCGACAACCACATCCTCGACCCAAGCCATCCTACCAATCCTCCCCATCTATGGAGGTACCCCAACATTAGGCACCATCCATAGATCAACCATGCCCCTGCCAAGCACCCAACTCTGCCAAGCCCACCATGCATCAAATGCTAAAGTCATCCCAACATCCCCTACAGTTGGGATATCCATAGGAGGATCCCTCTCTCTAACCCATGACAGTACCATAGGCTACTATCCTCTATCTCCCCATCGCCTGAAGTAAGTTACAGGAGTCCCAGGGACATCCTACTGCAAACCAAAATGCCTCACTCGATTAAACTAAAAGTTCTTAGTCTATTGGGCATACCTCCCCACCAACCATCTACCCTGTATGATGGCTCACAACTATTCATCATCCTCATCCAAACTCACTCCACCCAACTAGGATCTCCACCTATTATCATTAGGAGTAGCATCCTCAAACTTACCCCTCCAAAATAATGGGTCACCCTCATGCGACCTCTTAATACCCTGCTCAGCCACTATGCTCCACCTCAAAGCATAGGGAAAATATTCATTGCCCTCAATATGCATAGTGTAGGGCAATAGATATGGTCTCTCAATAGTAATGTGTTCCCATGCCCATATCTGTAGCAAAGGGATTGCACTCAATCCTATCCTCCTGCCCCAAATAGCCTCGTACAAATATCGATAGACTTGGGCCAACAGTGCAGGTGCCCATGCAAATACAACCTTCCTCTCCACCAGGTCACTCACTACATCCAACATATTCCAGGTAAACAACACCCTGGAACTATCAGGTAGAGCATACATGGAGATCATCATCATAGCCATGCACTGCTGATCTGATATCTTATCTTGTACCCACAACCACTCGTAATCCATATTTGAGACATCAATATCTCTCCAATCAGCCGCAAAGAATATCTCCAACACAACATCCTTTCTATCATCTATGGCTTCTCTCATAGGAACACCCTCGATAAATAGTCTATAAATATGATACACATCCTCTAGTATAACGGTTATTTTCCTAGTAGAAAAATAAAAGGTGTTTCGGTCTGCGTCCCATCGCTCACACAATGCAAACACGTATGCTCTATTTGTGTGGATGCTCTTACATTCCCACACACCTCAAAAATGTATGTCATCCAACCAAGACAACTCATATTTAGTCTTCATCAACTCCTCAAAACCCTCCTTAAACTTCCTCACCCGATGACGGGGTTCAAGCATCTTCACCTATCCAAAACACAATAAAACACACATCAATAATCCACATAACAATACAATCAAATCAAACCGCATCAATCATAATTTGCAAATTAAAGACATTTAATTTGACATGCACTTCAATGTGAGATAATGCACAAAACACATGATAACAAACATCGACATAACAGTCACATATTTGGACACCCATTTTGACATTTCATGGCAAAAGTTCAAACTGACATGACAAACAACATCATTTGGACTCCCAACAATCCAGTTCAAATTTACAACTACCTATTAATTGATACGCAAATCAAACATAAGTCAAACAATAACATATACAAAAACAAATATCAATTTTGGATACCCATTTTCCCACTTATCGATAAATGTGTCGACAAATTTCAAAAAAAACATACCAATCTACACAGATCTAAAAGTCAACATTATCATAAATACACCAAAATTGAACACACGTCAACAGACATAATTAAAAAATAACAGTCATATTTTTGGATACCCATTTACCTACTTAATAGTGAAAGTTCAAACAGACGTTGAGTACAGTCTAAATCGGGCTCTCTATAGCTCATTTTCAGTTTAACACTACTCTACACCTTGGCACGTAAATCAAAGACAGGCCAAACGAAGGCATTCATAAAAAAAAATAACATTTTTGGACACCCATTTTACCCTTCTACAATGAAAGTTTCATAGGTTTTCCAAAATTTTATGCCTAACATGTCAAATCTAACAGTCTAAGTTTGATAAATTACTCCTAAAAGTGATAAATTCTAAAATCACATCAAATGAAGTCAAAAAATATAACACTCACAAAATAGGATACCCATTTCCTACTTTAGCGGACAAAATACAAAAACATATCAATGTCAAGACACCATTACTTCCAAAAGTTGACGGTCAAATCTTAAACCTACTCTACCCTTCACCCGATCAAATCGACATCAAAACAAGACTAATTCAAAAACCGATCATCCTTTTGGATACCCATTAGGCTTATTTGTCACTTTGTATTTAAATTTTAATTATAAATTATAAATTTTTTGAAAGCTAGATGAAAACTTCCCCCCCTCATTCACATTTTCCTGGAAAAGGTGTTGCAAGAGTTTTGTCATTGTTGTCAACACAGTCAGTTAGATCCAATGATGCAGTGGTCAGGCAGTTCAGAAGTCATTTAGATGCAGAGGACAGAAGTTCAAAGGTTATTCAGAACATGGACAGTGAGTTTCCCAGAAGACCATAGTTGCCTTTTTGCAGAAAATCAAAGAAAAAGACAAGTAAGAAAACTGTCGCGATATCGCGACATGTTTTCTGTCGCGATTTCGCGACATGGACTAGGAGAGAGAAAGTGCAAACAAAATTGTCACGATTTCGCGACATGGCCGAGGAGAGAGAAGGCACAAGGAAAACTGTCACGATTTCGTGACATGTTCGGAGAAAAAGCGCTAAGGAAGAAAACTGTCACGATTTCGTGACATGTTCGGAAGAAAAGTGCTAAGGAAGAAAACTGTCACGATTTCGCGACATGTTTGGAGAAAATGCGCTAAGGAAGAAAACTGTCGCGATTTCGTGACATGTTCGGAGAAAAAGCTCCAAGGAGGAAAAGTGTCACGATTTCATGACATGTCGGGTTTTCACGACCCGAAGAGGAGAGAGAATGTACGAAGGCAAGTATGTCACGATTTCGCGACATGTTATGTTTTCGCGGGCGAAAGTCAGAAAAGAAGCCAAGGCAGTGAAAGTGTCACGATTTCGTGACATGTTCCGTTTTCGCTGGTAGCTGAGAAGAAAAGTGTACGGAAGCCAAAAGTGTCATGATTTCATGACAAGTTGCAAGAAAAGCCTTCGAAAGCTGAAAGCGTCATGATTTCGCGACGGATGAAAGGAAAATGTACGGATGGAAAAAGTGTCACGATTTTGCGATAGGCAGTAGCTAGCAGGATGAAGATGTCGCATTTTTGTGACATGTCACGGTTTCCGACTCTAGGAGGAGAGAGAGCGTACGGGCCAAAATGTCATGATTTCATGACAATAGCGGAGAAGAAGGCCTAGAAGCAAAAAGGGTCACATTTTCATGACAAGAGTGAGGATGACGTCAGCGAAAGTTAGAAGTGTCACGATTTTGTGACAAGAACGGTGGCAAAGCTATCAAAGGCCAAAAGTGTCATGATTTCGTGACAGCAAGGACAAGAAGGCGTACGGATGTAAAAGGTGTCACGATATCGTGACATGTTGGAGTTTCACGAGGAAAGCTACAGAACCAGAGAGACGGTTGAAGCCGACAGAGTTAAATTTGGGCCGACGAAGATTAGGGTTTTGGAGCCGACATTCATTAGGGTTTTGGAGCCGACATTTATTAGGGTTTTATAGCCGACGTTCTTTAGGGTTTAAGCCGACTACAGTTTAAGATTTGTTCTTGAAATTTCATCTATAAAAGGAGGGCTACTTCGAGTTTGAAGGATGACTGTGTGTGAAGAAAATTTGTGTATGCAAAGTTCACAGTGAGCAGAGAGTGAGTCGTTTCGATTCGAGCTGAGTCCGAAGTGATAGTTCGTTTGTGTTGAAGTGAAGTGTGCGTATCGAATCTTCATGAATTAAGTGCGCAAGGTGCAGAGGTTGAGTCGCACAGATCTAAGTGCGAAGTGATAGCGCGTAGAAAGCAAAAAACCGCAAAGGGACAGAAGTGATCGATCAACTGTTTAGCAACAGAGAGTGCAAAGCAATATCGTAGAAGCAGTCCTAGTGCGAAGCATTTTCGTAGAAGAAACAGAGTGCATAGAAACTACAGACTATGAGAAATAAGGTGAAAGTATTATTCTGTAATTTTCATTATTTTTATTGAAGTCCAAGTTGCAGCTTGGCATAAGGGGTTGGTGCTTCTTTCCAGTAGGTGCTGGTAAATTAGGAGTTGGTGCTCCATTCTGTTTGGTACAGATAAATCTAAGGGGTTGGTGCTCCTTCCAGTTGGTGCTGGTAAAAGATATTGTAAAGTTGTAGCTTTGCAAAGGCTGGATTTGGATGGTAGTCCAAGCAGTCATTTTTGAGGAGTAGCCACATTGGTGAACCTCGTTAAATGTCGTGTTGTGTGTAATGCTTTCTTGCTGTATTTGATATTTTTGTTCATTAGTTTTTAACTGTTGTTGGTTTTAGAGCTGAATATTTAAAGTTTAAAAAGATCACACTGATTCACCCCCCTCTCAGTGTCACTGTGATTACAACAATTGGTATCAGAGCAAGGTTCCTGTACAGGCTCAATCAGCTAGGGTGTTCCTGGTAGTGACGCTATGGCAGGTGGTGAAGGTTTCTCCTCAAACAAAGCACCATTGTTTGATGGAACAAATTATGTGTTCTAGAAAATCAGGATGCAGACTTATCTTCGAGCTTTGGGATTTGACATCTGGAATGCAGTAGTTAATGGCTACACAGCTCCTGCCACTGCTCCAACCGACAACACCGGTAAAAAGGCTTTTGAAAATGACTCTAAAGCAAAAAATGCCATCATGTGTGGATTAGTGGACAGTGAGTTGGTCAAAATCATAAATTGTGAATCAGCAAAAGATGTTTGGGACAAACTAGAAAATATCCATGAGGGAGATGACAAGATCAAGGAAGCCAAGCTGCAAACTCATCGAGCTCAATTCGAATCTTTAAAAATGACCAACGATGAGAACATAGAAGCCTTCATGCAGAGAGTGAATGGAATCACTAATTCAATCAGAGGTCTCGGCGAAGAGTTGGATGATGCTACTATCGTGAAAAAGGTTTTAAGATCGCTTCCCCAAAGGTTCGATTCTAAAGTCTCTGCCATAGAAGAAGCCAAAGACCTAAACCACTTTAGTATGGATGAGATGCATGGTTCCTTGACTGCTTATGAAATGAGAATAGGAAGGTCTAATCCCACAGATAGAGAAGCAGCATTTAAAGCTCTAAAAGGTAAAGACACAAAACATGGATCTGAAGAAGAAGAAACTTCGGATGAAATGGAAGCAAATTTTGTCAAAAAATTGAGAAAGGGCAAAGGAAAATACGAGAGGAAAGCTACCTTTTAAATGTTTCAACTGTGGAGGTATTGGACACTTTGCAACCAAATGTCCTCTCAATGAGAAGGACAAAGGTGAGGAAACTTCGCATCAAGAAAAAGGTGAATGGAGGAAGAAATCTAACTTCAGAAAAGGCAATTTCAAAAAGAAAAGTTTTATATCCAGGAATGCAAATTCCTCAGAAGATAGCTCTAGTGAAGACTCGAAAGAAGGAACAGGTGAAGCTCTATTTATGGCATTTGAAGTAGAAAAATCAGAAGAGGTAGAAAACCTAAAAAGAGAGAAGGTATGAACTCTAAAGTGTCTATTGAAAAAGTTGAGGCTGAAGTTGATTTAGAAGGTGAGCTGGTTTCTGCTCTTGTAGAATGGAAATCTGAGAAAAGAAAGAATAAAAAACTGTCAAGAAAGCTTGAGGATGCAAACGACATTATAACCAGTTTAAAAATATAGTCAGAAGAGTACAAGAAAATGTTCGAAGATCTTGAAGTTCAGGTAACCATGAAGATAGATTACTGTTGTAAACTAGAAGAAGAAAATGTTGGTCTTCGAATACAGATACAAGAGCTGGATCGAAAAATTAGCTGCCACTACAAACGTGAAGAAAGTTCGATGAAGCTGGACAAAATCCTAAGCGATCAAAGACCCGCAGGCATCAAATTCGGTCTGGGCTTTATTGAAGGAGAATCATCAAACGGACCAAAAGCCAGAAATGTTGAATCTGTAAGGAGTGAAGATAAGAAACAGGCTGTTGAAAGTAATCATGCAAAAGAAAGCTGTGATGCCAGGCCTGAAAGAAGAACTGACAATGATGGCTTTACCAAGGTCACACATCAAAAGAAAAGAAGATCTATGGCTCATTCAACAACCTGGCAAAGACCATCTTTCAGGTTCAATCATTACTTTTCTGGTTTCTGTTTCAAATGTAATGGTTATGGACATAAAATTGCAGACTGCAAGTATAATGCAGGACCAAGAAGTTTCACTAGTAGAAATACTTTTGCTCCTTTAATAAATTATGCCAGTAGAATGCTTTAACTGTCATAACTTTGGGCATATTGCAAGAAATTGTCGTAGTATCTCTGTTTCAAATCAATCTCAGAAAAGAAGAGTTCAACCTTATAGGTCAAAACAAAATAGAAATCTTTCTGAAATAGATACACAAGATACTGGAAAGGGGAAATCCAAGCTAGAGCCTAATACCATAGTCAAAACAGAGTGGAAACAGAAAGAACAGCTCAGGGAAGAAAAGGAATCTTTAATAGTGCAGACAGCTTTCAAGGCTCAGAATAAATGTGTACCATGGATTCTTGACAGTGGTTGCTCAAGTCATATGACAGGTGATAAACAGAAGTTTGAAAAACTACAAAAATATGAGGGTGGCTCTGTAAAGTTCGAAAATAATGATGGAGCCAAGATTATCGAAAAAGGGTCAGTTAGAATTAGTGATGGGAAAATCAAGTCAGAAGAAGTTTTGTTTGTGGATGGTCTAAAGCACAACTTGTTGAGTGTCAGTCAGATCTGTGATAAAGGACATGAAGTAGTTTTCAAGAAGCAAGGCTGTGAAGTCAAAAAAATTAACAATGGGAAACTGATAGCAACTGGATCAAGGACGTCCGGAAACTTGTACACACTCTCAGAAACATCAGAAGGTACTTGTTTCATTGGACAGGAAGAAGAAAACTGGATGTGGCACAAGAGGCTTGGGCACATAAGCTTTGATAATCTGATAAAAATTAGCTCGAAACAAGCTGTGAGAGATATACCTGCAATTAGAAAACCTTCAAATAGCATTTGTGCTTCTTGTCAAAAGGGAAAGCAAACCAGAGTCTCTTTTAAAACAAAAGAGTATCACACTAGCAAACCTTTGGAACTCATACATACAGACTTATGTGGACCCATGAGAACACAGAGCATAAATGGAGACAAATACTTTATGTTGTGTATCGATGATTATTCCAGAATGACTTGGATATTTTTCTTGAAGAATAAAATAGAAGCTTTTGAAATGTTCAGGTCTTTCAAACATCTAGTTGAGAATGAAACAGGGAAAAGGATCAAATGTTTACGGTCAGATAGAGGAGGAGAATTCATCTCAGATGAATTTATAGAATACTATGAAAAACATGGCATCAGGAGACAATTTTCAGCAGCTAGAACACCCCAGCAGAATGGTGTGGTAGAAAGAAAGAATAGAACAGTACAGGAAATGGCTCGCACTATGCTGGAAAAAAATAAAATAGTAGACAGATTCTGGAAAGAAGCAGTCCACACTGCAGTATATATCCAAAACAGATACATGCTGAGAACTCATGAAAGCAAAACACCCTATGAGTTGTGGTTCGGTAGAAAAGCAACAACAAAACACCTCAAAGTTTTTGGCTGTAAGTGTTACATCAGAAAAATAGATGATAATCTTGGGAAATTTGAGAATAGAGCAGATGAAGGTGTCTTTGTTGGCTATTCTTCAAAAAGTAAAGCTTACAAATGCTACAACAAGAGACTCAAGAAAATTGTGGATAGTGCAGACGTCAAATTTGATGAAGGTGGGGAACGGTCAGCTGACTTTGAGGAAAACTACCCAATCTATGAAGATGTCATTGAAGGAGATGAGGTAAATGAAGCAGGAAACAAACCTACTCTTGATTCAGATGATTTAATCGATGACTCAGAAGCGCAAGAAAATAAGAAATTTAGAATAGGCAGCTGGCAGAAAAATCATCCAAGAGATCAAATAATTGGAGATCCCACAGCTGGTGTTCAGACAAGAAGGAAAGTAATAAGTAATTACTCTCTTTTATCCAGCATTGAGCCCAAAAACATAGATGAAGCAAGCAAAGATGATAGCTGGATGAAGGCAATGAATGAAGAATTAGATCAGATTGAAAAGAACAAAACCTGGGAATTAGTACCCGGACCTGCAAATAAGAATGTAATCGGCACAAAATGGATATTTCGAAACAAATTAAATGAAGACGGGCAGGTCATTAGGAATAAAGCAAGACTGGTTTGTAAAGGCTATGCACAGGTTGAAGGCATTGATTTTGAGGAGACTTTTGCACCAGTGGCCAGACTCGAAGCAATCAGAATGTTTCTGGCCTTAGCAGTCCACAAGAACTTCAGAGTTTATCAGATGGATGTAAAATCTGCCTTTTTAAATGGGAAACTTGAAGAAGAGGTCTATATTGAACAACCAGATGGTTTTCAAATTAGTCAAGATCCCAACCTTGTCTGCAAATTAAAGAAAGCTTTATATGGATTAAAACAAGCACCACGGGCATGGTATGCAAGGCTAGACAACTATCTCTCTCAACAGGGATTCAAGAAAGGGTTGGTGGACGATAATCTGTATGTGAAAACAGAAGGTGGGCATCTCATAGTTCTTGTTGTCTATGTCGATGATATCATATTTGGCAGCAGCAAAGATGAATCTTGTAAAGACTTAGCAAATAAGATGCAGAATGAATTTGAAATGTCTATGATTGGTGAACTGTCTTATTTTCTTGGGTTACAAGTTAATCAAAATGAGAAAGGCATATTCATTTCCCAAATCAAATATGTGAAAGAGATGCTAAAAAGGTTCACAATGGAGGACTGTAAGCCAGTTAGCACTCCCATGACAACAGGTTGCAAGTTGAGTAAAGAAGACAAATCTCCACCTGTAGATCAAACCATGTATAGATCAATGATAGGAAGCTTACTATATTTAACAGCTACCAGACCTGATATTCTACAGGCAGTTTGCATGGTAGCAAGATTTCAGGCCAGTCCCAAAGAGACTCATGTGACAACAGTAAAAAGGATTCTTCGAGATATCTCAAAGGCACCATGGAGTATGGGTTGTGGTATCCAAAAGGCAAAGACTTCACCCTTATATCATATTCAGATGCAGATTGGGCAGGATGTGTTGATGATAGGAAGAGTACAAGTGGAGGTGCTTTTTATCTTGGTGACAGGTTGGTTGCTTGGCACAACAAGAAACAAGAGTCAGTTTCTTTATCAACAGCTGAGGCAGAATATATTGCAGCAACAACTTGCTGTACACAAGTTTTGTGGATGAAACAAACCTTGAAAGATCTTGGTATTAATTTCAGTGAACCAATATCAGTTAAGTGTGATAACACCAGTGCAATTAACATCTCCAAGAATCCAGTAATGCACTCACGGACAAAACACATTGCCATAAGGTATCATTTCTTGAAGGAGAAAGTTGCAGAAGGAGAAGTTAAATTGGATTTTGTCCCAACCACAGAACAAGTAGCGTGATATTTTTACAAAACCATTGCCCAAGGAAGTGTTTGAGTACCTTCGAAACAAATTGGGAGTAGTCACACTTCCCAAGAAGTGACTAGCTACAGGGATCACCTTCTCAGGGGGAGCATTTGAATATTTGCCTATTCTTTTGCTCATGATCATAATTTGTGCTAAGTGCAACAAATTGTGCCTGAGAATTGTATGTATGGACTCGGGGGAGTCTGCAGCAGCCCTTTGGTATTATTGACAAAGGGGGAGAAGAGTTCCAGGAATTTACACAAGTGTTGCCAACAATTCCAAAGGGGGAGATTGTTGAGCAAGGTGTTGCAAGAGTTTTGTCATTGTTGTCAACACAGTCAGTTAGATCCAATGATGCAGTGGACAGGCAGTTCAGAAGTCATTCAGATGCAGAGGACAGAAGTTCAAAGGTTATTCAAACATGGACAATGAGTTTCCCAGAAGACCATAGTTGCCTTTTTGCAAAAAATCAAAGAAAAAGACAAGTAAGAAAACTGTCGCGATATCGCGACATGTTTTCTGTCACGATTTCATGACATGTCGGAGGAGAGAGAAGGCGCAAAGAAAATTGTCACGATTTCGCGACATGGACGAGGAGAGAGAAGGCGCAAGCAAAATTGTCACGATTTCGCGACATGTTCGGGAGAAAGAAGGTAAGGAAAACTGTCACGATTTCGTGACATGTTCGGAAGAAAAGCGCTAAGGAAGAAAACTGTCACGATTTCATGACATGTTCGGAAGAAAAGTGCTAAGGAAGAAAACTGTCACGATTTCATGACATGTTTGGAGAAAATGCGCTAAGGAAGAAAACTATCACGATTTCATGACATGTTCGGAGAAAAAGCTCCAAGGAGGAAAAGTGTCACGATTTCGTGACATGTCGGGTTTTCATGACCCGAAGAGGAGAGAGAATGTATGAAGGCAAGTATGTCACGATTTCGTGACATGTTATGTTTTCATGGGCGAAAGTCAGAAAAGAAGCCAAGGCAGTGAAAGTGTCACGATTTCGTGACATGTTCCATTTTCGCTGGTAACTGAGAAGAAAAGTGTACGAAAGCCAAAAGTGTCACGATTTCACGACAGGTTGCAAGAAAAGCCTTCGAAAGCTGAAAGCGTCACGATTTCATGACAGGATGAAAGGAAAATGTACGGATGGAAAAAGTGTCACGATTTCATGACAGGCAGTAGTGAAGTAGCTAGCAGGATGAAGATGTCACATTTTCGTGACATGTCACGGTTTCGCGACTCTAGGAGGAGAGAGACTGTATGGTGCCAGAAATGTCATGATTTCATGACAATAGCGGAGAAGAAGGCCTAGAAGCAAAAAGGGTCACATTTTCGTGACAAGAGTGAGGATGACGTCAGCGAAAGTTAGAAGTGTCACGATTTCATGACAAGAATGGTGGCAAAGCTATCAAAGGCCAAAAGTGTCACGATTTCATGATAGCAAGGACAAGAAGGCGTACGGATGTAAAAGGTGTCACGATATCGTGACATGTTGGAGTTTCACGAGGAAAGCTACAGAACCAGAGAGACGGTTGAAGCCGACAGAGTTAAATTTGGGCCGACGAAGATTAGGGTTTTGGAGCCGACATTCTTTAGGGTTTTGGAGCTGACATTTATTAGGGTTTTATAGCCGACGTTCTTTAGGGTTTAAGCCGACTATAGTTTAAGATTTGTTCTTGAAATTTCATCTATAAAAGGAGGGCTATTTCGAGTTTGAAGTGTGAATTGTGTGAAGAAAATTTGTGTATGCAAAGTTCACAGTGAGCAGAGAGTGAGTCGTTTCGATTCGAGCTAAGTCCGAAGTGATAGTTCGTTTGTGTTGAAGTGAAGTGTGCGTATCGAATCTTCATGAATTAAGTGCGCAAGGTGCAGAGGTTGAGTCGCATAGATCTAAGTGCGAAGTGATAGCACATAGAAAGCAGAAAACCGCAAAGGGACAGAAGTGATCGATCAACTGTTTAGCAGCAGAGAGTGCAAAGCAATATCGCAGAAGCAGTCCTAGTGCGAAGCATTTTCGTAGAAGAAACAGAGTGCATAGAAACTGCAGACTGTGAGAAATAAGGTGAAAGTATTATTCTATAATTTTCATTATTTTTATTGAAGTCCAAGTTGCAGCTTGGCATAAGGGGTTGGTGCTTCTTTCCAGTAGGTGCTGGTAAATTAGGAGTTGGTGCTCCATTCTATTTGGTACAGATAAATCTAAGGGGTTGGTGCTCCTTCCAGTTGGTGCTGGTAAAAGATATTGTAAAGTTGTAGCTTTGCAAAGGCTGGATTTGGATGGTAGTCCAAGCAGTCATTTTTGAGGAGTAGCCACATTGGTGAACCTCGTTAAATGTCGTGTTGTGTGTAATGCTTTCTTGCTGTATTTGATATATCTGTTCATTAGTTTTAAACTGCTGTTGGTTTTAGAGCTGAATATTTAAAGTTTAAAAAGATCACACTGATTCACCCCCCTCTCAGTGTCACTGTGATTACAACAACAAAAAATAACATTTTTGGACACCCATTTTACCGTTCTACAATGAAATTTTCATAGGTTTTCCAAAATTTTACGCCTAACATGTCAAATCTAACAGTCTAAGTTTGATAAATTACTCCTAAAAGCGATAAATTCTAAAATCACATCAAATGAAGTCAAAAAATATAACACTCACAAAATAGGATACCCATTTCCTACTTTAGTGGACAAAATACAAAAACATATCAATGTCAAGACACCATTACTTCCAAAAGTTGACAGTCAAATCTTAAACCTACTCTACCCTTCACCAGATCAAATCGACATCAAAAAAAGACTAATTCAAAAAATGATCATGCTTTTGGATACCCATTAGGCTTATTTGTCACTTTGTATTTAAATTTTAATTAAAAATTACAAATTTTTGAAAGCTAGATGAAAACCTCCCCCCCTCATTCACCTTTTCCTGGAAAAATAAAACAAGGCAAAAGGACACTTACCAGTGGATCCCCGTGCTCGCTACCAGCCACTTTGCATCCTCTCGTCATCGTCGCCCTCGAAGTCATCACTCACGCTTCTCTTGTACCATTGAATGCTCTCTCCAGTCACTTTCCAATCTCATGCACCATAAAAATGACCCCCCACATGCAAATTAGGGCTTAAAAATCCCTTAGCCACCAATCGCCCTCTGAGGGGTAAATTGAACCCAACTTTCCCCTCGGGTGGCGATTTAGGTCAAAATCACTCCCCAGGTGGCGAATTCAACTAGAACACCTCAAAAGGCACCCAAAACCCTAGGAAAATGGGCATTTTTCTCCTAAAAATCTAGTAACCTTCTAAACTTATCTTTTCACTTCATTTGCATCCATAGTAATCATGCATTGGTATTTATTTATCAATCACTGCATCATCAATTCATCACACTTCATTCGCCTCATTACTGATTCCTCATTTGAGGGGGTATACATATCCAAAGTTAGATTTGCATGCAACCACAACATAAAAAATCCAAAAGCATGGTTAGCACATTTGTCTACAATTTTTTTTGCTAAATATTATCATACGAAATAATCTCAATCACAATCAAACATGGGTTACATCATGAGAGCCATGCATGACAATGGAGAAGTCAATCTAGCATTCTTATATATCGAGTACATAACAAATGATACGTTTGGCATGATCCTGGCGCAACATTTAGAATATTTATATCTAGCATTCATGGAACATCATGAATGACATGTTTGAATAAGCTAAATGTCAACTTAGTTCAAATGGTTTGACACTTGTCACCATGTTCTCATCAATCAATCAACAACAAAGATTTAGTTAGACTTTTGTCCTAATCATACTTTTAGACCACGCTGATATGGTCGCAAAAGCAAAGCAGTCAAAAGTTACCATTCTCAAGCAACTAGTTTGACATCATAAATGTCATACGGACTTAGCAAAATCACATCATTACATTCATAATCATTCATTTTCATTTACCAGCATTGTTTTTATCTCTTTCCTCTTTTCCTTCTTTCCTTCTTCTCTTCTTCCCCTGTGGACATCAAGTTAATGTTGTATGGTCATGCTTCGAGTGGCTACATACCATTGATTGGATCCCATTATTTTCCCTTCCCTTATTGGCTATCTAGTTAATGTTGTATGGTCACACTTTGATCGGCTACATACCATTGGTTGGATCCCATTCTTTTCCCTTCTCTTATTGGCTATCTAGTTAATGTTGTATGGCCATGCTTCGAGCGGCTACATACTGTTGATTGGATCCCATTATTTTCCCTTCTATTCTTGGCTATCCATTTAATGTTGTATGGTCATGCTTCGAGTGGCTACATACCATTTATTGAATCCCATTATTTTCCCTTCTCTTCTTAGCTATCCAGTTAATGTTGTATGGTCATGCTTAGAGCGGCTACATACTGTTGATTGAATCCCATTTTTTGCTCTTTCCCATATTTGCTATCCAGTAAATGTTGTATGGTCACACTTCGAGTAGCTACATACATTTTATTGGACCCTATTCCCCTTCTATACCTTTTCCTTCTACGCAAACCCTTCACATTTTTATATTAAACTGTGTTCTACACAATATAGTACAAAAAGGGGCAAATGTAGACACCCAAAAGTTGCACACAGCTATACCTACATACTTGCAGATCCTTTTGGATACTTGTAAGTTTACATAGGCCATCCTAGGTACCCCTAGGCTATCGTAGACCAGTGTAGACTATTGTAGATCCTCCTAGACATGCATAGATTTTTGTATTCATGCATAGTCATACGTAGATCACTGTAGTCATGTGTAGTCGTGCGTAGATCACCATAGATTGTCATAGCATCATGTAGACTTCCGTATACTACTTCACTAGCTTTCAGGTCCTAAACCCTCATAAGCCTTCCAAATCACATCCCGTGCATTGGAATATCATTCAACAACCAATTTGCACTCAATTGAGGCCCCCACGGGGTATTAGTTGGCCAAAACAATTAATAAGTCAATTACCAAATTCTAATTTAATGTTGACTTCACTTAAGTCACCTTTTTAGGGAAAATTTTATTAAAAGAACCCTTAATATTGATTAGCACTAATTACATCCTCCCACATGTGTGAAATTAGGGTTTGTGTAGCGACCCCGAGAATGCACACACCGGTCCCTTTTCTAAACCCTACTTGCAATGCTATTTAAAATACCAAAGATAAAATGGAAAGACAAGAGGAAAAAGCATATAACACGAAATAACAAAATACGGATCTCTTTATTGATATTGAAGCTCGGTTACATGTCGGTCCCTCTTAGGGATACCCATTTTGATACTATAAATTACAAATAGGCAAGGAGTGCCCCTTCCACGAAGAGGTGGTGCACTTATAAAAGCTTCCTGGTTCCACACATAAAAATGTATGAGGGCTTACAGATGCCTCCTTCTCCAGGTCTATTTCCTAGAGGGATCCCTTTTGCTCTCGTATGTTGCAATCTTCATCCGATGTACTTGTGGCCCTGTAAGCAATGAAACAACAATGCACATTTAGGTGTCCGAGATTGCCTCCCTGGATGAGGTTGTTAGTAATCAAAGAGTGTAATAGAAATATGATAAAACTATGCCATAAGATCATGTAAATCTATGCTAATGATATGAAAACATGAAGAAACAGAATAAAAGAAGCTATGTCTATCCTAAGCTAAGCCTATGGGCCACTGTCCAAGACAATGGTCGCTAAAGTAAACCTTGCCCTCTTTGCCCCAAAGCTATGGGTCAAAGACTATAATCTGATGTTGAAATAGTAGGTGTTATGCTCTTCAATTCGTCAGAGCTCCATCGTACATGTGATCTCAAAGAGAACTCTCCAAGTCTCGAAAGCTCTCCTCAAAAGAATGTCTCTCTCTCTGATGTGATAAAATATCCCCCTTCTTGGTGCTCTTAGGCTTGCACCTTTTATAGCGTGAAACCCTAGGTCTATGTCCAAGCCCTAGGAATGAATTTCTCATGCGTAGTGCAAGTTAGCATGAGAAGATTTTGTCCATTGTCTATATTCGAAGGCTAGTTAACTGAAATCTAACTGCCCACTTGAGTCTTCTATGTGAACTGGTCGTTAGCATGAGAAGATTTTGTCCTTTGTTTATGCTTGGAGGTCAGTTAACTTAAGTCTAAATGCAAACTCAAACCTCCCATGTGAACTGGTCATGAAAAGGAATGCAAAGTCACTCCCGCTCACCTTTATTGCATGCAGACTACCACTTCCACCTGAGATTGGGCCTATTTTTCAATAAAATACTTCTTATGGCTTAGCCATTGTCATCTGCAATGGCTAAGATCTGGCCACTGTCATCTATAGTGGCTAAGGTCTGGCCGCTCTAGGCTTGAGCGGCTAGGATCTGGCCACTCTTGGTTTGAGCGGCCAAGCTTGGATGGCTTGAAAAGGCCCCAAATGAGTGGTGAGAACCACTGTTGATGCTTGGAAAGTCCAAGATTATGTCTTATGATCTTATGAGTGTGTCTATGTGAGTAGCTCCCCTAAGCATGACATGATTTAGGTGTCTACAGATGCCCCTTTTTGCGATGCGTTGTGTGGAAAACACAATGCTGAGCAAAAATGTAGACTGATCTGTTTGTAGGGTGTATGGTGATCAATGGTCTGATCAACGCTGGATGGCCCAATCATGCAAGATGGCATGCATCCCTTGAATCATTGCCTCAATGTTCGGAGGACTTAGCTCAGTGGCTTTTGCATGTTAAATTGCACTCATTCCTCAAACTCAATCGGGTAGCTTCAGTTGCTACAACAATTCTGACCGGTAGGAGAGCTACAATTAAAGATGTCATGTCTGCTTACGTTCCTAGCAAACAAGGGAAATTTGTGATTGTTGTATGCAATGATTCATAGGATGAACATGATTTTGTTATGATCGAGTGATATTTTGTTGATTTTGATTATGATTATGTTGAAATTTTGAACTACCTCTTCACACAATGAGTTGGTGAAGAAATGACAATGAATGAAGCGACAAGTCGCTTGACCAATATGACTAATCTGGTTCCTTTCTAGCATTTGTTGCTTTTAATGGGCAATCCCACATCCAAGTGTGATTCCAATTGCTTATGATAATCATCCATCCCTATCTCGAGGAGTGGTCCGACTATCAATAGCCTTCTTAGGGAGTTAGGATGAGTGATTCTATTTATGCCTAGATTGTATCACTTTGACTTAATGTTTTTGATGTCATAGGGGAATTAGAATGACCCTTTCACACCCGTGGAGTAGTCCGACCATCTTGATCTTCTTCGGGTTTGAAGGGTGACATATCGTAATTCCAAAATGAGTTGTTTTTGCCCCAAGTGGCCTTATGGTTATCTACTCATCTCACCAAAATACATGGAGTGCAAATCGCTGCAATCATCGAGTGGATAGAGTAGGTAACTGGATACGAGGCCTACTTGAGATTATGATTTTATGTGATTTTTTTTTGTTATTTTGAACATTCTGATGATCCTAAACCACCAAAGTGTGTTTATTTATTGTTTTTGTGGGATCCCTCAAGGAGAAAATCCCTTATTTTGCTCTATGGATCTAGCCGCTGTCAGGTCTAGTGGCCTATGAGTTCCTTCCTATGGCCGCTATCACCTTGGGTGGCCAAGAAGTTTGGGCCATTGACATCAGTAGTGGCCAAGGTATAATTAAGGAAATATAAAAATTTGTTTTTCTAGGGTTTGACCTATCATTTTCATTGTTGAAGATTCATTTTCAGAGCTCTGGTGCGACGACGATGGTTGCGACTTTGAAACTTGTTGGTGCTGAGGATATGGCTACGTAGGGTGAGACATCAGCTATTGGAGGAGCTAGAGCTTCTCGGGTATTTCTCTCTTCAAAACCCTAGCTCTCTTTTCTTTGTCTAAGTAAAATTGAACCTCACTAAGTAATGAGCAAAATGAACCTCACTAAACCTACTGGCAATGAACAAACTCCGTAATTAGGCTTAGGTTCCCTTTTGCTATGGTGGGTTAGTCCCCAATTTTGCTTTCTATCAGTGGCTTCAACCTAGGGTTTTTTGAATTTTTTTAATTATTTACCTACTACCGCCATTTTGGGCATTTTGAAATTAGCTTAGTTTTGATGCTTGGGTAGGAAATTTGCTTTACATTCTATTTGTTTTCCCTCCCTCTGTTATTATTTTTTGAATTATTTTGTTAGTTTGCAATTTTTTTTTTTTTGTCCAAGGGTTCACGGGTTTGTCGTGCCGCCCCTTGGCCGTTGTCGCTTAGAGCGGTCGGCTCTGAGCCATTGTCGCTCAGAGCGGCCAAGCTTGAATCCCAATGGTAAAAAATTTTACCATTGGGTCTTGGCCATTGTTGCCTCTAGTGGCTAGGTTTTGGCCATTATAGGCGACAATGGCTAAAGCTTGAGCCTTGTTTTTTTTTTTTTTTTGTATTTTGTTGAATTTTTTATGACTTTTTGAATTTTTCTTTGCTTTATTAGGTGCAATTTATTCTTCTTTTGCTTAGATTTAGAGTAACTCATACTCTTTTGCACCATTTTCATGTTTATTGTGAATTATGCCTTAGATGCACTGTAGTTATATTTTGTCTTTCTTCTGCTTTGCTTAGATCCTCACTGCTCGGGCTCGGACCCGAAGCTCCTACTTGACTTACTTCCTAGATTTGATGACACTGACTAGGAGTGGTTTAAGGCCCGTGGGCTATAGTACATCATCAGGTTACCCCATATTATGGCCGACCAGGCTTATCTTATGGCCTTAGCCCACCGTTGGGACCCATGGACCAACACCTTCCACCTTCCACTCGATGAGATGACTATCATGTCGGAGGATGTTTATAGGATCTTTCGGATCCCATTCGATGGGGTGCCCATTGTTTCATCGACCACTAATGATCAGGTGGTCGTCTATGCTCGGGTGTTTGGAGCACGCTCTACATAGGCTCTTCGGGAGACTAGGTCTAGGGGAGTATCTATCAAAGCTTGGTATGATGCTCATGTTTTCACAGTGAGGCATGTCATGTTGCTGATGGTGATCAACAATGTTCTTATCCTAGATTGCTCGGGTTTGAGGTTCCCTTGGAACCTCCTGGCGATGGTGCAGGACCTACTGGATAGCGAGGAGCCTATCATCTATGCATGGGGTAGATCACTATTGGCTCAGTGCTACGATGAGTTGTACCACATCCATCGATGGGGACATGTCAGCATTACCTACAGCTTGCTCCTACAGGTTTGGGGATGGGAGCACATTATAGTAGATCACCCTAAGGGGCTCTTGATCATGATCATAATGGTCGATGCTCGGACATAGTGCTATGCTTCTATATGGGCTCGAGAGCATGAGGAGCGTAAGAGCCACACTTTTGTAGGGGAGCTGTCCCACTATACTGATGCTTTCACTAGACTATTGGTCGAAGATGTCATGTGGTGGCCTTACTATGAGTGTCCTGCTTGGGATGATCTAGCTAGTTTTACTACTAGGACATGATGCGAGCGATGGCTCGTTGGTCGTAATATTGCCATCCAGGAGTATTTCTTCTACTCTCGAGTTCTTCGTTAGTAGTAGGATGTGCCCTTGATACCATTCTTGTATAGGTGCCTCATAGTAGAGAAGGACCTACCTCCATGATAGATCATAGAGCTTTTATATGAGGAGGATGCCCTAGTTGTAGACCCTATAGTGGTTGGGGGAGTTACAGAGGCCTACTCTCAGTGGTGGGGTGATCGGATGTGGCATGGCATCGATAGCCTAGGGCATGAGGATGATGGTGGGGGTGATGGCATAGATCTAGTAGGATGTAGGGTTCGAGCCAGGATCGAGGTATGGGGCCAGTCGGTAGAGCAGGTGGTAGTAGAGGATCCTGATGTTCCTGAGGAGGAGGAGGAGTTAGAGCCTGAGGAGAGAGACTCTCCTCTGAGAGCATAGTTGCATGAGGTCGAGGCTGAGCTTCAGGCCACTAAGATCTAGGTACAATGGTGAGATGCTACCATTGAGCAGCTCTCAGCATAGATACAGGCTCTACAGGCTACTATTGGGGGTGGCGATGTCAGGATGCAGTTTGTTGTTCCTCCTTCTACACCATAGGAGGCTCCAATGGTAGGTTCAGGGGTAGATGTGGGACATCTCTAGTCTCTGTTGGATGAGCATGAGGAGCGGATCCAGGGACTTGTGGATCATGTTACCCTTCTTCAGATGCAGCTTAGGAGGCATGGGATTGTCCCTAAGGATCCAGTAGGTGTGGGTGGTTCACAGGTCAGTGGGCGCTCCACCTCGGGGTAGTCTTCCGCCCATCCTAGCCAGTGGACCCAGACTCGAACAGAGAGACCTACAGGCTCACATCACTCGACTCATGATACCACCACAGGGGGAGGTAGCACTAGAGGAGGTGATGCAGGGGGCTCAGGCCCGGTACTTGACTGATGCTCTACTTGGTCCTTGATTCATTTTTGAGGTCGACTGACCTAGATGACTGTAGCCCATGGGCATTTTTGTATATCCATTGGACTTGACACACATACTTTTATGATAGATTTGCTTTTTATGACTCATTATGTGTATCATTTATTGCTTTATGTTTTTGTTATTATTTTATTTTATGATATGATGCGATGATGGTATTATGATGATTTGATGAATATGCTAGATGATAGATGATATTTGAAGATGCTTAGATGGATGTGTAGATGCTTATATGTTTTGATGATATGATGCGATGTATTTTGTTGATGAATGATGAATTTATGATTTGGTATGCAAATGGATATTGCCTATATGTTTTATGATGTGGTTTATGGATGATTAATGACTTGTTTTTGTGGATGCAAATGTTATTGTTAAATGCATGTTTAAATTTTGCTTTAATTATATGCATCTAACTTATGTGATGGAATGGTATAAATGAACCTGTATGCTCTAATCACTTAAAACATATGGAATGCATATGACATTGACAATCTTAATGGGTGATACCACAAAAAGTAAAAAAATAATCATGAATTTAAATAATCACTCCTATCATAAGAATTGATTAAGTATTCATATATGAGATGTAATGGTGTGTAATGTATTTTCTTAATAAGTTTCTGTAAATTAAAAGATATAAAGTAGTCAGTGGTCGTCTATATACTATTTCTAATATATATGCGGTATCTGTCCTACTATGTTGATACCCCCTAATTTATAGGATCTTATAAAGAATATGATGGTGTGAATGATGTTATGATTTGTTGCTATGTAAGAATTTTTGGGGCTTTTGGAGATTCAATCACTCTAGTTCCCCTATCAACAACTGTCTACTTACCACTTAGACTTTTGAAAAGTAAGGCTTTTACCATGGACCTAGTTTTTCATGATCTCTGTGTGTGCATGTGATTGTATATTTTGAGATAGAACTCAAGCATTTCCTCCGATGTCAGGCGGGATTCTTTCAGCCCATTGCTAAGATCAGGGATCCTCAAGTGTTCATCTCATCCTTATGTTGGACTTAGTTGGACTATACCACTAGGCAATATTGGGTTACCTAAGCTAGCTCATCCACATTCAAACATTGGTCTACACAAATGCATGAAGCAATTGTGGTAGACATATCATCATGCATAAGGATTTCTCCTTCCAGTTTTGTACAATGCTAAGAATTCCAGGGATTCAAGCTTTATTCCCTTCTTTTTGGCTTCTTTTTGGCTTTGGATTTTTGCTCATATGTAGTGATGAAAATCACTGTTTATTTTGATTTGATTTTTTCTTTGAGCGGGGATTTTTTTGTAGTGATGATAATCACTATTTATTTTGCTCATACGTAGTGATGAAAATCACTATTTATTTTTTATTGATTTTTTTGAGCTTGATTTTTTTTTTGGATTTTGATTTGTGTATCGGATTTTTGCTTTGAAATCTGGATTGTATGCTTGGCCTTTTGAATATGTACTTTGCTTTGGGATTTTTGCTTATTTTGATTTAAGCAAGGGATTTTGATAGGGTAAAGCTTGTCCTTTTGCCAATTCTCAGCACCTTTAAACCGGTTGCATAGGGGGATAAGCAAGGAAGATCCTTTTCGCCTAAGGTAACCTAGACCACTTTGTAGCTTTCATATTTTCCTTGTACCAGCTAGGATTTTAGTGTTTCAATTAGTGATGGGATCTTGAATATCCAAGGCTTTATCATAGCTAGGCCTTACCTTCTACTAATCAAAGTTGTTTTCCTCAAAATTTGATAAGATTACTAGGTGTGGTTGACTAACCAAAAAGCCTTATTTTATTATGTATAGCAACAAATAATGGTTGTGTTGAAAAACACAATTACACACATGTGGATGGAGGTATGGATATGAATGACTTGTGCGACAAACTGTGGTATCACTTTTAAGGCTCTCATGACATATACAATTGTAATGTATGTGAAAATGTAATGCAATGATGTGGATGCAAAATGTGAAGTGCAATTGTTTTTGTATTTTTGATTTTACGTTGTTTTTGTATTTTTTGATTAATTTGACCAAAGGGCTTATTATGCCTTTGGGGCTTTTGGTATTGATTCTGACCAAGCGGTTTGAATACCCTTGGGGCTTTTGAATTGATGTTTGACCAAGCGGTATGAATTACCCTTGGAGCCTTTGATTGATTGGATTTGACCAAGTGGTTTGAATTACCCTTGGAGCCTTTGAATTGATTTTTGACCAAGCGGCTTGAATGCCCTTGGAGCATTTTGAATTGATGTTTGACCAAGTGGTATGAATTATCCTTGGAGCCTTTTGAATTGATGTTTGACCAAGTGGTATGAATTACCCTTGGAGCCTTTGATTTGATTTTGACCAAGTGGTATGAATTACCCTTGGAGCCTTTGATTTGTATTTTTGGAATTTTATGTTTTTATGATTTGTTTGTGTTTTATGACATATTTGAATGTTTTTGTGTTTTATGACATATTTGAATGTTTTTGTGTTTTATGTGTAAAATACCTTTAAGTGAATGATATTGAGAGGTTCAGGCTCTTCAACACCATCTAATGATATAAGGTGATATGCTCCAGGCCCAACTCTCTTTGAAATCATATATGGACCTATCCAGTTTGTTGTGAACTTATCTCGTAGATGCGGTGATAGATTTGAATTCTGTTGGTTTTCTTTGAGCACTAGATCTCCAACCTTGAATTCCCTTAGGTGGAATTTACTGTTGTAAGCTCATGCAAGGTGATCTTGGTAAACATGGAGATGCTCTAAAGCATTGACTCGACGTTCATCAAGAAGCATCAACTGATCAAGGTGGCCTTGCCGCACAACTTCATCATCTATGAAGTCCTTTAATGCTATGCGTAGAGTCAAGATTTCCAACTCTAGAGGCATGATGGCTTCAGTGCCATATACTAGTGAAAATGGTGTTGCCCTAGTGGGCATTCGTATACTAGTCTTGTATGCCCATAGTGCAAGAGGCAACTGCATGTGCCAATCCTTGTGATTTTCTTGCACTGTCTTCCTTAAAATGGAGACTATTGTTTTGTTTGAGGCTTCTGCTTGCCCGTTTGCTTGTGGATAATAAGGCATTGAAAAATTGTGTTGAATATGGTATTTTTTCATTAAAGCACGCACATTTTTGTTCTTGAAAGATGGCCCATTATCCGATATTATCTTAGAAGGGACCCCAAAATGACTTATGATATTATGGAGTATAAACTCCGCAATCCTTGGTCCAGTTGTTGATGTTAAGGGGATCGCTTCTACCCATTTAGTGAAGTATTCTGTGGCCATTATGATGAATGTGTGTCGGCCTGAGGATGGGGGTGAGATTTTCCCAATCAAGTCTAGTCCCCATTGCGAGAATGGCCATGCTGCCTGGATGGGCTGCAAAGCTTGCGATGGTAAGTGCGTTAGGTTTGCATGATGCTGGCACTTACTACATTTCTTGACATACTCATAGTAGTCCTTTTCCATGGTGGGCCAATAGTAACCCATTCTCAAGATGCGCTTAATGATGGCCATGCCACTAAAATGGCCTCCACATGTTCCATCGTGAGCTTGCAAAACTACCCAAGATGTTTCCTGGGGCTCAAGACAATGGAGCAATACTCCATCATATCCTCGTCTATAGAGGATTTCTCCTAGAAAAATGTATCTTGTTGCTCTCTGCTTGAACGTTCACCTTTCAGTATGTGACAAACCTTGAGGTATTATTCCAAGCTTTAGGAAGTCCCATAGTTGGGAAAGCCAATCTTGATAGGCCACAACTTCTATAGAATAGACAACTTGCTCTTCCTACATTTTTGAGGTAGTGAACATGGATTGAGGAACAACTCTATGGTATATGGTTGCACCACACTCTATAGGTCCTTGGGAGATCAAAGACCCCCAAGGTGTTATTTGCAAGAAATATCTGGCTATGAAGGACCAATCTTGATTTGGTTCGATGTTGATCATGTTGACTGATTCTTGATTGTCAAAAGCCTCATGATGTATTGTTGAGTGCGAAAGCACTTTCACATGGATGGTTGTAAAATTAGTGGATGGATTCTGAGGGATTAAGGATCCCAAAGAGGCCATGGTGTCTACAAATCTATTCGATGTATGAGGGATTGCCTCGATGTCGTACCATTCTAGTCGGGCTAAGTAGGTGTCAACAAGTTCCTTGTAAGTCTTCAGGAGTGGGCACCTACATTGGAATAGTCCTTTGACCTAGTTTACTATGAGCAAGGAGTCACCAAAGATATTCAATATTTTAATGCCCATCGCTATGGTTGTTTGGAGTCCCAGGATCAATGCTTCATATTCTGTATTGTTGTTTGTGCATGGGAAGTCTAGTTTGAATGATAAGGGCAATGGAGCACCCTATGGTGTGATAAAGACAATCCCTGCTCCACCTCCTTGTTCACACTTTGAACCATCAAAGAATAATGACATGTCTCTTTCTTTCTTAGGTTCTTCGAGTTCTAGTGGATCTGATAATGCAAAGACCGCATCATCAGGCAATTCTATGGTGAGAGGCTTGTTATCCTGAAGAGGCACCTCTGCTAATTGATCTGCTATGACTTGTCCCTTGATGGAATTTTGGCTTATGAACTCTAGATCAAATTCTATCAATAGCATGATCCACTTTGTGGTACGTGTATTGTGATATGTCTTGCTCATCATGTACTACAAAGGATTTTGTTTTGATATGACGTAGGTCGTATGGCTCAACATGTAGTGTCACAACTTTCGAGTTGCAAAGACCACTCGCTAAACACAACTTTTTGACATACGCATATCCTAGCTCATAACTCACCAAGGTGCGACTAATGTAATATATGGCTTGCTCTTTATCTTGTGCATTCTTTTGGGCTAACATGGTGCCCAATGCAAAATCAGTAGCCGATATATATAGTAAAAATGGTATGTCTGGCCTTGGTGGAGCCAATACTGGTGGTGTTGCTAGATAAGTTTTGATCTCTGCAAAGGCTTGATGGCATTCTTCATCCCAATGAAAGGGGACTTCCTTGCATAGCAACCTATTCATAGGTCTGCATTTGTCTGATAATTGCATGATGAATATTTTGATGGATGCTATCTTGCCTTGTAGGCTCCTCAACTCCCTAATGTTGGTAGGGGTGGCCATTTCTAGTATAGCCTTTACCTTTGCAGGATCTACTTTGATGCCTCTCTTGGATACGATGAATCCCAAAAGCTTGCCATAAGTTATACCAAATACGCACTTCTTAGGATTCAATCAGACATTATGTTCTATGAGGTGATCAAAGACTTGTCTAAGGACTTCGACATGCTCTTGCCACAACAGGGACTTGGCTAGTAAGTCATCCATGTAATCTTCCAAGATCTTATGCATATAGTCATGGAATATGTATGTCATGGCCCACTGATATGTGGCACCAACATTTTTGAGACCGAATGGCATCACTTTGTAATAGAATGTTCCCCATGGAGTAATGAAAGTAGTTTTATGTTGATCTTCGGGCTTAATCCAGATTTGGTTGTATCCAGAAAAACCATCCATTAGGGAGAGCATTTCATGACCTACGGTTGCATCTACAAGAGCATCTATGTTTGGCAATGGGAATGAATCCTTTGGTGTTGCCCTATTTAAATCCCTAAAATCCATGCAGATATGGACTCTTCCATCAGGTTTCCCTATGGGTACCATGTTTGACACCCACTCAGGGTAGTCGATAGGAACTATGAATACTACATCCAGTAGTTTTTGCAATTCGTTCTTCACCATCAAAGTGATGGTTGGATGCATTTTCCTCAGTTTTTTCTTGATTGGCTTCTTCATGGGATCCAATGAAAGGTTGTGAATGACTAACTTTGGATCTATCCCTGGCATGTCTTTGTAAGTCCAAGCAAAAATATTTGGCCTCTCCTTGAGGAGAGGAATTAGGATGGCTTGTTCCTCTGGAGATAGACTTTCTCCGAACTTGACTCTCCTTGGTTGGGTAGGATCATCATTGATGTCCACCTCGAAAGTCACTTCTATAGCCATATGTGACCCATCCTCTAGCTGATGAGGCATGGGTATCAAATGAATGTCATCGATGGGATTTATAGGACCTAGTGACTCAAGTTCCAAACCAACATGGAAGACGTCATACGTACAACCTGATGCGAAATGGAATGGTTGTAACATCTCTTCATTGGTGAAGAGGTCTTCTAGATTTATGGGTGAATTAGCATGATCCCAATCAATAGCCTCTACATCAAGATGCAATGATTTGGTAGGATCTATTGGATTATGAAGTGGAGTGGTCAAATCAATGGAGATCATGTTGATGGATGGGATGAAATCTCTAGGACCACATGGGTGCGATCTTGTCTCAGGGGTTTCCCTTCCATACTCATGATGAGGTTCTGGAGGAATGGGAATTTTTGGATCTGGCCCATGAGCAGGGTGGACAATAGGATCATTGGGCTCTAACTACTCTCTGAATGTAGGTGGAGGGGGGTTGACCATCCGATGAATGGCAGCTAGGTCAATAGGTCTCCCCAAAAATTAGAGATGAGGGTCTATGGCATGAAGTGCCACCTCTCTCTCTACTAGCTCATTGACTTGCCGCAAGTGGTGAGGTCCAAGATAAGCCATCTCGGTCTCATCCTCAAAGTCATCATCACTTATCCAGAAACCGTTAGCATTGGTATGCAGCCCTAATACAAGGGGCTCATGTCTTGGCCCCAAGTAGGCCATCTCTATTTCATCTTCATATTCTTCATCACTTATGAAGAATCCATTTGCATTTGTCTCTTGCCCCAAAGTCAGGGGTTGATGGCTTAGGCCTAAGTAAGCTCTTTCTATTGAGTCTTCTGATTCATAGTCACTTTCATCTGATGTATATCCACTCTCATCATGGATGGACCATGTGAATCTTTGCAAATAGCGAGGCCCTTGATAGGCTAAGCCAAGTTGCACCTCATCATCACTTGCCTCATATCCATTCTCCTCATCCCATGAGTTGTACCCTATTGGGGTGGAATCAATTGAGGTGTTTGGATGATAAGTTTCTGGAGGCGGTATGTTTACCATGGCCACTTGTCTATTGCTCAAATTTTCTATTCTTAAGGGGTGATAAGGAATGAAATCAATGTCTTCTCCCAACCCTATGCTTAATATTTCCAATGCTACTACAAGAGAGTCATCTCGACCTCCGCTATAATAACCTAAGCCAAATCTATCGGAGGGAAGCTGATATAGTGGCTCGTAGGGCCGCCTACGCCCCTGCTCATATATGCCAAGGCCATAGCCATGCCAATGGCAATGCTCAAAGTAGCTTAGAGAAAACTCAGGATTAGAGAGGTAATGAACATTGACTATGAATAATTCATCACCATCCTCTTCTATATCTGAAGACTTATGAGCATAGTCCAGGCTGACATAGACAAAATTGGTTTGGTTGGGAGGGATTCCAAGTGGAACCACTATTCCTACTGGTGGCCTCAAGTCTTTAGGCCTCCCTATGTCTTGTGCAGACTCAATGATAGGTGTAAAGGTAATGTTCTACACAAGGTACTCTCCTATGCCTGTACTTGCCAAGTGTATTGATGCATGCGATGTGGATGACCCCACGGATGATACTGGCGAAGCAGGGTGATAATCACTATCTTCATCTTGATCTTGAGGATCTTCCTCTTCCATAGGACTTGGTATTTTAGCAATGGCTATAGTTGGCACTTCTTTGGGTCTTTCTTCCTGAACTAAGGGTGCCTTTAGCTTCTGATTATCTTTTGGTTTTGATATTGATGGTATTGTAGAAGCATTGACTGTCTTGAGTCCATTAGGAGGTGTTGATGTGCATGGGTCTTTTCTTACCCCTTTGTCTTTGTTATCCCCTTGTGTGGTTGGGGATGAAGGTGCCACGTATAGGTGAGTAGAAGGGATCATGAATTCTCCTAGAATGTCCACCTGATTGATGTATTTAAAAGGCTCTTCATCGGCCAGAACCACATAGACTTTGTTTTCATGCACATACTTGACACACTGGTGCAAGATCGAAGGCACACACTTCATGGCCCTTATCCAAGGATGCCCTAAGAGGATGTTATATTGCATAGCTCCTTCCAAGACATGACACATCATGGGGATGGTCTTGTGCCCCACCTTGATGGGTAGGACTATCATTCCCATAGTATTGCATAAAGCATCATTAAAAGCTCTCAATGTGTAAGCTCCTGGAATGATATTGGTCTTGGGTATCTTGAGGTGCTCTATTGCAGTTGTTGTAATGATGTTAATCGATGAACCTATATCGACCAAAACCCTCTTGAAAGGTAAGTCATTGATGGCCACTACAATGTTTAGCGGAGGGTCTGGTAAGGCAACAAAAACTATCTTAATCTCATGATCATAGAATCGGATTACAGGTTCCTGGCATTCTTGCACTTGTCCCACAAAGTGAGTGAATGCATTTACATCTTGCGGTTGAAGCTCAATTGTTCTTAAAATCTCCATTAGAGTCTCCCTATGCTTTGGAGACTATTGTATGAGCTCATAGATGGATAACTTAGTTGGAGTCATCTATAGGTTTTGCTCCAATCTACTCCGAATAGTTACCACAGGTCACGTTGGTGGACCTAGAAGGTTGTCTTGCCTTTGCCTAGGGGTAGCTGGGATGTTCATGGGAGCTACAGGTGGTTGTGGTTGACCATACCACCTAGTCCTTGTTGCTATGTTAACAATCTCAACCATCCCCATGCATCCATGGGTAGGTATGTCAGCTCGAACCTGATTGACTTGGGCCCCTTGCTCTCGAGGGGCCTCATGATTGGGCAATGGGTTTCTGTATATGCCCATGTCTCTATTATCGGGAGCTAGTGGATTGTCAACTTTGAGTTCTCCCGCCTCAATCATGTTTTGCACTTGATGCTTAAACCCGATGCAAGCCTCAATGTCATGCCCTAGTATCCTATGATAAGGATAAAATTGATCTTCCCTATATCCTTTTGGCTTAGGATGGTTGGGATCTATAAGAGGTATATCAAGAAATCTGATCCTCCTGGCCTCGCTCAACTGATTAAATATTGATTGCATTGATTCTGTCAGAGGCATGAAATAACGAGGTGGCTTGCATTCTCGATTTCTTCCCTGATTGTTCTTTTGGTCGTAGTTGGCTGGCGGGGGATGTGCTTGATAGTTCTATGGTTGTTGTGCACCCCCATCCTTGGGTGTAGCTAATATGACTTGATTGACTAGAGTAGGGTTGCCCTGCTTCTGCTTATACTTGTCATTCTTACCATTCTTGTTCCACTCCTTTTTGTTTTGGAGCTTAATGGTTCCCTCATCTACTTTTATCTCTTCGATGAGCTTGGCCTATGCCAGAGCTTCTTCAAATGAAGGATACTATTGGAGTTGTAGCAAGAGGGAGATATGTTTAGAACAAATTTTGGTGAACATGCGAATGATCTCTTCTGTGGGAATGGAGAATGATAATTTTACCATGACTTTTCTCCATCTATTCCCATAATCCATTACTGGCTCATCATCATACTATTTCAAGTTAGCCAGGTCTGAAAGGTTCACCTTCTTCTTAGCACCAAAGGAGAAATGCTTCAAGAATGCATTTACTAGTTGTTCAAAGTTGGTTATGCTATGCTTAGGTAGTTGGTTGAACCATTGAGTGGCAACACCTAAAAATGTCATTATGAATGTTCTTAGCATGAGAGCATCATTGTCTTCAAGATGAAAATAGGCATTGATAAAATTGGTGACATGCTCTTGTGCATCCTCTTCACCTTTAAAATTTTCTAACCTAGGCATCTCAAAGTGCTTAGGATATGGAGGGCTAGGGATTGATGGGCACAATGGTTGATTGTGTATCTTGCTCAATGTTGGTGAGTTCCCAGCTGCCTCTTGTTTCTCAAAGGTTTTCATCTTTTTAGCAAGCTCTTGAAATGCCTTTGATGCATGGATTTCCTCCTCTTGTAAGCCTATTCACATTGGCAATGGAGGTAACTCTCTATCCATTTGATTTGTTCCATTTTCCTCTCTCCTATGAGGGGACCCAGGATTATGATCTTGGTTTGCTATGTTTGCCCTTCCCCCATTAGTTGGATTTCATTCATGATTTGGTGGGGGGTTTCATTGTGGGCTATCTTGTCTAGTGCGCCTCTCCTTAGGTGAGTCAACGTGTCTTGTTCTTTGTTGGTCACCACCATTTTCCTATAAATTGTTAAGAGCTAGCCACTCAGCTTGCTCTCTTAAGCGCTGCTCATGTTGGTGCAAGAGTCTTTCTCTTTGTTTCTCTTGTTCGAGAGCTTCTACTAGCTCTCGCTCCTTATGTAATGCATTTTATAACTACCTCATTTGGTCAGTTTGTGCTATCATAGAAGACTCATGTTTATCTAACTCTGTTCTTGTTGTCTTGACTCATAGATTCCTCGAGGGGGTTTCTATTGTATCTGTACTCTTGCTAGTTAATGTGACTTGTTTAGTGTACTATTGAGTATCCCTATGATCAGACTCCATGCATCTTCTATGGGGTCACTCTGAGGTACCCCCAGACTAGGAGGTATGTTTAGAAGTCATAGTTCATGAGCTTCCAGATGCAGAGTTCTCAGTAGCTACAGTTCTTTGAGTTGGTTGAGTAGGAAATCGATCCAACCCATCTAGCTATCTTGTTTTCCATGGCTGGTCCCATGGGGTGCCATTTACTCCTATGAGGTCATAGTCTATGGGAATATTTCCTTTTGTGTGAAGGGTTTCTTCTATATGATTCCCATGACTAGATGTAGCTCTAGTTTCCTGCCCTTCAGTGGGTAGACCTATTTCATATGTTTCTTGTGAGTCTTGAGGTGTTGCAATTCTTGTTTGCCTTCTTGATGAAGAGGGCTTGGTGGTAACATGTTTTCTCCATGTGGATGGAGATGTAGCAGTCTCATCATCCCCATGTGAAGAATGGGTTTTAGAACCTTCTTTATGTCCATGTGAGGAGGAAGCCCTTGAAGCTTCCTCACGTCTTTGAGATGTTTCTATGTGTTTAGAGGAGGCCCTTGAGGTCTCCTCATGTCTCCTTGATGAGGATGGTTGTGAAGCCTCTTTTTGTTTATGTGACTTTGTTCCATGATGTGGTTCCTTACTTGGGGTTTCTCGAGGAGATCCCCCAAGGGTTGAGTTATCACCCCTTAGGCTCATGGAGCTACGTCTCACGGTCTTACGGGTAGGTCATTCAATGTTACTATGACTCCGCCTATGGGCATGAATTGCTTCTGTCTCTCCCTCGGTATCAGACCGAGGGTGCTTACTTCTTGTTTTGACCATGTTGTTTTATGACTTGATCTTTTGAGTTGCAAATTAGGAATGACCACACAATACCAAACAAATGTTTATCTTGATTACCGATTTGAGTGTGCCCTAGACTGTTTGATGTGTTTTGATGTGTTGCTCTTTCGATTTCTTTGCTCTTGTTCTTGGATTAAGAATGAGAAGACTCATCCATAGTGACAATCAAGTACACTCATGCCAAACATGATTTTCTCAAAAGAAGCTAGGGTACACCATTGAAGACCCAATGGAGGGTTCACCTAGCTCTTCCACTCTGAACCAATGATTGTTCCAATAGTGGGAGATAGTTTGAACACAAGTAACTTAGTGTCACTATAAGTAAGTTTCTCAATCCATTTCTAGGAAGCTCTAGGGGGTAAACTAGTGGAAGGAGATGAATTCCAATGTCACTGGACTGAATTGAAGGTTGGTGATGAAATCCAACTCTCCAATGTTTTAAATGAGACGTGCATGTGTGGTGTTCATTTTAAGCTTGCGTATCATAAAGTGCATCATATAGCAACAATGAATCTTTCCTATATGCCTAAGTGCAAAAATACATTTCAATATTTAGAAATATGCATGAACTACTATGATTTGTATGAGCGCACTTTATCTCATGCAACTATGGCCTCTAGCAGGGCCTCAAAGCAAGCAAACAACATACAATGTCTAGCACGTTGGATTCTAGGGTGAAATTTTTAGGCATAAGCCATTGTTCCTAGCAATGCCTAGTGGAAAATTTAAAAGGAGATCTAAGATATGCGCAATGCTTAATTATTTCTTCTTTTATTCCTTCAATTTCCAAACATAAATGTGCTTTAAGTTCTCTATTTTAAACACACAAAAGTAGATAGAAAGCTATAAAATATCAGAGAAGCTATACCAACCTTTGATCTAGCTTAGAGAGTCTATGTTTTGACCTCTTCTACACTCCAATCTTGGCCGTTGTTGACCAGAGTGGCTGGTTCTTGGCCATTGTAGCTCAGAGCGGCTAAGCTCTATTGGTCATTGTAGCTCAGAGTGGCTAGTTTTTGGCCATTGTAGCTCAGAGCGGCTAGACCTGCACACAAAATTAAGTTAGTATTCTAGTAGAAAATGAAAAATTAGTGGTGGTCCCACCATGATCGCCATCTGTAGCGACCCCGAGAATGCACGCACCGGTCCCTTTTCTAAACCCTACTTGCAATGCTATTTAAAATACCAAAGATAAAATGGAAAGACAAGAGGAAAAAGCATATAACATGAAATAACAAAATATGGATCTCTTTATTGATATTGAAGCTCGGTTACATGTCGGTCCCTCTTAGGGATACCCATTTTGATACTATAAATTACAAATAGGCAAGGAGTGCCCCTTCCATGAAGAGGTGGTGCACTTATAAAAGCTTCCTGGTTTCACACATGGAAATGTATGAGGGCTTACAGATGCCTCCTTCTCTAGGTCTATTTCCTAGAGGGATCCCTTTTTGCTCTCGTATGTTGCAATCTTCGTCCGATGTACCTGTGGCCCTGCAAGCAATGAAACAACAATGCACATTTAGGTGTCCGAGATTGCCTCCCTAGATGAGGTTGTTAGTAATCAAAGAGTGTAATGGAAATATGATAAAACTATGCCATAAGATCATGTAAATCTATGCTAATGATGTGAAAACATGAAGAAATAGAATAAAATAAGCTATGTCTATCTAAGCTAAGCCTATGGGCCACTATCCAAGATAATGGTCGCTAAAGTAAACCTTGCCCTCTTTGCCCCAAAGCTATGGGTCAAAGACTATAATCTGATGTTGAAATAGTAGGTGTTATGCTCTTCAATTCATCAGAGCTCCATCGTACATATGATCTCAAAGAGAACTCTCCAAGTCTCGAAAGCTCTCCTCAAAATAATGTCTCTCTCCCTGATGTGATAAAATATCCCCCTTTTGGTGCTCTTAGGCTTGCACCTTTTATAGTGTGAAACCCTAGGTCTATGTCCAAGCCCTAGGAATGAATTTCTCATGCGTAGTGCAAGTTAGCATGAGAATATTTTGTCCATTGTCTATATTTGAAGGCTAGTTAACTAAAATCTAACTACCCACTTGAGTCTTCTATGTGAACTGGTCGTTAGCATGAGAAGATTTTGTCCTTTTTTTATGCTTGGAGGTCAGTTAACTTAAGTCTAAATGCAAACTCAAACCTCCCATGTGAACTGGTCATGAAAAGGAATGCAAAGTCACTCCCGCTCACCTTTATTGCATGCAGACTACCACTTCCACCTGATATTGGGCCTGTTTGTCAGTAAACTACTTCTTATGGCTTAGTCATTATCATCTATAGTGGCTAAGATCTGGTCATTATCATCTATAGTGGCTAAGGTCTTGCCACTCTAGGCTTGAGCGGCTAGGATCTGGCCACTCTTGGTTTGAGCGGCCAAGCTTGGATGGCTTGAAAAGGCCCCAAATGAGTGGTGAGAACCACTGTTGATGCTTGGAAAGTCCAATATTATGTCTTATGATCTTATGAGTGTGTCTATGTGAGTAGCTCCCCTAAGCATGACATGATTTAGGTGTCTACAGTTTGTTGAGATATTTCTTTAATCATGTCTTATATTGGATTAAGAACCTCCTAATTAGGTTTAGCCCTAATCCATCCTCACACATGTGTAAGGATGAGATATTTCTCATAAGGAATGTGATGCCACATTGCATTTCTTAACCTAACCCTAGTTAGAATCAAACCTAGGTTTAGTCTATCTAACCCCCCTTGCACCTTGCCTTTGCCTATAAATAATGGATTTGAAACCCCTAATTAAGTCTGATTCACAAATTCAAAAAAGCACATTTCCTCTGCTGAAATGGAAAGCCAATATTGAACAGTCACTTCCTGGTGCACACAGTTAGATTTCAACGGTACATAGAGGTACCCCAAATGCCTAGGAGGTGACCCATTGGAAGGATTTTTCAGAAGAAGCATCATAGCTTAGATCACCCTGGCCCCGTGAATCTGGCCTCATTTCACCCCTTGGGTGGTGAATTGTCTCTACAAGCCCCAAATCACTCCAGATTTGGGTGGTAAGCTCCATTTCATCCTATTATTACCTTCTGCATAGTTTATCACATATTTTACTCTATTTTTATAGTAATTTTGTCTTCATAATCATGGGGCCTGACTAATACAAGCTCCCCATCGTACTGACTCCCTTTTGTAGGTTAATCACAGGTTATGTAGCAAATCTGAAGAAGGAAAGCAACATCAAATCAATAGCAACCCGATAGTGGCCCACATACAAAGAAGCCCACCTACACTAAGGGACATCAAAAGAAGGCATCAGGCCTATAGTGTATTCATGAAAGGCAAAGGGGAATTCACCCTATTTGTAACCCATATCAAATTTATCATGAATAAAGCATATATTTCTGAATGGCTTGTGTTATTACTTGTTGTTAGATCAAATGTCAACTTTTGGTTATTTCAGTAATATAAAATCAAATTGACAAATGCAAATTATGTAACCATCGAATGATAAAGAAATATACAAAATGGTGTCCTCATTAATATTTGAAAGTGTCTTTACAAAATTCTTACAAAATATCCCTCTTAGGGATTATACTAATTTGATACAAATTATCAATGAGAACCCCAAAAGGGTAGGTGTAATTTGTAGAGTTTTTTCTCTTCTAAAATTGATTATGGAGGGTTTCTTTGTGACCTTCGCTTTATAATGTAAATATTGAAGGATCTTTATGATAAATAGCTCCTATTGAGACCTGCAACTTGCATACAAAATCACTTACAAGAAATCAATAGCAAACGTGGAACCTCTCAAGATGAGGTCCATTTCCATAGTAACCAAATGAAGGGGAAATGATTAAAAAATTAAATAAATGCATGTAAAATTGAATGAAAATATGCTAAAATTTTCTAGAAATCAAATTGAATGTTGGTAAAACTAATCTAACTAATAAAATACAACAAATCAAATGTCACTGAGAGGTCATCATAGAGTATGATGGTCAACTATGTTAGCCGTCAAAGGGTCTAGCGGCTATTCTTATGATCCAATTTAGGGTGAAGTGATCATTAAAAAGAGAGCTTGTTCTTCATGCTCGATGCGGGGAAACATCCAATTTGTCTATAAAATTGATATTCAAGGGTATTTTTCTTTGAAACACAACTAAATTACGAGAATTAGATTGAATTTGGGATGATTGATGGTGCACAATGGGTGGATTTTGGTCTTCAATATCCAAAAGACTCCATTGATGCAAATACAAGCTTCTTGAAGGGATTTGGGCAACATATCATTGCTAATGAGATAATATTCTCTCTATTACTTAAATCAACAAAACTTCATTGCATTCCTATTCAATTTCATCTCTCTTTTTCATGAAGTTTTTGGGCTCCTTTTATAATATTTCCCAATTGCAATCTTGGCTTGCAAGGGAAGCCAAGATCAAGATTTTATTAGGATATAGGCAACCCAAGAATCACTTCTAGAAACTTCTTGTGGTAATTAATTATGCATAAGTTGCACTGTAACTAATTTGGCTCAGCTCGGGGAGCTCAATTTTGTTACAGCTGCAACCATCCCAGGGTGGAGCGACTAGACTTGGGGGCTATCACAGGGTCTAGCAACCACTGGAGGCTACTCTTGGGTATGATGGTCCAAGCTATAAAGGGATAAATTACCCTATTTGAGTGGTTAGAACCACTATTAAGCCTTGGGGAAGCCCAAGATGGGTTGTATGACCTAAAAAGGTGTCCATATAGGTAGTCTTCCCAAAATGATGTGTTTTAGGTGTCTACACTAAGGAAATGAGATGAAAATATTCTGAGTATTATCATCATAAGGATGCCTCAATTGTAAGAGGTTGATCTCAAGAAAGAAGAAAAAATAAATCAAGAGAAAAGAGATCAAAATCTAGGGGAAAATATGTTGTTCCTGAAAAATAAAATGTTGGAAGTGTAGTAAATAGGGCATTATAAAAGAGATTGCATATCTAAAAATGCTGATGAAGGAATCTATAGAAATGTAGACCATAAATGAATATTCAGGGGACCTTTTCATAGTTGCAGCATGCTCAAGTGAACACCATGACTCATGGTCAATTGACTCAAGTGCTTCTTTTCATATGACTCCTCATAGGAAATGGTTCTATGAATATGAAAATATAAATAGAGGTGAAGTCTTATTGGGAGACAATTTGACATAGAAAATAATAGGTCGAGGAAGAGTCAAATTGAGGTTAAAATATGAAAGAGTTAAAACCCTTCTTGGTGTGCTGCATATTCCACGTTTGGCAAAAAATATTATATCTGTTAGTAAGATGAATGATACGAGTGTGACTGTGGAATTCAATAAGGATATTTGTAAGATGGTTCATGGATGCTTAGTGTTGGCAAGAGGATTTTGTATAGGAACTTTATTCAAACTTGAAGTTAGAACTATAAGTATTGATTGCAATAACTCTTCAATTGTATATTAAATTAATATGGTAGAAGAAGCTCCAAGTATTCCTGTAGTGAATACAATGATGTGGCATCAACACATGGGGGAAATTGGTGAGAAAGGCCTTCAAAAATTGAAAATGAAAGGTATGGTTTAAGGAATTTCTGATTGCCCATTAAGTTTTGATTTTTGTAAGCACTATGTTTTTGGAAAGCAAACCAGAGTTAAGTTTCCTAGTAGTGCTACAAGATCTGAAGGAATTTAGTATATAGTTCACAATGATGTGTTTGGACCTACAAAAGTACCATCATTAGGTAAATCCATCTATTTTGTTACATTTATAGATGACTTCTCAAGAAATACATGGGTATACTTTTTACGATACAAATATGATGTTTTTAATAAATTTAAAGAGTTCAAGGATCTTGTAGAAAATCAAATAGAGAAAAGATAAAGGTTTTGAGAAGTGACAATGGTGGTGAGTATTGCTCTAATCAATTTGAGCAATTTTGCAAATATTTTGGAATATAAAGACATAAAAAAACTTCGTATACTCCACAATATAATGGAGTTGCAAAATGGATGAATAGAACATTGATGGATAATGCTAGAAGCATGCTAAGCGGTGTAGGGTTAGAAAAGAAATTCTAGGTAAAATTCATGTTAACTGCTTACTACCTCATAAATAGATCTCCTACCTCATATTTTGTGGATAAAACACCACATGAAGTGTGTATTGGTAAGAAATCATCTCTCAATCATATAAGGGTTTTTGGTTGTGAACCTTATATGTATGTCCCAAAAGAGAAAAGGACTAAGCTAGACTATAAATATGAGAAATGCATATTTTTGGGTTCTAGTACTGGTATAAAAGAATATAATTTGTGGAATCAAAAAACATATAACATTACTTATAGTTGTAATGTGATCTTTAGAGAAACAAAAGAGGTTTCAAAATAGGAAATTCAAGCAATCAAAGAACTAGAAATAGTTTACGTAAAATTGGAATAGAAGGAAGAACTTGTGGTAGAACTTGAACTACAAAGATAATTTGAAGAGGAATATTTAGAGGAGGAAGGTGAGGAGGAAGCTAAATATGTAGAACCTAGAACTCCAAATTTAAGGAGATGATATCGGGTGAGAAGACTCCCAAAAAGGTATAGTCCTTAAAATATTTTTTTATGCATTTAATTTATAAGTTACTTATGAAGAACCCAAGACTATAAAGGAGGCACTTCAGTCAAGTGAGAATAAGTCTTGGAAAATGGCTATGGAAGAATAAATGGAGTCCCTGGATAAAAATAAGACATGGGACTTGGTGAAATAACCCCTTGGCAGAAAACTTGTTGGTTGTAAGTGGTTGTTCAAGAAGAATTACAATGTAGAAGGAAAGTTGGAGAAGTACAAAGCTTGCCTAGTAGTAAAAGTATTTTCTCAAGTTGAGGGAATTGAATTTGGTGAGACTTTTTCTCATGTGGCTAAACTAACATCAGTTATAGTTTATTTGGCTATTTTTGTTGCATTTTATTTTGAAATAGAACATATGGATGTAAAGACAACTTTTCTGCATGGTGAATTTGATGAAGACATATATATGTCACAATTAGAATGCTTTAGGGTAAAAGGTAAGGAGGACTTGATATGCAAGTTGAAAAAATCTCTTTACGGGTTAAAGCAGTCTCCAAGGATGTGGAACCAAAAATTGGACAGGTTTATTTTGACACTTGGGTTTGGAAAAAGCAAAGCAAATCCATGTGTATATTTCAAAAAGGAAGGTGAAAATTTTGTTATCATTATATTGTATGTGGATGACATGTTGTTAATTGGTAACAATAAGGAGTGTAAGAATTCGGAACTAGCTATTGTATTATTCATCAGAGTTTAAATAATATGTTACAGTGCCGGGAATAGAACATCCGGCGTAACTGAACTGTTACGTTGTAACAGTGTAGCAACAATAGCATTTGTTACAACAGGAATAACAAATGCGTGCAATAAAAACAAAATAGGAAACAATACGCTAACATCCCCCTTTATTACATTATTTGGGTAATGTAATAACTAATAGCTATACTAACATCCCCTTACATTATTTTGCAATACAAAGTGAGCTGCGAAAAAATTCAAATTTGACACGTCCAAGTGCCTTAGTGAAAATGTCTCGCAACTTGGGCATCGGTGGGAATGTGTCTGAAGCTGAATTCGGTGCTTTGGAACTTCCTCTCGAATGAAATGACATTGTGTGTCAATGTGCTTTGTTTTTTCATGATGGACTGGATTCTTGACGAGGTTCGTAACACCCTGATTGTCGCAAAACAAGTGTATTGGAGATTTTGATGGATGGCCCATACTTGTCAGAATGCGACGTAACCATATCACTTCGCATACAGCTTCACGTGTGGCGCGATATTCTGCCTCTGTTGAAGAAATAGCAACCACCTATTGCTTCTTGCTGTGCCAAGAGATAGGACCGGATCCCAGATGAAAAATGTATCCAGAAGTTGACTTGCGATCATCAAATGATCCGGCATAGTCGGAGTCCGTGTATCCTTGCAAGAAGAATTTGTTGTTCCTCTTGTATTCTAGGCCATATTCTATAGTACCACGGACATAGTGAAGAACACGTTTTGTCGCTTTCCAATGAATAGTCTTAGGCTCCCGCATGAACCTCGAAAGATAGTTTACAGCAAATACGAGATCTGGCCTAGTATTGGTCAGATATATGAGACTCCCAATCAACTGTCGATAGAGAGTGCCATCTACCTGGGGTGAGTCATCATATCGCGATAACTGAAGTCCATTCTCCATAGGAGTTGCCATTGGCTTGCGATCGACCATGCGATATTTATCGAGCAATGTCTTGGCATACTTTTTCTGAGACACTTTGATGGTGTGCTCCTTCTGGCTGAATTCCAGACCAAGACAGTAATGGAGAAGTCCAAGATCTGTCATCTCAAAAGATTTGCACAAGTTTCTTTTGACAGTAGAGATCATATCTTCTGAAATCCCTGTAATGAGCAGATCATCCACATAGAGTACAAGAAACACTATCTCAGAACCCTGTTTCTTGAAATAGAGGTTTGCATCCGACGGACATCTCTTAAATCCATGCCGCATTAGGTGATTGTCCATTTTTATATACCAAGCTCGAGGAGCTTGTTTCAGTACCATACAAGGATTTGACCAATTTGCAAACTTTCTGCTGTTGGCCTTCCACTTCAAATCCTTCAAGCTGAGTCATATAGACTTCTTCTTGGAGATCACCATTAAGAAAGGCACTTTTGACATCCATTTGGTGAACTTTCCACCCATATTGTGCTGCCATAGCACACATAACCCGAATTGTGGTCATCCGAGCAGTAGGTGCAAAAGTTTCTTCATAGTCGATGCCTTCCTTTTGAGCATAGCCCTTTGCAACAAGACGGGCCTTATGCTTATCAATTGTTCCATCTACCTTGTACTTGACTTTGTATACCCATTTGCAGCCAATAGGTTTCTTTCCATGCGGCAGATCAACAAGCTTCCAAGTTTTATTCTTCATCAGAGACTCATACTCTGTATCCATAGCGGCCTTCCACTGAGGCTCACTAAGAGCATCTTGCACTGATGCAGGTCCAAGACTATCTATGGTAGACATGAATGCCCTGTCATCATCAATATCCATATCCTCAACTTCTCTACTTGGAGTCACGGAAAGTTCCTCAAAAGATTGACAAAGATCATCAACCTCACCGGTTCTCGGCTTCTCTTTCTGTTGAGCCATACTCGCGTGTACGAGGTCTATCCAAATTCAAATTGGGAGGAGTGGATAAATTTGCATCTCCGATTGTATTTGTACACCATTTAGGATTCCGCTTCGGTGGTGGTGAAGAAGATGTAGAAGGACCTCCTGTCTCGTGTTGACGAAGGAATCTCCTCTTCCTTTGGTTCCACAATATCCCCGGTGTACTTGTAGATGTGCTCTGTGATGTGAAAGCTTCATCAAAGACAACATATCTGCTGATATGAATTTTCTTGGTCAAAGGATCTATCAACCGATATCCTTTAGAGTGCTCAGAATATCCAAGAAAAATACATCTCAGTGTTTTCTCATCTAGCTTCTTCCTTTTCTCTTTCGGTATGTGCATGAAAGCTTGACACCCGAAAATACGTAGATGAGATATGGAGGGTTTTCGACCACTCCATGCTTCTTGTGGAGTCATTCCTTTTAGGGCCTTTGTGGGTGCCCTATTCAAAATATACACTGCAGTGGTGACAGCTTCTGCCCAATATTGTTGCCCAAGAGTTGCACCTGTGAGCATACAATGAACCATTTCCATGATAGAACGGTTCCTTCTCTCAGCAACTCCATTCTCGTCGAGGAGTATAGGCAGCTTGTTAACTCGTCTCTTGATCCCATGTTTATCTAGGAATGCAGAAAATTCATTAGAGGTAAACTCTCCCCCTCGATCTGAGCGGAGGGTTTTGATAGAAGCCCCTGACTCCTTCTCAACAGATTTCTTGAACTGCTGGAAGAATGCAAAAGCTTCAGATTTCAGTTTGAGAAAGAAAACCCACATCTTTCGTGAGTAGTCATCTACGAATAACCGAAAGTACCTCTTCCCTCCAACACTGTTGGGTGTGAAAGGACCGCATAGATCGGTGTGAATTAGCTCCAGAGTTTTTCGTGCTCTTGTAGAGCTCTTCTCAAATGGTACTCTATGTCGCTTTCCCGCCAGCAATCGAGCACATCTGGAAATGTGGCGTAAAGGGAAGGAAGACCCTTTACCATATCATACTTGCCGAGCTCAAGTAAGTAGCCGTAACTAAGATGCCCATATCTCTTGTGCCATAGGGAAGTTGCCTCCTTGGTAGAGACAGCCATGGCAACATGTGGAGTAGAGATAGCATCTAGTGCAAATAAGCCATGCTTATATGAAGTCGTTGCAACTCGCTTACCCTTCCCCGGTAATTGTACAACACTTCTTTCCATTCTCAACACGAAAGTTGACAATCATATTTCTGTCCAGGATTTGTGTCACCGACAACAAATTGTTGGCCAATCCCCGAACATAGAGGACCTTGTCAATCCGACACTTGCCATCGAGAAGAGTGACCGAAACCGTACCCTCTCCCCGAACCCCGTAGGTTTTATCATCAGCAATGGTGACAGAGTTTGCCCTCCTTGGCCACAAATGATTCAAACCACGATCTATCGCCGATCATATGTTTACTAGCTCCAGAATTGACATACCAAATAGGATCCCTCTGAGTGGAATCTGTGGTAGTCATGAGCACCTTGTGTGCCCATTCGTAATCCGAGTCGATTCTTCAACAGCAACATTCACCTGGGGTTGCTTGTTCTTATTTTGTGGTTTGTTTTGGCCTTTTTGCTTGTTCTTATGCCAACACCTGTTGGTGTCATGGTTGTCTTTCTCACAGATCTTGCACCACCTCTTCTTCTATTGAGGTTGCTTGCCTTTTCCTTTCGTATCCCGTTGAGAATTTCCTCCTTTCCGAAAGTTGCCTCCTTTTTGCCCATTACCTTTCTTCCTAGAACCCCGCTCGTTGGTGTATAGGGCTGTATTGGAAGAATCATCCTTGTGAAGTTGGCGTGCTTCCCGTTGTTGAAGCAGATTGACCAACTCGATGTAGGTAATTTGTCGTTGGGACACCTGGATGGAGGTTATCAACATGTCAAATGAAGAAGGTAAAGCTCTCATCACAAGTGAAATGAGAAGCTTTTCATCCACGAGTATCTCCTAGAGAACTCAATTTCTCTTTCAACTCGGACACTCGCACGAAAAAGAGTTCAACTGTTTCACCCTGTCTCAAACTCAAGTTATGAAGTTGTTGTTGAAGATGAAGAATGGTGGATTCATTCTTCCCCTCATAGATGGTTCTAAGGGCATCCCATGCCTCTTTACCACTTGCTTTATCAGCTATATGAGGTTGCACTTCATCCGAAAGCAACAAACAAAATGAGCACCTTTGCTCTACTGTATTTCTTGTCAAAAGCAATCTGATCTACTGTTGAAGGACCTATGGATCCTGCTATTGGTGAAGGCCTTGTTGCTACTCCAGTAACAATATCCCACAAATCTTCCATTTGGAGAATAGCCTTCATCTTATGTTTCCATGGTGTATAATTTGGACCTTTCAATAACTGATGCGGATCACTCATCAATTTTGCAACAGCGGCCATAGTGAAGGTTCCTTATATCACCAAATTGGTCCCCCTTTCGATATACATTTTGCTAGGCCAATATATCGTACAAAATACCCGCCCTTACGTGAGGGAAACTATAGGTATTTAGAAAGATCAACAAAAATCACCCGCCCTTACGTGAGGGAGACTATAGGTGAATTTTAGAGATCATACGATACATGGAACATAAGCGGTACTGAAAGGGAATCGCCTTGTTGATGGCACCTACCATAGAAGATTCTTCTCATGCGTGGGGCGTAACTTCCCCTAAACACTATGAAGAATACTTCGTCAGGATTTACGCCTAAACACAAGTGCGATAAAGGGTAGTGGATGGAGTAAAAAATGCAAAAATGGCGTACTTATTCCTCCCCGACGATTTATAGAGAACAAGCTCAGACGTCGTTATAGCAGCTATGTTAGGCGGCGGATACAAGTAGCCAAATCACGACAGCTTTACTCGTAAGTTCGGCGCAGGTATCGCAAATACCGAACGTCGTAGATGCAAATAAATTGCACGGATGGGTTTTATATTCCGGGGACTTTAGGGAGTGTTTGATTTTAATTTTTAATGTTATAGTGCAAAAATGAAATATGCAACATACAACAAAAAAAATGCCCACTAGAATAACCCACAAGGTGTCGGTCACACACGAAAATGCGCCTTTTACAATGCCAAATTGCTATTTCAAAAAATTACTCAACATCCCCCTTTGATTTTTTGAAAAAAATATCCCCCCTTAAAAAAATTCTTTTAACAAAGCATTTTTAATAACTATTATATATTTAAAATTAAAACAAATAATTTTAATTTATATAGTTTTAAAACTTTAGGAAAAATAAATTAAAATTAAATTTTAATTTATAAAGTTTAAAACTATTAAAAATAAATTAAAATTAAAAATTTTAATTAAAAATTAATAATTATAAAAAAAAACTTTGAAAAAAAAATATACCTTGGGGGGGTCGGCGGGATTTGAACCCCCAACCTGCAGGCTCCCTGAGCCTTACCGCACGGCTCACGACCACGTGAGCCAGCGGTCGATCCGAAAGGAACAAGTGGACCTGCTCCTCTTTCAACCCCTCCTTCTGTCTCCTCCTCTGCAATGGCCTCGGCTTGCGACCGCAGCACTGCTCGAAAAAAAATTCGGCCTCGGCTTGCGACCACAGCCCTGCTCCCACTGCTCCCGGCGTTTTCGGAAAAAAAATCACCGCTGCCTTCTTTTCCAGACCGGATCGGCACTCGAAAAAAAGAGAGCCGAACTTTGTATTTTTTTTTTTTTCGTTCCAGGGAGGGCGTTCGATTTTTTCGGCGATTTAAAAAAAAAACTGGCGGGAATTTGAATTCCCGCTCCGTCGACCGGGAGAGGGGGGTGGTGCCCTCGGGGAGCGCGCACGTCGCACGGGGAGTGGGGACTGGGGAGGGGGGGCCACCTCCTGCGCGGTGGGGATTTAAAAAAAATCCCGCGCGGGCGCTCTCTCCTCCTGCCGACGCGTCCTGCCTAGGGGACTGCGACCTGGCTGCATCCTCTTCTAGGGACGCACCTCCTCGGACGCAGCGCCAATGGATGTCTACGTGACGTCCTGGCCGTCGACCGGACTCCCGGTCGTCTGCGCGTCTTTTTTTTTTTTTTTTTTTTCTCGCCGGAGGAATCCTCTGCTACAACAAACCCGGAGAAAAAAAAAAATCCGTTTGTTGTCCACGCTTCTCTGCTGCCGCTGCGCTGCTCCCTTCACGCCACTGGCTCTGATGCCATGTAAGAATTCGGAACTAGCTATTGTATTATTCATCAGAGTTTAAATAATATGTTACAGTGCCGGGAATAGAACATCCGGCGTAACTGAACTGTTACGTTGTAACAGTGTAGCAACAATAGCATTTGTTACAACAGGAATAACAAATGCGTGCAATAAAACAAAATAGGAAACAGTACGCTAACAAGGAGATGATAAAGTTACTAAAATCTCAGTTATCTTCTAAATTTGACATGAAGGATTTGGGTGCTACAAAATTTATTTTGGGTATGGAAATAATAAGGAATCATGCAAAGAGAAAGTTGTGGTTAAATCAAAGGAAATGTGTTGATTTGATACTGTAGAGGTTTAGGATGCATGATTGTAAACCAGTTTGTACTCCATATCTAGTTGGTAAAAAGTTATCTGTTAAACAATATCCTAAAATAGATGAGGAAATTGAAGAAATGCATCATGTTCCTTAGGCTAGTGTTGTTGGTAGTATGATTTATGTAATGGTCTATACTAGACCTGATATTGCACATGCAGTGGGAGTAGTTAGCAGATATATGTCCAATCTAGGAAAGGAACATTGGACTGCCATGAAGAGGATCTTCATATACTTGCATGGAACTACATATTATGCTATCTTTTATGAAGGAAAATCTAGAGGCAATGATATTGTAAATCTACAAGGGTTTGTGGATGTTGACTGGGCTAGAGATCTTGATAAGAGAAGATCCATGAGTGCTTATGTTTTCAGGTTATTTGGATGGGCAATAAGTTGGATGAGTAAAAAGCAATAAGTTTTTTATTTACCCATTACATAAGTAGAGTACATTATAGCAACTCATGCTTGTGAAAAAGTAGTGTGGCTATAGAGGTTGTGTTCAATAGTTGGTATTAAGTAAAATATTGTGAGAATTGATATTCAGAGTGCAATATTTTTGGAAAAAATCTTGGCTTTCATGATCGATCAAAACATATTCATATCAAGTACTATTTTGTGAGAGAGATGGTTGAAGAGAACCAGGTGATATTGGAGAAAGTTGATGTTGATCCGTTAACAAAGGTTGTACCTACTCAAAAATGTTTTTGGTGTATAATATCTATGGGCATGGTTTCCCTTGATAGTTGAAAATGGTAGCTATTAGCCCCTATGGAAAGTATTCAACAAGTGAGAGAATGTTGGAATTATGTTGAATATTTTCTAGGTTATTCAGTAGGGGTTAACTTTGAAAGGACTTTACACTCTGTATTTTATTTGGGGGGGTTTAATCTATTTTTTAGACCCATATGGGCATTTTTGGATTAATGTAATGTCGACCCATGGTTTTGTGCCCATGGTATTGTAAAACCTCTTCTTGTGTTATTGGTATATAAAGCAACACTTGCATGAGGTTTTGGTAATGAATTTACAATAAATGTAACTACAAGAAAATAGCAAAAAAAATGATATTATTGTATTGAAGACAGTCAAGTTTATACAATAAGGAAATATTCTTGCTAGGGATTTTTCTCAAAAGGTTTTCCTAGGATAAATTCTTATGTAATGTGTTCTTCTTTGTTTTTCCTTTGATTCTGCAATTTCTATTTTCTAAAATTTATTTATCGGGGTATTATTTCTCTTAATCCAAAAACAAATCTTTGCTCACCTTTCTATAGATTCAATGCATTATAAAATTGATACTCTAAAGTCTGATTTGGTGGCTTCAAAAACTTCTTCAGAATGTGCTTCTGGAATCTGATTTTTAGTAGTCTCTAATGCTGCCCATAATTTTTGAAATTTTCAGCACTTAGCAATCTTCATTGTTGATTTTAATTTCTTTGATTTTCTACCTTTTTCGCTGTCCATGAACTCTATATTTTGCAACTTTGAGTGTTTTTAATATGCTACCATTTTATTTATCTTCAAATCTAAAATTTTTACAGATTGTAAGGCAGTCAATATCGTCACTAAAATACTATAATTGAATCCAAAACATTTGGTAAGATTATCCCCAAATCACAGTTGAGATATTTCTCAAGAACCTCCTTCAATGATGGCCCTCAAATCTCATAGATTTTTTGGTTCTTCTATCTCTTTTTACTTGCCAAAATTTGAATTCAAAGTAGATCTCCTCCTCAAACAATATATCAATCTTGAGATCTATTCAATACTAGATTTTTGATTTGATAATATTCTTGCCAAACTTTCTCCTTTAGGCTTATTGTTGGATGGCAATGATTGTCCCAATTCCTTAGATTAGTAATTTATTCAATGGGTCCTTCTATGAAATCCTTCAATGAGGCTCACCAAGCCTTATTCTTGAGACCTTTCCAAGGTTTTCAATCTTGTAGCTTCTAAATCTTCAATGAGACCTTCTTTGGCCTCTTCAATATTTAACTATAGAAATGAGATCTTCTTCTAGTATCTCCTCAATCTGCTGCTACTAAAATCTACAATAGAATATTTTGTTAATTTTTTGATATTCAATCTTCCACAATGGAAGTTCTTCAATAGGGTCTTCAATGGACCTATTCTTTATTAGAGTCTTCAATGAATCTCTTCTTCAATAGGGTCTTCAATGGACCTCTTATTCAATCAAAAGTTTTTAGTCTTCAATGGAGATCACCAATATCCATTATTTTTCTAGGACTCTTCTTCTTGAGTCTCTTTGATCTTCAATGGGGTCTTCTTTCTAGGACCTCCTATCTTCAATAGGGTCTTCTTTCTAGGATTTCCTTCCTAGATTTACAATCTTCAATGTGGCTTCCTTGGCCACTAGCTCTCTCCTCTATCTTTCAATTAGGAGCCTTCAATATGCAAATATTTCAATGGTACCTTTATCCTTAGACCTCCAAATTGTCAATCCTCATTTTTTTGCAACAAATAATCAATCCCTACACTAGGAAAGTAACTTTTAATTTTAGGTAATAAAGATGAAGTTCTTATTTATCTGTTGTAGGAAGCTTCCCACATTCTTAGAGTTAATTTTTTACAAAAAAAAAACTTAGATGATAGTAACCAAATGGTTCTCTTGAAAACTTTTTTTCTCTCTTGTAATAAAAAATTAGAGATAATAAAATTTCCATGACTCTATAAGAAATAAACTTCACTAGTTGGATTCCCAATCTAGTGGAACAATGTTGAGTTCTAGTCTTCACAAGCATTACAACTCTTGTGGAAAAAATCTAGCTAAATTTATCATGTGGTTTTCTCTATTTTCTATTCTTCCATTTAGAGCTACTTTCTATCAAAAGATATATTGTGATGGTTTTTGCATGTAGCGGTGCACTATGGCTAATCTGGTTTCTAAATACTCAACAATAGTACTTGTGGATTTCCTTTGATCTATTGTGGCTCTGATACTACTATTAGCTTTTGGAGCCTTAAACATAGAGGAAATGCATTCACAAGTATATAAATAAACATGTTATGATACATATTTGATAATAGAAAAAAACCATGCATGAAAATATTATAGAAAACTTGATACAATTCTCTAGAAATGCTCATATAGAAAGCTCATGAAAATTACAATGCTCCTTTCATGGAGTTTGCAACTCCTCCATGATAACAAAATGGAGCTACATTGTACCTACTACTACTCTCACTTATGCACTACTATTGCTCTCACACAATCACTCACAATGAGGCCTTTATATATAAATATAGGTTACTTGCCTTTCACTCAACCCTAAGACTCATGTACATGTTAACTACATGCATATTTACATCATTGCACATTCTAACACTTGTGCATTTATTCTATTACACTAATATAGAAATAAATCCTAATATAATCCTAAACTAAATATACACCCATGATGGTACATTTAGAAATAACCAAATGATGTAATAACCATATTTTCCAACATTTATATGCTTGATTGCTTAGCAATATCATATATTTTATATTTGCAACTTTATTATTGATCTTGAGACCATATTATTGTGAGAACTTATTCATTAAAAGATAACAATTACTATAGAAAATTGAGAAAAAAAATACCTTATACCATATATTATGTGAGCAAAAACTTGCATGGGGTAGAACTCAACTATATAGTTACTAAAAAATAATTCTTAGCTGTAGTTCATGTCATTAATAAATTTAAATATTATATAACAGGGTATGAAGTATTTTATCACACTAATCACTCTACCATTATATATTTAATGAACAAAACTATAGTAGGAGGAAGAATTTTTAGGTGGCTTCTCTTATTGTAAGAATTTAATGTCACAATTGTAGATAAAGTAGGTTAATATAATATCATTGTAGATCATTTGTCTTGTATACATATATTTGATGATGATGAATTGATTCTTGATAATTTTCTAGATGAACATTTGTTTTCTCTTTCAGTTTTCACCCCTTGTTATGATGATATTGTAAATTATTTGGTAATAGAAAAAATACCATAATTTTTTACATAGTATGAGCATAGAAAGTTAGTACATCAAAGTATCACTTATATGTGGATCAATGGAGCATTATTTAAATCTTATCTTGACCATGTAATTAGGATATGTGTGCAAGAGGATAATGTATATGACATCATTTGGGAAACACATGTAGAACCTTGTGGAGGCCATTATTCCACTCAAAGAATAGTTAGTAAAATACTTCAAACATGTTATTTTTGGCCTTTTATGCATAGGTATGCCCATAAATTTATTGATAGATGCGATCCTTGTCAAATGGCTAGTAAAACTACACCTACAATGGATATGCCTTTAGTACCACAAATAATGTTTGAACCATTCAAAAAATGGGGAATTGATTTTGTTGGGTCAATATATCCTCCAAGTAAAGGCAATAAACATATATTTGTGTGCACATATTATGTCACCAAGTGGGCTGAAGTAAAAGCCTTGACATGACCACAAGCTGAGCTTGTAGTTGATTTTATTTATATGCATATCATGCAACGCTTTGGAGAACCTAGAGAATTGGTTTCAGACCATGGATCTCAATTTCTCTCCAAAGTGATTGAGAATTTTATTAAAGTATATCAAATCAAACATAGAAATACATCACCATATCATCCTCAAGCTAATGGGCAAGTAGAGGTTACAAATAGAGAACTTGAAAATATTATAACAAAAACTATAGTTGTCAATAGGATTTATTAGGTAGAAATATTAAAAGAAGCTACATGGGCATATAACACAACTTGGAAAACAACCACAAGATTATCACCTTGCAAAAATCTCTATGCGAAGCAAGCTATTATACCTATTGAAATTTTTATTACCAACTGTTGGACACAAATCTGCCTAAGTACAAGATTTCATCACTTGTGTGCCCTAGACTCGACAAACATTGAAATACCGAGAGAAAGAGAAGTCTCCCGGGCCAATCTCCAGAGAGGGTTGGCTCCCAAACTAATCTAAACTGGTTTCAAGATAAGGATGCAAGAAAGAAATGGGAAAATACGAAAAGAAATGGGAAAGAACAGAAAGAGATGTAAATATGGCCGAAGACAATCGTTGATGGGGAGAAAAACCTCGAACAACAAATAACCTCAACTAGATCCTAAATCTAAGCAACAACTGACTCTTAGAATATGTATACAAAAATTGGATCATGCATTAGCCGTAAGTTCGCTTCCAATTGTACTCCAAATGCTCAAATGCAAATACAACCAAATTCAGAACAACAAAATTTAACTTATATTAACAGTGGACTAACAGAAGTGACTCAGATAGAAAGCAAAACATGCACAACAATTTGGATCACCAACTCCAGAAGACACTAAGAATAGAGCAAAATGCATCTAGGATTTCTGTCTTAATTTTTGCAAAAAGATCCTCCTCCCTTTGCTTGATATTTTACATTGGTATTTATAGAGGCCTTCCCTCTTCCTTTCGTATTACAGCATTTAATACATGAAACAGATTTTGAAGAAACGATCCCCTTAATATACCTTGGAGAAATGACAGTCCCTATTTGAATGGATCAAAACTTAAAATTAAACAGAAACAAGGGACCATATTTCTTCATTAAATGACCGTTATCGAGGTAGGCCAAAAGTTTTTAAGAGACCATGAACAGGAGATTTTAATACTGGAGGTGTATTTAATTTTGGTGGCATCAAAAACTGCCTTAGGTTCTTCCATCTAGCGCACATCGGTAATCAGCAACATTTAATATTTGAGCTTCTTCGACCACGATCTCAAAATTAGTTGGAGAGCTTTTATTACATTACTTTGTTTGATCCTTATCTTCTCAACATGTTCTCCTATGCAATTTTGAAGGAAAATGCAAACAAAACTGTATCGGGCCTTTGTTATTGCTTCGGTCACGAAAATATGATAGGTCATGAAAATGTGACATGTCACAAAATCATGACACTTTTACCTTACTGCTTTCTCTTCCACCACCAGTCGCGAAAATGCGACATGTCATGAAATCATGACATCTTCTCTCCGTTCAGCTTTGTCTTCCATGATATGTCATGAAATTGTGACATTCTCCTCTTTCTTGGCTTCTTCGCTACTCCTTATCACGAAAACGTGACATGTCACGAAATCATGACAATTTCTCACTGCCTTGTACTTCTCACCTTTCATTTCGTGAAAACATGACAGGTCACGAAAATACGACATGTCGCGATATCGTGATGTTTTCTTTGTTTTGTCCTTTCATCTTCAACAAGTCATGAAAATGTGACATTTTTCTATCTTCTACTTTGCTACTGTTCGGCCATGAAAATTCGTCATGTCGCAAAATCGTGACATTCCGTACAATATGGCTGCCTCCATACTTCCTTCTTGTGAAAATGTGACATATCCCAAAATCACGACAATTTCTTGCCTTCTCTGTCGTTGTCACTTCCTGTCGTGATATCGCGACAAGTTCCTCTTGCTTGGCTTCATTTCCAAAAATGTCATGATATCACGACATATTTCTTTGCCTTGTGTTTATTTCCAGCCCTTTCGCGATAACACATGTCATGATATCACGCCATTCCGTACCATTTGCTCCTTTTCTATTTTTTTGTCATGATATCACGACAAGTTTCATTGGCGCTCCCCTTGGCTGTTGTATGTCGTGATATCGCGACATTTTTCTATCACTCTGCTCTGTGGCCACTGCAAGTCACGAAACTACGACATGTCACGATATCATGACAGTTTTACTCCCTTACTGCCATTGGCTATTTTTAACTACAAAAATGTGACACGTCACAAAAATGTGACATGTCGCGATATCACGATGTTTTCTCTACTTAGTTGATTTATGCATTTGGACACCACAAAACTGCAACAGGTCGTGATATCGCGACATCCTTCATTTAATTTTCTCTAACAAAAAACTTATAGAGATTTTTGTATTTTCCCTTTCAAAGTGCTTGGAGGGACAAACAGAAGAATTAGTATCTCTACAACTTGTGCATTCTTTTACATGAATAGTAACAACAAAAAAAATGTGGCAAAAATGCCAACATTCTTGGCGGCTCGTGGGGTATATAGTTCTATTGTATGCATGAATATCAGGCCTTTATCCATTGGGCAACAGATTCAAGAAGCTGGAGGAGTAGAAAAATTGAGTGCTAGTTGATACTGGATGCATCTGCGGGCTGCTGCAACAAGCTCTTGCTTGCGCTCGATACTCAGAATAGGATCTTCAGTAGAAATTTATGGAAGAACAGAACTTCCTTTATTTCTTTATAACTACTACACTTTTCCTAGCTCGGTTGAGCTGGGTAATCACCAGGTGCTATGCAAGGATCTCCATGGCAGTAGTGAAAAGCACCTGAGTTGCAAAAATATAAATGAATAGAATGGATGACCAGCAGATGTGCAGGCCATGGAATAGGAATGGTGAATGATGAAATGATGGAAAATGGAAGAGTACAAATGGTAGATACAACAACTGATGAGGATGCTACTGTGCTACCAGCTGCTAGGATTCTATGAAAAAATAAAATGAAATGGAAATGGATAGAATGGAGGAGGTGGTAGGAACTGTGGAGAAGTGCTCAAAAGACAAAGAATTAGAAGAAAGGGGGAGTGAAGAAAAGGGAACATCAGAGAGGGGAGTAGAAACAACAGTAGTGGCTTGATTATTTGCAGAAGAAGGAGTAGGAGAGGAAGGGAATGAAGTAAGGAAGTGGAAGAAAGAAGTAGAGGGGAAGCCACTAACTACTGGGAAGGAAAAGAAAAGAAAAAGAAATAAACATACCTGCGGGCTCGCGTGCAAAAGGAGCCGAAGTTAACAAAAAAAACATTTTTTTTTCTTTTTCATTTTTTTTTTCTATGTACAAGGTAACCCCCGAATTTAGTTGTGAACTCTTGGGAGAGACACATACCCAAACATGGATCTATGATCTCCTAGATCCCAGACCTTGGATAGACACTCATTGGTCTCCTAATTGATAATTAGCTCGAAGTCACCAAAAATTTGCAACTATCGCGCTCCAAGTTTCTCAGCCATCTTGAGACCTAGGCATAAAGCCTCATCTTTTGTTGTATTATTTGTGCAACTCCAAGTCAAATTATATGAATAGGATCATTGAATTCTAGAAGGTAACATTAGAACAGTCCCAGTTCCAGCACCATTTTTGCATCGTGCTCCATCGAAATAGAGCTGACCTGGCATAGAGTCTTGACCAACTTGATCAGGAGGTAACTCTACTTCAACCTCTTCAGGCTTTGTAATGGAGTAAAAACCAATGTCAGTTTCCATCATGGCATTAAAATTAAGCATTGAAAACTCATCCTCTAAGCAAAGCTCATCTAGGACTTCATCCATCAAATAAAGATCTTCCAATTCTTCAGTTATCATGTTGATAGAATGTTTGGACTTTTCTTCCTCTTCCATATTCTCTATATGAAAAGTAGAAGGCTTATTATTATCAATACGGACTCTTCTTCCTTTTAAAGGAATCTCCAAGTGAGAATAATCTAGAGAAAGGTAGCCTCCTAGCTTAGAAGTGAATTCTCTCGACAAACACATACTGAAATACGGTTCCAAATCAACCACAACTATCTCCTAAATTACTGTAATCTGAGGCATACTATGTAGAGCAATAGGAACATCCTTGATTACACCCACTATTTTCATAGGAGTCCCATCCAACTGCAAGACACCAGGGCTACTTCTTGTATATTCCATACCCATGACTTCACAAACTGCCTTTGGCATGACAGTTGTCGTAGCACCAGAATCAATCATGCAGTTATGCACTATCCAACCCTCCATCCTGAGTGACAAATAAAATGGGGGTGGTCTATTCTTTCTAGTGGCTGAAGTGGTCAAATTTTGAGATATAACTATTTGGGCTAGAGCCTTCCCCTTACTTTGTATGGTCTTTAGGGATTCCTATAAGAGATTTACCTATCCAGGCAGTTGCAAGGTGTCATATAGACTTACCTTAGCTAGTATCCGTTTGAGTTCTTCCATGATGTTGTACTCCATCGAGATCTACTCTTTCCCTCCACTGGTCGATTCAAATTTTATTCTATACTTTTGGGTGGCCTCCACTCGTTGTCGTTTAGTCAATGATGGATATCACAATGTCTCTCTATCTTGTTCCTTTGTGTTCGCTTATGGCTGAGAGACAAAAGCTTGTTCCTTCTCTTTTGCTTGTGGTAAAAGTGGATCCTTCGGAAAAACAAGTGGTTGTTGTGGAGCTGGAGAATCATGAATCTTTGTAGGTATTTGATGCTTTGTTGCTTGTGTAGGAGGCACTTTCAATGAATCCATATTAGCCGGATCTACCAACATTGGTTTCTTACCACTGCGTGTCAATACTGCTATGTGTTCCTCAAGAGACTTCACAGAATTAAGATCCACCTCTCGAATCATGTTTACATGGCTCCTTGCAAAAACTTACAAATAATTTTGGTGGACCATGCAAGTGGACTCATCATGTGGATCATTGCATGAATAACACCAGTAAGAAGGCTCATGTGAAACTTCATAAGGGCCAGCCTCTTCACTCACTAGGACCATTGAGTTCCTCTCAGGTACTTTCTCCATAGCCTTGCTAGGAGCAACTTGCTCTCTAGTTACCGCCAAAAAAAATATTCATGGCTGAGAGTTCCTTTTCGCCTCTCTCCGCTCCATAGATGTCACCTTGTTAGTGAGAGCTCTCATGGCCGACTAAATTTCTTACAAAACAGCCAATTGAGGATCTGGGCTTGAGGACACAGGTGTTGCAGGTAGAGGTAATGGAACTGGTGGAGAATGTAATGTAGGAGTTGGAAGTGGAGAGGTTATCTATGGAATGGGAATCATAGGTATCAAAGGTATGGGAGGATTCCATGAAGATGAAGGGTACATGGACGGAGCAGTGTAAGATGTATGGGCTACACCTGTATGCTGGTATTGTGGGAGCTCAGGAAAAATAGGCATAGTCATCTTCGGAGGCAATTTCCCAATGACAATCAGATCGATCTTAGCCTTCTATGCTTGGGTATATAGTGCAGGAAAGGTTTGAACACTAGAAATCCTAATATTCATACCAATATCTGAATGGAAATCCCTAACGAAATTCAATGTTGCTTGTTCATGAGTAGGGCGAAGACCTTCAGGAACTCTCTGCCAAGTTCGGGCAAACCTAACATTGAAATCCACTATCTCCTCTTGAGGATGCCTCTTGATATTATTAAATTGATGCACTAAAGAAAATGGGTTTGCTTGCTCATTGAACCCTTGGATTAGCATCTCTGCTAATTGATTCCATGAAGTTATGGAGTTGGGAGACAAATATCTATACCAACACAACAACTTACCTTGGAGTGACAGGACGAGCAATTTGATCATGAAATATTTGTCTGTGATATTATGAATTAAATCCAAGGTTGCCATATCAGACACATGCTCGTACATTGTCTTTCCAATACCATCGTATGTAGGCAAGGCTTTTATTGCTACAGTAGGAACTAGATTCTGAAAAGGTAGATCCAACGCTCCTGAATAGTTCCAAGCAGGAACTCGTCATGGAGGAGGTTGTTGGCCAGCCATTTGGACTATTGGATCTGGATGTAGCAAGCTTGTAGTAGTACTAGGAGGAGTCATAGATGGCACAAAATGACCTACTATCTATGAAGAAACTGAAGAACACAAGCTTATACTGAGAGGGGGGGTGAACAGTATAAGACCACTTTTTTCTTTTTCCTTCAATTCAACTTTCAATTCAATATTATGCAGTGTAAAGATAGCAATATCAAAAGCCGTAATCAAAGCAATGCACAAAACACCATCTACAAAGAGACACAACAATTTATGTGGTTCACCCAATGTGGGCTACTCCACGGATAAAATCTTTCACTAAATTTTATCAAATCAAATTCTAGGAATACCTTTCCCGATTACAAAGTTTATGGGCACCAACCCAAAGGAGACACCAATCCCCTAGCTCTATTCTGCTCGGTGATCCTCTAGAAAACCTCTGTCTCTACTGCCCTTAGCAAATGGAACTCTATCCATAGAAGACACCTGTCTTCCCTACTCTGGCTGGAGACCTCTGTCCTCAACTCTATCATCTCAAAAGCTGGTCCTCGAATTTGCACTAAACACAGTCCTTTGGTCTAGCATAAATGTCCTCTTTCATCTTTGCCTGTTGTGCTTACTACGCCTTCTGATTTCTCTGCGCAAAACATAGTAACACTGTCTTCGTGCACTCTGATTCCTTGCGATCTCTCTCACTTAGATGATTTGAAAGAAATACACTCTATACTCGATGATCAAACTTCTCCCCCACACTCTATCTACAAAAGTCGCACTTCGAACACACACCCCAATCAATCGCTTAACTCTCCAAGAAGCCCTCATTTTATACTAACACTATCAAGATTAAAACCTTGATCTTAGTCGGTTGCACACCCTAAACTACGTCGGCTACAAACCCTAAACTTCGTCGGCCCAAATTTAACTTTGTCAGCTTCATTACCTCTGCAACTCCTCTATAGCTTCTACCGCGAAACTACAACATGTGATATCGCGACACCTTTGCAACCGAACACTATCTTATGGCTTTTGTCGTGATATCACGACACTTTCTGCTTTTGCTGACGTCATCTTCACTCCTATCATGAAATCGCAACCCTTCTATCTTCATGGCCTTCTCTGCTTTTGTCGCAAAATCATGACACTTCTGCCTCTGCTGATGTCATCTTCAATTTTGTCATGAAATCGTGACCCTTCTGTCTTCATGGCCTTCTTCTCTGCTTTTGTCGTAAAATCATAACACTTCTGCCTCTGCTGACATCATCTTCAATTCTGTCATGAAATCACAACCCTTCTCGCTTTCTCAACCTTTTCTCGGCTTGCACTAGCGAAAACGGAACATGTCATGAAATTGTGACACTTTCGCTGCCTTATGCTTTTCTCTGCCTTACGCCCACGAAACTGGAATATGTCACGAAATCGTGACACTTTCACCTTTAAGCTCTTCCTTCTTGAATTCATCGCAAAATCATGACGCTTCTTCTGTTGAAGACTTTCTTCCTATTTTTGTTGCAAAATCGTGACACTTTCTCTAAACTAAATACTGCCATCTCAACCTGTCACAAAATCATGACACTTTCAGCTTCTTAATCTTCCCTTTGCTACATGTTGCGAAATCGTGACAGTTCTTACTTTGAGTTCTGTAGCATGTCACAAAATCACAAAAGTTCTCACTTCGACTTCTGTAGCATGTCGCAAAATCATGACACTTTGTCTTGCTACTTTCTCTCTATTCGAACTTGTCATGAAATCGCGACAATTCACACTACGAACTCTCTTTTCAGCATTATGTCACGAAATCGTGAAACTTTTTCTTTTGGACTCTCTCTTCTGCATTATGTCATGAAATCGTGACACTTTTCCTTTTGGACTCTCTCTTCTACAACATGTCATGAAATCGTGACACTTTTTCTTTCGGACTCCCTCTCCTGCACCATGTCGCGAAATCGCAACACTTTTTCGTCCGTACAATCTTCTTTGCAATATGTCACGAAATCGTGACACTTTTTCTTCTCTGCCTTCCTGCACTTTTTGAGTCACAAAAATGTGACATGTCACGAAATCGCGACACTTTCCACCTTGCTCTTCTTCTCTGCCAACATGTCACGAAATCGTGACAGTTTTGCCAGCTCTTTCTCTCTCTTCAAACATGTCGTGAAATCATGACAATTTTCCTTGCCTGTTGCATACCTTTTCTTGTCTTTTTATTTGATCTTTTGCAAAAGGGCTACTATGATCTTCCTAGAAACTCACTGTCCATGCTCTGAATAATCTTACATTAAATCAAATTCCTTCAAGAGATTCTTGACATCAATGACAACTTCTACACTTGAGCAAAGGCAATGGACCCAAGGTACCCAAAATTGCCAACAATCTCCCCCTTTGTCATTGATGGCAACCCTTCACTGAAAACTCATCTCAAGAGCCAAAATTGAAACCAACTGTGCTAACAATTGAGAATCTACCTTTGAAGTTTTGCTCCCCCTAACTTGAAGCTCTTCTCTTCACTTGAATCTCTCCCCCTTACTCATATCTCTCCCCCTTTGTCATCAATGGCAAAGGGTCACCTTTAGGGCTTAGGACTAAGAATGAGCCTCTTAGCTTAGTCCCTCCCCCACCTCCTAATGAGGTGGTTAAAATAGGGGTGGGAGTAAAACTCCCATTAGGCACTGATCATCATCAACGTCTACAATTTCCTTGTCGAGCCTTCTCTTAAATTATTTGCCCGTATTTCTGTTCTTGTCACTGTTCTTTTTCCTATTATCATTACTGTTCTTGTTCTTGTTCTCATCCCTATTTTTGATCATGCCTTGATCCTTGGACCTTTTTATACCACTGTTCTTGTTTCTGTACCTTGAAAGTTCAGCTCTACACTTTCTAGCTGTGTGACCTTCATTGTTGCACTTATAACAAGTAACAATGTTATTTCTTTTAGGCATACCTGTTCTTTGAGTCTACCAGTTCTGCCTAAACCTGTTCTGATCAAACCTATTCCTGTTATTTACCTTGCAATAGACTACCTTGTGCTCGAACTGTTGACAAGAGTAGCAATACCCTCGAAAGAAACTAGCACTTTTAAAATTGTCGTTCACCTTCTTCACTTGAGCCATGCAATGTGCAGCCATGTGACCAAACCTGTAACATGCAAAACATCTGTCGTGAAATTTACCTTTATCCGACCTCTTGGGTCCTGAAAACTTCTTCTTTTCATTCTAAATTTTGTTTTCTGTTTCTATGCATCTATCATCCAAGGACTCATAATTTGAAATACTTTCCTTATCAGAACTCTCTTCCTTTTGGAGTCTCTTACTAGATTCTCCAGCTTGTTCCTTGACAAAACCAAGGTCTGTTTTATCCGTTGTCTTTCTTTGACCTTTGATGAGTGACTTAACCTTTTTGGAGTTATCTTGAAACCTGTAAAGCTTATCCTTGTACTCTTTAGTTTCCTCTTTCAAAGAAGCCATTTTCTATTCTAACTCACTATATTCAAGAACCTTAGACTCTAATTCATCCTTGAGTTCTTGTGTCTTAGCCATAGAGACGTCGAGACTTTCTATAAGATCATCTCTCTCCATATAACATTCATCTAAATTATCCTTGAGTCTAGCATTCTTCTTTCTTTCCTTTTTCAAAACACTAAGAGCGCTAGTAAGTTCACTTTCTAGATCCTTTATTTGTTTGCTTTCTGAATCATCAAACCCTTTTTCATATTTCCTATCACTAGAGGTGCTACCTTTTTCATAAACCATACATGCATCTTCCTTATAGTTTTCTGAAGCATCCTCATACATACTAGAAACCAAATCATCATTTGTGCAATCATCCTCAAGGTGACCAAAATTTCCACATCTAAGACATTTCATGATAATGAATCTATGTTTCGGTTCTTCCTCTTTTTTTTATATGAACAACATCTCATTTTCAGTATCACTTGAAGAACTTTCACTATCACTACTAGAACACTTACTTGCTTTGTCTAGGTATAAACTCTTCTTGTGCTTGTGAGAATGCCTATTTCCTTGATTGTTGCGCTCATATTTGTTTTTCCTGTGATGCTTGTGCTTTTCAAAATCCTTGCTTTTAGAATCCTGTATATCTTCATCACTTTCTTTCTTGGGAACAGTATAGTCAGTAGCATAATAACCGAACTTTCCACAATTGAAACATATTATATTTTTCATGCTTTTGATCTTTCTAGAGAACTTGCCTTTCTTGCTGTAATATGCCTCTTCATCACTGGAAGACTCATCACTCTCTTGAAGCTGTTTACCCTTGGATTTCTTGGTAGCCTTGAAAGTCGCCTCTTTTTTGACATCAACCTTCACTTGAGTTCTCAACTCAAATACTGTAAGTATACTATGGAGCTCATCCTTTTTCAACTTATCCAAATCTTTAACTTCCTCAATAGCAGAAATATTTTCACTAAATCTATTAGGAAGAGATCTTAAAATCTTATCACAAACATCATTTTCAACAAGCTCAAGACCTAAGTCTTTCATGGAGTTAACAACCTCATCCATACGAAGCATGTAGTCACTAATATTTTCATCATCATTCATCTTGAGTTGTTCAAACATACCTTTGAAGTATCTCAACTTAGCCTTTTGGACATTTACATCACCTATGTGAACCACCTACAACTGTTTCCACATTTCACTAGTTGTCTTACAGTGAATCACCTTGGTCAGATTTGCCTTTTGTAAACCTTTCAGGATTGCATTCATTGCTTTTGAGTTGTTGTGATGAAGGAGCCTGTCTTCTTTAGTATAAGGACCATGTTCAGGAATGGTGTACCCATCTTCAATCACTTCCCAAACCTCATTCCCAAGTGCCATTAGATGAACCTTCATCCTTGCACTCCAAAGACCAAAATCTGATCCATCAAGAATAGGTGTTGCATTGCCACTTGAATAATCCATTGTGTTCTTTGCTAGATTTTCCTTCAAGCTGTTAAACTTTTCGAAGGCACCTGCTCTAATACCAATTGAAGAACACAAGCTTATACTGAGAGGGGGGGTGAACAGTATAAGACCACTTTTTTCTTTTTCCTTCAATTCAACTTTCAATTCAATATTATGCAGTGTAAAGATAGCAATATCAAAAGTCGTAATCAAAGCAATGCACAAAACACCATCTACAAAGAGACACAACAATTTACGTGGTTCACCCAATGTGGGCTACTCCACGGATAAAATATTTCACTAAATTTTATCAAATCAAATTCTGGGAATACCTTTCCCGATTACAAAGTGAAAGCATGAGATTTCGGATGAAAGAAACACTAATTGTGATGCATTCAAAATCAAACACACTTAAGTCCTAAAATGTAGAATGCATGAAGTGAAAGAGACGAATTGAACGGAGATACAAGAAAATGGAGAAATCATAGTCCTTTTATTTAACTCTCTTGATCTCGGTTATAAAGACGCCTCCTCCATTTTTAGGGGCTAGGAGCGTTAAATGAATTTTGGTTACAATCAAGACTTAATGTTCCTCCTTTCGCGTGCCCACATTTGAAATGGGCGGGCCAAAACGTTGCCGTCGCTGGTGTTGATGAGTCCTTAACCTTTGCTGCTCCTCCTGCAATCAAAGAAACAACAAAGATGTTAGTAGCACCTACTGCAAATAAGAAACGTTTGTTCTCTAAAATTAATGAAAGATGCATGTAAAAGATTAGCCAAATCGATAGACAAAATGACTCTAAATGACCTGTGAATTTGACAGAAACTAGAAAACATTACTAGAGGACCACTGCCATCGAAATAGTCGGCCAATTCACATTAAACTGTAATTCGTCCTTGGTCAGGATGAATTCGACTGTAATTCGTCCTTGGGTAGGACGAATTAGACTGTAATTCATCCTCGGGTAGGATGAATTCGACTGTGATAAAACGCCAAGATAGTATCATCCAAATGTCACGTCTCGGGATCTCCAAATGACCTGCAAACATAGGGGTTAGCTAATTGGGGGCATTTTGGGATGACCCAGATGGTCGGATTATCCCAATTTGACCTCCATCGGTGGGAATTTGATGTCGCTACCTGCAAGTTAGTGGGACAACAAAAGCGATGAGAACATGATGAAATCTGATCAAAACATTAAAAAATTTAACATATGAACTATCTAGACAGCATAAAATGAAACGAAAGATGAACAAATGACAAAAGAACAAGTTAGAATGAAACTTAAAAAGTGTGGGGCGCCCAAGTGGGCCGCCCACCATTGGAACTTGATTTTGGCACAAATCCACTTGGGATGGGCCCAAAATCTCTTAGGATGGGGTTGTCGACAAATTGGTGGATTAAAGTGGTCAAATGTCAGGTTTTTGGGTCTGAATTCACACTTCCAATAGCCACCCAATAACCTCTCTTGCGAAAGAGATTAAGGATGTGGAAAATGTAAATCAAAATGGTAAAGGCATGGTATCAAATCGATAGCACTTCGTTGCTTGAAAATGCCTCCTACTCTTCTTTTTGAGTGGGAAAAGTCCACCATTTTATAGACCCAGGGGGTCTCTTTGGAAAGGCATGCATAAGTGCCATGTGGTGGTCATAGGTGCCATGTGGCGGTCATGTCTTCTCATGAGAGAGGAAAGTCCTCCATGACTTGGGCTTTCATGATCGCCCTTGTGACAGTCCTCTAACGGCCCATCTGCCCACCTACACGCGTGTGCGAGGCAGGAGTCATCAATTGACTATCTTTGGCTGCCACTTGGTGCCATTCTTCTTTTTGCCCGTTAAACCTAGAATTTGTCCTGACCAAAGACGAATTAAGAATTCGTCCCTGGGTGAGATGGATCCCAGTTTGAATTCGTCCCTGGGTGAGACGAATACTGAGCAAAGTGTCTGAATGTGCCAAATTGCCTTTTGACCTTACAAAATTGCTACAAAAGTGGTTAGGACCACTGTTTAACCTCTAAGGTCTGCCTTGGGGGTTGTGTGTGTGTCAAATCAATTAGTGTTTGCAGTCACATAATTGGATTGGTCCTGTTTTGGTGTCTACAGATGCCCCTTTTTGGGATGCGCTGTGCATGGCGCAGTGTTGAGCAAAAATAGATAACCAAAGCACTAATGATTAGGGTTTCTCGATAACCTAACCAAATTTTGATGCCCCAAGTATGGAAAGGGCATGCATTCTTGAATCCTTGCTTTTGACGAGCGAAGGCACTCAATTTCAAGTATTAACCTGTTTTGGTGAGGTGTGACTTGAGCTTGGACATTGATCAGTCATGAATAGGCAAAGGGTGCAACCTTTTGTCCATGGGGGAACCTTGTGTTCATGATTCACAAAATGCCAAGTGATCTGATCAGATTGTGATTGTTGCTTGTTTATTGCCCCAAGTAGGAGTGTAATTGTCTTTGTCAATGATTCTTTGAATGCATGTCATTGCCTTGATTGGGTGTGTGTTTGTTGATTGGTGACTAAGTGTGACTACCCCCTCAAGCGACGAATCGATGAGGGAATGACCTTCGTGAGAAAAGTGACAAGTCGCTTGACCCAAGATGACTTGTGCAAGGGTGCCCTTAGATGGTTTTAGCATTGAGCATATGCAATTTTCTGACATTTAGACCTATTTTTGGTGGGTGGTAACCCTTTTTGCGATGCTTTTTGTGGCTGAAATTGGCAAAAATCCGTCTTCCCGTGGAGCGGTCCGGCTATGGTAGCCTTCTTAGGGAGTAGGATAATTAAAATTTGTGACCCCAACATCGGTTTTGCATGCCCGGGATGTCAAGTGCAACAACACTCTTATCGGGCAAGTTTATTATCTGTTTCAGTGCCTTTTGTTCATTTTTTGATTTTTTTGAAGTTTCTGTCCTGAATTCGTCCCATGGTGGGATGAATTCCAACTTTAGAATTCGTCCCTGGGTACGACGAGCGTTAACCAGAGTGCTCGTCCCAGTAAAGGATGAATTCCAACTCAAAAGGCTTATTTAAGGTGCAAAACTAGGGTTTGGGCTCATTTGCATTTGATTTTTCTTGCGATTTGGAGCTCTGGGGAGGAGGAAGTTAATTCTGTGAAGCGAAGCACTGTTGAGATTTTCACTGCCATCATGAGTGCACAAACCGGATCGAGCGGCGGAGCTGAAGCGAGACCAGTAAGTGCTCCCTAGATTTTATTGCTTTTTGTTTAAAATTGCAATTGTTTTGTTTAATTGTTTTTATGATGTTATTTTTCAATATTTTTTTTAAACTTAAACCCTGAAACTGAGCTTAATACAACTTGACTTAGTGTACAACTAAACGTAGCACAAAATCTAGGTAAAGAATTTTTTTATTCAACTAAACCCTAGGATAAACTGAATGTGAACCCTAAGACTCAATGTTTGTATTTTTGAATTTTTTGTTTTGTTTTTAAATTAATCAGTTAGGATTAAAAACCCTAGAATTGAAAAATTAATTGAATTTTTATTTTTTTAAATTAATCAGTTAGGATTAGAAACCCTAGAACTGAAAATTTAATTTTGTCTTAATTTTTGTTTGTTTTTGTTTTAAATTAATCAGTTAGGATTAGAAACCCTAGAACTGAAAATTTAATTTTTGTCCGAATTTTTGTTTGCTTTTGTTTTAAATTAATCAGTTAGGATTAGGAACCCTAGAACTGAAAATTTAATTTTTGTCTGAATTTTTTTTTGTTTTTGTTTTAAATTAATCAATTAGGATTAGGAACCCTAGAACTGAAAATTTAATTTTTGTCTGAATTTTTGTTTTTTTTTGTTTTAATTAATCAGTTAGGATTAGGAACCCTAGAACTGAAATTTTAATTTTTGTCTAAATTTTTGTTTATTTTTGTTTTAAATTAATCAGTTAGGATTAGGAACCCTAGAACTGAAAATTTAATTTTTGTCTGAATTTTTGTGTATTTTTTTTTTTTTTTTTGGCTTTACATTGATAGGCAATGTTGTATATGCATGTTATTGTTGTACAGTTTTTTTCCATGATTTTAATTTTTTTGAATTATTTTCTTTTGCAGGTTGTTAGGAGCCGATACCGTGTATCCACTACTTTCGTTGAAGCGCGGGGGGCGCTGACTGAGGATGACTGGGAGTGGCTTGATGCCCTTGGGCTCAAGTAGGTGGCTCGACTAGAGCCAATGGTCATGGATCAGGCCTATTTGATGGCCCTGATCAATCTCTGGGATCCGTGGACCAACACCTTCCATCTCCCGACAGGGGAGATGACTGTTACTTTGGAGGATATCTATCAACTTCTACGGATTCTGATAGATGGACTGCCCATCAGGACATCACCGTGTGATCAACGGATGGTTGTACTGACGAGATGCTTTGGGCATGGGGAGGAGCTGGGTGTGGAGGAGCCACTGGAGAGGGCAAAGGGTGACTGCCATATTGGTGGGATTTTGGTCAGATGGTGGCAGGAGAGGGGGTGTTGGGAGTGAGGCACGCATTCCTTATGGGCCTCATTTCCAACATGCTATTACCTAACTCTTCAGGTGCGAGGTTCCCATGGAACCTGCTAGATTTGGTTTGGCAGTTGGTAGAGTGCCCGATAGAGGCACCGCTTATCTTGAGATGGGGACAGACATTGTTGGCACAGCTCTATGGGGAGCTGTATGAGGTCCACTGCTGGTGGTAGAAGGGGATCAGCTGCAGTTATCTGTTGTAGTGTTGGGGTTGGCAACACATAGCAGTTGAGAGGCCAACCGGGTTACCATGGATGACTCGGGCGGTGATGGAGGATAAGGAGATAGGGTATGCAATTCTATGGTGGCGATCCGGAGAGTAGGGACAGAGTCGATGATGGGCAGGTGTCATAGGGCACTATGTCGATACCTTCTCTCGGCTCACTCCCGGGGAGGTGATTTGGCATCCTTATCGGGACTGTCCAGCCTGGCCAGAGGCTGGAGAGTGGCTCCGACGAGTATGTAGAGAGTGATGGTTGATTGGGCGACATGGGACCAAGCATGAGTTCTTCTCGTACAGTCGGGTTACATGATAGTTTGGGGTGCGCCAGGGGTTGCCTGGTGAGCCCATGGTCTATCGGTGCTGAGGGGATGAGAGGACTCTAGACTGACCAGTCATCGTACCATTGGACGAGGATTCAGATGCAGTGATCAACGTCCCGAATGTGGATGACATCAGGACTACTGCAGAGTATGACCAGTGGTGGGTACTGTGACGATGGCGGGGAGAGGGGCTACTAGGAGGTGCAGAGGTGGCAGCGATGGGTGGGGAGGGTGCTGAGGCACCGGGGGATGATTGGGGAGCTCCTTTGGAGGACATGGTGGAGGTGGAGGGTGTTGATGCAGATTTGGGGGCTCCGGATCGGGGGACATGGCGGAGCAGTGGGATCCAAAGTAGGCTTGGAGCGAATTTGGGGGCTCCAGATCAGTCGGAGATGTAGGACATGGAGTTTTGATGTTTGCAAATTTTTGATGTTTTACAACTATAGAGAATTTTGGGATTCTTGGGGAATTGGGTAGGGAGGATGCTTGTCCTTTTGCCAACTCTCAGCATTCTTTGGGTCATTTACACAGGGGGATAAGCAAGATAACCGTTTCACTTATGGTGACCTAGATTACTGTGCAGATTTCATCTTTCGTTTGTACAACTTAGGAATTGTTTTATGTGTTTTAGCTTGTGATAGGATGTTACTTAACAAGGCGTATTTCAAGTAGAACTCTACCTTCATAAAATCTCTCTGACTTGGTACAATACGTGGCTAGAAAGCAAAATGACAACTGAAAGATGAAAACTCTTGATACATTATAAGACCACTGACTCTATTGTGGTAAACAACAGTAAATGGCATTTGTTTGTTTGTTTTGTAAAATGGAAAATTATGGAACAAGATGGACTAGCAGAATAATTATAGTCTATGGTGCCTTTGACCTGTACGACCACAAATATGCAATGTATGGGTGTGATGCTTAATGCAGCTACATATTTTTGTATTTTTTATGGATTGATTTTTTTGTGAATATGAAGATGAGATGCGAGAAGAGCTTTGTATTGATGAATTTGAGCATGCCTAGAAATGAGATGCAATTTTTTATTATTTTTTATGATTTTATTTTTCTTTTGACCAAGCGATTGTGGGAATCCTTGGAGCTTTTTGGGTTGACCAAGTGATTGCGGGAATCCTTGGAGCTTTTTGGTTTGTCCAAGCGATTGTGGGAATCCTTGGAGCTTTGTGGGGTTGACCAAGTGATTTTAGGGATCCTTGGAGCATTTTTGGGATTGACCAAGCGATTTCAGGAATCCTTGGAGCATTTTTGAGATTGACCAAGTGATTTCGGGAATCCTTGGAGCATTTTGGGGATTGACCAAGCGATTTCAGGAATCCTTGGAGAATTTTTGGGATTGACCAAGCGATTTCAGGAATCCTTGGAGCATTTTTGGGATTGACCAAGCGATTTCAGGAATCCTTGGAGCATTTTTGGGATTGACCAAGCGATTTCAGGAATCCTTGGAGCATTTTTGGGATTGACCAAGCAATTTTAGGAATCCTTGGAGCATTTTTGGGATTGACCAAGCGATTTCAGGAATCCTTGGAGCATTTTTGGGATTGACCAAGCGATTTCAGGAATCCTTGGAGCATTTTTGGGATTGACCAAGCAATTTCAAGAATCCTTGGAGCATTTTTGGGATATGGCTCTCTTAGATATGGAATGGTCGCAAATGACTGATATTCAAGGGTTCTATTTCCTTTATTCCTTCAAGAGATGCTAGCCGGTATGTCTCGGGTCCTATTTTGCTATCAATTACATATGGACCTAACCAATTTGCCATGAACTTGTCCCTGAGATGGGGCAAAAAACTAGAGTTCTGTTGGTTTTCCTTCAAAACCAATCACCAACCCGAAAGTCCCTTAGGTGAACTTTCATGTTGTAAGCTTTCTTAAGTCGCTCTTGATAGATACGTAAGTGCTCAAGAGCATTAACGCATCATTCGTCAAGAAACGTAAGTTGGTCTAACCGGGTCTGTCGTGCAGCGTCATCATTGATGAACTCTTGCATTGATATGCGTAGGGAAGGAATTTCAAACTCTAGAGGCATGACTGCCTCGGAGCCATACACAAGCAAAAATAGAGTAGCCCCAGTGGGCGTCCGAATGCTAGTGCGATAAGCCCAAAGGGCAAGTGGAATTTGGATGTGCCAATCCTTATGACTATCTGTGACCATATTTTTAAGGATGGCAACTAGCGTTTTGTTTGACGCCTTTGCTTGCCCATTTGCCTGCGGATAATAGGGTGTCAAAAAATTGTGCTAAATTTTGTACTTTGTGGTCAAAGCACGCACGTATTTGTTCTTGAATGGTGGCCCATTATCGGAGATTATTTTGGATGGAATACCAAAATGACATATGATGTTATGCAAAATGAACTCCACAATGTGGGTTCCTATCATAGAGGTCAGCGGAATTGCTTCCACCCACTTTGTAAAATACTCTGTGGCCATTATGATAAATGTATGATGGCCTAACGACGCAGGGGAGATATATCCAATTAGATCGAAGCCCCACTATGAAAATGGCCAAGCAGACTGGACTGTCTGCAAGGCCTAGGAAGGTACGTGCATCAAATTGGCATGATGTTGACACTTCACGCACTTCTTGACATATGTGCAACAATCTCGCTCTAAAGATGGCCAATAATAGCCCATGCGAAGAATGCGCTTTGTAATGGCCATACCACTGAAGTGGCCACCACATGTACCATCGTGCGCTTGGGCGACTGCCCAAGTGGACTCTTGCTAGTCCAAGCAATGAAGGAGGATCCCTTCATAGCTGCGACGATACAAAATGTCTCCTATCAAGACATACTTAGCCGCTTTCTGCTTGAATGTTTATTTTGTGGCATGCGTCAATCCAAGCGGGAGATTACCTAACTTGAGGTAGTCTCTAATGGGTAAATACTAGTCTTGTTGATTAGAAACCTCGACAGTATGAACAACCAATCCCTCTTGAAGTTCATCCCTAACAAATGTTGAGCGGGATAGAACTTGTAAGAACAACATTATGTTGCTATTAATGGGAGTAGGGGAGAACAAGGACCCCCAGTTGGCATGTTTTAGACGATCGTGGATTCGAGAGAACTTATCCGAGGATGGTTCAATCTAGATCATGTGGATTCCTGATGTCAAGTCAGAGCTTGCACGCTCCATCACGGATTATGATAGGGTTTTGAATTGAATGGTTGTCATATCACCAGAAAGGTCTTGTGGGATTAGTGACCCCAAGGAGGCCATTATGTCCACAAAATGATTCGATGACCGAGGGAGCACCTCGATGTCATACCATTCAAGTTTTGCCAGGAATTTGTCCACAAGGGCTTTATAATCCTGTAGAACTAGGCATTTGCATTGGTATACCCCTTTGATTTGATTGACAATTAACAACGAATCACCAATGATTTTCAGTCGTTTGATGTTCATGGCGATTGTTGTTTGAAGACCTATGAGTAAGGCTTCATACTCTGCATTATTGTTGGTGCATGGGAAATTTAATTTAAATGACAGGGGCATTGGAGTGCCCTGCGGTGTGAATAATACTATTCCCATGCCACCACCTTGCTCACACTTAGAACCATCAAAAAATAAGGTTATGTCGGCCTGTGACTCAGGCTCATCAGAATCTGGTGATTCTGAGACATGGAAGACCCCATCATCGGGTAGTTCTATGACTAGAGGCTGATCGTATTCAAGAGGAGCCTCTGCTAGTTGATCGGCTATGACCTGTCCTTTGATTGATTTCTATCCAATAAACTCTATGTCAAATTCTATCAACAACATGATCCATTTTGTCGTGCGACTACTATGATAAGTATGACTCATCATGTATCGCAATGGATTCTCCTTAGACACAACATACATAGTGTTGCTCAGCATGTAGTGGCATAGCTTCTTGGTAGCAAACACCACTGCCAAGCAGAGTTTCTCGATGTATGCATAGTTAAGTTCATAATTGACCAGGGTGCGGCTAAGATAGTAAGTAGCCTATTCTTTATGAAGTTCATTCTTCTAGGCCAACATGGTGCCCAGTGCCACCTTAGTAGCTAAGATGTATAAGTAGAATGGCACTCCTGGTCTAGGTGGTGCCAATACTGGCGGCGAAGCCAAGTATTGTTTGATGTCATCAAAGGCTGACTGGCACTCGTCATCCCAGTGAAATGTAACCCCCTTGTGCAATAATTTGTTCATGGGTCGGCACTTGTCAGATAGCTGCACTATGAAGCGCTTAATCGATGCGACCTTTCCTTGCAAACTTCTAAGTTGCTTAATAGTAGTTGGGGGAGGCATTTCAAGGATTGCCTTGACTTTCTTTGGGTCCACCTTGATGCCTCACTTTGAGACTATAAAACCCAAGAGTTTTCCAGATGTGACACCGAATACGCACTTCTTGGGATTTAGTCTGACCTTATGCTCCATGAGGTGATCGAGAATCTTGCTTAAGTCATCGATATGATTTAAGCGCAAAAGAGACTTGGCTAACAAATCATCCATGTAATCTTCCAAAGTTTTATGCATGTAATCATGGAAGATGTATGTCATGGCACGTTGGTAGGTGGCGCCAGCATTTTTAAGGCCAAAAGGCATGACCTTATAACAAAATGTCCCCCAAGGCGTTGTGAATGCTATTTTGAGTTGATCCTCAGGATTGATATGAATCTGATTGTATCTCGAGAAACCATCCATGAGGGATAGCATTTCATGACCTGTTGTAGCGTCTACCAACGCATAGATGCTTGGCAAGGGGAAATCATCCTTAGGACTCACTTTGTTTAGATCTCAAAAATTAGTGCATATGCGAATCCTCCCGTCGGGATTTTTGATGGGCACCATGTTGGACAACCATGGCGGATAATCCACGTAGATGACAAACTATGCATCCAACAACTTTTGCAATTCGTCTTTGACCATAAAGGCCACTGTTGGGTGCATCTTACATAGTTTTTGCTTAACTGGCTTGATTGTCGGGTCAAGCATTAGATTATGCATGACTAGCTATGGATCTAGCCCCGGCATGTCTCTGTATGACCATGCAAAAACCTCCTTCTTCTCTTTGAGAAGGGCAATGTAGTCAACTTGCTCTTCAGGGGATAAGCTTACCCCCAGCTTGATAATCTATGGATTCATTGGATCTAAGCCAATGTCTACGTCAGTTGTCTCCTCGATTGACATGTGGGATCCGTCCTCCAACTGATGTGGATTCGGGATCAAATGGATATCATTAGCTGAGTTTAAATCTACGTTTGGAACCTTGGGTCCCTCTTTAGCTTGAAAAATATCCTGAGTTTTCCCTAGGGTAAAATGAGGCATTTTACCGAAAGGCCAATACTCTGATGGGGAGAGCGGTGAATTGATGCGATCCCAATCGATGGCATCTATGTCTAGATGCAATGACCATGCTGGATCGGTCGGATTGTGGATGGGTGTGGTCAAATCAATGGATATCATGTGGATGAAATGAATTTGGTCTCCATTACCGTGGGTGTGATAACTCGAACATTCTAGATGCTCCCTATGCTCTGGATCTGGCTCTGTAGGGATGGGCATGAACGGATCGGCCCTATGTGTTGATAGGAATATGGGGTCTTCCCTCGGCACTGATGTCATTATAGGGTCTCGGGGTGGACGGTGCTCGTCGTAAACTTGGAGCCATGGATCCAACACTTGGTCCCACCCTGCTGGGTCTACGTACCATTCATGCCCTAACATTATGCCTAGTTGTGCCATCAGTTCTTCATGGGTTACAGGGTGATTGTGCCATCATGCATGATTAAGATATTCCATCTCAGTTTCATCTTCATAATCATTGTCGATGATCCAAAGGCCCTCGTTGGCCCCGACAGCTGTCTACGACATATTATGCTCATCTTGTTCGAGCAAATTAATATGATCCCATTGCGGTTGTTCCACACTCGGTGGGGGGACCTGATTCTCTTGACATTGCACTAGTTCAATTGGAACCTCTAAAGGGAAAAATTTCAAAAAGATATCTGGACACTGTTTATGCTCTCCTTGGAAGTTAGTGTCCGAACTTTCACCTCTCTCTATCAACGGAGAAGGGTTATTGATGTTACCAAGGGTGGTTGTTGACCATGGGAGATAATCTCCCAATGTGTACGTTGTGTTTGGGTTGGCATAAGGATCTGATGCCAATCCACCCTTGTTGCCTATTCCTAGGCCTTGCATGTTTTCCACCAAGATGTCTAAGAGCAGGGGGTGGTTGAACCCTACTCCCGACTTATCATAAGGCATTTGATATCTTGGCTGGCAAAGGACACGCACCCCTTGCTCATACATGCCTAACCCGTATCTGTGCCAATTGCATTGGCCGAGATATCTCAGAGCGAAGTCTAGGTTCGACAGATAATTGACATTTTTGATGAAAGGCTCTTCGTCCTCGTCCTTTTGTTTGCATGGTTTGATACCATGATCAAGGCCCCCATACACAAAATTTGTCTGGTTTGGTGGGTAACCTAAAGGAACAACTATCCCTATGGGAATGCGAGGTCTCCCCATGTCCTGCATTGATTTTAGCGTGGGCGTTGCTACAATATTTTGCACTAGATATTCCCTCAGGCCCGTACTGGCTATTTCAATAGTAATTGTTGACGATTGAGAGGGAGGAAATGGAAGGCCTTCCTGAGTCCATTCCATGTTGGGTGGATTAGGAGCTTCAGCTTCCATTATGCTAGGTATTTCTTCTATTGAGACAGTTGATATCGTTGGCAACACCTCTTCTAGGGGTTGAGCCTCTTCTAGGATCTATTTTCCTTTGTCCTTCTGTTTAGCCATGATAGGTGGCATTGGTAATGAAGGAGCAGATGATGAAGATGCACCTGGCTAGGGTTTTGATGGATTAGTCACCAGTGGTGCCCGCGGCATCGGACCTTGTCTAGATGGATTTAACTAGAAATCCAAGTGCATCGACGGGAGGGTCGATTGTGGCATCAATTGCATTGCATTGCAATATTTGAAGGGTTCTAAGTCCATCGGGACTACATGTATTTCTCCTTCAAATGCATACTTCAGACATCGGTGAGCTATCGAAGGGACACACTTCATGTCCCTGATCCATGGTCGCCCTAGCAATATGTTGTATGCCATCTCGCCTTCCAAAATATGGCACAATGTGGGTATCATATTTTGTCCTACCTGGACGGGTAGAATAATTATGCCGACTATCGAGCATATCGCATCATTAAATGCTCGCAGTGTGTATGTGGAAGCCGTGATATGAGAGGCTGGTAGCTTCAGATGTTTTAATGCTACAGTGGTAATGATGTTACTGGAGGAGCCAGCATCCACCAACACTCTCTTGTACAAGATCCCGTTGACCCGCATGATAACGTGCAGGGGTGGATCTGCCATGTCATTCGATACTATTTTAACTTCATCCTCTCTGAAGGTAATGACTGGATTCGTACATCATTTTACATGTCCCATGAAGTTATTGAAGGAATTCACTTTGTGAGGCTATAACTTGATGGCTTTCAAAATTTCCATGAGAGCTTCTCGATGGGGCGCTGACTGCTGTATAAGCTCATAGATGGAAATCCTAGCCGATGTAGTCCGCAAACTCTGCGTGAGTTTGGTCCGTATCATGACCTCGGGTCTAGGTAGAGGCAACTGCATAGTGTGTTGTTGAGGTTGCGACGTTGAAGGAACTTCTCTTGTAGCTGCCTCGGGGGCAACTCCTGGGTATTTCTTGTTCCTAGTTACTATGCTGATCATTCCCACATACCCTTGCATGGGGAGATTTTGTCGCACCTCATTGACCTAAAGAGGTTTTTCCTGTGCCTCATGGGCAGGAAAATGGTCCTTGAATACCCCCATCTACTGATTATTTTGTGCTATGGGGTTTTCCACTGCCAATGTTTGATTATCAATCAAATCTTGTATCAATCCCTTGAATTTCCAACATGCGTTTAGGTCATGTCCCCTTCGCCTGTGGAACCTACAATACAAATCCTCCCTGTATCCCTTAGGCTTGGGATCATTAGGGTCTATGGTTTGGATTTCTAGAAGGGTGATTAGATTTTCCGCTGACAAGCGGTCAAATAGGGAGTCCCTAGACTCCATATAAGGGGTGAATTGTCACTTAGGGCGACGCTACTGATTTTGCTCCTATTTTTTATTTTCTCTTTCATAATTAGGAGGCACTGCCTGATAATTAGCCTTTTGAGGCTATATTTCTTGCACAGGCTTGGGAAAATTTATCACAACTTGATTAACCATAGCAGGTTTTGGTTGTGTAGTCCCTGTCTTCGTATTTTTGTTCCACTCTTTCTTTTTGGGCTTGGTGATTTCACCCTCCTGTATTTTGATCTCTTCGATAACTCTGGCTTGCGCCAAAGTTTCTTCCAGGCTAGCGTATTGCTGCAGTGTAGAGATCAATCTCAGACAACTCCATGAAAACATTTGTGTGAGGTCGAACATAGGGGGAAGGTAAGGTAGCTTAGAAAGCAGAGCCCTCCATCGATTCCCGTATGTCGCCATTGTCTCTTCCTCATATTGCCTGAGGCTAGCCAGATCACTCAGTGATGCCTTCTTCTTGGTGTTGAAGGCAAAGCGTTCCAGGAACGCATCTACTAATTGATCCAAGTTATTTATGTTGTGCTTCGGCAACTGTGTGAACCAATACGAGGTAGGACCTGCAAATATGGTTATGAATGTCCTTAGCAATAGCACATCATTATCCTGAATGCCAAAGCATTGGCTCAGGAATCTTGTCACATGCTCTTGAGCATCCTCTTCACCCTTAAAGATTGCCAACTAAGGCAACTTGAAATGTTTGGGGTAAAGAGGTGTGGGCACTGATGGATGCATCGGATGACTGTGAAGTTGTCGTAACATGGGCTTTTGGTGCCTAGAAGCTTTTGTCTCTATAGACTCCAAACGCTCTAATAGCACTTTGTATGCATCGAAAGATTTAATATCTTCCTCTTTTGTTTGCTCCCGTTGTGAGTTGTGGGAGACTGGAGGCCTATGGGGGGGTGGCCGAATGGCAGCCCTCCTACCTTGATAGGGCATTTTGGCCCATTCTTCTTCTGGTTCATACTCTTCATAAATTTCCTAAGGAGTCTCTGGGTGAGACCTATGACCCTAAGTGAGTCCCTGTTGAGGGTACCCATCGTTGTTTCAGGGAGTGGCCTCCCTCTCAGGTCTATGGGGTCTTGAAGGCAAATCTTGGCGAGGTCACGGAGACCTATCCTGCACCAAGGGATTATACCTCTCATAGTGTTCTACTTTTTGAGTGCGAGGGGTTGGCACCCTCTCAGGTAATTTGTAAAGCAGCTCATCTGCTTTGCACTGAATGCACTCTTTGTTAAGGCGGTATAAGCGCTCTAACTACTGATGATCTTTCTCAAGCTGCATGATCTGGGCTTGATGGGTGGTATGTCTAGCAACTGCTAAGTCAATTTGATCTGCCATCTTGGGCTTAGGAGGCCTGTATGCCTCTCCTATGTATTTGCCTTGGTTGTGATGATTCAATATTTCAATGGGTCGCTTCCCTCTGTCGAGGTTGGCGACATTTACTTGAAGCTCTGGCCTTAATGTGTGATCATATCTAGTATGTGCAGAAGCGCAAGGCTCCCGCATTGTATATTTCTCTCGAGGAATGTGATGATCTTCCTCGTACTCCCTTTCATGGGTGTGAAAGGGGCGGGAAGAGTTAGCTCGCCCTATGTGGAGAGCCCTGCGCTCTGGGTTTTGTCTTTTAGTTCTAACAATGATGGGAGGCAAAGGAGAGATGCCATAGTCACGTTGTCTCTCCTCATGGACACTGTGCCTCTCTAGCACTTCGTTGCACGGTGGCCACTCATATCGAGCCTCTAAAGGCGGTCTTCTATTTGCATTGAGTGTCACACATAAAGGTTCTTCCTGAAAGGGGCTATTTTGAATGGGCATATCCCCCAGAGGGGTGTCCCTATAATTCCACCTAGACATGGAATGATGTGGATTCTCTTGTGGCCTAGACCGCCAAGGCGGTATGACCAAGTCTTCAGGGCTAAAGCAAAGGTGACTTGTGCCCGCTCCTTGTGCACCTTTTGGAGCTTCTGCCCTTGATTGGGCTTGGCTACGGGTGTACACCATTGTGGTACCTTTCTACTAGCTAAGCATATTTTTATCTTTTTGTTTATGATTTTTGATTTTTTTTTGTTACACTAAGCAGAAATGAACACACACATACACAAACGGTGATTATCTCTTTTAAAGATTAATGGTGTGTCCTAGACTGGTTTTAGTGCGTTTTGATGATTTTGTTTTGTTTTTGAAAGTTTTTAAGAACGTTTAAATGCAGTATGTTGGCTCATATGACTCCCATAGATGGTTGCCCCTTCAATATACCAACCAGGCTAATATACCAACCTCTCTATATACTCGCCCTTATGAGAGGGAGACTATAGGTACGTGAGAGCAGATGATACATGGTACATAGGCGGTACGGAAGGGGGATTGTCTTGTTAATGACACCTACCATAGAAGACTTATCCTCGAGCGCTGGGAATCACCCCAACGACACTCGATCAGCTTTCATCAGGATTTACGCCTAACAACAGTGACAATCGGGGAAATGGATGCAAAATAAAGCCAAGATGGTGATGAAATCCACCGAAGGTCTTGATCAAGGGCTGGGGTTTTACGACCAGCTCCTTGGTTTAAAAATGTTGCATGAAGTGTGTGTGATTCTTTTTATTAAAAAAAATGAAACAGGCAGAAACAATTTTCCCTAAGAAGGCAAAATTAACAAAAAACAGAAACAGAAAAACTGAAAATAACAGGAACAATTTTAAAACCCTTACCTTTCTCTACCTAAACCTGCTGTTTCTGATCCTTGGCTCTAAAAATTCACAGAAAAAAATTCGTCCCTCTGTGAGACAAATTACAGAATAGAATTTTTCCTTGTCTGAGATGAATTAGAATTTGTCTCAGGATCAGACGAATTGCAGTAAAGTAAACGCCACAGGCAAAGACGAATAACAGTCAAAAATTGAAAAAGGTACCTGTAAGCACAAAAACACAAGTTTTAATCAGTTTTTGTGATCTCAAAATTTAGGGGATAGAGTCCCACCGTGATCGCCACTGAAAGCACGAGATTCTAGATGAAAGAAACACTAATTGTGATGCATTCAAAATCAAACACGCTTAAGTCCTAAAATGTAGAATGCATGAAGTGAAAGAGACGAATTGAACGGAGATACAAGAAAATGGAGAAATCATAGCCCTTTTATTTAACTCTCTTGATCTCGGTTACAAAGATGCCTCCTCCCTTTTTAGGGGCTAGGAGCGTTAAATGAATTTGGTTACAATCAAGACTTAATGTTCCTCCTTTCGCGTGCCCACATTTGAAATGGGCGGGCCAAAATGTTGTCGCCGCTGGTGTTGATGAGTCCTTAACCTTTGTTGCTCCTCCTACGATCAAAGAAACAACAAAGATGTTAGTAGCACCTGCTGCAAATAAGAAATGTTTGTTCTCTAAAATTAATGAAATATGCATGTAAAAGATTAGCCAAATCGATAGACAAAATGACTCTAAATGACCTGTGAATTTGACAGAGACCAGAAAACATTACTAGAGGGCCACTGCCATCGAAAAAGTTGGCCAATTCACATTAAACTGCAATTCATCCCTGGTCAGGATGAATTCGACTGTAATTCGTCCTCGGGTAGGAAAAATTAGACTGTAATTCGTCCTCGTGTAGGATGAATTCGACTATGATAAAATGTCGAGATAGTACCATCCAAATGTCACATCTCGGGATCTCTAAATGACCTACAAACATAGGGTTTAGCTAATTGGGGGCATTTTGGGATGACCCAGATGGTCGGATTCTCCCAATTTGACCTCCATCAGTGGGAATTTGACGTCGCTACCTGCAAGTTAGTGGGACAACAAAAGCAACAAGAACATGATGAAATCTGATCAAAACATTATGAAATCGAACATATGAACTATCTAGACAACATAAAATGAAACGAAAGATGAAAAAATGACAAAAGAACAAGTTAGAATGAAAATTAAAAAGTGCGGGGCACCCAAGTTGGCCGCCCACTATTGGAACTTGATTTTGGCACCAATCCACTTGGGATGGGCCCAAAATCTCTTAGGATGGGGTTGTCAAAAAATTGGTGGATTTGGAGGGATTGAGTAACGTTTAAGATGTGGTGATTCAAAACCATCTGGATTGGACGATCGTGATTTTTGAGCTGTGGCGATTTGGCGGGAAACCTTCAGAACTGTCGACGGTCGAGCCTCTAGGGTTTCTGATCGGAAGCCTCTTCCAGGGTCTTTGGGGGTTTGTTGTTGGTATTTATTGTAGGCTCTTTCGGTGCCCCGGGAGGGCCCAATGGGGTCTCCTCTAGGTTTTCTTGAGGGGAAGAAGACCTCTTATGCAGAGATATTATGAGAAAATCCTGCATCTTCCTCTAAGGATGCTCAGCGGAGTGCTTTCCATCTGCTATCCAGGAATGCGGGCAAGGGTTCTCCTGTGCATAGAGTCAATGGATGTCTCCCACAATCTGCGTCAAGACCGAAGATAGTCATTGAACCAGAGCTGGTTGAAGACATGATAAACTATCGTGCTACTCATGATATGATCTGCAAATTCATGGGCATTCGACCCACCTTGCACTTTTTGCATTCTTGGGTGAGACAAAACTAGGAGCCTATCGGTGAGTACTCCTTATGGCCCATAAGCAATGGGTATTTTATTATTAGTTTTTCTTCCTTATTGGATAGAAATAGAGCATTTGAATCAGAGAAGAGGAGCCATGGCCTGGAAGGGTTATTTGTTCAACCGTGGAGAGCAGGTTTCGACCCTCGCATTGAGCCCACGGCTGTCCCGGTTTGGATCCGGCTGTATGCTCTCCCGATGGAGTTTTGGGGTGAGCAAATTCTTGAACTGATAGGCAACTCTCTAGGTAGATATTTGGGAGTTTCCAAGGATACCATTGAAGGAAATACTGCTGTTTATGCGAGAATTTGTGTAGAACTGGATATTAGCCAACCGCTACCAGCTGAGATGGAACTGGAGTTAGCAGGACATTCCTGGATACAGGCAGTTAGACTATGAAGCCCTACCTTTCCGATGTAGAGTCTGTCATTTGCATGGCCATTTGGCAAGGCTCTGCCCAAATATCTTGAGCACCAAAGTGGATGCTCCACAGGGAATGTCAAATCGCCCCCGAGAGGGTAAGCCCACTTCGGTCAAGGAACCACCCATCTTTCCCCCTGGTTCTGAGGGCCTGAAATATGGCTTTGAACAGTAGAAGAGAAGAAGAAACAAAAAGAGAAATGGCAAGGAGCAAGCTCTTCCCAAGCCAACCAATCGATATGAAATCTTCAAATCTCTTGTGGATCAAGAAGACCAAATTATGGAAGGAGCAGATGGGAACCTTGAGGATAATATCATCCTTACTCATGCTCCTCCCTCATCAACCCCTATCCTTGAATAGGTGATTGACTCCTCTGAGACTTTGCAGCAAGAAAACCCAGGGACTCTGGTAATCCACTCCCCAGTTCAGCCAGCTATCAAAGATGTTACCATGGGAATTGCAAAAAAGCTCAGAGAAAGACCAGCTCTTGGAATTTCCCAGGTGGAGAAGAGGTCAAAAAATAGTAATTCCCAAGGGGTGGGTAGGAAATCCAATAAGGATCTAATTGCAGTGCAAGGAGATAAGCTAATCAATGGAGGATTGGCGAGAACAATTGATTCGTATTGCTCCCAAGGTTTCCAATGATTATTCAATCTTGGAATGTGAGGGGTTTAAACAGTAGAACCCATCAATCTGCTGTTCAAAGACTTTTAGAGAGAAGTAAAACAGACTTTTTGCTCATTCAGGAGACAAAAATGTCATTAGACCTTATGATTAAAACTGTCAGCCGAATCTGGAGGGGTGCTGGCCATATGGCGGTGGCTGCTCTAGGTGCCTCGGGAGGGATTGCTACTCTTTGGAATCCTCTGGCGTGGATAGCAATAGAACATATAGCCTGGAGAGGTGTCCTCACATCTCTTTTTAAGAATATTGTTACAGCTGAACAAGTCTTAATTACAAATTTCTATGGGGCTCAGAACACCGATGGTCAATGGTTTCAATGGAAAGTTGTTCAAAACATGAGGTCCTCCCGGGAATATTTTGATTGGATTATTGCTGGGGACTTCAATGCTAAATTATCTGCTAGGGATCAGGAAGGTGGCATCCCAGTTTTGGATACAGGGGACCGGTCGTTTATTGCCCAAGTCCAGGCCTTTAACCTTGTTGATATCAAAGGCCCTGGTACAAACTTTACCTGGACTAATAAGAGAAGAGAGCCATACAATAGGAGGGTTAAGCTTGACCGGTTTTTGGTCTCGAAGGAAGCTTATGTTAGATGGAATATCAAATTCCAGATTTTGGAGGGCCCAGTCTCAGATCACTCTCCCATTTTGCTGGAGGGAGGGACTATGTCAGGGAAGTATTACAAACCTTTTAAATTTGAAAATTTTTGGTTGCAAAAAGAGGACCTACGAAGGAAAATTCCACAGTGGTGGGAAGAAGGTCGTCTCCCTTTCGGAACAGCTATGTTCAAATTTCATAAATAGCTTCTTTTTGTTAAGAGTAAACTAAAACAGTGGAAGCAAACTAACAAATCTGATTTCTAGCTCCAACGGGCTCCCTTGTTGGCCAGATGGAATGAGGTGCAAAAACAATTCAGAGAAGGAAGTATTTTTGAGCATCTTAAATTCGAGGATGACGCTTTACACAAAGCGGTTGAGGACATTGATAATCAAGAAGAGATCTATTGGAGACAGAGAGCAAGAAATACTTGGCTATTAGAAGGAGACAGAAATACAAAATTTTTCCATCGCTCTGCCTGTGCTAGAAGGCAATTGAATAACATGGAATTCCTTCAAGATGAGAATGGAAACTCTTTTGACACTCTCCCTGATATGCACTCCCTCTCTATGGAGTACTTCTCAAACCTCTTCAAGGAAAGTATGCAGCATGATGTGGAAGCCCAAAATGAAGTCATTGAGGGCATTCCCTCTATTATTTCTCATGAAGAGAATCAGGCCCTTCTTAAGCCCATTGATCGTGATGAACTCAAGAAGGTGGTCTTTGGGATGTGCACTGGAAAATCGCCTGGTCCGGACGGTTTCCCTATTGAGTTCTTTTAGGACTTTTGGGATATCTTGGAGGAGGATGTGTTGGCTGTCATTGAGGAATCCCAAACTAACAAAAGAATGCTCAAGGCTCTAAATCACACCTTTATCACCTTAATTCCTAAAGGAGAGGGGGGGGCTCACATTTCTGATTTCAGACCTATTGCCTTATGTAATGTGATTTACAAAATTATCACTAAAATTATGGCTAAATGACTAAAACCCCTTCTTCAGAATATAATCTCCCCTGAGCAAGGGGGTTTTGTTGAAGGAAGACAGATCTTGGATGGAGTGATATTGGCTCAGGAGGCTATCTATTCTATGCACAATTCAGGTAACAAGGGAATGTTCATCAAACTGGATATGTCTAAGGCTTATGACAGAGTAGAGTGGGGCTTCTTGGTCAAGATGTTGGCAGCCTTTGGTTTTTCTCAGGACTGGATTGCCTGGGTCATGAGTTGTATCTCTACGCCATCCTACTCTGTTTTAATTAAGGGACTTCCCTCACCACATTTTGGAGCCTCTCGGGGTCTCCGCCAAGGAGATCCTTTATCTCCTTATCTCTTTCTCATCTTGGTTGAAGGATTAGGTAGACTCCTCCTGAGAAGAAGACGTCAAGGACAGATAACAGGAATTAAAATCGGGGCTGAAGTTTTGACTCATTTATAGTTTGTGGATGATACTGGTTTGGTGGGAGTTTCCAGCCTCAGGGAAGCAAGAGGAATCAAATATTCTCTTAACGTCTACCTCCGAGATTCTAATCAAGTCATCAATGAAACAAAATCAAAAGTGGTCTTCTTTAACCTTGATCAAAGGTCACAAGAGAGAGTTATGGAGATCCTGGGTTTCACTAGGACCTCTATTCCTATTGTTTATCTGGGGGTTCCTCTCGCATTTCAAAAAGCGAAAGCTGATTTCCGGAAGGACCTTTTGGATGGCATCAAAGAGAGAATGAATCACTGGTCTCATAGATGGTTAAGCTATGGGGGTCGACTAACTTTCCTGAAGTCTGTTATTCAGGCCATGCCAATTTATAAATTCTCTATTCTGGTCGCCCCTCCATCAATTTGGAAAGAGCTGGACAAAGTGGCTAGAAGTTTTCTCTGGGAAGGTGCCAAAGGAGAGAGGAAATGGGCCTTGGTTGGTTGGGATAAGGTCACCCAGCCCAAGGAAAAAGGTGGGCTGGGTTTAAGAAACTCCAAGTTTAACAATCGGGCCCTGGCTGGTAAATTGTATTGGAGGTGGATTTCCCAGCCTACGTCACTCTGCAGTAGAATCCTTTCTAGTAAATACTTGGGTCTTGTTCATCCCAATGACTTGGGCCGCTATCCTTTGGAGGGTAATGGATCTCTTGTGTGGCAGGCGCTCAAGCTTGGATCTCACATTATCAAAGATCAATTGTTCTGGAAAGTTGGGAGAGGGGAGAAGGCCCGATTTTGGACTGATTATTGGGATCAGAATCCTCCTATCGTTGCTGTGTTTCCTGATTTGCATCTGTTAAAGTCAGCTCTTGAAGATAAGGTATGGATTAATATTGAGAGCTACTTCAATACCAACCAATTGGGGGAGTATAAGGTTCAAAAGTTTAAGCGACTGGGTGAATGGCCTATTCCAATCCCTCCGGAGCAGGCTCCAACTCTGGAAAAACTATTGTCAGAAAGGTTTCTTACTGGGAGAGATGTGGAGGATGAGCTTTCCTGGGGCTTTGGGAACCTTGGGGTTTATTCTGTGAAGGAGGGCTATGATTCGATCCTTCCTGAGCCCCCCCCACACTCTTTTCCAGTTCAAGAATGGAGGAAGATATGGCATCCCAAGGGCTGGCCGAAAGTGAACTTCTTTGCTTGGCAGCTGATGCATAATGGTATCTTGACCTTTGACAACCTCAAAATTAGAGGCATCATTGGCCCTTCCCAGTGTGTTTTATGTTATAGGAATTAGGAAACTGTGGATCATCTTCTTGTTTGATTGTCCTTTCACACAGCAGATTTGGCATCGTTGGTTCTCCCACTTTAAACTTCAAGCTCTTGGAGACTTGTCTCGGACCAATTTATGGGAAATCTGGAAGAGAGGTAGATTTATATCTAAAGCTCTTCGTACTGGCTGGGAGCTCGGTTTCCTTTTTATTTGGTGGTAGGTGTGGTTGGAAAGAAATGCTCGTATTTTTCGTGAAACCTTCTCTTCGGTGGATGGGATATGGCAGGTCATCTGGAGCAAAGTTGTGGAAACCGTTGCCATCTATGCTGAGGAGGAAAATCAGCCTGCTTCTAAGCCTTTGGAAGGGAGAGCAGCTGATCTTGAGAGATAGGTAAGAAGTTGTTGGAAATCCCCCCCAGAATGCTGGGTCAAAATCAATACTGATGGAGCTACAAAAGGCAATCCAGGCAATGCTGGTAGTGGAGTTATCTGCCGTGATCATGCTGGGACTGTGCTCTATTGGGAATTGCAAGGTCTGGGATATGCCACAAACAATGAAGCTAAGGCCTTCGCTATTAAATCTGCCTCCATCTGGGCCGTCAAGCAAGGTCATAGAAAGATAATCATTGAGTCTGATTCCCAAATCCTGGTTGGTGCTCTTGATTGCATGAGGAACTTTGCCTTAAAATCTTGGAGGCTACGGATTTTGGTCTCCCAAATTACAGAGCTTTGGAAGGAATTAGAGGATGTGATACCTGTTTATGCTAGTAGATCTCTCAATAAAGCGACTAATTTCCTTGCTAAGATGGGTGCTGAGAGAGAGGTTGGGATGCATCTGCATAGTAATATGTCTGTGGAGGATGCAGAGATTAGACAAGGCCTTGAACAATTTTTGAAATAATGTGCAAAGTTTTTTTTGCTAAGGATATTTTTTTGTCGCGATATCGTGACATGTAGTGCTATCGCGGCCTCTGGCTGGTTGCTATCATGATATCGCGATAGGTTGAGCCTTCGCGGCCTCTGGTGGGTTTCTGTCGCGATATCACGACATGTCACGATATCGTGACATGTCGCGATTTCGCGACATGCGATATCGCGACATGTCGCGATATCACAACAGGACCCACTTTCATGGTCCGTGTGGAGTTCTTGTCGTGATTTCGTACCCTTTATGAAGTTGAAAAGCAAAGTTAAAATTTCATCGCGTTTTCGTGACAAGTTTGAGAATTGGAAGCTGCAAGGTATTCCTATCGCGATTTCGCGACACGTTTGGCACTTAGGCGGCTGGGTGGAAAATTGTCGCGATATCGCGACCTGTAGCGCTGTCGCGGCCTCGAGTTGGTTTTTGTCATGATTTCGCGACAGGTTGTGCCTTTTCGGCCTTTGGCAAATTTCTTGCGCGATATCGCGACATGTAGCGCTGTCGCGGCTCTTGTTGGGTTTTTCTAGCAATATTGCGCCTCTTTTAAAGATGCAGTACAAAGATGGTATTGTGTCACGGTTTCATGACAGGTTGGTTAATTGGTTGCAGCTTGGCATTTTTGTCATGATTTCATGGCACGTTTGGCTCTTAAGTGATTGGCTAGTTTTTTGTCGTGATATCGCGACCCTTTTGCGGCATGAGTGTCATTTAGTTTTTTTGTCGCGTTTTCACGATGCCTTCTACGGGCAGCTGTCGAGGGCCCTTCCTGTTACGATATCGTGACATGTCACGATATCGTGACATGTCATGATTTTGTGACATGTCGCGTTATCACGACTGTTGGCGCCGAAGCGGCCGTGACGGGGGTGCCTGTCGCGATTTCATGACATGTCACGTTTTCGTGACTTGTCGCCTTTTTGCGCCGTTTGTTCTCTTTGCCCTCTGGCAGTGTTGCCTTTGTGCGTTGCCCTTGTTGTGTTGCTCTTGGCTCTGGGTCGGGATGTGCTCTCTCCCGCTTGTATCTGGTCTTTGTTTTAATACAAGTTTTCATTTTTTCAAAAAAAAAAAACAAATTGGTGGATTAAAGTGGTCAAATTTCAGGTTTTTGGGTCCGAATTCACACTTCCAATAGCGACCCAATAACCTCTCTTGTGAAAGATATTAAGGATGTGGAAAATGTAAATCAAAAGGGTAAATGCGTGGTATCAAATTGACAGCACTTCATTGCTTGAAAATGCCTCCTACTCTTCTTTTTGGGTGGGAAAAGTCCACCATTTTATAGACCCAGGGGGTCTCTTTGGAAAGGCATGCATAAGCGCCATGTGGTGGTCATAGGTGCCATGTGGCGGTCATGTCTTCTCATGAGAGAGGAAAGTCCTCCATGACTTGGGATTTCATGACTACCATTGTGACAGTCCTCTAACGACCCATCTGCCCACCTACACATGCGTGCAAGGCAGGAGTCATCAATTGACTGTCTTTGGCTGCCACTTGGTGCCACTCTTCTTTTTGCCCGTTAAACCTGGAATTCGTCCTGACCAAAGATGAATTAATAATTTTTCCCTGGGTGAGACGGATCCCAATTTGAATTCATCCCTGGGTGAGACGAATACTAAGCAAAGTGTCTGAATGTGCCAAATTGCCTTTTGACCTTACAAAATTGCTACAAAAGTGGTTAAGACCACTATTTAACCTCTGAGGGCTACCCTGGGGGCTGTGTGTGTGTCAAAGAAATTAGTGTTTGCAGTCACATAATCAGATTGGTGCTATTTTGGTGTCTACACAAAGTTTATGGGCACCAACCCAAAGGAGACACCAATCCCCTAGCTTTGTTCTGGCTGGTGATCCTATAGAAAACCTCTGCCTCCATTGCCCTTAGCAAATGGAACTCTATCCACAGAAGACACCTGTCTTCCCTGCTCTGGTTGGAGACCTCTGTCCTCAACTCTATCACCTCAAAAGCTGGTCCTCAAATTTGCACTAAACACAGTCCTTTGGTCTAGCACAAATGTCCTCTTTTGTCTTTGCTTGTTGTGCTTACTACGCCTTCTGCTTTCTCTACACAAAACATAGCAGCACTATATTTGTGCACTCTGATTCCTTGCGATCTCTCTCACTTAGAAGATTTGAAAGAAATTCACTCTATACTCAGTGATCGAACTTCTCCCCCACACTCTATCTACAAAATTCGCACTTCGAACACACACCCCAATCAATCGCTTAACTCTCCAAGTAGCCCTCCTTTTATACTAACACTATCAAGATTAAAACCTTGATCTTAGCGGCTACACACCCTAAAATACGTCGGCTACAAACCCTAAACTTTGTCAGCCCAAATTTAACTTTGTCGGATTCACTGCCTCTGCAACTCCTCTATAGCTTCTGTCGTGAAACTACATGTCACGATATCATGACACCTTTGCAACCGAACACTATCTTATGGATTTTGTCATGATATCGTGACACTTTCTGCTTCTGTTGACGTCATCTTCACTCCTATCGCGAAATCATGACCCTTTTGTCTTCATGGCCTTCTTCTTTGCTTTTGTCACGAAATCATGACACTTCTGCCTCTACTGACGTCATCTTCAATTCTATCACGAAATCGTGACCCTTTTGTCTTCATGGCCTTCTTCTCTACTTTTGTCATGAAATCGTGACACTTTTGCCTCTGCTAACGTCATCTTCAATTTTGTCATGAAATCGTGACCCTTCTCGCTTTCTCAACCTTTTCTTGGCTTGCACTAGCGAAAATAGAACATGTCACGAAATCGTGACACTTTCGTTGCCTTATGCTTTTCTCTACCTTACGTCTGCGAAACTGGAATATGTCACAAAATCGTGACACTTTCGCCTTCAAGCTCTTCCTTCTTGAATTCATCATGAAATAACAATGCTTCTTCTGTTGAAGACTTGCTTCCTATTTCTGTCACAAAATCATGACACTTTCTCCAAATGAATACTGCCATCTCAACCTATCACAAAATCATGACGCTTTCAGCTTCTAACTCTTCCCTTTGCTGCATGTCACGAAATCGTGACAGTTCTTACTTCGAGTTCTGCAGCATGTCGCAAAATCATGACAGTTCTCACTTTGACTTCTATAGCATGTTGCAAAATTGTGACACTTTGTATTGCTACTTTCTCTCTTTTCGAACTTGTCACAAAATCGCGATAATTCACACTACGAACTCTCTTTTCAGCATTATGTCATGAAATCATGACACTTTTTCTTTTGGACTCTCTCGTTTGCATTAGGTCACAAAATCGTGACACTTCTCCTTTTGGACTCTCTCTCCTGCAACATGTCACAAAATTGTGACTCTTTTTCTTTCGGACTCCCTCTCCTACACCATGTCATGAAATCGTGACACTTTTTCGCCTGTACAATCTTCTTTGCAATATGTCACGAAATCGTGACACTTTTTCTTCTCTGCCTTCCTGCACTTTCCGAGTCACGAAAATGCGACATGTCACGAAATCATGACACTTTCCACCTTGCTCTTCTTCTCTGCCAACATGTCGCGAAATCGCGACATTTTTGCTAGCTCTTTCTCTCTCCTCAAGCATGTCACGAAATTGTGACAGTTTTCCTTGCCTGCTGCATACCTTTTCTTACTTGTCTTTTTCTTTGATCTTTTGCAAAAGGGCTACTATGATCTTCTTGGAAACTCACTGTCCATGCTCTGAATAATCTGACATTAAATAAAATTCCTTCAAGAGCTTCTTGACATCAATGACAACTTCTACACTTGAGCAAAGGCAATGGACCCAAGGTACCCAAAATTGCCAATAGAAACAACAAATGACGGGTTCACAGGACTTACCAATCTTGAGCACTCCCTCCAGTTCTGAACATCAATCTCAAAGAATTCGACTGGATCTTCCGATTCTTTGGCACTTGATCTCATGATCATGAAGCAAAGATGCAAAAATTTTCAATAGCTTCACGATTAGAGATTTCCAGGTACTATACAGTCACCTTCAGCAGAGTCACCAGATGAACTTACAATCTCCACTATGAGGTCAAGACAGTTCATCAAAATCTTGATTCCTTTGGGTGTCAAAAAAAATGGGACTTTTCTGTCCCACCGATTATGGATCTTTTTGAGATAGAAACAGTCTGTCCCACCGGGCGTGCCAAAAACTATTGGCACAAGTGGGTTTTTCAACTTGGAATAGTACTTGTCCCATCGATTATGGATCTTTCTAAGATAGAAACAGTCTATCCCATCGAGCATGCCAAAAACTATTGGCACAGGTGGGTTTGTCAACTTGGAATAGTACTTGTCCCATCGATTATGGATCTTACTGAGACAAAAATAGTCTGTCCCACCGGGCATGCCAAAAATTGTTGGACACAAATCTGCCTAAGTATAATATTTCATCACTTGTGCACCCTAGACTCGGCCAACATTGAAAGGTCGAGAAAAAAATAAGTATCCCAGGCCAATCTCTAGAGAGGGTTGGCTCCCAAACTAATATAAACTGGTTTCAAGATAAGGATGCAAGAAAGAAATGAGAAAATGCAAAAAGAAATGGGAAATAACAGAAAGAGATGTAAATATGGCCAAATCCGATCGTTGATGGGGAGAACAACCTCAAACAACAAATAACCTCAACTAAATCCTGAAGCTAAGCAACAACTGACTCTTAGAATACGTATATAGAAATTGGATCACGCATTAGTCGTAAGTTTGCTTCCAATTGTACTCCAAACACTCAAATGCAAATACAGCCAAATTTAGAACAACAAAATTTAACTTATATTAACACTGGACTAACATAAGTGACTCAAACAGAAAGAAAAACATGCACAACAATTTGGATCACCAACTCCAAAAGACACTAAGAATAGAGCAAAATGCATCTAGGATTTCTGTCTTAATTTTTGCAAAAATATCCTCCTCCCTTTGCTTGAGATTTTACATTGGTATTTATAGAGGCCTTCCCTCTTCCTTTCGTATTACAACATTTAATACATGAAATAGATTTTGAAGAAACGATCCCCTTAATATGCCTTGGAGAAATGACAGTCCCTGTTTTAATGGATCAAAACTAAAAATTAAACATAAACAAGGGACCATATTTCTTCATTAAATTACCGTTATCGGGGTAGGTCGAAAGTTGTTAAGAGACCACGAATAGGAGCTTTTAATACTAGAGGCATATTTAATTTTGATGGCATCGAAAACTACCTCAAGTTCTTCCATCTAGCGCACATCGGTAATCAGCAACATTTAATCTTTGAGCTTCTTCGACCACGATCTCAAAATTAGTTGGAGAGCTTTTATTACATTACTTCATTTGATCCTTATCTTCTCCGCACATTCTCCTATGCAATTCTAAAGGAAAATGCAAATACAACTATATTGGGCCTTTGTTATTTCTTCGGTCGCAAAAATGTGATAGGTCACGAAAATGCGACATGTCGCAAAATCGTGACACTTTTACCTTACTGCTTTCTCTTTCGCCACCAGTTGCAAAAATGCGACATGTCACGAAATCGTGACATCTTCTCTCCGTTCAGCTTTGTCTTCCATGATATGTCGTGAAATCATGACATTCTCCTCTTTCTTGGCTTTTTCGCTACTCCTTATCGTGAAAACGTGATGTCATAAAATTGTGACAATTTCTCACTGCCTTGTACTTCTTAGCTTTCATTCCGTAAAAATGCGATAGGTCGCGAAAATGTGACATGTCACAATATCACGACGTTTTCTTCATTTTGTCCTTTCATCTTCAACAAGTCACAAAAATGCGACATGTTTCTATCTTCTTCTACTTTGCTACTGTTTGGCCACGAAAATTTGTCATGTCGTGAAATCATGACATTTCGTACAATCTGGTTGCCTCCATACTTCCTTCTCGTGAAAACGTGACATGTCACGAAATTGCAACAATTTCTTGCATTCTCTGTCATTGCTACTTCCTATCATGATATTGTGACAAGTTCCTCTTGCTTGGCTTCATTTCCAAAAATGTCATGATATCACGACATCTTGCTTCGCCTTGTGTTTATTTCTAGCCCTTCCGCGATAATGCGACATGTCGCGATATCACGCCATTCCTTACCATTTGCTCCTTTTATATTTTTATATCGCAATATCATGACAAGTTTCATTGGCGCTCCCCTTGGCTGCTATATGTCATGATGTCGTGACATTTTTCTATCACTCTGCTCTCGGCCACTGCAAGTCGCGAAACTACAACATGTTGCGATATTACGACAGTTATACTCCCTTGCTGTCGTTGGCTGCTTTTAACCATGAAAACGCAACAGGTTGTGAAAATGTGACATGTCGTGATATCACGATGTTTTCTCTACTTAGCTAATTTATGCATTTGGACGTCGCAAAACTGCAATAGGTCACGATATCGTGACATGTCACGATATCGCGACATCCTTCATTTACTTTGCTCTAACACAAAACTTATAGAGATTTTTGTATTTTCCCTTTCAAAGTGCTTGGAGGGACAAACAGAAGAATTAGTATCTCTACAACTTGTGCATTCTTTAACATGAACATTAACAACAAAAACAATGTGGCAAAAATGCCAACACCAACTCTTCACACAATGGTACAACTTGATATGGATTTGGATCAAGCACAAAAAGTTAAGTTGGAACAATTAAATATTCTAGATGAAATAATATTAGAGGCATTACTTAGGATAGAACTAACATAAGTGCAAAGAAAAAATGGCATGATAAACATATTATACTATGAATATTTCAAACAGGAGACTGGACCTTGCTATTTGACTTCTGCTTCCAAGATTTCCAAGGAAAGCTAAGGACGCGATGGCTTGGACCCTATGAGATTGAAGAAATATTTTGGAATGGTACAGTTAAACTTAATCCCACTGATGATTTGACACAAAGAATATTAGTTAATGGACATAGGCTTAAGCTCTATAGGAATCCATTATCTAAAATAAAATTTATAAACCACCTTAGGTAGCAAGTTGATTTGCAGTGCATTTTTGAAATGCAATCAACTATTATTAAATAAGAAGTTCTCTTTCCTATCTAAAGCAACAAAATACTATTTAATAAATAATTTTTTGCTCTTTAATATAATATATTCTAAGAAAATAAGTGGAGTCATTAAAAATAATGTAGTCTAATAAATCCTCTTGTTTGGATGTATAAGTACCAGTAAATAATATGGATGGCAAAAATATTTACACTACTTGACCAATGAAATAAGATTATCATGGAACAATAATATTTCTTGAAAATGAACTAGAAGATCACTCTATGTTCTTTAAAATATGCTTCCTTTATTTCATGATGGAGTTCTATCATACAATATTTTATTCATCTTATCATTCATTATTTTTTAGTCACAATATCAAGTTTTAAGGAAGAATTCAGATTCAGTGTGTGAAGACATATTCTTACCTTAAAGAAGGGAGGTCATATAGTCATAATGGTATCACAAATTAATAAAGCAAGGAAGTAAAATATTTTGTTTTTTATAGCCCACAATAAATAAAGAGAAGGAAAGAATAGTAAGGATAGGATTATATTTCCATCCAGATGGTTATGCAGTTTGAATCCCCAAAGTTCTAATTTCCTCCCTAAATAAAAGAGAGGGTAATAAGGATAGGATTACATTTCCATACATATGGTTATGTATTCTAATTCCCCAAAGCCTTAACTCTTCTTCCTTAAAGGGATAGAGTAGTAAGGATAAGGTGACAATTACCATTAGGACTTTGATAAGAGTGGTTGGGAATCCAATTCCCCAAAGCTCTATACCCCTAAAACTTAAAAATTATATCTATATGTATGTGATAAAAATGGGTAGTAAAATGGTAAAACAAAAATGATACCAGAATGACTATCTTACTTTCTTATTCCAAAGTAGGTTTTGAATGTGTCCAACCATTTATAAGACCTATTTTTGAGAACCAAAGTATTGTTGATTGATATTGGTTTAAGCTCATTATCATATTTTTCATAAAGGGCTCCACAAAGATGCCAAAGGAATTAGAACAAATAAAATGATCTCTCTGGGACATTAGAAGGATTTGTTATGAAATACATTGAATCTTTTATTAAAGGTCAAGGAAGACATCAATGTTTTTGTAGAACATCTTTGCTATTGGGAACAAACAATCCCATTCCAAGGAGATTCATTATCCTACAATCTTGTTTAAATGACTTAACTTAAATAAGTATTTAATATATATAAGTAAAACACCCCCATATTCTTTATATATATATATATATATATATATATATATATATATGTATGTATATATGTATATATATAATTGAGAATTTTCTATAATATGAACCCCTATAAATAAAAAATTTCTTCCTTATTTGTTTTGGCTATATAGCCAAAAAATCAGTTTGGGGGAGGAGAAAAGGAATATAATATTTTATAGTTTGAAAAAAAAAAAAAAAGAAAAGAAAAACGGAAGCAATTAAAACATTTCTTCTGTAAATATGTTTATGTAGTTTATTTTTGTAGTTAGTTTCTATAGCTTATTTTCATAGTTAGGTTCCGTAGTATTTTTTCGTAATGAATTTTTGTAGGCACATATTCACATAAAATTTTTCTTAGTATATGACTACTAAATTCATGCCACGACTGAAGCCACATGTATTAGGTAACAAGGCTCTACGGGATGGTCATCAAATATATTGCATGTAAAAGAATTATATAAAAATTCATATGAACATATGGATTATATAACTTATCAAGCTTGGCATGGATTTCATAGACTTTGAAACTAGTGCAAAACCATAGATGCTTTTTGACTTCACGGTCACAAGTTGACATCTCGATCATGGCTATAAAATCATGAAAGGACATTACATGGAGGTTGCAACCTATTGTCACGGGTGGTGTAAAATTCAAATCAAATCCTTCCACTTCTCTTAATGGTTATCTAAGGGTTATGAATATGGTGAATCATGTGGGCACTCTTGGGTGATAAATGGACAAATGGGCTTCTTATAAATGCCATGTGTATTATATTTTACACACAATGTGGATCCTCAAACTTGCTACCTTGAGAAAATGGTAAGACATTGGTATCATAAGCTCAAGCACATGCCATTTAAGGAGGTTTCAGCCTATCCTTGCACATGATGCAAAATTAAGTATAACCAAATCCTAAAGGACATCAAATAAAGGAATACACATGCATCCTTGAACCAATGGTTGGACAAATAGTGAAAAACTTGACTTTCACATGTGGTGTTCTTGTTGGAAGAGTGAAAGATGTGTCTATATATCATGATGCCAAAGAGGAAATCTAGCTAGATAATCAACATTAAAGCTTATGCATACTTTGTACTCATGAATCATAGGCTCTATCGAGATACACAAGATGCAAGTTACAGGTACCACGTATGGTTGTCTCAACCATAAGGATGCGACCAACACGATGACTACAGTGATAATTGGTGATGTGGTCACAAGTGGACTCCCATGATTGGAAAGCACCACCCATACCTCACATAAAATTATACATATGTATTTTACACCCATTTTAAGAGGATTAGAGGCTAACATCAAGGCATACACATCAGATTATGGTAAAAATAGGAAGATTGCTTATTTTGAATAACCAAATTATGGTGAAACTTACAATGTGCTCTTACCAAGTCTTAGAAAAACCAACACTCGAGAAGATAGTATACCATGGAAAAACATCGACGACCACATTTAAAACCTAAGCTTTGATTTCTAACATTTGCATAACTGAATCGTGTGGAGCAAATGAGGATGTACGCCATGGATTCAACTCAGAATTTGTCGATCAAAACAATGATCGATGACTATGTTTCCTTGATCATAATGCACCATTAGACATAGGAAACACCCTAATATCATGCAAAAATGAAACTCTTTTCTTTGAAATGCAGCTAGGGCAAAGATTTTGGTCGATTCATTAATCGAACCTCACAAAATTTAGTTGCAATTGCACCCGAAGACGCTGTGTAGAAGGGAAATTCAAGTGACAACAGTTTCATGAAAGGCTAACAACAAGTGAATTACAGGAATACATTGAAAAAGGCATAGGGGTTTAGTAAAAACAACTATGAGCCAACTTTAAGTGATATATTTCAAGCCCTTAAGAACTAATAATGAGACATTTTTGAAATGTGATAAGAATTTTTAATTTTTTTAGGATGAAATATAAGAAGAATTCTTAAAATCTCTTAAATTTTTCTTTTAAATTTTAAAAATTCTTCTATATGAATTGAGTACTTCTGCATTATAGTAATGAATGCATATATATTCAATTTTTTTTCTCTCTAAAGGGTATCCATCACTCATGATCACTTGAGTGTAGATTGTAGAGTTAAATAAAAATAAAAAATAACTTGTCTTTAACTCCTTACCCTATATCCTAGAAAAACCCTTTTTTACCATGATGAATTATACTTTTCACAAACAAAGTGAGCCTTCCTCCATTGCAACCCAAACCTAGAGTGACTTCATCAAAAATCTATTATAAAAAGCAAGATGGTAGGAGGCCTTGACATGGTTTCAAGGCCACAACCAAGGTGTGGTTGAGCAGTTCATTTTAAAATACGACCCCACATCCATGGTCACACAAGTGGGTAGATTTGAGGTAGCCATTAACTCAATTTTGATTTTAGAAGTCCCTCACCTACCCAAAGTTGGCCAAAAGTATTTTAGATCAAGTGACAAGGGAGTAACCCAATTGGTCAAAAGGCTAGGGAAAAAGTGCTCCTTGATTTGAGATAGAGAAGGATCGATAAAAGGAGTGGTGACCTCTTCCTTACATTTAAAATGAGAAGAAGCCACCACCTTGATAATGAAAATTTTCATTGTAGAAGGAATACTGTCAGTTTGTGGGGGCTATCATCTAAAGTTTCTCTTTAACCTCAAGTTTCTTGATCAAGAAGATTCTATCATCAACTTACCTTATTTTCTCTACAAATCCCTAAAAGTTATGGTTGAGAGAGTACAACCAAAGAAATTTGGGGATGAACCTAAGCTACACTTGATTTCCCACCATGGCCTCATCAAGTTACTATTCTTGCACAAAATCCTTGATACCACAAATACTTGGGATATAATCATAGAAGCTAACCTATCTAAGTTATCATCTGAAGAATAATATGAGCCTAGTTAGAGTTCCACGTCTAAGTCTGATGATAGCTAGGAGGAAGATGAATATCCTATGCACAGATGGGTAACACAAGCGAAAACCACCAAGATATCAAAACCTCACTCACCTGCACCAATGAAGAAGACAATATTTGAGGAATATAACCTTGAAAAACATAGTAAGGGGGAAACATCTAGACAATATGTTAGTCTACGATCAAGTCCAATTACCTCAAGCTCTTATATTGAATCTGTCGAAGCCTTTGCTTAAATTCATACCTAATAGACCCTATTGTAGTTTCGATTGGATAGTTTTGGAAAATATCTTGTGAAACACGTAACTTAAGTGGATAATGCCATATCCATTCCAAAATGATCTCGTAAGGTAGATATCTATGGAAGTCATAGGTAAGGTGGCTAAACCAGTTGAGTAGGTCTCTCAACCATTGATATCCAGTGCCTCACCCAAAAAAAATTCAACATGGGGGGAGGATAATATGGTCTATCAAATTTAGTAAACACTTTTATTTAACCAAGATGTTTGTTGAAGATAGCTCACCCACACTTTTAGATTTTATATTCTAAAGGTGTCTCATTCCTCCTACATGTGGTGCATAAAATATATGATCAACCATGGAGTTAGATTTACCATTGGAGGTTTATAAGGTGATCAACACAATTATCAAATCAATAGGGTAGTTGATCCCACCGATAGATAAGATAAATCTATAATCCCCATGTGACACAAAATATGTAGGAGGTGTATAGGAGGATGTAGCTGACTTAAATATCATAGTCATCGAGTTTCCACCAAAATCTAACAAAGCTAGAGCGTAGGTTTGAAATATCAAGTATGAGAAATTGAAGATATAAGAATATCCCATTCCAACCCGAGTTTCATCTCGGATTAGGGATAAAAACATTTGATTTTTAATATTGTCACAAAAACTGCAAATTTATATTTTATGCATGATTTGTCTTTCTAGTTTTAGTATTAATTTTGTGCATGAGGACATGCATTTCCTTCAGTTTGGAGAAAAATTATGACAACTGGAATGTGATCGTATTCTATAATTTATTTTTGTATTTTAGTTATATATATATATACTTGATTTATATATATTTTATCAATGATGTGCATGTTTTTATATTATTTCTAGATAAATATGATCTGCAAAATATTATGTGTTAATGGTTGCAATATTACATGAATTTCATGAGAATATTGTGTTTTTAGTAGGTGAATATTACGGGTGATTCGCGAAGAATGCTACAACTGAACATAGTTGAAGCAGACCATAGGAAAACACAACGAAAATAGGTTACGAATGCTATAAACAAAATTGTCTATAGAAAGACTACAAAAATAGTCTACAAAAATCTATTGCTATTTGTAAACTTGTTGTGTGCAGAAGAAATGTCACATATGTTTCCAGCTCAATCAATGCCACATGAACTGTTGGAAGAGTCAGGTGTGGATGATTTATTATTATGTATTTGGGATGACCACATATAAATTTGTTATGTAATTTATTAATTGATTGAATATTATGAAATATGATATGTAACGAATTTTTCTATTTCCTAAAGAAAGGACAAAAAAATATTTTGTATTGTTAGTAAGTTACGTAGATTTTAGGTCCTTGTTACACATATTTAGTATCCATGCCACTTGGACAAGATTTATTCAAAATCATGTAACAAAGTGAATATTGACTTTTCTATTGTAAGGGTATAATGTAAAATTATAAATTACAAAGCCCTTCATGTTAGAAATGTTCGTCACCATACATACAGATGTACAAGGATTTTTTTTTTAGCAAAAAATCCCTTGCGGGCCGCCTTGGTCTAAGAGACCACGAACAGGGGGTTCTACACCATCAAAGTCACCCGAGGGTCACACCCAGCCCTGCCCGTACCAACATTATCAATTGGATTTTGGGTACCTAATTCAACTTTTTGGTAGGGTGGAGATTCAAACCTAGGACCTCCCTTGGAGGATTGCCCTCTCCTCTCCAACTCACCTACAACACCTAGGTGATGCACAAGCAAAATGAAGTAGGATTATTGTTACATTATACTTGTTGGTATGGAATTTGAAATAAAAATGGTGATTTAGAATTATTTTCTTTCACGAGTATAACAATATTCTATATTTCTTTCACATTTTGTTCATTGTTGTAGCTTCATTTATTTTCCTGCAAACATGAATTAAGTAGCATTAAGTTATATTAATGAATATAACTTACTTAAAGTAGAGTAGAAAGAGGATAAGATATTACTACTAACCTCAAGGAGGCAGGTCCCACTCCAAAAGGTTATTCCCTTGGTCTCTTCCTCCTAAAATACAATAGATCTGGTTAGAATGTAGAATAGTCTTAAAATATAAATTTAATTAAATTGCATATTATAGAATTGTAGAATATATTAAAAATAGATAATGCATGATTAGAATCATAAAAGTGGATCCGCACAAAAACCTAGATTAATTCATAAGTGCATCCCTCAAATTAAGCATAATTTTATTTATTGCAATTTTTATTCTTATACCAAAAACTAAGAAAATAGAATAAAAGTCAAAGGTTAGAATTTTGGATATCTATATGGGATAACTATTCTTTAAATATAATCCTAGTTTGACAATTAAGTGTGAGATATTACAACTCGACATTGGTTGAAGGGTATTCTTTCTGGTTGAAGGACTCTATAGCCTGTTTGAAAGATTTTATTGCCCTAACCAAAAGGTGAATTGGGTGGTCACAAGTTCCCATTGGTCCTTCCTCCAGTACCCTTGGTGTATACCCCATGCCATAGATAGAGGTTGTTTTCTTCTAAATTTACATCATGACCAACTACTATTAAAGTTGATTGATGCATTTATTTTTTACTTTCAATAGTATTTCAAGTACTATGACCCGTATCTATAAAGACCAAATAATTGATTGGGATCCTTTTGGGTCTAAATCATTTGAGTTTGTCTAGGTCTCCTAAAATAGTTTGACTGTTGGTGCCTTCACCACTTGTCTCTATAGTGACCTTAGGTAAGTCAATTTCCACCTACATATTCTCTAAATGGTGATTCAACAATATCGATGGGAATTAGTGAACAAGTTTCCTCCAAAGGTGCATTTCTACTGGTGCATTCAACACCTCTTGTGGACCTCTACTTTGTATTAGTTCCATAATTTTAGGGAGCCTTGAATTTCTACTCTTTTATCATTTATTATCATCATCCCTGATGATCTATATCCTTGATCATGGTGGGACATTTGAATGAAACCCACCAAATTATTTTGTGATAAATCATGTTCATCTCCTAAAATGTACATCTTCATAGTTTGGGAGTACTTTAAGATTCCTTATTTTTTATTCTTACTTTTAGGGGTTTTTGAAGTGCTTATGTCATCATGTTATTTGGATGGTTGAGATACCTCTAAATGCTCTAAGGTTTCTAAAGGGATTGATGCTTCATATGGGTCAATCAACTCAAATAATAGCTAGTCATGATGCAAATCAGAAGGAAAAGACCTCAATCAATGGCATGGGGTATACACCAAGGATAATGAAGGAAGGATCAATGGGAATCCATGACCACCCAGTTCACCTTCTGGTTAAAGCAAAAAAATCCTTCAACCAATCATTCCAACTATTAACATAGGCTATAGAATCCTTCAACTAGCAAGAATACCCTTCAACTGATAAGCTATAGAGTCCTTAAATAGTTAAATGAATTCAAAAAAATACTTAAGACTGATATTATAGGAAATGAAACCTAGGGTTTTCTCCTTAAATCATGTTCTCAACCATTCAATAGCTAGTAAATGCAAATAAATTTACCTACGACTAAGATTTTACTTAATTATTCTAGAGGATAATTTTTTCTAAGGTCTAGAATTTGTGATAATCTCACATTAAAATCCTTGGATATGAGTGGGATTGATCATAGGTGGCCAACAAAAAAGTTGTATCCAACTTAGACCAATGTTAATTATTTTTATTTTTAATTAAGTTTAGTGTCAATCCAATAATGTTTACCATATATTTGGTAAATATTGATATGTTCATAGAGGCATTACTCTTGATATTTAAGGAACTCCAACAATGGATGTCCTAATGTTTTCTTAGAACAATGAATTGTCAATGTGATAAGTCTGAATTAATGTTGGATTTTCAATGTGATAAGTTTGAATTTATGGTGGATTTATTTTTGAGGTTAAACTTTGTAACTATCCTTAGAAATGACACCCATACCTAAGGCTTAGATTTTTCTCAAGTTTATCTTTATCTTTTAAGTACAAATACCTAGATGAAATATGTTGATAACATGTATCTAAGAATAAATATAGTTCATTAGATCTCAAAACTTAGATTTAAGGGTGCCAAAATACAAGTAAAATTATTTGGTTAACTTTATATAGTTTTGTAATAATTATTTATTGATGTATTTTAAAATTTATAAGATAAAACAATCATTTTGAAGTGATCCTTTTAAGATATTTGTTTTATATAAAAAAGTTTAATTTTTTTTCAATCTTCAACTTTAAAAAAATATATAAAACAAACATATTAAAAGGATCAAATCAAATTCTTGTTTTATCTTATAAGTTTTAAAACTATATAAAGTTAACCAAATCATTTTACTTGTATTTTGGCACCATTAGCTCTAATATATGAGATCTAATGAACTATATTTATTCTTATATACATCTTATCAACACCTATCATCCATGTATTTATCCTTAAAATATAAAGATAAACTTGAGAAAAATCCAAGCCTTAGGTATGGATGTCATTTCTGAGGACAATTGCAAAAACTAACCTCAAAAATAAATCCACCATAAATTCAAACTTATCATATTGACTATCCAACATTAATTCAAACTTATCACATTGATAATTAATTGTTCTAAGAAAACATTAGGACACTCATTGTTCGAGTTCCTTAAATATCAAGAGTAATGCCTCTATGAACATATCAATATTTACCAAATATATGGTAAGCATTATTGGATTTCCACTAAACTTAATTAAAAATAAAAATAAAAATAACTTGACAAAAACCTTCTATATGGGGAAGGAAAATCAACAACTAATATCTGAACACCACCTGTTTGGAGAAGGAAAAAAACATGTTAGGTAGTGACACCAAAATTTAGACCAATTTATTAAGAATCAATCAGAGTTTAAATATACTAAGACAAGACGATACAAGTTGGATACAACTTTTTTGTTGGCCACCTATGACCAATCTTGCTCAAATCCAAGGATTTTAATGTGATATTATCACAAATCCTAGATTTTAGAAAAAAGTATCCTCTAGACTAATTAGGTAGAATCTTAGTCTTAGATAAATGTATTTGTGTTTACTAACTATTAAATGATTGAGAACATGATTTAAGGAGAAAAACCTAGGTTTAATTTCTTAGAATCTTAGTCTTAAGTAAATTTATTTGAATTTACTTAACTATTGAAGGACTCTATAGCCTGTTTGAAAGAATTTTTTCCCTATACAAAAGGTGAACTGGGTGGTCACAAGTTCCTATTGGTCCTTCCTCCATTATCCCTAGTGTATGCCCCATGCCATACATCATGACCAACTATTATTCAAGTTAATTGATGCATTTATTTTTAACTTTCAACAATATTTCAAGTACTATGACCCATATCTATAAAGATCATATAGTTGATTGGGATCCTTTTGGATCCAAAACATTTGATTTTACCTAGTTCTCCTAAAATAGTCTTAGAATATTTTTGCCTTCACCACTTGGCTCTATAGTGACCTCATGTAAGTCAATTTCCACCTACATATTCTTTAATTAGTTGGTGAGTCAGCAATATTGATGAGCATTGGTGAACAAGTTTCCTCCAAAGGTGCATTTCTACTAGTGCATTCAACACCTCTTATGGGTCTCTAGTTTTTATTGGTTCCATCAATTTTATGAAGAATTGAATTTCTACTCTTTTATCATTTATTATCATCATCCCATGATGATCTATATCCTTGATCGTGGTGGGATATTCTTGTATTGTTGAATGAAACCCACCAAATTATTTCATGATAAATCATGTTCATCTCCTAAAAATTACATATTCATAGTTTGAAATTACTTCAATATTCCTTATTTTTTATTCTTACTTTTAGAGTTTTTGAAGTGCCTATGTCATCATGTTATTTGTATGGTTGAGGTACCTTTGAATGATCTAGGGTTTCTAAAGGGTTTGATGCTTCAAATGGGTCCTGTGCTAGCTCAAATGTGGGGATGATTTCTCATGGGCCCTCCAAATCCCAATATTCTACATACATTCATTTGTATTGGATGTTTTCCTCCAAGTAATTTAGCCTCTCAAAATTCTTTCTTTCACTTCCTATGTTGGGATTTCTATAATGTTTGTGTTTTTGAGATCTTCTACAAACCCAAAAGTTTCAACATCATGGTGCATTTCCACAAGGGAATCATGAGGTTGGGGGTTATATTAAAATTTCAACAAAAAATATTACCATTTTATTTCCCCCTTCTACCCACCTTAAAATAAAGTCAACAAATTAACTTGATGAGGCCATGGTGTTTCAATTCAGCCTTTCTGGCTTGATACTTAATTATCATTTCATGCATTAAATGACTTAAATAAAATGGTAAACTAATCAGGTGCCCAGGTTTATGTTGACCTTGTCAAATATGAAAAATAATCTTCAACTATGGTCCCAAAAGCATGTCTTATTGTCACTGGATACTGAGGTTTCGCAAGACTAGTTCACTTCAAACCCTTGCATGTCTTATCTGCATCAAGATCAAACTTGGATCTGGATCAGAGTCATATCAAAATTGCTTGAACAATTCAAGCATCCCATAAATATTTTTTAAGAAATATTACCCTACATGCAAAATACCTAAGGCTCTATTGATGGTTTTAGGGGTGATAGAAATGTCTATACCCCTTATGTTGGTGACATCATTGTGTAGGCTTTAAATAAAATCCCTTGTTAATTGGACATGGTGCCTATCAAAGAATTTGGAGAATTATTTCCAACCACTTATGCAAAAGACATTTGCTACTTTTGTTTCTTATAGTAGTTGCTTGATATCATTAGTTTTGGCTCTACACTTCTTTCCCATGGTTGTCATAGCTAATGGATGTTGAAGGATGGTGGTGTTACTATGGGGGTATGCTTGTTCAATAAATTGTTAGGGTGGTAATGAAAGAGTAGATCTCCATTTTATTCTTTCCCTTTTTGATAGTTAGATGTAGGGTATCACAATTATAAATATTCGTAGATCCCATGCTAACCATTTGCATGGGTAATGAGGTCACTTTCTAGATATTTTCATCTTTGTGGTACGGTCTTCCCATTCTTCAATGAACATGTGATACTTTTTTCTTTGTCATCCCTAGCTATTGCTTATATTTCCATGACCACATGCTCTAAAATCATCCCCTTTTACCCTAGGAAATATGCACATGTGCTTTCACAAGAGCTTCATCATTTTTCATGTGCCTTTACATAGACCATTGTCTAGTTGGGTTTTATGCAAGGCATTTGAATGGTGGAAAGTATAGGTGGTGAAAAATATCCTCTATCTACGTGACCTCAAATTTTGACATCTTTCTCCCTCATCATTTAATTCCACTGAGAATCATACCACTTTCTTAGTCATTGACGTACCATGATTTGCATTTTGATGCTCACATGTTTTTGAGTAAGCACAAGATGTGTTCAGTACCATACTATAAATAGTACTCTACCATTATATGAGTCTGGAAATCAAGTGAAGTTTAAGGTAACCTATAATTGCAAATAACATGACCGCTCTTATTATGTATGACATTCTAGGTTAGTCACAATATATACTAAACATTCAAATTAAGCAAAAGTAAATAAGAAAATATGTACGTCATTAGAGTAGATGGTGTTAAATGCATCAAAAGAGTAGGATTTATTGAACGCTTTGCCAAACAAACCAAATATTTGATAGTCTTGTACCTTTTTTTCTTTTTCATAAAGGAACTTCCATTTTTGGTTTTGAGCCCTCTTTTGCCCTGGTTGTATCCATAAATTATTTTCACAACCAAGTTCTTATTTACAAGACTAATACACCAAAAACTAATTTTCATACTAGTCTTGGCCTAATGGCACCCTCTAAGGGATTTTCACCACTAGATACTTTTTTTCAAATGATGAACACAATCAATTGTTATTAAATGTGGGAGAAGATGTCTCCCCTACTTCATACATGTCAAACTATGAAAATAAATAGGTAGATAAATCCTATTTTGTCATTGGTTTTTTATATAACTTGAGTTGGTGTTCATTCACAACCATATTTCTTCTCAAGTTGTCCATAGGTTTTAATTGTAGAGCACCATTTCCAAAATTAGGATCAATTTCATATGGTCCAAGCCATCTAGTTTGAAGCTTTTACTTGAATTCAATATCACATGAATCAAATAAGAGCACCCAATCACCTGGCTTGTATTTGTTGGTTTTTATGTGCTTATAATGTCATACTTTTTGCTACTATATAAATTCCATTTGGTGAAGGACATCCCTTCATAGCTCGTCAAATGTGTTCAGAGAAAAATTCTTTCCTATTGTACCTACAATAACTCAATACCCACATCAAGTGCAATGAGTAAAGTTTGTAATTTAAACTCAATTGGTAAAATGAGAAACTTTCCATAAACTATATCATAAGGAGTGATTCTAGTGGTGGATTTACAAGTAATATAATAATCCCACACAAATTTAGATAGCCTATTAACCCAATATTTTCTATATGAAGCTACTATTTTTTCAAGATGTTCTCTAATTCTCTATTGATAATTTCTACATGGTCATTGGCTTGTGGGTGATATGTTGAGGACTTTTTATGTTTCACTTTCTAGTATTCCATGAATGAATGGATAATATTTGATACAAATTGGGGTTCCTGATGTTAGATTTTTATTATTAAATACTTAAAATAATATTACCTCAAGATCAATAATACAATTACAATATGAAAGATATAATAATGTTGATCAATCAAGCATATAAACTCAAAATCAACTATATAATAACTCAAATAATGCTAATGATAAATGCTCAAAAATACTAAAAAATATTTATTGAATGAAGAGCTCAAAATACATCATACTACATCACCTTCCATTGCTTACATAGGTGAATTTTTCTTCTTCGCTATATATTTTACATCAATACATCCATATATATATATATATATATATATATATATATATATAATGGAATGTGACTCTTCATATGGAGGCTTCTTGGCCCTGACTCTTCCTATGACTCTTCATATTCCTACTCTATTGAAACATGTACATAGGGAAAACTATGCACATTTACATTGCCAAAATATCATTGCACACTTGTGCATTACATTGCATAAAGTAATTGGCTAACTTCCCCCTAAAGTAATCTCCTACTCTAACTATGTACCAAAGATGGTATATTTACATGATCCAAATGATGTAATATACTCTAACTCTAACACCCCCCTATATTACATTATTTGGGTATTGAATATTTCAATCTTCAATATGGATCTTTGTCTTCACATGTTCTTCAGCTTGATATGGTCCTTTGTATTTTATTTAATTTATGTTGCACTATATGCCTCCTTGAATTGGTTCCTCTTCTTATTATTTATTGAAGTTAGTACTTCCAAAGGTGGATGTACTATCACCCGATTCTTGCAAGAGTATTTTCTCTTTGCTTTTGTCCTTGTCATCATTCTTTGTGTCATGTATAGAATATTCGAACATACACTTAGAGCATCATGATAATATTTTGAGTTAGTAGAACTTGAAGTACTAATACTGCATGAGGATTGAAATATCTTTGCTAGGGATGATTCATCCATTTTTATTTTTAGTTTAAGTAATTCTATCAATCCTCTATGTTCCACATATAAGTATTTGTGTATTTTTAATTTATATTTTGGTTATCCTCTATGCCTATTAATAAGTTGAGTGGACATATTAAGCAAAATAATACCTTTGATAAAACCCTTAGATGCTTGACTAGCAAGAAGATAACCAAAATATTCAACCACAAGGATGTAAAGTGGGGGGGACAAAGGACATCCCTAGTGAATAGAACTAAACAAACCAAAACCCTCTGAATTATACCCATTAATAGTAAGACAGGAAAAAACATCAATAAATAACTTATTGATGACCTTAATAAAAATGACCTAAAGCCAAGAGTTTTGAGCATGATAAGAATAAAATGCCACTTAATACAATCATAAGCTTTCTCAAAGTCAATATTAAGGAAAAGCAACTTTTGGCCAAAGAGGTGCACCCATTCTAAACCTTCCCAGACATAAAAAATATTATCTAGGTGTTGGTCACGAATCTGCCATAGGAAAGGATTTACTACGTCTATGCGCCCTAGACCCAGCCAACATTGAAATGCCGAGAGAAAGAAATGTCTCCCGGACCAATATCCAGAGAGGGCTGGTTCCCACACTAATCTAAATTGGTTTCAAGACTAGAGATACAGGAAAGAAATGGGAAAATGCAGAAAGAAATGGGAAATAAACTGAAAGGGATGTAAATATAGCCGAAGTCGATCGTTAATGGGGAGAATAATATCAAACAACAATAACTTCAACTAGATCCTGAAGGTCAGCAGTAGCTGACTCTTAGAAAACAAAAATTAGATCACACATTAGCCATGAGTTTGCTTCCAAATAAACTTCAAACATTCAAATGCCAATACAGCCAAATTCAAGACAACAAAATTCAACTGATATTACACTGAACTACACAGAAAGCCAAACATACACCACAAATTAGATCACCAACTCTAGAAGACACTAAGAATGGAAGCAATTGCATCTAGGATTTCTATTTCAATTTTTGCAACCAGATCCTCCTCATTTACTTGAGCTTTACATTGGTATTTATAGAGATTCGTCCTCTTTCTTTCATATTACAACATTTAATACATGAAGCAGATTTTGAAGAACAATCCCCTTAATTTGCCTCAGAGAAATGACAGTCCCTAATTTTAATGGATTACAACTAAGAATGAAACAAAAAATGAGGGCCCATATCTCTTCATCAAATGACCGTTATCAAGGGAAGCTAAAAGTTGTAAGAGATCACGAATAGGCGCTTTGAATATTGGAGGCGTATTTAATTCTGGCGGAATGAAAAACTGCTTCATGTTCTTCCATCTTTCACACCTCGATAATCAGCAACATTTAATCTAGAACCGCTTATTTGACCATGATCTAAAAATCATTGGAGAGCATTTAATTGATCCTTATCTCCTCTGCATGTTATCCTATGCAATCCTGAAGAAAAAGGCAACAAAATTGTATCGGGCCTTTGTTGTTGCTTCAGTCGTGAAAACGAGACAGGTCACAAAAATGCGACATGTCGTGATATCATGACATGTTTCTCTTGTGTTGTCTTTGCATCCTTCTGACCCACAAAAATGCGATAGGTTGCGAAAATGTGACATGTCATGAAATCGTGACACTTTCTCACTGTCTTGTACGGTTCAGCTTTCAACCCGCAAAAATGCAATAGGTCACGAAAATGCGACATGTCGTGATATCACAATGTTTTTCTCATTTGGTTCTTTCATCTTCAACACGTCACGAAATCGCGATAGGTTTCTATGTTCTCCTTATTTCCACCTTCTGCCTCACGAAAACGAAACATGTCGCAAAATCGTGGCATTCCGTACAATCTGACCACCTCCTTGCTTCTGCCTCATGAAAATGAGACATGTCGTGAAATCATGACAATTCTCTGCACTTTGCCCTTCCTATCAAATATGTCACGAAATCATGACATTTTCTTGCCTTCTTCATCATTATCACTTCATGTCGCGATATCGCGACAAGTTTCTCTTACTTGGCCTCGTCCTGAAAAATGTTACGATATCCCAACGTTTTTCTCCATTTGCTCCCTCTCTGCTTTTCTGTCATGATATCGCTACAAGTTTCATTGACATTGCCTTTTGCTCAATTATGTCACAATTTCACGACATTTTCTATCACTCTGCTCCATGACCACCGCAAGTCACGATTTTGCAACATGTCACGATATCACAACTTTCATTTTAGTGCTTTCGTTGACTGTGTTGACCGTGAAAATCCAACACATCACGATATCACGACGATTTTACCCCCTTGCTGTTGTTGACTGTTTTGACCGTGAAACTGCAACACGTCACGATATCGTGACATGTAGCGATATTGCGACATTTTACATTTACCTTGCTCTAATACAAAACTTATAGAGATTTTTACATTTTCCCCTTTGAATTGCATGAAGGGACAAACAAAAGAATTAGTATCTCTACAATTCATGCATTCTTTTATATTAATAGTAGCAACAAAAACAATGTGGCAAAATTGCCAACACTAAGATATAACACCCTTTAATGAAACCTGTCTACTCTGATCTGATAATCATAGAAATAATATTGTGAATATGAACAGCTAAATCTTTGGCCAAGATATTATAAGAAATATTATATATAATAATATGTCTCCAACTAGTGATAAGCTCAAGATTACCCACTTTTGAAATGAACTTAATGTTTCAATGATTGATAATATACCTAGAGTTATTGGCTAACACTTCATTATAGATATTGAGTAGATCAAGCATAGTAAACTTCCAAGTGGCTTTATAAAACTCATAGGGAAATCCATTAATACTTGGAGACTTATCATCCAACATAGTCATAAGAGCATTGTGAATTTTAGTAAGTGAAATAGGAGCCTCACATAGATGCTTGTTATAAGCAAAAAAATTAGTAGGAACAACATCAAGATATTGTTGTAGCATCATTTGATGTTTGGAGAGAGTCATGTTGTGCTTGAAAGGCAAGCTTGTAATGATCCAAAAATTCCAACATGAAATTAGGAAGATAAGTTAACCTATCATGAGAGACTTGAATAGCCTTGATTTGGATTCTAGACTACCTAAAACGAAGAGATTTGAAAAAAAATTTGGATGGAAAATAACCCACCCTCATCCAATGCAAACAAGCTTGAATCTAAGCCCCCTGGCTTTATGTCATTCACAGAGCATAAGTTGGTGGTAAAAACCAACATCCTTTGCTTGCAACTATCGATTGTATTGATCATTTTCTATCAAAGATAAAAAAATTTGATACACCTTTGTGATAGCTAGATGACCATGCTTTCTGAAATGCACCACCTATTTGTCAAAATGTCATATAAAATACGTAGTACAAACAATCACCTCATTCCACCAAGAAATATAATTGATAGAATGATGATGCCAAGGTAATAAATTCTAGATTCTCTCAATCATGAAAATCATGCTAGGGTGTTGTAATAAAGAAGTATTTAAATATAATTTATTGCATGAAAAATTGAATTGGTGGCCACTCCACTCAATCTAGAAGGAAAATGGGTAATGATTCAATAATAGGAATTTGATCCCAGATCATCACAATATTATTATTGACAACGGATAAGGAAAAATATTTTTTCTCTAACATCATAACTTGATCAAGTAACTTATAGACTCTATCATTACTAGCATGGAAACTAGACTATGTGAACCAAGGCAGAGGTATATATTTGCAATGATAAAATAAGGTATAAAAAAGACCCCATTTATGCTTAACCAAAAACCAAGCCTCAATTTCATTGGTGCACCAGCACATCAGGAGGTAATTTTTTTCTTCAACATGTTCAACCATATTATAGTTACCACAAATAAGCCAATACACCATTGCTAAGTGATCATCCAGGTACCATCAAAGGGCAGAATGAATGGGCCCATAATTAGGTGCATAAATGTTGGCAATGCCCAAGGTGTTCCATTTAATATTCAATACAATCAATATCACGTGACGAAATGGATCCTCACCAAACCCTAGTAGACAATCCTTAAATTTAGAGGAGATTGAGATAGAAGCACCACCTCAACCATCTTCATGGTAAGTAGTGAAGTGCAAAATGATCCTACAATACAGCTAAGAGAAATATCTAACAAAAAACTAGATATTTTAACTTCTTGTAAGCAAAAAATATCAACATGGCCAATGCTTTGTAGAGAAGATTTAATATAAATTTTCTTGAGGACTCTATAAGTCCTTGAACATTCCATGAAATGAAATTCATGGACGAAGAATATCCAAGGAGCCATCTACCAAATGACTACCTACATTGTAATCCTACACTAAGAAACTATTAAGTAAGGAGGTTTGAGAAGGGTTAAATAGATCATCGATAGTTCAAGGATAATGCCTAGCCTCTTGACCTCCCCTCGATGATGGTGAGCCATCTTGAGATAGACTACGTGAATGCCAAGAGAGTGGAGGTATTGTTTGTAATTCCCCTTCCTTTGAGGTGGATTTATAATTTGGAGGTTTCTTAGTAGGAGGATCTTGAGTAGTTGAGATATGATGCATGAGAATAACATGAGGCTAATATGATGGTTGTATAACCCTATATCTGCTAGAAAGCATCAATTTAGGGTTGGATACCCCCCTCTTATTAGAAATTTTGACCCAATTATCCTCAATAGAGGTTTTGGTAGGTGTAGGTATAGTAGGAGGAGCAGGGGTAACCATCAAAGGTTTTTGAGCAACCAATAGACAACCCTTGATATGATGCAAAGTAGACTAATATTGAAAGCAAGTATTAGGTAAGTTAAAGTAAATAAATTTTTGCATAAAATACTTTGTACCAACTTGAATGTCTATAAATTATTTGAGATCCTATGCGATATCAACCTCAAAATAAATTTTATTATTGGACCATGCTAAGAAAAAGTGTTCTTCTTCCTGACATATCACTTGAATAATGGGTTTAACAATATCAACAATGAATACCCATAAGGACAATGAAAGACTAGGGAGTTCAAGCCAAACCAAGACTTTCAAGGTAAAATGTTTCAAAAATCATAAAGGATTTCAAGGAGAAAGGACCATCAAAGTATTAAAAATAAACCAACAACTAGACTTAGAAACCACAATTTGCACTTGCAAGGGTTCCTTAGAGGAAAGCAAGAAATCTTGTGTAATATTATAGATACCCGCAACCACAACACCATAAGCCTCCCAATAAATTTTAATCTAGTTTTTTAACATATTCTTGCAACGGGATTCTACCAACAAAATAAGCAATAATATGGTGATTCTCATACCATTTTAAAACTGGAGAAATACCTTCAAGAGAGAGGAAAACATCTATAGAAGACTCATTACATTGTCCACTACTTTTGAAATAAAATTTTGAGCTTTTGTGCCATGAAGACCACTATTTGTAACAACCATTACATTTTTGGATGGTGAGGCCATAAGGAGATCAACTGCCTAACTGGAGGTAGTAACAATATTCAATACCAAAGCAACCGAATTTACCAATGGTGGCAGACCCAAACCCCAATCTAGATAAAATGTTATTTTTAAGGTTTAATTTTTAATTTTTGATTTTTCTAAGTTTTTAGAAGTTTAATTGGAGAGATAAGGAATTCTACATCAAACTTAGAAATTTTATATTTGCAAAATTATTAATTTTATAGTTTCTAATTAAAGTAGGGAGTTAAAAGGAATTTAACTTCAATTTTTTTTTGTTTTTGGAAATACTTTTTACTCAAAACCTTGGGAGCCATAAGGAATACTACATCTTAGGGACAAAAAGTGAATAAAAATCACTATGGACTATTGATACATTTATTTTGGATCCAATAGACATATGACTAGGAATAAACAATGGTTTAATACATTGAGAAAAATATGAGAAACTAGTTGCTATAGCAGATAGTAAGACTTATGAGGTCAAAGGAATAAGAAATGTTCTAGTCAATCTAATAAATAAAAAAATAATAATTAACAATGGATTATATGTTCTTGGATTGACTATCAATCTTCTTTCAATATCTCAACTCATGGACCAAGATATGAAAATAGAATTCAAAGTTATCAATGGAAGAAAACAATGCCATATTATAAAACAAGGGAATATGATAGCTTCAGGTTCCTATAAAGATAATCTATTTACCTTAGATACTACTATAAATTTAGCTCTTTCAGTGAAAACATTAGAGACTAAAGAACTTTGGTATAAACGTTTATGGCATACCAATGCTTCATATTTAAATGATATGGTTAATTATAAAATGGTAGAAGGAATACCAAAAATATCTTGGGAATCTACTATATGTCCAGAATATTTACTAGGAAAACAACATAGAGTACCTTTTGAACTTCATCAACATAGGTCTCAACAACCATTGGAGTTAATATATATAGATTTATGTGGTCTAATGAATGTTACTAGTATTGGAGGACATAAGTGAAGAACACAAGCTTATACTGAGAGGGGAGATGAACAGTATAAGACCAACTTTTTTTTCTTTCCCAAATAATATTATCTAGTATTATCAATGGAAATATCAATAGCAATAACCAAAGAAATGCACAAATAATCACACACAATAGAGACACCAAATTAACGTGGTTCACCCAATGTGGGCTACTCCACAAAGAAAATCTTTCACTAAAATTTTCTTGACAAATCTCTTTGGAATTCTTCCCTATTAAAATATTTATGGACCTCTATACAAAGGAGACACCAATCCCCTAATCAAGTTCATGGACACCAATCCACAGGAGAACTCTTTTCCCTTTGCTGGTTCATGGATCTATATCCATAGGAGAACTCCTTCTCCTTTGCTCTAGCTAGTGATCTTATAGAAGACTAATACCTCCACTGCATTGGCTTGTGGATATCTCTCCACTGAATACATTTTTACTATCTTAGAAGACCTCTATCCTCACTGCCCTAGCTAATGTATCTCTATCTACCAGAGACTATTATCCTCTGCTCTATCACCTCCAAAGTTTTTTCTAAGCCCTGCTCAATATTTGTCTCAAATCTACACTAAACATTGTCCTTCGATCTAGCATAAATCTTCTCACAAGTCTATATTTGGTCTGGCACAAATCTATCCTCAAATTTGCACCAAAATCTATCCTCAAATATTTCCTCAAGCCTTAACACAAATCTTGATCCAATCACAAATCAACTCTGCTAGATCTGCTCCAAGACTTAACTCAAAGCTTGAACAAATCAATCAATCAACTCTTCTCTCAAGTATTTTCAAATACTTACCTCAAATTTATCCACAATTTCTCTCAATAATTTGCTCAATAATTATTCACCAAGACTTACCTCAAATCTATCCACAAGTCCTCACCAAGACTTACCTCTAATCTACTTGTAAGCTTCCACAAAATATCACATAAATCTATCCTTAAGATTTCACAAAAGCTCACTCAACTATGTCCTTAAGTCCCCTTTAGGACTTACTCAAATCTACTCACAAGATTTCACAAAATCTTTCTTAACTTTGTCCTTAAGTCCCCTCTAGGATTTACTCAAAATAGTCCACTAGCTTTCACAAAATCTCATTCAAATCAATTGTAAACTTGCATACACAACTCAACTTAATCCTTTCAGAAAACTTCTTCAATCACACAAACAAGTTTCACTCAGAATCTTGTTTAACCATAGAAACATATAGAGAATGGTAAGATACTCAATATGTTTCACACTCACAAATCACTCACTTTCAAATCAATTCATAAATAAGGTATAATTTGTTTCACAATACTTGAACTATCATTCCAATGCTCTCGATCAATAATGCTAAACCAAATTCACTCAACCAATCATTCAATGAAACATAACTTACTTTCAAACCCTAATTAAGTGTTTCACTATTCTTCCAACAAATCACACTATGGAATTCAAACCTTGACTCAAGATGATTCCAAATTCACATAAAAATGATACTCATGTTCTTTCACAAACCCTATCTCAAGATAGTTCTCAACTTCACATAATAATGATACTCATGATATTTCACAAACCCTAGTTCAAGATAGTTCTCAATCTCACATAACAATGATACTCATGATCTTTCACAAACCCTAGTTCAAGATAGTTCTCAATCTTCACATAACAATGATACTCATGGTCTTTCAACATCCACAAATCATGCACATGAAAACTCACTCAAACATTTCCAACAATGCTTATCAAACAATCCTTTTCACTCCAACTTTGCATTTCACAACATTCAATCCAACAATATTTCACTCATAATAAATATGTGCCCATACCTTTTGTTTTTATGGAGATATGTCTTCAAAACATTTCTTAATCACAATAAAATCCTCTTTGCCAATTTCAAGGTTAGATAGAAAAAACCTATCTCAAAATCTCCACAAATATTCTCCTCAAAAATTAATTCACCATTACAAAAATGAACAAGTCTCAAGTACACCTTATTACCTCCAAACTTCTCAAAATATCACTCAACACATAAAAATCACCTTCCTTTATTAATTCCAAACTATTTAATGCATAGAAGACCAAGTTCCTTTATAAACACCTTATAAACTCCCAAAAATAATTTTCAACCTATAAAAACTAATCCCTTGTTTAACCCTTATTACTCCAACCTCTATTTACTTTTTCTAAGCACAAAATAATATAAAATATCCAAATACCCTTATGACTCCCTATTTTCACCAAGGTGCTATCTAAAATATCACGTGGCCTTAATACCATAAGCGCTTCCCGACCTTGGTGTAATTTAAAACATAAATAAAAAATTGTAATGTGCTTACCTTATGCACCTTGGCCCACATTGCAAAAACAAAAGTGCACACCTTGGTTGCACTTCGAACCTGTGACCAACTACCGTCTTGGTGCTCTAGCCAAAGGCTAGAAAGCTGTTGGGCCACACGTCCACACAAGCAACTAAACAAGCGCGCTCTCTCTTATTACCTCCACAAATTTTGGAAAATGAAAACAAAACTTCTTACCTTCACAAAATGATCACGTGGGGATTTGAAACCCCAACCTCTACCCTACGAATGACTTAACACACCCTTGGCCACCGATTGTGCTATCCAGTATTTATGAAATGCTTTGGTCATGCCACATGCATTTATCCAAATGCCTACCCTCCAAAGCTTTTAAAAACACGAAAGCCTCTTCTTACTCACAACAAAGCAATGCACAATGTTCGCATAACCTTTTATTTGAATGCATGGATAGAGAAATTAAAATATTAATTCCCCTTTAAATACACCTTGTCCTTTTTGCTTCAATGTTAGCTCAAAGTCTACTTTAGAAATTCAAATTATAAATTTAATTTTTAACCTTTGACTTTGGTGCCCAAAGTTATTTAAATTAAAATGTTAACCTTTAGGTTAAAATATTTTAATTTAAATAATTAAATTAAATCCTTTGCAACTGCTCAATGGGTCTTTTAAAGAATAAGTTATTTTTAATAATTCCTTGGACCTTCTTTTCTTCAGCTCATCCTTTTTCCTAGAATATTATAATATTAAATAATATAATATTATTAATTTATTTTAAGCCTGCTTCTCCTTCCTTGGGTCTTCATACTTTTAGGCCTCTTTAGGCATATAATATTAAAAATAAATATTATATCCTATTCCTTTAAACCTCTTCCTTACCTTTTGTAAAAACCACCTGATGACATTAGTGACGACAAAACTTGGACATCAACCTCTTGACATCAATGACAAAAAAACTTGCTCATATTTCTAACAATTGCCCCCTTTGTCATTGATGGCAACCCTTTTTCTTTTAACCATTTCTTTTACCTTTTTTAGTTTTGCTCCCCTTGATAAATTGCTCCCCTTGACTGAATGCTCTCATCTAACTCAAATATCTCCTCCTTTGACATCAATGGCAAAGGGCCACCTTTGGTTCTTGGGGCTAAATATTCCTATCTTAGCCCTCCCCCACCTCCTTTCTTTGAGGTGGTTAATTTTAGGGTGGGAGTATCTCTACTCCCAGCATACACTGATATCTACCTTTGTCCACATTCTTCCTCAACTGATCCTTCTAATTCCTCTAAATGTTCCTGTTCTTGCTTGTCTCTAGAAATTTTTATCCACACCACTTAGCCACATGCCCAACATTATTGCACTTATAACACTTAATGTTTTGGTTCCTTGAAGGTGAAAATATCTTGAAGTTCCTCCTGGTGAAGCCATATCCATTCCTATCATGAACCCTGCAATTTATTGCCTTATGACCAAACTGATTACAAGAGTGGCAATACCCTTGAAAGAGATACCCATTTCTAAAATTTCTATTGGTGAAACCATATCCTTATCTTTCGTGTGTCCTGCACTATGTAGACTTGTGTCCAAACCTGTGACATGAGAAGCATCATCCATTGAAGAAACCTTGCCTTAACCCCATTGGTCTCTTAGTATCTTCTTCCCTATAATGTGTCATGTTCTATTTGTTCATTATTTGTGCATTGTTCCTTGTTGAAATTTCTATTTTCCAAATTATCCTCAGAAGTCTCACTTTCTCTTATACTCTCTTCTTCTAAAGCTTCTTCTTATTTGGATCTTGAGATTGACTCCTCTCATTGTTCTTTTTGTTTTTGTTCAAAACCAAGTCCTATCTTGTTTGATGAAGATCTTTGTACCTTGATAATCTTATCCAAGGTCTTTGAGCTTCTCCCAAACCTATGTAGCATATTTTTAGACATTTTTACTTCCTTTCTTAGTGAAGCCACCTCTTGCTCTAATATTTCACATTATAAGACCTTTGCCTCTAATTTTTCTTTAAATATCCTTGTCTTAGCTATTGAGTTGGTTAGATATTCTATAAAATTTCCTTTCTCTTCATCACATTCTTGAAATTGAAGCTTGAATTTTGAGTTCTACTTTCTTACCTTCCTTAATTCCTTAAGAGTAAAAATAATCTCACCCTCAAGATCAACTTCTCCTTCCTCTGATTCTTCCTCTATTCCTTTACCTTTAGGATCATCTTCATTCCTTTCTGATTTATCTTCAATAGGAGCACTTTCTTCTTCTTCTATTTCCAAAAGTAGACTTTCTTCTTCTGGACCTTCAAGAGCATCTTCATATTCATATTCACTAAAATTGAACTCATTCCTTGTACAAGTATCTTCAATATGACCAAAGTTACCACACCTAAAACACTTGAGAATTATTTGTGCCATTTTTATAACATCTTTTTTATACTATCAAAAATAGAATTTCTTTTTCTTCATTATCTGAGGACCTTCCATCACTATCACTAGAACTCTTACCTACCTTATCTACATAAAATATCTTCTTATACCTTTGGAAAAACCTCTTTCCTTGCTTGCCTTGTCCATACCTAATTTTCTTTTGATACCTGTATTTTCATGTTTCCCTATTCTTATTATTATATTTCTCTTCATCATTGATACTTCCAGCTTCTGGATAATTAGATGCATAGTGAACATATTTACCACAATTAAAACACTTAACTTATTTTGTACCTTTATACTTTATTTTGTCCTTGTTCTTTCTACCACAGTTTAATTCATCATCACTGGATAACTCATTACTTGAATCTGACTTCTTACTATTTCTCTTATTTGTAACCTTGAAGGATGCTTCTTTTTGGGGGATAGACTCCTTTTTTATTCTCATCTCAAAAGTTATGAGAATTCCATGTAACTCATCCCTTGTCAAAATTTCAATATCTTTTGACTCTTCTATGGATGGAATCTTTTCACTATATCTCTTAGGGAGTGATCTTAAAATATTTTGACAAACATCTGTTTCTTCAAATTTAAACCCAAGTTCTTACATGGAGTTAAAAACCTCATCCACATGAAGTAAGTATGAACCAATATCTTCCTCATCCTTCATATTTGGGTCTTCAAATTTTTTCTTGTGATTTTGCAATTTTACCATTTTGACCTTTTTGTCTCCCTCATATAAATTTTTCAGTTTATCCCAAATATATTTTGTTGATGTACAATGCATAACTTTTACAAAATCTATTTCATGCAAACCATTTAAGATTATGTTCATTGCCTTTGAATTATTCATTTGTATAAGCTTACCATATTTATTTGTAGGTGGAGTAACTAGCAGTGTGTACCCATCCTTAACTACTTACCATGTATCATTTCCTAGTTACATTAGGTAAATATTCATTCTCACACTCTAGAATGCATAATTATTCTCATTGAACAATGGTTTCTTATTCCCTGAATATCCACTCTGAGAATCCATCTATGTTCCTATAAGCTTTTCCTTCAAGCAGTTAAACTCTTTCAGAGGAACCTGCTCTGATACCAATTGAAAAATACAAGCTTATACTGAGAGGTGGGGTGAACAATATAAGACCAACTTTTTATTTTTTTCCAAAATAATATTATCTAGTATTATCAATGGCAATATCAATAATAGTAATTAAATCAATGCATAAATCATCACACATAATAGAGACATCAAATTAACATCGTTCACCCAATGTGGGCTACTCCACAAAGAAAATATTTCACTAAAATTTTCTTAACAAATCTCTTGGGAATCCTTCCTTATTATAATGTTTATGGACCTCTGTACAAAGGAGATACCAATCCCCTAATAAAATTTGTGGACACCAATCCATAGGAGAACTCTTTCCCCTTTGTTGGTTCATGGATCTCTATCCACAGGAGAACTCCTTCTCCTCTACTCTAGCTGGTGATATTCTAGAAGACTACTACCTCCATTGCACTGGCTTGTGGATATCTCTCCACTAAAGACCTCTATCCTCACTACCCTGGCTAATGGATCTCTATCCACTAGAGACTACTATCCTTTGCTTTGTCACCTCTGAATATTATTCTAAGCTCTGCTCAATATCTATCTTAAATTTACACTAGACATTGTCCTTCGGTCTAGCACAAATCTTCTCACAAGTCTATCTCTAGTCTGGCACAAATATATCCTCAAATCTATCCTCAAGCCTTAACACAAAGCTTGATCTAATCATAAATCAACTCTACTAGATCTACTCCAATACTTAACTCAAATCTTGAACAAATCAATCAATCAACTTTACTCTCAATTCTTCTCAAATACTTACCTCAATTTTGTTCATAATTTCTCTCAAGAACTTGCTCAATCTACTCAATAAATCTTCACCAATACTTGACTCAAATATGTCCATAAGTCCTAACCAATACTTGCCTCTAATGTGCTTGTAATATTCCATAAAAGATCATATAAATATGTCCTTAAGCTTTCACAAAATCTCACTCAACATTGTCCTTAAGTCCCCTCTAGGACTTACTCAAATCTACTCACAAGCTTTCACAAAATATTTCTTAACTCTATCCTTAAGTCCCCTCTAATATCAATCAAAATAGTACACTAGCTTTCATAAAAGCTTATTCAAATCAATTGCAAAACTTGCATACACAAATCAACTTAATCCTTTTATAAAACCTCTTCAATCACACAAACAAGTTTCACTCAGAATCTTGTTTAACCATAGAAACATATAGAGAATGTTAAGAGACTCAATATTTTTCATGCTCACAAATCACTCACTTTCAAATCAATTCAGAAATAAGGTATAATTTATTTTACAAAACTTGAACTATCATTCCAATGCTTTCAATCAATAATGCTCAACCAACTTCACTCAACCAATCATTCAATGAAACACAACTTGCTTTAATTTTAAATATTAAATATTATAATATTATTAATTTATTTGAAGCCTGCTTCTCCTTCCCTGGGTCTTCATACTTTTAGACCTCTTTAGGCATATAATATTAAAAATAAATAGTATATCCTATTCCTTTAAACCTCTTCCTCACCTTTTGGAAAAACCACTTGATGACATTAATGACAACGAAACTTGGATATCAACCTCTTTACATCAATGACAATAAAACTTGCTCATATTTCCAATAATAAGTACTTTCAATTATTTGTTGATGACTAACTAAAAATGTTGTAGAGGGAGAAAATTGCCCTATCGTGTATGATTCTCAAGGCTAGATCCAAAAATAGAGAGAAAACCTTGAGGTGAACCATGGGGGTTACATTGTTCTCTACACTAGGGTGTGGAATATGGGGGAAGGATTCACCAGGAATGGATTTAAGGACTCGCTCCAAATCCATAGGATTTTTAGAAATGTTTGATGTATTAGATTCAATACAATCACCTATGTTTGGCCTTTATAGATCTATGCTATAAAATATAAAATACAATGCAGAAATATAGAATGCAAGAATACAAGAGCTAACCTTAGAATGATTCTTTCTTTGAATGCTTTTCTAACACTAGGGTTTTAGAATAGAAATAGAAGGCACTCAAAAATCAACCCAAATACTAACCAGGACACTTATCTTATCCAGTGGTTGATCCATGCTTTTATCCTTTGTCCAGCGATATTAACAATTCATGTTCCTACAAGATAACTTAGCAAAAACTTGGAAAATATAATCAATGTTAGGGGGCCTACTTAGGCCACTGTACAATAGTGCTTGGAGGTATAGAAATCAAGCCCCCTATGTACTTTTAGTTGACATTTTGAAAATAGAAGCAGAAATTGACCTTTGGAAGAAATCAAGAATATCAAAATACAATAGAATAAAATGATAGAACCACATAAAAAATGTAGCACTATGCCCTATATGCAGTCTATGATGCAAATGTAGGATCTGGAACAACTATTTACCCCCAAACATAGTCTAGGTAAAATTGCCCCTTGTAACAGGTGAGTGTGATATCGCACATATAAAATTGCATCTCGTAGAGACTTAGGTATGATTTCGTAGAAGCGAGGAAAAAAATCTTAGATCAATGCAAAATAACTAATGCATGATATAGAAAACCAAAACATGCATGTAGAAGAGCAAAATCACCTAGTTGACAATGCAAAAGCAAACATAAGGGTTGAGACCTCTCGAATAGTTGATATCTCTTGAGGGCTTCAACACAAATCCACCAAAGTAAGCAACAACAATCAACAATTCAATGCAATATAAAACAAATCAAACTTCACACTTGTGAGTTAGCTTGCTTGCAGGAGAAGAAGGATGTAACCACTTATCGAGCACTTAAAAAAACTTGTAAATAATAATTGTGATTTTGTCATTATAATTCAACATGCTCTAGAAATGATTTCAAACCTTCCTTATATAGTAGATTTAAAGGAAAAATGGATGGTAAAACTGAGGAGGGCTAATGTAAAATACGTTAGCTTTGAGGAATTAGGTTTTCCTTGGAGAAAAACCCTAAAATGTGAAATCGTACCCCATCAAGACTGATCATGATTTTTCTATGCAAAATTGTGCCCTATCAAGGTCAAGAACGATTTCACATAGAGAAAAAAAAGGATAAAATAGGGCGGAGAAGGCTAACCCTTTCCCTAGGCAAGTCTAGGGGGTCTCCCAGAGGGCTCAAGGAAGATTGCCCACTAACGTGGGTCAATTTTTCATGTCTACAATTTACCCCCTCTTTGAGGCATTTATGGCCTGATAAATGTGTCAAATAAAATATGTAAACACACACAAATAAAATATGGTAAGTAGAAGTGAGGTGGTTGGTTTAGAAGAAAGGAGTGGTGGGAAAATGGTGTTATTTCGAACACTTTCTTGTTTTGCATGCAAATCGAGGCATTAGGGACATTAATACCTCTTAGGCTAGGCTACCCCCTCGAGTTTTATGAGGGAGGATATATCCCTCATGAAAAATCAAAAAGACAAACACAAAAGAAGAAGGACAAAAATATATGAAAAAGATAAAAATAAATAGGCAAAAAATAAGGATAAAAGTGAAAAATGGGGTAAAACCCTAATTCATTTTTACCACGTAGAAGAAGAGAATGATCTCTAGAGAAAAACAGGATTTGGTGCTAGCAATCGCGAGGGGTGAGGTTGGCACGGAGGTAGAGCAGGCAGAGGTAGGGTCAAAAACCTTCCCAAAATTTTTTATTTTTTCAAAATTTTGCATGCTTTTGGGTGGTTTTTTGCCAAAAATCGAAAGTTTTTCTACATACAACTTGAGCATGATCTCGCGGTCTAGTCATGATTTTTTCATGGTCAGTAGTGGTGAAATCATACCCAATGATAAATATTAGGTATGATCTCATGAAATCTCACCTCACGGGGTATGATTTTGCCTTGGCAAAATTGCGGTCCTAAAAAACCAGGCACGATTTTGTCGAAGGGAAGAAAAAGAAAAAATAAAGAAAAGAACAAGGAGAAAAAGAAAAAACAAAATAAGAAAGATGCAAGCAAGCTACATCGTAAAAATGCAAAATATGATATTTAACAATGAATTTAAAAATTTTAATTTTAATTTTAATTTAATTATATTTATTGAGACTGATGAAAATTTTGCTATTTTTATGAATGCAACTTAGAGTACTCCACATCCATGAGTGGCAGGTAGGCTCCTTAGAGGTGGAGCTAGATGAACTTAAAAAGGTAGAGAAGGATACACTGGTATCAATTGGACTAGACCACATGGCTAGGATGCCTTGGGTTGAAGCGGACAAGGCACTACTGGCAGCTCTAGCAAAGAGATGGTATTTGAAGGTGTCTACCTTTTTGTTACCCACAAGGGAGATGAACGTCACACTAGAGGATGTGTGGCACATATTATGCATCCCCATCAGGGGGATGGCTATTTATAGAGCACACATGCATCCAACGACCTTGTAGTGATTTTCAATAGGCTAGACCCATCGAGTGCGAGAGAGCACTATATTTGTAGATGACCTAGTGGGGTGTTATAGGGCAGATCCACTGATGACCATGCTCTATGGGGTGGTGTCAGGATTACTAATGTGCCATACTAGTAGGTGATATCTTCCATGGATTATGGTGGGTGTAGTAGCAGGCATACGACACTAGAGTTATTGGTTCACACGAGGTCCATATGTGTTGGCTTACTTGTATAAGATGTATAATATCATGTACAAGTAGCATATATGGATAGTGTGCATGATTTTACTCTAGGTATGGATCTAGGAGTACATGGTGATGCATAGACTAGATACACTACCAGGACCATTGCCTAGTCCAAAGTGACCAACAATTTATAAATGGTCTAGATCCCTAGAGCGGGTCATGAAGCCATACACTGGAAACCTGTCACTAGCGAGGTGGGTAATAGATGAGTTAAGGGATGTCAATATTGTATGGCAACCCTAGAATCTACACCAAGGATGGGCTAAGGATAGGATGAATCTAGATAATATTAGGAGGATCAGATGGCTAACCATGGAGAGAGGGGAGCCAAAGGTCTTCTAATTTGATAGAGTCCTATGATAGTTCGGTATCTCATAGGAATCCTAGAATTGGGAGATTACTAATACCAAAGAGTATACTAGGACCCATTAGGAATCAGATATGAGCTATACTTGGATAGGTGGATAGAGGAGGACTTGGATGATCCTCCTTACAAGGATATATTATGGACATTGCACAACTTACCCCAAAATTGGGGACCCACCTTAAAATTTTATTTTTTGGGATTTTGGTTGTCTTTGAGTGATAGTTTGATTTGTTTTCTTCCCTTAAGTTTGATTTTGAAGAACACAAGATTATATTGAGGGGGGGTGAACAGTATAAGATCACTTTTTACTTTTCTTTACAAATAATATTATCTAATATATTAATGGCAATATCAACAATAGTAATCAAAGCAATGAAAAAATCATCACACACAATAGAGATACCAATTTTACATGGTTCACCCAATGTGGGCTACTCCATGAATAAATCTCTTGGGAATCCTTCCCTATAATTTTTATGGATCTCTTTCCAAATGAGACATAAATCCCTTAATCAAGTTCATGGATCTCTATACATAGGATAACTATTTCTCCTCTTCCTGATTCATGGATCTCTATCCATAGGAGAACTCCTCCTTTGCTTTGGTTGGTGATATTCTAGAAGACTACTACCTCCATTAAACTAGCTTGTGGATTTCTCTCTACAGAAGACCTATGTCCTCACTCAGAAGACTTCTATACTCGCTACCTTGGCTAATGTATATTTATCCACTATAGACTATTATCCTCTGCTTTTTCACCTCCAAAGCTTGCTCTCACCTCTATCTCAAATCTGCACAAAACACTGTCCTTCAGTCTAGTACAAATCTACTCACAAGTCTGTCTCAAATCTTCACTAAACATTATCCTTCGGTCTAGCATAAATATTGCTCACAATTTTTTCACTGGTATGGCACAAATCTACCCTCAAATATGCACCAAAAATTGTCTTTATTATGGCACAAATTTGTCCTCAAATCTGCATCATACTTTATCCTTAAATTTATCCTCAATCTTTAACACAAAGCTTGATCTAATAACAAATCAATTCTGCTATATCTGTCCAAATACTTAACACAAATCTTGAACAAATCAATCAATAAAATTTTCTCACAAGTCTTCTCAAATACTAACCTCAAATCTATCCACAAGTCCACTTAATAACTTGCTCAATATTCTCTCAAGTCTTCACTAAGACTTGTCTCAAATCTGTCCAACAAGTCCACTCAAGAACTTGCTTAATATGTTCTCAAGTCTTCACTAAGACTTATCTCAAATTTGTCCAACAAGTCCACTCAAGAACTTGCTCAATTTGCTCTCAAGTCTTCACTAAGACTTATCTCAAATATGTCCAACAAGTCCACTCAAGAACTTGTTCAATATTCTCAACAAGTCTTCACCAAGACTTACCTTAAATCTTCTCAACAAGTCCTCCCTAGAACTTGTTCAATATGCTCAACAAGTCTTCACCAAGAATTATCTCAAATCTAATTGTAAGTTTCCACAAAATCTCACACAAATATATCCTTAGGCTTTCACCAAATCTTACTCAACTCAGTCCTTAATTCCCCTCTAGGAATTACTCAAATCTACTCACAAGCTTTCACAAAATATTTATTCAAATCAATTGTAAATTTGCATACAAAACTCAACTTAATATCTTACAAAAAACCTCTTCAATATCACAAACAAATTTCACTCATAATATTGTTTAACCAGAGAAACATATAGAGAATGGTAAGAGACTCAATATGTTTCACACTCACAATTCACTCTATCACTTTCAAACTCTCTTTGAAATCAATTCATAATAAGGAATAATTAGTTTCACAAATCTTGAACTATCACTCCAATTCTTTCAATCACTAATGCTCATTTAACTTCATTCAACCATTCACTCAATGAAACACAACTTTATTACAAACCCTAACCAAGTGTTTCACTAAACTTCCAATAACTCACACTATGGAACTCAAACCTTGACTCAATATGATTCCAATTTTCACATAACAATGATACTCATGTTCTTTCACAAACCCTAGTTCAAGATAGTTCTCAATTTCACATAACAATGATAATCATGATCTTTCAACAAACCTAGTTCAATATAGTTCTCAATTTCACATAACAATTATACTCATGATATTTCAACAAACCCTAACTCACATAATAATGATACTCATACTCTTTCACAAACCACAAACCATGCATATGAAAACTCACTCAAACATTTCCAACAATGCTTATCAAAAAATCCTTTTCACTCCAACTTTGTATTTCATAATTTTTCACTCATAAGGAAGATGTGCCCATACCTTTTATTTTGATGGAGATATGTCTTCAAAACCTATCTTAATCACAATCAAAACCTCTTTGCCAATTTCAAGGTTAGGGAACAACAATCTATCTCAAAATCTCCACTCAAAATTCTCCTCAATATTTATTTCACCATACAAAAATAAAGTCTCAAGTACACCTTATAATCTCCAAAATTTTCAAAATATAACTAGAAAAGGTTCAATTAACTCACTTTCACAATAATTCACTTCAGAATTTTAATGCATAAAATAATCAAAATAACTCCCTTATATCTCCCTACTCAAAAATGCATTATCAAATAATCAACACACCTTTCCAAAAAAAATTCAATTCACTTTTAAGCAAAAATTAAATCTTCCTCAATATTCAAATAAAATATATCTTAATCATCGTATATCTCCCAACTTAAAAATTACATTTCAAAATAATTAACACCTCTTATCCAAAAATAATGCAATTCACTTTTAAACCACAATTAAATCCTTCACAAAATTTAACTAAAAAAAAAATTCTTTAATAACCTTATATCTCCCAAGGTGCTCACAATACAACCTTAGACCACATGCACATTACAACAAAATATTTAAAGTACCTTTGCACACTCCTCATTGAGATTCGATCTCAGGTCAAGCTATCACCTGTGCCCTAGCTGTGCCCTAGTTGTCACATAATCTAGGTGCTCACATGGGAGGTAAAAGCATTTTGAACGCTTTGTTTCTTTGACCAGTGCCAAAGCCAATAAAAAAGACTTTTTCCCATCACATACGTTGAGACTCGAACGTGGAACCTCTGCTTACCTTGCACCTTACACACCAACAACTTGCCACTAGCCCAACCGATTTTTTGGTGACAAGGCTTTATGCCTTGGTCAATTTGTCCTTCACGTTTTTCGGTTGCATTAAAAAATAATATCCTCTTGTCTTATGTGCTCACAAACTTTCGCATTCCACTCTCAATAATCGCATATGCATTAATATTTAGATACTTTATTTTGTGAGGCAAGTCTTATGGTATTTATGCCACATTCCAGTTTCCTTCGAACATCGATAGGGGAAGAAAAAATTAAATTGAATTTGCACCCAACCCTAATTTGAGTTTAATAATTTTATTTTATAAATTAATTTATAATATAAATATTATAAATAATTTATTGACAACCTTAGGCTTTATCTTTAAACCTTTAATATTATAATAATAAATATTATAATATTATTTCCTTTGAGCCTAGGTATTTTTCTTTTTCAATCTGACCACCTTTAATATTATAATAAAAATATTATAATATTATTTCCTTTAGGCTTGCTTTATTTTTAAACCTTTAATATTATAATATTATTTCCTTTGGGCCTAGGTATTTTCCTTCTTTCAGGGAATTTAACCATCCTTTTGACCAATCATGTGAGGCTTTTAAACCAAATCTCTTGGGCTTAAAAAATAAATATTTTAACCCTTATTTTGCCAAATGCTTGCACTGATCACTGAAACTAACTCTCGACATCATGACAACACAAATACTCAAAATTTTCAACAACCTCCCCCTTTTTCATTGATAGCAACCCTTTTTCTGTAACCATTCCATTTTTATTTTTCCAAAATTGCTCCCCTGAGAAACTGCTCCCCTTGACTGATTGCTCTCCCCCTAACACAAATATCTCCCCCTTTGTCGTCAATGGCAAAGAGCCACCTATGGGGCTTGGGACTAAATATAAGACTCTTAGCTCAGCCCCTTCCCAACCTCCTCTCATTGAGGTGGGAGTATCTCTACTCCCAACATACACTGTTAATATCACTTATAACACTTAATATTGTGATTATTTGAAGGTGTAAATGTCTTGTAGTTCCTCCTGATGAAGCCATATCCATTTATATCATGAATCCTGCAATTTACTACTTTATGACAAAACTGATTACAAGAGTAGCAATACCCTTGAAAGAGATGCCCATTTCTAAAATTTCTATTGGTGAAACCATATCCCTATCTTTCATGTGTCCTACACTGCGTAGCCTTGTGTCCAAACCTATGACATGAGAAGCAACGCCCATTGAAGGAACCTTGCTTTGACCCCATTGGTCTCTTAGTCTCTTCTTTCTTGTGATGTTTCATGTTCCATCTGTTCCTCATTTGTGCATTGTTACTTTGCTTCTTTAACTTTCTATTTGCCAACTTATCCTTAGAAGTCCCACTTTCTCTTTAACTCTCTTCTTCTAAAGCTTCTTCTTCTTTGGAGCTTGAGATTGACTCATCTCCTTGTCCTCTATATTCTTCTTCAAAACCAACTCATGTCTTGTTTGATGAGAATATTTGTACCTTGATAATCTTATCCAAGTTATTTGAGCTTCTCCCAAACCTGTGTAGATTTTATCTAGACTCTTTTGCTTCCTTTCTTAATTAAGCTACCTCTTGCTCTAATCTTTCACATTCTAAAACCTTTGTCTCTAAATTCTCTTTAAATCTCCTTGTCTTAGCTATTGATTTGGTTAGATATTCTATAAGCTTTCCTTTCTCTTCATCACATTATTTAAATTGAAGCTTGAGTTTTGAATTCTTCTTTCTTACCTTCCTTAATTCCTTAAGAGCATAAATAAGCTCACCCTGAAAATCAAATTCTCCTTCCTCTTAATTTTTTGATTCTTCCTCTATTATTTTATCTTCAAGATCATATTTATTCTTTTCGTATTTATTTCCACTATAAGCACTTCCTTCTTCTTCTATTGCCATAAGAAGAATTTCATCTTCTAGACCTTCAAGAGCATATTCATATTCATATTCACTCAAAATGAACCCATTTCTTGTACAACTATCTTCAATATGACCAAAGTTTCCACACCTAAAACACTTGAGAATTATTGGTGTCCTTTTTACTTTTTTCTTATCATCTTCTTTTTCTATTGTTAGAAATAGAATTTCTTCTTCTTTATTATCTGAGGACCTGTCATCACTATAACTTGAACTCTTGTTTGCTTTATCTGCATAAAAACTTTTCTTATGACTTTGGAAAAACTTCTTTTCATGCTTATTTTTTCCATACCTATTTTTCTTTTGGTACCTAAATTTTCCTGCGTCCCTGTTCTTATGATGATGTTTCTCATTACCACTACTATTTCCAGATTTTAGACAATCAGACAATCAGATGCATAGTGACCATATTTACCACATTTGAAACACTTAACTTATTTCATACCTTTGTGCTTTCTTGTTTCCTTGTTCCTTCTGGCATAGTTTGCTTCTTCATCACTGGATGACTTATTACTTGAATCTGACTTCTTACCCTTTGTATTCTTCGTAACTTTGAAGGTTGCTTCTTTATGGGGAATAGAGTCCTCTTTTATTCTTATCTTAAAAGTTGTGATAGTTCCATGTAATTTTGGACATTTTGAGGAATGTTAGTTTTCATTGATGTCAAAAGGTTCTAAGAAGAATTGCATTTTGATTGGTTCCAAAAGAGCTTCATGGGAAGCATGATCAAAGGTTTTTATGAAAACCATGGTGGGAAAAAAACAAATATTAATTATCCATGATGGGAAAAAATAAAAGGTTTTTATTAAAAACCAAGGTGGCTTTTCATTTGGTTTAAAAATCCCAAAGATTAATTATTTATTTAATTTATAGTATTTAAATTCCAACGAGAATTTAAATTATTATAAATAAATAATAATTAAAGTTAATTCAAATATTCGAAATTCAAATTTCTAATGCGCTGACGTGTGATAAATTTCCTCCATTCGTGTATAAAAGGTGGATCGTTTCACCTTAGAAAGTACCAAGCTTATTTTTTACTTAATGCTCCTGAATCCCCTATGAAAGGTATCTCCGATATTCATGCGATTAAAGATCTACGACTAGTGGACAGTGTGTGGTGTTCGAAGGAGGTCAACGTGTGTGAAGAAGAGCATAAGCTGAAGGAAGCTCCACTTACTTTACGTGGGAATTTCTAGCCCATGTGGTGGACTCCAAAGCACTAAGGTGCTTAGGCTAGTGGATACGGCAGTTCGATTCTCGTCAAATCTCTTTTAGGGATCAACGAAAAGGTATGCACATTATTTGAGCATCGGGTTTTTCGAAGAAGGTTGTTGAAAAATTTAATTTAATTTTTGGCTTTATTAAATGGTTTTATAAAGTGACGTGGGAGTTATAAGGGATAGATAAAAGGTGTTTTTTCTTGGTAATTATTATTATTTTTAAATAATTAGGAGGAATAAGGAGTTAATTGTTTTATAAAGCCTTTTAATATATTTAGCTTATTGGAGAGATAAATGCTTTTAAATGTTGATTATTATTGAAGATGTTTTCTTGCCATTAAGAAGTGTTGAGAAAGTAATTATTTTGAAATTATTTTCTGGTGGTGGATATTATTTCAACTGGGAGATTATAAGATGCAATTGGGCATTTATTTCTATGTGTTGATGGATGTTTAATCAAGATGAAATAATAAGGTGTATTTGTGGGTTGCTATTTTTTTTGTATTGTCATATAACCTTCTTTGAGCTTGGCAAAGAAGTATTTGTGGTTGTGGCATATTTATGAGATCCCTCCATCATCAAGAAAAATGTATGAGCACATTATTCCATAATTGACTTAATTTATTGGTTTTCTGGAAAATAAGTTTGGAGTTAAAAGGATTTGATTAGGACTTCCTTATTGAGTGTGTTTGAGTTAATGCTTCAAGTTTTTCTGGAATAAGGAGTTGTTATTGAAACCTTTTTTTATAAGCATTATTGTTGAAGTGAGTTGTTAAGCAAAGAAATTGAACTAGGGTTTGCAAAGAACATAAGTATCATTGTTATGTGAGATTGGTTGATAAGTATTATTGAAAACATTTTGAGTGAGTGTTCATATGCTTGGACTAGGGTTTGTAAGCAAGGATTATTTCATTGACTGATTGATTGAGTAGAGTTGGTTGAGTCTAGTCAATTGGATGTGTGAAGTGATTGTTCAAGTTCCATAAAACAAACTATTCTATATTTTGAATTGAATTAAGAAAGTGATTGAGTTGAAGCATATTGAGTCTCTAACAATTCTCTGTATGTTTCTAAAAGAGTGATTGAAAGTGATTGAGCATTGTGATGAGTATAGGGCATATTGAGTCTCTAACAATTATCTTTATGTTTCTATAATATTGGAAAAGTTCTAGTGTGGACTTGTTGAGAAAATTTAAGGTAAGTCTTTGAGAAGACTTGTGGACATATTTGGGTAAGCTTTTGTGAAATCTTACAATACATATTGAGAGCAGATTTGGATAAGTTCTTGAGAGGACTTATTGAGAAGATTTGGATAAGTTCTTGAGAGGACTTATTGAGAAGAGTGGACAAATTTCTAGAGAGGACTTGTGGATAGATTGGTGTGATCTTTTATGGAAGCTTACAAGGCATATTTGAGATAAGTCTTTGAGAAGACTTGTGAGCAAAGTTGATTGATTGATTTGTTCAAACCTTGAGTTAAGGTTTAGGGTTGATCTAATCGAGTTGATTTGAGATTAATTCAAGCTTTGCATTAAGGCTTGAGGATAGATATTGAGGATATATTTGTGCTAGACAAAAGGACTATGTTTAGTACAAATTCAAGGATAGATATTTTGTGCAGATTTGAGGACAGGTTATGCCAGACCAGAGATAGAGATTGAGGATAGATTTGTGCTATACCAATGGATTGTGTTTAGTATAGATTTCAAATAGAGATTTGGAAGTGGCAGATTATAGAGGACAATAGTATCTAGTGGATAGAGATCCATTAGACACAGTAGTGAGGATAGATGTATTCAGTGGATAGAGATCCATTAGCCAGAGCAGTGGGGGTAACAGTTCTTCTAGAAGATCACCAGCTAGAGAAAAAGTAGAAAGGAGTTCTCCTATGGATAGAGATCCATGAGCTGGATTTAGGGGATTGGTGTCTCCTTTGGACAAAGGTCCATAAAAATTGTAATAGGAAAAGTATTCCCAAGAGATTTATTGAGAAAATATTAGTGAAATATTTTCTTTGTGGAGTATCCCACATTGGGTGAACCACGTTAAATTGGTGTCTTTATTGTGTGTGATGATTATGGATTGCTTTGGTTACTGCTATTGATATTGCTATCTTTACATTGCATAATATTGATTGGAAAGAAGAGCAAAAAGTGGTCTTATACTGTTCACCCTCCTCTTAGTATAATCTTATGTTCTTCAATTGGTATCAAAATTGGTTCCTTCAAAAAATGTTTAACAGCTTGAAGGAATATAGAACACAAATGGCAAAGAAAGGTAAAGGTAAAACCATGAGATACAAGAAGAAAAGAACACACATGGTCATGAAATAAAAATATTATGAATTTGATATTGTTGTTTTGGAAGGAAAAATAGAAATATATTCAAGAGATGAATCAAGCAGTGGAGAAAATATCATATTGATAAAGTTTTATACTAGATGTAGGAATACAGGTCACCATGCAGTTTATTGTCCACAAGAAGGTGAAGAATATTTTGTTTATGGTCAACTCGGTCATGATGTAGGTTATTGCAATGGTTTTAGTAGTGGTGAATATGAAGATGATTTTATCAAAACTAAAGTCCTAGAGGTTGGTTTAAAAAAGGATAACAGAGACAATCAAAATAGGTATGAATAAGAAATTATACTTTCAGTAATAGAAGAAAATACTCCTATTGAAGAGAGAAATTTAGAAAAAAAATGTGGAAACTACTCTTAAGGAACTTGTTAAGTTGAAAAATGGTAACTTAGAATTAAAAGCTCAAATACGAGAGGATGAGAAATATAAGACAAATATTCTACAATATATATCTGACTTGAAATATAAGGTTGAAAAGACAAGGAGAGTTGAAAAGGTATGTTTGAACAGTCAAAGGTAAAAGAGCTAGAATGTGAAAGACTTATTGTTGATCTTGAAGAATTAAAAAGGGAGAACTCAGGATTAAGGGTTCAACCTCAATAATATGAGAAAACAAAAGCAAAGTTTCTACAAGAGCTCACTAACTTCAAAATTAAGGTTGAAGAGGCAAGGAAAATAGAAGAAGGTATGGCTAAAAAATTAAAGACAAAATATAGGCAAGACACATGAAATACAAGAAAATAGGAATTTCAAAAATAGGTAGCTTTTCCACGGGTATTTCTACTCATATAATCAGTTTGGTCACGAGGCAATGAATTGCAGGGTTCATGATAAAAAATGATATGGCTTCACTAGGAGAGATCCTAAGATATTTGCACCTCCAAGGAATAATAACATTAAGTTTTATAAGTGCAATAATTATAGACACACAACAAAGTGGTGTAGAGCAGATATTCTAGAATCAAGTATGAACAGGAACAAGAATAGGAACAAGAATATGGATATGAACAGGAATAAGAACAAGAACAGAAATAGGAATATGGATATGAACAAGAACAAGAATAGGAATATGGATATGAACAAGAAAAGGAATAGGAAAAGGAACAAGAATATGGACATGGACAAGAACATGGATATGGAAAGGAACAATTAGATAAATCAGAAGGATAAGATAAGAAGAAAAGAGGATAAAGGTAAATGCTTTCTGGGAGTAGAAATACTCCCACCCTAGAATTAACCAGCTCAAGAGGAGGTGGTGGAGGGGCTAAGATAATTCTTAGACCCGAGCCCCAAAGGTGACCCTTTGCCATTGATTTCAAAGGGGGATATATTTTAGTAAGGGGGAGATATTTGGTATTTGATCAAAGAGGAGAGATTTGACAAGAGCATTGAGCAAGGGGAGCAATGTCCCAGGGGGAGCAGAACCTAGAAAAGGTTAAGTTTCTGGTAAAAATAAATCGGGTTGCCATCAATGACAAAGGGGAATATTGTTGGACATTTTGATGAAATGTTAGTTGTCATTGATGTCAAAATGTTCTAAGAAGAATTGCATTTTTATTGGTTCCAAAAGAGCTTCATGGGAAGCATGATCAAAGGTTTTTATGAAAACCATGGTGGGCAAAAATCAAAGATTAATTATCCATGATGGGAAAAAATAAAAGGTTTTTATTAAAAACCAAGGTGGATTTTAATTTGGTTTAAAAATCCCAAATATTAATTATTTATTTAATTTATAATATTTAAATTCCAAAGAGAATTTAAATTATTATAAATAAATAATAATTAAAGTTAATTCAAATTTCTAATGCGCCAACGTGTGAGAAATTTCCTCCATTCATATATAAAAGGTGGATCATTTCACCTTAGAAAGTACCAAAATTATTTTTGATTTAATGCTCCTAAATCCCCTGTGAAAGGTATCTCTGATATTCGTGCAATAAAAGAGTTGTGGCTAGTGGACGACGTGTGGTGTTCGAAGGAGGTCAATGTGTGTGAATAAGATCATAAGGTGAAAGAAGCTCCACTTCCTTCATGTGGGCATTGCTAGCCCACGTGGTGGACTCCCAAGCACTAAGGAACTTAGGCTTGTGGAGATGACGGTTTGATTCTTGTCAAATCCCTTTTATGGATCAATGAAAAGGTATGCACATTATTTGAGCATCGGGTTTTTCAGAGAAGGTTGTTGAAAATTTTAATTTAATTTTTTGCTTTATTAAATGGTTTTATAAAGTGACATGGGAGTTATAAGGGATAGATAAAATGTGTTTTTTCTTGGTAATTAATTTTGGTTAAAAATAGTTAGGAGGAATAAGGAGTTAATTGTATTATAAAGCCTTTTAATATATTTAACTTATTTGAGAGATAAATGCTTTTAAGTGTTGATTATTTTTTTGGTATTAAATTAAAGAGAGGGTTTTGAAAGGGTCCCCACAACCTTATACATACAACCAAACTCTCAACCATAATAACAATATCCAAAATATTATACCTATTAGGAATAACCGAGAGAGTTAAATTCCTAATAACCATAATGATTTCAGAGAGAACTTAGAAAAGCATAACACTTTGAAGGTAAAACAAACTCTAACAAACTTAGGTAAAAGGGCAAAGCAAGACTAAACACCCCTTCCAACGAGAGCCAAAGGGATGTTCGACTCCTTACAAAAACAAAGCATCATGAGCCTCTTTCCTAGAAAGGGAGACTATGTCATTCGGGACATCATTTTTCCACACAAAAAAAGTAGCATAGTGGACACCACGGTTGGCCAGCATATCGACTAGTGCATTCCCCTCACGGAACACATGGCGATTTTTCACCTGTTCAAAAGCGTATAGCAATCTCCTAGCTTCGGAAATAATATTGAGAACGTTCCAGCTAGGTGTACACTCCCCTTTGAGCATCTTGATTATGTTCAATGAGTCACCTTCGATTTCCACATTTTGACAGCCAACATCTGCTAACAATTTCACCCCCATATAAGTTGCATGAGCCTCCATGAAGTGTGAATATTGGGAATCAAGGGGTTCATAAAATTCCATGAGGATGTCACCATTATTGTTTTGCACAACATAACTTGCTCCAGCCTTGTTGGGGTTACCCTTTGAGGCCCCATCGAAGTTGATTTTCATCCAATTGGGAGTTGGATGGTCCCACTTAATTCCTACTCTAGGATCAGGTTCTAGGGGGGTGAGGAAGAAGGCTCCAATCCAATTTAAATTCCAAATCAACATCGTCGGAGGAGGAGTGCCCCTTGGGTTGTTTACCCACAAAGGCAACCAAGACATTCTCTGAAGCTCTATTAAAGATCTTAGTACCCACCCTGACAAAATCGATCTCAACATCATTAAAATCATAGGCATTTCGTTCTTTCCACACCCCCCACCATGCATGGGGAAACATAATTTTCCACAACCAATATAGTTGTTGGGACACGAACGACAAAAACCATTGAAGGATGTTGTCCATCAACGTACCTGGAAACACCCAATAAATGTTAAACCAATTAAAACTAAACATAAATACCTGCCATGTGAATTGGTAGCAAAGAAACAGATGTTGTGTGGATTCCTTGTCCGATTTGCATAGAAAGCATCTGTTCACCATAATGCGACCCCTATTTCTAAGATTCGCCAAAGAAAGTATTTTATTTTGAGCCTCCAGCTAGAAAAAATATTGATATTTGGGATTAGTCTTTTAATCCAAATAATATTCACTATAAAAGTAGCCTTGTCTTTTGGGAGAAGGAAGGAATAAGCTGATTTCATAGTAAAGTCACCTTCAGCTTTCCCGCTCCATATCAAACGTTCTATGGAATCGTCCTGTTTGATCACATACCTATTAAGTTCCACTAAAAGTCTCTTCCAACTGACCAAATAATTTTGGTTGGACACCCAATAAGGATGAGAATTCCATGAACACCTACCATTGATAATAGGCATATATTGGGAAATCCAAATTTTGCCTTCCTCCATCACTTTCAAAGTAAGAGCCCTGATATTTGGATAATCCAATAACGACTCTTCCCTCAACCAATGGTCTTCCCAAAACTTGATGTTTCTCCCATCACCAATGATCCACTTGCTTTTAGCCTTCACAAAATCCCTGATCTTCGTTAAGCTTCTCCAAAAATTGAGCCTCTTAGGGAGAGATCATCTGACAAGAAAGAATTAAATCCGTATTTTGCTTTAAGGATAGAACACCAAGGTCTATCGGCGTTCAAAGCAACCAACCATCCTAATTTACCAACCAGGGCTCTATTCATAAGTTATGCTCTTTTCAAATTAATAAGGACATGAAATAAATGGGTATGCTCTAGAGCATACTTTGAACAAGTACCAACTTCCCTACTTGGCTCAACAACACCCCTTTCCAAGAGGCTATTTTACGTTGGATTATTTCAATCAAAGGGTCCCATAGTGAGTCTTTCATTATTCCCACAAAGAGAGGCAGTCCAAGATATGTATTTAGCAATGTGGCAATCCTATAATTGAGTATATTCGCAATATTTGATTGCCTGAATTTTAGAGTGTTAACAAAGTAGAGGAAGTTGTTCGCAAAGTTGATCTCCTAACCAGTAGCCCTCTCATAACACAATAAGATATTTTTAATATCTCGGGTGAAAAATACCGATGCACCACTAGCAATCAGAGTATCGTAAGCAAATTGGTGATGATATACATGCAGACATGGGAGAGTTGTATGAAGACCCACCTCCCCACTCAACCTTCCAATTGCTCTCCCCAAAGCCTCTACCACAAAGAGGAAGAAGAAGGCAGAAATAGGATCGACTTACCTCAAATCGTGGTGACACTTAAAAAAGCTAGACACCGATCCGTTCACTAGAATGGAGCACCAAACTAAAGAAATGCAAGCCAAAATAAGGGTGACCCATCGATCACTAAAGCCAAAATTCCTCATCACCTCTTGTAATAATGGCCACGTCACTTTATCATAAGCATTACTGATGTCGATCTTTAAAATGAAAGCCTCTCTACCACTATACTTGACCAAATGAAGAAGCTCATGCATGACAATAATGCCATCTAAGATTTGTCTACCCGGCTCAAAGGTGCTCTGAGTCATATCAGTGAGATTCAAAAGCAAAACCTTGAGTCTATTAGACAAAGCCTTAGAGAGGAATTTATATAAATAATTGCACAGACTGATTGGTCTAAAATCCTTAAATGACGAGGCGAAATCCTTTTTCAGAATTAAGGCAATCAACATGGCATTCAGGGATTTAGGAATCTCCACCAATATTTGGGCTTCTATCAAAGCCTTTGCCACCTCAGACCCATAAATATTCCAATATTTCTAAAAGAACAATGGAGGAAATCCATCAGGTACCAAAGCCTTTAAAGGCCCCAGCTCCTTAACATCATTAAATATTTCATTATCTATGAGTGGGACCTCCAAACCTGTGTTCATTTCCTCAATCACCAACGTACAAATGGCATCTAACATAACACATTCTGCCACAAAATCCCAATCTTAGGGGGGACCAAGAAGAGAACTGAATAAATTGACAGCCTCCAGTTGAATTTCCTCGCTCTTCTTGATAGAGTTGCCATCCTCCTTAATAATCTCCACTATTCTATTCCTACTCCTTCGCCACATGGTGGACGCATGAAAGAACCATGTATTCTTGTCACCTTCTCTTAGCCATAATTCTCTCAATTTTTGCTTCTAGTGTAACTCAATATCTGCTTGTTTGTTATGATAATTGGCTAAGCACTCCCTTTCCTCCCTTAATAACACCTCATCGAGTCCCTGTGACTCAATATTTTTCTCTATTTCAATGACCTTTTTTAAATCTTCCAGCTCCCTAAATATATTACCATACACGTTCTTTTTCCACCATTTTAATTGATGATGAAGCCTTCAAATTTTTAAGGTAACTTTAAAAAGGCCCGATCTCGGTGCTTCCTCATCCCACCATTTTTTCATGCAATATTCAAAGTTAGGGAAGTTGCACCACATTGCTTCAAAGCAGAAGGGTCTCAAAACAAAAGAATATTTTTCAACAATATCAAAAAGGAGAGGATTATAATCTGAGCCCACTTTGGGCAAGATGGAAAGCACCGCATCCCAAAATAAATTGAGACTTACAGATAAAACTAGCACTCTATCCAGCTAACTCAGGATCAAACCATTACCCGACCTCCTCTAACTCCATGTAAAATTCCCCCCTTTCAAATCCACATCTCATAATTCTACAAAAGATATGAAATCCGCTAGGTTAGTAAGACTGCACTCTTCAGGGCCACTTCCACCCCTTCTCTCTGAAGGATATAGAGGGGAGTTAAAATCTCCAATCACTAACCAATGTTCATGAATGAAGGTTTGACATATTTCTAGAAACAACTACTAGAAATATCTCCTTTCATAAGTGGAATTCAGAGCATATATATTGGAGACCACCCAATGCCTTTGGGTTTTATTGCACTAGAAAAGAATATTTATCACTCTACGTGAAGCAAATATTACGTGCCCATAAAATTTATGTGAATTCCAAAAAAAATAGGAGTCCACCCGTTGTTCCCACAGCTTCACTAGCCATGAAACCTAATTCCTTCCATACTTCCCTTTGGATCAATCTCCATGACTCGACCTCAAGCTTTGATTCTTGAATGCATAACAGATCAGGGGCCAATTCTCTTCTTAGGGATGCCAATAAGCACTTCTTAGAGGAGCGATTAATCCCTCTTATGTTCCATGAGTAGATTTTCATGGGAATGGGGAACTCACTTTATCTCCACCACCTACCAACGAGCTCAAGAAACCATCCAAGCTCAATCATTTTTCACCTTCACCAATTTTTAGAACTATTCTAGATTGACCTTCGTTAGCCATAGACTCATTGGCCTTTATTTTTTTGCTTACTTTATACATAGGCCTTACAGGTTTATAGGCCTTTCCCAAATTCATTAAATTTCTTCTATGACTATGGGTTTTAGGGCCAGGAGAGCCCTTCTCCATTACCACTAGCTAAGGAGACAAGAAAGTAGGAGCCACATCCATCACTAAAGCTTTATTTTTTACCACAGAGGGGGAACAACCATCCACATGATTGGTCATGCCAAGATAGAAGGATAGACAATGAGCCATCGTGGATTGTGGGCATTCCCTTAAGGACTCCATCGAGATCGCCATCTGGGCTTTAGAGCACGATGGACCCAAGTCTTCTGCCAGAACATTTAGACACTCGAAAGAGTTGTCTAAGGGGATAGAAGCCTCTGCCATATTGACTTTTGGAAATAAGTTTACCTCTAGCCTATTAGAATTCTCCATTGCAATATCTAAACACAATAGTTTGACCAACTCCTCCTCCCTAACCACAGACACGAATGAAGGGGAAGAAAGAGGGGAAGCTAAATTTTGAAGAGCCACCAAAGGAGCAATGGCTTTGAAGATATCTATAAAAACTTATTCCATAAATAATGCATAAATAAATAACTTAGAATAAATGACACCACATAATGCACATATGATACATGAGATTTACCCTGGTTCACCCGATGTGGGCTACTCCAACAAAACAAGAGCCACTTCTCCTTGATATTATTATTCTCTTTCTTACCCAAAATGGGACATTATAATAAAATATAAAGGAAAATATCACAACCCTAAACCACTATGCGGTATTAGAATACAATGAACACAATATCATAGGCTAAACCACCCACACCTACCAACCACCCACCAACCGTGGGAGTCCTGGCAATTGCTCTGCTAATCGCTCCAAAAAAAAGGGGAAAAAAACCACCTTTGGCATGGCCAGGGGGTTCTACCGCCCCCTTGGATCCCCCTGGCACCCCCGGGGAGGGCTTCGCCCTCCTCTTCAAGAGCTTCACTCCTCTTACCCTCTCGTGCCTATTGTACGGTATTTCCTTGATAAAGGATGAGACACATCCAACAAGCTTCCTTGACTGACGGGGCAGCAAAAAATTCCTTCTTCCATATTCTTCACTTCTTTGAGGGGAAAGACCAAAAAAAATTGCTAACACCAAAAATAGAGGTCGGTATCTTCCCTTTCTCCACCATGGACACAAATCCTTGTGAGCGATGCACCCTTGTAGGGGCATCCTCCGACTTTCTTTTGCAATGCAAAGATGAATGACCTTTGCCCTCACAATCTGAACATGAAAAGCTATCATGTTCATAAATGATTACTTGCTCCCACCTTCCTACCAGAGATTTGATAAAAATATATTTTGGCAGCTCTTTGGACAAGTCCACGAGAACACTCAGGCGAACAAATTGCCTTTTATCTTTCAACATGGAAGAGGTATCAAAAGAGATAAATTTTCCAATTGCATTGGCAATCTGTTTGAATATGGATTCATGCCATAAATAGAGAGGAACTTTAGGAAGATGAATCCAAACTAAAACCATGTCCAATTTGTGAGTAGAAAGGTTAAACCCAAAGTCCCATTTCCTCAAATACAACCCACGCTTTCCAAAAAACCATGACCCCTCTTCCAACACCCGATCAACATCAGAGGGGTCCGATAGAGAAAAGAGAAAAAAGTTCCTCGAGAGAAGAGATAAACAGAGGCTGCCAGTTGGCTTCCAATGGGTGATGGCCCATCTATTTAAAGAATCAACATCCGGTCTACTCCTGAAGAATTTTCCCACTAAATTACCAAATAGATTCGCCAATAGATAAGACACAGTTGAGTTAGATACAAAGATTTTGAGTTGGGGATGAACGTCTACACCAATAACCCGATTGGATAAGTCTACACTCCCCCCATTCCTTTTGGGTGTAGCCTCCCCAATAGCTTGGCCACAAGGATTTTCCAAGGAATCTCTCCAGTTACTCCAGATCTTCCCCACTCGGATACTACATTTCATAAAAATCACACACTAGCAACGCAAAAGAGAGGACCGGATGAGAGAACCGCTCAAACAACCGCAAGAATCCAAACATGAATGCAAACTGATGAAAGCTAGCCCAAGATCCACCAGAGTGAAGAACCATAATTATTGCTTTTAAGTGTTGATTATCATTGAAGATGTTTTCTTTCCATTAAGAAGTGTTGAGAAAGTGATTATTTTAAAATTATTTTTTGGTGGTGGATATTATTTCAACTGGGAGATTATAAGGTGTAATTTGTCATTTATTTCTATGTATTTATGGATGCTTAATCAATATGGAGTAATAAGGTGTATTTGTGAGTTTCTATTTGTTTTGTATTGTCATCTAACCTTCTTTGAGCTTGGCAAAGAAGTATTTGTGGTTATGGCATATTTATGAGATACCTTCATCATCAAGAAAAATGTATAAACACATTATTCCATAATTGAGTTGATTGGTTGGTTTTCTGGTAAATAAGTTTGGTGTTAAAAGGATTTGATTAGGGCTTCCTTATTGAGTGTGTTTGAGTTAATGCTTCAAGGTTTTATGGAATAAGGAGTTGTTATTGAAACCTTGTTTTATAAGCATTGTTATTGAAGTGAGTTGTTGAGCAAAGAACTTGAACTAGGATTTGCAAAGAACATGAGTATCATTGTTATGTGATATTTATTGATAAGTATTGTTGAAAATATTTTGAGTGAGTGTTCATATGCTTGTTAAAGGGTTTGTAAGCAAGGATTATTTCATTGAGTGATTGATTGAGTAGATTTGGTTGAGCCTAGTCAAGTGGATGTGTGAAGTGATTGTTCTAGTTCCATAAAACAAACTATTCTATATTCTGAATTGAATTGAGAAAGTGATTGAGTTGAATCATATTGAGTCTCTAACAATTCTCTGTATGTTTCTAAAAGAGTGATTGAAATTGATTGAGCATTGTGATGAGTATAGGGTATATTGAGTCTCTAACAATTCTCTTTATTTTTCTATGATATTGGACAAGTTCTAGTGTGGAATTATTGAATAGATTTGAGGTAAGTATTTGAGAAGACTTGTGGACAAATTTTGGTAAGCTTTTGTGGAAGCTTACAATATAGATTGAGAGAATATTTGGATAAGTTCTTGAGAGGACTTATTGACCAGATTTGGATAAGTTATTGAGAGGACTTATTAAGATGAGTGGAAAAATTTCTAGAGAGGACTTGTGGATAGATTGGTGTGATATTTTGTAGATTCTTACAAGGTAGATTTGAGATAAGTCTTTGAGAAGACTTGTGAGAAGATTTGATTCATTGATTTTTTCAAATATTGGGTTAAGGTTTAGGGTAGATCTAGTCGATTTGATTTGAGATTAAGTCAAGATTTATGTTAAGGATTGAGGATAGATTTGTGCTATGCCGAAGGACTATGTTTATTATATATTTGAGGATAGATTTTGGTGCATATTTGAGGACAAGTTTGTGCCAGACAAGAGACAGATATTGAGGATAGATTTGTGCTAGACCTACGTATTGTGTTTAATACAGATTTTAGATAGAGCTTTGGAGTTGATAGAGTATATAGGATGATAGTATCCAGTGGATAGATATCCATTAGCTAGGTCAGTGAGAATAGGTGTCTTTAGTGGATAGAGATACATTAGCCAGAGCAGTGGGGGCAATAGTTCTTCTAGAATATCACCAGCTAGAGCAAAAGGAGAAAGGAGTTATCCTATGGATAGAGATCCATGAACTTGATTTAGGGTATTGGTGTCTCCTTTGGATAGAGGTCCATAAACATTGTAATAGGGAAAGGATTCCCAAGATATTTATTGAGAAAATATTAGTGAATTTTTTTCTTCGTGGAGTAGCCCACATTGGGTGAACCACATTAAATTGGTGTCTCTATTGTGTGTGATTATCTATGCATTGCTTTGGTTACTATTGTTTATATTTCTATATTTACATTGCATAATATTGATTGGAAAGAAGAGCAAAAAGTGGTTTTTATACTGTTCACCCCCCCTCTAAGTATAATCTTATGTTCATGTAACTCATCCCTTGTCAAAGTTTCAATATCTCTTGTTTCTTCTATGGCTGAAACCTTTTCACTATACCTTTTAGGGAGTGATCTTAAAACCTTTTGACAAACATTTGATTCTTCCACTTTAAACCCAAGTCCTTGCATGGAGTTAACAACCTCATACACACGAAGTAAGTATGTAGCAATGTCTTCCTCATCCTTCATCTTTAGGTCTTCAAATGGTTTCTTGTAATTTTGAAATTTTTCCATCTTGACCTTTTTGTCTCCCTCATATATATTTTTTAGCTTATCCCAAATCTCCTTTGTTGATGTGCAATGCATAAATTTTACAAACTCTATTTCACATAAACCATTTAAGATTCCATTCATTGCCTTTGAATTATTCAGTTGTAGGAGCTTACCATATTTATCTATAGGTAGAGTGGTTGGCGATATGTACCCATCCTCAACTACTTGCCATATATCATTTCCTAGTGCCATTAGGAAAATATTCATTCTCACACTCCAAAAAGCATAATTGTTCCCATCGAACAATGGTGCCTTATTCCCTGAAGATCCACTCTGAGGATCCATTTGTGTTCCTATAAGATTTCCCTTCAAGATATTAAACTCTTTCGAAGGAACCCGCTCTGATACCAATTGAAGAACACAAGCTTATACTAAGAGGGGGGTGAACAATATAAGACCACTTTTTACTTTTCTTTCCAAACAATATTATCCAATATATACAATGGAAATATCAATAGTAGTAATCAAAGCAATGCACAAATCATCACACACTATAGAGGCACCAATTTTACGTGGTTCACCCAATGTGGGCTACTCCACGGATAAAAATTTTTTCAAAAAATCTCTTGGGAATCCTTCCCTATTACAATGTTTATGGACCTCTATCCAAAGGAGACACCAATACCCTAATCAAGTTTGTGGATCTCTATCCATAGGAGAACTCTTTCTCCTCTACTAGTTTGTGGATCTCTATCCATAGGAGAACTCCTCCTCTGCTCTAGTTGGTGATCTTCTAGAAGACTACTGCCTCCACTATATTGGCTTGTGGATCTCACTCCATAGAAGACCTCTGTCCTCACTTAGAAGACTTTGTCCTCACTTCCCTAGCTAATGGATCTCTATCCACTAGAGACTACTATCCTCTACTTTTTCACCTCCAAATCTTGCTCTCATCTCTATCTCAAATATACACTAAACATTGTCCTTTGGTCTAGCACAAATCTTCTCAATACTCTGTCTCAAATCTGCACTAAACATTGTCCTTTAGTCTAGCACAAATCTTGCTCACAAGTCTATCTCTGGTATGGCACAAATCTATCCTCAAATCTACACCAAACTCTGTCTCTACTATGGCACAAATCTGTCCTCAAATCTACACCATACTCTATCCTCAAATTTGTCCTCAAGCTTTAACACAAAGCTTGATCCAATCACAAATCAACTCTGCTAGATCTGTCCCAAGACTTAACACAAAGCTTGAACAAATCAATCAATCAACTCTACTCACAAGTCTTCTCAAAGACTTACCTCAAATCTGTCCACAAGTCCTCTCAAAATAATTGTCTCAAATCTATCCACAAGTCCACTCAAGAACTTGCTCAATATGCTCTCAAGTCTTCACTAAGACTTGTCTCAAATCTGTCCAACAAGTCCTCTCAAGAACTTGCTCAATATTCTCTCAAGTATTCACTAAAACTTGTCTCAAATTTGTCCAACTTTCAAAGTCCTCTCTAGAACTTGTTCAATCTGCTCAACAAGTCTTCACCAAGACTTACCTCAAATCTGATTGTAAGCTTCCACAAAAGCTCACACAAATTTATCCTTAAGCTTTCACCAAAGCTTACTCAACTCAGTCCTTAAGTCCCCTCTAGGACTTACTCAAATCTGCTCACAAGCTTTCACAAAAGCTTTATTCAAATCAATTGTAAACTTGCATACAAAACTCAACTTAATCTCTTACAAAAAACCTCTTCAATAACACAAACAAGTTTCACTTAGAATCTTGTTTAACCAGAGAAACATATAGAGAATGGTAAGAGACTCAATATGTTTCACACTCACAACTCACTCTATCACTTTCAAACTCTCTTTCAAATCAATTTAGAATAAAGAATAATTTGTTTCACAAATCTTGAACTATCACTCCAATGCTTTCAATCACTAATGCTCAATCAACTTCATTCAACCATTCACTCAATGAAACACAACTTGCTTACAAACCCTAACCAAGTGTTTCACAAAACTTCCAACAACTCACACTATGGAACTCAAACCTTGACTCAAGATGATTCCAATTTTCACATAACAATGATACTCATGTTCTTTCCCAAACCCTAGTTCAAGATAGTTCTCAATTTCACATAACAATGATACTCAATCTTTCACAAACCCTATTCAATATAGTTCTCAATTTCACATAACAATGATACTCATGATCTTTCAACAAACCCTAACTCACATAACAATGATACTCATGATCATTCACAAACCACAAATCATGCATATGAAAACTCACTCAAACATTTCCAACAATGCTTATCAAACAATCCTTTTCACTCCAACTTTGCATTTCACAATTTTTCATTCATAAGGAAGATGTGCCCATACCTTTTGTTTTGATGGAGATATATCTTCAAAACCTATCTTAATCATAATCAAAACCTCTTTGCCAATTTCAAAGTTAGGGAACAACAATCTATCTCAAAATATCCACTCAAAATTCTCCTCAATATTTATTTCACCATACAAAAATAACAAGTCTCAAGTACACCTTATAATCTCCAAACTTTTCAAAATATAACTAGCAAAGGTTCAATTAACTCACTTTCACAATAATTCACTTCAAAATTTTAATGCATAAAATAATCAAAATAACTCCCTTATATCTCCCTACTCAAAAATGCATTATCAAATAATCAACACACCTTTCCAGAAATAATTCAATTCACTTTTAAGCCAAAATTAAATCCTCCTCAATCTTCAACTAAGACAAAAATAAAATATATCTTAATCACCTTATATCTCCCAACTTAAAAATTGCATTTCAAAATAATTAACATCACTTATCCAGAAATAATGCAATTCACTTTTAAACCACAATTAAATCCTTCACAAACTTTAACTAAAATAAAATTTTCTTTAATCACCTTATATCTCCCAAGGTGCTCACAATACAACCTTAGACCACATGCACATTACAACAAAAATTTAAAGTACCTTTGCACACTCCTCGGTGGGATTCGATCCCAAGTCAAGCTGTTGCCTGCACCCTAGCCGTGGCCTAGCTGTCGCGTGAGCTAGGTGCTCACGTGGGAGGTAAAAGTGCTTTGAGCGCTTTGTTTCTTCGACCAACGCCAAAGCCAAAACAAAAGGCTTTGTCCCTTCGCAGCCGTCGAGACTCGAACACGGAACCTCCGCATACCTTGCGCCTTACACACCAACAACTTGCCACTAGCCCAACCGATTGGTTGGTGACAAGGCTTTATGCCTTGGTCAATTTGTCCTTCATGTTTTTTGGCTGTATTAAAAAATTAATATCCTCTTGTCTTATGTGCTCACGAACTTTCGCATTCCACTCTCAATAATCGCACATGCATTAATATTCGAAGACTTGCTTTTTATGAGGTAAGTCTTATGGTATTTATACCATATGCCACTTTCCTTCGAACGTCGGCGGGGGAAGAAAAATTAAATCGAATTTGCGCCCAACCCTACTTTGGGTTTAATAATTTTATTTTATAAATTAATTTATAATATAAATATTATAAATAATTTATTGACAACCTTAGGCTTTAACTTTAAACCTTTAATATTATAATAATAAATATTATAATATTATTTCCTTTAGGCCTGCTTTATTTTTAAACCTTTAATATTATAATAATAAATATTATAATATTATTTCCTTTGGGCCTAGGTATTTTCCTTCTTTCAGGGAATTTAGCCATCCTTTTGACCAATCATGTGAGGCTTTTAAACCAAATCTCTTGGGCTTAAAATATAAATATTTTAACCCTTCTTTTGCCAAATGCTTGCACTGATCACTGACACTGATTCTTGACATCAATGACAACACAACTACTCAAAATTTCCAACAATCTTCCCCTTTGTCATTGATGGCAACCCTTTTTTCTGTAACCATTCCTTTTTCCTTTTTCTAAAACTGCTCCCCCTGACTTAATGCTCTCCCCCTAACTCAAATCTCTCCCCCTTTGTCATCAATGGCAAAGGGCCACCTATGGGGCTTGGGGCTAAATATAAGACTCTTAGCTCAGCCCCTTCCCCACCTCCTCTCATTGAGGTGGTTAATTTTGGGGTGGGAGTATCTCTACTCCCAGCATACATTGCTCTTTACCTTTTTCCACCTTCTTTCTCAATTGATCCTTCTGATTCCTCTGAATATTCCTTTTCTTGCTTGTCTCTAGAAATTTTTCTCTACACCACTTAGCCATATGCCCAACATTATTGCACTTATAACACTTAATGTTGTGATTCCTTGAAGGTGCAAATATCTTGTAGTTCCTCCTGGTGAAGCCATATCCATTCCTATCATGAACCCTGCAATTTATTGCTTTATGACCAAACTGATTACAAGAGTAGAAATACCCTTGAAAGAGATGCCCATTCCTAAAATTTCTATTGGTGAAACCATATCCCTGTCTTTCATGTGTCCTACACTGTGTAGCATTGTGTCCAAACCTATGACATGAGAAGCAACGCCCATTGAAGGAACCTTGCCTTGACCCCATAGGTCTCTTAGTGTCTTATTCCTTGTGATGTTCCTTGTTCCAATTGTTCCTCATTTATGCATTGTTCCTTTCCTTGTTGAACTTTCTATTTTCCAACTTATCCTTAGAGGTCTCACTTTCTCTTTCACTCTCTTCTTCTGAAGCTTCTTCTTCTTTGGAGCTTGAGATTGACTCCTCTCCTTGTCCTCTATATTCTTCTTCAAAGCCAAGTCCTATTTTGTTTGATGAAGATATTTGTACCTTGATAATCTTATCCAAGTTCTTTGAGCTTCTCCCAAACCTATGTAGCTTATCTCTAGACTCTTTCACTTCCTTTCTTAATGAAGCTACCTCTTGCTCTAATCTTTCACATTCTAAAAACTTTACCTCTAACTTCTCTTTAAATCTCCTTGTCTTAGCTATTGAGTTGGTTAGATCTTCTATAAGCTTTCCTTTCTCTTCATCACATTCCTAAAATTGAATCTTGAGTTTTGAGTTCTGCTTTCTTACCTTTCTTAATTCCTTAAGAGAAAAAATAAGCTCACCCTCAAGATCAACTTCTCCTTCCTCTAAATTTTTTTATTCTTCCTCTATTCTTTTCTCTTCAAGATCATCTTTATTCTTTTTTGATTCATTTCCACTAGAAGCACTTCCTTCTTCTTCTATTGCCATAAGAATACTTTCTTCTTCTAGACCTTCAAGAGCATCTTCATATTCATCTTCACTGAAACTGAACCCATTCCTTGTACAACTATCTTCAAGATGACCAAAGTTTCCACACCTAAAACACTTGAGAATTATTGGTGCCCTTTTTACCTTTTTCTCATCATCTTCTTTTTCTATTGTCAGAAATAGAATTTCTTCTTCTTCATTATCTGAGGACCTTCCATCACTATCACTTGAATCCTTACTTGTCTTATCTGCATAAAAACTTTTCTTATGCCTTTGGAAAAACTTCTTTTCATGCTTGTTTTGTCCATACCTATTTTTCTTTTGGTACCTGAATTTTCTTGCTTCCCTGTTCTTATGATCATGTTTCTCATCACCATTGCTATTTCCAGCTTTTGGAAAATCAGATGCATAGTGACCATATTTACCATATTTGAAACACTTAACTAATTTTGTACCTTTGTGCTTTCTTGTGTCCTTGTTCCTTCTTCCATAGTTTGCTTCTTCATCACTGGATGACTCATTACTTGAATCCAACTTCTTACCCTTTGTCTTCTTTGTAACTTTGAAGGTTGCTTCTTTCTAGGGAATAGAATCCTCTTTTATTCTCATCTCAAAAGCTGTGAGAGTTCCATGTAACTCATCCCTTGTCAAAGTTTCAATATCTCTTATTTCTTCTATGGCTGAAACCTTTTCACTATACCTTTTAGGGAGTGATCTTAAAACCTTTTGACAAACATCTGATTCTTCCACTTTAAACCCAAGTCCTTGCATGGAGTTAACAACCTCATCCACACAAAGTAAGTATGTAGTAATGTCTTCCTCATCCTTCATATTTAGGTCTTCAAATATTTTCTTATGATTTTGCAATTTTGCCATCTTGACCTTTTTGTCTCCCTCATATATATTTTTTATCTTATCCCAAATATCTTTTGTTGATGTGCAATGCATAACTTTTACAAACTCTATTTCACATAAACCATTTAAGATTACATCATTGCCTTTGAATTATTTAGTTGTAGGAGCTTACCATATTTATCTATAGGTAGAGTGGTTGGCGATATGTACCCATCCTCAACTACTTGCCATATATCATTTCCTAGTACCATTAGGAAAATCTTCATTCTCACACTCCAAAAAGCATAATTGTTCCCATCAAATAATGGTGCCTTATTCCCTAAAGTTTCACTTTGATAATCCATCTGTGTTCCTGTAAAATTTTCCTTCAAGCTATTAAACTCTTTCGAAGGAACCCACTCTGATACCGATTGAAGAACACAAGCTTAAACTGAGAGGGGGGGTGAATAGTATAAGACCACTTTTTAATTTTCTTTCCAAATAATATTATCCAATATAATCAATGGCAATATCAACAACAGTAATAAAATTAATTCACAAATCATCACACACAATAGAGACACCAATTTTATGTGGTTCACCCAATGTGGGCTACTCCATGGAGAAAATATTTCACTAAAATTTTCTCAACAAATATCTTGGGAATCCTTCCCTATTACAATGTTTATGGACCTCTATTCAAATGAGACACCAATCCCCTAATCAATTTGATGGATCTCTATCCATAGGAGAACTCTTTTCCATCTACTAGTTTGTGGATCTCTATCCACAGGAGAACTTCTCCTCTACTCTGGTTTGTGATCTTCTAGAAGACTACTACCTCCACTGCATTGGCTTGTGGATATCACTCCACATAAGACCTTTCTCCTCACTTAGAAGACTCTATCCTCACTACCCTGGCTAATGGATCTCTATCCACTAGAGACTACTATCCTCTACTCTATCACCTCCAAATCTTGCTCTCAGATCTATTCTGTCTCAAATATACACTAAACACTATCCTTTGGTCTAGCACAAATATGCTCAATCTCTATCTCAAATATGCACTAAACATTGTCCTTCGATCTAGCACAAATCTTCTCACAAGTCTATCTCTGGTCTAGCATAAATCTATCCTCAAATATGCACCAAACTCTGTCTCTGCTATGGCACAAATTTATCCTCAAATTTGCACCATATTATGTCCTCAAATTTGTCCTCAAGCTTTAACACAAAGCTTGATCCAATCACAAATAAACTCTACTAGATTTGTCCCAAGACTTAACACAAAGATTGAACAAATCAATCAATCAACTCTACTCACAAGTCTTCTCAAAGACTTACCTCAAATCTATCCACAAGTCCACTCAAGAACTTTCTCAATCTACTCTCAAGTCTTCACTAAGACTTGTCTCAAATATGTCCAACAAGTCCACTCAAGAACTTGCTCAATATGCTCTCAAGTCTTCACTAATACTTGTCTCAAATCTGTCCAACAAGTCCTCTCTAGAACTTGTGTTGAGCAAGGTGCAGCAACAGTATTGTCATTGTTGTCAACATAGTCAAACAGATCGGTTGATGCAGTGGATAGGAGTTAAGAGGTTCTTCAGAGTATGTACAGTGATTTTCCAAAAGATCGAAGTGGCCCATATGCTAAAAATCAAAAGAAAATCACAAGGAAGAAAACTGTCGCGATATCGCGACATGTTGAGCAAGAAAGAAAAACTGTCGCGATATCGCGACATGTTGAGCAAGAAAGAAAAATCATGATATCGCGACATGTTGAGAAGAAAGAAAAACTGTCGTGATTTCACGACATGTTGAGAAGAAAGCAAAACTGTCGCGATATCGCGACATGTTGAGAAGAAAGAAAATGTCAAGATTTGTGACATGTTCGAAGAGAAAGCGCAAGAAGAAAAACTGTCGTGATATCGCGACATGTTGAGAAGAAAGAAAAACTATCATGATTTCGTGACATGTTCGAAGAGAAAGCGCAAGCAAGAAAAACTGTCGCGATTTCGTGACATGTTCGAAGAGAAAGCGCAAGCAAGAAAAACTATCACGATTTCGTGACATGTTCGAAGAGAAAGCGCAAGTAGGAAAAACTGTCACGATTTCGTGACATGTTGGAAGAGAAAAAGGCAAGTAGAAAAAGTGTCATGATTTCGTGACATATTGCAAGAGAGATAGTACAGAAGAAAAAGTGTCGCGATTTTGTGACATGTTGGAAGAGAAAAGGCAAGTAGAAAAAGTGTCACGATTTCGCGACATATTGCAAGAGAGATAGTACGAAAGAAAAAGTGTCGCGATTTCGTGACATGTTGGAAGAGAAAAAGGCAAGTAGAAAAAGTGTCACGATTTCGCGACATATTGCAAGAGAGATTGTACGAAAGAAAAAGTGTCACGATTTCACGACATATTGCAAGAGAGAGAGTCCGAAAGAAAAAGTGTCACGATTTCGTGACATATTGCAAGAGAGATTGTACGAAAGAAAAAGTGTCACGATTTCGTGACATATTGCAAGAGAGAGAGTTCGAAAGAAAAAGTGTCACGATTTCATGACATATTGCAAGAGAGATTGTACAAAGAAAAAGTGTCACGATTTCGTGACATATTGCAAGAGAAAGAGCAAAGGAGAAAAAGTGTCATGATATCGTGACATGTCACGTTTTCGTGACCCGAAGGCAAGAGAAAGAGCAAAGGAGAAAAAGTGTCACGATATCACGACATGTCGCGTTTTCGTGACCCGAAGGCAAGAGAAAGAGCAAAGGAGAAAAAGTGTCGTGATATCGTGACATGTCGCATTTTTGCGACTAAAGGAGGAGAGAGAAAGTAAGAAGGTAGAAGTGTCGATATGACAAGGGTGTCGCGATATCGTGACAAAAGTAAAGAGGAAGAGTAAAGAGGCAAAAGTGTCACGATATCGCGACATGTTGTGTTTTCATAGGTTCAAGCCAAGTAAAGTAGCAAGGAGGTGAAAGTGTCATGATATCGTGACATGTTGTGTTTTCACGGGTACAAGCCAAGAAAAGTAGCAAGGAGGCAAAAGTGTCATGATATCGTGACATGTGTTTTCATAGGTACAAGCCAAGAAAAGAAGCAAGGAGATGAAAGTGTCATGATATCGCGACATGTGTTTTTGTAGGTACAATCCAAGAAAAGAAGCAAGGAGGCGAAAGTGTCGCGATATCACATGTGTTTTCACGAGTGAAAGCCAAGAAGAGGACAAAGAGGCAGAAGTGTCACGATTTCGTGACAGGTCGCTTTGGCGTGAGCTAAGAAGAGAACCCAACCGAAATAAGATATGTGACAGTTAACTGAAGTTATATGACAGTTACAGGTGCAGTTAGAAGAAAAATCATGCAGCTAAAATAAGAAGAGTTAACTGAAGTCAGTACGATAGTTATAGGTGTAGTTACAGAGAAAAATCATGCAGCTAAAATAAGAATAGTGAACTGAAGTCAGAATGATAGTTACAGGGCCAGTTATGGAGTGAAATCATCGAGCGACGGTTAAACTGAAAGTCATCAGTCGAAGACCAAACAAAGAGCCGTAACTATTAATAGGTTGCATGAGAGAATATTGTGTGATAAAGGAGTTACATATAGAAGTTTCTATTAATAAGTTGCATGCAAAAATATGGAAGTTAAAAATAGAGTCAAAACTTTGTTATAAAAGGAGGTCTACGTGGAGAATTAAAGTGCTACTAAAAGAGGGAAAGTGCTACAAAAAGGAGGGTTGGAAGAGTGTCGTAAGAGAGCGTTTAGCAGAGCCGTGAGAGCCGTAAGAGTGTAGGAAGAAGCGTAGCAAGAGGGTTGTAAGAGGGCCATAAAAGTGCAGTAAGCAGAGCCTTAAGTGTGTGTGATGTTTTGGTGAATAGCGAGAGAGGTTGGGTTAGCAATAGACCAGTCAGGGTCTTGTATAAGCGAAGGCATTTTTATGTCAATCTTATAGTTTCAAAATTGTAGTCCAAGTTGGTGCTTGGAATTAGGGGTTGGTGCTCCTTTCTGTTGGTGCAGATAAATTAGGGGTTGGTGCTCCTTTCTTTTGGTGCAGATAAATTAGGGGTTGGTGCTCCTTTCTGTTGGTGCAGATAAATTAGGGTTTTGTGGTGTGGATAAATCAGGGGTTGGTGCTCCTTCCAGTGGGTGCTGGTAAATTGATTGTAAAATTGATATTTTGCAAAGGCTGGATTTGGATGGGAGTCCAAACAGTCAATTTTTGAGGAGTAGCCAAAATTGGTGAACCTCGGTACATCTTGTGTTGTGTGATGCTCTCTTGTTATATTTGCTTTATGTGGTTTTAAGTTTTCATTGTTTTGGCTTTAAGAGTTGAAGTTTTTAAGTTTTAAAGAGCCACACTGATTCACCCCCCCTCTCAGTGTCATTGTGAGACTAACAATTGGTATCAGAGCCAAGTTTCCCTTATCAGGCTAAATCAGCTAGGGTTGATCTTGGATTAGTATGCAATGGCAGGTGGTGAAGGCTTCTCATCAAACAAAGCACCATTGTTGGATGGAACTAATTACACATTTTGGAAACTCAGGATGCAGACATATCTTTGTGCTTTGGGATACGACATTTGGGATTCAGTAGATAGTGGATACACAATACCCACCACTCCTCCAACCGATGCTACTGGTAAGAAACTGTTTGAGAATAACTCTAAAGCAAAGAATGCTATCATGTGCGGTTTAGTGGACAGTGAACTGATAAAGATTATGAGTTGTAAAATGGCAAAAGACATGTGGGACAAACTAAGGAGCATTCATGAAGGAGACGACAAGATCAAGGAGGCCAAGTTACAAACGCATCGAGCTTAGTTCGAAGCATTAAAGATGAATGATGATGAGAACATAGAGGCATACATGCTGAGAGTTAATGGAATCATTAATGCGATTAGAGGACTCGACGAGGAAATGGAAGATGTTGTCATCATGAAAAAGGTACTAAGATCTCTTCCCCAAAGATTTGATTCTAAAGTTTTAGCAATAGAAGAAGCTAAAGATCTAAATACTTTTAGTATGGATGAGATGCATGGTTCTTTGACTGCATATGAGATGAGAATAGGAAAATCTAAACCCACAGATAGAGAAGCTGCTTTTAAAGCCCATAAAAATATGAAAGCAAAACAAGAATCCGAGGAAGAAGAGACATCAGATGAAATGGAAGCAAACTTTGTTCGAAAACTAAAAATGGGAAAAGGAAAATACAGAGGAAAGTTACCATTTAAATGTTTCAATTGTGGAGGCATTGGGCATCTTGCAGCTAAATGTCCACTTAATGAGAAGAACATAAGTGATGAAGGATCGCACCAAGAAAGAAGTGACTGGAAGAACAAAACAAATTTTAGAAAAGGCAACTTCAAGAAGAAAAGTTTCATCTCCAAGAATGTCAGTTCATCAGAAGATAGCTACAGTGAGGATTCTAAAGAGGAAACAGGTGAAGTTCTTTATATGGCACTCAAAGAAGAAAAAATAGAAAAAGAACAAGTATGTGATGAAAACCTAGAGGTTGAAGTAGATCTAGAAGGTGAGTTGATCGCTGCACTTGAAGAGTTGGGTTTAGAAAGGAAAAAGAACAAAATACTGTCCAAGAAGTTGGAAGAATATGGGGATAATATTGAAGATCTCTTCTTACAAATTCATAAAGCCAAGAAAATAGAAGAAGCCTTGAAGTCACAGATCAATGAGAAAGAGATTGTTTGCTGCAAACAAGAAGAGGAGATTGTTTTATTGAGGAAACAACTAGAAGAGGCCAATACAAATCTCAAATTTGAGAAGAGCACAGAGCTGCTAGATAAAATGATAAGGCAACAAAGAAGCCCCATGTGTAAGCTTGGTCTTGGATGTGAAGTTGAACAACCTTCATCTTCTAAATCTACAGAGAAGAAGAAATCCACTGCTGAAGGATCAAAGCAAGAAAAGCTTGAAGCTGAATCCTCAAAAGGAAGAAAATCTCAAAGGAGATCTACAACAAAGCAACCACAACAAAAGAGGTTCTATCACTCTCACTTTATTCATAATAATGCTTTTAATGGCTATTGTTTTAGATGCAACCATTATGGTCACAAGGCAATTTATTGTGGATTGAATAATAGATCAAAGAGTTATGTTGGTAGAAATACATCTGTTATTCCGGTTGAACACCATGTGCAATGTTTTAAATGTAATGGTCATGGGCACATAGCAAGGTCTTGTCCAAGAACTTTTGTATCTAATCTAAGGCAAGACAGTAGATTTCATCAGACGCAAAGAATGCAACACAGACAGGGAAGAAATCATGTGCATCAAAGAAAGGAAAATAATCATCCATCAAGGATGTACAAGAGACAACCACCCAAGAGAAATGTTCAAGTTCACGAAAAGGTTCAAAATAGGGATGCAGTTGAAAACCTTCAGCCTAAGTTCAAGAAATATTGGAGAAAGAAAGAAGAGAGGAAATCGTGTCTCCTTGGATTGAAGGAGATTACTCCTCTATTGCACTAAGCAGCTCCAGGTAGCACATCCTCAGGGGGAGCAATGTTAAAGTTTTATTTTAATGCTCCTATGTATTTGTGTGGTTATCTGAGGATGAAAGGAAAGTAGTCGGGGAGTTGTCGTATAGTTGTCAAAATGTGTTTCAGTTCATGTAGATGTTTGTGGAGATAGTATCAAACTGATGTGGTTCAGCAGAACAACATGGTGAACAACTAGGTTTTCGATGCAACAGCTGATAGGCATTATCTGAGATAGAACATGCAGCACAGGTCGACGTGTCATGGAAGCATAAGCTGGCAGGTGCTGGTTTTGAAGCCTATAACATTCCCAATCTATAGATAAAATAGAATCCATGTTGTGAGTGGGAAGGCGTGCATTTCTTAACCAAAAATACAACACATCATTTGGTATAAGAGAGCATTAATTTTCTCTAAAGAAGTAGCAGTTGTCAAAGAGATGCCAGAGTCAAAGCAAACAATGGCACTAGCACCCAGTTGGTCAAGAGTGCAAATTGGCACATGCAAGGCAAAGACATTGAGTAGCCCTGACATATGCCCTAGCAAGAAGCAGAATATCGAGTGTTGATGACTGCACGTAGATTGAGGTTCCAACGCTAGATGTAACGGTCCACTGTCAATACCTACGTAGGCGATGAAAACATTCATGGCAGCCATTAGAAACCAGAGACATTGAGCTGCACAACTGATGCGAGGCAAAGTCGTCAGTCACGAAGGAGATGGCAGTCAAAAGGCTGAAGAAATTACACGCAGGCTACCTGGAGAGTCGATCATTTTTAATTTGGGAGTAACTTTTGTGCAGCTAAAAGTTGAGTGTTGATCATACTATACTAAATAAGTAAAAGCAAGGTACAACAAGAATTCTAATATGATGAGCAGAGATTAGAGTTCTTATCCAAGAAGACTTTATGATAGAAAGAGTACCAGTGGAGGTGCATTCTATCTTGGAGACAGGTTGGTCACGTGGAACAGTAAGAAACAAGAGTCAGTTTCCTTATCCACAGCAGAGGTAGAATATATTGCAGCAACAGTGTGTTGTACGTAGGAGAAAGTTGTGAAAGGTGAGGTTAAGTTGGATTTTGCTCCAACAATAGAGCAAGTAGTGAATATCTTCACAAAACCATTGCCCAAGGAAGTCTTTGAGTATCTTTGTAATAAATTGGGAGTGGTCACGTTTCCCAAGAACTGACTAGCTATCGGGACCACATTCTCAGGGGGAGCATTTATATATTTGATTATCTTTTTGCTCATGTTTGTAATTTTTGCTAACTGTAATAATTTGTGCTTGAGAATGTTGTGCATGGACTCAGGGGGAGTCTGCAGTAGCCCTTTGGTATTATTGTCAAAGGGGGAGAAGAATTACAGGAAATTGCACGTGTGTTGCCAACAATTCCAAAGGGGGAGATTGTTGAGCAAGGTGCAGCAATAGTATTGTCATTGTTGTCAACATAGTCAGACAGATCGGTTGATGCAGTGGATAGGAGTTAAGAGGTTCTTCAGAGTATGTACAGTGATTTTCCAAAAGATCGAAGTGGCCCATATGCTAAAAATCAAAAGAAAATCACAAGGAAGAAAACTGTCGTGATATCGCGACATGTTGAGCAAGAAAGAAAAATTGTCGTGATATCGCGACATGTTGAGCAAGAAAGAAAACTGATATGATATCGTGACATGTTGAGAAGAAAGAAAAACTATCACGATTTCGTGACATGTTCGAAAAGAAAGCGCAAGCAGGAAAAACTGTCATGATTTCGTGACATGTTCGAAGAGAAAGCGCAAGCAAGAAAAACTGTCATGATTTTGTGACATGTTCGAAGAGAAAGCGCAAGCAGGAAAAACTATCATGATTTCATGACATGTTCGAAGAGAAAAAGGCAAGTAGAAAAAGTGTCGCGATTTTGTGACATGTTGGAAGAGAGAAAGGCAAGAAAAACTGTGCGATTTCACGACATGTTGGAAGAGAAAAAGGCAAGTAGAAAAAGTGTCACGATTTCGTGACATATTGCAAGAGAGATTGTACGAAAGAAAAAGTGTCACGATTTCATGACATATTGCAAGAGAGATTGTATGGAAGAAAAAGTGTCGAAGAAAAAGGCAAGTAGAAAAAGTGTCACGATTTCGTGACATATTGCAAGAGAGATTGTATGGAAGAAAAAGTGTCACGATTTCGCGACATATTGCAAGAGAGAGTGTAAAGAAAAAGTGTCACGATTTCGTGACATATTGCAAGAGAGATTGTACGGAAGAAAAAGTGTCATGATTTCATGACATATTGCAAGAGAGAGAGTCCAAGAGAAAAAGTGTCGCGATATCACGACATATTGAAGAAGAGAAGAGGAAAGAAAAAGTGTAATATTGCGACATATTTTCGACATATGCAAGAGAAAGAGCAAAGGAGAAAAAGTGTCATGATATCGCGACATGTCACGTTTTCATGACCCGAAGGCAAGAGAAAGAGCAAAGGAGAAAAAGTGTCGCGATATCGCGACATGTCACGTTTTTGCGACCCGAAGGCAAGAGAAAGAGCAAAGGAGAAAAAGTGTCACGATATCGCGACATGTCACATTTTTGTGACTAAAGGAGGAGAGAGAAAGTAAGAAGGCAGAAGTGTCATGATATCGTGACAAAAGTAAAGAGGAAGAGTACGGAGGTGAAAGTGTCATGATATCGCGACATGTGTTTTCATGGGTACAAGCCAAGTAAAGTAGCAAGGAGGCGAAAGTGTCGTGATATCATGACATGTGTTTTCGGGGTACAAGCCAAGAAGAGTAGCAAGGAGGCGAAAGTGTCATGATATCGTGACATGTTGTGTTTTCGTGGGTACAAGCCAAGAAAAGAAGCAAGGAGGCGAAAGTGTCACGATATCGCGACATGTGTTTTCGTGGGTACAAGCCAAGAAAAGAAGCAAGGAGGTGAAAGTGTCACGATATCACGACATGTGTTTTCATGGGCGAAAGCCGAGAAGAGGACAAAGAGGCAGAAGTGTCACGATTTCATGACAGGTCGCTTTGGCATGAGCTAAGAAGAGAACCCAGCCGAAATAAGATATGTGATAGTTAACTAAAGTTATACGATAGTTACAGGTGCAGTTATAGAGAAAAATCATGCAGCTAAAATAAGAAGAGTTAACTGAAGTCAGTACGATAGTTATAGGTGCAGTTATAGAGAAAAATCATGCAGCTAAAATAAGAATAGTGAACTGAAGTCAGAACGACGATTACAGGGCCAGTTATGGAGTGAAATCATCGAGCGATGGTTAAACTGAAAGTCATCAATCGAAGACCAAACAAAGAGCCGTAACTATTAATAGGCTGCATGAGAGAATACTGTGTGATAAAGGAGTTACATATAGAAGTTTCTATTAATAAGTTGCATGCAAAAATATGGAAGTTAAAAATAGAGTCAGAACTTTGTTATAAAAGGAGGTCTGCATGGAGAATTAAAGTGCTGCTGAAAAGAGGGAAAGTGCTACAAAAAGGAGGGTTGGAAGAGTGTCGTAAGAGAGCGTTTAGCAGAGCCGTGAGAGCTATAAGAGTGTAGTAAGAAGCGCAGCAAGAGGGCTGTAAGAGGGCCGTAAAAGTGCAGTAAGCAGAGCCTTAAGTGTGTGTGATGTTTTGGTGAATAGCGAGAGAGGTTGGGTTAGCAATAGACCAGTCAGGGTCTTGTATAAGCGAAGGCATTTTTATGTCAATCTTATAGTTTCAAAATTGCAGTCCAAGTTGGTGCTTGGAATTAGGGGTTGGTGCTCCTTTCTGTTGGTGCAGATAAATTAGGGGTTGGTGCTCCTTTCTATTGGTGCAGATAAATTAGGGGTTGGTGCTCCTTTCTATTGGTGCAGATAAATCAGGGGTTGGTGCTCCTTCCAGTGGGTGCTGGTAAATTGATTGTAAAATTGATATTTTGCAAAGGCTGGATTTGGATGGGAGTCCAAACAGTCAATTTTTGAGGAGTAGCCAAAATTGGTGAACCTCGGTACATCTTGTGTTGTGTGATGCTCTCTTGTTATATTTGCTTTATGTGGTTTTAAGTTTTCATTGTTTTGGCTTTAAGAGTTGAAGTTTTTAAGTTTTAAAGAGCCACACTGATTCACCCCCCTCTCAGTGTCATTGTGAGACTAACAACTTGCTTAATATTTTCTCAAGTCTTCACTAAAACTTGTCTCAAATATTTCCAACAAGTCCACTCAAGAACTTGTCCAATTTTCTCAACAAGTCTTCACCAAGACTAACCTTAAATCTGCTCAACAAGTCCTCCCTAGAACTTATTCAATTTTCTCAACAAGTCTTCACCAAGACTTATCTCAAATCTGATTGTAATATTCCACAAAATCTCACACAAATATGTCCTTAAGCTTTCACCAAAGCTTACTCAACTTAGTACTTAAGTTCTCTCTAGGACTTACTCAAATCTGCTCACAAGATTTCACAAAATATTTATTCAAATCAATTGCAAACTTGCATACAAAACTCAACTTAATCTCTTATAGAAAACCTCTTCAATATCACAAACAAGTTTCACTCGAATATTTGTTTAACCAGAGAAACATATAGAGAATGGTAAAATACTCAATATGTTTCACACTCACAACTCACTCTATCACTTTCAAACTCTCTTTCAAATAAATTCAAAATAAGGAATAATTTGTTTCACAAATCTTGAACTATAACTCCAATGATTTCAATCACTAATGCTCAATCAACTTCATTCAACCATTCACTCAATGAAACATAATTTTCTTACAAACCCTAACCAAGTGTTTCAAAAAACTTCCAATTGTAGCACACTAAAATTGGCACAGTTAAACCTTAGTAAAAATATAAAAATTTGAATTTTAACCCAAAACCGCCCGTTAACCACCCATTACCTACTCCCCTTGTTTTCCACACCATTTTTAGGGTTTGTTTTGACCATTGGATGATATCTTCGATGATCAGACAAAATCATCCCAGATCTGATGAATTCGTCTGGAATAGAACGTCTAGACGATTTCATCCCAAAATTGATTTTCATAATTAGCTTATGTTTCAACAGCTTCTCTAACTTGGGCAAAAAGTGTGTCTGTGCAGTTAGAGTCTCCCCCATTGGAGATCTCCCAAATTGGGATGATCTCCAACCTCCTAACCTCCCCCTAATCCTATATAAACTATGATTTTCCCAGTTTATCCCCCTGGCTGATTGATTTCCCTACAACTTTAACTTTTTTTGCATTAGAACACCTTCACACCTTCGTTTGCATTGCGTATTTCAATTTTTCTTGCAAGAATTTTACTATTTTTTAGTCGGAGCAAGCTTGGATCGTTGTAGGCGATTCTAGATGATTTTGGACGATCCTGTTGTAGATTGGAGATGATCTCGTACGATTGGAGGTGATCTTGACTACAGTCCAGATTGGGGTAAATCAGAGCTCGAAGTTTGCATTTCTTTATCTTCTCTATTCATTTCTTTATGCATTAACCTATTTTATTCTATTTTCTACATCCTAGAGTTCACCTCATTTAGCATAGATGCATGATAAATTTAAAATAAAGTATTAAATTAATGCATTTCCTTTAATTACTATCTGGATATATCATTTAGGCAAATTTACTATTATTTCTATCATTTCCCCTTGCTTTTGTAGTTGCATTTTTGGTTTTTGGTATCTGTTTCTGTGATTGTAGGTTTCTGACGAATTCGTTAGATGAATTCGTCAGATCAACAATGATCTCGTCTGATCTCAGATGATAGAAGACGATATAAGATGATTATGTTCAATTGTAGATGATAATGTAAAATTTGAGATGATCTTGACTTCTACAAACCTTAGAATCTTCATCAGACATACGAAATCAAGTATATTCTGTCTTATTTAGCATACTTTCTATGTTTAGCACTTATTCATGTTCTTTTTATTCATATAAATCAGCATTGGCATATAGAATAGCTTAGATTCATCTTGGCCAAACCTAGGATATGAATGATTAAAGTACAAAATGAACACATCAAACCCATTCTCAACCTAGGCGTGGAAACTGCCACTCAAAATTTTCCTGGTGAACCCACCATCCATCGAAAATTCACCCTTATACCCCCTCCCCGAGAGGCATGACCTTCAAAGGGCCTCTTAGTCCGAGGTATTGTCCCATCCTTCTCGCATCCCCCTTCTGAGCACGGATCCTATAGCCTGAAGGCAAGGATGCAAAAAATTTGGAGCGATACATTTTGGTGAACCCAATGTGATAACTTAAAACCTTTTGAAAACAATCCAAAAAAAAAAAATGCATTTAGAATCATCAAATAAACAATTAAGACTACATATCATAAAAAGACGAGCTATCACCATAAATTTTGAAAATCAATTAACAGCCATAGAGATTACTTATGTGCTTAGAGTACCTCAAACAAATAGGGTTCAACCTTTGTGGGACGAACTTGATAGGAGATTGAGTATCATTGAATCTAGATCAACCGAACTTAGGCAAATCAAGAGGTTTGTCCTAGATAGAATCCTGGATCCTGATCAAGTGACCTTATATCATGAACTTCAAAGAGCTTGCCATAGGTGGTTAGTAGATAAAAGAGCCCTTGTGTCTTCTGAGTTGTACACCTTTGAGGAATACCTCGACAATGTAGTTGTAGTACATAAATTTCTATCTCGTATAGAGGATCAAGAGGTTGTTCTTACGAATAGAAAGAGATGGAATATAGTTCCTAGAGCTGTGTTATATTGAGAGTATTGCCATGAACTTTATTTCTACAGGTCAGAGTCTGAAATAGATAATATCACTATAGCACACTTTGTCAAATTCTTGAAAAACCATTTCCAATTTGAAGAGGAGCATTTCATGACTCCTGATGAACTTGATCCCATCAATGACTCCATAAACTATTTATAGAAAACTAAGCCATTATTTTATTATTATTATTTCTTGCATTTAGTATGTTGTTTGTTGTCTTTATAATATTATCACAAAAACAAAACAAAAATATAACAAAAATTAAAATATTTTCTTTTAAGTATTATAGTAGGTATATAATTAAAATATATACCTCCCAAAATTTTTGCAAATATATATATATATATATATATATATATATATATATTTGCTAAAATTTAAGTTCAAGCATAATGACTAGACTTAGATATGGAAAACAGACTGAAGTAGAAGAAGATTGGTTAGGAAAACTAGTAAATAAACCAGATGTCTTTCCTGAAGACCCAATTCAGGAAGAAGGAACCCTAGACCAACAAGAAGAAGATTTTGCTAAAGGAAATGAATAAAGAAAAACTATTAGATAGGAAGGATCCTCATCCCCTAAAGTGTCTCCGGAAGGAGCTATTAGTTTTGAGAACATGGAACATTTTTGGAAGTTACTCAATACTAATATTGGCACTCTTAATAGAGCAGTCCATATGGACAAGGATCAAATCAGTGACACTCAAGCAACCCTAGAAGAAATATATCACACATGCACTAATCCCTTGTCCTTTGTTGATCAAGAAAGTGATCAATCTAGACCATCCAAATTGGATATGGTCGCTATAATCCAAAATATGCAATGACAACAGGTTACCCAACCACCTAGAGTTCCTGTTACCAAGCCTAGAGTTATTCCCACACAAAATAAACCTTCATTCACTGCTCTATTTCACCAAGTTATTGATCAACATACCTCAAATCAACAAAAGTTCAAAATAAAACCAAACACCAATTTCCAAAAATCTAGGATACAACATAATGCTACTAAAAATATTCTTCATAATACTCTCCCTACCAACCATTTGCATAATAACAATATAGCATCTAATCCTTACGTCACGCCATCATACGCTCACATACCATCGAACCAATATGGTGGACAAACTAGTAATCTAGAAGCCATGGTGAAACAGTTAGTCTCCCGCATGGACCAGATAGATCCTTACCATCCCTTGTACAATTATCGAGAGATGTGTAGTCAGCCTCTAGATCCTATATTTGTAGCACAACCATATCCTAAACACTTTCCTATGCCTGTCCTACCTATATACAAAGGAACCAAAGATCCCATAGAGCATATTTGAATGTTTAGGATAGCATGTCATGATATATCACATGATGACTTGTTATTACTAAAAATGTTCCCGAAAAGTTTAGGAGGGATGGCATTGGAGTGGTATTATCAACTACCCACTCATTCTTTGAGGAATTTCGAAGAAACAGTCGAGTCTTTTGTTCATAAATTTAGTGCCTACATCAAAATGCATGTAACTATTAAATATTTGTACAACTTAAAACAAGACAAAGATGAATGTTTTTCTGATTTCCTAGCTCGATGGAGACAGTTGATAGGAAAATTACACTTTATGTTACCTTATTGGGAAATTCTGGATATCTTTATCAATAATTTATAAGAATAAATATCCTATGAGTTATCAAATGCTACCTTTACCACCTTCGATCAATCTATAGACTTAGCTCGAAGAGTGGAAGATGCTCTAATTAGGAGAGGTCAGATTAAAAATAAAGATGATGATAAAACATCCAAAAATCAATATAAGAATAAACAAGTTGTGGGTGATGGAGTCACTGATAGCAGAAACATTGCTAACTGTGAAAACAACAGAGAAGTTTATACTGAAACCTCCTGATAAACCACCTCAAGAATTTATGTGGTTAAATCAACCTCTATCAACCATTCTCCTACAATTATTAGCACGAGGTTTGATCCAATTACCAAATATTTGGGAACCTGATCCAACTATACTCGGATACAGAGTTGATTTACACTATGATTTCCATAGAGGACCTGGACACACTACCAACTCTTGTAAAATATTAAAACATAAAATACAAGACTTAATTGATAACAATGAGATGGAGGTGCAAGCCTTTCAACCTAAACAAAATCCTCCCAATAATGCTCAAAAGAACATCCCCCAAAATTAGAATCATAATGCCAATCAATCATTGGACATATTTCAACATCCTTTACCAAAGCATGGTAAAGAGGTGGCTAATCAAATTGAGCATCATAATGTTCCTCATCCTACCCGATATGTAGGGACTATTAGTGGACACTCACTTGCTCATGATCTGCAAATATTTGACACAACTTTATCCATGGTTACGACCAGACCTCTATATAACATTCAGACACCTGATCTTAATGATGTAGAATATGAGACTGAAAGTGACATGGAAATCACCTCAAATCAATCGAATAGCTCTGAAGATGAATCAGATCCTATTCAACCTATCACAAGTTCTATGGTTCTAGAAGAACCATTTCCAAGAATGTGAAAGGTGAGCAATTTGATTAAACAGTAAATTTGCATTAACAATAAACATAAGGTTACAAAGTTTAAATAAACGTTAAAGTAACCATTTGAGAGAAAAGGGGGGAAAGGAGAAATTAGGGGAGAAGAAAATAAACTCGAATTCTCTTGCCGCCCAAATGCTGTCGTCCACTGCCGTCCAGGTAAGGTAAAAGGTAAGTTACCTTTACCCAAGGTAAAATCAAATTTTTAACCTTTTTACTAATGGTAATTTTCCAACATTCTCCCCCTTAAAGTTGAGAGGACTGACTATATAGTCTCTCAGCTTTATAAATTGAGCTTTAGCCATGCCTTTGGTGAAGATGTCTGCTAGATTATCCAAAGTGCTACAATATTCAAGCTCAACTGTCTGTTGTTCCACCATATCTCTTATGAAGTGATACTTCATATCAAAATGTTTTGACCTTTTGTGGTGGATCGGATTATATGCCAATTGTATGGCACTGATATTATCACAATTCAGTTTGGTTGGACCAATTTGTTTTTCGCCAATCTCTTCAAGGATTTTCCTCAACCAGAGGATTTGAGTACTAGCATGAGTAATGGCTATATACTCAGCTTCTGTAGATGATAATGCTACAACAGATTGCTTCTTGGAACTCCAAGTTATTAGTCCTGAACCTAGACTAAAACAGTTCCCTGATGTAGATTTTTTGTCATCTATATTATTGCCCCAATCGCTGTCACTATAACCAATTAACTTCACAGAGTTAGACTTGTGGTAATGGATTCCAAAATCCAATGTACCTTTTACATATCGTAAAATTCGTTTGGTTGCTTGAAGATGCAGCTCGGATGGGCATGCCATAAACCGTGATACAAGAGAAACAACATACTGTATATCTGGCCTAGTGTTGGTGAGAAACATTAAACTCCCAACCATGCTTCTGAAATTGGTCAAGTCAACTTTTGGTGCTCCATCTTCTTTGCTTAGCTGGATTCCATGTCCGGTTGGTGTTGCAACTGATTTGCACTGCTGCATAGCAAATTTCTTGATCATGTCATGAGCATATTTCTGTTGACATATGAAGATCCCATTCTTTGATTGATGTACTTCCATTCCTAGGAAGTATCTCATTAATCCGAGATCCTTCATCTCAAACCGATTCATCATGGAGTTTTTGAACTCCATATTCATTTTATTATTACTACCCATGAATATTAGATCATCCACATATAAACAAACTATGAGGATATCTACTCCATTCTTCAGGTAGTATAGTGTTGGTTCACTCTTGCTTTTTGTGAAACCATATTTGCTGAAATAGCCATCAATTCGTGAGTACCACGCTCGTGGTGCTTGCTTGAGGCCATAAAGTGCTTTTTTCAATTTATAAACAAGGTTCTCTTTTCCTGGTTCTTGGAAACCTTGAGGTTGTTGAACATACACCTCTTCTGTCAGGTATCCATTTAAAAATGCACTTTTCACATCCATGTGTTGAATGTTCCATCCTTTATGGGCTGCCAAGGAAAGAACAGTTTTGATTGTTTCTTGTCGAGCAATTGGAGCAAAGGTTTCCTCATAATCTATTCCATATTTCTGAGTAAAACCTTTAGCTACTAATCTTGCCTTGTGCCTTTCAATGCTTCCATCAGCATTGAATTTGGTCTTATAGACCCATTTACATCCAACACATTTTTTTCCCTTGGGAAGCTTCACAAGCTCCCAAGTATCATTCTTTTTAATTGAGGATATTTCCTCTTCCATGGCATCTTGCCATATACTTTCAATGCATGCTTTTTCATAGCTAGATGGTTCTAGCTGTGCAGCAGCCAACAAAGCATAATTGACTACATCACCCCTTGGTTCATGAGACTCATCATCTCCCGACATTTGAAGATTTTCAAGTCTTGACAAAATGTCGTCCATCTCACTAGCTTGACTCCTAGTGTATCTTTGTTGGAAATTCCTATCCAACATTTGAGAAGATGGATGACTCTGTAGTATGCGCTTTCCTTTATTTGTCTCTTTCCTTTGAGAAACTGGATCTATATCCATCGGACTTGGAGCGCTTACAGATCTATGAAATCATTTTGGAGAATTTGGGGGTGCCAACAAAGAAGTCCCTCTTGGACTTGGTGTACCACTTGATGTACTTGATGAAGATTCCTGATGTGGAATTTGTGGAGGAGGACTTTTTCCACTGCTTTTCTTGGGTTGTACAAATGTGGGAGGTACTAATGTGGAACTGTCCGAATTAGAGTCAAAATCAACAAATTTTTTATGACCCCATTCTCCCCCTTCATCAAAAATTACATCCCTGGAGATAATGATTTTATGTGTCTTGGGATTGTACAATCTATACCCTTTGGTTGAATCACAATACCCTACAAAAACACATGCTTGACTCTTTGGATCAAGCTTCTTTCTCTTCTCCTCAGGAATGTGTGCATAAGCTAAAGAACCAAATACTCTAAAATGTTTGACATTTGGTTTCTTACCGTACCATCCTTCATAAGGAGTGATACCATCTAAACTAGAAGTCGGACTTCTATTTAGAATATATGCACTTGTTCTCACTGCATCTGCCCAATAGCTGTTTGTGAGATGCTTTGCCTGAAGCATTGTTCGTGCCATTTCAACAAGGGTGCGGTTCTTTCTCTCGGCCACACCGTTCTGCTGTGGGGTATAGGCAGTGGTGAACTGCCTTTTTATCCCATTTTGCTTACAATAATGTAAAAATTCATTTGAGGAGTACTCTCCTCCTTTATCAGTGCGAAGACATTTGACATAGTAGTCACTTTGCTTTTCTACATTATTTTTGAAGTCTATGAAGCAATCAAATGCTTCATCTTTGTGTTTCAGAAAATAGAGCCAACACATTCTAGAATAATCATCTATGAATGTTAGAAAATAAGAATTGTTTCCAAGGCTTTTTGTTTGCATTGGACCACAGATGTCCGAATGTACTAGCTGAAGAGGATAGCTTGCTCTCCACGCTCGGCCTCTTGGAAACTTTGTTCTGGAGTGCTTTCCCAAAGCACATGCTTCGCATACCTTCTTATGTTCTGGAATTTTTGGTAGTCCTGTCACCATAGCTTGTGATGTTAACATTTTCAAGCTAGCGGAATTGAGGTGACCATATCTCAAGTGCCACAATTCACTTGGATTTGTAATAGCAATGTTTGCAAGTTGAGCTCCCCCTGGCTCACCAAATTTTAGAGGGAATAACCTATTCTTTGTCATAGGTACTTCTGTGATGACTCGGTTACAATTGTTTTTATCAAAGATTGTACATTTTCTTTCATCAAAAACTAATTTGTAATGCTTCTCCATCATTTGGCCAACACTCAACAAATTGTGTTGTAGCTGTGGAGTATAGTATATGTCATTCACATTTTTAAGGCCTTCTTTTGTTGGAACTTCCATAGCTCCTATGCCTTCAACTTGCAAAGATTTATTATCCCCTAACTTAACATGGGATTTGTAATTTGAATCTAATGTAGCAAAGAGATTTTCTTTGCCACTCATGTGGTTGGAGCAACCAGTATCTAAAATCCATGTATCATTAAGATTTTGATCTGGCTGTCCATAAGAGAGAAAAAGGTTTGGTGGACCTTCTTCTTCTCCGTAGAATGAGCCATATTGACTGCTTTGATCTTTTGAAGTCTTTGACCAGCAGTCACGAGCGAAGTGGCCTTGTTTCCCACAATTGAAACAAGTTGTTTTAGTCTTGTTACTTCCTCGTCCTTGATTTCCACGGCCTGCATTGCCGCTTTGGTTCTGATTGGCTCCTCTGTTTTGATTTCCACCTCTGTTTTGATTTCCTCCTCTGTAGGAGTTGCTTTGGCCTTTGCCTCTTTGTTGTTGTCCTCTGCCTCGGCCTCTTCCTTGTCCTCGTCTTGCAGTTTCATTTGAAGTGAAGGCTTTGTCATCACCTCCATAGCTTGTTGAAGGTGCTCCTTGAAGTCTCTCTTCATGTGATGTTAATGATCCAATCAAACTATCAAATGTAAGAGTAGAAAGGTCTTTGGATTCTTCAATTATGATGGCAATGTGATTCCACTTAGGAAGAAGTGTTCTCAACACTTTCTTCACAATTGTTTCATTTTTTGTGTCTTCACCTAAAGTTTGCATCATATCAACTACTGCTTTGACTCGAACACAGTAGTCTCCGACTCTTTCATTTTCCTTCATTCTGAGATTTTCAAAATCTCTTTTTAAGGTCTGAAGCCTGACTTGCTTCACTTTATCACTTCCTTGGAATCCTTCTTTCAAGGCATTCCATGCATCTGTAGCAGTTAAGTAAGATGCAATTCTAGGAAAGATACTTGGATCTAATGCTGATTGAAGATGGTATAAGGCAAAAGAATTATTTTTCTGTGCATCTTTGAAGATCTTCTTATCATTTGCACTTAAAGTAGTCCAATCTGTTGGAGCAGTGTAACCGTCTTCAATAATATCCCATAGTCCTTTTTCGATGAGTAATGTCCTCATTTTGATGGACCAGTACTCATAATTATCCCCACTGAATTCGGGAATTGGTAGATTATTATGTGATCCCATTATTATCTACTAAAACAAGAAACCTCTCTTTTATAGTCTTATTGCAAAAAATACTTTACAAACTATCAAGCCTTGCTTGATTTACAATCATAAACAACTCATTCTTGTTGTTCAGCAATTACAAAATTGTCAGCGACTTGTTCATCATCGTCACTGATCAATATTATTTCAGGAGAAGGAGTTTGTAGGATTTCAACTGAATTACTATAATGAGAATATTCAGATCCTTGTGAAGCAATTGCCACTGTGTCGGATTGTTCAAACCTGCTGCCAAAGGAGTTATCTTCTGAATCTGCTTCGTATCCTAGATCAGGATTTCTCTGGTTTGCAATAACCGCGTTTTGCAACTGTGAAAAAACTGTATTAATTCCTAGTGTTTTCACGTGCCTATCAAAGTTTTCAGCGTTTGTTCTCAGTAACAACTTGCAGAGGGCTTGATAACATCCTTCCGATCTTATCATTTAAGAAAATTTCCCAGAAATTTTCTTTTACAAAGATTTCCTCTTAGGAAATTTAAAAAAAAATTTAACTTTCAAAGTTTTTTTTTTAAAACTTTACAATTATTTCCTCTTAGGAAATGTCTATTATCAACTTTAAATGATAAATAAAACTTTGAATTTTTTTTTTAAATTGTACAGTTATTTCCTCTCAGGAAATTACAATAAAAAAAAAAAAATTTAAAATTTCCTTATAGTTTTTTTGAATTTTTTTTTAAAACTATTGACCCCGTCGAGGATCGATCGTGCGACCTCGCGGGCGTCAAGGCAAAGGGTAGCCGCTGTGCTACCGGGCAGATCCGGGAGCTAAAGCGAGCTCCCTGCCCTTATAGCTTTCGCTAGATCACGCGAAGCTAAAAAAAATGACCCCGTCGAGGATCGATCGTTCGACCTCGCGGGAGTCAAGGCAAAGGGTAGCCGCTGTGCTACCGGGCAGATCCGAGAGCTAAGCGGGCTCCCTGCCTTATAGCTTTCACATCGAGCATGAAGCTATTATTGGCTTCACGCTTCGACGCGAAGCTTTGTCTTTTTTCTGGGACTTTAGTCCCACATCGCCACTACGACGATGTTTTAGCTCTTTAAAAAGAGCGAAGCACACTTAGTGCTTTGATTGCCTGTGGGCAGTCACTAACAATGCAGAACTCCTTTTGCCTCGGGCCGCGTGTGGGTCGCCACGTCAACGAGCCTCGGGCCGCGCATAGGTCGCACCACACCACATCACCATGCCACGACAACGAGCCTCGAGATGCATGTAGGTTGCCATGTCACGCCACGTCAACGAACCTCGAGCTACGTGCAGGTCGCCACGTCACGCCACGTCAACGAGCCTCTCCAATGCCTCGAGAATCACGTCGATCTGCTCCTACGGGCCGCCTCGTCCAGCGCCTCGAGAATCATGTCGATCTGCTCCTGCGGGCCGCCTCGGGATCCGTGCCGCCTCGGCTCCTGCGGGCTGCCTCGGGATCCGTGCCACCGCCTCGAACTGCGGGCCCCACCGCCTCGGGATTCGGGCCGGTCTCGGCTCTCGGCTCTGATACCAAATGTGAAAGGTGAGCACTTTGATAAAACAGTAAATTTGCATTAACAATAATCATAAGGTTACAAAGTTTAAATAAACGTTAAAGTAACCATTTGAGAGAAAAGGGGGGAAAGGAGAAATTAGGGGAGAAGAAAATAAACTCGAATTCTCTTGCCGCCCAAATGCTGCCGTCCAGGTAAGGTAAAAGGTAAGTTACCTTTACCCAAGGTAAAATCAAATTTTTAACCTTTTTACTAATGGTAATTTTCCAACAAAGAAGAGTCACTACTAGACCATCATCTCACCAATTACTTTCTAATGAGCAAGCCATAAATGATAGACCAAGACCCATTCATCATCTGCAGAATAATATTGTGGGTACCATCGGAGCTGTTCCTAGACAACAGGCTCAAAATTCTCAACAAGATCAAACTCAGAATGATGGATCAGCTCCATTTGTTTTGAAATTTCCTAATAAAGGGAATCATGCACCTAATGTTCAACCTAAACCTCCTTATAATATTAATGAACAATTATCAAATACTACAACTAGAATTTCCCTTTTGGACCTTTTAAGATCTTCTCCTACACATAGGGATGAATTAATGCTCACATTAAGCCAAATGATGGTACCACAAAATATTCAACCCGAAGCCATGGCCAATACTATCATAACTCGAGAAGTCGATTGTATTGACTTTCGGGATAGAGATATACCACAACATAGTTTACATAAGGATAACCCCTTATATATTACTGCCCTAATTGGAGATGTAGCAGTTAAACGAGTCTTGATTGATAATGGTTCATCTTTAAACATTTGCACTTTTGACTTCTACCAAATATTTGGGTTTAGAAGTGACGAAATGAAAAGAACTGATATGATCATAAAAGCCTTCAATGACGAAACACAAGAAACATGTGGAGTTATTACTATACCATTGCAAGTTGGTCCAAGAACCTTAGACACGACCGTGTTTATTGTACATTGCCCTGCATCGTACAATATACTCTTGGGTCACCCTTGGATCAACGTGATGCGAGCTGTTCCCTCAACTTTACATCAGTGTGTTAAATTCGAATTTAAAAATCAGTTGGTTACCATTCATGGTGATCCCGGACCCTTTGATATGTGTGCTTTGGTAGAACCTGTTGGAGTTCAATTTTGCCCCGCTCTGTCATCCACACATCCTAATTCTAATCATCCATCTAAACATGTGAAACACACACCCATAACATCATCTACTTTTTCTCCATCAACTCCACCTCTACATATAGTTCAACCATCTTCTGAACAAACCACATTAGGACTTCCAAAAGATCCTAAACCCACAACCAATGCTTCTTGTTTTACTCCTATAACTTCCATACCTATAGAATCGTCCATCGACATTTCTACACCATCTACATCCACTAAAGGCATATTTTCTACATCAAAAGATGTGGGAAATGTTCCTTCTACCTCTTATGCTCTTACTGATGAGCTCTTACCCGATTTATCTAAAATTCTTATATCAGAACAAATGAACGCTGCTATGCAAGATTCCCTTATCTTAAATAATTTGCCGCCCTCTCCTCGTACCTTGGGCCTCCCACAGCCTATGGGAAGTATTTACCAAGTCGGGAGTTGTGCTTTTATTTATAAGGGATATGACTGGGGAAGAATACCTAGAAACATCAAGACACATTATGATGGATATGCTCGATGTTATTTTACTAATGAGTATATTAAAGCTAAGCCTATAATGCTTAAATTGGGATATAAAGGGAAAGGTTTGGGACCTTTCCAAAATGGTATGAAAGAACCTTTTGAGGTAGAACCATGGCCCGCCCGATGTGGTGTGGGCCTATTTCCTAGTAAGGGTCAGCCCTTCCCATTTGAGGATGATGACCAACTCATATGTTACCAAGATTATTTGGATAAACGTGATGCCTTGCATTTAATGAATAAGCCATTTACATGTAATATGCTATCCATAGCTTACCCTCAGATGATCGCCGAATCCGACGATGAGTTGGAGGGAGACATCTTCCATGATGTCTCCATTGAGGAACTATTACATCACGGATTTTATTTCGATGGCTCTATACCTAGTATAGCCCAGCTTGAGGCCCCGACTCCCCAAGATGAATTATCCAAACTAACCTTGGAAGAATTACAAGAATTGGGCGTTTCACCCGCCCCACCTAATTTTGAGAGAGATCTACACATGGAAGTAGAAAACGTCATAAAAATTAACATTGGAACCAACGATAACCCTCACATAATCAACATTGGATCAGAATTGAGTCAAGAAAAATAAGATAAATACATTGCATTTCTTAAAGACTATGAAGATGTTTTTGCTTGGACATATGAGGATATGCCAGGATTAGACCCTTCCGTAGTTATGCATCACCTAGTAGTCCATCCGGATGCTAAACCTGTTAAACAGAAACTTAGAAAAATGCATCCTAAAGTGGCCTTACTAGTCAAAGGGGAATTAGAAAAACTCCTGAAGGTTATTTTTATACAAGCCATTGATTATGTTGAATGGATCTCGAATGTAGTTCCAGTAACTAAGAAAGAAGCTACCAAAGTTAGGGTTTGCACAGACTTTAGAGATATTAATGTTGCATGCCCTAAAGATGATTTTCCTCTTCCCAACATGGATCAGATCATTGATTTTACTACTGGGAGTGGAATGATATCCCTAATGGATGGATTTTCTGGTTATAATCAGATCAGGATAGCTCCTGAAGATCAGGCTAAAACAACCTTTATTACCCCTTGGGGGACCTTTTGTTGGAAAGTGATGCCATTCGGTTTGAAGAATGCAGGTGCAACATATCAATGAGCCATGACTTATATCTTTCATGATATGATGCATGATATTCTACATGATTATGTAGATGATATTATAGCTCGTTCCATCAAAGAAGATGATCATTTAGCTGACTTGAGACAAGTCTTTGATCGGTTAAGGGAATATCTTATCCGACTAAATCCAGCTAAATGTATATTCGGAGTTAAGTCCGATAAATTATTGGGGGTTATAGTTTCTTTACGTGGCATTGAAATTGACCCTCTCAAGATCATGGCTATCACTGATATGCCCGCACCCACAAATATATCTGAATTATGAAGTCTACAAGGTAAACTTCAAGCTATTCGTCGCTTTGTCGATAAGTTGGCGGACAAAACATGACCCTTTCTTAAGCTTCTTAAGAAAGATGTCTCTTTTCATTGGGACGACGAATGTCAGGAAGCATTTGAACTCCTCAAACAATATCTCCTTAACCCACCTGTGCTTTCACCACCTAGATCTGATCGCCCATTTATCTTGTATATTTTTGCTTCAGATCTTGCCTTAGGAGCTATGTTAGCTCAACTTGACGATGAGAAGAAAGAGCGTGCTAATTATTATATCAGTAGAACCTTAATCAGTTATGAAACTCGCTATACAACATTAGAGAAGTTATGTCTAGCAGTCATATTTTCTACATAAAAACTATGCCATTATATGCTCAGTCAGAAAACGTATGTTATTGCTAAATTCGATCCTTTGCGGTATCTCATGAGTCGACCGTACTTATCTGGTCGCACCGCAAAGTGGGTTCTTGCGCTAAGCGAGTTTGAACTCACGTTTATAGGACATAAGTCTGTTAAGGGTCAAATCATAGCAGATCAATTAGCTGCTGCACCCTTAGAGTCTACCCATCCCCTCATCATTGAGTTTCTCGATGAATGCCTTAAATTAGAGGCAGACCATCCAGAGCAATGGTCCCTATACTTTGATGGAGCCCGATGCATGAGTGGGGCTGGTGTAGGTATTATTTTAATATCTTCGTAGAAACATCTTATACCTCTGTCCTTCAAATTAATGTTTGCTTGCACTAATAACACTGTTGAATATGAGGCTCTAATCCTTGGATTACGAGCTGCCTTGGCACTAAAAATTAAAAATTTATTAGTTTTTGGTGATTCTCAACTTGTCATAAATCAAATCAATGATGTTTATCAGACCAGAGATGATAAATTATGCCCATATAAAGCATATGTCCTACAATTATTATCCCTATTTGATCAAGTTATCTTGGAAGCTATTCCTCAAACTAGCAATCGTGCGGCTGATGCTATGGCTGCAGCTGCATCTCTTTTGCCCTTGGAGTTAGATGATGAATATGCTACCATCATTATTCATCGACTCCAAGAACCCGCTTCAAATAAATCATGCTTAGAACCTTTGGATGTGTTTCTAATCAACGAAACTACTCCTGAACCTTGGTACACTGATATATTTAATTTTCTTCAAAATGGGACCTTCCCTGAAGGTTGTAATAGCAACCAGCGTCGGTTATTACGTAGACGAGCAAGTCGCTTCATAATTATTGGTAATACCTTGTATAGGAGATCTTTTGAAGGCATCCTATTGAGATGTTTGAATCTAGAAGAATCTAGATCAGCTTTGAGTGAAGCCCACGATGGATCTTGTGGGGGACATTTTAGTGGTAGCGCCATTGCTAAGAAGCTCCTTAGGATAGGATATTTTTGGCCTACCATGGAGAATGATGCACATGATTATGTGCGCCATTGTGACAAGTGCCAGAAACACGCTGACCTTGTCCATGCGCCTACACAAGAGCTGCAGGCTATTTCATCTCCTTGGCCCTTTTCAAAATGGGGCTTAGACATCATTGGAAAAATCAACCCTGTGTCATCTGATGGACACAAATTTATCATAACTGCTACCGAGTATTTCATGAAGTGGGTTGAAGCTATGCCCTTAGCTTCTTGCACTGGAACACAAGTCTCCAAATTTATCTTTAATCAAATTATTTGTAGGTTCAGAATTCCTGCAAATCTCATCTCAGATAATGGCACTTGTTTCAAAAATAAATATGTCAAAAAGTTATGTCAAAAATATAAAATTCAACATCGTTGGTCCACTCCCTATTATCCTCAGGGTAATGGCCAAGCAGAAGCATCTAATAAAACATTAATCAAAATCCTCAAAATATTGGTCAATAAATCTGGCCGAGATTGGCACATCCAATTATATCCTGCTTTGTGGGCTTATCGAACTAGTGTTCGTACTCCCACGGGCGCTTCACCTTTTGTTTTGGTTTATGGCGCTGAAGCTATTTTTCCTTTTGAATTAGAAGTTCCTTCTTTGGCTCTACTACTTCAAGATACTGAAGTAGGAGATGAATATCATGCTGGCAGACTTAGTCATCTGGAACTCCTAGATGAGAAGTGCATCAATGCTTTGGAACATCTTCGTGCCTACCAAAACAAGCTTAAACGAGCATACCTCAAGAAAGTTCATCATCGATCCTTTGAGATCGGTGACCTTGTCTTAAAAGAAAATAAAAAAAATACTAATGCAACTAAAGATCTTAAAGGTAAATTTGAACCTAACTGGCTTGGGCCATATGTCATCACTGCTAAATTTGGCTCAGGAGCATACCGATTAGCTACCTTAGATGGTAAAGATCTTAAAGAACCTATGAACATTATGCATCTCAAACGCTATTATGCATAAAATTTGGTCATTTCATCATTATATATATTGTTATTTTGCATATTGTTTCATTTTAGTCATCCATATAAAAATTTCAAAAAATAGTAATAGTATTTATTCTTTCAATTCATAAATTAAAATCAAAATATAAAAACTTCAAAATCATCAAAATCTTCAAAAACATCTTTTATTTTTGTACTCGTCAATTCTTGAAGTATTGCAGTTATATTTCCAGTTATTTTGGATAAATTAGCATTTATTTGGAATCCCGCACTTTCACACTCACATGAATAAATATCTTGATTTTACTTTGTATGATTATTAATCTCTCTTATATCAAAGTCCACAGTTGAATTAAATAAAGTTTTGAGCATAGAGAACTGATCTTGTTATTTACTTAAACCAAGTATATCTCTTCACATTAAAATGATTTCATTGCAAATTCGATATGATGCTACATAGTAGAAATGGTTTCTTGAGCGAAAAGTTTCCCCTGCTATCCTATCATGCACATGGTCTAGAATCTTTGAGAATTGACAAAAGGACAAGCTCACCCCTACCCAGAATAAAAATCCCTTGCTCTACAGCCAATCCGAGCAAGTATCCCTAGCATAGGAAGAAAAAGAAAAGTCAAAGAAAATGAGAAAAAGAAAAATATCATTTTGTACCATCGCAACAATATTTCAGCATTATCTCAGTTCCAAGCAAAAATACAAAAAAAAAAAAAAAAGAGAAAAGACAAAGGCAAAAAGCAATAAAATCCCTTTCCCTACCCCTTGAAAAGAAAATAAGGGTGAATGAGCTTGAATCCCTGGAATTCTCAATTATTCGAAAACTGTGAGGTAAGCCCCATAACAGGCGGTTTGTGCCCAACCCGCTTGGCCTTGGGTAATCCCTAGCGTGGTGATATGTCTGTCACATTAGCGACCTTCTTTTGTACAGACCTATGTCGGCTTATGGATCAGCTAGCTCTTGATGACCTAACTTACATAGTAGTCTGGTACGGTTACATGCATATAAATCATGGTCAACGAACACTCATTTGGTTAATTCAAATTACTTGTATCAAATTATCTTGCTCAAAATTGGTGAATGAACAATACAATTGCACACACATTTGTATTTGAGAGATTTTGTATCATTATGATAAATCAAGATCAGTAATGAACTCACATTTGCACATGAGGGTTCCTTATAAATCTACATTTTGTCTTTGAGATAATTTAAAATATTTCTGCAACTCTTTTTGGAATAATTTTATCTTCTTATTTAAAGAACATCTGTTTAGTATAAAAACAATTACATACATTGTTTTCAAAAATCCAAATTCTTTCAACAACATCTTCAAAAATCTAGCAATAAAGTCACATTTATATATATTTTTTCTATTTATCTCAAAATCAAAAATCAATTATGCAATAAAATTACTTTTTTGGATTTCGCGATGATGGTATAAGTCTATACCTATAATTCTATGCCTAGCGCAAACCATTGTTCTAATTTTATTTTCCCATTCATTTTAATTCATAAGAACATATGGCTTACATCATTATGTTACACAATTGTGCTTTAAAAAGAACGAACACATTTTTCTATTTCATTTCATTATGTCAACATTCCATTTTGCAACCATGGTATAATTCCTAAGGAATTATTCAAAAAATTTATCACACTTAGGAATTTATGCCTAGCAAAAATCATATTTCTTTTAATATCTCATGCATAATATTTTTATGAAAATCTGAAAACAAATCATCACCATCATCATTTTTCATCATCACAACGCAAAGTCTTAAGACAGTCTCTTAAGCACCCTTTTACTTTTAGCAATATTTCTATACTGGGATTAGCTTGACGACCTAGCGAGCGGTGACTCCATGAAATGGTCTATAACAACGACAATGTCCTTTGAAATTATTGTTAGAAGTCTCTTTATTTTTCATCAAATTACACCAAAACAACCATTTGTTTACATCAGATTATTCCATTTAAATTTTATGGCATGACATAAAATTATAATTTATTTCCAAATGACATAATTACATGAATAATCAATCAACAAATCCAAAATTGAAGCATCATAAAACATGTGGACAAGTCATATCATCAAAAATATATATATATATATATATATATATATATATATATATATATATATATATATTTATATATATATATATATCAATATTATGTACATCATCTCAAAACTGGATTGGTATGCCACAATCAATACCCTGGCATACTCAATCCTCTCAAAAAAATATAATAATAATATATACAATCTCTATCCAGTCTATAGCAGCTAGCCTCGAGAAGCCCTCGAGCTCTCTGCCTCATCTCCTCTCCCACCCTGGTGTGGAGGAGGTGGTCCCATAGAGGTCCATGTTGTGTCTCGGGTCCTCGTCGTCGATCGTGAGGATGTCCTCGATGATCCCATCATGACCGGCTCCACAATGGGGGCTGGCAATGGTATCCTCTGGTTCTCTGGAACCACATGATAGTACAACCCCTGGTAGAACATGGTCTGAGCAATAGCCCATGCCAGATCCCGAGTGCTCGCCCCTTCACTCCGAGCCCTGAGCCATGTAGCCTCATCTCGTAGTGTCTGCACCTGAGCCCGGAGGCGGGCATTCTCAGCCCGGAGAGCCACCATCTCGCTGCTCTCCCCTACCTCGACACCCTTGCCCTTATCGGGCGATGGTGGCCTCTCCCCCTACTGAGAAGGGAATCCCTCCTCCCTCCTCCCTATCCGTTGTGGTCTCTGTGGAGCCTGTGCCATCCTCTGGCATCTCTCCTATGGAGACCGTCACTGCTCTCTCCCTCCGTGACCCCACGCTACCTCAATAGCAGCCTGGCATCGCCTCCCCATCCATCGCACCATGGCATGCATCGGACCCTATGCCCTCATCATTCGAGGAGGGCGGATGCCTACATACCAGGCATCGTATCCGTTAGCGACCCCAGCATCGTCCCCATCCACTGGCTGGATGGGGGCATCATCCACGTCCTGGCTCTAGAATCACTGCATATCCAGAGCCCCGCTCAGTGTGGTATTATCCTAGATAGTCTAGGAGTACTCGTAATCCCTGAGAGAAGGGATCCCCTACTGAAGACCGAACTATCACAAAACTCGGTCGTAGCGATGGAGCTCTACCTCTCCCCACTCCATCCTCAGCCAGTAGACTCGCCTGATGCGAGCCAGCTCCTGTCCATCCTCTCCCCACCCTGGGTGCTCTCTCCATGGCCTCTAGGTGATCTGGTCTGGGATGAGGTCATCTAGCAACCTCCGTGACATCGACAGATCTATCCGTCACTGTGACCCTCTCTGTAGCCACCAATAGAAAACTCGGGGTCTCTCCCGATCAACCCCTGTCAGTGGGAGTCCTACCGGCCTCCGCACCATGATGTGCTCCCAGCACCAAACCTGTAGTAGCGATGTCAAAACCAGACATCGGCCTCCCTTGTATACGACCCCATGCAGGATCCTATACAAGTGGCATAGTACAAAGCTGCCCCATGCAAATCTATACCCATGGTCTCTCATGTCGCAGACCACATCTGAAAGGAGCCAGGGTAATCTGCACCCACTCTGGTGGCATAGCAGTAGGCCACCCACTATCCCGACCAAAACTCGAGTCAACCTAGATGCCCCAGGCATCTGCCTCAATGACTCGATGTTCACTCCGCCCTTCTCCAGGGTGAAGCTCGGGTCTCCGCTCAGCCTCATCATAGCCTGGCCCTGATTGGCCATAGGAGTCATCAACCGTCCCTGTATGGGGATCCTCAAGATCCTCCATACGTCCTCTAGTGTGGGAGCCATCTCCCCTGTCGGTAACCGAAAGCAGGATGACCCCGGATACCACCTCTCTGCTAGGGCTATCAGTAGCCCCATGTCTGTCGATACTTGTGGCATCTCTGCCACATGTTGTAGTCCGACCTGTGCTAGTCGGTCTCGCTCCGCCTGGTCGAGCGTGGCCACGTCATCCCTCAGCCCCCTGTATTTCCACTCTCGACTCTTTAGTAATCCCCTCTGCAAAACAAACAATAAAACAATAAAATTCATTAATAAACCAATTATTAAAGTCAATTAAATGCAATTCAAACAAACTTAATTTCATAAAAATGATGATATCGTCCACCATTGGATGATATCGTCCTAAATTGGGTAAAATCATCCTTTGTAGGATGAAATCGTCTCCTATTTCGCAACTTGGGGATCGCCCCTATTCACCGATTTTGCCCTCAGACGAAATCGACGATCTAGGGACGATTTCGACGAAATTGGGACGATTTCATCCCGACGTCGTCGACGGCCTAAAAACGGCCGCGATGCCCCAAAATAGTCAAAATTTCAATCAAAAATTGCACAAATCAAATTAAAAACATAATTCACTAGGTTTAGATCCTTACCCGTAGCCCGCGTCGGACCTCTGTCGATCTGTGCGCTGTCTCGACCATTTTTGTCTGCAGAGCTCTCAAACAATAAAAATGAATTAGGGTTTTACCCTATTTTTCTTAATTTTATTTAAAAACAACAACATTTTTAATTTTGCTTTTCCGTGCTTTTACCTCAAACGTTCGATTTGGGTAAAAACACGGAGGGGGCACCATAGTCAGCAGTCGTACGATTCGACCTAGAATCGTCGTCTAGAAAATTGAGTAAATTTTTGCTTTCTCGTAAAATGGGAAGAACTCGTCTTTAACGCATTTTCTTCAGAAAATTCGCTAAAGAGGGGGCAAAATGTAGCACCCTAAAATTGGCGTAGTTAAACCTTAGTAAAAAGATAAAAATTTGAATTTTAACCCAAAACCGCCCGTTAACCGCCCATTACCCGCTCCCCTTGTTTTTCGCGCCATTTTTAGGATTTGTTTTGACCGTTGGACGATATCATCGACGATTCATCGACGATCAGATGAAATCATCCCAGATCTGACGAATTCATCTGGAATAGAACGTCCAGACGATTTCATCCCAAAACCAAATTTTCATAATTAGCTTCTGTTTCAACAACTTCTCTAACTTGGGCAGAAAGTGTGTCTGCGCAGTTAGAGTCTCCCCCATTGGAGATCTCCCAAATTGGGATGATCTCCAACCTCCTAACCTCCCCCTAATCCTATATAAACTAGGATTTTCTCAGTTTATCCCCCTGGCTGACTGATTTCCCTACAAATTTAACTTTTTGTGCATTAGAACACCTTCACACCTTCGTTTGCATTGCGTATTTCAAGTTTTCTTGCAGGAATTTTACTATTTTTCAGCCGGAGCAAGCTCGGATCGTCGCAGGCGATTCCAGACGATTTCGGACGATCCTATCGTAGATCGGCGATGATCTCGTACGATTGGAGGTGATCTTGACTACAGTCCAGATTGGGGGCAATCAGAGCCCGAAGTTTGCATTTCTTTATCTTCTCTCTTCATTTCTTTATGCATTAACTTATTTTATTCTATTTTCTGCATCCTGGAGTTCACCTCATTTAGCATAGATGCATGATAAAGTTAAAATAAATTATTAAATTAATGCATTTCCTTTAATTGCTATCTGGATCTATCATTTAGGCAAATTTACTATCATTTCTATCATTTCCCCTTGCTTTTGCAGTTGCATTTTTGGTTTTTGGTATCTATTTCTGTGATTGCAGGTTTTTGACAAATTCGTCTGACGAATTCGTCAGATCGACGATGATCTCGTCTGATCTCAGATGACCGACTGAGATCTGAGATGATTCTGTTCAATTGCAGATGATAATGTAAGATTTGAGATGATCTTGACTTCTACAAACCTCAGAATCTTCATCAGACATCCGAAATCAGGTATATTCTATCTTATTTAGCATACTTTCTATGTTTAGCACTTATTCATGTTCTTTGTATTCATATAAATCAGCATTGGCATATAGAATAGCTTAGATTCATCTTGGCCAAACCTAGGAATTGAATGATTAAAGTACAAAATGAACACATCAAACCTACTCTCAACCTAGGCATGGAAACTGCCACTCAAAAGTTTCTTGGTGAACCCACCATCCATCAAAAATTCACCCTTATACCCCTCCCCGAGAGGCGTGACCTTCAAAGGGCCTCTCAGTCCGAGGTATTGTCCCATCCTTCTCGCATCCCCCTTTCGGGCACGGATCCTATAGCCTGAAGGTAAGGATGCAAAAAATTTGGAGCGATACACCAATAACTCACACTATGGAACTGAAACCTTGACTCAAGATGATTTTAGTTTTCACATACTAATGATACTCATGTTCTTTCACAAACCTTATTTAAAGATAGTTCTCAATTTTACATAACAATGATACTCATGATATTTCACAAACCCTAGTTCAAGATAGTTCTCAATTTCACATAACAATGATACTCATGATCTTTCAACAAACCCTAACTCACATAACAATGATACTCATGATCTTTCACAAACCACAAATCATGCATATGAAAACTCACTCAAACATTTCCAACAATTCTTATCAAACAATCATTTTCATTCCAACTTTGCATTTCACAATTTTTCACTCATAAGGAAGATGTTTCCATACCTTTTGTTTTGATAGAGATATATATTCAAAAACTATCTTAATCACAATCCAAACCTCTTTGTCAACTTTAAGCTTAGGGAACAATAATCTATCTCAAAATATCCACTCAAAATTCTCCTCAATATTTATTTTATCATACAAAATATAATTAGCAAAGGTTCAATTAGCTCACTTTCACAATAATTCCCTTCAGAATTTTAATGCATTAAATAATCAAAATAACTCCCTTATATATCCCTACTCAAAAATGCATTATCAAATAATCAACACACCTTTCCAAAAATAATTCAATTCACTTTTAAGCCAAAATTAAATATTCCTCAATATTAAAATAAAATATATCTTAATCACCTTATATCTCCCAACTTAAAAATTCTATTTCAAAATAATTAACACCTCTTATCCCAAAATAATGCAATTCACTTTTAAACCACAATTAAATCCTTCACAAAATTTAACTAAAATAAAATTTTCTTTCATCACCTTATATCTCCCAAGGCACTCACAATACAACTTTAGACCACATGCACATTACAACAAAAATTTTAAAGTACCTTTGCACAAACCTCGGTGGGCTTTGATCCCAGGTCAAGCTTCCACATACGTCTAGTTGTGGTGTAGCTATCGCGTGAGCTAGGCACTCATGTGGGAGGTAAAAACACTTTGAGCGCTTTGTTTCTTTGACCAACGCCAAAGCCAAAAAAAAAACACTTTGTCCCTTCGCATCCGCCAAGACTCGAATGTGGAACCTCACCTTAGCTTATGCCTTACACACCAACAAATTGCCACTAGCCCAACCGATTGGTTGGTGACAAGGCTTTATGCCTTGGTCAATTTGTCCTTCACATTTTTTAGCTGCAATAAAAAAATAATATCCTTTGTAGATACCTAAATTGTGTCATGCTGAGGGGAGCTGCTCACATACACTCATAAGATCATAAGACATAATCTTGGACTTTCCAAGCATCAACAGTGGTTCTCACCACTCATTTGGGGCCTTTCAAGCCATCTAAGTCTAGCCGCTCAAACCAAGAGTGGCCAAATCCTAACCGTTCAAGCCTAGAGCGGCCAAATATTAGCCGCTACAGATGACAGCGGCCAAATATTAGCCACTACAGATGATAATGGCTAAGCCATAAGAAGCAGTTTGTCGACAAACAGGCCCAATATCAGGTGAAAGTGGTAGTTTGCATTCAATAAAGGTGAGTGGGAGTGACTTTGCATTCCTTTTCACGACTAGTTCACATGGGAGGTTTGAGTTTGCATTTAGACTTAAGTTAACTGACCTCCAAGCATAAACAAAGGACAAAATCTTCTCATGATAATGACCAGTTCGCATAGAAGACTCAAGTAGGCAGTTAGATTTCAGTTAATTGGCCTTCAAAGACAAGAGGAAAAAGCATATAACATGAAATAACAAAATATGGATCTCTTTATTGATATTGAAGCTCGGTTACATGTCGGTCCCTCTTAGGGATACCCATTTTGATACTATAAATTACAAATAGGCAAGGAGTGCCCCTTCCATGAAGAGGTGGTGCGCTTATAAAAGCTTCTCGGTTCCACACACGGAAATGTATGAGGGCTTACAGATGCCTCCTTCTCCAGGTCTGTTTCCTAGAGGGATCCCTTTTGCTCTCGTATGTTGTAATCTTCGTCCGATGTACCTGTGGCCCTGCAAGCAATGAAACAACAACACACATTTAGGTGTCCGAGATTGCCTCCCTGGATGAGGTTGTTAGTAATCAAAGAATGTAACGGAAATATGATAAAACTATGCCATGAAATCATGTAAATCTATGCTAATGATATGAAAACATAAAGAAATAGAATAAAAGATGCTATGTCTATCTAAGCTAAGCCTACGGGCCATTGTCCAAGACAACGGCCGCTAAAGTAAACCTTACCCTCTTTGCCCCAAAGCTATGGGTCAAAGACTATAATCTGATGTTGAAATAGTAGGTGTTATGCTCTTCGATTCGTCAGAGCTCCGTCGTACACGTGATCTCAAAGAGAACTCTCCAAGTCTCGAAAGCTCTCCTCAAAAAAATGTCTCTCTCTCTGATATGATAAAAGATCTCCCTTTGGTGCTCTTAGGCTTGCACCTTTTATAGTGTGAAACCCTAGGTCTATGTCCAAGCCCTAGAAATGAATTTCTCATGCGTAGTGCAAGTTAGCATGAGAAGCTTTTGTCCATTGTCTATATTTGAAGGCTAGTTAACTGAAATCTAACTGCCCACTTGAGTCTTCTATGCGAACTGGTCATTAGCATGAGAAGCTTTTGTCCTTTGTTTATGCTTGGAGGTCAGTTAACTTAAGTCTAAATGCAAACTCAAACCTCCCATGTGAACTGGTCATGAAAAGGAATGCAAAGTCACTCCCGCTCACCTTTATTGCATGCAGACTACCACTTCCACCCGAGATTGGGCCTATTTGTTGATAAACTACTTCTTATGGCTTAGCCATTATCATCTGCAATGGCTAAGATCTGGCCACTGTCATCTGCAGTGGCTAAGGTCTGGCCGCTCTAGGCTTGAGCGGCTAGGATCTGGCCACTCTTGGCTTGAGCGGCCAAGCTTGGATGGCTTGAAAAGGCCCCAAATGAGTGGTGAGAACCACTGTTGATGCTTGGAAAGTCCAATATTATGTCTTATGATCTTATGAGTGTGTCTATGTGAGTAGCTCCCCTAAGCATGACATGATTTAGGTGTCTATAGATGCCCCTTTTTGTGATGCGTTGTGTGGAAAACACAATGCTGAGCAAAAATGTAGACTGATCTATTTGTAGGGTGTATGGTGATCAATGGTCTGATCAATGCCGGATGGCCCAATCATGCAAGATGGCACGCATCCCTTGAATCATTGCCTCAATGTTCGGAGGACTTAGCTCAGTGGCTTTTGCATGTTAAATTGCACTCATTCCTCAAACTCAATCGGGTAGCTTCAACTGCTACAACAATTTCGACCGGTAGGAGAGCTACAATTGAAGATGTCATGTCTGCTTACGTTCCCAAAAAACAAGGGAAATTTGTGATTGTTGTATGCAATGATTCATAGGATGAACATGATTTTGTTATGATCGAGTGATATTTTGTTGATTTTGATTATGATTATGTTGAAGTTTTGAACTACCTCTTCACACAATGAATTGGTGAAGAAATGACAATGAATGAAGCGACAAGTCGCTTGACCAATATGACTAATCTGGTTCCTTTCTAGCATTTGTTGCTTTTAATGGGCAATCCCACATCCAAGTGTGATTCCAATTGCTTATGATAATCATCCATCCCTATCCCGAGGAGTGGTCCGACTATCAATAGCCTTCTTAGGGAGTTAGGATGAGTGATTCTATTTATGCCTAGATTGTATCACTTTGACTTAATGTTTTTGATGTCATAGGGGAATTAGAATGACCCCTTCGCACCCGTGGAGCAGTCCGACCATCTTGATCTTCTTCGGGTTTGAAGGGTGACATATCGTAATTCCAAAATGAGTTGTTTTTGCCCCAAGTGGCCTTATGGTTATCTACTCATCTCACCAAAATACATGGAGTGCAAATCACTGCAATCATCGAGTGGATAGAGTAGGTAACTGGATACGAGGCCTGCTTGAGATTGTGATTTTATGTGATTTTTTTTTGTTATTTTGAACATTCTGATGATCCTAAACCACCAAAGTGTGTTTATTTATTATTTTTGTGGGATCCCTCAAGGAGAAAATCCCTTATTTTGACCTGTGGATCTGGCCATTGTCAGGTCCAGCGGCCTCTGAGTTCCTGCCTATGGCCGTTGTCGCCTTGAGCGGCCAAGAAGTTTGGGCCACTGACATCAGCAAGGCCAAGGCATAATTAAGGAAATATAAAAATTTGTATTTCTAGGGTTTGACCTATCATTTTCACTATTGAAGATTCATTTTTAGAGCTCTGGTGCAACGATGATGGTTGCGACTTTGAAACTTGTTGGTGCTGAGGACATGGCTGTGCAGGGTGAGACATCAGCTACTGGAGGAGCCGAAGCTTCTCGGGTATTTCTCTCTTCAAAACCCTAGCTCTCTTTTCTTTGTCTAAGTAAAATTGAACCTCACTAAGTAATGAGCAAAATGAACCTCACTAAACCTACTGGCAATGAACAAACTCCGTAATTAGGCTTAGGTTCCCTTTTGCTACGGTGGGTTAGTCCCCAATTTTGCTTTCTATCAGTGGCTTCAGCCTAGGGTTTTTGAATTTTTTTAATTATTCACCTACTGCCGCCATTTTGGGTATTCTCAAACTTAGCTTAGTTTTGATGCTTGGGTAGGAAATTTGCTTTACATTTTGTTTGCTTTCCCTCCCTCTGTTATTTTTTTTGAATTATTTTGTTAATTTGTAATTTTTTTTTATTTTTTGGCCAAGGGTTCACGGGTTTGCCATGCCGCCCCTTGGCCGCTGTCGCTCAGAGCGGCCGGCTCTGAGCCGCTGTCGCTCAGAGCGGCCAAGCTTGAATCCCAATGGTAAAAAATTTGACCGTTGGGCCTTGGCCATTGCTGCCTCCAATGGCTAGGTTTCGACCGCTATAGGCGACAATGGCTAAAGCTTAAGCCTTGTTTTTTTGTTTTTTTATTTTTATGATTTTTTTACTTTTGAATTTTGCTTTGCTTGATTAGGTGCAATTTATTCTTCTTTTGCTTAGATTTAGAGTAACTCATACTCTTTTGCACCATTTTCATGTTTATTGTGAATTATGCCTTAGATGCACTGTAGTTATATTTTGTCTTTCTTCTACTTTGCTTAGATCCTCACTGCTCGGGCTCGGGACCCGAAGCTCCTACTTGACTTACTTCCTGGATTTGATGACACTGACTAGGAGTGGTTTAAGGCCCGTGGGCTATAGTACATCATCAGGTTGCCCCATATTATGGCCGACCAGGCTTATCTTATGGCCTTAGCCCACCGTTGGGACCCATGGACCAACACCTTCCACCTTCCACCCGACGAGATGACTATCACGTCGGAGGACGTTTATAGGATCTTTCGGATCCCATTCGATGGGGTGCCCATTGTTTCATCGGCCACTAATGATCAGGTGGTCATCTATGCTCGGGTGTTTGGAGCACGCTCTGCATAGGCCCTCTAGGAGACTAGGTCTAGGGGAGTATCTATCAAGGCTTGGTATGATGCTCATGTTTTCACAGTGAGGCATGTCGTGTTGCTGATGGTGATCAACAACGTTCTTATCTCGGACTACTCGGGTTTGAGGTTCCCTTGGAACCTCTTAGCGATGGTGCAGGACCTATTGGATAGCGAGGAGCCTATCATCTATGCATGGGGTAGATCGCTATTGGCTCAGTGCTATGATGAGTTGTACCACATCCATCGGTGGGGACGTGTCAGCATTGCTTGTAGCTTGCTCCTACAGGTTTGGGGATGGGAGCACATTATGGTAGATCACCCTAAGGGGCTCCCGATCAAGATTATAGCTATTGAGGCTCGAACATAGTGCTATGCTGCCAGATGGGCTCGAGAGCATGAGGAGCGTAAGAGCCACACTTTTGTAGGGGAGCTATCCCACTATACTGATGCTTTCACTAGACTATTGGTCAGAGATGTCATGTGGTGGCCTTACTATGAGTGTCCTACTTGGGATGATCCAGCTAGTTTTACTACCAAGACATGATATGAGCGATGGCTCATTGGCCGTAAGATTGCCATCTAAGAGTATTTCTTCTACTCTCGGGTTCTTCATCAGTATGGATTGCAGCAGGATGTGCCCTTGATACCATTCTTGTATAGGCACCTCATAGTAGAGAAGGACCTACCTCCATGATAGATCATAGAGCTTTTATATGAGGAGGATGCCCTAGTCGTAGACCCTATAGTGGTTGGGGGAGTTATAGAGGCCTACTCTCAGTGGTGGGGTGATCGGATGTGGCATGGCATCGGTAGCCTAGGGTACGAGGATGATGGTGGGGGTGATGGCACAGATCCGATAGGATGCAGGGTTCGAGCCAGGACCGAGGTATGGGGCCAGCCGATAGAGTAGGTGGTAGTAGAGGATCCTGATGTTCTTGAGGAGGAGGAGTTAGAGCTCAAGGAGAGAGACTCTCCTCTGAGAGCATAGTTGCATGAGGTTGAGGCTGAGCTTCAGGCCACTAAGATCTAGGTACAATGGTGAGATGCTACGATTGAGCAGCTCTCAGCATAGATACAGGCTCTATAGGCTACTATTGGGGGTGGCGATGTCAGGATGCAGTTTGTTGTTCCTCCTTCTACACCATAGGAGGCTCCAGTGGTAGGTTCAGGGGTAGATGTGGGATGGCTTTAGTATTTGTTGGATGAGCATGAGGAGCGGATCTAGGGACTTATGGATCATGTCACCATCCTTCAGATGTAGCTTAGGAGGCATGAGATTGTCCCTAAGGATCCAGTAGGTGCGGGTGGTTCGTAGGTCAGTGGGCGCTCTACCTCGGGGTAGTCTTCCACCCATCCTAGCTAGAGGACCCGAACTCGACAGAGAGACCGATAGGCTCACATCACTCGACTCACGACACCGCCATAGGGGAGGTGGCACTAGAGGAGGTGATGCAGGGGGCTCAGGCTCGATATTTGATTGATGCTCTACTTGGTCCTTGATCCATTTTTGAGGTCGACTGACCTACATGACTATAGCCCATGGGCATTTTTGTATATCCATTGGACTTGACACACATACTTTTATGATAGATTTGCTTTATGACTTATTATGTGTATCGTTTATTGCTTATGTTTTTGTTATTATTTTATTTTATGATATGATGCGATGATGGTATTATGATGATTTGATGAATATGCTAGATGATAGATGATATTTGAAGATGCTTAGATGGATGTGTAGATGCTTATATGATTTGATGATATGATGCGATGTATTTTGATGATGAATGATGAATTTATGATTTGGTATGCAAATGGATATTGCCTATATGTTTTATGATGTGGTTTATGGATGATTAATGACTTGTTTTTGTGGATGCAAATGTTATTGTTAAATGCATGTTTAATTTTTGCTTTAATTATATGCATCTAACTTATGTGATGGAATGGTATAAATGAACTTGTATGCTCTAATCACTTAAAACATATGGAATGCATATGACATTGACAATCTTAATGGGTGATACCACAGAAAGTAAAAAAATAATCATGAATTTAAATAATCACTCTTATCATAAGAATTGATTAAGTATTCATATATGAGATGTAATGGTGTGTAATGTATTTTCTTAATAAGTTTCTATAAATTAAAATATATAAAGTAGTCAGTGGCCATCTATATACTATTTCTAATATATATGCGGTATCTGTCCTACTATGTTGATACCCCCTAATTTATAGAATCTTATAAAGAAAATGATGGTGTGAATGATGTTATGATTTGTTGCTATGTAAGAATTTTTGGGGCTTTTCGAAGATTCAAACACTCTAGTTCCCCTATCAACAATTGTCTACTTACCACTTAGACTTTTGAAAAGTAAGGCTTTTACCATGGACCTGGTTTTTCATGATCTCTGTGTGTGCATGTGATTGTATATTTTGAGATAGAACTCAAGCATTTCCTCCGATGTCAGGCGGGATTCTTTCAGCCCATTGCTAAGATCAGGGATCCTCAAGTGTTCATCTCATCCTTATGTTGGACTTAGTTGGACTATACCACTAGGCAATATTTGGTTACCTAAGCTAGCTCATCCACATTCAAACATTGGTCTACACAAATGCATGAAGCAATTGTAATAGACATATCATCATGCGTAAGGATTTCTCCTTCCAATTTTGTACAATGCTGAGAATTCCAGGGATTCAAGCTTTATTCCCTTCTTTTTGGCTTCTTTTTGGCTTTGGATTTTTGCTCATATGTAGTGATGAAAATCACTATTTATTTTGATTTGATTTTTTCTTTGAGCGGGGATTTTTTGTAGTGATGATAATCACTGTTTATTTTGCTCATACGTAGTGATGAAAATCACTATTTATTTTTTATTGATTTTTTTTGAGCTTGATTTTTTTTTGAATTTATGATTTGTGTATCGGATTATTGCTTTGAAATCTGGACTGTATGCTTGGCCTTTTGAATATGTACTTTGCTTTGGGATTTTTGCTTATTTTGATTTAAGCAAGGGATTTTGATAGGGTAAAGCTTGTCCTTTTGCCAATTCTCAAGCACCTTTAAACCGGTTGCACAGGGGGATAAGCAAGGAAGATCCTTTTCGCTTAAGGTAACCTAGACCACTTTGTAACTTTCATATTTTCCTTGTACCAGCTAGGATTTTAGTGTTTCAATTAGTGATGGGATCTTGAATATCCAAGGCTTTATCACAGCTAGGCCTTACCTTCTACTAATCAAAGTTGTTTTCCTCAAAAGTTGATAAGATTACTAGGTGTGGTTGACTAACCAAAAAACCTTAGTATATTATGTATAGCAACAAATAATGGTTGTGTTGAAAAACACAATTACACACATGTGGATGGAGGTATGGATATGAATGACTTGTGCGACAAACCGTGGTATCACTTTTAAGGCTCTCATGACATATACAATTGTAATGTATGTGAAAATGTAATGCAATGATGTGGATGCAAAATGTGAAGTGCAATTGTTTTTGTATTTTTGATTTTATGTTGTTTTTGTATTTTTGATTAATTTGACCAAAGGGCTTATTATGCCTTTGGGGATTTTGTTATTGATTTTGACCAAGCGGTTTGAATTACCCTTGGAGCTTTTGAATTGATGTTTGACCAAGCGGTATGAATTACCCTTGGAGCCTTTGAATTGATTGGATTTGACCAAGCGGTTTGAATTACCCTTGGAGCCTTTGAATTGATTTTTGACCAAGCGGTATGAATTACCCTTGGAGCATTTTGAATTGATTTTGACCAAGCGGTATGAATTACCCTTGGAGCCTTTTGAATTGATGTTTTGACCAAGCGGTATGAATTACCCTTGGAGCCTTTGAATTGATGTTTGACCAAGTGGTATGAATTACCCTTGGAGCCTTTGAATTGATTTTGACCAAGCGGTATGAATTACCCTTGGAGCTTATTTTTGACAAGTGATTACCCTTGGAGCCTTTGAATTGATTTTGACCAAGGTATGAATTACCCTTGGAGCCTTTGAATTGATTTTGACCAAGCGGTATGAATTACCCTTGGAGCCTTTGATTTGATTTTGACATGAATTTTTGTTTGAATTGTTTTTTACAAGGGATGAATTACCCTTGGAGCCTTTGATTGTATTTTTGAATTTTATGTTTTTATGATTTGTTTGTGTTTTTGACATATTTGAATGTTTTTTTTATGACATATTTGAATGTTTTTGTGTTTTATGACATATTTGAATGTTTTTGTGTTTTATGACATATTTGAATGTTTTTGTGTTTATGTGTAAAATGCCTTTAAGTGAATGATATTGAGAGGTTCAGGCTCTTCAACACCATCTAATGATATAAGGTGATATGCTCCAGGCCCAACTCTCATTGAAATCATATATGGACCTATCCAGTTTACCATGAACTTATCTCGTAGATGCGGTGACAGATTTGAATTCTGCTAGTTTTCTTTGAGCACTAGATCTCCAACCTTGAATTCCCTTAGGTGGACTTTACTATTGTAAGCTCATGCAAGGCGATCTTGGTAAACATGGAGATGCTCTAAAGCATTGACTCGACGTTCATCAAGAAGCATCAACTGATCAAGGTGGCCTTGCCACGCAACTTCATCATCTATGAAGTCCTTTAATGCTATGCGTAGAGTCAGGATTTCCAACTCTAGAGGCATGATGGCTTCAGTGCCATATACTAGTGAAAATGGTGTTGCCCTAGTGGGCATCCGTATACTAGTCCTGTATGCCCATAGTGCAAGAGGCAACTGCATGTGCCAATCCTTGTGATTTTCTTGCACTGTCTTCCTCAAAATGGAGACTATTGTTTTGTTTGAGGCTTCTGCTTGCCCGTTTGCTTGTGGATAATAAGGCATTGAAAAACTATGCTGAATATGGTATTTGTTCATTAAAGCATGCACATTTTTGTTCTTGAAATATGGCCCATTATCCGATATTATCTTAGAAGGGACCCCAAAATGACTTATGATATTGTGGAGTATAAACTCCACAATCCTTGGTCCAGTTTGTTGATGTTAAGGGGATCGCTTCTACCCATTTAGTGAAGTATTCTATGGTCGTTATGATGAATGTGTGTCGGCCTGAGGATGGGGGTGAGATTTTCCCAATCAAGTCTAGTCCCCATTGCGAGAATGGCCATGCTGCCTGGATGGGCTGCAAAGCTTGCGATGGTAAGTGCGTTAGGTTTGCATGATGTTGGCACTTACTACATTTCTTGACATACTCACAATAGTCCTTTTCCATTGTGGGCCAATAGTAACCCATTCTCAAGATGCGCTTAATGATGGCCATGCCACTGAAATGGCCTCCACATGTTCCATCGTGAGCTTGCAAAATTGCCCAAGATGCTTCCTGGGGCTCAAGACAATGGAGTAATACTCCATCATATCCTCGTCTATAGAGGATTTCTCCTAGAAAAATGTATCTTGTTGCTCTCTGTTTGAACGTTCACCTTTCAGTATGCGACAAACCTTGAGGTATTATTCCAAGCTTCAGGAAGTCCCACAGTTGGGAAAGCCAATCCTGATAGGCCACAACTTCTATAGAATAGACAACTTGCTCTTCCTGCATTTTTGAGGTAGTGAACATGGATTGAGGAACAACTCTATGGTATATGGTTGCACCACACTCTACAGGTCCTTGGGAGATCAAAGACCCCCAAGGTGTTATTTGCAAGAAATCTCTAGCTACGAAGGACCAATCCTGATTTGGTTCGATGTTGATCATGTTGACTGATTCTTGATTGTCAAAAGCCTCATGACGTATTGTTGAGTGCGAAAGCACTTTCACATGAATGGTTGTAAAATCAGTAGATGGATTCTGAGGGATTAAGGATCCCAAAGAGGCCATGGTGTCTACAAATCTATTCGATGTACGAGGGATTGCCTCGATGTCGTACCATTCTAGCCGGGCTAAGTAGTTGTCAACAAGTTCCTTGTAAGTCTTCAGGAGTGGGCACCTACATTGGAAGAGTCCTTTGACCTGGTTTACTATGAGCAAGGAGTCACCAAAGATATTCAATATTTTAATGCCCATTGCTATGGCTGTTTGGAGTCCCAGGATCAATGCTTCATATTCTGTATTGTTGTTTGTGCATGGGAAGTCTAGTTTGAATGATAAGGGCAATGGAGCGCCCTGTGGTGTGATAAAGACAATCCTTGCTCCACCTCCTTGTTCACACTTTGAACCATCGAAGAATAATGACATGTCTCTTTCTTTCTTAGGTTCTTCGAGTTCTGGTGGATCTGATAATGCAAAGACCGCATCATCAGACAATTCTATGGTGAGAGGCTTGTTATCCTGAAGAGGCACCTCTGCTAATTGATCTGCTATGACTTGTCCCTTGATGGAATTTTGGCTTATGAACTCTAGATCAAATTCTATCAATAGCATGATCCACTTTGTGGTACGTGTATTGTGATATGTCTTGCTCATCATGTACTACAAAGGATTTTGTTTTGATATGACGTAGGTCGTATGGCTCAACATGTAGTGTCGCAACTTTCGAGTTGCAAAGACCACTGCTAAACACAACTTTTTGACATACGCATATCCTAGCTCATAACTCACCAAGGTGCGACTAATGTAATATATGGCTTGCTCTTTGTCTTGTGCATTCTTTTGGGCTAACATGGTGCCCAATGCAAAATCAGTAGCCGATATATATAGTAAAAATGGTATGTCTGGCCTTGGTGGAGCCAATACTGGCGGTGTTGCCAGATAAGTTTTGATCTCTGCAAAGGCTTGATGGCATTCTTCATCCCAATGAAAGGGGACTTCCTTGCATAGCAACCTATTCATAGGTCTGCATTTGTCTGATAATTGCATGATGAATCTTTTGATGGATGCTATCTTGCCTTGTAGGCTCCTCAACTCCCTAATGTTGGTAGGGGCGGCCATTTCTAGTATAGCCTTTACCTTTGTAGGATCTACTTCGATGCCTCTCTTGGATACGATGAATCCCAAAATCTTGCCAGAAGTTATGCCAAATACGCACTTCTTAGGATTCAATCGGACATTATGTTCTATGAGGTGATCGAAGACTTGTCTAAGGACTTCGGCATGCTCTTGCCACAACAGGGACTTGGCTAGTAAGTCATCCATGTAATCTTCCAAGATCTTATGCATATAGTCATGGAATATGTATGTCATGGCCCTCTGATATGTGGCACCAACATTTTTGAGACCGAATGGCATCACTTTGTAATAGAATGTTCCCCATGGAGTAATGAAAGCAGTTTTATGTTGATCTTCAGGCTTAATCTGGATTTGGTTGTATCCAAAAAAACCATCCATTAGGGAGAGCATTTCATGACCTATGGTTGCATCTACAAGAGCATCTATGTTTGGCAATGGGAATGAATCCTTTGGTGTTGCCCTATTTAAATCCCTAAAATCCATGCAGATATGGACTCTTCCATCAGGTTTCCCTATGGGTACCATGTTTGACACCCACTCAGGGTAGTCGATAGGAACTATGAATACTACATCCAGTAGTTTTTGCAATTCGTTCTTCACCATCAAAGCGATGGTTGGATGCATTTTCCTCAGTTTTTGCTTGACTGGCTTCTTCATGGGATCCAATGAAAGGTTGTGAATGACTAACTTTGGATCTATCCCTGGCATGTCTTTGTAAGTCCAAGCAAAAATATTTGGCCTCTCCTTGAGGAGAGGAATTAGGATGGCTTGTTCCTCTGGAGATAGACTTTCTTCGAACTTGACTCTCCTTGGTTGGGTAGGATCATCACTGATGTCCACCTCGAAAGTCACTTCTATAGCCATATGTGACCCATCCTCTAGCTGATGAGGCATGGGTATCAAATGAATGTCATCGACAGGATTTATAGGACCTAGTGACTCAGGTTCCAAACCAACATGGAAGATGTCATACGCACAACCTGATGCAAAATGGAATGGCTGTAACATCTCTTCATTGGGGAAGAGGTCTTCTGGCTCTATGGGTGAACTAGCACGATCCCAATCAATAGCCTCTACATCAAGATGCAATGATTTGGTAGGATCTACTGGATTATGAAGTGGAGTGGTCAAATCAATGGAGATCATGTTGATGGATGGGATGAAATCTCTAGGACCACATGGGTGCAATCTTGTCTCAGGGGTTTCCCTTCCATACTCATGATGAGGTTCTAGAGGAATGGGAATTTTTGGATCTGGCCCATGAGTAGGGTGGACAATAGGATCATTGGGCTCTAACTACTCTCTGAATGTAGGTGAAGAGGGGATTGACCATCCGATGAATGGCATCTAGGTCAATAGGTCTCCCCAAAAATTGGAGATGAGGGTCTATGGCATGAAGTGCCGCCTCTCTCTCTACTAGCTCGTTGACTTGCCACAAGTGGTGAGGTCCAAGATAAGCCATCTCGGTCTCATCCTCAAAGTCATCATCACTTATCCAGAAACCGTTAGCATTGGTATGCGGCCCTAAGACAAGGGGCTCATGTCTTGGCCCCAAGTAGGCCATCTCTATTTCATCTTCATATTCTTCGTCACTTATGAAGAATCCATTTGCATTTGTCTCTTGCCCCAAAGTCAGGGGTTGATGGCTTAGGCCTAAGTAAGCTCTTTCTATTGAGTCTTCTGATTCATAGTCACTTTCATCTGATGTATATCCACTCTCATCATGGATGGACCATGTGAATCTTTGCAAATAGCGAGGCCCTTGATAGGCTAAGCCAAGTTGTGCCTCATCATCACTTGCTTCATATCCATTCTCCTCATCCCATGAGTTGTACCCTATTGGGGTGGAATCAATTGAGGTGTTTGGATGATAAGTTTTTGGAGGTGGTATGTTTACCATGGCCACTTGTCTATTGCTCAAATTTGCTATTCTTAAGGGGTGATAAGGAATGAAATCAATGTCTTCTCCCAACCCTATGCTTAATATTTCCAATGCTACTACAAGAGAGTCATCTCGACCTCCGCTATAGTAGCCTAAGCCAAATATATCGGAGGGAAGCTGATATAGTGGCTCGTAAGGCCTCCTACGCCCCTGCTCATATATGCCAAGGCCATAGCCATGCCAATGGCAATGCTCAAAGTAGCTTAGAGCAAACTCGGGATTAGAGAGGTAATGAACATTGACTATGAATAATTCATCACCATCCTCTTCTATATCTGAAGACTTATGAGCGCAGTCCAGGCCGGCATAGACAAAATTGGTTTGGTTGGGAGGGATTCCAAGTGGAACCATTGTTCCTACTGGTGGCCTCAAGTCTTTAGGCCTCCCTATGTCTTGTGCAGACTCAATGATAGGTGTAAAGGTAATGTTCTGCACAAGGTACTCCCCTATGCCTGTGCTTGCCAAGTGTATTGATGCATGCGATGTGGATGACCCCATGGATGATACTAGCGAAGCAAGGTGATAATCACTATCTTCATCTTGATCTTGAGGATCTTCCTCTTCCATAGGACTTGGTATTTTAGCAATGGCTATAGTTGGCACTTCTTTGGGCCTTTCTTCCTTAACTAAGGGTGCCTTTAGCTTCTGATTATCTTTTGGTTTTGACGTTGATGGTACTTTAGAAGCATTGACTGTCTTGAGTGCATTAGGAGGTGTTGATGTGCATGGGTCTTTTCTTACCCCTTTGTCTTTGTTATCCACTTGTGTGGTTGGGGATGAAGGTGCCATGTATAGGTGAGTAGAAGGGATCATGAATTCTCCTAGAATGTCCACCTGATTGACGTATTTAAAAGGCTCTTCATCGGCCAGAACCACATAGACTTTGTTTTCATGCACATACTTGACACACTGGTGCAAGATCGAAGGCACACACTTCATGGCCCTTATCCAAGGGTGCCCTAAGAGGATGTTATATTGCATAGCTCCTTCCAAGACATGACACATCATGGGGATGGTCTTGTGCCCCACCTTGATGGGTAGGACTATCATTCCCATAGTATTGCATAAAGCATCATTAAAAGCTCTCAATGTGTAAGCTCCTGGAATGATATTGGTCTTGGGTATCTTGAGGTGCTCTATTGCAGTTGTTGTGATGATGTTTATCGATGAACTTGTATCGACCAAAACCCTCTTGAAAGGTAAGTCATTGATGGCCACTACAATGTTTAGCAGAGGGTCTAGTAAGGCAACATAAACTGTCTTAATCTCATGATCATAGAATCGGATTACAGGTTCCTGGCATTCTTGCACTTGTCCCACAAAGTGAGTGAATGCATTCACATCTTGCGGTTGAAGCTCAATTGTTCTTAAAATATCCATTAGAGTCTCCCTATGCTTTGGGGACTATTGTATGAGCTCATAGATGGATAACTTAGCTGGAGTCATCTGTAGGTTTTGCTCCAATCTACTCCGAATAGTTACCACAGGTCTCGTTGGTGGACCTGGAAGGTTGTCTTGCCTTTGCCTAGGGGTAGCTGGGATGTTCATGGGAGCTACAGGTGGTTGTGGTTGACCATACCGCCTAGTCCTTGTTGCTATGTTAACAATCTCAACCATCCCCATGCATCCGTGGGTAGGTATGTCAGCTCGAACCTGATTGACTTGGGCCCCTTGCTCTCGAGGGACCTCATGATTGGGCAATGGGTTTCTGTATATGCCCATGTCTCTATTATCGGGAGCCAGTGGATTGTCAACTTTGAGTTCTCCCACCTCAATCATGTTTTGCACTTGGTGCTTAAACCCGACGTAAGCCTCAATGTCATGCCCCGGTATCCTGTGATAAGGGCAAAATTGATCTTCCCTATATCCTTTTGGCTTAGGATGGTTGGGATCTATAAGAGGTATATCAGGAAATCTGATCATGTAGTCCTCCTAAAAAGGATAATTTGGTTTGGATTCTCATATTTGATGGATCCAAATCAAGACAAGGTGTTGGATTTGGTATCAAACTTACATGTTCAGGAAGTAAGCTTGTGATGGATGCTTATAGATAACAATTTCCATGAATCAATAATGTGACATAATATGAAGCACATATTTCTAGACTATAACTAGCTCTGAGTAAGAAAGTGAAGTCTCTTAAGGCCTTAGGAGACTCGAAGTTAGTTGTCAAACAGGTCAAATGGTAATATGTGTGTCGTGACAAAAAATTAAGCCATTATAGGACTAGAGTTAGGGATTTGATAGATGAACTTGATGCTTTTAACATTTTTCTTATCTCAATAAAATGTAATCATATGGTTGATTCTTTAGCTGCTGTAGCAAGTATGCTCAAACGAGTTGACAATAAAAAATACAATTTTTTTTTATTAAGCTAGTTTCTTGTCCTTCAATACCAGATAATGTTATAAATTTGTAGGTATTTGAGAGTGATAGGCACATTTTTAACTTTGTTACTAACTATGATATTTTTGAAAATTATATTTTAGATGAAGACTAGAGATGGCAAGAAGAAATAGATCAGGATAGTGAAATAACCCAAACAAGGACTAAGATACCGAAAGGGGTTATTTCACTAGAAAAATTATTTGATATTTGATATCAAGCAAAAAGAGGTAAAAATGTACCACTCCCTAAAGAAGCGTGTGATGTAATAAACTTAGGGAGTGTAGAAAATCCATAAGAGGTATTAATTTCCAAAGCATGTACAAGTCAAGAAAAAGAATCTATCACTCATGCACTAAAGGAATATATGGATTGCATAGCTTGGAGTTACAAGGAGCTAAAAACATATGATCAAAATGTTATAATTCATATGATTCCATTGAAACCTAACTCCAAGCACTTTAGAAAAATACAATGACCCATAAATCCATTGTTAGATCCCTTAATAGAGAAAGAAGTGAAAAAATTGGCAGATGCAAATATCATCTTTCCTGTTAGGCACTCTACATGGGTTGCCAACCTAGTTCCTATAAGAAAGAAGAATGGAGAAATAAGGTTGTGCATAGATTTTAGAAATTTGAACAAAGCATCTCAAAAGGAAAAATACCCACTTACTTCTATTGATGAGATGCTCCAAATGGTAAATGGGTCAGAAATGATATCAGTTTTAGATGGCTACTTTGGGTACAACATGTAGACACTAAATTATGGTCAATCTGATTAGGCAATCAAAAGCCCTAGTTAATTGATACCATATGACCCCCTTGGGAAATCCTCAGAGGTTTACTGGTGGTCCTAACCACTCTTGGAAGTCTCTACCCCACTTTAGGGAGCTTTTGGGCCATATAGCTATGATCGTCCCACCCTAGGACGGTGGCAACCAAGTCGTCCTAGGGTGGGACGACCACAAGGTTTGACTCCCAAAAAGTCAAATCTAGATAAATGGTGCCCAAAAATTTCCATTTGTCCTACCTATTCAATCATGAAAGTCAGATAACACAACGCCCTTATGACATGTTGCATGTAAGAGGCCAAATAGGGAGATTCTCTTCCCCCTCCAATGCATGCCACCCCATTGGCCAAATGGCACCTCTTGCCCTGCATGCCTTTTTGCCAAAATGTCTCTTTTGGATATAAAGGGGATAAATTTTCCACACAAAAAAAGGGAGAGGAGTTTTGATACATAGCAACAAAGTGCTGCCAAGATTTCCCCTCACCGTTTTGTACCCTTTTTCCCTCGAAATCTCTAACTAGTGAAGGAGGTTTGCAAGTGATATAGGAGGCACAATTTGATTTCAAAACTAATCCATATGAGTGATTTTTACCACAAAATTTTTTGAAAAAAATATTTAGGAGGTCCTTAACCAATTAATAGAGGAATTTGTGACAAAATAAGTGTAGAACCGGTGACCGTCCCACCCCAGGATGATCCCTAGTTTGTGACAATCCCAACCGTCCCACCCTAGTATGGTAGATCATATGTGCATGATTTATTTACTATTATTTTTTATTTATATTATATATTATCATATAGTTATACTCTCAAAATTTCATGCATTTTGGAGCTATATTGAGCAAGATATCACATGCTTAGTGTTTTGTAGGGTCTTATGCAGGTCTACGGAGGTCATATGGAGAAGCACATGAAACTATTATTTATTTTGAAAATATTACCACATGGTTTTTTTTTAAATATCCTTTTATGTATTCTTTCCAAGTTTCATGTGTTTTGGATATATTTAGGGGCACAAATTGCTTGCTTTGGGTTTTGCAGGTTGGAAATGTGCACTACGAATGTGACTTGCCATCGGACACAATTGTGGTTCTATTTTTGGTAATATCTTCCTAAAACAATAAATTTTACATCCCTATACAATTTTAATTAATTTTGAGTTGATTTGGTATAAGATCCATGCATATTCTCATTACTAGTCTTTTAGTGCCTGTGGGGATTGCATGTTTTTCATCATACACACTTGCTATTTGAAATTTATGATTTCCTTGTGTGTAGGTGCAGGTTTCTACAGTAAATTAGGAAGGATAATAATACCTAAAGATAAAATATACAAGCATTTGCAACATTAGCCCACCCACCTCGATTGTGGGTACGAGGAAAGACACTGGAAGTGCATCAAATTACTTGAAGGATTTGATCCTTGGGCACCCAAAATTTGTAAAAATTGTATCATATTTGAGACATCAAGGGGAATTATATGTAACATTATATTTTATCCACCAAATTAATAAGAAAGATACTTGCTTTACTTCATTTCTTGTTATTTGGTATTTATTCCATTTTACTTGCACGCTTTCGATTTGATGCTCATGAGACATAGGATAGATGCATATTATTCCTATTCATTAGGTGCACCATTTTACAAATAATTTACAACCAAAATCTCATTCACACAAGTTATAAGATGATGTAGACACCAAAATCAGGTAAATCGGATAGGACTACCAGTGCACCAAATGCATCATCCTATCGACATCATATGACCTCACCAGGGGCAGTTTCTAGGGTCAAAAGATAGTTTTTGGAAGGTCTACACCAATTTTTGGAGCCTTAGAGGCCCTGGATTGTGATTTTCCCTACCAAGGATGGTCATTATTATGGTTAATATTTTGTGGCCGCTCCTTCCTGGGACGGTCACATATGACTGTCCTAGGCAAGGACGACCCCCAAACACACCTACCAAAAAGTAGGTGGGATCAATATTGGTAATAAAATCTTGCCAATATCAACCCCAATTAACAACCATGCTAATTGGTAGCATCCTGGCACAATTTGGGCCACCTAATGGGTTGCCCAAATGGGGCAACCTTCCCAAACCCATCCAGGGCAACCTTGGACAAGTGGAAAGGGTTGCCCTGGATGGGCAACATGCCATTTTGGGCATTAGGGCTCTAATTGGCTATAAATTAGAGCCTTACCTCAACCAAAATAGGAGGATAATTGAATGTAGGTTTGGAGCAATTAAGTGCTATTGGAATTTGGAGAGAACCGGTGTTACTTACCTTGTCCCCTTTTGCAAACTTTATGCCCCTTTGCCTTTAAATCCCTCTTCCCTCATGAATGTGATTTGAAGGATTACAAAACCTACCAACATGATTACAAAATTGGTCTGCTATAGCATAGATATAGACCCAATTTGCCTAAAAATATAATTAGTGAGCTCTAGAACGGATCCAATAGGGATTGGTGGCCATTTTTGAAGCAGACTTGCTGACCATCCCAGGCAGGAGCAGTCAGCAGTCATGACCATACCTAACTACGATGGGCATAAAATATGTAGGTATTTTGCCCCACATTCCACCATATGAGTATTGAATAGGTCCTCCCCTAACCCCTATCCAAATTTTAGCTGATTTGGAGTTGATTTGGCAGGGTAACCGACCGTTTGAACGTCGTAGGGTGAGGTGGTCCAACATTAAGGCCTCCATAGTATTTCACTTGGTTTGGTGCCTAAAATACCTCAAAATTATCTGAAACTTGGCTAGAGTAATGTTAGAACATATATCTATCTATTTTATGCATTTTTATATATTTTTATAGCTTATATTTCTTTTGTTTTATTTTATTTTGATGGATGTATGATGTTTTCCATTATAATATCTATGCTATTAACCCCCTTTCAAGCTCCCATGTGTGTATATTGTAGGATTGAAAAAACCAGGAGCTAAAGGTATAGGAATAAATCTCAAAATAGCTTCTTCATGGGAAGAGGAGTCAACCATTGGATGCACCAACATAAATTTACCATTGAGGGATAGGATCCATTAGTACCATCATTTTTCATTGTTTGTATGGTTGATGTATCACCAATTTTAAGCCTCCATTAATGGAGTGCATCTTGTAATCAAATTTATGAAAATAAAAGTAATAAAAGACATCTTATAGCATTTTATTTGGTTATCAGATTCATATTTTGTTGCTTTCTAGCTTAGTTTCATTATATGCACTTTTCGGCCTATAAGGTCCTTATCTTAAATATGCCTATTTGAAGGCCATACAAACATAAGTAGAGGCATATCCATTGATTTTATACTTCTACAGTGGCTATCATGATGGTAGGAACCTTATATTCCTTGTTTTTTTCACTTTTTATAAAGGTTTAACTCACTTTTACCATTTTTGTGTTGTAGGTCAGAGTCGTTCCTGCTAAAATGGCCCCTAATTGTGATCGTCCCTGCCTGGGACGACCCCCAAATTGACTGTTCTGTGACCGTCCCCACCTAGGACGGCCTCAAAACTAGGAGGTTCTACAGAAAAAATAAAGAACCAACAGGTCCAGGTCTATTCAATTTTTTATTTTCTATCAATTTCTGCAAATTTTTTGTCAAATTCTAGCAAGTTTGAAAGTTTTTTTTCATCTTTCTAAGTGCCTAGAAAGTTTAGTTGCTTTCCAAAATGTAATTAAAATTGCAATTTCTAAATTTGGAAAAACAAATGTAGTCCTTCCTTTCTTGCTCTTTCATGGCTGATTGAAGAAAATTTGCATAATTCACCTCCAAGAGGTCAAATTCATTTAGGGCTAGTATAAATTTGATTATATTTTATGCTACTAACCTCTTTCTAAACATAAAACATTTTTACATGTATTAGTGAAAGATGATGTGCTTGCTTATTTGCTTATATTTCAAAGTTATAAAAAGAACACCACACACCACTTAGTGTAAGAAATGTTGGTGAGTTGGAATTCATCCCCAACCACTGATAGAGTTCAATGACGATGGGTTTCATCTCCATCCATTGACTCAAATCCCCTCGAATATTGGTTACATAGACCGCTGGGATCGAGATCCTTTTGTACCCCAAAAAAATTGCATATACTCTCCCTTCAATGAGGTATGATGCTAACTGGGGGAAAATGGGTGAGGGACTAGCAGGACCAGTGCCCCTTGTCTATGTGTAGACTTTCATTGCCACATACAAGGGATTTACATGACCAAAATTTCACTACCGGTTGTCAAGCTACGGGTATACTGGTGAAAGCCTCTTAAAATTTGAGTATTACATCAACTATCAAAAACACGATAAGATTTTTCTTACAAATACAACACATCTTGAAACTCACAAAACAGTTTAGGATTTACATTAAAACTTGTAATTCAAATAATCATCTTCTTGTTTCGTGTTCCTATTGTTTGTTTGTTTCTAATTCTTAAAAATTGTAAAATAACATAATCACATAGTTGATAGAGTTTTAGATATGGTCATCACCTGTAGCCAAGCCCATTCATGGGTGGAAGTTACGAGGAGTAGACAGGAAGACATTCAGCATCTTCGGTATGGCCCTAAGGAGATGGTCATTCCTCCTCGAAGACCATCTACTCATCCTAGTCGTCATCTAGTGAGTAGTTTGGGACCTAGTACACAAGGGACCCCTCATAGGGGCAACCCTATAGGCGAAAGTCCCAACATAGGGAACCCCATCCATAATCATCGATCGGTTGATGACTGGATGGTTAGTCCTACTGAGAATAGGCATAGACATAGGCCTAACCAACGAGGGACCTCTATATGGGGTATACCAATTTGTGAAGGCTTAGAGTCAGGGAGTTATCTCCCTAATAGATATCACATACATACCTCCTATTTTGGAGATAGGGTGCACCATGATGCGCCCACAGACATAACGATCCCATGCATTTGCATTCCAGTGATATCAGCTCCATAGTATATAGTGAGGGAGCAATCCCCACCACCCATAGTAGGACTAAATGATCTTCTTCAGATGTCAAACTATACTACTCCTATGTTGCCACCAAGGGACGAGTTTGAGACTTGCCCTAGTGGTAGGCCTAATCCTACCCCTAGACTACCACCAAGGGAGGAGTTCACCACTCGCCCTAGTGGTAGGGTGAATTTTACGTTACCCTTCCTCATATATGAGGGAGGATATGAGAGAGATTAGATTCTCTCTCCCTTATTTCATTCCACACAGGCAAGATGCAATTTTTCACCTGTAGTTTATGTTGACTACCAACGTGAAAGGCAATAGAGAGTCAATGCGAATACCCTCCATGAGGAGAACCTCGCACCTTATTTAAAATAAACCTTAGCGTATGGTAGATACCTAGAAGAGAGGGTACAAAGAACTTCTACAACAATACAAATCAATGATATGGTAGAATGGTATGCTAGACGTCAAGCTAAGTTTAATCAACTTTGCTATGACAAGCAACGCCTTGATATCTTAGATAAGAGATAAAAACTAGAAAGAGAGAGGCTAGAGAATCAAATCAAAGAAACCTTGCATCAAGGGGCTCAAGCTCCCAAAATGCATAGGGAAGAGAATAGACCGAGGTAGGTGCACCAAGGTAGGCCTCATAGGCCCAATCCTCCACTGCCTCCTAGACCAAATAGGCCAGAAGAAAGAGTACATCATAGGCCTAATCTAGAGTGCCTTCAAGAGGTGTTAGTTCTTCCATGTAAACCATTGCCTGATACACCTATTGGGTTCTACGATGACTTAGAGGAAAATGAGGACTATGTAGATGCACCATATGAGCAAGTGGAAGATGCATATCGACTACCCCCACACCCACATAGTGTACCTCAGGCACCTATCAGGGTTTGAAACAAAGAAGAGGAGATCAAATCCTCACCTGCATATCAAGCTTTTCTAGAATGCCTCAAACAGGTTGATACAAATACAGTGGCAACTGGGACTCAAAAGCCCACAGTTTGCCAACTTAAGTGCCAAATGTTACACCCATATATTCCTTCTCCCATATACCCTGAGCATTTCAATATGCCCAAGTTGAATTGGTTTAAAGGAGAGGAAGATGCTCAAGATCACGTGACATGATTTCTTAATCTATGTTTTAGCATTCCTGGCAATGACACGTTGCTCTTGCAAACCTTTTTAAGCACCCTATCAGGGCTAGCCAATGAATGGTTCAACCAGTTACCTAAGCATAGTGTCCATAGATTTGAACAGCTAGCGGATGCATTCCTAGAACGATTTGCTTTCAATACCAAAAGGAAAGCAGCATTGACCGATATCATGGGGTTGAGGTAGTATGCCAATGAATCCATAATTGATTATAGGAATAGGTGGCAAATGCTTCTTGCAAAGCTACCTTACCTAATCCCATAAAGCAAACTCTCTCACATGTTTTCCAAAAGTTTCTTGAGACCAATTTCTATTGTACTACAGCTCCAACAGTTCCTCACTTTAGAAAATGCCCTAGTTTAGGCTAGGAATATCGAGGAGATAAAGATACAAGAGGAGGAACTAGAAAAACCCAAAAAGGAGTGGACTAGAAATCCAAAAAATAGCTCGGCTGCCCAAAATCTAGCTTCGGTAAATCAAGTGGCCATAAAAATCCTTGGGCCTATTCAGGAAACGCCTCAGAAGGCAAATTATAAGGCCCAACCTCCTCCTACTAATTATGACAATAATGATGCAGCAATAGAAAAATAGAGAAATCAAGAGCAAAAGAATCAAGTATTCACACCTTTCTCTGAGTCTTTTGATTCCTTATTTGATCGCTTGATGGCAGTGTGAGTGATGGGTCTTCCAGAACTTAGACCAAACGAGCCATACATGGGAAAGCCCAAGCCTATGGGTAGATTCTTATATCAATAATGTAAATACCATAGGGAGAATGGTCACAATATATTTAGGTGTAATGCTTTCAAACACCTTATTCAAGACATGATTGATAGGCATGAGCTCAAAGTGGATGTTCCTCTAGTGCCTAACAACCAAAATATGGGGATATACAAGGACCCACTACCATCTCATGATGGCCAGGCTATTCCTGTTAAGCCTATAAATGAGGTGAAGACCACACCCTTCTATAGGGTTATGTGGGAATGATTAGCATTGTGACTCACAATAAGAGATACCCTAATATAGTCTCACCACCTGTAGTTGTGAACGAGGGACCTTCAACATCACAATCCAATCCAATGGTGGTACAAGGCCTTCCATCTAAGCCTATATTAACCATAAAAAACAAGCTAGCATAAATATTACAAATGAATTATGCAAGATTATCCATATATGAATTAATCCAACAATCTACTCCACATAGGGAGGCATTAATGGACATCCTGAATTTTATCGAGTTGCAACCCCAAGAGACAAACTCCTTTGTATACTTTGTGGGGCATGTGCAACAGTGCAAAGATCCAGTCATCTCATTCTATGAGCATGAGCTCAAACTAGTTAGAGGTGACTCGGTAGACCCTCCATTGCATGTTATTGCAAGTATCAATAGTCTACCATACAAGAGAGTGCTAATAGACACTGGGTCCTCAAGTAACATCATTACAACCCATGCTTTAAAGCACCTTAAATTACCAGCATCGCATGTTGTAGCATCGATATACACATTGAGAGCATTCAATGATACTATATGCTCTACTATCGGAACTATTGTCTTACCTATATAGGTAGGAAAAAAGGTTATATCTACCCTTTACCATGTGCTAGAGGGATAAATGGCCTATAACATCTTGCTAGGTAGGCCATGGATTTGGGACATGAAGTGTGTTCCTTCCATCACGCATCAATGCTTAAAATACACCTATGAATGGAAAGTTCATGTAGTGGATGCTGATCAGGAGCCCTTCAAGTACTGTAACATGTTGCAAAAAATTGCAGAGTTGACATTACCTTTGACTCTAGTGGACTTTAAATTGAATCCATCAGTACAGATTCCACTCCATTCTCCATTTCCATCATAATCCACTCCATCCTCATTAGAGGCCAAATCTGACATTCCATCGACATCGAGTCCTCTTGAGAGGAATATGTCAAAGAGGCCTATTGATGAGATCCCGCCCATAGTCTTGACCATCTCATCGAATGAGATTACCTCTTTAGCAAATGAGGACGTAAATACTCACTTGCTAAATGAGGAAAGCCCATAGGAGGTTCCTATTGAGCATGCTCAAGCCTCCACTTCATCCCTTGCATCTTCTTCTTTGTAAGTGATAGTGCATATGGAAAACACTGGCATGGGGGAGTACATTGTCAAAAATGTCACAACTCTCCCAACAATCGAGTCAGTACAAGACATGGGAAGACCTCATATTCCTATAGGTAGATTGTTTCTTTAGGTAAAGCACCTACCCAAATGATTTTGTATATGGGGGCCTAGAGTTTGGAGCAATCACACCTCTTTCTCAGAAGGAAGAGGATGATGAATCTTTCTTAGAAAGTATATCATATATTTCAAATCCTAACTATGCCCTAAAGTATTTGGACAAATGCAATTGGTGTGGTTATGAACTAGGAATTTTTGAGCAAGGCACTCACGTACCTTATTAGCTGCAGTATCAAATGCCATACAATAAATCTAGGCAGGGGGTCAACACTCAGGTTTTTGTTGAATTCTTAGCAGAAAGAATGGAGCGTATGTGCATCAATGCAAAATATGAGCTTGCATGCGATCCATACTCCAACTCACATCACATTCACTCTTTAGGGGATTCCTTTCCACAAAACTTAAGAGACCAGGGGTTTTCCAGTGACATGGCTCAATCCTATGAAATCGGATAAAGCTCACACACCCTGGAATCAAAAAGTGAACAGGAGGATCCAAGTCCTCCTGGCGAGTGAACAAGTGATGATGAATAGGACGATGGTATAGTTCCAATAAATGATCCAAGATCATATGAAGATTGTGCTCAAGTTATCCCTCTAACATAGAGGGAATACCAATACCTTCGTAGATTCAATAACAACCATCCCATCTTGTGGCATTTTATTATGCAAGAAAAGCAAGTTAGGGACGTCCCAAACATCTTACCTTTAGGAGATCAAGAGGACGATTACATTCATAATCTATTTCCTAATCGAAACCCCATATGATGCTAACTACTACCAAGAGAGGTTCATATACCTCCTCCCCTGCATAGACGACAGCCATTCATTCCATTTCCACCCGAAATCCCCCCCCGTGAGTTATGGAACCACCACAGGTTCCTAGAACCACTCGTTACCCACATGGGAATCATGACACCATAAACATGATTTCTATAGACTTGGATTATCCTTTGAGAAATATGAGTAACCCTCTTAAGCCTTTATACCTTAATCATGAGGTAATTGACTTTGAGAGGGCTCACTCTCCCCATTACCATCTGAGTACTAGCCTTGCGAGGAAATGTTCCAACCATTTAAGTTTTCTCCAAGTACTACTCAAAATGTCTTCCAAGCTGAGGCAGAGCTAGATTTTCCTATGGAAGAGGTGAACCTCGCTAATGACATTCACTTGATACCCACTCCACACCAGTTGGAATATGGGTCTCATATGTCAATTGAGCCAAAAATTGACAAGGATATCAGTATTGAATCCTGATAATCCTAAGATTGTCAAGCTTGGGGAAAGTCTATCTCTAGATGAGAGACAAGAGTTTATGCAAGTCCTGCAGGAAAGGATAAAATATTTTGCTTAGTTGTACAAGGATATGCCAAGACTAGATCCAAATCTAGTCATGCTTAATCTCACGGTTGATCCATCGATTAAGATAGTTAAGCAAAATCTATAAAAAATGCATCCAATAGTAGCCTTGATGGTTAAATATGAATTAGAAAAGCTATTGGATACAAAATTCATAGTCTCAGCAGACTACCCACCATGGGTATCAAACATGGTCCCCATTAAGAATTCAGATGGGAGGATTCACATTTGCACATATTTTTGAGATCTTAATAAAGCGAGTCCCAAAGATGAGTTTCCTTTGCCCAACATCAACACTTTGGTAGACAACATCAGGGCAAGAAATGCTTTCCCTAATGGATGGTTTCTCTGGATACAATCAGATTTGTATCAATACAGAAGACCAACTAAAAACATCATTTACAATGCCTTGGGGAACATTATACTATAAGGTCATGCCTTTTGGCCTTAAGAATGCTGGTGCTACTTATCAACACACCATGACATGCATCTTCCATGATTACATGAATACTATAATGGAATATTATATGGATGATCTAGTGGCAAAATCTAAATTGTGCCAGGATCATATTGATGTACTATACAAAGTGTTAGATCACCTCATAGAGCACAATGTGAGACTTAACCCTAAGAAATGTGTATTTGGAGTCACATCAAGAAAACTCTTGGGATTTATAGTTTCAAAAAAAGGAATCGAGGTTGATCCCAACAAAGTCAAGGCAATAATGGAGATGCCACCCCCCAAAACTATTAAGCAGCTACGTAGATTGCAAGGAAAGGTCGCATCCATAAATGCTTCATAGTGCAATTATTGAACAAGTGTTGACCTATGAATAAATTGCTTCACAAGGGGGTCTCATTTCAATGGGACAAAGAGTGTCAATATGCCTTTGATGCAATCAAACAATACTTGGCTTCACCGCCTGTATTGGCTCCACCACGACCAGGAGTGTCATTCTATTTATACATCTTAGCTACTGAGGTGGCGTTGGGCATCATGTTGTCCCAAAAGAATGAATTGCATAAATAATAGACTACATACTACATTAGCTACACCCTGGTCATCTACGAGATTAAATATGCATATGTAGAGAAGTTGTGCTTAGCAGTGGTATTCACCACGAAAAAGCTACACCACTACATGTTGAATAATACCATGTATGTCATATCTAAGGAAAATCCATTGTAGTATATGATGAGCCAAAATTATCATAGTACTCGCACATCAAAATGGATAATTCTATTGATAGAATTTTATTTAGATTTCATTGGACAAAAATCTATAAAAGGACAAGTCATAGTTGATCAATTAGCAGAGGCTCCTCTCCAAAGTGAAGAGCCTCTAAGTATAAAAATTCTCGATGATGGAGTGTTTCATATGACAGAATCACCTGATTCATGTGAGCCTAAATCCTAGGCTGAAATCACTCTATTATTTAATGGTTCTAAATGTGAGCAAGGGGGTGGTGCTGGTATCATGTTCTTTACACCGTAAGGGGCTCCCATACCCCTTTCATTTAAACTCGGTTTTCCATGTACCAAAAATAATTTTGAGTATGAAGTGCTAATCCTTGGCCTTAAAATAGATATCGCCATTAAAATTACAAATTTGAATATCTTCGATGATTCCTTGGTCATAGTAAACCAGGTAAAGAGGATATTTTAGTGCAAATGCCTCGTATTTCAAGCCTACAAAGCCCTTGTGGATAAACTTCTAGTAAAGTTTGAATGGTATGATATAGAGGCACTCCCTCATTTAGATAATCGATTTGTGGATATAATGGCATCCTTGGGATCACTTATTTCCCAAAACCATTTAGATGATATCACCACCATTCAAGTAAAAACACTAGTACAATCAGTGCCTACACGTGAAGCACCATGACAAGCTTCAACTGAGTCACCTGCTTGAGGCCAATAGCATCGAGCCATACCCAATCCTCAGGTTTCAACATGCCTCTAGCTGCCATGAACATATTTAGGACCCTATATCGACTCTTAATAATCTACTAACATAAAAAACAAAAAACAAAATTGGGTCACTCAAGTGCACCAAAAATGCACTTTTTACCCTCCAAAAACACCTAAAAAGGGTCAATTTTGACCCCAAAATGGGCCATTTTTGGCCCAGTTTGTGGCCGTCCCAAAAATGGATGACACCCAATTTTTTGACCATACCAACCAGGTATGGCCATGAACCACCATCCCAAGCAGGGATGACCACCAATTAGGGGCAAAATTGGGGCAAAACAAGCCCCTAGAAACCCTAAAAATGCTAGAAAATGACTAAAAAATGCTCTATAAATGTAAAATAAATGAATTTTTTTGCATGAAAATTAAAAATATACCCTAAATGTGTTATTTAAATACACTTTAATGGTTAATTACCAGATAATTAAAGAAAAAAAATCAAAAAACCCTAAGAAATTACGATTCCTTGCTAAAAACAAAGAGGAAAAAACATGGAAACATACCCGTCGCGCATCGGCTCTGCCATGTGCTGCACCATGAAATCACTGCATTCTAAAAGGTATATGGTTGTACAGTTCTTAACTTCAGCTAATCACCTTTCTCCTCCTCTCCTCTCCAATTTTTGAAATCAAGTTGCAATAATGAAGATTTTAGGGCCATTTTCCCTTTTATATAAAACCCTAGGTTTTTGACCGTCCCTACCAGGGAAAATAAAAAAAATTGGGGACTGTCCCTACCTATGATGGTCATAAAAATAATGGCCGGGTGTGATGGCCACAAAAAAAATTAATAAAAACAACTCAAAAACAACAAAAACAAGGTAAAAAACCCACCAAAAACAAGGCAAATGAGGCCATTTTAAAAAATGGTCTTAATAATTCCAAAACAGGTTTATGAAATCATTATGTGACCCTAATTGAATCCCTAAGAAGGCCCCTAGGTCTGGACCACTCCATGGGTACCCAATTTAGTCACTTTCACTCTCAAATTCGACCAAAAATAGTCAGAAAAATGAATAAAAGTGCATAACAAAAAATGGAAGAACCATGAAATTGTCCCAAAATCATCATATGGTGTCAATAAACTCATCACTTTGTACATTTGTCATTCCCTCATCAACTCATCACTTGAGGGGGTAGTCATCATAACAATTTCAACAATCGAATCAACAAGAGAACACTCAAAAGTGTTAAAACTCATGCATCCAGAAGAGTCTTTGCTTGAAGCAAATCTTCAAGCCCATGCTAGGGAAAATAAATAGCATAAAATGTAAATTAAAATATGCTTGGCTATTCTTGTGGTCTAGGGTACGAATCCTCTGCGAAGGCTCTTCACACACCTGGCGGGACTTGCAAGGATACAAGGTGCCAAGACCTAAGTATTCCCGAAGCCTAAAAGTCCTCGTACAAAAAGGTCTAGGGATACTTGCAAATCATTAGTCTATGTCAAAGGCAATAATTCTATGGATGTATGTTTTATTTTTCAGAGGAGAGACATCATGAGTTGGTTAGGTTAAAAAAAAATACCTTAATCAATTTACCATTTTGGTTATATATTTTTGCTTCACGCTTTCTCAGATAAAGCGCATCATAAAGGGGCAACTATAAAAACCAAAATAAGGTAAATCAGATAGGACTACCAGTGCACCAAATGCATCATCATATCAACATCATATTACCTCACCAAGGGCATTTTATAGGGTTAGAAGGCATCCTAGGACAGTTTTGGGAAGGTCTTCACCAGCTTTGGGAGCCTTAGAGGCCCTGGATTGTGATCGTCCCTACCAGGGACGATCATTATTATGGTTAGGATTTGTGGCCACTCCTCCCTAGGATGGTCACATATGACCGTCCCAGGTAGGGATGACCCCCAAACCCACCTGCCAAAAAGTATGTAGGATCGAGATTAGCAATTAAATATTGCTAATCTTGATCCCAATTAGAGCCCATGTTGATTGGGAGTGGCTTGGCACAATTTGGGCAACAATTTGGACAAGTGGCAAGGGTTGCCCTGGATGGGCAACATGCCATTTTGGACATTAGGGCTCCAATTGCCTATAAATTGGATCCTTCCCTCAACCAAAAGAGGAGGAGAATGGAATGCAAGTTTGGAGCAATGAAGTGCTACTAGAATTGGGAGAGAACCGGTGTTACTTACCTCACCCCCTTTTGTAAACTTTGTGCCCCTTTGCCTTTGAATCCCTCTTCCCTCGTGAAGGTGATTTGAAGGATTAAAAAACCTACCAACCCAATTACAAAAATGGTATGCTCTAGCATAGATACATACACTATTTTCCTAAAAACCTAATTAGTTAGCTCTAGAACTGATCCAATAGGGATTGGTGGCCATTTTTGAAGTGGACCTACTGACCATCCCGGGTAGGAGTGGTCAGAATTCATGACCATCCCTAACTATGATGGCCATAAAAATTGTAGGTATTTTGCCCCACATTCCATAATAAGAGTCTTCAATAGGTCCTCCCCTAACCTTTGTCCAAATTTGAGCTGATTTGGAATTGATTTGGCAGGGTAACCGACTATTTGAACGTCGCAGGGTGAGGTGGACAAACATTAAGGCCTCCGTCATATTTCACCTGGTTTGGTGCCTAAACGACCTCAAAATGATCTAAAACTTGGCTAGAGTAATTTTAGAACATAGATCTATCTATTTTATGCATTTTCATACATTTTGATAGCTTATATTACTTTCATTTTGTTTTATTTCGATGGATGTATGTTGTTTTCCATTATAATATCTATGCTATTAACCCCCTTTCAAGCTCCCATGTGTGTAGATTGTAGGATTGAACAAACTAGGAGCTAGAGGTATAGGAATCAACCTCAACACAGCTTCTTCATGGGAAGAGGATTCAACCATTGGATGCACCAACATCAATTTACCACCGAGGGATAGGATCCCTTAGTACCATCATTTTTCATTGTTTGTATGGTTGATGTATCACTAGTTTTAAGCCTCCATTAATGGAGTGCATCTTCTAATCAAAATTTTGAAGAGAAAATTAATAAAAGACATATTATTGCATTTCATTTGGTTATCAGATTCATCTTTTGTTGCTTTCTAGCTTAGTTTCATTACACTCTTTTTGGCCTATAGAGCCCTTAGCTTAAATATTCCTATTTTAAGGCCATACAAACATAATTAGAGGTGTATCTATTGATTTTACACTTCTACAGATGAAAACATCCTTTACAACCAAATGAGGAACATTTTCTTATAGGAGAATGCCCTTTGGATTATTGAATGTAGGCACAAATTTCCAATGCACCATGGATTATGTATTTAAGAGGCTTATAGGTAAATGCATTAGTGTTTATGTGGATGATATTCTTGTCTTCTCTAAGAATAGAGAGGACCATGTTAAGGATTTGAGAAGAGTCCTCCCAAGGTGTAGGGAACACGGGATCTCCCTAAATCTATGAAAATGCATTTTTGGAGTAACAAAGGGTAAACTTCTAGGTCACATTATTTTGAAAGAAGGAATTTATATTGATCCTGAAAGAGTAGAAGCTATTCAAGAAATCCCTCCTCCTCATAGCAAGAATAATTAAGATAATTCTTTGGCAAAATTAATTTTGTAAAGAAATTCATTGCTGGATTTGCTGAAATTGCCAAACCTTTAAATGATATGCTAAAAAAGGATGTTCATATTAAATGGATGAATGAGAGTAAGTATGCTTTCCATAGCATCAAAGATGCTATTTCTAGGGCACCTATTTTGGTAAGTCCAAACTATTCAAATCCCTCTTACATTTATACGTTTTCTTTAGAACACTCCTTCGCGAGTGTCCTAACTCAAAAGGGTGAAGGTAATGTTGAGAATCCCATCTCTTTTCTGATTTATCCTTTGAAGGATGCAAATTTGAGGTATTCTATTTTAGATAAACAAATGTAAAAACTTTTTAAAACTATAAAAAATTCAGACATTACATTGTACATAGGTTCTGTCTAACCCTGCCATCAAAACTATGTTTATATAGAATAAATTAGGCAAGAGAAGAGGAAAATGGATTTCTACACTCCAATAATTTGATCTTGAAATCCAACCCATGAAGCTAGTTTGGGGACAAGGATTGGTAAAATCAATTGCTTAAATTGATCCTCTAATATCATGCCAACATTTTACTATAGAAGATATTACTAAAGATGATTGGTGTGTAGATATTGTATTTTTTTTGTTGAACGATAAGTATTTGCTACATCTCACTATTACCCAAAGAAGAGCTTTGCATATGAATTCTGAAAACTTTTTGATTAAATCTGGTGTTTTGTACAGGTTGAACCACAAAGGGATTTACCTTCATTGTGTGAACTAAGATGAAGAAACCCAAGTGCTCAATGACTTTCATAGTAAGTATGGAATCAGAAATGGGTCAGCCGATGCAACAACACATCAGATTCTAAGAGCTGGATACTATTGGCCTCATATTTTTAAGGATGCACATGCTCATGTGTGATATTTCCATACATGTTAGGTGGAAGCGAATAGAGAGAAAAACAACCATGCCATTGCAACCTGTAGTGAATATGAGGCATTTTGCACAATGGGGTTTAGATTTTGTTAGGGTTATCAATCCCAATTATTTTTATTCTCATAAATTCATCCTCATAGCTACATATTACTATACTAGGTGGATAGAAGCAATCCCTACAAAATATGCTACCACTGATGTTGTCTTTGAGTTTCTAGAGGATTGCACTATAACTCATTTTGGAATGCCTAATGCAATAGTAAGTGATAATGGTTATGCATTTTCTTCTATTAAATTTGTGAATTGGGCATACAATAACAAGGTAAGCTTAAAATTTTATTCCAATTATTATCCACAAGGTAATGGTTTGGTGGAATATTCTAATAAAAACTTGTTTATCATAAAAAACTACTTGAAAATAATCCTAGAGACTAGTATGGAAAATTAAATTTTTCTCTTTGGGCTAATAGAACTAGAGTAAAAGAATCAATTGGGACATCTTCGTATCATCTAGTCTATGGGTAGGACCTCATGTTTCCCACTAATCTAAAATTGCAGACTCTTCATTTTATGAAAGAGTATCTCGAAACAACTGATCAGATTGAAACTCGATTAACTCACCTGATGCATCTTGATGAGAAAAGAGAGGAAGCCATGCTTCACTTTAGTAAACACCAAGATGTAGTAAAAATGTGGTTTGATAGGATAGCTAAAATTAAATCTTTCAAGATTTTTGATCTAGTTTTATTTTGGGATAAGAAACATGAAAAAAATGGATCATGATAAATTTGATTACTTGTGGTTAGGTCCTTATCAAATTTATGAAATATGAGGTGAAAATACTTTCATATTAAAAACCTTGGATGGGGAGGATTTGTATTTACATGTTAATGGGTTGAATTTGAAATATTACTTCATCCCTAGAAATGTGTGAGGTTGTGTATTATATGTACATAAGTGTGCATTTGTTTTTGGTTTAGTGTGTTGGTTTCATTTTAGAAAAAAATGGCCTTTCTTCTATTTTTAGAGTGTGTAGGAGGCTTCATTCATTTTTGTTTAGTCATGTTCATGCTCCCATATATTTATATTTTGAGTAGTCCCTTTTATTGTGGTTTTGGTTTTGGGATGGTCACTGACAAAATGACATGTGTTCAGAATATCTAGCAACCCAAGAATCATAAGGAACTAGGGGAAAAAAGAATGAAGCTATATAGTGATTAGTCTTGGTTAAGTGCACTAAGATGGTGGAGTATGAAACAATGGAATACTATGCCAAAGCTTCACTATAATAAATCACATGAAGAGGCACTTCTTGGGATTTTTAAGGATGAAATCATTTTGGTAAACTAATTAAGGCTAACTTCTAACATGCTCATATTCAAATGTTACATATAAATTTCCAAATTTCTCTACAAAATAAGAATACAAGAAATTCAAATATTGATCAAATCAGTCACCAAGTTTAAATAACTCCATCGGGGCTATAGATGCATGATTGGTAGTGGGGCTCTGTTTGAACAAAATCTTGATAAAAAAATTGAGCATTGAAAAGCTTGATCAAATCAGTCACCAAATTTGAATAAACCTCACCGGGGTTATAGATGCCTGATCGGCAGTGGGGCTCTATCTAAATAAATTATTCTCAAAAGATCATTTGCAAAATCTAATGCAAAATAAAGTTTTATGAGTAGCATTTCGTAGCCTAAAGGTAAACCAGATTATGGATTTTGGATGGTCTCAAGGATGCAAATTGAACCACACTGCACACAACAAACGAAAGAAAGTAATCCATTTATTCTCGTCTAAAGATATTGACCTCACTTTCCTTGAATGGTGTTGGATGGTGTATACTTTTCTAACCTTTTGGTTCATTTAGAAAATCTGGGTTCTTTACCAAAAATGCTTAAGAAGCATTTCATAGCAGAGTCAAAATTTGTTGTGACTATCTCACAAATAACCCCAATTTTGGAGACCCACTTGAAATTTTCAGTAAATTGGACTAATGGGATGGTATGATGCATTTTTCCCCTCGCAACTGACCCATGTTTCTACTTCTTGATATCAAAAAAATAATAATAAAGGGGTCATTTTGAATGAACAAGATAAATGTTTCCTCCTGGTTGGTGTTTTGGTTCTTGTTTGGTGATTTTATTATTTTTATTGTTTCTTTATATTTTCTTTGTTTATTATTATTGTTGATTTTTTATACATTTAATTGTGTTATTTAAAATGTTATTTTTATCTAAGGTGTGTTTTAGTTTATTTGGTTTTCCATTTTTTCATTGTTAGAGTGTATTATTTCAACTTTATTCATTATGTTATGTTTTCTTGAGCAAATGGTCTTAATTTATCTCAAGGGCCTCAATAAAGCAATTTGAATGTGGTTCCCCCATTTTGTATTCTTTACCCTATGTTTATAGTGATCACAATGTTATCTATAAGGTTTAAAACATGTTTTTTTATCTTTGCATGAGGGAAGACACCAGGAGCATTGACATCATGCTAGCCAAATCATATAGGTGGCACTACAAGCTCACAGGTGGTAGACCAAAAATTGAGGGTGAGCTATGGAGGTGATAGATGGGTGACATGGTATTATTACAATGGATGGACTATGTGGCATCACAGGATGATGTATGTAGGGGTGATGATAGGGTAAATTACAAGAGAAGCTTCCATAGCATGTGGCAAAGGGGGGAGATTGCCTTAAGGTAGTCAATTAGACTTAGGAAAATATTATCTTATAAACTGCTTCAAGGCAAAAACATAATGCATATGGAATAAAGGATTTTCCCATGCCTAAAAAAAATTACCCACACCCATCGATGGCTCACATGTGGTAGATCAATTGGTCAAAATTGTAGGGTAGGTGACACCAGGTATTGACCGTGGTTATAAAAGTGGGGATGGTCTAGTTAATGCATGCCAGGAACCATTGTGGTGGCAATATGGGATAACACCTTCCACCAAACTACTATCAAAGGATAGCGCATGGTAGGGGCAAGGATGTTTCTAGTTGAAAGGGTATCCGGTGTAACATAAGGATATACTACAAACACTCATTGAAATTCAAACAAACCCTAACTCCAAAACATACCTTTATCTCCAAATGCTCATAAGACGAGACCATTGTTAGAAAAATGACTATGTTTTGGGAGTGAATTTGAAGGTTGAGTGCAGGCTTGGACCAACTATAGAGGGGAGAGCAAAGGGCACGAGATGCAAGGAGAGGACCCTGGTTCGAGTTGCATCATCAAGGTTTGAAAGGCAAAGCTACGCTTGGTGAATGCTCATCATAAGGAAGAACAACATTAGCATCATGGATCTTGGGTTTCAACCCAAGCCTTCAGCATAGTGGTAATGGCAAGTCAATTTAGACTTGCACCCTTTCAACTCGGGTTCGATTTGCGTCGATGCCGCCTGAAGGAGAATAAAAGGGAGGTTTTATTTTTATCATTTTACTTTGTTTATATCAATGGGTATTTCAGCACCTAAGGTATTATATGCAATTTATTTGAGGGCCCTAGTAGTACCCATGCTCATGTGCCCTCTTGTGAGGGTTAGATGATGTTTTGTCCTTCATGGTATTTTTTTTAACATTGAGATATGTGGAATAAGGACAAAAGGTGAGCTCAAATCGAGATGGAGATATAAGGAAAAGAGAGGAGCATTATTTTATTTTATTTTTTTTCAATATTTTGAAAGAGTTGGAAGGGTGTAATGATGTTTTTGGTGTTTTGTTTCACCTTATGATCCTATTTTAGGTGAAGAAATTTGAAACGAAAAGGTTCCTAAAAATTTTTAATACCCATTGAGGTCCATTTTTGAAAGGCTGGAATTTTTGTAATACAAGACATATTTTTCTGACCATTTTAATGCATACAAATCCAAAAACTTGCACCTTGTGAGCAAGACTAGAGGAGGTTTACATATGAGGGTTTTATGTTCAATGTTTAATATTTTATTTTTGCATTTTGTGGATTTATATCTAGTGTTAAATGCTCTAGGAGGTTGCACTATGTGAAGGTCCATTGGAATGTAGGGTTTTTTTTCCTTATAGTCTAACACTTGATTTAATAAATTTGTGCTTATGCAGTTTTGTTTAGATCAGGTTATCCTTAAGATTTTCTCACAATATCTAGTTTTGCATGACGTCATATGATGTTTGTACTTATATTCCAGTTTTACATTAGCTTAGTTGTAATTATTTATTTTTGCATTTCAATTTCCATTTTTTTGCATTTTTGTCCTTGTTCCAAAATTTCTGTGGTTCCATTCTTTACATTCTAGTCCTTGTTCTAGAACTTATATATTTTAGTTTTAGTTTGTTTGTATTCTGGTCTTTGTCTAGAATTTTTGCATTTCAATTTTAGTTTGTTTGTATTCTGGTGTTTATCTAAAATTTTAACATTTTAGTTTTAGTTTATTTGTATTATGGTCTTTGTCCAAAAATTCTGCACAACTTTTACTTTGTATAAATAACATAAAATCAATCTAGGAGGGAGGGTTTCTAAACTGCAATCTCACATTAAAACAAAGATAATAAATGGAGTGGAAAATTTTGTGACCAGGAGATCCAAACAGTTTGATAATTGAATATTTGCATTAACCATATAGTTTAGGAACTATAGTTTAAATAGGTTACAAAATAGGTAATCAAAACTGATTAATAGGAAATCACGCTAACTAATCTGCCAAGAGGAAGAGAGTTTGAATTAGAACTCTTCCACCTAGGATATTTAGGAAATTAACCATTAGATATTTAAGACAATAAATATCTACATGGTAAAAGTAGAAAAGTAAATGTAATAATCTACTCAACTAGTGTAATGCAATATACTAGCTATTTGTACCTATCAAAGTAAAAGGGTAAATATTACAAAGAATGGAATATATTCTAACATCCCCCCTTATTACATTATTTGGATAATGTATACCTATCATCCTATACAAAAATATTTAGGTAAAGTATATAACTGCCCCAATACAGTGGAAGAAAATGTTGATCTGTTGGTTCTTGCTCTATCACAGTACTCTGGCTACTCCTAAGCAAAAAGTGGGTCATTCCTCACTTTGTCTTCACACAAACAAATGTCCTTATAGTAATCTCATCATCCAACCGAATTGCATGGGTAACCAGCCACTGCAATCGCTAGGTGTAGTAGAATAGATCACTTCATAAGAGGTTCATTCATTTACAATATGAGTTTGAAAATATAAGGTAGCTAAGGTGTCGGTCACTGCCAAAAATGCACCCTTATAAGTTCCCCCCTTCTCGTTGCAAAACATGTTGTAATTAATTTCTGAAAGAAGTATGACTAAGGTGTCGGTCATTGTCGAAAATGCACCCTTATAAGTCTCCTTCCATTTTTACAAAAATTTGTGAAGAAAAGAAATGTATATCCCCACTTAATTGCAAAAATATGTGCAACTCAAGAGTGTTGTGAAGGATTTTACAAATATTGCCTCCTAGGAAATTTTACACCATAAAATTCTCTCCTTTTGTTACAGGTACTTCAAACATTGAGAGCTTACTATTTATGAAGCCTAAAAGAGGTACAATCACCCCTTGTTGCAAGTATTTCAAACAAAAAATTATGTTATTTATGAAGCTTAAAAAAAGAGAGAGAGGAAATGGTGTTTTGGTCAAGGTGACACGTGTTTTTTTCTACAATACTATTTTAGCCATGAGCACTCTGTGTGCTCTCTTTGAACCAGAATCAGAATCAGAATGAGATACTTCACTAAAAATATGGCTTTTGTGATGTGCCTTTGCCATTTTAGTTTTGCTTGTTTTGAAACCAACACTGAATGGTGTCTTGGTTGTCATTTTTACAATTTGTGCAAAACTATGCTTTCTAGGCAATTTTATCAAAAAGTTCACCAAATCATCCTTCCTTATTGCAAGTACTTCAAGCATGGTTGCTATTATGAAGTCTAAAATAAAAGGTATAATTTTTATGGCTTCTACTTTTATTATTGCCTTTACAAGTATTATCTCCCTCTTGTCAAAATATGTGTTTGAAGGAAGAAATAAATTATCCCCCCTTAGTGCAAAAGAATTGCTACTTTCAAGTTTCCTTAAAAACTTGTTCTTTATTTCACTCTCAAGAGGTATTTAATGGCACCTTCTTGAAAACTCTCTTGAAGAAAGACAATCAGTTGGAGGAAATTAAGCCAAACAAATAAGAGATGAAAGATAATTCACTCAAAAAAATATTTAATGGCGTCTACCTGAAACTCCCTTTGAAGAGGAATAATCAGTTTGAGGAGATTAAGCCAAACAAATAAGAGTGAATTAGGGGTTTTTTTATTTTAGGAGAGAATATCAAATGAATATTGGCTTTAAATTTGTGTAATGGTTAACACAAATTTATTAGTAAAATTTTAGGGTATGGAGATTTCTTGATTCTATAACTTATAATTGCAAAAGAAATAATGCAACAATCAAACAAGAACGGCCACAAAAATTCTTATCACCTAGGTGTCAGATGCAACCAAAAATGCACCTAATTTGCCACTAAAGGTGTCGAGTAAAATAAAAAATGCACCTTTTAATTTTTGCAACAAAATATGGATGTGTGTTGTGCAAAAAAATGACATGTTTTTGTCTCCTCCTTGTCTTACAATTTTACAAATAATGTGATAATAAACAATTGCCTATCTTTTCTAATTTTGCAAAATAAAAAAGTTTGATTTGTTTTAAGTGCTCCTCACTTTTGTGTTACAAATTTGCAAAAGAAATACAATTTCTTGTTTTCCCCCTTTTGTTTTGCAAGTTTAACAAATAACACATATTTCAAGATAAGTCGACACACGACCCACTTTTGAAAGGCTTCCAGAACTAGTCGACACACGACTGGACCCAAGGCTTCAAATTATTCTCAATTTTCCAAAAAAATGTGCAATATCATGTCTTATATCCCCCCTTTGGAGAAAAAAAATGCACATATTGCCTTTGAAATTTACAAAATTTTAAGTCTCCCTGTGTTTATAATTTGCAAAAAAGAATTCAAGATTGATCCTTTATTGTATGCTAAATAAACAAGGGTTTTGAGAAGAAAATAGGTCTCCTAATTTGCAAAATAAAATGGTGCTCTTATATGTCTTGATATCTCCTTTGAATAAGAAGACAAAAGCTCTTTTGTTTGTTGTTGATTTTGCAAAAATAGGTTGCTTAATTTTAATTTTTAAATTTAAAATTTCTAAAAATTTAAATAAAAAATTTAAACATAAATTTTAAATTATTAATAAGAAAAATAAAATTATAATGTTGGAAGAAATAAGTTCAAAAAAAAAATTGTTGAATTATAATTTATATTTAACTTATTAAAAGTAAAAATAAATATAAAAACTTTTAATTTAAAATAAAAACAAATTAAAAATTAAAATAAAAAAATAAAAAATTTACCTCATATTGCTCCGTGGAGCAAAATATTCTGCCCCCGATGGGGGTCAAACTCCCGACCTCTTGGTCGGGAGTTTTAGCTCCGACCCCCCCTCGCCGGTTGGGCTAGCTAGCCCAACGGGAATGGGAGGGGGCTTGCCGTCAATTGAAGGCTTTCCCGCCTCCGGCAAGAAAAAAAATGATGTGGGACTTTTAGTCCCACATCGCTAAGGAGGAAAACATTTTGGTGTTTAAAAACACCAACTCCTCCCTAGTTGAACGATTGCCTACGGGCAATCGGTCCACATTGACTTTTCCTCCATCCGCCATGTTGCACCTGCATGACGAATGATAACTTGCCACGTGGCAGCTCATTGCCCAACCACAAATTTTCACCTCATGCCATGTGTCTCCTTGCTGGACTCGCCCACCTAGATGGCTTCACCACATGTCACCTCCCGATTGGAGCCAGGTGTCTCCTTCCTATCCTCACCACATGTCACCTTGAAGTGCATGCCACATGTTGTGCTGAGTCAGAGGTTAGGTGGGACAATGTGATGCGACCATGTGTTCTACTGAGATTTTTCCATGTAGCAAAGGATCAAGCACTCGATACTCTTCTTCCAGGAGTGTGAGGGTGCTCCTACCCTCGAAGCACTCCTGGTCAGGGAGGCCACGTGGGAGCGTGAGGGTGCTCCCACCCTCAATGTGCTCCTGCTAGCTAGATTTGGGGGTGTAGGCCATATGGGCTGTGGCGTGCCTCGGGGATGTGGGCCATGACATGATCCTTGTGGGCCTATGAGCTTGTTGATATGGGGTGAGGTGGCACAAAATAATTGGGAAATATTCACCTCCTCTATCTTCGGACTTAATTAAAAAATTCAATTAACAACTTAGGAAAAACTTAGGAAATGAGAGGAGAGAAAAAAATGAAATAAAGTCACCAAATTGGAACTGGTGCTTCTGTGCTCGACTCTCTCCAACAATTTCAAATCTTCCTCCCAACTCCCTCCTCTGGCTCTGATACCAATGTGACTAGGAGATCCAAACAATTTGATAATTGAATATTTGCATTAACCATATAGTTTAGGAACTATAGTTTAAATAGGTTACAAAATAGGTAATCAAAATTGATTAATAGGAAATCATGCTAACTAATCTTCCAAGAGGAAGAGATTTTGAATTAGAACTCTTCCACCTAGGATATTTAGTAAATTAACCATTAGATATTTAAGACAGTAAATATCTACATGGTAAAAGTAGAAAAGTAAATGTAATAATCTACTCAACTAGTGTAATGCAATATACTAGCTATTTGTACCTATCAGAGTAAAAGGGTAAATATTACAAATAATGGAATATTATTCTAACAAATTATTCAACATTTGTTGCTTTCATGTACATAATCAAACATAAAAATGAATTCCTAACTCCACTAACCCTCAAACTCAAATTAAGTGCAGATGAAGCAAATGAATGCTAACTTGCTAATCTATTGATTTCCAATTTTGTAATTAGTAGAGCATTAAATCTAAAGATAAAATTGAATCTACTAACTGCAAATGAATCTCACATTAAAGACACAAATTTTAAAATAAAGTGGACAATTCCATGCACCTTCTCATTTTGCATTTTAATCTGAATATAAAATGAATCCACTAACAGGGATTTGGGGTAAGACAGATTAACGCAAAATTAATCAAAGAAGCAACACTTCATTTATTAATTTGCAGAAACAAATATTCATGGAAATTTAAGGCAATCAATCAGAAAGCTCAAATAATTAAACCAGAAGGCCCCTTGTTAATAGTTACTTGCAAATCACTTGGTTGTTTCTAGCATTGGTTAGTCTTGATTATTTCACTTTCAAATATACATGTGCAATGCTTATATAGCAAAACCTTGGAGAAGTTGTTTTTTTCTTAACTTCTTTGCAAGAGAGGGTTTTCAAACAAATACCATAATTGTGATGTGGATTTTTCCATTGGAAAAAATATCCACTCAACAGGTATTTTTGGGTTTTTACTCTGAAAACACTAGTTTTGAGCCAACTTCTACAATGTCAACCCTAAACCAAGTTTGTGTTTTTCCCACCTAAAATTCCTTTAAACCTCCTATAAATGGAAGGATTGGACTCCATTTTTATAGAGACATCTATAATCATGAATATCATAACCAATCAATCAATACTTTTGGAATCTTCGACTGTTGCAATGCTTTTTATGATTCATTTGCATAGTTGATTTCAATGAGCAAGTGGAGGGGCCTTGATGATAGATCATGTACAAGACTTATCTTCTAGAGAATGAGGAGAGGTATACAATTTTGGTTGTTGCTTTCACTCTTTTATTGCTTTCTTGCTTCCACCATAGGTTAATTAGGTTTTTCTTACATCATTAGTTTTTTTAGATAATTGATTTTCTATTTTTCATCACATTCTCTGCATTTATAAGACTAGTTTAAAGCTTTATTGCAAATTCGTATCCCTTTTGTATGAGGCACTAATTTGATGAAATCTTAAATTTCGTCACTCTTTCCCTATTTTTGAATTTTTAGTTACCCATTACAAGGTATGAATTTAGTTGTAAGCATTTAGTGGTAAGTTGCTTGTCCCCAAAACCCTCATTTTATCTCATGTATGTTTGTTTTTCTATTAAAACCTCTTCTATTTGCATTCTATTATGTCACATTCTATTTTCTTATTTCCAAAGGTAAAATACTACTTTTTTATTTTGAATGATTAGCTAAAAGGACCAAGAGGGATTGAGTGTTGTGCCTTCAAGCTCAATCTCATAGTGGCCTAAGTAGACCTCCAAACATTAATAGTTTTTTCCAAGTTTTTGTTGTTGATTTATAGGTCTATCCAAATTCTTGGTCATGGTTTTTGGGTCACAAATTTGGCTAGGATTAGCTATTAGATAGATTAAGTATTCTGATAGATATTTTAGGTTATTTTTTGCATGTTTGTGTTTTCATTTCTATTTTCTATAGCTAAAAGAGTAAAATAGATTTAGAATTTGATCACATTTGATAGATTTAGTCAAAGAAATTAAATTTTGGTTTTAGACCATAAGAAAAATAAAGTGTTTCATTTATAGCCATCAAGTAAGAAAAACATATAGTTTGCATTTAGGCTAGTCTTGTTTGTGCATTCTCTTGGACCTTTGCTTAAAAGGAAAAAGTTTATTTTCTTGAAAAATTATGTGTAGACACCAAAATCTAGCCATTCATCCTTCATCTAGGCTTTCCCACCATTTCCACCACCAAAGCATAGCCAATTTACCCACTATTCCTATTTTCCCTCCATTTTTTATCATTATTTACATTTATTTATATATATTTAAATATAATATTTTATATTATATTTAAATATATATTTTTCTAAGTGAACTAATCCCAGCCATCTAATTTCATTTAATCCCGACAACCCATTTACATCAATCCATGTCACACCCTAGATTTATTATCCACCCTTGGATGTGATTTAATCTCCGCCACATGATTAGTGTCATTGAAACCCTAGAATGCCCTAGGTTTTTTTATATTTAGGAGCCATTTTTATGGCTCAACCCCTGTAGTTCATGAGTACTTGAGTTTTTAAATCCTCTTATTTCTAGATTAACTTAAGTTCATGATCTCCCTGAGTGCTTAGAACCCTTAAATGCCCTATGTCACCTTGCACCACTTCTGTCGGTATTCTCACTCACCATAACCCCCCATTGCCACCACCATCCTTTCTCCTCTATTGGATCTACTTCTGTAGAATCCTTCCCCTCAGCCCTAGGCACCCATGGGCATTTCCTACAGTAGCCAAGAACCTACGAGTGTTTTATGTTCCCACTCCTAAAGTCCCCCTAGCCTCCGAGCGATGCTAGGGTATCACTGCACCAATCACCCGAATCAAATGTTTCACATTAAAACACAAAAATTAAGTAAAATAGATCGACCCATTTATTTTTTTTATTCATGTGCTTTTATTTTTGTTCACTTTATTTACAATACTTAGTTAGGGTTTATTATTGCTTACAAAGGGCCTCACACTATGGAGCCCTCACATATACTACTAACTATTTTATGTGTCATTGTGTGTAGATCTAGAGCATTACATCAGAATATGGAGTGGCCCAGCCTTGGATATCAAAAAGCCCACTCAACCTTATTGGAATCAAGACATGCTTGAAGACACCACGCCCTTGCTTCTTAGGGTTTTGAAGAACCCTAAATTTTTGTAATATTGTATCAAGAGGATTCAAGGATCCAAGTTTGTAAAGAATGGAGTTTCTAGACTCCCCCAATTATTAAATAATCTATTCTATTGTGCAATCTTGTATTACCTTGCATTTTATTTTGTTCAAAGTATTATCTATGTGTTGCATTTTGCATATTTCAAATAGCGATCATGGTGGGACACCCTAAGGGTTTCTATTTATGATCTGTTTTACTAATTTTTTTTCTATTTTATGTCATCTTGTAGGTTTTTTAGAAGCGTGGATTTCACATATTCTACCAAATCTAGGGTTTTTGAAGTCTGTAGAAGCTTGCAAAAGGTGTGTGAAGTGCCCAATGACATTCGAAGGTAATCCAAAAATACCCAAAGGCATTCAAAACCATATAGAAGCACCCATGGGCATCTCAGAAGTTTTCAAAAGCACCTAGAGACATTTATGGAGAGTTAGGAGCAAAAATGTAGGCTTTCCAGTAAGTCAACTGTTTAAAACCCTAGTTTTCTATCTTATGTATTTTGGGTATCTTTTGTATTTTTAGATTTTAAACAATAAAATGAATCATCATTAAGAAATTTGGAAATGAACACATATTAGTTTACATTTTTAGATCTGCATTCATTCACATATTTGGATTAGGGTTTTTTTTTTTTGGGTGTAAACTATTGCATTTTGTGTGCATTTGAACTGAAACTTGCATAATCTAGTGTTGCATATTAGGGTTAAAGATATTTTATTTTGTATATCTAAGTTGGAAAAATATTAGATTGCCAAAAGTATCCCTACTAGTTGGGTGATTCTAGGCAGAGGGGTGGACGAACCCTCTGGTTGTTATTTAGATAGGGGGTCTTAAGTGGTGTACTTCACACCCTTTAGAGAACTTGGCAGTCTTTTGTTGGCTTCTAATTTAGGTTTATGAAATTAATTGTTTTTAACATTATTTTTACACAATAGAAAACATAAACCTTAAAAATAATTCACACACATCACGATTCATTCAAAACGGTAGTGGTTGGATTTCATCACCAACCATTTCTTGAGATTTGGTGATGGTCGCATTCATATCCATCCACCAATCTCTTCCCTTAGACACATTAGGAATACACTCGAGCAAACTTGTTGGATTTCATCACCAATAAGAATATAATTTCCCTAACTTAGCCATAGTTTTTCACCTTTGTTTCATTAATAAATATTAGAAAATTAAAACACACAAAATTGGCACATAAAATGAATATACATTAAAAGGAGATAATTAATAAATGAGGTAAGCCACATTGATTGAGACTTAGAATTGTTTGTTTATTTCCTTAAGCATTCTAGTTTTGTGTTACACTTGGTATTTTAATTTGCATCTTGATTTACTTTGCTTATGGTATTAACTCGAAATAAAAATAAAGTAATAAGTCAAGAAAAATTAATGGAACCTTCATCCACCTTCCCCACCACTTTAGTGGTAAATACCATGAATGTGACATAGGTATATTTATCGGTAGGTCCTTCATATTCTTTGCCTTCCAAAGCCTCCCACATGACCATACTTCAAGAGGAGTCAAACTCCCCTAACATCAACCACCACATCACCCATATAGATAGGGCAAAGGTATAAGCCTTCATGAAGTCTTCTAATTATGTCATATAGTCCATACCCAACTCACCTAGATAAAAATTTACTTTATAGTAAGAGCCTACTTATTCCCAATCCCCATCCACCTTTACTTAGGTGTATACTAACCCTATTTTTGATGCATCAGTTGTACCTTCATCCCATACATCCATACCTCAACCTTCATGTGCTCCTAGCACTTCATATACCTCCACCTACATAGACCCATTGTATGAAGCACAAGTCAATGCTACTTCACAAGTCCCAACCTCACAAGTTGCCATACCTAGTGTAACTTGTATCCCAGCCATATATTCCATACCATCAACCTCCATACCCCTAACCTCTGGTAGAGATATTATTGAAGCATGGAACACCTAAAAAATTTTCTTAGACAACGTCAAAATTCTCAATAGCAAGTACAAGTTAAACCTACACCTCTACATAACTTTACTCAGACTACCCTTGTAAACCAGGGTCCATCATGGACACCTTAGTATTTGGTGGTCTCTATCCTGATTATCCCATCAACTCATACCATTAACCATCCTATTCCCAATTTCTAGCCTAGCCATAACCTTCATCCACCAAAATCATTCCATAATTCGCCGTATTTTCATTAACAATATCCCATTCATTATATTCCATCCAATTCACCTAACCATCAATACCAATCTCCTCATAATTTGGTCACTCCATAATATTTCTCCACACCACTACAAACCCATCAGGTAATTCAAGGTTTCCACATTCCTAAGGAAGACCCTCGAATTGAGGCCATGCAGAAACAAATAGATTAATTGATGCAATTCACTCCTAGATTTTCAAATCAAAAACCAACTTTATGCCAATTGATCAAACAACCAATTCATCCTTCGGTACCAACCCCGCCATATCTAGCAGACTTTACGGTACCCAAGTTTGAAAAATTTAAGGGAACTGAGGATCCCAAAGAATATGTGAGCACCTTTGTTCATGCATGCTTCATAATTCAATATGATAATGCTCTCATGCTTTGAAATTTTCCTCAAAAATTAGGAGGGGATGCCATAGAATGGTACAATCAATTACCAAGCCATAGTATCTATACTTTTGACCAATTGATTTAGCAATTCTTTGATCGCTTTATCCTAAATGTTAAAAATAAGATCTCGTTATCTGATGTCTAACCATTACAACAACAAGATGATGCATCTATATATGATTTTGGAAACCATTGGAGGGTTATCATCACAAAATTACCATTCACCCTACCAATGGATGAGCTAATTAATCTATTCACCAAGATTTGCTTAAAAACAATCCCTTGGATGCTTCAAATAAGAACTTATCAATCCTTTGAAGAAGCTTTATCTCAGGCTAGTGTCATCGAGGATATCAAAATCCAAGAAGGCATCATTAAGCCCAAGAAAAAATAATGGCAAAATAAGGGCCAATACAAAATTAATTATTTAGGCCAATAAAAATCAACACAGGTTACCCTAGCCACCCAATCCAATCAAGTCAATCAAGTGGTCATGAGCCAGCCAGGCTCAACAACCTGTGTAACAAGTACCACAATAAATTTTCTATCATGCGGTCCCCTCAACAATGCAAACTCCAATAGTTCAAAACATAGTGCCACTTGTGGAAACTTGGCCCCAGTGATAGTCTTTTCAATAGAATCATCAATATGCCCCACTATATGAGTCATATGCCTCTCTTTTTAGAAGTTTGTATGAGACAAACTGACTTGATTTGTATGACATTAGACCGGATAATCCCACCAAGCATTGTAAAAATTATCAGGAATACTAATTTTCCCCCTATCATAGGCAAAATGAGCATGACATCAACAATTACCATATGTTTAAAAATATAGTCCAAGACCTCATTGACTTGGGGATAATTAAAGTTAATAGTCCCCTTGCTCAACAAAACCAAGACCTTGGTATATTTCATACACCACTTCCTCATCACGAGGAGGTGCAACCAAACATAGAGGAAGCAAACACTAAAACTCTCCCTAATCATGTCAGCCATATTAAAAAATCCAAGGGTTTGTAGGGGCCATTCATGTGGTCACCAGAGGTCAACAAAATAACCAATGAAGGCAACCACCTCAAGCAAGTGTCTCACAACCTTCTACTTTACCACCCATCTAAGTGTCCCCTAATCCATCATCACCCATTCATATGCCTATTCAATCGAATCCATCAAATCCACCCATCAATTGTCCACCCCGACCAGTCATCTCATTGAGTAGTCAGTTGACTACAAGTTTGAAAATGGCATCCACCAAATTGTCAATATATGAGCTAATCCAAAAATCTCCCCCACATCAGGAGGCATTAATGGAAATTCTGAAATCCAAAATTGCAATCATAAGATCCTAATGCCTTCAACAACTTTGTGGGGAGCATTCAAACATGCATGGATCCTTTCATAACATTTTATGACTTTGATATTAAGCCAATATCATCGGGATCAGTAGACCCTCCATTGCATATCATGGCTCTAATTGACAAGAAATATTTCAAGAGAGTCCTCATTGATACTGGTTCCTCTATCAACATTATCACCACATCCGCTCTCCATAATTTGAACCTTCCTCCATATCACATCACCAAATCATCCTTCACCCTCAAAGAATTTAATGATTCTTTGTGTTCCATAGTTGGCACTATTGTTTTTCCCATTGAAGTAGGGGCTAAAATGTTGCACACAATGTTCCACATCTTGGAAGGATCCATGGCATACAATCTATTCCTTAAAAGACCTTGGATGATGGAAATGAGATGCGTCCCCTCCATTTTACATCAAAGCTTGAAATATGTTCATGAGGAACAGGTACATTGCATACCATTGGAAATCAAGATATTTAAGTATTGCAATCTCATCTCAAATACTTATGAGTCCATGCTCCCTTCCACTCATATTTTTCTATCACCATCATCCAATCCATCCACTAATCCACCAACCTCTTCATCAAAGGATCCCATTCCTGAAGATTTCCTAATCACCAAGCCTCAATCAACCACTATACCCTCATCATTGTTATCAATGACTACATGCACATGTGGTAATTATCAGTCCACATCATTAACATCATTGTCATCCATGTCATCATCAACAATTCTGTAGCCCTCCCAATCTAATCCATCTCCTTCACCTAATGTCTCACAAGTCACATTGATGGATTGTGAGATACCTCTATTTGCACCATTTCTCGATCCATCGCCTGACCATGATCCTTCCATATCATCCAAAGTCAAAGTCCATCTTACCAATCTTGGTATTGGTGAATACATGGTTAATGACACCACCATAACACCCCTCACCATCCCTAATGCTCAGGATTTCATTCACTCACATGACCAACCTTTAGCAATAGGAGCAATTTACAATATGGGTTCAGCTCTAAATAACATTAATTCTGTATATGGGGGCATTTAATCTTCATCAAGCCCAACACCCATAGAAGAACCAAAAGAACCAAAACTTGCTAATATTTCAAACATGTCAATATTTCCATCTCAAAATTTCCACATTGTCAATTAGCAAGGCCATGGCCTAGGATTGCATGAACAGAGCATGGATCAACCTATCGATGTTTCATATCAAGAGGTGCACGACCGGTTAGGACTAAGTTTCTACCCACTTCCTACCATTTCTTCTTTTGAAAAAGCCTTCCAAAGGCTTAAAATTAATTTAGGAGAAGATTCTCTCCATTCCGATAATTCTAATGAGGAAATCTATGAATAATTCAAACTTATGTTGATAATTTCATATAAATTTGAAGAAGAATCGGATCCCATCATTCCCCATACTGAACAATATGAGTTTCATCTCAACATGTTCCCCATCCATGAACCTATTTTTTCTTGCTTCTTCCATAAGAGCAAACCACTCCTACTAGTGAACCACCACCTCCATTCCATTAAGCCATTCCATAATCCAACTTGTAACTTATGTACATAATTCAAAATAGTGGTTTTCACCACTACAAAAAAAATAAAAAAATCAATCAAAAATTAAAAACATTTTTTCTTTGCATTACATATGTAAATATACCATTTAATAAAATATGTTTTGTGTTGCTTGCTTCTATTCAGGTTAACCAAGCTCCTAGCACCAGTTCCTAGATTCCATCCATTCCATCCAAACTTGTCCACCTTTCCCATAAGTCAACATGAATCCTATTATTTATTCATCCTGCTCAACAATCCATATGATCTGGTTAAACGAATTTCAACCTTTACATAATTTTTCCTATATAAGAAACTATTAAGGGCTTCCACCAACTACATTCCTCCATCAACTCCATCTTCACCTTCACCTTCACTTTCAGATCCTAAGGTTTTCCATGCAAATATATGAGGATAGGCTAGAAGAGTTTGATGACATCTTAGATGATACTCATATGATCCCTACACCCCATAAACTTGAGGAAGGTTCCCATATGTCTATTGAAGATACTATCAATATGGACCTTAGTTCAAAAAAAGACAATCCTCAAATTGTCAAACTTGGAAAAATTTTATCACTCAATAAACAAGAGCAATTTATTGCTCTCCTTAAAAGTAAAAAGGGTATATTTACAAGGTCATACAAGATATGCCTGGTCTTGACCCTAGTTTTGTAGTCCATAATCTCACCTTACAACCTGACGCTAAGCTAGTAAAACAAAAGCTTAGGAGAATGCATCCTACCATGGCCATCTTGGTAAAAACAAAGCTTCAAAAACTCCTAGAAATGAAATTCATAGTTCCTATCGATTAGTTTGGGTGGATCTCAAACATGGTACCCATTCGTAAGCCTAACGAGGTGATAAACATATGTACTAACTTTCAAGTTCTTAATAAAGCATGTCCTAAGGATGACTTTCCTCTCCCAAACATTGATAGTATTGTCGATACCTATGCTAGCCATGAAATGCTTTTACTCATGGATTATTTTTTAGGATACAACCAGATTCGAATAAATATTTATGACCAACATAAAAAAACATTCACTACACCTTGGGGATATTTTTTTTACAAGGTGATACCCTTTGGTCTAAAAAATGCAAGTGCTACTTATCAACATGCCATGACATACATTTTCCATGACTACATGCATAAGATTATCAAATACTATGTGGATGATCTCTTGGATAAATCCAAAACTCAAAAAGAACATATTAGTGTATTGGAGAAAGTTTTTGACCGACTCCTAGAGCATAATGTAAGGTTGAATCCCAAGAAATGTGTCTTTGGTGTTACTTCCTACAAACTTTTAGGATTCATTATCTCCAAAACAGGCATTGAGGTGGACCCTAACAAGGTCAAGGCTATCCTAGAGATGCCTCCCCCAACTAACTTAAAGGAATTGCATATTTTAAAAGGAAATATTGAATCAATCCATCGTTTTATTGCATAATTTTCTGAAAAATGTAGGTCATTCAATCACCTACTACAAAATATACTGTCATTCCCTTAGATAGATGAATGTCAAAAAACCTTTGATGATATTAAGGAATACCTAGCTTCTCTGCCAATATTATCTACTCCTTGTCCAGGGGTCTCATTTTATATTTACATCTCAACAATTAACTTTACATTAGGGATAATTCTTGCACAAAAGAATGAACAAAATCAAGAGCAAGTTGTCTACTACATTAGTCAAACATTTGTAAGCTATGAAACTAAATACGCTTATGTAGAAAAATTGTGCTTAGCAAAGGTTTTTACCACTAAGAAACTTTAATATTATATGCTTAGCCACACAACTCATGTCATATCTAGAGAAAATCCTATGTGTTACATGATATCTCGCACTTATGGATACTGCTCCTTATGGAATTCAACCTAGAATTCATTAGCTACAAATCCATTAAAGGGTAGGTAATAGTCGATCAACTTGTGAAAGCTCCACTACCTAGTAATCATCCCTTGATTATTGAGCTTCCAAATAATTTGATATTTGTTATCATTGAATAAGAAGATGTCATTCTGTAGGAAGATGTTGATATCACATTATTCTTTGATGGCTCTAAGTGCACGAAAGTTCAAGGTGCTAGAGTTGTATTTCACACACCACAGGGGTACCTATCCCCTTGTCATTCAAACTAGACTTCCAATGCACAAACAACACTACAAAGTATGAATCCTTAATCTTAGGTCTTCAATTAGCCATAGCCATGAACATTAAGCATATTAGGATATTTGGTGATTCTCAACTTGTTGTAAAAAAATCAATGGATAATACCAATGCAAAGAACCTACCATTAATATTTATCACAAAATAGCAATAAAGTTACTCTCTAAGTTTTATTAGTATGACATCAATAGTTTGCCATGTTCGACTAACAAATTTGTAGATGTGATGGCCTCTCTTGGATCCTTGATTCCAAAAGACTCCTTTGGAGAGGTATAGCCCCTTATCATTTCAACGGTCTCTAAATATGAAATTTCCCTTGCTTAGTCAAAATATGAAATGGATGTTTGCTTTATCACATCATATTCATATGAACCTTGGTCGAGCCAAATAGTAGCATTTATCAAGTTTGGAACACTCCCATCTAACATGTCTCAAATTGCCAAGCATACTTTCAAGAAAAAGCCCGTTTCGTTCTTTTGGGGCATGTGTTGTATAAACTTGGTTATGATGGAGTCCTCCTTCCTTATCTCAAGGCTAGAAAATCTCAAAGAGCCATAGATGAAGCCCACAATGGTACTTGCGATGGTAATTTTAGTGGAATGGCCATTGCAAAGAATATTCTACACATGGATTATTATTGACCCACTATAGAACATGATTGTTGCACCTATGTTAAACATTTCAAAAAGTCCTAAGAACATGCCAACCTAACTTATGTACCATCACAAGTTGTATAGCCTATTCAAAGCCTTTGGCCATTTTCACAATGGGGCCTAGATATAATTGGAAAAATTTCACCTCCTTCCTCAGGACAACATACTTTCATCATCACAACCACTGAATACTTCACAAAGTGGTTTGAGGTAATTCCTCTAACTAGCATGACAGGAACTAGATTTGTGGAGTTCATTCTCCATAACATAATTTGTCATTTTGGTATCACCTCAAAAATCATTTCAGACAATGGCAAGTATTTCAAGAATAAGGATGTTCAAGCACTTTGCAAGAAGTATAACATTCAACATAGTTTCTTGACACATTATTACCCACAAGGAAATGGACAAGTTGAAGCTTCCAACAATATCTTGATTGCTATTATCAAGAAAATTGTTAAATAAAATAATAGAGATTAGCATACATAAATTCCCTTGGCATTATGGGCTTATCGAATAAGCATCCACACGTCTATAGGGGCAACACCATTTTCATTTATCTATGGAGCCAATGTAATCACGCCTCTTAAACTCGAGATCCCTTACAAATTTCTTTGTTGGAATTCATAGATGATGACACTGCTAGACATGCATGTCTTGACCAACTCACACTTCTTGATGAGAGGTGATTCAATGATTTAGAGAATTTATGATTTTATCAATACCACCTCAAACGTGCTTACAATGCCAAAGTTCATCTATGTGAATTCCAATTAGGAGATATTGTACTTAAATAGAGTCAGCAAAATACCAATGCATTACCAGATCTTTGTGATAAATTCATGGCTATTTTTTTAGGTCCATACATAGTTACAAAAATAGTGGGTAATGGTACTTACAGGCTTGCTAGTCTAGAGGGAGAGGAAAAATCTAAACCACTTAATGTTATACACTTGAGAGCATTCTATGCATGATTTGATTATATATATACATGGCCAATACACAAAAATATTTGCATACACTTCATTCATAACATTGCATTACACTTGCATTTACATTTCAAAAACAATGCATTCACCCATATCTCATATTGCATTTCATAAAACTGCATTTCATACATTACATTTACATTCCACATTCCACATTTCGTATAGGGATCATTTATTAAGTTCAAGGTCTTAATTGGCCCAACAAAAGTCATGTTGCCTTAATCAGGGTCACCTTCACAAAGTCATCCACACCATTCTATAAAGTTAATTTTCCATCAATACAAGCCACATTCATAAATTCCCTGGCTTTTTCGGTCACTCAACCACTCCTAGTGTTTTAAGCAACCCCAAAAAATCATGTCAAGTTCTTCTTAGGACCATTGCACACATACACTAAGAAAAATATAGACTTTGGGAAATGATTCCAAAAAAATTCTTGAACCAAGCACAAATTTCACATCTTAAAAACATCTTGTGTCAAAAAGAGATAACACCGTTCTTGGTATAAACCTTGAAGTGAAAAGGGTCATCCTTGGTAGTCCCATCATGCAACATAGTCCATAAAAATAGTGGTTATCACCACTATCACTGATGAGGCCTACAAATGCCTCATTTTTACACTATGTTTGACATATAAAAACTGTCATATTATTAATTTAAATGCCAAATAGTTGACTAGAATATATATTTGTTAGGTGTTTGCATGATTTTATGTTAGGAATACTATATCTCTATTTTTGACTATTTTCAGCATTTTGTGACTGATTTTGTTTGATTAAGTAGCAAGTAAAAACATGCATTTCAATTAACCAAATGTGGTATGCTGATATCCATTAAATTCACAATGGTTTATGAATGTTTTCCTACCATTCAACTTGTTTGAAGTCCACATTGAAGCCAAATTATTAGGACTATCATAAATCTGAAAATCTAAAAAAATAGCCATATAAAAATTAGCAAGCTGTCACTTTATAGGAACACCTTGAAGTTGTCAATAAAAGCATGAGGATATAGATGGAATGAGTTCAGAATGACTAAAAAAGATATCTGATCTATTTATAAGCATTACCACATGGTCTAAATAGGCAGCAACAGGGTATAACATACCAGGGACAATTGTGCAGCACTATTGCACTATTTCAGCATTGTTACTTGGTGAATGAAGTGTATAAATTTAGTAACAACTTGATGTACTCCTTCATGTTGATATTTGAATAATTTTTCCATGTTATAATTTGTTTGAATTTGCAAGAAATGTCAATATTTTATAACTATGTAGTAGAGTTGGAAAATGCAGTAATTTACCATGTAAATTCCAGCAAGCTACCAATGAATGGCAAGGCATGGAATTCACACATGGAGAGGAATGAAGGCTATTGCAATCTGATCCTGAGGGCTAATACACCTAAGAAATGCAACTAAAATCACTTGAAGAGCACACATATGGTCATTCTGAAGATCTTCGGAATGAGTAGACATCTTCGGAATGAGAAATACAGTCTCTTTGGAATGAGCGGACATCTTCGAAATGAGAAATACAGTCTCTTCGGAATGAGCCACTTATCTTCGGAATGAGAACAAAAAGTGCTTTTTGACTTTTTTACTATTTTTTGATGGTGTAAAAATTGAAATAAGGTTGAGAAGTTTAAGGGAAAATATCTCCCATCTGATTTTGTCGTCCTTGTCGTCCAAAGCCACCATTCATGGAAAAGATCAATTTTGATCCTCTTCTAGGATAAACACAGAAATAACTGCAGCATAATAGGAAGTTATTTGCAAGATAGAAATGGAATATTATGAAGTGAAGAAATATGTGTGAGATATTTCTAGACTTCTCCCACGTACTCCCACCACTAAAGATGCTTTCTAAGGGCCAATGACTATAAGGGCCAATGACTACTACTGCAACACAAAATTTCTAGATTTGCATTTATTTCAGATTCAAAATTATTGGAAAATCACTATAAAGTAGCACATAGGCTGATTTGAGCATGAGATATGTTGTAAATATTTATATAAATAACACAGCTCCCTCCTTGGTTGAGCAATTAGGAATTAGAATAGTTGAGAGATTTCAATAGCAGCAATTAAGAGTACAACAATTTTCTGTAATAGTTTTTAGCATGTTTTATCATCAATAAAAGTGCAGTTATTTTATCATTTTCTGTTCTGAATTTTAATTAGTTAAGGAGTTCTTTTCACCTCCTTCTAGATTAGGAAGTATGGGCCCACTTTTAGATCTAGAAGGAGGGATTTTATGGCAGGTTTTAATCTATAATTTTTCTATAGTAGAATTAATAGATTGCTTGCCAAATTTCATTTTCTTGTTTTTATTTTATATTATGTGATTGATGTTTTCTATTATGTTTGTGTACAATATTTATGTGTGTGTCAGCTGGAAAATTATATTAAAACATTTATTTCTTGTTTCCTTTGCTTTCCATGTTCTGTTATTTTTATGTTTCAGCAGCTTTCAATTTCCAGCAGATTTCATTTTGTTGTCAATTCCTATAGCAGAAGCTTGACGACCTTTTGTGGTAGGGCATTTACAGGTGTTTTATTTCCAAGCATCACTTCCATTCTACAAGAGTAAAATAGGTTTCAATTTTGCAAGTGTAATTTAGGATTTCATTTCAGCAACATTTCAATTTAGCAATTTCAATTCTACAAAAGTAGATTAGATTTCAATTTAGCAATTTCAATTCATGCAATTGTAGTTAATTGTTAAATTCTACAATTTAGATTTAGTTTTCAATTCCTATAATTTATTTCAGTTTCCATTTTGCAGACTAGGTTTAGTATGACACCAAAAGGCTAAACCAAAATTTGCTTCACCAATAAATGCTTGAAATATGAATGCCTGAATTGTACTCTACCCTAGCCTTCTATCATAGACAACCTTGGACACCACCCCGAATTGATAAGATCTTTGAGATTTAATTATGTGCTTAACGATAATGCATCAATCACAATTTCAAAAATAAAAGAAAGAGTAGGGATAAATCCCTAAGAAAACTCTAAATATTTGTATCACACACCACTAATCAATTGGGTTGTAAGGATCGTACTACATTTCCAATCATACGGTTAGGTAGTCATCCCAAAACTTAAAAGATAAAAAATAAAAGTCATGGACTATGGAGTTATCCTCCATAGAAGCTATAGACGCTTGACTGGTAGTGGAGTACGCTCATGTGTGGCAACATGTCTCTTTTAAAAGAGACCTCTGATCGCTCATACGGACAAGCTAGCTTATTGGTTTCATCCATAATAGATTTACCCAATTTACTCAATATGAGTTAATGAACTCACTTGCACACACACTGGTTCTTGATTGTCTAAGGTTATTACCTTGCTCTTGATTTGGTAAATGAACCCACTACACACAAATTTGGTCCTAGAAGTATTAGGCAGTTTTAGTGAGTTTGTTTGATGCCACTAGGATGTTTGAGTCTTTGTAAAATAGGTAGTCTTCCATATTAACATCCATATCTCCTTCCATATCAGCATCTATATCTTCTTCCATGTCACATCATGAGTCATTCATCCCATATGCCACCAAGTTTGGTACTCTAATTAAACAAAAATTCTATAAAATGGCCAAAAAAAATATCTAAACCATAAATGATCATTAGAATTAATCATCCATACATGCCATATTGCATTAATCATCCATAACATATCATATGCATCAATCATAAACATAAACATGCATTCAACAAAAGCATTCCACAAAAACATTCACACAAATATATAACACAAAAGGTAAAAGCCATGTATATATATATAAATGAATACTAAAAGGCTACATACAATGGATCACCAAGGATCATATATAGAAAATGCATCTAAGCACTAGCTACATCCTCCAAGAAGACCTGTGATCTAGCAGGAGTCTTAGAAATAGCAGTAGCCCTAGACCTAGAATGGCTATGCCTAGGACCCTCGGATGTAGAAGAGGTTGGAGGATTCAAAAGTGGAATATGATGTTCCATCAACATATCCTCCAATACCTCAATGTATCTATACCGAGAGTGAATATGTCATAAGTTGATCTCATACGGATGCTTCCTCTCCACTAGATCTTCTTGGAGAGCTACAATCCTTACATTTTTATTTACCACATGCTGCTCCAGTTATGTCCACTCATCCTTGATCTAACCTAGGGGTACATCTGGAATCTCCTTCATCTCCTCCCTATCTTTGCTATCTCCCCCAACCTTGTGGGCCTGATGCATCACACCTTTTGCATTTCATTTCCAAATCTTAGAGTGAAGGTGCCACTACCTCTTATGGGTGTCCTAGGTCCCCTTGACCTACATCTTTGGGGTATCCTCATCCTGAGTCTCTTGCGTAGCCTCATCCCTAGTATCTCGATTTCCACCCTCATCAACCACTCCTTGAGGTGGCACCCATGGTGGTTGTGCTACAAACCATACATCATACTCCATAGCTATCCTTATGTCCTCCACACCTGGAATGTACATCTCCTCATCATACTCCAAGGCTAACCTTCATGGCTCCATGTATGGTAGCCTCAACTCATCTTGATGCCTCATATACCACATTGGCTCATCGAGAACATCCTACCTCAACCCAAATTGGTAGAGTACTCAAGAGAAATATAAGTACTCTACCTCACTCAATGCATCCCAATCACCCAACTACCCTACCACACCCACTATAGATGCTTCCCATCCCCAGTCCATTGGGAACCCATCCATGGCCTCAACACCACTTGGACAGATGTCAATCCTACCCATAGATCCATGTACCATTGACCCATCCTCACTAGATGACTCAGCTACACCTCCTCTACCAACACCCATGGCCTAGCGTAGGGTTGATCCCTACCAAAATACTCCATAGGCAAACACTTCGATCAAGGAACTCTAAAGTGCTCCCATACCTAGCATTACAACAGTAATTTGCACCCCAATACCTTCTACCCCTACCTCATAACATCATAAATCTCCTAGTACACCTACACTAATAATATGGGAGCCCATACATACACCTACCTCATCATGAGTATAGCTCTCACCATCCCTATCAGGTTCCAAGGGAACCTGCACCTAGTGTTGTTTAGGGCCAAAATGTTGGCCAACACAAACATCACCAAAGCTCGGAGGGGATCTTACTCCTTGTCTATGTACATGGAAAAATAGGGTATACCTCTACTTTCCACCTTCACCCCCTCCCAGGCATCCCCAAACATCCTCCTCATATCTATCTTCTGGTTGAGGCCAACCTCAACTTGGAGATCCTCCACTGGAACCTTGAGGATGCGATACACATCCTCCAAGGTTACAATGACCTCAACCATAGGGAGCTAGAATGTCCCCCTATTTGCATCCCATATCTCTACAAAGGTATAGAGGTACCCCCTCATCATCCCTCACCATGTCCATATGGGATACCTCTGCTAGCCCCACCTCCCTGAGCAACTCCCACTCCTCCCTCGTAATCGCCTTCCTCATCCTGGGGATGTAAGTAAAAAAATGGTGTTGAGCCTCCAAAACTCTAAGCTACAGCATAAGATAAAACATTTGTTAATAATTAAAAAACAACAAAAACAACAAAAAATTTGCACAATATATAATAAGCAATGCCTTACCTCAATAATCCATGTCCTAGTAGTAGCCTCAACCTCCACACCAGATACCTATTGAGCAAGGTGCAACAACAGTATTGTCATTGTTGTCAACACAATCAGATATATCTATTGATGTAGTGGATAGGAAGTTCAAAAGCTATTCAGATGTAGAAGACAGGAGTTCAAAGGTTATTCAGAGTATGTACAATGATTTTTCAAGAAGACCGAAGTGGCCCATTTGTAAAATATCAAAGAAAAAGACAAGTAAGAAAAGTGTCGCGATATCGCGACATATACAGCAGGCAAGGAAAATTGTCGTGATTTCGTGACATGTTGGAAGAGAGAGAAAAAGAAGGAAAAAATGTCGCGATTTCGTGACATGTTGGAAGAGAAAAAGGCAAGTGGAAAAATTGTCACAATTTCACGACATGTTGGAAGAGAAAGAGAAAGCAGGAAAAACTGTCACGATTTCGTGACATGTTGGAAGAGAAAAAGGCAAGTGGAAAAACTGTCATGATTTCGCGACATGTTGGAAGAGAAAAAGGCAAGTGGAAAAACTGTCACTATTTCATGACATGTTGGAAGAGAAAGAGAAAGCAAGAAAAACTGTCGCGATTTTGCGACATGTTGGAAGAGAAAAAGGCAAGTGGAAAAACTGTCATGATTTCACGACATGTTGGAAGAGAAAGAGAAAGCAGGAAAAACTGTCACGATTTCATGACATGTTGGAAGAGAAAAAGGCAAGTGGAAAAATTGTCGTGATTTCATGACAAGTTGGAAGAGAAAGAGAAAGCAGGAAAAACTGTCACGATTTCGTGACAATTTCGAAGAAAGAGAACAAGTAAGAAAAGTGTCACGATTTTGTGACATGTCACATTTTCACGACTAAAACAAGAGAGAGAAAGTAAGTTAGAAAAGTGTCACGATTTCACGACATGTCACATTTTCGTGACTAAAATAGGAGAGAGAAATTAAGTTGGAAGAGCATCGTGATTTCGTGACATGTCGCATTTTTGTGACAAAAGAAATAGAGGAAGTGTACAAAAGCAGAACTGTCATGATTTCATGACAAAATCAGAAAGCAAGACTTCAAAAGTAGAAGTGTCGTGGTTTCACGATAAAAGCAAAGAAGTAAAGTACGAAAGCAGAAGTGTCACGATTTCATGACAAAAGTAGAGAAGAATACTTCGAAGGCAGAAGTGTCACGATTTTGCAACAAAAGCAGAAAGCAATACTGCAGAAGCAGAACTGCCATGATTTCACAACAAAAGCAGAGAAGAAGACTTCGAAGGTAGAAGTGTCACGATTTCATGACAAAAGCAAAGAATCTAAGTACGAAAGCAGAAGTGTCATGATTTCATGACAAAAGCAAAGAAGAATACTTCGAAGGCAGAAGTGTCACAATTTTGCGACAAAAGCAAAGTCAAAGTCTATAGAAGAAGAAGTTTCGTGATATCACGACAAAATAATAGAGAAAGTGTACAGAGGCAAAAGTGTCACGATATCACGACATGTTGTACTTTTGCAGTCCGATGCAAAGAGAAAGAGGAAGGAGAAAAAGTGTCATGATATCGTGACATGTATTTTTGCGGTCCAATACAAAGAGAAATAGAGAGAAAGAAAAAGTGTCGTGATATCGTGACATGTTGTATTTTTGAGGGCCAAAGCAAGGAGAAAGAGAGAGAAAGAAAAAGTGTCACAATATCGCGACATGTTGTATTTTCACGGTTGAGTTGAAGCCAACGAAGATCGATGACAGCTGACTAAAATTAGGGTTTGCAGTTGTTATGAAAGTCGACTAAGATTAGGGTTTACAGTCGACTAAGATTAGGGTTTTCATCATGAAAATGTTGTTATAAAAGGAGGGTTGTTTGGATAATTGAAGGATGTTGATGAGTGTGAAGTTTGATTGTAGTGCACAAAGAGCAAGTCGTGTTGAATCGTGCTAAGTGCAAAATTTGCAAAGAGAGCAGAGTGTGCGAAAGGGATAAGATGATCGTGAAGGTCGAATGTAATGAAGCAGAGTGTGCGAAGTTATTATGTAGAGATATCAGAGTGCATAGAGAACGCAAAGGTGAAGAAAACCAATTAGGGTCTTGCAAAAGTAAAGGTATCTTATTGTTAAACCTATATATTCAAATTGAATTCTAGGTTGGTGCTTGGCATTAGGGGTTGGTGCTCCTTCCAGTTGGTGATGGTAAATCAGGGGTTGGTGCTCCTTCCATTTGGTGCTGATAAATTAGGGGTTTGTGCTCCTTTTTATTAGTGCAGATAAATCAAGGGTTGGTGCTCCTTCCAGTGTGTGCTGGTAAATTGATTGTAAAGTTGGTGCTTTGCAAAGGCTAGATTTGGATGGTAGTCCAAGTAGTCATTTTTGAGGAGTAGGCACATTGGTGAACCTCGTTAAATCTTATGTTGTGTGATGCTATTTTGTTATACTTGTATCTAGTAATAAGTTTTAATTGTTGTTGTATTAAGAGTTGTAAATTCAAGTTTAAAAGAGCCACACTAATTCACCCCCCCTCTCAGTGTCATTGTAAGACTAAAAATTGGTATCATAGCTAAGTTCCTATATAAGCTTAATCGGCTAGGGTGATCTTGGAAGTAATGCAATTGCAGGTGGTGAAGGCTTCTCATCAAACAAAGCACCATTGTTTGACGGATCTAATTACGTGTTCTAGAGAATTAGGATACAGACATATCTCTATGCTTTGGGATACAACATCGGGGATTCAGTTTTTAGTGGATACACAATACCCATCACTCCTTCAAAAGAGGTTGACGAAAAGAAACTGTTTGAAAATAACTCAAAAGCTAAGAATGCTCTCATGTGCAAATTAGCAGACAGTGAACTAGTAAAGATCATGAGCTATAAAATGGCAAAAGAAATATGGGACAAACTGAGGAGTATTCATGAAGGAGACGATAAGATCAAGGAGGCCAAGTTACAGACACATCTAGCTCAGTTCGAAGCATTAAATATGAATGACAATGAAAACATTGAGGTATATATGCTGAGAGTTAATGGAATCATTAATGCGATCAGAGGACTTGATGAGGATATCGAAGACTCTGCCATCATGAAAAATGTATTAAGATCCCTTCCTCAAAGGTTTGATTCTAAAGTCTCGATGATAGAAGAAGCTAAAAATCTAAATTATTTTAGTATAGATGAGATGTATGGTTCTTTGACTGCATATGAGATGAGGATAGGAAGATCTAAACCCATAGACAGAGAAGCGGCTTTTAAATCCCTTAAAGATAAAAATGCAAAACAAGAGTCCGAGGAAGAAGAGGCATCAGATGAAATGGAAGCAAACTTTGTTAGAAAACTAAAAATGGGAAAAGAAAAATATAGAGGAAAGCTACCACTTAAATGTTTTAACTGTGGAGGTGTTGGGAATTTTGCAACTAAATGTCCACTTAAAGAGAAGAAAAAAAAATGATGAAGGATCACACCAAGAAAGAAGTGACTGGAAGAAGAAAAGGAATTTCAGAAAAGGCAACTTCAAGAAGAAAAGTTTCATCTCCAGGAATGCCAGTTCATCAGAAGACAACTCCGGTGAGGATTCTAAAGAGGAAACAGGTGAAGCTCTTTTCATGGCATTTGAAGAAGTAAGATCAAAAAACGAAGAAGGAGTGAACTCTAAAGTATGCGGTGAATACCCTGAGGTTGAAGTAGATCTAGAAGGTGAGTTGATCTTTGCACTTGAAGAGTGGAAAATAGAGAGAAAAAAGAATAAGAAAATTTCAAAAAATCTTAAGGATGCAAATGAAATCATAACCAGTTTGAAAGTACAGATAGAAGAATCCAAAAAAATCTCTGAAGATCTCGAAGTGCAAATAACCATGAAAATAGATTATTGCAGCAAGCTAGAAGAAGAGATTGTTGGTTTAAGAATGCAGCTAGAAGAGATGAATAAGAAAATAAGTTGTTATCACAAACGTGAAGAAAGTTCCATGAAGATGGATAAGGTCATAAATGACCAAAGGCCTACATGCATAAAATTTGGTCTGGGTTTCATCGAAGGAGAATCATCAAATGGATCAAAGGCCAGAAATGTAGAATCCATAAAGAATGAAGATAAGAAATAGTTTGATCAAGGAAAAACATCTCATGCAAAAGAAAGCAATAATGCCAGGCACGAAAGGAGAATTGACAATGATGGATTCACCAATGTCACACATCAAAGAAGAAGAAGACCTATGGATCCTACGAAAACATGGCAAAGACCATAACCTAGGTTCAATTATCCCTTTTCTGGTTTCTATTTTAAATGCAATGGATATGGACATAAAATCTCAGACTGCAAATATAATGTAAGACCAATAAATTTCACTAGTAGAAATGCTTTTTCTCCTCTGATGAATTATACAGTAGAATGTTATAACTATCATAATTTTGGGCACATTGCAAGAAATTGTAGAAGTACATTTGCATCAAATCAGTTTTAGGGAAGAAAATTTCAACCAAATAGGATGAGACAAAATAGAAAACTTCTCGAAAAACATGCACAAGATTTTGATAAGGGAAAGGAAAAACAAGAACCCAAAACTACTATCAAAACGGAGTGGAAAGAAAAAGAGCGACTTAAGGAAGAAAAGGAATCCTTAATCGTACAAACAACATTTAAAGCACAGAATAAATATGTACCATGGATACTTGATAGTGGATGCTCCAGTCATATGATAGGTGACAAACATAAATTTGAGAAGTTACAGAAATATGAAGGTGGTTCAGTAAAGTTTGGAAATAATGATGGAGCTAAGATAGTTGGAAAAGGTTTAGTTAAATTTAGTGAAGGAAAAATTAAGTCAGAAGAAGTCTTGTTTGTGGATGGTTTGAAACATAACTTGTTGAGCGTAAGTTAGATTTGTGATAAAGGTCATGAAGTAGTTTTTATGAAGCAGGGTTGTGAAGTTAGAAAAACAAACAGTGGAAAATTGATAGCAACTAGATCAAGGACATCTGGCAACCTGTACACGCTCTCAGAGACTTCAAAAGGAGCTTATTTTATTGGAAAGGAAGAAGAAAATTGGTTGTGGCACAAGAGATTCGGTCATATCAGTTTTGATAATCTAGTAAAAATCACCTCAAAAATGGCAGTGAGAGATATTCCCACCATCAGCAAACCTAAAAACAACATTTGTGCTTCATGCCAAAAGGGGAAGCAAACTAGAGTCACATTCAAAACAAAAGAGTACTACACAAGCAAACCTTTGGAACTAATACACATTGATTTATGTGGACCCATGAGAACACAAAGCATAAATGGTGACAAATATTTTATGTTGTGCATTGATGACTATTCCAGAATGACATAGATATTTTTCTTGAAGCATAAACCAGAAGCTTTTGATATGTTTAAGATTTTCAAAAACCATGTTGAGAATGAAATAGGAAAGAGGATCAAATTTTTAAGATTATATAGAGGAGGAGAATTCATTTCAGAGGAGTTTACAGAGTACTATGAAAAATACGGTATTAGGAGATAGTTTTTAGCAGCCAGGACACCTCAGCAGAATGGAGTGGTAGAAAGAAAGACCAGGACAGTGTAGTAAATGGCACGGACTATGTTGGCTGAAAGCAGAGTAGCAGACAAATTTTGGAAAGAAGCAGTCCATACTACGGTGTATATACAAAATAGATACATGCTGAGAACACATGAAAGCAAAACTCCTTATGAGTTATGGTTCGGCAAAAGGGCAACAACAAAATACCTCAAAGTTTTTGGTAGAAAGTTCTACATCAAAAGAACTAAAGATAATCTTGGTAAGTTTGAAGATAGAGTGGATGAAGGTATCTCTGTTGGTTATTCACAAAAAATCAAAGCTTACAAATGCTACAACAAGAGGCTAAAGAAAATTGTGGATAGTGCCGATGTTAAATTTGATGAAGGCAGAGAACGAGTAATTAGCTATGAAACGAACTACCCAATGTATGAAGAGGTTATTGAAGGAGATGAGGAAAATGAAACGAAAAAGATACAAAAAATTGACTCAGATGATTTAAGTTGTGATTCATAAGTGGAAGAAAATAAGAAATTTAAAACAGGTAGTTGGCAAAAAAATCATCCTAAAGAGCAAATAATTGGAGACCCCAAAGTTGGTGTTCAGAAAAGAAGAAGAGTAGTAAGTAACTACTCTCTATTATCCAACATTGAGCCCAAAAATGTTACTGACGCAAGCAAAGATGAAATTTGGATGAAGGCAATAAATGAAGAATTAGATCAAATCGAGAAAAATGAAACTTGGGAGTTAGTACCTAGAACTGCAAATAAAAATATAATCGAGACTAAATGGATCTTTCGAAACAAATTGAATGAAGACGGATAGGTAGTCAAAAATAAAGCAAGATTGGTATGTAAGGGTTATGCACAAGTTGAAGGCATCAAATTTGAGGAAAATTTTGCACCAATAGCGAGACTAGAGGCAATTAGAATGTTTCTAGCTTTAGCAGTCTACAAGAATTTCAAAGTTTATCAAATGGATGTGAAATCAGAATTTTTGAATGGGAAACTTGAAGAAGAGGTTTATATTGAGCAACCAGATGGTTTCCAACTTGGTGATGATCCCAAATTTGTTTGCAAGTTTAAGAAAGCATTATATGGCTTAAAATAGGCACCCCGAGCATGGTATGCAAGGCTAGACAACTATCTCACCCAACAAAGGTTTAAAAAAGGTATGGTGGATAGTAATTTGTATGTCAAAAAAGAAAATGGGCATCTTATTGTTCTTGTTGTATACGTCGATGATATCATATTTGGTAGCAGCAAAGATGAGTTGTGTAAAGATTTAGCAAATAAGATGCAGAAAGAATTTGAAATGTCAATGATTGGTGAACTTTCGTATTTCCTCGGGTTGCAATTTAATCAAAATAATAAGGGCATATTTATTTCTGAGGTTAAATATGTAAAAGAGATGTTAAAAAATTTCACAATGGAGGATTGTAAGCCAGTTAGCACTCCCATGATGACAGGTTGCAAGTTAAGCAAGGATGAAAAATATCCACCTATTGATCAAACCATGTACAAATCTATGATTGGAAGCTTATTGTACCTGATAGCTACCAGACCAGATATTTTGTAGGTAGTATGCATGGTAGCACGATTTCAGGCTAATCCCAAGGAGACTCATGTGACAGCAGTGAAGAGGGTTCTTCGGTACCTCAAGGGTACTATGGAGTATGGGTTATGATATCCGAAAGGTAAAGACTTAACCCTTATTTTGTATTTAGATGCAGATTGGGTAGGATGTGTAGATGACATAAAGAGTACCAATGGAGGTGCATTCTATCTTGGAGACAGATTGGTCGCGTGGCACAGTAAGAAACAAGAGTCAGTTTCTTTATCGATAGTAGAGGTAGAATATATTGCAGCGACAACATGTTGTACGTAGGTATTGTGGATGAAACAAACCCTAAAATATCTTGGTATTAGCTTCAGTGAGCCAATATTAGTTAAGTGTGATAACACCAGTGCCATTAACATCTCCAAGAATCTGGTTATGCATTCACGCACAAAACACATTGCTATCAGGTATCAATTTTTGAAGGAGAAAGTTGCGAAAGGTGAGGTTAAGTTGGATTTTGTTCCAACTACAAAGCAAGTAGCAGATATCTTCACAAAACCATTGCCCAAGGAATTTTTTGAGTACCTTCACAATAAATTGGGAGTGGTCACACTTCCCAAGAATTGACTAGCTACAGGGATCACATTCTCAAGGGGAGCATTTAAGTATTTGATTATCTTTTTGCTTATGCTCATGATTTTTGCTAAGTGTAATAAATTGTGCCTAAGAATGTTGTACATGGACTCAGGGGGAGTCTGCAGTAGCCCTTTGGTATTATTGTCAAAGGGTGAGAAGAGTTATAGGAAATTGCACATGTGTTGCCAATAATTCCAAAGGGCGAGATTGTTGAGCAAGGTGCAGCAACAGTATTGTCATTGTTGTCAACACAATCAGATAGATCTATTGATGCAGTGGATAGGAAGTTCAAAAGCTATTCATATGCAGAAGACAGGAGTTCAAAGGTTATTCAGAGTATGTACAGTGATTTTATAAGAAGACCGAAGTGGCCCATTTGCAAAAGATCAAAGAAAAAGACAAGTAAGAAAAGTGTTGCGATATCGTGACATATACAATAGGCAAGGAAAACTGTTGTGATTTCATGACATGTTGGAAGAGAGAGAAAAAATAGAAAAAACTGTTGCGATTTTGTGACATGTTGGAAGAGAAAAAGGCAAGTGGAAAAACTGTCGCGATTTCGCGACATGTTGGAAGAGAAAGAGAAAGCAGGAAAAACTGTCACGATTTCGCGACATGTTGGAAGAGAAAAATGCAAGTGGAAAAACTATCATGATTTCATGACATGTCGGAAGAGAAAGAGAAAGCAAGAAAAATTTCCACAATTTCACGACATGTTTGAAGAGAAAAAGACAAGTGGAAAAACTGTCGTGATTTTGCGACAAGTTGGAAGAGAAAGAGAAAGCAAGAAAAACTGTCACGATTTCACGACATGTTGGAAGAGAAAAAGGCAAGAGGAAAAAATTTCATGATTTCGTGATAGGTTGGAAGAAAAAGAGAAAGCAGGAAGAAGTGTCATGATTTTGCGACAAGTTCGAAGAAAGAGAACAAGTAAGAAAAGTGTCACGATTTCGCGACATGTCGCATTTTTGTGACTAAAATAGGAGAGAGAAAGTATGTTGGAAAAGTGTCACGATTTCACGACATGTCGCATTTTTGTGACTAAAATAGGAGAGAGAAATTAAGTTGGAAGAGTGTCACAATTTTGCGACATGTCGCATTTTCATGACAAAAGAAAGAGAGGAAGCATACGGAAGTAGAACTATCGTGATTTCGGGACAAAAGCAGAATGCAAGACTTCAGAAGTAGAAGTGTCATGATTTCATGAAAAAAACAAAGAAGTAAAGTACGAAATCATAAGTGTCACGATTTCATGACAAAAGCAGAGAAGAAGACTTTGAAGGCAGAAGTGTCACGATTTCACGACAAAAGAAGAAAGCAAAACTATGAAAGTAGAACTGTCGTGATTTCACGACAAAAGCAGAGAAGAAGACTTCAAAGGTAGAAGTGTCACGATTTCATGACAAAAGCAAATAAGCTAAGTACGAAAGCAGAAGTGTCACGATTTCATGACAAAAGTAGAGAAGAAGACTTCGAAGGCAGAAGTGTCACGATTTTGTGACAAAAGCAAAGTCGAAGTCTATGGAAGAAGAAGTGTCACAATATCATGACAAAAGAATAGAGAAAGTGTATAGATGCAAAAGTGTTGTGATATCATGGCATGTTGTATTTTCATGGTCCGATGCAAAGAGAAAGAGCAAGGAGAAAAAGTGTCACGATATTGCGACATGTTGTATTCTTACGGTCCAATGCAAAGAGAAAGAAAACGTGTCACGTTATCATGACATGTATTTTTGGGGGCCAAAGCTAAGAGAAAGAGAGAGAAAGAAAAAGTGTCACGATATCACGACATGTTGTATTTTCACGATTGAGTTGAAGCCGACGAAGACTGATGATAGCTGACTAAAATTAGGGTTTGCAATTGTTATGAAAGCCGACTAATAATAGGGTTTACAGCCGACTAATATTAGGGTTTTCATCATGAAAATTTTGTTATAAAAGGAGGGTTTTTTGTAGAATTAAAGGATGTTGATGAGTGCAAAGTTTGGTTGTAGTGCGCAGAGAGCAAGTCATGTCGAATCATGCTAAGTGTGAAATTTGCAAAGAGAGTAGAGTGTGCGAAAGGGAGAAGACGATCATGAAGGTCGACTGTAACGAAGCAGAGTGTGCGAAGTGATTGCATAGAGAGAGCATGCAGAGAATGCAAAGGTGAAGAAAACCAGTCAGGGTCTTGCAAAAGTAAAGGTATCTTACTGTTAAACCTATAGATTCAAATTGAAGTCTAGGTTGGTGCTTGAAATTAGGGGTTGGTGCTCCTTCCAATTGGTGCTAGTAAATAAAGGGTTTGTGCTCCTTCCAGTTGGTGCTAGTAAATCAGGGTTTGGTGATACTTTCTATTAGTGTAGATAAATTAGGGGTTGGTGCTCCTTCCAGTGTGTGGGTAAATTGATTGTAAAGTTGGTGCTTTGCAAAGGCTGGATTTGGATGGTAGTCCAAGCAGTTATTTTTGAGGAGTAGCCACATTGGTGAACCTTGTTAAATATTGTGTTGTGTGATGCTCTTTTGTTATACTTGTTGTATCTAGTAATAAGTTTTAATTGCTACTGTATTAAGAGCTATAAATTCAAGTTTAAAAGAGCCACACTGATTCACCCCCCCTCTCAGTGTCATTATAAGACTAACACTCCCTTCGCCGCCATAGCTTCTACACTCCAAATGCCTCACTCTTTACTCACCCTTCACTCCTTAGAAGTAGCTTCTCAAAATTTGAAGACACACAATTGAGCTTAAATATTTCCTAGCAAGCTATTTATAGTTGCTTCAGGTACTTTGAAGTGCCCATGGGTGTTTCCTAGCATATTGAAGAACCTGAAAGCATTTCTACGAACTACAAGCACCCGTGGGTATTTTGTGTCAACATTGAAAAAAATAAAACAAGCAAAAAATAGTAGCTAACCCCAACCAAATCATTCCAAATTTCACTCACCAGTGCATTCCATCATTTTATCAATTTTTGTGAAGATTATAACTGATTTGGATGCATAAATCTCATTTACGACCACATTGATCACAATTCACCAAACCAATTCCAAAAGTGCCTAAAATGGCCTAGATATTCAAAAAATGACCATCATCATTCATACATCATCTCCACCTAATTTCACATCATCATTTCTATATTTGCCAAGTTCACATAACATGCAAGTGAATCTTGTATCTAGTGGATCATTCTACACACTTGGCGATTGCAGCGATTTGGATCCATGCAATTCAGTAATATGAATAGCTTACAATAAGGACACTTGACCATGATCATCATCACTTATCTCCTTGCTCGAAATTACAATCATATTTGGTATTTCCTCATATTTAGAGTGAAACATTGCCAAGAACAATTTGCACAACCGCTATCATTGATGGCCTAGTTTGTGAGGCTTAAAACATGGAAAAAAATCAAATTTCATCATTCACAATATCCTTAACACCTTAGAGATAGGCACTAGCTAGGATGATTGGTTCTAATTGTGGGAATTATCCAGTCACTAGCAAGCCATCCAAGGTTGATCCTTTTTCTTTTGCATCATCATTTTGCATATCAATGACGTCAAAAAAGCAAAGTGTTTCAACAACATCGAATCACCCCAAATTTGGGGGTAATCATTTTTGGTTATGAATTTTCCACAATGGGATACATATTACATTATCATAGCATATACACTTGGTAAAAATCCCTTCTTTTATTAGGGCAAAAATAGACACAATCATCTCACTAGATTTCAAAACTCCCCTTCACACCGTTAGGGAAAAAACGATATCAAATTTTACATAATTCATATCATCCTCATCACCTCACATTTTGCACAAAACCCTTCATATTTTGGGGCAAAAACAAATGTATCATATCACATTTTAAACCAACCCCCTTCCCACCATTGGTGCAAAAATGGTATCACATTATCCATCAATCATTTGCACAAATGTTTCAATTGGCTTATGAGATTCATCTGTAACCTCATTTTCTAATTGAGGGGGTAAGCTACGCAAAAATCCATTTTTTTTAATTCTTTTATATTCAAGCTCGTATTCCAACAAGAAAGAGAAGTTGCTTCTGCACCTGGCCAAAATAGGTGTCTCGTATTTTTGTACTGCATTGTATTTCATGCAACACAGTACAAAAAGGGGCATCTATAGACACCAAAATCTAGCCATTCATCCTTCATCTAGGTTTTCCTTAAATTTCCACCACCAAAGCATAGCCAATTTTGTATAACCCTAAAGGTTCTAGCAATGATTTAATAAATTAATAAATAAAATAATATAAAAATAAATAGAATCACTATTGATACGAATCACTTTTGCATTGGAATAGGGAATCCCTCCAATTGGTTAATAAACATATGTTTTATATTTTTATTCATGGATACCCTCAAATGAATTATTTGGACAATTATATATACCGACCTAACCCTAACCATCACGTCACTTCATAATAATTAATAGAATTAATTATTATGGCTATGCTAATTCTTAACCCTAATAATATAATATAATAATTAATTTATAATTAATTATTATATTATCAATTACACTAACCTTAGGATAGTAAAGGTATTATATTATTATTAATAATTAGAGTTAGGATAGGATCCTAACATGCCACCCCTCCTGGAAATAGCTTTGTCCTCAAAGCTAAGAAAGTTTTGAAAAAGATGTTGCGGCTTTGATATAGTATTGGTTTTGTGAAGGTCATCATCCACAGTATGTCCTCTCTTAGTTGAATCTAGCTTCACATTAGAAATACTTTTCACACATAGCACATTAGAATACTTTAAACCTCATTGTGCTTGCAATCTCATATGCTCACTCATTGTGCATCTCGCACCAATGCTCCACACCTATGCATCCACATTTTGTTTTTAGATATAGTCCTTCAGTTTGAGGGAGAAACATTGTCCTCTTTGGTGCATATATTTTATATAATTTTATACTAAAAAGTAATAAAATTGTCCCCCATTATTTAAAAAATAACATTATTTTAATTAATATATACAACCAAGGTGGATGGCACTAGTTTTATTGCACTTTATAGGACATCTAATAGCAATAAATAAATATGTTTATTCGGTGCAATAAGATAACATGGCGAGATGAATGAAATTTAAAATAAGATTGCTCTCATATTAGCACCTTCTAGGTCTCATGTGGAATGGATTGGTGTGGATAAGGAATACCTAATGAGTGTGACTGTGGGAATCATACCATCACTAGATTATGCACATGCTTGTAAGTTGCAAGCTTTGCATATTTCCTACTGCTGCAAGGGGATTGTTGTAACCTCTACAATATCCTTGAAAATAGATAATTCTATCTATTAATTCCATCATGTTGAGAAAAGGTATAGATCATAAAAATAAGGTTGAGCGCAACGAGCAATGTGCTGATTTTCATAACGATTGATGGCGTCATATCTTCAGCGGAGTGTGGGAACGATAGATAGCTTTGCTCACCTCAACCGCAAGGAGATATCTCTAAATATGTATCTTTCACCACAAAACCAATAGATCATTGGGAACCATCTAAGAGATAATCTAGTGTTATTGTTTTTTCAAGTGTCATTTCCAATCCCAAGTTTTTATATAACAAAGGAGGTCATGAATAGTCAGATGGTATATTATTAATGGTTTCAGAATCATACTGAGATGTTCCACCTGCTATTCTTCGCATGGTCTTCTTAAATGGTACTTTGAGCTTTTAATAATCTTAAATAATGGTGGTTTATGATAGATTCTTGTTACCTTATCTGATTCTAAATAGAGTGCTTTTAGATATATTCTCACTTTGTTGTATCTCTCCATTTTATTGTGTTGTATTTATCCTCTCTACCTTGAACTTTGAATGATTGATGGACGTTGGGTTTACTTGCAATATGCTATAACTTTTTGTTGTTGGTTTTTACAAGAATAATGAATGTATTAGATGCACCCGTGACCTCCTTGAATTTGGGATTTGAATGCTCTCAGATGTCTTGATAGGGCCTTCAATGGTCTTTTCAAATGAATCAACAACTTTGGTGATGCTTTTTCATTGCAACAAACAACATCGAAACCTCTCCATGGGAAAATTTTCTTGTTAATGACAATCAATCCAATGGATGGCTTCAATCATTCATTGATGGGTTCACTCATATAGTGGCTGTGAATTCTATTACCTAATTCTCCTCTGTGTGAAGTAATTGGTGATTTTTATGATGTATTTTCAACCTTGGTTATAATGTTATCAACTTGGCTACAATTGTGATCAGATTCGATGAGCTTTCTCAAAAAACTTCATCAAAACAAGTTCTACATCACTAGAATTCACCTAATGTGATGATTATTTTATAGACATATTTTATCAATGCTTAATGCCTTACCATTTAAAACATTTTCCTGTTGTTATATCATACAATGTGGGTGGTAAAATGTCCATAAAGTTATCTATAATATCCTTATTGGTGAAGCTTAAATTGCTCCTCGTATTTCAAGAAAAAAATATGGAATCTAGAAATTTGTCTTCCTTCTCTGCTTTTCCATAATTTTTTACTGTGAAGGTTTGACAAAGTTTAATTTGTGCACAATTTTGAGAGATGATAAACGTGTGCACCCATTTAGCCTTGGTGAATACTTTCCATGAAATATTGAGAAGGTGAGACAAAAGGCCCACATAGTAATCCTAGAAGTGCCTCCTAAATATCTCCAATGCCTCTCCAAGATTTAGCCCCATAAGATATTTCGTTGCCACACTTAGTGACATGTCTTTCATTTTTCAGTGTGCACGCATAATCTATCTGGATTGCCAACAGGTATCCAGATGTCTTACAACTATATGTTCAAATCTCATAACATAATTTTTCAAGTTTTCTTGCCCAAGAATAGAATGTATGATATTGTACCTCCTTTGGTGCTCATCTCCTTGATATGAGACAAGAGCATGCTCTCTGATCAAAAATCTAAGGGATTTCATCTAAATGTTATGAAACAACTTGTTTTCGTTGATGAGAATGAATCTATTGGCATGGGGACCTAGCGGAACAATGGTTGGGCTACCCAGAATATGAGATTTGAATATTTTCCCATGGGTGGTCATTCATATATCATACCACACATCAGGGTTCTTTCCTCTGTATGATTTTTACCTGTTGCTTTTTGACATGACCTTCGAGGATATAACCATTATGTCAAGGATGAATTCTGGTGGATAAAGTATAATGTGTTACAAAAATGATTCCTCCTTTGAATGTAATAGCTAGCTATCTAGTGCTCTATCAGGTTTGAACTTTGTGCAAATATATTATGGTCACAATCAGATGTCTTCATTGGAGGTATATAAAAACTATTTTCTCGTAAATTTGTTTTTCTTATTTTTTAAATAATATATAGTAATGCAAATTAGTTAATATACATTTATAATTCTCTTCTCTCTAGTGGCAAACATGTTTCTAGTTGAGACAAAGGTAAAAGGAACTAAATATCCAAAGTGCAGTGTTATATTTGAGCCCTTAAGTTTCTGAAATATTTGTCAATACAGTTTGAAGAAGTTGCTTTTAGAATATATATACTTTTCTTCATCCATTATTACTGGCTAGAAAAATGGCAACAGTTCTGGCAGTGGCTTTAATTATTTTCAAGCCAAATCACATGTGCTATTTTTGTTCCTGGGAGGAGGCCAAGGTGGAGGATGATTGTCTGAGAGTAAAGTGATATCCCACATAACCAACAGACACTCAAAATGATCCATTACTGGATCAAATCCTTTGAAATCTGCAAAAGCTTTTATTCCTTCTTTGGCATTATATAATCTATTCGAGAAATCATTGTGGACAGTATTGGAGATATCATTGGGAAATATTGTTTGTTGCGTTAGGGTCTTACTAGGCTGATTTCCACCTTGATGTCTGTGTGCATTTTCGATATGTAGATCTATAAAACACTGCTTTTAGAAACCTTCATCCTTGATATCCTCATCTTCCTGGTGCACTCCTTTTATAAAAAAATTGCATTATTAGTGTTTGTGTTATTTGTTTCCAGAAGTGCAATAGGTACTTTTGGAAGTTCTATGGTTATGGCCTCCTCCCAAAAAAAATTTAGGGTTAGGAGTATTTGCATTTTCCTTCCTTATTTTTTCCTCTTCTTCTTCACGTGCAATTTCTTCATTTTCTTTTGCTTCCATAAAATCCTCAATGCACTTACTAATAGTTTTTTCTAAACATTGCCAATCTGGTTGCCTCAATTCTTGAAATTCTTCCTTTAATTTTTTAGCTTCATTTTTAACTTCTTGGTCCCATACAGATGGATCCATAATGCTCTGTGTAGACACCTAAATCATGTAAATCATATAATTCTATCAGTGCATCACATATGCCCTCTTATCAACAATATATGACCCTATTGGTCACCCTTCTAAGCTAGAAAAAGGCTTCCAAAAGGCTCCAAAACTTAGTTTGGAGGGTTCCTAGTAGTTTAGGGCAGTTTTGGGGCACCTCCTAGTGACCGTACCACCAAGGGATGGTCATAGTTGGTGATCGTCCCACCCAGTGATGACTATCCATAACCATACCTGGGTGGGATGACCCCTAACTAGACCCTTGAAAAAGTCAAAGGATTCATTAAATGACAATCAAATACTACCATTAACATTTCCAATCACCCCAAATTGATTAGGGACCTACAAATATGTATTGAGGCAGTAGATTGGGAGCCCCAAATGGGTAACCTTCCCCTCATAAATCAATGACGTGATTAGGACATGTGGCATCACCTGCCTTACATGGCCAAATATGACAATTTTCCCTAGATGCCCTTTTGGGCTATAAAAGGAGGTCCAAACCATCATTTAAAAAAAGGAGAAACTTGACATTTGAGCAATGAAGTGCTGCACAAATCAACCCTCACTATTTGCAAACCAAAACTCACCCTTTCCATAGCCTTGAAATCCTCTTCATCCCAAGGTTATTTCAGGGGCAATAGATTCGATCCAGTAATTCCAAACTAGCCAAATTGAAGCATTTATTGGACCTATATGTTGATAACACCCCTACCCAAGTTTTGGACCAATTTCAATAGTCATAGGTGACAAAACTAAGGCAGTTTTGTAACCATACCACCTAGGGATAGTGAGCAGTTTGTGTATGTCACACCTAGGTATGGTCATCAAATAGATTGTAATTTCAAATAAATTCCTCTACAGACCCCTTGGGAATGTCTAGAGGAACCTATGGTCCAAATTAGAAGCAATTTGGAGGAGTTTTGATGCAGAATTTGAGGCCCCCAATATTGCAGGTTTATCTGGCTCACCCAGGAATGGTCACCATTTCTAAATTTTTTCACCCAAGAATGGTCACCATTTCTAATATATATTTAAATATATAAATGAATGAATATATAGAGAATTTGATTATATTTATTGTCTATGTTGTCTCATTTCAGTAGATTACATGCTTATGCCATCTTTCCCTTTTAATGCTTAAAAATTGATATACATTGCAAGTAAATGCCCTTAAGGCGATATCATGAATTTCACTTCTTCAGTGGCAATCACAGTGTGACAAATATATTTTTATATATCCCCTTGGATTGTGCTAATTTGGAACTCAAATTTTGGTTTTTCAAGTTGTAGGTACTGACTATTCTGATCAGACACGGTCCCTTTGCTGCTAGGTGGCACTGGGTGAGACGGCCAGCTACATCTCACTGGGTGGGACGACCCCTAATATACCACCATACCTGAAAGGGATGGCCACAAAACCAGAGGGTTTCTATAAAAATTTGTAGAAATAGAAACTTTAAAGGTTCATTTTATACCCCTTTGCATTGTCAATTTGAAATTTTATTGCTTAAAATTGCTCAATTTTATGTTTTTCTCACTTCTTATTTGCATAGAAATATTAGAGTTGTTATTTCAAAAATCATGCACTAATTAATTCAAAAAAATAGAGGAAAATAATAGTAGAAGTTGCTACTTTTTTGTTTGGTTTGCTTGATGAAAACTTGACAAAAAGGTTAAGTTCATATACGCCTTCAATTTCAGTGCTTTCCTTTTATGCTACTAATGAGTCTGAAAGAAAAATGTACCTTCATGCATTTAGTGAATAATCATTGAGTGCTATGTTGTTTTCTTTCAAAATTTGTAAAAGGAACACACACACACCACGATATTTCTAAATGTTGGTGAGTTGGACTTCATTCCCAACCATTGATAGAGTACAATGACGGTGGGTTTCATCTCCATCCATTGACTCAAATCCTACAAAAACTATTTTATTGGCCAATACCAACTCCAATATCTGTCCTAACCATGCAAAATAGCATGCATACTTCTTTAGAAGGGTGTATCACTATGCATGGGGTGTTGGGTGAGGATCGACAGGACCTATGCTCCTTGATTAGGTATGGATTTCATCTCCATACTTTGGTTGGTTCATGTGATCAAAATTTTACTACCGGTTGTCGAGCTACAAGTATATAGGTGAAAACCACTTAAACTTTGAGTATTACATCAACAAATCAAACACAAGAAAAGTATTTTCTTTACAAAGCAACACATCTTGAAACACATCAAACAGTTTAGGATTCACACTTAAAATATTTAAAATGAGATAATCACTTCTATGCTTGCATGTCTCTATTGTTTGTTTGTTTCAAATTCATAGAATTTGTAAATAAGATAAACACGTAGTAGTTAGAGCACATAGCTATGGTACGTACCCGTAGCCAAGCCCATTTTGGGGTAGAAGCTATGGGCAATAGAGAAGAGGATATAGAATATCCTTGTGTTGATCCTAGGTATAGGATCATTCCTCCCTGGAAATCAGCTACTCTCCCTAGTTGTAGACCAACTGATGAGTGGATGGTTACTCCTAGAAATTCAACTAGAAGGTCTAGCTTATAGGCGACTCCTTCGTAGTGTACTCCTATAGATCATAGTCCTAGTTTGGGAAAATATCTCCCTAATTCATACACTACAAACATCTTCTTTCTAGAAGAGTCACCATGCAATGAGGTGCCTCCACATAGAGCAATACCACACATTCGTGTGCCTACTCAATCCTCTACTACTAGTCAAACATAGGAGCAAGAGCTCACACCTCGATTAGGTTGAACGATCATCTCAAGATTTCAAGTAACCCTACTCCAAGGTATCAAAATCACAATGAGTATGATACTCGTCAAATTATTCGACCTTATTCCACCTTACATTACCTTTTTTATGAGGGAAGACCTAAGGAACATCAATATTATCCTCATGAAAATGTATCAACGCAAGCACGTTGTGCCTTTGCGCCAGTAGTATTTCAAAAAGACTTGTTTAGGAGAGAACCTCAAGTCAATGCGACTACCCTCGATCAAGGGAAGAACGTAATTGATCTCACAAATCCTCATAAACATGATAGACAATAAGGAAATAATTCTAAGGCACTTAGACCTAATACAATGGATCAAAATAATAATTTGATCCAAATATATGCTGACTGTTAGGCTAATTTTAGTTAACTTAGGTTGGATAAATATTTCTTAGATATATTAGAGAAGCAGCAACAAATAGAGAAAGAAACGCTTGAACGACAAATTCAAGGAACTTTGCATCATGGAGCTGTAACTCCAAGCACGTGTAGACAAGAGGCTTGCCTGAGGCAACCAAATTTCCAATAAGATAGGTCTCCTATACCTAATACTGTATTACCTCCTAGACCTTGTAGGCCTGAATAGAATGCATATGATAGGCCAAACATAGATCACCTTCAACAAGCATTTGTTCCTCCTTGTAGGCCCATACCTAAAACACCTTATGGGGCTTACAATGATTTGGAACAGAATGAGGATTATGTAGAAGCACCTTATGGAGGTGTGGCTGATGTCAATCAACCACCCCAACCTAGGTTTAATATTTCTCATCCACCTCTACGAGTTAAAAGCAAGGAAGAGGAGATCAAATCCTTAGATGGATATCAAGATTTTCTTACACGCTTAGAAACTGTAGAAGGTAAGATAGGTGGCAATGGGCTTCAAAATCCTACCTTACGTCAGCTAAAGAACCAACCATTACATCCATCCATTCCTTCCTTGGTCTATCCTGAGCATTTCAAAATGCCCAAATTTGATATATTCAAGGGCAAAGAAGATTCTCAATAGCACACCACTAGATTTCTAAATATGTGCTTCAACATACAGGACAATTATGCATTGCTTCTAAGAACTTTCTAGAGTACCCTCGCTGGTCCAACCATTGAGTGGTTCAACCAACTTCCAAAACATAGCATCTACACATTTGAACAATTCACTGATGCATTTTTGGAATGTTTCACCTTCAAAACCAAAAGGAAGACAACATTAACTGACCTCACGGGGATGAAACAAGCTGAGGATGAGTAAACAGGTGGCAAAAACTTTTGGCTAAGCTACCCTATCTATTGCTAGTGACTGAATTAACTCATTTGTTTTCAAAGAGTTGCTTGAAACCCATATCTTTGACATTGCAATTACAATAATACCCTACCTTGGAAGAAGCTCTAGCATAGGCTAGAAACATAGAGGAAATCAAAATCCAAGAGGGAGAAATAACAAAACCTCATAAGAATGAGTGGACAAAGAATCCTAAGAATAGCTCGACACCTACAAAACTAGCTATAGTCAATCAAGTGACCATAAATGTCCCTATGCCTACTCAAGTTAAACCTCCCCAAAAGGTGAACTATTAGGGTCAACCTCCTCTTGTGAGTTATAACAATAATGTTACAATAAACCAGAGATAAAAAAATGTCACCCTTAGTGACAATCTACTCCCATCGTTGAATCTATGGATTCTCTTTTTGATTGATTGTGGGCTGAAAATATGGTTAATTTACCAGATATTAAACCCAATGATCTAAAAATAGACAAACCCACTCCTATGGGATGGTGAGAGGATCAATATTGTAAGTTTCATCGATAAGATGGCCATGATTTACAATCATGCTATGATTTTAAACACGTAGTACATGACATGATTGAGAGGAATGAGCTTCAAGTGGATAATCCATTAGCTCCTACCAATCAACAGATGGGTATATATAAAGACCCTTTACCAAATAATGAGGTATAGGTAGTGCCTGCTAAATCGATGAATGAGGTAAAGCAAAAACACCCTATGCAAGGGTATGTTGGGATGGTGAGTATTGTGACCAGGAAAAAGAAATATCCAAGTCAAGTTGCACAGCCTACAACTTCAAATGATGTTCCAACTACGTTGTAAACTAAACCACCTTTAGTACAGGGCCTTCCTTCTAGGCCAACAGTGACAATTAAGAGCAAGCTTTCACAAATCTTGAGGACCACATTAGCATGATTTTCCATCTATGAGTTGATCCAACAATAAAATCCATAGGGGGATGTCTTGATGGATATTCTAAGAGTTGCAACCATAGGAATCCAACTCCTTCATAGATTTTATGGGTCATGTGCAACAGTGCAAGGAACCAATCATACAATTTCATGAGCACAATCTTAAGGAAATAACAAACGATGTGGTAGTTCCTCCTTTACACATTATTGCATGTATAAATGAGATACCATACAAAAGAGTGCTCATAGACACTGGTTCCTCAAGTAATATCATAAAAAATAAAGCACTAAAGCACCTTAAGTTGCCAGTATCTCATGTTGTGGTGTTAACTTACACTCTTAATGCTTTTAATGACACAATATGCTCTACTCTAGGTACCATAGTTCTACCCATTCAGGTGGGACAAAAGACTATATTGACATTGTGCCATGTACTAGAAGGTGAGATGGCCTATAACATTTTGCTAGGTAGACTTTGGATATGAGATATGAAGTGTGTCCCCTCCATAGCACATCATTGTATGAAATACACTAATGAAGGGCAAGTGCATATAGTTTCTGCCGATCTAGAGCCCTTCAAATACTGTGACATGTTGCAGCATATTCCAGAGTCAATATTACCTTTGACTCACATAGACTTTTGATTGAATAAACCTATTCAGATTCTACCCATTCCACCACCTTCATCCTCATCCAATCCATCCTCATCATCACCACATTTAGAGAAGGATTTGACGTCATCAAACCCTCCATCGATAAACATGTCAAAGAGGCCTATTGATGAGAGCCTGCCATTAGTTTCCACCATATCCATGGAGGAGGTTCCTTGTGTCATTAATGAGAAATCTCCTCTAGATGTGAGTACTGAATCACCTCAAACCTCCATTCCATCTCATCCATATTCACCATCCCAGGTCACAGTACAAATTTCTAGTATAGGGATAGGAGAATATTTGGTGAGAAATGTTATGACAATTCCATCGCTGGAGACAGTGCAAGATATGGGGAGACCTCATCTTCCCATAGGTAGCATTGTACCTCTTGGTCTACCTCCTAATCAAATGAATTTCATATATGGAGGTTTAGAGTATGGATCTCTATCCATTCCTCAGAAGGAAGATGATGATGAACCCTTTTCTAAGGATGTAAATTATTTGTCAAATCCAGACTATGCATTGTGGTACTTAGATCACTATGATTGGCATGGGTTTGGTCTCGATTTATATGAGCAAGGTAACCATGTTCCATGTCAACCCCAATATCAACTTTCATATTATAGATCTGGGTTGGGACACAATAAACTAGTACCATTGGATGTCCTCATCAAGAGTCTTGAACACCTATGCCTAGGTTATCAGGCTAAGCTCACCCACGACCCATATGCTAATACGAATCATGTTCATTCCTTGGGATATCATTTTCCCATAGAAATGAGAGATCAAGGTCTTTATAGTGATTTCGACCAACCCCATGAAGTGGGGGAGAGCTCACACACCTTGCAATATGACAATGAGGAATAAGACCAATGCCCTCCTCATGAATGAATGAGTGATGATGAAGATGATTATGGCATCACACCCATTAACTACCATAGCTCAGATGATGAATACAAGTGCATGTTCCCCTTGGATGATGAGGATGAGTATTATCTTTGTATGTTATTCCCCATACAAGGAACCATCTAACATCAACTGTTGCCTCATGAAGAGCAGGCTCACCCTCTTCCACATAGGTCACTGCTAGTTATTCCACTTCCACCTGAGGCACACCCATGAGTTATGAGAAAACATCAGATCTCTAGACCCACTCGCCCTAGAGTAGGATATCATTTTGTTAGGAACCTACTATTAAAATAAAGCACACTCACACAAAATACATAAAAATAACTCACATACATCAAATAACTCAATATCACTATGTAGAAATCAATTACAGAATTGAAACAATCTCACAATAACACTGAATCATGGGCCTCTTTGAGGGGGAAACCTCCTTCAATATTTCATTTGATTTAAAAAGGATGATCTCGTACATGGCTTCATATATTTTTAAAGGGAAACTACTCAAGAGGTGGCTTACATGCAAAATGCCACTTGAGCTAGAATCTACCACCAAATGGCAGTTACAATCTTGATAAAAATGGTTACATGAAATGGTACCACTTGGCGAGGTAACTTACTACATCGGTTACAATATTGATAAAAATGGATACATGAGATGGTACCACTTGGCGAGGTACCTTTATTTCCACCTAAATTACTAAGTATTGCATAATAAAATTAAAATGGGATCTCCATGTTGGAAGTGGGTTATTACATAGGTAAATGAGAATTACAACATGGTGTTAGGATAGGATCCTAACATGTCCTTCCCCTTTAAAAAGCTTTGTACTCAAATATAAAATTAAGAAAACTGGTGTTGGAGGTGATGGAGAGACTCCCATGTAGCATCTTTTGGCTGGAGCCCATGCCACTAGACAAGGACTTTTGTGATGGTACTATTGTAGAGAGTGCGGGTGCGGTAATCCAACAACTATTTTGGTTTGAGTAATATGGACCCTTCCTCATCTAATTCGGGTAATGTTGATTGAACATGTACATGTGTGCCCATAAATTTCTTGAGATATGAAACATGGAAAATAGGATGGATCTTGGAGGTGGGCGAAAGAGCCAATTTGTAAGTAGTGGAATCAATCTGCTGTAGAACTTGGTAGGACCCATAGAATTTTGTAGTAAGTTTTTGGCACTAATGGAGTTGTAGGGATGATTGTTTGTATGGCTACAAGCAAAGGAAAACCATATCACCCACATAAAATATATGCTCGAATTGATGTTGGTCGACCTGTTGTTGCATATGATTCTAGGCCATGTCCAAATTATGCTTCAGCTGGTGAAGGACATCGATCTATTGGAAAAAAGTAATATTGACTTCTTGGACCTTGGAGCTGCCTGGAATGTATGAAGAAGGCATGGGTGGAGGGCACCCATAAAAAACCTTGAAAGGAGTGAGTTTGGTAGCTGTATGATAGTATATTTTGTACCACTATTCAGCCAAAGGAAGCCACTTCATCCATTGAGAAGGATGATTAGATGCAAAGAAATAAAGATAGGTCTCCAAACATTTGTTGACAATCTCAGTTTGACCATCTGTTTGGAGATGATAGGCTGAACTCATTTTGAGCTTCATTCCTTGCAACTTAAACAACTCTTGCCAAAAATGACTAGTGAAGGTTGGGTCTCGATTGGACACAATGGAGGTGGGCATACCATGAAGGTGAAAAATAGAATCAAGGAAGATTTGGGCAATGTTGGAGGTTGTGTAAGGAAGGACAAGGGGACAAAAATGAGCATACTTTGAAAGGTGATCCACTACTACAAGAATAATAGACTTACCACCCAATTTAGATAACCCTTCGATAAAATCCATAGAAATATTAGTCCAAACTTGATTTGGAATGGGCAAGGGTTGAAGAGTACTTAGATAACAAACTATTTCACCTTTTATCCATTGGCAGGTATCACAAGCTACCACAAAGTCATGGATGTCTTGTTTCATCCCTTTCTAGAAGAATGTGTGCTTGAGGCATTCATATGTTTTGAGAGATCCAAAATGACCTGTAGAGGGAGCAATGTGTAGTTCCTTCATGAAGAGTTCATGAAGTGGCGAGGCATGGGAAATAACAAGGTGTTGGTGATAACACAAATCCTGTCCATCCCAATTGTAGCCTAGGTATGAATTTGAATCAGTTTGAAGTGAAGCCATCAAAGCTTGCAGGTCTGCATCTTGAAGTACCTCCTATCGTAAGGAATATATCCATTGGGGTATAGGTGCAAAGATAGCATATATCATACTAAGGGCCTCAAATTGGCAAGAGAGAGCATCAGCCACAAGATTTTCTTTGCCCTTAATATAGGTGATATCATAATAATAGCCCATGAGTTTAGAAACTCATTTTTGTTGTTATGGGGTAGCAACCCATTGTTCTAAGAAATATTTGAGACTTTGATGGTCTATTTTAAGGGATAAATGGTGCCCAATGATATAAGGTCTCCAATGGGTGACAACATGTAAGATGGCCAACATCTCCTTGGCATATGTAGATTTTCCCAAATTATGCTCAGAGAGTGCATTACTAGTAAAGACCAAGGGTCTCCCTTCTTGCATCAATACTACCCTAATGCCATGACCGGAAGTGTCACTTTCAATGATGAATGGTTTAGAGAAATATGGCATGGCTAGAATAGGTGTGGTGGAAATGACATGCTTTAATTCAATAAAGGCTTGATCAGAGGGCCCTGACCAAGTGAAAGAGTCCTTCTTTAACATAGATGTGAGGGGAGCTGCTATTTTTCCATAATTATGAATAAAGTTCCTGTAATCCCCGAAGTCCTTTGAGAGTGCAAGGTTTTTCCCAGTCCTAAACTACCTGAATATTCTTGGGGTCGACCTTGACACCATCTTTGGAAACAATGTGTCCTAAATACTCCACTTTAGTCAGACCAAATGAGCACTTAGACCTCTTAGAAAAAAGTTGATGTTGGGCCAATAACTGTAATTTCTGATCCACATGGGTAAGGTGTTCTTCCCACGAGTGGCTATAAACCAATATATCATCAAAGAAAACTAGGATGAACTTCCACATAAAGGGATGAAATATGTTGTTCATAAGGCTTTAAAATGTGGATGGTGCATTTATCAAACCAAATGGCATTACCAAGAACTCATAGTGACCTTCATCAATTTTTGGAATATCCTCATCTTTGAGCCTGATTTGATGGTACCCCGAACGAAGGTCCAACTTGGAGAAATACATAGCTCCATGTAATTCATCCACAATCGGAATGGGAAATATATCCTTTATGGTGATCTTATTGAGCTCATGGTAGTCTATGCATAATCACTATGAGCCATATTTCTTGTGAACTAGCAAAAATGGAGAAGAATAGGGACTGGTGCTGGGTCGAATGACACCTGACTTGAACAATTCCTGTACCATCTTCTTTATTTCTAACTTGATAGCATGAGGATACCGATATGGTCTGATTTTTTGTGGTGCACTACTCGAAAGTGGTGGAATAGCATGTTCATGAGAGCGACAAGGTGGCAATGTATTTGGTTCTAAAAAAACACCATTTTTCTTGGTTAGAACAAGTTGCAAATCTACTGGAAGTGGATCTGCTGTAGAAGTGGGTGGCTGAATTGAAAATATTTGTACAATGACCCCACATGAGGAATTTTTCAACAACTTCTCCATGCGATTGGAACTAATAATTTATGTAGGTCCAACCTTGATACCCTTGAGGATATATGTTTTTCCATTTTGTGAAAATTGCAGCCATAGTTCTACAAGGTTGCAATAGAAAGTGCCCAAGGTGCTCATCCATTGGGATCCTAACACAATTTCACATCCTCCCAATTGAAGTGTGAACATATCTTGCTTGATTTCATAATCCCCTATCTGAATTTTGATATTTCAACATTTACCTTTACAAGGTAAGGTGCCTACATTGGCCACCATGACTTAAAAATAATTGCATGAGTGTATATAGCAGTTGGTCTATTTGGCCACCTAAGGATCAATAAAGTTGTGTGTACTACCTGAATCAATTATGATACATTGGCCTTTGAAATAAACCACAACTCTCATGGTTTGTGGGGTGGTAATCCTAGCAAGAGCATGGACTAAAATTTTTGCTAGTGTTTCTGATGGTTCCTCTTCTTGTGGAGTTGGTGCCTCAGTTGTATCACTCTCCTCATCACTATGGTCACTGTTTTATGGTTCCTCCACATCTATTAAAAACAACCTCTTATTTGCACATATATACCCCTTAATAATTTTTTTATCACAATTATAACATAACCCCTGGGTGCGATGCACATCCATTTCCTCTATAGTCAGCCTCTTGGGAGTAAGAAGTTTATTATCAGTATTGTTTTAGACTCAAGGAGGGAAAGAAGGTCAGTTATGAAAAAATCATGGTGTCTGCATTTCAACTAAGAGTTTAGATTTGGCCAATCAGGATAAATTGATAGCCTCCATCATGGTGTGGGGTTTGAACATCTTGACTTCATCCTGGAGATCATATCGTAACCCATTAACAAAGTAGCTCATAAAAAATCCCTCATTTAAGCCCTTAGTTTTATTGGCCAATTTCTCAAATTGGGTCTGGTAATCATGAACTAAGGTGGTTTGTTTCAACTTTGTTAGTGCACCTATAAATTCATCACAAGTGAGTAGTTGGGAATCAAAGTCCTCCTAAGACAGATAAGGGTTAGCAACCTGTAGCCATTGGAACCAATGTAAGGCCTTAGATTCTAGGTTGAAGGAGCCCATATGAACCCAATGATATGTAGGGACATTATGGAGTCAGAAGAATTGATCAACACAACATAACCATACATCGACATCCTTTCCAATGAAATTAGGGAATTCTAATTTAAGTATTTTGAATGTTGGAACCCGATCAGAGTGATTGTTATCTTTTGTTCATTGACCTCGTTTAGAGTTTTCAGTATGGTGTTCAGTTTTGGTGTTGCCTTGGAATTTGATCTCCATATCTATGAGTTTTTCTTCTAAGTGGATTCTAGTTTTATCTTGATCCAGTTGAAGCTCTTGAATCTTTGTGCCTATGTTCTTGTTTGCAGATGTCAAGTCAGCAATGAACTTTTGTAGGTCAACCAATAATGTGCCCAAGTCTAAATCCTTTTGTTGTTGTCCTTGAGTGTCGCTTGCCATTACGGTCCCTCTTGTGCTGAGTTACTAAAAATAGACCTTGAAGTTCAGGAGTAAGGGGTCCATAAAAGTGTTTGGGTACAGTGTATCAAAATGATCAGTTTGGAAAAATAATCACAGTGAGCTATATCCCATAACACTAAATTTGTTTTTCTATTTTTAGTAAGTTATCTGGAAAATTGCTTGGTTATGGTATATCAAAATGATCATCTCGAAAAGATAGTCACAATGAGCTATATACCACAACAATGAATTTGGCCACCTACTGTGTTGATGAGTCTACTGGTGTTCTCTGTTTCTTATTTGGAGTTACGGTTCAAAATTTGCCCTCTGGGATCAAATGTCATTGACATGTGTATTCTGTGCCTTGACCACCATGTCACTCACTGTTCTCTATCCCTATCACCTGTACTAGGGTTATTGGCGCAACTTTTGCTCCTAACCTTAGGGATTTTTTTGACACTAACAACTCTATTTATGACACTAAAAGTCTATAATTCTTAACTGGTATAGAGAACTATTATTGTCGACCTAACTACCACTGTTACTGTCTTGACTGTTACTACCACTATCCTGACGGTTCAGATTCTGACCACAAGTTATTTCAAAAACTTATAGAAATTTGTCTTGATTATTGGTTATTTCAAACCATATGCTCACTTTTGGAGATGATGAATGTAGGTTAGCATAACAGGGATGGGTTGATTTATGGATGGATGATACTTTTTTTTGTTTTCTTTTCTTAAAATAGGGTATGCTAAGTAAGGGAGTATGTAATACCCGTAGGTCCTCTGTTATACCTTAGTTACGAACAATAGTGCTCGGACCAATATTTTAGGCCACTACTCAATGATGATTCCACACATACCCTTGAGCACACTATCTACCTCTCTGACAGTATAGAAGGGTAATCATCCGGGATGCTATTTCCCATGGACTATGGATAATATAAGGCCAAAAAGCTTCCTAATGGATAAAATCTTGTTTAAACCTAGATTGTCTCCTGATATACCTGAAGATACGTTGGAGCTCAATTTCATGCGTGAGTGTTGTCTGAGGCCTAGGTATTGGAGCATGATCTCCCCCCACTTCACTAGAAACTTTATGGGCTATCTATCTTAACAAATAATGATAGCTCCTTCATGATATATTAAAACCCCCAGCACAGGGTTTCTAACCTACACAACTATTATATTTTTTTTTGGTATTTTTTTATTTTTCTAAGAAAAAAATGATTGTATTTTTTTGGATTATTTTTTTTGATAAAGTAAAAAATAGAAATAAAAAAAACACACAGGAAAATTATAGCTAACAGGCAGAATGACTGGCAAGAATTGTCTTAGTTGCAGCAGAAATTGGTACTGGAAATCGCTCTGATACTACTTGTTACGAACCTACTATTAAAATAAAGCACACTCACACAAAATACTAAAAAATAACTCACATACATCAAATAACTCAATATCACTATGTAGAAATCAATTACAGAAATGAAACAATCTCATAGTAACACTGAATCACAGGCCTCTTCGAGGGGGCAACCTCCTTCAATATTTCATTAGCTTGCAAAAGGATGATCTTGTACATGGCTTCATATATTTTTAAAGGAAAACTGCTCAAGAGGTGGCTTACATGCAAAATGCCACTTGATCTAGAATCTCCCACCAAATGGCGGTTACAATCTTGATAAAAATGGTTACATGAAATGGTACCACTTGGCAAGGTAACTTACTACATCGGTTCAATATTGATAAAAATGGTTACATGAGATGGTACCACTTGGTGAGGTACCTTTATTGCCACATAAATTACTAAGTATTGCATAATAACATTAAAATGGGATCTCCACATTGGAAGTGGGTTATTACATGGGTAAATGAGAATTACAACATGGTGTTAGGATAGGATCCTAACACATGTATCCATCAACATGATTTCCATAGATTTAACGACACCATTGGTGAATCCGAATAACCCATCCAAGCTATTGCATCTTGATTTAAAGGCAATTGACTTTGATTAGGGAGATTCTTCTCCATCGTCCTCAGAGTATTGGCCTTGTGAGGAAATATTACAACCATTTAACTTTTCTTCAAGAACTACTCAGGATGTTTTTCAAGATGAAGTTGACCCTAAATTTCCTATGGAAGAAGAAAATATAACTGATGAAATTTACTTAATTCCCACCCCACATCAGTTGGAGGATGGGTCTCACATGTCAATCGAGCCAATAATTTATAGGGATATCGGTATAGATTCCAATAATCCCCATACCATTAAATTAGGGGAAGGTCTCTCCCTAAGTGAACAAGATGATTTCATAGCTACATTGAAAGTAAGGATTAAAGATTTTTCTTGGTCATATAAATATATGCCAGGACTAGACCCAAATATAGTCATGCATAATCTTACATTAGACCCCAAGATCAAAACTGTTAAGCAAAAGTTACAAAAAATACACCCAATAGTAGCTTTAATGGTGAAATATGAATTACAAAAGTTGTTGGATGCTGATATCGTCATATCAGTAGATTATCCACCATGAGTTTCAAACATGGTTCTCATCAAAAATCTTGATGGGAGGATTCACATTTGCATCGACTTTTGAGATCTTAACAAAGTGAGTCCTAAGGATGAATTTCCCTTTCCTAACATCGATGCGTTGTTAGACGTAATAACAGGACATGAAATGCTATCCCTAATAGATGGATTTTCTAGATATAATAATATTCATATTAATCCAGAAGACTAAATAAAAATGGCATTCACAACACCTTAGCGGACATCTTGTTACAAGTTCATGCCTTTTGGCCTTAGGAACGCTGGTGCTACCTACCAACGATCCATGACATATATCTTCCATGACTACATGCACAAGATTTTGGAAGATTACATGGATGATTTATTGGCAAAATATTTATTATGCCATAAACATCTCAATATATTGTGTAAGATCTGAGATCGCCTCATAGAGCACAATGTTAGACTTAATCCTAAAAAGTGTGTCTTCGATGTCACATCTAGTAAAATTTTAGGATTCATAGTCTCCAAGCAAGGCATAGAGGTAGATCCAAACAAGGTAAATGTAATATTATAAATGCCTCCCCCCACAACCATTAAGCAACTATGCAGTTTGTAATAAAATGTCACATCCATAAAATGCTTTATAGTGCAATTATCGGATAAGTGTCGACCCATGAATAGGTTGCTACACAAGGGGGTCTCATTTCATTGGGACGAATAATGTCAAAATGCATTTGATGAAATTAAAAAATACTTGGCTTCACCACCTGTATTGGCTTCACCATGACCAAGAGTGTTGTTCTATTTATACATCTCAGCTACTAAGTTGGCATTGGGCACCATGTTGTCCCAAAAGAATAAATTCCACAAAGAATAGACTACTTATTACATTAGCCGCACATTGGTCAGCTATGAAACTAGATATGCATACATTGAGAATCTATGATTAGTAGTGGTTTTTGCCACTAAAAATCTATGCCATTATATGCTTAATCATACCACGTATGTTGTATCTAAAGAAAATGCATTACGCTACATAATGAGTCGAACATATCATAATAGTCACACGACAAAATGGATAATGTTGTTGATAGAATTTGACCTAGAGTTCATTGGACAAAAATCTATCAAAGGATAGGTCATAGCTGATCAACTAGCAGAGGCTCCTCTATAGGATGATCAGCCTCTAAATATATAACTTACCTATGATGGAGTATTTCATATCTTAAAATCACCAAATTCTATCGATCTTGAGTCACAGGTGAACATAACTCTATTCTTTGATGGTTCTAAATGTGAGCAAGGTGGTGGTGCAAGTATCATGTTTTGGAGCTTTTAAGGTTGACCTAGATGATCATGAATTTCACTTTTAAGATTGGCATAATCAATTATCTCTTGCCCTTTGGGCTTATCGCACTAGCATTCGAACACCCACTAGGGCAACTCTATTTTCACTAGTGTATGGTGTTGAAGCCATCATGCCTCTAGAGTTAGAGATTTCATTGCTATGTATTTCCATGCAAGAATTCATTGACGATGATACAACTAGACAATATCATTTAGATCAGTTAACGTTGCTTGATGAACAATGTGTAAATGCCCTTGAGAATATATGTGTTTATCAGGAATGACTTAAGAGAGCTTACAACTTGAAAGTACATCAAATATACTTTCAAGTAGGTGATTTAGTTCTAAAAGAGAACCAACAAAACTCAAATTTACCATCTAATTTGTGAGATAAATTTGTAGCAAACTGGTTAGGTCCATTCATCATCATAAGCCAGATTGAACCTAGAACTTATCACTTAGCATCCATAGAAGGAAATGAAGAGCCTAAACCCATGAATATAAGTCATTTGCAACCATTTCATGCTTAGAGAACCATCCAAATACCCCTATGCAGTCTATGATACTTTCTAAGTGTCGTTGACTGTCTAGGTCACCAAAATGGATCCTAGAGGTCTTTGATCATCTAGTTCAAATAAAAAAATCCCCTAGACTATCTACGATCATCTAGGTCAACCTTTAAATCTCCAAAGACATCCACAAGCCCTTTGGTCATAATAAAATACCCCTAGGAAGTCGTACACACTTTCTAAGTATTGTTGACCATCTAGGTCACCCAAAATGCTTCTAGCAGTCTTTGATCATCTAGGTAAAATAAAAAATCCCCTAGACTATCTACAACTATCTAGGTCAACCTTAAAAGCTCCAAAGGCATCCATAAACCTTTTGTTCATAATCAAATTCCCCTAGGCAGTCTATGATACTTCCTAAGTGTCACTGACCATCTAGGTCATCCAAAATGCTCCTAGCGGTATTTGACCATCTAGGTCAAATAAAAAATCCCCTAGAATATCTACGATCATCTAGGTCAACCCTAAAATCTCCAAAGACATCCATAAGCCCTTTGTTCATAGTAAAATACCCCTAGATAGTCGTAGAAACTTTATAAGTGTTGCTAACCATCCAGGTCACCCCAAAAGGCACCTAGCAGTCTTTTACTGTCTAGGTCAAATAAAAAATCCCCTGGACTATCTACGATCATCTAGGTCAACCCTAAAATCTCCAAACACATCTATAAACCCTTTGGTCATAATAAAATATCCCTAGGCATTCGTAGACACTTTCTAAGTTTTGCTGACTGTCTAGGTCACCCCAAAATGCTCCTAGCAGTCAATGACCATATAGGTCAAATAAAAAAGCCCCTAGACTATCTAAGATCATCTACGTCAACCTTAAATGATCCAAAGACATCTATAAGCCCTTTGGTCATAATAAAATATCCCTAGGCAATCGTAGACACTTTCTAAGTATCACTAACCATCTAGGTCACCCCAAAATGCTCCTAGTAGTCAATGACCATCTAGGTCAAATAAAAATGCTCCTAGACTATCTACGATCATCTAGGTCAATCCAAAAATCCCCAAAGGTGCACTCCTCTCAACATCTAGTTTGATAGGTCACTACCAAAACCTAGAGATGTGTTATCTCCTCCTACATCCTAGCTAGATCACCACTACTAGACTCCCCATGGCTAGGGGCATGTCCACTGACCTGTGCCTAAAGTATAGCTATAACTGATGCTTGCCTCTCCATATCAACCAATACACTATGCACCTACACCTATAGTAATTCCTGATCACTTTATAGCTCTGCAATCATATCATCTTGTGCTACTAGCTATGCCTACATACCTTGATCCCCCAAGTCTCCCTTATCAAAGCCCACTAGATCATGTACATCTATAAGCTCCACCCTATCCACTCACACACGCTGATGCATGGCTTGCTCACCTGTGTTTGTCTCCTCATCATCAAGAGACTCACCAATGCCCTCCTCATATGAAGCACCCCTAGCTACATCCACTACCATGGTAGCTGCATCTCCTCCTAGTGGTTCCTCCCCTCACCACTGCCATATGATCCACCATGCATCATATTCCTCTATAGTTCTTGCATCATCTGGATCAGAAACTGCCACCTCAGGATCTTACTCATCTCCTAAGTCCTCTACCACAAGCCATACTAGAGTCCTCTCATCCCCTTGATTATGATAGACCATTGACTCCCTGGTAAATCCCTACTGTAGCCTGAACTATCGTAGCACACGATCATAAGGGAAGTACTCTCACTCTATGCCATGTCATCCTATCAACCATCTACCTCATAAAACTCAGTGCAGATGTGTCTTAACCTCCCTCCAGTCAATACAATACCTATAAGGTATCCACTTAATGTCCACTTCTCTGAGCCATGCAAAAGTCTCTACATAGTTCTCTACCTCCCTAGAATATCTTTGGCTATACCCTAACTCACATGACCTCTTCCATAGCTCCCCATAGCCAATTTCCCTATCTGGTAGCTTTACTCGAGAGGTCTATGGTAGTCCTCGTGGTCTCTCCACTACAATATGTTGCCAATCCCAAGAATATATTAGGAATATACAACCCACACCCTTATGCCCATGAGAGTGGATCTCATACAACTCATCATATAGTTGTGCCAATAAAGTAGGACCCCAAACCATAACTATGGGCTCATCCTCTGTGCAATCCACCAAAGTAAAAACTAGCTCTATTAGGTTCTATGGGAACCTAGCTCTTGAAGAGTTAGGTAGTAGCATGTTTCTAATAAAAGCCATCAACAAATGTGCCTAATATCAATTGCACCACCTCGGTACCATCTCGCCACTAAAATACCTTCACTGAGAAGATCAATCAATACATACTCCCAACACGCTTTGAAGTACCTCCGCGCTATGACCTCTCGTCACTCTGTTGGAGAAGATACTATCTAGAACCCATCTATCATAATATGTAGTATTCTATATACATCCTCTAGTTTCATTGTCATCTCCTTCGTAGCTAAATGGAAAGTATTAGTACGAGGGTCCCATAGGTCTATCAAAGTAGTCAGATAGGCACAGTCTCCCACCATGGGATCTAACCGCATAACTTGCTTTAGACCAATGACATCGAGACAATGCCAATATGTAGTAGTAAAATGGTCTCTAGTGACCTGAAAGAGACTCAGTACCTTGTACCGACTCCTAACTATCTGTTCATGCAAAGTAGGGTGTCAAAAATGCCCTAAAAATGCAAAATTTTGCTTTAAAAACACCAAAAAATGCATAGAAATGGGCCATCTTTGGCTCATTTTTTGGTCATCCCACCTAGGTATGGCCCCCAATTAGGTAGCCATCTCACCCAGGTATGGCCACCAGTGACCTTCCCTTATAGGTATGGTCCCCAAACAGGGGTAAAATAGGGTTAATTTGACCCCTAAAAATACCCTAAAAACCCTGAAAAACACTAAAAAATTGGTATTTACTCCTAATTTTTTGTAGATAAAACTTAAGTAAAAGGTAAATTTCATATATTTTAGTCCTAATAGGGTTTAATAATCTTGGTTATTGTTGTAGTCATTAAATTATAGCATAAATTGCAAAAATATAATAAAATAGGGCAGAGAAAAGCATGTAATCCATACCTATTTCATACCAGCTCCACCGCATGACGCATCCACTGTTTGGCTCATGTTGTAGGTTGATATTTTTACAGAACCATTCTTCATAAATACCTCTCTTACTCCTCTCATCTCCAACTTCTCCAAGTAGCATGCACAAATGAGCTAAAATGGCCCTTTTTGGTCTTTTATAGCTCTAAAAGAAACTGACCATCCCTGGGTGGGAAAAGTTCACTATTGGCTGGTTGTACCACCATTTAATGGTCATTAATGTTGTTGGTGTCCCATACAAGGATGGATACAAGCAAATTAAACTAAAAAATACATTAAAAAAACTCAAAAAATGGGTCAAAAACCCACCAAAAACAAGGTAGAATGGGTAAGAAAATTGGAGGGATCAATACTGAACCTATAATAATTTTGGATGAATAATAACTCTATTTTAGTCCCCAAGAAGTCCTCCATGGCTGGAACACTATACAGGAATGAGATATTTGACGTTTTGCTTCCAAAACTATTCATCAAAACAATCAAAAATCACCCCCAAACAAGTATTTAGTACCATGGGCGAAACAAAGAGTTACCCCAATGAAGTCATATGTGTCAAGTGACTCATCACTTTAGCATTTGTCATGCCCTCATAGATTCATCACTTGAGAGGGTAGTCATAATAATGAATTGAAAAATTGAATCAACATTTAAACACTCAAAGGTGTAAATTCCAAGTATTCAAAAGAATTTTGTCTAAAGATAAATCTATAAGCCCATGTTGGGGCAAAGAGATAGTATAAGAAGAAAATTAAATAGGCTTGACCTCCTTGAAACCTTATGAATTAACCCATGCAAATTTTTACAAGAATACAAGGCACCAAGACCTAGTATGCCTTAAACCCCATAATACTGTCATTACAACACGACTGAAAGGTATACCTGCAATCGATCCTTTGACTATGTCAATAGAAAGGATTCTAAAAATGTATACTCTTTCCACAATGGAGGAATCTAAAGTTGATTATGTTAATGAACAACCTTGATCATTTGATGATTTAGTGATCTATTTTTTCTCAATGCTTTATTTCACATCGCACATCCCAAAAATTGGGCATTTGTAGACACCTAAATCATGTAAATTGGATAATACTACCAGTGAATCACATATGCCCTCTTATTGACAAAATATGGCCCTATTGGACACCCTTATAGGCTAGAAAAATGCTTCAAAAAGGCTCAAAAACTTAGTTTGGAAGGTTCCTAGTAGTTTAGGGCAGTTTTGGGGCACCTCCTAGTGACCGTACCACCCAGGGATGACCATCCATAACCATCCCTAGGTGGGACGACCCCTAACTAGACCCTTGAAAAAGTCAAAGGATGTGCTAAATGGCAATCAAATACTGCCATTAACACATCCAATCACCCCAAATTTATTGGGGACCTACAAATATGTAGTGAGGCAATATATTGGGAGCCCCAAAGGGGTAACCTTCCCCTCATCAATCAATGACATGATTAGGACATGTGGCATCACCTGAATCGCATAGCCAAATATTCCATTTTGCCCTAGATGTCCTTTTGGGCTATAAAAGGATGTCCAAACCCTTATTTCAAAAAAGGAGAAACTTGAAATTTGAGCAATGAAGTGCTGCATAAATCAACCCTCACTATTTGCAAACCAAAACTCGCCATTTACTTTGCCTTGAAACCCTCTTCATCCCAAGGTGATTTTAGGGGCAATATACTTTATCCATTAATCCCAAACCAGAAAAATTGAATCATTCCTTTTACCTATATGTTGAAAACACCCCTACCCAAGTTTTGGACCAATTTCCATAGGCATAGATGACAAAACTAAGGTAGTTTTGTAACCATGCCACCTGGGGACAGTGAGTAGTCTGTGTATGCCACACCTAGGTATGGTCACAAAATATATTTTAATTTAAGATAAATTCCTCTATATACCCCTTGGGAATGTCTAGAGGAACCTCTGGTCCAAATTTAAATCAATTTGGAGGAGTTTTGATGTAGGATTTGAGGTCTCCAAGATATTTGGCTCACACAGGAATGGTCACCATTTTTTGCATTGTTTCACCTTTGATATTGCTTCCAAATTTCCTTGTTTGCATTTAGAATAGCTTAAAATATGTTTATGCTTAATGTAGATTAGTTTTCATGCATGTAGATCACTTTTTATGGTTATAGAATATGCTCCTTTTTCATGGTTTAATGGTTTTATTCTATAACACAAATGCTTTTAATATTGTTTCAATACCTTATCTTCAGGAAAATGAATGCTAGGAAAGAGTAGGAGCTAAGGAGGCACAAGATTATCAACCCAAAAATAGCTCTTGAGTGTGGGAAGCAGGAATTCACAATACTACTATTTATTGCCTTAAAGGCCTCTTTCCAAGGGACTAGATCCCTTGAATATTTGTAATGAAATGTATCAAATTTGTGAAGCCCTCAAGGGGACATCTTGTAATCTAGTTTTAAAGCTATAAATGAATGAATAGACAGAGAATTTGATTATATTTATTGTCTATGTTGTCTCATTTCAGTATATTACATGCTTATGCTATATTTCCCTTTTAATTCTTAAAAAATGATAGACATTGCAAGTAAATGCCCTTAAGGTGATATTGTGAATTTCAATTCTTCACTCTAATGCCAGATGGTAGAACCCTAAAGCTTGTAGCAAAGATATAATAAATTAATAAATAAAATAATATAAAAATAAATAGAATCACTCTTGATACAAATCACTTTTGCATTGGAATAGGAAATCCCTCCAATGGGTTAAAAAACATATGTTTTATATTTTATTCATGAATACCATCGAATGAGTGATTTGGACAATTATATATACCGACCTAACCCTAACCATCACATCACTTCATATTATAATGGCTATGCTAATTATTAACACTAACAATAATATAATATAATTATTATATCATCAATTATATTAACCTTAGGATAGTAAAGGTATTATATTATTATTAATAATTAGAGTTAGGATAGGATCCTAACACAATTTTTCCACTATTCCTATTTTTGCACCATTTTCGATCATTATTCACATTTATTTATATATATTTAAATATAATATTGTATATTATATTTTAATATATAATTAATAAATATATATTTAAGTGAATTAATATCAGCCATCCAATTTCATTTAATCCTAACCACCCATTTACATCAATCCATGCCACACCCTAGATTTATTATCCACCCTTGGATGTGCTTTAATATCAGCCACATGATTAGTGTCGTTGAAACCCTAGCATGCCCTAGGTTAGATTATAAATAGGAGCCATTTTGATGGCTCAACCCCTGAAGTTCCTGAGTGCTTGAGTTTTCGAATCCTTTGATTTCATAATTGCCCTAAGTTCATGATCTCCCTAAGTGCTTAGAACCCTTAAGTACCCTAGGTCACCTTACACCACTTTTGCCACCATTATTACTCATCATAACCCCCCATCACCACAACCATCCTTTCTCCTTTGTTGGATCTACTTCTACAAAATCCTTCCCCTCAGTCCTAGGTGTCCATGGGCATTTCTTGCAATAGCCAAGTGCCCACGAGCATTTTACGCTCCCACTCCTGAAGTCCCCATAGCCTTTGGGTTATGCTAGGGCATCATCGCACCAATCACCTGCATCAAAAGTTTCACATTAGAACATAAAATGTAAGTAAAATAAATCAATAAATTTATTTATTTTATGCATTTTCTTCTATTTCTATTCACTTTATTTACAACACTTAGTTATGGTTTATTATTTCTTATAGAGGGCCTCACACTATGGAGCCCTCGCATATACTACTAACTATTTTATGTGTCATTGTGTGCAGATATAGAGCATTACATTAGAATCTAGAGTGGCCCAACCTTGGATACCAAAAATCCCACTCAACCTTATTGGGATCAAGATGCACTTGAAGACACCATGACCTTACTTCTTAGGGTTTTGGAGAACCCTAAATTGTTGTAATATTGTATCAATAGGATTCAAGGATCCAAGTTTATAAACAACGGAGTTTCTAGACTCCCCTAGTCAATAAAGAATTTATTCTATTATGAAATCTTGTGTTACCTTGCATTTTATTTTATTCAAAGCATTGTCTGTGTGTTGCGTTTTGCATCTTTCATTAGGAATAGTCTTCATTGAAATAAAGAATCATTTTAGGAATAGTATTTTGTTTGCCTACATCATTGTTTTCCCTACATTGTTCTTTAGTTATTTATAGTTTAGATCTTAGTCAAAGATTAAACGTAGGTGATTTCTTAATAAATACATTAAACCTCTCATCCCATACATGGAGTGAGTCCTTAAACCAATCATGGTGAAATTTTCAATCACCCAATCCCCTGAGTGTAGAGAAACAATAGCCTCACGATTACCTTGAATCCCAACAGATTCACCGAGAATCATCCATGGGGGTTATTTTCCCCCTCTACAATATTTCATGAACATGACATGAAGCACATCCTTAGTGGCAATTTAGGAAGATATTTCCTTTTTTACCTCCTTTTATTTTTTGTTTTAAACTATTAGCAAGACCATTTAAATATGTTTGTGCAGAATAGAAAAACTAAAAAACACTTAATATTTTTTTTCCATATTTTTGTGTCTTTCTCTTATCCTATGGATCAAATTCTTAGAAGTAAGTGAATGCTTTTAGATCCCGATGAAAATCCTCCATGGAATGAGGATAATTAGGTTGATAGAGAGAATCCAAATGTAAAATAAGAGGACATGGAGACTAGTGATGAATATAATCCTATCAAAGGACCTCATGGTCAAATAACCTTCAAATCACACAATCATATCTTGAATTTATTTATGAAAAATAGGAAAATATTGAATGATGCCTTGTATAGAGACACCCACTTTGATGAAGTTAGAATATCTCATCATCAAACTAATTCTCCTCAAAATATCTACATTAATCCTTTGTTTCAATATTATAATCATGTTAATCCATTTCATAAACACATATGTGCTACTATACAACCGCTAATACTGGGGGAATTTCACAACCTCCTTCAACTAGTAGCACATCACCAAATAATTTTCAATTTCCTTCTCATTGTATTCTTTCTTCTTTCGATGCAAATAAAATTCCTCCTCTCAACATTTCTTCCTCTATTCCATCAAATACAAATTTCATCCCACAATAATTTGTTGCAGAAAACATCCCATACCATAACAATGTTAATGCTTTCAACATTAACCAAGTTCCCTTTCAACAACCCACCTATAATAGTTATAATCCACCATTAGGAAACCTTGGGGTAAACATGTCAATAAAATCCTATGTTGAATTACACAACAATCTAGACATTTAAATTTTAACAAGTATAGTAAAACAATTGGCATTAAGAATGGATACACTTCAAGATCCAAGTTTCACTTACTCTTATAAGGAAATGTGCAATCAACCTTTAGATCCTATAGTAGCCTCTAGAGCTTACCCTAAGCATTTCTCCTGTAGACACCAAAATAGCACCAATCCAATTTTGTGACTACAAGCACTGACCGAATGGGCATACATACCCCCTAGGGCAGCCTCCAGAGGTTAAATAGTGGTCCTAACCACTCCCAAATCAGTTTTGGAAGGTCAGAGGTCATTTTTGCACCTTTTAAGTACTTTTCTCACTATTCGTCCCACCCTAGGATGATTAGAATCCTATTCATTCCACCCCAGGACGATTAGCATCAATCACTCCAGGGTGGGATGATTAGCAGGTTTGACTGGCAAAAAGTCAAACCTTGACAAATGGCAGCCCAAATCCACCACCTAACTTCACCTTCAAGGCATGGGATTGCGAGGGAACGTTTCAAATTAGAGAGGCCTCAATCAAGAAGGCCCTAATTAGGGAGGAATCCTCTCTCCCCCAAAAAGGCATAATGAGCCAAGTGGCACCCTCGCATGTGCATGCAAAGGAGACCCCTAGGTCTATAAAAAGGTGAGCCTCCTCACCCCAAAAAAAAGAACAGAGTGGGAGCATTTGGAGCAACGAAGTGCTGCCAAACTATACCCCCATTCCTCTTTGTGCTTCCTACATCCCTAATATCTCTCTTCTAGAAGAGAGGTTATCGAGTGAACACTAGGAATGCAATCTAGATCCAAAAACCCAAAAAATCGGCCACAATCCCACCCCAAACTCATCGACACAACCCCCTAGGAAGTTTTTGACCCATCCCACTTGGATTGGTGTCAAAACTAGGCCCTAAACGATGGGCGTCCCACCCCCGGGCACCCCCCAAACTGCTATAGTCCTAATCGCCCCACCCTAGAGCGATTATAAATTTGTGCATGGTTTTGCTACTATTCTTTTTACATTCTTTTATATCTAATGTACTTATGTTGTTGTCCAAATTTCATTGCTTTTTGACATGATTTGACTTGGTTTTTGTTATTTTATGTGTCTACTAACCTATAGGGAGCACCTTTGGATACAAGATAACCTAGGTGGAATCTGCCAAATATTACCTTTTGGTTCATCTCAAAATGCTGCTTTTAGTCTAACCACAAGTTTGCAGGAGTTTTGGAGGCCTTTGGGAAGGACATTTGCAAGGTCACTTTTTGCAGGTTTTGTGATAGTCCCCAGTGTCCCACCCCAAAGTGATTAGAAATATGTGCATGATTTCCTTACTATTCCTTTTGCAATATGTCCTAGATGATATCCTAATTCCTCTATTAAAGTTTTAACTCATTCTGACATGATTTGACGATCATTTTATTATTTTATGTATTAACTAGCTCGTAGGATGCCCCTGTCACATATAGGAGAATCTAGGAAGGATATGCAAATTTTGAGCATATAGCTAGTATTATAATTACATATAATACCTAACTCATGAGTTTCAGGTGATTTGGATAAGCATAGGTGGGACATTGGAGTGCTCGCTTTAGAGAGGCCCGCGATGGGTAAACGAGCATAACGGGGCTGTTCGATGCCGCTTCGATGCAAAATCAAGTGATACCAATTCTAGAAGTTGTCATTTATATTTATATATCATTATATAATTGATTTATCAATCTTATCACTGATCTCCCATAAGCGCTCGTTGGAGGCCTTGGGGATTGCATGTTTTTCTAGATACGCATATGCTATTAATGATTTCTTGTGTTTCTGTGTGTAGGATCTCACTGCTAGGAATACTAGAGGGGTAGAAAGGAATGAAAAACACATGGACATAAGCAGCATCAACTTTTAGCCTGCCCACTTTGAATGTGGGCATGCGGAAGACGATGGAAGTGTATCGTTCGATCTTGGAAGCGCGGCTTCTTTTCGGCATCCATTAATGTAATAAATTGTATCAAATGTTCTAAGCCCTAGAGGAGGGATGTATTGTAATTATATTAAAAGCAATATCAATAAATGAGGCCCCGCTTTGTTTGCTCACATCTCGTTTCTGCATCATTTCCTTCATGCATTGCTCATCGCATTCATAGGACTTAGCATCTATATCCATTTTTGTTTGCATCATATCGGTACACCATTTTTCTACATGCTTTCAATGGTGATCATGGTGGGACCCTATCCCCTACTGTTAGGATCAATTTTTTGATCCAAATTTTATGGTTTTTCTTTGCAGGTGTTACTCATTCGGGCATTGGACTGCTACTCGTGCCACCCCAGGATGAATACGTATTTGTCCCACCCTGTGATGAATTGAAACCTACTATTCATCCCACCCCGAGATGATTATATCTCTATGCATTTTTTGAGAAGAAATTTAGAGGCATCTGGTTTAGATAGAGATGAGGTAGGCCTTTTGAACATCCTCTGTGTTTTTCTACTTTGTATTTCTGCAATTTTTTATTTTTTTTGCTTTATTTTCAGATACTTGCATAGAAAGGTTAAGTACTTTGTTTTCCTTTCTTTCAATAAAGAAAAATAAAAATAAAAACATAGAGTAAATTAAATGGAAGTAACTTTATTAGGAATGCATTTTTCTCTGGTTTGCTTGCATGATGCTTGCACAAATGGCAAGTCCTCATTATAGGTTTCAATTCTAGTTAGGTTTTGTGATTTCCTTTTTGCTACTAATTGTCTCTAAAAGACAAAATGTACTTTAAAACATTGCATTAGTGAAAATCATCTTTTTTTGTATGTTTTATTTCTTTACACAATTAAAAGGAACCACACACACCACCTAATAAAATTAACATCAAGGAGTTGGTCTTAATACCCCAACACTTGATCAAGACCAACGGTGGGTTTCATCACCACCTTGGCTTGGATTTTGCATACATATACCTTGATCGTGACTATTGCTAGACATAAATCCTGATAAAATGGCCAAGTGTAGTGGGGGTGGTTCCTCGTGCATGAGGATAAGTCTTCTAAGGTAGGCGTCAAAAATAGAGCGATCCCTCTTCCGTATCGCCTATGTTCCACTTACTGTTCTACTCTTGTGTACCAATAGTTTTCCTCACATAAGGGCGGGTATATTGAGATGTTTGGTATAATGGCCTGGCAATGGTATATTTAAGGGGCAACCATTTTGGAGATACAAGAGCCCTCATTATGCATGTATAACAAAGTTTTCTTTACAATATTTACATAACAAAAATCAAACACACTGAACCAGATCTAGGACACACATTTAATATGTAAACAAGATAATCATTTATTTGTTTGTGTGGTCCCCTTTTGTTTGTTATAGCATAAAAATTGTAAAGGAGATAAAAATATACATATATTTTTAGAAAAACCACCACCATGGTGTATACCCGTAGCCAAGCCCAATCACGGACAAAATCTGTAGAAAGTATGCAAGGAGGCACAAGTCTCCTTCGTTATAGCCCCAAGGACTTGGTTATACCACCTTGGCAGCCTGACCCACAACATAGTCCACACTATACCACTACAGGAAAGGACTATAGAGGCACCCATTTGAGGGGCACTTCCATTTAACACAGACCCTCTCAAGAGGAGTACACACATGGGAAAGCCCCCTTAGAAACTTATTATGAGTGGCCATTGTGCGATGAAGTGCTAGAGCAGCATAGGGTTTATAAGGAGGGCCCACATGATTATATCATTCCTCCTCCACTCCTAATTATTGTTAGAACTAATAGGCCAAATCTAGAGCGCAAGGCTCTTCAGATAGGGCGAGCCAACTCTTCCTGTCCCTTTCACATGTACAAAAGGTAGCATGAGGAAAACCAGTGTATTCCTCAAGAATAATACACCACATGGGGGAAATGCAGCTCGACACCTATTGATTATCAAGATCACCTATTGAGTCCAGAGCCTCGGGTGAATTCTGCTAACCTCGACAAAGGAAAGTGACCCATAGAGATCTCGGATCACCACAACCGAGATAGATATGTAGGGGAGGCATCTAGGCCTCCTAGACCTAGGATGGTAGAACAAATTGACTTGGCATTTGCCAAACATGCCGCCCGCCAAGCATAAATCACACAGCTTAGGCAAGATCAGTAGTAGTTAGAACAATTGTATTATCTTAACAAAGAGCACATTCAGTGCCAGACAGATGAGTTGTTCCAGAACACTATGCATGAGAGGATTCCAACCCCTTGCACACATAGGATAGAAATTTATGAGAGGCACAACCCCTTAGTACGAGACAGGTCTCCACGACCTTATCAAGCGTTGCCTCCAAGACCTCCTAAACATGAGCGGGAGGCCACTCCTAGAACCAATGATGGGCGTCTTCCTCAGGAACCCGTTGATGAGGCCTGGAAATGCCTCAATCATAACATGTTTTGAACACTAAAATTGCCTATAAACTCTTATGTTTAATCTAATATGCTAGTTAAGTTGATTCAATATGTTGTGTATTAACTATTTGCATGATGAATGTATCTGAAATACTATATTCTGATTTTTACAGCTTTTTGTATAAGTTTTATGTTGTTTTGTTATGACTTGCTAAAATGATATATGCTTAGATTAATAACAAAATTTCACTAATCATGTTTTGATATGTCTCAAGCATTCATTTTACCTAAATCTGGCAACAGTTCAAGAAAACTATTACTATGCAGCAAAAACTGGGTTTTCCCATGTAAATTCCAACCAGTTGCCAATGAATGGCAAGGCATGGAATTCACATGTGGAAAGAGATGAAGACCATTGGGATCTGATCCTGAGAAGTAACCCACATGAGAAATGCAGAGGAAATAATTTAAGGAGCCCACATTTGTTCATTTCGAAGTCTCTTCGAAATGAACATATATCTTCGAAATGAGAAAACATAGTGTCTTCGGAATGAGCGGATCTTTGGAATGAGAATTGTAGTGTCTTCAAAATGAGCGGATCTTCGAAATGAGAACTGTAGTGTCTTTAGAATGAGCGGATCTTCAGAATGAGAACTGTAGTATCTTTGGAATGAGCGGATCTTCGGAATGAGAATTGCAGTATCTTCGGAATGAGCCACTTATCTTCGAAATGAAAACAGAATGTGCTTTTTGACTTATTGACCGAATTCTGACGCTGGAAAAAGGGAAATAAATATTGAAAAGGATAAAGGGAAATATCTCAGATCTGACTTTGTCGTCCTTGCCGACCAAAGCCACCATTTATGGAAAGATCAAAGTGTGATCTTCTTCTAGGATAAAAACCAGGAATTATTGCAGCATAATAGGATTAGATCTTTTCAGATATTCTCGGCTTGTTAGTAAATCTTAGGACATCTATAAATAGGGCTCCCATTCAGGTTGAGCTAGTGGGAGGTAGAATAAATAAAGTAGTAGAGAGTAAGGGGAATAGAAGATAGAGAAATCAGTAATAGGTGATAATAAAAAAGTGACTGTTACAGTCCTATAACAATTTTTAGCAGCATTATTGTAATCATGTTTCTGAATCAATAAAAGTATATTGTTTATATTTCATATTGCTTGTAAATGAGTGTGATTAAGATCTAAAGAGAGAGAGACTCATACCTTCTTCTAGACAAAGAGGCTAGCCACTTCCAGACCTAGGAGGAGGACTAACAACAGGTTTTTATTCTGATTTTGCTATAGTAGAATGAGTTGTAGAACTTGTCCTTTCATTCCTTTGTAAACAACTAATGATATTTGCAATCTTAGTTTATTTTATGTTTTGTGATTAATTATTTGGTTGTAATCCCCACTTTTAGCAAAGCTTTCAATTTATTGTAGACTTTCATTTCCAAAATTTACTATTTTTTGTAATTTCCTGCATTTTATGTTTTGTTGTCAACCCCTGCATAGAAGATTGACAACCTTCTATTACAGAGCCTTGACAGTTTCATTTCCATGTTAGAATTAGATTTTCATTGCTGCAAAAGTAATTAGATTTCCTTTCTACAATTAGAATCAGACTTTCAATTCTGCAACTGTTATTTATGCAACATAATTAGGTCTCATTCTGCAATTGTAATTAGGACTTCATTTCTGTAGTTAATGATTAGTTTCCAATTCTACAACTTAGATTAAGGTTTAATTCATGCAATTTAGAGATAGGAATGTCCTAAAACCCCCCACACAATCGGTTTCACCAATAAAACCTGTTGCTCTAGATTGACCTAAGTTATAACCTTGTTTACCCCTTCTTTCGTAGATAGCCTTGTACATAGCCCTGGATTGACAAATTCATTGAGAATTAATGATGTGTATAATGACAACGCATAATTTTGGCACCATTGTCCAGGGATTGTGTTGCTAGAAGGTAACAACAGTCCAATAGTTGTTAGTTAGACTAAACTGTGAAGATTCAGGATAAAATCTGAATAAGAACAGTTGGTTAAAATAACAACTATTGACATATAATTTATGTCATTTAGAGTGAACATGAATGAGTAAGTCTAGGGATGAAAAAGGTAGAATTACCCAAAAGGATCCCTGGCTTGTTCCATTAAGGAGATCTTCATGCCTAAGGGGTGAATCACCTATGTTTGAATTACCAGAAATATTGAAAGAAAAATCACCAGTCTCACCATCATTAGAACATTCTGAGAAAGGAAAATCACCAGTTTCACCATCACTAGAACATCCTAAGAAAGAAGAATCATCAGACTCATTATCAACAGAGGATCTTGGACCTCTTGAGAGAGAAATTTGGATAAGTTTAACTAAGAAACCAGAAAATATGGTAGAGGGAGGCAATGGCCAACATGGCTATGTCCATGATGAAGGAGATGATCGGGATATTCCTCAACCTTCCAAAACATTTGAATATCCTATCCATTTGAATCCAACACAAAACTCTCCCATGAAGACTATTTCACCTTCAGTACTTCCAACCTTCCGAGGTGTTGTATTTGAAGATCCTGATCAGTTTTTATTTGAATTCAAGGTAGTGTGTCAAACCTATGATTATGTAAATGACAATAAAAAACTTAAGGTTTTTCCCTCAACACTCAAGGACTCAGCATTACGTTGGTTCATGAGTTTAGAGCCAAATTCCATCCAAACTTGGGATCAAATGGAAACTGTGTTTTTAGACAAATATCAAGAGTATTGTCGTGTAAGGAATAGGAAAGATGAGTTATTTAGGATTAAACAGGAAGATGATGAAACATTAGAATACTATCTTGATAGGTTCTCCTTTGTTCAAAGGAGATGTGGACTTGTAGAACTAGAGTTATGCAAAACCATATTTTTGATAGGATTGCAAGATGAATCTAGAGACGTATTGGATTTGATGGGAAGAGAAGATGTAAATACTCTCAGTAATAAGGAAATTATGGATCTTTGCAGGAATTACTCTCACAATAAGCAAGGAAGAAGAAAAAAATACAAATGGAGTGTGAAGGAACTAATAGAGGAACTTGCAAATTTTAAACTGTATCTAGTGCAATTAAACACAACTTTGGAAGAAAAACAACCTTTGGCAATTTATTGCCCAAGATGTAGAAATAAAATGCTTTGCAGGAATGTCCTTTGAATAAAACATCTATCTCAGCCATTTGTAGTATCTGTTCAAAGAGGCATTCAACTGACCAAGGATATAATGAAACAATAAATGTCATGACCAAGGATATAATGAAACAATTACAGCTCAAACATCTCAGCCCCACATTTACAGTTTTAGAAATGGCTGATAGGTCAGTTGCAAAACCTGAAGGTATCATTGAAGATGTTCCTATAGAAGTTTCTTCTTGGGAATTCCCTACAGATTTTTTGGTTTTACAACCAAGAAATTCAACACATGGATATCCCATCATTTTGGGAAGACCTTGGCTTGCAACTGTAGCAGCCTTCATAGACTGTAGATCTGGAAAAATGACTATTTCAAATGGTATTGATCTAAAACAGATCTCTCTATATCCTCCTGCAAGACCCTCCAACAATTTTTTAGGTCAGTTATGGTTTCCTGATTTAGATGAAGAATCAGAGGAGGTTATTTCCACACTAGCCACCTTGGTAGTAAGGGAACACACAGAAGACCTCCATGACACAGAAAAATTAGAAAATGAAACTATCCTAATGAATGTTTTGCATGAACAAGGGTTAGAAGAAGAAGCAATAAATATCCAACAATTGTTAAGGAATGAGGAGAACCAAAATTCTGAAGGTGAACCATCTATACTATCATAGGAAAACTCTGTTTCACTACCACATGGGTGGCACCATCACTTGATTTTTCCTTCTCACCTGTTCCATACAGGATATGCTTCCATCGAGAAAATAATGAAACATAAATTTCTTATTTCCTCCCATCTCAGTAGTGTCCTCTTAACTCCCTAATCACCAGGTATGAAGAAGTGAGTTCATTCCTTCCAAATACAAAACAAATAGAAGTCCAGCCAGGAAAATTTTTAAACATTTACAACTGGCTTACTAGGGAAGAGGAAGACAAATTGATAGTTGTCTTGCAGAAGCATGTTCATGCTTTTTCTTGGAACTATAAAGATATGTCAGGAGTTCACCCTGATATATGTACCCACAGAATTTATACTGAAGAAGTCAAGCCAATAAGACAACTCCAGAGAAGACTGAATCCTACCCTAAGGGATATTGTAAAGGAAGAAATTGAAAAAATTCTGGAGGTAGGATTCATTTACCCAATTTCTGATAGCTAGTGGGTCTCTCCATTGGTTATAGTTCCTAAGAAAAATGGAAAAATGAGAATATGTGTAGACTACAGAGAGCTGAATAAGGTGACATACAAAGATCATTTTCCATTACCTTTCATAGATCGGGTGTTAGATACCCTTGCTTGGAAAAATATACTTTTGTTTTCTTGATGGATTTAGTGGATATAATCAAATTCAGATTGCACTTGGAGATCAAGAGAAAACAACCTTTACCTATCCATGGGGAACATTTGCCTATAGGGTTTTACCTTTTGGTTTGTGTAATGCCCCAACAACATTTCAACGAGCAGTTTTAGCAATATTTTTTGATCTAACTACCAACAATGTTGAGATATACATGGATGATTTCACAGTATGCGGACAAAATTTTGACTTTACATTAGAAAACCTTGACAAAGTTTTAGCTCACTGTGAAACATACCAGTTATCCTTGAATCCAAAAAAATGTTTTATGATGATGAAGGAAGGAATAGTTCTTGGTCATCACATCTCTCCTCAGGGAATCCAAGTTGATCCAAAGAAGGTGGAAATTATCAAGAATCTTCTTCCTCCTAAAACTCAAACTAATGTCAGAAGCTTCCTAGGACATATTGGTTTTTACCGCAGGTTTATTCCCAACTTTAGCACAATAGCCAATCCCATGTTTGCCCTATTGACTAAAGATTCTGAATTTTCCTGGACTGCAAGATGTCAGGAATCATTTGAAGCTCTAAAGAAAAATTAGTAACTCCACCTGTGTTAAGAGGCCCTAATTGGACATTACCATTTCACATACATGCTCGATGCTTCCAATACTGCAATTGGAGCAGCATTAGGACAAATTGACAATGGTGAACACTATGCCATCTACTACATTAGCAAGAATTTGATAGGAGTTGAGAAAAATTATACCACAACTGAAAAATAATTCTTAGCAGTAATTTATGCCATCAACAAATTTAGGCATTACATCACAGGTTATCAAATATTTATTCACACAGATCACACAACCATTAAATATTTGATGAATAAGCCTATGGTAAGTGCAAGAATTATTCGCTGGTTACTATTGCTACAAGAATTTGATATCACTATAATCAACAAACCAGGAAAAGCTAATGTTGTAGCAGATTTCTTGTCCAGACTACAGAACACAGATGAAGGGGAATTAGTTGAAGACACCTTTCCTGATGAAAAATTATTTGCTATATCAGTCCAATCACCTTGGTTTGTAGATATAGCCAATTACTTGGTCACAGGGAAAGTTCCTCCACATTTCACTTCAAAATAGAAGAAACAATTAATCAGACAGAGTTCTTCTTTTGAATGGATCAAGGGTATACTCTTTAAGTGCAGTCCCGACCATGTGTTACGTAGGTGCATCCAAAAGGATGAGGTGTATGATATCCTTAGGGCTTGTCATGATGAACCCTTAGGTGGACACTACTCTATAAAAATCACAATTAGAAAAATCTTAGGGACAGGATATTATTGGCCATCTCTTCACAAGGATGTGAAAAAGTACATCAAGCATTGTGATGCATGCCAAAGAATGGGGAAACCCACTCATACAAATGAAATGCCACTACAGCCTCAATTGGTTTTAGAGCCATTTGAGAGGTGGGGGCTTGATTTTGTAGGACCTATTGATCCACCTTCTCAAGGAAAGGTGCATATTCTAGTATGCACTGATTACTTGACAAAGTGGGTAGAGGTGCGTGCTTTCAAACATGCTCGTGAAGAGAAGGTCATTGATTTCTTGTATACTCACATTTTTCAGAGATTTGGAGCTCCCCGGTCTATCACCACAGACCAAGGACCCCAATTTGCATCCAAAGTCATTGAGGCATTTATAGAATTATATGAAATCAAACATAGAAAATCATCACCTTATCACCCACAAGCAAATGGCCAGGTTGAGGTAACAAATAGGGAACTAGAATGAATTTTAACAAAAACAATAGCTTTTCATAGGAAGAACTGGCTAGATAAATTACCTGAAGTAGTATGGGCTTACAATACTACTTGGAAATCCACTACTGGATTCACACCTTATGAACTAGTCTTTGGTAAAAAGCCCCTCTTACCTATTGAATTTGAGCTACTAACACTGCGCACAACATTGGAAATTGGAATTGAATTGTCACAGGCACAGACAGACAAGATTCTGCAGCTGAATGCATTGGATGAACTTAGGTTGGATGCTCTGCACCAAACTAAAGTAATTCAGGAGCAGAGGAAATTGTGGCATGATAGTCACATTCAGTAGAGGAAACTTCAACAAGGAGATTGGGCTTTACTGTTTGATTCTCGCTATGAAGACTTCCCTAGAAAGCTGAGAACTAGATGGCTTGGACCTTACCGGATTGAGGAGGTATTTGACAATGGAGCAGTCCGTTTATCTCCTATTGATGGGTCACAGAGAAAGTTGGTAGTGAATGGACATCGCCTCGGGGTGTACCATACACCTCTGACTAAAGAGGAATTCTTGCAAAGGCTTGACAGTTTGGATACACAAAAGGTGGAAGAAATTTCCTCTTCCACTTCAAAACAATCAAGCATGATCATGGATTTCAAGAAAAAAATAGAAAAATACAAAAAAATAAAAAAAATAGAAAACAAAAAGATGAATAAATTCTGATTATGAATTCCTTCATGGGCATGATTTCAGGGAAATCATGAAATTCCTTCATGGGCATAGTCAGAATCAAGAAAAAAAAAGAGAGAAAAGGAGAGGTAAAAGAAAAAAAGAGGAAAAAAAAAAAAAAAAAAAAAGAGAGAGAAAAATGAATAACTCAGCAGTGAAAACCTTTTTCAAGGCACTACTGGGTTGGTATGCATGAAAACCAGTTTTTTGGCATGCATAACCTTGAAAATTTCTGAACCATCATTGTACAAATTCACCAACTGCACTTGTTTTGAAATGTTGCAGAAATTCTCAGCAGAACATCAACAGAAGCAGTCATATTTCAAAAACTTGCATTAACTTGTTTTAATCGGGTATATATTTCTTACATTTCTTCATTGTAAATGATTGGTATATAGTATATAACAATTAACCATTAGCATAAAAGATATCCATAAGAGTTGGCATACTTAAAACATGTTTTGAGAATGGGAATATTGATTTTTGCCTAATCTTCGAAACAAGAATGCCAAAAATAGTGCCTGCTATCTTCTTCAGACTAATTGTTGTGCTGTCTTCGGATTGAAATTGTCTTCGAAATGACAATAGATTGTTGCACTTCATCTTCGAAATGACAATTTGTCTTCGAATGAATGATTTGTCTTCGAAATGAAGCTTTGTCTTTGGAATGAAGCTTTGTCTTTAGAATGAAGCTTTGTCTTCGAAATGAAGCTTTATCTTCGGAATGAAGCAGGATTTGTCTTCAGAATGCAGCAGGATTTGTCTTCGGAAAGAAGATTTGTCTTCGAAATGAGGAGATATCTTCGAAATGAGGATTTGTCTTCGAAATGAAGACTCATCTTCGGAATGAAGTCATAATCTTCGGAATGAAGTCATAATCTTCAGAATGAAGTTTTGTTTTTGCAATAAATTATAATCTTCGGAAAGAACATTCAATGTAATATCTCCACGTGGCATCCAAGGAAGGAAAGAAATACAATCAAGTGAAAATTCTTTTGACAACATACGATAAAGGAACACGTGTCAGTCAGCATATGGTTTGTTTTTGCACCCATTTGGAAAATACCAGAATCATGAAGGACGTGACCAACCGTATGCCACCAATTTTTGATGCTAATAAACATGCACGTGAGAATCTGTAGGAAAAATAGAAAAACTAAAAGCGAGTAAGGTGGATCTGATGGCAAGGACATCTGCGCAACCATTGATGGACATGTGTTCGAAGCAAAAAAATAGAAACATGTGCCACTCTTCTTTCCAAAGACATATTTGCTAACGCAAAATTATTACGAAGTACAGTGCTCAGATTACGGTTCATTCCGAAGAACAAAAATAGAGAAAACCCTGCATGACACAAAAACCCTGCAAAGTTGCAAACACCGAAAATCAGAGATCCAACAGAGGAATAGTGGTAGAAGAGAGCAGTTTGTGACGAACCAAGATAGGAAAATGGGGCGAAAAACAAGAATGGAACCGACAGATACCACCCATCTCCGAGAAAATCCAGAAGTGGTGCAAATTTTTGAAGATGGAGGGCTTATGCCATTTTTGGATAAATTTAATGGGTCCTCTAAAGACTTGGCCGACATGTTCACCCACACGTTCAGAAACAACCGGGCACACGTTAACGACATGACTATTGAGGTAACCCCTGAAGTTTTGAGTCAAATTATTGAGCTGCCATTAGAAGGTCTTCCAATTTCTAGGTCTGGCAAAAATACATTGGTAAACACAATCAATCAATTTTTGGAAGAAAATGATAGGGCACCTGAGTATTTAACACATAATAACACATGCAAGGGGGTAAAAAGGGCCAGCCTGCAGGAACCCTGGGATGAAGTAGCCACATGGGTAATCAAATTTCTAACCTGTGAAGGGCAGTATGTACTATTGTCAAGGCATCACATAAAAATTTTAAATCATCTCAGACATGGTAGGCAACAACCGAGAGGTTAGGGTAAATCTTCCCCTATACTTGCACTAGGAATTAAAAAACATGGCAAAAAGATATCAGGAAGGAAAAGGAAGTCTTCGCCACCATGGTCTTATCAAACTAGTTTGCCAACACCATTTTAGAGGAAACCCTAGGAGCTTTGAGAGGTTTTACTCCACCTTAAATGATGTAATTTTTGGAGATGAGGATGAAGAGGAAGAAATAGATACTGCTGATGTTGTTGCAAAAGAAGAAACAACTGCTATAGAAAATGTTGCAGAAGATGTTGTAGAGGAAGCTACAGAAGATGCTACAGAAGCTATTGCAGAGACAGAAACACACCCAACAGTAGCAACAGAACACCTTGCTCCAGAACCTTCAACTTCACAAGCAAAAAGACAAAAGAAAAGAGGATCTGGAACTGGAAGCAGAACAAAAAAATAGAAAAAGGTCCATTTTTCCGAAGTTGCAACTGATTTGTCAGAACAGAGAAATGAAGCACCTAGCCCAACAGGGGAAGAAACAACAAGGGAAACAGAGGCATCTGAAACTAACCCCATAACCCCTACTGTCACCAAAAAATAGAGCAAAAAGAAGAAGTTTGCATCTGGAACTCGGAGGTCTACAAGACTCCACTTGAGGGAAATGACGGACCAGGTCATAGAACAAGAAGATGGACAAAGTAGTCCAGATGTCACAGAGATACAACCAGCCCCTGAAAACTTCCTAGAATTCCCTGAACAGATAATTGAGGAAGAGGCTGGGCAGGATAATCTGGAGGTGGCTACAGTTCAACAAGCCACAAAAATAGTAGATGCAATTATAGACAATTTCATAGAGCCTACTGAACAGGAGCAAACAGATGTTGCAGAGGAAGAACCAGTTATTGAGCAGCCTGCTATAGCTGACTTGTCTGCATCTGATTCTGAAGTAGAAATAGAGGAGGAAGATATCATAGAGCAGCTGAGAGCAGCAAGGAGTGTTTTCAAGACACAGACCAGATGGATTTCAGAGAAAGAAAACATCATTGAGATGCAAGAAAGAAAAATTGCAGAGTTACAGCAGGAAGTGGCAGAACTGAGAGAGAAGTTGTCACAGTCTAAAAAATAACCAACTGTATCCAATGATGAAGATGATTTGGCTCAAATGCTTGTGGATTTATCTAGGGCAGATGACTCTGCTGAGACAGACATAGGAGATCATTTTGAAGAAGCACATTTTCATTCTGAAGATGTGCCTTCTCATTCAAAAGCACCCTTTCATTCTGAAGATGCTTCAGAATTGGCAAAAAGCATAGCAAAAAACATTGGAGATGAGTCACCAGCACAGGAACAGTCCAAGCAGCAGCATGAAACAGATCAAGTAAGTACTCCTATTGATGTCCCTGTATTTCAAACTGTTACACCATCAGTAGAAGTAGCAGATAAGGGGGTGCAAGTAGAATTACTATCTGATGACAACCCAATAGAAATAGCACATAAGGGGGTGCAAGTAGAGTTATTGATGGATGAACAACCAGTGGAAGTGGCATAAAAAGGGGTTCAGATAGATCTGCTACCTAGAATTCCACCTGTAGTCAGACCACCTAATACTGTGTCCTTAGAACAATACAATGCAGACATAGCTAGCTAGATGATTAGGTATGAGAAGCTTGCCACTAAAACTAAAAAGTTCAAATTAGAAGCAAAACAGCTAGAAGCCAAGGAAACAGAAATTCAGGCATTGAAAGAAAAGGTGTCTGATTTATGTCAAATTGCTGAATTTTTAGTCCAATTCAGACGACCAGCCAGATTCTACAGTCTTATTCTGAAGGAGAAATACCTCAGATGGCAGGTCATGAGGATTAGTTCAAATCTTTCATATAAATTGGACACCACTATAGATTTCCTGGAAGCATACTTTGACAGCCCTTTTGAGCAAAAAAATCTCCTGTGTGAACTATTTTTACACAGTTTCTTTATTCCGAAAGAAGTAGAGTTTCATCCATAGATCTACATTGGAGATGTTCAATTGAGGGCATTCATGTCCACCTTGCAGAATCAGTTTTATTGGGACCAAGAAAAGAGGCAGAATAAGGAGATTGAAACAAGAGCTGAATTGTTAGTCAGAGCAATTCAGCCAAATCACCCCATTATCACAAGACAACACTTCACCATGATGAACAGGGATGATGTGAAGTGAATGTACTTGACAAACTTGAGGGACTGTGTGAACAGATTCCACAATTTTTGTAATGACAACTTTGTGCCAGCATTATCAGTCTATAGAAACAGGTGGGCTAAACTTTCCATGTCTTTGCAGAAAAGAGAACCCATTTCCCCCATCAACTTAGAATGGTCCAGAAGAAGGGCAGAAGGAGTAATACAGTTGATTGAACTCATGCAACATAATTGGATAGGTCTCAGATTTAGGCCTCCAACCATCATCACTCCAGTCCCATTCTACTTTGAAGAAGATGCCCAACTTGATGAACAATTTGAAGAATGGCTCAGGGACCTTCAGAAGAACAGGGGATTTTATACAGGCAAGAAGTTGTTCTATAGGTCATGGAATTTGACCATGGACATATGTGATTCCATAGCCCAACAAAATGCATGAGGACATGCATCAATATAAGTTGGGGGGGAAATGATGAGGCCTGGAAATGCCTCAATCATAACATGTTTTGAACACTAAAATTGCCTATAAAATCTTATGTTTAATCTAATATGCTAGTTAAGTTGATTCAATATGTTGTGTATTAACTATTTGCATGATGAATGTATCTGAAATACTATATTCTGATTTTTACAGATTTTTGTATAAGTTTTATGTTGTTTTGTTATGACTTGCTAAAATGAGATATGCTTAGATTAATAGCAACACTTCACTAATCATGTTTTGATATGTCTCAAGCATTCATTTTACCTAAATATGGCAACAATTCAAGGAAACTATTACTGTGCAGCAAAAACTGGGTTTTCCCATGTAAATTCTAGCCAGCTGCCAATGAATGGCAAGGCATGGAATTCACATGTGGAAAGAGATGAAGACCATTGGGATCTGATCCTGAGAAGTAACCCACATGAGAAATGTAGAGGAAATCATTTAAGGAGCCCACATTTGTTCATTTCAAAGTCTCTTCGAAATGAACAGATATCTTCGAAATGAGAAAACATAGTGTCTTCGAAATGAGCGGATCTTTAGAATGAGAACTGTAGTGTCTTCGAAATGAGCGGATCTTCGGAATGAGAACTGTAGTGTCTTTGGAATGAGTGGATATTTAGAATGAGAACTGTAGTATCTTCGAAATGAGCGGATCTTTGGAATGAGAATTGTAGTATCTTTGAAATGAGCCACTTATCTTCGAAATGAAAATAGAATGTGCTTTTTGACTTATTGACCGAATTCTGACACTGGAAAAAGGGAAATAAATATTGAAAAGGATAAAGGGAAATATCTCAGATCTGACTTTGCCGTCCTTGCCGACCAAAGCCACCATTTATGGAAAGATCAAAATATGATCTTCTTCTAGGATAAAAACCAGGAATTGTTGTAGCATAATAGGATTAGATCTTTTTAGCTTGTTAGTAAATCTTAGGACATCTATAAATAGGGCTCCCATTCAGGTTGAGCTAGTAGGAGGTAGAAGAAAGAAAGTAGTAGAGAGTAAGGGGAATAGAAGATAGAGAAATTAGTAATAGGTGATAATCAAAAAGTGACTGTTACAAGTCCTGTAACAATTTTCAGTAGCATTATTGTAATCATGTTTCTGAATCAATAAAAGTATATTATTTCTATTTCATATTGCTTGTAAATGAGTGTGATTAAGATCTAAAGAGAGAGAGACTCATACCTTCTTCTGGACAAAGAGGCTGGCCACTTCCAGACCTAGGAGGAGGACTAACAGCAGGTTTTTATTCTGATTTTGCTGTAGCATAATGAGTTGTAGAACTTGTCCTTTCATTCCTTTGTAAACAACTAATGATATTTGCAATCTTAGTTTATTTTATGTTTTGTGATTAATGATTTGGTTGTAATCCCCACTTTCAGCAAAGCTTTCAATTTATTGTAGACTTTCATTTCCAAAATTTACTGTTTTTTGTAATTTCTTGCATTTTATGTTTTGCTATCAACCCTTGCATAGAAGATTGACAACCTTCTATTACAGAGCCTTGAAAGTTTCATTTCCATGTTAGAATTAGATTTTCATTACTGCAAAAGTATTTAGATTTCCCTTCTGCAATTAGAATCAGACTTTCAATTCTACAACTGTTATTTCTGCAACATAATTAGGTCTCATTCTGCAATTGTAATTAGGACTTCATTTCTGCAGTTAATGATTAGTTTCCAATTCTGCAACTTAGATTAAGGTTTAATTCATGCAATTTAGATATAGGAATGTCCTAAAACCCCCCACACAATCGGTTTCACCAATAAAACCTGTTGCTCTAGATTGACCTAAGTTATAACCCTATTTACCCCTTCTTTCGTAGATAGCCTTGTACACAACCCTGGATTGACAAATTCATTGAGAATTAATGATGTGTATAATGACAATGCATCACCTGTCCATGTTTATAGGTCACGCCCAAAAACTCCTCAAGAGGCCTATGAGGAATTTGAGTGAGAAGAAGAGCGAGCTGAAATGCCCTACCAAGGTAGGGGGCACTATCCGGCTACCCCTCCATAGGCCTCAAGTTCCTCACAATTCACAATGGGAACAAACCAAAGAAGAGGAAATCAAATCCTCTGATGCATACAAAGCACTGCTAGAGCACTTAGAGTCTATGGAGACTAAGACTTCGGGGCCCCAAAAGCCCACCTTACGCCAACTCCGTAGTCACCCTGTGCATCCTTCAGTTCCGGCACCCCCATACCCCGACCACTTCAAAGTGCCTCAATTGGCAATTTTTAGAGGGGATGAGGATGCCCAAGAGCATGTAACAAGGTTCTTGAGTCAATGCTTTGGCATTCAGGACAATGATGCATTGCTTCTGAGAACATTTATAACCACGTTCATAGGCCCTACCTCGGATTGGTTTACCCAGTTGCCAAAGCATAGCATCAATAATCTAGACCAGCTAGTGGATGCGTTCCTTGAACGTTTTGCCTTCAACACCAAGAAGAAGGCATCCTTAAGTGACCTAGCTGGCCTTAAGTAGTATGATGATGAGACCATGGTCGCTTATGGGAATCGATGGAGGACATTGCTTTCAAAGCTACCTTACCTCCCTCCCATGGCCGACATGACTCAAATGTTTTCAAAGAGTTGCTTAAGGTCGATCTCCATGCTATTGTAGCTGCAGCAATATGCCACCCTCGAAGAAGCCCTGGCGCAAGCCAGGATAATTGAGGAGATCAAAATACAAGACGGTGAGATTGCCAAGCCGCGCAAGAAAGAGTGGCCCAAAAATGCTAAAACTGGGCCCACGCAACCGAAACCCATCGTGGTCAATCAGGTTGCCATAACTATACCAAAGCCTACACAAATGACACAGCCCCCAAAGGCTAATTATCAGGTAGTTCCTCTTGATAACTATGAAAAGGAAAATCATAAACAAGAGCAAAATCAGCAGCGTCGCCCTAGGCGACAATTCACACAATTCACGGAGTCTAGAGACTCCTTGTTTGACCGCTTGTTCATGGCAAACCTGATAAACTTGCTGAAAAGTCGACCCATAGACCCCAACATGCCAAAACCCAAGGGCTATAGGGAAGACTTATATTGTAGATTTCACTGGCAAAAAGGACACGAAATCTCCACTTGTTGGAAATTCAAACACTTAGTGCAGGACTTGATAGACAACAAAATGCTCATGGTAGATAGTCCCGTAGCACTGAGCAACCAACAGATGGAGGTCTTCAAAGACCCCCTGCCTACCCATGATGCGCAGGCAAAGACTTTACAAGTGAATGAGGTAACACAAAACTACCCCATGCAAGGATACGTAGGGATGATAAGCATCGTGACATGGAACAAAAGATACCCAAACATGGTCTCACCCACTGCAGCTACAGGAGATGTTCCATCAACGTCACAACCTCCACAACACCCTACGCAACCTCCCCCACCTAGACCAGTGGCCACGATTCGGACTAAACTTACTCAAATTTTAAGGACCACGTCGGCTAGGCTCTCCATTTATGAGCTCATCCAACAATCACCGCCCCATCGGGAGGCTCGATGGAGATACTCAAAGCCATTGAGCTACAACCCCATGAAGCCAACTCTTTCAACAATTTCATGGGACATGTGAGACAATGCACAGAACTAGTCATAACCTTCAGGGAAGATGAACTAAAACTGGTGATTGGTGATATGGTGGATCCACCCCTGCACGTCATTGCGTGGGTCAACGGGATTCCATTCAAGAGGGTGTTGTTGGACACTGGCTCGTCCAGCAACATAATCATGACAACGGCATTAAAACACCTTAAGCTGCCAACATCCCACATTGTGGCATCCACTTACACTCTTCGAGCATTCAACGACGCGTTATGCTCGATGGTTGGCACAATTGTCCTGCCCATCCAAGTAGGACAAAAGACCATTCCTACGTTGTGTCACATCCTTGAGGGTGAGATGGCCTACAATATCTTGCTAGGCCGGCCTTGGATCGGGGACATGAAGTGTGTCCCTTCGATAGCCCATCAATGCCTCAAATACACATACGAAGGGCAAGTACATGTAGTCCCAGCGGACTTAGAGCCCTTTAAGTTTTGCAATGCGGTGCAGCTGATGCCACAATCGACCCTCCCATCGACACATTTGGACTTTCAATTGAATCCATCCACACAGGGTCCGATTCCACCTACATCCTCACTGTTGAGTCCCTCAACTCACCAACCTGACCCATCTTCATCGTCTTTTCCTTCACCAATGATGCCACCTATGGTGGCCACACCGAAGGACAATGGGAAGAAGCCCCTAGAGGAGGTACCACCATTAGTCTCAACCATCTCTACCGAAGAGGTGCCCAGCCGAATGGAAGTCGAGACACCTGGTTCACCCAACATGGAGTGGACTCAGGGAGAACTCCCATTCCCTCCCCTTCAACCATCGATGATTACCATTGAGATGGCCAATACGGGCCTAGGGGAGTACCTAGTGTGGAACATTGTGGCAACACCCATGCTCGAATCCATGCAAGACATGGGGAGACCTCGCCTCCCCATCGACACTATCGTCCCTTTAGGCTACCCACCAAATCAGACCAATTTTGTATATGGGGGCCTCGAGAATGGCATTGAACCCTACCTACAAGAGGAAGAGGATGAAGAGCCATTTTCTGAGAATGTTGACTATCTATCCAACCCGGACTTCACCTTGAAATACCTAGACCAATGTAATTGGCATGGATATGGATTGGGCAGATACGAACAAGGAATGCACATTCTTTGTCAACCGAGATACCAGATGCAATATGATAAATCAGGAGTAGGGTTCAACCACCCTTTGCCCCTCGACATCTTGGTAGAAACCATGCAAGGCCTAGGTCTAGGCAATAGGGATGGGTTGGCACAAGATCCATATGCCAATCCCAACACAACATACACATTGGGGGATTATCTCCCATTGTTAACAACAAACCTTGTTGACCTCAACAACCCCTCCCCTTTGATCGAGGAAGGGGAAAGTTCAAGAAGTAACCTCCAAGAGGGATATGAACAAGATCAAGGGGGGTCTTCTGAAGATGAGTCAGATTATGAGGTAGCACCTTGGGACCCTTTTGAGTCCGATAGCAATCACTCGCAGGTGACACCCATTGATGACTATCAGGAGAACTTCATGGCAATGTTCCCCTTTAATGTTTCGATCGGGCAATTGCTACCTCCAGAGAATCCAGCCCTCCCGTAGAGAGCGGAACAACCCAGAAGGGACCAAATCAACTTGCTCGAACAAAATGAGCCTCCCATGCCGGCCATAAGGCCAAGTGATCCATCGAAGGAAGAAGATCCAAATATCTTCTTCAACATCGACTACCTGCGTGCCAAATTTCTGGTTTTCATAGAGAGTGAGGATAGTGATCAAGAAATGCCTAGTGGGAGGCTATACCAGCCAGAGGGGCACATAGTTGTCGGAGCCAATGAAGGCCTATGGATCTTCGATAGTGACTATGAGGATGAGACTGAGATGGCATATCTCAACCATATGAGGCAACAGGAATACCCCATAGACATCGATGATATGTTTGAACATCTAAATATGGGACCAAGGCATAGGTGGCATTTAAACCAAGTAGAGTTAAACCAAGTGCTTCATCCACCACTTCGGGCATACAGGGAGCACCTCCCACCTAGAGACCCTATAGGGCCATCAGTGCCAAGGGTAGACCCTATCCTTCTATCCACACATAGGGCCGATCCTTTTGTGCCAGTACCCACAGAGCCAGATCCGGGGTACAAGGATCACCAAGGATGTCTGAATCAACACCCACGTGGCAATGGAGACCAAATTCATTCCATCAACATGATCTCCATTGATTTAACCACCCCCATCCACAATCCAGCCGATCCAACATGACCATTGTATCTAGACCTAGATGCCATAGACTAGGATCACACTGACTCACCACCATCCCCATCAGAGTACTGGCCTTGCGGTGAGATGTTTCATTTCACCCCAGGATAGACTCAGGATATCTTCCATGCTGAAGAGGAACCCGACATTCCCAACATAGATCTAAATTCAGCAAATGATATCCACCTGATCCCAACTCCACACCAGTTGGAGGACGGATCCCACATGTCAGTCGAAGAGACGATTGACGTAGACATCGGTTCTGATCCAATGAATCCACAAATCATCAAGTCAGGGGTAAGTTTATCCCCCGAAGAGCAAGCCGATTACATTGCCCTTCTCAAAGAGAAGAAGGAGGTTTTTGCATGGTCCTACAAAGACATGTCGGGGCTAGACCCGTAGCTAGTCACGCATAATCTAACACTTGATCCGAAAGTCAAGCCAGTCAAGCAAAAGCTACGTAAGATGCACCCAACAGTGGCCTTAATGGTCAAATATGAGCTACAAAAGTTGTTGGATGCACAGTTTGTCATCTACGTAGATTACCCACCATGGTTGTCCAACATGGTACCCATCAAAAATCCTGATGGGAGGATTCGCATATGCACCAATTTTTGAGATTTAAACAAAGCGAGTCCCAAGGATGATTTCCCCTTGCCTAGCATCGATGCATTGGTAGATGCTACAACAGGCCACAAAATGCTTTCCCTCATGGATGGTTTCTCGGGATACAACCAGATTCGTATCAATCTCGATGATCAACTAAAAATGGCGTTCACGATGCCTTGGGGGACATTTTGTTATAAGGTCATGCCCTTTGGCCTTAAAAATGTCTGGTGCCACCTACCAACGCGCTATGACATACATCTTCCATGATCACATGCATAAAACTTTGGAAGATTATATGGATGATTTGTTGGCCAAATCTCTTTTGCGCCAAAATCATCTCGATGACTTACGCAAGATCCTTGATCGCCTCATCGAACACAAGGTTAGGCTAAACCCCAAGAAGTGCGTATTTGGCGTCACATCTGGAAAACTCTTGGGTTTCATAGTCTCAAAATGAGGCATCGAGGTAGATCCAAATAAAGTCAAGGCAATCCTTGAAATGCTTCCCCCAACCACCATAGAGCAGCTCAGAAGCTTGCAGGGTAAGGTCACGTCGATCAAGCGCTTCATAGCGTAGTTATCCGACAAGTGCCGACCCATGAATAAATTATTACACAAGGGGGTAGCATTTCATTGGGATGACGAGTGCCAATCAGCCTTCGATGACATCAAACAATACTTGGCTTCGCCACCAGTATTGGCACCACCTAGACCAGGAGTGTCATTCTATTTATACATCTCAGCTACTGAGGTGGCACTGGGTGCCATGCTAGCCCAGAAAAATGAATTACATAAAGAACAGGCTAATTATTATCTTAGCCGCACCCTGGTCAGTTATGAACTTAACTATGCATACGTTGAGAAGCTATGCTTGGCGGTGGTATTTGCCACCAAAAAGCTATGCCATTACATGCTGAGCAATACGACGTATGTTGTGTCTAAGGAGAATCCATTGCGGTACATGATGAGTCATACTTATCACAGTAGTCACACGGCAAAATGGATCATGTTGTTGATGGAGTTTGACATCGAATTCATTGGACAAAAGTCCATCAAAGGTCAAGTCATCGCCGATCAACTAGCAGAGGCTCCTCTCGAAGATGATCAGCCTCTGACCGTAGAGCTGCCCGATGATGGGGTCTTCCATGTCTCGGAATCGCCGATTCTGATGAGCCTGAGTCACAGGCCGACATAACCTTATTTTTTGATGGTTCTAAATGTGAGCAAGGGGGTGGCACGGGAATCATGTTTTTCACACCGCAAGGGGCTCCAATGCCTTTATCATTTAAACTTGATTTCTCATGCACCAATAACAATGTTGAATATGAAGCCTTGCTCATAGGTCTTCAGACAACCATCACCATGAACATCAAATGCTTGAATATCTTTGGTGATTCGTTGTTAATTGTCAACCAAGTGAAAGGGGTATTCCAATGCAAATGCCCAATTCTGTAGGCCTACAAAGCCCTTGTGGATAAATTCTTGGCAAATCTTGAATGGTATGACATCGAGGCACTCCCTCGATCATCGAATCATTTTGTGGACACTATGGCCTCCTTGGGGTCACTAATCCCGCAAGACATTTCTGGTGAGATGACAACCATTCAAGTCAAAATGTTATCGCAATCCATGATGGAGCGTGCAAGCTCTGACATAATGCTAGGAATCCACCTGATCCAGATTGAACCATCTCAGGATAGGTTCTCTCGAATCCATGATAGTCTGAATCATGCCAACTGGGGGTCTTTGTTCTCTCCAACCCCTCTTAATAGCAACACAACGCTATTTTTACAAGTTCTTTCCCGCTCAGCTTTTGCTAGGGATGAACTTCAAGAGGGATCGACCATTCATACCATCGAGGTTTTTGATCAGCAGGATTGGTACACACCCATAAGAGACTATCTCAAGTTAGGTAGCCTCCCACTTGGATTGTCACATGCCACAAAAAGATCATTCAAATAGAAAGTGGCAAAACATGTCTTGCTAGGAGACATTTTATACCATCGAAGCTACGAAGGAATCCTCCTCCATTGCTTGGACCAGTAGGAGTCCACTTGGGCGATCACCCAAGCGCACGATGGTACATGCGGTGGCCACTTCAGTGGTATGGCCATCGCAAAGTGCATTCTTTGCATGGGCTATTATTGGCCATCTTTAGAGCGAGATTGTTGCGCATATGTGCGGAAGTGCATGAAGTGTCAACACCATGCTAACTTGACACACGTACCTTCTCAGGCCTTGCAACCGATCCAATCGGCTTGGCCATTTTTATAGTGGGGCTTAGATCTCATCGAAAAGATCTCCCCTGCATCGTCAGGTCATCACACATTTATCATAACGGCCACAGAGTACTTCACTAAGTGGGTGGAAGCAATTCCGCTTACCTCTACGACTGGGCCCCGCATTGCGGAGTTCATTTTACATAACATCATATGTCATTTTGGTATTCCATCCAAGATCATCTCGGATAATGGGACGTCATTTAAGAACAAATATGTGCATGCTTTGACAACAAAGTACAAAATTCAGCACAATTTTTTGACACCTTATTATCCGTAGGCAAATGGGCAAGCAGAGGCGTCAAACAAAATGCTAGTTGCCATCCTTAAAAATATGGTCATAGATAGTCATAAGGATTGGCACATCCAAATACCACTTGCCCTATGGGCTTATCACACTAGCATTCGGATGCCCACTGGGGCAACTCCATTTTTGCTAGTGTATGGCTCCGAGGCAGTCATGCCTCTCGAGTTGGAAATACCCTCCCTATGCATATCAATGCAAGAGTTCATCGATGATGACACTGCATGGTAGGCCCGGTTAGACCAGCTTACGTTACTCGATGAATGATGCATCAATGCTCTCGAGCATTTACGTATCTATCAAGAGCGACTTAAGAAAGCATACAACATGAAAGTTCACCTGAGGGACTTTCAGGTCGGTGACCTGGTCTTAAAAGAGAACCAACAAAATTCTAACTTGCCACCCCATTTAAGGGACAAGTTCATGGAAAATTGGTTAGGTCCTTATGTAATCGATAGTAAAATAGGACCTGGAACATACCGGCTCACCTCTCTTGAAGGAATCAAGGAACTAGAACCCTTGAACATCAGTCATTTGAGGCCATTCAACATTTAGAGAGCCATGGCCCACTCCAAAAGCCCCAAGGGTTCCCACAATCGCTTGGTCACCAAAATGCCCCAAAGGTATCTATAATCCCTTTGGTCAAACCAAAAGCTCCAAGGGTTCTCACAATCGCTTGGTCAACCTAAAAATGCCCCAAAGGTATCTATAATCCCTTTGGTCAAACCAAAAGCTCCAAGGGTTCTCACAATCGCTTGGTCAACCTAAAATGCCCCAAAGGTATCTATAATCCCTTTGGTCAAACCAAAAGCTCCAAGGGTTCCCACAATCGCTTGGTCAACCAAAATGCCCCAAAGGTATCTATAATCTCTTTGGTCAAACCAAAAGCTCCAAGGGTTCCACTTGGTCACCAAAATGCCCCAAAGGTATCTATAATCCCTTTGGTCAAACCAAAAGCTCCAAGGGTTCCCATAATCGCTTGGTCAACCTAAAATGCCCCAAAGGTATCTATAATCCCTTTGGTCAAACCAAAAGCTCCAAGGGTTCCCACAATCGCTTGGTCAACCAAAAATGCCCCAAAGGTATCTATAATCCCTTTGGTCAAACCAAAAGCTCCAAGGATTCTCGCCATCGCTTGGTCACCCAAAATGCCCCAAAGGTATCTATAATCCCTTTGGTCAAAACCTCCAAGGATCCGTAAGAATCACTTGGTCCACACCCATTCGGGTTAAACCACCATAACGAATATTCAAAAACAACAGATAATCAAAAATAACAAAAAAATTGCATCTCACTTTCATGCATAATCTTAAAAATCAAACACAAAAAAAGTTGCATTAGGCATCGCATACATACATTGCATATTTGCTGGTCATACATGTCAAACGCACCATAGACTGTAATTACTCGGCAATTCCATCATTTTCCACATTTGTCCATTTTGTAAATGATCCAACAAGAATAACGCCATTCTCATTTTCACCATATCATAGTCAGTTGTCTTCTAATGTCTTTAGGGTTTTCGTCATTCAGTTGTCTTTAGATTTCTAGTCAAATGTTGTACAAAGTCAGACCGATTTTTACAAGGTAGAGTTTTACTTGGATCATGCCTTGTTACATAGCATCCCAACACAAGCTTAAAACACATAAAAATTCCCAAGTTGTGTGAACGAAAGACGAAACCTACAAAGTGGTCTAGGGTACCTTGAGAAAAAATTTTATCTTGCTCATCCCCCTGTGTGAATGGTTCAAGAATGCTGAGAATTGACAAAAGGACAAGCTCTTCCCCATCCAATTCCCCAAAATAAATAGTGGTTTTCACCACTATCAAAAATCCCAAACACCCTTGATCCCTAAATTCGTAAGGATTCGTACTACACGTCCCTGAGAAGGATGGGTAGTCATCCCCAAGGCCTAAAGGATCAATACCATTCCAAAGAAAAATCCCAAAAGTTCACCATCAAAATTCCCAAACACCTTTGATCCCCAAAGTCGTAAGGATTCGTACTACATGCCCCTGAGAAGGATGGGTAGTCATCCCCAAGGCCTAAAGGATCAATGCCATTCACAAGCCAAAAATCCCACAAGCTCAACTTTGAAATCAAAATTCAAAATCTAAATCCTCAAAAAGCAACAATAAAAAATAATAGTGGTTATCACCACTACTCAAACCCCTTGCTCAAGAGAAGAAAAAAAACTCAAAATAAATAGTGATTTTCATCACTATATGTGAGAGCAAGTATCCCAACAAATTGAACAACCGAAAGATGTCTGAGCTTGAATCCTTAGAATTCTCAGAATTTGAAAAACCATTTAGGTGATCCTCATTACGGGTTTGGTGGATAGCCTACCTGGCAATGGCGGTATCCTAAATGCATGACGATATGTCTATCACATTAGCTTTGCATGTGTGTAGACCAATGTTTGCATGTGGATGAGCTAGCTTATGGTATCCTAGATTGCATCATAGATTAATCCTACTAAATACAACAAAGGAGTTAGTGGAGCTAATTAGGTGATCCTCAGTACAGGTTTGGTGGACAGCCTACCTGGCACTGACGGTATCCTTACGAATACCACATAAACGAACTCAATCGCACACACAGGGATGTGAAATAACTTGGTCAAACTCAAGTCTGATTCGTACCTTGTTCGAAAGTCTTGTAAGATAATGTACAGTCTTGACTAGTTAGTTAAAGCATCTGAGTCTCAGAAAAACCTTAACTACATTCTAAAACAATTGTTGTATATTTCATTACTTACATCACCATCAAAAAATACAAAACAATTATTACAAATGCAAAAGTTATTCCATAAAGCAATCACATAGTACAAAAAGCTAGTAAATCCTGTATAGTCTATGGTGCCACCACTTGTATACCAACAAATCATTCCATCCATTCCATATGCATACATCTATATCATATAGTTAAAATCATCCATAGTCATAATAGCATATGCATACATCAACATAAATAAATGTGCATAAAGAACAATAAACCATGACAAGTATATAATCAAACCAAAAAGAGTCATGTATATATATCAAGTCAAAATGCCCTCAGGCTACAATAAGAAGGTCCTCTGACCTCACAAAAACCAAAAACTCAAAATCCCCAAAGCCTAGGGAGTCGGCCACCATGATCACGTAGGATCGGTGCGACTGGAACTACCCCTAGTAGTATGGGTCCTATGGGACCTCTCAGGGTGGCTGCTACCAGCCCTCGCACCCTGCCCACCAACACTACCCTCACCTAGCCACCTACGATGAGATGATGTAGACTACTCAGTCTCACTACCTCTCGTACGATGTGATGAACCACCTCCATCAAGCATAGGCAACTATCCATCGAGGTGGACAACCTCTATCTCTAACTCTATCCGGTATCGACCCCACTCCATATCTCGTTGGTGATACACAACCAATGCACTATCCCGTTATGCCAACTGAGTCCGTAGGAGATCCCTCTCCTGCGTTACCTCCACCAAAGCATCTCTATGCTCCTCCTCCCATCTCCGTAGGAGACCCTCCAATCATGCTATCTCAGCATGAAGCCCAACCTCCACATCCCCTGAGATAGCCTGAGGCATGGGCACCTCCGGGATGGCCTGCTGCTCTAGCACCCACTACTCTAGGACATCCTGTACATTCGGCTACTCTAAAACCCCCAAATCATCTCCATCATCGATGAAGTCATCGACCTCCACCATGTCAACATCATCAAGCGGAGCCCCCAACCCTCCATCGGTGCCTCTGCACCCCCACCTCCTATTGTTGTAGTATCCATGCCTCCTAGAGGCCCCTCACTCTGCCATCACCGCATAATCCACCATCGATCATACTCTATAGTCACCCCAACATCGTCCACATTGGGTACATCAATAACTACATCGGACCCCTCACCTAGTTGCTCAATGGTAGGCCATACTAGAGTCTTCTCATCACCATGATATCGATAGATCAAGGGATCACCAGGAAATCCCTGGTGCACCCCAAACTATCATATCACCCAGACATATGGGAAGTACTCCTACTCTATCCCATGCCACCCAATCAACCATCTACCCCTATGCACATGCCAGAGCCACTCTCCAGCCTCAGGCTAGGCTGGACAGTCCTGGTATAGCCACTAGAACACCTACCCTGGCACTAGATGAGAGAAGGCATCAGTATAGTGACCTACGTCACCTGCCCATCATCGACTCTATCCATGCTCCTCTGACCTCCACCATAAATTGGCATATCCAATTTCTTGATCCACCATCTCACCTCGGGTGGTCCAAGGCAAACCCTATGGCCGCTCCATAGCTATGTGCTGCCACCCCCAACACTGCAAGAGATAGCTGCACCCGATCCCCTTCCACTTTCGACAGCGGACCTCGTACAACTCATCGTACAACTATGCCAATAACGTCTGACCCCATCTCATAATAAGTGGAGCTGATGTAGGACACTCCACCAATGTGAAAACCAACTCAAGCAGGTTCCAAGGGAACCTCACACTCGAGGAGTCAGGAAGTAGCATATTGGAGATGAGGGTCATGATCAAAGCATGCCTCACCCCTAATACGCCCTTCTCCAGCCACCACCGCACCAGAATACCGCCTATCTGGCAGTCAGCCTCTGCCCTCTCCACAACCCTCTCCACCCCCCTCTCCATCACTGGACCAAAACATCATGTCAATACCATTGTCCGCTGGTCACGGTGGGTCATCCGGATAGGCAGTCCATCTATCGAAATCCATAGAATCTGATACACATCCTCTAGAGTAACAGTCATCTCCCTTGTTGGGAGATGAAAAGTGTTGGTGCGGGGATCCCACAGATTGATCAGGGCAGTCAAATATGCCCGATCCCCCACCACAGGCTCCAGACGCATCACGTGCTTGAGCCCAAGGGCATCAAGCCACTCCCAATCCACAACTGTCAGGGCATCCCGGGCATCAGAGAAAATAGTCGGCTAGCGGTACCGACTCTTCACAACCTGAAACAACAAAATAAAATGAAAAAAGATATTAAGTACATACTTAATATAAACAAAAACATTAAAATAAAATATAACAATGACAACATACATGAAAATAATTGTACAATCAACAAAAAACAAAAAAATCATATTAGGGTTTCAACCTTAATGTGAACGAAAAAAAAAAAAAAAAATATTAGGGTTTCAACCTTAATATGGCAAAAAAAAAAAAATAAAACATATTAGGGTTTCAACCTTAATATGAAAAAAAAAAATAAAATATTAAAACCTTAAAAACAAAATAAAGCGAACAAACATTTTATATGTGAGTTTTAAACTTCATATAAAACATGCACGAATAATAGGCAGAGAGAAGGAACATCATACCGGTCTCACCTCGGCTCCTCCACTCGAAGATCTGGTTCTCGCACTCATGATGTCCATGAAATTTTAGTAGCGCTCCGCTACGCACACTCGCACTCCTCCTCCTCACTGCTCCAAATTGCCAAGAAAAAAATATTGCAAATGAGCCCAAAACCTAGTTTTGGTCCTTATATAGGTTGTTAGGCCTGTAATCGTTCCACCCTAGGATGAGCACTCTAGTTAGCGCTCATCCCACCCTAGGATGATTACAAAATTGGTATTCGTCCCACCCTGGGACGATTACAGAGCAAGAAATAAAGCAACAAAAATTGCATCCAAAAAATGCACCAAAAATAACAATAAATCTGTCGAACAAAGGTGCCTTTGCACCTGACATTCATGGCATGAAAAACTATCGTCGGGGTCACAAATACTCACTATCCTACTCCCTAAGAAGGCTAGCATAGCCGGACCGCTCCACGGGAAGGAGGATTTTTGATAATTTCTACCCCAATAGGCGTCAAAAAAAGGGTCAAAACCCACCAAAAATAGGTCCGATGGTTGGAAAACTGCAATAAGCGTTCAACGAAAACAACTGAAGGCACCCTTACAAACATCATCTTGGGTCAAGCGACTCATCGCTTTTCTCATTTTTGGTCATTCCCTCATCGATTCGTCGCTTGAGGGGGTAGTCACACTTAGTCACCAATCAACAAATACACACCCAATCAAGGAAATGGCATGCATTCAAAGAATCATTGACAAAGACAATCACGCTCCTGCTTGGGGCAGCAAACAAGCAATAATCATAGGCTAAACAAACACTTGGCATTCTGGAAGCATGAAGAAAAGGTTCCTCGGACAAAAGGTTGTGCCCTTTGCCTATTCATGACTGAACAATGTCCAAGATCAAGTACACCTCACTGAAAAAGGTTACACTTGAGTTAAGCTCCTTAGCTCGTCAGAAGCAAGGATTCAAGAATGCGTGCCCTTTCCATACTTGGGGCATCAAAATTTGGTTAGGTTACTGAGAAACCCTAATCATTAAGTGCTTTGGTCATCTATTTTTGCTCAACACTATGCCACACACAACGCATCCCAAAAAGGGGCATCTGTAGACACCAAAACAACACCAATCCGATTATGTGACTACAAGCACTGACCGAATTGGCATACATACCCCCTAGGGCAGCCTCCAGAGGTTAAACAGTGGTCCTAACCACTCCCAAATCAGTTTTGGAAGGTCAGAGGTCAGTTTTGCACCTTTTAAGCACTTTGCTCCCTATTCGTCCCACCCTGGGACGATTAGAATCCTATTCGTCCCACCCCGGGACGATTAGCAGCAATCGCTCCAGGGTGGGACGATTAGCAGGTTTGACTGGAAAAAGTCAAACCTTGACAAATGGCAGCCCAAATCCACCACCTAACTCCGCCTTCAAGGCATGGGATTGCGAGGGAACGTTTCAAATCATGGAGGCCTCAATCAAGGAGGCCCTAATCAGGGAGGAATCTTCTCTCCCCCAAAAAGGCATAATGAGCCAAGTGGCGCCCTCGCATGCGCATTCAAAGGAGACCCTTAGGTCTATAAAAAGGTGAGCCTCCTCACCCCAAAAAAAGAATAGAGCTGGAGCATTTGGAGCAACGAAGTGCTGCCAAACTATACCCCCATTCCTCTTTGTGCTTCCTACATCCCTAATCTCTCTCTTCTGGAAGAGAGGTTATCGGGTGAACACTAGGAACGCAATCCAGATCCAAAAACCCAAGCAATCAGCCACAATCCCACCCCAAACTCATCGACACAACCCCCTAGGAAGTTTTGGACCCATCCCACTTGGATTGGTGTCAAAACTAGGCCCTAAACGGTGGGCGTCCCACCCCGGGCGCCCCCAAACTATTGCAGTCCTAATCGCCCCACCCCGAAGTGATTAGAAATCTGTGCATGGTTTTGCTACTATTCTTTTTGCATTCTTTTATATCTAATGTACTTATGTTGTTGTCCAAATTTCATTGCTTTCTGACATGATTTGACCTGGTTTCTGTCATTTTATGCGTCTACTAACCTACAGGGAGCGCCTTCGGATACAAGATAACCTAGGTAGAATCTGCCAAATCTGACCTTCTGGGTCATCTCAAAATGTTGTTTTTAGTCTAACCACAAGTTTGCAGGAGTTTTGGAGGCCTCTGGGCAGGACATTTGCAAGGTCACTTTTTGCAGGTTTTACGACAGTCCCCAACGTCCCACCCCAGAGCGATTAGAAATATGTGCATGATTTCCTTACTATTACTTTTGCAATATGTCCCAGATGATATCCTAATGCCTCTGTTAAATTTTGAACTCATTCTGACATGATTTGACGATCGTTTTATTATTTTATGTATTAACTAGCTCGTAGGGCGCCCCTGTCACATACAGGAGAATCTGGGTAGGATATGCAAATTTCGAGCATCTGGGTAGTCTTAGAATTACATATAATGCCTAACCCATGAGTTTCAGGTGATTTGGATAAGCATAGGTGGGACATTGGAGCGCTCACTTTGGAGAGGCCCCCGACGGGCAAACGAGCATAACGGGGCCGTCCGACGCCGCTTCGATGCAAAATCAGGTGATACCAATTCTAGAAGTTGTCCTTTACATTTATATATCATTCTGTAATCGATTTATCAATCTTATCACTGATATCCCACAAGCGCCCGCTGGAGGCCTTGGGGATTGCATGTTTTTCTAGATACGCATATGCTATTAACGATTTGTTGTCTTTCTATGCATAGGATCTCACCACCAGGAATACTAGAGGGGCAGCAAGGAATGACGAACACATGGACACAAGCGGCGGCAACTTTTAGCCCGCCCACTTCGAATGTGGGCACGCGAAAGACGCTGGAAGCGTACCGTCCGATCTTGGAAGCGCGGCTTCTTTCGGGCATCCATTAATGTAACAAATTGTATCAAATGTTCTGAGCCCTAGAGGGGGGATGTATTGTAATCATATTAAAAGCAATATCAATAAAGGAGGCCCCGCTTTGTTTGCTCACATCTCGTTTCTGCGTCATTTCCTTCATGCATTGCTCATCGCATTCGTAGGACTTAGCATCTATATCTATTTTTGTTTGCATCATATCGGTACGCCATTTTTCTGCATGCTTTCATCTCCATGCCTATTTTACCCATGCATGATGGAATATAGAACCCTATAGAACATTTAAGGATGTTTAGAATAGCATGCCATGATATCATATATGATGATATGTTGTTACTAAAAATGTTCCCTAAGATACTTGGAGGTATGGCTTTGGAATGGTAATATTAAATTTTTTTGAGGAAATAACTAAATTATTTTTTCAATAATTTGGAGCTTATGTGGAGAAAGGAGCAACTCTCCAAGATTTATACCTTTTAAATCAAGCAAAGGATGAAATTTTTACAGACTTTTTATCTCAATGGAGTTTAGTTGGATGGTTATGATACACCCCACATACTCGAGATGTGTTGGAGATATTTATTGCTACCTTGTAAGAGAAAATCTCATATGCATTGGAAACAACAACCATTATGTATTTTGAACAAGCAATAGATCTAGTAAGAAGAGTAGAGAAGGTCCTTATAAGAAGAGACCAAATCAAGTTAAGAAAAGAAGAGAAAAGACTGATAAAAAATCCATATAAGATCAAGCATGTAGTTGGTGATTAGGTAATGGATATTAGACCAAACAACAATATTAATACAACTAGTACCTTCTTGAGACTCAAAACCCCCTTTCATCAATTCTTAAGCAATTTCTTGAAGCTAAGATGATCGAACTACCTCCCATAAGATAACCTGATATAATGATAGTTTGGTATAAACCAAACCAATACTTTAATTATCATAGTGCGGATGGGCACATGATAATTCAATGCAATAGGTTGAAACATGTGATTTAGGACTTAATAGACAAGGTTCATCTTGTTCTATATGACTCCCAACCCACTCCTAATTATAAACCTCCAGGTGATAAACCTTCAACTCAATAAATACCCACAACTAACCATGATATGGGGATATTCCAAAATCCCCTATCCAATCATGAGAAATAGACAACTAACCAAGTATTTTATAATAATGTACCCCCTACAACAACATGGTCGATATGATAGCAGCTACCACAATATTATATGCTCAAATTCAACAACTTCAACAATAGATAAGTTCCACATCCAACCAACCCTCTAGACCACCCTCAGTTCTTAAGAGCACCCAAAAAGGAGTACAAGTATATAAAAACCAACCTTAGTGTTGAAACCACAACCAAAGGTCTCCTTTAATCTCCAATAATAGTTAAGTAATGCACCTATCAAGATATCCCTCGTAGAGTTTTTATAGACCTCCTCTATTCATAGGGAAACCTTGATGAAGCTTCTACATCAATAATATGTCCCAAAAGACCTTCCCCCTAGTAACATTGCCAATGTTGTAGGTACTCTTGGGATAAATCACATATATTTTTATGAATTATGATCTTCCTTCCTCAAAATTACAAGAGGATTCTCCCCTTTACATTATTGGATATATTGGAGAAAATTGCATCAAGAGGATATTGGTGGGCAATGGTTCCTCCCTCAATATATGCACTTATAAATTCTTTCAAATTTTTGGACTTAGGAAGGAAAATTTAACCAAATCTAATGTCATCATAAAGGCTTTCAACAATGAGTCCCAAGAAGCCTATGGCATCCTATCCCTTTCCCTTAGGATAGGACCCAATATCTTAGATACTTTATTTTATGTAGTATCTTGCCCAACATCTTTTAATCTTCTTCTTGGATGCCCTTAGATTCATGCAATGAGTTTTTTCCCTTCTACTCTTTATCAATGTATAAAATATGAATTTAAGAATCCACTTATCACCATCTCATGTGATACTCATCCATTCCAATATTATTTAATGTTTGAGCAAGCCCAATCTAAAATAAATTTATATCAATTTTTTTCTATTCACAACCTTTCCTTATTTTGCTTCTTCTTTTCATCATCCTTCTTCATCATCTAAAATCACCAAGGAGTTTGAAAACTTCAGAATAAGTAAGGAACCACCAATTATAATCCCATCACAAGATCAAGCCAATTAGCTAGTTGATAATCCTCTTATAGATTTAGCTCAGCTACCACCTTCACCTTGAAATATGGGTTTGCCCCATAAAAAATGTGAAGCAATACACATAGGTATGTGTACCTTTGTCTATGTGGGAATGTTCCATGAAGAAAATATTTGTGGTAGAAACCCTTCTCTAATAGAGATAATATTTTCCCATTATTACCTATCTAATGACTACCCACTTCATAAGCAAATCCTATTCATTATGAAATATGAAGGTAAGGGTTAGGGACCACAACAATGAGGCATTCAAGAACCTTTGGAAGTTTAATTTTGGCCTGGTAGATGTGGCATAGGCTACATCCATAACAAAAACCAATGCCTACCTACTATATATGATCAAGGTTGAGAAGAGGATGAATTCACCAATGCCTACCTACTATAGAACGTTCCATGAAGAAATGATTTGTAGATGAATTCATGGATCATCAAGGCTTAGAGTGGAGTAATGAGGATGATGGACCCCCTTATCTCTCTAATATATTGTTATGCAATTTGATAACCCTAGTTCACCCAAAGTTAATAGCGACTCCTATAGAATATTCTAAGGGGAACAAATTTAGTATTTTTGGGTTTTTACTCTCAAAACCTTAGTTTTGATCTGACTTTTGCAATGTCAATCTTTAACCATATTTGATTTTTTTTTTGCCTACCCAAAAACCCTTGAAACCTCCTATAAATAGAAGGATTGGACTCCATTTTTAGAGAGACATCTATCATCATGAATATCATAACCAATCAATCTATGCTTTTGGAATACTTTTTTGTTGCAATGCTTTTTGTGATTCATTTACATAGTGGAGGGGCCTTGATGATAGATCATGTACAAGACTTATCTTCTAGAGAAGGAGAGGTCTACCATTTTGGTTGTTGCCTTCACTCTTTTATTGCTCTTTTTCTTCCACCATAGGCTAATCAAGTTTTTCTTGCATCATTAGTTTTCTTAGATCATTGATTTTCTATTTTTTATCACATTCCCTGCATTCATAAGACTAGTTTAAATCTCTATTAAAAATTCATGGCCCTTCTGTATGAGGCACATATTTTGTTAAACCCCAAGTTTCATCACTCTTTCCATTTTTTCTAATTCATAGTTACCCATTACATGGCATAAATTTAGTTGTAAGGATTTAGGGGCAAGTTTCTTGTCCCCAAAACTCTTGTCTTGTCTCATGCATGTTTGCATTTTTATTAACACCTCTTATGTTTGCATTCTATTCTACTACATTTTATTTGCTTTTTTCCAAAGGTCAAAAATTGCTTTTCATTTTGAACAGACAACTAAAAGGACCAAGGGGGATTGACTACTACATCTCCAAGCTTAGTCTCACAACAGCCTAAGCAGGCCCTCATACATTGATCATTTTTTTCAAGTTTTTGTTGTTGATTTATAGGCCTACCTGAATTCACGATCATGACTTTCAGGGCATAAATTAGGCTACAATCAACCACTGGATAGAGTAAGTGTTCTTATAGATATTTTAGGTTTTTTGTTGCATGCCTATGTTTTTCTTTTTTTTTCTATAGCTAAAAGAGTAAAATAGATTTATAATTTTATCACATCTAATAGATCTAGTCAAATAAATTAAATTTTGGTTTAAGACCATAAGAAAAAAAAAGTGTTTCATATCTAGGTAGCAAGTAAGAAAAGCATATAGTTAAAATTTAGGCTAGTATTGTTTGTGCATTCTCTTGGATCTTCGTTTAAAAGAAAAAAGTTTATTTTCTTGCAATATTAGGAATATTCTTTATTGAAATAAGGAATCTATTAGCTTTTGATACAAAATACTTAAAGCAAAATAACCACAAGATCAAAAATAAAGTTGCTATATGAAATATAAGATAATGATAATATTCTAATCATATAAAACTCATATATAACTTCTGCAACAACTTATAAAATTACAATTAACAAATGCTCACAAAAATAATATCTTGATATAGAATAAAGATCATAATAAACTACATAGCTTCACTGTAACAATATATATATAGCCTTCCTATAATGACTCTTGGATGGCTATGACTCTTCCATACCTTGTGACTCTTGACTATCACTTGCACACATATGGAGCTATCTTTGATGTACACTTGTAGCTTGAATCTTCACTAACTCTTCCTAATCTAAGGACACATGTACACATGGACTATTGTGCACATTTACATTATTAAATACTTTGCACACTTTAATAATCACTTGTGCATTTATTACATTGCATAAATTAAATACTCACACTCTAATCTAAGGCACACTCCTAATATAAATATGTACCCAAGGTGGTACATTAGCATGTACCAAATAATGTAATATTCTTTAACACCCCTTGTATTACAATATTTGGTTATTGAATACTTCAGTCTTCAATATGGTCTTGTCCTAATTCTAAAACTCTTGTTGTACTTTCTTGCTTTCTTCAGTCTACTACCTTTTTGTATTCTGATCAAATGAATTATTAGTATACTCTATTCTTTGTGCTTTCAAAAATACAAGTTTCTTGAATTCTTTCATAGTCATCATATTTTTGAATAAGAATTTTTCTTTTTCCTTTGTCCTTAGAAAATTTTACTTCATCATATCCATTATTTGATTCTTCATTATTTGGTTCTCAAACTGCTTGAGCTTCTTTGATTTTTGATGCATGGATATAGTAGATAAATTTGGATCACAATTGATCCAATTTTCTTTTCTTGATTTGGTAATATAACATTGTTTTCTATCATTGATAATCTTGAATTCTATTGTTATACCTTGATCCATGAGTTGAGAAACTGAAATAATATTGGTAGTCAATCCAAGAACATATAAAATATTAATTAGATTGACTAGAACATTTTTATAAGTCTTACTATCTGCTATAGCAACTAATTTCTCATATTTTTCTTGTAAAGAATTGAACCATTTTTTGTCTCCAGTCATATGTCTACTTGCTCCTGAATCTATGTACCAATAATCCATAATTCCTTAGATTTTGAATGAAATAACTAAATACAACTTTGATAAAATTCACAACTTTCCAAAACTTTATTTTGACAACCTTTTATCTTCCTAGTTTTTGAATGAAAAACTAATAGTAATTTTGATGCAATTTTTTTTAACCAAAATACTATGTTGTATACCTTATATCTCCCAAATTAGAAATTTAGATGTTTTGTAAAATAATATTTGCAAAAATAATATTCTAATTTAATGTTGAAATCCTTATTTCTCCAAAACTCAATTTTTTTGCAAATATTAAAATTTAATTTACAAAACTTAAAATTCAACCTCCAAAAACCCTTCAATCCCAAAATGCATTAATAGATTTTTAGGGTTTCAATTCATCAACTGTTTTCCTTATTTCTCCAATAGAAGAATTAACCAAGGTGAAAATAGATTAATTAAATTCAACCTTAGGCAAAATACATATTGTTCAACCCTTATAACTCCAAACCTTTAGAAAATAAAAAATTAACTAAATTATTACCTCCTTAAAACATATGGACCCCGCCAGGGATTTTGGGATAGAATTTATGAGTTGGTTATGGAGTCTGCAAGTCAATGTATATCAAGTGCATTCATAGATAGACATTAATATTTTAAGCTAATGATTACTAATGCTAATATTTCTTATTCCCTACAACATGGCTACTATGCAGTAGCCTGTGTGCTAACCGTTACACTATGCTCAAGCAAGTTTGAACATTTTAGAGGAGTGATTGTGTGTGATATGCCAATAGCAAGATGTTTTATCAAATGCATCCTTGTAATCACTTCAATGAGCATTTAATTTACCCTAACATGATGACCCTATCTATGGCACAGTCATACTACATACCGTTACAATTCCAATCCGTATTAGTTTTTATATTTTTGAGCAACGTCCTTGGATGTCAATGAAGGGAACGATAGGATGACAAACATCTAATAATAACAACATAAGAGTGAGAGTGTATTATTAGATATATCAAAAAAAATTCATGGCTGAACTCCTAATGAGTTTTTATGGTTCACCTCTTTCAAACTTCCAAACAAGGTGGTTAGTGCTTCCTTTTAATGATGCCACATGTCTTAGGCACTCTTACTCTTCTTAGCCCTCACAAAACTTGGCAACTGGATGCTATGAGATGTTATGTTCACCTTTGAAACATTCTCTTTGCTTGTTTGACCTTTCCTTATTGCGCTCTCCTAAAAATTCCAATGCTTGATGCTTCAATTTTACTTGCCCATAATTTAGTCTTCTCCAAAAATGAAACTCTTTAGCTATTGCAACATATGGGTTTCATATGACTTCCTCTTTGTGACTGAATATTCTAGCTATGTTGTTGGTTTTGACATCCAATACTGTACCTGGTTTGATGCTTGAGATACTCCAATATTGATGTCCTCTTGTGGTGGCTTTAGACACTGTTACTACTCTTTATTTTTAGTCCTTTATTTGAATGATATGTAGTTCTTTGAAATTATGACTACTCTTTGGCATAAGAAAAATAAGACTATCTTCCTTTAATTTTTCTATGAAATCTCACCTTTTACTATTATAGTGCTTGTAAAATCTGCACTTTAGTGGTTTTATTCGGTGCTCTCAAAACAACATGCAATTTTATGCTTTCAACCAATATTCTCCTTTTTCTTTAAGCCATATCTAACTCTTATTTTTTTTAATATTTTGCAGATGCATAGATGATGAAGATGCTTGTTCCCTCAACTTGGAAATATAAAACTTAAAGCTTTCTATTTACTGCTTTAAAAACTTGAATATGGTGCTTTCAATACTAGATATAATTCCACTCTTTTTACTTAAACAAAATGTACTTTTAAGCACCACTTTGCAAACCTCTTTTTGAACTTCTTCGTCCCTTTATTTATTATTGATTTGTATCACCTTTTTCTTGTCCAAATTTTCTATCCAAACCTATAAAAATGCAACTACTATTCTTCTCAAGAATACTGGACAAAAATTTGCTTTGTCTCCTTCATTTTGTTGCCCAAATTTTCTGAAATTTTAAGCTCTAATTGCTGCCCAAAATGTTGTCAATTCCTCCTTCAATCAGATATCTAAAAATACTTCCAAATATATATAAAAATTATCTAATTCATAGCTCTTCTATCTCCTTCCAATGCTTCCCAAATTCATAGTCCAAAACTCTTCAAATGCTGCTCCAATAATCTGCACTCTTCTTCAAAAACCAACCTTCAAAACTTTAATTAATATCTCCAAAAATGTCAATTTGTGGCCTCTTTAAATCTTATTTCTTGTCCTTAGCTTTCTTTTGTTAGCGTATAGTAGTTGTTATTACATTATGTTGTTATTAGGAATCATTTGGTTAGCCTATAGTTAGCGCTAGTTTTATTTCTAGCTCTAATAGGTTAGTAAATCCTATATCTACGGGCTATTTGTAGCTTATTGTAACCTATATTACTTGGTACCTTAATTGAATATTGAGTCTTGCTTCCCAACATGGTATCATAGTGGTGATAATAAAAGCTCTCATAGCTTTAAATTGGGCAGACATGATTCTTGAGGAAGCATTAGCATGGGGAGACTGGCATCCCTAATGGAGGATGAAGTAGTGGCTATCTCTGAAACTGGATGCACGAGATCTATCCTTGGTTAGATCTAAGGAGACCTATGATCATCCGATTATCCTTGGTCAACTCTAAAGTTCTATCTGTCATAGACACTAAGGTTGAAGTAGGATCTGGAGGGACACAGGACCGAATGCTGCTAGATGCGTCACTTGGATGAGATGAACTAGATTGCTGATTCGTGGACAATTTGATTTGTGGACAATCTGACCCAATATTTTGATAGCTATGTGACATCGGGACCTACCTAAGTGGACACAGTGGATGCTATATGACACATGGCTACACACTAGACCGAGTGACGGGATAACTAAGCAAGAATCCTATGTGATGAGGCAAAATGCGAGAATGGGAGGCTTGACTACCAAATGGTAGTCATTTTTAATTGTGAGCCTTACATTTTTTTTAAAACACTTTGCAGCCTCCATACGTTGCATGTGGGATATTAGTTCCCACATTATACTACCTTCGACATTGTTCGTTGAGAGCATTTGAATGCCTTCGACACTCTAGTGATTTGCAGTGCATACAAATCCCAACCAAATTGGGAATACCAAGTTCTGCCAATCTCGAGTTCCACAGCTTGTTCCACAACATTGGCCATACACTTACTACATGCCCGTGACCCCCATAGTGCACGGACATTGACCATGAATTTGTGAAGAGCAATATTAAGCATTATTAGGTGATATTGTTTTATTTCACGCGTATTGAAGTTATGAAGAGCGTTCTCATAGATTTTTGACAGCTGACTGTCCATCTGACGTCCGACAACAATTCAATTGGAGGAGTGGCGGTTGAGTAGTGGACGGGCTTGGGGAGACTCCTCAAATATGATGGTGTCCCCTGATCCTTTTGGATCAGCCCGCTAGACCACTTGGTTGTGGACTGAGCGGTAGGGCTTAGGGAGCCCTGAGTTCGTCGGTTCAAGTCCCGTCGACCCCCCAAAAACAAAGGTATAATTTTTTTTTATTTAAAGTTTTTTTTATTATATTCTTTAATTAAAATTAAACTTAATAACATTCTAATTTATTTTATAATAGTTTTAAAGTTATTATTATTATTATTATTTTTTAAATATATATATATACTTTTTTACTATATAAAATAAAGTTATTTGTTTTAATTTTAGTTATAAAAGAATGTTTTAAAATGCTTTATAAAGAAAAATTTTAAAGGGGGGAGTCCATTTTTTTGGAAAAATCTAAGGGGGGAGTATTTTTTTCAAAAATCAAGGGGGGATAGAGAGTTTTTTTTTGAAAAAACAATTTTTGGCATTATTGTAAAGGTGCATTTTCGGCAGCGCCCGACACCTAGTGGTTTATTTTTCTGTGGACACTTTTATGTTGTATGTTGCATTTTTTTTGCTTGCACTACATCATTAAAAGTTAAAATCAAATTCACTCACTAAGTCCCCAAAATAATTAAAACCCATCTGTGCAATTTATTGCACTACAATGTTCGATATTTGTGATACCTCTGGCCAGCACTTATAGGTAAAGCTATCATGATTGCGCTATTGTATCCACTGCCTAATATAGCTGCCAAAATGACGTATGAGCTTGTTCTCTATAAATCGTCGGGGAGAGATAAGTTTACCATTTTTTGCATTTTTTTACTCCATCCATTACCCTAATAGTTCTTGTGTTTAGGCGTAAATCCTGATGAAATTTTTGAAATCCAAAGTGTTTAGGGGAATTTACGCCCCACGCATGAGGATTGCAGACTTTCTATGGTAGGTGCCATCAACAAGACTATTCCATTTCAGTACTGCTTAAGTACCACGTATCGTATGATCTCTAAAAATTACCTATAGTTTCCCTCACGTAAGGGCGGGTGATTTTTTTTCTGATCTTTCTAAATACCTATAGTCTCCCTCAAGTAAGGGCGGATATTTTATATGGTATAACAACTTAGCAAAAGGTATATCGAAAGGGGGACCAATTGGTGTTATAAGTAACCTTCACAATGTCTACAAAATTAATGACTGATTCTCATCAGTTGTTGAAAGGTCCTAATTACACACCATGGAAAAACAAGATGAAGGCAATCCTAGCAATGGATGACTTATGGGATGTTGTATTTGGAGAAACAACAAGACCTTCATCTACTTCTGGTGCTACAGATCCATCTGTTGATCAGAAAGACTTTGACAAGAAAGATAGTAAAGCAAAAGTGCTCATTTTGCTCGTTGTGTATGATGAAGTTCAACCCCATATTGCTAACTGTGAACATAGTAAAGAGGCATGGGATGCCCTTAATACTATATATGAGGGAAAGAATGATTCCACTATTCTATTTATTTAATATCAATTACACAGTCTAAGCATGAAGCAGGGGGAGACAGTTGAACTTTTTCTTTGCAGAGTGTTTGAATTGAAGGCAAAGTTGAATTCTTTGGGAGAACCAGTTGATGACAAGCTCCTTACCTCAATTGTATTGAGAGCTTTACTTGATTCTTATAGGGTGTTGATCACTTCCCTTCAAGTGTCACAACGGAAAGTTACTTTTGTAGAGTTGGTTAATATACTTCAAGAAGAGGAGGCATGCCAACTACAACAAGATGATTCTTCTAACACTGCCCTCTACACCAACAGAAAGGGGCCAAACAAGAAGAAGGGTAATTTTTCGAAAGGAGGTGGTTCTCAAAAGGATTCAAAAGGGAAACAACCTCAACAACCAAAAATATATTGCAATATCTATGACAAAGAGGGTCTTGATACAAACAAATGTTGGCATAAGAATAAACAACCTAAACAGAAAGGCCAGAACAAACCACATAACAAGACATAAGAAACCCAAGGTGAATGTTGTTGTTGAAGAATATGACTCGAATTCTGAATGGGCACACAAGGTGCTCATGACTACCATAGCCTCCAAGCAGACGGATCCTGTATGGTATGTCGATCCTGGTGCTAGTAAGCACATGACTGGAGACAAATCGTGGTTTGAGTCTTTTGAGGCCAAAGAGGGCAAACCTATCACTATTGCTAATGATAAAACCTACAAGGTTTAGGAAGAAGGTACTATTTTAGTTACTCTTTTTGATGGCAAGTTTCAAATTGAAAAAGTCCTCTATGTTCCAGGATTGGTGAACAATTTGTTGTCAGTCACACAAATTCTGGACAAAGATATGGTTGTGAAATTTAGTGTTAAGGGAGGCAAGAAGTGTTGTTCTATTACCAGGAGGGGTAAGAATATTTCAACCAATTCATTTAAGCATGGCTTATTTGCCTTAGATGCTATCTCTACTCCACATGTCACCATGACAGTCTCTACAAAGGAGGCAACTTCCCTATGGCACAAGAGATATGGGCATCTTAGTTCTGGTTACTTACTTGAGCTATGTAAGTATGAGATGGTAAAGGGTATTCCTTCCCTTTCTACCACATTTCCAGTGTGCTCTGACTGTTTGGCAGGAAAGCAGCATAGAGTACCTTTTGAGAAAATCTCTACAAGAGCAAAGAAACCTCTGGAGTTGATTCACACCGATCTGTGCGGTCCTTTCACACCCATCAGTTGTGGGGGGAAGAGGTATTTTTAGTTATTTTTCAATCATTACTCATGAAAAATGTGGGTGTTCTTTCTTACTCTAAAATCTGAGGCATTTGGTTTCTTTCAGCAATTCAAGAAATCTGTTGAGAAGGAGTTAGGGGCTTCTATAAAGACTCTCCGCTCAGATCAAGGGGGGGAGTTTACCTCTAAAGAATTTTTTGCATTCTTGGTTGCACATGGGATCACGAGATAGTTAACTACTGCTTATACTCCTCAGCAAAATGGAGTTGTTGAAAGGAGGAATTGTTCCATCATGGAAATGGTTCGTTGCATGCTCATAGGAGCTAGTCTTGGGCAACAATATTGGGTAGAAGTTGTCACCATAGTAGTATATCTATTGAATAGGGCACCCACAAAGTCCCTACAAGGAATGACTCCATAGGAAGCATGGAGTGGTAGGAAACCCTCCATTTCTCATCTACGCATTTTTGGATGTAAAGCTTTCATGCACATACCAAAAGAGAAAAGGAAGAAGCTAGATGAGAAGACATTGAAATGTATTCTTCTTGGCTATGATGAACACTCTAAGGGTTATAGTTTGATTGATCCATTGACCAAGAAGATACACATTAGTAGAGATGTATTTTTTAGTGAGGCTTTCACATTATAAAATGCATCAGATGTATACCTAGACCTTGTGGAAACTAAGATTGAGAAGTCTCCTTCATCAAAGGTTGGAGGTCCTTCTTCATCTTCTTCAACATATCAAAAGAATAATCCAAAGTGGTATAAAAATACAATCAAATATTCTAAGCTATCCACTCCTCCAGATTTGACATTGGATAGGCCTCGTACTCGCAGCATGGCTCAACAGGAGAAAGCTGCAACAGAGAATACTGGGGTTGATGATCTGTGTCAATATTTTGAGGAAATTTTTGTAGATCTAGAAAGAGATACAAAATATATGGATATTGATGATGACATGGTGTTTATGTCCTCAATAGATAATCTTAAACCTGCATCACTACAAGATTCTCTTGGTGAGCCTCAGTGGAAGGTCATTATGGATGCAAAGTATAAGTCTTTGATGAAAAACAAAACTTGGAAGCTTGTCAATCTACCATACGAAAAGAAGCCCATAGGCTGCAAATAGGTGTATAAATTTAAGTATAAGTTATATGGGACAATAGATAAGCATAAATCCTGACTTTTTGCAAAGGGCTATGCTCAAAGAGAAGGCATTGACTATGAGGAAACTTTTGCACCTACTGCTAGGATGACAACCATTCAAGTTCTTTGTGCTATGGCAGCACAATATAGGTGGAAAGTACACCAAATGGATGTCAAGAGTGCTTTTCTTAATGGTGATCTCCAAGAAGAAGTCTACATGACTCAACCAAAAGGATTTGAAGTGGAAGGCCAACAATAGAAAGTTTACAAATTGGTCAAATCCTTATATGGTTTGAAACAGGCCCCTCGAGCTTGGTATATAAAAATGGATAATCACCTTCTACAACATGGATTTAAGAGATGTTCATCATATGCAAACCTCTATTTCAAGAAAAATATTATGAGATAGTGTTGCTTGTACTTTATGTTGATGATCTGCTCATTACAGGGAGTTCAGAAACTATGATCTCTGCTGTCAAAAGTGACTTGTGTAAATTTTTTGAGATGACAGATCTTAGACTTCTCCATTATTTTCTTGGTCTGGAAGTAAGCCAGAAGGAGCACTACATCAATGTGTCTCAAAAAAAATATGCCAAGAAATTATTAGAAAAATATCGCATGACTGATTGCAATCCAATGGCAACTCCAATGGAATCAGGGCTTCAGTTATCATGATATGATGATTCACCTCAGGTAGATGGTACTCTCTATCGACAGTTGATTGGGAGTCTCATATATCTGACCAACATTAGGCCATATATCGTATTTTCTATCAACTATATTTCAAGGTTCATGCAGGAACCTAAGACTACACATTGGAAAGCAGCAAAATGAGTTCTTCACTATGTCCGTGGCACAATGGAATATGGCCTAGAATTCAAGAGGAACAACAAATTATTCTTATAGGGATACATGGAATCTAACTATGCCGGATCATATGATGATCGTAAATCAACTTCAGGATATTTTTTTCATCTTGGATCTGGTCCTATCTCTTGGTACAATAAGAAGCAATAGGTGGTTGCTATTTCATCAACAGAGGCATAATATCATGCCACATGTGAAGCTGTGTGCGAAGTGATATGGTTGCGTTGCATCCTGACAAGTATGGGTCTTCCATAAAAATCTCCAATACACTTGTTCTGCGACAACATGAGTGTTCTAAACCTTGTCAAGAATCCAGTACATCATGAAAGAACCAAGCACATTGACACACAATGTCATTTCATTCGAGACGAAGTTCCAAGGCACCGAATTTAGCTTCAGTACATTCCTACAAATGCTCAAGTTGTAGATATTTTCACTAAGGCACTTGCACGTGTCAAATTTGTATTGTTTCGCAGCTCTCTTTGTATTGTTAAATGATGTAATCAAGGGAATGTTAGCATAGCTAGTAGTTATATTATTACCCAAATAATGTAATAAGGGGGGATGTTAGCGTATAGTAGTTGTTATTACATTATGTTGTTATTAGGAATCATTTGGTTAGCCTATAGTTAGCACTAGTTTTATTTCTAGCTCTAATAGGTTAGTAGATCCTATAGCTATGGGCTATTTGCAGCTTATTGTAACCTATATTACTTGGCATCTTAATTGAATATTGAGTCTTACTTCCCAACCTCGTTGAATTATATATTCAAATTTGGCCTCTTTATTGGCCACTTCTTAAAGAATTTGAATGTCTTGAAGTCTTCAAAAATACTTTCTCAAATTTGGCAAACTTCTTGCCAAAAATCTTCTCCTTGAATCAGTTTCACAAATCCTTTTGGGCTTGTTGTTGAATGATAATAATTTTTCCAAATTTTATGTGATTACCTATTTTTAGGAGTTTCTTCTTCTTGCAATCTTCTACCTCAAACTTTCTTTAAATATTCTCCGATGGCCACTTCTTCAAATTTCTCAATAGGGCTTCTCTAGCATTTTTATTACTCCTTACAAATTAGCTTGAAACCTCTTTTCTTAGGTTTCCAAATTTCTCAAATTTTTATCTCCTTTTCCAAATCTTCAATGGGGACCTCTTCTCTTGAGTCTCCTCAATATTCAATCTGCAGTCTTAAATATTTATTGAGGACCTCTTTCTTGGGTCTCCTTAATATTCAATCTTCAATGGGACCTCTTTCTTGGACCTATTTAATCTTTAATGTCTACTCTTTTGTTGCAACTAAAACCTAATACCTATATGAGGAAAACACATAGACTTTCAGACAACCAAACATAAAATTATTCTCTATCTATTGTAGGAAGGAAGCTTCTCAACTTCTAAGAACTAAATTTTTGCAATAAAAACTTAGATAGTAGCAACCAAATACATCCAAATCTCCATAATTCTAAAATCAATATTCTTCACTAATTATCCTTCAATCTAGTGGAAAGAAATCTATGCTAAGTCCTAGTATTTACGTATTTTTATACAACCTTATGGAAAGACTCTAATCAAACTACAACTTTCAAATTTTGTAATAAAATCTCCCTATTTCCTCTCAATCTATCTTGTGGCTCTGATACCACTGTTAGTTTGATGCTAAATACTTAAAGCAAAATAACCACACGATCTAAAATAAATTTTCTATATGAAATATAAGATAATGAAAATGTTATAATCATATGAAACTCATATATAACTTCTGCAAAAAATCATAAAATTACCATTAACAAATGCTCAAAAAAATAGTATCTTGATATAGAATAAATATCACAATCAACTACATAGCTTCATTGTAACAATGTATATATAGCCTTCCTATAATGACTCTTGGATGGCTATGACTCTTCCATACCTTGTGACTCTTGACTATCACTTGCACACATATGGAGCTATCTTTGATGTACACTTGTAGCTTGACTCTTCACTAAAATTTCCTAATATAAGAACACATGTACACATGGACTATTGTGCACATTTACATTATTAAATACTTTGCACGCTTTAAAAATCACTTATGCATTTCTTACATTGCATAAAGTAAATACTCACACTCTAATATAAGGTACACTCTTAATCTAAAGATGTACCCAATATGGTACATTAGCATGTACCAAATAATGTAATATTCTCTAACAAAATCATTTTAGGAATAGTATTTTTTTTGCGTGCATCATTGTTTGCCTTGCATCATTCTTTAGTTCTTTATAGTTTAGATCCAAGTTAAAGTTCAAACTTAAGTGTTTTATTAATAAACACATTAAACCTCCCATCGTAGACTTGGAGTGAGTGCTTAAATTGTTCCTAGTGAACCCTTCAATCCCCCAAAACCCTGAGTGTAGAGAAACAATAGCCTCACAGTTACTTTAGCTCCCAAAAAATCCATCAAGAATCATTCACAAGGGTTATTTTTCCCCTCTACAACTACCAACATCTGCTCCACCATTTTTTTAATTTCTGGTTACAAATCATGGTATGTCTTGAATTTTTCATCTTTAGGATCTAAAATAGAAGGATTTGATATCCCATTTTATTTTGAGAGTTGGGTTTCTTTGGATTTTCTAGGAGAAGAAACTAGGATATTTTCTTCAACTAAATCCTCCTCTTGAGTGATCTTATTTCCATCCATGTCTAGACAAAATTCTCCTTCCAAACAAGTGAAAGAATTTTCCTAGGGAGGTTGAAGAGAAGAGTTGTATAAAAATGGATTCATGGGACTTACCTAGACAAAGGGCCTCAAATACTCCTCCTTAATTTGAAAATGAAGAGTATTGGGGGTCAAAACCACTTCTTGATTATTAAGAGAAGACTAGGATGGATCCTTGGAGGATTTAGTTGTCTTCTTATTATGAGATAGGGGATTGAAATAATCCTTATGAAGCTAGGCTTCCTTGAGGACATTATGGTTCTTCTTTTAGGGACACTAGGAAGGATAGTGTCCTTGTATTTTGTAAGATTAGAAAGAAGGATTGTTTTCATATCCTATTTCTTGAACCCAGGAGAAGTCATCAAATATTAACTCTATGGAACTGAGACTAGCTCAGCTTCTAGATTTATGTTAATACATATTTTATTGTTGATCATCCTTGATTTAGCTTTAGTGGTAGGGTCAAATAAGACAATATCACCTATGGCTCTCGTTATCCTAAGAAGGATATCTTCATACTAAAACTGTATGGGAAGGCTAGGGAGTCTTACCCATAATAGAGCTGAGTTGATACTTTGGATGTTTGGGTTATTTTGGTCAAATATCTATCTAATCATACAAACATGTGTTTATGCACCCTAGACATAGCCAAAATTGAAATATCGAAAGAAAAAAATGTTCTCCATGCCAATCTCCAAAGAGGGATGGATCCCTTACTAACCCTACACCGGTTTTGAGACTAGATTTGTAAGAAAGGAAATGGAAATAATAGAAAGAAATGGGAAATATAGCCACAAGCTAAAGATGTAGGATTGGGAATAAACTAATAGTAGAAATTCCAACCAAGCAAGGTAGCAGCATAAGGTGGATAAAAAACAAATAATTTACTTATGGTTCCATGGAGATAGCTTCCAAGATTGCTTCTAGTACTCACTCCCTCATCGGTAGTATTCAAATCCAGATGCAAAATTTGAATTTAGCAGCAGATAACATAAATGAACATATAATATAAATGCTTAAAATATAAATAAATCACACATAAAAACCACATGCAAAATTAAAATCCAAGTCTCTTCTATTACGCAAAAAACTTGGATGGTTTTTCTACAAAATGTCTATCTTCCTCTTTTTACAATGGAAAATGATTAGTATTTATAGAGGATTTTACCTCTTTCATTAAATGCACATGAAGACAAAATGTTTATAGATCAGGGACATTGATGAGGAAATTCCTTCTCAAAAATCTTGAAAATTCATTCTTTTGAAACAAAGATCCAACTTTTAAGGAGAAACCTCTAGGAAATCAGCATATTTGAGTGTCGATGCATAGAATACTACAAAGATGATCGATGACTTGGTACGTTCGTTGCGCCCTAGAAATTTTGTTAGAAATATTGAGTTCATGGAGTTGTCATTGATGTTAAGGCATGACGTTGTCATTGATGTCAAGAAGTGAACCACCGGTGATGTCAAAAGGTCAAAATAAGCAATGTCAGAGGTTGACGAAATAATATTCTTTTAATATTATGTGAAGCAAAACAAAGGTTTTTATTAAAACCGTGGTGGTCAAAATAAAAGGTTTTGATTAAAACTTAAGAAAGCTTTTTATAAATTTAAGAGATTTTAATATTAATTTATAAAATTTAAATTCTAAGGAATTTAAATGGTTTATAAATTAAAATATTTAAATGCAAAAACCTTAGCACCGACATCCATAAACTCACCTTCGTCAAAGTACATGGAACGATGGCACAATGTATTTATACCTTAGTCAAAGCATTGGAAAAATTATTTGAAATATTATCCACAATATTCGGTGCAAGACTCGTACAAATTTCATTTGGAGAAACACCTTCAAAGAGCTACGTGGAGAAAGGAGACGTGGTGGAGAATCGAGCCAAAAGGCTCTAAAGGGCAGCGAAGGTATAAGGCATATATTGTGCCTTAGTGGAGCAAGGTGAGTGATTGGCTCACATGGAATGGAAGCCATGGCCAAGGCGCTACAGTGACAGTGGTGCAAGTTTGAATCCCACAATTCGTAGAGAGGGCAAAAAAAATGTTTTTATAATTTAATTGTTAATTATTGCTTTTGCCAAAGTTGTGTGGAGGGATAAGGTGTAAATAAATTATTTTATTTACCTAAGTGGTAAATAGTGAATGTTGCTAGGGTAACATTATTTGTACCTTAGAAAAGAGAAATTGATTTATTGCATTTAGTAATAAAATAAATTATTTAATTTAAATGCAATATTGAGAAAGGAGTTATAAGTAGAAGTTGTGTTATATTTTAAAGGGGATTTTTGATGAAATTTATGATGTTGAAATTTATTGTTGAGATGGAGCAATAAGGTGTATTTGGATTTTAATTTATCTTTGTGATTAAGGTAAATTGTGAAAAGTGTTAGGGTGATCATTCTTGTCATCTAATCCCTTGTACTTGGAAAATAAAGTTGTGATATTTGATCTAGGATTTTGAAGGTCATTCTACATCAAATAATAAGGTATGGGCATATTCTTCCTTGGTTGAGTTGATTGATTGGTTTTCTGAAAAACAACTTTGGAGTGAAAAGGACTTGATTAGGTTTCCTTATTTAGTTTTTGAGCTATATGTTAAGATTGTTTTATAAGCATTGTTGAGTGTGTTTTGATTTATTGCTTCAAGGTTTTCTGGAATAAAAAGAGCTATTGAAAAAACCTTGTTTTATAAGTATTGTTGTTGAAGTGATTAAATTGAGTGAAGAACTTGAACTAGGGTTTGGAAAGAATATGAGTATCATTGTTATGTGATATTTATTGATAAGCATTGTTGGAAAAATTTGAGTGAGTTTTCATGTGGTTGGACTAGGATTTGTGAGTAAGGATTATTTCATTGAGTGATTGGTTGAGCCTAGTCAAGTGAATGTGTTGAAGTGATTGTTCAAGTTCTGTGAAACAAATTATTCTATATTATGAATTGAGTTGAGAAAGTGATTGAGAGTCTTGTGAGTGTGAAGCATATTGAGTCTCTAAAAATTATCTATATGTTTCTAAGAGAGTGATTGAAAGTAATTGAGTATTGAGGTGAATGTGAAGCATATTGAGTCTCTAACAATTCTCTATATGTTTCTAAGAGAGTGATTAAAAATAATTGATTATTGAGGTAAATGTGAAGCATATTGAGTCTCTAAAAATTTTCTATATGTTTCTAAGAGAGTGATTGAAAGTGATTGAGCATTGTGATGAATTTAGAGCATATTGAATCTCTAACAGTTCTCTTTATGTTTTTATGAGATTGGACAAGTTCTAGTGAGGACTTGTTGAGTAGATTTGAGGTAAATATTTTGAGAAGACTTGTGGATAGATTTGTGTGAGCTTTTTTGAAAGCTTACAATACAAATTGAGAGTAGAATTGAAAAATTTATAGTAAGATCTTATTGAGCATATTTGGACAAGTTAAAGTGAGAACTTGTTGAGCAGATTTGGACAAGTTCTAGAGAGAACTTCTATGCAGATTAGTGTGAGCTTTTGTGGAAACTTACAAGGTAGATTTGAGATAATCCTTTGAGTAGACTTGAGATAAGATTTGATTGATTGATTTTTTCAAATATTGTGTTAAGGTTTGGGGCAGATCCAACAGAGTTGATTTGAGATTGAGTCAAGATTTATGTTAAGGCTTGAGGATAGAGATTGAGGATAGATTTGTGCTAACCGAAGGACTATGTTTAGTGCAGATTATAGGATAGATATTGAGGACAAATTTGTGCTAGAACAAAGGACTATGTTTAGTGTAGATTAGAGGATAAATTTGTGCTAGATCGAAGGACTATGTTTAGTACAAATTCAAGGACAAATTTTGGTGCATATTTGAGGATAGGTTTGTGCCAGACCAGAGATAGAGATTGAGTAGATTTGTACTAGATTGAAGTACTATGTTTAGTAGATATTTGAGACAAATATTTTGAGGTGATAGAATATAGAGGATGATAGTCTCCAATGGATAGAGATCCATTAGCTAGGGCAGTGAGGGTAGGTGTCTTCAGTGGATAGAGATCCATTATCCAGAGCAGTGGGGGTAGCAGTTCTTCTAGAAGATCACCAGTCAGAGCTAAGGATAAAGGAGGTCTCCTTTGGATAGATATCCATGAACTTGATTAGGGGATAGGTGTCTTCTTTGGATATATATCCATAAACACTATAACAGGGAAAGGATTACCAAAATATTTATTGGACAAATATTAGTGAAATATTTTCTCTATGGAGTAGCCCACATTGGGTGAACCATGTTAAATTGGTGTCTCTATTATGTGTGATGATTTGTGCATTTCTTTGGTTATTTCTATTGATATTGCCATTAATTATATTGGATAATATTGATTAGGAAAGAAAAGTAAAAGGTGGTCTTATACTGTTCACCCCCCCTCTCAATATAAGCTTGTGTTCTTCAATTGGTATTAGAGTTGCTTCCTTCGAAAAAGGTTTAACAGCTTGAAGGAAGATCTTATAAGAACACAAATGGCAAAGAAAGGTAAAATCAGAACCATGAGACATAAGAAGAAAAGAACACACATGGTCATGAAAGAAAAGGAATATGAATGCAATGTTGTTGTTTGGGAGGAAGAATGGAAATAGATTCAAGAGATGAATAAAACATTGGAGAAAATGTCATATTAATAAATTTTTGTACTAGTTGTAGGAATATAGGTCACCTTGCAACTTATTTTTCACAAGAAGGTGAAGAATGTTTTGTTTACGATCAACCTGGTCATGATGTAGGTTATTACAATGGGTTTAGTAGCGATGAAGATGAAGATGATACTTTCATAATTGAATTCCTAGAGGATGGTTCAGAAAAGGATAACAAGGACAGTCAAAATAGGTATGAAGAAGGAAATTTACTTTGGAAAAAAATAAGAAATTGAAGACCAAAGAAAAGAGAAATAATTAAGAAAGAGAAAAGGAGGAAGTCACTCTTAAGGAACTTGTTGAATTGGAAAAGAACCTAGAATTAAAGACTCAAAGACAAGAGGATGAGAAATGAAAGACAAAGCTTTTACAAGATCTCTCTGACTTGAAAGATAAGGTTGAAACGACAAGGAGAATTGAAAAAGGTTTGACTAAAAAATCAAAGGTAAAAGAGATAGAATATGAAAGACTTATTGTTGATCTCAAAGAACTAAAAAGGGAGAACGCAAGATTAACAGTTCAAGCTCAAGAATATGAGAAAGTGTTGTGGTTGATCCACAACACACCCCAAAATTGGGGACCCATATTTTTGCATGCTTGCAGAGAAGAATCTCAGTGACCCAGATGCTAAAATTGAAGAAAAGAAAGAAAATGCCCAAGTGTAGAAAGGGGTCGCGAAATCGCGACAGGTAGTGAAATCGCGACATGTCGCGAAATCGCGACCGAAGCCGAAAAATGGTAGCGAAATCGTGACATGTCAAAAAATCACGGTCAACGCGGTCAATGGCAACAAAACATAAAAGCGGTAGCGATATCGCGACGGTTTGTGGCAAGCAGGTTCGGAAATAAAAGCGGTAGCGATATCGCGACGGTTTGTCGAGAGAGGGCAAGAGAATGATAATGGTCGCGATGTCGTGACGTAAAATTGCCAAGGAGGCCCGACGGAGAAACGGTAGCGATTTCGCTATGCCTTGTGGAAAGAAGACTCAAAGTTCAAAACGGTAGTGATATCGCTACAAATTTCATAAAGGCCAGTCTCAAAGTCAGAGGGTAGCGATAGCGCTACAAGTTTAGTGAGAGAGGGCTTGAAACAAAAATGGTAGCGAATCGCTACCATGTCATAAGGAGAAGGCTTGAAATGAAAGTGGTAGCGAATCGCTACCACATTTCAAAGGGACGTTGCAAGGCCAAGGTGGTAGCGATATCGCTACCACATTTTGAAAAGGGTTCAAAGTTAGAAAGTGGTAGCGATATCGCTACCATTCGAAGAGGAGGGCTCAAAATGTTAAAAGGGTAGCGATATCGCTACGAGAAGTTGCCGAAGGTAGACAAATGAAAAACGGTCATGACATTGCTATGGGGAGCTAATGAAGGCGTACGGCAAGAAAGCATGTAGCGATATCGCGACATGTCACGATTTCACGACATGTCGCCATATCGCGGCTAAGAAGATGAACAGGCAGACTTGCAATTTTGTCATTTTTTTTGCAGTAAGCGTTACACAGGACACAGGAAAAGCAGGACACATGGCACACAGGTGTCAAACTTGCAGATGCGTTACATGCAGAGATGAATTTTGAAGCATTTTCAAATTTGAGTGTGAATCAAAGCGAGAAAAAGCAGGAATTTGAGGGGTCATGTGCAGGAAGGTGAAATGAAGCGACAGAGAAGATCGAAGAGCCGCGTCAAACATTATAAGACCAGAATTGCAAATCAAAGAGGGGGTTGGAAATTGCCGAATACGGAGTTGCAGAGACGAGAGCTTTGTGCTATTCTGGGCCCGTACTTGGGCAATTTCCTTCTTTTTGTTCCGGGATTTTATTTTACACCTGGAACATTTTTGAATGTAATCGAGATATCATTTAAATACAAATACAGAGAGTTGGCATCTTATTGGATGAGAAAGAAGGAGTAAATTTTGCATGCATGATTTAACGTTTATATTTCCCTTCCAGATTTCCTAGGTTTTTAGGTGAAGTTAATGCAAGATCTCTTGGTTGCTTCATGCGAATGCCTATTTTCTGGAATTACCATAGAAACCCTCGAGACTCGCACCTGGCCTATTTGGATTGTGTGGATGTGCAGGTTCATTATGTTAGGTTGCATGTAGAAAGCCTCGGTATCTTCGGTTTCATCCGATTAATGACGACTTTATGATTGTAATTTATTTTACATTTTTATTTATTTTGCTTTGCTTTTCAAACCCATATTTTATTTTCAGCAGTTTAATTACTGTGTTTGAATAAATCACTTAAAATCCATCAGAATTAAATATTAAAATAAATTTTATTTATTTTAGAGTCCATTGCACTTTTAGAATTAAATAAACCACAGTGCCCCTTGTTAACATCCACTTGCAAACCCTAAGGTGTTCTTAGCATTTCATTTTAAATAGCATCCTTGATAATCAATAATTAGCATAATAAGAACCTTGGAGAAATTGTTTTTCTTTGCAAGCAGAGGATTTAGGACTCGGATCCTACAGGAGAGTGTGTTTTCACAATCGGTTTAAAACACCACTCAACAGATTGGCGCTAGAAGGAGGGCCGAATCGGTTTATCTATTTCAATTTTTATATCTGAATATTTTGTTTTTGATTTAATTCTGAAATTATTTACGGCTAAACTGCAACACTATTTTTGTGTTTGTTGCAGGTTTTCTTCGAACTAGCCGAGGGTTTTCTCAGGAAGGCTGGACCCACCACGCCGTATTGCGACCAGGTCTCAAACAACCGGAGAAACCATTTTTCATGACCTTACTGGTACTCCCAAGGGTAAAGTCAAGCAAGTCGTAAGCACTCCAATAGCAAAAGGCCTATTTTCTCTAGGAACGTCGAGTGGACCTACGCCAGTAATATCCGTTGCCCCTAGTGTGTCTATAGTTTGTAATATTTCTTTTGCTATTGTAGGTCTGTCTACATCAATTCTGAGTCAAATGGCTCAAGCTCTAGCAGCTCCTTGGTATGGAGCTAACAATACTCCTTTGAATATTGCTGGGGATATCCATGAAATCCCCAAGAACATTGAAATATTCCTGCATAAATACAAGCCAGATGGCCTAAGAACAGTAGAAGAACATATCCAAGCCTATAGAGATGTTTTAATTAGGCTGCAAGTTCAACATGAGGATGTAGCCTACAAACTTTTCCCCATGAGCTTGGATCCAATAGCATATGAATGGTATATATGCTTGCCAACTGGTTCAATCACCTCTTGGACACAAATGGAAAATGCATTTGTCAATCAATTTAGGTCACCCTTAGATCCCGCAACTATTTACAATCAGTTTATTACATGCAAATGGGGCCAAGGGGAACCAATCCGAATGTTTAATCAGAGATTCCAAAATAACTATAACAGAGCAATTAGACATTTTGCCATTGATCCTGCAGTAGCTTTGTAGATATATTTTGGGGCATTGGACCCCATGACAGCCATGTTTGCAAGGCATAATCCTCAGGTCACCATGCTGGCTTTGGCCTATAATGAAGCCATGACTATTGAGCAGCAATTGACACCGCAAGGCTACGGGTTTACCGAGATGCCTATGTTGGGACAGTGTGCTCCATATGGTCAAGCTCCCCGGGCAAATCAACTCATGGCACCACAAATGCCAAGTATGAATGCCTTCCCATATCAGTAGTCGTATCCACCAGCACCCGCATATGCACCCATTCCAATCCAACCAATCATAGCCATTCCACCTGTTCCTGCATTTTTGCAGAACAATCAATCAACTATGCAGGAAACTAGTCAAGTCAATCCTCAAGCCATAGTTCCTATTCTGAATCCAATCCCAATTCAAGGTATCAATCCATATGGGAATCCAATTCCTCAGAACCCCACCCAAATGTGGAATCAAGACCCCATCAATTATGCAAATCCAATGGGGGTTAAAAACAATGTGGTTCCATCGAAGGATGTCTTTTTGGAAGTCGAAGAGCTCAAGAAACTAGTGCGTAAACTAAGTAATGACAGGGTTCAACAGCAGAAGCATGAGTCCCGTGCCCCTCACCCAAGTCAGAATTTTAACAATAGAGGGAGGCACTGGAACACTAAGCCAAACAATGGGGGAGTTCCTGCTCCCATTGCTAATAAATTAGATGCTTCTGCAGGCCCTAGCCAATCCAATTCTCTTTTGAATCTTTCAGATTTGGCATGGGAAAGAGGGTGCAGGTTACATAACACAAAAGAACACAATGAGAGGAATTGTATTGAGATTGCTAGATACACTCATTGTCTTTAGGCACAAGTTGATGATTTGGAACTGGTATCAAATGAGGATCCATCGTATCAGCAAGATGAAAATATTATGGTGATGGAAACAGTATATCACCAAGAGGGTGAGAGCGAGGAGGAAGAAGACGAAGTTTTGGAACAGGAGGTGCAAGATTTTTGAGATTTCAAAAAGGGGACTCATGGGTACCATTTGAGGAGTAAGTCTAAAGACCCTAAAACCTCATCAACACCTCCAAACAGTTCTATTCTTCCTCCAGATACAAAGGCAAGTAACAACCCTCCCCCTCCACTCAGAAGAGAAATTTCTAATGATCTCCAGAAGACAGTCAAATTCGAAAAACCAAATTATGACGTAGTGGAGGATATGAAGAAGTCCAAATCTAGCCTTTCATTCCTGGATGCAGCTAAATTGCCTGGTCAAAAGGAGGCGTTGATAAGAGCTTTGAACTCACCCGATCCGATGTGGAAGGAAAAAAGAGCTGAATCCCATCTGATTTTGCAAAAGGAGAGAAGGGATGTCCCACCATTCTTATTAACTCTGAGAATTGCGGGTAAGAACTTGCATAACTGTTTGGTAGACACAGGAGCCACGAGCAACCTCATGCCTACGGATATATGTCAAATGCTGGGTCTACAACAGGTTTCATCCAAATGCACGGTCTTGCAATTGGACCGTTCAGAGGTAAATGTAGTAGGGACCTTATATGATGTCAAGATTCAATTAAATTTTGAACCCAGGGTCCATCAGGTTGTAGAAATTTTTGTGGTTAACATCCCAAGTAGGTATGGAATGTTACTTGCGAGAGATTGAATGAAAATGTTGAATGGCTATTTTGCAACAGACTGCTCGCATATGTGGCTACCATGGAAGGGCATTGCTAACCAAATCAGAGTGGAAAACAAACCGAGGCTTAAGGATATTATAACGGATTTTAACAAGCCAAATGAGGTTCAATTTTCTGAGCCAGACCTAGGGGTCTATGCTCTTGATGTTGAGAAAGCTATGGATGAACTTAAAGAAGAAGTGTGTCATGGTGGTTCTTCTGAAGAGAAGGATTACACGTGGTTGCTCAAGTTTGATGGATCAAAATCTAGACGGGGAGCGAGGATCTAGAGTTGAGCTCAGCTGGTCCAGGGAGGTAAACCATTATTGGCTGCCTATGGATTGCAATTTCCTTGCACAAACAATGTGGCAGAATACGAAGCATTGATCTATGGTTTACGTCTAGAATTGAGAAAACATGTTAAATGCTTGAAGGTTTTGGGAGATTCTGAGTTGGTTGTCAAGCAAATCAAAGGACAGTATACATGTCGTGACAAAATACTGAGCCTTTATAGGACTAGGGTTATGGACCTCATGGAGGAGTTTGATGCATTCAACATAGCCCTTATTTCTAGGAGAGGAAATCGATTAGCAGACTCTCTTGCAGTCGTCGCGGGCATGTTAAACCCGGTGGATATAAAAATATGTAAAAAGTTTTCCATTGAGCTGGTTCCTTGTCCATCAATACACGATAATGTGAAGAATTTCCAGGTTTTTGAGTGTGAGAGGCACATCTTCAAGTTTGTCACAAACTCGGGTATTTTTGAAAATCGGGTGATCGATGAGGAACAAAGGTGGCAGGATGAAACTGAAGAAAGTGAAACTACGTATCAATCCAACAAAATTCCTAAAGACGTGGTTTCATTAGAAAATATGTTCGACATGGAATGCAAGAACAAGAAAAGAAAAAGAGTCCCGCTCCCAAAAGATGCATGCGATTCAATTAATGCGGGAGTGCGGACAATCCAAAGGATGTGTACATAGCAAAGGCATGTAGAGAGGAAGAAAGGAGCAATATAATACAAGCTTTGAAGCATTACATAGATTGTATTTCTTGGAACTACAATGAGCTGAAGACTTACAACCAGAACATTATCACGCATACCATCCCTTTGAAGCCAGACTCCAAGCCTTTTAGGCAAAGACAACAAGTTGTTAACCCGCTATTGGAGCCTTTGATAAAAAAGGAGGTTAAAATATTATTGGAAGCGAAAATCATTTTTCCTGTTAGGCACTCAACCTGGGTGGCCAACCTCGTTCCAGTAAGAAAAAGAGTGGAGAGATTAGGCTGTGCATAGATTTTCGAAATCTTAATAAAGCCTCTCAAAAAGATAATTATCCATTACCATCAATCGATGAAATTCTGCAAATGGTAAATGGATCTGAAATGATGTCCTTTCTCAATGGATATTCTAGGTACAACCAAGTTCTTATACATCCAGATGACAGGATGAAAACAGCATTCACTACCAAGTGGGGGACATTTGCATATAAGAGAATGTCGTTCGGACTGTTAAACGTTGGTGCAACTTTTCAACGCGCCATGGATTACGCATTCAAAGGACTAATAGGCAAATGCATCATCATGTATGTGGATGATATCCCAGTTTTCTTGAAGAAGAGAGAGGATCATGTTAAAGACTTAAAGAAGGTGCTTCAAAGATGCGAGAGAACATGGAATTTCATTAAATCCCAAGAAATGCATTTTTGGAGTGACAGAAGGGAAACTGCTAGGTCACATTATTTCAAAGGAGGGAATATCCATCGACCCAGAAAGGATACAAGCTATCCAAGACCTACCTCTCCCGAGCAGTAAAAAAGAATTGAGGTCTTTCTTTGGGCAAGTCAATTTTGTGAGGAAGTTCATTTCTAGCTTTGCTGAGATAGCTAAACCTCTAAACCAGATGCTCAAGAAAGATGTGGACGTAAGGTGGAACGAGGAAATTAGAGTGGCTTTCTAGAATATCAAAGACGCCATTTCCAAAGCCCTGGTCTTGATAAGCCCAGACTATTCCAAGCCTTTTTACATTTATGCTTTTGCATCGGAGCACTCCTTGGTGAGTGTATTAACCCAAAAAGGCGAAGATAATGCCGAAAAACCCATTGCATTTTTAAGTGCCCCCCTAAAAAATGCCCAATTAAGGTATTCAATCCTTGATAAGCAAATGTATGCACTTTTTAAAATTGTGAAAAAATTTAGGCATTACATCGTACACAGCAGAATTACTACCATTGTGCCCGATTCTGCTGTCAAGACCATGTTTTTACAGAATGAACTAGGTGAAAAGAGAGGAAAGTGGATTGCAACCATCCAAGAATTTGATCTCGAAATCCAAACAATGAAACTAGTTCGAGGACAAGGACTGGCAAAGGCGATCGTAGAAAATGATCCGAAAATAACAGGTCAATGCTCAAATACAGAATACATGGCTAAGGACGACTGGTATGTTGATATTGTGCATTTTTTATTGATCGGTAAGTATCCTTCTAATCTGAATTCAACACAGAGAAGAGCTTTAAGGCTTAAGTCTGTTAACTATCTAATAAAATCTAGTGTGCTTTACAGGAATAATCATGAAGGCATCTACCTGAGGTGCTTGAACAAAGAAGAAGCTGTCGGGGTATTGTAGGAATTTCACGGGAAACATGGAACTGGTCATGGTGCAGCCAATGCTACAACACATCAAATCCTGAGAGCAGGATATTACTGGCCACACATTTTCAAGGATGTGCATACCCATGTACGATCTTGTCACATCTGTCAAGTGGCTGCAAATAGAGAAAGAAATGCAGCCATGTCGTTGCAGCCTGTAGTCGAAATGAGACCGTTTGCATAGTGGGGACTGGATTTTATCGAGGTTATTAACCCAAATTCTTCTGACTCTCACAAATTTATTTTGACAGCTACAGACTACTGTACAAGGTGGACAGAAGCGATTCCCACTAAACATGCCACCACAGACATTGTGATTAAATTCCTTGAGGATCAAATTATCACAAGATATGGAATGCCCAATTCTATTGTCAGTGACAATGGTAAAGCTTTCATTTCCACACAATTTGCAGAGTGGGCATATGATAATAAAGTGAGCTTGAAATTTGCATCCAATTACTATCCTCAAGGAAATGGGTTGGCCGAATCTTCAAATAAGAATTTGTTGAATACTATTAAGAAGTTGCTGGAAAAGAATCCTCGGGACTGGCATAGTCAATTAAAGTTCGCCCTGTGGGCAGATAGGACCAGAGTGAAAGAATCCATAGGGAATACTCCCTATCATTTGGTCTATGGGCAAGACACGATATTTCCAAAAAATTTGAAGTTGCAGACCTTACATTTCATACAAGAGTACATGGGGACAGATGATCAAGTTGAAGCTAGATTGAGCCGGTTATTGCACCTGGATGAAAAGAGAGAAGAAGCCATGAATCACATGAACAAACACCAGGAATTCATCAAAAGGTGGTTTGACAGAAGGGCCAAAGTTAAATCATTCAAAATTTCAGATTTAGTATTACTATGGGACAAAAGACATGAGGAAAAAGGAAACCATCAAAAGTTTGATTGTCTTTGGTTAGGCCCATATCAGATTTCAGAGATTCTTGGGAAGAATACCTTCAGGCTAAAAACCTTAGAAGGGAAATATTTCACGCTGCCGGTTAATGGGAAGATTTTAAAACATTATTTTAGCCCTTAGGTTGTGGGACTTTCATATCTTTCTTTGATTTTGGTGGGATTTTCAGATCTTGTTTCATTGTTTAGGATTTTTAGATTTTGGTTTGATTTAGGATTGTTAGCTTAGCTAGGATTTTGGTTGTGGATTTGATTTCAATTGTCATGTTGTTAATTTTTATTAAAAAAAAAAAAAAAAAAAAACAAAAAGAAATAAATTGAGATGCCAACTTATGCTTAAGGTTAGGAGAATATGAAATATTGGAATTATCTTGTAAAGGCTCCACCAATAACATAAAACATTTTAAGTTATATTGTTTGATTTTGTGATACATGAAAGAATCAGTTTTGCATGACATATCATTTCATTTGCAAAGATAAGGCATTCATATTCCATCTCACCTCACATACATTTCATTTTAGTTACATATGCATCTTATGTACAAGCCATGAAAGTACATCAAATTCTCTTAGGGTTATGTTATAACATAAATGTAAGTGAATCCTAAGGTTGGAAACTGAGTCTTGAGGTATCTAGAACCAAGCACGTCTCATAAATTAAAAAGGATCTTGAGCAAAATGATCAAAACCTAGCTTGGAGGAAAAGGTTGAGCGAAAGTGGTTTTCATGTCTATCCTATTATGCAACATGATCCTAAAAATAGTGGTTTTGACCACTTCCATAGAACTTAAAGCCCACATGGAGTAGTAAGGATAGGGTGTAAATTCTCATCTCGGTTGGTTGAGAATCTGATTCCCCAAAGCTCCTATGTTTTCATTTCATAATTAGTCTTGGATTGTAAGGATCGTACTATTTGTCCTCTGCAAAGGATGGGTAGTCATCCCCAAGGTTTAAGCAACAGAATTAATGATTTATATCTAAGGTTTGGATTGTAAGGATCGTACTACTTGTCCCTAACCAGGATGGGTAGTCGTCCCCAAGGTCCAAGAAGTAAAAAGTAAATAAATTTTTCCCATATCATCTTTATTTTGGATTGTAAGGATCGTACTACTTGTCCTTTGCAAGGGATGGGTAGTCATCCCCAAGGTCCAAAGAAATGGAGATAAGTTTTGGATTGTGGGGTTAGATATGCCCATGCATGGCATCATGTCTTGCCTAAAAAACAAGACCATTGATTGTCTAGAGGGTTAGACTAGCATGACCATTTCTTCCATAACTAGTTTAATTATTTTGCTTAAAGTGAGGTAATGAACTCTAAATCAGAATAGTAAGGATAAGGTTAAACTCTCATCTCGGTTGGTTGGGAGTCTGATTCCCCAAAGTTCTGATTTCACATTCACTTGCACATGGGTTCTAGATAGTAGGGACTCATAACCAACTTTGGGATACAATAAGGTAATGAATCAGTGGATCCAGAGGGTCTGGAAATCTTGAATGCTTGTACATAGTATTAGAAGAAGTACCATGCCCTTTATGGAAGAAAATATCCTTGCACATTCATTAGGGTACACAAATAATTCACCATCCCATATATGCATTCATGCAAAACTAATAATGGAATGTTGATCAATTTCAAACGATAGGGAATGAAAACACATTGCACACACTGAGCTAATACTTGATGATTCTAATGATTCATGTACTTCTGATCTTTGGGCATTTGTTATTTTTCTTATGTGCTAACATGTATTTACGAGTTTGTGATATGTTTCAGGTTGGGTTCTTACTAAAATGCTCAAGAGCATTTGACAACAAAGTCGCCATTTGTTGTGGTTGATCCACAACACACCCCAAAATTGGGGACCCACCTTTTTGCAGGCTTGCAGAGAAGAATCTCGGTGACCCAGATGCTAAAATTGAAGAAAAGAAAGAAAATGCCCAAGTGTAGAAAGGGGTCACGAAATCGCGACAGGTAGCGAAATCGCGACATGTCGCGAAATCGCGACAGGTAGCGAAATCGCGACATGTCACGAAATCGCGACAGGTAGCGAAATCACGACATGTCGCGAAATCACGACATGTCACGAAATCGTGATCGAAGCCAAAAAACGGTAGCAAAATCATGACGTGTCGGAAAATCATGGTCAACGCGGTCAACGGCAACAAAACATAAAAGCGGTAGCGATATCGTGACGGTTTGTGGCAAGCAGGTTTGGAAATAAAAGCGGTAGCGATATCGCGACGGTTTGTCGAGAGAGGGCAAGAGAATGATAATGGTCGTGATGTTGCGACGTAAAATTGCCAAGGAGGCCCGATGAAGAAATGGTAGCGATTTCGCTACGCCTTGCGAAAAGAAGACTCAAAGTTCAAAACGGTAGCAATATCGCTACAAATTTCATAAAGGCCAGTCTCAAAGTTAGAGGGTAGCGATAGCGCTACAAGTTTAGTGAGAGAGGGCTTGAAACAAAAATGGTAGCAAATCGCTACCATGTCACAAGGAGAAGGCTTGAAAGGAAAGTGGTAGCGAATCGCTACCACATTTCAAAGGGACGTTGCAAGGCCAAGGTGGTAGCGATATCACTACCACATTTTGAAAAGGGTTCAAAGTTAGAAAGTGGTAGCGATATCGCTACCATTCGAAGAGGAGGGCTCAAAATGTTAAAAGGGTAGCGATATTGCTACAAGAAGTTGTCGGAGGTAGACAAATGAAAAACGGTCATGACATCGCTACGAGGAGCTTATGAAGGCATACGACAGGAAAGCATGTAGCGATATTGCGACATGTCGCGATTTCGTGACATGTCGCGATTTCGCGACATGTCGCCATATCGCGGCTAAGAAGATGAACAGGCAAACTTGCAGTTTTGTCATTTTTTTTGCAGTAAGCGTTACACAGGACGTAGGAAAAGCAGGACACGTGGTGCATAGGTGTCAAACTTGCAGAGGCGTTACATGCAGAGATGAATTTTGAAGCGTTTTCAAATTTGAGTGTGAATCAAAGTGGGAAAAAGCAGGAATTTGAGGGGTCATGTGCAGGAAGGTGAAATGAAGCGACAGAGAAGATCGAAGAGCCGCGTCAAACATTATAAGACCAGAATTGCAAATCGAAGATGGGGTTGGAAATTGCTTAATACGAAGTTGCAGAGACGAGAGCTTTGTGCTATTTTGGGCCCGTACTTGGGCAATTTCCTTCTTTTTGTTCTGGGATTTTCTTTTACACCTGGAACATTTTTGAATGTAATCGAGATATCATTTAAATACAAATACAGAGAGTTGGCATCTTATTGGATGAGAAAGAAGGAGTAACTTTTGCATGCATGATTTAACGTTTATATTTCCCTTCCAGATTTCCTAGGTTTTTAGGTGAAGTTAATGCAAGATCTCTTGGTTGCTTCATGCGAATGCCTGTTTTTTGGAATTACCATAGAAACCCTCGAGACTCACACCTGGCCTATTTGGATTGTGTGGATGTGCAGGTTCATTAGGTTAGGTTGCATGTAGAAAGCTTCAGTATCTTCGGTTTCATCCGATTAATGACAGCTTTCTGACTGTAAATTATTTTACATTTTTATTTATTTTTCTTTGCTTTTCAAACCCATATTTTATTTTCAGCAGTTTAATTACTGTGTTTGAATAAATCACTTAAAATCCATCATAATTAAAGATTAAAACAGATTTTATTTATTTTAGAGTCCATTGCACTTTCAGAATTAAATAAACCACAGTGCCCCTTGTTAACATCCACTTGCAAACCCTAAGGTGTTCTTAGCATTTCATTTTAAACAACATCCTTGATAATCAATAATTAGCATAATAATAACCTTGGAGAAATTGTTTTTCTTTGCAAGCAGAGGATTTAGGACTCGGATCCTACAGGAGAGTGTGTTTTCACAATCGGGTTAAAACACCACTCAACAAAAAGCAAAAGAAAATTTTCTACAAGAGCTTACTAACTTCAAAATTAAGGTTGAAGAGGTAAGGAAAATGGAAGAAAGTGTAGCGACCCCGGGATGCACACACTGCTCTTTTACTCTACTTGCAATGTTATTAAAAAACCAAGATAAAATGGAAGACAAGGAAAAAATATATAACATGAAAATAACAAATATGGATCTCTTTATTCGTATTGAAACTCGATTACATGTCGGTCCCTCTTAGGGATACCCATTTCGATACAATAAGGTTACAAATAGGCAAAGAGTGCCCCTTTCGTGAAGAGGTGGTGCACTTATAAAGGCTTCTCGATTTTGCACACAAAAATGTATGAGGGCTTACAGATGCCTCCTTCTCTAGGTCTGTTTCCTAGAGGGATTTCTTTTGCTCTCGTATGTTGCATATTCCATCTAATGAACATGTGGCCCTATAAGCAATGAAAAAACAACACACGCTTAGATGTTTGATAATACCTCCTCGGATGAGGTTGATCGTACTTAATATAAAAAATGAAAACAAATGCAAATTAGGCTAATGCTATGAATGCAAACAAATGAAATGATTCTATGTTAATGATATGCTAACAAAAATAATGAATCTAATGTCTAAAACCCTAAGCTAAGACTATGGGCCACTGTCCAATACATCGGCCACTAAGGTAAACCTCATCCTATTTGCTCCAAAGCTATGGACCAAAGATTGTATCTGATGTTGAAATAATGATTGCTATGCTCTTAAATCCATTAGGGCTTCGTCGTACTCATGATCTCCAAGGGAACTCTTTGAGTCTCAAAAACTCTCCTCAATGACCAAGATTTATGGATAAAATATTGATGATCTCCCTGGTGCTCTTAGGCTTACACCTTTCATAGTGTGAAACCCTAGGTCTATGTCCAAGCCCTATGAATGAATTTCTCATGTGTAGTGTGAGTTAGCATGAGAAGCTTTTTATCTTTTCTATGTTTGGAGGCCAGTTAACTGAAATATAACTACCAATATTGAGTCTCCTATGCGAACTGGTTGTTAGCATGAGAAGCTTTTGTCATTTTTTTATGCTTTAAGGTCAGTTAACTAAAGTTTAAATGCAAACTCAACTCTCCTATATGAAATAGTCATGAAAAGGAATTCAAAATTACTCCTGCTCACCGTTATTGCATGCAGACTATCACTTTCACTCGTGATTAGGCTTGTTTATAGGTAAAATTGCTTCTACGGTTTAGACAATGTCATCTACAGTGACTAAGATCTAGCTGCTGTCGTCTATAGTGGCTAAGGTCTGGCCGCTCGAGGCTTGAGCAGCTAGGATCTGGCTACTCTTGGCTTGAGAAGCTAGGCTTGGATGGCTTGAAAAGGCCCCAAATGAGTGGTGATAACCACTTTTGAGCTTGGAAAGTCCAATATTATGTCTTATGGTATTATGAATGTGTCTAGGTGAGCATATCCCCTAAGAATGACACGATTTAGGTGTCTACAGATGCCCCTTTTTGTGATGCACTCTATGGAAAACACAATGCTGAGCAAAAATGTAGACTGATCTTTTTGTCGGGTGTATGATGATCAATGGTCTGATCAACACTGGATGGCCCAATCATGCAAGCTCGTGTGCATCCCTTGAATTATTTCCTCAATGTTTAGAGGACTTAGCTCAGTGGCTTGGGCATGTTAAATTGCACTCATTCCTCAAAATCAATCGGGTAGCTTCAACTACTACAACAATTACCATTGTTAGGAGAGCTACAATTGAAGATGTCATGTCTGCTTACGTTCCCAAAAAATAAGGGAAATTTGTGATTTTTGTATGCAATGATTCGTAGGACGAACACAATTTTACTATGATCGAGTGATATTTTGTTGATTTTTATTATGATTATGTTGAAGTTTTGAACTACTTCCTCACACAATGAATTTGGTGAAGAAATAACAATAAATGAAGCAACAAGTTGCTTGACCAATATGACTAATTTGGTTCTTTTCTAACATTTATTGCTTTTAATGGGTAATCCCACATCCAAGTGTGATTCCAATTTATTTATGATAATCATCCATCCTTATCCCGAGGAGCGGTCCAGCTATCAATAAATTTCTTAGGGAGTTAGGATGAGTGATTCTATTTATGTTTAGATTGTATCACTTTGGCTTAATGTTTTTGATATCATAGGGGAATTAGAATGATCCTTTCGCACCCGTGGAGTAGTCCAACCATATTGGTATTCTTTGGGGTTGAAGGGTGGTGCATCGTAATTCCAAAATTAGTTGTTTTTACCCCAAGTGGTCTTATGGTTATATACTCATCTCATAAAAATACATGGAGTGTGAATCACTGCAATCGTCGAGTGAAAAAGAGTAAGTAACTAGGTATGAGTCCTGCCTGAGATTGTGCTCTTATGTGATTTTTTTTTTTTTGAATATTATGATGATCTTAAACCATCAAAGTGTGTATATTTTCTATTTTTATGGGATCCCTCAAGGAGGAAGTCCCTTATTTTGATCTGTGGATCTGGCCGCTATCAGGTCCAGTAGCCTCTGAGTTCCTGCTTATGGCCATTGTTGCCTTGAGTGGCCATTAATTTTGGGCCACTGACATCAACAGTTACTAAGGCATAATTAAAGAAATATAAAATTTGCATTTTCTAGGGTTTGACCTTTCATTTTCATTTTTTTGAAGATTCACTTTGGGAGTTCTGGTGTGACAGCAATGATTGTGACTTTGGAGTTTGCTGGCATTGAGGACATGGCTACGCGAGGCGAGACATCAGCTGCTAGAGGAGCCGGAGCTTCTTGGGTATTTCTATTTTCTAAACCCTAACCCTCTTTTCTCTTGTCTGAGTAAAACTAAACCTCACTAAGTAATGGGTAAAATGAACCTCACTAAATCTATTGGTAATGAATAAACTCTATAGTTAGGCTCAGCTTACCTTTTACTATGGTGGGTTAGTCCCCCTTTTTGTTCTTGTTGCTTTGCCTTGGTAGTTTCTAGCCTAGGGTTCTCAAGTTTTTTTTTGTTCACCTACTGCTACCATGTTAACCATTTTTGAACTTAGATTAGTTTTTTATGCCTAAGTGGGAATTTTATTTTTTTTTTAATTTGTTTTTCCTTCCCTTTTGTGTTTTTTATGTTATTTTGTAATTTTTGGATTTTTTTGCATTTTGTTGGCCAAGGGTTCATGGGTTTGCCATTTTTCCCCTTGGCCGCTATTGCTCAGAGTGGTCGGTTATGAGCCGCTATCGCTCAGAGCGGCCAGGTTTGAACCCCAATGGTAAAAAAATTTGACCGTTGGGTCTTGGTTGCTGTTGTCTCCAGCAACTAGTTTTCGGCCACTGTAGGTGACAACGGATAAACCCTTAACCATATTTTTGTCCTTTTTATGATTTTATTAAGACATATTTTTATTTTATTTTTGTTCTTTTTGAAATTTTTGAACCACTCCTTAGCTTTGTGCTGCCTGACTATATGCATTTATCTTTCATTTTTTTGGACTTAGGAGTGTTGATGTTGTTATGCTTTGTTTGATTTCTTCCTTAGATGCACTATAGTTTATGTTTTATTTTCCTTTGCTATTATATCCTATCTTCTTGGGCTTACGACCCAAAGCTCCTGCTTGAGCTATTTCCTAAATTTGATGACATGGACTGGGCGTGGTTCAAAGCTCACAGGTTATAGTATGTCATTAGGGTACCTTACATCATGGCATATCAGGATTACCTTACGATCTTGGCCCATTGCTAGAACCCATAGACTAATACCTTCCACCTCTCGATCGACGAGATGACCATTATGCCGGAGGATGTATATAGGATCTTTCAGATTCCATTTTATGGGGTGGCCATTGTTTCTTCAGCCACTAATGATCAGGTAGTCATCTTTACTTAGGTGTTCGAGAGGCATTTTTGAGGATGCTCTCAAGGACATCAAGTCCATAGGAGTGTCTATAAATTGCTGGCATGTGGAGCATGTCTTTATGGTGAGGCATGTCATATTGCTGATGGTTATTAGCAATGTTCTTATTCCAAAATGCTCGAGTTTGAGGTTCCCATGGAACCTTTTGGTGATGGTGCATGATCTATTGGATAGTAAGGAGCCTATCATATATGCATGGGGTAGATTGCTATTGGCTCAGTGCTATGATGAGTTGTACCACATTCATTAGTGAAGACATGTTAGCATTGCCTGCAGCTTGCTCCTACAGGTTTGGGGATGGGAGCATATTAGGGTAGATCACCCTAAGGGGCTTCCAGCTGAGATTACAGTGATCGATGCTTGAACACAGTGTTATGCTGCTAGATGGGCTTGAGAGCAGTAGGAGCATAAGATCTGCACTTTCCCAGGGGAGTTATCCCATTATACTAATGCTTTTACTTTTTTTTTGTGGGAGATGTCGTATGGTGGCCTTACCATGAGTGTCCTTCTTGGGATGATCTAGCTAGCTTTACTGCCAGGACACGACACGAGCGATGGATCGTTGGCCATAAGGTTACCATCTGGGCATACTTTTTCTACTCTCAGGTTCTTCATCAATATGGTTTGCAGTAGGATGTGCCCCTGGTACCGTTCTTGTATAGGTGCCTCATAGTAGAGGGAGACCTACCTCCAGGATATATTATAGAGCTTTTAGATGAGTAGGATGCCCCAGCTATTGACCCTAGAGTGGCTGGAGGAGTTGCATACACATAGTGGTGGGGTGATCAGATGTGGCATGGTGTCGATAGCCTAGGGCATGAGGATGATGGTGAAGGTGATGGTGTAGACCCTACAAGATAGATTATGAGCTAGGATTGAGGTATGTAGCCAACCAGTAAATATTGAGGACAAATTTGTGCTAGAACGAAGGACTATGTTTAGTGTATATTAGAGGATAAATTTGTGCTAGACTGAAGGACTATGTTTAGTACAAATTCAAGGACAAATTTTGGTGCATATTTGAGGATAGGTTTGTGCCAAACCAGAGATAGAGATTGAGTAGATTTGTACTAGATCAAAGTACTATGTTTAATAGATATTTGAGACAAATATTTGGAGGTGATAGAATATAGAGGATGATAGTCTCCAATGGATAGATATCCATTAGCTAGGGCAGTGAGGGTAGGTGTCTTCAGTGGATAGAGATCCATTATCTAGAGCAGTGGGGGTAGCAGTTCTTCTAGAAGATCACTAGTCAGAGCTAAGGATAAAGGAGGTCTCCTTTGGATAGATATCCATGAATTTGATTAGGGGATTGGTGTCTCCTTTGGATATATATCGATAAACACTATAATAGGGAAAGGATTACCAAAATATTTATTGGACAAATATTAGTGAAATATTTTCTCTATGGAGTAGCCCACATTAGGTGAACCATGTTAAATTGGTGTCTCTATTGTGTGTGATGATTTGTGCATTTCTTTGGTTATTTCTATTGATATTGCCATTAATTATATTGGATAATATTGATTAGGAAAGAAAAGTAAAATATGGTCTTATACTGTTCACCCCCCTCTCAATATAAGCTTGTGTTTTTCAATTGGTATTAGAGTTGCTTCCTTCGAAAAAGGTTTAACAGCTTGAAGGAAGATCTTACAAGAACACAAATGTCAAAGAAAGGTAAAAGCATAACCATGAGACATAAGAAGAAAAGAACACACATGGTCATGAAAGAAAAGTAATATGAATGCAATGTTGTTGTTTGGGAGGAAGAATGGAAATAGATTCAAGAGATGAATAAAACATTGGAGAAAATGTCATATTAATAAAGTTTTGTACTAGTTGTAGGAATATAGGTCACCTTGCAACTTATTGTTCACAAGAAGGTGAAGAATGTTTTGTTTACGGTCAACCTGGTCATGATGCAGGTTATTACAATGGGTTTAGTAGCAGTGAAGATGAAGATGATACTTTCATAATTGAATTCCTAGAGGATGGTTCAGAAAAGGATAACAAGGACAGTCAAAATAGGTATGAAGAAGGAAATTTACTTTGGGAAAAAGAAGAAATTGAATACCAAAGAAAAGAGAAATAATTAAGAAAGAGAAAAGGAGGAAGTCACTCTTAAGGAACTTGTTGAGTTGGAAAAGAACCTAGAATTAAAGGCTCAAAGACAAGAGGATGAGAAATGTAAGACAAAGCTTTTACAAGATCTCTCTGACTTGAAAGATAAGGTTGAAACGACAAGGAGAGTTGAAAAAGGTTTGACTGAACAATCAAAGGTAAAAGAGATAGAATATGAAAGACTTATTGTTGATCTCAAAGAACTAAAAAGGGAGAATGCAAGATTAAGAGTTCAAGCTCAAGAATATGAGAAAGCAAAAGAAAATTTTCTACAAGATCTTACTAACTTCAAAATTAAGGTTGAAGAGGTAAGGAAAATGGAAGAAAGTGTAGCGACCCTGAGACGCACACACCGTTCTTTTAATCTACTTGCAATGTTATTAAAAAACCAAGATGAAATGGAAGACAAGGAAAAAATATATAACATGAAAATAACAAATATGGATCTCTTTATTCGTATTGAAACTCGATTACATGTCGGTCCCTCTTAGGGATACCCATTTTGATACAATAAGGTTACAAATAGGCAAAGAATGCCCCTTTCGCAAAGAGGTGGTGCACTTATAAAGGCTTCCCGATTTTGCACACAAAAATGTATGAGGGCTTACAGATGCCTCCTTCTCTAGGTCTGTTTCCTAGAGGGATTCCTTTTGCTCTCGTATGTTGCATATTCCATCCGATGAACATGTGGCCCTGTAAGCAATGAAACAACAACACATGCTTAGATGTTTGAGAATACCTCCTTGGATGAGGTTGATCGTACTGAATATAAAAAATGAAAGCAAATGCAAATTAGGCTAATGCTATGAATGCAAACAAATGAAATGACTCTATGTTAATGATATGCTAACAAAAATAATGAATATAATGTCTAAAACCCTAAGCTAAGACTATGGGCCACTGTCCAATACATCGACCACTAAGGTAAACTTCATCCTCTTTGCTCCAAAGCTATGGACGAAAGCTTGTATCTAATGTTGAAATAATGATTGCTATGCTCTTAAATCCGTTAGGTCTTTGTCGTACTCATGATCTCCAAGGGAACTCTTTGAGTCTCAAAAACTCTCCTCAATGACCAATATTTATCGATAAAATATCGATGATCTCCCTGGTGCTCTTAGGCTTACACATTTTATAGTGTGAAACCCTAGGTCTATGTCCAAGCCCTATGAATGAATTTCTCATGTGTAGTGTGAGTTAGCATGAGAAGATTTTTGTCTTTTCTATGTTTGGAGGCCAGTTAACTGAAATATAACTGCCAATATTGATTCTCCTATGCGAACTAGTTGTTAGCATGAGAAGCTTTTGTCATTTTTTTATGCTTGAAGGTCAGTTAACTAAAGTATAATTGTAAAATCAAGTCTCCTATATGAAATAGTCATGAAAAGGAATGCAAATTTACTCCCGCTCACCTTTATTGCAGGTAGACTACCACTTTCACCCATGATTAGGCTTGTTTATCGATAAAGTTACTTCTAGGGTTTAGTCAATGTCGTCTACAGTGACTAAGATCTAGCTGCTATCATCTGTAGCGACTAAGGTCTGGCCGCTCGAGGCTTGAGCAACTAGGATCTAGCCGCTCTTGGCCTGAGCGGTTAGGCTTGGATGGCTTGAAAAGGCCCCAAATGAGTGGTGATAACCACTGTTGATGCTTGTAAAGTCCAAGATTATGTCTTATGGTATTATGAATGTGTCTAGGTGAGCATATCCCCTAATCATGACATGATTTGGGTGTCTATAGATGCCCCTTTTTGTGATGCACTATGTGGAAAACACAACGCTGAGCAAAAATGTAGACTAATCTATTTGTAGGGTGTATGATGATCAATGGTCTGATCAACACTGGATGGCCCAATCATGCAAGCTCACGTGCATCCCTTGAATTATTTCCTCAATGTTCGGAGGACTTAGCTCAGTGGCTTGGGCATGTTAAATTGCACTCATTCCTCAAACTCAATCGGGTAGCTTCAACTACTACAACAATTTCGATCGATAGGAGAGCTACAATTGAAGATGTCATGTCTGCTTACGTTCCCAAAAAATAAGGGAAATTTGTGATTGTTGTATGCAATGATTCTTAGGACGAACATAATTTTACTATGATCGAGTGATCTTTTGTTGATTTTGATTATGATTATGTTGAAGTTTTGAACTACTTCCTCACACAATGAATTTGGTGAAGAAATAACAATGAATGAAGCGACAAGTCGCTTGACCAATATGACTAATCTGGTTCTTTTCTAACATTTATTGCTCTTAATGGGTAATCCCACATCCAAGTGTGATTCTAATTTGTTTATGATAATCATCCATCCTTATCCCGAGGGGCGGTCCAACTATCAATAAATTTCTTAGGGAGTTAGGATGAGTGATTCTATTTATGTTTAGATTGTATCACTTTGGCTTAATGTTTTTGATGTCATAGGGGAATTAGAATGATCCTTTTGCACCTATGGAGTAGTCCAACCATCTTGGTATTCTTTGGGGTTGAAGGGTGGTGCATCGTAATTCCAAAATTAGTTGTTTTTACCCTAAGTTGTCTTATGGTTATATACTCATCTCATCGAAATACATGGAGTGTGAATCACTGCAATCGTCGAGTGAAAAAGAGTAAGTAATTGGGTATGAGGCCTGCATGATATTGTGCTCTTATGTGATTCTTTTTATTATTTTGAACATTATGACGATCTTAAACCATTAAAGTGTGTATATTTTCTTTTTTTGTGGGATCCCTCAAGGAGGAAGTCTCTTAGTTTGATCTGTGGATTTGGCCGATGTCAGGTCCAGTAGCCTCTGAGTTCCTGCTTATGGCCATTGTTGCCTTGAGTGGCCATTAATTTTGGGCCACTGACATCAACAGTTACCAAGGCATAATTAAAGAAATATAAAATTTGTATTTTCTAGGGTTTGACATTTCATTTTCACTGTTTTGAAGATTCACTTTGGGAGTTCTTGTGTGACAGCAATGATTGTGACTTTGGAGTTTGCTGGCATTAAGGACAAGGCTGTGCAGGGTGAGACATCAACTGCTGGAGGAGCCAGAGCTTCTCAGGTATTTCTCTTTTCTAAACCCTAACCCTCTTTTCTCTTTTCTGAGTAAAACTAAACCTCACTAAGTAATGGGTAAAATGAACCTCACTAAACCTGTTGGTAATGAAAAAACTCCGTAGTTAGGCCTAGCTTACTTTTTACTATGGTGGGTTAGTCCCCCTTTTTGTTCTTTTTGCTTTGCCTTGGTAGTTTCTAGCCTAGGGTTCTCAAGTTTTCTGTTGTTTACCTGTTGCTGCCATGTTAACCATTTTTGAACTTAGCTTAGTTTTTTATGCCTAAGTGGGAATTTTCTTTAAAAAAAAAATTGTTTTTCCTTCCCTTTTGTGTTTTTTATGTTATTTTGTAATTTTTGGATTTTTTTGCATTTTTTTGGCCAAGGGTTCATGGGTTTGCCGTTTTTCCCCTTGGCCGCTATTGCTCAGAGCGGTCGGTTATGAGCCGATATCGCTCAGAGCGGCCAGGTTTGAACCCCAATGGTCAAAAATTTTGATCATTGGGTCTTGGTTGCTACTGTCTCCAACAGCCAGTTTTCGGCCACTATAGGTGACAACGAATAAACCCTTAACCATATTTTTGTCCTTTTTATGATTTTATTAAGACATATTTTTATTTTATTTTTGAATGTTTTGAACCACTCCTTAGCTTTGTACTGCCTGACTATATGCATTTATCCTTCATTTGTTTGGACTTAGGAGTGTTGATGTTGTTATGCTTTGTTTGATTTATTCCTTAGATGCACTATAGTTTATGTTTTATTTTCCTTTGTTATTATATCCTCTCTTCTTGGGCTTGGGACCCAAAGCTCCTGCTTGAGCTATTTCCTAAATTTGATGACACAGACTGGGCGTGGTTCAAAGCTCATAGGTTATAGTATGTCATTAGGGTACCTTACATCATGGCATATCAGGCTTACCTTACGATCTTGGCCCATCATTGGAACCCATAGACTAATACCTTCCACCTCCTGATCGACGAGATGAGCATTATGCCAGAGGATGTATATAGGATATTTTAGATTCCATTTGATGGGGTAGCCATTATTTCTTCAACCACTAATGATTATGTGGTCATCTTTACTTGGGTGTTCGGGAGGTATTTTGAGGATGCTCTCAAGAACACCAAGTCTAGAGGAGTGTCTATAAATTTTTGGCATGTGGAGTGTGTCTTTATGGTGAGGCATGTTGTATTGCTGATGGTTATTAGCAATTTTATTATTCCAAAATGCTCGGGTTTGAGATTCCCATGGAACCTTTTGGTGATGGTGCATGATCTATTGGATAGCAAGGATCCTATCATCTATGCATGGGGTCGATTGCTATTGGCTTAGTGCTATAATGATTTGTACCACATTCATTAGTGAGGACATGTTAGCATTACCTGTAGCTTGCTCCTACAGGTTTGGGGATGGGAGCATATTAGGGTAGATCACCCTAAGGGGCTTTCAAATAAGATTACAGTGATCGATGCTTGAACACAGTGTTATGCTGCTAGATGGGCTCGAGAGCAGGAGGAGTGCAAGATCTGCACTTTCCCAGGGGAGTTATCCCATTATACTAATGCTTTTACTTTACTTTTTGTGGGAGATGTCGTATGGCGGCATTACCATGAGTGTCTTGCTTGGGATGATCTAGCTAGCTTTACTGCCAGGACACGATACGAGTGATGGCTCTTTGGCCATAAGGTTACCATATGAGCATACTTTTTCTACTCTCATGTTCTTCATCAGTATGGTTTGTAGTAGGATGTGCCCCTGGTACCATTCTTGTATAGGTGCCTCATAGTAGAGGGGGACCTACCTCCACGATAGATTACAGAGCTTTCAAATGAGTAGGATGCCCCATCTATTGACCCTAGAGTGGTTGGAGGAGTTGCATACACTCAGTGGTGGGGTGATCAGATGTGGCATGGTGTCAATAGCCTAGGGCATGAGGATGATGGCGAAGGTGATGGTCCAAATCCTACAAGACGTAGATTCTGAGCTAGGACTGAGGTATGTGGCCAACTAGTAGAGTAGGTGGCAGTGGAGGATCCTGTTGTGGCTGATCCACAACACACCCCAAAATTGGGGACCCACCTTTTTTGCATGCTTTCAAAGAAGATCTCGGTGACCTCAGATGCTAAAAATCAAGAAAAAGGGGCAAAATTGCACAAGGATAAAAAGTGTCGCGATATCGCGACATGTCGCGCCATCGCTGGCAAAAAATGAAAAGTGTCACGATTTCACGTGTGTTGCATGGTCGCTGGCGAGAAAATGAAAAGTGTCACGATTTCACGACGTGTTGCACGGTCGCTGGCAGAAAATGAAAAGTGTCGCGATTTCGCGACGTGTTGCGCGGTCGCTGGTAGAAAATGAAAAGTGTCACGATTTCACGACGTGTTGCGCGGTCGCTGGCAAAAAATGAAAAGTGTCACGATTTCACGACGTGTTGCGCGGTCACTGGCAGAAAATGAAAAGTGTCATGATTTCACGATGTGTTGCGCGGTCGAAAATGAAAAGTGTCACGATTTCGTGATGTGTTGCACGGTCGTTGGCGAGAAAATGAAAATTGTCGCGATATCGTGACATGTCACAAAATCGTGGGTCAAACCAGTCAAACAGGGCAAGGCACGAAAAGCGTAGCGATTTCACGACAAAAAAAGAAAGGGGCACAAAGTGAAAAATGTCACGATTTCGTGACATGTCATGTTTTTGCGGCCAAAATAGCAAGAGTAGCCGAAATAGAAAAGTGTCACGATTTTACGACAAAAAGCTGCCAGAGTGAAAGAAACGAAAAAGCGTCGCGATTTCGCGACAGGTTGCGACCGAAGGCGTACGGAGATGAAAAATGTCGTGATTTCGTGACAAAAAATAGCAAAGTGATGCCGAAGAGAAAAGTGTCACGATTTTGCGACAGAAAAATAGCAAAGTGTACGGAATGAAAAGTTGTCGCGATATCGCGACATGTCGCCATTTCGTTGTGCATGAAGGCAAGAAAGGCTATTGACAGAAAAATGTCGCGATATCGCGACATGTCGCGTTTTCGCGGTGAAAGAAAAGGAACAAAGTTACATGCTATTTTTTGTCATGATTTTCATGGGGCCATTACAGAACATGCAAAAAGTGCGAAACACGTGGCATACATGTGTAAAGGTTACAGAGGCGTTACAATTCACAGAGAAGATCTCGAGCATGAATTCAAAAGCAACAAAAAGGCGAGGAAGGTGAAACGAAGCGATCTGGAAGATGAAGCGAAGCGTCACAGGGAAAAACAAAGAGCATTGCCAGAAAGTATAAAAGTAGAATCACAGATTGGCACAAGGGTCGAAAACCGCTGGGAGCAGAGTTGCAGTGCCTAAGGCGAGATGCCATTCTGGACTTGCTTGGGAGTGTTTTCTTCCCTTTTTTTTGGTTTTGAGAAAACCAGATGTTCTGCTATTGTAACATGATTTATCTTTAATGCAGGAGTGTTCAAAAATTTGCATCTTGTTGGCAAGAAAGAAGGAGTTATTTTCTGCATGCATGTTTTAATGTTTATCTTTCCCTTTTTCAGATTTCTAGGCTTATAGGTGAAGTTGAATGCAAGTTCTCTTGGTTGCTTCATGCGAATGTCTAAATCTGAAAAATCACAATAAAACCCCAGAGACCAGCACTTAACTTATTTGGATTGTGCATGTTTTGCAGGTTCAATAGGTTAGGTTGCATGCATGGAAACCTCATTATCTTCGGTTTTGCCAGGACGGGATAGCATCAAACTGAATGCAATTTTAATTTCTTTTCTTTTACATTTTATTTTCTTTTTGCTGCACTTTATTTTTCAGAAGTTCCAATTTTATTTTTCAAGCATTAAAATAAAATAAAAAAATTAAAAAACTTCAAAATCCATAAATAATTCCTTCATTTATGGCATTTCATTAAATTTTATTTTGAAGTTACAGCATGGTCATATAAGGATCAAATCACATTTGCTTTATCAGGGTTCAATGAACAATCATTAAATTTTCATAGTAAAATAAACCACAGTGCCCCTTGTTTTCAGTTACTTGCAACCACTAAGGTGTTCCAAGCATTTTAATTAAATATCTTTATTTGAGATTATTAATACATCGATGCAAAATGCTAACATAACAGGAACCTTGGAGAAGTTACTTGTTTAATTTCTTTGCAAGCAGAGGATTTAGAACCCAAATCCTATCGGAGAGTGTGTTTTCACAATCGGGTGAAAATACCACTCAACAGATTGGCGCTAGAAGGAGGGCATGAAAAGTTTATTTTATCATGATTTTAGATGCTACGGGTTTATAATTGTTTAAGAGCTTTACATTGCTAAATATTTCAAGTCCATTTTATTAGCATCTTCGGCCTCTAACACCACTCAACAGATTGGTGCTAGGAGGGCTGAACGGGTTTATTTTAGTGTTATTTAAATTTAAATTTTTTATGCTTTAGTCCTCTAACACTCAGCAGATTGTAAAAAGGATGGCCTGAATTTATTTACTTGTTCTATTTTAAGCAATTCAGGTATGTTGTATATTATTCTAACACTTTTCTGATTGTTCATACAAAAATATGTGATTTGATTTAATTTTGAAAATTTTGGTCTCATGCAATTACTTGACATTTGATTTTAATAAGTACATCTCTTAGTTGATGCTAACTTGATTTTTTTTTTACATTGCAGGTTGAATATTCAATAGATTTGGTTCTAAAATTACATTTTAAGTTTCACTAATGGCAACACTTGAGGAGCAAATGGTATCCCTGAGAGCTGAAATAGTGTCTCTAAGAGAGAGAATGGTATCAATGATAGAGGATCATTATGAGGGTTTATCTATACCTGTGGTACCCTATCAAATTCCTAAAATGTTATTGGATTTTTTACGGTGTTTTAATCAAGAGGTGCCACTAGGATACTTGCAAAAACTGCATGTCTACAAGGATACATTATGTAAATTCCAGATTTTCTATGAGGAGGTGGCTTGTAAGTTATTTGCATACATTTTGGATGATAAACCATTCTTTTGGTACAGCCAACTACCCATGGAGGTTAGGACTTCTTGGATACAACTAGAAGCAGCCTATCTTTACCATTTTGGTAATCAGGTTGACTTAGAAATCTTGAAAAATCAGTTTACCTCCATATGTAAAGAGCCTAATGAATCCTTGAGTCAATTCAATGGAAGATTTCGTGAGTTGCACTCCCAAATGTGGGAAAATTTTAACACATTGGAAGAGGAAGCCATGGAAGTATACCTAGGAGCCATACACCCCACACTTGCTTCACTCATTGAGGAAAAGCTGAGTGGTTTGTCCCTAGAGAAAATCCATGAGGTCTTAGAAGAGATAGAACGACAAGGTCTTGAAGAAGAAAAGGCACAACATGTTCATATGAGAGATTGTTCTTTTGATGCCAACCTACACCAACCATCAAACATAGCACCCTCCACTCCAATGATATCTAAGGTGAATGATCAAGGGGATGAATTTGAATATCCAAATCTTACAACCACCTTAGATGTAGTCCACGAGGAGGTGCAAATTGCTAAGCCAACATCCACTAGTGAGGATTATGCAGAAATGATCTCATTCATAGAGATACACGATTATCTGGATGAAGGGGTTCTAAATTCAACAATGTTTGATATATGTGATAGGATGGAACCCACCATAGAATTGAATGAAGTGGTTGAAAGTGAAATGGAAAGAAAATCAATAAATGAATTTGAAGATATGATAGAATTTCACCACTTGTTCTTGGAAGATACTATTGATGAGATGTGTAAAATTAAGGATCAAGAAATTCTTCACCCTCCAAATTATGATAAAATTGAATCATGGGTTACTAATTTGGACGATGATAGCCTTATAAATTTGAATTCAAGAAATAACCCACTTTTGGAAATAATTGAACCATCTAAGGAAGGTGAAGATGAATTTGATGAGAAACACATTGATGAATTGGAAGATGTTGAAGAAGTAGTTGAACGTCACCACTTGATTTTGAAAGATGATTATTATGATGCTTGGAAGAAGTGGGAAGACTACACTCAATCCAAAACTACTAATGAAACTTGTGTGCCAATTGATATACAGGACAACATAATCGCCTACTCAAAGGAAGATATTACAACTCCTGTACAATTTGAGGATGTTTTGGAAGAGGGTTTCAAATCTCATCAAATTTTGGAAGATTATAATGATCCTATTGCCAAGGACAAAGAAGAAAAAGAATTGATGAATGAATCAAAAGATCATGTCACAAATATCATGGAATTTCATGCCATGGATTTGGATGACAATTTTCACAATGGTTGGGGGAGATATGATAATGCATTCTTTTCTCACATCCCTATAAATGAAACTCATATTTCACTTGATATGCAGGATGTTGAACCTTCTACATCATACGAAGATCTCATATTCACAAGATTTGAAAAGGTGACAAAATTTGATCATGTTGAATATAAATTCATTGAAAGTGTGGATGCAAGTTTGCATGATGATTTTGAGGATTCAAATGAAGAGATACCATGGATAGTGAACAAAGAATTGGAACCAAATGACAAAGAGATTGATCAATTGGAAGCAACTCAAATGAAGGATCATCAAGATGAGTCATGGGACATACACTTTGACCAAGAATGTTTGAGGATTGAAAAGGATGACCATATTTTGAATTTAAATAATGTTTATGATGAAATGTCATTAAAGGTAAATGAAAAACAAGGTATAATTTTTAATCACACCTTTAATAACATTGTTTTAATGAATGGAAAAGAAGTTGATGCACTTGAATTGTTAAACCAAATTCATCAACAATTACTAATTGAATCTAGGATAAAAACTTTTAATGATCCTAATTTAGTAAATATCCTAGATGCTTGTAAATTGTTACACAAATTTGATTGGCCTACAAATTTGGAAAATGATTTGGCTTTGAAATTTGTAGAAATAGGCTCCTACTTACAAAATTGCATATTTGAAAAGGATAGCCTAATTCTAAATCAAGGAGGGAATTATGAAGTTTACATTTTAAAGAATAGACATGATAAAATTGAAAATCATTTATTGTCTAATCATTTTAGTAATTTGATGCTCACCTATGGGAGTATTATTGGAACTAAATCAAATTGGTATGGTGAGCATGGCAAGTGGAAATTTGTTGCATTGTTTGGTCTAGTCTTGTTTTTGTGGGATTCCCACAACATTTGGCATGCATATCATGTTATATTTTTGTTGAAATGTTCTAATCATGTTTGGGATCCAGGAAAGTGATAATCCAAGCTTTGCATCATCTTGTATTATATTGTACATTTGTATATAGATTTTGGTTTTTTGGGTTTTGGTTTGTGTTTTCAAGATCATTTTTGAAGTTACTTTGGGTTTGGTTTTGGTTTGTGTTTTCAAATTTTCATTTTTGGGATTGCAGTTTGGTTTTGGATTGAATAAGTTTTAATTTAAAGTTGTGTGTTTATTTGACATGTTTTGTTTGTCTAAAAAAAAAAAAAAAATGATGATGAAAAGTTGCCTTGAGATGCTAACTTATGTTCTAGATCGGGGAAATATGGAACATTGGAATTATCTTGTAGAAAGCTCCACAAGAAATACAAACATTTTAAGTAATATCGTTTGAAACTTGTGATGCATGAAGTAGTCAGTTTTATATGGCAATATTTCATCTGCATTTCAAAAGACAATGCATTCATATTACATCTCACTTTGCACATACATGCCATCTTAGTTGCAAATGCATTTCAAATACAAATCATTAAAGTGTGTCAAATCCTCTTAAGGTTATGCTATCACATAAATAAGAAGAAAATCCTAAGGTTGGGAACCGAGTCTTGAGATATCTAGAACCAAGCACATTTTATACACATTAAAAAGGATCTTGAGCAAAATGATCAAAACCTTGCTTGGAAGAAAAGGTTGGGCGAAAGAAGTATTTCATGTCTATCCTATTATGCAACATGATCCTTAAAACAGTGGTTTTGACCACTTCCATAAAGCTTAAAGCCTAAAATCAGAGTAGTAAGGATAGGGCTAAATCCTCATCGAACTTAGGTTGAGGATCCAACTCCCCAAAGCTTTGATTTGACCTACATGGAGTAGTAAGGATAGGGCATAAATTCTCATCTCGCTTAGGTTGAGAATCTGATTCCCCAAAGCTCCTATGTCTCATTTCATGATAAATCTTGGATTGGAAGGATCGTACTACTTGTCCTTCGCAAAGGATGGGTAGTCATCCCCAAGGTCTAAGCAATAAAATTAATATTTTCCATTTTTATCCAAAGCTTGGATTGGAAGGATCGTACTACATGTCCCTAGCAAGGATGGGTAGTCATCCCCAAGGTCCAAGAAGTAAAAAATTAATTTTTCCCATCTCATCTTTATATTGGATTGGAAGGATCGTACTACTTGTCCTCTCGCAAAGGATGGGTAGTCATCCCCAAGGTCCAAAGAAATGAAGGTAAGTCTTGGATTATGGGGTTAAGTATGCCCATGCATGGCAACATGTCTTGTCTAAAAAACAAGACCACCGATTGTCCAAATGGTTAGACTAGCATGACCATTTCATCCATAATTGGTTAAATTATTTTGCTCAAAGTGAGGTAATGAATTCCAAATCAGAGTAGTAAGGATAGGGTTAAACTCCCATCTCGGTTAGGTTGGGAGTCCGATTCCCCAAAGCTCTGATTTCACTTTCACTTGCACATGGGTTCAAGATAGTAGGGACTCATAACCAACTTTGGGATCTAATAAAGCAATTCATTATACATATAGTTGATCCTAAGAGGGTTTGATAATCTTGAATGTTTGTGTATGATACTAGAAGAAAGACTATGCCTTTTATAAAAGCAAAATCTCTTAGCATATTTATTAGGTTACACAAATCATTCACAATCTCACATATGCATTCATGTAAAACTGACGATGGAATGTTGATCAATTTCAAACGATAGGGAATGAAACACATTGCACACACCGAGCTGATACTTAATGATTCTGATGATTCATGTATTTTTGATCTATGGGCATTTGTTTATATTTCTTATGTGCTAACACTTGTTTTCAAGTTTGTATACTTCCAGGTAGGGTTCTCACTAAAATGCTCAAGAGCATTTGACAACAAAGTCACCATTTGTTGTGGCTGATCCACAACACACCCCAAAATTGGGGACCCACCTTTTTTGCATGCTTTCAGAGAAGATCTCAGTGACCTCAGATGCTAAAAATCAAGAAAAAGGGCAAAATTGCACAAGGATAAAAAGTGTCACGATATCGCGACATGTCGCTCCATCGCTGGCAAAAAATGAAAAGTGTCACGATTTCGCGACATGTTGCGCTGTCGCTGGAAAAAATGAAAAGTGTCACGATTTCACGACGTGTTGCGCGGTCGCTGGAAAAAATGAAAAAGTGTCACGATTTCGCGACGTGTTGCGCGGTCGCTGGCAGAAAATGAAAAGTGTCACGATTTCGCGACGTGTTGCGCGGTCGCTAAAAATGAAAAGTGTCACGATTTGCGACGTGTTGTCGGAAAATGAAAAGTGTAGATTTGGAAAAAATGAAAATTGTCGCGATATCGCGACATGTCACAAAATCGTGGGTCAAACTAGTCAAATAGGGCAAGGCACAAAAAGCGTAGCGATTTCACGACAAAAAAGCAGCAAAGGGGCATAAAGTGAAAAACGTCGCGATTTCGCGACATGTCACGTTTTCACGGCCAAAACAACAAGACAGCACAAAATAGAAAAGCATCATGATTTCACGATAGAAAGTTGCCAGAGTGAAAGAAACGAAAAAGCGTCGTGATTTCACGACAGGTTGCGGCGAAGGCGTACAGAGATGAAAAACGTCGCGATTTCACGATAGAAAATAGCAAAGTGATGCCAAAGAGAAAAGTGTCACGATTTCGTGATAGAAAAATAGCAAAGTGTACGGAATGAAAAGTTGTCGCGATATCGTGACATGTCGCCATTTCGCTGTGCATGAAGGCAAGAAAGGCTGCTGATAGAAAAATGTCGCGATATCGCGACATGTCGCGTTTTCGCTGTGCAGGCAGAGGAACAGAGTTACATGCTATTTTTTGTCATGATTTTCATGGGGCCATTATAGAACATGCAAAAAAGTGTGGAACACGTGGCGTACATGTGTAAAGGCTACAGAGGCATTACAGTTCACAAAGAAGATCTCGAGCATGAATTCAAAAGCAATGAAAAGGTGAGGAAGGTGAAACGAAGCGATCTGGAAGATGAAGCGAAGCGTCACAAGGTGAAATAGAGAGCATTGCCAGAAAGTATAAAAGTAGAAGCATAGATTGGCACAAGGGTCGAAAACCGCTGGAGCAGAGTTGCAGTGCCTAAGGCGAGATGCCATTCTGGGCCTGCTTGGGGCTGTTTTCTTCCTTTTTCTGGTTTTGAGAAAACCAGATGTTCTGCTATTGTAACATGATTTATCTTTAATGCAGGAGTGTTCAAAAATTTGCATCTTGTTGGCAAGAAAGAAGGAGTTATTTTCTGCATGCATGTTTTAATGTTTATCTTTCCCTTTTCAGATTTCTAGGCTTATAGGTGAAGTTGAATGCAAGTTCTCTTGGTTGCTTCATGCGAATGTCTAAATCTGAAAATCACAGTAAAACCCCAGAGACCAGCACTTAACTTATTTGGATTGTGCATGTTTTGCAGGTTCAATAGGTTAGGTTGCATGCATGGAAACCTCACATCTTCGGTTTTGCCAAGACGGGATAGCATCAAACTGAATGCAATTTTAATTTCTTTTCTTTTGCATTTTATTTTCTTTTTGCTGCACTTTATTTTTCAGAAGTTCCAATTTTATTTTTCAAGCATTAAAATAAAATAAAAAATTAAAAAACTTCAAAATCCATAAATAATTCCTTCATGTTATGGCATTTCATTAAATTTTATTTTGAAGTTACAGCATGGTCATATAGAGATCAAATCACATTTGCTTTATCAGGGTTCAATGAACAATCATTAAATTTTCACAGTAAAATAAACCATAGTGCCCCTTGTTTTCAGTTACTTGCAACCACTAAGGTGTTCCAAGCATTTTAATTAAATATCTTTATTTGAGATTATTAATACACGGATGCAAAATGCTAACATAACAGGAACCTTGGAGAAGTTACTTGTTTAATTTCTTTGCAAGCAGAGGATTTAGAACCCAAATCCTATCGGAGAGTGTGTTTTCACAATCGGGTGAAAATACCACTCAACAGATCCTAATGTTCCTAAGGAGGAGGAGGAGTTAGAGCCTGAGGAGAGTGACTCTCCTCTGAGAGCACAACTGCATGAGGTTGAGACTAAGCTTCAAGAAACTAAGATCCAAGTACAATGGTGAGATTATACCATATAGTAGCTCACAACACATATACAGGCTCTATAGGCTACTATTAGGGATGGTGACGCTAGGATGTAGTTTGTTGTTCCTCATTCTACACCAGAGGAGGTTCTAGTGGAAGGTTTAGGAGCGGATGTCAAACAACTTTAGTCTTTGTTGGATGAGTATGAGGAGAAAATCTGAGGACATGTGAAGCACATCACCATTCTTCAGATGCAGCTCAGGGGGCATGGGATTGTCCTTAAGGAGCCACCTAGTGTGGGTTGTTTGTAGGTCATTGGGCACTCCATGTCAGGGTAGCCTTCCACCCATCCTAGCTAGAGGACCCAAAATCAGAAAGAGAGACCGATAGACTCACATAATTTGACTCGTGATACTGCCATAGGGGGAGGTGGCACTAGAGGAGGTGATGTAGGGGGCTCAGGCCCTATGTTTGATTAATGTTTTATTTGGTCCTTGATCCATTTTTGAGGTCGACCGACCTATATGATTGTAGCCCATGGGCATTTTTGTACATCCATTGGACTTGACACACATAATTTTATGATATCTTTGTGTTATGACTTATTATGTGTATCGTTTATTGCTCATGTGTTTGTTGTTATTTTATTTTATGATATGATGTGATGATGGTATTATGCTGACTTTATGAATATGTTAGATGATATATGAAATTGAATATGCTTAGATTTATGTGTATATGCTTATATTATTTGATGATATGATGCAATGTATTTTGATTTTGATAAATGATGAATTCATGATTGTATGCAAATGGATATTGCCTATATGTTTTATGATGTGCTTTATGATGTGATGATGAATGATTAATGAATTGTGTTTGTGGATGAGATGTTATTGCTAAATGCATGTTTTAACTTTGCTTTAATTGTATGCATCTAACTTATGTTATGGTATGGTATAAACGAACCTGTATGCTTTAATCACTTAAAACATACGAAATGCATATGACATTGACAATATTAATGGGTGATACCACAGAAAGTAAACAAACAATCATAAATTTAAATAATCACTCTTATCATAAGAATTGATTAAGTATTCATATATGAGATGTAATGGTGTGTAATGTATTTTCTTAATAAGTTTCTATAAATTAAAAGATATAAAGTAGTCAATGGTCATCTATATACTATTTCTAATATATATGCAGTATTTGTCCTACTATGTTGATACCCCCTAATTTATAGAATCTTATAAAGAAAGTAATGGTGTTAATGATGTTATGATTTGTTGCTATGTAAGAATTTTGGGGGCTTTACAGAGATTCAAACACTCTAGTTATGCTATCAATAGTTGTCTTCTGACCACTTAGACTTTTGAAAAGTAATGCTTTTACCATGGACCTGGTTTTTCATGATCTCTATGTGTGCAAGTGATTGTATATTGTGAACTCAAGAATTTCCTTCAATGTCAGGTGGGATTATTTTAGCCCATTGCTAAGATCGGGGATCCTCAATTGTTCATCTCATCCTTATGTTGGACTTATTTGGACTATACCACTAGGAAATATCGGGTTACCTAAGCTAGCTCATCCACATTAAAACATTGGTCTATGCAAATGCATGAAGCAATTGTGGTATACATATCATCATGCGTAAGGATTTCTCCTTCAAGTTTTGTACAATGCTAAGAATTCTAGGGATTCAAGCTTTATTCCCTTTTGGCTTCTTTTTGGCTTTTTGCTCATATGTAGTGATGAAAATCATTGTTTATTTTGATTGATTTTTTCTTTGAGTGAGGATTTTTGTAGTGATGATAATCACTGTTTATTTTGCTCATATGTAGTGATGAAAATCACTATTTATTTTTTATTATTTTTTGAGCTATGTTTCTTTGAATTTATGATTTGTGTATTGGATTATTGCTTTGAAATCTGGACTGTATGCTTGGCATTTTGAATATGTACTTTTCTTTGGAATTTTGCTTATTTTGATGTAAGAAAGGGATTTGGATAGGTTAAAGCTTGTCCTTTTACCAATTCTCAGCACCTTTAAACCAGTTGCATAGGGGGATAAGCAAGGAAAATCATTTTTTCTTAAGGTAACCTAGACCACTTTGCAACTTTCATCTTTTCCTTGTACCAACTAGGATTTTAGTGTTTCAATTAGTGAAGGGATCTTGAATATCCAAGGCATTATCATGGCTAGACCTTACCTTCTACTAATCAAAGTTGTTTTCCTAAAAATTTGATAAGATCACTAGGTGTGGTTGATTAACCGAAAAACCTTACTATATTATGTATAGCAACAAATAATGGTTGTGTTGAAAAATACAATTACACACTGGTGTTGATGGAGGTATTGCTTTGAATGATTTGTGTGACAAACTATGGTATCACTTTTAAATCTCTCATGACATATGCAATTGTAGTGGATATGAAAATGCAATGCAATGATGTGGATGCAAGATGTGAGATGCAATTGTTTTTGTATTTTTGGTTTTTATGTTGTTTTTGTATTTTTGCTTAATTTGACCAAAGGGCTTATTATGCCTTTGGGGATTTTTGGTTTTTGACCAAGTAGCATGAAGTACCCTTGGAGATTTTTGATTGAAGTTGACCAAGTGGTTTGTATACCCTTGGAGCATTTTTAATTGATTTTTACCAAGTGGCTTGAATGCCCTTGGAGCCTTTTTAAATTGATTTTGACCAAGCGGTTTGAATTACCCTTGGAGCCTTTTGAATTGATTGGATTTGACCAAGCGGTTTGAATAACCTTGGAGCGTTTGATTGTATTTTTGAAATTTTATGTTTTTATGATTTGTTTTGTGTTTTTACATGCCATATTTGAATTTTTTTTTGTGTTTTTGACATATTTGGATGTTTTTGTGTTTTTGACATATTTGAATGTTTTTATGTTTTTGACATATTTGCATGTTTTATGTGTGAAATACCTTTAGGTGAATGATATTGAGAATTTCAGGTTCTTAAACACCATATAATGATATAAGGCGATATGCTCCCGGCCCAACTCTTTGTGAAATCATGTATGGGCCTATCCAATTTACCGTAAACTTATGTCATAGGTGCGATGGTAGATTTGAATTCTACTGGTTTTCTTTGAGAACTAGATCTCCAACCTTGAATTCCCTTAGGTGGACTTTACTATTGTAAGCTCATGCAAGGCAATTTTGGTAAATGTGAAGATGCTCTAAAGCATTGACTCGGTGCTCATCAAGAAGCATCAACTGATCAAGGTGGCCTTGTCGTGCGACATCATCATCTATGAAGTCATTTAATGCTATACGTAGAGTCAAAATTTCCAACTCTAGTGGCATGATGGCCTCTATGCCATATACTAGTGAAAATGATGTTGCCCTAGTGGGCATCCGTATACTAGTCCTGTATGCCCATAGTGCAAGAGGTAACTGCATGTGCCAATCCTTATGATTGTCTTGCATCGTCTTCCTCAAGATGGAGACTATTGTTTTGTTTGATTCTTCTGCTTGCCCGTTTTCTTGTGGATAATAAGGCATTGTAAAACTATGCTGAATATGGTATTTGTTAATTAAAGCACGCACATTTTTTATTCTTGAAAAATGGCCCATTATCCGATATTATCTTATAAGGGACCCCAAAATGACTTATGATATTATGGAGTATAAACTCCACAATCCTTGGTCCAATTGTTGATGTTAAGGGGATCATTTCTACCCATTTAGTGAAGTATTATGTGGCCATTATGATGAATGGTTGTTGGCCTGAGGATGGGGGTGAGATCTTCCCAATCAAGTCTAGTCCCCACTGCAAGAATGGCCATGCTTCCTGGATGGGTTGTAAGGCTTGCAATGGCAAGTGCATTAGATTTACATGATGCTAGCACTTATTGCATTTCTTGACATACTCGTAGCAGTCCCTTTCCATGGTGGGCCAATAGTAACCCATTATCAAGATGCACTTAACGATGGCCATGCCACTGAAATACCCTCCACATGTATCATCATGAGCTTGCAAAATTTCCTAGGATGCTTCATGGGGCTCAAGACAATGAAGTAATACTCCATCATATCCTCATCTGTAGAGGATTTCTCCTAGAAATATGTATCTTGTTAATTTTTTTTAATTTTTATCTTTTAGTATGTGACAAACCTTGAGGTACTATTCCAAGCTTCAAGAAGTCCCGTGGTTGGGAAAGCCAATACTGATAAGCCATGAATTCTATAGAAAATATGGCTTCCTTTTCTTGCATTTCCAAGATATTGAACACGGATTGAGGAACAACTCTATGGTGTATGGTTGCACCACACTCCATAGGTCCTTAGGAGATCAAATACCCCCAAGGTGTCATTTGCAAGAAATATCTGGCTATGAAAGACCATTCTTGATTTGGCTTAATGTTGATCATGTTGACTGATTCTTGATTGTCAAGAGCTTCACGATGTATTGCTGAGGGCAAAATAAATTTCACATGAATGGTTGTAAAATTAGCAAAAATATTTTGAGGGATTAAGGATCCCAAAGAGGCCATAGTGTCTACAAATCTATTCAATGTATGAGGAATTGCCTTGATGTCGTACCATTCTGGCAAGGCTAGGTAAGTGTCAACAATTTCCTTGTAAGTTTTAAGGAGTGGGCACCTGCATTGGAATAGTACTTTGAACTGGTTTACTATGAGAAAGGAGTCACCAAATATATTTAGTATTTTAATGCCCATTGTTATGGCTATTTAGAGTCCCAGGATCAATGCTTCATATTCTGTATTTTTTTTTGTGCATGGGAAGTCTAGTTTGAATGATAAGGGTAACGGAGTGCCCTGTGGTGTGATAAAGACAATCCTTGCTCTACCTCCTTGTTCACACTTCGAACTATCTAAGAACAATGACATGTCTCTTTATTTCTTAGGTTCTTTGAGTTCTAGCAGATCTGATAATGCAAATACCGCATCATTAAGCAATTCTATGGTGAGAGGCTTGTTATCCTAAAGAGGTGCCTCTTCTAATTGATCTGCTATGACTTGTCCCTTGATGGAATTTTGGCTTATGAACTCTAGATCAAATTTTGTTAATAGCATGATCCACTTTGTGGTACGTGTATTGTGATATGTCTTGCTCATCATGTATTACAAAGGATTTTATTTTGATATGACATAGGTCATATGGCTCAACATGTAGTGTTGAAACTTTCGAGTAGCAAAGACTACTGCTAAACACAACTTTTCGACATATGCATATCCTAGATCATAACTCACCAAGGTGCGACTAATGTAATATATGACTTGCTCTTTATCTTGTGCATTCTTTTGGGCTAACATGGTGCCCAATGTGAAATCAGTTGCCGATATATATAGTAAAAATGGTATGTTTGGCTTTGGTGGAGCCAATACTAGTGGTGTTGCCAAATAAGTTTTGATCTCTGTAAAGGTTTGATGGCATTCTTCATCCCAATGAAATGGGACCTTCTTGCAGAGCAACCAATTCATAGGTCAACATTTGTCTGATAATTGGGTGATGAATCTTTTGATGGATGTTATCTTGCCTTGTAGGCTCCACAACTCCCTAATGTTGGTAGGGGCGGCCATTTCTAGTATAGAATTTACCTTTGCAGGATTGACTTCAATGCATCTCTTGGATACGATGAATCTCAAAAGCTTACCATAAGTTATGCCAAATACACACTTATTAGGATTCAATCGAACATTGTTCTCTATGAGACGATCAAATACTTGTCTAAGGACTTTAGCGTGCTCCTGCCATAATAAGGACTTGGCCAATAAGTCATCCATGTAATCCTCCAAGATCTTATGCATATAGTCATGGAATATGTATGTCATGGCCCGCTGATATGTGGCACCAGTATTTTTGAGACCGAATGGCATCACTTTGTAACGAAATGTTCCCCCTGGAGTAATGAAGGCAGTCTTGTGCTGATATTTGGGTTTAATATGAATTTTTTTGTACCCAAAAAAACCATCAATTAGGGAAAGCATCTCGTGATCTACGGTTCCATATATAAGAGCATATATATTTGGCAACATGAATGAATCCTTTGGTGTTGCCCTATTTAAATCTCTAAAGTCTATACAGATACTGACTCTTCTGTCGGGTTTCCCCATGGGTACCATGTTTGACACCAATTCATGGTAGTCGATGGGAACTATGAATACTACATCTAGTAGTTTTTACAATTCGTTCTTCACCATCAAAGCAATGGTTGGATGCATTTTCCTCAGCTTTTGCTTGATTGGCTTCTTCATGGGATCCAATGTAAGGTTGTGAACGACTAACTTTGGATCTATCCCTGACATATCTTTGTAAGTCCAAGCAAAAATATTTGGCCTCTCTTTGAGGAGAGGAATTAGGATGGCTTGTTCCTCTAGAGATAGACTTTCTCCAAACTTGAATTTTCTTGGTTGGGTAGTGTTGAGAAGCAACACACCCCCACTGAAAAATCAATTTCACCCTCTGAAAATTCTGCAACTTTCATTTTGCAGTAGGGACCCTCTTGATGTTCTTCAGTTCTTGATTTTGCCTGTTTCCTTTCTAAGTTGTGCTTTTCCTGTCATTCTAGCATTGTTATTCCAAGCTTAAACTTTCTACATGCTAGAATAATTCATGCACAAAGAAAATCTTGCACCAGTACCAAAGAAAATCCAGAAAAAAAATAGTTGCATAAATTCACTGAAAACCAAAACTTTCCATTTTTGGTAGTGTCGCGATATCGCGACCCTTCCATTTTCGAAAATGTCACGATATCGCGACGAGTTTTGGCAAAAGCAGCTAAGTCACAAATGTGTAGCGAAATCGTGACACTTTCCATTTTTGGAAGTGTCGCGATTGGAAAGTGTCACGATATCGCGATGTTTCCATTTTTGGAAACCATCGCGAAATCGCTACCGGCTGGAGAAGGAAGAAGGAAAGCGTACGGAATGTCGCGAAACCACGACATGTAGCAAAATCGTGACATGTCGCATTTTTGCTGAGGAGGAGAGAAAAATCGGCTAAGTGCCAGAAAGGTCACGAAATCACGACGTGTCGCGAAATCGCGACAAATTTGGAGTGAGAAGGCATAGTGGTACGGAACGTAGCGAAATCGCGACACTTTCCATTTTTGGAAATGTCACGATATCGCGACATTTCCATTTTTGGAAAGTGTCGCAAAATCGCTGCCGTCGAAGAAGGGAGTCCAAAAGAAAAAGTTGCAGCGATTCGCTGCATATTGGTCAAAAGTCATTCCATAGTGAAACTTGCAGCAATGCGCTGCACGTCGCATTTTCGCGATGCAAGCGGTTCAAGGCTTGAGGGTTCAAAATGGCAGCGATGTGCTGCAATGTTGCAAAAGTCACAGATTGTTAGTTACGAGGAGGCTTAAAAGGAGAAGGTGTCGCAAAATCGCGACGTCACGATTTCACGACGTCGTGAAATCGCGACGCAAGTGCAGAAAGGAAGCCTCGGGTGTCGCGAAATCGCGACACCCCACCAACCCAGAGAAGTAGTGTATAATGGTGGGAAGGATGAACAAAAAATGCAAGGCAAGTGCCAAAGGAACAAATCGAAGGAAGAAGTTTGAGGCAGAAGCATGTCGCGAAATCGCGACATGCTTTGAAAAAGTTGTACGAAGGCTAGCAGGAGGCACGATTTCGTGACATGTCACGAAATCACGACATGTCGAGTTTTCGAGGCCGTGAAGGAAAGAAGTTGTGTGGCGTTGGGGATGTCACGATTTCGCGACATGTCACAAAATCGCGGCATGTCGCAGAATCACGATAGGAGAGAGAAAGTTGCCCAAAGGGCCAAAAGTGCATTCTAGCTGAAACGGAAGGCATCCTGGAGTAGCGACACGTGTAAAGACGCGTGTGTGATGTTCAGGGCCGACATGCAAGCTTATTTTGCGGTTTTTAGTCTGATTTTAATGTTTTAAGCTTGGATTTAATGTTTATTAAAGTGCTAATTTAATCTTTTGTCTTTCATGCAGGATTCCATCTGGCACTTACGGGACAACCGGAAAGGCCATAAAGTCAAAGTTAAAGTGCAGATTTGATCGAGGACCGCCATGCTAGAGGAGAAGATGTTGGTGAAAGCATTCAATGGAGATTTATTATAGAATTAATAGCATGAAGACCATTTCAACTCAAGGATGGATATGCGGAGATCAAATTGATGGAGAAGTGGTGACTCATCCGGCTCACCAGTAGAAATTAATGAGAGCATTTATTTGCAGCTGCGGATGAATGCAAGTGGCATTCGATTCTATCTTCTCCATTTATGGCAGTTGACTGCACCTGATTTGCATAAGGGTTAAGTTCTATCCGATCTTTGTTTTAAAATGGCTTTATATTGTAAAACCCGGGTCCTAGGGTTTAGTAAGATAAGATTTGCAGTTTTGAGAGGAAGATATTTCTGAAAAGATCAGGGTCTGTCCTGAGTCTATAAATACTTCTTCTCAATGTAATTGCAAGGAGGCGGAGACTTAGAAATAAAAGGCTTATAAGCAATTTCTTGCAAATTTTGTGAAATCCTTTGTTTTCTGGACTGGGAGTTGATGTGCTTTTGCTATTTTCTGTGGTAGCATGGCCAGGAGCCTAATATTTTATAGATCTGTGATAAGTGTATCTTCTTCTGTTATCCGTTCCATTTAAGTTTGTTAGATATATGTCTGTAAATCTTCCATTATCAAGTTTAAATATGTTGTTAGGCTTCGATTGTTCCATTGTCTCGCTAGGGGAAATTACAGATTTGAGGTTAAGTTTGTTCTAATTGCTCTGTCTTCTCTGTGTGAGCTAGGCTACCGGTGAAAGATACCAGTTTTAACCGACTTGCCCTTGGATTTATAATTTTCTGCTAGATCTGTTCCACTTTGCCTTGTGCTCCTAGTTGAAAGTGATCTTAGAAATCTGGACACTTTCTTCTTGGATTTGTTCTGTTGTGAAGCTAGTAGCATAGATAAAATTGACAGTTTAAGTTTTACAGTTTAAAGTTTGATAAACTTCTCTTTCTGCCTTACCCTACCCTCTCTTTGTTTTCGGTGAAATGATCCATTTTTATTTTCTTTATTTGTCTTTTATTTAAATCTGCTGACCCATGAGAGCTAGATCAAGAATCAAGTTAAATCTGATAAACAAGTGACAACTACTGAACGAGTTCAGTGAGCCCCCTGTAAGGTAATAGAATAGTCCATATTGAAATCTATTCCAAAAGTGGAAAAGAGTGAATAGCCATTCGACCCAACTCTGTAACTCGCACCTTGGATAACCAGCTAGATCCTAAAGTGAGTGGGATTCGTCCCGTGGGTGTCTCCGGAGCTTCCTGCTCATCCTTCGCAGGGTGCGTATGAAAGCCGGACCAACATCTAATTGGCGCTAGAAGGAGGGCTATGAACTCAGTTCAAGTATTGTAAGCACTACACCAACATTTGAAGGACCCACAGTCAACTCCGGTTAGGATTGAGAATTGTCAGTACAATTCTGTAAATTGTCAGTACAATTTTGTAAGTTGTCAGTACAGTGTTTTAAATTTCCAAATACAGAGCTTGTTGAGAACTGCAAAGTTATAAGTGTTTGTGAAAGCTGGATTCTACATACAGGGTAACAAGGTCCCACCCCAGAGCTGGAGAGCTCCTTGTCCCTGAATTAGAAACTCCGAGAAGAACTAGCCTCAGAAGGGCCAAGTCTCTATCACAGACAGTTTTATCACCATTGATAGTTACTCCAACCAGAGCTCAGAATATCCCTGTCAATCCATTAGCTATGGCAAATTGGTTGGGCTCCACAGCTTTGAACATTCCGGGTATAGCCCATGACTTGCCCAGAAATCCAGAAAGATATCTCCCCAGGTACAAACATGATGGGACAAGAACTGCAGAGGAACACTTAGTTGCATTCAAGAATGCACTGAAGTTATTAAATGTACAACATGAGGATGTTGCCTGCAGACTCTTCCCGTTTACTCTCCAGGAGGGAGCTTATGATTGGTTTCTAAATCTTACCAATGATTCCATCACCAGTTGGAATGATTTAGAAAAAGTTTTTGTGTCACAGTTCGGGGAAGTGATAGACCCCAGTATTTTATATCAGCAGTTTTCTGGCATCAAAAGAGAACTGAATGAGTCTATCAGATCCTATAATGTCAGATTCCAGAAAGCTTATGGTAGACTTACTGGGTATTATGTGCCTAATGCAGACTTGGCACTAGAGATCTTCAGAAATTCCTTAGATCCCATGACCTCTGTCTTCTTGAAGAGAGATGCCACTGTTACCAATTTGACAGAAGCTTACAAAGAAGCTTTGATTCTGGAAAGACAGTTGGGGCCCCAGCCTCTAAATCTTTAGCAAACTCCTCTGATCACACAGCCTACTCCTGTATTCAATCCTATCCCACATCAGATGATGTTACCAGTCTGTCAGACTTTACCATCAGCAGCACCATTAGCTGCAGCACCGGTTGAGAATGTACAGAACCCTGTGAAAGAAGCTGACAATGCAAGGATTGAAGAAGTCTCAAAGATTGTTCAAAAGCTGGCCAATGATTTTTTGAGTTTTAAAAGGCAAACTTCTACTGGAGACAACCCCAACAGATATTCATATCAACCAAACAGATTTAACAGGCCCCCATATGAACCTAATAAAGATTACAAGGGTAAAGCTCATGATGTGAACATTTGTGATTTGGCCCTGCCCAACTGGTGTAGAATCCATGCCACTTCTCAGCATGGAGAGTTAGACTGTCTAGAATTTTGCAATGCATTTGAGGCCTTGTCTGCAGATTTCACCTCTTAGGAAAATCAAAGAGCTACTGATGGCCCAAGTTCATCTGGCCACAATGCAGCCATGGTCCTAGATTCTTTCTCTTTCCTAGATGAATCCAAAAATGTGGTTGAAATGCCTATGGATGAGGTACAGGCTTTTCAACAGTATAGAAGAGATAACTACAACCTGAGGAACAGGAATCTAGAGCCAAATACCACATCAACTCCTCCCCGACAACTCTCACAATATTCCTCCCGACCCCTCTCCAAGCAATAATCCACCTCCACCAAAGGGTGGAGCTCAGAGAGTACCAGATGTTGCTGTTCCTCCACTTAACAAAGGATATAACATAGTGGAGGATATGAAAAAGATTAAGGCCAACATTACTTTGCATGAGTTGGCACAGATTTTAGAGCAGAGAGACAATTTGATAAAGACATACTCTGGCCCTGCTGCTAAACCTGTGGACAAAGGAAAGAAAATAGCAAATGCCAATCTGGCCATGTACAAAGAAAAGACTGAAGTTCCCCCATTTTTACTGACTGTCAAAATTTTTGGGAAGAATTTACATAATTTTTTGGTAGATTCAGGTGCATCTGCTAATGTCATGCCACTGGCAATTTGTCAGCAGTTGGGGCTGACCCCAATGAAGTCTGAGAGGAGAGTTGTCCAATTGGACAAGTCCGAAGTTAAGGTTGTGGGAGAGCTGCAAAACATTCACATTCAATTGGCATCCGAGCCAAGGGCTCAACATAAGATCGAAATCCAAGTTGTGGATATCCAAGTGGGGTATGGAATGTTGTTGAGTAGGGATTGGTCTAAGTCTCTAAATGGATATCTGGCAACTGACTTTTCACACATGTGGTTGCCATGGAAGGGTGTGGCCAATCAATTGCGGGTTGACAGAGAACCCAGGTACAAGCACACGATTACAGAGTACAATGCCGCAAATGAAACTGTCAATGTTGCGAAGGTAGATATTGGTGTCTACAATTTAACAACTGGGCAGAGTAATAAATTTAACAAAGCTCATCCTGTACATACTAATGAAGTTTGGACACTTCATGTGGATGGAGCAAGATGTAAGCAGGGTTCCGGAATAGGGGCAGTCCTCAAAGGACCTCAAAGTCGAACATTTTTTATGTCTTACCGCCTGTAGTTCCCATGTACTAATAATTTAGCAGAGTATGAAGCTCTGATTTTAGGTTTAAAGTTTGCTTTGGATAAAAATGTGAAAAACATTCAAGTTTTCACTGATTCAGAATTGGTGGCAAGTCAAGTCAGGGGTAAGTTTCAATGTAAAGCTTCTTATCTGAAAGGGTACAAACACAGAGCCTGGGACCTGGTAGAAGGCTTTGATGCCTTTAACTTAACACATATACCCAGGGAACAAAATTCACATGCAGATGTCTTGGCATCTTCAGCTGCAAGTTTAAAGCCATTGGAAGATTTTAAGTGGGATAAGTTTTCAATTGAGTTAGTCCCCTGTCCTTCGGTTCCAAACAATATAGACAGCTTTCAAGTTTTCTCAGATGATCAACAGATTGTGAACTTTCTGCAGGGTACCAATACCTTTGAGAATGCTATAATTGATGAGGGCCAAAGGGACACCCTGATGGAACAGTTGGATGATGACATGGGAATCATGAGATTGAAGGACAACAGGATCCCAAAGGGAATGGTAGAGCTGGAGAGGTTATTTGATGTTGACAAGATCAGGCAAAGGGTGAATTCTGAAGATTATGTGGGCACCACAGACAATGAGACTGAAAACTTGAATGTAGGCACTGAGGAGGATCCAAAGAACATCAAGTTGGCGAAGGATTGTGATCCGAAGATAAAGAGAAATATGATTGATTTCCTGCACAAGTCTAAGGATGTAATGGCCTGGTCATACAAGGATTTAAAGGTATTTGACCCAAAAGTTTACACTCACATCATACCTTTGAAAGAATCTTGCAAGCCTTTCAGACAAAAACAGAGGCATGTTAATGCTCCGTTAGAACCCCTCATCCAGAAAGAAGTGGAGAAGCTCTTGAGTGCAGCAATTATTTTTCCCATCAGGCATTCTACCTGGGTGGCCAATCTGGTGCCGATTCGAGAAGAAGAATGGAGAGATCCGCCTTTGTGTGGATTTTAGGAATCTAAATAAAAGCATCTGAAAAGGACAATTATCCCCTGCCTTCTATGGATGAAGTACTGTAGATTGTTAATGGATCAGAGATGATGTCTTTCTTGGATGGCTTCTCAGGCTACAACCAGATTTTGGTTGAGAAAGAAGATAGAATGAAGACTGCTTTTACAACTAAGTGGGGCACTTTTGCTTACAAGAGGATGCCATTTGGTTTGATAAATGCAGGAGCAACATTTCAGAGAGCAATGGACCATGCCTTCAAGGGGCTTATGGGCAAATGTATTGTAGTTTACATGGATGATCTAACAGTCTTTTCCAAATCTAAGTTTGACCATGTCAAGCACTTAGAGTCTGTGTTTAACAAGTGCAGAGAGTTTGGCATCTCTCTGAATCCAAAGAAATGCATTTTTAGTGTAACAGAAGGTAAGCTCCTGGGGCACTTGGTCACAAAGGATGGCATTTCTATGGACCCAAGCAGAGTTGAGGCCATATCTGGCATACCATTTCCCAACTCCAAGAAAGAGTTGAGGTCATTCTTTGGAAAGATTAACTTTGTCAGGAAGTTTATCTCAGGCTTTGCAGAGATAGTTAAGCCAATGAATGACATGTTAAAGTAGACTGCCCAGATTGTCTGGACCCCAGAAGCTAAGGCTGCTTTCCAAGAAATCAAGACAGCCATTAAACAAGCACCAGTCCTAGTAAGCCCAGACTTCAGTGCAGATTTTTATCTGTACACTTTCTCTTCAGAACATACACTTGCTGCAGTTCTGACTCAACGAAGGGAAACCGGAGAACATCCAATTGCTTTTAAGAGCACTAATTTGAAGGGAGCTGAACTGAAATATTCCAGATTAGACAAACAAGCTTATGCTTTAGTAAGAGCAGTGAAACAGTTCAGACATTATATACTCAGAAGCAAAACTCATGCCATAGTGCCAGACCCAGCTGTGAAGTATCTTCTAAGTCAAAATGAGTTGGGTGAACTGAGGGGCAATTGGGTTACCAGGTTGCAAGAGTATGACTTGGAAATTGATCAGAGGACTTGGCTTGTCCAGACACATTGCTGAAGTGCCTCCACAGCAAGAAGTTAATCAGTTGAATTTTGAATCTGATGATTGGTATGGAGATATCATTCATCTGCTACAGTTTGGAATTTGCCCATCCCATTTGAACAGAACTCAAAGGAGAGCATTAAAGTTAAAAGCTGCTCACTATCTCCTCAAGGCAGGTACTCTGTACAGGGAGAATTATGCTGGCATCTTTCTAAGGTGCATTTCTCCCAGTGAAGTCAGTGAAGTCATGGCTAGTTTTCATGAAAAACTAGGGGCAGGGCATTCATCAGGATCTGCTACAGCACATAAAATATTAAGAGCAGGCTATTACTGGCCTACACTTTTTAAGGATGCACATCAACATGTCAGAACCTGCCATCAGTGCCAGACATTTGCAGCCAAAGAGGCAAACCGAGCTCTGCCATTGCAGCCAGTTGTGATAAACAAACCTTTCATGCAGTGGGGACTTGATTTTGTGGGAGTCATTAACCCAAATTCCTCAGCAGGGCATAAATATGTTCTGACAGCCACTGACTATTGCACAAGGTGGGTTGAAGCAGCAGCCACTACAAGGAGTACGGCTCAGGAAGTGATTGATTTTCTTGAATCAAATGTCATAACTAGATTTGGGGTTCCCCTGAATTTGGTCTGTGATAATGGGCCAGCCTTCCAATCATTGGAGTTTGCGGATTGGGCATACCAGATGGGGATAGTTATCGATTCTCATCCAACTAGTATCCCCAAGGCAATGGATTGGCTGAGTCCACCAACAAGAACTTAATGAATGCCATCAAGAAGTCTGCAGCAGATAAACCCAGGCAGTGGCATACATTGTTGAAATATGCACTATGGGCTGATCGGATAACACACAAAGTGGCTCTTAAGACCTCTCCCTTTGTTTTGTTGTATGGTACCCAGCCAATTGTTCCCATCTCCTTGAAGTTGCCCACCTACCAATTTGCCTTAGATTATTTTGAAGATCATGATGATGCAGAAGCCCGAGTTTTAGATTTGACTAACTTGCAGGATGAAAGACTCCAAGCCCTGGAGCACTTCAGCAGACACCAAGAAACTGTCAAGCGGTGGTTTGACAAGAGGGCCAAAGTGAAGGCTTTCAGACTGGCTGACTTGGTGCTTCTGTGGGACAAGGCCCATGAGAAGAAGGGTAAGCACACAAAGTTGCAGCCACTGTGGATAGGCCCCTACCAAATTGCTGAAATATTGGGTAACAATGCATTCCGCTTACAAGACTTGGATGGTAATTTTCTGGACCTCCCTGTTAATGGTCAATACTTGAAACATTATTTCTCTGTTGTTCCATCCAATGTATCATTTGAGTGAGCTATAAAGAAGTTGTAACATGTGTACATATTGTGAATAGCTTCGTAAGTTTTATTTTGCTTTAGTTTAGTTCTTTTAATAGCTCGTACAGTTGCTTTAATTGCTTCTTTTTAGTTTTATTGTCTGTTGTCTGTACGGTTTGTTTGTTAGTTATCCTTGTCTTTGTGCGGTGTTCTTTGTTCTTTTGTTGTCCGTGCTTTTTAATTTATTTGCTTCAGTTCTTAGTTTATTTGTTTTAGCTTAATTTTGCTGCCTGTACAGCTGTGCTTTGCATCCTTTGTAAAGCCTTGCGCTTTATTTTATTCCTTTGTCCGTACATGTGCTTTCGTGTTTAGTCTAGTTTATTTCAGTCTGTGCATTTTTATTTTGTGTTGCTTTAGAAGCCTGTGTCTGTCCTTGGAAACCTGTACAAAGTCCTTCAGCTCTTAAAATTCTGTCCTTTAAACCTTTGCCTAAAGGTCAATGAATAGTCAGCCTTCAAAATTGTTTTATTCTGAGCTGATCAATCCACAATCCAATGCCCATGCTGTTCACCATTCTAATAGAGATAGTCTGCTTGCACTGAATAGTAGAACTATTTTGTTATTCAGGACAAAGGTAGAGAGATGATGGGATCTTGTGTCTTACTTGCCACAGTTGTTTTAATAATAGAAAAACTGCTATGTTGTTTTGTTGGAGGAACTCCCGAGGAATCCAAGAAAAGCTGGTTATGAGAGGGGACTATGTCATGTAATTATTTGGGTATATCTAGAGGCTATCAGTGCCTAGACTGAAACAGTTTCGGATTGATCAAAGTTCCAGATTGATCAAATGTTAAAAGAAAATTGTGATTTCCCTAAAAGCATTTCAGATATTGATATATTTCAGAGGGAGAGATATAAAAAAAAAGAGAAAAGAAAAAAGAAAAGAGTTGAACAATTAAAAGAGGCAGCCAATACTTCCAAAAATATTTTCTTCTAAGTTATAGATTCTGCCCTACAGTTGTAAATTTGGGTCGTGTAAATCTAAAGGGTAACTCTGTCTAGGCTGTAAAAGGCTAAACTAGTAAACAGAGCTCTACTCGGTTTCCCCTTTTACAATCTAGAAAAGTTGATTAATCCAAGTTTATCATTCAATCCAGTCATCCTTGAAGAAATTTTTATACCCTTTGTAATTGCACCATCAGCAATCTTCCTTGAAGTAGTTCAGCCTAGTATGTCCTTGGGAAATTTTAACAGCTAGCAGTTAGTGGTCAATTTATTGTGAAGAATGTCTGTGGCAGGGCATGATGCATGGTCTTTTTGTTTTGAAACCAGAGTCTTGGGTTCTAAAATAGTGCTACTATTTTACCCGCAGATATCGCCATTTGTTGAGAAGCAACACACCCCCACTGAAAAATGCATTTCCATCCTCTTGAAGATTTTGAGATACCATTTTGCAGTAGGGACCCTCTTGATGTTCTTCAGTTCTTGATTTTGCCTGTTTCCTTTCTAAGTTGTGCTTTTCTTGTCATTCTAGCATTGTTATTCCAAGCTTAAACTTTCTACATGCTAGAATCATTCATGCACAAAGAAAATCTTGCACCAGTACCAAAGAAAATCCAGAAAAAAAAAGCAGTTGCATAAATTCACTGAAAACCAAAACTTTCCATTTTTGGTAGTGTCACGATATCGCGACCCTTCCATTTTCGGAAATGTCGCGATATCGCGATGAGTTTTGGCAAAAGCAGCTAAGTCGCAAATGTGTAGCGAAATGGAAAGTGTCGCGATATCGCGACGTTTCCATTTTTGGAAACCGTCACAAAATCGCTACCGACTGGAGAAGGAAGAAGGAAAGCGTACGGAATGTCGCGAAACCGCGACATGTAGCGAAATCGTGACATGTCGCATTTTCACTGAGGAGGAGAGAAAAATTGGCTAAGTGCCAGAAAGGTCATGAAATCGTGACAAATTTGGAGTGAGAAGGCATAGTGGTACGGAACGTAGCGAAATCGTGACACTTTCCATTTTTGAAAATGTCACGATATCGTGACATTTCCATTTTTGGAAAGTGTCACAAAATCGCTGCCGTCGAAGAAGGGAGTCCAAAAGAAAAAGTTGCAGCGATTCGCTGCATATTGGTCAAAAGGCATTCCATAGTGAAACTTGCAGCGATGCGCTGCACGTCGCATTTTCGCGACGCAAGCGGTTCAAGGCTTGAGGGTTCAAAATGGCAGCGATGCGCTGCAATGTTGCAAAAGTCACGGATTGTTAGTTACGAGGAGGCTTAAAAGGAGAAGGTGTCACGAAATCACGACGTCGTGATTTTGTGACATCGTGAAATCGCGACGCAAGTGCAGAAAGGAAGCCTCGGGTGTCGCGAAATCGTGACACCCCACCAACCCAGAGAAGTAGTGTATAATGGTGGGAAGGATGAACAGAAAATGCAAGGCAAGTGCCAAAGGAATAAATCGAAGGAAGAATTTTGAGGCAGAAGCATGTCGCGAAATCGTGACATGCTTTGAAAAAGTTGTACGAAGGCTAGCAGGAGGCGCGATTTCGCGACATGTCGCATTTTCACTGGCCGACAAGGAAAGAAGTTGCGTGGCGCTGGGGACGTCACGATTTCGCGACATGTCGCGAAATCGCGGCATGTCGCAGAATCGCGACTAGGAGAGAGAAAGTTGCCTCAAAGGGCCCGAGTGCATTCCAGCTGAAACAGAGGGCATCCCAGGAGTAGCGACATGTGTAAAGACACGTGTGTGATGTTCGAGGCCGACATGCAAGCTTATTTTGTGGTTTTTAGTCTGATTTTAATGTTTTAAGCTTGGATTTAATGTTTATTAAAGTGCTAATTAATCTTTTCTCTTTCATGCAGGATTCCATCTGGCACTTGCGGGACAACCGAGAAAGGCCATAAAGTCAAAGTTAAAGTGCAGATTTGATCAAGGACCGCCATGCTAGAGGAGAAGATGCCGGTGAAAGCATTCAATGACAGATTTATTATAGAATTAATAGCATGAAGACCATTTCAACTCAAGGATGGATATGCGGAGATCAAATTGATGGAGAAGTGGTGACTCATCCGGCTCACCAACAGAAATTAATGAGAGCATTTATTTGCAGTTGCGGATGAATGCAAGTGGCTTTCGATTCTATCTTCTCCATTTATGACAGCTGACTGCCTACGATTTGCAGAAGGGTTAAGTTCTATCCAGACTTTGTTTTAAAAGGACTTTATATTGTAAAACCCGGGTCCTAGGGTTTAGTAAGATAAGATTTGCAGTTTTGAGAGGAAGATATTTCTGAAAAGATCAGGGTCTGTCCTGAGTCTATAAATACTTCTTCTCAATGTAATTGCAAGGAGGCGGAGACTTAGAAATAAAAGGCTTATAAGCAATTTCTTGCAAATTTTGTGAAATCCTTTGTTTTCTGGACTAGGAGTTGATGTGCTTTTGTTGTTTTCTGTGGTAGCATGGCCAGGAGCCTAATATTTTACAGATCTGTGATAAGTGTATCTTCTTCTATTATCCGTTCCATTTAAGTTTGTTAGATATATGCTGTAAATCTGCCATTATCAAGTTTAAATATGTTGTTAGGCTTCAGTTGTTCCATTGTCTGCTAGGGGAAATTACAGATTTGAGGTTAAGTTTGTTCTAATTGCTCTGTCTTCACTGTGTGAGCTAGGCTACCGATGAAAGATACCAGTTTTAACCAGCTGCCCTTGGATTTATAATTTTCTGCTAGATCTGTTCCACTTTGCCTTGTGCTCCTAGTTGAAAGTGATCTTAGAAATCTAGACACTTTCTTCTTGGATTTGTTCTGTTGTGAAGCTAGTAGCATAGATAAAATTGACAGTTTAAGTTTTACAGTTTAAAGTCTGATAAACTTCTCTTCTCGCCTTACCCTACCCTCTCTTTGCTTTTCGTGAAATGATCCATTTTTATTTTCTTTATTTGTCTTTTATTTAAATCTACTGACCCATGAGAGCTAGATCAAGAATTCAAGTTAAATCTGATAAACAAGTGACAACTACTGAACGAGTTCAGTGAGCCCCCTGTAAGGTAACAGAATAGTCCATATTGAAATCTATTCCAGAAGCGGAAAAGAGTGAATAGCCATTCGACCCAACTCTGTAACTCGCACCTTGGATAACCAGCTAGATCCTAAAGTGAGTGGGATTCATCCCGTGGGTGTCTCCGGAGCTTCCTGCTCATCCTTCGCAGGGTGCGTATGAAAGTCGGACCAACAGGTAGGATCATTTTTGATGTCCACCTTGAAATTTGATTCTATAGCCATATGTGACCCATCCTCTAGCTGATGAGGCATGGGTATAAAATAAATATCATCAATGATATTTATAGGATCTACTGACTCAAGTTCCAAACCAATATGAAAGACGTCATACGCACAACCTGATGCAGAATTTAACATTGTAACATCTCTTCATTGGGGAAGAGGTCTTCAAGCTCTATGGGTAAATTAGCGCGATCCCAATCAATAGCCTCTACATCAAGATACAATTTTTTGGTAGGATCTTCTAGATTATGAAGTGGAGTGGTCATTCAATGAAGATCATGTTGATGGACATAATGAAGTCTCCAGGATCACATGGGTGCAATCTTATCTCAAGGGTTTCCCTCCATGCTTGCGATGATGTTCTAGAGGAATGGTAATTTTTGGATCTGGCCCATGATCAGGGTAGATAATAGGATCATTGGGCTCTAATAGTTATTTGAATGTAGGTGAAGGGGGATTGATCATCTGGTGAATAGTAGCTAGGTCAATAGGTCTCCCCAAAAATTGTATATGAGTGTCTATGGCACGGAGTGCCACCTCTCTCCCTACTAGCTCGTTGACTTACTATAAGTGGTGAGGTCCAAGATAAGCCATCTCGATATCATCCTCAAATTCATCATCACTTATCTAGAAACCGTTAGCATTGGTATGTGGTCGTAAGACAAGGAGCTCATGCCTTGGACCTAAGTAGGCCATATTTATTTCATCTTCATATTCATCATCACTTATGAAGAATCCATTTGCATTTATCTTTTGCCCCAAAGTCAGGGGTTTATGTCTTAGGCCTAAGTAGGATCTTCCTATTAATTCTTCTAATTCATAGTCTCTTTCCTCTAATGTATACCCACTCTCATCATGGATGGACCATGTGAATATTTGTAAATAATGAGGCTCCTGGTAGGCTAAGACAAGTTGCACCTCATCATCACTTGCTTCATATCCATTCTCCTCATCCCACAAGTTGTACCCTATTGGGGTGGAATCAATTGGGATGTTTAGATGATAAATTTCTAGTGGCAGTATGTTTACCGTTGCCACTTGTCTATTACTAAAATTTCCTATTCTTAAGGGGTGATAAGGAATGAAATCAATGTCTTATCCCAACCCTAAGCTTAATATTTCCAACATCACTACAAGAGAGTCATATCAACCTCTAATATAATAGCCTAAGACAAATATATTAGAGGGAAGCTGATATTGTGGCTCGTATGGCCGCCTGGGCCCCTACTCACATATGCCAAGGCCATAGCCATGCCAATGGTAACGCTCAAAGTAGATTAGAGCAAACTCAGGGTTAGAGAAGTAATGAACATTGACCATTAATAATTCGTCACTATCCTCTTCTATATCTGAAGAATTATGAGCACAGTCCAACCGACATAGACAAAGTTGGTTTGGTTGGGAGGGATTCTAAGTGAAACCACTATTTCCACTGGCAGACTCAAGTCATTAGGCCTTTCCATGTCTTGTGCAGACTCAATGATAGGCATAAATATTATGTTCTGCACAAGGTACTCCCCTATGTTTGTGCTTTCCAAGTGTATTGATGCATGTGACATGGATGACCCTACGGATGACACTGGCGAAGTAGGGTTATAATAACTATCTTCATCTTGATCTTGAAGATCTTCTTCTTCCATAGAACTTAGCATTTTATCAATGGCTACTATTGGCACTTCCTTGGGCCTTTCTTCCTTAACTAAGGGTGCCTTTAGCTTTTGATTATCTTTTGGTTTTGACATTGATAGTACTTTAGAAGCATTGACTACTTTGAGTGCACTAGGAGGTGTTGAAGTGCATGGGTCTTTTCTTACCCCTTTTTTTTTGTTATCCATATGTGTGGTTGGGGATGAAGGTGCTACGTACAGGTGGGTAGAAGGTATTAAAAATTCTCCTAGAATTTTTACCTTATTGATGTATTTAAAAGGCTCTTCATCATCCAAAACCACATAGACTTTGTTCTCATACACGTACTTGACACACTGGTGCAAGATCGAAGGCACACACTTCATGGCCCTTATCCAAGGATGCCCTAAGAGGATTTTGTACTACATAGATCCTTCCAAGATGTGACACATAACAGGGATGGTCTTGTGCCCCACCTTGATGGGTAGGACTATCGTTCCCACAGTATTGCATAAATCATCATTAAAAGCTCTCAATGTGTAAGCTCTTGGAATGATATTGAACTTGGGGATCTTGAGGTGCTCTATTAAAATTTTTGTAATGATGTTTATAGATGAACGTATATCAACCAAGACCCTCTTGAAATGTAAGTTGTTGATTATCACTACAATGTTTAGCGGAGGGTCTGGTAAGGTAGTAAGAACTGTCTTAATCTCATGATCATAGAATCAAATTATAGGCTCATGGTATTCTTGTACTTGTCCCACAAAGTGAGTGAATGCATTCACATCTTGTGGTTGGAACTCAATTATCCTTAAAATCTTCATTAGAGTCTCCCTATGCTTTGGGTATTGTTGTATGAGCTCATAGATGGATAACTTAGTTGGGATCATCTATAGGTTTTGCTCCAATCTACTCCGAATAGTTACCATAGGTCACGTTGGTGGACCTGGAAGGTTGTCTTACCTTTGCCTAGGGGTGGTTGGGATGTTCATGGGAGCTACAGGTAGTTGCGGTTGACCATACCACCTAGTCCTTATTGCTATGTTAACAATATCAACCATCCAAATGCATTTGTGGGTAGGTATGTCAACTCAAACCTGATTTACCTAGGCCATTTGCTCTCTAGGGGCCTCATGATTGGGTAATAGATTTCTGTATAATGTCCATTTCTCTATTATCGAGAGCTAGTGGGTTTTCAACTTTGAGTTTTCCCGCCTCAATCATGTTTTGCACTTGATACTTAAAACCAATGCAAGCCTCAATGTCATGCCCTGGTATCCTACGATAAGGGAAAAATTGATCTTCCCTATATTATTTTGGCTTAGGATGGTTGGGATCTATAAGAGGTATATCAAGAAATATGATCCTCCTGGCCTCGATCAACTGATTAAAGATTGATTACATTGATTCTATCAGAGGCGTGAAATAACGATGTGGCTTGCATTCTCGATTTATTCTGTGGTTGTTCTTTTGTTTGTAATTAGCTGGTGGGGGATGTGCTTGATAGTTATGGGGTTGTTGTGCACCCCCATCCTTGGTTTTAGCCAACACAAATTGATTTAATGGAGTAGTGTTGACCTGCTTTTGCTTGTAATTGTCATTCTTACCATTCTTATTCCACTCCTTTTTGTTTTGGAGTTTAATGGTTCCCTCATCTACTTTTATTTCTTCGATGATCTTGGCCTGTGCCAAAGCTTCCTCAAATGAAGGAGACTACTAAAATTGTAGTAATAGGTAGATGTGTTTAGAGGAACTTCTGGTAAACATGTGAATGATCTCTTCTGTGGGAACAAAGAATGATAATGTTTCCATGACTTTTCTCCATCTATTCCCATAATCCATTACTGGATCATCATCATATTGTTTCAATTTTTCTAGGTCTGACAGGTTTACCTTCTTCTTAGCACCAAAGGAGAAATGCTTTAAGAATGCATTTAATAGTTGTTCAAAGTTGGTTATGCTATGCTTAGGTAGTTGGTTGAACCATTGAGTGGCAGCACCTAAAAATATCATTATAAATGTTCTTAGCATGAGAGCGTCATTTTCTTCAATATGAAAATAGGTGTTGATAAAATTAGTGACATGCTCTTGTGCATCCTATTCACCCTTAAAATTTTCTAACCTAGGCATATCAAAGTGCTTAGGATATGGAGGGTGTGATACAAGCAAAGTCTCCCCAAGATCGAAGAATGCTCCACAAGATTAATCACACACAAAAGAGGAAAACTCATAACACCAATATTAAGTGGTAAAACCCTAATTCAAATGAAGAAGGGAAACATCCACTATGAAGCTCATTATATTACTCAATGATTCAACAATACAAGAATGCTTCAATGTTATGCAACAATATGCATCAACATGATATATTAATATATATATATATGTAGTAGACAACACCCCTATTTAAAGAGAAGCTTTTCTACTACAACCCTAAAATTGCCCTAATCTTATCACAATATTATCTTGAGATGTGTGACAAATCTTATCACAATATTATCTTGAGATGTGTGACAAATATTATCACAATATTATCTTGATATGTGTGACAAGTGGCATCTATCAAATATTAAAAAGTGATTGGTTACTTTTTAATATTTGCTAAAAAATGGGAAATAACTTTTTCCCACAAATTAAATATTCCTAGAACCCTTATTTTATTTATTAATTGGGTGGGAATAATTTTACATAAAATAGAATTATTTTCTAATTCAAAAATTATTCTTTAGACTTTATATTTTAGTCTAAGAATAAATTACACAATGTTACATTACATATTCCAACACTCCCCCTTAATGCAATATTGGGAAAAGAAATTATGAAACAAAGAAAAATTCTCCCCCTAAATATACAAACGATGATGAGAATAAAATGAGTAATATAGTTACAATGAGTTTCTATGACCAAGAATGGTCTACAATAAGGCACCAATACAAAATGGGCCAAAATGAGACTGCAAGCCCCAAACGGAGTAGCTTCAAATACAAGCAGCTTACAAAGCCATCCATCACCCACAATTGGTTGCAAATGACAAGAAGAAAACATCACAAGGGTATCTTTAGTAAGCCTGCAAAACACCAAACATAAGTACTTGCAAGCTACAAGCAACTCAACATAATATCAGTTAGATACATCATTATAAATATATTCACCACAACATATATGAATACCTAAAGATGATAACAAAACTAATCTAAAAAATAGTGAACTATAAGTCATCACAAAAATATGTCAAGCCATACTTATAGTCACGTGCTATATAGTTGATCAAAAAATATCATGTACAAAGTTACATAAAGAAAACAAGGAGTACCATGATAATGCAAACTCTAAAGTACCATGTACAAAAGTTGCATAAGGTATATGAAAATAATAAAGTGTGCACATCGGTTGCATAAAGCCAACCATAAAATATCATGTACAAAAGTAGCATAAATGCTAACAAGAAAGTACCATGATAAACCAATTGCATAATGCCAACTACATAAAAATATGTACAAATTTGCACAAGGCAACAAGAAAGTACCATGTAAAAGATTCACATAAAGCAATTGCATCATATACCATAATTGCACAATGCCATCTACAAAGTAACATGTACAAAAGTTGCACAAGACAAACAAGAAAGTACCATGTTCAAAAGAGATGTAAAAATCAATTATACCACCAAAGATCAACTCATATATATAGCACAAAACACCTCATAAGGATGAAGTTGTCATCACACAAGTGTAACTACACATCACACAAGTGTAACTACACTTCATTCCCCCTTGAGGATAACTTCACCAAACCAAGTGAGTCCCTCGGCTTAAAAAACTACTCCTTGGGAAGAGGTTTGGTGAACAAATCAACAAAATTAGAATATGATGGGAAATACTCCAACTGAATAGTCTCATACAATACCTTCTCTCTGATAAAGTGGGCTTGGATTTCAAAATGCTTTGTCCTTTCATGCATTACAAGATTTTTAGCCAAGGCAATATTTGATTGATTATCGAAGAGCAAACATGAAGGACCAAATTGCTCAAAGCCAATTTCCTTCATGATGGTACGAAGCCAAACCACTTCCTGTGCAGCTATTATCGTAGCCTTATACTCCACTTCCATTGTAGAAAGAGTAATTGCATATTGCTTCTTAGAAGAACAAGAGATAGCTGCAGATCCAATACTAATAACATATGTTGTGGTAGACTTTATGTCTATTATATCCCCTATAAAATCAAAATTAGCATAGCCAAAAAGAGCAAAGGAAGGAAGCCTAGAATACTTGAGTGACAAATCTCTAGTACTTGAAAGGTACTTCAAAATCTTCTTGGTAGCTTTTAAGTGCTCAATATAAGGTTTCTACATGAACCTAGCCATCATACCAAATTCAAAAGCAATATCTAGCCTTGTGATGGTAACATAAAGAAGACAACCAATGAGCTGCCTATACAATGTAGCATTGAAGAACACAAGCTTATACTGAGAGGGGGGGTGAACAGTATAAGACCACTTTTTACTTTTTCCTTCAATTCAACTTTCAATTCAATATTATGCAGTGTATAGATAGCAGTATCAAAAGCCGTAATCAAAGCAATGCACAAAACACCATCCACAAAGAGACACAACAATTTACGTGGTTCACCCAAAGTGGGCTACTCCACGGATAAAATATTTCACTAAATTTTATCAAATCAAATTTTGGGAATACCTTTCCCGATTACAATGTTTATGGGCACCAACCCAAAGGAGACACCAATCCCCTAACTCTGCTCTGACTGGTGATCCTCTAGAAGACCTCTGCCTTCGTTGCCCTTAGCAAATGGAACTCTATCCACAGAAGATGCCTGTCCTCCCTGCTCTGGTTGGAGACCTCTGTCCTCAACTCTATCACCTCAAAGCTGGTCCTCGAATTTGCACTAAACATAGTCCTTCGATTTAGCACAAATGTCCTCGTTCTTTTTCTGGTCTAGGTACAAATCTGTCCTCAAATTTGCACCAATCTCTGTCCTCAAGTCTGGTTCACAAAAGTGGTTCACAAGCTTTCACTAAAGCTTGCTTGATCTTCACCCAAGTCTTCACCAAGACTTGTCTCAGATCTGCTTTGCCAGTTCTCAAAAAAGCTCACACAAATCTGTCCTTAAAAATCTCTTTGCTCAGTCGTAGCCGCACTTGGTCGAAACCAATATTTGCACTGTCTACGCAAACACAACGACACTCAGCTCTCGATGATCAAACTTCTCACTCTGCGCTCTATCTGTGAATGTCGCAACACCAACAACTTCTGCTCCCTTGCACTTTTTTGCTCTCTATGCGCTCTTGCTTCACACTTAGCTCGATTTGGCATGACTCGCTCTCTGCGCACCGTGGACTTAACTTGCACACATTCGATACTTCCAAATCTTCAAACATTCCTCCTTTTATAGTAGAAGTTCTCAAGATCAATACCTTAATCTTAGTCGGCTGTAACCCTAAACTACGTCGGCTCAAATTTAACTCTGTCGGCTTCAACCGCCTCTGTGGTTCTGTAGCTTTTCCCGTGAAACTACACCATGTCGCGATATCGTGACACCTTTGCAGCCGTACACTTCCTTTTGGCTTTTGTCATGATATCGCGACACTACAGCCTTTGTCGACTTCAACTTAGCTCTTGTCATGAAATCGTGACACTTCTGCCTCTATTGATGTCATCTTCACTTCTGTCATGAAATCGTGACACTTTTGTCTTCATAGCCTTCCTCTCTGCTTTTGTCATGAAATCATGACACTTCACTTATGGAAGACATGCTTTTAGTTTTTGTCATGAAATCATGACACTTCTGTCGTCTGCTATATTTTTTGCCTATCATGAAATCATGACACTTTCTCATTGTGAAATCGTGACACTTTCTGCATCCGTACGCTTTTCCTTCATCCTGTCGTGAAATCGCGACGCTTTCAGCTTCTGTACGCTTTCTTTGCAGCCTGTCGTGAAATCATGACGCTTCTCATTTTAGACTCTTCCCTTTGCTGCATGTCACGAAATCGTGATAGTTCTCACTTTGAGTTCTGTAGCATGTCACGAAATCATGACAGTCCTCACTTCATCTTTTGTAGCATGTCACAAAATCATGACAGTTCTCACTTTGAACTCTGCAACATGTCACGAAATCATGACACTTTTCGAATTACTTTCTCTCTCTTCAAACTTGTCGTGAAATCGTGATAGTTCATATTGCGGACTCTCTCTTCTGCATTATGTCACAAAATCGTGACACTTTTTCGTCCGTACAACCTTCCTTGCATTATGTCATGAAATCGTGACACTTTTCCTTCTTTGCCTTCTTGCACTTTTCGAGTCACGAAAATGCGACATGTCACAAAATCGTGACACTTTCCACCTTGCTTTCTTTCTCTGCCAACATGTCGCGAAATCACGACAGTTTTTCCTGCTTCTTCTCTCTCTTCCAACATGTCACGAAATCGCGACAGTTTTGCCAGCTCTTTCTCTCTCCTCTAACATGTCGCGAAATCGTGATAGTTTTTCCAACACTTTCTCTCTCCTCTAACATGTCACGAAATCATGACAGTTTTTCCAGCGCTTTCTCTCTCCTCTAACATGTCGCGAAATCATGATAGTTTTTCCAGCACTTTCTCTCTCCTCTAACATGTCGCGATATCGCGACACTTTTCTTACTTGTCTTTTTCTTTGATCTTTTGCAAATGGGCTACTATGATCTTCTTGGAAACTCACTATCCATGCTCTGAATAATCTTCTTGGAAACTCATTGTCCATGTCTGCAAAATATTTGACATTAAATCAAATTCCTTCAAGAGCTTCTTGACATCAATGACAACCTATACACTTGAGCAAAGGCAATGTACCCAAGGTACCCAAAATTGCCAACAATCTCCCCCTTTGTCATTGATGGCAAACCTTTACTAAAAACACTTCTCAGGAGCCAAAACTGAAACCAACTATGCTAACAACTGAGAAACTTCCTTTGAGGTTTTTCTCCCCCTGACTTGAAGCTTTCCTCTTCACTTGAAGCTCTCCCCCTTACTCATATTTCTCCCCCTTTGTCATCAATGGCAAAGGGTCACCTTTGGGGCTCGGGACTAAGAATGAGCCTCTTAGCTTAGTCCCTCCCCCACCTCCCGATGAGGTGATTAATTCTGGGGTGGGAGTAAAACTCCCATTAGGCACCGATCATCATCAACGTCTATAGTTTCCTTGTCGGGCCTTCTCTTGAACTCTTTGCCCATATTCCTGTTCTTGTCACTTTTCTTTTTCCTATTATCATTCATGTTCTTGTCATTTTTCTTGTTCTTGTTCTCATCCCTGTTCTTGTTCATGCCTTGATCCTTGGACCTGTTTATACCACTATTCCTGTTCTTGTACCTTGAAATTTCAGCTCTACACTGTCTAGTTGTGTGACCTTCATTGTTGCACTTATAACAAGTAACAATGTTATTTCTTTTAGGCATACCTATTCTTTGAATCCGCCAGTTCTGCCTAAACCTATTCTGATCAAACATGTTCCTGTTATTTACCTTGCAATAGACTGCCTTGTGCCCGAACTATTGACAAGAGTAGCAATACCCTCGAAAGAAACTAGCGCTTCTAAAATTGTCGTTCACCTTCTTCACTTGAGCCATGCAATGTGCAGCCATGTGACCAAACCTGTAACATGCAAAACATCTGTCGTGAAATTTTCCTTTATTCGACCTCTTGGGTCCTAAAAATTTCTTCTTCTCATTCTGAATTTTGTTTTCTATTTCTACGCATCTATCATCCAAGGACTCATAATCTGAAATACTTTCCTCATCAGAACTCTCTTCCTTTTGGAGTCTCTTACTAGACTCTCCAGCTTGTTCCTTGACAAAACCAAGGCTTGTTTTATCCGTTGTCTTTCTTTGACCTTTGATGAGTGACTTAACCTTTTTGGAGCTATCTTGAAACCTGTAAAGCTTATCCTTGTACTCTTTAGTTTCCTCTTTCAAAGAAGCCATTTTCTATTCTAACTCACTATACTCAAGAACCTTAGACTCTAACTCATCCTTGAGTTCTTGTGTCTTAGCCATAGAGACGTCAAGACTTTCTATAAGATCATCTCTCTCCATACAACATTCATCTAACTTATCCTTGAGTCTAGCATTCTTCTTTCTTTCCTTTTTCAAAACACTAAGAGCATTAGTAAGTTCACTTTCTAGATCCTTTATTTGTTTGCTTTCTGAATCATCAAACCCTTTTTCAGATTTCCTATCACTAGAGGTGCTACCTTTTTCAAAAACCATACATGCATCTTCCTTATAGTTTTCTGAAGCATCCTCATACATACTAGAAACCAAATCATTATTTGTGCAATCATCCTCAAGGTGACCAAAATTTCCACATCTAAGACATTTCATGATAATGAATCTATGTTTCGGTTCTTCCTCTTTTTTTGATATGAACAACATCTCATTTTCAGTATCACTTGAAGAACTTTCACTATCACTACTAGAACACTTACTTGCTTTGTCTAGGTATAAACTCTTCTTGTGCTTGTGAGAATACCTCTTTCCTTGATTGTTGTGCTCATCTTTGTTTTTCCTGTGATGCTTGTGCTTTTTAGAATCCTTGCTCTTAGAATCCTGTATATCTTCATCACTTTCATTCTTGGAAATAGTACAGTCAGTAGCATAATGACCAAACTTTCCACAATTGAAACATCTTATATTTTTCATGCTTTTGTGCTTTCTAGAGAACTTGCCTTTCTTGTTGTAATATGCCTCTTCATCACTGGAAGACTCATCACTCTCTTGAAGTTGTTTACCCTTGGATTTCTTGGTAGCCTTGAAAGCTGCCTCTTTCTTGACATCAACCTTCACTTGAGTTCTCAACTCAAATGCTACAAGTATACTATGGAGCTCATCCTTTTTCAACTTATCCAAATCTTTAGCTTCCTCAATAGCAGAAATATTTTCACTAAATCTATTAGGAAGAGATCTTAAAATCTTATCACAAACATCATTTTCAGCAAGCTCAAGACCTAAGTCTTTCATGGAGTTAACAACCTCATCCATACGAAGCATGTAGTCACTAATATTTTCATCATCATTCATCTTGAGTTGTTCAAACATACCTTTGAAGTGTCTCAACTTAGCCTTTCGAACATTTACATCACCTGTGTGAACCACCTGCAATCTGTTTCCACATTTCACTAGCTGTCTTGCAGTGAATCACCTTGGTAAGATCTGCCTTCTGTAAACCTTTCAGGATTGCATTCATTGCTTTTGAATTGCTGTGATGTAGGAGCCTATCTTCTTTAGTATAAGGACCATGTTCAGGAATAGTGTACCCGTCTTCAATCACTTCCCAAACCTCATTCCCAAGTGCCATTAGATGAACCTTCATCCTTGCACTCCAAAGACCAAAATCTGATCCATCAAGAATAGGTGCTGCATTGCCACTTGAATAATCCATTGTGTTCTTTACTGGATTTTCCTTCAAGATGTTAAACTTTTTGAAGGCACCCACTCTGATACCAATTGAAGAACACAAGCTTATACTGAGAGGGGGGGTGAACAGTATAAGACCACTTTTTACTTTTTCCTTCAATTCAACTTTCAATTCAATATTATGCAGTGTATAGATAGCAATATCAAAAGCCGTAATCAAAGCAATGCACAAAACACCATCCACAAAGAGACACAACAATTTACGTGGTTCACCCAAAGTGGGCTACTCCACGGATAAAATATTTCACTAAATTTTATCAAATCAAATTTTGGGAATACCTTTCCCGATTACAATGTTTATGGGCACCAACCCAAAGGAGACACCAATCCCCTAACTCTGCTTTTGACTGGTGATCCTCTAGAAGACCTCTGCCTCTGCTGCCCTTAGCAAATGGAACTCTATCCATAGAAGATGCCTGTCCTCCCTGCTCTGGCTGGAGACCTCTGTCCTCAACTCTATCACCTCAAAGTTGGTCCTCAAATTTGCACTAAACATAGTCCTTCGGTTTAGCACAAATGTCCTCGTTCTTTTTCTGGTCTGGGTACAAATCTATCCTCAAATCTGCACCAATCTCTGTCCTCAAGTCTGGTTCACAAAAGTGGTTCACAAGCTTTCACTAAAGCTTGCTTGATCTTCACCCAAGTCTTCACCAAGACTTGTCTCAGATCTGCTTTGCCAATTCTCAGAAAAGCTCACACAAATTTGTCCTTAAAATCTCTTTGCTCAATCATAGCCGCACTTGGTCGAAACCAACCTTTGCACTGTCTACGCAAACACAGTGGCACTCAGCTCTCGACGATCGAACTTCTCACTCTGTGCTCTATCTGTGAATGTCGCAACACCAACAGCTTCTGCTCCCTTGCACTTTTTTGCTCTCTGTGCGCTCTTGCTTCACACTTAGCTCGATTTGGCATGACTCGCTCTCTGCACACCATGGACTTAACTTGCACACATTGATACCTCCAAACCTTCAAACATTCCTCCTTTTATAGTAGAAGTTCTCAAGATCAATACCTTAATCTTAGTCGGTTGTAACCCTAAACTGCGTCGGCTCAAATTTAACTCTGTCGGCTTCAACCACCTCTGTGGTTCTGTAGCTTTTCTTGTAAAACTACACCATGTCACGATATCATGACACCTTTGCAGCCGTACACTTCCTTTTGGCTTTTGTCATGATATCGCGACACTACAGCCTTTGTCGACTTCAACTTAGCTCTTGTCACGAAATCGCGACACTTCTGCCTCTGCTGACGTCGTCTTCACTTCTGTCACGAAATCATGACACTTTTGTCTTCATAGCCTTCCTCTCTGCTTTTGTCATGAAATCATGACACTTCACTTATGGAAGACATGCTTTCAGTTTCTATCATGAAATCATGACACTTCTGCTACCGTCTGCTATCTTTTTGCCTATCATGAAATCGTGACACTTTCACGTTTTTCCTCATGAAATCATGACACTTTCTACATCCGTACGCTTTTCCTTCATCCTATCGTGAAATCGCGATGCTTTCAGCTTTCGTACGCTTTCTTTGCAACCTGTCATGAAATCATGATGCTTCTCATTTCAGACTCTTCCCTTTGTTGCATGTCATGAAATCATGACAGTTCTCACTTCGAGTTCTATAGCATGTCGTGAAATCGCGATAGTCCTCACTTCATCTTTTGCAGCATGTCACGAAATTGTGACAGTTCTCACTTCGAACTTTGCAGCATGTCGCAAAATCGTGACACTTTTTGAATTACTTTCTCTCTCTTCGAACTTGTCACGAAATCATGACAGTTCATATTGTGGACTCTCTCTTCTGCATTATGTCGTGAAATCGTGACACTTTTTTGTCCGTACAACCTTCCTTGCATTATGTCATGAAATCGCGACACTTTTCCTTCTTTGCCTTCCTGCACTTTTTGAGTCGCGAAAATGTGACATGTCACGAAATCGCGACACTTTCCACCTTGCTTTCTTTCTCTGCCAACATGTCGCGAAATCGTGACAGTTTTTCCTGCTTCTTCTCTCTCTTCCAACATGTCACGAAATCACGACAGTTTTGCCAGCTCTTTCTCTCTCCTCTAACATGTCACGAAATCGTGACAGTTTTTCCAGCACTTTCTCTCTCCTCTAACATGTCGCAAAATCGTGATAGTTTTTCCAGCGCTTTCTCTCTCCTCTAACATGTCGCGAAATCGCGACAATTTTTCCAGCGCTTTCTCTCTCCTCTAACATGTCACGAAATCGCGACAGTTTTTCCAGTGCTTTCTCTCTCCTCTAACATGTCGCGATATCGCGACACTTTTCTTACTTGTCTTTTTCTTTGATCTTTTGCAAATGGGCTACTATGATCTTCTTGGAAACTCACTGTCCATGCTCTGAATAATCTTCTTGGAAACTCACTGTCCATGTCTGCAAAATATTTGACATTAAATCAAATTCCTTCAAGAGCTTCTTGACATCAATGACAACCTATACACTTGAGCAAAGGCAATGTACCCAAGGTACCCAAAATTGCCAACAAGCATCAGCCAACTAAGATTTTGTACTTACTTCCAAATTAACCCCTGTAGAAATAGGAATGGAAGTAGGATTTTCATCCTCCAAATAAAACCTCTTAATAAGATCTTAAATATACTTGGATTGACTCAAAAAGGTACAATCCTCATGCTGATAAACTTGCATGCCAAGATAGTAGTGTAGAAGACCAAGGTCAATCATTTCATACTCTGACTTTAATTTGGAGATGAAATCAAAAATGGCCTCATTCTCATTTCCAGTCATAACAAGGTCATCAACAAATAGAGCAATTAAAATGACCAAGTTATCCTTCCTAAGAACATAGAGATCTGTATCTGAATAGCATTTATCAAAACCAAGAGACAAGAAGTAACCTAAAATCTTCATGTACCATGCTCTAGGTGCTTGCTTCAGACCGTACAAGGTTTTCTTTAGTTTACACACAAGTGTTTCCTTACCTTGTACAACAAATCCTTGTGGTTGACTCATGTAGATATCCACATCCAAATCACCATTTAGAAAGGCACTTTTCACATCAAGCTGAAAAATATGCCAACCTTGAGCAACAACAATAGCAATGAGAAGTCGAATGGTGGGCATTTTGGCAACTAGTGCAAAGGTTTCATCATAGTCAATGCCATATTTTTGAGCATAACCCTTAGCAACCAATCTAGCCTTATACTTTTCTATCTCTCCATTAGAATTGTACTTGATTCTATAGACCCACTTGTTCCCAATAACATTTCTCTTATTAGGATAAGGCACTAGATCCCAAGTTTTATTCTTTAGAAGAGAATCCATCTCAACCTTCATGGCATCAACCCAACAAGAGTGTTGTGAAGCTTCTTGGTAAGAAGTAGGCTCATGATCATTCTCTATCTTAGCTAGAAGAGACATGTTAAGGGTCATACTTCTAGTTATCCTTTGGCTAACTAAATTCTGCTCTTTAGGACCCCTAGAATGATCCAACCACTTGGTCCTTTTGACACAAGGCCCACCCTTTTCTAACTCAAGAAGGTCTTCATTGAATTTGACATCTCTTGAAACAAATACAATGTGTGAAGAAGGTGAGTATAACCTGTAGCCCCTATGTTCTGCATCATAGCCAACAAAGATGCATTTTTGAGACTTTTTGTCCAATTTATTCCTCTTTTCTGAAGGAATATATGAAAATGCATCACATCCAAACACTCTTAAGTGTGACAAATTCAGCTTCTTACCATTCCAAACCTCATAAGGAGTCTTCCCCTCAACTGATTTTGAAGGACACCTGTTAAGAATGTAGATTGTTGTATTGGCTGCTTCACCCCAAAGAAATTGAGGTAAGTGGTCACCAAGCATGCATCTTACCATCTCCATGATTGTCCTATTTTTCCTCTCTGCAACACCATTTTGTTGAGGAGTGTATGGACAAGTAAACTGCCTTTTGATCCCATGAGAAGAACAAAACTCATTGAAATCATTGCTATTGTACTCCCCTCCATTGTCACTTCTAATCAATTTTGATCTTTGCTCCCTTTTGATTTTCTACCAAAGCTTTGAACTCCTTGAATGTCTCAAAACAATCTGATTTATTCTTAAGTAGATACCCAAAGATCATTCTTGAATAATCATCTATAAAGGTGAGAATATAGGATGCACCACCAAGTGATCTAACATGTAATGGACCCATAATATCTGTATGAATGAGTTGAAGAATTTGTGTGGCCCTTGTTGACTTGTCCTTTGCAAAATTTTGTTTGCTCATCTTGCCTAAGATGCATGTTTCACACAAACCATGAATAGGTGAAATGTTAGGCAAGCCTTCAACCAAATTTTTGGACTTCATCATTTGAATATTTTGATAGTTTGTATGGCCTAACCTTAAGTGCCAAAGCTTGCTACTAGGAGAAACATTAGTTGCTAAACACACTTTAGGAGGAGCATCACCTAACACATAAATATTATTCTTCACATAACCTGTAATGATTGGTAGCATGCCTTTCCTAATGCTCCATGAAGTTGCATTGAACTCAATAGTGTGACCACTTCTAGCAACTTGCAAAACTGAAATTAAATTTCTCCTAAGGTTAGGCACATATAGGACATTATCAAGTAATTTCCCTTCAATTACAACATTGCCAACACCTTCTACTTGAAGTCTAGTATTATCACCAATGACAACTGAATCTGAAGAGTGCTTATGAAAGTCCACAAACTTATCCTTTTCAAAACACATATGGTTAGTGCATCCAAAATCTAACACCCATTCATTAGAAGTAGATGAGTCAATGGAGTAGAGGGCACAAACAAAGGCATTTTTATTAGAATTTTGCTTTACATTGTTGTTCTTTTTCTTTCCCTTGCCAAACCATTTCTTAGGTCCTTGTCCCTTAGCCTTTTCTTGCTCTTCCTTTTCTGCAATCTTCTTCTTCTTGAAACAATTTTGTTCCTTGTGGCCTTTCTTGCCACAAAAGTTGCAAGTGAAATCAACTCTAGGCTTGTTGGGTTGGAAATTTTGATTTTTCCTTCCCTTGTATTTCTTCTTGAAGGAAGCCTTAGTGGCACTCAAGGCAACATTCTTCTCCTTGACAACTTGACCATTCACTTTGTCTCTATTAAGAGACTCTTCATGTTGAATCAATAATTGTGAAAGAGTGTTGAGAGGAATGCCATCCTCTTCTTGCTCTAGCCTAGTCTCAATAATGGTGATAAAATTCTTGAACTTGCTTGACAAGTTCCTCAAAATGATAAAGCTTAAGAGCTTCTCACTTATCCAATCACAATTACAAGCCAATAGTTGAGTTCTCATGTCTTTCATATTTGAGAGGAAGATCAAGGCACTTTCTTCTTCACCTTGCATAGTGCTAAGAATTTTGGACAATAAAGTGAATTTCCTTGATGTGTTGGACCCTAGATGGACTTGTTTTAGCAAATCCCATGCATCTTTAGCATGCTCACAATGGCTTATAGTGAGCAATATCTCATCACTCACACTATTGATAATCATGGAAAGTGCAAGGTGACTCTTGTTGTTGTATGTCTCAAGTGCCCTTGCCTAGGTTGGGATTGCTTCATCTCCATTCACAATGGGCCATAACTTTCTTGCTTGAAATTCAGCCCTCATCCTTGGTTCCCATATTCCAAAATTTGATCCATCAAGGATGTGCTTAGGTGTGAAGGAGATTCCATGATCAACCATTCTAGAAAGTGAACATAATCAAAACATAAGATGCATTGACAAAGGAAATAAATGATGCAATAAGAAAGTAGATAAACATACTTGCATATATAAAAAAAACATAACTTTCAAGTAATCTACTTTTCAATCATCAAAGATAATCATCATGAAAGATAAACATCATGAAAGATAATCAAAATTAAGCATCATCAAGAGAGATAAGCATCATCATGAAAGATAATCAACATCATCATGAACTACTATAACCATATTGCAATAAACAACTATAACCATATTGCAATTGAATAAAGGAAATAAACCAAGATCAACTTGCAATAGATTAACTTGCAATAAGAAGGTAACTAACCATAACAATCATCTTGCAACAAAATAAACTAACTTGAATTGAACCATAAAACATTTGTTAAATGTTAGATAGTCAATAAGTTAGTAAGTTAGTGTTCATTTTAAGGTTTTTCTATAGCCTAATGAATTGCCAATTCATCTCACCCAAGGTCAACCAAGCTACCCAAAAGGGTACGGGTACGAGGACCCGAAAAGGACTTGCTACCGATAGAGCGGATTCTTTTGGATTCAATAGGTGTTTAGCAAATATAAACTGTGTTGCAAGATTAAGTAAATTTTAATCAAATACTAAAGTTGTGGTTAGTAAGTTGATTCATTTTTAACCTTCTTGATTAATATGAAAATTAGTAAATTGCAAGTTAGTTGGTTAGTAGATTGTTTAGTAGCAAGTTAGTAAGTTAGTAGTTAGATTAGTTGAGATGCAAAATAGGCAAAACACAAATACACTCTCTCTCTCTCTCTCTCTCTTTCTCTCTCACTTTCATTCTCTTTTACTTTCATTATGAGAGATACAAGTTACATTAATTTACATTATGCTTCAAGCAAATGCTTGAGAGAGATTAGAAGAAATTAATAAAAATAGGGGGAAGAGAGTGAAAAAGTTGATCCAAAATTGCCTTGTATACTCCAAAACATACTTGGATAACCTTGCAAAACAAGCAAACTCACAAACAACCATTGTTAATGTGAGAAAAAAATGACTATAAGGTCTAAATTATTTGACAATTTGACTAAAAATTTGCCAAAAATTGCATAAAAGGATTCTAGTTGCATTATACAATAATAAAAAATGCATTTCAATTTATGCAAAAAAAATGACTATTAGGTCTTAAAATAAAATAAATGACTATTTTTTTATTAAAAAACAGAATAATAAATGACTGTTTTTTTATTAAATGACTATTTTTTTTATTAAATGACTATTTTTTTATTAAAAAATAGAATAATAAAAAATGATTGTTTTTTTATTAAAAAATAGAATAATAAAAAAAATTCAGACTGTACAACAAAATGGGTGGGGGGCCATTTGGCCCCCAAATAAAAAAAAATTGCCTCAGATTTATTTTTCACCAAAATAGGGCAAATAATATATGGAAATAGGGTTTTTGGGCCTTCCGGATGCAACCATGGGGTCCGTTTGGCTCCAAAACCCTTCCAGCAAAAGCTCAATGCCAAAAATTTATAGATTTAAAATGAAAACACCATTTGCAAAAGATCTAACAACTAGATAAAAAAAAACAATAAATCTATAAACCCTAATGGCAGATTTGCAAAATAAGTTTACCCAAATATCAAATGCATGCATTAAAATATAAATATATATAAATATACCTTAATGGGTTTTTCACCTCAAAGGATTGAAGACACTTGATGGAGATCCCAACCGCTCTGATACCAAATGTGAGACAAGCAAAGTCTCCCCAAGATTGAAGAATGCTCCACAAGATCAATCACACACAAAAGAGGAAAACCCACAACACCAATATTAAGTGGTAAAACCCTACTTCAAATGAAGAAGGGAAACATCCACTATGAAGCTCACTATATTACTCAATGATTCAACAATACAAGAATGCTTCAATGTTATGCAACAATATGCATCAACATGATATATATAAAGATGTAGTAGACAACACCCCTATTTAAAGAGAAGCTTTTCTACTACAACCCTAAAATTACCCTAATCTTATCACAATATTATCTTGAGATGTGTGACAAATATTATCACAATCTTATCTTGAGATGTGTGACAAGTGGCATCTATCAAATATTAAAAAGTGATTGGTTACTTTTTAATATTTGCTAGAAAAGGGGAAATAACTTTTTCCCACAAATTAAATATTCCTAGCACCCTTATTTTATTTATTAATTGGGTGGGAATATTTTTACATAAAATAGAATTATTTTCTAATTCAAATATTATTCTTTAGACTTTATATTTTAGTCTAAGAATAATTTACACAATGTTGCATTACATATTCTAATAGAGGGCTAGGGATTGATGGACATAATGGTTGGTTGTGTATTTTGCTTAATGTTGGCGAGTTCCTAGCTGCCTCTTATTTCTCAAAAATTTTCATATTTTCAGAAAGCTCTTGAAATGCCTTTGATGCATGGATTTCCTCCTCTTGTAAGCCTATTCATAGTGGCAATGGAGATAACTCTCTATCCATTTGATTTGTTTTGTTTTTCTCCCTCCTACAAGGGGACTCGGGATTGTGATCCTGGTTTGTTGTGTTTGCCATTCTGCCATTAGTTGGATTTTGTTCATGATTTGGTAGGGATTTCATTGTGGGCTATCTTTTCTAGTGCACATCTTCTTAGGTGAGTTAGCGCATCTTGTTCTTTGGTGGTCACCATCATTTATCTGTAAATTGTTAAGAGCTAGTTGCTTAGTCTACTCTCTTAAACACTGCTCATGTTGGTGCAAGAGTCTTTCTCTTTGTTTATCCTATTCGAGAGCTTCCACTAGATCTTGCTCCTTACATAATGCATTTTATAACCACCACATTTGGTAAGTTTCCTCTGTTACAAAAGAATCATGTTTATCTGACTATGTTCTTGTTGTATTGACTTGCAATTTTCTCAAGGAGGTTTATGTTGTATCTATACTCTTGCTTGCTAAGGTGAATTGTTCAGTGTACTATTGAGTATCCCTATTATTAGACTTTGGGTTTCTACTATGGGGTCACTCTGAGGTACCCCCAGACTGAGATATGTGTTTAGAAGTCATAGTTTGTGAGCTTCCAGATGCAGAGTTCTCAATAGTTATAGTTCTTTGAGTTGGTCGTGTAGGAAACCGATCTAACATGTCTAGTTGGCTTTTTCCCATGGTTGGTCCCGTGGGTTTCCATTTACTCCTATGAGGTCATACTATATGGGAATATTTACTTTTATGTGAAGGGTTTCTTATATATGATTCCCATGACTAGATGTAACTCTAGTTTCTTGCCCTTTAGTAGGCAGACCTATTTCATATGTTTCTTGTGAGTCTTGAGGTGTTGCATTTCTTGTTTGCCTTCTTGATGAAGAGGGCTTTGTGGCAACATGTTTTCTCCATGTGGATGGATATGTAGCAGTCTCATCATACCTATGTGAAGAATTAGTTTTAGAACCTTCTTTATGTCCATGTGAGGAGGAAGCCCTGGAAGCTTCCTCATGTCTTTGAGATGTTTCTATGTGTTTTGAGGAGGCCCTTGAGGTCTCCTCATTTATCCTTGATGAGGATGGTTGTGAAGCATCTTTTTGTTTATGTGAATTTATTCCATGATGTGGTTCCTTGTTTGGGGTTTCTCGAGGAGATCCCCCAAGGGTTGAGTTATCACTCCTTAGGCTCATGGAGCTACATCTCACGATCTTATGGGTAGGTCGTTCAATGTTACTACGACTCTACCTATGGGTATGAGTTGCTTCTGTCTCTCCCTCGGTATCATATCGAGGGTGCTTACTTCTTGTTTTGACCATGTTGTCTATGAATTGATCTTTGCAATTTAGGAATAGCCACACAATACCAAACAAATGTTTATCTTGATTACCGATTTAAGTGTGCCCTAAATTGTTTGATGTATTTTGATGTGTTGTTATTTCGATTTCTTGCTCTTGTTCTTGGATTAAAAATGATAAGACTCATCCATAGTGACAATCAAGTACACCCATGCCAAATATGATTTTATCAAAAGAAGCTAGGGTACACCGTTGAAGACCCAATGTGGGATTCACCTAGCTCTTCCATTGTGAACCAATGATTGTTCCAACAATGGGAGATAGTTTGAGCACAAGTAACTTAGTATAACTATAAATAAGTTTCCCAATCCATTTCTAGGAAGCTCTAGGGGGCACACCAGTGTAAGGAGATGAATTCCAACATTATTAGACTGAATTGAAGGTTGGTGATGAAATCCAACTCCCCAATGTTTAAATGAGACATGTGTGTGTGGTGTTCATTTTAAGATTGCATAATACAAAGTGCATCATATAGAAACAATGAATCTTTTCTATATGCCTAAGTGCAAAAATACATTTCAATATTTAGAAAGATGCATGAACTACTATGATTTGTATGAGCGCACTTTATTTTGTGTAGCTATGGCCTCTAGTAGGGCCTCAAAGAAATCAAACAACATACAATGTCTAGCACAATGGATTCTAGGGTGAAATTTTTAGGCATAAGTTGATGTTCCTAGCAACACCTAATGGAAAATTTAAAAGAAGATCTAAGATATGCAAAATGCTTAATTCTTTTTCCTTTTATTCTTTCAATTTCCAAACATAAATGTGCTTTAAGTTCTCTATTTTAGACACACATAAGCATATAAAAAAACTATAAAATATCATATAACCTATACCAACCTTTGATCCATCTCAGAGAGTGAGTTTTTTGACCTCTGTTGCACTCTAGTTTTGGCTTCTATTGACCAAAGAGGATGGTTCTTGGTCGCTATAGCTCAGAGTGGCTAAAGCTCTATTGGTCACTATAGCTTAGAGCAGCTAGTTTTTGGTTGCTATAGCTCAGAGCGGCTCTACCTGCACACAAAAATAAGTTAGTATTCTGGTAGCAAATGAAATATTAGTGGTGGTCCCACTGTGATCGCCATCTGTAGCGACCCCGTGATGCATGCACCACTCTTTTACTCTACTTACAATGTTATTAAAAACCCAAGATGAAATGGAAGACAAAGAAAAAGCATATAACATGGAAATAACAAATATGGATATCTTTATTCGTATTGAAACTCGGTTACATGTTGGTCCCTCTTAGGGATACCCATTTCGATACAATAAGGTTACAAATAGGTAAAGAGTGCCCCTTTCACAAAGAGGTGGTGCGCTTATAAAGGCTTCCCAGTTCTACACATAAAAATGTATGAGGGCTTATAGATACCTCCTTCTTTAGGTCTATTTCCTAGAGGGATCCTTTTTGCTCTTGTGTGTTGAAGATTCTGCATGAAGAACCTGTGACCCTGTAAGTAATGAAACAACAACACACGTTTAGATATCCAAGAATGCCTCCCCAAATGAGGTTATTAGTACTGAATATAAAAAATGAAAGCAAATGCAAATTAGGCTAATTCTATGAATGCAAACAAATGAAATGATGCTATCCTAATGATATGCTAAACAAAATAATGAATCTAATGTCTAAAACCCTAAGCTAAGCCTGTGGGACACTATCCAAGACTGTGGCCGCTAAGGTAAACCTCATCCTCTTTGCTCCAAAGCTATGGACGAAAGCTTGTATCTGATGTTGAAATAATGGTTGATATGCTCTTCAATCCATCAGGGCTTCACCATACTCATGATCTCCAAGGTAACTCTCTGAGTCTCGAAAGCTCTCCTCAATGACCAATATTGATGGATAAAAGATCGATGATCTCCTCGATGCTCTTAGGCTTGCACATTTTATAGTGTAAAACCCTAGGTCTATTTCCAAGCCCTAGGAATGAATTTCTCATGCGTAGTGTGAGTTAGCATGAGAATATTTTTGTCTTTTCTATGTTTGGAGGCCAATTAACTAAAATATAACTACCAATATTGAGTCTCCTATGCGAACTGGTTGTTAGCATGAGAAAATTTTGTCCTTTGTTTATGCTTGGAGGTTATTTAACTAAATTTTAAATGCAAACTCAAGTATCCTATGTGAGATGGTCATGAAAAAGAATGCAAAGTTACTCCCGCTCACCTTTTTTGCATGCATACTACCACTTCTGCCCATGATTAGGTCTATTTATTGGCAAAATCGCTTCTAGGGTTTTGCCACTGTCATCTATAGTGACTAAGATATGGCCACTCTCATCTGCAGTGGCTAAGTTCTGGATTCTCTAGGCTTGAGCGATTAGGATCTGGTTGCTCTTGCCTTGAGCAACTGGGCTTGGATGGCTTGAAAAGGCCCCAAATGAGTGGTGAGAACCACTTTTGATGCTTGGAAAGTCCAATATTATGTCTTATGGTCTTATGAACGTGTCTAGGTGAGTAACTCCCCTAAGCATGACATGATTTAGGTGTCTACAGAAAGTATGACTAAAAAATTAAAGACAAAAGATCTAGAGTGTGAAATATTAGAACATGAGATAGTTTCAGTAAGGATGGAAGTGAAATACTCTAAGGACAAGCTACACAAGTTTGAGGAAAATTAAAAGACCTTGGACAAGATTATCAATGCACAAAGATCATCAGTAACCAAAATAGGACCTAGTTTTGAAGAAGAACAAGGAAAACAGGAAGAAGAAAAAGGAGAGTCAAGCTCAAGCATCAAAGAAAAAAAAAGCTTTAAAATAAGAGATCAAAAGATAGAGTGAGACTTCTGAGGATAATTTGGACAATATAAAGTTCAACAAGAAAAGGAACAATGCATAAATGAGATAAATGGAACAGGAAACAACATAGGGAAGAAGAGTTTAAGAGATAAATGGAGTCAAGGCAATATTTCTTCAATGGATGATGCTACTCATGTCATAGGTTTGGGCACAAGACTTCACAGTGCAGGACACATGAAATACAGGAAAATGGGAACTTTAGAAATAGGCAACTTTTCCATGGGTATTGCTACTCATGTAATTAGTTTGGTCACAAGGCAATGAATTGCAAGGTTCATTATAGGAATAGATATGGCTTCACCAGGAGAAATACTAAGACATTTGGACCTCCAAGGAATAATAAAAATAAATGTTATAAGTGCAATAATTATGGACACATAGCAAAGTGGTGTAGAGCAGACATTCTAGAATCAAGCATGAATATGAACAAGAATAGGAACAGGAACCAAAACAAGAAACATGGATATAAACAAGAACAAGGACAAGGACAGGAATAGGAATATGGATATGAACAGGAACAGGAACATGGACATGGATAGGAACAATAAAATGGATCACAAGAATTAGATGAGAAGGAAAGTAGATAAAGGTAAATACCAGTGCTTGTTGGGAGTAGAAATACTCCCACACCAAAATTAACCACCTCAAGAGGAGGTGGGGGAGGGGCTAAGCTAAGAGATTCATTCTTAGCCCTGAGCCCCAAAGGTGAGATATTATATTAAGGGGGAGATATTATATTGATGGGGATAAAACTATGTTTGAAAGAAAACATTCAGTTAGGGGAGCAGTTTTCCAAGAGGAGCAAAATTGAAAAGTCAAGGAAGTGGAAAAAATTTATTGGGTTGCCATCAATGACAAAGGGGGATATTGTTGAAAATTTTGAGCCCATGGAGTTGTCATTGATTTCAAGGCATGAATTTATCATTTATGTAAAGAAGTGAACCACTGGTGATGTCAAAAGATCAAAATAAGCAATGTTAGAGGTTGACGAAAAAGGGCTTCATAATATTATTTTTAATATTATGTGAAGCAAAACAAATATTTTTATTAAAACCATGGTGGTCAAAATAAAAGGTTTTTATTAAAACCTAAGAAGGTTTTTTATAAAGCTAAGAGATTTAAATATTAATTTATAATTTGCAGGTTAACCCAAAACCTACTAAAATATCCAGCCTTCTTCTAAGATTGTAGATCCTAGTCATCCTTGAAACTTTCTTACCATAAATTGTGTTGAATCCCCTACAACACCTTACTAACAAAGCACACCCATACCCAAACATAACTGTAAACATTACTTACATTGATAGGAATTGAAGTTTGGAACTTTGCACTTGTGAAACTTGTTGCTTGCCCATTTCCTATTCTCTGTCGGAATCTTCCAAGGCTTACACCTTGTTACCTTCATTTTTAATTTGGTATGATTTAGAGGGAAACCCCATAGTTATTACCAGTTCCATGGGGAAAGAACACCCATTCATATTTCTCCTTAACGGGTAGGTTTTTTTTCATGATTAATAATGTTTTCCACTTCACGTGGCACACCTTGTGTCCATTTCACCAAACTACCAACATCAACACTTATGTTGGCTAATTTTCCAACTGACCTGTTGGCCTCACGGTACACTATTTCCACAAAAATGATCCTCACTTCATGGATGACTCCCTCGATTCTACATAGAGGTTTTTTGCCATTGGTTAATAGATTGATGATGTTCCTGGAATCACCTTCAATCATCAAGCTACCTTGAGTTGCTTGGGCTACTTGCAACCCTCTCCAAAGGGCTCTAGCTTCTGCTTCATTATTAGTTCTAGTTCCCAGTGGTTTAGTGAAGGCCTTGACCAAATTTCCTTGATGATCCCTGATTATTCCTCCAACTCCAGCTCTTCCCGGGTTCTCCTTGGCTGCACCATCAAAATTTAGTTTAAACCAACCCTAGGGGGGTGGCTCCCAAGAAATCCCATTTCTAGGATTGGGCAAAGGAATGGAAGGTTTGTCCTCAATACCTAAGGCCCGAGCTAATTGTTTTTCTTGGGGAAGAATTGAGTGGTTCTCATCCACTAAGGTTCTAAGGTTTTCTTTCGCAAAGACAATAATCCTGTTGAGAATGGTTTTTGGGTTGTGAATGGTATCCTTAAAGGCTCTATGGTTCCTTTCTAGAAAAATATTCTAGAGAAAATGATGCCAACAGATTTTCCATAGGTACTTAAGTTTTAGGCTAACAAAGGGTTGAGGCCATTGATGGAACACTTCGGATATAAGAGCAGGCTTAACCCACGAGATCCTAAAGGCTTGGAAAAGTTCATCCAGGATGGACTCCGCTACTGGACACTCCAGAAACAAGTGTTGGGTTGTCTCCCATCCTACCCTGCACATGTAGCAATGGTTAGTAATAACCATACCTTTGGATAACATATTGTCCATAGTGAGGATTTTTCTTTGAATCACTAGCCATGAAAAAAAGGATATTTTAGGAATTAAGCCTTTGATCCAAACCAAACTCGGTTGAAATTTTTGACCTTCCACATTGAGAAGTAAATTATAGGCAGACTTAACTGTGAAGTCACCACTTTCAGTCTCAGCCCAAACAATGTGATCTTCATCCTCTCTAGATGGAATAATTTGCTGAGTTAAAATGTTATAAAGCTCTTCAAACTCAGCTTCAAAACCCTGTACTCTGATGTGTTTCCACTTGTTGATATTTATATCCTACCACATATAATTTGTAACCTTCTTCCCAATATGCTACTCCATATGCTCTTGAATCCTAGCCAAGAGAGGATTCTACGATAACTCCTCAGCTCTCACATAATTTATAATTTAAAATATTTAAATGCAAAAACCTTAGAACCAACCTCCATAAACTCACCTCCACCGACGTACATGGAACGATGGCAAAAGGTATTTATACCTTAGCAAAAGCATTGGAAAAATCATTCGAAACATCCTTTGTAATATTCGGTGCAAGACTCATGCAAATTTCATTTGGAGAAGCACCTTCGAAGTGCTACGTGGAGCAAGGAGACATGGTGGAGAAAGGAGCCAAAAGGCTCTAAAGGGAAGCAAAGGCATAAGGTGTATATTGCACCTTAGTGGAGCAAGGTGAGCACTTGGCTCACATGGTGTGGAAGCAATGGCCAAGGCACTGTAGCTGCAATGGTGCAAGTTAGAATCCCACAATTCACAGAGAGGGCAAGAAAATGTTTTTATAATTTTATTTTTAATTATTGCTTTTGCCAAAGTTGTGTGGAGGGATAAGGTGTAAATAAATTTTTTTATTTACCTAAGTGGTAAATAGTGAATGTTTCTAGGGTAACATTGTTTGTACCTTAGGAAAGAGAAATTGATTTATTGTATTTAGTAATAAAATAAATTATTTAATTTAAATGCAATATTGAGAAAGGAGTTATAAGTAGAATTTGTGTTAAATTTTAAAGGGGATTTTTGATGAAATTTATGATGTTGAAATGTATTGTTGAGAGGGAGAGCGATAAGGTGTATTTGGATTTTAATTTATCTTTGTGATTAAGGTAAATTGTGAAAAGTGTTAGGGTGATAATTCTTGTCATCTAACCCCTTGTACTTGGAAAAGAAAGTTGTGATATTTGATCTAGGATTTTGAAGGTCATTCTACATCAAATAATAAGGTATGGGCATATTCTTCCTTGGTTGAGTTGATTGATTGGTTTTCTGGAAAACAACTTTAAAGTGAAAAGGAACTGATTGGGTTTTCTTATTGAGTTGTTGAGATATATGTGAAGATTATTTTATAAGCATTGTTGAGTGTGTTTTGATTTAATGCTTCAAGTTTTTTTGGAATAAAAATAGTTGTTGATAAAACCTTGTTTTATAAGCATTGTTGTTGAAGTGATTAAATTGAGTGAAGAACTTGAACTAGGATTTGGAAAGAATATGAGTAACATTGTTATGTGAGATTGATTGATAAGCATTTTTGGAAATATTTTAGTGAGTGTTCATGTGATTGGACTAGGGTTTGTGAGCAAGGATTATTTTATTGAGTGATTGGTTGAGTAGTGTTGGTTGAGCCTAGTCAAGTGAATGTGTTGAAGTGATTGTTCACATTTTGTGAAACAAATTATTCTATATTCTGAATTGAGTTGAGAAAGTGATTGAGAGTCTTGTGAGTGTGAAGCATATTGAGTCTCTAACAATTCTCTATATGTTTCTAAGAGAGTGATTGAAATTAATTGAGTATTGAGGTGAATGTGAATCATATTGAGTCTCTAACAATTCTCTATATGTTTCTAAGAGAGTGATTGAAAGTAATTGAGTATTGAGGTAAATATGAAGCATATTGAGTCTCTAAAAATTCTCTATATGTTTCTAAGAGAGTGATTGAAATTGATTGAGCATTGTGATGAATGTAGAGCATATTGAGTCTCTAACAATTCTCTTTATGTTTTTATAATATTGGACAAGTTCTAGTGAGGACTTGTTGAGCATATTTGAGGTAAGATTTTTGAGAAGACTTGTGGATATATTTGTGTGAGATTTTATGAAAGCTTACAATACATATTGAGAGAAAAATTGAATAAGTTATAGTAAGGAATTATTGAGCAAATTTTAACAAGTTCTAGTGAGAACTTGTTGAGAAGATTTGGACAAGTTCTAGAGAGGACTTGTGGGCATATTAGTGTGAGCTTTTATGGAAGCTTACAGGGAATATTTGAGACAAGTATCTGAGTAGAATTAAGAGAAAAGTTGATTTATTGATTTGTTCAAGCCTTGGGTTAAGGTTTGGGTTAGATCCAACGGAGTTGGTTTGAGATTGAGTCAAGATTTGTGTTAAGGCTTGAGGATAGATATTGAGGATAGATTTATGCTAGACCGAACGATTGTGTTTAGTGCACATCAGAGGACATAGATTGAGTACAGATTTGTGCTAGATCGAAGGAATATGTTTAGTGCATATTAGAGGATAAATATTGAGGATAGATTTGTGCTAGACCAAAGGACTATGTTTAGTATAGTTTAAAGGATAGATTTTGGTGAAAATTTGAGGACATATTTGTGTCAGACCAGAGACAGATATTGAGCATATTTGTGCTATATTGAAGGATTATGTTTAGTGCAAATTTGAGATAGAGCTTTGGAGGTGACATAGTATATAGGATGATAGTCTCTAGTGGATAGAGATCCATTAGCTAGGTCAGTGACGATAGGTGTCTTCAGTGGATAGATATCCATTAGCTATAGTAGTGGGGGCAGTAGTTCTTCTAGAAGATCACCAGTTAGAGCTAAGGAGAAAGGAGTTCTCCTATAGATAGAGATACATGAACTTGATTAGGATATTGGTGTCTCCTTTGGATAGAGAACCATAAAACTATAATAGGAAAAGGATTCCCAAAATATTGATTGAGAAAATATTAGTGAAATATTTTCTCCATGGAGTAGCCCACATTGGGTGAACCACGTTAAATTGGTGTATTTATTGTGTGTGATGATTTGTGCATTTCTTTAGTTATTGCTATTGATATTTTCATTGATTATATTGGATAATATTGTTTGAGAAATAAAAGTAAAAAGTGATCTTATACTTTTTATCCCCCATCTCATTATAATCTTGTGTTCTCCAAATTTATCCCTATTCAAATTATATTGGAATTCATAAAAATCATCTTGTGGTTTAAATGTTGCAGCTCCTTTTAGCATGAATTCAATAATTTCAATCACTTTTCACCCCAATCATTAAAATATCCTTATTTGTATGTCTTGAGAACTTTTAACAAGTATTTAAAACTAAATTTACCCAAAACAGAGCAAGGAGCGAAAGTGATTCCTTAACATTTCTATGTTTACTCTTCATCTACGTTCCCTAGTAGAGAGGGTGCCTCTTGCATTTACATACAACCATTAAATTTACTTGAATCAAAATTTGATGCATTGCATTCATCTCCTGGTTGCAACATCAATCAATTTTAGAAGAAATATGGGCAAAACGACTCATTCCAATGCTCTGAACCATTTTTGTGGTGTTTCTCCTCCAAAAGGGATGATTGAAAACTTTTTTTATTGAGCAAAAGCACCTTCGATAGGACATCATCTCCTTTAAAAATATACATTCACCCCTAGAACAGGAAAAATGCATTGTCACCCTCCACTTTGGGTGAACTTTACGTTTTCCTTTCAATGCAACCAATCTCTTCACATTTGCCTTAGAGTAAAATAAAACTTTTGATACATTGTTAGGATTCTTTTCTATATCTTCACCCCAATGAATGGCGAATGGGACATTCGCCCCTCACCTAGGACAAAAATACTTTCAACTATTCATTTTCCTTTCGTGTGTTGAAGTGGGGTCCACACCCTACTTTATATATACATTCACCCAGAGGAATGGCAAAAGGCACTTTCACCCCCTTCTTGGGTTGAATGCGCAATTGAGTTTTCAACATCACCTTGGCACATTCCAATTCCCTTTATGTTTACCCAAAACTCACCATTCATTACGCTTTCACCCCTAGGAGGGGCAAATGAGACTTTCATGCCTTAACTATGTTCAATGTGTTGTTTGACCAGTCAATGCATCTATCTTAAAAGATGTTCACCCTAAAGTGGGGCAAATGAAGCTTTCACCCCAACTTTGGGGTGAACGCACCCTTTTTTAAATTTGTCGAATTTCCTTTGGACCCACCATAATTTCAAAGTGCTTCAATGTGCTTTCACCCCAATGAGGGGGTGAAAGGGACTCTCACCCAAGTGAAAGCATTTTTCCATTTAAATTTTTACATTCACCCTAGAGTGAGGCGAATGGGCCCTTTATCCATTTTTTGAGGTGAATGCAATTTTCTCCCTGTAATGCACTTTTTTATTTTGTCTTATAATATTCATTATTTTAAATTAAAAAATACAAGAAATAATTACACACAAAAATATTGCGACAAGCATTGTAATACAATTTTATTATAAATACCGATTTTACAAACAAAAATCCTTCAACAAAATTCATCAAAAATCCCAATGTGGCATATGTCAAAATTACCAATATTTCTAGCGACTCACGGGTATCCAGTTGGCATGGATAGAAATGATACTAGGCCTTTATCCATTGGGCTTCTTATTGATTCTTCTTATCGACTACTTTTGCTGGTGCTCCTGATGTGAACGCATTTTTCTGTGCCTGCTCTTCTTCTACCTTTTTTGCTGCCTCTGCCTCTACAACTTGTAATACTTCAGCTCATTCTCCTTTTGTTTTTGCTTGCTCCACTGTTACTTTTTTTATTGCAGCCTATTCTTCCTACTCCTTTAAGCTTTTACAGATAACTTAGTAGACTATGACTGCATCAGCCCAAGCATGCATAGTAAAAAAGTAGATAAAACTTAGTGACTCATAAATGTACCGCAAGTTCTGGATGTCCTCCAGGCTAAGGTGATTTGCTTATTGGGCTAGCTCGAACAAAGATAGCTCCATGTAGGTATACTTCCTCATGAGCGTAAGCACTTGTTCCTCTGTAATATGGTCCTCCCATTTATCAATCTCTGAAGTGTCATCCAAAAATTCCTCCAAGCTATTTCCAACTATTCCTTCAACAGAGGTTCACCCTATTCATCAGTAAAATTGGGAAAGCCCATATCAACAAGAGCATCAAAATGGATCATGGAAATAGCATGTCCCCACTCTATGGTATTAAGGATATTTCTGCCTTCTCTCACTAGCTCCATCCTCTGAAAGTAGCTACATAGCGTAACCTTGGTGGTAGACAAAGTGTGGTCCATTTTAGTTAGGGGATGAATGTGCATGTTGGACTAAGCCAGAGCTTGCATTTTTATAGCCATTTCCATATAAGGTTCTAGAATATATTCAATAGTATCTATGACTTGTTGGATCAACTGGATCTAGATCTAGGCTGCCCAGAGATACTGTAAAATTGAACTTCTTTTGTTGCTAACTTCTTACAACTTTGATTCAAGTGAAAGTGAGCCTCCTTTATCATTTTCAGAGAGAATCCTGCAACTTATGTAGCCTTCTCTACCAGCTGGTTTTGTATGGACTCAAGTTGTGCCTTTAATAACTGCACCTGCTGCTCTGTTGCATCCTTTTCCTTTTGATGTAGCCCTACCTGCTTATGCAAGTGTTCAATATTTTCCACCATATTTTCTTGCTACACTCTACTTGTTGCCAAGGCATCCTCAAGCTCAATAATATTTATTTTGGTGTCAAAATATATTTGCTTATAATACTCACCATGTAGATAGACCAAAATCATATCAACTTGTATATTTCCCATTTTCTTAGTTAGATCAATCCTTGTTAGGTCCTCTATCATGATCTCATAAGTATAATTACTTGGTGTCATCTCCCCTCATAGCTTCTGGACCAAGGAAATTATATTGGTTGTGTCAGCCTACATAGCAAATGGATCGAAGATAACTTTCTTGAGTGGCCTTGCCTCTTTTTTCCTATGGCTCTTCAGCCATTGCAATGAACTAAGGTGTATTCGATTGATTTTCTCTATATCAGGATACTTAGACACCACCTCATCTTCAGGCAGTGCTTATAACTCTAAAAATGGCATGAAGGGAATGAGAATCTATGAATAGTTTAGCTTAAAGGAAGAAGAGGAGATGGCTATGATAGGGGGAACCAAAACAACATAGTGGATAGAAGAATCTATTTTAGTTGCAATTACGCTCACTCTTGGAGAAGCTTGTGTACTTATAGCTTTAGTGGAAGTGGTGGCAACAATGGAAGGGGAAGGATGCAAAAATGGATTTAGACCCGATGTGAATGAAATGAAGTAAAGGGAGGCAAAAGAGAGGGGAATAGAAGAAGGAGCAGTAGTGACTTGCAGGTTAGAAGAGAGGAACAAAATGTACACGGAGGGCATATATAAGGGGGGATAAATTGACGTAGGCACTGATGAAAATTAACTAACAACCACTACATTATTTGAAGTAGAAGAAGAGTTAAGGTAAAATGTACCTTTGAGCATGGGCACCGAGTATCTTGGTGATGGAGGTGACTGCATAATAATTTCTTCTTGTTGCTCCTCCTCTTCCACCTTGAGGTTAATGATGTCATCCTACTGGTCCATTGGCTGCTCATGAAATAATGGAAATTATAGACACCAAAATCTAGGCATTTGCATTTCACCACATAATTTTGCATAATAAAATATATGCCTAGGTCTAAAATTAGGTATATGAATTCATGTACACTTCATCTATATTGCACACCACAATCCTACATAATAATATATGCCTAAATCTAAACTTAGGTATACAAATTCTGCACATTATCCTATTTTCTAGATTTTAATAAATTTGGAAAATCTCCCTAGGATAGCCTATGTCTCCATGTGACACTTGTCCTAGCCACCACTACCCCTCACCTTGCCACATCTCACACCTCACTCCACACTTCACTCCACTTGCACCTACCCACATGCCACCACTCCACCTAAGTGAGACACTCTAAATGACTCATTGCAACTACCTAGGATAGGTGGTTGCCCAATCCCTGCCACTTGGCATCCCTTACTTGCCACATATATTTTCCCTCCAAAATCCAAAATTACCTATAAAAGCAACACCATTCCATCAAGTATAAGAGAACAGAAGAGGACACCATTAGGTTGCTAGGATCATCACAGGGAATCACCAACGTTCATGGAGTTCGTATCATTGAGGTATCAGATCTAAGTTTCAAGGTTTTCTACCATATCTACACAAAAACACATATATGGTTACATAGTCCCAACCACACTCTCATGGTTTCTAAACCACACTCTCATAGTTACATAGTCACAACTACGGGCCCACGGTTACATAAAAACTACCAAACTTGTTTTGGCCATATCTCCCTCATTCGGACTCGAATTAAGCTAAAATTTGGAGGGTAGGTTTTTTAAATCCCTCAAAATATATCCACCAATTTTAAGGCCATTTATAGTAGTAGAGATAAGTAAGTTATTCATTCTTTAGCAAGGAATTTATATTTTAATTTCTATGTCTCCTGCAAGTATTTCTTTCAAGGGTTTTCATTTGCATTAGTTTTCAATAATTTATACAAGTGCTACTAACCCTTGTTTTATTTCCATGTATGCAAGAGATAGGTATTTGAAGAGCTATTGAATCTGGAGTGGTCCCTACATGGGATGGCAAAGCCGACTCACCCCTTGAAGTTGTAGCTAAGGAATGGAGGACACACAAGCTCATTGAAGATTTGAAAGATCCCTTTCCTATAAAAATCATTATATTATAGAAGAGAGGTAGATAAAGCATTGTAAAATTACCCCCAACACATTTTGGGTAATTAAAAATCTTTGTAAAGTTGTATCAATATTAATACAAAGGATCATTTTTGGCAATCTTCTCTCTTTCTTGTGTATATTTATTTGTGTTTAGTTATTTTGGTTACAAAAATGGTGATCATGGTGGGACACCCCAAGGGTTCCATTTTGTTTGCCTTGATTTTTATATGATTTATTGATCTCTATTTATGCATCTACAGGAGGTTTTAGGAGTTCGAGATTTGATATCGAGTCAGTAGATCTGGAAGTTGCTACGCTCGACCCTATTAGTTGGAGGAAGCATTGAAAGGAACACAGGTCTGTATCCATGTGCTATATTTTCCTTTTCTCTCTATTTCTATTTTAGTCTACATCTAGGTAAATTAGAGGTCTTAGTCTTGTATGCCATTGTATGCATTTAGGTCTTAGGATAGAAATTTACTTAGTTTTTTGCATTTATCCACATAGTAATAGGAAAATTAAGAGGATCTGCATCTGCATATAGAAAAATATCATATTGCATTGCCCAAATTAGCAATAATTTGGACTTTCTATTTAGGGATCAGGTCAAGTTTTGACTAATTTTGTTGTACAGTCGAAACCACGGATCTATGATTGGTATCTCCCAAAATACGAACCTGCGGTTGGAAAACCATGCACCCATGGTTTACCAAAACAAACCGCGTACCCACAGTTGGCCTCTGAAAATAGAATTAGCTAATATTTTACTTGAAATTAGTTGCTAGCCCTTGATACTTATTATCTGCTATTCTCTATTTTCCTATTTTTTGCATTAGGCATAAAAATAGAATTGCATGTTAGATTTGCATTACACAATAAATAATGAAACCTTCACACACACACACACACACACACACACACACACACACACACACGTATCATCAAAACATTGGTAAGGTTGGATTTCATCACCAACCCCCAATTCATACCGATGACGTTGGAATTTACCTCCTTCCACCGACTTGCTCCCTATATCTTTAGATAAAATAGGGAATTCCTTTAAGTCAGGATATTTCACTTGTGTTCAAGTTGTCTTCCACTATAGGAGCGATTTTTGATTCCGATTGGAAGAGCTAGGCGAACCCCCCACTAGGTTTTAAGTGGTGTACCCTAGAATCTTTTGAGAAATCATGTTTGGCACTAGTGTTCTATTGAGGTGTGATTTTGTCTAGTCACAAACCACCCGATAAACTCAGAATTATGATTCTCTCTTGAAAATAATATTATATATCTCCAAGGTTCTTATGTTATATATAACATTTCATATGTATATACATCAATGAGTACTTGAATAACTCTTGGATTTGTGAACTATTGTTTACAAGGGGCCTGACATTAGGTAAATGATTTCAATTTTATCATGTATAACATACTTTGATATCAATTCAACAAAATAAAAATTGTTTTATGATCTTAGGTTAAATTATACCAAATTTATTTCCTCTCTTCAATTTAATGTCTCAAAATGCTTTAAATGAAATTAACATAAAAATAATCTAGCATTTTGTATTAGATTTCAATTTAACTTTAATAAAAATCAAAGTAAATGAAATTTTATAAACTTGATAAACCTTTGAAACATAATAAATTTATAATCAACTCACTTCCCAAATGTTTATTTGATAAAGAAATCATTTATTCAAACTCCCTTATGAAATTATGAATCAAATCCAAAAGAAGTGAATAAATGAAATAATGTCTTGCCCAATTTATAAGGTTCCAAAAACTTGTCTACGATAAAATCTTAGTTATTAATATGAAACTAATGTATAAACTTTGGATTTGATGATAAAATAAAGTTTATAAATTAGGTTTTCTTTGAATATTTATATTTTTAAATATTTATGAAATTAAATATTCAAAAGAGTAAATGTGATCTCTGGTTTGAAATTTGGATTTCTGAAATAGTTAGAACTATATTATAAATCAAATCCAAATTGAATTTTAGAGATATCAATCCGAGTTCCTCAACCTTATGAAATTAAGGTGAGGAATAGAATATTCATTTATCCCTTCTTAAATTTATTAATTCGAATATTAATTAATGTAATATCCGAATTATAAATTTAATTATAACTTAGTCATATAATTTTACTTTATAAAATTATACTAAGTTATAATATATAGTTTTCAGAATGAAAATAAAATAATAAAAGATTTAAGCTTTAGAAATTAAACTAATGTCTCGAACAAATTCAACAAAATAAATTTCCATTTACAAAATTCTAAAACCAATCCAATGTTCACCAGTATTCACACAGTGAAATCAAATAAATTGATGCAATATTCTAAGGTATACAAACTATTAAGAAATTGCAATAAGCACTTTATTAATTCCAAATACAGTCTGTGCACAAATCTGGATCCAAAATGCTTAAATTTTTTTATAAAATCTTACAATAATTTCCATTGTTCTGCAAATGGCCTTCTTTGTTTCCTCCAACGAATGTATAGCTTTGCTCCTTCCAATCGTTCCTATCCTTATCTATATAAAAATGTCCGACCCTTTCCATGTATCTCAATGATTTATTTATAATTTGAAAATTTTAGATATTTAGTTTTATCACCGAGAACGGATTTTATAACTATCTTCTTCAAACCCTTGCACTTGTATTACCTACATAATGAAACAATAATCATAATATCAAAACAAAACCAAACTTTACTTTCCCATAACTTTCCTTTTTTTCAAAAGTATTTCAAAGTTCTCATATTGCTAAATTAACCCCCTATTTTTTTATGAAATTGACATCTGGAATCTTGCAAGTTTGGTATCATTAGAAAGATAAAATCCATATATTTTTACCAATTTTTGAATGAGATCAAACGGAGTTCTCTACCTCAAGATATGTTCATTTCAATTATACACTAATTTTAGGGTTAACCCTAAAATTAAATTTAATTATTTAAATGAAAATTAATCATTTAAACCTTTGAAAATGATTTTAATCAAATTATTTCATTTAAACTTTTGAAAATGATTTTAATCAAATTATATGATTTGAAATAACGCAATTAATATGCAAATAATCAAAATATTTAGTTTTTAAGCATTGCAACTACATTTAAACCTTCAAAATGCAAATATGTCAGCAATTCCAAAGTGAAAGCAAATTTTCCAAGACCTTGATGCGAGCAAAATTAGATAAACAAAAATTTCCCGAAATCACAAAATTTAAGGTGGGTCCCCAATTTTGAGGTCATTGTGAAGGACGTCACAACATTGACGACTCTGCTGGTAAATGTCCCTGGACATTTCGACTAAAAAACAAACTCTGAAAACACACAAAACACAAATATTAGAAACACAAGCATTGATAAGCATCCAGAGAATGAGAACAGACCAATACAAATATGAATTACTAGAATCATAGATGATGCATGCAGAATGTGATGTATTACTGGTTGGGATCATGTGATATGTATTAATGATCATTTTTAATATAAATATTTACTTTGGCCATGCTTGTCATCGTACTTTAATTAGGGGCCCTAAAAATGACCTTTCATGACCAATAAGATGATATGGAAAATAATATGATATGACCTAAAAGAATGTATTAAAATGAACCGCCTGTCTTATAGAGACTCAAAAATTCTCGTACAATAAAAAAACACAATAAAACCTATCTAACCCTCTTAGGACCAATGTGTGTGCCGTGAATTCCTTTATCAGATCAAGAGCTCAGTTATGACCTTACTATCATCCAAAACAAGTGTGTGTGCAAGTGAGTTCATTAACTCATTTTGACCAAAATGGTTAAACCTATTATGAAATAAATACAAGGCTAGCCTGCCCATTTGAAACAAACATAGGTCTCACTTTTCAATAAGATATATCGCCATGCATAAGCGTACTCCACTACCAATCAAGCGTATTTAGCCCTGGTGGAGGAACCCCATAGTCCATGATTTTGGCTTTAGATTACTTGAATCTTGAGGACGACTACCCATCCATATGAGGGACAAGTAGTACGAATCCTTATGACCCAATATTAAGTGATATGTTGGGCTTTTGATTTGCTTGAATCTTGGGGATGAATACCCATCCGTCTGAGGGATAAGTAGTACAAATCCTTATGTATCGCCCAAATTTTTTGCACCCTTACCTTCAGGCTAAAGGATCCATGCCCGAAAGGGGATGCGAGAAGGATGGGACAATACCTCGGATGGAGAGGCCCTTTGAAGGTCATGCCTCTTGGGGGAGGGGTATAAGGGTGAATTTTTGATGGATGGTGGGGTTCACCAGGAAACTTTGAGTGGCATTTTCCATGCCTAGGTCGAGAATGGGTTTGATGTGTTCATTTTATGTTCAATCATTCAGATTCCTAGGTTGGCCAAAATGAATCTAAGCTATTCTATATGAAATTTTTGGTTTATATGCAGACAATAAACATAAATGAATCCTAAATATAGAGAATATCTAAAGTGGAGAAGAGTGCACCTGATTTCTGATGTCTGATGAAGATTCTGAAGCTTGTAGGAGTCCAGATCATCCCGGATATGACAAGATCATCTGTAATTGTACAAAATCATCCAGATCACATGAGATCATCTGAGATCAGTCAAGATCATCAATGACCTAACGAATTCATCAGAAACCTGCAATCATGAAAATAGACACCAAAAACCAAAAATACAATTGCAAGAATGATACAAAATGATAGAAATAAGAGTATAAATGCTTAAATGATAAATCCAGATATCTAATCAAATGGGATGCAATGTTTTAATAATTAATTTTGAATTTTATCATGCAAATATGCTAAATGGGGTGAACTCCAAGATGCAGAACAGAAGTAAATTAATATAATGCACAATTTAAATAAGAAAAGGGATAGAAAATGCAAACTCAGGGCTCTGATTGCCCCCAATCTGAACTACAATCAAAATCATCTGCAATCGTACGAGATCATCGCCGATCTCATCAGGATCATCCAAAATTGTGGTTGAATCGCCTACGATGATCCGAGCTTCCTCCGACTGAAATACAATGAGATCCTGCAATAAAACTTGAAAACACAAATGCAAATGATGGGGAATAGGATGTTCTAACACAACAAAAGCTAATATTGCAGGGAAATGATCAGCCAGGGAGCCAGGTAGGGGGATAAACTAAGAAAATCCTAGTTTATATAGGATTAGGGGAAGGTTAGGAGGTTGGGGATCATCCCAATCTGGGAGATCTCCAACGTAGGAATCTCCAACTGCGTAGACATGCTTCTGCCCGAGTTGGAGAGGTTGTTGAAACAGAAGCTAATTATGAAAATTTAGTTTTGGGACGAAATCGTCTGGATGTTCTGTTCTAGACGAATTCGTCCGATTTGGGACGATATCGTCAGATCGGCGACGATATCGTCCAACGGTCAAAACAAATTCTAAAAATGGCATGAAAAATGAGGTGAGCGGTTAACGAGCGATTTCGGGGTTAAAATTCAAATTTTTATCTTTTACTGAGGGTTTAACTATGCCAATTTTAGGGTGCTACATTTTGCCCCCTCTTTAGCAAATTTTTTGAAGAAAATGCGTTAAAGACGAGTTCTTCATGCTTTACGAGAAAGCAAAAATTTATTCCATTTTTTAGACGACGATTCTAGGTCGAATCGTACAACTGTTTGCTATGGTGCCCCCTCCGAGTTTTTACCCAAATCGAACGTTTGAGGTAAAAGCGCGAAAAAGCAAAAATTAAAAAAATGTTTGTTTTTAAATAAAAATAGGAAAAATAGGGTAAAACCCTAATTCATTTTTACTGTTCACTTTCACTGTTTCAGAGCTCTGCAGGCGAAATGGTGGAAACGACACACAGATCGACAGAGGTCCGACACGGGTTGCGGGTAAGGATCTAAACCTAGTGTATTATGTTTTTAGCTTGATTTGTTTAATTTTTTAGTTGAATTTTAATTGTTTTTGGGCGTCACGGCCATTTTTAGGCCGTCGACGACGTCGGGATGAAATCGTCCCAATTTTGCCGAAATCGTCCCTATATCACCGATTTCGTCTGAGGACGAAATCAAAGAAATAGGGGCGATCCCGTCCAATAAGGGGCGATTCCCAAATTGAAGAATCGAAGATGATTTCATCCTATTAAGGATGATTTTGCTAAATTTGGTACGATATCATCCAATAATGGGCGATATCATTTTTTTTTATGAGATGAAATTGATTTTAATTGATTTTAATGATTAGGTACTAATGATTTTTGTTGTTTTATTGTTTATTTTGTAGAGGGGATTGCTAAAGAGTCGAGAGTGGAAATACGGGGGTCTAAGGGATGACTTAGCCATGCTCGATCAGGCCGAGCGAGATAGGCTAGCGGAGGTCGGACTACAGCATGTGGCAGAAATGCCACAGATTCCTACGGACATGGGGCTACTGACGGCCCTAGCAGAGAGATGGTATCCGGGGTCGTCCTGCTTCCGACTATCGATAGGGGAGATGACTCCCACTCTAGAGGATGTATGGAGGATCTTGAGGATCCCCATACATGGGCGGTTCATGACTCCTACGGCCAATCAGGGCCATGCTATGATGAGACTATGCGGTGACCCGAGCTTCACCCTGGAGAAGGGCAGAGTGAACATCGAGTCTTTGAGGTAGATGCCTGGGGCATCTCGGTTGACCCAGGTTTTGGTAGGGGTGGTGGGTGGCCTTCTTCTATGCCACCAGAGTGGATGCAGGTTACCGTGGCTCCTCTCAGATGTGGTCTACGACATGAGAGACCATGGATATAGGTTTGCTTGGGGCAGCTTTGTACTATGCCGCTTGTATAGGATCCTCTACGGGGTCATATACAAGGGAGGTCGATGTCTGGTGCTGACATCACTACTACAGGTTTGGTGCTAGGAGCACATTGTGGTGCAGAGGCCGGTAGGGCTTCCACTGATAGGAGTTGATCGGGAGAGACCCCGGGTTTTCTATTGGTGGCTCCAGAGAGGGTCACAGTGGTGGATAGATCTGTCGATGTCCCGAAGGTTGCTAGACGACCTCACCCTAGATCAGATCACCTGGAGACCATGGAGAGAGCATCCAGGGTGGGCAGAGGATGGACAGGAGTTGGCTCACATTAGGCGAGTCATCTGGTTGAGGATAGAGCAGGGAGAGGTAGAGCTCCACCGCTATGACCGAGTTTTGAGGCAGTTCGGTCTACAACAAGGGATCCCTTCTCTCAGGGATTATGAGTACTCCTAGACTATTTGGGATAGTACCACATTGAGCGGGGCTCTAGACATGCAACGGTTCTAGAGTCAGGACGCTGATGATGCCCCCATTCAGCTAGTGGATGGGGATGACGTAGGGGTAGCAGATGGGTATGATGCCTGGTATGCAGGCATCCACCCTCCTCGGATGATGAGGGCACAGGGTCCGATGCACATTATAGTGCAATGGATGGAGAGGCGATGCTAGGCTACCATCGATGCAGCGAGGGGTCATGGAGGGAGGGATCAGTGATGGCCTCCTTAGGAGAGATGTTAGAGAGTACCACAGGCTCTAGAGAGACAGTAGTAGCCAGAGAGGAGGGAGAGACTCCCTTCTTAGTAGAGGGATAGGCCACCATCACCCGATAAGGGCAAGGGTGTCGAGGTGGGGGAGAGCAATGAGATGGCGGCTCTCCGGTAGAGAATGCCCACCTACGAGCTGAGGTGCAGACTCTCTAGGATGAGGCTTCACGACTCAGGGCTCGAAGCAGAGGGGCAAGCATTCTAGAGCTGGCATGGGCTGTTGCATAGACCACATTCTACCAGGGGTTGTACTACCATGTGGTTCTAGAGGGGCAGAGGATACCACTACCAGCCAGCATTGCGGAGCCGATCAGGATGGGGTCATCGAGGACATCATCATGATCGACGTCGAGGACCCATGATACAGCATGGACCTCGATGGGACCACCTCCTCCACCTCGGGGGAGAGAGGAGATGAGGTTGAGAGCTCGAGGGCTTCTCGAGACTAGCTGCTCATTGTACATAGACCATATATGTTTGAGAGGATTGAGTATGCCAGGGTATAGATTGTGGCATACCAATCCGTTTTGATATGATGTATATACTTTTTTGATATATATATATATATATATATATATTCTTTTTGTGATATGACTTGTGCATATGTTTTATGCTGCTTTAATATTTGAATTGTTGATTGATTATTCATGTAATTATGTCATTGAAAATATTATAATTTTATGTCATGCTATAAAATTAAATGAAATAATCTGATGTAAACAAATTGGTTGTGGTGGTGTGATTTGATGAAAAATAAAGGGACTTCTAACAATAATTTCAAAGGACATTGTCACTGTTACATGACCATTTCATGGAGTCGCCGCTCGCTAGGTCATTAAGCTAATCCCGTTATGAGAGAAATATTGCTAAAAGTAAAAGGGTGCTTAAGAGACTTTCTTAAGACTTTGTGTTGTGATGATGAAAATTGATGATGGTGATGATTTGTTTTCAGATTTCCATGAAAATATTATGCATGAAATATTAAAAATATGATTTTTGCTAGGCATAAAATTCCTAAGTGTGATAGAAATTTGAACAATTGCCTAGGAATTATACCATCGTCGCAAAACTGAATGTTGACATAATGAAATGAAAAATAAAAAAGGTTTTCGTTCTTTTTAAAGCACAATTGTGTAACATAATGATTTAAGCCATATGCTTTTATGGATTAAATAAATGGAAAATAAAATTAGAACGATGGCTTGCGCTAGGCATAGAATTTTAGGTATAGACTTATACCATCATCGCGAAATCCAAAGAAGAAATTGATGTAATAGTTTTATTGCATAGTTGATTTTTGATTTTGAGATAAACAAAAAATATAAAAATGAGGACTTGCACTAGGCATAAAATTCCAATTTTAGGTTTAGGAACTATACCATCGTTGCAAAAGTTGAAAATATATAAATGTGATTTTATTGCTAGATTTTTGAACATGTTTTGAAAGAAAATTTTTGGATTTTTGAAAAAATGTATTTAATTGTTTTTACGCTAAGCAGTTATTCTCAAGTAAGAAAATCAAATTATTCCAGAAGATTTGCATAAATATTTTAAATTATCTCAAAGACAAATTTGACATTTATAAGGAACCCCATGTGCATATGTGAGTTCATTTCCGATCTTGATCTATCATAATGATACAAAATCTCTCAAACACAAATGTGTGTGCAATTGTATTGTTCATTTACCAATTTTGAGCAAGATAATTTGATACAAGTAATTTGAATTAACCAAATGAGTGTTCGTTGACCATGATTTATATGCATGTAACCGTACCAGACTACTATGTAAGTCGGGTCATCAAGAGCTAGCTGATCCATGAGCGGACATAGGTCTATACAAAAGAAGGTCGCTAATGTGACAGACATATCACCACGCTAGGAGTTACCCAAGGCCAAGCGGGTTGGGCACAAACCACCTGTTATGGGGCTTACCTCACAGTTTTCGAATAATTGAGAATTCTAGGGATTCAAGCTCATTCACCCTTCTTTTCTTTCAAAGGGTAGGGGAAAGGATTTATTGCTTTTTGCTTCTTCTTTTCTTTTTCTCTTTTTTTTTTTTTGTATTTTTGCTTGACACTGAGATAATGCTGAAATATTGCTGAGATGGTACAAAATGATAATGCTTCTGAATAATTTTCTCTTTTTCTCATGATTTTTTTGGATTTTCTTTTTCTTTTTCTTGCTATACTAGGGATACTTGCTCGGATTGGTTGTAGAGCAAGGGATTTTTATTCTGGGCAGGGGTGAGCTTGTCCTTTTGTCAATTCTCAAAGATTCTAGACCATGTGCATGATAGGATAGCAGGGGAAACTTTTCGCTCAAAAGACCACTTCTACTATGTAGCATCATTTTGAATTTGCAATGAAATCATTTTAATGTGAAAAGGTGTACTTGGTTCAAGTAAATAACAAGATCAGTTCTCTATGCTCAAAACTTTATTTAATTCAACTGTGGACTTCGATATAAGAGAGATTAATAATCATACCAAAAAGATCAAGATATTTATTCATGTGAGTGTGAAAGTGAGGGATTCCAAATAAATGCTAATTTATCCAAAATAACTGAAAATATAAATGCAATACTTCAAGAATTGACAGGTGCAAAAATAGAAGATGTTTTTGAGGATTTTGATGATTTTGATTTTGTTTATATTTTGATTTGAATTTATGAATTGAGATAATACATAATATTACTATTTTTGAAATTTTTATATGAATTACTAAAAGAAGACAATATGTATAATATATACAATGACGAAATTACCAGATTTATGCATAATAGCGCTTAAGATGCATAATGTTCATTGGTTCTTTAAGATCTTTACCATCTAAGGTAGCTAATCTGTATGCTCCCGATCCAAATTTAGCAGTGATAATATATGGCCCAAGCCAGTTAGGCTCAAATTTACCTTTAAGGTCTTTAGTTGCATTAGTATTTTTTTTATTTTCTTTTAAGACGAGGTCGCCGATCTCAAAGGATCGATGATGAACTTTCTTGAGATATGCTCGTTTGAGCTTGTTCTGGTAGGCACGAAGATGCTCCAAAGCATTAATGCGCTTCTCATCTAGGAGTTCCAGCTGACTAAATCTACCAACACGATATTCATCTCCTACTTCAGTATCTTGAAGTAGCAGAGCCAAAGAAGGAACTTCTAATTCAAAGGGAAAAATAGCTTCAATGCCATAAACCAAAACAAAAGGTGAAGTGCCCGTGGGAGTACGAATGCTAGTTCGATAAGCCCACAAAGCAGGATATAATTGAATGTGCCAATCACGGCCAGATTTATTGACCAGTATTTTGAGGATTTTAATTAATGTTTTATTAGATGCTTCTGCTTGGCCATTACCCTGAGGATAATAGGGAGTGGACCAACGATGTTGAATTTTATATTTGTGACATAGTTTCTTTACATATTTATTTTTGAAACAAGTTCCATTATCTCGAGATGAGATTTGCAGGAATTCCGAACCTACAAATAATTTGATTAAAAATAAATTTGGAAACTTGAGTTCCAGTGCAAGAAGCTAAGGGCATAGCTTCAACCCACTTCGTAAAATACTCGGTGGCGGTTATGATGAATTTGTGTCCATCAGATGACACAGGATTGATTTTTTTGATGATGTCTAAGCCCCATTTTGAAAAGGGCCAAGGAGATGAAATAGCCTATAGTTCTTGTGTAGGCGCATGGACAAGGTCAGCATGTTTCTGGCACTTGTCGCAATGGCGCACGTAATCATGTGCATCATTCTCCATGGTAGGCCAAAAATATCCTATCCTAAGGAGCTTCTTAGCAATGGCGCTACCACTAAAGTGTCCCCCACAAGATCCATCATGGGCTTCACTCAAAGCTGATCTAGACTCTTCTAGATTCAAACATCTCAGTAGGATACCTTCAAAAGATCTCCTATATAAGGTATTGCCAATTATGACGAAGCGACTTGCTCGTCTACGTAATAACCGATGTTGGTTTCTATTAAAACCTTCAGGGAAGGTCCCATTTTGAAGAAAATTGAGGATATTAGTGTACCAAAGTTTGGGAGTAGTTTCATTGATTAGAAACACGTCCAAAGGTTCCAAGCATGATTTAATTGAAGTGGGTTCCTAGAGTCGATGAATAATGATGGTAGCATATTCGTCATCTAACTCCAAGGGTAAAAGAGATGCAACTACGGCCATAGCGTCAGCCGCACGATTGCTAGTTCTAGGAATAGCTTCCAAGGTAACTTGATCAAATAAAGATATTAATTGTAATACATATGCTTTATATGGGCACAATTTATCATCTCTGGTCTGATAAACATCATTAATTTGATTTATAACAAGTTGAGAATCACCGAAAACTAATAGATTTTTAATTTTTAGTGCCATGGCTGCTCGTAATCCAAGGATGAGAGCCTCATATTCAGCAATGTTATTAGTACAGGCAAACATTAATTTAAAGGATAGAGGTATGAGATGTTTCTATGGAGATATCAAAATAATACCTGCACCAGCCCCACTCATGCATCGGGCTCCATCAAAGTATAAGGACCATTGCTCTGAATGATCTGCCTCTAATTTAAGGCATTCATCAGGAAACTCAATGACGAGGGGATGGGTGGATTCTAAGGGTGCAACAGCTAATTGATCTGCTATGATTTGACCCTTAACAGACTTTTGTCCTATAAACGTGAGTTCAAACTCGCTTAGCGCAAGAACCCACTTTGTTGTGCGACCAGATAAATAAGGTCGACTCATGAGATACCGCAAGGGATCGGATTTAGCAATAACGTATGTTTTCTGACTGAGCATATAATGGCGTAGTTTCTATGTAGAAAATACGACTGCTAGACATAACTTCTCTAATGCTGTGTAGCGGGTTTCATAACTAATTAATGTTCTGCTAATGTAATAATTAGCACGCTCTCTTTCCTCATCATCAAGTTGAGCTAACATAGCTCCTAAAGCAAAATCTGAAGCAAAAATATACAAGATAAATGGGCGATCAGGTTTAGGTGGTGAAAGTATAGGTGGGTTAAGAAGATATTGTTTGAGGAGTTCAAATGCTTCCTGGCATTCGTCGTCCCAATGGAAAGAGACATCCTTCTTAAGAAGCTTAAGAAAGGGTCCAGTTTTATCCGCCAACTTATCGATGAAGCGACGGATAGCTTGAAGCTTACCTTGTAGACTCCATAATTCAGATATATTTGTAGGTGCGGGCATATCAGTGATAGCCGTAATCTTGAGAGGGTCAATTTTGATGCCACGTAAAGAAACTATAACCCCTAATAATTTACCTGACTTAACTCCGAATATACATTTGGCTGGATTCAATCGGATAAGATATTCCCTTAACCGATCAAATACTTTCCTCAAGTCATCTAAATGGTCATCTTCTTTAGTAGAACGGGCTATAATGTCATCTACATAATCATGTAGTATATCATGCATCATATCATGAAAGATATAAGTCATGGCTCGTTGATAGGTTGCACCTGCATTCTTCAACCCGAATGGCATCACTTTCCAATAGAAAGTCCCCCAAGGGGTAATAAAGGTTGTTTTAGCCTGATCTTCAGGAGCTATCCTGATCTGATTATAACCAAAAAATCCATCCATTAAGGATATCATTCCACTCCCAGCAGTAAAATCAATGATCTGATCCATATTGGGAAGGGGAAAATCATCTTTAGGGCATGCAACATTAATATCTCTAAAGTCTATACAAACCCTAACCTTAGTAGCTTCTTTCTTAGTTACTGGAACTACATTCGAGATCCATTCAGCATAATCAATAGCTTGTATAAAAATAACATTCAGGAGTTTTTCTAACTCCCCTTTGACTAGTAAGGCCACTTTAGGATGCATTTTTCTAAGTTTTTGTTTAACAGGTTTAGCATCCGGGTGTACTACTAGGTGATGCATAACTACAGAAGGGTCTAATCCTGGCATATCTTCATATGTCCAAGCAAAGACATCTTCATATTCTTTAAGGAATGCAATGTATTTATCCTATTTTTCTTGACTCAATTCTGATCCAATGTTGATTATGTGGGGGTTATCCTCGGTTCCAATGTTAATTTTTATGACATTTTCTACTTCCATATGTAGATTTCTCTCAAAATTAGGTGGGGCGGGTGAAACGCCCAATTCTTGTAATTCTTCCAAGGTTAGCTTGGATAATTCATCTTGAGGAGTCATGGCCTCAAGTCTGGGCTATACTAGGTATAGAGCCATCAAAATAAAATCCATTATGTAATAATTCCTCAATGGAGACATCGTGAAAGATATCTCCCTCCAACTCATCGTCGGATTCAACGATCATCTCAGGATAAGCTATAGATAGCATATTACATGTGAATGTCTTATTCATTAAACACAAGGCATCACGTTCATCTAAATAATCTTGGTAACATATAAGATGGTCATCATCCTCAAATGGGAATGGCTGACCCTTACTAGGAAATAGGCCCACACCACATCGGGCGGGCCACGCTTCTACCTCAAAAGGTTCTTTCATACCATTCTGGAAAGGTCCCAAACCTTTCCCTTTATATCCCAATTTCAGCATTATAGGTTTGGCTTTAATATACTCATTAGTAAAATAACATCGAGCATATCCATCATAATGAGTTCTGATGTTTCTGGGTATTCTACCCCAATCATATCCCTTATAAATAAAGGCACAACTCCCGACTTGGTAAATACTTCCCATAGGCTGTGGGAGGCCCAAGGTACGAGGAGATGGTGGCAAATTATTTAAAATAAGGGAATCTTGCATAGAAGCATTCTTTTCTTCTGATATAAGGATTTTAGATAGATCAGGTAAGAGTTCATTAGTAAGAGCATAAGAGGTAGAAGGAACATTCCCTACATCTTTTGATGTGGAAAATATGACTTTGGTGGACGTAGACGGTGTAGAGGTGTCGATAGATGGGTCTATTATAGGTATGGAAGTTATAGGAGTAGAACAAGAGACATTGGTTGTGGGATTAGGATCTTTCTTAGGTCCTAATGCGGTTTGTTCAGAAGATGGTTGAGCTATATGTAAAGGTGCAACTGATGGAGAAGAAGTAGATGACTTTGTGGGTGCAAGTTTCACACGTTTAGATGGGTAATGAGAATTAGGATGTGTGGATGACAAAGCAGGGCAAAATTGAACTCCAATAGGTTCTGCCAATGCACACATATCAAAGGGTCTTGGATCACCATGAATGGTAACCAACTGATTCTTAAATTCGAACTTAACACATTGATGTAAGGTTGAGGGAACAGCTCGCATTGCATTGATCCAAGGATGACCCAAGAGTATATTGTACGATGCAGGGCAATGTACAATAAACACAGTCATATCCAAGGTTCTCGGACCAACCTGCAATGGAATGGTAATAACTCCACACGTTTCTTGTGTTTCGTCATTGAAAGATTTTATGATCATATCAGTTCTTTTCATTTCCTCACTTCTAAACCCAAATATTTGGTAGAAGTCAAAAGTGCGAGATATTTAAAGATGAACCATTATCAATCAAAACTCGTTTGACTGCTACATCTCCAATTAAAGAAGTAATATACAAGGGGTTATCTTTATGTAAACTATGTTGAGGTATGTCTCTATCCCGAAAGTCAATACAATCAACTTCACGAGTTATTATAGTATTGGCCATGGCTTCAGGTTGAATGTCTTGTGGTACCATCATCTGGCTTAATGTGAGCATTAATTCATCTCTATGTGTAGGAGAAGATCTTAAAAGGTCCAAGAGGGAAATTCTAGCTGTAATATTTGATAATTGTTCATTAATATTATAAGGAGGTTTAGGTTGAACATTAGGTGCATGGTTCCCTTTATTAGGAACCTTCAAAACAAATGGAGTTGATCCACCATTCTGAATTTGATCTTGTTGAGAATTTTGAGCCTGTTGTCTAGTAACAACTCCGATGGTACCCACAATATTATTCTATGGATGATGAATGGGTCTTGGTCTAGCATTTATAGCTAGCTCATTAGAAAGTAATCGGTGAGACGATGGTCTAGTAGTGACTTTTCTTGGAAATGGTTCTTCTGGAACCATATGACTTGTGATAGGGTGAATAGTATCTGATTCATCTTCAGAACTATTCGATTGATTTGATGTGATTTCCATATCACTCTCAGTCTCATATTCTGTATCACTAAGATCAGGTATCTGAATATTATATAGAGGCCTGGTTGTAACCACGGATAAAGTTGTGTCAAAGGTTTCCAGATCATGAACAGGTAAATGCCCACTAATAGTTCCTACATATCGGGTAGGAGGAGGGACATTATGATGTTCAATTTGATTAGCCACCTCCTTACCATGTTTTGGTAAGGGATGTTGAAAGATGTCTAATGACTGATTGGCATTCTGATTCTAGTTTTGTGTGGTGTTCTGTTGAGCATTATTAGGAGGATTTTTCTTAGGTTGAAAGGCTTGCACCTCCATCTCATTGTTATCAATCAAGTCCTATATTTTATGTTTTAATATTTTACAAGAGTTGGTAGTGTGTCTAGGTCCTCTATGGAAGTCACAATGTAAATCTGCTCTGTATCCGGGTATAGTTGGATCAGGTTCCTGGATATTTGGTAATTGAATCAAGCCTCATTCTAATAATTATGGTAGAATAGTTGATAAAGGTTGATTTAACCTAGTAAATTCTCGAGGAGGTCTATCAAGAGGTTTCAGTACAAACTTCTTCGTTGTCTTTGCAGCATTAACATTAGCAATATTTTTGCTATCGATGACTCCATCACCCACAACTTGTTTATTCTTATATTGATTTTTGGATGTTTTCTCATCGTCTTTCTTTTTAAGCTGGCCTCTCCTAATGAGAGCATCTTCCACTCTTCGGGCTAAGTCTATAGCCCGATCGAAGGTGGTCAAGGTAGCAATTGATAATTCGTAAGATAGTTGCTCTTGCAAATTATTAATAAAGATGTCCAACATCTCCCTATAAGGTAACACAAAGTGCAATTTTCCTATCAACTGTCTCCACCTAGCTAGGAAATCAGCAAAGCATTCATCTTTGTCTTGTTTTAAGTTATACAAATCTTTAATGGTCACATGTCTTTCGATGTAGGCACTAAATTGATGAACAAAAGACTCGACAGTTTCTTCAAAATTCCTCAAAGAATTAGTGGGTAATTGATAATACCACTCTAATGCCATTCCTCCCAAGCTTTTCGGGAACATTTTTAGTAATAACAAGTCATCATGTGATATATCATGACAAGCTATCCTAAACATACGAAGATGCTCTATGGGATCTTCGGTTCCTTTATATATGGGAAGAACAGGCATAGGAAAATGTTTAGGATACGACTGTGCTACGACTATAGGATCTAAAGGCTGACTACACATCTCTCGATAGTTGTACGAGGGACGATAGGGATCTATCTGGTCCATGCGGGAAACTAGCTGTTTCACCATGGTTTCAAGATTACTAGTTTGTCCACCATATTGGTTCGGTGGGACATAGGTATGGGATCTATGAGTGTATGATGGTGTAACATAAGGATTAGATGCTATATTGCTATTATGCAAAGTGTTGGTAGGAAGAGTATTATGAAGAGGATTTGTAATAGTATTATGTTGTACCCCAGATTGTTGGTAATTGGTGTTTGGTTTTGTTTTGGGTTTTTGTTGATTTGAGGTATGTTGATCAAGAGCTTGGTGAAATAGAGCAGTAAATGAGGGTTTCTTTTGTGCGGGAATGACCCTAGGCTTGTTAACAGGCACTTTAGGTGGTTGGGTAACCTGTTGTTGTTGCATGTTCCGGATCGCAGCTACTATATCCAAATTGGATGGTCCAGCTTGATCACTCTCTTGTTCAATAAAGGACAAGGGATTAGTGCATGTGTGAAATACGTCTTCTAGAGTTGCTTGAGTGTCACTAATTCGATCCTTGTCCATATGGATTGCTCTATTAAAAACACCAATATTTGTGTTAATGAACTTCCAAAATTGTTCCATGTTTTCAAAAGTGATAGCTCCTCCCGGAGACATTTTAGGGGATGAGGATCCTTCCTCTCTATTAGTTTCTTCTTGTTCATTTGCTACAACAAGCTCTTCTTCTTGCTTGGTCTAGGATTTCTTCTTCCTGAACTTGGTCCTCAGGAGGGACATTTTGGTCAATTAATGGTCTTCCTAACCAATCTTCATCTTCTTCGGTTTGTTTTCCATTCCTAAGTCTAGGCATTGTGCTAAACTTTAGGTTTTAGCAAATATATATACTTATATATATATATATATATATATATATATATATATATATATATATATATATGTGGTAGGGTTGAGAGGTATATATTTTAACTATATACCTACTATAATACTTTTAAAAGGAAAATGTTTTGTTTTTATTTGTTTTTACTTTGTTTTTTGTTTGATTATTTTGTGTGATTATTTTATTATTGTGCGAGAATAAAAATAACAAACAACATGCTAGTTGCAAGAAATAACAATAGTAAAAAGAATGACTTAGTTTTCTATGAATAGTTTATGGATATCATTGATAGGGTCAAGTTCATCAGGAGTCATGAAATGCTCCTCTTCAAATTGGAAGTGGTTTTTCAAGAATTTGACAAAGTGTGCTATGGTAATATGATCTACTTCAGACTCTGACTTGTAAAAATAAAGTTCATGGCAATACTCTCGATACAACACAGCTCTAGGAACTCTATTCCATATTTTTCTATCCGTAAGAATGACTTCTTGATCCTCTATACGAGATAGAAACTTATGTACTACAACTGCATTCTCAAGGTATTCCTCAAAGGTGTATAATTCTGAAGACACAAGTGCTCTTTTATCTGCTAACCACCTATGGCAAGCTCTCTGAAGTTCATGATACAAGGTTACCTGATCAGGATCCAGGATTCTATCTAGGACAAACCTCTTAATTTGCCTAAGTTCTACAGATCTGGATTCGATAATACCTAATCTCCTATCAAGTTCATCCCACAAAGGTTGGGCTCTATTTGTTTGAGGTACTCTAAGTACACAAGTAATCTCTATGGCCGTTAATTGATTTTCAACATTTATGGCGACAACTCGTCTTCTATTATAATCTACCATCTAAATATGATATGCAAATTTAACTAGTTTGTCTAATGATTCTAGATGTTCTTAATAATGTGTTTTTTTGTTTGTTTTTTGTTTTCAAAAGGTGTTTTAGTTTCACGTCGGGTTCACCAAAAATGTATCGCCCAAATTTTTTGCACCCTTACCTTCAAGCTAAAGGATCCGTGCCCGAAAGGGGGATGCGAGAAGGATGGGACAATACCTCGAATGGAGAGGCCCTTTGAAGGTCGCGCCTCTCGGGGAGGGGTATAAGGGTGAATTTTTGATGGATGGTGGGGTTCACCAGGAAACTTTGAGTGGCAATTTCCATGCCTAGGTCGAGAATGGGTTTGATGTGTTCATTTTATGTTCAATCATTCAGATTCCTAGGTTGGCCAAAATGAATCTAAGCTATTCTATATGAAATTTCTGGTTTATATGAAGACAACAAACATAAATGAATCCTAAATATAGAGAATATCTAAAGTGGAGAAGAGTGCACCTGATTTCTGATGTCTGATGAAGATTCTAAAGCTTGTAGGAGTCCAGATCATCCCGGATATGACAGGATCATCTGTAATTGTACAAAATCATCCAGATCACATGAGATCATCTGAGATCAGTCAAGATCATCAATGACCTGACGAATTCATCAAAAACCTGCAATCATGAAAACAGACACCAAAAACCAAAAATACAATTGCAAGAATGATACAAAATGATAGAAATAAGAGTATAAATGCTTAAATGATAAATCCAGATATCTAATCAAATGGGATGCAATGTTTTAATAATTAATTTTGAATTTTATCATGCAAATATGCTAAATGGGGTGAACTCCAAGATGCAGAACAAAAGTAAATTAATATAATGCACAATTTAAATAAGAAAAGGGATAGAAAATGCAAACTCAGGGCTCTGATTGCCCCCAATCTGAACTACAGTCAAAATCATCTACAATCGTACGAGATCATCACCGATCTCGTCAGGATCATCCAAAATTGTGGTTGAATCGCCTACGACGATCCGAGCTTCCTCCGGCTGAAATACAATGAGATCCTACAATAAAACTTGAAAACACAAATGCAAATGATGGGGAATAGGATGTTCTAACACAACAAAAGCTAAGATTGTAGGGAAATGATCAGCCAGGGAGCCAGGCAGGGGGATAAACTGAGAAAATCCTAGTTTATATAGGATTAGGGGAAGGTTAGGAGGTTGGGGATCATCCCAATCTGGGAGATCTCCAACGTAGGAATCTCCAACCATGCAGACACGCTTTCGCCCGAGTTGGAGAGGTTGTTGAAACAGAAGCTAATTATGAAAATTTGGTTTTGGGACGAAATCATCTAGACGTTCTGTTCCAGATGAATTCATCCGATTTGGGATGATATCGTCAGATCGACGACGATATCGTCCAACGGTCAAAACAAATTCTAAAAATGGCATGAAAAATGAGGTGAGCGGTTAACGGGCGGTTTCAGGGTTAAAATTCAAATTTTTATCTTTTACTGAGGGTTTAATTGCACCAATTTTAGGGTGCTACACCTTACAACCCAATAGTCAGTGGTGTGTGATGCAAGTAGACTCAAAGCTTTGGGAAATTAGATTCTCAATTGAAGTATGATGATAATTTAACCCTATCCTTACTACTCTAATTTTAGAATTTCAAGTATTTGGGTAATAATAAGTTTTATGGACTATGTTGCATGATGGGACTAACAAGGATGCCCCTTTTCGTCTTACATTTTCTTCCAAATATGATTTTGAACATTTTATCTAGAATGTTTTTAATATGTGTAAATTGTGCTTGGTTCCAGATAATTTCAACATCAGTTCTCGATCTCAATATCTTTTTAGTGTATATTGTGCAATGATCCTAAGAAAATATGACATGCTTTTCGACGGTTGCCTACTACACTAGAAATGGCTAAGTGACTAAAAATATTTAGGGATTTGGAAACTATGGTGTGTAAACATGAAGCTTTCTTTTATAGTTTTGTACAAAATGCCTTTGTGAAAGTGCCCCTAATTAAAGCAAGATGACTTTTGCTAAAACCAATTAAAACTTTTGAATTTGATAAATGATATTTCTATGGGATGTGAAATATGGAATGCGAGGGTGATGTATGCAATGTTATGAAATGTGTTATGAAATGCAAGTGTATGCAAGTGTATTTTTTCATACTTGTGGAATTTTTGCAATATAATTCCAATTTTTCATATTTGCCTTATCTTAGTTCACATTCATGAGGACATAAACCAATATCTTGCTTTTCCTTTTCTCTAGTTTCACAGGTTTTCAAACCAGGTAATCTCATCCTATGCGATCCAGGATCAAAAACCAAACACAACAAGCAAATGACCAATATCTCAATAATAACTACCTTACTTTTGAAAAAACCATTTTGAAATTATATCAACTTGAATGACATGTCAAAATCATGAAGCTCCAAAACTAGAAAAGTTAATTTATCGTTGTACTCAACATAACACAAAAAAATGTGACAACACTTAACAACAAAACATCAACAACATCGCACATTAACACATCAACACAATAACTAACTAACAAACTCACAAAAAGACCAACTAAAAAAAACACAAAAACAAGAAAAAAAAATCCAAAAGACTATTTACAAAAATATATATTATGTACAAGACACTGCAAAAATTTTGCCATCATTTCCCTGGATCCCAAACACGATAAGCACACCTTAAAAGACATATATCATTATATACATGCAAAAATTTACATAGTTTTAACCAAATGAGGATTAGGCCAAACCATATAACAAATTTTATTTTGCCTTTCACTCCCCATTGATTTGCTTCAAACTTATAAACAATTCCATGTTTAAGATTTAATTCCTCTATGATCTTATGCTTATTCAATAAGATGGGAATTTCAAACCTTGATTCATCACTTTGACTTAAATTCTCATTTTCACAAGCATATAGGATTTCTCTCAAATAGAAAGCTATTTATGAAATTTTTAATATAATATCATCCTCCATGTTTTGAGGCCAATCATATTCAAATAACAATTTACAAAAATCTAGGATATTTACAAAATAAGAATCATTATAGTTTTGTATCTTAGATTGAATTGTTAATTGTTGTTGAACTTGGTTCAATGATTCAAGCATGTTTTCTTTTTTATTTAGCAATACAGTCCTTTTGGTGGTGGGAATAAGAATCTCTTCTATTTTTTCATCAACCTCTAATGAAATCTCATCATAAATTATAGTGGAAACCAATAAATGATTATGCAAAAATTTACCTAATTTTTTAATGTTTGAATACAAAGAATAAGAGTCTACCTTTTGTGCACTTTCATTTACCACTATTTTATGATACCTTATAGTATTTTATTTTTCTCCATGATATCTATCATCACCACCATCATTTTGTATTCCTTCATCAATAACCTACTTTTTAGAAGCATCAAAATTTGGCATCCAATCAAGAATGTGTCCATTTATTCCACACCATAAATCTTGTTGATCAAACAAAGTAATAGTTTCTTTAGGATGAGTAGGAATTTTTAATTCTTTGCTAGCCATACATGAAGTTTTTTCATTTGAGTATTCAATACAATCCTGAAAATTTTCACTCAAACCTTCAGCATTCAAGAATGAAAGAAAAGAATTTACCTCTTCTTCATCTAAAATAGATGAATCATATAAAGGTTTTACCATTTCTTCCATTTCTACTATAGAAGAATGTTCTACAAACTCATGTTCAGAATGATCAACTCTTGGAACCTGTTCTATTTCTAAAATTGGAATATCACTTTCTAATTGCATAGGAATTACGAAACCTTCTTTTGAACTAGAAGTTTCAACATCCTACATAGCAAGTGAAACAAAAAATTTATCATTAGGAGTGTGAGAAAATAATGATTCATCATACATACCCCATCCATTGTAATAATATTCAACCATATCTTCACATTTTGTAAATTTAACAATAAAATTCTCTTCAAATTCACTTTCTTCACCTTCAAAAAGCCTATCCTCAATAAGAAACTCATCTTCCTCAAGTAATAAACTTTTATGATCGATCATAATGAAACTGCCTCTAGAATATTTTAATTCTAGAGCTTCAATTGTTTCATTCAACTCTATGGAATATTCTATTCTATCATATGTTTCAAAGCTAGTTAAATCTAAAACCCCTCCAATATCTGAAGACTCATGCATTTCTGCATTTTGATAAACTTGATTACTACAATCCTCATCAATGGATATTGGCTTTGAAACTTTCACTTCCTCTTGGATAATATTGAAAGTGGTTGAAAAACTAGGACATTCAATTTTGTTCAATGGTGTCGAGAAATGCATATCATGACTCATAGGTGATACTTGATTTGAAACCTTAGGGTGATGTAATGATAATCTACCCACATCTATTTCTCTTGAAATCAACCATTGCTCTACAGCTACTGCACCACCATACACACTAGATAAGGATAAATCCTTAGGAAATATTTCTAAACTCTTAACCGTAAAAGGATCTAAAGCTTCCAAATAAATTTGAACAACTTCTTCTTCTGAAATGATAAAGTGTATCTCTATTTTCGTATACAACTTATGAAACCTATCATTAAATTGATTCATGGATTCATTAGGCCTTTTATGAATATAGAAATTTTGATTTAATAACAAATCTGTGTCGACCAATTTTTTAAAGTGTTCAAGGAACATTGTTTCAAGTTGATTCCAAGAAGCAGTAGAACCTGCAGGTAAATTGATAAACCAATATTTAGCAACTTCATCCAATGTGTATGAAAACATTCTACAGAAAATATCTTCATGCATAATTTGAAAACTAAGCATAATATTTTTATATGCCTGAATATGTTCCCTTTGCGTAATCGTTCCATCATGTTTATAAAATGGTAAATCAATTTCTACCGTTGAACCAACTTTAATATGCAAGGCTATGTATGAAAATTCACAAAAATTGCATCATAACCTAATTTTTGAATTTATGATAGATTAACATTAATGCAGCATAAATTGAAAATTTCAAACAATTTTATTTCTTTTTATAACAAATTGCACATGCTAAAATTAAAATCATTGCCTTTCATGCCCTCCTTCTAGCGCCAATTTGTTGAGGTGTGATTTTGTCTAGTCACAAACCACCCAACAAACTCAGATTATGATTCTCTCTTGAAAACATATTATATATATCCAAGGTTCTTATGTTATATATAACATTTCATATGTATATACATCAATGAGTACTTGAATAACTCTTGGATTTGTGAACTACTATTTACAAGGGGCCTGGCATTAGGTAAATGATTTCAAGTTTATCATGTATAACATGCTTTGATATCAATTCAACAAAATAAAATTTGTTTTATGATCTAGGTTAAAGTATACCAAATTTTATTTCCTCTCTTCAATTTAACGTCTCAAAATGCTTTAAATGAAATTAGCATAAAAAGAATCTAGCATTTTGTATTAAATTTCAATTTAACTTTAATAAAAATCAAAGTAAATTTTTTTTATAATCTTGATAAACCTTTGAAACATAATAAATTTATAATTAACTCACTTCCCGTTTATTTGATAAAAAAAAATCATTTATTCAAACTCCCTTATGAAATTATGAATCAAATCCAAAAGAAGTGAATAAATGAAATAATGTCTTGCCCAATTTATAAGGTTCCAAAAACTTGTCTACGATAAATCTTAGTTCTTAATATGAAACTAATGTATAAACTTTGGATTTTATGATAAAATAAAGTTTATAAATTAGGTTTGCTTTGAATATTTATATTTTGAAATATTTATGAAATTAAATATTCAAAAGAGTAAATGTGATCTTTGGTTTAAAATTTGGATTTCTGAAATAGATAGAACTATATTATAAATCAAATCCAAATTGAATTTTAGAGATATCAATCCGAGTTCCTCAACCTTATGAAATTAAGGTGAGGACTAGAATATTCATTTATCCCTTCTTAAATTTATTAATTCGAATATTAATTAATGTAACATCTGAATTATAAATTTAATTATAACTTAGTCATATAATTTTACTTTATAAAATTATACTAAGCTATAATATATAGTTTTCAGAATGAAAATAAAATAATAAAATATTTAAGCTTTAGAAATTAAACTAATGTTTCAAAAAAATTCAACAGAATAAATTTCCATTTACATAATTCTACAACCAATCCAATGTTCACCAGTATTCACACAGTGAAATCAAATAAGTTGATGCAATATTCTAAGGTATACAAACTATTAAGAAATTGCAATAAGCACTTTATTAATTCCAAATACAGTCTGTGCACAAATCTGGATCCAAAATGCTTAAAATAATTTATAAAATCTTACAATAATTTCCATTGTTCTACAAATGGCCTTCTCTGTTTCCTCCAATGAATGTGTAGCTTTTCTCCTTCCAATCGTTCCTCTCCTTATCTGTATAAAAATGCTCGGCCCTTTCCATGTATCTCAATGATTTATTTATAATTTGAAAAGTTTAGTTATTTTGTTTCATCATCGAGAATGGATTTTATAACTATCTTCTTCAAACCCTTGCACTTGTATTACCTGCATAATGAAACAATAATCATAATATCAAAACAAAACCAAAATTTACTTTCCTATAACTTTCTTTTTTTTCAAAAGTATTTCAAAGTTCTCATATTGCTAAATTAACTCGCTTTTTTTTTTGTAAAATTGACATCTGGAATCTTGCAAGTTTGGTATCATTAGAAAGAGAAAATCCATATCTTTTTACCAAGTTTTGAATGATATCAAACATAGTTCTCTGCCTCAAGATATGTTCATTTCAATTTTACACTAATTTTAGGGTTAACCCTAAAATAAAATTTAATTATTTAAATGAAAATTAATCATTTAAACCTTTGAAAATGATTTTAATCAAATTATTTCATTTAAACCTTTGAAAATGATTTTAATCAAATTATTTGATTTGAAATAATGCAATTAATATGCAAATAATCAAAATATTCAATTTTGAAGCATTGCAACTACATTCAAACCTTCAAAATGCAAATATGTCAGCAATTCAAAAGTGAAAGCAAATTTTCCAAGACCTTGATGTGAGCATAATCAGATAAAGAAAAATTTCCTGAAATCACAAAATTTAAGGCGGGTCCCCAATTTTGGGGTCATTGTGAAGGACGTCACAACATGTTCCTAATCACCACCTTGATTGAGTTCCTTCATTTTAATTCAAAAAAAACTTTCTTCAAAATTTCAACAACATCAAAACACACTAAAAATATTAAAAAATGGTCAAAACCACAAAAAACTTCAAAAAAAAAAATCATAAACTTTTCCAAAAAAATAAAATAAAATAAAATTCAAACTGGTGCAAACCGAGGACCAAAAACCTTGCTTTTTTATTTTCTTTGGGTGGTGTATTGCATTTTACTTTTGTTCCATCTACATAGATTTACATTCACACTTCACACCTCATTGCATAGCCTATGGTAACAACCTGTGGTTAGGCCTAAAAGTTAGCACTAATCCAGAGTCAATTGTCCTCTCCCATGGCATCTCAGTCTAGTGAGGTCCCTAACACTTCGGTGATAGGGCAAGTCAGTATACCTCCTCCTATGTCCCAAATCCTAAATGTAGGGCCCTCTAGTAGTTCCCCCATTTTAGACATAGATGTTATGCATAGGGCTACCCATACCTCTATTCTTGAGACTCCTAGGAGTAAGCCACCCACACCAACATATGGTTATGTCAAACTTGTAGACATGGACATCGTTCAGATGTACCTAAGTGTAGCTGGAATGGCTTTTCCATAACTACCACCACTTACCATTCCACCCCATACCATCCCATTATTCCATCAGGAAGTCACCTTCCCACACCCACAACAGTCTATCCAAGCCTTTGCAAATCCACTTTTTGAGACACTGCTGCCACCATAGCCGATACCCATCCATCATCATCTAATCAACCTCCCATAATCATACCAAATCAACAAGTCATTTGCATCAGCCCCCTTTATGAAGCATCCATCAATGTTGCTCCATAAATTCCTATGTCCATTATATCTATAGCACCCATAAGCACCATGGTCCATAACCCCCCTACTTTAGTAGCAATGCAATTCGCCACCTACCCACCATCAACAACCCATCAATCCCCAACCTTCTTCACCCAATATCCATCTTGGGTGTTGCATCCCCCAACTATAACCATACCCACACATCCACTCAATCACATGTATGGTGCTCCATGAACACAACCCACCATAATTCCACCATCTCTTCATCAACAACCACAATTTCACCAATACACTATGCCCATTTTACAACAAATATTGAATCACCTCACAAGCATTGAGCTACAATTGAGTCATCATCAATTTCATAAAAATCACCCACCTCAAAAAATTCATCAAAATCACCCACCTCAACAACTTCATCAAAATCACCCACCTCAACAACTTCATCAAAATCACCCACCTCAACAACCTCATCAACCTCAACCACCTCAACAACCTCATCAACCTCATTCACATTGCCAATCTCATCCAAATCATCAAATCTATACTTGGACCCCTCTATCCAAGCCCATGTCAATCATATTTCAAAAGCTGTAGGATGCAAAAATAATCATTTTACCTTACATACATCCTATAGACACCAAAACACATAAATCTATATCGTATAGGGAAGAACATTATTATCTCTATCATCGACAAGTGGGCCATGACATCAATGATTGCAAAGCCTTTAAAAATGTGGTCCAAGATCTTATCGACAAGGGGGTCTTTTCCATAGAAATTCCACTCATTACATCCAATCAAAACCCTGGTAGTCAATAGAACCATTGTGGGGATACTCAAGTCATCGTACCTTCCCCTTGCTCACCAAGCACAAAACATTGTAGGGATACTCAAGCTATCATACCTTCCTCATGCTCACCAATCACCAAAAAATTTAGGGAAGATTAAGGTATCACACCTTCCTCATGCAAAAAAACAAAAGCTCCAAAGGGGGTATCCCTTTGGTCAACTCCATTCTAAAGGCCCCAAAGAAGCCTAACCCCTTTGGTCAAAAATCATCTCAAAATGCTCCAAGGTAGGCACTCCTTTGGTCAAATTAGTTCAAAAGGATCCAAGGGAACCAAAACTCCTTTGGTCACATACAATTCAAAAGGCTCCAAAGGAACCAAACCCATTTGGTCACATTTTAGTTCAAAAACACCTAAAAAAAAGAAAAAGAAAAAAATTAATAATAAATATAAAACACAAAAATATGTTCATACACATTGTATTAATAATACATTGAATTCATAATCCCACTTTCATTGCATTCACACATTTCACTTCCATTGCATTTTCATATTCGTATCATTTGCATCCATCCATGTTGCTTACCATATTAATTGTCATCCACTTAGGTTAGATAATTGTTCATTAATTGAGTCTTGTTGCCTTAATTATGGGTACCTATAGTCTAGCATTAGTCCAATTTCACCATCTAAAACCATGTCAAAATAAAAAAGGAAAAAAGAAATAGCTGCAATAAAACCCCGTAGCACTTCATTTCTTTGGTGGTCTCTGTTTTAAGGAATGTCTAGATTTTTTTGGTCACTCAGCCACTTCTACTATTTTAAGTAACCTCCAAAAAACATGTCAAGTTCTTTTAGGACCATTGCACATATATACACTCAGCAAATATTGAGTATTGGGAATTTATTTCAAAAACATTCTCGAACCAAACACAATTTCACATGTTAAAAACATCTTATGTCAAAGAGGAATAATACCATACTTGGTAGGAACCTTGAGGTGAAAATGATCATCCTTGCTAGTGCCATTATGCAACATAGTCCATGAAAATAGTGGTTTTCACCACTATCACAGTTTCTACAAATTCAAAAGATAGAATAGTAAGGATAGCATACAATTCTCATCACACTTGGGTTGAGAATTTGATTCCCCAAATCTCTAAATATTTTACATCATACACCACTGATTAATTGGGTTGTAAGGATCGTACTACATTTCTATTCATATGGTTAAGTAGTCATCCCCAAAATTCAAGAAATCAAAAACAAAAATCATGGACTATGGAGTCAGCCTTCACTGAAGATATAGATGTTTGACTGGCAGTGGAGTACGCTCATGCGTGGTGACATGTATATTTTAAAAAGAGACCTCTGACCGCTCATACAGACAAGCTAGCTTCTTGGTTCCAATCATAACAGGTTTACCCAATTTACTCAAGATGAGTTAATGAACTCACTTGTACACACACTAGTTCTTGATGGTTTTGGGTCATTACCATGCTCATGATTAGGTAAATGAATTCATTGCACACACATTTGGTGCTAGAAGAATTAGGCAGTTTTTAGTGAGTTTTTTTGAGATCATGAGGATGTTTGAGTCTTTGCAAAACAACTCTAGATCATTTATCCCTAAGGAAAACAAATTTAAAAACAAGTTTCCATTCCATACCACAATCATATTACCACATATATATCATAGTCCATTTCATCCTACAAATTGTGGTCAAACCATAGTATCGTATTAGTGCCCCTGATTAAGCAATAAAGGCAAAATTTGCTAAATAATGATCCACAACTTATTTGAATGACAATTAATGAGGAAAAATCATTCATTCAATTGCATACATCACCATAAATTGCATTCATTCATAACACATTCATTTCATCACATGCAAAAAAAAAAATCTGAACAATCCATAATTACACATGTACATAAAAAATCCACAAAATCACCAAATAGGGGGAGTTCAAGGTCTTACACCTTCCTCATAAATCACATCAAACAATCAATCAAGCAACTTGGGGAGGTTCAAATCACACCTACCCCAACAATCACATTAAACATTCACATTTCAAATAAATTAGAGCTTTAGTATACATCTAAGTAAATTAGAGGTCTTAGTCTTGTATGCCATTGTATGCATTTAGGTCTTAGGATAGAAATTTACTTATTTTTCTGCATTCAATCACCACCTTGATTGATTTCCTTCATTCTAATCCAAAAAAAAATCTTCTTCAAAATTTCAACAACATAAAAACACACTAAAACTTGAAAAAAAGGGGTCAAAACCTCCAAAACTTCAAACAAAAAAATCAAAAAAACTTTTCCAAAAATAATAAAATAAAATAAAATTCAAACTGGTGCAAACTGAGGACCAAAAACCTTGCTTGTTTATTTGCTTTGGGTGTTGTATTGCATTTTACTTTTGTTCCATCTACATAGACTTACATTCGCACTTCACACCTCATTGCATAGCGTATGGTAACAACCCGTGGTCAGGCCCAAAAGTTAGCACTAATCCAGAGTCAGTTGTCCTCTCCCATGGCATCTCAGTCTAGTGAGGTCCCTAACACTTCGGTGATAGGGCAAGTCAGTATACCTCCTCCTATGTCCCAAAGCCTAAATGTAGGGCCCTCTAGTAGTTCCCCCATTTTAGACATAGATGTTATGCATAGGGCTACCCATACCTCTATTCTTGATACTCCTAGGAGCGAGCCACCCACACCAATAGATGGTCATGTCAAACTTGTAGACATGGACACCATTAGGATGTACCTGAGTGTAGCTAGAATGGTTTTTCCATTACTACCACCACTTACCATTCCACCCCATACCATCCCATCATTCCATCAGGAAGTCACCTTCCCACACCCACAATAGTCTAGCCAAGCCTTTGCGAATCCACTTTTTGAGCACACTGCTACCACCATAGCCCATACCCATCCATCATCATCTAATCAACCTCCCATCATCATACCAAATCAACAAGTCATTTGCACCAACCCCCTTTACGAAGCACCCATCAGTGTTGCTTTGCAAATCCCTATGTTCGTTCCATCTATAGCACCCATAAGCACCATGGTCCATAACCCTCCTCCTTTAGCAATAATGCAATTCACCACCTACCCACCATCAAAAACCCATCAACCCCCCACCTTCTTCACCCAAGATCCATCTTGGGTGTTGCATCCCCCAACTATAACCATACCCACACATCCACTCAATCATATGTATGGTGCTCCATCAACACAACACACCATCATTCCACCATATCTTCATCAACAACCACCATTTCACCAATACACTATGCTCATTTTACAAAAAATATTGAACCGCCTCACAAGCATTGAGCTACAATTGAGTCATCATCAACTTCATAAAAATCACCCACCTCAACAACTTCATAAAAATCACCCACCTCAACAACTTCATCAAAATCACCCACCTCAACAACCTCATCAACCTCACCCACCTCAACAACCTCATCAACCTCGTCCACATTGCCAATCTCATCCAAATCATCAACCCCGTACTTGGACCCCTCTATCCGAGCCCATGTCAATCATCTTTCAAAAGTTGTAGGATGCAAAAACAATCATTTTACTTGACATACATCCTACAAACACCAAAACACATAAATCTAGATCGTATAGGGAAGACCATTATTATCTCTATCATCGACAAGTGGGCCATGACATCAATGATTGCAAAGCCTTTAAAAATGTGGTCCAAGATCTTATCGACAAGGGGGTATTTTCCATCGAAATTCCACTCATCACATCCAATAAAAACCTTGGTAGTCAACAAAACCATTGTGGGGATACTCAAGGCATCGCACCTTCCCCATGCTCACCAAGCACAAAACATTGTGGGGATACTCAAGGTATCGCACCTTCCCCATGCTCACCAGTCACCAAATAATTTGGGGATGATTAAGGTATCACACCTTCCCCATCCAAAAAAAAAAATCTCCAAAGGGGGTATCCCTTTGGTCAACTCCATTCAAAAGGCCCCAAAGGAGCCTAACCCCTTTGGTCAAAACTCATCTCAAAATGCTCCAAGGGAGGCACTCCTTTGGTCAAATTAGTTCAAAAGGATCCAAGGGAACCAAAACTCCTTTGGTCACATACAATTCAAAAGGCTCCAAAGGAACCAAACCCCTTTGGTCACATTTTAGTTCAAAAACACCTAAAAAAAAAGAAAAAAGAAAAAAATTAATAATAAATATAAAACACAAAAACATGTTCATACACATTGTATTAATAATACATCGAATTCACAATCCCACTTTCATTGCATTCACACATTCCACTTCCATTGCATTTGCATATTCGTATCATTTGCATCCATTCATGTTGCTTACCATATTAATTGTCATCCACTTAGGTTAGATAATTGTTCATTCACTGAGTCTTGTTGCCTTAATTAGGGGTACCTACGGTCTAGCATTAGTCCAATTTCACCATCTAAAACCATGTCAAAAAAAAAAAAAAAAAAAATAGTTGCAATAAAACCCCATAGCACTTCATTTCTTTGGTGGTCTCTGGTTTAAGGAATCTCTAGGTGTTTTTGGTCACTCAGCCACTCCTAGTGTTTTAAGCAACCTCCAAAAAATATGTCAAGTTATTTTAGGACCATTGCACATATATACACTAAGTAAATCTTAAGTATTGGGAATTGATTTCAAAAACATTCTCGAACCAAACACAATTTCACATCTTAAAAACATCTTGTGTCAAAGAGGGATAACACCATACTTGGTAGGAACCTTGAGGTGAAAAGGGCCATCCTTGCTCATCCCATTATGCAAAATAGTCCATGAAAATAGTGGTTTTCACCACTATCATAGTTGCTACAAATTCAAAAGAAAGAGTAGTAAGGATAGGGTACAATTCTCATCACACTTGGGTTGAGAATCCAATTCCCCAAAGCTCTAAATATTTTACATCACACACCATTGATTAATTGGGTTGTAAGGATCATACTATATTTCCAGTAATACGGTTAAGTAGTCATCCCCAAAATTCAAGAAATCAAAAAAACAAAAATCATGGACTATGGAGTTAGCCTCCACCGGAGCTATAGACGCTTGACTGGTAGTGGAGTATGCTCATGCATGGTGACATGTCTCTTTTAAAAAGAGACCTCTGACCGCTCATACGGACAAGCTAGCTTCTTGGTTCCAACCATAACAGGTTTACCCAATTTACTCAAGATGAGTTAATGAACTCACTTGCACACACACTGGTTCTTGATGGTTTTGGGTCATTACCATGCTCTTGATTTGGTAAATGAATTCACTGCACACACATTTGGTCCTAGAAGAATTAGGCAGTTTGAGAGATTTTGTTCGATATACTAGGATGTTTGAGTCTTTGCAAAACAACTCTAGATCCTTTATCCCTAAGGCAAACAAAGCCATAAGCAAGTTTCCATTCCATACCACCATCATATTGCCACACATATAGCATAGTACATTTCAGCCTACAAAATATGGTCAAACCATAGTGTCGTATTGGTGCCCTTGATTAAGCAATAAAGGCAAATTTTGCTAAACAATGGTCTTTTTTGATTGACATTTAAAAAGAAAAAACCCTCTTTTTTGATTCTTCCCCCCATTGCTTTTTTTATAAAAACATTCTTTCTCCTGCACCCAAAAAAAAACAAACCCAACAACACCCAAAAAAAAAAAAAAAACACAACAAGGGGAGTTCAAGGTCTTTACACCTTTCCCAAATAATCACATCAAATCGTCAACAACGGGGGGTTCAAAGTCTCACACCTACCCCACCATCACATTAAACATTCACATTTCAAATCATCTTCTAGGTTCAAAAGGTTGCACCCTTTTGTCAAAGGTTGCACCCTTTACCTCGCATTCACAAACACAATGCATCCAATTCCATTTAGATCCTTGAGTGAACCTCGTATCTAGTGATATACTCTAGTCACCTAGCGGTTGCAATGACTGGTTATCCATGCAATCTGGTAGGATGAGTAGATTACCATAAGGACACTCACAATTACATCAATTCAAAAGGCTCCAAAGGAACCAAGCTCCTTTGGTCAAATTCACTTCAAAAAGCCCCAAAGGAACCAAAACTCCTTTGGTCAATTCAATTCAAAAGGCTCCAAAGGCACCTACCCCTTTGGTCAAATCAATCCAAAAAAAAATATCCAAAGGTAACACAATTCCTTTGGTCAAATTCAATCTCAACAAGGCCTTCGAAAGAATCAAAATACTATAATCTCAACTCCCTAAAAAATCCATGCCACTAGACTGCTCCATGGGATAGAGAGGCACATTTCCTTCTTTCACTCAATCTTAACTGATCCTTGTATCTAGTGATTTACTCTAGCACCCTAGCGGTTGTAGCGATTGGATATCCATACAATCTGGTAGGAGGAGTATATTACCATAAGGATAATTATCATTAAAACAATTCAAAAAGCCCCAAAGGCATAAACCCCTTTGGTCAAATCAATCCAAAATGCTCCAAAGGTACTCAAATTCCTTTGGTCAAAAAAAAAATCAATCATCAAAACATAAAAACACAAAAAAAAAACATCTTGTGCTTTCTTTCCATTTCAAAAACATCAAAACACCAAAAATATTTCCATGCATATTTTGTCATACAAAAACATAAAAACACCAAAAACATTTCCATGCATCTTTTGTCATACAAAAACATAAAACCAAAAACATTTCCATGCATCTTTTGTCATACAAAAACATAAAACCAAAAATATTTCCATGCATATTTTGTCATAAAAATGAAAAAAAACCAAAAAAATTTCCATGCATCTATTTTCATACAAAAAAAAAAACACAAAACACAAAAAAATCATGCATTCTCCAAAAAAAAAAAACAACAAAAAAGACAAAGAAAAAATCCAAAGATATCTCAATTCCTTTGGAAAAAAACAAATTCAACAGGCTCTCGAAAGAATAGAAGTGTTCTCATCTCAACTCCCTAAGAAGGCCATGAGGCTAGACTGCTCCAAGGGATAGAGGTGTACCTTTTCTTCTTTCACTTAGCCTCAAGTGATCCTCGTATACAGTAACTTATCCTATATACCTGGCGGTTGTAGTGACTAGCAATCCATGCAGTTTGGTAGGATGGATAAGTTACCATAAGGCCCTTGAAAAGTGATTCACCTCATGCAAGAAATGGGTTGTTATCATCTCAATTCCCTAAGAAAGCCATACAGCTGGACTGCTCCAAGGGATAGAAGTGCACAATTATCAACAATGGTCAAAATCATAGTTGAAAAAAAAAACATCCATTTCATTCCAACCATTATCATCTATTTCATTGCATTCATCATTTCATATCTTCTCCATCGAATCATCGCTTGAAGGGAAAGACAAAATTAACAAATTCAGTTTCATAATCAATGTCAACACTCAAAACACTCAATCTTGCAAATTACGCTCATTAAAATGAGCATCTTTTTCATGATTGGGGCAACACAACTTGACTTTTATTTGTGACCATATTACACAACTCCCCTTCAAATGCAAATGGCTACAAAAACATTGTAAAACCCTCCAAATCATTATCTTACATAAGCATCATCATGAGTGAACCTTGTATCTAGTAATTTACCCTAGAAACCTAGCGGTTGTAGTGACTAGCAATCCATGCAATTCGGTAGGATGTATAAATTACCATAAAGACACTTATTCAAAATCATTTCACATCATCACGTTTGAAATTAAATCAGGTTGATCCTTCAATTTTTGAGTGACTTGCATTCAAGTAGATTTGTCCAAGGTTGTCATTGACGCCTACTCCGTGGGGTTACAAAACATGGAAAAGTTATACTTCATAATTTTGCATTAAGGAATTGCTAACAATCACTAGGACAAGCCCCTAGGGTGATTGGTTCCTTTACTTCATCATCTTGCATGTCAATCAAACCAAAAGGTAAATTTGTGACAACACAAGTCCACCCCAAACTTGGGGCATACAACTTGATCTTGATTTCCAACATTTGCATTCATCACATCCACCCCTTTTCATCATTCACATTTGGTCAATTGGCTCATGGGTTTCATCCTTTACCCATTCTCCAATTGAGGGGGTAAGAAAACAACTCAAAAAAAAATTCAAAACAATCATTCATTCTTGTGCATCGAGAAGATTTGAGTCCATTCATCCAATAAAGACAGGTGTCTTTTATTTTTGCACCACATTGTGTTTCACGCAACGTGGTACAAAAAGAGGCATCTGTAGACACCAAAATCTAGGTATTTGCATTTCACCACATAATTTTGCATAATAAAATATATGCCTAGGTCTAAACTTAGGTATATTAATTCATGTACACTTCATCTGCATTGCACACCACAATCTTGCATAATAATATATGCCTAAGTCTAAACTTAGGCATAAAAATCCTGCACATTATCCTATTTTCTAGATTTTAATAAATATAGAAAATCCCCCTAGGATAGCTTGTGTCTCCATGTGACACTTGTCCTAGCCACCACTACCCCTCACCTTGCCACATCTCACACCTCACTCCACACTTCACTCCACTTGCACCTACCCACATGCCACCACTCCATCTAAGTGAGACACTCTAAGTGACTCACTGCAACTACCTAGGATAGGTGGTTGTCCAATCCCTACCACTTGGCAGCCCTGGCTTGCCACCTATATTTTCCCTCCAAAACCTAAAATTACCTATAAAAGCAACACCATTCCATCAAGCAAAAGGGATAACAAAAGAGGACACCATCAGGTTCTGGGATCATCGTAGGGAATCACCAACATTCGCGGAGTTCGTACCGTTGAGGTCTCAGATCTAGAATTTCAAGATTTTTATACCATCTTTTCACAACTATGCATCTATGGTTACACAGTCACAACCACACTCCCACGGTTTCTAAATCGCACATCCGTGGTTACACAGTCACAACCGTAGGCCCGCAGTTATGCAAAAATAACCAAACTTATTTTGGCCATATCTCCCTCATCCGAACTTAGATTGAGCTAAAATTTTGAGGGTAGGTTCCTGAAATCCCCTAGAATGTCTCCACCAATTTTTAGGCCATTTGGAGTAGTAGAGATCAGTAAGTTATTCATTTGTTAGTAAGGCATTTTTAAGTTTCATTTTCATGTTTTCTACAAGCATCCATTCAAGGGTTTTTATTTGCATTTGTTTTAAATAACATATACAGGTGTTTATAACCCTTTTTTTACTTCCATGTGTGTAGGAGATAGGTATTTGAAGAGCTATTGAAGCTGGATTGGTCCCTACATTGGATACCAAAGCCCTCTCACCCCTTGGAGTTGTAGTAAAAGAATGAAGAGCACCCTATATTTTTGAGGATTAGGAATAATTCCCCACTTGTATTAGAGCATTCTAACATCTATCAGAAGGAGATAAAGCATTGTAACATTACCCCCAATACATTTGGGGCAATTCAAAATCTATTGTAAAATTGTATCAATATTAATACAAAGGATCATTTTTTTGGTAATATTCTCTCTTTCTTGTGTTTATCTTCTTTGTTGTGCTCAATTATTTGCAATGCCTTATCCAAAAAAAAAAATCAAAATAATCATTCATTCTTGTTTTTTAAGAATATATGAGTCCATTCATCCTATAAAGATAGGTGTATTTTGTTTTTGCACCACATTGTGTTTCACACAACGTGGTACAAAAAGGGGAATTTGTAGACACCAAAATCTAGGCATTTGCATTTCACCACATAATTTTACATAATAAAATATATGCCTAGGTCTAAACTTAGGTATATTAATTCATATACACTTCATCTGCATTGTACACCATAATATTACATAATAAAATATATGCCCAGGTCTAAAATTAGGTATATTAATTCATGTACACTTCATCTACATTGCACACCACAATCCTGCATAATAATATATGCCTAAGTCTAAACTTAGGCATAAAAATCCTGCACATAATCCTATTTTATAGATTTTAATAAATCTGGAAAATCCCCCTAGGATAGCCTATGTCTCCATGTGACACTTGTTCTAGCCACCACTATCCCTCACCTTTTCATATCTTACACCTCACTCCACACTTCACTCCACTTGCACCTACCCACATGCCACCAATCCACCTAAGTGGGACACTCTAAGTGACTCACTACAACTACCCAGGATAGGTGGCTGCTCAGTCCCTGCAACTTGGAAGCCCTAGCTTGCCACCTATATTTTCCATACAAAACCTAAAATTACCTATAAAAGCAACACCATTCCATCAAGCAAGAAGATAACATAAAAGGACATCGTCAGGCTATTGGGATCATTGCAAGGAATAGCCAACATTCATGAAGTTCATATTTTCGAGGTCTCGGATTCAAATTTTAGAGTTTTTTGCCATATTTGCATAACCACGCATCTATGGTTACATAGTCCCAACCGCACTCCTACGGTTACACAGCCACAATCGTGGGCCCGCGGTTACGTAGAAACTACCAAACGTATTTTAGCCATATCTCCCTCATTCAGACTTGGATTGAGATAAAATTTGGAGGGTAGGTTCTTGACATCCCCCAAAATGTCTCCACTAATTTTTAGACCATTTGGAGTAGTATATATTAGTAAGTTTTTAATTTTTTAGCAAGGCATTTTTAAGTTTCATTTTCATGTTTTTTGCAAGCATCCATTCAAGGGTTTTTACTTGCATTTGTTTTAAATCAGATATACAAGTGTTGCTGACCCATTTTTGACTTCCACGTGTGTAGGATATATGTAGTTTAAGAGCTATTGAATCTAGGAGTGGCCCATCATTGGATACTCAAGCCCACTCACCAATTGGATTGGAACGAAAGAAGACCAAAGACACCACCAATAATATGATTAGCCAAATGGGTTCTTTCCTCTTTGTGCTCATTGTATCATGTGAAATAAATCATTCACTTATTGTAATAATACCCCTATGCACTTGGGGCAAATAACTTGTAAAAAGGAGACTAAGGCTCCAATAAAATTCAATACAAAATTAATTTATTATGAAATTGCTTATCTTTCATTATTTTATTTGCAAGGTGTTGTCTTCTTTTTCTTACAAAATGGTGATCACGGTGGGACCCCCTATGGGTTCCATTTTGTTTACCTTGTTTTTTATCTAATTTATTGATATCTATTTTTGCATCTACAGGTTTCAAGAGTTCAATATATGCGCGGATTCAATCTTGGGTTGGTAGATCTAGGAGTTTATATGCTCAACCCTATTATCAATAGCTAGGCCATTTTTTGAAATTACATGTCCTAGGAGCTTTCCCTCCTTTATAGAAAAAATGACTTTTTTGGATTAATAGATATGCCAAATTCTTGACATTTTTCAAATACCTGCCTTAAATGAGATCCGTGCTCCTCCCTATTGTGAGAAAAAACAATCATATCATCCAAATAAATCACAATAATACAATTTAACAACTCACCAAAAGCCACATCCATTGCCCTTTGAAAAGTTGCGCCAGTATTTGAGAGTCCAAATGACATTCGCTGGTAAGCAAAGGTTCCCCATTTTGTGGTGAACGTTTTTTTATGTTGGTCCTAATCCCTGACCCAAATTTGGTTATACCCAGAGAATCTCTGAGCTCCTGCAACCACATGAAGAATCTAGTCAATCTAAGGTAGAGGATAATGATATTTTAGTGAGGCTTGATTCAAATTTTGAAAATCAACACATAGGTGAATATATGCATTCTTTTTTCGTACTGGGACTAGATTTGCCACACAATTTGAATGCTTGATGGGGTAAATGATTTTAGAATCCAACATTTTAAGAAGCTCCACCTTCATCAGTACTTCAATCTTGGGATTAACTGGTCTCTGCTTTTATCTACAGGGTTTCACCCCATCATGCAACTCAATAGTATGTTGTATTACATCTTTGTTATATCCCTTCAAATCATGGTAACTCCAAGCAACTGTGTCAGGAAATTCATGACATAAATCTTTGATTTGTTATAACTCCTCGGGAGTACTATTCGTCCCAATATTTATCAATTTTTGGGGATCTAACTCCAGTTCAGTATACTCCTCATCTACTTTGATCCTATGCTTCTCTGCCCTATCATTTTTATCGAAAAGGCTTTCAAGTGTAATCAATCCTTTTGGGATATGATTATTCCTTAGTTGAATAAGCCCTTTGGATTCCTCCTCATCAAGCGTTCTCTCTTCCACAGTACTCACTTCTCTTATCAAAAAATTTACTTTCTGCTCATCACTTTTGAATACTTGCCAATACATGTTCTTGTCCGGTACTGAAGGTTTGTAAACTAACCTTACAATCTTAGGTTTCCTCACTACATGCTCAATCGGAGAGAAGTTTGCTCCAAGAGATGCTATAATAGTAGCATGCTTATACAGCTCTCATGAAATGGATTGAATATTCAATGTTGTGAAAGCCTCAAACAGGTCCCAAAATTTGTTGCGATACACCTTGAGATAATGTTGCTTGGAGATGCACTTGTTCATTACTTGATTCACAATCAATTCAGAGTCACCAAAAATTTGCAATTGTTCAATCCCCAATTTTTATGCCTTCTTTAAACCTAGGCACAATGCTTCATACTCAGCAGCATTTTTAGTACAACTCCAGGTCAGTCGATATGAATATGTTTTTTGTAGGCCATAGGGAGAAATAAGAACAATCCCTGCTCCCACACCATTTTTACATCTTGCTCCATCAAAATACAACTTCCATAATTGATCAGGCATAGAGTCTTGATCATCTTGATCAAGAGGCATATTTATTTCAACCTCTTCAAGATTTGTAATGGAGTAACAACCAATTTCAGTTTCCATCATGGCATTAAAATCGAGCATTGAAAATTCATCCTCTAAGTGAAGCTCATCCAAGACTTCATCCATCAAATCAGGATTTTCCAATTATTCAATTATCATGTTGACATAATGTGTGGACTTTTCTTCTTCTTCCATATTCTCTATATGAAAAGTAGAAGGCTCCTCATTGTAGATCCAGATTCTTCTTCCTTTGAAATGAATCTCCAAGTGATAATAATCCATAGAAATGTATCCTCCCAGCTTGGCAGTGAATTCTCTCGATACACACATACTGAAATATGGTTCCAAATCAACCACAACTACCTCCTGAATTACCGTAATTTGAGGCATACTATGTAGAACAATAGGAATATCCTTGATTACACCCACTATTTTCACGGGAGTCTTGTCCAACTGCAAGACACCAGGGCTACTTCTTGTATACTCCATACCCATGACTTCACAAACTACCTTTGGCATGCCAATTGTCGCAGCACTAGAATCAATCATGCAGTTGTGCACTATCCAACCCTCCATCCTGAGTGAAAAATAAAATGGGGGTGGTCTATTTTTTCCAGTGGTAGAAGTAGTTATTGTTTGAGCAAAAATCATCTGGGTAGGATTCTTCTCATTATCTTTCATAGACTTCAATGATTCTTGTAACAAATCAACTTGCCCAAGTAATTGTAATGCATCATAGAGACTAACCTTCGCTGGAATCTTCTTCAATTATTCAACAATATTGTATGTAGATGCACTAGACTCCCTCTTTTCAATAGTGGCTTCATTTTTGCTCTGATATTGCTAAGTGGCTTCTAGCCTCAGTATTTTAGTCAAATATGGGTACTTGAGCTTTTCTCTGGCTTGTTCCTCTATTTCAGCTCTTGCCTGCGAAGCTGAGGCTTTTTCTTGCAATATTTCCTTTGTTCCCAATGGCAAAAGATCTTTTAATAGAACAGGTGAATCTGGCTTTGGTATTGAAGTAGGAGCTTTCACTTGTACTTGTTTCTTCTCATTTTTCATCTTCAAATCAGCTGGTACCCTTAATGGTTCCATCTCTACTAGATCTACCATGACTAGCTTCTTCCCAAGTCTCATGAGAACTGAGACTTGTTCTTCAGATGGAACCATAAAATTATGATCTACCTTAGTAATCATGTTAACTTGTCCTCCAAAAGAGCTTGTGGCCAATTTTTGTACATAGTTCAAATGAACCATACAAGTCTCCTCACCGTGTGGATCATTACATATAGAGCACCAATATGTTATTTCTACAGGCCCAGCTTCCTCATTCGTCAACACAGTCGGGTTCTTCTCATGCACTTTTATTGTCAAAGCTGCTTGTTCTCTAGTGATTGGCGGAGGTTGAAATCTCCTGGGTTGGAAATCTCTCTCGGCTTGCTTTCTTTCAATAATTGTGATTTTATTTCCCATTGCTCTTATAGCTGAATTAGCAAATTTTACCTCTTGTAATAGCGTTGTGTAAGGATCAGGATTTGAGGGTGCAGGAGGTGCCAGTATAGGTAGAGGTGTTGGCAGTGTAGGCAATGCTGGGAATGAAGTGGGAGCTAGTAATTGCAGAATGCTTGGTGTAGGCAATTGTGGAATAGTTGGAGCAAGGAGCTGGAGAACTGGAATGGGTGCGATCTGAAGCGCACTTGAGCTCCATGATAGAATAGGATACATGGAATGCATAGGCTATGAAAATGAACCAGAATACAAATTTTGAGGAAGATCAAGTAAGATAGGCATTGTTACCTTTGGGGGAAGCCTACCTATGGCAATCAAGTCTGCTTCCACCTTTTGCGCTTGTTTGAACAGATCTGGGAATGTAGTCACGTTGGACTGTCGGATAGCCAACCCAATATCTTTGTTAAAAGCTATGAGATAATAGAATGCAGCTTGCTCATGATTGGGCTGAAGACCTTCAAGAACTCTCTGCCAGCTTTTGGTAAATCTGACATTGAAGTCCGCTATCTCCTCCTACGGATGCCTTTGAATTGCATTAAATTGATGCAACAAGGAAAATGAATCGGCTTGTTCATGAAATTTTTTTATTAAAAACTCTCCTAATTGATACCATGATGCAATAGTGCCTGGTTGCAACGATCGGTACCAATACAACAATTTCCCTCTCAGTGACAACACCAAAAATTTTATCATCACATCTTCATCCGTTATGTCATGGATGGTCGCCAAAGAGGCTACATCTTGAATATGCTCGTAAGCAGTTTTACCAGTACCATCATAGGTCACAAAAGCTTTCAAAGTAGCTTGAGGGACTAGATTTTGTGCCAATAAATAAAGGCTCCCAAACTATTCCATGCCAATAATTGCCTTGGTGGAGGATTCTGGGCCATTTGGACTAGTGTGTGTGGCTGAGGAGGTGGAAAACTAGTAGCAGTACTAGATGAACTTGAAGGAACAGAAAATACACCAACAATTTGTGAGGATGTTGTAGAGGACGTAAGTGGTGGGGAGACCAACTTAGGGTGTCCACTTAATTTTTGGTTGTCAAGTTCAAAAAACTCAACGAGATTTTCAAATTTTTTGGCCTTCAATCTTGTGATCATGAAGTATAGCTCTCACTGTCTCCACGTTCGAAGGCTTCTGGGTAGTGCTGAGTCACCAAATGTTTTAACTATACAACATGAAGGTGAACATTAAACCTCAATACTATTGAAAGTGAAACTTTTAGGGTCCCATCGAGCGTGCCAAAAATTGTTGGAACAGGTGGGTTTGTCAACTTGGAATAGTACTTGTCCCACCGATTATGGATCTTATTGAGACAAAGACAGTCTGTCCCACCAGGTGTGCCAAAAATTGTTGGTCACAAATATGCCTAAGTACAATATTTCATCACTTGTGCACCCTAGACTTGCCCAACATTGAAAGGCCGAGGGAAAAATAAAATTCCTTCAAACCGATCTCCAGAGAGGGCTGGCTCCCTTACTAAATTCTACACTGTTTGAAGACTAGGAATGCAGGAAAGAAATTGAAAAATAACTAAAAGAAAGGGAAATATAGCCACAGGCCAAAGCATAGAATTTGGGGCAGACTAACAGCAAAAATTCCACCAAGTTTTATAACATCATATAATAAAAGGAAAGCAATAGAATTTAACTCACACCTTTTTAGAGATAACCCCGGATTGCATTTCAAAATCTACTCACTAACTAGCAACGTTTGAATTCAGAATGCAGAATTCAAAACTTAATAGCAAGAGCATGAGCATAAACATAAATGATTTTAAAAAAAGAAGGAAATCACACACATAAGAATGCTTGAAAATTTTAGAAGCCAAGTCTCTTCTATTAATGCAGAGAACTTAGAGAGTTTTCTTGCAAAATATCTAACCTCCCCTTACAATAAGAATTTGATTAGTATTTATAGAGGTTTTCGCCTCTTTCATTAAATACATATGGAGGCAAAGTGTCGGCCACTCAGCCACCAATAGCAATAGCTTTCTCCTTGACCACAACAATGAACCAATGAGAAAATGCCAAATAAAATAACTGCTGATTTTATCACATGGCATATCAAGCTTCAACACAAATCATCGGTCCAATTTCAATCTCCATGGTGGCGCCTTGGAAATGCATGCCCACAAAGTGGTCGATGCCTCAAAAATGAACAATATTGCACTGGAATCAAGAGCACATGCTTAAACTTGGTAGCTTCAGCGATCATATCACCTCAAGAATTATCTTTATCAATATTAATCTCTTTTCAAGGAATATTTGCACCAAACTTCACCCAAAATTACATCCATAGGAAAAAGTGTTCAATGTGTGAAAACACTTAAAAAAGAAAAAACACTTTTCAATGTGGCACCAATGATTACAACGAAATTTCAATGTGGCACACTACAAAAAAATTCCAATGTGGCAAAAATGCCAACATTTTTGGCGGCTCATGAGGTATTCAGCTCGCCTGAATGTAATCGATTCCAGGCCTTTATTCATTGGGTACAGAGTTCCCACTTGCAGCTGCATCTGATGGTTAGCTACTTGTATCAGCTTCGTCTCGATTTTTGAGATGTGTTGCGGTGGATTCATATATCACAACTGCTTCAGCCCATCCATCTATGGTAATCGCCTCCCGAGATTTGAGAGTACCCACAAGATATCAAAAATTCTCAACCTTTTCTATATCAAGATGTTTGGCCCTTTGACTGAGCTCCAATAATCCAGATTCAATGCGAATGAACTCTCCCATTAATGGTAACACATGCTCTTCAGTGATGGGCTCCTCCAAATTATCAATATCCAAAGTATCCATCATGAAAACAGCCCATAATGTATCCAGGTCTTTCTTTGCTAGAATATTTCCTTGATCATCAACAAAACTAGGAAAACCATTAACTGCAAGTGTTTCAAAATAAACCAATAAAATACGTCTTTCATGCTCAAAGGTCTCTTGCAACTGACGAGCTTCTTTAATCAGATTCATCTTGGAGAAATAACTGCATAATGTGATTTTAGCATTCGCCCAAGCATGGGCTATATCACTCATTGGATGCATCTTGAGATTTATTTGAGTCATTGCTTGGATCTTCATGGCCATTTCCAATTTTGGCTCTAAATCTTGCTTCATGTTGTCTATTATAGTTCCACCATATGAAACAGCAGCCTAAACATCCTGAAGGAACAAGAGCACTAATGTAGCCTTGGTCACCATTTTCTTACAATTATTCAACATCTGACTGTGAGTTTCCTTAATCTTGTCCTTGGTGAGGGACACAAAGTGCATTGATTTTGCTACCAATTGATTCTGCAAATCTTGAATTTTTAGTTGTGCTTCCTGCTCAGCTTCCTGAAACTATGTAGCTATCTGCTTGCTCTCCGCTATGTCACTTTCCAAATGCATCACCTGTTGCTGCCACTGTTGAGATTCAAATTATGCTGCATCATATTTAGCCTATTGTTCCTCTAAGGCTTCCTCGAGCTTTTTGATTTTCTCTTCAGCTTAAATGAGAATATCCTTGTAATGTTCTGCCTACAAATAAATGGAACTTGATGCCTCTTGTATGGTGCTCATGTGCTCAACTGGATGCTTCTTTGTGAGGTCCTCAGTGATAGCTTGGTATGAATAGTCACTAGATGTCATTTCTCTTTGAGGTTTCTGAACCCAAGGAATCATGGTCACCGTGTGCTTCTCCATTGTTATGGGATCAAAAGTCACTTTCTTTACTGGTTGTGCCATGGCTAGTGAATCCTTTCTCCTATGATTCTTCCACCACCTAGATGAACTTTGTTGTGCCTTGCTGAGTTTTTCCACTATTGAGTGCTCAGGTAGCAACTCTATCTCAGAGACTAGTGGCTCCTCCATGGAAAAATTTGGGGAAGAGAAAAATAGCTTGTTGGGGATTGGATTCAACCATAGGAATGGAAGTGGATGGGATCTCAGCTATGCTTACTTTAAGAGGTGCTTGCGTGCTTATTGAAGAATGTGAAGGTATGGAAGATGAAATAGAGGGTAATGGAAGGGCAAATGGATTTGGGGCAGATGCAAATGAACTGAAGGCAAGAGAAAATGATGGAATGGGTGAAATTGAAGAAACACTAGTGACCTATGATTGTGGGACAGAAGTGGGAATGGGAGAGGTGGATGTGACGGGAGGTGAAGTAGACATAGGAACTGTGGATGAAAAAATAGTGGTCACCAAATGCTTATTAATGAGAGAAGAAGAAGTAAAATGCATACTTATGGACTCCTCTCCTTTTGTGCTTATGATCATTTGAGTCGATGGTAAACATTGTTGTATCACAATATTTTCTTCTCCTTTAGATTGTTCCTTCCCTATGTTCAGATCAACCGATGTCACCATTGAATCAGAGTGTGTTGGCTCAATTGCTTGTGATGAAGACTGTTTTATGCTCAGCGTAGAATTTGCTCCACTCCTAGGCTTCTTCGGTATGTGAGGGAAAGGAATTTCCATGGCTGAACTCCTTTTATTTTGTAGAAATTGCTCTTGCTCTTCCTCTTCAATAACAATCCTCTCTTTTTCCAATACCTCCACTTGTCCGATCATTTCTTGTTCTTTACCTGGACTACTAATACTTTTAGGAACCAAATTAGCAAATGAGAGGGGCTGATACTTCTCATAATTATCATCATAAATCTTTGAAAAAGAATCATCTATAGCCATCGAATATTTTGTTTTGAGCTTATTTTGATGAACTCTCATGATCCACCAATTGGAAATCTTTTCATCAGACCAATCAGGCAATTTGGTCTTCATTTTCTCAAACAAACCTTCAGGAGGAACCTATTCTGAGTGATTGGAAGGATCGTATTCAACCTCCATTTCATAAAAATCATGCCAAGGAGAAAGTGACATCATCTTCTCTACATGCCATTCAATGGCATGCCTTTCAGGATTGTTCCTTTGTCGCACAATATCTTCTCTAGGGCAATAATGAAATGTTTTTTCCTTGATGAAATTGGCAAAAATACCCAAAGGATCATACTTCCATCATTGGGGGAGCTCAACCAATCCATGATCATAGAGTATCTCAACAATCAGTTCATTCTGCCCACACTGAGTAACTGTGATATCACCAAACTTGAAAGGCATAACACGTATTTTTTTTCCTATTACCTGACCCATAGGTATCATTTATAAAATCACTTTGTCGGGCTACTTCCAAGGAAAAAATATGTTCAGTTGTAAAATATGGTAGCAAAAAAGGTTTACCAGTAAAACCATACACTCTAACTACCACGCCTTGGGTTAGTAAGAAAACATCACCTTTTTTTTGATCAACCACTTCCGCTTGTAGGGCCCGAGGCACTCTGTTGCATACTCCATACATTATCTCCAAAGCAGGTCCTAAAAACATTCTGTTGAAGTTATAATAGGACTCATTCTTGGACAAACTCTGAGTCCATGAGTATACTAGTAATGCTTTTCCTGCTTCATCTGTCTTATTTATTGCTACAAAAGAAAAACAAGAGTGCATATGGTAGAAAAAATACCATGTCAAGAGGGAACAATGCCTAAAGGTAAGATCTTCTCCATTTTGTACCTTTCTCAATTATGAATGTATCCTCATTTCTAAGAAACTTGCCCAATCAAAGAAAATTGAATTTGGAGTTGCTGTCATGATAGTTGGAGCATAAAACCTTGGCTGTGAAATGAATTGCACCAATGATGCTTGCCACTTTTGTACTGCAAAATTTGAAGATAATCCTGTTAGCCATGCTATAATTGAATACAAATATGGGATCTTGAAACTTTTCAATGGTGTCGGAATTTTTGGCAACTCTCCCAATATTGGGGTCTTTAATAATTGGCTCTCCATGAACTGCCGCATCTGAATGGTAGGTTGATACCTCTCCTCCTCCTCCTTAAAACTAATTTTTTTTAATGTAGCAGAAGATGAAAGTTGTGCACCGCAAGCAAACGCATCATGTATGGAACTAGCCGAGATACTAAACAATACTTCTCCATGGGCATTTTGGGCAATTATTACAGTAGTGTTGTAGCATTGTGCAATTTCCTAGATCAGCTCAGGACATGGATGCATAGGTGTACACAAGTACCAAGAGAGATGAGAATGAAATGCTATAGTACGGGGACTCCCAGCAGACATATGTTGTGCAGCAAACTCAGCATCTAGATGCAGTATTTCTACTCCCTTGTTGGTGATATTGCAATCTTTAATCTGTCCCAAGTGATCATCATAAGGTTTCAGTTCCATATCTTCAACCTTTTCTTCTCGAGCTCTTCGCGGCTTCTTAACGATCTCAGGCCTTTTTTGTACATTCACCTTCTTGGCCTCTACAGTTTTCCTCCCCATATTCAACTTCCTTTGAATATGCAGCAACAAACAACAAACCCTGGAGCAAAAGGGATTCACAAGACTTCGATATAGGAACCCAGCAAATGCTTTGAAAACAAAAGGATGGGCCTCATTTTTATAAATCCATACACATTCGTTGGAAAGCTTTCTAATTTCATGGGCACTGCATGCATTCCAATGATGCTTTTATTTTATTTTATTTATGCTTCTCACCACTTCTTGAAATGCGAGAAGTGGTAGTTTTTTCTTTTTTTTTTAGAAAGTGTAATGAGTGAGCGGAGTGAGAAATGTTAATGAGCGGAATTTACGGATAGTGCAGCACGGAGAAGGGGGGTGCATGGGAAAAAAGACAAGCAAAAGGATTTAAATGCATAATGGTTTTTCTTATTTTAGTATCATTGTTTTTTTTTTTTTTTTGGAATGGAAGCGGGAAGGATGGAAAAGCGAACGAGGAATGAGCTTTCTGGAAAAGAGAAAAGCGAAGCAGAGGACGGGTTGTTTTTGCTTTTTGAAGAGATTATTTTTTATTTTTTATTTTTTTTAAAAAATGGCCGAAATGGTTTATTCGGGGGACGAAATGGGAATTTTGGGACCTGAAATAGTGTTTTCGGGCGTTCGAAATGAGTATTTCGGAAGGATAATGAAGACTGCGATCAGGGAGTGGTGGAAGACATGTATATTGTCAGGTCCGAAAGGGCTTTTTCGGGACTCGAAACACTATTTTGGGGACCTGAAAAGGCTATTTCGGGGGGAAAAGGAAGAAATTTTGGGCATGCATGAGCACATTAATTTTTTTTTTTTTAAATAATGGAAGGGGGATGGAATGGGAATTTCGGGACCCGAAATAGTGTTTTCGGGGACCCGAAAAGGCTATTTGGGGCAGGAGAAAAACGAGCTCGGGAAGCATGCAATTTTTTATTAATTATATATATATATATATATATATATATATATATATATATATATATTTTTTTTTTTTTTTTTTTTTTTTTTTTTTTTTGGTTGACTAGTCAAAGGGTGAGAGGGAAGGCTTTCGGGATCCCGAAAACACTATTTCGGGATCCAAAAAGGGCATTTCGGGCATGAAGGAACGGGAGGGACGAAATGAAGGTTTTATAATATTTTATTTGAAGTCCGAAAAGGGTATTTCGGAGGCCCGAAAAAGGAATTTCGGGTATTTCAGAGGCCCGAAAAAGGAATTTCAAGTTGTCTTTTTTTATTTTAAAAAAGGGTTTGGGAGGGAAAATTCAAATTTCAGAATTTGAATTTTGAATTGAGCATGGAGGGAGGGGAGAGTTTTTTTTTATCATTTATTTATTTTTTTAAATATCTTGCATGGGGGAGTTGGGGAAAAAAAAAAAATGCAGCCAAAATCCCAAAAACAAGGGTTCCAAGGTAAGGCCATGTTATAGAGCGAAAAGCAAGGAAAATGCAAGCCTTTGCTTTTTTTTTTTTACACCTCCAGAACCTTGGACCCCCTAAACACCTCATCCAACTTGATTTTTTTGGTTTTCAAGTTTTTAAAGAACTCCCTAGTTAAGCATAACCTTCCTAGAGTAGTACTCGGATGGGTGACCTCCTGGGAAGTCTCGGGCTCTGCACACTTTTTCATTTTTTTTTACTGATAATAGGCCTTCAAATGAAGACCATTAACTGGAATTAACTAACAGTGCATGACCATCCATATATTGCAAATAAAAAGAATTAACTTGATTGGCACCTATGATTTGAAATGGACCTTCCCATATTGCCTTGAACTTGTGATGTTTACTAGGCTTTGATTTCTTTTCATTCCACTTCAATACAAGATCGCCAACCTTAAAAATCCTTTCAAAGACCTTTCTATCGAACCATTTCTTTGTCATCTCAGCATGTTCTATAAAATCTTGGTATGATTTCTCCCGTTCTTCTTCCAACTGTAAAAGTTGAGCTAATCTCATGTTCATAGAATCAGATTCATCATCCTCATCATCAATCAAATGCCAAGTCTGGAGGGCCGGTAATTCAATATGAATTGGCAAAACCACTTCTTTATCGTATACCAATGAATAAGGGGATGTCTTGATAGATATTTTGAACGATATGCGATTAGCCCACAATGCTTGATTCAAAAGGAGGTGCCAGCTCCGCTTATTGTCGCCAAGGGTCCTCTTCAAAATTTGAAGCAAATTCTTGTTTGTAGATTCGGCCAAGCCATTCCCCTGTGGATAATAATTAGATGAAGTTTTCAAATAAATTATGTACTTACCCACAAATTCACTGATTTTGGCACCTATGAAAGGAGTTCCATTATCTGTTATAATCGCATCTAGGATACCAAAGCGAGTGATCAACCCCTCAAGAAAAGTGATGACCATGGCTTGATCCACCTTTTTAGTTGGAATTGCTTTAGTCCATCTAGTGAAATAGTCGGTTGCAGTCAAGATGTACTTGTGACCAGCAGATGAGTTAGGATCAATGACCCCGATAAAGTCTAGGCCCCATTTCTAAAATGGTACTTCTACTTGAATCGGGTGAAGAGGTAATGATGCATTCCTGGTTCTACCGATGTATCTTTGACACTTATCACATTTTTGACTAACTTTGAAGGCATCTACAAAAAGAGTAGGCCAAAAATAGCCTGCTCGAATAATATTTAATGCCATGGGTCTACCTGCATAATGACCTCCTGATAATCCATAATGGAATTCTTCTAAAATTTTCTCCTTCTCTAATTCTTTGACACATCTAAGAAGAACCCCATCAATATTCTTATGAAACAAGCCATTTGGCAGCAAGACATACTTGAGGGCTTGCAGTCTAAATATTCTTCTCTGTGAGGCATTCAGATGTGAAGGACATTTCCCAGAATAAAAATATTCAATCAGCTCCTCTGTCCAATCTTGATCCACTATAGAATGATTGTCAAAATTACAATTATCTACTACATCCTCATACTCATGAATTGTGGATCCAGAGGAAGCATTCTTTGCAAGATCTTGGCACAATGCTCGACCTCGAACAAGTTTGGTTGGTTGGATCTCAACATCAAATTCTTGAATTTTAGAAACCCATCCAACTCTCCTATCTCCAAGTTCTCCTTGTATGATAAAATTTTGGACATCTGGATGAACAACATAAACTATTGTTTTACTTTGTGAAACAAAGTTCCAAAATTTCTTCAGATATTTCATTACCGCATACACTTGTTTCTCAATGAAGTTATACTTCTCTTGATGTGGTTGGATGACTTGTCTTAGGAAAGCAATCGGACGTTCATTTTCATCATCTCCCTTCTATGTAAGCACCGCTGCATAAGCTTCTTGTTCACCAACAACATAAAGGATAAAATCCTTGGAATAATCAAGGTTCACTAGGACCGGAGCTTGAGTGATCCTTTCTTTGATCTCCTCAAATGATTGCTTCCTCTGCTCGGTCCATTTAAATTTAGCATTTTTCTTTAAAAGCTTTGCCATTGGCCTTATTACTTGAGTGAAATCTACAACAAACTTTCAAACAAAATTAATTTTCCCAAAAAAATATTGCAAATCCTTCTTATTGGCTGGAAATTGAAGTTTCAAAAGATCTTGGGCCCTAGCTGGATCAATAGCTAGGCCATTTTCTAAAATTACATGTCCTAGGAGCTTTCCCTCCTTTAAAAACAAAATTGACTTTTTTGGATTAATAGATATGCCAAATTCTTGACATTTTTCAAATACCTGCCTTAAATGAGATTCGTGCTCCTCCCTATTGTGAGAAAAAATAGTCATATCATCCAAATAAATCACAATAATATGATTTAAAAACTCACCAAAAGCCACATCCATTACCCTTTGAAAATTTGCGCTAGCATTTGAGAGTCCAAACGACATTCGTTGGTAAGCAAAGGTTCCCCATTTTGTGGTGAATGTTGTTTTATGTTGGTCCTCATCCTTGACCCAAATCTGGTTATACCCAGAGAATCCATCCAACAAAGAGAATATCTAAGCTCCCACAACCACATGAAGAATCTGGTCAATCTAAGGCAGAGGATAATGATCTTTTAGCGAGGCTTGATTCAAATTTTTAAAATCAACACATAGGCAAATATCTCCATTCTTTTTTTGTACTGGGACTAGATTTGCCACCCAAGTTGAATGCTTGATGGGGTAAATGATTTTAGAATCCAACATTTTAAGAAGCTTCGCCTTCATCAGTACTTCAATATTGGGATTAACTGGTCTCTGCTTTTTTCTGAAGGGTTTCACCCCATGATGCAACTTAATAGTATGTTGTATTACATCTTTGTTATATCCCTTCAAATCATGGTAACTCCAAGCAACTATGTTAGGAAATTCATGACATAAATCTCTGATTTGTTCTAACTCCTCGGGAGTACAATTTGTCCCAATATTTATCAATTTTTGGGGACCTAACTCCAGTTCAGTATACTCCTTCTCATCTACTTTGATCCTATGCTTCTCTGCCCTATCATTTTTATCAAAAAGGATTTCAAGTGTAATCAATACTTTTGGGATATGATTATTCCTTAGTTGAATAAGCCCTTTGGATTCCTCCTCATCAAGCGTTTTCTCTTCCACACTCACTTCTCTTATCAAAAAATTTACAATCTGCTCATCACTTTTGAATACTTGCCAATACATGTTCTTTTCCGGGACCGAAGGTCTGTAAACTAACCTTACGGTCTTAGGTTTCCTCACTACATGCTCAATCGAAGAGAAGTTTGCTCCAAGAGATGCTAGAAGATCAGCATGCTTATTCAGCTCTCATGAAATGGATTGAATATTCAATGTTGTGAAATCCTCAAACAGGTCCCAAACTTTGTTGTGGTACGCCTTGAGATAATGCTGCTTGGAGATGCACTTGTTCGTTACTTGATTCACAATTAATTCAGAGACAAAATCTGTAATTATTCAATCCGTAATTTTTTTGCCTTCTTCAAACCTAGGCACAACACTTCATACTCAGCAACATTGTTAGTACAACTCTAGGTCAGTCAATATGAATATGTTTTTTGTAGTCCAGAGGGAGAAATAAGAACAATCCCTACTCCCACACCATTTTTACATCTTACTCCATCAAAATACAACTTCCATAATTGATCTTGATCAAGAGGCATCTTTATTTCAACCTCTTCAGGCTTTGTAATTGAGTAACAACCAATTTCAATTTCCATCATGGCATTAAAATCGAGCATTGAAAACTCATCCTCTAAGCGAAGCTCATCTAGGACTTCATCCATCAAATCAAGATTTCCAATTCTTCAGTTATCATGTTGACAGAATGTGTGGACTTTTCTTCTTCTTCCATCTTCTCTATATGAAAAGTAGAAGGCTTATCATTGTAGATCCGGATTCTTCTTCCTTTGCAAGGAATCTCCAAGTGAGAATAATCTAGAGAAAGGTAGCCTCTCAGCTTGGCAGTGAATTCTCTTGACAAACACATACTGAAATATGGTTCCAAATCAACCACAACTACCTCCTAAATTACTGTAATTTAAGGCATACTATGTAGAACAATAGGAATATCCTTGATTACACCCACTATTTTCATGGGAGTCCCGTCAAAATGCAAGACACCAAGGCTACTTCTTGTATAGTTCATACCCATGACTTCACAAACTGCATTTGGCATGACAGTTGTCGCAGCACCAGAATCAATCATGCAGTTGTGCACTATCCAACCCTCCATCCTGAGTGACAAATAAAATGGGGGTGGTCTATTTTTTCCAATGGCTAAATTAGTTAATGTTTGAGAAAAAATTGTCTGGGTAGGATTCTTCTCATTATATTTCATAGACTTCAATGATTCTTGTAACAAATCAACTTGCCCAGGTAATTGTAATGCATCATAGAGACTAACCTTTGATAGAATCTTCTTCAATTCTTCAACAATATTGTATGTAGATGCACCAGACTCCCTCTTTTCAACAGTGGCTTCATATTTGCTCCGATATTGCTGAGTGGCTTCTACCCTCAGTATTTTAGTCAAAGATGGGTACTTGAGCTTTTCTCTGGCTTGTTCCTCTATTTCAGCTCTTGCCTACGAAGCTGAGGCTTTTTCTTGCAATCTTTCCTTTTCTCGTGGTGGCAAAATATCTTTTAATAGAATAGGTGAATCTGGATTTGGTATTGAAGCAGGAGCTTTCACTTGTACTTGTTTCTTCTCATTTTGCATCTTTGGATCAACCGGTACCCTTAATGGTTCCATCTCTGCTGGATCTACCGTGACAGGCTTCTTCCCAAGTCTCGTGAGAACTAAGACTTGTTCTTCAGATGGAACCATAAAATTATGATCTACCTCAGTAATCATGTTAACTTGTCCTCCAGAAGAGCTTGCGGCCAATTTTTGTACATAGTTTGAATGAACCATACAAGTCTCCTCACCGTGTGGATCATTACATGTAGAGCACCAATATGTTCTTTCTGCAGGGCCAACTTCCTCATTCGTCAACACAGTCGGGTTCTTCTTAGGAATTTTGCTTGTCGAAGCCGCTTGTTCTCTAGTGATTTGCGGAGGTTGAAATCTCCTGGGTTGGAAATCTCTCTTGGCCTGCTTTCTTTCAATAATTGTGATTTTATTTCCCATTGATCTTATAGCTGAATTAGAAGATTTTACCTCTTGTAATAGTGTTATGTAAGGATCAGGATTTGAGGGCGCAGGAGGTGCCAGTAGAGGTAGAGGTGCTGGCAGTGTAGCCAATGCCGGGAATGAAGTTGGAGCTGGTAATTGCAGAATGCTTGGTGTAGGCAATTATGGAATAGTTGGAGCAAGGATTTGGGAAACTAGAATGGGTGCAATCTGAGGCGCACTTGAGCTCCATGATGGAATAGGATACATGGAAGGCATAGGATGTGAAAATGAACTAGAATACAAATGCTGAGGAAGATCAGGTAAGATAGGCATTATTACCTTTGGGGGAAGCCTACCTATGGAAATCAAGTCTGCTTCTACCTTTTACGCTTGTTCAAACAGCTCTGGGAATGTAGTCATGTTGGACTGTCGGATAGCCAAGCCAATGTCTATGTTAAAAGATCTGAGATAATAGAATGTAGCTTGCTCATGAGTGGGCCAAAGACCTTCATGAACTCTCTGCTAGCTTCTGGTAAATATGACATTGAAGTCCACTATCTCCTCCTATAGATGCATTTGAATTGCATTAAATTGATGCAACAAGGAAAATGGATTGACTTGTTCATGAATTTTTTTGATTAACAACTCTCCTAATTGATCCCATGATGCAATAATGCCTGGTTGCAACGATCAGTACCAATACAACAATTTCCCTCTCAGTGACAACACCAACAATTTTATCATCACATCTTCATTCGTTATGTCATGGATGGTCGCCAAAGAGGCTACATCTTGAATATGCTCATAAGCGGTTTTACCAGTACCATCATAGGTCAAAAAAGCTTTCAAAGCAGCTTGAGGGACTGGATTTTGTGCTAGTAAATTCAAGGCTCCCGAACTATTCCATGTTGAGAACTGCATTGGTGGAGGATTCTAGGCCATTTGGACTGGTGTGTGTGGCTGAGGAGGTGGAAAAATAGTAGCAGTACTAGATGAACTTGAAGGAACAGAAAATACACCAAAAATTTGTGAGGATGTTGCAGAGGACGTAAGTGGTGGGGAAACCAACTTAGGGTGTCCACTTAATTTTTGGTTGTCAAGTTCAAAAAACTCAACGGGATTTTCAAATTTTTTGGCCTTCGATCTTGTGATCATGAAGTATAGCTCTCATTGTCTCTACGTTCAGAGGCTTCTGGGTAGTGTTGAGTCGCCAAATGTTCTAACTATACAGCATGAAGGCGAACATTAAACCTCAATACTATTGAAAGTGAAACTTTTAGGGTCCCACCGAGCGTGCCAAAAACTATTGGCACAAGTGGGTTTGTCAACTTGGAATAGTACTTGTCCCATTGATTATGGATCTTATTGAGACAGAGACAGTCTGTCCCATCGGGTGTGCCAAAAATTGTTGGTCACAAATCTGCCTAAGTACAATATTTCATCACTTGTGCACCCTAGACTCGACCAACATTGAAAGGCCAAGGGAAAAAGAAAATTCCTTCAAACTGATCTCCAGAGAGGGTTGGATCCCTTACTAAATTCTACATTGTTTGAAGACTAGGAATGCAAGAAAGAAATTGAAAAATAACTGAAAGAAAGGGTAATATAGCCATAGGCCGAAGCATTGAATTTGGGGCAAACTAATAGCAAAAATTCCACCAAGATTTATAACAACATATAATAAAAGGAAAGCAGAAAAATTTAACTCACACCTTTGTAGATATAACCCTTGGATTGCATTTCAAAATATACTCACTAACCAGCAATGTTTGAATTCAAAATGCAAAATTCAAAACTTAACAGCAAGAGCATGAGCATAAACACAAATGATTTTTAAAAAAGAAGGAAATCACACACATAAGAATACTTGCAAATTTTAGAAGCCAAGTATCTTCTATTGATGGAGAGAACTTAGAGAGTTTTCTTGCAAAATATCTAACCTCCCTTTACAACAAGAATTTGATTAGTATTTATAGAGGTTTTCGCCTCTTTCATTAAATACATGTGGAGGCAAAGTGTCAACCACTCAGCCACCAATAGCAACAACTTTTTCCTCGACCACAACAATGAACCAATGAGAAAATGCCAAATAAAATAACTACTGATTTTATCACATGGCATATCAAGCTTCAGTACAAATCATCGGTCCAGTTTCAATCTCCATGGTGGCACCTTGGAAATGCATGCCCACGAAGTGGGCGATGCCTCAAAAATGAACAATATTGCATTGGAATCAAGAGAACATGCTTAAAATTGGTAGCTTCAGTGATCATATCACCTCAAGAATTATCTTTATCAATATTAATCTCTTTTCAAGGAATATTTGCACCAAACTTCACCCAAAATTACATCCATAGGAAAAAGTGTTCAATGTGTGAAAACACTTAAAAAAGAAAAAAACACTTTTCAATGTGGCACCAATGATTACAACAAAATGTCAATGTGGCACACTACAACAAAATTCCAATGTGGCAAAAATGCCAACAGAACCCTGGTCCAAGATCTTATCGACAAGGGGGTATTTTCCATTGAAATTCCACTCATCACATACAATCAAAACCCTGGTAGTCAATAGAACCATTTTGGGGATACTCAAGGCATCACACCTTCCCCATGTTCATCAAGCATAAAACATTGTTGGGATACTCAAGTTATCGCACCTTCCCCTTGCTCACCAATCACCAAAAAATTTGGGGATGATTAAGGTATCACACCTTCCCCATCCAAAAAAAAACTCCAAAGGGGTATCCCTTTGATAAACTCCATTCAAAAGGCCCCAAAGGAACCTAACCCCTTTGGTCAAAACTCATCTCCAAATGCTCCAAGGGAGGCACCCCTTTGTTCAAATTAGTTCAAAAGGATCCAAGGGAATTGAAACTCCTTTGGTCAAATACAATTCAAAAGGCTCCAAAGGAACCAAACCCATTTGGTCACATTTTAGTTCAAAAACACCTAAAACAAAAAGAAAAAGAAAAAATAATAATAAATATAAAACACAAAAACATGTTCATACACATTGTATTAATAATACATCGAATTCACAATCCCACTTTCATTGCATTCGCATATTCCACTTCCATTGCATTTGCATATTTGTATTATTTGGATCCATTCATGTTGCTTACCATATTATGGGTACCTACGATCTAGCATTAGTCCAATTTTGCCATCTAAAACCATGTCAACAATTTTTTTTTTTTAAATAGCTACAATAAAATCCCATAGCACTTCATTTCTTTGGTGGTCTTTGGTTTAAGGAATCTCTAGGTTTTTTTGATCACTCAACCACTCATAGTGTTTTAAGCTACCTCCAAAAAACATGTTGAGTTATTTTAGAACCATTAATTATGTGTATGGAGCAAGGCACGATAAAATAATGACTTGCAATATGTCATTCAAATTCGGCAACATAGAGGTGAACCAAGCTGGGCAGAACCAGCTACTCATAGAGTCACTTCAAGACCTGGGGCTAATATAAGTGCCGCAATACTGGAGATATGACCTATCAAGAAAATTTATAGAAATTATCTAGGCCAAGACCTTTCATTGTTGTCCACAACCAGATATCCTGGAAAATCATAACAATTTTGATGGACATGATTTAGAGTGGCACATTGAATATATGATGGTGCTTCCTCCATGGCATAAATTTTATGAGCAAGATATTGAATACAACCCAGCATTGCATAGAGACCACATTCCTTCGTCAGGGCTATTTTACCAAATGAAATAACAATTGCCATGGACCGAAGAGAAAATTATAAATTGGTGGATAATACGGGTCCATAGGGAAAAAATTACATCACCTTATGGGTTGAATATTGATGGGGCATTTTTGGAGCCATACGATGAATTTGTAAATATCTATCAACCCATCACTTTTACCAAAGTCATGCCTCAAATTTTTCAACATTCTGACAACAGTGGAGCATGGCAAGAGAAGAGCGTCCAACAACTAAGGAAGAGACACCTAAGGAAGAAGAACAACAATATGTGTTTCAATGAAGGTCATAACGGTCAAAGTGAAAAGTAGATGAGGCACCTTTGTTGGAGAAGCAGATTGTTCGAGAAGCACTTCCATTTTTGAAAGTTACGAAGAAGCCAAGGATTTGTACTACTTCCTCATCTACTATTACAATTTTAACTATTGTAGTTTCTATAGTTGTAGTTGTTGCAATGATTGTTAATTCACATCTGTTGGAGATAGCTGCTTCGATTAAAATTGCTCAAATGTTTTTGTAGACACCAAAATATAGCATTTACATTTCACCACATAATTCTACATAATAAAATATATGCCTAGGTATATCAAAAAAACTGCAAAACAACTCCAAGAAATAAGTTATCTCTTTAAAGTCCACTCATTACATCCAATCAAAACCTTGGTAGTCAAAAGAACTATTTTTGGGATACTCAATGCATCACACCTTCCCCATGATCACCAATCATAAAACATAGTGGGCATACTCAAGGTATCGCACCTTTCCCATGCTCACCAATCCCCAAACAATTTGGGGATGATTAAGGTGTCACACCTTCCCCATCCAAAGAAAAAAAACTATAATAAAACCCCATAGCACTTCATTTATTTGGTGGTCTCTGGTTTAAGGAATCTCTAGGTGTTTTCGGTCACTCATCCACTCCTAGTATTTTAAGCAACCTCTGAAAAACATGTCAAGTTCTTTTAGGACCATTGCACATGTATACACTAAGTAAATCTTAAGTATCAGTAATTGATTTCAAAAACATCCTCGACCCAAACACAACTTCACATCTTAAAAACATCTTGTGTCAAATAGGGCTAACACCATACTTGGTAGGAACCTCGAAGTGAAAAGGGTCATCCTTGCTCATCTCATTATGCAACATAGTCCATGAAAATAGTGGTTTTATCCACTATCATAGTTGCTACAAATTCAAAATATAGATTAGTAAGGATAGGGTACAATTCTCATCACACTTGGGTTGAGAATACGATTTCCCAAAGCTCTAAATATTTTACATCACACACCGCTAATTAATTGGGTTGTACGGATTGTACTACATTTCCAGTCAGACGATTAAATAGTCATCCATAAAACTCAATAAATGAAAAACAAAAATCATGGACTATGGAGTCAGCCTCCACCGAAGCTATAGATGCTTGACTGGCAGTGGAGTATGCTCATGCATGGTGACATGTATCTTTTAAAAAGAGACCTCTGACCACTCATACGGACAAGCTAGCTTCTTGGTTCCAATCATAATAGGTTTACCCAATTTACTCAATATGAGTTAATGAACTCACTTGCACACACACTGGTTCTTGATGGTTTCAGGTCATTACCATGATGTTGATTTGGTAAATGAATTCACTGCATACACATTTGGTCCTAGAATAATTAGGCAGTTTTAGTGAGTTTGTTTGAGATCACGAGGATGTTTGAGTCTTTGAAAAACAACTCTAGATCATTTTTCCCTAAGGCAAACAATTCCATAAGAAATTTTAGATTCCATAGCATCATCATATTGCCACACATATATCATACTACATTTCATTCTATAAATTGTGGTCAAACCATCGTATCGTATTGGTGCCCCTGATTAAGAAATAAAGGCAAAATTTTGCTAAAAAATGGTCCATAACTTATTTGAATGACAATTAATAAGGTAAAAACCTTCATTCATTTGCATACATCACCACCAATTGCATTCATTCATAAGCACATTCATTTCATCACATGCACCCAAAAAAAAATCAAACAATCCATCACTACACATGTACATAAAAAATCATGAAAACACCAACAAGGGGAGTTCAAGGTCTTACACCTTCCCTAATAATTACATCAAGTAGTCAAGCAACTTGGGGGTTCAAAGTCTCACACCTACCCCAATGATCACATTAAACATTCACATTTCAAATCATCTGCTAGGTTCAAAAGGTTGCACCCTTTTGTCAAAGGTTGTGCACTTTGCCTCGCATTCACAAACACAATGCATCCAATTCCATTTAGATCCTTGAGTGAAACTTGTATCTAGTGATATACTCTAGTCACCTTGTGGTTGCAACGATTGGTTATCCATGAAATTTAGTAGGATGAGTAGATTACCATAAGGACACTTGCAATTATAGCAATGTAAAAGGCTCCAAAGGAACCAAGCTCCATTGGTCAAATTCACTTCAAAAATCCCTAAAGGAAACAAAACTCCTTTGGTCAATTCAATTCAAAAGGCTCCAAAGACACCAACCCTTTGGTCAAATAAATCCAAAAAAAAAATATCCAAAGATAACACAATTCCTTTGGTCAAATTCAATCTCAACAAGGCCTTCGAAAGAATCAAAATACTATAATCTCAACTCCCTAAAAAAGCCATGCGGCTGGACTGCTCCATGGGATAGAGAGGTACATTTCCTTCTTTCACTTAGCCTTAACTGATCCTTGTATCTAGTGATTTACTCTAGCACCCTAGCAGTTGTAGTGATTGGCTATCCATACAATCAGATAGGAGGAGTAGATTACCACAAGGAGAATTATCATTAAAAAAATTCAAAAATCCCCAAAGGCATAAACCCCTTTGGTCAAATAAATCCAAAATGCTCCAAAGGTACTCAAATTCATTTGGTCAAAAAAAAATCAATCATCAAAACATAAAAACACGAAAAAAAATATCTTGTGCTTTCTTTCCATTTCAAAAACATCAAAACACCAAAAATATTTCCATGCATCTTTTGTCATACAAAAACATAAAAACACCAAAATATTTCCATGCATCTTTTGTCATACAAAAACATAAAACAAAAATATTTCCATGCATCTTTTGTCATACAAAAACATAAAACCAAAAATATTTCCATGCATATTTTTTCATAAAAATGAAAAAGCACCAAAACAATTTCCATGCATCTATTGTCATACCAAAAAAAACACAAAAAAATCATGCATTCTACAACACAAGCTTGAAAATACACCAATGGAAAATTAAAAAAAAATATAATCTTTGAGCAAATTTACCTATGCTTTATTTATAGGGTACACTTCAGCTACCGAAGTAAACATAGTAAATTCTCAAGGTGGATTCGGGAGGAGTTGTGCTTTGCTTACTTTGGTGAGCACTATTCTCGATTCTTAATGGTACTTGAATATAATTCACTGTGAAATCACTTTTGGAAAGTGTGCCTTTCTTTCTATGTTACGCATTTGAAAAACGTACCTTGACTATTGAAACTATCTCAAAAAAATAAATCACCACCCGAGGACCAATGAGCACTGCTGTTTTTGCTAGTGTGAAATCTCACTCCTCGGGAACACCAAATCTCCTCCCAATGCAAAACTAGATGCATGCCTTAAATTAATGGCTCTGAAAATACGTCATTGATATGTATGCACATTTCTTAAAATCTGCCACGCATCTGAGGGCAAAAATGCTTTGGGAGGGTGCTTTTAAAAATTCGATTTCACTTAAAAAATCATCATTATTCCAAAAATGCAATGAACGGCGAAAACACTTTTGGGGCACTCTTGATTCCTTCTTATTTCACTTCTGAAAATCTCTTCAACCTGCTTGATTCAATTTTATGGAAAATACACTCCTTTTAAACAATTTCTTGCCTTTAATTTTTGCCTCATGTCTAGAAAAAACATCTTTAAAACTGATTTTTTTTTTATTTTCTTTCCCTTTTAATTCACTTTCATGAAATATAAAAATAAAATCAAATTCTCTAAAAGAACGCTTTAATGCATACTTCTCTTATATCCATATATATATGCAAAAATATTTCAATAAAAACATTGCTTTTCTTTTTCCTCCATTTCACCTTTTAATTCATTCATCTAAAAAAACTGAAGTGCACCCCTCTTTTTAAAATTTTCATTTAATATGTTTACCCTAGTGAGGGGCAAACCAAGGTTTCACCCTTTATTTTAGGTGAAATCTCCTTTTACCACTTTGTTTTCATTGACTTTGGTGCTTTTCTCATCTACTTCTTTCATCATTTTTAACACATGCATTCGCCCTCACTGGCAGGTGAACAGGAATTTCACCCCTTCATGAGGTGAAATAATTTCTCATTTGCCACACTTATTAATTTTGAAACCTAGTTCCACACCCTGTTACACATTGCGTTTTTCTTCCATGAGGCATCAACTAATGGAAATTTGACATGAAAGAGCTTTCGAAAAACCTTTTTCAATCAGGGAAAGCAGAGACTCTATAACCCTTTTAAATTAAAATCTATTACATGGTGTATTTTTGTCTCGACAAAGATGAATGGGAGTTTCACGAAACCTCTTTTTGTTTTTTTGTTCAAAAATCTTAATGTCCTCTATATGAGTTCACCCCATAAGGAGGCAAATGAGACCCTCACCCTTCCCTTAGGGCGAAATCTCTTAGGTGCTTGTCTTTTGTCCTTATACCTTCACTATGGATGCTTTCTTAAATATTTTTCTCCTTTTAATTTTGAAGAAGTGCAAAGTGGAGCACCACTTTAAATATCAGAGCCTTTGAACCTGCTCAAAACTTATACGAAACTCACAACATGCCTCTTGAGAATTACTTTGGGGTGAAATCTATTTTCAAAGAGAGAAAACATAGAGCAAAATTTTCCTTGAGGCAAGCTCATCATTTTCTAGTAAATCCAACCTCGTAATTATTTTATTTATTTATTTTTTAGAAGCAATATGGGGAACAATAAAAATACTTGCAAATAGAAATATGTTCATATTTACACAGTCGTACCTCTTGATCTAATAATTGAAAGTAGGCCTTCAAATGAAGATTGTTTATTGGAATTGGAAGATCCCCACCATCCATATCTCGAAGATAATATGCATTCACAAAATTTATTGTAGAAATCTAAAATGGACCTTCCCAGATCATATCGAACTTATGGTGTTTCCATGGCTTGGCTTTTTTCTCGTTCCATTTGAGGACTAGACCACCCACCTGAAACCTACGCTCTATTGTCTTCTTTCCAAACCACTTCTGTGTCACTTTAGTGTGTTTGGTGAAAGCCTCATACGTCTTTTCTCTCTCCTCCTCTAGTTGTAGAAACTGAGCTAGCCTTGTTCTCATTGGATCAAACTCATCATCTTCATCTCTGAACAACGACAATGTTTGGAGGATGGGTAGCTCAATGTGAGTGGGCAAAACCACTTCTTTCCTATACACCAAGGAGTAAGGGGAGGTTTTAATAGACTTATTTACTAATATTCAATATTCCCATAGAGCATAATTTAGCAATAAGTGGCAACTTCTTTTGTTTTTTTCCATGGCTTCGTGTACTGGTGTTCGTCATAAAAAATCACGTCCAATTTTTAAGTCAAATTCGACCCATTTTAACAAAAAATCCAAATTTGATAAGGCAACAACACCAAATGTAACACAACAATGGAGTATTCCTAGTGGGAAGGTTTTTTACAGAGGTAAGAATGATTCCTAGGTTAAGTCTACCAAATCGAACGGTCTTCTAATTCCCCGAATGACCCATGTACGATCTATTAATTGCTTGTATGGACCTCAAATACATACACTATACGATCTAAGATAATACAGTGACCAACATGGTATGATCTTAAACTCAAAAAAATTGACGAATGCCATTTTGGAGGCTGTCATACACATTTTTATAATCGTTCAAGACGATTTACCAAAATTGCCAAATTAGGTAAGTTCCTGTCAATCACCTATTTTACAAAATTGGGTAATAACTCTTAGTACGATTTGTACGATGAATGATATGTATGATCCAAAGGTACATTAGGATGTTAATTACTATACTCTTCTACTCCAATCTCTCTCCAGGATGTTTTGTAAAGGTTTAACAACCTAAACAAGATAGTTTTATTCTCAAGCAAAACGTCTAATCCAGACTAGTGAGAGATTCCATCCAAGCAATTATGACCAAAAATTATATAGTCTGCTTCAATACATATTTACCAACATCCTCATACTCCTAGATCATTCTCCATGATTCCACCAGTAAAAATCTACTCACAAAGTTGCAACAAATCCTACAACTAACATATAACAGTAAGGAAGAAAATAAATTCCACAATGATCATACACAATACATCAACCATACACAACAGGATCGTACACTATCATCCACAATGTCTATTATTATCATTAATGTTGGTAATTTTGGGTTTGAGATCCTAGCTTCTTGTCTATGAGTTTTCATTGATGTCAAAAGGAAATGACATTAATGTTAAGAGGATGTGTTGGCTTCAAAGGTGAAAGATTCCAAGAGAATCTTTTTAAGAGAATCCGGAGAGATTCCATTGGCAATGGTTTTTATTAAAACCAATGGAGGTTCTCTTTATTATTTATTTAATTATTATTTAAAACCCTTCAAGGTTTTAATTAATTAATTATTTAATTAATTAAGGGAGAAATTATTTTTAATTTATTAAAAATACTTTAAGGGTTTTTAAACCCTTTAGAAAGCAAATTTTGATTAAATTCGAAATTACTTTTCTTTGTAGCCGACGTGTTCTAAAGTCCACGTATGGACTATAAATATGAGAAGGTTCCTAAGGTTAAACTCAATTGGAAAATGGAAGGCAATTAATTGGTTTGGCTGCGATTGAATGTTCTGTTTATGCTGCGAAAGAGGAGAGCTCATGGTTTGAAAAGCTTTCGAAAGCTTGACCGTTTATGTGGAAGGAAGTCCATCTTGGACTTCGTAAGCCCCTTGTGGGCTAGTGGTAGCGAATGCTGCATTTGGGCCTTGCGTAGGTGGAGGTCTACGTTTCAATCCCCGTAGAGGGAGCTGTGCATGGATTAGTCACGTTTTTATTAAAACGTGTTTTGTGCCACGAATTGTGTTCTTGAAAGCTGCCTCTTTCTTGACATCAACCTTCACTTGAGTTCTCAACTCAAATGCTGCAATTATACTATGGAGCTCATCCTTTTTCAACTTATCCAAATATTTAGCTTCCTCAATAGCAAAAATCTTTTCACTAAATCTATTAGGAAGAGATCTTATAATCTTATCACAAACATCATTTTCAGCAAGCTCAAGACCTAAGTCTTTCATGGAGTTAACAACCTCATCCATACGAAGCATGTAGTCACTAATATTTTCATCATCATTCATCTTGAGTTGTTCAAACATACCTTTGAAGTGTCTCAACTTGGCCTTTCCGACATTTGTATCACTCGTGTGAACCACCTTCAACTGATTCCACATTTCACTAGCTGTCTTGTAGTGAATCACTTTGGTGAGATCTACTTTCTATAAGCCTTTCAGGATTGCATTCATTGCTTTTGAATTGCTATGATGTAGGAGCCTTTCTTCTTTAGTATTAGGACCATGTTTAGGAATAGTGTACTCATCTTCAATCACTTCCCAAACCTCATTCCCAAGTGCCATTAGATGAACCTTCATCCCTACAGTCCAAAGACCAAAATTTGACGCATCAAGAATAGGTGCTGCATTGCCACTTGAATAATCCATTGTGTTCTTTACTAGCTTTTCCTTCAAGCTGTTAAAATTTTTGAAGGCATCTGCTCTAATACCAATTGAAGAACACAAGCTTATACTGAGAGGGGGGGTGAACAGTATAAGACCTCTTTTTACTTTTTCCTTTATACTTCAAAATAGTAAAGCAATATACCCAAAGAAATATCAAAGAAATGCACAATATCATCCACAAAGTGACACCAATTTTAACGTGGTTAACCTAGAATGGCTGGGCTACGTCCACAAAACTTTTCTCTAAAAGTTATCTCAAAGTTATTTGGGAATCCTTCTCAATTACAATGTTTATGAGCCTTGGCCCAAAGGAGATACCTTCCCCCAATCAGAATTTATGAGCCTCTGCTCAAAGGAGATACCTTCCCCTCTACTCTGGAAATGATCCCTCAGAAGATCAACTACCTCTACCTCTTGCCGGCCACGTGGAACTCCTTTCCATCGAAGACCTTCTATCCTCAATGCTTAGCCTAAGATATCTCTGCCTTCTATGATCACGTCCACGATAGCTCGGCAACATGTACCAAACACGATCGGTCGGTCTAGTACAAGTCTTCCTCTATCTGTCAGATCTGTCCAACTGTTAAACAAATCAATCCTCTACATACAAGCCTTTTCAAAGACTTGCCAACTGTCCTCAGGTTCTTCTCATAGAACCAATGCACCTCTATCCTCAAGTTCTATGATAGAACTATCAAAATCAGCTCATAAGTCCTCTGCTAGGACCTGTCCAAATCTGCTCACAAGTCCCCACCAGAACCTATCCAAAACTGCTCACAAGTCCCCACCGAAACCTGTCCAAAACCTGCTCACAAGTCCCCATCGGAACCTGTCCAAAAACTCAACAAGCTCACCAAGAAAAACTTTCATAGTAGGAAATCACAAAGTGAATTGTTAGAGACCCAATGTGATTTGTCAAACTCATAGAAGCATAAAGAGAATTGTTAGAGACTCAATATGTTCTATACTCAAATACCAATCTCAAAACTCAACTCAAATCAACTCAGCTCAATCTTAATCTCAAATCTGAAAACTCAACTCAATATCTAAAATGGATAGGATAGAATTTTTTCTTTATACTGAGAGGGGGGGTGAATAGTATAAGACCTCTTTTTACTTTTTCCTTTATATTTCAAAATAGTAAAGCAATATACCCAAAGAAATATCAAAGCAATGCACAAAATCATCCACAAAGTGACATCAATTTTAACGTGGTTCACCCAGAATGGCTGGGCTACATCCACAAAACTTTTCTTTAAAATTTATCTCAAAGTTCTTTGGGAATCCTTCCCAATTACAATGTTTATGAGCCTCGGCCCAAAGGAGATACCTTCCCCTAATCAAAATTTATGAGCCTCTGCTCAAAGGAGATACCTTCCCCTCTGCTCTAGAAATGATCCCTCAGAAGATCAACTGCCTCTTCCTCTTGCCAACACGTGGAACTCCTTTCCATCGAAGACCTCCTATCCTCAATGCTTAGCCTAAGAGACCTCTACCTTCTATTATCACGTCCACAGTAGCTCAGCAACAAAATCTGTTCTCAGGTTCTTTCTCAAAGAACCAATGCACCTCTGTCCTCAAGCAGCAACACTCCACATACATCTTTGCCCTTTGTGCTCTCTATGCCCTCTGCTCTCTTTGCGTAATCACCACCGCACTTGATCGAACTTCAAATTTTGCACCTCTATGCAATCACAACGACACTATCTTCACACACTCTAATTCCTTTGCGATCTTTCACACTTAGAATGATTCGACGAAATGCACTCTACACACTACGATCAAATTTTGCACTCTGCTCTCGACGATCGAACTTCTTGCTCTGTGCACTATCTGCGAACGTCGCACTTCAAAAACACATACATTCCCCCTTTAACTCTCCAAACAGCCCTCCTTTTATAACAAAATTTTCATTATGAAAACTTTAATCTTAGTCGACTGTTATACCAAATGCAAACCCTAATATTCATCAGTTGCAAGCCCTAATCTTTGTCGACTAAAATTTGACTGTGTCGACTTCACTACCTCTGTAACTCTTCTATAGCTTCTGCTGCGAAAATACATGTCGCGATATCACGACACCTTTGAAACCGTACACTTTCTTTTGGATTTTGTCGCAATATCGTGACACTTCAGGCCTTGTCTACTTCAACTAAGCTCTTGTCATGAAATCGTGACACTTTGGCCTCTGCAGACTTCATCTTTACTTCTGTCGTGATATCATGACACTTCTGTCTTCATAGCCTTCCTCTCTGCTTTTGTCACGAAATCGTGACACTTCTCCTATAGAAGACCTACATTCTGTTTCTGTCACAAAATCATGACACTTTCTCCAACCGAACGCTGCCATATCAATCTGTCGAGAAATCATGACACTTTTTGCATCTGTTTGCTTTCTCTTCAACCTGTCATGAAAACATGACATTTCTTACTTCAAAACCTTTCCTTTGCTACATGTCATGAAATCGCGATAGTTCTTACTTGGAACATTTTCATCTTTAGCATGTCGCAAAATTACGACGGTTCTCACTTCAAACTCTGTAGCATGTCGTGAAATCATGACACTTTTTGTGTTACTTTATCTCTCTTCGAACTTGTCGTGAAATCGTGACAGTTCACACTGTTGACTCTCTCTTTTGCATTATGTCACGAAATCGTGACACTTTTTCTTTTGGACTCTCTCTCCTACAATATGTCATGAAATCGTGACACTTTTTCGTCCGTACAACCTTCCTTGCAATATGTCGTGAAATCGTGACACTTTTCCTTCTCTACCTTCCTGCTCTTTTCAAGTCGTGAAAATGTGACATGTCCAGAAATTGCGACACTTTCCACCTTGCTCTCTTTCTCTGCCAACATGTCACGAAATCACGACAATTTTTCCACTTGCCTTTTTCTCTGCCAACATGTCATGAAATCACGATAGTTTTTCCTGCTTCTTCTCTCTCTTCCAACATGTCACGAAATCATGATAGTTTTCCCTGCTTCTTCTCTCTCTTCTAACATGTCACGAAATCATGATAGTTTTTCCAGCTCTTTCTCTCTCCTCTAACATGTCGCGAAATCGTGACTATTTTTCTTGCCTGCTGTATATGTCACGATATCGCGACACTTTTCTTACTTGTCATTTTCTTTGATATTTTGCAAAAGGGCTACTATGGTCTTCTTGGAAACTCACTGTCCATGCTCTAAATAACCTTTGAAATTGTCATGCCGTAACCTTCATCAAAACAAATTATTTGACATTAAATCAAATTCCTTCAAGAGATTCTTGACATCAATGACAACTTATACATTTGAGCAAAGGCAATGTACCCAAAGTACCCAAAATTGCCAACACATCACAACAATTCAAAAGCAATGAATGCAATCCTGAAAGGCTTACAGAAAGCAGATCTCACCAAAGTGATTCACTGCAAGACAGCTAGTGAAATGTGGAATTAGTTGAAGGTGGTTCATACAGGTGATAAAAATGTCAGAAAGGCCAAGTTGAGACACTTCAAAGGTATTTTTGAACAACTCAAGATGAATGATGATGAAAAGATTAGTGACTACATGCTTCGTATGGATGAGGTTGTTAACTGTATGAAAGAATTAGGTCTTGAGCTTGCTGAAAATGATGTTTGTGATAAGATTTTAAGATCCCTTCCTAATAGATTTAGTGAAAAGATTTCTGCTATTGAGGAAGCTAAAGATTTGGATAAGTTGAAAAAGGATGAGCTCCATAGTATACTTGCAGCATTTGAGTTGAGAACTCAAGTGAAGGTTGATGTCAAGAAAGATGCAGCTTTCAAGGCTACCAAGAATTCCAAGGGTAAAAAGCTTCAAGATAGTGATGAGTCTTCTAGTGATGAAGAGGCATATTATAGCAAGAAAGGCAAGTTATCTAGAAAGCACAAAAGTATGAAAAATATAAGATGTTTCAATTGTGGAAAGTTTGGTCATTATGCTACTGACTATACTGTTCCCAAGAATGAAAGTGATGAAGATAAACAGGATTCTAAGAGCAAGGAAACTAAAAAGCACAAGCATCACAGGAAAAACAAATATGAGCACAACAATCAAGGAAAGAGGTATTCTCACAAGAACAAGAAGAGTTTCTACCTAGAAAAAACAAGTAAGTGTTCTAGTAGTGATAGTGAAAGTTCTTCAAGTGATAATGAAAATGATATGTTGTTCATATCAAAAAAAGAGGAAGAACCAAAACATAGATTCATTATCATGAAATGTCTTAGATGTGGAAATTTTGGTCACCTTGAGGATGATTGCACAAATAATGATTTGGTTTCTAGTATGTATGAGGATGCTTCAGAAAACTATAAGGAAGATGCATGTATGGTATTTGAAAAGGGTAGCACCTCTAGTGATAAGAAATCTGAAAAACGCTTTGATGATTAAAAAAACCAAACAAATAAAGGATCTTGAAAGTGAACTTATTAGTGCTCTTAGTGTTTTGGAAAAGGAAAGAAAGAAGAATGCTAGACTCAAGGATAATTCAGATGAATGTTGTATGGAGAGAGATGATCTTATAGAAAGTCTTGACTTCTCTATAGCTAAGACACAAGAACTCAAGGATGAGTTAGAGTCTAAGGTTATTGAGTATAATGAGTTAGAACAAAAAATGGCTTCTTTGAAAGACGAAACTAAAGAGTACAAGGATAAGCTTTACAGGTTTCAAGATAGCTCCAAAAAGGTAAAGTCCATCATCAAATATCAAAGAAGGGCAACGGATAAAACAGGTCTTGGTTTTGGTAAGAAACACAAGGAATAGGTTGGGGAATCTAGTAAGAGATTCCAAAAAGAAGAGAGTTCTGATGAGGAGAGTATTTCAGAGAAATATTCCTTGAGTGATAGATGCATAGAAACAGAAAATAGGAAACAGAAAAGGGGGAGAAAGTTTACAGGACCTAGAAGGTCATTTACGGGGAAAGTTTAATGGCGAGATGTTTTGCTTGTCACGAGGTTTGGTCACATGGCTTCACATTGCATGACTCAAGTAAGGAAGGTAAATGACAGTTTTAGAGGTGGTAATTTCTTTCAAGGGTATTGCTACTCTTGTAAACAGTTTGGGCATAAGGCAATTTTTTGCAAGGCTAATAACATGAACAGGGTTAGTCAGAACAGGTGGATTCAAAGAATAGGTATGCCTAAAAGAAATAACATTGTTACTTGTTATAAGTGCAACAATGAAGGTCACACAGCTAGATAGTGTAGAGCTGAAATTCCAAGGTACAGGAACAGGAACAGTGGTATGAACAAGTCTAAGGATCAAGGCATGGATAAGAACAGGAATGATAACAGGAACAGGAACAGTGACAGAAACAAGAATAGGAATATGGATAAGGAGAACAATAGAAGACATGGTAAGGCAGCTATAGACATTGATGATGATCAGTGCCTGTTGGGAGTTTTACTCCCACCCTGTAATTAAACACCTCAACAGGAGGTGTTGGAGGGACTAAGCTAAGAGGCTCATTCTTAGTCCCAAGCCCCAAAGGTGACCCTTTGCCATTGATGACAAAGGGGGAGAGATATGAGTAAGGAGGAGAGCCTCAAGACAAGGGGAGCTGTTTATGTTGAGTTTTTGTGTTGTTGAGAAGCATGGTTTGCCATCAATGACAAAGGGGGAGATTGTTGGCAATTTTGGGTTTGAGATCCTAGCTTCTTGTCTATGAGTTGTCATTGATGTCAAAAGGAAATGACATTAATGTTAAGAGGATGTGTTGGCTTCAAAGGTGGAAGATTCCAAGAGAATATTTTTAAGAGAATCCGAAGAGATTCCATTGGCAATGGTTTTTATTAAAACCAATGAAGGTTCTCTTTATTATTTATTTAATTATTATTTAAAACCCTTCAAGGTTTTAATTAATTAATTATTTAATTAATTAAGTGAGAAATTATTTGTAATTTATTAAAAATACTTTAAGGGTTTTTAAACCCTCTAGAAAGCAAATTTCAATTAAATTCGAAATTACTTTTCTTTGCAGCCGACTTGCTCTAAAGTCCACGTATGGACTATAAATATGAGAAGGTTCCTAAGGTTAAACTCACTTGGAAAATGGAAGGCAATTAATTGGTTTGGCTGCGATCGAATGTTCTGTTTACGCTGCGAAAGAGGAGAGCTCATGGTTTGAAAATATTTCGGAAAGCTTGACCGTTTATGTGGAAGGAAGTCCGTCTTGGACTTCGTAAGCCCCTTGTGGGCTAGTGGTAGTGAAGGCTGCGTTTGGGCCTTCCGTAGGCAGAGGTCTATGTTTCAATCCCCGAGGAAGGAGTTGTGCATGGATTAGTCATGTTTTTATTAAAACGTGTTTTGTGCCGCAAATTTCGGATTCTTCAAGGGTAGCCAATATAAGGTGTGATTATTTTCTTGATATGATTTTTGGCATTGTTTAGCATTGTTTAAAATACATAGGAGAAATAAGGGGATATTTCTTTAGTTGTATTTTTGAGATTAGTCTTTTGCTATGCTAAATTTAAAAATGGAGATATAAGGTGTAAGTTTTGGTTGTTGTGTTTTTGGCTTCTTTGGTGGTTGTTTTTAAAGAAGAGAAGCTAAAATGTGTATTAAGGAAAGTTTTTATATATGCTCATTTATCTTGGTTCTAACCCCAACTTGGTTGGAAGTTTGAGGGTTGTGTGTGGTGACAACTTTAAGGATCAATTTTCTTCTACTCCAAAAAGGTATGGGCACATTTTCCTTATGAGTATGATTGGTGTATGTTTTCTGAAATAAGGTTGGAGTGAAAAGGTTTTCAACTAGGTTTCCTTTGGTTGGGTGTAAATCCTATTTTCTGGTTTGTTGAAGACTTCTTATACATTGTTATCCTTGATGAGAGTTTTGGTGAATGCATAATTCTGGTTTGAGGTAGTGGAAGCATTGTGCACTAGGGTTTATGTTTGTGAGTCTTGTTACTTGCATTGAGTTGGTGGAACCCTTGGTTGGTTGTTTTGAGTTTGATGGTTGAGTTGCTTCCATAGAGGTTGTTTGATCAAGTTATTGCTTTACTTGATTCATGATATTGGGCTTACTCCATTGAGTTTATTTGAGCAAGTTATTCTTTACATTTGGTGATATTGTGTTGGTGGCTATTTTGTTCAAATATATTTGGAGGGAAAAGGATTTCTACTTGTTTCCTTTTCTTGTGATGATTGGTTGAATGCTTCAAGGTTGATGTTGAGTTGAATGGTGTTGGTTGACTAAACCTTGTTTGATGAGCATTTTTGTTGAAACCCTAATTGATGGTGAAAAGAACATGAGTATCATTGTTATGTGATTCTTTGCATAGTTGGCAATTGTTGGGGCTTCATGTTCTTGAAAGAAAACATTCTATCCTATCCATTTTAGATATTGAGTTGAGTTTTCAGATTTGATATTGAGATTGAGCTGAGTTGATTTGAGTTGAGTTTTGATATTGAGATTTGAGTACAGAACATATTGAGTCTCTAACAATTCTCTTTATGCTTCTATGAGTTTGACAAATCGCATTGGGTCTCTAACAATTCACTTTGTGATTTCCTACTAAGAAAGTTTTTCTTGGTGAGCTTGCTGAGTTTTTGGATAGGTTCCGATGGGGACTTGTGAGCAGGTTTTTGATAGGTTCCGGTGGGGACTTGTGAGCAGTTTAGGACAGGTTCCGGTGGGGACTTGTGAGCAGATTTGGACAGGTCCTAGCAAAGGACTTATGAGCTGAGTTTGATAGTTCTATCAGAGAACTTGAGGATAGAGGTGCATTGGTTCTATGATAAGAACATGAGGATAGTTGGCAAGTCTTTGAGAAGGCTTGTATGCAGAGGATTGGTTTGTTCAAGAGTTGGACAGATCTTACAGACAAAGGAAGACTTGTACTAGATCGACTGACTGTGTTTGGTACAGGTTGCTGAGCTGCTATGGACGTGATCATAGAAGGCGAGAGGTCTCTTAGGCTAAGCATTGAGGACAGGAGGTCTTCGATGGAAAGGATTTCCACGTCTTTGGTAAGAGGTAGAGGCGATTAATCTTACGAGGGGATCATTTCCAGAGCAGAGGGGAAGGTATCTCCTTTGAGTAGAGGCTCATAAATTCTGATTGGGGGAAGGTAACTCCTTTGGGCCGAGGCTCATAAACATTGTAATTGGGAAGGATTCCCAAAGAACTTTGAGATAACTTTTAGAGAAAAGTTTTGTGGACGTAGCCTGACCATTCGGGTGAACCATGTTAAAATTGGTGTCACTTTGTGGATGATATTGTGCATTGCTTTGATATTGCTTTGGGTATATTGCTTTACTATTTTGAAGTATAAAGGAAAAATTAAAAAGAGGTCTTATATTGTTCACCCCCCCCATCTCAGTATAAGCTTTTGTTCTTCAATTAATGGTTACCAACTTAGTTACAATGTGGAAAACTCTCTCATAGTAATTGCAATAACTCAGAAATATGTCTATCTCTCTACTCTAGCAACTAATAACCAATAAACAAGTAGCTAGACCCACAAATTCAAAAATGGGGTCTTATATAATGTTTTCCAAGTTGTTCCAAAGTGGTTCCTAATACAATCCATTATTCACAACTGCCCATCTACAACTAAATACATTATTTTGGTAATTTCCTAAGCTTACACCTTAGGTTAGCAAATCCATGCGATATTTCATCCCGAAATTACATTTCCTTTTCATATGAGTGGATTTTGGTGCACCTTTTATGATTTGCCACTTATCTGTACAATTTGCCACTTCAGTTGTATGATACCCTGTATGATTTCCTCCCACTGTACGATTTCCCAAAACTTGAGCAAATCATCCCAAAACTGTCAAAATTTAGCAAATCACCTTTTCTTCTTCTAGGATGTGGATTTGCTACCTACATCTGCCCTCACTTTATTTTAGTCAGCATCCTCAATGACTCGTTTTGCTTATTTTGTTGTGCTTCCAGTCGAGCTACCTCAGCCTCCAAGTCCTTGACTTGGGTCTTGTACATTTCCAGTTCATTCTTCAGCTTGGTTGCATAGCTCTCCATCTTGATGACTTTGGCTCCATGAAGGTTAGCCTTTTCCTCGACAGCTTTCACGAAGTCCATCATCTGCTTTTCTCATTTGGAGACACTCTTTGTCAACTTATCCTTCCAATGAGATTCTTCTTGAGCCGTCGCTTGGAGTTCCTCATTCTTCTCATCAATGGTCTCCAAGTGGTGTTTGATATTAGCTTATAGATCTCGAACCTGGTCTTCTTTGGTCCTGACTTGAGCTTGCTTCTTAATGACCATCTTGTTGAGCTTCTTGATGTCTCTTGTCAGATCCTCTATCTTCTTGGTCTGTGTACCCATTTGCTCATAAATTTTGGCCAACTAAGCTGTCAGCTTCTCATCCTTCGCTTTGAGTTGTGCCTCCAACTCCTTAATCCTATATTCTATAATCTGGAAAATCTTAGAAGCGATACAATCTTAGCTTCAAAATCTACTCTAAATCCTGATAGATCCTCCTCCAACATCTTTATTTTCTCCTCTGTTATAGTTCTACTTTTTTGCAGTTCATATTCCATTGTGGCCAATTCCTTTTGAGTGGTTGCGGTCTCTTCTACCTATGACTTCTTGACCCGATGGATTTCTACCAACCCAACGCTCAGCCACTCTATCCAGTATGTTAGGAAGTTCAACTTTTGTAGGGTAATGGACACTCCTGTAGCGACCCTTCTATATTCCACTTTTGCCGTATTGGTTGGGCAGGTTGGATGACTCACTCGGTCCAAATAAATCCTCGAGTCCTTCCTGTAGTTCATGACCATCCCCTATGGCAAGTCTTCTCTTCCCAACATTGTTCTTACCTCTTTCCTGGGTAATATCCATGGATGTTTTGGGTGGATATCTTCTATCTTCTTCATCCACTTTGCACTTTCACCCATTCTATTATACACTCCAAATCGAGAGATACTTGTTGCTCCCATAGCTTCAGTTCTCCTATGTGGCCAATATAAAATTCCAATCTGGAACTATTTATCACATGGCCTAACTGAGCAAAGAAGTGTTCGACCTTATCCTCTATTCCATGTGCCTCCTCTTCCATTGTGATTCTCTCAAACCATGGTATCTCCAAGAGATAACTGGATTGCAATCCCTGTCATTCTTTTGTGGGAGACCTAAATTCTTCTTCTCTAAGGTGGCTAGAGCTTCCTCCAAGCTCTCTAAGTGCTCTCTTGGTATCTATATTTTCTCAAGGTGGATATTTTTTCTCTCTTTTCTCCTCCCCCTAGTTATCCATAATATTTATGATCTCTTCCTTAGATCGCTACTCAACTTGTTCTTGAGCCTTTCTTACTTTGGCTGAGCCTCCCTGTGGCTCCTCTATGTTTTCTCGATCTACTTCCTTGTCCCTCCCATCCACTTGTTGTTTCTCTATCATCCTTTCTTCTTTAGTTTGTTGTACATTCCCAACTATGACCTGTTGAGCAACAAGTGCTTCTACTTTTTATGGCAATTCTATATCTTTCAGGACTTCTTGCTTGCTAGAGCCTCTTGATACAATTCTGTATCGAGTCTTCTTCTTGGGCTCTGTGACTGTGATACTTGGTCCAAATCCTACTTCTTCCTGGATAGTGGCTACTTCATCATGCCCTACCATAATTCTTCCAAAGAATTCAGAGGCATCCATCCTCTCAAAATGATCAAAAATATCTGGAGAGCGTACTATTTTCTCTGCCTCTTCCCAACACAACTCATCCAACTCTATCACTTCTGAATCTAATTGTTCTATTATCTGTACGTCTGCAGTTAGTATCCTTGCCATTATTTCTCACTGCATCCTCATCCTTATTTTTATAGGACTACTATCCCTTTCTTACTTGAGAGGCTGCTCCTGCTGCCTTTGTGCAAGAACTTGTTGTTCTAGTTCTGACTCCAATCGTCTAGAATTCTTTCTCTGATGATGTACATTGGCATCCTCTTCCAGAGAAGTATATTCCTAAGCTACACTCTTGTGTCACTCACTCCTTGTGTATGGTTTTTTTAGAGTAATATTAGCTATGGGTACAACCTTTACCCATCTCAATATTGTTGGTTGGTCGTACCTGATTTCTCTAGATGATGTCAACCCTGGGAACTGCATTTCCACTTCTGTGACTCCATTCATAAGTAATCCTATAGCCTAAAAGGCCATCCCAAAATTCTTTGTTCTCTTAATCAATGCTTCATGCATTCTTCTCTCCAGATAGGTACCCCAAAAATATGGAATCCCCTGGGTAATACCTTCTGCATACTAGGCCATCCACATTGGAATCTCTATTGTCCTTATATCGTCTAACAGTCGAGCCATGACTGTATTCATTGCACATGCCCAATGGTCATTTTGCAACTGGCTCTATTTTATTCTGTGCATTCCTACACTAGACATATTTACTTCTGTCAATGATTTAACAGTGGTCATGGTGGTCACCAGGCGGTATGCTTTTGAAAGCACGAGGATACGAAAACAAAAAGGAATATGCCACAAGAACAAGAAATAACGTATGCAAATTGACACAAGATAAAAGCAATAGAAATATGGTAATATCTTTTATTGATACGCTTTACAAATTGTGTTACAATACATCTCCTTCCTTTTTAGGGGATAGGAGAGTCAAATGTGTTTCTTGTCACAAGATCCATGGCTAACAATCCTTCTTCCGCGTGCCCACATGTAAGATGGGCGGACCAAAACGTCACCACCGCTGTTGTATGTGATTATTTGCTCTTTCCTGCTCCTCTGCTGTCGGAAACCTGCATTCAAAGAAACAGAAAATATTAATAATACCTGCAGACCAAATGAAACATGTATTTCCCACAGCCTATTGTCAGTGTATGCATGAAAATAATAAAACGACTATCAAATAAACTCTGATTGACCTGAAACTTTTACAGAAGCATAAAAATATCATCAGAAGACCATTGCAAAAAGAACAGTCTGAAAATTCCTCACAGATCTGTACTCGCTCCAGGGTGGGACGAATAGGACTATGAGAATTGGCCAAAAAAGCACCCTGTTCAATGTCCTACTTAGGAAGCTCCAAAAGACCTAAAAACTTGGGGTTAGCTAATTGGGGGAGTTTTGGGATGACCCAGATGCTCAGATTTCTCCAATTTTTCCTCTAGAACCCAGATTTTGAAGATGGCATCTGCAAGTTAGTGAAAGCGGGAAACAACAATAATCTGGTCAAAAATGATCAGAATGACATGAAATTTGAACTGTAACCTATTTAACCTATCTAGAATCAGATGCAAAAGAAAAAAAAAAGAAATATATCACATATTTCTAATCATCCCGGGGTGGGGCGATTAGCACTGTGATAGTTTGGGGAGTGCCCGAGGGCAGGACGCCCACCGATTGAAGCACTTTTTCGGCACCAATCCACTTGGGATGGGTCCAAAACTGGTTATGGGGTGTTGTCGACAAATTTGGTGGATAGTTGTGGTCAGAAATCGGGTTTTGGGTATGGATTTGCGCCTCCAATAGTCACCCAATAACCTCCCTTTCGAATGAGAGATTAAGGATGTAAAAGCACAAATCGCAGCTTAGGTATGAAATTGGCAACACTTCGTTGCTCAAATGCTCCTTCTCTGTATATCTTTTGGGTGGGAAAACTCCCCAATTTATAGACCTTAGGGTCTCCTTGTTTGAATTGCGCATGCGAGGGCGCCTCTTGAGTTAACTGTCCTATTTTCGGAGAAAAGCTAACTCCTTGATAAAAAAGCTTCTTTGCATGAGGTCTCTAAAATAAAGACATGCATGATTGAAGTCTCTCTTCTTGATTTGGAGCCGTTCCTCGCAATTGCATGACCTGTAGCTTCAGTTAACTGGCAAACTTGTCGAGGTTTGACTTTTTGCCAGTCAAACCTGCTATTCGTCCCACCCTGGAGCGATTGCTTAATCGTCCCAGGGTGGGACGAATACCAATCTGAATTCGTCCCTGGGTGGGACGAGTAGAGAAAAAGGTGCCAAAAAGGTGCAAAATTGACTTTTGACCCTCAAAACTGCTTTTGGGAGTGGTTAGGACCACTGTTTGACCTCTGGGGGCTGCCCTAGGGGCTGTTTGTGTCAATGCGATCAGCGCTTGTTGTCACATAATCGGATTGGTGTTGTTTTGGTGTCTACAGATGCCCCTTTTTGGGAAGCGTTGTGCAAGGCGCAACACCGAGCAAAAATAGATAACCAAAGCACTAATGATTAGGGTTTCTCAGTAACCTAACCAACTCTTGATGCCCCAAGTATGGAAAGGGCACGCATTCTTGAATCCTTGCTTCTGACGAGCTAAGGAACTAATGTCAAGTGTTAACCTTGTTCAGTGAGGTGTTACTTGAGCTTGGACATTGATCAGTCATGAATAGGCAAAGGGCGCAACCTTTTGTCTATGGGAACCTTGAGTTCATGATTCATGAATGCCAAGTGTTTGATCAGTTTGTGATTGTTGCTTGTTTGCTGCCCCAAGCAAGGGCATGATTGTCTTTGTCAATGATCCTTTGAATGCGTGTCATTTCCTTAATTGGGTATGTTGTTGTTGATTGGTGACTAAGTGTGACTACCCCCTCAAGCGACGAATCGATGAGGGAATGACCGACATGAGAAAAGCGATGAGTCGCTTGACCCAAGATGACTTAAGTAAGGGTGCCTTTAGTTGTTTTACCATTGAATGCGAAAGCAGTTTCTAAACATTCTGACCTATTTTTGGTGGGTTTTAACCCTTTTTGTGACGCATTTTTGAGCTGAAATTGGCAAAAATCCGTCCTCCCGTGGAGCGGTCCCGCTATGGTAGCCTTCTTAGGGAGTAGGATAGTGACAATTTGTAACCCCAATGCCTATTTTGGATGCCAAGAATGTCAGGCGCAAAAGCGCCTTCGTTCGACAATGTTATTGCTATTTTTGGATGGGTTTTGACCCGTTTTGGTGATGCCGTTTGGGGATGAAATTCTCGAAAATCCGTCTTCCCGTGGAGCGGTCCGGCTATGATAGCCTTCTTAGGGAATAGGATAGCGAGGATTTGTGACCCCGACATCTATTTTGCATGCCCGGAATGTCAAGTGTAAAAGCACTCTCATCGGACACTTTTATTGCTCTTTTTGGTGCATTTTTGTGCATTTTTTTGCTGTTTTGTTTTTATGTATATGTATTTACATTGATGTATGCAAATGCTTTTATGAATGCGATGTGTCTAATTTGTATGATGTATGCATGTGGAATGAATGAAATGAGTTGTTGATGACTTGTCGATGGCACCATAGATTGTACAAGATTTGACTGACTTGCTGTACTAATGGGATGACTTTGTGAAATGACTTTGCATGTGAAAACTTTGTTTTTGTATTTTGCATATATTTTGATGGTGATGTATGGAATGAAATGTACCAGTTGTTTGAAAATGTAGTTAAGCTTTTCTGAGATGCAGATATTTTAACTAACTAGCCAAGACTAGTACATTTATCTCGCAAGACTTTTGAACAAGGTCTAAATCCGACTTGAATTTAACCAAGTTATTTTACATCCCCGTGTGTGCAATTGAGTTCGTTTATGTGGTATTTATCAGGATACCACCAGTGCCAGATAGGCTATCAACCAAACCTGTATTGAGGATCACCTAATTAGCTCCACTAACTCCGTTGTTGTATTTAGCAAGATTAATCCATGTGACAATCTAAGGTACCATAAGCTAGCTCATCCACATGCAAATATTGGTCTGCACACACGCAAAGCTAATGTGACGGACATATCGTCATGCGGGTAGGATACCACCATTGACCGATAGGCTATCAACCAAACCGGTACTGAGGTTCACCTAGATGGTTTTTGAATGCTGAGAATTCTAGGGATTCAAGTTCAGGTTATTTGTTGGCTGAATGATTTGGGAGACTTGCTCGTCTATATAGTGATGAAAATCACTGTTTATTTTTCTATTTATTTTTCTTTTTGAGCAAGGATTTTGAATAGTGGTGATAACCACTATTATTTGATTTTGTATTTTGAGCTTTGTAAGTTTGAGCTTGTGAATGGCCTTGATCCTGTTGGCCTTGGGGATGACTACCCATCCTGTGCAGGGACGTGTAGTACGAATCCTTACGACTTTGGGAACCAAGGGGATAATGGAGATTATGAAGTAAGGGCATTGATCTTTTAGGCCTTGGGGATGACTACCCATCCTGGTTAGGGGCGTGTAGTACGAATCCTTACAACTTGGAGACCAAAGGTGAGTGGAGATGGTTGTGATGATGGTTTGTTGGAATTGTGTTTTTGAATAGCGTTGATCCTTTTAGGTCTTGGGGATGACTACCCATCCTTGGCAGGGACGTGTAGTACGAATCCTTACAACTTTGGGGACCAACTATGATTGGGATTTGTGGAAGTGGTGAAAACCACTATTTATTATGGGGAATGGATAGGGAAGAGCTCATCCTTTTGTCAATTCTCAACATTCTGGAACCATTCGCATAGGGGGATGAACAGGCTAATCTTTCACCTATGGTACCCTAGACTGCTTTGTAGGTTTCTCTTGCATTCACACAACTTAGGAATTATTTTATGTGTGTTAATTTGTGTTGGGATGCTACGTAACAAGGCGTGATCCAAGTAAAACTTTCCTAGGTAAAATCTGTTTAACTTTGTATAGTTTTTGGCTAGAAATTTAAAGACAGCTGAATAACGAAAACCCTATATACATTAGGAGACAACTGACTTAAAAAATGGTGATGATGCTATTCTGGATGTATGCGTTTGGAAAATGGATTTGATGTGGAAATTGATGGAATTGCCAAGTAATGACAGTCTATGGTGCTTTTGACTTGTATGACCAACAACTATGCGATGTATGGATGCGATGCCTAATGCAACCTATATTTTTGTATTTTGATTTTTTTTTTGTATGAATGAGATTGAAATGCAATTTTTTTGTTATTTTTGATGATTTTATGAGTATGCATAGAATTGAAATGCAATTTTTTTTGTGATTTTTGATGATTTTATTGTTTTTGTTTGTTTTTTGAATATTTATTTTGACCAAGCGGTTATGGTAACCCTTGGAGCTTTTGGTTTGACCAAAGGATTTATGGACACCTTTGGGGCATTTTGGGGTTGACCAAGCGATTGTGATAATCCTTTGAGCTTTTTGGGATGACCAAGCGATTGCGATAATCCTTGGAGCTTTTGGGTTGACCAAGAGATTGCGATAATCCTTGGAGATTTTAGGTTGACCAAGTGATTGCGATAATCCTTGGAGCTTTTAGGTTGACCAAGTGATTGCGATAATCCTTGGAGATTTTAGGGTGACCAAGTGATTGCGATAATCCTTGGAGCTTTTAGGGTGACCAAGTGATTGCGATAATCCTTGGAGCTTTTGGGGTGACCAAGTGATTGTGATAATCCTTGGAGCTTTTAGGGTGACCAAGTGATTGCGATAATCCTTGGAGATTTTAGGGGTGACCAAGTGATTGCGATAATCCTTGGAGCTTTTAGGGTGACCAAGTGATTGCGATAATCCTTGGAGCTTTTGGGTTGACCAAGTGATTGCGATAATCCTTGGAGCTTTTGGGTTGACCAAAGGGTTTATGGACACCTTTGGAGCATTTGGTGTAATCCACTTGCTCTTCAGGGAATAGAGGTACCCCCAGCTTGATGATATTTGTGCACCGGATCTGGCTCTGGAGGGATTGGCATGAATGGATCGGCCCTATGCATGGATAAGAGGACAGGGTCTACCTTCGGCACTGATGTGGCTATGGGGTCTCCAGGCAGAAGTTGCTCTTGGTCTATCCAAAGTGGTGGACTCAACATTTGATTCCAGTGCACTGGGTTAACGCGCCACTCATGCCCTAGCCTTGTACCTAGTTGTGCCATCAGTTCTTCATGGGTTATAGGGTGATTGTGCCATCGCGCATGATTGAGATATTCCATCTCAGTGTCGGCTTCGTAATCTCTGTCAAAAAACCAAAGGCCCTTGTTGGCCTCGACAATTGCCTGCGACATGCTAGGCTCTTCTTGTTCGAGCAGATTGATGTGGTCCTCATGGAGTTGTTCTGCTCATTGTGGGGGGACCTGATTGCTTTGATGTGGCGCTTGCTCGATTGGCGCCTCTAAGGGGAATATTTCCATTAAGCTCTCTGGAAATTCTGAGACATGGAAGACCTCATCCTCGGGTAGCTCTACGGTCAGAGGCTGATCCTCTTCAAGAAGAGCCTCGCATAAGTTGGGCTTTTGGGACCCCGAGATCTTGGGCTCTATCGACTCTAAGTGCTCTAATGCTTTGCATGTATCGGGGGATTTGGGCTCCTCCTCTTTGGTTGGTTCCTGTTGAGGAACGTGGGGCCTATGGAGGGGTAGCCGGATAGCACCCCCCTGCCTTGGTATTGCATTTCAGTCCACTCTTTTTCTTGCTCAGATTCCTCAGAGGCTTCTTGAGGGATTTTTGAGGGTGGCCCATGAACCCGGGTGGGTGCTTGAGGAATCGAGGGAGTAGCCTCCCGCTCCTATCTAGGAGGCGTTGGGGGTAGCGCTTGATAAGGTCACGGTGACCTCTCTCGCATCGAGGGGTTGTGTCCCTCATAATGTTTTGTCTTATGCATGCGAAGGGTTGGAGTCCTCGCCTGCATAGTGTGTTGGAACAACTCATCCTTCTGGCTCTGAATGCACTCTTTATTTAGAAGATACCATTGCTCTAACTATTGTCGTTCTAGCTCAAGTAGCGTGAGTTGCATCCGACGTGCGATATGCTTGGCAGATTCTAAGATAGTTGGTCCTACCGTCTCATGTGTAGAAGGCCTAGATGCCTCTCCTAAATATCTATCTCGGTCATGATGATCCGAGATCTCTATAGGCCGCCTCCTTCTATTGGGGGTAGCGACATTCCCCCGAGGCTTTGGCCTCAGTAGGTGATCCTGATAGCTAGCAGTTGCGGAGGCGTATTGCTCTCGTGATGTATATTGCTCTTGAGGAAGGTAAGGGTTTTCCTCGTGCTCTCTTTCGTAAGTGAAAAAGGAACAGGCGGAGTTGGCTCGCCTCGCCTGAGGAGCCTTGTGCTCTGGATTTGTCCTTGTAGTCCTAACAACTAGAGGGGGTGAAGGAGGGATAGTGTAATCATGTGGTTCCTCCCGTCGAACCCTATGTTGACCTAGCGCTTCATCGCGTGGTGACCACTCATAGCGAGCATCTAAGGGAGCTCTCCTACGGATGTACCCCTCATGGAAGGGTGTGTGTTGGGTGCTATGCTGAACAAGAGTGCCCCTAGAAGAGTGCCCCTAGAAGAGGTGCCCCTATAGTCCCTTTTCGTTAAGGTGTGGAGGGGACTGCCTTGTGTGTCAGGTCGCCAAGGTGGTATGACCAAATCCTTGGGACTGTAATGGAGGCGACTCGTGCCTCCTTGGACATTCTCCGCAGCGTCTGCCCATGAGTGGGCTTGACTACGGGTGAATACCATGGTAATGACTCTCTACAAGCTACGTAGATTTTTATCTTTTGTTTATGATTTTTTGATTTTTTTTTTTTTTGTTACACTAAGCAGAAAAGAACATACACACACAAAGCAATGATTATCTCTTTTAAAGATTAATGGTGTGTCCTAGACTGGTTTTAGTGTGTTTTTGATGATTTTTTTTTTGTTTTGTTTTGAAGATTTTTGTGAAGAACATTTAAATGCAACATGAAGGCTCTTATGACTCCCAAAATGGTCGCCCCTTCAATATACCATTGCCGGACCGATATACCAACCTCTCTATATACCCGCCCTTACGTGAGGGAGACTATAGGTACGTGAGAGCAGATGATACATGGAACATAGGCGGTACGGAAGGGGAATCACTCTGATTTATGACACCTACCATAGAAGACTTATCCTCATGCGCTAGGAATCACCCTAGCTACACTTGGTCAGCTTTCATCAGGATTTACGTCTAGCAACAGTGCGATCGGGGTAATGGATGCAATATCTCAAGCCAAAGTGATAATGGAATCCACCTTTGGTCTTGCTCAAGGGTTGGGGTTTTACGACCAACGCCTTGGTTTAAATTACCACGTGGTGTGTGGGGTTCATTTTAAGTTGCAAAAAAAAAATGAAACAGGAAAGCATCTAAACTCTCCTATGCAAGCAAATAAACAGAAAACACAAAACAAAGAATTGACCAAAGGTGTTTAAGACCTCTACCTTTTCTCTGCCCAAGTCGGTTATCTCTGAATTTCTGCCTGAAACAGTCTAGCTTTTGAAAACTTGGTACCTGTAAGCAACAAAACAAGAAACTTTAATCAGAAATTTAATCTTTAAAAATCAAAGGACATAGGTCCCACCGTGATCGCCATTGAAAGCACGAGGATACGGAAACAAAAAGGAATATGCCACAAGAACAAGAAATAACGTATGCAAATTGACACAAGATAAAAGCAATAGAAATATGGTAATCTCTTTTATTGATACACTTTACAAATTGTGTTACAATACATCTCCTTCCTTTTTAGGGGATAGGAGAGTCAAATGTGTTTCTTGTCACAAGATCCATGGCTAACAATCCTTCTTCCGCGTGCCCACATGTAAGATGGGCGGACCAAAATGTCACCGCCACTATTGTATGTGATTCTTTGCTCTTTCCTGCTCCTCTGCTATTAGAAACCTGCATTCAAAGAAACAGAAAATATTAATAATACCTGCAGACCAAATGAAACATGTATTTCCCACAGCCTATTGTCAGTGTATGCATGAAAATAATAAAATGACTATCAAATAAACTCTGATTGACCTGAAACTTTGAAAGAAGCATAAAAATATCATCAGAAGACCATTGCAAAAAGAACAGTCTAAAAATTCCTCACAGATCTGTACTCGCTCCAGGGTGGGACGAATAGGACTATGAGAATTGGCCAAAAAAGCACCCTATTCAATGTCCTACTTAGGAAGCTCCAAAAGACCTAAAAACTTGGGGTTAGCTAATTGGGGGCGTTTTGGGATGACCCAGATGCTCATATTTCTCCAATTTTTCCTCTAGAACCCATATTTTGAAGATGGCATCTGCAAGTTAGTGAAAGCGGGAAACAACAATAACCTGGTCAAAAATGATCAGAATGACATGAAATTTGAACTGTAACCTATTTAACCTATCTAGAATCAGATGCAAAAGAAAAAAAAAAAAAATCTATCACAGATTTCTAATCATCCCGGGGTGGGGCGATTAGCACTATGATAGTTTGGGGAGCGCCCGGGGGCAGGACGCCCACCGATTGAAGCACTGTTTCGGCACCAATCCACTTGGGATGGGTCCAAAACTGGTTATGGGGTGTTGTCAACAAATTTTGTGGATAGTTGTGGTCAGAAATCGGGTTTTGGGTACGGATTTGCGCCTCCAATAGTCACCCAATAACCTCCCTTTCGAATGAGAGATTAAGGATGTAAAAGCACAAATCGTAGTTAGGTATGAAATTGGCAGCACTTCGTTGCTCAAATGCTCCTTCTCTGTATATATTTTGGGTGGGAAAACTCCCCAATTTATAGACCTTAGGGTCTCCTTGTTTGAATTGCGCATGCGAGGGCGCCTCTTGAGTTAACTGTCCTATTTTCAGAGAAAAGCTAACTCCTTGATAAAAAAGCTTCTTTGCATGAGGTCTCTAAAATAAAGACATGCATGATTGAAGTCTCTCTTCTTGATTTGGAGCCGTTCCTCACAATTGCATGACCTGTAGCTTCAGTTAACTGGCGGACTTGTCGAGGTTTGACTTTTTGCCAGTCAAACCTGCTATTCGTCCCACCCTGGAGCGATTGCTTAATCGTCCCAGGGTGGGACGAATACCAGTCTGAATTCGTCCCTGGGTGGGACGAGTAGAGAAAAAGGTGCCAAAAAGGTGCAAAATTGACTTTTGACCCTCAAAATTGCTTTTGGGAGTGGTTAGGACCACTGTTTGACCTCTGGGGGCTGCCCTAGGGGCTGTTTGTGTCAATGCGATCAACGCTTGTTGTCACATAATCGGATTGGTGTTGTTTTGGTGTCTACAGCTTCAATTGGGGCTACCAATTTCTTAACTATCTCCATGCCCTCTATATACACCCCAAATTCTCTTCTGAATGCTTCCATCGAAACTTCCACCTTCATTGACCTCTTGCCCATGTTGATGTAGGTTGTCCTCGTCGCTGCATTATATGCTTGAACTATCTATAGAAGATAGTTTTGGAAGAATATTTGATGAAATAGTAGGATATTCTCAATGACTAAGACTTGTGCTCTCAAATATTTTCTTCCAGGGATGAGACTTATTCTTCTCATCATTCCACCATTTCTTGTATGCTTTCGCTCCATGTTGTATGAATGTAATATTTGATAATTCCACCTGGAATTCCTCTTGCCCACTACTCATGTGTTCTTCCTAATGCTACACATGCACTTCACTCCTCAATTCCCTTCATGAGGTAGTGTCTTGGGCCATTCTTGCCTCTCTGTACCTCGGTGGTGTTCTATCCAGGTGTGCTCGCTAATGGCTCTGTCTCCTCCATGGCCTATATCCTCCTCTCCTCCATGGATGATTACCACACCTTTCACGAGATTGAAATTGATGCTTGGAATGCTGCCATGAGTATGCCTCTCTCTCATGTAGTAGACTTGGTGATATCCCTACCCTATGTGTTGCAATCCACATCAATCAACATCTAAACTCTTTTGTTGAGATCATTCCTCTAACATCTTGTCGATTACTCAACTTCCTCATTCATAATTAAAAATGGACCAAAAATCATACAATCTCAAAAAAAGTGTACAATGTACTATTCTAAGTCCTGTGTATGGTTTTATCATCCTTCATCTCTTTCCATATCGTACACAGTTTTAGCAGTTCTTCCTTTTTACCCCGTCAATTCTTCAAACAGTCAATTTTTTATCAATTCGTACCATGACGGTCTGAAATCGTATGAGTTGCTAGTACTTCGTATGCTGCTGGTTGCCCTCCCATTTAAAATTTGTATGATTTCATACATGTTCGTACGATCTCTTAAAAACTGCCAAAAATGGCAAAAAAACCCTTCAACTTGCACCCTTCTGCTTGGAAATCGTACAATATACCCTCAAATCGTACAATACGTCTTTGCTAACCCTAACTACTAAAAAATCTCAGATTTTTGGTCTCCTTTCCCAATTATGCCACCAACCCAATTGTCGTATTGGCCCGATCTATCCTTCCATGCTTTTTCTCAACAAATCTTCCACTCCACTCCTAGCAAAATTTTCTTTACTTTGATAAAATTCTGGCTGCACTGTACGGCTGTATAGTCTAGATTTTTGCCTCCTCACGTCTTCCAGCTTGCTTTTGCTAGATTTCTTAGCTCTTTAGGGTTTCAATCCTCTGTTTCCTTTCACTTTCTCCAATTTCCACCGCCAATATCTACTTCCTTCGGATTTAATTAGCAATTTCTCCATTCAAAATCCATACGATGACGTATTCTGACATATTTTGCTGTAATCTCTTGAAAATTTCAAATTTCTCCCCTTTTGTGGAGAAAAAAACCCTCAATTTCCCTCTCTTGGGTTAATTCTTCGAAGTGGAAAAGAACTCCCTGGTACAAATTTAGTAATGGGTTTGCAATATTCAGAGTACCGATGAAAAATTCTCGTCCATGTAGTCTTATGTTATGTATGTACGCTTTTCCCCTTCAATATTGTAAAAAAAAATTGATTCTTCCTACTTGGTGAAAAATGGTTAAATCCCTTTCCTTTTAAAGCAAGTTTTCAAAAACCCTAATAAAACCCTAATTTTTTTTTAAAAACAAGCACCATGTTGCATGCGTTTTCCATATCCACTGCTAGATGATTGATAACTCAACAGTTGGTTTCAAAATTTTATCTTTTCCCCCTTCTTTTCCTCTAATTGCTGCTTTGCTGCATGCCACATTATATGGGTTAGTTTACAAATTGTACATCGTATGATATAAATCATACCGTACAACCTCTTGTACGATTTGCATGTCAATCTTTGTATGATTCTCTCTTTTCATTGTACGATTTCATTACTTAGAGGAATTTTTGCTTTCTTTCCTCTGGAAAGGTCGTCGTTTTCAGTTTTCAACCTCACCCCTCCTAATTGTGTCTCGAGGTATTTTCACAACTAAAACACAATTATTTTTTCTTTTTTTCTTTATCTTTTTTTTTTTGTTCAATTTTCCTTTTTTCTCTTTTTTTTTCAATCCTAGTCTAATTATACTTACTTCCTAGGTAATCGTACAATGACATTCACCTATACGACCCCATCCCACTCTTGGCCTCGAGGTTCAACCATAACGTTCTGATTAGTGGTATCATCTTGTACCTCTGCTTGAATGGTCTATGCCTATGATGTTGTTGCCCATTCATTTTCCCTCCTACAATGTGTACAGTTCAGTATTGTACATCGACAAATTGGAGTCTTGTCCCCTAGTAGGCCTTCTTATCGTCATCCAAGTAGTTGATCCTATGGTGGTGGTGTCCTCACCACTCTACTATTGTTTGAGTGACTTCTTTGCCTATATCCATGGATCATTTTTGGCTCCAAACTTGGTGATCGGGTCCTTTGTTGGCCTAGGTTTCCACCATCTATAAAGTGTACCCTTCCTCTACCAGTAAGGTTTTGACCACATGGGTATCTCCCCATTACAATTATTTTAGGCATGAAACCTCCACGTACTATTGATGACTCTTCTCTTACTTAGGGTAACCGCAAATTACCTACTTCCCATTGGGATCCTTATTGGTTCAGGGGTGGTCACCCCCCTGTGCATCTTCCAACTACATTTCATAACATACCTCTTAGTCGAAGTATGTGTTGTGGGTTCCTTACCCAATTAAAACATGCTAGCAGGTTATCTCCTGGCCATCTAGGAGTAGGGGGTTGGAATATTCCTTGTCCTCTACCTCCTCTAATTGCAACATTACTCAAATTCCCATCGTGTTATGGTCGTCTACCTCTTCCTCTTCCTCTTATAGGTCCTTGTCCAATTCTTCCTCTTATTCTTCGGTCATCAAGAGTAATATCTACCAACTCGATATTAGCTAGTGGAATCTAGTTTGGTGACAATTATTGTAAGATTCTGACTCTTATATCAGATCATACCAAGCGATGCCTCCATATTCTTTCCTCAAAGGATATCTGGGGGGATGAAGATACCAATACTGCTCTATAATCATTTGAAAATTCTGTTTCAAATCTAGAGTCAGTCTGATCATCTTCTCTCTATTTTGCCTAGTTGATTGGCAAATTCATTAATCTCTCCAATCGATGAACTTCCCTCCTTTTTCTTCTCAGCTACTGGTGAGCTATTGCATATGCTTGTGTATCATTCTCAGGTCAGTCCTATTGAAATCCCTCGAATTGCCTTGGTATCAATGATCTAAGTGGAATACTTCGATCCCTCTAAGGATTATGAGGATTCTCTGGTTCATCATCATTTGTACTAGGCTCTCTTACCAACCATGGCATTCCTTCATCACTAGAATTTGTCATACCTACTATATTGTGGTGTAATTCAGGTGATGTGGTGGTCTTCTCTATATCTTGCCAAAGTACTCCTATGCTGTCATTTATCATAGGCTGCTCGCTTGGTGGAGGTGGTGAACTTGTGCTTGTACCTTCATTTCCTTAACCATTTCTTGGAGTTAAGTCTTCAACCTCCTCAGGTTCACTTCCAATATCTTGTAATCTAACTACCCTCTATTCATCCAATCTTTGTATGGTACCATCCAATTCTTGGATTACTTGTGCTCTCAATCTTGCATTGTGACCTCATAGTGTTTGATACTCTTCCTACAATTGTTGGGTTTGCATTCTCATCATCTGCTGTAATAGCCCTATCTGAGCCAATGGGAAATTTTTGCTAGTTCTTCTTCTATTCTTTATTCCCTAGCATCCTCCAGAATTTCCATTTCAAATGTGTCCACTCTATCTTCATTGCGCACTGTTAGCCTTACTCTTCTTCATCCTTTTAGCTATTGAGGTAGTTCCCTATGTTCTATATATGGATACCTCCTATTCGAATCTCTTGGTAACATTGCTCTCTTGATAGCATTCTATGGCTGGAGGGATCCACTCTTATCCTTCTCTTACGGTCCTGTTAGCCTGTCTGATATGTACTCACACCCTTCTTCTTTCACCAGGTCCAGGTTCTAACTCTTGTTGTTCAATTATTGGCTATCTCTCCTCCATTTCGATAAATAGTCTTACAAGTCCTAAATCCAACTCCTCCTATTGTAGACGTGGCTCACGATGAGCCTCATTTTGAGCGTCTACTCTTCTTAATTCAATCTCTTCTGAAGCAATGAATAAATACTATACTTTGTAAGACTTCAACTTTGAGCCATTTACAATGTTGGGTACCTCCATCTCATTCAGGTTTTGCAACCTGACCACTCCATTATCCAATACTTCAATCACTTTATAAGGGCCAAGCCATAATGTCTTCAATTTACTTGGCTTTATCTCCTACTTCCCATTAAATTTAAGAACCAAGTCCCCTAGACTAAGTTCCAACTTCCTTAAATGCTTGTCATGCCACATATTTCATCTCTTCTGAGCTATATCGATCGCCCACTATGTCATAAATCTTCTTTCATCTAGTTTGATCAACATCATTAGTCGTTCCTCAAAAATATCTTGATCTCCTAAGTGATTCTCTACTTTAACTCTCAAACTTGGTATCAAAAACTCGACTAGCACCACCAATTCTTGACCATACATTAATTGGAAAGGGGTATGTTCCATTTTTGGTTTAAAAGTTGTTCTATATACCTATAAAATGGATGGTAACCTTTCCTCCCAGTCTGCTCCTTCTATCCCATAGGTCTTACACAGAGTTGATACTAAGATTTTATTAGTCGCTTTTGCCTACCCATTCACTCTCAGGTAGTACGAACTTGACAGGGAGTGTAAAATATTAAACTTTGTCATCAGCTTCTTGATAATATCATTAATGAAGTGTCCTCCATGATCACTAATTATATGTAACAGAATACCGAATCTTGTGATTACCTGCTCATACAAAAATTGTGTTGTACTTTTGGCAAAATTATCAGGTAATGCTCTTGCTTCTACCCATTTTGTGAGGTATTCCATTTCCACTATGATATCTCTACATTTTCTTCTTTGAGATGTCTTAAATGGTCCTACAAAGTATAAGCCCTAAAATTCGAACAACTCCTATTGTTGCGATGGGTGTAAGGGCATAAAGTTCTTCTTTGATGGTTTACTTACTCTTTGGCAAGTATCACAAGCTTTCACATGTTCTTTTCCATCATTGTACAATGTGGGCCACCATAGACCTGCTAACAATATTTTTTGTGCAGTCGCATCTGGTCCCATGTGTTCCCCTGCTAAGCCTACATGGGCTTCCTTCAATGTCATCTTAACTTCTTCCTCGATTACACATCTCCTCAAGATACCATCACTTCCTATATTGTATAGCAATCCTGCTATTATCTGGAAAGGTTCTAACTTCATTATTATTTTCTTCTTTTTGGTTTCCATCATCTCTTATGGAAACTCCCCTGTGGACAGGTACTATCCAACCAAATTGTACCATGATGGCACAACACAGGGTTATGCATAAGGGGTTAGCCCCAATATCTATTTATAAATTGAAGGTGAATTGTCTTGGAATCTCGGTGAAAATGGAGAAGTATACATGGTGAATTCCAATTATTTTTCTCCAAACATTTTCAAATCGTGGCGAATTGCAATAGTTTTTCTCCAAAAAATTTCAAACCGTGGTGAATTTTTTCTGTTTTTGGGGCCATGAATATCGGTTTTGCAAAATTTAAAAAAGTACAGCATACTTAAAAGTTTTATACTGATATGAAAGACATCAGGCTGACATGATGACAAATGGAATACCGATCGGTTGGTTGCAGTCATGATGATTGGTTACAAGCATACTGATCAGTTATAGCCATATCGATTGGTTGTAACCATGATGATCGATTGTAGCCATGATGATCGTTTGTAGTCATGAAAATCAGTTGCAATCATGATGATCGGTTGCAACCATGACGATCGATTGCAACCATGACGATCAATTGTAGCCATGTTGATCGGTTGTAGACATGTCGATCAGTTTTAGTTATGATGATCGGTTGTAGCCACATTTATCGATTGCAACCATGCCAATTAGTTGTAACCATGTTGATCGATTGCAACCATACCGATCGATTGAAGATATGACTATCAGTTACAACCATGACGATCGGTTGCAACCATGATGATCGATTGTAGCCATGATGATTGGTTGCAACCATGTTGATTGGTTTTAGTTATGATGGTTGGTTTTAGCCATGATTATCAGTTGCAGCCATGACGATCTATTGCAACCATGTCGATCAGTTGCAGCTATGCCAATCGGTTGTAGCCATGCCAATCGATTGCAACTATGACGATCTATTGTAACCATGATGATCGATTACAGCCATTCTAATGTGCTACAATAGTTAAGTTCCCATTGGTAGCAACGATGCTCTATACAATGTGTCATCCATTCATTAAATGATTGTATGTTGAGGCTACGTGTCATCCATCTATTAAAAAATTGCATGCAAAAAAGTCTATATAAAGGTAATTAACAATCATTTTTTCTCTCGTTTTAATGCTTTATTAACCATTTTTCTCTCGTTTTAACGCTTTATTATGCCTTTTCCTCTCATTTTAACGCGATGTAAACCCTCTTCCTCCACTTTTATCTTGGTTTTTGCAATTTACCTTAATTTTTAAGCATTTTTTAACCATTTTTCTCTCTTTTGAAACCTTTTTCCATTGTATCTTCTTATCCATACCCGTACACCCTATGGCATCCCCTGCAACCCCTAGAATGTTTAAAGTTAATTATAAGAACTTGGTTTACCCCTTTATTTTAGAAATTTTATCAACATCGGGTTACGACATGTCTTGGGTCACGGACTCTAGTCTTTGGGATCTTGCTTCAATGCCCCATTTTGATACGGACGTTAAACTGGTGGAGAGGATAATTGCAGCTTATGATATGGATTCGATCATGGTAAATCTTATTGTCGACAACAAAAACATCATTCTTTCTTTCTTAGCCATTGATATCGCCAGATTAAAAGCATTGCCCCACACTGGTGTGAGCTTGTAACTTCCAAATACCAGTTAACTGATGATGACAAACTCTACTTGGAGACCACCTTCAAAGTGCAGTCAAAATATTTTCAAGGTATAACTATTTTTTTATTTAATTGATTTTAAATTCTTATTAGTGATTGAATGTACAATTACTAATTTTAGTTTTTTGTAGTTAATTCCACCAAGTCCAGAAGGGGTTTGACCATACCGGTGATTGAAAATAAATTTCTTTGGGCATGTTGCGAATTCTTCCTTGCTAGACTCATTCTACAAGGAAGACCAAAAAAAATTCTGATGTGAGTCTTAGCGTATTTGGTCCATTGTATAGGACACCAAAAATTTGACTGGTGCACCTATGTCTCAAATTGGATCAGATTGGAAATAGAGAACGTGAAAACCCAATACTCACCCTCGTCGATAGTTAGCACATGTAATTATATTTTGATTTTTTTTAATGAATATTTTCATAATTTGCAGAACACTCCAGTACCAACATCTTGACACTCAATCCTTGTCAATTTAGCCATGACAAAATAACAGGTTCAGGTAATTTTTTTAATATTTAAGTAATTTTTATTATTTTTCCATTGTTTTTCTTTTTGTAATTTTGATTTTTTATACCAAACACATAAAAGGGCATCCTCTTCCTCTTCAAAGCGAGATTTTGTTTTAAGAGGTTATAATCCAAAGGAATTAGGAGACTCTGAAATGTCTACAAATGAAGTAGCACCACTGATAAGGAAAATATCATCAAGGAAACATAGAAGATCTATTTCTCCTATTTATCATGTGGTTTTTGAGAGAAAAATTAGGAGCAAATAGAAAATAATATATATTGAACCTTAGAAAATTGATATTATAATGGTATTTATAATGGTAACTCCAAATGAATTTAGGGAATATAGGGAAGTTAGGAAAATAGGAGAAATAGGGAGAAAAAGAGAAAGGGAAATAGAATTGGTTCGCCTTGCCGCCCTTGTCGTCCAATCTGCCCAGTCATTTGTCGTCCAAGTCAACCTACCTACCCAGTTAGCTGCCATACAAGGAAGTAAAAGGGGTAAGATCTAAAGCTTATAGTTGAAATAATTTTTTACACCTTTTTACTCCTTTTTACTCCTTGTACTAGCTTTATTTCCAACATTCTCCCCCTTAAAGTTGAGGGGACTGACTATACAGTCTCTTAGATTTATATATTGAGATTTAGCTATACCTTTGGTGAAGATGTTTGTAATATTATCCAAAGTGTTACAATATTGAAACTCAACTATCTATTGTTCCACCATATCTCAAATGAAGTGATACTTCATATCAAAATGCTTTGATATGCTATGGTGGACTAAATTGTATGCCAAATGAATGACACTTATGTTATCACAATACAGTCGAGTTGGACCACTCTGAATTTCTCCAATATCTTCAAGAACTTTTCTTAACCATAGGGCCTGAGTACTAGCATGAGTGATGGCTATATACTCAGCCTTAGTTGATGAAAATGCTACAACAGTTTGTTTCTTGGAACTCCATGTAATTAGTCCTTATCCTAGACTAAAACAATTCCCTAATGTAGATTTCTTGTCATCTATGTTGCTACCCCAACCACTATCATTAAAGCCAACTAATTTCACATAATTACAATTTTGGTAATGGATTCCAAAATCTAATGTACCTTTTACATATCTTAAAATTCTTTTAGTTGCTTATAAATGCATCTCAGATGGACTATTCATAAATGTTGAAACTAGAGAAATTGCATATTGAATATCAGGTCTGGTGTAGGTGAGAAACATCAGACTCCCAACCATGCTTCTGTAAGTGGTAATGTCAACCTTTGATGCTCCATCGTCCTTGCTCAATTGGATCCCATGTCCAATTGGAGTTGCAACTGATTTGCACTGCTCCATGGCAAATTTCTTGATCATGTCTCAAGCATACTTGTGTTGACATATGAATATCCCTTTATTTTATTGATGCACTTCCATGCCTAGGAAGTATCACATTAAACCAAGATCTTTCATCTCAAACTGTTTCATCATGGATTTTTTGAACTCCATATTCATTTTATTGTTACTACCCATAAATATTAGATCATCCACATACAAATAAACTATGATAATGTCTACTCCTTGCTTTAGGTAGTACAAATTTGATTCACTTTTGATTCTAGTGAATTCATACTTGCTGAAATAGCCATCAATACGTGAGTACCAGGCTCTTGGTGCTTGCTTGAAGCCATAAAGTGCTTTCTCCTATTTTTAAACAAGGTTCTCTTTTCCTTGTTCTTGAAAACCTTGAGGTTGTTGAACATAAACCTCTTTTGTCAAGTATCCATTTAGAAAAGCACTCTTCACATTCATGTGTTGTACATTCCATCCTTTACGGGCTGCTAAGGAAAGAACTGATATGATTGTCTCTTATCGTGCAATAGGAGAAAATGTTTCCTCATAGTCAATGCCAAAATTTTGAGTAAAACCCTTTGCTACTAGTCTCACCTTATGCCTTTCAATGCTTCCATCAACATTGTACTTGGTCTTGTAGACCCATTTACACCCAACATATTTTTTCCTTTGGGTAGCTTTACTAGCTCCCATGTATCATTATTGTTTATAGAGGTTATTTCCTCTTTCATGGCTTCTTGCCATACATTTTGAGTACATGCCTTCTCATAGATAGCTGGTTCTAGCTATGTACTAGCCAATAAATCATAATTGACTATATCTCCCATAGGATCATGGGAGTCATCATCTCGATACAATTGCAAATTTTCAAGTTGTTCCAAAACTGTATTCATCTCACTAGCTTGACTTCTAGTGAATCTTCTTTGGAAATTTTGATCCAACATTTGAAAGGATGAATGATTTTGTAATATTATTTTACCTCTTGATGGAGAGTCTCTATCGATGTCCATTGGTGAAGAACTTACTGATTTATGTGGAGAAGGACTTGGAGTGTTTGTTGAAGTACTTGATGTAGTACTCTTGTATGGGCTTGGAGGGGTTAGTGTGCCTTTGCTTTTCTTTGTAGACATCTACTATACCTGTGAAGAAATTACATCTTGGGACTCTTCATCAACAAAAATTCTTTGATGACCCCATTCTCCCCCTTCATCAAAAATGTCATCCCTAGAGATTACAAGTTTATGATTCTTGGGATTGTAGAGTCTATATCCCTTTGTAGACTCACAATACCCTACAAATATACAATCTTGACTTTTTGAATCAAGCTTTTTCCTTTTCTCATCAAGAATTTTTACATATGCTAAAGAACCAAACACTTTAAAATGCTTTACATTAGGTTTCTTTCCGTACCACGCCTCATAAGGAGTGACACCATCTAAACTAGAAGTTGGACTTCTGTTTAGAATATAAACACTGGTTCTTATAGCCTCTACCCAATACATATGAGTTAGATGCTTAGACTGTAGCATCAATCTTGCCATCTCAACTATGGTGCGGTTTTTCCTTTCTGCCACATCGTTCTGTTGTGGGGTATAGGCAGTGGTAAATTGCCTTTTGATCCCACTTGCTTTAAAATATTTCAAAAAATATTTTGAGGAGTATTCACCTCCTTGATTTGTCCTAAGACATTTTACATAATTCCCACTTTGATTCTCTACATTGTTTCTAAAATATATGAAGCAATCAAAAGCTTCATATTTTTGTTTCAGAAAGTAAATCCAACACATTCTAGAGAAGTCATCTATGAAAGTGAGAAAATAAGAACTACTTTTGAGACTTTGTGTTTGCATTGGACCACATATGTCCGAATGTACTAACTGTAGTGGATAGTTGGCTCTCCACGCTTGTCCTATCAAAAAATTTGACCTTGAGTGCTTTCCCAAAGCACATCCTTCACAAACCTCCTTTTTTTCATTGATTTTAGGAAGTCCTGTCACCATAGCTTGAGAAGTTAGAAGTTTCAAGCTAGCGGAATTAAGGTGACCATATCACAAGTGCCAAAGGATACTTGGATTTTTTATAGCTACATTTGCAATTTGAGCTCCCCATGGCTCATCAAAATTGATAGGGAATAACCTTTTCTTGTTCATGGGGACCTATGTGATGACACGATTACAATTATTCTTATAAAAAATAATGCATTGTCCTTCATCAAATACAAGCTTGTAATTATTCTCCATCATTTATCCAATGCTTAGCAGATTGTGTTGGAGCTTTGGAGTGTAATAGATGTCATGCACTTTCTTTAGTTCTTCTTTTATTGGAACCCCCATGGCTCCAATACCCTCTACTTGTAATGTCTTATCATCCCCTAATTTGATTTAGGATTTATAAGTGGAATCGAGAGTACCAAATAAATGTTATTTACCACTCATATGGTTGGAACAACTAGTATCCAAAATCCATGTGTTATTTATATATATTTTTGATTGGCCATATGATAGAAAAATATTAGAAATATCATCTTCTTCTCCATAATTACCATATTGACTGTTGTTGCCTTGTGAATATTTTGACCAGCAGTCGCAAGCGAAGTGACCCAGATTGGCACAGTTGAAACATGGTGATTTGGACTTCTCACTTCCTCGCCCTTGATTGCCACTTTGTCCTTGATTTCTACCTCAATTCTAATTTCTACCTATTTGTTGGTTGCCTCCTCTATATGAGTTGCCTCCTCTATTGGAATTGCCTCCTCTGTTCTGGTTGCCTCCTCTATTGGAATTGCATCCTTTGTATTTGCCTCTACATCTACATATTTGCTTGCCTCTACCTTGATCTCTTCCCCATCCTCTTCAATTATTTTCATTGGAAGTGAAGGCCTTATCATCACCTTATTAGCTTGTTGAAGGATTTTCAGGAAACCTCTCTTCATGTGACATTAATGATTCGATTAATGCATTGAATGTTAAAATGGAAAAAGCTTTGGATTCTTCTATTATTATGGCAATATGGTTCCATTTATATGTAAGTGTTCTCAACACTTTTGTTACAATTGTCTCAGGATTGATTTCTTCACCTAGTGTAACCATTTTATCTACAATTGATTTTACTTTAACACAATAATCATCGACTTTTTCATCATCTTTCATTCGGAGATTTTCAAAATCTCACTTCAATGTTTGAAGCCCTACCTACTTCACTTGATTACTACCTTGGAATCCATAACTAAATGCTTTCCATGCAGCTTGTGCAGTCGTACAAGCAGTGATTCTAGAAAATATGCTTTTCTCCAATGCAGCTTGGGGATGAGAAAGAGCAGATGAGTTGCTCTTTTTCTCTTCTTTTCATGTTTTCTTGTTATGACACTAAGTGTTGTCCAGTTTGAGGGTCATGTGTAGCCCTATTCTATGATGTCCCACAAACCTCTACCTATGATCAATGTCTTCATATTTATAGACCAATACTCATAGTCATAACCATTAAATTTTGGTATAGGTAAGCTATTGTGTGAGGCCATAGTTACCAAAAAAATCTCTTTATTTCATGGTTACAATAAAGTACTTTTGCTATTTGAAACAAGGAAAGAAGAAGAAGAAATAAGGAAGAGCTTACAAATTTAAGTCAAATATGACTTGTTCTACTCTATCATTAACTGCTTGTTCCTCTTGATGTGGGGACGCTATCTCTTGATTTACAAAGTTATATGCCAGTTCTTCTTCATCGTCACTTATCTGTATAATTTTTGGTGATTCTAGTTCTAGGATTTCTACTGAAATACTGTAGTGTGTGTAATGTGATTCTTGTGGTGTAGCTTGTATGGATTCTGATTGTTCAAATTGACTCCTGAATGAGTTATCTTCAAAATCCGCTTCGTACCCTAAGTCAGGATACCTTTGATGTGCGATTACTATGTTTTTGATCGACTAAACACAATGTTGAGTCCGTAATCTCTTACCTTTTCATCAAACCTTTTTGCACCTTCTCTTGCTAGAATTGCACATAAGGCATGATAACAACCATTTGGTCTTATCATCAATGCCCTTTACAAAAGAAACTAAGCATATTAGGCTTATTACACACTCTTTCCTCTTAGGAAAGTTTTAACCTCTTTTACAATCTCTGAAATTTTCACAAAATGTGAAATTTACAAGGCTCCAATAATTGATAATATCAAGCCTCTAAGGCTTTTACAATAAAATTTTTAAAATTTAAACTTAATAAAAAATTAAATATTCATATTTAATAAAAAATAACTTTATAATTATTAAAAACCTAAGTTTTAAAATAATTATAAATTAGTTTTAATTTTATTAAATTAATATTTAATAATTTTAAATATTCTAAAGTTTAAATGATAATTTTTTTTTTTAATAAAATTTATCCTCTAGCCCATTATAACCTGTGACCTCTTGACTATCACAAAACTTTTGACCAATGCACCACGATGTCTATTTGAAACATAAAGGATCCACAATCCTTTTCTATCTTGTGCTTCCCGGAGATTAAAAATAAATAAACTAAAAACATGCCTGACGAGATTCGAACCCGAGACACCCTACTCACAAGTGCTCCTCCTTAGCCGCTCGAGCTATGCCCATGGCTCAGTATGAAGGAGGAATATTTTCTATTTGAAATGCAGTGGATGGTGATTTTAATAAAAAAATTGAAATTATTATTTTCCACATTGAGCAGGATGAGGGCAAAATTAGGGTTTATAACCCTAGGCAGGCGAGTAATGAAGCAATTGCCTTCGGGAAATCAACGATCACCCCTTTTGCCTCCTTTTGACTAACCACTCCTTGCCACATTGCTCCCTTTGCTGCCACGTTGCTCCTCCTCCTTATGCCATGTGTCTATCCGCGTCAGCTCCTAAGTCATCCTCCTCTTGCCACGTGTTGCTCTATGATAGGTCCTCCTGCGTCGCTCATGTCTCTGCATGCTTACTATGTTGGCCTACTCCATACTTCACCTTGATCTACATGCTTCAGGTTTCTCTTACCTTGAGCTATGTGTTGCGGGCCCCACCTTGATCTCCCTTCGGGCTGTGTGCTACGAGCTTCTCTCACCTTGGTCCTTTGGCCTCCCTTGCCTCGATCCTCATGCCCTCTCGACTTCGGCTCTGATACCAAATGTGGTTTGTGAGAGAAAAATTAGGAGCAAATAGAAAATAATATATATTGAACCTTAGAAAATTGAGATTACAATGGTATTTATAATGGTAACTCCAAACGACTTTAGGGAATATAGGGAAGTTAGGAAAATAGGAGAAATATGGAGCAAAAGAGAAAGGGAAATAGAGTTGGTTCCTCTTGCCGCCCTTTCCATCCAATCTGCCCAATTAAATGTCATCCAAGTCAACCTACCTGCCCAGTCAGCTGTCGTCCAAGGAGGTAAAAGGGGTAAGATCCAAAGCTTATAGTTGAAACAAATTTTTACACCTTTTTACTCCTTTTTACTCCTTTTAATAGCTTTATTTCCAACATGTCGATGATCTCCACATGTTGTTGCACGTCCGTTGCCAATGGACGTAGTTACGCATGAGGTTTCATCTTTTAGGAGTAAGTTTTAATTACTATCGAATTTTTTTTTTACAATATTTTTACTGTTTTTAATTAATTTTTTTTTTCAGATGTACAACATGACCACATTCCATTTGCAGCAAAATCTATGCAAGATGTTTTTTCTTCTGCCAGTAAGTGTTCTAACAATGTTTGCAATGAATTTTCATAATGTAATTTTATAACTAGTTTTTATTTTCTACCTTCACAAAAGTTTTAGCTAATTTTTATTTTTATGTTTTAAGGTCCCTCACAACAATGTCGTCAACAAAATCAACAAATGTCACCCCCTCCTCCACAATGCCCAACTCAAATGCGAGGTCAATGCTTCTCAGTTGGAAAACACTTTCTTCCATCTATGCCACAAAGAGAAGCAACATAACAAATTTCAGAGAGAGAAGCATCAAAGACTTTTTCCGGTTTTGACTGTATATTTGTTAATAATTTTACTTTTAAGGATATACCAGAAGCTTCTGGTACTGGGTTGGCTAATGTTCCACTTGATAAAGATTAATTTTTACAAGATAACATACACACTCAATTTAAACTATCATAATTTTTTCAATACAAAGTAAATGAAGGTGCAAAATGTTCAAGAAAATCTCCTCCAAGGGAAAGAAGCACCCATCAGGCTCCTCCTCGACAAGAGGATGAAAAAGATTTGGTTTCTGATAACATTGAATCTACAATTAAAGATTTTGTACTTTTAGATATAACATAAATGAAAAAATGAGAGTATAGGACTAAGGTGTTGATAAAGGAATTAATGCCCGATACAATAATTTTTCAAAAAGAGAAATAAAGTCTTCTATTGTTGAAAATAAACTAGAAAATATGGAGGCTCTACTACAGCAAGTAAAATTTGGCTGAAGTTGAATACATAATACACAGATGAAATTTTAAAGTTTATAATGAATAGACTGGAGAATATAAATGGTGAGGCCCAAGCTTATTACAATGAATGGGCAAATGATAAGAAAAAAGTTGTTGTTTCTATAGCTGCAAAGAATGTTGCTAAGGTTTGACTCAATTGCTTTGGTGTTCAACAATTTTATGTTCTCTTTTTTAAAATGTAATTATCTTTTTATGTCGATTAACTTTTTTCCATTTTGTAGGTAAAGTATGAAAATCTCAAGAAGCAAGTTCAAAACCTGTAATACTATCTTAGGATGGCAAAGGAGTTCTTAAACGCTTCTATGGCAATGAAAAAAAGAGCACAGGAACCAGTTCGACAAAATAACATTTTACGAAAAATCATTATCCAAAATGTATTGGATCTTGATGTTCTGCTTAAGGAGAAGGGTAAAGAAGTTCAAGGACCAACATCTGAAGATGTTGACAAATAATAAAAAAAACCTTCTCGATGGAATGTACAATGTTGAGATGATCCTTGTCAATTCTGGAGCAATTGATAGTATTGTTACCTAGCCCGAGAAAAGAGTTGTCGAAATGTAGGATGTGGTAATCATGGAAGTAGTGGATATGGAAAAAGGAGCTGAATAAGGGAAATATGAGGGAGGGGTCGTTGCTATGGAGACTGCGGAAGCCAATGAAAAGCCAAAATTAGTGGAGGAAGGGGGAAAATATTTTGAGGGGAAAAAATGAATTTTAAAAATAATTTTAAGATATTTTATATGTTTTCATTGGAAAACAAGATACTTGCTTTTATTATTTTACTATTACACTATTTACATTTATAATTGTGTTTTATTTTCATCTCTTAAGTATTATGGTGTTTCAACTTTCAAATATGCTTGAGTTTACGTAGAATATATGCATAGGTATAGATTTACATGTTATTCAATGTTATTAATGTTGTGATATAAAAGTGAGTTTTGTCTTGTGGATTTTACTATGTTGTTTTTATATTTCAATATTCAAATGAGTTTGAATTTTTATTTTATTCAAAGTCATTCTTGTTGTTGTATAGAAATGTGTTTTATCTTTTTTATTATGCTATATTGTTTTATATTGTTGCATGTATTTAAATTTTACTTTATTCATATTCATTCTTGTTGTAGTATAAAAGTGAGTAATTTCATTTCTATTTTGCGATATTGTTTTTATATTTCAAGTGAATATGGTCATTTGTATTATAGTTGTATATATCTACACATGGGTTTCCATGCTGATTGGTTGTAGCCATGTCGATCGGCTGTAGCCATGTCGATCGACTATAGACATGCTGATCGACTATAGACATGATCAGTTGCAGATATGTACATTGGCTATAGATATATCGATTGGTTGCAGACATGTTGATCAGCTACAGGCATGTTGATTGGTTGTAGGCAAGATGATCGACTGCAGATATACCGATCGGTTGCAAACATACCGATCAACTTTAGACTTGCCGATCAATTGTAGGTATAGTGTTGCATATGTGCCATGTGTCAACTATCTATGAAACGATTGCATTCAGAGGCCACGTGTCAATCCTCTATGAAACGATTGCATGCAGAGGCCATGTGTCACCCATCCAGAAGCTTATTGTATGTAGAGAATTCTATATAAAAGGATTATCAGTCATTTTTTTTTCTATTCTATCATAGTATTAATCATTTTATTCCCTTTTTAATGCATTCTTATCCATTTTCCTCTTGTTTTAATGCATTATTAACCCTTTTCCTCCATATTTATATTATTTTTAACCTTTTACCATAATTTTTAAGCCAATTTTAACCCTTTTCCTCCATTTTGAATCCTTTTTTTTCAAGTGTTCCATGCCATTATCTATGTCTTCTTATCCATACCCGTACACCCTATGGAATCCCCTGCAACCCCTGGAATGTTTAAAGTTAATTATAAGAACCTGGTTTACCCCTTGATTTTAGAAATTTTATCAACACCGGGTTACGACATGTCTTGGGTAACAAAATTTGGTCTTCGGGGTCTTGTTTCAATGTCCCATTTTGATACGAATGTTAAACTGGTGGAGAGGATCATTGCATCTTATGATATGGATTCGAGAAAGGTAAATATTATCACCGATAACAAAAACATCGTTATTTCTTTCACAGTCATAGATATCGCCAGATTGACAGCATTGCCCCACGCTGATGTTGAGCCTATCATTTCCAAATACCAATTAACTAATGAAGATAAACTCTACCTGGAGACCAACTTCAATGTGTAGTTGGAATATTTTCAAGGTATAAATATCTTTTTATTTAATTGAATTTAAATTCTAGTCACTGGTGTATTACTGATTTTTTTTTAGTTATGTCCACCAAGTCTAGAAGAGGTTTGACCATACTAGCGATTGAAAATAAATTTCTTCGGGCATGGTGTGAATTCTTCCTTGCTAGACTCATTCTGCAAGGAAGGCCGACATAAATTATGATGTGGGCCTTAGTGTATTTGGTCCATTGTTTTTCACACAAAAAATTTGACTAGTCCACCTATGTCTCACATCAGATCAGATTGGAAATAGAGAACGTGATAACCCATGCTTCACCCTCATTGACATTTAACACATGTAATTATATTATTGTTTTTTTTTATAAATATTTTTACAATTTACAGAACACTCCAGTACCAACATCATGGCACTCAATCCTGGACAATGCAGCCATGAGAGAACAACAGGTTCAGGTAATTTTTTAATCAATATTTAAATAAATTTTTTTATTTTTCCATTATTTGTATTTTTGTAATTTTGACATTTTATATATACACAAAAAAAGGCATCATCTTTCTCTTCAAAGCGGGGTACTTTTGTTAGAGGTTATAATCAAGAGGAATCAGGAGACTCTGAAATACCTTCGAAGGAAACAACACTACCTATATGGAGAAGATCAACAAGGAAACCTAGAACATCTAGTTCTCTTGATATTTGACAACCCCCACCTGGGGCTGCATTACGTCCACTACCAACGGGAAAAGATTTTGGAGCAAGAAATTGAATTTTAAAATTTGATATTTTGAAAGACAATTTTATGACATTTCATGTGTTTTCGTATGAAAATAAGATACTTGCTTTTATTATTTTACTTTTAAGAAATAAAATTTTATAATTGTGTGTTATTTTCATATTTTAAGTATTATGGTGTTTCAAATATGCTATGTTGTTTTTATATTTCAAATTTTAAATGAGTTTACGAATGATATATCTATGTATGTGTTTAAATTTGATTTTATTTATATTCATTCTTGTACTTGTATATAAAAGTATTTTTTTCATTTTTAATATGCTATATTGTTTTCATATTCAATGTTAGTTTACGATGGAGATATTTATGTAAGAGTTAAATTTCAATTTCCCTATATTATGCTATGTTGTTTTTATATTTCAATTTTCAAATGATTTTACGAATGATATATCTATGCATGTGTTTAAATTTCATTTTATTCATATTCATTCCTGTTGTAGTATAAAAGTGAGTATTTTAATTTCTATTAAGCTATATTATTTTTATTTTTCAAGTGAGTTTATGAAGGATATATCTATGAATGGGTTTAAATTTCATTTTCCATATCTAGAGTAATATACTACATGCATTTTTCATACATATGTACAAACATTTTTAATATGCATACAAGGTTTACTCAATGACAAAGCATAAATCATAAAAAATCACTATATTTTGTCATATAATACAACTAATGATACTAAAGATACATACATACATTTAAATTCAAAGGAAAAATTATTTTTTATCAACATATACATTTAGTTCAATAGCATAGCATCATTACATATACATGGTTTTCAAAATTTCAACTTTCTCAAAGCTATAGCATACATCATAAATTTTGAAAACATAGACAATCCATAACATTAAAAAACAAACATGCATAATCATTTAAAATTGAATTATTATAAGATTTTACAACAAATAAAATACAAAAAATATTTGATAATATGAAATATTTCAAATCCGGAAAATCACTGTTAATATGAATTTATTCAAATCACTAAAATTTTACAAAATGATTTCAAATCCGAAAAAATCTTAGATTATATGAATTTGTCATATAATCATTGCAATTTTTACATTTGGAAGGTAATACAAAGCTTTATCTCCACAAGAACTAAGAATCTATGAATTCTACGTTTCCATAATCTCATCATCACTCCTAGTTGAATCATTTTCATCATTATCAACCATATTAGAGAGACCTCTTATTTTTGCTAGGGACTTCCAATATGTCAATGCTCTGTTATAGGGAAAGTTACCCACCTCATACGATGACACATACATTTTCAAACAATTTTCCAAATTTTTGTCCAACCTGTTATGAACTTTTGATTTAACAAATGTTAATGCACTGAAAACCCTTTCATCTTCAACATATCCTAAAATCATTGTCTGACATAATTCATATAAAACAAAGTATTCACTCATAGTATCTTGCAAGACACTACTTTGATACAATTTTTTCCAAAAATGCGTGATTGAACGAGTCTCATGTGGATTTTTGAATTGTGCAATTTGATTATCCATTGTTATTCCAAAATTGGTTGAATGATGTCTCAAAAGATATTTTTTTAGAATACCATTGATTTCAATGTCATTTATTTCCACACTTTTAGAAAAATGTTTCATAAGATTACCCATATATTTTACAAACAACTCACTTCTACTACTTTGGTAACCACAAGGATTCTAGAAATTAGGATTAACAATAGTCATGGCCTCAAGTGTCTCATCTATCTTAAAATGATCTCTTATTTCACTTGTTAATGCATTTGCAATTCTTTTCAATTTATTCTTAGTGTTATCCAAAACCTCATCAAATTCGGAATGGGTAACGGGCACTTGTTCAACATCATCTATCAGAGTATTTAATCGCTTTTCAAAATGATAAACAGGAATCAACTTTCCATGTATAGAAATATAAATATTATTATTGATGTTGAACTTTAAAAAGTTGTTTGATTCATTGACAATAATTAACGTATTCCAACTATCAAACTTGGGATCCTCAAAATATTTTGTGGATAAATAAATCCTATCAATAACCATACATATTTGTTTTCTCATCCTCATGAAATCGACAATATAAATTGTCCTTTCCTGTGCAAGTTTAATCATAGTATTCATTTATTGTAACATTGGTATAATACCACATAATGTGAGAAGATTTTCCAAGTTAGTCATACAAAAAAGAAAATATTTTGCCTTGTCAACATCTCTACAATGTGCATACATAAACCCAACCAAGCATTGATATTCTAAAAATACCCTTTTTGCAGGAAAAAACAATGAAATCCACCTGGTTTCCATATATTTTAACATTTTTATGCCTTCCATTACACCTAGATAAAACTGTTGAAACTCTGCAAACCTTTTTGGACTGCATGAAAAGTATGAGTGTATATCATGGATGAGTTCTTCCACTTTGGCTACATTATCAAAATTGCTCACAATTTTGTATGCAAGATTCATTCGATGAGCCATGCAATGAATAGGAATCACATATGGGGCAATGGAAGTATGAAGCCTAACACAAAGACCATTCCTTTGTCCTTGCATTGTAGTTGCACCATCAGCTCCAACACAAATTAACTGTGGCAATTTCCTTTTCATCCATTCTGGCAATATTCTTTAAACTGGTTACAACAACATTATAAATATTTTTTACATTACAATTTTCAATCATCTTATGTAGTGCTAGTAAATGAGGTTGTCTCAAATGATTTTTGAATGTGTAAACATGTATGCAAATCCAATGTGTTGTCAACAACTATTACCTCATCAATGGAAAGTGAAATAAATTTGGCTTTTTTCACATTCTCTCTCAGGTCTTCCTTCTCAACCAATGATAGACATTTTGCCATTTCTCAACCACTTCGATCTAACCAATGTGAACTAGTAAGGTTTTGTACATTGGCTAGTTGAAGTATTTCCTTAAAATCAGCAAAATCAGACATGGATCGACATTTTTTAGAATATTGTATACAATAGCAAACTGCAATTTCTTTGAGGCTAATAAAGTATTATTAACTTTTTAAAATTGTGTACCCTTCTCAATGAGAGTGTTTTTGTTTCATTGCTTTATCATATTCAAGAGTATATCTCATATGCACACATTCTATTGCATCCTTCCACCTATGAATTATGTTAATTGTTCCATCACTTCGTATTTATTTGATGTAAACTTTCCTACAATGTTTTTCTATTGTGTCTTTCTTAATTTGTAATAAATGATCCTTTCCCAGCTTCCATGTACAAATAATACATTTACACACATTTAGTTTCTCATCTCGCTCAATAAAGGGGTATAATCATGCTCATTTATTTTTAAAATCCCTTCCAATAGTGCATTCACTTATCTTTTGACGTTTAGATTTTTTATTATAAGATTCCCCAGAGGTCTAAATTTTAACTATACTGTCTTTTTCTTTTTCGGTTGCTGTGTCTGAATTTAAAATCTCTTGAAGTGGTTGTTAAATGTCATTATTAGGAAAATTATCATGTGGCCTCATATCATATTTTTGAATATCTTCGAGTGAACGCACATCAGGGTCGAAAATACTAACTGCATTCAATTTTTGGTGTTCTCTATCATTTTTTGTTGTAAAAAATGCACTATTTTAAAGAATTAACAGAATACAGTTTTACAAATCATTTAAAAAGAGGTAGATAAGTAGAAAACCATTTATCTATTAATAGAGAAAGGTTTTACATTTAAGAACAAAAATTTTAGAAAACTGATGGTAAAAGGTGTATGTACCTGTAATTTGTGTAGAATCTATAGAGATTGACGTCTCATTGCATTTTGGTGTAAAATATTTCAGAATTATTTTTTTACAAGAATATTGGCCTCCCTTCTTTCCATTTTCAGTAGGTGACATTGTATCTATAAAGAAAAACCTTCATATGTTAGGAAATGTATATGAATTTGAAGGAAAAAAGCAAACATCCCTCAAGACGAACATATGATCCTAACACACAACATGACAGTAAATACTTATCGACCAGAGTTGCAGATAGTGCTTCTACATTGCATATGAAACATACTCTAAGAGACAAGAAGCAGTCTCTAACAAAAGAAATGCTCCTGACACACAACTAGATGACATTGATAGTTTTCTACCACTGTTGCGTATAGTTCACCTATAATACCTATGAAATTGTAGAAAAAGATATTTGGATAAAAGAACAATGGAATAATAATACTCTATTGATTTTTAGTTGTGAATCCTCTAAAACTAATACACTTTTACTGATAAACACTTCCTTACAACCGATCAGCTTATACCAATCAACAGTCACTACAAGCAACAAAATACCAACCACACATCCCTACAATCGATAGAGTTATACCGACAAAACTACAACCAACAACCTAACATCGATCGATACAACCTTGCAACTGATAGAATAATGTCGATCAACACATCTGCAACTGACCTACCAAGGCCGATAGACACCTCTACAACTGATATACGAATGATGATTGACACCTCTATAATTGGTTGACTAAATACGATCGAGATGGTTCTGCAATCAACATACCAATATCGAGTGGCACCTCTACAATCGATAGGACAATTCCAATCGACAAACTCTGCAACCAATCATATTATGTTAACAGACATGACTCTACAATTGATTGGCTTATATTTACAGACATAGATTTGCAACTAATTAGCTTATATCGAAAGACACGACTCTACAACCAATGGACTTATGCTAAAAAACATGGCTCTAATCGATTGGCTTCTACTAACAAACACGACTCTGCAAATGATCGACTTCTACCAACAGACACATCTCTACAACCGATCAACTTATATCGATTGACATGGATCTGCAACCTATTAGCTTATGTCGATAGACATGGCTCTATAGTCGATCGACTTATACCAACAAACATGGCTCTGTAACCTACCGTCTTGTGCTGATCGACACTCATTTGTAACCGATCGATTTATTTTGACAGTAATAACTCTGCAACCGATTATCTTGCGTCGATCGACAATCCTCTTCAACCTTCTCAAGTTTTTCATTATTTTAGAGATATTTTTGAGTAGAGTATTTTCGATGTATGTTTATTGGTACCTAGTATAGTATATATATGTGTAGTATATGAGGTGATTTGGGCAAGAAAAATAAAATCATTTATAATTTGAAGGTGATTTGGGCGGAAAATATAAAATCATTTATAATTTGAAGGTCAATTGGGCGGGAAAATTAAAATCATATGTAATTTAAGGTCAACAAATTAAAATAAAGTTAGGTTCCTGATTATCAACGATGGGAGAATTTACCCCAAAAAAAATTTCACCCCATAAATTTCGGGCGAATGGGCCCCAGTGAAATGATACAAAATTAGCCTTTTCAAAATTTTAAAAATCCTAAATAGAGCCAATTTGCGATATTTCACGCTTGTGCATAACCTTGGCACAACATTGATGGAAAATAACTGTGCATCTAGAAATTTATCAAGAACTCCTGTTCCTGTTGGCTCCCTTGATCATATTCAAGACATTTGGTATGCAATCACATGCTTCTTGCCAGGCCTCACCACAACTTAGAATACGAACTCTTGGAGCGTAACGAGCCACCTACTAACTCATCCTTGTATTACTGGTTTGTTTATTAAGTACAATAATGTCTTATGATCAACATAAAATGCAAAGGGGTTCACCAATAGGTAATGCCTAAGCTTTTGAACTGCATATACCATCCCCAAGGCTTCCCTTTTTTTTGTACTATAATTTATTTTTGGCCTTGACAAAAGGTGACTAGCAAAGAAAATCGGTTGATCCAACTTAAAATATCCTTCTTGTGCCGACACATAGCCAATTGTAAAGTTTGAGGTATCAACGTGGACATGGAATTCCTTATCCCAACTTCGAAACACCAAAATCAGACTGCTTACCAACTTAGCCTTCAACTCCTCAAAGGCTCCCTGGTGCTCCTTTGTCCATCTGAAAGGAATATTATTTTTTGTCAAAGAATCTAACGGGTAGGCTACATGTGCATAATTTTTTATAAACCTTCGGTAATATCATGTTGACCCAAGGAAGGTTTTGATTGAACTCACGTCAAAGGGTTATTCCATGTATAATATTACCCGAATTTTATTCGGATCTGTCTTCAATCCTTCGTTGCACAAAATGTGTCCTAACAATTTTCCTTATGGTACCAACAAAAAAAACTTTGCTGGATTCAATGATATCTGTGCATTTTTGCACCTACTAATACATTCACTAAGAGCTGGAAGATGCTCCTTGATCTTCCCATAAATGGACCAATCATCCAAAAATGCTTTGAAATTCCCTGTCACCAATTGGTCAAATATATACAGTATGATGCACTGAAATGTAGCTAGGGTGTTACAAATCCCAAATGGCACTCGATTATACTCGTAGATGTCATTCTCCATAAAAAATGCGGTCTTCAACTTATCCTCCTCAACAATGCTGATCTGATTGTATCCTGAGAATCCATACAAAAATGAATAGATCTCATGTCCTACAACTTCTTCCAAGATAGAATTTGTAAATGGAATAGGAAAGGGATCCTTAATGGTCACTGCATTTAGACTCCTTAAGTCTACACATATCCTTATCTTATCAACTTCCTTTTCTAAGGTGATTACTATAGGGGAAACCCATTCACTGTTCATCACCCTGAATATAATTCCTGCTTCCAACATCTTTTCTATCTTCGTATTCACAAATACCGCATACTTGGGATTCATTCTATATGACCTCCTACTAAGAGGTTGAGCACCAGGTATTAGTGTAATATTATGGATATATAACTTCGGTGGGATTCCTTTCAAATCCTTATACGTCCATGCGAAGACATCCTTGTACTCCAAGAATATCTTGAAAGCTGCTACCTTCAATATGGGATTCCAATCATCGCCACAGTGGACTATCCTAGGTTCTTTCTCCATTCCTATATTGATATCCACTATCTTAGGTCCTTCATACTTGATATTTTCTAGTTCACTCATACCTTTCATTACGTTCTCTAGATGTGTCGATCTTGTATCAATCTCTGCATCTCCTACTATATAGTTCATAAAGCTTTTTGGAAACATCCACTTCTCTTCTATTTCCTTCTTAGTTTCTTTAATGACTTTCGATTTGTCTTGCTTTTCCTTGATATATTATGACTCAATACAGAGGTAATTGGGCTGAAACATCTCGTAATCCTCCATTTTCCAATGAAGAAATCTTCTATCATATCATCTTCATCCTCGCTACATTCATCTATGTACAACATTCCCTCTCCATCAGGTTCATGTCCTTCATCCTCTGATGAGTTTTATGATTCATCAGTTGTAGCTACATCCTCACTAACTCTTTTATTAGCTAAATTAATCATGTATTTATGTTTTCCCTTCTTGAAGGTGATATAATTATTTCTCCAATTATGATTAAATTTGGCCACTCGTAGCCATCCTCTCCCTAAGAGAGCAGTATGCAGGTTTTTGCATTGAAATCACAACAAAGTCCAAGAAAAATTCTTGCTTAGCTATCATAACTTGTTGTGCAATCAAAACTCCTTTGATGTTAATATCATTCTGGTCAGCCCCATACAATTAGAAGCTTGGTGCCCATAGGGATGGAGCGCCTAGTTCTATCCAAGTTGTTTTGGTAGCACATTAACACTAGAACCTCCGTCCACGATCACTTGTGTCAATTTGTGCCCCAAAATATCCGTATGCATTAATGCAAACTTCTTTCCCACATCAATCATTAATATAGTAGGATTCGTAAATTGATCTTTTAGTTCTTCCTCTAAAATTGGCTAGCTCTCTACTTCCATCACCTTCTATGGTTGCATTTCCTCCATAATTGCTTTCTGTAATTCTGGGATAGCTTCAAATAAGTCAGATACTTTAAGTTCCACTATGGTATCCAACACCTATGCTACCAAGATCTGCACAATTGTCTCCTATTCTGATGGTTTTCATAATTCCCTTTGAATGCTTGACTCTCCTTTCTTAGTTTTCTTAGTTTCTTCTTGCAATATTTTCTTTGTTGCTTGCCAGCGTTGCTTATATTTTATTGGCTCTGGATACTTATCCTTTTTAGCTTGATTCCTTGTCATGGCTAACACTTCCTGAGTTTCCTCTTTAAATTGAGGAATTTTGATGTCCAAGTAACTCACATTCTACAGGTCACTCGAACTCGCCTGTTTTGGACAATTCTCCTCCTTGTGATTCCCCAGACCAAACCATCTACACATGTGTGTAGTGCTTGTTTGTGGTACTCCTTGCGTTAGAGGTGCAGGACAATTCTTTGCAAAATACCCCCACTCTTGGCAATTACGATATTGTATGATCGGTCTACCTTTCGAGTCATATTGTATGTGACTTTGTCCTCCTTGTCAATTACCTTGATTCTGTTTGCCATCTCTTCTGCTATTTTTTTAATTTCCACTCATTTCTTGTTGGCCACTCCCTTGGGCCTATGGTTTTTGTTCATAATCCTAGATTGATAGTACCTATGGATGGGTTCTTGCATTGTAGGGATATAGCATTACTTCATGCCCCATCACATTATAAATATGGCAATAGTCATTATTTAGACACTTCATATTTGTATGTCCCTCGCTCTTGCATTCAGTGCACCACAGCTCATTCCTATCCAATTTGATTTTTTGCTCCTTAACCATTTTATCAAACTCCTTGTGGAACGATGTGACCATCCTCTAGATAGTGTCTTCTTCTTCACTATCCAAATATTTTGACTTGGAATGAGATAAGATTCCCATGTACATCTATTTTGATTCACTTTCAAAGGTCTTTGCATGTTTCAATGCTTCTTCATATGTGTTAGATGGTACTCCCTTCATATTTTTCTTATATTTTGGTAATAACCCATCTATGAACCATCATTTTATCAATACACTTGCCAAGGGCATCTGCATCTTATCGACTAACTTATTTAGTCGATGGTTGTAGGATTTTATATCCTCACCTTCTTTTTATTTTGTTACGTAAAGCTCGATGACTATGTCTCCATCATCTTTCAAAGGGTTAAACTCCTCAATGAATTTCTCCTTTATCTGATTCCAAGTTTGAAAATCAACATTATTTTCTCTCTTCAGGTACCAGTCTATTGCCAATCCCCTCAAGGTGGTAGGAAATAGGACTACCCAATCCTCTGATCTATATACACCATTTTCTCTCCAAATGGTTATGTAAGTTCCTACGTGTCGTGTGGGGTCTTCCTTACCCTCACCTAAAAATGGTGGACATATTTGTTTGGCTGCTTTGTTAGCCATCTTAGGAGAGTCATCACTCTCACTTGAGGTGTCCTGTAGAATATCTATCAAATTCCTCCTTGGGGGTGTCCTACTTCCATTGTCATCAGAAGTATTAATTCGAGGTATCTTATTCTGTCCCATCACTCGGTGACCAAATTCTCATGTGTCCTCACTCTGCGACCTTCTTTGCTGGTGCGATGGAGATTATCTTGGTCTATCCTCCTAAGTCCCCATGTCCTGTTGCCTTGGTGTTTGAATCCCATCCTCTACACCCTCTCATAACCTCATTGTCACTTCCTCAGGTCTTACCGTCCACTCTCCATCATCGTGCACTTTATTTTTGTCACCCATATCCTCTACGATCGGTGGGTCTTCCTCCTCATCTTCTATCTCAATCATCAACATCTCAAAGTCTCCCTCTTCGGATGTCCAAACTTACTCTATCTCTGGTTCGTATGTACTTTGATCTGAGTTACTTGTGTTTCCTCTTTGAGCAATCCTTATGCTCCTTATTATTGGAATTTTCTCTCATGGTTCTCTTCTCCCACGACTTTGTGTACTAGTGTTCGTCATAAAAAATCACCTTCAATTTTTTTTAGTCAAATTCGACCCATTTTAACAAAAATTCCAAATTCGATAAGGCAACGGTACCAAATGTAACATAGTGGTGGAGTATTCTCAGTGGGGAGGTGTTTTCCAGAGGTAAGAATTATTCCTAGGTTAAGTCTACCAAATCGAACAGTCTTCTAATTCCTCGAATGACCCTTGTACGATCTATAAATTATGTGTACGAACCTCAAATACATACACTGTATGATCTCAGATCATACAGTGACCAATATGGTATGATATTACACTTAGAAAAATTGACACAATGTTGTTTTTGATGCTACCATACACATTTTTGTAACCGTTCAAGCCGATTTACCAAAACTACCAAATCAGGTAAATTCCTATCAATCACCTATTTTACCAAATTGGGTAATAACTCTTTGTACGATTTGTACGATCCAAAGGTACAATAGGATGTTAATTACTATACTCTTCTACTCCAATATCTCTCTGAGATGTTTTGTAAAGGTTTAACAACCTAAACAAGATAGTTTCATTCACAAGCAAAACATCCAATCCAGACTAGTGAGAGATTCCATCCAAGCAATTACACCCAAAAATTGTACAGTCTACTTCAATATGTCTTTACCAACATCATAATACTCCTATATAATTCTCCATCATTCTACCAATAATAATTTGCTCACAAATCTACAACAAAGCCTACAACTAACATATAACAATAATGAAGAAACTCAATTACACAATGATCATCGACAATGCATCAACCATACACAACAGGACCGTACAGTGTCATCCACAACATCTATTATTCTCATTAATGGTTATCAACTCAGTTATAATATGGAAAACTCTCTCATAGTAATTGCAATAACTCAAAAATATGTCTATCTCTCTACTCTAGCAACTAATAACCAGTAAACTAGTAGCCAGACCCACAAATTCAAAAATGGGGTCTTATATAACATTGCCCAGGCCATTCCAAAGTGGTTTGTAAGACAATATGTTATTCACAACTACCCATCTACAATTGAATACATTATTTTGGTAATTTCCTAAATTTACACCTTAGGTTAGCAAATCCATGTGACATTTCATCCCAAAATTACATTTCCTTTGCATCTAAGTGAATTTTGATGTGCCTTGTGTGATTTGCCACTGCTCTGTACGGTTTGCCACTTTAGTTGTATGATCCCCTATACAATTTTCTCCCACTGTATGGTTTCCCAAAACTTGAGCAAATTATCCCAAAACTGTCAAAATTTAGCAAATCACCTTTTCTTCTTCTGGGAGGTGGATTTGTTGCCTATAATCATCAAAACATAAAAACACGAAAAAAAAACATCTTGTGCTTTCTTTCCATTTCAAAAAAATCAAAACGCCAAAAATATTTCCATGCATCTTTTGTCATACAAAAACATAAAAACACCAAAAATATTTCCATGCATCTTTTGTCATACAAAAACATAAAACGAAAAACATTTCCATGTATCTTTTGTCATACAAAAACATAAAACCAAAAATATTTCCATTCATATTTTGTCATAAAAATGAAAAAGCACCAAAACAATTTCCATACATCTATTGTCATATCAAAAAAGAACACAAAACACAAAACAATCATGCATTCTACAACACAAGCTTGAAAATACACCGGTGGAAAATTTCAAAAACTATAATCTTTAAGCAAATTTACCTGTGCTCTATTTATAGGGTGCACTTTAACTACCGAAGTAAACGTAGTAAATTATCAAGTTGGATTCGAGAGGAGTTGTGCTTTGCTTCATTTGGTGAGAACTATTCTCGATTCTTAACGATACTTGAATGTAATTCACTGTGAAATCACTTTTGGAAAGTGTGCCTTTCTTTCTACATTATGACTTTGAAAAACGTACCCTAACTATTGAAACTATCTCAAAAAAATAAATTCACCACCTGGGGACCAATGAGCACTTTTGTTTTTTCCAGTGTGAAATCTCACTCCTTAGGAACACCAAATCTTCTCCCAATGTAAAACTAGATGCATGTCTTAAATCAATGGCTCTGAAAATGGGTCATTGATATGTATGCACATTTCATGAAATCTGCCACACATCGAAGGGCAAAAATGCATTAGGAGGGCACTTTTAAAAATTCTATTTCACTTAAAAAATCATCATTATTCCAAAAATGCAATGAAGGGCAAAAACACTTTTGGGGCACACTTGATTCCTTCTTCTTTCACTTCTGAAAATCTCTTCAACCTGCTTTATTTGACTTTATGGAAAATGCCCTCCTTTTAAACAATTTCGTGCCTTTAATTTTTGCCTCATGTCTAGAAAAAACATCTTTTAAACATTTTTTCAATCAGAGAAAGCAGAGACTCTATAACCCTTTTAAATAAAAATCTTTTACATGGTGTATTTTCATTCCGAAAAAGATGAATGGGAGTTTCACAAAACCTCTTTTGGCTTTTTCATTCAAAAATCTTAATGTCCTCTGTACGAGTTCACCCCATAAGGAGGCAAACGAGACCCTCACCATTTCCTTAGGGTGAAATCACTTAGGCGCTTGTCTTTTGTCCTTATACCTTCACTGTGGATGCTTTCTTAAATCTTTTTCTCCTTTTAACTTTGAAGAAGTGCAAAGTGGAGCACCACTTTAAATCTTAGAGCCCTTGAACCTACTCAAAACTTATACGAAACTCACAACATACCTCTCGAGAATTACTTTGGGGTGAAATCAATTTTCAAAGAGAGAAAACATAGAGAAAAATTTTCCTTGAGGTAAGCCCATATTTTTCTAGTAAAGCCCACCTCGTACTTCTTTTATTTATTTATTTATTTATTTATTTTTTAGAAGCAATACAAGGAACAATTAAAAATACTTGTAAATAGAAATATGTTCATATTTAAACATTCGTACCTCTTGATATAATCATTGAAAGTAGGCCTTCAAATGAATACTGTATACTGGAATCGAAAGATCCCCACCATCCATATCTCAAAGATAATATGCATTCACCAAATTTATTGTAGAAATTTGAAATGGACCTTCCCAGATCGCATTGAACTTATGGTGTTTCCATGGCTTGGCTTTGTTCTCATTTCATTTGAGGACTAGATTAACCACCTGAAACCTACGCTCTGTTGTCTTATTTTCAAACCACTTCTGTGTCACTTTAGTGTGTTTGGTGAAAGCCTCATATGCCTTTTATCTCTCCTCCTCTAGTTGTAGAAACTTAGCCAGCCTTGTGTTCATTGGATCAAACTCATCATCTTCATCTCTGAACAACTACAATGTTTAGAATATGGGTAGCTCAATGTGAGTGGGCCAAACCACTTCTTTCCCATACACCAAGGAGTAAGAGGAGGCTTTAATAGACTTCTTTAATAATATCCGATCTTCCCATAGAGCCTAATTTAGCAATAAGTGCCAACTTCTTTTATTATTTTCCAATGTCCTTTTCAATATCTGTAATAAGTTTTTACTTATGGATTTGGCCAAGCCATTTCCTTGGGGGTAATAATTGTATGAAGTTTTGAGATAAATCTTGTACTTACTTGTAAATTCAATTATCTTGGACCCAATAAATGAAGTCCTCTTATCCGTTTCAATAGCATCTAGGACCCCAAAATGGGTAATCAGTCCCTCTAGAAAGGATATAACTGTCATCTGATCTACTTTTTTAGTTGAAATGGTATTTTTCCACCTAGTGAAATAATCAGTTGCTATCAAGATATACTTGTGCTTAGTAGAGGAATGAGGATCAATAACTCCAATGAAGTCCAAGCCCCATTGTTGAAATGGTTCTTCCACCTGAATCAAATGTAGAGGTAACGATGCTTTCTTAATCCTGCCAACATATCGCTGACAATTATCGTAACTCTGGCTCAATTTATGTGCATCTACAAAAAGGATAGGCCGAAATTACCGAAATCGAATTATCTTCAAGGCCATAGACCTTCCTATATAATGTCCACTAGATAAGCCATAATGGAACTCCTCTAATATTTTCTCCTTTTTTGAATCCCTCACACACTTGAGGAGTACCTCATCGATATTTTTATGGAACAACCAATTAGGAAACAAGACATACTTGAGTGCTTGCAGTTTAAATCTTCAATGTTGTGAAGCATCAAGATGTTATGGATATTTCCCAAATGTAAATAATTCAACAAGGTCCTATGTCCAATCACGATCACTTGTAGCTTGACTTGCATAATTGCTTTCACTGATATCCACATTCTGTACTAGAGCTAGTGATCCATAAGTTGTGCTTTTGGCCAGTTCTTGACAGAGATCTTGTCCATGAACCAACTTAGGGGTTCGGATCTCCACATCATATTCGTGAATCTTTGAGATCCATACTACTCCATTTTTGCCTAATTCTCCTTGAAGAATGAAATTTTTGACATCTAGATGTATGACATAGATGACTGTTTTACACCGTGAGACGAAGTGTCAAAATTTCCTTAAGGATTTCATAACCTTGTACACCTATTTTTCAATGAAATTATACTTCTCCTAGTACAGTGAAATGAATTGACTCAATAATAATCGGTTTTTCATCTCCATATTCTTACTTCTAGGTAAGAATAGCAACGTAACTCTCCTGCTTGCCTACTACATAGAGGATGAAATATTTTGAATAATCAGGATTAATTAATATTGGTGCTTGAGTGATTATTTCCTTGATCTCCCAAAAAGCCTATCTTTGTGCTTCTATCCATTTAAAGTCTGCATTCTTCTTTAAAAGTTTGATCATTGGTTCACCACTTGGGAAAAATAAGCAATAAATTTTTGAATGAAATTAATATGGCCAAATAATGATTGCAGATCCTTCTTGTTAACTGGCAACGGAAATTTCAAGAGTGCCTCGGCTCTTGTAGGATCAATCGCCAGTCCTTCTTGTGAAATCACATGTCCCAAAATTTTCCCTTCTTTTATATCAAAAATGGAATTCTTCAGGTTGATGGAAATTCCAAATTCTTGATATTTTTTTAACACTTACTTCAAATGAGAGAGGTGTTCTCCCCTATGGTGTGAGAAAATAGTCATGTCATCAAGGTAAATAACAATAATTCTATTCAACTACTCACCAAAAACAATGTCCATCATCCTTTGAAAAGTGGTGCTAGCATTTGAAAGACCAAATGGAATTCTCTGATAGGTGAAAGTGCCCCATTTTGTAGTAAATACAATATTGTGTTGGTTTTCATCCTTAACCCAGATCTGGTTATAGCCAGAAAAACCATCTAGTACTGAAAACCTCTACACTTTCGCAAAAACATGGAGGATTTGATCAATCTATAGTAGGGGGTAGTGATATTTTAATGATTCTTGGTTTAGATTTTGAAAATCCACACATAGGAATATATCACCATTCTTCTTTTGGACTGACACCAAGTTCACCACCATGTTGAGTGCTTGATCAGAAAAATTATTTTTACCTCCAACATTTTTAGTAGTTATGCCTTCATGAGCACCTTGATTTTGGGATTAGCAGGACACTATTTCTATCGAAAAGGCTTCACCCCCTCCTGTAGTTAAATGGTATTTTGGATCACATTTTTGTCATATCCTTTTAAATCATGATAGCTCCATGAAATAATATCAAGGAACTCGTAACACAAATTTTTGATATCTTCAAGCTCTTTAGACATACAGTCTGTTCCAAATTTAATAACCTTTTTAGGTTCTAGTTGCATTTCCTTGTACTCCTTCGCATCAAATTTAATCTTATGTTTCTTTTCCCTATCATTCTTATCAAAAAAACTCTTGAGCGAAATCAATCCCCTAGGAATTGGATTGTTCTTTAATTGAATCATTCCTTCCATTTGTCCTCAGAAAGTATTCTATCTTTCATAGTTGAAGGTTCTTTAATCAAAAAATTGATTATTTGTTGATAATTATCAAACATTTGCCAATAAAAGTTTTTATCAAGGACTGAGGGTCTATAAATTACCCTCATAGTCTTGGGCTTCCTGACCACTTGCTCTACAGGAGAGAAATTTGTGCCAAGAGAAGCTAAGATATCTACATGTTTGTTTTGCTCCCGCGAAATTGTCTGAATGTTCAATGCAGTAAATAACTCAAAAAAATCCCATACCTTGTTACAATAGGGCTTAAAATAATGCTACTTGGATACACACTTTTTTGTAGTCTGGTTGATAATGATCTCAGAATATCCAAATATTTGTAGTTGTTTTATTCCCAACTTTTCTTCCTTTTTCAAACTAAGGCACAATGCTTCATATTCGATAGTATTATTCATGCAACTCCAAGTTAATATATACAAATAGATCTTCTGCAACATTGTAGAATAAATAAGAACAATACCAGCCTCTACATCATTATTGCACCTTATGCCATTTAAATACAACTTCCATAACTGGTCAGAAAGAGGATCTAGGGAGTCAAAGACTTCTTCTTTAGTCTGCTCAAGTTTGGTTATAGTTTAACAACTGATGTTAGTTTTGACCATCATGTTGAAATCCTTAAATGAGAACTCATATTCAAGGTGAAGCTCACCATGATCTTCTTCCATCAAGTCCACCTCCCGTAATTCCTTCATCATCATGTTGACTACACCAGTAGGCTTTTCTTCTTCTTCCAATTTCTCTATATGAAAAGTGGATGGCTTTTCATTATATATGTAGATCCTTATTCCTTTAAACAAAATATCCAAATGTGAATAATCCAAGTAAAGGTATCCTCCTATTTTTGTCATGAATTCCCTTGAAAGGCACATGCTAAAGTATGGTTCCAAGTCAAGTACCACCACCTCTTGGATGACAGTGATTTTAAGTATGCTATGTAGAATGATAGGAATATCCTTGATTACTCCCATTGTTTTTACCAGGGTCCCATATAACTGTAACACACCTGGACTACTTCTTGTGTACTCCATTCCCATTATTTCACACACTACCTTTGTCATGATAGTAGTTGCAACACCAAATTCAATCATACAATTATGCACAATCCATCCTTCCATTTGGAGAGACAAATAGAATGGAGGTGGTATGTTCTTCCCAGTGGTAGAGGTTGGTAGGGTCTATGCTAGAATAGTCTGGGAATGACTTTTATTTTGGTCTTTTGCATGCTTGAGAGACTCTTGCAACAGGTCAACTTTCCTAGGTAACTGCAAAGCATTATATAAACTTTCCTTTTATCGATATCTTTTTCATCTCTTCAATAATATTGTAGCTAGAAGTACCAGGTATCTTATCTTCTCCAACTAGCTTGTACTTATTATGATACTATTGAGTAGCTTCTATCCATTGCCACTTAGTCAATAACGGGTATTTGAGGTTCTCTTTAGCCTGCTCTTTTGTCTCCATTTGCACTTGAGCAGTTGTGGGCTACAAAGTTGATGCCTTTATCTACAACTTATCTTAAGCTTGTTTAGGCAATAGATCCTTTAGAAAGATAGAATCTTGTTGCTTTGTTGTTATACTAGACACCTTTACATCAGGTGCTTTCACTTGTGGTGGTACCTTTTCATTTTCCAACTTCAATTCAGCAAGAACTTTCAAAGAATCCATTTCCATTGGATCAACAATCACCAGTTTTTTTCCCATTCTCGTAAGGATTGAAAATTGCTCCAAATATGGGACCATAAAGTTATGATCAGCTTCCATTATCATATTGACTTGTCCACAGGTAGAAATTTCTGCTAATTTCTATAGATAATTCAAATGCATCATGCACATATCTTCTTCGTGGGGATCGTTATAGGTAGAGCACTGGTACGATTTCTTTGATGTACTAGTTTCTCCATTTTCTAGCATAGTTGTAATCCTCTTAGGGCCTTTGCTAGTGGTTGTTTGCTCCATAGTAATTGGCGGTGTTTGAAACCTTCTAGAACAAAAATTATCTTATGCTTGTTTCTTCTTTATCGTTGCAATTTCATTCGACATTATCCTTATAGTCGAATTAACAAATTACATTTCTTATAACAATTTCATGTAAGGATCAGGATTAGAAGGTGCATGAGGCACTGGTAAATATAAAGGTATTGATGGAGCAGATAGTGATAATGTATCAAGTGGTGTTGGTAATGCTGGGAAAGAATGAACACTAGAAACTGATGGATGACTGGTGCAGGTAATTGTGGAAATCTTGGAGCGAGGAGTTGTGGGACTGGGATTGAAGTGATTTAAGGTGGATACAATATCCATGAGGGAATGAGATACATAGAAGGCATGGGCTATGAAAATACACATGAATACAAATATTGTGGAAGATCAGATAGGATGGGCATGGTTACTTTCAGGGGCAACTTACCTATGGTAATAAAGTCTACTTTGGCCTTCTACATTTGCATATACAAATAAAAAAAATTATTTACATTGGCTTGGTAGATAGCCATTCCAATGTCTGAGTTAAAAGCCCTAATATAGTAAAATGTAGCTTGCTCATGTGTGGGCTGAAGACCATAAGGAACTCTTTGCCAACTTTAGGTGAATCTGACGTTGAATTCCACTATATCCTCCTATGGATGTCTTTGGATATTCTTGACTTGATGCAACAAGGAGAAATGATCTTGCTCGTGAAATTTCTTGATTAGTAATTCCGCCAATTGGTCCCATGTCATAATAGTGGTGGGTGGCAAATATCGATACCAATATAGTAATTTACCTCTGAGTGACAATACTAATAACCTTACCATAATTTCTTCATCAGTAATACCATGGATCATTGCCAAGGAAGCCACATATTGGATATGCTCATAAGCGGTTTTTCCAGTACCATCGTACGTGGGTAGAGCTTTCAATGCTACCTGAGGAACTATATTCTAAGCTTGTAAATTCAAAGCTCCTAAGCTATTCCATGCTAGGAACTACCTTGGTGGTTGTGGCTACTATGGTGGTGGGTTTTGAGCCATACTAACTGGTGTGTGAGGTTTAGGAGGCATAACACTAGTAGCAGTACTAGCTAGACTCAAAGGAACAAAAAATACATTGGCTAACTGTGAGGATGTTACAGATAATGTATGGGGTGATGAATATGTATGAGGAAAAGCAACAAATTAGGGATGTTCCCCTAACCTTTCAATTTCAAGTTTGTAGAACTCAATAGGGTCTTCAGAATTTTTGACCTTCGATCTTATGATCACGAAGTACAACATCCACTGCCTTCATGTTTAGAGGCTTCTAGGTATAGTTGAGTTTCCAAATGTTCTAACCATACAACACGAAGGTTAACATAAAATCTTAATACTATTTAAAATGGAACTTTCAAATTCCCACTAGGTATACCAAAAACTCTAGTTCAAATATATGCCTAATCATACAAACATGTGTTTGTGCACCCTAGACATGACCAATATTGAAAGTTTGAAGGAAATAAATTTCCTCCATGCCAATATCTAGAGAGGGTTGGCTCCCTTACTCCTACACTAGTTTTGAGACTAGAGTTGCAGGAAAGAAATTGGAAATAATAGAAATAAATGGGAAATATAGCCACGGGCCAAAGATGTAGGATTGCGGATAAACTAGCAACAAGAATTCCAACCAAACATGGTAGCAGTATAAGGTGGATAAAAAACAAAGAATTTACTTATGATTCCATGGAGATAACTTCCAAAATTGCATTCCAATACTCACTCCCTCACCAGAAGTATTCAAATCCAAATGCAGAATTTGAATTTAGCAACAGATAACAAACATGAATATATAATAGAAATGCTTAAAACAGAAAGAAATCACACATAAAAATTGCTTGCAAAATTAAAATCCAAGTCTCTTCTATTACACAAAAAACTTGGATTTTTTTTCTATAGAATGTCTATCCTCCTCTTTTTACAATGGAAAATGATTAGTATTTATAGAGGATTTTGCCTCTTTCATTAAATGCACATGAAGACAAAATGTTTACAGATTAGGAACACCGATGAGGAAATTCCTTCTCAAAAATCTTGAAAATTCATTCTTTTGAAAAAAATATCTAACTTGTAAGGAGAAAGCTCTAGGAAATCAACATATTTGAGTGTCGATGCACATAAACTGCAAAGATGATCAATGAATTTGTACATTCGCTGCACCTCAAAAATTTATCCTTGTTTGAAATATCTTGGAATTCATAAAAATCATCTTGTGGTTTAAATGTTGCAACTCCTTTTAGCGTGAAGTCACCAATTTCAATCATTTTTTTCCCAGCATTAAATTTTACTTATTCACCTATCTTGAGCACTTTTAACAAATATTTAAAACTAAATTTACCTTAAATGGAGTAAGGAACGAAAGTGCTTCTTTAAAATTTCAACTTTTACTCTTCATCTATGCTCCATAGTAGAGAGGCCACCTCTTGCATTTATGTACAACCATTAACTTTACTCGAATCAAAATTTGATGCACTGTATTCCTCTCCTAGTCACAGCATCAATCAATTTTGGAAGAAATATGGGCAAAACGACTCATTCCAGTGCTCTGAACCATTTTTGTGGTGTTTCACCCCCAAAGTGTATGATTGAAAACTTTCTTTCTTAAGAGTGAAAGCACCTTCGATAGGATGTCATCTCCTTTAAAAATATATGTTCACCCCCAAAATAGGTGAAAGGTATTATCGCCATCCACTTTGGGTGAACCTTATGTTGACCTTTCAACACAACCAATCTCCTCACATTTACCTCAGAGTAAAATAAAACTTTTGATATGTTTTTGGGCTGCTTTCCTATAGCTTCACCCCAGTGAATGGCAAATGGGACATTCACCCCTCACTTGGGGTGAAAATACTTTCAACTGTTCATTTTCCTTTACATGCTGAAGTGGGGTCCACACCCTACTTTATATATACATTCACCCAGAGGAAGGGCAAAAGGTACTTTCACCCCCTTCTTGGGGCAAATACGCAATTGACCTTTCAATGTCATCTTGGTGCCTTGCAATTCCCTTCATGTTCACAAAAAATCAACATTCATTATGATTTCACCCTTGGGAGGTATGAATGGGACTTTCACCTCTCAACTGGGGTGAATGTGTTGTTTGACCAATCAACACATCTATCTTAAAATATGTTCGCTCCAAAGTGGTGTGAACAAAGCTTTCACCCCAACTTTGGGGTGAAAACACCCTTTTTTAAAGTTGCTGAATTTCCTTTGGACCCACCATAATTTCAAAGAGATTTAATGTGCTTTTGTCCTAATGAGGGGGTGAAATGGACTCTCACCCCTCACTTGGGGCAAAAGCAGTTTTCTATTTAAATTTTTACATTCTACCCAGAGCGAGGCAAACGAGCCCTTCACCCATTTTTTGAGTTGAATGCGATTTTCTCCTTCTATAATGCATTTTTTTTATTTTTTCTTATATATTCACTAATTCAAAGTAAAAAATACAAGAAATAATTACACACAAAAATATTGCGACAAGCATTGTAAACACAATTTTATAAAAAAATCCTTCAACAAAAGTCATCAAAAATCCTAATGTGGCATATATCAAAATTACCAACAGGTTGAAAATTTATTGATATTCAAATATGGTGACACCAACAGTGACATCAAAATCTCTAGAGATTTCAAGTGGGATTCACCAAAACCTAGTAGGGGATATAGAACAAGGGGATATTCTTCCCTCAGATGTAGCAGATAATCCCAAAGGTCCTGACCCAGACCCTGGCGGGAAGGAAATATTGGAGAGACCATGGGCATAAGGGTTTTTTCCTCCCTTCCCCTTAATAAAAACTCCTACATAGTATGTAGCTCTGCAATCTTACTATGAGAAGGTGATGGGATCTCCTAACCCAAACTCTTACAGGATTGAGACCCTTCCCCCTCTAGTCACCTCTAGAGAAAAACCTTGTTATCCTAGTTTCCCGTATGGTAGATAAGCTTGCCTTCGAATCCCTATTCCTTGTGGGGAAATTTGTATGGGGCAGACCCAACATGGAATACATAAGAATATGGGCCAGTTTCAAATGGTGAACAACGAGAAGCTTCCAATTGGTAACCCTATCTAGAGGGTTTTTCTTGATTCAATTGAAAAAATAGAATAACTATGCACGAATCCTCATAGGAGGGCCATGGTTTTATGGTAGAAATAGCTTATTCCTTATAAAATTGGAGTAGGATTTCAATCCCTAAACCCAAGACATAAATGTAGCCCCCATATGGGCTTGGCTTTCGGATCTTCCCATCCAGTTCTGCCATGAAGACATTCTACGTGAGATCGACAGATACATTGGGGATCTTGTTGCCTTTGACCCTACAACAAAATCCCACACATGCATGGCCTGTGCCAGCATCTATGTAATTACAAACTTAGAATCCCAAATCCCAACGTGCCTCAACCTCATCTATGGGGATTTCTAGTGGTGCAAAGAAATTGAATATGAAAACAAGCCAATATTTTGCATAAAATGCCAATACCAAGCACATATTAAGTCCCAATGTCCTTCTTTGATACCCCCAAAGGAAGCATAGAGCTCCAATAATCCCCCTCCTCATAATTAGAACACTCAGCTGAGAAATTACAATGAAATATCCAAGGACCCCTCAGGTAATAGGCAAGAGAAAGAAAACAAAGGGAAGCAAGTCACCTACCAGGATCCCCTCATCAACAAACCTTATTCTAAATTAGATCAGTTATGTTCTATGTTTACTTTCCTTAATATATTTGGATCTCCAACGATGAAGTTATTTTCCTTGAATTCGCTCATCCCCCCCTTTCCCATTTCCTCATTCCCACCCCTCTCCTTCCATTTATGGCCCGTTTAGCCTCCTAGATGCACCCCCTCCCCCTACCCTTTCCACATCACAACCCCATCCCAACACTTCTCCTTGAGATGATTATTCCCCCATTGGCCCCTCGGTCGACCCCCCATCCCCAACCAAATCCTATTATGATTCCCTCAAGGATGTTGCTAGTCCCACTCAACCAAGAATGGACTCCAACTCCATCATCACAAGAAGTAAAAAAGGCCCTGTTGACATAGGAGGTGAAAATAAAAGAGGCAGACCCACCATTTCTGAGAAAATAAAAAAAGACACTAAATTTCAAGTTGCGAACAGAGTGCAAACAACCCTTTTCCCATATTTGTTCAATCAGTCTGTAGATGAAGCTAAGAATACCAAACCTGCCCCATTACCAAGAAATGGAGGCAAGAAACCCACAAAATTTTCTATATGAAGATCCTCTCTTAGAATATTAGAGGTCTTAATGGCTCAAGGAAACAAATATTAGCTCAAACCATTAGGAAGGACCACAAACCTACCATTCTCATGTTACAAGAAATAAAATATGATGCTGCTAGAACCCACAACATAGCCTAGTTAGTGTGTAAAAACTGTCAGTGGGCCTCTTACCCTATCGAGGGATCTTCTGGGGGTCTTCTATGCTTATGGGACTCAGAACAAGTTAAAGGTAGGATGTTTTCTTCTTCTAATATAACTTTGAATATGGCCTTTTTTTATAAATCTAATCAGTTCACATGGATGCTATCCAACATCTATGCCCCAAAAATACCCTTGAAAGATGCACTCTTTGGATATCTTTGTCCTACATGAAGGATTCCTTCTCCAAAATTCCTTGGATGCTAGCAGGTGACTTCAATTCCCCCCTCTTTCCTTCTGATAACAAAGTCAGTGTCTCTACTCCCTCCAAAATCATCTTTGATTTCTATGATTTTGTCATGAAGAATGAGCTTATGGACATTCAGATCAAATGTTGCCAATTTACTTGGAGCAACAAAAGAGCAAGCCCGGATCACATCCAGGCTAAGGGAGACCATTTTTTCCTATCCCAGTAGGTCATTCCAATATTTGGAGATACCTCTCTCACCTATCTCCCCAGAATTGGGTCTGACCATTCCCATCTTCTCCTTGAATCCAACAAGGCCCCATCCTTCAAAACTTCCTTCAGATTAAAAAATATGTGGATCCAACACCATAATATAAAGCAAAAAAAAATTGAATGGTGGAGGATCCCCTTTTGGGATCTGCTATAGCCCAGGTATCCCAAAATCTAAAATCAATCAAATAAAGCCTCAAAACTTGGAACAAGGAAGTGTTTGGGAATATTTTTGAGAACAAAGAGCAGACCCTATGCAAACTCAACTCCCTAGAGAAATAGATTTAGCATGATAAGTGGAATCCCCAATTATGGGAAGAGAAGAGACAACTCCTATCGGAGTACCATAACATATTTTCCAAAGAAGAAACTTACTGGCATAAAAAATCCTAAGCCCTCTGGCTTAAATATGGTGATGCAAAAACAAGGCTCTTCCATGCCTCTACCCTATGAAATAGAAGTTCAAACAAAATTAAAGAGCTCACCTTATCTGATGGTTCAGTATCTCATGATATCTTCAATATTAGAGAAGAAGCATCTTTCTACTTTAGCAACATGATTGGAACTTCCCCCCCATTCACCTGGAAGCCCAAGAAGCCCTCTTGTAGAATATTCCCCCCTTTTTCACCCTTGATATGAATTCATCCCTGATCTAGCCCTTCTCCAAGAAAGAAATCAAGGTTGACCTGTTCTCCATGAAAGCTAATAAGGCACCTAGACCAGATGGGTTCCCCCCTTGGTTTTTTTAAACCTTCTAGGACATTGTGGGGAAATATATCTGCAATGCTATCATTGAGCTCCAACATACCAATATCATCTCGAGAGGGACAAACTCCACTTTCATTGCCTTGATCCTTAAAACCCCTCAATGTAGATCCATGAGATATTTTAGGCCAATAAGCTTATGCAACATCATTTACAAGATTCTAACCAAATCCTTAGCTATCAGGATGAAGGGAATCCTTCCTATCATTATATATCCCTACCAAGATAATTCAGTGGAAGGTAGATCCATCATAGGCAACATCATATTGCTTCATGAAACCCTTCATTCTACCATGTGCAACAAAAATACGACCATGTTCCTGAAGTTGGACATCAACAAAGCCTTTGACAGGGTAGACAAGGATTTCCTCTTAAAGGTCCTATCCAGGTTCGAGTTTCAAAAATACTATATCAAACTCATCAACGGATGCATCACATCATCCTGGTTATCCATTCTAGTTAATGGATCTATTGCAGGTTATTTTCCTAGCCATAGAGGCATTAGACAGGGAGATCCCCTATCCCCCTCCCTCTTCATAATTATTTTTGAATCCCTCGGTAGAGCTTTCAAATATGCCTATGTTTCTGGGCGTGTGTTCGATATTAAAGCCTCATATAATTCCCCTCCCCTGTTACAACAGTAATTCATAGATGATACTATTATCACTACCCTAGCCTTTGTTATTCAATCCAAATCCATAAAAGGTATTCTTGATACCTATGCCTTAGCAGCTGGGCAATAAATCAACTATCTCAAAAGTAAATGTTTTTTTCTCAACACCCCTGGTAGTAGACAATGGAAGATTACCCGCATCCTTTAGTACAACATAGCTAATATTCCTACCTCCTACCTAGGTCTCCCCCTCTTCATCAAAATCCTAAAAGAATCCATGTAGGATAATTTCATCGATAGGATCAAACGCAAACTTGCAGGATGGAAGGGTGCCCTCCTTTCCCAGGAAGCTAAGGCAACCCTCATTATAGCCATCCTCTAGAGTACCCTGATCTATTTCATGTCAGTATTTAAGGCTACTACTTCGATTCATTCCAATATCAAACATATCCAAAAGAAATTCCTATGGTTAGGCCCGAAAGAGAAAAAAAATTCACCTTGTTAGCTGGGACAGAGTTTGCCAGCCAAAATCCCATGGAGGCCTTAGGCTAAGAATATCTGCCAACATGAACCTTACTATCCTTGCCAAGTAGACTTGGAATATTTTCTCCAACTACAAGGCAGAATGGGTGGGCATCGTTCAAATAAAATGTATCCAACACTTGTCCCTAATGGATGATAATGTCCCTGCTAGTGGATCTACCTTCTGGAGGGCCGTAATCCTGAAGAACACAAGCTTATACTGAGAGGGGGGGTGAACAGTATAAGACCACTTTAAACTTTTTCCTTCAACTTTCAAATTAATATTATGCAGTGAATAGATAGCAGTATCAAAAACAGTAATCAAAGCAATGCACAAAATACCATCCACAATAGAGACACAACAATTTACGTGGTTCACCCAATGCGGGCTACTCCACGGATAAAATCTTTCACTAAATTTTATCACCTCAAATTCTGGGAAACCTTTCCCGATTACAAAGTTTATGGGCACCAACCCAAAGGAGACACCAATCCCCTAGCTCTGCTCTGGTTGGTGATCCTCTAGAAAACCTCTGCCTCCTCTGCCCTTAGCAAGTGGAACTCTATCCACAGAAGACACCTGTCTTCCCTGCTCTAGCTGGAGACCTCTGTCCTCAACTCTTTCACCTCCAAAGCTGGTCCTCGAATTTGCACTAAACACAGTCCTTCGGTTCAGCACAAATGTCCTCGTTCGCTTCCTCTGTTCTACACCAAACACAGTCCTTCGGTCTGGCACAAATGTCCTCAAAATTGCACCTCTGTGCAATCACAGCAACACTCGATCAAACATCAACTTATGCACCTCTGCGCAATCACAACAGCATGATCTTCATGCACTCTACTTCCTTGCAATCTCTCTCACTTAGAAGATTCGATGGAATGCACTCCGTACATTGCAATCGAATTTGCACTCTGCTTCTCGATGATCGAACTTCTCCCCGCACTCTATCTACGAAAGTCGCACTTCGAACGCACACTTCGATCGATGCCAAATCTCTTCAAACAACCCTCCTTTTATACTAACATAATCAAGATCTAAACCTTGGTCTTAGTCGGTTGTTATGCAAATGCAAACCCTAACTCCGTCGGCTGCACGCCCTAATCTTCGTCGGCCCAATTTTAACTCTGTCGGCTTCAACCGCCTCTGTGGTTCAGTAGCTTCTACCGTGAAACCACAACATGTCACGATATCATGACATTTTTGCAGCCGTACACTTTCGTTTGGCTATTGTCGCGATATCGTGACACTTTTGCTTTTGTCTGCCTTGACTACGTTCTTGTCGCGATATCGCGACACTTCTGTCTTTGCTGACGTCATCTTCACTCCTGTCGCGAAATCGTGACACTTTAGTCTTCTTGGTCTTCTTCTAGGCTTGCACTAGCGAAAATGAAACATGTCACGAAATCGTGACACTTTCGCTGCCTTGAGCTTCTCTCTGCCTTATACCCGCGAAACTGGAACATGTCGCGAAATCGCGACGCTTTCGCCTTCGAGCTCTTCCTTCTTGAATTCATCGTGAAATCGCGATGCTTCTTCTATTGAAGACTTGCTAACTATTTCTGTCATGAAATCGTGACACTTTCTCCAACTCAATGTTGCCATCTCAACCTGTCATGAAATCATGACACTTTCTGCATTCGCAAGCTTTCTTTAAGCTTTCTCTTCAACCTGTCATGAAATCATGACACTTTCTGCATCCGTACAACTTCTTTGTAGCCTATCATGAAATCATGACGCTTCTCATTTCAGACTCTTCCCTTTGCTACATGTCACGAAATCATGATAGTTCTCACTTCGAGATTTTTAGCATGTCACAAAATCATGACAGTCCTCACTTAGTCTTTTGCAGCATGTCACGAAATCATGACACTTTTCGAGATACTTTATCTCTCTTCGAACTTGTCACGAAATCATGACAGTTCACACTGCGGACTCTCCCTTCTACATCATGTCATGAAATCATGACACTTTTTCATCCATACAACCTTCCTTGCATTATGTCACGAAATCGTGACACTTTTCCTTCTTTGCCTTCCTGCACTTTTCGAGTCATGAAAATGCGACATGTCACGAAATCGTGACACTTTCCACCTTGCTCTCTTTCTCTGCCAACATGTCACAAAATCGTGATAGTTTTGCTAGCTTCTTCTCTCTCTTCCAACATGTCACGAAATCGTGACAGTTTTGCCAGCTTCTTCTTTCTCTTCCAACATGTCGCGAAATCGTGACACTTTTTCAAAAATCTTTCTCTCTCCTGCCTAAGTCGCGAAAATGCGACATGTCGCGATATCGCGACACTTTTCCAACTTACTTTCTTTCGAACCTGTCAAGCCGAACCTTCAACAAAACACATTATTTTTACATCAAATCAAATTCTTTCAAAAGCTTCTTGACATCAATGACAACTTATTCACTTGAGCAAATGCAATGTACTCAAGGTACCCAAAATTGCCAACAATCTCCCCCTTTGTCATTGATGGCAACCCTTTACTAAAAACACGTCTCAGGAGCTAAAACTGAAACCAACTGTGCTAACAGCTGAGAATCTCCTTTTAAAGTTTTGCTCCCCCTGACTTGAAGCTTTCCTCTTCACATTGAAGCTCTCCCCCTTACTCATATCTCTCCCCCTTACTCAAATCTCTCCCCCTTTGTCATCAATGGCAAAGGGTCACCTTTGGGGCTTGGGACTAAGAATGAGCCTCTTAGCTTAGTCCCTCCCCCACCTCCTCATGAGGAGATTAAATCTGGGGTGGGAGTAAAACTCCCATTAGGCACTGATCATCATCAGTGTCTATAATTTCCTTGCCCGGCCTTTTCTTGAACTTTTTGCCCGCATTCCTATTTTTGTCACTGTTCTTGTTCTTGTTCTCATCCCTGTCCTTTTTCATGCCTTGATCCTTGGACCTGATCATGCCACTGTTCCTGTTCCTGTACCTTGGAAGATCAGCTCTACACTGTCTAGTTGTGTGGCCTTCATTGTTGCACTTATAACAAGTAACAATGTTATTTCTTTTAGGCATACTTGTTCTTTGAATCCTCCTGTTTTGACTAACCCTGCTCCGAGTTATTAGCCTTGCAAAAAATTGCCTTATGCCCAAACTGTTTACACGAGTAGCAATACCCTTGAAAGAAATTACCACCTCTGAAACTGTCATTTATCTTCCTTACTTGAGCCATGCAATGTGCAGCCATGTGACCAAACCTGTAACACGCAAAACATCTATCGTGAAATTTTCCTTTATACGACCTCTTGGGTCCTAGAAAACTTCTTCTTCGCATTCTGAATTTTGTTTTCTATTTCTGCGCATCGATCACTCACGGACTCATGTTCTGAAGTACTTTCTTCATCAGAACTCTCTTCCTTTTGGAATCTCTTGCTAGATTCCCCAACCTGTTCTTTGTGCGGCTTAACAAAACCAAGACCTGTTTTATCTGTTGGATTTCTTTGACCTTTGATGAGAGACTTAACCCTTTTGGAGCTATCTTGAAACCTGTACAACTTATCCTTGTACTCTTTAGTTTCCACTTCCAGAGAAGCCATTTTCTGTTCCAACTCATTATACTCAAGAATCTTAGACTCTAACTCATCCTTGAGTTCTTGTGTTTTAGCTATAGAGAAGTCAAGACTTTCTATAAGATCGTCTCTCTCCATACAACATTCATCTAACTTATCCTTGAGTCTATCATTCTTCTTTCTTTCCTTTTTCAAAACACTAAGAGCATTATTAAGTTCACTTTCAAGATCTTTTATTTGTTTTCTTTCCGAATCCTCAAGGCCTTTTCCAGATTTCTTATCACTAGAGGTGCTACCTTTTTCAAAAACCATACAAGCATCTTCTTGATAGTTTTCTGAAGCATCCTTATACATATTGGAAACCAAATCATTATTTGTACAGTCATCCTCAAGGTGACCAAAATTTCCACATCTAAGACATTTCATAATAATGAATCTATGTTTCGGTTCTTCCTCCTTTTTTGATATGAACAACATCTCATTTTCCTCATCACTTGAAGAGCTTTCACTATCACTGCTAGAACACTTACTTGCTTTGTCTAGGTAGAAACTCTTCTTGTTCTTGTGTGAATACCTCTTTCCTTGATTGCTGTGCTCATCTTTGTTCTTTCCGTAATACCTGTGCTTTTCAGAATCCTTGCTCTTAACATCCTGTTTCTCTTCATCACTTTCATTCTTGGAAATAGTACGATCAGTAGCATAATGACCGAACTTTCCACAATTGAAGCATCTTATATTTTTCATGCTTTTGTGCTTTCTAGATAACTTGCCTTTCTTGTTGTAATATGCCTCTTCATCACTAGAAGACTCATCACTCTCTTGAAGTTGTTTACCCTTAGATTTCTTGGTAGCCTTGAAAGCTGCCTCTTTCTTGACGTCAACCTTCACCCGAGTTCTCAACTCAAATGTTGCAAGAATGCTATGAAGCTCATCCTTTTTTAGCTTATCCAAATCTTTAGCTTCCTCAATAGCAGAAATATTTTCACTGAATCTATTAGGAAGAGATCTTAAGATTTTATCACAAACATCATTTTCAGCAAGTTCAAGACCTAAGTCTTTCATGGAGTTAACAACCTCATCCATGCGAAGCATGTAGTCACTAATATTTTCATCATCATTCATCTTGAGTTGTTCAAACATACCTTTGAAATGTCTCAACTTGGCCTTTCTGACATTTGCATCACCTGTATGAACCACCTCGCAATCTGTTTCCACATTTCACTAGTTGTCTTGCGGTGAATTACTTTGGTGAGATCTGCTTTCCGTAAGCCTTTCAGGATTGCATTCATTGCTTTTGAATTGTTGTGATGTAGAAGCCTATCTTCTTTAGTATATGGACCATTTACAGGAATAGTGTACCCATCTTCAATCACTTCCCAAACCTCATTCCCAAGTGCCATTAGATGAACCTTCATCCTTGCACTCCAAAGACCAAAATATGATCCATCAAGAATAGGTGCTGCATTTTCGCTTGAATAATCCATTGTGTTCTTATCAAGCTTTTCCTTCAAGCTGTTTAAACTTTTCGAAGGAACCCGCTCTGATACCAATTGAAGAACACAAGCTTATACTGAGAGGGGGGGTGAACAGTATAAGACCACTTTAATACTTTTTCCTTCAACTTTCAAATTAATATTATGCAGTGAATAGATAGCAGTATCAAAAATAGTAATCAAAGCAATGCACAAAATACCATCCACAATAGAGACACAACAATTTACGTGGTTCACCCAATGCGGGCTACTCCACGGATAAAATCTTTCACTAAATTTTATCACCTCAAATTCTAGGAAACCTTTCCCGATTACAAAGTTTATGGGCACCAACCCAAAGGAGACACCAATCCCCTAGCTCTACTCTGGCTGGTGATCCTCTAGAAAACCTCTGCCTCCTCTGCCCTTAGCAAGTGGAACTCTATCCATAGAAGACACCTGTCTTCCCTGCTCTGGCTGGAGACCTCTGTCCTCAACTCTTTCACCTCCAAAGTTGGTCCTCGAATTTGCACTAAACATAGTCCTTCGGTTCAGCACAAATGTCCTCGTTCGCTTCCTCTATTCTGCACCAAACACAGTCCTTCGGTCTGGCACAAATGTCCTCGAAATTGCACCTCTGCGCAATCATAGTAGCACTCGATCAAACATCAACTTATGCACCTCTACGCAATCACAACAACATGATCTTCGTGCACTCTTCTTCCTTGCAATCTCTCTCACTTAGAAGATTCGATGGAATGCACTCTATACACTGCAATCGAATTTGCACTCTGCTTCTCGGCGATCGAACTTCTCCCCGCACTCTATCTATGAAAGTCGCACTTCGAACGCACACTTCGATCGATGCCTAATCTCTTCAAACAACCCTCCTTTTATACTAACATAATCAAGATCTAAACCTTGGTCTTAGTCGGTTGTTATGCAAATGCAAACCCTAACTCCGTCGACTGCATGCCCTAATCTTCATCGGCCCAATTTTAACTCTGTCGGCTTCAACCGCCTCTGTGGTTCAGTAGCTTCTACCATGAAACCACAACATGTCATGATATCATGACATTTTTGTAGCCGTACACTTTCGTTTGGCTATTGTCGCGATATCGCGACACTTTTGCTTTTGTCTGCCTTGACTACGTTCTTGTCGCGATATCGTGACACTTCTATCTTTGCTGACGTCATCTTCACTCCTGTCATGAAATCATGACACTTTAGTCTTCTTGGTCTTCTTCTAGGCTTGCACTAGCGAAAATGGAACATGTCACGAAATCGTGACACTTTCGCTGCCTTGAGCTTCTCTCTGCCTTATACCCATGAAACTGGAACATGTCATGAAATCGCGACGCTTTCGCCTTCGAGCTCTTCCTTCTTGAATTCATCATGAAATCATGACGCTTCTTCTGTTGAAGACTTGCTAACTATTTCTATCATGAAATCATGACACTTTCTCCAACTCAATGTTGCCATCTCAACTTGTCATGAAATCATGACACTTTCTGCATTCGCAAGCTTTCTCTTCAACCTGTCATGAAATTGTGACACTTTCTACATCCGTACAACTTCTTTGTAGCCTGTCATGAAATCACGATGCTTCTCATTTCAGACTCTTCCCTTTGCTGCATGTCACAAAATCATGACAGTTCTCACTTCGAGCTTTTCAGCATGTCACAAAATCGTGATAGTCCTCACTTAGTCTTTTGCAGCATGTCACGAAATCGTGACACTTTTCGAGATACTTTATCTCTCTTCGAACTTGTCATGAAATCATGACAGTTCACACTGCGGACTCTCCCTTCTGCATCATGTCATGAAATCGTGACACTTTTTCATCCATACAACCTTCCTTGCATTATGTCATGAAATCGTGACACTTTTCCTTCTTTGCCTTCCTACACTTTTCGAGTCACGAAAATGCGACATGTCACGAAATCATGACACTTTCCACCTTGCTCTCTTTCTCTGCCAACATGTCATGAAATCGTGATAGTTTTGCCAGCTTCTTCTCTCTCTTCCAACATGTCGCGAAATCATGATAGTTTTGCCAGCTTCTTCTTTCTCTTCCAACATGTCGTGAAATCGTGACACTTTTTCAAAAAGCTTTCTCTCTCCTGCCTAAGTCGCGAAAATGCGACATGTCGCGATATCGCGACACTTTTCCAACTTACTTTCTTTCGAACTTGTCAAGCCGAACCTTCAACAAAACACATTATTTTTACATCAAATCAAATTCTTTCAAAAGCTTCTTGACATCAATGACAACTTATTCACTTGAGCAAATGCAATGTACTCAAGGTACCCAAAATTACCAACAAATCCAAGCCAAATATCTTATCATCAGAGGTACCTAGTGGCAGTTGGGTAGGGAAACAATAATTAATTTTTGGAATGACACGTGGCTGAAAGACAAACCCCTTGTAGAGATCCCTAAAATCTCCATCCTAAGACCAGTTCTTGAAATAATATGGGGAAACAAGGTAAGGGACTACATTGATAGCCAAGGCAATTGGAAAAATTTTCCCACTGGAAACAAAAATGATCATCTAGCTAGAGCAGGAATTTATTTATCACAATTACTAAGAACCACCATAATCCCCACCATAGCCACCCAGACCTCCTTGTTTGGATAGGGAATGATAGTAGGGATTTCTCAGTCAAAACAACCTATTCCCTCCTGATCAACCACTAAACTCCCACTATTCTCTTCAGTTTAGTGTGGGTCAAATGCCACATTCTAAAGATAGGTTTCTTTTCATGGATCACTATCCAAAATAAAGTCCTCACAACTGACAATATTATGAATATAGGCATCCTGATCCTCAAAATGTGTCACCTGTGTCTGTCCAGCTAGGATTATATTAGCCATATTTTATTGGAGTGCAATTTTGCTAAAGAAGGATTGAGTCACATGCTTTCCATGTTCTAGATTCAGTGGCCCCACCCTAAATCCCTCTTGGATCTCTTCATCCAATGGCCTATCCCTTTCAAAAATCCCAAAGTTTCCTTTCTATGGAATATTTGCCTTCACCACCTTATTTGGTAAATTTGGTTAGAGTGTAATCGTAGAGTCTTTTCCACCACTTATAATGATGTCTCCACAATTGCCAAAGAAATTTCCTATGCTATTAAGACTTCCCAACTCCTCCTGTGGTCTTGCTCCCTGATCTGTAGAGTTTTAATTAAGATTCTTCACTCCCTCAACATTCCCATTCCCATCCTATCCCATCCCAGGCTGAAGCCCCAATGGCAACCCCCTTCAGAAGTCTGGTTGAAGCTCAATTTTTATGGTGCTTCCAAATAGAATCTCGACCTGGTAGGAGTGGGTAGAGTTTTCAAGAATCACAAAGGTGAGATTGTTCTTGCATTCACAGAGAATTTAGACCACTAAACAAACAATGTCGTTAAGGCATGGGTGTTGTGGTGAAGTATGAACCTGATCAAGGACACCTGGAATAATCTCCACATTTAAGGAGATTCCCTCAACATCATTGGCTACATTAACACCAATAAGATTCCCCCATAGAACATTAGATCTCTGATTCAAGAAAGCAAGAAAATTATCGGTCAGCAACACCAAGTTATAGTTGCCCATGTGGATCATGAAGCTAATTGGCTTGCTGATAAGCTCACAAAAATGGGCATCACCCAAACACCCCTTTCGATGTGGTGCAACTCCATTTCGATAGGTATCTCCCACGTCATGGATGCAGATAGGCAAGCCAGGTGCTTTTATTCCCCTCCACTCTAACCTATGTTTTAATTTATCAAGGTGATGTAGATATTGAAGAACGCTAACTCCCATGGGATACCTCCATCTTGAATACTCCATTACCACCTCATGATTGGTCTCTCAGTCAGCATTTTCAACCATGATGCTCTCGAGTGGACCTATGCTCCTCACAATGTTTGTTTCCAAAGTTCTGTGCAAAATCCCAACACCACGTATGTTGTTGGTTTCCTGCACATTTTTTTGTTGACTCTAGTTGTAACCAGGTGCCTAAGGTCTTTAATTTTTACTCATGTGGATATTACTCCAAGGCTTTACACCAATACCTAGCATCCTTGCCCTATCCACCACCTTCCCACCTATCACCCTCCCACGCTAATCGACATCTCCCTTGAGTTTCCCTTAGCCTATTTATCTTGTCCTCATTACATATTTCAAATCGACGTTATCCATCCCTGTCATCCCAACATCTGGTTGAGCCATCCCACCACCTTCCATTTTTACTCTACTCCTACCACCATGGCCTACCTCGAGCTGAGTAACCTTTAGCTAAACACTCTGTCGGCTTCCCATCTGCATGCCTACAAACTGTTTCCATTTTTGTCAAAAATTAAAGGTGCAAAAGTAAACATTACAGATAATTTCATTAGGATGTTGTCAAATGGCCATGTCATTGTGAAGAACCTCTATTTTAAGGTTACTCCTACCCTAATCGTTGAAGTCTTTGGCTTACCCCTCACTGGTCGTATGGTATGGCATGATAAGCACAATTGGGAACCAGAGCTAGAGGGGTTCCCAAACTATCAAGATTTTAAATGGTCAGGCATGTCTCTGGAGCATGAATCCCTTCCCTCCCCATGGCCCATAGTCATTGTCCCCCTAATGCAATATTTGACCTATGACGACTCATAAAAATTCATATCCAGTTTTCACCTGGCTTTGGTCAACCACATTCATGGCTACAAACCCATGAACCTCCCCATGTTTCTCCACCATTCTATTCACCTGTCTATTTTTGGTACCCACAAGAAGCATTTAGCACCCACTCACTAGGGCTTGTTCATCGTCATCTACCACCATGTCACCTCTAATCCGCCTATTGTGGCCACCCCTTTGCAGTCCACCCCCCAATCCCCCCCACCCATAATCTTGCTTATTTCCTTTCCAGCGAGCCCTTGAGTTATGGAGCCTTTCAAACCCCTGTTACCAAGAGGGGCTCTCAGTCTATAGACACTCCATCTAAGTCTCTCTCCAAAGGCATATTTGGGCAAGCGTAAAGTCAAGGATGAGGACATGGTCCCCTAGGTTCACAGATCTTCCAAAACTAAGAAGGTTAAAGCCGAATCCAATCAAAATTCCCCCATTAACATGTCTGAGGAAATTAGTGGGAATTTAGACCCTAAATCTAGCATCTCCAACAAGATAACTAGGATGTTCATGAAGTGCTTCATCGTGGCCTTTGAAAATACCACCTCGGCCATGAAGCAATACCTGAAGCAGAATGTAGCGAAATCTAAAGAAGACTCCCCGAAGGTTGAAATCTAAAGTATGCTTCCTAGGACAGGTTTCTTGTTTTTGTTTTTTGTCTCCTCTGGGTTATGTCAATAGTTTTTGTTGTATGTATATTTATGTTTATCTATTATGATGGTGATCAAGTGGTGGCCCCTATGAGGGTTCTAGTTGTTCTTCATGGGTGTTATTAGGATGGTCTTTAGTTGCTCCTACGTGGGTAAGTATTCCCTAAATACCGATGCTACTATCCCTTGCATGGGGATTTTGTTCTTACTATCCCCTACATGGGAATGTCTAGTTTATCTTGTTTCTACTATGGGATTATGTAGAAGCGACTCCTATCAACTTATTAAGGTTTTTTGTACATCTGGTGTTGGGACCCAGTTAATGAAAACACCAAATTACAAAAAAAAAATTACCACAGGTTGAATTCTAAATCCCATTTACATAGGAAGAGGTTGTGCCTACTAAAGAATCAGGGGCCATCCTCAAGGATTTGGATCAAATATTTAGCATAGTTTAACTTGATGAGAAATAATCCTTTTGGAAATACAACTAACTCCATGTAACCTTACAACTTCCATTTTAAGAAAGCCCATATATAGATAGAATCAATTTTATTAATTAAAATAAATTTTAATTATTTTAAATAAATAAAATAGACCCCTTCTAGCTAAACATGGTTGGAGGATTTGTACTGGAGCATCAGGGAAATGGGCTAGCATTATCCAAAATAAATACTTGGAGGGCAGAAACCACTTTATCAGTTGTTCCAAGCCTCCACGTGAGTCTATTTTCTAGAAAAATATAATCAATAGAAGGAAAGTTCTATGGAAAGGTCTAAAATGGAGAGTAGGCAGGGGATACAAAATTAAATTTTGGAAATACCCTTGGATTTAAGATAAGCCTTTAGCAAACTACAAAAAGTTCAAAGATATTAAAGAACATTTAACCAAAACCTATGGTAAGAAAATTAATCGTTACATTCATAGGGTGGGTGATTTTTAGGAATGGAAAATCATGCAAGAAGATATGCAAGGCTCGGGGGATAAATATTTGCAAAACCTCCTAAGGAGTTATAATTTAGGTAGAGGTTTAGAGGAGGATCAAATAATTTGGGTAATAAACCAGCAAGGCTAGTACTTGTATAAGGATGGATATAGAGTCTTGGGCAAAGTAACTTCAGATAAACTAGAGATTAAAAGAATTTGGAATCTAAACATCATCCCTAAGGTTGCTATGTTTTTTTGGACTACCATTCTCAATAATATCCTTACAAAATACAATATGTTCAAAATAGGGATTGTGGCTCCAACTGTTTGTGTCTTATGTAACAAAGTGGATGAGTGTGTGGACCACCTGTTTGGAACTTGTGATTTTTTTCATGATATCCTAAATATGTTATTGAGAGAATTTAATGTTGCTTGGGTCATTCCAAATTCTCTAATCAGTATTTGAGAACAGTGGCACTTAGGAAGTAGTATTTTTTGGCAAAAATGCATTCCACATATTTTCTAGGGGATTTGGTTGGAAAGAAACAGACGAGTGTTCAAAAATAAAACTAGAGGAATAATTGGGATTTATGCTAGGATAAAAACAATCCTATTGGAGGATTGTATTAAAAATATTGTTGGCCAGGAAAATATTGCAATGATCCTCTCTAGAGAAAAATGTATCTTAAATATGAAAAAAATCAATAAGGTGATACTAGATACTACATGGGAACATCCCCTGCAAGAGTATATAAATTTTTTTACCTTAATATGCAAAATTGACTTCATACATCCAATATTTCAAAAAATATTCCTTAATGTGTTTGTGGTACTCATGAAGCTTTTGCAATATGATTCTAATATTTCAAATTTCCTTATCTTAGTTCACATTCATGAAGATATAGACTAACATCTAGCTTTTTCATTTTCTCCATGTTTTACAAGTTTTCAAAATAGGTAATTTCATCCTATATGACCCAAGACCAAATACCAAATAAAACCATCAAATGACTAGTGTCTCGGTAACAACTACCTTAATCCTTGAAAACCCCCTTGAAACTTCATTAATTTCAACCACACATTAAAATAATGAAACTCCTAAAAATTTGGAAAAACCAATTTATTATTGTACTTAACAAAACACAACAAAAATCTGACAAACATTCAACAACAAGCTATACAAAAAACAAATTTGCAAAAACAATATTGCAAAGTTGATAAAGCAAGTGAACCCACTTTCTAAACTTGGAAAAATTGATAATAGAACAAATAACAAAACATTAAAAAACCACAACTTATATACAAAAACAAAAACAAGAAAACAAAATCCAAAAAACTATTTACAAAAATATGCATTATGTATGATACAAAAGGTAAGAGCGATAATTAATTATTGATTAAAAATCATCAACTATAGCATAGGATAGCTATAGGATTAAGTAGGTTACAAAATAGAGTATTTAACAATAGATCCTATGTCTATGCTAACAACTAACACGCTATGAGATAAAAGTGCTTAACCTACTAACAACTAACCTATCTGTCGTCCAAAGGGAAATGACGGTAAGATAGACTACTAACCAAGGTAACTGGTAATAGTAACTACTAGTGGTAAAAAGTAAGAAATTACTTTTTACCATGTGGTAAAATTATATCTACCTAGGTGAAACTTAAATATTACCTAAATGAGGTAATAATCATAGTTACTAACATAGTAACTCTAACATCCCCCCTTATTACATTATTTGGGTAATACATACATATCCCTTTATACAACAATATTTGGGTAAAGTATATAGCTATCCCAATACAGTGAAGAAGATGTTGATCTGCTGGTTCTTTGCTCTGTCACAGTGCTCTGGTTGCTCCTAAGCAAAAAGTGGGTCATTCCTCACTATGTATTCATGCCAACGAATGTCCTTATGGTAATAACATCATCCAACCGATTTGCATGGGTAACCAGTCACTGTAATCACTAAGTGTAGTAGAATAGATCACTTCATACAAGGCTTATTCATTTAAAATATGAATTTTCAAAAGATAAGGTAGCTAAGGTGTCTGTCGCTGCCAAAAATGCACCCTTATAAGTTCCCCCCTTCTCGTTGCAAAACATAGTGTAATTAATTTATGAAGAAAGTGTGACTAATGTGTTGGTCAAAGCCGAAAATGCACCCTTATAATTCATCTTCCCTATTTACAAAAATCAGTGAAGAAAAGAAATGGATAACCCCCCTTAATTGCAAAAAGTGTGCAACGCAAGAATGTTGGGAAGGATTTTACAAATATTGCCTCCTAGACAATTGTACACCACAAAAAAACCCTCCTCTTGTTACAAGTACTTCAAACACCTAGAATTTGCTATTTATGAAGCCTAAAAGAGGTTCAAGCACCCCTTATTGCAAGGTCTTAAAACAAAAAACTTATGCTATTTATGAAGCCTAAAAGAGAAGAAAAATAAAATGGTCTTTTTGCCCAAGGGACACGTGTTTTCCCTCTACAAAAACTATTTTTAGCAATTTAGCACTCCTTGTGCTATCTTTGAACCAGAAACAGAATTAGAATAAGACACTTCCCAAGAAATATGGCTTATGTGTTGTGCCTTTGCCATTTTAGTTTTGCTTGTTTTGAAACCAACACTAAATGGTGTCTTGGTTGTCATTTTTACAATTTGTGCAAAACTATGGTTTCTAGGCAATTTGATCAAAAAAGTTCACCAATTTGTCCTTTCTTATTGTAAGTACTTCAAGCATGATTGCTATTATGAAGTCTAAAAGAAAAGTTTTAATGTTGATGACTTGGACTTTTCTGATTGCCTTTACAAGTTTTATTTCCCTCTTCTCAAAATCTATGTTTGAAGGAAGAAAGGAATTATCCCCCCTTAGTGCAAAGGATTGCAACTTTTAAGGTTCCTTATTTTCAAAAAACTTGTTCTTTCTTTTGATTAACCTAAAAGAGTACCAAAATATAATTCACTCAAACATATATTTAATGGCACCTGCCTTAACACCCTGCAAGAAGGATGAGAATTTGGAGGAAATTAAGCCAAACAAATAAGAGTGAATTAGGGGTTTTGTTGATTTAGGAGAGAATATCAAGTAATTTTGGCTTTAAATCTGTGCAAGGATTTACACAAATTTGTGAAATTTTGGGGTTGAGTGTGTTCTTGATTCTATGACTTATAATTGGAAAAGAAATAATGCAATAATCAAACAATAATTCCCACAAAATCCTTATCACCTAGGTGTCGGATGCAACCGAAAATGCACCTAATTTGCCAATAAAGGTGTCGAGTAAAATCGAAAATGCACCTTTTAATTTTTGCAACAAAATGTGTGTTTTGTGTTGTGCAAAAAAAATGATATTTTTATGTCTCCTACTTTGTTTTCCAATTTTGCAAAAGAAGTACAATGTTGTCTTCTCCCCTAAATTTTGCAAAATTAACAATTTTGAGCACTCCTTCCAAGACAAGTCGACACACGACCCGCATTTGGAAGGCTTCTAGAACTAGTCGACACACGACCTAGTTTTTATGGACCCAAGGTTACATGTTCTTCTCATGATTTGCAAAAAAAATAAGATGTGCAATTTCTTGTCTTTTATCCCTCCTTGGAGAAAACAATTGCACAAATGTTTGTCTTTGAATTTTGCAAGTTTTGGTGTCTCCTTGTTTTCTAATTTTGCAATAAAGAATCAATATGTGTTTGATTTTTGTCTCCATTTTATGGTGCAAAATTGACAAGGTTTGAGAAGAGTTATAAGGGCTCTCTAATTTGCAAAAAAAATGGTGCTTTAAATGTCTTATATCCCCCTTTGGGAGAAAACAAAAGCCCTCTTAGTTTGAATTGTGCAAAAAAAATAATAACCCCCTTTTATTTAATTTGCAAAATGTAAAATAAAATTTAATGAAAAATATTTCAAAGAATAATAAAAATATAATTATAGATTTTTAAAAATCAATTTAAATATATATATAAAAATTGATTTAAAAAAAAATTAATTAATATTCAAATCATTAAAAAAAATATTTTAAAGAAAACTTTAATTTAAAATTGCAATTTTTTTTTTACCTTAGGGTATCCTTTTATTGCTCCGTGGAGCAAAATGAAGAAGGGTTCAGCCCCGATGGGATTCAAACTCCCGACCTCCCGTTGGGAGCCTTATCTCCGACCGCCCTTGTCGGTCGGGCTAGCAAGCCCGACGGGAATGAGAGCGGGCCACCTTCATGTTGAAGGCTTCCCCGTTGGAGACGTCCCTTGGGCATGCCCTTTCGCGGGTGCCTTGAGCCTTAAAAAGGCTTGTGGGATTTATCCCACATCGCCTACACGGTGAATGTTGTGCGGCTTAAAAGGAAAAAGCCACACAACCTGAGTTGACTGCCTATGGGCAGTCATAGTCGATCGAACTCCTTTTACCACCGCCCACATGGCACGGTCGAAGGGGTTCACTGTGGCTAGTTCACCACATGTACACCATGTGTCCAGTCTAGATCATGTGGCGTCTGGCCAGTCTGTCACATGTTCTGGTCGAGTCAGGTAGGTACCATGTGTCCCAATCTAGTAAGGTCAGTCCAGTCTCTATGGCTTGTTGCCATGTGTCAGCCTAGTATGGGTCCTCACTAGTTGTCGGTCCAGTCAGTAGACTAGGGGTAGGTCTGTGCCATGTCAACGCCTTAGGATCTATGCCCAAGTTCACATCTGCTAGGTTTTTGCATCTGGTTTGGGTCTTCAATCTGGTCATCGATGATCGAAGGGCTGCCTGCCCTCTCAGATCCCAGTCTCTGATCGGATCTATGTCTGCCCACAGAGAGCATGCCTGACCTCACGTGGTTGTCAACCACCGTACGGAGGGTGATCCTGCCTTCATGTGGTGGTTGGCCACTTGGGAAGGTGCGCTTTCCCTCCTAGCAGACTATTTATAGCCCTATAGGCTGTGAGGGTCAACAACCCTATAGGCTGTTAGGCTGTCTTCTATTAGCAGCTGTTCTGGCTTCATCAAAGAGCAATATTTGGTGGTCGTTTGTCCTATCGACTCTAAATTTTGTTCTCTAGTGGTCATCCGTCTGAGGGTGCTCTTGCCTTTGTTCGATGGTCGGCCTACAGGCATCGATAGAGCCTAGTTCTGGTGATTAGTTGAGGTTCTGGTCACCGGAGTCTAGCTCTAGTTGCTCCCTACTCCCTAATCGCCTGCCTGCTCGGTGTCTGTGGGCCCGAGTAAGGTAAGGCAAAAAAAATCACCACTAACCTTAGGAGATTAGAGGATTAATTAAGGAAATGAATAAATCAAATCCTACTCCTTGGAACGAGATTGTCTAGCTTGGAACGCCTCTTGTCCAGAGAGTCACCTTGTCCAGCTTGGAATGTTTCTCCCACCTTTCCCAGGTGATTCCTCCCTCCGTGATCGCAGCCATGGATCTGATGCCAATGATACAAAAGGTGAGAGCGATAATTAATTATTGATTAAAAATCATCAACTATAGCATAGGATAGCTATAGGATTAAGTAGGTTACAAAATAGAGTATTTAACAATAGATCCTATGTCTACGCTAACAACTAACACGCTATGAGATAAAAGCGCTTAACCTACTAACAACTAACCTATCTGTCGTCCAAAGGGAAATGACGGTAAGATAGACTACTAACCAAGGTAACTAGTAATAGTAACTACTAGTGGTAAAAAGTAAGCAATTACTTTTTACCATGTGGTAAAATTATATCTACCTAGGTGAAACTTAAATATTACCTAAATGAGGTAATAATCATAGTTACTAACATAGTAACTCTAACAATGTACAAGACACTGCAAAATTTCTACCATCATTTCCCTGGATCCCAAACACAATTGGCATACTGTAAGAGACATATATTGTTGTATGCATGCCAAATATTATATAACTCTAACCAAAAGAAAATTGGGCCAAACAATATAACCAATTTCATTTTGCCTTTCTCATCCCACTGATTCAATTCAAAATTATAAGCAGTTCCATGTTTAAGATTTGATTTATTAAACTTAAAAGTGAAAACATGATTTTTTATTATCCTTTACTTATTCAAAATGGTGTAAATTTCACAATTTGATTCATAATTTAGAACTAGGTTCCCCTTTTCAAATAGAAGATCTTGCAAATAAGCACCTATTTCTAAAAATTTCAAATTCAAGTCACTTGCAAAGTTTTTAAAGCAATCACAATCATTCAAGAATTGACAAGCATCTAGGATATTTGGCATAAGAAGATGATTAAACATTTGCACCCTAGATTCACTAGTTGATTGCTCATGAATTTGATTAATCATTTCAAACATGGTTTTGTTTATTTCATTTATGTTAAAAAATTTAGTTATCTCCAACTTCTTGTTAACAACATTTGACATTTCATCATTGATAGCATTAGCATCCAAAAACTTATCATGCAACCTATTACATGAAAATTTCATAACCAATGAGAAAGGTGAAGATTTTACCTTGTCATATATACTCAACACATCATTATTAGTATTTACCAAGATTTGATGAGCATTTGTCACTTTTTCCTTTTCTTCATGGTCTTCATCATGGTCACCTTGTAGTTCTTTGTCTTCATCAAATACCATTTCTTCATTTTCAATTTCAGCAAGGTGTTCAATAAATTCATCTTCAAAGTGATTCAATTTTAGAACCTTCTCTATTTCTGCAATTGGCATGTCATTTTTTGATTGTGTAAAAATTACGAAATCTTCATTTGAAATAGAAGTTTCAGCATCCTGCATATCAAGTGAAACAAAAATTTCATCAGTCGAAGAGTGAGAAAACAAAGATTCACCATACATACCCCATCCATTATAATAATTATCTTCTAAAGTTAAGGGATGAAATTTTATCGTGGCTTTAGAAAACATGTGATTCTTTCACTGTATAGGAGTTGTAGACTCTTCATGTAAGATATCAATTTTAGCATCCTACATATCAGATGAAGAAAAATTCTTATCAGTAGGCATAAAATAAAAACATTCATCATATCTTCCCCAACCATTATAAAAATTATATTCTATAGTTAAAGGGTGAGGTTCAACCATATATTTTGTGCAAACTTCATATAGGTCTATAATTTCCTTTTCAAATTCACCTTTATCAATCACCTGAGATGAAGACCTACTAATTTCTTGTTGTATGAGCATTGTAGAATCCTTAAGTGACACAAGGCTTTAAATTTCCTACACGTCATCTGAGATAAGAACTTATTTGGAAATTGTGAATAAAGTGAATAATACTTCTTCATGATCTGAAATAACAAAATCATTATCTTTCTGAAGCACTTGGTGATATTCCATATTTTATTTCATACCATATTTGGATTTATTTTTAGATTCACCTTCTTCAATAAATAATTCATCTTCAACTTCAAACAATTCATCTTCCTCAAGCAATAAGATTTTAGGGTCAGTCATTTGAACCATCATCGTCGAGGTATCATTTTTTTGTAATCCCTTGCAATCTTCAATGAAATCACATCTATGATCATTCAATTATTTAACTTTACCTATTTTAACATCACACTTATTATCCTCTTGAAACAAATTATGAAAATATATCATTTCTTCTATATATTCTTCAGATTCATTTTTGAATTCATTTTCTTAAATTTTAAACAAATCATCTTTATCAGATTCATCCTCCTCAATTTCAAATAATTCATCTTCCTCGGATTAAACATATATGCATCAATTAAACCTTGGCATTAAACAACACCCTTCAATTTGTAATTTTTTTTTTTAAACTGAGATTTGAATGATTTCAAATGAAAAACAAATATTTACCTTTCAGGCCCTCCATCTAGCACCAATTTGTTGAGGTGTAATTTTATCTGATTAGAAATATCACCCGAAAATTAGGATCATAATCCTCTCTTGCAAAGGAAATATGTTTCTCCAAGGTTCTTTTACGTAATATGTTATGAATTTATGTGAATTAAGTGCACAGAACATCTCAAGGATTAATAATCAATTGTTAACAAGGGGCCTAGTATAACAAATATTTTGATCTTGAAATCATTACTTGCATTTCATCAGTATAATTTACTTCCTCAAAATGAATAAACTTACATTTTAAAGCTAATATTTGAGAATGCAAATCTATTTTAAAATACAAAATTTGATTACAAATGCTTTTAACCTTATATTAAGGTTGCATGAATGTTTTAAAGCATTTTAATTCAAAACTTACATTTATTTCATGAATGAAGCTTAAAATCAGATCTAATAAATGATGAATAAAATAAAAACCCTAATTACAAAATGTGAAACACTTTATAATCCCTATGTTTGGGCTTTTAGAATATTCTAAGCTTTATAATCCTTGCTTCTTTTCATAGAATATGAATAATTAATGTGTATGAATTCTAATTATAAAGTTTTGTACTTTATAATATAAAAATTAGAATTCATATAACTTTTTAAACCAAATATTTATTAATTCAAATATTTGAAATAAATAAATATAAATAATTAATATGTATGAATTCTAATTATAAATGTTTATACTTTATAATATGAAAATTAGAATTCACGTAATCTTCTTTAATGTGATGTTTATGTATTTTCAAATATTCATTAAACTAAATATTTGAAGTAAATAAATTTGATCCTTTCAATAGTATACTTTGGACTTTATGATTTGAGATTGAAAATTTTAATAAATAGAAACATAAATAAATCTCAAATTATGGATTTTAAAATTTTATGATATTAAAATCAATAACCCATATAATCCTTCTCTATATTTGAAATTTATTTTTCAAATATTTATTAACTTAAATATTTGACCTAAATAAATTTGACAACCCTCCTTATAAATTTGAATCTTTGAAATTCAACTTAGGGTTTTAATAAAAAAAATTAAATGAAATTTATAAACTTTATGAAATTTAAAATCAAAAGTTCATTGATTCCCTCCTCTGTGAAATTTATTCACCCAAAATATTTATAGAATTAAATATTTGAGTGATAAATTCAAATTTTAACATAGTTGTAAAATTTAAATCTTTTATAAAATAAACTAGGTTTTATCTTAAATCTTAATGCCTCAAATAAATTTAAAATGTCTTAGGGTAAAGAAACAAATTTGAATAGAACGTTCAGATAAACTTGCTACAAGCACAGAAAAACACAACTTTGAAAACCAAACTCAGCCAGACCAGATTTTACACAATCCTACCACAAATTTGGTGTTATATTCTATGAAAATTTTAATTAAAAATTATATCAATCAACTTATAAATTAAAAACACCACAATAATGTTTGATTTTAATAAAAATTGAATTTGATAAAAAATATTAGATCTTACAATGAATCCAACAAAGTCTCTGTATTCATGTGCAAATGTAGCTTCCTCTACAACTTGGTCTTCTATTTGGCTCCTTTCAATCTTTCATATTTTTCTCAAACCTATCCGACCCTTCTCTTTGGTTTCTAATTCTCCATTTATAACTTAAGAAATGTATTCCTCTTGATTAGTTTGCTTTGTTCCATCAGTTTTAAAAATGAATTCTTGAAACCCTAATATCAATAAAGCCTTTTCAAAGGATTAATATTTCTCCTCATTGACATTCAAAATTTAAAGTTAAGACATACCCATGAAACCCACAAACACATCCTTTATTCAATGTATTTTAATAATCTTGCCAACAAAACAAATATTAATTAGAATATAGAACATTTATAAAATAACCTTCTTAAATATAATTAAATTATAAAGTTATAAAACTTTATAATTTAATTAATTTATAACAAGCTTATAAAATAACAATTTTAAATATATTAAATTAAAAAGTTATAAAATTTATAATTTAATTAATTTAAAACAAGACATAACTAAACATAACATACGAACATGCAACCTATATGACCACCACTATAATAAACAAAAATATATTAAAATAACACCAAAAATATATTCTAAATAACAAACATAAAATTTAAAGACAACATTAAAAACAACATAATATAAAATAACTACAAAAACAAAACACACATTATAACATAAAAGAACAATCTAGAGCCTTTAAGGAACCATAGAGCCTTTAACACATCATTTTCTCTAGCAGATTTGGCTAGAAAGGAACCATAGAGCCTTTAAGGATACCATTCATAACCCAAAAACCATCCTCAACAGGATTATTGTCTTTGTGAAAGAAAACCTTAGCACCTTAGTGGATGAGAACCACTCAATTTTTCCCCAAGAAAAACAATTAGCTTGGGCCTTAGGTATTGAGGACAAACCTTCCATTCCTTTGCCCAATCCCAGAAATGGTATTTCTTGGGAGCCACCCCCCCAAGGTTGGTTTAAACTAAATTTTGATGGTGCAGCAAAGGAGAACCTGGGAAGAGCTGGAACTGGAGGAATAATTTGGGATCATCAAGGAAATCTGGTGAAGGCCTTCGCTAAACCATTGGGAATCAGAACTAATAACAAAGTAGAAGCTAGAGCCCTTTGGAGAGGGTTGCAAGTAGCCCAAGAAACTCAAGGTAACTTGATGATTGAAGGTGATTCTATGAACATCATCAACCTGTTAACCAATGGCAAAAAACCTCCATGGAGAATCGAGGGAGTTATCCATGAAGTGAGGATCCTTTTTGCAGAAAGACAGAACAGGAGGGCTCATCACGTGTACCATGAGGCCAACAGGTCAGCTGACAAATTAGCCAACATAGGTGTTGATGTTGGTAGTTTTTTGACATGGACACAAGGTGTGCCACGTGAAGTGGAAAACATTATTAGTCATGAAAAGAAACCTACCCGTTAAGGAGAAAGATGAATGGGTGTTATTTCCCCATGGAGCTGGTAATAACTATGGGGTTTCCCTCTAAATCATACCAAATTGGAAATGAAGGTAATAGGGTGTAAGCCTTGGAAGATTTCGATAGAGAATAGGAAATGGGCAAGCAACAGGTTTCACAAGTGCAAAGTTCCAAACTTCAATTCCTGTCAATGTAAGTAATATTTATAGTTATGTTTAGGTATGGGTGTGCTTTGTTAGTAAGGTGTTGTAGGGGATTCAACACAATTTCTGGTAAGAAAGTTTCAAGAATGACTAGGATCTACAATCTCAGCAGAAGGCTGGATATTGTAATAGGTTTTGGGTTAACCTGCAAAACCCGGTAATTAATTAAGACTTTTATTTACCAAAAAAAAAGAACAATCTAAAATAAAACCATAAAAAATATTATAACATTTAAAATTTTAACATAATAAAAATAACATAACATAAAAAATATTTATACAAAACCTAACCTATCAATATTAATAACAAAAAAAACAAAACACCCTTGACATAAACATAACATAAAAAAAAGAATACAACTCAAAGACCATAATCAAAAAACCCAAGTGTTGTAGGTGAGTTGGAGAGGAGAGGGCAATCCTCCAAGGGAGGTCCCAGGTTCAAATCTCCACCCTATCAAAAATTTGAATTGGGTATCCAAAATCCAATTGATAATGTTGGTGCGGGCAGGGTTGGGTGCAACTCCCGGGTGACTTTGACAGTGTAGAACCCCCCGTTCATGGTCTCTCAGACCAAGGTGGCTTCGCAAGGGGTTTTTTGCTTAAAAAAAAATACCATAATCAAAATGACCATACAAGCATAACATCAGGATCTTCATATAATGAGGTGAATTTTGTCAATGGACCCTACTATAAGACCATTCGGAGTAAGATAAGCATTCTTGATATTTCAATGATGACAACGGTGAACAATACATGCAAGCAACAATTTCAAATAACTTTCAAATTTCAAGTGGGTCCCCAAATTTTGGGGTCGTTGTGAAGGAGTCACAACAAATAGCGACTCTACTGGTAAATGTCCTTGGACATTTTGGACTTTTAAAACCCAACTCTGAAAAAACAAAAAACCTAAATATTAGAATAATGGGCATCAATAATATCGAGAGAATGAGAATAGACTAATTCGACATGAACCATCAAAATCATCAACATCAGCTCAGTGTCTGTAAAATGATTCATTTTATATCTTTTGAAACCGTTCAACTTTCCATTGTCAATTTCACATTTCAAGCTATGAACAATTTCTTCTTGAAGAAATACCTCCACCTGATTCTCTTCAGACATTACTCTACTACCTGTCAAGCGTCTATAGCTCTGGTAGAGATTATCTGAAAGTCCCAAATATCAAGCAAATTTTGGATGTTGCATTTCTTTTATTCTATACATAACTTCACTGTCAGTTGAGCGTCTATAGCTCTGGTGAAGATTATCTAGTTCATGGTGATAGATTTAACTTTATTTTACATTGTATTCATCATTCCATTTTTCTTCTTTTTTTATCTCTCATTTTTTTTATCATTTTTTTCTCTTTTTATCTCTTTTATCTGGTAATATGGTACTTTGCAACAAATCCACCTACCATTCGGGTTAGAGATCAGGTAAGGTTGAAAGAGTATATAAAATTTTTCACCTTAATTTGCAAAATTGATAACTTCATACATCCAAAATTTTAAAAGATATTCCTTAATATGTTTACGGTACTCGTGGAGCTTTTGTAATATGATTCTAATATTTCAAATTTCCTTATCTTAGTTCACATTCTTGAATATATAGTTTGACATCACATTTTTCTTTTTCTCCAAGTTTTACAGATTTTCAAAAAAGGTAATTTCATCCTATATGGCCCAAGATCGAATACCAAATAAAACCATCAAATGACTAGTGTCTTGGTAATAACTACCTTAATCCATAAAACCTCACTGAAAATTTATCAAAGCATACATCATCACAAAACTCCAAAATTTGGCAAAGCCAATTTATTGCAACATGATGACCAACACATCCAAAACTTTTCACAAATTTGAGTAATATGTAGATAAACATGCACAATACAAACACAGCAAATTATGAACAACAAAGTATGTACAAAACAAAACATAAACACAAAAACCCAAAAAATTATGTACAAAAATATACGCTATGTACAAAAAATGATAACATATTTATGTTGTCACCTTCCTGGATCCCAAATACGATTGGCATACTGTAAAAGACATATATTGTTGTATGCATGCCAAATATTATATAACTCTAACCAAAAGAAAATTAGGCCAAACAATATAACAAAATTCATTTTGCCTTTCTTATCCCACTGATTCGATTCAACATTATAAGCAACTCCATGTTTAAGATTTGATTTATTAAACTTAAAAGTGAAAACATGATTTTCAATTATCCTTTGCTTATTCAAAAAGGTGTAAATTTCATAATTTGATTCATAATTTAGAACTTGGCTCCTATTTTCAAATAGGATATCTTGCAAATAAGAACCTATTTTTAAAAATTTCAAATTCAAGTCACTTTCAATTTTTTTAAAGCAATCACAATCATTCAAGAATTGATAAGCATCTAGGACATTTGGTATAAGAAGATCATTAAAAATTTGCACCCTAAGTTCACTAGTTGATTGCTCATGAATTTTATTAAGCATTTCAAACACGTTTTCCTTCATTTCATTTATGGAAAAAAATTTAGAAGCTGTCTCCAACTTCTTGTTAACAACATTTGACATTTCGTCGTTGATAGCATTAGCATCCAAAAACTTATCATGCAACCCATTACCTAAAAATTTTGTAATCAATGATAAAGGTGAATATTTTACCTTGCCATCTATACTCAACACATCATTATTAGCATTTACCAATATTTGATGAGAATTTGTCACTTTTTCCTTTTCTTCATGGTCTCCATCATGATCACCTTGTAGTTCTTTATCTTCATCAAATACCATTTCTTCATTTTTAATTTCAGTAAGGTGTTCAACAAATTCATCTTCAAAGTGATTCAATTTTTGAAGCTTCTCTATTTTTGCAATTGGCAAGTTATTTTCTGATTGTGTAGGAATTGTGAAAACTTCTTTTCAAATAGAAGTTTCAACATCCTGCATATCAAGTGAAACGAAAATTTTATTAGTAGAAGTATGATAAAAAAATGATTCACCACCCCATCCATTATAATAATTATCTTCTAAATCTAAGGGATGAGATTTTATTGTGGCTTTAGAAAATATGTGATTCTTTGACTGTATAGTAGGTTTAGACTCTTCAAGTAAGATATCAATTTTAGTATCCTACATATCAGATGAAGAAAAATTCTTATCAATAGGTATAAAAGAAAAACATTCATCATATCTTCCCCAACCATTATAAAAATTATCTTCTATAGTTAAAGGGTGAGGTTCAACCATATATTTTGTGCAAACTTCATATAGGTCTATAATTTCCTTTTCAAATTCACCTTTATCAAACACCTGAGATGAAGACCTATTGATTTCTTGTTGTTTAAGCATTGTAGAATCCTTAAGTGACACAAGGCTCTCAATTTCCTACATATATTATAATATAAGAACTTCTTTAGAAATTATGAATAAAGTGAACAACTCTTCTTCATGATCTGAAATAACAAAATCATTATATTTCTGAAGCACTTGGTGACATTCCATATTTTCTTTCATACCATCTTTAGATTCATTTTTAGATTCACCTTCTTCAATAAATAATTCATCTTCAACTTCAAACAATTCATCTTCCTCAAGCAATAAAATTTGAGGATCAATCATTTGAACAATCATTGTCGAGGTATTATTTTTTTGTAATCCCTTGTAATCTTTAATGAAATCACATCTATAATCATTCAATTCTTTAACTTTACCTGTTTGAACATCACACTCATTATACTCCTGAAACAAATGATGAAAATATATCATTTCTTCTATATATTCTTCATATTCATTTTCAAATTCATTTTATTTAATTTCAAAAAATTCATCTTTCTCAGATTCATCCTCCTCAATTTCAAAGAATTCATCTTCCTCAGATTCATATTTTAGTAAGACAAGGGTTTCTTCAGTGGGATCAATTTTTGTATTTTGTTTTATAAGATCATCCCAATCCTCTTTTGTGAATAATGGCTCTAAGTTAGTTTCTACATTTTGATCAACTTGATCATCACAATGTTCATTGATGGGTATTGAATCTAAACCCTACACCTCATTCTCAATATCTAAGGTGGTTGTGACATCTAAACTATCAATCTAAACCTTCCTCATTTGTGATATTTGATTATGATTTTTAGGTCTAAGTCTATATAGTTGTTCCATATTAACACCTTGAGATATCAATTGTTGTTCAAATGTTACTACCTCATTGTAAGCTCTAGGTAATGATGTAATTTTAAGACCTTTCCCCAAAAACATAGAAGTAATGTGATCTAAGGCTCCCATGTATATTTGAGTAGCTCTTTCTTCTGAAATGATATAATGTATCCCCACCTCAGTATACAACCTATGGAATTTATCATTAAATTATCTCATGGGTTCGTTAAAATTTTTACGGATGGAGACAAATTGATTTAACATCATAACTGGGTCATCCAACTTTCCAAAATGTTTGAGAAATGGTTTTTCTAGTTTAGCCCAAGAAGTAGCAGACCTTACAGGTAATTGTATGTACCACTTAAGTACAACCTCATCCAATGGGTATGAAAATAATCTGTAACATCTCCATGCATAAGTTGCAAATGACTTCACACACTCTTGTATCTATGAATATGTTCCTTGGCTTGATCCACATCATACCTAAATATTTGTAAAAAAACTTCTACACCTTTAGGAATTTGATGAATATGCATGTTTAAATTGCTATAATAATCACCTATCCAAGATGCCATTATTTTCTTTACTGAAGTAAGCGATGTCATTAGTGAACTTCAAAGAACACAAAATTTAATGCCAATATTATTAGTCAAAGAAATATATCTTGCAACTAAGCATGAAATGACTAATCAATTGATAAAAAGATATGCATCAATTAAACCTTGACATTAAATAACACCCTTCAATTTGTAATTTTTTTTTAAAACTGAGATTTGAATGATTTCAAATTAAAATCAAATATTTACCTTTCAGGCCCTCCTTCTAGTGCCAATTTTTTGAGGTGTGATTTTGTCCGATTACAAAAACCACTCGACAACTAGGATTCAATTTCCTCTCTTACAAAGAAACTAACTTCTCCAAGGTTCTTTTACGTAATACATTATGAATTTATGTCAATTAAGTGCACAGAACATATCAAGGATTAACAATCAACTGTTAACAAGGGGCCTAGTATAACAAATATTTTGATCTTGAAATCATTACTTGCATTTCATCAGTATAATTTACTTCCTCAAAATGAATAAACTTATATTTTAAAGCTAATATTTGAGAATGCAAATCTATTTTAAAATACAAAATTTGATTACAAATGCTTTTAACCTTATATTAAGGTTGCATGAATATTTTAAAGCATTTTAATTCAAAACTTACATTTATTTCATGAATGAAGCTTAAAATCAGATCTAATAAATGATGAATAAAATAAAAACCCTAATTACAAAATTTGAAACACTTTATAATCCCTATGTTAGGGCTTTTAGAATATTTTAAGCTTTAGAATCCTTGCTTCTTTTCATAGAATATGAATAATTAATGTGTATGAATTCTAATTATAAAGTTTTGTACTTTAAAATATAAAAATTAGAATTCATATAACCTTTTAAACCAAATATTTATTAATTCAAATATTTGAAATAAATAAATATAAATAATTAATATGTATGAATTCTACTTATAAAGTTTTGTACTTTATAATATGAAAATTAGAATTCACGTAATCTTCCTTAATGTGATGTTTATTTAATTTCAAATATTCATTAAAATAAATATTTGAAGTAAATAAATTTAATCCTTTCAATAGTATACTTTGGACTTTATGATTTGAGATTGAAAATTTTAATAAATCGAAACATAAATAAATCTCAAATTATGGATTATAAATTTTTATGATATTAAAATCAATATCCCATATAATCCTTCTCTATATCTAAAATTTATTTGTCAAATATTTATTAACTTAAACCTAAATAAATTTTACAACCCTTTCTATAAATTTGAATCTTTGAAATTCAACTTAGGGTTTTAATAAAACAAATTCAATGACCTTTATAAACTTTATGAAATTTAAAATAAAAAATTCATTGATTCCCTCCTCTGTGAATTTCACCCCAAAATATTTATAGAATTAAATATTTGAGTGATAAATTCAAACTTTAACCTAGTTGTAAAATTTAAATATTTTATAAAATAAACTAGGTTTTATCTTAAATCTTAATGCCTCAAATAAATTAAAAAGGTCTTAGGGTAAAGAAACAAATTTGAATAGAACGTTCAGACAAACTTGCTACAAGCACATAAAAACACAACTTTGAAAACCAAACTCAGGTAGACCAGATTTTACACAATCCTACCACAAATTTGGTGCTATCTTCTATGAAAATTTTAATTAAAAATTATATCAATCAACTTATAAATTAAAAACACCACAATAGTGTTTGCTTGAATTTGATACAAAATATTAGATCTTACAATGAATCCAACAAAGTCTTTGTATTCATGTGCAAATGTAGCTTCCTCTACAACTTGGTCTTCTATTTGGCTCCTTTCAATCTTTCATATTTTTCTCAAACCTATCCGACCCTTCCATTTGGTTTCTAATTCTCCATTTATAACTTAAGAAATGTATTCCTCTTGATTAGTTTGCTCTGTTTCATTAGTTTTAAAATGAATTCTTGAAACCCTAATATCAATAAAGCCTTTTCAAAGGATTAATATTTCTCCTCATTGGCATTCAAAATTTAAAGTTAAGACATACCCATGAAACCCACAAACACATCCTTTATTCAATGTATTTTAATAATATTGCCAAAAAAACAAATATTAATTAGAATATAAAACATTTATAAAATAACCTTCTTAAATATAATTAAATTACAAAGTTATAAAACTTTATAATTTAATTAATTTATAACTGTAGCACCCTAAAATTGGTGCAGTGAAACCTTAATAATTACACTTACTCTAGTAAATAATTCAAATTCAAATTTCAACCTCCAAAACCGCTCCCAAACCGCCGCTTAATCCGTTTCCTCCTTTCCCATGCCATTTTTAGAGTTTGTTTTGACCGTTTGACGATATCGTCGCCGATCAGACGATATCGCCTCGTATCGAACGATTTCATCTCGGGCTAGGACGTCCAAACGATCTTGTCCCAAAACTAATTTTTCACAATTAGTCTCTGTTCCAACGACATCTCTAATCCGGCGGAAGCGTGTCTGCGCCGTTAGAGACCCTCCCCGTTGGAGATCTCCCAAATAGGGATGATCTCCAACCTCCTAACCTCCATCCTAAGCCTATTTAATCCTAGGCCCTCCCCTTAGCATCCCCCCGGCTGAAATTCCCTGTAACTCGAATTCTACACGCACTAGACCATCTTAAATCACTGTTTGCATTTGTATTTTTCCAAGTTTGTTTGCAGGAACTTCATTGTTTTTCAGCCGGAGCAAGCTCAGTTCGTCTCAGACGATCTCGTACAATCTCGAACGATCTCGACCCAATTCGAGATGATTTCGACTGTAGTTCACATTGGGGGCAATCAGTGCCCAGAGTTTGCATTTCTTCATCCTTTTTCCACTGCATTATTCTGCATTTAGTTAATTCTATGGTTATTCTTTATTATCTTGCATCTTGGAGTTCACCCATGTAGCTTAAATGCATAATATAATCATAAATTGTCATTAAATCATTATAATGCACTCATGTCTTTGTTTATTATCATCATTTTAATGTTCTTACTGTCATTTTACATCATTACCCTCTCTTATCATAGTTGCATTCTCTCGTATTTTGCATCTATTTTTCTCGTTTGTAGGTCTCTCGACGAATTCGTCTGACGAATTCGTCAGATCTCGTACGATCTTGTCGGATAGGAGACGATCCTGTCGAATTCCAGACGATCCTGACTACTTCAAAAATCAGAACCTTCATCGTACATCCGGATCAGGTATGGGTCTTTAATCCATCTTGTTCTTTCTATTTTTCTGTCCAAATCTATTTTTGTCTTCATTTAAATCTGCATTTCATATAGAATAGCTTAGACGCATTTTGGCCAAACCTAGGACTTGGATGATTAAAGCTAAAACTGAACACATCAAACACATTCCCAACCTAGGCGTGGAAACTGCCATTCAAACGTTTCCTGGTGAACCCACCATCCGTCGAAAAATCACCATAATACACCTCCCCCGAGAGGCGGGACCTTCGCAAGGCCTCTCAGTCCGAGGTACCACGCCATCCTTTTCCCATCCTCCTTCCGGGCACGGATCCTATAGCCTGAAGGTAAGGATGCGAAAAATTTGGAGCGATACATTTTGGTGAACCCGACGTGAATGCATTTAAAACCTTTTGAAAACAAAAACAAAAAACAAAAAATAAAACAACCAAAACATAGATGCATTTCAAATCATTTAAAACTAATAAGTTGCATATCATGTTTAGATGGTAGCTCCTAAGAAAATATTAGCAGTTACTATAAATGTTGAAAACCAATTGGCAGCCATAGAAATCAATTATGTGCTTAGTGTGCCTGAAATAGATAGAAATCAACTTTTGTGGGACGAACTTGATAGAAGACTAAGTGTCATTTCATCTAGGTCAACAAAACTTAAACAAATCAAGAGGCTTGTCCTAGATAGAATCCTGGATCCTCATCAACTCGTCTTTTATCATGAACTTCAGAGAGCCTACCATAGATGGTTAGCTTATAGGAGAGCTCTTGTGTCTTCATAATTGTTCACCTTCGAGGAATACCTCGAGAACGCAGCCATTATACACCAGTTCCTAGGTCGTGTAGAAGACCAAGAGGTTGTTCTTACGGATAGGGAAAGATGGAATAGAGTTCCTCGAGCTGTGTTATATCGAGAGTATTGCCACGAGCTTTACTTCTATCAACCAGAATCTGAGATAGATAATATCACTATAGCTCTTTTCATTAAATTTTTGAAAGAAAATTTTCAATTTGAAGAAGAACACTTCATGACTCCTGAAGAACTCGAGCCCATTAATGATATTTATAAATTGTTTATAGAAAACTAGATCATTACTTTCAGTATTAGTTCTTGCATTTATTGTGTTGTTTGTTATCTTTACAATATTATTACAAAAACAAGAAAAACTAAAAAACATAACAAAAACCAAAACCTTTCATTTTAAATATTGTAGTAGGTATATAATTAATATATACCTCTTAAGCTTGTTGCATATATATATATATATATATATAAAAATATATATATATATATATATTTGCTGAAATCTAAATTAAGCACAATGCCTAAACTTAGGAATGGTAAACAAACTGAAGGAGAAGAAGAAGATTGGTTAGAAGATAAAACTAGAAACCCAAATGTCCTTCCCCGAAGATCCAATTCCGAAGGAGAAACTCTAGATCAACCAGAAGATGACCTAGGTGAAGACAATGAACAAGAAGAAAATGTTAAAGAGGATGGATCCTCATCCCCTAGAGTAGCTCCAGATGGAACTATTGCTTTTGACAACTTAGATCATTTCTGGAAATTTTTCAATAATAACATTGGCGCTCTTAATATGGCAGTTCATATTGATAAAGGGCAAATTAGTGACACTCAAGCAGCCATGGAACATATGTTTGATGTGCACACTAATCCCTTGTCTTTCATTGATCAAGAAAGTGATAAGGCTGGACCATCCAATAGAGATATGGTCACTATGATTCAGAACATGCCAAAACAACAAAGTTACCCAACCTCCTAAGGAACCCGTTATTGAGCCTAAAATCATTCCCACACAAAAGAAAACTTCCTTCACCGCTTTACTTCGCCAAACTATTGATCAATATGCTTCAAGTAAACAAAAACCTAAAATGAAGCCAAACACCAATTTTCAACAATCTGGAATACAACATAATACAACTTCAAAATTCCTTCATAACACCTTTCCTACCAACAATTTACACAATAGCAACATAGCATCTAATCTTCATGTCCCTCCATCATATGCTCACAAATCCCATATCAATGCCCTACCGAACCAATATGGTGGGCAAACTAGTAATCTGGAAGCCATGGTGAAACAGTTAGCTTCGCGTATGGACCAGATAGATCCTTACCGTCCCTCGTACAATTATCGAGAGATATGTAGTCAACCTTTGGATCCCATAGTTGTAGCACAACCGTACCCTAAGCATTTTCCCATGCCCATCCCGCCTATATATAAAGGAACCGAAGATCCCATAGAGCATCTTCGCATGTTTAGGATAGCATGTCATGATATATCACATGATGACTTGCTATTACTAAAAATGTTCCCAAAAAGTTTAGGTGGAATGGCATTAGAGTGGTACTATCAATTGCCCACTCATTCTTTGAGAAACTTTGAAGAAACAAGTTGAATCTTTTGTCCATCAATTTAGTGCCTACATCGAGAGGCATGTAACCATTAAAGATTTATACAACTTAAAACAAGACAAGGATGAATGTTTTGCCGATTTCTTAGCTAGATGGAGGCAGTTGATAGGAAAACTGCACTTTGTGCTACCTTATAGGGAAATGTTGGACATTTTTATTAATAATTTACAAGAACAAATATCTTATGAGCTATCAATCGCTACTTTAACTACCTTCGATCAAGCTATAGATTTAGCTCGAAGAGTAGAAGATGCCCTCATTAGGAGAGGCCAACTTAGGAAGAAGGATGATGAGAAAACATCCAGAAATCAGTATAAAAACAAACAAGTTGTAGGTGACGGAGTCACTGACAGCAAAAATGTTGCTAATATCAATGCAACGAAAACAACAAAAAAATTTATATTGAAACCGCCTGATAAGCCTCCTCGAGAATTTACTAGATTGAATCAACCCTTATCAACTATTTTACCTCAATTACTCGAAAGAGGTTTGATCCAATTACCAGCTATCCGGGAACCTGATCCAACTATACCCGAATACAGAGCTGACTTACACTGTGATTTCCATAGAGGGCCTGGACACTCTACCAACGCTTGTAAAAGGTTGAAACATAAAATACAGGATCTGATTGATAATAATGAAATGGAGGTGCAAGCCTTCCAACCTAAACAAAATGCTCCTAATAATCCTCAAAAGAACATTCCCCAAAATCAAAATCAAAATGCTAATCAATCATTAGACATATTTCAACACCCTTTACCAAGACATGGTAAAGAGGTGGCCAATCAAATCGAACATCATAATGTTCCTCCTCCTACCCGATATGTAGGAACTATTAGTGGACATTTACTTAATCATGATCCTCAAATATTTGACACAACTTTATCCATGGTCACGACCAGGCCCCTACATAATATTCAAACTCCTGATCCTAGTGATATAGAATCATATACTGAAAGTGAAATAGACATCACTTCAAACCAATCGAATAGTTCTAAAAATGAATCAGATCCTATTCAACCCATCACAGATGCTATGGTTCCATAAGAACCATTTCCTAGAAGAGTTACTACTCGACCCTCTTCTAATCAATTCCTCCCAAATGAACAAGCCATAAACGCTCAACCGAGACCAGTTCAGCATCTTCAATATAACATTGTAGGTACCATTGGAGTCATTACCCGACAACAGGCTCAAAATTCTCAACAAGAACCAAACCGTAATGATGGATCAGCTCCATTTGTTTTGAAAAATCCCAATAAAGGGAATCATGCTTCCAATGTTCAACTTAAACCCCCTTACAATATTAATGAGCAATTATCCAATACTACAGTCTAAATTTCCCTTTTGGATTTATTAAGATCTTCTCCTACCCATAGGGATGAGTTGATGCTTACATTAAGCCAAATGATGGTACCTCAAAATATTCAACCTCGAAGCCATGGCCAATACTATCATCACTAGAGAAGTTGATTGTATTGACTTCCGGGATAAAGATATCCCACAACACAGTTTACATAAGGATAATCCCTTATATTATTGCTCTAATTGGAGATGTAGTCATTAAACGAGTCCCGATTGATAATGGTTCATCTCTAAACATTTGCACTTTTGACTTCTACCAACGATTTGGCTTTAGAAGTGATGAAATGAAGAAAACCGACATGATTATCAAAGCTTTCAATGACGAAACACAAGAAACGTGTGGAGTTATTACCATCCCATTGCAAGTTGGTCCTCGAACTCTAGATACCACCATGTTTATTGTACATTGCCCCGCATCGTACAATATACTCTTGGGTCATCCTTGGATCAATGCAATGCGGGCTGTCCCATCAACTTTACACCAATGTGTTAAATTCGAATTTAAAAATCAGTTGGTCACTATCCATGGTGATCCTAGACCCTTTGATATGTGTGCTTTGGCAGAACTTGTTGGAGTGCAATTTTGCCCCGCTCTGTCATCCACACATCCTAATTCTTATTTTTCATCTAAAACTGTGAAACACACACCCATAGCTTCACCTATTTCCCTCCATTAATTTCATCCTCATATATAGATCAACAATCTTCTAAACAAACCACTCTAGAACCTCAAAAAGATCTTCAATCTACAACCAATCCTTCATGTTCTATCCCTATAATTTCAAAACCTATAGACCCATCTATTAACACTTCCACATTATCAACATCTATCATACCTTCCACATCTAAAGATATAGGGAATGATCCTTCTACATCTTATGCTCTTTCTGATGAACTTTTACCAGATTTATCCACAATCTTAATATCAAAAAAACAAATGCTTTCATGCAAGATTCAATTCTTTTAAATAACTTGCCACCATCTCCTCGTACTTTGGGCCTCCCACAACCTATGGGAAGTACTTACCAAGTCGGGAGTTGTGCCTTCATTTATAAAGGATATGACGGGGGAAGAATCCCTCGGAATATCAAAACTCATCATGAGGGATATGCTCGATGTTATTTTACCAATGAATATATTAAAGCTAAACCCATAATGCTTAAAATGGGATATAAAGGGAAAGGCTTGGGACCTTTCCAAAATGGCATGAAAGAACCTTTCGAGGTAGAACCGTGGCCCGCCCGCCGTGGTGTGGGCCTATTTCCTAGTAAGGGTCAACCCTTTCCTTTTGAAGATGATGATCAACTCATATGTTATCAAGATTATTTGGATAGGCGTGATGATTTGCCTCTAAAAAATCAGCCATTTACATGTAACATGCTATCCATAGCTTACCCCGAAATGATTGTCGACTCCGATGAGGAGTTGGAAGGAGATATCTTCCACGATGTCTCCGTTGAAGAGATGTTACACAATGGATTTTATTTTGATGGTTCTATACCAACTATAGCCCAACTTGAGACCACTAATCCTCAAGATGAATTATCCAACTTAACCTTACAAGAATTACAAGAATTGGGCGTTTCACCCGCCCCACCTAATTTTGAAAGAGATCTACACATGGAGGTAGAAAATGTCATTAAAATTAATATTGGAACTGAGGATAATCCTCACATAATCAATATTGGATCAGAATTAAGTCAAGAAAAACAAGAGCAATACATTGCATTCCTTAAAGAATATGAAGATGTCTTCGCTTGGACATATGAAGATATGCCAGGTCTAGACCCTTCCGTAGTCATGCATCACCTAGTGGTCCATCCGGATGCTAAACCTCGTTAAACAAAAACTTAGAAAAATGCATCCCAAAGTGGCTTTGCTAGTCAAAGGGGAGTTAGAAAAACTCCTGAATGTTGTTTTTATACAAGCTATTGATTATGCTGAATGGATCTCAAATGTAGTTCCAATTACCAAGAAAGAAGCCACCAAAGTTAGGGTTTGCACAGATTTTAGAGATATTAACGTTGCATGCCCTAAAGATGATTTTCCTCTTCCAAACATGGATCAAATCATTGACTTTACTACCGAGAGTGGGATGATGTCCTTAATGGATGGATTCTCCGGTTATAATCAGATCAGGATAGCTCCCGAATATCATGCTAAAACAACCTTTATTACCCCCTGGGTACCTTTTGTTGGAAAGTGATGCCATTTGGCTTAAAGAACGCAGGTGCAACCTATCAACGAGCTATGACTTATATTTTTCATGATATGATGCATGATATCCTACATGATTATGTAGATGATATTATAGCTCACTCTATTAATGAAGATAATCATTTAGATGATTTGAGAAAAGTTTTTAATCGATTACGAGAATATCTTATTCGATTAAATCCAACCAAATGCATATTCGGAGTTAAGTCCGATAAACTATTAGGGGTTTTAGTTTCTTTACGTGGTATCAAAATCGACCCTCTCAAGATTGCGGCTATCACTGATATGCCCACACCTACTAATATATCTGAGTTACGAAGTTTACAAGGTAAGCTTCAAGCCATCCGTCGCTTCATCGATAAGCTAGCGGACAAAACCGGTCCCTTTCTTAAACTTCTTAAGAAGGATGTCCCTTTTAATTGGGATGACGAATGTAAAGAAGCTTTTGAACTTCTCAAACAATACCTCCTTAACCCACCCGTGCTTTCACCGCCTAGACCTCGATCGCCCATTTCTCCCGTATATTTTAGCTTCAGATTCTCGCCTTAGGAGCTATGTTAGCTCAGCTTGATGATGCGAAGAGAGAACGTGCTAATTATTATATTAGCCGAACCTTCATCAGCTTATGAAACCCGCTACACAACATTAGAAAAACTATGTCTAGCAGTCATGTTTGCTACGCAAAAATTATGCCATTATATGCTTAGTCAAAAAACTTATGTCATTGCTAAATATGATCCCTTGAGGTATCTCATGAGTCGACCTTATTTATCGGGTCGCACGACCCAAGTGGGTTCTTGCTCTAAGCGAGTTTGACCTCACGTTCATAGGACAAAAGTCTGTTAAGGGTCAAATCATAGCAGATCAATTAGCTGCTGCACCCTTAGAGTCTACCCATCCCCTCATCATTGAGTTTCCTGATGAATGCCTTCAATTAGAGGCAGACCATATTGAACAATGGTCCTTATACTTTGATGGAGCCCGATGCATGAGTGGGGCTAGTGCGGGTATTATTTTAATATCCCCGCAAAAACATCTTATTCCTCTCGTCCTTCAAATTAACATTTGCTTGCACCAACAATATTGTTGAATATGAAGCTCTAATCCTTGGATTACGAGCTGCCTTGGCGCTAAAAATTAAACATCTGTTAGTTTTTGGTGATTCTCAACTTGTTATAAACCAAATTAATGAAGTTTATCAGACCAGAGATGATAAACTGTGCCCATATAAAGCCTATGTTTTACAATTAATGTCTCTATTTGATCAAGTTACCTTGGAAGCTATTCCTCGAACTTGCAACCGTGCAACCGATGCTATGGCCGCAGCTCGCATCTCTCCTCGCCCTTGGAGTTAGATGACGAATATGCCACTATCATTATTCGTCGACTCCAGGAACCCGCTTCAAATAAGTCATGCTTAGAACCTTTGGATGTGTTTCTAATCAATGAAACTACTCCTGAACCTTGGTATATGGATATATTTAATTTTCTCCAAAATGGGACTTTCCCCGCCAATTCTAACAGAAACCAACATCGGTTATTACGTAGACGAGCAAGTCGATTTGTAATAATTGGCAATACTTTATATAGGAGATCTTTTGAAGGTATCCTATTAAGATGTTTGAATTTAGAAGAATCCAAATCAGCCTTGAGTGAAGCCCACGATGGATCTTGTGGAGGACACTTCAGTGGTAGTGTCATTGCTAAAAAGCTCCTTAGGATAGGATACTTTTGGCCTACCATGGAGAATGATGCACATGATTATGTGCGCCATTGCGACAAGTGCCGTAAACATGCCGACCTTGTCCATGCGCCCGCACAAGAACCGTAGGCTATTTCATCTCCTTGGCCCTTTTCAAAATGGGGTTTAGATATTATTGGCAAAATCAATCCCGTGTCATCCGATGGACACAAATTCATCATAACCGCCACCGAGTATTTCACGAAGTGGGTTGAAGCTATGCCTTTAGCTTCCCGCACCGGCACACAAGTCTCTAAATTTATTTTTAATCAAATCATTTGTAGGTTCGGAATTCTCGCAAATCTCATCTCCGGATAATGGAACTTGTTTCAAAAATAAAGATGTTAAAAAATTATGCCAAAAATATAAGATTCAACATCGCCGGTCCACTCCCTATTATCCTCGTGGTAATGGTCAAGCGTAAGCATCTAACAAAACCTTAATCAAAATTCTCAAAATATTGGTCAATAAAACCGGCCGCGACCGGCACATTCAAGCTATATCCAACTTTGTGGGCCTATCGAACTAGTGTTCGAACCCCCACCGGAACTTCACCTTTTGTTTTGGTTTATGGTGCTGAAGCCGTTTTTCCCTTTGAATTAGAAGTTCCTTCTTTGGCTCTACTACTTCAAGATACCGAAGTAGGAGATGAATATCGAGTCGGCAGACTCACCAACTGGAACTCCTAGATGAAAATGCATCAATGCTTTGGAGCATCTCCGTGCCTACCAAAACAAGCTTAAAAGATCATATGCTAAGAAAGTTCGTCATCGATCCTTTGAGATCGACGACCTTGTTTTAAAAGAAAATAAAAAAATACTAATGCAACTAAGGACCTTAAAGGTAAATTTGAGCCCAACTGGCTTGGACCATACATTATCACCGCTAAATTTGAATCAGGAGCATACAAATTATCTACCTTAGATGGTAAAGAACTTAAAGAACCCATGAACATTTTGCATCTTAAACGTTACTATGTATAAATTTGGTCATTTCATCCTTGTATATATTTGTTTAAAATATTTCAAAATCACTATCTTGTATTTCTTTCAATTTATAAATTCAAAAACACCAAAAACATTCATAATCATCAAAATATTCAAAACTACTTGTTGTATTTATTTATGGCACTTGTTAATTCTTTCAAAAACAAAAAAATAATAATAAAAAAATAAAAAACAACAATATTCTTGACTCTTTCGAAACCAAAACAACATAAAGAAGAAAGAGAGAGTCAACATTCTCAAAACTTCTCAAAAAGTATTTATATATATCTTCTTACAAATGTTGCAGTTATATGTTTCAAATTATTTTGGATAAATTAGCATTTATTTGGAATCCCTCACTTTCACACTCACAAAAATAAATATCTTGATTTTATCTGACATGATTACTAATCTCTCTTATATCAAAGTCCACAAAATTCAATTAAATAAAGTTTGAGCACAGAGAATTGATCTTGTTATTTACTTAAACCAAGCACATCCTTTCACAATAAAATGATTATATTTGTAATTTCCATGCTATGCTACATAGTAGAAGTGGTTTCTTGAGCGAAAAGTTTCCCCTGCTATCCTATCATGCACATGGTCTAGAATCTTTGAGAATTGGCAAAAGGACAAGCTCACCCCTACCTAGAATAAAAATCCCTTGCTCTACAACTAATCCGAGCAAGTATCCCTAGCATAGAACAAAAAGAAAAAGCAAAGTTCAAGAAAAAGAGAAAAAAAAAATGTTATTTTATATCATTACAAAAACATTATCAAGCAAAAATACAAAAGAAAGAAAAGAAAGCAAAAGCAAAAGCAATAAAATCCCTTTCCCTACCCTTTGAAAAGAAAAGAAGGGTTGATGAGCTTGAATCCTTGGAATTCTTAATTATTCGAAAACTGTGAGGTAAGCCCCATAACAGGTGGTTTGTGCCCAACCCGCTTGGCCTTGGGTAACTCCTAGCATGGCGATATGTCCGTCACATTAGCGACCTTCTTTTGTACAGACCTATGTCTCGCTTATGGATTAGCTAGCTCTTGATAATCCGACTTACATAGTAGTCTAGTATGGTTATATGCATCTACATCATGGTTAATGAACACTTATTTGGTTCATTCAAATCACTTGTATCATATTATCTTGCTCAAAACCGGTAAATGAACATAGCAATTGCACACACATTTTGTATTTGAGAGATTTTGTGTATCATTATGATAAATCAAGATTGGAAATGAACTCACATATGCACATGGGATTCCTTATAAATCTAACTTTTGTCTTTAAGATACTTTGAAATATTTTTTTGCAAATTGTCTGGAATAATTCATTTTCTTCTTTAAAGTACAAATTGTTTAGTATAAAGACAACTACATACATAATAGAAAAATCAAAATTTCTTTCAAAACCATACAATCAAAACACACACACACACACACATACACAAAAAAAAAAAATATATATATATATATATATATATATATATATATATATATATATTGTCGACTTTCGCGACGATGGTATAGTTCCAAAACCAAAATTGGAATTTTATGCCTAGCGCAAGTCCTCATCTTCATATTTTCTATTTATTAAAAATCAACCATGCAATAAAACAATCTATTTTCTTCCTTGATTTTCGCGATGATGGTATAAGTCTATACCTACATATTCTATGCCTAGCGCAAACCATTGTACCAATTTTTATTCCCCATTTATTTGAAAAATCATGAAAACCATATGACTTAAATCATTATGTTATACAATTATGTTTTTTAACAAAAAGCATGCACATTATCACTATTTCATGTCATTATGTCAACCTTCAATTTTGTAATGATGGTATAATTCCTAGGGAATTATCCAAAAAATTTATCACACTTAGGAATTTATGCCTAGCAAAAATCATTTTAACATTATTTCATGCATACTATTTTTATGAAACTCTGAAAACAAACCATCATCATCATCATTTGCACCATTGCACCAAAGTCTTAAGACAGCCTCTTAAGCACTCTTTTACTTTTAACAATATTTCTATACTGGGATTAGCTTGACGACCGAGTGAGCGGCGACTCCATGAAATGGTCTATAATAGCGACAATGTCCTTTGAAATTATTGTTAAAAGTCCCTTTTATTTTTTTATCAAATCATCACATCACAAACAACCAATTTGTTCTATCGATTATTTCATTTAAATTTTTCAAGCATGACATTTCAACCATAATATTTCCAACGACGTAATTACATGAATCATCAAATCAATCAATCAAAACATTAAAAGCATCATAAAAATACATAAGACACAAGTCATATGATCAAAAATATCTCATCTATATATGTATCAACCATAATATACATCATATCAAAACCGAATCGGTATGCCACAATCTGTACCTCGGCATACTCAATCCTCTATCAAAAATAATAAATACTATATATCAATCTATGTAGTGCAATCTGTAGTAGCTAGCCTCGAGAACCCCTCGAGCTCTCAGCCTCATCTCCTCCCCCGCCCTGAGGTGGACGAGGTGGCCCCATCGCAGTATGTGTGGTACTGCGAGTCCTAGTCATGGATCGAGATGAAGTCCTTGACGACCCAATCCTGATCGGATCCGCGATGGTAGCCGACAGTGGTAATCTCTCCTCCTCTGGCACCATCTGGTGGTATAGTGTCTGATAAAAAGTGATCTGGGCAATAGCCCATGCTAGCTCCCGAGTGCTCGCCCTCCGCCCCGTGCTCTGAGGCATGCAATCTCGTCTCCGAGCCGTGTAACCTCACCTCGGTGTCGTGCAGCCTCCTCCCGCAAGGTCTCGCACTCGTGCCCGGAGACGGACTCGTCTCCGCTAGGAGAGTCGCTGTCTCACTGCTCTCCCTAGTGTCAACACCCTTGCCCTTATCGAGCGATGGTGGCCTCTCTCTCTATGGAGAAGGGGGTCTCTCCTCCCTCCTCTCCCGCTGCTGCGGCCTCTACTGCACCTATGGTCTCCTCTGCTCTCTCCCATCGTGACCTTGGGCCGCCTCAATAGCCGCCCGGCACCGCCTCCCCATCCGACGCACAACCGCATGAATCGGACCCTGAGCCCTCGTCATTCAAGGAGGGCCGAGGGCTACCCCACGTCGTCCCCATCCACTGGCTGAATGGGGGCATCATCTCGCGTCCCGACTCCAGAATCGCTGCATATCTGGAGCCCCGCTAACTGTAGTGTTATCCCGGATAGTCCAGGAAAACTCGTAATCCCTGAGAGATGGGATCCCCTGCTGTAGACCGAACTATCACAAAACTCGGTCGTAGCGGTGGAGCTCCACCTCTCCCCTCTCCATCCTCAGCCAACAGACTCGCCTGATGCGAGCCAGCTCCTGTCCATCCTCGGCCCACCCTGGATGATCCCTCCAAGGCCTCCAGGTGATCTGGTCTGGGACAAGGTCATCCAGCAGTCTCCGGGACATCGACAGATCAATCCGCCGCCGTGCCCTCTTCGGAGCCACCAATAGAAAACTCGGGGCCTCTCCCCATCAATCCCTATCAAAGGAAGCCCTACCGGCCTCCGCACCGCAATGTGCTCCCAACACCAAACCTGTAGTAGCGATGTCATAACCAGACATCGGCCGCCCTTGTACACGACCCCATGCAGGATCCTATACAATCGGCATAGAACAAAGCTGCCCCAAGAGAACCTGTAACCATGGTCACGCATGTCACAGATCACATCTGCTAGCACCCATGGTACCCTGCACCCGCTCTGGTGGCACAGCAGAAGTCCACCCACCACTCCGACCAAAACCCGTGTGAGTCTCGATGCCCTGCATCTGACGTAGCGCCTCGATGTTCACTCCGCCCTTCTCCAGGGTGAAGCTCGGATCGCCACACAACCGCATCATAGCGTGGCCCTGATTGGCCATAGGAGTGATCAACCGTCCTTGTATGGGGATCCTCAAAATCCTCCATACATCCTCCAATGTGGGAGTCATCTCCCCGTGGGTAACCAAAAATAGGAAGAACCCGGATACCACCTCTCCGCTAGGGTCGTCGTAGCCCCATGTCTCGTAGAAACTTGTGGCATCTCCGCCACATGCCGCAAGCCGCCTCGAGCCACCGATCCCGCTCGCCTCGTGATAGAGCGGCCAAGTCATCTCTCAACCCACCGTATTTCCATTCTCTGCTCTTTAGTAAACCTCTCTCAACATAAACAACACAATAAAAAATCATTAATAAAAACTCAAGTGATTAATAATGCAAGTAAAATCAGTTCAATTTTATACAAATGATGATATCGTCCACTATTGGACGATATCGTCCCAAATTTGAGCAAAATCGTCTCCGATTTCGCAAGCCGAAATCGTCCCTTATTTGACGAAATCGTCCCCTTTCGCCGATTTCGCCCTTCGACGAAATCGGCGAACTTGAGACGATTTCGTCGAAATCGGGACGATTTCGTCCCGACGACGTCGACGGCCCAAAAATGGCCGTGATGCTCAAAATTTATTTAAAATCAATCTAAAAAGCATGTAAATTCAACTTAAACCATTCTAAGCTAAGTTTAGACTCTTACCCGTAGCCCGCGCCGGACCTCTGTCGATCTATGCGCTGTCTCGACCATTTTTGCTTGCAGAGCTCTAAAAACTAAAAATGAACAGTAATAATGAATTAGGGTTTTACCCTATTTTTCTTAATTTTATTCAAAACACAATTAAAAACATTTTAAAATTTTGCTTTTCGCGTTTTTACCTCAAACGTTCGATTTGGGTAAAAACACGGAGGGGGCACCATAGTAAGCCGTCGTACGATTCGACCAAGAATCGTCGCCTAAAAATGGGAATAATTTTTGCTTTCTCGTAGATCGAGAAGAACTCATCTTTAACGCATTTTCTTCGAAAAATTCGCTAAAGAGGGGGCAAAATGTAGCACCCTAAAATTGGTGCAATAAAACCTTAATAATTACACTTACTCTAGTAAATAATTCAAATTCAAATTTTAACCTCCAAAACCGCTCCCAAACCGCCGCTTAATCCGTTTCCTCCTTTCCCGCGCCATTTTTAGAGTTTGTTTTGACCGTTTGACGATATCGTCGCCGATCATACGATATCGCCTCAGATCGGACGATTTCGTCTGGGCTAGGACGTCCATACGATCTTGTCCCAAAACTGATTTTTCACAATTAGTCTCTGTTCCAACGACGTCTCTAATCCGGGCAGAAGCGTGTCTACGCCGTTAGAGACCCTCCCCGTTGGAGATCTCCCAAATAGGGATGATCTCCAACCTCCTAACCTCCCTCCTAAGCCTATTTAATCCTAGGCCCTCCCCTTAGCATCCCCCCGGCTGAAATTCCCTCGTAACTCGAATTCTACACGCACTAGACCATCTTAAATCACTGTTTGCATTCGTATTTTTCCAAGTTTGTTTGCAGGAACTTCATTGTTTTTCAGCCGGAGCAAGCTCAGTTCATCTCAGACGATCTCGTACAATCTCGAACGATCTCAACCCAATTCGAGACGATTTCGACTGTAGCTCACATTGGGGGCAATCAATGCCCAGAGTTTGCATTTCTTCACCCTTTTTCACTGCATTATTCTGCATTCAATTAACTCTATGTTTATTCTTTATTATTTTGCATCTTGGAGTTCACCCATGTAGCTTTAATGCATAATAAAAGCATAAATTGTCATTAAATCATTATAATGCATTCGTGTCTTTGCTTATTATCATCATTTTAATGTTCTTACTGTCATTTTACATCATTACCCTCTGTTATCATAGTTGCATTCTCTTGTATTTTGCATCTGTTTTTCTGTTTGCAGTGTCTTAGTCCCGACGAATTCGTCGATCTCGACGATCCTGTCGGATAGGAGACGATCCTCGTCGAATTCCGGACGATCCCGACTACTTCAAAAATTAGAACCTTCATCGTACATCCGGATCGGTATGGGTCTTTAATCCATCTTGTTCTTTCTATTTTTCTGTCCAAATCTATTTTTGTCTTCATTTAAATCTGCATTTCATATAGAATAGCTTAGACGCATTTTGGCCAAACCTAGGACTTGGATGATTAAAGCTAAAACTCGAACACATCAAACACATTCCCAACCTAGGCGTGGAAACCGCCATTCAAACGTTTCCCGGTGAACCCACCATCCGTCGAAAAATCACCATAATACACCTCCCCCGAGAGGCGGGACCTTCACAAGGCCTCTCAGTCCGAGGTACCGCGCCATCCTTTTCCCATCCTCCTTCCGGGAACGGATCCTATAGCCTGAAGGTAAGGGTGCGAAAAATTTGGAGCGATACAATAACAAGTTTATAAAATAACAATTTTAAATATATTAAATTATAAAGTTATAAAATTTATAATTTAATTAATTTAAAACAAGACATAACTAAACATAACATACGAACATGCAACCTATATGACCACCACTATAATAAAAAAATATATATTAAAATAACACCAAAAATATATACTAAATAACAAACATAAATTTAGACATCCCTATGTGTGAACGATATATTTGGCAAGCGGCTATGCGAGGGTTTCATCTGGGTTGAGTGCAAGTAGCTCCAGAGGTTGGTTTTTAGGGCCTTCGGGCCCTAGCGGCCAATATTTTTGTGGTTTATGCTCAATATTTTAGCAAGAAATGTTGCAAGGGATACAAGATGGGTTAGAAATTTGTCTTTCAATAGATCATACCGTGAACTTGAGTGACAACGACTTCCAATTTGCTGCACAAAAGAAAAGTGAAAACCATACCTTTCCACGGCGTCTAGGGCAAGGATTAAAGAGACCATGAAATAAGTTTCAAGAAGTTGATCAAAAAATGGCTCATATCTCAAGTGAATCTGGTGCTAAGGTGCACCCACAAAATAATTCTACTGTGAAAACCCCTGTCAAGGGTAAGAATTTTGAAGACTCAGTCCCAAAAATGAATTTTAGGGATGCCCTTCATGGTGGACAGCCTCAACCCAATGCTAATATCAATATTAGGGCTTCTCATAAACCTCTAAGAATGCCTAAGATTGATCCCAAGAAAATGGAGTCAGGATGTCTTAAAGCGACTGATGGAACTCCTATTGTTAAGCTTGATATGGGTAACATTCAGACCGGCATTGAAGATTTGGAAAAAAGAGGACTAATTTGTCGGTTCGTGGGTTTTCGTCCGAGTCTATCTGCTTTCAAAGTCTGGGCTGCAAAAATCTGGAAAACTAAAGGTGAGTTACAAATCTCTATTTATCCAAATGGTTATTTTCTTGTTTTATTTGCTAATAATGAAGATAGAGAGAAAACTTTTCAAGGGGGTCCTTGGTTTTTTGGAAGGGCAGGGCTTTTCATGAAGCCCCGGCATACTAAATTTAAAGCCAAAGAAGAGATGCCTTCTATAGCTCCCGTGTGGGTTAGACTCTTTGGCCTCCCTATTGAATTTTGGAATCCTACTATTTTTTCTTCAATTGGAAACTCTTTAGGAACTTTTATGATGACTCGCTGATTGTACTCAAAATTTTGAACATATTATTTATGCTCGAATTTGTGTTTTAATGGATTTTGACAAACCCCTACCTAAAAAGATCACATTACAATTTGGGGAAGACACTTGGGAGCAAGTAGTGGACTATGAGAACATTCCTTTTCGTTGTAGAATTTGCCATGAATATGGTCATTTGGCCAATGCTTGCCCAAATAAAATTCCTGATCAAAAGAAAGAAGATATAAACTCAGCAGGTTTCCAAATACCTAAGAAGAAGAACACTAAAAAAAACCAAGTAATGAAGGATCAATCAAAGTCATTTGCTAATATGTTTGAAATCCTTTCCACAAATGATGTCCCAAGTGAGGAAGAGGAAATAATGGAAACTGAAATCTTAGAAACACAATTTAAATATGAAGGAAAGAACTCAGAGACAAACCAACAAATCAAAGGTTTTCAACAGAAAAAAAAAGGAGAAAATTTACACAAGAAAAACAATATTTCAAATGTCAAAACTTCAAATAATGCAGGCCCCAATATAGACTCCATTGAACCATCTAGTAAAATTTTGGTTGTGTATGAGCATTCTTCAAGGTTAGAAGCCATCTCAGATTCAATTGGAATAAGTCAAGAAATAGGGAAAAAAAAATTGAAGATGGATTCTAATCAAAAAGTAGGTCGCAAGACCAATCAATATCATATGGTAAAAGAAGGTGAAAAGCTTGTAGAGGAAGGTAAGATTAATGCCCTTCCCAACATTTTTAGCCCCGGTATTAATGAAGATCATCACTTGGAATATTAGAGGACTCAAAGGGAGTCTTTCAAAACAAAATGAAATTAGAAGAATGATTCAGATAAATCATCCACATCTTGTTTTCCTTCAAGAAACAAAGATGTCAATGGAGGATATGGACTTAATTGCCAATAAAATTTGGCCAGCTGAAAAGTGGTTTCCCTCGCTCCCAAGGGACTTCGGGTGGCATTGCTTGTCTTTGGGACCCAAAAGAGGTAGTTATTCACCATATGGTTGGCAGTTGGGGTTTGTTGGCTATAGCTATTCAAAGTAGACATTCCAACCAGATTATGCTCGCATTACTGTTTATGCCCCAACTTCTTTGGAGGAAAAAAGAAGACAGTGGAAGGATATTACTCATATTATCTCTCATTTTCCTAAAGCTTGGATCTTGATCGGAGGAGATTTCAATACCATCCTCTCTCTGGATGAGAAAAGGGGGGAAATAGAAATTTGGACAAAAGTACTGACCTCATGAGCGAATATATTGCAAACCTCCATCTTGTGGATATCCAACCATATAATGGCCTTATGACTTGGTCTAACAGAAGGCAAGGCTTAGCTTGTATAATGGAGAGATTGGATAGGTTTTTGCTCTCTAAAAATTTCTTAATCCATGGTCACATTCCTAAAGTGAAGACTCTTAATAATGTTGGTTCGGATCATTGGCCACTCATGGTGGAAATGTGGAAAACCAATGTGAGTTTCTCTCCTTTTCATTTTCAATTAATGTGGCTTAGAGACATTTCCTTCAGACCTCGTGTGCAACAATGGTGGAAGGAAGGTAAACCTAGGCATGGGACTAAGATGTTCTTTTTTGCCAAAAGACTGCAATACATTAAATCCAAAATCAAGACTTGGAACTGGAAAGAGTTTGGGGATGTTCATAAAAAAAAACATGAAGTTATTGCTCATCTTGAAAATTTGAATAAGAAAATCCGTTTAGATGGCCTCACAGAGAAGAGAAGTGCAGATGAAATTAAACTCACAACTCAGTTAGAGGAATGGGAAAAAAGAGAAGAAATCTTATGGAAGCAAAAATCTAGAATTCAATGGCTCAAAGAAGGAGATCGAAACACAAATTTCTTCCACAAATCTCTTCTAGCTCGAAGATCTCACAACTTTATTTCTTCCTTAAAATCAGATTCTGGAGATGTTGTTTATACTTGGGATGGCATGAACTCTATTGTTGTTGATTACTTTTCCAATATTTTTGTCGCTACTCCTCTTGACTCAGCTTCACAACAAAATGTTCTTCAAGCAATCCCTTCTCTTATCACTTCTGAGGAGAACTCTATTTTGACTGCTCCTCGTTACTATCAATGAGCTTCAACAAGTAGTTTTTAAAATGCAAAAAGGGAAAACCCCGTGTCCCGATGGTTTTCCTATTGAGTTCTACCAAGAGTTCTGGGATATCCTTCATGTTGATTTATTAGAGGTGGTGGAAGAAGCCAGGAAATCCAAAGAAATTTTGAAGGTTATCAATAAAACTTATATTACTCTTGTTCCAAAAGCTCAAGAGGTTGATCATATCTCAGCTTTTAGACCTATTGCTTTATGTAATGTTCTTCTCAAAATTATTACTAAAATCATGGCAGTAAAGGTTGAAGCCTCTTTTGCATAAGATTATTTCCCGCAGCAAGGGGGATATGTGGAAGGACGTCAAATAGTAGATGAGATAGTTCTTGCTCAGAAGCCATCCATTCCATGGATATGCAAAATTCTCCTTCTATGTTCATCCGGTTAGACTTATCCAAAGCTTATGACAGAGTGGATTGGCACTTCCTTATCAAAGTTTTGAGGCAATTTGGTTTCTCTAAGGATTGGATGGATTGGATTATGGGATGTATCTCTTCAGTTTCCTACTTAGTTCTTATCAATGGCAGGCCTTCTCAGTCTTTCCCAGCTTCCAGAGGTATTAGGCAAGGTGACCCGCTATCCCCTTATTTATTCATCATTCTTGCTGAATGCTTGGGTAGGACTATAACCAAAAAGAGGGAAAACAAAACCCTTGAGGGAGTTACCATTGCTCATGGAGCTAGACCTATCTCTCATCTTCAATTTGTGGATGACTCTACCCTTTTAGGTAAAGCTACAGCTTAAGGAAGCTTCTAATATTAAGCAAATCATTAGCTATTTTTCTAAGGCTATCGGGCAGTTGATCAATGAAGACAAATCTAAAGTTATTTTCTTTCACTGCTCCGCTAGACAGGAATCCATGGTCTTGGATAAATTAAGATATAAGAAGACCTCTCTTCCAATCACTTATTTAGGTATTCCCATAAATATTCAAAGGCAGAAAAATAAAGATTGGAATTGGTTGTTGGACAAAGTCAAGAAGAAAATTGGAAAGTGGACCAACAAGTGGCTTTCTTCTGGGGGTAGAATCACCTTGGTAAAATCAGTCCTTCAAGCTATTCCTATTTATGTTTCTTCCATTTTGAATATCCCAAAGGTTGTTCTTCGAGAATTGGATCAAATCAGTCATCGTTTCCTTTGGAGTGGTACTAAGGAGAAAAGAAAATGGGCCTTGGTGAAATGGGATACTTTATGTCTTCCTAAGAGTGAAGGGGGGTTAGGATTCCGGTCTTCAATTAATAACAACAAAGCTTTAGCTGCTAAATTATATTGGAGGATGTTGCATAACCCCAATGCTCTTTGGGCCAATAATCTCCGTGCTAAATATGTTGAGAACAAAAGTCCCGAAGACCTTGTTCGCTATCAACTTCCTACCAAAGGTTCTCCCATTTTAGCAGTTCTTAAGACTGGTGAGGATTTGATAAAGAAAAATTATTTTGGATCATTCATAATGGTCAACATGCAAATTTTTGGATAGATTCTTGGGATGGTCACAAGCCTTTGATAACTCAGTTTCCCGATTGGAGGCCTTGGATGGAGGAGCTTCACCGAGCTAATTGGATAAAGGTGGCTAATTACTTTCGGTACCATACTGGTAATTCAAAGGTTGGTAGATATTGGATCCCTATTGAGGACTCGGCCTATTCAAATCCCATAAAGGCAAAGACAAGATATCCAAGGCATCCTTCATATGAGATCCCTCTCTTGGTCCCATGAAAAAGATTGTTTTGGATGGAACAACACTACTAAGGGTGAGTATTCAGTTGCTCAAGGTTATTTGACCTTATGCCATAATAATCCCAACCATTCTTCTGACATATTTTCTCAATTGTGGGCTCAAAAGCTCTGGCCTAAGGTGAGGTTCTTTAATTGGCTTTTATTGCATCGTAGGGTGCTTATCGGTGAGCAACTTATGAAGCGTGGTTTTCATGGCCCTTTTAGATGTGAAATGTGTGAAGAGAATGTAGAAAATATCAACCATATTTTTATTGAGTGTACTTTAGCCTTCGAGCTATGGAGGAGAATGGCAACTTTACTTGGCTTACTAGTGGTCCAATTTTTTCACTTTTGAACAACTTTGGAGGGATTGGCCTAATCAAGAGGGTGTTGATCATTTTATTAGGCAGTTAGTTTGGATGGGTTCTACCATTCTTCTTTGGAATATTTGGAATGAAAGGAACAACCAAATTTTTAATCAAGATAGGAAGGATATTCACTATATTTGGCAAAAGACCATAGCCAACTTAGTTGAATCAGTCCATCAACTCCTTAATCACCCCCAAAACTCCCACCAAAGATGGGATCAAGTGATGCAAATATTGAAGATTAAACCTTCTAAGGGCAACCAACTTAAAGGGAATGTGAGTATTAGTAAGATGGATAGGACTAGAAATTGGCAACCTCCTCCTAAGGATTTTGGAAAAGTCAATACCGATGGAGCCTCTAGAGGGAACCCCGGAAAAGCCAATGTGGGAGGAATTGGTAGACTTTCAGATGGCTCCCTGGTTTTTACTTTTGCCGAGAATTTGGGTATTCTTTCCAATAACCTTGCTGAGGGGTATGGTATCCTTAGAGGCCTTCAGGAGGCTACTAAGGTTGGATGGGAAAAGGTGTTAGTTGAGTCTCGACTCTCAACTTATGATTAATCTCTTGAAGACTCCTTCTAAGAATCATAAGGTGGATTGGAGAATAAAAAGAATTATTGAGAAGATTCAGTTAATCCAGATGGGATTTTTGAAAGTTGATTACAATCATGTGGTTCGAGATCAAAACAAGAGTGCTGATGCTTTAGCTAATTGGGCTTTGGACAAAGGTGATCTTACTTGTTATGGCCACCCTCCTATATGGTGGGCTTCTCAAATTAGGGAAGCTCTTCTTTCTATCATTTCTTTGGATGGCTCCAGCTTCGAAGGTACCTAGTTTCTTCTTGTTTTTTTTTTGTTTCTCTTTGGTTCATTCAGTTTTTTTAGTTCCCTAGCTCATTCTATTCTTTATTTTGTTTCCTCTGTTGATTCTTGCATTAATAGTCTTCTGGTCTAGATAGGTCATTGTTTTGTTCATTTTTTTTTTTTGTCTTCTTTGTTTTTTTGTTTAGTTTTTTAAGGTGGGTGGGTTCTTTTGTTTTGTTTTGTTTTTGTGTTCTTTGTGTTGTTTTTTGTTGTTCTTGTGTTTTTGTTGTTTTGTTTTTTTTTTTTATGTTTTTTGTTATTGTTCTTGTGTTTTTTTCTGTTCTTGTTCTTGGGTTTCTCTTTGTTTGTGTTATTTCATTTTTTTATGTGTGAGTGTTTTCTATGTTTTTTGTTTTTGTTTATTGTCTGTTGTTGGTTGTTTTTATTTTTATTTTATTTATTTTATTTTTTAGGTTTTGGTTGTGTTTATTTTTCATGTTTTTTTGGGTTATGTCTTTGTAGTGTTCTGTTGTTTTTGTCTTGTTTGTGTTTTGTTATGTGGTTCTTGTGTTTTTCTATGTGGTTTGTGTTGTGGTTTCTTTTATCTTATTGTGCGTGTTTGGTTGTGCTTTTGGTTTTGACACACTCAAGGAGCATGTTTTTTATTTTATTTTATTATTTTTGTTGTTATTTACTTTTTTTAATTTGGTTTTGTGTGTTTGTTTGCTCCTTGAGTATGTCAAAGGTGGTAGGCCAGGTCCGAGTCCTGGGCGTTTTTGGCGGAATGGATACCCCCGCCTCCTTGGGTCTTACCCGAAAGTGGCATCCCTTTTGGGATGTTTTCCACAAAAAAAAAAAAAAAACAAACATAAAATTTGAAGACAACATTAAACTAAAACAACATAACATAAAACAACTACAAAAACAAAACACACATTATAACATAAAATAACAATCTAGAGCCTTTAAGGAACCATAGAGCCTTTAACACATCATTTTCTCTAGCAGATTTGGCTAGAAAGGAACCATAGAGCCTTTAAGGATACCATTCATAACCCAAAAACCATCCTCAATAGGATTATTGTCTTTGCGAAAGAAAACCTTAGCACCTTAGTGGAAGAGAACCACTCAATTCTTCCCTAAGAAAAATAATTAGCTCGGGCCTTAGGTATTGAGGACAAACCTTCCATTCCTTTGCCAAATCCCAGAAATGGTATTTCTTGGGAGCCACCCCCCCAAGGTTGGTTTAAACTAAATTTTGATGGTGCAGCAAAGGAGAACCCGGGAAGAGCTAGAACTGGAGGAATAATTTGGGATCATCAAGGAAATTAGGTGAAGGCCTTTGTTGAACCATTGGGAATTAGAACTAATAACAAAGTAGAAGCTAGAGCCCTTTGGAGAGGGTTGCAAGTAGCCCAAGAAACTCAAGGTAACTTGATGATTCAAGGTTATTCTATGAACATCATCAACCTGTTAACCAATGGCAAAAAACCTCCATGGAGAATCGAGGGAGTTATCCATGAAGTGAGGATCCTTTTTGTGGCAAGACGAAACAGGAGGGCTCGTCACGTGTACCGTGAGGCCAATAGGTCAGCTGACAAATTAGCCAACATAGGTGTTGATGTTGGTAGTTTTGTGACATGGACACAAGGTGTGCCACGTGAAGTGGAAAACATTATTAGTCATGAAAAGAAACCTATATGTTAAGGAGAAATATGAATGGGTGTTCTTTCCCCATGGAGCTGGTAATAACTATGGGGTTTCCCTCTAAATCATACCAAATTGGAAATGAAGGTAACAGTGGTGTAAGCCTTGGAAGATTCTGACAGAGAATAGGAAATGGGCAAGCAACAGGTTTCACAAGTGCAAAGTTCCAAACTTAAATTCCTATCAATGTAAGTAATGTTTATAGTTATGTTTAGGTATGGGTGTTCTTTGTTAGTAAGGTGTTGTAGGGGATTCAACACAATTTATGGTAAGAAAGTTTCAAGGATGACTAGGATCTACAATCTCAGCAGAAGGCTGGATATTGTAATAGGTTTTGGGTTAACCTACAAAACCCGATAATTAATTAAGACTTTTATTTACCAAAAAAAAAAAAGAACAATCTAAAATAAAACCATAAAAAATATTATAACATTTAAAATTTTAACATAATAAAAATAACATAACACAAAAAATATTTATACAAAACCTAACCTATCAATATTAATAACAAAAAAAAAAAAAACACCCTTGATATAAACATAACTTAACAAAAAGAATACAACTCAAAGATCATAATCAAAAAACCCAGGTGTTGTAGGTGAGTTGGAGAGGAGAGGGCAATCCTCCAAGGGAGGTCCCAGGTTCAAATCTCCACCCTATCAAAAAGTTGAATTGGGTATCCAAAATCCAATTGATAATGTTGGTGTGGGTAGGGTCGGGTGCAACTCCCGGGTGACTTTGATGGTGTAGAACCCCCTGTTTGTGGTCTCTCAGACCAAGGTGGATTTGCAAGGGGTTTTTTGCTTAAAAAAAAATACCATAATCAAAATGACCATACAAGCATAACATCAGGATCTTCATATCATGAGGTGAATTTTGTCAATGGACCCTACTATAAGACCATTCGGAGTAAGATAAGCATTCTTTATATTTCAATGATGACAACGGTGAACAATACACACAAGCAACAATTTAAAACAAGCTTTCATATTTCAAATGGGTTCCCAAATTTTGGGGTCGTTGTGAAGGAGTCACAAAAAATGGTGACTCTACTGGTAAATATCCCTAGATATTTCAAACTTAAAACCAAACTTTGAAAATAATAAAAACCCAAATATTAGAATTATAAGTGTCAATGATATCCAGAGAATGAGAATAGACCAATTCGACATGAACCATCAGAATCATCAGCATCAGCTCGATGTGTGCAAAATGATTCATTATATATATTTTGAAACCATTCAACATTCCATTGTTAATTTTGCATTTCAGGCTATGAACATTTCCTCTTTGAAGAAATACCTCCACCTAATTCCCTTCAAAAATTGCTCTATTACCTACCGAGCATCTATAGCTCCGATAGAGATTATATGAAACTCCCAAATATTAAGTGAATTTTGGATGTTGCATTTCCTTTATTTTAGACATAGCTTCACTGTTAGTCGAGCGTCTATAGCTCCGGTGAAGATTATCTAGTTCATGGTGATAGATTTGACTTTATTTTCAATTGTATTCATCATTTCATATCTCATTTTTTTATCCCTCATTTTTTTTTGTTTTCACTTTTTTTTTCTTTTTTTTCTCTTTTTTTTTCTTTTTTTTGGTAATATGGTACTTTGCAACAAATCCACCTGCCACGGACGATACGAAAACTGCTCTGAGGCGGGAAGCGATGAACTAGGGTTTTTGGAGCTAAGGAAAATCTTGGGCATCTATTGGGTTGTCGAAGCGATTTTTGGCTGCTATGGATCTGAAGGCAAGATTGCTGCCCCAGGAGGGTCCAATGGGGACTTCTCCGGATCCTCTCATAGGAAGAAATAGCTCTTATGCTGATTTTTTAAAAGATAAATCTCCTTCCAAGACTGACGAAGCTCAAAGAACTGTTTTTAAAATGATATTTATGGCTGCTGGAAATAGATCAACAGCTCATCGAGTTAATGGATGCCTGCCACAGGCCGCATCAAGACCCAAGATTGTCATTGAGCCAAGGATGGTCAAAGAGACAGTATTATACAGATCCAATCATGACTTGATCTGTAAATTCATGGGTATTTACCCTACCCTAAATTTTTTGCACTCATGGGTCCAAAAAAATTGGGAGCCTCATGGTGAGTACTCATTATGGTTTATTAGCAATGGGTATTTTATTGTTAGTTTTTCTTCTCTAGCCAATAGAAATAGGTCTTTTGAATCATAAAAGAGGCATCATGGTCTGGCAGGCTTATTTTTTCAACCCTAGAGAGTGGGATTCGATCCTCATATTGAACCCACGGTTGTCCCAGTTTGGATCCATTTGTATGCTCTCCCAATGGAGTTTTGGAGTGAGTAGGTTTTGGATATGATCGGTAAATCCCTTGGAAGACATCTGGGTGTCTCCAAAGATACAATAGAAGGGAACACAACTTTTTACGCAAGAATATGTGTGGAAATGGATCTTAGCTAGCCTCTCCCGACAGAGGTGGAACTTGAACTTGCAAGACTATCATGGATTCAATAGTTGGATTATGAGGCCATGCCCTTTAGATGCAAATTTTGCCACAAACACAGGCATTTGGACTGATTTTGCCCAAATAATAGTACCACAAAAATGGAGGCTCCTCTAGGAATGTCGAATCTTCCTAAGGAGGGTAAGGCAACAATAAACAAAGAACAAGCCAATACCTCCCAGGTCACTGAAGCTCAGAGAGATGGTTTTGAATAGCCCAAAATAAGGAAAAGGCAAAATAAAAAAGAGGGAAAGGAGCAAACTCACCTCTAACCCGCCAATAGGTATGCAATTTTTAAGACACTAGTGGACCAAGAGGAACAATTCTGAAGAAAACAAGCTTATACTAAGAGGGGGGTGAACAGTATAAGACCTCTTTTTACTTTTTCTTTTATACCTCAAAACAGTAAAGCAATATACCCAAAGCAATATCAAAGCAATGCACAATATCATCCACAAAGTGACACCAATTTTAACGTGGTTCACCCAAAATGGTTGGGCTACGTCCACAAAATTTTTCTCTAAAATTTATCTCAAAGTTCTTTGGGAATCCTTCCCAATTACAATGTTTATGAGCCTCGGACCAAAGGAGATACCTTCCCCCAATCAAAATTTATGAGCCTTGGCTCAAAGGAGATACCTTCCCTCTACTCTGGAAATGATCCCTCAGAAGATCAATCGCCTCTACCTCTTGCCAGCACATGGAACTCCTTTCCATCGAAGACCTCCTGTCCTCAATGCTTAGCTTAAGAGACCTATGCCTTCTATGATCATGTCCACAGCAGCTCAGAAACCTATACCAAACACAGTCAGTCGCTCTAGTACAAGTCTTCCTCTATCTGTCAAATCTTTCCAACGCTTAAGCTTAAAAAAATTAATCCTTTGCACACAAGCCTTCTCAAAGACTTGCCAAATCTATCCTCAGGTTCTTCTCAAAGAACCAGTGCACCTCTATCCTCAAGTTCTCTGATAGAACTATCAAACTCAGCTCACAAGTCCTCTACTAGGACCTATCCAAATCTGCTCACAAGTCCCCACCGGAACCTGTCCAAGACTGCTCACAAGTCCCCATCGGAACCTGTCCAAAACTCAACAAGCTCACCAAGAAAAAAACTTTCTTAGTAGGAAATCACAAGGTGAATTTTTAGAGACCCAATGTGATTTGTCAAACTCATAGAAGCATAAAGAGAATTGTTAGAGACTCAATATGTTCTATACTCAACTCCCAATCTCAAAACTCAACTCAAATCAACTCAGCTCAAACTCAATCTCAAATCTGAAAACTCAACTCAATATCTAAAATGGATAGGATAGAATGCTTTCTTTCAAGAACATGAAACCCCAACAATTGCCAACTATGCAAAGAATCACATAACAATGATACTCATGTTCTTTTCACCATCAATTAGGGCTTCAACAACAATGCTCATCAAACAAGGTTCAATCAACACCATGCAACTCAAAACACAACCTTGAAGCATTTCACAATCAACATTAGAAAAGGAAACAAGTAGAAATCCTTTTCTCTCCAATATTGTTTGAACAAAAAGCATCCACCAACTCAAATCACAATAGCACAAAACAACTTTTCAAATCATCAACAAAGGAGTAAGCCCAACACTTTAACCAAGTAAAGAATAGCTTGATTATTACCAATTTAATGAAAGCAAATGTCAATCTCAAATCTGCCCACTTAAGGTTTCACAACTTCACACAAGAAGCAATTTTAACCTTAAAACATCATGCTTTCATTTCCATAATCAACCAAAAGCACTCTCAACATTACAAGAAAAATTTATCCCTTATACACCTTATTTCTCCCTTATAGTATTATCAAAAATAAAATTTATCTCTCATAAGAATGCAATAAGATATTTCAAACAACACCTTTCAAAAGAATATTTTATCAAAATAAAATAAGCTTTAAACTCCTTATAACTCCTAAGCTGTTTTTGCCTCTAATAAACTTCCTCCATCCACAAAATACACTTAGCAAAAATTAACTTCGAAAATACCTTGGCCAACATAAAAAATCATGCTATGGAGAAATTGCGCACAAATTCTAACACCACCCGCTGCGTCCACTTCACGATGAAAAAACCTTTCACGTTATTCGAACGCGGAACCTCCCGTTCGGGTAGCGCGCCAACAGCCTAGCCGCTACCGATGTGCCAAAGGTTCCCGGTGAGGTTTAAACCTCACGTTGTTAGCCTTGTTCCTTCTGTGCCAGGGATTAAATAAAACAATAGTGCCTCCCTTTCTTCTAACGCAAACACGAAGATGAAAACCTTATGGTGGATTTATGACAAACAGCGAGTACAAAAAATGAATAGCGGATTCACAAAAATGGTGGAGACACAGTCGAACAGTAGATCACGAATTCACAACGAGCAACTCTTTTTCCAAAATGCGGATGGGATGATTCTTGATTTTCATTGAGGGAGATTTATATGCATTTTTACCATAAGCTCTTGATGTCGATGAGGAGTTTAACACGTTGACGGAGGTCTTGGCTAGCGCCCACAATCTTAAAACATAGCGCCATGGGTTAGGATAACCCATTGCAAACAATAATTTAATATTTATTTAATTAAAGGGAACCTTAACAAGGTTTTTAATTATTTAAATAAATACTTCCTCCTAGACCCAAATGCATTAAACTAATGCATCCACTTGTAATATTTAAACCTGCCAACTTGGGGTTTACAAAAGACCTTTGAAACTTTCATGTCGTAACCTTCATCAAAACAAATTATTTGACATCAAATCAAATTCCTTCAAGAGCTTCTTGACATCAATGACAACTTATACACTTGAGCAAAGGCAATGTACCCAAAGTACCCAAAATTGCCAACAATCTCCCCCTTTGTCATTGATGGAAAACCTTTACTAAAAACACTTCTCAAGAGCCAAAACTGAAACCAATTGTGCTAACAACTGACCAACTGTGCCCACAACTAAGAATCTTCCTTTGAAGTTTTGCTCCCCCTGACTTGAAGCTCTCCTCTTCACTTTGAAGCTCTCCCCCTTACTCATATCTCTCCCCCTTTGTCATCAATGGCAAAGGGTCACCTTTGGGGCTCGAGACTAAGAATGAGCCTCTTAGCTTAGTCCCTCCCCCCACCTCCTGATGAGGTGATTAATTCTGGGTGGGAGTAAAACTCCCATTAGGCACTGATCATCATCAGTGTCTATAACTTCCTTGTCGGGCATTTTCTTGAACTCTTTGTCCATATTCCTGTTCTTGTCATTGTTCTTGTTCTTGTTCTCATCCCTATTCTTGTCCATGCCTTGATCCTTGGACCTGATCATGCCACTTGTTCCTGTTCTTGTATTCTGGAATTTTAGCTCTACACTATCTGATTATGTGACCTTCATTGTTGCACTTGAAACACTTGACAATGTTGTTTCTTTGAGGTAAACTTGATCTTTGAATCCACCAGTTCTGACCAAACCTATTCTGACCAAACTTGTTCTGACCAAACCTGTTCTGACCAAACCTGTTCTGACCAAACCTGTTCTAACCAAACCTATTCTGACCAAACCTGTTCTGATCAAACCTGTTCCTGTTATTTTCCTTGCAATAAACTACCTTGTGCCCAAACTGTTGACAAGAGTAGCAATACCCTTGAAAGAAACTAGCACTTCTAAAATTTTCATTTACCTTCTTCACTTGAGCCATGCAATGTGAAGCCATGTGACCAAACCTATGACAAGCAAAACATCTGCCTTGAAACTTTCCTTTATTTGACCTCTTAGGTTCTGAAAAATTCTTCTTCTCATTCTAAATTCTATTTTCTATTTATGTGCATCTATCATTCAAGGACTCCTTTTCTGAAATACTTTCCTCATCAAAACTCTCTTCCTTTTGGAGTCTCTTACTAGACTCTCCAACTTGTTCCTTGTGTGGCTTAACAAAACCAAGGCCTGTTTTATCTGTTGTCTTTCTTTGACCTTTGATGAGTGACTTAACCTTTTTGGAGCTATCTTGAAACTTGTAAAGCTTATCCTTGTACTCTTTAGTTTCCTCTTTCAAAGAAGCCATTTTCTGTTCTAACTCACTATACTCAAGAACCTTAGACTCTAACTCATCCTTGAGTTCTTGTGTCTTAGCTATAGAGAAGTCAAGACTTTCTATAAGATCATCTCTCTCCATACAACATTCATCTAACTTATCCTTGAGTCTAGCATTCTTCTTTATTTCCTTTTTCAAAGCACTAAGAGCACTAATAAGTTCACCTTCAAGATCTACTTCACCTTCCTCTATATCTTCCTCTATTTGTTTGCTTTTTGAATCATCAAAGCCTTTTTTAGATTTCTTATCACTAGAGGTGCTACCCTTTTCAAAAACCATACATGCATCTTCCTTATAGTTTTCTGAAGCATCCTCATACATACTAGAAACCAAATCATTATTTGTGCAATCATCCTCAAGGTGACCAAAGTTTCCACATCTAAGACATTTCATGATAATGAATCTATGTTTTGGTTCTTCCTCTTTTTTTGATATGAACAACATCTCATTTTCATCATCACTTGAAGAACTTTCACTATCACTACTAGAACACTTACTTGCTTTGTCTAGGTAGAAACTCTTCTTGTGCTTGTGAGAATACCTCTTTCCTTGATTGTTGTGCTCATATTTGTTCTTCCTGTGATGCTTGTGCTTTTCAAAATCCTTGCTCTTAGAATCCTATTTATCTTCATCACTTTCATTCTTGGGAACAGTACAATTAGTAGGATAATGACCAAACTTTCCACAATTGAAACATCTTATATTTTTCATACTTTTGTGCTTTCTAGAGAACTTGCCTTTCTGTCTGTAATATGCCTCTTCATCACTAGAAGACTCATCACTATCTTGAAGTTGTTTACCCTTGGATTTCTTGGTAGCCTTGAAAGTTGCCTCTTTCTTGACATCAACCTTCACTTGAGTTCTCAACTCAAATGCTGCAAGTATACTATGGAGCTCATCCTTTTTCAACTTATCCAAATATTTAGCTTCCTCAATAGCAAAAATATTTTCACTAAATCTATTAGGAAGAGATCTTAAAATCTTATCACAAACATCATTTTCAGCAAGCTCAAGACCTAAGTCTTTCATGGAGTTAACAACCTCATCCATACGAAGCATGTAGTCACTAATATTTTCATCATCATTCATATTGAGTTGTTCAAAAATACCTTTGAAGTGTCTCAACTTGGCCTTTCTAACATTTGTATCACCTGTATGAACCACCTTCAACTGTTTCCACATTTCACTAGTTGTCTTGCAGTGAATCACCTTGGTGAGATCTACTTTCTGTAAGCCTTTCAGGATTGCATTCATTGCCTTTGAATTGTTGTGATGTAGGAGCCTTTCTTCCTTAGTATTAGGACCATGTTCATGAATAGTGTACTCATCTTCAATCACTTCCCAAACCTCATTCCCAAGTGCCATTAGATGAACCTTCATCCTTGCACTCCAAAGACCAAAATCTGACCCATCAAGAATAGGTGTTGCATTGCCACTTGAATGATCCATTGTGTTCTTTACTAGCTTTTCCTTCAAGCTATTAAACTTTTCGAAGGCACCTGCTCTAATACCAATTGAAGAACACAAGCTTATACTAAGAGGGGGGTGAATAGTATAAGACCTCTTTTTACTTTTTCCTTTATACTTCAAAATAGTAAAGTAATATACCCAAAGCAATATCAAAGCAATGCACAATATCATCCACAAAGTGACACCAATTTTAACATGGTTCACCCAAAATTGCTGGGCTACGTCCACAAAACTTTTCTCTAAAAGTTATCTCAAATTTCTTTGGGAATCCTTCCCAATTACAATGTTTATGAGCCTCGGCCCAAAGGAGATACCTTCCCCTAATCAGAATTTATGAGCCTCTACTCAAAGGAGATACCTTCCCCTCTGCTCTGGAAATGATCCCTCAGAAGATCAACTGCCTCTACCTCTTGCCAGCATGTGGAACTCCTTTCCACCGAAGACCTCCTGTCCTCAATGCTTAGCCTAAGAGACCTTTGCCTTCTATGATCACATCCATAGAAACTTAGCAACCTGTACCAAACACAGTCAGTCGGTCTAGTACAAGTCTTCCTCTGTCTGTCAGATCTGTCCAATGCTTAAGCTTGAACAAATCAATCCTCTACACACAAGCCTTCTCAAAGACTTGCCAAATCTGTCCTCAGGTTCTTCTCAAAGAACCAGTGCACCTTTGTCCTCAAGTTCTCTTATAGAACTATCAAACTCAGCTCACAAGTCCTCTGCTAGGACCTGTCCAAATCTGCTCACAAGTCCCCACCGGAACCTTTCCAAAACTGCTCACAAGTCCCCATCGGAACCTGTCCAAAACTCAGCAAGCTCACCAAGAAAAAAAACTTTCTTAGTAGGAAATCACAAGGTGAATTTTTAGAGACCCAATATGATTTGTCAAACTCATAGAAGCATAAGGAGAATTGTTAGAGACTCAATATGTTCTATACTCAACTCCCAATCTCAAAACTCAAATCAAATCAACTCAGCTCAAACTCAATCTCAAATCTGAAAACTCAACTCAATATCTGAAATGGATAGGATAGAATGCTTTCTTTCAAGAACATGAAACCCCAACAATTGCCAACTATGCAAAGAATCACATAACAATGATACTCATGTTCTTTTCACCATCAATTAGGGCTTCAACAACAATGCTCATCAAACAAGGTTCAATCAACACCATTCAACTCAAAACACAACCTTGAAGCATTTCACAATCAACATTAGAAAAGGAAACAAGTAGAAATCCTTTTCTCTCCAATATTGTTTGAACAAAAAGCATCCACCAACTCAAATCACAATAGCACAAAACAACTTTTCAAATCATCAACAAAGGAGTAAGCCCAACACTTTAACCAAGTAAAGAATAGCTTGATTATTACCAATTTAATGAAAGCAAATGTCAATCTCAAATCTGCCCACTTAAGGTTTCACAACTTCACACAAGAAGCAATTTTAACCTTAAAACATCATGCTTTCATTTCCATAATCAACCAAAAGCACTCTCAACATTACAAGAAAAATTTATCCCTTATACACCTTATTTCTCCCTTATAGTCTTATCAAAAATAAAATTTATCTCTCATAAGAATGCAATAAGATATTTCAAACAACACCTTCAAAAGAATATTTTATCAAAATAAAACAAGCTTTAAACTCCTTATAACTCCTAAGCTGTTTTTCCCTCTAATAAACTTCCTCCATCCGCAAAATACACTTAGCAAAAATTAATTTCAAAAATACCTTGGCCAACATCAAAAATCGCTCTATGGAGAAATTGCACACAAATTCTAACACCACCCGCTGTTTCCACTTCACGATGAAAAACCCTTTCACGTTATTCGAACGCGAAACCTCCCGTTCGGGTAGCGTGCCAATAGCCTAGCTACTACCGGTGCACCAAAGGCACCCGGTGAGGTTTAAACCTCACGCTGTTAGCCTTGTTCCTTCTGCACTAGGGATTAAATAAAACAATAGTGCCTCCCTTATTTCTGATGCGAACATGAAGACGAAAACCTTATGGCGGATTTACGACAAACAATGAGTACAAAAAAATGAATAGCGGATTCACGAAAACGACAAAGACACAATCGAACAGTAGATCACGAATTCACAGCGAGCAACTCTTTTCAAAATGCGGATGGGATGATTCTTGATTTTCATTGAGGGAGATTTATATGCATTTTTACCATAAGCTCTTGACGTCGGCGAGGAGTTTAACATGTCGATGGAGGTCTTGGCTAGCGCCCACAATCTTAAAACATAGCGCCATGGGTTAGGATAACCCATTGCAAACAATAATTTAATATTTATTTAAAAATAATTAAAGGGAACCTTAACAAGGTTTTTAATTATTTAAATAAATACTTCCTCCTAGACCCAAATGCATTAAACTAATGCATCCACTTGTAATCTTTAAACCTGCCAAATTGGGGTTTACAAAAGACCTTTGAAACTGTCATGTCGTAACCTTCATCAAAACAAATTATTTGACATCAAATCAAATTCCTTCAAGAGCTTCTTGACATCAATGACAACTTATACACTTGAGCAAAGGCAATGTACCCAAAGTACCCAAAATTGCCAACAAATTCATGGAAGGCGTGGATGGTAATAGTGAAAATAATAACATTCACGTTCTTGCTCCTCTTTCTTCTCCCCCCATCATAGAGCAGGTAATTGACCACAGTGGGTTACCGCAGTCTGAGAGTGTTGGGGCATTGATAGTTCATAACCAAGAGTAGCCAATGATCAAGGATGTCAGCATGGGAATAGCAAAAAAGAACATAGAAAGGCCAACTTTAGGGATAAATCAGGTGGAAAAGAGGTCAAAGAATGGCAAATCTCAAAGAGTGGGTAGAAAATCAAATAAGGAATTGCTAACAGCTCAAAGAGACAAACTGATCACTGGAGGATCGGTGAGGCCAATAGATTCTTATTGCTCTCAAGGTAACTAATGATAATACAATCATGGAATGTTAGGGGTTTAAACAACAGAACCCATCAATCTGCTATTCGCAGACTCTTAGAAAACTATAGAATAGACTTTTTGCTTATTTAGGAGACAAAAATGTCGTTAGATCTTATGTGTAAAATAGTTAACAAAATTTGGAGGGGTGTTGGTCATATGGATGTGGCTGCCCAAGGGGCCTCAGGGAGGATTGTTACTCTCTAGAACTCTCTTGATTGGACTGCAATAGAACATCTAGCCTGGAGGGGTGTTCTCACATCACACTTTAGGAATAATGTCACAGTTGAACATGTTTTAATCACAAATTTTTATGGGGCTCAAAACCTTGATGGTCAGTGGCTCCAATGGAAAGTTGTGCATAACATGAGAATCTCAAGGGAAGATTTAGACTGGATTATTGCTGGGGAATTTAATGCTAAATTATCCTCTAGAGATCAGGAAGGGGGAACCCCAATTTTGGACCCAGGGGATCAACATATGATTGCTCAAGTTCAAGCTTTACACTTAGTGGAGATCAAAGGACCTGGTACCAACTATACTTGGACTAATAAGAGGAGGGAGCCACATAGCAGGAAGGTAAAGTTAGACCATTTTTTGGTTTCAGAGGATGCATTTGTAAAATGGAATACAAAATTTTAGATTTTGGAGGGTCCTGTTTCAGATCATTTTCTCATTTTGTTGGAAGGAGGGACTAAGACAGGGCAGCATCACAAACCATTTAAATTTGAGAATTTTTGGTTACAAAAGGAAGAACTTCGATTGAAAATTCCTTAGTGGTGGGAAGAAGGCTGCCCAGCCCATGGGACAACAATGTTTAGATTCCACAAACAACTTCATCATGTCAAAGCTCAACTAAAACTATGGAAGCGAGCTAACAAAATGGACTTCCAGGTCCAAAAAGCTCCTTTGGTGGCCAGATGGGATGAGGTCCAAAGATAATTTAGGGAAGGAACAATTACTGAGCAGCTCAAAGCCGAGGATGATGCCTTGCGTAAAGTGGTTGAGGACATTGACAACCAAGAGGAGACCTTCTGGAAACAGAGAGCAAGATCCACTTGGTTATTAGAAGGTGATAGAAATACCAAATTTTTCCATCGGACTGCATGTGCTAGGAGATAGATGAATAACATGGAAGCCCTTCAAGATGAGAATGGACACTCCTTTGATACTCTTCCAAGTATGCAGTCCCATGCAATGGATTATTTTTCTAAAAATTTTAAGGAAAGTATGGTTCAAGATGAAGAGGCTCAAAATGTTGTTCTTGATGCCATACCTTCTCTTATCTCTGAAGAAGAAAATTAGTCCCTTCTCAAACCCATTGAAAGAGAGGAACTAAAGGATGTGGTCTTTGGAATGAGCACCGAAAAAACTCCAGGTCCAGATGGATTTCCAATTGAGTTTTTTTAGGCCTTTTGGGATATCTTGGAGGAAGATTTAATGGTTGTTATAGAGGATTCCAGAGGTAATAAAAGAATGCTTAAAGCATTAAATCATACTTTCATCACCTTAATTCCAAAAGGGGAGAATGGGGTTCATATTTTAGATTATAGACCTATTGCCTTATGCAATGTGATATATAAAATAATCACAAAGGTAATGGCTGAGCGTCTAAAACCTCTTTTACATAACATTATCTCCTCTGAGCAAGGGGGTTTTGTTGAGGGTAGATAGATCCTGGATGGGGTGGTTCTAGCTCAGGAGGCAATCCACTCAATGCAAACTTCTAGTAATAAAGGAATGTTCATAAAATTAGATATGTCAAAGGCCTATGATAGGGTGGAGTGGAGCTTCTTGGCAAAGATGATGGCAGCCTTTGGTTTCTCTTAGGATTGGATAGAATGGGTCATGAGTTGTGTCTCTACTCTGACATACTCAGTGTTAATCAAGGGTCTCCCCTCGCAACCATTTGGAGCCACCCATGGCCTTCGTCAAGGGGATCCCTGCTATCCCTATTTGTTTCTCATTTTGGCTGAAGGACTAGGTAGACTTTTCTTGAGAAGAAGACAGTAAGGTTTGTTAATAGGTATCAAGGTGGGTGAGGAATTTTTGACTCACCTACAGTTTGTGGATGATACTGGATTGGTGGGAATTGCCAACTTCAAGGAAGTAAGAATGATCAGAGATTATCTTAGTGTCTACCTTAGGGCTACAAACCAAGTCATCAATGATAAAAAATCCAAAGTGGTCTTTTTCAATCTTGATCAGAGGCTTCAGGGCAGAATTTTAGAGATCTTGGGATTCACAAGGACTTCTCTCCCAGTGGTTTACTTAGGGGTCCCTTTACACTTCAAAAAACTAAAAATTGAGATCTGGAGGAATCTTTTGGATTGTATCAAGGATAAAATAAAGCATTGGTCTCACAAATGGTTAAGCTATGGGGGTAGATTAACTTTTCTACAGTCAGTCATTCAGGCCATGCCAATTTATAAATTCTCTATCCTGGCTGCCCCACATTCTATATGGAAAGAGTTGGACAAGATGGCCAAAAAATTTCTATGGGAAGGAGAAAAATGTGAGAGGAAATGGGCCTTAGTTGGTTGGTACAAAGTGACCCAACCCAAGGTAAAAGGAAGTTTGGGTTTGAGAAGATCTAAGATAAATAATAAATCTTTGGATGGAAAGCTCTACTGGAGGTGGATTTCCCAGCCAACTTCCTTATTCAGCAAAATCCTTACCAGTAAATATTTGGGACATGTTAACCCAAATGAGGTGGGTCGTTTCCCTTTGCAGGGTACTGGATCCTTAGTGTGGTAGGCTCTCAAGTTAGGATCTCAGGTTGTAAAAGATCAATTATTTTGGAAAGTGGGGAGAGGGGAGAAGGCACGTTTTTGGTCAGATTCTTGGGATCAATACCCACCTATCATTGTCAAATTTCTTGAATTGCAACCTTTAAAAGTAGCCATTGAAACTAAGGGATGGGTTCAAATTGAAAGTTATTTCACCACTAGTCATCTAGGGGATTACAAGTTTAAGTAGTTTAAGAAGTTGGATGAGTGGCCAATTTCAATCCCTCCGGATTTGGCACCCATCATGACTAAAATCTTGATAGAAATATTCCTCATAGGTAGAGACGAGGAGGATGAATTAGCTTGGGGCTATGGGAACCTTGGTGTCTACACGATGAAGGCCGGATATGTCAAGATCCTTTCGGAGCCTCCCCCGCATACTTTTCTGGTTGAGGATTGGAGAAATATTTGGCATTCCAAAGGGTGGCTGAAAGTTAACTTTTTTGCCTGGCAGTTCATGCACAATGGAATTCTCACTTTTGATAATCTCAGATGTAAAGGAGTCATCGGCCCTTCCCAATGTGTTTTATGCTACAAGAGTGAGGAAAAAGCTAACCACTTGATGTTTGAGTGCTCTTTCATGCACCAAATCTAGAAGAGATGGTTTTCATGTTTTAAAATTCAAGTTAATAGTGACTTGAACCGAATTAATATCTGGGAAAGATGGAAGAGGGGTAGATTTAAATCTAAAGCTCTTCGTATTGTTTGGGAGCTTGGATTAAACTTCATTTGGTGGCAAGTGTGGTTGGAGAGAAATGCTAGAATCTTTAGAGAAACATTTTCTTCACTAGATGGAGTTTGGCAGGTCATTTGGAGTAAAGTCACTGAAACTATGGCCGTCTATGATAAAGAGGAAACTCAGGTGGCTGTTAGGGCAATGGAAGAAGGACTTGAAGTGCAAGAGGAATAGATTAGAGCTATTTGGAAACCACCCCCAGTAGGTTGGATTAAAATTAATACTGATGGTGCTGCAAAAGGCAACCCGGATAGAGCTAGAATTGGAGTGGTTTGCCATAATCATGTTGGAGCAGTACTTTATTGGGAACTACAAGGCTTGGGAAGAGCTACAAACAATGAAGCAGAAGCCATAGCTATCAAATTTGCTTCTATTTGGGCAGTTAAACAGGGCCATAGGAGGATAATACTCGAATCAGATTCTCAAATAATGGTCGGAGCTCTAGATTGCATGAGGAACTTTGCATTGAAATCCTGGAGGTTGAGAATTCTTGTCAATCAAATTAAGGAACTATGGAGGAAATTAGATGATGTGGTTCCAGTCTACGTGAGTAGAGATTTAAACAAAGCGACCGACTTCCTGGCTAAGATTGGTGCTGAGAAGGAGGTTGGGGTTCAGTTGCACAATGACATGGCTACTAAGGACGAGGCGATTAGGTAGGGTCTTGAAAGGTCCCTGAGCTAATGATCAAGGAAAAATCAAAGGGTGGAATGGTGTCACGATCTTGTGACATGCTACTACGTCGTGGCTAAGGGAGGAAAGTTGTCATGATTTCATGACATTTTGTTTCATCGCGGCCAAAGGAGGATAGTTGTCACGATATCACGATATGTTGTTTGGTCGCGGTCACTGAAGGAAAGGTGTCATGATATCGTGACATTTTTTTTCATCGTAGCCAAGGGAGGATAGTTGTCATGATTTCATGACATGCTGCTTGGTCGCGGCCTTGGGAGGAAAGGATAGTTGTTGCAATTTCATGACATGGTGCTTGGTCATGGCCAAGGGAGGAAGGGTGTCATGATATCGTGACATGCTGCTTGGTCACGGCCAAGGAAGGAAAGGTGTCACAATATCATGACATGTTGCTTGATCATGACCAAGGGAGGAATGATGTCACGATTTCGTGACTTGTTTCTTGGTCACGGTCAATGGAGGAAAGATGTCACGATATCACAACATGTTACTTGGTCATGATCGAAAGAGAGAATGTGTCACGATATCGCGACATGTTGCTTCGTCATGATCAAAATAGAAAAAGTGTCACGATATCGCGACATGTTGCTTTATTGCACTTTTTCCTTCTCGATCGCGACGAAGCAACATGTCATGATATCGTGAGATGTAAAAAGTGTCATGATAGCACGACATGTTGCTTTGGCATGATCGAGAAAGAAAAGTGTCACGATATCGCGACATGTAAAAAGTGTCGCGATATCACGACATGTTGCTTTGTTGTGGCTGAAAGAGAAAAAGTGTTGCGATATCGCGACATGTTGCTTCATTACGTCCAAAAGAGAAAAAGTGTCACGATATTGCGACATGTTGCTTCATTGCGGCTGAAAGAGAAAAAGTGTCACGATATCGTGACATGTTGCTTTGTCACGGCAGAGAAAGAAAAAGTGTTGCGATATCGCGACATGTTGCTTTGTCGCGATCGAGAGAGAAAAAGTGTCGTGATATCGCGACATGTTTCTTTGTCATGACAGAGAAAGAAAAAGTGTCACGATATCGCGACAGGTTTCTTCGTTGTAGGCGAGAAATAACAAGTGTCGCGATGTCATGATATGTTGCTTCATCACGGCAAAAGGTGGAATTGGTGTCGTGATTTCGCGACATGTTGCAACACTGCTGCCCAAGGAGAAAAATCATCGTGATATCGTGACATGTTGCTTTGTTGTGGCCAAAGGATGAAAAAGTGTCGCAATATCGCGACATGTTGCATTGTCATGAACAAAAGAGGAAAAGGTGTCGTGATATCGCGACATGTTGCATTGTCATGAACAGAAGAGGAAAAGATGTCGTGATATCACGACATGTTGCATTGTCATGCCCAAAGTAAAAAAGTGTCGCGATATCATGACATGTTACATTTTTGTGGCCAAAGGATAAGAGGGCTAGAGGATCACGATTTCGTAACAAGTTGCATCTACAGACCAATCTGACCACCCTGGTTGCTAGTTAATGGTTTAGGAGATTTGGCCCCATTGCAAATCTTCCTTCCTTTTGTAAGCTGGTGTTCTCTTTGATTTTGGATGGGAAATTTCCCTTCCCAATTTGTAATTGATCTTTGTTTTAATACAAGTTTTTTCAAATTTTTCAAAAAAAAAACAAATCCACCTGCCACTTGGGTTAGAGATAAAGTAAGGCTGAAAGAGTATATAAAATTTTTCACCTTAATATGCAAAATTGACAACTTCATACATCCAATATTTCAAAGAATATTCCTTAATATGTTTGTGGTACTCGTGAAGCTTTTGCAATATGATTCTAATATTTCAAATTTCCTTATCTTAGTTCACATTCATGAAGATATAGACTAACATCTCACTTTTTCATTTTCTCTAGGTTTGCAAGTTTTCAAAATATGTAATTTCATCCTATATGACCTAGGACCAAATACCAAATAAAATCCTCAAATGACTAGTGTCTCGGTAACAACTACCTTAATCCTTGAAAACCCCCTTGAAACTTCATTAATTTCAACCACACATTAAAATAATGAAACTCCAAAATTCTGGAAAAACCAATTTATTTTTGTACTTAACAAAACACAACAGAAATCTGACAAACATTCAACAACAAGCTATACAAAAAATAAATTTGCAAAACCAAAATTGCAAAGTTGATAAAGCGAGTGAACCCACTTCCTAAACTTGGAAACATTGATAATAGAACAAATAACAAAATATTACAAAACCACAACTTATGTACAAACACAAAAACAAGAAAACAAAATCCAAAAGACTATTTACAAAAATATACATTATGTACAAGACACTGCAAAATTTCTACCATCATTTCCCTGGATCCCAAACACAATTGGCATACTGTAAGAGACATATATTGTTGTATGCATGCCAAATCTTATATAACTCTAACCAAAATAAAATTGGGCCAAACAATATAACCAATTTCATTTTACCTTTCTCATCCCACTGATTCGATTCAAAATTATAAGCAGTTCCATGTTTAAGATTTGATTTATTAAACTTAAAAGTGAAAACATGATTTTTTATTATCCTTTGCTTATTCAAAAAGGTGTAAATTTCACAATTTGATTCATAATTTAGAACTAGTCTCCCATTTTCAAATAGAAGATCTTGCAAATAAGCACCTATTTATAAAAATTTCAAATTTAAGTCACTTTCAAATTTTTTAAAGCAATCACAATCATTCAAGAATTGACAAGCATCTAGGACATTTGGTATAAGAAGATCATTAAAAATTTGCACCCTAGATTCACTAGTTGATTGCTCATGAATTTGATTAAGCATCTCAAACATGTTTTCCTTCATTTTATTTATGGTAAAAAAATTATTTTTCTCCAAATTCTTGTTAACATTCGACATTTCATCATAGATAGCATTAGCATCCAAAAACTTATCATGCAACCCATTACCTAAAAATTTTGTAACCAATGAGAAAGGTGAATATTTTACCTCGTCATCTATACTCAACACATCACTATTAGTATTTACAAAAATTTTATGAGCATTTGTCACTTTTTCATTTTCTTCATGGTCTTCATCATGGTCACCTTGTAGTTCTTTGTCTTCATAAAATACCATTTCTTCACTTTCAATTTCAGTAAGGTGTTCAATAAATTCATCTTCAAAGTGATTCAATTTTAGAACCTTCTTTATTTCTGCAATTGGCATGTCATTTTCTGATTGTGTAGGAATTGTGAAATCTTCATTTGAAATAGAAGTTTCAGCATCCTACATATCAAGTGAAACAAAAATTTCATCAGTCAAAGAGTTAGAAAACAAAGATTCACCATACATACCCCATCCATTATAATAATTATCTTATAAATCTAAGGGATGAAATTTTATCATGGCTTTAGAAAACATGTGATTCTTTGACTATACAGGAGTTGTAGACTCTTCATGTAAGATATCAATTTTAGCATCCTGCATATCAGATGAAGAAAAGTTCTTCTCAATAGGCATAAAATAAAAACATTCAGCATATCTTCCCCAACCATTATAAAAATTATCTTCTATAAATAAAGGGTGAGGTTCAACCATATATTTTGTGCAAACTTCAAATAGGTCTATAATTTCCTTTTCAAATTCACCTTTATCAATCACCTAAGAAGAAGACCTAATGATTTCTTGTTGTATGAGCATTGTAGAATCCTTAAGTGATATAAGGCTTTCAATCCTGCACATCATCTGATATAAGAACTTCTTTGGAAATTGTGAATAAAGTGAATAATTCTTCTTCATGATCTGAAATGACAAAATCATTATCTTTCTGAAGCACTTGGTGACATTCAATATTTTATTTCATACCATCTTTGGATTCATTTTTAGATTCAGATTCTTCAATAAATAATTCATCTTCAACTTCAAACAATTCATCTTCCTCAAGAAATAATATTTTAGGATGATTCATTTGAACCATCATCGTCGAGGTATCATTTTTTTGTAATCCCTTGCAATATTCAATGAAATCACATCTATGATCATTCAATTATTTAACTTTACCTGTTTGAATATCATACTCATTATCCTCCTAAAACATATGATGAAAATCTATCATTTCTTCTATATATTCTTCATAATTATTTTTAAATTAATTTTCTTTAATTTTAAAAAATTCATCTTTATTAGATTCATCCTCCTCAATTTCAAAGAATTCATCTTCCTTAGATTCATATTTTGGTAAGACAATGGTTTCTTGAGTGGGATTAATTTCTGTATTTTGTTTTATAAGATCATCCTAATCCTCTTTTGTGAATAATGGCTCTAAGTCAGTTTTTACATATTGATCAACTTGATCATCACAATGTTCATTAATGGGTATTGACTCTAAAACATGCACCTCAGTATCAACATCTAAGGTAGTTGTGACATGTAAAGTATCAATCTCAACCTGACTCATTTGTGATCTTTGATTATGAGTTTTAGTTCTAAGCCTGTATAGTTTTTCCGTATTAACATCTTGAGATATCAATTGTTATTCAAATGTTACTACTTTATTGTAAGCTCTAGGTAATGATGTAATTTTAAGACCTTTCCCCAAAAACATAGAAGTAATGTGATCTAAATCTCCCATGTATATTTGAGTATCTCTTTCTTATCAAATGATATAATGTATCCCCACCTCAGTATACAACCTATGGAATTTATCATTAAATGATCTCATGGGTTCGTTAAATTTTTTATGGATGGAGACAAATTGATTTAACATCATAACTGGGTCATCCAACTTTCCAAAATGTTTGAGAAATGCTTTTTCTAGTTTAGCCCATATGTGTAAATAAACTTCTACACCTTCAGGAATTTGATGAATAGTCATATTTAAACTGCTATAATAATCACCTATCTAAGATGCCATTATTTTCTTTACTGAAGTAAATGATGGCATTAGTGAACTTCAAAGAACATAAAATTTAATGCCAATCTTATTAGTGAAAGAAATATATCTTGCAACTAGCATGAAATGACTAATCAATTGATAAAAGATATGCATCAATTAAACCTTAGCATTAAACAACACCCTTCAATTTGTAATTTTTTTAAAAATAATTGAGATTTGAATGATTTCAAATGAAAAACAAATATTTACCTTTCATGCCCTCCATCTAGCACCAATTTTTTGAGGTGTGATTTTATCCGATTACAAATATCACCCAAAAATTAGGATCGTAATCCTCTCTTGTAAAGAAAATATGTTTCTCCAAGGTTCTTTTATGTAACACGTTATGAATTTATGTCAATTAAGTGCACAAAACATCTCAAGGATTAACAATCAACTGTTAAAAAGGGGCCTAGTATAACATATATTTTGATCTTGAAATCATTACTTGCATTTCATTAGTATAATTTACTTCCTCAAAATGAATAAACTTACATTTTAAAGCTAATATTTGAGAATGCAAATCTATTTTAAAATACAAAATTTGATTACAAATGCTTTTAACCTTATATTAAGGTTGCATGAATGTTTTAAATCATTTTATTTCAAAACTTACATTTATTTCATTAATGAAGCTTAAAATCAGATCTAATAAATGATGAATAAAATAAAAACCCTAATTACAAAATGTGAAACACTTTATAATCCCTATGTTTGGGCTTTTAGAATAATTTAAGCTTTAGAATCCTTGCTTCTTTTCATAGAATATGAATAATTAATGTGTATGAATTCTAATTATAAAGTTTTGTACTTTAAAATATAAAAATTAGAATTCATATAACTTTTTAAACCAAATATTTATTAATTCAAATATTTGAAATAAATAAATATAAATAATTAATATGTATGAAACAAATTTGAATAGAACGTTCGGACAAACTTTCTACAAGCACATAAAAACACAACTTTGAAAACCAAACTCAGGAAGACCAGATTTTACACAATTCTACCACAAATTTGGTGCTATCTTCTACGAAAATTTTAATTAAAAATTATATCAATCAACTTATAAATTAAAAACACCACAATAGTGTTTGCTTTTAATAAAAATTGAATTTGATACAAAATATTAGATCTTACAATGAATCCAATAAAGTCTCTGTATTCATGTGCAAATGTAGCTTCCTCTACAACTTGGTCTTCTATTTGGCTCCTTTCAATCTTTCCTCTTTTTCTCCAACCTATCCGACCCTTCCCTTTGGTTTCTAATTCTCCATTTATAACTAAATAAATTTGTTCCTCTTGATTAGTTTGCTCTGTTCCATCAGTTTTAAAAACAAATTCTTGAAACCCTAATATCAATAAAGTTTTTTCAAAGGATTAATATTTCTCCTCATTAGCATTCAAAATTTAAAGTTAAGACATACCCATGAAACCCATGAACACATCCTCTATTCAACATATTTTAATAATCTTGCCAACAAAACAAATATTAATTAGAATATAAAACATTTATAAAATAACCTTCTTAAATATAATTAAATTATAAAGTTATAAAACTTTATAATTTAATTAATTTAAAACAAGCTTATAAAATAACAATTTTAAATATATTAAATTATAAAGTTATAAAACTTTATAATTTAATTAATTTAAAATAATACATAACTACAGGGTTATGCATAAGAGGTAGGACCCCAAAGGTACTTATAAAAAAATGGTGAAACTATTTCGAAACGACGATGAAACCTGTCGAACTGCATGTATGATGGCATGGCGAATGACTTTAATTTTTCTCAAAAAATTGGCAAAAAAGGGCGAATTTCAAAGTTTTTCTGGACCAGGCCAAAAATATGCCGGCTACGTTTAAAATCTTGGCAAAATCTTGGACGCGAATTTCGGCCCGATAATGGAACGGATGCATAATATGATCCGACCTCGGACCGGATGCATTATATGGTCCGGTCTCGAACCGGATGCATAATATAGTCCGGCCTCGAACGGGTTGCATAATATGAAATGGTCTCGAGTCGGGTGCATAATAAGTACCGGTCTCGGACCGGATGCATTTTTTATGATTGACAACGTTCAAAATTTGGGTATTCGAGTAAGAGATATGATATGGCATCTAGTAAAGATAAGGATTGTAGCACGACGCACGTTATCGCTATTGGCGTTGTTAGGGGAAAACCCATGCAATATTGGCAAAGTTGATCCCACATAACTATCTATCCCACATAACTATTTATCCCACATGATTTAGTGCACTCTAATTTCAAAGCTTAAATAAGAAACTTCCTTCTTTAGTAAAGTAGGCGAAGATTTAAGATAAGAAGGGTGGCCTCTTTCTGACGGATGTAGTAGGCAAGAAATCAACTACACTCGTCAGGAAGAAGACCAACGTGTCTTATCTTGGATCTTGGCTTTTTACGACCACGAACCGGATGCATATAATGTTTCGGGTAATGGACGGATGCATTTAATGTTACGACGATAACATGCTACTTGACGATCGATAGCATGATGTGTTTTGTGACGGTCATATTATATGTTGGATAATGATTGGATGCACAATATAAGCCGAATGTTACGGATGCATATTATATTCTGAGCAATGATCGGATGCATAATATGCATCCGAGATAACATCGGATCATATTATGCATCCGGGCATTTCTTGGAGCATAATATGCATCGGATAGGGATAATTTTTGGAGGTATATTATGTTCTAGGTTATCTCGGATGCATATTATGCATTCGGCCATTGCTCGGATGCATAATATGCTCCGATGTTAACTCGGGTGCATATTATGCATCCGATCATTGCTCAGAATATAATATGCATCTAGGATAATGCTTGGATGCATAATATGCTTCGACATTATCCTGGATGCATATTATGCATCCGATCATTGCTCGGATGCATAATATGCTTTGGCATTAACTCGGGTGAATATTATGCATCCGACCATTTATCGAAGCATAATATGCGTTCGAGATAACGCCCGACTCATATTTTGTATCTAGTATATTGTCAGAACATATTATGCATTCGTCTATTGGACGGATGCATACTTTGTTCCAGATGCATTGTTTGGGCTGAACCGGTTGCATAAAATGCTCCTGTCTTGAACCGAAGCATAGTTTAGTCCGACCGCCACCGTACTACCATGTGTCTAATACTGCATGTCCCATCCTCCATGTCTAATATGATGTTGCCACATGTCAAATATGTTTCAAGTCTATAAAAGGGCATCAACAGTCATTTTCCCATTTCGTTTCTGTGACTGCTACAACCAGAGCTAACCTTTCTGATCGACCTTTCAGTTTCGATTCCCAATCCTTTTTCTTCCACTTCCAACTACTTCCAATGGATACCCCTTCCACAATCGCACCAAAATTCAAGAATTTTGCATGCACTTTGATATCAGATCTCATGACAATGCCAGGGATGAACTTTTAGTGGCTCCATAACGTAGGTTTATCAACCCTCATTTCCATGCCACATTTTAGAATAGACAAAGTGCTCCTACAGCATATTATCTCTGGTTATGACCATGATAGGGGTACTGTAAGCATTAAACTATGAACTAGAAATGTTGTTTTCAGCATCACCCCTGTAGATATTCACAGATTGATAGGTCTTCCATTCATTGGTTTTAATCAAGTGTCATCGAGGTCACAACTTTCTCCAGATGACAAAGCACACCTCGATAACAAGTACGGTCTTTCATCGAAAGATTTGGCAGGTATAAATCTTGTTAATTTTATTTTATTAATTTTCAATGTTTTAAATTTGTAAATTGACATCAAATTTTTTTATGCAGCTTCTAACGCCAAAACAAAAAGAGGTTTAACGATTAACGATGTTAACCATCAAACTCTGAAGGCCATTATCGAGTTTTTCCAGGCCAGGCTTATTCTGTTGGGAAGACCAAAAATTCTATTTTGGGCACTGTATTATATTGTTCAGTCTAAAAAAAATCACAAGTTCGATTGGTGTACCTATATTTCAGATCGAGTCAGGACTGAGTTGCACGCGGTCCAACTTGCAACCGCCAAGACTCAGCCCCCCAAGACTCAGCCCATTGTGGGCAGTGTAAATTATCTTTTAGCTTTATATTTTGAGTCTTTTCATAATTTGTCAACTACTCCTGTACCAACTGTTATGCATTCAAAACTACACTCTATTGCCATGACACCAGAGGAATTGAGGGTAATAACTACATCATTGTCTTTGACATACTATTTTATAGTTTACTACATTCCTTTTTTAATTTTTTTCATCTATATGCAGGCGAAGGCAAAAATTTCAAGGACTAAACAGATTGCTGCCAATAGGGGTCACAGGCCGAAGCAAACAGGTGATTCTGAAGATACGGGCTCTGAAGCAACACCTGTTACTATGCAGAGGTCACACAAACGTGCAAGGCAAGCAACTACTCCTGGGGTTTCTCGTACACCTAGGTATGCACAAAATGTGCAAGCCGAATCTAGTGTGGCCAACCCCTCCCCCAATGCAGGACAATTGCAACACATTTCATCAGGTAAATCTATGATTCTATGTGTAGTTAATTAAAATTTAGATTTCTTTTTATTTTAAGCAGAATTGTAACAAAATATTTTTGACTATTTTTAGTTGATTCTCATGTTCAAGTAGTAACATCACAAGTTAGAGGGCATATGCCACCCACCTCCTCCACAAGCATCACACTCACCGGTTACACACAATCAACAACAGGGACAGTCACAGCCTCAGCCTATGCGAGGGCAAGTCGGTGTTGGAAAATGTTTGTTTTCACAAGCCACTTCACGAAGTTCTGGGCATGGGATTTCACACCCACAGAGATCACAAAGACCAACAACAAGTTTTGGGGGCATGGATTCTCTCAATTTACATTTTCTTCAAATTCATAGGTACCTAAATGTTCTGGACAGGGATTGGATAATATTCCACTTGATGAGGATTACATGTTTTAGGGCAACATTGAAGGCTTCAGGGCAACATATGTGCTTAAAGATCTAGCACAAGAAGAAGTCCCTGCAGCTCAGCAGACATCAGAACCACCCACCCAAGGAGACAACCCTCATCCTCAAGGTCCTCAAACTGAGGATGATGTTGTCAATTTTAATGAAAATATTTCATTGGCAGCAAGTACCGAGTCAACAATTCAGGAGTTTGTTTTGAAATATTTGCAGGAGTTGAAAGAATGGGAATATCGAGCAAAGGTCCTTATTAGGGAAATTAATGCCCGATATAAAAATTATGAAAAAAGGGATTCTATTTATTCTTTAGTCAAATATGAACCTGAAAAGCTTGATGGCTTGCTAAAACAGGCTACTTCAGGAATAGTTAAATCTGATTTTATTTATGATGATGATGTCTTAAATGTTGTTGTTGGTAGATTGGAGAATGTTAATGTTGAAGCCCAAGCATTTTACAACTTATGGGCTTCTGATAAGGATAGGGTTGCAGTTGTTGAGGCTACAAAAGAATTGGCTGAGGTAAAAAAGTTATATATATTCCAATTTTCTATTGCATTTAAATTTTTATATTTCTTGAAAATTTGTAATAATTTCAATATATCCCTTTTGAATTAAGTTTTCAATTTGTTTTGCAATCAAATTTTGAAAACTTGAAAACACAGGTTAAGAGCATGGATGTCAATATTCTTACAACAAAATCATGTTTGATGAAATCAATGGAAATGAAAAAGAAAATGCAGTCAAAGATTTTAGAAAACAATCATTTAAAAAAATACATCAGAGAGAAGTTGCATGAAGATCCAGAAAAGGTGCTTGATAAAATGAAAGAAACGCTTCCAACAATACTTGAAGATCCAAACAAAGAAGAAGTTGCATGTGTGTCAAGTATTGTGAAAGTACATGACAACCTTGTTAGAGTTGGAGCACTGCCAGAAGAAATAGAAGTTGTTAAAGGAAAAGAAACGACAACTCCAAACACTAGTGAAGCATCCAAGCACCAATCAAAAGATTGAAATTTGAAAATGTTGACAATGTTTTAAAAATACTGAAATATGTAATTTCTATTTGAAATTGGTATGTAATATTTGAGACTTGAGTTTGAAAATGTTTTCAAAAGACTAGAATATTTATTTTTGTTTGAAATTTTTTGTTATATTTGAGTTTACAATGTTTGAAATGTAAAATATTTTTTTGAATAGTAATATGAAATTTATGTTTGAAAATGTCATGTAATTTTGTTTGATAATGTTTTAAAAATTGGAATATTTATTTTCGGTTTGAAAATGTTATGTAGTATTTGAGTTAGAAAATGGTATGTAATATTTGGGTTTAAAGTGTTTGAAAGATGTAATATATGTCTTTTTGAAATAGTTAATTTGTAGTTATGATGCACATAATTTGGGTTTGAAAATGTTATGTAATATTTGAGTTTGAAAATGTTATCTAATATTTGGGAATTTCTGTTTGAAATTGGTATGTAATATTTGAGATTTGAGTTGGAAAATGTTTAAAAAAATATTGCAATATATTAATTTCTGTTTGAAAATGTTATGTTATATTTATGTTTACAAATGTTTGAATGATGTAATATGTTTCTTTTTGAACTAGTTAATATGAAATATTCTGTTTGAAAATGTCATGTAATTTCTGTTTGATAATGTTTTAAAAAGATTGTAATATCTAATTTCGGTTTGAAAGTGTAATGTAATATTTGAGTTTGAAAATGTTATGTAATATTTGGGTTTCAAAATGTTTGAACGATGTAATATAAATCTTTTTGAACTAGTTAATTTGAATTTTTTTGTTTGAAAATGTTTTAAAAAAGACTGCAATATCTTATTTCGGTTTGAAAAAGTTATGATGCACATAATTTGGGTTTGAAAAAGACTGCAATATCTAATATCTAATTTGTAGAAATTATGCACATATCTAGTTGGGTTTGAAAATGTTATGAAAAAGAATACATTTGAGTTTGAAAATGTTATGTATGCACAGAAAGTTATGAAAAAATAATTCATTGAAATAATATAAATTTGGAACAATATTCAGAAATATCTATCAAACCAATTTGTGTTTATCATTGTCAATGAAATGAGATTTGAGACACTAAGACCCAAACATAAAATTTTACAATCTACAAAAATGATATAAGCCATGTAATTTTAAAACAATAATGTGATTTAAAAAACAATTCATTGAAATAATATAAATCTGGAACAATATTCAAAAATCTGCTATCAAATCAATTTGTTATTATCATTGTCAATGAAATGAGAGTTGAGACACTAAGACCCAAACATACAATTTTACAATCTGTTTGAAAAATGATATAAGCAATAGCTAATTTTTTGAAACAAAGTATGATGCACATGAAAGTTATAAAAAAATAATTCATTGAAATAATATAAATCTGGAACAATATTCAGAAATCTGCTATCAAATCAATTTGTGTTTATCATTGTCAATGAAATGAGAGTTGAGACACTAAGACCCAAACATACAATTTTACAATCTACAAAAATGAAATAAGCCATGTAATTTTAAAACAATAATATGATTTAAAACAACAATTCATTGAAATCATATAAATCTGGAACAATATTGAGAAATTTGCTATCAAATCAGTTCGTGTTTATTATTGTCAATGAAATCATGGAAAATTATCACTATGGAAGCTGAAACATATCAGCTTGTCCAGAATCATTATGAAGCATAGCAGAAATCTGTGTCTCCACCATCTGATCACTGAAAGCATCATCATCATCGTTATCAATCGTATTCAACGTTCCTCTTCTGTCTACCAAGGAACTCCAGTATTCCAATGCCCTGTCATACGAAAATGTATCCAACTGATATGAGGACACATAAATTCTTAAACAATTTTCTAAATTCTTGTCAAGTCTGTTGCGGATTTTAGATTTAACAAAAGCAAGTGCACTGAAAACTCTTTCATCTTCGACTGACCCCAAAATCATTGTTTCACATAATTCATATAAACGAAAGTATTCACTTATAGTATCTTTTAAGACTGTGCTTGGATACAATTTTTGCCACAAACGTGTAGTGGAACCAATCTCATGGACACTTGTCATATGTGATGTTTGCAAAACCATTGTTCTTCCAAAATGCGATGATTGTTCTTTCAAAAGTTCACTGTTGAGTATACCATTAATTGCTACACCATTGACTTCAACACTCTTACTAAAATGGTCAATGAGATTACCCATATATTTAATAAACAAATCATTTGCAGAACTGTATTCAGTACAAGGCCCCCAAAACATGGGGTTAACCACACCCATGGACTCAAGCAACTCATCTCTCTGAAACCGTTCTCTTATCTCACCTATCAAAGTTTTTGCTATATTTGACAAATTACTCTTTGTTTTCTGTATTACAACATGAAATCTATTATGTGTTACAGGAACTTCTTCAAAATCTTCCACAACAATACTTGATTGCCTTTCAAAACAATAAACAGGTATCATCTTTTCATGAACATTAATACAGAGATGATCATTGATGTCAAACTTCAAGAAGCTTTTTGGATTGTTCATGTTTATCAATGTATTCCAACTATCAAATACAGGTTCTATAAAATCTGCATTAGACACATATAATGTATCAAGAAGCATGCATATTTGTTTTCTCATCCTCATAAAATCAATGATATAGATGGATCTCTCTTGTGCAAGATTAATTAATCTGTTCATTTCTTTTAACATTGGAAGAATACCACATAATGTCAAAAGTGTTTCCAAGTCAGTCAAACGGAACAACATATCTTTTGCCTTATCAACTATTATGCGATTTGCATGCATAAACCCTGTCAGTGATTGATATTCTGCCAAAACTCTCTGAGCAGGTTGAAACAGTGAAATCCATCTTGTATCCACATCTTTTAACAATTTTTTCCCTTCTGTAACTCCTAGTGCAAATTGTTGAAACTCTGCAAATATTTTCGGACTTAATGAGAAATAAGAATGAATATCATGAACAAGGTTTTCAACTTTAGCAACATTTGAAAATGTGCTCACAATTTTATATGCAAGATTTACTCTATGAGCCATACAGTGAATGGGGATCATATATGGGGCAACTGTGGTTTGGATTCGAACACACAGACTAGACCTGTGACCTTGCATAATAGCAGCTCCATCAGCTCCAACACAAATTAACTTTGTTGCAATGTCTATATCATTCATTCCCGCAATATTCTTTAAACTTTTAACAACAACATTATAAATATTTTCTGCATTTGAACTTTCCAACATCTTATGTATTCCCAACAAAATAGGCCTTCTAACATGATTTTGAAATGTGTACACATGCATGCAAATCCAAGAAGTGTTATCCACAGTTGTTACCTCATCAATAGAAAGTGAAATGAATTTGGCAAGTTTTACTTGCTCCCTTAGGTCTTCTTTCTCAACCAAAGATAAACATTTTACCATTTCCCAACCACTTCGGTCTGACCAATGAGAACTAGGAAGGTTTTGCACATTAAAAAGGCATAATAGCTGCTTATAATCAATAAAATCGGACATTGGTCTACCTTTCTTGAGAATATTGTAAACAATGGCAAACTGCTTACTTTTTGAAGCAAAAACAGTCTTCTGTAATTTGTGAAATTGGGCTCCAATTGTTCCACCTTTCTCAACAAGAGATTGTTGTTGCTTTAAGTGATTGTCATATTCTATAGCATATCTTAAATGCATACATTCTGATGCATCCTTCCACTTAACTTCTTTACTAACTTCACCATTACTTTTTATAACTTTAACATAACATTTGCCAAGCATGTTTTTCAATTGTATCAATCTTGTTTTGAAGCCTATGATCCTTACCAAGTCTCCAACTCGCAAATTTTGCATCTACATTCTTTTTCATCAATTTGGTTATCCTCAGTCATGACAGGCTCAAGCCAGGGAAATATTTCTGCCCATTCTTTCCTAAATCCCCTTCCAAGTATCCAGAGAGATGCTTTTCTTTTTTTGGAATTTTTGGTTGAAGATTCAATTGACGCTTGTAATGATTTTGATTTATCACTTTCATTTTCAATTGTGATGTCATTTTACGTGTTGTCATCAGGTGTTTGTTGGATGTCATTTCTAAGGGGATTTTCAATGAAAGTCATCTCTTCTTGGGGAATATCTTCAAGTGGAGGCATATCAGGATCGACAAGGTATTCTGCATAGTAGGATACCATAATATTTTTTATCACTATTGGATGAAAAAATTTACAAAAAAATATACAAATCGTCAATCAAGCACATACTGGGAAGTAAAAAATCATTTGTACCTTGAATTTGCACAGATGTCGTTGGCTCGTCGCATTTCGAAGTTTGGCTAAAATATTTGAGGATACTCTTTTCAGCAAAAGATTTGGTGCCCTTCTTTCCATCACTGGGTGACATTTTACTAGTGACAAAAAAAAGTTAAAGAGGGTGTATTTTCTGGAGGCCTTGAGATATTATTGTAAATAGAATAAACAATGTTTGGGTGGTAAATTATACATACTTTTTTCCAGCCATTCTTTATTGTGATTTTATCAGTTTATGCCACTAGTTATTATTCTGGTCAAAGCACTCTAACAGAGAAAAAGAGCATCAATATGTCAATAGAGAACCAAAGCATTTACTTATGTATAATCTTAGCAAGAAAAAAATATCTTAATTAAAACTAAGAATCAAAGAGTTTTAAAACATTCAAAAGAGCAATGACAAAATAGAGAAAAACAAGGGAACAGACTCAACAGAGCAATGACATTCAAAACCTAGAAAAATAACAAGCAAAACATGGCAATATAAAGAAAAGTAGAGAAGTGACAGAGAACCTGGTGCTAAAAGATATTCTGTTCGTATGCAGAGATACTGGTTCTGGTCGCAGGCAGATAATGATCCTGGTAAACACAAGTCCTCTCGGTTGCATGAAAGTGTCTGAATTCAGAAATGGTTTCGTTCGATTGCACGAAAGTGTCTGGATTCAGAAATGGTTCCATTTGGTTGCATAGAAGTGTCTGAATTTAGAAATGGTTCCTTCCAGTTGCATAGAAGTGTTCGGATTTAGAAATGGTTTCGTCTGGTTGCACGAAAGTGTTCAGATTTAAAAATGGTTTCATCTGGTTGCACAAAAGTGTTCAAATTTAAAAATAGTTTTGATGGCATAAAATACCCGTCCGGTTGCACGGTTGTATTCGAAAGCATAAAAAATTCTGTCTATTGCACGGTAGTGGCCGAAAGCTAGGAAGGCATTGTCCGATTGCATAGTAGGTTACGGACACAAAAGTGTCCGATCGGCTACAGAATTAGTTTTGTCCGGTTGCAGAGCAGGACACTGTTTCGATCGGTTGCAGAATTAGTTTCGTACGGCTGTAGAACAGGACACTGTTCCGTTCGGTTGCTGAATTTGTTGCGGCCGATAGCATAAAAGGTTTCGATGTTGTGAAGAATTGTGTAGGTATTTTCCCTAGGGTGTTAATTATATATAGAGGTATACTTGGCGAGTTTGGCGGGATAATTTAGAAATTCTAAAATTTTAGGGCTAAAAGGGTACTTTATTTAGGCGGGATTACTTGCGAATTTTTTAAAATATTCGTGATACTCTCATCAAAGGACGGCTAACCGACATCGAAAATTTATTTTTTCCAAAAATTTTGGCTACATGGCCGACGTCCGGGCCTCAAAAATTTTGCGAATTTGAATTTTCGAAAATGGGTTTTTTCGCCCCAATGGCGAAGTTTCGCCGCTATGCATAACGTTGCATAACTAAACATAACATATGGACATACAACCTATATGACCACCACTATAATAAAAATATATATATTAAAATAACACCAAAAATATATACTAAATAACAAACATAAAATTTAAAGACAACATAAAACTAAAACAACATAACATAAAACAACTACAAAAATAAAACACACATTATAACATAAAATAAAAATTTAAAATAAAACCATAAAAAACATTACAAAATTTAAACTTTTAACATAATAAAAATAACATAACACAAACAATATTTATACAAAACCTAACCTATCAATATTAATAACAAAAAAAAAAAAACACCCTTGACATATACATAACATAACAACAATAATACAACTTAAAGACCATAATCAAAATGACCATACAAGCATAACTTCAAGATCTTCAGATCATGAGATGAATTTTGACAATGGACCCTACTATAATACCATTCGGAGGAATATAAGCATTCTTGATATTTCAATGATGACAATGGTGAAAAATAAGCACAAGCAATGATTTGAAACAAGCTTTCAAATTTTAAGTGGGTCCCAAAATTTTGGGGTCGTTGTGAAGGAGTCACAACAGGTAATGACTCAAGTCAATCAAGAATCAATATGTATGTAAGTGATTTCATTAACCTATCTTGAGAAAATTGAGATGAAACTTTTCATGGAGGAGACCAAGAAGCTAGCTTGTCCTTATGTATGGTTAGAGGTCTCTTCGAGAGAGAAGTGTTGCCACGCATGAGTGTACTCCACTATCATTCAAGAATCTATAGCCCTGGTGGAGATTAGCTCCATAGTACAATGATCTAATCTCTAAGCTTTGGGTAATAGAACTACCTAACCATCTATATGGAAATGTATTCTATCCTTACTACTTGAGGATTTTTGGTGTGTTATTTGTGAAAATAGTTAGAGCTTTAGGGAATCAAATTCTCAACCAAGGTGTGATGATAATTTTACCCTATCCTTACTACTCATTCTTTTATGTAAAAGTATTGTTAGTGGTGAAAACCATTGTTTTTATTTTAGACTATGTGCATAATAGGACAAGCAAATATGAATTTTTTTGCTTTGAGGTTCTACCGAGTCATGGTTTATTCCTCTTTGACACAATATGTTTTTAATATGTGTGAGATGTGTTTGGTTCAAGAATGTTAGAGTCAACTCCTAGAACTCAAGGTTTTCCTCAGTGAAAATGTGCCTTGGTCATAGAGAAAAATTGACATGTGTTGGAGGTTTCTTGAAACATTATGAGTGATTGAGTGACTGAAAACACCTAGGGATGATGGAAATTTGTATTGCAAATGATAACTTGACTTATGAAATGGTGCAATGAGATGGATGTGGACTCAAGGTACCCCTGATTAAGGTGATAAGATGTATTGGATCAATTATTATCAAAACTGAGCAAATTATCCCTAATATGGTGGATGAAATGCACCAAAATAATATGAAAGTACTTATGGAAAATGAATGTGTGAAATGCAATGTGTATGAATGATGATTTTGTGTATTTTTAGCCATGTATGTATATACATATATAAGTCACATTAAGCATAGAACACTCTCAAGAGGATGATGTTTAGTGGCTCAGGATATTCTACTCTCTCTAGAATAGCACGTCTATAAGTTCCTTGATCCATATTTTGTGTGACAATATATGGACCTAACAAATTAGCTTTGAATTTATCACAAAGATACTGTAATGCATTGGTGTTTTGTTGATTCTCCTTAAGGACAAGATCTCCTACTTGGAATTCATGTAGATGGACTTTGCCATTGTAAGTATGCTTTAAACGATCTTGATATACTTGTAATTTCATCGAGGAGCATGAATTGGTTGAGATGTGTTTATCTAGAAGTATCATCATCTATAAATTCTTGTAATGAAATACGTAGTGAGGGGATATTGAGCTCAAGAGGCATGATGGCTTTGGCACCATAGACCAATGAGAATGGTATTGCCCCAATAGGTGTGTGGATGCTTGTTTGATAAACCCATAATACCAAGGAGATCTAAGTATGCCAATCTTGATGATTTTCTTTGACTAATTTCTTGAGAATAGCGATCAAGGTCTTATTGGTTGCCTCATCTTATCCATTTTTCTATGGGTAATAAGAATTCAAGAAACTATGTTGGATATTATATTTCTTGCAAAGTTCTTAATCATCCTTGATTTTGAAAGACTTACCATTATCACAGATTATTTTTGAGTGGATACCAAAGTGAAAGATTATATGTTGAAGTATAAATTCCATAATTTGAGGTCCTATTGTATTGGTTAGAGGAATTTCCTCAACCCACTTCATGAAGAATTCAGTGGTAGTGATGATGAATGTGTGTTGTCATGAGGAAGGAGGTGAGATTTTACCAATCAAGTCCAAACCCCATTGTGAAAAGGGCCAAAGACTCTGAATAGGTTGTAAGGCTTGTGATGGCAAATGAGTTAAATTAGCACGTTTCTAACATTGTTGATATTTCCTAACATAAGTGCAACATTCACGTTCCATGGTGTACCAATAATAACCCATGCATAAAATGTGCTTTGCGATGGTAATTCCACTAAAGTGACCACCACAAGTACCATCATGAGCTTCAAATATTGCTCTTTAGGCCTCTGTAGGCTCAAGATAATGGAGGAGGACTTCATCATAACCATGTCTATAGAAAATGTGCCCCAATAAAGTGAAACGAGCTACCTTTTTCTTAAATGTTCATTTGGTAGTTCGTGACATGTCATATGGGAGTGTTCCAAAATTGAAGAAATATTTTATTTGTATAGACCAAGGCTTATATGATTCTGTGTAGATTAAAAAAACATCCTTTTCATCTTTAGATTCAGCACAAGAAACTGCAAACTTAGAGATTGTAGTGACAATTAATGGTTGTACTTCTCCTATAGAGTTCTTTGGAATAAATTATCCTAGTGAGGTCTATCAGTATTTAACTTACCTTAGTGGATGGCAGTTGATGAAATAATCAAGGTCAATGACAAGGGAGTGGATGGCAAGTGGAAGAGAAATTCTTTTCTAATTTTCTTTCCTTCCTTCTATCCCTATTTTCTCTCCTATCTCCCTATTTCTTGCTTATTAGTTATTTGGTTTATTTCCTATCTATTTAAGCATTATGTAACTTTAGTTTAAGTTAATGAAATTTTGTATTTCATAATTAGTATCAGAGCATGGTTAGGGTTAGGATTTTTTGGTATCCCATGGGCATGTATATCGAGGAGACCTATAGGCACACATCCCAAGGAGCCAAGGAGGGCCCGTAAGAACATATATTGAGGAGAGAAGCAGACTGGATAATAGGAAGTAGATCCCGAGGTAGGAGTTGACCTGGTAGTAAGCTAAAATGTATCCCAAGGTATACATGGTAGGCTCAAGAATTGACCTGGCAGAAAGTTGACATGGATTTCGAGGCAAATGTGGTAGACACCTAGAAGCTGACATGGCATATATGGTGGTAGACAATACGATTCTTGAGGTGGTGATATGGAGCAAGCACATAGCTTAAGGCAATGATATGGATCTATCCCATGGCCTGAGGTGGTGACATGGAGCAGTAGATCTGGCTCGTGACCCAAGGTGGTGATGTGGAGCATTAGATCTGGCTCGTGGCCCGAGGTGATGACGTAGAGCAATCCCACGGCCCGAGGTGCTGATGTGGTGCATGAGTAGTCTCATTGACCTATGGCAAAAAGAGCTTTTTGATTACCCGTAGGCAATTGAAAGCATTACTAAATATTCACGCTTTTAAAGTGTGAAACATTGCCCACACGGGCAATGTGGGACAATTATCCCAAGTTATTTTAAAAAACAATTGAAGCATCGAAGCGCTTCAAATAGAACTTGGATCCCCGTACTATATAGATTAACCACAGGGGCCGACTATAAATTGTTGCCAGTCTAAATCCCCGACTCACGAGAGGTCGCGAGTTCGAAGCCCGACGGGGCTAAAACAAGCATTTTTGCTTGTTCTTAAAAAAAAATTCTTTTATAGTTTTTTTTTGTAAATTTTTTTATTTTTTAATCTTATTTTATTTTTAATCTAATATATTATTGAATAAATTAAAGTTTTAATTTTTTTTAAATTTATTTATCATAATATATTTTATTATTATATAAATTTGATTAAAATTATTAAAAATTTGCATTAAATATTTAAGAAAAAAGGAGGGACATTTCCTAAGAGGAAATTATTGTAATAGCCTAAGAGGCAATTTTTTGTAAGTGATTTGCACAATTGCCTAAGAGGTAATCTTTGTAACAAGTGTTGATTTTATGTCTGCGGAAGCCTTCGGAATGCCCATTTAACACTTAAAAAAAATTGGACTGCCCCTTGGAACCTCGTTTAGGGGCCTAAATTTGATTGTTGATTGGAGGTCTGTGTTGAGAAGGGGATAATTTTTGCATCTAAGGGTAGAAATTTTGTAATCATTCATGATACGATCTATAGGCTGCTATCATGCCCTTTGTTCTATTTTAGTAAGAGAAAACCCCGAATCCTTTGATGAAAAAGTTCAAACATATGGACTATATACTGTATTCAGTCTCCTACAAAATTCTGTAATAGCTCATCAAAGACATCCAGATTTAGGATATGAAGCAGATTCAAAAGACAAATCCTTTGGCAGTATATTTAAAGAGTCATAATCTATAGAAGTTGCACCACAGGAGTCAGAGAATCCACATCTTAGTAATAGTGACTCAGTTGAAATACTGGAGCCAGAACCATATTCACCAAAAATAATTCTTATAAGTGATGATGAAGATTCAGTTGTAGACAACTTTGTGAATCCAATGATAGAAGAACCTCAACAAGTAGAATAGGCCATAAGCGAGAGAGTAGATCAAGTTAGATTTGATTTAAATCTGTAACTTTTTCTTTTGAAAAGCAAAGTGCTTTGATTGTAATTGAGAAATAAAAGTGTGTTTTTAGTTTATTTCCAATAGCTATGGCATCCAATTCTAATCTACCCATTCCAAAATTTAATGCGTACAATTATGATTATTGGTCCATCAAGATGAGGACCTTACTCATACGCAAGGGACTATGGGATATAGTAGAAGAAAGTTACACAGAACCTACAAATTGGACTATGTTAAATGCAGCATATAAGAAAATAAAGAAAGAAGCACAAAAGAGCAACTCCTATGCTCTTTATCATCTCCAAGCAACATTGGATAAAAGTATTTTTCCTAGAATTACCTCTTGTTTAACTATCCAAGATGCATGGAAATCCTTGAAAGAAGGTTTCCAAGGAAGTGATCAGGTGAAGCAAATAAGGCTTCAGACCCTGAAACGAGATTTTGAGAATCTCAAAATGAATGAAGATGAGAAAGTTGGTGACTACTACATAAGATTCAAAGCAATTGTCAACAAGATGGTAACACTTGGTGAAGAATTCAAATCAAAAGAAGTTGTGAAGAAAGTGTTGAGAACATTTCTTCAAAAATGGAATCACATAGCCATCATCATCGAAGAATCAAAGGACCTTTCTACACTATCTTTTGATGCATTAATTGGTTCATTAATGTCACATGAAGAGATATTACATGGATCTCCTTCAACAAGTTATAGAGGTGATGATAAAGCCTTCGCATCCAATGAGGATGCAAGAAGAGGACAAGGAATAGGCCAAGGTAGAGGACAAAGAAGAGGCAGAGGCAGAAGTAGCCCAAGATGCGGAAATCCAAGTAAAGGTGGCAATCAAAATAGAGGTAGCAATCAAAGCAGAGGTGGAAATAAAGGGTGAAATGGGAATCAATGAAGAGGAGGTGACAAAAAGAAAGCTTATTTCAATTATGGCAAACCCGATCATTTTTATCGAGACTATTGGTCCAAGTATTCTTAGGGAAGCAGCAGTCAATATGGCAATTATGGTGAAGAAGATGGAACATCTAATCAGTTTCTTTCTTATGGGCAATCGAATCAAAATCTGAATGACACTTGTATTTTTGATACTGGTTGTTCCAACCAAATGAGTGGCAAAGAAGAACTCTTTGCTAAAATGAATTCCACATATAAATCCCAAATAAATTTGGGAGATGATAAATATTTGCAATTTGAAGGCATTGGATCCATGGAGGTTCCAACAAAAGAAGGTATCAAAAAGGTGAATGACATATACTACACCCCTAAACTCCAACATAATTTGCTAAGTGTTGGACAAATGATGGAGAAAAATTACAAACTTGTTTTTGATGAAGGAAAATGTGTAATTTTGGACAAGAACAATTGTAATAGAGTCATCACACAAGTACCTATAACCAAAAATAGGTTATTTCCCCTTAATTTTGGAGAACCATGGGGTGCTCAACTTGCAAATATTGCTATTGCAAATCCAAGTGTGCTTTGGCACTTGATATATGGTCACCTGAATTCTTCTAACTTTAAATTGTTAACTTCTCAAGCTATGGTGATAGGACTTCCTAAGATTAATGAACACAAGGAGGTCTATGAAGGGTGTGCTTTGGGAAAGCACTCCAGGTCCAAATTTCCAAAAGGACAAGCGTGGAGATCCAATCATCCACTTCAATTAGTGCATTCGAACATCTGTGGTCCAATGCAGACAAAAAGCATTGGTAATAATTCCTATTTTCTCACTTTTATAGATGATTTATCTAGAATGTGTTGGATCTTTTTCTTGAAAACCAAATATGAAGCTTTTGATTGCTTTATAGATTTCAAGAATAATGTAGAGAAACAAAGTGAGTTCATTGTAAAATGTCTAAGGACAGATTGAGGAGGAGAGTACTCTTCAAAGGTATTTCTAAAATATTGTAAATAATGTGGAATAAAGAGGTAATTCACCACTACCTATACTCCACAACAGAATGATGTAGCGAAAAGAAAGAACCGCACCATAGTAGAAATGGCCAAATCAATGCTTCAATCGAAGCATCTCAGTAACATGTATTGGGCCAATGTTGTTAGAACCAGTATTTACATTCTAAATAGGAGTCCTACTTCCAATTTGGATGGAATCACTCTTTATGAAGGGTGGTATGGCAAGAAGTCGAATGTCAAACATTTCAAACTTTTTGGTTCTTTAGCATATGCACACATTCCTGATGAAAAATAAAGAAGCTTGATCCCAATAGTCAAGCATGTATTTTTGTAGGGTATTGTGAGTCTACCAAAGCATATAGACTCTACAATCCAAAGACGCATAAAATTGTACTTTCTAGGGATGTGATTTTTGATGAATGGGAAGAATGGGGTCATCAAATAATTTTTGTTGATGATGAATCCCATGATGCAAGTTCTTCACAAATACAACAGGTGTCACCCAAGAAAAGCAAAGGTACACCCCCTCCAAGCCCAAGCAGGAGTATTACTTTGAGTACATCAACAACTACTCCAATTCCTTCTCCACAGATATCAATAAGTTCTTCACCTATGGATATTGATTCTCCATAAAGAGGTAAAATAACACTATAGCATCATCCATATTTTCAAATGTTGGATAAAAATTTCTAGAAAAGATACACTAGGAGTCAAGCTAGTGAAATGAATGCAGTTTTACAAAAACTTGAAAATATGCATATGTATGGGGATGATGACTCCCAAGAGCCTAAGGGAGATGTAGTAAATTATGCTTTAATTTCTAGTGCACAGCTAGAGCCATCTAGCTATGAGAAAGCTTGCACTCATAATGTATGGCAGCAAGCCATGGAAGAGGAAATCACCTCTATAAAAAAGAATGATACTTGGGAGCTAGTGAAGCTTCCAAAAGGAAAAAAATGTGTTGGATGTAAATGGGTCTACAAGACAAAATTCAATGTTGATGGGAGAATTGAAAGACACAAGGAAAGACTTGTAGCAAAAGGCTTCACTCAAAAGTACGACATTGATTATGAGGAGACCTTTGCTCCTATAGCTAGACAGGAAACAATCAGATTGGTACTTTCCTTGGTTGCCCACAAAGGGTGGAAAATTTAGCACATGGATGTAAAAAGTGTCTTTCTGAATGGGTACTTAATTGAGGAGGTTTATGTTAAAAAAAATCAAGGTTTTCAAGAACAAGGTAAGGAGAACCTTGTTTATAAACTGAAAAAAGCATTTTATGGCCTCAAGAAAGCACCAAGAGCATGGTACTCTCGCATTGATGGCTACTTCAAGGAGTATGGATTCACTCGGAGTAAAAGTGAACCTACTCTCTACTACCTAAAGCAAGGTAAATACATTCTCATAGTTTTTTATATGTGGATGATCTCATATTTATGGGTAGTAATGATAAAATGAATATGGAGTTCAAACACTCCATGATGAAATAATCTGAGATGAAATATTTGGGCTTAATGCATTACTTCCTAGGCATGGAAGTTCATCAAAAAAATAGAGGGATCTTCATATGTCAACACAAGTATGCTCAAGATATTATCAAGAAATTTTCCATGGAGCATTGCAAATAAGTTGCAACTCCAACGGGTCATGGGATCCAATTGAGCAAAGATGATGGAGCACCAAATGTTGACATGACCACTTACAGAAGCATTGTTGGGAGTTTGATGTTTCTCACCAACACAAGACCTGATATTCAGTATGATGTTTCTCTTGTTTCAAGGTTCATGGTTGATCCATCCGAGCTGCATTTTAAATAAACTAAAATAATTCTAAGATATGTAAATGGTACATTGGATTTTGGAATCCATTACCACAAATGTAATTTTGTCAAGTTAGTTGGCTTCAGTGATAGTGATTGGGGCAGCAATATAGATGATAGAAAATCTACATCAGGGAACTATTTTAGTCTAGGATCAAGACTAATTACATGGAGTTCCAAAAAGTAGACTATTGTAGCATTGTCATCTACTGAGGCTGAGTATATAGCAATCACATATGCTAGTACTCAAGCTCTATGGTTGAGAAAAGTCCTTGAAGAGATTGGAAAATGATAGAGTGGTCCTACCATATTGTACTATGACAACATGAGTGCCATTCAATTGGTATATAATCCTATCCACCATAGTAGATCAAAACACTTTGATATGAATTATCACTTCATCCGAGACATGGTGGAAAACCAGGTAGTTGATATTAAACATTGCAGCACTTTGGACAACATGGCGGACATCTTCACCAAAGGCATGGCCAAAGCTCAATTTATAAAGCTGAGAGACTATCTAGTCAGTCCTCTCAACTTTAAGGGGGAGAATTTTAGTATTTAACTTACCTTGGTGGATGGAATTTGATGACATCATCGAGGTGGATAGCAAGGGAGTGGATGACAGGCAGAAGATAAATTCTTTTCCAATTTTCTTTCCTTCCTTCTATCCCTATTTTCTCTCCTATATCCTTATTTCTCGCTTATTAGTTATTTGGTTTATTTCCTATCTATTTAAGCATTATGTAACTTTAGTTGAAGTTAATGAAATTATGTATTTCAAAAGGCCATCACATCTACAAATCTATTAGTCAAATGAGCTAAACTATTAATTTTATACCAGTCAAATTTTGTAAGAAATTTCATTGCTACTTCATGATAAAGTTTTAAGACTGGTTCTTTGCATTGGTACAATCTATTTACTTGATGAACGACAAGTTGGGAATCACCAAATATTTAGATACACTTTATGTCCATAGTTATGGCTACTTGAATTCCTAATAGTAAGGCTTCATACTCGATATTATTATTTGTGCATGGGAAATCAAGTTTGAATGATAATGGGATAGGTATCCCTTATGGTGTATGAAATATGCCTCCTACATCTTATCCTTTTTTGTACTTAGAACCATCAAATAATAGTATAATATCGACATATTTCTTAGGAATGACATCTTCCTCTTGTTCAGTGAAGGTATATACTGATTCATGTAGGAGCTTAATAATCAAGGGTTGATTACTAGAAAGTGGAAATTTCACAAGTTGATCAACTATTACTTGACCCTTAATGGATTTTTGACTAATGAACTCAAGATTGAATTATGTTAGGAGAATTATCCATTTTGTGGTTCAGATGTTGTTGTAAGTATGAGTCATCATGTAATGCAAAGGGTTTTCACAAGCTATGACATAAGTGGTGTGACTTAGCATGTAATATTTGAGTTTCTTAGTGGCAAAAACCACTGCTAGGCACAATTTTTCCACATAAGTGTATCATGTTTTGTAGCTTACCAGTGTTCGACTAATGTAATAGTCTACTTGCTATCGGTTGTTTTTATTTTTCTATGGAAGCATTGTCCCTAATGTAAAGTTTGTTTCTCAAACATAAAAATGGAAGGGGAACTGATGAGCACCAGAAATGCTCATATTTTGTACATATTTCTTGGATCAATATGCGGCTGTATAATAAGGATTGCATACTTTTATAAATTATTATATAGATATTTGATATAATTATGCGTGTTATCTAATTTGTGTGCTTTTAGTATGTTTTGTGGAATTGCAGTTGATTTAGTTAGATTTGGAACAGTCGAGGTCCTTTCGATGGACCTGGCACTTTATTTCATTGGGAGTCAATGAAGAGAACATAGGCACCTCCCTGCAACCGGAAGGCACCAATTGAACATAGGCGCCTCCCTGTAGTCGAAAGGTGCCAAGTGAATACAAGCGCCTCCCTGCAGTTGAAAGGCGCCAATTGAACATAGGCACCTCCCTGTAGTTGGAAGGCACCAAGTGAATACAAGTGCCTCCCTGCAGTCGGAAGGCACCAATTGAACATAGGTGCCTCCCTACAGTCAGAAGGCACCAAGTGAATACAAGTGCCTCCCTGCAGTCGGAAGGCATCGATTGAACATAGGTGCCTCCTTGCAGTCAAAAGGCGTCATCTGAATGCAAGCACCTCCCTACAATCAGAATGTGCCAACCAAAGGCAAGCACCTCTCCACAACTGGAAGGTGCTAATAGAGGGTAAGCACCTCCCTACAATCAGAAGGCACTAATAGAGGTTGGCACCTCCCTACAATCGAAAGGCGCCACTGATTCTTTGCCCGTTGACCAGAGTTGAACGATGTGGACGGTAGCGGCTGGTGCAGTTCTAGCTTTGCATCATGTAGAGCTAAATTGGAGATAGCACCTAATGTACCCAAACATCTTATTGATTCCAGGCAAATCATGAACCGAACGAACATGTCGCCTTCAGAATAGAATGCCAGACGTCGATTGCATTCACCAGACTGTTCTAATTTAGTCTGGTAAGAATCAACTATTGTAACCACTTTTGTAACAAAAGTTTTGTGGGTGTGTTATATAAACACACGCAGATCATTTTGAAAATATATAGAGAGATATATAGAAATAATTAATAAAGAGCTATTTTGAATTGCAGAAGATAGATTGTAATACATTGATAAATATATTCCAGTTCCAGAAGTTCTAAGCGCGTGTTCGATCGGAAGGAATCTGCTGGAGCTTGGGCCCACTCCAAGCCAATATTTCTTCCCCATTTCCTTTCTGTTTATTTATTAGTTTATTGCTTTCATAGAAACGTTCATTAATTTACTAGTTCCCATATTTTGTAGTAGGTTTATTTTCAGGCATATATACATGATTTATTTCTATAGATTTATTTATGTTCTTCTTACGTAATTTATTGAGGAGTGCAAGAATGATTGAAAACCATATCAAGAACACCCCCCAACATAGGATTAGCAGATTCACCCTCCAGTGGTATTGTAGTAACCTAATTCCGACTCTTCGCAAGTTTACAAAGCTCCCTGGGTTGATAATTAAATGCACGGGCATGTGACAAAAATAGGAAACCATTCACCTTGTTTGGCCCGCAACATTTTGGCACCGTTGCCGAGGAAGCGTCTTAATTAGATTACTTACAATACCCTAAAATCTTCATCTAACCTTGCATGAGTTCTTCGAGAAGAAGAGGACCTGAAGGTCACTTTATAAGAACTAATCCATCAGGACCTGAGTCAACCGAGCATTTTGAATTTGAGTTAGACTCGCTCGACCTACCAGCAGTCCATTGGAGTGAGGAACCGCACTTTGTGCAAAGTGCCACCTCATCCCATCAATAATGGGAAGAACGAATTATCACAAATCCCCTATTTAATAGGACTCTTGTAGAGGAAGCCCTGTTGTGGAAGAATGTGGAGGATCAGACGATCTCACCAGACAACCTTAGAGCATTGACTCAGAAAGTTTTAAATGATCGAAAGGCCATAAATGCTGCATTAGAAACCACATTTCCCAAAAAAATGGTAGATAACGATGAAGTCTCATTTGTCTTTAGTTTTCCAATAGAGAAGGGAGTAGGAGATACCAAAATGAAAAACATATCCCCTGCTCACCTCCCGTCTTTCAGAAGACACCCGACTGAGGACCCTGACCTATTTTTATTCAAGTTTGATGTTTTGTGCAAGTTTGTGGATTACAAATCAATTGCATAAAAGTTGAAATTATTTCCTTCTACATTAGACGATGCAGATCTACGATGGTTCATCGGTCTGGGAGACAAAAACATCACCACCTGGGACCAGATGAAGACGCTCTTTTTAGAGCAATATCAAGATTTTGGGAGAGCAAGAGACTCCGGGGAGGAAGTCCTAAGCATGACACAAATAGAAGATGAGTCTCTCGAGGAGTATTGGGAGAGATTCAACTTTAATATTCAATGGTCCCCTCACTCAAAGTTATCTAATAAGTCCCTCAAAAGCATCTTCTTGAGGGGACTTACCAATGAGTCACTAGAGGCTCTCAACATGATCTCTGGAGGTGATGTCTATCAGCATGCTATGGACGACATCTGGAAATTATGCTGGAACTACTTGAGAAGGTGAGGCAAAGTCACCCCCAGGACCATGAAGGCAATTTCTTTAGTCACCAAAATAGAGATAGGCAACATGCTGGAGGATTTGAAGAGCGAAATGCTTTCATCTCTAGCACTGCAGATGGATACGCTGTTGTTATAAAAGAAGAAATAAGAAAATGATGCGGCATTAGCCTATTTCTGCCCAAAATTTAGAGGAAGGCATGCAAATAATGCATGCCCAAAAAATAAGGTCATAATATGCATAGTTTACAGGCTGAATCATAAAACTCGATTGTGCCCACAACTGCCCAGTAACCAGGAAGTGACTGAGAGCATGGAGGCCTATTTCATAGGCAATAGGAAGAGTTGACCATAGCCCCCCAATGGGAATATACCAACCGGAATGCCAACATATGGGGGAGGGTCATACATGCACCAAGGACCCCTCAACCACCTAATATGGGGTGGTGGGGATCGTCACCCTGGACGAACGCACGCCCAACAACATTCTCGAATCAGCAGCCATGGATGCCATATCCATATCCTGGGCAGCAGTGGAGAGGCCACAATATGTGGAATCAGACTCCATGGAATGCAGCTCCTGCTCACATTCAATAGAACTTACTAGCATTTCTAGCAGCGAGACCTGTGTAGCTACCAGCACAACTGACAGCAAACCTGAACAACAGAGTAAATCAACTGGCATACAATGTAGAATGTGAGATGTACCATATGTACAATATTCAGGTTAGATCAGGTAGGCAACTAGGAGTAGAGACTCCGCCTCTGGTAGAAGAGGAGGAAGAAATAGTAGAGATACCTCCATTGGTAGAAGAGGAGGCAAAAATAGAGGAGACACCTCTGGTAGAAGAAGGAAAAGCACTTGAGAGAGCGGAGGCTCCATTTCCTAGCCGACTGCAGGAACAAAGAAAAACAACATAGCCGGAATTTGACATCTTGTCAAGCTTGAAGAACCTCACTGTGACAATCCCATTATTTCAAGCAATTCGAGATGTCCCCATTTACACCAAGGCAATTAGAGAAATGTGTCTAAGAAGACCGGTATGAAAAGCTACCCATATTATCAACGTCATGGGTAAACTGGCGGATATAATGATGGGTAGAACACATCATCCAAAGTATGCAAATCCAGGCAGCCCAGTGCTAATCGTAAAAATTGGAGGACATTCCTTGTCCAACACACTGGTTGACCTCGAGGCAGCCATCAACGTGATGCCTCAAGAGACCATGCAGAGGCTACAGCTCACAAACCTAAAGCCAACCACGACAGTTCTGTAGCTAGCTGATCAATCAACCATGTCATCGAAAGGAATGCTAGAAGATGTGATCGTAACAATCAGTGCATGGGAATATCCAACCGATTTTCTAGTTTTGCAGACCAAGACCAGGCTGGGCGGTTACCCACTCATTTTAGGGAGGCCATGGCTGGCAATAGCTGATGCTTACATCAGCTGTCGAGATGGGATAATGACCATCTCCAACATGAAAAATGTCAAAAGGTTGACCATTTCACTGCCAGCTCAGTCTATGGACTCGGCAGAAGAACCCAGGATCACCGATCATGGAACTACAGAGTTGTCCATAATCCAGTCGGTGATGACCTTGGAGGAGGTGGCAGAAGAGGATGAGGATGGTGCTATCGTGGAGTTTCTCCATGGAGAATCGTCCACCCCCACACCTAGATTGTCGTTAACTAGTGCCCAAGATCAGCACATCCAACAAATACACATTGGGCCAGGGAGGACATTAAACGTCAACAGTAGGTTGACACCCACACAACTAGAAAATTTGGAAGAGCTTCTGGTAAGACACCAGCAAGCATTTGCATGGGACTACACAGATATGCATGGCATCAACCCAAAAATATGTACCCATTGGATTTACTTAGATGACCAGGCAACTCCTAGTCGGCAGCCACAAAGAAGGATGAACCCAGCAATGAAAGACATTGTCAGAGAAGAACTGCACAAACTTCTGTCTGCCGAATTCATATATCCGATTTCTGACAGTGAATGGGTATCACCATTAGTGGTGGTCCCCAAAAAGAACGAGAAATGGTAGATCTACATGGACTACCGGGCATTGAACAAGGTGACTAAGAAAGACCACTTCCCGCTTCCGTTCTTCGATCAAGTCTTGGACACACTCTCAGGAAGAAATATACTTCTCCTTTTTGGATGGTTTTAGTGGTTACAACCAGATCCAGATAGGGGAAGAAGATCAAGATAAAACGACGTTCACCTATCCATGGGGAACGTTTGCCTATAAGGTATTGCCTTTTGGAATGTGCAATACACCGGCCACCTTTCAAAGGGTGGTGCTTAGCATATTCTCTGATATGATAGGAGACGGGGTGGAAGTATACATGGACGACTTCACCGCCTATGGAGAAACCTTTGAGGAGGCAATGACAAACCTGGAAAGAGTGCTCGACAGGAGCAAGGAAAACCATTTGTCCCTAAGTAATGAAATTTTTTTATGATGATGCAGGAAGGCATCGTGTTGGGACACCACATCTCTGTAGAAGGAATAAAAGTAGACAAGAGGAAGATCGAGGTCATCAGAGACCTACCTGGCCCCAGAATTTAGAAGGAGCTAAGAAGTTTCCTTGGATCAGTCGAGTACTACCGGTGATTTATCACCAAATTTAGTAAGATTGCCAAACCACTACACACCCTACTTTCTAAGGACATAGAGTTCAATTGGATGGGAGATTGCAAAGAAGCATTCCAATTGCTAAAAGAAAAATTGATATCTGCACCGGTCTTGAGAGGACCAAATTGGGCCATACCGTTCCATATTTACTATGATGCATCTAACGGTGCAATCGGAGTAGTCCTTGGGCAGAAAGACGGTGAAGAATTCTATGCCATCTATTATGTCAATAAAAACTTGGCGGGAGCGAAACTCAATTATACAGTGATAGAAAAATAATTCCTTGCAGTTGTCCATGCAATAAACAAATTCTATCACTATATAATGGGATACAAGGTCTTCGTCCATACGGACCACGTGGCTATCAGGTATCTAATGAGCAAGCCGGCCATTGGTGGTAGAATTATCAGATGGCTATTGCTATTGTAGGAATTCGACATCACTATAGTCGATAAACTAGGCAAGGACAATGTCATGGCAGATTTTCTATCCAGATTGATACCAGCAGATCATCAAGTAGTGGAAGATCAGTTTCTAGACGAACATTTGTTCGCTATTAGTGAACAAACTCCATGGTATGCAGACATAGCCAATTACTTGGCCACCGGAAGGACCTCACCTTCTCTCTCCTATAGAGAAAAGCAGGCGGTCATAGAGAAGAGCGCATCATTCCTTTCGATGGATGGTCTCCTATTTAAAATAGGATGGGACCAAATTATAAGAAGATGCATAGCAGAACAGGAGTTTTCAGAAGTGCTCAAGGCATGTTACGATGAGCCATGCAGAGGACACTTTGCAGGGAAACGAACTGCTTACAAAATCCTACAGGCTGGGTATTTTTGGCCCACTCTGTTCAAGGACATGGCAGCATATACCAAGCAAGTGTGACGAGTGCCAGAGGATGGGTAGACCAACCCATCGAGATGAAATGCCCCTGCAGCCCCAGGTACATCTGGAACCTTTTGATAAATGGGGCATGGATTTCATGGGACCATTTAATCCACCTTCGATGGGAAGGAGGTTTATTTTGGTTTGCACGGATTACGTCACCAAATGGGTGGAAGTGCAGGAATTAAGGGACTCAAAGGAAAGAACGGTCGCCGATTTCTTATTTGCTCATATTTTCACACGATTTTGGGTTCCTCGGGAGATAACAACAAACCAAGGGCCCAATTCACCTCCAAATTGATTGAGGAGCTGATGGAGCAGTATAGAGTTTGGCACAATAAAACCACGCCCTACCATCCACAGGCAAACGGGCAAGTAGAAGTGACAAATAGGGAGATAGAAAACATCCTGACCAAAATCGTGTAGCAACACAAGAAAGATTGGGCCACATAGTTGCCGGAGGTAGTTTGGGCATACAACACCACGTGGAAATCCACCACAGGATGCACACCTTTCCAACTGGTCTATGGAAAAAATGCGATGATGCCCATCGAATTCAAAATCAAAACTCTAAGGACGGCTTCAAAATTAAATTTGAGCTTGGACGAAGCTCAAAAATAGAGGATTCGCCAGCTAGATCAGCTGGACGAAATCCGACTGGATGCTTTGTAGAGGACAGAGATTATACAAAAGCAAAGAAAGAAGTGGCATGATAACTACATCAAGCTGAAGAAGTTCCAAGTAGGGGAATGGGTACTATTGTATGATTCTCGGTTCTAGGAAAGGAAGGGCAAAATTATATAGAGGTGGATGGGGCCGTATGAGGTGGCAAAACTCATTAGGAACGGGGTTATGCACATTAAGACAATTGACTGCAGCAACACCATGTTCATAGTCAATGGCCATCGACTACGCCCCTATAATACGTTTGAAACATTACAGGTGGAATCCAGAGTAGGCGTGGGGGAGACCCCATCTTGCTATATCTGGACCGAACTCTCATAGGTGAAATGGTGGGCACAAAAGTGCTCACCCAATTTGGTTAGTTAGTTATAGTTTTTTTTAATGTGTGTTTTTTGCAGGGACGACGCCCGCATGCAAGCTATAGGCATCCTAATCCATGGCCTAACAGGCATGGAACACGTCTAACTGCCTTTATTTTCCTTTCTTTTTTTGGTTGATTTTTGTAGGTGGGGGACCTGACAGCACGAAGGATAGGTATCTGGGAAACCAGGCCTGATTTAGCTCAGCATTTTGACACTGGCTCATAGATAGAATCTAGGCAACATGAAAAACTAGGAAGGTTTGATCACCCTTTTTCAGTCGATTCGCCGAGTCCGCCATCCAGAAGAAGGTGCCTTATTGCATCCGAAAGGTGCCCATAAGAAAATATATATATATATATATATATATATATATATATATATATATATAATAGGCGCCTTCCATGGCAGGAAGGTGCCAAAAAAAAAAAATCCAGTCGAATACGCCTTCCAACATTAGGAAGGCGCATTCATTCCGCCGAATATGCCTTCCAACATCAGGAAGGCGCATTCATCCAGCCGAATACACCTTCCAAAATTAGGAAGGTGCATTCATCAAGACAAATGCCTTCCAACATAGGGAAGGCATGGACCAGGAGGAGGTGCCCCCCACATTGGGAAGACGCATACAGGCAAAAGTGCCTCTCACCAATCAGAAGGCACCGAAAGGCACATTGTTCGAAGATGAGCACCGAAAAAATTGGAAAGGTGCTACATGGACACCATCCACATGGGGAAGGTACCAAAGAATGCCTCTCATGTACAAAATTTACATCGACCGTATGCCTCAAATGGAACAAAGCATCGCACGAATAAGCGATATCAAATACCCCTCCCTCATGTCACAAGTCAACAAATCAACGGCTACCACGACAACTGGAATGTCGAATCAGGTACACGCATATTAAATCAAATATTTTATATAATTGTTTATAAATACACAGTACCAAAAAATATAGCTGTCATAGAGATCGTACCCCCCATAGCCAAAAATGCATGCCAAAGGCCTCCAGCAGCAGATAAGACCAGAGGATACAGAGGACCTCCCTAGGCCTGAAGAGGGAGAAGAGCCTGAGGGGTCGACCCCAGGAAGACAGGAGGATAAAGGATCACCCCAGGAGATAGCGGCACAGTTGATCCTTCGGAGTGAAGAGAAGTCCCCAAAAGAGAAAGAAGAGGCCCCTATTCGAGCTGCCACATTTTCTACAGAGGCCAAGGAAAAGAGGCCCAGGACGGCTCGACAGAAGGTGAAAGTGACCTTAGTCAAATCAGAGGAGGATGAATGAGACATGCAACCATTTGTTGAATGGCAAAAAAATATTTCGAGCGGCTATGCAACAAAATAAAAGCAGCCAAGGTAGCCAGGAAGGCATCCTCGATGATAAAAGGAGATTCTGGCATCTGCATCAATCCCAGCTAGTTTTGGGACATCTATGGTTCATCCCGAGGGTGACCTTCCATGATGAGGAGGTACTTGGAACGGTGGGGAATATATGGCCCACAATTGGAGGCCACTGTAATTGTAAAGGAGAATGTAGGGCTTACCCCTGAAGTGGCCGCATTATACAAGGCCCAAGTAGTGCCTTCTAGAGAGGATAAATCAGATATTCCTCTGGTAGTAGTCAAACCTCCAGATGAAGACCTCTGGAAAGCTGTCAAAGCTGCATTTCAATCGACAGGAACAACGCTAGCTAGACCACCACCAGTAGCGGCTAGAACAAGAAGGGGACAATTAACAACCATAGTTTCCCATAGGTAGAGGCGAACCACACATTCACATGCCGGCATGAAAAGACAGACTCGGGCCACAGGGGCAGCCGAATCCTCCAAGAGATGGCAACGATGAAAAGTTCGAGGGCTACCTACAGTTTGGATGCCATGAGGGCGTGGCATATGTTAGGCATGGGGGGATGATGAGCACTAGAAATGCTCATATTTTGTACATATTTCTTGGATCAATATGCAACTATATAATAAGGATTGTGTACTTTTATAAATGATTATATAGATATTTGATATAATTATGCATGTTATATAATTTGTGTGCTTTTAGTATGTTTTGTGGAATTGCAGTTGATTTAGTTAGATTTGGAATATTCGAGGTCCTTTCGATGGACCTGGCATTTTATTTCATCGAGAGTCAATGAAGAGAACATAGGCACCTCCCTACAATCGAAAGGTGCCAATTGAACATAGGTGCCTCCCTGTAGTCGAAAGGTGCCAAGTGAATACAAGCGCCTCCCTACAGTCGAAAGGTGCCAATTGAACATAGGCGCCTCCCTATAGTCGAAAGGCGCCAAGTGAATACAAGTGCCTCCCTGTAGTCGAAAGGCACCAATTGAACATAGGCACCTCCCTATAGTTGGAAGGTGCCAAGTGAATACAAGTGCCTCCCTGTAGTTGGAAGGCATCGATTGAAAATAGGTGCCTCCCTACAGTCGAAAGGCGCCATCTGAATGCAAGCACCTCCCTACAACCGAAAGGCACAAACCAAAGGCAAGCGCCTCTCCATAGCCGAAAGGCGCTAATAGAGGGTAAGTGCCTCCCTACAACCGAAAGGCGCTAATAGAGGCAAGCACCTCCATACAATAGAAAGGCACCACTGATTCTTTGCCCATTGACCAGAGGTGAACGATGTGGACGGTAGTGGCTGGTGCAGTTCCAGCTCTGCCTCATGCAAAGCTAAATTGGAGATAGCACCTAACGTACCCAAATGTCTTACCGATGCCAGGAAAAGCACGAACCGAATGAACATGCCGCCTTCAGAACATAATGCCAGACGTCGATTGCATTCGCCATACTATTCTAATTTAGTCTAGGAAGAATCGACTGTTGTAACCACTGTTGTAACAGAAGTTATGCGGGTGTGTTATATAAACACACGTAGATCATTCTGAAAATATATAGAGAGATATATAGAAATAATTAATAAAGAGATATTTTGAATTGCATAAGATAGATTGTAATACGTTGATAAATATATTCTAGTTCCAGAAGTTCTAAGTGCGTGTTCGATCGGGAGGAATCTGCTGGAGCCTGGGCCCACTCCAAGCCAGTATTTCTTTCCCATTTCCTTTTTGTTTATTTATTAGTTTATTGCTTTCATAAAAACATTCATTAATTTACTAGTTCTCGTATTTTGCAGTAGGTTTATTTTCAGGCATATATACATGATTTATTTTTGTAGATTTATTTTTGTTCTTCTTACGTAATTTATTGAGGAGTGCGGGAATGATTGACAACCATATCAAGAACACCCCCCAATGTAGGATTAGTAGATTCACCCTCCAGTGGTATTGTAGTAACCTAATTCCAACTCTTCGCAAGTTTACGAAGCTCCTTGGGTTGATAATTAAATGCACGGGCATGTGACAAAAATAGGAAACCATTCACCTTGTTTGGCCCGCAACAGGAACCCCATGTGAGGTGTCATTAAGACTGGTGAAGAAGCCAAGTATTGCTTGATATCATAAAAATATTTTTAGCATTCTTCTATCCATGAAAATGTCACCTCCTTTTGTAGTAGGTGATAGAAAAACCTACATTTTTCAAAGAGTTGCACAATGAAACGATGGATTGATTAGATATTTCCCTATAAACTACACAACTCTTTCAAGTTTGTTGGAGGAGGCATCTCCAAAATGGCCTTGATCTTGTTTGGTTCCACTTCAATGCATATCTTGGAGATAATTAATCCTAGTAGTTTGCCTGAGGTGACATTGAAGACACACTTCATGGGGTTCAACCTTACATTATGCTCTAAGAGTTGATCAAAGACTTTTTCCAAGACATCGATGTGCTTTTGTCGGGTTTTAGACTTTTCCAATATATCATCCATATATTCTTCAATGATCTTATACATTTAGTCATGGAAAATGTATGTCATGGCATGTTGATAAGTGGCACCAGCATTTTTAAGGCTGAATGGCATTACCTTATAACAAAACATCCCCCAAGGTGTTGTGAATGTTGTTTTGTGTTGGTCATCAGGATTGATTTGAATTTGATTGTATTCTAAAAATCCATTTATTAAAGATAGCATTTCATGGCCAATGCAAGTGTCGACAAAAGTATCAATTTTTGGTAGAGAAAAGTCATCCTTAGGACACACTTTGTTAAGATATTGAAAGTTAGTGCAAATGAGAATCACCCTGTTAGGCTTGCAAACAAGCACCATATTTGAAAGCCACTCAGGATAGTCAACGGGTTGGATGAAACCCACGTATAATAGCTTTTGAAGCTCTTATTTTACCATGAGGATAATGGTAGGATGTAACTTTCTTAGTTTTTGTTTGATTGGCTTAGCATCAAGATGTAAGGTGAGATTGTGGATAACCAATTTAGGGTCAAGACCAGACATGTCTCTATAAGACCATGCAAATATATCCTTATTTCTCTTAAGGATGTTTATAAATTTTTCTTGTTCATCAATGGATATTTTTTTTCCAAGTTTAACAATTTATGGATTATCTAAATATGTGCTTAGGTTCACGTCTATAGTATCTTCAATGGCCATGTGTGAACCTTCCTCAAGCTGATAGGGTGTTGGAATCAGATGACTGTCATGAATGACATTTTCAAAATCTTCTAGCATAGTATCTTCTATGTATACCTAGAAAATAGTAGGAACCAAGGGTGAATGCGAAAGCTATGGAGGAATGTAAAAAGCTGAAGCTCTTAAAAATTCCTCAAAAATGATGAATTTGAAAAATGATGGTGGTGATGAAATGTTTTCCATGTCAATGAGGCTTATGTCAATAGGAATTGGCTTTGTCAAATTGTATGGATTATGAAGTGGGGTAAATAAGTCAACCAGATTCATGTTGACTTAGTGGGAAATGGTGGTTGGCAATGCGAATAGTGGTTTGTCTTACCTCTTGGAATTTATGAATGAACCTCAAGAACCTGGATAGCAACAAGCAACACATATAAATGTAAATGACAAGAACATGCAAATGCAATTGTTGGCAATTTTGGGTACCTTGGGTGCATTGCCTTTGCTCAAGTGTATAAGTTGTCATTGATGTCAAGAAGCTTTTGAAGGAATTTGATTTGATGTAAAATAATTTGTTTTGATGAAGGTTACGGCTTGACAGGTTCGAAAGAAAGCAAGTTAGAAAAGTGTCGCGATATCGCGACATGTCGCAGTTTTGCGACTCAAAGAGGAGAGAGAATGTTCGAGTCAGAAATGTCACGATTTTGCGACATATTGCAAGGAAGGTTGAACGGACGAAAAAGTGTCACGATTTTGCAGACATAATGTAGGAGAGAGAGTCTGGGAGAAAAAGTGTCGCGATATCGTGACATGTCGGGTTTTCGCGACCCGAAGAAAAGAAAAGTGCTAAGGAGAAAAAGTGTCACGATTTCATGACAAGTCAGAAGACAAAGTGGAAGCAAGATAAAGTGTCACGATTTCATGACATGCTATAGATGAAAATGTTCCAAGTAAGAACTATCATGATTTCACGACATGCAGCAAAGGGAAGAGTCTGAAATGAGAAGCGTCACGATTTCGCGACAGGTTGCAGAGAAGTCGTACGGAAGCTGAAAGCGTCACGATTTCACGACAGGCTACAAAGAAAATGTACGAAAGCTAGAAGCATTGTGATTTCATGACAAATTCAAGGAGGAAGAGCTCAAAGGCGAAAGCATCACGATTTCGTGACATGTTCCGCTTTCACGGGCGTAAGGCAGAGAAAAACACAAGGCAGCGAAAGTGTCACGATTTCGTGACATGTTCCATTTTCGCTAGTGCAAGCAGACAAGAGTGCAAGGAAGAGAAAGTGTCACGATTTCATGATAGTTTGAGTTGGCAGCATTCGATTGGAGAAAGTGTCACGATTTCATGACAGAAATAGAATGCAGGCCTTCTATAGGAGAAGTGTCACGATTTCATGACAAAAGTAGAAAGGAGGTCGAAGAAGGGAGAAGTGTCACGATATCACGACAAAAGCAAAGTTGATGCTGACTAAGTCAGAAGTGTCGTGATATCGCGACAAGAGCTTAGTTGAAGTCGACAAAGGCTGAAGTGTCGTGATATCGCGACAAAAGCCAAAAGAAGGTATACGGTTGCAAAAGTGTCATGATATCATGACATGTTGTAGTTTTGTGGTAAAAACTATAGAAGAGTTACAAAGGCAGTTGAGGTCGACAAAGTTAAATGTGAGCCGACGATGTTTAGGGTTTGCAATCGACGTAGTTTAGGGTTGTGCAGTCGACTAAGATCAAGGTTTTGATCTTGAAAGTGTTAGTATAAAAGGAGGGTGTTTTGGAGAGTTGAGTGTGATTGGCGAGATAGTCGAATGTGCATCGAAGTGTGCGAGATGCAGTCGAAAGAGCGCAAGAGCATAGAAGTAGCGAGATGATGTCGAAGCATGCAAAGTGAGTGCAACAGGCAAAGACGAACGAGGACATTTGTGCTAGACCGAAGGACTATGTTTAGTGCAAATTTGAGGACCAGCTTTGGAGGTGATAGAGTTGAGGACAGAGGTCTCCAGCCAGAGCAGGGAGGATAGGTGTCTTCTATGGATAGAGTTCCATTTGCTAAGGGCAACGGAGGCAGAGGTTTTCTAGAGGATCACCAGCCAGAGCAGAGCTAGGGGATCGGTGTCTCCTATGGGTTGGTGCCCACGAACTCGAGATTAGGGGATTGGTGTCTCCTTTGGGTTGGTGCCCATAAACATTGTAATCGGGAAAGGTATTTCCAAAATTTGGATTGATAAAATTTAGTGAAAGATTTTATCTATGGATGTAGCCCAACCATTTTGGGTGAACCACGTTAAAAATGGGTCTTCAATGTGTGATGCTTTTTGTCTTGATCAATGTTGTGTTGATGCCACTGCTATCTAAAGTTAAAATTATTAATTGCTTAAGTCTTATACTGTTCACCCCCCTCTCAGTATAAGCTTGTGTTCTTCAATTGGTATCAGAGCGGGTTTCTCTAGAAAGAGCCTAACAGCTTGGAGAAGGATCTATCAGAGGAACATACAGATTTAGAAAGAGATGAAGAGGTTGGGTTCGATCTCAAAGGTGAATTCTTCTTGGCTTTAAAAAGGCTTGAGAAATTTAGGGAAGAAAATTTTGTTCTCAAGCATCAATGTCAGGAAGAAGAGATTGCAAGATCAAAATTGTCTCAAAGAGTTATAGACTTCAAAATTCTAGCTGAAGAAGGAAAGAAGGTTGAACAGGTTCTGACAGAAGCTTTAAAAGGAAAGGAAGCTGATTGCGAGAAACTAGAAGAAGAGGTTATGTCTCTTAGAGTGAAGTTGGAACAATTGGCTCTCAGACAGAATACTCCGTATGAAAAGCAAAAGAAGGATGGTATCACTATTCATGAAATAGGGTCTTCGAGCAAGACCAATCTTCATCCTGAAGAGCGGTGGATTCCAGTTGGTCACAAGAAGAACAATCATCCAAGGCATCAAAATAGGTTACATAATACTTTCCATGGCTATTGTTTTTCTTGCAAGAATTTTGGTCACAAAGCTATGCATTGCAATAAATCCTTGAATAGCCATAGTAAGGAAAATGTTAACTCTTTTGCACCTCTTATGAATAAAAATTTCATGTGTTACAAGTGCAAGAATTTTGGGCATATAGCAAGGATGTGCAGTTTGGATAGATCTAGCCTTGAGTTCACTAAAAAGAAAAATGAGATCAAATCTAAATCAATGATAGTTCAAACTACTTTTCATGCTCAAGACAAAGTAGAAAAATGGTATCTTGATAGTGGTTGTTCAAAACATATGACTGGTGAAAAGGAAAAGTTTTTGGTCTTAAAACAAACAAACCGAGGAACAGTCAGTTTTGGAGATAATAGGTCAGCTAAAATCTGTGGTAAAGGGACTCTTAGTTTGGATGGGAAATCCAAAATAGAAAATGTGCTTTATGTAGAAGGCCTAAGACATAATCTTCTAAGTGTGAGTCAACTTTGTGATCAAGGGCACATAGTATCTTTCTTTTCAGATAGATGTGAGATAAGTAAAGAAAAAAATGGAAAACTCATTGCGAGTGCTACAAGGACTCCAAACAATCTTTACATGTTGAGTGAGATAAAAAGGGAAAAGTGTTTTCTAACTCAAGAAGATGAGAGTTGGCTATGGCATAAAATATTGGGGCATTTGAGCTTTGATAATCTTGTCAATATTAGTAACAAGGAAGTAGTTAGAGACTTGCCCAAAATAAAAAGGCCCCATAATATCATTTGCGGTCCCTGTCAACATGGAAAACAGACCAGAACCAGTTTCAAATCAAAAGGGTATACTTCTTCAAAACCATTGGATCTTATTCATACTGATTTATGTGGCCCCACCAGAACTCGGAGCATTCAGGGAGAAAGCTACTTCATGTTGTTTATAGATGATTATTCTAGAATGACTTGGGTTACTTTTCTCAAAGAAAAATCTGAAGCTTTTGAAAAATTTAAAGCTTTCAAAGAAATGATTGAAAATGAGACTGACAAGAGAATCAAATGCTTAAGATCAGACAGAGGAGGAGAGTTCACTTCAAATGAATTTGTGGAATACTATGAGCAACAAGGAATCAAAAGAGAATATTCAGAATCAAGAACTCCTCAACAAAATGGAGTAGTTGAAAGGAAAAATAGAACTATTGAAAATATGGCTAGAGCTATGTTAAATGAGTCAAAACTTTCAGATGGTTTTTGGAAAGAGGCAGTCAGTACAATAGTCTACATTATCACCAGGGCCCAACTTAGAGTCAATCATCATAAAACTCCTTATGAGTTATGGAAAGGAAGACCAACTACAGTAAAATACTTCAAAGTGTTTGGGAGTAAGTGCTTCATCAGAAGGGAAGATCAGAATTTGGGTAAGTTTGATCCTAGGTGTGATGAGGGAATATTTCTTGGATATTCCAGCAGAAGCAAGGCCTACAGATGCTTCAACAAAAGAATGCATACAGTCGTAGAGAGCATAAATGTAACAGTTGATGAAAAGACAGGGATAAGAGAACCAGTCAAGGAACTCAGTGATGAAATTTGTCAAGAAGAATTCGAGAGAGGTTTCGAGATGAAGAAGAGGAAAGACAACAAGCTGCTTCCCAAAACTCCTTCACGATATGTTCGGAAACATCATCCCAAAGATTTGATCATTGGTGATCCAAACAGCGAGGCAAACAAGAAGAAGAGTCATTCCTTCACACGATTCTACAAATGTTTCATTATTATCTCGAATTGAGCCAAAATATTTCAGTGAAGCATGTGCAGATAAATTTTGGGTAAAAGCAATGGATGAAGAGCTAAATCAAATAGAGAAAAGTGAAACTTGGGATTTGGTTCCAAGACCTAAGGACAAGAATGTCATTGGCACAAAATGGATATTCAAAAATAAACTCAATGAGGATGGAAAGATTGTCAGAAACAAAGCTAGGTTAGTCTGCAAAGGTTATGCTCAAGTAGAAGGTGTTGATTTCGAAGAGACGTTCGCTCCTGTTGCTCGTCTCGAAGCTATCAAAATGTTTTTGGCCCTTTCAAGCTTCAAATCATTCAAGGTATATCAAATGGATGTAAATTCAGCTTTTCTAAATGGGGTGTTGGTAGAAGAAGTCTACATAGAACAGCCAGAAGGAGTGTCTCTATCAGAACAGTCAGACTATGTGTGTAAACTAAAAAAGGCCTTGTATGGGTTAAAGCAAGCACCGAGGGCTTGGTACTCAAGACTTGACGAGTTATCTTCATGAGCAAAGCTTCAGGAAAGGCATGGCAGATAGCAATTTGTATATTAAGAATGAAGATGATGATATGTTGATTATGGTTGTCTATGTTGATGATATTATTTTTGGGGGAAATAATACTCAGATGTGCAAGGTTTTTGCTAACACCATGCAGAAGGAATTTGAGATGTCCATGATTGGAGAGTTGTCATTCTTTTTAGGTCTTCAGATTGCTCAATCAAAAGACGGTGTATTTCTCTCTCAAGGAAAGTATATCAAAGAAATGTTGAAGAAATTTGGGATGATGGACAACAAACCAGTATGTACTCCAATGATTACAGGGTGCAAGATGAGTAAAGACGATGAATCTCCAACGAATAGATCAGAGGTTGTACAGATCAATGATTGGCAGTTTATTATATGTTATAGCTACCAGACCAGATATCATGCAGGCAGTTGGGTTAGTAGCAAGATTTCAGGCAGCTCCAAAATATTCTCATGTTACAACAGTTAAGAGGATATTCAGATATCTGAAGGGCACTATGGACTTTGGGCTTTGGTATCCCAAAGGTGATGATTTCACCCTCACGGCCTATACAGATGCAGATTGGGCAAGCAATACTGATGACAGGAAGAGCACTAGTGGTGGAGCATTCTTTCTGGGAAAGAGTTTGGTTTCTTGGCTAAGTAAGAAACAACCTTCAGTTTCCTTATCTACAACAGAGGTTGAATACATAGCAGCAGTGGCTAGGTGTACACAGGTTTTATGGATGAAAACCACCTTGGAGGATTTCAAAGTCAAGCATGAACAACCCATCTCCATATTTTGCGATAATACGAGTGCCATAAGTATTTCCAAAAATCCGGTAATGCACTCAAGGACAAAGCATATTTCCATCAAGTATCACTTTCTAAGGGAGAAAGTGCAAGACAAGCAGGTCAAGCTAGAGTATGTGCCTACTAAAGAGCAGATTGCAGATATCTTCACCAAACCTCTTCCAAGAGATACGTTTGAGTATCTAAGGGAAAAATTGGGAGTTGTACTCCCACCCCAAAATTAATCACCTCATCAGGAGGTGGGGGAGGGACCAAGCTAAGAGGCTCATTCTTAGTCCCGAACCCCAAAGGTGACCCTTTGCCATTGATGACAAAGGGGGAGAGTTATGAGTAAGGGGGAGAGCTTCAAGTGAAGAGGAAAGCTTCAAGTCAGGGGGAGCAAAACTTCAAAGGAAGATTCTCAGTTGTGGGCATATTTTCTCAGTTGTTAGCACAGTTGGTTTCAGTTTTGGCTCTTGAGACGTGTTTTCAATAAAGGTTTGCCATCAATGACAAAGGGGGAGATTGTTGGCAATTTTGGGTACCTTGGGTGCATTGCCTTTGCTCAAGTGTATAAGTTGTCATTGATGTCAAGAAGCTTTTGAAGGAATTTGATTTGATGTAAAATAATTTGTTTTGATGAAGGTTATGGCTTGACAGGTTCGAAAGAAAGCAAGTTAGAAAAGTGTCGCGATATCGCGACATGTCGCAGTTTCGCGACTCAAAGAGGAGAGAGAATGTTCGAGTCAAAAATGTCACGATTTCGTGACATATTGCAAGGAAGGTTGAACGGACGAAAAAGTGTCACGATTTCGTGACATAATGCAGGAGAGAGAGTCTGGGAGAAAAAGTGTCGTGATATCGTGACATGTCGGGTTTTCGCGACCCGAAGAAAAGAAAAGCGCTAAGGAGAAAAAGTGTCACGATTTCGCGACAAGTCAAAAGACAAAGTGGAAGCAAGATAAAGTGTCACGATTTCGTGACATGCTGCAGATGAAAATGTTCCAAGTAAGAACTGTCACGATTTCGTGACATGCAGCAAAGGGAAGAGTCTGAAATGAGAAGCGTCGCGATTTCGTGACAGGTTGCAAAGAAGTCGTACGGAAGCTGAAAGCGTCACGATTTCACGATAGGCTACAAAGAAAACGTACGAAAGCTAGAAGCGTCATGATTTCGTGACAAATTCAAGGAGGAAGAGCTCAAAGGCGAAAGCATCGTGATTTCGTGACATGTTCCGCTTTCACGGGCGTAAGGCAGAGAAAAACACAAGGCAACGAAAGTGTCACGATTTCGTGACATGTTCCATTTTTGCTAGTGCAAGCAGACAAGAGTGCAAGGAAGAGAAAGTGTCATGATTTCATGATAGTTTGAGTTGGCAGCGTTCGGTTGGAGAAAGTGTCACGATTTCATGATAGAAATAGAATGCAGGCCTTCTATAGGAGAAGTGTCATGATTTCATGACAAAAGCAAAAAGGAGGTCGACGAAGGGAGAAGTGTCGCGATATCGTGACAAAAGCAAAGTTGATGCTGACTAAGTCAGAAGTGTCACGATATCGCGACAAGAGCTTAGTTGAAGTCGACAAAGGCTGAAGTGTCGCGATATCACGACAAAAGCCAAAAGAAGGTATACGGTTGCAAAAGTGTCGCGATATCGTGACATGTTGTAGTTTCGCAACAAAAGCTACAGAAGAGTTACAGAGGTAGTTGAGGCCGACAAAGTTAAATGTGAGCCGATGATGTTTAGGGTTTGCAGTCGACGTAGTTTAGGGTTGTGCAGCCGACTAAGATCAAGGTTTTGATCTTGAAAGTGTTAGTATAAAAGGAGGGTTGTTTGGAGAGTTGAGTGCGATTGGTGAGATAGTCGAATGTGCGTCAAAGTGTGCGAGATGCAGTCGAAAGAGTGCAAGAGCGCAGAAGTAGCGAGATGATGTCGAAGCATGCAGAGTGAGCACAACAGGCAAAGACGAACGAGGACATTTGTGCTAGACCGAAGGACTGTGTTTAGTGCAAATTTGAGGACCAGCTTTGGAGGTGATAGAGTTGAGGACAGAGGTCTCCAGCCAGAGCAAGGAGGACAGGTGTCTTCTGTGGATAGAGTTCCATTTGCTAAGGGCAACGGAGGCAGAGGTTTTCTAGAGGATCACCAACCAGAGCAGAGCTAGGGGATCGGTGTCTCCTGTGGGTTGGTGCCCATGAACTCGAGATTAGGGGATTGGTGTCTCCTTTGGGTTGGTGCCCATAAACATTGTAATCGGGAAAGGTATTCCCAGAATTTGGATTGATAAAATTTAGTGAAAGATTTTATCTATGGATGTAGCCCAACCATTTTGGGTGAACCACGTTAAAAATGGGTCTTCAATGTGTGATGCTTTCTGTCTTGATCAATGTTGTGTTGATGCCACTGCTATCTAAAGTTAAAATTATTAATTGCTTAAGTCTTATACTGTTCACCCCCCCTCTCAGTATAAGCTTGTGTTCTTTAGCAATGCAAATATTTTTGTGTTTTTTTTGTTATGTACATATGTTACGTCAATTTGTTGTGAGGTGATCAATGAAGTGGATGTCGTGGTTCACCGATAGGCTTAGCTCACTCCCTTGCAAGAAGCAAATGGAATATGGATTGATGGAAGGAGAATATTCTGAGATAATACTCATATTATTTAGTGAATGGTGTGATTGGTACTGATTCCTCTTTGAATTCATATGACGCTATCGACATGACATCATATTCTTCATATAATTCCTCAAAGTCATCATTGTGATTGGTTTCCTCTTATGAATCTAAATGGAGGCTTTGAAAAACTTGTTCAAAAGAAGAAGTGGAAGAATATGGATGGTAACCCAGGCTTGAACAAATTATGCACTTATTGATATTGAGGTTTAATAATATCATGCATGCCCTATTTATGTCATCATAGGCCATATCCTTGCCAATTAACCCAATGAAAATATCATGATAGGAAATTAGTATTGGTCATGTGTTTGAGGTCGATAGAGGATGGTTGCGTAGGTTCGGTTGAGGAAAGTGGATCAAACAATTAATTGACCCCCCATATATGAATTTTATTATGTTAGGTGTTGAACCCATTTGGTACACTACTACTATAGATAATGGTGAGTCACATGGATGACCATAATCCCTAATCGTTTGGATGTTGAGTGGTGTAATGGTGATATCTCAAACCACATACTCACCAATTCTAGGACTAGTGAGGTGGATTGTAACTTGTTTGGGTGATGATATGGACAAAGAGGATGTGGAGATGTAGGGATCTAGGGTGGCTTATGGCTTAGATCATGGGAGTGATGTATGTTGAAATGGAATCTCACAATCCATCAAATTGACTTGTGAGATGTCAGTTGGTGGTGATGAAGATAGATTTGGATAAGGAATTTAATAGATGACTAATAATTCTGGTGTGGATAAAATTATAGTAGGTATTTGTGGAGTTGGTTGTGTGGGTGATGATGAATAGGTGATAATGGATGATGTAGATGATGTGGAAGGTGTGGAGGGATGTCCCCTTGGTATGGATGTGGAAGGTGTTGATTGGGTTTGACCACATGTACATGTTATCGATTGTGATGAAGGTGGGGGTGTGGAAGTGGAGGTTTGATGTGGGGTAGTGATAGGGATATCCTTGAGAATAGGAGATTTGGATGAGGAATTGTTGTGATGTGAGGTGGATGGTGTGGTTGATGGGGTTAAAAACAAGTGAGTAGATGGAAGTGTGGATTTATATGGGTTGGAGATGAAGTTGCAATATTAAAATGGTTTGATATCTACTAGTATGCAATGAATCTACTCCTCATGTAGATATTTCAAACATTGATTTAGTATTGAAGGGACACATTTCATCTCCTTTATCCAAGGATATACAAGGAGTACATTGTAAGCCATGGACCTCTCCAAGATATGGAACATAGTGTGCAATGTCTTAACCCCCACTTCTATGGTAATACCATAGTGCCAACTGTAGAACATAAAGCATCATTAAATGCTTGCAAGGTGAAAGTGGATTTGGTGATGTGTGAAGGTGGAATATTGATATTTTGAAGGGATGATGTGGTAATGATGTTGATGGATGAGCTAGTGTCAGTCAAAACTCATTTTAAAGGCTTCATATAAAATTGAGCCATGATATGTAATGGAGGATCTGGTGATTCTAATGATATTGATTTGATCTCAAAATCATAGAATGTGATAGAAGACTCCATACATGTTTGAATACTCCCCATAAAATTATTAAATGCATGGGCATATTGAGATTGAATTTCAATAGATTTTAAGATATACATTAATGCCTCATAGTGTGGAGGATATTGTTGTATAAGCTCGTAGATTAATAATTTTTTGGAATCCATTTTGATACTAGTTGTTAACTGACTACTCAGCATGATGATAGATCTTTGTGGATGGCTTAGGGAATGAATAGGTTGGGATGGATGACTTGGAATGTGAATTGGTTGAGATGAATTGGAAAAAAAATAAATGGATGGAGATGAATTAGCAGGTTTTGGAGACACATTTGCTTGAGGTTACATCGGAGGTTGAATTGGTTGAGGTTATTTATTTTTGTGATTGGTACTTTGTTGACCTTGAGTGACTACATGGATAGCCCCCATAAAACCTTGGTATTATTTCACATGATTGACTTGGTTAGGGGGAGTCATGGTATTTGATCCCTCTATTTTTTGTTGTGTTTCCTCGTGATGAGGAAGTGGTGTTTGGTATACACCAAGATTTTGATTTTGTTGTGCTAAGGAGTTATCCATATTAGTAGCCCTTAGGTCTATCAAGTATTGCACCATATATTTAAATGTATAGCAGTTATTAATATCATGCCTCTTCTATAAATGAAAAGGACAATAAATGCTCCTTATAGCCCTAGCCATGTTTGGTTGGATCATATAGTTTAACTTCAGGTAAGGTAATAGCATTAGTGTCATACAACCTATAAAATATGGATGCATATGATTTAGATAAAGGTGTATAAGTGTGATTCTATCAAACAATTTTTTGACATTGATAGTTATTCATAATTGGCATTGTGTTATATAATTGTTGTGGTGGGGGAGCCATTTGATAAGATACTTGTTGTGGTTGTTGTGATGATGGTTGTGGTTGGTGTTGACCATGGGTTTGTTGATTCATTTGGGGTTGACTCAAAACCATTTGATTGACTTGTCCTAGTTTTGATTGGCCAGAATAGTTTTCTTTAGATTGGCCCTTGTTTTACCATTCTTTTTTCTTTGGTTTTATTTCCTCTTGATTTTTTATTTCTTCAATGATTCGGGCTTGGGCAAGAGCTTCATCGAATGTTTTGTATTGTTGTAATTGCAATAATAAGGAGATAGGTTTTAAAAAACTCCTTACAAAAATTTGAGTTAATTATTCCATTGGGAGGGAGAATGGCAACTTGGGTATGACTACCCTCCAACGGTTTTTGAATTCATAGACCAACTCTTCTTCAAATTGTCTGAGATTCTACAAGTCAGTCAAGATAGTTTTCTTGTGAATATTGAGGGAGAACCTTTACAAAAATTTGTTCATCAATTGTTCAAATGTGTAAACACTATGATGTGGTAGATGATTATACCAATCTAAGGCATCTCCCCCTAATGTTTGAGGAAAATTTTAGAGCATTAGAGCATCATTTTCTTGGATTTGAAAACATGAATGGATGAATGTGCTTATGTGTTCCCTAGGATCCTAAATCACTTTGAATTTATCAAAATTTGGTAGTGTAAAGTCTAGTGGATAAGGTGGTGAAGGTATCAAAGAATGAATTAGTTGATTGATATGTTGTCTCAATGTAGGTTTTTGGTACATCATACCAGGATTATGCATAATTAAGTTGTCAATTTGTTGTTGCAATACTTATATCTTAGGGTCTTCCATATGTGTGTGGAAACCCTGGTTTTTTTTATGAGTGTATGAAGGTGGTGTGTGTGGAGTGATGAATTTTTGGGATGGAATGTGGTATTGATTAGCCAATGGATTGATGGGTATCTAGTGATGTTGGATGTGTTGTTGGGTTTGGTTATGGAGGGCTTGATGTTGATGAAGTGGGGATGAAGTTTGGGGGATTTGAATGTGTTGGGTTGTGGAAGTGGTATTGATGTGGCTGAATGGGGGTGTGGGTATAGTAACCTTAGAATATTGCGATACCCAATATGGATCGGGGGTGAAAAAGGTATTTTGGTTGGGAATGGAATGGGGTTTAAAATTTACTACCTGTGATTGTTGTTGAGGGAAATAACAAGCATCTTGATGGCCCATAAGCAGTTGATTGAGATGTTACCATGCTTACTATATGGCCATTTCATATGCAGATTCTGTGGCTGTCATGGAAGTAGATGTAGGTATGATGTGAGTGTTGGTAATGTTGGTTGAGGTTAATGTAGGGTAATTTGCAAAAGGAATCACAATTGAATGAGTGGTGGTAGATGTAATGGTAGATGAAATCTGTGAAGCAGCATTAACTTGTGCTAAGTATAGTGGGTTGGAATAGGTAGTGGTGTAGGTAAATGGAATGTAGGTGCTTTGGCTACATTATTGTGGAGGAATTTTGTGTGAGGGTGCAGATGTTGCCTCAAAAATATGGTTGGTGTAGACTTGGTTAAGGTTGTTGAGATGTTAGTGAGCAAGTTCCTACTAAGAAGAAAGAACATATTTGGGTGGACTGTTAATTGGTTCTAGAATCAAACTGGTGGTTATTAAATAGCTTCTAAGTTTGTCAGAATCTATGTAAGTGATGTGATGACCAGTGGGTGTGGATAGCTCAATTTATATAATGGTGGTGTGGATAGCCCTTTGTATCACATCAAATTTTGAAGTGGATACTATGTGAGAAGGTCCAGTAGATAGTCCAAAATAGCTTACTTGTACCATACTTGTTGGGTTAGCCACAAAAGTGGCTGAGGAAGGAGTGGGACACTCCATGGATGAGGTAGGTACCTGAATCATAGCTTTTTATTTATTTCTATTCAATACCATAAGCTATAAGTAAGTAGGGGTAGTGAATGTGCAAGGTGTGTGTGTAAAGTGAGATGGCAATAAAAAACACAGATCAAACAAATAGTTGTGTCCTATATCTTGCAACAATGTTTTTTATTTTTTATTTTTTATTTTGTGTGTATTTGATGTTATAACTCCCTTAGCCTAAGATAACTATGCATGGTAGATAGGTGTGTTCACACTCACCTCTCTAATAAGAAATAAACTGTGAATGGATTAAATGGATTCCTAAAGTGGGTCTCTCAAGAGTGGGGAATTTTATGGTGATGAAGTATAGAAAAAAAAATCATGGGATACTATTGGTATCTATGGGGTGATCCAATATATGGAGATGAGGCCCACAATCGTTGGTCTCAACCAATGGTTGGTGATGAAATCCAACTCACTGATGTTGAAGATGAAATGTGCAATGTGTGTGGATTCCTTTTAAGATTTCATTTTCTATGGTGTTTCTCTAAAAAGAAATCACACTTCACATCAACCAAGGTGGTGACTAGGAACACTAGTGCCAAGTATGAGGCCCTCAAAAGAATCTAGGGTACACCACTTAAGATCCAAAATGTATGGAGGGTTTTCTTATCTCTTCCACTCTAAATCAACAAGTTTTTCCAATAGTGGGATGAATCTTGAGCACAATTGACTTATCCCAACCTAGAAGAGTGAGAAGTGGAAAAAATTAGCCTACAGTGTAACTAATATGGTTTCCAATTTTTTTTCTAAAGCATAAATGAAAAAAATACACAACACACAAGGCAGAAAGCAAAACACCATGAAGAATAGAAAAAATTGAATCAATTGTAGTGAATGTCTAATGTTACTATAAATTAATGTGTAGGTGCATATCTACCTCTATATGCAAATCTATATGATTCTAACAATGCACTTTCGTTTCCTTTTTTTAAAGAAAAAATGCTTATGAATGCCTAGGATGCCTAACAGTGCATGGTATATTTCTTTTTAAATAGAAAAATAAATATTTCTTCTCATTTCCTCTTTTAAAAAGTAGAAACATAAGTGGGGGTTTGAACAGGACTTACCTAGAAGCTTACATATTCTTTCCCAACTTTGCAGATGTGACATCGAATCTCCAGATACTCTACCAAATCTCATAGATACTCTAAAATTTTTCCATATATACTATGATGTCCACATAGATGTTGTTTGGTGTCCCCCGAATGCTATATGGCATCTGCATGACCACAAATCAAATCCCATAGCTCCCAAAAATCCTAGCTCTAGACTTCATGATTTTTGTGCGATTGGATTTCCAAAAACCTATAGTAAAAACATAGAGAAATGTAGATTAGAAACTCAATATTGACAAGGTAAATTAAAACATGAAATCCTTTGGGGGTCCCACAATGATGTAAAGAAAAATTGACCAACACAGATAAAATTAGTAAGTCAAAGTAGATAACAATGTATGCATATTAGACTTGAGTCTAAACCCGCTGTCACACCAGCAATTTTTGGATGAAACAATACTCGCTACCTATACTTCAGTAGTGAAGGCCAAGATGATCAAAAAATCCTTGATTTATATGAGAAAGTGGTTGGGAAAGAAATAAATTATAACGAAATTAAAAGCTTCTTCATCAATACCCCCATTTCCAGGTAGATTAAAATCGAGCGTATTCTTCAATGTAGCATTGGTGAGTTCCCTATTCGCTATCTGGGGCTTCCTATTTTTAATAGTCATCCCAAATTGTCCATGTGGATTCATGTGGTGGAAAGGATAAAAAAAAAGTTATCTGGATGGAAAGAGGCTTTTCTAACCCAAGAAGGTAAAATCACTCTTACCGCAACATGCCTCCAAAGCATACCAACCTATTTCCTCTTAGTATTCACAACTCTTGCTTTAGTTTATGCCCAAACCGAGAAAATACAATAAATATTCCTATGGGGAGTCATAGAGGAGAAGCAAAATATTCATTTGGTTGGATGGAAAAACTTTTGTTGGCCAAAAAATCAAGGGGGTTTGGGACTTAGAAGAATCAAGCATATGAAAACTGCTCTGCTGGCTAAGAAAGCCTAGAAAATTCACATGAGTTTCAATGCATAATGGGTGTCAATAATACAAAGGAAATACCTTCAGTAGAAATAATTCACTTATGAATATATCCCCAAAGAGGAATCAGCTTTTTGGAGGTCAATTATTCAGGTCAGAGAAGTTTTCTAGAAAGGTTCAAGGTGGTAGTTGGGAACAGGTACTGCCATAAAATTTTGGATAGATAGGTGGGTCAGTGATCATACCCTAGTTGAATATGATGAGATATATATCCTAAAACCTATCCTTGATGGCATCATAGGCAGTAAAGTAGCAGACTTCATCCAAAACATCAATGGTTCTAAAAGCTAGAAAGACCTCAACATTAACTCAAATGATGGGCACATAACCAGGGTAGTGAGGGCTTTGGCTCTTATACTGAATATTACAGTGATTATGACAGATGGAAGAGAAGAATTTCTAATTTGGAAATGGACACTGGATGTTTTTATATCAAATCTACCTACCAACTTATCTTCAATCCACAGCAAGCTCCCTTATCTCCTACCCAAATATGTATCAAGTACCTCATCCCTAAAGTGGTAGTGTTTTCCTAACTGGCAATTCAAAACAAGATTCTAACCACTGATAATCTCATCAAGAGGGGGATAATGGTACCCAAAAGATGATGCCTATGCTATAAAGCTTGGGAATCCATAAACCATCTTTTCACTAAATGTGATTTCTCTTATACAATTATGAGTAACTTACTGTCTAGTTTCCACATCAACTGGGTCCAACCCAACTCCCTAGTAGAGATTTTCACTCAGTGGCCCAATCCTTTCAAAAACCCTTAGTTGAAATCCTTGTGTAAAATGTGCACTCACCATTTCTTATGGTAGGTATGGCTAGAAATAAATAGCAGGGTGTTCTCTAACACTCCCAAGGACCCTACCTCCATTACTAGTAAAATTATTAGCTTTGCCACAGAGAACTCTTGGATCGTCCCTTGCACATAACCCCCTAATGTGGGATTGGAGATTTTTTTTTTCAATAGTATTAATATCCCCAGGGAATATAATCCTCATGTCACTCATCCCTACCCAAGGCACACCTCTTCATGGAAACCCCCCTCGATAGGATGGCTCAAGCTCAATTTTAATGGAGCTTCTAAAGGAAACTCAAGAATGGTAGGGGTAGGAGGACTGGTCAGATATAACAATGGTAAGATTGTGGTTGCCTTTGTGGAGAACCTAAGCATTCAAACTAATCATGTAGAAGAAGCCCATGCCCTATGGATAGGTCTCAACATCATCCAAAAGCACAAAGGGAACTATGAAATAGAAGGGGACTCTCTAAACATCATAAATTATATCAACAACAACTCTAATCCTTTGTGGAAGGTCATGAATGCCATCAGGGAAGCCAAAAACATGATCAAAAGATAGGGCAATGTGATATGTAGACATGTGTATAGGGAGGCAAATAGATTGGCTAACCTCTTAGCAAACATGGGAATTAGTCATAATTCCTTGACTGTATGGGATAACAATCCACCCTCAAACATTGTCAATGAAGCCAACCAAGAGTAGGCAAATCAATAGTGAAGCACCAGAGCAGGATATTCATCATAAGGTTGCCAACATCTTCATCAGTAACCTTATTAGTACTCTTGACAGTATTAGCGGGAAGTTGAAGCAGCTCATAAATACTGAGGAAAGCACTGTGAAGAAGAAGGTGGTTGACACATGATGGAGGGTCATGGGTCTTTTTTTGTTTATGGTTCTTTGGGTCCCTACTGGGGTTTATTTTCATGAGGGTTATTTTAACTTTACATATATTATACGCATCAATGTTAGTTTGGATGTCTGTTGTCCATATATTATTTGCATCAATCCTATTTGGGGTGTTGTCCATATATTATTTGCATCAGTACTATTTGGGGTGTTTGCTATTAGGCTTATCAACTTTTAATCAATATATGGTGAATGATGTTTATCCATGTACGAAAACACTTTTTTAAAGTTTATTCTTCTAAGCTGCTAGCCTCCTTTGAGTTTTTTGTAACTATTGGTTTTGGGATCTAGAAAAAACCCTTTAATATAAGCTACACTATTTACCAAAAAAAAATAATGTATGCATAAAAATGAAAGATCTTATTTATTATAAACTTGGGGAGCCTGGATCTCCACTTTGTACATAGATATGATCCAAATTAGGGGTTACAATACAATATTTTTTTGATACAGTTACTACAATCAGAGGGTTTAAAACCCTTTTTCAAATGAATGTTGGTGTCTCTAGATCATCTTCACTCCAAACAACTGTGAGTGGGCTTGTGTATCCCTTTAGGATCACTCAAAGCTGAAAAATTCATCATTAAAAAATATGCCTCATATAACCTACACACAAAAAAATCAAAATAAAGTTAGTAACACATGTGAGGCCTCCATAGTGTGAGGCCCACTAAAACATGAAAGTGGAAAATACTAACCCTAGTTGAAATACTTGCCAAATGAAGTGCAAAAATATAGAAAATGTAAGTAAAACAATGAAATTTGATACCCTGTCAAAATATACCTAATTTGTTGGATCGATGCTCCTAATGACTCAATCTAGTAATGAACAAATTCCTATGAACGTTCGAGGGTTTTGCGACTGCAAACTGGTGAATGGTAAATACCCTACAACATTTAGGGATGGTTTTGGATGCCTTGCAGCATTCTAAAAATGCTCTATAGCATTCAAGAAATACCCTAAAGTTTTCAGGGTTTGTGGGGGGATGCTCTACAGAATTTGATCTAGTTTGTAGAGGTTTTGATGGTGGATATGGTGGATGTGGCTACAAAGATGAGGGAATGTGTTAGCAGAGTGCTAGGGTTTACAAAATTATGGATGATCAATGCTTTTAGATCTTAACCTCTCAAATATGTTCTAACCTTTCATTCATACAAGTGAATGATAGTTTGCAATTTGCCCTTAAAATATGTTAGGGTTTCAACGACACCAATAGGTGATCGAGATTAAAACATGATGAAGAGATAAGATTGTGATTTGATAAGTGACATGGATCATGTTAAATGAATGGTCGAGATTAAGACATGATGGATTATTGAGATTTATATATTATATATATTTATATTTATATGTATATATTTAAATAATCAATATATATATTATATAAATATATAAAATATTTATATTTATATATATAAATAAATAATGAATGGCTATGATTTTATGATGTGTAGATGACAAGTGTCTAGGATTTGGTGTCTACAACTAGCTTATAAATTATTTGAACAAGTCCTAAAGAAAGCCTCAAATTTCTTGTTCTTCTTGAGCTAAGAATAGATCGAGATCTATCTCATACATAAAGCTCTTGTAATACATCTAGTCATAGCCTTAACAAATCTATCTTGGCTAGTGTAGATAGGTTTATGCTCAAGCAAACCTTAGCATAAGTTATCACTAAAATCAAGAAACCTTTCTTTGTTTACATTTAGCATAGCATTTCCATTTCCAAAAGTGCAATGTTCATTTCTCATTTAAGTATATTTTCATTTTCAAACGCATTTCCATTTCCAAAAATGCAACTTTCATTGCTTTCATTAGGTAGATATTTTTCCATTTCCAAAAATGCAACTTCATTACTTTCGTTAGATAGATTTTAGTTTTGAAACACATTTTCTTTTTTAAAAAGTTAACATATTTTTCATGTTTGCTTAGCTTATATTATTTCTTGCATTTTACTTTCTAAATTCAAATCAACTTCACACACTAGCACGATTTTTATACATTGGTTATGTTGGAGTACATCACCAACCTCCAATCAAAACCAATGATGTTGGGCTTCATCTCCAACTTCTGTCCCATACCTTAGACACCATAGTAGTCCCTTCGAGTAATGTTTTGGACTTCATCATCAAAAAATTCCCTACCCTTGATACATCCTCGAGGTAGGTTAGGATTGGTTACCCTTGCTCATTGAGCTATGCATAATACGTTAGTGTGCAACTGTCAGTACTTGACTAATCCTGATTGAAGATGAAGCGAAAGCTAGGTAGCCTATGTAGGTCATTAGATAGTACCACATCTTTCATAAGAGGTTTTATATTCCCCCTTTCTAGTTATCTTAAGCCATATCCATCATTATACACCATTTGTCTATTGTTGTATTGTTACTCCTTGCATACCTATGGGTATTGCTAGCCAACGTGCATCGACACACCTTCATAGATTGCATTCATCACACATATTTTCATTATATTAGGATTTTTCAAAATCAAACATAAAAAAACTACAAAGTAAGAAATATCAAACACAATTAACAATAAGGTAGCATAAGCTCATATAATGATTGCATAGCTAGTTAAACAACACCCACAAATACGCTAAAATATTTTCTTATTTTTTGTGATAGTATTTTGTGTGATTAGCTAAAACTATCACAAAACTAGAAAATACATTTCAAGACAATCCCAAAACCTACTTTTATTTGTTTATATCCATTTATGATAGGGTGGGTCATTTATGTTTAGGTCATTTATGTGCTCGCTCATCGATAAGGGTATCTCATATCGATCAAGGTTCTCTATATAGAATCTCAAGAGGTGAATTTTTTGTGTTTCTAAATAGATATAATTGAGATTAGCCCTAGCCAATCAGAGATCTAATTGGTAAACCTAGTTGTCTCGAAGCACTTCTCTAGCTGGTACATACATATAGCCCTAGTTGATCTACCCTTATACAATCCCTACTTACCCTATACCTCTTTAGCCATAGTATCATAGCAATATGCATAACGAACACCTGACCCTAAAAAAACTTGATTGTTTCTCTTCCTTCAATAGCTTCTAATGTGTTTGGGCTCTCTATTTTAAGGCTTCTTTTTTTACTTTATCAAATATCTCCTAATGTGTTCTAAAGATATTCTTATGTGTTCCTTTATGATTTTTCCTAGAATGCTTAATGTTCTTATCATGGAAAAAAAAGTGTAGCGGTGGGAAGCTTATTTAAAGGTCCTCTTCTAGTGGGTCTTGTCAATTTTTCCTTTATAAGGTGACCTCCCTTGGCTATTAAAAATAGAGAGCATTTTGCTTATTTATGGATAGAAAGGCTAAGATTCACATGGATAGGCATGAATCTAACATTTGCAAGGATAGGTATGAATTTAATATTTGCAAGGATAGGTATGAGTCTAACATTCACAAGGATAGGTGTGAATATGACAGTCACAAGGATAGGTGTGAATCTAATATTCACAAGGATAGGTATGAATCTTTGAACTATAACACAAATGGTTCCAACAACATCTAAAAAAGCACAAATAGGTATACTCTTTAGCTAAACTCCCCAATCAGCTTATATTTTTAGCCTTCCACCCTTTAATCAGGATCCTCATATAAGGTTAATCTTGAGAACAAGAACACTAAGTTATAAAGGCTTATCCTATGATTCCTTCTTATCTAACCAATTGGTCAAGTCATTTAGAGAAAACCATATCTACCCATTCTCAAAATCCTTCCAATTCTTCTCTAAGATCATGCCTACTTCATATGTCAAGAAATAGGATTTCATCTTATGATCATGACATCAAGCATTAGGCTAGTCATATAACTCCCCCCTGAGCTCTCATGATAGGATTATTCTCTTCTCCCCTAACCAATATACTCCTTATCATCCCTCTTAGAATAAAGGGCCATGTCATTCACCTCCTCTTTCCTCACCTCAATTTCCATCTCAAATCACCCAACCAGTTGGCATGTTGCAAACCCCTTGCCCCTTATTTATATCTTATGCGTCTTACCCATCCTCAACTCTACATCCACATCAATCAACACATGCTCTACCTATAATTTATCTCAATCCCCTCCCCACAACACCAGTCACTCCTTTGATAGATATGCAATAAATCTTGGAGCTCCTCAACCACCTTGAGTTGAGATTGTGCAACTATTAATTTCAACCACCCACCTCTAATATGAATGTGCAAATTCCTAAATTAATACATCCCTATAAACTCCTCACCCTCAATAATGGGGTTATTCACAATCTAGGCAAGTAATTACCCCATTGCCATATAATCAATATCTCACCTGCCAATAGTGTCCCCTGTGTCTGCCCTATAATTAGACCCCTCTATCAAAGCCACTACCTAACATATTCCACAAGTTGTATGATGTTGGACATATTTCTCAGCCTCAAATCAATCCAGATGGTCCTAATCGACCCAATATAAAAGTGTAAAATGAGCACACCTTCTACAAATACCATAGAAAAAATGGGTATGACATCAACAACAATCATATAGTTTTCCATCGAGTTCAATATTTACTCGATCGTGGTGGCATACAAGTTGATAATCCCTTGGCCACTTCTAATAAAAATATTAACATCTATAGGAATCCTTTTCCCGAGTGTGTCATGCAAAAATCACAAATCAATACCTTGAATTTGCAACCTACACCCCAACAAGTTCATCATGTCAATGGTCACACTTCATACCAATATGTTATTTGAACCAATTTTACTAATGGCAATCAGCAACCTTTCAGAAAACATCCTACAACCACATGACTCTAGTTGTCTCATCCTCTCCTCCTTTCTTCTTATGAACATATTTTTATCATTACTTCATCCCCTTCATTCACATTCCATGATCAGGGGAGTTTTTTTCCTCCATTTTTCAATCATTCTATGTTTGGGAGAGTCCACCCTCTTTCAAACCACCTTTCTACCTTTGGGGTATAATACTCCTTCCAACCAATTTTACATATAGGTTTCTAAACCTCCCTCCATACCAACATCCCAATCAACAAAATCAATCACAAGGTTTAAATTTTGTGCCCTTTACCTCACCCCCTCTCAAAATAACCAACTACCAGGTTCAAAAGGTTGTGTTCTTTTGTCAAAGGTTATGTCCTTTTCCTTGTATTTACTACTCAGAACTATCAATCTACCAAGTTCAAAAGGTTGTGTCCTTTTGTCAAAGGTTACGCCCTTTGCCTCGCATTCACATCTCAAAATAATCAACTACCAAATTCAATATTTTGTGTTCATTTTTCAAAGGTTGCACCCTTTGCCTTGCCATCACAAATTTTCCTTATAAAGAGCACCATTCAATTGGTCAAGTTTCCAAAAAACCACAAGGTATTTGGACAAAATTCTTTTTAAATCTCTTAGCAAAGGAACCAAACCCCTTTGGTCAAATTTTAATTTCATTTCAAAGGCTCCAAACCCCTTTGGTCAATTTTTCCATTCCTTACTTACTTTCTTACCTTAGTATAGATCTTGATCCAAAGAGCAAATTCACTTTCTAGTCTTAGCATAGATCTTGCTCCAAAGAGAAAATTCACTTTCTAGTCTTAGCATAGATCTTGCTCCAAAGAGTAAGCCTACTTTCTCGTATTAGCATAGATCTTTCTCAAAGAGTAAATTCACTTTATTATTTTAAAATATTGCTCCAAAAAGAAAATTTACTTTCTAGTATTAGCATAGATATTTCTCCAAAGAGTAAATTCACTTTCTTATCTAAGCATCGATCTTGCTCCAAAGAGCAAATTCACTTTCTTATCTAAGCATCGATCTTGCTCCAAAGAGAAAATTCACTTTCTAGTCTTAGCATAGATCTTTCTCCAAAGAGCAAATTTACTTTCCACTTTTAGCATAGATTTTTCTCCAAAGAGAAAATTACCTTTCTTGTCTAATCCTACCCATGAAGGTTCCCAAAATTTTGCACATTCAACATAAAAAATAACAAAAATACACAAATGATAACAATAATACAAACAAACACAACCAAATCCATCCATAAATGACGTATCTTACATTTTATTTTCCTCTTTTTCCATCTACCTTCTATTTAATTTTCCTCCAAATCTCTTTCACCTAGATCTATGTTAATTTTGTAATGGTCACGCATGAGTGGCTACATACCTTTTCTTGAGATTCTACTTCTTTTTCTCTCCTATTTTTCTTTCTTATCTCTTCTTCCTATATCTTCTTCACCTTCATTCACGCTTCTCTTTGCACCCCATTCCATTTGTAAAAATACCTGCATCTCTTATTCAAGATTTTCATTTATTTTTTATATTAATATACCACAAAAAATGGGCTTCCACTATATTCACACACTTCCACATTACTCATAAAGGCTCCTAATTCTTTTGCATCAAAATTTTGGATGTGCACATAATCATTGGATAATATTACTTGGTTATCTTTAATCAATGGTGTGTTAAGTTGTATATGGTTTTGCATAACTAGTTATGTTTTATACAATCATTTCACCATAACTATCATTATATTATCATGTCTTGTCCCATGTTAAAAATAGCTTGCATATTATCACCCCTTTGCTTGCATACATACATACATAGCAAAGCAAGATGAAGAGTTAAACACATGCTAGTTAGTGCAACTGTTGTGGTGTCCAATCCTATTTTCAAATATGCTTGATAAAAAAATATCTTTTTATATTATTCAACCATTACTAGTTGACTCAATCAACCTTTATCGAACATCATCAAATTTTAAAGAACTTAAAAAGCTTCCCCTAGTTTATGTAGGTTCTTTCATGGACCAATCACACATCAAACATTAAGAAAAATTTTAGCATAGGGAAGACAACACCTTGTGTACATTGGACACCTAGCAAAAGTCACCTCGCTCATTCTATCATTTGCATGATCCAACCTTGAGGATCCACAAAAATACAAGCTACAAAATATAAATAGCAAAAATGTAAATAAAAAAAAAGTACCATAGATGACAAAAAAATAAAAGAGCACTATCAAAAATCTTGAATACCTGAGGTCCTCAAATCAATAGATCATGGGGTTAATCTCCATCAAGGCTATAGACACATGTTTGATAGTAGAGAGCCTTACAAGTGACGACATGTCTATCATATTAGCAACATTATTTTGTACAAACCACTGTGTGCTTATGGATGAGCTATCTTAATAGGCTAAGTTTACAATTTATTAGTCCAACCTTATTCAATGGATAAATGAGCATCACTATTCACACGCAATTGTCCATGATAGCCGTGATCTTAGACGAGATAGTCAAGATTTTTACAAGATATTTATTGACTACTAGAGGAGTTTGATTGTTCAAATTATGGTGTTTGACTCTCTAAAAATTCTTCTAACATCCAAAAACTCTTGAACAACAAAATAGATAAAATCATAGTTAGTTTCCCCAAAATACGAGTGTACTCTTCATTGGTGTTCCACATCATTTTCATCTAGTTGTTAGCTTCAATTGCTAGGATTAATATGCATAGTCTCTTGCTGCATTTTCATCCATCATTCTCATCACCTACCAACCTATTATTAGCTTTGCATTCATAACATCCTTTGCATGTCTACTTGTTTCATATTAGAATATTGTCTTTATGTGATATTAAATTTGTCATTGATCAAATTAAAAGCAACTTAAGATTATCTAAATCTTATTGCATACATCTCAAATTACGTCTCCATATCCATAAGTGTATATATGCTTCAATTTCTATAAACATACATTTTTTATTTCTATTGATATTTACAATACACACAAAGTATACATCATTTTATCAACACATCGTAATATCTATTCAACATTTATATGCATACATAACATACAACACAAATAAATTATACTAGAACAAATAATAATATATCATATATAACTCCCAAAATGAATGTACATACTCAAAAGTACCCATATTCTACAATAAATATCGTACTATACATATCGACCTCATCTCTCATACATATAATACATCAAAAATACAAATTTATGGCATGATTGACACCCTAAAAAATATGTCAGTATTGCTAATAATTTGGAGTCTCTTCACTCTTCTCATGACCACTAGGAGGATCCTTGGATCTCCTTTGCACTCCATATCCACTATGACCCAACAAAAATCCCTCTACCTATGATGTTGTGGGCTCCACTACTCAAGGTACCATCAAAACTATGGAGGTTGTACTCCTCTAACTCCATTTTCAATGTATGTGGGACTGAGAGTAGGAGTAAGACTCTAAATATGATGGAAGTTGTATGCCCCATCACACTAACTCCACCTCCTATTAGACCCTCTTAGTTCTCTCATATGCATACAAGGCCTCCTTTCATCTCATGATTACTGCAACCTCTACATATTGGTAGCCTATACCCCCAACTACTCCACCTCCTCTTGTAGCCTTACCATCTTAGCCATGGCCCTCTCTCCTACAACTCTTACTACCTCCAACTCCTACTATAGTCAAGTCACCTCTCCTACAACTATTGCTTCATCCCTCTCCAATACAAGGGAATCCCTCTTCATTAAAATTGAAGGATTAAAGGAGCAAAACATTAATTGCTTGAAAGTTGGAAATTACATTTTACATTAGTCTCTTACATTAATGAGACAATAATCCAACTAAAATATCTTAAAATAAAAGAACCTTATTAAATCTTGAATGTGCATCATTAGTTTTCGACTTACTAATCAATAAGGAGAAATAAGGCAATACAATAAAGTTCAACATTAGGGATACAAAAGGGATTCAACTTAAACTAAGATATCTAAGCATACTATCAAAGTTCATAGTTCATTTAAACACTTTCTATATAGAAGGTATTTTACAAAACTTGTAAAATTAAAAAGTTCTTAGCAAGGTTAAGCATACACTCTAGACTAGGGAGACATAAGGTAGACTACTTAAAAGGTTCTATCAAAATTATTCTCAAGAGCACAAATAATTATATTTATTAATCATACACTACAAGATTTGATTCAGCCCGAAATTCAGATAAAGATATATAAGGTCTTCAAGTGACAATAGTCTATTAAAACTAAGGAGGAAGAAATATGTCAACTTCAAAGAATACATGAAACAATGATATGAACAACACCATTAGAAGGGAAAGGGTAAGTGTTATAAAAATTAGAATCAAGAATTTACTTATAAAGTCTAAAGGAAACTTAGACCTTACTTCAAAAGTGATTCATAGTGAAGTTGCAGAAGAAAATTTTGAAACCCTAGAATATTATCCACATGCTCGACTCACTAAAGCAATTGATAATAAAAAATTTATATTCAAATTCCTTTATATATTGGTAGCATATTGTACATGGTATTACTTACATTCAAATGCTACAAATATGAGAATGTAGAACAAAAAGGATTGATTGAATTAATTAAAGAGAAAACAACAATGGATGAATCCCTCATAGAAAAGATATTTCAATCCTTATGCAGTATTGATACTTCAAATTCTACTAAATCAAGATTTTATCATGATGCCTTAAATGTTTGTTTAGAAGCCTTTGTACACAACAAGAATAGTATTAAGAAATACAAAGGTAAAGAAGAAATACTTTTGCAGGAATCAAGTGATAATACGTCCACTTATGAAAGTGTAAAAACAGATCCAAAGATAAGAATAAAGAAGAAGAAGAGGAGGAGGAGGAACTAGATCAAGGAGGTATATAGTGCAAGGTAAACTAAATATAATACAAAGGACCAGACCAATATGGAGAACATCAGAAAGACAAAGATCCATATTGAAGAATAAAGTCTTCAATACCCAAATAATGTAATACAGGGGGTGTTAGAGTATATTACATTATTTGGCACATGCCAATGTACCATCTTGGATACATAACTAGAGTAGGAGTTTACTTTAGAGTAAGGTTTGAGTAGTTACTTAAAGCAAGTAATAAATGCACAAGTGTTAGAATGTGCAATGATGTAAATATGCATGTAGTCCATATGTACATGAGTCATAGGATAGGTAGATGAAGAGTCATGGGTAGAGTAAAGGTCAAGGCACATATCTTCCTATATAGACCTTTAAGGTATAGTGTGAGGAAGAGAGTGGGAGAGAGATAATGTTAATATAGAGAGCTATATTATAGTAGTGAGTAGGTACAATGTAGTTCTTCATTAAAATTTTGGAGTGGTACAGTCCTCCATTATATTGCATTGTACTATTTTTACGAGCTTTCATTAATGGTATATTATTGAGTTACTTTTATCTCATTATTTTCCTACATATTATAGTGTCATTATCATATATTTATTATAGCTTATTTTGTCAGGCCTGATATAAAATGAGCATAATAAAATATATTACAAATGAAACATGGTTACAATATATAGGCATAAGCCTATATTCAACACATGACACTTGTCAAGAGAAACTGATAAGTATCAAGGTGAAGGCATAGTGCACTTTAACTCTAACATTCCCCCTTAAAGTGCACTATCCTAACTAAAGAAGAAACAAAACAAGTCAATATTAGGTAACATTCCCCCTTAATGTTGACTTCTAGAAAACAACCTATCATCCTCTCTTATTGCTGATTTGGTCTAGGCTCGTGCTCTTTGCGCTTGGCTCTCCAACTATGAATAATGCTAGATTCACTATGTATACATCTCGGTCTGTTGCCTCAGGGTCAGCCACTTCCATGGGTCTATTGCCACTGGGTCAGCCGTCTAAGTGCCTCAGGGTCATCATGGGTGCCTCAGGGTCAGCCACTTCTGGGTTTGTTGCCTCTGCAGGTCATCCTCAGAGGATGTTGCCTCTCGTAGGTCACTGACTAGATTCACCACGTGGTGAACTCAATCTAGAAGGTGTCGGTCTTTGCCTAAAATGCACCTAATACAAAGAAAAAATGAGCCATATAAGAGTGTCGGTCTCTGCCGAAAATGCACTCAATACAATAAAATGAGCCATAGATCAAAATAGGAGGAAAGGAATAAAATAAGAGAATCTTCTGAAGTGTCTTCGTCTGTAGTCTTCAGAAGTAGATCCGAAAAAAACCTCGGATAGAGTCTAGGGTGTCTTTGTCTGTAGTCCCTAGTATAAGTGTCCTTATGGTGACCATGTCATCCCACCGAAATGCATGGGTAACCAGCCATTGCATTCGCCAAGTGTATAGAAAAGATCACTAGGTACAAGGATCACATATGAAATTACCTTGGGAGTGTCGGGTACAACCGAAAGTGCACTCCAAGGTAGAAAATTTTGAGGCTTAAAAAATGCAAATGAAACAACCTCAGAATGACAAATGGACACCACCATTGTGTCTGTCGTGAAAAACCATTTCCAACGACTATAAATACCCCTATATTCCACCATCAAAGGGGCCTTCATCATGTGGAAAAAACAATAGCATGTCTCTCTAGGCAGCAAAATAAACAACATCGCTCAATGGCGGCATCGCTCTCAGGCGAAATAAAAAACAGTCTTAAAATTTCCCTCGTAGGGGAATTACATGAGCCAGCTAGGCCTTTTACTTCCACTTAAAAATTGTCCAATAAAACGGTCCTCTCACATTTAAAAATGTATTTAAAAATTCATAATAGTGGTCCAACAACTATTAATATCAATTTCCCCATTCACCTGTTTAGAAAAACTTTCCCTTTCCAGGAGGGAATCTTGGTGGGACCCTCCATTTTAATAAAATAATAATAGCACTTCCACTTAATAAAAAATAATTTTGGACCCATTCTCATATAAACTTGGAAGCCGGTGAACAAAAAAACACCCCCGATGGCTCCCTCCTAGTCTTCGCCTCCGACGATCGTATGTTGTGGGATACCCACACCACCAATCCCATCAGGCTCTTGACGGACCACACAGACATCATCATGGCCATCAACTACAATTGCGATGGCTCCTTGCTCGCCACGTGTGGCTATGACGATGTTTGGAGGGTCTGGTAGATCGTTACATGGCAGGGCTCTACGGTCCTGCCAAAATACAATGGTCACATTCATCGCCATTGAAAGGGGAGGCCACACACCGTTTCTTTTTAGTTTGCAGGACTGCTACGAGCCAAAATCATAGGCCTTATGTCAAGGTGAATCCTAGTGTCACAGTCTGATCACAGAGCTCTGCTCCCACCTTATTTCAAGGTGAATCTTGGTGTCACAGTCTGAACACAGAGCTTCGCTCCCACTAGTAATAAAATTAGTATGGCATGCTCGGGGTGGAAGGCATGGCTACACTTTGGAAGCAACCACAACATCTCGGTGTCCTCGAAGTCACTAAGACAGACCGTGCACTCTAATCCCTTGGTCTAGGTCTTGAGCCCCTTCACCAGATCGTAGCTGAACATCAGAAAACTCTTGATCACGCTTCGATCGAGGCCTCATGTCACCTTCCGTAAGCCCTGGGCATCATTTTCGTTATTGTTTTTGGCTCTGCGGTGCCTCAAAAATTGGTAGCTGCCATCGTCGGTGGTGCAACGGCGTAGGTAGATTGAGAAGAAGCCCATGAAGAAAAATGTGCTCAACAACACCACGATGATGATGGCCATGGGTGGATTGAACCGCGTGTTGAAATCGTAGGTTCCATAGGGATCACCACTATCATCTTTACTGCTATGATTACTGTCTGCCAAGTTGACCATGAACAACGACAAAGTAGAGCTCTGATTGTTATCGCCCAAGAGAAAGCTTCCGTTGTTCGTAGCAGAATACCCGATCTCTCCCAAATGGATTTGTCTGCTCTTCATAGCGTTATTATAACAATCAATCCAATTCAAAGCCTGCAAATTCTAAACTCTCTTCACGAAAAAAAAAAAAAATAGGGACAGTCACATTTTAACATTTTTACCATCTGGTTTCTGATCCATCAAATGATGGAGAGCATACTCCCTTGATAAAAAATTAAAAAAAATAGGAAAAAAAATAGGGGGGAGGGAGGGATTTCCATGAGGGAAATCCCCCCTCAAGGGTTTCACAGGGCAGGGAAAGCCTGCTCTGATACCAAATGTCAGGCCTGATATAAAATGAGCACAATAAGATATATTACAAATGAAACATGATTACAATACATAAGCATAAGCCTATATTCAACACATGACACTTGTCAAGAGAAACTGACAAGTGTCAAGGTGAAGGCATAGTGCACTTTAACTCTAACATATTTTACATCTTGTGGTTGCATATCCTTCAATATACATCCTCAAAAGCTAACAACTTTTTGCCACCTAGGGATCAATGAAGTTATGTGTACTACCAAAGTAAATAAGGATTATAATTCTCTCACTCTTGAAATATCCTATCACATGTATAGTTTAGGAAGTAGATATTCCTACTAGAGCATGGACTAAAATTTCTAGTTGAGGTTCCTCTTGTGCTTCAATTTTGTCTAGGCACTCCTATTATTAATGTTTCTCTTCCTCTTCATGGGGATCATCCATTGGAGATTTGTCCACATCCAATAGATATACTTTTTTTTGTACACATTTGTGTCTAGAAGAGAATTTCTCATCATAATTATAACATAATATTTTTCCTCTATGAGCTTCAATTTCCTCATGAGTTCATCACTTAATGGTTGGCAACTTAATTCCCAAATTTATTGTTGGCTTAGATGGAAATGGGGGTTGCCCCTAAGGAAATTTGGAAGTACATTGAATCCTCTATTAGCCTAGCTAAACCAATTGTCTACATCATGGTCTATGGTTTGAACATTCTCACCTCAACCTTGATATCATCCTTCAACCCACTAATGAAACAACTCTGAAAAATATTTTCACTTAAACCCCTTGTCCAATAGTCAATTTTTAAAATCAAGTTTGATATTCATGAATGGTGGATGTTTGCTTCAATTTTTGTAAGGGTCCTTATGAAGTCCTCATATTCACTAGGGATGAATCGAGTGAGTAGTTTTTTTTCAAAGTCTTCCCAGGAAAGGTTAAAATTCATAAAGTTCACTCATTAGTACCATTGAAGGGATTTCAATTAAAAATTAAAAGATGTCATTGTGATCCATAAATTTTGGATAATATTGTGAAGCTTGAAATATTAATTTTGCTAACACAACCAACCATCCAGGTCTTTCCCATCAAACTTAAAAAAAATTAATTTTAGCATTTTATGTGCATAATTATTAAAAATAGTATTGTGTGCCTCCATATCCAAAATCCCTAGACTGTCAATCCTTCCTTTAGTTTCACCATGGTTAATCTAGTTGTACACATGGGTAGCCCCTTGTTAGCGACTTTCAACATCATATCATTTTTTATGAACTCCCTTTCTTAATTTATTCTACTCATTAGCCATGTAGCTTAGAGTCTTTCATTTGATGGATTTATTGTTGCACTTTACCCTATAATTTATTAAATTTTTGAGTGAGTTATTGATGCAATTGACTCATGTATTCACTCAATTGGTTAGTTTGTTCCATCTCCCTCATAGCTCCTCTGGTTCCTCTAGCCATGGAAGTGTGATTTGGAATTTCCAAATATATTTTACTAAAAATAGAATTCTTGTTTTAGTAGTTACTATTTTTAGAAAGGGTCTCCAAAAAGTCTTTGGGTGTTATATACCAAAACAATCAGCTTGAAATGATGACCAAAATAGACTAGGTCTTAAAATGAAACTTTTTTATACCCTAATTTTTTTTCTTTTTTTTAGTCAATTGTTTTCTCCTAATCTCTTTTCCACAAAATAGAATGTTTTTTATATTGTTGATGTCCTAATGGTTACATTGGGTTCCTTTTGTATTGACTGACTATTTTCCAATAAACACCTATTCTAACAACTATCTAGGATATCAAGATTATGTTTGTTACTAATCCTGACTATATTTATAACCATCAATATACCAACTATTACAATATCATTTTGTTCTTGACTACCAATAACTACTATTGTATCATCAATTTTGTAATGAGTGATCTCCTTAGTATGCTCAAGCCTATGTTTAGGATTTAACATACGACAAAAATTGCGTTACTCTAGGCCAAGGTATGTGTACTTCCCATAGCCCTCTAATATACTACAACAACAATTGATAATGCTCGAACCAATGTTTTAGGCCATTATAATGCTTGAACCAATATTTTAGGCCACTACCCAAGGAGGATATAGTCTATATCCTTGGATGCACCACCTGCCTCTCTAATAAATATGGGAAGGTAATCTTCTCAATAGTTGTGCTTAATACACTATGGATAGATACATGGTTGAAAGCTTCTTAGCACTAAAGGTATCTCCTAAACCTAGAGGGTCTCCCTATATACTCTGTTATTCTCATAATGACACTGAGAGGGGGGGTGAATCAGTGTGACTCTTTAAAACTTAAAAACTTCAACTCTTAAAGCCAAAAAAATGAAAGCTTAAAACTACATAAAACAAATGTAACAAGAGAGCATCACACAACACAAGATGTAACGAGGTTCACCAGTTTTGGCTACTCCTCAAAAATGACTGCTTGGACTCCCGTTCAAATCTAGCCTTTGCAAAATATCAATTTTACAATCAATTTACCAACACCCACTGGAAGGAGCACCAACCCCTAATTTATCTGCACCAATAGAAAGGAGCACCAACCCCTAATTTATCTACACCAACAGAAAGGAGCACCAACCCCTAATTTATCTGCACCAACAAAAAGGAGCACCAACCCTAATTCCAAGCACCAACTTGGACTGCAATTTTGAAACTATATTTTTGACATAAAGATGCCTTCACTTATACAAGACCCTGACTGGTCTATTGCTAACCCAACCTCTCTTGCTATTCACCAAAACACCACACACACTTGTGGCTCTGCTTACTGCACTTTTATTGCCCTCTTACACCCCTCTTGCTATGCTTATTTACTGCACTCTTACGGCTCTCATGGCTCTGCTTAACGCTCTCTTACGACACTCTTCCTACCCTCATTTTTGTAGCACTTTCGCTCTCTTCAGCAGCACACTCACACTCTATATCAACAATAGTTTAATTCTCCACGTAGACCTCCTTTTATAACAAAATTGTCTCTTTGTAACTCTAGTTGTAACTCCTTTCATTTCACATATGCCACTTGTCAATTGTAACGCCTTTTATATGTAACTCCTTTTGTATATATAGAGTAGGCATTTCGTTAAACACATTACATGCAACGAATTGACACATATACCTTTACCATGACTGTTCGTCTTCTTGGTCATGACTGTTCGTATTCTCCTTAGTGACAGTTCACTTTCTTTTCTATGCATGCATGTGTTTTCACTATAACTGCACCTGTAACTGACGTAACGACTTCAGTTAACTCTTCTTATTTTATTTGCATGAATTTCTTCTACAACTACACTTGTAACTATCGTATAACTTCAATTAACTGTCGCATATCTTATTTCGGTTGGGTTCTCTTTTTGCTCATGCCAACGTGACCTGTCGCAAAATCGTGACACTTCTGCCTCTTTGTCATTTTCTCAGCTTTCATTCGTGAAAACACAACATGTCACGATATCGCGACACTTTCACCTCCTTGCTACTCTTCTCGGCTTCAACCAATGAAAACACAACATGTCACGATATCGCGACACTTTCGCCTTCTTACTTTCTCTCTCCTCCTTTAGTCGCGAAAATGCGACATGTCACGATATCGCGAAACTTTCTCTCCTTTGCTCTTTCTCTTGCCTTCGGTTCATGAAAACCTGACATGTCGCGATATCATGAAACTTTTTCTCTTGGACTCTCTCTCTTGCCTTCGGGTCGTGAAAACCCGACATGTTGCGATATCGCAACATGTTTTCTCCTTAGCTCTTTCTCTTGCCTTCGGGTCGCAAAAACCTCGACATGTCACGATATCGTGACACTTTTTCTCTCGGACTCTCTCTCCTGCAACATGTAACGAAATCGTGACACTTTTTCTCTAGGACTCTCTCTCCTGCAACATGTCGTGAAATCGTGACACTTTTTCTTTCGGACTCTCTCTCCTACAACATGTCATGAAATCACGACATTTTTTCTTTCGGACTCTCTCTCCTGCAACATGTCGCGAAATTGCGACACTTTTTCGTCCGTACAACCTTCCTTGCAATATGTCACGAAATCGCGACACTTTTTCGTTCGTACAACCTTCCTTGCAATATGTCACAAAATCGTGACACTTTTTTGTCTGTACAATCTTTCTTCACTTTGGATCGCAAAAATGAAACATGTCACGAAATCGCGACACCTTTTTCTCTCTCCTCTTTCTCTTCGCTTTGGACCACAAAAATGAAACATATCACAAAATTGCGACACATTTTTCTCTCTCCTATTTCTCTTCGCTTTGGACCGCAAAAATGAAACATGTCGCGAAATCGCAACACCTTTTTCTCTCTCCTCTTTCTCTTCGCTTTGGATCGCGAAAATGAAACATGTTGCGAAATCGCGACACCTTTTTCTCTCTCCTCTTTCTCTTGCAATATGTCGTGAAATCACGACACTTTTTCTACTTGTCTTTTTCTCTTCCAACATGTCGCAAAATCGCGACAGTTTTTCTTTTTTGCTCTTTCTCTCCGAACATGTCACGATATCGCAACAGTTTTGCTTGCTTGCGCTTTTTCTCCGAACATGTCACGATATCACGATAGTTTTTCTTTCTTCTCAACATGTCACGATATCGCGACAGTTTTTCTTTCTTGCCAACATGTCGCGATATCGCGACAGTTTTCTTTCTTGCCAACATGTCGTGATATCGCGACAGTTTTCTGCCTTGTGATTTTCTTTTGATTTTTAGTATATGGGCCACTTCTATATTTTGAAAAACCACTGTACATACTTTGAAGAACCTCTTAACTCCTGTCCACTGCATCACTGAACTCCTATCCACTGCATCAACCAATCTGTCTAACTGTGTTGAAAACAATGACAATACTGTTCCTGCACCTTGCTCAACATACTCGAGGATATGTGGGAACTCAAGCCTATATATAGGTGTTGTCTGAGGCATGGGTATTGGAGTTTGTTCACCCCTTACTTCACTAAACACTTTATGGACAATCTAGCTTAACCAATGATAATAGCTCCTCCATGGTTTTTTGACAACCCTCAACATATTGTTATAACATATTAAAATAAAAAAATGACTCGATTTTTCACAAGGTATTTCATAGAAAAAAAATTATACCTAATGGGAAAGAAATGGTAGGACAAAAATTGTTGCAGCTATAACAAAGTGTGTCCCTAGAAAGTACTCTAATATTATTTGTTAGGAACCTTCCAATTATAATAAGCACATCCACACAAATAGTACAATAAATAGCAAAATTAACATAAATGAAAGTAGTAAATTGCAATACAAATGGAAACACAACTTTAGTGAACAAAACATAATCATAATATAGAATCACTAGATTTTTTGAGGGGGCAACCTCCTTAGAAGCAAATCCTTGATATAATATGAAAAAGCTTGATATATTTCATTCATGCCCTTGCATTTTTGAAGACACCTACCAAACCTAACCCTAATGTTCAAGGATCGGTTTCACATGCAAGTGGGGACCTAAGCTAGAATATTTCACTACAGAATTAGTTACAAATTTATAGTGGTCACATTATAGGGCCTATATGTCTAGGTGCCCTATACATGTTACAATGTATTACACAATAATGCTAGGATGGGGTCATTACAAAATATTGGTAGGATGGGATCCTAACACATGTCGACTTGTTATACTCAAGGTTTGGATACCTATATTTGTACCAGATGATATGTTATCTGTAAAGCCTAACTTAAATCATCAACTTATCTATCCACAAAGCTTAGCTTGTTATGGATACACTTGATGACTCCAAGTTTTTGCTTTGCTTATCTACTAACATTTGTAGTGGTTACCCCATAAACTATCTTTTTGTCATATTCTTCATGTTATCCTTGTTCTTAGTAACTATAACTCACAAGTAAGCATCAATTTCTTATGGCCTAAATTATTTTACTTCTAACATGTTTTGCAAGAAATGTGTTGATTAAAACTCAACTAAATAGAATTTTTAATACTTTAAATAACATATATGCTTGTATCATAATTGTCTTCCTTCCATGTCATAAATTGACTTATTCTTACATTTGTGTGTAAGAATTAATCGTGTATTTTTTGTATAGTACAATGATGCTTATAGTGTAATTTGCATGTCTATAGACGACCAACTTCAAATGTTTTGTCATTCCAGCAGTGACCATCAATGCATCCAATGAAGTCATGAGATGATATTCTTCTCCATATCCTAAACACACATTATTATCAAAGTCTTGTACATGTCATGTACAAAGAGCTCCTTAGCATTTTATATACCGTAAAAGTCTCCCATAGATTGACCAAATACCATGAGTACATATTTAATTTCATAGTGAACATTACTTGTGAAACAAGAGTGGTTATAATGATCTACTACAGGATTTGATGGCTTCCCATCATGCTTTATGAACCTCCTATTTAAGACAAATGACAAGTCCCAAGGCCTATCTATCTTGGGAATTTTTCCTTTTATGACCATTATCATTTTTAAATAGCATTGGATACTCTATATTTTTCACATGTGATACTATTTTTGTTGGGCATGCTTGACAAGGTCATGCAGCTACCTTCTTTAATACATGTTAGTATCACCTCCTTTCTTAGCCACATATATAATGATTTCAAACACTAATGTCATCCCTATTGTTGGGTATGCTTGACAAGGTCATGTCAACTACCTTTTATAGTACATGTTAGGCTCACCTCCCTCCCTCCCTACCCATGCATATAAAGACTTCAAACACTAATACATCAACCCTATAGTCAATTCTAATACACTCTTCAAGTTAGGATCAATATCATTCTTATACTATCATTTTTTTTCTTATTCTTGATATTATCATAATTTAAAATTTTAATGGTCATATAGTAATTCCGATATTTAAGATTTATTATTATGTAATTTTTATGTATATACCAAAATTTTAATAATATATCCAAATTTTTTTATTTATTTTTTATTTACTATATTTTAAATATAAGTTTTAAGTAATGATAAAATATTAACTAAAATTGAATAATATGTAGTATTTAAATGAAACTTACTTTTAGAGGACAATAATATAGACATTATTATACTGTTAAAGTGATTCCTGATATTTTAATTTCAAAAATAAAAATAGAATTATTTTAATTGTCTTAGTGTACGATTTTAATTAAAATTTCACAACAACAACTATATGTACGACTTTCTCCTATCAGAAATTATTTACAATACAATATGTATAAAATTCCACAGGCAAGCTCGTGAACACTAGAAAACATTACTTATCTGAAAACTACCCCTGGTCAAGCCCGGGGTTTGTTTGGTATCCATAATGGTTATGTGAAGATTTTTGAATTTTTTTTTAATTTAGGGAAAAAAATTTGAGGAGTTGTTTTTAGTCTAAGAAACCATAACATTAAAATTATAAAATTATTAGGAACTGATCGCATTAATATTATCAATTAAATTTTAAGTAAAATTTCTTTACTTTCGAAATTATTAACAAATTTTTTAAATTTTAAAATAAAATTTAAAATTTAAATTTTAAAAAAGTAAAGTTGTAATTAATTTATGCCGAATAAAACATTAATTAAACAAACATAATTTTTATAGAAAATAGTCTTAAAATCGTTAAAAGGGTGTTTATATCCAACTCACGGAAACGTCAAATTACATCCATTTTTTTGCAATAATACGTGTCGACAATCAAATGCACACGTCGTTCTCTGTACAAAACCTCGCCGGTCACTCGAACCAATTTGTAAGGCAAACCTCAATATAAAAGCCCGTACCAGTACTTTCAGATAACACGTGTCGACAATCATATACTGCCCATACCAATATTTTCATATGGCACCTGTCAATAATCATATGCATTAATTTTCTGACGTCGAAACCTCATCCATCTTAAAACCTAGTTCAAATCATAAAAGATGCGACTAATAGTTTTAAATCTTTAGGTTAATGGTTAGCGTTTTAGGTTTTTTTTTTTTATAGAAAGTTATATAGTTTTTTATTGAAATTAATAATTATATTTTAGAAAAATAGAGTTTATTGCAGTTGAAAAGATTTGGGTGTAAGGCCACCAAAGCTGGAATAAACTCTTAAAATGGCTAGTACACAACATAATTAATTATAGAAAAATAAACTAGAATAAAAAACCTTAAAAATTGTAGAAGTGTAATTCTAAGCCTACAAAGCAAGCCATAAAGTTGTTGGAACTATTGGGTCTAATAGGTGAAATTGTTTTCGTAGACTATCTCCATCTTCTTTCCGTCGTTAAGGACTACGAGTGTCTTCATCTTCTTTCCCTTATCAAGGACTCTCTAAACCTCATAAAAAGAAGAGATCTTTAGATTTTGTTGCCTCCATAAGAATGCCCAATTATATGGATGACGGTTCTGTACGTCACTGCCATTAAGATACTCCAATACACTGTAATATAATTATTGTGTGAATCAAGAACATAACTATCTACGTGAACACTGGTCATATAAAATTACTTCTAAGAAAACCCTAATTAAATGTTTCAAAACATTTAAGTACCTTTAACTTGTTTTCAGACTATGGTTTATAATGTTCTCATACCTATTAAAAAATAGGTGTAAATATTTATCGTCTGAAATTGTAACACGATCGTGACGGATCAAATGCTTTTTTTCCACGTGTCCTGAAGTCTGTTGTCGCCGCACGGCAGCGGTTGGAATTGCGTCAACATCCGACTCCACGCCTTATTATTAAAGACTGAGATTGCTTTGTCTCTCGCGAATGTCCTGTCTAGAGAGATGACATGACCTGTGATGTTACGGTTAGGTCTTCCAACACCGGAGCTGTCATTATAGTTGTCATTATTTTTGAGGTTTTTATTTTTAATTTTTTTAATAGTAGTAACCAGACTATATCTATACAATAATTCTGCTGCTAAGGTGCACTAGGATGCATTATTACAAAATCTTAGATAATAAAACAAAGTATATAGTGGACTTTAGGTAGGAATTAAACTAATTGTTACTGGTTTAAAGTGGTGCAAATTGGGTAGTTTAATAGTAAAGATTCTCGAACTTTTAATAAAAAAATAAAGATCTCAGTGCAATTAAAATCAAAGTTCTTAAAGTATGTTTAAATATTTATATAAGAATCTCATTCTTCGTATATTAGAAATATATATTTGAAAAGAAGAGAAATATTATAGTTTGAAAAATTTAGAAAAAAATTGAATTGAAAAATTTAGAAAAAATTTGAATTGAAAAAGTTTCAATATATTTTAATGGTTTTTAAAATTATTTTTATTATAATTTTATTTTTATTTTTATTTTATTTTATTTTATTTGGTATTGATAAAAAAAGGGTTGAAGGGTCTTGACTTTTTACATAGCTGAAAAGAAGTAAAAAAAAGAAAAAGAGAAGATCATACAAATGCAAGATAATCCTATCTTAGTAAAACAAATAAACCTGGGCTAAACTTGTTGATGGAGAAGCTGAAATAATATTCCTCCCGCTATCCTTCTATTTAACATGGTTGATGCAATACTTTATGTAACTGATATAAAAATTGTTGACAATAATGTAATTTAGTGTGCTTCTGCTTTGCTCTGCCTTCTTTATCTGCTGGCTTCATTATCAGTTCTTATAATCTCTTTCAACTCCATGGAAGCATATGACCAGACCTTGAAATTCTCAGATTTAACTGCCATATTCACCATTTTATCGGTAACTTTGTTTCCCTCTATAAATATATTTCTTCTAGGTTTCCCAAGATAGTCCTTGCATCTGTAATTATTTGGAAAATGCTAGAATTATTTAACTCCTCTTTTTGAAGGGAAGTTATAATATTCTTGGAATCCCCCTCAAGAATAATTCTCCTAAAATCCAAATTCATCGCAATTCGAAGGCCTATAAGCATTGCCCTTGCTTCAACTTGATGATTTGTGGTAATTCCTATATCCTCAACCTATACAACCACTACCTGACCTTTTTCATTCCTAATGAGGCCCCCACCACCAGCATGACTCGGGTTACCTTTTACAACTCCATTATAGTTATTTTTTACCCAATCTTTGTGGGAATGTTCCCATCTAGTATCTAGTCTCACCTTATTTTATATACTCTTTCAGCCTTACCTGATATCTAACCCAAGTGGCAGGTGGATTTGTTGCAAAGTACCATATTACCGAATAAAAGAAAAAAAAAAAGAGAAAAAAGAAAAAAAGTGAAAACAAAAAAAAATGAGGGATAAAAAAATGAGAGATGAAATGATGAATATAGTTGAAAATAAAGTCAAATCTATCACCATGAACTAGATAATCTTCACCGGAGCTATAGATGCTCGGCTGGCAGTAAAGCTATGTCTAAAATAAAGGAAATGCAACATCCAAAATTCGCTTAATATTTGGGGGTTTCATATAATATCTATCGGAGCTATAGACGCTCAGCAGACATTAGAGCAATGTCTGAAGGGAATTAGGTGGAGGTATTTCTTCAAAGAGGAAATGTTCATAGCCTGAAATGTAAAATTAACAATGGAATGTTGAATGGTTTCAAAATATAATGAATCACTTTGCACACACCGAGCTGATGTTGATGATTCATATGGTTCATGTCAAATTGGTCTATTCTCATTCTCTGGATATCATTGACGCTTATAATTTTAATATTTGGGTTTTTTTTGTTTTTAGAGCTTGGTTTTTAAGTTTGAAATGTTCAAGGATATTTATCAGTAGAGTTGCCATTTGTTGTGACTCATTCACAACAATCCCAAAATTTGGGGATCCACTTGAAATTTGAAAGCTTGTTTCAAATTGTTGCTTGCGCTTATTGTTCATCGTTGTCATCATTGAAATATCAAGAATGCTTATCTTCCTTCGAATGGTCTTTTAGCAGGGTCCATTGTCAAAATTCACCTCATGATCTAGAGATCTTCAAGTGATGCTTGTATGATCATTTTGATTATGGTATTTGAGTTGTATTATTGTTGTTATGTTTATGTCAAGAGTGTTTTGTTTTGTTTGTTATTAATATTGATAGGTTAGGTTTTGTATAAATATTGTTTGTGTTATGTTATTTTTATTATGTTAAAAGTTTAATGTTATAATATTTTTTATGGTTTTATTTTAGATTGTTCTTTTATGTTATAATGTGTGTTTTGTTTTTGTAGTTGTTTTATGTTATGTTGTTTTAGTTTTATGTTGTCTTTAAATTATATGTTTGTTATTTAGTATATATTTTTGGTGTTATTTTAATATATTTTTGTTTATTATAGTGGTGGTCATATAGGTTGCATGTTTGTATGTTATGTTTAGTTATGTCTTGTTTTAAATTAATTAAATTATAAAGTTTTATAACTTTATAATTTAATATATTTAAAATTGTTATTTTATAAGTTTGTTTTAAATTAATTAAATTATAAAGTTTTATAACTTTATAATTTAATTATATTTAAAAAGGTTATTTTATAAATGTTTTATATTCTAATTAATATTTGTTTTGTTGGCAGGATTATTAAAATATGTTGAATAGAGGATGTGTTTGTGGGTTTCATGAGCATGTATTAACTTTAAATTTTGAATGTCAATGAGGAGAAATATTAATCCTTTGAAAAGACTTTATTGATATTAAGGTTTCAAGAATTCATTTTTAAAACTGAAGAGAAACTAATCAAGAGGAACATATTTCTTAGGTTATAAATGGAAAATTAGAAACCAAAGGGAAGGTTCGAACAAGTTGGAGAAAAAGAGGAAATATCGAAAGGACCCAAATAGAAGACCAAGTTGTAGAGGAAGCTACATTTGCACATGAATATAGAGACTTTGTTGGATTCATTGTAAGATCTAATATTTTGTATCAAATTCAATTTTTATTAAAAACATGCGCTATTGTGGTGTTTTTAATTTATAAGTTGATTGATATAATTTTTTAATTAAAATTTCCATAGAAGATAGCACCAGAGGATTGTGTAAAATCTGGTCTGCCTGAGTGTGGTTTTCAAAGTTGTATTTTTTTGTGCTATAGCAAGTTTGTCTGAATGTTCTATTCAAATTTATTTCTTTACCCTAAGACATTTTTTAATTTATTTGAGAAATTAAGATTTAAGATAAAAACTAGTTTATTTTATAAAATATTTAAATTTTACAACTAGGTTAAAGTTTGAATTTATCACTCAAATATTTAATTCTATAAACGTTTCGGGTGAATAAATTTCATAGAGGAGGGAATCAATGAAATTTTGATTTTAAATTTCATAAAGTTTATAAATTTCATTGAATTTGTTTTATTAAAACCCTAAGTTGAATTTCAAAGATTCAAATTTATAGAAAGGGTTGTAAAATTTATTTAGGTCAAATATTTAAGTTAATAAATATTTGACAAATAAATTTCAGAGACAGAGAAGGATTATATTAATTATTGATTTTAATATCATAAAATTTTAAAATCCATAATTTGAGATTTATTTATGTTTCTGAAAGTTCGATTTATTAAAATTTTCAATCTCAAATCATAAAGTCCAAAGTATACTAATGAAAGGATTAAATTTATTTACTTCAAATATTTAGTTTAATGAATATTTGAAAATAAATAAACATCACATTAAGGAAGATTACGTGAATTCTAATTTTCATATTATAAAGTACAAAAATTTATAATTAGAATTCATACATATTAATTATTTATATTTATTTATTTCAAATATTTGAATTAATAAATATTTGGTTTAAAATGTTATATGAATTCTAATTTTTATATTATAGAGTACAAAACTTTATAATTAGAATTCATACACATTAATTATTCATATTCTATGAAAAGAAGCAAGGATTATAAAGCTTAGAATATTCTAAAAACCCAAACATAGGGATTATAAAGTGTTTCACATTTTGTAATTAGGATTTTATTTTATTCATCATGTATTAGATCTGATTTTAAGCTTCATTCATGAAATAAATGTAAGTTTTGAATTAAAATACTTTAAAACATTCATGCAAGTTTAATATAAGGTTAAAAGCATTTTTAATCAAAGTTTGTCTTTTAAAATAGATTTGCATTCTCAAATATTACCTTTAAAAGGCAAGTTTATTCATTTTGAGGAAGTAAATTATACTGATGAAATGCAAGTAATGATTTCAAGATCAAAATATTTGTTATACTAGGCCCCTTGTTAACAATTTATTGTTATCCCTGATATGTTCTGTGCACTTAAATGACATAAATTCATAACGTATTACATAAAAAAACCTTGGAGAAACATATTTTCTTTGCAAGAGAGGATTACGATCCTAATTGTCGGGTGATATTTGTAATCGAACAAAATCACACCTCAACATTACCATGCTCATGATTGGTAAACAAACATTCATTGCACACACATTTGATCTTGAAGAAATTAGACAAAACATAATTATTTTTTTTAACATCACTAGGATGTTTACATCTTTGTTAAACAACTCTAGATTAGCCATCTATAAGCTAAAACAACATCAATGTCATTATCACATCATTACATGAGTCTTCCATTTTGCATACCACTGTATTGATGTCTCTGATTAAGTGATAATGATAAATATGGTCAAGTAAAATCTAAACTATGAATTATCATTAGTGTGTTAGTTCACTTGCATTATTATCACAATTCATATACATCATCATTACACTGTCATCCATCACATCACATACATATGCATTCACACAAACATTCACACAAAAGTCATAACACAAAATAAAATCCATGTATATATATATCACATGTACAATGAATACCTGAAGGCTATATACAATGGAGCACTAAGGCTCATATAAAAATGTGCATCAAGACACCAGCTAGCACCCATAGGCAGACTAGAAAAATGTAAAGTATTATTAATTCGCCAAAATGTAGTGTTTACAATGCTTAAATAATAGGAGAATTAACTACCTTAGAAAACTTAGGGAATAGATAGGGAAGAAGAAAAATAGGGAGGAAAGGAGGAAAGGAAATAGGAGTCAAACTCCCTACCGTCCATGCCATCCAATCTGCCCAGTCAGCTGCCATCCAAGCCATCCAATCTGCCTAGTCAGTTGTCATCCAAGGAGGTAAAAGGGTAAGGTCCAAAGCTTACCATTGTCAATTTTTTTTTTTTACCTTTTACCACTTTAACTTCCAAAATTCTCCCCCTTAAATTTGAGAGGACTGACTATACAGTCTCTCAGCTTTATATATTGAGCTTTAGCTATACCTTTGGTGAAGATGTTTGCAATGTTATCCAAAGTGTTGCAATATTGAAGCTCAACTATCTATTGTTCCACCATGTCTCAAATGAAGTGATACTTCATATCGAAATGCTTTGATCTGCTATGGTGTATTGGATTGTATGCCAACTGAATGACACTTATATTATCATAATACAGTCGAGTTGGACCACTTTGACTTTCTCCAATCTCTTCAAGGACTTTTCTCAACCATAGGGCTTGAGTACTAGCATGTGTGATGGCTATATACTCAACCTTAGTAGATGACAATGCTACAACAATTTATTTCTTGGAACTCCATGTAATTAGTCTTGATCCTAGACTAAAACAATTTACTGATGTAGATTTCCTATCATCTATATTTTTTCCCCAATCATTGTCACTGAAGCCAACTAATTTCACATAATTACATTTTTGGTAATGGATTCCAAAATCCAATGTACCTTTTACATATCTTAAGATTGTTTTAGTTTCTTGTAGATGCAACTCAGATGGACTTGCCATAAACCTTGAAACTAGAGAAAAAACATATTGGATATCGAGCCTTGTGTTGGTGAGAAACATCAGACTCCCAACCATACTTCTGTAAGTGGTCATGTCAACCTTTGATGCTCCATCATCCTTGATCAATTGGATCCCATGTCCAATTGGAGTTGCAACTGATTTGCACTGCTCCATGGAAAATTTCTTGATCATGTCTCGAGCATACTTGTGTTGACATATGAAGATCCCTTTGTTTGATTGATGCACTTCCATGCCTAGGAAGTATCGCATTAGACCAAGATATTTCATCTCAAACTATTTCATCATGGAGTTTTTGAACTCCATATTCATTTTAGTGTTACTACCCATAAATATTAGATCATCCACATACAAACAAACTATGAGAATGTCTACTCCATGCTTTAGGTAGTACAAAGTTGGTTCAATTTTATTTCTTGTGAATCCATACTTACTAAAATAGCCATCAATGTGTGAGTACCAAGCTCTTGGTGCTTGCTTGAGGCTATAAAGTACTTTTTACAATTTATAAACAAGGTTCTCATTTCCCTATTCTTGAAAGCCTTGAGGTTGTTGAACTTAAACCTCCTCTATCAAGTATCCATTCAGAAAAGAACTTTTCACATCCATGTGTTGAACATTCCATCCTTTATGGGCTGCTAAGGAAAGAACATATCTGATTGTCTCTTGTTGTGCATTTATGGGCTGCTAAGGAAAAAACATATCTGATTGTCTCTTGTTGTGCATTTATGGGATGCTAAGGAAAGAACATATCTGATTGTCTCTTGTTGTGCAACTGGAGCAAAGGTTTCCTCATAGTCAATGCCAAATTTTTGAGTAAAACCTTTTGCTACTAGTCTCGCCTTATGCCTCTCAATGCTTCCATCAACATTGTATTTGGTCTTGTAGACCCATTTACATCCAACACATTTTTTTCCTTTGGGTAGCTTTACTAGCTCCCATGTATCATTATTTTTTATAGAGGTTATTTCCTCTTTCATGGCTTCTTGCCATACATTTTGAGTACAAGCCTTATCATAGCTAGCTGGTTCTAGTTGAGCATTAGCCAATAAATCATAATTGAATACATCTTCCCTAGGATCACGGGAGTCATCATCCCCATACAATTGCAAATTTTCAAGTTGCTGCAAAACTATATTTATTTCACTAGCTTGGCTTCTAGTGAATATTCTCTGGAAATTCTGACTCAACATTTAAAAAGATGGATGATGTTGTAATGTTATTTTACCTCTTTATGGAGAGTCTCTGTCAATGTCCATCGGTGAAGAACTTACTGATATATGTGGAGAAGGACTTGGAGTGGTGGTTGAAGTACTTGATGTAGTACTCCTGTATGGGCTTGGAGGGGGTGGTGTGCCTTTGTTTTTCTTGGGAGACACCTGCTGTACCTATGAAGAATTTATATTTTTGGACTCATTATCAACAAAAATTATTTGATGACCCCATTCTCTCCCTTCATCAAAAATTACATCCCTAGAGAGTACAATTTTATGAGTCTTAGGGTTGTAGAGTCTATATGCTTTTGTAGACTCACAATACACTACAAATATACAAGCTTGACTTTTGGGATCAAGCTTCTTTCTTTTCTCATCAGGAATGTAGACTCACAATACACTACAAATATACAAAAAATTTGAAGTGCTTTACATTTGGTTTCTTTTCGTACCACCCCTCATAAGGAGTGACACCATATAAACTAGAAGTTGGACTTCTATTTAGAATGTATACACTGGTTCTTACAGCATCAGCCCAATACATACTAGTTAGATGCTTAGTATGAAGCATCGTTCTCACCATCTCAACTATGGTGTGGTTCTTACTCCCTGCCACACCATTCTGTTGTGGGGTATAGGCAGTGGTGAATTGCATTTTTATCGCACTTGCTTTACAATATTTCAAGAATGCTTTTTAGGAGTACTCACCTCCTCGATCTGTCCTAAGAAATTTTACATAATTCCCACTTTGATTCTCTACATTGTTTCTGAAATCTATGAAGCAATAAAAAATTTCATCTTTATGTTGCAAGAAATAAATCTAGCACATTCTAGAGAAATCATCTATGAAAGTGAGAAAATAATAATTGTTTTCGAGACTTTGTGTTTGCATTGGACCACAGATGTCCGAATGCACTAACTGAAGTGGATAGTTGGCTCTCCACACTTGTCATTTTGGAAAATTTGACCTTGAGTGCTTTCCCAAAGCACATCCTTCATAGACCTCCTTTTGTTCGTTGATTTTTGAAGTCCTGTCACCATAGCTTGAGAAGTGAGCAGTTTCAAGCTAGCGAAATTAAGGTGACCATATCGCAAGTGCCAAAGCACACTTGGATTTGTTATAGCTACATTTGCAAGTTGAGCTGCTCTTGGCTCACCAAATTTGAGAGGGAATAACCAATTATTGGTCATGGGGACATGTGTGATGACACGATTACAATTGTTTTTATAAAAAATGATACATTGTCCTTCATCAAATACAAGTTTGTAATTGTTCTCCATCATTTTCCCAATGCTTAATAGATTGTGTTGGAGCTTTGGAGTGTAATAGATGTCATTCAATTTATTTAGTCCTTTGGTTGGAACCTCCATGGCTCCAATTCCCTCTACTTGTAATGCTTTATCATCCCCTAATTTTATTTGGGATTTATAAGTGGAATATAGAGTTGCAAATAAATTTTCTTTGCCACTCATATGATTTGAGCAACCAATATCTAGAATCCATGTGTCATTTAGATTTTGTTCTGATTGTCCATATGAAATAAAAATATTAGAGGTATCATCTTCTTCTCCATAATTTCCATATTGACTACTGCTGCCTTGTGAATATTTTGACCAGCAGTCGCGAGCAAAGTGACCTGGCTTGCCACAGTTGAAACAAGATGTTTTGTACTTGTCACTTCCTCATCCTTGATTTCCACTTTGTCTTGGATTTCCTTCTCAATTTTTACTTCCACCTCTATGTTGATTGCCTCCTCTATATAAGTTTCCTCCTCTATTGGAGTTGCCTCCTCTGTTCTGGTTGCCTCCTCTATTTTGGTTGCCTCCTCTGTAGTTGCCTCTGCCTCTACCTCTTTGTTGTCCTTTGCCTTGACCTCTTCCATGTCCTCTTCCATTTTTTTCATTGGAAGTGAAGGCCTTCTCATCACCTTTGTAGCTGGTTGAAGGAGATTCCGGAAATCTCTCTTCATGTGACATTAACGATCCGATTAATGCATCAAATGTTAAAGTGGAAAGATCTTTAGATTCTTCTATAATTATGGCAATATGATTCCATATTTGTGGAAGTGTTAAATTTTTGTTACAATTATCTCAGGCTTGATTTACTTGCCAAGTGTAACCATTTTATCAACAATTGCTTTTACTCTAACACAATAATCATCGAATTTTTCATCATATTTCATTATGAGATTTTCAAAATTTCTTTTTAGTGTTTGAAGCCTCACCTACTTCACTTGATTACTACCTTGGAATCCATCACTCAAAGCTTTCCATACAGCTTGTGTAGTCGTACAAGCGACGATTCTAGAGAATATACTTTTCTCCAATGCTGCTTGGAAATGAGAAAGAGCAGACGAGTTGCTCTTTTATCCTTCTTTTCGTGTTTTCTTATCTGTAGCACTTAGTGTTGTCCAGTATGAGGGTTATGATTAACCCTCTTCTATTATGTCCCACAAACATCTTCCTATGAGTAGGGTCTTCATTTTTATAGACCAATACTTGTAGTCATAACCATTGAACTCTGGTATAGGTAAACTATTGTGTGAGGCCATAGTTACTAAAAAAATATTTTTATTTCACGGCTACAATATAGCACTCTACTTTTTCAAAGAAGGAAGTTAGAAGAAAGAAGAAATAAGAGATTACAAATTTAAGTCAAATCTGACTTGATTTACTCTATCATTGATTGCTTGTTCCTCTTGCTATGGGGATGCTATCTCTTGATTTATGAAATTGTATGCTACTTCTTCTTCATCATCACTTATCAATATTATTTTTGGTGATTCTTGTTCTAAAATTTCCACTAAAATACTATAGTGTGTATATTATGATTCTTGTGGTGCAGCTTGTACGGATTTCGATTGTTCAAATTGACTCCTAAAAGAGTTATCTTCAAAATCTGACTCGTACCTTGAGTCAGGATGCCTTTGATGTGCAATTGCTGCATTCTAAAGTTGGCTAAACACAATGTTGAGCCCATAACCTCTTACTTTTTCATCGAATCTCTCTACACCTTCTCTTGCTAAAATTGCACATAAGGCATGATAACAACCATTTGGTCTTATCATCAATGCCTCTTTACAATTTTACAATTTTGATCCTTTATCTCTTTTACAAAAAAAACTAAGCCTTTTAGGCTTATTACAGAATATTTCTACAATTTGTGATTCCTCGAATCAAATGAAAAATGAACCCTTCTATTACAATGAATTTCCTCTTAGGCAATATTCTCCTTCTTTTATAGTATTAAAAAAAAATCTTATATTGCTATTTAATAAATAAAAAATTGCCCTTTAAAAAATAATTTTTTTTAAAAACAACTATATTTAATTTATTAAATATAATATAAATAATTAATTTAATAATATAAAGAAAATTTTCAAAAATACTTAAATTTTTTTTTTAAACCCTTGCAGGAATCGAACCCAAAACCTATATCCTTCAAAAAATTATGCTTACCAACTCGACCACCACCGTCGATGAGAACCAAAGGCAAAGAACATCAATTTCAAGACTTTTGACTTTTGCTTTCATAAAAAAATAATGAAAAAATGTTACCATCAGGTTTTGAACCTGCGATCTGCCAGGGGTGGGCGCCTTAAGGTTGGATCCTCGAGCCAGTCGAGCTACGTGGCCCGACGGGAAGGCAAAGGAGGCTTGCCTCCTTTATATTGTCGTGACCACACACAATACAAAAAAAAATTAAAGGGACTTTAGTCCCACATCCACTATGTGATGTCGTTTGAGGTGTTTAAAACCCTTAATTTGCACAATATCACTCATTTGCATTCGAGCAATCAGTAACCACCCTTTTGCCTCCTTCTTGAGCCTGTATCTCCTCGTAATGTCGCCTGTCACATTTTCTAGCCATGTAGCCTATCTTCTGGTCTGCCACGTCACCTATTTTTTGGTCTCTGGTCTGCGTCGGCCTTGCTCTCTCCTCACCATGTGTCGATGTTTGGTTGGCTTCTCCTATGGTTTGCTCCTCCTCCTGGTATGCTCTCTGTGTGGGTCTTCTCTTGACCTTGCCTCGATTCATGATTCACGGGCCCTATCGATCTCACCTTGGTTTACATATTGCTCATCTCCTTCTACCTCAATCTACAGGCCCTCTTCGATCTCACTCTGATACCAGATGTGGTACGGTAGTTAGGTGGAGCAATAGAAAAATGTAAAGTATTATTATTAGCCAAAATATAGTGTTTACAATGCTTAAATAATAGGATAATTAACTGCCTTAGAAAACTTAGGGAATAGATAGGGAAGAAAAAAATAGAGAGTAAAGGAGGAAAGGAAATATGAGTCAAACTCCCTACCGTCTAATATACCCAGTCAACTATCGTCCAAGCCATACAATCTACCCAGTTAGCTGTCATCCAAGGAGGTAAAAGGATAAGGTCCAAAGCTTATCATTGTCAAATAAATTTTTTACCTTTTACCACTTTAACTTCCAATAATTCACACCTCCAACTCTGCCCATAGCTAAGTATTCTCATAATCCTAAGCTGCTATCACTACATATCGCTATACCACCATCTATCAGAGCTAGTCTCACTCCACCTGGAGCTCAAACCACTCCTCACTCCAACCAAGAGGTCTCTATGAAACCTCCTCCATACCACCCCCACCATCACCATCACCCCTAATATTTGGAGATTGATCTATTATAAAACTCATATGCCTCCCTTAATTACTAGATTGATGATGTATCTAATTATGAGGAGTCCCCTTGACCTCTAATGTTGTCTCCCCATCATCCCCACTACCCTCATCAACCACCTAAATAGGTACCCATGGTGGCTATGAAGTGAACCATGCATCATAGTCTCATGTGGTCCCGACATCATCCACATCTATGAGATCTATCTCTTTATAATCCTCATACTCCACCCACCACTTATCCACACAAGGTAGGCTCGACTCATCAGCTTGATGCCTATACAACACTGGAGCATCAGGTACTCCCTATCGTATCCTGAACTACCACAACACTCATGAGAACTAGATCAAATCCATGTCACTACCATATCATCCAACCACCCATTTGACCTTCCTGACCCATTGTAATTGCTCTCTGTCAAAGGTATACCAAGCATATCGCCATGGACTTCAGTACACTTGTTCTAGTGTCAACCATACCCAAAGATATATGCACTCCTAGCTACTACAACTAGGATGACTTGGTTGTATCTTCTTAGTTGCTTACCATCTCAAGACATAGGGCTGATCTCTATACCACTCTCATGGTAAGCCAAAAGGACAAGCCACACTAACATGGTCCCAAATCCATATCTACAAAAACACACTGTAGCTCAACCCCTTCTATCCCTAGCTATTAACCTCGTACAACTTTAGGTATATTTATGCTAGTAGCATAGGTGCCCATGCATACACTCAAGGCTCATCGATCATATCGAACACCAATCGAATCATGTTCCATGGAAACTGACAACTGTAGTACCTCCAACAACCACTCCATATACATATCCAAGTATATGATCCCACCACCCCTAATTGTTGTAAATGTGAACAGGGATTCACCTAACTAGGCTTAGAAAGATCCCTTTCCTAAGCCTAAGTGTGAACACACCCTATATTTGTCGACAATTTCTATCGGCAAATTCTCGTACCTTCTCTCCTAATATCCCTCCTAACGTCTTCCTATTTTCCCTCCTCCTTATCCCTCCGTGAATTCTTCTTTCCCCTTATCCCTCCAACTTCCTTATCCCTCCGCGTATTTATTTCCCTTATCTTCTCCCTCCTTATCTCCTATTTCCCCTTATCTCTCCTTTGCCGACATTCCTCCTATTCCATTTCTATATATTATGTAATTCGAATATGTTGCAAGGTTGATTGCTTCAATTAATAATTTTTTTTTTCTTTTATTGGTCCTGCATTTTTTTTGTTGATTTGACTGCGTTCGGGTTCAATATCTGGTATCAGAGCCAGACTTCATCGTCTGTCGAGCACGATTCCCGAGGCAAAGTGAGGTCAATGCGGGCACGGTTATCGAGGCACAACCAGGCATGCACCCCGAAGCAATTCACAGTAGGGCTCGAATCTCGAGGAGGATCGCAAGCAGGCTCGAGCATGCATCCCGAGGCAGTTCGGGCACAGATCCCGAGGCGAAGGTGGCAGTAGGCGGAGAACTCGACACGTGGCAGGAGTTGTTGGCAGTAGGCAGGGGCAAAATACCACCGCGTGGCGGACGACGAGTGGTAAGCAGTGGTGCGTTTGGTTCCACGTGGCGGACGACGACAAAGGTTGGTCGCGAATCGACTGCCCGAAGGCAGCCGAACAACACTGTGCAGCGTGAGGGTTAAAAACCCTCGCTGCACATTTGTGTAGTGCATGTGGGATTATCCCACGTCCATTTTTTTTTTTTAAATATCGCCCATTGTCGATATAAAATTATCGCCCTCCCTCCTATTATTCGTCGGACGCATTTGGCGTGACGGTGAAGCGGATTAGTGGCTGTGCGTAGGTCTGCGGGTCGAATCCCGCTAGGACATAATTTAAAAAAAAATATATATATTTGCCATCGGGGAGTTTTAAAAGGGAGGTATTCCCTTTTATTTTTAGCAGGGCCGTGAGGTCGCGCGGCTAAGGCGCTCGCGCAGCACTCTACCGATCGCGAGTTCGAATCGCGCAAAGGTACATTTTTTTTACAAAAAAGGTTTTTTAAAATTTATTTAATAACTTTTATATTATTTTTATTATCTTTTTTATTAAAAAATCTAATTTAAAAAGATAATTTAAAAATAATAAAAGTTATTAAATTTATTTAAAAGGAAAACCTTTTAAAAAAAATGTTTGTTTAAAAAAACTTTTTGAGAAGTTTTATGAAAAAGAAAATTAATGTGCTCATGCAATGGTAGATGTTCCGATCTGAAGGAAGTTATCATGCACTTATCTCTCTTTTGAAGAGAGAATCGCCAAAATCCTTTGATGCAAGGGTTTGCCGAACTAGTCTTCACACTGTATTTAATCAGTTGGAGAATCAGGTGATTTCTCACCTAAGAAAGCCAGACTCAGGATACGAAGCTGACTCCAAAGACAATATCTTCGGACAGAGAATTGAAGAATCCGACACTGTGCAATTTGTTTCGAATGTTCAAACTAGTGCCAGTTGTACACCGGGTGTACCAACAGATGAAGTGAGTGTGGGCTATACACCACGCTCTCCTGAGCCTGATCCTGACCCAGTGGAAGCAGAAGAAGAAGAGGAAGAAGAAGAAGAAGAAGAAGCTCAAGCAAAGACAGAAGCAGCAGATCCAGTGGAAGTGAAATCTAAGATTGTCATCATTAGCAGCAGTTCTGAAGGAGAACATAGATGCACTAAGAAGGCGAAATTTGATTTAAATTATTAAATCATATTGTACTACTTTGTATTTCTAGTTTGCCTCAATAAAAGTACTTGTTTGCTTTGAATAAAAAGTTGTTTATTCTACAATGGCTGCAAACACTAGTCTACCAATCCCTGAATTTAATGGTAGTGACTATGAATACTGGTCAATAAAAATGAAGACTTTGTTGATAGGAAAAGGTCTTTGGGATGTAGTTGAGGAAGGTTATACAGAACCAATCGTTGCTGAATGGGCAGCATTTTCTAATGCTGATAAAAAGACAAGAAAAGAAGCACAAAAGAATAATGCTTTTGCTTTATATCACATTCATGCTGCTTTAGACAAAACTATCTTTCCTAGGGTTGCATCATATGTCATTGAAACGAGATTTTGAGAATCTCAAGATGCAGGAAAATGAAAGAGTTGGAGATTACTGCGTGAGAGTGAAAGCAATAGTCGACAAAATGGTCACACTAGGAGAGGATATCAAACCAGAGATGATGGTGAAGAAATTGTTGAGAACACTTCTTCCAAAATGGAATTCTGTTGCTATAATTATTGAAGAATCAAAAGACTTATCCACATTTTCTTTTGATGCATTAACTGGATCACTTCTCTCACATGAAGAGAGATTGCAGGAATCTCCTACCACCAGTTATGGAGGAGATGACAAGGCTTTTGCTACACATGAAGGAAGAGGTAGAGGCCGTGGCAGAGGTCAACAAAGAGGTAGAGGCAGGAACAATCAAAGAGGGGGAACTCCTAACAGAGGAGGATCATCCAATAGAGGTGGAAATTAGAATAGAGGAGGACAACAGCAATAGAGAGGAAAACAATCTGGAAAAGGAAAAGGAGGAGACAAGTCAAAGCAAGTCTGCTACAATTGTGGCAAACCTGGACATTATGCTCGTGATTGTTGGTCAAAAACTTCACAAGGAAGCAGCAGCAACCAGAGCAGCAGTCAGTTTGAGAATTTTGGAGAAGAGGAAGAGTCCTCAAATCTCTTTCTCTCTTATGGCCAGACAGAGCAAAATTTGAATGATACATGGATTTTGGACACAAGGTGTTCAAATCACATGAGTGGCAAAGAAGAACTCTTTGCTAAGATAGACTCCTCATACAAATCCAACATTCGGTTGGGTGATGACAAATCATTGGCAGTTGAAGGCATTGGAGCTATGGAGGTTCCAACAAAAGAAGGCATAAAAAATGTAAGTGATATCTATTACACTCCTCATCTTCAGCACAATCTGTTAAGTGTTGGTCAAATGCTTGAAAAGAATTATAAGTTGATTTTTGATGAGGGTAAATGCACCATTTTTGACAAAAACCATAGTAATAGAATCATTACACAAGTGCCAATGTCAAAAAATAGATTATTCCCTTTGAAGTTTGGCCAGCCAGGAGGAAATAAGTTAGCAAATGTAGCTATTACCAATCCAAATGTCCTGTGGCACTTGAGATATGGTCACTTGAATTCTGCAAGTTTGAAATTGCTAACTTCACAAGCAATGGTGACTGGACTTCCCAAAGTTCAAGATAGTAAGGAAGTTTATGAAGGGTGTGCCTTGGGCAAGCATGCCAGATCAAAATTTCCTCGTGGACAAGCATGGAGGGCTAGCTATCCTCTTCAGTTAGTACATTCAGACATCTGTGGTCCAATGCAGACCAAGAGTCTAGGTAATCACTCTTACTTCCTACTTTTCATTGATGATTGCACAATAATGTGTTGGATATACTTTTTGAAGCATAAGGATGAAGCATTTGCATGCTTTGTTGATTTTAAAGCAAAAGTTGAAAGTGAGAGTGGATATTCTATAAAATGTCTTAGATCAGATAGAGGAGGAGAATACTCCTCTAATCGCTTTTTGAATTTTTGTAAACATCATGGCATCAAGAGGCAGTTCACGACTGCCTACACTCCACAACAGAATGGTGTAGAAGAAAGAAAGAATCGCACCATTGTGGAGATGGCGAGATCAATGCTTTAGACAAAGCATTTGAATAATGCATATTGGGGAGATGCAACAAGGACTAGTGTTCACATCTTGAACAGAAGTCCTACTTCGAGTTTGAAAGGAAATACACCTTATCAAGCCTGGTATGGTAAGAAACCAAATGTGAAGTATTTCGGAGTATTTGGTTCATTGGCATATGCTCACATTCCTGATGAGCTGAGAAAGAAGCTGGATCCAAAGAGTCAGGCTTGTATTTTTGTAGGATACTGTGAAAACACAAAGGGTTATAGACTCTACAATCCTACAACTCGAAAGATTGTGGTGTCAAGGGATGCGATTTTTGATGAAGGGGGAGAGTGGGGTAAGCCTCAAATATTCAGTGATGTTGAAGCCACTGATGTAGTAGCTCAGCAGGTGCAGCCACAACTACCATAGAAAGGAAAGCAGTCTTCGCCCTCACATCCACCAAGTCCATCTTTAGATTCAACTGCTTCTCCAAGTCCTTCTCCTCAACGATCAGTTAGTTCCTCACCAATGGATATTGATGTTCCATCCAAAGGTAAGAGAACTTTACAGTATCATCCATCCTCTCAGATGTTGGATAAGATTTTTTCAAGAAGATATACTAGAAGTCAGGCTAGTGAAATGGAATCTGTTTTACATAGATTAGAAAGTATGCACTTGTATGGTGATGATGAATCACAACAAGAAACCAGAGGAGATCAAGTTAACTATGCATTGTTAACTAGTGCATAGCTTGAACCTTCTAGTTTTGAGAAGGCATATACTCAAAAGATTTGGCAAGATGCCATGGAAGAGGAGATAACCTCTATAAAAAACAACGAAACTTGGGAGCTCGTGAAGCTTCCGAAAGGAAAGAAATGTGTTGGCTGTAAATGGATCTTTAAGACCAAAATTTAATGCTGATGGAAGCATTGAAAAGCATAAGGCAAGATTAGTGGCAAAGGGTTTTACTCAAAAGTATGGAATAGATTATGAAGAGACATTTGCTCCTGTAGCCAGACAGGAGACAATCAGAACAGTTCTTGCCTTAGCTGCACACAAAGGATGGCAAGTACAACACATGGATGTGAAGAGTGCTTTTCTCAATGGCTACTTGACAGAAGAAGTGTATGTTGAGCAGCCACAGGGATTTAAAGTACAAGGTAAGGAACACCTTGTTTACAGATTGAAGAAGGCACTCTATGGTCTGAAACAGGCACCAAGAGCTTGGTACTCATGCATTGATGGGTACTTCAAAGAATATGGGTTCACAAGGAGCAAAAATGAACCCACACTTTACTACCTAAAGTAAGGTAAAGATATCCTCATAGTTTGTTTGTATGCGGATGATCTTATTTTTATGGGTAGTAATGAGAAAATGAATAGGGAGTTCAAACACTCCATGTTGACACAGTTTGAGATGAAAGATCTTGGATTAATGCACTATTATCTTGGAATGGAGGTTCATCAGTCAGATAATGGGATCTTCATCTGTCAACATAAGTATGCTCAGGACATGATCAAGAAGTTTGCTATGGAGCATTGCAAACCAGTTGCAACTCTAGTTGGACATGGGATCCAACTAAGCAAAGATGATGGAGCACAGAAAGTTGATGTGACCACTTTCAGAAGCATGGTTGGGAGTTTGATGTTTCTTGCCAACACCAGACCAGACATTCAAGATGTCGTATCTCTTGTTTCTAGATTTATGTATAACCCCTCAGAGCTGCATTTGAAGGCAGCTAAAAGAATTTTGAGATATGTGAAGGGTACATTGGATTTTGGAATCCAATACCATAAATGTATCACTATCAAGCTTGTAGGCTTTAGTGATAGTGATTGGGGTAGCAATATTGATGACAGAAAGTCAACATCAGGCAACTGTTTTAGTCTTGGATCAAGACTAATAAATTGGAGTTCAAAAAAGCAGACAGTAGTAGCGCTATCTTCAACAGAAGCAGAGTATATAGCGGTTACTTATGCTAGTACTCAAGCCTTGTGGCTAATAAAAGTACTAGAAGAGATTAGAGAACAACAAAGTGGTCCGACCAGAATCTACTGCGACAACATCAGTGCCATTCAGTTGGCGTATAATCCAGTCCACCATAGCAGAACCAAGCATTTTGATATGAAGTATCACTTCATCAAAGATATGGTGGAACAAGAAATTGTTGAGCTTCAATACTGTCACACTTTGGAGAACGTTGCTGACATCTTCACCAAGGCAATGACAAAAGCTCAATTTGTAAAGCTGAGAGACTGTGTAGTCAGTTCTCTCAAATTTAAGGGGGAGAATGTTGTAAATGTGAACAGGGATTCACCTAACTAGGCTTAGAAAGATCCATTTCCTAAGCCTAAGTGTGAACACACCCTATATTTGTCGACAATTTCTGTCGGCAAATTCCCATACCTTCTCTCCTAATATCCCTCCTAACGTCTTCCTATTTTCCCTCCTCCTTATCCATCTGTGAATTCTTCTTTCCCCTTATCCCTCCAACTTCCTTATCCCTCCGCGTATTTATTTCCCTTATCTTCTCCCTCCTTATCTCCTATTTCCCCTTATCTCTCCTTTGCCGACATTCATCCTATTCCATTTCTATATATTATGTAATTCGAATATGTTGCAAGGTTGATTGCTTCAATTAATAAAGTTTTTTTTCTTTTATTGGTCCTGCATTTTTTCTGTTGATTTGACTGCGTTCGGGTTCAATACTAATGTTCACCCCCATCCATCACCAAAAATCCATCTCATATCAAACTCCTTGTCATGCTTAACTTGGATACATAACCCCTCCATTGGTACTCAAAATATGTGGTACACATCTTCTAGTGTCACCGTAATCTCCCTTATCAAGATATAGAAGGTCACCTTGTCTGGATCCCATCTCTCTACTAAAGTAGAGAGGTATCCCTCATTGTCCCTCACGAACTCAATCCATGCACACCCTACCAATCCCACCCACTCCAACCAATCCTAGTGGTACTTTTGCAATACCTTTCTCACCCCTAGTAATGGGTGAGAATCAATGTCGAGCCTCCAAGAACCTAAACTACAACACAACACAAACATAAATACACATCAATATCTTACACATTGCATGATAATAAAAAATATTGCAAAATAAAACAAGAGGGTTAGAAACGCTTACCTTCACCACTCATGTATGAGCTCCCATCACTGCATTCGCTCCCTCCATCACCATCACCACACTCCTTCAAACTTCTTCACTCTTCTTCGCTTAGATGTTGCTCCTAAAACTCTCAAATGCAAGAATGAACTAAAAATTTGCTCTTGTAGCCCTTTTATAGATAATTTTGGTATGCCCAAATGCCCCAGGTCATCTTCCTGGTGCACTCAAATTCTTCCTTGCATATGATAAGTGGTAGATGCTCTCCCACATCTGTGCATGATGTGGACACATGCCAACATTTGGATCCAGAATGCTCCTAAAGGACTTAAAGGTCCTCAAACCATAACAAAACTTCACAAAATAACCTCAAACTTCATCTATCCATTCATTACATTATTCCATTATGTTTTGTAATAACATGGATTGATTTGGACATTTAATTTTTGATTGCAACCAAAAGTCACAAAAATACCTAAATCTCATTAAAACATCTTAAAATGGTCCAAAATTCCATAAAACTATCACATTAATTATACTAATAATTCATCATACCATTTCATCACATTTTGTGATAACATGGATTGATTTAAGTTTTTAATTATGGTTTGCGACTAAAAGTCATGAAATTGCCTCAAACTACTTCAAAATATCTCAAAACAATTCCAGATTTCACAAAATCATCAAAATAACTCATCAATGCATTTACGTCTTCATTCAAATTCACACATCTTCGTTCAACATTACCACATTCACTCATTAGTGTATTTCCACTCAAAATTATCGAATTCACTTGCATTATCAAGCAAACCTCGTATCTAGTGGTTTACTCTATTCCCCCGATAATTGCAACAATTGTTTATCCATGCAATTCGATAGGATGGGTAGATCACCATAAGGATGCTGTCTCATATCATCATTCAAAATCCTCTTGTTCAAAAACAAAATATTTTTGGTCCCGCATTTTTTGAGTGAGATGGTGCTCAGACTAATTTGCTCAAAAGTTGTCATTGATGCCCTTTTCCATGGGGTAACAAACACAGATAACTTTCACTGCATCATTTCTTTTACATTGCAATAATCACTAGGGATAACAACCCACTAGGATGATTGGTTCCTCACTTTACATTCAAGAATTGCTACAGTCACTAATAGACCCCTAGGATGATTGGTTCCTTTAATTTTTTATTTTTTTGTATTTTCATCATTTTGCATTTCAATGATGCCAAAAGGTATATTTTTCAACAACACAGAATCACCCCAAACTTGGGGTAACCAAATTTGATTTCACTTTCCCACATCGAGATACATCATTCATATTCATTTACATCATTCATATCATCCACATGTCAAAAAACCATTTTTCTATTGGGGCAAAAGCAGAATCAATCATTGCATCAGTCACATCATCACATCATTCACATTCATTTACATCATTCATATCATCCACATGTCAAAAACTTTTTTTTTTGTTGGGGTAAAAGCATAATCAATAATTGCACCATTCACAATCATTGCATTATTCACATTCATTTACATCATTCATATCATCCATAATTCTATCAATTGGCTCATGAGATTCATTCTTCACTCATTTACCAATTCAGAGGGTAAGCTACAACAACAATTTTTGTCTTCAGGATCTTATTTTGCATCGAGGAAAAAAGCCACTTCACCAAACTAGGTGTCTCTTGTTTTTGCACCGCATTGTGTTTCATGCATCACGATATAAAAAGGGGCATCTGTAGACACGAAATCCTTACCACTTGTCATCTATACATCATCAAATCATAGTCATTCATTATATATATGGATAAATATCAGCTACCCATCACATATTAATCTTGACCATTCATTTAACATGATCCATGCCACTTATCAAATCACAATATCATCTCTTCATCATGTTTTAATCTCAACCGTCCATTGGTATTGTTGAAACTCTAACATGTTTTAAGGGTAAATTATAAAATATGATTCAATTGTATGAATGAAGATCGAAACATTTTTGAGAGGTCAAGATCTAAAAGTATTGATCATCCATCATTTTGTAAACCCTAGCACTCTACTAACACATTCCCTCCTTGTTGTCGCTACATCCATAATATCCACCACTAAAACCTCTGTGAACCAAATCGAATTCTGCAAAGCATCCCCCCACAACCCCCAAATGCTCTAGGGTATTCCTTGAATGTTGTAGAGTATTTCCTAAATGCTACAAGGTGTTCATCGTTCACTAGTTTGCAGTCACCAAATCCTTGGATGCTCGTCGATATTCACACATTACTAGATCAAGTCATCAGGAGCATAGATCCAACAACTCAGGTATATTTCAACAAGATATTGTATTTCATTGTTTTACTTATGTTTTCTATATTTGTGCACTTCATTTGGCAAGTATTTCAGCTAGGGTTAGTATTTTACACTTTCATGTTTTAGTGGGACTCACATTGTGGAGGCCTCGTAGGTGTTAATTTATTTTGATCTATTTGTGTGTAGGTTATAGGAGGAATTTTTAGTGATGGCTATTGCAGCTTCGAGTGGTCCCGCAAGGATACACAAGCCCACTCACACTTGTTTGGAGTGAAGATGATCCAAATATACCAACATTCATTTGAACGAGGAATTTAAACCATCTAATTGTAATAACTGTATCAAAGCAAATATTGTATTGTAACCCCTGATTTAGGGTATATCTATGTATAAAGTGGAGATCCAGGCTCCTCGAGTTTATAATAAATAAGATCTTTCATTTTATGTGTAAATTGTTATCTGCTTTGATAAATTGCTTTTATTGGTGTTGGTCAATTTCGCTTTACACTAGTATAATGCAAGTTATGATTAGAAAAAAATGTATGATCTAATGTGTATAAAGGAGATGTCAAATCTCTTTGAAATACAACCTAAATTATTCTAATGCCTTTAAAAGGACTTAGAATAAAATAAATAGGTTTTATAAAATGCCCAAAGAGATTTGGGGCTTTTTGTAAATTACACTTGCATAAAATGAAATTGCGATTTTGAAAGGAAAACCAAGCATGTGAAGTTAAATTGTCATGTTTTCAGAGTACTTACCTATAATTTCCCATGTCTAGATTTTTTGTTTGTAATTTTTCAAGAGTTGAATTTTCTACTTTCTAGGTTCTCAAGTCTCCTTGCAATCCTCAGGTTTGCACCTATCCTTGCAAATTCGTACAAGATGGATTTTTCTTGCAAATTTGAGACTTGAGTGTAGGATACCTACTGCGAGATTGGTTTTTATAGAATTTCCTACAACAAAGAAGACAACAAATAATATTTTATGAGAAAATTTGTATCTTGACAAGTGACAACCGAATTTGAGAGAAAAAAGTTGCAAGAAGGTATAAACCGAGTTTTGCAACTAACAAAAAAAAGTAAAGAAGAGCAATTTCACCTTATGAGCACCATTTTGGAAGGGGGTTTGGCCTATGAAGGTAAAAAGGTATGTGAGATAGCAATATCAATAAGGAGTATTATTATCCCCTAATTTACTTACGATTTGAAAGGTCATTGTTGGTTGTGTAGAAATGTATACCTTGCTATCAGTGATTAATTTATGGAGCACTTTACACATTTGCATGTGTGGTTGTGAATCAAGATGGTTTATGGGTTTGCACGTGTCCTTGAGAATCTAGCTCATAGACCAAAATGAATTCCACCTTGATCTTGAGGTGGTTTTTACGGATTCTAAAGTTTATGTGCTAGTTTTGTAGTACCTATAACATAGAAAAATAGCCAAAATGGTAGTTAGTTAGCTAGCAAGCTAAACAAAGAAATACAATTGGTGGAAGTCCCATTGGTTATGCTAGAAATGTACATATGGAAAACATGTTTCTTTACATTAATATTGAAAAGGGGTTACAAGAAGTATCCTTTTAAAAAGTGCCTTTGAAGGCTACAAAATGGGTCTTCTTAAAAGGGGTTATGATTGCTAAAATCACATATATTTTATGCAAGTTTAACCTATTTTTTATTTTCAAACATACGTAAATGAATGTGGTTTTATTATTATTATACCTTATTTGTACGATGTAAAAGTAAATTTGATTTATAATGTTAAAAGTGATTTGTGCCTATATTTTACAAAAAATGTGCAAGTTTCTATATATTTTGGTAGATAAATGTTGTAGGAGTTTTATAGGAGATGTTATAGAAAAATATAGGCTATACGTCAAGTATTGATGAATGAATTATGTGTAAGACTGCTAAGAAGCAGCGTGGAAGTGCACTATGAAAAGGTGCTACAAAAACTTGGAAAGCATCTGCAAAAACCTGTAGATTTCATAAATTTGTTTCGTGTAATAAACATGCCACATATGCTACAACTTGGTCAAATTCCATGTGGGTAGTTGGAAGAATCAAACATGGATGATTTCAAATACCACATGGGTAGTTGAAAGAATCAAACATGGATGACTCATCATTCTTTATTTGGGATGATCGCATATAAAGTTGTTATGAGATTTGTTATAAAGTTATGTTTATGCTTATAATAAATATGTCCTTTCCTAAATAAAAGGATAAATTTATTGTACTAAGTCTAAATTAGTGATTATGTTGTTACGTAGCTATTGTACTAAGTCTAAATTAGTGATTATAGTGTTATGTAGTTGTTGTACTAAGTCTAAGTTAGTGATTATGTTGTTACATATTTTTAGAAGTCCAATCTAAATTCATTCAATGCGTAACAAAAGGAAGTTGAAGTTTCTATTGTAAGAGCATAATTTAAAGCTATAAATTAAAAAGCTCTCCATGTTAGAGAGGTCCATAGAGATACATAGGAAATAATGGAAGAATATTTATACAACCATTTTACATTGTACGAGTCATGCGGATTGGAATAAAAGAATATAGTTAGCATCATTTTCTTTCTCCTATGAGTATGGTAAAATTGTTCTTTGTCTTCTTTATGTTTTGCTTTCTGTTGTAACTTTCATTTATTTCCTGCACACATAAATTATGTAGCATTAGATTAATTTAAATAAAAATATATTTTCGAAGTTAAAATAGAGTAGAGAAAGGGGAGGAGGTTAATACTAACCTTGAGGAGGCAGGGCCTACTTCGAAAGGTTAGTCCCTAAATATCTTCCCCCCAAAAACATGGTAGATAGAATTAGAACATAGGGTAAATTTAGAACATAAATTTTATTAAAATTGCATATCATAAAACTATAGAATACATTAGATAAATAATGCATTAGTAAATTATTATGTGGATCCACATTAGACTAAGTCATAATTGCATTAAACATAATTTCACTTCAATTTCATTTCTTGCAAACTTTTATTTCCTGCAAATGAGACTAGGGAAAAGGAATAAAGTCAGATGATTAATGATTACGGAATAATTTATACGAGATTGTATGTTCTTTAAATCTAACCTATATTAAACCGAATTGAAAAATTTAAATGTAAGCAAATACAATTCAACATTTTGGCACTATTTTCGAGGAGAATAGTGTCATAATTTTTAATCAAAGACTATTGTACTACACAAGAAGAGAGGATTACCTATATGTGAAAATATGTACAAGAGGCCTTGGTGTGCATACGGGTTAGAGTGGCACAAGAAGTTCCAACAAACCCCTTTGTTCGACGTTGCCAGGTTCTTTTTCTTATGATCGTTTTACTGCTTTCCTAGTTAATTTTGATTTCAACAAATTTTCAAAGCATTGGATGGTTGTTATTTGCTTACTTAGGTCTAGGTTCTATGACCTATGAAAACAATAAGCAGGTGTGATTGTGTGACAAAATCATACTGAAATGTTCCTTACAAATCAAGAAGTAACAACAATTTAACCTTTTAATTTCAACATTTTATTTTAAGCAAAATTACTTTTCAAGCAACACTTTACTTTACTTTACTGTGCTAATATTGGTTGTACAAATTCATTGACTGTGAATTGCACTTGGTTTTAGTAGTAGTAAAGTTGTTTTAAAATAGAAATTTTATTTTTCTCTTGTTGTGCTAAGATTGGTTGTACAAATTTATTGACTATGAATTGCACCTAGTTTTAGTGATAACAGGATTATTTTAAAATAAGAAATTTTGTTTTTCTCTTGTTATGCTAAGATTGGTTGTACAAATTCATTAGCTGTAAATTGCACTTGGTCTTAGTGACCATAGGATTGTTGTAGAATAAGAAATTTTATTTTTCTCTTGTTATGTTAATATTGGCTATAAAAATTCATTGGTTGTAAATTGTAGACTTGGTCTTAACAACAATTTGACTGCTCTAATTTTTTCAAAAAAACAAAACAATAACAAACTGTGAAAATTGAAAAAAGAAAAGAAGTAAAAGTTGCTAAATGGTATTAAATAAGAACTTCTCTTTTCTATCCTAAGCAACAAAACATTACCTACTAAATAAATTATTGCTTTATAATCTATTATATATATTAGGTAAACAAGTATAGCCATTAAAGAGAATGTAGTATAATTAGTCCTCTTGTTTGGAAAAGCAAGGCACCAGTAAATAAGATGGATGAAAAAAATATTTACACCACTTGGCAAATGAAAGAATATTATCATGGAATAAGATCACTCTATGTTCTTTAAATTTGCTTCCTATGTTTCAATGATGGATTTGTACTATCTACAATGTTTTCATATTATTATTCATCACTCTTCAGTCTCAATATCATTCTGAAAGGCTCCAAAGGAATCACACCCTTTTGGTAAAATAGAGAAACTACTACCACATCTTGCATAACACATCGTAATCTAAACAAAATCTAGGTATTTTAAATAACTCAACCACCCCTAGTGTTTTAAGCAACCTCCATTGAAAATTGAACAATCCTTAGGTGCCATAGGTTGTTCCTGGTCAATCAAGTTTCCTCTTGGACCATGCATATTATAAAAAATAAAAACATTGTGAAGTCTGAGAAGGAATAACTCATGAGTTACTATTGCCATAAAGTGAACAGTTTCCCCTATTCATCCAATTATGCACATGGTCTAGAAAGCTAAAGAATTGACAAAAGGACAAGCTCCCCCTTCACCCTTAAAAAAAAAATTCCTTGCTCCTCCTCAAAATGAGCAAGTATCCCAAAAGAAAAAAACCCTTCTCTTTTCCAAATATGAGCAATACCCCAAAAGTAATAAAAATCCCCTTTGCTCCAATACAAAATGAGCATAGTCCCAAATAAAATCCAAAAATCCAATAAAAAAAGGGAAAGGAGCTTGAATCCCTAGAATTATTAGTGTTTCAAAAACCATTGGGTGATCCTCATTATAGTAATGGGTTGAATGAAACCTGCCTGGAAATGGGGTAGCCTTATGTGTGGCAACAAGTTTGTCACATAAGAGACCTTTTTTGTACAGACCTATGGATACTCATAGATGAGCTATCTTGTTGGCATAAGTTACAAGTGATTAGTTTACCCTTACTCATAATGGGAAATGAACATGCATGGCACACACAAATGGTCCTAGAGAAATTTGAAACCGCTAGGACAACCTAGATATCCTATGAATTTGCAATATGAATAGATGAGTTTGTTTGAGAACACTAGGATGTTTGAGTCTTTGTAAAACATCCCTAGAACATTTATACCTAAGGCAAAAAAATTCATAAGCAAGCTTCCATTCCATACCACCATTGCATTCCCACACATATCATAGTATATTTCATCCTACAAAATATGGCCTGAATCCCCAAAGCCTTATTATTCACTTGTAGGGATAAATTAGTAAGGATAGGATTGCAATTCCCATCATGACTTTGATAGAGTGTTTAGAAATTTGATTCCCCAAAGCTTTGTGCCCCTATAAGGTCAATAAATAAATGCACATTTCTATAAAAAGGGCCATCAAGATGATACCAAAATGACTATCTTATTTCTCCTCTTCCAAAATGGGTTTTGAGTATGCCTAAACCTTTGATGAAGACCTATTTTATAAACCAAGGTATTGATGATTGATATCGGTTTAAAATTCATTATTTTTCTCACATAGAACTCCTTAATGAAGCTAAAGGAAGTAGAACAAGAAAATGATATTTTTAGGGCATTAGAAGGATTTGTTGTTGGACCATGGGAGTCTTTTATTAAAAGGTCAAGGAAGACATTAATATGTTTTGCATAACATCTTTGCTACTGGAAATAAACAATTCCATTCTAAGGAGACTCATTATCCTATAAACTCATTTGATGATCTAGCTTGCATAAATAATTGGTATATAAGAAAATACCCCCAATAAATATATAAATAAATAAATATATATATACTTATAAATATACATTAATATTTCCCATAATATAAGTATTTATAAATAAATAAATAAATCTCTCTCCTTGTCTTATTTTGGCTATATAGCCAAAAATATAGTTTGGGGGGAGGAGTGAAAATTAATGTAATAAGTCTATGATACAGTTTGGGAGAGAAAAAATAAAATGGGAAAAAATCAGGTAAAGTATTCCTACGTCATGTAACTAGCTTTCTGTAATTGGTTTCTGAAGTTGTTTTTTGTAGATAGTTTTCGTATATGGTCTTTGTAAATATTTTAGTAGCGTGTTTCTGTAGACATGATGCATGACAATTTTCTAAGTATTGGCTGGTAGACTCACACATGATTAAGGACACGTGTCAAGGTAAAATAAAACAATGCAAGATAATAATTATTAATTCTTATTTATAAAGGTCTTGACATGAAAAAGGAAATTCATACGATCATTTAAAGATTTCACTGTGAATACCATAGTGCAAGATTCATCCAATCAATAATTATTTTATACAAAGACCTCAACATAAAGGGATAAATTCAAGGTATGAATATTAAAAAATTAATCGTGTGATCTATGGGGTAAAAAATAAAAAATAAATATGTGGATTCAACTTTAGAAATCGCACGTAGAGGATGGTCGAGATTCAAATTTGGAAATTGCGCACAAAGGGTTCAAACGATCGAAGGGAACAAACATCAAGTTGATGGAAAATATAAACTATGTACACATTATAATCATCAAGAGCACAACTTGGAGTTGAGTTGGAAACCATTGAAGGAATAACCATAGCATGGGAAACAATGTGGATGCCTGAGAATGATAGAAGAGCATAAGAATTCCTAGGAAATGCCACCTGTGCACGACATGAGTGCTCCAGTTCATATGGAAAGGACATGAATAAAAAAAGTAGGGTAAGTCATAGGTCTTCCACATAATGAAATCGAAGAGAATGGGTAATGAGCAAAGTAAACTTGGATTGTAAGAATTATCAGGAGCCGGTGATAGCAACATGACAATGCAAAACTACAAAAGGAAACTTATCGAAGGTTTTAATTACATATTGAGGTAAATATTTTATCAACCACCATTATGAACCAAACCGTGAAATAAATATATTAAAAAAGAAGGTATTTCAAAGGTTATTGAAACTAAAATTCAAAAATTAAAGTCTTTTTGGAAGTTGACGTAATGTGAATTATCATAATAACACCATGTATCAAGAATAGATGGTAGGACGACAACCCACCAAGACAACGAGACAATCACTTCCAAGATAGGGCCATCACTATTGGAAATATACGCAAGTTTTATTGTCATTGATGTCAAGAAGTCAGTACTAGTGAGCATCAATTTCAGTGAGCAACATCAGTTTCAGGTTCCGTAATCAAGTGCAAAAGAAAGTTTCCTCCCAGGTGGTCAGATGAGGTTTAAAGGGCAAAAGGAAGGCCCAAGAAAAATAATATTATAATAATTTATTATAATATTAAAGGTGCAAGACCCAGAGATTTAATTAATTATAAATTAATTATAATAGTTTTATTATAATTTAATTAACTTTTAAAGTTATTAAGTTAATTGTAAATTAATTATAATTTAATTATAAGTTAATTTATAAATTAATTAAACTAACCCTAAATATAGGGTTATAAAGTTTATAATTTGAATTTTTGAATTATTGCCGACATCATCGAAGACATAGCCTAATACATATAAAAGGGGGTAAAGCTTTGGTAAATATCCCCATCCGCGATCAAAGTAATTGTGTGTGCATTGAAAAAGAGAAAGCGATCGTGTGTTTTGAAAATTGAGCATGGCAACATATAGGACAAGGAGGAGAGCCTTTTGTTTTATATCCCAAAGTGCTCTATAGTGCAACTAGCAGCAAGGGAGGCACCAAGTCATTGGTAAGCATGAGGTGCAGGGATCGAATCTTGTGGGTTTGCATTTTGTGAAGCGGAGAAGGTTTTGTTGGAGAAGTTTGTGCGCTAGGTGGAAAACAAAGGAAAGGCATTAGCCTTTTCCTTTGTCTAGAGGCTTGTAGCCCATGTGGTGGGCGCACGTCTTGCTAAGGTGCTTGGAGTGGTGAGGTTAGGTGTTCGAAACCCATCGAAAGTATTTTGCTGGGCTAAATAAGGTATGCACCGATTTTTCTCTTGCTAAGGTTGTAATTTCGGAGGTTGCTTTGCTGTGAAAAATAAAGGTTGATTAATTTTTTTGAGGGAGATATAAGGGTATTAAAAATTAAATATTTAATTTTAATTTTTGGTGATTAGAGTTTATGAAGTTGGAGATTATAAGGTGTATAAGGACTTTGCTATACTTGTTGTTAAGTGTAGTGTTATGGTGAAATTATTAAATTGAATATTGTGAGTTTGGAGATTATAAGGTGTACAAAAGGATTTATTATTTTGTATGAAATATAATCTTTGAGAAAATTATTTTGTGGAGATCTTGAGAGAGGTTGTGGTAACCTAACCCTAGTGTTGGTAAAGAAAATTTTGATTGTGGTTAAGACAGGTTTTGAAGACATATCTCCATCAAAATAAAAGGTATGGGTAAATCTTCCTTGTGAGAAAATTATTGTTGGATTGGATGTTGTGAATGCTAAGTTGGAGTGAAAAGGATTGTTTGGAAAGCATTGTTGAGTTTGATTGTTAAAGGTTTTTATGAGTGAGAGTTGATGATAAAAACCTTATTTGATAAGCATTGTTGGAAATATTGAGTAAGCTTTCATATGCTTGAACTAGGGTTTGTGAAAGAACATGAGTATCATTGTTATGTGAAGTTGTGAACTATCTTGAACTAGGGTTTGTGAAAGATCATGAGTATCATTGTTATGTGAGATTTTTTGATAAGCATTTTTGGAAATAATTGAGTGAGGGGTTCATATGCTTGGACTAGGGTTTGTAAGCAAGGATGTATTTCATTGAGTGATTAATTGAGTGGAGTTGATTGAGCCTAGTCAAGTGGAAGTGTTGAAGTGATAGTTCTAATTCTGTGAAACAAATTGTTCTATATTCTAAATTGATTTGAAAAAGAGATTGAAAGTGATTGAGCATTGTTGTGAGTGTGAAACATATTGAGTCTCTAACAATTCTCTATATGTTTCTGTGGTAAAAAGAGAGATTGAAAGTGATTGAGAATTATTGTGAGTGTGAAGCATATTGAGTCTCTAATAATTCTCTATATGTTTCTATGAGATTGGACAAGTTCTAGTGAGGACTTGTTGAGCATATTGGACAAGTTCTAGTGAGGACTTGTTGAGAATACTTGAGGCAAGTCTTTGAGAAGACTTATTGAGCAGATTGGACAAGTTCTAGTGAGGACTTGTTGAGTAGATTTGAGGTAAGTATTTGTGAAGACTTGTTGAGGATATTTGAGGTAAGTCTTGAGAAGACTTGTGGATAGATTAGTGTGAGATTTTGTGGAAGCTTACAATATATATTTGAAGATAGAGATTGAGAGCATATTGGACAAGTTCTAGAGAGGACTTGTGGATATATTAGTGTGAGCTTTTGTGGAAGCTTACAATGTAGATTTGAGACAAGTCTTTGAGAAGACTTGAGAGTAGAGTTGATTGATTGATTTGTTCAAACCTTGAGTTAAGGTTTGGGGAAGATCTAGTAGAGTTGATTTGTGATTGAGTCAAGATTTGTGTTAAGGCTTGAGGATAGAGATTGAGAAGATTTGTGCTAGACCGAAGGACTATGTTTAGTGCATATTTGAGGATAGAGTTTGGTATAGATTTGAGGATAGATTTGTGCCAGACCAGAGATAGATATTGAGAAGATTTGTGCTAGATCGAAGGACTATGTTTAGTGTAGATTTGAGATAGAGCTGAGAGCAAGCTTTGGAGGTGATAGAGTATAGAGGATGATAGTCTCCAGTGGATAGAGGTCCATTAGCTAGGGTAGTGAGGATAGGTCTTCTGAGTGAGGACAAGAGTCTTCAGTGGATAGAGATCCATTAGCTAGTGCAGTGGAGGTAGCAATTCTTCTAGAAGATCACCAACTAGAGCAAAGGAGATTGGTGTCTCCTATGGATAGAGATCCATGAACTTGATTAGGGGATTGGTGTCTCCTTTGGATAGAGGTCCATAAATATTGTAATAGGGAAAGGTTTCCCAAGAGATTTGTTGAGAAAATTTTAGTGAAATATTTTCTCCATGGAGTAGCCCACATTGGGTGAACCACGTTAAATTGGTGTCTCTATTGTGTGTGGTGATTTGTGCATTGCTTTGATTACTATTGTTGATATTGCTATTGATACATTGCATAATATTGATTGGGAAAGAAAAAGTAAAAATTGGTCTTATATTGTTCACCTCCCCTCTCAGTATAAGCTTGTGTTCTTCAATTGGTATCAGAGCGGGTTCCTTCGAAAGAGTTTAACAACTTGAAGGAAAATATTACAAGAACACAAATGGATTCTAAGAGTGGATCCTCAGATAATTCAGCACCAGTGTTTGATGGAAGTGATTATGTATTTTGGAGTATGAGAATGAAGATTCACCTGATGGCACTTGGCAATGAAATATGGGAAGCAGTTGAAAATGGATACACACCACCAACTACTCCACCTACAGATAAATATGGTAAGCTTCTACATCATTACAATTCAAGAGCAATGAATGCAATTTTGAGAGGTTTGCATAGAACAAAGTTTGTTAAGGTTATGCATTGCAAATCAACAAAAGAAATTTGGGATAAGTTGCAAGGCATATATGAAGGAGATAAAAAGGTCAAAAAGGTAAAGTTGTGAAATCTCAAGGGAAAATTTGAAGATCTAAAAATGAAGGATGAGGAAAACATTAGTGCTTATCTACTTCGTGTAGATGAGGTTGTTAACTCCATGCAAGGACTTGGACTTGAGGTTCAAGAATCTGATGTTTGTGATAAGATCTTAAGATCACTCCCAAAAAGGTTTAGTGAAAATATTTCAGCTATAGAGGAATCAAAATATGGTGATATTTTGACAAGGGATGAATTACTTGGAATTCTTACAGCTTTTGAGATGAGAACAAAAGAGGAACCTAATATCTGGAAAGAAGCAGCCTTCAAAGCTACTAAGAAGACAAAGGGTAAGAAGTCAGATTCAAGCAATGAGTCATCCAGTGATGAAGAAGCAAATTATGGTAGAAGGAACAAGGATCCAAGAAGATTTAAAGATGCAAAATCTGTTAGATGTTTCAATTGTGGAAAGTATGGTCACTATGCAACTGATTGTCAAGAAGCTAGAAATAGCAATGATGAAGAAAAATAGGATCATAAGAATAGGGAATCAAAAAAATACAGGTACCAAAAGAAAAGTAGGGATGGTCAAGGCAAGCAAGGAAAGAAGTTCTTCCAAAGATAGAAGAAGAGTTTCTATGCAGACAAGGCAAGTAAGTACTCAAGTGATAGTGATAATAGTTCCTCAGATAATGATAAATATGAAGTTCTATTTCTGGAAAAAGAAAAGGAAATGGTTAGGAAAAGGTCACCAATAATCCTCAAGTGTTTTAGATGTGGTAACTTTGGTCATCTTGAAGATAGTTGTACAAAGAGTGGTTTCAGTTTCAGTGATGATGAATATGAAGATACACTTGAAGGACTAGAAGAGAATCTTCTAATGGCATTAGAAGAAGAAGGAGGTGATCCTATAGAAGACAAGTCAAAAAAATGATGTTTTCAAAGGTAAACAAATAGAGGAAGAATCAGAAATAGGAGAATTTGATCTTGAAGGTGAACTTATTCATGCCCTTGATGCATTAAAGAAGGTAAGAAAGCAAAACTCCCAACTTAAGCTTCAGTTTCAAGAATGTGATGAAGAGAAAGGAAAGCTTATAGAGGATCTAAATAAGTCAATGGCTAAGACAAGGAAGTTTAAAGATAAGTTAGAAGCAAAGGTCTTAGAATGTGAAAGGTTAGAACATGAAGTGGCTCTACTAAGGGAAGAAGTAAAAGAGTCTAAGGATAGGTTACACAAGTTTGGAAGGAGCTCAAAGATTGTAGATAAGATGATCAAGGTACAAAGACGATCAACAAACAAAACAGGTCTTGGTTTTGAATAGGTACAAAAGAAACAAGGAGAGGAGTCAACCTCAAGTTCTAAAGAAGAAGAAACTTTAGAAGAAGAGAGTGTAAGAGAGAGTGAGACTTCTGAGGATGAGTTGGACAACAGAAAGTTCAACAAGGAAAGGAACAATGCACAAAAGAGGAACAGATGGAACAGGAACCAACACAGGGTAAAAGAGACTAAGAGACCAATGAGGTCAAGGCAAGGTAGTTTCAATGGATGATGCTTCTCATGTCATAGGTTTGGGCACAAAGCTTCTCAGTGTAGGACACATGAAAGATAAGAATATGGGAACTTTAGAAACAAGTAACTTTTTCAAGGGTATTGCTACTCTTGTAATCAGTTTGGTCACAAAGCAATGAATTGTAGGGTTCATGATAGGAATAGATATGGCTTCACCAGAAGAAATCCCAAGATATTTGCACCTCCAAGGAATAATAACATTAAGTGTTATAAGTGCAATAATGATGGACATACAACAAAGTGGTGTAGAGCAGAAATTCCAGAGACAAGCAGGAATAGGAATAGTCAGAGGAATTAGAAGGACCAGATGAGAAGGAAAGTGGACAAAGGTAAAGATCAATGCATGTTGGGAGTAGAAATACTCCCACCCCAGAATTAACCACCTCAAGAGGAGGTGGGGGAGGGGCTAAGCTAAGAGTTTCATTCTTAGCCCCGAGCCCCAAAGGTGACCCTTTGCCATTGATGTCAAAGGGGGAGAGATTTGAGTAAGGGGGAGAGATTTGATTTAAGGGGAGAGCATTGAGTCAAGGGGAGCAGTTTCCCAGGGGAGCAGAACAGAAAAAGGTTAAGGAAATGGTAAAAGATAATTGGGTTGCCATCAATGATAAAGGGGGAGATTGTTGGAAATATGAGCAAGTTTTGTTGTCATTGATGTCAAGAAGTCAGCACCAATGAGCATCAGTTTCAGTGAGCAACATCAGTTTTAGGTTTCATAATCAAGTGTAAAAGAAATTTTCCTCCCAAGTGGTCAGATGAGGTTTAAAGGGCAAAAGGAAGGCCCAAGAAAAATAATATTATAATAATTTATTATAATATTAAAGGTGCAAGACCCAGAGATTTAATTAATTATAATAGTTTTATTATAATTTAATTTATAAATTAATTTAATTAACTTTTAAAGTTATTAAGTTAATTGTAAATTAATTATAATTTAATTATAAGTTAATTTATAAATTAATTAAGCTAACCCTAAAGATAGGGTTATAAAGTTTATAATTTGAATTTTTGAATTATCGTCGACGTCATCGAAGACATAGCCTAATACATATAAAAAGGGGTAAAGCTTTGGTAAATATCTTCATTTGCGATAAAAGTAATTGTGTGCACATTGAAAAAGAGAAAGCGATTGTGTGTTTCAAAAATTGAGCATGGCAGCATATAGGACAAGGAGGAGAGCCTTTTGTTTCATATCCCAAAGTGCTTTGTAGTGCAACTGGCAGAAAGGGAGGCACCAAGTCATTGGCAAGTGTGAGGTGCAGGGATCGAATCCCATGGGTTTGCATCTTGTAAAGTAGAGAAGGTTTTGTTGGAGAAGTTTGTGCACTAGGTGGAAAAAAAGGAAAGGTGTTAGCCTTTTCCTTTGTCTAGAGGCTTGTAGCCCACATGGTGGGTGCACATCTTTATAAGGTGCTTGGAGTGGCGAGGTTAGGTTTTTGAAACCCATCGAAAGTATTTTTCTGAGCTAAATAAGGTATGCGCCGATTTTATTCTCTTGCTAAGGTTGTAATTTCGAAGGTTGCTTTGCTATGAAAAATAAAGGTTTATTAAAGTTTAAAGGTATTAAAAATTAAATATTTGTTTTTAATTTTTGGTGATTGGAGTTTATGAAGTTGGATATTATAAGGTGTTTAAGGACTTTGCTATACTTGTTGTTAAGTGTAGTGTTATGGTGAAATTATTAAATTGAATATTGTGAGTTTGGAGATTATAATGTGTAAAAAAGGATTTATTATTTTTTATGAAAGATAATATTTGAGAAAACTATTTTGTGGAGATCTTGAGAGAGGTTGTGGTAACCTAACCCTAGTGTTGGTAAAGAAAATTTTGATTGTGATTAATACACGTTTTTGAAGACATATCTCCATCAACATAAAAGGTATGGATAAATATTCCTTGTGAGAAAAATATGGGAAGGAATTCTTGGTTGTGGTATATGCTATTAATAAATTCTAACACTATATCAGGATATCAAGTGTTCATCCACATAGATCATGCTGCTATTAAATACTTGATGAATAAACCTCTGGTTAGTGCAAGAATTATTCTCTAGTTAATACTCTTGCAGGAATTTTATATCACCATAGTTAATAAACCAGGGAAGGCTAATGTAGTAGTAGATTTTCTATCAAGATTGCTAAACACAAACACAAGGGAATTGGTTGAAGATGCTTTTCCTGATGAAAAATTGTTTGCTATTTTTGTACAATCTCCATGGTTTGCAAATATAGCTAATTACTTAGCTACAGGAAAAATTTCTCTTCACTTCACTCCTAAAAAAAAGAAACTGTAAATCAAGCAAAGTGCTTCATTTAAATGGATAGGAGGTCTACTCTTTAAATGCAATCCTGACCATGTTCTATGTAGATGCATATGCAAATATGAGGTATATTATATCTTGCGTGCATGCCATGATGAACCATAAGGAGGGCATTATTCAGTAAAATGTACAATTTGGAAGATCTTAGGTACTGGTTACTACTGGCCATCCCTGCATAAGGATGTGAAGAAATATGTCAGACATTGTGATGCATGCCAAAGAATGGGAAAGCCTACCTATACCAATGAAATGCCATTGCAACCTCAAGTAGGTATAGAACCATTTGAAAGGTGGGGGTTAGATTTTGTAGGACCTATTGACCCACCTTCTCAAGGTAAGGTGCATATTTTGGTATGTACTGATTATGTGACTAAATGGGTAGAAGTGCGAGCTTTTAAGCATGCACGAGAAGAAAAAGTTATTGATTTTCTGTATTCACAAATTTTTCTACATTTTGGAGCCCCCCACACTATTACCACAGATCAGGGACCTCAATTTACATCAAAGGTTGTTGAAGCCTTCACCAAACTGTATGAAATCAAGCATAGGAAATCCTCACCTTACCACCCTCATGAAAATGGTCAAGTTGAAGTAAAAAATCAAGAATTAGAAAGAATCTTAACCAAAACAGTAGCTTCCCATAGGAGGAATTGGATGGATAAACTGCCTAAAGAAATTTGGGCTTACAACACTACCTGGAAATCTACCACTGGATTTACACCTTATGAATTGGTTTATGGTAAAAAGCCTCTTTTGCCTATTGAATTTGAATTACTAACACTTTGAACTACTTTGGAAGTTGGTATTGATTTGTCATAGGCACAAGCGGACCAAATTTTGTAGCTCAATGCATTGGATGAACTACGAATGGATGCATTGCACCAGACTGAGATGATTCAAGCACAACGAAAGTTGTGGCATGACAGTCACATTCAAAAATGGGAATTTTAGCAAGGCGATTGGGCTTTGTTATTTGATTCATGCTATGAAGATTTTCCTGGGAAGTTACAAACTAGATGGCTTGGACCTTATCTGATTGAAGAAGTGTTCGAAAATGGAGTTGTTCATCTTTCACCCATTGATGATTCACAAAGAAAGTTAGTGGTTAATGGGCATCGTCTCTGGATCTACCATACACCACTAACTAAGGATGAATTTCTAAAGCAAGTGGAGCAATTGGATGTACTCATGTTGGAAGAAACCAATTCTTCCACAACAACTACAACAGAATAAAAGAAAACAATTGAAAAAAAAATGAATAATTCAGAAAGTGAAAACCTCCTAGGAGGCACTTCTAAATTGGCTTACATGAAAACCGGTTGTCCGACATGTTTGCCTTGTCAGATTCACAATCACTGTCCCATATTTTCTCATAATCATTGTTTCACCTGTTTTTAGACTGCGCCTGTCTTATTCAGTAGAGGAGCCAGCTGGTAGTCAGCAGGAACAACCATCTGTACAAATGTAGATAAGTGGTTAAATCAGGTATGTGCCCTTTACATTTTAAACATTGTAGATATTTGGTATGTAGTGTGTAAAGTCACTAATTAGTACATAAAGCATTCATAAGGTTTGATCCATAAGATATCCATCTGGTCAATGAGAGATAAAACATTCTAGGTTGTCTTAAGGAGATGAAGGAAATAGATAAAGTTGAAAATATTGTAGCTTGTGCCAGAAAGAGCTTCGAAATAATGTGATTCTTTGAAATGAGAATACTATTTAGCTTCAAAATGATGGAAGTTCCGAAATGAGACTATTGCTTCTAAATAAAAACAACTTCAGAATGAAGAGGGTTTGTGCTCCGAAATAAGGAAGGATTTTTTACCTTCGAAATAAAATAATGTCACACTTCAGAATGAAAAATAAACTCTGGAATGAGCAGGGGCAAAGGACGAAATGTCACGTGGCATAAGAGTGTTTTTAATTTCATCATTTGGAGTTGGAAATAACAAATCAGGGCATGCATTCCAAGTTGTAGATGGGAAAGAGATCATGGGGAACCGTTGCGTGCTTCACGATATGTGAAATCATTGGCACATGCAACAAGGCACTTTGGCAGAAGGAAACTCTACACGTTGTACATGATGAAGCCAACGATTAACTGCCACCTCAATAAGTCGTAACCATTTAATCACAAGTAGTAGAAAAAGATAAATCATGTTCCTATAGGGAATAGGAGTCTGCCACGTGACGAGTAAAAGGGGATTTAATTTTTCAAACACTCCGACACGTTTCAAAGCTGGTTCCTACGCTGAGAAAAATTAAATTCCGTAGCCAAAAACATTATAGCCCCTACAGATGCAAATTGTTTGATCCAAACCCGAAAATGACCTACTCTAGGAGGTTGAGAGAAAATAGAGCACAAAAAATTGAAAATGGGGGGAAAGAAGAATAAAATTGAGCCAAAAAACGTAGATTGTCTACATGGAGATCCTGGGTCGCTACGTATCTTTACAAAAGGAGGATTGATGCCATTTCTACATAAATTCGATGGACACTCTAAAGGATTGGTGGCAGAATTTGCACACACTCTCAGGGACAACCAGGCTCACATCAATGGCATGACAATCTAGGTAACACCGAAAATCCTAAGCCACATTACTGAATTACCTCTACAAGGGTTACAGATTTTAAAAGTTGGTAAAAATGCCCTAACTGAAATAGTTAACCAGTTTAAGGAAGAAGGGGATAAACCAATTGAGTTTTTAATGAACAATAATGTCTACAAAGGGGTAAAAAGAACCAGTTTACAACATCCTTGGGAGAATGTAGCAGTCTGGGTAATCATATTTTTGACTTGTGATGGGCAATTTGCCATTTTATCTGGACACCATATTAGAATTTTAAACCATTTGAGGCATGGTGGTTCAAACCTAGAATTCAGAATAAATATCCCTCTGTATTTATACCAGGAGTTACAAAATATGGCCAAACGATACCAAGCAGGGAAAGGGACTCCTAAACACCATGGGCTCATTAAGCTAATTTGTAAACATCATTTTAGGGGAAACCCTAGAAGTTTTGATAGGTTTTTCTCTACATGGAATGAGTTGGAGGTTGAAAGCCCTAAATCTGAAGAAGAAACAAAAGATAAGAGCCCTAAAAACCCTAAAATTGAAATTGAATCCTCTGAAAATGAAATTCCCTCTTCACCACAGGGACCTCCATCTTCTAGGACCAGGAAGCAAAGAGAGAAATAATCTAAGGTTGGTCCTATAAGAAAAATAAGGAAGGTTACATTTTCTGAAAATGTAACTATTTTTCCAACACAGCCCACTGAGCCGCTTGGGAGTTCAAGCAGGGAAGAGCAGATGGAGAAGGAGACACCTGGAGCAGACTCTGCTCCAGAATTATCAAAATTTGTTCCAAAATCCCCTAAAGAGGTCAAACACAAACAATCTACTGTAGGGTTGCGAAGGTCCTCTAGACTTCGAAAACAGAAAGCAATGGAGGAGGTAGAGGATGTAGAGGCAGTATCACTGTCCCAACAAATAAGTGTAGAGCAGGAAAAAGATATTGATACATCTGTTGAAGTTATGTTGCAGGACAAAGTGCTTGTAGATGAGATTGTAGAAAGTACATAAGAAGCATATATAGGCACAGAGGATGCAAAGGTAGGCACAACAATTACAGACATAGATACAACAATGCCTACAATGCATATCCCACTTGTTGATTATTTTGATTCTGAAGAAGAGCCCATAGCAGAGGAAGAGAAGGAAGATATACAAGAATAGTTGCGTGCCACTAGAAGTGTCATTAGGACATAGATGGGTTGGATTGAACAAAATGAAGCCTCTATCAAAGAGAAGGATAAATTTATTGTTGATTTGCAATAGGAGGTAAATGAATTGAAGGCTAGATTGTCAACTCTGGAGCAACAGTCTACAAAATCTGAACCTGAAGATGAGTTGGCCAAAATTCTATTGGAATTAGCAGAGGAACATAGGGAGGCAGCCCTACCTGAAGGGGGATCACCCATCAGAGGAGTAGAAATAGAAGAGGCAGCAACACAAATCTTCCAGCAGGATGTAAGTATGACAGAACATGAAGATTCAAGGGCTTCTGCAGAACATGAGGAAACACAAACATCACAAGCAACAGTGGATGCCAATGAACAAGAGGAAGTACAGGAACAGGTAAATGTGCATTCCCCTCAAGTTTCTGTTGAATTGACTACATCTGGTTCACCTCAAATTAAAACAATAGAAATTGGGGTGCAAGTAGATTTACTCCCTATTGACATAGCAGAAATTGGCATACAAGTGGACTTACCTCCAAAAATGCAACCAATCATAAGGCCCCCACAGACAGTTACACTACTAAAGTATAATGAAGATATAGCACATTGGATGCTACAGTGTCAACAAATGGAGGCACAAATTTCATCTCTGAAACCTTTGAAACAGAAGTTGGATGCCCAAAATGTAGACATAACTAAATTACAGGAACAGATACAGGATATGTGCCAAATTGCAGAATGTTTAGTCCAATGTAGAAGACCAGCAAGGTTTTATAGTTTGATCTTGAAGGAAAAATATCTCTGTTGGCAGGTAATGAGAGTTAGTTCTAATCTTCCCTACAAGCTAGACACTGTTGAGGAATTTCTAGAAACATTTTGGCATAGTCCAGAAGAACAGAGGAATTTACTTTGTGAGTTGTTTCTGCATAACTTCTTCATACCTGAGAATGTGACATTCTTGCCACATATCTTCATAGGAGATATCCAATTGAGAGCTTTCATATCTACATTGCAAAATCAGATGCATTGGGAGGAGGAGAAAAAGGTAAGCAAAGAAATGGAGTTGAAAGTTGAACTACTAATAAGACCTTCCCATGCCAATTATAGGACCTCCATAAACCAACATTTCACTATGATGAGGGAGCAGAGAATCAGAGAAGTTTATATAAGCAATATTACTGATTGTGTAATGAGTTTTTAGGTCTTTTGTAACCAGCATTTTAGTAATGCTCTATCAGCTTGTAAGAGCAGGTGGGGAGAGTTGTCAATATCACTTCAAAAAAGGGAACCTATCTCGCCCAACAACTTGTTGTGGTCTAGGAGAAGAGCAGAGGGTATAGTGCAGGTCATCCACAAACTAAAAGATCATTGGATAGGTTTGAGATATAGGTTACCAACTGTTATAACCCCTATTCCATATTTCTTTGATAATGATCCCCAACCAGATGAGCAGTTCCAAGAGTGGCTCAAGAAAATATAGACAATCAGAGGATACTATCAGGTTCTAGGGCAAAACTGAGTTATCAAGAATGGAATATGGACATAGATCTTTGTGCTGTTGTGGCTGCACAAAATGCATGAGGACATGCATTACAATAGGTTGGGGGAAATGATGAGGCCAAAAATTGCCTCATTCATAGACCATTTTTGGATATTTCATAAACTATTTGATAGACCTTATGCTATGTTTTTATGCTAATTTTGATGATGGAATGCATTATGTATTATTATTTACATGTTTAAATGTTCAGGAGCATAGTACTCTGTTTTGACCATTTTTTGCATTTTTTGCACTATTTTAGCTGATTTACCTAGAAAATAAATATTTATTTGAATATGTAATAATGTATGTTGATATGTATTCCATTCTAGGATCATGTTATTTGTTTTCCTTACCTTCTAACTTGTTCAAATTGCAAAAAGGTACCAAAACCTATTCAAACTGGTATGACTATGCAGAAAACAAAATTTGACCATACAAATTCTAGCCAACTATGCATAAATAGCATGGCTTGGAATTTGTCAATGCCAACATGTAAAACTTATGGAATTAGTCTTCTGAGGACTTAAGAAGACTACCTAGCTGGTCAAACCCATCGTCCTGAGCAATTGATGCATGGATAAGCGTCAAAACTGTTACACTGCCTGATATTCCGGAGCAGCTCCGGAATGAGTGGAGCAGGACCAATTTTGGTCAAAACTATCAACAGAACGGTCAGAAAGGTGGCAAATGGTGAGATAAAGGTGGATACAGCTGTATGAGGGGTTTTATCACCTCTTCCAACACATTTCTCCCAATGGATATGCCCCAACAAGGAAAATGGATATGTTGTAGCAGAACAGTTTCCTGCATTTCAGGAAGACAACTCCAGAATAGTTGTTGAATCCCTGAAACGCAACAACAGAATGAATCAGCATATGTAATAGAGTAGTATAAATAACCAAGCTCCCATATTGGTTGAGCATAGGGAAATAGGGATAGAGAAATATCAAGATAGATAGATGTTTTCATAGTTGTTTCAGTTGTAACAGAGCAGTAATTCTGCAGGATTTCTCCTGCATTGTTGTGATGTCATGTCATAATCAATAAAAGGTGCAGTTTCTCCATTCAATTTAGTATCTTGAGTGGATGTGTGAGCATTAGGTAGTTTAGAGCAGTCTTCTTGCCTTCTTCTGGATCAGGGAGCAAGGGCCACTTCCAGGCCCAGGAGAAGGATCAAATTTTGACAGGTTTTCTGTTCATTTCTTGCTACGACAGATTAGCGAAACCCGACAATTTCCATTTCATGTTGCTAACTTTGTTGTGTTTGTAGATGCATGTAGTATTAGTGCTATAGATTTATGTGCATGGTAGTTGATCACCTAGTATAGGATTTTAGATCTTACAACACTTTTGTGTTCTTGGCATTTCCTACAGCAGTTGATTCCCCTATTTTCAGCAGTTGTTTCCAGTTCTTGGTATTTCCATTTGTGTTAATTGATTTCCAACTGTTTCATTTCTGCAACATTTTGATTCCTATATTTTTAATTTTGTTAATATAATTAGGATTTACTTTCTGTAAAGTTGTTATTTCTGTCATTTCCATTTTGCAAGCATAAATAGGTTTCATTCCTGTTATTTCTGATTCTGCAAGAGTAATTAGTTTCAATCTTCTGCAATCTTTCTATTTCTGCAATTTTGTTTCAACAAATGTAATTAGGAGTTCAATTCAGCTCATAGGATTAGAGGTGACATCAGAAAACTCCCCAAAAACTAACCTGTTCCACCAATAAAGCCTATTTCCTGAGTGAACTGATCTTCAAGTTGCTTACCTCTGCTATCGTATACAACCATTGGACACCGCCCTGGATTGACAATTATAATGATTAAATGATGTGATTAACGAAACTCATCATATGAGAAAAAATCGATGACCAATCAATTCAATGGTTGACACTAGATATATGGTAGCACATATTTTACTTAAAATATTGAAGAAAATACATAATTCATGCATTGATTTCTATAAGCATTGAATGAGTATTTTGTAATAAATTTATTTTTAGAGCACATGATTGGTGGAACTTGACACTCTTAAGTATCAAAGTAGTAATTCTACATTAAAGGAGGAATTTCTCTCTCAAATCCATAGATTCTAGAATTACCTAGAAATTAATTTCTTTTCAGCTAAAAATAGAGCTTTGACTATGATGTGATAAGGAGGGTATTTAGGAGTTATTACATCATATCCCATATGAGAATTTAAGTGGCATAGCTATCGCTCACATGTTATATGCATGTAGTATAGGATAGACGTAGTTACACGTTTAGATGAGATATTATTATGCTTGAAATATGCATATAAGGATTTAAATACCTATTTCTCATAATGCTATAATAAAATCTTCAAGTTCTAATAGGCCTAATCTCTTAAACTATAAGTCAACATGCTACTATTTAAATTATCCCAACTTTTTTCAAACAAGATTGTAAGAAATACATCAAGGCTAAGTACCTTGTTTAAGTGGAATAATAAAATAACCTCATGTAACTCCTTCATAGAGATATTCCTCATCAAGTTTTCATTATGCCCTTGTGTGATAATTGATGAAATATTTTATGAAGTCTTACATATACCTCATTATTGTGCACAAATTTTGATAAAATATCTTTAAGATAATTAATTATTTCTTCCTACTATCTTCTTCTTCCTTAATAGTTCTTCTATTTGGAGTTGAAAAATTCACGATCCTTTAAACCTTGCTTCATCTCATCAATAACATAACCATATGAAAGAAATTAGGGTCTTAGACCTATGTAGATTAAAATCAAAATAGCCTTAAATGATGATTATTGAGTAGATCACATCTCAAATGAATGAGTTTGTGATATGATCTTATCCATGATAAATTGTCTAAAGAGATTGTATACTTTATTTTCAACCTTATATTATATAACAAATGTTTATCAAATATTTTTATTATATGAGTTTGCCTAATATATCTATTATCTAATGTATATTGAAAGCTTTAATAAATATCAATCTAAAGTACATTTAAATTGATAAATAAAGCAAAATATTCAATTAACTTAGATGATCCCATATTACCAACCTTCATTTCCAAAAAAAAAAAAAAAAATGTTAAAACACCTCCAAAAATCCATGGATCATAGTTATGCAATAATCATTGAATTTGATATAAATAAATTGAGGTCCCTTCAACATCTTTCACAAGGATTAAGCATAGTTTGAATCATATATATTTGTAGTCCCAAATTTGATATCCCCTCTTTTATATTATAAAAACTAATAATCCACTTATTTTTTTATTTGGTTAATGTGAGAAATCCATGTGACCAATGCATAGGATTGGATAGTCTCCTCCCAACCATGACCCCCGTAAAATTGAGAGCTATATTTATCAATAGGAAATTTAACACACCCACTCCTTCACACACTCACGCACATGGCAATTTACTTATTTTTTAATTCTAACCATTATCTATCCCATTTGTATTTGTTTCATATTGTTACCTCTTAAACTTTTATGATAGAAAACTGTGAAATAACCCTTCAATTTTTTTTAAATACATCCTTACCCCAATTCTTGCTCAAGTTTTTATATTTATTTATAATTTTGTTTTTAAGTGTTATTTAATAATAACTAATAAACCGCATCACACTTATTAGCGTGATGTGACCCCACGGTGGATATATATATATAAGAAGTATCTACTCAATAAATAAAATAATAATAACTAATAAAAATATAAATTATAAAATAATAAATTATTACACATAATTTTCACTCATTTATTTATTTTTTATAATAAAAAAAAACAAAAAAATATTAAAAAACATTTTTTATATAATATTAAATAAAAAGTTTGATCACGAAATCCAAATTTAAACTGGCATATAAGTCTTTTATTAAAAAAATAATTGTTTTTAATAATTTAATAATAAAGTTTTTTATATAACATAAAAATACATGAAAAATCTAAATTCATACGCAAGTTCAAAGCTCTCATTTTCTCTACCAACAACTCAATAACGTAAACTCAAAGGCAATATATTGAAAGCCTCTTTTAAGCTTACTGGTCTTCAAAAGCTCTAATTTTCTCCTACCAACAACTCAATAACGTAAACTCGACGGCAATATATTGAAAGCCTCATTTAAGCTTACTATCGAAGACGGAAGAATAGTGTTTGCAACATCCATTTATAGCAGGCCTGAAAAGGTCAGGATTTATCTTATTTTGACTTTGATTTAGATTAATTAATTAAGAAGAGGTTGAGGATTCTAAACACTTACTACTGGTATGTAGTTTCCGATTCTTATTTTGACTTTCTTCGAAATGATTCAATTTGATTTGGAAGCAGTATTGGATTTCATGTTTTTTTAAAGGTAAAGATCTATCCTATCAGAATTTTCTTTAATATTGTAATACATGACAATTTTTTTTTTTAATAATATAAGAGATTTGGTTACAGTTATTATTTTTAATAATTGATTAGTGCAGGTTTCAAACAACAGATTGTTTTCAACAAACCTATCCTTCTGGTTTTTGTTGACTCCACGGCGTAAATCTGACGCCCACTAAGAGGATTTGAAGCAAACTACTTATCTTTCCCCAGGTTTGAACCTAAATCTCTTCTTAGTAAATTACCAACCACTCTTACACTTATATAAATCTGTTTCCGTTTGTCTCACTATTGCTATGACTTGTTAGCTGTTCTGACTTCAAAGCATTTACAATCACTTTGTAAATTTTCCCAAAAAAAAAGTTTGACAATCTTTAGCATAAGCAATAAATAAATTAATGATTTTGAATGTTTGATTGGAAGGACCTACTTTGGAATCCGATCTGATAATAACTTGCACGTCACAGCTCGAAGCGGCTGGCCTTCTTCAACATCTCATCGACGTCTTTGTCGCCTCACATCGGCAGTTCAATTCGCGTCCGCTACGCCTTATTAATATAGAGTCTAGACTGCGATTATACATTGCTTTCAGACATCATCAACAGAACAGACGCGACGAGATGAGCTGTGTTGTTAAGGTTATATTTATATATAATAATTTAAGCTAAACATGGTTATATTTATATTTTAGATGAACAATTAATTTAATGATGTTCGTGAGGTTAGTGGATTGATAAGCTCCGGGCGTGCCCTATGCATAGCTTAAAATACCCCATGCATGACGACTGTACGAACTCTATCATGAGACAGATGAGTTTTTTTGAATAAGGTTGGAACCCTGCCTTGGTAGTTACTACAAAAATTGTGATTGTAACCAATTCACCTAAAAAATAATTTAATGAGTTTTGAAATTAATCTAAATTTACAAAAAGGTAAAATTTTAATTTTATAGGTGAACTTTAGCATTATAAAAAAATAGTTGATTTTTTTTTTCAAATAAGAAAATAAGGTTTTCATTTACATTTGAGCCAAAATCATTGTAGAGCAACTGTAAATGAAAAGGAATTATATCTAGATTTAAAACTTCCATATAACATAACTTAAAATAATATGAATTGCTATTAAAAAATACCATAAATAAATCATGATATAATAAAGGTGAGGCTTACTTTCACTTCATACAACTAATTAAATAAGAATAATAATTACATTCTTCATCACGCTAGTTTTTATGATGAAAATAAAACTAGCTATATATCATAAATTCAAAAAATTACCAAAGTTACATTCAAATTCTACATCATAGGTTGTCAACTACTCCTTGTATGATGTCACTAAATATGTGAAAGGTCCACACATCTTAGAGGATAATTTTCAAACTAGACTAGAATTTAATATTATATGCTTAGAGTTTACAAATTTTAAAGTATTTGAAAATAGACTTCTCATATGGCTTGTATTCTCGGGATGTTCACTTGCCTATTTTATAGAAATATGTTTTCAATAAGAGAGAACTTGTTAGGTTGGAATGTGATATCATTCTTGGTCTCATTACTTTGAGTCTAATTTCAATAAGAGAGAATTTTTTAGATTGGAAAGTGATGTCGCTCTTGGTTTCATTACTTTGAGTCCAATTTTAGGTTTTGTACTATGAAAGGAACTTGGCCTATACGTAAATAAAACAACATGAATTAGAATACTATTAGTTTTTCCTCATATTGAAATGTTGCATATATTTTTTAGGATTCAATACCTACTTCCTCTCATTCTAAATTGAGGTCATGTTCTTCCCTTGACACATGATAGGACCATTAAAACAAACAATAGAGTAAGACCTATTATCAAGATATAGGTGATATAAAACTAGTTATGTCATAAATTCAAAAAATTACAAAATTTACATCCAAATTATACATCATAGGTTTGTACATCATAGGTTGTCAACTACTCCCTGTATGATGTCACTAAGTATGTGAAAGGTCCACACGTCTTAGAGGAAAATTTTCAAACTAGACTAGAATTTAACATTATGTGCTTAGAGTTTACAAATTTCAAAGTATTTGAAAATAGACTTCTCATATGGCCTGTATTCTCTCGATGTTCACTTGCCTATTTTATAGAAATATATTTTCAATAAGAGAAAACTTGTTAGGTTGGAATGTGATGTCATTCTTGGCCTCATTACTTTGAGTCCAATTTCAATAAGAGAGAATTTGTTAGATTGGAAAGTGATGTCACTCGTGACCTCATTACTTTGAGTCCAATTTTAGGTCTTGCACTATGAAAGAAATTTGACCTATATGTAAATAAAACAACTTGAATTAGAATACTATTAACTTTTCCTCATATTGAAATGTTGCATATATTTTTTAGGATTCAATACCTACTTCCTCTCATTCTAACTTGAGGTCATGTTCTTCCCTTGACACATGACAAGGCCATTGAAACAAACAACAGAGTAAGACCTATTATCAAGATATAGGTGATATAAAACTAGTTATATATCATAAATTCAAAAAATTACCAAAGTTACATCTAAATTCTTCATCATAGGTTTTCAACTACTCCCTATATGATGTCACTAAATATGTGAAAGGTCCACACATTTTAGAGGACAATTTTCAAACTAGACTAGAATTTAACATTATATGCTTAGAGTTTACAAATTTCAAAGTATTTGAAAATAGACTTCTCATATGGCTTGTATTCTCTCGATGTTCACTTGCCTATTTTATAGAAATATATTTTCAATAAGAAAAAACTTGTTAGGTTGGAATGTGATGTCATTCTTGGCCTCATTACTTTGAGTCCAATTTAGATAAGAGATAATTTTTTAGATTGGAAAGTGATGTCACTCTTGACCTCATTACTTTGAGTCTAGTTTTAGGTCTTGCACTATGAAAAGAACTTGGCCTATATGTAAAGAAAACAACATGAATTAGAATACTATCAGATTTTCTTCATATTGAAATATTGTATATATTTTTTAGGATTCAATGCCTACTTCCTCTCATTCTAACTTGAGGTCATGTTCTTCCCTTGACACATGATAGGACCATTGAAAAAAACAATAGAGTAAGACCTATTATCAAGATATAGGTGATATAAAACTAGTTATATATCATAAATTCAAAAAATTACCAAAGTTACATCTAAATTCTTCATCATAGGTTTTCAACTGCTCCCTGTATGATGTCACTAAATATGTGAAAGGTCCACACATTTTAGAGGACAATTTTCAAACTAGACTAGAATTTAACATTATATGCTTAGAGTTTACAAATTTCAAAGTATTTGAAAATAGACTTCTCATATGGCTTGTATTCTCTCGATGTTCACTTGCCTATTTTATAGAAATATATTTTCAATAAGAAAGAACTTGTTAGGTTGGAATGTGATTTCATTCTTGGCCTCATTACTTTGAGTCAAATTTCAATAAGAGAGAATTTGTTAGATTTAAAAGTTATGTCATTCTTGGCCTCATTAATTTGAGTCCAATTTTAGATCTCGCACTATGAAAGGAACTTTGCCTATATGTAAATAAAACAACATGAATTAGAATACTATTAGATTTTCCTCATATTGAAATATTGCATATATATTTTAGGATTCAATACCTACTTTCTCTCAGTCTAACTTGAGGTCATGTTCTTCCCTTGACACATGACATGACCATTGAAAAAACAATAGAGTAAGACCTATTATCAAGATATACGTGATAGAGTGGAAGCTCACTTTAAGCCTTCCACTAAAGGAGAAATCAATTGGGTATTGGAATTTCATATACATCAAGGGTTAAATCTACTGGGGAAGAGTATATAATAAGAGATAAGGGAAAAAAGGCTAAACAAAGATTCACATTATCTTCATCATTCCATAAAGACATACCCCAAAAAATTGTTAGTTATAAAAAATATTATTCAATCCTTAACATGTCAATGCATTCTATGATGATTAATAAAAACTATTCAAAATGGAGAAACTGCACTCTTCCAATGATGGTTTTAATTTAATTTACCATGAACAACTTGATTCTAACAATGTTAATTTGCTTCATTCTATTGGAATTTATAAGAATTTTAAATAACCAAATGAAGTGTAGCATTCACCACAAATCATATGCAAGAGAATAAAGAAGCAAAATAAAAATATCATGTAGATAAAAAATAACAATATAGAAATTTGAACTACGAAGAAGAGGTAGGGGCCTTAGGCACCTCCATGATATAACAATAGTATAGATTATATTGGATTCAAACACTTTATTGGCATATTGTCTAGATATATCCATATTTATAAATAATAACTTATTCTAAACCTTTAATCAAATTAATCATGATTAATGCATCTATTTGACCATTAATTAGAAATTGACATGATAACAACTAAGATAATTTAAGATTGCATATTATTGACTTTCCATACCCTAGCTATATCTACAAAGCAATAGAATAATTAGAAAGCACCAATTAAATAATATTTTGAATACAAAATATATAATAATAGATTCTATTATCTATATAAATCCCTCATTTGACTTATGGAGATAGTCCATAAGGGGCCAACGAGTAAATAATAGAGAAAATATAACAAGTGGTAAAATAAAATAGAAAAGTGGATTAAAACACACAATAATAAAATTTCTCAAGGTGTCTACAATGGGCCCTTAAGATACAAAGATAGGCCCCACTACCAAAACCTTGAAAAATAACTTAAGAATGAAAAATGTGAATATAATAAGAGGATCTTGTTATATGGAGACTAAAATAAAGGGACACATAGAAAAAAAATTCAAACATGAAAAAGTTTGTATCAAAAAAATTTGTGAAAATAATGTGAAAATATATAGGTCAAAAAGATGTGTAAGGGTCTTAATGAATGAGACATACAAAGAGCAAATGAAGAGAATGATTAATCAAGGCCTGCATAATATAAGCTATTGATAACTATGAGAGAAAATATTAATCTATTAAGCTAAATGAGAGGATATACTAAGTTCTAATAACACGCTAATCGAAAAAATGGAGGGATTGTTTACGTATATAATCTCCAATGTCAATGTACAAAAAAATATCAATAGCAATATATATTTATTTTTTTTCCACGCAAAGAAAGGATTCAAACTCCAATAATATCCAAAGTCTCTCCCATTAGATATTAATTATCATGCTAGGTAAACTTACAATATCCAAGAAATTATTTCTCCCCACCATCCCCCTATGGAGGCATGATTAAACAACTAGGAAAAAGTTATTGCATAGAAAATATTATCACAATTTTACTGCTACATGAAAGTATCTAAGAAAATTCTATTTTGTATCATAAAAGTTACTTTTATTATTCATCAAATAACACCGCAACTAATAGTATTGTATATATATTTCTAAATTTTCTAGTCAAAAAATTGCTAAAATTCTTAACATAAATGCATTCATTTATTGATTATGACATCTAAATAATAACTAAAAGATCCTTTGAATTTTTATTCTATTCAATCTCTTCATTCAAGGTTATGGGCTCCCTCTAATCATCATTATGTGGAGCTTCTCTAACTAGCATATCAACAATTGCATTTTCTCATATCACTTGGAAATAATCTCTTAGTATATCAATGTCCCTTATAATCATATTATATGTCACTCTCTCCATAACAAAGAAGCATTAAATATTGCATTTTTAATAAAAATTTTAGATCCTTGAAGATGGAATTAGTGTATAGAACATTATGATAAGTATCATGACATGAAACCTTTGAATACATGTGATCATCATTATAGTGAACTCCTCCATTCCTACTACTTTTGATGTTATCCTAGGGGCCTCATACACATTAATATTCATTCATAGGGGTTTTTTAGGTCATTATACAACTATAATATCTATAGAGGCCTATCATTAATTGAGGGATATATATTTTCAAGGTTATTGTATTTTTAATGCCAAAGTATTACACTATTTTTTTTATTTTAAATAGATTTGAATGTTAATATAATAAAAAATATATACATGGTGTATAGTGATTAGGAACTTATATGAATTAAAATTTCTATAAGGTTTAAAGTCAAGCATCAAATAGTATACAAAAATACTTTTAACCAAACATGATATGTTTGGGTAGAAAATTCATAAAATGAGAACATGATGAGAATATAGTCTAAGAAGTAAAAGTGTTTAAAAAAATAAAAGTATTTCAAACAACCAACATAAGGAGAATGTGATGATTTGTAGAGAATGAGAGAAAATAATTTGAACTAGATAAAGTATTTCAAAAATTCCAACTAACAAAAACAAATATGTATTAGGACATACCATCCCCTAGACCGTACATAGATAGGTCTAATAGGGTTGACTATTTTGGTCAGTTTTTAAATCAATAATGTTAATTTCTATGGGTATCCATCAATAGATGAAGCAAGGGCATATGATATGAGTTATTGTATCGTGTTTATCATAGGGCCATTGATTTTTAAGGTTTAGTAAAACCCCATATTATAACATTTTTAATACTTGATTACAATTTTGGCCTTTAATGGTCAAAGGTATACAACTACACTCCATATCATGATAATTATCAATTATTTATTAGTGTAGAAGGTGTGGTCAATATAATCTAGCTATTGCATATACTATAGGGAAAATATTTTGTCTCATGAAAATTGGCAATAGGAATTGTCTGTAAGAAAATTCATGAAAATAGAAAAAGAAGTTCTCCTTTCAAACATGTCACTCCCTAACTTTTTTCTTAGAATACAATGGATTTCAATATTTATTAGAAACCATGACTATGTGCTTATAGAAATATGTTTTTATAGTATCACAAATAACCTATGCAAATAAAAATAGGAATGAGTATACATTGGTAATAAATGCCAATCAACTATTGATGCAATATAGTTGTATATGATAAAATTGTCCAACCAGATATAGTGAAACCAACTTAATATTTGTTGTAAAGTTAACTATATTAAGTATGAGTGTACCTTAATCCCCCCTTCATACTAATATATTTTCAATTTATAATGTATGCTCTTCATAATATATTTTATATAGTTGAGAATATTAAGTTTCAAATCCCCATGTTTGTCAACAAAACTCAATAGAAATATATGGTTCTTATCCACTTGTATATGATTTGGTTCTCCCAATAATAAAGTAAAACATAATAAGACATGCTAGGAGTAATTTTTGAAATAATTAATTTAAGTAGTAACTTCATTTTATGGGTTTTAGTTTCTTTCAAATGCTATGTTAGGAAGTAGTTCTAGAAAGAATATATCATGGAATTATCTTTGTGAATAGATAAAAAAATATGATCTATCATATGTTGGGTTCTTTCAAAATAAAAGCATCTCTTTAATGGTTGAGGCAATGATTTTGAGGATTTTTTCTCCATTTGCATCCCTCATAACCTCTATGGATAAATTTTAGTTTTTGTACAAACCTCTATTACTTTTGGGAATTGAAATGTGTGTTAGACCTGATTTTTTCTAAGTTTATTTGGCTTTAAGTGGGTCATAATTAATTAAACTAAATTTATGGTAAGCAAAATCTCACACTTTCTTGGATAAGCATGTGAGAAAGGGATACAATATCTTATCGTAAAATTTTAGAAATAGACAAGGATCCTCTTTTGAGTGAATTTATTAGAGGATTCCTCCTCTTTGATCAAATAATTCAATGTATATCCTTAGAGGTCTAAACATTAGAAGTACCTACTATAGGTAGTGAACATTCCTTTCTATGATGGAGGTATTAATTTAATAATCAAAGTTATCACCAATAAAGAAGCAATGCCATTATTGCTTCATGTTGACATATGAATGTGTAAAGCCAAATTTGGGGATGCTAGTCTCCAAACCTAAGGTTCACACTTAGATGAAAATAATTTTTTAAATCCCATAATTATTTGAGTCCTTTGGTGGGTATCAAGGGTTCACCAAGAGTGTTTTATGGATTCACTCTAAATCCTATGTTTTGATGGGTGTATTATACAAGCACCTAAGTTTTGGGAATCTAGAAAAATAAAATACACCTAAATGTAAGAAGATGCAAATACAATGCAATTTAGAAAATATAATAATGCAACAAACAAGAACTAATATTATATGCATTTTTCAATTCCTTACAAGAACATAAGTTACAAGATACTAAAAGGAAATGTATTTTGTCTTTTCAAGTAAGGGTGATAGATAGAATGCACAAATAAAGTTCTAGACTATTTGTAAGCTATATGTAATTTGATTCAATGCCTAATGAGTTTGGTTGAGAGAAAGCAAATTTAATGAATTTATAAGTCCTAATACTAGTTCTTTAGCTTTTTATTTCTTTAAATGATCTACTACAATTAAATAGAGAACTACAACTAAAAAGGGAGTAAATAAAAACTTTAAATTGATGCTAAAATGTAAACTATAATGAAACTTCCTAGAATCTTGCTAAAGACAAGTTTACTACTTGAACTCAGGTTTGCTTCCTTGATAGGTTCACCACTTGCAAGTGAATTCACAACCTATAATATATTTTTTGCTTACCTACAAATATGAAAAAAAATATAAAAATGAAAAACTTAAAGGTGTCAGTTTTTAGGGGGATTGATTAATTTTAGGGAAGGTGTTAAGCTTCCTTTTTTGTAGTCAAAAGCCTTTGTTCTGTTTTAAAAAACTAATTTTGAACCTTTGGAAGAAGATAAATCACATGGAATAGAAATGTAACTACTACAAAACTAGAATGTAATAGTGGAGAATATGTGAGGATGCCCCTAGGTTTGGATGATGACTATATTGATGTTGAAATTGGTGGATTAGTTGAATAAGACAGGTTTGTATCTTACAAGGTAAATTCATAGCCTACAATAGTTTTTTGCCTTTAGAGCATGTAACATATAAATTTAGATTTAAGGCTAAAAACAAAGGGTTTAAAGTACACAAATATGATAGATTAGCTAACAAGATGTAAAATAATCTACAAATAAATAGAAAATAAGGTAGAGGTTGATATAGATAAATTTATAGCCTACTAGCCTTATTGATTGTGATTTGTAGTATGTTGTTGCAAAGGCTAATTCAAGGTAGAATTTATCATGTCCTACTAGAGAGAGGTGATGGAGGAACTCTAGATGATACTTGTGAATCACACAAGGCTACTAAAGTGAGTTGGATGAATCAAATGCAAACAAAATTAAAATGCTAAATGAGTTAGAGAAAATAATAAGATCTTGCAAAAGAGATAAGAGAAATGTGGATGCAATTTGATAGGTTAAAGAAAATGTCTAATCCATAATCAAAGATGTTGAAAAAATCATTGAAAGAGAAAATCACCTTTCTACCATGAGCAATAAGCCCATGCATGCAGTGTCCTATGATGCTCAAAAGTGAAAATGAGCTTCCAAAGGAGACCCCAGAAAAGAGCTTCAAATACCTCTGAATGAGTGATTCTACAACTTTGTCATTCAAAACATTATTGGATATCAAGATCACTTATTGTTTTATCTTTTATATTGTGTCTCATTTCATCATGTTAAATTTGATAATGGGGTACCAAATTTATATATTTTTCGAGGAGAGTGAGGTAAAATTTTGAAATCTCTATGTAGGAGTTCAATTGGAAAAAATCTATGTCCACTTTGGTGAAAACATTACATTGAAGATGTGGCACAATTTAATTGCTTTTGTATAGGTAAAAAGTGGGAAATTTTGGAAATATTTTGGGTGTATCAATCCGGTCTGAGTTCGAAAACCACTAGCACATGTTACGATACTTTAAAGTATCTATTTATTAATAATATTTGAAATTAGATGATGTATTCAATTTCTATATTAATTTTTTCATCTTGAGACTTGTGTTCTATTTTTCTATGTACATTGCATGTATGAATTTCCTCTACTTATGTATTTTTAAAAGAACTCTAATTCTAAATCTATTTATATCTTGGAAACCTTGCATAACAATATTACCAAGATAGTGTGAAGTGGATTCTGTAGATACTCACTAATTTGAGTGAGCATGTGAAAAGCATATTTCAAAATTGAATGTGAAAAGATGTTGGCAAGTAGAACCTATTAAGTTATCAATAGTTTTGAATCAAGCCTTGTGGGTTCAATGTTTCTTGAAGTAGAACTCTAAAATATGGGAATACTAAAAGATATGCTAAGATATTCAATGATTGATTGAAGCGATGCCGTAGATTTATTTTTAGAGATTCTATGGTGTTTTATTTTCCAAAAGATTATAAAATATCTAACTTGGTGTTGATTAGTGGATTTGATATCATAAAGGGACTATAGTGAATTTTCACTACACTTGGGTAGATTAAGGCCATATGGCCTTTTTTGAAGGCTAGTTCTAGTGGAATATTGAGTCATTAAAGGTCTGGGTGAAAACCTAGACATAACTAGATGAAATGGATCCCTAGAGAAGAGTTATGATAGCGAGCCAAAATTACAGAGAAGAAAAATAGTTTTATTTTATTCAAATGCAGCAGAGAATTACTGTTACAACAAAGTATTACAGTCACAGCAGAATATTCATAAGTCGCAGAAGAGTTGCGCCTTTACAGAATTTCTCAATTCTCGAAAAAAAAAAAAATTATCGTTCTCGCCCTCCCCTGTGCATGCCTTTGCTCTCCTTTTTAAAGGTTCTCAGGTGACGCTCCATTTCCAGCTGGTGGCCCTTCGTTTCCTCTTCCAGAACCTTTCGTTTCGCCTCCCCGTGTCACTTCGTCGTCCAGATATTCGACACGTCTCCCTTTCCGACTCTTCGTCTTCGGCTCGTATTTCGGTGCAAAAATACGACATGTCACGATATCGTGACATTTTGGCTTCCCTGCGCTCCTTCTCCCTTTTGGTCATGATATCACGACATGTCGCGATATCACGACATTTTCCTTCCTCGCTGCCTTCCTCGCCTTCGGGTCGCGATATCGCGACATGTCACGATATCACGACGTTTTCTCTTCATCTCTGCCTTCCTCGCCTTCGGGTCACGATATCGCGATGTTTTCTCTTCCACCACTGCCTTTCTTACCTTCGGGTCATGATATCGCGACATGTCACGATATCGCAACATTTGCCTTCGGATGCCCATGCTTATCTGCTCTGGTCATGATTTCGCGATAGTCATGATTTCGCGACATGTCACGAAATCATGACATTCTTATTGGTGTCTTCCCCCTGCTGCCTCCTTGTCATGATTTCATGACAGTCACGATTTCGTGACATGTCACGAAATCATGACATTTCCAATGATGTCTTCTCTCGGTTGCCTTTTGTCGTGATTTCGTGACAGTCATGATTTCGTGACATGTCACGAAATCATGACATTTCCAATAGTGTCCCCTCTCGTTGCTCTTTTGTCATGATTTTGCGACAGTCATGATTTCATGACATGTCATGAAATCATGACATTTCCAATAGTGTCCGCTCTCACTGCTCTTTTGTCGTGAAATCATGACATTTCCAATAGTGTCCCCTCTTGCTTCTCTTTTGTCATGATTTTGCGATGGTCGCGATTTCATGACATGTCATGAAATCGCAACAATTTTTTTTCCCTGCACTTTCTCTCCCCTTTCCTGAGTTGCGACAACTTAGAAAAACTTTTGTTGATGCAAGATTGCGCTGCTACCACCGGATGCTCCTGCATCAGACACCCGGGGTTGATTCGAGAAGTGACCCTCACTTCTGTACAGCTAGAGGAAGACCCAGGCGGTCGACCTCTATTTTTGACAACCAAGTTGCATCTTCAATAGGCCTGCCCTTCCACTTGACCAAATATTCAGAGTATTGCCTGTTCCTGGTGCTTCTGCCTGCTCGGGTGTCGAGTATTTCCTCGATCTCGTCTACGGCTGGAGTAGACGTTGGAATACTCCATAACTCTGTACTTGGTGTCTCACTACTATCCTCCCTCATGGTATTTCACCAAATCTAAAATGTTAAAGATAGGTGATATGTTAAGCCCACTTGGCAATTCTACTTCATAGGCATTGCCTGAATCCCGTTTTGCTAGGATTCTGCATGGTCCAAACTTCTTCATCTTTAGTTTGTTATAGGTTTTAGCAGGAAATCTTTCTTTTCTCAGATGGACCATCACTTCATCTCCCACTTTGAATTCTTTAAACCGCCGCTTCTGGTCTGCTTTCATCTTATATTGCGTATTCATTTTAGCAATATGCTTCTTCACTTCTTCATGCAGTGCAGGTTCTTCAGGTGCTCTGCAAAATCCTCAGCCTCGGCACTGCACTTTTCCCCTGTATCCAGCTTCCTCAACTCAGAAGCATTTCTTGGACTGCTTCCATATATTATCTGGAATGGAGATTTGTTGGTACTCCTATTGATAGAATTGTTATATGCAAACTCCGCCTGCGGCAAAATCAGATCCCATCCTTTGGGCTTATCTCCTATCAAGCACCTCAATAGGTTACCCAAACTTCTGTTTACCACCTCTGTTTGCCCATCTGTCTATGGGTGGTATGCTGAACTGAATTTCAAATCTGTCTTTAGCTTCTTCCATAGGGTTCTCCGAGAAATACCCAACAAACTTGGTATCTCTGTCGAAAATGATACTCTTAGGTAGACCATGCAGTCGTACCACCTCTTTGAAAAACAAACCTGCAATATGAACTGCATCATTAGTTTTCTGACAAGGGATAAAATGTGCCATCTTTGAAAACCTGTCAACTACCACAAATATGGAATCATTTTCCCTCTGTGTCCTTGGTAGACCAAGAACGAAATCCATGCTGACATCTTCCCATGGTTTCTCCGGTACAGGTAACGGTTGATATAATCCGGTGTTCTGTCTCACACCTTTCGCCATCTGATAGACTCTACAGCTCTGCACAAATTTTTGCACATCTTGCTGCAATTGCGGCCAATAATAATTCTCGCTCACAAGGGCAATGGTCTTATCTCGACCAAAGTGCCCAGCCAATCCTCCACTGTGTTTTTCTTTGACTAGGTTTTCCCTCATGGAACTTCTTGGAATGCATAACTGGTTTCCTCTGAACAACATTCCATCTTGGATCAGAAAATCCAACCACTTGGTTCTGTCCAGGGTAACTGGTGCCAAGCAAGCCTTCCAGGCTTCTGCAAAATCAGGATCTTCAGGGTACAAACCCTTCAATTCACCAAATCCCAACACTTCCACCTTCATTTCTGTCAGCAAACTCTGCCTTCTACTCAAGGCATCTGCAACTCTGTTGGACTTTCCACTCCTGTGCTTCAACACAAAGGAATAACTCTGCAGAAACTCAACCCACTTCAAGTGCCTCTGGTTCAGTTTTCCCTGGCTATTTATATACTGTAAGGCCTGATGATCAGTATATAACACAAACTCTTTTGGCGACAAATAATGTCTCCACTTCTTCAGGGCCTGAACTATAGCATAGAATTCTTGGTCATACACTGAATACTTCTTCCTGGCCTCATTGAGTTTCTCATTGAAGTAAGCAACAGGCTTGCCTTCTTGACTCAAGCACAACTCCTATGGCACTGCCACTGGCATCACAGTCCACCTGAAATACCTTGTTAAAATCTGGAAGTGCTAAAATAGGTTGCTCAGTGACCTTCTTCTTCAACATATCAAAGCTCTTGTCGGCTCCTAGGGTCCACTTAAAGTCTTTCCTATCCCCTCTCATTGTTTTCGTAAGGGGTGCACAAATACTGCTGAAATTTTTGATGAATTTCTTGTAAAAACTGGCTAGACCATGAAATGATCTCACTTCAAAAGTGCTTCTTGGAGTAGGCCATTCAATGATAGCCCTCACCTTTTCTGGGTCCATTTTCAGACCTTCAACTGAGATGACAAATCCCAGGTATATCAACTCCTTCTTCACAAAATTGCACTTCTTCAAGTTGATCAACAACTGTTCTTCCCTCAGCTTCTCAAAAACTTTCTTGATATGCACCAGGTGCTCTTCCAGGGTTCTGCTGAATATCAAAATGTCATCCAAATAGACAATAACAGATTTGCCTAAAAACTCCTTCAGCACTTCATTCATCAACCGCATGAATGTGCTTGGTGCATTGGTTAGCCCAAATGGCATGACCAACCACTCATACAAACCTTCTCCGGTTTTGAAAGCAGTTTTCCACTCATCTCCTTCTCTGATCCGAATCTGATGGTAGCCACTCTTCAGGTCAATCTTGGTGAAGTACTTGGCTCCACTCAAACAGTCCATAATATCATCCATCCTTGGTAATGGAAATCTATATTTTATGGTGATCTTGTTTATAGCTCGAGAGTCCGTACACATCCTCCACTCCCCATCCTTCTTTGGTGCTAGTACTATAGGTACCGCACATGGACTCAAGCTTTCTCGAATCAGTCCCTTTTTCAACAACTCATGGACTTGCCTGCTCAGCTCCTCACTTTCCACAGGAGTCATTCTATGGGCTGCCTTGTTGGGTAAACTAGATCCAGGTACCAAATCAATATGGTGATTGATTTTCCTCATCGGTGGTAAACCCTCAGGCACATTATCTGATATGATGTCTGGAAATTCTTCTAACAGGTGTTCGGCCTCTGTTGGAACATCTCTGTACTTGTTCTTTCTTAATAGTAGGGATTAATGCATAACACATTGAATCCCTCTTCAGACCATCCAAAAACTGTCTTCCATCCACCAGGCAGATTCTGGCACTACTGCACACTTTCTCATCCACTTCCTTCAGTGGCTTCAATTTGTGATGTACTCCATCCTTCGTCAGAGAGTACGTATTTGCATGCCCATCATGCACTGCACGTCTATCAAATTGCCATGGTCTTCCCAACAACAAATGGCAAGCATCCATCGGCAAAACATCACATAGGACCTCATCTTGATAATTCCCAATGTGAAATTTGACCAAGCACTGTTCACTGACAAGTGCTCTGTGGTCTTTCTGCAACCACGCAATCCGATATGGATGCGGGTGCTTCCTCTTTCCCAATTTCAACTTAGTAACCATCTCTTCTAAAACTAAGTTGTCTGTGCTACCATTATCAATGATAACACTGCAGACCTTCCCTGCACATTTGCACCTCGTGCGAAACAGACTCTTCCTCTATTCTGGTTCTTTTTCGTCATTCAATAGTGCTCTTCTCATCATCAACACTTCTCCTCCTTCTACTTCTTTAGAGTGTTCTGACTCTGCACCTTCATCTGCCACAGTAGCTCTGGCATGACCCTCAGGTCTCTTGTCCATCCTTTCTTGGTGTTGAGGACACTCGTATGACCGGTGTCCCTCTTCTCCACACTGGAAACAGGTTCCATGGAATACCCCTCTTCCATACCCACGTCCAGGTCTACCTCTTCCTCTCTGGTAGTCATTGTTCTGATCATGCGGGCGGTAGGTATTCTCCTTTTTCTATTCTTGGGGTTTGCTTGTTTCCCCAGTCTTCTTCTGGTCTCGGTAATTTCCTCCATCGGTTCTTCCATCGGTTCTTCCACCATGATCCCTTCCTCTCTGGTTGCCTTCGAATCTTCTGTTCAGTTTCTCTTCTACCTTCAAGGCCAACTGGTATGCATCTTCTATGGTGGCTATTCTGATCAAGCCGAGTTCTTCTTGAATGTTCATTCTCAACCCGTTGATGTATCTGGCTACTTTCTCCTTATTAGCCCCTGAATGGCCAGTTCTGATGGAGATCTTGTAGAATTCTTCTGTGTATTCTTGGACAGACTTGCCTGACTGTCTCAAACTTTGCATCCTCCTCAATAGATCCAACTCGTAATCTATGAGAATAAACTGTCTCTTTAGTTTCTCCACCATTCGGTCCCATCTGGTTATCTTTTCTTTTCCATTTTTATTTCTTTCGAGTTGTACTCCTTTCCACCATAAGCTAGCATGGCCTTTCAATTTTGCTTTTGCAAATTTTATCCGGTCTGGATCTGCAACCTCTTCATACTCAAAGTATTCCTCCATATCATTGATCCAGTCAATCAACTCTTTTGGGTTGAGATTCCCAGAATATGTAGAGACATCAAACTTTGGTCTCTTCCCGGCCTGAGATAGAGCTTTCAACAATCTAGCTTCAGAAGGATCCAATGCTTCTTCATCATCTGATGGATCCTCAGTTTCCCAGGCTTCATCGTCACTCTGGTCTTCTCCCTTTGGTTCGACCCTTTTTCGTAATTCTTCCTGCAGGGCTTGCACTTGCCTCTGCAACGCTCTAAAATCTTCATCCTGTGCCACATTTCTCCCATGACCATGATTTCTTTTTGGAGGCATACTGCTCACCTCTCTCTCACAAATCTCAACTGGTCCTGGTGCAAACTGCCTCACGTTCGGCGCTCTGTTTACACACTCAGGAACTCCCGCTCTGATACCACTTGATAGCGAGCCAAAATTACAGAGAAGAAAAATAGTTTTATTTTATTCAAATGCAGCAGAGAATTACTGTTACAACAAAGTATTACAGTCACAGCAGAATATTCATAAGTCGCAGAAGAGTTGCGCCTTTACAGAATTTCTCAATTCTCGAAATAAAAAAAAATTATCGTTCTCGCCCTCCCCTGTGCATGCCTTTGCTCTCCTTTTTAAAGGTTCTCGGGTGACGCTCCATTTCCAGCTGGTGGCCCTTCGTTTCCTCTTCCAGAACCTTTCGTTTTGCCTCCCCGTGTCGCTTCGTCGTCCAGATATTCGACACGTCTCCCTTTCCGACTCTTCGTCTATGGCTCGTCTTTCGGCGCAAAAATATGACATGTCATGATATCGTGACATTTTGGCTTCCCTGCGCTCCTTCTCCCTTTTGGTCGTGATATCATGACATGTCACGATATCATGACATTTTCCTTCCTCGCTGCCTTCCTCGCCTTCGGGTCGTGATATCGCGACATGTCACGATATCGCGACGTTTTCTCTTCATCTCTACCTTCCTCGCCTTCGGGTCGCGATATCATGACATGTCACGATATCGCGACATTTTCTCTTCCACCACTGCCTTTCTTACCTTCGGGTCGTGATATCATGACATTTGCCTTCGGATGCCCATGCTTATCTGCTCTGGTCACGATTTTGCGACAGTCGTGATTTCATGACATGTCGCGAAATCATGACATTCTTATTGGTGTCTTCCCCCTACTGCCTCCTTGTCACGATTTCATGACAGTCACGATTTCGTGACATGTCACGAAATCATGACATTTCCAACGACGTCTTCTCTCGGCTGCCTTTTGTCGTGATTTCATGATAGTCGCGATTTCGTGACATGTCACGAAATCGTGACATTTCCAACAGTGTCCCTTCTCGCTGCTCTTTTGTCACGATTTCACGACAGTCACGATTTCGTGACATGTCATGAAATCGTGACATTTCCAACAGTGTCCCCTCTCGCTGCTCTTTTGTCATGATTTCACGATAGTCGCGATTTCGTGACATGTCACGAAATCATGACATTTCCAACAGTGTCCCCTCTTGCTGCTCTTTTGTCGTGATTTCGCGACGGTCGCGATTTCGCGACATGTCACGAAATCGCGACAATTTTTTTGCCCTGCACTTTCTCTCCCCTTTCCTGAGTTGCGACAACTTAGAAAAACTTTTGTTGATGCAAGATTGCGTTGCTGCCACCGGATGCTCCTGCATCAAGTTTGAATGGAGGTAAGTGCAAATCCCTAGTTATTGAAACCCCAATGTTGAGTCAACTACAAGATAACACGAGTAGAATTTTGAAAATATCCTAAGTCATTGGCATGTTGAATAGATATAATTAGAAAAATATTGCCTAGGGATGCTTGAATAAATCAAGAGATCAATAAAATCTAGCCAATGGAAATTTCCCTAATGAACTCCAACAAAACCAAGGAAGACATAAAGGTGCATCTACCAAACTTCAATTAGAGCACCTTCAACTATGTTTTGAAAATATAGGAGGTCAAATTTTGCTAAGGGAGATCCCTCACAAACCTCCTACATGGAGGGTAATTGGTCTCCTTAACCCATAGCCAAGGCTAATGACTCAGACCCCACATATCCAGCTAAGGTGTTTAGCCCACTAGCACAATCCTTTCTTTGGAAAATAAGTACAACATTAAAGGGGGCATCATGCAAACTCTAGAGGAGTAGGTACAATTCTAATCATAAAATTAATGACATAAGATCCTAATGTCTAATCATGATAGACCTTCAACATGGGCTATAAAATATCACCTCATGAAAATCTGGGTCCAACAACCTCAATATTGTGCACCATCGATGAAACACCCCTGGGTAGGAATTTTGAATTTTAAGGGGGTAGAGCTCCAAAAATTGTCTATAAATATTTATATTATTCTCATTGTAAAGTATAAAGATCCCCATGATTCTAAGGTTTCTTTCCTTTATTCTCTTATGTCTTGGCCTAGCTTGAGCCTTGCATTGCTAACCAATTAGTTTTTTAGCCTCTTCTCTATGCATGTATGTAACTTGACATTCAAACTAATATGAAACCATGACTAATTATTAGATCCCTATCATGGTTCTCATGGAATATGATATGATAATAACTTGCACATCACAGCTTGAAGTGGCTCGCCTTCTTCAACATCTCATCAACGTCTTTGTTACCTCACATCGGCAGTTCAAATCACTTTTGCTACGCCTTATTATTATAGAGTCTAGACTGTGATTATACATTGCTTTTAGACATCATCAATAGATCAGACATGATGTGACGAGCTGTGTTGTTAGGGTTATATTTTTATATAATAATTTAAGGTAAACATGGTTTAATAGATTCAGGATAGGTAATAAAATTTATTATTTGGATGAACATTAACAATTAATTTAATGAGTTTTGAGATTAATCTAATCTTTTAAGGGTTTTCAAAAGGTAAGATTTTAATTTTATGGGTGAACTTTAGAATTATGTATATTGGGTTTAGAGAAAAATAATTGAAAAAAAAAATGGTTCAAATAATAAACTAAAGTTTCAATTTACATTTGAGACAAAATCTTTATAGAGTACCTATAAATGAAATAGAATTATATCCAGGTTCAAAACTTTGATATAACATACTTTAAAATAATATGATTTTCTATAAAAAAACCATAAATAAATCATGATATAATATGGGTGAGGCTTACTTTCACTTCATATAACTAATTAAAGAAAAATAATAATTACATTCATCATCAACCTAGTTTTTTATGATGGAAATAAAACTAGCTATATATCATAAATTCAAAAAATTACCAAAGTTACATCCAAATTCTACATCATATGTTGTCAACTACTCCATGTATGATGTCACTAAATATGTGAAAGGTCCACACATCTTAGAGGAAATTTTTTAAACTAGACTAGAATTTAACATTAAATGCTTAGAGTTTATAAAAATTTTGAGTATTTGAAAATAGACTTCTCATATGGCTTGTATTCTCTCAATGTTCACTTGCCTATTTTATAGAAATATATTTTCAATAAGAGAAAACTTTTTAGGTTGGAATGTGATGTCATTATTGGCCTCATTACTTTTAGTCCAATTTAGATAAGAGATAATTTTTTATATTGGAAAGTGATGTCACTCTTGACCTCATTACTTTGAGTCTAGTTTTAGGTCTTGCACTATAAAAGGAACTTGGCCTATATGTAAATAAAACAACATGAATTAGAATACTATTAACTTTTCCTCATATTGAATTGTTGCATATATTCTTTATTATTCAACACCTACTTCCTCTCATTGTAACTTGAGGTCATGTTATTCCATTGACACATGATAAGACAATTGAAACAAACAATAGAGTAAGACCTATTATCAAGATATAGGTGATAGATTGGACACTCACTTTAAGCCTTCCACTAAAGGAGAAATCAATTGGGTATTGGAATTTCACATACATCAAGGGTTAAATCTACTGGAGAAGAGTCTATAATAAGAGACAAAGCTTCACATTATCTTCATCATTCCATAAAGACATGCCCCAAAAAATTGTTAGGTATAAACAATATTATTCAATCCTTAACATGTCAATGCATTCTATGATGATTGATAAAAACTATTAATCAATGGTATTAAAAATGGAGAAGCTACACTCTTCCAATGATGGTTTTAATTTAGTTTACCATGAAAAACTTGATTCTAACCATTTATTTTCTTCATTCTATTGGAATTTATAACAATTTTAAATAACCATATGAAGTGTAACATTCACCACAAATCATATGCAAGATAATAAAGAAGCAAAATAAAAATATCATGTAGATAAAGAATAACAATATAGAAATTTGAACTAGGAATAAGAGGTAGGGGCCCTTAGGCACCTCCATGATATAACAATAGTATAGATTATATTGGATTCAAACACTTTATTGGAATGTTGTCTAGATATATCCATATTTATAAATAATAACTTATTCTAAACCTTGAATAAAATTAATCATGATTAATGCATCTATTTGACCATTAATTAGAAATTGACATGAGAGCAACTATGATAATTTCAGATTGTATATTATTGAGTTCCCATAACATAGCTATGTCTACAAAGCATTAGAATAATTAGAAAGCACCAATTAAATATTATTTTGAATACCATTATATATAATAATAGACTCTATTATCTATATAAATCCCTCATTTGACTTATGGAGATAGTCCATAAGGGGGCAATGAGTAAATAATAGAGAAAATATAACAAGTGGTACAATAAAATAGACAAGTGGAGTCAAACACACAATAATAAAATTGTTCAAGGTGTCTACGATGGGCCCTTAAGATACAAAGATAGGCCCCACTACCAAAACCTTGAAAAATAACTTAAGAATAAAAAAATATGAATATAATAAGAGGATTTTGTTATATGGAGACTAAAATAAAGGTACACATAGAAAAAACCCAAGCATGACAAATTTTGTGTCAAAACAAATGGTGAAAATAAAGTGAAAATATATGGGTCAAAAAGATGTGTAAGGGTCTTAATGAATGAGACATACTAAAGATCAAATTAAGAGAGTGATCAATCAAGTCCCACATAATCTAAGCTATTGATAACTATGATAGAAATTATTAATCTATTAAGCTAAATGAGAGGATATACTAAGGTCTAATAACATGCTAATCAAAACAATGGAGGGATTGTTTATGTATATAATCTCCAATGTCAATGTACAAAAAAATATCAATAGGAATATATATTTATTTTTTCTTCCACCCAAATAAAGGACTCAAAATCCAATAACATCCAAAGGCTCTCCCATTAGATATATTTTTAAGGTTATTGCATTTTTAATGTCAAAGTATTACACTATTTATTTTTATTTATTTTTAAAATAAAGTTGAATGTTAATATAATAAAAAATATATACATAGTGCATAGTGATTAGGAACTTATATGAATTAAAATTTCTATAAGGTTTAAAGTCAAGCATCAAATAGTAGACAAAAATGGTTTAAACCAAACATGATATGTTTGGGTAGAAAACTCATAAAATGAGAACATGATGAGAATATAGTCTAAGAAGTAAAAGTGTTTAAAATAAAATGAAGTATTTCAAACAACCAACATAAGGAGAATGTGATTATTTGTAGAGAATGAGAGAAAATAATTTGAATTAGATCCAACTAACAAAAACATATATGTATTAGGACATACCATCCCCTAGACCATACATAGATAGGTCTAATAGGGTTGACTATTTTGGTCAGTTTTTAAATCAATGATGGTAATTTCTATGGGTATCCATCAATAGATGAAGCAAGGGCATATGATATGAGTTATTGTATCGTGTTTATCATAGGGCCCTTGATTTTTAAGGTTTAGTAAAACCCAATATTATAAAAATTTTAATACTTGATTATAATTTTGGCCTTTAATGGTAAAAGGTATACAAATACACTCCATATCATGATAATTATCAATTATTTATTAGTGTAGAAGATGTGGTCAATATAATCTAGCTATTGCATATACTATAGCGAAAATATTTTATCTCATGAAAATTGGCAATAGGAATTGTCTGTAAGAAAATTCATGAAAATAGAAAAAGAAGCTCTCCTTTCAAACAAGTTACTCCCTTACTTTCTTCTTAGACTACAATATCCTTCAATATTTATTAGAAAACTATGACTATGTGCTTATAGAAATATGTTTTTCTAGTATCACAAATTACTTATGAATGTCAAAATAGGAATTATAGGCCCGAAAGGGCCACATACTTAGTAAAATTTTGTATAATTTTGACTAAGTCATAAAGTTGTCATTTCGCTCCAAAATTGGGTTGATAATATGAGTCCGCTAGACAGTTATTCAATTTTGAAATGTTTGAAGCGATTCTGGATAACTGCATTTCGGGTCTGGAATGACAATAGAAATCAAATCCGCAAGAGTCTTTGAGATATCATGATGTTAGCAACAGAAAAGTGTAGAATAGCCTCCTTGCATATATATGATTTTGGAAAAGTCTTTTGTCTCCCGCTCTAGATTGGCGCTATATTTAAATCCACAAAAGTCTCAAGGAAATGATGACGTCAGTGGAAAAAAAGTACAGAATGGAAATTCTGGGAATGGACAAGTATTTTCTTTCCAGAATGAAGATAAAGCAGAATGACTGAATAATAATGAGGCAAAAGATAAAATCCTGGAGCGAATTCAAGGTTCAGATACTCCAAATTCAGATTGGAGATTATGCTACTAAGAAATATGATGTCATAAGTGGAATGGTAGTTAGCTTGTGCCGAATTAAATCTGAACCATGCGATTAAGAATATCGATGGTGGAGGTTAGTATTCTAAGTTTGGGTTGTTTAAAAGATGTTTTTGCATCATAATAACAGTCGATCAGAAGATGAAGTGTCGAATATTTCCAAGAGGATCAGACTAGATGCAGTTACAGATCGATAGTGGTAATCTATTTCCAAGAAGGATCGACGGGAACGTATGATCTGGAATGTTCTGAACTGCAGTTCTACTAAGAAACCAAGCAAGTTATAGAGGCCCCATGATGTAATGGAAAACACCCTTCCAGTGGAATTATCAGAGAACGAACCAATGAGCTAATGCCAACTAAGCTCTTTGTTGAGCTATTGTAACAAGATTTGGTGTATTGTTTCTTGATTTGTAATATGAAAAACTATAAGTAGAGGTTGAACCCTCATTTTGAAGGGTCAACTCTAGCGTGTTTGTCTATGCTATTGTAAATATTCCTGAAGAGCTAAATGAAAGGAGAAATACATTGATATTCGCCTCAAGTTCGTATTATCTTACTTGATGTCAGAGGTTCATATTTCATAGTTACATTTTTGTAAATACTTAAATGGTTAGTTTGTGCTTGTTTTGGATTACTAGCTATTATGAGTAATTAAAATCTGCTTTGAATTCATTCTATGTTATTTGAAAGTACATTCCTATAAGATATAAGTGTTCGGTGAATTCTGTTATTTGGATTATCATTCCCTAGGTATTGAAATTTCTTGCTATAAAATTTATCTATTATGCTTTAACTACATGAAATGATATATTATGAGATAATTGTTGATCTGAGTGTATGTCCTTAATCTAATTTTTGGGGAGCTTTTTATGATTGTGCAATGTTGTTAACCTATCCGTCCATTGTTATCTACATATCTCTAACCCTAACCTTCTCTTACCCTAAACTCCAAACCCTAAGTGAGCATTATTGTGTCAACAACCTGCTAAGTTGACAAGGAACCATCCTACTTTAGATGTTGGATCAAAAACTCTAGTGTTGGTCCATCCAATGTTGAGTGTTGAGCTACAGCTATTGGGTGCAATCTTGGATAGAATATAGGAATATAGACATCTATAGTACTAAGTGAAAACTTGGTGCAATTCAGTGCCCAATAGTTTTTGGCATGCCCTATGGGACCAGTTCACAAGGAACTCGAAACCCATCAAAAAGAGTTATTGTTATCTCAACCTGAAGGAATCAAGATTGGGTGAATTGTCTTGACATTGTAAGTGGAGAAAAGAAAATTCACCTGGTGACTCCCTGGTCAAGACCCTAAAAAATTATTGTAGACCAGTACCCTTTCATGTATACTAGGTATTTCAAGAGGAACAACCCTAATTCTTTCTTTCATTGTGAGTTACCTTAGAGAGGGGTTGCTATTATCAAAAGTTTAGATCAATATTTTATTGAAGAATAAGAGCTTATGGAAGAAAACCCAATAGTTCCCCCAAGAAGACCTACAACCAGAAACATAGCATATAGTGTGGCTCCTAATCAACCACTTTAGAAGTACCCTAACTGGGATTCAACTAGGCCCCTTAGATTAGCACAAGTGGATGCCATCCCTTAGGTTGTATCTAAGGCAACCCCCACATATGATGGATTTGGGAAAACATATTATGAGCATTGCCAAGATATCCTGAATCTGGTAGTAATCGACAACATAAAAGAAGAAAATATTATTGTCAAGATTCTAGCCTTGTCCATTCATGGAAAAACATTGCATTGGTTTAAAAATATTGAAGATAATTCTATCACTTCATGGTAATATTTGGCTGAGCCATTCATAGAAGAATTTAATGAATCTACTGATCCTTTTTCCCTGCTGAATTAGTTTATAGCCATGCAAAAAACCCAAAAAGAAACTATCTCAGACTTCAATTTGAGATTTAGCAGAACATGGAAGAGAATTCCCCCTACTGCTATACAAGCTACATGTTTGGCTTATATGTATTATATACGTGCCCTGGGATCAAAACTAGGTCTACATACACAACAGTCTAGAGTAGAAACCTTTCCCCAAGTTTATAATGTAGCCGTACATGCTGAAAATTTCCTAATCAGAAACCAATAGTGGTCATGAACAATCCACAAAGTCCTCCTACATGGAACCCCTTACTTTACCATCCCCATATTCATAAATGAATTTGATACCTTGGTATAAACCAGTAGCCTCTATACCTCCTTTTTCTTCCATTCCTTCCCAACCTTCTCAAGAATTGTCTGCTATTCTAGATATACAAAATACCATGAAAAATTTGAGTAACAAAATGAATTCAATGGAAAAAAATATCAGGAAAGGTCACAACAGAGGAGATTCCCATATGTGAACAAAGATAAAAGGCATGGTCCTAGCAATAGTATTGGGATTAGGGTGAATGTAGCATATGAGGAGCTAGAATGTTTTGTAGATACCACTCTTGCAAATATTTGGTGTTTGGTATGTAATGACCCCCATGACTCACAATATTGTGTGATGTATCAACACCATGTTCAACAAGCTATGGATCAAGCTGAAAGAAATAAAAAATGGAGGGTTAATATGTTATGGCACCCTGATCAGATCATGGCCAAAAAAGAGTTGGATGAAGAAAGCCTAATTGTTGTGATGACAAGATCTAGAAAGAAATATTTACAAGTAGACCCCTAGAATATGGGACAATTCTAGGTTCCTTCTCAAAATAAAGTTGACTCCCCCATTCAAAGGAATGACACTGTTCCTATTCCTCAAGCTAGATTAAAGGAGAAGAAATATAGTCTCCCTAAAAATATCGAAAGAGAAATATAAGGAGATAGAATGATATCCAAGGGTGAGGATCAAAAAAGTCCCAGGTTTCCCTCTATCACCAAAAGACAAAGATTAGAGGTAACCCAATAATACAAAAGGAAATATGGTGAGCTAGACAGAGGTCTAGAAAGACTATCCCTAACCAAGTCTGAGTATAACATTATTGAGGAGATGAAAATGATTCCATCAAAAGCTAGTCTATATGATACTCTTTTCCTCCTGGTCTAGATTGACCTGTTTAAAGCTTCCCTCAGCAAAAATCCCCAGAACAGACCAACCACCACCATCCTCAGTATACCACTAGAAAAGAGAGAAATGACACCTATTGTTCTAAAAAAACAAACCTCTCCATTTCTACATATTCTTAAGAATGGAAGGATGGGTAGTCCAAAATTGTATGATTGATTTAGGAGCATCAACCACAGTTATGCCTAAGGTGGTCTATGAAGATATGGGTATGGAATATACCCAGTATTGCCCTAGAGTGTTGCAATTAGATGGGACACATATCAAAATGGCTAGGGTTATTAAATATTTATTGATGAGGTTTCACAGAGCTCCCGAGGTAACAGTGGTGTAGGAAATAGTGGTGGTGGACTTGGAACCTTATTTTGGGTTATTCCTCTCAAAAGAATTTACTGCAAAATTATGACAATGTATGTACGTGGATTATTCTAGCATGGTAATACCTTTCAAAGGAAAAAGAATAAGGATAACACCATAGAAACCAGTTTCTTATCATATTGAAAAATTTGAAGAGGATTTGTTCAATATTAATCCTATGGAGGAATTTGAGCTAGTGGAAAACATTGAAGAGCTAGACATTGAAGATGAGTTTCCTTTCAAAGAATACTATAGTCAATTTGGAACTGGTATGGGTACATACAATATCACAACTGAACTGAAAAAGAAACTCTTGGGTATTTCTAATCAATCCCTAAGAAACAAAGAAACATGGGTTATGCATTTTGATGGTGCTAAATGTAGAAATAGTGTAGGGGCTGGTGTGGTTCTGCAATCACAGTATGAAGGGATAAAGAATTTTGTATATAGACTAACATGGTCATGTACCAATAATACCATAGAATATGAAGCTTTGTGCCTCAAATTTATGCAAGCACAAAGTATGGACATCAAGATTTTAAACATATATGGTGATTCTAAGCTAATAGTCCATCAGGTAAGGAATAAGTGTAGCAGTAAGCACCATTACTTGAAAGCTTATAGAAATAGGGTATGGGACCTAATGGATTCATTTGATGCCCTAAATCTAAGTTTTGCATCTAGAGAAGATAATCAACTGGTAGATTTTTTGGCAACAAAGGGGGCTAATTTCAATCCTCCTGTAGATTTTGGAACTAAGAAGACCAAAGGCATTAAAATGGTTTTCAGACCTACAATACCAGAAAAGCAGATATTTTGGAAGATTTTTGAAAGTGATGAACAAATTCTAGATTTCATGATAAGAGAAGCATGCTTCTCGACTATCCAAGAGGAAGACTTGGAAGAAATAGATCAGCAAGACCTTATCCAACTAAGAAATAATCATATCCCAAGGGGATTGGTCACCCTTGAAATTCTATTTGATAATGAAGATAGAAAGAAGGTTGGAGCTATGAAGGTCAGTAAAAATATCTATAAAGAAGTAGAGGTTGGAATAGGAAATAAGCTCAATGTTGGGATCCAATGTTCACCTAAGGAAGCAAAAGAGATTAAAGATTTATGCTTAAAATACTAATACATTGTGGCTTGGTCATATGAAGACCTTAAGGTGTACGAAAAAAGGATTATCTAGCATACTATCAAGTTATAACCCGACACTAAACCATTCTGACAAAAACAGAGGCCTATTAATCTGAGGATAGAAGCCATTATGAGGTAGGAACTCTTAAAGCTACTGAAGTCTAGGATAATATATCCAATAAAAAATTCTACTTGGGTGGCCAATTTTGTACCCGTAAGAAAGAATAATGGGGATATAAGCCTATGCGTAGATTTTAGAAATTTTAATCAAGCATCTCTCAAGGATCACTATCCTCTCCCTCATATTGACCAGATGTTACAGGTGGTAGCTAGAGTAGAAAGATTCTCACTTTTAGATGGTTACTCTAGATATAACCAGTTTTGGGTAAAATATCAAGACCAATACAAGACAACATTTACTACAAAATGGAGTACATTTGCCTATCAGATAATTCCCTTTCGGTTGTCCAATGCTGGAGCTACATTTTAGATGGCCATGGACTATGCCTTTCGTACACTTATAAACAAAGTTATTCTGATTTACCTGGATGACATGACGATCTTTTCTCATGACAAAAATGATCATGTATCCCATTTGGAATAGGTTTTTCAAAAACGTAGATAATTTGGTATCTCACTTAATCCTAAGAAGTCATTCTTTGCAGTACATGAGGGAAAAATGTTAGGCCATGTGGTCTCAAAGGAAGGTATGGCCATAGATCTAAAAATAATTGGAGCAATTCTAGCTATTCTTTTGCCTACTAATCAAAAGACCTTGTAGTATTTCTTAGGTCAAATAAATTATGTCAGGAAATTCATTTATGATTTTGCACAAAAAGTGAGGCTTATATATGAACTACTCAAGAAAAAGGCAGAGTTCAAGTTGAATAAGGTTAGGAAGTAAGCTTTCAATATCATCAAGCAATCCATTGCAACATCCTTAATATTGATAAATCTTGATTTCACTAAGTATGCTATCCTCTATGCTTATGGAGCTGAAGAAAGTTATGCCTCAGTACTCACCCAAAAAGATAGTCAAGGGGATGAGCACCATGTGTTCTTTTTGAGTTAGAATCTACATCATTATCAAGTAAAATACAACTTTATTTAGAGACAAGTGTTTACTGTAATAAAGTCACTAAAGAAGTTTAGAAAATATCTAGTACAGATCAAAACCCTGGTATATGTGGTTCATCCAGATGTAAGGAGTTTTATTTTACAAGGTGACTTGGGAGATAAAAGGGTTGGTTGGATTACTAAGATATAGGAATATGATGTAGAGATACATCCCATCAAATTGGTAAGAGGTATAGCCTTGTGCCAAGCATTGACAGATGCTTCAGCATTGGCCGAAATAATAGCTTGTCAAATGATAGAAGAGGATCAGATAGAGATTGATCACACTCCAGATTCTGATTGGATTGAGCAAATTACCAGGTATTTCCAAACTGAGATATTCCCACATGATCTGAATTCTTCTCAAATAAGGAGGTATAGAATTCATGCTCTAAAATATGTATTACTATCTAAAGGGTTGTTAAAAATAAACTTGGATGGTATTCTCCTTAAATGTTTGAACGAGGACCAACAAAAAAGAGTTATTGAATAATTTCATGGAGGCTCAGTAGGAGGTCATAGATTTGATAGAACTACAACTTTGAAGATAATAAGAGCAAGCTATTATTGGCCTACCATGTTCAATGATGCTTTTAAAATTACCCAAGCTTGTGAAAAGTATCAAAGGTACGTTGGAAGAACAAGAAATGTTGTCTCTCCCCTTAAGCCTATTCAAGTCGAAGAGCCTTTTAAAAAATGGGGATTGGATTTTATAGGACTTATAAATCATAATTCTTCAATAGAGCACAAGTTTATCTTGATAGCTACAGATTATCTTACCATATGGGTAGAGGAAATTCCTACAAAGAAGGCAGACCAGGAAGTTGTGATCAACTTTATGGAGAGTTTGATTTCTAGATTTGGAGTTCCAAAAGCTTTGGTGAGTGATAATGGCCCTAATTTCATAGGATCTAAGTACATTGAGTTTACCAGCAAGTGTGGCATCACCCTTAAAAATACTTCAAACTATTACCCATAAGGCAATGGACTTGTAGAATATACCAATAAAAACCTATTAAGGATTTTGAGAAAATATTTGGAAGGTAACAAAAGGAGTTGGCACCTGTTGCTCAATCATACTCTATGGGCAAATAGGATTGCTATTAAAAATTCCATTAAAACTTCACCTTATGCACTAGTATATAGAAAAGAGATGGTATTGCCAATTCACTTAGAAATCCCAGTACTTAAGCTTATCAGTATAGAAGAAGAATTAGAGGATGATCCAATTAAACTTAGATTGACACACTTGTTATGATTGGAAGAGAGAAGGACTGAGGCATATGATCATTTTCAAAATCACTCATCGGAAATTAAAGCATGGTTTGATAAAAAGGCCAGGTTCAAGAAATTTTAGGTTGGAGATTCAGTTCTCAGGTGGAATGTTGACAGGGCAAAACTAGGTAAACATGAAAATTTTTATTCCTTTTGGGATGGTCCTTTAAAAATTGTTGAAGCTAAAGAGTCTAATGTATTTCAGTTGAAGGACCCAGAAGGAAACATACAACCAATTCCGATGAATGGTTTCCACCTTAAGCTTTACTATATGTAAGAAATAAGCTCATTGTAACATATGTATATACATTGTACAAATATTTCCCCCTCCTTTCTGCACTTTCTATTTCATTTTCTTTCTGCACTTTGTAATTAGTTTTTTTTGAAGAAATGATAAAAAATAAGAAATAAAGAAGAAATTTTGCAATAAATGACTAAGTGTTGGCCAAATTCATGGCAATATTTCATTTTGCACATTATCCTATGCAAAACTCCCTGAAGTGGCATTTCACCCTCAAGACCGCATGGTTAGATCCAGATTGGCAATTCCACAGAGTGGTATATATTTTTCTATCCTGCATAAGAAAGGACAAGAATGGCACCAATTCGAGAGTCGCTTAAAGCTGGAGATAGCTAAAGTGGAATCAGGGTAGAGCGACATGCGTGTAGGCTTAGCGAACTCAAATTTTTTTAAATATTTTTGAGTAGAATCAGGCCAAATCCAGATAACAAGTTTCAATTTGACACATGGAGGCTAAAGATTGCTCATGCATTCAATTCTAATGAACTCACACATGAGCCAAAGAATAGCCAAAGGGATGTGATGAGCTAGCGATGCAATTTCAAAATTTGACCAATAAGGAGATAGGACATCACTTTTGAGTCACCAAAGAAATAATGGAAAGGGTGGTGAAGTGTGCCAACAAGATATCGTGCAACAGTTACATTTATGGCTGATGATACATGAGTTCCAGAAGATAAAAGTGACGAAGTTATGTGTAAGATTCATTTTGCAATCATGAGACTATAGAGAAGCTTAGCAGTGTTCTAAATTTCTCCTCACTTATTCCAGTGCACAAAGTCCTACTGCTACAAAATGGCTCCTAAGAAATCACCCACAGAGACTTTAGAAGACATTCTAGAATTCAAAACTTTGGACGACAGGACATCGGTGTCATATCTTGATAAATCCAAGGCTATGGTGGACACAACGATGACCATTACTAAAAGTATGAGACTAAGAAGGAGTGTGAATTTCAGATACAAAAAGAACACCACTCTATCGATGGAAGGTAGATGCTCCATCCTTTATTATTTATCCTTTTACATTTGTGATTCTGTCCATCCATGTCCTGAGTTGATAGCTGCAATAGTCAAATTCTATGACCCGCTAGCCAAGGCATTTAAAATCAGCGAGTACGAGACCCTTTTTAGCATCACTGCCTCTTTTTATCATGAGCTTTTTGCCTTAGGGTCTGATCCACCAATACCACAAAAACCCTTCAGAATTTTTGAACAAACTGGGTTTTATTCCACTAAGAAATGTACAATCACCAAGGAGATAGAATAGACCACTAGATATGAGGTTCACTTGAAATTGTATGTGACTAGTATAAATGTGCAAATGCAATGATTGATGGGTGAAAATGATGTTGAAATGAAGATGTAATGACTATAAATGCATTGATGATTGAATTGAGTGATTTTGTGAAATTTTGTATTGATTTGGAGCATTTTGGAAGCAATTTTGGAAAATATTGCTCCTTGTGGGTGCAAATAAAAATTAGTCATCCAAATCAATTCATATAATCATGAAATTGAATGTGATTTTGGAAGTTATGATGAGAATGATGAAAATGGTCATTTTGTGAAAATTTAGACCATTTTTGAGTGTTTTGTAACTTATAATGTGATTTGTAACTTTTGGTCACAAGCAAAAATTAAGACTCCAAATTGATTTTGGTTTTCATAAAACATGAAATTATGATAAAATTGATGTATGGATGTAATTTGGAATGAAGTTATGGAGGTAAGCTACCTTTTTGGATCACTTTTTTATTTTTTTCAATGTTGACACCAAACATCAGTGAGCGCTTATTGCTTGTGGAAATGCTCACCCAAGTTTGGCATTTTACAAATGCAGGGAGGAATTTCAATGTACCTACGAGCACCCATGGGAATTTTAGTGTGCCTAGGAGCACCCATGGGCATTTCAATGCACATTAAAACAACTATATAAGGCCTATAGAGGGGAAATCAAGCTCATTTGTGTATCTAAAATTTTTATAAGTTGCTTCTAAGGTAGTGGAGTGGAGTGAGTGGAGTGAAGCTACGAAAGAAATGGTGATGGATGGAGTGGATGCGATCGTGAGAGAAGGTGTACACTTTTCCAAAGTAAGTGCTTTTGAAACTCTTTTTATTTTTGTGTAAAAAATTCTTCTTATTTTTTTAAATAGTGCAATGTATTTGACATGAATGCTTTGTGTTGTGTTGCAGCTAAAGATTTTGGAGGTTCAACATCGATTTTCTCCTCTCATCCTTTGGGTGAGGAAGGCATTGTGGGAGGATAAGTGGAAGTGGTTGGAGGATGTTGGGATGGTCAAGACAACCAAGATATATGTGGTTATGGTGGATGAAGGGTATCTCTCTACCTTGGTAGAGATATGGGATCCAGATAGGGGGACATTTTAGCTCCCTAATGGAGAGGTGACTATGATACTTGAGAATGTATACTACATCCTCAAGTTACCAATGAAGGGTTTGCATGTCGAGGTTGGACACGACAAGAAGAATGAGTTGAGCCGCATGTTTGGAGATGAATGGGAGGATGTGGAGGTGATAGGCAGAGGGATAACATACTTGTCCATGTATGTGGACAAAAATTTGGATGTCCTACTCACATTGGTTATGTTTGTGTTTGCCAATATAGTGGCCCCGAATAATACCGGCTATTGGTTCCCATGGAACCTTATCGGGTTGGTGTGCGATATGACTGCTACACCTTAGGTGTACGCATGGGATCCTACTTTATTGGTGTAGTTGTACCAAGATCTATATTAGGTGAGGAGGCAAATGCACTAGGGACTAAGTTGTAATTTGCTACTACAATGCTAGGGTTGGAAGCACTTTAGTGTGGCTTAACCTATGGGTTTACCATATAGGAAAAAGGATAGGGAACAACCCTATGTGATGAGGTGGCCAGTAGCAAAGGAGGTGCAACTAAGTCATCCTATGGGGATGATTTAGTGGTATAGGTATTTATATGCTAGATTGATAGTGAATTAGGTGGTGTGGAGGCCATGATGATATGCCATGTGGACAGGTGATGGAGAGCATCTACGGTGGGTGTGATAGTCTATAAGGGTTGTTGGGAGGTACATGAAGGAGGTGGAGTTGATCCAATTCTCATGGGTACTATGGTAGTTTGGATTGAGGTAGGGGTTTCCTGAGGCATTCACACTCTACAACCATCATTGAGATGAGATGGTTCTCCCTTGTACCGATGCATGTAGGTCTACTTATGAGGATGATGAGGAGATGAATCTCCTTGATGTGTATGATGCAAGGACTTCTAAAGATTATGATGCATGGTTCATGACTCAGCCATCATGGGTACCGAGTCTGATAGTGTATGGGGGTAATGGGGATGGTGATGAGGTCAAGGATGCCAATGAGGCTCCCAAGCATCAGAGGCACCTTCGAGCTAGTAGTTAGATGAGGTAGAATAGGAGGACAAAAAAGCAATTTCTAGAGTTTGGAGGATATGGATGGAGTACAGAGGATAGGGAGGAGGTTCTATATGGACCTCTTGGTCAGAGTGAGGAGGATTGGGTGATATTGGAGTAGCTAGTGGTCGATAAGGATGCTATGGTAGTAGCTTGATATGTAGAGATAGATAGGTTGTGGGATGGGGAAAGAGCTCAAGATGTTGATATAGCTCAACTATAGGTGGAGCTAGGGTCATAGCCAACTACAGGTGGAGGCGAGGATAAGATCGTAAGGCTCCAGGTAAAGCTACTAGAGAGGAGTTTTCGGTAGAGACATGATGTACACCACCTTTGGGTCGAGGATGAATATATCTAATTGTTAGAGGATCGATTGATGGAGCATGACATTGGGCTTCCAGATCCACCCTCATCCATATCTAGGTCTTCTAGGCCTAGTGATACTAGGCATAGCTCTAGATCTAGGGCTCCTTTAGGATCATAGGGCTCTTCTTATAGGCATTAGATTAGTTTTTAAATGCACTTTTTGTATATCAGCCTTGGTTCTATATTGTATATAGCCTTTGGTATTTCATTGTACATGTTATATTTATATATATATATACATGGATTTAATTTTGTGTTATGATTTTGTGTGATTTTTTTGTGTGGATGCATGTGTATATGGATGATTAATATAAATTATAATGTGTATGTATGCAAATGAACTAATTATCATTCATAGTACATATTTTGCTTGTTCATGTTTAGCATTGTTGTTTAATCAGGGGTGCCAAACTTGGTGGTAGGTTGGGTGAAAAGACTCATGAAGTGGAATGTATTTTGACATGGAAGAATATATGGATGTTGATATAGAAGAAGATATGGATGTTGATATGGAAAACTAAATATTTTGTAGAGACATACATACTAGTGATATCAAACAAACTCACTAAACATTGCCTAATTTCTCTAAGACCAAATATGTGTGCATTGAATTCATTTACCTAATCAAGATCATGGTAATGGCTTAAGGTAATCAAGAACCAATGTGTGTGTAAGTGATTTTATTAACTCATCTTGAGTAAATTGGGTATGACCTGTTATTGAAGAGACCAAGAAGCTAACTTGTCCATATGTGCAGTCAGAGGTATCTTTAAAAGATATGTGTCCCCATGCATGAGCATACTCCATTTCCAGTAAAACATATATAAATTTGGTGGAAGTTGGCTCCATAGTCCAAGAATTTTATTTTTAGGCTTTGAGGATGACTACCTAACCATCTGATAGGAGATGTAGTAATATCCTTATAACTTGAGGATTTGTGGTGTGTGATGAAATATTTAGATCTTTGGAGAATTAGATTCTCAATATGTAGACACCTAAAACACGTCATGTTTAGGAGACTACCCATATGGACACATTCATAGACCATATGAATCCTCTTGGATCTCTCTAAGAGCAAGCAGTGGTCCTAACCACTCAAAAAGGGTAGTTCTAACCCATCCAAGCCTGGATGCTCTCAAGAAAAGTGACTACCACATCTAGCCACTGAAGACAACAACAACCACACCTAGCTACTAAACTTGATAGTAGCTAGCACCATGCACAGTCTGGCCATGAATACGAACCCAGATCATGTATTCTAACTGCACTTTACATTGTTTATGAGCATATTTTGGTGAGGAACTACCTGAGTTCCTCCTAATTGCCCCTTCAAATGCTAATTTGTGACTGATGCTTTCCACCTGGGATAGTCATTCACATGCTATTTGGATTGAATATTCTCTAGGAAGCCAAGTTCCATATCTAGAATAGAGGGAAGTCTACATATGGACTCTCCCACAAAGAGCAAAAGATCCATAATTTTCAAAGTTTATGCAGTGAAGCCCTATCAGATTGGAGAGAAAATCTACGCACCCTTTAGGAGTAACAAAGTGCTAACTGGTCGAGGAGATACTATGCATCCGCTATTCACATCCATTATTATTCACTACTATTTTATATATTTGACACATCCGACAAACCTTGAACATCAATTTGAGTAGAGAAACTAGTGCTATAGTCCTTGTATCATGAGGAGGTAGGTCTATTTCATGGTCGTTATCATGGATAGTGGCCCATAGGCATAACCTAGGGTTTTGACATTAGTTTCTTTGTTGTTAGAATTAGATTTGATTACTTTTTTCTTTAGCATTCATTTCTAGTGAAGAACACAAGCTTATACTGAGAGGGGGGGTGAATAGTATAAGACCTCTTTTTACTTTTTCCTTTATACTTCAAAATAGTAAAGCAATATACCCAAAGCAATATCAAAACAATGCACAATATCATCCACAAAGTGACACCAATTTTAACGTGGTTCACCCGAAGGCCCGGGCTACGTCCACAAAACTTTTCTCTAAAAGTTATCTCAAAGTTCTTTGGGAAACCTTCCCAATTACAATGTTTATGAGCCTCGGCCCAAAGGAGACACCTTCCCCCAATCTAAATTTATGAGCCTCTGCTCAAAGGAGATACCTTCCCTCTCGCTCTGGAAATGATCCCTCAAAAGATCAACTGCCTCTACCTCTTGCCAGCACGTGGAACTCCTTTCCACCGAAGACCTCCTGTCCTCAATGCTTAGCCTAAGAGACCTTCGCCTTCTATGATCACGTCCACAGCAGCTCAGCTACCTGTACCAAACACAGTCAGTCGGTCTAGTACAAGTCTTCCTCTGTCTTGTCAGATCTGTCCAACTCTTTGAACAAATCAATCCTCTGCACACAAGCCTTCTCAAAGACTTGCCAAATCTGTCCTCAGGTTCTTCTCAAAGAACCAATGCACCTCTGTCCTCAAGTTCTCTGATAGAACTCTCAAAAACTCAGCTCACAAGTCCCCACCGAAACCTGTCCAAAACCTCAGCAAGCTCACCAAGAAAAACTTGCTTAGCATGAACCCACAAAGAGAATTGTTAGAGACCCAATGTGATTCATAAACCTCATAGAAGCATAAAGAGAATTGTTAGAGACTCAATATGTTCTATACTTAACTCCCAATCTCAATCTCAAATCTCATAGAAACATAAAGAGAATTGTTAGAGACCCAATATGTTCTATACTTAACTCCCAATCTCAATCTCAAAAGAATAAGATAGATGTAGTATGCTTTTCTCAAGAATATGAAACACAACCCAACAATTGCCAACCATGCAATATCTCATATAGTAATGATACTCATATTCTTTTTACCAACAATTAGGATTTCAACAACAATGCTCATCAAACAAGGTTTAGTCAACCAACACCATTCAACTCAACATCAACCTTGAAGCATTAACCAATCATCACAAGAAAAGGAAACAAGTAGAAATCCTTTTCCCTCCAAAGATATTTGAACAAAATAGCCACCAACACAATATCACCAAATGTAAAGAATAACTTGCTCAAATCAACTCAATGGAGTAAACCCAATATCATGTATCAAGTAAAGCACTAACTTGATCAAAACAACCTCTATGGAAGCAACTCAACCATCAATATCAAAATAGCCAACTAAGGGTTTCATCATCTCAATGCAAGTAGCAAGACTTACTAACATAAACCCTAGTGCAAAAATGCTTCCACTTCCTTAACCAGAATTATGCATTCACCCAAAAACTCATCAATGATTTTAATGCATAAACAATCTTCAATATCCAGAAAATAAGATTCACACCAAAAATACCTAGTAGACAACCTTTTCACTCCAAACTCAATTTCAGAAACTATACCATCAACAACATACATAGAAGAAGTTGCCCATACCTTTACTTTGATGAAGAAGGAGAACTCAAAATCTGTCACAACACTAACTCTCAATTTGCCACCAATTAGAGTTAGCAACTATACAAAAATACACAATAATAAAGATCCAAATTAACACCTTATTTCTCCAACTTAGTAAAGACCACTATAAGAGTAATATACATACAAAGTAAAACCTCTTTACACCTTATTACTCCACATAAACATTAAGCATCAATAAAATAATGTCAAAGCAAAATATGATACCTTAACCTTATACCTCCCGCGCATTTACAGCCGCTATCCTTTGCACACCGCGACCAAAAGAAATTCCCAACGAAGAGAATCGAACTCGGCACCTCTGCCGTCTAGCGCTTTCGCTTAAACGCCACCGCCGTTGGGTCACAAGTGCCCAACGAAGAAATACAACACTGCCCTCTCTTTTATCTTCCTTTGATGCCAAGAATCTGGAAAACGTAAACGTCTTCCGCAAGCAACATGCAAACTGGTGAGCGCTGTCCAAAACGTAAGTCACTGAATGCTTGCATTAAACATCTCACAGCACAGTCTGGAAAAACGCAGTTCAGGTGCAATTTGCCAATCCACTAACGTCCAGCACAAAGGTAAGGATGCAGCCCAAACTCAAATCCGAACATGCCAAGCACGGTTTCCAAGACACAGAACAAGCACGATTTCAAGGACGTCAACCGGAGATTCGAAGACACAAAGCGCTGTTCGAAAGAATAGAGAAAACGCAAAATCGTAGATGCCAAGCGCAAATCGAAAGATACAGAGCAAACCGCAAATCGCAGATGTCAAAAATCGGTGGTGCTCACTTTAGAAAAACATCCCCACTTATATAGCCATTTCTCCTTAAAGTTTGACGTCGGCGCTCCTCCAACGATGGCAACATATCGACGAAAGAATTATTTTTCCTTCCGTCGCTTAAGGGTTGAAAGACCCTTTAATAATAATTAAAATAATAATTATTATTATTTTATTAATAATAAATTAAACTTGGACCTTTGACAAAGGTTTGAGTTAATTTAATTATTAATAATAAACATGGACCTTTGCATTAAGTTAAGCTTGGTTTTAATAAAAACCCTTAATGAGTCCAAATGGTTTTAAGAAAAACCTTTAACCTTGTCACCATGGTTTTAATAAAAACCCTTTAACATAATGAAGCTTCTCAAGATATTCTTGACATCACACTCTTTTGATATCAACACAAAAATGCCTTTTGACATCAATGACAACTTATACACTTGAGCAAAGGCAATGTACCCAAAGTACCCAAAATTGCCAACAATCTCCCCCTTTGTCATTGATGGCAAACCTTTACTGAAAACACTTCTCAAGAGCCAAAACTAAAACCAACTGTGCTAACAACTGAGAATCTTCCTTTGAAGTTTTGCTCCCCCTGACTTGAAGCTTTCCTCTTCACTTTGAAGCTCTCCCCCTTACTCATATCTCTCCCCCTTTGTCATCAATGGCAAAGGGCCACCTTTGGGGCTTGGGACTAAGAATTAGTCTCTTAGCTTAGTCCCTCCCCCACCTCCTGATGAGGTGATTAATTCTAGGGTGGGAGTAAAACTCCCATTAGGCACTGATCATCATCAGCGTCTATAACTTCCTTTCTCGGGCCTTCTCTTGAACTCTTTGTCCATATTCCTGTTCTTGTCACTGTTCTTGTTCTTGTTCTCATCCCTATTTTTATCCATGCCTTGATCCTTGGACCTGATCATGCCACTGTTCCTATTCTTGTATTCTGGAATTTCAGCTCTACACTGTCTGACTATGTGACCTTCATTGTTGCACTTATAACAAGTAACAATGTTATTTCTTTTAGGCATACCTGTTCTTTGAATCCACCAGTTCTGACCAAACTTGTTCTGACCAAACTTGTTCCGACCAAACTGTTCGACCAACTTTTGACCAAACCTGTTCCTGATATTTGCCTTGCAATAAACTGCCTTGTGCCCAAACTATTGACAAGAGTAGCAATACCCTTGAAAGTAACTAGCACTTCTGAAACTGTCATTTACCTTCTTCACTTGAGCCATGCAGTGTGAAGCCATGTGACCAAACCTAACCATCTACCTTGAAACTTTCCTTTATTTGACCTCTTGGGTCCTCGAAAACTTCTTCTTCTTCTCATTCTGAATTCTGTTTTCTATTTCTGTGCATCTATCATTCAAGGACTCATGATCTGAAATACTTTCCCCATAGAACTCTCTTCCTTTTGGAGTCTCTTACTAGACTCTCCAACTTGTTCCTTGTGAGGCTTAACAAAACCAAGGCCTATTTTATCTGTTGTCTTTCTTTGACCTTTGATGAGAGACTTAACCTTTTTGGAGCTATCTTGAAACCCGTGAAGCTTATCCTTGTACCCTTTAGTTTCCTCTTTCAAAGAAGCCATTTTCTGTTCTAACTCACTATACTCAAGAACCTTAGACTCTAACTCATCCTTGAGTTCTTGTGTCTTAGCTATAGAGAAGTCAAGACTTTCTATAAGATCATCTCTCTCCATACAACATTCATCCAACTTATCCTTGAGTCTAGCATTCTTCTTTCTTTCCTTTTTCAAAGCACTAAGAGCACTAATAAGTTCACCTTTAAGATCTACTTCACCTTCCTCTATATGTTTGCTTTTAGAATCATCAAAGCCTTTTTCAGATTTCTTATCACTAGAGGTGCTACCCTTTTCAAAAACCATACATGCATCTTCCTTATAGTTTTCTGAAGCATCCTCATACATACTAGAAATCAAATCATTATTTGTGCAATCATCCTCAAGGTGACCAAAATTTCCACATCTAAGACATTTCATGATAATGAATCTATGTTTTGGTTCTTCCTCTTTTTCTGATATGAACAACATCTCATTTTCATTATCACTTGAAGAACTTTCACTATCACTACTAGAACACTTACTTGCTTTGTCTAGGTAGAAACTCTTCTTGTGATTGTGAGAATACCTCTTTCCTTGATTGTTGTGCTCATCTTTGTTTTTCCTATGATGCTTGTGCTTTTCAGAATCCTTGCTCTTACAGTCCTGTTTATCTTCATCACTTTCATCCTTGGCAACAGTACAGTTAGTAGCATAATGACCAAACTTTCCACAATTGAAACATCTTACGTTTTTCATATTTTTGTGCTTTCTAGAGAACTTGCCTTTCTTGCTGTAATATGCCTCTTCATCACTAGAAGACTCATCACTCTCTTGAAACTGTTTACCCTTGGATTTCTTGGTAGCCTTGAAAGCTGCCTCCTTCTTGACATCAACCTTCACTTGAGTTCTCAACTCAAATGCTGCAAGTATACTATGGAGCTCATCCTTTTTCAACTTATCCAAATCTTTAGCTTCCTCAATAGCAAAAATATTTTCACTAAATCTATTAGGAAGAGATCTTAAAATCTTATCACAAACATCATTTTCAGCAAGCTCAAGACCTAAGTCTTTCATGGAGTTAACAACCTCATCCATACGAAGCATGTAGTCACTAATATTTTCATCATCATTCATCTTGAGTTGTTCAAACATACCTTTGAAGTGTCTCAACTTTGCCTTTCTGACATTTGTATCACCTGTATGAACCACTTTCAATTGATTCCACATTTCACTAGTTGTCTTGCAGTGAATCACTTTGGTGAGATCTGCTTTCTGTAAGCCTTTCAGGATTGCATTCATTGCTTTTGAATTGTTGTGATGTAGGAGTCTTTCTTCTTTAGTATTAGGACCATGTTCAGGAATAGTGTACTCATCTTCAATTACTTCCCAAACCTCATTCCCAAGTGCCATTAGATGAACCTTCATCCTTGCACTCCAAAGACCAAAATCTGACCCATCAAGAATAGGTGCTGCATTGCCACTTGAATGATCCATTGTGTTCTTTACTAGCTTTTCCTTCAAGCTGTTAAACTTTTTGAAGGCACCCGCTCTGATACCAATTGAAGAACACAAGCTTATACTGAGAGAGGGGGGTGAATAGTATAAGACCTCTTTTTACTTTTTCCTTTATACTTCAAAATAGTAAAGCAATATACCCAAAGCAATATCAAAACAATGCACAATATCATCCACAAAGTGACACCAATTTTAACGTGGTTCACCCAGAAGGCCTGGGCTACGTCCACAAAAATTTTCTCTAAAAGTTATCTCAAAGTTCTTTGGGAAACCTTCCCAATTACAATGTTTATGAGCCTCGGCCCAAAGGAGACACCTTCCCCCAATCTAAATTTATGAGCCTCTGCTCAAAGGAGATACCTTCCCCTCTACTCTGGAAATGATCCCTCGGAAGATCAACTGCCTCTACCTCTTGCCAAGCACGTGGAACTCCTTTCCACCGAAGACCTCCTATCCTCAATGCTTAGCCTAAGAGACCTTCGCCTTCTATGATCACGTCCACAGCAGCTCAGCTACCTGTACCAAACACAGTCGATCGGTCTAGTACAAGTCTTCCTCTGTCTCTCAGATCTGTCCAACTCTTTGAACAAATCAATCCTCTGCACACAAGCCTTCTCAAAGACTTGCCAAATCTATCCTCAGGTTCTTCTCAAAGAACCAATGCACCTCTATCCTCAAGTTCTCTGATAGAACTCTCAAAAACTCAGCTCACAAGTCCTCTGCTAGGACCTGTCCAAATCTGCTCACAAGTCCCCACCGGAACCTGTCCAAAACCTCAGCAAGCTCACCAAGAAAAACTTGCTTAGCATGAACCCACAAAGAGAATTGTTAGAGACCCAATGTGATTCATAAACCTCATAGAAGCATAAAGAGAATTGTTAGAGACTCAATATGTTCTATACTTAACTCCCAATCTCAATCTCAAATCTCATAGAAACATAAAGAGAATTGTTAGAGACCCAATATGTTCTATACTTAACTCCCAATCTCAATCTCAAAAGAATAAGATAGATGTAGTATGCTTTTCTCAAGAATATGAAACACAACCCAACAATTGCCAACCATGCAATATCTCATATAGCAATGATACTCATATTATTTTTACCAACAATTAGGATTTCAACAACAATGCTCATCAAACAAGGTTTAGTCAACCAACACCATTCAACTCAACATCAACCTTGAAGCATTAACCAATCATCACAAGAAAAGGAAACAAGTAGAAATCCTTTTCCCTCCAAAGATATTTGAACAAAACAGCCACCAACACAATATCACCAAATGTAAAGAATAACTTGCTCAAATCAACTCAATGGAGTAAACCCAATATCATGTATCAAGTAAAGCACTAACTTGATCAAAACAACCTCTATGGAAGCAACTCAACCATCAATATCAAAATAGCCAACTAAGGGTTTCATCATCTCAATGCAAGTAGCAAGACTTACTAACATAAACCCTAGTGCAAAAATGCTTCCACTTCCTTAACCAGAATTATGCATTCACCCAAACACTCATCAATGATTTTAATGCATAAACAATCTTCAATATCCAGAAAATAAGATTCACACCAAAAATACCTAGTAGACAACCTTTTCACTCCAAACTCAATTTCAGAAACTATACCATCAACAACATACATAGAAGAAGTTGCCCATACCTTTACTTTGATGAAGAAGGAGAACTCAAAATCTGTCACAACACTAACTCTCAATTTGCCACCAATTAGAGTTAGCAACTATACAATAATACACAATAATAAAGATCCAAATTAACACCTTATTTCTCCAACTTAGTAAAGACCACTATAAGAGTAATATACATACAAAGTAAAACCTCTTTACACCTTATTACTCCACATAAACATTAAGCATCAATAAAATAATGTCAAAGCAAAATATGATACCTTAACCTTATACCTCCCACGCATTTACAACCGCTATCCTTTGCACACCGCGACCAAAAGAAATTCCCAATGAAGAGAATCGAACTCGGCACCTCTGTCGTCTAGCGCTTTCGCTTAAACATCACCGCCATTGGGTCACAAGTGCCCAACGAAGAAATACAACACTGCCCTCTCTTTTATCTTCCTTTGACGCCAAGAATCTGGAAAACGTAAACGTCTTCCGCAAGCAACATGCAAACTGGTGAGCACTGTCCAAAACGTAAGTCACTGAATGCTTGCATTAAACATCTCATAGCACAGTCTGGAAAAACGTAGTTCAGGTGCAATTGCCAATCCACTAACGTCCAGCACAAAGGTAAGGATGCAGCCCAAACTCAAATCCGAACATGCCAAGCACGGTTTCCAAGACACAGAACAAGCACGATTTCAAGGACGTCAATCGAAGATTCGAAGACACAAAGCGCTGTTCGAAAGAATAGAGAAAACGCAAAATCGTAGACGCCAAGCGCAAATCGAAAGATACAGAGCAAACCGCAAATCACAGATGTCAAAAATCGGTGGTGCTCACTTTAGAAAAACATCCCCACTTATATAGCCATTTCTCCTTAATGTTTGACGTCGGCGCTCCTCCAACGATGGCAACATATCGACGAAAGAATTCTTTTTCCTTCCGTCGCTTAAGGGTTGAAAGACCCTTTAATAATAATTAAAATAATAATAATTATTATTTTATTAATAATAAATTAAACTTGGACCTTTGACAAAGGTTTGAGTTAATTTAATTATTAATAATAAACATGGACCTTTGCATTAAGTTAAGCTTGGTTTTAATAAAAACCCTTAATGAGTCCAAATGGTTTTAAGAAAAACCTTTAACCTTGTCACCATGGTTTTAATAAAAACCCTTTAACATAATGAAGCTTCTCAAGATATTCTTGACATCACACTCTTTTGATATCAACACAAAAATGCCTTTTGACATCAATGACAACTTATACACTTGAGCAAAGGCAATGTACCCAAAGTACCCAAAATTGCCAACATCTAGTATAGATCTGATTTATTGTATGTATTTACATTATTGTTCCCTAAGATATGCCCATGTTTTTCATTAGTTTCATTGCATTTAATCATATTATTCTTGTTTATCTTGCTTATCATATTTTATGCTAATAGCCTCATGTAGGGAGGCAGCCTAGAATACTAAGCATGCTTTTTTGTTTCCATGTATGCAGATCTATAGGTTTACAAGACTAGATTAAGACGTTCAGAGCATTGGATCCCTCCTGGATGAGAGAAGGAGAAGGAGGCATCTATGAGCCCTCATAAAAGTTCATGTATAGAATCAATAAGCCTTTAGAAGTGCACCACCCCTTTTTAAGGGGATTTATCCACCATGTGTCCCACGTATAACTAATTGTATAGAAAACTGGGTATCCCTCAGAGGGAAAAATATGTAATTGGATTCCTTGTTGAAATTAATAAAAAAAGGATCTTTCTTTGTTATTTTTATTTTTGAGTTATGTATATTGATTTGTGCCTTTTTTTTTCCATTTGATATAACAATCATTTCATTAGAAGCGGGGCTACGATGTGTGCTCCCCAGGGTCAGCACAGATGGCGATCATGGTGGGACTCCCGTCAAGTTTTATTTTTAGTCAATTTATTGAAATTCATGAGTTTTTTTATGTTTAGGTTTAGCCACTCTGGTCAACAACGACCCATAGGTTTTCATCGCTCTGGTCAATAGAAACCATAATATCTTAGCCACTCCTACAATTAGTGGCCAACAGTCGCTCTGGTCAAAAGCGGCTAGCAGTAAAGTGTAGTAGAGGGTAAGGAATTCATCATCATATGAGGAGTTAATGTTGGTACCATCCTCTATTTTTATGTTTTCTCTATCTACAACTTTTTATTTCTAGAAATAGCAAGTGAAATCATAGTGTAATTAGGAAAATATAAAGAAAAATAGAAAAAGAAAAAGAAAATGCATTTGATATTTCCTAGGATTTTCTTTAGTTTTCTTTAGGCACTGCTAGGAACAACGAGCCTCTGTTTGTAAGGTCTACCATAGTCTCCAGTATGCTAGGATTCTATGTGTTTAGTTTGCTTGCATGTGGCCCAACCAGTGGCCATTAATTCATAAAATAGAATGCATTCTTTGAAGATCATATAATTTGAATACATGCATCTTTCTGAAATGAAATATCTTTTACATTAAACATATAGTAAATATCATGTTTTCTTGGTGATGCATTTTCCTTACATGCAAGGTTAAAAGGAACCCCACACACATCACTTCATATCTTTAACATCAATGGTGTTGGGATCTCACATCCAACCCATTGATCGAGACCAATAGTAGAGGTCATTACCACTTGGTTGGCTTGTAAGAAAGAGTATCATTGGGATCCATTCATGGCCAAGGCTGATCCAAGAACTATCCTAACCATGTAAAATAGCATGCACTCCTCCTTGATGGGTGTATTACTGTACACAATATTTTAGGTTAGGCTTAGTAGTACCTATGCTACATCGTCAAGTATGGATTTCATCACCATATTTAGCTTGCATGAGTATATAGGTGAAATCCCTTAAAAAATTGAAGTATACCATCAAAAAAAAAGTGTAAAACATGATGAGAATTATCTTATATATCCAATGAATCAAAACACACCAAACATTTTAGGGAACATATACATAAATCCTTAAAATGAGATAAACATTTGCTTTTTTTGTTTGTGTGGTTTGGAATTAACATAAGAAGATAACTCATAAGTCACCATTGTATACACTCAGAGCAACCACCCTCGATCCACCACCAAGGCAGAAACAAATTATCCACACACTCATAGTCACATTGGTATTAATTCACCCACCCATAGTGTCACCAAATGAAGTTCAACAAGTCTTAGGGGCGACAACTCAATCCTTAGGAGGACTCCTCGAGAAACCCCCACAAGAGAGCCATATCTTGGTTCCTCATCACATAGACATGAGGAGGCCTCATGGCCTCTCTCATCACTCAAAAACATGAAGGCATCAGAACCTCCTTCATTACACAGATATGAGGAGGCCTCAAAGCCTTCCTCATTGCATAGACAAGTGAAGGCATCATGACCTCCTTCTTCATACCAACATGCAAAGGCATCGCAACCTTCCTTGTCACACAAACATGTGGAGGATTCAAGGCATCTATCATCACACTAGCATGAGGAGGAATCAAGACATCCATCATCACATAGGCATGCACGGGTTGCAATACCCCAAGCTTCACATAATACACATAGGACAGATCATCCGATTGAGGGTAAGACACTAATGATGCACCCAGTTGTAGACCCAGGACATCCTATAGCCTCCCTGATGATGGGAGGATACCATTGGATTATGACCTCATTAGTGACAATGGGACTCTATGGAATCACCCATGGAGAACCCAACAACTTGATGAGTTGGATCAAGTTCCCTCGATACTGGATCCAATAAGTATTGCTACCAAAAATTTTGTTTTAGGAATTTCATATAGCATAGCTACTAGACACACTAGTGAACCAGGGAAAGCTTCAAAGCAACCCCATAGCACATACACTACTTCCAATTGTGGGGGTACTCAACCCTTAATATAGTATACATAGTAGGTTTCCCTGGTGGACAAGGGAAAGCACACAATAGGAGCCTCCTTGAGAGGCCTCAATATTAGAACTCCTCACATGGAGTTAGAAAGGTATGAACCTTTAGTAACAGGTTGATATGACCATATACGTAGGTTAGAGGAAGTGTTGCACATCGAGCGAGAGCATGTAGAAGATCTTGAGCAAGCAGAGTGAATAAAGAGGTGCCTGCACCTACAAGAGAATTAATTAAGAGAATAAAGAGCCAGTGTGAGGAGCTAGTAGAGAGGCTAGCTCAAGTAGATGCACACATAAGTGGTGAGAGATACCGACATGAGATACATGTTGATTCTCAACAAGAGAGAACCACTAGGTAAGGAAATGAGCGTGCTCACCACAGTTCACAGCATCAAAAACACCTGGAACTCGAATGAATGTAATTTAAAGAGGAACATATAGGGATGGAAGACTAGGAGTAGAAATATCCTAAACCTCCATCCATGGTTATGGGAGATGAGTACAGATGCCCAGATCGGATAAACATAGGATTACCTCCCTTAACACCATGAGTAAACCTTTAGAAACACAATATTATTTCCTCAAAGGTATACAAAACACTCATTGAGAGATTCAAGTTTCTCAAGAAGTAGGACACAGGAGGACAAAAGCCAACATTGAGCAATATACACAACTAGCCTCTATGCCCCTCATTCCCAAGTCTTACATATCCTAGGCACTTTGATATGCCTAGACTAAACAAGTTTAATGGAGAGGTAGACATGCAAGAACACATGATCAACTTCATGAATGCATGCTTCCACGTTGAGAAGAATGATGCCATAATGTTGAGAACCTTCATCATGACATTCTCGGGTGTAGAAACTCAATGGTTCAATTAGTTTCCCAAGCATAATAGCCATAATTTTGAGCAACTGGTAAATGCATTCCTTGAATGCTTCTCCTTTAGTGGCAATAAGAAGGTGAACCTATCTGATCTGGATAACTTGAAATAGTATGATGGTGAGCCAGTTATAGAATATAGAGATAGGTGGAGAAAAATCATTGCAAAACTATCATTCTTCATCCCCACTAAAGAACTCATCCAAATGTTCACAAAGAGTTGTGCAAAACATATCTCTATTATTGCAACTACAACAATATGAATCATTAAAATAATCCTTAGCTCAATCCAAGCTTATTGAATATATAAAGGTCAATGAGGGAGATCTCAAGCTTCACAACAAGGAGTGGAGCAAGAACAATAGGAATGACAAAAATAGGTAGAAACGGGCCAAGCTTGCTCAAGTTAATTAGGTTGTATTGGCCATGCCAAAGGAAGGGAATGGGAAGCAAACCCCAAAATTATCAGGCTCACCCCCTACCAACCAACTATGACCCTAAGAAAAACTATGGCCAGAACAAGGAACATTGGTTGCCTCATTATTTTAGACCTCTAAATGAATCCATGCAGTCGATATTTAATCAGTTGAGTGAGGCACAAAGGATAAGATTTCCTGAAGTACAACTTCTTGACCCTAATTTTCCCAAGCCAATGTGATATAGGTAAGATCAATACTACCCATATCATAGGATATAGGGGCATGACATAAAAATTGCATTGGATTCAAGAATGTTGTGCAAAATATGATTGAAAAGGGAGAGCTAAAATTTGACAACCCACTAGCTCCCGATAATAGAGATATGGGTATATTTAGGAACCCATTACCAAATCATGAGGTTGCTAGAGATTAGGGTGCCTAGGTCAACCAGGTTCGAGTTAATCCATCCATTTAGGGATGCATCAAAATGGTTGAGATAGTTAATGTGGCAACCAAGAGTTGGAGAATAATGCAACCACAACCTCAGCAACTCCCATTAATATCTTGGCTGCACCTCAGTAGATATAGGTGTAAAATAATCCTCCAGGTCCACCAATGAGACCTATGACAATTTTTTAGAGTAGACTGGAAAAAAATCTACAAACGACTCCAGCTAAGTTATCAATTTATGAGCTCATACAACAATATCCCAGGCACAGGGAGACCTTGATGGATATTTTGAGAGAAATCAAGCTCTAGCCCTAGAACCTAGATGTGTTCACACATTTTGTGGGGCAAGTATAGTAGTGCAAAGAGCCTGTGATCCACTTTTACAATCACAAAATCAAGGTAGTTCCTACTACCCTAGCAGATATGTTATACATATTATTGCATAAATCAATGACATACCCTTCAAGCAGGTTCTGATTGATACGGGTTCATCGATCAACATCATCACCACAAAGGCTATAGGGCACCTGAAGATCCCTAAGTCCAACATTGTCCCGACCTCCTACACATTGAGGGCTTTCAATGATACATTGTGCTCCACAGTGGGTATAGTTATCTTACCTATAAAGGTAGGACATAAGACCATCCCCATGATGTGTCATGTGTTGGAGAGGGTGATGGAATACAACATACTTCTAGGGCATCCCTGTATTAGGGATATGTAGTGCATGCCCTCAATCTTGTACTAATGCATCAAGTATGTGCATGAGGGACAAGTTCATGTGGTTCCATATGATGAAGAGTTGTTCAAATACATGCATTAGGTTGACTTGCTAGGGGATGTTTCCTCCAATAAATGCATTTGTACATAAGGCCTTCATCCCCAACCATGCATCCAAATAATGGAAGCAGATCAGTGTGAGGTGATCCATTAACATTGGCACCACCTCCTACCTCTAATACTTTTGGCACTTCTAAAAAGCCTTCGACATCTAAGGCAAAAGACACTCAGAAGCTGAAAGCACCCCTAGTGGAGGAAGGACCCAAGGAAATTTTGACCATATCAGTTATGGGAATTCTTATCCCCATGGAGGAGGAACATTTCCAAGAAATAGCTAAGGAGGTACCTCAACCTGCCTTACTTGCATCATCAAAAATGTCATCTACACCCCAGGTGATAGTTCACCTATAGGTTTAGGTGAATATCTAGTGCAGAACATCACTTTCATGCCAATTATTGAGTCTGTATAAGACATGGAACGTCTAAGAGTCCCAAGTCTACTAGTAGGTATGGTAGCACCATTAGGGGTTCCCCCTAATCAAACCAACTTTATATATGCTAGTCTAGATTACACCCATGCTACTCTTGATTTTGAAAGGGATGAGGATGAGCCATTCACCATGAATGTTCATTACTTTTTGAATCTCGAGTTCACTTTGAGATACTTTGAGCAGTGTCATTGGTAGGGCTACGATATAGGCCTATACGAGCAAGGGCACCAACTTTCATTCTAGTCATAGTACCAACTACCTACTGATAGGTGTGGTCTAGGCTATCAAATACGGAGTTGTGATGATTCTTTGGTAGTCACCCTAGATAGACTAAGCATTGGGTTTGGGGAGGACATCAACTGGAATCCCTATCAACCCCCTAGAAAAAATTATTTTTGTGATGGATGGGTGTCAATGGGTAATATCACACCACCTGATGAGTGTCACCCTAAATCCTCTCTAGAAGCACCCTCGTTAGGATCCATCTTATGGGAGGAAGAGCCAATGAATGGATGTGAGTGAGAGAAGTATGATTATTTCCCAAGTGAGAATGAATATGAAGATGGCCTAGCCTACCATGGGCCTCGGTATGTGCAAAAACTTGCTTGGATAGGACACATAGAGAGTGGATACATCTCATATGAGAGAGAATACATCTCATATGAGGGTGGAAACATGTCAAACAAGAGTGGCTATGAGATAGAGGACTCAACTAAGATGGCCTTCATAAGACATGCACACCAAATGGTAGGGCCCACAATAAATGCCAATGGATTCTTCATAAGTGATGATGATTATGAATATGAGACTAAAATGTCCTATCTTAGGCATCAGCAGACATGTCAATAACCAACCCTAGTGTGCAGTGAAGCCGAGAGGGATTACCTTGAGTTTCACTTACAACACGTCAATCTGGTTGTTGAAATAGAAGCGTTACTTCACACCATATATCATAACCTTCATTTCCTAGGGAGACCAGTAAATCTAGACATCATTCATTGTATGGTCAACCTCGATATGCCTACATTTAGAGAGCTACTACAACTCAATGATCCCATCATCTTGTAAATCCATATACTAGATCTTGAGATCCCTATGCCCCTAGAGCATCATCATGAGTATGGAGAGCAAACCTTGGACAAAGATTTTCACCCATGTGGTCTTGGAGATTTCATTCTGTCCATAAAAATGATCTCCATTAATTTTACCACTCCACTCCATAACCCATTAGGTCCTTCAAAAACATTGTGTCTTAAATTATATGCTATTGATTAGGATCATGTTGATTCACCCATAGAACCTAAATATTTCTTCCCTAATTAAGAGATGCTACAACTATTTCATTTTGTACCAGGCTATGCACATGATGTCTATCACACTGATCTCGACCCTGAGTTAGTAGGAACTATAAATCTAGTAGATGATATCCATTTAATTACCACTCCTCACTAGCTTTAGGATGGGTCACATATGGAAATAGAGGATACTTTCAAGGTGGACATTAGTGATAATCCTTCCAATCCAAAGAAATTCAAGTTTAGAGAAAGCCTATCTCTAGAATATCAAGCCATCATAATTCCTTTATCGCAAGAGAGACCTAATCTCATTGCTTATACCAATAAAGACATGTCAGGGTTAGATCCAAAGTTGGTTGTCCATAACCTTTTGCTAGATCCTATGAAGAAATTGATCAATCAAAAGCTTAGAAATATGCATCTAATCGTCACTTTGATGGTTAAAAATGAGTTGCAAAAATTATTGGATGTAGCCTTTATTGTTCCCATATCTTTGTTGGATGTAGCCTTCATTGTTCCCATCAACTATCAATGATGGAAGAATCCACATTTGCATGGATTTCAAGGATCTCAACAAGGCAAATTTGAAGTATTCATTCTCGTTACCCAACATAGATTCTCTTATAGATGCAATTGTAGGTCATGAGATGCTTTCTCTAATGGACAATTTTTATGGTTACAATAAGATTCATATTATGACCTAAGACTAGCATAAAACCATATTCACCACTCCATGGAGAAAATTTTATTAAAAAGTGATGTCATTCAATCTTAAGAATGTTGGTGCCACATATTAGCGGGCTATGACATACATTTTCTATGACTACCTGCACAAGATCTTGGAAGACTATATTGATGACTTACTGGCCAAGTCATTATTGTGAGAAGAGCATGCTGAGACTCTTAGAAAGATCTTTGATCACCTGATTGAGCATAATATCAGGTTGAATCCCAAGAAATATGTCTTTGGCATAACTCCTAGAAAACTCTTAGAATTCATCATTTCTAAATGAGGCATCAAGGTAGACCCAGCAAAGGTAAAGGTTATCTTGGAAATGGCCCTGCCTATAGACATAAAATAACTAAGGAGACTATAGGATAAAGTAGTGTCCATAAAGTGATTTATCACACAAATATTGGATAAATGTCGACCCATGAATTGACAACTACATAAGGGAGTCCCATTCTAGTGGGATGAAGAATATCAGTAATACTTTACTAAAATCAAGGAGTACCTAGAAACACCATCAGTCCTAGCTCCACTAAGGCCAAACATGCCATTCTTGCTATATATATCTACTACAGACTTCACTTTGGGCACCATGTTGGCTCAAAATAATGCGTAGGATAAGGAACAAGTGATATATTACATTAGCCACACATTTGTGAGCTAAGAAATAGGATATGCATACATAGAAAAGTTGTGCTTAGCAATGGTCTTTGTAACCAAGAAATTATGCCATTACATGTTGAGCCATACGACATATGTAATATCCAAACAAAATCCTTTGTAGAATATGATGATCAATACATATCATAACACACGTACTACAAAGTGAATCATGCTATTGACATAATTTGATCTGGAATTCATAACCCAAAAGTCAATCAAGGAATAAGTCTTATCTTTTCAGCTGGTATAGGTGCCTCTTTAGAATAGTAGACCCCTCACCATAGAACTTCTTGATGATGTTGTCTTTGCATTATCATAAGCACCCGAATATGAAGAAATACAAAATAAAGCTGACATGACTCTGTTATTTGATGGTTCAAAGTGTGAGCAAGGAGGTAGTGTAGGGATTGTCTTTTTCATGCCACAAGGTGCTCCAATACCCTTTTCATTCAAGATGGACTTCCCATGCACTAATAACAACACTGAATACAAGGCCCTAATCTTGGGTCTCCAAATAGCCATCGCCATGAGAATGAAGAGGCTAAATATCTTTTCTGACTCCCTCCTCATAGTCAACCAAGTCAAGGGACTATTTCAATATCAGGATTCAATCCTGAAAGCATACAAGGAGCTTTTTGACACATATCTAGCTAAACTAGAATGGTATGACATCGAGGTAATCTCTCATTCATCAAATATATTTGTAGACACCATGGCATCTTTGGGATCCTTGATACCTATGAATCCATCTGCTGATTTCACTACCATTTATGTGAAAATACTTTTGCACTCAACAATGCAGCATGAGACATTTGATAACAAGGAATTAGTCAACATGATTCACATAGAGCTAGATCATGACTGGTTTCATAAAGCCAAAGACATCTTAGCAAAGGCACCTTGGGGGTCCTTGATTTCGTAGGGTCCTACAGATAATGGTACCATTATTCACCACAAGGTTATTTCTCAATCTACATTTGTGCAAATCAAACTACAGGAGGAACAAGTCATCTTATCTGTTGAGGTCGTAGCTTATCAAAATTGGCTTTGCTAATTACAATATTTTCTAAGGCTTGGAATTGTCCCACAAGGACTGTCGCATGCTGAAATACGAGCATTCAAGCAAAAATCTACCAGATATATCTTTCTAGGAGGAATATTGTATCATCAAGGATATGATGGAATCCTCCTTTGTTTCTTAGATCCTCGAGAATTATCTTGGGTGATTTTGCAAGCTCATGATAACACATGAGATGGCCACTTCAGAAGCATGGTCATTTTCAAGCGCATCCTTTGAACAGGTTATAATTGGCCCACCATGGAGAAGTATTGTTATGATTATGTCAAGAAATATGTTAAATGTCAGTAACATGTAAATCTAATGCACTTGCCATATCATGCATTATAGCCCATTTAGGTAGCTTGGCCATATTATTAGTGGGGTTTCAATCTGATCAGAAATATTTCTCTCCCATCTTCAAGTTGACATACATTTATCTTAATGGCCACTGAGTACTTCACCAAATGGGTGGAAGTGGTCCCCTTAACTTTGAAAATTGGAGGTCTAAGGTGTAGACCAATTGGTTTATCCAAACCCCATAAGGAGGGCAGAGGTCCAAGGTTCAAATCTCAAGCCTTGTCGGACTGAACGCTTGTCCCTTTCTTGGTGCTTTCAGCGGCGTAAAAGGTTTAAAATGATTGTGGCATGGTGGTTATAGGGGCGGACTGCATGAATATCTATGTGGCAGATTCTAGGGCAGACATCACATAATACTATGGCTGCCATAAAATCTAGATAGCCTGCCCGGATTTGTGGTGGCTATCGATTCCACCATGTAAATTCAAAAAAAAAAAAAAAAACTTCAACAATTGGACGTCGAATTTTAGAGCTCACACTTCACAACATCATCTATCATTTTGGGGTACCCTTCAAGATAATATTGGATAATGGTCTATCATTCAAAAACAAAAATGTGTGAGCTTTAATGACCAAATACAAATAGGCAATTAGAGGCCTCAAAAAATATAATAATAGCCATCTTAAATAATATGATGAAAGAAAAATGATAAGGATTAGAATCTGCAATTGCCCTTGGCATTATGGGCTTACAAGACTAGCGTACGAACACCCACTAGGGTAATACGATTTTCACTTGTATATGGCACTGAGGCCATTATACCTTTAGAGTTGGAAATTCTGACATTGCACATCACATTGAAAGAGTTCATCGATGATTACACTATGCGACAAGTTCATTTGGATCAATTGACCCTTATGGATGAAAATCGTGTCAATGTTATTGAGCATATTCATGTTTACCAAGATCATCTAAAATGAGCTTATAACAACAAATTCCACCTAAGAGACTTTAAGGTTCGAGATCATGTGCTTAAAGAAAACCAACAGAACTCAAATCTGCTACCGCATCTACAAGACAAATTTACGAACAATTGGATAGGTCCCTTTATCATTTTTGAGAATATTGGACTTGGGGCATATCGCCTAACAATGCTAGAAGGTGTTGAGGAGCCAGAGCCTCTCAAAATTATTCATTTAAGGGTATTTCATACATAAATCAGCAAAATATCAAAAACATTCAAATAAATTTCAAAAATTTCAAAAACAATAGAAATCATAAAAATCCAAACAAACAAGAAAACATTAAAAGCAAAAAGCTCCAAAGGCATCTTAAAGCCCTTTGGTCAATCTACAAAAATCTCCAAAGGTATCTTAAAGCCCTTTGATCAACTCACAAAAATATCCAAAGGCATCTTAAAGCCCTTTGGTCAAGCCATAAAAAAATCCAAAGGTATCTTAAAGCCCTTTGGTCAACTCACAAAAATCTCCAAAGGCATATTAAAGCAATTTGGTCAATTCACAAAAGCTCTAAAGGCATATTAAATCCCTTTGGTCAATTCACAAAATGCTCCAAAGGCATCTTAAATCCCTTTGGTCAACTCACAAAAATCTCCAAAGGCATCTTAAAACCCTTTGGTTAATTCACAAAAGCTCCAAAGTCATCTTAAATCTCTTTGGTCAATTCACAAAAGGCTCCAAAGGCATCTCAAATCCCTTTTGTCAACTCACAAAAGACCCAAAGGCATACTAAATCCCTTAGGTCAATTCACAAAAGGATGCAAAGGTCTCTGAACACCCTTTGGTCAGACCACAAAAGGCTCAAAAGGCATCTTAAAGCCCTTTGTTCAAAACAACTTAAAATCAAAAAGTGCAAAAACATTCATAATAATCAAAACTCAAAAATAATTGAAAGCATAAAAAAAAAACATTTGCATTATGCATTTGCATTATGCATCTGTATAGTTGCATTGCACTTAGGCATGTCCATACATTGCATTTGCATTTAATACATATGTTTTCACAATATTACAAAAGACACCACATTTGTACATCAATCATGCATCATACAAATCCATCATCATCCATAACCCATGTGTGTAGTTGTATTTTTCAACACAACCCCTCCTATTGCTATGAGGAATGTACTCAGGTTTTTCGGTCACTCAGCCATGCCTAGTGTTTTTATCAAAATTTGTAGAAAGTTAACTTAGATTTTAATAGATGAGGTTTAGTTTTGATAGCACCTGGTATATTTCAAAATCCTATAATTAATTAAAACACTAAGATCCTAGTTGGAACAAGGGAAATATGAATGCTACAAAGAGATTCTAGGTATCCTAAGGTGAAAATTTTATCTTGCTCATCCCCTTATGTAACCAATTCAGAAATGCTAAGAATTGGTAAAAGGACAAGTTCACCCCTACCCAAAGAAATCCCTTGCTTTAATAAAAATAAGCAAAAATCTTGAAAAAAGCAAAATTAAAAAAAAAAATAAAATAAACAAGTGATTATCATCACTACATAAATCCCTTGCTCAAAAGAAAAATAAAAATTCAAAGTAAACAATTATTTTCATCACTAAGCATGAGCAAGTATCCCAAATAAATATGAATAAAATAAGGGAGTATTGAACTTGAATCCCTAGAATTCTCAGCATGAAAGAACCATAAGGTATCCTTACACACGATGATATGTCTGTCATAATAGAATCATGTTCTTGTACAGACCAATGCTTGCATGTGGAAGAGCTAGATTTAGGTGTCCTATACCACCTAGTGGTTTAATCCAACTAAGTCTAATATAGGATCAGGATAAACATTTGAGGATCCCCATTATAGCAATGAGGCTGAATGAATCACACTTAGCACTAGGTTATTCTTATGTTCTATCTAATATATTCATTTGCACAAACAAGGATGGTGAGTATCTAGGTATTCATAACAAAAAATGTATCCTTCATAAGCTCTATATGATCAGTATACAAATTTTGATGGAGCAACTAGGGTTTTTGAGTCTCATGGAAAACCTCAAAAAATCACCTCATAGAAACAACTCATATCATCATTCACATCATCAACTTTATTTAGGAGATTTTTTTCATTAAAGGGTATCCATGAAATAGGATAGATATCGGATGAATATTAACAATGATATTTAGATAGCCATTGACTATTTTGTGCATATATTTTAATTTACAGAAGCTAATCAAGAAAATACATACATGTCACATCATCTCATCTCACATTTGGATGTTTAAATGATTAATTCTTATTATAAGAGTTATTATTTATTCATGACTTTTATACATTCTGTGGTGTCGTCCATTATATTATCAAAACCCATGTCACATCATACCATATGTTTTAAGGGATTAAAACATATAGGTTATTTCACATTAGATCATCATCATAATATATTACATACATTCCATTTACCATATCATAACATAAGTCAGATGCATACAATAGACCAAAATTAAACATGCATTTAACAATAAGCATTGCATACATATATGCATCCATTATCATCATCTAGGTCATGCCATATGATCATCCATGTGTCATAAAACATAAGTCATATAAACCACACCATATATCATAATCACAAAGTAGTCCACCTACACATCCACATCATAACTTCTAAAGCATCACATCACATCATATCAAATAATATCATAAGACTGCATCACATAAACACAAAAACATAATCATGAAAGATACACATAATGAGTCTTAAAGTCTAGATATCATATAAATATGCATCAAATAAGTACATGTAGGTACAAAATCACCATAAGACTACAACTATGTAGGTCACCCAACCTTACACTCAAAAATGAAACCAATATAATAATATCGTCAACCTAGGCCTGTGCCCCCTACCTCTCCTTTGTCCTTGACTTTGTCCTTGTGTGAAAAATGGAAGTTAGCCCTCACAGTCCTCTTTGTGTAGGTCCTAGTCCTCTGGCTAGGCCATACTGAAGACTACCATGATGTAGTATGCATAGTACATTGTGACCCCCTTGTTGTGGGTCTCTCCCTGGGAGTAGCACCTAGTGTTGTAATCACAATGACACTGAGAGGGGGGGGTGAATCAGTGTGTTCTTTAAAATTTCTAAAACATATGGTTTTAAATCCAGCAGTAGTTTAAAGCAGATAAAAGAGATACTAAATGCATCAAGAAAGCATCACACATAACACAACAATTTAACGAGGTTCACCAATGTGGCTACTCCTCAAAAATGACTGCTTGGACTACCATCCAAATCCAGTCAATGCAAAGCTACAACTTTACATAATCCTTTACCAACACCAACTGGAAGGAGCACCAACCCCTTAACTTTATCCGCTTCAACAGAATGGAGCACCAACTCCTATTTTACCAAGCACCTACTCGGAAAGAGGCACCAACCCCTTATACCAAGCCGCAACTTGGAGGACAATAAAGATAATAAAAATGATAGAATAAAACTTTATTCCTTACAGTCTGCTATTTTTTTGCATTCTGCTTTTGCGCAAAACTCTTCGCACTGTCCGATCGCTTCTGTGTACTTCTTCGCAATCTCTGCTGCAACCGGATGATCGACACTTCTGCTATTTGCGCGCTAACATTTTGAACTTAGAACTCCATCTCTACACATTGCGCTTACGATATGCAGATTCGAACTACGACTTTGCACTCTACTCGACCGAACTTCACTTGCGCAATCACTCTTCTCGCATTCGCACATTATCTCATCGCAATGCCATCTTTAGACTCAAAGTAGTCCTCCTTTTATAGAAGAAATTTCAAGACAGATCTTAAATCATAGTCGGCTGTAACCCTAAGGACGTCGACTGCAAACCCTAATGATGTCAACTTCAAACCCTAGAATTTTTTTGGCTGCTTAAACCTGGTGATTGTCGGTTGCAAACCCTAAAAATGTCCGCTGTAAAACCCTAGCAAATGTCAGCTTCAAAACCCTAATAACGTCCGCTGTAAAACCCTAGAAGATGTCGGCTACAAACCCTAAAATCTGTCGGCCCCGATTCAACTTTTTTGGCCTCAAACGCTGCTGCCACTTCTGTCACCTTTCTGTAACTGTTGCCGCGAAATACTAACATGTCGCGATATCGCGACACTTTTTGTAGCCGTACGCCTTCATGCCCTTGCTGTCATGAAATCGTGACCATTTTGGCCTTTGATAGCTTTGCCATCGTTCTTGTCGCGAAATCGTGACACTTCAAACTTTTGCTTACGTCATCCTCATTCTTGTCGCGAAATCGCGACGCTTCCGGCTTCCAGCGGCTTTTCTTTCACCCTGTCACGAAATCGTGACACTTTCAGTTTTGCTGACGTCATCCTCAGCTTTGTCGCGAAATCGCGACGCTTCCGGCTTCCAGCGGCTTTTCTTTCACCCTGTCACGAAATCGTGACACTTTCAATTTTGCTGACGTCATCCTCAGCTTTGTCATGAAATCATGACGCTTTCGGCCTCCGTACAATCCTTGCTTCATGCAGTAGCGAAATCGCTACAACTTTGTGCCTTGTGCTTTCGACTTGCTTCAACTTTGAGTTCTCGGCTTTTGACTGGTAGCGAAATCGCTACACCTTCACGTTGTGCATTTTTGGACTTGTAGCGAAATCGCTACACCTTCGTGTTGTGCTTTTTCAACTTGTAGCAAAATCGCTACACCTTTGTTTTGTGCAATTTGACACGTAGCAAAATCGCTACACCTTTGCTTTGTGCACTTTTGACTTGTAGCGAAATCGCTACAACTTTTTCACTTAACACTTTCTCCCTGCTTCGGCCAGCGAAAATTCAACATGTAGCGAAATCGCTACAGTTACTCGACTTAGCTTCTTGGCCTCCGACATGTCATGAAATCATGACAGTTTGCCTTGCGCCTTCTCTCTCTTCCGACTTGTCACGAAATCATGACATTTTCAACTGTGCCTTCTCTCTCCTCCGACTTGTCATGAAATCGTGACATTTTTGATTGCACCTTCTCTCTCCTCCGACTTGTCATGAAATCGTGACATTTTCAACTGTGCCTTCTCTCTCCTCCGACTTGTCATGAAATCATGACATTTTCGAATGCGCCTTCTCTCTCCTCCGACTTGTCATGAAATCATGACATTTTTGAATGCGCTTTCTCCTTCGACTTGGTCGTGACATTTTTGAATGCCCTTCTCTCTCCTCCGACTTGTCGCGAAATCGCGACAGAAAACATGTCGCGATATCGCGACGCTTTTCTCACTTGACTTTTTCTTCGAATTTTTCTATCTTCTGCATCTGAATGACTCCTACACTGTCTGTCCACTGCATCATTGGATCTAACCGCCCGTGTTGACAACAATGACAAACTTCTTGCAACACCTTGCTCAACAATCTCCCCCTTTGGAATTGTTGGCAACACTCGTGTACATTCCTGTACCTCTTCTCCCCCTTTGTCAATAATACCAAAGGGCTGCTCGCAAACTCCCCCGAGTCCATCCTCACACTTCTCGGGCACAATTTGTTGCATGTGGCACAAATTATGATCATGAGCAAAAGAATAGTCAAATACTCAAATGCTCCCCCTGAGAAAGTGATCATCGTAGCTAGTCACTTCTTAGGAAGTGTGACTACTCCTAATTTGCTTCGAAGGTACTCAAATACTTCCTTGGGCAAAGGTTTTGTAAAAATATCTCGCTACTTGTTCCGTAGTTGGGACATAGTCCAATTTAACTTCTCCTTCTGCAACTTTCTCCTTCAAGAAATGATACCTTATAGCAATGTGCTTTGTCCGTGAGTGCATTACTAGATTCTTAGAGATGTTAATTGCATCGGTGTTATCACACTTTACTGATATTGGTTCACTGAAATTAATACCTAGATCTTTCAAAGTTTGTTTCATCCAAAAGACTTGTGTGCAACATGTTGCTGATGCAATATATTTTCGCCTCACTTGTAGATAAAGAAACCGACTCTTGCTTCTTACTGTGCCATGCAACCAATCTGTCCCCCAAGTAGAATGCACCTCCACCGGTACTCTTTCTGTCATCAACACATCCAGCCCAATCTGCATCTGAATATGATATAAGAGTGAAGTCTTTGCCTTTTGGATACCACAACCCATACTCAATGGTGCCCTTGAGATACCGAAAAATCCTTTTAACTGCTTGTCACATGAGTCTCTTTGGGATCGGCTCGAAATCTAGCTACCATGCAAACTGCCTACAGAATATCAGGTCTGGTTGCTGTTAAATATAGTAAGCTTCCTATCATTGATCTATACATGGTTTGATCTACAGGTGGAGATTTGTCTTCTTTACTCAACTTGCAGCCTGTTGTCATGGGAGTGCTTATCGGCTTACAAGTCCTCCATAGTGAACCTCTTTAACATTTATTTTACATACTTAATTTGGGAAATGAATATGCCTTTCTCATTTTGATTAACTTGTAGCCCAAGAAAGTAAGACAGTTCACCAATCATAGACATTTCAAATTCATTCCGCATCTTATTTGCTAAGTCTTTACAAGATTCATCTTTGTTGCTGCCAAATATGATATCATCTACGTAGACAACTAGAACAATGAGATGCCCACCTTCTATTTTTACATACAGATTACCGTCCACTAATCCTTTCTTGAATCCCTATTGAGAAAGATAATTATCTAGCCTTGCATACCATGCCCGTGGTGCTTGTTTTAATCCATACGAGTGCTTTCTTTAATTTGCAGACAAGGTTAGGATCTTCACTAATTTGAAAGCCATCTGGTTGTTCAATATAGACCTCTTCTTCAAGTTTTCCATTTAAAAAGGCAGATTTTACATCCATCTGATAAACTCTAAAGTTCTTGTGGACTGCTAAGGCCAAAAACATTCTAATTGCTTCTAATCTGCCACCTGGTGCAAAAGTCTCTTCAAAATCAATGCCTTCGACCTGTGCATACCCTTTACAAACCAGTCTTGCTTTGTTCCTAATGACCTGTCCGTCTTCATTTAATTTGTTCCGAAATATCCATTTGGTGTCGATTATATTCTTATTTGCATGTCCGGGTACTAATTCCCAAGTTCTGTTCTTTTCAATCTGATCCAACTCTTCATTTATTGCCTTCATCCAGCTATCATCTTTGCTTGCTTCATCTATGTTTTTGGGCTCAATGCTGGATAAAAGAGAGTAATTACTTATTACTTTCTTTCTTGTCTGAATGCCAGCTGTGGGATCTCCAATTATTTGGTCTCTAGGATGATTTTTCTGCCAGCTGCCTGTTTTGAATTTTTTGTTTTCTTGCACCTCTGAGTCATCGGATAAATTATCTGCATCAACCGTAGACGTATTTTTTGTTCCATGCACCTCATCTCCTTCAATGACTTCTTCGTAGATTGGGTAGTTTTCTTGAAAGTTAACTATTTGTTTCCTCCCTTCATCGAATTTAACATCTCGCACTGTCCACAATTTTCTTGAGTCTCTTGTTGTAGCATTTGTAAGCTTTGCTATTTGGAGAATAACCAACAAAAACACCTTCATCTGCTCTATCTTCAAACTTCCCAAGGTTGTCATCAGTTTTTCTGATGTAGCACTTACAGCCAAATACTTTGAGATGTTTTGTTGTTGCTTTTCTACCAAACCACAACTCATAAGGTGTTTTGCATTCATGAGTTCTTAACATGTATCTGTTTTGAATGTATACTGTTGTGTGAACTGCTTCTTTCCAGAATCTATCTGCTATTTTGTTTTTTGCCAGCATGGTGCGTGCCATTTCCTGTATAGTTCTATTCTTTCTCTCTACTACACCATTCTGCTGAGGAGTTCTGGCTGCTGAATATTGTCTCCTGATACCATATTTTTCATAGTATTCTATAAATTCATTCGAAATGAATTCTCCTCCTCTGTCTGATCGCAAGCATTTAATCCTTTTTCCTGTTTCATTCTCAACTAGTTGTTTGAAGGTTCTGAACATTTCAAAAGCTTCTATTTTATCTTTTAGGAAGAATATCCATGTCATTCTGGAATAATCATCGATACACAACATAAAGTATTTGTCATCGTTTATGCTTTGAGTTCTCATGGGTCCACACAGGTCAGTATGAATAAGTTCTAAAGGCCTGCTAGTGTGGTACTCTTTTGTTTTGAATGACACTCTGGTTTGCTTTCCCTTCTGACATGAAGCACAAACACTGTTTGAAGGTTTCTTAATGGTTGGAATATCTCTCACTGCTTGTTTAGAGCTGATTTTCACCAAATTATCAAAACTTATGTGTCCAAGCCTCTTATGCCACAACCAGCTTCTCTTCTTCTTGTCCAATGAAACACGTACCTTCTGAAGTTTCTGAGAGTGTGTACAGATTACCAGACGTCCTTGAACCAGTTGCTATCAATTTCCCACTGTTTATTTTTTTGACTTCACAACCCTGCTTCTTGAAGACTACTTCATGACCTTTATCACAGATTTGACTAACACTTAACAGGTTATGTTTCAAACCATCCACAAATAAAACTTCTTCTGACTTGATTTTCCCTTCACTAATTTTGATAGACCCTTTTCCTATAATTTTGGCTCCATCATTATTTCCAAACTTCACAGAGCCACCCTCATATTTCTGTAGTTTTTCAAATTTTTGTTTATCACCTGTCATATGACTTGAGCACCCACTATCAAGGATCCACGGTACACATTTATTCTGAGCTCTAAAAGTTGTCTGCACTATTAAAGATTCTTGTTCTTTCCTGAGCTGTTCTTTTTGTTTCCATTCTGTTTTAACTGTGGTGTTGGGTTCTAGCTTGGATTTCCCCTTTTCAGAATCTTGCACATATCCTTCAGAAGAAATTCTATTTTGTTTTGCCCTATATGGTTGAATTCTTCTTTTCTGAGATTGATTTGAAACAGAAATACTACGACAGTTTCTAGCAATATGCCCAAAGTTGTGACAATTAAAGCATTCTACTCCATAACTCATTAGAGGAGCAAAAGCATTTCTACTAGTGAAACTTCTAGAACCTATATTGTACTTGCAAGTCCACAATTTTATGCCCATAACCATTACATTTAAAATAGAAACCATAGAAATAATGATTGAACCTGAAAGATGGTTTTTGCCAAGTTGTTGCAGGAGCCTTGGATCTTCTTTTCTTTTGATGTGTGACCTTGGTAAAACCGTCATTGTCAGTTCCTATTTCAGGACTGGCATTACTGCTTTCTTTTGCCTGATTTGTTTTTCTTTCAACAGCCTGTTTCTTGTCTTTACTCTTTTCACATTCAACATTGCTTGCCTTTGGTCCATTTGATGATTCTCCTTCAATAAAGCCCAGACCGAATTTGATACCTGTGGGTCTTTGATCGCTTAGGATTTTGTCCAACTTCATCGAACTTTCATCACGTTTTAAATGACAGCTAATTTTTTGATCCAGCTCTTGTATCTGTATTCGAAGACTAACATTTTCTTCTTCCAATTTGCAACAAGTAATCTATCTTCATGGTTACCCGTACTTCAAGATCTTCGAACATTTTCTTGTACTCCTCTCGTCTGTGTTTTTAGACTGGCTATAATGTCATTTGCATCCTCAAGCTTCCTTAACAATTTTTTATTCTTTCTTTTCTCAGATTTCCATTCCATAAGAGCAGAAACCAGCTCACCTTCTAAATCAACTTCAGCCTCACCTATTTCAATAGATACTTCAGAGTTCATTCCTTCTCTCTTTTGTGTGTTTTCTGCCTCTTCCGATTCTTCTACTTCAAACGCCATAAAGAGAGCCTCACCTGTTCCTTCTTCGTAGTCTTCACTAGAACTGTCCTCCGAAGATTCTCGCATTTCGGGAGATAAAGCTTTTCTTTTTGAAATTGCCTTTTCTGAAGTTTGTTTTCTTCCTCCATTCACTTCTTTCTTGATGCCGAGTTTCTTCACCTTTGTTCTTGTCATTGAGAGGACATTTGATAGCAAAGTGTCCAATGCCTCCACAATTGAAACATTTAAAAGGTAGCTTTCCTTTGTATTTTCCTTTTCCTTTTCTCGACTTTTCTGACAAAATTTGCTTCCATTTCATTTGAAGCATCCTCTTCTTCAGACTCTTGTTTTGTGCTTTTGCCTTTTAGGGCTTTGAAAGCTTCTTCTCTGTCTGTGGGATTAGACCTTCCTATTCTCATTTCAAAAGCAATCAAAGAACCATGCATCTCATCCATACTAAAACTATTTAGATCTTTGGCTTCTTCTATGGCAGAGACTTTAGAATCAAATCTAGGAGGGAGCGATCTTAATACCTTTTTCACGATAGCAGCATCGGTTAATTCTTCGCCGAGACCTCTGATTGAATTGGTGATCCCATTGACTCTTTGCATGAAGGTCTCTATGTTCTCATCATTGTCCATCTTTAAAGATTCGTATTGAGCTCGATGTGCTTGAAGCTTGGCCTCCTTGATCCTATCATCTCCTTCATGGATGTTCTCTAGTTTATCCCATATATCTTTTGTTGATTCACAATTTATGACCTTGACTAGCTCACTTGTCCACTAGTCCACACATGATGGCATTTTTTGCTTTTGAATCATATTCAAATGCCTTTTTACCAGTAGTGTCTGTTGGAGCGGTGGCAGGAGCTTTGTAACCATTAACTACCGCACCCCAGATGTCAAAACCCAAAGCACTAAGATATGTCTGCATTCTAATTTTCCAGAACGCATAGTTAGTCCCATCAAACAATGGTGCTTTGTTCGAGGAGAAACCTTCACCACTTGCCATTGCGTAACTTCCAAGATCACCTTAGTTGTTTAAGCCTGTTCAGGTACTTGGCTCTGATACCAATTGTTGTAATCACAATGACACTGAGAGGGGGGGTGAATCAGTGTGTTCTTTAAAATTTCTAAAACATATGGTTTTAAATCCAATAGCAGTTTAAAGCAGATAAAAGAGATACTAAATGCATCAAGAAAGCATCACACATAACACAGCAATTTAACGAGGTTCACCAATGTGGCTACTCCTCAAAAATGACTGCTTGGACTACCATCCAAATCCAGTCAATGCAAAGCTACAACTTTACATAATCCTTTACCAGCACCAACTGGAAGGAGCACCAACCCCTTAACTTTATCTGCTTCAATAGAATGGAGCACCAACTCCTATTTTACCAAGCACCTACTGGAAAGAGGCACCAACCCCTTATACCAAGCTGCAACTTGGAGGACAATAAAGATAATAAAAATGATAGAATAAAACTTTATTCCTTACAGTCTGCTATTTTTCTGCATTCTGCTTCTACGTAAAATTCTTCGCATTGTCCGATCGCTTCTGTGTACTTCTTCACAATCTCTGCTGCAATCGGATGATCGACACTTCTCCTGTTTGCGCACTAACATTTTGAACTTAGAACTCCATCTCTACACATTGCGCTTACGATATGCAGATTCGAACTACGACTTTGCACTCTACTCGACCGAACTTCACTTGCGCAATCACTCTTCTCGCATTCGCACATTATCTCATCGCAACGCCATATTCAGACTCGAAGTAGTCCTCCTTTTATAGAAGAAATTTCAAGACAGATCTTAAATCATAGTCGACTGTAACCCTAAGGACGTCGGCTGCAAACCCTAATGATGTCAACTTCAAACCCTAGAATTTTTTGGCTGCTTAAACCTGGTGATTGTCGACTGCAAACCCTAAAAAATTTTGCTGTAAAACCCTAGCAAATGTCGGCTTCAAAACCCTAATAACGTCCGCTATAAAACCCTAGAAGATGTCGGCTGCAAACCCTAAAATCTGTCGGCCCCGATTCAACTTTTTTGGCCTCAAATGCTGCTGCCACTTCTGTCACCTTTCTGTAACTGTTGCCACGAAATACTAACATGTCACGATATCGCGACACTTTTTGTAGCCGTACGCCTTCATGCCCTTGCTGTCGCGAAATCGCGACCATTTTGGCCTTTGATAGCTTTGCCATCGTTCTTGTCACGAAATCGTGACACTTCAAACTTTTGCTTACGTCATCCTCATTCTTGTCACGAAATCGCGACGCTTCCGGCTTCCAGCGGCTTTTCTTTCACCCTGTCGCGAAATCGTGACACTTTCAATTTTGCTGACGTCATCCTCGGCTTTGTCGCGAAATCGCGACGCTTCCGACTTCCAACGGCTTTTCTTTCACCCTATCATGAAATCGTGACACTTTCATCTTTTGCTGATGTCATCCTCAGCTTTGTCGTGAAATCACGACGCTTTCGGCCTCCGTACATTCCTTGCTTCATGCAGTAGCGAAATCGCTACACCTTTGTGCCTTGTGCTTTCGACTTGCTTCAACTTTGAGTTCTGATCTTTTGACTGGTAGCGAAATCGCTACACCTTCACGTTGTGCATTTTTGGACTTGTAGCAAAATCGCTACACCTTCGTTTTGTGCTTTTTCAACTTGTAGCGAAATCGCTACACCTTTGTTTTGTGCAATTTGACACGTAGCGAAATCGCTACACCTTTGCTTTGTGCACTTTTGACTTGTAGCGAAATCGCTACAACTTTTTCACTTAACACTTTCTCCCTGCTTCGGCCAACGAAAATTCAACATGTAGCGAAATCGCTACAGTTACTCGACTTAGCTTCTTGGCCTCCGACATGTCACGAAATCATGACAGTTTGCCTTGCGCCTTCTCTCTCTTCCGACTTGTCATGAAATCGTGACATTTTCAACTGCGCCTTCTCTCTCCTCCGACTTGTCATGAAATCATGACATTTTCGATTGCACCTTCTCTCTCCTCCGACTTGTCACGAAATCATGACATTTTCAACTGTGCCTTCTCTCTCCTCCGACTTGTCGCGAAATCATGACATTTTCGAATGCGCCTTCTCTCTCCTCCGACTTGTCACGAAATCGTGACATTTTCGAATGCGCCTTCTCTCTCCTCCGACTTGTCACGAAATCACGACAGAAAACATGTCGCGATATCGCGACAGTTTTCTCACTTGACTTTTTCTTCGAATTTTTTCTATCTTCTGCATCTGAATGACTCCTACACTGTCTGTCCACTGCATCATTGGATCTAACTGCCTGTGTTGACAACAATGACAAACTTCTTGCAACACCTTGCTCAACACCTAGTAGTCAAACCTAAGATCGTAGAGTGATGATGTAGATGGTATCTAATGCCATTTGGCCCTCATTCTCCTCAATAATACCATGTAGACATCTCACCTTAGCCCCTATATCCAAACCTGTAGGAGCCTATACCATGGGAATAGTAGTTCTAATATGAGCCTATGCAACATCTCGCTCAATCGTAACCTTGGTGATTTATGCCTAAAGAGTAGCAATAGTAGCATCCCACTACTGTACCTAAATCTATGAAGACTAGAGCTCAACCTCTACCTAGTGCAGTTGAGCCTAGATAGAGGACTCTTGCTCCTTAGGAGCTAACTCCTTTTTATTAGGGGTAACCTTCTCCTCTACCACCTTCTCCTCCACATACTCCTCTACTTACTACTCTGCCTACCCCCAACCCTCTCTCTAAGCCTGCACTCAGTGTCCATCAGGATACTTAGCCTCTACCTCATCAACATATCATCCCAAGTAGCCACCATCCTACCACAATCATGTATCCCACCAGTGGGTATACACCTCTATAACCCTAGCATCAACAATGCTCGGATGAACTACATGAGGGTCATCCTCCTCTAAAACTACTATAACTTGAGGTGGTGGAAGGTTCTTGTTGTGGCTGATCCACAACACACCCCAAACTTGGGGACCCACCTTTTTTGCATGCTTTCAAATAAGATCTCAGTGACCCAGATGCTAAAAATCAAGAAAAAGGGGCAAAAATGCACAAGTATAGAAAGTCTCGCGAAATCATGACATGTCGTGAAATCGCGACATGTCGCGCCATCGCTGCCAAAAAATAGAAAAGTGTCGCGAAATCACGACATGTTGCTTCGTCGCGGCTGAAAATGAAAAGGTGTCACGAAATCGCGACAAGTTGCTCTATCGCTGCCAGAAAATGAAAAATGTCGCGATATCGCGACATGTCGCAAAATCGTGGTCAACACAGTCAACGACAGCAGGTGGGCGAAACCGTCGCAAAATCATGACGTGTTTGATTTTCGTGGCCCAGAGAGGAGAGAGAAAGACGAAGCAGAAAAGTGTCGTGATATCACGACATGTCGCAAAATCGCGGGTCAAACCAGTCAAACAAGACGAAGCCGAAAAACATCGTGATATCGCGACAGAAATCAGCGGATGAGCACGAAGAGGGAAAAATGTCGTGATATCACGACAAAATGTAGCCAAAGTAGCACCGAGGGAAAAACGTCACGAAATCGCGACAGATTGCAGGTGGAAGGCATGAAACGAGAAATCATCGCGATATCGCGACATGTCGCATTTTCGCGACTCCAAACAGCCAAAGGCGTACGGAACAAAAGTGGTAGCGATTTCGCGACAGAAAGTGGCAAAGAGGTCCAAGGTAAAAAAACATCGCGATATCACGACAGAAATGAGCCCAGTTGTACGGAACAGAAAGGCGTAGCGAAATCGCGACAGAAATCAGCAAAAGGCATGATGAAGAGAAAATGGTCACAAAATCGCGACAGGGTGCAGCCGAAGGTGTACGGAATAGAAAATGGTCATGATTTCATGACAGGAAAATAGCATGGTGTACAGAGAAGAGAAACGTCGCGATTTCACGACAAAAAAGCAAGAAGGTAGTGCGAGCAAGAAAGACGTAGCGAAATCGCGACAGGTTGCGGTTTCGCGGCTCCGAAGCAGCGAAGTAGTACGGACAGAGGTAGCGTAGCGATTTCACGATGGAAAATTGGCAAATGTACGGAAGAGTAAAATGGTAGCGAAATCATGACAGAATCGACAGGAGGACATGAAGCGCGAAATGGTCACGAAATCACGACAGCAAGCAGCAAAGCAGTACGGAAAAGAAAGGGCGTCACGATTTCGCGACGAAAAGCTGACCGAAGGCACGAAGTAAGAAAATGTCACGATTTCACGACAGCATGCAGCGAAGGTGTACGGAGAAGAGAAACGTCGCGATTTCACGACAGAAGGCAGCATTACAGCTCAAAACGAAAAGGCGTCGTGATTTCACGACAAGTAACAGCGAGAGGGTACGGAACGGAAAAGTGTCACGATTTCGCGACAGGTGGTGAGGAGATGGCCCGAAGCAGAAAAACGTCACGATATCGTGACATGTCTCATTTTCGTTGTGCAGGAGGAGAAACGATGTTGTTGGTCGAAAACGTCGCGATATCGCGACATGTCTCATTTTCGCGGCCGGGAAGGTGAACAGGCTGCATGCTGTTTTTGTCACGATTTTCACAGGAAGACGTTACAGAAGGCATAGAAGGCGTGAGACACGTGGTGTACAGGTGTCGGAGCTACAGAGGCGTTACATGCAGCGGCAGATTTCGAACGTTTCAGAATCGAACATGGAACAAAAGCATCGAAAAGGCAGGAATTTGAAAGGTCACATGCTGGAAGGTGAAACGAAGCGACACAGGGAGAACCGAAGAGACGTTTCAGTTAGTATAAAATCTGAAGCACAGATTGATACGAGGGGGGAAAACCGTTGGAGCAGAGTTGCAGTGCTAGAGGCCAGAGGGCCATTCTGGGCCTGCTTGGGGCTATTTTCTGCCTTTTGCTGGTTTTGAGAAAACCAGAGATGCTGCCATTGTAACTTGACATATTATTAATGCAGAGTGTTCAGAAATTTGCATCTTGTTGGCAAGAAAGAAGGAGATCTTCTGTGCATGCTAATGGATTTAATGTTTATTCTTTTGTTTTCAGATTTCAGATTTATAGATAATGTTAAATGCCACTTTTGTGGGTTGCATTAGGCGAATGTTTGAAATCTGAATTTTTATTTCAAACCCTAGGAATCAGCACTTAGCTTATCGGGATTGTGCATGTTTGCAGGTCCAGTAAGTTAGGTTGCATGCATGGAAACCTCACAGCTTCGGTTTTGCCAGGACGGGATAGCATCGGATCGGATGCAATTTTTAATTTCTTTTCTTTACATTTTATTTTCTTTTGTCTGTATTTTATTTTTCAGAAACTCCAATTTTATTTTCAAGCATTAAAATAAAATTTAAAAATTTAAAAACTTCAAAACCCAAAAATAATTCCATTCATGTTATGGCATTTCATTAAATTTTATTTTGAAGTTACAACATGGTCATTTAAGGATCAAATCACATTTACTTTATTAGGGTTCAAGGAACAATCATTAAATTTCATAGTAAAATAAACCACAGTGCCCCTTGTTTTCAGTTACTTGCAACCACTAAGGTGTTCCTAGCATTTTAATTAAATATCTTCTTTTATACACAGATGCAAAATGCTCACATAACAGGAACCTTGGAGAAATTGTTTCTTTGCAAGCAGAGGATTTAGAACCCAAATCCTATCGGAGAGTGTGTTTTCACAATCGGGTGAAAATACCACTCAACAGATTGGCGCTAGAAGGAGGGCCTGTTCGGGTTTATTTTATCGTGATTTTAGATGCTACGGATTTATAATTTTTTAAGAACTTTACATTGCTAAATATTTCAAGTCCATTTTATTAGCATCTTCGGCCTCTAACACCACTCAACGGATTGGTGCTAGGAGGGCCGTACGGGTTTATTTTTAGTGTAATATAAATTTAAATTTTTGTATGCATTAGTCCTCTAACATTCAGCAGATTGTAAAAAGGACGGTCTGAATTTATTTACTTTATTCTATTTTAAGCAATTCAGGTATGTCGTATATTTTTCTGATTGTTCATACAGAATTAAAGTGATTTGATTTAATTTTTCAGAATTTTGGTCTCATGCAATTACTTTTCATTTGATTTTAATGAATACATCTCTTAGTTGATGCTAACTTGATTTCTTTTTTATATTGCAGGTTGAATATTCAACAGATTTGGTTCTAAAATTACATTTTAAGTTCACTAATGGCAACACTTGAGGAGCAAAGGGTATCCCTGAGAGCTGAAATAACATCTCTAAGAGAGAGAATGGTATCAATAATAGAGGATCATTATGAGGGTTTGTCTATACCTGTGGTACCCTATCAAATTCCTAAAATGTTATTGGATTTTTTACGGTGTTTTAATCAAGAGGTGCCACTAGGATACTTGCAAAAACTGCATGTCTACAAGGATGCATTATGTAAATTCCAGATTTTTTATGAGGAGGTGGCTTGTAAGTTATTTGCATACATTTTGGATGATAGACCATTCTTTTGGTATAGCCAACTACCCATGGAGGTTAGGACTTCTTGGATACAATTAGAAGCAGCCTATCTTCATCATTTTGGTAATCGAGCTGACTTAGAAATATTGAAAAATCAGTTTACCTCCATATGTAAAGAGTCTAATGAATCCTTGAGTCAATTCAATGGAAGATTTCATGAGTTGCACTCCCAAATGTGGGAAAATTTTAACACATTGGAAGAGGAAGCCATGGAAGTATACCTAGGAGCCATACACCCCACACTTGCTTCACTCATTGAGGAAAAACTGAGTGGTTTGTCCCTAGAGAAAATCCATGAGGTCTTAGAAGAGATAGAACGACAAGGTCTTGAAGAAGAAAAGGCACAACATGTTCACATGAGAGATTGTTCTTTTGATGCCAACCTACACCAACCATCAAACATAGCACCCTCCACTCCAATGATACCTAAGGTAAGTGATCAAGGGGATGAATTTGAATACCCAAATTTTATGACCACCTTAGATGTAGTCCACAAGGAGGTGCAAATTGCTAAGACAACATCCACTAGTGAGGATCATGTAGAGATACATGATTATCTAGATGAAGGGGTTCTAAATTCAACAATGTTTGATATATGTGAATGGATGGAACCCACCATGGAATTAAATAAAGTGGTTGAAAGTGAAATGGAAAGAAAATCAATAAATGAATTTGAAGACATGATAGAGTTTCACCACTTGTTCTTGGAAGATACTATTGATGAGATGTGTAAAATTAAGGATCAAGAAATTCTTCACCCTCCAAATTATGATAATGAATCATGGGTTACTAATTTGGACAATGATAGCCTTATAAATTTGAATTCAAGAAATAACCCACTTTTGGAAATAATTGAACCATCTAAGGAAGGTGAAGATGAATTTGATGAGAAGCACATTGATGAATTGGAAGATGTTGAAGAAATAGTTGAACGTCACCACTTGATTTTGAAAGATGATTATTATGATGCTTGGAAGAAGTGGGAAGACTTCACTCTTTCCAAAGCTACTAATGAAACTTGTGTGCCAATTGATATGCAGGACGACATAATTGCCTACTCAAAGGAAGATATTACAACTCCTGTACAATTTGAGGATGTTTTGGAAGAGGGTTTCAAATCTCATCAAATTTTGGAAGATTATAATGATCCTATCGCCAAGGACAAAGAAGAAAAAGAATTTATGAATGAATCAAGAGATCATGTCACAAACACCATGGATTTTCATTCTATGGATTTGGATGACGATTTTTACAATGGTTGGGGGAGGTATGGTAATGCATTCTTTTCTCACATCCCTATAGATGAAACTCATATTTCACTTGATATGCAGGATGTTGAACCTTCTACATCATACGAAGATCTCATATTCACAAGATTTGAAAAGGGGACAAATTTGATCATGTTGAATATAAATTCATTGAAAGTGTGGATGCAAGTTTGCATGATGATTTTGAGGATTCAAATGAAGAGATACCATGGATAGTGAACAAAGAATTAGAACCAAATGATAGAGAGATTGATCAATTGGAAGCAACTCAAATGAAGGATCATCAAGATGAGTCATGGGACATACACTTTGACCAAGAGTGTTTGAGGATTGAAAAGGATGACCATATTTTGAATTTAAATAATTTGAGTGATGAAATGTCATTAAAGGTAAATGAAAAACAAGGTATAATTTTTAATCACACCTTTAATAACATGGTTTTAATGAATGGAAAAGAAGTTGATGCACTTGAATTGTTAAACCAAATTCATCAACAATTATTAATTGGATCTAGGATAAAAACTTTTAATGATCCTAATTTAGTAAATATCCTAGATGCTTGTAAATTGTTGCATAAATTTGATTGGCCTACAAATTTGGAAAATGATTTGGCTTTGAAATTTGTAGAAATAGGCTACTACTTACAAAATTGCATATTTGAAAAGGATAGCCTAATTCTAAATCAAATATTGAGTTTGGAAATGGAAGTTTTAAAGAATAGACATGATAAAATTGAAAATCATTTATTGTCTAATCATTTTAGTAATTTGATGCTCACCTATGGGAGTATTATTGGAACTAAATCAAATTGGTATGGTGAGCATGGAAAGTGGAAATTTGTTGCATTGTTTGGTCTAGTCTTGTTTTTGTGGGATTCCCACAACATTTGGCATGCATATCACGTCATAATTTTGTTGAAATGTTCTAATCATGTGTGGGATCCAGGAAAGTGATAAGCCAAGCTTTGCATCATCTTGTATTATAGTGTACATTTGTATATAGATTTTGGTTTTTGGTTTTTGGTTTGTGTTTTCAAATTTTCATTTTTGGGATTGCAATTTGGTTTTGGATTGAATAAGTTTTAATTTAAAGTGGTGTGTTTGACATGTTTTGTTTGTCTATATAAAAAAAAAATAGGATGATGAAAAAGTTGCCTTGAGATGCTAACTTATGTTCTAGATCGGGAGAATATGAAACATTGGAATTGTCTTGTAAAAGCTCCACAAGTAACACAAACAATTTAATAATATCGTTTGAAACTTGTGATGCATGAAGTAGTCAGTTTTATATGGCAATATTTCATCTGCATTTCAAAGGACAATGCATTCATATTACATCTCACTTTGCACATACATGCCATCTTAGTTGCATATGCATTTCAAATACAAATCATTAAAGTATGTCAAATCCTCTTAGGGTTGTGTTATAACATAAATATAAGAAAATCCTAAGGTTGGAAACTGAGTCTTGAGATATCTAGAACCAAGCACGTCTCATACATTAAAAAGGATCTTGAGTAAAATGATCAAAACCTAACTTGGAAGAAGGGTTGGGCGAAAGAAGTATTTCATGTCTATCCTATTTATGCAGCATGATCCTTAAACAATGGTTTTGACCACTTCCATTAAGCTTAAAGCCTAAAATCAGAGTAGTAAGGATAGGGCTAAATCCTCATCGAACTTAGGTTGAGGATCCAATTCCCCAAAGCTTTGATTTGACCTACATGGAGTAGTAAGGATAGGGCATAAATTCTCATCTCGCTTAGGTTGAGAATCCGATTCCCCAAAGCTCCTATGTCTCATTTCATAATAAATCTTGGATTGGAAGGATCGTACTATTTGTCCTCTCGCAAAGGATGGGTAGTCATCCCCAAGGTCTAAGCAACAAAATTAATATTTTCCATCTACATCTAAAGTTTGGATTGGAAGGATCGTACTACATGTCCCTAGCAAGGATGGGTAGTCATCCCAAAGGTCCAAGAAGTAAAAAATAAATTTTTCCCATCTCATATTTATATTGGATTGTAAGGATCGTACTACTTGTCCTCTGCAAAGGATGGGTAGTCATCCCCAAGGTCCAAAGAAATGAAGATAAGTTTTGGATTGTGGGGTTAGATATGCCCATGCATGGCAACATGTCTTGTCTAAAAAACAAGACCACTGATTGTTCAAAAGGTTAGACTAGCATGACCATTTCTTCCATAATTGGTTAAATTATTTTGCTCAAAGTGAGGTAATGAATTCTAAATCAGAATAGTAAGGATAGGGTTAAACTCCCATCTCGATTAGGTTGGGAGTCTGATTCCCCAAAGTTCTGATTTCACATCCACTTGCACATGGGTTCAAGATAGTAGGGACTCATAACCAACTTTGGGATATAATAAAACAATTCATATAGTTGATCCTAAGAGGGTTTGATAATCTTGAATGTTTGTGTATGATACTAGAAGAAAGACTATGCCTTTTATAAAAGCAAAACCGCTTAGCATATTTATTAGGTTACACAAATCATTCACAGTCTCATATATGCATTCATGTAAAACTGACAATGGAATGTTGATCAATTTCAAACGATAGGGAATGAAAACACATTGCACACACCGAGCTAATACTTGATGATTCTGATGATTCATGTACTTTTGATCTTTGGGCATTTGTTTATATTGCTTATGTGCTAATGCATGTTTTCGAGTTTATATATGTTTCCGAGTTGGGTTCTCACCAAATGCTCAGGAGCATTTGACAACAAAGTCGCCATTTGTTGTGGCTGATCCACAACACACCCCAAACTTGGGGACCCACCTTTTTTGCATGCTTTCAGGGAAAATCTCAGTGACCCGAGATGCTAAAAATCAAGAAAAAGGGGCAAAAATGCACAAGTGTGGAAAGTGTCACGAAATCGCGACATGTCGCGAAATCGTAACCTGTCACGCCATCGCTGTCAAAAATAAAAAAGTGTCACGAAATCGTGACATGTTGCTTCATCGCTGCTAAAAATGAAAAGGTGTCACGAAATCGCGACATGTCGCGAAATCGTAACCTGTCACGCCATCGCTGTCGAAAAATAGAAAAGTGTCACGAAATCGCGACATGTTGCTTCGTCGCGGCTGAAAATGAAAAGGTGTCACGAAATCGTGACATGTTGCTCCGTCGCTGCCAAAAAATGAAAAGTGTAGCGATATCGCGACATGTCGCAAAATCCGGTCATGAGCAAGAAAAGTGGGAGAAAACGTGAAATCGTGACGTGTTTGATTTTCGCGGCCTAGATAGGAGAGAGAAATATGAAGCAGAAAAGTGTCACGATATCGCGACATGTCGCAAAATCGTGGGTCAAACCGGTCAAACAGAGAATCGAAAAACGTCGTGATATCGCGAAAAGGAGAAAGAGGAAAATGTCGCGATATCGCGATAGATTGAAGCCAAAGAGGTGCCGAGTGAAAAATGTCATGAAATCACGATAGATTGCAGGTGGAAGGCATGAAATGAGAAATCGTCGTGATATCGCGACATGTCGCATTTTCGCGACTCCAAACAGCCAAAGGCGTACGGAACAAAAGTGGTAGCGATTTCGTGACAGAAAGCGGCAAAGAGGTCCAAGGTAAAAAAATGTCGCGATATCATGACAGAAACGAGCCCAGTTGTACGGAACAGAAATGCGTAGCGAAATCGTGACAGAAATTAGCAAAAGGCATGATGAAGAGAAAATGGTCGCGAAATCGCGACAGGGCGCGAAGGGCGGAATAGAAAATGGTCACGATTTCGCGATAAAGGAAAAGCAAGAAGGTAGTGCAAGCAAGAAAGACATAGCGAAATCGTAATAGGTTGCGGTTTCACCGCTTCGAAGTAGCGAAGTAGTACGGACAGAGGTAGCGTAGCGATTTTGCAACAAAAAATTGGCAAATGTACGGAAGAGTAAAATGGTAGTGAAATCACGATAGAATTGACAGGAGGACATGAAGTGCGAAATGGTCACGAAATCGCGACAGAAAGCAGCAAAGCAGTACGAAAAAGAAAGGGCATCGCGATTTCGCGATGAAAAGCTGACCGAAGGCACGAAGTAAGAAAATGTCACGATTTCACGACAGCATGCAACGAAGGTGTACAGAGAAGAGAAACGTCGCGATTTCACGACAGAAGGTAGCATTACAGCTCAAAACGAAAAGGCGTCACGATTTCGCGACAAGTAACAGCGAGAGGGTACGGAACGAAAAAGTGTCACGATTTCACGACAGGTGGTGAGGAGATGGCCCGAAGCAAAAAAACGTCGTGATATCATGACATGTCTCATTTTCGCTGTGCAGGAGGAGAAACGATGTTGTTGGTCGAAAACGTCGCGATATCGCGACATGTCGCATTTTCGCGGCCGGGAAGGTGAACGGGCTGCATGCTATTTTTGTCATGATTTTCACAGGAAGACGTTACAGAAGGCACAGAAAGCATGAGACACGTGGTGTATAGGTGTCGGAGCTACAGAGGCGTTACATGCAGTGGCAGATTTCGAACGTTTCAGAATCGAACATGGAACAAAAGCATCGAAAAGGCAGGAATTTGAAAGGTCACATGCTGGAAGGTGAAACGAAGCGACACAGGGAGAACCGAAGAGACGTTTCAGTTAGTATAAAATCTGAAGCACGGATTGATACGAGGGGGAAAACCGCTGGAGCAGAGTTGCAGTGCTAGAGGCCAGAGGGCCATTCTGGGCCTGCTTGGGGCTGTTTTCTGCCTTTTGCTGGTTTTGAGAAAACCAGAGATGCTGCCATTGTAACTTGACATATTATTAATGCAGAGTGTTCAAAAATTTGCATCTTGTTGGCAAGAAAGAAGGAGATCTTCTATGCATGCTAATGGATTTAATGTTTATTCTTTTGTTTTCAGATTTCAGATTTATAGATAATGTTAAATGCCACTTTTGTGGGTTGCATTAGGCGAATGTTTGAAATCTGAATTTTTATTTCAAACCCTAGGAATCAGCACTTAGCTTATCGGGATTGTGCATGTTTGCAGGTCCAGTAAGTTAGGTTGCATGCATGGAAACCTCACGTCTTCGGTTTTGCCAGGACGGGATAGCATCATATTGGATGCAATTTTTAATTTCTTTTCTTTACATTTTATTTTCTTTTGCTGTATTTTATTTTTTAGAAACTCCAATTTTATTTTCAAGCATTAAAATAAAATTTAAAAATTAAAAAACTTCAAAACCCAAAAATAATTCCATTCATGTTATGGCATTTCATTAAATTTTATTTTGAAGTTACAGCATGGTCATTTAAGGATCAAATCACATTTACTTTATTAGGGTTCAAGGAACAATCATTAAATTTCATAGTAAAATAAACCACAGTGCCCCTTGTTTTCAGTTACTTGCAACCACTAAGGTGTTCCTAGCATTTTAATTAAATATCTTTTATACACAGATGCAAAATGCTCACATAACAGGAACCTTGGAGAAATTGTTTCTTTGCAAGCAGAGGATTTAGAACCCAAATCCTATCGGAGAGTGTGTTTTCACAATCGTGTGAAAATACCACTCAATAGTTCTTCTCTACTATAATATGATGGTATACAACTAGTTCAAGGGGAACACCCTATTGTATGTCAAACTATCAGCATACCCTAGAATAATAGAATAACTCCCTGATACCATCCTTGTGACCGATCACCCATCGATCATGTTGAGTCCAAATTGTGAAACTAACTAGATCCCTCCAAGTAGGAAAATCAACGTAAGGCCTCCAGATGATGTCCTAGGCCTACAAGCCTATAAAATATGCTGTGTAGTGATATAGCTCTCCTAAATGACATCAAATCTTACACTCCTCACATTCATAGAGCCATCTAGCCCCATAGCTCTAAACCTCCTCTGCTATATTGATGAACTCAATAGGTAGACCTTTTGTATGGTCCACCTTCATGTGCTCCCATCCCTAGATCTGGAGTAGCAAGCTACAAGTGATGCTGGTATGTACCCACCACTGAATCTAATACAACTCATCATAGTACTACACCAGCAATGCTCAACCCCAAGCATAGATGATAGGCTCTATATTTTCCACCAGGTTCTAAACCATGGATAATAGGTTCCATGGGATCCTCACTTTAGAGCAATAACACAACAAGATATTACAAATGACCATCAAAAATACATGTCTACAAGAGAAAACATCCTCCTAGTACCATAGAACAACTAATACCCTACCAGACCAAGTATCCCGGAAGGCAGCAACGACATGTCTCCCAAAGACCCTAGCAAATACTGCATCTCAAGAATTAGTAGGATAAGACATGATAGGCACTCCATCAAAGGGGATCTAGAATATTTTGTAATGTCCTTCGATGTAATGGTCATCTCGCTAATGGTGAGATGAAAGGTATTAGTCTTGGGGTCCCATCGTTGGGATAGGGTAGTCAAATAGGCCTTATTCAACATAATAACTGAAAGCCTAGTAACATACTGGAGGCCATGAGCATCAATCCAATGTCAGTCTATGTCATCTAGGGAAGGCAATAGGTCCACAAGCAACTGTGGGTCCCGGGCCTGTGTAGACAAAATCTAGAAGCATAAAACAAATGCCTAAATAAAATGCACTGATAAACTAATAAATGCATAAAATAAAAATGGTGCAAGATAATCTAAGATGAGCTTAAAGCTATTAAAACAATGATGGAATGCACCTAAAAATTCATAAAAATCAAAAACTACACTTCAAAATTGCAAAAAAATCAATTAAATTGCTTCAAAAATACAAAATATCACAAATAAACTTAAGGCCACTTGGTTGCTTGTACCAAGAGCGACCACAAAATGGATTTTGTATCTGACAATGGCCAATTTCCAATGGTCAAAAATTTGACTATTAGATTTTAAACTGGTTTTTGATAGTGATAGGGGCTAGCCTTAGGCCAGGCTAGCCACTGTGGGTGGCTGCTGCCAGTGGGCGACACGTCAACAGTATGCCCCCTTGGGCCAAAAAGCACAAAAATTCAAAAATACCTAAAACTAGCTTGGACCCACTAAAACTAAACCTAGCCTAGACCTATTGATGGTTTCGATTCATTTCCAATAGGTTTAGTGAGGTTCATTTAGCTGATTAATTAATTAGGTTTATTTTACCAAATTAAAGAATAAGATCAGGGTTTGGCAAAGTACCCGTGAAGCTCCGACTCCTCCACTCATAGATGCCTCCCCTTGCTCATCCAAATCAGAAGTGAATCAAGTAGCAATCAGTGTCATAATCACACTGTCTTCCATAAAAGATCCAAAATTAGAATTGACAGTTGGAAATAATGAGGAGTAAAATCCTAAATTTACTTTTATATTTTCCACTCAAGCCTTAGCCATTGTCGACATCAATAGCCTGCACTTCCTGGCCGTTGGACCTGACAGCGACCACAAAACAATAATTAAGGATCATTGGACTGAGGGAGAAATTTACTCAATTTCTCATCATAAAGCACCTCAAAATAGGCCTTCAAGCATACCTAGTGGTCCAAAACAACCAAAATATGCACAAAAACCAAAAAAATTACATATATCAAAAGCCAAAAACATCATAAAAATCAAATTAACACAAAAAAAAATCAAATAAACAACAAAATCCCAATTGAGCCTTGTAATTAGTTATTTGCTCTATACACTTGGTGATTACAATGATTAGCACTCCATGTAACTCGCCAAGATGAGTAAATTACCATAAGGCCACTTGGGGCAAAATATTTATGGTCGAATTGAGACGCTTCACTCCAAACCCGAAGAAGACCATGATGGCCAGACCACCCCATGGGAGTGAGGATCCATCTCATTTCTCCTATAGCAAATAGTGGTTCAAAAAGCTAGAAAATAGAATTTCTAACATCTTAATTTCCTAAGAAGGCCATTACGTCCATACCACCCCAAGGGATGGGGATTTGCAATTACCAAAAGTAGTTGAAATCACGCCTAGATAGGAACAACCCTATAACAATAAAAGAAACCCTATAAATAGGTCCAAATCATTCATCTTGGTCAAGCGACTCATCACTTTATTAATTATCCTTTCCTCATCAACTCGTCTCTTGAGGGGGTAGTCAAAATTTTCAAACAATCATAATCAAAGTCAACAAAAGATCACTCGATCATGTCAAGTTGCATTCGTCTTTTGAATCATTGTCAACAACTAAAATAATATTACCCTTTTTTGGGGAAAAAATCAAATAAGATAGTTAAGTTTGTAGCTATCCTCCTTTTGGACCTATAGTAGTACTAAAGCTACCTGATAACTTGATGAACGAGTGCAAACTTCCACAAATTTAAGCCTTCCACCTTGTTGAAAGCAATGATTCTAGGATGTGCACCTCCTACATGACTAGGGAATCAAATTTTGATTAGATAAATGATCATCATACAACCTACAATGTGACCCTAGGTGGTCTATTTTTGCTCTACACTATGTTTTCCCACAATGCATCCCAAAAAGGGGTATTTGTAGACACCTAAAACATGTCATGTTTAGGAGACTACCCATATGGACAAATTTACAAACCATATGAATCCTCTTGTATCTCTCCAAGAGAAATTAGTGGTCCTAACCACTCAAAAAGTATAGTTCTAGCCCATCCAAGCCTAGCTTCTCTCAAGAAGAACGGCTGCCACATCTGGTCGTTGAAGACTACAACAACCACACCTAGCCGCTGAACCTGATAATGTCTAGCACCATGCATAGTCTGGCCATGAATACAGGCCTATATCACACAATATGACTACACTTTGCATTGTTTGTAGATGGATTTTGGTGAGGAACTACCTGAGTTCCTCCTAACTACCCCTTCAAATGCAAGTTTGTGACTTATGATTTCCACCCGGGATGGTCAGTCACATGAGATTTGGATTGAATATTCTTCAAGAATCCAAGTTCTAGATCTGGAAGAGAGGGAAGTCTACATATGGACTCTCCCACAAATATCAAGAGATCCGCAATTTTTAGAGTTTATGCAACAAATACCTATCAGATTGGAGAGCAAATCTACACACCCTTGAAGAGCAATGAAATGCTATTTGACTCAGGAGATACTATGCATCCGCTATTCACATCCATTATAATTCACTACCATTTCATGTATATGACACATACAACGATCCTTGAACATCAATTTTAGCAAATAACTTGGTGCTACAGCCCTTGGATCACGAGGATGAAGTTCTATTTCATGGCCAATGTCACGAAAAGTGTCCCATAGGAAAAACCTAGGGTTTTGAAATTAGTTTATTTGTTTTAGAATTAGATCCAATTAATTTTTTCTTTAGCATTTATTTCTAGTATAGATCTGATTTACTGTATGTATTTACATTATTTTTCCTTGAGATATGCCCACATTTTTCATTAGTTTCTTTGAATTTAATCATATTATGCTCATTTATCTTGCTTATCAAATTTGATGCTAACAACCTCATCTGGGGAGGCAGCCTGGACTATTAAGCGTGCTTTTTTGTTTCCATGTATGTAGATCTACAGGTTTACAGGACTATATTAAGAAATTTAGATCATGGGATCCCTCCCGGACGAGAGAAGGAGGAGGCATCTATGAGCCCTCATACAAGTTCGTGTGTAGAATCGGGAAGCCTGCAAAGTGCACCACCCCTTTGCAAGGGGATTTATCCACCATGTGTCCCGCTTGTAACTAATTGTATCAAAAACTGGGTATCCCTCAGAGGGACAAATATGTAATTAGATTCATTGTTGAAATTAATAAAAATAGGATCTTTCTTTGTTATTTTTATTTCCAAGTTACACATATTGCTTTGTGCCTTTTTGTTCCATTTGATATAACAATTATTTTATTGCAAACGGGGTTGCAGTGTGTGCTCCTTGGGATTGGCATACAATCTAAGTGTGATGATAATTTTACCCTATCCTTACTAATCTATCTTTTAAATTTGAAAGCGACTTTGATAGTGGTGAAAACCACTATTTTTGTGGACTATGTTACATGATGGGACAAGTGAGGAGTACCATTTTCACTTAGAGGTTCAAAATAAATATGGTGTTATCCCTCTTCGAAACAATATGATTTTAAGATGTGAAATTGTGTTTGGTTCAAAAATGTTTTGGAGTCAATTCCCAAAACTCAATATTTTCTTAGTGAAAAATGTGTCTTGGTTCTAAAGAAAACTCGATATGTATTTGGATTTTTCTTAAAACACTAGTAGTGGCTAAGTGACCAAAAACACCTAGGGATTATATGCATGTGACTTTGCTAATGATAATTTGACTTTACAGAATGATGTAATGAAATGAATGATGTTTGAAGGTGTCCCTGATTAAGGCAATGTGATTTTATTTGACCCATTAATAATAAAATTAAATAAATGATCCCTCATATGAAATGTAAAATATGTGAAAATTGTTGGTGTGAATGCAATGAATAAAATATGAGTTGTGAAAATGGAATGTTTGTCAATGAAATGTATGCAAATGAAATGTGTGTACTGCAATTTATGCAATGCAATGTGTGAGATAAAATGTATGAAATTAGATATTTTTTTTTGTGTGTGTAATAGCCATGTATATATACATATATAAATCATATTATGCATAGAATGATATCAAGTGTATAACAATAAGTTGTTCAGGATCTTCAAATCCTTCTAGAATTGCAAACCTATAAGTACCTTTACCCACTTTTTGAGAAACAATGTATCAACCTAATCAATTAGTCATGAATTTATCACAAAGATGTGGTAATCAACTAGGAGATTGCATCAGGGTGTAAGGTGAGATTGTGGACAACCAAGTTAGAATCAAGACCAAACATGTCTTTATAAGACCATGCAAAAATTCTCTTCTTCCTCTTGAGGAGAGTAATTAATTGCTCTTATTCATATTTGGATAAGATTTTATCAAGTTTGATAATTTGGGGATTGTTTATGCCTGAACTAAGGTTAACATCAATCATATCTTCAATAGATATGTGAGAACCTTCCTCAAGTTAATGGGGATTTGGGATAAAATTAATGTCATCTATGAGGTCATCAAATTCTTCTAACTCATCTTCATCTATGTTTGATTGGAAAACCTCAAGATCTAAAGGTGAAGGTGAAGGTGAAGGTGGGAATGTAGTTGGCTGAAGCCTTTAACAATTCATCAGATAGGACAAACTCAGAAAAGGAGGGTGGTGAAGAAATTTGGTCCATGTAGATAAGGCTCATGTCAATATGAATTGGCTTTGATAAATCATATGGATTACGGAGGGGGGCAAATAAATTAGTAGGATTCATGTTGACTTAAAGGGAGAATGAATGGTTGGTGAAGGTGAATGGAATGGATTTTTATTGTTAAAACCAATTCTAGAAATCTATTAAACCTGAACAACATCAAGCAACACAAATCAATGCAATGCGCATGCAATTTTATTTTTATTTTTTTAATTTAAGTTATGTACATATATTAAAAATAAAATAGCCAATGAGATGGATTAATGTGATGGAGGTGGTGGTTCACCGGTTGGGTTGACTTCTCTTATGGAAGAAGCAAGCAAAATATGGTTTGATGGATGGGGAATGTTATGAGATAATACTCATCATGTACAGTGTGTGGAATAATGAGTTCTAATTCCTATTTAGATTCATCAGATGCTATTGACATTAGGTCAAATTCTTCATAGATTTTATGTTTGGAGTCATCTATGTGATGGATATCTTCTCTTGAATTTAAATTTAAGCTTTGAAAAGCTTGTTCAAGAGAAGAGGTGGATGAAATAGGACAATAACCTAGGCTTGAACGGTCATGCATTTCTCAATACGAAACATTGATAATATCATGCATTCCATATTCGTGACATCCTAGACCATGTCCTTTCCTATTAATAATGTGAAAATACCAGGATGGAAAACCCAACATATGTTGTATGTTGGCCAGTGTTGGTGATTTGGATTCATCTGGGGTAACTAAATTGGATGATGAATCAAGTTCTCCATATACAAAATTATTGCTATTAGGCATTGAACCCATGTTATATATCACTCCTATATATAAGGGTGGGTCACATGGGTGACCATAGTCCTTAGCAGTTTGAATGTTGAGCAATGTAACTATGATGTATTGGACCACATATTCATCAATACCAAGATTAGTGAGGTGAACCCGAATTGGGATGATGTGGATGAGTTGTATGTATATGGAACTGACTCATGGTTAGCTTATGGTATCTCATAATCCACCATTTTGACTTGTGATACATTGGTTGATGTAGATGAAGATGGATTTGGCTGGGTGAATTTTTGAATTGGCAATTATGTGGAAAGAGTGGTGGAGGATGTTGATGATGTGGCTAATGTGGATTGAATTTGACCACATGTGCATGTAGTCAATGGTGATGAATATGGGGGTATGGAAGTGGAAGATTGATGAGAATTAGTGATTGCAAGCTTCTTAGGAATAGGGGCTTTAGAGGTGGATGATGAAGTGGTTGATGATGTGAGTAATATATGAGTGGAAGGAAGCATGGACTCATAGGGGTTTGAGATAAAATTGTAATACTTAAATGATTCAACATTCAATGGTATGCAATGTACTTGTCCCTCATTTATGTATTAGCATTGATGTAATATGGAGGGGACACACCTCATTTCCCTCATCCAAGGTAATCCAAGGAGTACAGTATACACCATGGAACCTTCTAAGATGTGGAACATAGTATGCAATTTTTGACCCCAACTTCGATAGGTAAAACAACAATGTTGACTATGGAGCAGAGAGTGTCGTTAAATGATTTCAATGTAAAAGAGTATTTGGTGATGTGGTCTGGTGGAAGCTTGAGATGTTGAAGGGAAGATATGGTAATGATGTTTATGGAGGAGTCAGTATCAATTAAAACTCTTTTGAAATATTTCCTATCAATTTTAGCCATGATATGTAATGGAGGGTCCATTGATTTCGATGATATTGGTTTGATCTCAAAATCATAGAATGTGATGGAAGGGTCCATACCTGTTTTAATATTCCCCACAAAATTTTTAAATGTATTATCATCTTGAGATTGAATTTCAATGGATTTTAGAATATCCATTAATGCTTCACAATGTGGAGGAGATTGTTAGATTAGCTCATATATGTACATTTTGGCTAAAGCTATTTTTAAGCTTGTGGTTAACCGGCTGCTCAATGAGATGATTGGCCTAGATGGATGATTAGAAGGATGAATGAGTTGAGATGTATGGGCTAGAATATTGATTGGCTGAGAGGGATTGGTATAAAATTTCATGGAATATGAGACACACTTGCCTGTCGAGGTATGGGTGGTTGAATAGACTCCTACTAAACATTGCTACTGAATATTTTGTTGATTGGAGCGTTGTTGTTTATCTCGTGCTACTACATGAATAGCACATAAAAAACCTTGGTACTATTAAATATGATTCACCTAATTAGGAATCTTGATATTTGACCCTCCTTTTGGTGGTTGTGCTTCCTCATGATGAGGAAGTGGTGTTTGAAAAATCCCAAGATTTTGATTTTTTCATCTAGAGGACTGTCAAGCTTGATAGCCCCTAACTTAATAAGGTCTTGCCTGATGAGGCCTAGAAATGCCTCATTATTACACTATTGTTGACATATAAAAACTGCCATAATATTAAATATGACAAAGTTAAAGTTCCAAATAGTGATTAGAATATGTTATTTGTTACATGTTTGCATGATTTTATGTTTGGAACATTATATCTCTATTTTGATTGTTTTCAACATTTTATGCACTGTTTCAGTTGATTAGGTAGTAAATAAAACATGTATTGCAATTACATCCTGATGGCATGAATAGATTCCTCTCATTAAAAACTACAACTTTGCTTTTTGAAGCAAGTCAATCTGAGCTATAGATAAAAATTTATGAAGGTTACATCGTTTCTACACTCATTATTTGTTCCTACACTCATTGTTCGTTCCTGTGCTCATTGTTCATGCCTTAGTCTTTTCTGGAACTGTTAACAGGTGTAAATCTGTGTTAAAGGTAACATTGGCGGATCTATTGGGAATGATCCATAGTGAGTTAAGGTACCAAATTCATACCAATGGTACTTCATAATATAGAGAAAACATAGCCAAAATTTTAAGGCATATGGATAAGTACCCTGGATGTTATGGGGCCTGCAAAATGGCAGTTTCACACTTTTTGACAGCTGGAAATGCTGGTAAAAATCTATGTTAAAGGCCAACTTGATAGCGATGCAGGGAGTAATTTATGAGGAATTAAGAGTTGAAAATTTAACCCAATGTTTTTCATATAACAAAGAACACGTGGACATAATTTGGTAAAAAATGGAGTTATGATGAACAAGTTATGATCACTTCAAAAAGGCATCTGGGCATGTTTTGGTAGCTGGAAACAATAGGTCATAGTCCATACAAATTCTAGCCACCTATCACTTTGAAGGAAGGCATGGAATTTGTTAAATAAAGAAGAGGTAAACGCTTGGAAATAGTTTAGGGAGAATAGGCATGACTCTTTCTCCACTTGATAGCACTGCCACGTGATGCAAATGGAAGCAACAAGTCAAAATGCTAAAATGCTAGAAATTTGGTAAAAGCAGGACACAGTCATGCAAATTCCAGCTAGCTATACATATACAACAGGGCTTGGAATTAGTCACTCCAGCACATGCCACCACTGCAGAAGGGTGTACAAGATAAGGTAAAACAATCCAAATGGTCAACAACTTCCTCCCTATGCGTTTGGAGTGTAGATAAGCAATGAATTATCACCTGCCTGTTATTTTGGCATAGGAATAAGGAATAGCGTAGGAACAATAGAAGATGGTCAAAAAGCGACAGATCGATAGAGGAAAGTATTGACAATTGACCAAAAAGTTGTCCCAGCTCATGTTAACTGATTTCCTCAATGAATGCAGCTTAATAAGGTTGAATAGATCAAGTTTGACAAAGCAAGCTCATGCATTCTAGGAAACAGTTGTGCAAATAGTTGTAAATCCCTGCAAATCAGTAATCAAGTATATCAACATAATATTATAAATAAGAGAGCTCACAGCATGGTTGATCATATAGAATATAGACATATAGTCATATAGGAGACATAGATAAATAGAGAGTGCATTTGTTTTTGTAGCAGAACAGTAATCTGCAGGTTTTTCCTGCATTACTGTAATGCATTTCTAGATTGAATAAAAAGGTGTAGTTTTTATTTCTCAATTGGCATGTTGAGTTGATTATTAGTATTTAGGTTTTCTTAGCATAACTCTTCACCTTCATCTGGTTCTAGAAGCAAGGGCCACTTACAAGACCAAAATAAGGCATCTTCTGATAGAATACATTGCTAATTCCTTGTTGTAGCAGGTTAGTAGAATTCTACCAGTTTCATTTCTTTAGCAGCTTTAAATTTAGATTTCAGTCTTGACAGCATTTTTCCATCATTCCATGCAATTTCAACATTTTTTTTCAGATTTGCAGCAACTTCAAGTTTTCTGTCATTTTCCAGATTTGCAGCAATTTCCAGTTTTCTATCATTTTACTGCAATTTCCAGATTTGTGACATTTCCAGTTTTGCAATAGATGTTAGTTTGAATTTCTAGATTTAGAACATGCTCAGAGAATTGTAGTTAGTTTATTTTTTTGCAACTATGTGTGATTTCAATTCTACAATTTGCCTTTCTAACAATTTCAATTTAGCAACATTTCCTTTTTTGCTATTTCAGATTATGCTTTTCATGCAAGTTTTAATTCAGTTTTATTTCCTATAATTTGATTTCCAGTTCTAGGAATTAGAGGACACACAAAACCCCCCAAAAAAATGCTAACTGATCCATCAATAAAGACTATTTTTTGAATGAACTAATCTTTAACCTGTTGGAGCCTTCTTTCGTATATAGCCTTGGACACCACCCTAGATTGACACACATAATGATTAAATGATGAATGAACAACGACACTCATCATTGCCCTCTATATTTGAATTGATGGTAGCTATTGATATCATGCCCATTATATCTATGATAAGGAAAAAATAAATGCTCTTTGTAGTGTTTACCGTGTTTAGAAGGATCATCAAGTTTGACCTTAGGTAAGGGAAGTTGATTTGTGTCATATAACCTATGAAAATGGAGGCATAATATTTAGCCAATAGGGTATATTGATGGGATTGTTGAATAGATTGTTGATGGGGTTAGTTTTCCATAGCTAACACTATGTATTGAATTGATTGATTAGTTGATTGAACTGCATGATATTCAAATTTTTATAGTTGTTGTTGCATGGGTTGTTGTTAAACCATTATTGTCTGGTTCATGACCACTTGATTTACTTGATTAGATGAATTGGTCGGGTTGACCTGATTGGATTTTGACTGGTCAGAATAAATTCCTTTATATTGGCCCTTATTTTTTCATTATTTCTTCTTAGGCTTAAGCACTCCTTGGATTTTTATCTTCTCAAGTGTTCTAGCCTAGGCAAGAGCTTCATCAAATGATCTATGTTGTAATTGCAATAACTAATATATGAGTTTTAAGCAACTCTTAGTAAACAATCGAGTTAGCTCCTCCATTGGTAGGTAAAATAGCATTTTTGTGATAACAACCCTCCTATAGTTACCAAAGTCATATATAGACTCATCATCATATTATTTTAAATCATATATATCAGATAATGAGACTTTCTTTCTTATGTTGAGGAAGAATATTTCAAGAAATTGGTCAACCAATTGCTCAAAAGTATAAATACTATGGTTGGTCAAATGGTTATACCATTCCAAAGCATATTCCCCAAATTTTTGATGGAATGTTCTAAGCATTAGAGTGTAATTGCTTTGAATTCTAAAGAAATAATGAAAAAATAAGCTCACGTGCTCTTTAGGGTTCTCTGTTCCTTTAAATTTATCAAAATTTGGTATTGTGAAATATTTCGGATATGGTAGTTATGGTATTGAATGATGAATTTGTTTATTGTTCATTTGATGTAGGGTGGGATTTTGTTTGATCATGCTAGGAGTATGTTGCATCAAACTATCAATCTGTTGTTGCATAGCCTAGATTCGAGGGTCCTCCCTAGGAATTTGGAAACCCTAAATCACTTGATGATTTTGTGATGGCAAGGTGGAAAGATGTTGAGGTGTAATGAGGTGATGATGACTTGGTAGAGTGGATTGATGTTGATGATAATGGGGTTGATGAAGGATTGATTGTGAATAAAGATATGGAGATGATGTGTGAGGGTTTTGGATATGGTGGTCGATGGGAATAGAATGGGTATGGGTTGGTGATGGTGTTGGAATCACAGAATATTGTGGTACCCAATATGGACTTTGGCTAACAAATATGGGATGAGTAGAAACAATTTGAGACTTAGGGTTGATCACTTGAACTTGTTGTTGAGCGTTTTGTCACTTCTTAAGCAAATTGTTGAGATGTTCCCTTGTCTCATGTATTTTCATATAAATGATTGATGGAATGGATGTGAATGGTATTGATGAGGTAGGTGGGGGGTAAGTTGCAATGGGTATTGCAACTTGATGGGAGACACTAGATGGCATGGACACATGCACTTGTGAAGTAGCATTAACATGTGCTTCATATAAGATGTTACCATAGACTAAGGTGTATGAGTATGGGATGGATGTGCTTTGGATACATGATGATTGGGGTATGGACAAATTTTGGGAAGGTGTAGCAGATACCTCAAAAAGAGGATTATTGTACACCTAAGTAAATATTGAATGTTGGGAGGAGATAAGCTCCTACTGTAATCCTATCTAGGTGAGTTATGGACTGACTCTAAGATATAGTTAGTGGATTTTAAAATAGCTTGCACTTGTGCCATGTATAAATGGGTGATGTGGTGGTCAATGGTTGGTGAAGATGGTTCTATTTGTGGAATGGCCATGTGAAATGATGTGGATAACATAGTGTGTGAGGTACCCATAAACAAATCTGAATGACTTACCTATATCACAATAAGAAGATTGACCATGGAAGTGGTGGTGGAAGGTGATGATGAACACTCCATTACTGAAGTGGTTTGATTTGTGGATATTTGATTCATTATTTTAGCTTGATTTCTTGTTAATACCTATAGACACAAAAAAAGCACCAATCTGATTATGCGACTACAAGCACTAATCGATTTGGCATACATAGCCCCTAGGGTAGCCCCCATAGGTTAAACAGTGGTACTAACCACTCCCAAATTAGTTTTGGAAGGTCAGAGGTCAATTTGAAACCTTTTAAGCACTTTTCTCCCTACTCGTCCCACCTTGGGATGATTATAATCCTATTAGAATCCTATCTGTCCCACCCTGGGATGATTAGCAACAATCATCCCAGGGTGGGATGAGTAGCAGGTTTTACTGGCAAAAAGTCAAACCTCAACAGGTCCACCACTTAACTGCACCTTCGGGGCATGCAATTACGAGGAACGACTTCAAATTAGAGAGAGGGACTTCAGTCAAGCATGCCCTAATCATGGAGGCCTCATGCAAGGAGACTCTAAATTAGGGAGGAATATTCTCTCTCAAAAAAAGGCATGACAAGCCAAGTGGCACCCTCGCATGCACATTCAAAGAGAGATACCCTAGGTCTATAAAAGGGTAAGCATCCTCACCCCAAAAAAAATAGATCTAGAGAATTTGGAGCAATGGAGTGCTACCAAATTATACCCACATTCCCCTTTGTGCTTCTTACATCCCTAATTTCTCTTTTGGAAGAGAGGTTATCGGGTGAACACTAGGAATGCAATTTTGACCCAAAACCCAAGAAATCGGCCATAATACCACACCAAATTCATAGAAACAACCCCCTAGGATGTTTTGGACCCATCCCAAGTGGATTGGTGTCAAAACCAGACCCCAAACGATGGGCGTCCTGCCCCCGAGTGCCCCCCAAACTACCATAGTCCTAATCGGCCCACCTGAGAGTGATTAGAAATCCATGAAGAATTTATCTACTATTATTTTTTCATTCTATTCTATTTGGTTTACTTATTCTGTTGTTCAAGTTTCATTGCATTCTGACCTGTTTTGACCATGTTTTTATCATTTTATGTGTTTACTAACATACAAGGAGCACTTTCATATATAGGACAATCTGGGTAGAATATGCAAAATATGACCTTCTGGGTAGTCCCAAAATTCCCCTTTTATCCCAACCCCAAGTTTATAAGAGTTTTGGATGCCTATGGGTAGGACATTTGGAAGGTTGCCTTTGCATGTTTTGTGATAGTCCTAATCGTCCCACCCCGAAGCGATTAGAAATCCATGCATGATTTCCTGATTGTTCCTTTTGCAATGTGTCTTTGATGATGTTTTCATGCTTCTATAAAATTTTGAATTCATTATGACATTTTTTGACCATCATTCTGCTATTTTATGTATTCACTAGCCAGAGGCCCTGGGGATCGCAAGTTTTTTCCCCTATCCGCATATGCTATTAAATGTTTGCTATTTCTCTGAGTGTAGTATCTCACTGCCAAGAACACCGAAGGTGCAGAAAGGTACATGTAAACACATGGATGCAAGCAACGACAATGTTTGGCCCGCCCATTTCAAATGTGGGCATGCGGAGGACACTAGAAGCGTACCATCCGTTGATGTAACGAACTGTATCAAACACTCCGAGCCCTAGAGGGGGGAGACATATTGTAATCATATTGAAAACAACATTAATAAAAAGAGGCCTCACTTTGTTTTTCTTACATCTAGTTTCATTTATGCTTTGTTTCCTGCATGCATTTGTTTCTCGCATTCGTAGGGCTTAGCATCTGCACCATTTGTATCAATTTTGTTTGCATCATAATCTGGCATGCCATCACCCCGAATTCAGATTTTAGTGGTTATCATGGTGGGAACTTGTCCCCTACTATTAAGATCAAGTTTTTTATCCAAATTTGTGGTTTATTTGCAGGTGTTACTCATTCGGGCACTGGACTGCTACTCGTGCCACCTTGTGATGAATACAGACTTGGAATTCATGCCACCCTAGGATGAATACAAATTCATCTCAACCTAGGATGAATATAGACCTACTATTCATCCCACCTTGGTACGATTAGCTCTCTATGTATTTTTTGAGCAAAAACTTAGAGGCATCTGGTTTGGGCAGAGAAGAGGTAGGTTTTCTGAACATCCTTTGTGTTTTTCTGTTTTTGTCTCTACAATTTTTCTATTTTATTTTCTTGCATAGGGAATTTTATTGCATGTTTTCTTTCTTGGCACAAGTAAAAGGAACCACACACACCACATAATAATATTAACATCAAGGATTTAGTCTTAATACCCCAACACTTTATCAAGACCAATAGTGGATTTCATCACCACCTTGGCTTGGATTTTGCATACATAACCCTGATCGTAACTATTGCTAGACGTAAATCCTAACGAAATCTGACAAAGTGTAGCAGGGGTGATTCCCAGTGCATGAGGATAAGTCTTCTATGGTAGGTGTCAAAAATAGAGTGATTCCCTTTTCATACCGCCTATGTTCCATGTACTGTTATGCTCTCGCGTACCAATATTTTCCCTCATGTAAGGGTGGGTGTATTGAGAGGTTCGGTATAAAGGCCTAGCAGTGGTATATTGAATGGGCAACCATTTTGGAGATATAAGAGCCCTCATCATGCATGAATAACAAAATTTTCTTTACACATTTTGCATAACAAAAATCAAAATACACTGAACTAGATTTAGGACATACATTTAATCTATAAACGAGATAATAATTTCTTTGTTTGTGTGGTCCCTTTTGTTTGGTGTAGCATAAAAAATTGTAAAGGAGATAAAAACATACATATCTTGTAGAGAACCACCACCATGGTGTATACCCATAGCCAAGCCCAATCACAGGTAGAAGCTACAAAAAGTGTACAAGGAGGCACCAGTCGCCTCCGTTATAGCCCCAAGGACTTGGTTATACCACCTTGGCAGCCTGACCCATAACATGGTCCACACTATGCCACTATAAAAAAGGATTATAGAGGCACCCCTTTAGGGGGCACTCTCATTCAACACAGACCCTTTTAGGAGGAGTACATACATGGGAAGTCTCCCTTAGATGCTCATTATGAGTGGCCACTGTGTGATGAAGTGCTAGAGCAGCATAGGGTTCACAAGGAGGGACCACATGATTATATCATCTCCCCTATACCCCTCATTATTGTTAGAAATAATAGACCAAATATAGAGCGCAAGGCTCTTCAAACAAGGTGAGCCAACTCTGCCTGTCCCTTTCACATGTATGAAAGAGAGCATGAGGAAAACCAGTACATTCCTCAAAAGAAATACACCGTGTAGTATCAATGCGCATCCGCACCTGCTAATTATCAAGATCACCTATTGAGGCTAGAGCCTCAGGTGAATGCCACTAACCTTGATAGAGGAAAGTGACCCATAGATATCTCAGATCACCAAAACCAAGATAGACATGTAGGGGAGGCATCTAGGCATCTTAAACATAGGACGACAGAATAAATTGACTTGGCATTTGCCAAACATGTCACCCACCAAGCGCAAATCACATAGCTTAGGCAATTTCAATAGCAGTTAAAGCAACTGTATCATCTTAACAAAGAGTGCATTCGGTGCTAGATAAATGAATTTCTCCAGAACAATATGCATGAGAGGATTCCAACCCCTCGCACATATAGGATAAATATTTATGAGAGGCACAACCCCTTAGTGCGAGATAGGTCTCCACAAACTTATCAAGTGTTGCCTCTAAGACCTTCAAGACCTGAATGAGATGTCACCCCTAGAACCAATTATGGGCACCTCCCTCGTGCACCCATTCATGTTTAATGGTCATGCCCAAAAACTCCTCAAGAAGCCTATGAGGAATTTGAGCAAGAAGAAGAGCAGGCTGAAACACCCTACCAAGGCAGGGGGCGCTACCCGGCTACCCCTCCATAGGCCTTAAGTACAATTCACAATGGGAGCAAACCAAAGAAGAGGAAATAAAATCCTCTAATGCATAAAAAGTGCTGCTAGAGTGCTTAGAGTCTGTGGAGACCAAGACTTCAAGGCCCCAAAATCCCACCTTACGCCAGCTCCGCAATCACCCTGTGCATCCTTAAGTTTCGGCATCCCCATACTCCGACCAATTCAAAATGCCTCAATTTGTAATTTTCATAGGGGATGAGGATGCCCAAGAGCACGCAACAAGGTTCCTGAGTCAATGCTTTGGCATTTAGGATAATGATGCTTTGCTTCTGAGAATTTTTATAACCACGTTCGAATTGGTTTACCCAATTGCCGAAGCATAGCATCAACAATATAGACCAGCTAGTGCATGCGTTCCTTGAACATTTTGCCTTTAACACCAAGAAGAAGGCATCCTTAAGTGACCTAGCTTGCCTTAAGTAGTATGATGATGAGACTATAGCTGCTTATGGGAATCGGTGGAGGACATTGCTTTCAAAGCTACCTTACCTCCCTCCCATGGTCGACATGACTCAGATGTTTTCAAAAAGTTGCATAAGGTCGATCTCTGTGCTATTGCAGCTATAGCAATATAACACCCTAGAAGAAGCCCTAGCGCAAGCCAGGGTAATTAAGGAGATCAAAATTCAATATGGCAAGATTTCCAAGTCGTGCAAGAAAGAGTGGACCAAAAATACCAAAATTGGGCCCACGTAATTGAAACCCGCCACGATCAATCAGGTTGCCATAATTGTACCACTGTCTACACAAAAAACATAGCCCCCAAAGGCTAATTATCAAGTAGTTCCTCTTGCTAACTATGAAAAGGAAAACCATAAGCAAGATCAAAATTAGCAGCATCGCCCTAAGCGACAATTCACACAATTCACAGTCTAGAGACTCCTTGTTTGACTACTTGTTCACAGTAAACCTAATAAACTTGCCAAAAACTTGACCCATAGACCCCAACGCACAAAAACCCAAGGGCTATAGGGAAGATTTATATTGTAGATTCCACCGATAGAAAGGACATGACATCTTCAGTTGTTGAAAATTCAAAAACTTGGTGCAATAATTGATAGACAACAAAACGCTTGCGATGGATAATCCTGTAGAGCTGAGCAACCAACATATGGATGTCTTCAAAGACCCCTTTCCTGCACATGATGTGCAGGCAAAGACTGTACAAGTGAATGATGTGACACAAAACTTCCCCATGTAGGGATATGTAGGGATGATAAGCATTGTGACGTGGAATAAAAGATACCCAAACATGGCCGCACCCGTTGCAGCTACAGGAAATGTTCCATCAATGTCACAACCCCCACAACACCCTACACAACCTCCCCTACCTAGACCAGTGGCCATGATTTAGACTAAGCTTACTCAGAGTTTAAGGACCATGTCAACTAGGCTCTCCATCTATGAGCTCATCCAACAATCACCACCCCATCATGAGGCTTTGATGGAGATACTCAAAGACATTGACCTACAGCCCCAAGAACCCAATTCTTTCAACAACTTTGTGGGACATGTGAGAAAATGCACCGAATCGATCATAACCTTCAGGGAAGACAAACTAAAATTGGTGACTGGTGATATGGTGGATCCACCCCTGCATGTCATCGCGTGGGTCAACAAGATTCCATTCAAGAGGGTGTTGGTGGACATTGGCTCGTCCAGCAACATAATCATAACAACGACATTAAAAAATCTTAGGTTGCTAGCATCCCACATTGTGACATCCACCTACACTCTTCGAGCATTCAACGACGTGTTATGCTCGATGGTTGGCACAATTGTCCTGCCCATCCAAGTAGGACAAAAGACCATTCCTACGTTGTGTCACATCCTTGAGGGTGATATGGCCTACAATATCTTGCTAGGCCGGCCTTGGATCAGGGACATGAAGTGTGTCCCTTCGATAGCCCATCAGTGCCTCAAGTACACACATGAAGGGCAAGTACATGTAGTCCCAGAAGACTTAGAGCCCTTCAAGTTTTGCAATGCGGTGCATATGATGCCACAATCGACCCTCCCATCGACACATTTGGAATTTCAATTGAATCCATCCACTCAGGGTCCGATTCCGCCTACATCCCCACTATTGAGTCCCTCAAGTAACCAACCTGGCCCATCTTCATCATTTGTCCCTTCACCAACAATGCCACCTATTGTGGCCACATCGAAGGACAATGAGAAGAAATCCCTAAAAGAGATACCACCATTAGTCTCAACAATCTCTAACAAAGAGGTGCCTATCCGAATGGAAGTCGAGACACCTAACTCACCCAAAATGGAGTGGACTCAAGAAGAACTCCCATTCCATCCCCCTCAACCATCAAATATTACCATTGAAATGGCCAATACAATCCTGGGGGAGTACATAGTGTAGAACATTATGGAAAAACCCACACTCGAATCCATGCAAGACATGGGGAGACCTCGCCTCCCCATCGACACTATCTTCCCTTTAGGTTACCCACAAAATCAGACAAAATTTGTATTTGGGGGCCTTGAGAATGGCATGGAACCCTACCTACAAGAGGAAGAGGACGAAGAGCCATTTGCTGAGAATGTTGACTATCTATCCAACCCAAAATTTGCCTTGAAATACCTTAACCAATGTAATTGGCATGGATATGGATTGGGTAGATATGAACAAGGAATGCGTATTCTTTGTCAACCAAGATACCAGATGCCATATGACAAATTAGGAGTAGGGTTCAACCACCCTTTGCCCCTTGACATCTTGGTAGAAACAATGCAAGGCTTAGGTCTAGGCAACAGAGATGGGTTGGCACAAGATCCTTATGCCAATCCCAAAACTACATACACATTGGGGAATTACTTCCCATTGTTAGCAACAAACCCTGTTGACCTCAACAGCCCCTCCCCTTGGATCGAGGAAGGAGAAATTTTAAGAAGTAACCTCCAAGAAGGATATGAGAAAAATCAAAGGAGCTCTTCGAAAGATGATTCAGACTATGAGGTAGCACCTTGGGACCCATTTGAGTCTGATAGCAATCACTCGCAGGTGATGCCCATCGATGATTATCAGGAGAAATTCGAGGTAATGTTCCCCCTTAATGTTCCACTCGAGAAATTGCCACCTCAAGAGAATCTAGCCCTGTCGTAGAGAGTGAAACAACCCAGAAGGGGCCAAATCAACATGCTCGAACAAAACGAGCCTCCCATGCCGACCATAAGGCCAAGTGATCAAGAAATGCCTAGTGGGAGGCTATACCAACCAGAGGGGCACACAGTTGTCAAAGTCAATGAAGGCCTATGGATCTTCGATAGCGACTATGAGGATGAGACTGAGATGGCATACATTAACCATATGAGGCAATAAGAATACCCCATAGACATCGAGGGTATGTTCGAACAGCTGACCATGTGGCCAAGGCATAGGTGGAATTTAAACCAAGTGCTTCATACACCACTTCTGGCATACAGAGAGCACCTCCCACCCAGAGACCCTATAGAGCCATCAGTGCCAAGGGTAGGCCCTATCCTTTTGTCAATGCATAGGGTCGATCCTTTTGTGCCAGTACCCACAAAGCTAGATCCGGGGTGCAAGGATCACCAAGAATGTCTGAGTCAACACCTGCACGGTAATGGAGACAAAATTCATTCCATAAAAATGATCTCCATTGATTTAATCGCCCCCATCCACAACCCAGCCAATCCAATGTGACCATTGTATCTAGACCTAGATGCCATAGCCTGGGATCATGTTGACTCACCATCATCCCCATAAGATTATTGGCCTTGCGGTGGGATGTTCCATTTCACCCCAGGATAGACTCAGGATATCTTCCATGCTGAAGAGGAACCCGACGTTCCCAACTCAGATCTAAATTTAGAGAATGATATCCACCTGATCCTGAATCCACACCAGTTGGAGTACGGATCCCACATGTCAGTCGAAGAGACAATTGACATAGACATCGGTTCTGATCCAATAAATCCAAAAGTCATCAAGCTGGGGGTAAGTCTATCCCCCAAAGAGCAAGCCAATTACATTGTCCTTATCAAAGAGAGGAAGGAGGTTTTTGCATGGACCTACAAAGACATGACGAGGCTAGACCTGTAGCTAGTCACACATAATTTAACGCTTGATCTGACATTCAAGCCAGTCAAGCAAAATCTATGTAAGATGCACCCAATAATGGCCTTAATGGTCAAATACGAGCTACAAAAGTTGTTGGATGCATATTTTATCATCTATGTGGATTAACCACCATGGTTTTCCAACATGGTACCCATCAAGAAGCTAGATAGGAGGATATGCATATGCACCGATTTTTGATATTTAAACAAAGCAAGTCCCAAGGAGGATTTCCCCTTGCCTAGCATCGATCCATTGGTAGACGCTACAATAGGCCATGAAATGCTTTCCCTCATGGATGGTTTCTTGAGATACAACCAGATTCGTATCAGTCCCGATGATCAACTAAAGACGGCATTCACAACATCTTGGGGGACATTTTGTTATAAGGTCATGCCCTTTGGCATTAAAAATGTTGGCACCACCTACCAACGCGCTATGAAATACATCTTCCATGATCACATGCATAAAACTTTGGAAGATTATATGGATTATATGTTGGCCAAATATCTTTTGCGTCAAAATCATCTTGATGACTTACGCAAGATCCGTGATCGCCTCATCAAACACAAAGTTAGGCTAAACCTCAAGAAGTGCGTATTTGGCATCACATCTGGAAAACTCTTGGGTTTCATAGTCTCAAAATGAGGCATCAAGGTAGATCCAAAAAAATTCAAGGCAATCCTTGAGATGCTTCCCCCAACCACCATTAGGCATCTAAGAAGCTTGCAGGGTAAGGTCGTGTCAATCAAGCGCTTCATAGCATAGTTATATGACAAGTGCTGACCCATGAATAAATTATTACATAAGGGGGTAGCATTTCATTGGGATGACGAGTGCCAGTCAGCCTTCGACAACATCAAACAGTACTTGGCTTCGCTACTAGTATTGGAACTACCTAGACCAGAAGTGTCATTCTATTTATACATCTCAGCTACTGAGGTTGCGTTGGGTGCCATGCAAGCCTAGAAAAATGAATTACATAAAGAATAAGCTAATTACTATCTTAGCCACACCTTGGTTAGTTATGAACTTAACTATGCATACGTTGAGAAGCTATGCTTGGCAATGGTATTTGCCACCAAAAAGCTATGCCATTACATGATGAGCAATATGACATATGTTGTGTCTAAGGAGAATCCATTGTGGTACATGATGAGTTGTACTTATCATAGTAGTCACATGGTGAAATGGATCATGTTGTTGATGGAGTTTGACATCGAATTCATTGGACAAAAGTCCATCAAAGGTCAAGTCATCACCGATCAACTAGCAGAGGCTCCTCTTGAAGATGATTAGCCTCTGACCATAGAGCTACCCGATGATGGGGTCTTCCATGTTTCAGAATCACTAGATTCTGAAGAGCCTGAGTCAAAGGTCTACATAACCTTATTCTTTGATGGTTCTAAATGTGAGCAATGGGGTGGCACGAGAATAATATTTTCACACCACAAGGGGTTCCAATGCCTCTATCATTTAAACTTGATTTCCCATGCACCAATAACAATGCTGAATACGAAGCCTTGCTCATAGGTCTTCAGATAGCCATTACCATGAACATCAAATATTTGAATATCTTTGGTGATTCACTGTTAATTTTCAACGAAGTGAAAGGTGTATTCCAATGTAAATTCCTAGTTTTGTAGGCCTACAAAGCCCTTGTGGATAAATTCCTGGCAAATCTTGAATGGTATGACATCGAGGCACTCCCTCGATCATCAAATAATTTTGCAGACACTATGGCATCCTTGGGGTCACTAATCCTACAAGACCCTTCTGGTGAAATGACAACCATTCAAGTCAAAAAATTATCGCAATCCATGATAGAGCATGCAAGCTCTGACATAATGCCAGGAATCCACCTAATCTAGATTGAACCATCTCAGGATAGGTTCTCTCGAATCTATGATAGTCTGAATCATGCCAACTAGGGGTCTTTGTTCTCTCCAAACCCTCTTAATAGCAACACAATGCTATTTCTACAAGTTCTTTCCCACTTAGCTTTTTCTAGGGATGAACTTCAAGAGGGATCGACTATTCATACCATCGAGGTTTTTGATCAGCAGGATTGGTACACACCCATAAGAGACTATCTCAAGTTAGGTAGCCTCCCACTTGGATTGTCGCATGCCATGAAAATATCATTCAAATAGAAAGTGGCAAAGCATGTCTTGCTAGGAGACATTTTGTATCATCAGATCTATGAAGGGATCCTCCTCCATTGCTTGGACCAACAGGAGTCCACTTGGGTGATCACCCAAGTGCATGATGGTACATGCGATGGCCACTTCAGCGGTATGGCTGTCGCCAAGTGGATTCTTTGCATGGGCTATTATTGGCCATATTTAGAGTGGGATTGTTGTGCATATGTGTGGAAGTGCATGAAGTGTCAACACCATGCTAATTTGACACACGTACCTTCTTAGGCCTTATAGCCAATCCAATCGGCTTGGCTGTTCTTGCAGTAGGGCTTAGATCTAATTAGAAATATCTCCCTTGTGTTGTCAGACCATCACACATTTATCATAACGGCCACATAGTACTTCACCAAGTGGGTGGAAGCAATTCCGCTTACCTCTATGACTAGGCCCCGCATTGCGGAGTTTATTTTACATAACATCATATGTCATTTTGGTATTCCATCCAATATCATCTCGGATAATGGGACATCATTTAAGAACAAATATGTGCATTCTTTGACAACAAAGTACAAAATTTAGCATAGTTTTTTGACACCCTATTATCCCCAGGCAAATGGGCAAGTAGAGGCATCAAACAAAATGCTAGTCACCATCCTTAAAAATACGATCATAGATAATCATAAGGATTGGCACATACAAATACCACTTGCCCTATGGGCTTATCGCACTAGCATTTGGACACCCACTAGGGCAACTCCATTTTTGTTGGTGTATGGATCCAAGGTAATCATGCCTCTTGAGTTGGAAATACCTTCCCTGCGTATATCAATGCAATAGTTCATCGGTGATGACACTGCATGTCAGTCCTGGGTAGACCAGCTTACGTTACTTGACGAACGACACGTCAATGCTCTCGAGCATTTACATATCTATCAAGAGCAACTTAAGAAGGCATATAACATGAAATTTCACCTAAGGGACTTTCAGGTTGGTGACCTGGTCTTAAAAGAGAACCAAAAAAATTCTAACTTACCACCCCATTTAAGGGACAAGTTCATGGCAAATTGGTTAGGTCCTTATGTAATCGATAGTAAAATAGGACTTGGAACATACCAGATCACCTCTCTTGAAGGAATCAAGGAACTATAACCCTTGAACATTAGTCATTTGAGGCCATTCAACATTTAGAGAGCCATAGCCCACCCGAAAAGCTCCAAGGATTCCCATAATCGCTTGGTCAACCTAAAATGCCCCAAAGGTATCTATAAATTCCTTTGGTCAAACAAAAATATCCAAGGATTCCCACAATCACTTGGTCAACCGAAAACACCCCAAAGGTATCCATAATCCCTTTGGTCAAACCAAAATCTCCAAGGGTTCTCACCACCATTTGGTCACCCAAAAGCTCTAAGGATTCCCATAATTGCTTGGTCAACCTAAAACATCCCAAAGGTATCTATAAATTTCTTTGGTCAAACCAAAATCCCCAAGGATTGCCGCAATTTCTTGGTCACCTAAAACACCCCAAAGGTATCCAAAATCCCTTTGGTCAAACAAAAAGCTCCAAGGATTCTAGCAATCACTTGGTCAACCCCAAAATGCCCCAAAGGTATCCATCATCCCTTTGGTCAAACCAAAATCTCCAAGGGTTCCCGCCATCGCTTGGTCAACCTAAAATTCCCCAAAGGTATCCATAAACCCCTTGGTCAAACCAAAAAATCCAAGGGTTCCCACAATCACTTGGTCAAAAAAAAATATTCAAAAACAACAGATAATCAAAAATAACATAAAAATTGCATCTCACTTTCATGCATATTCTTAACAATCAAAACACAAAACAAAAATGAAAATTACATTAGGCATTGCATACATACATTGCATATTTGTTGGTCATACTTGTCAAAAGCACCATAGACTATAATTGCTTGACAATTCCATCATTTTTCTAAATTTAGTCCATTTTGTAAAAAGATCCATCAAAAATAACACCCTTTGCATTTTTGCCATATCATAGTCAGTTGTCTGCTAATGTCTTTAGGGTTTTTCGTCATTCAAGTGTCTTTATATTTCTAGTCAAATGTTGTACGAAGTTAGACCGATTTTTACAAGGTAGATTTTTACATGGATCACGCCTGGTTACATCACTTCCCAATACAAGCTTAAAACACATAAAAATTCCCAAGTTGTGTGAATGCAAGATGAAACCTACAAAGCAGTCTAGGGTACTGTTGACACTTTTTGCCACATTATACAAGGGGTAGAAGATAGTAGAATTTTGTATAGTATTTCCTTGTTGAAAGTTTTCTTTTATTTTAAGTTACAGCAATTTTGACTCTCCCTATCATAGAATGAAGAAGAAAGAGCTTCGCTACCAAACAGGCCAAGGAAAATTGCTTCGCCGAAAGAAAAGGAGGAGGACGTGAAAAGAGCTTCGGGCCCGAAGCACTTCAAATCACCACTTCGGGCGAAAACCTTGCGAAGTAATTTCACCGAAGAAAATACAAAGATAACGCTTCGCACCCGAAGCATTTTTAGCAGCCGCTTTGGGCGGAAGTTTTGCGAAGCAGCATCCTAGCGACTTCGTCGAAGGAGGAGAGCATAATCCAAATCCATTAAGGCAAGGAAACTACTTCGGGCCCGAAGTATTTCCGACACCTACTTCGGCCAGTTTTCACCCGAAGCAGTGATGCCCGAAGCAAAATGACAATGTGTCAGAAGCAGAGAAATGCTTCGGGAGGATATTCCCCGAACCATAGTTTTGAGGGAGAATCGGGCCGAAACATTTTCCAGCCGAAGCAGTTTCACCAGCGAAGGACAAAAGGCCCCACTTCAAAGATGAAACCCGCTCGGCACTCGACATCCCCGAAGTAGTTTTTGCGAAGCATTATTTTGCGAAGAACAAATCAAGAAGAATCTACTTTGGCCCAAGGCTTTGGCGAGGCGGATATGTAGCGAAGCACTTTTTGGGCCCACGTTCCAAGGCGGGCAGCTTCCCAAGGTGATCAAAAGCCCCTTATAAGTACCCCCTTTCTTGCCCGATAAGTCCGTTGACAATTCTTGGCAAACGAAAGGGACGTAACAGTCCTCGAAGTAAAACCCGACGGGCATAGCGATCACTCAAGCACAGCATCCAGAAGCCAGGGACACTCGGGCGGCGCATTAAATGAATGTTTCCATGGTTGACCCGGTCACAGTTGCCAGTTTTGGTAACCGATTTGAAAACTCAGTCGCAACAGCCACGAGGAGCCGATTTCTCAGAGCCCGAAGATGTACTCCGCCATTTTTGTAATAATGACTCAGAGGGTCGGGTCCTCTATAAAAACCCAGGCTTTGCAATGTAAAAGGGGGGGAAATTTTTGCTAGAAAGCTGCTGTAACTTGATGTCCTGCGTCTAATACTAAAGATTTTTGTACTCCATTTCTCTCTTTTATGCTGCCTTCTGTGCTTAATTCTTTTGTCTGTCTGCACTCGTATACTGAGACTCTGAATCCTGAATCCGATGTGCGATTGGGGACTGTACCCTAAAATTCGCCCTGAAGGATACATAGGAGAGGAAAAATGTCCCTGTTGCCTTCTTTTATGCTGCTTGGTGGATCGAGGTTTCTGTTATTCCCTCGTCTTAATCGTTGTTACTCTGAACCCTGAATTCCAGCGAGAGAGAGAGGAGAACCCTGCGAACCCGTCCAGAGGATACATAGGAAGGTCGACACTACGTTTCTTTCGTCTATTCTTGGTGTTCTTTGCTGCTATTCGAGTTATTAGTGAGTGATCGTGCTTCCTGTTCTTCCCCACCTTGAATCATCAATCTCTAACCCTTACCCCTTTTTATTTCTTTCTCTAACCCGAACTCCTTTTATCTCTTTCCTGCACTCTTATCTCAAACCCCAAAAGTAGATTAGTATAGGAGCCGGCCTTCTCCAGAGATTGGCATGAGGGGCATCTCTTCCCTTCGGCCTTTCAATGTTGGTCGCAGGTCCAGGGTGCGCAAACCCACCGAAAGTCCTTTCCTGTGCGGATTTGATGACCAACAGTTTTTGGCATGCCCGATGGGACCCAAGGTCCCATATTTGAGAAAATTTCTAGCCCGTCTTCACCGAAGCCAGTAGTTCTAACAAAGTTCCCGGTGAGATCCGATCAGTCTCATCTTCTGAGTAGTAGTGAGGATCGATGCTCTCATTACCAAAAGACTCTTAGCATCTGGCGACTCTGTTTTACCCGAAGAATCTCTAAAGTCATAAAGACCAATGCCTAAACCTGGTTTTCATAACCAGGACTCCCCGTGTCTTAAGAAGGTCCGAGTTCGGTGAATCTCTGGCCTGTCTTCATCTGATAAAATCACCTGGCGACTCAGTTGAGCTGAAGATCTAGATTTCCTGGTCGTAGGCGCCTTTCAAATCCGAAAGAAGATATCCCGGAGGAATCAAGGTTCGGTGAGCAGCCTTGACCTCATAAGCGGAGAAAGAATGTTCACCTAACGGCTCCAACTCAGCGGTGACAACCATGGTTTCCACAGGCTACTGTCGTAATGGCTGGGAGAAGCTTTCCTAGCTGGAATGATCCAGGCCCCCTTAATATCCAAAGCTACCATGAGATTCCCAAAAGTGCTTTGAAATCATTGTCAAAATACAACGGCACCGAGGGAATGGCCCGAGAGCACCTCGAAGATGTTGCTGATTTAGCGACCCTCCATGACATTATCCATGAAGATGTCATGATCAGACTTCTTGTTTTATCACTGGAAGGACGGGCGCTACGGTGGTACAGATTGCTCAGGCCCAAAAGCATCTGCTCATGGGATGACTTAGCGGGGGCATTGATCGAAACGTTCGATGGCTCTCAGGACCCCTTCCATCTCTTCGCATACCTCTCCACCATCAAGAGAGCACCTTCGGAAGGTATCACGGACTTCAATGTCCGATTCTACAGAAGTTGGAAGAGAATCCCGCTGGAGATCCAACCGACGCCCGCCCAAGCCCATCTCTTCTATGTTCGGGCTTTCCACCCAGACTTAAGCCTCATTCTACTGCAATCAGGGGAATGAAGGTTCCCTCAAATATTCGAAGAGGCAATACGAGCGGAACAACTTCTGCTCCTGTCGAGAAAGTGGCAGTGGAGAGAAACTCCGTCGCTTCCCCCGATAATTATGGCTCCTGTTCGGCCAACGCAGTACTCTTCATGGGGTATTCCTCACACTGAGCCGAGGCCTGAGACGCAGTCATTTGGAGCTCAGGAGGCAGACCTCATACTAGCCCAACAATGGGGATACGCAAGCACGGCCCACCTAATGAACAACATGGCTGCTCGCAATCTCCATCAAGAGGTGAACCGAGGAGAGAAGCAGACTCGAGTGGTAGAACCCGAGAACAAAGAGGGCACATTTTTGCACCCTTTTTGTGTCCCAAGAGATGGCATGCAAGAGTTCAGCCAAAGCTCATCAAGCCTGTCCGATTCAGAGGATGAGCCCGAAGAGTTCCTGGAGGACTACTCTTTGTCGGAGGAACCTTGTTACCATGACAGTAGGATGGAAGAACCTGTACCCGGCCTTCATTTGGAAGAATCTACAGAATTCTGGCATTGGGTCTGGTACTGGTTTCGGCTATCCCTAAGACCGATGCCCCAAGGAGACTTTCGAGTGGCGAACTTCTTCGCCAACAATCTGAGCATTGGCAAAAATGAAAATCGGCTGCGTTGCTCCCTGTTCGTAGCATGGACAACTTCGAGTAGAAATGATCCAAACTCCGAAGGTCAGCTAAAGTTCAACCTGATCTGGTCGGGTCACTGCAGGTTCACTGGATAATCACCCGAAGTTGAGTTCGTGGTGGCGGCATGCCCATTATGCCGCAAGCTTGTGAATAGTGTAAATAGTTCGGCTGATAAATAAAATGTTGCAAAAGCTCAAGTCGAGTTTTACCTCGGCAACTCCAAAAAAAAAAAAAAGCTTCGGACCAAGGCCCGAGAAGTACTTCGCCAAGGGGAGTTCAAGCGAAACAGTTTCCAAAGGAGGACCGACGAGCCACCTACTTCGGGCCCGAAGCGTAGAGAAACAGCTCGGACCAAGGGTTCGCCCCGAAGCACTTCAACTCTGACTTCGGTTTCACCAACCCGACAACGGAAAAGGTGGGAGCATTTAAAATGTGCCTAGGGGAACGTGTCGACAGCCGCCTGCAAAAGCGTCCGAAGTGGGCGAGTTAAATGAAAAGGTGGCGGGTACATCCTTTAGGGATTCGGTTAGGGAAAAAGTTCATGCTCGGGTACAAAGTGGCAGAGGGTCACGCTTCCAAAGCGAGCCGCAATCATCACAACACACAGCCCTGTGTACAACTCTACCATGCGGCGAATTGGACGAAGCAAGGCGAAGTTAATTATGGCAAGTGCCATAAATACTGGTGGTTGCCTTCTACGGCTATATAACGTAGACTCCAGCAGTAACGAAGCTATTTGCCCAATAATTCATGCAAACTTCGCTACTAGCCTTCAAGCTCCCCTATCTTGCGCTTCGAATTTTTTGATCCCGAAACCCTCCGCATTGTTTTCTCCATCATCCCTAGCACTATGGGGAAGAAGAACTCTAAAGAAAAGGGGAAGGAACCAGAAGTGACGGCCCCCGAGCAGCCAAAAGCAAAAGGCCATGACAAAGGGCCGAAGAGAGTTGATGTTAGCCGTCGCCCCGAGAAACAAATCATGAGAGAAAGGGAGGATTCTGGGGATGAGCAGCCTGAAGAACCACCAGTCGATAGGTGGGATAGGATCAGAGACACCAAGCTATCGAGGAGCGTGGCCGAACTCAGGAGCACCATCGAGTTCATGAAGAGCAGGCTCTCGACAGACAACAAAAGAGCTGCCGCTTACTACTCCCAGATATACTGGTATCTGACGCCCCCCACACATCACTGCCTTGAGCTAATTGATGCCATCGCACAGAACTATCAGCCCTCCTCTAGGCAAGTGGTAGACGCCTCCGGGCACAAGCTTTTTTCCATTTTGAAGGAAGATGTCCAGGCAGCCTTTGCGCCACAGCAAGGCCCTCCTAAGGGGTACACAGTTCGCAACGTTATTCTCAGCGAACAGATGGAGAGATTCGCATCCTCCAAATACATAATCAATTTTTTGCAACAGAGCCTCAAGAGCGGGCTTCCTTCGGGAAAATTGCCCCAGATGCCCCTACCCTTGGAGGCCTTCAAAAATGTCGACATCTTCTCTATCATTGCATGGGTGGCAGGCCTGTCTACCGACGCTTCGGTGCACCCATGGCAGGTGTCTTTGGCCGAGTGTATCTCCAGAGGGGAATTTTATGCCCCTGATGCTTCGAGGCCGAGCACCAACCCAGTATTTTTTGACTGGGCAGAATGGGTGGCCAGGACCCTACATACACGGCTCGCAAGCATGAAGAATCCTGGAACAAATAAGTACTTCTCGCCCTGTTCTCTCCTTGTTTGGTTATTTTTCTATCATGTACATAGAAGTTTCCCTTATATTGCTATTACGACGAGCGGCGAGGATGGAAATCCTCTGCCTGTATACCAGTGGACCCCTCTCCTATTGAAGACGGAGTCCTATTATTCTTTTAACCAACAATTTTTGGGACCCGCGATGCATATGCTAACGGGGTCTTCCCCTCGAGTCCCCCTCCTCTTAAGGGACAAAGTGGTACAAGAAAGGAGGGGAGACATTTTTCAGCTGACACAGGGGCTTGTAATTCGCATATTCGGCTTCACAGGGAGGCCTTTTCTACTGCCAGTCTATCCCTCCGAATACCAGTTCGCATTGGAGGCCGCTCGGTAGAGTGATGCAACAAACGCCATTTATGGCCATGGACGGAAATGGGCTCACACCTACGATTTCCCTTTCAAGATGGGAGTTATCGAGGTGTTTGCCCTCAAACAAAATGTTTTCTTGGAGGAGAAGCTCGCCAATTTTGGCCTAGTCCAGCTTCCTCAGCAATGGCTCTATGACCCCTTGGGGGTAATGAGGGACCATCTGCGATTTAAGAACTTCCACGCTTGCCCCTATCCCAAAATTGTGGAGCAGAGGAACAATCCCAATGGGAGGGATCTGGAGTGGCATTTGGAGAAAATGGAAACGCTACCTCCCTGGCATGAGTTCTACCCGATGGAGGTCGCATATGACCCAGTTCGGCACCCTCTCCCGAGCCCCAACTCTACCTTCTGGAAGAAGGCAAAGGATGATTTAAAGGAAGCAACGAAAGATTGGGACGTGGCCCAATTAAGAGAGTGGTGGATAATGAGGGTCCATCATCGGAAGACAAATTCTTACGGTCTTTTGTCATCTGACAAAGACTTCATAGCGGTCTATGAGGCCAATGCCGGGACATGGAAGCCTCTATCCTTCGTCGACCTCATTCCTCCAGCTATCCCAGGTTCGGGCGAAAGCCCAAAGAGAAAGGAAACTACTTCAGAGCCAAAGAAAGGAAAGAGGACCAAAGCCATGCCACAGAGGCCACCTCCAGTACCTGTGGGAGGCCAAGACACGAGCTCCAAAGAGTCTGAACAGCCGCTGGTGAGGACAAAGAGAAAGAGGCCAGAATCAGTGCAAGTGCCTCCAGGCCATCCAAAGCGCCTTCGCACAGGGTTCCCGAGCCCTTCCACTAGGCAACCTACATCGGGTCCATCCGAAACAATCATTGAGAGTGCCACGCCACCAAGCGCCGCAACCGTCCCGGATATCAATGTCATCAATGTGGAGGAGTTCCTCCAATCCGAAGGGGACGTCGAGGAAGAAACCATGGAAGCTGGAGATGCCAAAGCAGAGGAAGGACAAGATGCGGCTACACCGAAAGCCACCACTACCACAATGCCAGGAGGGCACTCAGGTACACGTTCTCCACCCCTTGCTCAAGACTCACCCATGCCCCCTACGGCCACGGCCGAAGGTTCTCACCAGTCTCCCCTACGTAGCCCATCGCCCCATCACACCTCGCCCGTGACTAGTCCAAGTCCATCCCATGGTTTCGGCCGGGATAAATCCATTGAAGTCACTTCGCCCTCTCGCGCTGCCACCCCCTTGGTTTTTAGCAGAAGTGGAGATATCGCTTCAACACCGAGCCCCACCATCCAATCCCTCATCTCGCACGATGTGGCCGCCATTGCCGAGATGCCCGCTACACCCACCGTCGGACCTTCTGGCGAGACATCCCCCATCCATTCCCTATATTTGTTCACTCCTTTGGCTGGTGACCCAGCCTTGTTTGAATCAGAGATGTCTCTGATCAAGGAATGCCCCCTCGCCGAGAAGCTGCTCCAAGCTCGACAGAACACTGACAAAATCTTGAGGGAGGCAAGAAAGAAAAGAGGGCGAGCGACGGCTCAAGTTGAAAAATGCGCCGTGTTTGATTTGAAAGTCAGCAAGATGCACAAGATCAAGAAGGTCCCTAAGGTGCAGAAACCCCTGGATGAAATGACTCCAGCGGACTATGATTACCAGGAAACACCTAAGGACCTGGTGCATCTAAATGTAGATAATGAATCGGCATCCATGCATGTCCGAATTGAGACCTTTAGGGCTCATGCAGTCATCGCCAACCAACGTAGGATCGAGGCCGAGGCCGCCAATGTTAAGCTAGAAGAAGATTTGGCGAGGGTCCGCTCCAAGTTGGCAGAGGCCGAGGAGCAACGCAGGGCCATGAAAAAGGAAGCACGTGCCCTAAAATAGTAGGTTCAACAGCTCCAGTCTACAGTCGAGAGCCAAGCGCAGAAACAGATCGAGAGCGATCTAAAGGCCAAAGAGCTGGAAGACCAAATTACTCAAATGCAAGCCCAGCTGCACGAGAAGGAAGACCTGACGGTGTTCGATAGGAGCAGAATCAAGGAGATTCGTGCCCACTTGCTCAAGAATTTTAGGTCTCGATGTTCTAGTGCCCTCACAATACTAACCTTCATCATCGAAGCCCAGCACGCTATTGCCGAAGGAGGGCCAATCATTGATGAAGTCACACAGAAAGCCAGGCGCCGGCTCAAGTTAGCCTTCGACGTCCAAAATACGAAATATCAAGACTTGCAGGTCACTGCGATGACCCGGACGGCTAGGGATTGGTCCACGGCTCAGGCCACAGTTCGCGCCTTCTTCTCCAAGGTGCGAAAATCTCAGAAGGCGAGAAGCCTCCAGGACATCTTTGACAATGAGCAGTGCACCTCAATGAATTATTTTTAGGACCTTTCCTCCTTGGGTTTCCCGAGTTTCACAGACGATGACGGGAACCTTCTGACTAAAGATGACCTCAAGCCAGTTTGGCTCCAGTTCGAGGGCGATGTCTCAGAGATAGACGGGTGGGCGGAGCCGATCTCAGAGGGGCAGGTGACCGACTTCATCTTGAGGTATTGCAAGATGGTCGCATGCCTAAATGATTTATTCATCAGGGCCAAACATGCTGACATTGGGCAAATTGATCGGTTTCGCGTTTTGGTTAAGGCACTACAAGATCAAGAACCATTCCAAAAGAGTGCCTGGACTCATGTCCGAAGAACGATGAAGCGCATCCGTGATCGCCTCGAACCATCGCCTCAGCCAGAAGCCACAGCAGGAAGAGGAAGAAGAAGAAGGAGAAGAGGAGCAAGAAGAGGAACAGACCACAGAAGCAGGGTCTGGGGAAGACCAGTGACTCCGTAGCCCAATGGATCAGGGCTAAAGGGTTCTTCCGCCGAGACGAGCTCGTCACCCCGCGAGCCGCCAAGAATGTTGACACTTTTTGCCACATTATACAAGGGGTAGAAGATAGTAGAATTTTGTATAGTATTTCCTTGTTGAAAGTTTTCTTTTATTTTAAGTTACAGCAATTTTGACTCTCCCTATCATAGAATGAAGAAGAAAGAGCTTCGCTACCAAACAGGCCAAGGAAAATTGCTTCGCCGAAAGAAAAGGAGGAGGACGTGAAAAGAGCTTCGGGCCCGAAGCACTTCAAATCACCACTTCGGGCGAAAACCTTGCGAAGTAATTTCATCGAAGAAAATACAAAGATAACGCTTCGCACCCGAAGCATTTTTAGCAACCGCTTCGGGCGAAAGTTTTGCGAAGCAGCATCCTAGCGACTTCGCCGAGGGAGGAGAGCATAATCCAAATCCATTAAGGCAAGGAAACTACTTCGGGCCCGAAGTATTTCCGACACCTACTTCGGCCAGTTTTCACCCGAAGCAGTGGTGCCCGAAGCAAAATGACAATGTGTCGAAAGCAGAGAAATGCTTCGGGAGGATATGCCCCGAACCACAGTTTTGAGAGAGAATCGGGCCGAAACATTTTCCAAGAGTCCACCAAAAAGGACAAAAGGCCCCACTTCAAAGATGAAACCCGCTCGGCACTCGACATCCCCGAAGTAGTTTCTGCGAAGCATTATTTTGCGAAGAACAAATCAAGAAGAATCTACTTCGGCCCAAGGCTTTGGCGAGGCGGATATGTAGCGAAGCACTTTTTGGGCCCACGTTCCAAGGCGGGCAGCTTCCCAAGGTGATCAAAAGCCCCTTATAAGTACCCCCTTTCTTGCCCGATAAGTCCGCTGACCAATTTTGGCAAACGAAAGGGACGTAACAGTCCTCGAAGTAAAACCCGACGGGCATAGCGATCACTCAAGCACAGCATCCAGAAGCCAGGGACACTCGGGCGGCGCATTAAATGAATGTTTCCATGGTTGACCCGGTCACAGTTGCCAGTTTCGGTAACCGATTTGAAAACTCAGTCGCAGCAGCCGCGAGGAGCCGATTTCTCAGAGCCCGAAGATGTACTCCGCCATTTTTGTAATAATGACTCAGAGGGTCGGGTCCTCTATAAAAACCCAGGCTTTGCAATGTAAAAGGGGGGGGAACTTTCTGCTAGAAAGCTACTGTAACTTGATGTCCTGCGTCTAATACTAAAGATTTTTGTACTCCATTTCTCTCTTTTATGCTTGCCTTCTGTGCTTAATTCTTTTGTCTGTCTGCACTCGTATACTGAGACTCTGAATCCTGAATCCGATGTGCGATTGGGGACTGTACCCTAAAATTCGCCCTGAAGGATACATAGGAGAGGAAAAACGTCCTTGTTGCCTTCTTTTATGCTGCCTGGTGGATCGAGGTTTCTGTTATTCCCTCGTCTTAATCGCTGTTACTCTGAACCCTGAATTCCAGCGAGAGAGAGAGGAGAACCCTGCGAACCCGTCCAGAGGATACATAGGAAGGTCGACACTGCGTTTCTTTCATCTATTCTTGGTGTTCTTTGCTGCTATTCGAGTTATTAGTGAGTGATCGTGCTTCCTGTTCTTCCCCACCTTGAATCATCAATCTCTAACCCTTACCCCTTTTTATTTCTTTCTCTAACCCGAACTCCTTTTATCTCTTTCCTGCACTCTTATCTCAAACCCCAAAAGTAGATTAGTATAGGAGCCGGCCTTCTCCGGAGATTGGCACGAGGGGCATCTCTTCCCTTCGGCCTTTCAATGTTGGTCGCAGGTCCAGGGCACGCAAACCCACCGAAAGTCCTTTCCTGTGCGGATTTGATGACCAACAGTACCATAGGTGAAAGGTTATCCTGCTCATCCCCCTGTGTGAATGGTTCAAAAATGTTGAGAATTGACAAAAGGACAAGCCCTTCCCCATCCAATTCCCCATAATAAATAGTGGTTTTCACCACTGTTAAAAATTCCAAACACCTTTGATCCCCAAAGTCATAAGGATTTGTACTACACGTCCTTGAGAACAATGGGTAGTCATCCCCAAGGCCTAAAAGGATCAATGTCATTCATAAGAAAAATTTCAAAAGTCCACCATCAAAAATCTTAGAACACCTTTGATCCCCAAAGTCATAAGGATTTGTACTACACGCCCTTGCGAAGGATGGGTAGTCATCCCCAAGGCCTAAAAGATCAATGCCATTCCAAAGAAAAATTCCCAACCATCTTTGGTCCCCAAAGTTGTAAGGACTCATACTACACATCCCTGAGAAGGATGGGTAGTCTTCCCCAAGGCCAAAAGGATCAATACCATTCACAAGCCAAAGACCCACGTGCTCAACTTTGAAATAATAATAACATTGGTTATCACCACTACTCAAACCCCTTGCTCAAGAAAAAAACAAAAAGAGAAAAATAAATAGTGATTTTCATCACTATGTATAAGAGCAAGTATCCCAACAAGTTGAGCAACCGAAAGACGTCTGAGCTTGAATCCCTAAAATTCTTAGCATTTGAAGAACCATTTAGGTGATCCTCATTACGGGTTTGGTGAATAGCCTACCTAGAAATGGCGGTATCCTACATGCATGACGATATGTCTATCACATTAGCTTTGTGTGTGCGTAGACCAATGTTTGCATGTGGATGAGCTAGCTTATGGTATTCTAGAATGCATCATAGATTAATCTTACTAAATACAGCAAAGGAGTTAGTGGAGGTAATTAGGTGATCCTCAGTACAGGTTTGGTGGATATGCTACCTGGCACTAGCGATATCCTTACGAATAGCACATAAACAAACTCAATCGCACACACAGGGATGTGAAATAACTTGGTCAAACTCAAGTCTGATTCATACCTTGTTTAAAAGTCTTGTAAGATAATGTATAGTCTTGATTAGTTAGTTAAAGCAGTTGCATCTCAGAAAAACCTTAACTACATTTTAAAAAAATTATCGTACAGTTCATTATCACCATCAAAAAATACAAAACCAAAATTTACAAATGCAAATTTATTCCATCAAGAAATCACATAGTACAAAAAGCCAGTAAATCCTATACACTCTATAGTGTCATCACCAATATATCAACAAATCAATTCTCCCATTCCATATGCATACATCCATATAGTCAAAAAAATCCATAATAATATATGCATACATCAACATAAATAAATGTGCATAAAAGAGCAATAAACCATAACAAGAAAATAATCCAAAAATAGAGTCATGTATATATTGAATCAAAATGCCCTCAGGCTACAATAAAACGGTCCTTTGACCTCACAAAAAACAAAAACTCAAAATCCCCAAAGCCTAGGGAGTTGGCCACCATGATCATGTAGGATCAATGTTACTGGAACTACCCCCAGTGGTGTGGGTCCTATGGGACCTCTCAGGGTAGCTGCTGCCAGCTCTCGCATCATGCCCACTAACGCTACCCTCACCCACCCGCCTGCTATGAGAGAATTTAGACTGCTCAATCTCACTGCCTCTCGTATGGTGCAATGATCCACCTCTAGTGAGCTCAGGTATTGTCCCCCAATGTGGTTAATATTGGACTCCAACTCCACCCAGCATCGACCCCACTCCACATCCTGCCAGTGGTATGCATCCAATGCGTCATCCCACTACACCAATTGAGCCTGTAGGAGATCCCTCTTGATGCTATGCTCCTCATCCTGTATTTGTAGTAGGTCCTCCAATTTTCCTATCTCAACATGAAACCTAGCCTCCATATCCACTAGAACTTCTTGAGGCATGGGCATCTTCAGGATGGCATGCTACTTTGACACCCACTACTCCTGGACGTCCTATGTATCCAGCTGCTCCAAAATCTCTACATCATCCCTAGTCAAGTCATCTACCTCCACCATATTCACATCATCGAACAGAGCCCATCAACCCTCCACTGGTGCCTCCACACCCCCACTGCCTATTGCTACCGCATCCTGACCTCCTAGAGGCCCCTCACCCCGCCATCATCGCATCATCCACCAATGGTCATACTCGACCGTCACCCCAACATTGTCCACATCAGGGACATCATTCACTACATCAAAATCCTTGCCCAGTGGCTCAATAATAGGCCAGGATAGAGTTCTCTCGTCAACCCAATGTCGATAGATCAAGGGCTCACTAGGCAATCCCTGGTGCACCCCAAACTATCGAGTCACCCGGACGTACGAGAAGTACTCCTGCTTTGTCCCATGTTTCCCGATCAACCATCTCCCCTTGTGCACCTGTCGAAGCCACTCTCTAGCCTTAGGCCAGGTTGGATAGTCCTGGTATGGCCACTAGAACACCTCCCCTAGATCAAGATGAGAGAAGGCATTAGTATAGTGCCCTATGGCACTTGCCCACTGCCGAATTTGCCCCTGCTCCTCTGACCTCCACCATAGAGTAGCATATCTAATCTCCTTGTCCACCATCTCACCCTGAGTGGTCCAAGGCAACCCCTGTGACCACTCCATACCTGTGTGTTGCCACCCCCAGCACTACAAAAGATAGCTACACCCTATCCCCTTTTGCCTTCGATAGCATATCTCATACAACTCATCATAAAGTTGTGCCAGTAGTGTCTGATCCCATCTCATAATAAGTGGCACTATTGTCGGACACTCCACCAGTATGAACACCACCTCAAGCAAGTTCCAAGGGAACATCACACCTGAGGAGTCGGGAAGCAACATATTAGAGATGAGGGTCATCATCAAAGCATGCCTCACCCCTAACATGCCCTTCTCTATCCACCATCGCACCAGAATCTTGCCAATTAGGTAGTCTGCATCCACCCTCTCCATAGCCCTATCAACCCCCATCTTTGTCGTCTACCTAAAGCACCGTGTTAGCACTACCATCCACTAATCATGGGGAGTCATCCAAATGGGCAGTTTGTCTATCAGAATTCATAGAATCCGATACATGTCCTCCAAAGTAACCGTCATCTCCCTTGTTGGGATATGAAAGGTGTTGGTGTGGGGATCCCACAAATTGATCAAGGTAGTCAGATATGCCCGATCCCCCACCATAGGCTCCAAACGCATCACCTGCTTGAGCCCAAGGGCATCAAGCCACTCCTAATTAGCAACTGTCAGCACCTCCTAGGCATCAGAGAACATAGTCGACTGGCGGTGTCGAATCCTAACAACCTACAAAACACAAACACAATAAAACACAAAAAAAATAAATTAGTGTTTCAATCTTACTTTAAACAAAAACATTCAAATAAACTGTAAGCAGAAAAACAAAAGTACAAGAACTATATAGCCAAAGTACAGATCAATCAAATAACATATACAATCAAGAACAAAAAATGCAATAAAACAAATTCATCCAAGGAAAACAACCTTAGTATGAACAAAAAATCAAACAAAAACATTAAAACTATACTAGGGTTTTCGACCTTAAGTATGAACAAAAAAATCAAATAACACAAACAAAATCAACCTAGGGTTTCGACCTTAAGGTGAACAAAAAAATTAAACAATAAAACAAAAAACTAATCATACTAGGGTTTTTAACCGTACTGTGAACTAAAAAACAAAAAAAAAAATCAAATAAAAACATAAAACTCATACTAGGGTTTTTTTTTTTTACCTTAAGTGTGAACAAAAAAAATCAACCTAGGGTTTTGACCTAAAGGTGAACAAAACATAAACATAAACATCACCCTAGGGTTTCGACCTTAAGGTGCATAAACAAAAACAAAAAATAGATAAAACAAAAAAAACAAATTAGGGTTTCAACCTTAATTTAACCAAAAACATTCAAATAACATGTATAGACAAAAAACAAATTACAGAAAAACAAAAGTACAGCACTATACAGTCAAAGTACATATCAGTTAAATAAACTATACAGACGAAAAACAAAAGTACAAAACTGTATAGCCAAAGTATAGATAATTCAAATAAACAGTACAAACAAAAAACAAAAGTACAGAACTGTACAACCAAAGTACAGATAATTCAAATAAACTATACAATCAAGAACAAAAAAATGCAATAAAACAAATTCGTCCTAGGGTTTTTAACCTTAAGTATGAACAAAAAACTCAAACAAAACAAACCAAATCATACTAGGGTTTGTAACCTTACTATGAACTAAAAAAACAAACAAAAACATAACACTCATACTAGGGTTTTTAACCTTAAGTGTGGACAAAAAAAACAAAAGAAAAAATAAAACTCATACTAGGGTTTTTTTACCGTAAGTGTGAACAAAAATATCAAACAAAACAAACAAAATTAACCTAGGGTTTTGACCTTAAGGTGAACAAAAAAAAAAAACAAACAAAACATAAACAAAAACATCACCCTAGGGTTTCGACCTTAAGGTGAATACAAAAACAAAAACATAATACAAACACAAAAATTAATACTAGGGTTTCGATCTTAATATTAACACAAAATAAAAACAAAATAACACACTAAAAACAATTATGTGCAAGTTTTTTTTAACTTCATATAAAGAAAAAACCAAAAAAACAAGAAGGAAGGAGCGCCTCGGATTTGCCACTCGAATATCCGGTCCTTTCACTCACGGTGTCTGCAAAATTTCGATAGCGCTCCGCTACGCAAACTCACACTCCTCCCCACAACTCCAAAACACCAAGAAAAAAATGTTGCAAATGAGCCCAAAATCAAGATTTGGTCTTTTTATAGGCTTTTGGGCCTGTAATCGTTCCACCCTAGGATGAGCACTCTAGTTAGTGCTCATACCACCTTGGGATGATTACCAAATTGCTATTCGTCCCACCCTAGGATGATTATAGAGCAGAAAACAAAGCAACAAAAAAAGAATCCAAAAAATGCACCAAAAATAGCAATAACTCTGCCGAATAAAGGTGCCTTTTGCACCTGACATTCATGGCATGAAAAACCAACATCGGGGTCACCAATAGTCACTATCCTACTCCCTAATAAGGCTACCATAGCCGGACCACTCCACGGGAGGATGGATTTTCGACAATTTCAACCCCAATAGGCATCAACAAAAAGGGTCAAAACCCACCAAAAATAGTAATAACTCTGTCAAATAAAGGTGCCTTTTGCACCTGACATTCATTGCATGAAAAATTGATGTCGAGGTCACCAATAGTCACTATCCTACTCCCTAAGAAGGCTACCATAGCAAGACCGCTTCACGGGAGGATGAATTTTTGATAATTTCAACCCCAATAGGCGTCAAAAAAAAGGGTCAAAACCCACCAAAAATAGGTTCGCTTGCTAGGAAACTGCACATGTTCAATGGAAAACCATGGAAGGCACCCTTACAAATGTCATCTTGGGTCAAGCAACTCGTCACTTTTCTCATTTTTGGTCATTCCCTCATCAATTCGTCGCTTGAGGGGGTAGTCACACTTAGTCACCAAATCAACAAATACACATCCAATCAAGGAAATGGCATGCATTCAAAGAGTCATTGACAAATACAATCATGCTCCTGATTGGGGTAGTAAACAAGCAATAATCATAAACTGATCAAATACTTGGAATTCTGGATTCATGAACTCAAGGTTCCCATAGACAAAAGGTTGCGCCCTTTGCCTACTCATGACTGAACAATGTCCAAGATCAAGTAACACCTCACCAAAAAAGGTTAACACTTGAAGTAAGCTCCTTAGCTCATCAGAAGCAAGGATTCAGAATGCATGCCCTTTCTATTCTTGGGGTATCAAAATTTGGTTAGGTTACTGAGAAACCCTAATCATTAAGTGCTTTGGTTATCTATTTTTTCTCAACACTATGCCATGCGCAACACATCCCAAAAAGGGGTATCTGTAGACACCAAAATAGCACCAATTCAATTATGCCACTACAAGCACTCATCTATTTGGCATACATAGCCCCTAGGGCAACCCCTAGAGGTTAAACAATGGTCCTAACCACTCCCAAATCAGTTTTGGAAGGTTAGAGGTCAATTTGGCACCTTTTAAGCACTTTTCTCCCTACTCATCCCACCTTGGGATGATTAGAATCCTATTAGAATCCTATTCGTCCCACCATGGGATGATTAGTAGCAATCATTCCAGGGTGGGACGAGTAGCAGGTTTGACAGGAAAAAATTCAAACCTCGATAGGTCTTCCACTTAACTACACCTTCAGGGCATGCAATTGCGAGGAATGACTTCAAATCAAAGAGGGACTTCATTCAAGCATGCCCTAATCATGGAGGCCTCATGCAAGGAGACTCTTAATCAGGGAGGAATCTTCTCTCCCCAAAAAAAGGTATGATAAGCCAAGTGGCACCCTCGCATGCACATTCAAAGAGAGATACCCTAGGTCTATAAAATGGTAAGCATCCTCACCCCAAAAAAATAGATCTGGAGTATTTGGAGCAACAGAGTGCTGCCAAATTATACCCACATTCCCCTTTGTGCTTCTTACATCCCTAATTTCTCTTTTGGAAGAGAGATTATCAGGTGAACACTAGGAACATATCCTGACCCAAAACCCAAGCAATCGGCCACAATCCCACACCAAATTTGCTGACACAACCCTATATGAGGTTTTGGACCCATCCCTAGTGGATTGGTGTCAAAACTAGACCCCAAACGACGGGTGTCCTGCCCCCGAGCACCCCCCAAACTATCGCAATCCTAATCGGCCCACCTCAGAGTGATTAGAAATCCATGAAGAATTTCTCTACTTTTCTTTTTGCATTCTATTCTATTTGGTTTACTTATGATGTTGTTCAAGTTTCATTGCATTATGACCTATTTTGACCATGTTTTTATCATTTTACGCATTTATTAACATACATGGAGTGCTTTTGGATACAAGATAATCTGGGTAGAATATACCAAATCTGACCTTCTGGGTCATCCCAAAATGCCCCTTTTAGCCTAATCCCAAGTTTGCAAGAGTTTTGGAAGCCTCTGGGCAGGACATTTGGAAGGTTGCCTTTGCATGTTTTGTGATAGTCCTAATCGTCCCACCCCGAAGCAATTAGAAATCCATGCATGATTTCCTAACTGTTACTTTTACAATGTGTCTTTGATGATGTTTTCATACTTCTATTAAAGTTTGAATTCATTATGACATGTTCTGACCATCGTTTTGCTATTTTATGTATTCACTAGCCGGAGGCCCTAGGGATCGCATGTTTTTCCCTCTATCCGCATATGCTATTAATTGTTTGATGTTTCTTTGAGCACATGATCTCATCACTAGGAACACTAGAGGTGTAGCAAGGAACACACAAACACATGGATGCAAGCGGTGACAATGATTGGCCCGCCCATTTCAAATGTGTGCATGCGAAGGACACTGGAAGTGTACCATCCGTTGATGTAACGAACTGTATCAAATGCTCTGAGCCCTAGAGGGGGGGAGACGTATTGTAACAAAATTGAAAGCAACATTAATAAAAAGAGGCCCCACTTTGTTTTGCTTACATCTAGTTTCATTTATGCTTTGTTTCCTACATGCATTTATTTCTCGCATTCATAGGGCTTAGCATCTGCACCATTTGTATCAATTTTGTTTGCATCATAATCTTGCACGCCGTCACCCCACATTCAGATTTCAATACCATAAAGTAATAAACCAAATATAAAATATTATGGAAAGTAAAATGTGGAATAAAAACTCATAAAATCAAACAGGCAATCCAATCCTATGTTTATACAACAAAATGTGTCTTACCTCTGTTCTTTTTTGTTATTTCATTTTAATGTTTTTATTTTTTTTTGTTTTTGTGTACTATGATGCACTAATATGAATTAAAATAGGTAAAAACTATGTCTAGTATGGGAAATGAGATTCATACTAGTGATGAAATCCAACAAGTTTGCTCAGGGGTATCCTAAAGTGTCTAGGATCAAAGATTGGTGGATGGATATGAAACCCACCATCACAAGATCTCAAGAAATGGTTGGTGATATTACTATTTAAAGTGATGTGTGTGATTCCTTTTAATATTTCTAATATTTTATGGTGTACACACAATGTCAGGAATAACTAATTTCACAAGTCTAAATTAGAAGCCAACACCAAAATTATTAATTTCCATAAAATAAGTAGAGTACACTGCTTAAGACCTCTCTCTAAACAAAGGAAGGTTCATCTACTCTTTCACCTTGAATCAAAAAATGTGGGGGTACTTTCAATATACTAATGCTATTCCTACTTAGACCAAAAAAGGAGAAATTCCTAACCCTAAAATGTAGACTATTTCACGCAATTAACAATTCATATGAAAATAGAATGCAGGGTTTTAATTGCAACACAATAGAAAACCATGAAAATTTAATTGAGAATATGAAATGTGTGAATGCAGATGGATGCAAAAACTATTCTAATTCCTAAAATGTAAATTAAAATGCTTATTTTTAACAAATTTTTAATGATGTTCTTTTTAACACAAAATTTGAAAAAAAAAAACGTAAAATAGAGAGGTAGGATTTAAGGTAAACTTACAGATAAGCCTATGTATTTTTCCTCCTCTTTGTGAAACACCTCTAGGAACCAGTGAAACACACCTGGTCATTTCTTGAATGTTCCACGAGTGCCATAGGGCATCTGCACACTTTTTGCAACTTCTACAGCTTCTTAGAAACCTTGGTTTTGCGAAATTTGTGCGATCTATTTTCATAAAAAACCTACAATATAAAAATAGAAAACCATAAATTAATGACAAGATAATTAAAATATAGGACCCATTATGGGTCCTCCCATGATCACCATCTGTAATTGCAAATCAAACAACACCAAAATACAAACTATAGAATTAAATAAGCAATGTAATACATAAAATTGCACAATGAAATAAACTTTTATTATGTTGCTCGTGGATCTTCAATGTTACAATGAAATGTGTAGCACCCTAAAATTGATGCAATTAAACCATCAGTAAAAAGTAGAAATTAGAATTTTAACCTCGAAACTGCCCGTTAACCACTTACCTCATTTTTTGTGCCATTTTTAGAGGTTGTTGTGACCGTTGGACGATATTGTCGTCGATTTGACGATATCATCGTCGATTTGACGATATCATCTCAAATTGGACAAATTCATCTGGAACAGAATGTCCAGACGATTTCGTCCCAAAACCAAATTTTTGCAATTAGCTTCTGTTCCAATGACCTCTCCAACTTGGGCAAAAGCATGTCTGCATGGTTGGAGATTCCCACATTGAGGATCTCCTAGATTGGGATGATCTCCAACCTCCTAACCTCCCCCTAATCCTATATAAACTGGGATTTTTCCAGTTTATCCCCCTGATCTCCCATCATTTGCACTTGTGTTTTCAAGTTTTGTTGCAGGATTTCACTGTGTTTCAGTCGAAGGTAGATTGGATCGTCGCAGGTGATTCAACTACAATTTTATACGATCCTGTCAAGATCATTGATGATCTTGTACGATTACAGATGATCTAGTCTACAATTCAGCTTGGGGGCAATAAGAGCCTTGAATTTACATTCTCTATCTCATTTTCCTTATTTATTGGTGCATTAGATTAATTTACTTTTGTTTTGCATCTTGGAGTTCACCTCATTTAGCGTAATTGCATGATAAAATTCAAAATAAGTTTCCAAAATAGTGCATCTCATTTAATTTGATATCTATATTTATCATTCAAACATCTATACTCTTATTTTTATCATTTTGCATCATTCTTGCAATCGTATTTTTGGTTTTTGGTGTCTGTTTTCTTGATTGTAGATTTTTGATGAATTCACTTGACGAATTCGTCAGGTCATTGATGATCTTGGGTGATCTCAGATGATCTCCTATGATTTGGGATGATTCTGTATAATTACAGACGATCATGTCATATCCAGGATGATCTGGACTCCTACAAGCTTCAAAATCTTCATTGGACAACAGAAATTAGGTGTACTCTTCTCCATTTTATATATTCTCTGTATTCAATCACATTAGGATTCATTTATGTCTTTTGTCTTCATATAAATAAAAATCTTCATATAGAATAGCTTAGCTTCATTTTGGCCAACCTAGGAATCTGAATGATTGAACATAAAACGAACAAATCAAACCCATTCTCAACCTAGGCACGGAAACTACCACTCAAAGTTTCTTGGTGAACCCCAACATCCTTCAAAAATTCACCTTTATACCCCTCCCCCAAGTGGCACAACCTTCAAAGGGTCTCTCTGTCTGAGGTATTCTTCCATCCTTTTCTCACCCCCCTTCTGGGTACGGATCCTTTAGCCTGAAGGTAAGGGTGCAAAAAATTTGGGCTATACATTTTGGTGAACCCGACGTGAAACTAAAAACACATTTTGAAAACAATCCAAAAAAAAAAAAAACACATTATTAAGAACATCTAGAATCATTAGAAAACTATGAAATTTGCATATCATACTTAGATGGTAGATTATAATAGAAGACAAGTTGTCTCCATAAATGTTGAAAATCAATTAATGGCCATAGAGATTACTTCTATGCTTAGAGTACCTCAAACATATAGAGCCCAACCTTTGTGGGATGAACTTGATAGGAGATTGGGTATTATTAAATCTAGATCTGTAGAACTTAGGAAAATTAAGAGGTTTGTCCTAGATAGAATCTTGGATCTTGATCAGGTGACTTTGTATCATGAACTTTAGAGAGCTTGCCATAGGTGGTTAGCCGATAAAAGAGCACTCGTGTCTTCTAAATTATACACCTTTGAGGAATACCTTGAGAACATAGTTGTAGTACATAAATTTTTATCTCATGTAAAGGATCAAGAAGTCGTTCTTACAGATAGAAAGATATGGAATAGAGTTCCTAGAGTTGTGTTGTATTGAGAGTATTACCATGAACTTTATTTTTATATGAAATAGATCATATTACCATAGCACACTTTGTCAAGTTCTTGAAAAAAAACTTCCAATTTGAAGAGGAGCATTTCATGACTCCTGATGAACTTGACCCTATCAATGATATCCATAAACTATTCATAGAAAGCTAAGTGATTCTTTCTACTATTGTTTCTTACAACTAGCATGTTGTTTGTTATTTTTATTTTCGTAAAATAATAATATAATAAAATCACACAAAAAAAAAGAAAAAACAAAAACAACAAAACATTTCCTTTTAAAATATTATAGTAGGTATATAGTTAAAATATATACCTCTCAACCCTATCGCATATATATATATATATATATATATATATATATATATATATATATATATATATATATATATATATATATATATATATATATATATATATATATATAAGTATATATATTTGCTAAAACTTAAGTTTAGCACAATGCCTAGACTTAGGAATGGAAAACAAATCGAAGAAGATGAAGATTGGTTAGGAAGACCATTAACTGACCAAAATTTTCCTCCTGAGGACCAAGTTCAGGAAGAAGAAACCCGACCAGAAAGAAGAAGATTTTGCTATAGGAAATGAACAAGAAGAAACTATTCGAGAGGAAGGATCCTCATCCCCTAAAATGTCTCCGGGAGGAGCTGTCACTTTTGAGAACATGGAACAATTCTGGAAGTTCATTAACACTAATATTGGTGTTTTTAATAGAGCAGCCCATATGGACAAGGATCGAATTAATGACACTCAAGAAACTCTAGAAGAAGTATTTAAAACACACACTAATCCCTTGTCCTTTATTGAACAAGAGAGTGATCAAGCTGGACCATCCAATTTGGATATAGTAGCTGCGATCCAGAGAATGCAATAATAGCAGGTTACCCAACAATCTAAAGTACCTGTTAAAAAGCCTAGAGTCATTCTCGCACAAAAGAAACCATCATTTACTGCTCTATTTTGTCAAGCTCTTGATCAACATACCTCAAATCAATAAAAACCCAAAACAAAACCGAACACCAATTACCAACAATCTAAGGTACAACATAATACTATTACAAATCCCCTTCATAATACTCTTCCTACCAACACTTGGCATAATAGCAGTATAACATCTAATCCTTTTTTCATACCATCATACGCTCATAGATCCCATACCTATGTGCCACCGAACCAATATGGTGGACAAACTAGCAATCTAGAAGCCGTGGTGAAATAGTTAGTTTCCCACATGGATCAGATAGATCCCTATCGTCCCTTTTACAATTATCGAGAGATGTCCTATAGTTGTAGCACAGCCGTATCCTAAACATTTTCCTATGACTGTTCTTCCCATATATAAAGGAACCGAAGATCCCATAGAGAATCTTCGTATGTTTAGGATAGCATGTCATGATATATCACATGATGACTTGTTATTACTAAAAATGTTCCCAAAAAGCTTAGGAGGAATGGCATTAGAGTGGTATTATCAATTACCCACTAATTATTTGAGGAATTTTGAAGAAACTATCGAGTCTTTTGTTCATCAATTTAGTGCCTACATTGAAAGAGATGTGACCATTAAAGATTTGTATAACTTAAAACAGGGCAAAGAGGAATTCTTTGCTGATTTCCTAGCTAGGTGGAGACATTTGATAAGAAAATTGTAGTTTGTATTACCTTATAGGGATATTTTGGACATATTTATTAATAATTTGCAAGAGCAACTATCTTACGAATTATCAACTGCAACCTTGACCACCTTCGATCAGGCTATAAACTTAGCCCAGAGAGTGGAAGATGCTCTCATTAGGAGAGACCATCTTAAAAAGAGAGATGATGAGAAAACATCCAAAAATCAATATAAGAATAAACAAGTTGTGGGTAATGGAGTCACCGATAGCAGAAATACTGCTAATGTTAATGTTGCGAAGACAGCAGAGAAGTTTGTACTGAAACCTCCTGATAGACCTCCTTGAGAATTTACTAGGTTAAATCAACCTTTATCAACTATTCTACCGTAATTATTAGAAAGAGGTTTAATTCAATTACCAAATATTTAGGAACCTGATCCAACTATACCCGGATACAGAGCAGATTTACACTATGACTTCCATAGAGGACCTAGACACACTACCAACTCTTGTAAAATATTAAAACATAAAATACATGACCTGATTGATAACAATGAGATGGAGGTGCAAGCCTTTCAACCTAAGCAAAATACTCCTAATAATGTTCAAAAGAACACCCTACAAAACTACAATCAAAATGCCCATCAGTCATTGGACATCTTTCAACATCCCTTACCAAAACATGGTAAGGAGGTGGCTAATCAAGTTGAACATCATAATGTCCCTCCTCCTGCCTGATATGTAGGAACTATTAGTGGGTATTTTCCTGTTCATGATATATAAATATTTGACACAACTTTATTCGTGGTTACAACCATGCCTCTATATAATATTCAGATACCTGATCTTAGTGATACAAAATACAAGACTGAGAGTGATATGGAAATCACATCAAATCAATATAATAGTTCTAAAGATGAATCAGATCCTATTCACCCTATCACAAGTTATATGGTTCGAGAAGAGTCATTTTCGAGAAGAGTCACTACTAGACCATCATCTCACCGATTACTTTTGAATGAGCTAGCTATAAACGCTAGACCAAGACCCATTCATCATCCACAGAATAATATTGTGGGTACCATTGAAGCTGTTACTAGACAACAGGCTCAAAATTCTCAACAAGATCAAATTCAGAATGGTGGATCAGCTCCATTTGTTTTGAAGGTTCCTAATAAAGGGAATCATTCACCTAATGTTCAACCTAAACCTCCTTATAATATTAATGAACAATTATCAAATATTACAGCTAGAATTTCTCTCTTGGAACTTTTAAGATCTTCTCCTACACATAGAGATGAATTAATGCTCACATTAAGTCAGATGATGGTACCACAATACATTCAACCTGATGCCATGGATGATACTATAATAACTCATGAAGTTGATTGTATTGACTTTCAGAATAGAGACATACCACAACATAGTTTACATAAAGATAACCCCTTGTATATGACTGCCTTAATTGGAGATGTAGCATTCAAACAAGTTTTGATTGATAATGGTTCATATTTATATATCTGCACTTTTGACTTCTACCAAATATTTGGGTTTAGAAGTGATGAAATGAAAATAACTGATATGATCATAAAATATTTCAATGAGAAAACATAAGAAACATGTGGAGTTATTACCATTCCATTGCAGGTTGGTCCAATAACCTTGGATACGATTGTGTTTATTGTACATTGCCCTGCATCGTACAATATACTCTTAGGTCGTCCTTAGATCAACGTGATGCGAGTTTTTCCCTCAACTTTACATCAATGTGTTAAGTTCAAATTTAAGAATCATTTTGTTACCATTCATGGTGATCCAAGACCCTTTGATATGTGTGCTTTGGCAAAACCTATTGGAGTTCAATTTTGCCCCACTATGTCATCCACGAATCCTAATTCTCATTATCCATTTAAACGTGTGAAACTCACACCCACAATGTCATCTACTTCTTCTCCATCAGTTGCACCTCCACATATAGCTCAACCATATTCTGAACAAACCGCATTAGGACCTAAGAAATATCCTAATCCCACAACCAATATCTCTTGTTCTACTCCTAAAACTTCCATACCTTTAATAGACCCATATATCGAAAACTCTACATCGTCTACATCCACCAAATTCATATTTTCTACATCGAAAGACATAGGGAATGTTCCTTCTACCTCTTATGCTCTTACTGGTGAGCTCTTACCTTATCTATCTAAAATTCTTATATCAAAAGAAACGAATGCTTCTATGTAAGATTCCATTATTTTAAATAATTTGCCACCATCTCCTTGTACCTTGGGCCTCCCATAGCCTATAGGAAGTATTTACCAAGTCGATAGCTGTACCTTTATTTATAAGGGATATGATTGGGGTAGAATACCCAGAAACATCAGAAATCATTATGATGGATATGCTCAATGTTATTTTACTAATGAGTATATTATAGCCAAACCTATAATGCTTAAATTGGGATATAAAGGGAAAGGTTGGGTACCTTTCTAGAATGGTATGAAAGAACCTTTTGAGGTAGAAGTGTGGCCCGTATGATGTGGTGTGGGTCTATTTTCTAGTAAGGGTTAGCCATTCCCATTTGAGGATGATGACCATCTTATATGTTACCAAGATTATTTAGATGAACGCGATGCTTTGTGTTTAATGAATAAGACATTCACATGTAATATGCTATCTATAGCTTATCCTGAGATGATCGATGAATCTGATGATGAGTTGGAGGGAGATATCTTTCACGATGTCTCCATTGAGGAATTATTACATAATGGATTTTATTTTGATGGCTCTATACCTAGTATAGCCTAGCTTGAGGCCACGACTCCTCAAGATGAATTATCCAAGCTAACCTTGGAAGAATTACAAGAATTGGGTGTTTCACCCGCCCCACCTAATTTTGAGAGAGATCTACACATGGAAGTAGAAAATGTCATAAAAATTAACATTGGAACCAACGATAACCCTCACATAATCAACATTGGATCAGAATTGAGTCAAGAAAAATTGGATAAATACATTGCATTTCTTAAAGAATATGAAGATGTTTTTGCTTGGACATATGAAGATATGTCGGGTTTAGACCCTTCTATAGTTATGCATCACCTAGTAGTGCATTCGGATGCTAAACCTGTTAAGAAGAAGCTTAGAAAAATTCATCCTAAAGTGGCCTTACTAGTCAAAGGGGAGTTGAAAAAACTCTTGAATGTTATTTTTATACAAGACATTGACTATGCTGAATGGATCTCGAATGTAGTTCCAGTAACTAAGAAAGAAGCTACTAAGATTAGGGTTTGTACATACTTTAGATATATTAATGTTGCATGCCCTAAAGATGATTTTCTCTTCCCAATATGGATCAAATCATTGATTTTACTGCTAGGAGTGGAATGATATCCTTAATGGATGGATTTTTTGGTTATAACCAGACCAGGATAGCTCTTGAAGATCAGGCTAAAACAACCTTTATTACCCCTTGGGGAACTTTCTGTTGGAAAGTGATGCCATTCAGTTTGAAGAATGCAGGTGCAACCTATCAACGACCCATGACTTATATATTTCATGATATTATGCATGATATACTACATGATTATGTAGATGACATTATAGCTCATTCTACTAAAGAAGATGACCATTTAGATGAATTGAGAAAAGTATTTGATCGGTTAAGGGAATATCTTATCCGATTGAATCCAGAAAAATGTATATTCGAAGTTAAGTTAGGTAAATTATTGGGAGTTATAGTTTCTTTACGTGGCATTAAAATTGACCTTCTCAAGATTACAGCTATCACTGATATGCTCGCACCTACAAATATATATAAATTATGGAGTCTACAAGGTAAGCTTCAAGCTATCTGTCGCTTCATCGATAAGATGGCAGATAAAACTGGACCCTTTATTAATCTTCTTAAGGAGGATGTCTCTTTCCATTGGGATGACGAATGTAAGGAAGCATTTGAACTCCTCAAACAATATCTTCTTAACCCACCTATACTTTTGCCACCTAAACTTGATCGCCCATTTATCTTGTATATTTCTGCTTTAGATTTTGCTTTAGGAGCTATGTTAGCTCAACTTGATGATGATAAAAGAGAGTGCGCTAATTATTATATTAGTAGAACATTAATTAGTTATGAAACCCACTACACAACATTAGAGAAGTTATGTCTAGCAGTCGTATTTTCTACATAGAAACTATGCCATTATATGCTCAGTCATAAAACATATGTTATTGCTAAATTCGATCTCTTGCGGTATCTCATGAGTCAAATTTATTTATTTGGTCACACAATGAAGTGGGTTCTTGCTCTAAGCGAGTTTGAACTCACATTTATAGTACAGAAGTTTGTTAAGGGTCAAATCATAGCAGATCAATTAGTTGCTGCACCCTTAGAGTCCACCCATCCCCTCGTCATTGAGTTTCCTGACAAATGCCTTAACCTAGAGGCAGATCATTCAGAGCAATGTTCCTTATACTTTGAGGGAGCCTAATGCATGAGTGGGGTTGGTGCATGTATTATTTTGATATCTCCACAGAAACATCCCATACCTCTATCCTTTAAATTAACGTTTGCCTATACTAATAACACTGCTAAAGATGAGGCTCTAATCCTTGGATTACGAGCTTCCCTGGCACTAAAAATTAAAAATCTATTAGTTTTCAATGATTCTCAACTTGTTATAAATAAAATTAGTGATGTTTATCAAACTAGAGATGATAAATTGCGCCCATATAAAGCATATAAATTACAATTGATATCTTTATTTGATCAAGTTACCTTGGAAGCTATTCCTAGAACTAGCAATCGTGCGACTGACACTATGGCTGTAGCTGCATATCTTTTACCCTTGGAGTTAGATGACGAATATGCTACCATCATTATTCGTTGACTCCAAGAACCCGCTTCAACTAAATCATGCTTGGAACCTTTGGATGTGTTTCTAATCAATGAAACTATTCTTGAACTTTGGTACACTAACATCCTCAATTTTCTTCAAAATGGGACCTTCCCTGAAGGTTTTAATAGAAACCAACACCGGTTATTACGTAGATGAGCAAGTCTCTTCATAATAATTGGCAATATGTTATATAGGAGATATTTTTAAGGTATCCTATTAAGATGTTTGAATCTAGAAGATTCTAGATCAGCTTTGAGTGAATCCCACAATGGATCTTGTGGGGGACACTTTAGTGGTAGCACCATTGCTAAGAAGCTCCTTAGGATAGGATATTTTTGGCCTACCATGGAGAATGATGCACATGATTACATGCACCATTGCGACAAGTGCCAGAAACATGTTGATCTTGTCCATGCACCTGCACAAGAACTGCAAGCTATTTCATCTCCTTGGCATTTTTCAAAATGGGGCATAGACATCATCAGAAAAATCAATCCTATGTCATCTGATAGACACAAATTCATCATAACCATCACCGATTATTTTACGAAGTGGGTCAAAGATATTCCCTTAGCTTATTGCACCGGAATACAAGTTTCCAAGTTTATTCTTAATCAAATTATTTGTAGGTTCAGAATTCCTACAAATCTCATCTCGGATAATGGAACTTGTTTCAAAAACAAATATGTAAAGAAACTATGTCAAAAATATAAAATTCAACATCGTTGGTCCACTCCCTATTATCCTCAGGGTAATGGCCAAGCAGAAGCATCTAATAAAACATTAATTAAAATCCTCAAGAGACTGGTCAATAAATTTGGTCGTGATTAGCACATTCAATTATATCTTTCTTTGTGGGCTTATTAAACTAGCATTCGTACTCCCATGGGCACTTCACCTTTTATTTTGGTTTATGGTGCTGAAGTTGTTTTTACCTTTGAACTAGAAGTTCTTTCTTTGGCTCTGCTAATTCAAGATACTAAAGTAGGAGATGAATATCATGCTGGTATATTTAGTCAACTGGAACTCCTAGATGATAAGTGCATTAATGCTTTGGAGCATATTTGTGCCTACCAGAACAATCTCAAACGAGCATATCTCAAGAAAGTTCATAATCGATCCTTTGAGATCGGCGACCTCATCTTAAAAGAAAATCAAAAAAATACTAATGCAACTAAAGACCTTAAAGTCAAATTTGAGCCTAACTGGATTGGGCCATATATTATCACTGCTAAATTTGGATCGGGAGCATACATATTAGCTACCTTATATGGTAAAAATCTTAAAGAACCTATGAACATTATGCATCTTAAGCGCTATTATGCATAAATCTGGTAATTTCGTCATTGTATATATTATACATATTGTCTCATATTAGTAATTCATATAAAAATTTCAAAAACAGTAATATTATGTATTCTCTCAATTCATAAATTAAAATCAAAATATAAAAAAAACAAAATCATCAAAATCCTCAAAAACATCTTCTATTTTGCACCTATCAATTCTTGAAGTATTGCAGTTATATTTTTAGTTATTTTGGATAAATTAGAATTTCTCTGGAATCCCTCACTTTCACACTCACACGAATAAATATCTTGATCTTATTTGGCATGATTATTAATCTCTCTTATATCAAAGTCCATAGTTGAATTAAATAAATTTTTGATCATAGAGAACTGATCTTGTTATTTACTTGCACCAAGTACACCTTTTCACATTAAAATGATTTCATTGCAAATTCAGAACGATGCTACACAGTAGAAGTGGTCTCTTGAGCGAAAAGTTTCCCCTGCTATCCTATCATGCACATGTTTTAGAATCTTTGAGAATTGACAAAAGGACAAGCTCACCCCTGCCTGGAATAAAAATCCCTTGCTCTACAGCCAATCCGAGAAAGTATCCCTAGTATAGGAAGAAAAATAAAAAGAAAAAGAAAATCAAGAAAAATCATGAGAAAAAGAGAAATTATTCAGAAGCATTATTGTAGTATCATTTTGTACCATCTCAGCAATATTTCAGCATTATCTCAGTGTCAAGCAAATACAAAAAAAAAATAGAAAAAGAAAAGAAAAGAAAAAGCAAAAAGCAATAAATCCTCCCCCCCATTTTGAAATAAGGAAGTGTGAAGCTTGAATCCCTGAAATTCTCAATTATTCAAAAATCGTGAGGTAAACCCTATAACAGGTGATTTGTGCCCAACTTGCTTGACATTGGGTAACTCCTAGCGTGGTGATACGTATGTCACATTAGCGACCTTCTTTTGTATAGACCTATGTTTGCTTATGGATCAACTAGCTCTTGATGACACGACTTACATAGTAGTCTGGTATAGTTACATGCATATAAATCATGGTCAATGAACACTCATTTGGTTAATTCAAATTACTTGTATCAAATTATCTTGCTCAAAATTGGTAAATGAACATTACAATTGCACACACATTTGTGTTTGAGAGATTTTGCATCATTATGATAAATCAAGATCAGCAATGAACTCACGTATGCACATGGGGTTCCTTATAAATCTAAATTTTGTCTTTGAGATAATTTAAAATATTTATTCAAATCTTCTAGAATAATTTGAATTTCTTACTTGAGAATATCTGCTTAGCGTAAAATCAATTAAATACATTTTTTTTCAAAAATCCAAAATTTTCTTGCAAAACATGTTCAAAATCTAGCAATAAAGTCACATTTATATTTTTTTGACTTTCGCGACAATGGTATAGTTCCTAAACCTAAATTGGAATTTTATGCCTAGTGCAAGTCCTCACTTGTATATTTTTTGTTTATCTCAAAATCAAAAATCAACTATGCAATAAAACTATTATATCAATTTCTTCTTTGGATTTCGCAATGATGGTATAAGTCTATACTTAAAATTCTAAGCCTAGCGCAAACCATCGTTCTAATTTTATTTCCCATTTATTTAATCCATAAAAGCATATGGCTTAAATCATTATGTTACACAATTGTGCTTTAAAAAGAATGAAAACTTTCCTATTTCATTTCATTATGTCAAAACATTCATTTTTTTGCGACGATGGTATAATTCCTAGGGAATTGTTCAAATTTCTATCATACTTAGGAATTTTATGCCTAGCAAAAATCATATTTTTAATATTTCATGCATAATATTTTCATGGAAATCTGAAAACAAATCATCACTATTTTTCATCATCACAACACAAAGTCTTAAGAAAGTCTCTTAAGCACCCTTTTACTTTTAGCAATATTTCTCTCATACTGGGATTAGCTTGATGACCTAGCGAGCGGAGACTCCATGAAATGGTCATGTAATAGCGATAATGTCCTTTGAAATTATTGTTAGAAGTCACTTTATTTTCATCAAAACACACCACAACAACCAGTTTGTTTATATCAGATTATTTCATTTAATTTTATAGCATGACATAAAATTATACTATTTTCAATGACATAATTACATGAATAGTCAATCAAAAATTAAAATATTAAAGCATCATAAAACATATGCACACGTTATATCATAAAAAGAACATCATATATATGTATCAAGAAGAATTACATCATATCAAAACAGATTGGTATGCCATAATCTATACCCTGGCATACTCAATCATCTCAAAAATAGTCTATGTACAATGTGCATCTAGTCTCGAGAAGACCTCGAGCTCTCAACCTCATCTCCTCTCCCACCCTGAGGTGGAGGAGGTGGTCCCATAAAATCTCTTCCTGTGTCGTGGATCCTCGACGACCCCATCCTAATAGGCTCTGCAATTTTGGCTGGAAACTATATGCTTTGGCCTCTGGAACTAGCTGGTAGTACACTCATTGATAGAACATGATATGAGCAACCAACCGTGCCAGCTCCAGAATGCTCACCCCTCCAATCCGAGCCTTGATCCGTATAGCCTCATCCTATAGAATCTGCACCTGAGCTCATAAGTGGGCATTATCTGCTCGAAGAGCTGCCATCTTGCTACTATCCCCCACCTCAACACCCTTGCCCCTATCAGGCAATGGTGGCCTATCCCTCTCCTAAGGAGGGAGTCTGTCTCTCCTCTCATCTCTCCTCTCCTCCCTCCTCTTCAGCTATTGCTGTCTCTCCGAAGCTTGTGGTGCTCTCTAGCATCTCTCTTGAGGAGGCCATCCTTGATCCCTCCCTCTGTGACCCCTTGCTGCATCGATGGTAGCTTGGTGCTGCCTCTCCATCCATTGCACTACAGCGTGCATCAGACCTTGTACCCTTGTCATCCAAGGAGGGTGGATGCCTACATACCAGGCATCATATCCATCTGCTATCCTTGCATCATCCCTATCCACTGGCTGAATGGGGGCATCATCAACATCCTAACTCCAGAACTGCTGCATGTCTGGAGCTTCGCTCAGTGTGGTACTATCCCACATAGTTCAGGAGTACTCATAATCCCTAAGAGTAGGGATCCCCTACTGTATATCGAACTACCTCAAAAATTGGTCATAGCGATGGAGCTCTATGTCTCCTCGATCTATCCTCAACCATATGACTCGCCTGATGTGAGCCAAATCCTATTCATCCTCTATCCACTCTGGATGCTCTCTCCATGGTCTCCAGGTGATTCGATCTAGGGTGAGGTCACCCAACAACCTCTGGGATGTCGACAGATCTATCCACCATTGTGACCCTCTCTGGAGCCACCAATAGAAAACTCGGGGTATCTCCTAGTCAACTCCTATCAGTGGAAGCCCTACTAGCCTCCAAAATGCAATGTGCTCCCATCACCAAACCTATAGAAGCAATGTCAACACCATAAATTGACCTCCCTTGTATACGACCTCATAAAGGATCCTATACAAGCGACATAGTACAAAGCTACCCCAAAAAAACCTGTATCCGTGGTCTCTCATGTCATAGACCACATATGAAAGTAGCCACGGTAATATACATCCACTCTGGTGCATAGAAGAAGGCCACCCACCACCCCTACCAAAACCTGGGTCAACTGAGACACCTTAATCATCTGCCTGAAAGCCTCGATGTTCACTTCACCCTTCTCCAGGATGAAGCTCAGGTCCTCACACAATCTCATCATAGTATGGCCCTAAATTGCCAAAGGCATCATGAATCAACCATGTATGGGGATCCTCAAGATCCTCTATACATCCTCTAGAGTGGTATTCATCTCCCCTATCGGTAGCCAAAAGCAAGATGACTCCAAATACCATCTCTCTGCTAGGGTTGTCAGTAGCCCCATGTCTGTAGGAATTTATGGCATCTCTGCCACATACTATAGTCCTACCTCTACCAATCTATCTCACTCGACCTGATCGAGTGCGGCCAAATCATCTCTTAGACCTCTGTATTTCCACTCTCAACTCTTTAGCAATCCCCTCTGCAAAATAAGCAATAAAACAACAAAAATCATTAGTACATAATCATTAAAAAATCAATTAAAATCAAATCATCCCATAAAAGTTGATATCGCCCATTATTGGATGATATCATACCAAATTTAAATAAAATCGTGCTTAATAGGACGAAATCGTCTCCGTTCTTCAATTTGGGGATTGTCCCTTATTAGACGAGATTGTCCCTATTTTTTTTATTTCGTCCCTAGACGAAATTGGCAATACAGAGATGATTTTGTCAGCGGCCTAAAAATGCCCGTGACGCCCAAAAAAATTAAAATTCAATTCAAAAATTAAATAAATCAAGTTAAAAACATAGTAAAACTAGGTTTAGATTCTTACCCGCAACCCGCGTCGGATCTCTGTCGATCTGTGTGTCATTTCCACCATTTCGCCTGTAGAGCTCTGAAACAGTGAAGGTGAATAGTAAAATTGAATTAGGGTTTTACCCTATTTTTCTTATTTTTATTCAAAAAATGATATTTTTTTAATTTTTGCTTTTTCACGCTTTTACCTCAAACGTTCGATTTGGATAAAAACTCGGAGGGGGCACCATAGTAAACAGTCGTACGATTCGACCTAGAATTGTTGTCTAAAAATGGAATAAATTTTTGCTTTCTCGTAAAGCATGAAGAACTCGTCTTTAACGCATTTTTTTTGGAAAATTCACTAAAGAGGGGGCAAAATGTAGCACCCTAAAATTGGTGCAGTTAAACCATCAGTAAAAAGTAGAAATTTTAATTTTAACCCCGAAATCGCTTACCTCATTTTTCATGTCATTTTTAGAGGTTGTTGTGATCATTGGATGATATCGTCTTCGATCTGACGATATCATCATCCATATGAAAATATCATCCCAAATCAAATGAATTCATCTGGAATAGAACGTCTAGACGATTTCATCCCAAAATCAATTTTTTGCAATTAGCTTTTGTTCCAACGACCTCTCCAACTTGGGAAAAAGCATGTCTGTGCGGTTGGAGATTCCCACATTGAGGATCTCCCAGATTTGGATGATCCCCAACCTTCTAACCTCCCCCTAATCCTATATAAACTAGGATTTTTCTCGTTTATCCCCCTGACTCCCTCCCTGATCTCCCATCATTCGTACTTGTGTTTTCAAGTTTTTTTGTAGGATTTCACTGTGTTTCAACCGGAGGTAGCTTGGATCGTCGCAGGTGATTCAACTATAATTTTAGACGATCCTGTCAAGATCAAAAATGATCTTGTACAATTACAAATGATCCATTCTACAGTTCAGCTTAGGGGCAATCAGAGCCATGAGTTTGCATTATCTATCTCATTTTCCTTATTTATTGGTGCATTAGATTAATTTAATTTTTTTTTGCATCTTGGAGTTCACCTCATTTGAGGTAATTGCATGATAAAATTCAAAATAAGTTTCCAAAATAGTGCATCTCATTTAATTTGATATCTAGATTTATCATTCAAACATCTATACTCTTATTTCTATCATTTTGCATCATTCTTGCAATCGTATTTTTGGTTTTTGGTGTCTATTTTCTTGATTGTAGGTTTTTGATGAATTCACTTGACAAATTATTTAGGTCACTAATGATCTTGGGTGATCTCAGAAGATCTCCTATGATTTGGGATGATTCTATACAATTACAGATGATCCTGTCATATCCGGGATGATCTGGACTCCTACAAGCTTCAGAATATTCATCAGACATCATAAATCAGATGTACTCTTCTCCATTTTATATATTATTTGTATTCAATCACATTAGGATTCATTTATATCTTCTATCTTCATATAAATCAGAATCTTCATATAGAATAGCTTAGCTTAATTTTGGCCAACCTAGGAATCTGAATGATTGAACATAAAACGAACAAATCAAACCCATTCTCAACCTAGGCATGAAAATTGCCACTCAAAGTTTTCTGGTGGATCCCACCATCCGTAAAAAATTCACCTTGATACCCCTCCCCCGAGAGGCGTGACCTTCAAACGTCCTCTCCATACGAGGTATTGTTCCATCCTTTTCTCACCCCCCTTCCGAGTACAGATCCTTTAGCTCAAAGGTAAGGGTGCACAAAATTTGGGTGATAAAAAATGTGCCCCAAATATGGAGTTACAAAGCTTAATATTCTTGATACAATGATTACAATACACTAGTTTAGTTTGAAACCCTAGTAAACAAATAATGATGGTGTTGTCACATTCAATATGATCCCAACAGAGGTGAGTGGGCTTTCTGGTATCCTATACAAAACCAATCGAGCTTCAATAGATACCAATGAATATGATTCCTAGATCTACACATAGAAAATAGTAACAAGATTTAGTAATACCTATGAGGGCTCCACTATGTGAGACCCTCAAAAATAAAATTACTATAAACCCTAGTTGCAAAGCACATAAATCGGTAAGCAGTTCTAAGAATACTAAAAGAATGCAATTAATAGTTTACCTTGTCTCATGCTAACTTGTCTTCTAATCTCTATCATTGTTGCAAAAATTGGTGCACATATGTCCTTGCACCACCCAAGGGGTCGTAGGGTTGCATAACTAGGGTTGTGAATGCCTGTGGGTGTTTGGTGATGGTAGGAGGCACCCAAAGGCGTTTGTTTATGGAAGGAAGTTCCCAAAGATGCTCGATGATGGTAGAAGGCACCCAGAGGTACTTGGAAAACTTAGAGGTACATTCAGGGATTTAAGCAAAATCTATAGAAGCAGATATGGTTTGGGTGAATTAGCCAACGACAGATGCGGAGATGATGGCTAGTGATAGAATATGGAAGTGACAAGAATACTTGGATGATTGAGGACTTTAAAAACTTTGGAAAACTTAGGGGTTGAGTCATCAAAATGACTCCTTTTTATAATATCTCCTAGGGCACATTAGGGTTTCAATGACATAATTTGTGTGGTCAATATTAAAATATGACGAGGGTGGAGATTAAATCTAGGCATGTGGCATGGATTAAGGTGGATGAATGACTAGGATTAGATCAAGGTGGATGGCTGGGATTAATTCATATATATATAATATTATTTTTTAAATATACATTACAAAATAATAGATAAATATATATAAATAATGGGTAAATATGGCGAGAAACTATGGATGGATGATAAGTGGCTAGATTTTGGTGTCTATAGTTACAATCAAAATCTAGTTCCTATATCCCAGTTGTAGTCAAAATCTGGTGCATGTATCGTAATTGTAGTCAACATTTGGTTCATATATCCTAGTTGTAATCAAAATACGGTGCCTATATCCCAGTTACAATAAAAATATAGTGCCTAAATCCCAGTCACAAAGTGGCACCTATATTCTAGTCTTAGAGTGGTGCATGTATCTTAGTCATAGAATGACACTTATCTTCCAATCATAATTGTGCCTATCTTTGCATACAGACGCCTACATCTAGAATAGTGCATTCACATGAAATTTTGAGAAAATATCTTAATACCCATGAATTTATTCAAAGATAAGGTAGCTTGCATTGAAAAGAAAAAATTCAAGCAGTGTGGACTTTATGATATTTTTTGTATTAAAAAATTCCCATTGTAAAAGAAATATCTACAATTAATTGGAAAATAAATACGTTTACAATTGGTTGGAAAGTGAAAGGAAAACATATGCACGTAGCTGTCATTTTCTGAACATAATATCAGAACAAGGAAAGTGAAAATATTTGTGGTTACCTGAGATAAATATAAAAATATTTGTAGCCTGAATAGGAATTAAAAGAAACATTTGCAGTTGGATGGGAATTAAAAAGGCATGTTTGCTCCAGATGGAAAGTAAAATATTTGCAGTTGGTTTGATAATTAAATGTGTCTACAATTAATGGAGGCTATTTTGGGTGAAAGTGTCCCATAGTTTCTATTTAAAATTATTTAAATTTCCTCTTCCTGTGAGCTATTCAAATTCATTAAACATGTAAAAGTCTTGCAAAATACTGAAAGTCAAAAAAAAATTAATGCATAGAAATATCCAAGTCTGCAAAGGAGGATTATTGTAAAATATCTTGCAATAATAATTAAACCACGTGTAATAATGGGTGACCAAGAAGGAGCTTTTGTCTATAAGAGCAATTTTTTTATTCATTCACAAGGTTGCACGAATTTATAACAAAAGTTTTTATCAAAACTATTTTTTAAAACTCCTCTGTTATCGATGTGAGAATTTTGTGGTGTTGTTACTCTGAAGTGGCATGGCTATATTCTTAATCTACTTCTCGAGTGTTGATGGTTATCTCTTCCTTATTCTTGTTTTCACTGAAATACCTATGACTATAATTGTTATGAATTTAATTGATTTTTTTATGATGTTGATGTTATTGAAAAGCTTAATTACAATTTAATATTTCTAAAATTTATTTCTTTTTCTATTGGCTTTGATTTTGTTGTGTAAGCAGAGTTACTGGAAAAATCATCCTAAAAAAACTAAAATTTTAGAAGTGTTAAACTATCTTAAGAATTTTTTTAAATCATTTAGTTTGAAGATCTAAATTTGATAGTTTTGGTCTGCGTGCATGAGATTTTTCTATCTACAGATTCATCCTATTAATTCTAGAAAATTTATAATTTAAATAAATTGTTCTATTCTATTACCCTGTTTCCTTTTTTTATATATAACAAGTTAATATTAGAAATCTAGATAATTTATTATTCTATTTTTATTGATTGGTGAACATAGCAGCATCCTCAAATTGAAAAATGATTGATAATTAAAATAATACAATTTCATCCTTCTTTTTTGCCTTACTCCCTTGCTATGCTTTTATTTAAGGATGCTCTATTTTTATGCTTCTTACCATTATTTATTCTTTTAATTTGCTCAATTGGGAGTCAAATCAAAAATTTAACGTAAATTTAATAGATGAACAAAATACCATTAAAAACCAGGAAACAAAGTTTGAATCCATTGTAGGTAAAACAAAAAATCCACTAAAAACTATTCTAGAAGCAGAAAAGAGTGAAAGCATTTGAACCAACCTTGTAAATCACACCTTGGATATCTAATCAGATCCTAAAGTGAGAGGAAATTTATTCCCATTTAAAAATTATTCACTTTTTTTGTCTACTCTTTATTGGGTGTGCACAAAAGACCAATCAAAATTTAAAATTGGTGCTAGAAGGAGGACCAAAAATAGTTTATCCAAAATTTATGTGTTCAATTAAATTTTAAATACTGTTTTATACCGTATTCAATATTCAAACATCAAAACTCTTATAAAGGTTAAAATGAATGTCGTGTAAAGTTGGATTCCACCTTTAGAATAACAAAGTCCCACCTGAAATCTAGAGAACTCCTTGTGTTTGAATTGAAAACCCCAAGGAGAAGTAATCTTAGGAGAGCCAAATATCTATCCAGCATAGTTTTACCTAGGAATCCTAAGAAATATCTTCCTACTTATAAACATGATGGTGTTAGAACAGCTAAATAGCACATGATTATCCTCAAAAATGCTCTTGAATTGTTAAATATCCTTCTTGAAGATGTTTCTTGTAGACTTTTTCGTTTTAATCTACAAGGAGCTGCATATGGTTGGTTCATGATTTGACCAATGAATCTATCACCAGCTGGTCTGAATTAGAAACTGCTTTCTTTTTCTTTTCTTTTTTTGTGGAAAACATCCCAAAAGGGATGCCACTTTCGGGTAAGACCCAAGGAGGCAGGGGTATCCATTCCATAAAAAACACCCAGGACTCGGACCTGGCCTACCACCTTTGACATACTCAAGGAGCAAACAAACACACAAAACCAAATTAAAAAAAGAAAATAACAACAAAAATAATAAAATAAAATAAAAAACAAACTCCTTGAGTGTGTCAAAACTAAAAGCACAACCAAACATGCACAATAAGATAAAATAAACCACAACACAAACCACATAGAAAAACACAAGAACCACATAACAAAACACAAACAAGACAAAAACAACAAAACACTACAAAGACATAACCCAAAAAAACATGATAAATAAACACAACCAAAACCTAAAAAATAAAATAAATAAAATAAAAATAAAAACAACCAACAACGAACAATAAACAAAAACAAAAAACATAGAAAACACTCACACATAAAAAAATGAAATAACACAAACAAAGAGAAACCCAAGAACAAGAACGAAAAAAACACAAGAACAATAACAATAAACACAAAAAACAAAAAAAACAAAAACACAAGAACAACAAAAAACAACACAAAGAACACAAAAACAAAACAAAACAAAAGAACCCACCCACCTTAAAAAACTAAACAAAAAAACAAAGAAGACAAAAGAAAAAAATGAAAAAAACAATGACCTATCTAGATCAGAATACTATTAATGCAAGAATCAACAGAGGAAACAAAATAAAGAATAGAACGAGCTAGGGAACTAAAAAAACTGACTGAACCAAAGAGAAACAAAAAAAAAAAAACAAGAAGAAACTAGGTACCTTCAAAAATTAGAAACTGCTTTCATTTCTCAATTTGGTCAAGTAATTGATCCTAGTGTGTTGTATCAACAGTTCTCCAGTATTAAGAAAGGATCTTATGAAACCATCATATCTTTTAATGTGAGATTTCAAAAGGCTTATGGTAGAATGATTGGTCATTACATACCAAGTGCATATCTATCCTTGGAAATTTACAAAAATACCTTAAATCTAGTGACCTATATTTTCCTTAGAAGAGACACCATTGTCCCAACCCTGACAGGAGCTTACAAAGAAGCTCTAATTCTTGAAAAGTAGTCAGGATATCAATCTTTAAACAATCCTATGATACCCTAATATAGAGATAATTATATTATCTAAAATTTTACAATACTTTTGAAGCTTTTTTTGGTGAGTTATTTTTTTCTAAGAATCAAAGAAACACTAATGGTCCTGGTTCATCCAGACCAAGTGCTACTATGGTTTTGGATTTATTCACCTTCCCATATGAGATAGGAAATATTGTGGAAATACCTATGGATGAAGTGTAAGCTTTTCAATAGTTTAGGAGGGATAATTATAATCTTAGGAATAGAAACCTAGACCCTAACACTACATCCATACTTCCCAATGATGCTTACAATATTCCTCTTGATCCTTCCCCAAGTAATAATCCACCTCCACCCAAAGGGGGATATCCAAAATTTTAGGATAGATTCACTAATCCACTCAACAAATGATATAATATAGTGGAGGATATGTATAAAATTAAAGCTAAAATCACCCTCCATGAGATTGATCAGATTATTGAATAGAGGGATAACTTGATTAAGACTTATTCTAAGTCCTTTACTAAATCCCAAGAAAAAAAATCATAAATGCAAATATGACAATCTACAAGGAAAAGATTGAAGTTCCACCTTTCTTGCTAATAGTTCACATTTTTGGAATAAATATGCATAACTATTTGGTGTATTCTGGTACTTTAGCTATTGGTGTACCTCTAGCCATTTGCCAATAACTAGGATTAACTCCTATTAAGTTCATAAAGAAGCACAAAAAATGGTACGCCTAGATGATTGAAACTGAAATGATATCTATTGTTTCTAAGCAAGCATGTAAAGGAAAGATGTAAAATATGTAAAATATTAAAATGATGAATAATTTGCAGTAAAAATGGGGGGGTTTCTCCTTGTATTTATAAATTCATCAATTCCACCCAGGTGTTGTAGGTGAGTTGGATAGGAGAGGGTAATCCTTAGAGGGAGGTCCCAGGTTCAAATCTCCACCCTACCAAAAAGCTGAATTGGGTATTCAAAATCCAATTGATAAAGGGTCGGGTGCGACTCCTGAGTGACTTGTAGAACCCCCTGTTCGTGGTCTCTCAGACCAAGGCGGCTCCACAAGGGGTTTTTTTCTTAAAAATAAATAAATAAATTTATCAATTCCAAAAGGTTACAATACATCCCCTTTAACCCCATAAGGGGGGCAGAGGTCCAAGGTCCAAATCTTGGGCCTCGCTAGACTGAACGATTGTCCCTTTCTTGGTGCTTTTAGTGGCATAAAAGGTTTAAAAAGGTTATTGGGTTTAGTATCTAAAGGTATGGATGGACGAGTAGACTCCTATGGATGATTATCCTTATTGTAATACTTGAAGGGTTCTGGGTAGGCATCAACCACATGGACCTGACCTTCATGAATGTATTTGAGGCATTGATGTATAATGGAGGAGATGCACTCCATGTCTCTCATACAAGGTATTCCTAATAATATGTTGTATATTCTTTCACCTTCCAAGATGTAGAAAAATTTAGGCATAGTCTTTTGTCCAACTTGAACAGGTAGGATTATCATGCCCATAGTGGAGGACAAATCATCATTAAATGCTTTTGAGGTGAATGTGGATTTTGAAATGTGCGAAGAAGGTATATTGAGATGTTTCAGTATAGTTGTGGTAATAATGTTTATTGTGGAACCTGTTTCAACCAACACTCAATTATAGGGGATCCTATTGATGCATGTGATGATGTGCAAAGGAGATTCTAGTAAATTGATAGACTTGGGTTTGATATCCTTATTTTGTAAGGATATAATAGGATATTTTTGCATTTGTATGCATCCCCTAAATTTGGTGAAAGCATCAAGATCGTGAGGTTGTAACTTGATTGAATTTAAACCTCCATGATAATTTTCCAATGTTTGGGGGATTTTTGTATTAACTCTACCATGGTCATGTTGGTTGATGATGTATGCAAACTTCACATAGGCCTATTGTGTCTTGTTACCACTTGTCGAATGGGATTTTGGGGTGGTGAATACCATCATGTAGAGGGAGTTTAGACTTTTCTACTAGGCCTCTTGGTAGGCTGATTATATTTGGCTTGGGCTTGGACTAAGTTTTGGCTAACCGAATAGTCCACTTGATCCTATGGATGGCCCATTAGTGTTCTCTCTATAGAGGTATCTTGGTGGTCAGATCCTCTAAGCAAGGGGTTGACCTCACAATGGCTTTTAGGACATCATGTAGGAATGATGAGATCTTCAGGAGAGTAACAAAGGTGACTACTATCAGGGCACCATGCAAGAATGAGGAGATCCTCATACCTATAATGATGATGCTCATGGCCTCTTATTAAGTTTTTTGCTTCACTGTATCATGATTGAGCTCATCTATGTGTAGTTGTCATGAAGTTGTCATGATGTGTTGACTAGGCAAACCCTGAAGGAAACCCACACTAAAGAAAATTTTGACTTCCAAAAATGTTATGGGTTTTATATATCAAAATTATCAATGTTATGAGCTAATCACAATGGGATAGGGCTCCAAAATTTGACTTTTGGGTCAAAAAATTGTATTTTGGAAATATTTGGCCAACCGGGGCTTGAGGGGAAATGCCCAATCTTAGGAAAGTTTAGAAATTTTTAAAGCATGAAGAGTTAGGACTCAAAAATTTTTAAAGGTGCATAAGGAGCTAACTAATACAACAAAACAAATTTGGAAATTTTTGGAGTTTTCTAGACCATTTTATGACTATTTTAGTGTAATTTGTCTCAATTTTTTGCTTCAAAAATAAAGTAATAATAAAACCAACATAACTTTTTTGTTATAGCTTTGATTTGCATAATTTTTGATCCGTTGGATGCAGAATAAAAAATTAGATGTTTTTTTAAATAAAAATTAGGATTTTACCCTACATCAAGGATCTTATGTTGATCACCCGAACAAAACACACAAAGTAGACAACATGATTATCTCTTTTAAATTTTATAGATTCAAATACACAATCAATAGAAACACACAAGAATACAAATGATTATCTCTTTTTAAAAGTTATGTGTTTCTAAATTGTTTGATGTGTTTTTAATTAATTTCTTTTATAAAGAATATCTTTCATGTGTTTTGAATGTTAATGTAATTCTCAATTGTGTAAAGGTTTTCACCTATACACTCACAAATCGACAACCAGCAATGTGAACCAACCAAATTATGGAGATGAAATACATACCTAATAAGGGAGCATAGGTGGTACCATTCCTCACCCATAATGATCGTGGGCAGTGATACACCCTTCAAAGAGGAGTGTGTGCAATTTTCCACGACTAAGATGGTTCTTGGAGACATCCTTGACCAAAAATAAGGGTATGTGGGAGTTGATCCAATGGATGGATATGAAACCCATCGTCGTTGAACTCTATCAATGGTTGGGGATGAATTCCAACTCACTAACATTAAAAAGAAGCATGGTGTGTGTAATTCCTTTTAAAATGATTGAAATAAAACAAGATAGAATTCAATGATTGTTCACTAAATGCACGAAATTGCATTTTACTTTCAAAATCATAAGCATATAGATAAAAGGAAACTACAAAATCTATAAAATTTATGAAACCCTAACCCTTAGGCAGGTCATATGTAGGAAAACCAAACAAATGCATTTTGAAAGGATGTTATTTTTCCTATTTTTCTTCAATTTGTTAACGCAAAATTTAAAAATATGAAATCTAACTTTCAATTTCATACAAAAGATAAGAAAAACTAAAATTTAAGCTTTTTGAAACAACCTAGATGCAAATTGAAGGTTTGGAAGATTACCTTTTCTATTCTGAAACTTGTTTCTAGAAATTTTTGCAGAAACCCCCTGGTTTGTTGTATTTCCTTGGGTGGGATGTCTACAAATTTAGTGGCCATACCTAGAAGGGACATTTACAGTGGCCATCCCTAGCAGTTCCAACTAGGAATTCTACAATTGTTCTTGCTCGAAACGACCAAAACCTGCAACATACAAAGCACAAAAAAGATGTTAAAAACTTCAAAAATGAAAGTTAACAAGGGAAAAGGGTCCCACCATGATCAACACTAAAGAAGCACAAAAAATGGCACACCTAGATGATTGAAACCGAAATGATATCTATTGTTTCTAAGCAAACATGCAAAGGAAATATGCAAAAGATGTAAACTATTGAAATGATGAATAATTTGTAGTAAAAATGGGAGGGGGGTTTCTCCTTGTATTTATAAATTCATAAATTCCAAAAGTTTACAATACATCCCCTTTTAGGTCTTATCATTTTGATACATTTCGAATTACAAATTACAAGGGAATGAATCCCTCCATGAGCTTAATGGTGTGTTTCAATGTTATTCTCACAACCTACACTTGAGAGCTAATCTTGGGCTTATTTTAATATGCCTCTTAGCTCCTCCCTCATACCTATAATACCTGCACCTACACACAAGAGATTGAAAACGGTTAATAACATATGTATTTTATAATGAAAAAAGTATGTAATAGAGAAAGTAAAACTTATTTACGACAAATCAAAACAACTCTCAATGATATGAAAATAAAATATGATGTTATTAAGATGATTTTGGAAGGATTTGAGCATAAATTAAAGTGAAATTATGATTAGAACATGTGGTCATCCCTAACAGGAACAACTAAGACTAAAATCACAAAAATACAAATTGACCCATCAAATCTACTCAAAAATTAACCAAAATTGAATAGAAGGTTAATCTAATGCTTTATTATTGATATATGGTGAAATTGCATCAAAATTGTTAGCCATTTTGTGGCCATCCTTGGAAAGTGAAACTAGGACTATTATCTGTCCTTGGTAAGGATGGTCACACAACTGGGTGGTTTTTACCACCAATTCCAAGGGGATTTGATTTAGAACTCTCCTAAATGTGTTTTCATTGGATTTGTTCAAATAACTCTCAGATTTGATAGGTTTTGGAATAAATTTGACATATTTTAGGATGGCCCTAAAAGCACCTTTGAATGAAGAGGTTTTCAAGGAAAAACTTGGGTAAATGTTGAGGACAAATTTGAGCAGCACTTCATGAGCAATGCTTGTTGTTTTCTCTTCTTGAAATTGGGTAGGAGTACCTCAATTTATAGTCAAAATAGGGTAAATGTGCAAATGGGTAAGTTATGACATGTAGGGCAAGTGTTTCCACTTTTCAATGCCCTTGCCATGCATAGGGTGAGAAAGCTTACCCATTTGGGACCTCCAGTTTATAGACCTTGATGTTTATGACACCCTTCCAATAACTTTTGGGTGATTGGATGGGGTAAATGGCAGGAATTGATTGCCATTTGTCCCACCCCTTTGAATTTTAAAGGGGTCTGGTGCATGGCCATTCCACCCAGGGATGGCTACATGTGGCCATCCTTGGGTGGGACTACCATGAATTATGGCCATCCCATGGTGGGAAAGTCATGGTTACATGGCCCAAAACCTCAAAAATGTGGGGTAAACCCTCCCAAAAGTGGCTGGTATCCCTAATTATCCCCTAAGTGTTTCCCAATGGGGCCATATGTCTACAATTTGATAGGAAATTCATTTAGTTGGATAAAAATAAGGTCAAGGTGATTAATGAACTTCAAGGTATACACATTCAATTAGCATCTAAACTAATATCACAATGTAGAATTAACATTAAAGTGGTAGATATTCCTATGGGATACAAGATGCTTTTGAGTAGAGACTGGTCAAAATATTTAAATGGGTATTTGGTCATCAATTTTTTGCACATGCGATTACCTTGTAAAAGTGTGGTAAATTAGTTAAGGATTGATAGAGAGCCTCGATATAAACACATAATAACTAAATATAATTTTAAAAATGAGGCTAGTAATTTTGCTGATGCAGATATTGGGGTTTATAATTTAACAACTACACAAAATATGAAACCGGTTAAAGCTTTGACTAATCATGATAATAATTTTTTGATGCTTCATGTTGGTGGAGTTAAATTCAAACAAGGTTTTGGTACAATGGCCATTCTCAAGGGACATTATAATTAGATACATTTTATGTCTTATCACTTGCAATTTTCTTGTATGAATAGTTTGACTAAGTATGAGGCATTAATACTAGGATTGGAATTTGCTTTAGATAAAAATGTCAAAAATATCAAAGTGTTTACAAACTCAAAGTTGGTAGCTAATGAGTTTAAAGGTAAGTTTCAATGCAATGTCTCTTACCTGAAGAGATACAAACATCAAGCTTTGGATCTCATGGATGACTTTAATGCTTCCAATGTAATGCATATTCCTAGGGAGCATAATTCACCCGTAGATATTTTGGATTCATCGGCTACAAACCTGAGACCCTTAGAGGAATTTAAATGGAAAATTTTACTGATAGAATTACTCCTTTGTCCTTCCATTCTAGATATTGTAGATGCATTTCAGGTATTTTTTAATTACCAACAAATTATAAATTTATTACATAATATAAATGCATTTCAAAAACTATAATTGATGATGATCAAAGGGATCTTGTGCTTGAAATTTTTTATGATAAATACAAAATAATGAGATTGAAAAATAATATAATTCCTATGGGAATGGTAGAACTTGAGAGGCTATTTTATAATGATTAGATTAATCAAAAGACAAATTCTAGAATTTTTTTTTAACACAACAGGAAATGAAATCGATATTTTGAATGTAAGGACTAAAAGGAACCCTAAGTACGTTCAATTAGCTAAAATATATGATCAAGTAACCAAAAGGAATCTCACAAAGTTGTTTCATATATCCAAGGACGTTATGGAATGGTCTTATAAAGACCTGAATATTTTTTATCCAAAGGTTTATACATATACTATACCCTTGAAAGAGTTTTGTAAGCCCTTCAAACAAAAAAAGAGGCATATTAATTCTTTAATGGAACCTATGGTTTTGAAGGAGGTAGAAAAACTAGAGTGCTTCTATAATTTTTCCCACTAGACATTCTACCTATGTAGTTAGTTCTAGTTAGAAATAAGAATGGGAAAATTTTCCTTTACATAGATTTTAGAAATATAAACAAGACCTCTGAAAAGAACAATTACCCTTAGATGGATTTTCTAGGTACAACCAAATATTGGTTGAAATAGAAGACAAAATGAAAACTACCTTCATGACCAAATAGGGGACCTTTTCTTACAAAAGAATAAAATTTTGACTGATAAACGTTGAACCAACATTCCAAAGTACAATGGATCATGCTTTCAAGGGTCTCATGGATAAGTGCATCGTTGTATACATGGATGACTTGACAATTTTTTCTAAGTCTCGATTTGACCATGTTAGACATTTGGAGTCTGTTTTTGACAAGTGTAGGCAATTTGACATTTATTTGAATCCAAAGAAATGTGTCTTTGGTGTAACCGAAGGTAAATTCCTTGGTTAGTTAATAACCAAATATGGCATTTCTCTATATCTCGAGAGGGCTGAAGCCATATCAAAGATACCCTTTCTCAATTCTAAGAAAGAGTTGAAATCATTTTTTTGGAAGATTAATTTTGTTATAAAAATCATTTATGGATTTGTCAAAATAGTCAAACCTTTAAATGACATGCTAAAGAATACTACTCAAATTTTTTGATCAACGAAAGCCAAAGTGATATTTCAATAGATTAAATTTGCTATTAAACAGACCCTAGTTCTGGTAAGTCTAGATTTTAGTGCATATTTTTACTTGTACTCTTTCACTTCTAAACACACACTTGTTTTAGTATTAACTCAGCAAAGAGAAACAAGAGAGCACCCTATAGCCTTCAAAAGTGCTAATTTTAAAGGTACTGAATTGAATTACTCCCATTTGGATAAACATGCATATGCCTTTATGAAAGAAATTAAGCAATTTAGGCATTATATTTTGAGGAGTAAGGTCCACACCATAGTTCATAACCTAATGATTAAGTATCTATTAAGGCAAAATGAACTAGATGAACTAAGAGATAATTATGTTACGAAATTTTAGGATTTTGACTTAGAAATCTGGCCTGCTAAATTAATCAAAGGACTTGGTCTATCCAGCATATCGCTGAAATAACTATAGGGGAAGAAATTAACCAAATAGATTTCAAACTGGGTGATTGGTAAGGGGATATCATCAATTAATTGATATTTAGGAATTGCCCATCCCATTTGAAAAGAGAAGATAACTGAAATTGAAATATGCATATTTTCTAATAAAAGGGGTTAATATATATAGAGAGAACTATCCTAGCATATTTTCAAGATGCATTACTCAAGATGAGGTAAACAAAGTAATGTCTAGTTTTCATGAAAAGTTAGGATAAGGGCATCCTTTAGGTTCTACTACTATGCATAAAATATTGAGAGGAGGTTGTTATTGGCCTACATTGTTTAAATATGCACATCATCATATGAGAACTTGCCACCAATGTTAGATTTTTGTAGCGAAGCAGACTAATCGAGCTCTGCTATTGCAACTTATTATAATATCAAAACCTTTCATGCAATGGGGACTTTATTTTGTGGGTGTGACAAACCTGAGTTCATAAACAAGGCATAAATATGTGTTAAAAATCATTTATTACTACACACAATGGATTGAAGCATCAACCACAATGAGGAGTACAACCCATGAGGTGATTAAATTTTTGGAATCAAATATCATAAACAGGTTTGGAGGTCCTTTAAATTTGGTGTGTGATAATGGACCATCTTTTCAGTCATTAGAATTTGTAGAATGGGTATACCAGAAAGGGATAGTTCTTAAATTTTTATCTAACTATTATCCCTAATGAAACAAACTAGTTGAGTCCAAAAATAAAAATTTGATAAATACCATCAAAATATTTGTTGTAGATAAACCCAATCAAGGACATACATTATTGATATGCATGCTTTGGGATGATAAAATAATACATTAGCAAGCATTGAAAACTTCACCATTCATGTTATTATATGGTAATCAACATATTATTCCTATTTCATTTGAAGAACATAACCTTATACTGAGAGGGGGGTGAACAGTATAAGACCACTTTTTACTTTTCTTTTCAAATCAATATTATATAGTGTATAGATAGCAATATCAATAGTAGTAATCAAAGCAATGCACAAAACACCATACACAATAGAGACACCACAATTTACGTGGTTCACCCAATGTGGGCTACTCCACGAAGAAAATATTTTACTAAAATTTTCTCAATCAATATCTTTGGGAATCCTTCCCAATTACAATGTTTATGGACCTCTATCCAAAGAATATGCTAATCCCCTAATTCTCAAGTTCATGGATATCTTCCACATGAGAACTCTTTATCCTTCTACTTTGGCTAGTGATCTTCTAGAAGACTTTGTCTCTCTGCTGCACTGATTGGTGGATCTCTCTCCACTTGAAGACTTCTCACTCAGATCTATCTTCAATTGTCTTGGCTTTTGGATATCTATCCATTGAGACTATGTCCTCTATAATACATCACTTCTGAATCTCTATCTCAATACTGTACTAAACACAATCCAATCAGTCTAGCACAACTCTGCTCAATCTCTTGTACTAAACACAGTTCATTCAATCTAGCACAAATCTTCTCAATCTCTTGTTCTAAATACAGTTCATTCAGTCTAGCACAACTCTGATCGATCTCTTGCACTAAAAACATTCGATCTAGCACAAGTCCACTCAAATCTACACTAAACATAGTTCATTTAGTCTAGAAAAAATCTGCTCAATAGGTCCACATAGAACCTTCTCAAATTTGCTCAATAGGTCCACAAAAAACTTGCTCAAATTTGCTTAATAGATCCACATAGAACCTGCTCAAATTTTCTCGACAAGTCCACATAGAACTTGCTCAAATATGCTCAACAGGTCCACACACAAAACTTGCTCAAATCTACTCAACAGGTCCACATATAACCTTCTCAAATTTGCTCAACATGTCCACACAAATCCTTCTCAAATCTGCTCAATAGTCCATACAGAACCTGCTCAAATCTGCTCCACATGTCCATATAGAATTTGCTCAAATATGCTCAACAAGTCCTCTCTAGGACTTGTCCAAATTTGCTCAATAAGTCCTCTTTAGGACTTGTACAAATATGCTCAATATGTCCTCTCTAGGACCTCCTCAAATCTGTATAGCAAGATTCCACAAAAGCTTACACAAAATCAGTCCATAAGCCTTCTCAAAGACTTACCTCAAATCAGTTTAACAAGCTCACACAGAACTTTTCCAATCTCATATAATCATAAAGAAAATTTTTAGAGACTCGATATGTTCTATACTTAATGCTCAATAAATATCTCAATTCAATCTCATAGAAGCATAAAGAGAATTGTTAGATACTCAATATGTTCTATACTCAAATTCCAATCTCAACTCAATATCAATCTCATAGAAGCATAAATAAAATTGTTAGAGACTCAATATGTTCTATACTCAAATCCCAATCTCAACTCAAATCAATCTCATAGAAGCATAAAGAGAATTGTTAGAGACTCTATATGTTCTATTCTCAAATCTCAATCTCAACTCAAATCAGAATATAGAATAGTTTATTTCATGGAACTTGAACAACCACTTTACACAATTACTTGACTAGGCTCAATCAAATCTACTCAACCAATCACCTCAAGTAATAATCCTTTCCATAAACCCTAGTCCAAGCATGTATCAACCAACTTAAAATATTTTCAACAATGCTAAACAATAAATCTCACATAACAATGATACTCACGTTCTTAACTCAAGTTCAAGTTCTTTGCATGACCAATTGGCTTCAACAACAATCCTTATAAAATAACGTTTAATCACAATTCTCAAACTATAAAACCTTGAAGCATTAAACCAAAAACTCCTAAAAAATGAAACCACAATCAATCATTTTCTCTCCAAAGATATTTTTAGAAATCAATCACCCAAATAAGTCAATGAAGAATATTGCACATACCTTTTTTATTACTTATGAGTTATCCACTAAATCTGCCACACTCAACACATTTTCTTTTTCCAATCTCAACAAGGATTAGAGGTCTTGAGTAATAACACAATAATAAAAATAATATCTCAACAACACATTATTACTCCTACTCAATAAAATGCACCATACCCTATTATGCAATAAATAAACCCTCTAAAGAATGAATCAAACTTACTTTTAAAACTCCTTGATAAAACCAAAAATATCTCCTTTCACACACCTTATTTCCCCCTCTAAGAAATCTAAACAAATAGCTCTCGAAAAGAGCTTTCCAATGATATATAATATGATATACTTCCAAAAATAAAATCAGCAAAAATCTCTATCTTTCCTAGGGCATACCATATCCTTATTTCTCCTTAGGCAACCTTGGCAAAAATTAAAATATAAACAACATCAAAAATTAAATCCACTTGCCTTGCCCTCAATGGGATTCAATCCTCTGATTTCCTCCTTCCCAATGCCTTAGCTGCAACCAAGCCATCATTGGGCCACGCACCCTAACGTGTCTAAAACAACACGTCCACCATAAAATTTTTGCAAACAACACTCCTCCAAAAAATAACAAGCGCTTCAAGTGCTTCTTCCTTGCAATTCAAAAGGCCTCAGAAGAATCGAACACGGGACCTCCTCCTTAGTACCAATCCAACATACCACAAGGCCACATTGGCCTTTGCACTTAGAGCCTCTGAACGTTCACACCTTTACCCTTTATGTAAATCGTAAGGCCTTCAAAAAAAACAAAAACCTTTTCGCATGCACTTCGAATAATTATTGCAAGGGATGCCTTGGTAAATATTTGTTGATGGCATTTATATAATGCCTTTGTCCTCTTTTGCAATCACGTCAGTGCTTTGAATAATTTTGACGTCGATGTGATTTTTAATTTATAATTAATTTAAATTTAAATTTAAATATTATAAATTAAAAGAACCAACCTTAGGTTTAATTTAATTAAACCTTAGAACCTTGTATTAATGCCCAATATTGGTATAATTAAATATTATTTATAAAATTTAAATTCCTTGTGAATTTAAATAATTTATAAATAATTATTAAACCTCCTTTTTAACCTTTGCAATAACTCACCTTGGGTTTTTATAAACCAATCACTTAACCTATGCTCCCAATAATATTAAAATATTATGGAGCCTTTTCCTTTCATTTCTGCACTGATGAAGTTTTTTCCTGGATGACTTGGGTGACTTTATTTCTTGTCAAATTTCTTAATAAGAGTGATAACTCTATCAAGTGACATCAATGACAAATTTGACTTAGAGGACTCAAAATGTCCAACATCATTAAAATTGCCTACTTATCAGTTTGCTTTAGATTATTTTAATGATAGTGCACATGCAGGAGCCCATGTATTGGACTTGATTAATTTACAGGATGAAAGACTTTAGGTATTGGAGCATTTCAGTCAGTATCAAGAGATAGTCAAGTGTTGGTTTGATAAGAGATTAAGAGTGAAGGCCCTCAAACTTGTAGACCCGATGCTAGTGTGGGAAAAAATCCACAAAAAGAAATATAAACACACCAATTTATAGCCTTTATGGATGGGGCCATACCAAATTGCAAAAAAATTGGGTAATAATGCATTTCATATAAAAGACTTGAAAGGTAATTTTTTGAATTTACCTATCAATGACCTCATTGGTCTCCTATTCTAATTGTTGTTCCATATGTATCTTCTTTATGAATTATTTGTATCTTTGTTGAACTCTCTATTGTCCAACTCATCCTCTGATGTATCATTCCCACTTATATTGTCATCTTCTAAAGTATCTTCTTCTGAAGTTCCTTCTTCTTCAATACTTGAGGTATATTCTTCTTCATGTTTCTTTTGAACCTTTCCAAAGCCAAGACCTGTTGAACATGATGTTCGTTTTTGTCCATAGATGAACTTATCCAAGTTCCTAGAGATGTTTTTGAAACTCTTCATCTTGATCTTGGAGTCCTTTAAATTTTCTTTTAAAGTATCCACTTCTTATGTTAACTTCTCATATTACAAGATCTTTGCTTCTAATTTAGCTTTGAACTTGATTGCCTTAGCCTTTTATTTTTCTACATCTTTTATGAGCAATAATATTTCTTCATCACATTCTTGAAACTGACTTTCAATCTTAGAGTGTTTCTTTCTTACCTTCTTTACTATTTCAAGGGCATAGATAAGTTCTCCCTTGAGATCATAACCATTATCTATTGAATAATCCTCTATTTGTTTTCCTTTGTCCGAGTTTCTACTTCCTTTAGACTTGTCTTCTATGGGGTCACTCACTTCTTCTTCTAATGCCATTAGAATATTTTCATCTGGTCTTTCAAGTGCATCTTCAAAATAATCATCACTGAAACTATAACCATCCCTAGTGCAATCATCTTCAAGATGTCCAAATTTACCACATCTAAAACACTTGAGAATAACTAGAGTCTTTTTCTTAAATGGATCTTTCTCTTTAACCATAAATAGGACTTCGTCTCTATCATTGTCTAAAAAATTAGCATCACTATCAATGGAGTACTTACTTGCATTATCTGAATAGTAGCTTCTCTCTTGTCTCTTGAAGATCTTATTTCCTTATCTGCTTTTTCCATCCTTACTTTTCTTTTTGTACCTATATCTTTATGACTCTCTGAAACCTGTGATCCTATTTTTCTTCCTCATTTTTGTTCTTTGGCTCCTTACACTCTATTGCAAAATGTCCATACCTTCCACAATTGAAACATTTGATAGATATTGGATCTATGGGTCTTCTGGAACCTCTATTTCTTCTGTCATAATTTCCTTCTTCATCACTGGATGACTCACTACTTTATTTTATCTTCTTTCCCTTTTTATTTTTGTCTACTTTGAAAGCAACTTATTTCAGAGGAATAGGATCTTTTGTTCTTATCTCAAAAGTAGTAAGCATGCCAAGCAAAGAATTCCTTGTCAAATAATCACTATCAATTGATGTTTCTATAGCAGAAACCTTTTCACTGTACCTTTTTGGAAGAGTTCTCAAGATCTTATCACAAAAATCAGATTCATCAACCTTCATTCCCAGACCTCTCATCTCATGTACAAGTTCATCAATCTTACTGAGATAGTCATGAATATTTTCATCATCCTTCATTCTTAAGTTCTCAAATTATCCTTTGAGATTTATGATCTTAGCTTTCCTGAATCCTTTATCTCCTTCGTATATTTCATGCAGAAGTTCCCACATTTCTTTTTCTATTTTACAATCCATGACCTTCATAGATTTTGATCTATGCAATCCTTTTATAATTGCATTCATAGCTCTTGATTTTCCATGCATTAGAAGCTTACCTTACTTATCTGTAGGAGGATTTACTGCTAAATCATATACAACTTCCACTACATCCCAAACTTCATTTCCAAGTGCCATCAAGTAAAATCTCATCAGCATACACCAATACAAGAAGTCACTTCCATCAAATACTGGTACTACATTATTGAAAAATCCCTTTTTTATCCTTTTGATCCATTGTATTCTTAGACCGCTTTTCCTTCAAGTTGTTAAACTCTTCCGAAGGAACCCACTCTGATATCAATTGAAGAACACAAGCTTATATTGAGAGGGGGGTGAACATTATAAGACCACTTTTTACTTTTCTTTTCAAATCAATATTATGTAGTGTATAGATAGCATTATCAATAGCAGTAATCAAATTAATGCACAAAACACCATACACAATAGATACACCACAATTTATGTGGTTCACCCAATGTGGGCTACTCCACAGAGAAAATATTTTACTAAAATTTTCTCAATCAATATCTTTGGTAATCCTTCCCAATTACAATATTTATGGACCTCTGTCCAAAGGACATGTTGATCCCCTAAATCTCAATTTCATGGATCTCTTCCATAGGAGAACTATTTCCCCTTCTACTCTGGCTAGTGATCTTCTATAAGACTTTGTCTCTCTGCTACACTGACTGGTGGATCTCTCTCCACTTGAAGACTCCTCACCCAGATCTATCTTCAATTGTCTTGGTTGCTGGATCTCTATCCACTGATACTCTATCATATATACTCTATCACCTTCAAAGATCTGTTTCAATATTGTACTAAACACATTCCAGTCGGTCTAGCACATCTTTTCTTAATCTCTTGTACTAAACATAGTTCATTTGGTCTAGCACAACTCTGCTCAATCTCTTACACTAAACATAATTCATTTAGTCTAGCACAAATTTGCTCAATCTCTTGCACTAAACACAATTCATTCGGTCTAGCACAAGTCCACTCAAATATACACTAAATATAGTTCATTTGGTCTAGCACAAATCTACTCAATAGGTCCACACAAAAATTGCTCAAATCTGCTCAATAGGTCCACACAAAACCTATTCAAATCTACTCAATAGGTCCACATAAAACCTGCTCAAATCTGCTCAACAGGTCCACATAGAACCTGCTCAAATTTTCTCAACAGGTCCACACAAAACCTGCTCAAATATGCTCAACAGGTCCACACATAACCTACTCAAATCTTCTCAACAGGTCCACATAGAACCTGCTCAAATATGCTCAACAGATCCACACAAAAATTGCTCAAATATGCTCAACAAGTCCTCTCTAGGACTTATCCAAATCTTCTCAATAAGTCCTCTCTAAAACTTGTCCAAATATGCTCAATAATTCCTCTCTAGGACTTCCTCAAATATGCATAGCAATCTTCCATAAAATCTTACACAAAGTCAGTCCACAAGCCTTCTCAAAGACTTCCCTCAAATCTGTTTTACAAGCACACACAAAACTTTTCCAATCTCATAGAATCATAAAGAGAATTGTTAGAGAGTCAATATGTTATATACTCAATGCTCAATCAATATCTCAATTCAATATCATAGAAGCCTAAAGAGAATTTTTAGAGACTCAATATGTTCTATACTCAAATTCCAATCTCAACTCAATCTCAATCTCATAGAAGCATAAAGAGAATTGTTAGAGACTCAATATGTTCTATACTCAAATCCCAATATCAACTAAAATCAATATCATAGAAGAATATAGAGAATTGTTAGAGACTCTATATGTTCTATTCTCAATTCTCAATCTCAACTCAAAACATAATATAGAATAGTTTATTTCATGGAACTTGAACAACCACTTCACACAATTACTTGACTAGGCTCAATCAACTCTACTCAACCAATCACCTCAAGGAACAATCCTTTTCACAAACCCTAGTCCAAGCATGTATCAACCAATTCAAAATGTTTCCAACAATGCTCAACAACAAATATCACATAATAATGATACTCACGTTCTTAACTCAAGTTCAATTTCTTTGTGCCCTGACATGTCTAAAACGACACATCCACCATAAAGTTTTCGCAAACAATGCTCCTCCAGAAAATAACAAGTGCTTCTTCCTTTCAATCCAAAATGCCTCACATGAATTGAACATGGGACCTCTTCCTTAGTACCAAGCCAACATACCACTAGGCCATGCTAGCCTTTGCGCTTAGAGCCTTCGAACCTTCACACCTTTAGCCTTTATGTAAATCATAAGGCCTTCAAAAAAACAAAACCTTTTCGCATGCACTTCGAATAATTATTGCAAGGGATGCCTTGGTAAATATTTTTTCATGGCATTTATATAATGCCTTTGTCCTCTATTGCAATCATGTTGGTGCTTCGAATAATTTCGATGTCGATGTGATTTTTAATTTATAATTAATTTAAATTTAAATATTATAAATTAAAAAGAACCAACCTTAGGTTTAATTTAATTAAACCTTAGAACCTTGTCTTAATGCCCAATCTTGGTATAATTAAATATTATGTATAAATTTTAAATTCCTTGTGAATTTAAATAATTTATAAATAATTATTATACCTCCTTTTTAACCTTTGCAATAACTCGCCTTGGGTTTTTATAAACCATTCACTTAACCTGTGCTCCCAATAATATTAAAATATTATGGAGCCTTTTCCTTTCATTTCTGCACTGATGAAGCTTTTTCCTAGATGACTTAGGTGACTTTATTTCTTGCTGAATTTCTTAATAAGAGTGATAACTATATCAAGTGACATCGATGACAATTTTGACTTAGAGGACTCAAAATGTCCAACATCATTAAAATTGCCTACTTATCAGTTTGCTTTAGATTATTTTAATGATAGTGCACATGCAGGAGCCCATGTATTGGACTTGATTAATTTACAGGATGAAAGGCTTCAGGTATTGGAGCATTTCAGTCAGTATCAAGAGATAGTCAAGTGTTGGTTTGACAAGAGAGTAAGAGTGAAGGATCTCAAACTTGTAGACCTGATGCTAGTGTGGGACAAAACCCACAAAAAGAAATATATAAACACACCAAGTTATAGCCTTTGTGGATAGGGCCATACCAAATTGTAAAAAATTTGGGCAATAATGCATTTCATATAAAAGACTTGAAAGGTAATTTTTTGAATTTACCTATCAATGATCAATATTTAAAGTATTATTTCTCCATTTTTCCATCTGTTGCATTTTTTAAATAATCACAGAAGTGTTTGCGCACATATGCACATATGTATATAATAATAATAATAATAATAATAAAGGGAGAGCTATGCGTGTTTACTTTGTTTTACCAGTATTTAGTCAGTCCTATTTTTCTTTTATGGGTTTTGTCTTAGTTTCATGAATCAAAGCATGGTGATTTTGGTAAAAGATATTTTAAAGTGAGAGGATAGTAGTAATTCTTGTTATTTAGAATAATGGTAGAGGGATATTTTGATTATGTGCCTCACCTATTGTAATTATTTTAATCTTAAGAAAATTGTTATACTGTTTAGCTGAAGAATTCCTAGGAAATCCAAGAAAATTTGATCATGAAAGAAGAACTCTAATTCACAAATACATTTTAATTACTCCGAAGAGGCTATTGGTACTTAAGCTGAAATGGACAATTGATCTACTGTTTTGTTAATAAAACATCAAGGCAATTACAATATTTGAATATTTAGTAAGAATTATTGTCTATCAATCATCAAAAAAAAGAGAGAAAAAAAAATATGAGTACTTGAATAAACCACTTGTATAAATAATTTTGTGATAAAAGTGGGTAGACAAGATTTTTAAAAAGGGAATTTTAGACATGTTCACCAGGGCTATAGATACCCCACGATTGTGAATCAAGGTCTTGTAATAAATCTAAGAGTAACTCTATTAGGGCTGTAAAATGCTAAATTATAATCAAAGTTCTACCAAAATATCCCTATGCAGCACAAAAATTCTGATTAATCTTCAGTAAGCATTCTAAGCCATGGCTATCTTTGAACGAAATATATATGCACTCACAATCACACACCATATTTATTTTGAGTGGTTTAACGTAGTACGTCCCTAGAAAATTTTGATAGACTAGCAGATATTAGTTAAAAGTATTTTAAAAATATTTACGGCAAGGTGTTGTACATGATTTAAGTTGTTTTAAAACTAAAGTTTTGGGTTCCAAATAGTGTTACTATTTCCCCGTAGATATCACCATTTTTTGAGAAGCAACACACCCCATGGATAATAAAATTTTGGTCTTTTAAGACCCTTTTGAAATATGAAATCATTAAATATTTTGTTGTGTTTGCTTTGGTTTGTTTTATTTTGAAAATTTGAAACTTGATGTACAATTTTCCTTGTCCATTTTAAAATAAAATAGATTGTCTTATTTTATACATTATTAAATATTATTTCACCATTATTTAATCCCTCATTTTGACTGTGAAATTTTAATTTTTGCATGCCTTAATAGGTTTCATAACAAATACTTTAATTATTTGTGAATTTTGTAAGTTTACCTAGCACTTGTATCCTAGTTGCAGTTAAAATTTGGTGCTTGTATCCTAGTTGTAGTCAAAATCTAGTGCCTATATCTTAGTTGTAGTCAAAATATGGTTCCTGTATCTCAGTTGCAGTCAAAATTTGGTGCTTGTATCCTAGTTATAGTAAAAATTTGGTACATGTATCCCAGTTGTAGAGTGGCACCTATATCTAAGTCTCAAAGTGGCACCTATATCCCAATCATAGAATTGCAACTATCTTCCAATCATAGTTGCGCTTATCTTCGAATACAGGTGCCTACATCCAGAATAGTGCATTTACATATAATTTTAAGAAAATATCTGAATACGTGTAAATTTATTTGAATATAAGGTAGCCTGCATTAAAAATAAAAAATTCAAACAATGTGGACTTTATGATATTTTTTGTATTAAAAGCTTCATGCTATAAAAGAAATATCTACAGTTGGTTGGGAAATAAATACATTTACAGCTAGCTATAAAGTGAAAGGAAAGCATCTACATGTATCCACCATTTGTCAAACATAATATCAAAATAAAGAAAAGTAAAAATATTTATGGCTACCTAAGATAAATATAAAAAATATCTGCAACCTGATTAGAAATTAAAAGAAACATCTGCAGTTGGTTAGGAATTAAAAAGGTACATCTACTCTCGTTGGAAAGTAAAATATCTACAATTGGTTGGAGACATAAATATTTTTGCAATTAACGGAGGTTGTTTTGGGTGAAAGTGTTCCACAGTTTTTGTTTAAAATTATTTAAATTTCCTCTTCCTGTGAGCTATCCGAATTCATTAAACAAGTAAAAGTCTTGCAAAAGATTGAAATTTAGCAGAGAAATTAATGCGTAGAAATTCTACGAAGGAGGATTGTTGTAAAATATCTTGAAATAATAATTAAACCGCATGTAAGAGTGGGTGACCAGGAAGGATCTCTTGTCTATAAGAGCAATTTTGTGATTCATTCACAAGGATGTAGGAACTTATAACAACTTTTTTTATCAAAACTATTTTTTAAAACTCCTTTGTTATTGATGTGGGAATTTGTGGTTTTGTTAATCTAAATTGGCATGGTCAGGTGTTTAATCTACTTCTCGAGTGTTGATGGTGCTCTCTTCCTTATTCTTGTTTCCATTGAAAAATTTGTGACTATAATTATTATGAATTTAATTGATTTTTGTAGCACCCTAAAATTGGCAAAGTTAAACCCTTAGTAAAGAGATAAAAATTTGAATTTTAACCCCGAAACCGCCCGTTAACTGCTCGCCCCATTTTTCACGCCATTTTTAGGAGTTGTTTTGAATGTTGGAAAATATTGTCGCCAATCAGACGAAATCATCCCAAATCGAACGAATTCTTCTGGAACAGAACGTCCAGACGATTTTGTCCCAAAACCAAATTTTCATAATTAGCTTCTATTTTAATAGCCTCTCCAACTTGGGAAGAAGTGTGTCTACATAGTTGGAGATTCCTCCACTGAGGATCTCCCATATTGGGATGATCCCCAACCTCCTAACCTTCCCCTAATCCTATATAAACTAGGATTTTCTCAGTTTATCCCCCTGGTTGGCTGATCCCATGATTCCCTAATTGATTTTACCTACCATTTAGTTTTGCTATGTCAATACGTCCTATCCACCATTGTTTGCACTCGTAGTTTTAAGTTTTCATTGTAGGTTTTCACTATGCTTCAGTTGGAGAAAGCTTGGATTGTCGTAGGTGATTCCATATGATTTCGGATGATCCTATCGTAGATCGGCGATGATCTCGTACAATTAGAGGCGATCTGGACTACAGTTCAGATTGGGGGCAACCAGAGCCCTAAGTTTGCATTCTTCATTTGTCTTCTTTATTTTACTATGCATCAGTTTGATTTATTTTCATTCTACTCTTGGAGTTCACCTCATTCATCATAAATGCATGATAAAGTTAATAATAAGTTATTAAAACAATGCACTTCCTTTAATTTTCTATCTAGATTTATTAGTTAGGCATTTATACTATCATTTCTATCATTTTGCATTATTCTGGCAGTAGCATTTTTATTTTTTGGTGTCTATTTCTGTGATTGCAGGTTTCTGACAAATTTGTTTGATGAATTCATCGGATCGATGATGATCTTGTCTGATCTTAGATGATCGACTGTAATTTGGGATGATTATGTGCAATTGTAGATGATCCTATCATATTCGGGATGATCTGGACTCTTACAAGCTTTAGAATCTTCATCAGACATCCGGAATCAGGTGCATTCTTTCTCATTTCATATAATCTTTACATTTAGGATTCATTCCCACTTTCTGTATTCATTTAAATTTGCATTTCATATAGAACAACTTAGATTCATTTGGCCAACCTAGGACTTAGATGATTAAATATAAAACTGAACACATCAAACTGATTCCCAACCTAGGCATGGAAAGCGCCACTAAAAGTTTCCTGGTGAACCCCACCATCCATCAAAAATTCACCCTAATACCCCTCCCCTGAGAGGCATGACCTTCAAAGGGCCTCTCAGTCCGAGGTACCGTCCCATCCTTCTCGCATCCCCCTTCTGGGCGTGGATCCTTTAGCCTAAAGGTAAGGGTGCAAAAAATTTGGAGCGATACATTTTGGTGAACCCGACGTGAAACTAAAACCTTTTGAAAACAAACCAAAAAAAAAAAAATATAAGTAGCATTTAAAATCATTAGAAAACAATTAAAGTTGCATATTATGTTTAGATGGTAGATCTTAAGAAAAGACTATCAGTCACTATAAATGTTGAAAACCAATTAGCAACAATAGATATTAATTTTGTGCTTAGTGTGCCTGAAACAAACAGAAACAAACTTTTGTGGGACGAACTTGATAGGAGACTAGGTATTATTTCATCTAGGTCAACAAAACTTAAGCAAATTAAGAGATTTGTCCTAGATAGAATCTTGGATCCTCATCAACTAGTTTTGTACCATGAAATTCAGAGAGCTTGCCATAGGTGGTTAGCTGACAAAAGAGCCCTTGTGTCTTTCGAATTGTACACCTTCGAGGAATACCTCGAGAATGCAGTTGTAGTACACCAATTCCTAGGGCGTATAGAAGATCAAGAGGTCATTCTTATAGATAGGGAAATATGGAGGAGAGTTCCTAGAGCTGTGTTATATCGAGAGTATTGCCACGAGCTTTATTTTTACCAATCAGAGTCTGAAGTAGATAATATCACCATAGCACACTTTATACAATTCTTGAAACAAAGTTTCTAATTTGAAGAAGAACATTTCATGACTCTTGAAGAACTTGAGCCCATTAATGATATTCATAAATTATTTATAGAAGACTAGCTTATTTCTTTTTATTGTTATTATTTCTTGCATTTAGTGTGTTGTTTGTTATCTTTATAATATTGTTATAAAAACACAAAAACAAAAAAATTAAAACAAAATCAAAACATTTTCTTTTAAGTATTATAGTAGGTATATAATTAAAATATATACCTTTCAAACCTATCACATATATATAAGTATATATATTTGTTGAAATCTAAGTTTAAGCACAATGCCTAGACTTAGGAATGGTAAACAAACTAAAGAAGAAGAAGAAGATTGGTTAGCAAAGAAAACAAAAAACCCAAATGTCCTTCCTGAGGATCCAATTCCCGAAGGAGGAAATCTAGAGCAGCCAGAAGATGAGCTAGTTGAAGAAAATGAACAAGAAGAAAATGTTAGAGAGGAAGGATCCTCATCCCCTAGAATGTCTCCAGACAAAACTAATACTTTTGATAACATAGATCATTTTGGAAATTCTTCAATAATAATATTGGTGCCCTTAATATGGCAGTGCATATTGATAGGGGACAAATTAGTGAAACTCAAGCAACCATGGAAGACATGTTTAACATACACACTAATCCCTTGTCCTTCATTGATCAAGAAAGTGATCAAGTTGGACCATCTAATATGGATATGGCCACTATAATCCAGAAAATGCAAAAACAACAGGTTACCCAACCTCCTAAGGAACCTGTTATTGAGCCTAAAATCATTCCTGCACAAAAGAAACCTTCATTCACTACTTTATTTTGCCAAAATATTGATCAATACGCCTCAAATCGACAAAAACCTAAAACTAAGCCAAACATCAATTTTCAACAATATGGGATACAACATAATACAACTTCCAAACTTCTTCATAATACCCTTCCTACCAACACTTTACACAATAGCAATATAGCATCTAATCTTTATGTCACACCATCATATGCTCACAAATCCCATAATCATGCTCCACCGAACCAATATGGTGGGCAAACTCGTAATCTGGAAGCCATGGTGAAATAGTTAGCTTCCCGCATGGACCAGATAGATCCCTACCGTCCCTCATACAATTATCGAGAGATGTGTAGTCGACCTTTAGATCCCATAGTTGTAGCACAGCCATACCCTAAACACTTTCCTATGCCTGTCCTGCCTATATACAAAGGAATTGAAGATCCCATAGAGCATCTTCACATATTTAGGATAGCATGTCATGATATATCATATGATGACTTGTTATTACTAAAAATGTTCCCAAAAAGCTTAGGAGGAATGGCATTAGAGTGGTACTATCAATTGCCCACTCATTCTTTGAGGAATTTTGAAGAAACAGCTGAGTATTTTGTTCATCAATTTAGTGCCTACATTGAAAAGCATGTGACCATTAAAGATTTATACAACTTAAAACAAGACAAAGATGAATGCTTTGCTGATTTCCTAGCTCGATGGAGGCAGTTGATAGGAAAACTACACTTTGTGCTACCTTATAGGGAAATTTTGGACATTTTTATTAATAATTTACAAGAACAAATATCCTATGAGTTATCAACTGCTACTTTAACCACCTTCGATTAGGCTATAGATTTAGCTCGAAGAGTGGAGGATGCTCTCATTAAGAGAGGTCAGCTTAAGAAGAAATATGATGAGAAAACATCCATAAATCAATATAAAAACAAACAAGTTGTGGGTGATGGAGTCACTGACAGCAAAAATGTTGCTAATATCAATACAACAAAGATGACAGAGAAATTTATATTAAACTTCCTGATAAACCTCCTCAAGAATTTACTAGATTAAATCAACCACTATCAACTATTCTACCGCAATTATTGGAAAGAGGTTTGATTCAATTACCTAATATCTGGGAACCTGATCCAACCATAACCGGATAGAAAGCTGATTTACATTGTGATTTCCATAGAGGACCTGGACACTCTACCAACTCTTGTAAAATATTGAAACATAAAATACAAGATTTGATTGATAATAATGAAATGGAGGTGCAAGCCTTCCAACCTAAACAAAATCCTCCTAATAATGCTCAAAATAACATTCCCCAAAATCAGAATCAGAATGCCAATCAATCGTTAGACATATTTCAACATCCTTTACCAAAGCATGGTAAAGAGGTGGCCAATCAAATTGAACATCATAATTTTCCCCCTCCTACCCGATATGTAGGAACCATTAGTGGACATTTACCTACTCATGATTTACAAAATTTTGACATAAATTTATCCATGGTCACGACCAGGCCTCTACATAATATTCGAACTCTTGATCATAGTGATACATAATATGAAACTAAAAGTGACATGGAAATCACATCAAATCAATCGAATAGTTCTGAAGATGAATCAGATGCTATTCAACCTATTACAAATTCTATGGTTCCAAAATAACCATTTCCAAGAAGAGTCACTGCTAGACCATCTTCTCATCAATTACTTTCTAATAAACAAGCTATAAACGCTAGACCAAGACCTATTCATCATCCGCAAAACAATATTGTAGGTACCATTGGAGCTATTACTAGACAACAAGCTCAAAATTCTCAACAAGATCAAAATCAGAATGATGGATCAGCTCCATTTGTTTTGAAAGTTCCTAATAAATGGAATCATGCTCCTAATATTCAACCTAAACCTCCTTATAATATTAATGAGCAACTATCAAATACAATGGCTCAAATTTCTCTTCTAGACCTTTTGAGATCTTCTCCTACACATAGATATGAATTGATGCTCACATTAAGCCAAATGATGGTACCATAAGATATTCAACCCATAGCCATGACCAATACTATAATTACTCGATAATTCTATTGCATTGACTTCTGAGATAGAGATATACCACAACATAGTTTACATAAGGATAACCCCTTATATATTACTGTCCTAATAGGAGATGTAGCAGTCAAAAGGGTCTTGATCGATAATGGTTCATCTTTAAACATTTGCACTTTAGACTTCTACCAAATATTTGGGTTTAGAAGTGATGAAATGAAAAAAACTAACATGATCATAAAAGCTTTCAATGACGAAACACAAGAAATGTGTGGAGTTATCACCATCCCATTGCAAGTTGGTCCAAGAACCTTGGATACGACCATGTTTATTGTACATTGCCCCGCATCGTACAATATACTCTTGGGTCACCCTTGGATCAATGCAATGCGGGCTGCCCCATCAAATTTACATCAATGTGTTAAATTCGAATTTAAAAATTAGTTGGTCACTATTCATGGTGATCCTAGACCCTTTAATATGTGTGCTTTGGCAGAACCTATTGGAGTTCAATTTTGCCCTGATCTGTCATCCACACATCCTAATTCTCATTTTTCATCTAAACATGTGAAACACACACCCATAACTTCATTTACATCTTCTCCATCAATTCCACCTTTACCTATAGCTCAACCCTCCTCTTAACAAACTACATTAGAACCTCAAAAAGATCCTAATCCCACAACAAAGGTTTCATGTTCTAGCCCTACAATTTCTATACCTATAGACCCATTTATTAACACCTCTACATTATCTACATCTACCAAAAGCATATCTTCCACATCAAAAGATATAGGGAATGATCCTTCTACCTCTTACGCTCTTTCTGATGAGCTCTTACCTGATTTTTCTAAAATTCTCATATTAGAAAAAACAAATGCTTCTATGCAAGATTCCCTTATTCTAAATAATTTGCCGCCATCTCCTCGTACCTTGGGCCTCCCACAGCCTATGGGAAGTACTTACCAGGTCGGGAGTTGTGCCTTTATTTATAAGGGATATGACTAGGGAAGAATACCCAGGAACATCAAAACTCATTATGATGGATATGCTCTATGTTATTTTACTAATGAGTATACTAAAGCTAAACCTATAATGCTTAAAATGGGATATAAAGGGAAAGGCTTGGGACCTTTCCAAGATGGTATGAAAGAACCTTTTGAGGTAGAACCATGGCCCGCCCGATGCGGTGTGGGCCTATTTCCTAGTAAGGATCAACCCTTCCCTTTTGAAGATGATAATCAACTCATATGTTACCAAGATTATTTGGATGGACGTGATACTTTGCGTCTAACAAATCAGCCATTTACATGTAATATGCTATCCTTAGTTTATCTTGAAATGCTTGCTGAATCCGATGATGAGTTGGAGGGAGATATCTTTCATGATGTCTCCGTTGAAGAGTTGTTATACAACGAATTTTATTTCAATGGTTCTATACCTACTATAGCTCATCTTGAGGCCACGAATCCTCAAGACGAATTATCCAAGCTAACCTTGGAAGAATTACAAGAATTGGGCATCTCACCCGCCCCACCTAATTTTGAGAGAGATCTACACATGGAAGTAGAAAATGTCATAAAACTTAACCTTGGAACCGAGGATAATCCTCACATAATCAATATTGGATCAGAATTAAGTCAAGAAAAACAAGATCAATACATTGCATTTCTTAAAGAATATGAAGATGTCTTTGCTTGGACATATGAAGATATGCCAGGTTTAGACCCTTCTGTAGTCATGCATCACCTAGTGGTCCATCCGGATGCTAAACCTGTTAAACAGAAACTTAGAAAAATGCATCCCAAAGTGGCCTTGCTAGTCAAAGGAGAGTTAGAAAAACTCTTGAATGTTGTTTTTATAGAAGCTATTGATTATGTTGAATGGATCTTGAATGTAGTTCTAGTAACCAAGAAAGAAGCTACCAAAGTTAGGGTTTGCACAGACTTTAGAGACATTAATGCTACATGCCCTAAAGATGATTTTCCTCTTCCCAACATGGATCAAATCATTGATTTTACTGCTGGGATTGGAATGATATCCCTAATGGATGGATTTTCCGGTTATAATCAGATCAGGATAGCTCCTGAAGATCAGGATAAAATAGCCTTTATTACCCCCTGGGGTACCTTTTGTTGGAAAGTGATGCCATTTGGTTTAAAGAACATAGGTGCAACATATAAACGAGCTATGACTTATATCTTTCATGATATGATGCATGATATCCTACATGATTATGTAGACGATATTATAGCTTGTTCTATTAATGAAGATGATCATTTAGATGATTTGAGAAAAGTATTTAATCGGTTAAGGGAATATCTTATCCGATTAAATCCAGCCAAATGTATATTCGAAGTCAAATCTGCTAAATTATTAGGGGTTATAGTTTCTTTACATGGTATTGAAATTAACCCTCTCAAGATTGTGGCTATCATCGATATGTCCGCACCTACAAATATATCTGAATTATGAAGTTTACAAGGTAAGCTTCAAGCTATCCGTCGCTTCATCGATAAGCTAGCGGACAAAACCGATCCCTTTCTTAAGCTTCTTAAGAAGGATGTCCCTTTCAATTGGGACAAAAAATGTAAGGAAGCATTTGAACTCCTTAAATAGTATCTCCTTAACCCACCTATGCTTTCATCGCCTAGACATAATCACCCATTTATCCTATATATTTCAGCTTTGGATTTTGCTTTAGGAGCTATGTTAGCTCAACTGGATGATGAGAAAAGAGAACGTGCTAATTATTATATTAGCCAAACTTTAATCAATTATGAAACCCGCCACACAGCATTAGAAAAACTATGTCTAGCAGTCATATTTTCTACACAAAAATTATGCCATTATATGCTCAGTCAGAAAATGTATGTCATTGCTAAATCTGATCCCTTGCGGTATCTCATGAGTCGACCTTATTTATCGAGTCACACAACAAAGTGGGTTCTTGCTCTAAGCGAGTTTGAACTCACGTTTATAGGAAAAAATTCTGTTAAGGGTCAAATCATAGTAGATCAATTAGTTTATGCACCCTTAGAGTCTACCCATCCCCTCATCATTGAGTTTCCTGATGAATGCCTTCAACTAGAGGTAGACCATTCTGAACAATGGTCCTTATAATTTGATGGAGCCCGATGCATGAGTGGGGCTGGTGTAGGTATTATTTTAATATCTCCACAAAAACACATTATCCCTTTGTCCTTTAAATTAACATTTGCTTGTACTAATAATACTACTGAATATGAAGCTCTAATCCTTGGATTACGAGCTGCCTTGGCACTAAAAATTAAAAATCTATTAGTTTTTGGTGATTCTCAACTTGTCATAAACCAGATTAATGATGTTTATCAGACCAGAGATGATAAATTGCAACCATATAAAGCATATGTTTTATAATTAATATCTTTATTTGATCAAGTTACCTTGGAAGCTATTCCTAGAACTAGCAACCGTGCGGTTGACGCCATGGCTACAGCTGCATCTCTTCTTCCCTTGGAGTTAGATGACGAGTATGCCACTATCATCATTCATCGAATCCAGGAACCCGCTTCAAATAAATCATGCTTAGAACCTTTGGATGTGTTTCTAATCAATGAAACTACTCCTGAACCTTTGGTACGCGGATATATTTGATTTTCTTCAAAATGGGACTTTCCCTACCAGTTTTAATAGAAACCACGTCGGTTATTACGTAGATGAGCAAGTCGCTTTGTAATAATTGGCAATACTTTATATAGGATATCTTTTGAAGGTATCCTATTGAGATGTTTGAATCTAGAAAAGTCTAGATCAGCTTTGAGTGAAGTCCACGATGGATCTTGTGGAGGACACTTCAGTGGTAGCACCATTGCTAAAAAACTCCTTAGGATAGGATATTTTTGGCCTACCATGGAGAATGATGCACATGATTATGTGCGCCATTGCGACAAGTGCCAGAAGCACGCTGACATTTTCCATGCCCCTACACAAAAACTACAAGCTATTTCATCCCCTTGGCCCTTTTCAAAATGGGGCTTAGAAATTATTGGCAAAATCAATCCTGTGTCATCTGATGGACACAAATTCATCATAACCGCCACTGAGTATTTTACGAAGTGGGTTGAAGCTATGCCTTTAGCTTCCTGCACTGGAACCCAAGTTTCCAAATTTATTTTTAATCAAATTATTTGTAGGTTCGAAATTCTTGCAAATCTCATCTCAGATAATGGAACTTGTTTCAAAAATAAAGATGTAAAAAAATTATGTCAAAAATATAAAATTCAACATCGCTGGTCCACTCCCTATTATCCTCAGGGTAATGGCCAAGTAGAAGCATCTAATAAAACATTAATTAAAATCCTTAAAATATTGGTCAATAAATCTGGCCACGATTGGCACATTCAATTATATCTTGCTTTGTGGGCTTATCGAACTAGCGTTCGTACTCCCACGGGCACTTCACCTTTTGTTTTGGTTTATGGCACTGAAGCTGTTTTTCCCTTCGAATTAGAAGTTCCTTCTTTGGCTCTACTACTTCAAGATACTAAAGTAGGAGATGAATATCGTGCTAGCAGACTTAGTCAGCTGGAACTCTTAGATGAGAAGCGCATCAATGCTTTGGAGCATCTTCGTGCCTACCAAAACAAGCTTAAATGATCATATGCTAAGAAAGTTCATCATCGATCCTTTGAGATCGATGACCTTGTTTTAAAAGAAAATAAAAAAAATACTAATGCAACTAAAGACCTTAAAGGTAAATTTGAGCCCAACTGGCTTGGACCATATATTATCACTGCTAAATTTGGCTCAGGTGCATACAAATTAGCTACCTTAGATGGTAAATATCTTAAAGAACCTATGAACATTATGCATCTTTAACGCTATTATGCATAAATTTGGTCATGTTATCATTTGTATATATTTTGCATATTATTTCAGTTTTCATAAAACATATAAATTTTTTTCAAAAACAAATAGCAATATTATTCATTCTCTCAAATCATACACAAAATAACAAAAAAATATAAAAAATATATAAAAACATCAAAATCATCAAAATCTTCAAAAACATTTGTTGTATATATTTACTTATTGTACTTGTTACATTCTTGAAATATTGCAGTTATATTTTCATATTATTTTGGATAAATTAGCATTTATTTGGAATCCCTCACATTTCACAAACACATGAATAAAATCTTGATTTTATTTGGCATGATTAATTATCTCTCTTATATCAAAGTCCACATGTTGAATTAAATAAAGTTTGAGCATAGAGAATTGATCTTGTTATTTACTTAAACCAAGTGCACTTTTTCACATTAAAATGATTACATTTGAAAATTCAACATGATGCTACATAGTAGAAGTGGTTTCTTGAGCGAAAAGTTTCCCCTGCTATCCTATCATGCACATGGTCTAGAATCTTTGAGAATTGACAAAAGGACAAGCTCACCCCTACCCAGAATAAAAATCCCTTGCTCTCTCTACAGCCAATCTGAGCAAGTATCCCTAGAATAGGAAGCAAAAGAAAAAGAAAAATCAAGCAAAATCATGAGAAAAAAAGAAGAAGCATTATTTCAGAATCATTTTGTACTCTCTTAGCACTATTTCAGCATTATCTCAAATATCAAAGCAAAAATACAAAAAGAAAAGCAAAGAAAAAGAAAAGAAAAGAAAGAAAAAAGCAAAAGCAATAAAATCCCTTTTCCCTACCCATTGAAAAGAAAATAAGGGTGAATGAGCTTGAATCCCTGGAATTCTTAATTATTCAAAAACTGTGAGGTAAGCCCCATAACAGGTGGTTTGTGCCCAACCCGCTTGGCCTTGGGTAACTCCTAGCATGGTGATATGTTTGTTACATTAGCGACCTTCTTTTGTATAGACCTATGTCTTCTTATTGATTAACTAGCTCTTGATAACCCGACTTACATAGTAGTCTGGTACGGTTACATGCATATAAATCATGGTCAATGAACACCTATTTGGTTAATTCAAATCACTTGTTTCAAAGTATCTTGCTCAAAACTGGTAAATGCACAAAGCAATTGCACACACATTTGTATTTGAGAGATTCTGTATCACCATGATAAATCAAGAATGGTAACGAACTCACATATGCGCATGGGATTCTTTATAAGTCTAAATTTTGTCTTTGAGATAATGTAAAAATATTTTTTGCAAGTCTTTTGGAATGATTTTCATTTACAGCAATCACATATGTTTCTTGTCAAAACAATTCAATATATGTATATATTTCAAAAATCCAATATTTCTTTCAATATACATATTCAAATATATATGCAATAAAACCACATTTATATATTCCTTTTTTATTTTTTCTGTCTATTTCAAAAAAAAAAAATCAAAAATCAACCATGCAATAAAATTATTATATCCATATCTTCTTTTGGATTTCGCGATGATGGTATAAGTCTATACTTAAATATTCTATGCCTAGCGCAAACCATTGTTTTAATTTTTTGTTCCCATCTATTTAAAATCATAAAAACATATGACTTAAATCATTATGTACACAATTATGCTTTAAAAAGAACGAATACTTTGCTATTTCATGTCATTATGTCAACCTTCAAATTTGCAATGATGGTATAATTCCTAGGGAATTATTCAACAATTTTATCACACTTAGGAATTTATGCCTAGCAAAAATCATTTTTTTAATATATTTCATGCATAATATTTTCATGGAAATCTGAAAACAAAACAAATCATCATCATCATCACCATTTTTCATCATCACAACATCAAAGTCTTAAGACAGTCTCTTAAGCACTCTTTTACTTTTAACAATATTTCTATACTGGGATTAGATTGACGACCTAGCGAGCGACGACTCCATGAAATGGTCATAAACAGTGACAATGTCCTTTGAAATTATTGTTAAAAGTCCCTTTTTTATTTTTATCAAATCATACCACAAACAACCTATTTATTTACATCAGATTATTTCATTTAAAATTTTAAAAGCATGACATAAAATCATAATATTTCAAAAATGACATAATTACATGAATCATCAAATCAATTCAAAACATTAAAGCATCATAAAACATATACACATGTCATATGATCAAAAATATCTCATATATATATATATATATATATCTCAACAACAATATATACATCATCTCAAAAATGGATCAGTATGCCATAATCTGTACCTCGTCATACTCAATCCTTTATCAAAAATAATAAACAACATATATAAATCTATGTAGTGCAGTCAGCAAGCTAGCCTCGAGAACCCCTTGAGCTCTTAGCTTCATCTCCTCTCCCGCCCTAAGGTGGAGGAGGTGGCCCCATCGCAGTCTGTATGGTGCTATGAGTCCTGGACGTCGAGCATGATGATGTCCTCGATGACACCATCATGACAGGCTCTACAATGGGGGATGGAAGTGGTAACCTCTGTTCCTCTGGCACCATATGGTGGTATAACATCTGGTAGAATGTGCTCTGGGCAATAGCCCATGCTAGGTCCCGAGTGCTCGCCCCTCGACTCCGTGCCCCGGGTTGGTGTTCATCCTCATCCTGTAAGGTCTGCACCTGAGCCTAGATATGGACATTCTCCACCTGGAGAGTATCCATCTCGCTACTCTCTCCTACATATATACCCTTGCCCTTATCGAGCGATTATGGCCTCTCTCTCTGTAGAGAAAGGGGTCTCTCGTCCCTCCTCTCCACCGCTATGACCTCTTTGAGACTATGCGCTCTCTCGTCTCTCCTGCCGTCACCTGCTCCATCCCCCTGTGACCCCTCACCACCTCAATAGCTACCTGGCACTGCCTCCCCATTTAATGCATAACTATGTGAATCAGACCCTAAGCCCTCGTCATCCGAGGAGGGCAAATTCCTATGTACTAGGCATCATAGCCGTCGGCTACCCCAGTGTCGTCCCCATACACTAGCTGAATGGGGGCATCGTCCATGTCCTAACTCTAGAATCATTGCATATCTAGAGCCCCATTGAGGGTGGTGTTATCCCAGACAGTCTCAGAAAACTCATAATCCATGAGAGTAGGGATCCCCTACTATAGACCAAACTACCTCAAAACTCGATCGTAGCGGTGGAGCTCCACCTCTCCCCACTCCATCCTAAGCTCACAGGTTTTCCTGATGTGAGACAGCTCTTGTCTATCCTCGACCCACCCTGGATGCTCTCTCCAAGGCCTCCAGGTGATCTGGTCGGAGACAAGGTCATCCAGTAGTCTTCGGGACATTGGCAGATCTATCCGCCACTATGACCCTCTCTGGAGCCACCAGTAGAAAACCTGGGGCCTCTCCCCATCAACCTCTATCAAAGGAAGCCCTATCGGCCTTCGCACTGCAATGTGCTCCTAGCACCAAACCTATAGTAGAGATGTCATGACTAGACATCGACCACCCTTGTACATGACCCCATGCAGGATCCTGTACAATCGGCATAGTACAAAGCTCCTCTAGGAAAAAATGTACCTGTGGTCTCTCATGTCGTAGACCATGTCTGTCAGTACCCATGGTAGTCTACATCCACTCTGATGGCATAGCATTAGACCACCTACTATCCCTGCCAAAACCTATGTCAGTCTAGATGCCCCAGGCATCTGTCGTAGCGACTCGATATTCACTCTGCCCTTCTCCAGGGCAAAGCTCGGATCTTCGTATAGTCGCATCATCGCGTGGCCCTAGTTGGCCATGGGAGTTATCAGTCGTCCTTGTATGGGGATCCTCAAGATCCTCCATACATCCTCTAGTGTGGGAACCATCTCCCCTATCGGTAACTAGAAGTAGGAAGAACCTGGATACCACCTCTCTACTAGGGCTGTCAATAGCCCCATATCCGTAGAAACCTGTGGCATATCTGCCACATGCTATAGTCCGACCTCCACCGATCGGTCTCACTCTACCTAAGCTAGAGTAGCCAAGTCATCTCGTAGACCCCCGTATTTCCATTCTCGGCTCTTTAGTAATCCCCTCTGCAACATAAACAACAAAACAATAAAAAACCATTAATAAAATAGTGATTAAAAATGCAAGTAAAATTAGTTCAAACAAATGATGATATCATCCACCATTGGATGATATCGTCCTAAATTTGAGCAAATTCATCCTTGAAAGGACTAAATCATCTCTGATTTCACAATAGGGAATCGTCACTTATTGGACAAAATCATCCCCATATCATCGATTTTGCCCTTGGACAAAATCGACGATATAGGGACGATTTCATCCCGACATCGTCGACGGCCCAAAAACGGCCGCGATGATCAAAAATTGCTCATCATTAATCTAAAAAGCATGTAAATTCAAATTAAAGCATTCTAAACTAAGTTTAGATCCTTACCCATAACCCGCGCCTCGGACCTTTGTCGATCTGTGCGCTGTCTCTACCATTTTGTCCTTAGAGCTCTAGAAACCAGTGAAAATGAATAGTAACAATGAATTAGGGTTTTACCCTATTTTTCTTAATTTTATTCAAAACCAATTAAAAACATTTTTTTTTTTGCTTTTCCTGTGTTTTTATCTCAAACGTTCGATTTGGGTAAAAACACGGAGGGGGCACCATAGTAAGCAGTCGTACGATTCGACCTAGAATCGTCATCTAAAAATTGGAATAAATTTTTGTTTTCTCGTAAATCGAGAAGAACTCGTCTTTAACGCATTTTTCTTCAAAAAATTTGCTAAAGAGGGGGCAAAATGTAGCACCCTAAAATTTGCGTAGTTAAACCTTAGTAAATAATTCAAATTTGAATTTTAACCTCGAACCATTAACTCCCGTTAATCGCTTTCCCCATTTTCTGTGCCATTTTTAGTATTTGTTGTGACCGTTGGATGATATCATCACCGATCAAATGATATCACCTCAGATCGAACGAATTCGTCTAGAGCAGAACATCCAGATGATTTCGTCCCAAAACTAATTTTTCATAATTAGCTTCTGTTTCAACGACGTCTCTAACCGGGGCAAAACCATGTCTGCATGGTTAGAGACCTCCGCTTAGAGATCTCCCAAATTTGGATGATCTCCAACCTCCCAACCTCCCTCCTATGCCTATTTAATCTTAGGCCCTCCCCTTTATCTCCCCTGTCTGATCCTATGATTCCCCGATTGATTTTCTATGCCATTATAGTATCTTTATGAGAATCCTATCCACCATTGTTTGCTTTCGTCCCTTCTAAATTCTCTTACAGGAACTTTGTTATTCTTTAGGTGAAGCAAGATCAGATCATCACAGATGATCTGGTACGATCTCGGATGATCATGCCAAAATTCAAGATGATTTCGTATTCTTGGAGGTGATCTCAATTGTAGCCAACATTGGGGGCAATCGGTGCCCGTAGTTTGCATTTCTCATTTCTTTTCTTTGTTTTATTATGCATCCGGTTGCTGATTGTTATTTCCTGTTATTCTACATCTTGGAGTTCACCCATGTAGCTTAAGTGCATAATAAAGTCAAAATTTGTCATTAAAACATTGTAATTCACTTAAATTTCTATTTGTAATTATCATCTTAACATCACTATTATCATTTTACATCATTTTCCTTTGTTGGTATAGCTGCATTTCTAGTATTTTGTATCTATTTCTCTGATTGTAGGTCTTTGACGAATTCATCTGATGAATTCATCGGATCGATGATGATATTTTTTGATCTCATATGATCAATTGTAATTTGGGATGATGGAAATGGGGGGAAAAAAAAAAAAATAAAAAAAACATTGATGATGAGGCCTGGAAATGCCTCAATCATAACATGTTTTGAACACTAAAAATGCCTATAAACTCTTATGTTTTATCTGATATGTTAGTTAAGTTGATTCAATATGTTGTATATTAACCATTTTGCATGATCAATGTATTTGAAATATTATATGCTAATTTTATAGCTTTTTGCATAGTTTTGTGTTCTTTTTGCTATGATTTGCTACAATGGGATATTCTTAGAATAATAGCAGCATTTCACTAATCATTTTTTGATTTATCTCAAGCATTTATTTCACCTAAATCTGGCAACAGTGCAAGCAAACTGTTGCTGTGCAGCAAATACTGGTCTTTCCCATGTAAATTCCAACCAGCTATGTCCATAAATAGCAAGGCATGGAATTCACATGAGGAAAGGGATGAAGACCATTGGAATTTGATCTTAGGAGATAACCCACATGAGAGATGCAGAAGAAATCATGGGAAAAGCATACATTTGTTCATTCCGAAGTATCTTCGGAATGAACAGATATCTTCGGAATGAAAGAACACATCATCTTCGAAATGAGCGGATCTTCGGAATGAAGAATGCAACATCTTCGAAATGAGCGGATCTTCGGAATGAAGAATGCAGCATCTTTGGAATGAGCGGATCTTCAGAATGAAGCATGCAGTATCTTCAGAATGAGCGATCTTCGGAATGAGAATGCAGTATCTTCGAAATGAGCGATCTTCGAAATAAGAACTGCATTGTCTTCGGAATGAAGCCACTTATCTTCGGAATGAAGAACAAAATGGTTTCTTTGACCTGTTGACCGATTTATAAAGACAAAAAAAGGGAAATAAAGGTTGGAAAAGGTAAAAGGAAAGATCTTCCATCTGTCTTTGCCGTCATTGCCGACCAAAGTCATCATTAAGGGAAAGATCAAGTTTTAGTCCTCTTCTAGGATAAAACTAGAATTTGTTACAACATTGTAGGATTAGATCTTTTGAGGTATTCTTTGTTTGTAATCAGATCATAGGATAGCTATAAATATTGCTCCCATTCAGGTTGAGCCTAGTAGGTAGTAGGGTAGTAAAGGAGATAGAAAATAGTGAAAAGAGTAAGGAAGCTAGCAAAAAATACAGAGTATAGCTAGAAATTGACTGTTACAGTCCTGTAACAGTTTTTCAACAGAATTCTTGTAATCATGTCTTTTGATCAATAAAGTGTACCAGTTCTATTTCATATTGCTTGTAAATGAGAGTTATTAAGATTTAGAAAGAGAGAGAGACTTACACCTTCTTCTGGACAAAGAGGCTGGCCACTTCTAGACCTAGGAGGAGGACTAACAAGCAAGTTTTTATTCTAATTTTGTTGCAGTAGAATGAGTTGTAGAACTTGTTATTTCAATTGCTTGTAAATAGTTGACAATATTTGTAGTATTAGTTTATTTATGCTTAGATTAACCTTGTGCTTAATGTTTTAGTTGCAATCTTACTTTCATCAAAGCTTCCACTTTATTTTCAGACTGTTATTTCTAGAATTTACTATTTTTTAGCAATTTCTTGCATTTTTATGTTTTGCTGTTAAAACCTGAATAGAAGATTGACAACCTTCTGTTACAAAACTTTGACAGTTTTTATTTCCACATTAGATCTAGACTTTCATTACTACAAAAGTAATTAGATTTCCTTTCTGCAATTAGGATCAGACTTTCAATTCTGCAACTGTTATTTCTGCAATATAATTAGGTCTTATTCTGCAATTGTAATTAGGACTTCATTTCTACAGTTAATGATTAGTTTCCAATTCTGCAACTTAGATTAAGATTTAATTTATGCAATTTAGATATAGGAATGTTCCAAAACCCCCCACACAACTGGTTCCACTAATAAGACCTGTTGCTCTAGATTGACCTAAGTTATAGTTGTTTCACTTCTTCTTTCGTAGATAGCCTTGTACACTGCCCTGGATTGACAGATTCATTGAGAATTAATGATGGTATAACGACTACGCATCATTTTGGCACCATTTATGGGGAATAGTGTTGTCAGAAGAAAACAAATAGTCCAATAGCTGTAATCAGACTAAACTATGAAAATTCAGGTTAAAATCTGAATACAACAGTTAAGGAAGACAACAACTATTGACTTAATTTATGTCATTTAAGAGTAAACATGAATGAGTAAGTCTAGGGATGAAAAAGGTAGAAATACCCCAAAGGATCCCTAGCTTGTCCCATTAAGGAGATCTTCACGCCTAAGGGGTGAATCACATGTGTTTGAATTACCGAAAGATTGATAGAAAAATCACAAGTCTCACCATCATTAGAACATTCTGAGATAGGAAAATCACCAATTTTATCATCATTAGAATATCCTAAGAAAGAAAATTCATCAGACTCATCATCAGAGAGGCTTGGACCTCTTGAGAGAACAATTTGGGAAGCTTTAACTTCTCCTAGCAAATAGGAAACTATGGCAGAAGGAGGTAATATAGATGGCCAACATGACTATGTTCATAATGAAGGAGATGATCAGGATATACTCCAACCGTCCAGAACATTTGAATATCCTATTCATCTGAATCCAACACAAAACTCTCCCATGAAGACCATTTCACCTTTAGTACTTCCAACCTTTCGAGGTGTTGTATCTGAAGATCCCGACCAATTTTTTTTTGAATTCAAGGTAGTGTGTCGGACCTATGATTATATAAATGACAATTGAAAACTTAAGGTTTTTCCCTCAACTCTCAAGGATTCAGACATTACGCTGGTTCATGAGCTTAGAGCCAAATTCCATAAGAACCTGGGATCAAATGGAGACTGTCTTTTTAGACAAATATCAGGAATATTATGGTGTAAGGAATAGAAAAGATGAGTTATTTAGAATCAAGCAGGAAGATGATGAGACCTTGGAAGATTATCTTGATAGGTTCTCCTTTGTTCAAAGGAGATGTCGACTTGTAGAACCAGAATTATGTAAAACCATATTTTTGAGAGGATTGCAAGATGAATCCAGAGAAGTTCTGGATTTGATAGGAAAAGGGGATGTAACCACTCTCAATAATGAGGAAATTATGGATCTCTATAGAAATTACTCTCACACTAAGCAGAGAAGAAGAAAAATGCCACACAAATGGCAGCGATGTAAAGGACCTGATAGAGGAACTTACAAATTTCAAAACTGATATCCTAGTGCATCTAAACACTACTTTGGGGGAAATGTCTGCAAAAGCAAAAAACATAGAACCTTTGGCAATCTATTGCCCAAGATGTAGAAATAAACATGCTTTGCAGGAATATCCTTTGAATAAAACATCTATCTCAGCCATTTGTAGTATCTGTTCAAAAAGGCATTCAATTGATCAATGCCACCTGCTACCACAACTCAAAACTATGTTAGAAAACCAGACTAAGGAACTCAACTATATTAGACCAAAACAAGGGGGAAATTTCTCTCAATATCAAAATCCCCCTTGTTTTCCTACAAATTGGGGGCATAATCCTGGTACTATGCCTTGGGGACAATCAGAACCACCCCAACGTCCTTGGAATTATCCTCAATGGACAAATTCCCAAGAATGGCCACAATCAAATTGGAGTAACCCAGACTGGAATCAGAATCAAAACAACCCCTCATGGAATCAAAACAATCCAGCTTGGAATCAAAATCAAACTAATCCACATTGGATGCAAAACCAACCACAATGGAATTAGCAATACCAGTCCTATCCAAGGCAGCAAAGGAATCAAGGTCAAACTCAACATTTGTTGCCTGCACCTAATCAAAATTTTCAAGAAAAACAACAACAAACACAGCAAGTGAAACAACCTCAATTGCCAGCTTAGCCAGTCACTAATCCAAATAGTGTGAGACAGACACCTCCTGTCTATGTGGCTGAAGCTGAAGAAAATGTTGAAATTAATGTTCTTGATTGTAGTGACATCCAACTTCGTTCAGGGAAAGTTGTACCTGAACCAGTTTCAATTGAAGTCAAAGAAAATGAAGAGCAAGAATCATCAGAACCAGAGAGAATCCAACCAACAATAGAAACAGAAAAATTGGAACCAACAATAGAGAAAGAGACACAAGCAAAACAATTACCAAGGATAATTCCATATCCTGAAAGACTTAATACAATACCAAAAAATTCTGAGTCAGAATTGGTCAAAGAACTCAAAAAGTTGACTATATCATTGCCCTTATTGCAAGCCATTAAGGAAATACCAAAAATTAATAGTATTGTCCAAAATTTGTGCATTAAAAGAGCAGGAAGAAAGAAGAAAGCATTTCCCAAAACTGTGCAGGTTGAAGGGAAGATAGCTGATCTCTTATCTAGAAAACTACTACCTCCAAAGTATAGTGACCCAGGAAGCCCAGTTATCATAGTCACCATAGGTTCAGTACCAATATCAAATGTTTTAGTGGATCTAGGAGCTGCAATAAATGTCATGACCAAGGATACAATGGAACAATTACAGCTCAAACATCTCAGCCCCACATTTACAGTTTTAGAAATGGCTGATAGGTCAGTTGCAAAACCTGAAGGAATCATTGAAGATGTCCCTATAGAAGTTTCTTCTTGGGAATTCCCTACAGATTTTTTGGTTTTACAGCCAAGAAATTCAGCACATGGATATCCCATTATTTTGGGAAGACCTTGGCTTGCAACTGCAGTAGCCTTCATAGACTGTAGATCTGGAAATATGACTATTTCAAATGGTATTGATTTGAAACAGATTTCTTTATATCCTCCTGCAAAACCATCTAGCAATTTTTTAGGTCAGTTATTGTTTTTTGACTCGGAGGAAGAACCAAAAGAGGTCATTTCTACACTAGCTACCTTAGCAGTAAGAGAACACAAAGAAGACCTCAGTGACACAAAAAACTTAGAAAATGAAACAATCCTGATGAATGTTCTACATGAACAAGGTTTAGGAGGGGAAGCAACAAATATCCAATAGTTGATAAGTAATGAGGAGAATCAAAAATCTGAAGATGAATCATCTGTGCTATCACAGGGAAACTCTGTTTCACTACCACATGGATGGCACCATCATCTAATTTTTCCTTCTCACTGTTCCATACAAGATATGCTTCCCTCAAGCAGCAATAAAATAGAAACTGCTTCTTTTCTCCCATCTCAACAATGTCCTCTTAATCCCTTAATCACCAGGTATGAGGAAGTGAATTCGGTCCTTCTAAATACAAAACAAATAGAAGTCCAACCAAGAAAATTTTTGAACATCTACAGCCAGCTTACTAGGGAAGAGGAAGAAAAATTGATAGTTGTCTTGTAGAAGCATGTTCATGCTTTTGCTTGGAACTACAAAGATATGTCAAGAGTTCATCCTGATATATGTACCCATAGAATCTATATTGAAGAAGTCAAGCCAGTCAGACAACCTCAAAGAAGATTGAATCCTACCTTAAGAGATATTGTGAAAGAAGAAATTGAAAAACTCCTGGAAGTAGGATTCATTTACCCAATTTTTGATAGCCAATGGGTGTCTCCATTGGTAATAGTTCCTAAGAAAAATGGAAAAATGAGAGTATGTGTAGACTATAGAGAATTGAATAAGGTGACATACAAAGACCATTTTCCATTACCTTTCATAGATCAAGTGTTAGATACTCTTGCTGGAAAAAGATACTTTTGTTTTCTTGATGGATTTAGTGGATATAATCAAATTCAGATTGCACCTGAAGATCAAGAAAAGACAACTTTTACATGTCCATGGGGAACATTTGCCTATAGGGTTTTACCTTTTGGTTTGTGTAATGCCCCAACAACTTTTCAGCGAGCAGTCCTAGCAATTTTTGCTGATCTAACCACCAAAAGTGTTGAAATATACATGGATGATTTCATAGTATGTGGACAAACTTTTGATTTTACATTGGAAAATCTTGATAAAGTCTTAACTCGCTGTGAAACATACCACTTATCCTTAAATCCAGATAAATGCTTCATGATGATGAAGGAAGGGATAGTTCTTGGTCATCACATCTCTCCTGAAGGGATCCAAGTTGACCCAAAGAAGGTTGAAATTATCAAGAATCTTCTTCCTCCTAAAACTCAGACTAATGTCAGAAGCTTCCTAGGACACATTGGTTTTTACCATAGGTTTATTCCCAAATTTAGTACAATAGCCACTCCTATGTTTGCCCTATTGACTAAAGATTCTAAATTTTCCTGGACTGCAAAGTGTCGGGAAGCATTTGAAGCTCGAAAGAGAAATTGATAACTCCACCCGTGCTCGAGAGGACCTAATTGGACATTACCATTTCACATTCAAATAGATGCATCCAATGCAACAATTGGAGCAACATTAGGACAAATTGATAATGGTGAACATTATACCATCTACAACATTAGCAAGAACTTAATAGGAGCCAGAGAAAAATTATACAACAATGAGAAGGAATTCTTAGCAGTAATTTATGCCATCAACAAATTCAGGCATTATATCACAGGTTATCATATATTTATTCACACAGATCATACAACCATTAAGTATTTGATGAATAAACCTATGGTAAGTGCAAGAATTATTCGTTGGTTGTTGTTGTCTGCAAGAATTTGATATCACTATAATCAACAAACCAGGAAAAGCTAATGTTGTAGCAGATTTCTTGTCCAGGTTGCAAAACATAGATGAAGGGGAATTAGTTGATGACACTTTTCTTGATGAAAAACTATTTTCTATATCAGTTCAATCACCTTGGTTTGCAGATATAGCCAATTATTTGGTCACAGGGAAAGTTCCTCCACATTTCACTTCAAAACAGAAAAAAACAATTGATCAAACAGAGTTCTTCTTTTGAATGGATTAAGGGTATGCTTTTTAAGTGCAGTCCTGACCATGTGTTACGTAGGTGCATCCGAAAGGATGAAGTGTATGATATCCTTAGAGCTTGTCATGATGAACCCTCGGGTGGACACTATTCTATTAAAAGCACGGTTAGGAAAATCTTAGGGATAGGATATTATTGGCCATCTCTTCACAAGGATGTGAAAAAGTACATCAGGCATTGTGATGCATGCCAAAGAATGGGGAAACCCACTCATACAAATGAGATGCCACTGCATCCTCAAATGGTTTTAGAACCATTTGAGAGGTGGGGGCTTGATTTTGTAGGACCTATTGATCCACCTTCTCAAGGAAAGGTGCATATTCTAGTATGCACTGATTACCTGACAAAGTGGGTAGAGGTGCGTGCTTTTAAACATGCTCGTGAAGAGAAGGTCGTTGATTTCTTGTATACTCAAATTTTTCAAAGATTTGGAGCTCCACGGTCTATCACCATAGACCAAGGACCCCAATTTGCATCCAAGGTCATAAAAGCATTTACAGAATTGTATGAAATCAAACATAGAAAATCATCACCTTACCACCCACAAGCAAATGGCCAGGTTGAAGTAACAAACAGGGAACTAGAACGCATCTTGACAAAAACAGTAGCTTTTCATAGGAGAAATTGGTTAGATAAATTACCTGAAGTAGTTTGGGCCTACAATACTACTTGGAAGTCCACTACTGGATTCACACCTTATGAACTAGTCTTTGGTAAAAAGCCTCTATTACCTATTGAATTTGAGCTACTAACATTGCGCACAACACTAGAAATTGGAATTGAATTGTCACAGGCACAGACAGACAAAATTCTGTAGTTGAATGCATTGGATGAACTTAGATTGGATGCTCTACACCAAACTGAGGTAATTCAGGAGCAGAGGAAGCTGTGGCATGACAGTCACATTCAGTAGAGGAAACTTCAACAAGGAGATTGGGCTTTACTGTTTGATTCTCAATATGAAGACTTCCCTAGAAAACTAAGAACTAGATGGTTGGGACCTTACTGGATTGAGGAGGTATTTAACAATGGAGCAGCTCGTTTATCCCCTATTGATGGGTCACGAAGAAAGTTGGTAGTGAATGGACATCACCTCAGGGTATACCATACACCTCTGACTAAAGAAGAATTCTTGCAACAACTTGATAGTTTGGATACACAGCAGGTGGAAGAGATTCCTTCTTCCACTTCAAAACAATCAACATGATCAATGGATTTCAAGGAAAAAACAAAAAATACAAAAAAAATAAAAATAAAAACAAAAAACAAAAAGATGAATAAATTCTGAGTATGAATTCCTTCATGGGCATGGTTTCAGGGGAAATCATGAAATTCCTTCATGGGCATAGTCAGAATCAAGAAAAAGAAAAAGAAAAAAAAAAGAGAAAAGGAGAGGTTAAAAAAAAAAAAAAAGGGGAAAATCAAAAAAAAAGAAGAGAGAAAATGAATAACTCAAGCGGTGAAAACCTTTTCTTAAGGCACTACCGGGTTGGTATGCATGAAAACCAGTTTTATGGCATGCATAACCTTGAGAAATTTCTGAACCATCATTGTACAAATTCACCAAGTGCACTTGTTTTGAAATGTTGCAAAAAATCTCAGTGAGAATATCAACAAAAGCAGTCATTCTTCAAAACTGGCATTAACTATTTTTTATCAGGTATATATTTCTTACATTTCTTCATTATAAAATGATTGGTATATAGTATGTGAAAATTAACCATTAGCATAAAAGGTATTCATAAGAGTTGGCATACTTAAAAACATGTTTTGAGAATGAAAATATTGATTTCTGCCTAATCTTCGGAACAAGAATGCCAAAAATAGTGCCTGTTGTATTATCTTCGGAATGAAATTGTCTTTAGAATGACAACAAAATGAATGTTGCACTTTGTCTTCAGAAAGAAACTTTGTCTTCGAAATGACAATTTGTCTTCAGAATGAAACTTGGTCTTCGAAATGACGACTTGCTGCATCATCTTTGAAATGAAGATCTGTCTTCGGAATGAAGATCTATCTTTGAAATGAAGATCTATCTTCGGAATGAGGATCTGTCTTCGGAATGAGGATTTGTCTTCGGAATGACGATTTACCTTCACAAATACAGCCTGATCTTCGAAATGAGGATTGATCTTCAAAATGAGGATTAATCTTCGAAATGAAAATTTTGCAAAGAAGATTTGTCTTCGAAATGAAGACCTGTCTTCGGAATGAGGTCATAATCTTCGGAATGAGGATTTGTCTTCAAAATGAAGACTTGTCTTCGGAATGAGATCATAATCTTCGGAATGAAATTTTATCTGCGTAATAAGTTATAATCTTCGGAAAGAGCATTTCCACGTGGCATCCAAGAAGACAAGGTACGACAAAATCAAGATTTTTTTTAATTGCATGCGAGGAAGGAACACGTGTCAGTTAGCACATGGTCTATTTTTGCACTCATTAGAAATACGAAGAATGTGACCAACCATATGCCACCAGTTTTTAATGCCAATTAACATGCACATGAGAATCTGCAAAACTAATGAGGTGGATCTGACGGCAAGGACATCCATGCAATTATCAATGAACAGGTGTACAGTGCAAAAGTAGAAATGTGTGCCACATTTCTTTCCAAAGACGTGTTGCAAAGTACAGTGCACAGGATACGATTCATTCCGAAGAAGAAGACGAGAAATAGGGCAACGAAGGTTTCAAACTAAAAATCTACAAATTTGCAATAGAAAATAGCCAGAGATCCAGTAGTAGAATAGCAACCGCAGTTTACGATTTTTAAACAGAGACAAATGGGGCGAAAGATCAAAATAGAGCCTGCATATACCACTTACCTCCGAGAAAATCTGACAGTTGTGCAGATTTTTGAAGGAGGGTTTATGCCATTTTTGGATAAATTCAATGGGTCTTCTAAAGATTTGGCTGGCATGTTCGCCCATACATTTAGAAACAACCGAGCACATGTTAACGGCATGACTATTGAGGTAAGCCCTAAAATTTTAAGTCAGATTATAGAGCTGCCATTAGAAGGGATTTCAATTTCTAGATCTGGCAAGAACACATTGGCAAATGTAGTTAATTAGTTTGTAGAAGAAAATGATAGAGAACCAGAGTACTTAACCCATAACAACACATGCAAAGGGTTAAAAAGGGCCAGCCTGCAGGAACCCTAGGATGAAGTAGCCACTTGGGTAATTAAATTTTTAACCTGTGAAGGGCAGTATGTGCTATTGTCAGGGCATCATCTGCGAATTTTGAACCATCTCAGACATGGTGGGCAACAACCAGAGGTTAGGGTAAATCTTCCCTTGTATCTGTATCAAGAGTTAAATAACATGGCAAAGAGATATCAAGAGGGTAAAGGAAGCCTTCGCCATCATGGCCTCATCAAATTAGTTTACCAACACCATTTTAGAGGAAACCCTAGGAGTTTTGACAGGTTTTACTCTACCCTAAATGATGTCATTTTAGGGGATGAAAGTGAGGAAGAAGAAGAACCAAATGCTGCTGATGTTGCTGTAGAAGAGGAAATAATTGCTGTAAAAAATATTGCAGAAGATGCTTGCAGAAGAAACTACAGAAGGTGCCCCCGAAGTCGTTACGAGAACTACACCCCACAACGATGAGAGAAAACCTTGCTCTTGAACCCTCAACTTCACGAGCTAAGAAACAAAAGAGAAGAGGATCTGGAACTAGTAGTAGAGCAAAAAAACAAAAGAAGGTTCATTTTGCTAAAGCTACAACTGATTTGTCAGAACAAAGAAGTGAAACAAGGGAAACAGAGGCATCTGAAACTGACCCCATGACCCCTACTATCACCAAAAAATAGAGCAAAAAGAAGAGGTTTGCATCTGGAACTAGGAGGTCTACAAGAATCCATTTGAAAGAAACTACAGAATAGGTCATGGAGGAAGAAGATAGACCAAGCAGCCCAGATGTCACAGAGATACAACCAGCATCTAAAAACTTTCTAGAATTCCTTGAACAGATAGCTGAGGTAGAAACTGAGTAGGATGGTTTGGAGGAGGCTACACTTCAACAGGCTATAGATATGGTGGATACCCTTATATACAGTCTCACAGAGCCTCCTGAACAAGAACAAATTATTGCAAAAGAAGAGGAAATATTGGTTGAGTAGCCAACTGCAACTGATTTGTCTGCATCAACTTCTGAAGCAGAAACAGAAGTGGAAGACATCACGAAGTAGTCGAGGTCAGCAAGAAGTGTTGCAACACGGAGAGATGGATCACAGAGAAAGAAAGCATCATTGAGATGTAAGAAAGAAAAATTGCAGAGCTTCAGCAGGAAGTGGCAGAACTAAAAACATTGTTGTCACAATCTGAAAAATAGCCAGCTATATCCCATGATGAAGATAATTTGGCTCAATTGCTTCTGGGTTTATCAAGAGCAGATGACTCTGTTGAGGCAGACATAGAAGTTCATCTTGAAATAGCACTCCTTCATTCTGAAGAAGTGCATGTTCATTCTGAAGCAACACCATCTTATTCTGAAGCATTGCCTTCTTGTTCTGAAGATGCTTCAGAAATGGTGAGAAATATTGCAGAGGATGTTGAAAATGAGCCACCAACACAAGAACAGTCCCAACAGCAAAAAAATGTTTAAATAAGTACTCCTATTGAGGTCCCTACATTTCAACTTGTTACACTTCCAGTAGAAACAACAGATAAGGGGGTATAAGTAGAAATACTATCTGATGACAACCCCATAGAAATAGCAAATAAGGGGGTGCAAGTAGAGTTATTGACAGATGAACAGCCAGTGGAAGTGGCAAAAAAAGGAGTTCAGATAAATATGTTGTCTAGGTTCCCCCCTGTAGTAAGACGACCTAATACTATGTCTCTAGAGCAGTACAATGCAGACATAGCTAGTTGGATGATTAGATATGAACAGCTTGCCAATAAAACTAAAAAAATCAAATTGGAAGCAAAATAGCTAGAAGCCAAGGACACAGAAATTCAAGCATTGAAAGAAAAGGTGTCTGAATTATGCCAAATTGCTGAATTTTTAGTCCAATTTATACGACCAGCCAGGTTTTACAGCCTTATTTTGAAGGAAAAATACCTCAGATGGCAGGTCATGATGATTACTTCAAATCTTCCATATAAATTGGACACTATTGAAGATTTTCTAGAAGCATATTTTAACAGTCCTTTTGAGCAAAAAAATCTCCTGTGTGAACTATTTTTATACAGTTTCTTCATTTCAAAGGAAGTTGACTCTCATCCTCAAATCTACATTAGAGATGTTCAGTTGAGAGCATTTATGTCTACTTTGCAAAATCAGCTTTATTGGGATCAAGAGAAAAGGCAAAATAAAGTGATTGAAACAAGGGCTGAGTTGTTAGTTAGAGCAATCCAGCCAAATCACCTAGTTATCACCCAGCAACACTTCTCAATGATGAACATGGATGATATAAAGAGAATGTACTTGAATAATTTAAGGGACTGTGTGGCCAGATTTAACAATTTTTGTGATCATAATTTCTTCCCAGCATTGTCAGTATGTAGAGACAGATGGAATGAACTTTTTATGTCTTTGAGAAAAAGAGAACCTATCTCCCCCATCAATTTAGAATGGTCCAAAAGAAGAGCAGAAGGTGTAGTCCAACTGATTTAGATCATGCAACATAACTGGATAGGTCTCAGGTTCAGGCCTCCAACCATCATTACTCCAGTTCCATTCTACTTTGAGGAAGATGCCCAGCCTGATGAACAATTTGAATATTGGCTTAGAAACATTCAATAAAACAGGGGGTATTACATAGGCAAGAAATTATTCTATAGGTCATGGAATCTAAACATGGACATATGTGATTCCATAGCCCAACAGAATGCATGAGGGCATGCATTAATATAAGTTGGGGGGAAAATGATGAGGCCTAGAAATGCCTCAATCATAACATGTTTTTTACACTAAAAATGCCTATAAACTCTTATGTTTTATTTGATATGTTAGTTAAGTTGATTCAATATGCTGTATATTAACCATTTTGCATGATCAATGTATTTGAAATATTATATGCTGATTTTACAGCTTTTTGCATAGTTTTGTGTTCTTTTTGCTATGATTTGCTACAATGGGATATGCTTAGAATAATAGCAACATTTCACTAATCATATTTTGATTTGTCTCAAGCATTTACTTCACCTAAATCTGGCAACAGTGCAAGCAAACTGTTGCTGTGCAGCAAAAACTGGTCTTTCCCATGTAAATTCTAGCCAGTTGTCCATAAATAGCAAGGCATGGAATTCACATGAGGAAAGGGATGAAGACCATTAGAATTTGATCTTAGGAAATAATCCACCTGAGATATGTAGAAGAAATCACTGGAAAAGCATACATTTTTTCATTCTAAAGTATCTTCGGAATGAATAGATATCTTCAGAATGAAGGAACACAGCATCTTCGGAATGAGCAATGCAGCATCTTCGGAATGAGCGGATCTTTGGAATGAAGAATGCAATGTCTTCAGAATGAGCGGATCTTTGAAATGAAGCATGTAGTATCTTTGGAATGAGCGATCTTCGAAATGAGAATGCAGTATCTTCGGAATGAGCAATCTTCGAAATGAGAACTGCATTGTCTTCGGAATGAAGCCACTTATCTTCGAAATGAAGAACAAAATGTGTTTTTGACCTGTTGACCGATTTTTGAAGCCGATAAAAGGGAAATAAGGGTTGGAAAAAGTAAAGGAAAATATCTTCCATCTGTCTTTGCCATCATTGCCGACCAAAGCCATCATTAAGGGAAAGATCAAGTTTTAGTCCTCTTCTAGGATAAAACCAGAATTTGTTGCAGCATTGTAGGATTAAATCTTTTGAGATATTCTTTGTTTGTAATCAGATCATAAGATAGCTATAAATATTTCTCCCATTCAGGTTGAGCCTAGTAAGTAGAAAAAGAGGTAGAAAATAGAGTAAATAAGCTAGCAGAAAATACAGAGTATAACTAGAAATTGACTGTTACAGTCCTGTAACAGTTTTTTAGCAGAATTCTTGTAATCATGTATTTTGATCAATAAAGTGCACCAGTTCTATTTCAAATTGCTTGTAAATGAGTGTGATTAAGATTTATAAAAAGAGAGATACTTACACCTTCTTTTGGACAAAGAGGCTAGCCACTTCCAGACCTAGGAGGACTAACGAAGCAGGTTTTTATTCTGATTTTGCTGCAACAGAATGAGTTGTAGAACTTGTTATTTCAATTGCTTGTAAATAGTTGACAATATTTGTAGTATTAGTTTATTTATGCTTAGATTAATCTTGTGCTTAAATTTTTAGTTGCAATCTTACTTTCAGCAAAGCTTCCACTTTATTTTCAGATAGTTATTTCCAGAATTTACTGTTTTTCAGCAATTTTCTACATTTTATGTTTTGCTGTCAAAATATAAACAGAAGATTGACAACCTTCTATTACAGAACTTTGATAGTTTTTATTTCCACATTAGATCTAGACTTTCATTACTGCAAAAGTAATTAGATTTCCTTTCTACAATTAGGAGCAGACTTTTAATTTTGCAATATAATTATGTCTCATTCTACAATTGTAATTAGGAATTTATTTCTATAGTTAATGATTAGTTTCCAATTATACAACTTAGATTAAGATTTAATTCATGCAATTTAGAGATAGGAATGTTTCAAAAACCCCCACACAACCGGTTCCACCAATAAGACCTTTTGCTCTAGATTGACCTAAGTTATAGCTGTTTCACTTCTTCTCTCATAGATAGCCTTGTACATTGCCCTGGATTGACAGATTCATTGAGAATTAATGATGGTATAACGACTATGCATCAATTTTGTGCAATTACAGATGATCCTGTCATATTCAGGACGACTTGGACTCTTACAAGCTTCAAAATATTCATCCGACATCCGAAATTAGGTGCATTATTTCTCATTTTGTATAATATTTACATTTAGGATTCGTTCCCACTTTCTGTATTCATAAAAATTGGCATTTCATATAGAATATCTTAGATTCATTTTGGCCAACCTAGGATTATGAATTATCGAGTATAAAATGAATACACCAAAACCATTCTCAACCTAGGCGTGGAAACTGCCACTCAAAGTTTACTAGTGAACCCACCATCCATTAAAAATTTATCCTTATACCCCTCCCCCGAGAGGCACGACCTTCAAAGGGCCTCTCAGTCCGAGGTATTGTCCCATCCTTCTTGCATCCCCCTTTCGGGCACAGATCCTATAGCCTGAAGGTAAGGATACGAAAAAAATGGAGCAGTACAATTTCTATATGTTACTGATGTTATTTAAAAGCTTAATTTTAATTTAATATTTTTGAAATTTATTTCTTATTCTACTGGCTATGATTTTGCTATGTGAGCAAAGATACTAGCAAAATCATTCGAACAAGACTAAAATATTAGAAGTGTTAAATTATCTTAAGGAATTGTTTAAATCAATTACTTTGAAGATCTAAAATTGATAGTTCTAGTCTATGTGCATGAGCTTTTGCTATCCATAAATTTATCTTGTTAATTCTAGGAAAACTATGATTTAAATAAATTATTCTATTTTATTACACTATTTCCCTTTTTTCTAGATAATAATTTAATCTTAGAAATTTTGATAATTTGTCATTTTATTTGTCCTAATTAGATAACATAGCAGTGTGCTCAAATTGAAATATGGTTGATAATTAAAATAATAGAGTTTAATCCTTCTTTTATATCTTACTTTCAAGAAGCCTTTGCAATTGAATCTTGAGGAACTAAACCCTTTGAAGATCCCAACCAATGCTAAGGACAAGAAGGAAGCTGAGAAGGAGATCCCACAAAAGACCCCTATTCATAAATCATTCCAACAACAAAGAAAGAAGACTAAATCCAATGAAACTCAGGAAGAAGGGGTCAAGGTGCTAGAGGAAGTTAGAGATAAGCTGAGATACCCATCTCTGATCGAGAGATAGCAGATTGAGACCACTCATGAGCATAGAAGTATATTTGAACAACCTCCAAGAGATATGGAAAGGTAATCTAAAATCCCTGCCTTCAACATCATTGAAGAATTGAAGAGGACAACTTCAAAAGACAACATGTATGATGCTCTACTCACTCCTAGGTAGATTGGTTTATTCCAAGCCTCTCTTAAGCTGATCAAGAACTAGAAAAATATCATTCTGGAGTAAAATTTGGCTGAAGGTAGTGTTATATTAGGAGTAGAAAAAAATAGGCCATCCCCATTTTACTTATCCTAGATATGGAGGGATGGGTAGTCCACAATTTTCAAATATCTATTCCTAGGTAGTGTTATATAATATAATAATATAATACAATCAACCTTGGGTTATGTATGGCCCATGCCAACCCTTATATAATATAATAATATATTCTCAAATATCTATTCCTAGGTACCCTAACATGCCACCCTCACAATTGTTTCTTCCTCAAAATATATGAAGAAACAAGATAATATGGTTTGCTAAGTAATGTAAGCAACTAGCACCAATCTCGATCATCCATCTATCCTAGTGAAACATGTTGATGTTGGTATGCCATTTTTCCACTTTAGTATCCAAATTTGCTTCATTGGTTCAATGCTTCTGCTACTATATTTTGAAAATTTGAATGATGGGTCCACTTGTTCCTTGATGCTCATGAACCACTTTGAAAACCAAGATCACTATGCTTTCTCTGCCAAACACTGCCATACTTGGTACCCTTTTGATTCCATATAGAATCATAATATTGTTGCCTTGAGCTATACCTCCAATATTATTGCCACTTATGGTAGTGTGGATTATGATATGGTGTAACCTTAACTTGATGTTCTACCTTGGACTTCTCAACATTTGACTCCATTGTTTTAAATTCTTATACACATTGTTCTTTCATGTTCCCTTTGTTTAGTGTGTCCTTGTGCTCTTTTATCAAAGCTTCCTTGGACTTTTCTACTATTATTTCCATGGGATCAATTGCTACTACTTCTTCCATGGACTCTGTTGCTACTACTTCCTTCTTGGATTCTATTTCAGGTTCTTCAATTTGTTTCTCTACAACCACTTCTTGTTTTTCCTTGGATCCTTGCTCCTTAAGTTGAGAAATATCCTGTAATGTTATCTTATTTTTCCTATATAATAACTTCATAAAATTATTTTGCACATTAATGTTAACAGTACCCCAAGAATATAAGTAAGGATAACCAAGAACAATATCCTCATCATCCATCTTAATAGCATAAAAATTTGAATGTAAAATATATTTATCCATGGTGATCTTCAAATATTAAAAAATTTGAATATTCTTACCCTCCAGTTGTGTGTCCTTAAGTTTTTTTTCTTGAAATTGCAACCTCTTAGCCAAAGCAATATTAATAAAATTATATCTTCTACTAGGGTCAATGGAAATAATAATTTATTCCTTTTGAATGCTTCCATGAACCTACAAAATAGAAATTTTAGATGAATTTAAACCTATTTGATCCTTCTCTTGCTTTTGTAAATCCAAAGATGTGCCTTCTGCATTCTTCTCATTATCTTCCCTGACATTTTTCTCTTTCTCTTCCTTGAGTAATTTTATTTCTTTTTCATAGTCTTTATTTTTTTCTTGAGAAATTTCTGCTCTCTTTTAATTTCCTTTTGTTATTTTTGAAGCATGTTTATTTCTTCTTCATATCCCTTTATGGTGACCTTTAAATTAGCTATCTTTTTATATGGGTCCCATTTATTCAATAATGCATGCTCCACTTCATCCCAAGTGAAGTTATATTTATGGGCACTATTAAAACTATAAAACCAAGAGAGAGCTTCTCCTCCAAGATAATGAGGAAGCATGAGATTCCAAAAATAATTATTAGAATACAAGGATTTAAATAGTTTCCACCATTCTTTGCAAACTAGGGTTTTATGAGAATATATCATGCCCCAATGCAAACTAGGATTTTATGAAAATATATATCTCTCCACTGATTTAAAGCTAAAATTTCCATAAAAAACTAGATCTATAATTTTTTCTTCCAAAAAAATAAATTGCAACTAATTTGCTTACTCGAACTAACAAATTTCATATTCCAAAAAATTCACAATTTGAAAATTTGTCACTACCATTATTCTATATGGCTGACTTCAAAAGGTTATATCTCCTTCAATACTACTTGGATTCCTTCATATGACCACTCATTTTAAAGGTATTCAAATTTTGCACAAAATAATCCAAGAATCATCTAAATCAGATAAATGGTCACAGAGATATGGCTCTTAAAAGATGAGATATTTTTCCAAATAAATTCTGCCCTAATTCTACAATTCCACACAAAACAAATCCCACTTTGCCAAAATATTTATCTCCACTAATTTAAAGCTAAAATTCCCATAAACAACTAGATCTGTAATTTTTTTCTTCCAAACAAAATAAATTGCAACTGATTTGCTTACCTGAACTAACAAATTTTGTCTTCCAAAAAATTCATGATTTGAAAATTCATCACTACCCTTATTCTAGATGGCTAACTTCAAAATATCATATCTCCCTCAATACTTCTTAGATTCCTTTATATGACCACTCATTTTAAATCTCTTCAAATTTTACACAAAATGATCTAATAATAATTTGAATTAGATAAATGGACGTAGAGATATAGCTCTTGAAAGATGAGTTGTTTTTCCCAAAAAAATTCTGCCCTAATTTTGCAATTCCACATAGAAAAATTTTACTTTTCCAAAATCGTTTCTATGATACCACTTTTACGTAAATTTATTATCATTAACAGAAATTATTCACCAATATATAGAAATATCAAATCATCCATCCACAAATAATTATCCACAATAATAATCCACAAATGAGAGAGAGATAGATAATACCCTTAAGGTAGGGAAACACCAATAATAATCCTTAAGAAAGGAATAACTCCACAAGATCTCCCAAGATGAGAGTGCCACTTAAGGAGGGTAAAGTCTCATAAGCCACTTTGTGGGTAAATACGATTACATATGATTGATCTCCATGATTATTACAATGATAAACATATCTTCTTTATATATCCATCTTTTAATTCTACTTTGGAGAACCAACTACTTATATAATATTATATTATAATATTATATTATATAAGTAGTTGGTTCTCCAAAAATATTATAATACAATCAACCTTGTTTTATGTGTGGCCCATGCCAACCCTTATATAATATAATAATATATTTTCAAACATATATTCCTAGGTATCCTAACAAAATGATAAGCAAATAGTGGACTTCTTGATTCATAATATGAATTACTCAACCAACAAAATCTTAGAGGATGAATATGAGGAAGAAGAAATAAAGTTCATCCAACTCAAAAACAATTATATACTAAAGGGGTTGATAACCCTTGAAAGCCTATTTGATAACAGTGATAAACCAATGGGTCATATAATAAAAATTGATGCTAAATCTTATAATGAGGATCAAGTTACACTTGAAATGTGAGACAAAAAAATTCTCCCCAAGATTGAAGAATGCTCCACAAGATCAATCACACACAAAAGAGGAAAACCGACAACACCAATATTAAGTGGTAAAACACTACTTCAAATGAAGAAGAGAAACATCCACTATGAAGCTCACTATATTACTTAATGATTCAACAATACAAGAATGCTTCAATGTTATGCAACAATATGCATCAACATGATATATATATTAAGATGTAGTAGAAAACACCCCTATTTAAAGAGAAGCTTTTCTACTACAACCCTAAAATTACCCTAATATTATCACAATCTTATCTTGAGATGTGTGATAATTGGCATCTATCAAATATTAAAAAGTGGTTGGTTACTTTTTAATATTTGCTATAAAATGGGAAATAACATTTTCTCACAAATTAAATATTCCTAACACCCTTATTTTATTTATTAATTGGGTGGGAATATTTTTACATAAAATAGAATAATTTTCTAATTCAAATATTTTTTTTTAGACTTTATATTTTAGTCTAAGAATAATTTACACAATGTTGCATTACATATTCCAACACTCCCCCTTAATGCAATATTGGGGAAAGGAATTATGAAACAAAGAAACATTCTCCCCCTAAAGATACAAATGGGGATGAGAATCAAATGAGTAATATAGTTACAATGAGCTTCTATGACCAAGAATGATCTACAATAAGGCACCAATAAAAAATGGGCCAAAATGAGACTGAAAGCCCCAAACAGAGTAGCTTCATATACAAGTAGCTTACAAAGCCATCCATCAACCACAAGTGGTTGCAAATAACAAGAATAAAACATCACAAGGGTGTCTTCAGTAAGCCTACAAACCCTAAATGGAAGTACTTGCAAGCTACAAGTAGCTCGACATAATATCAGTTAGATACATCATCATAAATATATTCACTACAACATATATGAATATCCAAAGATGATAAAAAAACTGATCTAACAAATAGTGAACTATAAGTCATCACAAAAAGATGCCAAGCCATACTTATAGTCACGTGCTATATAGTTGATCAAAAAATATCATGTAAAAATTTGCATAAAGCAAACGAGAAGTACCATAATGCAAACTCTTAAGTACCATTTACAAAAGTTGCATAAGGTATATTAAAATAATAAAGTTTGCATACCGGTTGCATAAATCCAGCCATAAAATATCATGTACAAAAGTAGCATAAATGCTAACAAGAAAATACCTTGATAAACCAATTGCATAATGCCAACTACATAAAAAAATTTACAAATTTGCACAAGGAAACAAGAAAGTACCATGTAAAAGAGTCGCATAAAGCAATTGCATCATATACCATAATTGCACAATTCCATCTACAAAGTAACATGTACAAAATTTGCACAAGGAAAACAAGAAAGTACCATATTCAAAAGAGATGCAAAAAGAAATTATACCATCAAAGGTCAACTCATATATATAGCACAAAACACCTCATAAGGATGAATTTATCATCACACAAGTGTAACTACACTTCATTACCCCTTGAGGACAACTTCACCAAACCAAGTGAGTCCCTCAACTTACAAAATTGCTCCTTGGGAAGAGGTTTGGTGAACAAATCAGCAAAATTAGAAGATGATGGGAAATACTCCAACTAAATAGTCCCATCCAATACCTTCTCTTTGATAAAATGAGTTTGGATATTCAACATGCTTTTTCCTTTGATGCATTACAATATTTTTAGCCAAGGCAATAGCTAATTGATCATCGAAGAGCAAACATGAAGGACCAAATTGCTCAAAGCTAATTTCCTTCATGAGGGTACAAATCCAAACTGCTTCCTGTGTAGTTGTTGTCGTAGCCTTATACTCCACTTCCATTGTAGAAAGAGCAATTATATCTTGGTTCTTAGAAGACCAAGAGATAGTTGTAGACCCATTACTAATAACATATGTTGTGGTAGAATTTATTTCTATTATATCCCCTCCAAAATCAAAATTAGCATAGCCAAAAATAGCAAAGGAAGGAAGCCTAGAATACTTGAGTGCCAAATATCTAGTACTTGAAAGGTACTTCAGAATCTTCTTGGTAGCTTGTAAGTGCTCAATATAAGGTTTTTGCATGAACCTAGCCATCATACCAAATGCAAAAGCAATATATGGCCTTGTGATGGTAACATAAATAAGACTAACAATGAGCTTCCTATATAATGTAGCATTAGCCAATTGAGATTTTGTACTTACTTCCAACTTAACCCCTGTATAAATAGGAATGGAAGTAGGATTGCCATCCTCCAAATAAAACCTCTTAAGAATATATTAAATATACATCGATTGACTCAAAAAGGTAAAATCCTCATGATGATAAAATTGCATGCCAATATAGTAGTGTAGAAGACCAAGGTCAGTCATTTCATACTCTGACTTTAATTTGGAGATGAAATCAAAAATGGCCTCATTCTCATTTCTAGTCATAACAAGGTCATCAATAAATAGAGCAATTAAAATTACCAAGTTATCCTTCCTAAGCACATAGAGATCTGTATCTGAATAGCATTTATCAAAACAAAGAGACAAGAAGTAACCTAAAATATTCATGTACCATGCTCTAGGTGCTTGCTTCAAACCGTACAAGGTTTTCTTTAGTTTACACACAAGTGTTTCCTTACCTTGTACAACAAATCCTTGTGGTTGACTCATGTAGACATCCACATCCAAATCACCATTTAGAAAGTTACTTTTCACATCAAGCTAAAAAATATTCCAACCTTGAGCAGCAGCAATAGCAATGAGAAGCCGAATGGTGGGCATTTTTGCAACTGGTGCAAAGGTTTCATCATAGTCAATTCCATGTTTTTGAGCATAACCCTTAGCAACCAATCTAGCCTTATACTTTTCTATCTCCCCATTAGAATTGTACTTGATTCTATACACTCACTTGTTCCCAATAACATTTCTCTTATTAGGATAAGGCACTAGATCCCAAGTTTTATTCTTTAGAAGAGAATCCATCTCAACCTTCATGGAATCAACCCAACAAGAGTGTTGTGAAGCTTCTTCGTAAGAAGTAGGCTCATGATCATTCTCTATATTAGCGAAAAGAGACATGTTAAGGGTAATACTTCTAGTTATACTTTGGCTAACTGAATTCTACTCTTTAGGACCCCTAGAATGATCCAACCACTTGGTCATTTTGACACAAGGCCCACCCTTTTCTAACTCAATAAGGTCTTCATTGAATTTGACATCTCTTGAAACAAATATAGTGCTTGAAGAAGGTGAGTATAACCTATAGCCCCTATGTTCTGCATCATAGCCAACAAAGATGTATTTTTGAGACTTTTTGTCCAATTTCTTCCTCTTTTTTGAAGGAATATATGAAAATGCATCACATCCAAACACTCTTAAGTGTGACAAATTCAAATTCTTACCATTCCAAACCTCATAAGGAGTCTTCCCCTCAATTTATTTTGAAGGACACCTGTTAAAAATGTATATTGATGCACTGGCTGCTTCACCCCAAAGAAATTGAGGTAAGTTATCACCAATCATGCATCTTACCATCTCCATGATTGTCCTATTTTTTCTCTCTGCAACACCATTTTTTTGAGGAGTGTATGGACAAGTAAACTGCATTTTGATCCCATGGGAAGAACAAAACTCATTGAAATCATTGCTATTGTACTTCTCTCCATTGTCACTTCTAATCATTTTGATATTTGCTCCCTTCTAATTTTCTACCAAAGCTTTGAACTCCTTGAATGTCTCAAAAACAATCTGATTTATTCTTAAGTAGATACCCAAAGATCATTCTTGAATAATCATCTATAAAGGTGAGAATATAGGATGCACCACCAAGTGATCTAACATGTAATGGACCCATAATATATGTATGAATGAGTTGAAGAATTTGTGTGGACCTTGTTGACTTGTCCTTTGCAAACTTTTGTTTGCTCATATTGCCTAAGATGCATGTTTCACACAAACCATGAATAGGTGAAATGTTAGGCAAGCCTTCAACCAAATTTTTGGACTTCCTAGTTTGAATATTTTGATAGTTTGTATGGCCTAACCTCACATTCCAAAGCTTGCTACTAGGAGAAACATTAGTTGCTAAACACACTTTAGGAGGAGCATCACCTAACACATACCGATTATTCTTTACATAACCTATAATTATTGGTAGCATGCCTTTCCTAATGCTCCATGAAGTTGCATTGAACTCAATAGTGTGACCACTTCTAGAAACTTACAAAACTAAAATTAATTTTCTCCTAATGTTAGGCACATATAGGACATTATCAAGTAATTTCCCTTCAATTACAACATTGCCAACACCTTCTACTTGAATTCTAGTATTATCACCAATGACAACTAAATCTGAAGAGTGCTTATGAAAGTTCATAAACTTATCCTTTTCAAAATACATATGGTTAGTGCATCCATAATATAACACCCATTAATTATAAATAGATGAGTCAATGGAGTATAGGGCACAAACAAAGGTATTTTTATTAGAATTTTGCTTTACATTGTTTTTTTTTCTTTCCCTTACCAAACCATTTCTTAGGTCCGTTTCCCTTAGCCTTTTCATGCTCTTCCTTTTTTGCAATCTTCTTCTTCTTGAAAGAATTTTATTCCTTTTGGCCTTTCTTTCCACAAAAGTTGTAAGTGAAATCAACTTTAGGCTTGTTGGGTTGGAAATTTTGATTTTTCCTTCCCTTGTATTTCTTCTTGAAGGAAGCCTTAGTAGCACTCAAGGAAACATTTTTCTCATTGCCAACTTGACCATTCACTTTGTCTCTATTAAGATACTCATCGAGTTGAATAACTAATTGTGAAATAGTGTTGAGAGGAATGACATCCTCTTCTCGCTCTAGCCTAGTCTCAATAATGATGACAAAATTCTTGAACTTGCTTGACAAGTTCCTCAATATGATAAATCTTAAGAGCTTCTCACTTATCCAATCACAATTACAAGCCAATAGTTGAGTTCTCATGTCTTTCATCTTTGAGAGGAATATCAAGGCACTTTCTTCTTCACCTTACATAGTGCTAAGAATTTTGGACAATAAAGTGAATTTCCTTGATGTGTTGGAACCTAGATGGACTTGTTTTAGCAAATCCCATGCATATTTAGCATTCTCACAATGGCTTATAGTGAGCAATATCTCATCACTCACACTATTTATAATCATGGAAAGTGCAAGGTGACTCTTGTTTTTGTATGTCTCAAGTGCCTTTGCTTGGGTTGGGATTGCTTCATCTCCATTCACAATGGGCCATACTTTTCTTGCTTGAAATTCAACCCTCATCCTTGGTTACCATATTCCAAAATTTGATTCATCAAGGATGTGCTTAGGTGTGAAGGAGATTCCATGATCAGCCATTCTAGAAAGTGAACATAATAAAAACATAAGATGCATTGACAAAGGAAATAAATGATGCAATAAGAAATTAGATAAACATACTTGCATATATATATATATATAAAACATAACTTTCAAGTAATCTACTTTTCAATCATCAAAGATAATCATCATGAAATATAAACATCATGAAAGATAATCAAAATTAAGCATCATCAAGAGAGATAAGCATCATCATGAAATATAATCAACATCATCATGAACTACTATAACCATCTTGCAATAAAAAATTATAACCATATTGCAATTGAATAAAGGAAATAAACCAATATCAACTTGCAATAGATTAACTTGCAATAAGAAGGTAACTAACCATAACAATCATCTTGCAACAAAATAAACTAACTTGAATTGAACCATAAAACATTTGTTAAACATTAGATAGTTAATATGTTAGTAAGTTAGTGTTCATTTTAAGATTTTGTTATATTCTAATTAATTACCAATTCATCTCACCCAAGGTCAACCAAGCTACCCAAAATGGTACGAGTACGAGGACCCAAAAAGGACTTGCTACCGATAGAGTGGATTCTTTTGGATTCAATAGGTGTTTAGAAAATATAAACTGTGTTGTAATATTAAGTAATTTTTAATCAAATACTAAAGTTGTGGTTTGTAAGTTGATTAATTTTTAACCTTCTTGATTAATATGAAATTTTTTTTTTTTTTTTTTTGTAAAAGAGGGTAAAAATTTATTAACTCAACAAAACATTCATGATACAAAGAAAAAGCAGAAGCTATTCAGACATATCAGCTCTCAATAAAGAAGAGAGAGATTGAGAGCAATCAGAAGAAAGTTGAGACCAATTTTGAACATCCCAACCATCTTGAAACTTAGAAGCCCATTTAGCTAACAAATCCGCTACCCTATTCCACTCCCGAGGAATATGCACAAAAGAAATGAAGTCCAAGTGAGCAGAGATATTAAGAATTTTCTGAGTAACCCAACTCAACCACCAACAACCATGAAGACTATCTCCAGAATTTAACAAATTTATAACAATCTGAGAATCAGATTCACAAACAATCCGACGCCAACCCAAAGCATACCCTTGCTCCAAAGCATATAAAATTGCGAGTGCTTCCATGAAGTTATTAGAATGATGTCCCTTAAAGCAAGAGAAAAAAAATTGGATAGTACCACTACTATCCCGCCCCACACCACCAATACCAGCATTACCCGGATTACCCCGGGAAGATCCATCCGTATTAATTTTCAGCACTCCCGGAGGAGGTGGATTCCATTTGCCAGCCCTCCGCACCCGATTATTCTGACCCATCCGTCTGCAAGAGACATTAGGACCAGGACCATTAACCATCAAGCCTAATATTTCCATGATCTGACATTTCGCATGGTCCACAGGAGAAATAATCTGACATTTTGCAGACATACGCTTCTGGATCATTCGCAAAATCCTCTGCCAGACTCGGGAAGTAGTTAACTCCTTACCTTGGAAAATCCGACGGTTCTGTTCAAGCCAAATCTGCCAAAAAATGCATGAAGGACCAATACTCCATCCAACTTGTAAAAAGAAAGCCGCTACAGGAGGCCGCCCCATATGAAAATTAGTAAATTGTAAGTTAGTTGGTTAGTAGATTTTTTAGTAGCAAGTTAGTAAGTTAGTAGTTAGATTAGTTAAGATGCAAAATAGGCAAAACACAAATACACACACACACACACACACTCTCTCTCTCTCTCTCTCTCTCTCTATCTATCTATCTATCTATTTCTCTCTCTCACTTTCATTCTCTTTTACTTTCATTATGAGAGATAACAAGTTACATTTTTACATTATGCTTCAAGCAAATGCTTGAGAGAGATTAGAAGAAATTAATAAAAATATGGGGAAGAGAGTAAAAAAGTTGATTTGAAATTGCCTTGTATACTCCAAAACATACTTGGATAACCTTGCAAAACAAGCAAACTCACAAAAAACCATTGTTAATGTGAGAAAAAAATTACTATAAGGTCTAAATTATTTGACAATTTGACTAAAAATTTGCCAAAAATTGCATAAAAGGATTCTAGTTGCATTATACAATAATAAAAAATGCATTTCAATTTATGTAAAAAAAAGGTTTGAGGTGTAGACCAATTGGTTCATCCAAACCCCATAAGGGGGGCAGATGTCCAAGGTTCAAATCTTGGGCCTCGTTGGCCTGAACGCTTGTCCCTTTCCTGGTGCTTTTAGCAGCGTAAAAGGTTTAAAATGATTGTGGCATGGCGGTTATAGGGGTGGACTGCACAAAGATTTGTGTGGCGGCTTTTGGGGTGGATAGTACAGAATACTGTGACGACCATAAAATCTGGACAGCCTGCCCGGATTCGTGGCGGCTATCGATTCCACCATGTTAAAAAAAATAAATTATGCAAAAAAAAATGACTATTAGGTCTTAAAATAAAATAAATGACTATTTTTTATTAAAAAAATAGAATAATAAATGACTATTTTTTTTATTAAAAAACAGAATAATAAAAAAATGACTGTTAAATGACTATTTTTTTTTTAAACAGAATAATAAAAAATGACTATTTTTTTTATTAAATGACTGTTTTTTTAAAACAGAATAATAAAAAAATTTAGACTGTACAACAAAATGGGTGGGGGACCATTTGGCCCCCAAATAAAAAAAATTACCTCAAATTTATTTTTCACCAAAATAGGGCAAATAATATATGAAAATAGGATTTTTGGGCCTTCTGAATGCAAAAATGGGGTCCGTTTGGCTTCAAAACCCTTCCAGCAAAAGCTCAATGCCAACAATTTATAGATTTAAAATGAAAACACCATTTGCAAAAGATCTAACAACTAGATTAAAAAAACACAATAAATATATAAACCCTAATGGCAGATTTGCAAAATAAGTTTACCCAAATATCAATTGCATAAAATACCCAAATATCAAATGCATGAATTAATATATATATACCTTAATGGGTTTTTCACCTCAAATGATTGAAGACACTTGATGGATATCCAACCGTTCCGATACCAAATGTGAGACAAGTAAAGTCTCCCCAAGATCAAAGAATGCTCCACAAGATCAATCACACACAAAAGAGGAAAACCCACAACACCAATATTAAGTGGTAAAACCCTACTTCAAATGAAGAAGGGAAATATCCATTATTAAGCTCACTATATTATTCAATGATTCAACAATACAAGAATGCTTCAATGTTATGCAACAATATACATCAACATGATATATCTATATATATTAAGATGTAGTATAAAACACCCCTATTTAAAGAGAAGATTTTCTACAACCCTAAAATTACCCTAATATTATCATAATATTATCTTGAGATGTGTGACAAGTGGCATCTATCAAATATTAAAAAGTGATTGGTTACTTTTTAATATTTGCTAGAAAAGGGGAAATAACATTTTTCCACAAATTAAATATTCTTAGCACCCTTATTTTATTTATTAATTGGGTGGGAATATTTTTACATAAAATAGAATTATTTTCCAATTCAAATTTTGTTCTTTAGACTTTATATTTTAGTCTAAGAATAATTTACACAATGTTGCATTACATATTCCAACATGAAAGGAGCCTCAAAATAGGGGTGTAATGCTCTAAGAAAGATATTGGTCAAATAGAAAAATTTTGTAGAAAATATAATGACATTATAACCTAGATGTATGATGATCTCAAGGTCTATAGCAAGGAGACTATACAACACACCAATTAGTTGGAGATTGATACAAAGCCTTTTTAGTAGAAATAGAGGCTAGTTAACCCAAATATAGAATCCTTGATGAAAAATGATCTTCTAAAGTTATTGAATGCTAAGATAATATATCCCATCAAACACTCCATCTAGGTGGTAAATCTAGTCTCGATGAGAAAACAAATGGGAATATTCGACTCTGTGTTGACTTCCCAAATCTAAACAAGATCTCTTTGAAGGACCAATATCCTCTACCCCAAATTGATTAGATACTACATACAATGGTTGAAGCAAAGATATTCTCATTGTTTGATGGTTTCTATAGGTTTAATCAGATATGGATCTGAGATGAAGACCATTACAAGATAAATTTCACTACTAGGTGGGAAACTTTTGCCTATCAATGGATGTCATTCCACTTGTCTAATGCAGGTGCTACCTTTCAAAGAGAAATGAACTCGATATTTGGTGAACTTGTGAATAAGGTGATTTTTATTTATCTAGATGATATGACTATTTCTTGTCACAAGGAGGATCATGTGGAACACCTCAGGATGATATTTAAAAAATATATAAAGATTGGGGTGTCACTAAACCTAGAGAAATTCATATTTTTTGTAGAAGGCAAACTCTTGGGACATGTTGTCTTTGAAGAAAGACTAGCTATCGACCTTGATAGGGTGAAAGCTAATCTTGACCTCCCCATACCATTAAAAAAAAAGGTACTACAGTTATTATTTGGGTAGATAAACTTTTTGCAAAAATTTGTATCATATTTTGCCCAAATAGTAAAGCTTATGATAAAAATGTTGAAGAATTATGTGGAATTTAAATGGATGGATGTCTAGAGGGATGTTTTCAAAAAAATCAAAGAAGTTATTTTATGAGCTCTAGTGCTTATCACCTTGGATTACTCCAAGGATTTTAAAATATATGCTTTTGGAATAGAAGAAAGCTACACGATAGTCCTCACCCAGAAAGGAGAATATGGAAATAAAATATCCATCTTCTTCCTCAGCTAGACATTGCATGATCATGAAGAAAGATATAATTTCATTGAAAAGTAGGTGTATGCCATCATGAAATCCTTGAAAATTTTTAGATATTTCATATCAAATCCCTTGTAAATGTGGTGCACTTGTATGTTAGGAGTTTTGTGATTCAATGAAATATGGGTGATAGAAGAGCCAATTGAACCATGAAAATTCAAAAATATGATGTGGAAATCAGATCAAAAAATTTGGTTGGTAGAATCTGTGACATTGGAGTCTAACTTGATTATGGAAGAAGCAAGCCTAGTACAACTAGGAGAAAAGGAGATGTCCACTGATACTTGGATCCCTAACTTGATACACAACTTCAGCTCTATTAGGTAAATGGAATGGTTCACTATGTCCCAAAGGTAAATATATAGGCTATAGGCCAAGAAATATGCATGAATAAATAATGGTTTCTACTAGAAGAATTTTGACGGGGTCTTGTTGAGATGCATACCTCCAAAGAAAGCTAAGATGATCCTTAAAGAGTTTCACATTGGATTTTTAGGGGGACATTACTCAGGATAAACCATAGTGGATAAATTCCTAAGGTTGGGATTCTATTGGCCATCTATCTTCTCTAATGCATTCAAATATTAAGACGATGTGACAAGTGCCAGAGGTTTATCAGAAAGAGCAAGCACCCTATCATACCACTGTAATCGATAATTGCATAAGAACACTTTTAGCAATGGGGGTTGGATTTTATTGGCGTGATTAATCCAAATTCATTAGCTGGTCACAAATGCATTCTCACAGCAACAAATTTCTTCACAAAGTGGATGGAAGTCAAAGCTACCAAGCATATTGACCAACAGATAGTAATTGATTTTTTGAAGAGATTTATCACAAGGTTTGGGATTCCTACCACTATTATTTCAGATAATGACACATCTTTCATAGGTGCCAAAATTATGGACTTAACCAAAAAGTATGGTATCTATTGGAATGCTTCCTCAAACTACTACCCATAGGGAAATGGTCTGGTTGAGTCCACAAACAAAAATTATTAAAGATAATAAATAAAAACATTGAGCACAACCCCAAAATTTGGTACGTCCTACTTGATCAAGCACTTTGGACAGATAGGATAACCCCTAATAAATATTTGAAGACAACACCATATGCTCTGGTCTATGTAAAAGAGGTAGTTCTTCTAATTAACCTTGATATTCCGAAACTTATATTCATGAGTGATATGGATGTGGAAGACTTTCCAATAATTGAAAAGGGGTTGGTGCAACTAATGCAGTTAGAGAAAAATGTGAATAGGCATACAATAATGTATACCAACACTAGAACATAGTCAAATTTTGGTTTGACAAAATGGCAATGTCAAAATATTCTATGAAGGTGATCTTGTCCTAAAGTGGGATTCGAACTGGGCAAAGCTAGGTGCACACAAAAAAATTGATTCAATTTGGTTTAGACCATATCTCATTGAGAGTTACAAATATGCAAATGTGTTTCAATTGGATGATATAGATGGCAGGCTGCTCCTAATTCTAATGAATGGCCAGTACTTGAAACATTATGCTTAGCCTCATTAAGGATGGACTTGTATTTATGTATATAGCCCTACTTTTCTTTTCTTTAAATTTTTTGTTGTCAATGTTAAAAACCTAGAGTAGAAAACCAAGGCCCATAATAGTAGATATATGGGATGGTATACCATGTATGCACCTAGTTTTCTAAGCAAGAAAATGGGTTAGGTGTGAACTAGGTAAAAACATAGGTGGTTGTTGAACTCTGTTTGGGCCCCAAACGTTTAGCATGAAATAAGCAATAGTGTATGGAAAAAAAATGAGAAGTGTCTAGACATCAGGAAAATCCCAAAAATCCACCACAAGCAAATAGAAATTCATCACTAGCAAATAATTAGGAAGTTATTGGGTATCAAGAATATCTTGAAAGTCTGTCATCAAGTTAATTGATAGTAAATTAATAGTTTGAATAATGGGTGGATAAATGGGATGTGACTAGCTTAGGTTCAAGCCCAAAACCCCTTCTTAAGAGATTTGGAGGAGAGCTTGTAACTACCAGCTATTAGCCACTAGGTTTTGGCATACCAACATGCACAATGGGTGTTCTCTGCCTCAATATTATCAATAGTATCGTTACCTAAGCCGATTAGAGCACGCGATATCAGAACGACATGTGGGAGAATCCAACTACCATCCTAATGAAATCCACATGATCTAACCACACTAGCTCAAGAGGGTACATATACCAAGACCATCATAGTAGGTAATGATCAAAGCATCACAAATTTCTAGGTGGTAGCTCCTTGATCGAATACATAAAATATTTTTTATAGAAAAGTAGTAGTGAAGGTACATTGTTTAGGGTAAAATGAAGATCTATCATAAATGGTGAGTTAGGTGAGATTCTAAACATGATCTACCTAGATCTAATTACACTTTAACAAATTATGATAGCATAATGGTCAAAAAGTCTTAAGGTAAAAAGTATATTTTGAATTTGACATACCCAACCAGTGCAAACTACCTTTGCATGAACCTCATTGGCCAATGGTTTGCTTCCCAAGAAAAACTAAGAAGATATGCCTATTAGAGAGATAATAACCCGATAAGATCTTCCTCACTCTACACAAACCTACCTCAATAGTCATGTCAACTATTTCTATGACATTCTTTGTCAAGCATTATAAATAGGAATGAGTAATGACGTTCTCTTCTTACCCCTTTTATGTTACTATAGCGCTGAGGCTGATAGAAGGATTTTTATTGTCAAGATCAAGGAAGATATTGGTCCTCTAAATAACACTTATGTATTCCTTCAGAGAGATAATGTGAGAATAAAATTATGGAAAGAATAGAATGGTGAATTTGAAGCCCCCAAAGCAATTGGAAAATACATTTGAGGGACTATTTGACACAAAAATCACCATTAGGTCCAAGCTAAATCTCTCCCATGAAGGAGTAGTGGCCAAGGTATAAAAAATTCCTCCTAATCACTCAAGGATTGTTCCATGGAGGACTCAACTGAGTCTCTTCATACCATTTCCTATGCATTCATGCTCTAAGTTGTTTGATGTAGTCTCGAAGTATTATGATGTGGCTACGAGTGTGGTCTACAATGTAAACTTGCAATGTTTATTTCACATAGGTGCACAAACTGTTAGGTGGGTGTTTGTTGTTAGAGATATCTCTACACAAGAGCTCTAGAGAGATCATATAAATATTATAAACCTAGAGAAATAGAAGGGGATGCTGAGCAATGATGGTCCTAAGAAATGGTTAGCTAAGGTACTAGGTAGATTACCAAGGGATTATATGGAGAAAATACAACCATTAATGGATTTCAAGGAAGAGGCCCAGCTAGTTCTTTCCATTTCAACTATTTTTTTAGGTCTTCGATCAAATTAAATAGTTAACCCACATTAGATGGTGATGGCTCATACTGTACTAAGGGCACACAACTCTGTGAGATTGCATTGGGTAAAGTTCTTTGCCAAAAATATCAAAAAGCAACTAGTAGAGTACCAACAAAAATTTAGTACTAAATTCTGCTATATATCTTACCTAGCATGGTTGTTTTTCTACTAAATGCTCTACATGAAGCATTGTGTGCCAATTTAGGACATAGATGAAAGGGGTATATACATCCAGTGGTGGATTGGATGCATATTATTAGAAGGAGCAATTCATACTTGGATTTAAACAAGAGGTCCTTGGTACATGCCCTAGAATATATTTTTTAAGTCTACCCACGCTTTTCCAGTGAGGTGCAAGAATTATTGAGAGGAAATCTACAGGAAATAGGGGATTGGTATTATTTACATGTATATGCCTTTATGGATTTTTTGGTTTCTCGTACTTGCTTGCTTTCTACATCATATATTGGGTTTTTGGCATTGAAATATGTAAACAAATCTACACTATTGAAAAGAAATATAGTCTTGGATCAAATAAGAAGGTGATTTTCTTGAAACTTGTATTGTTTGGACCCATCAATATTCCCAAGAGGGATGGTGCCACATATCAAAATTTGAATAATAGACTATCTACTTTAGGGATCCTAGCGGTGCCTCCCAGGTGACTTTATGATGTATAAGACATCCTTAGGATGAAGCTCCATGCAATAAATACTAATTCGTGTTAATTAAAACATCAAAATAATGAATTCAATATGAAATTCCTACAATATAGAAATCTAGCTCAGGATCAATTAGTCCCAGTGACATGCTTTCAAATGCATGAGTGTTCATCATGGATATCTTTTTATCCATACAAGAGGGTTTTTTATCCTAAGAGAAACCCTGACAAATTACTAAGCTCAAGATAGAATAAAAGAAAAATTGGTAGGATGAAAAAATTGAATAGTGGTAGATAATGCAGTGTGAGAAGGATGATTGCCATGAGGCCTTTCCAAGAAAGGTGAACAAATATTTTGAAGTGAAGTTCGATGCCAACATCACTTCCTAGAAAATAAGGAAAGACGAAGATCATTACCTAGACAGTAAGAGGGATATAAAGAATAAGAAGAGGATAAAGGTGAGGAGAAAGATATCCAAAGTGATATCTAATTGTAAGAGAGCCTAGTCCATGAAAATAGGGTTGAGCAAGAATCCCCCTCTACACAACTTTTGCAAGGCACCAAGAAAGTGAGGTCAAACAGACCTTTTGAAGGAGAAATTTGAGAGTTACCTAGGCCTCTACCATAAATCTTGGAGCTAAGTAAAAAGTGAAAAGAGTGCTTCAATTTTTATACCTCCAAGGCATGTGAAACAAAATTCAAATGACAATGGTCACAACTAAAAGTGAAAGAAAACTCAAATGACAATGGTCATAGCTAAAAGTGTCAATGGTATAAGAAGAAGTGGTGGCTTAGATAAATAAATGTAAGCTAATAATTGAGGATCTTTAAAATATGATGTAGTAGTAGGGCATGATTCTCATTGATTCTTATTCCCATTCCCCTTGTTGAACCCCTTCATTGTAAACATTTGAGGATTACCCTTCTCATTCAACCCTGCTCTTAGAATCAATTCTAGTCATGGCTACCCTGCTCAAGAGAGAGATTCCTAAGTCTTCCTTGATCTCCTCATTATGCCCCTATCATCCATACACCTCTCCTTAGAGATACTATAACCTCCATTACCTCTACCTACATCCAATCCATTTGTCACTCTACCTCCTCCACTTCAACCTCTAGCTTCATCCATGCAATCATTTGTTATGCCACCACCAATGCAACCTCTACCTCAAAAACCTCCACTATCATCACCATAATTAGAGATAAGGCACCATGGTGAAGTAGCCGATGCAACCCCAACTCAGGTATTGGAATCATACCCCTTGACCCCACTACCTACTTTCTTGACTACACCCCTCATATTATAGGTTATAGAAGAAGACTTGTCAAAGGTCTATGCTATTTTAAGGAATGAACAAGACAATAAAAAAGTGGGTGGATGAGTAGTTGCAGGATTTATATGATGATAAGATAGAGTTAGTTCCCATTACTCATCATGATCTTGATCTGATGGAACGCAAAAGGTACAAAATAACTGCTCAATCCAAAATAAAGAAAATCATCGTAAATATGAGGGTTGAGGATTGGTAGTTGGAAGTATAGACTAGGGATATCTCTAAGATGCCTAGAGCCAAAACACTTTGGGTATTTCACAATGAGGCTGATACACTCTTTTGACAAGATAGGGATGAAGAGAAGAAACTGAAGCTTGTAAGAAAAATAATTCAAACCCTTGAATCTCAGCTCAACCAAGAAAAGCTAGATCAGTAGGCTTTGGAGAACTAGGTGAAAGCACTCAAAAATACCTTGGATAAGGCACCTTCCTAGAAGGTACTATAGTAGAGGGATGAAAAAATTGTTGGTTTGGAGAATGATCTACAAGTGGTGTAGGGTGCGCTTGAAAAGCAAAATTTTGAATTCAACGCCAAGTTGTAGCAAACGGAGGATTCTTTGAAAGCTACATTGGATGATTTGTAAAAGGAAAAATATAGGCCTCATGGAACAATAATATCAAAGGTTTAGATAAATCAAATCAGGAGTATTTATTGGAGTAAGATAAGAGAGATGACTCTGAAGGTGCTCCCTTATTTTACACAAAGCTAGAAGAAAACTTGGCAACCTCCAAGAAGGTAAATATTGAATTAGATAGCAAAAGGAAGATTGTGTGAGGCATGGGTGCACAAGCAATAGCATTGAAGTAAATGCTCAAAAAAGGGATTTCCCAATTTTCAAAGTGTTCATAAAGAGATATTGAGCATAAAATGACTTGTATATTGTATATACTCTATGTCATAGACCTATACTATGAAATGAAGGAACTACGTGCTATGCTAAGAAAATATCTAGAAAATATGAACAAGATTAATGCAAAGCTCAAAGAACTCAATTCCATAGGATTTTGGGATAAAAAAATAACTCTACATAGGGTAAGACCTCATAAAGCTATTTGAGGTCCTGGAAGAAGATGAGAGTGATATTTCTACACTACAAAGACCAATAGCCATGGATTAGATACTTAGTATATTCCTCAAGCTTTCCATACTCCATGCCAAATCAGAAGAGGTAGTTGAAAAATATAGCAACCCACCCTACAAGGATGCTTATCATTTGAGCTCTATTATCGATCACATCAAGGGTGCTCCTATTCATACTATAGAGACCTAGGACTAAATATGAAAAAATCTTTAGATTCAGGTCACCCAAGTAGCTGCTCCTCAAGTTTAGTCATTGGAAGCCCAAGATAAGCAAGAAAAGGAGCTAGAAGGGACAATATGACTCTCAAAAGGTAGCAAAAATTATAAATAATGTTGTACAATAGACTCTTCTGGAAACATTTTGGTGTGAATCCATGGCCCAATGAATGAGGTTCAACATATCTTTTTGTTTTTGATTAGTGCATGGTGATTGTCCCTCCATTTGGTCTAGGTTCTTTACTTTTCAACAATTGAAAATCCTCATGAGTTGCCAATATTGTGGGAAGTTTCTCTAACTACCCACTTTCTTGCTTGCATCTAAATGATTGAAGGAGTCTTTGAAAAGGGGCCAATATCTAGACTAGTGAGAAAGTAGGTGAAATACAAAAAATTTGCAAAGTATAGAGGCTGGTGGAAAAATGGGTTAGTGTAGTGCATCAAGTGAATCCAAAAAATGTACCACAAAGAAAAGATAAAAGAGGCACCTAGCAGGAAAGTGAGCCACAACCTCCCTTCAAATAAATCTCGAAATTCCACCATGAAGAACCCAATATTTTGACTAAGTGTTAAGGTGGATAAAAAATTGGGTAGCCATTGGGTGCTTGGTGAATCCCAAATCCTTGCTATGAGGAATAAAAAAATGGAATATGAGTAGAGAAATGGGCAACCATCAAGCGTTGAAGGGCTCCTAAAATCCCATCATGGTAGAAGCCTAAAATTAACCAAGTGACAAATTCGATGGAAAGTGAGATGAGATCAAACCTCTCATAGGTACCAAAATCCTACCTCCAAAGAATAGAAAGCTAAAATAAGTGGAAAAATGGGAAGCAGTTTGATTCTTGTCCTATCCCAAAAATTTACCATAAGTAGAAGCAGCTCTCGATGGGGAAATAGGAATAAACCAACATCCATACAAGTCCCAAAAGTGTATCCTGGTAGAGAAGAAAAATTAAAATTTGGTTGGAGATTCCAAAGGTCTATTATCTTGCTAATGGCAAGAGAGTGTTATGCCTAGCTCTAAGGAAGGTACATGGATGTAATAATTGATCATGCAAAACCTTTTACGCAACTAACGTGCAATATATGGTCTTTTGATATGTCAAAATTATTTTGTGGTAAAATGCATCCTTTATAGTTAGGTTGCATGAATTATCCCAAAAACTCACTTCCTCTAGGTACATATAAGTATTATGAACAGTAGACTCAATAGATGCATCATATGAACGAAAAAACTGGGTTTAGCCAATGAAGCCCATTTTGATATCATGCAAATGGTCAATTAATAGTCACAGGATTGCGGTTGGTGTATATAGCCTGGATACTTTCTAACACAACCACACTCCATGAATGAACACCATAGCCACTTGTAGCAGGAGTTGTTGCTGCTCCATTAATGAGCATCATAATTACTTGTAAGAGGATTTTTTGAGAAGCTATATATGTTAGAGTGTAATGCATTAGGATGGTTGGATCTTTAGCTATTATAATTTACATGTAAAACTTCTATCACTCATAAATACAATTGGACCATTGTTTGGCCTTAAGAATTTCTCATGTATGTATAAATGTTTGATCGTTTATTTTTTCTAAAATTAGTTGGTTGATTTTGCTCTAATTTTACATTATGGATTTCATGCTTTTCATTCTCTAATTCTAGAATTTGTAATCAAATCATGCTTGATAGATACCAATGGGAAATGTTGGCTAGTTTTATAGATGATTCATGAGGATTTCATGTAATGTTTTAAGTTTGGTTGTGCATGTGTTTTGATGTGGTTGAATCCATACCCCTATAAGTTCTAGCTTTAGCTCTATTTATTTTATTTCAGTACCCTTTTCCCTAGGTATAGTTAGCTAGGATTCTCAAGGAGTCATCCTTCTCTAGAGATTGACCCACACAACCTCTTGGCCTTATAGTCATTCAAAGTTGGTCAAGGTCTATGGGTGCACAAACATTTTCATTAGAAAAACTTTCGATCAACATGTGCTATTAAAAATTACGTTTGGTGAAGATTCTATTCATGTTTTTCCGTTATTCTTGATTGACAAAATAATTCCTTCCTCTAACTAGGGCATCTGTTCTTCAAGTTGCACCTTCCTTAGATGACATTTCTTCATAGTTATCCAAATTTCATTAAACATAATACTATATTTTTAAAATTTCTCAAAATTTTGGAGGAATAACTATGAAGGTAAGCTTTATCTTCTCACTCACACTCTTAGTTGCTTTTATAACTATAAATGTTATGTTTCAACCATGATATTGGAACCTTGTCTTATCATTTGAAATTCCTCTCTCATAACTACTTACCCTAAACATTTTGGATAAATTGACTCCTTCAACTCCGCATTAAATTAAAAAGGTAAAGAAAAATAAAAACAAATTAAAAAAAGAAATGAAAAACACTACTTAAATGATTTTAACAAAGTTTCAAATTCAAATTTTTAACAGACTATTTATTTATTAATTTTCAAAACTTTATTTAGATAAAAATATATTAAAATTTGAACTATATTTTAAACTTAAATATTTAATATTTATGATAAAATATACAAATAATGCTTAAAATATTAATATTCAAAAAACAATGTAATTAAAAACACACACACATAGATATCTATGTATGTGTATATATTATCTTATCAGTAATTATTTGTAATTGTTTATGTTAAATTAAAATAAATCTTATTAAGGTTACACCATAACCTATGGAATATAATATTTTATCAATAAGTATTAATTTATTTTCATATAAAATAAAAAATATGTTTTAAGTCCTAAAAAGATTATTTAGATGGAACAACAAAAAGTATGATGCATGAGTATAACTATGAATTTGATGTTTCTTCAATGCAATACAAAAATATCTTATAAAAATCATAAAATTAAAGCATACAAACAAATTCACTTATTATTACAAAATAGTCATTTGTATATAAATCTTAGATAATATTCTATTTTTTTTATTAAAATTGATATTATATTATCATAAAAGAATATTAAGGTTACATTGTTCTAATAATAGGTGGTACGGAAGCATACCCTAAAGAGTCTATGCCATAGGTTCAACCCATAAACAAATAGGTTTATGGGAATTAACAACTAAGCTAATCTTAAACCAACAAAAGAAAGTGAAAACTTGCTAGGGGTCGTGAAGTAACATAAAATTAAAAATGGGCTTCCCTAAGAGCATCACCCTATCAAACTACTTGATTATGATATTGATATCAACACATATGAAAGAGCATGTATACCACAAATCAGTGATGTAGAAGCAATTTGTAACAAGGGTCTCCTCCCTAAAGCCAAAAAAGTCATTCTTAGCCAACAAATATGAACCGTGCAACATTTACTTCTTGTAAACATAGGAAACTAAGATCCAAAAGTTTTTGCCTACTATCTCTTGGCTTCCATTAGAACCCAAACATTCTAGAAAAGAAAATTCATGGAAAACAAAATTCTAATGACATATCTTCAAAAAATTTCAAAGCCTTATTAATATTTATGGACTTTGGATTAGATTTGTAGTTCCCTAATTTCATATTTTGGAGGTACAATATTTTTTCTAGTAAAAACACTCTTGCCTAGACCTCTTGATGCAAACTACAAGAACATCAAAAACTTGCTAGTGGAGATTGTGGGGGAGATTCTATTTGGGTGATAGGCTAAGTAGACTTGTTCAATGAATTTTGGGTTTGTCTTCATCGAGGCTTAGGAGCCTTGTTGGCAATTTTGGGTATTTTGGGTACATTGCCTTTGCTCAAGTATATAAGTTGTCATTGATGTCAAGAAGCTTTTGAAGGAATTTGATTTGATGTCAAATAATTTGTTTTGATGAAGGTTACGGCATGACAGTTTCAAAGGTCTTTTGCAAACCCCAAGCTGAGAGGTTCGAAAGAAAGTAAGTTGGAAAAATGTCGCGATATCGCGACATGTCGCATTTTCGCGACTTAAGCAGGAGAGAGAAAGCTTTTTAGAAAAGTGTCACGATATCGCGACATGTCGCATTTTCGCGACTTAAGCAGGAGAGAGAAAGCAAGTTAGAAAAGTGTCACGATATCGCGACATGTCGCAGTTTCACGACTCAAAGAGGAGAGAGAATGTACGGAGTCAGAAATGTCATGATTTCATGACATATTGCAAGGAAGGTTGTACGGACGAAAAAGTGTCACGATTTCACGACATGTTGTAGGAGAGAGAGTCCGAAAGAAAAAGTGTCACGATTTCGTGACATAATGCAGAAGAGAGAGTCCGTAGTGTGAATTGTCATGATTTCATGACAAGTTCGAAGAGAGAGAAAGTAACACGAAAAGTGTCACGATTTCGTGACATGCTGCAGATGAAAATGTTCCAAGTAAGAACTGTCACGATTTCGTGACATGCAACAAAGGAAAGGTTTCAAAGTAAGAAATGTCACGATTTCGTGACATGTTGAAGAGAAAGCGTACGGATGTAGAAAGTGTCACGATTTCATGATAGGTTGAAGAGAAAGCTTATGGATGCAGAAAGTGTCATGATTTCATGATAGATTGAGATGGCAGCATACGGTTGGAGAAAGTGTCACGATTTCATGACAAAAATAGAAAGCAGGTCTTCAACAGGAGAAGAGTCACGATTTCGTGACAAAAGCAAAATGAAAGAGCATGGAAGAAGAAGCGTCATGATTTCATGACAAATTCAAGAAGGAAGAGCTCAAAGGCGAAAGCGTCACGATTTCATGACATGTTCCATTTTCATGGGCGTAAGGCAGAGAAAAGCACAAGGCAATGAAAGTGTCACGATTTCGTGACATGTTCCATTTTCGCTAGTGCAAGCAAGAAAGAGTGCAAGGAAGCGAAAGTGTCACGATTTCGTGACATGTTCTGCTTTCACGGGTGCAAGCCGAGAAGAGGTTAAGAAAGCGAAAAGTGTCACGATATCGCGACATGTTGTATTTTCATGGTAGAAGCTACAGAAGAGTTACAGAGGCAGTGAAGCCGACAAAGTCAAATTTTAGCCGACGAAGATTAGGGCTTGCAGTCGACGAAGATTAGGGTTTGCATTTGTTATAACAGCCGACTAAGATTAAAGTTTTCTTCATGAAAATTTTGTTATAAAAGGAGGGCTGTTTGGAGAGTTGAAAAAAAAATGAATGTGTTGTTGATGTGCGACGTTCGTAGATAGTGCGCAGAGCAAGAAGTTCGATCGTCGAGAGCAGAGTGCAAAATTCGATCGTAGTGTGCAGAGTGCATTTCGTCGAATCATTCTAAGTGTGAAAGATCGCAAAGGAAGCAGAGTGTGCGAAGACGGTGCCGCTGTGATTGCATAGAGGTGCAAAGGTTGAAGTTCGATCAAGTGCGGCTGTGATTGCGCAAAGAGAGCAGAGGGCGTAGAGAGCACAAAGGGCAAAGACGAATGCGGAGTGCTGCTGCTTGAGGACAGAGGTGCATTGGTTCTTTGAGAAGAACCTGAGAATAGATTTGGCAAGTCTTTGAGAAGGCTTGTGTGTAGAGGATTGATTTGTTCAAAGTTGGACAGATCTGACAGACAGAGGAAGACTTGTACTAGACCGACTGACTATGTTTGGTACAGGTTGTTGAGCTACTGTGGACGTGATCATAGAAGGCAGAGGTCTCTTAGGCTAAGCATTGAGGATAGGAGGTCTTCGGTGGAAAGGAGTTCCACGTGCTGGCAAGAGGTAGAGGCAGTTGATCTTCTGAGGGATCATTTCCAGAGCAGAGGGGAAGGTATCTCCTTTGAGTAGAGGCTCATAAATTTGATTGGGGAAGGTATCTCTTTAAGAGGCTCATAATTTATTGGGGGAAGGTATCTCCTTTGAGCCGAGGCTCATAAACATTGTAATTGGGAAGGATTCCCAAAGAAATTTGAGATAACTTTTAGAGAAAAGTTTTGTGGACGTAGCCCAACCATTCCGGGTGAACCACGTTAAAATTGATGTCACTTTGTGGATGATTTTGTGCATTGCTTTGATATTGCTTTGGGTATATTGCTTTACTATTTTGAAATATAAAGGAAAAAGTAAAAAGAGGTCTTATACTGTTCACCCCCCTCTCAGTATAAGCTTGTGTTCTTCAATTGGTATCAGAGCAGGTGCCTTCGAAAAGTTTAATAGCTTGAAGGAAAAGCTAGTAAAGAACACAATGGATTATTCAAGTGGCAATGCAACACCTATTCTTGATGGGTCAGATTTTGGTCTTTGGAGTGCAAGGATGAAGGTTCATCTAATGGCACTTGGTAATGAGGTATGGGAAGTAATTGAAGATGAGTACACTATTCTTGTACATGGTCCAAATACTAAAGAAGAAAGGCTCCTACATCACAGCAATTCAAAAGCAATGAATGCAATCCTGAAAGGCTTACAGAAAGCGAGATCTCACCAAAGTGATTCACTGCAAGACAGCTAGTGAAATGTGGAAACAATTGCAAGGTGGTTCATACAGGTGATACAAATGTCAGAAAGGCCAAGTTGAGACACTTCAAAGGTATGTTTGAACAACTCAAGATGAATGATGATGAAAATATTAGTGACTACATGCTTCGTATGGATGAGGTTGTTAACTCCATGAAAGACTTAGGTCTTGAGCTTGCTGAAAATGATGTTTGTGATAAGATTTTAAGATCTCTTCCTAATAGATTTAGTGAAAATATTTCTGCTATTGAGGAAGCTAAAGATTTGGATAAGTTGAAAAAGGATGAGCTCCATAGTATACTTGCGAGCATTTGAGTTGAGAACTCAAGTGAAGGTTGATGTCAAGAAAGAGGCAACTTTCAAGGCTACCAAGAAATCCAAGGGGAAACAGCTTCAAGAGAGTGATGAGTCTTCTAGTGATGAAGAGGCATATTACGACAAGAAAGGCAAGTTCTCTAGAAAGCACAAAAGCGTGAAAAATATAAGATGTTTCAATTGTGGAAAGTTTGGTCATTATGCTACTGATCGTACTTGTTCCCAAGAATGAAAGTGATGAAGATAAACAGGATTCTAAGAGCAAGGATTCTGAAAAGCACAAGCATCACAGAAAGAACAAATATGAGCACAACAATCAAGGAAAGAGGTATTCTCACAAGCACAAGAAGAGTTTCTACCTAGACAAAGCAAGTAAGTGTTCTAGTAGTGATAGTGAAAGTTCTTCAAGTGATGATGAAAATGAGATGTTGTTCATATCAAAAAAAGAGGAAGAACCGAAACATAGATTCATTATCATGAAATGTCTTAGATGTGGAAATTTTGGTCACCTTGAGGATGATTGTACAAATAATGATTTGGTTTCCAGTATGTATGAGGATGCTTCAGAAAACTATAAGGAAGATGCATGTATGGTTTTTGAAAAAGGTAGCACCTCTAGTGATAAGAAATCTGAAAAAGGCTTTGATGATTCAGAAAGCAAACAAATAAAGGATCTTGAAAGTGAACTTACTAATGCTCTTAGTGCTTTGAAAAAGGAAAGAAAGAAGAATGCTAGACTCAAGGATAAGTTAGATGAATGTTGTATGGAGAGAGATGATCTTATAGAAAATCTTGATTTCTCTATAGCTAAGACACAAGAACTCAAGGATGAGTTAGAGTCTAAGGTTCTTGAGTATAGTGAGTTGGAACAGAAAATGGCTTCTTTGAAAGAGGAAACTAAAGAGTACAAGGATAAGCTTTACAGGTTTCAAGATAGCTCCAAAAAGGTTAAGTCACTCATCAAAGGTCAAAGAAAAACAACAGATAAAACAGGCCTTGGTTTTGTTAAGCCACACAAGGAACAAGTTGGAGAGTCTAGTAAGAGACTCCAAAAGGAAGAGAGTTCTGATGAGGAAAGTATTTCAGATCATGAGTCCTTGAATGATAGATGCACAGAAATAGAAAACAGAATTCAGAATGAGAAGAAGAAGTTTTCAGGACCCAAGAGGTCAAATAAAGGAAAATTTCAAGGCAGATGTTTTACGTGTCACAGGTTTGGTCACATGGCTTCACATTGCATGGCTCAAGTGAAGAAGGTAAATGACAATTTTAGAAGTGCTAGTTTCTTTCAAGGGTATTGCTACTCTTGTCAATAGTTTGGGCACAAGGCAGTCTATTGCGAGGTAAATAACAGGAACAGGTTTGATCAAAATAGGTTCGGCCAGAACAGGTTTGGTCAGAACAGGTTTGGGCAGAACTGGTGGATTCAAAGATCAGGTTTACCTCAGAGAAACAACATCGTCAAGTGTTTCAAGTGCAACAATGAAGGTCATATAATCAGACAGTGTAGAGCTAAAATTCTAGAATACAGGTACAGGAACAGTGGCATGATCAGGTCCAAGGATCAAGGCATGAACAAGAACAGGGATGAGAATAAGAACAAGAACAGTAACAAGAACAAGAATATGGACAAAGAGTTCAAGAGAAGGCCCGACAAGGAAGTTATAGACGCTGATGATGATCAGTGCCTAATGGGAGTTTTACTCCCACCCCAGAATTAATCACCTCATCAGGAGGTGGGGGAGGGACTGAGCTAAGAGGCTCATTCTTGGTCCCGAGCCCCAAAGGTGACCCTTTGCCATTGATGACAAAGGGGGAGAGATATGAGTAAGGGGGAGAGCTTCAAAGTGAAGAGGAAAGCTTCAAGTCAGGGGGAGCAAAACTTCAAAGGAAGATTCTCAGTTGTGGGCACAGTTTGTCAATTGTTAGCACAATTGGTTTCAGTTTTGGCTCTTGAGAAGTGTTTTCAGTAAAGGTTTGCCATCAATGACAAAGGGGGAGATTGTTGGCAATTTTGGGTATTTTGGGTACATTGCCTTTGCTCAAGTATATAAGTTGTCATTGATGTCAAGAAGCTTTTGAAGGAATTTGATTTGATGTCAAATAATTTGTTTTGATGAAGGTTACGACATGACAGTTTCAAAGGTCTTTTGCAAACCCCAAGCTGACAGGTTCGAAAGAAAGTAAGTTGGAAAAATGTCACGATATCGCGACATGTCGCATTTTCGTGACTTAAGCAGGAGAGAGAAAGCTTTTTAGAAAAGTGTCACGATATCGCGACATGTCGCATTTTCGTGACTTAAGCAGGAGAGAGAAAGCAAGTTAGAAAAGTGTCACGATATCGCGACATGTCGTAGTTTCGCGACTCAAAGAGGAGAGAGAATGTACGGAGTCAGAAATGTCATGATTTCATGACATATTGCAAGGAAGGTTGTACGGATGAAAAAGTGTCATGATTTCGTGACATGTTGCAAGAGAGAGAGTCCAAAAGAAAAAGTGTCACGATTTCGTGACATAATGCAGAAGAGAGAGTCCGTAGTGTGAATTGTCACGATTTCGTGACAAGTTCGAAGAGAGAGAAAGTAACATGAAAAGTGTCACGATTTTGTGACATGCTGTAGATGAAAATGTTCCAAGTAAGAACTGTCACGATTTTGCGACATGCAACAAAGGAAAGGTTTCGAAGTAAGAAATGTCACGATTTTGTGACATGTTGAAGAGAAAGCGTACGGATGCAGAAAGTGTCATGATTTCATGACAGGTTGAAGAGAAAGCTTACGGATGCAGAAAGTGTCACGATTTCATGACAGATTGAGATGGCAGCATACGGTTGGAGAAAGTGTCATGATTTCATGACAAAAATAGAAAGCAGGTCTTCAATAGGAGAAGAGTCACGATTTCGTGATAGAAGCAAAATGAAAGAGCATGGAAGAAGAAGCGTCATGATTTCATGACAAATTCAAGAAGGAAGAGCTCAAAGGTGAAAGCGTCACGATTTCGTGACATGTTCCATTTTTGCGGGCGTAAGGCAGAGAAAAGCACAAGGCAGCGAAAGTGTCACGATTTCGTGACATGTTCCATTTTCGCTAGTGCAAGCAAAAAAGAGTGCAAGGAAGCGAAAGTGTCACGATTTCGCGACATGTTCTGCTTTCACGGGTGCAAGCCGAGAAGAGGTTAAGAAAGCGAAAAGTGTCATGATATCGCGACATGTTGTATTTTCATGGCAGAAGCTACAGAAGAGTTACAGAGGCAGTGAAGCCGACAAAGTCAAATTTTAGCCGACGAAGATTAGGGCTTGCAGTCGACGAAGATTAGGGTTTGCATTTGTTATAACAGCCGACTAAGATTAAAGTTTTCTTCATGAAAATTTTGTTATAAAAGGAGGGTTGTTTGGAGAGTTGAAGAATGAATGTGTTGTTGATGTGCGACGTTCGTAGATAGTGCGCAGAGCAAGAAGTTCGATCGTCGAGAGCAGAGTGCGAAATTCGATCGTAGTGTGCAGAGTGCATTTCGTCGAATCATTCTAAGTGTGAAAGATCGCAAAGGAAGCAGAGTGTGCGAAGACGGTGCCATTGTGATTGCGTAGAGGTGCAAAGGTTGAAGTTCGATCAAGTGCGGCTGTGATTGCGCAAAGAGAGCAGAGGGCGTAGAGAGCACAAAGGGCAAAGACGAATGCGGAGTGCTACTGCTTGAGGACAGAGGTGCATTGGTTCTTTGAGAAGAACCTAAGAACAGATTTGGCAAGTCTTTGAGAAGGCTTGTGTGTAGAGGATTGATTTGTTCAAAGTTGGACAGATCCGATAGGACGAGAGGAAGACTTGTACTAGACCGACTGACTATGTTTGGTACGAGGTTCTTTGAGCTACTGTGGACGTGATCATAGAAGGCAGAGGTCTCTTAGGCTAAGCATTGAGGACAGGAGGTCTTCGGTGGAAAGGAGTTCCACGTGTTTGGCAAGAGGTAGAGGCGGTTGATCTTCCGAGGGATCATTTCCAGAGCGAGAGGGAAGGTTTCGGGGAAGGTATCTCCTTTGAGTAGAGGCTCATAAATTCTGATTGGGGGAAGGTATCTCCTTTGAGCCGAGGCTCATAAACATTGTAATTGGGAAGGATTCCCAAAGAACTTTGAGATAACTTTTAGAGAAAAGTTTTGTGGACGTAGCCCGACCATTCTGGGTGAACCACGTTAAAATTGATGTCACTTTGTGGATGATTTTGTGCATTGCTTTGATATTGCTTTGGGTATATTGCTTTACTATTTTGAAATATAAAGGAAAAAGTAAAAAGAGGTCTTATACTGTTCACCCCCCCCCCTCTCAGTATAAGCTTGTGTTCTTCAAGCCTCTTTGATGATATTGTTTTGTCAATGGAGGACCAACAACTACTTGTTCTTTCATATTCTTTTTTGGTTTCAAATTTTATGTAATTGCTTGCATAGATAATAGCTTGGGTTGTAGGACCATAGAAAAATATGCTTGTGTGGTTTTGTGCCCTCCAATAATGCTCCAACCACCCTCATTGGGTTTTATGGGATCACAGTAATTGGCTTAGGGGTTGACTTACTATTATTGCAAGGAAATAGAGGACAATCCTTAACCTTATGGTTGAGAAATTGACACTAAAAGTAGGTATTTAACAAGTTGATATACAAAACTTGCTAGTGAATAATAGAGTCACCAACCTAAATCTTGATGGATTCCTTGAGGTCTTTGACTAGGTCCACTTCTATGTAAACTCTCTTTTGAGGGTGTGCATGAAAAAATTTATCTAGTTCAACTAGGATAACACAACCTAGTGGCATCACTATGAGGTTTAAGAAGATCCAAAGGGGAATGGGGAGGTTGAGAAAAATTACCCATACAAATACCCTAGTGATCTTCTCTTTTGAAACCAAAAACTATTGGGACCATGGGGATAAAACTAGCAAGGAACTCCTCATGAACCAGGACCCATTTTTACAAATCACCTTGGTATGCACTGAGTCTACAAAGTGAAACAAAATATAACCCTTAGTTGGGTTTTGTATTAACTCCATGAGGAGGCCAATCAAATTTCACCCATGATTGTATGGTGGTCTAATTAGGGATCTGACCCACAAAATATTCTACTAGAGTAGAGGACATTAGCCATTTATGTGCACTGTCAAATTCTGGTAGAGGTAAAACCATATTAGGAGATGGAGAGTCTCCTAAGCCATCCTTGGTACAAATTTCATGGGTTGTTTGAATGTATTCCTCGATGCATTCCTTTACACCTATGTTACCAATATCACTCATTGAGGGCCATGACAACCAAAAGGACAAGATAAAACATATTGTATAAACCCTACTCAAAGTATACAATAAAGTTCTTCATGATAAATTTATTTTCTACATTACCCAACAATATCCTTGGTGGTGGTTTGAAAGTATCTTCCAGGATCACTTTTCTTAGTGCATAAGCTAATTGGAGTGCTCAAGATGTTAGGTTAATTTCCCTAGATAGAACAATGTTGGTGCCATAGGAATTTAGAAATTGAGTGCTTTGATACCAAAGGTTAGGTTACAAAAAAGAGAAAACAAAAATTGATCATGAAAAATACATAAATTGTTGCAATACATATAATTTTATTCATTGATTCATTGCCTTACAATACAATATTTTCTATACATCTTAATATTTTATAACCTTATTTCTTGATGTTGCTACACCACTCTAAAAATCATAATGATTAAATCCATATAATCTAATCCAACTATGCATAGATTGGATGATCCACCCAAGTATGGATGGATGGATTATCCACTCAAGTAAGGATGGATGGACCAATCAATTGGTGGGGGATACATCAATATATAGAGTTATTACAATGCTAATAATAACTTATTTTTTAATTATTTATAGAATTTCTATATTCACTTTTGCATGCACTTATTTCTATTTTTAGAATTGATTTTCTTATTTACCCAAACTATTTTCATGTGCTTTTCTACATTAAGCATTATTTTTCCAACATTATCCCCATTAATGCTTTTAGTGATTTCTCACTACATTTTTCAAAAGAAAAAGTAGAGTACAAGAAGTGGACTAGCACTAAAGAGAAAGCTTTGACAATTTTTTTTGAGAAACAAAAGGTCATCCAGGATAAATTCCAAAGGTCATAAATTTATTAGGTTCAATAAAAAAGAGAAAAGCAAAAGCTCTAATATATGAGGTCCAAAAACCAAAATTCCTAAGGCAAGAAAAGTTTTGAGGTCAATTGGTGAGGAAATATTTTGAAGAAAAGGTACCACATTCCAAAAAACTTAGATTTGATGAGCTACACAATATTTTGGAGAGTATTGTCCTTTATTGTAAAAGGAATGTTACATATCTCTTGAAAAGAATAACAATAGCTAGAAAGCCATGACAAGGCCACTCCTAAATCTAGAGCATTAAAAGTAGAAATTATATATGCCTTAGATTGTGAGGATTCCTAAAAGAGGCATTTAGAAATAATGGTAGTAGCTTCTAAACCAAAGGCTCAAAACCATTTGGTATTTAAGATACCAAATCTAGAGAATATTGGAAGGACTAACACCTTAGACAAAACATGACCTGGTGTTAGAAGCAACAGTCATCTTAAAATATCCATATGTATTTTGGATGGAAAACCTCCCCTCTGTAATTTATAAATAACAGTGTTAGATTTATAAAGGATTGAAAAGTTTGCAATTGTATTCTTTTGTAGGCTTTCTCTTCATTTATTTTTTATAGCGGTTGGCTCCTAAGTGGCTTGCGGGAAAATTGAACCCCCACTATTGATACAATATTTGTAATAGAACTATTTTCATATGTATGTATGGAGGCCTATGTCAATTTTTGATCAATCATCTATGACTTTCTATGGATCCATTTCTATATATGTGTATGTGATTATAGTCTTTACCTCCTTTGGGTTTTACTGATGTATGTATATATGAGGGGCCTATGTTAATTTTTGAACTAGCAATCTATGGCTCTCCTATGGACTTGCCTCTTTATGCATGCTTATGTTGATTACTTCCATTTGTGCTTAATTTTGTTGGGGAGAGGAAGTGTTCACCACTGGAACATAGCATTAAAGCATGTTATGCAGGGAGATCTTAGTAGATATTTTTGTGCATCACCATCAATTTTCTTTTGAGTTGTTTTTGGTATATCTCTCACATCCTTTTTCCTTTTTTATTTATTTCAAGTGTCTTAATGATCACATCTTAACATGGATCCAACCTTGTAAAAACACCTAGAGGCCCCTGATTAAGCCAAACACCATGCTCTCGATTGTGGACCTGCTATGTCACTCCTTATGAGATACGATTGTTCTAATTGGGAAAATAAAATATGATAATAATTTTTTATGTTCTAATTTTCAATTTCATAAAGAAAATGTTGGCAATTTTGGGTACTTTGGGTACATTGCCTTTGCTCAAGTGTATAAGTTGTCATTGATGTCAAGAAGCTCTTGAAGGAATTTGATTTGATGTCAAATAATTTGTTTTGATGAAGGTTACGGCATGATAGTTTCAAAGGTCTTTTGTAAACCCCAAGTTGGGAGGTTTAAATATTACAGGTGGATGCATTAGTTTAATGCATTTGGGTCCAGGAGGAAGTATTTATTTAAATAATTAAAAACCTTGTTAAGGTTCCCTTTAATTATTTTTAAATAAATATTAAATTATTGTTTGCAATGGGTTCTCCTAACCCATGGCGCTATGTTTTAAGATTGTGGGCGCTAGCCAAGACCTCCGCCAACGTGTTAAAATCCTCGCCGACGTCAAGAGCTTATGGTAAAAATGCATATAAATCTCCCTCAATGAAAATCAAGAATTATCCCATCCGTATTTTGAAAAGAGTTGCTCGCTATGATTTTGTGATCCGTTGTTCGGATTTCTTCTCCGATTGTGTCTTCGCCGTTTTCGTAAACCTGCAGTTCGACTGTGTCTTCACCGTTTTCGTGAATCCGCTGTTCATTTTTTTGTACTCACCGTTTGTCGTAAATCTGTCGTAAGGTTTTCGTCTTCGTGTTCGCGTCAGAAGAAAGGGAGGCACTGTTGTTTTATTTAATCCCTGGTGCAGAAGGAACAAGGCTAACAACATGAGGTTTAAACCTCACCGGGTGCCTTTGGCGCACCGGTAGCGGCTAGGTTGTTGGCATGCTACCCGAACGGGAGGTTCCGCATTCGAATAACATGAAAGGGTTTTTCATCGTGAAGTGGATGCAATGGGTGGTGTTAGAATTTGTGCGCAATTTCTCCATAGCACGATTTTTGATGTTGGCCAAGGTATTTTCAAAATTAATTTTTGCTAAGTGTATTTTGCGGATGGAGGAAGTTTATTAGAGGGAAAAATAGCTTAGGAGTTATAAGGAGTTTAAAGCTTGTTTTATTTTGATAAAATATTCTTTTGAAGGTGTTGTTTGAAATATCTTATTGCATTCTTATGAGAGATAAATTTTATTTTTGATAAGACTATAAGGGAGAAATAAGGTGTATAAGGGATAAATTTTTCTTGTAATGTTGAGAGTGCTTTTGGTTGATTATGGAAATGAAAGCATGATGTTTTAAGGTTAAAATTGCTTCTTGTGTGAAGTTGTGAAACCTTAAGTGGGCAGCTTTGAGATTGACATTTGCTTTCATTAAATTGGTAATAATCAAGCTATTCTTTACTTGGTTAAAGTGTTGGGCTTACTCCTTTGTTGATGATTTGAAAATTTGTTTTGTGCTATTGTGATTTGAGTTGGTGGATGCTTTTTGTTCAAACAATATTGGAGAGAAAAGGAGTTCTACTTGTTTCCTTTTCTAATGTTGATTGTGAAATGCTTCAAGGTTGTGTTTTGAGCTGAATGGTGTTGATTGAACCTTGTTTGATGAGCATTGTTGTTGAAGCCCTAATTGATGGTGAAAAGAACATGAGTATCATTGTTATGTGATTCTTTGCATAGTTGGCAATTGTTGGGGTTTCATGTTCTTGAAAGAAAGCATTCTATCCTATCCATTTTAGATATTGAGTTGAGTTTTCAGATTTGAGATTGAGTTTGAGCTGAGTTGATTTGAGTTGAGTTTTGAGATTGGGAGTTGAGTATAGAACATATTGAGTCTCTAACAATTCTCTTTATGCTTCTATGAGTTTGAAAAATCACATTGGGTCTCTAACAATTCACCTTGTGATTTCCTACTAAGAAAGTTTTTTTTTGGTGAGCTTGCTGAGTTTTGGACAGGTTTCGATGGGGACTTGTGAGCGAGTTTTGGACAGGTTCCGGTGGGGACTTGTGAGCAGATTTGGATAGGTCCTAGCAGAGGACTTGTGAGCTGAGTTTGATAGTTATATCAGAGAACTTGAGGACAGAGGTGCACTGGTTCTTTGAGAAGAACCTGAGGACAGATTTGGCAAGTCTTTGAGAAGGCTTGTGTGTAGAGGATTGATTTGTTCAAGAGTTGGACAGATCTGACAGATAGAGGAAGACTTGTACTAGACCGACTGACTGTGTTTGGTACAGGTTGCTGAGCTGCTGTGGACGTGATCATAGAAGGCAGAGGTCTCTTAGGCTAAGCATTGAGGACAGGAGGTCTTCGATGGAAAGGAGTTCCACGTGCTGGCAAGAGGTAGAGGCAGTTGATCTTCTGAGGGATCATTTCCAGAGTAGAGGGGAAGGTATCTCCTTTGAGCAGAGGCTCATAAATTTTTATTGGGGGAAGGTATCTCCTTTGGGCCGAGGCTCATAAACATTGTAATTGGGAAGGATTCCCAAAGAACTTTGAGATAACTTTTAGAGAAAAGTTTTGTGGACGTAGCCCAACCATTTTGGGTGAACCACGTTAAAATTGGTGTCACTTTGTGGATGATATTGTGCATTGCTTTGATATTGCTTTGGGTATATTGCTTTACTATTTTGAAGTATAAAGGAAAAAGTAAAAAGAGGTCTTATACTTGTTCACCCCCCCTCTCAGTATAAGCTTGTGTTCTTCAATTGGTATCAGAGCCGGTTGCCTTCGAAAAGTTTAATAGCTTGAAGGAAAAGCTAGTAAAGAACACAATGGATCATTCAAGTGGCAATGCAGCACCTATTCTTGATGGGTCAAATTTTGGTCTTTGGAGTGCAAGGATGAAGGTTCATCTAATGGCACTTGGGAATGAGGTTTGGGAAGTGATTGAAGATGAGTACACTATTCCGAACATGGTCCTAATACTAAAGAAGAAAGGCTCCTACATCACAGCAATTCAAAAGCAATGAATGCAATCCTGAAAGGCTTACGAAAGTAGATCTCACCAAAGTGATTCACTGCAAGACAACTAGTGAAATGTGGAAATAGTTGAAGGTGGTTCATACAGGTGATACAAATGTCAAAAAGGCCAAGTTGAGACACTTCAAAGGTATGTTTGAACAACTCAAGATGAATTATGATGAAAATATTAGTGACTACATGCTTCGTATGGATGAGGTTGTTAACTCCATGAAAGACTTAGGTCTTGAGCTTGCTGAAAATGATGTTTGTGATAAGATTTTAAGATCTCTTCCTAATAGATTTAGTGAAAATATTTCTGCTATTGAGGAAGCTAAATATTTGGATAAGTTGAAAAAGGATGAGCTCCATAGTATACTTGCAGCATTTGAGTTGAGAACTCAAGTGAAGGTTGATGTCAAGAAAGAGGCAGCTTTCAAGGCTACCAAGAAATCCAAGGGTAAAAAACTTCAAGATAGTGATGAGTCTTCTAGTGATGAAGAGGCATATTACAACAAGAAAGGCAAGTTCTCTAGAAAACACAAAAGTATGAAAAATATAAGATGTTTCAATTGTGGAAAGTTTGGTCATTATGCTACTGACTGTACTATTCCCAAGAATGAAAGTGATGAAGATAAACAAGATTCTAAGAGCAAGGATTCTGAAAAGCACAAGCATCACAGGAAGAACAAATATGAGCACAACAATCAAGGAAAGAGGTATTCTCACAAGCACAAGAAGAGTTTCTACCTAGACAAAGCAAGTAAGTGTTCTAGTAGTGATAGTGAAAGTTCTTCAAGTGATGATGAAAATGAGATGTTGTTCATATCAGAAAAAGAGGAAGAACCGAAACATAGATTCATTATCATGAAATGTCTTAGATGTGGAAACTTTGGTCACCTTGAGGATGATTGCACAAATAATGATTTGGTTTCTAGTATGTATGAGGATGCTTCAGAAAACTATAAGGAAGATGCATGTATGGTTTTTGAAAAGGGTAGCACCTCTAGTGATAAGAAATCTTAAAAAGGCTTTGATGATTCAAAAAGCAAACAAATAGAGGAAGATATAGAGGAAGGTGAAGTAGATCTTGAAGGTGAACTTATTAGTGCTCTTAGTGCTTTGAAAAAGGAAAGAAAGAAGAATGCTGAACTCAAGGATGAGTTAGAGTCTAAGGTTCTTGAGTATAGTGAGTTAGAATAGAAAATGGCTTCTTTGAAAGAGGAAACTAAAGAGTACAAGGATAAGCTTTACAGGTTTCAAGATAGCTCCAAAAAGGTTAAGTCACTCATCAAAGGTCAAAGAAAGACAACAGATAAAATAGGCCTTGGTTTTGTTAAGCCACACAAGGAACAAGTTGGAGAGTCTAGTAAGAGACTCCAAAAGGAAGAGAGTTCTGATGAGGAAAGTATTTCAGAAAAGGAGTCCTTGAATGATAGATGCACAGAAACAAAAAACAGAATTCAGAATGAGAAGAAGAAGTTTTTAGAACCTAAGAGGTCAAATAAAGGAAAGTTTCAAGGCAGATGTTTTGCTTGTCACAGGTTTGGTCACATGGCTTCACATTGCATGGCTCAAGTGAAGAAGGTAAATGACAATTTCAGAAGTGCTAGTTTCTTTCAAGGGTATTGCTACTCTTGTCAATAGTTTGGGCACAAGGCAGTTTATTGCAAGGCAAATAACAGGAACAGGTTTGATCAGAACAGGTTTGGTCAGAACAGGTTTGGTCAGAACTGGTGGATTCAAAGATCAGGTTTACCTCAGAGAAACAACATCGTCAAGTGTTTCAAGTGCAACAATGAAGGTCACATAATCAGACAGTGTAGAGCTGAAATTCCAGAATACAAGAATAGGAACAGTGGCATGATCAGGTCCAAGGATCAAGGCATGGACAAGAACAGGGATGAGAACAAGAACAAGAACAATGACAAGAACAGGAATATGGACAAAGAGTTCAAGAGAAGGCCCGAAAAGGAAGTTATAGACGCTGATGATGATCAGTGCCTAATGGGAGTTTTACTCCCACCCCAGAATTAATCACCTCATCAGGAGGTGGGGGAGGGACTAAGCTAAGAGGCTCATTCTTAGTCTCGAGCCCCAAAGGTGACCCTTTGCCATTGATGACAAAGGGGGAGAGATATGAGTAAGGGGGAGAGCTTCAAAGTGAAGAGGAGAGCTTCAAGTTCGGGGGAGCAAAACTTCAAAGGAAGATTCTCAGTTGTGGGCACAGTTGGTCGGTTTTTAGCACGATTGGTTTCGAGTTTTGGCTCTTGAGAAGTGTTTTCAGTAAAGGTTTGCCATCAATGACAAAGGGGGAGATTGTTGGCAATTTTGGGTACTTTGGGTACATTGCCTTTGCTCAAGTGTATAAGTTGTCATTGATGTCAAGAAGCTCTTGAAGGAATTTGATTTGATGTCAAATAATTTGTTTTGATGAAGGTTACGGCATGACAGTTTCAAAGGTCTTTTGTAAACCCCAAGTTGGCAGGTTTAAAGATTACAGGTGGATGCATTAGTTTAATGCATTTGGGTCCAGGAGGAAGTATTTATTTAAATAATTAAAAACCTTGTTAAGGTTCCCTTTAATTATTTTTAAATAAATATTAAATTATTGTTTGCAATGGGTTCTCCTAACCCATGGCGCTATGTTTTAAGATTGTGGGCGCTAGCCAAGACCTCCGTCGACGTGTTAAACTCCTCGCCGACGTCAAGAGCTTATGGTAAAAATGCATATAAATCTCCCTCAATGAAAATCAAGAATCATCCCATCCGTATTTTGAAAAGAGTTGCTCACTGTGATTTCGTGATCCGCTGTTCGGATTTCTTCTCCGATTGTGTCTTCGCCATTTTCGTAAACCTGTTGTTCGACTGTGTCTTCGCCGTTTTCATGAATCCGCTGTTCATTTTTTTGTACTCGTCGTTTGTCGTAAATCCGTCGTAAGGTTTTCGTCTTCGTGTTCACGTCAGAAGAAAGGGAGGCACTATTGTTTTATTTAATCCCTAGCGTAGAAGGAACAAGGCTAACAACGTGAGGTTTAAACCTCATCGGGTGCCTTTGGTGCACCGATAGCGGCTAGGCTATTGGCGCGCTACCCGAACGGGAGGTTTCGCATTCGAATAACGTGAAAGGGTTTTTCATCGTGAAGTGGACACAGCGGGTGGTGTTAGAATTTGTGCGCAATTTCTCCATAGCACGATTTTTGATGTTGGCCAAGGTATTTTCGAAATTAATTTTTGCTAAGTGTATTTTGCGGATGGAGGAAGTTTATTAGAGGGAAAAACAGCTTAGGAGTTATAAGGAGTTTAAAGCTTGTTTTATTTTGATAAAAGATTCTTTTGAAGGTGTTGTTTGAAATATCTTATTGCATTCTTATGAGAGATAAATTTTATTTTTGATAAGACTATAAGGGAGAAATAAGGTGTATAAGGGATAAATTTTTCTTGTAATGTTGAGAGTGCTTTTGGTTGATTATGGAAATGAAAGCATGATGTTTTAAGGTTAAAATTGCTTCTTGTGTGAAGTTGTGAAACCTTAAGTGGGCAACTTTGAGATTGACATTTGCTTTCATTAAATTGGTAATAATCAAGCTATTCTTTACTTGGTTAAAGTGTTGGGCTTACTCCTTTGTTGATGATTTGAAAATTTGTTTTGTGCTATTGTGATTTGAGTTGGTGGATGCTTTTTGTTCAAACAATATTGGAGAGAAAAGGAGTTCTACTTGTTTCCTTTTCTAATGTTGATTGTGAAATGCTTCAAGGTTGTGTTTTGAGCTGAATGGTGTTGATTGAACCTTGTTTGATGAGCATTGTTGTTGAAGCCCTAATTGATGGTGAAAAGAACATGAGTATCATTGTTATGTGATTCTTTGCATAGTTGGCAATTGTTGGGGTTTCATGTTCTTGAAAGAAAGCATTCTATCCTATCCATTTTAGATATTGAGTTGAGTTTTCAGATTTGAGATTGAGTTTGAGCTGAGTTGATTTGAGTTGAGTTTTGAGATTGGGAGTTGAGTATAGAACATATTGAGTCTCTAACAATTCTCTTTATGCTTCTATGAGTTTGACAAATCACATTGGGTCTCTAACAATTCACCTTGTGATTTCCTACTAAGAAAGTTTTTTTTTTGGTGAGCTTGCTGAGTTTTGGACAGGTTTCGATGGGGACTTGTGAGCAGTTTTGGACAGGTTTCGATGGGGACTTGTGAGCAGATTTGGACAGGTCCTAGCAGAGGACTTGTGAGCTGAGTTTGATAGTTCTATCGGAGAACTTGAGGACAGAGGTGCACTGGTTCTTTGAGAAGAACCTGAGGATAGATTTGGCAAGTCTTTGAGAAGGCTTGTGTGCAGAGGATTGATTTGTTCAAGAGTTGGACAGATCTGATAGATAGAGGAAGACTTGTACTAGACCGACTGACTGTGTTTGGTACAAGTTGCTGAGCTGCTGTGGACGTGATCATAGAAGGCAGAGGTCTCTTAGGCTAAGCATTGAGGACAGGAGGTCTTCGGTGGAAAGGAGTTCCATGTGCTGGCAAGAGGTAGAGGCAGTTGATCTTCTGAGGGATCATTTCCAGAGTAGAGGGGAAGGTATCTCCTTTGAGCAGAGGCTCATAAATTTTGATTGGGGGAAGGTATCTCCTTTGGGCCGAGGCTCATAAACATTGTAATTGGGAAGGATTCCCAAAGAACTTTGAGATAACTTTTAGAGAAAAGTTTTGTGGACGTAGCCCAGCCATTTTGGGTGAACCACGTTAAAATTGGTGTCACTTTGTGGATGATATTGTGCATTGCTTTGATATTGCTTTGGGTATATTGCTTTACTATTTTGAAGTATAAAGGAAAAAGTAAAAAGAGGTCTTATACTATTCACCCCCCCTCTCAGTATAAGCTTGTGTTCTTCAGAAAACTCTCTCTCTCTCTCTCTTCAACTTGTTATTGCACATACACCTACAATACTATGCATTTACATGCACATATTTTTGAATATGTTACTAGTGACTTTCTATTCTTCTTCAACATGGGTTTTATCCCATGACTAAACTAGAAGTGTCCTTATGGTAACATTACCATCCTACCAGACTATATGGATAACAATCACTAGTGTAATAGAGTATTTTACTATTTACGAGGTTCACTGTGTTGTTTCTACATTAAATCATTGTCTTTCTTATCTTATGTGTGGTACCTTTCTTCTACCATACATAATATTTATCCAATATTTCTCATAATTTCTCTTTATAATTTGGGGATACTCTTACTACTACTCTTTATATTTCATCATAGATTTTGTTTTTTCTTATCTTCAATTTGATTATTTTGTCTCTCATACCCTATTAAAGGTACAAGACATCTAGGAATAAAATCTAGGACATCCATCTATTAATATTACTTTAACTATGAGCTTATAGATCCTCCTTGCACTATCCTATGATTTGGATGCATTATTGCTTCTACTCATTGCATCAACATCCCCCCGAAGCCACTTTGTAGTTTTTGGGATTTCTAGCTTTAACACTAGCTCTTGGATTTGGCTCTTTGGTTCCTTGCTCTATTACTTGCTTTGGATATTGGATATTCTTCTTTGATTTAAGATCTTGCCTTGGATTGGATAAAAGCCTTTGGGTATAGTTGTATATTTGTTTCCTTTAAGTTATCTACCTTTGAGTCTATTGTCTTTGTATTTTGTCTCTAGGTATACTACCTCTAGGTCCAGCACTAGGTCAGCTTCTTGGGCTACCACTAGGTTTGATTCTTGGGCTACCACTTGGATCACTACCTCAGTGTCTATATTTGAGTTTACCACTAGGTCTATTACCTCCAGGTTTTTCATTGGGTTTGTTGACTCTTATTTACTTGAGATATTTTTATCTTCCTTGGAGTAGAACTCAAACTTGAAGGATGACTAGATGAAGGAGATATTAAACATATTGAAGGACTTGGAGTAGAACTTAAGCTACTTCTTGGGATAGTAGAATAATATGAAGTACCTTGTTCTATATCCATAATTACTAGTTTTTCTTGTTGCATGCTTTGTTAGAATTATTGAGTTGTCTTAAATGTCAAGGTAGATATCTTCAAGGGTGATTTAATGTTGTCATTATCAAGGCATATATCTTCAAGGGTTATTTAATTATATGATTTAATATTTAAATGAAATATTTAAATATTAAAGTGGAATGTTTATATTTAAATCAAAGGATTTAACTATATTTTGAATAAAAGTTTAAATATTCAAATATTAAGAGAATGGCTGAAGCAGTTGCATTAACCAAAACACATACAATCCACAAAAATAGAGAAAATGCAAAAGTTTTTTGATATTCCTTGTTGAGGAGAATGGATCTTATAGAGACCAATACCATACAAATTCGAAATTCCCCCCCAAATACCTTGTTTTCCATTTTCCCGCCTAGAACAATCTATTTGAAATTTGAATTTTGGGGGCAAACTTCCTGAGGTCATAACTCATCGCTCGTTGCTTGAAACGACTATTGGTGCATGTTTTCAAAAAAATATTAAAGGGTTTTGCAGCCCAATATTGTGATCAGACATAATACTACCATATTTCAGCCCTTAAAAAGGCCTCTAAAGCCTTAAAAATTGACCTCCAAGTTTTACTAACAGGATTTTCACTAGTTTTGACAGGTAGAAGATCCTAAAATTTTCATCTCTCAAACTTCTCAGGATATTGGGATGATTCTTTTAGTGTTGGGTCTATTTATCCATCATCTAAAAAACTAAAAAAAAAATAGAAAAAAATGCAAAAAATACAAATATAGGTGATGCAATATCACTCTTACATCGATGGATGCTCCTGCATCAATGGATCAACTTGAGAATCATATAAAAGTAAATTTGAAATTCAAAAGCTTAATATGCATGGGCTGACATACTTGGGTGCAAATATTAAAGTCAAAACATATTAATACAAGGCCAATAATTCATTTTGAAGGAAGTAGATGCATCAGATATCCTTTGACATAAGAATGAGCAGTAAGTGGAAGATTAGGGAGGACATCCTGGAGATGAGCGCACGAACATTGAAGGAGGACGCTCGATGATGAAACAACGAACTAAAGTGAGCACACAAAAATAGGATCATAAACACGATTTGGAGTGGGTACAAGAAACTGTAGTAGGCCGTTAGTAGATCCATAAAATTTGGAGAGAAAGGCTGCTGGAAGACTAGCTTTCGAGAAGTCGATATGGTTTGGGAAGTTGAGAATGAAGGTTCAAATTTTTTGTAGAAGAGTGAATTTTGCTAAAGAATTTGAGAGTCATCATACTAGAAATATTTGTGAATCCAAATTCTCATGTCACGTGGAAAGGAAGTGGGCTCCTGGGGTAAATACAGTGAAAGAATCTTGAGAGTTTTAGTAGCTAAAGTGTAGCACGTAGAAGGAAACATTTTAGAAGAGCTCTACTGAAAATCATGCATCGTGGTGAAGTTTTGTGAAGAAATAATTGTAGGATCATGTTCTATATGTGAGGGAGAGTTGAGATCATGATTTTTTCTAGAGCGATTTGTAGAGCGGAGCAACTTTCGAGATTCCCACGGTTGGTGGGTGGTTGGTGGGTGTGGGTGGTTTAGCCCATGGTGTTGTGCCCATTGTATTCTAATACCACATAGTGGTTTAGGGTTGGAAGAGTTTGCTTTATATTTATTGTAATGTCCCATTTTAGGTCAAGGAAGTGAATAATAATATCAAGGAGGTGTGGCTCTTGTTTTGCTGGAGTAGCCCATATCGGGTGAACCAGGGTAAATATCGTGTGTTATATGTGCATTGTGTGTTGTCATTTCTTCTAAGTTGTTTATTTCTACATTATTTTTGGAATAAGTTTCTGTAAATATCTTCAAAAAATAGAAGGTTCAAATACATCATCATGCCCTTTAGCTTCAACGGTTGTGGTTATATCAGTTGGTTACAAGCCCATGTTTGGGTGTTGTAGGGCAAAAGTCTACAGGGTCAAATCTCCTCGATGGTTTTCTATGGTTTTTATGTGCAAGGTAAAGTTTTAATTAAATTTTATTAAAGGGAGATATAAGGAGTCATTTTGTTGTTGTAAAGTTTTATTTTGTAAGTTTTAAAAGGGAGATATAAGGAGTTATTTTTAATTAAAATTTATTATGAATGATAAGGGTTTAAAGTGTTTTATTTGATATTTAAATCAAGAAGGGAAAAAGAGAATTATTGAGGCATATTTGGAAGGCACATACAAAAGGAAAATCATTTTTTTAAGACAAATTTGGAAAGCATGTACAAAAGGAAGGTCATCACATTGAGGCAGATTTGGAGGGCACAAATTTGAAATAAGTTAAGGCATCAGATAATAGAGGAAGAGGATTAAGTGCACATATTCACTGAATCATTCAATTGAAAGGAAGGATAAATTTAGCCATCTCAAGATTAAGAAAAGGGTGCACTTGATAGTGGAAGAAAAATAAGGTATTAGTATCTCCAATTCAAACAAGCAAGTAAGTTATCTAATGCTATACTTGGGCTACCTTTAAAATATAATAAATGTGAAATATGTGGAAGTGACAGACTTAATGAATGTGAAGAACATATTGGCCATTTGAAGCTTTCTACAATAATACATATCATCCTCTATATTTTCCTAAAGTTAGAAGAATTATGGGTAGAAGATATTTGAATTGCTTTGAAGTTGAAGAAAGCAAACCCAAGAAAAGGTGAATAATTTGATGCCATTAGTGAGCAATATTTGGGAATAAATTTGAGCAGTGTTTGTGAGCAGATTTGAGAGCATATTTGAGTAGTATTTATGAGTAGATTTAGGAGCAAATTTGAGCAATGGTTGTGATCAATTTTGAAGTAGAACTAAGTGAGGTTGGTTCCTCAAGAGGATTGATGTCTCTTATGGGTTGATGCCATGAACTTACACTAGGGTATTTGTGTCTCCTATGGGTTGGTGCCCATGAAATTGCACTAGGGGATTGGTGTCTCCTATGGGTTGGTGCCCATGAACTTGTAGAAGGGGATTGGTGTCTCCTGTGGGTTGGTGCCCATGAACTTGAATAAGGGGATTGGTATCTCCTATGGATTGGTGTCCATGAACTTGTATAGGGTATTGGTGTCTCCTGTGGATTGGTGTCCATGAAATTGTATAGGGGATTGGTGTCTCCTATGGATTGGTGTCCATGAACTTGTATAGGAGATTTGTGTCTCTTGTGGGTTGGTGCCCATGAACTTGTATAGGGGATTGGTGTCTCCTGTAGGTTGGTGCCCATAAAATTTATTGAAGAAAAATATAAGCAATATTTTGTCATGATTTTCTCTCGAGAGGGTGTTTCCATGTAAAAGCATTGTCTCTTATGTGTATGGAAATTATACATTGATTTATTATTACATTCATATTATTTTTTTTATAATTTAGAAGGAAATTTTTTATCTTATACTATTCACCCCCCCTCTCAGTATAAGTTTGTATTATTCATACTTTTGTTCCATTTCCATACTTCATTTTTAGCAAAAATTACTTCACGGTTGACTATCAAGTTTTCTGCCACTAGATTATACAACCTATAACACTTTTTTTTGGACATCTATTAAGCAAGTAAAAAAACATGGATACTGCTTTAGCTTAAAAATATTTGTAAGACCCTTGGCCTTGAGCATGTTTCTTTCCATCTCTATGATTGTATATCTCTTATTCTCAGCTACCCCATTTTGCTAAATAATAGAGCTTATAGTCAATTGTATTTGAATACCATACTTCTTGCAAAAAATCTCAAAATTCATTAGATGTAAATTCTCCCCCTCTATATATATGTAGAGTCTTCAAGAAACAACTACTTTTCTTTTCTACATCCACTTTAAATTATTGAAAGATATAAAATATTTGATCTTTTATTTAATGAAATATATCTAAGTTCTCCAATTGTAGTCAGCAACAAAAATAATAATAAAACCACTTTTATTAAGTGATAAGGTCTACATTGGACCACAAATATTAGCATACACTAACTCAAGTGATGTATTTGCCCTCCATGCCTTTCTTGCTGGAAATTAATCTTGATGTTGCTTACCAAAAATACAACCTTCAAAAAATTGATCATCTCATTCAATAAATGGTATTTATCTCACTATTTGTTTCTAATATATTAATTTTAGTCCTAAAACATTTATATGTTCATACCTTGTATCATAACCAAGATTCGTCATTTAAGACTACTTTCAAATCTTGAGCTTCTTCGTATGCAAGTCCAAGAAGGAAACTCCTATTTTGTAGCATACTAAATTTTGATACAATCTGATTGATATCATTTTTCTTATAGATAAGACATTCATTGTTTTTAAAATAGCATAATATCCTTTTTCAATAAGTTATCCTATACTCAAAAAATTATGAGCTAATATAGGTACATATTAAAAATCACAAATAAACCTTATCTCACCTTGTTTTGTCTTAACTACAATGGTGTCTTTTTATTTGACCTAAAATTCCTTGTCGTCTCCAAGCCATACAACTATTTTTTTGTTCCTGTAGCACCCTAAAATTGGCACGGTTAAAACCTTAGTAAAAGATAAAAGATAAAAATTTGAATTTTAACCCCAAAACCGCTCCAAAACCACCTGTTACCCGTTTCCTCATTTTCCGTGCCATTTTTAGGATTTGTTTTGACCGTTGGACGATATCGTCGTAGATTAGACGCGATCGTCCCAGATCTGACGAAATCATCATGGACAGAACGTCCAGACGATTTTGTCCCAAAACCAAATTTTCATAATTAGCTTCTGTTTCAACAGCCTCTCCAACTTGGGCAGAAGCGCGTCTGCGCAGTTGGAGATTTCCCTGTTGGAGATCTCCCAGATTGGGATGATCCCCAACCTCCTAGCCTCCCCCTAATCCTATATAAACTAGGATTTTTCTAGTTTATCCCCCTGACTCCCCCTGATTTTGATTCCCCTGAACCCCTTAGCTGACGGATTTAGATCCTTATTCACTAGAGCATCCTCGTACTACTATCTGTATGCTGCATTTTGCATTTTCTTGTAGGAACTCTACTATTTTTCAGTCGAAGATAGCTCGGATCGTCGCAAACGATCTCGGACGATTACGGACGATTTTGTCGAGGAGCGCAGACGATCTCATACGATTGGAGGCGATCCTGACTGTAGTCCAGATTGGGGGCAATCCGAGTCCAGAGTTTGCATCTTCTTAACTTTCCTGCATTTTTCCATTATAATTCTGCATTATCTTAGGTTATTATGTTTATGCATCTTGGAGTTCACCTCATCTAGTATAAATGCATGATAAAATCAAAATAGATTGTGAAGTTGATGCTTGTCCTCTTTAATTACTATTTGGATCTATCATTCAGACAAATTTATAGTTATTTCTATCATTTCCCTTCGCTTCTGTAGTTGCATCTTGGGTATTTTGTATCTATTTTTGTGATTGCAGGTTTCTAACGAATTCGTCAGATATCAGACGATCCTGTCTGATCTCAGATGATTACGTATGAACTGAGGCGATCTGGACTGCTACAAAACTCAGAATCTTCATCAGACATCCGAAATCAGGTATGATCTGTCCTAATTTGCCTATTCTCTATGTTTAGCAACCATTTCTATTTTTTGTATCCATTTAAATCATTATTGGCATATAGAATAGTTTAGATTCATTTTGGCCAAACCTAGGAATTGAATGATTGAGTATAAAACGAACACATCAAACCCATTCCCAACCTAGGCATGGAAACTGCCACTCAAAAGTTTCTTGGTGAACCCACCATCCGTCGAAAATTCACCCTTATACTCCTCCCCCGAGAGGCGGGACCTTCAAAGGGCCTCTCAGTCCGAGGTATTGTCCCATCCTTCTCGCATCCCCCTTCCGGGCGCGGATCCTATAGCCTGAGGGTAAGGATGCGAAAAATTTGGAGCGATACATTTTGGTGAACCCGACGTGAAAACTAAAAACCTTTTGAAAACAATCCAAAAAAAAAAAAACATAAATGCATTTAGAATCAAAGATTGCATGTCATATTTAGATGGTAGATTATAATAAAAGACGAGCCGTCACCATTAATGTTGAAAATCAATTAGCAGCTATAGAGATTAATTCTTTGCTTAGAGTAGCTCCAACATATAGAGTCCCACCTTTATGGGACGAGCTTAATAGGAGATTGAATCTCATTTCATCTAGAGCAACCGAACTTAGGCAAATCAAGAGGTTTGTCCTAGATAGAATCCTGGATCCCGATCAAGTGACTTTGTATCATGAGCTTCGGAGAGCTTGCCATAGGTGGTTAGCAGATAAAAGAGCCCTTGTGTCTTCTCGAGTTGTATACCTTTGAGGAATACCTCGATAATGCAGCTGTAGTACATAAATTTTTGTCTCGTATAGAGGACCAAGAGGTCGTTCTTATGGATAGACAAAGATGGAATAGAGTCCCCAGAGCTGTGTTATATCGAGAGTATTGCCATGAGATTTATTTTTACAAGACAGAATCTGAAACAGATAATATTACTATAGCACACTTTATCAAGTTCCTGAAAAACCATTTCCAATTTGAAGAAGAGCATTTTATGACTCTTGATGAACTTGATCCTATCAATGACATTCATAAACTCTTTTTAGAAAACTAAGCTATTATTTTATTATTGTTATTTCTTGTATTTAGTGTGTTATTTGTTGTCTTTATAAGCATAAAATAAAAAAAAAAAAAAAAAAACAAAATCATAACAAAAAAATCAAAACATTTTATTTTTAAGCATTATAGTAGGTATATAATTAAAATATATACCTCCCAAATCTGTTGCAAATATATCAATATATATTTGCTAAAATCTAAGATTTAGACATAATGACTAGACTCAGGAATGGAAAACAAATTGAGGTAGAAGAAGATTGGTTAAGGAAAACAGAAAATAACCCAGATGTCCTTCCTGAAGACCCAATTCAGGAAGAAGGAACTCTAGACCAACAAGAAGAAGACTATGTTGATGCAAATGAACAAAGAGAAAATGTTAGGGAGGAAGAATCCTCATCTCCTAAAATATCTCCAGAAGGAGTTGTTACTTTTGAGAACATGGAACATTTCTGGAAGTTCCTCCATGATAATATGGGCACCCTTAATAGAGCAGTTCATATGGACAAAGATCAAATTAGTGACACTCAAGCAACCCTAGAAGACATATATCACACACGCACTAATCCTTTGTCCTTCGTTGATCAAGAGAGTGATCAAGCTGGACCGTCCAATTTGGACATGGCTACTATAATCCAAAACACGTGACAACAACAGAGTTACCCAACTACCTAGAGTGCCTGTTACTAAGCCAAGGGTTATTCCCACACAAAAGAAACCTTCATTCACTGCTCTATTTCGCCAAGCTATTGATCAATATACCTCAAATCAACAAAAGCCTAAAACAAAACCAAATGTTAATTTCCAACAATCTGGGATACAACATAATGCTACCACAAATCTTCTTCATAATACTCTTCCTACCAACCATTTGCATAACAACAATATAGCATCTAATCCTTATGTCCCGCCTTCCTACGCTCACAAATCCCATGCTCATGTACCACCGAACCAATATGGTGGGCAAACTGGTAATCTGGAAGCCATGGTGAAACAGTTAACCTCCCGTATGGACCAAATAGATCCCTATCATCCCTCGTACAATTATCGAGAGATGTGTAGTCAACCTCTAGATCCTATAGTTGTAGCACAACCATATCCCAAACACTTTCCTATGCCTGTCCTACCTATATATAAAGGAACCGAAGATCCCATAGAGCATCTTCGTATGTTTAGGATAGCATGTCATGATATATCACATGATGACTTGTTATTACTAAAAATGTTCCCAAAAAGTTTAGGAGGGATGGCATTGGAGTGGTATTATCAATTGCCCACTCATTCTTTGAGAAATTTCGAAGAGACCGCTGAGTCTTTTGTGCATCAATTTAGTGCCTATATTGAAAGGCATGTAACCATTAAAGATTTGTACAACCTAAAACAAGACAAAGATGAGTGTTTTGCTAGACTTCTTAGCTCGATGGAGGCAGTTGATAGGAAAATTACACTTTGTGTTACCTTATCGAGAAATGTTGGATATTTTTATCAATAATTTACAAGAACAACTATCCTATGAATTATCAATCGCTACCTTGACCACCTTCGATCAAGCTATAGACTTAGCCCGAAGAGTGGAAGACGCTCTCATTAGAAGAGGTCAGCTCAAAAAGAAAGATGATGAGAAAACATCCAGAAATCAATATAAAAATAAACAAGTTGTGGGTGATGGAGTCACTGATAGCGTAAACATTGCCAATGTTAATACTACGAAAACAATAGAGAAGTTCATATTGAAACCTCCTGATAAACCACCTCGAGAATTTACTAGGTTAAATCAACCTTTATCAACCATTCTCCCGCAACTATTAGCCCGAGGATTGATCCAATTACCAACTATCCGAGAACCTGATCCAACCATACCCGGATACAGAGCTGATTTACATTGTGATTTCCATAGAGGACCTGGACATGCTACCAACTCTTGTAAATGGTTAAAACATAAAATACAAGATTTAATTGATAACAATGAGATGGAGGTGCAAGCCTTTCAACCTAAACAAAATCCTACTAATAATGTTCAAAAGAACACCCCTCAAAGTCAGAATCCGAATGCCAATCAATCATTGGACATATTTCAACATCCTTTACCAAAGCATGGTAAAGAGGTGGCTAATCAAATTGAACATCATAATGTTCCCCCTCCTACCCGATATGTAGGAGCCATTAGTGGGCATTTACCTATTCACGATCTAGAAATATTTGACACAACTTTATCCATGGTTACGTCCAGACCCCTATATAATACTCGAACACCTGATCTTAGTGATGTAGAATCTGATACTGAAAGTGACATGGAAATCACCTCCAATCAATCGAATAGTTCTGAAAATGAATCAGATCCTATTCAACCCATCACAAATTCTATGGTTCCGGAAGAACCATTTCCTAGAAGAGTTACTACTCGACCCTCTTCTCATCAGTTCCTTTCTAATGAACAAGCCATAAACGCTAGACCGAGACCAATTCATCATCCTCAAAATAATATTGTAGGTACCATCGGAGTCGTTACTCGACAACAGGCTCAAAACTCTCAACGGGATCAAACTCAGAATGATGGATCAGCTCCATTTGTTTTGAAAAATCCCAATAAAGGGAATCATATGCCTAATGTTCAACCTAAGCCTCCGTATAATATTAATGAACAATTATCCAATACTACAGCTAGAATTTCCCTTTTGGACCTTTTAAGATCTTCTCCTACCCATAGGGATGAATTAATGCTCACATTAAGCCAAATGATGGTACCACAAAATATTCAGCCTGAAGCCATGACCAATACTATCATAACTCGAGAAGTTGACTGTATTGACTTTCGAGATAGAGATATACCACAACATAGTTTACATAAGGATAACCCTTTATATATTACTGCCCTAATTGGGGACGTAGCCATTAAACGCGTCTTGATTGATAATGGTTCATCTTTAAACATATGCACTTTTGACTTCTACCAAAGATTTGGCTTTAGAAGTGACGAAATGAAAAGAACGGATATGATCATAAAAGCCTTCAATGACGAGACACAAGAAACGTGTGGAGTCATTACTATACCCTTGCAAGTTGGTCCTAGAACCCTAGATATGACCGTGTTTATTGTACATTGCCCTGCATCATACAATATACTTTTGGGTCACCCTTGGATCAACGCGATGCGAGCGGTTCCATCCACTTTACATCAATGTGTTAAATTCAAATTTAAAAACCAGTTGGTTACCATTCATGGTGACCCTAGACCCTTTGATATGTGTGCTTTGGCAAAACCGGTTGGAGTTCAATTTTGCCCTGCTCTGTCATCCACACATCCTAATTCTCATCAACCATCTAAACGTGTGAAACACTCACCCATAACATCACCTACTTTTTCCCCATCAACTACACCTCTACATATAGCTCAACCACCTTCTGAACAAACCACATTAGGACCTCGAAAAGATCCCAGAACTACAACCAATGTTCCTTGTTTTACCCCTATAACTTCCACACCGATAGACTCATCCATCGATATCCCTATAACATCCCCATCCACTACAGGCATCCTTTCCACATCAGAAGATCTAGGAAATGTTCCTTCTACCTCTTATGCTCTTACTGATGAACTCTTACCCGATTTATCTAAAATTCTTATATCAGAAGAGATCAACACTGCCATGCAAGCTTCCCTTGTTTTAAATAAACTCCCACCTTCTCCTCGTACCTTGGGCCTCCCACAACCTATGGGAAGTATCTACCAAGTCGGGAGTTGTGCTTTTATTTATAAGGGATATGATTGGGGAAGAATACCCAGAAACATCAAGACACATTGTGATGGATATGCTCGATGCTATTTTGCTAATGAATATATTAAAGCTAAACCCATAATGCTTAAATTGGGCTATAAAGGGAAAGGTTTGGGACCTTTCCAAAATGGTATGAAAGAACCTTTTGAGGTAGAACCGTGGCCTGCCCGATGCGGTGTGGGCCTATTTCCTAGTAAAGGTCAACCCTTCCCATTTGAGGAGGATGACCATCTTACATGTTATCAAGATTATCTCGATAAACAAGATTCTTTGCTTTCAAAAAATAATCCCTTTACCTGTCATATGCTATCTCTCGCCTACCCTGAGATGATTGTCGAATCCGACGATGAGTTGGAAGGGGATATCTTCCATGATGTCTCCGTTGATGACTTGTTACATAACAAATTTTATTTTGATGGCTCTATACCTAGTATAGCCCACCTTGAGGCCTCGACTCCTCAAGACGAATTATCCAAGCTAACCTTGGAAGAATTACAAGAATTGGGTGTTTCACCCGCCCCACCTAATTTTGAGAGAGATTTACATATGGAAGTTGAAAACGGTATAAAAATTAACATTGGAACCGAACATAACCCTCACATAATCAATATTGGATCAGAATTAAGTCAAGAAAAACAAGATAAATACATTTCATTTCTTAAAGACTATGAAGATGTCTTTGCTTGGACATATGAAGACATGCCAGTGTCTGGAACCTTCTGTAGTTATGCATCATCTAGTAGTCCATCCGGATGCTAAACCTGTTAAACAAAAACTTAGAAAAATGCATCCTAAAGTGGCCTTACTAGTCAAAGCAGAACTAGAAAAACTGTTGAAGGTCATTTTTATACAAGCCATTGATTATGTTGAATGGATCTCAAATGTAGTTCCAGTAACTAAGAAAGAAGCCACTAAAGTTAGGGTTTGTACAGACTTCAGAGATATTAATGTTGCCTGCCCTAAAGATGATTTTCCTCTTCCTAACATGGATCAAATCATTGATTTTACTGCTGGAAGTGGAATGATATCCCTAATGGATGGATTTTTTGGTTATAATCAGATCAGGATAGCTCCTGAAGATCAGGCTAAAACAACCTTTATTACCCCTTGGGGAACCTTTTGTTGGAAAGTAATGCCATTTGGTTTAAAGAACGTAGGCGCAACCTATCAACGAGCCATGACTTATATCTTTCACGATATGATGCATGATATTCTACATGATTATGTAGATGATATTATAGCTCGTTCCATCAAAGAAGATGATCATTTAAATGACTTGAGAAAAGTATTTGATCGGTTAAGGGAGTATCTTATCCGATTGAATCCAGCCAAATGTATATTCGGAGTTAAGTCCGATAAATTATTGGGGGTTATCGTTTCTTTACGTGGCATTGAAATTGACCCTCTCAAGATCACGGCTATCACTGATATGCCCGCACCCACCAATATATCAGAATTACGAAGTTTACAAGGTAAGCTTCAAGCTATTCGCCGCTTTATTGATAAGTTGGCAGATAAAACCGGACCCTTTCTTAAACTTCTTAAGAAATATGTCTCTTTTCATTGGGACGACAAATGTCAGGAAGCATTTGAACTCCTCAAGCAATATCTCCTCCAACCATCGGTGCTTTCCCCACCTAGATCTGATCGTCCATTTATTTTGTACATTTTTGCTTTCGATTTTGCCTTAGGAGCTATGTTAGCTCAGCTTGACGATGAGAAGAAAGAACGTGCTAATTATTACATCAGTAGAACCTTAATCAGTTATGAAACTCGCTATACCATATTAGAGAAGTTATGTCTTGCAGTCGTATTTTCTACACAAAAACTATGACATTATATGCTCAGTCAGAAAATGTATGTTATTGCCAAATTTGACCCTTTGCGATATCTTATGAGTCGATCGTATTTATCTGGTCGCACAGCCAAGTGGGTTCTTGCGCTAAGCGAGTTTGAACTCACGTTTATAGGACATAAGTCTGTTAAAGGTCAAATCATAGCAGATCAATTAGCTGCTGCACCCTTAGAGTCTACCCATCCCCTCATCATTGAGTTTCTCGATGAATGCCTTAAATTAGAGGTAGACCATCCTAAACAATGGTCCCTATACTTTGACGGAGCCCGATGTATGAGTGGGGCTGGTGTAGGTATTATTTTAATATCTTCACAAAAACATCTTATACCTCTGTCCTTTAAATTAATGTTTGCTTGCACTAATAATACTGCTGAATATGAGGCTCTAATCCTTGGATTACGAGCAGCTTTGGCATTGAAAATTAAAAATTTGTTAGTTTTTGGTGATTCCCAACTTGTCATAAATCAAATCAATGATGTTTATCAGACTAGAGATGATAAATTATGCCCATATAAAACATATGTTTTGCAATTATTATCCTTATTTGATCAAGTTACTTTGGAAGCTATTCCTCGAACTAGCAATCGTGCGGTTGACGCTATGGTTATAGCTGCATCTCTTTTGCCCTTGGAGTTAGATGATGAATATGCTACCATCATTATTCATTGACTCTAGGAACCCGCTTCAAGCAAATCATGCTTAGAACCTTTGGATGTGTTTCTAATCAATGAAACTACTCCCGAACCATGGTACACTGATATATTTAATTTTTTGCAAAATGGAACCTTCCCTGATGGTTATACTAGCAACCAGCGCCGATTATTACGTAGACGAGCAAGTCGCTTCGTAATTATTGGTAATACCTTGTATAGGAGATCTTTTGAAGGCATATTATTAAGATGTTTGAATCTAGAAGAATCTAGATCAGCTTTGAGTGAAGCCCACGATGGATCTTGTGGAGGACACTTTAGTGGTAACGCCATTGCTAAGAAGCTCCTTCGGATAGGATATTTTTGGCCTACCATGGAGAATGATGCACATGATTATGTGCGCCATTGCGACAAGTGCTAGAAACATGCTGACCTTGTCCATGCACTTGCACAAGAGCTGTAGGCTATTTCATCTCCTTGGCCCTTTTCAAAATGGGGCTTAGATATCATTGGGAAAATCAACCCTGTGTCATCTGATGGACACAAATTTATCATAACCGCTATGGAGTATTTCACAAAATGGGTTGAAGCTATGCCTTTAGCTTCTTGTACTGGAACACAAGTTTCCAAATTTATTTTTAATCAAATTATTTGTAGGTTTGGAATTCCTGCCAATCTCATCTCAGATAATGGAACTTGTTTCAAAAATAAAGATGTCAAAAAATTATGTCAAAAATATAAAATTCAACATCGTTGGTCCACTCCCTATTATCCTCGGGGTAATGGCCAAGCAGAAGCATCTAATAAAACATTAATCAAATTTCTCAAAAGATCGATCAATAAATCTGGTCGAGATTGGCACATCCAATTATATCCTGCTTTGTGGGCCTATCGAACTAGTGTTCGCACCCCCACTGGAACTTCACCTTTCATTTTGGTTTATGGCGCTGAAGCTATTTTTCCCTTTGAATTAGAAGTTCCTTCTTTGGCTCTACTACTTCAAGATACTGAAGTAGGGGATGAATATCGTGCTGGCAGATTTAGTCAGCTAGAACTTTTAGATGAAAAGCGCATCAATGCTTTGGAGCATCTTCGTGCCTACCAAAACAAGCTTAAGAGAGCATATCTCAAGAAAGTTCATCCTCGATCCTTTGAGATCGATGACCTTGTCTTAAAAGAAAATAAAAAAAATACTAATGCTACTAAAGACCTTAAAGGTAAATTCGAGCCCAACTGGCTTGGACCATATGTCATCATGGCTAAATTTGGATCGGGAGCATACAAATTATCTACCTTAGATGGTAAAGAACTTAAAGAACCTATGAACATTATGCATCTCAAACGCTACTATGCATAAAATCTGGTCATTTCATCATTGTATATATTGTTATTTTGCATATTGTTTCATTTTAGTCATATATATAAAAAAAAAATAATCACATTGTATTTCTTTCAATTCATCAATTAAAATCAAATACAAAAACATCAAAATTGTCAAAATCTTCAAAAACATATTTTATTATACTTGTCAATTCTTGGAGTTTGGCAGTTATATTTTCAATTATTTTGGATAAATGAGCATTTATTTGGAATCCCACACTTTCACACTCACATGAATAAATATCTTGATTTTATTTGGTATGATTATTAATCTCTCTTATATCAAAGTCCACATTGGCATTAAATAAAGTTTTGAGCATAGAGAACTGATCTTGTTATTTACTTGAACCAAGTATATCTTTTCACATTAAAATGATTTCATTGCAAATTCAATATGATGCTACATAGTAGACGTGGTTTCTTGAGCGAAAAGTTTCCCCTGCTATCCTATCATGCACATGGTCTAGAATCTTTGAGAATTGACAAAAGGACAAGCTCACCCCTACCCAGAATAAAAATCCCTTGCTCTACAGCCAATCCGAGCAAGTATCCCTAGCATAGGAAGAAAAAGAAAAGTTCAAGAAAAAGAGAAAAAGAAAAATGTTATTTTGTATCATCACAACAATGTTTCAGCATTATCTCAAATATCAAGCAAAAATACAAAAAAATAAAAAGAGCAAAAGAGAAAAGCAAAAGCAAAATGCAATAAAATCCTTTCCCTACCCCTTGAAAAGAAAATAAGGGTGAATGAGCTTGAATCCCTGGAATTCTCAATTATTCAAAAACTGTGAGGTAAGCCCCATAACAGGTGGTTTGTGCCCAACCCGCTTGGCCTTGGGTAATTCCTAGCGTGGTGATATGTCTGTCACATTAGCGACCTTCTTTTGTATAGACCTATGTCGGCTTATGGATTAGCTAGCTCTTGATAACCTAACTTGCACAATAGTCTGGTACGGTTATATGCATATAAATCATGGTTAACGAACATTCATTTGGTTAAGGCAAATTGCTTGTATCAAATTATCTTGCTCAAAATTGGTGAATGAACAATACAATTGCACACACATTTGTATTTGAGAGATTTTGTATCATTATGATAAATCAAGATCGGTAATGAACTCACATTTGCACATGAGGATCCCTTATAAACCTACATTTGTTTTTGAGATAATTTAAAATATTTCTGTAATTCTTTTCGTAACAATTTTATCCTCTTATTTCAGAATTTTGTTTTGTATAAAAACAATTATATACATTGTGTCACAAAATTGCAAAACGATTTCAAACAACATGTTCATCATATTATTATTTTTTGTTTATCAAAAATCAAAAATCAAAAAATCAATCATGCAATAAAACTAAAATATCTATTTCATCTTTGGATTTCGCGATGATGGTATAAGTCTATACCTATAAATTCTATGCCTAGCGCAAACCATTGTTCTAATTTTATTTTCCCATCCATTTTAAAAACACATATGGCTTACATCATTATGTTACACAATTGTGCTTCAAAACGAACGAACACTTATTCTATTTCATGTCATTATGTCAAACATTCCATCTTGCAACCATGGTATAATTTCTAAGGAATTATTCAAAAATTTATCACACTTAGGAATTTATGCCTAGCAAAAATCACTTTTAAATATATTTCATGCATAATTTTGTGAAAAATCTGAAAACAAATCATCACCATCATCATTTTCATCATCACAACACCAAGTCTTAAGACAGTCTCTTAAGCACTCTTTTACTTTTAGCAATATTTCTATACTAGGATTAGCTTGACGACCTAGCGAGCGGCGACTCCATGAAACGGTCTATAACAACGACAATGTCCTTTGAAATTATTGTTAGAAGTCCCTTTTATTTTCATCAAATCACACCAAAACAACCAATTTATGCACATCAGATTATTTCATTTACAATTTTATGGCATGACATAACATTATAATTTATTTCCAATGACATAATTACATGAATCAACAAATTCAAAACTTAAAGCATCATAATACAACATATACACAAGTCATATCATCAAAAAGATAATATATATATATATATATATATATATCAATGAATTATATACATCATCTGGATTGGTATGCCACAATCCATACTCTGGCATACTCAATCCCCTCAAAAGTAATAATAATATAATCTGCACTCTGCAGTAGCTAGCCTCGAGAAGCCCTCGAGCTCTCAGCCTCATCTCCTCCCCCACCCTGACGTGGAGGAGGTGGTCCCATAGAGGTCCGGGCCGTATCTCGGGTCCTCATCGTCGATCGTGAGGATGTCCTCGTCGATCCCATCCTGATTGGTTTCACAATATTGGCTGGCAGTTGTACCCTCTGGCCCTCTGGAACCAGCTGGAAGTATACCCCCTGGTAGAATGTGGTTTGCATCATAGACCGCACTAGCTCATCCCTACTCGCCCCTCCACTCCGTGCCCCTGAGCCGTGTAGTCTCATCCTGCAGTGTCTGTACTTGAGCCCTGAGCTGAGTAGCCTCGTCCTACAGTGACTACACCTGAGCTCGGAGGTGGGCAGCCTCAGCCCGAAGAGCCATCGTCTCGCTGCTCTCCCCTACCTCGACACCCTTGCCCTTATCGAGCGATGGTGGTCTCTCCTCTCTACTATGAAGGGAGTCTCTCCTCCCTCTGCCCTATCTCCCATGGCCTCTGCGGAGCCTGACCCATCCACTGGCATCTCTCCTATGGGGACCACCACTGCTCTCTCCTGTCGTGACCCCGCACTGCCTCAATGGCAGCCTGGCGCCGCCTCCCCATCTGGCACACCATGGCGTGCACTGGACCCTACACCCTCATCATCCGAGGAGGGTGGATGCCTACGTACCAGGCATCATAGCCATCTGCAACCCTAACATCATCACCATCCACTGGCTGGATGGGGGCATCATCCGCGTCCTGACTCTAGAATCGTTGCATGTCTGGAGCCCCGCTCAGCGTAGTACTATCTCGAATAGTCTGGGAGTACTCGTAATCCTTGAGAGAAGGGATCCCCTACTGTAGACCGAACTACCATAGTACCCGATCGTAGCGGTGGAGCTCTACCTCTCCCCGCTCCATCCTCATCCAGCAGACTCGCCTGATGCGAGCCAGCTCCTGCCCATCCTCTGCCCACCTAGGGTGCTCTCGCCATGGCCTCTAGGTGATCTGGTCTGGGATGAGGTCGTCCAGCAACCTCCGAGACATCGATAGATCTATCCACCATTGTGACCCTCTCTGTAGCCACCAATAGTAAACCCGGGGTCTCTCTCGGTCAACCCCTGTCAGTGGGAGCCCTACCGGCCTTCGCACCGCAATGTGCTCCCAACACCAAACCTATAGCAACGATGTCAAGACCAGACATCGACCTCCCTTGTATACGACCCCATGCAGGATCCTATACAAGCGGCAGAGTACAAAGCTGCCCCATGCAAACCTGTACCCGTGGTCTCTCATGTCGCAAACTATATCTGAGAGGAGCCATGGTAGCCTGCACCCACTCTGGTGGCACAACAGTAAGCCACCTACCACCCCTACCAAAACTCGAGTCAGCCTAGATGCCCCAGGCATCTATCGTAGAGACTCGATGTTCACCCCGCCCTTCTCCAGGGTGAAGCTCGGGTCTCCAGTCAACCTCATCATCGCCTAGCCTTGATTGGCCGTAGGCGTCATGAGCCATCCCTGTATGGGGATCCTCATGATCCTCCATACGTCCTCTAGTGTGGGAGCCATCTCCCCTATCGATAGCCAAAAATAGGATGACCCCGGATACCATCTCTCTGCTAGGGCTGTCAGTAGCCCCATGTCAGTCGGTACTTGTGGCATCTCTGCCACATGTTGTAGCCCGACCTATCCTAGTCGGTCATGCTCTGCCTGGTCAAGCGTGGCTATGTCATCTCTTAGTCCATCGTATTTCCATTCTCGGCTCTTTAGTAATCCTCTCTGCAAAACAAACAATAACAACAAAATTTATTAATAACCAATCATTAAAATCAAATTAAACACATTTTAAAATCAAGTTAAAGATGCTATCATCCACCATCGGATGATATCGTCCCAAATTGGGCAAAATCATCCTTTGTTAGGACTAAATCATCTTCGATTTCACAACTTGGGGATCATCCCTTGTTGAACGAGATAGTTCGAACGTCGTCGACGGCCTAAAAACGGCCGCGATGCCCCAAATAATCAAAATTTAAATCCACAAATTGCACAAAGCAAAATCAAACCTAATCTACTAGGATTAGATCCTTACCCGTAGCCCGCACCGGACCTCTGTCGCTCTGTGCGCTGTCTCCACCATTTTTTTTCTCTCTGCAGAGCTCTGGAACAGTAAAGATGAACAGTAAAAATGAATTAGGGTTTTACCCTATTTTCTTAATTTTATTTAAAAAATCAACATTTTAATTTTTGCCTTTTCGTGTTTTTACCTCAAACGTTCGATTTGGGTAAAAACACGGAGGGGGCACCATAGTCAGTAGTTGTACGATTCGACCAAGAATCGTCGTCTAAAAAATTGAGTACATTTTTGCTTTCTCGTAAAACGGGAAAAACTCGTCTTTAACGCATTTTCTTCAGAAAATTCGCTAAAGAGGGGGCAAAATGTAGCACCCTAAAATTGGCACGGTTAAAACCTTAGTAAAAGATAAAAGATAAAAATTTGAATTTTAACCCCAAAACCGCTCCAAAACCGCCTATTACCCGTTTCCTCATTTTTCGTGCCATTTTTAGGATTTGTTTTGACCGTTGGACGATATCGTCGTAGATTAGACGCGATCGTCCCAGATCTGACGAAATCGTCATGGACAGAACGTCCAGACGATTTTGTCCCAAAACCAAATTTTCATAATTAGCTTCTGTTTCAACAACCTCTCCAACTTGGGCAGAAGCGCGTCTGCATACTTGGAGATTTCCCTGTTGGAGATCTCCTAGATTGGGATGATCCCCAACCTCCTAGCCTCCCCCTAATCCTATATAAACTAGGATTTTTCTAGTTTATCCCCCCGACTCCCCCTGATTCTGATTCCCCTGAACCCCTTAGCTGATGGATTTAGATCCTTATTCACTAGAGCATCCTCGTACTACTGTCTGTATGCTGCATTTTGCATTTTCTTGCAGGAACTCTACTATTTTTCAGTCGAAGATAGCTCGGATCATCGCAAACGATCTCGAATGATTACGGACGATTTTGTCGAGGAGCGTAGACGATCTCATACGATTGGAGGTGATCCTGACTGTAGTCTAGATTGGGGGCAATCCGAGTCCAGAGTTTGCATCTTCTTAACTTTCCTACATTTTTCCATTATAATTCTGCATTATCTTAGGTTATTATGTTTATGCATCTTGGAGTTCACCTCATCTAGTATAAATGCATGATAAAATCAAAATAGATTGTGAAGTTGATGCTTGTCCTCTTTAATTACTGTTTGGATCTGTCATTCAGACAAATTTATAGTTATTTCTATCATTTCCCTTCGCTTCTGTAGTTGCATCTTGGGTATTTTGTATCTATTTCTGTGATTGCAGGTTTCTGACGAATTCGTCTGATGAATTCATCAGATATCAGACGATCCTGTCTGATCTCAGACGATTACGTATGAACTGAGGCGATCTGGACTGCTACAAAACTCAGAATCTTCATCAGACATCCGAAATCAGGTATGATCTGTCCTAATTTGCCTATTCTCTGTGTTTAGCAACCATTTCTATTTTTTGTATCCATTTAAATCATTATTGGCATATAGAATAGTTTAGATTCATTTTGGCCAAACCTAGGAATTGAATGATTGAGTATAAAACGAACACATCAAACCCATTCCCAACCTAGGCATGGAAATTGCCACTCAAAAGTTTCCTGGTGAACCCACCATCCGTCAAAAATTCACCCTTATACTCCTCCCCCGAGAGGCGGGACCTTCAAAGGGCCTCTCAGTCCGAGGTATTGTCCCATCCTTCTCGCATCCCCCTTCTGGGCGCGGATCCTATAGTCTGAGGGTAAGGATGCAAAAAATTTGGAGCGATACAGCTTCCCTATCATGTGATTGCTATAACCAATCTTTAAAAACCATACTTCTTTAGAGATTTATTTTGTAACATAAGAAGAAAAAAAATAAAATGCTTTGTTCTTCTTTTCCTTCAAAAAATTAACATGTTGTTTATGTATTTTCCAACAATCATGTGCATAATGACCAAATATTTTGTAATAATAAAATTAAATATGTGATTTGTTAAGGTTTTTATTACCTCTTTCATAGTGACTACTACCTCTTCCTTTTTTTCTATTATTGTTGCCTCTTCTCAGTCCATTGCTACTTCCTCTACTTGCATGCCCTCCTCATCTAAATTTTTATTTTCACTTATAAGATCATATTTTTTTCTTATTCCTTGAAATATGAAACTTTGATTGAATAACTTGTTCAATAAACTTTTAGTGGATCTATTCATTTTTTGCTTGTGAGTTTGAAGAGATCCTATAAGCTCATTAATTGATAATAGAGTTAGACCCTTTGATTCTTCAATAGTAATCACAAAAGGATCAAAACATGGAGGGAGGATTTTAAAAACAAATCTACAACTTTTTTATTTGAATTCTCTCCATTAGATCTAATTTGATTTATTAAACCCATCACTCAAGTAAAACAATTGCATATATTTAGAGTCTTTTATGAAAATAATTTCAAAATATCTTCAAAGTGTTTGAATTATCTTGAATTTTATCTTTTCTATTCTTTGATATCCATTCTATAGTAGATCCCATGCCTCTTTTGATTTTATTTTTGTAGTAATTCTTGTAAAAATTGACTTAGGTACCACTTGAATAAAAAAAGGGTTTTTGAATCCTTTATGTTCTCCTTTAATTGGTCTCATTGCACTTGATGCGAAGTGGCAAGAGCTTGTGCATCTATAGATTATATGTCATCATTATCAACCAAATCCCACAAATCTTGAGAAATAAATAGTGTCTTCATCTTAATGCTCCAAAAATCATAGTTATCCCCCTCAAATAGAGGAATATAAGGCTGAGTAATATTTAGATTCTTGCTACTAGTGGTTATTGTTGAACAAGGTATAGCAAGAGTATTGTCATTGTTGTCAACACAGACAACAATTGATGCAGTTGAAGCAATGGACAAGAATTCTGAAGTCAGTCAGATCAAGTACAGTAAATTTGCAAGAAAACAGAAGTCACCAAGATTCAAAAAATTGCAGAAAAGACCAAGTAAGAAAACTGTCGCGATATCGCGACAAGTTTTCTGTCGCGATATCGCGACAGGTTGAGAGGTCCGTTAGCAGAAAGAAAAATTGTCACGATTTCGTGACATAACCGAGGAGAGAGAAAATGCACGCCAAATGGTCGCGATTTTGCGACATGTCCGAGGAGAGAGAAAATGCAAGCAAATTTGTCGTGATTTCGTGACATGTGTGCAGAGAAGGAAGCAAGGTGAAAAGATGTCATGATTTCGTGACATGTTGAAGGAAAATGCACTAAGTCAAGGAAGTGTAGCGATTTTGCTACAAGTTTGAAAGTCAAGGCGAAAGAGTGCAGCGATTTCGCTGCATGTTGAAATGAAGGGCAAAGAAGGTGTAGCGATTTCGCTACAAGTTTGAAAGTCAAGGCGAAAGAGTGCAGCGATTTCGTTGCATGTTGAAATGAAGGGCAAAGAAGGTGTAGCGATTTCGCTACAAGTGAAAAAGCACAAACAAGAAGGTGTAGCGATTTCGCTGCATGACAAAATGCATGGAAACAAAGGTGTAGTGATTTCGCTACCATTCAAAGTTGCAAAAATTAAAGATGTAACAAGTTAAAAGCACAAGGCACAAAGTTGTAGCGATTTCGCTACTGCATGAAGCAAAGAGTGTACGGAAGCCCAAAGTGTCGCGATTTCGCGACATGTTCCATTTTCGCTGAAGTTTGCAAGGAGGATTGTACGGAAGCCCAAAGTGTCACGATTTCATGACATGTTCCATTTTCGCTGTTGCTGGCAAAGGAGAGTGTACGGAAGCCAGAAGCGTCGCGATTTCACGACAAGAAGGATGATGATGTCAGCAAAATCCGGAAGCATCACGATTTCATGACAAGAATGATGATGACATCAGCAAAAGCCGAAAGCGTCGTGATTTCGTGACAAGAATGATGATGACATCAGCAAAGTCAGAAAGTGTCACGATTTCGCGACAGGGTGCAAGGAAAGCTGCTGGAAGCCGAAAGTGTCACGATTTCGTGACAACATACAGGATGACGTCAGCAAAAGTTCTAAGTGTCGCGATATCACGACATGAACAGAGGGAAAGCTTTCAAAGCCAAAATGGTCATGATTTCGTGATAGCAAGGGCATGAAGTGTACGACTTCAAAAAGTGTCGTGATATCGTTACAGGTAACAGTCTGGCAGGTAAAACCCGCAGGAGCATGCAAGGTGACACGTGTCGGAAAAAGCATACAAAAAATCATGCAGCCTGTTATGTAAAAAGTAACTGATGTCAGATCGATAGTTACACGTTGACAGGTGTCGGACATGCATGGGAACAAATGTATATTCTTGATTGAAAAAGCATTCGATGCATCACATATGCAGTTTCGAAAAAGCATTCGAAAAGTCGTATTTGAAGAAATTGAAAAGCCGTATTTGAAGAAATTGAATAGTCGAATATGAAGGATCAAAAAAGCTTTCAAAAAGATGTATTTGCAGCATTTAAAACAGCCGTATTACAAGGAATTGAATCACCGTATTACAGGGTTTCGAACAGTCGAAGTGCATGGAATCGAACAGCTGTATTGCATGGATTCAACAGCCATATTGCAGGGTTTCGAACAGTCGAAGTGCATGGAATTGAACAGTCGTATTGCATGGATTCGAACAGTCAGAGTATGTGATTCGACTGCATGTAGGATTGATAGGTTATAAAAGAATAGTCATACAAAGAAGATGTTGCTGCTGTTAGAGAGAAATTGTTGTAAAAGGAGGGTTAGAAAAGAGTCAAGAGAAAAATTAGCAGAGCCGTGAGAGTGTGCAGAGTTGGGTTAATTGTAGACCAGTCAGGGTCATGCATGAAGTGAAGACATTTTTATGTCATTCTAAATTGATCAGAATTGCAGTCCAAGTTGGTGCTTGGTACTAGGAGTTGGTGCTCCATCTGTTGCAGTAGAAAATTAAGGGGTTGGTGCTCCTTCCAAGAGATGCTGGTAAAGTATTTGTAAAATTGATATTTTGCAAAGACTGGATTTGGATTGAAGTCCAAGCAGTCATTTTTGAGGAGTAGCCAAATTGGTGAACCTCGGTATATTGAGTGTTGTGGTGTGCTCTCTTGTTCAATCTGTTTTTCTTGTTTTCAAGTTCTCTTTATTTCATATTAAATGCTGTAGATATAAAAATTAATAGCTACACTGATTCACCCCCCCCTATCAGTGTCATTGTGTGAATATCAGTTATATTAAACTATTACTGTTGTTGCTACTAGTGCAATAAGATCTAAACTACTACTATTGTTATATTCTTTTACTACTGGTATGTTTTTGCAATATATTTTTTCGTTGTTCTTGCACTTTCTTTTTCTTTTGTTGTTTCTTTCTCTACTACAACCTTCTCTATCCTCTCCTCATAGACAAACCTAGCTCTGATTAAAAATGTAGAAGTTGATTGCTTTAGAACCAATTTCTAGTTTACAAAGAAGAAAAAGATATGTGCATAACATAAAATATAAGACATATATTTCTCATGCAAAAGATATAATTTTCTATTATAATACATATTCGTTATAAAATAGACCCAATAATATTCATAGAATAAATTCCATATGATTACAATAATTCTCAAATTATTGCACACATATAACACTTGAGATATTATTGATAAAAATATATAATAGCATGCATAAAGAAATGCTAATTTGATAACTTTTACAATACATTATCACCAATACATAGTTTCATAAGACTCTTCATATGCATTTTTCTTGACCTTCTCTCTTCTCTCATAATGAAAAAGGCACTCATAATTACCTAAATCTCACATTACAACTCGCACAAGTCTTCACCTCCTAACTATACACCTCACTCACACTCTTCACTTGCACACTTGACACATCTTCACACTCCACAACATGACATATACTATTAACCTAAATATTAAACTCACACCCTAAATATTAGCCATTTTATAAACTAATAATCATACTTCCTAAACTATTGCATGACCAAATAATATAATATCACCAACACCCACCCTCTATTATATTATTTGGTAATAAAAATAATTTTACGGAAATTTGTAGTCAATTCACAAACATTGTCATAATACTCTTGTGTGGACCACTAAATGATGTCTTTTGTATTAATAGTATTACCAGTGCTTCAAAATTCTAAGAACATGATATTTCTTGATCGATAAATATTGTAGCCAATGTTTTTTTTTTGGGCATGTAATTCACTATGAAGCCCAAAAAACCTCTCCTATTTGCTACCACCAAATCCTTCATAGAGGAAACTGTACTCTGATTCTCAAGATGAAGAAACAAGGTTATGAAGCACTCATTACCTAATAATTTTCCATTAGCCAAATAAATCCAAGTTGAATTATTAAAGTCAATATTCTTCATGTATTTTTTCTATTCCAATGTCTTTATGATAAAGTTGGTAAGAATAAAAACTAAAAACAACTCACCTTGAACTGTGTTGCTTTAATAGATTGAGCTAAATCTCCATGTCACACATCAAAATAGCCACATGCATTAGTATTAATTTAGTTACATTGTTGCCTTTATTTTCTACACTCTTAATCTTGTCATTTAATTCAAAAACTTCAAATCTTGTGTTGTGATGTTATCTACATGAGCCTCAACATTCATTCGATATTCCATTAGTTTGCTATATTCCAAAGAACATGGTTTGTCATAGATATTCTCTTTTAAACTATGTGTAATGAGATAATACTTTGCTTTTCAAATAATTTTTTGCATGATAGTTCCCAAGTTTGTTTCCACTTATTTCATTAACAACACAGGTTTCATCCATATCATTATCAAGGCACCTTGCTTTTTGATATTGTAGCTTGTATCCAAGCTTCTATAGATATCCTTGAGTCTCCTTATAAAACTACTTTACATGATCATATTTCACATCCTGAACCATCTGAAGAAAGCCTTCCACACAATTGTTCTTCAAAAATTTAAGCTTTTCTCATTGAATCCTTTCAACCTTCTTGTAATATGTATTGCCTTTTATTATATGGAATTCCTTGAAACTTCTATATCATTCTATCTTAATCTTATACAAGTCCTCCATTTTTTTATGAGCTTCTATATCATTAAGGAATTCATTTTGCATTTATCTAATTTGTCTTTGGTGTTTCTCTTTCATTTTCATCTCAAGCCTTTCTAATTGCTTCATATACCTTCCTGGCCTATTTTCCTTTCACTATAATATCATGTATGTTCATGTTAGCTATTGTTACGTCAAATATTGCAAAAATCTAAAAGTGTATTTTTATTCATTTCAGCTTTGTCTTATTCCATTTTCTTCTACCAATCTTGCTATTTTATACCATGTTCAATATTTGTAGATTTTGGTAATATAATGTCTCCTACTTCATATTTATTGCATGCAAACACAATAATTTCTAGGTTCATTGTAATAGTGTTATTCAATTTTGTTGCACCATATTTAGGCACTCCAAACTCATTCAACACAACACTCCTTCCCCCCACTTTTCTTCCAATGCAACAAGAAGTCATTTCTTTCCAAGCTTTAATACTATATTTAATCCAATACAACACTTTCTAAGTTTTTGTAGGTCCAAGGTAAGTTCTCAATATGAAATTGAACATTAGCTTAGGCAATAGATTGCCCAAAATATATATAACAAATAATAATCAACTAATCTAGTCTATCTCGCTAACCAACATGGTAGGAGAGACGTGTAGCTAACTACTAACCTAGGTAGAGAGTTCTAACCATAAAACTAACCTAAATATCTAACATAGGATATTTAGGTACTTACCTAGTTTAACCATGAGGAAAATATCTCATGGTAATTACATAATTACATAGAAAAGTAAATGTAATAACCCCATGTAGTGTAATGCAATACACTACCTTATTTTACCCTAACATCCCCCATTTATTACATTACTTTGATATACAAATTTTGCTTTGAAACAGTTGAAATTTGACACATCCAAGTGCCTTTGTAAAAATATATGCAACTTGTTCATTGATGGGAATGTGTTGGAGCTTGATTCTATGCTTAGGAACTTCATCACGAATGAAATGACAATCTGTATCAATATGCTTAGTTCGTTCATGATGCACTAGATTCTTGACCAAGTTCAAAACACCTGAGTTGTCACAAAACATGTGAATGGGAAGTTTCTTTGGTAGGCCCATGGTAGCCAAGATGCGACTTAGCCATATCGCTTCACACATAGCTCCACGTGCAGCACAATATTCTGCCTCAATTGAAGATAAAGCAACTACCTGTTGCTTTTTACTATGCCAGGACCAAATCCAAGATGAAAAACATAGCCTGAGGTTGATTTTATGTCATCTATGGATCCAGCATAATTAGAGTCAGTGTAACTCTGTAAGAAGAATGAGTTATTCTTCTTATACTCTAGACCATAATCGAAACTACCCTGAATGTAGTGTAAGACTCTCTTAGTTGCTTTCCAATGGGAGACCTTTGGTTCTTGCATGAACCATGAGAGATAGTTTACAACATAAGTAATATCTGGTCTAGTATTAGTCAGATAGATGAGGCTTCCAATCATCTATCTATAAAGTGTTCCATATACCTGTGGTGAGTCTTCATATTGTGATAACTGTAGCCCTGATTCCATCGGTGTTGCTTTGGTTTTACAATCAGTCATACGATATTTTTCTACTAAAGTCTTAGCATACTTTGTCTAAGTCACCCTTAGATGATTATTTTTCTGTTCTATCTCAAGGCCAAGACAGTAGTGGAGAAGTCCTAGGTCTATCATATCAAATGACTCTTTCAAGTCATCTTTCACGACTTTAATCAAGTTCTCTAAATTGTCAGTGATGATCAAATCATCTACATATAACACAAGAATCACTATCTCAGAACCTGTGTTCTTGATATAGAGATTTACGTTATATGGACTTCTCTTAAATCCATGTTGTAGTAGGTGACTATCCATTTTTATGTACCATGCTCTTGGGGCTTATTTTAGCCCGTATAATGATTTTACCAATTTGCAAACATGTTGCTCATGGCCTACCTCTGCAAATCTAGGAGGTTGAGTCATGTATACTTCTTTTAAGTCACCATTAAGAAAGGCACTTTTTACATCCATCTAATGTAATTTCCATCTGAACTATGATGCCATAGCACAAAGCACTCGAATGGTGGTCATCATTGTTGTAGGAGCAAAGGTTTTCTTATATTCAAGTCCTTCCTTTTGAGCATAGCCCTTTTCCACAATATGGGATTTATGCTTATCTATAGTGCCATCTACCTTATATTTTATTTTGTAAACCCATTTGCAACCTATGGTTTTATTTACTTTAGGAAAATCCACTAGCTTCTATGTTTTATTCTTTATGAGGGAGTTATATTCTGCATCCATAGCTGCCTTCCACTGAGGCAGTCTAAGTGCTTCATCAACTGTAGAAGGTTCATTCTCATCACATGTTGATAAGTAAACCCTCTCCTCATCTATTTCCATCTCATCTTCCCTTGGTAACTCTCTATCAATAGAAAGATCTTGAAAATCTACACAAAGATCATCAATTGAAGTGGATGCTTCATTCTTTTATTTATGTGTCATGCTTCTTGTCTTTAGATGATTGAGAGTAAGATCAGGTGGGGAAGTGAGTTTAGAGTATTTCACTGTGCTTGTATACCATTTGGGTGGCTTTTTTTGTTGTGAAGAAGGACGTTGATGTTCCTCCTCATCATCTAGGTATACCGATGTAGTGTTGGATGTGAAAGCTTCATCAAACACTACATATCTACTTACATGTATCTTCTTGGTAAATGGGTCTATCAACCGATAGCCTTTTGAAAATTCATCATATCCAAGAAATATACAAGGTAGGGATTTCTCATCTAATTTCTTTCTTTTCTCCTTAGGTATATGCATAAATTCCTTACACCCATATACCCTTAGATGAGTTATGGAGGGTTTTCTACCACTCCATGATTCCTGAGGAGTCATACCTTCAAGAGACCTTGTGGAAGCCCTCTTCAGAAGATATACTACATTTTGAATAGCTTTAGCCCAGTAAGTTTGCTCAAGGTTGGACCCCTTAAGCATACATTGAACCATTTCCATTATGGACCGATTTCTTCTCTCAACAACCCCATTGGATTGAGGAGTGTAGGCTATTGTTAACTATCTCTTTATCCCATGTGTCTATAAAAATGAGGAAAATTATTTTGATGTGTATTCCCCCCTCGATCTAAATAGAGAGTCTTAATAAAGCATCCTGATTCCTTCTCAACAAGAGTTTTGAACTGTTGAAAATAGGAAAATGCTTCAGACTTAACTACAAGAAGAAGACCCACATTTTTTGTGAGTGATCATCGACAAACAATTGAAAATACCATTTTCCTCCACAACTTGTAGACATGGGACCACACAAACTCCAAAGGTACCTTAGCTCAAAAAGAGATAGGTTCAAAAGGTACTCTATGTTTCTTGTCTGACAAGAAATAAGAGCACACTAGAAAAGTAGATGAAAGAGTAGGCAATCCTTTCACCATTTGATATTTACTCAACTCTAGTAAATATCCTGAATTCAAATGCCCAAATATCTTATGCCAAAGAGAAGTGGCCTCTTTTATGTTTACTGCCATTGTAGTATGAGTAGAGGTAATGGCATCTAAGACAAACAAAACATGTTTGTATGAACCTATTTCTATTTGTTTTCCCTTTTTAGTGATAAAGAAATGTTTCTTTTCTTTGTCCATAGTAAAATTGGCATTCATGTTATTGTCTAGGATTTGTGGAACTGACAAGAGATTATTTTTCAATCCTAGTACATAAATAAATTTTTGAATATTACATTCTCCATCTAGAAGGGAGACAAAAACACCTCCTTCTCCCTGAACTCGATAGGTCTGATCATCAGCAATGGTGACTGGTCTACCTTCTCAAGCCTCAAATGTTGCAAACCATGATTTATCACCAGTCATATGTTTACTAGCGCCTGAATCTATGTACCACATAGAGTCCTTGTGAAAGGAATCTATATGTGTCATGAGCACTTTGTGTGCTCTCTCAGAATATAAACTAGAATCTTCAACTACAATGTGTCCCTTTTGCTATTTTCTCTTGTTCTTAGGTTTGCCTTGGCCCTTTTTTTTTCCTTGTTCATTGGGTGATTTGTTCTTAAACCAACATCTTTTGGTTTCATGAGTGTCTTTGTCACAAATCTTACAATACTGCTTCTTCTTCGGAATCTCTTTGGCTTTACCCTTTTCTTGATTAGAAGAAGAAACTTTTTGTTGATTCCACTTTTTCTTACCACCTTGTCTTTTAGAGAAAAGAGCATTGTTTGATGCCTCATCTCTTTGGAGTTGATTAGCTTCTTCTGTTTGAATCATGTTTAACAACTTGACAAAAGTTACTGTTTTGCCAAAAACTTGAAGTGAAGTGATCAATGTTCGGTAGGAGTCAGGAAGAGCTCTCAAAATGATAGAGTTTAATACTTGGTCTTCCACTTTCTCTTCTAAGGATTGCAGTTTTGTTTTTAATTTTACAACTCTACAGAGGAATAGCTCTACTATTTCTCCAGATTTCATATGTAGAGTATGAAGCTGTGTTTGAAGGTTAAGAATTTTTTATTGATTCTTCCCCTCAAAGATGGTATTTAAGGCATCCCATGCTGCCTTACCAGTCGTAGCTTCACTGATATGAGGATATCATCAGTAATAGCAAGCAAGATCATTAAGGATATTTTTTTATCATTTTTATCAAAGTCTCTTTAGATGATTGAGGTCTAGTGACACTTCCATCCAATATTGACCATAATTCCTCTACAGTTAAGATAGCTTTCATATTAGTATTCCAAGCTGAATAATTTGAACCTTTGAGTAGTTGGCTCTCAGTGAGATACTTGTGTATCATGGCCATGGTGTAGGTTTCAAATTTGATAGGACTAATATGGTGATATCTTGCACTATACCCTCAAAAGAGTATATGGAAGTTGTTTTCAATTTGCCTCTATAAGATATTTAATGGCACCTACCTTAACACCCTTACCAAGGGATGAAAAGTTGGAGGAATTTTAAACCAAACAAAATAGAGCAAATGAAACAGGGGTAGGTTTGTAAAACTTTTAATTTTGCCCTCTAGGATATTTAATGGCACCTGCTTTAACACCCTTTAAAGAAGGATGAAAAATTTGAGGTTATTAAGCCAAACAAAGAGAGTGAATCAAGGTGATTTGAAGTTTTGACCTTTTGATGGGGAGTAAAAAATGACTTGTTTTAACCTATGCAAAGTTTAGCATGGTTTTTGAGTGAATTTTGGGTTTTGTGAAATGCTTCTTTTAATGTTATATTTGACTTTTTAATTGCACACAAAAACGTGAGTGTTTAGTGCAATAATAAAAACATGAGAGCAACCCAAATTTGTATCACTCTAGGTGTTGGATGCAACTGAAAATGCACCTAGTACAAAAAAATTTTAAGAGAAGGTATCGAGTAAAATCGAGAATGCACCGTTCTTACTCTAAAATATCCCTCCTTTTTGTTACAATTTTTGATGAGGATTGATGTTTGATCACTCATATGACCCCTCTAGTAGTTCCTAGCTAGGTTTGCATAGTTTATTTCTTGCAAATTAATATTGTAAGTGAGTCTCCTTCTCACATGCACTTGTGGGCACTAGTTATCTTCTAATTGTCATTTAACGTGTTAGTTAGTAAGTGTGAACTCAAAGTAGGAAGTGTGTACTTCAAGATAGCTAAAATGGATCTTATAGTTAGCATTATTCCTTTCCTCTTAACTTAGAAGTTACGTGCATTCTCATTTGCACTTTTGTAGCTTATGATTAAGCATATTGGATCAGATCCATGATTTGATGGGTTTGGTTATGTATTTTGGGCCATTAGAGACTATATAATGAGTTTGTAAATAATATGAAAGTTGGATTTTCAATCCTTTTCAATTTTGCAAACTATAGAATCAAAAAAAAAAAGTTCTATCCCCCCTTAATGTTTACAAAATGTAGAATTTAGAGCACTCCTTTCAAGACAAGTCGACAAACGACCCATATTTGAAAGGCTTCCAGAACTAGTCGACACATGACTTAGTTTCTATGGACCCAAGGTTACAAAGTCTTCTCAATTTTGCAGAAAAAAAAATAGATATGCAATTTTATGTATTATGTCTCCTTGGAGAAAAAAAATGCACTCTTTGTACTTTTGATCTTTACAAAAAAATTCAGGCTCCTTGTTGTCTAATTTGCAAAAAAAATCAAGTGTGATCCTTTCTTGTATGCTAAATGAACAAGGTTTGAGAAGAGTTGTCTAATTTGCAAAAAAAAAAATGTGCTCTTGCTAGGTCTTATATCTCCATTTTGTGAGAAAACACTAGCACCTTTAAATATCAAAGTTGCAAAAATATTTCTTTAATTTTTAATTTGCAATAGTTAAGAAAAGTTTAATAAATCATTTTAATTAATAATGAAAAACTAAAAAATATACCTTTTAAATAAATCAACTTACATTTTTTTTTTTTAATTTGTGGAAAACATCCCAAAAGGGATGCCACTTTCGGGTAAGACCCAAGGAGGCAGGGGTATCCATTCCGCCAAAAATGCCCGGGACTCGGACCTGGCCTACCACCTTTGACATACTCAAGGAGCAAACAAACACACAAAACCAATTTAAAAATAAGTAAATAACAACAAAAATAATAAAATAAAATAAAAAACATGCTCCTTGAGTGTGTCAAAAACAAAAGCACAACCAAACACGCACAATAAGAAAAAAGAAACCACAACACAAACCACATAGAAAAACACAAGAACCACATAACAAAACACAAACAAGACAAAAACAACAGAACACTACAAAGACATAACCCAAAAAAAACATGAAAAATAAACACAACCAAAACCTAAAAAATAAAATAAATAAAATAAAAATAAAAATAAAAAACAACCAACAACAGACAATAAACAAAAACAAAAAACATAGAAAACACTCACACATAAAAACATGAAATAACACAAACAAAGAGAAACCCAAGAACAAGAACGAAAAAAACACAAGAACAATAACAAAAAACATAAAAAAAAACAAAACAAAACAACAAAAACACAAGAACAACGAAAAACAACACAAAGAACACAAAAACAAAACAAAACAAAAGAACCCACCCACCTTAAAAAACTAAACAAAAAAAAAAAAAGAAAAAAACAATGAACAAAACAATGACCTATCTAGACCAGAAGACTATTAAGGCAAGAATCAACAGAGGAAACAAAATAAAGAATAGAATGAGCTAGGGAACTAAAAAAAACTGAATGAACCAAAGAGAAGCAAAAAAAAAAACAAGAAGAAACTAGGTACCTTCAGAACTGGAGCCATCCAAAGAAATGATAGAAAGAAGAGCTTCCCTAATTTGAGAAGCCCACCATATAGGAGGGTGGCCATAACAAGTAAGATCACCTTTGTCCAAAGCCCAATTAGCTAAAGCATCAACACTCTTGTTTTGATCTCTAACCACATGATTGTAATCAACTTTCAAAAATCCCATCTGGATTAACTGAATCTTCTCAATAATTCTTTTTATTCTCCAATCCACCTTATGATTCTTAGAAGGAGTCTTCAAGAGATTAATCATAAGTTGAGAGTCGGACTCAACTAACACCTTTTCCCATCCAACCTTAGTAGCCTCTTGAAGGCCTCTGAGGATACCATACCCCTCAGCAAGGTTATTGGAAAGAATACCCAAATTCTCAGCAAAAGTAAAAACCAGGGAGCCATCTGAAAGTCTACCAATTCCTCCCACACTGGCTTTTCCAGGGTTCCCTCTAGAGGCTCCATCGGTATTGACTTTTCCAAAATCCTTAGGAGGAGGTTGCCAATTTCTAGTCCTATCCATCTTACTAATACTCACATTCCCTTTAAGTTGGTTGCCCTTAGAAGGTTTAATCTTCAATCTTTGCATCACTTGATCCCATATTTGGTGGGAGTTTTGGGGGTGATTAAGGAGTTGATGGACTGATTCAACTAAGTTGGCTATGGTCTTTTGCCAAATATAGTGAATATCCTTCCTATCTTGATTAAAAATTTGGTTGTTCCTTTCATTCCAAATATTCCAAAGAAGAATGGTAGAACCCATCCAAACTAAGCTGCCTAATAAAATGATCAACACCCTCTTGATTAGGCCAATACCTCCAAAGTTGTTCAAAGAGTAAAAAAATTGGACCACTGTAAGCCAAGTAAAGTGGCCATTCTCCTCCATAGCTCAGAGGCTAAAGTACACTCAATAAAAATATGGTTGATATTTTCTACATTCTCTTCACACATTTCACATCTAAAAGGGCCATGAAAACCACGCTTCATAAGTTGCTCACCAGTAAGCACCCTACGATGCAATAAAAGCCAATTAAAGAACCTCACCTTAGGCCAAAGCTTTTGAGCCCACAATTGAGAAAATATGTCCGAAGAATGGTTGGGATTATTATGGCATAAGGTCAAATAACCTTGAGCAATGGAATACTCACCCTTAGTAGTGTTGTTCCATCCAAAACAATATTTTTCATGGGACCAAGAGAGGGATCTCATATGAAGGATGCCTTGGATATCTTGTCTTTGCCTTTCTAGGATTTGAATAGGCCAGTCCTCAATAGGGATCCAATATCTACCAACCTTTGAATTACCAGTATGGTACCGATAGTAATTAGCCACCTTTATCCAATTAGCTCGGTGAAGCTCCTCCATCAAAGGCCTCCAATCGAGAAACTGAGTTATCAAAGGCTTGTGACCATCCCAAGAATCTGTCCAAAAATTTGCATGTTGACCATTATGAATGATCCAAAATAATTTTTTCTTTATCAAATCCTCACCGAGTCTTAAGAACTGCTAAAATGGGAGAACCTTTGGTAGGAAGTTGATAGCGAACAAGGTCTTCAGGACTTTTGTTCTCGGCATATTTAGCACGAAGATTATTGGCCCAAAGAGCATTGGGGTTATGCAACATCCTCCAATATAATTTAGCAGCTAAAGCTTTGTTGTTATTAATTGAAGACCGGAATCCTAACCCCCCTTCACTCTTAGGAAGACATAAAGTATCCCATTTCACCAAGGCCCATTTTCTTTTCTCCTTAGTACCACTCCAAAGGAAACGATGACTGATTTGATCCAATTCTCGAAGAACAACCTTTGGGATATTCAAAATGGAAGAAACATAAATAGGAATAGCTTGAAGGACTGATTTTACCAAGGTGATTCTACCCCCAGAAGAAAGCCACTTGTTGGTCCACTTTCCAATTTTCTTCTTGACTTTGTCCAACAACCAATTCCAATCTTTATTTTTTTGCCTTTGAATATTTATGGGAATACCTAAATAAGTGATTGGAAGAGAGGTCTTCTTATATCTTAATTTATCCAAGACCATGGATTTCTGTCTAGCAGAGCAGTGAAAGAAAATAACTTTAGATTTGTCTTCATTGATCAAGCGCCCAGTAGCCTTAGAAAAATAGCTAATGATTTGCTTAATATTAGAAGCTTCCTTAATCGTAGCTTTACCTAAAAGAGTAGAGTCATCCACAAATTGAAGATGAGAGATAGGTCTAGCTCCATGAGCAATGGTAACTCCCTCAAGGGTTTTGTTTTCCCTCTTTTTGGTTATAGTCCTACCCAAGCATTCAACAAGAATGATGAATAAATAAGGGGATAGCGGGTCACCTTGCCTAATACCTCTGGAAGGCTAGGAAATACTCGAGAAGGCCTGCCATTGATAAGAACTAAGTAGGAAACTGAAGAGATACATCCCATAATCCAATCCATCCAATCCTTAGAGAAACCAAATTGCCTCAAAACTTTGATAAGGAAGTGCCAATCCACTCTGTCATAAGCTTTGGATAAGTCTAACCGAATGAACATAGAAGGAGAATTTTGCATATCCATGGAATGGATGGCTTCTGAGCAAGAACTATCTCATCTACTATTTGACGTCCTTCCACATATCCCCCTTGCTCCGGGGAAATAATCTTATGCAAAAGAGGCTTCAACCTTTTTGCCATGATTTTAGTAATGATTTTGAGAAGAACATTACATAAAGCAATAGGTCTAAAAGCTGAGATATGATCAACCTCTTGAGCTTTTGGAACAAGAGTAATATAAGTTTTATTGATAACCTTCAAAATTTCTTTGGCTTTCTTGGCTTCTTCCACCACCTCTAATAAATCAACATGAAGGATATCCCAGAACTCTTGGTAGAACTCAATAGGAAAACCATCAGGACTTGGGGTTTTCCCTTTTTGCATTTTAAAAACTACTTGTTGAAGCTCATTGATAGTAACAGGAGCAGTCAAAATAGAGTTCTCCTCAGAAGTGATAAGAGAAGGGATTGCTTGAAGAACATTTTGTTGAGAAGTTGAGTCAAGAGGAGTAGCAACAAAAGATTGGAAAAGTAATCAACAACAATAGAGTTCATGCCATCCCAAGTATAAACAACATCTCCAGAATCTGATTTTAAGGAAGAAATAAAGTTGTGAGATCTTCGAGCTAGAAGAGATTTGTGAAAGAAATTTGTGTTTCGATCTCCTTCTTTGAGCCATTGAATTCTAGATTTTTGCTTCCATAAGATTTCTTCTCTTTTTTCCCATTCCTCAAGCTGAGTTGTGAGTTTAATTTCATCTACACTTCTCTTCTCTGTGAGGCCATCTAAACGGATTTTCTTATTCAAATTTTCAATATGAGCAATAACTTCATGTTTTTTTTATGAACATCCCCAAACTCTTTCCAGGTTCCAAGTCTTGATTTTGGATTTAATGTATTGCAGTATTTTGGCAAAATAGAACATCTTAGTCCCATGCCTAGGTTTACCTTCCTTCCACCATTGTTGCACATGAGGTCTGAAGGAAATGTCTCTAAGCCACATTAATTGAAAATGAAAAGGAGAGAAACTCACATTGGTTTTCCACATTTCCACCATGACTGGCCAATGATCCGAACCAGACATTATTAAGAGTCTTCACTTTAGGAATGTGACCATGGATTAAGAAATTTTTAGAGAGCAAAAACCTATCCAATCTCTCCATTATACAAGCTAAGCCTTGCCTTCTGTTAGACCAAGTCATAAGGCCATTATCTGGTTGGATATCCACAAGATGGAGGTTTGCAATATATTCGCTCATGAGGTCAGTGCTTTTGTCCAAATTTCTATTTCCCCCCCTTTTCTCATCCAGAGAGAGGATGGTATTGAAATCTCCTCCGATCAAGATCCAAGATTTAGGAAAATGAGAGATAATATGAGTAATATCCTTCTATCGTCTTCTTTTTTCCTCCAAAGAAGTCGGGGCATAAACAGTAATGCAGAGCATAATCTGGTTGGAATGTCTACTTTGAATAGCTATAGCCAACAAACCCCAACTGCCAACCATATGGTGAATAACTACCTCTTTTGGGTCCCAAAGACAAGCAATGCCACCCGAAGTCCCTTGGGAACTGAGGGAAACCACTTTTCCAGCTGGCCAAATTTTATCGGCAATTAAGTCCATATCCTCCATTGACATCTTTGTTTCTTGAAGGAAAACAAGATGTGGATGATTTATCTGAATCATTCTTCTAATTTCATTTTGTTTTGAAAGACTCCCTTTGAGTCCTCTAATATTCCAAGTGATGATCTTCATTAATACCAGGGCTAAAAAAGTTGGGAAGGGCATTAATCTTACCTTCCTCTACAAGCTTTTCACCTTCTTTTACCATATGATATTGATTGGTCTTGCGACCTATTTTTTGATTGGAATCCATCTTCAATTTTTTTTCCCTGTTTCTTGACTTATTCCAATTGAATCTGAGATGGCTTCTAACCTTGAAGAATGCTCATACACAACCAAAATTTTACTAGATGGTTCAAGGGAGTCTATATTGGGACCTGCATTATTTGAAGTTTTGACATTTGAAATATTGTTTTTCTTGTGTAAATTTTCTCCTTTTTTTTTTGTTGAAAACCTTTGATTTGTTGGTTTGTCTCCGAGTTCTTCCCTTCATATTTAAATTGTGTTTCTAAGATTTTAGTTTCCATTATTTCCTCTTCCTCACTTGGGACATCATTTGTGGAAAGTATTTCAAACATATTAGCAAATGACTTTGATTGATCCTTCATAACTGGTTTTTTTCGAGTGTTCTTCTTCTTAGGTATTTGGAAACCTGCTTGAGTTTATATCTTCTTTCTTTTGATCGGGAATTTTATTTGGGCAAGCACTGGCCAAATGACCATATTCATGGCAAATTCTACAACGAAAAGGAATGTTCTCATAGTCCACTACTTGCTCCCAAGTGTCTTCCCCAAATTGTAATGTGATATTTTTAGGAAGGGGTTTGTCAAAATCCATTAAAACACAAATTCGAGCATAAATAATATGTTCAAAATTTTGAGTACAATCAGCAGTCATCATAAAAGTTCCTAAAGAGTTTCCAATTGAAGAAAAAATAGTAGGATTCCAAAATTCAATAGGGAGGCCAAAGAGTCTAACCCACACGGGAGCTATAGAAGTCATCTCTTCTTCGACTTTAAATTTAGTATGCCGGGGCTTCATGAAAAGCCCTACCCTTCCAAAAAACCAAGGACCCCCTTGAAAATTTTTCTCTCTATCTTCATTATTAGCAAATAAAACAAGAAAATAACCATTTGGATAAATAGAGATTTGTAACTCACCTTTAGTTTTCCAGATTTTTGCAGCCCAGACTTTGAAAGCAGATAGACTCGGACGAAAACCCATGAACCGACAAATTAGTCCTCTTTTTTCCAAATCTTCAATGCCAGTCTGAATGTTACCCATATCAAGCTTAACAATAGGAGTTCCATCGACTGCTTTAAGACATCCTGACTCCGTTTTCCTGGGATCAATCTTAGGCATTCTTAGAGGTTTATGGGAAGCCCTAATATTGATATTAGCATTGGGCTGAGGTCTGTCCACCATGAAGGGCATCCCTAAAATTCATTTTTGGGACCGAGTCTTCAAAATTCTTACCCTTGACAGGGGTTTTCATAGTAGAATTATTTTGTGGGTGCACCTTAGCACCAGATTCACTTGAGATATGAGCCATTTTTTGATCAACTACTTGAAACTTGTTTCGTGATCTCTTTAATCCTTGCCCTAGACATCGTGGAAAGGTATGGTTTTCACTTTTCTTTTGTGCAACAAATTGGAAGCCATTGTCACTCAAGTTCACAGTATGATCTGTTGAAAGACAAATTTCTAACCCATCTTGTATCCCCTACAACATTTCCTGCTAAAATATTGAGCATAAACCACAAAAATATTGGCCGCTAGGGCCCAAAGGCCCTAAAAACCAACCTCTGGAGCTGCTTGCACTCAACCCAGATGAAACCCTCGCATAGCCGCTTGCCAAATATATCATTCACACATAGGGATGCGCTAGGATCTGTGTTGCTCCAAATGATATGAAAATTCAATCAACTTAAATTTTTAAATAAAAATTGATTTAAGAAAAAAAATATGTTCAAGTTTAAATTATTAAAAAAAATAAAAAAGAAAAAACTTTAATTAAAAAAATGCAAAATTAAAAAAAAAAAATTAAAATATACCTTGGAAAAAATGCGAAGGCAAAAGAAATTGCCTTTTGTTCCCAGTGGGAGTCGAACACTGGACTCCCCGCCGTGGGCCTTAGCTCAACCCGATCAATCGGTCGGGCTACAGCGTTCGATGGGAACAGGGGCACACCATATCCCCCTTAAGCACTGTGAAAGGTGATTATGGTTTGAAAAAACTATAGGAGTTTTATCCCACATGCATCCCATAGTGGGATGTTATGGGATTGATAAGGCGGAGGGCTCCCCTTATCTTTTGATTGCATTCGGGCAATCGACTAGCATCGCTTGCCCTTTTGGTCACCGCCACATGGTGCCAGGGGTAGGCTAGTCTGTCCAGTTCAGTCCTGTGGTGATGTGCCACATGTCGAGTCGCATCCAGTGGCTGCCCACCACTTGTTCGATCTCGGTCCAATGATCCACCACGTATCTGCTAGTGGCTATCCGCCACGTATTCTGTTACGGTCCTGTCTAGTCAGCACCTTAGGGTGCGTGCCAAGGTCTAGTCAGCGTCGATCTAGTCCACGTGTCCCTCGGGGTGCATGCCAAGGCTAGTCTCTGTCGATCCAGTCCATGTGTCCCTCAAGGATTGGAGGGTCGCCTACCCTCTTAAATATCAAGGTCTGGGTCAGTCCGTGGGGAGGGGAGGGTGCTCCTGCCCTCTTGGCTCTCCCGTGATTGGGCCACGTGTCTTGCTTGGCCTACGAGGCTTTGCGGGCCCTTGGGCTAGTGCGAGAGCCGAGGATGAATGTCGATCGTGGCCAATCTAGGGAAGCACAGGCCCTTGGCCTGCGTTGTCCAGGTTGGTGGGCGAATCCGTGGGCCTCTGGCTGTGTCGATTACGACGGCTAGGTCTATGGGCCTATTGGCTATGTCGACTACGACGACTAGAACTATGGGCCTTCCCCATGAAGAAGAGACCACGTTGAGCGCATCAGCTGCTCCGTGGGAATTCGTAGCGATGGGGAATGAGCGAGAGCTCGTATTCTCCTCGTTGGCAAATGATACCAATGTAGGTCCAAGGTAAGTTCTAAATATGAAATTGAACATTAGCTTAGGCAATAGATTGCCCAAAATATATATAACAAATAATAATCAACTAATCTAGTCTATCTCGCTAACCAACATGGTAGGAGAGACGTGTAGCTAACTACTAACCTAGGTAGGGAGTTCTAACCTTAACACTAACCTAAATATCTAACATAGGATATTTAGGTACTTACCTAGTTTAACCATGAGGAAAATATCTCATGCTAATTACATAATTACATAGAAAAGTAAATGTAATAAACCCATGTAGTGTAATGCAATACACTACCTTATTTTACCCTAACAATTTTATCTTATATGTCCACTATATTACTCCCAATATTTTATTGCTCCTCTTCAATCCTTTTTCCTACAACTTTGACTCATTCTCTCTCAATATATTTTAAATCTCTGATTCTCAATATTCTCTCCTTCAATTCTTCCTCAATTAATTCAAACTTTTCCTCAAATATATAAGTCTTATCTTATTATAACTATTGTAATTTTCTTCCTCCAAAAATATTTTTTATCTCTCTAACAACAATATTAATTCTTCCAAATAAGAATTTCTTCAATTATTAAAAATTCACTTTCTTTAAATCAAATATGTCTTACCTTGTCAGTTTATTTTCTCTTCTACAATTTGGGCGACCTCAACCCTTTTTATTTCTATCTTTAGGTAGCCTCAACATAACTTCTCTCTTCTTTCTCTTCAATCTCCAAGCTCTTGATTTATAATAGAGTATTTCCTTCAATTCTAGATGTAAGAAAAATACCTGGTAACCACCAAGTCTCTTCTTCTTTGTCCACAAGAGAGAATTTTACTTCAATTCTAGATGTAGCAAATATGAAGGATAATCTCATAGGATTTACTTCCAATAATTGCAATCTCTCTTAAATCTCTTCTCACAATATCTATCTCCATGTTCAATACCCTAATCGTAGCTTTGATACATTGTTAGAAAATAGACCCAATAATATTAATAAATTTCATCATCACAATAATTCTCACAATATTGCACACATAAAACACTTGAAATATTATTGATAAAAATCTACAATAACATGCATAAATCAATGCTAATTCGATACTTTTTACAATGCTTTGTCATCAATATATAATTTCATGAGACTCTTCATATGCATGTCCCTTAACCTTCTCTCTTCTCTCATAATGACAAAATCTCTCATAATTACATAACTCTAACATTACAACTCTTCACCTCCTAACTAAATACGTCACTCACACTCTTCACTTGCCAACTTATACTCTTCACTCTTCACTTGCACACTTGACACATCTTCACACTCCACAACATGACACATACTATTAACCTAAATATTAAACTCGCCCTAATAATTAATCACTCCCTAAACTAATAATCAAACTTCCTAAACTATTACATGATTAAATAATATAATTTTTGTTATCATTGATTTATTGTCTTGCAATATAATATTTTCAATACATCTTGATATTTGAAACCTTATTTTTTTATGCATTTGCACCACTTAAGAAAACCATAAAAATATAATTTTTCTCATCATTGATTCATTGTCTTACAATATAATATTTTCAATACATCTTGATATTTGAAACCTTATTTTTTTTATGCATTTACACCACTTGGGAAAACTAACAATGAAATTCATACAATCTAATGCAACTATATATAACTCAAATGTTCTACCCAAATATAAATGGATGGATAATCCACTCCTTACTATCGATGGATGATCCACCTGAGTAAAAATGAATTAATCAATCAATTAATAAAAATACACCAATATATAAAATTATTAAAATATTAATAATAACTTTTTAAAATTTCTATCTTTACTTTTACCTTATTTCATCTTTTTATTTTTTATTGTTTTATTATTTTCTAAACCTCATTTGCTTAACATTACTTTTTACAACATTACTTTTCCCAATAAGGAGACTTTAATTTTATATAAGGAGACCTTACTTTTTACCTGTACATGTTTTCCCAATAAGGAGACCTTACTTTTTACCTGTACATGTTTTTGTCGATTAATTTGCAGCCACATGACAGATAGAATGTGTTCAAACCCAGGACAGAAAATATCTATTGTTGATGTGATTTCATATAAGCCATAAATGTTTTTCCTTGATTGTTAAGGATCTTTAAATCTTTCCGGGGTCAAAAAGTCAAATTCCGCTTTAACAAATACCTTTATAAACTTTTTCAAAAAGGAGTTTTTGACAATCTTCCAACACAAACCATAAAATTCCATTCATATTTAAAGTTTTGAATGGCTTTACAGGTGGATAATTAAAGGAGAAAGTACTGTGCAATCCAATCTTGATGACTTCTGAACACCTACCTCGTCTTCTTCAACGTCTCATCGACGTTTTTGTCCTCTCAGGTCGGTGCTTCAAATCGCCTTCGTCACTGGCTTTACCTCTTATTATCAGGGACGGGGATAATAATTTCGTGATGATATTTTATCAGAAGAAATAAAAGAAATGTACGTCGACCTGAACATGATAATAAACCTGAAAGTTACTTACTCATATCTAAGCTATTAGGTCGAATTAAAATAGTTTCAAACAACCAAATCTCTGATTAATAAATACCCAGCCCAAGACATGAGACGAGACAATCAGTGACATTTATCACTTGAGGTTGAATGAAACAAACGTGACATTTATCACTTGAGGTTGAATGAAACAAACGTCCTCCCAAGAGATGAGAGGAGACAACCAGTGACATTTATCACTTGATGTTGAATAAAACAAACGTCCTCCCAAGAGATGAGACGAGACAATAAGTGACATTTATCACTTGAGGTTCAACGAAACAAACGTCCCCCAAGAGATGAGACGAGACAATCAGTGACATTTATCACTTAGATGTTCAATGAAACAAACGTCCACGCTGGGCCTGAGTTGTGTTAATTGCATGATTAAAGCAAAAGAGAAAAGTTTGTTACCATGGTCACGATGGACGGTCGCTTTTGATAGTGAGTTTATGACAAGGATCCCACGGATGAATTTTAAGATTTGCTTTTACATTTAAAAATAAATAAAATAATATTTATATTAATTTTGTTTTTTTGTTTTTTTAATATAAGAGAGTTGGTCACAACCACACTATTTTTTAGTAAATGACAAGCATAAGGCCCAAATCATATGGGTTGCTTCCACCAGATTCATTCCACTTCGTTATTGTTGATCCGACGTGAAAGGGATCACCGGTCGCTTGAGATTCATATCGTCATTGTGGGTCTGATGTGCACTCAAAAGATTCAAATCAGACTATTACCTTGGTTGACCTGGGTGTCTTCTTGGTAAATGCTTGACTAGACAAGCACTTACCAATTCACTTAGCCCTCGGGGGCTAAAAATTTTAGGTTAGTGTGAGAAACCCCAAGGCTGAGCAAATCTCCTCCCAACCATGACCTCTTGTAAATCCGAAAGCTATGCTTATCAATAGGGAATTTAACACACAACCTTTGTGTCCCCCTTTGTAATGCAGAGGTTTGAACCGTGGACCTCCTGTTCAACACGTCCAGGCTCACCTTTTCCACTTGCGCTACAAAGATGAACTATTATATTGATCTTGGTTAGTGTAAGAAACTTTATAACCAACGCTCAACGCTCAGGGTTCAAGGTGGGGCATCACCATCCTTACCACGATATCTTATAAAGGTGAGAGCTGAACTTATCAATAAGAGTCAAACACACAACCATCACACACTCATCCCATCACACTTTCTAATAAATACCAGAGCTGAACTTATCAATATTGGCCAAACACACAACCATCGCACACCCATCCCCTCACACACACTCCCCACGCCCTTGTGTGAACATTGGACCTCCCAAAAAATAACCAAAGCCATAACTATTGCTTACCGTGGTATCTTATAAGGGCAAGAGCTGAACTTATAAATAGGGGCCAAACACAACCATCACACTCATCCCCTCACACTCTCTAATAACACACTCATCCCCTCACACTCTCTAATAATAGAGAAAGCTGAACTTATCAATATCCGCCAAAGACACAACCATCACATACCCATCCCCTCACACACACTTCTCACGTCGTGGTTTGAATATTGGACCTCCTAAAAAGAACCAAAGCCAAAACTATTGTCCGAAAAAAACTCAATAAACCTATATAATAAAAACCATTATTTAAATTTTATAAAATATTTTAAGTTTATGAAATCAGATGAATTAAAATGATTAAAGATATAAGATTTTAATAAATAATTCTGCAAGACAAAATATGGGAATTAGACTTTAAATAAGATTGTACCCGAAACTATGTAAGGCACTTAATGAGAAGATAACCAAATTATACGTGAAGTAATGATAACATAATGAGATGTAACACTAAAAATTTTTGTTTTAATAACAAATAATTATTTTATATATATATATATATATATATATAATATTTATATTTGTTTATATTTTTTGAGAATTATAGTAATAATAATATTAATTTAATCATGTGTAAATAAGATTATCTAAATAATAATAATAATTTAGATTTAATTGTTAGAAAATTAAATATGTAATAATCAAATTTTAGATTCAAAATAATGTAAAAACTTAGTTAAGTAGAGAGGGCAAAATCTTATAGTTACTTAGAGGGTAAAGTCTCATATGCATAGTAGATATGACAAAAATTTGAATATCAAAGATAATCTCAATTACTACCTAACTCTTTCTATGTATAGATTATATCAATGATTAACCTTAATCCTATTGCTCAAGGGTCGAGTACCTAAACATAGGGTCAAAGCTAATAAAAATAAAGATAGTTGACATGTCTATATTGGAGTTGTTACATGGCTTCTCCTTTAGAAGTTTTGTCCTCAAAGTTGGAAAAGACTAGAAAATGCTCTTAGGCTTCCACATAGCATCTTCTTTTAGAAGGTCCTACTACTTGATGAGAAACTCTTAAATTTTTTGAGATCAAAGATGACAAACTCTAGACTATAACACTGCTTCAAGTTAGAGAGTGATTTTATCTTCTTTATAGAGTAATGAAAGCTTTGTCTAGGACTGCACCTTTTGGTCAATAACATGCTTGAGACAACATACATGAAAGACAAGATGGATGCAAGAAGATGGTGGAAGCTCCAACTGATATGCCACTTTATCAATGCAACAAATTACCTTTTAGGGCCCATAAAACCAAGGAGTCAACTTTTAAGTAGAATCGGTCTTCAAGGACAATTGCTTGTAGGGTTGCAGGTGCAAAAAGACCATATCTCCTATGGTAAATTGTAATTTAGAATGGTGTGAATCATGTTGTTGCTTCATGTGGTGCTAGGCCTAGGTAATATAATCTTTAAGAAGTTGAAGTTCAAGCCATCGTTATTATAACAAATCATCTACTTGGGCAATATTGGAAGTTCCTAGAACATAATCTACTAATGGAGGTTTTTAAGCATACAATGCTTCAAATCAAGACATCTTGAGGGATGAATGGTAAGACAATATACTACCATTCAGCTATTGAGAGCCACTAAGCCCAGTGATATTGTTTATCTTGAGTAAAAGAACAAAGGTAAGTACTAAAACATTTATTGACACTCTATATCTAAATAATCAACTAAAGGTGATAAGAACAAGACATACTCAAATTGGTACCACTAAGACAAAGTAATTCTTTCCAAAAGTTATTGGTCAAGATAGGGTCATGATCACTCCTAATGGTTTTGGAAATTTAATATAATTTATAAACATATTCAAGAAATACCTTAGCCACCTTGCTTGTTGAATAGGGAGGCTATAATGCATAGAAATGAGAATACTTGGAAAGACCACCTACTGTAGCACCCTAAAATTGGTGCAGTTAAACCCTTAGTAAAAAGATAAAAATTTGAATTTTAACCCCGAAACCGCCCGTTAACCGCTCACCCTATTTTTCATGCCATTTTTAGGAGTTGTTTTGACCGTTGGACGATATCATCGTCTATCAGACGAAATCGTCCCAGATCGGACGAATTCGTCTAGAACAGAACGTCTAGACGATTTCATCCCAAAACCAATTTTTCATAATTAGCTTCTATTTTAATGACCTCTCCAACTTGGGCAAAAGCGTGTCTACGCAGTTGGAGATTCCTCCGCTGAGGATCTCCCAGATTGGGATGATCCCCAACCTCCTAACCTCCCCCTAATCCTATATAAACTGGGATTTTCTCAGTTTATCCCCCTGGTTGGCTGATCCCATGATTCCCTAATTGATTTTCCCTACCATTTAGTTTTGTTGTGTCAAGACGTCCTATCCACCATTGTTTGCACTTGTAGTTTTAAGTTTTCATTGCAGGTTTTCACTGTGCTTTAGTTGGAGAAAGCTCGAATCGTCGCAGGCGATTCCAGATGATTTCGGATGATCCTGTCGTAGATCGACGACGATCTCGTACAATTGGAGGTGATCTCGACTGCAGTTCAGATTGGGGGCAACCAGAGCCCTGAGTTTGCATTCCTCATTTGTCTTCTTTATTTTACTGTGCATTAGTTTGATTTATTTTCATTCTGCATCCTAGAGTTCACCTCATTCAACATAAATGCATGATAAAGTTAAAATAAGTTATTAAAACAATGCATTTCCTTTAATTTGCTATCTAGATTTATCAGTTAGGCATTTATACTATCATTTCTATCATTTTGCATTATTCTTGCAATAGCATTTTCATTTTTTTTGTTTTTATTTTTGTGATTGCAGGTTTCTAACGAATTCATCTGACGAATTCGTTAGATTGACGACGATCTTGTCTGATCTCAGACGATCGACTGTGATCTGAGACGATTCTGTATAATTGCAAATGATCCTGTCATATTCGGGACGATCTAGACTCTTACAAGCTTCAGAATCTTCATCAAACATCCAAAATTAGGTGCATTCTTTCTCATTTCGTATAATATTTACATTTAGGATTCATTCCTGTTTTTTGTATTCATATAAATAAACATTTTCATATAGAATAGCTTAGATTCATTCTGGCCAACCTAGGATTATGAATGATCAAGTATAAAATGAACACACCAAAACCATTCTCAACCTAGGCATGGAAACTGCCACTCAAAGTTTCCTAGTGAACCCACCATCCGTCAAAAATTCACCCTTATACCCCTCCCCGAGAGGCACGACCTTCAAAGGGCCTCTCAATCCGAGGTATTGTCCCATCCTTCTCGCATCCCCCTTCCAGGTGCGGATCCTATAGCCTGAAGGTAAGGATGCAAAAAATTTGGAGCAATACATTTTGGTGAACCCGACGTGAAACTAAAACCTTTTTAAAACAATCCAAAATAAAATAAATGCATTGTTAAAAACATCTAGAATCATAGACAAACAATTAAAGTTGCATATCATATTTAGATGGTAGATTATAATAAAAGATGAGTTGTCACCATTAATGTTGAAAATCAATTAACAGCCATAGAGATTACGTCTGTGCTTAGAGTACCTCAAACGAATAGAGTCCAACCTTTATGGGACGAACTTGATAGGAGATTGGATATTATTTCATCTAGATCAACCAAACTTAGGCAAATCAAGAGGTTTGTCCTAGATAGAATCCTGGATCCTGATCAAGTAACCTTATACCATGAACTTCAGAGAGCTTGCCATAGGTGGTTAGCAGATAAAAGAGCACTTGTGTCTTCAGAATTGTACACCTTTGAAGAATACCTTGAGAACGCAACTATAGTATATCAGTTTCTAGCTCGTATAGGAGATCAAGAAGTCAATCTTATGGATAGAAAAATATGGAATAGAGTTCCTAGAGCTATGTTATATCGAGAGTATTGCCATGAGATCTATTTTTACAAGTCAGAATCTGAAGTAGATCAAATTACTATAGCACACTTTATCAAGTTCTTGAAAAACCATTTTCAATTTGAAGAGGAGCATTTCATGACTCCTAATGAACTTGATCCTATCAATGATATCCATAAATTATTTATAGAAAACTAAGTTATCCTTTTATTATTGTTATTCCTTTTGCAACTAGAATGCTATTTTGTTATCTTTATAATAATATTATAAAACACAAAAACACAAAAAATAATATAAAAATGAAACAAAACAAAAATCAAAACATTTCCTTTTTATAGTAGGTATATAATTAAAATATATACCTCTCAAACCTATCGCATATATATATATATATATATATATATATATATATATATATATATATATATATATATATATATATATATATATATATATTTGCTGAAATCTAAGTTTAAGCACAATGCCTAGACTTAGGAATGGAAAACAAATCGAAGAAGAAGAAGATTGGTTAGGAAAACCATTAAATAACCCGGATGTCCTTCCTGAAGATCAAGTTCAGGAAGAAGAAATCCTAGATCAGCAAGAAGAAGAGCTTGTTGTAAGAAATGAACAAGAAGAAAATAGAGAGGAAGGATCCTCATCCCCTAAAATGTCTCTAGGAGGAGCTGTTACTTTTGAAAACATGGAACAATTCTAGAAGTTCCTTAATACTAATATTGGTGTGCTTAATAGAGCAGTCCATATGGACAAGGATCGAATTAGTGACACTCAAGCAACTCTAGAAGACGTATTTCACACACGCACTAATCCCTTGTCCTTTATCGATCAAGAAAGTGATCAAGCTGGACCATCCAATTTGGATATGGCAGCTATAATCTAGAACATGCAACAACAACAGGTTACCCAACCATCTAAAGTGCCTGTTAGTAAGCCTAGGGTCATTCTTGCACAAAAGAAACCATCATTTACTGCTCTATTTCACCAAGTCATTGAGCAATATACCTCAAATCAGCAAAAACCCAAAACAAAACCAAACACCAATTACCAACAATCTGGAATACAACATAATACTATTACAAATCCTCTTCATAATACTCTTCCTACCAATGCTTTGCATAATAGCAATATAGCATCTAATCCTTATGTCACATCGTCATACACTCATAAACCCCATGCTTATGTCCCACCGAACCAACATGGTGGACAAACTAGTAATCTTGAAACCATGGTGAAACAGTTAGTTTCCCGCATGGATCAGATAGATCCCTATCGTCCCTCATACAATTATCGAGAGATGTGTAGTCAACCTCTAGATCCTATAGTTGTAGCACAACCGTATCCTAAACATTTTCCTATGCCTATCTTGCCCATATATAAAGGAACCAAAGATCCCATAGAGCATCTTCGTATGTTTAGGATAACATGTCATGATATATCACATGATGACTTATTATTGCTAAAAATGTTCCCAAAAAGTTTAGGAGGAATGGCATTAGAGTGGTATTATCAATTACCCACTAATTCTTTGAGGAACTTTGAAGAAACTACTGAGTCTTTTGTGCATCAATTTAGTGCCTACATCGAAAGGCATGTGACCATTAAAGACTTGTACAACTTAAAACAAGACAAAGATGAATGTTTTGCCGATTTCCTAGCTAGGTGGAGACAGTTGATAGGAAAATTGCACTTTGTGTTACCTTATAGGGAGATGTTGGACATCTTTATTAATAATTTATAAGACCAACTATCTTATGAATTGTCAACTGCTACCTTGACCACCTTTGATCAGGCTATAGACTTAGCCCGAAGAGTGGAAGATGCTCTCATTAGGAGAGGTCAGCTTAAAAAGAAATATGATGAGAAAACATCCAGAAATCAATATAAAAATAAACAAGTTGTGGGTGATGGAGTCACTGATAGTAGAAATATTGCTACTATTAATGCTACGAAAACAACGGAGAAATTTATACTAAAACCTCCTGATAAACCCCCTTGAGAATTTACTAGGTTAAATCAACCTTTATCAACCATTCTCCCGCAATTATTAGAACAGGATTTGATTCAATTACCAACTATCTGGGAACCTGATCCAACTATACCCGGATACAGAGTTGATTTACACTATGACTTCCATAGAGGACCTAGACACACTACCAACTCTTGTAAAATATTAAAACATAAAATACAGGACCTGATTGATAACAATGAGATGGAGGTGCAAGCCTTTCAACCTAAGAAAAATCCTCCTAATAATACTCAAAAGAACATTCCTCAAAACCAGAATCAGAATGCCAATCAGTCATTGGACATATTTCAACATCCTTTACCAAAACATGGCAAGGAAGTGGCTAATCAAATTGAACATCATAATGTTCCCCCTCCTACCCGATATGTAGGAACTATTAGTGGGCATTTACCTGTTCATGATTTGGAAATATTTGACACAACTTTATCCGTAGTTACAACCAGGCCTCTACATAATATTTAGACACCTGATCTTAGTGATACAGAATATGAGACTGAGAGTGATATGGAAATCACCTCAAATCAATCAAATAGCTCTGAAGATGAATCGGATCCTATTCTCCCTATCACAAGTCATATGGTCCCAAAAGAACCATTTCCAAGAAGAGTCACTACTAGACCATCGTCTCACCAATTACTTTCTAATGAGCAAGCCATAAATGCTAGACCAAGACCCATTCATCATCTGCATAATAATATTGTGGGTACCATCGGAGTTGTTACTAGACAACAAGCTCAAAAATCTCAACATGATCAAATGCACAATGATGGATCAACTCCATTTGTTTTGAAAGTTCCTAATAAAGGGAATCAGGCACCTAATGTGCAACCTAAACCTCCTTATAATATTAATGAGCAACTATCAAACATTATAGCTAGAATTTCCCTTTTGGACCTTTTAAGATCCTCTCCTACACATAGAGATGAATTAATGCTCACATTAAGCCAGATGATGGTACCACAAGACATTCAACCTGAAGCCATGGCTAATACTATAATAACTCATGAAGTTGATTGTATTGACTTCTAGGATAGAGACATACCTCAACATAGTTTACATAAGGATAACCCCTTATATATTACTACCTTAATTGGAGATGTAGCAGTTAAACGAGTCTTAATTGATAATGGTTCATCTTTAAACATATGCATTTTTGACTTCTACCAAAGATTTGGGTTTAGAACTGATGAAATGAAAATAACTGATATGATCATAAAAGCCTTCAATGAAGAAACACAAGAAACGTGTGGAGTTATTACCATCCCATTGCAGGTTGGTCCGAGAACCTTAGATACAAATGTGTTTATTGTACATTGCCCTGCATCATACAATATACTCTTGGGTTGCCCTTGGATCAATGCAATGCGAGCCATTCCCTCAACTTTACATCAATGTGTTAAATTCAAATTTAAAAATCAGTTGGTTACCATTCATGGTGATCCTAGACCCTTTGATATGTGTGCTTTGGCAGAACCTGTTGGAGTTCAATTTTGCCCTGCTTTATCATCCACACATCCTAATTCTCATTATCCATCTAAACATGTGAAACACACACCCACAACGCCATCTACTCCTTCTACATCAGTTCCACCTCTACATGCAGCTCAACCATCCTCTAAACAAACTACATTAGGACCTCAGAAAGATCCTAATCCCACAACCAAGGCTTCTTTCTATACTCCTATAACTTTTATACCTATAATAGACTCATCCATCGACATCTCTACAACATCTACATCCACCAAAGGCATAGTTTCTACATCAAAAGATATGGGAAATGTTCCTTCTACCTCTTATGCTCTTACTGACGAGCTCTTACCCGATTTATCTAAAATTTTTATATCAGAGCAAACGAATGCTACTATGCAAAATTCCCTTATCTTAAATAATTTACCACCATCTCCTCATACCTTGGGTCTCCCACAACCTATGGGAAGTATTTACCAAGTCGGGAGCTGCGCTTTTATCTATAAGGGATATGACTGGGGTAGAATACCCAGAAACATCAAGACTCATTACGATGGATATGCTCGATGTTATTTTACTAATGAGTATATTAAAGCCAAATCTATAATGCTTAAATTGGGATATAAAGGGAAAGGTTTGGGACCTTTCCAAAATGGTATGAAAGAACCCTTTGAGGTAGAACCATGGCCTGCCCGATGTGGTGTGGGCCTATTTCCTAGTAAAGGTCAGCCCTTCCCATTTGAGGATGATGACCATCTCATATGTTACCAAGATTATTTAGATCAACGTGATGCTTTGTGTTTAATGAATAAGCCACTTACATGTAATATGCTATCTATAGCCTACCCTGAGATGATCGTCGAATCCGACGATGAGTTGGAGGGAGATATCTTCCATGATGTCTCCATTGAGGAATTATTACATCATGAATTTTATTTTGATGGCTCTATACCTAGTATAGCCCAACTTGAGGCCACGACTCCTCAAGACGAATTATCCAAACTAACCTTGGAAGAATTACAAGAATTGGGTGTTTCACCCGCCCCACCTAATTTTGAGAAAAATCTACACATGGAAGTAGAAAATTTCATAAAAATTAACATTGGCACTGAGGATAATCCTCACCTAATCAACATTGGATCAGAATTGAGTCAAGAAAAATAGGATAAATACATTGCATTTCTTAAAGAATATGAAGATGTATTTGCTTGGACATATGAAGATATGCCAGGATTAGACCCTTCTGTAGTTATGCATCACCTAGTAGTCCATCCGGATGCTAAACCTGTTAAACAAAAACTTAGAAAAATGCATCCTAAAGTGGCCTTATTGGTCAAAGGGGAGTTAGAAAAACTCTTAAATGTTATTTTTATACAAGCCATTGATTATGCTGAATGGATCTCGAATGTAGTTCTAGTAACTAAGAAAGAAGCTACCAAGGTTAGGGTTTGCACAGACTTTAGAGATATTAATGTTGCATGCCCTAAAGACGATTTTCCTCTTCCCAATATGGACCAGATCATTGATTTTACTGCTAGGAGTGGAATGATATCCTTAATGGATGGATTTTCTGGTTATAATCAGATCAGGATAGCTCCTGAAGATCAGGCTAAAACAACCTTTATTACCCCTTGGGGAACCTTTTGTTGGAAAGTGATGCCATTCGGTTTAAAGAATGCAGGTGCAACCTATCAATGAGCCATGACTTACATCTTTCATGATATGATGCATGATATACTACATGATTATGTAGATGACATTATAGCTCGTTCTACTGAAGAAGATGACCATTTAGATGATTTGAGAAAAGTATTTAATCGGTTAAGGGAATATCTTATCTGATTGAATCCAGCTAAATGTATATTCGGAGTTAATTCCGATAAATTATTGGGGGTTATAGTTTCTTTACATGGCATCGAAATTGACCCTCTCAATATTGCGGCTATCACTGATATGCCCGCACCCACAAATATATCAGAATTACGAAGTTTACAAGGTAAGCTTCAAGCTATCCGTCGCTTCATCGATAATATGGTGGATAAAACCGGACCCTTTCTTAAGCTTCTTAAGAAGGATGTCTTTTTCCATTGGGACTACGAATTTCAGCAAGCATTTGAACTCCTCAAACAATATCTTCTTAACCCACCTATTCTTTCGCCACTTAGACCTGATCGCCCATTTATCTTATATATTTATGCTTCAGATCTTGCCTTAGGAGCTATGTTAGCTCAACTTGATGATGAGAAGAAAGAATGTGCTAATTATTATATCAGTAGAACATTAATCAGTTATGAAACCCATTACACAACATTAGAGAAGTTATGTCTAGCAGTCATATTTTCTACACAAAAATTATGCCATTATATGCTCAGTCAAAAAACCTATGTTATTGCTAAATCCGATCCTTTGCGGTATCTCATGAGTCAACCGTACTTATCTGGTCGCACAGGAAAGTGGGTTCTTGCCCTAAGCGAGTTTGACCTCATGTTTATAGGACAAAAGTCTGTTAAGGACAAAATCATAGCAGATCAATTAGCTGATGCACCCTTAGAGTCTACCCATCCCCTCATCATTGAGTTTCCTGATGAATTCCTTAAACTAGAGGCCGATCATTCAGAGTAATGGTCCTTATACTTTGATGGATCCCGATGCATGAGTGGGGCTGGTGCAGGTATTATTTTAATATCTCCACAGAAACATCTTATCCCTCTGTCCTTTAAATTAACATTTGCTTGTACTAATAACACTGCTGAATATGAGGCTCTAATCCTTGGATTACAAGATGCCTTGGCACTAAAAATTAAAAATCTATTAGTTTTTGGTGATTCTCAACTTGTCATAAATCAAATTAATGATTTTTATTAGACCAGAGATGATAAATTACATCCATATAAAGCATATGTATTACAATTATTATCTTTATTTGATCACGTTACCTTGGAAGCTATTCCTTGAACTAGAAATCATGCGACTGACGCTATGGCTGCAGCTGCATCTCTTTTACCCTTGGAGTTAGAGGACAAATATGCTACCATCATTATTCGTTGACTCCAGGAACCCGCTTCAAATAAATCATGCTTAGAACCTTTGGATGTGTTTCTAATCAACGAAACTACTCCTAAACTTTGGTACACTAATATATTCAATTTTCTTCAAAATGGGACCTTCCTTAAAGGTTTTAACAGAAACCAACGCTGGTTATTGCGTAGACAAGCAAGTCACTTTGTCATAATTGGCAATACGTTATATAGGAGATCTTTTGAAGGTATCCTACTGAGATGTTTGAATCTAGAAGAAGCTAGATCAGCTTTGAGTGAAGCCCACGATGGATCTTGTGGGGGACATTTTAGTGGTAGCGCCATTGCTAAGAAACTCCTTAGGATAGGATATTTTTGGCCTACCATGGAAAATGATGCACATGATTATGTGCACCATTGCGACAAGTGCCAAAAACATGGTGACCTTGTCCATGCGCCTGCACAAGAGCTACAGGCTATTTCATCTCCTTGGCCCTTTTCAAAATGGGGCTTAGACATCATTGGAAAAATCAACCCTGTGTCATCTGATGGACACAAATTCATCATAACCGCCACCAAGTATTTCACGAAGTGGGTTGAAGCTATGCCCTTAGCTTCTTGCACTGGAACCCAAGTTTCCAAATTTATTTTTAATCAAATTATTTGTAGGTTCGAAATTCCTGCAAATCTCATCTCAGATAATGGAACTTGTTTTAAAAATAAAGATGTCAAAAAATTATGTCAAAAATATAAAATTCAACATCGTTGGTCCACTCCCTATTATCCTCAAGGTAATGGCCAAGCAGAAGCATCTAATAAAACATTAATTAAAATCCTCAAAATATTGGTCAATAAATCTAGCCGAGATTGGCACATTCAACTATATCCTACTTTGTGGGCTTATCGAACTAGCATTCGTACCCCCACAGGCACTTCACATTTTGTTTTGGTTTATGGCGCTGAAGCAGTTTTTCCCTTTGAATTAGAAGTTCCTTCTTTGGCTCTGCTACTTTAAGATACTGAAGTAGGAGATGAATATCGTGCTGGCAGATTTAGTCAGCTGGAACTCCTAGATGAGAAGCGCATCAATGCTTTGGAACATCTTCGAGCCTATCAAAACAAGCTTAAACGAGCATACCTCAAGAAATTTCATCATCAATCCTTTGAGATCGACGACCTTGTCTTGAAAGAAAATAAAAAAAATACTAATGCAACTAAAGATCTTAAAGGTAAATTTGAGCCCAACTGGCTTGGACCGTATATCATCACTGCTAAATTTGGATCGGGAGCATACCGATTAGCTACCTTAGATGGTAAAGATCTTAAAGAACCTATGAACATTATGCATCTTAAGCGCTATTATGCATAAAATCTGGTCATTTCATCATTGTATATATTGTTATTTTGCATATTGTTTCATTTTAGTCATTCATATAAAAATTTCAAAAACAATCACATTGTGTATCTTCTCAATTCATCAATCAAAATCAAAATATAAAAACATCAAAACATCAAAATCTTCAAAAACATCTTTTATTTTTGCACCTGTCAATTCTTGAAGTATTGCAGTTATATTTTTAGTTATTTTGGATAAATTAACATTTATTTGGAATCCCGCACTTTCACACTCACATGCATAAATATCTTGATTTTATTTGGTATGATTATTAATCTCTCTTATATCAAAGTCCACAGTTGAATTAAATAAAGTTTTGAGCATAGAGAATTGATCTTGTTATTTATTTGAACCAAGTATATCTCTTCACATTAAAATGATTTCATTGCAAATTCAATATGATGCTACATAGTAGAAGTGGTTTCTTGAGCGAAAAGTTTCCCCTGCTATCCTATCATGCACATGGTCTAGAATATTTGAGAATTGACAAAAGGACAAGCTCACCCCTACCCAGAATAAAAATCCCTTGCTCTACAGCCAATCCGAGCAAGTATCCCTAGTATAGGAAGAAAAAAGAAAAGTCAAAGAAAATGAGAAAAGAAAAATATTATTTTGTACCATCACAACAATATTTCAGCATTATCTCAGTTCCAAGCAAAAATACAAAAAAAAAAGAGAAAGAAGAGAAAAAGAAAAAGCAAAAGCAAAAGCAATAAAATCCCTTTCCCTACCCCTTGAAAAAGAAAAGAAGGGTGAATGAGCTTGAATCCCTGGAATTTTCAATTATTCGAAAACTGTGAGGTAAGCCCCATAACAAGTGGTTTGTGCCCAACCCGCTTGGCCTTGGGTAATCCCTAGCATGGTGATATATCTATCACATTAGCGACCTTCTTTTGTATAGACCTATGTCTGCTTATGGATCAACTAGCTCTTGATGACCCGACTTACATAGTAGTCTGGTACGGTTACATGCATATAAATCATGGTCAACTAACACTCATTTGGTTAATTCAAATTACTTGTATCAAATTATCTTGCTCAAAATTGGTAAATGAACAATACAATTGCACACACATTTGCATTTGAGAGATTTTGTATCATTATGATAAATCAAGATCGGCAATGAACTCACATATGCACATGAGGGTTCCTTATAAATCTACATTTTGTCTTTGAGATAATTTAAAATATTTTTGCAACTCTTTTTGGAATAATTTCATCTTCTTATTTAAAAGAACATCTGTTTCGTATAAAACCAATTACATACATTGTTTTCAAAAATCCAAAATTTTTTTCAACAACATATTCACAATCTAGCAATAAAGTCACGTTTATATATTTTTTTGTTTATCTCAAAATCAAAAATCAATTATGCAATAAAATTATTTTTCTTGGATTTCGTGATGATGGTATAAGTCTATACCTATAATTCTATGCCTAGCGCAAACCATTGTTCTAATTTTATTTTCCCATTCATTATTATTTATAAAAACATATGGCTTACATCATTATGTCACACAATTATGCTTTAAAAAGAATAGACACCTTTTCTATTTCATTTCATTATGTCAACATTCCATTTTGCAACCATGGTATAATTCCTAAGGAATTGTTCAAAACTTTATCACACTTAGGAATTTTATGCCTAACAAAAATCATATTTTTAATATTTCATGCATAATATTTTTATGAAAATCTGAAAACAAATCATCACCATCATCATTTTTCATCATCACAACACAAAGTCTTAAGACAATCTCTTAAGCACTCTTTTACTTTTAACAATATTTCTATACTGGGATTAGCTTGACGACCTAGCGAGCGACGACTCCATGAAATGGTCTATAACAACGACAATGTCCTTTGAAATTATTGTTAGAAGTCCCTTTATTTTTCATCAAATCACACCACAAAACAACCAATTTGTTTACATCAGATTATTCCATTTAAATTTTATGGCATGACATAAAATTATAATTTTTTTCCATGACATAATTACATGAATAATCAATCAACAATTCTAAAATTGAAGCATCATCAAACATATGGACAAGTCATATCACAAAAAAAAATCATATATATATATATATATATCAAAATATCTGTACATCATATCACAACCGGATTGGTATGCCACAATCTATACCCTCACATACTCAATCCTCTCAAAAATATACAATTCAGTCTATAGCAGCTAGTCTCGAGAAGCCCTCGAGCTCTCAGCCTCGTCTCCTCTCCCGCCTTGAGGTGGAGGTGGCCCCATAGAGGTCCGTGCTGTCTTGGGTCCTCATCGTCGATCATGAGGATGTCCTCGATGATCCCATCCTGATCGGCTTCGTAATGTCGGCTGGCAGCTGCAACCTCTTACCCTTTGGAACTAGCTAGAAGTATGCTCCCTCATAGAATGCGGTCTGAGCAATATATCGTGCCAACTCCTACATGCTCGCCACTCCGCTTTGAGCCTTGAGCCATGTAGCCTCATCCTACAGAGTTTGCACCTGAGCTTGTAGGCAGGAATTCTTAGCCTAGAGAGTCGTCATCTCGTTGCTCTCCCCCACCTCAATACCCTTGCCCTTATCGGGTGATGTTGGCCTATCTCTCTACTAAGAAGGGAGTCCCTCCTCTCTCCTCTTTGCATGTTGCGGTCTCTCCAGAGCCTGTGGCACTCTTCGATGTCTCTCCTAAGGATACCATCGCTGCTCCCTCCCTCTGTGACCCCTTGTTGCATCAATAGCAGCCTGGCGCCATCTCCCCATATGTCACACCATGATGTGTATCAGATCCTGTGCCCTCATCATTCGAGGAGGGCGAATGCTTGCATACTAGGCATCATACCTGTCTGCCACCCCAACGTTGTCCCCATCCACTAGCTGAATGGGGGTATCATCTGCATCTTGACTCTAGAATCACTACATATTTGGAGCTCTGCTCAGTGTAGTACTATTTCAAATAGTCTAGGAGTACTTGTAATCCCTGAGAGAAGGGATCCCCTACTATAGATCGAACTATTGCAAAACTCGGTCATAGCGATGGAGCTCTACCTCTCCCCACTCCATCCTTAGCTAGCAGACTCGCCTGATGTGAGCCAGCTCCTGTTCGTCCTCTCCCCACCCTGGATGCTCTCTCCATAGCCTCCAGGTGATTTGGTCAGGGATGAGGTCATCTAGCAATCTCTGAGACATCGACAGATCTATCCACCACTGTGACCCTCTCTGGAGCCACCAATAGAAAACCTGGGGTCTCTCTCGATCAACCCTTATCAGTGGAAGACCTATCGGCCTTCGCATCGCAATGTGCTCCCAGCACCAAACCTGTAGCAGCGATGTCAAAACTAGACATTGACCTCCCTTGTATACGACCCCATGCAGGATCCTATACAAGCGGCATAGCACAAAGCTCCCCCAAGCACATATATAGCCATGGTCTCTCATATTTCTTACCACATCTGAGAGTAGCCAAGGTAACCTGCATCCACTATAGTGGCATAACAGTAGGCCACCCATCACCCCTACTAAAACCTGAGTCAATCAAGATGCCCCAGGAATCTATCGTAATGTCTTGTTGTTCACCCCGCCCTTCTCCAGGGTGAAGCTAGGATATCCGCACAGTTGCATCATGGCATGGCCCTGATTGGTCGTAGGAGTCATAAAACACCCTTGTATGGGGATCCTCAAGATCCTCCATATGTACTCTAGAGTGGGAGCCATCTCCCTTATCGATAATTAGAAACAAGATGACCCTGGATACCACCTCTCTACTAGGGCTGTTAGTAGCCCCATGTCTGTCGGTATTTGTGGCATCTCTACCACATGCTGTAGTCCGACCTCCGCCAGTCGGTCTCACTCCGCTTGGTCGAGCACAGCTACGTCATCTCTGAGTCCCCCGTATTTCCACTCTCAAATTTTTAGTAATCCTCTCTGCAAAATAAACAAATCAAACAACAAAAATCATCAATAGATAATCATTAAAATCAGTTAAATTAATTTCATCTTATAACAAAAAAATGATGATATCGTCCACCATTGGATGATATCGTCCTAAATTAGGTCAAATCGTCCTTGGTAGGACAAAATCGTCTCCAATTTCACAACTTGGGGATCACCCCTTGTTGGACGGGATCACCCCTATTTCGCCGATTTCGCCCCTAGACGAAATCGACGATCTAGGGACGATTTCGACGAAATTGGGACGATTTCGTCCCGACATTGTCGATGGCTTAAAAATAGCCATGATGCCCCAAAACAGTCAAAATTTCAATCAAAAATTACACAAATCCAATTAAAAACATAATTCACTAGGTTCATATCCTTATCCGCAATCCAAGCCGGACCTCTGTCGATCTGTGCGTTGTTTCTACCATTTTTCCTGCAGAGCTCTAAAAACAGTGAAAATGAACAGTAAAAATGAATTAGAGTTTTACCCTAATTTTCTTAATTTTATTTAAAAACAACAACATTTTTTTAATATTTTTCTTTTCCTCGCTTTTATCTCAAACATTCGATTTGGGTAAAAACACTGATGGGGCACCATAGTAAGCAGTTGTACGATTCGACCTAGAATCGTCATCTAGAAAATTGAGTAAATTTTTGCTTTCTTGTAAAACGATAAGAACTCGTATTTAACACATTTTTTTTAGAAAATTCACTAAAGAGGGGGCAAAATGTAGCACCTTAAAATTTGCGCAGTTAAACCCTTAGTAAAAAGATAAAAATTTAAATTTTAACCTCGAAACTGCCCGTTAACTGCTCACCCCATTTTTCATGCCATTTTTAGGAGTTGTTTTGACAGTTGGATGTGTTGAGCAAGGTGTAGCAATAATATTGTCATTGTTGTCAACACAGTCAGATAGATCTGTTGATGCAGTGGATAGGAATTTCAAAAGCTATTCATATGCAAAAGACAGGAGTTCAAAGGTTATTCAGAGTATGTACAATGATTTTCCAAGAAGACCGAAGTGGCCCATATGCAAAAGATCAAAGAAAAAAACAAGTAAGAAAAGTGTCGCGATATCACGACATATACAAGGCAAGAAAAAATGTCACGATTTTGCGACATGTTGGAAGAGAGAGAAAAAGCAGGAAAAACTGTCATGATTTTACGACATGTTGGAAGAGAGAAAAAACAAGAAAAATTGTCACGATTTCGCGACATGTTGGAAGAGAGAAAAAGCAGGAAAAAATATCATGATTTCGTGACATGTTGGAAGAGAGAGAAGAAGCAGGAAAAACCGTCGTCATTTCACGACAGGTTGAAAGAGAAAAAGGTAAGTGGAAAAATTGTCACGATTTCATGATATGTTGGAAGAGAAAAAGGCAAGTGGAAAAACTGTCGCAATTTCGTGACATGTTGGAAGAGAAAAAGGCAAGTGGAAAAACTGTCACGATTTCACGACAAGTTCGAAGAAAGAGAACAAGTAAGAAAAGTGTCACGATTTCGTGACATGTCGCATTTTCGCGACTAAAATAGGAGATAAAAAGTAAGTTGGAAAAGTGTCGTGATTTCGTGACATGTCGCATTTTCGTGACTAAAATAGGAGAGAGAAAGTAAGTTGGAAAAGTGTCGCGATTTCACGACATGTTGCATTTTCACGACTAAAATAGGAGAGAGAAAATGCAAGGAGAAAAAGTGTCGTGATATCGCGACATGTTGCATTTTCATGGCCAGAAGAGAAGAGAAAATGCAAGGAGAAAAAGTGTCGCGATATCGCGACATGTTGCATTTTCACGGCCAGAAGAGAAGAGAAAATGCAAGGAGAAAAAGTGTCGCGATATCGCGACATGTTGCATTTTCATGGCCAAAAGAGAAGAGAAAATGCAAGGAGAAAAAGTGTCGCGATTTCACGACATGTTGTATTTTCGTGGGCCAAAGCTAAGAAAAAGAGCAAGGAGAAAAAGTGTCGCGATATCGCGACATGTATTTTCGAGGGCCAAAGCAAAGAGAAAGAGCAAGGAGAAAAAGTGTCGCGATATCACGACATGTCGCATTATCATGACTTAAAAAGGGTAGCCAGGCAGAGAAAGAAAAAGTGTCACGATATTGCAACATGTTGCATTATTGCGACTTAAAAAGGGCAGCCAGGCAGAGAAAGAAAAAGTGTCACGATATCGCGACATGTCGCATTATCGCGACTTAAAAAGGGCATCTAGGCAAAGAAAGAAAAAGTGTCATGATATCGTGACATGTCGCATTTTCACGACTCAAAAAGGCCAAGAAGGCAAAGAAAGAAAAAGTGTCGCGATATCGCGACATGTCGCATTTTCGCAACTCAAGAAGGCCAGGCAGGAAGAGAAACAAAAGTGTCACGATATCACGACCTGGTATTTTTGTGACTCAAGAAAGACAGGTCGTATGTGCGCAAGACAAGAAGAAGAACCCAACTAAAATGAGAAGTATGACAGTGGACCGACATCTCTACAGCATTTACAAGGGCAGATACAGAGTGAATTCATGCAGCTAAAATATGAAGAGTGAACAAAAGTCAGTGCAGCGGCTACAGGGACTGTTATCGAATGAAATCTTCGAGCGATGGAATTACCGAATATCTTCATGAGTTGAAGCCGACTAAGACCGATGAAAGCCGACTAAGATTAGGGTTTACAATTGTTATGAAAGTTGACTAAGATTAGGGTTTACATTTGTTATGCAAGTCGACTAAGATTAGGGTTTTCATCATGAAAATATTGTTATAAAAGGAGGGCTATTTGGAGAATTGTTGTGTTGTTGAATAAGTCGTCAAATGCGTGTCGAAGTGTGAAATGCGGCCGTAAGAGTGCAAAAAGCATAGAAGCGACGAGATGATGGCAAAGTGCGCAAAGTGAGCAAAGAGTCATGTCGAATTGTCCTAAGTGCATCTGTGAGTGCGCAGAGAGAGCAAAGTGCATAGAGAGCAAAAAGGTTGAAGTTCGACCAAGTGCGGTTGTGATTGCGCAGAGAAAGCAAAAGGTGTAGAGAGTGCAAAGGGCGAAGATGAATGCAAAGTGCAGTTATAAGGGCACAGAGTGTACGAAGATAGTGCATAGAGGGTGCATAGAGAAGCGACTCAAAGAAGGTGAAGTGCGGCTATAGATCACAAAATATGTGTCTATTCCATAAATAGTGAGAGAGATTGGGTAAGCAATAGACCAGTCAGGGTCTTGTAAAAGTGAAGGTATTTTTCTGTTAAACTTCTAGATTCAAAATTGAAGTCCAGGTTGTAGCTTGGCATCAAGGGTTGGTGCTCCTTCTAGTAGGTGCTGGTAAATCAAGGGTTGGTGCTCCTTTCTGTTGGTGCAGATAAATAAGGGGTTGGTGCTCCTTCCAGTGGGTGCTGGTAAATTGATTGTAAAGTTGGTGCTTTGCAAAGGCTGGATTTGGATGGTAGTCCAAGCAGTAATTCTTGAGGAGTAGCCAAATTGGTGAACCTCATTAAATCTTGTGTTGTGTGATGTTCTCTTGTGATACTTGCTTTATCTGGTTTTAAGGTTTCATTATTTCAGTTTTAAGAGCTATGAATTTAAGTTTAAAGAACTACACTGATTCACCCCCCCTCTCAGTGCCATTGTAAGACTAACAATTGGTATCAGATCCAAGTTCCCTTCTCAAGCTAAATCAGTCAGGGTTGATCTTGGATTAGTATGCAATGGGTAAGAAGAATAGATCCTCCTCCAAAAGGGCATCTCAATCAGTTTCAGTTCCTGTGGAAGAGAAAATTGAACCAGAAAAGGTTGAAGACTTCTCATCAAACAAAGCACCTTTGTTTGACGAAACTAATTACGCGGTCTGGAGAATCAGGATGTAGACATATCTTTGTGCTTTGGGATACGACATCTGGGATTCAGTAGACAGTGAATACACAATACCCATCACTCCTCCAACCGATGCTATCGATAAGAATCTGTTTGAGAATGACTCAAAAGCAAAGAATGCTATCAGGTGCGGATTAGTAGACAATGAACTGGTAAAGATCATGAGTTGTAAAATGGCAAAAGAAATATGGGACAAACTAAGGAGTATTCATGAAGGAGACGATGAGATCAAGGAGGCCAAGTTACAAACACATCAAGCTCAGTTCGAAGCATTAAATTTGAATGACGATGAGAACATAGAGGCATATATGCTGAGAGTTAATGAAGTCCTAGAGGATGATTCTAAAAAAGAAATAGGTGGAGGTCTTTTCATGACACTCAAAGAAGAAACAAAAAAAGAACAAGAATGTGATGAAGAAGAAATTGATGCAAAAATAAATTTGAAAGAGGAACTAATTGCAACTCTAGATGAATTGAAGATAGAAAGAAAAAGGAATAAGGAAATCTCAAGAAAGCTTGAGGATGCAAATGAAATAATAACCAGTTTGAAAGTACAGGTAGAAGAATTCAAAAGGATTGAAGAAACTCTCAGGTCATAGATCAATGAGAAAGAGATTGGTTGCTGCAAACAAGAGGAAGAGATTGTTTTATTGAAGAAACAACTAGAAGAGGCCAATACAAATCTCAAATTTGAGAAGAGCACAGAGTTGCTAGATAAAATGATAAGCCAACAAAGAAGCTCCATGGATAAGCGTGGTCTTGGATATGAAGCTGAACAACCTTCATCTTCCAACTCTAGAGAAGAAGAAGTTCACTGTTGAAGGATCGAAGCAAGAAAAGTTTGAAGCTAAATCTTCAAAAGGAAGAAAATATCAAAGGAGATCTACAGAAAAGCAACCACAACAAAAGAGGTTCTATCACTCTCACTCTATTCATAATAATACTTTTAATGGCTATTGTTTTAGATGCAACTAGTATGGTCACAAGGCAATTTATTGTGGATTGAATAATAAATCAAAGAGTTATGCTGGTAGAAATACATCTACGTTTCTGAGTGAACACTATGTACAATGTTTTCAATGTAATGGTCATGGGCACATAGCAAGGTTTTGTCCAAGCACTTTTGTATCTAATCTAAGGCAAAACAGTAGATTTCATCAAACATAAAGAACACAACACAGACAGGGAATAAATCATGTACATAAAAGAAAGGAAAATAATCATTCATCAAGGATGCACAAGAGACAACCACACAAGAGAAATGTTTGAGTTCATGAAAAGGTGCAAAATAGGGATGTAGTTGAAAAATCCAAGCCCGAGTTCAAGAAAGTTTGGAGAAAGATAGAAGAAAGGAAATCGTGTCTCCTTGGACTGAAGGAGACTACTCCGCTATTGCACTAAGCAACTCCGGTAGCACATCCTCGTGGGGAGCAATCTTGAAGTTTCATTTTAATGCTCCTATGTATTTGTTTGATTACCTGAGGATGAAAGGCAAGTAGTCAGGGAAGTTGTCGTATAGTTGTCGAAGTGTGTTTTTAGTTCATGTAGTTGTTTGTGGAAGTGCCGTGAAGGGTGGTGATTAAATTGAGAGTTGTCATTATTGGTAGTATTGCTATATGTCATTGTTGTACTGTTGATGGTTCTTACTACCACTGTCCAAAGTTAAGGATTATAATAGTTCAGATAATTTTGTTAGTGAAAGAATGTTGCCCTAGCCGCATATATGTGTTTCGATAAAAGTAGTGTGTATTTGAACTACACATTGACGTGAAGATTGTTAGATCTATTATGATGTTGTGGTGAAAAATATTGAAGTTTGATTATTGATTCATGTTTAGCTCATCAAGATGAGCAACTTTGCTTTGTGAATCATACCTATCCGAGGTCCAGAAGTATGAGTTTGAGTAAGGTGCACTATAGTTGGTCGTGAAGTGTTTGACAAAATGTTGTCTCCTGATTCGAATAGTTGAAAGTAAGGTGTGACCAGCGATGACTGTAGAAAACATAGACCAAGTTGAAAATGTAAAAAGGGATTTGGTTGGTGTTGTGGTACAGTGTTTGATGCTTGCACAGAGTTGGCAGAAAAATTATAGTGTCGGTACAGTGTTGGACAAAAGTTGGTACAAGTGTGAGTCACTTGACAAATTTTTTTGACAGATGTGAAATCAACATTTTTGAATGGGAAGCTTGAAGAAGAGGTTTATATTGAGCAGCAAGATGGTTTCCAGCTTGGTGATGATCCCAACTTGGTTTGTAAGTTGAAGATATATGGCTTGAAACAGGCACACCAAGCATGGTATGCAAGGCTAGACAACTATCTCACTCAACAAGGGTTTAAGAAAGATGATATCATATTTTGCAGCAGTAAAGATGAGTCATGTAAAGATTTAGCAAATAAGATGCAGAAAGAATTTGAAATGTCAATGATTGGTGAACTTTCGTATTTCCTCGGGTTGCAAGTTAATCAAAATAAGAAGGGCATATTTATTTCTCAAGTTAAATATGTGAAAGAGATGTTAAAAAAGTTCACAATGGAGGATTGTAAGCCAGTTAGCACTCCCATGATGACAGGTTGCAAGTTGAGCAAGGATGACAAATCTCCACCTGTTGATCAAACCATGTATAGATCTATGATTGGGAGCTTACTGTACCTGATAGCTACCAGACTAGATATTTTGCAGGCAGTATGCATGGTAGCACGATTTTAGGCTAATCCCAAGGAGACTCATGTGACAGCAATGAAGAGGATTCTTTGGTACCTCAAGGGTACTATGGAGTATGGGTTATGGTATCCGAAAGGTAAAGACTTCACCCTTATTTCGTATTCAGATGCAGATTGGGCAAGATGTGTCGATGACAGAAAGAGTACCAATGGAGGTGCATTCTATCTTGGAGACAGATTGGTCACGTGGCACAATAAGAAACAAGAGTCAATTTCTTTATCGACAACAGAGGCAGAATATATTGCAACGACAACATGTTGTACGTAGTCATGCACAAAACACATTGCTATCAGGTATCACTTTTTGAAGGAGAAAGTTGCAGAAGGTGAGGTTAAGTTGGATTTTGTTCCAACTACAGAGCAAGTAGCAGATATCTTCACAAAACCATTGCCCAAGGAAGTTTTTGAGTACCTTCACAATAAATTGGGAGTGGTCACACTTCCCAAGAATTGACTAGCCACAAGGATCACATTCTCGGGGGGAGCATTTAAGTATTTGATTATCTTTTTGCTCATGTTCATGATTTTTGCTAAGTGTAATAAATTTTGCCTCGAGAATGTTGTGCATGGACTCAGGGGGAGTCTCCAGTAGTCCCTTTGGTATTATTGTCAAAGGGGGAGAAGAGTTACAGGAAATTGCACATGTGTTGCCAACAATTCCAAAGGGGGAGATTGTTGAGCAAGGTGCAGCAATAGTATTGTCATTGTTGTTAACACAGTAAGATAGATCTGTTGATGCAGTGGATAGGAAGTTCAAAAGCTATTCAGATGCATAAGACAAGAGTTCAAAGGTTATTCAGAGTATGTACAGTGATTTTCCAAGAAGACCGAAGTGGCCCATATGCAAAAGATCAAAGAAAAAGACAAGTAAGAAAAGTGTCGCGATATCGCAACATATACAGCAGGCAAGAAAAATTGTCACGATTTCGTGACATGTTGGAAGAGAGAAAAAGCAGGAAAAATTGTCGCGATTTCATGACATGTTGGAAGAGAGAGAAAAAGTAGGAAAAACTGTCATGATTTTGCGACATGTTGGAAGAGAGAAAAAGCAAGAAAAACTGTCGCGATTTCGCGACATGTTGGAAGAGAGAGAAGAAGCAGGAAAAACTATCGCGATTTTGCAACAGGTTGGAAGAGAAAAAGGCGAGCGCAAAAACTGTCGCGATTTCACGACATGTTGGAAGAGAAAAAGGCAAGTGGAAAATCTATCGTGATTTCGCGACATGTTGGAAGAGAAAAAGGCAAGTAGAAAAAGTGTCGCGATTTCGCGACAAGTTTGAAGAAAGAGAACAAGTAAGAAAAATGTCACGATTTTGCAACATGTCGCATTTTCACGACTAAAATAGGAGAGAGAAAGTAAGTTGGAAAAGTGTCACGATTTCGTGACATGTCGCATTTTCGCGACTAAAACAAGAGAGAGAAAGTAAGTTGGAAAAGTGTCACGATTTCATGACATGTCGCATTTTTACGACTAAAATAGGAGAGAGAAAATGCAAGGAGAAAAAGTGTCACGATATCACGACATGTTGCATTTTCACGGCCAGAAGAGAAGAGAAAATGCAAGGAGAAAAAGTGTCGCGATATCGTGACATGTTGCATTTTCGTGGCGAAGAGAAGAGAAAATGCAAGGAGAAAAAGTGTCGCGATATCGCGACATGTTGCATTTTTGCAGCCAGAAGAGAAGAGAAAATGCAAGGAGAAAAAGTGTCACGATTTCGTGACATGTATTTTCATGGGTCAAAGCTAAGAGAAAGAGCAAGGAGAAAAAGTGTCATGATATCGCGACATGTTGTATTTTTGAGGGCCAAAGCAAAGAGAAAGAGCAAGGAGAAAAAGTGTCGCGATATCGTGACATGTCGCATTATCACGACTTAAAAAGGGCAGCCAAGCAGAGAAAGAAAAAGTGTCATGATATCATGACATGTTGCATTATCACGACTCAAAAAGGGCAGCCAGGCAGAGAAAGAAAAAGTGTCGCGATATCGTGACATGTCGCATTATCGCAACTCAAAAAGGGCAGCCAGGCAAAGAAAGAAAAAGTGTTGTGATAGCGCGACATGTCGCATTTTTGTGACTCGAAAAGGCCAAGCAGGCAGAGAAAGAAAAAGTGTCGCGATATCGCGACATGTCGCATTTTCGCGACTCAAAAATGCCAGGTAGGAAGAGAAACAAAAGTGTCGCGATATCAAGACATGTCGCATTTTCGCGACTCAAGAAAGACAGGTCGTATGTGCGCAAGACAAGAAGAAGAACCCAACTAAAATGAGAAGTATGATAGTGGATCGACATCTCTACAACATTTACAGGGGCAGATACAGAGTGAATTCATGCAACTAAAATATGAAGAGTGAACAAAATTCAGTGCGGTGGCTACAGGGACTGTTACCGAATGAAATCTTTGAGCGATGGAATTACCGAATATCTTCATGAGTTGAAGCCGACTAAGACCGATGATAGTCGACTAAGATTAGGGTTTACAATTGTTATGAAAGTCGACTAAGATTAGGGTTTACATTTGTTATGCAAGCCGACTAAGATTAGGGTTTTCATCATGAAAATATTGTTATAAAAGGAGGGATGTTTGGAGAATTGTAGTTGTTGAATAAGTCATCGAATGCGTGTCGAAGTGTGAAATGTGGCCGTAAGAGCGCAAAAAGCGCAAAAGCGATGAGATGATGGCGAAGTGCACAAAGTGAGCGAAGAGTCGTGTCGAATTGTCCTAAGTGCGTCTGTGAGTGCATAGAGAGAGCAAAGTGCATAGAGAGCGAAAAGGTTGAAGCTCGACCAAGTGCGGTTGTGATTGTGCAGAGAAAGCAAAAGGCGTAGAGAGTGCAAAGGGTGAATATGAATGCAAAGTGCAGCTGTAAGGGTGTAGAGTGTACGAAGATAGTGCGTAGAGGGTGCGTAGAGAAGCAACTCAAAGAAGGTGAAGTGCGGCTGTAGATCGTAGAAGATGTGTCTGTTTCGTAAATAGTGAGAGAGATTGGGTAAGCAATAGACCAGTCAGGGTCTTGTAAAAGTGAAGGTATTTTTTTGTTAAACTTCTAGATTCAAAATTGAAGTCCAAGTTGCAGCTTGGCATCAGGGGTTGGTGCTCCTTCCAGTAGGTGCTGGTAAATCAGGGGTTGGTGCTCCTTCCAGTGGGTGCTGGTAAATTGATTGTAAAGTTGGTGCTTTGCAAAGGCTGGATTTGGATGGTAGTCCAAGTAGTCATTCTTGAGGAGTAGCCAAATTGGTGAACCTCATTAAATCTTGTGTTGTGTGATGTTCTCTTGTGATACTTGCTTTATCTGGTGCCATTGTAAGACTAACAGGATGATATCATCATCGATCAGATGAAATCATCCCAGATCGGATGAATTCGTCTAGAACAGAACATCCAGACAATTTCATCCCAAAATCAAATTTTCATAATTAACTTCTATTTTAACAGCCTCTCCAACATGGGTAGAAGCATGTCTGTGCAGTTGGATATTCCTCCACTAAGGATCTCCCAGATTGGGATGATCCCCAACCTCCTAACCTCCCCCTAATTCTATATAAACTAGGATTTTCTTAGTTTATCCCCCTGGTTGGCTGATTCCATGATTACCTAATTAATTTTCCCTGCCATTTAGTTTTGTTGTGTCAAGACATCCTATCCACCATTTTTTGCACTTGTAGTTTTAAGTTTTCATTGCAGGTTTTCACTGTGCTTCAGTTGGAGAAAGCTCGGATCATCGTAGGCGATTCTAGACGGTTTCGGATGATCCTATCGCAGATCAACGATGATCTCATACGATTGGAGGTGATATTGATTACAGTTCAGATTGGGGGAAACCAGAGCCTTGAGTTTGGATTCCTCATTTGTCTTCTTTATTTTACTGTGCATTAGTTTTATTTATTTTCATTCTGCATCCTGGAGTTCACCTCATTCAGCATAAATGCATGATAAAGTTAAAATAAGTTATTAAAACGATGCATTTCCTTTAAATTGCTATCTAGATTTATCAATCAGGTATTTATACTATCATTTCTATCATTCTGCATTATTCTTGCAGTAGCATTTTCATTTTTTTGGTGTTTATTTTTGTGATTGCAGGTTTTTGACAAATTCATCTAACAAATTTGTCAGATCAACGATGATCTTGTCTGATATCAGATGATCGACTGTGATCTGAGATGATTCTATACAATTGCAGATGATCTTGTCATATTCGGGACGATATGGACTCTTACAAGCTTTAGAATATTCATCAGACATCTGGAATCAGGTGCATTCTTTCTCATTTCATATAATATTTTAGGATTCATTTTTGCTTTTTGTATTCATATAAATCAATATTTTCATATAGAATAGCTTAGATTCATTTTGGCCAACCTAGGATTATGAATGATCGAGTATAAAATGAACACACCAAAACCATTCTCAACCTAGGCATGGAAACTGCCACTCAAAGTTTCCTGGTGAACCCACCATCCATTGAAAATTCACCCTTATATCCCTCCCCCAATAGGCACGACCTTCAAAGGGCCTCTCAGTTTGAGGTACTATCCCATCCTTCTCGCATCCGCCTTCCCAGCGTGGATCCTATAGCCTGAAGGTAAGGATGCAAAAAATTTGGAGTAGTACACCTACTATCACAAAGATCATCATTTTGCAATTTTATAAGACCCTTAATGAAATCCATGGATATTTGCTCCCATTGGTGGTCATGGATAGGCAAGGGTTGCAACAATCCAAGAGATTTAACTATTTTTCCTTTGTTATGCTAACACATCTCACACTCAACCACAAAATTCTTGACATCTACTATTAATCCTTTCCAAGAAAAATATTGCTTCATGTACAAGTATGTTTTCAAGAATCATTAATGTCCAGCAAAAGGAGAGGCATGCAATTATTGGAGAACATTTGACATAATAACCAAAGACTAAAGAAGATAAATGTGATCCTTTTTGCAAAGCACTACATAAGTGTATGAGAAAGAAGAATGCAATTATGAGCCTACCTCCCTTTCTTAAATGATCTTGTGTAGTCATTGTATCATAAATTTAATCTTTTTGAAGTTGAGAAAACCATTGTTGAAGAGGATTAGAGATGACATTGACAACAACAACATCTGTATATTTGTGAAATAAAGCATCAACCACCACATTCTCATTTTCTTTCTTGTATTCAATGATAAAATCATAACCTAAGATCTTGGTCATCCATTTATTCTATTTAAGGCATGAGAGATGTTATTCTAAGAAATGATTAAGCCTACTATGGTTAGTCTTGATGATGAAATTATGCCCCAAAAAATAAGTCTTCCATTTCTTTATGGAATATAAACTAACATTCCTTCTTAAATGTGGACTATCTCATATTCTTACCTAAAATTTTCTTACTTTCAAAGGCTAATGAGTGTCCATATTTCATAAAAATAACTTCAATACTTATGCCCAAAGCATCACACTCAATGAAAAAAATGTTTACTAAATTTAGGAGTGGCCAAAATAATATTGGTACACATAGCTTCTTTGAGGACTTGGAAGAATTGGAAATCAACTTCAAACCAACCAAAGGCATCCTTTTTAGTGAGAGAAGTGAGAGGAGAAATAGTCTTGCCATAGTTGTGAACAACTTTTTGTAGTAGCCTATGAGTTCTAAAAATCCATGAAGTTATTTAAAGTATTTGGGCAAGGGTAATCTGGTGTAAATCTAGCTACAATAGGTTAGAACAAGAACCTCCAATCACATAATATTATGACAAAAAGAAACAAAGCAAAAGACAAAATTCCCAATCACACAAAAGTTACAATAGATGGAAATAATCTGATAAATGCTTTCTTTCTCATTCCTAGATTTCACCCCTTTTACAATGTGATACCAAGGGAATATATATCCCAAAAGAAACCCTAAAAAAAAAACCCTAAATCTTAAGCCCATAAAGTAAGAAATTATTATTTTTTATTTATTTATTTATTTTAATTTTTTTTCTTAGGCCATTTCGTCTTTAGTACCAAAACCTAAATCACCCAAAAAAACTTGGATAGCCCTAAAAATTTATATGCACCTTCGTATCATCTATATTAAGCCTCCTAGAAAATATCAACATCTACCCATGCGTAAATAAGAAGTTATTCCATATATGTTTTCTTCCAAATTTTCAAAAAAATACTAAATCATACTTTTGAGGCACTAGATGAAGGAATTAGAACTTGATAAAATCCTGAAAAAACAACTAGACGACTAAAGTGTCTATCCCATGGCATGTCCACCTATTTATCTAACTCCCTATAAAATTTCAAGCCGATCCAATTATCATATCAAATGTTATGCCATTCAGAATATAAGCTCCTGCATCATAATCTTACATAGCTTTGATCTTGCTAAGATCTACATGGAATCCTTCATAAGTTACTATACGTCCAAAGTATTCTACCTCTTAAACCCAAAGGAACATTTGAACCTTTTGAAAAACATTATTCCCTTTTTAAAATGTGAAGAATTTTGTCAACATGAACTAGGTGATCCTCCTAGGACTTGCAATACATTAAAATATCATCAAAGAAAACTAGGATAAACTTGTGAAGAAAAGGATAAAATATTGATTTCATAAGACTTTGGAAAGTGGAAGGAGCATTAGTGAGATAAAAATACATGAATAGAATATCATAATTACCATCATGTTTATGAAAATAATTCTTAGGGATATCCTCTTCCCTAACCCTAATTTCATGAAACCTAGAATACAAGTCTAGTTTTATAAAGTATCTAGATCCATATAATTCATCCAAAAAATAATCTATATTAGGGATGGGAAACTTATATTTGTTATCGATCTTGTTGAGAGGAAAAAAATTAGGACACGTACCATGAATCATCCTTGTGTCATACAATAACCACAAGAGATGAGCATGGGCTAATGCTTGGATGGATGATTCCTTGCTCCAATATTTCTTGAACTAGTTTCTCAATATTTGATGTTTAAGGGTAGGGATAGCAATAAGGATTAACATTATGAGATTTTATTCCTAGAACAAGGTGGATGACATGATCATGTGTGTGCTTAGAATGTAGACTCATGGACTCACTAAATACCTCCTCATACCTATCCATAAAATGTTGTAAATTTGAAGGAAGAGATAGAAGTAAATACTAAATCTCCATGCACTTGACTTAGGTAAATAATCCACAACTACCTTTTCTCAATATATTTTCCATTCTAAGTTAACTAACCACCTTGGAGGTACGAGGTTGGATTCCTTGGATATAAATGACTCTTATTTTCTCCATCCACTTAACATACAATTTTTGTAGATTAATAGTAACACCACCAAGCTAATATAGCCATTGTGCTTCGAAGATGACATCTAAACTACCTAGGTTCATGGAAAATTTTATGACCAAGTATAATCCACCATTTAGATGTTAAATTTAGTGGTTCAACCTACACACTATACAAGACCCTCTTTTATAATCAAGACTTGAATATTATCCTAATTTAAAATATTGATATACAAGCCCATGAACTTCGTGAGGCTAGTCAAGGAAATTAGAAGCACCTCATACCATGAAATTAAAATTAGAAGAAAATCCTAGGTCATAAGCACCCATAATTAGATGACTATGACTAGGTGGTAGTAGTGGAAGAATACTACTATTTTGTGTCGAATCAATGATAAGAGGTTTTTGTCTTGTAGTTTTTTGTGACCCTTGGACAAGAGGATGTATAGTAGCAAATATTTGTAGAACTCTTTGGATGTTATCCAAGGACTTGAAAGTGGAAGTAATCATCTAGTTTTGATTACTCAAGGACTTGACAATAAAAGGAATAATTTGTTCTTGATTTAAAATATATGCACATAGGTCATGGTCAATAGTTCTAGTAAGAGGATTACCAATTGGAGGGATAGTGCAAGGAGTGATTGTAGTGATATTTTACTACACTAGGAAAATCCCATTGAAAGAAGAAATTTTAAGTAGAATTGTCAACTAGAGATAAACAAGATGAGAGGATATGAAGCCTCGTTGGTCTATCATGTAGCTAGTATTGTGAAAATACCAAATATTCAAAAAAAGAAAAGCCTTCATCAAAAGCTACTAGAAAATTCTAAACTCCCTATGCCACGAGATGATGTTAACCAACCAGATTTAATAGATAAAGGCCCATAGCCTTTTTGGTGGTAACTAAACCAAAACTCACTATTGGTAAGTGGATCAGAGCCTTTCTAGTGACAACTAAAATAACTCTACCTTTGGTGAGACCTTGTCCTATACAATAATCATGAACTTGCCCATAATTTAGAGGGGTAAGTTCAAAAATTGAAATATCTTCCACTTATGATTGGGCTCATAGTAACTACCAAACAAGTAATTATTCCCTAGTGAAATTACGAAGGAAACATTAGTAAGAGACCATAGAAATTAAAACCCAAGAACAATGGAGGAGGAAAAGGGGATCCTAGGTGGTTGAATAAGGGATTGGCATCATCAAACACAAGAATCTTGGGTGTTTCACAGTGTTAAACTTTCATAGAACATATAGCCTTCTTTGTCCATATAAAGGTCAATCACATCATGGCAAAAATAATAAAATAAATAAAAGGAAGACTTTCTAGATTCAACACTCTCTCAAATTCTTCATCTAGAACCTAAGGGAGGAATTCTATATAACAAATATACTTAAAAAACACTTATACAATTAAGCCATAATATTTGTACAAAATAATTTAGGATAGACATGCAAAGGAGGTAAGCCAAAACTTTTCTATGCTAACGTAAACAAGGTGCTTTTAAACCTTAGACAAGGTAAAAATCTTAAAAGGTAGGAAGTGTTCAACACTAGAAAAGAAGCATGTCAAAACCTTTCCCTATTGTAAATAACAAAGTGCTTTCAAAAATATTGACATGAATGATAAGCACATAACCTTTGAGCTAAATTTTAGAAAGTAAAGGTAGGCCAAATATTTTATAATAACATCATCCTAGCCTCTGAAACGTTTCTAGCATGGTGAAAAGGATTACATTGAGCATGAAGGGCAATCCAAAAGGTAAGGCAAAGTGATAGAATCCTAGACCAAAGGTTCTTGGAAAGAAGAATGATTTTAGCATCAACAATATCCAATAGTCTTATAAAGCAACATATCCTAAATAAAATACATGCTCTTAGAAGAAAATACTTAAGCCAATGTGGCAGTTGTTAGAAACTGAAAGCAATAGCCACTCCCTTTAAGCATAATGAATGATTTGTAAATCACAATTTCTTGAAAAAATATGTGCTAAATATGCTAAGTGGTGCTAGTACATCCTAAGGTTATGCCATATCCATTTTTTCTCATATTTTTACATAGTAGTTAGCTTTATTTTAGCACAAAAAAAACTATAAATAGGGGAATGACCATTATTATAAAGGGTCAAATATTTTAGTATTTGCAGATGTATATTTATGTTACTCTTATGCAATAAAAAGTTATTTGTTTGACCTAAATAGAAGTATGAATAACTATTTATTTCTATGATAATCTATGCTTCAATATTTTTGTTAATTTAATTGGGGTCTTTTAGTTAGGGTTAAAGTTGTTTGGTATACTCAATAACTAAGGTGTTATTTGTTAGGCTCGATGCTCTTTGGGGATATTTAGTTGGAGCATTTAGAATATTTAGATGTTGTAATACTATCCTCAATGCATTTCTTCATAGCCTAGATTGAATAGTCTATTAGACTATGCTTGTATTGGATAGTTGATGCTAATGTAGCTAAAAGTAATGCTGCTAGCTGAAGGCCTAACCAAATTTAATATTTTTGTCTAACCCTATATTTTTCTCTCAACCCTATCCCCTATTACTATTATTTTTTACTAAACATAATAATATTTAGATAAGGAATCAAAATTATCTAGAGGTTAATTTAGAAGTAGTTTTGAGTCATCTAATCTTTACCTCAATCTAGGGACTGTATTTTGTACTAAAGTAAATTAAGCAATAAAGAGTTTTGGCATGCCTGGTGGGATGAAACCAATTTGGATTTTATTACAAATAATCATTGGTGGTATGGAGTAGAATAATTGCCTCATTAGAAGTTATAATTTCAAATCCACCATGTGCTCAAGATCTTTGGCATACCTACATATCTAGATGATTGAGATTATGGTGAATATCTTGGTCTCATTAGTGAATAAGAAATATTTTTACCTAGGGACTCTACTTTTAAAAACCTAAGAGTGAATTGGTAATTATATTGGAAGATAAAGCTCTAGAATCACATTATAACAAGATCAGAAGAGAATATGTTGAAATAAACTCAACCGTTTATTGAGCTATCAACTATAAAATAATCTAGGAAAGGTAAATCACTTTCACCTATCCAAACTTTCTCTATTCAAATCCCAACTCCACTGCAAGCCATATCTCTAGAACCACCTACTATATCCCTAGCTAGAGACATGGGTAAATGAATCTATCCTAGATAGAAATATGTTGAAGCCCTCAATATTTACAATTTGCATGATATCCCACAAGATGCATTGAAATATTTGCCTTCTTATGATCATAGAGAGAATATTACCTATGAACACTACCAATATATAACAACTATAGCTACCATAAATAATATCACCCATGAAGATTTAATGGTTAGGGTATTAGCCTAATATTTCATAGCAAACGTACTAGCATGGTATTTTTCTTTGGAAGAAGGTAGCACAAGCACATGATATGGAATAGCTGAAACCTTTATCCTATAGTTCAATGATCTAAGGGATTCCTTCTCACTCCTCACATAGTTTACTTCCATACAAAGGTATCCTCAAAATAATATCATGGATTTTAAGATTTAATTTAGTAATACTTGGAGAAGAATACCTCAAGAGGTAATACCTTCCCAAGCCCAAGATTATATTTACTGCCTATGGATTTTTGCTCTATATTTAAGCCTACAGATCTGATAGTCCAATGAGATAAGATTTCCATAAATCTTCAAAGTTGTAGTAGGAAAGACACTCATCTCAGTTTATAAACTTCCTCCAAAGATTATGATGCCTTACTTTCTAAAAATTATCTAGCAAAACTACCAAGCTTTAATTTTAACTCCTTCATTATCCACTTTGTTTGCACCTAAGGCATACCCTTAACCTGCTATCGTAGCTATCACAATGCAGTCTATGCTTGCTCTACAACTAAAATAATCTATAGATATGTTAAAGATAAAGTAAATGGTTGGGAATATAACAAATAAGATCACTACCATGGAGTGGAAAAATGCTAAAAGAATATTTGAAGGTTACCTATAAAAAATATTTGCTTTCATCATAAGGGGCCAAGGAGTTTCAACTACCATTGCTAATGGAAAACAAATTACTATTTCTATAAGTTAAGAGGGAGAGAAATTTACAACCTAGGAATACTATCGGTGTCTGGATTGTAATGATCCTCACAATACATACACCTATATAGTCTATTAGTATCAATTATAGCTAGTTGTAGCTCAAAATGATGAAAGATAATCAAAAGGGTTAGTCGACATGTTTACAAATCTAAATATAAGTCCCATAATTAAAGGAGCCTCCAAATTTTTATGTTGTTCATATACTGACTAGATTTGGGAAGAGACATCTATTGGTGGATCCCAAGAAGATTGATAGTCTAAAGGCATCAACTTAATCATATAAGTAGGGTTATGCATAAGGGGTTGGACTCAAAATGTACTTGTAAAAAAATGGTGAATCCTAATCAAAATCAAGGTGAATCATGGAGAATCCTAAGAAAATCAAATTGAGCATCTTCATACCAAAATATGGGGTATTTGAAGCCCTAAAATGTAAATTCATCTTTGGGACCACTTTTAACCTATTAAATCATCTTATAACTTCATAAAAACACCACCATTAGATCAGGATTGAAAAGAGCTTTCCAACAAGTACAAATATGTCTATGTTTGGATATATATTGTGGCGAATTGACCCTAAGAAAACATTGGTCCTAAAAATTTTAGGCGAATGGATCGATGTTGAGGGTCCTCATATTTGCAAATTTCTAATTTTTGAAATCCTAATATTCACCCAATTTGTGAATATTCACCACTATGCATAACCCTGCATAGAAGGAAAAACCTAAATATCATCCTAAGGAGAAATCTAAAGAGTAATCAAAGCTAGAGGAAATGCCTAAGGCCAATCATGAATAATCTATGGAGAAAGTGCTATGTTACCTAGTAGTACAAGGAAATAAATGCAAGAGGCCATGCAACAATATCAAAAGAATTTTGAGGAGCTAGTTTGAAAGAGAAAAAAGCTATTGGAATCATTTGTATACATCATTACTGAAGGGATGAAGAAGACTCCCTCAAAAGATAGCATGTATGATTCTTTGATGATTCCTAAACAAATTAATTTGATCTGACTTCCTAGACATTAACTTGGATCAAGATCAATAAACTCTTAGGATTGGTAAAAATAAACCTTTTCCCTTTTATATGTCTTTGCATATGGTAGGATAGATTGTGCAAAACTACATGGTGGATTCTAGAGCAGCCATAATAGTCATGCAAATATTATTTGTGATGTAATGGGTATGGAGTACACTAAGACTAGTTTCGATGTGCTTCAATTAAATGGGATCCTAGTCCATATGTTAGGAGCTATCAAATACATGCCACTAGTGCTACATGAGATCCTAAAATTAACCATGATCTAGGGGGTAATAGTAGTTTATCTCCTTCTTCCTTATGGATATGCTTGTTAAGATATTTCATTGCTAAGATTGGGGGTACCTATCTTTGGATTACACATACATGGTGATTCCTTACAAAGGGAGAATTGTTTTATCTATGTGGAAAATCTTAGGACCTACCATATTGAAAATATGGAGGATAATATTTATTTTGCTTAAGATGACCTAGGTTGCCTTGGAGATATGATTGAAGAAGATCCAAAATAGATTTAGCAATTGATAGGGGATCTATAGATCAAAGTTGAGTTCTCACTAGGTCACTTTGATACAATAATTGATACCAAAAAGGGAACCTATTTCATATTTTATTAGATAGCCACAAGTTTCTAGGCATTATAAATAAGATATCTCAAATATCATATGGGCAAATGCAATAAAATTTGGGATCACTTTGGTCTGGACATTGCTGATTTAGGTGAGTAGACACAAATTTGGAAACATCTTGTGTAAAAATCCTGCCAAAACCTTGTATTATATTGTAGATAAGTGATATTTAAATAAATGCTAGGATGGTGGAAGGTTGACGGTTATAAAAAATAGTGCTACTAAAGCAAGAATCTAATCAAGGTGCTCATATAAATCAAATTTTTGGAAAAGTGTACCAAGAGATTCATATGCATGGTCAAAGGAAATATTACACAAATTATGAAGCACATACAAATTACGAGAGATTGAAATTCAATAAACCAGCTAGGGAGAATCCTCCTTTGGACTATTTTCAACCATTGTATTAATAAGGAGAGAACTACCATGACTAAAGCCAAGGTAAAATAGTGGATTATAATGCCTTTGTTGATTTAGCTATTTGGGAGGAGTCCTTTCATATGGGTTTACAAGAAAGACAATTGATAAAAATAAGGTCCAATTAGATAAATAGATATAATGAATTCCTTTGTAAGAGAGACCTATAAAATAATATCTTCCTTCTTAATATCACATGAATTCCTAAGCAAAGCTACTCTTCGAGGAAGAAGTCCTTCTCCCATTCCTTTAAGTCCTAAAATTCCTAGTATTTGCCTTTATGGACTCCATACCCAATAGATAAGGATTTTGTTTATGGGTTCCTTGCCTCCTACAAGTAGAATCCCCCTATGAGTTGTTAAACTATAGTGATATTACAATACACTAGGAATGAGGAATATTGAGCAGAATTACCATCCAGAGTTGAACAAAATGAGAGAACTTGAAACCCCTTCAGTATATCAAGTAATTAGTGCTATGAAAATACCAAATATTATGACAAGGGAAAGCCTTAACCAAAATTTGCTAATAAATTCTAAACTCCTTATGCCATGAGGTGATGTTGACCAACCAGAATAGGTAGATAAAATCCAATAGCCTTTTTTATGTTATCTAAGTTGAACCTTGCTATTGGTAAGAGTCCTAGATCCTTTTTGGAGATAACTAAAAAGACTATACCTTTGGCAAGACCTTATCCTATACATTGGTCATATACATACCTATTATTCAAAGGGATAATTTTGGAAATCAAACAATCATCCACTTATTATTGGGCTTGCAGTGACTATCTAACAAGTCACTATTCCCTAGTACAACTACCAAGGTAAAATTAGTGAATGACCCTAGGAATTAAAACCTAGAAATAGTGGAGGAAAAGGGAACCCAAGATGGCCAAACAATGGATTGACATCATCCATAAGAGCTTAAATATGCAAAAATACAAGCATCCTAGATGTGTCAATTTGTGAAACTTTCATAGATCATATATCCTTCTTGGTCCATATAAAGGTCACCTAGGTTGTAAAAAATATAATAAAAGAAAAGGAATTATTTCAAATTCAAGACTCTCAAATTCTTTGTATGGATACTAAGGGAGGAATTCTAGGTAATAATTATACTTAAAAAGTGCTGATACAATCAAGCCAATATTTTATCTAGAATAATTTATGTTGGACATGCAAAGGATGCAAATAAAAAAAAAATTGTGTTGATGTAAGCAATGCACTTTAACAACGTCTTACAAGATGAAGAGATTAAAATGAGGGAAGTTTTCAACACTACAAAATAAGCATACCATATCCTTTCCATATTGAAAATAATAAAACACTTTCAAAAGCAATATCAAAACTAATAATCACATAGCCTTTGAGTTTGTAAATCAAGGGTAAGACAATGTTTTTTACAATAGTGTCATCCTAGACTCCAAATAATTTTTGGCATGATGAAAAGGATTACATTGAGCATGAAGGTAAATTTGGAAGACAAGGAAAATGGATAGTATCTTGAACAAAAAATTCTTTACAAAAGCATTATGTTATCATCAAAAATGTCCAACATGCCTATAAATCAACCTCGCTTAAAAAAAATGCATGCTCCCCAAAAAAAATGGTTAATCCCATGTGGTAATTATCAGATTCTAAAAGCAATAACCACTTCCTTTAAGCATAATGAATGATCTACAAATCATAGTTGCTTGACCAAATCTTTTTTAAAAATATCAAGTGGTGCTAGCTCATCCTAAGATCATGCTTGAGCCATTTTTTGCTCATAATAGTACATAGTAGTTAGCTTCAAATTAGCACAACAAAAATTATAAAAAAGGGAATGTCCCTCATTGCAAAGATTCAAATGCTTTGGTGCTTTCCTATCATAGGTTATATTTTTATGTAACTCTAATGCAATCAAGAGTTATTTGACTTACCGCAATAGAAGTATGAAGAACTATTTATTTCTATGATAATTTATGCTTCAATATATTTGTGTTGCTTTAGTTTAGGTCTTTATATTAGGGTTGATGTTGTTTGGTATACTCAATAACTAAGGTGTTATCTATTAGGTTTGATGTTTCTTGGAATTCTTTGGTTGAAGTGTTCAAAATGTTAGATGTTTTAATACTATGCTTAAAGCATTTCTTCATGGCTTGAATTGAATGGTCTATTATATTGTACTTGTATTGCATAGCTAATGCTCATGTAACTAAAATTAATATTGTTAGTTGAATCCCTGACCATATTCAACATCTCTAACCCTATATTTATCTATACCTTTCTCTATGTCAATCCTATCCTTGATTCTCTTTTTTTATTGCAAATAGTAGGATTTAGACAAGGAACTGACCTTATCCAAAAGTTGATTTAAAAATAATTATGAATCATCCAATCTTGGTCTTGTTCCATGACACATATTCCATACCTAGGTAGATTGAGCAATCAAGAGTGACTAGGGGAGGATTATCAGGAGGAGGAGAGGAAGAACTAAAGGTATTTGGAGGAGGTGAAGCCATGATGTTTAAGGAAGAAAGAATATATTTGTCAAAACTATGGATATTTGAGGAATTGTTGTGATGCTTACCAAGATTTTTGGGTTGGTAGTAATTTCTATTTATACACATCCTCTAAATGAATAATGCAATATAATTGAACATTGAATTGTTCCCAACCATTAGTGGTAATAGGTTCATTCATACACTAGGGGAAACTAAAAAATTAAAAAAGTATTTGAAATGCCAATGAAAAAGTGTTGTGAAAAATACATCTTATTTTAATTAGCTTGAAGAGATAGGTCTCTCATAAGGGTCCCATGATCATATTTAAAAAAAAATGTTGTTGGATATATCTCTTTTTTTGACTTTCTCAAAGAGACAATTATAATGGTATAGGTGTCTCACAAAGATCCGATGACACTTGATACTTTTTTTAAAATCTAGATTGGTAAAATAAAGTAACAACAATGAACTCACAATATTCTAGAAGATAATTGCATCAGAAGATAGGCCACAAAAAGGAATAAAAATTTACCAAGAAATAGGTAATGGTAATGTTTGATAGAGGTTCTAGAATAGTTTGCATGCACTTTTGCTATAAATTCACACCCCATAGGGATCCAAGAATGAATATTTGATACCACTTATTACAAAACAACTTTGAGAATTATAAAAATACTAGCAGTAATCTAATAATGTTTAAATCGTATTACCCAAATGATAATAATAACTTAGATCCAATTGCTAAAAAATTAAATATACAATAATGAAACTCCATATTCAAATTAATGCAAATATTTAGCCACCTGGAGAGGGCAAAGTCTCATGACCATTTGGAGAGGGTGAAGTCTCATATACTCAACAAACACAACTAAGATTAGAATATAAAAAATTATCTCAACTATCATCTAAATATTCCTATTTATAGATTAATTCAATCATTAATTCTAACCCTAATGCTCAAGGGCTAACTATCTAAACCTAGGATCCAAGCTAACAAAAATAAAGATAATTGACATGGTTATTTTGGAGTCTTTACACTTATATTACTATATGTAAAATATCTATACCAACTAGTAGCCCAAATACTTACATAAACATGCATTTCAATAAAAGGGATATTGTTGGTCACAAATCTGCCTAAGTACAAGATTTCATCACTTGTGCACCCTAGACTCGGCCAACATTGAAAGGCCGAGGGAAAAAGAAAATTCCTTCGAACCGATCTCCAGAGAGGGCTGGCTCCCTTACTAAATTCTACACTGTTTGAAGACTAGGGATGCAGGAAAGAAATTGAAAAATAACTGAAAGAAAGGGAAATATAGCCACAGGCCGAAGTGTAGAATTTGGGGCAGACTAACAGCAAAAATTCCACCAAGTTTTATAACAAAATATAATAAAAGGAAAGCAGCAGAATTTAACTCACACCTTTGTAGAGATAACCCCCGGATCGCATTTCAAAATCTACTCACTAACCAGCAACGTTTGAATTTAGAATGCAGAATTCAAAACTTAACAGCAAGAGCATGAGCATAAACATAAATGATTTTAAAAAAAAGAAGGAAATCACACACATAAGAATGCTTGCAAATTTCAGAAGCCAAGTCTCTTCTATTGATGCAGAGAACTTAGAGAGTTTTCTTGCAAAATATCTAACCTCTCTTTACAATAAGAATTTGATTAGTATTTATAGAGGTTTTTGCCTCTTTCATTAAATACATGTGGAGGCAAAGTGTCGGCCACTCAACCACCAATAGCAACAACTTTCTCCTCGACCACAATAATGAACCAATGAGCAAATGCCAAATAAAATAACTGCTGATTTTATCACATGGCATATCAAGCTTCAACACAAATCATCGGTCCAGTTTCAATCTCCATGGTGGCGCCTTGGAAATGCATGCCCACGAAGTGGTCGATGCCTAAAAAATGAACAATATTGCACTAGAATCAAGAGCACATGCTTAAACTTGGTAGCTTCAGCGATCATATCACCTCAAGAATTATCTTTATCAATATTAATCTCTTTTCAAGGAAGATTTGCACCAAAATTCACCCAAAATTACATCCATAGGAAAAAGTGTTCAATGTGTGAAAACACTTAAAAAAGAAAAAACACTTTTCAATGTGGCACCAATGATTACAACGAAATGTCAATGTGGCACACTACAAAAAAATTCCAATGTGGCAAAAATGCCAATATTTTTGGCGGCTCATGGGGTATTCAACTCGCCTGAATGTAATCGATTCCAGGCCTTTATTCATTGGGTACAGAGTTCCCACTTGTAGCTGCATCTGATGGTTAGCTCCTCTCATTTTGTTCTTATGATAATTTGAGCCGATGGTAAATATTGTTGTATCACAATATTTTCTTCTCCTTTAGATTGTTCCTTCCCCATGTTCAGATCAACCGATGTCACCATTGAATCAGAGTGTGTTGGCTCAATTGCTTGTGATGAAGAATGTGCTCCACTCCTAGGCTTCTTCGCTATGTGAGGGAAAGGAATTTCCATGGCTGCACTCCTTTTATTTTGTAGAAATTGCTCTTGCTCTCCCTCTTCAATAACAATCTTCTCTTTTTCCAATACCTCCACTTGTCCGATCATTTCTTGTTCTTTACCTGGACTACTAATACTTTTAGGCACCAAATCAGCAAAGGAGAGGGGCTGATACTTCTCATAATTATCATCATAAATCTTTGAAAAAGAATCATCTATAGCCATCGAATATTTTGTTTTGAGCTTATTTTGATGAACTCTCATGATCCACCAATTGGCAATCTTTTCATCAGACCAATCAAGCAATTTGGTCTTCATTTGCTCAAACAAACCTTTAGGAGGAACCTGTTTTGAGTGATTGGCAGGATCATATTCAACCTCCATTTCATAAAAATCATGCCAAGGAGGAAGTGACATCATCTTCTCTACATGCCATTCAATGTCATGCCCTTCAAGATTGTTCCTTTGTCGCACAATATCTTCTCTAGGGCAACAATGAAATGTTTTTGCCTTGATGAAACTGGCAAAAATACCCAAAGGATCATACTTCCATCGTTGGGGGAGCTCAACCAATCCATGATCATAGAGTGTCTCAGCAATCAGTTCATTCTGCCCACACTGAGTAACTGTGATATCACCAAATTTGAAAGGCATAACACATGTATTTTTTTTCCTATTACCTGACCCATAGGTATCATTTATAAAATCACTTTGTCGGGCTACTTCCAAGGCAAAAATATGTTCAGTTGTAAAATATGGTAGCAAAAAAGGTTTACCAGTAAAACCATACACTCTAACTACCACGCCTTGGGTTAGTAAGAAAACATCACCTTTTTTCTGATCAACCACTTCTGCTTGTAGGGCCCGAGGCACTCTGTTGCATACTCCATACATTATCTCCAAAGCAGGTCCTAAAAACATTCTATTGAAGTTATAATAGGACTCGTTCTTGGACAAACTCTGAGTCCATGAGTATACTGGTAATGCTTTTCCCGCTTCATCTGTCTTGTTTATTGCTACAAAAGCAAAATGAGAGTGCATATGGTAGAAAAAATACCATGTCAAGAGGGAACAATGCCTAAAGGTAAGATCTTCTCCATTTTGTACCTTTCTCAATTGTGAATGTATCCTCATTTCTAAGAAATTTGCCCAATCAAAGAAAATTGAATTTGGAGTTGTTGTCTGCGTAGTTGGAGCATAAAACCCTAGTCGTGAAATGAATTGCACCAACGATGCTTGCCACTTTTGTACTGCAAAATCTGAAGATAATCTTGTTAGCCATGCTATCATTGAATACAAATCTGGGCTCTTGAAACTTTTCAATGGTGTCGACATTTTTGGCAACTCTCCCAATCGTGGGGTCTTTAATAATTGGCCCTCCATGAACTGCCGCATCTGAATGGTAGGTTGATACCTCTCCTCCTCCTCCTTAAAACTGAAATTTTTTAATGTAGTAGAAGATGAAAGTTGTGCACCGCAAGCAAACGCATCCTGTATGGAACTAGCCGAGATACTAAACAATACTTCTCCGTGGGCATTTTGGACAGTTCTTGCAATAGTGTTGTAGCATTGTGCGATTGCCCAGATCAGCTCGAGACATAGATGCACAGGTGTACACAAGTACCAGGAGAGATGAGAATGAAATGCTATAGTACGAGGACTCCTCGTAGACATATGTTGTGCAACAAACTCAACATCTAGACGCAGTCTTTCTACTCCCTTGTTGGTGATATTGCAATCTTTAATCTGTCCCAAGCGATCATCATAAGGTTTCAGTTCCATATCTTCAACCTTTTCTTCTCGAGCTCTTCGCGGCTTCTTCGTGATCTCAGGCCTTTTTTGTACATTCACCTTCTTGGCCTCTGTAGCTTTCCTCCCCATCTTCAGCTTCCTTTGAATATGCAGCAACGAACAACAAACCCTGGAGCAAAAGGGATTCGCAAGACTTCGATATAGGAACCCTGCAAATGCTTTGATTGAAAACAAAAGGATGGGCCTCCTTTTATAAATTCCCATACACATCCGTTGGAAAGCTTTCTAATTTCATGGGCACCGCATGCATTCCAATGATGCTTTTTATTTTTATTTTATTTTTATGCTTCTTACCACTTCTTGAAATGCGAGAAGTGGTAGTTTTTTTTTTTTTTTAGAAAGTGTAATGAGTGAGTGGAGTGAGAAATGTTAATGAGCGGAATTTATGGATAGTGCAGCATGGAGATGGGGGGTGCATGGGAAAAAAAACGAGCGAAAGGATTTAAATGCATAATGATTTTTCTTATTTTAGTATCATTGGTTTTTTTATTATTATTATTTGTTTTTTTTTTTAAATGGCCGAAATGGTTTATTCGGGAGACGGAATGGGAATTTCGGGACCCGAAATAGTGTTTTCGGGCGTTCAAAATGAGTATTTCGGAAGGATAACGAAGACTGCAGACGGGGAGTGGTGGAAGACATGTATATCGGGAGGTCCGAAAGGGCTTTTCGGGGACCCGAAATAGTGTTTTTGGGGACCTGAAAAGGCTATTTCTGGGGGAAAAGGAAGAAATTTCGGGCATGCATGAGCACGTTTTTTTTTTTTTTAAAATAGTGGAAGGGGAACAGAATGGGAATTTCGGGACCCGAAAAGGGTATTTCGGGTGGGAGGAAAACGAGCTCGGGAAGCATGCAATTTTTTATTAATAAATATTATTATTATTATTATTTTTTCTTTCTCGGTTGACTAGTCAAAGGGCGAGAGGGAAGGTTTTCGGGATCCCGAAAACACTATTTCGGGATCCGAAAAGGGCATTTCGGGCATGAAGGAACGGGAGGGACGGGAGGAAGTTTTTAAAATATTTTTTTTAAACTCCGAAATATCCATTTCGGAGGCCCGAAATGGGTATTTCGGAGGCCCGAAAAAGGAATTTCGGGTTATGTCTTTTTTTATTTAAAAAAGAAAAGGTTTGGGAGGGAAAATTCAAATTTTGGAATTTGAATTTCGAATTGAGCATGGAGGGAGTGGAGATTTTTTTTTTTTTCCTAAATTTATTGCATGGGGGAGGGGGGAAAAAAACGCAGCCCAAAATCCGAAAATCAAGGGTTTCAAGGTAAGGCCATGCCATAGAGCGCAAAGCGGGGAAAATGCAAGCCTTTGTTTTTTTTTTTTTACACCTCCAGAACCTTGGACCCCCTAAACACCTCATCCAACTTGATTTTTTGGTTTTCAAGTTTTTAAAGAACTCCCTAGTTAAGCATAACCTTCCTAGAGTAGTACTCGGATGGGTGACCTCCTGGGAAGTCCCGGGCTCTGCACACTTTTTCATTTTTTTTTACTGATAATAGGCCTTCAAATGAAGACCATTAACTGGAATTAACAGTGCATGACCATCCATATCTTGCAAATAAAAAGAATTAACTTGATTGGCACCTGTGATTTGAAATGGACCTTCCCATATTGCCTCGAACTTGTGATGTTTGCCAGGCTTTGATTTCTTTTCATTCCACTTCAATACAAGATCGCCAACCTTAAAAGTCCTTTCAGAGACCTTTTTACTAAACCATTTCTTTGTCATCTCAACATGTTCTATAAAATCCTGGTATGATTTCTCCCGTTCTTCTTCCAACTGTAAAAGTTGAGCTAATCTCATGTTCATAGAATCAGATTCATCATCCTCATCATCAATCAAATGCCAAGTCTGGAGGGCCGGTAATTCAATATGAATTGGCAAAACCGCTTCTTTGTCGTATACCAATGAATAAGGGGATGTCTTGATAGATTTTTTGACCGAGATGCGATCAGCCCACAATGCTTGATTCAAAAGTAGGTGCCAGCTCCGCTTATTGTCGCCAAGGGTCCTCTTCAAAATTTGAAGCAAATTCTTGTTTGTAGATTCGGCCAAGCCATTCCCCTGCGGATAATAATTAGATGAAGTTTTCAAATAAATTTCGTACTTACCCGCAAATTCACTGATTTTGGCACCTATGAAAGGAGTTCCATTATCTGTTATAATCGCATCTGGGATACCAAAGCGAGTGATCAACCCCTCAAGAAAAGTGATGACCGTGGCTTGATCCACATTTTTAGTTGGAATTGCTTCAGTCCATCTAGTGAAATAGTTGGTTGTAGTCAAGATGTACTTGTGACCAGCAAATGAGTTAGGATCAATGACCCCGATAAAGTCTAGGCCCCATTGCTGAAATGGTACTTCTACTTGAATCGGGTGAAGAGGTAATGATGCATTCCTGGTTCTACCGATGTATCTTTGGCACTTATCACATTTTTGACTAACTTTGAAGGCGTCTACAAAAAGAGTAGGCCAAAAATAGCCTACTCGAATAATCTTTAATGCCATGGGTCTACTTGCATAATGACCTCCTGATAATCCATAATGGAATTCTTCTAAAATTTTCTCCTTCTCTGATTCTTTGACACATCTAAGAAGAACCCCATCAATATTCTTATGAAACAAGCCATTTGGTAGCAAGACATACTTGAGGGCTTGCAGTCTAAATCTTCTTCTCTCGTGAGGCATTCGGATGTGAAGGACATTTCCCGAATAAAAATATTCCATCAGCTCCTCTCGTCCAATCTTGATCCACTATAGAATGATTGTCAAAATTACAATTATCTACTACATCCTCATACTCATGAATTGTGGATCCAGAGGAAGCATTCTTTGCAAGCTCTTGGCACAATGCTCGACCTCGAACAAGTTTGGTTGGTCGGATCTCAACATCAAATTCCTGAATTTTAGAAACCCAACCAGACTTCTCCTATCTCCAAGTTCTCCTTGTATGATAAAATTTTGGACATCCGGATGAACAACATAAACTATTGTTTTACTCGTGAAACAAAGTGCCAAAACTTCTTTCGAGATTTCATTACCGCATACACTTGTTTCTCAATGAAGTTATACTTCTCTTGATGTGGTTGGATGACTTGGCTTAGGAAAGCAATCGGACGTTCATTTTCATCATCTCCCTTCTGTGTAAGCACCGCTGCATAAGCTTCTTGTTCACCAATAGCATAAAGGATAAAATCCTTGGAATAATCAGGGTTCACCAGGACCGAAGCTTGAGTGATCCTTTCTTTGATCTCCTCAAATGATTGCTTCCTCTGCTCGGTCCATTTAAATTCAGCATTTTTCTTTAAAAGCTCTGTCATTGGCCTTATTACTTGAGCGAAATCTGCAACAAACTTTCGAACAAAATTAATTTGCCCAAAAAAAGACTGCAAATCCTTCTTATTGGTCGGCAATGGAAGCTTTAAAAGAGCTTGGGCCCTAGCTGGATCAATAGCTAGGCCATTTTCTGAAATTACATGTCCTAGGAGCTTTCCCTCCTTTACAGAAAAAAATTGACTTTTTTGGATTAATAGATATGCCAAATTCTTGACATTTTTCAAATACCTGCCTTAAATGAGATCCGTGCTCCTCCCTATTGTGAGAAAAAATAGTCATATCATCCAAATAAATCACAATAATGTGATTTAACAACTCACCAAAAGCCACATCCATTGCCCTTTGAAAAGTTGCACCAAAATTTGAGAGTCCAAACGACATTCGCTGGTAAGCAAAGGTTCCCCATTTTGTGGTGAACGTTGTTTTATGTTGGTCCTCATCCCTGACCCAAATCTGGTTATACCCGGAGAATCCATCCAACAAAGAGAATCTCTGAGCTCCCACAACCACATGAAGAATCTGGTCAATCTGAGGCAGAGGATAATGATCTTTTAGCGAGGCTTGATTCAAATTTCGAAAATCAACACATAGGCAAATATCTCCATTCTTTTTCCGTACTGGGACCAGATTTGCCACCCAAGTTGAATGCTTGATGGGGTAAATGATTTTAGAATCCAACATTTTAAGAAGCTCCGCCTTCATCATACTTCAATCTTGGGATTAATCTGGTCTCTGCTTTTGTCTGAAGGGTTTCACCCCATCATGCAACTCAATAGTATGTTGTATTACATCTTTGTTATATCCCTTCAAATCATGGTAACTCCAAGCAACTGTGTCAGGAAATTCATGACATAAATCTCTGATTTGTTCTAACTCCTCGGGAGTACAATCCATCCCAATATTTATCGATTTTTGGGGACCCAACTCCAGCTTCAGTATACTCCTTCTCATCTACTTTGATCCTATGCTTCTCTCGCCCTATCATTTTGATCAAAAAGGCTTTCAAGTGTAATCAATCCTTTTGGGATATGATTATTCCTTAGTTGAATAAGCCCTTTGGCTTCCTCCTCATCAAGCGTTCTCTCTTCCACAGTACTCGCTTCTCTTATCAAAAAATTTACAATCTGCTCATCACTTTCGAATACTTGCCAATACATGTTCTTGTCCGGGATCGAAGGTCTGTAAACTAACCTTACGGTCTTAGGTTTCCTCACTACATGCTCAATCGGAGAGAAGTTTGCTCCAAGAGATGCTAGAAGATCAACATGCTTATTCAGCTCTCATGAAATGGATTGAATATTCAATGTTGTGAAAGCCTCAAACAGGTCCCAAAATTTGTTGCGGTATGCCTTGAGATAATGCTGCTTGGAGATGCACTTGTTCGTTACTTGATTCACAATCAATTCAGAGTCACCAAAAATCTGCAATTGTTCAATCCCCAATTTTTTTGCCTTCTTCAAACCTAGGCACAATGCTTCATACTCAGCAACATTGTTAGTACAACTCCAGGTCAGTCGATATGAATATGTTTTCTATAGGCCAGAGGGAGAAATAAGAACAATCCCTGCTCCCGCACCATTTTTACATCTTGCTCCATCAAAATACAACTTCCATAATTGATCGAGCACAAAGTCTTGATCATCTTGATCAAGAGGCATCTTTATTTCAACCTCTTCAGGCTTTGTAATGGAGTAACAACCAATTTTAGTTTCCATCATGGCATTAAAATCGAGCATTGAAAACTCATCCTCTAAGCGAAGCTCATCCAGGACTTCATCCATCAAATCAGGATTTTCCAATTCTTCAGTTATCATGTTGACCGAATGTGTGGACTTTTCTTCTTCTTCCATCTTCTCTATATGAAAAGTAGAAGGCTTCTCATTGTAGATCCGAATTCTTCTTCCTTTGAAAGGAATCTCCAAGTGAGAATAATCTAGAGAAAGGTAGCCTCCCAGCTTGGTAGTGAATTCTCTTGACAAACACATACTGAAATATGGTTCCAAATCAACCACAACTACCTCCTGAATTACTGTAATTTGAGGCATACTATGTAGAACAATAGGAATATCCTTGATTACACCCACTATTTTCATGGGAGTCCCGTCCAACTACAAGACACCAGGGCTACTTCTTGTATACTCCATACCCATGACTTCACAAACTGCCTTTGGCATGACAGCTTGTCGCAGCACTCGAATCAATCATGCAGTTGTGCACTATCCAACCCTCCATCCTGAGTGACAAATAAAATGGGGGTGGTCTATTTTTTCCAGTGGCTGAAGTAGTTAATGTTTGAGCAAAAATCGTCTGGGTAGGATTCTTCTCATTATCTTTCATAGACTTCAATGATTCTTGTAACAAATCAACTTGCCCAGGTAATTGTAATGCATCATAGAGACTAACCTTGGCTGGAATCTTCTTCAATTCTTCAACAATATTGTATGTAGATGCACCAGACTCCCTCTTTTCAACAGTGGCTTCATATTTTCTCTGATATTGCTGAGTGGCTTCTACCCTCAGTATTTTAGTCAAAGATGGGTACTTGAGCTTTTCTCTGGCTTGTTCCTCTGTTTCAGCTCTTGCCTGTGAAGCTGAGGCTTTTTCTTGCAATCTTTCCTTTGCTCATGGTGGCAAAAGATCTTTTAATAGAACAGGTGAATCTGGATTTGGTATTGAAGCAGGAGCTTTCACTTGTACTTGTTTCTTCTCATTTTGCATCTTTGGATCAGTCGGTACCCTTAATGGTTCCATCTCTGCTGGATCTACCGTGACTGGCTTCTTCCCAGTTCTCGTGAGAACTAAGACTTGTTCTTCAGATGGAACCATAAAATTATGATCTACCTCAGTAATCATGTTAACTTGTCCTCTAGAAGAGCTTGCGGCCAATGTTTGTACATAGTTCAAATGAACCATACAAGTCTCCTCACCGTGTGGATCATTACATGTAGAGCACCAATATGTTCTTTCTGTAGGGCCAGCTTCCTCATTCATCAACACAGTTGGGTTCTTCTCAGGCACTTTGCTTGTTGAAGCCGCTTGTTCTCTAGTGATCGGTGGAGGTTGAAATCTCTTGGGTTGGAAATCTCTCTCGGCCTGCTTTCTTTCAATAATTGTGATTTTATTTCCCATTGCTCTTATAGCTGAATTAGCAGATTTTACCTCTTGTAATAGCATTGTGTAAGGATCAGGATTTGAGGGCACAGGAGGTGCCGGTATAGGTAGAGGTGTTGGCGGTGCAGGCAATGCTGGGAATGAAGTGGGAGCTGGTAATTACGGAATGCTTGGTGCAGGAAATTGTGGAATAGTTGGAGCAGGGAGTTGGGGAACTGGAATGGGTGCGATCTGAGGTGCACTTGAGCTCCATGATGGAATAGGATACATGGAAGGCATAGGCTATGAAAATGAACCAGAATACAAATGCTGAGGAAGATCAGGTAAGATAGGCATTGTTACCTTTGGGGGAAGCCTACCTATGGCAATCAAGTCTGCTTCTACCTTTTGCGCTTGTTCGAATAGCTCTGGGAATGTAGTCACGTTGGACTTCCGGATAGCCAAGCCAATGTCTATGTTAAAAGCTCTGAGATAATAGAATGCAGCTTGCTCATGAGTGGGTCGAAGACCTTCAGGAACTCTCTGCCAGCTTCTGGTAAATCTGACATTGAAGTCCGCTATCTCCTCCTGCGGATGCCTTTGAATTGCATTAAATTGATGCAACAAGGAAAATGGATCGGCTTGTTCATGAAATTTTTTGATTAACAACTCTCCTAATTGATCCCATGATGCAATAGTGCCTGGTTGCAACGATCGGTACCAATACAACAATTTCCCTCTCAGTGACAACACCAACAATTTTATCATCACGTCTTCATCCGTTATGTCATGGATGGTCGCCAAAGAGGCTACATCTTGAATATGCTCATAAGCAGTTTTACCAGTACCATCATAGGTCGGCAAAGCTTTCAAAGCAGCTTGAGGGACTGGATTTTGTGCCAGTAAATTCAAGGCTCCCAAACTATTCCATGTCGAGAACTGCCTTGGTGGAGGATTCTGGGCCATTTGGACTGGTGTGTGTGGTCGAGGAGGTGGAAAACTAGTAGCAGTACTAGATGAACTTGAAGGAACAAAAAATACACCAACAATTTGTGAGGATGTTGCAGAGGACGTAAGTGGTGGGGAGACCAACTTAGGGTGTCCACTTAATTTTTGGTTGTCAAGTTCAAAAAACTCAACGGGATTTTCAAAATTTTTGGCCTTCGATCTTGTGATCATGAAGTACATCTCTCACTGTCTCCACGTTCGGAGGCTTCTGGGTAGTGTTGAGTCACCAAATGTTCTAACTATACAGCATGAAGGTGAACATTAAACCTCAATACTATTGAAAGTGAAACTTTTAGGGTCCCACCGGGCATGCCAAAAACTGTTGGTATAGGTGGGTTTGTCAACATGGAATAGTACTTGTCCCACCGATTATGGATCTTATTGAGACAGAGACAGTCTGTCCCACTGGGCGTGCCAAAAATTGTTGGTCACAAATCTGCCTAAGTACAAGATTTCATCACTTGTGCGCCCTAGACTCGGCCAACATTGAAAGGCCGAGGGAAAAATAAAATTCCTTCGAACCGATCTCCAGAGAGGGCTGGCTCCCTTACTAAATTCTACACTGTTTGAAGACTAGGGATGCAGGAAAGAAATTGAAAAATAACTGAAAGAAAGGGAAATATAGCCACAGGCCGAAGTGTAGAATTTGGGGTAGACTAACAACAAAAATTCCACCAAGTTTTATAACAACATATAATAAAAGGAAAGCAACAGAATTTAACTCACACCTTTGTAGAGATAACCCCCAGATCGCATTTCAAAATCTACTCACTAACCAAAAATGTTTGAATTCAGAATGCAGAATTCAAAACTTAACAACAAGAGCATGAGCATAAACAGAAATGATTTAAAAAAAAGAAGGAAATCACACACATAAGAATGCTTGCAAATTTTAGAAGCCAAGTCTCTTCTATTGATGGAGAGAACTTAGAGAGTTTTCTTGCAAAATATCTAACCTCCCTTTACAATAAGAATTTGATTAGTATTTATAGAGGTTTTCACCTCTTTCATTAAATACATGTGGAGGCAAAGTGTCGGCCACTCAGCCACCAATAGCAACAACTTTCTCCTCGACCACAACAATGAACCAATGAGCAAATGCCAAATAAAATAACTACTGATTTTATCACATGGCATATCAAGCTTCAACACAAATCATCGGTCCAGTTTCAATCTCCATGGTGGCACCTTGGAAATGCATGCCCACGAAGTGGTCGATGCCTCAAAAATGAACAATATTGCACTGGAATCAAGAGCACATGCTTAAACTTGGTAGCTTCAGTGATCATATCACCTCAAGAATTATCTTTATCAATATTAATCTCTTTTCAAGGAAGATTTGCACCAAACTTCACCCAAAATTACATCCATAGGAAAAAGTGTTCAATGTGTGAAAACACTTAAAAAAGAAAAAACACTTTTCAATGTGGCACCAATGATTACAATGAAATGTCAATGTGGCACACTACAAAAAAATTCCAATGTGGCAAAAATGCCAACAGATACAAATAAGAATTTTGAACTAAATTTAAAATTAAATCCCAATGGAGCTTGCCAAAATGGCTTATAGCTACTAAAAAAATTCTAAAATTACAACATTGGAAAAAATAATATTAAAATTCCTTTGGACTAGAAAATTACTTTAAAATCAGGTAAAACCAACATGCTAGCCTAAAAATCCCTTTAAAATTGACCCAAGTCCAAAATTTTCTTCCTAGAAGCAAGATGCCACAAGATGGAATGTGTCCCTTTGACCAAGCAAGTTTGAACTGGCATGTTGGGGTACTCTAGAAGGTTAAAATCTAACTAACTAGCAAACCAAGTTCATGCCATCATGCAATCTAGCCTTAAGTGTTCTATTCCTCTTAGTTTAGCTTTTTTATTTTTTATTTTATTTTTGGGTGATGCAAGATTTCCCATACACCTGGATGCTCCTACATCAGACATGGCTCTTAAGAGAAATGCTTTATGAGTTTTAGCTCAAGAACATTTTATAAATTATGCAACTAAGATCCCATTCTTGGTAGCTTGAGATGCCCTCATCCATGTGGCTTCTTCCATTGCTCGATTCTTCCATTTTATCAAATACTCATGATACTCTTAATTTTTGACTTCTTAACAAATCTTGAATCTAATACCCCTTCTATGCCATCCCATTATTTTTTTGGAAATTATTATACCATTATTCCATATGGAAATCTAAAATTATATCTTCATTTTCACTTGTTTATTCCTCATGATAAGGATACAAATTAGTTACCTTAAAATTGGTGATGTATCAACTTCTTCAAGGAGTTTAATGTCAAAAGCATTGGCTATAAAAAAATTCAAGACCTTATAAGACCCAATTTTTTCCACTTTAGATTGTTATAAGTTCCATGTGGGATCCTTTATTTCCTCAAGTGAGCTAAACCCATTCTCCAACCTCAAATTCAATTTATTTCCTCTCAAAAGCAATATGTTGTTTGAATATCATAGTGCTCTTCTCCAGATTAGCCTTCAATTTTCATGCAATTTATGCATATTTTTGGCACACTATTATGCAAGAGCACATTTTCTCCTCAAATAAATAGTATATATTAACTCGTCCAGTCTAGGAATGAATTCATACATAATTTGGAAAGGGATCTTGGTTGGGCTTCAATTTATTGAGGTGTTATATACAAATTTAGCTTGTGCTAAGGTAATATCTGATAGATTCAGTATATTTCCAACCAATCATCTCAATAAATGTCCAAGGTTTCTATTTACAACCTCTCTTTCCCCATTGGTTTTTGGATAATATGCTTAACTAAAACCCAAATTAGTATCCAATTTCTTATACAAAGTCTATAAAAAATGGCCCATAAATCTAATGTCTATCCAAAACACTACTCTTTGGCAACCCATGCAACCTTACTACTTCTTTGAATAAAAATGTAGCAATATGAGTATCATTATTTGTCTTCCTACAAGGTATGAAATATACCATATTTGAAAATCTATCAACAACGCCAAAAATAGATTCATTACTTGTTTGTGTACTTGGCAACCCAAGAAAGAAGTACATTTTCACATCCTTCCAAGGTCTTTCCAATATAGGTAATGGTTGATATAAACTAGTGTTTTGACTCGCACAAAATTATTAACATCCACACCCATTCTCAACCAATAGTAACTCTCACAAAGCTTCGTAATGGCTTATCCATGTTTTACTAAGCCTTCAATATACTTTTGTCTCATAAAATTTTCCCTTGTAGAACCACATCATATGCATAATTGCTACCTCTTGAACAATAAACCTTCTTGCATGAATCAATACAACCATGAAGTACTTTTGGTTGTTACAATATGCCTAAGCTTCAAAGTCCACATCATCTACATATAACTCTCTCATGGATTTAAAACTAGCAACCTTTATTCTCATCTCATGTAACAATGAACACCTTCTATTGAATGCATCGACTATCTAATTTGAGATACCAATGGAATACAAATCTTGGTTATAGATTAAATATTTCCTCTTTGATTCATTTAACTTCTCACTAAAATACACAATGGGATTACCCTCTTGGAACATATATCCACCTATAATTGTTTTTCTTATATTACAATCTACTTGGAAAGCCTTGAAATTTTGTAAATATAGAACTGACTATTCTATTACCTCTCCTTCAAGATTTGAAAACTCTTTTCTATTGCAACCATTAATTTGAACTCATGCCTACCATCCTTTATTGTTTCCATGATTTGTGCATAAATTCCACTAAAATTTCAAGTAAACTTCCCATAGAAACTTTCCAAACCATGAAAACTTCTCATCTTAAACATACTTCTTGGTGATAGCCAATCCACAATAGCTTTTACATTTTAAAGATCCTTCCATAAGCTTTCTTGTGAAATAACAAAGCCCAAATATACTAACTCTTTATTTATTAAGCCTTCAAGTTGACCAACAACTATTATTATTTCAACCTTTAAAAACTAATAAATGCACTAGATGATCTTATTTACGTTTGCTAAATAGCAAAAACATCATCCAAATAAACAACAAACTTACCAAGAAATTATTTCAACACTTCATTCATCAACTGCATGAAAGTACTTGGTGCATTGGTCAATCCAAATGGCATGACCAACCACTCATACAATCCATACTTTGTCTTGAATGTGGTGTTCCACTCACACCTCAAATTTAGATTTAATGATAGTTACTTTTAAAATATATCTTCATGAAGTACTCTACACTCAATAAATCCATCAAATCATCAATACATGGCAATGGAAACCTACACTTTATGGTTGTTTTTTAATGGTCCAAGAATCCATGCATAGACACCATGCTTCACCCTTCTTGGGTGCTAGTATGAATGGTACTTCCCATGGGATCAAGATCTCTCTAATCAGCCCCTTTTTAAATACCTCTTAGACTTTTCTCCTCACTTTCTCATTCTCCACTAGTGTCATTCTATAAGTTGTCTTATTTGGTAAGCTCTATATAGGAACAAAATCCATGTGATCACTAGAGTTCCTCATAGGTGGAAACCCATTTGATAACTTCTTTGAAATAGTCTCCACACATTCCTTAATAAGTTCTTTAGTTCATGTGGAAATTTAGCCATCCTTTCCACTATCCTATCTTTCATGGGTTTTGCAATGAAAGCAAAACATGCTTCCTTCTTCATGACCTTAAAGAATTGTTTTCTTGTGATAAATCACACTTTCAGACTATTGTCCACTTCTTCTTTGTCCTTCAATGGACTTAATATGTGCCTCTTTCTATCCTTCATAATTATGTAAGTATTCACCCTACCATCATGCATTACCTTTCCATCAAACTACCATGGATTTCCCAACAAAACATTAAAAACTTCCATAGGCATAATATCATATAGTATATCATATTTGAAAGAACCAATTTTAAAGCTCACCATACATTATTTATTTACCAAACTTTGATGTCCATTTTGCAACTATGATATATTATATGTAATTGGGTATTTAATCCTCTTCAATCCAAAATTTTCTACCATCTTTGTAGACACTAAATTATCTATACTCTTGCTATCTATAATATTTTTACAACATTTTCCTCCCAATTTATATATGGTTCTCAAAATACTTCTTCGTATCGGTTCATGCTACTCTTTGGTTGGTTTCAATAATTCTCTTTATAATGAGATATTCTCCTTGTTTTGTTTCCTCCATGATTTTTAATGAGGCAATCCTTTCTTCATCTATTTGTGAAATATGATTTATGAATTCCTTTCTATTATTATTATCCTATTGTACTATTGGACATTTAAATGCTTGATGACCAACTTATCCACATCTAAAGCAATTTTGTGAATCCTCTACCCTTCCTCTACCATAACCATTTCTTCCTCTTGAGAAATATCTACTTTCTCTAGAGTTTTTTCTAAAATTAATTTTAGAGCTACTAGCTTCTCCCTCTTAATTTTGTTTCCCTCTTCTAATACCAATTTATCCTATTCCTCTAGAAAGGCATCCTCTTCCTCTAGAATTATTTGTTTCCTTTGAAAAACTTATCCTTTGCTTCACGACACATTGATAGACCTATTCCATGGAAATCAACTTGATCATACCAAATTCATCTTGAATAGACATATGAAGTCCACTAACATACCTTGATATCATCTCTTCATTATCTTCTACATGGCTAGCTCAAATGGTGATTTTGCAAAACTCCTCTGCTTAGTCCTTCACATCCATCTCCTTTGCTTCATATTTTACAAATTCTTGAAATAACCCATTTGTTAATTTGATGGAAGGAACTTGGAATTTAGTTTAACAACCATTCTATCCCAAGTTATAATATGTTCTTTTATTTTTCTCTACCTCTTCATGTGGACATGATCCCACCATAAATATGGATGCTCTTTTATCCTAGTATAGGAAAATTTAACCTTCTTAGGATCTTCCATTGATTCAAATTCAAAGTTTTTCTCCATGTCTGTAATTGATTCTATGAGCTCCTCAAGATTTAAAATTTCATTATAGCATGGGGCCTCTAGCTTTGGCTTACTACCCATCTTTATAATTACTCTAAAGAGTCTACTCTTTGGTTCATCTACTTGTCCTTCTTAAAATCTATTGAATTGAATATTCTTCCTCACCATCACTAATATCCCCAACATGCACTCCCCCTCTTTGCACTATCTCTATGGAATCCAACCTAGTTGTAATTCCTCTTAACATCTTAACAATATCAATATTTCTAGCATATTGTGGTGCTTGTGGTGTTCTTTTGTGTGCCATATCTTCTCCAATATTGTATCAGATACCAATTGGTGTAGATCCAAGTCAGTGAGTCTAAGAGAAAAATGGATCAACATAGCATCCCAAACACTTACGTAAACTTAAATTTGGACAAGAAATGGTAGTAGAAAAAATATAATCTAAAGTCAAAATTAAATCCCAATGGAGCTTTTCTAAAATGGATTACAACTACTCATTTTTTTCCATAATTACAACACTAGCAAAAATGACATTAAAATTCATTTAGACTAGAAAATTATTCCAGAATTGGCTTGAAACTTCCTTTAAAATTGACCCAAATCTAATTTTTTCTTTCTAGAAAGAAAAATACCTCAAACTACAATGTTTCCCTTGATCATGCAAGTTCCAATTGGCATGTCTAGGTAGTCTAGAAGATTGAACTCTAGTCAACTAGCCAATCAAACTCATGCTAACATGCAATATAGCCTTAAGCACTCTATTTCTCTTAGTTTACCTTGTTTTTTGTTTTTTTATGGTAGTGTAAGATTGCCTATACACTTGGATGCTCTTACATCATCCCCATATGTGATTTATGCACATACATTTCTACATGTTCCTTGCATATTCACATTAAAACTTAACTATTTAATAGGCATAAAGATATTTTGTGTGATTTTTAGTAAATAAATTTAGAAAGTTAATTTTAAGTTATGAACTCATTAAAAATAATAGATTGTATATATATATATATATATATATATATATATATATATATATATATATATATATATATATTATAAACAGATTAAGTCATTTTTAATTTATAAAATTATTACCCATGAGATATGTTTTAAAAATAGGCTCATTCTTATATGTATATCATGTTTAACATATATTTGTTCTACAAGCACATATTAACTATCTATCTAGGTAGAAGAGATCATGTCCCTATAAACACACCCTTCTTCATGGTCCTTGCATGTTCATATTGAAAGTTAGCTATATAATAAGCATGAAGACATGTCATGTCTAAGTAAATAAATATAGAAGGTCAATTTAATTTATGAACTCATTACCATGAGATATTTTCTTGAAGTATTTAGGATATATTAAAATAATTTTCTTAAAACCATGGTTAAACATAAAAGTTGATTTTAATTTTAGAAAATATTAAATGAAACATTATTATTTTGAATTATTATTATTATATTAACACTTATGAAAATTCAAAAAGGTAATTTTTAATTATATCCTTATAATTAGTTTTGTAATATTACTATTAAATAAATTTTATTAATATGTTAAATATTTTATATTTTTCAACTATATTCTTATCATTAATATGAGCATACAAAACCAAGATATCTCTAACTAATCTATAGTACAATCATCCTTTTCAAAAAATATATACTACAAAAAATATTGTTAATGATCATTGAGAATCCTTCGATTGGCTTATTGACACAAATATCTCATATTATAAAATTAGAAAACACAATAAACTATGAATAATACATAAATATAAAGGTAAAAATATCTAGAGAATACATAAAAAATAGTGATGAATTAGAACAACCATTGATAAGGAAACCAAATCTAATAAAACAACAAAAAACCATGATTTATATAGCGAAAACCCTCTAGGGAAAGAAAGAAAACCAAAATATGTTGTTGTAGCATATATTATTGAAACATGTAATTGATATTATAATATACATGATAATAATAAGTCTCTCCTAGAGAAAACAAGGAAGCACACAAGAGCTCATAAAACCCAAAATTACTAATGAAAGTTTTTGCCTTGTGAATCACTAAAAAATGCATCAACATCCCTAATTTATGATTTTTCAATATAGGGGAAGGAATGAAGGATATGGTTGATCGAATATCATATTCATTTCTCTTCGAATACTCCTCTAGAAACCTTTCATATTTCACTCTCATTTCAAATAAAAAATAGATTTTTTTTACTGGTCACCGTTTAATTATGATTATACATTCCTAATGAGAGGCTTTTATCTCCAAAATATCATTCAAAGAAACTAATATATACTCAATAATTTATACAAATGGAGTTTAATATTAATGCAAGTTGAATGTGAAAACTTGATATAAACTCAACAATGGATGCCTCTAATGAACTAAGAAAACTAGTAATCAATGTCAATATTTAATAACCTCTTATTTGTCTTCAAACTAAATTATGACACACAATCCAACATTGTGTAATCAATCTAATGATTATAACACTAATAAACATAAATGATATCAAATACATAATCTCACTACAAAAAAACTTGACATGCTTCCAAGAACATGTAAAATATTTAGAACAAGACTAAAAAACTAAGAAACCATGGATGGGTAGAATTTGAAACACATGGATTACCTTTTCTAAAATCTCTCTCATTGTAAGTATAATTCTAAATATGTAGCAGTGATAGTTTATTATTATTCTCTAGTCCGTTATAAACAAAAAATATATTAAAAATGAAGAGGCAAAAACTACATTTTGATACAATATACCTCCAATAAAATGCTAAAACTACAAACAATATCAATACCATGTATTAGTACATTAAAATTAACTAAACTTTATAATCCTCCAATTGACAACAAATTCAAATACCAAAATACTTTAAGTTTTGTGTGCTACATACACCATAATAAAACAATTGACATGTCCATAATAAAGTAGATGATACACCAATATGTATAGAACAAAATAAAAACATGTCATAAAATTATTCTTCTTCATCAAACTTATTTTAGCATAAAGATGCCTTAATGAGAGAACAAATATAATCTAATATAAATTTTCCTTCAAAACAAAAAGCACTACAATGGATTTCATAACCATACATACATGTTGGTCATAACTAGCATGGTGAAATAGATCGCCAACATAAACTAATCCTTCCAAAAAATACATTTCAAATTTTCTCCTTGTTTGGTAAAATTATAGAGCCACAACAATTCTACATAATTGAGAATATCAAGTGTTAATGATTATCATTATACACTATGATTATGCAAATATGGATGTAATTAAATTATCTAGAGTAGAGTTTTTTTATTAATTTTTCATCATTAAACAAAATATTCCTTCTTGCCCCAAAAATATGAACATACAAGTGAACAATCAACTATGGCCCACTTTGGTGATAACTCATAAATGTGGATGTCAATTCCCCTCTTATTGAACTTATTTTTTTAATATACAAAAAATCCCACTTGTGAAGAAATCCAAAATCAAAATGTAAAACAAACATATGAAAAAATTGTAAATAAATTTCTAATTATCTCTCATTCCCTTTGTTTTCTTCTATTTCCCTACCTAAAAAATAAAAAAGAGTAAACCTTCCAATTGAGAAAAACAAACCCATTGGTTAGTTAGATTTTATAGCAATTTACAAAAATAAATGGAATTGACACATTACCCAATATTACTAAAAAGGAAATACACAAATTAATCACAAAATATGAGAGGGTGGACATGGAAACCAAATAATCTCACTATCAAATAAAATAACTATACTCCAATTGATAATAAAAATGGTTGGTATGAGAGGTATTTATGCCCAAATAAAAGTTACCTTTAGGTCAATATTGAGAGACCAACCTTTATGATTATAATTTAAATATATTATAAAAAATTCCTTTTTAATATTTACAAGGGCCCAAAGGTCTTATATGAATAATACAATACAAAATTCAATGATGGCCTCAAGAGAAACATAACCACCATGTATTCCAACATCCCCTTAAGTTGAATGAAGGACATGAATAGAGACCTATACTTACCATAGTCCCTCAGGTATACTCTTCTACACCAAGTGTCTACTACATGTGCACAAAATTAACCTCAATAACCATATTATTAATGAATTTTGTTGCCTACTTTGAGAAAGGCACAAAAACTAGATAAAGTATTCCATGTGGATGAAGTCATCTCGCAACGATTTGAAATCTCTATATAATTTTTGTGCTGATGGAATATTGAATTATGGATAGGCTAAATGGTGCATTGATTATCATATCAAGAAGCGTCTCAAAAAATCCAAGTAATGACAATCTTCTCCAATGTCACCAGAAACCATTAAATTTCCTTAGCTATATCATTATTAACACAATATTAAGGTTCTATATAAGACTAATATACAATGGGTTGGCACCTAGAACACCAAGAAATAGGATCATATCTCAAATTCTATGGTGAATCATCACTTATTCAAATCACTAGCCCAATCAACATCTAAAATAATGTCAAAATTTGAGGAAATCCAACCAAGTAGTAAATACCCACATGATAATTCCCTTAGATATATCTAAAATTACTCTTGGTTTGGTTTAATGAATCTCTCAAAGTGCTTGAATATACCTAGAGTAATAATTGTTTACAAAAGCTATATCAAATTTTGTGTTAGTAAGATAGAGAAGTCCTATCACAAGATACTAATACAACATAACATCCAAAAAATGAGTGATACAACTAGACATAAGCTTTAGGCCTAAATCAAACAAAGTCTAAGGGGACTTGCAATCATCTATCCTAAAATGTTAAATAAGATCCAAGGGATACTTAGGGCATGGAATGGTGATGCCAGAATCTATTTGATTAATCTAAATCCTCAAAAATTAGTGTAGTAGCCCTATATCTATCATTTCAAAAATTGAACAAAACCATGACTTCATATACTAGATCAAAGTAGAAGAGGTGCTATTTAAGAGAAGATCATCAACATACAAAAAATTTATCAAAGTAACCCCAAATTAGAATTTTATTTAAATGTCATATTCAACCTCACATCATCAATATGCACAATTAAAAAAATAGAATGAATCTTCTCATATCATACATGAGGATTCTACTAACATCAATTTAGAATGCTTTAGCTTTGCATGATGAGTTAATTGGTGTATATTACATCTATATCTCCTATTAAAGCTCCCCATGTAGAAATGCAATCTTCACATCCATTTGGTGTACCTTCCATCCATATGAGGTAGCGATATAGAGAATCAACTTGACTAATTCCATCCTAGTCACTAGGGAAAATATCTTGGAATAATCCACTTCCTCATATTAATAGAATACCTTAGCAATAAGGCATACCTTGTAATGCATCAAAAATGCTTGCAATTCAAGGCTAATATTAGAAATCAAGGTAACATCTCTCACTAGGGTTGTTTCTCACCTACAATTCGTTGATGATACCCTTCTATTGACTAAGGCATCGATGGTTGAGGCCAAAAGAATTAAATACATCCTGCAACTCTACGAGGACGATGTTGGTCAGAAAGTTAATTTCAGTAAAATAAACTTATATTTCTTGAACACCCCCATTCATAGGCAAGGAAAGATTGCAAAAATTTTAGGGTGTGATATAGCAAACCTCCCCACTTCGTATCTTGGTCTCCCTCTTTTCATTGGTTCTCCGAGAGAGTCAATGTGGGACAGGGTTATTAAAATAATTCAAAAAAAACTTGCTGGATGGAAAGGTCATCTTCTATCTCAAGCAAGAAAGTTGACCCTCACTAAGGCCTCTCTTCAGAGCATTCCAATATATTTCCTCTCCATTTTCAAAGCCCCTGTGAAGGTTTTCCAGAAAATTGAGAAACTTCAAAAAAAAAATTATGGACTGGATCAGAGGGAAAAAAATGATACACCTTGTAGGATGGACCAAAGTGTGCAGAACCTTTTGGCAGAATGGATAACCCTGCCTCCTTGGATATTACCCGAAAGTGGCATCCCTTTTGGGATGTTTTCCACAAATTAAAAAAAAAAAAAAACAAAGTGTGTAGACCGAGGGAAAATGGGGGCTTAGGTCTAAGGAGAATTGCTCATATGAATTTAGCTTTACTAGCTAAGCAGGCATGGCACCTCATTTATGGTGAATAAAATGAATGGACAACTCTCATCAAATGAAAGTATCTTCAAAATATGGAATTTCTAAGTGACTCAGTTCCAATCAGAGGTTCTGCTTTTTGGAAATAAATTCTTAATTGTAAGGAAATCATCAAAAAAGGTTTAAGATGGGTTTTAGGCAATGGTGAGAGGATAAATTACTGGAACGATAGGTGGGCTAAGGATGAACCACTGACATAATATCCTAACTTAGCCCGAATCAGAGATATCATGAAATAACTCATTTGCAGAAAAGTCTCCGATTATATGGTTGAGGACAGAGGCAAAATGAAGTGGAAACAAATAAGGATTCAGGGATTTCAAGTAGAATCAAATGATATTTGTAACATTCTCAGGCAAAATTTTATCCCCATGAGACCTAAGGAATATCAAGTGACCTGGGCTCCTACAAAAAATGGGCAGTTCACTGTTAAATAAGCTTACAAGCTTCTTCTTGATGACGAGGATTTTGTCCTCCAAAAGGACTTAGTTTGGATAAAAAATTTAATTCCAAAAATTGTAGTCTTTTAATGGCTGGTTATCCAAGGAAGTATTCTAACCATTGATAATATGATGCATAAAGGTATTTGTATTACTATTCATTGTTATCTGTGCAGGGCTAATTGGAAGACCATTTATCACATTTTCCTTGAGTGCCATTTTTCCTTGACTGTCCTAAGTGGGGTTTTTTAGGCCTTTAATATTTATTAGGTTAAACTAGCCATCATACTTGATTTGTTCATCCAGTGGCCTTGCATCTTTTCAATCCAAAGACTTAGATACATGTGGAAAATTTGTCTCAATCGCTATCTTTATCAAGTGTGGTTAGAAAGGAACCATAGAGTCTTTAATGAGTCTATCCATGATCATCAAATTATCATTTCCAAGATCCTATCCTTTGCCAACAAGAATTTGAACCTTATCCCTTTTAATAGTCGTAAACCTCATCTGTAGGAGACCACGATTATTCAATATTTAAGCTTAACCTTGTTAGATGAGTCTGTGCCTAGGGTAGTCAACCCCAAAGCCAATGTTAAGTGGTCCCCACATCCTATGGGTTGGTTTAATCCTAATTTTGATGGAGAAGCTAAGGACAATCCTAGCAAAGCAGGCATTGGTGGTATTATGCAAGATCATAATGGGAATATGATGCTTGCATTTTTTGAATAGTTGGGAACAAGGACGAACAACGAAGCTGAAGCTAGAGCTTTGTGGAGAGGCCTTCAAATGAATCAAGACTTAGAAGGAAATTTGATCGTAGAAGGAGACTCTATGCATGTTATAAATATCATCAATAATTGGAAAACACCTCCTTGGAGGATTAAAACAATTGTTGAAGAGGATAGGATCCTTTTCTAGGGAAGACAAGATAGAAAATCCCAACATGTCTTTCGGGAAGCTAACAAATTTACTGACAAGCTGGCCAATTTGGGTGTCTATGGTGACAGAATTTTCAAATGGGAACATGGTGTCTCGAGCAAAGTAGAGGAGCTTATTCAACAAGAATGCAAAGAATGATAATCAAATTTACCAATAGGGAAGGCACTATAATTTCGAAGGCTATGAGTATTTCTGTCTCTTTTTTGAAATGGATTCACAATAAAAATTATCCGAGTTGTCAGTATTGGTAGATGCTGCTTGGAGATACCACAAATACTAATGGGGATAGTCACATGTCAGATAACATGGCTCCTAGTAATCTTAGTAATTTGAGGTTGGTTGATAATCACAAGGCAGGAAATAAATGGCAATATAAGACTTCGAACTAGAGCCACATGGACCACCAAATAACCACCACCATAAATCTAGCTAGTAGGTCCACTTCTCCAAGGCTGCTTGACCAAGACGGGATGTGGTTCTAAATCATGTTATATACAGAAGAAAACAATTACCAAAGAATTATTAAGAGTAATTATCAATACAAAGCTTGTGGGAGTCTTTTTTAGTACTTTGCTATGTGTGTCTATAGCTTTTTATTTCTCCACTATTTCAAGGAAGGGATCTCTATCTGTTTCTTTTTTTGTAATTATGATGCATATGTGTTTTCTCGGGGTATACCCAAAATGTTGTATGGGAAGTTTCTTTTTGATAACAGGCTATGTGCCTTACTGGATGTAATGTCTTTGGCGGCATGTAGATTTTACATATATAGGATCCTTAGTAAGGACATGTTCATCAACAACCCTGGGCTAATTTTTATAAAAGGTTTTGGGTCAACCTGTAAAACCCGGTATTAATGCTATAGTATCTTATCTACCAAAAAAAAAGGCATACCTTGTAATTTTATAGTAGACAATCTAAAGTATACTTAGTCTTATAGATCCATTTACATCCAACTACATTCTTTCCTTTTGGAAGAGAAACCAACTTTCATGTCCTATTGTTCACTAATACCTCGTACTCCATAATCATAATATCTTTTCACTATAGCTAAACCTTATCCCAATAGTATATAAATGGATACAAATAATGAGAAAACTTTAAGAGCAATCCTCAAGAAAGGGCCTTTCAATGTTAGTTTAGAGATAGAATTGGATTAGAATCCTTTAGAAGCATCTTAACCCACTTGGATGTTGGAAAGTTTTTGGAAGTTTCATGTGTACTATATGGAAAAGCAACAAAATAAGCTAAATCTAAGTATTCCAACTTAAAATAACCACTACTCCATTATGTAAAGTTGAATCACTCTAAATGGATTCATCTTACTTAAGATACCTTGAATCTAGAAAATAAGGTGCTACTAGTGGTGTGGCACATGAAAAGGTCAAATAAATAGGTAATATATCTCCACTTAAATATGAAGATGAAAATTATGCTCTAATGGTAATAGATCTTACCAAAACCTGTAAAATAATTATAGTCAAAATATTATAATAGTCATTTGGAAGAAAATGTTGGTGGTGGACTAAAAGGAGCACCTTGAAGGACCTCACCAAAAATGGCACCTCTCCAAATTATAATCTCATGCTTGTAATGGTTACAAAAGTAATATGCCTTGGAGATATTTAAATACCTATAAATATGTATTTTTGACTCTTTAATGTCTTCTTCTTGTTAAGGTATTTGGGTATGAAAGCTCATGGTAGAGACTCAAAGATATGGAAACAAGACACATTAGGATTATCCCCTATCAACCTTTTAAGAGGTACAATTCCATGCACTACCCTCATGGGAATCGTATTAATGATATATATTGTAGTAGTGATGACTTCAACTTAGGAGTTTTTCTCTATTCCCTTGGTATGAATCATACACCATCATATCTATTATCACTCTACTCTTTCCTTTAGCCACACCATTATATTTAATATTATCGTAAATAATCATTTGATATGAAATTCTATGAGGAGAAATAAAATCATGAGAGGCATGACTTATGTACTTAACCCCCCATCTATCTTGAGATATTTTATTTTTTATATAATATATTCTCTACAAGATCCTTGAAGGTCCTGAATATCTTAAATATTTCATGCTTAGAAAAAACAATATACAACCACACACATATATAAAATTCATCAATAAAAAGGAGGAAATGCATATTTTTATAAAGATATGGTGTACCCATAGGTCCAAAAATATCACTATCCAATGACTGAGAAGCTTGTCTTGTAGTCTCTTTTGGAAAAACCTCCCTATGATGCATTGCTAGAGTACATCCATCACATGCAACAATTGGATGATATATGTGTGCAAGTCCAATTGCCATTTGAAAAAGACTCATGTATCTCAAATATCCATAGCAGAGATTTCCAAGCCTATGGTTCGACCTTTGAATCTCATCATATGTGTGTGCAATCATAGCAACATAATTTTTAATCCTAGAAGAAAAAATAAAAGATGCGGGCCTTTATCCTAGATTGTACATTTGGTCTGACCTATCATAATAGCTAGAAGTAATAATTTTAAATCCATTGTCCATATCCTTAATTACATAACAATTGGCCAAAATTCCACATTTTTAATTATATGAGTAATACAATTAATATACAAGGGGTTAGGTATAACATTAGGAGCATGTAGTACCTTGTAAAAAGAAGAATATATAATGATAATATACCCACATATTGTAACCTACAATGAATAATCACTTGCAAAACACACTTCCTAGATTGTAATTTGTTATACACTTATAAGAGATGTTTGTACTTTGTTGTGCCTAGTTTCCCTTGAATATGCAATCCATTCATTACAATAAGTGGATGTATAATATACTAAATAAATTTATACATGTGCCTATGAGGTTTATCCATAAAATTTGACCTCAAACTATGTATAGAAGAGAGTGGCATCAAAATCACCTTTTTTGCTGCCTCCTCAAGCTTCTTGATGTGAATATATAAAAACTTGACTTTGTCTTTAATTCTTGCAAACTCTCATGTTGGATTTTTGAAGTGTTTCTTGGGATTCTTCTCATTTTATTTTGTATTCTTGTTATTTTTATATTTGAAAATATCTTCCTTGGATGGGCCTAACTAATCACATAGTTACCCTTGTGTATTTGTATTCTATCTCGGTGATGTTAAAAGTACTTGAATACCTCATAAATTGGTTGTGCAAGAGAATTGAGAAATTACACTCAAATAATCTCAAATACAATATCAACTATCTCATATCTAGGAAACATTGTTGATTATAATGTTTAGCAATTCAATAATATTTTCCTTCTCCACAACTTGCTTTCCTCTCTTGTCACCTTGGGTAACTCTCTTTTAGTATGAATTCTTCTTGCAATTTATTTACGTGATTAATAAATGCATCAATATTATCAAATGATAAAGTAGTAATATTAGCCTCCAACATATCGATTTGTATAGAATAAATATTATCACACAATTAGTGAAATTTTAAAGTAATTCCTTGGGGTCCTTGGTGATACTAACATGGGTGTCATAGACATTTTCAAATTGAAGAGATATAATATCATGATTCTCTTTCTTATTATCCTTTTAGACCTTCAATTTTTTAAATAATCAATAACATGAGATTGCTCATTCACACATTTGAGTAACAACTTGCTTTGGAGCAAATCTTTAATTAGATTTTCCAAATAGTAGAGTTTGAACCACTTAATAAGATAACATGGTGATACATAACTATCCTATACATATACAAAATCTTGAATGTATTTCTTAAAAAAAATAATGTTACCAACACAGAGATCTCAAAAAACTATGATTCAAAGAAAAGGGACCCAAAATGCTTCCATATGCAAAAGTTATGTCCTTCAAAATTTTAACCCAAAAATAACATAAAATAACTCTATAAATTTTAAAATATTTGAATTTTCTTATTACCTATAATGAATGACAAACCATGTTGCATGAGTAGATAAGGGATGAAAAATATGCATTCAATAGATAGTGTACTAATGAATTGCATGCCACAACTTGTCATGATTAGGGGATCTAAGCATTGACTATATAGGAAACTAGGTGTGCTTGATAGTTTTGGGGTTGTTGCACCCCCATCCTTGGGTGTAGCTAATACGACTTGATTGACTGGAGTAGGATTTCCCTGCTTCTGCTTGTACTTGTCACTCTTACCATTCTTGTTCCACTCCTTTTTTTTTTCAGATTTTAATGGTTCCCTCATCTACTTTTATTTCCTCGATGAGATTGGCCTATGCCAAAGCTTCTTCAAATGAAGGGTACTATTGGAGTTGTAGCAAGAGGGATATATGTTTAGAACAAATTTTGGTGAACATGTGAATGATATCTTCTATGGGAATGGAGAATGATAATTTTACCATGAATTTTCTCCATCTATTCCCATAATCCATTACTGGATCATAATCATACTGTTTCAAGTTGGCCAAGTCTGAAAGGTTTAACTTCTTCTTAGCACAAAAATAGAAATGCTTTAAGAATACATTTACTAGTTGTTCAAAGTTTGTTATGCTATGCTTAGGTAGTTGATTGAACCATTGAGTGGCAACACCTAAAAATATCATTATGAATTTTCTTAGCATAAGAGCGTCATTATCTTCAATATGAAAACAGGCATTGATAAAGTTGGTGACATGTTCTTGTGCATCCTATTCACCTTTAAACTTCTCTAACCTAGGCATATCAAAGTGCTTAGGATATGGAGGGCTAGAGATTTATGGGCAAACTGGTTGGTTGTGTATTTTTCTCAATGTTAATGAGTTCCCAGCTGCCTCTTGTTTCTCAAAGGTTTTCATCTTTTCAGCAAGCTCTTGAAATGCCTTTGATGCAAGGATTTCCTCCTCTTGTAAGCCTATTCACATTGGTAATGGAGGTAAATCTCTATCCATTTGATTTATTCCATTTTCCTCCCCCCTACGAGGGGACCCATGATTATGATCCTAGTTTCTTATGTTTGCCCTTCCCCCATTAGTTGGATTTATTTCATGATTTGGTGGGGGATTTCATTGTGAGCTATCTTGTCTAGTGTGCCTCTCCTTAGGTGAGTCAGTGTGTCTTGTTCTTTGTTGGTCTCCACCATTTGTCTATAAAATATTAAGAGCTAACTACTCGACCTACTCTCTTAAGTGTTGCTCATGTTGGCGCAAGAGTATTTCTATTTGCTTCTCTTGTTTGAGAGCTTCTACTAGCTCTCGTTCCTTACAGAATGCATTTTATAACCGCCTCATTTGGTTAGTTTGTGCTATCATAGAAGACTCAATGTTTATCTAACTTTGTTCTTGTTGTATTGACTCACAGATTCCTTGAGGGGGTTTTTGTTGTATCTGTACTCTTGCTAGTTAATGTGACTTATTTAGTGTACTGTTTAGTATCCCTATGATCAGACTCCATGCATATTATGTGGGGTTACTCTGAGGTACCCCTAGACTAGGAGATGTGTTTAGAAGTCACATTTTGTGAGCTTCCAGATGTAGAGTTCTCAGTAGCTATAGTTCTTTGAGTGGGAAATCGATCGAACCCATATAGCTGTCTTATTTTCCATGGATGGTCTCATGGGGTGCCATTTACTCCTATGAGATCATAGTCTATGAGAATATTTCCTTTTGTGTTAAGGGTTTCTTCTATATGATTCCCATGACTAGATGTAGCTCTAGTTTCCTGTCCTTCAGTGTGCAGACATGTTTCATATGTTTCTTGTGAGTCTTGAGGTGTTGCAATTCTTGTTTGCCTTCTTTATGAAGAGGGCTTGGTGGTAACATGTTTTATCCATGTGTATGGAGATGTAGTAGTCTCGTCATCCCTATGTGAAGAATGGGTTTTAGAACCTTCTTTATGTCCATGTGAGGAGGAAGCCCTTGAAGCTTCCTCACATATTTGATATGTTTCTATGTGTTTAGAGGAGGCCCTTGAGGTCTCCTCATGTATCCTTGATGAGGATGGCTATGAAGCCTCTTTTTGTTTATGTGACTTTGTTCCATGATGTGGTTCCTTACTTGGGTTTTCTCAAGAAGATCCCCCAAGGGTTGAATTATCACCCCTTAGGCTCGCAGAGCTACGTCTCACGGTCTTACGGGTAGGTCGTTCAATGTTACTATGACGTCACCTATGGGTATGGATTGCTTCTGTCTCTCCCTTGGTATCAGACCAAGGGTGCTTACTTCTTGTTTTGACCATGTTGTTTTATGACTTGATCTTTTGAGTTGCAATTTAGGAATGACCACACAATACCAAACAAATGTTTATCTTGATTACCTATTTGAGTGTGCCCTAAACTATTTGATGTGTTTTGATGTGTTGTTCTCTTGATTTATTTGTTCTTGTTCTTGGATTAAGAATGAGAAGACTCATCCATAGTGAAAATCAAGTACACTCATGCCAAACATGATTTTCTCAAAATAAGCTAGGGTACACCATTGAAGACCCAATGGAGGGTTTGCCTAGCTCTTCCACTCTGAACCAATGATTGTTCCAACAATGGGAGATAGTTTGAACACAAGTAACTTAGTGTCACTATAAGTAAGTTTCCCGATCCATTTTCTAGGAAGCTCTAGGGTGCAAACCAGTGGAAGGAGATGAATTCCAATGTCACTAGACTGAATTGAAGGTTGGTGATGAAATCCAATTGCGTAACATAAAGTGCATCATATAGCAGCAATGAATCTTTCCTATATGTCTAAGTGCAAAAATACATTTCAATATTCATAAAGATGTATGAACTATGATGATTTGTATGAGTGCACTTTATTTTGTGCAACTATGGCCTCTAGAAGGGCCTCAAAGCAAGAAAATAACATACAATGTCTAGCACGTTGGATTCTAGGGTGAAATTTTTAGGCATAAGTCACTGTTCCTAGCAACGCCTAGTGGAAAATTTAAAATAAGATCTAAGATATGTGAAATGCTTAATTCTTTCTTCTTTTATTCTTTTATTTTCCAAACATAAATGTGCTTTAAGTTCTCTATTTTAGGCACACAGAAGCAGACAAAAAGCTATAAAATATCAGAGAAGCTATACCAACCTTCAATCCTGCTCAGAGATTCGTTGTTTTGACCTCTACTGCACTCTAGTTCTGGCCGTTGTTGACCAGAGTGGTTGGTTCTTAGCCATTGTAGATCAGAGCGGCTAAGCTCTATTGGCCGATGTAGCTTAGAGTGACTAGTTTTTGGCTATTGTAGCTCAGAGCAGCTAGACCTACACACAAAACTAAGTATTCCAGTAGAAAATAAAAAATTAGTGGTGGTCCCACCGTGATCGCCATCTGTAGCGACCCTGGGAACGCACGCATCGGTCCCTTTTCTAAATCATACTTGCAATGCTATTTAAAATACCAAAGATAAAATGGAAAAACAAGAGGAAAAAGAATATAATATGAAATAACAAAAGACAAATCTCTTTATTGATATTGAAGCTTAATTACATGTCGATCCCTCTTAGGGATACCCATTTCGATACTGTAAATTACAAATAATCAAGGAGTGTCCCTTTCACAAAGAGGTGGTGTGCTTATAAAAGCTTCTTGGTTCTGCACACAAAAATGTATGAGGGCTTACAGATGCCTCCTTCTCCAGGTCTATTTCATAGAGGGATCCCTTTTGCTCTCGTATGTTGCAATCTTCTTTTGATGTACCTGTGGCATTGCAAGTAATGAAAAAAAATGCACATTTAGGTGTCTAAGATTGCCTCCCCGGATGAGGTTGTTAGTAATCAAAGAGTGTAACAAAAATATGATAAAACTATGCCATAAAATCATGTAAATCTATGCTAATGACGTGAAAACATAAAGAAATAGAATAAAATATGCTATGTCTAAAACCTAAGCTAAGCCTATGGGCCACTGTCCAAGACAATGACCGCTAAGGTAAACCTTGCTCTCTTTGCCCCAAAGCTATGGGTCAAAGCCTGTATCTGATGTCGAAATAGTAGGTGTTATGCTCTTCAATACGTCAAAGCTTTGCTGTGTATGTGATCTCAAAGATAACTCTCCAAGTATCGAAAGCTCTCTTCAAAAAGATGTCTCTCTCTCTGATTCTCTCTCATATGTCCTTTGGTGCTCTTAGGCTTGCACCTTTTATAGTATGAAACCCTAGGTCTATGTCCAAGCCCTAGGAATGCATTTCTCATGCATAGTGCAAGTTAGCATGAGAATATTTGGTCCATTGTCTATGTTTGAAGGCCAGTTAACTAAAATCTAACTTCCCACTTGAGTCTTCTATGCGAACTGGTTGTTAGCATGAGAAGCTTTTGTCCTTTGTTTATGCTTGGAGGTCAGTTAACTTAAGTCTAAATGCAAAATCAAACCTCCCATGTGAACTGGTCATGAAAAGGAATGCAAAGTCACTCTCACTCACCTTTATTGCATGCAGACTACCACTTCCACCCGTGATTAGGCCTATTTATTGACAAATCGCTTCTTATGGCTTAGCTATTGTCATATACAACAACTAATATTTTGCCACTGTCATCTACAATGGCTAAGATCTGGCTACTCTAGGGTTGAGCAAATAGGATCTGGCTGCTCTTGTCTTGAGCAGCTAGACTTGGATGGCTTGAAAAGGCCCCAAATGAGTGGTGAGAACCACTGTTGATGCTTGGAAAGTCCAAGATTATGTCTTATGATATTATGAGTGTGTCTATGTGAGCAAATACCCTAAGCATGGCATGATTTAGGTGTCTACACTAGGTAGGGTATTTATTAACAAAAATACACCATTTATAAAACTCTAGTTATATATTTGATCTATGAGACACACTGTGCCACTTTCCATATCCTGATTTATTCCAACATTTATGCTTTGTCAATTCTATTGCTAACTATACAAATTACATGTTGATTTTGATGACTTGATGGAATCAATTTTTTTAATTTCATATTTACATGCGATAAGTGGCATATTATCTACCACATTATTTACCATATGTTCCACCATGTTGACCACTCTATGACTTACCACGTCATCCCTCTCTCCATAATTTGTATGTGTTATTCCACCTTGGATTATATGTCATCCATACAAAGTGCCACATCAACTATAAGGACTACAATGCAATATGACACCTTGATTTACATATCACCTATACACACATCCATATTATTTGTATGTACTTCCATTTGTCACACTTGTTAGACTATATTATATTATTTAGGTACATGTCAATGTACCACCTTAGGTACATTGTTAGATTAGGAGTTTATCTTAGATTACTTGAGGAAAAAGTAATAAATGGACAAGTTTCAATGTTCAATGATGTAAATGTACAAGGAGTCCACTTGTACATGAGTCATAGGAAAGGTAGTTAGTAAGATTAAGGGCCAAGTAACTTATCTTGTTATATATAGGCTCCATAATGAATAGATGAGAGGGTGAAGTAGAAGTGAAATTACTGCAGAGTAGTGAGTAGGTACAATGTAGTTTCCATCAGAGTTCTAGAGTGTTCATTTCATCCATTACATTGCATTGTACTATTTTAGTATCTTTCCATTAATAGCATATTTTAGTCTTATTGTAGAATTCCATTCTCACTTTTTTGCATATTTTACATCTTGTGATTACTTTCTCCCATATCATAAATTATCAAAAGCTAACAGTGGTATCATAACTATAATATATTAGATAGGAATAGGGAGAGCCAAAAGAGAGATTGAGAGGAGAGAAAAAAATCTGAGTTCTAGAATTTTTGAGATTGCATTTGGCTAGAGTCTTTCCATAGAGTTGCAAAAAACTTGTAAAAGACTAGGACTCAACATTCATTCCACTAAAGGTTTGAGGTGTAGACCAATTGGTTCATACAAACCCCATAAGGGGGGCGGAGGTCCAAGGTTCAAATCTCGAGCCTCATCGGACTGAACACTTGTCCCTTTCTTGGTGCTTTCAACGGCGTAAAAGGTTTAAAATGATTATGGCATGGTGGTTATAGGGGCGGACTGCACGAAGATTTATGTGGCGGCTTATGGGGTGGACAACGTAGAATACTGTGGCAGCCATAAAAAGCTAGATAGCCTGCTTGGATTCATGGCGGCTATCGATTCCACCATGTAAATTCAAAAAAAAAAACATTCATTCCACTAGATTGAAAAATCAACTAGTGAAGATTCATCATTTAGAATTTCTTCCATTATAGTCCTAATAATTTGTTGCAAGAATAATGAGATTTGAATAAATTTGGAAGCTTCCTATAGATAGCTAGGAAAAATATCATCTTTAGAATCAATTCTAAACTATAAGAAACACATGAAAGAAGAGGATATTACAGGAACCTGAGGGAAGTCTTGTTGCAAACCTACACATTGTAGAAGAAGAAAATGCCATAGTAGCCTTATTACTAATCCCAAAGACTTTAGAGAAGAGTACAAAATAATATAGGAGATTGGTGATCTCCATCAAATATTATAAATAATATATTGAAGAAATCAACCTGAAGAAGCTGAAGATACTCGTAGAAGGTTCCATTAAAGAACTCTCAATTCTAGAATATTGGATGTTGGTGATATCCATTAAAGCTTGTAGATTGTATAAGTGAAGGACTAGCAAGTTCCTATTATAGATTTCAGAATTAGTATATTCTAGAGATCTGAGAGATCTCATTGCCAAAACTTCTATAGTATAAGGTTGAAGGAAAGGTCTCATTGAGAAGACCAAAGAAGCTACAAGATTGAAGACCTTGGAGAGGCCTCAAGGAGAAACAAGGAGAAGTATTTGAGAGCCTTATTGTAGAGTTTTAAGATGCCATTAAAGGAGTTCCCAAAAGAACTCATTGGAGAAATTCACTACCAAGGAGAAGCTCCTGATAGTTAAGAAATTGGGATAATTATTTCCATATGACAACAATCCCAAGAGATAAGGATTTGGCAAGTATTTTACCAAATTTTGGAGGAGACCAGTGAAGACCTCAAGACTTACAAATTCTTGATAAGAAACCCAAATTGAATCTAGAATTCAATAAGGAGTTTGAAGGAGAACACAAAATAAAGAAGCCTACCAAATCCAAGACATCTGGATATTACCTTTCATAGCTAAGAAGGTACATTTTTAAGATAAGGGTTTGCTAAATCTACAAAAAAATAGTAAAGGAGTTCTTGAATAAAATCTTAGCTGTGATTTACTACCATTCTAGACAATGAATTGGTGAATCAAAACACTAAGATCTACATCATATTCATATATCATTAAAGGTATGCAACTTAGGTGCAAAGGGTTCATTACTCGATAACTTATATTTAGTTCATTACTTAGCTTCATTAAGCACCTTATTAGAATCTAGAATTTGCAAGAAGAAGGTTGCATTTTAAATTCTCCAAGGGAAGTGCAGAAGATAGTTTCTGTTAAGGGTTATTACATGCACATTAAAATAGAAGTTAGATATATTTCTAAAGAAAGAAAAATATCATCTTCCTATAATCTAGTTACAAAAAAGAAGACTAATTTGTAGATATTATATAAGCATTTATGATTTCTTTAAGAGTTATCATTAGTGCATATTATAAGTTACTTTTAAGGAGTAATAAGGAGATTTTAGTTGCCCTATATTAGTTTCTCTTAAAGCCTATTAGAAGTTCACTAAATGAAAGTAAAAATTAGTGCAAGATTAAGCCACCTTAAGGGTATATTAGCTACATGATTATTAGCTTGGATTCATTTTTAATTTAACCAAGAAAAGGAGAAAGTTGTCCAATAAATAAGACACCATCAAATCATCCCTTGCCTACAAGGATTACTATAGAGAAGTCATCATCAAAACTAGTAGAAATAAAGCTTACAAAAAATATTTGAATATCTCATATATAGGTGCAAAATCAAGGTATTCTATTATATCTATTGTAAAGCTAATTACATTAGTTGCTTGCACCATAATCTCTTGTCCTAGGTAGCAAAAGAGAAAAATGTTTGAGTGTCTCAAGGACACATCCAATGCCAACAAGAACCATCACAAAGTGGTCGATGGAAGAGCACTATCTAAGCAAGGTTGAAGAGCTAACAAGAGGATCACATTATGATGTCTAAATACATCCCCATCAATCACTGAATCAGACATCCAAAATAAGCAACCTAAAGAAAAACATAATAAAATATTTGTTATATGTTGCATAACATGATATAAAGCTATCATCTACAACACATTACGAGGCAACACACAAGATATTATATTAAATGTATAAGGCACAATATAGTTTTCAAGGTGTAACATCCAAGACCTAGATTAGAGAAATCATCTGCTGAGGAGGAAGTATACTAGATTGTATCATGGAGAAACTACTAGCTAAGGGAAACACTAGAAATCACAAATAAAGTGCCATAGAACTATCATCGAAGTACCTAGAACCACAATCAAATGAGAGTCAATGTCTTGTGAGAATATTAGAAAAAAAAATTCTTGAAGGAAACAATGAGAGAAAGAAAATATCTAGGCATACGTTGGCAAAGGAGTATATAATATATGTGTAAGGGAAGCATTTCATGCAAAAAAAAGTGTTGCCACTTGTAACAACTAACAGTGCATCCATATATTCCCCAATGCATTCAAAGAAAGAAAATGATTACTTCTTGAGTGTTAGAATAATCATTTGGATGATACAAAGGTATCATTATTATAGCTAGGAAGGAGAAGCATTACAACATTTTCTAAGCCACGTGGGAGTCATCCTAAAGAGCATTGAATATCATAAACCATGTAGTTATTACCTAAATAAGAATTAGAGAAGTCATAAAGCATTATTCAAAATCTTAAGCCACATGAAAGTCATCCAAAGGAGGTTGAAGCTACTTAAGCTCTCAACTACACAACTAAGTCCAAGGTAAACACAATGAAGTCTAAGGGAAACACAAGGAAGTCTAAGGGAAATACAACAAAGTAAGAGCACGTAGAAGAGTGCTTTATTTGGAGTCAAAGGGGGCAATAAGATACTGTCATCCACCAGTGTTGTTGAGAAGATCATTGAATGCTCAATACCATAAGTGAATACTAGCATCATTAGAGGAGGAATAGAGCATTGAATGCTCATCATCATAAAATTAACAGAGCACCTAGAGAGCCTTTGAGAAGAGTGAGTCTTAAGCAACCTGACATATTGCATTACTAAGGTAATTTTGATATTAATTTTACTTACTTTAATTAAAGTAACATTGGAGTTATAAGGTGCTACATATATGGTCAAATTTACTATCGTGTTGGAATAACCAAGCATTAGTAAGTTATAAAGCAAGTCCATTTTGAGGCATTATAATTTTTTTTTTTTTATTTGTGGGAAACATCCCAAAAGGGATGCCACTTTCGGGTAAGACCCAAGGAGGCAAGGATATCCATTTCGCAAAAAACACCCAGGAATCATACCTAGCCTACCACCTTTAACATACTCAAGGAGCAAATAAACACACAAAACCAATTTAAAAATAAGTAAATAACAACACAAATAAAAAATAAAATAAAAAACATGCTCCTTGAGTGTGTCAAAAACAAAAGCACAACCAGACACACACACAATAAGATAAAAGAAACCGCAACATGAACCACATAGAAAAACACAAGAACCACATAAAAAAATACAAAAAAGACAAAAACAACATAACACTACAAAGACATAATCCAAAAAAAACAAGAAAAATAAAAACAACCAAAACCTAAAATATTAAAAAAATAAAAATAAAAATCAACCAAAAACAGACAATAAACAAAAACAAAAAACATAGAAAACACTCACATAAAAAAATACGAATTAACACAAAGAGAAACACAAGAACAAGAATGAAAAAAACACAAGAACAATAACAAAAAACATAAAAAAACACAAAACAACAAAAACACAAGAACAACAAAAAACAACACAAATAACACAAAAACAAAACAAAACAAAAGAACACACACACCTTAAAAAACTAAACAAAAAGAAAAAAGAAAAAAGAAAAAAGAAAAAAAAATTGAACATAACAATGACCTATCTAGACCAGAAGACTATTCAGACAAGAACAACAAAGGAAACAAAAGAAAGAAAAGAGTGAGCTAGGGAACTAAAAAAACCTGAATGAACCAAAGAGAAGCAAAAAAAAACAAGAAGAAACTAGGTACCTTCACAACTGGAGCCATCCAAAGAAATGATAGAAAGAAGAGCTTCCCTAATTTGTGAATCCCACCATCTAGGAGGGTGGCCATAACAAGTAATATCACCTTTGTCTAAAGCCCAATTAGCTAAAGCATCAACACTCTTGTTTTGATCTCTGACCACATGATTGTAATCAACTTTCAAAAATCCCATCTAGATTAATTGAATCTTCTCAATAATTCTTTTTATTCTCCAATCAACCTTTTGATTCTTAGAAGGAGCCTTCAAAATATTAATCATAAGTTGAGAGTCAGACTCAACTAACATGTTTTCCCATAAAACCTTAGTAGCCTCCTAAAGGCCTCTGAGGATACCATACCCCTCAAAAATGTTATTGGAAAGAATACCCAAATTCTCAGCAAAAGTAAAAACCAGGGAGCCATCTGAAAGTCTACCAATTCCTCCCATATTGGCTTTTCCAGGGTTCCCTCTAGAGGCTCCATCAGTATTGATTTTTCTAAAATCCTTAGGATGAGGTTGCCAATTTCTTTTCCTATCCATCATAATAATACTCACATTCCTTTTAAGTTGGTTTCCCTTAGAATTTTTAATCTTCAATCTTTTCATCACTTGATCCCATATTTGGTGGGAGTTTTGGGGGTGATTAAGGAGTTGATGGACTGATTCAACTAAGTTGGCTATGGTATTTTTCCAAATATAGTGAATATCCTTCCTATCTTGATTAAAAATTTGGTTGTTCCTTTCAATCCAAATATTCCAAAGAATAATGGTAGAACCCATCCAAACTAACTGCCTAATAAAATTATCAACACCCTCTTTATTAGGTCAATCCCTCCAAAGTTGTTCAAAAGTAAAAAATATTGGACCACTATAAGCCAAGTAAAGTGGCCATTCTCCTCCATAGCTCAAAGGCTAAAGTACACTCAATAAAAATATGGTTGAGAGTTTCTATATTCTCTTCACACATCTCACATCTAAAAGGGCCATGAAAACCATGCTTCATAAGTTGCTCACCAGTAAGCACCCTACGATGCAATAAAAGCCAATTAAATAACCTCACCTTAGGCCAGAGCTTTTGATCCCACAATTGAGAAAAAATATTAGAAGAATGGTTGGGATTATTATGGCATAAGGTCAAATAACCTTGAGAAACTGAATACTCACCCTTAGTAGTGTTATTCCATCCAAAATAATCTTTTTCATGGGACCAAGAGAGAGATCTCATATGAAGGATGCCTTGGATATCTTGTCTTTGCCTTTCTAGGATTTGAATAGTTTAGTACTAAATAGGGATCCAATATCTACCAACCTTTGAATTACCAGTATGGTACCGATAGTAATTAGCCATCTTTATCCAGTTATCTCGATGAAGCTCCTCCATTCAAGGCCTCCAATCGAGAAACTGAGTTATCAAAGGCTTGTGACCATCCCAAGAATCTGTCCAAAAATTTTCCTATTGACCATTATGAATGATCCAAAATAAAATTTTCTTTATCAAATCCTCACCAGTCTTAAGAACGGCTAAAATGGGAGAACCTTTGGTAGGAAGTTGATAACGAACAAGGTCTTCAGGACTTTTGTTCTCAGCATATTTAACATGGATATTATTGGCCTAAATAGCATTGGGGTTATGCAACATCCTCCAATATAATTTAGTAGCTAAAGCTTTGTTTTTATTAATAGAATACCGGAATCCTAACCCCCATTTATTCTTAGGAAGACATAAAGTGTCCCATTTCACCAAGGCCCATTTTATTTTCTCCTTAGTACCACTCCAAAGGAAATGATGACTGATTTGATCTAGTTCTCGAAGAACAACCTTTGGAATATTCAACACGAAAGATACATAAATAGGAATAGCTTGAAGGATTTATTTTACCAAGGTGATTCTACCTCCAGAAGAAAGCCACCTGTTGGTCCACTTTCCAATTTTCTTCTTGACTTTGTCCAACAACCAATTCCAATATTTATTTTTCTACCTTTGAATATTTATGGGAATACCTAAATAAGTGATTGGAAGGGAGGTCTTATTATATCTTAATTTATCCAAGACCATGGATTCCTATCTAGTAGAGCAGTGAAAGAAAATAAATTTAGATTTGTCTTCATTGATCAACTGCCCAGTAGCCTTAGAAAAATAGCTAATTATTTTCTTAATATTAGAAGTTTCCTTAACTGTAGTTTTACCTAAAAGAGTAGAGTCATCCACAAATTGAAGATGAAATATAGGTCTAGCTCCATGAGAAATGGTAACTCCCTCAAGGGTTTTGTTTTCCATATTTTTGTTTATAGTCCTAGCCAAGCATTCAATAATAATGATGAATAAATAAGGGGATAGCGGGTCACCTAGCCTAATACCTCTGGAAACTGAGAATGAATGAGAAGGTATGCCATTGATAAGAACTAAGTAGGAAACTGAAAAGATACATCCCATAATCCAATTCATCCGGTCCTTAGAGAAACCAAATTGCCTCAAAACTTTGATAAGGAAGTGCCAATCCACTCTGTCATAAGCTTTGGATGAGTCTAACCGAATGAACATGGAAGGATATTTTTGCATATCCATGGAATGGATGACTTCTTGAGCAAGAACTATCTCGTCTACTATTTGACGCCCTTCCACATAACCCCCTTGCTCTGGGAAAATAATTTTATGCAAAAGAGGCTTCAACCTTTCTACCATGATTTTAGTAATGATTTTGAGAAGAACATTACATAAAGCAATAGGTCTAAAATCTGAGATATGATCAACCTCTTGAGATTTTGGAACAAGAGTAATATAAATTTTATTGATAACCTTCAAAATTTCTTTGGCTTTCCTAGCTTCTTCCACCACCTCTAATAAATCAACATGAAGGATATCCGAGAACCCTTGGTAGAACTCAATGGGAAAACCATCGGGACCTAGGGTTTTCTCTTTTTGCATTTTAAAAACTACCTATTGAAGCTAATTGATAGTAATAGGAGTAGTAAAAATAGAGTTATCCTCAGAAGTGATAATAGAAGGGATTGCTTGAAGAACATTTTGATGAGAAGTTGAGTCAAGAGGAGTAGCAGCAAAAAGATTGAAAAAGTAATAAAAAACAATAGAGTTCATGCCATCCCAAGTATAAACAACATCTCTAGAATCTGATTTCATGGAAGAAATAAAGTTGTGAGATCTTCGAGCTAGAAGATATTTGTGGAAGAAATTTGTATTTCGATCTCCTTCTTTGAACCATTGAATTCTATATTTTTTCTTCCATAATATTTCTTCTCTTTTTTCCCATTCCTCTAACTGAGTTGTGAGTTTAATTTCATCTACACTTCTCGTCTATGTGAGGCCATCTAAACAGATTTTCTTATTCAAATTTTCAAGATGAGCAATACATTCATGCTTTTTTTATGAACATCCCCAAACCATTTCCAGTTCCAAGTCTTAATTTTAGATTTAATGTATTGCAGTATTTTGGAAAAATAAAACATCTTAGTCCCATGACTAGGTTTACCTTCCTTCCACCATTTTTGCACATGAGGTCTAAAGGAAATGTCTCTAAGCCACATTAATTGAAAAAAAAAGGAGAGAAACTCACATTGTTTTTCCACATTTCCACCATGACTGGCCAATGATCCGAACCAGCATTATTAAGAGTCTTCACTTTAGGATTGTGACCATGGATTAAGAAATTTTTAGAGAGCAAAAACCTATCCAATATCTCCATTATACAAGCTAAGCCTTGCCTTCTGTTAGACCAAGTCATAAGGCCATTATCTGGTTGGATGTCCACAAGATGGAGGTTTGCAATATATTCGCTCATGAGGCCAATGTTTTTGTCCAAATTTCTATTTCCCCCCTTTTCTCATCTAGAGAGAGGATGGTATTGAAATCTCATTCGATCAAGATCCAAGCTTCAGGAAAATGAGAGATAATATGAGTTATATCCTTCCACTGTCTTCTTTTTTGCTCCAAAGTAGTCGGAGCATAAATAATAATGTAGAGCATAATTTGGTTGGAATTTCTACTTTGAATAGCTATAGCCAACAGACCCCAAATACCAACCATATGGTGAATAACTACCTATTTTGGGTCCCAAAGACAAGAAATGCCACCACAAGTCCCCTGGGAATTGAGGGAAACAACTTTTCCAACTAGCCAAATTTTACTTCCAATTGAGTCCATATCCTCCATTGACATATTTGTTTCTTGAATGAAAACAAGATGTGGATGATTTATCTGAATCATTCTTCTAATTTCATTTTGTTTTGAAAGGCTCCCTTTGAGTCCTCTAATATTCCAAGTGACAATCTTCATTAATACTAGGGGCAAAAAAGTTGGGAAGGACATTAATATTACCTTCCTCTACAAGATTTTCACCTTCTTTTACCATATGATATTGATTGGTCTTGCGACCTACTTTTTGATTGGAATCCATCTTCACTTTTTTTCCTTGTTTCTTGACTTATTCCAATTGACTCTAAGATGGCTTCTAACCTTGAAGAATGCTTGTACACAGCCAAAATTTTACTAGAGGGTTCAACGAAGTCTATATTGGGACCTATATTATTTTAAGTTTTGACATTTTTTTAAGCGAAAAATCCCTTGCGGGGCCGCCTTGGTATGAGAGACCACGAACAGGGGGTTCTACACCGTCAAAGTCACTCGAGAGTCACACCCGACCCTACCCGCACCAACATTATCAATTGGATTTTGGATACCCAATTCATATTTTTGGTAGGGTGGAGATTTGAACCTGGGACCTCCCTTGGAGGATTGCCCTCTCCTCTCCAACTCACCTACAACACCTGGGTAAGTTTTGACATTTAAAAATTATTTTCTTGTGTAAATTTTCTCCCTTTTTTTGTGTTGAAACCATTTGATTGGTTGGTTTGTATTTGAGTTCTTCCCTTCATATTTAAATTGTATTTCTGAGATTTTTGTTTCCATTATTTCCTTTTCCTCTCTTGGGACATCATTTGTGGAAAGGTTTTCAAACATATTAGCAGATGACTTTGATTGATCCTTCATAACTAGTTTTTTCTGAGTGTTCTTCTTCTTAGGCATTTAGAAACCTACTGATTTTATATCTTCTTTCTTTTGAGCAAGAATTTTATTTGGGCAAGAACTAGCCAAATGACCATATTCATGGTAAATTATACAACAAAAAGGAATGTTCTCATAGTCCACTACTTGCTTCCAAGTGTCTTCCCTAAATTTTAATGTGATCTTTTAAGGTAGGGGTTTGTCAAAATCCATTAAAACACAAATTCGAGCATAAATAATATGTTCAAAATTTTGAGTACAATCAACAATCATCATAAAATTTCATAAAGAGTTTCCAATTGAAGAAAAAATAGTAGGATTCCAAAATTCAATAGGGAGACCAAAAAGTCTAATCCACATGGGAGCTATAGAAGGCATTTCTTCTTCAAATTTAAATTTAGTATACCAGGGCTTCATGAAAAGCCCTGCCCTTCCAAAAAACCAAGGACCGCCTTGAAACGTTTTCTCTCTATCTTCATTATTAGAAAATAAAAGAAGAAAATAACCATTTGGATAAATAGATATTTGTAACTCACCTTTAGTTTTCTAGATTTTTGTAGCCCAAACTTTGAAAGCATATAGGCTCGGACGAAAACCCATGAACCAAAAAATTAGTCCTCTTTTTTCCAAATCTTTAATGCCAGTTTGAATGTTACCCATATCAAGTTTAACAATAGGAGTTCCATCAGCTGTTTTAAGACATCCTGAATCCATTTTCCTGGGATCAATATTAGGCATTCTTAGAGGTTTATGGGAAGCCCTAAGATTGATATTAGCATTGGGCTAAGATTGTGCACCACGGAGGGCATCCTTAAAATTCAATTTTGGGGCCGAGTTTTTGAAATTCTTACCCTTGATAGGGGGTTTCACAGTAGAATTATTTTGTGGGTACACCTTAGCACCATATTTACTTGAGATATGAGCCATTTTTTATCAACTACTTGAAACTTGTTTCCTTATATCTTTAATCCTTGCCCTAGACGTCGTGGAAAGGTATAGTTTTCACTTTTCTTGTGTGCAGCAAATTGTAAGTCGTTGTCACTCAAGTTCACAGTATGATATGTTGAAAGACAAATTTCTAACCCATATTGGATCCCCTACAACATTTCTTGCTAAAATATTGAGCATAAACCATAAAAATATTGTCCTCTAGGGCCCGAAGACCCTAAAAACCAACCTCTGGAGCTGGTTGCACTCAACCCAGATGAAACCCTCGCATAGTTGCTTGCCAAAAATCTCATTCACACATAGGGATGTGCTAGGATATATGTTGCTCAAAATGATATGAAAATTTGTGGAGACGTTCTAGGGTTTTTCAGGAATCTACCCTCAAAATTTCAACTTAATCCGAGTCCGAATGAGTGAGATATAAAAAGCAAAGTATTTTTAAAAGTAAGGCATTATAATTAAAGTACATTATAATATTATATTTTTAAAAATAACCAAGTAGGATATATAAGGCTATCAACCTTGGTAAAATAAAATATCTATTTGAAAATACGATTATCATTATTTTCTAACATTTGAAAAGTAGGGAGTTATAAGGCATAGTACACAAAACTATAGAAACTTGGAATTTATAAAATTAAATTATCGAATAGAGAATCAAATCTATTTCTTACATATAGAGTTGAAAATAATTGGTAACACTTGTCTCATACTATTACTAAGGAGACAAAAATAAATCCAACTATAAGAACTCCATTAGAACATACTTCATTAGGAGAGATAAGGTAAAATTGAATGTTGATTATTATTCTCAAAACATTACAAAATCAACTCAAAAGGAGAATTAATCACTAGCTAAGCACTTAATAAAATCTATTGCATATAACTAGGGAGTTATAAGGAAGCCTACAAGAACCACCATGACTACAAATAATTTTATCCTTATAGAATCTCAACTACCTAAGGGTCCAAATTACTTCTTATGGAAAAACAAAGTGAGGGCTATTATGATATTTGAAAAACTTTGGAAAATTATCAAAGGAATAAAAAATAAACCAACTTTAGGTGATATAGAGATTTATAGGTTTAAAGAAAGTGATGCTAAGGTATTAATGATAATAAATTTTGCCATCATAGATGAAATACAAGCTTACATTAGTTTAGCAGGATCATCTACAAAAGCTTGGAAAACCTTAGAGAAAATATTTGAAGGGAAAAATAAAGCCACTATCTTAAATATTCAAACTCAATTACATTCCTTGAAAACAAACGATGGAGAAAATATAGAACTATTCCTAAGGAAGGTAGCAAAAATTAAGGGAAAATTATTAACCTTAGAAGAAAATATTGAAGATAAATTCCTTGTTCAAGTAACCATGAGAGCACTTCCAGACAACTACAAGTATCTAGTTACATCTTTATAGGTTCTAAGAAAAGATACATATTTTAATGAGCTAATCAACATTCTTCAGGAATATGAGGTAGAAAGCACAATGAAATATGAAATGACTAACATTGCATTGGTTTCAAAAGCTACTCCACAGGGAAACATAGACTCATATTCAAAAGGACGAAGACAAGGGAATAATAGATATTGTTAGATACACAGGAGAAAATATCATAACACTAATTACTGTAGATCCAAATTGAGAGCCAGAATCAAGGAAATGATATGAACTATGGAATCCAACCAAATAGGGCATTCCAACCAAGGTAATATAAAAATAATTCACATCAGCAAAAATTTTAGCAATAAAACAATTATCCACAATTGGAATATCGTGAAGGGAATAAAAAGGGACACCTAGGTTAGAGGATTGAATAAATTGATGAACTGGAAGGTATTACAAATGATCATGAAGTTAAATCTCTTTCAAAAAGGATATAATTTTATGAATATACTTGTAGACACATAAAACGCATCATGTCGACGATGACTACTCATATAGGACATGCTACAAAACCATATGGAAGATCTTGGATAGATTCCAAGATAGAGCAGTGGTTTTAACCACTCAATTTGGGTTCCTTGGCCTAATAAGGTCAAACCACTATTGAGACCTGTGGTATATAGTTTGAACCACTGCTAACACCCACAGTTTATTGGTTAGACCACAATTGTCACTCATGGTCTAGAACTGAAGTTCAGTTGGTCTTCATTCAAACCAAATCATTTTGAATGACCATTTGTTCTAGAAGAAGGTATTTTAAGTATGAAAGATTCCAAAGGCTTCCAATCCAACTATCCCAACAAACTCTTCTTGATCTTGGCTTCTCCATGAAGCCACCCCTAGCCCTTGGGTAATCCTATAAGTACCCCTTCAAATTAGGGCAAACCAAAAAGTGTGCATTGGAGATTAAAGCAACGAAGCCCTATTGAATTGTAGACTCTCCCGAGTGTACTAAGAGAGTTTTGTTGTCATTCATTTACCAATTCATCAAGAATCATGTCAATTTGTGCCATGGATGCCCTAAGGAGCTAGAACACCAAGAAATGCAAATTCGGGTAAACAGAGGCCCAATTGTGCAATTCAACTACCAAACCAATCAAAGGACATCAAGGCGACCCTTGACCATAAATTTGACAAGGAGGATCAAGTCCACAACCTTGTATTTAGAGGGCAAAACTACTTTGTTGCCCGTCATGGCTAACAGTCACGGTGTATAGTGCAGACCGCTCATTTGAGGCATGGTTTGCAATTGGTGAAAGATCTCCTTACTGTTATTTTTGAATTATATTTCATTAGGTCATATTAAGCATCTTAGTGTTTTATTTAGCATTTTAGAGACTTTGAATAATAGAATTAGGGTTTTCATCAAGTTTACTTCATTATGGCAAATAAGACATAATTAGCTCATTTTCATGTTATCATGCTTCATTTCATGCAATCAATCCACTAGATAGATAGTTGTACTTTCCAGTTATATGTTTAAATTAATATTTTCAAGTATTGCATAGGCTTAACATGCTTTATTCATTTTCTTGATTTTATTAGTGTTATGGCATATTTATGTTCATATTCCTTAAAGGGACTCATCATGAGAGGCTGCCTATGCTATTAATGCTTTTATGTTGTTTATTGACCATAGGAAGTAGATTCAACCATCCAATTCCTTCCTCAATGTGGAGAAGAGGGTCAAATCCACCCTAGAGTAGTTCGTGTCACCCCGAAGGGCCTAAAACTCACATTTATCCTTAAGAGGGAATATTTGCTTTTTCCTACTATAATAAGAGTATCAAAATGGTATCCCTAAGAGGGATGTAACTGTAACCAAAATTGGCTTCTTTACAATGGAATAAAAGTGTTTTTCTTCTTCCCATTTGTTGTCAATTTTGCATGCATCTAATTTGTTTCTCTTATTTCATTTTATGTAGTAGGAAGCATATGTGTGAGGCCATTTTAGTGGTCATAGAAGGTGATCACGTTGGAACTCTGCATTTTTAGCCTCTGATTTTTGATATTTTTATGTTTTTGGATATCAAGTGCAAACTACAGTTGACATCTACGATCTCATTGTTGGCCCATGAATTCAAGATGCAGTCTACAGTAGCAACCATGCAATAGAGCTATGGTTTACAACAAACACAATAGACAATAGGGATTCAAATATTTATCAAATGAGAATCAGAGGTAGGTCCTATTTTTAGCCCCTGTTTCTTTTTTTACTTCCTATATTATTTCTAGTTTGCGTGAAAAGGAGATTTAATTAGGACACAAAAGAGAAGGAAAATGGATTAGGTCCTAAGGTTTCAATTCTTTTTACATTTTAGCTAGGCACTGCTAGGAACATCAGACCTATAAGTACAGTCCACCCTAGAATATAGCATGCTAGATTAAATTGTGTGTTGGTTTGCATGTATAAGGCCCAATTAGTGGCCATTTACATCGTAAGGTGTATTTTTGAAAAGAGCATGTAGGATGTAGCTTGCATTTTCTGAATTTGAAAAGTTCTTTCATTGCATACCACATAGGAAATGAGCATGAATGTTGTATGATGCATTTTATTTTCATGCAACAATTAAAATGAACCACACACACCACGTTTCAATTAAATTCTAGTGAGTTGGAAGTGACATCCAACCACTAGTAGGGTTTCAATGACGGTGGAGGTGATTTCCATTCGTTGGCCCAAATCCCTCGTACCTTATGTTCTAGACCAATACCAGGTTTGAGAACCTTATATATACTCCTCTTCGAAGGGTATGACATTGATTGGGTGAAAACGGGCGAGGATATTAGAGGACCTATGCTCCATGATCGTGTGTGGGCTTCATTACCACATATTATAGGTTGGATTACGTGACTTGGTGTTCATATCTAGGCTATCGAGCTATGAGTATACAAGTAAAAGATAATTAAACTAATATTATCATCCAAAAAGCTTTCAAACATGATAAGAGCTTCTAATATTGATACAAAAAATCATGAAACAACATCAAACAATTTAGGGCTCACATTTAAAATTTAATTCAAGATAATCACCATTGTATACCTTATTTGCATAATAAAAGATAAATCTAGATACTAGGTGCACCATGGTGGAGACATGGGGTGGTTGGAAAAGGCTTAAGCCTAATGTGAATGACCAAGCCCCACCAGATTCATAATAAAATGTGTCAAACCCTTGCCCACATGCACTTCCCAATTATTGTTCGGAGAGCATCAGATGAGACAATTCGACATGAGGGGACACCATTAAGCATACTCCCGATAGAGGAGCTTTTATACACTCTTCTAGATATAAGATAGAGCATGGAGCCTCTCAGCATGAGGGTGCTCCAATAGGAGGATATTATTGAGATTGTAGTGCATGTGCATCCATGGGATCGATCGATGAGTATGTATTACAGGGGCCCAAGTTGGTACCCTTACGTACTAGGTCTACAAGAGGTTCCATACCTCCAAATTTAGAGTATAGAAGAGATCGAGATCCACCCATTTAGGGGCATGCAGACATGCCCACTTATGAGCATAGGCCTATTCACACTCCCACGTATAGTGAACCTCATAAGATCACTATTGACATGTCGAAGGTGGGAGCCAATGGTACGCCACTGCATGAGCATTGGCGATCCAGATAGTTGGATGGTTTAGGTAGCATCCTCGAGCAGTTAGGCTACAAGCATTTAGCTCCACCCACTTGTGCCTCGAGTGAGCATAGTGAGAGCACTATTAGGACTACCAAAGAATATGGGGAGGTTTCCAAGCACCCTCATGGTTCACATACACCATCCACGCATGGTGGCACACAACATAGGACTCAACATGATGCCAATGTCGTCTTCATGGATAAAGGAAAAAGTGTAGCAAATCCATCAAATTGGTACAGAACCCATAAGGTCACTTGCATAGAGCACACATATCAGAGGCCTCGTATAGTCGATCACATTGATAGATCGTATAGACTGGTATCCAATTAGAGAAAAAAACTCCTCCAAGATCAATTGGAGGATGCCTACGCAGAGAGGCAGTACATTTATGATGAGAATATTTAGGTGTAAAGGCTCATTAGACAAAGATTATATGAGCAACATATGCGTGAGGAACATATCTTCACCCAAAATGATTATATAGAATAAGAGGATAGGCTATCTAGGTCTGGTTTATTCACTCACACTAAGCACAGAGAGCACACTCATAGGAGGGATTTTTCACAAGATGATGTCCATCAAGAGCGCAGAGAAGCTCACACTCATGTTAGTGCCCAAAAAAGAGAATGTCCACCACAATTCAAATATCGGAGGCAAAGACAATATGAGGAAGAAGAGGGAGATGATGTCGATCATGGATATCCTGAAAGCTCCCAAATTGAGGAGGAGGAAGATCAACATCCTCCACATTGATAGATGAAGAATGTACCTCCAAGACTACCCCCACATCAGCTTAGGGAGGAGGAATTTCTATCCTCGTAGGCCTATAAGGCCTTAGCAGAGAAAGTGAAAGTAATCAAGAGGCAAGGTGTGACTTTTCAAAAGCCAACATTGAGCAAGATTCATAACAAGCCTTTGGACCCCTCGGTGCCTACTCCAACATATCCTAAGCATTTTGACATGCCCAAGCTAGATAAATTCAAAGGTGACAAAGATGCGCAATAGCATGTCATAATTTTTTTTGATATATGCTTCCAGATTGCAAGCAACGATGCATTTCTTTTGCATACATTCATCACAACCCTCTTAGGCCTAGTTTGAGAGTGGTTTAATCAGCAAAAGAAGCACAATATCACCAATTTTGAGCAACTGGATGATGCCTTTATTGAATGTTTTTCTTTTGGCATAAAGAAGTAAGCTAACCTTTTTGATCTGGTTGCACTATCTCAACATGATGATGAGAAAATCCTAGAATATAGAAATAGGTGGAGGAGATTAATGGTAAAGTTTCCATTCCCAATTCCTACTATATAACTGAACCAGATGTTCATGAAGAGTTGTGCTAAGCATATATCATTATTTTTGCAACTACAATAGTACCAGACATTTGAGGAAGCTTTGGCGTACGATAAAGTAATTGAGGATATCAAGTTGCAAGAGAGCAACTTGAGGCTCAAAAATAAGGAGGGGCACAAGAAGATATCCAAAAAACATCAGGACAAGCAGGCCGACGTCAATCAGGCGGTGTTAAAACTTGAAAGAGAGGATAAGGGGTAAAAAAAGTAGAACTATCAATCCCAACCTCCTCCTATGCAATATGAGTAGCACAAGAATAATTACAAGGGAAAAAATAAGGAACAATGCCTACCTCACCAATTCACACCTTTGAAGGAATATTTGACATTGGTATTCCATCAATTATGTGAGGCTAAGGCAATCAGGTTGCTCGAGATTAAGTTGGTCGATCCTAACTAGCCCAGGTCAAATGGGTATCAATATGATCTATTTTGCATCTTCCATAGTGGAAAGGGCCATGACATCGAAGTGTGTTGGTCCTTCAAACATATAGTGCAAAATATGATCTATAAAGGCGAGCTTATAGTGATGAATAATCCATAGGAGCCCAACAACCAAAACATGAGGATTTATAAAAATCCATTGCCAAACCATGAGGCATCGTGCAACAATATCCCCCAAAAACATAAAAAACCTCAAATTAACTCAAATTTCCAACAATATCCCCCTTTGTAATTGATGGCAACACCTTTAATGCAAATCACTACAATCACTACAAAAGCCATCTCTGAGAATCAAAGCTTCTTCCTCGGACTCAATTCTCTCTATGGAGGCTACTCTCCCTAACTAAATGCTCTCTTTGGAAGCTACTCCCCTGAACTCAATGCTCTCCCCCTTACTCAAATCTCTCCCCCTTTGACATCAATGGCAAAAGGGACACCTATGGGGCTAAAATATATAACTCTTAGGCATAGCCCCCTCACCACATTATCTCTTGAGGTAATTAATTTTGGGGTGGGAGTACCTTTACTCCCATATTACATTGATTCTTTCCTCTATCAACTTCCTTCCATGTTTTTCTGATATCCTTCTCTTGATGAATTACTTGATATTCTTGTATTGAACCTTTTTGACCTTCTTGTCTTGAACCTGTTTGGAATTGAGTCCTACACCATATTATAATATGCCCAAAGTTATTGCAATTAAAACACTTTATATTGTAGCCTTTGGCTGGTGCCTATGTAATGAAATCATTCTTAAAATAATTTCCATATCCATTCCTTTCTTGAACCCTGTATTGTGTAACTCTGCTTTCATAACCATTATAACCATGACTTCTGAATTGCGTAGCTCTAAAACCAGAACCATGTTGCTCATTTATTTTGCATTGAAAAGCTTTGTGACCAATCCTGTTGCATGAGAAGCAATGTCCCTAAAAACCATACCTTCTTCCCTTGAAGTTTATTCTAGCAAAATAAAACTTCTTTGATCCATAAACCCTGTAGTGTATAGCCCTGTGTCCAAATCCATTACAAGAAAAACAATATCCTTGAAAAGCCCTTTGTTCATGCCTTGGTTCCTCATGCCTTTCTTGACCATTATCCTTATGATCATCTTCAATTTGTGCATTGCATTCTTGAACCTTCTTTGTAGCATCTAAAACCTCTTCCTTGCCTTTCTCTTCAAGATTTTCTTTTCCTTTTAAACTTGATTCACCTATCTCAAAACAAGAACCAAACTAAATATTTGTAGCCATAGGAACTTTGGAACTTTCCTCACAAATCTTAGGTGCTTCCTTGCTTTCATATTTTAGAACTTCCTTTCCTTTTGAGTGTGACTTTTCTTAGAAGTAAGATACGACCTTAAAATAAATTTCCACTCCTTTTTGAATATTTTCATCTAATGTATGATGTATTGCCATTGTTACCCTTAGTTCTTCATTCATCCTCTCTTCTATCCTTTTTGCATTTTGAAGCCCTTATCTGAGATTACAAATTTTTTGAAGTAGTTCTACTCTGATTTTGATATCTGTTCGAATCTTGTTTTCAAGATTCTTGTATTCTTCTTTTAACCTTTTGATTTCTTATTTTTGTTTACTTGGCTCATCCTCTTCCTTTTCTATTACCAAAAATGAGACTTCTTTATTTTCACTACTGCTGGAATTGTCACTAGAACTGCTGCTTTCTTTTTCAAATACACTTTCCTTCTTGTAATTTCTATAGTATGTGAAATCATCATCTATATGCCCAAAATATCTACATATGAAGCATTTTAGTATCCTTAGACCTTTCTTGTACCTATCTGCTTGCTCAATGGCTATGGCAAGATCTTCATGTATTTCTTTAATAGGCACATCCTCTTCTTTAACTTCAATACCTAGGAATAGGTGTTCTTGATTTTCTTCACTTATTCCAAAGAATGTACATTCTTCTTCATCTAACTGATCTTTATCACTATAATCTAAACTATCACTTGCTTCTACAATGTAGTAATATTTCTTTGCCTTACAATTTTTTTTTTTTTTCTCATACCTATTTTTCTTGAATCTGTCATATTTGTCATGCTTATGCTTTCCATATTATTTTCTTCTTTGACCCTATTTTTCATCATCATTTATTTCTTCATGTGGAAACTTGTATGCATAGTGACAAAGATCACCACACTTGTAGCACCTGAATTTACTTATATCTTTGAAATTCCTTGAGTTCTTATTCCTTTTGATGAAGTTAGCTTATTCATAATTTTCTAAAACTCTATCTATTTCTGAAAATTTTCCTTTATCTCTTTCTGAATCCTTAAATGCAATCTCTTTTATTTGAGCTTGATGCTTACTTACCCTCATCTCATAAGCTGTGAGAGTACCTTGTAATTATTCCATTGTTAGCTTGTTGATATTCATTGTCTCTTCTATTGCTGAAACCTTAGAATCATATTTCATGGGAAGTGATCTCAAAACCTTTTGAGTAACTTCTGATTCTTTCATCTCAAAACAAAGTCCTCTCATGGTGTTAGTAATCTCATCAACTTGAAGTAAAAACATTGCAATATCTTCAGAATCTTCCATTTTTAATTTCTCAAATATTTTTCTATAAGTTTGTAGTTTTTCCAACTTTACCTTGGAATATCCTTCATAAGTATTCCTCAACTTGGTCCACATATCATTAAATGAATTACATACCATGACCTTTGCAAAATATGTCTCACGTAGCCCACTCAAAATATAATTCATTGCTCTTGCATTGATCTCAACTAATTTTCTAGTAGTCTTATCTTCCTTGAGATCACCTTTAACCTTATACTCCTTTTCAACCATCTGCCATATCTCATATCCTTGTGATATCAAGTAGTTCTTTATTATTATGCTCCATAAAGCATAATTGTTACCATCAAACAATGGAGCCTTATTTGAAGATAATCATTTTTGTGAAGCCATTTGTGTTATTTGTAGAATCTGCCCTTAAGCTATTAGCCTTTTCGAAGGAACCCGCTCTGATACCAATTAAAGAACACAAGCTTATACTGAGAGGGGGGTGAATAGTATAAGACCATTTTTTACTTTTTCTTCAGATTCAATATTTTTTTGTGTAAATATAGTAGTATTGATAGCAGTAATCAAAGCAATGCACATAAACCATACATAATAGAGACATCACAATTTACGTGGTTCACCCAATGTGGGATACTCCACAAAGAAAATATTTTCCTAAAAATTTCTCAATCAATATTTTGGGAATCACTCCCAATTATAATGTTTATGGATCTTTATCCAAAGAAGATGTTGATCCCCTAATCTCAAGTTCATGGATATCTTCCACAAGATAACTCTTTCCCCTTCTACTCTGGTTATGTGATCTTTTAGAAGACTCTGTCTCTCTACTACACTAACCGGTGGACCTCTCTCCACTTAAAGACTCCTTAGTTAGATCTGTCTTCAACTATGCTGGCTGCTAGATCTCTATCCATTGAGACTCTGTCCTCTGTACTCTGTCACCTCTAAAGAGAATTTTTAGAGACTCAATATGTTCTAATCTCACTCTCAACCCAAATCAATCTCAACTCAACTCATAGAAGCATAAAGAGAATTGTTAGAGACTCAATATGTTCTAAACTCACTCTCAACCCAAATAAATCTCAACTCAACTCAAATCAACTCATAGAAGCATAAAGAGAATTGTTAGAGACTCAATATTTTCTAATCTCACTCTCAACTCAAATCAACCTCAACTCAATTCAAGTCAACCTCAACTCAACTAAAGTCTTAGAGAACCATAAAGAGATTTGTTAGAGACTCAATATGTTCTAACCTTAATATTAAACCAACATAGAATGATGGAATAGTTTATTTCATAGAACTTGAACAATAACTTCACACATCACTTGACTAGGCTCAATCAACTCAACTCAACCAATTATCACAAGGAACAACTCTTTCTCACACAACCCTAGTCCAAGTATGTATCAACCAACTCAAATGTTTCCAACAATGCTCAACCAAAAATCTCACATAACAATGATACTCATGTTCTTTTCTAACTCAATTTATTTCACAACCAATGGGATTCAAAAACTATGCTTATCAAACAATGTTTAGACACAACTCTCAATTCAGAAAACCTTGAAGCATTCAACCAACCACTTTCGAAAAGGAAACCACAAACAATAATTTTACCTCCAATGATATTTTAGAAATCAACCACCATAAAAAATCAATAGGAGAATGTGCCCATACCTTTTATGAATATGAAAAAACCTCTTTGTAAATCTACCACAATCACAAAATTCTTTTACCAATCTTCACAAGGGTTAGTAGATCACAAAATAATAAACATTACTCCACTTTTCAATAATCATCACCAAGGCCTTTAATTGCACAACTTCCTTATCTCTTCTAAAACCACTTGTACCATAAAATAAAATAAATTAAAATATTGCATAACCTTTTCACTCCCAAAACCACTTATACCATAAAATAAAATAAATCACAATATTGCATACCTTGTCACCTCATGAAAGAATTAATCCTCTTGAAAATGAACAAGGCAAACTTCACTTTTGGAACCCCTTTGCAAAATCAGAAATATCTCTTTACACACACCTTGTTTATCCTTCTAAATAATTTAGTCAAATGGCCCTCAAAATAAGCTTTCTAACAATATATAATATGCCACCTTTCCAAAATAAATTGAAACCTTTACATATATATGCCAACCTCCATTAATTGCACATAGGTCGCCCCTCCATTAAATTAAACTTAAAATTTAAAATTTAATATCTTCATCATCGGAGATCCTTTTTCGATGAAACAAAATTCCACTTTTGCTTTTAAGAAAAGTCCTTTCCACATAAGCCCACCATGGTTTTAAATAAAACCTTTTATTTACCTGCCTTTGTTTTCATAAAAATCTTGTATATATCCATGCTCTCCAAAATATCATAGATGATTATCTATGAAGTGCTTTTGCCACCAAAACTCAATGTGACATTAATGATCCATGTAACATCAATGAAAACATAAAAAACCTCAAATTAACTCAAATTTCCAACATATTTCTTTCCTAACGAAGATATATTGCAACCATTTCATTTTGTGCTAGGCTGTGCTTATGATATCTATCATGCTAAGTATGCTTCCAATGCGGAACCTATAAACCCAACAGATGATATTCACTTGATCCCTACGCCTCATCAGCTTGAGGAGGGATCACATATATTAGTAGAGGAAACCTTCGATGTGGATATTAGTAATAATCCCACCAATCCAAGGAAGGCTAAATTTGGATAGAGTCTCACTCCCTATGAGCGTGCCACCCTCATCCCTCTATTGAAAGAGAGATCTAATATTTTCTCTTGGACTTACAAATATATACTAGGTCTAGATCCAAAACTAGTTACCCATAACCTTTCACTAGATCTGTCAAAGAAGCCAGTCAATCAGAAGCTTAGAAATATGCATCCAACAATATCCTTAATGGCAAAATATGAATTGCAAAAGTTGTTGGACGTATATTTTGTCATCTCCATCGACTATCCAGAATGGGTATCTAACATGGTGCCTGTAGGAAAACCTAATGGAAGGATTTATATTTGTATAGATTTTAGATACCTGAATAAGGCAACACCAAAGGATTCATTCCCATTACCGAATATTGATTCTCTTGTAGATGCAACTACAGGTCATGAGATGCTCTCCCTGATGGACAATTTTTTTGGATAAAATCGAATTCATATTAAGCCCAAATACTAGCATAAAACCACGTTTATAATGCCATGGGGGAAATTTTGCTATAAATTTATGCCATTTGACCTTAAAAACACTGGTGCCACATATCAGCGGGCTATGACATATTTTTCATGACTACATGCACAAGATCCTAGAGGATTACATCGATGACTTATTGGCTAAGTCATTACTGCATACAAAGCATGTTGAGGTCCTGAGAAAGGTCTTCAATTTCCTGATAGAGCATAATGTTAGGTTGAATCCTAAGAAGTGCGTATTTGGTGTAACTTTAGGAAAAATTTTGGGATTCATCATTTCAAAATGAGACATCAAAGTTGACCCAACAAAGATCAAGGCTATTCTAGAGATGCATCCTCCCTCAAACATTAAGGAATTAAGAAGCCTATAAGGAAATGAAGCATCCATAAAGTGATTTATTGCTCAATTATCGGATAAATTTTGACCCATGAATCAATTGCTACACAAGGGGGTCCCATTCAACTATGACGAGGACTATCGAGTAACATTTTCTGAAATCAAGAAATACCTGGCGACACTGCTAGTGCTAGCTCCACCAAGGCCAGATGTGTCATTTCTACTATATATATTAGCAATCAAATTTTCATTAGGGGCCATATTAGACCAAAAGAATGTGCAAGGCAAAGAGCAAGCCATATATTATATTAGTTGAACCTTGGTGAGTTATGATCTAGGATATGCATACGTGGAGAAGTTGTGTTTAGCAGTAGTGTTCGCTATAAAGAAATTGCAGCACTATATGCTATGTCATATGACATATGTAATATATATAAAAAATCCTTTGCAGTATATGATGAGCAAGACATATCATAATACACGTACTACAAAGTGGATCATGCTACTGATAGAATTCAATCTGGAATTCATAAGCCAAAAGTCCATTAAGAGACAAGTCATAGCTGATCAGCTAGTTGAGGCACTACTGTCAAACAATAGACCTCTTACAATAGAGCTTTCGAATGATGTGGTATTCATCGTTTATGAAGCTCCTGAACCTAAAGAACCAGAAAATAATGCTGATATGACCTTGTTCGTTGACGGTTCGAAGTGCGAGCAAGGGGGTGGTGCAGGAATAGTGTTTGTCACACTACAATGATCTCCAATGCCCTTGTCATTCAAATTAGACTTTTCTTACACCAACAAAAATGCTGAATATGAAGCCCTACTTTTGGGCCTCCACATAGCCGTCGCCATGAACATTAAAATATTAAACATCTTTGGTGACTCCTTGCTCATAGTCAACCAATTTAAGGGACTTTTTTAGTGCCGATGTCCTATGTTAAAAGCTTATAAAGATATTTTTGTTACATATTTGGCTAATTTGGAATGGTATGACATCGAGGCAATCCCTCATTTGTAAAATATTTTTGTAGACACCATGGCGTCTCTGTGATCCTTAATCCCTTAGAATCTATTTGTCGATTTTACTATCATTCATGTTAAAATGCTCTCGCATCCTATGATAGAACGTGAAGCCTTTGATAATAAAGATTCAATCAACATGATTAGCATGAAACCAAAATTTTAATGGTTTTGTAGAGCTAAATACTTTCTGAAGAAGACACCCTGGGGGTTATTAACCTCTCAGAGTCTGATGGGGAGTAGTACTACCATTCACCATAAGGTTGTTTTCCAGTTTTCATTTGAACATGTATATACATAGGGGGAGCAAGTCATCTTAGCAGTCGAAGTTGAGGCTTACCAGAGCTGGATGTCATAAATCCAAGACATCTTAAAACTTGGTTTGATCCCAAAGGGATTGTCGTGTATTGCAAGATGCACATTCAAGCAGAAAATGACTAAATATGCCTTGCTAGGAGATATTTTGTATCGACAAGGCTACAATGGAGTTCTCTTTCATTGTCTAGAGCCCCAAGAGGTATCTTGGGTTATTTTACAAGCTCACAATGGTACATGTAGTGGCCATTTCAGTGGCATGGCCATCATCAAGAACATCCTTCAAATGGGTTACTATTGGCCCACCATGGATAGGAATTGCAATGTGTATGTCAAGAAATGCATCAAATATCAGCATCATGCTAATCTTACACACTTGCCATCATAGGCCTTATAGCCCAATCAAGCGGCTTCGCCATTTTCTCAATGGGGATTAGATCTTATCGGTAAAATATCTCCTCCATCATTGGGTTGGCATACTTTTTTATTATGGCTATTGAGTACTTTACAAAATGGGTGGAAGCAATACCCTTAACAACGATGACTGAAACTCGCATAGTGGAGTTTATACTCAAGCATATCATATATCATTTTGGGATTCCATCCAAGATAATTTTGAATAATGGAATGTCATTTAACAACAAAATTGTGATATATTTGATGTCAAAATATAGAATCAAGCACAATTTTGCAACTCCATACTATCCATAGGAAAACGGACAAGCTGAGGCCTCAAACAAGATAGTGGTTTCCATATTGAAAAATATGGTACAAGAACACCACAAATATTGGCATATCCAACTACCCCTTGCATTATGGGCTTATAGGACTAGCATTCGGACACCCACTGGGGCAACTCCATTTTCACTAGTATATGGTGTTGAGGCCATTATACCCTTATAGTTGGAAATTCCAACATTGCGCATCGCATTGAAAGAGTTCATGGATGATGACACCACGTGGCAAGCTCACCTGGATCAATTGATGCTACTTGATGAATGTAACATGAATGCCCTGGAGCATCTCCACATTTATCAGGAGAAATTAAAATGAGCTTATAATAACAAAGTCCATCAAAGAGACTTTGAAGTTGGGGATCTTATGTTCAAAGAGAGCCAACAAAACTCTAATTTACCGCCTGATATGTGAGACAAATCCACGACTAATTGGCTAGGACATTTATATCATATCTAAAAGTATTGGTCCGGGTACCTATCACCTAACATCGCTAGGGGGTGTTGAAGAGCCCGAACCTCTCAACATCATCCATCTTAAGGTGTTCTATGCTTGAGAGCATAGAAAAAGGCACCAAGGGTTCCAAAAACTGCTTGGTCATGTTAGTAAAAGGTATCGAGGGTTTGCTTAAAACCACTCAGTCAACCCCAAAAGGCTTTGAGGGTTTGTATAAAACTACTCGATCATCCCAAAAGGCTCCAAGGGTTCCTAATAATTGCTTGGTCATCCCTAAAAGCTCCAAAGGTGCTCATAATCCCTTTGGTCAACCTAAAAGCCCCAAGGGTTTTTTGAAAATTTTGTTGGTCAATTTAAAGGCTCCAAAGGCATTTCCTCACCATTTTGTCACTCCTAAAGGCTCCAAAGGCATGTACTCACCGTTTGGTCAAATATAAAGGCTCAAAATAAAAAACAAATTGATAAAGCATAAAATCCAAAAAAAACATTTGTATTTGCATTATGCATTTTCATTTACACATGCATTCACTTCATCACATTGCATTTTGGCATTCTTTATATGTGGAATTTTATAGTAGAATGGATTGTGTTTGTCAGTTTTACAAACGATGCCACGTTGTGTTTCAATCATGCACCTTTGTATTTATCATAATCCATCATTCATGTGAGTAATTATGTTTTTCAACACAACCCATTTTGTTGCTATGAAGAATATACTAGGGTTTTCTAGTCATTCAACCATACCTAGAGGTCTTCTCAAAAGTTGATAAAAAGCTTTCTTTACTTTTGCAGACAAGGTCTAGTTAGTATAGCCATTAACATATCAGAATCCTATCACTAATCAATAAATTAAACAATCCTAATAAGGACTAGGGGAAGATGAAAGACATGAAGTAGGACCAGGTATCCTTAGGTGAAGAGAGTTATTCTTTCTTATCCCCCTGTGCGGACGGTATGGAAATTGTTGGTATTTGGAAAAAGGATAAGTTTATTCCCTACCCATAATCTCTTGATTATGATAAAATGAGCAATATCCCAGAGTGATATCCCACATCAATACTCAATATTGATACCCTCGATTGATATCATAGATCGACATCCCAGATTGATATCCCATATTGATATCATTAGATCGATATCCTAGATTGATATCCCAAAAACAGTTTCCTAAAGTAAAATCCCCAAAGGAAGTTTCTGAAGAAAATTATCAAATGTAAATTCCATTAGTCAGATCAAATGAATATAAAATTGTACAACGAAAGTAAAATCAATATCAAATCCCTTTCTCTAAATGAAAAAAATTAAAGTATAAAATAAATAGTGATTTTTATCACTATAGTACAAAAATAAACAATGATTTTTATCACTTTATATGAGCAAGTATCCCAAAAATTGAAGAAAAGAAGGGAGCAAACTTGAATCCCTAGAATTGTCAGCACTATTTTACCTTACGCATGACGACATGTCTTATACATAAGCATATTGTTTGTGTGCATATCAATGTTTGAATGTGGAAGAGCTAGCTTCAGGTGTCCTGTATTGCCTAGTGGTCTAGTCCAACTAAAATCTAAACCTAGGATTAGATAAACATATGAGGATACCCTATCTTAGAAATGGGCTGGAAGAATCCTGCCTGACATCAGGGTATGCTTATGTTTTATCTTAATATACTCATTTGCACATATAGGGATAATGAACAATTAGGGCCTATCCTAGCAAAAGCCTTACATTTCAAAAGTCTAGTTTGGTCAGTATACAACTTTTGATAGTCTACTAGGGTGTTTGAGTCTCATGGAAAACCTCAAATATTTCTCTAATAGAAAAAAAATACCAAATATCACAAACCATAAAAAATAAAAGTCATTAAATCATCGAATTGCAAAGTATTGAATTCGTGATATATCATTACATTGAGCACAAAGTTTTTAAGATATATGATAGATACTGGATGGATATCAGAAACAATATTTAGATGACCACTGACTATATTGTGCATATCTTTCAAATTGTAAAAGGAATATAGAGTGACATATAATATCATTTGCATCATCCCACTTCATATCATTGCATGTCATATATGGGTGATTAATTGATTAAATTCTTGTAATGAGGATTTTCAATTACATCCAGATTTTTACACATTCTATGGTGTTGTCCATTAGATTGTTAAACACATATCACATTCATTCCTTATGTTTTAAGTGCTTAAAGCATACAGGTTCATTTACATTATATTACCATCATGTAAATAATGCATTACATTCATTGCACCAAAGATATCGTGACATCATCATAAATTAAATGTATACAATAAAACAAAATTAAATATGCATTTAAAATTAAACCTCGCATCCATATGCATCCATCATAAGTAGCACATCTAAGAATCTATATCACTACATACTATAATAATTATAGATTAAAATAGTTATCTAGTGCATGTCATCCATACATCACATTATATAAGCATAGCATCAATATGAACATTTGCATCCATGTTCATAACATAAACATAAAATAAAAATAAGCAAGTACACATAATGAGACAAAATGATAAAATCTCATATATATATATATGTGTGTGTGTGTGTGTCCAAAAGGAGTACAACAGGGGTATATCAAAATGCCCATAGGCTACAACTATTTAGGTCCTTGACCGTACACTTAAAAATTGTACAACAAAGTATCTTTGAGATATATACTAAACAGGGTATGCACCCCTAGTCTGTGAGGCACCTCCATCTCCTCCACCATCCCTATGAGTCCTCTACAAGCTAGCACCATGAGTACTCAAGGACCTGTGAGTCCTCTCAGTCCTGTGCGTCCTCTAGCTAGAGCTGGTAGAAGACTGCCCTGTCTTCCTAGTCCTGGACCTAGTCCACTGGGACCCTATAGTGTGGGTGTCTATTGGATATTTTGAGTCCCTAAGATGAAATATTGTCATTGATGTCAATAGAGCAATAATGTCAAAAGGATATATGAAGGGTTTTCATGAAAAATAAGGCAGGGAAAATAATAGGTTTTATTTAAAACCATGGAAAACAAATTTGATCTGGGTTTTTATTAAAACCCATGTTGGGCTTTCGTTTTGTCAAAAAAGGTGCCCCGGTGATGGAGTTATTTGAGTTTTAATGTTTGGTTTAAATTTTAATTATTTAAAATTTAAATTCAAATTTAAATGAAAATTTTCCCGCCAACGTCATCATGCAAATACAATTTTAATATTTCCGTCGACGTCTTCAAAGTGTTATTAAACACTATATAAAGGGGTGGAAATTAAACCAAATAATATTTTTTTTTTTTTTTGAATTTACATGGTGGAATCGGTAGCCGCCACGAATTCGGGCAGGCTGTCCAGATTTTATGGCCGCCATAGTATTCTATGTTGTCCACCCTAGAATCCGCCACATAGATCTTCACGTAGTCCGCCCCTATAACCACCATGCCACAATCATTTTAAACCTTTTACGCCGCTGAAAGCACCAGGAAAGGGACAAGCGTTCAGTCCAACGAGGCTCGAGATTTGAACCTTGGACCTCTGCCCTCCTTATGGGGTTTGGATGAACCAATTGGTCTACACCTTAGAATTAAATTAAACCAAACAATTATCCTTGCTCTCATGTGTTAATTGCCTTGGAATTCGAAAGAGCTTGTGTGAATTATTGAAAATTATTGAAAAGGAAGCAGCGAAGAAAGTGCAGCAATTTGGAAATATCAAACATGGTATGAGGTGTGGTGTATTGGTGTATCGATTTTTCTAAATACTATGGGTAGCATAAATATCATGGATCAAATCCCCTTGACGACAGTGTGTGGGAAGTGCTTTGGCGCTTTGTCCTTTGCAGTAGGCGGAGGAATATTAAAGGCCATTTTTGCATTTGCTTTTCCAACGAGCATTTTGGCTTGGTTGGAATCTTAGCCATGGCTAAGACGCTCGTGGTGTGTGGCAAACAGGGGTTCAAATCCCCTTGAGAGGTATTTACATTTTTGCCTTTAATAATTTTTATTATCCCTAAATTTTGGAGTTATAATTTATTTAATGGGGATTAAATTTTATCATTAGGGTTGTGATTATTATTGCAAAAGCATATTTGATTTATTTTTATGGAAATGGATAATTGATTTTAGGATAAATAAGGAGTTGTTAAAGTTATTTTGAGAGATTTATTGTGGGTTATTTTTAATAAGGGTTTTTATTTAAATAGACTTTGGTGGATGTGTTTATGAAGTTGGAGTGAAAAGGGTGTAAATTAAGTTATGTTTTTATTGTTATTATTTAAAAGACCACTAACCCTTTTTAATATTGAAAAGGAAAGTTGTGATTAAGTGTGGCAGATTTTATGGAAAACTTATTGGCATCAAAAAGGTATGGACATATTCTCCTATTGATTGTTTGTGGTGGTTGATTTCTGAAATATCATTGGAGAGAAAAGGATTGATTATGATTTCCTTTGTGAATATGGTTGGTTGAATGCTTCAAGGTTTTTTTGATTTGTGAGTTGTATTTAAACCTTGTTTCATTAGCATTGTTGTTGAAGCCCATTGATGATGAAATGAACTTGAACATGATCTAGAAAAGAACATGAGTATCATTGTTATGTGAGATTTGAGATAAAGCATTGTTGGAAACATTTTGAGTTGGTTAACCCTAGTCAAGTGGATGTGTGAAATGGTTGTTCAAGTTCCATAAAACAAACTATTCTATATTATGATTTGAGTTGAGATTGATATTGAACAATAGGACATATTGAGTCTCTAACAATTCTCTTTATGCTTATATTGAGTTGAGATTGGGATTTGAGTATAGAACATATAGAGTCTCTAACAATTCTCTTTATGCTTCTATGAGATTGATATTTAAGAATATGATATATTGAGTCTCTAACAATTCTATTTATGCTTCTATTGAGATTTGAGTATAGAACATATAAAGTCTCTAACAATTATCTTTATGATTCTATGAGATTGAATTGAGATATTGATTGTACTTTGAGCTTAGAACATATTGATTCTCTAACAATTCTCTTTATGATTCTATGAGATTGAACAAGTTCTATGTGAGCTTGTTAAGTAGATTTGAGACAAGTCTTTGAGAAGGCTTGTGGACTATTTTGAGTTAAGCTTTTGTGAAAGCTTGCTAAGAAGATTTGAGCAAGTCCAAGAGAGGACTTATTGAGAAGATTTGAGTAAGTCCAAGAGAGGACTTATTGAGAAGATTTGAGCAAGTCCTAGAGAATATTTGTTGAGAATATTTAGACAGGTTTTGTGTGAACCTATTGAGAATATTTGGATAGGTTTTGTGCAAAACTATTGAGCATATTTGAGCAGGTTCTGAGTGAACCTATTGAGCAAAATTGTACTAGACCAACTGTACTATGTTTAGTGCATGATATTGGGCAAAATTGTTCTAGACCGAATGAACTATGTTTGGTATAGTATTGAGATAAATATTTGGATGTGATAGAGTATAGAGGACAAAATCTCAATGGATAGAGATCCAAAGATCCAGGACAATTGAAGACAAGATCTGAGTGAGAAGTCTTTAAGTGGAGAGATTGTGAGAGGTGAGCTATTCGATGCAAAGGTAAAATATGCATTAACCATTCACTTGAAATTAGGTTACAAATGATTTAAATAAACACAAAATAACCATACTAGAGAAAAAGGGGGAATAGGAGAAGTTAAGGGAAGGGAGAAGAAATTAAATTAAAACTCTCTTGCCACCCAAAGATGCTGTCGTCCAACTGCCATCCAGGTAAGGTAAAAGGTAAGTAAACTTACCCAAGGTAAAATACTCTTTTTAACCTTTTACCAATGGTAATTTTCCAACATTATCCCCCTTAAAGTTGAGAGGACTGACTATACAGTCTCTCAGATTTATAAATTGAGCTTTAGCCATGCCTTTGGTGAAGATGTCTGCTAGATTATCCAAAGCGCTACAGTATTGAAGCTCAACTATCTGTTGTTCCACCATATCTCTTATGAAGTGATACTTCATATCAAAAAGTTTTGACATTTTGTGGTGGATCAGATTATATGCCAACTGTATGTCACTAATATTATCACAATTCAGTTTGGTTGGACCAATTTATTTTTCACCAATCTCTTCAAGGATTTTCCTCAACTAGATGATTTGAGTACTAGCATGGGTAATGGCTATATACTCGGCTTCTGTAGATGATAATGCTACAACAGATTGCTTCTTGGAACTCCAAGTTATTAGTCTTGAAACTAGACTAAAACAATTCCCTGATGTAGATTTTTTGTCATCTATATTACTGCCCCAATCACTGTCACTATAACCAACTTCACAGAGTTAGACTTGTGGTAATGGATTCCAAAATACAATGTACCTTTTACATATCGTAAAATTCATTTGGTTGCTTGAAGATGTAGCTCGGATGGGCATGCCATAAACCTTGATACTAGAGAAACAACATACTGTATATCTGGCCTAGTGTTGGTGAGAAACATTAAACTCCCAACCATGCTTCTAAAATTGGTCATGTCAACTTTTGGTGCTCCATCATCTTTGCTAAGCTGGATTCCATGTCCTGTTGGTGTTGCAACTGATTTGCACTATCGCATAGAAAATTTCTTGATCATGTCATGAGCATATTTCTGTTTACATATGAAGATCCCATTCTTTGATTGATGTACTTCCATTCCTAGGAAGTATCTCATTAATCTGAGATCCTTCATCTCAAACTGATTCATCATGGAGTTTTTGAACTCCATATTCATTTTATTATTACTACCCATAAATATTAGATCATCCACATATAAACAAACTATGAGAATATCTAATCCATTATTCAGGTAGTATAGAGTTGGTTCACTCTTGATTTTTGTGAAACCATACTCGCTGAAATAGCCATCAATTCATGAGTACCACGCTCGTGGTGCTTGCTTGAGGCCATAAAGTGCTTTTTTCAATTTATAAACAAGGTTCTCTTTTCCTTGTTCTTGGAAACCTTGAGGTTGTTGAACATGCACCTCTTATGTCAGGTATCCATTTAAAAATGCACTTTTCACATCCATGTGTTGAATGTTCCATCCTTTATGGGCTGCCAAGGAAAGAAAAGTTTTGATTGTTTCTTGTCGAGCAACTGGAGCAAAGGTTTCCTCATAATCTATTCCATATTTCTGAGTAAAACCCTTAGCTACTAATCTTGCCTTGTGCCTTTCAATGCTTCCATAAGCATTGAATTTGGTCTTATAGACCCATTTACATCCAACACATTTTTTCCCTTGGGAAGCTTCACAAGCTCCCAAGTATCATTCTTTTTAATTGAGGATATTTCCTCTTCCATGGCATCTTGCCATATACTTTCAGTACATGCTTTTTCATAGCTAGATGGTTCTAGCTATGCAGCAGACAAACAAAGCATAATTGACTACATCACCTCTTGGTTCATGAGACTCATCATCTCCTGACATTTGAAGATTTTCAAGTCTTGACAAAATGTCGTCCATCTCACTAGCTTGACTCCTAGTGTATCTTTGTTGGAAATTCCTATCCAACATTTGAGAAGATGGATGACTTTGTAGTATGTGATTTCCTCTATTTGTATCTTTCCTTTGAGAAACTGGATCAATATCCATCAGACTTAGAGCGCTTACAAATCTATGAAATTGTTTTGAAGAGTTTGAGGGTGCCAAACAATGAGTCCCTCTTGGACTTGGTGTACCACTTGATGTACTTGATGAAGATTCCTGATGTGGACTTTATGGAGGGGAACTATTTCCACTACTTTTCTTGGGGTGTACAAATGTGGAACTTTCCAAATTAGAGTCTATATCAACAAATTTTTTATGACCCCATTCTCCCCCTTCATCAAAAATTACATCCCTGGAGATAATTATTTTGTGTCTTGGGATTGTACAATCTATACCCTTTGGTCGATTCACAATACCATACAAAAATACATGCTTGACTCTTGGGATCAAGCTTCTTTCTCTTCTCCTTAGGAATGTGTGCATAAGCTAAAGAACCAAATAATAAAAAATGTTTGACATTTGGTTTCTTACCGTACCATCCTTCATAAGGAGTGATACCATCTAAAATAGAAGTCGGACTTCTATTTAGAATATATGCACTAGTTCTCACTGCATCTACCCAATAGCTATATGTTAGATGCTTTGTCTGAAGCATCGTTCATGCCATTTCAACAAGGGTGCGATTCTTTCTCTCAGCCACACCATTCTGCTGTGGGGTATAGGTAGTGGTGAACTGTATTTTTATCCCATTTTGCTTACAATAATTTAAAAATTCATTTGAGGAGTACTCTCCTCCTCTATCAGTGCGAAGACATTTGACATAGTAGTCACATTGCTTTTCTACATTATTTCTAAAGTCTATGAAGCAATCAAATGCTTCATATTTGTGTTTCAAAAAATAGATCCATCACATTCTAGAATAATCATCTATGAATGGTAGAAAATAAGAATTATTTCCACGGATTTTTGTTTGCATTGGACCACAGATGTCTGAATGTACTAGCTGAAGAGGATAGCTTGCTCTCCATGCTTGGCCTCTTGGAAACTTTGTTCTGGAGTTCTTTCCAAAAGCACATGCTTCGCATACCTTCTTATGTTCTTGAATTTTTGGTAGTCCTGTCACCATAGCTTGTGATGTTAACATTTTCAAGCTAGCGGAATTGAGGTGACCATATCTCAAGTGCCACAATACACTTGGATTTGTAAAAGCAATGTTTGCAAGTTGAGCTCCCCCTGGCTCACCAAATTTTATAGGGAATAACATATTCTTTGTCATAGGTACTTCTGTGATGACTCTATTACAATTGTTTTTATCAAGGATTGTACATTTTCTTTCATCAAAAATTAATTTGTAATGCTTCTCCATCATTTGGCCAACACTTAACAAATTGTGTTGTAGCTATGGAGTATAATATATGTCATTCAATTTTTTAAGGCCTTCTTTTGTTGGAACTTCCATAGCTCCAATGCCTTCAACTTGCAAATATTTATTATCCCCTAACTTAACATGGGATTTGTAATTTGAATCTAATGTAGCAAAGATATTTTCTTTGCCACTCATGTGGTTGGAGCAACCAGTATCCAAAATCCATGTATCTTTAAGATTTTGATCTGACTGTCCATAAGAGAGAAAAAGATTTGATGGACCTTCTTCTTCTTCGTAGAATGAGCCATATTGACTGCTTTTATCTTTTGAAGACTTTGACCAGCAGTCACAAGCGAAGTGTCCTTGTTTCCCACAATTGAAACAAGTTTTTTTAGTCTTGTTACATCCTCGTCCTTGATTTCCATGGCCTGCATTTACGCTTTGGTTCTAATTGGCTCCTCTATTTTGATTTCCTCCTCTGTAGGAGTTGCTTTGGCCTTTGCCTCTTTGTTGTTTTCCTCTGCATCGGCCTCTTCCTTGTCCTTGTCTTGCAGCTTCATTCGAAGTGAAGGCTTTGTCATCACCTCCATAGCTTATTGAAGGTGCTCCTTGAAGTCTCTCTTCATGTGATGTTAATGATCCAATCAAACTATCAAATGTAAGAGTAGAAAGGTCTTTTGATTCTTCAATTATGATGGCAATGTGATTCCACTTAGGAAGAAGTGTTCTCAACACTTTCTTCACAATTGTTTCAACTTTTGTGTCATCACCTAAAGTTTGCATCATATCAACTAACGCTTTGACTCGTACACAGTAGTCACTGACGCTTTCATTTTCATTCATTTTGAGATTTTCAAAATCCCTTTTTAAGGTCTAAATCCTGACTTGCTTCACTTTATCACTTCCTTGGAATCCTTCTTTCAAGTCATTTCATGCATCTGTGGTAGTTAAGTAAGATGCAATTCTAGGAAATATACTTGGATCTAATGCCGCTTGAAGATGGTATAAGGCAAAAGAGTTATTTTTCTATGCATCTTTGAAGATATTCTTGTCGGTTGCACTCAAAGTAGTCCAATCTATTGGAGCAGTGTAACTGTCTTCAATACTATCCCATAGTCCTTTTCCTATGAGTAATGTCCTCATTTTGATGGACTAGTACTCATAATTATCCCCACTAAATTCGAGGATTGGTAGATTGTTATTTGATCCCATTACAATCTACTAAAACAAGAAACCTATCTTATATAGTCTTATTTCAAAAATACTTTACAAACTATCAAGCCTTGCTTGATTTACAATCATAAACAACTCACTCTTATTGCTGTGATTCAACAATTACAAAATTGTCAGCGACTTATTCGTCGTCGTCACTGATCAATATAATTTTAGGAGAAGGAGGTTGTAGGATTTCAACTGAATTACAATAATGAGTATATTCGGATCCTTGTGGAGCAATCTCCACCGTGTCGGATTTTTCAAATATGCTCCCAAAGGAGTTATCTTCTGAATCTGCTTCGTATCCTAGATCAGGATTTCTTTGTTGTGCAATAACCGCGTTTTGCAACTGTGAAAAGACTGAATTTATGCCTAGTGTTCTCACGTGCTCATCAAAGCTTTCAGCATTTGTTTTTAGTAACAAACTACAAAGTGATTGGTAACATCCTTCCGATCTTATCATTTAAGAAAATTTCCTAGAAATTTTCTTTTACAAAGATTTCCTCTTAGGAAATTTTACTAAAAATTTTTTTTACCTCTTAAAGCGTAAATTTTTTTTTTACAACTATTTACTAATTTTTTTACCTCTTAAAGCGTAAATTTTTTTTTACAACTATTTCCTCTTAGGAAATGTCAATCATCAACTCAAATGATAAATAAAACCTTTCAAATTTTTTTAAATTACCTTAAAGGTTTTTAAAGAAATTTTCTTTTAAAAAAAACTTTTGACCCCGTCGAGGTTCGATCGTGTGACCTCGCGGGCATCAAGGCAAAGGGTAGCCGCTGTGCTACCGAGCAGATCCGGGAGTACTAGCTAGCTCCCTACCTTTATTGCATTTGCGTCGAACGCGAAGCAATGTTTTGGCTTCGTGCTTCGACGCGAAGCAAATTTTTTTATTTGGGACTTAATAGTCCCACATCGCCGATGCGACGATGTTGATGCTCTTTAAAAAAAGCAAAGCACTGTATGTGCTTTGATTTCCTATGGGCAGTCCATAGACTACGTGATCCTTTTGCCACATACCACACGCAGGTCACCTCGGGCCACGCGTAGGTGGCCTATCCAACAAACCACCTCAGGCCACATGTTGCCCTCTCCAACGTGCCACCTCGGGCCATGTGCTGCCTCATCAATGAATGACCTCAGGCCACGTGTCTACCTATGCCTATCACATACAGATCCACAAATGCCTCAGGAATCATGTCGATCTGATCCTACGGGTTACCTCAGTTCCTACGGGCTACCTTGGGATCCGTGCTACCGCCTCAAACTATGGGCCCCATTGCCTCGGGATTCAGGCCGATCTCGACTCTCGGATCTGATACCAAATGTGAGAGGTGAGCTATTCGATGCAAAGGTAAAATATGCATTAACCATTCACTTGAAATTAGGTTACAAATGATTTAAATAAACACAAAATAACCATACTAGAGAAAAGGGGGGAATAGGAGAAGTTAAGGGAAGGGAGAAGAAATTAAATTAAAACTCTCTTGCCACCCAAAGATGCTGCCGTCCAACTGCCGTCTAGGTAAGGTAAAAGGTAAGTAAACTTACCCAAGGTAAAATACTCTTTTTAACCTTTTACCAATGGTAATTTTCCAACAGAGATATCCACCAGTTAGTGCAGCATAGAGACATAGTCTTCTAGAAGATCACTAGCCAGAGTAGAAGGGGAAAGAGTTCTCCTATGGAAGAGATCCACGAAATTGAGATTAGGGGATCAACATCTCCTTTGGACCAAGGTCCATAAACATTGTAATTTGGGAAGGATTCCCAAGAGATCATTTGAGAAATATTTAGCAAAAATATTTTTGCTATGGAGGTAGCCCACATTGGGTGAACCATGCTAAATTTGTGTCTCTATTGTATGTCGTGTTTTGTGCATTGCTTTGATTGTTGTTATTGATATTGCTATCTATACACTACATAATATTGATTTGAGAAGAAAAGTAAAAAGTGGTCTTATACTGTTCACCCCCATATCCCAGATATAAGCTTGTGTTCTTCAATTGGTATCAAAGCGGGTTCCTTCAGAAGAGTTTGATAGCTTTAAGGAAAAGTGGTCTAAAAACATAATGAATCAAAAGTATCAAAAGAATGAGGCCTTCAATAATACAATACCAGTGTTTGATGGAAGTGACTTCCTATATTGGTGTGTGTTGATGAGGTTTCACATGATGGCACTTGGAAATGAAGTTTGGAATGTAGTGGAATTTGGGTACAATTTAGAAATTAATATTCCTATAGATAAATAAGGTAGGTTTCTCATGCATGCAAATTCAAGAGCTATGAATGCAATTATAAGAGGATTACATAGATCATAATCTATGAAGGTGATGGAATAAAAAGCAACAAAAGATATGTGGGAAATCTTGCAAACCATATATGAAGGAGATAAAGTGTTAGGAAAGCAAAGATCAGAAATATCAAAGGATAATTTGAGAATATAAGAATGAGGGATGATGAAAGCATTCATGACTATCTCAACAAGGTTGATGAAATTATACATGAGATGAAAGGTCTTGGAATGAAGGTTGATGAATCTGATGCTTGCGATAAGATCTTGAGGACTCTTCCAAAAAGGTATAGTGAAAAATTTTCTGCCATAGAAACATCAATTGATAGTGATAATCTAACAAAAAATGCTTTGCTTGGTATGCTTACAAATTTTGAGATAAGAACAAAAGATCCTATTCCTCCAAAAGAAGCTGCATTCAAAGTGGACAGTAAGAAAAAGGGTAAGAAGACATAATCAAGCAATGAATATTCTAGTGATGAAGAATCTAACTATGGTAGAAGAGATAAAGGGTTCAAAATACCAATAGATATGAGATCTGTCAAATGCTTTAACTATGGCAAGTTTGGACATTTTGAAACAGAATGCAAAGAGCCATAGATCAACAATGATGAAGAAAAATAGGATCACAGGTACAGGGAATTTGAAAATTATAGGTACCAAAATAAAAATAGAGATGGACAAAACAGGCAAGGGAAGAAGTTATTCCAAAGGCAAAAGAGAATATACTATGTGAATAATCCAAGTAAGTACCAAATTTATAGTGATGCTAGCTTTTTAGACAATAGAGATGAAGTCTTGTTCATGGTTAAGAAAAAAGATCAAGTTAAGAAAAATACTCCAATTATTCTCAAGTGTTTTAGATGTGGTAAATTTGGACATCTTGAAGATCATTGCACAAGATATGGTTATAGTTTCAGTGATGATGATTTTGAAGATGCACTTGATAGATCAAATGATAATCTTCTAATGGCTTTAGAAGATAAATAATTGAGTGATCCTATATAAAGCAAGTCAAAAGAAATAAATGATATGGACAAAGGCAAACAAATAGATGACTACTCAATAGATAATAGTTATAATCTCAAAGGTGAACTCATCTATGCTCTTGACATAGTGAAGAAGGTAAGAAAGTAACACTCTACGCTTGAAAGTCAGTTTCAATAATGTGATGAAGAAATATTATTGCTCATATAGGACTTAGAGAAGTCAAAGGCCAACGCAAGTAAGTTTAAAGAAAATTTAGAAGCAAAAATATTGGGATGTGAGAAGTTAGCACAAGAAGTGGCTACTCTAAAGAAATATTTATAGGACTCCAAAATAAAGATGAAGAGTTTCACAAATAGCTCTAAGAACTTGGATAAGTTCATTCATGGAAAAAAAAGAACATCATGTTCAACAGGTCTAGGTTTTGGAAAGAAACAAGAAAAGGCCAAGTCTACTTCAAGTCTTGAAGAAGAAGAAACAACATTAGAATAAGATACTTCAGAAGAGATATTCTAAGATATAAATGAAAGTGAAACTTCTAAGGATGAGTCAGATTGCAGTGAGTCCAATAGGGATAGTAAGCAAAGAAGATATCAATGGAACAACAATCTGTAGCACCCTAAAATTGACACAATAAAAAGATAAAAAATTGAATTTTAACCCCAAACCACCCGTTACCCGTTTCCCTTGTTTTTTATGCCATTTTTAGGATTTGTTTTGACTGTTGGACGATATCATCGCAGATCATACGAAATCATCCCAGATATGATGAATTCGTCTGGAACAGAACGTCCAGATGATTTTGTCCCAAAACTAAATTTTCATAATTAGCTTATGTTTCAACAACTTCTCTAACCTGGGCAAAAAGTGTGTCTACGTATTTAGAGTCTCCCCCATTGGAGATCTCCCAAATTGGGATGATCTCCAACCTCCTAACCTCTCCCTAATCCTATATAAATTGGGACTTTCTTAGTTTATCCCCCTAAAGCCCCTAGCTGATGGATTTCCCTGCAAATTTAGTTCCTTGTGCCTTAGAACACATTCATACTTTTTTTTACATTGCATATTTCAAGTTTTCTTGCAGGAATCTTACTGTTCTTCAGCTGGAGCAAGTCTGGATCATCGTAGGTGATTCCAGATGATTTCGAATGATCCTGTCACAGATCAACGATGATCTCGTACGATTGGAGGTGATCTCGACTGTAGTCCAGATTGAGGGCAATTAGAGCCCAGAGTTTGCATTTTCTTGTTGTTTCTCTGCATTTCTTTATGCATTAGCTTAGTTATTATATTTATGCATCCTGGAGTTCACCTCATTTAGTATAGATGCATGATAAAGTCAAAATAAATTGTCAAATTGATGCATTTCCTTTTAATTGCTATCTAGATTTATCATTTAGGCAAGTTTAATGTTATTTATATCATTTTCCCTTGCTTTTTGTAGTTACATTTTTGGTATTTTGTATCTGTTTCTATGATTGTAGGTTTCTAATGAATTTGTCTGACGAATTCGTCAGATCGACGATGATCTCGTCTGATCTCAAATGATTGAATGAGATCTGAGATGATTCTGTTCAATTCCAGATGATTAAGTATGATTTGAGATGATTTGGACTACTACAAAACTTAGAATATTCATCAGACATATGAAATCAGGTATGTTCTATTTAATTTAACCTACTTTCTGTGTTTAGCATTTATTCATGTTTTTTGTATTCATAAAAATTAGCATTGGCATATAGAATAGTTTAGATTCATCTTGGACAAACCTAGGAATTGAATGATTAAAGTATGAAATGAACACATCAAACCTACTCTCAACCTAGGCATGGAAACTGCCACTAAAAATTTTCCTGGTGAACCCACCATCCATCGAAAATTCACCCTTATACCCATCCCCCGAGAGGCAGGACCTTCAAAGGGCCTCTCAGTCTGAGGTATTGTCCCATCCTTCTCGCATCCCCCTTTCGGACATGGATCCTATAGCCTGAAGGTACGGATGCAAAAAATTTGGAGCGATACATTTTGGTGAACCCGACGTGAAAAACTAAAAAAACCTTTTGAAAACAATCCAAAAAACAACAAAACATAAATGCATTTAGAATCATCAGAAAAACAAGTAGGATTGCATATCATATTTAGATGGTATATTATAATAAAAGACGAGTTGTCACCAATAATGTTGAGAATCAATTAGTAGCTATAGAGATTACTTCTGTACTTAGAGTACCTCAAAAAAATAGGGTTCAACCTTTGTGGGACGAACTTGATAGGAGATTGAATATCATTGAATCTAGATCAACCGAACTTAGGCAAATCAAGAGGTTTGTCCTAGATATAATCCTGGATCCTGATCAAGTGAACTTATATCATGAACTTTAGAGAGCTTGCCATAGGTGGTTAGCAGATAAAAGAGCCCTTGTGTCTTCTGAGTTGTACACCGAGGAATACCTCGATAATGCAGTTGTAGTGCATAAATTTCTATCTTGTATAGAGGATCAAGAGATCATTCTTACAGATAGGAAGAGATGGAATAGATTTCCTAAAGTTGTGTTATATTGAGAGTATTGCCATGAGCTTTATTTTTACAAGTCAGATTCAGAAGTAGATAACATCACCATAGCACATTTTGTCAAATTCTTGAAAAACCATTTCCAATTTGAAGAGGAGCATTTCATGACTCCTGATGAACTTGATCCCGTTAATGATATCCATAAACTATTTATAGAAAACTAATCCATTCTTTTATTATTATTTTTTCCTGTATTTAGTGTGTTGTTTGTTGTCTTTATAATTATAAAAACAAAAATAAAACAAAATAATAACAAAAAAAAAAAAATCAAAACATTTTATTTTAAGTATTATAGTAGGTATATAATTAAAATATAAACCTCCCCAAATTTGTTGCAAATATATTAATATATATTTTCTAAAATCTAAGTTTAAACATAATTACTAGACTTAGGAATGGAAAATAGACTGAAGTAGAAGAAGATTGGTTAGGAAGACCAATAAACAAACCAGATGTCCTTCCTGAAGACCCAATTCAAGAAGAAGGAACACTAGACCAACAAGAAGAAGAGTTTTCTGAAGCCAATGAACAAAGAGAAACTATTAGAGGGGAAGGATCTTCATCCCCTAAAATATATCTGAAAGGAGCTACTACTTTTGAGAAAATGGAACATTTCTGGAAGTTCCTCAGTACTAATATTGGCACTCTTAATAGAGCAGTCCATATGGACAAGGATAAAATTAGTGACACTCAAGAAACCCTAGAAGACATATATAACACACGCACTAATCCCTTGTCCTTTGTTGATCAAGAAAGTGATCAAGCTAGACCATCCAATTTGGATATGGCTGCTATAATCCAGAACATGCAACAACAACAGGTTACCCAACCACCTAGAGTGCCTATTACCAAGCCTAGGGTTATTCCCACACAAAAGAAAACTTCATTCACTTCTCTATTTCACCAAGTTATTGATCAACATACCTCAAATCAACAAAAGCCCAAAACAAAACCTAACATCAATTTCCAACAATCTGGGATACAACATAATGCTACAACAAATCTTCTTCATAATACTCTTCCTACCAACCATTTGCATAATAGCAATATAGCATCCAATCCTTACGTCACGCCATCATACGCTCAAATACCACCGAACCAATATGGTGGACAAACTGGTAATCTAGAAGCCATGGTGAAACAATTAGTCTCTCGCATGGACCAGATAGATCCTTATCGTCCCTCGTACAATTATCGAGAGATGTGTAGTCAGCCTCTAGATCCTATAGTTGTAGCACAACCATACCCTAAACACTTTCCTATGCCTATCCTACCTATATACAAAGGAACCGAAGATCCCATAGAGCATCTTCGTATGTTTAGGATAGCATGTCATGACATATCACATGATGACTTGTTATTACTAAAGATGTTCCCAAAAAGTTGAGGAGGAATGGCATTAGAATGATATTATCAACTACCCACTCATTCTTTGAGGACTTTTGAATAAAAATCTGAGTCTTTTGTTCATCAATTTAGTGCCTACATTGAAAGACATGTAACCATTAAATATTTATACAACCTAAAACAAGACAAAGATGAATGTTTTGCTGATTTCCTAGCTCGATGGAGACAATTGATAGGAAAATTGCACTTTGTGTTACCTTATCGAGAAATTCTGGATTTCTTTATCAATAATTTACAAGAACAACTATCCTATGAGTTATCAACTGCTACCTTGACCACCTTCGATCAAGCTATATATTTAGCTCGAGCAGTGGAAGATGCTCTTATTAGGAGAGGTCAACTTAAAAATAAAGATGATGAGAAAACATCCAAAAATCAATATAAAAATAAACAAGTTGTGGGTGATGGAGTCACTGATAATAGAAATATCGCTACTATTAATGCTATGAAAACAACAGATAAATCTATATTGAAACCTCCTGATAAACCACCATGAGAATTTACTAGGTTAAACCAACCTCTATCAACTATTCTCCCGCAATTACTAGTACGAGGTTTGATCCAATTACCAAATATCCGAGAACCTGATCCAACTATACCCGGATACAGAGCTGATTTACACTGTGATTTCCATAGAGGACCTAGACACGCTACCAACTCTTGTAAAATATTAAAACATAAAATACAAGATTTAATTGATAACAATGAGATGGAGGTACAAGCCTTTCAACCTAAATAAAATCCTCCTAATATTGCTCAAAAGAACATCCCTCAAAATCAGAATCAGAATGCCAATCAATCATTGGAAATATTTCAACATCATTTACCAAAGCATGGTAAAGAAGTGGCTAATCAAATTGAGCATCATAATGTTCTCCCTCCTACCCGATATGTAGGAACCATTAGTGGACATTCACCTGCTCATGATATGGAAGTATTTGACACAACTTTATCCATGGTTACGACCAGACCTCTACATAATATTTGGACACCTGATCTTAGTGATACCAAATACGAGATTGAAAGTGACATGGAAATCACCTCAAATCAATCAAATAGCTCTAAATATGAATTAGATCCTATTCAACCTATCACAAGTTCTATGGTTCCAGAAGAACCATTTCCAAGAAGAGTCACTACTAGACCATCGTCTCACCAATTACTTTCTAATGAACAAGCCATAAACGCTAGACCAAGACCTATTCATCATCCTCCAAATAATATTGTAGGTACCATCGGAGCTGTTACTCAACAACAGGCTCAAAATTCTCAACAAGATCAAACTCAGAATGATGGATCAGCTCCATTTGTTTTGAAACTTCCTAATAAATGGAATCATGCGCCTAATGTTCAACCTAAGCCTCCTTATAATATTAAGGAACAATTATCAATTACTACATCTAGAATTTCCCTTTTGGACCTTTTAAGATCTTCTCCTACACATAGGGATGAATTAATGCTCACATTAAGCCAGATGATGGTACCACAAAATATTCAACTTGAAGCCATGTCCAATACTATCCTAACTCGCGAAGTCGATTGTATTGACTTCTGGGATAGATATATACCACAACATAGTTTACACAAGGATAACCCCTTATATATTACTGCCCTAATTGGAGATGTAGCAGTTAAGCGAGTCTTGATTGATAATGTTTCATCTTTAAAAATTTGCAATTTTGACTTCTACCAAAGATTTGGGTTTAGAAGTAACAAAATAAAAAGAACTGATATGAACATAAAAGACTTCAATGAAGAAACACAAGAAACATGTGGATTTATCACTATCCCATTACAAGTTGGTCCAAGAACCTTAGACACGACCATGTTTATTGTACATTGCCCTGCATCATACAATATACTTTTGGGTCACCCTTGGATCAACGCAATGCAAGCTGTTCCCTCAACTTTACACCAATGTGTGAAATTCGAATTTAAAAATTAGTTGGTTACCATTCATGGTGATCCTAGACCCTTTGATATGTGTGCTTTAGCAGAACCTGTTGGAGTTCAATTTTTCCCTGCTCTGTCATCCACACATCCTAATTCTCATCAACCATCTAAATGTGTGAAACACACACTCATAACATCATCTACTCCATCAAATACACCTCTACATATGGTTCAATCATCTTCCGAACAAACCAAATTAGGACCCCAAAAGGATCCTAAACCCACAACCAATGCTTCTTGTCTTAATCCTATCACTTATATACCTATAGACCCATCCATCGACATATATATAACATCTACATCCACTAAAGGCATACTTTATGCATCCAACAATGTAGGGAATGTTCCTTCTACCTCTTATGCTCTTACTAATGAGCTCTTACCCGATTTATCTAAAATTCTTATATTAGAAAAAACAAATGTTGCTATGCGATATTCCCTCATTTTAATTAAATTGCCGCCCTCTCCTTGTACCTTAGGCCTCCCATAGCCTATGGGAAGTATCTACCAAGTCGGGAGCTATGCTTTTATTTATAAGGGATATGACTGGGGAAGAATACCTAGAAACATCAAGACTCATTATGATGGGTATGCTCGCTGTTATTTTACTAATGAGTATGTTAAAGCTAATCCTATAATGCTTAAATTGGGATATAAAGGGAAAGGTTTGGGACCTTCCCAAAATGGTATGAAAGAACCTTTTGAGGAAGAACCATGGCCTGCCCGATGTGGCGTGGGCCTATTTCCTAGTAAAGGTCAGCCCTTCCCATTCGAGGATGATGACCATATTATATCTTACCAAGATTATTTGGATGAACATGATGCTTTGCATTTAAGGAATAACCCATTTACATGTAATATACTATCCATAGCTTACCCCGAGATGATTGCTGAATTCGACAATGAGTTGGAAGGGGATATCTTCCATGACGTCTCCGTTGAGGAATTGTCATATAACGAATTTTATTTTGATGGCTCTATACCTAGTATAGCCCAGTTTGAGGCCATGACTCTTCAAGACGAATTATCCAAGCTAACCTTGGAAGAATTACAAGAATTGGGCGTTTCATCCGCCCCGCCTAATTTTGAGAGAGATATACACATGGAAGTAGAACACGTCATAAAAATTAACATTGGAACCAAATATAACCCTCACATAATCAACATTGGATCAGAATTGAGTCAAGAAAAACAAGATAAATACATTGCATTTCTTAAACAATATGAAGACGTCTTTGCTTGGACATATGAGGATATGCCAGGATTAGACCCTTCTATAGTTATGCATCACATAGTAGTCCATCCGGATGCTAAACCTATTTAACAAAAACTTAGAAAAATGCATCCTAAAGTGGCCTTACTAGTCAAAGGAGAATTAGAAAAACTTTTGAAGGTTATTTTTATACAAGCCATTGATTATGCTGAATGGATCTCAAATGTAGTTCCAGTAACTAAGAAAGAAGCTACCAAAGTTAGGGTTTGCAAAGACTTCAGAGATGTTAATGCTACATGCCCTAAAGACGATTTTCCTCTTCCCAAAATGGATCAGATCATTGATTTTACTGCTGGGAGTGGAATGATATCCCTAATGGATAGATTCTCTAGTTATAATCAGATCAGGATAGCTCCTAAAGATCAGGCTAAAACAACCTTTATTACCCCTTGGGGAACCTTTTGTTGAAAAGTGCTGCCATTCGGTTTGAAGAATGTAGGTGCAACATATCAACGAGCCATGACTTATATCTTTCACGATATGATGCATGATATTCTACATGATTATGTATATGATATTATAGCTTGTTACATCAAAGAAGATGATAATTTAGATGACTTGAGAAAAGTATTTGATTGGTTAAGGGAATATCTTATCCGACTAAATCTAGCTAAATGTATATTCGGAGTTAAGTTCGATAAATTATTGGGGGTTATAGTTTCTTTACGTGGCATAAAAATTGGCCCTCTCAAGATTGTGGCTATCACTGATATGCCCACACCCATAAATATATCTAAATTATGAAGTCTACAAGGTAAGCTTCAAGCTATTCCCTGCTTCATTGATAAGTTGGCAGACAAAACCGGACCCTTTCTTAAGCTTATTAAGAAAGATGTCTCTTTTCATTGGGACGACAAATGTCAGGAAGCATTTGAACTCCTTAAAAAATATCTTGTTAAACCATCGGTGCTTTCACCACCTAGATCTGATCGCCCATTTATCTTGTACATTTTTGCTTCAGATTTTGCCTTAGGAGCTATGTTAGCTCAACTTGACGATGAGAAGAAAGAACGTGATAATTATTACATTAGAAGAACCTTAATCAATTATGAAACTCGCTATACAGTATTAGAGAAGTTATGTCTCACAGTCATATTTTCTACATAGAAATTATGCCATTATATGCTCAGTCAAAAAACATATGTTATTGCCAAATTCGACCCTTTGCGATATCTCATGAGTCGACCTTATTTATCTGGTCGCACAACAAAGTGGGTTCTTGTGCTAAGCAAGTTTGAACTCATGTTTATAGGATAGAAGTCTGTTAAAGGTCAAATAATAGTAGATCAATTAGCTACTGCACCCTTAGAGTCTACCCATCCCCTCATCATTGAGTTTCTCGATGAATGCCTTAAACTAGAGGCAAACCATCCTGAGCAATGGTCCCTATACTTTGACAGAACCCGATGCATGAGTGGGGCTGGTGTAGGTATTATTTTAATATCTTCGTAGAAACATATTATCCCTCTGTCCTTTAAATTAACATTTGCTTACACTAATAATACTTTTGAATATGAAGCTCTAATCCTTGGATTACGAGTTGCCTTGGCACTGAAAATTAAAAATTTATTGGTTTTCGATGATTCTCAACTCGTCATAAATCAAATCAATGATGTTTATCAGACCAAAGATGATAAATTATTCCCATATAAAGCATATGTCTTACAATTATTATATTTATTTGATCAAGTTACCTTGGAAGCTATTCCTCAAACTAGCAACCGTGCAGCTGACACTATGGCTACATCTGCATATCTTTTGCCCTTGGAGTTAGATGATGAATATGCTACCATCATTATTCATCGACTCCAGGAACCCACTTCACATAAATCATGATTAGAACCTTTGGATGTGTTTATAATCAACAAAACTACTCCTGAACCATGGTACACTAATATATTTAATTTTCTCCAAAATGGGACACTCCTTGAAGGTTGTAATAGCAACCAGCACCGGTTATTATGTAGACGAGCAAGTCGCTTCGTGATTATTGGTAATACCTTGTATAGGAGATATTTTGAAGGCATCCTATTGAGATGTTTGAATTTAGAAGAATCTAGATCAGCTTTGAGTGAAGCCCATAATGGATCTTGTGGGGGATATTTTAGTGGTAGCGCCATTGCTAAGAAACTCCTTAGGATAGGATATTTTTGGCCTACCATGGAAAATAATGCACATGATTATGTGCACCATTGCAACAAGTGCCAAAAACACGTTGATCTTGTCCATGCCCCTGCACAAGAACTACAAGCTATTTCATCTCCTTGGCCCTTTTCAAAATGGGGCTTAGACATCATTGGAAAAATCAACCCTATGTCATCTGATGGACATAAATTTATCATAACCGCCACTGAGTATTTCATGAAGTGGGTTGAAGCTATGCCCTTAGCTTATTGCACTGGAACCCAAGTTTCCAAATTTATTTTTAATCAAATTATTTGTAGGTTCGGAATTCCTGCAAATCTCATCTCAGATAATGGAACTTGTTTAAAAAATAAAGATGTCAAGAAATTATGTCAAAAATATAAAATTCAACATTGTTGGTCCACCCCCTATTATCCTCAGGGTAATGGCCAAGCAGAAGCATCCAATAAAATATTAATCAAAATCCTGAAAATACTGGTCAATAAATCTGGTCGAGATTGGCACATCCAATTATATCCTGCTTTGTGGGATTATCGAACTAGTGTTTGCACCCCCAAAGGTACTTCACCTTTTGTTTTGGTTTATGGCACTGAAGTAGTTTTTCCCTTTGAATTAGAAGTTCCTTATTTGGCTCTACTACTTCAAGATACTAAAGTAGGAGATGAATATCATGCTGGCAGACATAGTCAGTTGGAACTCCTAGATTAGAAGCGCATCAATGCTTTGGAGCATCTTCGTGCCTACCAAAACAAGCTTAAACGAGCATACCTCAAGAAAGTTCATCATCGATCCTTTGAGATCGGTGACCTTATCTTAAAATAAAATCAAAAAAATACTAATGCAACTAAAGACCTTAAAGGTAAATTTGAGCCCAAATGGCTTGGACCATATGTCATCACTGCTAAATTTGGCTCAGGAGCATACAGATTGTCTACCTTAGATGGTAAAGATCTTAAAGAACCTATGAACATTATGCATCTCAAATGCTATTATGCATAAAATTTGGTCATTTCATCATTGTATATATTGTTATTTTGCATATTGTTTCATTTTAGTCATCCATATAAAAATTTCAAAAACAATCACATTGTGTTTCTTTCAATTCATAAATTAAAATCAAAACATAAAAAAATCAAAATATTCAAAAAATATATCTTTTATTTTCACACCTATCAATTCTTGAAGTATTGCAGTCATATTTTTAGTTATTTTGGATAAATTAGCATTTATTTGGAATCCCGCACTTTCACACTCACATGCATAAATATCTTTATTTTATTTGGTATGATTATTAATCTCTCTTATATCAAAGTCCACAGTTGAATTAAATAAAGTTTTGAGCATAGAAGAATTGATCTTGTTATTTCCTTAAACCAAGTACATCTCTTCACATTAAAATGATTTCATTGCAAATTTGATACGATGCTACATAGTAGAAGTGGTTTCTTGAGCGAAAAGTTTCCCCTGCTATCCTATCATGCACATGGTCTAGAATTTTTGAAAATTGACAAAAGGACAAGCTCACCCCAACCCAAAATAAAAATCCCTTGCTCTACAACAAATCCGAGCAAGTATCCCTAGAATAGGAAGAAAAAGAAAAGTCAAAGCAAATGAGAAAAAGAAAATATCCTTCTGTACCATCACAACAATATTTTAGCATTATCTCAATTCCAAGCAAAAATACAAAAAAAAAGAAAGAGAAAAAGCAAAATGCAATAAAATCCCTTCCCTACCTCTTGAAAAGAAAAGAAGGGTGAATGAGCTTGAATCCCTGGAATTCTCAATTATTTGAAAACTGTGAGGTAAGCCCCATAACAGGTGGTTTGTGCCCAACCCGCTTGGCCTTGGGTAATTCCTAGCGTGGTGATATGTTTATCACATTAGCGACCTTCCTTTGTATAGACCTATGTCGGCTTATGGATTAGCTAGATCTTGATGACCTGACTTACATAGTAGTATGGTATGGTTACATGCATATAAATCATGGTCATTGAACCCTTATTTGGTTAAGTCAAATTACTTGTATCAAATTTTCTTGCTCAAAATTGGTAAATGAACAATACAATTGCACACACATTTGCATTTGAGATATTTTTGTATCATTATGGTAAATCGAGATCGAAAATGAACTCACATATGCACATGAGGGTTCCTTATAAATCTATATTTGTCTTTGAGATAATTTAAAATATTTCTGCAACTCTTTTGGAATAGTTTTTTCTTCTTATTTCAGAACATCTGTTTTCAAAAATCCCAAATTACATACATTGTTTTCAAAAATCCCAAAATTCTTTCAAACAACATATTACAAAATCTAGTAAATAAAGTCAAGCTTATATATTATTATTATTTTTTGTTTATCTCAAAATCAAAAAATCAATCATGCAATAAAACTACAATATCAATTTCTTCTTTGGATTTCGTGATGATGGTATAAGTCTATACCTATAATTCTATGCCTAGTGCAAACCATTGTTCTAGCTTTATTTTCCCATTCATTTTAATTTATAAAAAACATATGGCTTACATCATTATATTACACAATTGTGCTTTAACATGAACGAACACATTTTTTTCATTTCATTATGTCAACATTCAATTTTGCAATGATGGTATAGTTCCTAGGGACTTATTAAAATTTTTTATCACACTTAGGAATGTATGCCTAGCAAAAAAATCATATTTCTTTAATATGTCATGCATAATATTTTTTATGAAAATCTGCAAACAAATCATCACCATCATCATTTTTCATCATCACAACCCAAAGTCTTAAGACAGTTTCTTAAGCACTCTCTTACTTTTCACAATATTTCTATACTGGGATTAGCTTGACGACCTAGCGAGCGGCGACTCCATGAAATGGTCTATAACAGCGACAATGTCCTTTGAAATTATTTTTAAAAGTCCCTTTTATTTTTCATCAAAATCACACCACAAAACAACCAATTTATTCACATCAAATTATTTCATTTACAATTTTATGCCATGACATAAAAATTATAATTTATTTCCAAACAACATAATTACATGAATCATCAATCAATAAATTAAATCCAAACATCATTCACTAGGATTAGATCCTTACCCGTAGCCCACGCTGGACCTCTGTCGATCGGTGCACTGTCTCAACCATTTTTCTTTGTAGAGCTCTAAAACCAATAAAAATGAATAGTAAAAATGAATTAGGGTTTTACCCTATTTTCTTAATTTTATTTTAAATCAATTTTTTTTTAATTTTGCTTTTTCATGCTTTTACCTCAAACATTCGATTTGGGTAAAAACATGGAGGAAGCACCATAGTCAACAGTCGAACGATTTGACCAAGAATCGTCGTCTAGAAAATTGAGTAAATTTTTGCTTTATCGTAAAACGGGAAGAACTCGTATTTAATGCATTTTCTTCAAAAAATTCACTAAAGAGAGGTAAAAATGTAGCACCCTAAAATTGGCACAGTAAAAAGATAAAAATTTGAATTTTAACCCCAAACCACCCGTTACCTGCTTCCCTTGCTTTCTATGTCATTTTTAGGATTTGTTTTGATCGTTGGACGATATCGTCACAGATCAAACAAAATCATCCCAAATATGACGAATTCGTCTGGAACAGAACATCCAGACGATTTCGTCCCAAAACCAAATTTTCATAAATAGATTTTGTTTCAACAGCTTCTCTAACCTGGGCAAAACACGTGTATGCGCAGTTAGAGTATCCCCCGTTGGAGATCTCCCAAATTAGGATGATCTCCAACCTCCTAACCTCTCCCTAATCCTATATAAATTGGGACTTTCTCAATTTATCCCCCTGAACCCCCTAGCTGATGTATTTCCTTGCAAATTTAGTTCCTTGTGGCTTAGAACACCTTCATACTTTTTTTTACATTGCATATTTCAAGTTTTCTTATAGGAATCTTACTGTTCTTCAGCTGGAGCAAGTATGGATCGTCACAGGTGATTCCAGATGATTTCGGACGATCCTGTCACAGATCGACGACGATCTTGTACGATTGGAGGTGATCTCGACTGTAGTCCATATTGGGGGCAATCAGAGCCCAGATTTTGCATTTTATTGTTATTTCTCTGCATTTATTTATGCATTAGCTTAGTTATTATATTTATGCATCCTGGAGTTCACCTCATTTAGTATAGATGCATGATAAAGTCAAAATAAATTGTCAAATTGATGCATTTCCTTTTAATTGCTATCTGGATTTATCATTTAGGCAAGTTTAATGTTATTTCTATCATTTCCCCTTGCTTTTTGCAGTTGCATTTTTGGTATTTTGTATCTGTTTCTATGATTGTAGGTTTTTGACAAATTCGTCTAACAAATTCGTCAGATCAACGGCGATATCATTTGATCTCAGAAGACCGACTGAGATATGAGATGATTCTGTGCAATTCTATATTATTAAGTACAATTTGAGATGATTTGGACTGCTACAAAACTTAGAATCTTCATCAGACATCCGGAATCAGGTATGTTCTATTTCATTTAACCTACTTTCTATGTTTAGCATTTATTCATGTTTTTTGTATTCATAAAAATCAGCATTGGCATATAGAATAGTTTAGATTCATCTTGGCCAAACCTAGGAATTGAATTATTAAAGCACGAAATGAACACATCAAACCTACTCTCAACCTAGGTGTGGAAACTACTACTAAAAATTTTCCTGGTGAAACCACCATTCGTTAAAAATTCACCCTTATACCCATCCCCCGAGAGGCAAGACCTTCAAAGGGCCTCTCAGTCCGAGGTATTGTCCCATCCTTCTCGCATTCCCATTTCGGGCATGGATCCTATAGCCTAAAGGTACAGATGCAAAAAATTTTGAGTGATACACAATCATAATAGGAGACAATGAGGTCTAGTCAAGGAAGCTTCAATGGGAGATGCTTCTCATGTCACAGGTTTGGGCACATGGATTCACAGTGCAGGTCACATGAAATATAGGTATATGGAAGAGAACAAATTTTCCAAGGATGTTGTTATTCATGTAATGAGTTTGGTCATAAGGTAATAAATTACAGGATTCATGATAGAAGAGGATATGGCTTCACTAGGAGAAATCCTAAGACTATTGCACATCCAAGGAATAATAACATTAAGTGTTATAAGTGTAATAATGATGGTCACATAGCAATATGGTGTAGAGCAAATATTATAGAAACAAGTATGAACAAGAATATGAACATGAACAAATACAATAATATGAACATGAACAGGAACAAGTACAAGAACATGAACATGAAAAAAAACAAGAAGATGAACAAGAATAGAGACTCAGAAAAGAAAAGAGACTAAAAAAAGAATGAGAACAAGAATAGGTACAAGAATAGAAACATGGATGAAAATAAGAATGATAACAAGAATAGGTACAAGAATAGTAACATGGATGAGAACCAGAACAGGAACATGAACAGGGATGATGACTCAAAAATAAACAGTGAGAGAATTTAGCAAAAAGAAAAAGGAAAAGACAAAGGCAGAGAATAGTGCTTTCGGGGAGTAGAAATACTCCCACCCCATAATTAACCACCTCATGTGGAGGTGGGGGAGGGGCTAAGATAAGAGGCTTAATTCTTAGCCTCGAGCCCCAAAGGTGACCCTTTGCCATTAATGTCAAAGGGGGAGAAATTTGTGTATTATGGGGAGAGTTTTTGGATATGAGGAGAGATTTGATATCTAAGAGAGAATTGATCCAGGGGAGCATAAAATAATGTCAAAATTTAGTAAAAGTATTTGGGTTACCATCAATGACAAAAGGGGATATTGTTGGATATTTTGAGTCCCTAAGCTGAAATGTTGTCATTGATGTCAATAGAGCAATAAATGTCAAAAGGATCTATGAAGGGTTTTTGTGAAAACCAAGGCAGGTAAAATAAATTTTTTTATTTAAAACCATGGAAAATAGATTTGATCTCGATTTTTCTTAAAACCCATGTTGGGATTTTGTTTCGTCGAAAAAGGTGCCCCGGTGATGGAGTTATTTGAGTTTTAATGTTTGGTTTAAATTTTAATTTTTTAAAATTTAAATTCAAATTTAAATGGAAAGTTTCTCGTTGACATCATCATGCAAATACAATTTTAATATTTCCTACGACATCTTCAAAGTGTTATTAAACACTATATAAAGGGGTGGTAATTAAACCAAATAATTATCCTTGCTCTCGTGTGTTAATTGCATTGGAATTTGAAAGAGCTTGTGCAAATTGTTGAAAAGGAAGCATCGAAGAAAGCGCAGCGATTTGGAAATATCAAACGTGGTATGAGGCATGGCACATTGGCATATCTATTTTGCTAAATACTATGGGCAACATAGATACCAGGGATAAAATCCCCTTGATGGCAGTGTGTGGGAAGCACTTTGGCACTTTGTCCTTTGCGGCAGGCAGAGGAAGATTAAAAGCCCTTTTGGCCTTTACTTTTCCAATGAGTGCTTTGGCTCGGTTGGAATCTTAGCCGTGGCTAAGATGCTCATGGTGTGTGGCAGACAGGGGTTCGAATTCCCTTGAGAGGTATTTACGTTTTTGCCTTAAATAATTTTTATTATCCCTATAGTTTGGAGTTATAATGTATTTAATGGGAATTAAATTTTATCATTAGGGTTGTTATTATTATTGCAAAAGCATATTTGATTTATTTTGATGGAAATGGAGAATTTATTTTATGAGAAATAAGGAGTTGTTAAAGTGATTTTGAGAGATTTATTGTGGGTTATTTTTAATAAGGGTTTTTATTAAAATAGACTTTGGTGGATGTGTTTATGAAATTGGAGTGAAAAGGGTGTAAATTAAGTTATTCTTTTATTGTGATTATTTAAAAGACCACTAACCCTTATTAATATTGAAAAGGAAAGTTGTGATTAAGTGTGGCAAATTTTGTGGACAACTTATTGGCATCAAAAAGGTATGGGCACATTCTCCTATTGATTTTTTGTGGTGGTTGATTTCTGAAATATCATTGGAGAGAAAAGGATTGATTATGATTTCCTTTGTGAATATGGTTGGTTGAATGCTTCAAGGTTTTTCTTATTTGTGAGTTGTATTTAAACCTTGTTTCATTAGCATTTTTGTTGAATCCCATTGATGATGAAATGAACTTGAACATGATCTAGAAAATAACGTGAGTATCATTGTTATGTGAGATTTGAGATAAAGCATTGTTGGAAACATTTTGAGTTGGTTGATACATGCTTGAACTAGGGTTTGTGAGAAAGGGTTGTTCCTTGATGTGATTGGTTGAGTTGAGTTGGTTAAGCCTAGTCAAGTGGATGTGTGAAATGGTTTTTCAAGTTCCATAAAACAAACTATTCTATATTTTGATTTGAGTTGAGATTGAGATTGAAGAATAGGACATATTGAGTCTAACAATTCTCTTTATGCTTCTATTTGAGTATAGAATATATAGAGTCTATAACAATTCTCTTTATGCTTCTATTGGTATTTGAGTATAGAACATATAGAGTCTCTAACAATTCTCTTTATGCTTCTACGAGATTGAATTGAGATATTTATTGTACATTGAGCTTAGAACATATTGAGTCTCTAACAATTCTCTTTATGATTCTATGAGATTGAACAAGTTCTGTGTGATCTTGTTAATCAGATTTGAGACAAGTCTTTGAGAAGTCTTGTGGACTATTTTGATTTAAGCTTTTGTGAAAGCTTGCTAAGCAGATTTGAGCAAGTCTAAGAGAGGACTTATTGAGAAAATTTTAGCAAGTTTAAAAGAGGACTTATTGAGCAAATTTGAGCAAGTCCTAGAGAGGATTTGTTGAGTAGATTTAGACAGGTTTTGTGTGAACCTGTTGAGTATATTTGAATAGGTTTTGTGTGAACTTGTTGAGCAGACTTGAGCAGGTTCTGAGTAAACCTATTAAGAAAAATTGTACTAGATCAACTGTACTATGTTTAGTGTAAGATATTGAGTAGAACTGTGCTAGACCGACTAAACTATCTTTGGTACGGTATTGAGATAGAGCTTTGGAGGTGACAGAGGATAGAGGATAGAGTCTTAGTGGATAGAGATCCAACAACTAGAACAATTGAAGACAAGATCTAAGTGATAAGTCTTTAATTGGAGAGAGATCCACCAATTAGTGCAACATAGATACAGAGTCTTCTAGAAGATCACTAGCCAAAGAAGAAGGGGAAAGAGTTCTCCTGTGGAAGATATCCATGAATATGAGATTAGGGGATCAACATATCCTTTGGAATGAGGTCCATAAACATTGTAATTTGGGAAGGATTCCCAAGAGATCATTTGAGAAATATTTAGAAGAAATATTTTCTCTGTGGAAGTAGCCCACATTGGGTGAACCACATTAAATCTATATCTCTATTGTGTGTGGTGTTTTGTGTATTTATTTGATTACTATTATTGATATTGCTATCTATACACTGCATAATATTGATTTAAGAAGAAAATTAAAAATTGGTCTTATACTATTCACCCCCCATATTAGTATAAGCTTGTGTTCTTCAGCGTCCTCTAGTACCTTCCCACTTATCAGTCTGATATGACCCTCCAATTTGGAGATGCGAGCCATGTGTATTGTGTCTCACTCATTACCCTCCCCCACAAGGGAACAAAACCTCTTGATGTCTACCATGGGGTCACAACCTACTAGTAGTAAAGAAGATGGTGCTGTTGGAGATGGCATCACATCCTGTGTAGTAGAGGATCCCCCTATAACTATCCTTAGTAGGTCCCTCTTAGTAGTCATGGAACTCAACTATGCCTATGCCACGTCCTGCTAACCAATGAGCTATGCAATTTGAGTGTCTACATTGGTAGCCTGGGCCTGGAAAGATATCCTCTCCTACTTGTATTCTTTCCATTGCCTCTCCCCATGAGATAGATTCACCTCTGTCATGGCGATAGTAGTATCTCACTATAAAATTTGAGTCTACAGTCTTCCAACCTAGCTTTGGAGGTCAAAAATCTAGGCTCTTAGCTACCCAATATTGCTATCTAGAGGTGCCTCAACCTCCTTTTATGACTCCTCCTCTACCTCAACCAGAGGAGCCTCCACTACGATGACCTTTGTGCCCCATATGCCCTCAGTATGTTGGTGCACATTGCACCCATTTGGATCAACCTCTGCTCTATCATCTATTTGGTCGAGGTACCCCTCTCCCTACCACTATAGAAGTGACCACCAAGTATCATACGCTATGGTGGTGCCAGACCTATCCAAACCTGACTCCTGGAAGTTATCGTCCTCATCCCCTAGCGGTATCGGATAGACCCACGATAGATATCTCTCTAGTACTAGGTGCCTGTAGATAATAGAAAGCACCAAAATATCTTGAAAAAGACCAAATTGGTGCAATATGTGTGAGTATTATTGGTACTCACAAATCTTGGCCTTGCAACTGAGTAACCACTTGTCCCTCCTCGCTTGGCATAGCTGCTCTCCAGCCTCCTACCATGCAAGGAAATCCATGTATGGGTGCCACTCTATATCGTCCACTCGGAGCTATACAAATCTAGAAATATAGTGGTCCAAGTTTTTAGCATGATACCTACTCTGGAATCCCTCCTCATCTTGGGATCAGCATACCCCATAGCAGTGGCATGTGGCAAGAACAATAGTAATCCTGAGTGGTAGGTCTATGGGCTGCTTGATCTAAATGTGCTGCCAGCCCTAGATCTGAAGTAGTAGGCTATAGCTAATACTGACCCGACTCCTATGAGTAACCTAATACAACTCATGATATAACTAAGCTAGTATTATGCTCCCCTAGGCTAAGAGTAAAGGCCATCATGTAGAACTCTGAGTAACTCTCCTGACGATGGCTAGGAGGTTCCAGGGGATCCTTGCACCCGAGGAGTCTGGAAGCACAATTTGAATGACTAAGTGCATGAAAATAGTCTCTCAAACTAATAAGATGCCCTTCTCCTACCAATATCTGATATGTACACCTCCATGATCAATCAGAGTCTGAGCATCCTCACTACACCCATCGAATATGGCATTAAAAGTAGCTCCCTTGCTATTGAATGGAGTAGAGGTGATGGGCTCCTCATTGATTGAGATATTGAAGATCTGGTACACATCCTCCAGTGTCATAGTAATTTCACCTATGGGTAGGTTAAATGTGTTGGTCCGTGCATCCTTGCACCAGGCCAATGCAGTCATGTATGCCTGGTCTACCCTGATCATGGATAGATCAAGCACGTATCTAAAGCTAACTACATCGAACCACTCTCGCTCTTGGTCAGTGATCTATCTACGGAGGGTATGAAGGAGATCTAGCTCCTTGGTTCTAGAGGTCAATTTATAAAAAGAAGCAATGCATAAGGGAAAAATGTGACTAAAAAAATGTCAAACAAATATAAAAAATTGCTAAAAAAAATTAAAAAAATCAAAAAAATCAAATAAAATTTAAATTTTTTCAAAAGTCTCAGAATCGCGGGTCAAATCTGTAGTTCGTGTGACGGTCAAAATCTAACCATTGGGATTTTAATCCCACCATGACTAATGGCCATGGTTCCCAATATGACAAATGGGAGCTACGTCTGCCAGCTATGGTCTAGGAATGTAACCCTTTTAGGGTCACTTCCTAGCCTGGCACCCAAAAATTAAGAGTCCTAATCTAGCCTAAACTAATGTGAGGTTCATTACCAATAGTTTAGTGAAGTTAATTTGACCCATTACTTAATGTGGTTCATTTTTTAATCTGGTAAGGAGTGCGAGGACTCGGTTTAGAGTTACCTTTCCCACACCAATGCCTCTGCTAGATGAAGGTTGCATAGGGTCTACCATCGGGATGTGTAGGAGGTCATAGGTAGATATTTATGCAGCACTTCATGTCAAATTTTGCTTCCTCACATCTCAGAGCTCTCTAGTTGCAATTGATTTCAAGGAATAATAATGAGTAAAACTATATATACTTTTATTAATTTTGATGGACTGTAGCTGAAAATCATAATCCCAAAATTAGGGTTTTTTGACCATGGTTCTGAGCCACGGTTCCAAAATTTGATATTTCAAACTGCTGCCCATGTGTGTAGTTCACAATTGGCATTAAATGCACCAAAATACCATCATGGGAAGGTTTTAAATGATAAATTAATGATTCCTAACGGATCATAATCTCAATAAGAGAAATCAATTTAGCAAATTTGGTGATTTTCAAGCACCAGGATCAATTAAAAACTCAAAAAGTCAAAAAAAATATTATAAAACAAGTCAAAAGCCAAATGCACCTCATATTCTATTATTTACCCTAGACACTTGGTGGTTGCAACAACTGACGCTCCATGCAATATGACGAGATGAGTAAATAACCATAAGGACATTTGGGGCAAAATTGTCATCTTTGATTTGATATGCTTCTTTTCAATCCCAAAGAAGGCCTTCGAGGTTGGACCGCTCCACGGGAATGAGGTGTTTCATGTCATTTCCCCTATGACATATTTTAACAAATCATCAAAAAATTGATTTAACATAAATCTAATTCGAATTGTATTATTTTGATTCCCTAAGAAGGCTATTGTAGCCCGACTGCTCCATGGGATAGAAATGTGCAATTACTATTAATAGTTGTAATCATAATCTGAACTAAGCCTAGTCAAGTAATTAAATACTAAATTCTAAGTTTTTTTAGATTATTCATAGTGGTCAAGTGACCTCATCACTTCATTCAATTGTCATTACCCTCATCGACTCATCACTTGAGGGGGTAGTCATACTTTCATAATCATAATTAAAATCAACATAAGATCCCTTGATCTTGTCAAATTATGTTTGTCCTTGTGAATCATTGTCAACGACTATCATAAGCTTACCCCTTTGCTTGGGGTAAATAGCAACTATGATAGTTTAGTTTGTAGCTCTCCTCATTTTGGTTATATAGGCCTAAATCCTATTGTAGCACCAAAGCTACCCAAATGTATGATGAAAAGTGCAAACTTCTTCAAATTTAAGCCTTTCACCCAGTTAGAAGCAATGATTCTAGGATGCACATCCTTTTGTAGTACCTGGGGCATCTAATGTTTATTAGATCAATGATCAATATGCAACCTTTGACATCATTTTAGGTGGTGTATTTTTGCTCATGCGTTGTTCGATATCATAATGCATCACAAAAGGGGTATCTGTAGACACCTAAAATGCATCATGTCGATGGCAACTACTCATATGGGACATGCTACAAGACCATATGGAATATATTGGATAGATTCCAAGATAGAGTAGTGGTTTTAACCACTTAATTTGGGCTCCTTGTCCTAATCAGAAAAAACCACTGTTGAGACCTATGGTCTACAGTTTGAACCACTACTGACACCTACGATTTATAGGTTAGACCGCAGCTGTCACTCGTAGTCTAGAAATAAAGTTCAGTTGGTCTTAATCCAAGACAAATCATTTTGAATGGCCATTTGTTCTAGAAGAAGGTAGTTGAAGTATGGAAGATTACAGAGGCTTCCAATCCAACTTTCCCAACCACCTCTTCTTTATCTTGGATTCTCCATGAATCCATCCCTAGCCCTTGTGTAATGTTATAAATACCCCTTAAAATTAGGGCAAACCAAAAATTTTGCATTGGAGATTAAAGTAGTGAAGCCCTGTCAGATTGTAGACTCACCTAAGTGTACTGAGAGAGTTTTTTTGCCATTCATTTTCCAATTCATCAAGCATCATGTCAATTTGTACCATGGATGCCCTAAGGAGCTAGAACACTAAGAAACCCAAATTTAGGTAAACAGAGGCCCAATTGTGCAATTCAACCACCAAACCAGTCAGAGGACGTCAAGGCGACACTTGAACATCAATTTGACAAGGAGGATCAAGCCCACAACCTTGGATTTGGAGGGCAAAATTACTTTGTTTCCCACCATGGCTGATAGTCATGGTGTACAATGCAGACCACTCATTTGAGTCATGGTTTACAATCGGTGAAAGATATCCTCACTGTTATTTTTACATTATATTTCATTAGGTCAGATTAAGCATCTTAGTGGTTTATTTAGCATTTTAGAGACTCTAACTGATAGAATTAGGGTTTTCATCAAGTTTACTTCATTATGGAAAATATGACATAATTAGCTCATTTTCATGTTATCATGCTTCATTTCATGCAATCAATCCACTAGATAGATAGTTGTACTTTCTAGTTATATGTTTCAATTAATATTTTCAAGTATTGCATAGGCTTAACATGCTTTATTCATTATCTTGATTTTATTAGTGTTATGGCATCTTTATGTTTAGATTCCTTAAATTGCCTCATCATGAGAGGCTGCCTATGCTATTAATTCTTTTATGTTGTTTATTGATTATAGGAAGCAAATTCAAAGGAGATTCAACCATCCAATTCCTTCCTCAACATGGAGAAGAGGGTCAACTCCATCCTAGAGCAATTCATGTCACCCCGAAGGGCTTAAAACTCATATTTACCCTTAACATGGAACATTTTCTTTTTCCAATTGTAATAAGAGTATCAAAATGGTATCCCTAAGAGGGACGTAACTGTAACCGGAATTGGCTTCTTTACAATGGAATAAAAGTGTTTTTCTTCTTCCTATTTGTTGTCAATTTCTCATGCATCTAATTTGTTTCTCTTATTTCATTTTACATAGTAGGAAGCATGGGTGTGAGGCCTTTTTTGTGGTCACAATACTAACTACTTTATTGAATAGGTTACATAAAATAGAGGAGAGTATAAACTCCAAGACCAAGAGGAATATCTATATTGAAGACTAAAAGTATTCAATACCCAAATAATGTAATACAAGGGGGTGTTAGAGTATATTACATTATTTAGGTATATGTAAATGTACCACCTTGTTTACTTTGTTAGATTAGGAGTTTATCTTAGATTACTTGAGGAAGAAGTAATAAATGCACAAGTGTCAATGTGTAATGATGTAAATGTACAAGGAGTCCACTTGTACATGAGTCATAGGAAAGGTAGTTAGGAAGAGCAAGGACCAAATAACTTATATTATTATATATATACCCATAGTGAATAGAGGATATGGTGAAGAAAAAGTGTAATTACTACAAAGTAGTGAGTAGGTAAAATGTATTTTCCATTAGAGTTTTAGAGTGTTCATTTCCTCCATTTCATTGCATTGTACTATTTTTGTATCTTTCCATTAATATCATATTTTAATATTATTGCAGAATTCCATTATCTTACTTTTTTGTATATTTTACATCTTGTGATTGCTTTCCCCCATATCATACATTATAAAAAGCTAACAACACCATCTAGAATACCATAACAACTTTCTAGACAACTATGTTTGCTGTACAAATTGCCATGTGTCATGTCACCTGTATGAACTACCATGTGAGCTAATAAATTTTCAATTTTTGCGTCACCTTACTTGACACATCGACTATATATACCACCATGTGTTTTTTCATGTCATCATGTGCTTGTAATGTTTGATTTGTAATATGATTCATGGCCAAGAGTCAATCTTGTGTAATGTATTGGATAAAGCTAAGGGTATTTTACTATGCAATGTATTTAATATTTTGTAATATTTTATTATATAATCCCAATGGGCGATGGTTAACCTTTTTATGGTTAAACCATATTTAATTTTTGTAATTAACCTTAAGCCGACTTGTTATGTTGGCACCAGTTTATGATGTAATTTGAGGTTTTGGTATTGCTATAAATACACCCCACACTCCTTTTTTATCATAGTGTTGTGCAATATTATATATAAATAGTGATTATTTATGGATCCTATAGGCCTCCCATTCTATTTTATCTCTTTCTCTTTCTATACAAAATTTAAATGTATATTTTATTTCTAGTTATTTTTTGAAAGCACTGTGAATTCCAATATGTAAAGGGGTGATGTTATTAGATTCCATGTTATCATCATTAAGTTTTTTTACATCATTAGTGTAGTTAATCATGATGATTTCATTATTCTTTAAAAGGTTATTGAATTTGAGTGTTCAAACTTTGGATCTCTTCCCTACCAAGACTTAAGGTGGGCTTTGCTAGACATTATATCTAGGTCTCCGCTTGGTAGATAAGTGGAAGCACTTATTATTAAATAATAGAACCAAAGCAAATACATAATTTTATCCCCTATACATATCACATAAATGTACATCATTTTGACATGTATTTCTATGCCCCTTTTTCTTGATGCACACTCCACAAAATAGTTTTTGGAAAATTACTTTTAAAATTCAATTTTTTACATTTTGGAGCAAAAACATAGAATTTTGAGGCTAAAAAAAAAAAAGACTATAGGAACTTTGGGAAAAGCACTAAATTTGGATCCCCTAAAAGTTTGTAGAGAAAATGAAAACACTTATAATTCATTCCTTCTATCACAATTTCCCTTACAAAACCTTTATGTCAAACACACCCAATCAAAACAGCCTCTCATGCCTATGCAACAAAAAAATTCCTCAAGCTACTCATAGGTCTTTTCCAAGTAAAAATTCCTACCCATGGTTTTTTTAGAATTTGCCTAAGTTTTTTTTAGCCTTTTCTTCCCTTATTTCAAGATGACCAAGTCTCTTGTCCACTCATATGATTCTACTGGATAAAATAATGCAAAAGAGTAAAGAAAACTAATGTTTTAAAAAATCTATAAAAGACATTAAGTTTTAAAAAAACCTCAAGAGATTCAATCCTAAAACTAGGTCATTTGTTTGGTGAAAATATAAAAGAAATAAAAGAAAATTGAGTGCTAATAAGAGGAACAAAGGAATGTATTGATGAATATCTACCCTAGAAAAAATATATAAAATCTAGTGAGATCCTTGTGATCCAAGTCCATCTATTATTTTTGTCAAAAACCCTTCTTCAGTCATTGTTTTTATCTTTACAAAAAAAACTTCTTGGCTAATCCAAAACACTTTCCTTTGAGAGAATCCATAGAAGGAAACTATTAAAAAAAAGCAATTGAGTAATGAAATTTCACACCTATTCTAATACCATGCTAGATTTCATACTAGTTTTTAAAAATGAATGGAATAAACTTATTAACCAATATTTCTAAAAAAATATACACAAAATTAATGCACATAGTATGTGGGATGTCCATGGACACCAAATAATATCACTATAAAATAATAGAATTACACTCCAATTTATAATCAAAAGGGTTGGTATAAGGGATATTTATATCCAAGTTACCTTTAATTCAAGGTTGAGAGTCTTATCTATAGGATTAAAATAATACAAAATACCATTTTAATAAAATATTACAAGAATACCTTTTTTCATGATTTGGAAAGGCCCAAAGGGACTAAATAGTATAATAAATAATTGACCATGATATAAAGAGAGGATTAATCATCACATATTTCAACATGGTTACCAATTGATTGGCATAGGTTAGTATATGAACATCATTGATGTAAAGTTCGTGTTGAACCTCATACTTTACCGCTTTAAAATCCTTTAAAAATATCATTATGAGGAAATTATATCCAAGTGCCAATATGATACCATAATTTAGTCCAATAAAAAAAACCTAATTGCAACAATTATATCCAAAATATAAACAAAGAAGGTCATAGTTATGTATTTTAAATAAATTAACTATCTACTAGTAGCTTCTTATTGAAAAGTAAAATTGTCTACTCCTTAACTAGCATCTACTAAATGGTTTACTAATATTATTTGGATGAAATAATAACATGCATCAAATGTAACCAAATATTTTCATAAACAATGTGCTCAAACTATTTAAATAACATCAACTATAATAGAAAAACTAATCAAGATAATTGGATTAAACAAACATGAGAAATGACTAACCTAATTTGATGTATGACAAAATTTTTCTTTCATATATGGTAATACTGGATTTCACAATAATTTTAAAAATAATTTAAATTGACCCATTACATAGATAAATATATATAACTCACATAGAAAAGAACACACACAATATAGTAGGTACTATTAGACACCAAATGACTCACTATGGAAATAGAATTACACTCCAACTGATAATGAAATGATAAATAGGAAGGGATAAATATATTCAATTAAATGAGACCTTTAGGTTAAGTTTAAATAAATAACCTATAGGTATAATAAATTAAATATTATAATAAATTTACATATACAAGGTCTATAAGGGATTGTAGTCCTTATACAAAGAATATTTTACAAAAGTAGATTGTGGCCTCAATTGAAGCTTAACTCTACATGTTCTAACATCCCCCACTAAATTGAATCGAAATAGAGGCCCTTATTGAGTACCCACCTTAATGGATACTCTTCTACTCTAAGATGCTCTTGCATGTACATAAAAGGTATCTAAGACATGAACTTGGTCAAAACATCTATTGTCTATTCTACTAATACCACAAAACTAGATTAAGCATCCTACAAGCATGAAACCATCTCATATAATTCATTTATATTTCAATGTTCTTATTTTGTTGATGAAACACTAAATTACAATCAAGATAGTTCTTTAATTAAAAAATATGACTGGGAAAGACTAGAGAAGTCTAACCTCCTCTAGAATCATAAGCATTCATTTTGAAGTTGCTTGGATGTATCATTGGTAGCACAAAACTTATCCTTCATGGAATACTAAGAAGTAGTGTTATGTAGGGTTATGCATAAGGGGTCGGTCCTGAGATCTATTTATAAAATCAAGGTAAATTATCTTGGAATCCTAACGATATTTGTAGAAGTATACATGGTGAATTGCATTTATTTATTTCCAAAAATTTTCAAACCGTGGTGATTTTCATTAATTTATCTCCAAAAATTTTCAAACCGTGGTGAATTTTTTTGTGTTGGGGAATATGAATATCGGTTTGCAAAATCTAAAAAATGTATGACATACTTAAAAGCGTTAGGCCAATATGAAAGACTTTAGGCTGACATGATGATCGATAGCATGACAATCGATTGTAGGCATGATGATTGGTTGTAGGCATGATGATCGATTGTAGGTATGATGATTGGCTATAAGCATACTGATCGGCTATAGGTATGACGATCGGTTGTAGGAATATCGATTGGATGTAGGTATGTCGATCGACTGTAGTCATGATGAGTGGCTGTAGGTATGATGATCGACTACAGGTATGATGATCAACTACAAGCATGATAATCGACTGCATGCATGATGATCGACTGTAGGTATGACGATAAGCTATAGGCATGTTGATCGGCTTAGGTATACGGATCAGCTATAGGTATGATGATCGACTACAAGCATAAAGATAGACACCTCTAAAAATGATAGACAAATGTCGATCGATAATCCCTGCAATTGATCAGCTTATGCCATGACTCTGTAATTGATCGGCTTATGGCGACAAACACAGCTCTGTAACTGATTGAATCATATTGAAAAATATGGCTTTGCAACTGATTGGCTTATACCAATAGACATGACTCTACAATCGATCATCTTATGTTGATATACATGGCTCTGTAATTGATCATCTTATGTCTACAAACATGGCTCTACAACCAATCAGCTTATGTCGACAGACACGGCTCTGCAACCGATCGACTTATATCAATTGACACAACTCTACAACTATTCGACTTATGTCAATAGACATGGATCTATAATAAATCAAATTACATTGACAGACATAGCCCTATAACTGATCAGCTTACACCGATAGACACAGCTCTACAACTGATCAGCTTATGCTGATAGACACGACTCTGCAATCGATCGACTTATGCCGACAGCCACGGCTCTACAACCGATCATCTTGCACCAATGGAGACTCCTCTGTAACTAATCAATTTATTTCAACAGTCACTCCTCTGCAATCTTCTTAAGTTTTTTTGTTGTTTTAGAGCTATTTTCAAGTTAGAGTATTTTCGATGTATTTTTATCTATACCCAGTACAGTATATATATGGGTAGTATATGAGGTGATTTGGGCAAAAAAAATAAAATTATTTATAATTTGAAGGTGATTTGGGCGGGAAATATAAAATCATTTATAATTTGAAGGTGAATTGGGTGGGAAAATCAAAATCATATGTAATTTTAGGTCGACGAATTAAAATAAAGTTAGGTTCATGATTATCAACGACGGGCGAATTTACCCCAAAAAAACTTCCACCTCGTAAATTTTGGGTGAATGGCCCCTAGTGAAAGGATCCAAAATTAGCCTTTTTAAAATTTTAAAAAACCTAAATATAGTCAATTTACGATATTTCGTGCTTATGCATAACCCTGGTGTTATGTCACCTACAACACTAAGAAACTAGAAAAGAACCTAGATAGAAGACAAATCCAATAGTGGAATGCCACTCATTCAAATTGATTGTCTAATTTGCATTTGAGAAACCTATCAAAATTGAATGTGCACCAATAGAATAGTGAATATCCATTTGATATATACCTCTAATTTACCAAGGGATCTTCTTGGTCATAGTATAATGAATCTTTTGATATGCTTGGATATATATAGAATAATAACTAATGTTAAAATCAATATTAGATCGAGTGTGAGTGAGGTAAATAAAAACTTCAAAAAGAGAACAATATAGAGTGGCATATACTAAAGGAGTTAGTAGTCTACTTGGATCTTTAATCTATAATTGAAATGCATTTAAGCATATTTACAATTCATCACCTTTAAGCATTAGAATATACAATCCATATGTAGGCTATGAGATAGTGATCCTAGAGGTCTAATAAATCTAAACACACTAGAAGTAATTTAGGAGTCCCAATCCTATCCTCTTAAATGTGTCATTAATACATGAATTTATATCATGAATCAATGTAGGTGATTTATTATAGTGATAAGATCATCCACATATAGCACAATCAATGATGTCTCTCCATATGGGTGTTTAATGTAAACGTTATGCTTCACCTCACATCGTTGAAACTTACATGTCTCTCTATATTGAAATTTGATCTAAAAATCATACTCTACATCAGATCACTATAATCCACAATTGAGGAAGGAGGGAATTTTATCATACCAAGTACATGGTTACTATTTAATCCCATACATGGACTTAGTCGAATGACACACCAAAATAGGTTGTTCCTTTAATCTCAAAACTAGGAAGTTATCGCATGTAAATATCTTTGTGAAGCTAGCCATGAAGAAATGCACTCTACATATCCATATGATATAACTCCCAACTATAGGTTTTATCTATAGAAATAATCATCCAAATAGAATCCATCCAAGAAATAGGAAAAACATTCCCTAAGTAGTTAACTCCCTCTTTTTGAAAGAAATATCTAGAAACAAGGTGTACCTTGTGCTTATCTAACTAACCATTCAGAGTGTACATGATCTTATAGACTCCTTTATACCCAATAATATTCTTCCCTACTAGAAGAGTAACATGTTCTCAAGTATGAATCTTCATAAGAGACTCATGCTTAGCAAGCATGGCATTTTCCCATTCTAGCCTTTACTTAGCCAAGGAATATTTTAGAAGATCTATAATAGCCTTAACCTCTAAAACCAAATCTTAACAAGGAAATTTTAGATGAGATTACATATAATAAAAATTCTGAGCATCTTTAAGGAGGTTTAGTAATCACTTGGGTGTTATATGAACTAATGAGAGTGATGCATCTTCTCATGGGGACACATTAGAAAATAAACTAAACTATATTGAGAAATATTATGTTATTTGGTACATGCTAATGTACCCCCATCATGGTGCAATTTTAAATATGTAATAGATAAATGTTGAGTCTTTACTTTAGATGTGTGATTTATATTTTCCTTCCATGTAAGTGTCAATGTGTAGGAAATGCACAAGTGTCATGTAAGAGTGTAATTTGCAAGAAATGCATAAGTGTCATGTAAGATAGTGCAATTGTAGATTAATAGAATGTGCACAAGTATCATGTATGTAAGTGTTCAAATGTGTAATATGAGGATGTGTACAAGTGCCTTAGATTAGGATTTCATGTAGAAGTTTAAGAGTCTTGTAGAAGTGTGCAAGTGTCATAGACGCAAGTGTCCATGTAAGAAAGTTAAGAGTCTAGTATGCAAGTGGCAAGATGATGAGCCAAAGTTCATGGGACTTGTTTGAAATGAGAAAAAGGATGCTATAACACTCATTCAATATCATAGAATCTACTATATTTTGTATTGAAATCATAAAAGAACTACAAGACTTGATATCCTTTTATAAGTTTTATGGGACTTGATATCCTTTTATAAGATTTACCCTGAAGGCTACAATGGGGTCTTCCCGAAGGAAGCCCTTTTGGATTGGTACAAAAGCAACAAGACTCATCCTTTTATGTTCCTCAGTGTAGGTGCGCTTCTTGCTCGCGGGCCACCACTGGTTGGATGTGTTCTTACACTTTCTTGACCTTTTGACCTGTAAAATCTCATTAGCGTGTTGGGGGGTATGCCTCAATCAAACCCCATGGTTATGAAGACAAAAGACTCACTAAATAAGCTTAAAACATGAAAATAACTGCTAAAAACAACATAAAAACACTAAATTAAGTGAAACTTACCTTTTCCTATGATTCTAGTGTCTATAGCATAGGTTCACATGGGGTCGTGTGAACCAGTACTAGACTAGGTGGTTCACACGGGGTCATGCAAACCTATCATTTTTGTACCGAATCTACAAGATGACTTTTTTTGTTGTCCTGGAGCAGTTGCTTTTTTGATTTTTGTGTGGGTCACCTTTAGAAAGTGCACTTTTTAGGATATTATTGACCTATCTCAATCATGAAGGAACATTATGAAAGCGATAAATCAATTGCAATGGGTGTACAATGGTTGTGTGATGGATGTATGTTGGATGCATTGGCTATAGTGATTTTAGTAGAGTTTCGATAAGCAAAATTTGGTTGTTGTGAAAAGGTGAAAATGGCCTTCTATTTATAGACTTGGCCAAGGTGTGAGGAAGGGGATGAGGTGTCCCTTGTGAGGTGACAATGGTGAGGTGTCCACCTAAGAGGTATCCCCTGAGGTTTCCTGGTTTATAAATGAGGTTGGGTGAGAGAATCCCTCACCTATCCATAAATAATGATGACTTGCTAAAAATATCCATTAGGCATTAATGGACACCTTTTAGAAATATCTTTTGATTTAAAAATTACCTTTTATGTGCAAAAGTCTCAATATTTCATTTATGACCCAGGGGAGTGTGGGATGGAGAAATATCTAGATGAGAGGTGGCAAGGCTAGGATAGTCTAGACTAGGCGAGGTGGAGAATTCAACCTTGGTTGAATTGGAATGAGGTCGAATGAGGACCTATGGTTAAGCGTAGGAAGGGGCTTAGATAGCCTAAAGGGGCTAAGGATGATGAATAGTGATTTTAGCCAATTTATGCAATTTCCAAAGGTTTTGCAAATTGATTGACCATGAAAAACGGGAAAGGGATAATGTGTGACTTTTTGGTGTCTACATTTTACCTCTTTTTGTATTGGATTGTGTGAAATACGATTTAGTACAAAAATTGATGATGAGATTTGATGGAATGATATAGAAGGCAAAGAATTTGCGATTGATGATTTATGGATGATTGCAAAAGAGATGCATTGATAAAAAATGATTTTGTGATTAATTGATTTTGGAGGAAGGCGTAAGGTTTCCTTATATTGTGATCAACTTGAGATATTTCAATTTTGGATGAAATAAATGCCTTTGCTAATTTTACTTTTGATTTATTTATGAGCTCATTTTGACAATATTTGACAAATTTTTGGAGCCATAGGTGATGAGGCTTGGATAAGCCTCATTTATAGCATATTTTAAATAGTTAAAACTTCCTAAAACTCTTGTGAATTATCTTATATGCTAGTTAAGTTGATTTAATATGTTGTGTATTAACTGTTTGCACGATTGAAGTGTTAAGGACATTATATTCTAATTTTTAACAGTTCTTGTATAGTTTTATGTTATCTTGTCATGCTTAGGTTGACAACGACACTTCAATAGTCTTATTTTGATGATCATTAAGCATTAGTTTCTCTAAATTTAGTAAATAGTACAAAGACGTAGCTTAAAACTAGTTTTTCCATATAAATTCCAGCCATTTGCCAATGAATGGCAAGGCATGGAATTCACATCCAAGGAAGAATGAAGACTATTGCAATCTGATCCTGAGGGCTAATCCACCTAAGAAATTCAGCCAAAACCATTTGGAGTCAACACAGTTGGTCATTCTAAAGATCTTAAAAATTAACACAGTGTCTTCGAAATGAACACAGTGTCTCCGAAATGAACATAATGTCTTCGGAATGAACACAGTTTCTTTGGAATGAGAAAAGAAAGTACTTTTTGACTTGTTGACTGAATTTTGGTGGTGGAAAATGGGATAAGAAGGTTGATAAAGTTAAGGGAAAATATCTCCCATCTAACTTTGTCGTCCTTGCCATCCAAAGCCACCATTTATGGAAAAGATCAAATTGATCCTCTTCTAGGATAAACCCAGGAAATTCTATAGGATATCAGGAACAACATATTTTATGTTTGTAATTATATTTTAGGCATCTATAAAAGATAGCTCCCGTCTAGGTTGAGCTATTAGATAGAGGAGATAGAAAATAAATAGGGAGATAATAGAATAGTGATTTCAGACCTGTAACAGATTTCAACAGAATTATAATTATGTTTCTAAAGCAATAAAAGTGCAGTTTCATTCCATTTATTTTGTTATGTCTGAGTGTGAGAAAGACTTAAAAAAGAATTCAAATCTTCTTCTGAGAAAGGAGGTTGGCAACTTCCAGACCTAGGAGGAGGACTGATAGATAGGTTTTATTCTGATTTTGCTACAACAAAATAAGTTGTGAACTTGTCATTTTCATTCTTTTGCACAGCTAACATTCCTAGTTTTTTAATTCTTGTTCATGATGTTTTTATGATATGATTAGTGGTAGATCTGGTTATTATTTTCATTCCCAGCAACTTTTCAATTCACTGCAAATTTCTATTTTCAGCAATTTACAAGTTTTTTGTAATTTCCCTGCATTCTTGTTTTTGTTGTCAAAACCCTGCACAGAAGATTGATGACCTTCTGTTACAAAGCATTGAAAGGATCTAGTTTTTATGCTTCATTTCAATTATTGCAAGATTAAATAGAATTTCAATTCTACAACTATAACTAGAGTTTCAATTCTGCAATTTAATTAGATTTCATTCTTGCAACTATAACTAGGGTTTCATTTATGCAATTAACAATTAGTTTTCATTCTTGCAAATAGATTAAAGTTCAATTTATGCAATTTAGGGGTATAAGTGACACAAAACCCCCACACAATAAATTCCACCAATAAGACCTGCTGCTTCCAAATTAACTGAACTACAACCTTGCTTGAACTTTCTCTCGTAAATAGCCTTGGACACCACCCTGGATTGACAAATTCATTGAGAATTAATGATGTGCTTAATGATAGCCCATCATTTTGGTGTCGTTGTCGGGGAACACGGTGTTGTTAGAAGGTGAAAAGCAGTCCAATAATTATTAAATATGCTAAGTTGTGAATTTTAGAGTAAAATCTAAATGTAATGACTGGTATAAGTAATTGTTATTGGTAAATTGTATTTTAGTCCATTTAGGAAATAAGCAAGAAACCACAAGAAGAAAAATTTCACAAGAGGTTGAAATTATGTCAAAAATGTCTAAATTTGGAATTTTCAAATAATCCCAATCATCCACTTCCAGCATTGCAAGATCCTTTGAGAAATCATTACAAGGAGGAAAATTAAGTAGTTCAACACCATTTTCTCTTGACAAATCCATACAATCAAGAAAATTTGACAAGATTTATAATTGCTTTTGGGAACCTACAATGGAAGGCTCACAAGAGAATCAAGGTAGAGCCAACAATGTGCTCCACCCTAGTGCAACTAGTGCACCTGCCAGAACTTTTCAAAATCCCATCCAACTAGATCTTAATAAAAATGCTCCCATGAAGGTCATTTCACCTATAGTATTACCAAATTTCAAGGGAATTACATCCGAAGATCCTGATATGTTTTTTTTTTAGTTTAAAATTGTATTTCATGCTCATGATTACACTAATGACAATCAAAAGCTCAAACTATTTCCTTACACTCTTAAAGAGTTAGCTCTACGATGGTTTATCACCTTAGCACCTGACTCAATTAGAACTTGGGATGAGATGGAAAACATATTCTTGGAGAGATACCAAGAATATTGTCAAGTAAAGAATCAAAATGATGAAATTCTTACAATGAAATAAGAGGAAAATGAAATCTTAGAAGATTATCTAGATAGATTTTCTTTTGTTCATAAGAGATGTGGAAGTGTTGAACCTAAAATTTGCAAAGTCATATTCTTAATGGGACTACAAGATGAATCTAGGGATGCATTGGATATCTTGGGAAGAGGAGATACAAATGCACTTAAATTTCAGGAAATTATTAAACTCTATAAAAATTACTCTCATTCAAGGCATAGAAAACACAAAATTGGTAATGAAAAACATGATTTGAAAGAATGTATGAAAGAGGATGATATTTTAGTACATGATAGAACATTAGATGAAAAAAAATGAATCTACTAAATCTTCAGCCATCTATTGTTTAGAATGTAAAAAGCAACACTCTCTTCATTATTGTCCTTTGAACAAAATATTTATACCTACTACATGTAGCATTTGCCAATTAGGACACCCCATAGATCAGTGTAGTTTATTGCCAGAACTTACAAGTGTCTTTGAAAAATAGTCTCAACCTATGAAAAAAATCAATTTTGTAGGACAAGGACAAGGGAATAATTTTCATAAATTTCCATATCAGAATGCTTCTAAATTTCTTGCACATTAGGGAAATAATACTTGGTATATGCCATGGTCTACTTCAGGTCCACTTCAACAATGTTGGAGTCAACCACCATGGGCATACTCCCAAGCATGGTCTCAACATGGATGGATGCAACAACAATGGAATCAACAACATCCACCATGGTTGCAGCTAAAATTACAGGGATATCAATGGATACAACATCAAAATATATACAACGGGTAGCAACATTTTCAAAAACAAAAATAAAATTTGTTGCCTAATTATATCTATAATTTCTATCGTGGACAACCAAAATAAAAATTAAAACCTCTATTTTCAACTCAACCTATGGTCAGTCCAAATCATGTTAAACATGTAACCCCTGTCTCTGTGGTTGAATCAAAAAATACAGCCCTAATAAATGTTAGTGACTGTGTTAAAACTCAATTGTGTTCAGGTGAACCATTGCTTGAACCTATTCCACTTATCAGTGTAGAAAGTGAAGTTAAAAAGAATGAACATGAAAAGTATCATCAAATAAAGTATCATCTTTTGAACAGTCTGAGATATCAAAAATAACATCTTCACAATCAGATTTGATAAAGGAATTAGAACATTTAACTGTTACAATCCCTTTACCTCAAGTTGTACCAATCATTAATAGGATTGTTCAAGAAATGTGTTTTAGCAAACCAAGAAAAAAAAAGTATATCCTAAAACCATACAAAAAGGTGGAAAATTTGAAGAACACAAGCTTATACTGAGAGGGGGGGGTGAATAGTATAATACTTAAGAAATTAATAATTTTAACTTTAGATAGCAGAGGCATTAACACAAAATTAATCAAGACAGAAAGTATCACACATTAAAGACTCATTTTAACGTGGTTCACCCAAAAGGGTTGGGCTACATCCACGGATAAAATATTTCACTAAATTTTATCAATCCAAATTCTGGGAATACCTTTCTCGATTACAATGTTTATGGGCACCAACCCAAAGGAGACACCAATCCCCTAATCTTGAGTTCATGGGCACCAACCCACAAGAGACATTGATCCCCTAGCTCTGCTCTAGTTGGTGATCCTCTAGAAAACCTCTGCCTCTACTACCCTTAGCAAATGGAACTCTATCCATAGAAGACACCTATCCTCCCTGCTCTGGCTGGATACCTCTGTCCTCAACTCTATCACCTCCAAAGCTGGTCCTCGAATTTGCACTAAACACAGTCCTTCGGTCTAGCACAAATGTCCTCGTTCGTATTTGCTTGTTATGCTCACTCTGCACGCGTTGGTATCATATCCAAACTTCTGCACTCTCTACGCTCTTTCGGTTGCATCTCACACACTTCGATGCACATTTGAAGATTTCTTTTTTTAACTCTCCAAACAGCCCTCCTTTTATACTAACGCTTTCAAGATCAAACCCTGATCTTAGTCGGTTGCACAACCCTAAACTATGTTGGCTGCAAAACCTAATCTTCGTCGGCCCAAATTTAACTTTGTCGGCCTCACTACCTCTGCAACTCTTCTATAGCTTCTACCGTGAAACTATAACATGTCATGATATCATGACACCTTTGAAATCGTACACTTTCTTTTGCCTTTTGTCACAATATCACGACACTTCTCCCTTCGTCGACCCTCTTTCTGCTTTTGCAACGAAATCGTGACACTTCTGTCTTCATAGCCTTCCTCTTTGTTTTTGTCGTGAAATCGTGACACTTCTCCTATAGAAGACCTGCATTCTATTTCTGTCATGAAATCATGACACTTTCTCCAACTGAACACTGCCATCTCAATCTATCATGAAATTGTGACACTTTCTCTTCCTTGCACTCTTGTCTGCTTGCACTAGCAAAAATAGAACATGTCACGAAATTGTGACACTTTCACTGCCTTGTGTTTTTCTTTGCCTTACACCCACAAAAATGGAACATGTCACGAAATCATGATGCTTTCACCTTTGAGCTCTTCCTCCTTGAATTTGTCATGAAATTGTGACACTTATAGCTTTCGTACGTTTTCTTTGTAGCCTTTCACGAAATCATGATGCTTTCAACTTTCGTACGACTTCTCTGCAACCTGTCACGAAATCGTGACGCTTATCATTTCAGACTCTTACATTTGCTACATGTTGTGAAATCATGACAGTTCTTACTTGGAACATTTTCATCTGCAGCATTTCATGAAATCGTGACACTTTATCTTGCTTCCACTTTGTCTTCTAACTTGTCACGAAATCGTGACACTTTTTCTCCTCAGCGCTTTTCTTTTCTTCGTGTCACGAAAACCCGACATGTCACGATATCGTAAAAAATTTTCTCCTGAACTCTCTCTCCTACAACATGTCACAAAATCGTGACACTTTTTCGTTCGTTCTACCTTCCTTGCAATATGTCACGAAATCATGACATTTATGACTCCGAACAATCTCTCTCCTCTTTGAGTCACGAAACTGTGACATGTCACGATATCGTGACACTTTTCTAAAAAGCTTTCTCTCACCTGCGTAAGTCACAAAAATGCGACATGTCATGATATAATGACACTTTTCTAGAAATATTTCTCTCTCCTGCTTAAGTCATGAAAATGCGACATGTCGCGATATCGCAACATTTTTCAAACTTACTTTCTTTTGAACTTGTCATGTTGAACCTTCATCAAAACAAATTAATTTACATCAAATCAAATTCCTTCAAAAGCTTCTTGACATCAATGACAACTTATTCACTTGAGAAAAATCAATGTAACCATGGTACCCAAAATTGCCAACAATCTCCCCCTTTGTCATTGATGGCAAACCTTTACTAAAAATGCTTCTCAAGAGCCAAAACTGAAACCAACTATGCTTAACAACTGACGAACTTTCTTTGAAGTTTTTCTCCCCCTGACTTGAAGCTTTCCTCTTCACTCTGAAGCTCTCCCCCTTACTCATATCTCTCCCCCTTTGTCATCAATGGCAAAGGGTCACCTTTGGGGCTCGGGACTAAGAATGAGCCTCTTAGCTTAGTCCCTCCCCCACCTCTGTATGAGGTGATTAATTTTGGGGTGGGAGTACAACTCCCAATTTCTCCCTTAGATACTCAAACATATCTCTTGGAAGAGGTTTGGTGAAGATATCTACAATCTGTTCTTTAGTAGGCACATACTCTAGCTTGACCTGCTTGTCTTGCACTTTCTCCCTTAGAAAGTGATACTTGATGGAAATATGCTTTGTCCTTGAGTGCATTACCAAATTTTTGGAAATACTTATGGCACTCATATTATCGCAAAATATGGAGATGGGTTGTTCATGCTTGACTTTGAAATATTCCAAGGTGGTTTTCATCCATAAAACCTGTGTACACCCAGCCACTGCTACTATGTATTCAGCCTCTACTGTAGATAATGAAACTGAAGGTTGTTTCTTACTTAGCCAAGAAACCAAACTCTTTCCCAGAAAGAATGCTCCACCACTAGTGCTCTTCCTATCATCAGTACTGCTTTCCCAATCTGCATCTGTATAGGCCATGAGGGTGAAATCATCACCTTTGGGATACCAAAACCCAAAGTCCATAGTGCCCTTCAGATATCTGAATATCCTCTTAACTGCTGTAACATGAGAATATTTTGGAGCTACCTAAAATCTTACTACTAACCCAACTGCCTGCATGATATCTGGTCTGGTAGCTGTACAATATGATAAACTGCCAATCATTGATCTGTACAATATCTGATCTACCACTGGAGATTCATCATCTTTACTCATCTTGCACCCTGTAATCATTGGAGTACATACTGGTTTGCTGTCCATCATCCCAAACTTTTTCAACATTTCTTTGATATACTTTCCTTGAGAGAGAAATACATCATATTTTGATTGAGCAATATGAAGACCTAAAAATAATGACAGCTCTCCAATCATAGACATATCAAATTCCTTCTGCATGGTGTTAGCAAAAACTTTGCACATCTGAGTATTATTTCCCTTGAAAATAATATCATCAACATAGACAACCATAATCAACATATCATCATCTTCATTCTTAATATACAAATTGCTATTTGCCACGCCTTTCCTAAAGCCTTGCTCATGAATATAACTGTCAAGTCTTTAGTACCACACCCTTGGTGCTTGCTTTAACCCATATAAGGCCTTTTTTAGTTTACACACATAGTCTGACTGTTATGTGAGAGACACTCCTTCTGGCTGTTCTATGTAGACTTCTTCTACCAACACCCTATTTAGAAAAGCTGACTTTACATCCATTTGATATACCTTGAATGATTTGAAGCTTGAAAGGGCCAAAAAAATTTTGATAGCTTCAAGACGAGCAACAGGATCGAACGTCTCTTTGAAATCAACACCTTCTACTTGAGCATAACCTTTGTAGACTAACCTACCTTTGTTTCTGACAATCTTTCCATCCTCATTGAGTTTATTTTTGAATATCCATTTTGTGCCAATGACATTCTTGTCCTAAGGTCTTGGAACCAAATCCCAAGTTTCACTTTTCTCTATTTGATTTAGTTCTTCATACATCGCTTTTACCCAAAATTTATCTGCACATGCTTCACTGAAATATTTTGGCTCAATCTGAGATAATAATGAAACATTTATAGAATCATGTGAACGAATGACTCTTCTTCTTGTTTTCTTGCTGTTTGGATCACCAATGATCAAATCTTTGGGATGATGTTTCTGAACATATCGTGAAGGAGTTTTGGGAAGCGATTGTTGTCTTTCCTCTTCTTCATCCCGAAACCTCTCTGAATTCTTCTTGACAAATTTCATCATTGAGTTCCTTGACTGATTCTCTTATCCTTGTCTTTTCATCAACTGTTACATTTATGCTCTCTATGACTGTATGCGTTCTTTTGTTGAAGCATCTGTAGGCCTTACTTCTATTGGAATATCCAAGAAATATTCCCTCATCACACCTAGGATCAAACTTACCTAGATTCTGATCTTCCCTTTTGATGAAGCACTTACTCCCAAACACTTTGAAGTATTTTACTGTAGCTGGTCTTCCTTTCCACAACCCATAAGGAGTTTTATGATGATTGACTCTAATTTGGGCCCTGGTGATAATGTAGACTGTTGTCTTGATTGCCTCTTTCCAAAAGCCATCTGAGAGTTTTGACTCATTTAACATAGCTCTAGCCATATTTTCAATAGTTATGTTTTTCCTTTCAACTACTCCATTTTGTTGAGGAGTTCTTACTGCTGAATATTCTCTTTTGATTCCTTGTTGCTCACAGTATTCCATAAATTCATTTGAAGTGAACTCTCCTCCTCTATCTAATCTTAAGCATTTTATTCTCTTGTCAGTCTCATTTTCAATCATTTCTTTGAAAGCTTTAAATTTTTCAAAAGCTTTAGATTTTTCTTTGAGAAAAGTAACCCAAGTCATTCTAGAATAATCATCTATAAACAACATGAAGTAGCTTTCTCCATGAATGCTATGAGTTCTGGTGGGGCCACATAAATCAGTATGAATAAGATCCAATGGTTTTGAAGAAGTATACCCTTTTGATTTGAAACTGGTTTTGGTCTGTTTTCCATGTTGACAGGGACCACAAATGATATTATGGGGCCTTTTTATTTTGGGCAAGTCTCTAACTGCTTCCTTGTTACTAATATTGACAAGATTATCAAAGCTCAAATGCCCCAATATTTTATGCCATAGCCAACTCTCATCTTCTTGAGTTAGAAAACACTTTTCCCTTTTTATCTCACTCAGCATGTAAAGATTGTTTGGAGTCCTTGTAGCACTCACAATGAGTTTTCCATTTTTTTCTTTACTTATCTCACATCTATCTGAAAAGAAAGATACTATGTTCCCTTGATCACAAAGTTGACTCACACTTAGAAGATTATGTCTTAGGCCTTCTACATAAAGCACATTTTTTGTTTTGGATTTCCCATCCAAACTAAGAGTCCCTTTACCACAGATTTTAGCTGACCTATTATCTCCAAAACTGACTATTCCTCTGTTTGTTTTTTTTAAGACCAAAAACTTTTCCTTTTCACCAGTCATATGTTTTGAACAACCACTATCAAGATACCATTTTCTACTTTGTCTTGAGCATGAAAAGCAGTTTGAACTATCATTGAATTATATTTGATCTCATTTTTCTTTTTAGTGAACTCAAGACTAGATCTATCCAAAATGCACATCCTTGCTATATGCCCAAAATTCTTGCACTTGTAACACATGAAATTTTTATTCATAAGAGGTGCAAAAGAGTTAACATTTTCCTTACTATGGCTATTCAAGGATTTATTGCAATGCATAGCTTTGTGACCAAAATTTTTGTAGAAAAAACAATAGCCATGGAAAGTATTATGTAACCTATTTTGATGCCTTGGATGATTGTTCTTCTTATGACCAACTGGAAGCCACTGCTCTTCAGGATGAAGATTGGTCTTGCTCGAAGACCCTATTTCATGAATAGTGATACCATCATTCTTTTGCTTTTCATACGAAGTATTCTGTCTGAGAGCCAATTTTTTCAAATTCACTCTAAGAGAATAACCTCTTCTTCTAATTTCTCGCAATCAGCTTCCTTTCCTTTTAAAGCCTCTGTCAGAACCTGTTCAACCTTCTTTCCTTCTTCAGCTAGAATTTTGAAGTCTATAAATATTTGAGACAATTTTGATCTTGCAATCTCTTCTTCCTGACATTGATGCTTGAGAACAAAATTTTCTTCCCTAAATTTCTCAACCTTTTTTAAATCCAAGAAGAATTCACCTTTGAGATCGAACTCGACCTCTTCATATCTTTCTGAATCTGTATGTTCCTTTGATAGATACTTCTCCAAGCTGTTAGGCTCTTTCTGGAGAAATCCACTTTGATACCAATTGAAGAACACAAGCTTATACTAAGAGGGGGGTGAACAGTATAAGACTTAAGCAATTAATAATTTTAACTTTAGATAGCAGAGGCATCAACAGTATAAGACTCACTCTGCACGCTTTGACATCATCTCCCAACTTCTGCACTCTTTCGATTGCATCTCGCACACTTCGATGCACATTCGATGATTTCTTTTTTTTAACTCTCCAAACAGCCTTCCTTTTATACTAACACTTTTAAGATCAAACCTTTATCTTAGTCGGCTGCACAACCCTAAACTATGTCGACTGCAAACCTTAATCTTCGTCGGCCAAAATTTAACTTTGTCGGCCTCACTGCCTCTGCAACTCTTCTGTAGCTTCTACCGTGAAACTACATGTCACGATATCATGACACCTTTGCAATCATACACTTTCTTTTGCCTTTTGTTGGGATATCGCGACACTTCTCCCTTCGTCGACCCTCTTTCTAATTTTTTCATGAAATCACAACACTTCTGTCTTCATAGCCTTCCTCTTTGTTTTTGTCGTGAAATCATGACACTTCTCCTACATAAGACCTGCATTCTATTTCTATCATTAAATCGTGACACTTTCTCCAACTGAACGCTGCCATATAAATCTATCATGAAATCGTGACACTTTCTCTTCCTTGCACTCTTGTCTGCTTGCACTAGCAAAAATGGAACATGTCACAAAATTGCGACACTTTTGCTGCCTTGTGTTTTTCTCTGCCTTACACACGTGAAAACAGAACATGTCACAAAATCATGACGCTTTTGCCTTTGAGCTCTTCCTCCTTGAATTTGTCATGAAATTGCGACACTTCTAGCTTTCATACGTTTTCTTTGTAGACTATCACGAAATCATGACACTTTCAGCTTTCGTACTTCTCTGCAACCTATCGCGAAATCACGACGCTTCTCATTTCAGACTCTTCCCTTTGCTACATGTCACAAAATCGCTACAGTTCTTACTTGGAACATTTTCATCTATAGCATATCACGAAATCATGACACTTTATCTTGCTTCCACTTTGTCTTCTGACTTGTCATGAAATCGCAACACTTTTTCACCTCAATGCTCTTCTTTTCTTCAGGTCGCGAAAACCTGACATGTCATGATTTCGTGACACTTTTTCTCTCGGACTCTCTCTCTTGCAACATGTCGCAAAATCATGACACTTTTTCATCCGTTCTACCTTCCTTGCAATATGTCACAAAATCGTGACATTTCTGACTCCGAACAATCTCTCTCCTCTTTGAGTCGCGAAACTGTGACATGTCGCAATATCGCAACTCTTTTCTAAAAAGCTTTCTCTCACCTACGTAAGTCATGAAAATGTGACATGTCGCAATATCATGACACTTTTCTAGAAAGCTTTCTCTCTCTGCTTAAGTCGCAAAAATGTGACATGTCGCGATATCGTGACATTTTTCAAACTTACTTTCTTTCGAACTTGTCATGCCGAACCTTCATCAAAACAAATCAATTTACATCAAATCAAATTCCTTCAAAAGCTTCTTGACATCAATGATAACTTATTCACTTGAGCAAAAGCAATGTACCCAAGGTACCCAAAATTGCCAACAAAATTAGTTAACTTGCTTTCAGGTAAACTTATTACACCTAAGTATGATTGTACAGAAAGCCCACTGTTTCTTAGAACACATAAGGAAAATGAAAAGAATACTTTAGTTTTGGCCTCCATTGTTGTAAATAAAAATGTAGAAGATTTGGATTCCTCCAAAAAGTTTGTTTTTGCTGAAAATGTTCAAAACTCATATTTTAAAGATGAACTAATTATTGTTCAACAATTACTACAGACTGATGAAAAACATAATTCTAAAAATTTATCACCCATTCCAGTACAAAACCATTTTCTTTATTTACCACATGGATGTCATTATTGTTTCTCATCTTTTCATTATCATTTATCAAAGTTAATTCTTTCAAGAATTGTTTTTGGTAAACATACATATTTTTCATTATTTTCCACCATATCATTACTCTCTTAATTTATTAATGCATCATTCTCCAAGAACCAATTCAAATCAGCTTGGTACAAAACAAACTGAAATACAACCAAAACAACCTTTGAACAACAATAGTTGGTTGACTAAAAACCAGGGAGTAAATTTGTTTGATATATTGGTGCAACATCCTAATGCTTTACTAACATTTTATGCATCTTTAGCAGTTGGCATTGAGTTGTTACAGGTACAGAAAAACAAATTTTGCAGTTGAATACATTTGATGAACTTTGGTTGGAAGCACTTCACAAAATAGAGTTCACTCAACAAAAATGGAAAATGTGGCATGATGATCACATTAAGAGCAGCAAGGATGAACCAGGGGAGTTTGAGAATGAATTTGTTCAACTTTCTTTAGTTTATGATTTAAGGAGGATATTAGTGGTGAATGGACATATTTTACAACTCAAATTGCATGTTCTTTGTGTTACATTGCATTTGTGTGCATTGAAAGTAAAATTGCATCATAGATTGCATTTTAGAATTTATTTTTGCACTTTGCTTCAAAAACAATAGAAAACAAAAAATCTTCACACACTTGCATGTCTCACAATAACATTGGTAGGTTGGATTTAATCACCAACCTCCAATTCAGACCGATGACGTTGGAATTCATCTCCTTCCATCGGCTTGCCCCCTAGATGTCTTAGATAGAATAGGGCACTCTCTTGAGTTGGTATAGGTCACTTGTGTACAAGCTATCTCCCACTGTTGGAATGATTGTTGAATCAGAGTGGAAGAGCTAGGCGAACCCCCCACTGGGATTTAAGCGGTGTACCCTAGACTCTTTTGAGAAATCATGCTTGACACTAGTGTTCTTAATCACCATATTAATCGAGCTCCTTTATTCTTATCCAAAAAAAAAAACTTCTTCAAAATTCCAACAACATCAAAACACACTGAAACTCAAAACAAAAAAATCAAAAACCTCAAAATTACAAAAAAATCAAAAACTTCAAAAATCCAAAAACAATCAAAAAATCAAACATCGAAAACAAAATTTGAAAAAACTTAGAAAACATTGTTTTTTTATTTGATTTGTGTGTTATTCATTTGTATTTCCATCACATTTTCACACACATACCTTCACATTCGCTACCTCATTTCACCTGAACCACCTTCCATATTCATACCAAAATTCAAAATGCAAAACAATAAAAATCAAATCAAATCAAAAGGCTCCAAAGGAACAAAACCCCTTTGGTCAATTTAAATCAAAAGGCTCCAAAGGGGACACCCCTTTGGTCAAATCAATCAAAATGCTCCAAGGGGGGACACCCCTTTGGTCAAATCAATCAAAATGCTCCAAGGGGGATACTCCTTTGGTCAATTCAATTCAAAACACTCCAAAGGGGACACCCCTTTGGTCAAATCAAAAAGGCCCCAAAGGAACCTAACCCCTTTGGTCAAATTTCATTTCAAAATGCTCCAAGGGAAACACCCCTTTGGTCAATTCAATTCAAAATGCTCCAAAGGGGACACCCCTTTGGTCAAATCAATCATACAAGCCCCAAAGGAATTAACCCCTTTGGTCAAATTTTATTTCAAAATGCTCCAAGGGAGGAGACCCCTTTGGTCAATACAATTCAAAACACTCCAAAGGGAACACCCCTTTGGACAAATAAATCACAAACAAACTCCAAAGGGGGCACCCCTTTGGTCAAATCAATTCAAAAGGCCCCAAAGGAACCTAACCCCTTTGGTCAATTTAATTCAAAATGCTCCAAAAGGGACACCTCTTTGGTTAAAATCAAATCAAAATGCTCCAAAGGAATAAAACCCCTTTGGTCAATTCAAATCAAAAGGCTCCAAAGGAACCAAATCCCTTTGGTCAAATCAAATCAAAAGGCTCCAAAGGAACCAAACCCCTTTGGTCAAATCAAATCAAAAAACTCCAAAGGAACCAAATCCCTTTGGTCAATTCAAATCAAAATGCTCCAAAGGAACAAAACCCCTTTGGTCAAATCAAATCAAAATGCTCCAAAGGAATAAAACCCCTTTGGTCAATTCAAATCAAAAGGCTCCAAAGGAACCAAACCCCTTTGGTCAACTCAATTCAAAAAGCTCCAAAGGAACAAACCCCTTTGGTCAATTCAATCCAAAAAGGCTCCAAAGGAGACACCCCTTTGGTCAAATCAATCAAAAAGCTCCAAGGGAACCAAACCCCTTTGGTCAAATCAAATCAAAAAGACCCCAAAGGAACCTAACCCCTTTGGTCAAATTTCATTTCAAAATGCTCCAAGGGGGGACACCCCTTTGGTCAACTCAATTCAAAAAGCTCCAAAGGAACAAACCCCTTTGGTCAATTCAATCCAAAAAGGCTCCAAAGGGGACACCCCTTTGGTCAAATCAATAAAAAATGCTCCAAAGGAACCAAACCCCTTTGGTCAATTCAAAATCCAAAAGGCTCCAAAGGGGACACCCCTTTGGTCAAATCAATCAAAAAGCTCCAAGGGAACCAAACCCCTTTGGTCAAATCAAATAAAAAAAAGACCCCAAAGGAACCTAACCCCTTTGGTAAAATTTCATTTCAAAATGCTCCAAGGGGGGACACCCCTTTGGTCAACTCAATTCAAAACACTCCAAATGGGGACACCCCTTTGGCCAACTCAATTCAAAACACTCCAAATGGGGACACCCCTTTGGTCAAATCAAATCAAAAGGCTCCAAAGGAACCACACCCCTTTGGTCAAATCAATCAAAAATGCTCCAAAGGAACAAACCCCTTTGGTCAATTCAATCCAAAAGGCTCCAAAGGGGACACCCCTTTGGTCAAATCAATCAAAAAGGCTCCAAAGGGGATACCCCTTTGGTCAACTCAATTCAAAAATCTCCAAAGGAACAAACCCCTTTGGTCCATTCAATCCAAAAGGCTCCAAAGGGGACACCCCTTTGGTCAAATCAATCAAAAACACTCCAAAGGAGCCAAATCCCTTTGGTCAATTCAAATCAAAAGGCTCCAAAGGAATCAAACTCTTTGGTCAAATCAATCAAAAATGCTCCAAAGGAACCAAACCCCATTGGTCAATTCAAAATCCAAAAGGCTCCAAAGGGGACACCCCTTTGGTCAAATAAATCAAAAATGCTCCAAAGGAGCCAAATCCCTTTGGTCAATTCAAATAAAAAAGGCTCCAAATGGGACACCCCTTTGGTCAATTCAATCAAAAAGACTCCAAAAGGGGACACCCCTTTGGTCAAATCAATTCAAAAGGCCCCAAAGGAACCTAACCCCTTTGGTCAAATCTCATTTCAAAATGCCCCAAGGGAGGCACTCCTTTGGTCAATTTCCATTCAAAAGGCTCCAAGGGAACCAACACTCCTTTGGTCACATGAAATTCAAAAACCTCCAAAGGAACCAAACACCTTTGGTCACATTTCATCTCAAAAACATCAAAAGACAAAAAAAAAAAAACAATAATAAATATAAAACACAAAAACATTTTCATACACATTGCATTTTTAATAAATCACGTTCACAATCCTTCTTCCATTGCATTCACACATTACAACTTTCATAGTATTTGCACATTCATACCATTCGTATTCATTAAAGTCAAGAATAATTGATAGTGCACTATGTCTTGTTGCCTTAATCAAGGGCACCTCACATCAAACATCACCAAAACCATCAGTCATAATAATACATTGCTTCCTAAGCCAAATCCTAGGTGTTTTCAATCACTCAGCCACTCCTAGTGTCTTAAGCAACCTCCAAAAAATATGTCAAACTCTTTTAGGACCATTGCACATATATACACTAAGCAAATCTTGAGTATTGGGAATTGATCTCAAAAACATTCTCGAACCAAACACAATTTCAAATCTTAAAAACATCTTGCGTCAAATAGGGATAACACCATACTTGGTAGGAACCTTGAGGTGAAAAGGGTCATCCTTGCTTGTCCCATTATGCAACATAGTCCATGACAACAGTGGTTTTCACTACTATCATAGTTGCTTCAAATTCAAAAAAATAGAGTAGTAAGGATAGGGTACAATTCTCATCACACTTAGGTTGAGAATCCTGATTCCCCAAAGCTCTAATTCCTTTACATCACACACCACTGATTAATTGGGTTGTAAGGATCGTACTACATTTCCGATTAGACGGTTAAGTAGTCATCCCCAAAATTCAAGAAATCAAAAACAAAAATCATGGACTATGGAGTTAGCCTCCATCGGGGCTATAGACGCTTGACTGGCAGTGGAGTACGCTCATGCGTGGCGACACGTCTCTTTTAAAGAGACCTCTGACCGCACATACGAACAAGCTAGCTTCTTGGATTTTATCCAAAACAGGTTTACCCAATTTACTCAAGATGAGTTAATGAACTCAATTGCACACACATTGGTTCTTGATTGTCTTGGGTCATGACCATGCTCTTGATTCGGTAAATTAATTCACTGCACACACATTTGGTCCTAGAAGAATTAGGCAGTTTTAGTGATTTTGTTAGACACACTAGGATGTTTGAGTCTTTGCAAAAAAACTCTAGATCCTTTATCCCTAAGAACAATAAAGTCATAAGCAAACCTCCATTCCATACCACCACCGCATAGTCATAAATATCATAATCCATTTCATCCATGTGGTCATACTAGTAGTATCATATTGGTGCCCCTGATTACGCAATAAAGGTAAAGTTTGCTAATTAATGGTTCAAAAACCTCTTTGAAAAATGATCAATAAAAATACTATTCATTCAAATGGTTCAAAATCTCTTGTCAACCATCTTAGCAATTTTCTCCGAACAATAAACGCAACCATTCCCAATTAATGGTTCAAAAACCTCTTTGAACAATGATCAATAAAGAATACCATTCATTCAAATGGTTCAAAATCTCTTTGAACAACGATCAATAAAGCAACACCATTCATTCAAATGGTTCAAAACCTCTTTGAACAATGATCAATAAAAATACCATTCATTCAAATGGTTTAAAATCTCTTTGAACAACAATCAATAAAGCAACACCATTCATTCAAATGGCTCAAAAACCTCTTTGAACAATGATCAATAAAGCAACACCATTCATTCAAATGGTTCAAAATCTCTTTGAACAACAATCAATAAAGCAACACCATTCATTCAAATGGTTCAAAATCCCTTTGAACAACAATCAATAAAGCAACACAATTCATTCAAATGATTCAAAAATCTCTTTGAACAATGATTAATAAAGCAACACCCTTCATTCATTTGCATTCATTCATAACATATTTATTTCATAACATGTATACAAAAAAAATAATAATGATTTGAACAATCAATCATTACACATTTGCATAAACAATAACAAAACAACTTGGGGGAGTTCAAGGTCTCACACCTTCCCCATCAATAACATCAAACAATCAATCAAACAACTTGGGGGGACTCAAGGTCTCACACCTACCCCAACAATCACATTAAACATTAACATTTCAAATAATCAAATTCAAAAAGCTCCAATGGAATCAAATCCTTTGGTCAAATCAATCCAAAATGCTCCAAAGGTACTCAAATTCCTTTGGTCAAAAAAAAAAACATCTTGTGCTTTCTTTCCATTTCAAAAACATCAAACACCAAAAATATTTCCATACATATTTTGTCTTACAAAACCATAAAAAAAAAAAAAAAACATTGCCATGAATCTTTTGTCATATAAAACATAAAATACCAAAAACATTTCCATGCATCTTTTTGTCATACAAAAACAAAAAAAACAAAAAAAAAAACACAAAACAATCATGCATTCTCAAAAAAAAAAACAAAAAAAAAACAAAAAAAACTCCAAAGATATCTCAATTCCTTTGGTCAAAAACAAATTCAACAGGCTCTTGAAAGAATAGAAGTGTTCTCATCTCAACTCCCTAAGAAGGCCATGAGGCTGGACTGCTCCAAGGGATAGAGGTGTACATTTCCTTCTTCCACTTAGCCTCAAGTGATCCTCGTATATAGTAACTTATCTTATATACTTAGCGGTTGCAGCGACTAGCAATCCATGCAATCCGGTAGGATGGATAAATTACCATAAGGCCCTTGAAAAGTGATTCACCTCATGCAAAAACTGAATTGTTATCATCTCAATTCCCTAAGAAAGCCATACGGCTGGACTGCTCCAAGGGATAGAAGTGCACAATTATCAACAATGGTCAAAATCATAGTTGAAACAAAAACAAAAACATTTATTTCATTCCAACCATTATCATTTGTTTCATCACTTTCATCATTTCATATCTTCTCCATTGACTCATCTCTTGAAGGGAAAGACAAAATCAACAAATTCAGTTTCATAATCAAAGTCAACACTCAAAACACTCAATCATGCAAATTACGCTCATTAAAATGAGCATATTTTCCATGATTGGGGCAACACAAGTTGACTTTTATTTGTGACCATCTTACACAACTCCCCTTCAAATGCAAATGGCTACAAAAATATTGCAAAACCCTCCAAATAATCATCTCACATCATCATCATCTCAAGTGAACCTTCTACCTAGTGATTTACTCTAGACACCTAGCGGTTGCAGCGATTGGTTGTCCATGCAATCCGGTAGGATGAATAAATTACCATAAGGACACTTATTCAAAATCATTCCACATCATCATGTTTGAAATTAAATCAGGTTGATCCTTCAATTTTTGAGTGACTTGCGTTCAAGCAGATTTGTCCAAGGTTGTCATTGACGCCTACTCCGTGGGGTTACAAAACATGGAAAACTTATACTTCATCATTTTGCATTAAGGAATTGCTAACGAGTCACTAGGACAACGAGCTCCTAGGGTGATTGGTTCCTTTACTTCATCATCTTGCATGTCAATCAAACCAAAAGGTAAATTTACGACAACATAAGTCCACCCCAAACTTGGGGCATCCAACTTGATATTGATTTTCAATATTTATATCAATCACATCATGCATTTTTACAAACAACATCAAAATCATCATCATCATCATCATTTAGTGAACCTTGTATCTAGTGGATTACCCTATACACCTAGCGGTTGCAGCGACTAGCAATCCATGCAATCCGGTCGGATGGGTAGCTCACCATAAGGAAACTCATTCAAACATTCAACATCAAATCACTATGGTATTAAATCAGCTAGGTCCCTAAATATTTGAGCTTAGATGTGTTCAAAACAGATTTGCACAAGGTTATCCTTCAACCCCTTTCGTTGGGTCAAAAGTGGAAAACAACAAAAAACAATTTGGTAATAATCAAAAATCACTCGAGTATCAAATTCTCAAATGACTGGTTCCTTGAACCCATCATTTGGAAGGAATTGCTAAAGTCACAGTGGAACAAGAACTCCAAATGTGGTCAAAGATTTTACCACACATTTTGCACATCAATGAAACCAAAGGTAAATTTGCAAAAACACAAACAATCCCAAACTTGGGGCATCAAGTTGATCAAAATAACATACATTTGCATCACATCCACATCATTCAATCAACCACCTCCTTTCATCATCCACATTTGGTCAATTGGCTCATGGGTTTCATCCTTTACCCATTTTCCAATTGAGGGGGTAAGCAAACAAATCAAAGTTTTCAAAAAAAAGTCATTCATTCTTTACGTCGAGAAGATTTGAGTCCATTCCTCCATAAAATAAAACCACGTGTCTTTTATTTTTGCACCACATTGTGTTTCACACAATGCGGTACAAAAAGGGGCATCTATAGACACTAAAATCTAGGCACTTGCATTACACATCACAATTCTGCATAATAATATATGCCTAGGTCTAAACTTAGGCATATAATTCTTGCACATTATTCATTGGCATTACACACCACAATTCTGCATAATAATATATGCCTAAGTCTAAACTTAGGCATATAATTCCTGCACATTATTCATCCACATTGCACATTTCAGTTTTGCATAACATTATGTGCCTAAGTTTTGACTTAGGCATAAAATCCTGCACATAATTGTATTTTCTAGATTTTATTAAATCTAGAAAATATCCTCCTAGGATACCCTCTCTCCTCACTTGACATGTGTCTTGGCCACATCACCATCACTCCTTTGCCACCTCTCATACACCCTTGTCCCCTTTGTCCCTTCACATGGGGCAACCCTCCACATTTCACTCCACTTGCACCTACCCACTTGCCACATCTCACACCTCACTCCACATTTCACTCCACTTGCACTTACCCACTTGCCACATCTCACACCTCACTCCACACATCACTCCACTTGCACCTACCCACTTGCCACATCTCCCCAGTTAAGTGAGACACTTCCAGTGACTCACTGCAACTATCTAGGATAGGTGGCTATCCAGTCCTTGCCACTTGGCAGTCCTAGATTGCCACCTATCCTTCCCTCCAAAACCCTCAAAGGCCTATAAAGGCACCATCACATGTCCAAGAAAGAGAGAGGAGAAAATGCTAATGTTATGCTGCCCGGATTGTGTTGTGGAAGTCATACTCATTGTTTGTTTTCTTCTATCCATATTCATTTACATTAGTCATTTTATATTTACATTTTATCATTATCATTGTGATAGGTGCTACTAAACCCTTGTCCATTTCCATGTGTGCAGATTTCAGGTTCAACAAGCTCAAAGCTCATCATGGTGGTCACGACAAACCCACCTTCCACATTGTTGTAGCATGAAGGAGATTGAAAGACACCATCATTTGATTGTAAAAGGGATCACCCCTTTGGCACATTTGTATTGTGAAATGCACCCTACAAAGGGTCAAATTGTATCACAAACTCATTTTACGAAATAAATGCAATGTTTCATTTTTAATTCAATGGTGTTACTTTTTATGCATACACAAATAAAGGGTAAAAAAAAGTGTGTTTGCGTTCGCCCTGTTTGAGGGGAGAATGTCCTGTTTTCCCCTCCCTTGGGCGAATGAGCTTCAAGCTTGGAATGTTATTATGTTCGTCCGATGGCCAAGAGCAATCATGTTCACCCTGATTGAGGGGTAAACGTCCTTTTCGTCCCTACCATAGGTGAACGTACCTTTGAGATAAATGCATTCACATTCACCCCGATTGAGGGGCGAACGTCCTATTCGCCCCTCCCATGGGCGAACACATTTTAAAAGAAAGTCGCATGGGCATGTGGAAGAATGTATAGTCGAGCAAAGCTAATTTTTACTAGAGGGCGAATACAGTTTGGGCAAAGATAATTATAGTCAAGATTTCAAAACGCCGATTTGAAGCATTAAATAATGGTGGTAGTGAGTAACTCAAATCATGGATACCGAGAAGAAAAGAAGTTGTATGAGAAGAATAAGAGTATTTTCATGATTTTCAAGGTGTAGAGATGATTCCAAGGTATTCAATTTTTTTCAAATTATCTGTGTATCGATGCCCAAGTTGTTGGTTTCTTGGGAATTATTCCTTGAAATATAGATCGTTGTCATGGATGAATGAATTTTCAATGATTCCAAGGAGGAATTTCCTCATTCTTATTTTTGATCTGCGATTATTTTATTCTCTAGTGCATTTAATAAAAGAGGTGAAATATTCTATAAATACTAATCAAATTTCCATTGTAAAAGGAGGTTGGACATTCTGCAGGAAAACTACTTAAGTTATTTGCATCAATAGAAGAGACTTGGCTTCTGAATTTGCAAGTATTCTCATGTGTGTGTGTGGTTTCATTCTAATTTCAAGCATTTTTGTTTATGCTCATGTTCCTGACGTTGAGTTTAAAATTCTATCTTTGGATTTAAAACATTTATGGTGAGTGAGTGGAGTTTTGGAATGCAATCTGGAGGTTATCTCTACTGAGGTATAAGTGAAATTATGTTGCCTTCTTCTTGTTACATGCTATCATAAACTTAGTATAATTCTTGTTGCTAGTCTACCCCAAATCCTACATTTTGGTCTGTGGCTATATTTCCCATTTCTTTCTGTATTTTCTAATTTCTTTCTTGCATCCCTAGTCTTCAACCAGTGTAGAATTTAGTTTGGGAACCAACCCTATCTGGAGATTGGCACGGAGGACATTTCTTTCCTCTAGCCTTTCAATGTTGGCCATATCTAGGGTGCATAAATGCAGTGTTTTTTGATTAGGTAGATATTTGACCAATAGGAAATAATTGAGTGAAGATTTTAAGAAATATTGTTGCTATCTAACATTGAAATTGGCAAAGAGGATTTGATTGTGATTGATACATGTTTTGAAGACATATCTCCATCAAGACAAAAGGTATGGGCACATCTTCCTTATGTGCATGAGTTGTGTTAGTGAAAGATCATGAGTATCATTGTTATGTGAATTTGAGAACTATATTAAGCTAGGGTTTGTGAAAGATCATGAGTATCATTGTTATGTGAATTTAGAATTATTTTGATTCAAGGTTTGAGTTCCATAGTGTGAGTTGTTGGAAGTGTAGTGAAACACTTGGTTAGGGTTTGAAACCAAGTTGTGTTTCATTGAATGAATGGTTGAGTGAAGTTGGATGAGCATTATTGATTGAATGCATTGGATATATAGTTCAAGTTCTGTGAAACAAATTTTTTTTTATTTTGAATTGATTTGAAAGAGATTTTGGAAGTTATTGAGTGTTTTGTGAGTGTGAAACATATTTATTCTCTAATAATTATCTATATGTTTCTGTGATTAAACAAGATCTGAGTGAAACTTATTTTATGATATTGAAGAGGTTTTTTTGTAAGAGATTAAGTTGGGTTTTATATACAATTTTTGCAATTGATTTTGAATAAGCTTTTGTGAAAGCTAGTGGACAGATTTGAGTAAGTCCTAGAGGGGACTTAAGGATAGAGTTAAGCAAGTTTTGTGAAAGCTTGTGAGAAGATTTGAGTAAGTCCTAGAGGGGACTTAAGGATAGAGTTGAGTAAGCTTTTGTGAAAGCTTAAGGATAGATTTGTATGAGATTTTGTGGAAGCTTACAAGCAGATTAGAGGTAAGTCTTGGTGAAGAATTGTTGAGGAGATTTGAGGTAAGTCTTAGAAAAGACTTGTTAAGCAGATTGGACAAGTTCTAGATAGGACTTGTTGAGCAGCTTTAAGGAAAGTCCTAGTGAAGACTTGTTGAGAATATTGAGCAAGTTCTTGAGAGGACTTATGGACAGACTTGAGGCAAGTCTTTGAGAAGACTTGAGAGTATAGTTGATTTATTGATTTATTCAAGCTTTGAGTTAAGTCTTTGGGCAGATCAAGCAGAGTTTATTTGTGATTGGATAAAGCTTTGTGTTAAGGCTTGAAAATAGATTTGAGGATAGATTTTTCTATAGATTTGAGGGTAGATTTATGCCAGACCAGAGATATACTTGTGATCATATTTGTGCTAGACCAAAGAATAGTGTTTAGTGTATATTTGAGATAGAGATTGAGCAAAGCTAAGAGTAAAATTTGGAGGTGATAGAGAATAGGATAGTAGTCTCCAGTGGATAGAGATACATTATCCAAGTTAGTGAGGATAGAGGTCTTCAGTGGAGAGATATCCATAATCCAGTGTAGTGGAAGTAGTAGTCTTCTAGAGGATCACCAACCAAAGAAAAGGAGAAGAAGTTCTCTTATGGATAGAGATCCATGAACCAACTAATGGGATTGGTGTCTCCTGTGGATAGAGATCCATGAAAATGATTAGGGGATTGGTGTCTCATTTGGATAGAGGTCCATAAACAATAATAGGGAAGGATTCCCAAGAGATTTGTTGAGAAAATTTTAGTGAAATATTTTCTCTGTGGAGTAGCCCACATTGGGTGAACCACATAAAATTGGTGTCTCTATTGTGTGTGATGATTTTTGCATTGCTTTAATTATTGATATTGATATTTCCATTGATTATATTGAATAATATTGTTTGGGAAAGAAAAGTCACCCCCTCTTAGTATAATCTTGTGTTCTTCAAAACACTTGCATCTCCAAAAATGGCATGAAAGGGACTAGAATATATGCATAGTATGACTCAAAGTAATAAGAGGATATGGCTATGAGAGGGGAGACAAAAATAATAGAATAAATGGAAGAACCAGGCTTAGCTGTAGTTAAAATCACTTTTGGAGGAACTTGCATACTTATAATTGCAGTAGACGTAGTGATAGAAATGGAGGGTGAAGGATGCAAAAATAGATTTGGTCCTAATGCAAATGAACTAAAAGAAAGGGAGGCCAAAGAGAGGGGAAGAGAAGAAGGAGCAGTAGTGACTTGCAAATGGGAGGAAGGGAGTGAAATAGAAATAGAAGGCATACCAAATAGAGGAGCAACAAACTAGGGACTGAAGGAAATGAACTAGCAACCACTACTTGCTCTTGAGTGGAAGAATAGGGAAGAGAAAATGTACCTTTAGGTGTAGGTGCCATGTGACCCAGTGATGGAAGTGACTATGTAATAGGTTCTTCTTGTTTATTCTCCACTTCTACCTCAAGGTTTACGATATCCACCTACTGGTCCAACGATTGCTCGTAAATTAATGGAAACTCTTGGACAACTTCAACCTAAGTAGCTGACATCAATGAAGGAGGATTTACTACAATAGTAGCAACTGTAACTACAACCATGAAAACTATAGTAGTTTATGAATAAATAGAACTAGTCCTCAACTTCTTTGTAGCCCTCAAGAAAGGAAAAGCCTCTTGTATGCTTTGCTTCTTCAAAGGAAGTGTCTAATATATATTCTACTTTTCCCACTATGACCTCCTTTTAAATACATATTTTTGCTCTTATTCCTTAGGTGTCGTCTCCTCAACTACCGAGTGCTCTTCTTTAGTCATACTTCCTTCACTATCAGACTTTTGAAAAATTTGAGGCACGACCTTGGGAAAAGTGATGAATTGATAGACATTAAAAAATTCATCATATGCCTCTGAAAATGGTTCACCCATATTCATTCTATAAGTTGATGTAATTTTCCCTCTATGGAACCGCATAATCCACAAGTTCATGATTTTCTCTTCTAACCACATGGGTTGGTGTTCTTTCACTTGATCAAATAGCCCTGACGAAGGAATTTTACCTATGTGCAATGTGGGGTTGTATTCAGCTTCTTGCTCATAAAAGTCATGCCATGGTGGAAGTGAAATCATGGCTTCAACATGCCACTCCAAATCATGCCCATAAAAATTGTTGTGATTTTCTTCGATATCTAGGCATGGGCAGCAATGAAAATGCTTTGCCTTAATTATTTCTAAAAATTTACCCAATGGGTCATATCTCCATCATTGTGGCAGTTCCACCAGACCTAGGTCTTGAAGAGCCTCCATGAGCAATCTATTTTGGCCAACCTGGTTCACCTCTATGCTGTCGAACTTGAATGGCATCGTGCACATTGTTCTTTTACCACACCTTGCTCCATAAAAATCATTAGTATAATCTATCTGGCACACCACCTCCATGGTGAAAACATGCTCGGTGGTAAAATATGGAAGTAGGAATGGCTTACCTATGAAGCCATAAATTCTCACAACCATACCTTGAGTTAGCAAAAATATGTCACCCTTCTTAGCTATGACAACCGCCTTCTTCATTGCCCATGGCACTCTTTAATTCTTGCTATAAATTAACTCAATTGCAGGCCCCAAAAATAATTTATTAAAACTATATAATGACTCCCTCATTAATAAAGTGGGAGTCCACATATAAATTGGAAAAATCTCATTCTCCTCATCAACTTGTTTAATTGCAATAAACAAAAAATGTTGATGTAAATGGAAGAAGAAATACCAGATGAGGAAGGATGTATGCTTGAATGAAGTCGCCTCTTCGATATTCATTTTCTCCAACTGAATATGCATTTTTTGATATATGAAATTGGCCCAATCAAAATAAATTAGGTTGGTATCCCATTTCTCATTGTTGTTGGAGCGTAAAACTCCACCTAAGATATACACTATGCTAGCATCGCTTACCACTTATGAATCGTAGAATCTATGGAAAGACCAGCAACCCATGCCAACATAGAAAATAAGTCTAGGCTCTTGAATTCTAATAAAGGCTTCGGTATATTTGGCAACTACCCTAGCTATGATTCTTTAATTAATTGCGCCTCCATGAACTGGCACATTGTTATAGTGGACACATATCTATCTTCTTGCTCATTGATGTGCAACTTCTTGAAAATCATGTTAGAAGGGGGTTTTAACCCATAGGCAAATGCTTCCCTCACTTCATCGGCTGAGATAGAGAAAAGCACCTCCCCATTCACTTTTTGAACCACCCTGGTAGCTGGGTTATAAAATTTGGCAATCAATTTTACCAACTCTGGGCAAGGGTGTACGGGCATACACAGATACCAAAATAACTACACATAAAATGACATAGTCAAAGGGCTCTCTAGTGTCAATCCTTGCTTTACTATGAATTCCACATCTTGTCAAAGCTTCACCACGCCCTTATTGGTGATCATGTAGTCCCCGACCTCTGCCATGGTGTCAAAGTACGGGTCTAAATCCACATTTTCATTTCTATGAGATTTCTTGGATTTTGTCCCACCTTCTGCTCTCTTCTTTAACTATTTGGGCTCTACGGTCTCTTTCACTTCTTTGATTTTCTTACCCATTATGTAGATTCTATAAATCTGACAATCCTAAAGACGCTCTGCAATTTCTACAACCAAAAGCTCGAAAATGCACTGATAGAAAATTTAAAATTTTAATTTTTGAGAAATTTTACCTGTGCTCTATTTATAGATGGAGCTCTCAACCACTAGAGTAAATGCAGTACTTTGTCTTGGAGAATTTGGGAGGGCGCACACCTCATTTCACTCGACTAGCACTATTCTTGATGCTTTAACAATAACTGATTGTTATTCACCACAAAATTATTTTTGAAAAGTGTGCCCTTCTTGCCGCATCATACCTTCGAAAAACATGCCCTGGCTACTAAAACTACTTCAAAAAAATAAATTTGCCACCTATGGACCAATGGGCATCCTTGCTTTCATCGATGTGAGATTTCAGCTCCCGAGAAGGCCAAAATGTCTCCCAACGCAAATTCGAGTGCACGTTTTGAATTAAATGCTCCAAAAATGCATCTCGATGTCCATGAACACTTTCTAGAAATTCACCATGTACCAGCGGGCGAAATCACCTTGAGAGGGCGCTCCAAAAATATGAGAAAATTTTGATTAGCACTAAAAAAATCGTCACATGCCCAAAAAGCAATGGAGGGGCGAAAGCACTTTGATGGCGCACTTGATCTCTTCTTCTCTTGCTCCGAAACACCTTCAACCTGTTTGATTTAATTCCATGGCAAACCCTCCTTTTAAAATAATTCTTTGCTTTTCTTTTTTGCCCCATATTTAGAAAAAGCATCTTTTTAAATATTTTTTAACTGGAGCTTTTTGATTTTCTTTTTCTTCTTCCTTTTTTTTTTTTTGTGCCATATTAAGAAAAGAAAATCAATTTTAAAAAACTTCAATTCTTTGCTTTTTCCCCAAAGCTTTTTCTTTTTATTTCGCTCCACTTCTAATTTCATTGAAACCTCTTATATGTATTTGTTTAAAATGCCGGAGCGTGCCCCCATGCTTTTAGAACATTTTCATCACTTTGCCTTCATGAGGGGTGAAAGAATAGGAGCTTCGCCCTCTCATAGGGTATAAATGCAGTTTGACTATTCCTCTTTTTTAACTGACGATGTGTTTGTTATCATAAACCATGTTTTCTTCGATGAAAGGTGTGGAATATTTTAGCTCAAAATCTAGGGTGAAATACTTTTTAAAACATTTCCTTTTAAATTGAATGGTGCAGGTGCTACGATTAACATTTTAAATCTTCATAATATACTTTCACCCCAATGAGGGGTGAACGGGAGTTTCACCCCTCATTTGGGGTGAAAGCCCTTTTGATCGCTTTCATCATGGTGACTTGGTGCTTCCATATAGTCTTCCCCTCTCTCTTTTCTTTAAAACATGTGTTCGCCCCCATTGGGAGGCGAATGGGGTTTTCGCCCCTTCCTCGAGGTGAAAGTGTTTTCCATTTACCACACTCCATGCTTTTGAAATTGGGCCCTACGGATTTATATTTCAAGCTTTGATTTCTTAATTGAGGCAATTACTTCTCCGCTCTTATACTTTCGCTAGGTGCCCCCGGACATTTTCCCTAAAATATTTTTCTTTTTAACTTGAAGACTTGCAAAGTAAAGCAACCTTTTAACTTTGGAGCTTTCAAACCTACTAAAAACTTTTCAATACAACAATTAATTCTGCACAAAACTCGTAATATGTCCCCAAGGAAATGTTTTGGGGTGAAATTGATTTTCAAAGAGAGAAAATTTTTTCAAAGCAAAGTTTTCTTTGAGGAAAGCCTAGCATCTTCTAGTAGAGTCCACCTCATACTTCTCCTCCTCTTATCTTTTTATATATATTTTATAAAGCAATAAAATACTTGTAAATAAAATTTGTACATATTTACACACTTGTACCTCTTGATTACATCATTGAAAATAGGCCTTCAGATGAAGACCATTAACTAGAATCGATAGATCCCAACCATCCATATCTTGAAGATGATATGCGTTCACCGAATTTACCCCAAAAACATGAAATGGACCTTCCCAGATCGCATCAAACTTGTGGTGCTTCCCTGGCTTGGCTTTGTTCTCGTTCCACTTGAGGACTAGATCTCCCACCTAAAACTTGTGTTTTGTTGTCTTTTTTCCAAACCACTTTTGCATCATTTTTGCATGTTCGGTGAAAGCCTCATATGCCTTTTCTCTCTCCTCTTCTAGTTGTAGCAATTGAGCCAACCTTGCACTCATGGGATCAAATTCATCATCTTCATCTTTGAACAATTGCAATGTTTGGAGGATAGGGAGCTCGATATGAGTGGGTAACACTACCTCTTTTCCATACACCAGGGAGTAAGGAGAGGCTTTGATAGACTTCTTAAATTGATATACGGTCTACCCACAGAGCTTGGTTTAACAATAGGTGCCAGCTTCTTTTATTGCTACCAAGCATCCTTTTCAAGATCCGAAGCAAATTTTTGTTTGTGGATTCGACCAGACCATTTCCTTGTGGGTAATAATTGGAAGAAGGTCTTTAGATAAATCCCATACTTTCTTGCAAATTTAGTGATATTTATCCCTATGAATGGAGTCCTGTTATCTGTTACAATGGCATCTAGAACACCAAAATGGGTAATTAGTCCCTCAAGGAAGGAGATGACTGTAGCCTGATCTACTTTTTTGGTCGGAATGGCCTCTACCCACCTGGTAAAATAATTAGTCATTGTCAAGATATATTTATGCTCGATGGAGGAATGAGGATCAATAACTCCAATGAAATCCAAGCCCCACTACTAAAATGGGGCTTCTACCTAGATTGGATGCAAAGGCAGAGATGCTTTCTTATTCCTGCCAACATACCGCTGATAGTTATCGCAACTTTGGCTCACCTTGTGTGCATCTACGAAAAGAGTAGGCCAAAAATACCTAGCTTGGATGATCTTCAAGGCCATAGGCCTTCCTACATAATGTCCACCGGATAAGCCAAAGTGGAACTCCTCCAAGATTTTTTGCTTCTCTAACTCTTTCACACATATGAGGAGTACTCCATCTATATTCTTATGGAACAGCCCGCTTGGCAACAGGACATACCTAAGCACTTGTAGTCTGAATCTTCGACACTATGAAGCATCAAGATGTGATGGACATTTCCTAGATGTAAAGAATTCAACAAGGTCCTCTGTCCAATCATGATCACCTATAGCTCGATTCACAAAGTTACTTTCATTGATAACCTCATCCTATACTGGAGTCAGTGATCCAGAAGCTATGCTTTTGGCCAATTCTTGACAGAGTGCCCAACCACAAACCAACTTAGTGGGTCGGATCTCCACATCGTATTCCTGGATCTTTGAGACCCAACCTGCTCTCTTGTCACCTAATTCTCCTTGAAGAATGAAATTTCTAACATCTGGATGAATAACGTAGATGACTATCTTGCTCTGTGAAATGAAATATCAAAATTTCTTTAGGGATTTCATGATCGCATACACCTACTTCTCGATGAAGTTATATTTCTCTTGGTGTGGCACAATGACTTGGCTTAGAAAAGAAATCAATTTCTCATCCCCATCATCTTGCTTTTGAGTGAGGACCACAACATAACTCTCCTGTTCTCCTACTATGTAAAGGATGAAATATTTTGAATAATCTAGATTAATCAATACTGGAGCTTGGGTGATTCTCTCCTTGATTTCTTGGAAAGCCTATCTCCTTACTTTTGTCCACTTGAAGTCTGCATTCTTCTTCAGAATTTTAGTCATTGGCTTTACTACTTGAGTGAAATCAGCAATGAATTTTCGAATGAAGTTGATCTAGCCAAAGAATGACTGTAGGTCCTTCTTGTTAACTAGTAGTGGCAACTTCAAAAGAGCTTCAGCTCTCGTAGGATCAATCGCTAGTCCTTCTTGTGAAATCACATGTCCTAAGAGTTTTCCCTCTTTGACAGCGAAAATGGATTTCTTCGGGTTAATGGAAATTCCAAATTCCTAACATTTTTTGAACACTTGTCTCAGATGAGAGACATGCTCTTCCCTACGATGTGAGAAAATAGTCATGTCATCAAGGTAAATTACAATAATCTGATTCAACAACTCATCGAAAGCGATGTCCATAGCTCTCTGAAAGGTGGCACCAGCATTGGAAATACCAAATGGCATTCTCTGATAGGTGAAAGTGCCCCATTTTGTAGTAAATTTTGTTTTGTGTTGGTCCTCATCCTTCACCCAGATCTAGTTGTAGCCAAAAAAACCATCAAGCAATGAAAATCTCTATGCTCTAGTGACTACATGCAGAATCTGGTCAATCTATGGTAAAGGATAGTGATATTTCAAGGATGCTTGGTTCAGATTTCGAAAGTCCATGCACAAGAGAATATCTCCATTTTTCTTCTGAACTGGAACCAAGTTCGCCACCCATGTTGAGTGTTTGATAGGATAAATTATTTTTGCCTCCAACATTTTTAGCAACTCTGCTTTCATAAGCACTTCAATTTTTGGGTTGATAGGCCATTGTTTCTACCAAAAAGGCTTCACCCCTTCCTAAAATTCAATGGTGTGTTGGATCACATTCTTTTCATATCCTTTTAGATCATGATAGCTCCAAGCGATGATGTCTAGAAACTCATAACATAGATTTTTAATATCTTCAAGCTCTTCCGACGTACAGTTTGTTCTGACTTTGATAATCTTCTCAGGCTCCAACTGCATTTCCTTGTATTCCTTCGCATCCACCTTGATTTTATGTTTCTCTACCCTGTCATTTTGATCGAACAAGCTCTCAAGTGAAATCAGTCCCCTAGGAATGTGATTGTTCTTCAATTGAATCATTCCTTCCATTCCTCCTTGATGAGTATTCTTTCTTCTATGCTTGCAGCTTCCTTAATAAAAAAATTGATTATTTGTTCATCATTGTCGAACACTTGCCAATAAAGGTTTTTATCAGGGACCGAGGGTCTATAAATTACCCTCACAGTCTTGGGTCTCCTGACTACTTGCTCTACGGGAGAGAAATTAGCACCAAGGGAAGCTAAGATATCTGCATGTTTGTTCTTCTCCTGCAAAATCGCCTGAATATTCAATGTTGTAAAGGACTCAAACAAATCCCATACCTTGTTATGGTAGGCCTTTAAATAGTGCTGCTTTGACACACATTTGTTTGTAGTCTGGTTGACGATGAGCTCAAAATCTCCAAAAATTTGCAACTATTTGATTCCCAACTTCTTTGCTTTCTTTAGACCAAGGCATAATGCTTCATATTTAGTGATATTATTCGTGCAGCTCCAAGTTAACCAATATGAATAGGTTTTATGCAACCTTGTAGGAGAAAAAAGAATAATTCTGGCTCCTACACCATTCTTGCACCTTGCACCATCAAAATACAACTTCCATAGCTGATCAGAGATAGGGTCTGAGAAATCAAAAACTTCTTTTTCAATCTGCTTAGGTTTAGTTATGGTATAACAACCAATATCGGTTTCTACCATTGCATTGAAATCCATCAATGAAAACTCATCCTCAAGGTAGAGCTCACCAAGAGCTTCCTCCATCAAGTCCACTTCTTGCACTTCCTTTGTCATCATGTTGATTGCACCAGTGGTCTTTTCTTCTTCCTCTAATTTCTCTATATGAAAAGTGGATGGCTTTTCATTATAGATGTGGATTCTTCTTCCCTTGAATGGGATATCCAAATGTGAATAATCCAAGGAAATATATCCTCCTAGTTTTGCTATGAATTCCCTCGAAAGACACATGCTAAAGTATGGTTCCAAGTCAACCACCACTACTTCTTGGATGACAGTGATTTGTGGCATGTTATGCAAAATGATAGGAATATCTTTGATTACTCCCACTATTTTGACTGGGGTCCCATCCAACTGTAATACACCTGGACTACTTGTATATTCCATCCCCATGACTTCACATACTACCTTCGGCATGACAATAGTCATAGCACCAAATTCAATCATACAATTATGCACGATCCACCCTTCCATTCTGAGACAAATAGAATGGAGGTGGTATGTTCTTTCCAATGGTAGAGGTCGGTAGTGTATGTGCTAACACTATTTGGTAAAGGCTTTTATTTTTATCTTTTGTAGACTTGAGAGACTCTTGCAACAAGTCAACTTGTCCAGGTAACTATAGTGCATCATATAAACTTACCTTTGTAGGGATCTTCTTCATTTCCTCAACAATATTGTAGTTAGAAGTACCAAGAACCTTTTCTTCTATAGTCGGCTCATACTTGTTTTGATACTGTTGAGTAGCTTCCACCCTTTGTCGCTTAGTCAATGATGGGTATTTGAGGGACTCTTTGGCTTGTTCTTTTGCCTCCATTTGCACTTGAGTGGATGTGGAGTTGATGCCTTAGTCTACAACTTCTCTTAAGCTTACTTGGGAAATAGATCATTCAACAAGATAGAATATTGTTGTTTTGTTTTTGTGCTAGGTGCTTTTGCTTGTGGTTGTACCTTTTCATTTTGTACCCTTTTTCATCAAGAACTTTCAAAGACTCCAATTCTGCTAGATCAACCATCACCAGCTTCTTTCTAGCCCTCATAAGTACTAAAACCTGCTTTTAGGAAGGGACCATAAAATTATGATAAGCTTCCATTATCATATTGACTTATCCACCAAAATAACTTTCTACTAATATCTATACATAGTTTAAATTAACCATGCATATTTCTTCTCCATGGAGATCATTACAGGTAGAGCACCAGTATGCTCTTTTTGATGTACTAGTTTCTTCATTTACCAATATAGTTGTGTTCCTCTTAGAGCCCTTTCTAGTGGTCAGTTTCTCCTTAGAAATCAGTGACGTTTGAAACAATACCAATACAAAAAATTCCCTCTGAGTGAAAACACAAGTAATCTCACCATAATATAATCGTCTGTGATGCCATGGATTATCGCCAAAGAGGCCACATCTTGGATATGCTCATAAGTAGTTTTACTAGTACCATCATAGGTAGGCAAAGCCTTCAACACTCCTTGAGGAATTGGATTTTGTGCTTGTAAATTTAGAGCTCCTGAGCTATTCCATGTTGGAAACTACCTTGGTGGTTATGGTTGTTGTGGTGGTGGGTTCTAATCCATTTGAACTAGTGTGTGAGGTTTAGGATGTGGGATGCTAGTAGCAATACTAGTTGGACTTGAAGGAATGAAAAACACACTAGCTAACTATGAAGATGTTGCAACTGACATATGAGGTGTGGTAATTAATCTAGAATATTCTCCTAATTTTTGGATGCTGAGTTCGAAAAACTCAATCAAATTTTTAGAATTTTTGGCCTTTGATCTTGTGATCATGAAGCAAAGCTTTCACCAAATTTATGTTCGGAGGCTTCTGGGTATAGCTAAGTCACCAGATGTTCTAACTATACAACATGAAGGTTAACATCAAACATCAATACTTTTGAAAGTGGAACTTTTGAAAGTCCCATCGAGCATGCCAAAAACTATTGGTCAAATATCTACCTAAAATACAAACATACATTTGTGTGCCCTAGACACGGCCAACATTGAAAGGTAAAATAAAATAAATTTCCTCCATGCCAATATCTAGAGAGGGTTGGATCCCTTACTAATCCTACATAGGTTTAAGTCTAGATTTATAGGAAATAAATTGAAAATAACTAAAAGAAATGGGAAATATAGCCATAGGCTAAAGATGTAGGATTGGGGATAAACTAGTAGCAAGAATTCCAACCAAGTGTTATAGCAGCATATAATATAAAGGAGGCAAGAAAATTCACTTACAGTTCTTTGGAGACAACTTCCAGAATCACATTCCAGTACTCACACTCTCACCAGTAGTGCCCAAATCTAGATGAAGAATTTGCACTTAGCAACAGATAACATACATGAATATAAAATAGAAATGCTTGAACATAAAGAAATCACACATAAATATTGTTTGCAAAATTAGAAGACAAACTCCTATTTATGCAGAAAACTTGAATAGTTGTCTATCCTCCATTTATATTGAACATGCCTAGTATTTATAGAGGTTTTCACCTCTGTCTATATAATACACAAAAGACAAATGTTTACAAATCAGGAACCTTTGTGAAAAAATTCTTCCTTGGAATTTTTGAAAATCTCCCTTTGGTGATAGAGATCTAGCTTTTAAGGGGAAATTCCTAGGAAATCAATGAATTCGGATGTCGGTACACTGAAAACTACTAAGACGATCCTTGAATTGATACCTCCATTCTTCATTGGAAATATACCTTTGTTTGGGATGTCTTGCAACTCATGAAAATTACTCAGTGATTTTAAACTTGTAGTGCTTTCAAAAAGAAATTAGCAATAGTAATCACTTTTTAACCCAATCATTAAATTATTATCATTCATCTGATCTAAGCACCTTTGAAAAAATATCTATTGATGCTTAAAATTGAATTCACCCAAAATTGAGTGATGAGTGAAATTATTTTCTTTAACTTCCATTATCTTCTCCCTACTTGCACTTATTGGTGGAGAGGGCACCCACAAAAACACCCATTGCAATTCTCATAATATTACGCTCAATGTACAGCCCAAGACCTTACCCAATTTAAATTTCTTTGCACTACATTATTTCCTTGTCATGGCAAGTAGTCAACTTGGGGATAACCTGGGTAAAAGTAGCTTATCATACACATTTGGACTTATACTTGAAGCTTCGAACCATCTTCATATTATTTTAACTCTTAAAGGGGATATTGAAAGCTTTACCTTCCTCCTAGAGTGAAAGCACATCATACAAGATGTCTTTCTCCTTAAAATATACGTTCACCCCCAAAAGAGGTGAAAGAAACTATCGCCTTTCACCTTGGGCGAATGTAGCTTCGACTTCCTTTTTAATGCTTGCTTTTTAAAACTCATTAGAAGTGTAGACAAAAAAAAATATTAGTGCATTCGTGCGCCCATTTTATGTATTTTCACCTCTAGGAGGGGCGAATGGGATTTTTGCCCCTCACCTAGGTGAAATCATTGCCATTTTATTATGCATGCCAATGTGGGGCCCATAGATTCTATTTTTAGATGCATTCACCTAAAGAGAGGGTGCAAGGTGTTTTCGCCCTTCCCTTGGGGTAAGCAAAAATTTGACTTGTCAGTGCCATCTTGGTGCCTTGATAAATTTTCCTTAGTGTTCACCCGAACTTACTATTGTTGAGATTTCACCCCAGGGAGGGGCGAAAGGGAGTTTCACCCCTCAACTGAGGTGAAAGTCCATTTGACTAGTCAACATGCTGACTGGGCACATTATCTTCAGAACTTGAGGATGTTCACCCCAAAGTGGGGTGAATGATGCTTTCACCCCATCTTTGGGATGAACATATTTCTTTTAATCACCAACACTTCTCAAATTTGGACCCACTTCAAACTTAAACACTTTGAATATGTTTTTGACCCTAGGAGAGGCGAAAGGGACTTTCACCCCTCACTTGGGGTGAAATTCATTTCCGAACTTGTCATTCTTCTTTTTCTTTTTCCCTTTATGTTCACCTCTAAGTGAGGCGAATGAGTCTATCGCCCGAATTTTGGGGTGAACGCACTTTTTATCTTCCATTTGCTTAGCAACAAGATTTTCAAAAATAAAAACATTTTCACCCTAGGGAAAGGTGATAAGTGTTTTCATCCTTCATTTAGGAAAAAGGCTACTATGTCTTTTCTTTTCCTTGAATTTTTAAGCATTGTTTTCTTTTGACGTCCTCAGGTGATATTTATTGATTCTTCACAAACAATTTACCTTGCAACACCCATTATTCCCAAGCATGAAATTCATGAAAATTAGAAGGAAAATTAACACATAAAAATATTGTAACACATTATATAGGCCAAAATACTACAACATAAATTTTATATTTTCTCGCTTTTACAATCAATAAACCACTCAACAAAATTTTATCAACATTTTAATGTGGCATGATGTCAAAACTACCAATAATTCCTACACCTCAGACGAGAAGCCCTTGAGTTATGCTCCCCTTGGTTTTTGTCGATGAATTAGGTGGGGTTCACTAGGAAACACTTTATGGTATTTTCCATGCCTAGGTAGGGTAAGTCTTTGATGGGTTCTTTGATTAGAACACACCTAGGGTTTAGCCAAAATGCAGGTATACCTAATTATATGCACTTGAAATTTCCATGAAAGTAGTAATATGTAAATTAACTAGAATGCTTATAAATTTAACTACAATGCAATGATTCCTGTGGATATTGAAAACAAAGGATAAATTCTATGCTAACAACTGTTTATTTTTTTCTTTTTTGTATTTTCAAACTAGTGCAATTGATGCAAACGCAATATAACTAAATTTATGTTTTTGTCTTTTTCTTTCTTTTTCTTTTTGTAAAAATGCTTTAAAATAGAATAGTACAAAATTAAGTATGAAAAAATGAAAGGAATCCAAAATTAAAACCTTACCTAATCCATATGTTTGTTATCAAGCGAATTGAAATCTTTAGGGTGAATTCAAATCTATTACAATGAATTCAGATCTTTCTAAAGGAAAATTTAGAAATGCAAAGCAACTATCCAACTTTATTCAAAACCTACAATTTCATGATAGAACACTAAAAATTGTAATTATTTTTGGGGGATTTACTTAAACCATTGCAAGCATGATCATTAATAATATGGTAGTCAGATCCCCTCGGTTCTGTCAGTAAACCATAAGCAAAGTAGCTAATTTCTAGATCTAATGCAAAAATACATGTATTTGATAAGGAAATAGCAAAGTAGTATCTAATGTAGCAAAGGATAAATCTAACAAGGACTAGAATACAAAATATAAACTACTATAATAAATCTGAGACTAGGATCTTACCCCCAACATATGTTTGTACAAATTTGAATGCTCCTACCAGATTTAGATGACTATGAATCTGTTCAAACCTACAATGGTTATATTTATAATTTTGTAGAGCAATTTCAAAAGTATTTCAATGAATTTGGACGTTCTCAAATTTGTTTAGAATCTGCAAATAGATAAAAATATGCTAAGAATCAAAACACATGAATTAGTGGTACTCATTGTCATCTCAGCTAGCCTCTGGAATTATGATAAAATATCAAGCTCCTTTGAAAACCTGCAATAATAAAATGAAAAAGGCTCTTATCCACTTGGAATTTCCTACAAAATCATCACTAGCTTCGTCTAGGGGTAGCCTGCGATATTTAACATTTGATGCCAGTCGAGGAAACAAGGAGAAATACAAAGATAGATCAAATTGGTGAGGGAAATTTTAGACATTTCCCAATCTAAGAAAATTCAGATGGTTCTAAATTCATGGAATTTTTGGGATTACCCATATTGGAGGGAAAATCCAAATAATGTGCTCAATTTAGGTTCATGTTTGATTTGCCTAAATTCGTATGGTTCTAAATTTGTTAGAATCATCCAAATTTATAAAAAAATATGGAAAGGACAAGATTCAGTTTTAACCAACATAGAAGTCAAGGCAAATAGCTGAAGGGGGGAAGGTACGTTGCTGAGGAGGGATAATATTTGTGCTAGGGAGTAGGAGTTTTTTAAGTGTGTCAAAATTCCACAGCTACATTTTGCCCCCTCTTTGGCACATTTATGAACAATAAATGCATTAAATAAAGATGTAGTGAAAAGGGGTGTTATGCTGCAAAAAAAAAATCTTTTTAACATATTTTATTTTATTATTTATTATCTAGGGTACCCCCTTTGAGTTCTATAAAAAATTCAGAATTTATTACAAAACTCAAAATTTGAAGAAAAAATGGGTGAAAAAGGGGTAGAAATAGAAGATTAGGGTGAAACCCTAATTCAATTTTACCCTACCATTCTACAATTTTTGCTATGGAGAAAATGAAGGCTCATTTTCATAGAGTGAACATAGTACAAGCCAAAGGCAACAAAGCAGGCACAAGGATGTGGGTAAGCCTTTTTATGACCTTTGATTTTGGATTTTTAGGTTCATTTATTAAATTTTTAAGATTTTTGATGTGGCCTGTTATCACGATGTTGGAACCACAAATTCGGATTGTTTCAGCAAATTCAGATGTCCGAATTCATATGAACAGATATCCAAATTTGTAAGTTTGGGTGGCTTCCAACGATTTTGTATGTCCAAATTTGACTAAGAAGGTGTTTGAATTTGCAAATTTGGACGTGTTGATGGTAGATTTGGTAGTCTTAATCTATTTTTGTACAACTCCAAATTTAAAAATTGCTTTCGAATTTGCAAATAAGGTCTGAATTTGTAAATGAAAGACAATGTAAATTTTTTGAATGATTGTTTTTGTGTTTTGATGTTTTTTTATTTATGATCATGATATTTTACTAACTATTACTTTTTGTTTTGTAGCGAGGTTCTATTAAGAACTGTGAGTGGCAGTACAAGGGTTTTTATGAGAATGTTAGAGGACTAAGTAATGATGATAGATTAGTTCTTGATGTAGTAGGGCTTTGACATGTGGCTGAGATGCCACACATAGAGGTGGACTACTGTCTCCTTACTACATGTTGGACACAAATATGCCTAAGTACAAGATTTCATCACTTGTGCACCCTAGACTCGGCCAACATTGAAAGGCCGAGAGAAAGAGAAGTCTCCCAAGCCAATCTCCAGAGAGGGATGGCTCCCAAACTAGTCTAAACTTGTTTCAAGATAAGGATGCAGGAAAGAAATGGGAAATGCTGAAAGAAAGGGAAATAACAGAAAGAGATGGAAATATGGCTGAATTCGATAGTTGATGGGGAGAACAACCTCAAATAGAAAATAACCTCAACAAGATCCTAAAGCTAAAACAACAACTGACTCTTAGTGAAAACACGAGATTCCGAAAACAAAAAGGATAGACTAAAAATGCAATGTAAACGAAACTAAAATAACGCTTAAACCCTATGTTATTGAAAAATGCGTAAAAAGAAAGAACATGAACACAAGATATCAAAGCAATATAAAAATACGGCCCTTTTATTGATATGCTTTTCAAATTTGTGTTACAATGCGTCTCCTTCCTTTTTAGGGGATAGGAGCGTTAAATGTTGGTCTTTTACAACTTGTTTCAGAATTCCTTCTTCCGCGTGCCCACATATAAGATGGGCAAACCAAAACGTTGTCGCCGCTTGCGTTGGTAAAGGTAGATTCCTCGCTGCTCCTCTAATGCTGCAAATCTGCGTTCAAAGAAACAAACAAAGAATCAGTAGCACCTGTGTATGAAAAATAAAAGATAAATCTAACGATGGTTAAAATGAGTCTAAATAAACTGAAAACTTGACAAAAGCATAAACATGAAACTAGCTAAATACTACAAAAGAAATAGTCACCAAAAGCAATAAGGCGGGGGGTGCCCGAAGGCAAACCACCCGCGGGTGAAACTTTGCTTCGACACCAATCCGCTTGGGATGGGTCCGAAACCTGATGTGATGTGTTGTCGGCAAATTGGTAGGATATTGTGGTCAGAAAAATCGGGTTTTGGTTCTTGATTCGTGCCTTCAAAAGTCACCCAATAACCTCTCTTTCGATTAAGAGATTATGGATGTTGAAAGCACAAATCGCAAGTAAGTGAATTAGGAGCACTTCGTCGCTCAAAATGCTCCTTCTCTGTATATCTTTTGGGTGAGGAAGCTCACCATTTTATAGACCCAAGGGGTCTCTTTGAATTAACATGCAAAAGTGTTTCTTTGCATGAATGCTTTTTTGTGAAGAGAAGACTTCTTCTTGATCAAGGGCTTCTTAATTGCCTCTGTGCATGTCTTTGTATGTTTAGAAAAGCTCACTCGCACTCCCATGCAATGAAGGGATAGCTAAGTGGCAAATCTGAGTTGTCTTAAAAAGCTCACTCCCATTCCCATGCAGTGAAGGGAGAGTCAATTGGCAGATATGAGTTGTCAAAAGAACTCACTCGCACTCCTATGCCATGCAAGAAAAGCTAAGTGGCAGTTCTGAGTTGTCATGCGTCGAGATCTGACTTTTTTTGGTCAAACCTGGCGTTCGTCCCACCCCGAAGCGAGCGCTGGTAATCGTCTCTGGGTGAAACGAGTACCAATCCGCACTCGTCCCTGGGTGAGACGAGTACCAATCCGCACTCGTCCCTGGGTGGAGCGAATAAGTAGCAGAGTGTCTAAAAGGTGCCAAATTGATCTTTGACTTGTAAAACTATTGTGTGAGTGGTTAGAACCACTGTTTAACCTCTGGGGGCTATGTGTGTTAGTGCGATCAGTGCTTGTTGTCACATAATCGGATTGGTGCTGTTTTGGTGTCTACAGATGCCCCTTTTTGGAAAGCGCTGCACATGGTGCGATGCTTGAGCAAAAATAGATAACCAAAGCACTAATGATTAGGGTTTCTCAGTAACCTAACCAACTCTTGATGCCCCAAGTATGGAAAGGGCACGCATTCTTGAATCCTTGCTTCTGACGAGCTAAGGAACTTAAATCAAGCATTAACCTGGTTCGGTGAGGTATTACTTGAACTTAGACATTGATCAGTCATGAATAGGCAAAGGGCGCAACCTTTTGTCTGTGGGAACCTTGAGTTCATGATTCACGAATGCCAAGTATATGATCAGTTTGTGATAATTGCTTGTTTGCTGCCCCAAGCAAGGGCGCGATTGTCTTTTGCAATGATCCTTTGAATGCGTGTCATTTCCAAGATTGGGTATATTGTTGTTGATTGGCAACTAAGTGTGACTACCCCCTCAAGCGACGAATCGATGAGGGAATGACCGACATGAGAAAAGCGACGAGTCGCTTGACCCAAGATGACTTAAGTGAGGGTGCCTTGAGATGTTATCCGATGCATGCTCGAGCAGTTTCCCGATTGTTTTGACCTATTTTTGGTGGGTGTGAACCCATTTTGGGATGCCATTTGGGGTTAACATTGGCAAAAATCCGTCTTCCCGTGGAGCGGTCCGGCTATGGTAGCCTTCTTGGGGAGTAGGATAACGACAAGGTAGACCCCGACATCAGTTTTCTTATGCCAAGAGGTTAAGTGCAAGAGCACTTTTGTCCGGCAATTTTTAGTGGTTTTGTTGGCATTTGTCATTTTTATATTTTGGTTGTTTTTGATTTTATTTTTTTTTATTATTCGTCCGGGGGGACGAACGCCATGATGGTACTCGTCCTGGGGTGGGACGAGCGCGCCTCCGAGGAAAAAGTGCTCATTCCAGTCAGGGACGATTACCAGCAAGCAAAAAGGTATAAATATGCGAAAATGACGGATTTGGCTCATTTGCACTGTTCATCGATTGCGATTTGGAGCTCTAGGGAGGAGGAGGTAGATTTTTTGACGCGAAGCGCTGCCGGATTTTCCAGCCACCATGAGTGCACAGACCGGGTCGTCAAGCGGCGGAGCCGAGGCGAGACCAGTAAGTGCACTATCTCCTCGAGTTTGAATTTGAAAAATGCAAATGTGTTTTTATTATGTTTTTCTTTTGTTTAAGACATGGAACCCTAATTAATTAAATTAAAAGGTGAATGAATTAAAGACCATGAAACCAAATGAAACGTGGATGCAAACCGATGGAAACTTAGATGGAAAACCGTAGGATAAACCCAAAATGAAACTTAGAGTAACACCTTAGGGTAACCATGGTTATAAAAATGTTTTTTTTTTGATGTGAATGGTAAAACTTAGGTCGAAACCGTAGGTAAACCATGCCCATTTTTTTTGTAATTTTTATGGAATTAAAAAATGAAAAATGGATGAATTTTTTTGTTGAAATGGTAAACTTAGGTCGAAACCGTAGGTAAACCATGTCGAATTTTTTTTGTTATTTTTATGGAATTAAAAAAATGAAAAATGGATGAATTTTTTTGTTGAAATGGTAAACTTAGGTCGAAACCGTAGGTAAACCATGTCGAATTTTTTTTGTTATTTTTATGGAATTAAAAAATGAAAAATGGATGAATTTTTTTGTTGAAATGGTAAACTTAGGTAGAAACCGTAGGTAAACCATGTCAAATTTTTGTTGTTTTTGATGGAATTAAAAAATGAAAAATGGATGAATTTTTTTGTTGAAATGGTAAACTTAGGTCGAAACCGTAGGTAAACCATGTCGAATTTTTGTTGTTTTTTATGAAATTAAAGATGAAAAATGGATGAATTTTTTTGTTGAAATGGTAAACTTAGGTCGAAACCGTAGGTAAACCATGTCAAATTTTTGTTTTTTTTTTTTTTTGTAATGGATGTACATGTGAATGAAAGATGTTACTGTACAGTTATGCATTTTTGTACATGTGATGGTAATTTGATGCATGTTTTTGATGTGTGTTATTTTTTGTGATGTGCAAGTGGTGAAGAGTCGACATCGGGTACCGACTATTTTTTCTAATGCCCGCGAGGCGTTGAGTGCGGAGGACTGGGAGTGGCTTGATGCCTTAGGGCTCAAGCATGTGGCTCGGTTGGATGCAGTTGTTGCGGATCGGGCGTACATTACAGCTTTGATCGGCCTATGGGATGTTCGGACGAACACCTTCCATCTTTCGACAGGGGAGATGACAGTCACCTTAGAGGACGTGTATCGGATTCTTCGGATTTTGATAGACGGGGTTCCCATCCGGACGACGCCACGAGGCCAGAGGACGGCTGTACTGACTCGGTATTTTGGACACGGGGAGGATGTGGATGGGATGAGCTCGTTGGAGAGGGCGGAGCTGGATTGTCAGATTGGGGGGATTCTGGTACGATGGTGGTATGCGAGGGGAGTGTTAGGAGTGAGGCATGCACTACTCATGAGCCTCATTTCTAACATGCTCCTGCCAGACTCGTCAGGAGCGAGGTTCCCATGGAACCTATTGGAGGTGGTGTGGCAGTTAGTGGATTGTTCGGTGACAGAGCCGGTGATCATGAGATGGGGCCAGACGCTTTTGGCTCAATTATATGATGAGTTGTATGAGGTCCGCTGCCGGAAGCGAAAGGGGATTGGCTACAGTTACTTGTTGCAGTGCTGGGCATGGCAGCATATAGCCGTAGAGCGACCACGAGGGCTACCCTGGACTACACGGGTTGACATGGTGGACAGAGATATTGGGTATGGTGCTTTATGGTATCGGTCTGAGGAGCGGGGGCAGAGTCGGCGGTTTGCGGGAGACGTGGACCATTACAGAGATGCATTGGCATGACTGACTCCAGGAGATGTGGTGTGGAGGCCATATCGGGATTGTCCCGCATGGCCAGAGGCTGATGAGTGGCTTCGATGGGTCCGAAGGGGGAGATGGGTCATTGGACGACACGGGACAGAGCAGGAGTACTTTCACTATCTTCGAGTGACACGACAGTTTGGGGTACGCCAGGGGTTGCCTAGGGAACCCGTAGTCTATCGGCGTCGGAGCGATGAGAGGACCCTAGCTGCGTCGATCCTCGAGCCGCTGGGGGAGGAGGCGGATACAGTACTGGACATTCTGGATGTGGATGACGTCGGAGTGACTGTCGAGTACCAGGAGTGGTGGACGCTCCGGCAATGGCGAGGTGAGGGGCCATTGGGAGGGGATGAGGCAGCGGGAGGCGGAGAGGGTGCAGAGGCACCAGGAGAGGGTTGGGGAGCTCCTGCTGATGTGGACATGGTGGAGGTTGCAGATGCAGGAGAGGACTTTGGTGATGAGGAGCAGCCAGAGATGCAGGATGCTCCGGAGCAGGCCGATGCTCCAGAGAGGCCGACGCAGCCGGTCGTGCCGGGGGATACAGAGGCGGGGTTGCGCGCTGAGGTAGCACGATTGACGAAGGTGTTATGGAGGCGAGATGGAGAGCTTGGGGAGATGACGTAGGAGAGGGATCTCCTATGGACATAGTTGGTAGAGTGGGAGAGCGTAGGGGCTGCGTCTCGTCGGTAGGAGGGTGATACGGATGCTGCACGGGAGAGGGATCTCCTACGGGTGCAGCTAGCACAGCGCGATGATGCAATCACGTACTACCATAGGTGGGAGGCAGAGTGGAGTCGACATCGATGAGAGATGGAGGGCGAGATTATCCGCCTTGGTGGGCGAATACCAGAGCCTCCGACGAGTGGCTCATCGTACCGGATGAGAGACAGCAGGACAGAGCAATCGGCATCATCCCGTCGCAGGCGACGAGATGAGGGAGGTGCTAGTGGGCATGATGCAGGGGCGAGCAGTCGCCCTGAGAGGTCCCAGAGGACTGATACTGTAGGGGGTAGTTCTCGTCGCATCGATCCTACGTGATCATGGTGGCCGATGCCCTAGGCTGGGGGTTTTTGAGTTTTTGGATTGTGGGAGCGAGGTCCGAGGACCGGTGCACTGTAGCCTGCGGGCAATTTTGTTATGATATATATATATAGATGACTCTTTTTGGTGTTTGTACATTTTTCATGATTTATTTTTATGTGCATGTTTTTATATTGATGTATGCATATGCGATTATGAATGCGATGGTTCTAATTTGTATGATGTATGCATATGGAATGAATGAAATGAATTGTTGATGATTTGTCGATGCACCATAGACTCGTACAAGATTTGGATTGACTTGCTATAGTAATGGGATAACTTTGTGGAATGCTTGTGCATGTGAAAACTTTGTTTTTGTATTTTGTCTATTTTTTGATGGTGATGTACGGAATGAAATGTACCGGTTGTTTGAAAATGTAGTTAAGCTTTTCTGAGATGCAGATATTTTAACTAACTAGCCAAGACTGTACATTTATCTCGTGAGACTTTTGAACAAGGTCTAAATCCGACTTGAATTTAACCAAGTTATTTCACATCCCTGTGTGTGCAATTGAGTTCGTTTATGTGTTATTCATCAGGATACCGCCAGTGCCAGATGGGCTTTCAACCGAACTCGTATCGAGGATCACCTAATTAGCTCCACTAACTCCTTTATTGTATTTAGTCAGATTAATCTACGATGCTATCTAGGATACCATAAGCTAGCTCATCCACATGCAAACATTGATCTGTACACAAGTTAATGTGACAGATATATCGTCATGCGGGAGGTTTACCGCCAATGACCGATAGGCTATCAACCAAACCGGTACTGAAGCTTGCCTCATGACCTGTCGAAATGCTGAGAGTTCCAAGGATTCAAGTTCGACTCCCTTCTTTTCTTCAATTGTATTGGGATACTTGCTCCTTTGTAGTGATAAAATCACTGTTTATTTTTGTTTTATTTGTTTTTTTTTTTTTTTTGAGCAAGGGATTTGGATATGGAGTGACGAGAATCACTATTGTTTGTGCCTTTTGATGTGTGCACTGTAGGATGTCAAATTTTTAGTGTTTTGACGTTTTGCAAATTTTTGATGTTTTGCAACTTTTGAGAACTTGGGATTCATGGGGAATTGGGTAGGGAGGATGCTTGTCCTTTTGCCAACTCTCAAGCATTCCTAGGGTCATTCGCACAGGGGGATGAGCAAGATAGCCGTTTCGCTTATGGTGACCTGGATTACTGTGCAGGTTTCATCTTTCGTTCACACAACTTAGGAATTTTTATGTGTGTTAATTTGTGTTGGGATGCTACGTAACAAGGCGTGATCCAAGTAAAACTTTCCCGTGTAAAATCTGCTTAACTATGTACAATTTTGGCTAGAAATTTAAAAACAGTTGAATGACAAAAACCCTATATACATTAGGAGACAATCGACGATGCAAAAAATGGCGATGGTGCTATTCTAGATGTAGGCATTTATGAAAATGGATCTGAGGTGGAAAAGGATGGAATTGCCAAGTAATGACTGTCTATGGTGCTTTTGACTTGTATGACCTAGCAAAGTATGCAATGTATGGATGCGATGCCTAATGCAACCTATATTTTTGTATTTTGATTTTTATGAGAATGCATGGAATTGGAATGCAATTGTTTTTGTGATTTTGATTTTTATGAGAATGCATGGAATTGGAATGCAAATGTTTTTGTGATTTTTGTTTTTTTTTTTGAATATGCATGGAATTGAAATGCAATTGTTTTTGTGATTTTTGATGATTATATTGTTTTTGTTTATTTTTGAATATTTATGTTGACCAAGCAATTATGGTAACGCTTGGAGCTTTTGGTGTTGACCAAAGGGTTTATAGATACCTTTGGGGCATTTAGGGTTGACCAAGCGATTATGATAATCCTTGGAGCTTTTGTCTTGACCAAAGGGTTTATAGATACCTTTGGGGCATTTAGGGTTGACCAAGCGATTATGATAATCCTTGGAGCTTTTAGTTGGACTATGGCTCTCTAGATGTGGAATGGCCTCAAATGAATGATGTTCAAGGGTTCTGTTTCCTTGATTCCTTCAAGAGAGGCAAGCCGGTATGTTTCGGGTCCTATTCTACTGTCAATGATGTAAGGACCTAACCAGTTTGCCGTGAACTTGTCCCGTAGATGGGACGACAAATTAGAATTTCTGTTGGTTCTCTTTTAAGACCAAGTCACCAACCTGAAATTCCCTAAGGTGGACTTTCATGTTGTATGCTTTCTTAAGTCGCTCTTGATAGATACGCAAATGCTCGAGAGCATTAACGCGTCGTTCATCGAGCAACGTCAGTTGATCTAACCGGGCCTACCGTGCAGTGTCATCATCGATGAACTCTTGCATTGAAATGCGCAGGGAAGGGATTTCCAACTCAAAAGGCATGACTGCCTCGGAGCCATACACCAATGAAAATGGAGTTGCCCCAGTGGGCGTTCGAATGCTGGTGCGATAAGCCCATAGGGCAAGCGGGATCTGAATGTGCCAGTCCTTATGATTGTCTACAACTATCTTTTTGAGAATGGCGACTAGCATTTTGTTTGACGCCTCTGCTTGCCCATTTGCCTGCGGATAATAGGGTGTTGAAAAGCTATGCTGAATCTTGTACTTTGTGGTCAAAGCACGCACATATTTATTCTTGAATGGTGTCCCATTATCTGACAGGATCTTGGATGGAATACCAAAATGACATATGATGTTATGCAAAATAAATTCCGCAATGCGGGATCCAGTCGTAGTGGTCAGCGAAATTGCTTCCACCCATTTGGTAAAGTACTCTGTGGCCGTTAAAATAAATGTGTGACGACCAGACGACGCAGGGGAGATCTTTCCAATTAGATCAAAGCCCCACTACGAAAAAGGCCAAACCGATTGAATCGGCTGCAAGGCCTAAGAAGGTACGTGTGTCAAATTAGCATGGTGCTGACACTTCATGCACTTCTTCACATATGCACAACAATCTCGCTCTAAAGATGGCCAATAATAACCCATGCAAAGAATGCGCTTTGCGATGGCCATACCGTTGAAGTGGCCACCACATGTACCATCGTGAGCTTGGGTGATCGCCCAAGCGGACTCTTGCTGGTCCAAACAACGAAGGAGGATTCCTTCATAATTTTGACGATACAAAATGTCTCCTAACAAGACATGCTTTGCCGCTTTCTATTTGAATGATCTTTTCATGGCTTGTGTCAATCCAAGTGGGAGATTACCTAGCTTGAGGTAATCCCGAATGGGTGTGTACCAATCTTGCCGATCGAAACCTCGATAGTATGAACGGCCAATCCCTCTTGAAGTCCATCCCAAACAAAAGCTGAGCAGGAAAGAACTTGTAAAAACAACGTGGTGTTGCTAGTAAGAGGGGTCGGGGAGAACAAGGACCCCCAGTTGGCTTGAGTCAAACAATCTCGAATTCGAGAGAACTTATCCGAAGATGGTTCAATCTGGATCAGGTGGATTCCTGGCATCGGATCAGAGCTTGCACGCTCCATCGTAGATTGCGATAATGTTTTAACCTGAATGGTTGTCATTTCACCAGAAGGGTCTTGCGGGATGAGTGACCCCAAGGAGGCCATAGTATCCGCAAAATGATTTGATGATCGAGGGAGTGCCTCGATGTCATACCATTCAAGTTGTGCCAGGAATTTGTCCACAAGGGCTTTATAGGCCTGCAAAATTGGACATTTACATTGGAATATCCCCTTTACTTGATTGACAATTAACAGCGAATCACCAAAGATGTTCAATCGTTTAATGTTCATGGTGATTGTTGTCTGAAGACCTATGAGCAAGGCTTCGTATTCTGCATTGTTGTTGGTGCACGAGAAGTCTAATTTAAATGACAAGGGCATTGGAGCACCTTGCGGAGTGAAGAATACAATTCCCGTGCCACCCCCTTGCTCACATTTAGAACCATCAAAGAATAGGGTTATGTCAGCCTGTGACTCAGGCTCATCAGAATCTGGCGACTCTAAAACATGGAAGACCCCATCATCAGGTAGTTCAAAAGTCAGAGGCTGATCGTCTTCAAGAGGAGCCTCAGCTAGTTGATCGGTGATGACTTGACCTTTTATGGATTTTTGTCCAATGAACTCTATGTCAAACTCCGTCAACAACATGATCCATTTCGTCGTGCGGCTACTATGATAAGTACGACTCATCATGTATCGCAATGGATTCTCCTTAGACACAACATACGTCTTATTACTGAGCATGTAGTGGCATAGCTTTTTGGTAGCAAACACCACTGCCAAGCAGAGCTTTTCAACGTATGCATAGTTAAGTTCATAACTGACCAGGGTGCGGCTAAGATAGTATGTAGCCTGTTCTTTGTGAAGTTCATTTTTCTGGGATAGCATGGCGCCCAGTGCCACCTCAGTGGCTGAGATGTATAAATAGAATGGCACTCCTGGTCTAGGTGGTGCCAATACTGGCGAGCGAAGCCAAGTACTATTTAATGTCGTCAAAGGCGGACTGGCACTCGTCATCCCAATGAAATGTGACCCCCTTATGCAATAATTTATTCATGGGTCGGCATTTGTCAGATAACTGCGCTATGAAGCGCTTGATCGACGCAACCTTTCCCTGTAGACTCCTGAGCTGCTTGATGGTGGTTGGGGGATGCATTTCAAGGATTGCCTTGACTTTGTTTGGGTCTACCTCAATTCCTCGTTTGGAGACTATGAAACCCAAGAGCTTTCCAGAGGTGATGCCAAAGACGCACTTCTTGGGGTTTAGTCTGACTTTATGTTCAATGAGGCGATCAAGGACCTTGCTCAAGTCACCGATGTGATCTGGGCACAAAAGAGATTTGGCCAACAAATCATCCATGTAATCTTCCAAAGTTTTGTGCATGTAATCATGAAAGATGTACGTCATGGCACGTTGGTAGGTGGCTCCAGCATTTTTAAGGCCAAAAGGCATGACCTTATAGCAAAATGTCCCCCAAGGCGTTGTGAATGCCGTTTTTAGTTGGTCCTCGGGATTGATACGAATCTGATTGTATCCTGAGAAACCATCCATAAGGGAAAGCATTTCGTGGCCCGTTGTGGCATCTACCAACGCGTCGATGCTTGGCAAGGGAAAATCATCCTTAGGACTCGCTTTGTTAAGATCTCAAAAATTAGTGCATATGCGAATCCTCCCGTCGGGCTTCTTGACAGGAACCATGTTAGACAACCATGGAGGATAATCCACACAGATGACAAACTGGGCATCCAACAACTTTTGTAACTCATATTTTACCATTAAGGCCACTGTTGGGTGCATCTTGCATAGTTTTTGCTTGACTGGCTTGATTTTTGGATCAAGCGTTAAATTATGCGTGACTAGCTATGGGTCTAGTCCCGGCATATCCTTGTATGACCATGCAAAAACCTCCTTCTTTTCCTTAAGAAGGGTAACATAATCGGCTCGCTCTTCAGGGGAAAGACTTACCCCCAACTTGAGAATCCATGGATTCATTGGATCTGTGCCGATGTCTACATCAATCGTTGCTTCGACCGACATATGGGATCCGTCTTCCAACTGGTGTGGAATTGGGATCAGATGGATATCGTTTGCTGAATTAAGATCATCATTAGGAACGTCAAGTTCCTCTTCAACATGGAAGACATCCTGAGTCTGTCCTGGAGTGAAATGAAACATCCCACCGCAAGGCCAATACTCTGATGGAGATGGTGGTGTGTCAGCGCGATCCCAATCTATAGCCTCTATGTCTAGATGCAATGATCATGTTGGATTGGTTGGATCATGGATGGGGGCGGTCAAGTCAATGGAGACCATGTTGATGAAATGATTGTAATCTCCATTACCGCAAATGTGACAACTCTGACATTCGGGATGTTCTTGGTGCGTTGGATCTGGCTCTGTAGGCACTGGCACAAAGGGATCAGCCCTATGCACGAACCTGCAAATAGGGTCTACCCTAGGCACTGATGGTTTGATAGGGTCTCCAAGCGAAAGATGCTCTCTATATGCCTGGAGTGGCGGGTGCAGTAATTGCTATAACTACGCCAGGTTGAAATGCCTCCTATGTCTTGGACCTATGTGTAAGTGTTCAAACATGTCATCTATGTCCAAAGGATATTGTTGTTGTTGAGGTAGCCTATGCTCACTGGGATCATTCAATGGGAACATCATCAGGAAGCTTTCCTGATCGTCATTCATTGGATATTCGTGCGAATGATCGTACTCCGACTCATCTTCAGAAGACCCTTCGTGGTCTTGTCCATCTTCCCCTTGTGGGTGAGTCCATGAGGTTTCTCCTTGTTTGGCCATAGGGAAAGGGTTGTTGAGGTCAACAAGGTTATTTGTTTGTAATGGGAAATAATCCCCCAATGTATAAGTTGTATTTGGATTGGCATATGGATCTGATGCCAACCCATCCTTGTTGCCTATCCCTAGGCTTTGCATGTTTTTGACCAAGATGTCGAGGGGCAAAGGGTGATTAAACCCTACTCCTGACTTATCATAAGGCATTTGGTATCTTGGTTGGCACAAAACACGCATTCCTTGTTCATACCTGCCTAACCCGTATCCATGCCAATTGCATTGGCTAAGATATCGTAATGCGAAGTCTAGGTTAGCCAGATAATTGACATCTTCCACAAAGGGATCTTCATCTTCCTCTTCTTGTCGGGAAGGTTCAACGCCATGATCTAGGCCCCCAAAAATAAAGTTTTTCTGATTAGGTGGGTAGCCTAAAGGAACCACGGAGCCTATGGGGAGTCGAGGTCTTCCCATGTCTTGCATAGACTGAAGTGTGGGCGTTGCAACAACATTGCACACTATATACTCCCCCATGCTTGTGTTAGACATCTCAACAGTAATCGTTGGCGATTGAGAGGAAGCGAATGGGAGTTCTCCTTGAGTCCACTCCATGTGGGGTGAACTAGGCGTCTCAACTTCCATTCTATTAGGCGTCTCTTCTGTAGAGATGTTGGAGACTAGAGGTGGTTTCGCTTCCAGGGGCTTCTTTCCTTTGTCCGTTGGAGTGGCCACCGTAGGTGGCATCATTGTGGGAGGACTGGATGAAGAAGATGAACCCACCTAAGAATTTTATTGATTTGGTGAAGGATATTCTTGCTTAGTCGAACCCCTTTTAGATGGATTTAACTGGAAATCCACATGCGTTGAAGGGAGGGTCGACTGCGGCATGATTTGCACTGAGTTGCAATATTTAAAAGGTTCCAAATCTATGGGGACTGTAGACACCAAAACAGCACCAATCCGATTATGTGACTGCAAACACTGATCGCTTTGACAAACACAGCCCCCAGGGCAGCCCTCAGAGGTCAAACAGTGGTCCTAACCACTTCCATAGCAATTTTGTAAGGTCAGGAAGCAATTTGGTACATTTAGACACTTTGCCCAGTACTCGTCTCACCCAGGGACGATTACTAACTTGCAATCGTCTCACCCAGGGACGATTGTTGTAATCGTCCCACCCAGGGACGATTACCAAGTTTAACGGGCAAAACGACAAACGACGCCAAGTGGCAGCCCAGAACAGTCAGTTGATGACTCCTGCCTTGCACGCGTGTGTAGGTGGACAGAAGGGCCATTAGAGGACTGTCACAAGAAGCAATTATGAAAACACAAGTCAATGGAGGACTCCCCTCCCTCATGGGAAGACAAGACTGCCACATGGCGCCTATGACCAACACATGGCATTTGTGCTTCCCTCCCAAAAGAGACCCCTTGGGTCTATAAAAGGTGGGACTTTTCTCACCCAAAATAGACAGGTTGAAGGAGTTTTCAAGCAACGAAGTGCTGCCGAGTTGAAGACCCACTTGCATCCCTTTTGGTTCATCTTCCCACATCCACCAATCTCTTTTGCAAGGGAGGTTGTTGGGTGGCCTTTGGAAGCTTGAACCCGACCCAAATCCAACACATGGACACCTGAACCAACCAATTCGCCGACCCCCCACTCCTAAGAGATTTTGGGCCCATCCCAAGTGGATTGGTGCCAAAATCAAGTTCCATCGGTGGGCTGCCCACTTGGGCACCCCGCACCTTTTGGATTTAGTTGTAGTTCATTTTCTGTCATTTGTTCATATTCCATGTTATTCTCTGCTGTTCAATAGTTCAGAATCTTGAATCTTGATTTCAAAAGGTTTTCATCGAATATTATCATGCTTTTGTTATTTTGGTTGTCCCACTGACTTGCAGGTAACAACGTCCAATTTCTCGGTGATGGAGGCCAAATTGGGAGAATCCGACCATCTGGGTCGTCCCAAAATGGCCCCAATTACATAACCCCCTTGTTTGCAGGCATTTTGTAGGTCTCGAGAATCGACATTGGAGCAGCGGCAGGTCGGCTTCTTCAACACAGTATCAATCGTCCCTGCAGGGGACGATTAACAGCAGCAATCGTCCTTCCAGGGGACGATTAACAGCAGCAATCGTCCTTCCAAGGGACGATTAACAGCAGCAATCGTCCTTACGAGGGACGATTACCAGGTAAACGCAGATTGGCCGACTGTCTCAGGGGCAATGGCCTTTTGGTAACATTTTCTGTCTTCTGTCAAGTTTTCAAGCCATTTGGACTCACTGTATTTACTGTTTCAGGCAGATGTTTACATGCATATTTCGTTGATTTTAGAGAACGAACCCCTTTCATTTGCAGAAGGTGCTACTGACATTTTCATTGTTTCTTTGATTGCAGGAAAAGCAATCAGAGGTGAAGAACTTATCCACATCAGCGGCGGCAGCATCTTGGCCCGCCCATTGCAATCGTGGGCACGCGGGAAGAGGAAGACTAGGTCACACATTGTAATGAAGACAAATTTAACGCTCCTAGCCCCCAAAAGGGGAGGAGACGTCTATGTAACCGAGGATAAGATATTTGAATAAAGAGGGCTGTGATTTCTTTACATCTTGTCTTTCGTTTCCAAGTTGTCTCCTTTCTCTGTTTTAGTGCATAGGATCAAAGCGTTACATTTTCGTCTTATGTTGCATAACTAGTGTTTCCTTTGCCCGAAATCTCGTGCTTTCAGTGGCGATCACGGTGGGACCCTGTCCCCTATTTTTAAAATCACAGAAACTGATTGAATTTTTTGTGTTTGTGCTTGACAGGTACATTTTTCTTCTTGCAGACTGTTAATCGTCTCTGCAAGGGACGATTTCTGTTCTGGAAATCGTCTCACCCTGGGACGATTGTAAAATCGTCTCTGCAAGGGACGATTTCTGTTCTGTTAATCGTCTCACCAAGGGACGATTTTCTGTCTGCAACTTTTCAGAGCAAAAATTCAGAGGCAACTGGAGCAGGCAGAGAAGAGGTAGGGATTTTCATCATCTCTGTTGAAATTTTCTGTTTCTGTTTCTGTTTCTTTGATTGTTTTCATTTTAGCTTGCATTGCTTAGGAAAAGTCATTCATGCATGTTTCATTTTCGTTGGATAAAATGAACCTCACACACTCCACGAAACAATTTTAAACCAAGGAGCTGGTCGTAAGACCCCAGCCCTTGATCAAGACCATTGGTGGATTTAATCACCACCTTGGCTTGATTTGCATACATTTCCTGATTGTCAACTGTTGTTAGGCGTAAATCCTGACGAAGACAGACCGAGCGTAGCTGGGGTGATTCCCATGCGCGCGAGGATAAGTTTTCTATGGTAGGTGCCATTAACAGGACAATCCCCCTTCCGTACCGCCTACGTACCACGTACCTTCTCGCTCTCACGTACCTATAGTCTCCCTCTCGTAAGGGCGGGTATATAGAGAGGTTGGTATATCGGCCTGGCCGGTATATTGAAGGGGCGACCTTTTGGGAGTTATAAGAGCCTACATGATGCATTTAAACGTTCTACAAAACCTACAAAAACAAAACAAAACACCAAAATACACTAAACCAGTCTAGGGCACACCAAGAATCCTTAAAAGAGATAATCACGGTTTTGTGAATGTGTGTGTTTAATTCTGTTTAGTGTAGACAAAAAAAAAAAAAATCATTAAAAACAAGATAAAAATCTACTTAGATAGTGTGGACGCACCGCAATGGTGTACACCCGCAGCCAAGCCCAATCAAGGGCAGCAGCTCCGGAAGGTACACAAGAAGCGAGCACAAGTCGCCTTCGCTTCGACTCCTGAGGATTTGGTCATACCGCCTTATCGGTCTAACCTACAAAAGAATCCAATTCAAAATCCTCGGTGGGGTATGCCCATTCAAAGCAGCCCCTCTCGAAAAGACGCCCTACATGCAGACCTTAATGTAAACAGAGAATCGCCCTCTCAAGCTAGACATGAGTGGCCACAGCGCGATAAAGCGCTAACGGGGCACACTGTCCATTTGGAGGGACAACGTGGATATGGCGTCCCTTCTTTACCTCTCATCAGAACAGAGAGACCAAATCCAGAGCGTAGGGCTCCTTACACAGGGCGACCTAACTCCGCCTGCCCCTTACGCACCTATGAGAGAGAATATGAGGAAGATCATCGCATTCCTCAAGGACAACAACATACAACGCGGGAACCTTATGCTTCTGCACCAGCCGGATATCATGATCACCCCTTGAGGCCAGAACCTCGAGCACATACCGCCTACCTCGATAGAGGGAAGCGACCCCTTGAGATTTTAGAGCATCAAAACCGAGGTAAACCCATAGGAGGAACATTTGAACCTTCTGAACAAAATAGGGTAGATCAAATTGACCCGGCTGTCGCCAGATATACCACCCGTCAAGCCCAAATCATGCGGCTTAAACAAAGTCAGCAAGAGATAGAGTATCAATACCGCTTGGATAAAGAACGCATGCAACGTGAAGCGGATGAGTTACAATATGAAATACTTGAGAGAGGGCCAACCCCTCACGTCCAAAGAGCCGAACAACATGAGAGGCATAACCCTTTAACGCAGGACGGGTCTCCACGACCTCGTCAAGCTTTGCCTCCGAGACCTCATAGACATGAGAGGGAGGCTACTCCTCGAAATGATGATGGGTACCTTCAGCGGGAGCTTGATCAGGGTCAGAGGTTTCGCCCAGAAACTCCTCAAGAATTTTATGAGGAGTACGAACCAGAGATAGAATATGTTGAAACTCCCCATCAAGGCAGGAGGGATGCCATTCGGCCACCCCTCCATAGGCCTCCAGTTTATCGTAACTTGCAACAAGAGCGAACAAGAGAGGAAGAAATAAAATCTTCCGATGCATACCAAGCGCTATTGGAGCGTTTGGAGTCTATGGAGACAAAAGCTGCTGGGCATCAAAAACCCACATTACGTCTACTCCGCAGTAATCCGGTGCATCCTTCAGTGCCTGCGCCTCTTTACCCTGAACACTTCAAGTTGCCTCAATTGGCAGTTTTTAAAGGTGAGGAGGACGCACAAGAGCACGTTACAAGATTTCTAAGCCAGTGCTTCGCAATCCAAGATAATGACGCGTTGCTGCTTAGAACATTCATAACCACATTCGTAGGCCCTGCCTCGGATTGGTTCACACAACTGCCCAAACACAGCATAAGCAGCTTAGATCAGCTAGTAGATGCGTTTCTTGAACGCTTCGCCTTCAACACAAGGAAGAAGGCATCACTTAGTGATCTTGCTAGCCTTAAACAATTTGAGGAGGAAACAATGGCAGCGTACGGGAACCGATGGAGAGCTTTGCTTTCTAAGTTACCCTACCGTCCTCCCATGTCGGATCTCACGCAAATGTTCGCAAAAAGTTGCTTAAAATCAATCTCTGGTCTATTGTTGCTGCGACAATACGACAGCCTAGAAGAAGCTTTGGCCCAAGCCAGACTTATAGAAGAGATTAAGATAGGCGAAGGCGCAATTGCCAAGCCTAAGAAGAAAGAGTGGAACAAAACCACTAAAACCGGGACAACGCAACCACAACACGCTGCAGTCAATCAAGTTGCGATAAATGTTCCCGTGCCTGTGCAAGAGACGCAGCCCCAAAGGGCTAATTACCGTGCAGTGCCTCCTGCTTACGAAAGAGATAACAGAAGACAGGAGCAAGTATCGCAGTCGTCGCCCTAGGCGACAATTCACCCCGTATGCGGAGTCTAGGGACTCCTTATTTGACCGCTTGTCGACGGCAAATTTAGTTACTCTGCCGTAAATCCAAATTTTTGACCCTAACATTCCCAAGCCTAGGGGGTATAGGGAGGAATTGTATTGCAGATTCCATAGGCGCAGAGGACATGACCTAAATGGGTGCTGGAAATTCAAAGAACTAGTCCAGGATTTGATCGACAATAGAACATTGGTCGTGGACAACCCCATCGCACCAAACAACCAACAAATGGGGGTATTCAAGGACCCCTTGCCTGCCCACGAGGCACAGACAAAACCGCTCCAGATTAACGAGGTGCGACAAGATCTTCCCGTGCAAGGATTTGTGGGAATGATTAGCATTGTAACAAGGAACAGAAGATACCCAACAGTTGCCCCCGAGGTAGCTACGAGGGAAGTTCCGTCGACATCGCAGCCTCAACAACGCCCAACGCAGTTGCCTCCGCCTAGACCCGAGGTCACGATACGAACCAAACTCACGCAGAGTCTACGGACCACATCGGCTAGGCTGTCCATCTACGAGCTTATCCAACAATCAGCTCCCCATAGAGAAGCTCTTATGGACATTTTAAAAGCCATTGAAGTACAACCCCACGAAGCAAATTCTTTCAACGCCTTCGTGGGACATGTGAAACAATGTACGGAGCCCGTCATCACATTCGGAGAAGACGAGGTCAAAACGATATCAAATGACATGCCAGATCCACCCCTGCACGTTATCGCGCGGGTCAACGGGATCCCATACAAGAGAGTGCTGATAGATACTGGCTCGTCCAGTAACATTATAACCACTGCAGCGTTAAAACATTTAAAACTGCCAGCCTCTCACATCACCGCTTCCACGTACACACTGCGAGCTTTTAACGATGCAATTTGCTCGACAGTCGGCACAGTTGTTCTGCCTATCCAGGTAGGACAAAAGTCAATACCCACACTGTGCCATGTGCTGGAAGGCGAAATGGCTTATAATATACTGCTAGGGCGGCCTTGGATCGTGGACATGAAGTGTGTCCCCTCGATCGCACACCATTGCTTGAAGTATGCCTATGAAGGGCAAATACATGTAGTCCCAATGGACTTAGAGCCCTTCAAGTATTGCAATGCGGTACAATTCATACCTCAATCGACCCTCCCATCAACGCATTTGGATTTTCAATTAAATCCATCTAAACAGGGTCCGATACCGCAGGCACCACTGGTGGCCAACAAGGCAAAATCCCAGCCAGGTGAGACTTCATCACCTACTCCTTCATCATCAACGCCACCTATCATGGCCCAACAGAAGGACAAGGGAAAGCAAATCATGGAAGAGGTTAAGCCTCTAGAAGAGGGGTTGCCCACGATTTCAATGATATCAACAGAGGAAACACCCAACACAACACAAACCAAGACTCCTGAACAACCAAACATGGAATGGACTCAAGAAGGACTACCGTTTCCTCCTACCCAATCATCAACAATCACTGTTGAGATGGCCAGTACGGGCCTGGGGGAGTACTTAGTGCAAAACGTTGTGGCAACCCCCACATTGGAGTCAGTGCAGGACATGGGAAGACCTCGCCTTCCCATAGGGACAATTGTTCCACTAGGCTACCCTCCCAACCAGACGAATTTTGTGTATGGGGGCCTTGATCATGGTTCTGAACCATGCGAACAAAAGGAAACAGATGAAGAGCCTTTTGTCGAAAACATCAATTATCTGTCGAACCCAGAATTTGCCCTAAAATATCTCGAACAATGCAATTGGCATGGGTATGGGCTAGGCAGATATGAGCAAGGGATGCGGATCCTTTGCCAACCAAGATATCAGATGCCATATGACAAGTCGGGGTAGGGTTCAACCATCCCCTGCCATTAGACATCTTGGTTGAAAATATGCAAGGCCTAGAAATAGGCAACAAGGGGGGATTGGCACAAGACCCGTATGCCAATCCAAACACAGAATACACATTGGGGGACTATCTCCCATGGTCTACAAACACCCCTGGAAATAGCAATAATCCCTCTCCTTTGCTAGAGAGAGGTGAAAGTTCAGAGAGCAATCCTCAAAGAGAACAACAACGGCTTCCGGACATTTTTCTGAAGCTGTTTCCCCTAGAGGTTCCAGATGAAATAACACAGTCTCAAAAGAATCAGGTCCCTCCACTAAGAGTGGAACAACCGCAATGGGACCAGATTAATTCACTGGAACAGGAAGAGTCCTCAACATCGCAAGCAACAGATGTTGAAGAGGATGAACAATTTTGGATCTATGAAAGTGATTCAGAAGATGAGACTGAAATGGACTATCTCAGACATGCGCGACGACATCACCGCGCTCTAACTCATGAAGATCTAATGGGACAAATGGGTATACGGTTAGGACATGAATGGCACGTAGACCCAGCGAGGTGGGACCAAGTGTTAGACCTATGGCTCCAAATTCAAGATGAGCATCGTCCACCTCGAGATCCCATCATGACAGCAGTACCGAGGGAAGACCCCGCCTTCCTTTTCACACATAGAGATGAATTTGCACCTAGAGAGGATCCATTCGTGCCCGTTCCCGTAGAGCCAGATCCAGAGTATAGGGAACATCTAAAAGAATCAAGTCATCACACCCGCGGTTCTGGAGACCAAATTCATGCCATCCACATGATCTCCATTGATTTGACCGCACCCATCCGCAATCCGACCGATCCATCATGGTCATTGCATCTAGACATGGATGCCATCGACTGGGATCGCGTCAATTCACCATTGTCACCATCAGAGTACTGGCCTTTCGGTGAAATGCTTCATTTTACCCCAAGGACAACTCAGGATATTTTTCAAGCTGAAGAGGGACCCGAGGTTCCAAACGTAGATCTTAACTCAGTTGATGATATCCATTTAATCCCAACTCCACATCAGTTGGAGGACGGATCCCACATGTCGATCGAAGAGACGACTGACGTAGACATCGGCACAGATCCAATGAATCCACGGATTCTCAAGCTGGGGGTAAGCCTTTCCCCCGAAGAGCAAGCCGAATACATTGCCCTTCTTAAAGAAAAGAAGGAGGTTTTTGCATGGTCGTACAAAGATATGCCAGGACTAGACCCGCAGCTAGTCATGCACAATTTAACGCTTGATCCGAAAATCAAGCCTGTAAAGCAAAAACTAAGAAAGATGCACCCAACAAGTGGCCTTGATGGTCAAAGACGAATTGCAAAAGCTGTTGGATGCACAATTTGTCATCTGCGTGGATTATCCGCCATGGTTGTCCAACATGGTTCCCGTCAAGAAGCCCGACGGGAGGATTCGCATATGCACCGACTTTCGAGACCTAAACAAAGCGAGTCCTAAGGATGATTTCCCCTTGCCAAGCATCGACGCATTGGTAGACGCTACAGCAGGTCACGAAATGCTCTCCCTAATGGACGGTTTCTCAGGATACAATCAAATTCGTATCAATCCTGAAGACCAACTCAAAACGGCATTCACAACGCCTTGGGGGACATTTTGCTATAAGGTCATGCCTTTTGGCCTTAAAAACGCTGGCGCTACATACCAACGTGCTATGACGTATATCTTCCATGATTACATGCACAAAACTTTGGAAGATTACATGGATGATTTGTTAGCCAAGTCTCTCTTGCGCTCAGATCATCTCGGTGACTTAAGCAAGATTCTCGATCGCCTCATAGAGCATAAGGTCGATCGAATCCCAAGAAGTGCGTGTTCGGCGTCACATCTGGAAAACTCTTGGGTTTTATAGTCTCAAAGAGAGGCATCGAAGTGGACCCAAACAAAGTCAAGGCAATCCTTGAAATGGCTCCCCCAACCACTATCAAGCAGCTAAGAAGTCTGCAAGGAAAGGTCGCGTCGATTAAACGCTTCATAGCGCAATTATCTGACAAATGCCGACCAATGAACAAATTATTGCACAAGGGGGTCACATTTCATTGGGATGACGAGTGCCAGTCAGCCTTTGATGAAATCAAACAATACTTGGCTTCGCCGCCAGTATTGGCACCACCTAGACCAGGTGTGCCGTTCTACTTATACATCTCAGCTATTGAGGTGGCACTGGGCGCAATGCTAGCCCAGAAGAATGAACTTCACAAAGAACAGGCTACTTACTATCTTAGCCGCACCTTGGTCAGTTACGAACTTAACTATGCATACGTTGAGAAACTCTGCTTGGCAGTGGTGTTTGCTACCAAGAGGCTACGCCACTACATGCTGAGCAACACTACGTATGTTGTGTCTAAGGAGAATCCATTGCGATACATGATGAGTCGTACTTATCATAGTAGTCGCACGGCGAAATGGATCATGTTGTTGACGGAATTTGACATTGAGTTTATTGGGCAAAAATCTATAAAAGGACAAGTCATAGCCGATCAACTAGCAGAGGCTCCTCTTGAAGACGATCAGCCTCTAGTCATAGAACTACCCGATGATGGGGTCTTCCATGTCTCAGAATCGCCAGATTCTGATGAGCCTGAGTCTCAGGCCGACATAACCTTATTTTTTGATGGTTCTAAATGCGAGCAAGGTGGTGGCGCAGGAATTGTATTCTTCACACCGCAGGGCGCTCCAATGCCCCTGTCATTTAAATTAAACTTCCAGTGCACCAACAACAATGCATAATATGAAGCCTTGCTCCTAGGTCTTCAAACAACAATCGCCATGAACATCAAAAGACTGAACATCTTTGGTGATTCGCTGTTAATCGTCAATCAAGTCAAAGGGGTATATCAATGCAAATGCCCAGTTTTGAAGGCCTATAAAGCCCTCGTGGATAAATTCTTGGCAAAACTTGAGTGGTATGACATCGAGGCACTCCCTCGATCATCGAATCATTTTGCGGACACAATGGCCTCCTTGGGGTCACTAATCCCGCAAGACCTTTCCGGTGATATAACAACCATTCAGGTCAAAACCTTATCGCAACCCGCGATGGAGCGCGCAAGCTCAGACTTGACGCCAGGAGTCCACATGATCCGGATCGAACCATCTTCGGATAAGTTCTTTCGAATCCGAGACTATTTGAAACATGCCAACTGGGGGTCTTTGTTCTCCCCCACTCCCATTAATAGCAACACAACGCTATTCTTACAAGTTCTATCCCAATCAGCATTTGTTAGGGAAGAACTCCAAAAGGGATTGGCTGTTCAAACTGTCGAGGTATCCGATCAACAGGATTGGTATTTACCCATAAGAGACTACCTCAAGTTAGGTAATCTACCCTTTGGATTGACGCACGCCGCAAAACGAACATTCAAACAGAAAGCGGCAAAATATGTCTTGATAGGAGACATTTTGTATCGTCGCAGCTATGACGGAATTCTTCTTCGTTGCTTGGACCAGCAAGAGTCCACTTGGGCAGTCACCCAAGCGCATGACGGTACATGTGGCGGCCACTTTAGTGGTATGGCCATTGCAAAGCGCATTCTTCGCATGGGCTATTATTGGCCATCTTTAGAGCGAGATTGTTGCGCGTATGTCAAGAGGTGCGTAAAATGTCAACATCATGCCAATTTGATGCACGTACCTTCCCAGGCCCTACAGACAGTCCAGTCTGCTTGGCCATTTTCATAGTGGGGCCTCGATCTAATCGAAAAGATCTCCCCTGCATCGTCAGGCCGTCACACGTTTATCATAACGGCCACAGAATACTTTACCAAATGGGTGGAAGCAATTCCGTTAACCTCTACGACAGGACCCCGCATTGCGGAGTTCATCTTGCATTACATCATATGTCATTTTGGTATTCCATCCAAAATAATCTCGGATAATGGGCCATCATTCAAGAACAAAGACGTGCGTGCTTTGACCACAAAGTACAAAATTCAGCACAACTTTTCAACACCCTATTATCCGCAAGCAAATGGGCAAGCAGAGGCATCAAACAAGACACTAGTCGCCATCCTTAAAAAGACCGTCGCAGACAGATCATAAGGATTGGCACATACAAATCCCACTTGCACTTTGGGCTTATCGCACTAGCATTCGGACGCCAACTGGGGCAACTCCGTTTTCACTAGTGTATGGCTCAGAGGCAGTAATGCCTCTCGAGTTGGAAATTCCTTCCCTCCGCATATCAATGCAGGAGTTCATCGATGATGACACTGCACGGCAGGCCCGATTAGACCAACTTACGTTGCTTGACGAACGACGCGTTAATGCTCTTGAGCACTTACGTATCTATCAAGAGCGGCTTAAGAGAGCTTACAACATGAAAGTTCACCTAAGAGACTTTCGGGTTGGTGATTTGGTTCTGAAGGAAAACCAACAAAACTCTAATTTGCCGTCCCACATGAGGGACAAATTCATGGCAAATTGGTTAGGTCCTTATGTCATTGATAGCAAAATAGGACCGGGGACATACCGGCTAGCTTCTCTTGATGGTATCAAGGAAACAGAACCCTTGAATATCAGTCACTTGCGACCATTTCATATCTAAGAAAGCCATATCCAAAAAAAAAAAAAGCTCCAAGGATTATCGCAATCTCTTGGTCACCCAAAAAGCTCCAAGGATTATCGCAATCTCTTGGTCACCCAAAAAGCTCCAAGGATTATCGCAATCTCTTGGTCATCCCAAAAAGCTCCAAGGATTATCACAATCTCTTGGTCAACCCAAAAAGCTCCAAGGATTATCGCAATCTCTTGGTCAATCCAAAAGCTCCAAGGATTATCGCAATCTCTTGGTCAATACAAAAACTCCAAGATTTATATCTTTAATAAAACAAAAAAAAAAAAAAAAAACAACAAAAACATCAAAAACAACAAAAATTTGCATCTCATTCTAGGCATTCTCAAATTCATCAATTTCCAAAAAAAAAAAAATAATGTCGAGTTTTTTTCTTCCTTTATTTTTTTTTTTGGGGGGGGGGGGGAGGGGGGCGTAGGGGGGAGTTTCTCTATATCCCCCTCTTTTCCCCCCTTTTCCTTTTTAAAAACAACAAACACACCATGCATTGCTTCCACCACACTAGAGTCAGTGGTCTTTGAATGTACCAAGAGTTTCAGTGATTCAGTCATCATTTTCCTCTTTAGCCATGTAATGTATCAAGTCGAACAGATTTTACGAAGGTAGAGTCATACTTGAAATACACCTTGATACGTAACATCCCAACACAAACTAAACACATTAACAATTCCAGAGTTATGTGAAAGAAAGATGAACCGCACAAGTAATCTAGGTCACCATAAGCGAAACGGTTATCTTGCTCATCCCCCGTGCGGATGACCCAAAGAATGCCGAGAGTTGGCAAAAGGACAAGCATCCTCCCTACCCAATTCCCCAAGAATCCCTAATTCTCAATAGTTGCAAAACATCAAAAAATTTGCAAAATGTCAAAACATCAAGATTTGACATCCTACAGTGCACACATCAAAATGCACTAAGAAACAGTGATTTTTATCACTCCAATCCCTTGCTCAAAAAAAAAAAAAAAAAACAAATCAAAATAAACAGTGATCTCATCACTACAAAAGAGCAAGTATCCTATTACAATTGAAGAAAAGAAGGGAGTTGACCTTGAATCCCTGGAACTCTCAGCATTCTAAAGGTCTTCTCGCATGACGATATATCTGTCACATTAACTTGCGTACAGATCAATGTTTGCATGTGGATAAGCTAGCTTATGACATCCTAGAAAACATCGCGGATTAATCTAACTAAACATAACAAAGGAGTTAGTGGAGCTAGTTAGGTGATCCTCAGTACAAGTTCGGTTGAAAGCCCATCTGGCATTGGCGGTATCCTGATAAATACCACATAAATGAACTCAATTGCACACACAGGGATGTGAAATAGCTTGGTCAAAAATAGGTCTGATTCATACCTTGTTCAAAAATCATGTAAGATAAAGTACAATCATGGCTAGAGAGCTAGAACCGTCTGAGTCTCGTAAAACCTTAGCTACATTTCTAAACCAACTGCGCTACTTTTCATCCTCGCAAATACCATCAAAAAATACAAAAACAGAAAAACCATGTATACATACAAATAACAGCCTAAAAACAAAATAACAGAGTTCTAAACAATCTATGGTACCATAGCCAAACATCACAAATCCCATTCATCCATTTCATCTCTGCATATCACATATAAATCAAAAACATTTGCATTCATCATAGCATATGCATCCATCAAAATAAATCAACATAATACATCCATATTCATCAACCATCATGCACAAGATCAAAGAAAATCAAAACAACAAAAACAACAAATAAATGCAACACAAAAACAAAAAGCAATAAACATTGCCAAACACAAGTGCTCTTGCACTTAACCTCTTGGCATAGCAAAACTGATATCGAGGTTTACATTGTCACTATCCTACTCCCTAAGAAGGCTACCATAGCCGGACCGCTCCACGGGAAAACGGATTTCAGACAATTTAATCCCCAAATGGTGTCACAAAACAACAAAAACATCACAAAAAAAGCAACACAAAAACATAGCAATAAACATTGCCAAACACAAGTGCTCTTGCACTTAACCTCTTGGCATAGCAAAACTGATATCGAGGTTTACATTGTCACTATCCTACTCCCTAAGAAGGCTACCATAGCTGGACCGCTCCACGGGAAAATGGATTGTCAGACAATTTAATCCCCAAATGATATCACAAAAACAACAAAAACATCACAAAAAATGCAACATAAAAACATAGCAATAAACATTGCCAGACACAAGTGCTCTTGCACTTAACCTCTTGGCATAGAAAAATCGATGTCGAGGTCCAAATTATCGCTCTCCTACTTCCCCAAGAAGGCTACCATAGCCGGACCGCTCCACGGGAAGTTAGGTTTTCGATGATTTCACCTCATTATGACATCACCAAAAGGGTTAACACCCACCAAAAATAGGTCCATATGTTGGAAAAATTGCACACGCTTAACGGTAAACCCTCTAAAGGCACCCTTGCACAAGTCATCTTGGGTCAAGCGACTCGTCGCTTCTCTCACAAAGGTCATTCCCTCATCGATTCGTCGCTTGAGGGGGTAGTCACACTTAGTCACCAACCAACAATCACACACCCAATTAAGGAAAAGGACATGCATTCAAAGAATCATTGACAAAGACAATCACGCTCCCGCTTGGGGCAGTAAACAAGCAACAATCAAATCAATCAAACACTTGGCATTTCGTGAATCATGAATACAAGGTTCCCCTGAGGTAAAAACGCCCTTCGCCTATTCATGACTCGATCAATGTCTAAGTTCAAGTCACACCTCACCAAAATAGGTTAACACTTGAAATCAAATTCCTTAGCTCGTCGAAGCAAGGATTCAAGAATGCATGCCCTTTCCATACTTGGGGCATCAAAAGTTGGTTAGGTTACCAAGAAACCCTAATCATTAGTGCTTTGGTTATCTATTTTTGCTCAAGCACTCGCGTCACCCGCAGCGCTTCCCAAAAAGGGGCATCTGTAGACACCAAAACAGCACCAATCCGATTATGTGACTGCAAACACTGATCGCTTTGACAAACACAGCCCCCAGGGCAGCCCTCAGAGGTCAAAAAGTGGTCCTAACCACTTCCATAGCAATTTTGTAAGGTCAGGAAGCAATTTGGTACATTTAGACACTTTGCCCGATACTCGCCTCACCCAGGGACGATTACTAACTCGTAATCGTCTCACCCAGGGACGATTGTTGTAATCGTCCCACCCAGGGACGATTACCAAGTTTAACGGGCAAAATGACAAACGACGCCAAGTGGCAGCCCGAACAGTCGATTGATGACTCCCGCCTTGCACGCGTGTGTAGGTGGACAGAAGGGCCGTTAGAGGACTCGTCACAAGAAGCAATTATGAAAACACAAGTCAATGGAGGACTCCCCTCCCTCATGGGAAGACAAGACTGCCACATGGCGCCTATGACCAACACATGGCATTTGTGCTTCCCTCCCAAAAGAGACCCCTTGGGTCTATAAAAGGTGGGACTTTTCTCACCCAAAATAGACAAATGTGGAAGGAGTTTTCAAGCAACGAAGTGCTGCCGAGTTGAAGACCCACTTGCATCCCTTTTGGTTCACCTTCCCACATCCACCAATCTCTTTTGCAAGGGAGGTTGTTGGGTGGCCTTTGGAAGCTCGAACCTGACCCAAATCCAACACATGGACACCTGAACCAACCAATTCGCCGACCCCCCACTCCTAAGAGATTTTGGGCCCATCCCAAGTGGATTGGTGCCAAAATCAAGTTCCATCGGTGGGCTGCCCACTTGGGCACCCCGCACCTTTTGGATTTAGTTGTAGTTCATTTTCTGTCATTTGTTCATATTCCATGTTATTCTCTGTTGTTCAATAGTTCAGAATCTTGAATCTTGATTTCAAAAGGTTTTCATCGAATATTATCATGCTTTTGTTATTTTGGTTGTCCCACTGACTTGCAGGTAACAACGTCCAATTTCTCGGTGATGGAGGCCAAATTGGGAGAATCCGACCATCTGGGTCGTCCCAAAATGGCCCCAATTACATAACCCCCTTGTTTGCAGGCATTTTGCAGGTCTCGAGAATCGACATTGGAGCAGCGGCAGGTCGGCTTCTTCAACACAGTATCAATCGTCCCTGCAGGGACGATTAACAGAACCAATCGTCCTTCCAGGGGACGATTAACAACAGCAATCGTCCTTCCAGGGGACGATTAACAGCAGCAATCGTCCTTCCGAGGGACGATTACCAGGTAAAAGCAGATTGGCCGGCTGTCTCAGGGGCAATGGCCTTTTGGTAACATTTTTCGTCTTCTGTCAAGTTTTCAAGCCATTTGGACTTACTGTATTTACTGTTTCAGGCAGATGTTTACATGCATATTTCGTTGATTTTAAGAGAACGAACCCCTTTCATTTGCAGCAGGTGCTACTGACATTTTCATTGTTTCTTTGATTGCAGGAAAAGCAATCAGAGGTGAAGAACTTATCCACATCAGCGACGGCAGCATCTTGGCCCGCCCATTGCAATCGTGGGCACGCGGGAAGAGGAAGACTAGGTCACACATTGTAATGAAGACAAATTTAACGCTCCTAGCCCCCAAAAGGGGAGGAGACGTCTATGTAACCGAGGATAAGATATTTGAATAAAGAGGGCTGTGATTTCTTTACATCTTGTCTTTCGTTTCCAAGTTGTCTCCTTTCTCTGTTTTAGTACATAGGATCAAAGCGTTACATTTTCGTCTTATGTTGCATAACTAGTGTTTCCTTTGCCCGAAATCTCGTGCTTTCAGGGACCACGTGTACTTGTCCTTCAAATGTATATTTCAAACATTGATGAGCAATTTAAGGGACACACTTCATATCCCGGATCCAAGGCCGCCCAAGTAAGATATTGTAAGCCATCTCACCTTCTAAAATGTGGCACAATGTATGAATGGTCTTTTGTCCCACTTGTATGGGTAGGAAAATTGTGCCAACTATTGAGCATATCATGTCATTAAATGCTCGAAGGGTATAAGTGGAAGGTGCAATGTGAGAGGCTAGCAGTTTCAAATGTTTCAGTGCAGCGGTTGTAATAATGTTACTGGACAAACCAGTGTCTACCAACACCCGCTTGTACGGAGTCCCATTGACCCGTGCAATAATGTGCAGGGGTGGATCCGCTACATCTCCAGTCACCGTTTTTAGCTCATCTTCCCTGAAGGTAATGATTGGTTCAGTACACTGTTTGACATGCCCCACAAAATTGTTGAACAAATTCGCTTAGTGGGGTTGTAATTCAATTGCCTTTAATATCTCCATAAGAGCTTCCCGATGGGGCGCCGATTGTTGAATAAGCTCATAAATGGAGAGCCTAGCCGATGTGGTCCATAGACTTTGAGTAAGTCTAGTTCGAATCGTGGCCACTGGTCTAGGCGGGGGCAATTGTGTAGGATTCGATTGAGGTTGTGACATGGATGGAACTTCCTTAGTGGTTGTCGTGGGGGCAACTCCTGGGTGTCTCTTGTTTCTTGTCACAATGCTAATCATCCCAACATACCCCTCCATGGGGCAACTCTGTTGCACTTCATTGACATGAAGAGGTTTTGTTTGTGCATCATGTGTGGGTAAAGGATATTTGAAAACACCCATTTGTTGGTTGTTGGGTGCGATGGGGTTATCCACTACCAATGTTTTATTATCAATGAGATCTTGCACTAAACCTTTGAACGTCCAATAGACATTAAGGTCATGCCCTTTCCTTCTGTGGAATCTACAATAAAGATCCTCTCGATAGCCCTTAGGCTTTGGTGCATTAGGATCAATTGTTGGAATCTCTGGAAGATTAATCAAGTTTACCACTGACAAACAGTCAAACAAGGAGTCCCTAGACTTAGTGTATGGTGTAAATTGCTGCCTAGGGCGACGCTGCTAATTTTGATCCTGTTTTTTATTATCTTTCTCATAGTTATTGTGAGGCACCGCCTGATAATTAGCCTTTGGAGGCTATGTTGCTTGAGCAGGCGTAGGGGCATTGATAGCAACTTGATTGACCGCGGTGGGTGTCTGTTGTGTATTCCCTATTTTTGTGCTCTTATTCCACTCTTTTTTCTTAGGCTTTGCAATTTTACCATCCTGTATCTTGATCTCTTCGATAACTCTAGATTGCGCCAGAGCTTCTTCTAAAGTGGTGTATTGTTGCAGCTGCAATAGCACAAAGATCTTTCGCAAATAGCTCTTTGCAAACATTTGAGTTAGGTCGGACATAGGAGGGAGGTAGGATAGCTTTGAAAGCACCATCCTCCATTGATTCCCATATGCCACCATAGATTCCTCCTCATACTGTTTGAGGCTAGCTAGATCACTGAGTGATGCATTTTTCTTTGTATTGAAAGCAAAACATTTTAGGAACACGTCCACTAGCTAATCCAAGTTGTAGATGCTATGCTTCGGTAGATGGGTAAACCAATCCGAGGCAGATCCTATGAATGTGGTTATGAATTTTCTCAATAGCAATGCATCATTGTCTTGTATACCAAAGCATTGGCTCAAAAATTGAGTCACATGCTCTTGAGCATCTTCATCCCCTTTAAAGAGTGCCAACTAGGGCAGCTTGAAATGTTCGGGGTATGGAGGTGTTGGCACTGATGGATGCACCGGATGACTACGGAGTTGGCGTAAGGTAGGCTTTTGGGGCCCAGAAGTCTTGAGTTCCATAGTCTCCAAGCGTTCTAACAACACTTTGTATGCATTGGAGGACGTAATCTCCTCCTCCTTGGTTTGTTCCTACTGTGGGTTGCGGGGAACTTGAGGCCTTTGGATGGATAAATGGGTAGCATCCCTTCTGCCTTGATAGGGCATTTCATCCCGCTCTTCTTCTTGGTCATAATCCTCATAATCTTCTTGAGGAGTGTTTGGCCTAGGCCTGTAAACATGGATGGGTGCCCATGGAGGATGCCCATCACGGTTGCGGGGAGTGGCCTCTCGCTCAGGTCTAGGAGGTCTTGGAGGCAGTGCTTGCTGACATCGCGGAGACCTGTCTCACACTAAGGGGTTGTGCCTCACATACATCTCATATTGTTGTGCGCGAGGAACTGGGGCCATCTCAAGCACATTGTTGTGAAGCAATTCAACTGTCTGACACTGAATGCACTCTTGATTAAGGCGACACAAATGTTCTAATTTCTATTGTTCTTGCCTAAGCCACGTGATCTGTGCTTGGCGGGTGGCTAGTTGGGCAAATTCCAAGTCATTTTGTTTTGTTGTCTCTTGTTTAAGAGGCCTAGATGCCTCCCCTACATATCTGTTTCGATCATGGTGCTCTGAGACCCCTATATGTTGCTTCCCTCTGTCGAGGTTGGCAGCATTAACTTGAAGCTCTGGTCTCAATGAGCGATCTGGATATAAAGTAGGTGCAGACGTGCATCATTTCCACACTGAGTACTATTCTTGAGGAATGTAGTAATCCTCCTCACTCTCTCTGTGATATGCATAAAAAGTGCGGGCATAATTGTCTTGCCCTGTCGGGAGAACTCGATGTTCTGGATATGGTCTACTGTGTCCGACATTAATCGAGGGTAAATTAGGAGTAACAAAATCATATGGTTCCTCCTTTTGGACCCTTTATTGTTCTAGAGCAGTACACAGTGCTTCATCACTAGGCCACCCAAAATGAACTTCCAAAGGAGGCCTCGTACTTAGACCAAGTGCTACATATTGGTTATTTTCTTGAAAATATTCTTGTTGCTTAGGAGTTCCCCTTAGGGAGGGGGTTCTAAAGTCTTGTCTATTGATGGCATGAGTTGGAGTGCCCCTCAAGGAGGTGCCTCTAGAGCCATGTTCTATGACTGCATGGGTTGGAGTGCCCCTCAAGGAGGTGCCTCTAGAGCCATGTTCGGCATGGTGTGAACTAACTGGTGTACCCTGTCGTCGAGGCAGGATGGCCAAATCTTCAGGGCTATATCGGAGGTGATTTGTCTCTCTTGGTGCATTTTCTACAGCTTCTTCCCATGATTGGGCTTGGCTACGAGTAAAAACCATGGTAATGCTAACCTAAAGATGCAGAAATTCTTTTTATGATTTTCTTTTTATGATTTTTTTTGTCTAAATAGAAAATAGCATACACACACAAGCAATGATTATCTCTTTTAAAGATTAATAGTGTGCCCTAAATCTGGTTTAGTGTGTTTTATTTGTTTGTTTTGTTGTTTTTGAAATTTTTTGTGAAACATTTAAATGCAATTATGAAGGCTCTTATGACTCCCAAAATGGTCGCCCCTTCAATATACCATTGCCGGACCGATATACCAACCTCTCTATATACCCGCCCTTACATGAGGGAGACTATAGGTACGTGAGAGCAGATGATACATGGAACATAGGTAGTACAGAAGGGGAATCGCTCTGTTTATGACACCTACCATAGAAGACTTATCCTCATGCGCTAGGAATCACCCTAGCTACACTCCATCGACTTTCGTCAGGATTTACGTCTAGCAACGATCGCGATTGGGGTAATGGATGCAATATCTCAAGACAAAGTGATAATGGAATCCACCTTTGGTATTGCTCAAGGGTTGGGGTTTTACGACCAACATCTTGTGTTTAAAATACCACGTGATGTGTGGGGTTCATTTTAATTTGCAAAAATTGAAACAAGCAAACAAAAAAGAAATCTTTCCCTAAGCCATATAGAATTGAAAACCAGAAAACAAAAAACAAAAATTTGATAGAAGCTTTAAAAACCCCTACCTCTTCTCTGCCTAATAGGATGTTTCTGATTTGCTTTGAAAAATGCATAGAACTATACTCGTCCCTGGGTGAGGCAAATATCAGAACAGTAATCGTTCCAGGGTGAGACAAATAGTATATTCATCTCGAGGTGAAACGAATACCAATTCTATAATCATCACTTGCAAAAATGAATAACAGTTCGATGATTGAAAATAGGTACCTGTAATCAAAACAAACAATTTTAGATCAGTAATTTAACCTAAAAAAAATAGAGGACAAAGGTCCCATCGTGATCGCCATTGAAAGCACGAGATTTCGGAAACAAAAAGGATAGACTAAAAATGCAATGTAAACGAAACTAAAATAACACTTAAACCCTATGTTATTGAAAAATGCGTAAAAAGAAAGAACATGAACACAAGATATCAAAGCAATATAAAATACGGCCCTTTTATTAATATGCTTTTCAAATTTGTGTTACAATGCGTCTCCTTCCTTTTTATGGGATAGGAGCATTAAATGTTGGTCTTTTACAACGTGTTTCAGAATTCCTTCTTCCGCGTGCCCACATGTAAGATGGGAAAACCAAAACGTTGTCGCCGCTTGCATTGGTAAAGGTAGATTCCTCGTTGCTCCTCTAATGCTGCAAATCTGTGTTCAAAGAAACAAACAAAGAATCAGTAGCACTTGTGTATGAAAAATAAAAGATAAATCTAAAAATGGTTAAAATGAGTCTAAATAAAATGAAAACTTGACAAAAGCATAAACATGAAACTAGCTAAATACTACAAAATAAATAGTCACCAAAAGCAATAAAGCGATGGGGTTCCCGAAGGCAAACCACCCGTGGGTGAAACTTTACTTTGACACCAATCCACTTGGGATGGGTCCGAAACATAATGTGATGTGTTGTCGGAAAATTGATAGGATATTATGGTCAGAAAAATCGGGGTTGGTCCTTGATTCGTGCCTTCAAAAGTCACCCAATAACCTCTCTTTCGATTAAGAGATTATGGATGTTAAAAGCACAAATTGCAAGTAAGTGAATTAGCAGCACTTCGTCGCTCAAAATGCTCCTTCTCTATATATCTTTTGGGTGAGGAAGCTCACCATTTTATAGACCCAAGGGGTCTCTTTGAATTAACATGCAAAAGTGTTTCTTTGCATGAATGCTTTTTGTGTGAAGAGAAGACTTCTTCTTGATCAAGGGCTTCTTAACTGCCTCTGTGCATGTCTTTGTATGTTTAGAAAAACTCACTCGCACTCCCATGCAATGAAGGGATAGCTAAGTGGCAAATCTGAGTTGTCTTAAAAAAACTCACTCCCACTCCCATGTGGTGAAGGGGGAGTCAATTGGCAGATATGAGTTGTCAAAATAACTCACTCGCACTCCTATGCCATGCAAGGAAAGCTAAGTGGCAGTTTTGAGTTGTCATGCGTTGAGGTCTGACTTTTTGCTGGTCAAACCTGGCATTCGTCCCACCCAAAAGCGAGCGCTAGTAATCGTCCCTGGGTGAAACGAGTACAAATTTGTACTCGTCCCTGGGTGAAATGAGTACCAGTCCGCACTCGTCCCTGGGTGGAGCGAATAAGAAGCAGAGTGTCTAAAAGGTGCCAAATTGATTTTTGACTTGTAAAACTATTGTGTGAGTGGTTAGAACCACTATTTTAACCTCTAGGGCTGCCCTGGGGGCTGTGTGTGTTAGTGTGATCAGTGCTTGTTGTCACATAATCGGATTGGTGCTGTTTTGGTGTCTACACTTAGAATGCATATACAAAAACTGGATCAAGCATTAGCCGTAAGTTCACTTTCAATTGTACTCCAAATGTTCAAATGCAAATACATCCAAATCCAGAACAACAGAATTTAACTTGTATTTTAACACTAGACTAACAGAAGTGACTCAGACAGAAAGCAAAACTTGAATGACAGTTTGGATCACCAATTCCAAAAGACACTAAGAATAGAAGCAAAATGCATCAAGGATTTATGTTTTAATTTCTACAAAAAGGTCCTCCTCCTCTTGCTTAAGATTTTACATTGGTATTTATAGAGGCCTTCCCTCTTTCTTTCGAATCACAACATTTAATACATAAAACAGATTTTAAGAAGTGATCCGCAAAATGTGCACTTGAAAAGAGAAACAATCCCCCTTAATCTGCCTCGGAGAAATGACAGTCCCTGTTTTTATGGATCAAAACTAAAAATTAAATAGAAACAAGGGACCATATTTCCTCATTAAATGATCATTATCGGGGCAAGCTAGAAGTTGTTAGGAGATCATGAACAAGAAATTTTAATACTGGAGGCATCTTTAATTTTGGTGGCATCAAAAACTGCCTCATGTTCTTCCATCTTGTGCACATAGGTAATCAACAACATTTAATCTTGGAGCTTCTTTGACCACGATCTCAAAATCAGTTGGAGAACTTTTAAAACATTACTTCGTTTGATCCTTATCTTCTTTGCATGTTCTCCTATGCAATTCTGAAGGAAAATGCAAACAGAACTGTATCGGGCCTTTGTTATTGCTTCGGTCATGAAAATGTGACAGGTCACGAAAATGCGACATGTCGCAAAATCGTGACACTTTTACCTTACTGCTTTCTCTTCTTGCCACCAGTCGCAAAAATGCAACATGTCATGAAATCGTGACATCTTCTCTTCGTTCAGCTTTCTCTTCATGATATGTCACAAAATCATGACATTCTCCTCTTTCTCGGCTTCTTTGCTACTCCTTATTGCAAAAATGAAACATGTCGTGAAATGATGACATATTTCACTCGACGTTGTCTTGTCTGCTTTATCACCGTGAAAATGCGACATATCACAAAATTGTGACACTTTCCTTCTGCATTGTACCTTTTAGCTTTCATTTCATGAAAATGTGACATGTCATGATATCGCGATGTTTTCTCTATTTTGTCCTTTCATCTTCAACAAGTCACGATATCATGACTATGTTTCTCCATTTAGCTTTGTCTCCACAACATGTCACAAAATCACAACAATTTCTTGCCTTCTCTGTCATTGTCACTTCCTATCGCAATATCATGACAAGTTCCTCTTGCTTGGCTTTGTTTTCAAAAATGTCATGATATCGCGACATCTTTCTTCACCTTGTGTTTATTTCCAGCCCTTCTGTGATAACGCAACATGTCGTGATATCATGCCATTCTGTACCATTTTCTCCTTTTCTATTTTTCTATCGCGATATCGTGACATTTTTCATTGGCGCTCCCCTTGGCTATTGTATGTTGCGATATGGCAGCATTTTCCTATCTCATTGCTCTATTGCCACTACAAGTCATGAAAATGTGACATGTCACGATATTGCGACAACTTTCAATTTAGTGCTCCCTCATCGTAATAAGTCATGAAACTCCAACATATCATGATATCATGACAGTTTTACCCTTGCTTCCATTGGCTGCTTTTAACCGCAAAAACCTGATAGGTCACAAAAATGCGACATGTCACGATATCATGACATTTTTTGTACTTAGCTGATTTCTGCATTTGGATGCCACGAAACTACAACATGTCGCGATATCATGACATGTTACAGTTACTTTGCTCTAACACAAAACTTATAGATATTTTTGTATTTTCCCTTTCAAAGTGCTTGGAGGGACAAACAAAAGAATTAGTATCTCTACAACTTGTGCATTCTTTTACATGAACAGTAACAACAAAAACAATGTGGCAAAAATGCCAACATTCTTGGCAGCTCGTGAGGTATACAGTTTTGTTGTATGCATGAACCTAATGCCTTTATCCATTGGGAAATAGAGTCAAGAAACTAATGGGGCAGGAAAAGTGAGTGTTGGTTGATGCTGGACGTGTCTGTGGGTTGCTGCAACAAGATCAAAACTGGACCTACAACAAAAATTTATGGAATAGCAGAACTTCCCTTATTTCTTGAACGACTGTATTTTGCCTAGATCGGTTGAGCTGAGTAATCACCAGGTGCTGTGAAAGGATCTTCATGGCAATGGTGAAAAGCACCTGAATTGTGAAAATGGAAATGAATGGAATGATGACTAGCAGATGTGCAGGCCGTGGAACAGGAATGGTGAATGATGGAATGGTGGAAGATGGAGGAGTAGAAGTGGTAGATACAACAACTAAAGAGAGTGCTATTGTGCTACCAACTGCTGGGTTTTGATGAAAACAAAGAATGAAATGGAAGTGGATGGAACGAAGAAAGTGATGGGAAATGTGGAGAAGTGCTCAAAAGACAAAGAATTATAAGAAAGGGGAAGTGAAGGAAAGGGAACATCAGAGAGAGGAGTAGACACAACAATAGTGGCTTGATTATTTGCAAAATAAGGAGAGGGAGAGAAAGGGAATGACGTAATGAAGTGGAAGAAAGAAGTAGATGGAAGCCACTAACTTCTAGGAAGGAAAAGAAAAGGAAAGAGAAATAAACATACCTGCGGGTTCACATGCAGAAGGAGCCGAAGTTAACAAATTTTTTTTTTTTTTTTTTTCTATGTACAAGGTAACCCTCGAGTTTAGCTGTGAACTCTCGGGAGAGACACATACCAAAACATGGCTCTATGATCTCCTAGATCCTAGATCTTGAACACACACTTATTGGTCTCTTGATTGATAATCAGCTTGGAGTCACCAAAGATTTGCGACTGTCGCACTCCAAGTTTTTCAGGTTTCTTGAGACCTAGGCATAAAGCCTCATATTCTGTTGTATTATTTGTGCAACTCCAGGTCAAACTATATGAATAGGATCATTGAATTCTAGAAGGTAATACTAGAAAAATCCTAGTTCCAGTGCCATTTCTGTATCGTGCTCCATCGAAATAGAGCTGGTCTGGCACAGAGTCTTGACCAACTTGATCAGGAGGCAACTCTACTTCAACCTCTTCAGGATTTGTGATGGAGTAACAACCAATTTTAGTTTCCATCATGGCATTAAATTTGAGCATTAAAAACTCATCCTCTACGAAAAACTCATCCTAGACTTCATCCATTAAATTAGGATTGTCCAATTCTTCAATTGTCATGTTGACATAATGTTTGGACTTTTCTTCTTCTTCTATCTTCTCTATATGATAAGTAGAAGGCTTCTTATTGTAAATACGGATTCTTCTTCCTTTGAAAGGAATATCCAAGTGAGAATAATCCAGAGAAAGGTAGCCTCCTAGCTTGGCAGTGAATTCTCTCGACAAACACATACTGAAATATGGTTCCAAATCAACCACAACTACCTCCTGAATTACTATAATTTGAGGCATACTATGTAGAGCAATAGGAACATTCTTGATTACACCCACTATTTTCATGGGAGTCCCATCCAACTGCAAGACACCAGGGCTACTTATTGTATACTCCAACCCATGACTTCACAAACTGCCTTTGGCATGACAGTTGTCATAGCACCAGAATCAATCATGCAGTTGTGCACTATCCAACCTTCCATCCTGAGTGACAAATAAAATGGGGATGGTCTATTTTTTCTAGTGGTTGAAGTAGTCATAGTTTGAGATATAACTACCTGGGCTGGAACCTTCCCCTTACTTTGTGTGATTTTCAGGGATTCCTGTAAGAGATTTACCTGTCCAGGCAGCTGCAAGGTGTCATACAGACTTACTTTAGCTGATATCCTTTTGAGTTCTTCAATGATGTTGTACTCCATCGAGATCTGCTCTTTCCCTCCACTGGCATATTCAAATTTTCTTCTATATTGTTGGGTGACCTCCACTCATTGTCATTTAGTCAATGATGGATACCGCAATGTCTCTCTAGCTTGTTCCTTTGTTTCCACTTATGGCTGAGACAAAAGCTTGTTCCTTCTCTTTTGCTTGTGGTGAAAGTAGATCCTTTGGAAAAATAGGTGATTGTTGCAGATCTGGAAAATCATGAGTCTTTGCAAGTATTTGTTGCTTTGTTTCTTGTGCAAGAGGAAATTTCAATGGCTCCATCTTAGCCGGATCTACCAACATTGGTTTCTTGCCGTTGCGTATCAAGACTGCTATGCGTTCCTCAAGAGACTTCACAAAATTAAGATCCACCTCTCGAATCATGTTTACACGGATCCCCGCAAGAACTTGCAAATAATTTTGGTGGACCATGCAAGTGGACTCATCATGTGGATCATTGCATGAAGAACATAAGTAAGAAGACTCATGTGAAACTTCAGAAGGGCTAGCCTCTTCACTTACCAGGATCGCTGAATTCCTCTCAGGTACTTTCTCCATAGCCTTTCTAGGAGAAACTTGCTCTCTAGTTACTACCAGAAAAAATCTTCATGGTTGAGAGTTCCTTTCTGCCTCCCTCCACTTCATAGATGTCACCTTGTTAGTGAGAGCTCTCATGGCCGACTGAATCTCTTGCAAAATAGCCAATTGAGGATCTGGGCTTGAGGACACAGGCGGTGTAGGTAGAGGTAATGGAAGTGGTGGAGAAGGTAATGCAGGAGTTGGAAGTGGAGAGGTTAACTGTGGAATGGGAATAATATGTACTGAGGGTATGGGAGAATTCCATGAATATGAAGGGTACATGGATGGAGCAGTGTAAGATGTAGGGGCTGCACCTGTATGCTGGTATTGTGGGAGCTCGGGAAAAATAGGCATAGTCATTTTTGAAGGCAATTTCCCAACAACAATCAGATCGGCCTCAGCCTTCTGTTCTTGGGCATATAGTGCAGGAAAGGTTTGAACATTGGACATCCTAATGTTCATACCAATATCTGAATGGAAGGCCCTAAGAAAGTACAATCCTACTTGTTCATGAGTAGGGAAAAGATCTTCAGGAACTCTCTACCAAGTTCGAGCAAACCTAACATTGAAATCCACTATCTCCTCTTGAGGATGCCTCTTGATATTATTAAATTGATGCACTAAAGAAAATGGGTCTGCTTTCTCATTGAACCCTTGGATTAGCATCTCTGCTAATTGATCCCATGAAGTTATGGATTTGGGAGGCAAGGATCTATACCAGCACAATAACTTACCTTGGAGTGACAGGACGAGCAATTTGGTCATGACATCTTCATCTGTGATATTATGAATTGAAGCCAAGGTTGCCACATCTGACACATGCTCATACATTGTCTTTCCAGTCCCATCGTATGTAGGCAAGTATTTTATTGCTATAGCAGGAACTAGATTCTAAAAATGTAGGTCCAATGCTCCTGAATCATTCCAAGCAGGAACTCGCCATGGCGGAGGTTGTTGACTAGCCATTTGCACTGTAGGATTTGGATCTACTAGCAAGCTTGTAGCAGTACTAGGACGAGTCAGAGATGGCACAAATTGAATCGTTGCCTACGAAGAAATAGCAAATGATGGGTTCATAGGACTTACCACTCTTGAGCACTCCCTCCAGTTTTGAACATCGATCTCGAAGAATTCTACTGGATCTTCTAATTCTTTGGCACTTGATCTCGTGATCATGAAGCAAAGATGTAAATATTTTCCAGCTTCATGATTGGAAATTTCTAGGTATTATACAGTCACCTTCAGCAGTGTCACCAAATGAACTTATAATCTTTGCTTTGAGGTCAAGACAGTTCATCAAAATCTTGATTCCTCTGGGTGTCAAAAAATAGGACTTGTGAGTCCCACCGATTATGGATCTTTCTGAGATAGAAACAGTCCGTCCCATCAGGCGTGCCAAAAAATGTTTGACACAAATTTGCCTAAGTACAATATTTCATCACTTGTGCACCCTAGAATCGACCAACATTGAAATGCCGAGAGAAATAGAAGTCTCCCGGGCCAATATCCAAAGAGGGCTGGCTCCCAAACTAGTCTAAACTTATTTCAAGATAAGGATGCAGGAAAGAAATGGGAAATGCTGAAAGAAAGGGAAATAGCAGAAAGAGATGGAAATATGGCCGAAGCCGATAGTTGATGGGGAGAACAACCTCAAACAACAAATAACCTCAAAAATATCCTAAAGCTAAAATAGCAACCGACTCTTAGAATGCATATACAGAAACTGGATCAAGCATTAGCCGTAAGTTCGCTTTCAATTGTAATCCAAACGTTCAAATGCAAATATAGCCAAATCCATAACAACCGAATTTAACTTGTATTTTAACACTAGACTAATAGAAGTGACTTAGACATAAAGAAAAACTTGAATGACTGTTTAGATCACCAATTCCAAAAGACACTAAGAATAGAAGCAAAATGCACCAAGGATTTCTGTTTTAATTTTTGCAAAAAGGTCCTCCTCCTCTTGCTTAAGATTTTACATTGGTATTTATAGAGGCCTTCCCTATTCCTTTCGAATCACAACATTTAATACATAAAACATATTTTAAGAAGTGATCCGCAAAATGTGCACTTGAAAAGAGAAACAATCCCCCTTAATCTGCCTCGGAGAAATGACAGTCCCTATTTTTATGGATCAAAACTGAAAATTAAACAGAAACAAGGGACCATATTTCTTCATTAAATGACCGTTATCGAGGCAATACAAAATTTTTTAGGAGATCATGAACAAGAACTTTTAATATTGGAGGCGTCTTTAATTTTGGTGGCGTCGAAAATTGCCTCATGTTCTTCCATCTTGCGCACATAGGTAATCAACAACATTTAATCTTGGAGCTTCTTTGACCACGATCTCAAAATCAGTTGGAGAACTTTTAAAACATTACTTTGTTTGATCCTTATCTTCTCCACATGTTCTCCTATGCAATTATGAAGGAAAATGCAAACAGAACTATATCAGGCCTTTGTTATTGCTTCGGTCACGAAAATGTGATAGGTCATGAAAATGTGACATGTCACGAAATCACGACACTTTTACCTTATTGCTTTCTCTTCTTGCCACCAGTCATGAAAATGTGACATGTCATGAAATCGTGACATATTCTCTTCATTCAACTTTCTCTTCATGATATGTCATGAAATTGTGACATTCTCCTCTCTCTCGAATTCTTTGCTACTCCTTATCGTGAAAATGAAACATGTCATGAAATCGTGACATCTTTCACTTGACGCTGTCTTGTCTGCTTTATCACTATGAAAACGTGACATGTCGTGAAATCATGACACTTTCCTTCTACCTTGTACCTTTTAGCTTTCATTCCGTGAAAACATGACAGGTAGTGAAAATGTGACATGTCGCGATATCGCGATGTTTTCTCCATTTTGTCCTTTCATCTTCAAAAAGTCGCCATATCGTGACATGTTTCTCTATTTGGCTGTCTCCACAACATGTCACAAAATTATGACAATTTCTTGCCTTCTCTATCGTTGCCGCTTCCTGTCATGATACCATGATAAGTTCCTCTTTCTTGGCTTTGTTTTCAAAAATGTCACGATATTGCGACATCTTTCTCCACCTTATGTTTATTTTCAGCCCTTTCGCGATAATGTGACATGTTACGATATCGTGCCATTCTATACCATTTGCTCCTTTTCTATTTTTCTATTGTGATATCATGACATTTTTCATTGGCGCTCCCCTTGGCTGTTGTATGTCATGATATCATGACATTTTTCTATCTCATTGCTCTGTTGCCACTGCAAGTCGTGAAAACAGGACATGTCGTGATATCGCGACAACTTTCAATTTAGTGCTCCCTCACCACAAAAAGTCGTGAAACTCCAACATGTCACGATATCATGATAGTTTTACTCCCTTGCTTCATTTGGCTATTTTTAACCGTGAAAATGTGACAGGTCACAAAAATGCGACATGTCACGATATCGTGACATTTTTTGTACTTAAGTGATTTTTGCATTTGGACGTCACGAAACTGCAACACGTCGCGATATCGCGACATGTTACAGTTACTTTGCTCTAACATAAAACTTATAGAGATTTTTGTATTTTCCCTTTCAAAGTGCTTGAAGGGACAAACAAAAGAATTTTTATCTCTACAACTTGTGCATTCTTTTACATGAATAGTAACAACAAAAACAATGTGGCAAAAATGCCAACACTACACTAGCAGAGAGATGGTATCCAGGATCCTCTACATTCTAGTTACCCCTAGGGGAGATGACTCTAAATTTTGAGGATGTATGGAAGATCCTTCAAGTTCCTATTAGGGGTTAGTTTGTATATCACTTGATGACCCAGGTTCAGGTGATACAATAGTTGATAGGGGATCCTTCAATTTTGATTGATTAGAGTGGGGTCAGCATTGAGGGACTGATAGTTGCAGAGGGAGTTTCCATACAAACAAAGGTGTTTTCTAGGTTAGTTGTGTCATGCCATCAGAGTGGACAACATCTCCCATGGGCCCTGTTTGGTGTAGTGGTTGATATATAAGATTCTATCTAATGGTTTGCATGAGGACCATATATACTCTACCGCTTATATATGACATTATATAATGTTGTATGAGAATTACAGCCTAGTACTCATGACTTTACTATAGGTATGGTGTTGGGAGAACATTTTAGTGAGGAGGCTAAAGAGGCTTTATCATAAGAAAATAGAGGAGGTATGGCCTACTGCATTCTATTGGGGCCTTATAGGAGGCTGCAAGAGGAGGAAGAGTGGCCTAGAGGAGGCTAGGTGGGTGATCGATGAGCTGACTATACCTTGCATTTATTGGAGATCCTAGTGAGTGCACCCTAGTTGGAATGATGATGACGAGGAGTTGGATAATGCATGATGAGTACTATGGATCAAGATGAAGTGAGGGGATATAAAGCTACATCCGATTGATTTATTGTAGTATCAGTTTGGTCTAGTGTAGGGGATTCCCTCGATACATAATTTTTCATAATGATGAGTGACTTGTGACCCTACACAACTAGTGAGGTGCTTGATCTTAGCATATTTGAGGAACTAGATGACGATGACCCTATAGTAGTACTCCTAGAGATAGATGACATGGGATTAGAGGATGGGTACCTTGAGTGGTATGATACCATCCTTCCTATGAGGATCACACAAGAGAGAAGCATGGCAGATAAGGTATAGTGGGTTTATCAAGAGGCTACTAGATAGATATATAGAAAATAGTAGTAGGGGGAGAGATAGAGGACATAGAGGATAAGAGATCCTCAAACGATAGGAGGTAGGTAGAAATAGAAGTCCTCTCATCAGGAGAGGGTTATGAAGATATAATGAGGGAGTGGCCAGCAATGGCAGACTAGATTCCCATAGCAGTAGGTTTTCCCACCATAGTAGGTTGCACTATCTCCTCAGTAGGAGGCTCCCTCATCCCCTAGGTGAGACTCACCCAGTAAGGGCATTGCTATGGAGGTTGGGGAGTTGAGAAATATGAGAGAGGTTGCTACTATATGGGAAAAAAATGTTGGATTGAGGAGATATATCAGTATTTAGGTGAGTCAAATTCAAGATTTGGAGATACATCTTGTGTAGTCTTAGGCTCTATTGGGGTAGACCCAGACTCAACTATCCCAATATTAGGCATATCTTGCAAAGGTAGAGGGATAGGAACTATCATGCTAATCAAGGAGTGGAGCTTTAGGCCAATCCTCGGGTAGTAGTACGTTATTGGTAGAGGTGATATTACATTCACAACGGGTGACCTTCTACCATAGTTTGTAGTTTTAGGAAGTTTCTAAAGTTCAAAGGGCTCCATTGCCCCTAGAGTTAGCCCCTATGAGTCACACGAGATCATCTTCTAGGATAGTGTTTGGGACCCCTCAGTTTTAGGTACCCATACCACCTCTAGATGATAACCATATTTCTACAGGCTCTAGGGGATAATATACTAGGGTTTATTTTTGTGGTATAACCCCTAGGGATTGAGTATTTTGGTTTTGATTATGGCATACCAATAGACCACTTGTACCTTATGTATTTTTGAGAGAGTAATATATATGACTACTGTTGTTTCCTTTTGATTTTTATGGTTGTGTAAATACAAATATGTTTAATATTTTTTGATGACTCCACATTATCATGCTTATGGTCATATTTGATTGCTAACATGTCTTTTATCATGTGTAATCAAGATATCATTTGTAGAAAGTGAAATGTGGTTTGATGTAACTGTGATTTTGTAATGTAGTGTGATTAAATTTTTTTTGTAGAAGAAAGATTGTTTGGAAAATGTACCCTTATGATTTTGATTAGTCAGCAATAAACCTCTATGATGTGTGCTTGTATATGATTGTTTATGGAGGTTGCCCCTCGTGTTGAATATGAAGTGGATCTTGTATGAGGTTTTGTTGTAGTTCTAACATCGAAGGGTTGTGATAAAAAAGTAGTTTGGTATTCATTTATTGAAAGAGTGATATAGTTGATGATAAGTAATGTGTGATATTAAATTTAATTTTGATTAAATTTAAGAGAAGTACAACATAATGAGGGTGATTAAGAATGAAAAATGGGATAGATGACTTGCACTAGGAATATGATTCCTAGTGTGAAGTAAATAGAGATATTTTATTAGGGGTTCTCTCATGCCATTATCATTAAGTCTATATGAAACTACATGACCAAGCAATTATGTATGATCAATGTAAATTTTTGCATATGATAAGAAATCATGCAATACATTACACTAGATGGTAGATATGAGATACAATATTAATTGGTTTTAGAACCAATTGCTTATGCTAATAGTCATACAAATCCATGAGGATATAGTGACTTTAGCTAATCAAAATTCAAGGAGAATCTTAACTATTTCATGATGAAATAAAGTTTATCAAGAACTAATGTGTGATCTGTGTATTCATTTTCCATCTTGATCTTGATTATGATATCAAACCTCTCAAGGATCAAGTGTGTGTGTGTGTTGTGAAGTTCATTTACCAATTTTGAGTAAGGTAATGATGCAAACCAACTTTTAGAACCAATGTGTGTGCAAATGATGAATTCTTTTACCATGATTTTTATACTCAATTAGAATTAACTATTTTTTAATACAAGCCACCAAAATCTAGCTTATCCATAAGTAGACATTGGTATGTGCAAAAGAATATTTCTAATGTGATAGACATGTCACCACATGTAATACTACCCCATGTCCATGCAGGTTTCATTCAACCCATTGTTGTAATGGAGATCACCCCATGGTTTTCAAATAATTGAGGAATCCAGGGATTCAATCTCATTACCCTCTTATTTTATTTTGATTTCTTTGATTGGGTATTATTTTTCATTTGTGAACAAGGGAATTTATTTGCTTTGTAGTAAAATATTTTTCTTCTTTTGTTTCTTTTTTTTCAAGGGATACTTGCTCACTTTTGTGGAAGAGCAAGGAAATTTTTCGGGTAGGGGGAGCTTGTCATTTTGCTAATTCTCAACATTATAGACCATGTGCATAATAGGATAGCAAGGGAAAAATTTCACTTAAAGAGCTAGGACTACTATGTAGTATCATCTTTCTTTGTGTAAAATCATTTTTAAGACGTGTAAGTGTGTTTTGGTTCAAAAAGTGGTATAATCAGTTCTCTAAACTTAAAATTTTCTTAATGAGCAATAGTGATTTTGGTTCAAGAGAGATTTATAATCAATATCGAGAATCAATATTTTATTAAAATGTAGATCATGTGAATGGTTTAGGATAAACTCTAACTTTATTTCAAAGAAACTAGGATTGACTATGAATTTTGACAGCAATGGTCTAGTATTTAAGTAAGATAGTAATTGGATGTAACCATATGCCATATGCAATTTGACCAAACCTTATTTAAGAAATATAGGATAAAGGGAAGTAAATGAAATATCATTTATATGAGATGGTTGTGATTATGATTTAAACTAAATGCAAGCAATGTATGTACAAGATATTGACAACTATGTACAATGGTGAAACTTGATTTTATGCATAGTATATTTTAAGGTGCATTATATTCATTGGTTCCTTATGGCCTTTTCCATCTAAGATAGCCAAATGATATGCACCCTATCCAAATTTAGTAGTGATGATAAATAGACCTAGCCAATTTGGTTGAAATTTTCATTTAAGATCAGTTCGGGCATTAGTATTTTTTTATTTTAATTAACTAAATCACCAAATTCAAAATATCGAGTATGAAATTTCTTTTAGTATGACCTTTTGAGTTTGTCTTAATAAGTGCAAAGATTATCTAAAGTTTTTATGCAATTTTCAACACAATATTCATCTCCTACTTTTTCATATTAAGTAAAATACCTAAAGAAGGCACTTCAAGATCAAAAGGAAGTACAACTTCAATGCCATATACTAATAAAAATGGAGAAGAACCTGTAGGGGTTTGAACACTAGTCTGATAAGCTCATAAGGCTAGATACAATTGAGTATGCCAATCGCGTCATGAATTATTAACCAATATTTTTAAGATTTTAATTAAATTTCTATTGGATGCTTCAGCTTGGTCATTTCCTTGTAGATAGTAAGTAATAGACCATCTATGCTGGATTTTGTATTTGGCACAAAGCTTGTGTATGTCTATTTTTTAAGCACGTTCCATTATTAGAGACAAGTGTAGAGGGAATACCAAATCTATAGATGATTAGATTAAATATAAACTTAGAGACTTGGGTTCCTATGCAAGAAGCCAATGACATGGCTTCTACCCATTTTTTGAAGTATTTAGTTGTTGTTATAATGAACTTATGATTATTAGATGAAACTGGATTAATCTTTTCAATAATATGTAGGCCCCATTTTGAAAAAGGACAATGAGAGGAAATGGCTTGAAGTTCTTGAGAAGGAGTATGGACAATATTTGTGTGTCACTAAAATTTGTCACATTGATGCACATAATCATAGCATCCTTTTCCATGGAGGGCCAAAAATATCCCATTTGTAGGAGTTTTGGGCTATGGAACCACCACTAAAATGACCTCTGCAAAATCCATCATACAATTTTATTAGTGCCTTCTTGGATTCAACTAGGTTGAGGCATCTTAGTAGGATACCTTCAAAAGATATTTTATACAAGGTGATTTTTATTATTATAAAAAAAACAACTGATTTACGCACTAGTCTTCGTTGATTCTTGTCTAGTGCATCTGGGAATAATCTATTTTAGATAAATTTGAAGATATCCCCATACCATGGTTTCGAAGATGTTTCTTAAATTATGAATATGTCCAAGGGTGCTAAGAAAAATTCTAATGATGCGGGTTCCTAGAGTTGAAAAATGATGATAGTAGCATGATCATCGTCCAACTCTAAAGGGATAAGAGAAGCAACTACTACCACTGAATTCATAGAACAGTTGCTAGTACGAGAGATAGCTTCTATAGTAACTTTATAAAATAAAAACATAAGTTTTAAACATATTATTTATAAGGACAAAGTTTATCGTCTCACGTTTCATAAATATTATTAATTTGATTTACCATGAGTTGTGAGTCTCCAAAAAATAATAGGATTTTATGTTGGCAATTTTGGGTACTTTGGGTACATTGCCTTTGCTCAAGTATATAAGTTGTCATTGATGTCAAGAAGCTTTTGAAGGAATTTGATTTGATGTCAAATAATTTGTTTTGATGAAGGTTACGACATGACAGTTTCAAAAGTCTTTTGCAAACCCCAAGCTGACAGGTTCGAGAGAAAGAGCTCGCAGTGAAAAAGTGTCGCGATATCGCGACATGTCGGGTTTTCATGACCCGAAGAAAAGAAAAGCGCTAAGGAGAAAAAGTGTCGCGATATCGCGACATGTCGGGTTTTCGCGACCCGAAGAACAGAAAAGAGCTAAGGAGGAAAAGTGTCGCGATATCGCGACATGTCGCATTTTCGCGACTTAAGCAGGAGAGAGAAAGCAAGTTAGAAAAGTGTCACGATATCGCGACATGTCGCATTTTCGTGACTTAAGCAGGAGAGAGAAAGCAAGTTAGAAAAGTGTCACGATATCACGACATGTCACAATTTCGTGACTCAAAGAGCAAAGAAAACGTATGAAAAGTTGATAGCGTCACGATTTCGCGATGGGTTACAAGGAAAGCGTATGGAAGCTGAAAGCGTCATGATTTCATGACGGGTTGCAAAGAATGCGTACGGATGCAGAAAGTGTCACGATTTCATGACAGGCAAAAAAGAAAGCAGACGAAAGCAGAAGTGTCACGATTTCACGACAGAAACTGAAAGCAGGTCTTCTATAGGAGAAGTGTCACGATTTCATGACAAAAGCAGAGAGGAAGGTTATGAAGATAGAAGTGTCATGATATCATGATAGAAGTGAAGACGAAGTCTGCAGAGGCAGAAGTGTCACGATTTCATGACAAAAGCAGAAAGGAGGTCGACGAAGGGAGAAGTGTCACGATATCATGACAAAAGCAAAGTTGATGCTGACAAAGACAGAAGTGTCATGATATCGTGACAAGAGCTTAGTTGAAGTCGACAAAGGCTGAAGTGTCACGATATCATGACAAAAGCCAAAAGAAAGTGTACGGTTGCAAAGGTGTCACGATATCGTGACATGTTGTAGTTTCATGGCAAAAGCTACAGAAGAGTTACAGAGGCAGTTGAAGCCGACAAAGTTAAATGTGAGCCGACGAAGATTAGGGTTTGTAGCCGATGAAGTTTAGGGTTGTGCAGTCGACTAAAGATCAGGGTTACAACCGACTAAGATTAAGGTTTTGATCTTGAAAGTGTTATTATAAAAGGCAGGCTATTTTGAAGAGTTGGTGGTGTTGTTAGTTGTGACGTTCGTAGATAGAGCGCAGAGTGAGAAGTTCGATCATCGAGAGCAGAGTGCAAAATTCGATCGAAGTGTGCAGAGTGAGCGAAGAGTCATGGTGAATTGTTCTAAGTGCCACTGTGATTGCACAGAGAGTGCAAAGGTTGAAGTTCGACCAAGTGCGGTTGTGATTGCACAAAGAGAGCAGAGGGCGTAGAGAGCACAAAGGGCAAAGACGAACGTGGAGTGCTGCTGTATGAGGATAGAGGTGCACTGGTTCTTTGAGAAGAACCTGAGGACAGATTTGGCAAGTCTTTGAGAAGGCTTGTGTGCAGAGGATTGATTTGTTCAAGTGTTGGACAGATCTGACAGATAGAGGAAGACTTGTACTAGACCGACTGACTATGTTTGGTACAGGTTGCTGAGCTGCTGTGGACGTGATCATAGAAGGCAGAGGTCTCTTAGGCTAAGCATTGAGGATAGGAGGTCTTCGGTGGAAAGGAGTTCCACGTGCTGGCAAGAGGTAGAGGCAGTTGATCTTCTGAGGGATCATTTCTAGAGTAGAGGGGAAGGTATCTCCTTTGAGCAGAGGCTCATAAATTTAGAGCAGAGGGGAAGGTATCTCCTTTGAGCAGAGGCTCATAAATTCTGATTTGGGGGAAGGTATCTCCTTTGGGCCGAGGCTCATAAACATTGTAATTGGGAAGGATTCCCAAAGAACTTTGAGATAACTTTTAGAGAAAAGTTTTGTGGACGTAGCCCAGCCATTCCGGGTGAACCACGTTAAAATTGGTGTCACTTTGTGGATGATATTGTGCATTGCTTTGATATTGCTTTGGGTATATTGCTTTACTATTTTGAAGTATAAAGGAAAAAGTAAAAAGAGGTCTTATACTGTTCACCCCCCCTCTCAAGTATAAGCTTGTGTTCTTCAATTGGTATCGGAGCAGGTGCCTTCGAAAAGTTTAACAACTTGAAGGAAAAGCTAGTAAAGAACACAATGGATCATTCAAGTAGCAATGCAACACCTATTCTTGATGGGTCAGATTTTGGTCTTTGGAGTGCAAGGATGAAGGTTCATCTAATGGCACTTGGTAATGAGGTATGGGAAGTGATTGAAGATGAGTACACTATTCTTGTACATGGTCCTAATACTAAAGAAGAAAGGCTCCTACATCACAGCAATTCAAAAGCAATGAATGCAATCTCGAAAGGCTTACAGAAAGCAGATCTCACCAAAGTGATTCACTGCAAGACAGCTAGTGAAATGTGGAAACAGTTGAAGGTGGTTCATACAGGTGATACAAATGTCTGAAAGGCCAAGTTGAGACACTTCAAAGGTATGTTTGAACAACTCTAGATGAATGATGATGAAAATATTAGTGACTACATGCTTCGTATGGATGAGGTTGTTAACTCCATGAAAGACTTAGGTCTTGAGCTTGCTGAAAATGATGTTTGTGATAAGATTTTAAGATCTCTTCCTAATAGATTTAGTGAAAATATTTCTGCTATTGAGGAAGCTAAAGATTTGGATAAGTTGAAAAAGGATGAGCTCCATAGTATACTTGCAGCATTTGAGTTGAGAACTCAAGTGAAGGTTGATGTCAAGAAAGAGGCAGATTTCAAGGCTACCAAGAAATCCAAGGGTAAACAGCTTCAAGATAGTGATGAGTCTTCTAGTGATGAAGAGGCATATTACAAGCAAGAAAGGCAAGTTCTCTAGAAAGCACAAAAGCATGAAAAATATAAGATGTTTCAATTGTGGAAAGTTTGGTCATTATGCTACTGACTGTACTGTTCCCAAGAATGAAAGTGATGAAGATAAACAGGATTCTATGAGCAAGGTTTCTGAAAAGCATAAGCATCACAGAAAGAACAAAGATGAGCACAACAATCAAGGAAAGAGGTATTCTCACAAGCACAAGAAGAGTTTCTATCTAGACAAAGCAAGTAAGTGTTCTAGTAGTGATAGTGAAAGTTCTTCAAGTGATAATGAAAATGAGATGTTGTTCATATCAAAAAAGAGGAAGAACCGAAACATAGATTCATTATCATGAAATGTCTTAGATGTGGAAATTTTGGTCACCTTGAGGATGATTGTACAAATAATGATTTGGTTTCCAGTATGTATGAGGATGCTTCAGAAAACTATAAGGAAGATGCTTGTATGGTTTTTGAAAAAGGTAGCACCTCTAGTGATAAGAAATCTGAAAAAGGGTTTGATGATTCAGAAAGCAAACAAATAAAGGATCTTGAAAGTGAACTTATTAATGCTCTTAGTGCTTTGAAAAAGGAAAGAAAGAAGAATGCTAGACTCAAGGATAAGTTAGATGAATGTTGTATGGAGAGAGATGATCTTATAGAAAATCTTGATTTCTCTATAGCTAAGACACAAGAACTCAAGGATGAGTTAGAGTCTAAGGTTCTTGAGTATAGTGAGTTAGAACAGAAAATGGCTTCTTTGAAAGAGGAAACTAAAGAGTACAAGGATAAGCTTTACAGGTTTCAAGATAGCTCCAAAAAGGTTAAGTCACTCATCAAAGGTCAAAGAAAGACAACAGATAAAACAGGCCTTGGTTTTGTTAAGCCACACAAGGAACAAGTTGGAGAGTCTAGTAAGAGACTCCAAAAGGAAGAGAGTTCTGATGAGGAAAGTATTTCAGATCATGAGTCCTTGAATGATAGATGCGCAGAAATAGAAAACAGAATTCAGAATGAGAAGAAGAAGTTTTCAGGACCCAAGAGGTCAAATAAAGGAAAATTTCAAGGCAGATGTTTTGCTTGTCATAAGTTTGGTCACATGGCTTCACATTGCATGGCTCAAGTGAAGAAGGTAAACGACAATTTCAGAAGTGCTAGTTTCTTTCAAGGGTATTGCTACTCTTGTCAACAGTTTGGGCACAAGGCAGTTTATTGCAAGGCACATAACAGGAACAGGTTTGGTCAGAATAGGTTTGGCCAGAACAAGTTTGGTCAGAACAGGTTTGGTCAGAACTGGTGGATTCAAAGATCAGGTTTACCTCAGAGAAACAACATCGTCAAGTGTTTCAAGTGCAACAATGAAGGTCACATAATCAGATAGTGTAGAGCTAAAATTCCAGAATACAGGAACAGGAACAGTGGCATGATCAGGTCCAAGGATCAAGGCATGGACAAGAACAGGGATGAGAACAAGAACAAGAACAGTGACAGGAACAGGAATATGGACAAAGAGTTCAAGAGAAGGCCCAGAAAGGAAGTTATAGACGTTGATGATGATCAGTGCCTAATGGGAGTTTTACTCCCACCCCAGAATTAATCACCTCATCAGGAGGTGGGGGAGGGACTAAGCTAAGAGGCTCATTCTTAGTCCCGAGCCCCAACGGTGACCCTTTGCCATTGATGACAAAGGGGGAGAGATATGAGTAAGGGGGAGAGCTTCAAAGTGAAGAGGAAAGCTTCAAGTCGTGGGGAGCAAAACTTCAAAGGAAGATTCTAAGTTGTTAGCACAGTTGGTTTCAGTTTTGGCTCTTGAGAAGTGTTTTCAGTAAAGGTTTGCCATCAATGACAAAGGGGGAGATTGTTGGCAATTTTGGGTACTTTGGGTACATTGCCTTTGCTCAAGTATATAAGTTGTCATTGATGTCAAGAAGCTTTTGAAGGAATTTGATTTGATGTCAAATAATTTGTTTTGATGAAGGTTACGACATGACAGTTTCAAAAGTCTTTTGCAAACCCCAAGCTGATAGGTTCGAGAGAAAGAGCTCGTAGTGAAAAAGTGTCACGATATCGCGACATGTCGGGTTTTCGTGACCCAAAGAAAAGAAAAGCGCTAAGGAGAAAAAGTGTCATGATATCACGACATGTCGGGTTTTCGTGACCCGAAGAACAGAAAAGAGCTAAGGAGGAAAAGTGTCACGATATCGCGACATGTCGCATTTTCGCGACTTAAGCAGGAGAGAGAAAGCAAGTTAGAAAAGTGTCACGATATCGTGACATGTCGCATTTTCATGACTTAAGCAGGAGAGAGAAAGCAAGTTAGAAAAGTGTCACGATATCGCGACATGTCACAATTTCATGACTCAAAGAGCAAAGAAAACGTATGAAAAGTTGATAGCGTCACGATTTTGTGACGGGTTACAAGGAAAGCGTACGAAAGTTGAAAGCGTCACGATTTCATGACGGGTTGCAAAGAATGCGTACGGATGCAGAAAGTGTCACGATTTCACGACAGGCAAAAAAGAAAGCAGATGAAAGCAGAAGTGTCACGATTTCATGACAAAAATTGAAAGCAGGTCTTCTATAGGAGAAGTGTCACGATTTCACGACAAAAGCAGAGAGGAAGGTTATGAAGACAGAAGTGTCACGATATCATGACAGAAGTGAAGACGAAGTCTGCAGAGGCAGAAGTGTCACGATTTCATGACAAAAGCAAAAAGGAGGTCGATGAAGGGAGAAGTGTCGCGATATCGTGACAAAAGCAAAGTTGATGCTGACAAAGATAGAAGTGTCACGATATCATGACAAGAGCTTAGTTGAAGTCGACAAAGGCTGAAGTGTCGTGATATCATGACAAAAGCCAAAAGAAAGTGTACGGTTGCAAAGGTGTCATGATATCGTGACATGTTGTAGTTTCACGACAAAAGCTACAGAAGAGTTACAGAGGTAGTTGAAGCCGACAAAGTTAAATGTGAGCCGACGAAGATTAGGGTTTGCAACCGATGAAGTTTAGGGTTGTGCAGCCGACTAAAGATCAGGGTTACAACCGACTAAGATTAAGGTTTTGATCTTGAAAGTGTTATTATAAAAGGCAGGCTATTTTGAAGAGTTGGTGGTGTTGTTAGTTGTGACGTTCATAGATAGAGCGCAGAGTGAGAAGTTCGATCATCGAGAGCAGAGTGCAAAATTCGATCGAAGTGTGCAGAGTGAGCGAAGAGTCATGGTGAATTGTTCTAAGTGCCGCTGTGATTGCGCAGAGAGTGCAAAGGTTGAAGTTCGACCAAGTGCGGTTGTGATTGCGCAAAGAGAGCAGAGGGCGTAGAGAGCACAAAGGGCAAAGACGAACGTGGAGTGCTGTTGTATGAGGACAGAGGTGCACTGGTTCTTTGAGAAGAACCTGAGGACAGATTTGGCAAGTCTTTGAGAAGGCTTGTGTGCAGAGGATTGATTTGTTCAAGTGTTGGACAGATCCGACAGACAGAGGAAGACTTGTACTAGACCGACCGACTGTGTTTGGTACAGGTTGCTTGAGCTGCTGTGGACGTGATCATAGAAGGCGAGAGGTCTCTTAGGCTAAGCATTGAGGACAGGAGGTCTTCGGTGGAAAGGAGTTCCACGTGCCTGGCAAGAGGTAGAGGCAGTTGATCTTCCGAGGGATCATTTCCAGAGCAGAGGGGAAGGTATCTCCTTTGAGCAGAGGGGAAGGTATCTCCTTTGAGCAGAGGCTCATAAATTCTGATTGGGGGAAGGTATCTCCTTTGGGCCGAGGCTCATAAACATTGTAATTGGGAAGGATTCCCAAAGAACTTTGAGATAACTTTTAGAGAAAAGTTTTGTGGACGTAGCCCAGCCATTCTGGGTGAACCACGTTAAAATTGGTGTCACTTTGTGGATGATATTGTGCATTGCTTTGATATTGCTTTGGGTATATTGCTTTACTATTTTGAAGTATAAAGGAAAAAGTAAAAAGAGGTCTTATACTGTTCACCCCCCCTCTCAGTATAAGCTTGTGTTCTTCATTTTAATGTTCAAAGCTAAATCTGCTTGTAATCCAAGAATCAAGGCTTCATATTCTAATGTGTTATTTGTATAGGAAAATTGGAGTTTAAAGGATAATGGGATAAGTTGTTTTTTTGGAGACACCAATATAATACTTGCACCTACGTCACTCATGCAATGGGCTCTATCAAAAAATAGAGACCAAAAATCTAAACGATCACCTTCTAAATTAAGGCATTCATCTAGAAAATTTATTGTAAAAGGATGAGTATCTTTAAGAGTTACAGCGACAAGTTGATCTGCTATGACTTACCCTTTAATGAAATTTTGACCAATAAAGGTTAGGTCAAACTCACTTAGGGAAAGAACCCATTTTGCTTCTCATCCTAATAAATAAGGTCTACTCATCAAGTATCGTAATGGATCAAATTTTGTGATGACAAACATTTTCAGACTAAGCATATAGTAGCACATTTTCTGTTTAGAGAACACAACACCTAGACAAATATTTTCTAGAGGGGTATACTAAGTTTCATAGCTGACTAAATTTATGCTAATGTAATAGATGGCTTATTATTTATTATCCTAATCATGTTGCGCTAGCATTTCTCCTAATGCAAGTTCTAAGGTAGAAATGTATAAAATAAAAGGATGTTATGGCCTAGGATGGAACAAGCACTAGCGGTGTAAGTAGATATTTTTTAAGAGATTCAAAGGCTTATTCACATTGATAATCCCATTGAAAAGGGGTATCTTCCTTAAGTATCTTAAAAAAATGTTGACATTTATTTGCTAATTTTTAAGAATGTAAGATTATAATGAGAAGGGAGTGAACAATATAAGATAAAACTTTTCTCTTTTCTTTCCAAAGCAATAACTTCAAATAATATCAATGCAATAATGAAACAATGCACAATTCACCATACACATAAGAGATAAACACCCCCTCGGGAGAAAACCATGGCAAGAATATTTCTTATATATTTCTTCAATAAATTTAATGGGCACCAACCTATAGGGGACACCAATCCCCTATACAAGTTTGTGGAAACCAATCCATAGGAGACACCAATCCCCTATACAAATTTGTGGACACAAATACATAGGAGACACCAATCCCCTATACAAATTTATGGATAGACACCAATCCCCTATCTCAAGTTTATGGATACCAATCCACAGGAGACACCAATACCCTAGCTCAAGTTTGTGGATACTAATCCACAAGATATGCCAATCCCCTCTCAAATTAATGGACACAAATATACCCATCCCATTTCTCAAGTTCATGGACACCAATCCATAGGATACACCAATTCCCTTGCTCAAGTTCATGGACACCAATCCATAGGAGATACCAATTCCCTTGCTCAAGTTTGTGGAAACCAATCCACAGGAGACACCAATTACCTTGCTCACAAAACCTGATCAAATCTTCTCCAAAAATTGCTCACAAAACCTGCTCAAATCTGCTCCTAAACCTGCTCATAAAACCTTCTCAAATCTACTCCAAAATATGCTCACATCTACTCCAAAACTTGTGTGTTGACTTGGATATGCTTATACCTTGCTCTTCTTCCACTACTATGTGCACCTTTCCTTCTTCTTTGAATTGGATAAAATTTCCTTCCTTATCAATTGCATACTTGGGTGAATATGTGTACTCAATATTCTTTAACACCTTGAATTGTTCTAGATTTGTACCCTCCAAATATGCCCCAATAATGATGATCTTCTTCTTGCATGTGCTTTTCAAATCTGGTCAATAATTCTCTTTTTCTTTCTTAATTTAAATAGAAAATCAACAATTTTAAACCTTTATCACTTCATTTAAAACATACACAATAAATCTTAAAAATAACTCCTTATATCTCCCTTTTAAAACTTGCAAAACAAAGTTTTATTTTAACATCATATCCCTTATATCTCCCCTTTATAAAATTTACAAAATAAAATATTATAACATAAATCCTTATATCTCCATTTCAAAAATTAATCAAAAAACCTTCACCCTTACCTCACATCAAAACTTAGCAAGCATGGATGGGATTCAACCTTTTGATATCTAGTAGTGTAGTACCTTAACACAACTTGTGATCAATTGGGCTAACTAGCCGGATGAAACCAAAAGGTACAATAATAATCTTGACTCCTTCGTTACACTTTTTCAAACAATAAAACCATAGTAAAAACTAGCACCGACGAGTTTTGAACCTCAAACCTTCTTCTTTGTAGTACCTTAGCACAAGCTAGGCAATCGACTGGGCCACCCCAGTGGATGAAATTAAAAGAGCACACAAAAATATTTACCTTCTTTGTCGTGCTTTCTCAAACAATAAAATACAAAAAAATTAGCATCAATGGAACTCGATCCTCAAACCTTCTACATCAAAGTGCCTCAATACAGTCTAGGCAACCGACTGGGATACCCCAATGGATGAGATCAAATATTAAAGATAAAATATTTAAATTATCCTTCTTCTATGCTACCAAAATTACGCTCCTCTCCTCCTCCTTCTACTCATTGCCACTCGCACTCACCACTATGTATATTCTTCAAATCATATGGCTAAGTCCAAAGTGAATTAAGGGCTTTTATTTATATGCTTTTTTATGCACGCCAAACTAAGTTGGCCCATAGATTTAAATATTTGAAAATTTTGAACTTTTGCATGGTGCATTCAAGGAGGTCGACCCATCATTTAGATTTTTAATTTTAATTTATTTTGCATGGTGCGCTTAAGGAGGTTGACTAACATTTAAATATTTAACCTTTAAATATTTAAACTATAATTAAATCCTTTGTTTTAAATATAAACCTCCTACTTTGATAATTGAAAGATATTTCTATCTTTGATATCATCCTTGAAGATATCTACCTTGCACTTAGTGACAACTCAACATTTCATCCTTGAAGATATTTCTATCTTTGACATCATCCTTGAAGATATTTCTATCTTTGACATCCTCCTTGAAGATATCTGCCTTGCACTTAGTGACAACTCAACATTTCATATTTGAATATATTTCTACCTTTGACATCAACATTTCATCCTCAAAGATATTTTTACCCTTGACATCAATGACAACTTAATATTTCTAACAATACCCCATTTTTCATTGATGGCAACCCTACAAATAAATTGACCTTTATTGAATAGGATCATAAGATGATCCCCCTAACTAGATACTCCCCCTTACTAAAAACTTTCCCCCTTTGAAATAAATGGCAAAGGCTCCTTGGGGCTATAAGATAAGACACTTGAAAATATCCCCTTCCTCCCCAATATTAATTGAGACTTCAATTAGGAGATGGGAGTGAAACTCCCAAATTACTATGTTCCTTTTTTTATTTTATTTTCTTTCTCCAAACATTGGAGGTCATACCCTTTGGAACATTTTGATCATTCTTCTTTTTTATTGACTTCAAAAATTCAGGGAACAATGTTCTACACCATCTAGTTATATGCCCAAAATTATTACATTTGTCAAAAATAATATTGTAGTCCATGAGGGGTGAAATTGAATTGAAATTTCTCTTGGTGAAGCCAAAATGATTCATAGCATGAACTTTGCAATTTACAGCTTTATGACCAAAATGGTTACATGAGAAACAATGACCATGGAAGCAATTTTGAAATCTATTTGATTGCCTTGGAGGATATTACCGCATGGTTCTTTCATTGTTGTTTCTGTGATGGACTTTGTTCTTTTATAATGCTTTGTTTTCTTCTTCCTTGATGCTTCCACTTCTCAACACATTAGCATAGGTATTAGGTTCCTCTTTAATAATTTTCTTTGATGCCTCTATTTCTTTTGATCTTGAATCCCTTGTTGTTTCTTTTGACCTTATTGAAACCCAAGTATAGTATTTATAACTAAATATCTATGTCTTTTGATAATTTCAAACATGAATTTTAATCTTTTATCAAACTCATGTAGCTTATCATTAGATTTTTCAACTCCCTTCCTTAGAGATACAACCTCATGTTCTAGTTTTTTGCATTCCATCTCTTTTGCCTTTAACTGTTCAACCATACCTTCTTCAATTCGCCTTACCTCTTCAATTTTGACTTTCAGGTCAATTAGTTCTTGTGAAAAATTTACCTTTGTCTTCTCATCCTCTTGTACTTGAGCCTTCAATCTTGAGTTCTTGTTTCTAACCCTGTTCAATTCTTCAAGAGTAATAAAAAGTTTCTCTTCTATGTCAACCATGGCTTGTTCTTCTCTTTCTGAATCTTTCTCTTCTTCTTGGTCTTTGACAATAGGAGAATCTTCTTTCTCTTCTATGGCAAGAAATAATATTTCTTCTCTTTCACTATCATAGAGGCTTTCATCATTGCTACTGGAGGAATTTCTTACTTCAACATACAAAATATTCTTGTGTCTTTGAAATATTTTTTTCTCATGCTTGCCGATCATGCATATTTTTATTTTCATGATAATATTTTATTTCTTTCTTTTTCTTGTATTCTTTTTCTTATTAACTACAACTACTTCTAGATTTTGGACAATTAGATGCATAGTGAACATGGTTACCACATTTAAAATATTTTACAAAATTCATACCTTTGTGTTTTCTTGAACCCTTATTATTCCTTCGTATGATGTTAGCTTCTTCTCTACTGATTTATTCTTCACTTGATTCTTGTTCCTTATTCTTTGTCTTCCTTAAAGCTTTAAATGTTGCTTCCCATTTGGATGTTTGATCTTTTTTCAGTCCTCATCTCATAGGTTGTGAGAATTCCATGTAGCTCATCCATGCTTAATGTTTTAATATCCTTCATCTCTTCTATTGCTGAAACCTTTGCATCAAACCTCATGAGAAGTGACCTCAAAATTTTTTGAACAATCTTAGAGTCTTCAATATTTTCTCCAAGTCCACGAATGGTGTTGACAACTTCATTAACTCAAAGTATATACTTAGAAATATCTTCCTCTTCTTCCATATTCAAGTATTCAAACTTTCTCCTATGGGTTTTAAGTTTTTCCATTTTAACCTTGTCGTATCCTTCATATCTTCTCTGTAACTTATCCCATATTTCTTTTTCTAAAGTGAATTACATGACTTTCACAAAATTTGATTCACATAACCTGCTTAATATTGCATCATTGCCCTATAATTATTTTCAAATATTTTCTTGCCATCTCTATCAGTGGAAGGATTTGTAGGTGGTGTGAACCCATCCTAAATGGATTACCATATATCATAGCCATGTGTCTGCATATTTATGCTCCAGATGCATAGTTAGTACCATAAAATAGTGGTGTGCTATTTGATGAAAAACCTTCAAGGTTAGCCATGTGTCTTCCTATAAGATCTTCCTTCAAGTTGTTAGGCTTTTACGAAGGAACCTGCTCTGATGCCAATTGAATAACACAAGCTTATACTAAGAGGTAGGGTGAACAATATAAGATAACAAAAAAATATTTTCTTTCCAAAGCAATAACTTCAAATAATATCAATGCAATAAAGAAATAATTCACAAATCACCATACACATAAGAGACAAATATTTTACATGGAAAAACCCTCTCGGGATAAAACCATGAAAAAAATATTGCTTATATATTTCTTTTATAAATTTCATGGGAACCAACCCACAAGAGACACCAATCCCCTATACAAGTTTGTGGACACCAATCCACAGGAGACACCAATCCCCTATACAAGTTTGTGGACACCAATCCATAGGAGACACCAATACCCTAACTCAAGTTCATGGGTACCAATCCACATGAGACACCAATTCCCTAGATCAATTTTGTGGACACCAATCCACAAGAGACACAAATCCCCTCTCAAGTTCATGGACACCAATCAACTAGAGACACCAATACCCTTGCTCATGTTCATGGACACCAATCCATAGGAGACACCAATCCCCTTTCTTAAGTTCATGGACACCAATATACAGGATACATCAATCCCCTTGCTCAAGTTAATGGAAACCAATCCATAGGAAACACCAATTCCCTTGCTCATAAAAACTACTCAAATCTACTTCACAACCTGCTCACATCTGCTCCAAAACTTGTGTGTTGACTTGGATATGCTTATACCTTGCTCTTCTTCCACTACTATGTGCCCCTTTCCTTCTTCTTTGAAATGGTTGAAATGTACTTCCTTGTCAATTGAATGCTTGGGTGAATATGTGTACTCAATATTTTTTGACACCTTGACTTGTCCCAGATTTGTGCCTTCCAAATTTACCTCAATAATGATGATTTTCTTTTTGCATGTGCTTTTCAAATCTGGTCAATAATTCTCTTTTTCTTTCTTGATTTAAATATCAAATCAACCACTTTAAACCTTTATCACTTCATTTAAAACATACACAATCAAGATTAAAAATAACTCCTTATATCTCCCTTTTAAAACTTGCAAAACAAATTTTTATTTTAGCACCATATCCCTATTATCTTCCCTTTATAAAATTTACAAAATAAAACCTTATAACATAACTCCTTATATATCCCTTTTAAAAATTAATAAAAAAACTTTTAACCTTACCTCACATCAAAACTTAGCAAGCACAAATGGGATTTAACCTTTTAACCTCTACTAGCATAGTGAATTAACGTGGCTCATGACTAATTGGGCTAACCAGCTGAATAAAACCAAAAGGCATGATAATAATCTTGACTCCTTTGTTGCACTTTTTCAAATAATAAAATCACAAAAACAAATGGTGTCGCAAGTTTCGAACCTCAAACCTTCTTCTTCATAGTGCCTTAGCATAGGCTAGGCAACCGACTGGGCTACCCTAGTGGATGAAATGAAAAGAGCACACAAAAGTATTTACCTTATTCATCATGCTTTCTCATACAATAAAATACAAAAAAACTGGCACCGATGGGACTCGATCCTTAGATCTTCTGCATAACAGTGCCTCAGCACAGGCTAGGCAATCAATTGGGCTACCTCAGTGGATGAGATCAAAGGGGCAAGATAAAATATTTAAATTCTCCTTCTTCTGCATTGCCAAACTTGCGCTCTCTCCTCATTCTACTCGTTGCCGCTCGTAATCACCACTATGGATATTCTTCAAATCACATGGCTAAGTCCAAAATTGAATTAAGTGATTTTATTTATATGCTTTTTCATGCATGCCCAATGAAGTTAGCCCATAAATTTATGTGCTCAAGGAGAGTGACCCATCATTTGGATTTTTAATTTTAATTTCTTTTGCATGGTGAGCTTGAGGAGGTTGCCCAACATTTAAATATCCAACTTTTAAATATTTAAACTATATTTAAATCCTTTTATTTAAATATAAACCTCCTACTTTAATATTTAAATATTATTTAAATATTAAAGCATCCTTGAAGATATTTGCCTTGCACTTAGTGACAACTCAACATTTCATCCTTGAAGATATTTCTACCTTTGACATCATCCTTGAAGATATCTACCTTGCACTTAGTGACAACTCAACATTTCATCCTTGAAGATATTTTTGCCTTTGACATCAACATTTTATCCTTGAAGATATTTTTACCTTTGACATCAATGACAACTCAATATTTCTAACAAGTTTATTTGTGAAATGACAAATGGATTGGAGTTTACCCTATAGAATTTTGATTTTTTTAAGTTTTTTGGTGGAAAAATACTAATAATAGCCTTAATTTTGATAGGATCTATCTCTATGCCTCACATAGATACAATAAATCCTAACAATTTACCAGATTTTACTCCAAAAACACATTTGTCTAGGTTTAAATGAACTTTATACTGATGCAGTCTATTAAAGACACGTCATAAATTAGGAATGTGATATTCCTCTCTAATAGAGTGAGCTATGATGTAGTCCACATAATCATACAAAATAGCATACATCATACCATGGAATACATATATCATAGGTCATTGATAAGTTGCCCCTACCTTCTTTAAACCAAAGGGCATTAATTTCCAATAGAAATCTTCCCATGGTGTAATGAAGGTAGTTTTGGGTTGATATTCTAGTGCTATAAAAATTTAGTTGTATTCTAAGAATCCATCCATAAGGTATAGCACTAGAATATCAAACCAAAACTGTGAAGTCAATAATTTGATCCATATAAGGAAGGGGAAAGTTATCTTTGGAACATGCAACATCGATGTCCCCAAAATTAGTACATACTCTGATTTTAGTAGCCTCTTTTTTGGACACTAGAACAATATTAGATATCCAATCATAATACTCAATGGCTTGAATGAAATCAACATCTAAAAGTTTTTGTAATTCCTCCTTAACAAACAATGCTACTTTAGGATGCATTTTTCTAAGTTTTTGTTATATAAGTTTAGCATCAAGATGAACCACTAAATGATGCATGACTATAGAAGGATATAAGTTGGGCATATATGCATATGTCCATGCAAATATGTCAAGATATTTTGCAAGAAGTAGTATATATTTACTCTGTACTTCTTTTCCCAAGGCAACTTCAATTTTAACCATGTGAGGATTATTTTTGTTTCAATATTAATTTTGAAGATATCTTCTACCACAATGCTCAAATTCCTTTTGAATTTAGGAGGGGTAGGTGAAACACCCATTTCCTAGAATTCTTCTAGGGATAGTTTAGCTAGTTCATCTTATGTAGTTTTTATTTCAATATGTGCTATGCATGGGATAGACCCATCAAAGAAGAAACTATTTCACATGATTTCTTCAAGAGGGATGTCATAAAATACATCTCCTACACACTCATATAGAGTGGTAATTATTTTTGGATGGACCACTGAGAGCATATTGCAGGAAAAAAAATGAGTTTTCTTTCTCTTCTTAATATCCATTAAATAATTTTGAGTTTCTAAAAATTCACCATATGTGATTAGGTGATCACATTCATCAAAGGGGAAAGATTGTGACTTTATGGGGATATAGCCTATACCACATTGGGCAAGTCATTTCTCAACCTCAAAAGGTTCTCGTATACCATTTTCAAAATGATCTAAACCTTTACCTTTATACCCCATATCACACATAATGTTTATAGATTTTATATATCTATTGGAGAAATAACATTGGGCAAAACCATTTTCATCAAATGTAAAGCTTATTTGCTTAATGTTGATTTTATCAGGGGAAAATTCTATGAAAATAAAGTTACAACTTCCAACATGATATATATTTCCCTTTTTGCAAGGTAAAACTATAGTACGCAGGGATGGCGGTAATTGAGACAAGATAATGGAGTCTTGTACTCCAAAATTTGCATGTTCAATTGGTTCTAATATGGTGGATAAATTCGATGAAACCTCATATGTAAGAGAGTATGATGTATAAGGATCATTAGCACTAGAAGGCATAGATATGTTAGAACATGGTGGTGGGTCAAGCATTGGTACAAAGAATTTAGGAGTAACAGGGGTCAATGATGATAAGGCTTGACAAAACATAACATCAATGGTTCTGCCATTACACATATTTCAAAAGGTCTAGGGTCTCCATGAATGGTAACCAATTGATTTTTAAATTTAAACTTTACACATTGATGTAGTGCATAGTGGTGAATATTTGCAATTTGGGTAAATATTAGGATTTCCAAAATAAAAAATTAGTGAATATGAGGATCCTCGACATCAGCCCATTCACCTAAAATTTTTAGGATCAATTTTTTCTTAGGGTAAATTCACCATAATATATATCCAAACATAGGTATATTTGTACTCGTTGGAAAGATCTTTTCAATCCTGATCTAATGGTGGTGTTTTTGTGAAGTTATAATATGATTTAATAGGTCAAAATTTGCACCAAATATGAACTTATATTTTAGGACTTCAAATACCCCAAATTTTGGTATGAAGATGCTTGATTTCATTTTATTAGGATTCTCCATGATTCACCTTGATTTTGATTAGGATTCACCATTTTTTTACAAGTACATTTTGAGTCCAACCCCTTATGCATAACCCTATGCATAGTAGAGGGGACTACCCTCATTGTATTTATCCAAGGATATCCTAGAAGAATGTTGTATGACGTTGTATAAGATACAACAAAAATGGACGTATCCAAAATTCTAGGACCAACTAGTAATGGAATGGATATCACACCATAAGATTTTTGGATCTCATCATTGAAGGCTTTAATAATCATTTCATTTCTTCTTAAATATCATTTTTGAACCCGAACCTCTTAAAAAAATCATACGTGCAAATGTTTAAAGATGAGCCATTATCAATTGATACTCTTTTAACACACACTTCTTTAATTAGTGTTGTCATATACAGAGGGTTATCCCTATGCATACTTTGAGGATGAATATCCTTATCATGAAAATCAATGTAACCAATTCCATGAGAGGCTACAAAATTAAATACGACAGTTGGATCTATGTCCTATGGCACCATAATTTGACTTAGGGTATTCATTAATTCTTCCTATGAACCATTGATGTCCTAAGAAGATCAAGAAGAGAAATTCTAGATGCTATATTAGCTAGTTTTTTATTGATATCAAAAGGAGTATTTTATTGAGGTCAAGCTAAATTATTCCCTTTATGAGGTGGTTTCAGAACAAACGATGGTTGGTCCATATCATTTGGTTGACTTGTAGGTAATTGAGGTTGAGATTTTTGGGCTTGGGATTGTTGTCTAGTAATGGCTCCAATTGTACCCATAATTTTTTTTTATTGATGTGATGATTGAGGAGTGACAAATGAATTGGAAGAGTCAAATTGAATAGAGTGATATGTAGCAGTTGATGCTTATTCTATGGAAAGAAGTTGTGAAGAGATATGAGTTGTTATCGTTCTTGTAAATGGCTCTTCTAGAAATAGAAAATCTGTAATGGGCAGAATTGATCCAAATTCATCTTCTGAGCTATTAAATTAATGTAACTAATATCTATCTCAGATTCTAAATCACTTTTTGTGTGTTCTAAGGATGAATATTGTAGTTTTCTCCCTTGAAATTTCTCAATTGTAACAATGGATTGAGTAGGCACAAATACAATTTACGAAAGTTATGATGGTAAATAATTACTAATTATTCCCACATAACATGTTGGATGAGGCACACTCTTATAATCTAGTTGATTCATAGCTTCCTTACCATGATTGGGTAATGGATTTTGGAAGATGTCTAGATTTTGATTAACATTTTGTGCCTGTTGCTTTTATGCATTTGCTAGAGGATTGGTATTTGGTGGAGGGCTTTCCACTTCCAGATTTCCATTATCAATCAAATCTTACACCAAGTATTTTAGTCTTCTACAAGTTTTGGTTGGATGTCCATCAACTTGATGGAAATTGTAATTTTAATCTGGTCTATACCAACGTTGGAGGTGTATAGTTACCATATCTCTGGTAATTTTATCAAACCTCTTTCTACCAATTGTGGTAAGACCATTGTCAAAGGTTGTTTCAATCTTGTGAAATTCCATTGTGGGGTTTTTTGAGGTGATTTTAATACAAACTTCTTTGTGGTTTCTATATTATTAACATTTAGAGAAGGTCTATTATCTATGACACCATCTCCTATCACATGCTTGTTCTTATATTTATTTTTAGATGTTTTGTCCTCATCCTTCCTTTTAAATTGTTCTCTTATGATAAGGGCTTCTTCCACCCTTCTTGCTAAATTGATATCTTGATCAAAAAAGGTTATAGTAGTAGTGGCCAACTCATAGGATAATTGTTCTTGTAAGTTTTCAATGAATATTTCTAGCATTTCTCTTGGAGGTAGAGCAAAATGTAATTTACCTAAAACTTTTCTCCATCAAGCTAGAAATTTTGCAAAACTTTCTTCTTTCCCTTGTTTTAAATTGTACAAATCCTTAATTGTGACATGCCTTTATATGTAGGTACCAAATTGGTGAGAAAATAGCTTCGCAGTTTCTTTGAAGTTTTTTAAGGAGTGTTGGTAGTTGGTAATACCATTCCAAAGCTATACCACTTAAGCTTTTTGAAAATATTTTTAGCAATGACATGTCATCATATGAAATGTCATGACAAGCTATCCTAAACAAACAAAGATGTTCAATTGGATATTTTATCCCCTTATAAATTGGTAGAATCGGTATGGTAAAATATTTAGGATATGGTCTAGCAAAAAAAAAAGGATCCAATGGTTGATTATATATTTCCTTATAATTGTATGTAGGATGATAAGGATTTATTTGATCTAATTGTGAAGCTAATTTTTTGACTATAGCTTCAAGATGGTGTGGTTACCCATTGTGCCTATTTTGTGTCGCTATGTTTGCATAGGGAGGATAATATGTAGGTCATGTTTTTGCATAAGAATTTGTAATGGTAATATTATTGTGCATAGGGTTTGAAATAGGAGGATTTGTGAGATTGGTTGAGAAGAAGTGGGAATTTGCTCATATTTATGTTTTGAGATGTAGAATTTTGAGCAAATTGATTGTTAAAATATTGATAAATAAAAGTATTATTTACGGAGGACAAAGGTTATTTTTTGGTAGAAGTAGTTGTAGTGGCCATAAAAATAGGTTTGTGTTGTGGTTCCATAGTTGTTTGAATTTGGGTGGTACCTAAGGAATGATCATTATGAGTGGCATGTTGTAATGGAGGGAGATTATCACTTGCATATGTCTTTGGTTGTGGGTAAAGTTGGAAAGCTTATTCTAAAGTCGTTTCTATTGAAAAATTACCCATCTTAAGTTGATATTCTATTTCAAAGGCATTGGTGAGAGTGGACCGATTATGATTTAGAATTTTACATAAGTTTTGCATAGATTCAAAATGAACATGTTGTGGTCCCACTTTAGGGTCAAAAGGTTCAATTGTTTTATCTTCTCTAGTTTGTTCTATTTGTGCTAATTGTTCCTCTTGTATTTCTTCTATCTCTATTTTAGTATGAGGGTTTTCATTATGTGACTCCCCTTTGAAGCCGGTTGCCACCTGTTTACCATTCCTCAAGGTTTTAGGCATATTTTATATTTTTGATGCTACTCCTAGGTTTTTTTTTTTTAATTAAAATATAAAGGCTTACTTACTAAGTATTTACAAAATTTAAATAACAGAAATAGGTGATTTGTTCTTCTTGAAAGAGCTTATAGATGTCGTTGATAGATTATAAGTCTTCTAGGTTCATAAAGTGTTCTTCTTCTAAAACAAAATCCTTTTTCAAAAGGAAAATGAAGCGAACAAGAGTAATATTATTGATTCGAGAAGTAGGAGGTATGAATTGGATTTCATGGCAAAAATATCAAAAGAGCACTGCTCTAGGTGCCTTATGGTATCTTCTATTTTTTTGGGTAAGTTAATAATTTTATTGATAAAAAAAAAGGTGCATTTGAAATGCTCTCCAATGTCTTTTACAACAGCGGATCGAAATGAGAAACACTAGAGGAACCTAAAAAGGAACAAAATAAAGAGGCAAACAACTTGAAACAAAAAAAAGGAATACATCCTTTGATAGAAAGGAACAAAAATAAATAGGCCTACAACCAGCTAGACCAAACCAGAACAAAACCTCCAAGCCAAAGGAACAAGAGAAAGGAAAGAAATATACAGCAGTAGGTGGGTCCAACTCCACACTTAGAGGGGAGCGTTAGTTTGCATAGGTGATGCACCAACAAACTCCAACATGGTATCCTTCATCCTTCAGAGTTTCCTTTGGGGTATCTTTCAAAACATCAATGCAGGATTCCTTTGCAATCTCAACCACAACCTCATCTTTAGAATCACCCTTGGCATAAGAGGGTACCTCAACAACAAAAAAAGTAGGAACATCATCCATAAAAGAACAGGATATTGAGAGCTTGGTGTCGTTCCTTAAGTTTCAAAATTGCTTTTCCAATAGCCATGTGAGTTGTTTCTAGATGATCAATAGTATCAAAAGTTCCATGGATAGCAAGCTTATGGAGGTAATTTTCAACCAAATCAGGTGAATTGGAATGTTCCTTTAAAGGTTTTATAGACATGGAAGGAGAGGTTTCAATAATTTATTTTAGCTTTGGTCTCTGGGAACATCGAACAAGCGTATTTTCAACCTTGACCATTTTTTTTATGTTGATATCAGAATGAGGTTTATCATTCTTAACCTTCCTCTTAAGTATGGAAGTTTTAGGACTAGGGGTTGAGGAGGAATTTTCTTCATCAGAATACAGGGTGGGGATGTTTCCTTTGGGGAACTTCAGGAGGAGGAACCTATAAAAGACTTTAAAAATCCCTTGATGACATGGCAAGATCTCTTCCTTTTTTGATCGAGTGGAAGTTATGGTATAATCTATGGACCAATAGAGGGTAGTGGGAATGTTCATCATTTTGGCTTCACAAAAATTATTTACGTAAGCTAAATGAAAGCAACATAGCTGGAAATTAGGATTATCAGTAGTAAGGTATTGCATGATTGGTTTCAAATTTTTTTCCAGTGAGTAGAAATATGATGATGATATAGACCTTTATTGAACTTCTTGTGAATCATCGAGCTCTTATCAAAATGTGTCAGCTCCACATACCAGTTATATTTTTCCTCTTAATCACATTGCCATCTAGAGGTTGCCCCATCAGATCCACAAATAGCTCCATAGTAATTTGAAAATCCATGCCATGAATGGTAACCAGGCCCTTGTCCCAGGATGAAGAAAAATCTTTCATCATGTCCTCATCAACACCATAAAACATCTTAAAGAAATATAATAGTCCACATTTTTCCTGTAGAATATCTTTGGCAATGGATTATATCTCGAACATCTCAGGATCAATGAAAACTGGTTTTCCCTCCTTCATGGTTGCAGACAGAAGACAACAAGGAGGAGGACAAAATAAATAGCTAGAGAAAAATAGGATAGACAAAATAGCAGCAGACTTATGAGAAATCAGAGTATGTAAAGTATCATATAAAATGAAAACAATGTTGCTTCTTTGGGTCCTACAATACAGCCAGAAAGAATGCTTCAAAAAAGTAAAAAATACCCTCAAGGAAATATATTGGCTAGGGAAGATAACAAGGCGAATTTTCAAGCTTCAAACATTGCAATATAAAATTGGGAAAATCAACATCAAATGAAAAGGTTGACCCTTGGAGATGCTCAGGAAACAAAGCCATTCAGAGAGCCTGATGCAAGACACGAAAAGGATTGGGATATTCACCGAACAAGGTCTTGGTATCTTCTATTTTTCTTGAAGGTTATTTCCTTATATTCTAGGTGTGCTAGGATTTTGTGAATAGTTAACGATTATTCAAAGTAAATTTCCCAAGGATAAACTATGGAATGGATTATAACCCTCTTTTTTTCTAACCAAAATTCACAACTCCTTTTAATCTTAAAGTAAGGGGAGTAATAATCTGCACCTAAGGATTTTATAATATCAATCCTCTCAATTTCATTTAATTCCTCCAACCTAGTCTTGACCAAATAGAGGTTATACCACAACTCACTCCAACATTATCTATAATATAGGGTGTTCACTTCTTATTCTATAAATAGCCTCCTAAGATCAATAAAAAATCTCTAGCACTATTGTCCACCATTTAAAATTCTTTTTTTTTTAATAAAAAATCACAATAAGAACACAAAGAGAAATGAAAAAATCTTCAAATCAAAACAAGTTTTTTCTCCTAACTAAGGGTTTATTTTCAAACCATTTTGAAATTTGTAGGCCAAGTTGTCTCATTTTTCAATTATGCTTTCACCTGGATTCCCGCATACAAACGCTTGGTGATATAGTCCAAGCAGTGATGGAGCCCAGGTCCTACCAGTCCTCACCCATATTCACCGTGGGCAAGGATACACCCTCCAAAGAGGAATGCATACTATTTTCCATGGCTAATATGGTTCTTGTAGCTAGCTAAATTTTAAAATCTTGATTAAAATTTTTCAAGTTTTCTAGGTACAGATGAAAGGATAATACCTTTTGAAGGTCCGTAAGCCTTCACTATATATCCTGTTATGTCCAGACTAGCCGAAGCTACAGAAAAATATGTCATATGTGGTTCTTTTTAGGATAATGATGTGAAAAATAAATAAAATAATATGGTTTGGTTCAATTGAAAACTCATGTTTTTTACATGGCTTAATATAAAACACGCAAGTTTAAATGATATTTTTTTAGTTTTTTTTTTTAGAACAAAGAAAAAGTAATAATTTCAAAATGATGGTGTGTTCACGTCAGGTTCAACAAATAATGTAGACCAAAAAAATTTGCATCCCTTTCCTTCAATATAATGGATCCGCACTTGAAAGGGGGAGGGAAAATTATGTGCTTACAACTTAGACGAGAAGCATTTGAGTTGTGCTCTCCTTGGTGTTTATCGAATAATTAGGTGGGATTCACCAGGAAACACTTTATGGCCTAGGTAGTGTGAGTGTTTGATGTATTATTTTATTAGCACACACCTAGGGTTTATCCAAAATGTAGCTATACCTAACTATATGCACTTCAAATTTCCATGAAAGCAACAATATACAAATTAACTAGAAAGCTTGTAAATTTTACTACAATGCAATGATTCTTGTAGATACTGAAAACAAAGGATAAAATCTATCCTAAAATGTGTATATTTTTTTTCTCTTTTGTGTTTTCAAACTAGTGCAATTGATGTAAAAGAAATATAAATAATTTTATGTTTTTATATTTTTCTTTCTTTTTCTTTTTGTAAAAATTCTTTAAAATAGAATAGTACAAAATTAAGTATAAAAAACTAAAAGGAATCCAAAATTAAACCCTTACCTAATTCAAATGTTTATTATTAGGTGAATTCATATCTGTGACACAAATTTAGATTTGTCAGAGTGAATTCAGATCTGTTTGAAGGAAAATTTAGAAATGCAAAGCTGCTATCTGAACTCGTTCAAAACCTATAATTTCATGATAGAACACTAAAAATTGTAATTAGTATTGCGGGATTTGCTTAAGCCATTGCAATAATGATCCTTAATGACATGGTAATCATATCCCCTCAGTTCCTTCAGTAAACTGTAAGCAAAGTAGCTGATTTCTATATCTAATGCAAAAACACATGTATTTGATAAAGAAATAGCAAAGCGATATTTAATGCAGCAAAGGATAAGTCTAATAAGGACTAGAATGTAAAATATAAACTACTATAATAAATATGAGACCAGGATCTTACCCCCAACATATGTCTACATAAATTTGGATGCTCCTATTAGATTCGGATGGCTCCAAATCCATTCAAACCTACAATGGGTAGATTTATAATTTTATAGAATAATTTTGAAAGTATTTTAGTGAATTCATATTTTCACGAATTCATTTAGAATCTATAAATAGATAAAAACATACCAAGAATCAAAACACATGGATCAATGGTACTCATTGTCATGTTAGCTAGCCTCTAGAGTGATGATCAAATATCGAGATCTCATTTGAAAACCTACAATAATAAAATGAAAAAGGCTCTTCTCCACTTGGACTCTCCTAAAAAATAATTATTAGCTTCATCTAGGAGTATCCTGTGAAATTTAATATTTGAGGTCAATTGAGGAAACAGGGAGAAATATGAAGATAGATTGGATTGGTTAGGGAAATTTTAGAAATTTCACAATCTGGGTGAATTCAGATGGTTCTGAATTCGTAGAAAATTTAATATTACCTATATTCGAGGAAAAATCCAAATAATGTGCTCAATTTAGGTGCATGTTTGATTTTTTCTAAAATCATATGGTTTCGAATTTATCAAAATCGTCTAAATTTTCAAAAAATAGGGAAAGGGCAAGATTCAATTTTAATCAACATAGAAATCAAGGAAGATAGCTAAAGGGAGGGAGGTATGTTTTTGAGGAGGGACAACATTTTTGCTAGGGAGTAGAAATTTTTGAAGTGTGTCAAAATTTCATGGCTACAAAGACATTCAAATTCTTGAGAAGGAGGCCTCTAAATATGCCAATTTAGAAGTTAAAATTTGACAAGAGATAAGGAGGAGAAAGAATGTAGAAGATGCCACCAATTTGAGAAACTTGAAGACTACCATTAAAAGTTTGAAGGATGATTTGTAGAAGAGAAGATTGCTAATTTTGTAGTAGACATTAAAAAGCCACATGCTAGAAAATTGAAGGTGACATAGAGCTATTAATTGGATGAGTTTCCTAGCATATTCAAGATATTTTATGATAGGAAGAGGGCAACATTCTAGGCAGCACTAATAGCTGTAAATTTCAAAGTCTGAGAGAGAAAAGTTGAAGCATAAATAAGGGTAGAATTGGAAGTTGCAAGATTAACAAGTTTAGGGCAGAAAAGCACAAGGAGTTGAAACTGTGAAATTGATAAAGTTGAGTCTAACATTCAGTAGAAAGGAGAGCTACAAAGTTGGAAGATTCAGGGCAGCAAATAGGTGAACCAAATCACCTAGAAGACTAGCTACAAAAAGGAGGTGAATAGGTATGCAATATTGGTGCTATAAAAGTTTATTATTTGAAAATTCAATTAGTCTATTATAAATATTTTTTAAGCATCATATTAAATTTATTAAAGGTAGCATGAATAAGTTTAAGTTAAATATATTTAATTCAACAAATGAGGTAGCATTATCATCTAGAAAGCTGCAAAATATATAAACACAAAATAGAGTTAAAAGTTGTTTGAAATGAGTAATAAGAAGTAGATAGTTATTAATACATGTTATCTATGAGAGCTATCAAATTTAAATATTATTAAACAAGGGAAGGAAGAATAGTGCACAAGAACAAGGCTGAGTTAGAGTGTCCAAAGACACCATTAAGCATAGGTGAAGGTTGTAATAAGTCTTGGTGAAGAGGAACCACCAGAGGATTAGTAAATCCACCAAGAGAAAGAGGAGGTGCCACCATATTAGAATAAAAATGGCCATTTGATAAATACAAGAAGGCAAGCTAAAAACGGAGACTAAAAATATCTCAAAATTTTGATGCAATAAAGGAATTTTATCTAAGTTTAAAACAAATTCATTTTTTTTTTTTTTTAAGAATCATATTTGGTTTTTTAAAGTAGCAATATAAAGACAAGAGTTGATGTGCCTAAATATACTAAAGGGATACAAAAATTTACAACCATTAGTGGTAGGATCACCAAGTGAAAAAAGATAATCCACGGAGTGAAGAAGAAAGAGCTAAATAAGGGCTCAAATCTAACATATTCAAGGTGTCTAAAGATACCAAATAGGGCACTAAAAATCTAAGAAGGCATCATACACATTGGATAAAAAACTATAGCAATAGAAAGAAGATAAATATAAAATAAGGACAAAGGTAAAGTAAGGATAAAAATGTGCAAGTAGTAAGCAAGTAACAAGGTTTTACCCAAGAAAAAGAGGCTTGAACATCTAGCAGAATAAGGGTGAAATAGTCACCAAGGAAAGAAGCATTGAAGCACCACCAAATGTGGAGCTACCATAACTGAATAGGAGCATCCATTGAAGGAGAAGATCCACGACCATATGTTGGAAATCAAGAAGCATTCAATAGTTGCAAAAGGAAGACCAAAGAACTTGCAAAGAGTTGGCAAATAGCATTAAGAAAAAGAAAGGAATGTTCAGTACTAAAGAAATATTACATGCAAGAGAATACTAGAGCTACCACATGTCACAACAATTAAAGAGACCATATACCACTTGGTACAAAAGAGAATATCAACAAATTAGCATGCAAATTGCAGTCAAAAGAGAAGACAATCAATACATAGCACTTCACCTACAAGAAGGTATATTAACATCCACTAATTATTTACATTCCATTAAGTTTAAGGAGGTATAAGGTTCATAATTTATAAGGTTAAGTTTTGTTATTTGAACGCATGGAGATATAAGAAAAAAATTGGTAAAATACAACCTTAGATGATTTATTAGAAAGACTATTGAAGTAAGGAGAGTATAACTTGAGAGCTTTTGAAAATTTCATCAGTGGAAATTCAAGTATTAAATTATTTACAAATAATTAAACTATGAGGAATAAGGTTTTCTACATTGAAATTGAAGCATTAATTTTGCAAATATAATTATTATCTAAATTTCTAATTAGGGAGATATAAGGAGTTTGTAGCACCCTAAAAATGACTCACATTAATTAAAACTAAGGTAAAAACACTTTGAAAAATCAAATTTGCCACCCCTAATTTGTTACCTTGATTTTTGTGCCTATTATAAGTTAGTTTTTAACCTCTACATAAAATTGCACGATTTCATGCAAAATCATAAGATTTTGTACGAAATTGGGTCACCCGATTTTACCTAAAACTAAAAAATGCCTGCTTTAGCAAGGTGACAAATTTTTTTTAACTTCCTTTACCTTTACCTGGGTAGCTGCATGGTAGTTGCAATATCAGCTCACCTGATTTCACCCAGATTAGGAGAGGTTACAACCCCCTCCATTTTTGGCCCAACTCCTTACCTAACTCCCTCCTTTTTAATCCAGGCCCCTCACCTCAAATTCCCCTTGGAACTCCCATATATTTTTGTGCTACACTCGTATCTTTTCACTGTGTTTTTGTAGGTTTAGATTGTGCATCGGTATAATTTAAGCGATATTGGATCACCCGATTGCGATATCGTTCTGTCGATTTTGTGTAAAATCACCCGATTTTACCTGCAACTCATTTTGCTACAATTTAGCCAACTAGGGGCATCTATACCTTAGAGTTTGCATCTTCTTTCTCCATCCCTATCATTTAGAATTAGTATTTCATATCTATTACATCAGTTTCAATTCATTTACCATTATCATTTTGATTTAATAAGTATATTTCTTCATTATCTCATACATATTCAAAACTTTAGCATAGATATACACATGAACATATTTCCATTGTTATCTTAATATCATTACTCATTGCTATTTAGTCCATTCAAATGCATATGTCCCTATGAAATTGTTGTTTTCTGCATCCAATTATAAAATTGTAGCTTTTAGTCAAGATCGGTTGGATTTCTACATAATCGGGTCACCCAATACTGCCTGATTTTGACCGATATTGCTGGATTTTGCTCGATATCATCTGCATCAAAAATTAGAATCTTATTCAAACTTCTAGATACAAGTAAGTGTTCTAAATCACTTTTTAAGCATTGCATTGCCTACTTAGATTTTGTTTTATGCTTTCTGTTGCTTACATATGAATCAAAATTGCATATAGATTAGCGTAGTTGCATATTGGCCAAACTAGGTGTATTGTATGATTTGATAAAAGGAACACATCAAAATAAATCCCAAAACCTAGGCTCAAAAACTACCACAAAATGTTTCCTGGTGAACCCACCCAATTCGTCAAAAAATAACCATAATAAGGTATGATCAAGTACCTCTCTTTCGAGGTGTAGACCATTCATTCTCCCAATTCCCCTCTGAGGCATGGATCCATTAGCCTTGATGAAAGGAGTGTGAGAATTTTTGGGCTACATTCTTTGGTGAACCCAACGTGAAACATAGGCTTTCTTTTGATTTTTAAATAGTCATAAAAAAAACAAAACAACAAGAAGCATTAGTTTAAATCACATAATTCTACATTCCATAGATGGTATATTATAACATAAGGAGAGTCGTTTGAATTAATGTTATATAGTTCTATCAAACCAAGAATTTTCTTCATTAAGTAGTGTGCCATACCTTGAGATTTGGAGAAGGTTAGATATTATAAGAGCTAAAGAACCTGAAATTAAGAAAGTCATAAGGTTTGACTTGTCTAGAATCTTGGATCTCCATAGTGCACCCTTTTATTTTGACCTTCAAAGAGCTTGTGATAGGTGGCTAGCAGATAAGAGAGCTGTAATTTCTCCAATTCTTTATTCCTTTGAAGATTATCTTGAGAATGCAATAGTAGTACATCAATTTCTATCATGAGTGGAAAATCAAGAGATTGTCCTAGATGATAAGAGAAGATTTAATAGAGTTCCTAGAGTTGTGCTTTATCAAGAATACTATCATGAATTATGCTTTTATGTGTCCAATTGTGAAGTCGATTGCATCACTATAGCACATTTTATAAAATTCTTAAAAACCAATTTCCAATTTGAAGAAGAACACTACATGTCACCAGATCAACTTGAACCTGTTAATGATATCTATAGGCTTTTTCAAGAAAATTAAAAGTATAATATCTATAATATTATAGTTGTGTTTGTTTTGTTGTTTGCAAATATAAAACTACAAAAACCCAAAAACAATCATATTATTCTAGTTTATTTAGTTAGGTATATATATAGTATATATACCCCAAAAATTTTAGCACATATATATAATATATATCTGCAAAGAGAAAATATTCTAAAACAAAATACCTATATTAAGAAGTGGTAAACAAGTAGACAATGATAATATGGGAGAACAAGACCAAGAAAACATTGACGATAGAGCACTCATTGAAGATTATATACCTTCAAAAGATGAAGATGATAATGGAGAAGATAAAATAGAAGATCCTAATGAACCTACAATAGATGAAAAAGAAAATGTTAAATTTGAGTCTCTTAGAAAATTTACCCAATTTATAAAAGACCACATAGAAGAGTTTAATCAAGTAGTGCAAATGGATAATTCAGGAGAAGGTGATATGGAAGCAACCTTAGCATTTGCTTTTGGAATATATACAAATCCGTTATCATATATGAACTCAACAGACCAAGAATAGTATCAAGCAGGACCATCTAATCGAAACATGATACCTTTAAATCAAAATGCTCAAAAACCAACAACACAATCATCTAAGATTGTTGCTAACAACCCAAAAGCAAATCATAAACAACAAAAACAACCATTCACATATGTGTTCACTCAAGTTGTTAATCAACAAATATCAAATCAACAAAAAGCTAAACAAGTACAAAATACCAATCCTCAACAGAAAATCCAACAGAACAAGATCTCATATCAACTCCATAATATTGTTCCCACATAGACTTTACACAATAGTGTTTCAGTTGGAAATCCTTACACAACACCATCAACATATCAAAGACACAATAATATGGTGTAACAAAATTAGTTTGGTGGACAACAACAGGGGCTTGAAGCCATGGTTAAATATTTAGCTTCTCGTCTAGACCATATGGATCTCTAGCATCCCTCATATAGTTATCGAGAGATGTGTAGTCAACCTTTGGATCCTATTATGGTAGCTCAACCTTATCCTAAACATTTCCCTATGTCGATCCTTCTGATATATAAAGCAACTAAAGATCCTATAAAGAATATTTGTATGTTTAGGAGAACATGTCATGATGTTTCTCATGATGATTTTTTGTTGCTAAAGATATTTCCTAAAAGTCTGGGAGGCATGGCATTAGATTGGTATTATCAGTTACCCACTAATTTTTAAAGAAATTTTGAGGAGACAACAGAAATGTTTATCCACCAATTTAGTGCTATATAGAAAGGCATGTGATCATTAAGTATTTATACAACTTGTAACAAAGAAAATATGAAAGTTTTGTTGAATTCTTGGCTAAGTGGATACAAAATTTGGGTAAATTACACTTTATATTACCTCATCACGAAATGTTGGATATATTCATAGGTAATTTGTAAGAACAATTGTCTTATGAAATTTCTACTGCTACAATAACATTATTTGATCAAGCCATTGATTAATCAATGAGGGTAGAAGACGCCCTTATTAGAAGAGGTCAATTTAAGAAGAAATATGAAGACAAAACTTCTAAGAATAAATATAATAATAAACAAGTAGTAGGTGATGGAGTTACTTACAATAGAAAAAACTAGAGTTGTGAAGGAGTTAACCTTGCTAGAGTTGTGAAGGAGTTTGTATTAAAAGTTCCTGATAAACCACCAAGAGAATTTACAAGATTAAATCAGCCTTTAACTATGATTTCATCTCAATTATTGGAGTAATGCTTGATACAGTTGCCTAAAATAAGACAACCTAATACAACCGTAGTTGGATTTAGGGCCGATTTACATTGTAACTTCCATAGAGCTGATGGTCATTCAACAAACTCATGTAAGAGATTGAAACACATGATACAAGATTTAATTGATAAAGGTGAAATGGAAGTAGAGAATTTTCCTCTGAGAAATGCTCAAAATAATACACAAAAACCTCAAAATCAAAATGTAAATCAAAATTTGGATATTTTTCAACACCCTTTACCAAAGCATGGTAAAGAAGCTATAAATCAAGTAGAACATCATAATGTTCCTCATCTAGCTTGATATGTAGGAACTATTAGCAGTTTTCTACCACATCAATATTTGCAAAAAACATGTGTAACTACTGAATCTCTAGTTACTATTAGACCTCTAAAGAATTGACAAAGTACATCTTTAGAAAGTGACACAAAAAGTGAAACAGGGAGTGAATTAGAGATTGCTTCAAATAGTTCAAAGTATGAATCAGATCAATTCACCCCTATTACAGAGTTATCAGTTTCAAAAGAACCATTTCCAAGAAGAATAACTACTAGACCATCATCTCAACAATGGATTTCAAATGAGCAACCAAAGAATGCTAGACCCTACTTTGGTGATCCATGACATAGCAACATTGTAGGTACCATTGGAGTTGTTACAAGACAACAAGCACAAAACCAAAATTATCAAGATCAAATTCAAAATGAGAAATCAACTCCTTTTGTATTAAAATCTTCTACTAAGGGAAATAATGTAATAAGTTCACAACAAAGATCTCCATATGATATTAATGAACAATTAGCTACCATCACAGTGAGAATTTCTCTTTTGTATATCTTAAGAACTTCTTCCATGCATAGAGAAGAACTGATGATAACTTTAAGTAATATGATGGTACCTAAATATATTGAACCTAATGATGTAGTAAATGCTATAACTTTGGATGAAACAAATTTCATAGATTTTCATGATAAATATATTCCTCCTCAAAGTATGTATGGAGATAAACCTTTATACATCACAACATTGATTGGATATGTAGGAGTTAAAATAGTCTTAATTGATAATGGATCGTCTTTAAATATATGCACATATGATTTCTTTCAAAGAATTGGATTTAAAAAAGAATATATGAAAAATACTAAAATGATTACTAAAGCATTTAATGATGAAACTCAAGAAACATGTGGAGTAATGAAAATCCCATTGTAATTTTGTCCAAGGATTTTGGATACGACTCTATTTGTTGTACCTTGTTTTGTATCATACAACATTATTCTAGGTTGACCTTGTTGAGTGGTATTTTCACCCAATTGTGAAAGTACACTCTCCTTTAGGATTTGGGTTCCAAATCCCCTCTTGCAAAGAAGTTAAACAAACAACTTCTCCAAGGTCTCCGCTATATTAGCATTTGCATATGTGTATTAGTAATCTCAAATAAAGATATTCAATTTAAATGCTTGGAACACCTTAGTGATTGCAAGTAACTGTAAACAAGGGGCAATGTTGGTTTATTTTACCATGAAACTTTAGTGATTGTTCATTGAACCAAAATAAAGCAAATGTGAGTTGGCCCTCATATGACCATGATGTAGTGCTCAAATTACCCCTCTTTCGTAAAATCAGAATTTTTATGAAGAGAGGGCAATTTTAGGCTCAAAAAATGGAAATTTGTGAAATGCCATAAAACATAACTCCTTCAATGAAATTGGAATTTTCATGAAGGGAATGTCATCATAGGCTCATGAATGAAACATGAAACTGAAAAAAATGAAATTTGACCTTAAAATGGAAATTTTCTATTTTCGGATTTTTTAAAATCTGCAGTAAAACAGCAACTTCGATGAATTTTTAAAAATACTAAACAACTCCGAAAATGAAATTTCAAAGTGCGTATGGGAAGTCTGAAGTATAACCTACGCAATGGTGAAATTATTTTTGGATTTTGAAATTTTTTAAATGTTTATTTTAATGCCTGAAGATTAAAAAAAAGTTAAAATTTCTGGAAAATAAAATGCAGAAAAATGAAAATGAAATGCAAAAAATGAAAATAAAATGCATTCAGTATGATGCTATCCTATTTCGACAAAACCGAAGATGTGAGGTTTCCATGCATGCAACCTAACCTATTGGACCTGCAAAACAAGCACGATCCGGATAAGCTAAGTGCTGGCTCCTAGGGTTTTAAATGAGGTTTTCAGATTTAGACATTCGCATGAAGCAACCAAGAAACTTGTATAAACTCCATTTACAAGCCTAAAATCTGAAAAGGGGAAAAAATAGACATTTAATCTTGCATGCAGAAAATGACTCCTTCTTTCTTGTCCATAAGATGCAACTTTCTGAAAATTTTTGTATTAAAAATTTGTCATTTTACAATAACAAAAATTTCTGGTTTTCCCAAACTAGTCCATGGAAGAAAAACAGCCCAAACAGGTCCAGAATGGCCCTCTTGCCTTCAAATCTGCAACCCTGCTCACAACAGTTTCCAACCCTTTCTGGCCTCTTTGAATGGCGTATTTAAACTTCTAAAAAAAATTGTTTCTCCTTCCATGACTTGTTCGTTTCATTTTCCAATGGTTGTTCGTTTCACCTTCCTTGACTGTTCGTTTCATTTTCCAATGGTTGTTCGTTTCACCTTCCTTTTTGTGGCCCTTCACGAAAATGTAACATGTCGGATATCGCGACACTTTTGTCTTGTCTCTTCTTTGCCTGAAAATGTAACATGTCGCGATATCGCGACACTTTTCTCTTTGGCGTGATAATGCAACATGTCGCGATATCGTGACACTTTTTCTCTTTTGGCCGCGACGATGCAACATGTCGCGATATCGCGACACTTTTCTCTTTTGGCAGACGATGCAACATGTCAGGATATCGTGACACTTTTCTCTTTTGGCCGCGATGATGCAACATGTCGCGATATCGCGACACTTTTTCTCTTTTGGCCAGACGATGCAACATGTCAGATATCGCGACACTTTTCTCTTTGGCCGATGAATGCAACATGTCGCGATATCGCGACACTTTTTCTCTTTTTATGCACATTCGTATGCTTTTCAACATGTCACGATATCGTGACACTTTTCTCCTTTGGCCGCGACGATGCAACATGTCGCGATATCGCGACACTTTTTCTCTTTGGCCGTGACGATGCAACATGTCGCGATATCGTGACACTTTTTCTCTTTTGGCTGCGACGATGCAACATGTCGCGATATCGTGACACTTTTTCTCTTTTGGCCGCGATGATGCAACATGTCGCGATATCGCGACACTTTTTTCTTCTTTTGGCCGCGAAAATGCAACATGTCGCGATATCGCGACACTTTTTCCTCCTTTGGCCGTGACGATGCAACATGTCGCGATATCGTGACACTTTTTCTCTTTTGGCCGCGACGATGCAACATGTCGCGATATCGCGACACTTTTTCTCTTTTGGCCGCGATGATGCAACATGTCGCGATATCGTGACACTTTTCCTCCTTGCTCTCTCCCTTTGCTTTGGACCATGAAAATGCAACATGTCGCGATATCGCGACACTTTTTCCTCCTTGTGGTGTTTTGCTTTTTCTTTGATCTTTAGCATATGGGCCACTTCGGTCTTCTTGGAAAACATGCAAAAAATGTGGGTCCCCAATTTTGGGGTACGTTGTGGAGCAGCCACAACAAATGGTGACTCTGTTGGAAAATGCTCCTGAGCATTTCGGTGAGAACTCAACCTGAAAACACAGACTCAAATACAAGCGTCAGCAAATATCCCAAGAATGAAACTAGATGAGAAATACATGAAGCATTAGAATTATTAAGCATCAGCTCGGTGTGTGCAATGTGCTTCATTCCCTATCATTTGAAACTCGTTCAACTTTCCATTGTCAGTTTCACTTATGATTCGTATGCAAGGCTATGAATGATTTGTGCAGGATTTGATGTATGACAACTATGCTAGAGATATAACAACCTGCTTTGCAAAGGCTCAAACTTTCTAGTATCATGAACAAACATATTAAAACTGTCAAACCCTCTTAGGACCAAATATATGTATACTTGAATTAATTTACTAGATCCCAAAGTTGGTTATGTGTCACTACCATCTTGAACCCATGTGCAAGTGTAAGTGAAATCAGAGCTTTGGGGAATAGGATTCCCAACCTAAGCGAGATGGGAATTTAACCCTATCCTTACTACTCTGATCTGGAGTTCATTACCTCATCTTGAACAAAATGATTTAACCTGTTATGGATGAAACTGTCAGGCTAGCCTGTCCGTTTGAGCAATCAGTGGTCTTGCTTTTAGACAAGACATGTTGCCATGCATGAGCATACTCCACTGCCATTCAGGCATCTATAGCCCCGGTGGAGATCAACCCCATAATCCAGGATTTGACTTTACTTTTGATTTCTTGAACCTTGGGGATGACTACCCATCCTTGCAAGGGACATGTAGTACGATCCTTCCAATCCAATATCAATGATGCAATAAAAGTAGAATGAAACATATTCGCTTTGGAATTTCAAGTTCTTGATTGGGCAAAATAGAAGCTTTGGGGAATCGGATTCTCAACCTAAGCGAGATGAGAATTAGACCCTATCCTTACTACTCCATGAAGGTCAAATCAGAGCTTTGGGGAATTGGATCCTCAACCTAAGTTCGATGAGGATTTAACCCTATCCTTACTACTCTGATTTTAGGCTTTAAGCACTATAGGAGTGGTAAAAACCACTGTTTTAAGGATTATGTTGCATGATAGGACAGACACGAAATACTCCTTTCGCCTCACCTTTTCTTCCAAGTATGGTTTTGACCATTTTTCTCAAGATCCTCTTTAATATGTGTAAAACGTGCTTGGTTCAAGATAGTTCGGGCATCATTTCCCAACCTTAGGATCCTTTTAATATATGTTATGTAATAACCCTAAGAGGATTCGACACCTTTTCAATGATTGTATTTGAAATGTAGATGCAACTGAGATGAAATGTATATGCAATGCGGAATGTAACATGAGATATGGATGAATGCATTGCTCTTTTTGAAATGCGGATGGAGTATATCACCTACTTTGCCATAATTTATAAAACTGACAACTTCATGCATCACAAGTTCCAAACGATATTCTTTAATGTGTTTGCGATACTCGTGGAGCTTTCTGCAATACAATTCCGATGTTTCATATTCTCTTAGTCTTAGTTAACATTCATAAGGACATAAGTTGACATCTCGCTTTTCTTTTTTTTTTTCTTTTTTTTTTTCAAGACAAACCAAAAGTGTCCAAAGGACCAACACACAAAACTTAAAACCAAAATGAGATCCAATCCAAAACCAAAACACAAAAACCAACAATATATACAAATGTACAATATAATACAAGATGGTGCAAAGTTTGGATTATCATTTTCCCGGATCCCAAACCTGATTAGAATTCTTTAAAAGACATATGACGTGATACGCATACCAAGTTTGGAAGGAATCAAACAAGAACAAGACTAGACCAAACAATGCAACCAACTTCAACTTTCCCCTCTCACCCCACCAATTAGATTTAGTTCCATTAGTATTCTCATAGGTGAGATTCAAATTACCAAATTGATTAGACAATGGTTGATTTTCAATTCTTTCTTGTCTATTCTTTAAGGTGCAAATTTCATAATTCCATTCATGATTTAGAACTAGGCTTTCTTTATTCAAAATGAAATTTTGTAAGCAAGAGCCTATTTCTAAAAATTTCAAAGCTAATTCATTTTCCATGTTCTTAGGCCAATTAAAATTGTGCAACAATTTACAAGCCTCTAGGATATTTACTAAATTGGGATCATTAGGAGTTTTTATCCTAGGTTCAAGAATTAATTGTTGATGAATTTGATTTAGCAATTTAAATGCATCAAGCTCCTTTTCATTCATTAAAGTAATGTTATCAAAGGTGTGGTTAGAAATTAATTCTTGTTCTTCATTCACCTCCAATGGCATTTCATCATAATGTAGCACTTGTTCTTTCTCCATGATTTGTTTATCAAAGGCACCAAACTTAGGTACCCAATTGAACACATGTCCATCCCTTTCAAACCATAAGTCTTGTCTATCTAGGGGTGGGTTAACTAACATATTTCCATGATCAATCACTTGGGTTGTTTTGGGTAACGTGAGATTTTCAATTGGATCATCAATGATATCAAACCCAAATGATTTAGGTTTTGTAATTTTCTCATTTTGAAATGGCATAATCATTGTAGCACAAGTAAGTGGATCAAGATTTTCAATTTCTTTTCCTTCAAAGGAATCTAAAGCAAGTGACTCTCTTTCTTGATTCATGGTTGTAGAATCCTTATCATGTTCCAAAATTTGATGAGATTCGAATTCCTCTTCCAAAACTTTCTCAAATTGTACAGGATTTATAGTATCCTCATGTGAGGAAGCAATTGAGTTATCCTGCATATTAATTGACACAACAAGTTTGTTAGAAGATTCAGATTGATAATATTCTTCCCATTTCTTCCACGAATCATAGTAATCATCTTCCAAGTTCAAGTTGTGACGTTCAAGTACTTCTTCTTCATCTTCTGATTCATCAACCTGTTTCTCATCCAATTCATCTTCACCTTCCTTAGATGGTCCAGTTATTTCCAAAAGTGGGTTATTTCTTGAATTCAAATTGGTAAAGCTATCATAATCCAAATTTGTAACCCATGATTCAATTTTATCACAATTTGGAAGGTGTGGATCCTCTTGGTCATCACTTTCGAGAGCATCATCCAAAGTGTCTTTCGAGAACAAGTGGTGAAATTCGATTATGTCTTCAACTTCATTTGTTGATTTTATTTCAGATTCATTTTCAGCCACTTGTGATGACTTAGGAGCTTCTACAATGGGATCAATTTTTGAATTCCGTGTCATATAGTTGCTCCAATCCTTTGCAAGTACATCTGACCAAATCATATCCACATAAGTTTGTTCATCCAAATCCTCCTTTTTGGGTAATGATTCTGGATATTTCTTTTCCAAAACAAGATGGTGATCATTTGATTCCAACTTCTTGTTACCCATCCATAGAATTTCTTCTCCAAAATCTTCATGCTCTTCAAGACATTTCGAATAGGTATTTACTTCAACGTGAGTCACCTCAAAATCTCTTGTATCACTTGAAGAAGCATAACATGAAATATCATTAAGATCGGCATTATGAATTTTCTTCCTAGGATGATTTGGATGCATACATTGATGTGCTCGTTTTTGTGGTGGAACATGCCTACATACCTTCTTAACCACTTTCTTTTGCTCTTTTACTTTCGATACGAACTCTTTGGGTTGAGTGGTAGAAGTAGTAGGATTAGTTGGATTGATATCCATGGACAATGCTTGAACATTTGTTGCAATGGTTCCATGAGTGACCACATGATTCTCTAATTGAGGCATAGTTGGATGGATGGAAGTACTTGTATAAGCACATGTGGGAGCATAAGTTGGTATGGTAGGATAAAGTTGATTGTAGGGAAAAACATTTGATATCAAATTTTGTTGTGCCCACGCTTGATTTACCATCGAGGTTTGATTGCAAGCCCCTAGTTGTCCTACCATAGTTGATTGCTCCATTCCATAACCTTGTGGCCTCAATTGTTGATCTACAATCATAGCTTCTGTGTAGGCCGATGCAAGATCAGTAACCAAGGGATTCATCCTAACAAATATGGCAAACAATGGATCCAATGCTCGAAAGTATATTTGAAGAGCACCACTTTCCTCAATAGTATAGGGAGAAATTAATCTCGCATAAAGCTTTCGAAACCTCAAGTTGAAACTTCTCACTACTGGCTCATTAGGTTCTCTTTTGCAAGAAGCAAATTGTTGATATATCGTGAGAGGATCAATGAACAACCTAAATTGATTGATAAACTCATCTTTCAATTGAGTCCAAGATGTAATAGAACCAGTGGGTAAATTGATGTACCAATCATATGCCACCTCATCTAGGGTTCCAGGAAACATTCTACATGCCACATCCTCATGTTCGACATTCCATCTAACTAGGATATCCACATAGGCTTGAATATGTTCCTCGGCTAATGTTGGACCATTGTGTTTAAATTTGGGCAAACGTTTTTCTACGTTCTTGGGTAAATCATGAGAATCTCCACTAATGTTCAAAGGATTAGCATGTATCCCATACCACGTTCCTACAGTTGTAGCCATTAATGAAACTCAAAGAATAACTTCAAAACCAATTTGTTAGTCATGAATAAAAGAAGGAACCATGACAAAGCAATATTCTAAAAATGTAAATTAGTTTCTGATTCACCAGATCGCATATGCGCAAGTGAAGAGCATACTCCTAGTGTTGTAGGCTTTCTGATTCACAAGATCGCATTACACGCAAGTGAAGAGCATAATACCGACAACAAATACATTTTTAGACAAAAATAATTCCTTACAAATAAGCATGAAATGACTAGCAAATATCAAACATGTAACGTATGAATAATCATGTTAGCATCAACCAAGAGATGTATCCATTAAAATCAAATGAAAGTAATTGCATGGAGACAACCTCGTTAGTCAAGACCAAAATTTTTCAAAATCAAATCAAAACACATTATTCCTGTATGAACAATCAAAAGCGTTAGAACAATGCATAGCAATTCATGTCCTCCTTTTAACACTACAAGGTTGTATTGTTAAAAGAGGGCTAAAGATAATAATCAATAGGGCATGAAATATTCAAAATTTAAATCCCTATAGCATTTAAATCACACTTGAAATAAACCAGTTCAGGCCCTCCTTCTAGCGCCAAAATGTTGAGTGGTATTTTCACCCAATTGTGAAAGTACACTCTCCTTTAGGATTTGGGTTCCAAATCCCCTCTTGCAAAGAAGTTAAACAAACAACTTCTCCAAGGTCTCCGCTATATTAGCATTTGCATATGTGTATTAGTAATCTCAAATAAAGATATTCAATTTAAATGCTTGGAACACCTTAGTGATTGCAAGTAAGTGTAAACAAGGGGCAATGTTGGTTTATTTTACCATGAAACTTTAGTGATTGTTCATTGAACCAAAATAAAGCAAATGTGAGTTGGCCCTCATATGACCACGATGTAGTGCTCAAATTACCCCTCTTTCGTAAAATCAGAATTTTTATGAAGAGGGCAATTTTAGGCTCCAAAAATGGAAATTTGTGAAATGCCATAAAACATAACTCCTTCAATGAAATTGGAATTTTCATGAAGGGAATGTCATCATAGGCTCATGAATGAAACATGAAACTGAAAAAATGAAATTTGACCTTAAAATGGAAATTTTCTATTTTCGGATTTTTTAAAATCTACAGTAAAACAACTTCGATGAATTTTTAAAAATACTAAACAACTCCGAAAATGAAATTTCAAAGTGCGTATGGGAAGTCTGAAGTATAACCTACGCAATGGTGAAATTATTTTTGGATTTTGAAATTTTTTAAATGTTTATTTTAATGCCTGAAGATTTAAAAAAAGTTAAAATTTCTGGAAAATAAAATGCAGAAAAATGAAAATGAAATGCAAAAACGAAAATAAAATGCATTCAGTATGATGCTATCCTATTTCGACAAAACCGAAGATGTGAGGTTTCCATGCATGCAACCTAACCTATTGGACCTGCAAAACAAGCACAATCCGGATAAGCTAAGTGTTGGCTCCTAGGGTTTTAAATGAGGTTTTCAGATTTAGACATTCGCATGAAGCAACCAAGAAACTTGCATAAACTCCATTTACAAGCCTAAAATCTGAAAAGGGGAAAAATAGACATTTAATCTTGCATGCAGAAAATGACTCCTTCTTTCTTGTCCATAAGATGCAACTTTCTGAAATTTTCTGTATTAAAAATTTGTCATTTTACAATAACAGAAATTTCTGGTTTTCCCAAACCAGTCCATGGAAGAAAAACAGCCCAAACAGGTCCAGAATGGCCCTCTTGCCTTCAAATCTGCAACCCTGCTCGCAACAGTTTCCAACCCCTTCTGGCCTCTTTGAATGGCGTATTTAAACTTCTAAAAAAAATTGTTTCTCCTTCCATGACTGTTCGTTTCATTTTCCAATGGTTGTTCGTTTCACCTTCCCTGACTGTTCGTTTCATTTTCCAATGGTTGTTCGTTTCACCTTCCCTTGTGCATGCATGTGTTTTGGTTTAAATTTCGTTTCCATTTTGTGGCCCTTCACCACGAAAATGTAACATGTCGCGATATCGTGACACTTTTCCTCCTTGCTCTCTTTTCTGCAAGTAAATAAAATGTAACATGTCGCGATATCGCGACACTTTTTCTCTTTTGGTCGCGATAATGCAACATGTCGCGATATCGTGACACTTTTTCTCTTTTGGCCGTGACGATGCAACATGTCACGATATCGCGACATTTTTTCTCTTTTGGCCGCGACGATGCAACATGTCGCGATATCGCGACACTTTTTCTCTTTTGGTCGCGACGATGCAACATGTCGCGATATCGCGACACTTTTTCTCTTTGGCCGTGACGATGCAACATGTCGCGATATCGTGACACTTTTTCTCTTTGGCTGCAATGATGCAACATGTCGCGATATCGCGACACTTTTTCTCTGGCGGCAACAATGCAACATGTCGATATCGGACACTTTTCTCTTTGGCCGCGATGATGCAACATGTCGCGATATCGTGACACTTTTTCTCTTTTGCCGTGACGATGCAACATGTCGCGATATCGTGACACTTTTTCTCTTTTGGCCATGATGATGCAACATGTCGCGATATCGTGACACTTTTTCTCTTTGTCGTGATGATGCAACATGTCGCGATATCGTGACACTTTTTTTCTTTTGGGCCACGAAAATGCAACATGTCGCGATATCGCGACACTTTTTCCTCCTTTGGCTGCGACGATGCAACATGTCGCGATATCGTGACACTTTTTTCCTTTTGGCCGCGACGATGCAACATGTCGCGATATCGCGACACTTTTTCTCTTTTGCCATGATGATGCAACATGTCGCGATATCGCGACACTTTTTCCTCCTTGCTCTCTCCCTTTGCTTTGGACCGTGAAAATGCAACATGTCGCGATATCGTGACACTTTTTCCTCCTTGTGGTGTTTTGCTTTTTCTTTGATCTTTAGCATATGGGCCACTTCGGTCTTCTTGGAAAACATGCAAAAAAGGTGGGTCCCCAATTTTGGGGTACGTTGTGGAGCAGCCACAACAGAACCTAGATCAATGCAATGAGAGTAGTACCTTCCACATTACATCAATGTGTTAAATTTGAGTTTAAAATCAATTAGTCATCATTCATGGTGACCCTAAGACTTTTGACATGTGTGCCATGGAAAAACCTATAGGAGTTCTATTCTGTCTTGCTATGTCTATTGTTCATCCTAGTACACCCTCATCATCAAAACCTTCTAAGACTAAATCATCATCACCTTCTAAATCCACACCATTAAAAACATAGTCTAAAATATCAACATCAAAAAATTCTCAATCATTATCATCATCACCTTTTGAGCTTATATCTAATCCATTTCCTAAATCTATAATAGCAGATCTACCTCTTGATTCTACACCATTTAAATTTATAGCATCTAAATAATCGGTTAAGGAGGATAGTCCATATACTTCATATGCCATTTTGGATGAAGTATTATCGAATCTATATTCAATGCTTGCAACCACAGAAGAAGTTAATTTTTCTACCCAAGATTCCTTGGTGCTATCTAAGTTACCACCATCTCTCCGAACATTAGGCTTTCCAAATAAGGGAAGCATTTGTAATATTGGGAGTTGTGCCTTTGTGTATGCAGGATATGATTGGGGTAAAATTTCAATTGTAAAAATTACAATTGAGGAGGATGGATTTGCTAAGTGTTACTTTTCTAATGGATATATAAAATCAAAACCAATGATGTGTAATATGGGTTATAGAGGTAAAGGTTTAGTACCTTATGAAAATGGTATGAAAGAACCTTTAGAAGTTATGGAATGGTCGATATTATGTGGTCTCGGTTATATTCCTACAAAAACAAAACCATTCCCATATGAAGATGATGATCATATTATAACATATCAAGAATATATGGAACAATAAGAGTCCCTTAAAAGAATACATACTTGTAATATGTTGACTATGGTTTATCCAAAAATGATTACTTATCTGGAGGAATGTTTAGAGGGTGATATATGTCATGATATATCCCTTGATGAAATTTTAAGGAATGAGTTCTTCTTTGATAAATCTATGCCATGTATAACCCATATTGAAGCTACTACTCCTCAAAAAGAGTTAGTTAAATGCACATTAGAATAATTGCAATAAATGGGTGTGTCACTCGCACCACCCAAATTTGAAAGAGATTTAAATATTGTTGTAGAAAATATTTTAAAAATCAATATTGGGACAAAAGAGAACCCTCGCATGGTCAATATTGGATCAGAGTTGAGTGAAGAAAAACAAAAGCTATATATTGAATTCCTCATAGACTATCCTGATGTCTTTGCTTGGACATATGTCGATATGCCAAGCTTAGATCCTTCTATATTTATGCACCATTTAGTAGTGCACCCTCATGCTAAACCGGTAAAATAAAAACTCAGAAAAATGCATCCTAAAGTAGCACTAATAGTTAAAAGTGAGTTAGAAAAGCTTTTGAATGGAAATTTTATACAAGTTATTGACTATGCCGAATGGATATCAAATTTTGTTCTAGTAACTAAGTAATAAGCTACTAAGATTGGGTTTGCACAAATTTTAGTGATATTAATGTTGCATGCCCTAAATATGACTTTCCTCTTCCTAATATGGATTAAATCATAGATTTTACAACTGGGAGTGGAATGTTATCACTTATGGATGGTTTTTCAGGATACAACCAAATTAGAATAGCTCCTGAAGACCAAGCTAAAACAACCTTTACTACTCCTTGGGGAACATTCTATTGGAAAGTAATACCCTTTGGATTAAATAATGCAGGTACAAATTATCAAAGAGCTATGACATATATTTTTCATGATATGATGTATGATATTTTGCATAATTATGTGGATGATATTATAGCTCATTCAGTAAAAGAAGATGATCACATTAACGATTTATGAAAAGTTTTTGATAGATTAAGATAATATTTGATACGTTTAAATCCAGAAAAGTGTGTATTTGGAGTAAAATCTAGAAAATTATTAGGAGTGATTGTTTCTATGCAAGCCATAGAACTAGATCCTCTAAAAATTAATGCTATTTGTGATATGCCACCCCCTAAAAACATATCAGAATTAAGAAGCTTACAAGAAAAATTACAAGCTATTCATCGCTTCATTGATAAATTGGTAGATAGAACAGAACCTCTTCTTAAATTTCTCAAGAAAAAAAATTCCTTTCAATGGTATAAGGAATGTCAATAAGATTTTGATAATATTAAATAGTATCTTTTCAACCCTCCAGTGCTTGTTCTACCTAGATCGGATTATCCTTTTATTCTATATATTTCTACTTCGAAACTTGCACTTGGAGCTATGTTAGCTCAAATTGATGATGAAAATAAAGAATGACCCACATACTACATAAGTAGAACTTTAATAAGCTATGAAACCTGATATACTCCATTAGAAAAACTTTGTCTAGCACTTGTGTTTTCTACACAAAAATTGCGTCATTAATTGCTAATTTAGAAAACATATGTTATTGCTAAGTTTGATCCATTAAGATACTTGATGAGTAGACCTTATTTATCCGGATGCACAACTAAGTGGGTTCTTGCTCTTAGCAAGTTTGAACTCATATTTATCAGCCAAAAATCCATAAAAGGCCAAGTTATAGCTGATCAGTTAGTTTTTGCACATTTAGAGTCTACTCATCCTATGAACATTAAATTTCCTGATGAGTGTCTTAATTTAGAAGAAGATCATTCTAAAACTTGGATATTGTTTTTTGATGGAGCTATATGTACGAGTGGTGCAGGCACAGGTATTATATTAATATCCCCTCAAAAGAACCTTATTCCTTTATATTTTAAATTATAGTTTACTTGTACCCTCACTTGATCCATGCTCGATGTTCCCACCCACCCCTTTCATGCCTACTCTACCTCTGCCGCCTTGGCTGAGATTCTTGCCCAAAAAATTTAAACCCTCACTCCCGCCGCACCCGCTAAACCTCAGCTCACTCATTACTGATGATGCTTCAATGATGCTTGCAGTTCAAGGCTAATATCAAGAATCAAGGTAACATCTCTCACTAGGGTTGTTTATCACCAACAATTCATCGATGATACCCTTCTATTGACTAAGGTGTTAGTGGTTGAGGCAAAAATAATTAAATACATCCTACAACTCTACGAGGATGCTACTGGTCAAAAATTTAATTTTAGTAAAAGCAAGTTATATTTCTTGAACACCCCCATTTAGAGGTAAGGAAGGATTGCAAAAATTTTAGGGTGTGATATAGCAAAACTCCCCATTTTGTATCTTGGTCTCCCTCTTTTTATTGGTTCTCCGAGAGAGTCAATGTGGGACAGGGTTATTGAAAGAATTCAAAAAAACTTGTTGGATGGAAAGGTAATCTTCTATCTCAAGCAGAAAATTTGACCCTCACTAAGGCATCTCTCCAAAGCCTTCCAATATATTTCCTCTTTGTTTTCAAATCCCCTATGAAGGTTTTCCAAAAAATTGAGAAACTCCAAAAAGAATTTTTATGGACTGGATCAGAGGAGAAAAAAAGGACACACCTTGTAGGATGGACCAAAGTGTGCAGACCCAGGGAAAATGGGGGCTTAGGTCTGAGGAGAATTGCTCATATGAATTTAGCTTTACTAGCTAAGCAGGCATGGTGCCTCATTTCTGGTGAAGAAAATGAATGGAAAGATATCATCAAAAGAAAGTATCTTCAAAATATAGAATTTCTAAGTGATTCAATTCCAATCAGAGGTTCTGCTTTTTGGAAAGCAATTCTCAATTGTAAGGAAATCATCAAAAAAGGTTTAAGATGAGTTTTAGGCAATGGTGAGAGGATAAATTGCTAGAATGACAGGTGGGCTAAGGACAAACCACTGACGCAATATCCTAACTTAGCTCGAATCAGAGATATCATGGAATAAATCACTGGAAGAAAAGTCTCCGATTATATGGTTGAGGACAGAGGCAGAATGAAGTGGAAACAAATAAGGATTCAAGGATTTCAAACAGAATCAAATGATATTTGTAACATTCTCGGGTAATATTTTATCCCCATGAGACCCAAGGAAGATCAAGTGACCTGGGATCCTACGAAAAATGGGCAGTTCACTATTAAATCAAATTACAAGCTTCTGCTTGATGACAAGGATTTTGTCCTCCAAAAGGACTTAGTTTGGATAAAAAATTTAATTCCAAAAATTGCAGTCTTTTCATGGTTGGTTATCCAAGGAAGAATTCTAGCCATTTATAATATGATGCATAAAGGTATTTGTATCAGTAATTGTTGTTATCTGTGCATGGCTAATTGGGAGACCATATATGACATTTTACTTGAGTGCCATTTTTCCTTGATTGTCCAAAGTGGGGTTTTTCAGGCCTTCAATATTTCCTGGGTTAAACCAACCACCATACTTGATTTATTTGTCTAGTGGCCTTGCCCCTTTTCAATCCAAATACTTAGATACATGTGGAAAATTTGTCTTAATCACTATATTTGGCAGGTGTGGTTAGAAATGAACCATAGAGTCTTTAATGAGTCTATCCATGATCATCAAACTATCATTGCCAGGATCCTATCCTTTCCCAATGAGAATGTGAACCTTATCCCTTTTGATAGTCATAAACCTCATCTACAAGAGACCATGATTGCTCAATATTTAAGCTTAACCTTGTTAGATGAGTCTATGCCTAGGGTAGTCAACCCCAGAGCCAATGTTAAGTGGTCCCCACATCCTATGGGTTGGTTTAAGCTTAATTTTAATGGAGTGGCTAAGGAAAATCTTGGTAGAGCAGGCGTTGGTGACATTGTGTGAGATCATAATGGGAATATGATGCTTGCATTTTTTGAATATTTAGGAACAAGGACAAACAACGAAGCTAAAGCTAGAGCTATGTGGAGAGGCCTTCAAATGAATCAAGACTTAGAAGGCAATTTGATCGTAGAAGGAGACTCTATGCATGTTATAAATCTCATTAATAATTGGAAAACACCTCCTTGGAGGATTAAAATAATTGTTGAAGATGTTAGGATCCTTTTCCAGGGAAGACAGGATAGAAAATCCCAACATGTCTTTTGGGAAGCTAACAAAGTTGTTGATAAGCTGGCCAATTTGGGTGTCGATGGTGACAGACTTTTCAAATGGGAACACGGTGTCCCGAGTGAAGTAGAGGATCTTATTCAACAAGAATTCCAAGAATGATAGTCGAATTTACCAACAGGGAAGGCACTGTAAGTTTGAAGGCTATGAGTATTTCTATCCCTTTTTTAAAATGGACTCACAATAAAAATTATTCGAGTTGTCAGTCTTGGTGGATGCTACTTGGAAATACCACAAAGACTAATGGGGATAGTCACATGTCAGATAACATGGCTTCTAGTCATCTTAGTAATTTTAGGTTGGTTGATAATCACAGGGCAGGAAAGAAATGACCATATAAGACTTCGTACCAGAGCCATGTGGACCACCAGATAGCCACCGCCATAAATATAGCCAGTAGGTTCACTTCTCCAAGGTTTATTGACCAAGATGGGATGTGGTACCAAAGCATGTCATATATGAAAGAAAGCAATTGCCAAATAATTATTAAGAGTAACTATCAATATAGAGCTTGTGGGAGTTTTTTTTAGTGCTCTGCTATGTGTGTCTGCAACATTTTGTTTCTCCACTATTTCAAGGAAGGGATCTGTGTCTGTTTATTTTTTTGTAATTATGATGAAGGTGTATTTTCTCGGGGTATACCTAAAATTTTGTATGGGAAGTTTCTTTTTGATAACAGGCTATGTGCCTTACCAGATGTAATGGCTTTGGTGGCATGTAGATTTTACATATATAGGATCGTTAGTAAGGACATGGTCATAAACAACCCTAGGCTAATTTTTGTAAAAATTTTTGGGTCAACCTGTAAAACCCAATATTAATGCTATAGTATCTTATCTACCAAAAACATATTGTAGAATATGATACTCTAATCCTTGGATTATGAGCTGCTTTAGCTTTAAAAATTAAAGTTTTGTTAGTTTTTGGAGATTCTCATCTCATGATAAATCAAATTAATGAAGTTTATCAAACACGAGATGAGAAGCTTCGCCCTTATAAAGAATATGTGCTTAAACTTATATCATTATTTGAGAAAGTAATTTTCGAAGCTATTCCTAGAACTAGCAACCGTGTTTTTGATGCTATGGTTGTGACTGCTTCTCTGTTGCCTTTGGAGTTGGATGATGAGTATGCTACTATCATTATTTGAAAACTCCAAGAACCTACTTCCTCTAAGTCTTACCTAGAGCCATTAGATGTATTTATGATTAATGAAATTACCCCATAACCTTGGTATATAGATATCTTTAATTTTTTGTAGAATGGGACCTTCCCTGAAGGACTAGATAGAAACCAATGTAGGCTATTACATAAGCATTTTTTCTGCTTCATAATTGTTGGTAATACCTTATATAGAAGATATTTTGAGGGTATCCTATTAAGATGTTCTAATATAGAAGAGTCTAAGAAAGACTTAAGTGAATCCCATGATGGATCCTGTGGAGGACACTTTAGTGGAAGTGCTATTGCTAAAAAGCTCCTTAGAATGGGATATTTTTGGCCTTCCATGGAAAAGTATGCCAATGATTATGTGCATCATTGTGACAAGTGTCAAAGACATGCTAACCTTGTTCATGCTCCTGCTAAGGAACTCCAAGCCATAACCTCTCCCTGGCCCTTTTCTAAATGGGGTTTAGACATTATTGGTAAAATTAATCTTATTTCCTCTAATGGTCGTAAATTCATAATAACAACAAAAGTATATTTTACAAAATGGGTAGAAGATATGCCTTTAGCTTATTGCATAGGAGTTAAAGTTTCTAAATATATTTTCAATCAAATTATTTGTAGATTTGGAATTCCATCTAATATCATCTCTAACAATGGTACATGATTTAAAAATAAATATATTAAGAAATTATGTCAAAAATATAAAATCCAACATCGATGGTCTACTCCTTACTATCCACAAGGAAATGACCAAGCTGAAGCATCCAATAAAACATTAATCAAAATTCTAAAAATATTGGTTAATAAAATAGGTCGTGATTGGCATATACAATTATATCCTGCCTTGTGGGCTTATCGAACTAGTGTTCGTACTCCTATAGGTGCTTCACCTTTTGTCTTGGTTTATGGTGTTGAAGCGGTTTTTCTATTTTAGTTAGAAGTTCCTTCTTTAGCTCTTCTACTTCAAGATGTTGAAGTAGGAGATGAATATCGTGCTGGCAGGTTAAGTCAGCTGGAACTTCTATATGAAAAGTGCATTCATGCTTTAGAGCATATTCATGCCTACCAAGAAAAACTTAAAATATCATATGCAAAGAAATTTCACAATAGATCCTTTGAAGTTGAAAATTTAGTCTTAAAATAGAATTAAAAAAATACTAATGCAAGAGAAGATCTTAAAGGAAAATTTCAACATAATTGGCTTGGACCATTCATCATTATTGCTAAGTTTGGATCAGGTGCATATAGATTGGCTACCTTGGATGGAAAATATCTCAAGGAACCCATGAATATTATGCATATGAAAAGATATTATGCATAAAGCCAAAAGTATCATCACTGTACATAGTTGTAAATAATTTTCTCATGCATTTCAATATATTATCAAAAACAAACAACCAAAAAATTACAAAATCTAAAAGTTTACAAAAATATTTCCACAACATTATTAGAGAATTATTTTTGCATTTATTATCTACAAAGATTGAAAGTTATATTTTAGTTTACTTCAGATAAATTCAAAAGTTATATTGAACCATGCACCAAATTTCACATATTTAATAGTTTTGATTTTGTTATTTTGATTATAAATCTCTCTTGTACCAAATAACACTATTGATTCATTAAATAATTTTGAGTTTTGATAATGATCTTGCTACTTCATGGACCAAGAACACACTTTCACATCTTAAAATGATTTGTTACAAATTCGAAAAGTGATACTACATAGTAAGTCTTAATGCCTTAAGTGAAAGGTTTTTTTTGCTATCCTATCATGTGCATGGTCTAGAATACTAAGAAATTGGAAAAAGGACAAGCTCCTCCCTACCTGAATAAAATCCTTTACTCCACGTCTAATTTGAGCAAATATCATGAAAGAAAAAGAAAGAAAGAAAAAAAAGATAAAGAAAGAAACAAGAAGAAAATAAAGAGAAAAAAATCAATAAAAATGTTCCATTACACAACAATAAAATCCCCTTGTTCAAAAATGGACAATAAATCCATATTCCAAAAATGTGAAGAAAATAAGGGAGTATTGAACTTGAATCCCTAGAATTTCTCAGTTATTCGAAAACCATGAGGTAAGCCCCATAATAGGTGATTTGTGTCCAACTTGCTTGACCTTGGTAATTCCTTTCACATGGTGATATGTCTGTTACATTAGTAATATTTATTTTGTACAGACCAATGTTCGCATTCAGATTAGCTAGTTTTTGGTAATTTGATTTACATAGTAGTTCAAATGCATGCACAAAATCAAAGTCAAATGAACACCTCACTTGCACACACATTGGTTCATTCAAGTTTGCTTTATCATTATCTTACTCAAAATTGGTAAATTAACTTTACAAAGCACACACATTTGTTACTTGAGATATTTTGTATCATCATGACAATCAAAATAAAGAATGAATTCACCTTTCACACACTAGGTTCTAGATAAATTTGAATTTGTCTTTGAAATAAGTTAAAATATTTCTTTGGGATTTTGTTAGATAGTTAATATCAATCCCTAGTATTAATTTATATAAATTATTTTATCATCATAACATAATAATTTATCAATAATAACATTGCAAAATTTTTCATCATGCATTTCATTTTGATTTTCGCGATGATGGTATAGTTCCTAAGTAACTATTTTCTTCAAAATTCACACTTAGGAATTTTATGCCTAGCGCAAGTCATATTTCTAATTTTTCATGCCCAAAAGTTATTCCATATATTTTCATAAAATTATAAAATCTTTTGAACATGTGGCATTAAGATTTTAATTTTGCATTTTAAAAGAACAAACAAAATTCATATCATCTTGCACTTCATCTTGATTTTTGCAATGATGGTATAGTTCCTAAGTAACTATTTCTTTCCAAATTTCACACTTAGGAATTTTATGCCTAGCACAAATCATCCTTTGAATTTTTCATGCTTAAATCAATATACTTTCACAAACACTCATTAAACACATTGTTCCAAAACAAACATCAAACATTTCATTTCATCATAAAATCCTTAAGATTATTCTTAAGCACACGATCATTTTATTTAGCAATATCAAAATCTTCCTCACAAACAGGATTAGCTTCATGACTTAGCGATATTTGAACTCCACCAATAGTCATATAACAACATAACATCCTTCGAGGTCTATTGCTAAATCTATCCAAATCTATCACCATACAAACACACATTTTTCAAAAATCAAACCATTATTTTTATATTATTTTAAGCATGATTCAAATATCCATAAAATCCATAATCAAACATGATCATCCAAAGTTTCCAAAAATAAAATTAAAATGCAAATTAATCAATTAAAATACACGAAGCTACATAAAAACAAAAGATCCATATATATCATCATAAAGTATATATATAGAATATAAGGTCGACTAATATACCAAAATATCTATCATCGGCATACTCAGTCATCAAAAATACAAAAAATATTCAATTAGGTCATTCCTAGACCCCCTAGAGCCTCTGGAGCTTTGAGCATCATTATCTCCACCAGGGGGTCACGGTGCTCAGAATCCTCCTACTCTGGTGGTCATAGCCATACTGGTAGTCGAGTGTGATCTCAAGCGACTCGAGCGAGTCAGAGGCTTGTACATTGTAGGAAGTGGCTACCTATGTACCTCAAGAACTGCTATAAAGTATAGGGCCTAGTAGAAATCTATCCACCTAGTAGCTCTATCCAACTCATCCCATGAGCTACCCCTCATCTATGAAGATGTAGGGGCTGGAACCACAACTCCCTAAGCCTGAAATACTTATCTTGCCAAAGCCCTAGCCTGTGCTAGATCATCCTCCAAAGTCTCAATCTTGGCCTTTTGAGAGGCAATATCCTCCCTCAACCTAGTAACCTTAGCTCGTAGAGTAGCCATCTCACTGTTCTCTCCCTCCTCCATAACTCTCTTACCCTTCTCAAGCAAGTTAGGTATCACCTCCTACTAAGGATATTCTCCTCCATCCTATTGGTATGGTGCCCTAATATCCTCCTAGTATGGCCTCCTCTATGGTAGGTGACCATATCTAGTGCGAGGTCCTTGAATAACACAAGCTTATACTGAGAGGGGGGGTGAACAATATAGCACCCACTTTTTACTTTCTTTCAAAACCAATATAAATTAGTGTCCTCAATTGCAATAACCAAATATGGTAGTGTGCATTAATAACATAGATAGAAATAGTAAGCAAGTGCACAAATCATCACACATAATTGAGGCACAATATTTAATGTGGTTCCCCCAATGTGGGGTAGTCCACAAGATATTCTCCTTTTAATATTTCATAAAGAAATATGGATCCTTATCCCAATACAAATGATTACTTTGATCTACTCAAAGCTAGGCTATCCAGATATTCTCAGGTGGGCTCTAATGATCTACTCAGCTAGGCTCTCCACTGATCTGATCAGCTAGGCTATCCATTGGTCTACTCAGCTAGGCTCTGCACTGATATGCTTATCTAGGCTATCCACTAGTCTCCTTAGCTAGGTTATCCACTAATTTGCTCAGTTAGGCTATCCACTAATCTGCTCAGCTAGGCTATCCACTAATCTTATCATCTAGGCTATCCACTAATCTACTCTGCTAGGATATCCACTAATCTACTCAACTAGTCTCTCTACTGATCTGCTCAGCTAGGCTAACCACTGATCTGCTCAACTAGGCAATTGGTGTTGATGTTTTTTCTGTTTTTGTCCTATCTTTTTAACCGCTCACAAATCTACCTCAATGCCTTCTCACAAGGCTCAAACAATCCTACTCAAATGCTATTCCAAATATGTTCTCAAAGCCTTCACAAAAGGCTCAAACAATCCTTCTCAAATGGTGTCCCAAATCTGTCCACAAATCTATCCCAAAAGCCTTCTCAAAGGCTCAACCAATCATGCACAAACATTGTCTCAAATCTGTCCAAAAATTCTATCCCAAAAGCCTTCCCAAAGGCTTAACCAATAATGCACAAAAGCTATCTCAAATATGTCTAGAAATTTTGTCCCAAAGGCTCAAAAAATGACTCTCAAGTAGCACTCAAATATCAACCACAAATCAACGAAGGCAAGGCTCAATGATGAACTCAATAATGGATAACAAATGAATGATAACAATACTCAAAAATATGCTCAAAAATGAATGGTAATGTACTCTTCAATGGATGACAACAATGATCCATAATGATCTCAACAATGTATGACAAATGATATCTCAAATGGATGACAACAATGCTCAATAATGTACTCTCAAATGGATGATAACAATGCTCAACAATGTACTCTCAAATGGATGACAATAATGCTCAACAAGGTACTATCAGATGGATGACAAATGATATCTCAAATGGAAACCTCTCCAAGAAATAATAATGAGGACTTCAACCAACCAAGGACAAACTCCACAAGTGATAGCAATAGGTTCTCAATAATATCTTCCTCATGTAATGTCAATAAGCTCTCAAGAAACAAGCACAACTCCCTCAAGCAAAAAGCTCTCAAATAGCCAACAATGATCTCCTCAAATGAAATACAAATGTATCCACAAGTGACTATAAAATGATCTCCTAAATGGTCTCAAATAGTGGCAATGTACTCAACAAGTAATCAACAATAATATTCTCAAAGCAAGAGCAAAAATCTCCTCAATAATGGCAATACTCTCAATGAAATCCTCTAAAGAAATCATGGAACTCAAGTATCAATTTTATCCATAAAATTGATTTTCTAATCCATCCACTTCCTCTCAATAGCCAAGGCACATAATCAAGCAATTTATCTTCAAATTCAAACCCTAACTCATGTGCATGTCTTCTAACTCAAGGTAGCAATTAACTAGGTCTCAAGTTCCTAGTTTAATTTCATAATCAAATCATGCACTAGAACATATAACAAGTTCAACACTTTTCAACCTTATGACTCCCTAATTTCATTAACACATACAACAAGCACCTATGCTTTTATTTTTAATTCCACACCTTATAACTCCACATACAACAATCACAAATATTTATTTCCACACCTTATATCTCCCTAATCACACACAACAATAACAAATATTTAATTCTACACCTTATAACTCCCTAAGCACATTAACACATATAGCAAGCATTTATTTCCCTAAACTCCTTATGACTCCCTAGTTATCACATAAATAATTTTAATGCACCAAAAATTTGGTAATAACAAATATTACCATGTGCTGGAGATAAATACCTTTATATGAAATTCACTACCTTCGTAACCTTCGAAATCATCTTTGCCAAAATGCCTTGCCAAAATTAATGCACCTTCACACCTTCGCGGGAGTCGAAATCCGTTCCTCTCGCTTAGCATTGTGAAGCGCTTACCACGTGGGTGCTAGCCCATGTTGGAATTTTAATCCCAAACACCCAACTTTAACCTGCGCTCAAATCTAAAACTCGATTTTACTTTCTTAGCAAAATACTTTGCCCTTGGTGAGGTTCGAACAACTAACCTGCCTTGTGAAAAGTTTGTGCATTACCAATTGTGCTATAGGCTCCTACGTGACATCATTTTTCCATACTGTTTACTTTACCTTGCTCTCAAATAGAAAGTTATTTATCCTTATTTCTTCACTGCTCCCCTTTCGATGACTCTCTCTCATGCTCTATGTCAAGTCTAATATAATCACAGGTTTTTACCTTTTATTTATATGCACCTAAATGCCTTCGAATGACGTCAATGAATATTTATTTATCTCCCCAACGGATAATATAATTCAACCTTAGACCTTAGTATTATTAAATAGAAATTTAATAATTCACATTTTAACTTTAAATTGGGATATCTCCTTCATTCTTTTGAATTTCATCATGAAACTTTTTGCACCTAGGTTGTATTGAAAAACCTTTTCATCCAACATAATTTGGAGAAGTCTTAGCATAGTGGTTTTAATGAAAAACCCTTTCCAATGGTTTTAATGAAAACCCTTTTCGTTGGTTTTAATAAAAAACCTTTTCATTGGTTTTAATAAAAACCCTTGTCGTTGGTTTTAATAAAAACCTTTACCATTGGTTTTAATAAAAACCATTAATATAATATTTAAAAAATTAAATATTATATCCCTCTTGTGCCACAAAACCCTGTATATATCCTTGCTCTCCAAAATATCATAAATGATTATTTATGAAGTGATTTTGCCACCAAAACTCAACGTGATCCATGTGACATCAATCACAACACAAAATAACTCAATTTTCCAATAGTCTTGCCCCCCTCTCCTCTATTGCTATTGAGTGATTGGCCGATGTTGTTGCATCTAGTCGTAGACCTGGTGTATCACAAACCTTGGCCTAGTAATCCTTGCTTGCAAAATTTAGGTATACTAATATCAATAACTATCAGTCGGTCCAACATCATCCCCAACAGCTGTAGGAAGCACCTCATCATCTACATCTGGGTCCATATACTTTTCCATGTTCGAAGCCCCACTAACTATGGTAGTATCCCAAGTAGACCTAGAAAAGTAAACATCCCTAGTTCCCGAGATGTCCTACGATAACCCAAACTATTGCATGACTCGATCAACGTGGTGTAGCTCTACGTCACCCTGGTCCATCCTTAGCCAAATTACTCGTCTTACATGAGCTAACTGGTGTTCATCCTCTGGCTAATTGGGATGACCTCTGTATGGCCTCCATATGATGCTATCTACTGTCAGGTCATCCAAAAATCTCCTAGCCATGTCCAAGGATAGCTGACTCTTAGGATCTCTATGTGGACACCAATAAAAATCCCTATGCCTCTCTACAACAACCCCTACCAATGGTAGTTCTATGGGCCTTCGAATAGTGATATTCTCTCATACCCAAACTTGAAGAAAATAAGTGAGGGACAGTGTCATTACCTTGAAGAGGATCCTATACAACCAACATAGCATGAAAGATCCCCAAGAAAATATAATCCTCTAATATATCATATCAGCAATGACCTCTACCAAAGTCCATGGTAGAAGACGACTGCTGAAGTGGCTCAGGAGCAAGCCACCAAAAATCCCACTGAGTACAATTGTGAGTCGAGAAACCCCCGATATCTAAATCAAAATCTCAGCCCCAATCCCCTTGTTGGCCAAAGAGAAGCGAGGATTCCTATAGAGTCTCTCAAGTACCTGGCTCTGATTTCTAGATGTCACAATAAATATCCCTCTTACAGGTACTCTGAGGATCCTCCAAATGTCCTCTAGTGTGGGAGTCATCTCTCCTTTTGGTAACCAAAATTAGGAAGAGCCTGGGTACCATCTCTCAGCAAATGTGGTCAGTAGCCGCATATCAACAGGCACTTGTGGTAACTTTGCCATGTGTCGTAACCCATAGTGGATAACACATCCCCATTTGTTGCTATGAGGGCATTCAGGTCATCTTGGAATGCCCCATACCGCCATTGCCTATTCTTTAACTCCCTTTTTCTATTAATAAATAAAAAATAAAAAATAAAAAATTTAATTAGTAACTTAATAAACAAAATTGTTATCTAAAATTAGTTAATTTTTAACGATATTGAATGATTTATCTGATATCGACGTGTTTTTTGTGATATCAGGCATTTTATTCGATATTGGTATGGTTTTCATGATATCGGGCATATTCTGATCGATATTGAGTGATATTTTGTGATATCGGCTTATTTCCCCGATACCGGTTAATTACTTGACCGATATCACTGAAATTGAGCTGATATCGCTAAAATCAACCTGATTTTATTGATGTGGAAAAAACACGTCAATCGTGCCCTAGAAATTCAAAATTCATGAAAAATTAAACATTAAACTCCTAAATTACAAGTTAAAAAAATCCTTACCCGTATCTGACAAGTCCTGTTGTGCACCAAATCTGCTTGATGTGCAACTTCTGCCATCTTCTTTTCTCCAAAGCTCAAAATAGAATAACTACACAATAAAAATAAATTAGGGTTTTATTTAATTTTCTGATTTTATTAAACATTCACTCTAAAAATATGTAAATTTCGATTTTTTTACCAAAATTAGAGTTGGTACAAAAATACGAAGGGGACACCATATATAAAATAATTAACAACAAAACTTGAAATCATCAACAAATTTGCAATAAAATTTTTTGCTTTCTCGTAAAGCATGCCAACTTATCTTTAACACATTTTGTTCCAAAAATGCGCTAAAGAGGGGGTAAAATGTAGCACCCTAAAAATGACTCACATTAATTAAAACTAAGGTAAAAACACTTTGAAAAATCAAATTTGCCACCCCTAAGTTGTTACCTCAATTTTTATGCCTGTTATAAGTCATTTTTTAACCTCTGCGTAAAATCGCACGATTTCGTGCAAAATCGAAAGATTTTGTACGAAATCGGGTCACCCAATTTTGCCCAAAATTGAAAAATGTCTGCTTTAGCAAGGTGACAATTTTTTTTAACCTCCTTTGTCTTTACCTGGATAGTTGCATGGCAGTTGCGAGATCGAATTGCTCGATTTCTCCTAGATTAGGAGAGGTTACAACCCCCTCCATTTTTGGCCCAACTCCTTACCTGACTCCCTCCTTTTTAATCCAGGCCCCTTGCCTTGGATTCCCCCTCGAACTCCCATATATTTTCATGCTACACTCTTATATTTTCACTATGTTTTTACAGGTTCAGATTGTGCATCGGTAGAATTCAAGCGATATTGAATCACCCGATCGTGATATCGTTCTACCCGATTTTGTGTAAAATCGCCTAATTTTTCTTGCAACTAATTTTGCTACAATTTAGTCGACTGGGGGCACATAGACCTAAAATTTTTCATCTTATTTCTCCATACCTCTCATTTAGAATTAGTATTTCATATCTATTACATCAGTTTCAATTCATTTACCATTATCATTTTGATTTAATAGGTATATTTCTTCGTTATCTCATAAATATTCAAACATTTAGCATAGATATACACATGAACATCCTTCCATTGTTATCTTAAGATCATTACTCATTGTTATTTAGTCCATTCAAATGCATATGTCCCTATGAAATTGTTGTTTTCTACATATAATTATAAAACTACAGCTTTTAGTCAAGATCAGTTGGATTTCTGCATAATCGAGTCACCCGATACTACCTGATTTTGATCGATATTGCTGGATTTTGTCCGATATCATCTAAATAAAAAATTAAAATATTATTCAGACTTTCAAATACAAGTAAGTGTTCTAAATCACTTTTTAAGCATTGCCATACCTACTTAGATTCTATTTTATGCTTTCTTCTGCTTACATATGAATCAAAATTGCATATAGATTAGCGTAGTTGCATATTGGTCAAACTAGGTGTATTACATGTTTTGATAAAAGGAACGCATCAAAACAAATCCCAAAACCTAGGCTTAGAAACTACCGTAAAATGTTTCCTGGTGAACCCACCTAATTCATCAAAAAATCACCATAAGAAGGTACAATCAAGTACCTATCTTTCAAGGTGTAGACCATTCATTCTCCCATTCCCCTTTCGGGCACGGATCCATTAGCCTTGAGGAAACCAATGGAGAATTTTTAAGGCATGGATCCATTAGCCTTAGAATAAAACTTTAAAACTCTAGAATATTATTGTAGACACCTAAAATGCATCATGTCAAGGGGACTACTCATATGGGACATGCTAATAGACCATATGAATGATCTTAGACAACTCCAAGGTAAAAGCAGTGGTTCTAACCACTCAATTTGGGTATTTTGGCATATCTAGTCTTAGCCGCTACTGTCACCCATAGCTAGGATTCTTAGCCATGGGTGACAACCATGGCTAGGGTTTTTAGCTATTTTTGAGAGTTGTTGCTAGCCTTGTAACAAAATCAAGCGACCAGAGCTGAGTAAAATCAGTTGCATCAATCAAATTGCAATAGTTTCAAAGTGGTTCGGGCTTGGAAGCATCCAAACACTTCCTCCCAACAACCACATCTTGTTCTTGGCTTCTCCATGAAGCTAGAGCAAGGATTTTGGGAGTCTATTTAAGACCCCAATTTCAAAGAGAAAATCCTAGAGAATTAATGTAACAATCACATAGCAGAGCCTTATCAAATTGGAGATCAATTCCATGTCCCCTTGAGGAGTAATGAATTGTTGTCCAATTGACCAATGACAATTGTGCACACATCAATGGAACTTCCAAAAGCTTTTGGAGTAAGCTTACCATTATCCATCGATCAATCATGAAAATAAACCCAATATACCACTAATTTCATGTTCTAAGACACACAGGCTACCCTTGATCATCAATTCCTTGGAGGATTTGAGAGTTTCTAGCCTTGGTTTCAAGAGAAAGGACACTTTCACCTTAGTCATGGCTATCATCCATGGCTAACAGTGCTAGCTACTTTAATCACCCACAACTAGGGTTTGATGCTCATTTTCCTCTATTTTAGCAGTATATTTCCATTTCTAGTTATGCAAGTAGCTTAATCTAGCATAGTTTAACATTTTTAGCAGACATTTGACTGGTTAATTCTAGGATTTAGAGGTATATTTGCTTCTATTTTCCTTACATTTGTCAATTTTGTTGAGCAAGGTGCAGAAATAGTATTGTCATTGTTGTCAACTCAGACAGATAGATCAATTGGTGATGCAGTGGACAGATGTTCGCAGGCAGTCAGGTCATTTCCAAGAAGACAGAAGTGGCCCAGATTCAAAAAAATCAAAGAAAAAGACAAGTAAGAAAACTGTAGCGATATCGCGACAAAAACGAGGAGAGAGAAAATGTTGAAAAACTGTCGCGATATCGCGACATGTTTTCTGTCGCGATTTCGCGACAAAAATAAGGAGAGAGAAAATGCTGAAAAACTATCACGATTTCGCGACATGTCGAGTTTTCACTGGAGGAGAGAGAAAATGTGTCACGATTTCGTGACATGTCGAGTTTTCATTGGAGGAGAGAGAAAATGTGTCGCGATTTCGTGACATGTTGGAGGCAAAGAAGCTAAGTGGAAAAACTGTCGCGATTTCGCGACATGTCGAGTTTTCACGGGAGGAGAGAGAAAATGTTGTCGCGATTTCGCGACATGTTCCATTTTCACGGGCGTCGAGTTTTCGTGGGAGGAGAGAGAAAATGTTGTCACGATTTCGTGACATGTTCCATTTTTGTGGGCGTCGAGTTTTCACGGGAGGAGAGAGAAAATGTTGTCGCGATTTCGTGACATGTTCCATTTTCACGCCTGCTTGCCAAGAAGAAGACAAAAAGCTGTTAGAGCGGCGGTTCTGCTGTCAGAGAAGCAGGTTCGGCTGTCAGAACTGTAAATACGTAGGTAAGGTTGATAAAGCCATAAAAAAGGCAGGTAAGACGGTCAAAGTTGTAAATAGAAAGATAAATCTGTCAGAACATCGGATTTACTTACAAAGAGCCGGAAAGGCTGTCAGAGCAGTAAAGTGGGCAGATAAGTCTGTCAAAGACACAAGTAAGCTTTTAAAGCTATTAACAGTGTAGTATGTAGTGCTGTAAGAATGCCTTTCGTGTACAGAAAGTTAGGGTTAGGGTTGAGCTCTACACGTGGCAAGAGTATTGTGACTTGCCGGATAAAAGGAAAAAGGTGTTGTGAAAGCTAATTAATCAAGAGAGAATATTTTGCTGAGAAGAGTACAGAGAGTGTATTTTGCAGAGAAAATACAGAGTGTATTTTGCAAAGAAAGTACAGAGAGTGTATTTTGCAGAGAAAATACAGTGTATTATGCAGAGAAAGTACAGAGTGTTGTAAAAGTTTTGTAAAAGTACAGAACAGAGTACTGTAAAAGTATAGAAGACTGTGTTGTAAAAGTACAGAAGACTGTGCTGTAAAAGTATAGAACAGTGTGCTATAAAAGTACAAAAGTCAATGCTATAAAAGTACATAACAGTGAGCTGTAAAAGTATAGAATAGAGTGTTGTAAAAGTACAGAGGAGTATATTGCTAAAAAATATATAGAAGACAGAGCTGTAAGAATATGTTGTTTTTGTTATAAAGGATTTAGACCAATGAGGGTCTTGTTGCAGAGAAGGCATTTTTATGTCATAAAATCTGTTCAAAACTGGAAGTCCAAGTTGGTGCTTGGCATTAGGGGGTTGGTGCTCCTTTTTGTTGGTGCAGATAAATTGTTTGTAAAGTTGGTGCTTTGCAAAGGCTGGATTTGGATGGGTGTCCAAGCAGTCTAATTTTTGAGGAGTAGCCAAATCTGGTGAACCTCGTTAAATCTTGTGTTGTGGATTGTTCTCTTGTTTATTTGTTGTATCTGTTTTCAAGTTCTCTCTGCTTAAGTTTGAAAGAGTTGTAGATCTATATTTAAATTGCTACACTGATTCACCCCCCTCTCAGTGTCATTGTGTGAATATCAATTGGTATCAGAGCAAGGTTTCTGTTCTAGCTTAATCAGCTAAGGTGATCTTGGAAGATTCACAATGGCCGGTGGTGAAGGATTTTCATCCAACAAAGCTCCTTTGTTCGATGGAACTAATTACTCTTTCTGGAGACTCAGGATGCGAGACTTATCTGTGTGCTTTGGGATATGACATTTGGGAGTCAGTAGAAAGAGGGTACACAATATCCTCTACTCCTCCATCTGATGCTGCAGAGAAGAAAAAGTTTGAGAATAACTCCAAGGCAAAGAATGCTATAATGTGTGGGTTAGTAGATAGTGAACTGATAAGGATCATGAGCTGTAAAATAGCAAAAGACATGTGGGACAAACTACAGAGCATTCATGAAGGAGACAACAAGATCAAGGAAGCCAAGCTTCAAACTCATAGAGCTCAGTTCGAGGCATTAAAAATGAATGATGATGAGAACATAGAGGCCTATATGCTGAGAGTCAATGGAATTATTAATGCAATTAGAGGACTCGATGAGGAAATAGAAGATGCAGTCATCGTGAAAAAGGTATTAAGAACTCTTCACAAAAGATTTGATTCTAAAGTTTCAGCTATAGAAGAAGCTAAAGATTTAAATTCTTTTAGCTTGGATGAAATGCATGGTTCTTTAACTGCATATGAAATGAGAATAGGGCAAACTAAGCCCTCTGACAGAGAAGCTACTTTTAAAGCACACAAGAATATAAAAGCTAATCAAGAATTTGCAGAAGAAGAGTCTTCAGATGAAACAGAAGCAAACTTTGTTAGGAAACTAATAAAGGGAAAAGGAAAGTACAGAGGTAAGTTACCGTTTAAGTGCTTCAAGCTGTGGAGGAGTCGGGCACTTTGCTGCTAAATGTCCAATGAATGAGAAAAACAAAAATGATGAAGGGACACACCAAGAAAGAAGTGACTGGAAGAAGAAACCACAGTTCAGAAAAAGCAACTTCAAGAAGAAAAGTTTCATATCCAAGAATGTCAGCTCTTCTGAAGACTGCTCCGATGAGGATTCTGAAGAAGAAGCGGGTGAAGCTCTGTTCATGGCTTTTGAAGAAAGAATAACAGAGGAAAAACCGAAATGTAATGAAATACTTGAGGATGAGGCTGAAGTTTATCTGGAAGGTGAGTTAGTTGTTGCTCTTAAAGAACTGAGCACAGAAAGGAAAAAGATTAAAAAGGTTTCAAGAAAGCTTGAAGATGCCAATGAAATAATAAACTGCTTGAAAGTTCAGACAGATGAATTCAAGAAAATGTCTGAAGTTCTTGATGAACAATTAACTGTAAAGACAGTTGAATGCAGCAAGCTAGAAGAAGACATTGTTAAGTTAAGGATGCAACTAGAGGAGATGAATAAGAAATTGAGCTATTATCATAAGTTTGAAGAAAGTACTGTAAATCTGGATAAAATTTTAAATAACCAAAGGCCTTTCGGCATCAAATTTGGTTTGGGCTTCGATGAAGGAGAATCATCAAAGGGTTCAAAGGCCTTAAATGTAGAACCCATAAAGAAAGAAGAAAAGATCAAGGTTGATCAAGAAAAAACAAATCATGCCAAAGAAAGCAATAATGCCAGACTCAAGAAGAGTATTGACAAAGATGGATTCACAAAAGTCACACATCCTAGAAGGAAAAGATTCATGGCTCCTACTTCAAACTGGCAAAGACCTGCACCCAGGTTTAATCACTCCTTTTTTGGTTACTGTTTTAAATGCAATGCTTATGGTCACAAGATTTCAGATTGCAGTTATAATGTAGCTCAAAGGAATTTCACCAGTAGAAATGTTTTTTCTCCATTAATGAATTATGCGGTTGAATGTTATAACTGTCATAATTTTGGACATATTGCAAGAAACTATAGAAGCACTTTTGCAGCAAATAATTATCGGGGTAGAAAATCTCAACCGAATGGGTTGAAACAAAACAAGAAATTTACTGAAAAACAGGCACAGGCTAATGAAAGGGGAAAGGCAAAACAAGTTGCCAAATCTGCTATCAAACCAGAATGGAAAGAAAAAGAATCTTTGATTGTCCAGACTGCTTTTAAAGCATAGAACAAATCAGCACCATGGATACTTGACAGTGGATGCTCCAGTCACATGACAGGTGACAAGCAAAAATTTGAGAAGTTACAGAATTATGAAGGTGGTTCTGTGAAATTTGGAAATAATGATGGAGCAAAGATAGTTGGCAAAGGATCTGTCAAGATCAGTGACGAAAAGATCAAATCAGAAGAAGTCTTGTTTGTAATTGGTCTGAAGCATAACCTGCTCAGTGTAAGTCAAATATGTGACGAGAGGTCATGAAGTAGTTTTTAAGAAGCGAAGTCGTGAAGTGAGAAAAGCTAATAGTGGGAAGTTAATTGCTACCGGATCAAGGACTTCTAGAAATCTGTATACTCTCTCAGAGACCTCAGAAGGAGCTTGCTTGATTGGACAAGAAGATGAAAATTGGTTGTGGCACAAAAGGCTCGGTCATATCAGCTTTGACAATTTGGTTAAAATAAGTTCAAAAAAGGTTGTAAGAGATATACCTTCCATTGGCAAACCACTAAATAGTATTTGTGCTTCTTGTCAAAAGGGAAAGCAAACTAGAGCCACATTTAAATCAAAGGAGTACTTTACCAGCAAACCCTTAGAACTAATTCATACTGATTTATGTGGACCCATGAGAACTCAAAGTATAAATGGTGATAAATACTTTATGCTTTGCATAGATGACTATTCCAGAATGACCTGGATATTCTTTTTAAAGCAGAAATCTGATGCTTTTGAAATGTTCAAGACTTTCAAAAACCAAGTTGAGAATGAAACAGGAAAGAGGATCAAATGCTTAAGATCAGATAGAGGAGGAGAGTTCATCTCAGAAGAGTTTGCAGAATACTGTCAAAAATATGGGATCAGAAGACAGTTTTCAGCAGCAAGGACACCTCAGCAGAATGGTGTTGTTGAGAGAAAGAACAGAACTGTACAGGAAATGGCACGGACAATGTTAACTGAAAGCAAAATTGCAGACAGATTTTGGAAAGAGGCAGTCCATACTGTAGTTTACATCCAAAACAGGTGCATGTTGAGGACTCATGAAAGCAAAACCCCTTATGAGCTTTGGTTCGGCAAGAAGGCAACAACAAAATACTTCAAAGTCTTTGGCAACAAGTGTTACATTAAAAGAACAGAAGATAATCTTGGTAAATTTGAAGATAGAGCTGATGAAGGTATTTTTGTTGGCTATTCATCAAAAAGCAAAGCTTACAAATGCTACAACAAAAGGCTAAAGAAAATTGTAGACGAGTCTTGATGTTAAATTTGATGAAGATAGGAAACAAGTTGTCAGTTGTGAAAATAACTACCCTATTTATGAAGATGTTATTGAAGGAGATGAAGAAAAGGAATCAGAAGAGAATCAAAAAATTGACCCAGATAATTTAAGTATTGATTCAGAAGTAGAAGAAAACAATAAATTTAAAACTGGAAGCTGGCAGAAAAATCATCCCAGAGAACAAATTATAGGGGACCCCACAGTTGGTGTTAAGACAAGAAGAAGAGTAGTAAGTAACTACTCCCTGTTATCCAGCATTGAGCCCAAAAATATTGTTGAAGCAAGCACAGATGTAAGTTGGATGAAGGCAATAAATGAAGAACTAGACCAGATTGAGAGAAACAAAACCTGGGAGTTAGTACCACGGCCTGTAAGTAAAAACATAATCGGTACTAAATGGATTTTTAGAAACAAATTGAATGAAGACGGACAGGTTGTAAGGAATAAAGCAAGATTGGTCTGTAAAGGCTATGCTCAAGTTGAAGGTATTGATTTTGAGGAAACTTTTGCACCAGTGGCCAGACTTGAGGCAATCAGAATGTTTCTGGCTTTAGCAGTCCACAGGAATTTCAAAGTTTATCAGATGGATGTGAAATCAGCATTTCTGAATGGAAATCTTGAAGAAGAAGTATATATTGAACAGCCAGATGGTTTTCAACTCGGTGATAATCCCAACTTTGTTTGCAAGTTAAAGAAAGCTTTGTATGGCTTGAAACAGGCACCCAGAGCATGGTATGCAAGACTTGACAACTATCTCATTGAACAAGGGTTCAAGAAAGGTATGGTGGATAGTAACTTATATGTCAAAACAGACAATGGCCAACTTATTGTCCTTGTTGTTTATGTTGATGATATAATTTTTGGCAGCAACAATAATGAGTCATGTACAGACATAGCAAATAAAATGCAAAAAGAATTTGAAATGTCTATGATTGGTGAACTTTCATATTTCCTCGGATTGCAAGTTAACCAAAGTGAAAAGGGCATTTTTATTTCTCAAGTTAAATATGTGAAAGAAATGCTGAAAAAGTTCACAATGGAGGATAGTAAACCTGTAAGCACTCCCATGACAACAGGTTGCAAATTGAGCAAGGATGACAATTCTCCAGATGTAGATCAGACCATGTACAGATCCATGATTGGAAGCCTGTTGTATTTAATAGCCACAAGACCAGATATCTTACAGGCAGTTTGCATGGTTGCAAGATTTCAGGCTAGTCCAAAAGAAACTCATGTGACAGCTGTGAAGAGAATTTTTAGGTACCTCAAGGGTACTATGGAGTATGGGTTATGGTATCCAAAAGGAAAAGACTTCACTCTGATTGCATATTCAGATGCAGATTGGGCAGGTTGTATAGATGACAGAAAGAGTACCAGTGGTGGTGCATTCTATCTTGGAGACAGGTTGGTAGCATGGCACAACAAGAAACAAGAATCAGTCTCTCTATCCACAGCAGAAGCAGAATACATTGCAGCAACAACAAGTTGTACACAGATTTTATGGATGAGACAAACACTGAAAGATCCGGGTATTAATTTCAAAGAGCCAATTTCAATTAAATGTGATAATACCAATGCAATTAACATCTCAAAGAATCTGGTTATGCATTCCCGCACCAAACATATTGCAATCCGGTATCACTTTTTGAAGGATAAAGTTGCAGAAGGTGAGGTTAAATTGGATTTTGTTCCAACTACAGAGCAAGTAGCAGATATCTTCACTAAACCGTTGCCCAAGGAAGTTTTTGAATATCTTCGCAGTAAGTTGGGTGTGGTCACACTACCCAAGAACTGACTAGCTTTTGGGAACACATTCTCAGGGGGAGCATTTATATATTTGATTATCAGCCCTTTAATATATATTTGTTTGCTCTTGTTTGTATTTTTTTGCTAACTGTAATAGTGTGTGCCTGAGAATGTTGTGCATGGACTCAGGGGGAGTCTGCAGCCCTTTGGTATTATTGTCAAAGGGGGAGAAGAACTTCTGGAAATTGAACATGTGTTGCCAACAATTCCAAAGGGGGAGATTGTTGAGCAAGGTGCAGAAACAGTATTGTCATTGTTGTCAACTCAGACAGATAGATCAATTGTTGATGCAGTGGACAGATGTTCAGAGGTCAGTCAGAACGAGGTACAGTCAATTTCCAAGAAGACAAAAGTGGCCCAGATTCAAAAAAATCAAAGAAAAAGACAAGTAAGAAAACTGTCACGATATCGCGACAAAAATGAGGAGAGAGAAAATGTTGAAAAATTGTCGCGATATCGCGACATGTTTTCTGTCACGATTTCGTGACAAAAATGAGGAGAGAGAAAATGCTGAAAAACTATCACGATTTCGCGACATGTCGAGTTTTCGTTGGAGGAGAGAGAAAATGTGTCGCGATTTCGTGACATGTCGAGTTTTCGCTAGAGGAGAGAGAAAATGTGTCGCGATTTCGCGACATGTTGGAAGCAAAGAAGCTAAGTGGAAAAACTGTCACGATTTCGTGACATGTCAAGTTTTCACTGGAGGAGAGAGAAAATGTTGTCACGATTTCGTGACATGTTCCATTTTCGTGGGTGTCGAGTTTTCGTGGGAGGAGAGAGAAAATGTTGTCGCGATTTCGTGACATGTTCCATTTTTGCGGGCGTCGAGTTTTCATGGGAGGAGAGAGAAAATGTTGTCGCGATTTCGTGACATGTTCCATTTTCATGGGCGTCGAGTTTTCATGGGAGGAGAGAGAAAATGTTGTCGCGATTTCGTGACATGTTCCATTTTCGTGCCTGCATGCCAAGAAGAAGACAAAAAGCTGTCAGAGCGACAGTTCTGCTGTCAGAGAAGCAGGTTCGGCTGTCAGAACTGTAAATACGCAGGTAAGGTTGACAGAGCCATAAAAAATGCAGGTAAGATGGTCAGAGCTGTAAATAGAAAGATAAATCTGTCAGAACATCGAATTTACTTACAAAGAGCCGAAAAGGCTGTCAGAGCAGTAAAGTGGGCAGATAAGTCTATCAGAGACACAAGTAAGCTTTTAAAGCTATTAACAACGTAGTATGCAGTGTTGTAAGAATGCCTTTCGTGTACATAAAGTTAGGGTTAGGGTTGAGCTCTACACGTGGCAAGAGTATTGTGACTTGTCGGATAAAAGGAAAAAGGTGCTGTGAAAGCTAATTAATCAAGAGAGAATATTTTGCTGAGAAGAGTACAGAGAGTGTATTTTGCAGAGAAAATACAAAGAGTGTATTTTGTAGAGAAAGTATAGAGAGTGTATTTTGCAGAGAAAATACAGAGAGTGTATTGTGCAGAGAAAGTACAGTGTTGTAAAAGTTTTATAAAAGTACAGAACAGAGTACTGTAAAAGTACAGAAGACTATGCTGTAAAAGTATAGAATAGAGTGCTGTAAAAGTATAGAAGACTATGCTATAAAAGTACAGAACAGAGTGCTGTAAAAGTACATAACAGTGAGCTATAAAAGTATAGAATAGAGTGCTGTAAAAGTACAGAGGAGTATATTGCTAAAAAATATATAGAAGACAGAGCTGTAAGAATATGCTATTTTTGTTATAAAGGATTTAGACCAGTGAGGGTCTTGTTGCGGAGAAGGCATTTTTATGTCATAAAATCTGTTCAAATCTGAAGTCCAAGTTGGTGCTTGGCATTAGGGGGTTGGTGCAGATAAATTGTTTGTAAAGTTGGTGCTTTGCAAAGGCTGGATTTGGATGGGTGTCCAAGCAGTCTAATTTTTGAGGAGTAGCCAAATCTGGTGAACCTCGTTAAATCTTGTGTTGTGGATTGTTCTCTTGTTTATTTGTTGTATCTGTTTTCAAGTTCTCTCTGCTTAAGTTTGAAAGAGTTGTAGATCTGTATTTAAATTGCTACACTGATTCACCCCCCCTCTCAGTGTCATTGTGTGAATATCAAATTTAGCATAGTCTTGTTATTTCATGCAATTCAAGTTTTCTAATGGTTAATTAGGATGTTTCTTAGCTAGATTCATGCTTCTTTACATGCTTTATGACAATTTCACCATTTCTTGCATAGATTGATAGATTTACAAGCTTTCTTGATTTCATGACATGTTTTATGCAAGATTTCTCAAAAAACATCATCAAGAGAGGTATCCTTTGATTTCAATATTTCTTGTTATTTCTTAAATGCAGGGTTTTTAGGACTCCATTTTTCAATGCATTCAAGGAAACAAATGCCTCTTCATAGGAGAGAAGAAGGTCATACTTGACCTGGAGCAGTTCGTGTCATTCTGAAAGGCCTACGGATTATACCTACCCTTGCGAGGTATTTCTTATGATTGTAACATTGTATCACATTAGGTATCCCTAAGAGGGATGAATTTGTAACCACGAATTGACTCAATTTTAATAAAATACACTCTTCTTTTGGTTATTTCAATTTTATCAATTTATGTATGTGCTTTATGTAATTTTCAATTGTTACTAAATTAGGTGTATGCTTTTTAGGGTCGTACAATTATATACGTGTTAGAATAATTGAAGCAATTGATAATAAAAAATATAATATTCTAATTCATTTAGACATTGGTAGCATATTATATATGGAATTACATACATTTAAATATTACAAAGAAGAAAATATGAAGCATATGGAATTAATTTAATCACTTAAATAGAAAACAAAAATAGATGAATCCTTCTTAGAGAAGAAATTTTATTCTTCATGTAGTATTGATACTTCAAGTTCTTGTAACTCAAGACCTTATCATGATGCTCTAAGTGATTGCTCATAATATTGTATACTAAAGAAGACTTACGATAAGAAGGACAAAGGAAAAGAAAAAATATTTTTACAGGAATTTGATGATAGCATGGCATCTCATGAAAGCACAAATACTAATTCAAATGATGAAGATAAAGAAGAAGAAGAAGAAGAAGAAGAGGAACCTGATAAAGGATGCATACAGTGCAAAGTAAATTGAAGTTAAGACAAAAATCATATTGAATACTAAAATATTCAATAACCAAATAATGTAATACAGGGGGTGTTGGAATATATTACATTTTTGGTACATGTCAATGTACCACCTTGGGTACATATTTATATTAGGAAGTTTTTCTTAGATTAGGATTTGAGTATTTAGTTTATGTAATCTAATAAATGCACAAGTGTTAGAATGTGCAAAGTACTTGATGATGTAAATGTGCATGTAGTCCACATATCCATGAGTCACATAATACAAATATGGAGAGTCATAGGTAGGTGAAAGGCCAAGAGACATATCTCTTTATATAGGCCTTTGATAGAGAGAGAGAGCATATAGAATTGTAGATAATAGATATGAGTAGAGAAAGTAGATACAATGTAGAGCATGCATAAATTATGGAGTGTTTGAAACCTCAATTATACCACATTGTACTATTTTTGTGAGATTTCATTAATGGTAGTTTGATGAGTTATTGTAAAAGTTTCTCAATATTTTTTCCTACATATTTTATTGTCATTATCATATAGTTAATATTGCTTACTCATTTAGTTTTTATGCTTGTATTTCCTTAAATATATAACATCAAAAGCTAATAATATTTTCTTGTAGATTGAATTGGATCCTAAGCCATATCACTATGGGACTTGCCACTCTTTTGTCTTCCTTTCCTTGGATATACTAGGAGAATTTTTCCTAGATATCAATGAAATTTTGTGGCACACCTAGTATATTAGTGGGGATTGGTGGGCCTACCAACTACCCTTGCATGAGAATGGATGGTAACACTAGATGAATAATAGATAGGTCAAAATGGGATGAGAAGTAGAAGCAAAGGGCAACAAATTTTAGGCTAGGAATGAATGAATGTTGGAAGTTAAAAAGGGTTTTACTAGAAAAGGGGGGTAAATTTTTTTTTACAATTGTAAGCTTTGGATCTTACCTTTTACCTTCATAGACAGCAGCTGACTCGACAGGATTGGATGGCATGGACGGTAGGGAGTTAGAATCCTAAGTTAATTTTTCCTTTCCTCCCTATTATTCCTCCTTCCCTAAAGTATCTAGATTATGGTTATTAATCTAGTATTTAAGCTTTGTAATCGAGGGTTTGAATAATGAATTTTGTCGCATTTTTCATTTTGGTTAATAATCTCTAGCTCATAACTTTATGCCATTTCATTTCCAATATCTGGTATTAGATCCGGTGGACACAAATCTCGAGGAGCAGGCTAGACAGGTGGACACAGAGCTTGAGGCGATTGACAGGTGGACACAGATCATGAGGAGGTCTAGGAGGCCTGTAGATTGACGAGATCGAAGGAGGCCCATAGGATAGTGTGAATCTTGAGGAGATCATAGCACACAGATCGAGGAGCTAACCAGACTGACACATGGTGAGCAGATAGACTGACACGTGGTGAGCAGATAGACTGATAGAGATGCAAAAAGAAGTAGACACACATGGGAGACAGACGCAACACATTATGGACACACATGGGAGACAGATGCTACATGTGGCTGATAGATGTGGGAGACAGACGTGACAAGTGGTGGACGACGAAGGCAAAAGGCTTGATCGACGATCGCCCGAAGGCAATCAAAGACCTTTGTGTCTTCAAAGGGTTTTAAACCCTTACATTGGCTGCACACAGCCAATGTGGGACTAAATTCTCATGTTTTTTTTTTTTGGAACTGCGTGGCCACGACAGTTCAAAGGAGGGAAGCCTCCTTTGGCTTCCATCGGGCCACGCAGTCTGACTAGCTCGAGGAGCCAGCCTAAGACATAGCCGCCTGCTTGATCATGGGTTCGTCTCTCGCTCGCTGCCTTTTTTATTGATTAAAGTTTTTTTTTTTAGTTTTAGTTTTAATTTTTTTTTAAATTCAAATTTATTTCCATATTTAATAAATCAATTATAATTGTTTTTTTTAATTCTTCTAAAAGAACAATTATTATTTTTATTAAATAAGTTTATAATTTTTTTTTTTAAAGAAAATATAATAGTAGCAATTGCCTAAGAGGAAATTTTCTTGTAAAAGGTAAAGTTTTTTGATTGATTCGGGGAATCATCAAATTGAGATTAAAAAGCCCGAGAGGCTTAATTTTGTAAAAAAAAAAAAATGTAAAATTGTAACTAGGCATTGATGATAAGACCGAATGGTTGTTATCATGCCTTATGTGCAATTTTAGCAAGAGAAAATCTACAAATATTTTATGACAGAGTAAGGAGTTACGGACTCCATGTTGTATTTAATGAACTTCAAAATGCAGTAATCGCACATCAAAGGCATCTTGACTCAGGGTATGAGGCTGATTTTGAAGACAATTCATTGAGGAGTGAATTTGAGCAATCCTAATCAATTGCAATTGAACATCAAGAAAATGAATATACTCATTATAGTAATTTAGTAGAATTTCTAGAACCAAATCCACCAGAGATCATTCTAATTAGCGACGACGAAGAAGAAATAGCAGACAATTTTGTTCCTCAAGAAGTAGCAGCACCACAACAAGAGGAACAAGCCATCAATGATAGAGTGAGTCAAGCCAGATTTGACTTAAATTTGTAATCTCTTCTTTCTTCTTTCTTCTTTCTTCCTTCTTTCAAAAAGTAGAGTACTTTTTTTGTAATCGAGAAATAAAAGTGTTTTAGAAACTATGGACTCAAGAAACATCATACCTATTCCAGAATTTAATGGATATGACTACGAGTATTGGTCTATCAAAATGAAGACCTTGCTCTTAGGGAAATGTTTATGGGACATAGTAGAAGAGGGTTACACAGAACCCACAGACTGGGCAATTTTAAGTGCTGTAGATAAGAAAACACTAAAAGAAGGACAAAAGAGCAACTCTTCTGCTTTTTCTCATCTTCAATCAGCATTGGAGAAGAATATATTCCCTAGAATCACTACTTGTACAACTACACAAGCTGCCTAGAAATCTTTACAATATGGATTCCAGGGTAGTGATCAAGTGAAGCAAGTGAGGCTTCAAACACTAAAAAGAGATTTTGAAAATCTTAAAATGAAAGAAGATGAAAAAGTAGGTGATTACTGTGTCAGAGTAAAAGCAATTGTTGATAAAATGGTTACACTTGGTGAGGATATTAATCCCAAGACAATTGTAACAAAAGTGTTGCGAACACTTCCAAAAATATGGAATCATGTTGCTATGATCATAGAAGAATAGAAAAATCTATCCAATTTTTCATTTGATGCCTTAATCGGATCACTAATGTCTCAAGAATATAGATTACAGGAATCTACTTCCACCAGCTATGGAGGTGATGATAAAGCCTTCACCTCAAATGAAAATACTGGAAGATGATGTGGAAGATGCCAAGGCAGAGGTCAGAGATAAGGTAGATGCAGAGGCAACTCCAACAGAGGAGGCAATCAGAACAGAGGAGGCAACTCCAATAGATGAGGCAACTCCAACAGATGAGGCAATCAAAATAGAGGTGGAAATCAAAATCGAGGAGGAAATTCAGGAAAAAGTGGAAATCAAGGGCAAGGAAGTGAGAAGTCAAAATTAACTTGTTTCAACTGTGGCAAGACAAGTCACTTTGCTCGCGATTTCTGGTCAAAATCTTCTCAAGATAGTAGCAGTAAATATGGAACCTATGGAGAACAAGATGAACAATCTAATATTTTTCTTTCATATGGTCAATCAGAATAGAATCTCAATGACACCTGGATTCTAGATACTGGTTGCTCAAACCATATGAGTGGCATCAAAAATCTATTTCCTACTCTAGATTCCATTTATACATCCCAAATCAAATTAGGGGATGATAAAGATTTGCAAGTCAAAGGCATCAAAACCATGGAAGTTCCAACAAAACGAGGACTCAAGATAGTGAATGACATCTACTACACTCCAAATCTTCAACACAATCTGCTAAGAATTGGGCAAATGATGGAGAACAATTACAAACTTGTTTTTGATGAAGGAAAATGTCTCATTCTTGATAAAAACAATTGTAATCGAGTCATCACATAGGTTCCTATGACCAAGAATCGATTATTCCCTCTCAATTTTGGTGAGCCAAGGGGAGCTAAACTTGCAAATCTAGCCATAGACAATCCAAGTGTACTTTGGCACTTGCGATATGGTCACCTTAATTCTGCTAGCTTGAAATTACTAACTTCTCAATCTATGGTGACAAGACTTCCCAAAATGACAGAACAGAAGGAATTCTACGTAGGATGTGCTTTGGGAAAGCACTCAAGATCAAAGTTTCTACAATGACAAGCGTGGAGATCCAGTTATCCACTTCAGTTAGTACATTCGGACATTTGTGGTCCAATGCAAACAAAGATTCTAGGAAACAATTCTTACTTTCTCACTTTCATAGATGATTTTTCTCGCATGTGCTGGATTTATTTCTTGAAACATAAAGATGAAGTTTTTGATTGCTTCATAGATTTCAGAAATAATGTAGAGAAACAAAGTGGGAATTATGTAAAATGTCTTCGGATAGATCGAGGAGGTGAATACTCCTCAATAGAATTCTTGGCATATTGTAAAGCAAATGGGATCAAAAGGCAGTTCACCACTGCTTATACCCCACAATAGAATGGTGTAGCCGAAAGAAAGAATCACACCATTGTTGAGATGGAAATAACAATGCTTCAGACTAAGCATCTGACTAATATGTACTGGGCTGATGTTGTAAGAACCAACGTATATATTCTAAATAGAAGTCCAACTTCTAGTTTAGATGGTGTCACTCCTTATGAGGGGTGGTATGAAAGGAAACCAAATGTAAAGCATCTCAAATTTTTTTGTTCTTTAGCATATGCACACATTCCTGATGAGAAGAGGAAAAAGCTTGATCCCAAAAGTCAAGCTTGTATATTTATAGGGTATTATGAGTCTACTAAATCTTATAGACTCTACAATCCCAAGACCCACAAGATTATCCTTTCCAGGGATGTAATTTTTTATGAAGGGGGAGAATGGGGTCATCAAAAAAATTTTATTGATGATGGATTCCAAGATGTAAATTCTACACAGATTCAACAGGTACAACAAATTTCTCCAAAGAAGAAAGGGACACCCCCTCCAAGCTCAAGCAAGAGTACTATAGGTACATCAGACTCCAGTGCAAGTCCTTATCCATAAAGATCTGTAAGTTCTTCACCAATGGACATTGACTCTCCATCAAGAGGTAGAAGAACTTTACAACATCATCCATCATATAAAATGCTGGATCAAAATTTCTAGTGAAGATTCACTAGAGGCCAAGCTAGTGAAATGAATTCAGTTTTGCAAAAACTTGAAAACTTGCAATTGTATGGGGATGATGACTCTCATGAACCTAGAGGAGATGAAGTCAATTATGCTTTATTGACTAGTTCACAGCTAGATCCAAATAGCTATGAGAAGGCATGCAATCAAAATATATGGCAAGAAGCCATGGAAGAGGAAATCACCTCTATAAAAAATAATGATACTTGGGAGCTAGTCAAGCTACCCAAAGGTAAAAAATGTGTTGGATGTAAATGGGTCTACAAGACCAAGTACAATGCTGATGGAAGCATCGAAAGGCATAAGGCGAGACTAGTAGTGAAAGGTTTTACTCAGAAATATGGCATTGACTATGAGGAAACTTTTGCTCCTATTGCAAGACAAGAGACAGTCAGATCAGTTATTTCCTTAGCAGCACATAAAGGATGGAATGTTCAACACATGGATGTAAAAAGTGCTTTCCTAAATGGATACTTGACAGAAGAGGTGTATGTTCAACAACCTCAAGGTTTCTAAGAACAGGGAAAAGAAAACCTAGTTTGCAAATTGAAAAAAGCACTTTATGGCCTCAAGCAAGCACCAAGAGCTTGGTACTCATGCATTGACAACTATTTCAGCAAGTTGGGATTCATAAGAAGCAAAAGTGAACCAAAAATGTACTACCTAAAGCATGGAGTAGACATTCTCATAGTTTGTTTGTATGTGGATGATCTAATATTTATGGGTAGTAACACTAGAATGAATACGAAGTTCAAAAACTCCATGATGAAATAGTTCGAGATGAAAGATTTTGGTCTAATGTGATACTTCCTAGGTATGGAAGTGCATCAATAAAAGAGAGGTATCTTCATATGTCAACACAAGTATGCTTGAGACATGATCAAGAAATTTGCCATGGAGCAGTGTAAATCAGTTGCAACTCCAATTGGACATGGGATCCAATTGAGCAAGGAAGACGAAGCACCAAAGGTTGACATGACCAATTACAGAAGCATGGTCGGGAGTTTGATGTTTCTCACTAACACAAGGCCTGATATTCAATATGTTGTTTCTCTAGTTTCAAGGTTTATGGAAAGTCCATCTGAGCTGCATTTACAAGCAACTAAAATAATCTTAAGGTATGTAAAAGGTACATTGGATTTTGGAATCCATTATTGCAAATATAATTCTGTGAAATTAGTTGGCTTCAGTGACAGTTATTGGGGCAGCAATATAGATGATAGGAAATATACATCAGGGAACTATTTTAGTCTAGAATCAGGACTAATAACTTGGAGTTCCAAGAAGCAAACTGTTGTAGCATTGTCATCTATTAAGGCTGAGTATATAGCCATCACTCATGCTAGTACTCAAGCCCTATGGTTGAGAAAAATCCTTGAAGATATTGGAGAAAGTCAAAGTGGTCCAACTCGATTGTATTGTGATAATATCAGTGCCATTCAATTAGTATACAATCCAATCCACCATAGCAGATCAAAACATTTTGATATGAAGTATCACTTCATTCGAGACATGGTGGAACAACAGATAGTTGAGCTGAAATATTGCAGCACTTTGGATAACATTGCAGATATCTTCACCAAAGGCATGGCTAAAGCTCAATATATAAAGCTGAGAGACTATATAGTCAGTCCTCTCAACTTTAAGGGGGATAATGTTGGAAGTTAAAAAGGGTTTTACTAGAAAAGGGGGGTAAAAATGTTTTTACAACTGTAAGCTTTGGATCTTACCTTTTACCTTCATGGACGGTAGTTGACTCGACAGGATTGGACGACATGGACGGTAGGGAGTTAGACTCCTAAGTTAATTTTTCCTTTCCTCCCTATTATTCCTCCTTCCCTAAAGTATCTAGATTATGGTTATTAATCTAGTATTTAAGCTTTGTAATCGAGGGTTTGAATAATGAATTTTTTTGCATTTTTTCATTTTGGTTAATAATCTCTAGCTCCTAACTTTGTGCCATTTCATTTCCAATAATGAGATCTAGCATGTGGGGTATCTATAATGGAAGCTAAAATTTTGAGGGCCTTAGGATTTAGGAATGAGGATTCAATAAATAAATTTAGCACTGATGGGGTTATATAATATAGTGTGTCCAATGAGGGAGGAGTGATTGAGCCCTAAGTAGGTGGGGCCAACACCATAGGTGGAAAGGAAAAAATTAGTATGGAAGAAAGGTGTGTCTAATGGCTAACTAGTTGCTTGGGATGTAGCATCTTGAGGTTTTGAACTCAAGTATTCCCTCCTTTTCTTCTTAGTGAGTGTAAAGATGGCATCATGAAGAAAATCCCTTCCTCTTCATCATTGTTATGCTAGGGAAGATGCTTGAGTTTATGGCTCAAAATTAGGAGCATGCTATTTGGGCACTGAGGCTTCCATAAACTTTGAAGGGAATTCTTATATATGTACTTCTCTTAAATTCACTTCCTTAGATATTGTCTCTTAGGGAATCATCCCTTATACTATCTATTCATTATCTTCACTTGCATATGTTTTTGCTTCATCCATTTGCTTCTTGTTCAAATTTTCTTTGAAATTTGTGTCCTCATATTTCTATCCAAATGCAAGTGCAAGTTGCTTAATATTTTGTTGAATTTTCACTAGGCATTGATTTTTCTTCCTTCTAGCCCTTCTCCTTTAAGGACTTTAATATGGCCACATATATTTGGATGTTTGGATCCACTATAATATTTTTTGTGTAGATGGTCTTACATCATTATTTCTTGGTGGATGTGTTAGTGCTTGCTCTCTTAACTACTTTAAAAGAGGTGTAACAACTTCTTCCATAATATTTTGAAGAGCTTCAAGGGCTGGTCTAGATTCCTGCACAAACTCCAAGTTCTTAACTTGGAAAACCACTCTAATAACTTCTTCAGATCATATTACCATTCTCTTAACACTATATACAACTTGATATCATCTAGATTCACCTCTAATTGGTCATGGGTCTTCCAATTTATCAAGGTAATCCTAATTCCAGTGAGGGAAAACTTGAAGAAGTTGGTTTTATTTATCTTGCTTGTAAAAGTTGTGTTAATGGATTCCATTTATCAGAGCACCTCTATTGTGAATATCTGATAAAAAACATGCTTGGGTAAAAAATAAGGATATTTTCTAAATCTATGCATTCTAAAAAGAGTGGAATCTTCTATGTATAACCAATATCTTAGGTGTTGGTCCCCAAAAACATTCTTGCAACTAGCTACAATGTTATCAAGCCTCTACCTACTTAGGATTGTTATCATTGGGACCAAGAAATTCTCCATGAATTTTAAATAAGAGAAGGAAATCTTCAAGCCCTCTATCCAAGAAGAAATTAACCATTTGTGGCCCAATTCATCCATGGCATTTACAACTAGCCCAAGGTAGAGAATGTTGAGAATCTAAATATTTTGCTCTTATAGAACCTAAGGAATTATTCGTTAATGATGTTGGATATGCAATAAACAAATTCAAAGACCACCCTCTCTTTACTAGGTGTGCACCTTATTTGATACAACATGCCAAGAGATGACTAGAATAGGTCCTTCTTTCTCCTCAGGCCAAAACTAAATCCTAACATTTTGGTGGCATCCTTGGTGCTATGTTTTAGATCTTTGATACTCAAGGGGAATATTTTTAGCGTATCCCTTTTGATTCCATTCTTATCATTTATAAAGGATAGCTTTTTTGGTATGGTGTTTTAAATATCAATGGAAATCTTGAAGCTTAACACAAGCTTACTCATATACATCATTAACATTTTCTAAATTTGGTGAATGTGGATTATGATCCTAAATCCTCCATCTAGATATTGAATCTCTTGGATCAATGGAACTGTTGAAGCTTATTGAGACAAAGTGCTACTTTAAATATAATATTCAAAGAACTTAAAGGAGATCTAGTTAAATTATTTAAAATATCTCTTCCTTTATATTCTTAGTTATTTTTGATATCTTCAAGTCTGCTACCCATTTTTACATATCTCTTATTATTTAATGGACTATGGATTGGGCAACCTAGGTCAGTATCTCTTGGTCAAGGGTGGATGGGGAATCAATCAATGAAGTAGGGAAAGGTCAAATTTTGACAATTATGCCATAAGTGTTGCTTCTCCTTTTCTCCATGGATTGATGAACACTTATTTGAATCAAGTATTTAGTTAAATTTATATTAGCTTCTACTAATTTAGTGCTTTAGACAGTATAAACTATCTATTGGCTTGAGAGATAAGAAGAGCTTTGAAAGCATGAGATCTCCTTTTTTATAAAATTTTATTTTGATTGTTAGCATGTGTATAAACCTTAAGTTTTCCATGCATAGAAAATATTTCCTTTATAAGGAGGTGATAAGATTTATTCATTATCACCTTGGTGTTACTTTGATTTCAAAATGATTATTGCTCACTCTAGTCATATAGCCCTTTACTAGAATGGTTAACAATATTGTTTGTCATGAGTGCATGATATGATTGCCTACACCTAAGATATTTGACATCCATACCAAGACACTAGATAAAAATGTCAAGGGAAAAAATTATCAAGTCATTGTCACTTCATAGCCTTGAATTCATTCAATCATATGTTGAGCTTACAAGTAGTTGGTACGATAGGATATCATGTTGCTTTGAAATAGTTAGTGGTTTTAATTATGTCCAATTGAAGTGGCTACATAGTTCCCATGCCTACAAAAAATATCTTCCATTAGATATGTGCACCTTCCATAAAGATCTTATTTTGTACCTTTTGAATTTGGTACATACTCTCCAAGTATCATCCATGCAGTATTATGAGTAATTATCTAATGGTGGATACCTGAGAACACCTCCTAAGACATGGATTGAGTGCTTGTATCTCTTGATATATTGAGATTGGATTATCTACCTTAATTAATATCAAGATATTAATGAATTCATTTCTATATGGGGTGATAATGCTATTGGATGTAGATGAACTCTGATCATATGGTGTGCACTACTTCGTGTATCTCCTTTTTCTTCCACCTTAGGTTAGAACTAATTCACCATATGTCTAGCCTGAATGTTAACATTGTTCCACAAGGCTAAAACCTTATAGTGTTTTTCCCTTTGTTGATATCTTATTATATGGCTTGTTCCCCTTTATCCAAGGGATTCTATTCAACATAACTCCTTCTATGAGATTGGGCCACATGTCCTTGTATTAGGAGCATTTTATTTTGATCAAATAAAAATTGGGATCACCTTATAAATTTTTTCCATGGATCTAATAGTGTATATCATTTCAAACAAAAATATTAATTTATAAAAGGGTTAGAGTTCCTTCATGGATACCTACAATTAAATATTTAAATATATATATATATATATATATATATATATATATATATATATAACATTATTTTCAATATATAAAATATACTTATAGTTTTGGATCATCCAATATTAACTTGATCAAATGTTTTATCAAAAATTGATTCCCATATTTTGGACGTCCATTGCTCTAGATAATCATCAATAATGTATGAATGCACTTCATCAATAGATAGGTTTGATCCTATCAGTTATTACTTGGTTTTATAAGCTTTATTCCCACTAGGTTTGAGGGATCCTACTCCATGTGGAATATGTGGAGGAGTTTGATAGGACTTTTATATTAGTAATATATCTAATCTAGGGTAGCATATGGGTCCAGTCAAGAGAAAGATATCCCCTAATTATGGTAGTTAAATATCTAGAGAGGCATGTGCCAATGTGGTTAAGATTTCAATCATTATTTTCTTGATGCATCATGAGATTGAAGCATGATTAAAGGGCTATGTGAAGGTACCAAATCAATAAAAATATCTATGTTAGAGTTCCATCTAGTTAAAATACTATGTTTTTAACATTCTCATTTAGTAATCTAAGTGAATATGCTACCTATAGGCATGGAAATCCTAACCACAACAAGCACATGTAGGGGGAACTCATTGGAAACTTGATTACCCACTTGAGAACCTATTTCCAAATGAGACCCTAAATATATGAATATCTTCTATGTGATTATACCTTAATGAAGTTTTACAAAGTGTCAATGTTGATGTTAATGCTTGTAAAGTAATGTTATATGTGTTTATTCAAAAAAAAACCTAAGGGTTTTGTATCACTAATTCTAACTTTTTTTTGAGCCTTAAAAGGTTATTTAAACTTAAGGTGAATATCACTAACAATGCATGCTAAAGCTTATATCACACAAATGCAAGAAAACAAGAGCTAACCTAAATGCTTTTCTATTTTTATGATGAGCTAACTAAGGAGGTATTTTATTTATAAGGCAAATAAGGAATGAATGTAAGAAGATAAACTAGTCTAACATGCAATTATATGACTTTTGATTTTTTCCTAAGTACTTGAAAACAAGAAGAAAACTAAGCTGGATCTAATATTCCTTAGTTTTTACTAGTTTAAATCTATTTTGTAAAAGATATTAAGGTTGGATTAAGATTCATTGATTTTGCCAAATGAAATGTTATTTTCAAACAAGAAATAACGATATATATAGATCAAAACACAAAAAAAACTACAAAATAGAGTTTAGGAGGGTGCCATGTGGCAGGATTACCTCTACGAGTGTTTATACAAAAATTCCATGAAGTGCAAAAAACACCACTTGTAATTTTGTTTCTACAAGAGAAAACCAAAATGAAAAAGATTTTCTATTTTGTGGGGCTTACCTCAGTGTAGGGAAGATGAATTACTTGTCTAGGCAACTAATCAGACCTCTTCTTTATGAAACAAAGTGAGTATGCTTACCTCTTTTGGATGGAAATGAAGTTGTACAAAATCACCAATTTAGGTATAAAAATGTCAATGCCATATTTGTACTCAGTGGTAGATTTATTCTATGGATTCTAGAGAGTCAAAATCATCAATTACTATAGGGAGTGGTGATTTTGTTCTGAAATGGGGATGAGATGATTGGAGGGTTTATTTTGGAGTGGATTTTAGGGATTTTTGTGATGCAATGGTAGGAAAGGATTGCTTGAGATGTCTATTAAGTCTGTAACTCATAAATTCAGGGATTTAGACTAAAATATCATAAATTTGAGGTCAAAACAAATGCATATACAAGGGGAATAGGCAGTCCCCAAAATTATTGAACTTTTGATAATTTGAAGATGCAAGGTAGTATAAAAATTCTTACGAAAAGAGGACAAAATTAGAGGAAGGATTAGCATTTCTCAAGGTATGCAAGATTTCAATCATTTTATTCATAATAATAAGTTGATTGACCTGGATATGTGTAAAGGTAAGTTTATGTGGACAAACAAAAGGATGGAGGATAATCACATTCAAAGGCACTTGGATAGAGTTTTTATTTCTTATAGTTGGCTAAGTATAATCAGTATTCATAGACTTACGTGTATGCCTATAATAGGATCATATTATAATACCCTTCTACTAGATATGAAAAAGGAGGAGAAGCAAGGAGGAGCACCCTTTAGGTATGATATCATGTGGAATATGCACCTAGATATTAAAAATAAAATAAAATCTTGGTGGTAGGAGGAGGTTCAAGGATCAACTATGTATAGAGTTACCCAAAAATTAAAAAACATCAAGTATCAAATCAAAAATTGGAATAAAGGAGTTTTTGGTAACATCGGTTTAAACAATTAACTTAAAAAGGATATCCAAGATATAGAGAAAAAAATAGAGAGGGGAGGTAGAAAAATAGAGTAGAACAAAAGGAAAAAACAACTCCTCACGTAATATCATAATACCATTGCCTAAGTGGAAATTCATTGGAAACATAAATCCAAAATATTGTTGCTCAAGGAAGGAGATAGAAACACTAATTTCTTCCATGTTTTGACTATGAAACATAGGAACAATAATAAAATACTCTACATTATGGGGGAATATGGAAGAAAATATAAGGATTTAAATGATATTAAAAATCTAGCCATTACATTCTTTTAAAACCTTCTTAGCAAAGAAAAATAGAGTAGAACATGGAAATAGAAAGCATAATTAGCAATGTTCCCAAAGGATTTAATGATAGCATGAATGAACATCTATGCAAGGTAATATATAAGGATTAAATTAAAAGAGTTATGTTCACTATGGGAGCATCCAAGGCTCCAGGTCTAGATGGTTTTCCATAAGGTTTTTCTCAACATCATTGGGATATTGTTGGAGAAGATGTAGTCACTACAATACAAGAAGGCCAAGAATCTAGTAAGTTGTTGAAATAATGGAGTAATATATTCCTTGATTTTATTCCCAAGAAATATGGAGTGGATAAATTGTAGGACTTTAAAATAGTTAGCCTATGTAATATAATTACAAATTTTTTACTAAAGTGTTGCCCAGTCGGTTGAAAAAAAGCATCCCCTCAATCATTAATGAAGATAAAGGAGGTTATGTGGCAGGTAGGTATATTATTGAAAGAATCATTACCTGATGGGGAGCCAAATTGCTCTCGCCAAATCTATGTTCTCATTCATCAAATTGGAAAAATATTACAAAGATGGTAGCAGTATGCCAAATAAATTCCTTTCTTTTGAAAGATAGTTTCTATTACAACATCTTCTGCCTTGGAAGAAAAACAGCCCAAACAGGTCTAGAATGGCCCTCACGCCTTTATTTCTGCAACTTTGTCTCACATTTTTTTGACCCTTGTGCATGCATTCACTTCCCCTTTTAAAAATCTCTGGCGTGACTCTTCGTTTCCCTTTTCTGACCCTTCATTTCATTTTCCATGCCTCTTCGTTGTCTTGGCTTTCAAAACGTCTTCCTCTCTGACTCTTGATCTTTGTCTGCTTTCATTGCACCTTGGTGCCACGTACTTGTCCAGTGCTACCATTGTAGACTCTGTCCACCTGTCAACCCATGATGACATTCGGGATACCCATCACTCGACAATTTCTTCTGTAATGGCCCCTGTAACCGCCTGCCTTTCCTTTCCTTTTGTTTGGTCATGAAAACATGACATGTCATGATATCGTGATATTTTTGACTTACTACCTTCCTGTCCCTCTTCGAGTCACGAAAATGCGACATGTCGCGATATCGCGACATTTTTGCTTTACTACCTTCCTGTCCCTCTTTGAGTCGCAAAAATGCGACATGTCACGATATCACGACACTTTTTCTTTTTCGGCCTTCCTGCCCTTTGCGAGTCATGAAAATGTGACATGTCGCTATATTGTGACACTTTTGCTTTTCGAACTACTTGCACCTTGTGAGTCATGAAAATGCGACATGTCGCAATATCGTGACACTTTTGCTTTTCGGTCTGCTTGCCCCTTGTGAGTCGCAAAAAATGCTACATGTCATGATATCATGACACTTTTTCTCTCCTGTGCCTCCTCTCACCTTTTGGCCATGATGATACATGTGATATCATGACACTTTTCTCTCCTGTGCCTTCCCTTGCCTTTTGGTCGTGATAATGCGACATGTCGCGATATCGCGACATTTTTTCTCCTTTGTGCTTTCTTTCATCCTTTGGCCGCGAAAATGCGACATGTCGTGATATCGCGACATCTTTCCTTTCTGGCTCCTCTTTCCCCTTTTCGGTCATGAAATCATGACACCTTTCCTTTCTGACTCCTCATCACCTTTTGGGTCGTGAAATCGTGACATGTTGTGATATCGTGACAACTTTGCTCTCTGCATTCTTTCTCTCTTTTGGGTCATGAAATTGTGACATGTCGTGATATCATGACAGTTTCCTTCTTTGCTTTCTTTCTGCTCCATCGATCGCGATTTCATGACATGTCACAAAATCATGACATTTTCTTCTCTGGCTCTTTCGGTCTTCTTTCGGTTGTGATTTCATGACATCTCACAAAATCGTGATATTTTTGCTCCTCATATTCTCTCTCCTTCCTGAGTCGCAAAAACGTGACATGTCACGATATCACGACACTTTTCTCTATCGCGATATCATGACATTTAGGCTAACACTTGGAATTTTTTTTTTTTTTTTGTTGATGCAAGATTGCTCTGCTGCCACTGGATGCTCCTGCATCAGACAACCGGGGTGGATTGAGAAGTGTCCTTCACTTCTATACTATTGGAGGAAGACCCAGGTGATCGACCTCTATTTTTGACAACCAAGTTGCATCTTCGATAGGCCTGCACTTCCACTTGACCAGATATTTAGAATATTGCCTGTTCTTGGTAATTCTTCCTACTCGAGTGTCTAGTATTTCCTTGATCTCGCCTATTTCTAGAGTAGACGTTGGAATACTCCACAATTCTGCACTTTGTGTCTCACTACTGCCTCCTTCATGATATTCTACCAAATATACAATGTTGAAAACATGTGATATGTTAAGGCCACTGGGCAATTCTACTTCATATGCATTGCCTGAATCCCATTTTCCTAGAATTCGACATGGTCCAAACTTCTTCATCTTCAGATTGTTATAGGCTTTAGCAGGAAATATTTCTTTTCTTAGATGGACCATGACCTCATCTCCCACAGCGAATTCCTTGAACTGTCACTTCTGGTCTGCCCTTGTCTTATATTGGTTATTCATAGTAGTAATGTTCTTCTTTACTTCTTCATGCATGCTCTTCAGATGCTCTACAAAGTCCTCATCCTCGGCACTGCACCTTTCCCTTGTATCCATCTTCCTCAAATCAGAAGCATTCCTTGGACTACTCCCATACACTATCTAGAATGGAGATTTTTTAGTAATCCTATTGATAGAATTGTTATATGCAAATTCTGCCTGTGGCAAAACCAAATTCCATCCTGTGGGCTTATCTCCTATCAAGCATCTCAATACGTTTCCCAGACTTCTATTCACCACCTCTGTTTGGCCATCAGTCTATAGATGGTATGCAGAACTGAATTTCAAATTTGTCTTCAGCTTCTTTCACAAAGTCCTCCAAAAATACCCCACAAACTTGGTATCTCTGTCAAAAATGATACTCTTTGGTAGACCATGAATTCATACCACCTCTTTGAAAAATAACCCTACAATGTGAATTGCATCACTAGTTTTCTGGAAGGGAATAAAATGTGCCATTTTGGAAAACCTGTCAACTACCACAAATATGGAGTCATTTCCCCATTGTGTCCTTGGTAGACCAAGAATGAAATCCATGTTGACGTACTCCCATGGTCTCTCTGGTACAGGTAATGGCTGATATAATCCAGTGTTATGGTGCACACCTTTCACCCTCTGGCATACTCTACAACTTTGCACAAACTTCCTCACATATTGCTGCAATTACGACCAATAGTAATTCTCACTAACCAGGGCAATGGTCTTATCCCGACCAAAATGTCCAGCCAACCCTCCACTGTGTTTCTCCTTGACTAGATTTTCCCTCATTGAACTCCTTGGGATGCACAATTAACTTCCTCTAAACAACATTCCATATTGGATCAGAAAATCCAACCACTTGGTCCTATCCAAAGTGACAGGTGCCAAGCAAGCCTTCCAGGCTTCTGCAAAATCAAGATTTTCAGGGTACAAACCCTTCAGTTCATCAAATCCTACCACTTCCACCTTCATTTCTGTCAACAAACACTGCCTTCTACTTAAGGCATCTACAACTCTGTTTGACCTTCCACTCCTATGCTTCAACACAAAGGTATAACTCTGTAGAAACTCAACCCACTTCAGATGCCTCTGATTTAGCTTCCCTTGGCTATTAATATACTATAAGGCCTGATGATCATTAAATAGAACAAACTCTTTTGGAAACAGGTAATATCGCCACTTCCTTAGAGCCTAAACCATAGCATAAAACTCTTGATCATAAACCGAATAATTCTTCCTAGCATCATTTAGTTTCTCACTAAAGTAAGCAATAGGTTTACCTTCTTGACTCAAAACAGCTCCTATGGCACTGCCACTAGCATCACAATCTACCTGAAATACCTTGTTAAAATCTAGAAGTTCCAAAATAGGTTGCTCTGTAACCTTCTTCTTCAATAGATCAAAGCTCTTATCTTCTCCTAAGGTCCACTTAAATTCTTTCTTATCCCCTCTCATTTTTTCTATAAGGGGTGCACAAATACTGCTGAAATTCCTAATGAATTTCCTGTAAAAACTTGCTAGACCATGAAATGATCTTACCTCAGTCGTGCTCCTCGGAGTAGATCATTCAATGATAGCTCTCACTTTTTCTGGGTCCATTTTTAGACCTTCGACTGAGATGAAAAAACCCAGGTATACTAACTCCTTCTTCACGAAATTACACTTTTTTAGATCAATTAACAACTGCTCCTCCCACAGCTTCTCAAAAAATCTTCTGATATGCATCAGATGTTTGTCCAGGGTTCTACTAAATATCAAAATATCATCCAAATAGACAATGACGAATTTTCCTAAAAATTATTTCAATACCTCATTCATCAGTCGCATGAATGTGCTTGCTGCATTGGTTAGCCCAAATAGCATGACCAACCATTCATACAAACCCTCTTTGGTCTTGAAGGTTGTCTTCCACTCATCTCCTTCTCTGACATGAATCTAATGATAACCACTCTTCAGATCAATCTTTGTGAAGTACTTGGCTCCACTCAAATAGTCCATAATGTCATCCATCCTTGGCAATGGAAATCTGTACTTTATGGTGATCTTGTTAATGGATCGAGAGTCTGTACACATTCTCCACTCTCCATATTTCTTTGGTGCTAGGTACTGCACATGGACTCAAGCTCTCCTGAATCAGTCCCTTATCCAAAGAACTCCCAGACTTTCCTGTTCAGCTCTTCAGTTTTTGTAGGAGTCATTCTATGTGCTGCCTTATTGGGTAAACTAGATCCTAGTACCAAATCTATATGATGACTGATCTTCCTCACTGGTGGTAAACCCTTAGGCACATTATCAGATACAATGTTTGTAAATTCTTCTAATAGTCCTAAGACTTCTACAGGGGTATCCTTACATTCTTCCTTCCTAACTCTAGGAATTAATGCATAGCACATATGCTCATGCTTTAAACCATCCAAAAATATTCCCCCTTCAACTAAATAGATTCTAGCGCTGCCACATACCTTTTCGTCCGCTTCCTTCAAGGGCTTCAACTTATGGCGCACTCCATTCTTTATCACTGAGTAAGTGTCGGTGCGACCATCATGCACTGCACACTGATAAAACTACCATGGACTTCCCAACAACAAATGAGAAGCATCCATAGGCAGGATGTCACATAGGACTTCATCACAATAATTCCCAATATTGAATTTCACTGAGCATTGCTCACTGACCAAAGACCTATGGTCCTTTTGTAACCATGCAATCCGATATGGATGCGAGTGGCTTCTCATATTTAATTGTAACTTAGTAACCATTTCTTTGGAGACCAAGTTATCAGTACTACCATTATCTATAATGATATTACAGACCTTACCTAAAATTTTACACCTTGTGTGGAACATGCTCTTCCTCTGGTCTGATTCTTTCTCCTCATTCAACAGGGTCCTCCTAGTGACCATAACTTCTCCTCCCTCTGCCTCCTCAGAATGTTCTGATTCATCACCTTCATCTACCATAGCAGCTTTGGCAGGACCCTCAGGTCTCTTATTCATCCTTTCTTGGTGTTGTGGACACTTGTATGCTCGATGTCCTTCTTCACCATAGTGGAAATAGGTTCTACAAAATCCTCCCCTTCCAAATCCATGTCCAGATCTACCTCTCCCTCTTGGGTAACCATTGTTATGATTACGGGGTTGGTAGGTGTTCCCCTCTTTATGGTCTTGGGTATTACTAGTTCCACCAGCATTCATCTGACCCTTATATTTTTCTCCACTGGTCCTTCCAACAGTTCTTCCACCATGACCTCTTCCTCTTTGTTTACTCTCAAACCGTCTATTCAGCTTCTATTCAACTTTAAGGGCAAATTGATAAGCATCCTCAATGGTGCTCATCCTAACCAGACTCAATTCTTCTTGAATACTGGTTCTCAACCCATTGATGTAATAGGCCACCTTCTCCCTGTTAGCCTCTGAATGGCCAGTTCTGATTGAGATCTGGAAAAACTCCTCTGTATATTCTTTGATAGACTTTTTTGATTGTCTCAAACTCTGTATTTTTCTCAACAGGTCCAATTCATAATCTACGGGAATAAACTGTCTCTTCAACTTTTCCACCATTCGATCCCATCTGGTTATCTTCTCTTTTTTGCTTCTATTCCTTTCTAATTACACTTCTTTCCACCATATGCAAGCATGGCATTTCAACTTCATTTTTGCAAACTTTATTCGATCTGGATCTACAACCTCCTCATACTCAAAATACTCCTCCATATCATTGATCCAATCAATCAATTCTTCTGGATTGAGATTCCCAGAATATGTGGAGACATCAAACTTTGTCTTCTTCCTGATATGAAATATGGCCTTAACTAATCTGGCTTCTACAGGATTCATTACTTCTTCTTCTTCTAAGGTATTATCAACCTCCCAAGCTTCATATTCACTATGATCTTCTCTTCTTGGTTCAATCCCTCTTTGTAACTCCTCTTGCAGGGCTTGCACCTACCTCTGCAAAGCTCTAAAATATTCTTCAGGTACCACATTTCTCCCACCACCATGGTTTCTTCATGGAGGCATTCTTTCTCACTTTCTTTTCACAACCTTCCACAAATCCTGGTGCAAACTGCCTCACCTTCAACGATCTACTCACACACTCAGGAACTCCTACTCTGATACCACTTTATGGGGAGCCAAATCACTCATGCCAAATCTATGTTCTCATTCATCAAATTGGAAAAATATTACAAAGATGGTAGCAGTCTGCCAAATAAATTCCTTTCTCCTGAAATATAGTTTCTATTACAACATCTTTCGCCTTGGAAGAAAAATAGCCCAAATAGGTCCAGAATGGCCCTCGCACATTTACGTCTATAACTCTATCTCATAGTTTTTCGACCCTTGTGCATGCCTTCACTTCCCCTTTTAAAAATCTCTGGCATGACTCTTTGTTTACCTTTTTTGACCCTCCATTTCATTTTCCATGCCTCTTCGTTGTCTTGGCTTCTGAAACATCTTCCTCTCCGACTCTTGATCTTCATCTGCTTTCATTGCACCTTGGTGCCACATGCTTGTCCAGTGCTACCATTGTAGACTCTGTCCACATGTCAACCCATGATGACGTTCGAGATACCCATCGCTCAATAATTTCTTCTATAACGTCCCCTGTAATCGCCTGCCTTTCCTTTCTTTTTGTTTGGTCGCAAAAATGTGACATGTCGTGATATCACGACATTTTTACCTTACTACCTTCTTGTCCCTCTTCGAGTCATGAAAATGCGACATGTCGCAATATCGTGACATTTTTTGCTTTACTACCTTCCTGTCCCTCTTCGAGTCATGAAAATGCGACATGTCACGATATCATGACACTTTTGCTTTTCCAGCCTTCCTGCCCTTTGCGAGTCACAAAAATGTGACATGTCGCGATATCATGACACTTTTGCTTTTCGGCTTGCCTGCCCCTTGTGAGTCGCAAAAATGCGACATGTCATGATATCGTGAAACTTTTGCTTTTTGGCCCGCCTGCCCCTTGTGAGTCACAAAAATGCGACATGTCATGATATCTCGACACTTGTTCTCTCCTGTGCCTCCTCTCACCTTTTGGCTGTGATGATGTGACATGTCGCAATATCGTGACACTTTTCTCTCCTGCACCTTCCCTCGCCTTTTGGTCACGATAATGTGACATGTCGTGATATCGCGACACTTTTTCTCCTTTGCACTTTCTTTCGTCCTTTGGCCATGAAAATGTGACATGTCACGATATCGTGACATCTTTCCTTTCCAGGTCATCTTTCCCATTTTCGGTCATGAAATCGTGACATGTCGCGATATCATGACACCTTTCCTTTCTGAATCCTCCTCACCTTTCGGGTCGCGAAATTGTGACATGTCGCGATATCGCGACAACTTTGCTCTCTGCCTTCTTTCTCTCTTTTGGGTCACGAAATCATAACATGTCGCGATATCGCGACAATTTCCTTCCTTGCTTTCTTTCTGCTCCGTCGGTTGCGATTTCGCGACATGTCGCAAAATCGTGACATTTTCTTCTTTGGACCTTTCGGTCTTCTTTCGGTCGTTATTTCATGACATGTCACGAAATCATGAAATTTTTGCTCTACATATTCTCTCTCCTTCTTGAGTTGTGAAAACGTGACATGTCGCGATATCGCGACACTTTTCTCTGTCGCGATATCGCGACATTAAGGCTAACACTTAGAATTTTTTTTTTTTTTTTGTTGATGCAAGATTGCTCTGCTGCCACCGGATGCTCCTGTATCATTACCGCTTACAAAAAATCACACTCTCTTCAAAGGAGGAAAGGTTTAGGCATGTTACTTAAGTTGGACATGAACAAAGCTTATGATAGTGTTTCTTGGTATTTCTTAAATAAAATCATGGAGCAAATGGGTTTCAATGAACAATGGAGAGCATGGGTTGGTATGAGTATTTCTAATCCCCACTTTTGATCATGATCAATGGATAATCAGCTGGGTTATTTCCTTCTACCAAAGGAATTAGGTAGGGATATTCATTGTCTCCATATCGCTTTATCATTATGGCATATGCCTTAGGAAGAAATTTGGAAATAAAATGAAAGGATTGTAATATCAAAGGTCTAAAGCATTCATCCATTGGTGAAGCTTTGTCCCATAAATAGTTTGTGCATGATACATTATTTCTTTGGGAAGCTATAGTGGAAGAAGCTTGAGAGTTTAAAAAATTCCTTGATTCTTACAAAAAATATATAGGCTAAAAAATAAATTATGAAATAAGTAGGATCATATTTTTAAACACAAATGAAAGTAAAAGAGATTAAATAATTAAAGTGTTGGGTTGTAAGGAGGAAAATATACCTATCACCTATCGTGGTTTGCCTTTTTTCATAGGCAAAGTGAAAGATGAAATTTGGAATTTAGTTATTGATAATTTAATAGAAAACTTCAAGGCTAGAAGAGATCTTTGTTATCCTCTATAGGGAAAGTACAACTTATTAAACACACACTTCAAAGCATCCTTGTTTACTTCATGTATTTCTTAAGTATGTCAAGAAAAGTGGAAGAGACTTTAGAAATATTACAAAAATATTTCTTAAGGGATGGCACTAAATGCAAAAAATGTATACATTTGGTAGTCTGGGATAGCTATTGCTAGCCTTTATAGAATGGGGGTCTTATATTGAGGAAGTTGAGAGATCTAAATAGATGCCTTCTAGATAAATATGGTTGGAGGATTTTCACTGGAGCATTAGGTAAATGGGCTAGCATTGTCCAAAATAAATACTTGGAGGGAAAAAACCACTTTATAAGTTGTTATAATCCTCCACATGGGTCTATTTTTTGGTAAAATATTATCAATAGTAGGAAATTTCTATGATAAAGGCTAAAATGAAAACAAGGCAGGGAGATAAAATAGACTTTTTGAAATACCCTTGGATTCAAGAGGAGCCTTTAGTGAACAACAAAAAGTTCAAATATATCAAATGACATTTAACCAAAACCTATGGTAAGAGAACTAATGGTTACATTCATAGGGTGGGTGATTTTTAGGAGTGTAAAATCCTGTAAGGATATATGCAAGACCTGGGGGTAAATATCTACAAAATATTTTAAGGAGTTCTTATTTAGGTAGAGGTTCATAGAAGGATTAAATAATTTGGGGAAGAAACCAACAAGGCCAGTACTTGATTCAAGATGGGTATAGATTCTTGGGAAAATTAACCTTAGAGAAACTTGAGATTAAAAGAATTTGGGAGCTAAACATCATCCCTAAGGTTGCTATGTTTTCTGGTTTACCATTAGGGTTGCTATATTTTTCTAGTTTACCATTCTCAATAAGATCCTCATGAAAGACAATATGTTTAGAAGAGAATTTGTGGTTCCAACTGTTTGTGTGTTGTGTAACAAAGAGGATGAGTGCATGGACCACTTATTTGGAACTTGTGATTTTTTTAGATATATTCTAAATATGTTATTGAGAGAATTTAACATTACTTGGGTAATTCTAGATTCTCTAATGAGGATTTGGGAATAGTGGTACTTAGGAAGTAGTATTTTTTGGCAAAAATGCATTCCACATATTTATTGGGATATTTGGTTGGAAAGAAATAAATGAGTGTTCAAAAATAAAACAAGAGGAATAATTGGGGTTTATGCCAATATAAGAACAACCCTCTTGTAGGATTGTATTAAAAACATTGTTTTCTAGGAAAATCTTACAATGATCCTCTATAGAGAAAAATATATCTTAAATATAGAAAAAATAAATAAGGTGAGACTAGATACTAGATGGGAATGTCCTCACAAATATTGGGTAAAAAATAACTTTGATGGAGCTGCAAAAGGCAACATGAGTCATGCTAGTGGTGGGGGCCTCATCAAGAATGATAGAGTTTAGGTAGTGGCTACATATGCTTAGGATCTAGGAATTACCTCAAATCACCAAGTTGAAGCAAGGACAATGCTTACGGGACTCCAAATTACACTAAATTTGGGTTTTAGGAGAATTGTTCTCAAGGGTGATTCTAAGAATATTCTAACTTCCCTTCAAAAATAGAAGCTAAATAATTCTAGAATTTTCCAAATAATTACATTTGCAATGACTATTTTGAGAAACCTAGAAGAAAGTTGAACAAAATATATTTATAGAGAGGGAAACAAAGTTACTGATAAAATGGTGAATATGGTGGTTAGATATGAGAATTTTAAGGTATGGTCATACACCCCCATGGAATTGAAAGAGATTATAAGAATTTATAATGAAGGTAATAGATAAAGAGGGAAGAGAAAAGTAGAATACTTATTGGGATCATGTGATGAAGGATTTGAGCACACTAAATTACATTGTTATTAGGGGTTTCTTTATCAATCATGTGAAGCATTGAGCACTGCATAAGCCTTGTCAAATAAGAGGATAGTGGGATGGATATTTTTTAGCTTCTCCATAAGCAGTTTTAGCTTAGGTTTTTTTTTTTACGAAGATAATGCTATCTTGCATATATTTGATATTCTCTTGTTTTTTTCTGTATATATTTCAAGCTCTTTGTAAAGGTTTAGGGCCCTCCAACCCCTTTTTTTATCAATACCCAAAAAAATGCAAGTAGAAATGTTAGAAATGATGTATGATAGCCTAATTAACCTTCATTTAAAGCAAATTAGTGACAAGGAATAAAAAAAAAGATGCAAATGTTAGGGAATGTAAAGTGATAAAGTGATAAAGGCATAAAAAAGAAGACAGAGAAAATGAAACAAGAGTGATAAAATGCTATGAGTGATGAGATATCAAGGTAATGATGGCCTTGTATCCACACCACAACAGCTTGGGAGCTAAAATAGCATGTATAGATGACTAAAAATGTAAAAGAACATGCAATATGTGATAAAAGAGAGTGCAAAAAGGTTTAAAAACTAAATTTATGCTTGCAAATAAGAGAAATATGAGATTAAATATGCATGGAGAGAAAATATAACATTAATATGATGATAATGAGAATAAATTAGACTATAAATGGAAAATAACCATAGCTATTATGAATAAAATGGAGAAAATAAATGATATAAAACCTTGCAACAAAAATATTAGAGGTCAAAATATGGGAAACAAGCTAAAGTAAGCTTGAATAAGCCTACAAAGAGATTTTAAGCCTTGAAATAAGGCTGAGGATGCTCAAATAAGACTTGAAATGATAATTTTAGATGCTAAAACCCAAGATATACCTTGCACAAAGTGATTATAAGTAAAAAAATGTAAAAGAAATGTAAGTAAATGGAGTTTCAAGTTATCAAGGCTAATGTTAAGAGAACAAAATGTAAAATGGAAGTAAAGGAATGAAGAAAGGAGGAATGGTAGGAGTCCTATCACCTATAAAAAACCCCTTCTTACCTCCAAAATCCTTTTATACCTTGATTGTCATGCCTCCAAGGAAATGCTTGCAAAATGCCCAAAGAAGAATGTTAATGGAAGAGAGAGCTATAATAATATGTGCAAAGTCTAATTAGCTTGGAATTACCTCATGTAATGCTTGCACCAAGGGTTGCATAAATAGGATTTGGAGGGGAGATTGGGAGGGATAATAGGTTAGGGAAAATTCAAATTTTTTAGGTCTAGTTCATTGTTGAAGAATGTGAGGTCAAAGGAGGGAGTGGAATGAAGGAATCCACATGCCCCTAGCTTGTGTTGAAATATTCTAGTTATTTTACAAAATTACCACTCTAAGCAAAAATACCTATGGAATTTTTACTCCCAAATTGGTATTTGTGACCAACAGTCAGTTTGACTTGTCAAGATTTGACTTTTGAAGGTTTTGCAAAAATGCTAGTTCAGGTACAAAAATATCTATGGCATTTTCTACTCAATGGTATTTTTATCCAAGGCTAAAAATGATGTCAAAATTATTGATTTTAGGTTGATTGAGTGTTTGATGATGTTGGATGACTTATTTGATATCTTTTATTTTTCTAGTGTGTCAAAATTTGGTGTCTACGTTTTGCCCCAATTTTGATGTGATGCCTATGAATTTGCAACCAAAGTAAGTAGTAAGACTCAATTTTGACACTGTGATGCTTTGTTGCTATGTTGCAATATTTTTTGAAAGAAATGATTGTGGTTTCAATTATTTTGATTATTTTATGTGATTATTACATGTATGCCTTGTCTTTAATGATGTATGCCTTGTTGATGTTTAAAAAATTTGTCCCATATAAAAATGATTTATCTCATGGATACCCCCTTGAGAATTATCACCAAATTGATGATTTGGAAAAAAATCTTTAAAAAAATGATTTTGGTGTGTGATGACACAACTAGTGACAGTAGGAAGTGTTGGGATATGAATTGACATCAAGGAAATATTGAAACTATGACTATTATCTTTAGTGTTTCTAGTAAGGCATGCACCCGCTAATCATAGTCCAAACCCCAACATTGGATGGATTAAATATTACTTTAACCCAACCTCCAGAGTAGGATGGTATACCCTTTCAGCTAATTTAGGTGTTGACTCATTTATGCTTAGTTAAATATTTAAATATAGGGATAGAAATGAGTTTAGGGTTAAAAAGGTAGTGGTTAAACAGTGATTGGATAAAGCTAACAACATATGTATCTTCAAGAAAACCTCCACTAATCAATTTCTAGTGTCCCAAACTTAAGATTAATAATACTCAAAATAAGTAATCTTCAGCAATTAAAGAACAAGAGATATTCTTCAAGAAACTATTCCAAGCATCCAGAATACTAATAATACAAATATCAAAACTAGATCGTTATTAAGAAAAATAGAAAATAATTTCTTCTAAGAATATATTCAAACATGAAACATTTCAAGGTGCTCTAAGTTAGAAATCCAATATCAACAGAATAGACTAACCATAGCAGTAGTACTAGAAATGCATTCATAGATCAAATCTCCATAAAAATATAGAAGAAAATAACCTAATTAGCAAACATCCATGTAATGTTACTTCTATTGATTTACAAAAAGTATTTACATAGTAGGGAAATCAAACACTCTAGAGTCGATGCCAAAAAATGAGGGTTTGACCTCTATTTATAGTTTTACATGTTAAAATATTAAAGAAAATAAAAAATTAAAAGGAATAGAAATACTAGATCACTAATATACTAAGGTGGTAACCTCTTTTTTTTATTTTGGGGAGATAAAAAAATTCATGATATTGCACTCCTCTACAACTCAACCTCTGCAAGTTGCTCATATTTCATGGCGTCCAACCTTGGACTGCATCAAAACCAACATCAATATCGTTCATATTTCTTGTTGATGATATATAGCCATAGATATGCAATCGACATATCCTCACAGTTCTTGATCCATCTACCACTTCACCTTCCTATTATTTTACTTAAAAGCCTTTAGACATTTATCAACCAATTTATGCTAAGTAAACTTCTTTCTTTTATATGTGTTCTAAAGCACAAAGCATATGGGCCATCGATTACTTTATGAATAGCTGAGATTAGTGCTAGCTCAGTGTAATCATTGCACAAATAACACCCGTGGCATAGAATTGATTTCACCTCTCATTATTAGTTTTATTAGTGGCATAGAACCATGTCGTATCTCACTCTATGAAAATCATATTAAAAAACTTGACATCTTTGAATACATGTGGAGCAAGAGAAGCTTCATTATATTATATGTAGAATGTGTTTTGAGTCATGCAGGGTAGAGCATTGTTCTGGCCCACTTATCTTGGCCTTTAGATAGTATTTTTATTATTTTGAGACAAGGCATAGAACCATTCTTCAAACCATGTTGTAGCATGCGATTTGATATTCTAATGCACAAGTTTGACCAATTCTAACCATGGTTTAGAATACTAGGTTGAGCTGCGTGGTGTGAAATATGTGTTGGCCCATGTAGAATAGAACATGTTCATGCACCATATATTGGGATGCCCACTAGTAGATTTTGACCATATTGATCTTGGTGTAGAACCATGCACTAGACTGCAGGATATAGAACATGTGTTGGTCCACGTGGGGTAGAACCTATTTGTGTATCGCGATCTTGTCATTTTTTGACTACATTGACCATGGGATAGAACCTTGATCTATGTTATGTAGGGTAAAATATTACTGTGAACCACTGGATATCTACTGTGTTCTAGCCCATGAGTTTGAAAGTGCTAAGTGCAAAGTTGACTAAATTTATTGTAGGGTAGCCATGCACTACGCCACTACCATGGGGTAGAACACATACTCTAGGACTTAAAAAAATTGAAAATAAAATCTATGTGGCCATTTTGGGCTTGCATTTTGGCTCCTCCTAGAGGGTTTTGATCCTAAAGCCTAAGAACTCAAAATCTTATCCATTGGGCATTAGGAGTAAAAAATGGATATGGAAAAAATAATAGCAAAGTGAGATGAATGAATGAAGGTAGTTTTTAAATGAAAATATGTATGAACAGGGATTTAAGGAAGATAATACATGCAGTGGAAGGTGGGAAGAGATGAATGGGAAGGGGTAAACTCCAGTCATCGATGAGTTATGTTTCATATAATAATTTCCATATGATCATCACTCTCTGAAATATTTGTGAAGGTACTCAGAGAGTAATGATTCATATAGAAATCGTACTAGAAGAAAAAAACTCTATAACTATTTTTCATGAATTTAGTCTTATTCTAGTTACACAAAAATGTGCTCCTTTTATAACCTTAACCTAATCATACTTTCCTTACAACATAGCTTCATGGATTTTTCATGTTCTATTTTCATACATTCATGCCTTATGAATGCCCTCTAACATTGTAAGGGTCAAAAAAACTTACAAAAATATAAATATATAACCCCTTTCTCTAGCTTGTGATGTACAAAAATGCTTTAGCTTATTTTGCAGCAAAACTTTTTACTCTTATTCCTTCTCTTGCTTATCCTACTCTTCAAGCTCTTCAATATTTTCCACGTCCTTCTCCAATTGATATCCCTCTTTTTGGTGCATTTTATCTTTATTTATTTCTGTTCTTCTCCTCCATTATTATCATATTGGTCTTCTTCACCCTCTTCTTCCTCTTCAGCTTTTGGCTTCACTCCAAACAATTGGATCATCTATTTCAAGGTCTATAATGCTTTGCTCCAAGATGACTCAGTGGGATTAGTCATCTCTTTAAGATGCTTGTGAACATACTCTAACTTAGCAGTTTCTTCATAAGATATAGAATTACTTCTATTTACCAAGTCTTCTATTAAATCTTTGAGCCCGGTTAAGTCTTTGATCATTTGAGAGACCTAATCCTAATTAATCAGCTCTTCTCAAGCATCTATTTTAGACTCATCTTGTACAATTGAGGCTATGTTGGTTTGAAGATCTTATTCTATAAATAGGATTTTATTTTCAACCTAGAGTCTTCCGAATCCATACTACATCATTTCTTGATTAATATCTATGATCTCTTGCAACTTACCCTCAATTCTATCAAAAGCAACCACCCTTTCTAGAGCAGCTTATTCTTATCAACCATAATCTTGGTAGCCAATCTGGAAGTATTCCAGGCCTTTTTGGGATAGGCTTAGTAGATTCACTAAATTTGTAATGTCCTACCCTATTCTGAGAATGGATTTTGCAATCTATTTTTTTTTTATTCTATTTTTTGTGTTTTTTCAGATGATGAAAATGTATAGAAATTGCATAAACATCAAACTTTGACAAACAATAACTTTCAAACTACTTATCTAGAAGCTCTAAAAATTGGTATCTAGATAATAAATATATAGAGCTAGTAACCCGTTAAAGGAAATTGGAAAATAACAATGTACTAGGTATTTATGCAAATCTGGAAATGACTATTCAAACTCTGATAAGCAACCTAGGAAACTTGAATTTTCATTCCAAACTGCAAATACAATGTTCTATTTGCCTGGAAATTAGTACAAATTGCTCCTAGGAGCCAAGAGACTAGGTTCAAACCTAGAAATTGTCAAAAAAAGTATATTTACAATTTGCACAAATTCCAATACAAGCTCTAGCTACGACTAGGCAGGAAATTGGTATGGTAGCCTTGGAAAAATGTGTAGCAGCAAAAAATAGTCTTCAATATTGGTCAATTTACTCCTCTAACATAGGCACCTTGATATCAATACCAAAACTTAGATTATGTCCTTAATAAATGGATTTGTGAATGATTTCCAGGTGGTGCGCTACATCCAACAGTGGCATCCAAACTGAAGTATGAAGTCAGCTCTTGAAACCCCTAAAAATACTTGCCCAAACTAGAAAATATCTCTAAAAATGCAATCCTTATCAGCTCCAATGCATTCCCTATGCTATAAATACTCCAATAAACCTGAGGATGTCTTTCAATCCCAAATTTGATGTACCTATAGGAGGATTTCATCTCCAACAAGCTTAGAAAACCCTATAGATGCTCTGCAAGTCTCCTTACACACAATAGACAATAATGAATAAAATGAAGCATTTCAAGTCCTTTTATATCCTCCTACAAAGTGGTCGGTCCTTTTTGGCTATCACAAATACATTTTATAACATTAAAATATTTTAAATTGTCACTTTATGAATATGGCATCCAATATTGGCCCTTTCATAAGTCACTTTTATGAAGTAAAATTAAAACTTAAGTGACTTACATTATCCTTATGTCCCCAATTTATAAAATAAAGCTATAACCATATTAAATTAAATATTTAATTTAATTTAATATAATTAAAACTTTACTCATTAAAATATTAAACATATGGTTATCCAATCCACTAACAAGAGGTAGAATCAGCCACCCATTTTACCATAGTATCTCACTACACTGTTCGACATCACCAAAAACCCTGATAACTATCTTACTAAAATAGTAAGTCCATGCTCCGTTGTTTGAAACAGCCCCAAAATCTGGAAACTAAAATATTAGCACATCCAGATGACAACCCCCCCAACCTCTAGTGGGCTCCCCAACACCTGACACAGTCTATGGGAACCCGTGAGTAGGCTAGTCCACAAGGATCCTTCTGACTGATTAGGAAGGGGACATTACAGTCCTCCCTCTCCAAAATTGCTTTTCCTCAAGAAATTGGAGCGTTGGATGTTGTAAGATCTTCTCATCCTCCCAAGTAGCATCCTCAACTAGAAAATCCTTCCATTTGATCAAGTACTATCTAATTTCCTATCTCTTGAGAGTACGCTCCCTGCTATCAATGATGAACTCAGGAACAAGTATCAACTTCCCCTCATCATACAAGGGTGGTAGAACTGAGGAAGGAACCACATTATTTCCAAGTGCATTCTTGAGGTATGACACATAAAATATGTTATGTACCTTAATATATTATGATAAGTCCAACTCATAAGCCACTTCATCGACCCTCCTGATAATCTGAAATGGACTATAAAATCATGGTTTGAGTTTTTCAACTCCACTCTTCGTGAGAGTAGACTGCCTGTATGGCTACAGTATCAAATAAACCAGGTCACCCACCTCAAAATTGCTCTCTAAAAACTACTAATTTGCATAAATATTTTACTAATTTTGTGTCTGCTGAATGTTCTCTTTCAATGCCCTCATGATATCTTGGTTGTCCTGTAACATCTCCTTCGCCTTAGGCACTCTTCAATCCTGTATTAGTAAATCTATGAAGCTAGGAGCCTCATATCCATAAAGGGCCATAAAGGGTGATATTTTAACTAACATGTGATAAGTGGTATTGTAGTAATACTAATGGAGGTGTAACCATATAACCCATGCCTTATGATGCCTTGAAATATAATTTTTCAAATATCCTTCCACCCATTTCTTCACTATTTTTGTTTGTCCATATATCTATGGGTGGTAGTTGGTGCTAGGAGTTATTTCTATCCCACTCATATGGAATATATCCTACCAAAAGTGACTCATAAACCTGTGGTCCCTATCACTAACTATATTCTTAGGCAGCCCATGCAATCTTAAAATTTCTTTGAAGAACAAATCAGCAACTTGAACTGCAGAGTAAGTGGCTGAAATCACAAAGAAATGTGTAAATTTGGTTAGTCTATCAACCACAACATATATACAGTCTCTCCCTTGCACCTTAGGCAACCCTGTTATGAAATCCATTGACACACTTTCCCATTTTTGGTTGGGAATAGGCAAGGGCTGCAATAAACCAACCGGTAAGGTGTGTTCATATTATTTTGTTGGCAAGTGACACACTCTCTTACATATTTAAGGACTTCATCCTTGATTTCTTTCCATTTGAATATCTCTCTTACCTGCTTATAAGTATTTTAGAACCTCGGATGACTAGCCATCGGTGAGTTATGTAAAGATATCAAAATAGTGTGCTTCAATTAAGAATTAGGTACCAGAAATATCCTATCTTTATAAATGATCAACCCATTAACCATGGTATATAGGTCATTAGCTTTGTTACCATCTAGGATGCTAGAAGCCCACTCATATTCCACACATTATGTAATAATATATTCTTTCCAATCTGTTGAAATCACCCCCAAAGAGCATAAATGTGGCCTTCTAGATAAGGCATTAGAAACAACATTTTTCTTCCCTTTGATATAAATAATGTCAAAGTTGTAGGCCTATAATTTTATCACCCAGTTTTGCTACCTCTCATTTAAATCCTGCTAATTTAGAAAGTATTTCAAACTTGTGTGGTCGGTTTTGACAATAAACTTACCTCCCATAAGGTACTACATAAACTTTGCCAATGTATGCATTATGGCCAACATTTCTTTATCATAAAGTGGATAAGACCTCTCTATACCTCTTAGGTTCCTTCTCTTGAAAGCAATCAGATGCTTATCCTACATTAACACTATACCAATACCCTCCCCAGAAGCATCACACTCCAATTCGAATGGTTTGGTAAAATCAAAAATGGCAAGCACTGGAAATGAACACATCACTTGTTTGAAATTATCAAAACACACGTGTTGTATCTGTCCAAAAAAAGACCCCTTTCTTCATTAAGTCGATAAGAGGAGCAACCAACTATGAAAACCCCTTGATGAACCTCTTGTAGAAGCCACATAGGCCAAAAAACCCCTTAAGTTGTGTGATGTTAGTGGGTGGCAGTCAATCCATAACTACTTTGATCTTATCTAGGTCAAATCTAACACCATACACGTTGATAATGTGTCCTAAATATAACATCTTTGTTAACCCAAAATCACATTTTTATTCCTTGGCATACAAATAATCCTACTCAAGGATGCTCAAAACCTCATCTAAATGTTTCAAGTTCTCCTCCCAAGTCCTACTGTAAACCAATATGTCACCAAATAAAATTAAGATAAAATTTCAGAGCTGCACTCTAAAACCCCTATTCATACATGACTGAAAGATTGACGGAGCATTAGTTAACCCGAAAGGCATCACCAGGAACTCAAAGTGACCATAGTGGCATCTGAAAGCAGTCTTCTCTATGTCACTCTCCCTCATTCGAACTGATGGTAGCCTGATCTAAGGTCTATCTTAGAGAAATAGTGTGCTCCATACAACTCATCTATTAGCTCATCGATCTTGGGTATGGGATATCTATTTTTTATAGTATTCTTATTTAGGGTCCTGTAATCAATGCACATACACATTGTCCCATCCTTCTTATTAATCAAGACCATGGATGATGCAAAGGGAATTTTTCTTGGCCTAATGTGTCCCATATCTAGTAACTCCTTGATTGTTTTATCAATTTCATCCTTAAATATTTTTGGGTGCCTGTAGGGGGTGGTGATTATCAGTTTGGATTCCTCCTCCAACTTGATAACATGCTCTATCTCTCTCTCAGGAGGTTTACCTTGTGGTATTCTCTCAAAAACCTTATGATGCTTTTCCAATAAAATATAAATATTCGGATGATAGTCCTTACCCTACTGCTCATAAACTATTGGTATTATAATGCACTTAGCCACCCACTCTATCTGGTTGTGCTAGAAAAGACTCTCCATCCGTCTTAGTGACACTATCCTAAGACCACAATTTGATATTCCCTATAGTACTATCTTATTCACCTCAGACTCAAAATTCATCTCCATGCTATGCAAGTTCATAGTGAAATCACCCAATGAGCTCATCCAATACATGCCAAGTATTGTATTTGTATCACCAATATTCACTACATAGAATTTATATTTTAATTCATACTCGCCCATCCTAATGTATAATTTAGGGATCCTTTGTGTGAAAGTAATGGTAGTACTGTTATAAACCAACAACTTAAATCCTCCAAAATACTATGTTTGTATCCCACATCTAGCAACAAGGTCTTCATATATGAAGTTGTAAGTGACACCCATATCAATAAGCGTGGTAACTCGTTGTCCATTTAGCATTACACAGACCTTAAAAGATATAGTCCCTTGAAGACTACATAATTGTGCCACCATATCATCATTACCATGTATCCTATCAACCTCATCATCACTATCTATGCTACTGCTACTAGAATCACTTTGTTGATCAACCCTCCCAGACTCTGATTCTTCAGCTGTAAGATACTCCATCTTCTTAGCTTTGGCATTTTTAGAACATTTATGTGAAGGTTCCCATGGTTATTTACATTTAAAGCATAAGTTTTTTATCCTTAAGTCATTCATACTCTCATTGTCCATACTATTGGAACTCTCTTTTTTTTTATCATACTCTTTTCAAAAGTGATTCTTTTCTTTAAATTTTTTGTAATCAACACCCTTCGAATGGAACTTACTTTTTGAAGTTGATAACTCCATATCTCTAGCCTTCTATATGGCCTCCTATAAACTGAGTGGATTAAGGGCTTTGATCCATCCCTTCAAAGGATCCAATAGGCCATCAATGAAGAGGACTAGTAGCCTCCTCTTAGAAATATCAGTAACCAATATTGAGAGCCTTTGGAAATTAGCAATGTTGCTCTCAACTGAACCCCATTGTTTGAGCTGGGCTAACTCCTTAAACTACATTTTTGGATCCTTCTTATCAAATATATCAATTAGTATCTCTGTGAATTATATATAGGAGACTATCTATCCATGCCCTATGGGGATCATCCCATGACTCCACCATTCATGTGCCGACCCATCCAGATGCAATGCTAAAAATTTTATAGCCTCTATCTTTGGCATTGAATTTAGCTAAAAATATGTGTCTAACTTTTGAACCCATGCTCTTGCAGTACTCTTCTCAAATTCATAAAAATAAAGAATAAAGAGTTTTTGACCCTCTTTTGAAGTTTATGGTTATGATACCTTCCCATTTGTGGCCTGTTACAGGTCCTCCAGTCTACATATTTGTGGAAAGACCATTTAGTCCTGAACTCAATGCTGGATTGCTCCAAATCATGTAAAATTTACACCTGGAAGTCCTATTGAGTTGGTTCCACTTCAAGTTGAACCTCAACTCTAGGTGGAAAAGTGGGAATTAAGGGTCTATTGCATGCTGCCCTAGATCCGTAGTTCTAATCCACACCTCCTTGGTTCATCGAACCATATTTGTTACCATTATTCATGTTGTTTCCCTACTGTCCATTATTGTTTTAGTTTTGATTAGCAATGTTTCCCATTATTTGCATTTATTGAGTCATAAGGGCAAGCAATTGACCCATATTTTTTTGTATGTCACGCTGACCTCTCTGTATTATATTAATAATTTCTCTATTTGTGGGGTCTCTATCTCCTCTTTTATCCCTGTTATCACCCATATTTACTTCCCTTGACTTTGGCATTGTATCAAATGGGTTTTCCTCTTTATTGGGATTAGACCTGTTTCTCCTTAAATAATATTGATGACTACCTGGCTACATTCAAAACCTCAGGATGGTAGGAAGAGCTAAGCTCTAATGCCACTGTAATGTCCTACCTTATTATGAGAATGGATTTTGCAATCTAATTTTTTTGTATTCAAATATTTTGTTTTATCAGATGATGAAAATGTACAGAAATTACATAAACAATAAACTTTGACAAGTAATAACTTTCAAATTAATTATCCAGAAGCTTTGAAAATTGGTATCTAGATAATAAATATATAGATATAGCAACCCATTAAAGGAAATTAGAAAATAATAATGTACTAGGTATTTATACGAATCTAGAAATGACTGTTTAGACTCTGATCAACAACCTAGGAAACTGGAATTTTGATTACAAACTTCAAATACAATGTTCTATTGTCCCAAAAATAAGTAAAAATTGCTCCTACGAGCCAAGAGACTAGGTTAAAACCTAGAAACTATCAAAAAAAGTATATTTACAATTTGCACAAATTCCAATACAAGCTCTAGTTGTACGACTAGGTAGGAAATTGGTACTGTAGCCTTGGAAAAATGTGTAGCAGCAAAAAATAGTCTTCAATATTGGTCAATTTACTCCTCTAACCCAAGAAAATTGATATCAACACCAAATCCTAGCTTATTTCCTCAATAAATGGCTTTGTGAATGATTTCTAGGTGGTGCGCTATAACCGACAGTGGCATCCAAACTGAAGTATGAAGTCAGATCTTGAAACCCATGAAAATACTTGATCAAACTAGAAAATTTATTTGAAAATGCAATCCTTATTAGCTCCAATGCAATACCTATGCTATAGTTGCTCCAATCAACCTAAGGATGTCTTTCAATCCCAAATTTAATGTCCTTGTAGGAGGATTTCATCTCCAACAAGCTTAGAAAACCCTACAGATGCTCTACAAGTATCCTTACACAATATCTCCCAATAAAAATAGCCAAGAATGAATAAAATGAAGCATTTCAAGTCCTTTTATATTCTCCTCCAAAGTGGTCGGCACTTTTTGGATATCACAAATACATTTTATAACATTAAAATATTTTTAATTGCCACTTTATGAATGTGGCGTCCAATATTGGCCCTTTCATTAGTCACTTTAATGAAGTAAAATTAAAACTTAAGTGACTTACATTATCCTTATGTCCCCATTTTATAAAATAAAGTTATAACCATATTAAATTAAATGTTCAATTTAATTTAATATAATTAAAACTTTGCTCATTAAAATCTCAAGCCTCTGGTTATCTAGTCTATGAATAGGAGGTAGAATCGTACACTCATTTCACCAAAGAATCTCACTACATCGTCCAACATCACTAGAAACCTTGATAACTCACTAAAAATAGCAATTCCATGCTCCACTGTCTGAAATGGCCCAAAAATCTGGTAAATGAAATCTTAGCAAGTCTATATGACAACCCTCCAACCTCTAGTGGGCTCCCCAACACCTGATACAACCTATAGGAACCCGATATTAGGCTAGTCCACAAGGCTCCTGCTGACTGATTACGAAGGGAAAATTACAAAATCTATTCTCAGATAGATTATATATCTGCTCTACTGGTATCACCATTGGCTATATATCTTTAATGAATTTATCTAGATCTTCCTTGGTTGTCTACAATAAATGTCTAGCATAATCCATGTAATCAATTATAGGTTATATTTATAAATATTTCTCTAGGATTTCAAACCATATCTATTTTTTGACTTGTTTGACTCCTTCCTTAGAAAATCCTACAACTTTAGCCTTTTCAATATGAAGTTTATGCTTCAAGTCTTGTATTTCTTTGGTCTGAGCTTCATTATTTTTCTTCAGCTCTTCAACTTGATATTTGAACTTGATGGCCTCTTGATATTTATTTTGCCAGCTCTTAACCTTATTTATCATAGCTTTCACCATCTTCTTCTGATTGTCAATTTTCTTCTCTAACTTCTCAATCTTGATATAAAAGTTTTCAAGGTGTGCCTTAGCTATGACTAATTCATCCTCCATTGGCAATTGATTGATATCCTATGTATGCTCTTCCAATTGATAGCCTTCCATAGTCATATCCTCCTTTGGTTTTCTAATAAGGGGAGTGATGAATATAGTTGTTTTTTGCGTATATACTAGATCAACGATCTTGGTTTTCCTTTATCTAGCAGTTTGTTTTGAAGTCTTAGACAATTTTTCAACCCAAAAATCTTGGATTTTCTGTAAAAAATTCTTTACCTTTTATGAAGAGGCTACTATGGGATGATTTGTAGGAGTGGAGGCAATCATAAGTAAAGGGAAAAATGGATCTGGAATAGATGAAAGGGGAGTTTTCATGAGGATGGTAGAATCTATGCTTATTACATGATTTGTAGCTGGTGTTGACATGGCAATGGATGTTACAACCATGGAATGATTCAGGGAATATGGAAGTGATTTCCCCTCTATGATTACCAATGGTGATTAATTTGAGGGTGGATATGAGTGAATAGGCAATGATGTTACTAGAATTTCTCATGAATGTAGAGGATATGAATTAGTTTGGAACATTGTAAAGGTTGGTGAAGTGGGTGGTAAATTATGAGGTGGAGGGGATGCCTTTTGATCCAATTTTTCTTGATAATGGGAGGGATATTATTTTGGGGAAGGAGAAGGAGAAAAAATGATAGAAATCGTACATTTACTTACCAAAGTAATTTTCTATAAAATGTTGTCCACACGTTTGTGCTATGTTTGTTGAACCTGTTGTTCTATAACTAGTGCAAATGAAAAGGATTTTTTTTTAGCTACTTGATTTTGATCCATTTTCTACTTCTTACTGGCCCCCTTCTTAGTCTCCCCTACTACATCCTTTTCCTTTATATTGAACAAAATAGGGGTTGTAAGCTTATCGTTCTTGGTGCCTCCTTCATATTGTGTTTCTTGTGATGCAACTTTGGAAATAGGAGATGGTTTTACTGAGGCTGCAGTGGTGAATTTTATAAGAGTAAACACGAAGCTATCTTTTGCTTCTTTCCACATTGGTTATTTTAAAGGGGATTATCCACCCAAGTCTATATGCTCCAAAATTTTAATTGCTTGTATATTTTCTACATTTCCTGTTCCATCCTTACCCAAACCACCATCAAAATAATGCATCTTCTTCATAATTTTGGTACCCATTGAATATTACTACAATTGCTCAAGTGTAGGCTTAAATGTGGACTAGGTTCCTTCAGTCATTGATGGAGAATTCACCATAATTTCCTGTGCCTCTTCCTATTAATGCAGAGAAGGAGAATCTTATGATACTTGATCTTTCCCTTTTCCTTTTACCCCCATTTTCTTGTAACTTAATACCAAAATCATACCATTCTTGGCCTTCCATGTCTTAATGTGCTTTTAATTTAGCTTAGAGAAGTCAATGTCTAATTGATGACTAAATATGGTCTTTACAATACCTATTTCTACTCTCATCTGCCACCATTGCACAATTTTACTATTCTCATATTTATACTTTACTTCTAATTCTTTGATTTTGGATTCTTTCAATCGGTTGTCTTTATTTTTCTCAGGATCATATTTTCTCATAAAAATATCTCCAAGGAGGATTTTTTTCCATCTTGTTAACATTCCATTTCAACGAAGCATTTTCCTTGTTATTTTTTTCCTTCTCAAAGAGACCTAAATTGTTTTTAAAATTTGAGGGTTCTTTCTCCATTCAAAGCAATGTTTCTTTCCAAGAAATTGTCATCAAGGTCATATCTCCATCTTTGTGAAATATATATAAGATCAATTATTTATAAATATTGATCAAATTATTCATGTTGACCCTTTTTTTTTATGGTTATATCATCCAAATTATGAGAATAAATCACACTTCCCTTTCTTCCCTTACCAATGTTGAAGTTGACATTAATGAATTCGGTCTCTCTCAAATATTCCAAATCTAGTAGCCTGCTGGTAAAAAAATAAGGCAGTAAGAATGGTTTACCAGTGAAGCCATAGATCCTGATGATTGTTACCTCAGTAAGGATATACCAATCCCCTTCTTTGGCCTTCTCTACACACAAAAATTCCTTAGCTAAAGGTGGGATTTTAGGGCATTGGCCATACATAATATTTAGGGCTAGCCCTAAAAATTCCATGTTGAATTTGTAATAGGAATATGTGTTCATCAAATGGCTAGTCCATTGGTATATTGGTATAGGGTCCCCATTATCATTTTTATCTGTTACTAGGATCCAAGGCATCATTTGCCTTATGGTGTTGAAGAACATCCATATCAAGTTTGAACAATACTGGAAGAAGGGACCTCTGAATCTCTTTTCGTGATGACCAGTTGTTCATGTATCCTTTTGGAGAGGTAAGCCTACCAATAAAAATATGTATCCAGATGCAATGCTAAAAATTTTATAGCCTCTATCTTTGGCATTGAATTTAGCTAAAAATATGTGTCTAACTTTTGAACCCATGCTCTTGCAGTACTCTTCTCGAATTCATAAAAATAAGGAATAAAGAGTTTTTGACGCTCTTTTGAAGTTTATGGTTATAATACCTTCCCCTTTGTGGCCTGTTACAGGTCCTCCAGTCTACATATTTGTGAAAAGACCATTTAGTCCTGAACTCAATGTTGGATTGCTCCAAATCATGTAAAATTTACACCTGGAAGTCCTATTGAGTTGGTTCCACTTCAGGTTGAACCTCAACTCTAGGTGGAAAAGTGGGAATTAAGGGTCTATTGCATGCTGCCCTAGATCCGTAGTTCTAATCCACACCTCCTTGGTACACCGAACCATATTTGTTACCATTATTCATGTTGTTTCCCTACTGTCCATTATTGTTTTAGTTTTGATTAGCAATGTTTCCCATTATTTGCATTTATTGAGTCACAAGGGCAAGCAATTGACCCATATTTTTTTGTATGTCACGCTGACCTCTCTGTATTATATTAATAATTTCTCTATTTGTGGGGTCTCTCTCTCCTCTTTTATCCCTGTTATCACCCATATTTACTTCCCTTGACTCTGGCACTGTATCAAATGGGTTTTCCTCTTTATTGGGATTAGACCTGTTTCTCCTTAAATAATATTGATGACTACCTGGCTACATTCAAAACCTCAGGATGGTAGGAAGAGCTAAGCTCTAATGCCACTGTAATGTCCTACCTTATTATGAGAATGGATTTTGCAATCTAATTTTTTTGTATTCTAATTTTTTTGTTTTATCAGATGATGAAAATGTACAGAAATTACATAAACAATAAACTTTGACAAGCAATAACTTTCAAACTAATTATCCAAAAGCTTTGAAAATTGGTATCTAGGTAATAAATATATAGATATAGCAACCCATTAAAGGAAATTAGAAAATAATAATGTACTAGGTATTTATACAAATCTAGAAATGACTGTTTAGACTCTGATCAACAACCTAGGAAACTGGAATTTTGATTACAAACTTCAAATACAATGTTCTATTGTCCCAAAAATAAGTACAAATTTCTCCTACGAGCCAAGAGACTAGGTTAAAACCTAGAAACTATCAAAAAAAGTATATTTACAATTTGCACAAATTCCAATACAAGCTCCAGTTGTACGACTAGGCAGGAAATTGGTACGACAGCCTTGGAAAAATGTGTAGCAACAAAAAATAGTCTTCAATATTGGTCAATTTACTCCTCTAACCCAAGAAAATTGATATCAACACCAAATCCTAGCTTATTTCCTCAATAAATGGCTTTGTGAATGATTTCTAGGTGGTGCGCTATAACCGATAGTGGCATCCAAACTGAAGTATGAAGTCAGATCTTGAAACCCCTGAAAATACTTGATCAAACTAGAAAATTTCTTTGAAAATGCAATCCTTATTAGCTCCAATGCAATCCCTATGCTATAGTTGCTCCAATCAACATAAGGATGTCTTTCAATCCCAAATTTAATGTCCTTGTAGGAGGATTTCATCTCCAACAAGCTTATAAAACCCTACAGATGCTCTACAAGTATCCTTACACAATATCTCCCAATAAAAATAGCCAAGAATGAATAAAATGAAGCATTTCAAGTCCTTTTATATTCTCCTCCAAAGTGGTCGGCCCTTTTTGGATATCACAAATACATTTTATAACATTAAAATATTTTAAATTGCCACTTTATGAATGTGGCGTCCAATATTGGCCCTTTCATTAGTCACTTTTATGAAGTAAAATTAAAACTTAAGTGACTTACATTATCCTTATGTCCCCATTTTATAAAATAAAGTTATAACCATATTAAATTAAATGTTCAATTTAATTTAATATAATTAAAACTTTGCTCATTAAAATCTCAAGCCTCTGGTTATCTAGTCTATGAATAGGAGGTAGAATCGTACACTCATTTCACCAAAGAATCTCACTACATCGTCCAACATCACCAGAAACCTTGATAACTCACTTACTAAAAATAGCAATTCCATGCTCCACTATCCGAAATTGCCCAAAAATATAGTAAATGAAATCTTAGCACGTCTATATGACAACCCTCCAACCTCTAGTGGGCTCCCCAACACCTGATACAACCTATAGGAACATGATATTAGGCTAGTCCACAAGGCTCCTGCTGACTGATTACGAAGGGAAAATTACAAAATCTATTCTCAGATAGATTATATATCTGCTCTACTGGTATCACCATTGGCTATATATCTTTAATGAATTTATCTAGATCTTCCTTGGTTGTCTACAATAAATGTCTAGCATAATCCATGTAATCAATTATAGGTTATATTTCTAAATATTTCTCTAGGATTTCAAACCATATCTATTTTTTGACTTGTTTGACTCCTTCCTTAGAAAATCCTACAACTTTAGCCTTTTCAATATGAAGTTTATGCTTCAAGTCTTGTATTTCTTTGGTCTGAGCTTCATTATTTTTCTTCAGCTCTTCAACTTGATATTTGAACTTGATGGCCTCTTGATATTTATTTTGCCATCTCTTAACCTTATTTATCATAGCTTTCACCATCTTCTTCTGATTGTCAATTTTCTTCTCTAACTTCTCAATCTTGATATAAAAGTTTTCAAGGTGTGCCTTAGCTATGACTAATTCATCCTCCATTGGCAATTGATTGATATCCTATGTATGCTCTTCCAATTGATAGTATTCCATAGTCATATCCTCCTTTGGTTTTCTAATAAGGGGAGTGATGAATATAGTTGTTTTTTGCGTATATACTAGATCAACGATCTTGGTTTTCCTTTATCTAGAAGTTCGTTTTGAAGTCTTAGACAATTTCTCAACCCAAAAATCTTGGATTTTCTGTAAAAAATTCTTTACCTTTTATGAAGAGGCTACTATGGGATGATTTTTAGGAGTGGAGGCAATCATAAGTAAAGGGAAAAATGGATCTGGAATAGATGAAAGGGGAGTTTTCATGAGGATGGTAGAATCTATGCTTATTACATGATTTGTAGCTGGTGTTGACATGGCAATGGATGTTACAACCATGGAATGATTCAGGGAATATGGAAGTGATTTCCCCTCTATGATTACCAATTGTGATTAATTTGAGGGTGGATATGAGTGAATAGGCGATGATGTTACTAGAATTTCTCATGAATGTAGAGGAGATGAATTAGTTTGGAACATTGTAAAGGTTGGTGAAGTGGGTGGTAAATTATGAGGTGGAGGGGATGCATTTTGATCCAATTTTTCTTGATAATGGGAGGGATATTCTTTTGGGGAAGGAGAAGGAGAAAAAATTATAGAAATCGTACATTTACTTACCAAAGTACTTTTCTATAAAATGTTGTCCACACATTTGTGCTATGTTTGTTGAACCCGTTGTTTTGTAACTAGTGCAAATGAAAAGGATTTTTTTTTAGCTACTTGATTTTGATCCATTTTCTACTTCTTACTGGCCCCCTTCTTAGTCTCCCCTACTACATCCTTTTCCTTTATCTTGAACAAAATATGGGTTGTAAGCTTATCGTTCTTGGTGCCTCCTTCATATTGTGTTTCTTGTGATGCAACTTTGGAAATAGGAGATGGTTTTACTGAGGCTGCAGTGGTGAATTTTATAAGAGTAAACATGAAGCTATCTTTTGCTTCTTTCCACATTGGTTATTTTAAAGGGGCTTATCCACCCAAGTCTATATGCTCCAAAATTTTAATTGCTTGTATATTTTCCACATTTCCTGTTCCATCCTTACCCAAACCACCATCAAAATAATGCATCTTCTTCATAATTTTGGTACCCATTGAATATTACTACAATTGCTCAAGTGTAGGCTCAAATGTGGACTAGGTTCCTTCAGTCATTGATGGAGAATTCACCATAATTTCTTGTGCCTCTTCCTATTAATGCAGAGAAGGAGAATCTTATGATACTTGATCTTTCCCTTTTCCTTTTACCCCCATTTTCTTGTAACTTAATACCAAAATCATACCATTCTTGGCCTTCCATGTCTTAATGTGCTTTTAATTTAGCTTAGAGAAGTCAATGTCTAATTGATGACTAAATATGGTCTTTACAATACCTATTTCTACTCTCATCTACCACCATTGCACAATTTTACTATTCTCATATTTATACTTTTCTTCTAATTCTTTGATTTTGGATTCTTTCAATCGGTTGTCTTTATTTTTCTCAGGATCATATTTTCTCATAAAAATATCTCCAAGGAGGATTTTTTTCCATCTTGTTAACATTCCATTTCAACGAAGCATTTTCCTTGTTATTTTTTTCCTTCTCAAAGAGACCTAAATTGTTTTTAAAATTTGAGGGTTCTTTCTCCATTCAAAGAAATGTTTCTTTCCAAGAAATTGTCATCAAGGTCATATCTCCATCTTTGTGAAATATATATAAGACCAAGTATTTATAAATATTGATCAATTTATTCATGTTGACCCTTTTTTGTTATGGTTATATCATCCAAATTATGAGAATAAATCACACTTCCTTTTCTTCCCTTACCAATGTTGAAGTTGACATTAATGAATTCGGTCTCTCTCAAATATTCCAAATCTAGTAGCCTGCTGGTAAAAAAATAAGGCAGTAAGAATGGTTTACCAGTGAAGCGATAGATCCTGATGATTGTTACCTCAGTAAGGATATACCAATCCCCTTCTTTGGCCTTCTCTACACACAACAATTCCTTAGCTAAAGGTGGGATTTTAGGGCATTGGCCATACATAATATTTAGGGCTAGCCCTAAAAATTCCATGTTGAATTTGTAATAGGAATATGTGTTCATCAAATGGCTAGTCCATTGATATATTGGTATAGCGTCCCCATTATCATTTTTATCTGTTACTAGGATCCAAGGCATCATTTGCCTTATGGTGTTGAAGAACATCCATATCAAGTTTGAACAATACTGGAAGAAGGGACCTCTGAATCTCTTTTCGTGATGACCAGTTGTTCATGTATCCTTTTGGAGAGGTAAGCCAACCAATAAAAATAAATTGGTTTGATACCCTCATCTTCTACGAAAGCCTTGTACATTTTTTTATTATATATTCAATAAAGAGTGGTTATCTGCCAATCCCTCACATATCGGTTGGAATCTAAATGCTCTAGACATGCTAACATGGTGAAGATTTCTCGATAAGAAAAATGTTCAATTTAAATTGGGGCTTTGGGAAAAATGCTTCTAGACTTTATTTTTTTGAATTGGCTATAAACCCACTTCCTAAAAGGTTCACCTTCATGAGCACACCCTTGCAATGAGTAGTATTTGTCTTGGGGTGATGGGTTGAAGGGTTTAGGGCTCACAAGAGGGTCTATGCCTATGGAAAAAAGATCTCAATAGGCTTTAGTAGTTATACTGAAGAGGATTTTACCCTTATCTATTTTTACTACTTTTGTTTTAGAATCATAATTTGGGGTAATGGTGAGCTAAATCGTATATATAAAATGATAAATTTTTTTTTACAGTGATAATACCTTGAAATGAAATTGGTAGCCCTTCAAAGTAGTTTTAGTCCTTTTCCATATCATTTTAGTATCTACCACTACCTATACTTTATCCACATAGCACTCTAGTTCATCGCTGTCCTACTGAACAATTTACCGAGCTACTTTTAGTGCCATTTTTGAGAAAACTTATTGAAAATCTGCTCTTTTGTTACTTGGTAGCTTCATATCACCACTTTGTTATCTCCTTCCAATAACTTAAAATTGTTTATGAAATGAGCAACAACTAAATTTTAAGTATCTGCATGCATTCCTTTTTCCATTAATGCAAAATATGAGATACTACCCATTGCATGCTTTACAATTCAAAATATGAATAATTTGGTGGTAAAAATTATCGCTCCATTCACTGATTGGTTGTGGTGTAGCACATGTTATAGCCCATGATGCATAGTCTTATTTTCTTTGAGTGCAGCATGGAACATAGCATAGGAGAGAGCACATTTTATCTTTGACTACCTTTACCCCCGACCAATGACATGTTGTGAGTCATTGCATTGTTTTTATTTTTTTATTTTTGTACAAAATACTTAAAAGAAAAGGTATAGTACAAATATATAAATATGTTACATGAAAAAAACTCCTACTCAAATTAAAGCTTTAAATGGTATCCATTAACAAAAATCAACTGAATTGTCCCTTCTAGATCTTGAAGTTAGAAAGAATTGTTCTCCTTGACCTCAACCACTCTGAAAGGACCATCCTAGAAGGAATTGAACTTTTTGTGATTGCCTGGTTTGGCTCTCTACACATTCCACCTTAGGAATGAGTCTCTCACTTTGACTTTTCTAAGTTTGGCTTTCTTGTCAAACCATATTTTTGTGTCAAATGAGTGTTTTTGGAAATTATCATATGCTTGAGTCATTTTTCCTCTAGCTAAAGGAGATGCATCAACCTGGTATCCATTGGATTCTGGTTTGACTCTTCCTCTTGGTTTTCCAACTTTAAAGCTGGTATCTCCAAATGAGTAGAAAGGACAAATTATTTCCCATACACCAATGAATACAGGGTAGTTTGAATAGACTTCTTAATAGTAATCATGTCTACCCATATAGATTGCTCTAAAAGGAGATGCTGACTCCTTTTATTATATTCTAGTGATATCTTTAGAATCATGAGAAAATTTATGCTTGTGGACTTAGCTAATTCATTCCCTTAAGGGTAGTAGTTAGAGGAGTTCTGTAAACTTATACCAAATTTGCTTGCAAACTCAATGTATTTAGTTCCTATAAAAGTTGGACCATTGTCACTTACTATAGCTTTAGGGATACCATACATCATGATCAAGCTCTCCATGAATTCAATTACCACTTCCTGGTTTGATTTCTTGGTGGAAATGGATTCAATCCATCTGGTATGATAATTTGTAGCATTATAATTGCTTTATATTCCATAAAATTATAATATCATGATGCAAAGGAGTTTTCTTTGAGGTAATATGGTTGAAACAAATTCTAGAAAGTATAGGTGTACCATAAAGTAAAGCAACAACCATGTATTGTGATAATCAAGGTATGTTGAAAATTGTTTGTAATCTAGTATTCCATGAGTAAACCAAACACAATGACATGTAGTGCCACTTAAAATGATAAAATGTTCAACAATACAATATTTAGCTCAAACTTTATCCTACTCAAGAACAACATGCACACATTTATACCAGGCCTTTTGGATTAATTAAAATTGAAGCATTTAAAAATTTAATCTCCAAGAAACTCAAAAACTATGGTGTAATAAAGGGAGGAATGTTAGGAATTGTTACCATCATAGTTACCATTATTGTAAGTTGAGTGAAACCCCCCAACACAAGGTCCATGAGACCATTAGTGCTTAAGGGTAGTTGTAGGATTCTTATGGTTTGTTATGGCATGTATAGATAAAACATTGAATTTAAATATATTTCATCCATAATGTAATATCATTGAAGCATTTGAGCATTGGTAGTATCATTAACAACATATAACTACCCTCATTCTAGCTTCATTCTCTAGGATAACAACCTAATGATGATGATGTATCACCTTTTTAAATACTTTAATGTAGTTCTAAAATATCAGATATAGATTTCATTTTATATTTAATACTAATTGTAAAAGTGGTGTTATTCCTTGACTCATTTATAGACAAGAGAGAAATTTGTGAAGTAGTTGATCAAACAAGAAACACGAATAACTAGACATGGGTAAATGCTTAATATGATAAAATAATAGTTTAATGTTAACTTTGAGCATGAATTTTGATCTAATAATTGAGATTTTAAAGTTTAGTTAGTATTTAAAATTAAAATAAATAGATTTTTCTAAAAATTCACTTAATGGTCTTCTCTAAGGTATACTATAACTTATTATTTATAGCTCTGGGAACTCCTTCAATTTTATTCTTCCTCCTAGAGTGTGTGGTGATTATTAGAAGCTCTGAGAACTCATTCAATTTTATTATTACTCTTGATTCTATATTTCCTAATCTGTGCTTCGATCCCCAAAGCTTCTGCTTCCCAATGCATAGGTGCCATATTCCTATATGGGCTCTGTTGAGTACACCTAATTTCAATTCCTTGTTTTAGATTATCCATCACCTTGTTAACTAGATTTGGCTCTAGATTTTTTGATGCATCATCATGTGCTACCTCAAGCTAGACACACTAGAGTTGGATGCTCTCACTAAGTCTATACTCGATGAAAGGGGATATCTTCCTTTCATCGGTATTTTTTTTGGTAATGACTATGATATAACTATGGGGTTCCTCTATAGCTGGGATGGAGGAAAGGTGATTATTTATGGCAGAGAATACGTCATGGACACCTAGATCCTTATGGATATTATGGGACAACCTCTAACCAAAATATCCATGAGGAGGGAGAAGCACAACTGGGAGCTGGAGATCAAATGATTTCTTGATAAAAGTTGGATGCTCAAGTTGGCCAAAATTGGTACTGATCTAACCTACTGTCTCCTTGGAATATAGTTATGATGCTCACCATGCAATACATTATAGTTTATTACCATGATAAAACCCTATCTAGCTTCCATCTAGCATTTTTCAACCATTTTAGGGATATTAATATCATCAACGCTCCCGAATTCCTTTTTTGCTCTATGAACTATTCCATTGAGACCTGTAGGAAAAAGAAAAATTCCATGTTTTTTTCCCACCAAGGCTTATACAAAATTATCTATAGTCATTTATTGATTCATTATCCTGAATGTTCTTTTCCCGAACCTAATTCCCCCATGGACCCTCCTCAAGACAACTCTAGCTTCTCCAAGGTCATCCCTAAGGATGACATTTCCATGAGCCCTAGGTCAACCCCATTTTCAAGGAAAGGAAAGTTGGTGGGCTTAGACAAGGATGTAGAGGATCCCATGGGAAATAAGGTGAAGACTAATGAACCCATTAGTGCTACCAGATTATTTGCTCACCTCAGAAGGAAGATGTTTCAGAGCCAACACAAGATTCAGAAGGTGGTGTCTAAAAATGATGGTGACGACCACACATTTTTGATGCTTCAAAAACTCATAATAAAAATGATTTCTACAACAATTTATTGGTCTGAGGATATTTTTTCCACCCTTAAGGAAATGTGGAATGCTCTAAACTTACTATTATTTCATGAAGCTTTCTCTACCATAACCACGAACGAACCTAAGGATTCTTATGAACCTAAGGTGGCTAGGAAAATAGTGGAGAAAGCGATGAAGTAAGCGGTGAAGGATGGTAGTAAGGACCTTGCTTAGATGACATATTTTGGGGTAAATCTGAGGATGTGGTTGTGATCATTCTCTAGGCTAAATTTTGGGGGGCCTTGGTAACTGTGTTTGGTTGGCTGGTGTTCTTTTTTTTTACCTTGCAGGATGGTGGTCTCTTTTTTTAATGTTTTCCTCTTCACAACATTCCATAATGTTGGTTTTGTAACAAGGTTTTGGGATTCCTTTCAAAACCTGATTTAATGCAATTTATTTACTTATAAAAAAAAAATATTACTTATAGATGAAGTGGAACAAAGGAAAGAAAAAATTCATGAGAATAAGAACTAATTAAAGTAGGATTAAAATACATACATGAAATGTATTTTAGGATACAAATCAAAATTGTATTTCCATGGAGTAATATTACATATTTATAGGCATTACAAATTACTTTTACAAACCATGTGCAGTCATCAAGTACATTAACTGAGACAACTACCACCATTATTGAAGATGGCTAAAAGGATCTAGAATGGTGGTTTATAAAACATGTGTTTTATAGCTAACCATATACTCTCAAATTTTGTAATATAAATATATCTCTCTCCTATCAATATCCCTTGTGGCTCAGATACCACTATTAGCTTTTGATGCTTAATACTTAAAAAATAACCATAAGATCCCAAATAAATATGCAGTATGAAATACATGATAATGAAAATATTTTAATCATATAAAACACATAAATAACTTCTGCAACAACTCATAAAATAACCATTAACAAATGCTCACAAAAATAGTATCTTGATATAGAATAAATATCTCAAATACATCATACTTCCACACACTCTCATTTTACATGGTGTCACATACACACATACATATAGACATATATGCAATACTCTTGGCCTTCACTCTTCTTGAGACTCTTCACTTTCCTACTTTAAGGACACATGTGCACTATTACATAATGGACACTTTTGCACATCTACACTCAACACACTTGCACACTTAACTACATGATACTCGTGCATTTCCTGCACATTATTACATTACATAAAATATTTAATCACACTCTAATCTAAGGCACACTCCTAATCTAAATATGTACCCAAGGTGGTATATTAGCATATACCAAATAATGTAATATACTCTAAAATTTTAGGTAGTGGTATGGTAGTGATGGCATATATTTTGTTAGGATGTACCTCAATGCCCTGCCTAAACATGATGAAGCCTAATTATCTATCAGATGTGTCTTCAAATATGTATTTGGAGGGTTTGAGGTGAACCTTATATTCTCATTTTCATTCAAAATTTTTATGGATCACTTAATATGATATTCTAATTTCATGTATCACTTAATATATCATCCATATAGACTTCAATGATATTATGCATCATATCATGGAAGATGTATTTCATTGCATGTTGATAGATTGTATCAACATTTTTTAGACCAAAGAGCATGACCTCATAGCAAACGATACCACAAGTAGTAATGAGCATTATTTTAGCTTGGTTTTCTAGTGCAATTTATATTTTATTGTACCCAAAATATTTATCCATTAAGGATAATTTTCTACATCCATCAATGAATTCTACAATCATATCTATGCTAGATAGAGAAAATTTTTCTTTAGGACAAGTTTTTTTGATGTCTCAAAAGTCTATGTAAAATTGCACAACACCTTCCTTTTTGGCTATAGGTACTATGTTGGAGATATAATCAGAATAATATATTGCTTTAATGAATTTGACCTCCAAAATATTTTGGAGTTCCTCTTTAACATGTAAAGCAATTTTAGGGTGCATCTTATTTAAATTTTCTTTATCAATTTGGTTTCTAGACTGACTACCAAGTGATGGAATACTAAGGATGGGTCTAATAAAAACATGTTTGCTTAAGACCATGCAAAGATATCAATGAATTTTATTACGAGTTTTATGTACTTTTTATGTTCTTCTAAAGCTAGGACCATTCCCAAGTTTATGATTCTTGGATTGTCTTCAGAGGCTATGTTGATGTCAATGGTTTATTCTATTAGGATATGAGACTCATCTTCATGTTGGGAAGGGGAAGGCAATACCCTTAGGTTTTCAAGCTTTTTAGAATATAAAGTCAACTACTTAGTGATGAATAACTATGATGGGTGTGTGATTAATGGATGAAACCCTTCAATAGGAATATTTTTCTAATGAGGAAAATTGTTATGATTATCCTGAGAAGGGTTGTGTGGTGAAACTTTCACCTTATAATAATTTATGTCAAATATTGATAAAATATTTTCTATTGATTATGATATCATTGGAGGGAGGATTGTGCTATTCTTAATATTAAGGGTATTATTGGCACTTTTTTGAGTTCCAATAATATCCAGGTAGACAATGCTTAGGATTATATTTTATGCATATTTTAAGGATAGGTCAAAAAGGGGAAATGTTTGCTATGCTCCTCCTCATCTCAATATAAACCTTATGTTAGGGTGACCTCTTTCTAGGGTTCAAGTGAGAAAAAGAAAACCTCCTCATCATTGCTACTTTCTGGATAAGGATAAGATGTTCTTCCATTACAATTAGGTATGTACCCTAATACCCAATGTCTAGGTCATGCTTCAAAGTATAGAGGCTCTTTAATGCCTTGTTCATGAGGTCCTAAGCCTTTCCCATAATAACCAAAGTTGCAAAGGATTTTCATAGGTATGGGGTTAAAAATCAATAGATATAAGGAGGTATAATTTTGTTTTGTTGGATGTGGATTGCTTCCATGCATTCTGTCTTCATTGGTTGTTTTAGCAAAAATGAGGGTACGACTTCCAATATTTAACACCATTACTATTCTTGAAGGTAGCCCTAAGGTTTAAGGTGAAGGAAGTAGCCTAACTAATTCTAATGTTATAAACTCATGTTGTTGATTGTTGAGATTTATATAATTTATGGCTTGTGTCTTAACTTTCTCTTTACCCTTTATTGAGGTTTGGCTACTTGTCCCAACTTCTTGTCTATCCTTTGTCAATTTAGGTGGAAATTTTTTTAATAAATCATTGATAAAAGAGAAAGAAACATTTAAAGAATGCAAAATATGATCCTTAGGATTTTTTTCGTGTGTGGGTTAACAATAAGCAAAAGGATCTTTGTAGATCATAATGCTATACAATTTTCTCGATATTCAAACTTTACACACTAGTGATAGGTCAAGGGGATTTTTTACATAGTATGAATTCAAGGATGTCCTAAGAGGATGTTATAACTTAAATCATAGGGAAACACATAAAATTTTTGAGTATGCAATTCCCTTAGAAACTCATGTGTTGGACATTTTGAGTAGATGAGTTGTCATTGATGTCAAGAGTGAGTGGTCATTGATGTCAAGCTTTCAGCACTAGTCAATGGTAGTTTTAGTGGGCAGCATTAGTTTCAGGTTCTCCAATAAGTGCAAAAGGATATTCACCTTCAGTTGATCAAGACCCGATTCCAGACAATCAAATGAGGTCCAAAGGGCAAAGAAGAGGCCCAAGAAAATAATATTATAATAGTTTATTATAATATTAAAAAGGAAATTTAAATTAATTATAAAGTAATTAATATAATTTTATTATAAATTAATTTATTAATTAATTTAATTAACTTTCATGTTACTTAAGTTAATTTTAATTTAATTTTATTAATTTAATAAACCCTAAAAAGGGGTTATAAAGCTAAGTTTATAAATCAAATTTTAAAATTCGATTTGAGCGCCAACGTGTTATGGCAATAAGGCATCGTGTATAAATAAAGGTAAAACCTTTGCCTTAGAACTCCCTATGCTTTATTTCGAATGCCTATGCTCTAGATTGTGCGCAGAAAGGACACAAAAAAATTTGTGTTGAAAAGTATCCAACGACAGAAGAACGAATAAATAGGAGCAAGGCTCCTCTCACCCTACACAGGCACCACATAGTGCAGTTGGTGACGGCGGAAGGTGTTAAGACGTGTTGTTGGTATGAAGGACGCGGTTCGAATCCTGCGGGGTTCATATTTTGCAAGGAAGGAAGGTCTTCATTTTGTGAACAATGCCTAACATAGGGAACAAAGGGAGGCTAGCACCTTCCCCTCCCCATGGGAGTGCCTAGCCCACATGGTGGGCTAGCGCCTTGGTAAGGCACTCGGTGGAAAGGTCTCTTGTTTGAAATCCATCGAGGCCTTTTTGTGGTTGAGACAAAGGTATGCGCTGATGTTGTTATGTTGATTGCTTAATTTGGGATGTGCTAAGGTTTAAGGAAAATAAGAATATTTTTATGTGCATAAGGTTGAAAAATAAATGATTTGATGGTTTATAAGATTTAATTTTACCTAAATTTATATTGGTTATTAAGTGTTCTGAGGGAGATAAAAGGGTAGGAAATTATTATTTCTGAAGGATTATTTTTTGAAAGATTGATTTATTAAATTGGAGATTATAAGGAAGCAATTTGAGTGATTATTTTTATGTGTGATTTGATGATTGCTAATTTCAAGGAGTAATAAGGTGTATTGGGATTGATTATTTTTGTGTTTGAGAAATATTTTGAAAGAAAGTGTGATATTTTGTCATCTAATCATTAAAATTAGCAAAGAAGGAAATTGTGATTAAGATAGGTTTTCTAAGGGCACTTCTACATCAAAAAAAGGTATGGGCACATCTTCCTAGTGAGTGGTTGTTTAATGTTGTGAATGAAAAGTTGGAGTGAAAAGGATTGTTTGGTAACCATTGTTGATTGTTTTTTGAATTAATTCTTCAAGGTTTTCTAGAATAAATATTTGTTGATAAAACCTTATTTTATAAGAATTGTTGTTGAAGTGATTAGTTGAGTGAATAACTTGAACTAGGGTTTGCCAAGATCATGAGTATCATTGTTATGTGAATATTATTTTATAAGCATTGTTGTTGAAGTGATTAGTTGAGTGAAGAACATGAACTAGGGTTTGCAAAGATCATGAGTATCATTGTTATGTGAGATTGGTTGATAAGAATTGTTGGAAACATTTGAGTGAATATTCATAAGTTGGGACTAGGGTTTGTGAGCAATAATTATTTCATTGAGTGATTGGTTAAGTAAATTTGGTTGAGCCTAGTCAAGTGGATGTGTTGAAGTGATAGTTCAAGTTCTATGAAACAAATTGTTCTATATTCTAAATTGAATTGAGGAAAATATTGAGTGTTGGTGAATGTGAAGTATATTGAGTCTCTAAATTTCTCTTTATGTTTCTATGGGATTGGATAATTTCTAGTAAGGACTTGTTGAGCATATTTGAGGTAAGTCTTAGAGAAGACTTATGGGCAGATTTTTGTGAGCTTTTGTGGAAGCTTACCATGCAGATTTGAGGACAAATATTGAGAGCCGATTTGGACAAGTTATAGTAAGGACTTGTTGAGAAAATTTGGACAACTTCTAGAGAGGACTTGTGGGTAGATTAGTGTGAGATTTTGTGGAAGCTTACAAGGTATATTTGAGACAACTCTTTGATAAGACTTATAAGCAGAATTTATTGATTGATTTTTTCAAACCTTGAGTTAATATTTGGGGTAGATCTAGCAATTTTGATTTATGATTGGATCAAGATTTGTGTTAAGGATTGAGGATAGATATTGAGGATAGATTTGTGCTAGAATGAAGGACTATGTTTAGTGCAAATATAAGGATAAATATTGAGGATATATTTATGCTAGATCGAAGGACAATGTTTAGTGCAGATCAGAGGATAGAGTTTGGTATAAATTTGAGGATAGGTTTGTGCCAGACCATAGATAGAGATTGAGAAAATTTGTGCTAGATCGAAGGACAGTGTTTAGTACATATCAAAAGATAGAGTTTGTGCTAGAATGAAGGATTGTGTTTAGTACAGATTTGAGATAGAGTTTTGGAGGTGATAGAGTATAGAGGATGATAGTATCCAATGGATAGAGATCCATTAGCCAGGGTAGTGAGGACATGTGTCTTCAATGGATAGAGATCCATTAGCAAGAGTAGTGGGGCAGTAGTTCTTCTAGAAGATCACTAGTCAGAGGTAAGGAGAAATGAGTTCTCCTATGGATAGATATCCATGAACTTGATTAGGAGATTGGTGTCTCCTTTGGATAGATATCCATAAACATTGTAATAGGAAAAGGATTCCCAAGATATTTATTGAGAAAATTTTAGTGAAATATTTTCTCCGTGGAGTAGCCCACATTGGGTGAACCACATTAAATTAGTGTCTCTATTGTGTATGGTGATTTGTGCATTGCTTTGATTACTGTTGTTGATATTGCAATATATACATTGCATAATATTTATTGGAAAAGAAAAGTAAAAAGTGGTCTTATACTGTTCACCCCCCTCTCAGTATAATCTTGTGTTCTTCATCATGTTGTTGATTATTGAGGTTCATATGACTTATGTCTTATGCCTTAACTTTTTATTCACCCTTTATTGAGGCTTGGATACTTGTCCCAACTTCTTGTATATCATTTATCTATTAAGGTGGAATAAGTTTAAGGAATCATTGATAAAAGAAACATAAAAATTTAAGGAAGGTTAAAGGTGATCCTTAGTTTTTATTACTTGGATGACTTGACATTAAGTGAAATGATCTTTGTGAAACACAACACTATACAATTTGCCTTGATATTAAAACTTTACACATTGGTGATAGGTCAAGGGGACTACTTGCATAGCATGAATCCAAGGCTTACCTAAGAGGATGTTATAGTTTAAATCATAGGTCAACACATAGAAATGTTTAATATGCAATGCCCCACTTTTATTGGAAGGATTACACATCTACAATTTCATTCTCTTCATTGTCATAAGGTTTTAAGGAAATGTATGAATTCTCTAGATCTTATTTATCAAGCCCTAACATTTGGATCAAATTAAGGATACATACATTTATAATTGATCCATTATTGATAAGGATCCTTTTGATACATTTATCAATGATGTGGCATGTACTATATAAAGGGAGCTCTCCTAATATTAAAGGAGGAGGAAGATCATCCTTAAATATGGATATTATTGCATGGTTTATGGTAAGAGACCCTACCATGTTAGCTAAATTATCAGGGCTAACATCTTTAAGGATAATTCATTTACTTGATATTTAAATAAACTTTATCTATGACTTAGCAAAGTTTATAGTAACTCAAGTATAGGGATTTTGGCTAGGGTTTTCTCCAATAATTGTTGGATGTTGAAGGTATTTTTACCTATATCTTAGGGATTTAGAATCAAAGGTTGAAATTTAGAAGCAGATGTTTTCCTAGGCCACAAAACTAAAGGGGGATCAAAGGGTGGTTTTGACTATTGACCCTTTTCTTTAGATTATTTCCTAGTGATGACACTAATAATTTTTACCAAATTATAATATGGAGGGGGAACATTCCTATATGAAACATTAGTAGTAGCATTTTCCCATGCTTTAGAAAGGGGTCTAGAAATATTCCTAAGTCTTGGTTGGAGGAAGTTGCTTGTTCAAAGCTTCCCACCACAAGGTAACATTCATCAATGAGGTTTTGTACAAAGTTTGTAAGGGTTCTACACTTACTTTTGTGATGACCATTTGTGCAATGATAAGTACATTGTTTTTCGCCCTTGAACCATAGAAAATTTTACTTTTTAGGGTCATGTTGCCTTATGGAAGGAAAATCCATCATTTTAGCTTTCAAAAATTGTCCTAGTATGAAATATAAAGATTGGTTTAATCGAGTAAACTTCCTTTGAGCCTTATATTGGGATTTAGCTATGATAAATTTTTGTAGGGCAATAAAAATACTTGTAAGTCCAACTTTAACATTATTAATTGGGTAATATCAAGTGAATCCATCTCCCACAAAATGTTTATTTTTATTTTGTTTTTGAGTTGGAAGAAGAGGTATTTTATTCTTCTTTTTTAGTATTTATTTTCCACCTATATAAAAAGAGACATGGGTCATCTCTAGTGGTTATAAAAATTTCTTATGTAAGTTTCATATGAAGATATGCAAAAGGTCTCTTAGTGGTCAAGGAAAAGGGAGTTTTCTAAGAAATGCATGCCACTAGATTAGAAAATCATTAAAAGATTATTTTTACCTTGTTTCAATTGATATAAATCATCAACTATGTATTTTCTATAATGCAACAACAAAATATTGGATGAACATCTATGCTAAATCACCAAAACTTTTGATTGAGTGGTGAGGAAATTGAAAGTACCATTCTAGGACCTTGCCACCAAGGCTTGTAGGGAAAATTTTTAATAACAATGTCTCATCATACACAATGTCATGGCATGCAACTTGAAAGATTCAAAGGTGATCTATTAGGTCACCTTATCCTTTATACATCTAAAAATTTGGCATCACAAATTTTGGAGGATAATTTTTGTTAAATAGAGAGGGGTCTACAAGTTGATTACTGTAGTCATTATAAGATTACTTCTTTATTGTGGCTCCTTGGATAGAAGCCAAATATTGTTTGAACTTTTAATTTTCTTTAATAATTATTCTAGATTAGTGTTTATATCCTAAAACCCAAGATAAAGGATTGGTGGTGTTATGAATTGAGGTTGTGAACTAACTAAAGGATAATATTGAGAATTTAGATGGGTTGATATAAAAGAGACAACCATATTGTTAGCTATAGAATTATTTATAAAGTGGTTATTAGAAGGAATTTTGGTAAGATTTGTGAAGAAGGAATGATGCTAAAAATATTGAAATATATTAAATTAGAAGGATGAGGTATACCATAAAAGATATCATATTTTGAACCTATGGAATACTAGAAGGTTGAGAGATAGGATGATTTAGTCTAAGTGGTTCTATGTTGAGAGGCATAGATCCCTAATTTTTATATGAGGATGGGACACTACGAAATATCTCTTCTATGGTTGTGGTGATGATAGGGGGATTGGAACCTATTCCATTGAAATTATAAGGGTTTATATCTATGTAAAAAGACCCATGGAAAGGGTCCCTTTGAATCATGGGGATAGAGCTAGGCTGTTGCAAAATATCTAGGAGCGACTCCATAGAAAATCGATAAAGGGCTCTTCATCAACCATTAAGACTTTCTACATAGATTCCCTATTCCCTCTTAGGAAAGTAGCCAAGTGGTCCATAAATTTAAAGATAAATTCCCCTTGTTCATTATGAACAAGGAAAATAGTTCTAGAGGGAGGATTTTATTCTTCATCTTCCTCTTAATATATTGGGTTTTCAATTATATTTTACTTCTCTAGCAGCTTAGGCAAGGCATTCGAATCTCATGCCATTTATCGCACAATATTTTCTAGTGAAGTAAGGGGGTTTAGCCATGGTCAAGGACAAAGAGGATTCACTTTATTGAAGTTTTTGTTTCTAGAGTTGTTTAGAGAAAAAAAAGAATATGTTTTTTAAACCTTATATTCCCTTTGAAAAGCAACTTACCTTATGACTCTTGTTAACCTACCATAATATACCATCCAAAAGATAAATCCTAAGGTTTGTACATTGATTTAATCAAGGGGTAATTATCCTTCCCATAGTAGGACTAACAATTTAGTTATGTTCTTATTATCTTGATTTATTATTATTACACTAGGCAAACACATTAGGTGTTCTCAATTAAAGTGTGGTTAATTTTATTTTTATTAAGGTTAAGGCTTGGTCAAAAGGAAGGGTAGGGATATGTATGGTGTTTCATGTTGAGTTCACCAAATATGTGGGGGTACAAAAGGGGATCCTAGGAGGCACTAGATTTCATAGGTCCTCTTTCCCAAATGATCAATCCATATGTATATGGGAGGGTGATGTTGCCAACCCATTGTTCAGTTTGAGTTTTTATCTTTGGTGAGGAAAACGTTTGGGTTCAACAAGGGTAGTTTACCAATTTTTATAAATATGGTTTGATGAGTTTTTTAAGCATCTAGGGTTTTTGTTTGTATGCTAATGCAAATGCAAGTGAAGATAAAATGCATCAAATAGTCTTATATGCAATTTAGATTTTCTTGCACTATTTTCAAAAAAAATTACAAATTAGAAAAGGCCATTGCTTTTCAAAATGTAAAGAATATGTATGCAAACACAATATGGCATAATGTAAAAGATCCACATGTAAATTAGGTTCAAATGTCTAAGCAGAAATATGAAAAACTAAATAATGAATTAAAAAGGGATTTCTTTGATTTTATTTAAGTATTAATACATTTTGACAAGAAGGTGCTACTAAAACCAAACAAAGTTCATCACATAGATATACATTCAGAAAAAATATATCCTACATATTACTCTTATATTTGATGAATACTAATACTAAATCAATCAAGGAAATACAATTTTTTATTTTTCCTTTAAGGAAGGGCAAAGGAGAGATGCAAAAAATACAAGTTTAACCTAAATGCAAAACTATATGCATTTTGAATTTAATGACCAAATAAAAGAAGTCATATTTCCTTGATATAAATTTATTGAAAATTATAATTCTTTGTTTTGAGATCCTTTTAATGTGTTATCAAAAAAATAGAGCAAACACACTTGAGCATAACAACAGAGAAGAAATATTAAGGAACAAAATAACTCAGGCATTTTGTGATAAAAACCTGTTCACATATGGGGCTCGAATTTGCTTCTTTCATGACAAGTTTCCCTCTCTTTTATCTCACAAATATAATAAAACAAAAATATGACAAAGAAAAAACAACTGGAAATATATATATTTGTTTTTTAATGCAAATGCAAAACCTATGAACTTGATCCTTTTTCCTTCTTATTTTATTTTTAAATTGAATTAAAGAGATAAATTCCTTTTATGTAATAAAATCTATTCTAAAATACTTGCATGATTGAATACTTGTTCTAACAAAAGTAGAAATAATGACATTCTTTTATGATGATTAATAAGATGCCAGTTTCAAGGGTAGTCTTATGAAATGAACTAAAGATGCAAGATCTAGTGAATCACTACCTAATATTCCTATTAGTAAAAATAATGAATGTTACAAAGAGGAACAATGATAAAAAATATCCACATGCATTCACTAGCCCTTAGATTTATCAAAATTTTAAAATTTGGGATCTAAAATTCTATACCTTCATGAAGATACACATGAAAATTTTGAAAATTGAAGGTGCATCAAAATTTACCTATTTTCATATTGAAAGTAGGACAAAGATGAAATTTTGGACCTATTCTCAGAAACTATGAATAAACTACACAAACTACAAATTCACCCCAAGGTCACAAATTTTCTTGAGGATAGCAAATATGCCTCAAGACCTCAAATTCACCACAAGACAACAAATTCACCCTAGGACTACAAATTCACCATGGGACAGCAAAATTTCCCTAGGACCATAAATTTTCCATGGGACAACAAATTCACCTCAAGAACATGAATTCACCCTAGGACTGTAAATTTGGCATAAACCCACAAGTATGTTGTAAAGCAACAAAATAGAAAACAAAAACCTACAAATTCACTACAAACCTTCAAATCCACGAGAAACCTATAAAATAGAAAAATAATACCTACAACTATAAAGAAACAAAAAAAATTGAAATATGTTTGGGGCTTGTTTGTCCAATATAGAACAATAAATTAACTTGATCCAAGGATCAAGCCCCAAAGTTACCACTTAAGGTTTTGAAATAAATAAGATCAAAATTGCCTAAATACAAAATCTTATAATTGAAAGTATAAAGTTATAAGAAATAAATGGAAAAAGAATACAAATTCTAAGTTTTGATCTATAGTTGTTGAATATTCCGGTATGAATGATGAGGACAACAAATGAAACACTAGGGTTTAGGATCCTTAGTTAGGCTAGGTCTTAGGGCTTAGTCAATATTTAAATAAAATATTTAATGTAAGTGAGACTTGGTGCTCACGTAGTTTAGTTTACCGCCTTCTAGATTAGGTGAGTTGGATTGATATTAATCAATCCCAAATAATCTCCTTTGGATGCGAGCCGACATTCTCCATTTGGGAGTTCATTGCTCCTTCGTAGGTATTTGGTTTGTAAATTTTGGGCCTATATTAAGCCCTTCATTTTAATTTAAAGGAATATGATGGTTTATACCACAATAGTGGTATCAGAGCGAAGGCAAATTTTTGAGGTTTTGGGTCATTTTTGACCTCCTTAGTCCTGTTTTGGGTTATTTACGACCCATTTACATCCATGTTTTTGTGAAGTTATCTTTCATTTTGCTGCCTCATTTGCCTTGGTGGTTTTGTTGCTTTAATTTGGGGTCCATTTGGGTTTCGTTTTCAACCTGCTGTACAAAATATGATTTGCTGCAGACAAAAAGATAATGCTGCATTTTGTTGCTACCAAAAAAAAAAGTTGTGATTTAGCATCTTGCAAATTTTGATTTAAAAAAAAAAAATTAAAAATTGAAAGGCGTTAATAAAAAAAAAGTGTTTGTATTGCAAGGCTTGAACACAAGTTCAGGCACGCGCATGCAGTAGGGCTGAGGATTCTAACCTCGATGCCTGTGCCAATATTTAGCTATCGATTAGTTGACAACCACCGACGACAGGAGGTCATCATATCGACCATCGATGGGCGAAGGCCTTCGAGATTACAAAATCCTAGGCCACATTTTGGCCCAGAATGTGCCCAAAACTACCACTCTTCTGTCGCATTTGATGCAGAGCTTGGTAGTCCATGCTAGCCGAAGCCCTTCCATTGATGAATTTCTCATGCATTAGGCATTATATCCTCGCAGTTTGACGAAATCAAGTTTGGGGAGCCATGTTCTGGTCATTCATAGTGACTATTAGGAGGAACATCATTTCCTATGTTACGTCGACCAAGATCCATAAAATTGAGTCATTGATCGATGATTCCTATTACCGATTTGCACAAATTTTGATGCAGTATTTTTGTGCAACCGTTTCAGCATTCTTATCTTCAGTGGTGTGTTGGACAAACTTTTGACATGTTTTATATCCTATGTGGCAATTGTGGTTGTCCTTTTGTGTTGCTCGCGTACATTGGGTTTCTAATGAGTATCCCACATTCCTTGTGAGAAGGGTTTAATTACCATTTAAAGGGTTTAACACCTTTGTGATAAGGAAGCCAACGCACTCTGGCTAAGAATTTTGTGGGAAAAAAAGCATTGTTGGTGGCCAAATTATTAAATTGGCCCATTTTCCAAAGATATTTGCATGTGCTTGTCAGTTAGTGGACTTGTGGATAGTCAACTCTTGTTGACTAGTCAAAAGCAATTTTTTGCTATAAAATTATTGTAAAAGGGGATAAAATGATTTTTTTTTTTGAAAAAATTGAAAAAAACTTGTATTAAAACAAAGATCAGTTACAATTGGGAGTAGACACATCCCAGCCGAAAACAATGAAAGCACATGATTACAAGAGAAGAGGAAGATTTGCAATGGAGCCAAATCTCTTGAACCAATACCAAGCTAGCTGAGGGAGCCGATTGGTCTGTTACAACAACTTGTCGCGAAATCGCGCAGCAAACACCAACTTCACCTTTGGCCGCGAAAAAGCTACAAGTCACGAAATCGCGACACAAGACTCCTCTGACCGCAAAAAGTCAACCTGTCATGAAATCGCGACAACAATCCTCCCTTGGCCGCGATGGAGCAACATGTCACGAAATCATGACACCTTTCCACCTTTGGCCGTGATGGAGCAACATGTCACGAAATCATGACAACTTTCCTCTCTTGGCCGTGATGAAGCAACATGTCGTGATATCGTGACAACTTTCCTCCAACGGCCGCGACGGCGCAACACGTCACGAAATCGTGACAACTTTCCTCCAGTGGCCGCGATGGCGCAACATGTCACGATATCATGACAACTTTCCTCCCTTGGCCGCGACGACGCAACATGTCACGATATCGCGACCAATTCCTCCAGCGGTCATGATGGCGCAACATGTCACGATATCATGACAACTTTCCTCCCTTGGCCACAATGATGCAACATGTCGCGATATCGTGACAACTTTCCCACAGCGGCATGACGACGTAACATGTCGCGATATCACGACAACTTTTCTCCAAGCGACGGCAACATGTCACGATATCGTGACAACTTTCCTCCAGCCGCGATGCGCAACATGTCGTGATATCGTGACAACTTTCCCAAAGCCATGACGAGCAACATGTCATGATATCATGACAACTTTTCCCAGCGCGACGACGCAACATGTCACGATATCGTGACAACTTTCCTCCAGCGATCGTGACGACGCAACATGTCACGATATCATGACAACTTTCCTCCAACGACCGCGATGGTGCAACATGTCACGATATCATGACAACTTTCCTCCAACGATCGCGATGGCGCAACATGTCACGATATCATGACAACTTTCCTCCAACGGCCGCGACGGTGCAACATGTCGCGATATCACGACAACTTACCTCCAATGGCCGCGATGGCGCAATAGGTCATGAAATCATGACAAAAACCACCCTTAGCTTTTTCTTTGATCATTGTCTCAAGGATCTTTCAAGGCCCTGCCTAATCACCTCATCTTCAATAGGCATGTCACTGTGCAACTGCACCCCTACCTCTTTCTCAAGACCCATCTTAGCCAAGAAATCGACCGCTTTGTTTAAATCTCTGCTCACATAAACTGGAATCACATCATCTAATTCCCTCCATAATTCCTTGATTTGAGAGACCAGAATCCTCAACCTCCAAGCTTTCAATGCAAAGTTCCTCATGCAGTCTAGAGCTCCAACCAGAATTTGAGAATCATATTCAAGAATTATCCTCCTGTGGCCCTGAGTAACTGCCCAAATAGAAGCAGATTTGATAGCAATGGCTTCTGCTTCATTATTTGTGGCTCTACCCAAGCCCTGTAGTTCCCAATAGAGCACTGATCCCTCATGATTTGGCAGACCATGCCAATTTCGGCACTACCCGGATTGCCCTTTGCAGCACCATCAATATTGATTTTAATCCAGCCTTCTAGGGGTGGTTTCCAACTGGCTCTGTCCTGTCCCTCTTGCTTTTCAACTCCCTCTTCCATTGGCCCAGGACCAACCTGAGTTTCCTCTTTAGCGTAGACGGCAACAGTTTCTGTGACTTTGCTCCAGATGACCTGCCAAACTCCATCTAGCGAGGAAAAGGTTTCTCTAAAAATTCTAGCATTTCTCTCCAACCACACTTGCCACCAAATGAAGTATAAGCCAAGCTCCCACCCAATTTGAAGAGCTTTGGATTTAAATCTACCCCGCTTCCATCTTTCCCAAATATTAGACCGATTCATGTCACCATTAACCTAGATTTTATAGTGAGAGAACCATCGCTTCCAAATCTGACGCGTGAAAGGGCACTCAAACATCAGGTGATCAGCTGTTTCCTCGTTCTTGTGGCATAAAACACATTGAGAAGGGCCGATGATTCCTCTACATCTGAGATTGTCAAAAGTGAGAATACCATTGTGCATAAACTGCCAGGCAAAAAAGTTTACTTTCGGCCAGCCCTTGGGGTGCCAAATCTTTCTCCAATCCTCAACCGGATAAGAATGGGGGGGAGGCTCTGGGAGGATCTTGTCATATCCATCCTTCACTGTATAAACACCAAGGCTCCCATAGCCCCAAGCTAATTCATCCTCCTCGTCTCTCCCTGTGAGAAACCTTTCTATCAAGATTTTGGTCAAGATGGGTGCCAACTCCGGGGGGATTGGAATTGGCCACTCCTCCAACCTCTTAAACTTCTTAAACTTATACTCCCCTAGCTGAGTAGTGTTGAAATAACTTTCAATTTGGACCCAACCCTTGGTTTCTATGGCAGATTTTATTGGAAGTAACTCGGGGAATTCAACAATGATGGGTGGGTACTGATCCCATGAATCGGTCCAAAAACGAGCCTTCTCCCCTCTCCCCACTTTCCAAAACAATTGGTCTTTAATAACCTGAGATCCTAGCTTGAGAGCCTGCCACACTAAGGATCCAGTACCATCCAGAGGGAAACGGCCCACCTCATTGGGGTTAACTTGACCCAAATATTTACTAGTTAGGATTCTACTGAATAAGGAAGTTGGTTGGGAAATCCACCTCCAGTACAACTTTCCAGCCAAGGCTTGATTATTTAACTTGGATCCTCTCAGTCCCAGCCCACCTTTTACCTTGGGCTGGGTGACTTTATCCCAGCCCACTAAGGCCCACTTTCTCTCTCCCTTAGCTCCTTCCCACAAAAACTTCCTAGCCATCCTGTCCAACTCTTTCCATATTGTAAGCGGGGCAGCCAGGATAGAAAATTTGTAGATTGGCATGGCTTGAATGACTGACTGTAAGAACGTTAATCTGCCACCATAACTTAACCACTTGTGAGACCAGTGATTAATTCTGTCCTTGATACACTCCAGCAAATTCCTCCAAGTGTCTAATTTTAGCTTCTTGAAGTGCAAGGGGATCCCCAAGTAAACCACAGGGAGAGAAGTCCTAGTGAATCCCAGGATTTCTAAAATTCTGTTCTGAAGCCTTTGCTCCAGATTAAAAAAGACCACTTTGGATTTCTTGTCATTAATGACCTGTTGAGTAGCCCTGAGATAGACATTAAGAGTATCCCTAATCGTTCTTGCTTCCCTGATGCTGGCCACTCCCATCAAACCAGTGTCATCCACAAACTGCAGGTGCGATAAAACTTCATCCCCCACCCTAATACCCAATAATCTGCCTTGCTGTCTTCTCCTCAAGAAAAGTCTGCCAAGACCTTCAGCCAGAATGAGAAAAAGATAAGGGGAACAGGGATCCCCCTGGCGCAGACCCCGAGAAGCTCCAAAAGGTTGCGAAGGAAGGCCCTTGATAAGCACAGAGTAAGTCGGGGAAGAGACACAACTCATGATCCACTCAATCCAGCCCTGAGAGAAGCCGAAGGCTGCCATCATTTTAGCCAGGAAACTCCATTCAACCCTGTCATAAGCCTTTGACATGTCCAATTTAATGAACATCCCTTTATTACCAGAAGTGTGCATTGAATGGATTGCTTCCTGGGCCACAACCACCCCATCCAGAATCTGTCGTCCCTCAACAAAGCCCCCTTGCTCAGAGGAGATAATGTTGTGAAGAAGAGGTTTTAGGCGCTCAGCCATTACCTTTGTGATTATTTTGTACAACACATTACATAAGGCAATAGGCCTATAATCTGAAATATGAACCCCCTCCTCCCCTTTTGGAATCAAGGTAATGAACGTGTGGTTTATAGCTTTAAGCATTCTCTTATTTTCTCTAGGACTCTTCAACAACAACCCTTACATCTTCCTCTAAGCAGTCCCAGAAAGCCCGAAAGAACTCAATTGGGAAGCCATCTCGGACCAGGAGTTTTACCAGTGCTCATTCCAAAGACCACAGTTTTCAATTCATCCCTATCAATGGGTTTGAGGAGGGCCTGATTTTCATCCTCCGAAATAATAGCAGGTATGACAGAAATAACTTCATTTTGGGCCTCTACATCTTGAACCACACTTTCCTTAAAAATCTTAGAAAAATAATCCATAGCATGGGAATGTATACCTGGAAGAGTATCAAAGGAATGACCGTTCTCATCTTGAAGGACCTCCATCTTATTCATCTGTCTTCGAGCACAAGCAATCCGATGAAAGAATTTTGTATTTCTATCCCCTTCTAATAACCAGGAGGTTCTTGCTCTCTGCTTCCAATAGATCTCCTCCTGGTTGTCAATGTCCTCAACCGCTGTACGCAAGGCATCATCCTCAACTTTGAGCTGGTCAGTTATTACTCCTTCTCTGAACTATTTTTGGACCTCATCCCAGTGGGCCACCAACGGAGCTCTTTGGGCCTGGAAGTCAGTTTTATTAGAACGCCTCCAATACTTCAACTGAGTTTTGACATATTGAAGTTGTTTGTGGATTCTGAACATTGCTCTCCCATAAGCTGGGCGGCCTTCTTCCCACCACTGTGGGATTTTCTCCCGAAGTTCTTCTTTCTGAAGCCAAAAATTCTCAAATCTGAAAGGTTTGTGATGGTGCCCCATCCTAGTCCCGCCTTCCAACAGAATAGGACAGTGATCAAAAATAGGGCCTGCTAAAATCTAAAAATTGATATTCCATTTTACAAACGCCTCCTCTAAAAGCAGAAAGCGATCTAGCTTCACCTTCCTACTATGTGGCTCCCGCCTTTTATTAGTCCAAGTGAAGTTATTGCCAAGACATTTAATGTCCACTAAGTGCAAAGCCTAGACTTGAGCAATCATGAAACGGTCCCCTGGATCCAAAAGAGGTGTTCCCCCTTCCCGGTCTCTAGAAGATAATTTAGCGTTAAAGTCCCCCGCTATAATCCAGTCTAGATCTTCCCTTGATGCTCGCATGTCATGCACAACCTTCCACTGCCGCCTCTGACCCTCTAGGTTTTGAGATCCATAAAAGTTAGTGATTAGAACGAATTTCGCAGAGACATTATTCCTAAAAAGAGAAGTGAGAACACCCCTCCAGGCAAGGTGTTCTATTGCAGACCATTCCAGAGAGTTCCACAGAGTAACAATCCCCCCTGAGGCACCTTGGGCAGCCACATCCATATGACCAGCACCCCTCCAAATTCTGTTGACTGTTTTAGACATAAGATCCAAAGACATCTTAGTCTCTTGTAAAAGCAAAAAATCAGTATTGCTATTCTCTAATAATCTTTGAACAGCAGATTGATGGGTTCTGCTGTTTAAACCCCTCACATTCCAAGATTGTATAATCATGGGTTACCCTGGGAGCAATAAGAGTCAATTGTCCTCACCGATCCTCCCATGATCAATTTGTCTCCCTGGGCGCTAGCGCCTCCTTATTGGATCTTCTACCTGCTCCCCGAGAATTGCTATTTTTTGATCTTTTTTCTACCTGGGTTATCCCCAAAGATGGCCTTTCCCTGTTCTTCTCTCGCTATCCCCATGCGAACATCCCGAGATACTGTCTCGCTCCCCGGTTATGGACTACTAAGGCACCGTAACACACCGGCCGTGATACCTCGGAGGGATCAACTACTCTGCCGTATGACGGGAGAAGATGAGAGGGGGAGTTGCCCGGGAACAAAAGAAGTTTCCTTGAAACCCTCCAAGCCCTCCATAGATTGATCCTCTTCATCAACCAATGACTTAAAAATCTCATACCTATTGGCAGGCCTGAGATGAGATTGCTCCTTTCCCTCCTTTTTCTTTGTCCGTATTTTTCTTCTGGGCTGTTCAAAACCCTCTCTCTCGAGCTTCCCGGCCCCGACCGGTGCTAATAGGATCTTTATTAGGTGCAGCCTTATCCTCTTTAGGCAGGTTTGGCATTCCCGAAGGGGCCTCCATATTGGCATTCATATTAATAGGACAAAAACGGGCCAAATGTCCATGCTTGTGGCAAACCCTACATCTAAAGGGTAGGGCCTCATAGTCCAGCTGTTGAATCCAGGAAAGACCTGCCAATTCAATTTCCAACTCTATCGACAAAGGCTGGCTGAGATCCATCTCCACACATATTCGAGCATACACCGCCATGCTCCCTTCAATAGTGTCTCTGGCAACACCCAGATGTCTACCAATCGAATTGCCAATCATTGCCAATACCTGCTCACCCCAGAATTCCATTGGAAGAGCATATAGTCGAATCCACACTGGGACAGCAGTAGGTTCAACACGAGGATCGAATCCTACCCTCCATGGTTGAACAAATAGCCCTGTCGGGCCATGGTTTTTCTTCTCCGACTCGAAGGCCTTATTTCTATCGGCCAGAGCCGAGAAGCTGACAATAAAATAACCATTACTAATAAACCACAATGAATACTCACCGTGGGGCTCCCAGTTCTGCGGATCCAAGAATGCAGAAAGCTCAGGGAAGGGCGAATACCCATGAACTTGCAGATTAAATCATGGTTAGCTCTATAGAGGACTGACTCTTCAACCATGCTGGGCTCAATGACGATTTTTGGCCTGGATTCGGCCTGCGGCAAACAACCATTCACACGACGTGCTGAAGACCTAGTCCCAGCAGTCGTGAAGAGCTTTTTATATGCCATATTTTGGGCTTCGGCATTCTTCGGAGGAGAATCTTCTTTAAACAAATCAGCGTAAGAACTGGTACTTCCTGGAAAAGGAGCCAGAGAAGTCCCCATTGGACCCTCCTGGGGCACCGATCGAACCTTCAGATCCACCGTACCCTAAAGACACTTCTGCAAGCCAGCAGAGGCCAGAGATTTTTCGAAAATCCAGAAACCCTAGTTCAGAGAAAAAATCGCCAGAGCTCATTTTTCTTAAAAAAAAAAAAGTGTTTGCCTTTCCTGCAAAAAATACTTTCCTAAAAACAATTTATTTGCCTTTGTTACTGAATGCACGTTATTATGTGGGATAAAATGATTTTAAACTTAGCATAAGGGGGAAATTTTATTAAATTTTTGCAAAAGTATTTATATTTGTGCCAAATTAATTGGCCCATTTTAAAATATTGTAAAATTGCATTAAACTATTATAGTTTTTGCAATTAATTGGGCAAATAGCACTTCATTTGTAAACCCCTTTTAGCATATTTTGTAAACCTCTCTTTTGTCATCCTCCTGGCATACTCCCGAGGACAAATGCTCAGGATTTGGCACAATAAATGACTGCAATCACTGCAGTCATTAGTACATTGGCTGATAAGGTCAATGTTATTACCTCTTATGGTGGTCCCAGTTAAGCCCCTGACTCTCGTGTGAAAGCAAAATGCGAAGTCAAAATTTATGATGGCTTCCATGATCCTGAGGTTCTAAATAGTTGGATCCTAAACATGGACACGTGGTTTTCCTATAGCAAAATACCAACAGATGAGCAAGTTTCCTTTGCACTCTTAAAACTTTCTGGCATAGCCAAAGTTTTGATCACGGACCGCTTCAGTAATCAGAATCCCATTGACCATTGGGATGATTTGGTGAAGACTTTGATAGACACTTTTTATCCATCAAATTATGTAGAAGATATTGAATTTTTATGGCTTCGATTGAGGTAGGGCTACAACATGAGTGTCCAAAACTACATCGGCCTATTCAACAAATTGTGAATTTTGAATGGTATTCAGGACTCTACTGTTAAGTTGATCACCAAATTCAAGAGTGGATTGTAGGAACCACTTTTTAGGGAGCTGAAATATACTCCTATCATAGATTTAAACACCATGTACAATCAAGCACAACTTGCGGAGGAGAATCTTGCTGCTCAATCAGGGGGATCTCGCTCCGTAGACTCCACCAAATCTTCTAAACAAAAGCAATCTCCATAGCAACAGACAAAGATTTCTCCAACATATTATTCTTCTTCCTCTTCTTCTAACACTTATTCTACTCCTTATTTTGATCTTAATAAATTATGTGATTATTGTAAGAAGCGAGGCCATAAATAATTTGAGTGTTTTAGGAAGAAGAATATTATTGTAGAAGCTCCACCAGAGAAAAAACAAGAAGGGTCTATTGAGGCTACGAAATAATGTCACCCTTATCTAGAGCTTCACAGGCTTAACAATCATACCTTGTTGATACACAACATGATTGAAAGAGGTCGTGACCATTTGTTTATCACATGTGCCCACTTAAAGCACAATTACTTTGTAGATTGCATAATCGACAATGGATCCCAAACAAACTTGATTTCTAGAGCCATCGTTTATCAATTGAAGCTTCCTATATAATCCCATCCTCATCCATACCCACTTGCATGGAAGGATGTGGACACCTCCTCCATGATTACAGAAATATGCACTGTGTCTTTTGCATTTGGGCCACGCTATGTGGACAAAGTCACTTGTTATGTGACTCCAATTGATTATTGTGATCTCATTCTTGGGAAACCCTATCAATTTGACAAATTGGTATAATATTATCCGTATAAAAATACCTATACAATGCATCATGAGAACAAGAAATTTTTCATCTCTTCCACGAAGTCCACATACAGTTATACAGGTCCACACCATACAACATTGGTTTTTCGTAAGCCAAAGGACACGCCAACTCCAGTTCCACAAAAGGAGGCTCCTCCTCCTCATTTTTTAACACCTCCTCCTATTGCTCTAGTTGCTCCTCCCCCTACTTCTACCGTGGACCAGGTTCTTGATTTGAAGCAGACCTTACAACCGTCACCATAACAGATTCTTCCTCAACCTCATCCACAATATTTCACTCGAATTGGACCTCCAGTCATGACCATGCGAGGCCCTCCAACATTGGCATCACTTGGAATTCTCGACATCATCAATGCCCTTGCTCATCCAACACTTGATTTTTTGCTTCTACTCCCTCTGGATCGAGTTCATCACCCTTCACCCACTACTATTATACAAGAATTGGAGTCCAATGCTTCCTTTGTGGGGAGGTATGATGAGGGCATCAAATGAAAGACTAGGGTTTAGGATCCTTAGTTAGGCTAGGTCTTAGGGCTTAGTCAATATTTAAATAAAATATTTAATGTAAGTGAGACTTGGTGCTCACGCATGTTAGTTTTCCATATTCTAGATTAGGTGAGTTGGATTGATATTAATCAATCCCAAATAATCTCCTTCGGATGTGAGCCGACATTCTCCATTTGGGAGTTCGTTGCTCCTTCGTAGGTATTTGGTTTGTAAATTTTGGGCCTATATTAAGCCCTTCATTTTAATTTAAAGGAATATGATGGCTTATACCACAACAATGAAGGCTCAAATTCCCAACTTTGGTAGCATTATCATCATATAATAATACCTCCAAAATATTCCCACAAAGATCTCTAAGACTCTTTGTAAATATCTTACTCTCCAAAGAAATCTAAATCCTATTACACACTACTCAGAATTATGCTACCAATGTAACCACAATAAGTGTTGACTATTGTTAATTATTGGTGTGTAGCCTATTTGGGATCCCAAGTGCCATGTTCATAGAGGAGAAATTATTGTGAAATCTCCACTAGGAGTGCATAGGAGGAAGATTCAATGCATGCATTACCAAGGAGGTGAATTATCTAGTTTAGCTCAGTTGAGAGTTAATTGGGAGGTGGATTGAGAAGTCAACTACCTATAATTGGTAGTTGCATGGGCTAATTAGAGGTGGATTGATGAGTCTAATCCCTCTTATTAGTAGTTGAAATAGCTTATTGTAGGTGGAATGATGAGTTAACTACTCCTAATTGGAATTTTAGGTAGGTTGCACCACTTTTGAGCTAGTCATACATGGAAATGATGGAAGTAATAGTTACTAGGAGTTGCACCAACAAAACTAGTGCTCTATCAGTGATTTGCATAGTCACCATAGTCTTGTAAATATACTATAAAAAATTTGTTGTGGGCTCACAAATTAGCCCTAGATGCCAAACATGGTCATGTTTATACCGATTGGAAAGATATTTCTAAGAGATTTCCCATAGTACCAAATTTATGACATTTTTAGTTAATTTGCTCTAATTTTGTGAAGGTCAAAGTCAATGAGTTCAAATTCACCTTGAGAGGTTAAATTAACCAAAAGGTGTCAAATTCACCCTAAGGTGTCAAATTTTCTTCAAGGGTAAAAAATAACCATGTTCATACTTGTTCAAAAGCATTTTTTGAGGGTTTTCCAATGGTACCAAATTTGTAAATTTGAAGTTGGTTTGCTTTACTTTTGTGAAGGTCAAAGTTAATGGGTTGAGTTTATAGTGTGAGGTGAAATTCACCCTAAGATGTCAAATTTTCTCCAATGTATCAAATATTTCCAAGGGTTAAATATGGTCATATTCATACTTGTTGGAAAGCTTGTTCTAAAAAAATTCTAAAGGTACCAAATTTGTGAAAGTTGGAGTTTATTTGCTTTAGTTTTGTGAAGGTCATATTTGATGGGTTGAATCCACCATGATAGGTCAAATTTACCTTGAGATGTCAAAGTCACCTTGAGGTATCAAACTCACTCCAAGGGTTAAAAATGGTTTTGTTTATATACACCAAAAAGATCTTATGAGCTTTGCAAGGATACTAGTTTTGTGAAAATTGGATAATTGGATTTAATACAATTTTGTAAATGCCACATTTGATGGTGTATCTCACATCGAAATTGAGTACAAAAAGGTGTTTTTGTCAAATTCGTAAAAATTACGATGGACAACATGTTGGGTTATCGATTTATGGGGTAAAATTAGGTGTCTACACTAGCTATTTAAGACTTTGGGATCCCTAGATCCATCATGAATCTTGACTTCACATTTGGCTTGGGGATGAGTTCTTATTTTGATATTTGGCTAGACATTAATATTTGTTACCTTATCCACCAAATTGCTAACTATGTTATCTATTGTTGATATTTGTTCTACCAAATTGGTAGTCATGGTTTGACTAGAGTATGCCAAGAAAGGTTTTTAACTAGATATGTGTTGACGAGTGTTGGGTACTATAAGAAATGCACCCCAAACTACAACAAGAACTTTTTTGTACCATATGGTAGAATAATTCTATAAGAAAAACTAAAATATTATGTTGCCATAGGATTGGACTCAAAAAATGCTTTCTAATTAATATAAATATACCAATATTTAACAAGTAATTGATGCCTCGTAATGTGAGAAAAACATAGTCTTTCCAAACAAAAGGAAAGGTGAGAGAAGGTGCTTCTGCCAAATGGAATATTCTCACAATATTCTTCAAATTATTCTATTGTTGTAAAATATTACATGATTCACCTTTGTTTCCATAGTGGCTAATGCATCTAAATAGATGACATACAAGGGCATTATGATGCTCACCCACAATTCATGTGGGATAAGTGAATTAAATATTCTTTGGTGTTATATATAATTACATGTGTCTTGTCATTTCACTTATAATTAAAAACAATAAAAGAAAATATGTATGGCTTTAAGCATCGCCCCCATGCTTCATGTGGGATTATAAAAATGAGACTTAAGATTAATGTGGAAGTGGTTTCCTTAAGACAAGAGTCAAGATGACACATGGAGGAACTTCCTATGCTACTTGCCATAGGGAACTATAGTTACTTGACCATGTGTAGAGGTTACAAGATATGCCAATCACACTCAAATTGATGATACAATGTTTTGATCAATACCTTATGTTAAAAAGTTTGTACTCTTTCAACTACCTACAAATAGACCCATTGCATATGCTCTAAATCATCTATATCAGAAGTTGTTCAATGAGTCTCGAGGGTGTACGTTTGTAAGCTTGAGATATATAGCATGGCATCTAGATGAGAATGGGTATGAATCAAAAGTGAAATATACAAGACTAAATTAAATTGAAGGTTCTCATAGATGTGGATGTAAACTAGAAAAGAAATGGTAAATATGTATCTAGACCTAAGAGATAATGCTTGTGTTAGGCCTAACTATATTGAGAAGTGGAGACACACCCAAAGGACATGTTATAAAATTTCATGTGACATGCTATAAAGGGTAGATGTTAGGAATTAGGGCATGCTTGATGGTGTGGATAAATACATGTTGACACACCAATTTTTCACATACCAGTTGTATGGAATTGATGAAAATGGCCCTGAAGCTCCACCAACAAGGGGAGTCAAAAACATAATTTGTGACTAGGAATTTCTAAATGATAACATGAGATCTAAGTGCACCTAAGAAAATGTTGATGCTACCTTCATGATATCGCACGAAGACATCACATGGAACAAGGAAAAAATGCAAGTATTGAGAGCATAGGAAAGTGATGCTTTACATCACAAATTAGTGCTTTTAGTAGGCACAATGATTGAATTGAATGATTCGACCTCTAAAGCTTCCTTTTGATTCCTATCAAGACTCATATATGTGTTTATGAATCTATCTTAAATATCACATGGAATTGATGTTGTCGTGGAACAAAGAATATAAATCCAAGTTGTTGAAAAAGAAATCTTGGACCATTGTAGAAGGTCAATGTTGATTTCCAAGAAATATGTAGTCATCACTACCTAAGGCATAATGTGTGTAAAACGTTTTACCAATCAACATGATAGATGCTATCAAGTTAGATGGCTCTAAGAGAATTTGCATAGTGTGGGAAAGGGCTTTAGTTGAGCAATGTGGTCAAACTGGTGTGGTTAGAAAAGAAGTGAGCACGTAGAAAGAAAATAATGTGAAAATAGCTACAACCAAAATAGTTTGCAATCAGATACTTGAAAAACCCAAATAACAACATAAACATCCAACCCAGGGGGCCAAAAATAGCAATCCAAGCCTTCTAATCAAATCTGGGCTCTGATACTAACTGATATAGATTTTTGAATCTAAATCTAGTTTGCATTTCCATAGAGTGATATTACATATTTATAGGCATTACAAAGTGCCTTTACAAACCATATACGATCAACAAATATATTAAATGAAAAGACTACCACTGTTGTAAAAGCAACTAGGAAGATCTAGAATGGTGACTTATGAAACATGTACTTGCTAGTCGATCATATGACCATATTATTATATTATTGCATTATATTTATTACTGTTCCACATCAATACATACACAACTTAACAATAGTTCCTAGGTTCTATATTTTCATGATTTTAAGATGATGAAATCATAAGTTAAAATAGTGGTAAAATTAATCCATCATCCTTGTATGCAATCTTAAAACTTATACGGAATTCAAAAAGCATTGGCATCAGACTCTTGTATGCAATGAATAATGTATTTCTATTATAAGGACTATCATAGACAATAAATTGACATTGTATAGTCATCATCCACCGGACATGCTTAGTATCGTCCACATAGCATTACATGGTTGTAGTATCCATGGTTTTGGGGCTCATGGTTTTACCAAAACCATGATTTTGTAATGGGCTCTATGAGAGCAGTCAAATTGGTGCGAGTCAGTAGAACAGGAAAGTCACAATCAGATGACATGTCCAGAATTGGAAGTTTCTTCCTGTGGGAATATATTCACATCACAACATTATACCTCCGTACCACTTCCGAAAGTTACGTGAGGGAAGAAAAACATAGAGGAAATAAAGGAGCTGAGGCAGGATCAGATTGGATTCCAAGGTCTTTTCTTCTCTAATTGACTACCTGTAAGCCATTTAAGCTTTTTTTTTTACCGTGCTGAATTAGGTAGTTTGTTTGAGTATGACTTCCACGAATTCAATCTATCGAATTTTCTTCGTGGTGATATCATTGAATTGTCTTCACTTGTATATAATGTGAGAGCATTAGACATTTTGTCGAATCATTGGCCAACAAGGTTGCTGATTAGGATGTAAAGCAAACTTTGAATTTTTGAACTCAGAAGATTCGTTAGACGTGTGTTGAACTCGTTGGAAGAATTAGTACTGAAAACTCATCTCTGTCCCTCGTCAAAAGATTAATCTTCCAACCTGAAAAGAGACGACATGAAATGCAGGCCCAAGGTTTTAGCGGAGATTTACATTTACTAACTGTGGTTTTCTGAAATTTACATTATATACTTAACACAACAACAGTAAGAGTTACAACATAAAAAAAATACCGAATTAAATTTAAATAAAAAAATTGTATAACATACCTAAAGTGAGTTTAGAATTAGAGTCAAGTTTAAAAATGTGAAACTTATATTATTTTTTTGGGTCGTTGGGAGTTGGGAGTTGGTTATAATGTGGTTGATAATTGGAGAGATCACCTTGTACTTGGAATTGGTATCTTCATAAAATAAACCACTAGGTTATTATTATTTTTTAAAGTTATTGATAATGATTCTTATTATATTAATGTGTACTAATTTATTTGAAAAAACCGTACCTACAATATAAAGGTGATCAACATGTTACGTCAAAGTAATTATAAAAAGAAATAATAATAATGTATCTGGATGATTCTATGCCTAACAATTCATTCTCTTAGGTTTTTTAAAAGTTATTGATAATGATTCCTTTATGTTTATTTATTATATTAATGTGTAATAATTTATTTGAAAAAACCGTACCTACAATATAAAGGTATCAACATGTTACGTCAAAGTAATTATAAAAATAAATAATAATAATGTATCTGGACGATTCTATGCCCTAACAATTCATTCTCTTAGGTAAAACTTTAGAGTTGAATTGGATAGAAAAAAGAAAAACGGGCGAGCCGGAATAATTTGAAAGGATATGGAAGTTTTTCACCGCGACGAGCAAAAGCGAGGGTTCGGAGAAAAACATATAGAGCATGTTGAAGAACGCACAGTGCATGAAGTGTTGATTGACAGTTATTTTAATCGCTTTGTCAGTGTAGTTGCTGTCAATTTTGGAGGTGAAACAAGGAATATTGTGTTTTCGTGGTTTTCGAGAATGAAAGAGTTAACGGATGTCGTTTATCGTGATAAAGACCACTATTTTGCCTTATGAGTTTTGGGATGGGGTGTGAGGATTTTGATTGAATAAAATTAGGATTTGTTTGATTGGATGAAATTAGGGTTTATTTGATTTTTGATGGAGGGTTTCAACAAAGATGATGTATTGAACCAAAAATGAATTTTAAAGAAGCAATATGTGGAGGACCACCTCAAACACGAGGGAAACACAATCAACGATTGCCAAGGAAACTAGAGGATGTCAAAGGTCAATTCAAGGAAGATAGAGATGGGTTGCATTAAAGCAACTAGTGGATCCCTAATAGTGAAATTGGAAATAACGGGTGTCTAGGAAGGAATAGATGCAATAGAGAGGATAGACCTAATTTGTCGATTCATGGGATTCCGACCGACTCTTGTTACCTTTAAGCAATGGGCTGCCAAAAACTGGAGCACTAAAGGTAAGTTCGATATTTTTACTTACCCTAATGGCTACTTTCTTATTTGTTTTTTAATGAAGAAGATAGGGAGAACATTTTTCAAGGGGGACCATGGTTTTTTGGTAGGGCAGGGCTCTTCATGAAGCCCTGGCATACCAAGTTCAAAGCTGAGGAAGAAATACCATCAACTGCCCCTGTTTGGGTCCATTTATTTGGTCTTTTGATAGAACTGACATTCAAAGATATTCACAACAATTGGAAATTCTTTAGGAGTTTACATGATGACTTCTGATAGCACCCAACACTTAGAGCATATGATTTATGCAAACATTTGTGTTTTGATTGATTTTGACAAACCACTTCCAAAGAATATTACTTTACAATATTGGGAAGAAATATGGGAGCAAGTAGTAGATTATGAAAATATTCCATTTAGATGCAAAATTTGTCATGAATATGGCCATCTAGCCAAAGATTGTCCACATAAGGTCCCTAACAAAGAGAAAGAGGATGGGAACTTGGTAGGGTTTCAAATCCCTAAACAAAAAAATACAAAGAAAAAAATAGCAACAAAAGAGAAAACAATAATTTCACCTAACACCTTTGAAATTCTCTCCATTGATGAGCAAGCAGATGATGAGGATGGTCAAATGGAAACAGTTATTATGGAAACACAATTTGATGAAGAGAGGGAACAAGAAGGATTGCATGATGAGAAATCACTAAAAGAGCTTGCCTTGATGAGCTTGACTTGATGTTGAGAAATAACAGAAAAAAAAAATACAATGTAGAAAACCAACCCAAGTGCAAAACAAAAAGAGCAGATTCCAACTACAAACAAAATGGATCCTCAAAAAGACCATACAAATTCCAATAGTAGTGTTGCGGCTCCAAGTAACCAGCCTATAGTCCCTACTGGAATGAAGCAATATATGAATAAAAAGATAAGGATGTCATAATCCTAAGGTTTATAGTTAGCCTCTTTATGGCAATGTTGGAAGCTTTGGATATTTTGCTAGGCAAATTCTGACATTTTTGATCATTTGTTACACTTTGGTTTATTTTTAGTGTTACCATCTTTTGTTTGATTTGTCATTAGCTCTGTTGGCTTAGTTTTTGTTATATTTATTTTTCTTGATTGCTTTTGTGGTGTTGTTTTTTTTTGTTGTTTTTGTAGTTTTTTGTATTCATGTTCCGTGTTTTTTTTTGTGGTGTATTTGTTTTTTTTTGTTGTTTTTGTTTTGGTAGTGTTTTGTTATGTTGTGTTTGTGGTTTTTATGTGTATTTCGTGTTTTGGTAGTTTTTTTGTCGTTTTGTTTTGTTTTATTTTATTTTTTTAAGTGTTTTTTTATTATGTTTTGCTATGTTGTTTGTGTGTTTATTTTTTGTGATTCGTGATTTTTTTTTTTATGTGTGTTTGGTTGTGCTTTTTTTTTGTCAACACACTCAAGGAGTATGATTTTTTTGTTTTAGGTTTTTGTGTGTTTGTGTTTGTGTGTTCTTGTTTTGTCTTGTTTCAAGCATGCTATTTGCGCGTGTCAAAGGTGGTAGGCCAGGTGCGAGCCTTGGATGTTTCTGACGGAAAAGATACCCCTGCCTCCTTGGGTATTACCCAAACATGTCATCCCTTCTAGAATGTTTCCCACAAACAAAAAAAAGTTGAATTGAATAATAATACTTGAAATAAAGCTTACTAATTTCATTTAAAAAGACAAAAGACAAAAGACAAAAACATGTTGATTAAATTAGAGCGCATTACATTTTTTAATTTATAATTTAATTTTTTTTTTTAAATATGTATTATTAGTTTTTGTTTTATTTTTACTAAAATATAATAATCGTTTGCATAGAACGAGTTTGTATATAAAAACACATAATATCTATCAATTAAATGATGTTAAATTATCATGTAAAATATTAATATTAAATATTTTTATATAAAAAAAAGTTAAAGATAAAAAACATTTATAATTGAAATAAAATTATTTTAAAATAAAAGAATTTAGATGTCTTTAATTTATTGTTTATAATATTGAGTAGCTATATTAAAGATGTTAAATAGTAAAAACATACAAGCCTTAGATGGATTAGAACAACAATATCTCTAAAGATGGATTAAAAAACAGATATCCTTAAAGAAAGTGCCACTTAAAACATACAAGCCTTAGATGGATTAGAACAACAATATTTCTAAAGATGGATTAAAAAACAGATATGAAAGTCGCACTTAACCTTCAAAATATTTTTACTTTTTATAATAATTATTATTTTTATATAGGATCTTTTGTTATATATATATATATATATATATATTAGTATTATATTCAAAGGTAGTGAATTTTATAATTAACAATGTATCCTTATTTATTAAATCGTTTTAAAATCAATAATATTTTTTAACATGTTTATATATGCATCTAGTAAAGTTAAGTGGTTCAACGACTCTTTTGTATTTTTATAAGTGTACATCCATAAATTATTATTCTTAGTATATAATACTTACATATTATTAAATTAAAAAAAAAAAAAAAAATTCTTAAGTGACCCATCTTAAAAAGATAGATTGAGGAAAAGCACTCTCAAATATGGGTCAAGGAGGTCGAGGCAGTAGATAAAGTTTTTTCCTTATTCATATATCAAGAAGGAGATTTAAATTATTTTAAATAGGGTTCATTTCATTTTTGAAACCTTCAACGATGTTGCTCTCCCCTTTGTATGAAAAGTTTTACCTCTCTATTTTAAAATAGAGAGGGATACCCCCTCTATTTTAATAAGACCCTTTTAGAATAGAGGGGATATATGAAAAAACTTTTAAATGATTCATTATTACCATTAGGTAATAATATTGTCATGCTCTATATAAAGGCTTGAACCAAACCTAAAATTTCCTTTTGTCCATTGAGTTCTTGTTGGAGTATATTATATTATTTGATACATGATAATATATCGCCTTGGTCCATCATTGTAAATATTAGATTATGGTTGTGTAGTATGAGTTAATATTTTATGTAATGTAATAATGTGCAAGAAATGCACAAGTGTCGTGTAAATATGTGTGCAAGTGTTATAAGTGTAAATGTGCACACTTGTCTAGTATGTAAGTGTACACTTGTGTCCTTAGAATAAGAAAGTGAAGAGTTGTAAAGAAGAGTGAAGGTCAAGTGTGCATCATATGAAGAGTCACATACAATTATATATTTGTGAAAAATCATTGTAATATCAATTGAACGTGCATAGCTTTATGCTTGAACTAGTATACCTTTATTCAATAGCATTTTTTGTATTTTTATTGCAATATTATGAGCTTGTTTATATGATTATTATGTGAGTATTCTTATGTGATATTCTATTTTGATATTACATTCTGAGTTATTATTTGATTCATTATATTGCAAATTCATTATATTAGATCCTATGATTATTTTTCTATGGTGATTTACATTAAGTATTAAAGCTTCAAAAGCTAACAATGGTATCAGAGCCACAACATGGTTGCTTGCACAAGATTTGAAAGTTGTAATAGGCTAGAGTATTTCCACAATTGTAGGAATAGCTAGTGAAGAATAATACTCAACAATATAATTTGGAGAAAACTAGGGTATTTCCATAGTATTGAAAAATAACCTGTGAAGACTATGACTTAACTAGGATCTTTATACTAGGTTGAAGGATAATCGGTGAAGACTAGGATCCCTATTTGGACGAATTAACTTGAAGTCAGTTGATTATTTAGGGAATAGCCAACCTTGGCATTATCAAAAAAATTTAAACGGGAAAAAATTGCTTGATATTGATATTTCTCTTAAGGAAAGAGAGTAATTATTAATTGAAGTTTTTTGAAGATTAAATATTACAGGAAGAACCAACAAAGGAGAAAGTTGGTCAATTAGGAGATTGTCATCCTAAATCAAATATTGGATTCTTAGGTAATGGTTTAAGAGGATCTAGTGGTATGAGGACTGGTGGAGATAGAATATATGTTTTAAAGTTATTAAAGACATTTTGACATTCTTTGTCTCGATTGAAATCATTATGTTTTTCTTAAAAGTTTGAAAAAGGGTTGGCATTTGTCTACCAATTGGTGAATCTATTTATAGATTACAATCTACCTTTTAGAATTTGAAGCTAGGTTAGGATTTAAGGTAGTGGCATTTTAGTGATGACATATATTTTGTTAGAATATACATCAATGCCCTACCTAGACATGATGAAACTTAATAACTTATCAGATGTGACTTCAAATATGCATTTGGAGAGTTTAAGGTGACACTTATATTTGTAGTCATTCAAACATTTATATTAAGTCTATGAAATGATCTTCTAATTTCATGGATCACCGAACAAGATCATCGACATAGACATTGATGATATCATGCATCATATCATGGATAATGTATGTCATTGCATGTTGATACATTGTGTCAACATTCTTTAGAGCAAAGAGCACGACCTCACAACAAAAGGTACTCCAAAAGTAATGAAAATTATTTTAGATTGGTATTATAGTGCAATTTAGATTTGATTGTACCCAAACAATTTGTTCATTAAGGATACATTTCTATATCCAACGGTGAATTCTACAATCATGTCTATGTTGGATAGAGAAAAATTATTTTTAGGACATGTTTTTTTGATGTCTCAGAAGTATTTGTAAACTTGCACAACACCTTGCTTTATGACTATAGGTACTATATTGGATATCTAATCATAATAATATAGTACTTTAATGAATTTGACCTTCAAAAGCTTTTGGAGTTCCTCTTTAACATGTAAAGGAATTTTAGGGTGCATCTTTCTTAACTTTTCTTTACCATTTGGTGTCTATACTGACTACCAAGTGATGGACTACTAAGGATGGGTCTAGTACAAGCATTTTTGCTTAAAACCATGCAAAGATGTCATAGAATTTGATAAAGAGTTTTATGTACTCTATGTTATTCTAAAGTTGTGAATTTTCCCAACTTTATGGTTCTTGGATTGTATTCAAAGGCTATGTTGATATCAATGGTTTATTCTATTAGGATATGAGACTCATATTGTAGTTGTTGAGGGGAATGCAATACCCTTAGGTTTTCAAGCTCTTTAGCAGGGTTATGCATAAGGGGTTGACCCAAAATTTTATTTATAAAATCAAGGTGAATTGTCTTGAAATCCTGGTGAATTATGTCCAGGGATACATAGCAAATTGCATTCATTTTTCACAAAAAAATTCAAATCATGGTGAATTTTCTGTGTTGGGGGCTATGAATATCGGTTTACAAATTCTAGGAATGTATGGTAAACTTAAAGGATTTAGGCCGACATGAAAGACTTTAAGTCTTTATGATTTATGATGATCAGTCTGATACGATTGGCTATAGAAATGATGGTAAAAAACTTTTGATTGATTATAGACATGCCGATCGGGAAAAATGATCGAGAGCATATATATCAATATGTTGCAACAATGGTGATCGGTTGCATCTATGCTGATCAGTTGAAACTATGCTGATGTTTTGAAACCATACCGAGTTGCAGGAATGTCGATCACCTATAGAAATGTCAATCAGATACATACATACCGATGTTCTACAACAATACTGACCGGTTGCATCTATGTCGATTGATTGCATCTATACTTATCAATTGTATCTATACCGATTGGTTGTAACTATACCGATTAACTTCTAGCATGATGATCAAATGCAGATATGTCAATGTGTTGCAACAATGTTGATTGGTTGAAACTATAATGACTAGTTGTAACTATGTCGATGTGTTGCAACCATACCAATAGGTTGCAGGAATGTTGATCGATTGTAGGCATGGCGATTGGCTGTAGATATGTCGATGTGTTGCAACAATATTGATGTGTTGTAACCATGTCAATTAGTTGCATCTATACGATCGATTGCAACTATGTTGATCAGTTGTAGGAATGACGATCAACTACAAGAATACCGATTGGTTGAAGGAATGATGATCGGTTGCAACAACGTCAATCAGTTGCAGCAAAGATGATCAATTGCTACAAGGCTAATTGGTTGCAATAGTGTTTATGGGTTACAAGAATGATGATCAAGTGTAACAAAGCCGATTGCTTGCACCAAAGTTGATCGGTTGCAAAGCACCTAGTCAATTGCAGCACACCCTATTTTTTACATTAATAATGTAGTGTACCTATACGACATGTCAACCATCCATGAAAATATTGAATGCAAATGCCATGTGTGAACCATCCATGAGCTTATTGCGTGTAGAAAAGTCTATATAAATGGATAAACAATCATTTTTTTGCCTTTTCTATCGCATTTTTAATCATTTTCCTCTCGTTTTAACATAGTTTTAACCCTTTTCCTCTCGTTTTAATGTAGTTTTAACCCTTTTCCTCTTGTTTTAATGTATTTTTAACCATTTACCTTAATTTTTAAGGAAGTTTTAACCCTTGTTTTAATGTCTTCGGGGTCTAGTTTCGATGCCATAGTTCAACATGAATACTAAACTACTGGAGAAGATAATTTTAGGTTACAATATTGATTTGGAAAAGGTAAATATTTTCATTGACAACAAAAACATCATATTTTATTTCATAGCCTCTGACGTTGCCAGATTGATAGCATTACCCCATGTCTGTTGTGAGCCAATCACATCCAAATACACATTAAATGATGAGGATAAACTCTACCTGGAGACCAAATTCAAAGTGCAACCAAAATATTTTCAAGGTATAACTATTTTTTATTTAATTGAATTTAAATTCTAGTCACTAGTGTCTACAATTACTAATTTTATTTTTTTGCAGTTATGACCACCAAGTCCATAAGGGGTTTGACTGTACCAGCTATTGAGAACAAATTTCTTTGGGCATGTTGCAAATTCTTCCTTTGCCAGACTTGTTCTGCAAGGAAGAACAACAAAAATTCTAATGTGGGCCTTAACATATTTTGGTTTATTGTGTTGCACACCAACAATTTGACTGGTCCACCTATGTATCACATTATATTAGAACGGATATCCAGAATGTGATAACCCACACTTCACCTTCATCGACAATAAGCACATGCAATTATATGCTTGTTTTTTTTATGAATTTTTTTATCATTTTCAGAACACTCAAGTACCAACTTCTTGGCACTCAACCCTAGCCAATGCAGCCATGACAAAACAACAGGTTTAGGTAATTTTTAGTTAATATTGAAGTAATATTTTTTTATTTTTCATATGTTTGTATTTTTTATAATTTTGACATTTTATACAAAACACAGAAAATGGCATCCTCTTCCTCTTCAAAGCGGGATGTTGCTTTCAAAGGTTATAATCTAGAGGAATCAGGAGACTCTGAAACACCTATGGAGGAAACAATGCCACCACTAAGAAGAAGATCAATAAGGAAATGTATAAGATCTAGTTCTCCTAATCCTCAAAAACCTCCACCTACGGCTGCATGTCCATTTCCAATGGGTGTAGTTGCGTAAGAGGTCTCATGTTCAGGAAGTAAGTTTTACTGACTGTCTTAACAAAATTTATTACAAAATTTTTACTATTTTTTATTAATTTTTAATTTTTTTTTTTAGATGTACGGCATTCCCACATTCCATTTGCATCTACACCTACACAAGATATCTCTTCTTTTATCGGTAAGTGTTATAACCAATTTTTTAACCAATTTTCATAATCTACCTTCACAAATTTTGTAACTAATTTTTATTTTGATGTTTTAAGTTCCTATACAACAATTTTGTCATCAAAATAAACAATTGATGTTGCCCCCTCCTCCACCACGCCAACCTCAGATGCGATGTCAATGCTTCCCAATTCAAAAACACATTCTTCCATCTAGGCCACAGAGAGAAGAAACAAAGCAATTTTCAGAGAAAGAAGCAATCAAAGATATTTTTAGGATTCAGACGTATTTCTCTTGCTAATTTTAATTTTAATGGTGTATCGAAGGATTTTGGTGTTGGGTTGGATGAAGTTCCACTTGATCAAGATTTCTTTTTTCAAGGCAACACACTCACTACTTTTCAAGTATCATATTTTCTTCGATATAATCAAAATGAAGGAGCATAATGTTCAAGCAAATATCCTCATATGGAAACCAAAACCTCTTAGGCTCATCCTTGACCAGAGGATGAAAGATTAAATATATTTAAAAAATATTTAGTTTCTAACAATGTTGATGGTAGGAACCTAGGGTTCCTAGCACATAAAATGATAAATAAATAATAAATAACCTAAATCTAAAAGAATCGCCTTTTGATATTGTCGGGAAGTCCCTTCAATAAATTATATTATATTTTATATTCATGGATATATTAAATGATAGAATCACATAGTGTCTTATACCCCTTTAGGGTTATGAGTGAAGAGTCACCATGCTTCCTAACCCTAACCCTAATCTTATAATAATATAATAATTAATATAATTAATTATTATATTATTTATTAATATAACCATAGGATAACATGTATTATTATTATTAATTAATTAATGTTAGGATAGTATCCTAACATGCCATCCCTCTTTGAAGAGCTTTGTCCTCAAAGCTAGAAAAATTTGGAAATATGCTTCTACAAAGTTCGCCAATCTCAACATCACAGGCTTCTTGTAGTTAAGTTTGTCTTTTAAAAAAAAAACTCAATTGTCACCTATAATGCACATTAACATCGGCCACTTCTCGTCTATTCACAACTTCTTTCTGTCAACGGCTACCTGCGTGACGTCTATGCACAATCTAGATGGATCGTTGCATCAGATTGTACGCATAGAAGCCCAATGCGAATGCATCTTATGGCTTCTTCATCGGAGTAACTTCCCCTAACTGTCCAATCCATGATATTCATAACATTTTCTTCCTCGTATAGTTTCTATGCCCGTTCTAATAGGATTTGAATTTCCCAGGGAAGATTGATATAATCTCTTACTTGGAACTCCAAGGAGAAAGGCGGCCAATGTCAGAATCACACCTCCCGCAACCCCCAATATTACGGGTAAATTCTTTGAGGACTTCCAATGTGGTCCTAGGAAAATGCGACAAGCGAGGAATGCTATAAAATGAGTATGACAGGTATTGAACTCCCTCTTTTTTAGAATAACAGTGCTCTATATTATTTAGTGCATAGGACAAACACGATGTGCAATCTTCTATGGAGATGGTCTTTCTTCTAAGTTGTGATCGTGATAGTTGGTGAATTTGATTGTGTGATTCTCCTCCATAGTATGTTTGATGAAATAAAAGGGCTCTATGAATTCGTTAAGTGTGGCCATCTACCAAGTGTCTGTTACCAACTTGAGTGCCATGTGCCTATGAATTTCTTCAATGTGGCTTGATGCTTGTAAGCTTACATGTCGGTAAGTTGTACACATAATACCTGCAAACTACGTACACTTTCAATGAAATGAAAACAGGCCCATCTATCAACAATCATCATTTCCATTAGTAGTCACTACTCAGTAGTCTTTATATCATCTTATTTTGAAGTTCATCTCGTATCCAAACAAAATGGAACAGTTTTCACTTCAGTTTTTTTTTTTTGAACGTAGACAAAATATGATATAGATACCTAATTGTCCTTCTAAATTGTATACAAAAAGCTTCCATTTTAACCTTATAAGAAGAGACAACAGTTAGAAAACTTCTCTTTTAACTTTACTGATTTTAACCGCCAGTGATATAAGAGTCCATCTTAAATCTTATTGATGAACACCGGTAATAACTAATGTTCACCACAACGAAAAAGGGCGGCCTTTTCTGCACGTAGGCTACGATATATTATTTTTGAGATAATTTGCTGTCATTCTGATTCAACTTTAGTGTATCCCATCACTTATATGTTATCATTGAACTAATGCTCTATTGGCACCTCCATTAATCTTTTCTTCTCAAACTCGTTCAAAATTTTCAATGATCATGAGATGCCGCAAAAAGACATCCCTAGGATGAAATCCATGAATAGATAGAAAAAAATATTTTGAATAGACAAATCCCTCGTTCGTTCTCCATGTATGGCAAAGTATGCGCACAATAGATATTATCACCCATAACTTAATCGATGTGTTTTAGAACCGACTACTGTGTTTGACGTTCGTTCGCAACACAGGAGTGTGAGAGCTTGTAAGGAAGAACTTTTTCATGGCACTTAGAATTTAAGGGAAGCCAAATGTATTTTTGTTTTTAATTTCTTATTTTACGTTTGAGCAGTCATCTAGCTTGGCAGTGTGGTTGGTGTGGTATGCAGTTGGCCTACAATTTCTGGACCGAGTTGCTGCTAGATTTCATCTTTGAAGTGGAGAGATCGTTCATCAGCACTGGTCTCCTGGTTTGGATGGTCACGGTGGGCTTAGGCTTTGAACATGGCTTCGATGATGTGATTCCCATAAAGCCTGTGGTTCCTCACATTTTTAAACACATATGTTTTGTTATATCTCAGGCTCGATTTCCCTTTCGAAGAAGAGTAAGCTTGAGTTACTGATGAAAATCTACCCAACAAAACTCTAAAATATGGCATTGAATTTGAGATGGACGCTCACAAAGCTTTATATTCTGTCCATTATCTGTGATTTGTTCTAGGTTTTTGTGAACCGAATTAAAGACGTGAACCACTATTTTATACTGTCCACATTTTTCAAAACCAAAAATTGATGATGAAAGGATTCATACTGAATGTCACTAAGAATGAATGACAGTGCATGGCGTTGGTCCTCACATGTAGATTCAAAAAATTTTGACAAGTCCTTCACTTTATGTGCCCAATTGTTTGAATTACCACCAAGCCGAGCGACCATTTCAATCAAATAGAAAGGATGGTAATGGTACTTTATAATTTTTAAATACGAATTCAACTGCAGCCAGACAATTCCACAAAGAAGGATCATTGACACTACATAGGAAATGGGAAATGGCGGAGGTGGCCATGGAGGCGGACGGGCAGGGCTGCATTCCTTAGATTTTGTTTCTTTTGCTTTTGCAATCTGAAATTCACCTACAACTAATTTGGAGCTATGAGAATACTCAAATGTAACCTCACTGGGAATGATGCCCTTCACGAGGATTGGACCTCCTAAATTTTGAGAAACAGTTTTAGTAGCACCAGGTGAAGGAGAGAAATAAGGAGCTTTAGTGGATGTTAGTGCAATGGAAATAACTTTATGATACTCGAGCACCTTGAGCCTCTATTTTGTTTGCATAGGTGATACTAGGTTGGCTTCCACTTTGATATGCATTTTAATTTTTAGAAACTTTCGTTTCTTCCTCCGCATTAAAAAGAACATTGCAAACAACATTGGAGATATTGCAAACAATATTGGAGATATTTTTAGGGTTTGGATTTTTTTTCGTTCTTGGGGAGTGCAATGGGTACCCTCTGGGATTCCCTGGTTATGGGCTCTTCCTCCACCTGGGATTCCATGGCTATGGGATCCTCCTCTACTTGAGATTCCATGGCTAGGGTCTCCTCTTGCATTTCCATTAAATATTGTATAATACGATCCGAACGTTCCATTTGTTTTTTTTGTTTTTGTTCAATCATTCTTCTAATTTTTGCAATGTCATTTTTCATTTCCTTGACCAATGTGGTTGGATCCATAAGGCTCTGATACCGGATGGTAGGAACCTAGGGTTCCTAGCACATAAAATGATAAATAAATAATAAATAACCTAAATCTAAAAGAATCGCCTTTTGATATTGTCGGGAAGTCCCTTCAATAAATTATATTATATTTTATATTCATGGATATATTAAATGATAGAATCACATAGTGTCTTATACCCCTTTAGGGTTATGAGTGAAGAGTCACCATGCTTCCTAACCCTAACCCTAATCTTATAATAATATAATAATTAATATAATTAATTATTATATTATTTATTAATATAACCATAGGATAACATGTATTATTATTATTATTAATTAATGTTAGGATAGTATCCTAACAGTTGAAGCAACCATTAAGGATTTACTATTTTCATATATAACAAAAATAAAAAAATGGGAGTATCAGGCCAAAGTGTTGATAAAGGAAATTAATACCCGATTCAATAATTTTAAAAGAGAAACTTTTTTTGTTGCTGAAAATGAACCGAAAAGATGGAGGCTCTACTACAGCAAGTAAAATCTAGCACTGTGAAGGTTAATACTTCTTACACAGATGAAACTTTAAGTTTTATGTTGAACATATTGGAGAACATAAACGGTTAGTCCAATATTATTATAATGAGTGGGCATGTGATAATAAAAAGGTTGTCGTTGCTATTATTGCAAAGAATGTTGTCAAGGTTTGACTTATGTGTTTAAAAATGTTTTTGTTCTCTTTTTTCAAATGTAAATATCTGCTAACTAATTATTTTTTATTTTTGTAGGTAAAGTATGATAATCTCAAGAAGCAGGTTCAAAACCTGCAAGACTATCTCAGAATGGCAAAGGAGTTCTTAAATGCTTCTATGGCAATGAAAAAAGATCTCAGGAAGTAGTTTGACAAAACAACATTTTGCGGAGAATCATTATCTGAAACAAATTGGATCTTGATGTTCTGCTAAAAGAGAAGGGTAAAGAAGTTTTTGGACCAATATTTGAAGATGTTGGAAAAGAGGAAAATACCCTGCTCAAAGGATTGGAAAGTGTTGAGAAGATCCTTGTCAGTTCTAGAGCAATTGAGAGTATTGTTACCCAACCCAAGGGAGGAGCCATTGGAATGCAGAATGTGGAAGTCGTGGAAGTAGTGGAAGAGGAAAAAGGAGTGGAATAGGGAAAATATGAGGGAGGAGTCGTTGGAATGCAGAATGTGGAAGTCGTGGAAGTTATGGAAAAGGAAAAAGGAGTGGTGGAATAGGGAAAAGATACTGAAGCCTAAAAATGAATTTGAAAATTTGATATTTCAAATTCAAAAAGACTATTTTCATGACATTCATATGTTTTCATTTGAAAACAAGATACTTGATTTTATTACTTTATTATTATACTATTTACATTTATAATTGTGTGTTATTTTCATCTCTTGAGTATTATGGGGTTTCAAATATGCTTGAGTTTACGAAGAATATATGTATGCATAGGTTTAGATTTTTATTTTATTCAAATTTATTCTTGTTGTGATATAAAAATGAGTATTGTCTTGTGTATTATGCTATGTTGTTTTTATATTTCAATTTTCAAATGAGTTTACGAAGGATATATCTATGCATGGGTTTAAATTTTTAGTTTATTCATAGTCATTCTTGTTGTTGTATATAAATGTGTATTGTCTTTTGTATTATGCTATATTGTTTTTATATTTCAAAGTGAGTTTACGATGGATATATCTATGAATGGGTTAAATTTTCAATTTCCATGTATTATGCTATGTTGTTTTTATATTTCAATTTTCAAGTGAGTTTACGAAGGATATATCTATGCATGGGTTTAAATTTTCATTTTATTCATAGTCATTCTTGTTGTTGTATAAAAATGAGTATTGTCTTTTGTATTATGCTATATTGTTTTTATATTTCAAAGTGAGTTTATGATGGATATATCTATGAATGGGTTTAAATTTTCAATTTCCATGTATTATGCTATGTTGTTTTTATATTTCATTTTTCAAGTGAGTTTACGAAGGATATATCTATGCATGGGTTTAAATTTTCATTTTATTCATAGTCATTCTTGTTGTTGTATAAAAATGAGTATGGTATTTTGTATTATGCTATATTGTTTTTATATTTCAAAGTGAGTTTACGATGGATATATCTATGAATGGGTTTAAATTTTCATTTTCCATATCTAGAGTAATATGCTATTTGCATTTTTCCTTCTAGAGTCAAATCATACATACTAATGATACTAAGAAATATTTACTAGTTATGTATGCATGCATGGTTTACTCAATGATAAAGCATAAATCATAAAATTTTGTCAACATAGAAAGTCAATAACACTTCTAGAGTCATAGCATACATACTAATGATACTAATGATACATACATACATACATTCAAAGTCAAAGCATAAATCATTATATTTTGTCAACATAGACAATTAATTCAATAACATAGCATCATTATGCATGCATGGTTTTCAAATTTCTAGTTTACTCAAAGCTAAAGCATAAATCATAAATTTTGACAACATAGACAGTCAATAACATTAAAAAGCAAATATGCGTAATCATTGAAAATAGAATGATTATATGAATTTTTTCAAATCATTGAAATTTTACAACTGATCAAATACGAAAAATCATTGATAATATGAATTTTTTCAAATCATTGACATTTACAAATGATATCAAATACGGAAAATCATTGATAATATGAATTTTTTCAAATCACTAAAATTTTACAAATGATTTCAAATCCGGAAAATCATTGATTATATGAATTTGTCATATAATCATTGAAATTTTATATTTTTGGAAGCTGATACAAAGCCTTATCGACTTCTCCAAAAGAACCAGGAATCATTTGTGAATTTTGCGTTTCCATAATCTCATCATCACTCCAAGCTGAATCATTTTCGTCATTATCAACAGTATTAGTGAGACCTCTCCTTTCCGCTAGGGACTTCCAATATGTCATAGCTCTATCATAGGGAAACTTACCCACCTCGTACGATGACACATACATTCTCAAACAATTTTCCAAATTTTTGTCCAACCTGTTATGAACTTTCGATTTAACAAAATATAATGCATTGAAAACCCTTTCATCTTCAACAGATCCCAAAATCATTGTCTGACATAATTCATATAAAATAAAGTATTCACTCATAGTTTCTTGTAAGACACTACTTTGATACATTTTTTTTCAGAAACGCGTGATTGAACCAATCACATGTGGATTTTTGAAATGTGCAATTTGATTATCCATTGTTATTCCAAAATTGGTTGATTGTTGTCTCAGAAGATCTTTGTTTAGAATACCATTGATTTCAATGCCATTTACTTCCACACTTTTTGGAGAAATGTGTCATAAGATTACCCATATATTTTACAAACAACTCACTTCTACTACTATGGTCAACACAAGGATTCCAGAAGATGGGATTAACAATAACCATGGCCTCAAGTGTCTCATCTCTCTGAAAATGATCTCTTATTTCACTTGTTAATGTATTTACAATTCTTTTCAATTTATTCTTAGTGCTATCCAAAACCTCATCGAATCTAGAATGTGTTACGGGCACTTGTTCAACATCATCTGTAAGTGTATCTAACCACTTTTCATAATGATATAAAGGAATCATATTTCCATGGATAGCAATACAAATATTATCGTTGATGTTGAACTTTAAAAAGTTGTTAGGATCATTGACATCAACTAACGTATTCCAACTATCAAACTTGGGATCCTCAAAATATTTTCTGGATAAGTAAATCCTGTCAATAATCATACATATTTGTTTTCTCATCCTGATGAAATCGACAATATAAATTACCCTTTCCTGTGCGAGTTTAATCAAAGAATTCATTTCTTGCAACAATGGAAGAATACCACATAATGTGAGAAGAGTTTCCAAGTTAGTCATACAAAATAGCAAATATTTTGCCTTGTCAACATCCCTACGATGTGCATACATAAACCCAACCAAGGATTGATATTATGAAAAAACCCTTTTTGTAGGAAGAAACAATGAAATCCACCTGGTGTCCACATATTTTAATATTTTTCTGCCTTTGGTTACACCTAGAGAAAATTGTTGAAACTCTGCAAACCTTTTTGGACTGCATGAAAAGTATGAGTGTATTTCATGGATGAGTTCTTCCACTCTGGCTACATTATCAAATTTGCTCACAATTTTGTATGCAAGATTCATTCGATGAGCCATGCAATGAATGGGAATCACATATGGGGCAATTGATGTCTGAAGCCTAACACAAAGACCATTCCTTTGTCCTTGCATTGTAGCTGCACCATCAGCTCCAACACAAATTAACTTTGTGGCAATTTCCTTTTCATCCATTCTAGCAATATCCTTTAAATTGGTTACAACAACATTATAAATATTTTTCGCATTACAATTTTCAATCATCTTATGTAGTGCTAGTAAATGAGGTTGTCTCAAATGATTTTTGAATGTGTAAACATGTATGCAAATCCAAGATGTGTTGTCAACAATTGTTACCTCATCAATGGAAAGTGAAATAAATTTGGCTTGTTTCACATTCTCTCTCGGGTCTTCCTTCTCAACTAGTGATAGATATTTTACCATTTCCCAACCACTTCGATCTGACCAATGTGAACTGGTAAGGTTTTGTACATCGTCTAGTTGAAGTATTTGCTTAAAATCAGCAAAATCAGACATGGGTCGACCTTTTTTTAGAATACTGTATACAACAACAAACTACAATTGCTTTGAGGCTAATACAGTCTTATTAATTTTTTGAAATTGGGCCTCGATTGTTCCACCCTTCTCAATGAGAGTTTGTTGTTGTTTCATTGCTTTTTCGTATTCAAGTGCATATCTCACATGCACACATTCCGATGCATCCTTCCACCTATGAAATCTGTTAATTGTTCCATCACTTCGTATTTCTTTGATGTAAAATTTCCCATAGTGTTTTTCTATTGTGTCTTTCTTATTTTGCAATAAATGATCCTTTCCCAACTTCCATGTACAAATAATGCATTTACACACATTTTGTGTCTCATCTCGCTCAATAAAGGGGTATAACCATGCCCATTCATTTTTAAAATCCCTTCCAATAGTCCATTCGCTTATCTTTTGATGTTTAGATTTTTGACTACAAGATTCCCTAGAGGTCTGCATTTTAATTGTACTATCATTTTCTTTTTTGGTTGATGTGTCTAAATTTAACATCTCCTGAAGTGGTTGTTGAATGTCGTTATTAGGAAAATTATCATGTGGTCCCATCTCATCTACTGGAATATCTTCGAGTGAACCCACATTAGGGTCGACAGTGTTTATTGCATTCAATGTTTGGTGTTCTCTATCATTTTTTGATGTAAAAAGGCACTATTTTAAAGAATTAACAGAATACAGTTTTACAAAGCATTTAAAAAGAGGTAGATAAGCAGACAACCATTTATCTATTAATAAATAAAGGCTTTATATTTAAGAATAATAGAGAAATATTAATGATTTGATGGTAAAAGGTGTTTGTACCTGCATGTTGTGTAGAATATATAGATATTGATGCCTCACTGCATTTTGATATTTGTGTAAAATATTTCATAATTATCTTTTTACAAGAATATTGGCCTCCCTTATTTCCATATTCAGTAGGTGACATTGTATCTATAAAGAAAAACCTTTAGATGTTAGGAAATGAATATGAAATTGAAGGAAAATAGCATACATCCCTCAATAAAAATTTGTGTTTCTTAGTAACCATGGTTAAATTGTAATTCCATAAAGAATCTATGAATCTTAAAAGAACCTATGCTGCCCTATAGAATGACATATGATAGACAAGAAGTAGTCTCTAACAAGAAAATGCTCCTAACACACAACATGACATGGATACTTATCGACCATAATTGCAGATAGTGCTTCTACACTACCTATGAAACATACTCTAAGAGACAAGAAGTAGTCTCTGACAAGAAAAATATTCCTAACACACAACCAGATGACATTGATAGTTGTCTACCATAGTTGCATATAGTGCACCTACAATGCCTATGAAACTAAAGAAAAAGAGCTTTGGATAAAATAACAATGGAAGAAGAATACTCTACCTATTTTCACAATCATCAATCCTCTGTAATCGATCAGATTTTGCCGATAGAATCCCTTCTACAACCGATCGACTTATTATAATAGACAGTTCTTTGCAATCGATCGACTTTTATCGATAAACTCTCTTCTGCAATCGATCAACTTATGTTGATAGACACTTATCTGCAACTGATCAGCTTATGATGATAGTTTCTCCTCTACAATCGATCAACTTAAGCCGATAAATACTTCTCTGCAACCGATCAACTTATATCGATAGACACTTCTCTACAACCAATCAACTTATGTTGATAGACACATCTCTACAACCGATCAACTTATGCCGATCGATACTTCTATGCAACTAATAGACTTATACTAATAGACTCTCCTCTACAACCGATCATCCTATTCTAACAAACACTTATCCTACAACCGATCGACTTATGTCGATAGACACTTCTCTACAATCAATCGACTTATACCGACATACACTTCTCTACAACTGATCGACTTATACCGATAGTATCTACAATCGATCGTCTTATGTTGATCGACACTTCTTTGCAACCGATAGGCATATGTTGATTGTCTCTCCTCTACAACCGATCAACTTATGTCGATCGTCTTAAGTCGATCAACACTTCTCTACAATCGATAGTCATATGCCGATCGACACTCCTCTACAACTGATCGACTTATGTCGATAGACACTTCTCTACAACCTTGTCAAGTTTTTCATTGTTTCAGAGCTATTTTAGAGTTAGAGTATTTTAGATGTATGTTTATCGATACCCCCTACAGTATATATACGGGTAGTATATGAGGCGAATTGGGCGGGAAAAACAAAATAATTTATAATTTGAAGGTGAATTGTCCATGGAATGGGGCGAAAGTGGTTGACAAATTAAAATAAAAATAGGATAATTATTATCAAAAATGGGTGAATTTACCCCAAAAAAACTTCCACCCCATAAATTTCGGGTGAATGGGCCCCAGTGAAAGGGTCCAAAGAGCCAATTTATGATATTTCGCTCTTATGCATAATTAGTGTTGAATGACTATGAGAGTGTACGATTAATGGATGAAACCCTTCAATAGGAATATTTTCATAATGAGAAAAATTATTATGACTATCCTAATAAGGATTGTGTGATGAAACTTTCACCTCAAAATAATTTATGTTAAATATTGATAAAATATTTTCTATTGATTACGAAATTATTGGAGGGAGGGTTGTGCTATATTTAATGTTAAGGGTGTTATTGGCACTTTGTTGAGTTTCAATAATTTCTACGTGGACAATCCTTAGGGTGTTAATTTATGCATATTGTGATAATAGGTTATAAAGGGATAAGGTTTGTTATCCTCCTCCTTGTTCCAATCTAATCCTTATGTTAGGATGACCTCCTTCTAGGGTTCAAGTGAGAAAAGTAAAACCTCCTCATCATTGCTACTTTTTGAAGAAGGGTAAGATGTTCTTCCATTACTGTTGGGTATGTATCCTAATCCCTAATATCCAAGCTATGATTATGATTATAGAGGTTATTTAATGGCTTGTTCATAAGGTCATAAGCCTTTTCCTTAGGTCATAATATTCTAGAGGATTTTATTAGGTATGGGGTAAAGATTCAATAGATAGCATGAGGTATACTTTTGTTTTGTTTGACATGGATTGCTTCCACGTATTCTATCTTCATTGGTTGTTCCAATAGAAATGAAGGTACAACTTTCAATCTCTACCACCATTCATCTTCTTAAAGGTAGCACTAAGGTTCGAGGTGAAGGGAGTAGCCTAACTAACTCTAGTGGTAGAAACTCATGTTGTTCATTGTTAAGGTTTATATTATTTATATCTTTTATCTTAACTTTATATTTACCCTTTATTGAGGCTTGGATATTTGTCCCAACTTCTTATCTATCCTTTGTCTCTTGAGGTGGAACAAGTTTTAAGGAATCATTGATAAAAGGGAAAGAAATATTTAAGGAACGAAAAACATGATCCTTAGGTTTTTTTGCTTAGATGGACTAACAATAAGCAAAAGGATATTTTTCAACCATAATGTTGTACAATTTGCCTTGATATTCAAACTTTACACACTAGTGATAGGTCAATGGGACTGCTTACATAGCATAAATCCAAGGATTCGCTAAGAGGATATTATAGTTTAAATCATAAGAAAATGCATAAAAGTATTTAGTATGCAAAGCCCTTAGAAAATCATGTTGTTGATTTTTGATATTTATATGATTTATGTCTTGTATATTAACTTTCTCTTCACCCTTTATTGAGGATTGGCTACTTTTCCCAACTTCTTGTCTATCCTTTGTCTCTTTAGGTGAAATATTTTTTAAGGAATCATTGATAAAATGAAAAGAAACAACTAAGGAAGGGAAAAGGTGATCCTTAGGATTTTTAGCTTGGATGAATTTAAAATAAGAAAAAGGATATTTTTAATCCATAATTCTATACAATGTTTCTTGATATTTAAAATTTACACACTGGTTGTAGGTCAAGAGGACTACTTGAATAACATGAATCCAGGGCTTCCTTAAGAGGATGTTATAGTTTAAATCATAGGCAACATATACAAGTGTCTAGTATGAGAGGCCCACTTTTATTGGAAGGACTACACATCCAACAACTTCACACTCTTCATTGTCATAAGCTTTTATGGAAATGTATGAATTATCTAGGTCTTCTTTGTTAAGCCCTAACGTTTGGATGAACTTTAGGATACATACATTTATAGTTGAGCCATTATTGATAAGGACCCTTTTGATACATTGATCAATGATGTGACACATAATGTATAAAGGGATATCATAGAATATTGGAGGAAGATCATCCTTAAAGAAGGATATTTTTTGCATGGTTCATGGTAATATACCTTGCCATGTTAGCCAAATTATCAGGGCTAATATCTTTAAGGATATTTTGTTTGCTTAATATTTTAAACAAACTTTTTCTATGACTTGGAAATATTTTTAGTAACTCGAGTATAGGGATTTTGGCTAGGTCTTTCTCCAGTTATTGTTGGAGGTTGAACATATTTTTACCTTTTTATTAGGGCTTTAAAATCAAAGGTTGACCTTCAAGATCAGATGTTTTCCTAGGACACAAAAATAAATGGGTATCAAACGGTGGTTTCAACTATTAATCCTTCTATTTAGCTTGTTTTCTAGTGACAACACTAATCATTCCTAAAAAAAAATTGATCTAAAGGGAGAAAATTCTTGTATGAAATATTATTAGTAGCATTTTTCTCTTGCTTTGGAAAGGGTTCTTGAAATATTCCTAAGTCTTGGTTAGAGGAATTTGCTTGTTCAATTTTTCCCACCATAAGGTAACCTTCATCAATGAGATCTTGTACAAGGTTTGTAAGAGTTCTACATTCACTTTTATGATTGTTAGCGTAGTTATACTATTTACTATTTCATTATTTGTCTTATTATGCATTTGTTATCTTGTTATAACAATTTGCTATTGTAGCTGGTTGGTTTGGCAACCTCCGACAATTCGTTTATTGTTGCTGTATTATTTAAACTGCACTACTGAATAATACAAGTTAGTTTGCATTTTTACATGGCATCAGAGCCAGTGGCGTGAAGGGAGAGGCTGGAGGCGGACAACGTTATTTGCTGAAAAAAAAATTTGCTTCTGAACGCAATTTTTTTTCGAGCTGTGCGAATAATTTTTAAGTTTTTTTTCTCTGTGACGTGATAATCACGCCATCGCATGATTAAGTTGAGAAAAAATATATATATATTTCCAGGACGTAGCACAGGCATCCCTGCAGGACGTCGCACACGCTGGAAGTGTTGCGAATGTAGCTGGTGCCCTCCGCCTCCCTGTTTACGGACGCAGGAGGTCCGCTCCCCCTCGTCTCTACGGGCAGACGCAGAGGAGGGACGGTCCGCTCCCCTAGAAATCTATGCACACAGGAGGGACGCAAGAGGTCTGCTCCCATAGACGTCCACATGTAGATGCGTCGTGACACACAGGGGGGACCTCCAACCCCCCTGTTGAGCGAAAGTCTGTCCGCGCATCGGGAAGGACGCAGGGCCGAGGGCATTGAGCGGACGCCTGTACGCGCATCGAGAAGGATGCAGGCCCCCCGCACATTGGAGGATGCAGAGGAGGGATGCGCAGATGCATACAGGAGGGACCTCCCCCCCCATTGAGCGTCCGTGCTATAGAGTGCAGGTGGATTTAGAAAAAAAAAAAAACAACATATACCCCGGCGCGCAACGAAGCAGCAGCGAGGCCAGCACCAAGTCGGATGCCGCTGCAGAGGAGGAGGCATGCTTAGGGGTTGAAAAAGAAGGAGCTCCACTGATCCTTTCGGATCAGCCCGCTGGCTCACGTGGTCGTGAGCCGTGCGGTAAGGCTCTGGGAGCCTGTAGGTCGGGGGTTCAAATCCCACCGACTCCCCCCTTTCAAAGGTATAAATTTTTTTTTCAAAGGTTTTTTTTAATTATTATTTTTTAGTTAAAATTTTTAATTTTAATTTATTTTTTATAGTTTTTAAAAACTTTATAAATTAAAATTTAATTTTTAATTTATTTTTTCATAAGGTTTTAAAACTATATAAATTAAAATTATTTATTTTAACTTTAAATACATAATAATTATTAAAATGCTTTGTTAAAGAGAATTTTTTTTAAGGGGGGATATTTTTTTCAAAAAATCAAAGGGGGAATGTGAGTAATTTTCTGAAAAATAGCAATTTGGCGAATTGTAAAAGGTGCATTTTCGGCTGTGTCCGACACCTTAGGGTTTCATTCTGTGGGCATTTTTTTTTATGTATGATGCATTTTCATTTCTATGCACTACTTCATTAAAATATAAATCACTCCCTAAGTCCCCGGAATAATTAAAAACCCATCTGTGCAATTTATTTGCACTGCAGCGTTCGGTAAAAATGGTACCTCTGGCCCACACTTACAGGTAAAGTTGTCGTGCTTTGGGCTACTGTATCTATCGCCTAATATAGCTGCAACAACGACGTCTGAGCTTGTTCTCTATAAATCGTCGGGGAGGAATAAGTACGCCATTTTTTGCATTTTTTTACTCCATCCACTACCCTTAATCGCTCTTGTGTTTAGGCGTAAATCCTGACGAAGTATTCTTCATAGTGTTTAGGGGAAGTTACGCCCCACGCATGAGAAGAATCTTCTATGGTAGGTGCCATCAACAAGGCGATTCCCTTTCAGTACTGCTTATGTTCCACGTATCGTATGATCTCTAAAACTCACCTATAGTCTCCCTCACGTAAGGGCGGGTGATTTTTGTTGATCTTTCTAAATACCTATAGTTTCCCTCACGTAAGGGCGGGTATTTTGTATGGTATAATGGCCTAGCAAAAGGTATATCGAAAGGGGGACCAATTGGTGTTATAAGGAACCTTCACTATGGCCGTTGTTGCAAAGTTGATGACTGATCCTCATCAGTTATTGAAAGGTCCAAATTATACACCATGGAAACATAAGATGAAGGCAATTCTCCAAATGGAAGATTTGTGGGATATTGTTACTGGAGTAACATCTAGGCCTTCATCAGCATCAGGATCCACAACTCCTTCTGCTGATCAGATAGCTTTTGACAAGAAAGACAGTCGAGCAAAGGTGCTCATTTTGTTTGCTGTTTTAGATGAAGTGCAACCTCATATAGCTGACAAAGCAAGTGGTAAAGAGGCATGGGATGCCCTTAAAACCATCTATGAGGGAAAGAATGATTCCACCATTCTTCATCTTCAACAACAACTTCATAACCTAAGTTTGAGACAGGGTGAAACAGTTGAACTCTTTCTGTGCAGAGTGTCTGAATTGAAAGAGAGATTGAATTCTTTGGGAGATTCTATGGATGAAAAGCTTCTCGTTTCAATTGTGATGAGAGCTTTACCTTCTTCATTTGATATGTTGATCACCTCCATCCAGGTGTCTCAACGACAAATTACCTACATCGAGTTGGTCAATCTGCTTCAACAACAGGAGGCACGCCAACTTCACAAGGATGATTCTTCCAATACAACCCTATACACCAACAGGCAGGGTTCTAGGAAGAAAGGTAATGGGCAAAAAGGAGGCAACTTTCAGAAAGGAGGAAATTCTCAACAGGACATGAAAGGAAAAGGAAAACAACCTCAATAGAAGAAGAGGTGGTGCAAGATCTATGAGAAAGACAACCATGACACCAACGAGTGTTGGCATAAGAACAAGCAGAAAGGCCAAAACAAACCACAAAATAAAAACAAGCAACCCCGGGTGAATGTTGTTGTTGAAGAATCCGACTCGGATTCCGAATGGGCACACAAGGTGCTCATGACTACCACAGATTCCACACGGAGGGATCCTGTTTGGTATGTCGATTACGGAGCTAGCAAACATATGACTGGCGACAGATCATGGTTTGAATCATTCGTGGCCAAAGAGGGCAAACCTGTCACCATTGCTGATGATAAAACCTACAGGGTTCAGGGAGAGGGTACAGTTTCAGTCACTCTTCCTGATGGCAAATGTCAGATTGACAAAGTCCTCTATGTTTCGGGATTGGCTAACAATTTGTTGTCAGTCACACAAATCCTGGATAGAAATATGGTTGTCAACTTTCGTGTTGAGAATGGAAAGAAGTGTTGTACTATTACCAGGAAGGGTAAGCAGATTGCAACAGCTTCATATAAGCATGACTTATTTTCCCTAGATGCTATCTCTACTCCACATGTTGCCATGATTGTCTCTACCAAGGAGGCAACTTCCCTATGGCACAAGAGATATGGGCATCTTAGTTTTGGCTACTTACTTGAGCTCAGTAAGTATGAGATGGTAAAGGGTCTTCCTTCCCTTTCTGCCACATTGCCAGTGTGCTCTGACTGCTTGGCAGGAAAGCAGCATAGAGTACCATTTGAGAAGAGCTCAACAAGAGCACAAAAACCTCTGGAGTTAATTCACACCGATCTGTGCGGTCCTTTCACACCCAACAGTTGTGGAGGGAAGAGGTACTTTTAGTTATTCGTAGATGACTACTCACGAAAGATGTGGGTTTTCTTTCTCCAACTGAAATCTAAAGCTTTCGCATTCTTCCAGCAGTTCAAGAAATCCGTTGAGAAGGAGTCAGGAGCTTCTATTAAAACCCTCCGCTCAGATCGAGGGGGGGAGTTTACCTCTAATGAATTTTTTGCATTCTTAGATAAGCATGGAATCAAGAGACAGTTAACAACTGCCTATACTCCTCAGCAAAATGGAGTTGCTGAGAGAAGGAACCGTTCTATCATGGAAATGGTTCGTTGTATGCTCACAGGAGCTACTCTTGGGCAACAATATTGGGCAGAAGCTGTCACCACTGCGGTATATCTGTTGAATAGGGCACCCACAAAGGCCCTAAAAGGAATGACTCCACAGGAAGCATGGAGTGGTCGAAAACCCTCCATATCTCATCTACGTATTTTTGGATGTCACGCTTTCATGCACATACCAAAAGAGAAAAGGAAGAAGCTAGATGAGAAAACACTGAGATGTATTTTTCTTGGTTATGATGAGCACTCTAAAGGATATCATTTGATAGATCCTTTGACCAAGAAAATTCATGTCAGCAGAGATGTTGTCTTTGATGAAGCTTTCACATCACAGAGCACATCTAAAGTACACCTAGATCTTGTGGAATCTAAGGAAGAGAAGATTCCTTCATCAACACAGACAGGAGGTCCTTCTACATCTTCTTCACCACCACCGAAGAAGAACCCAAAATGGTGTACAAATACAATCAGAGACACAAATTTATCCACTCCTCCCAATTTGAACTTGGATAGACCTCGTACACGCAGTATGGCTCAAAAGGAAAAAGAAGCCAAAGAAACTGGTGAGGTTGATGATCTTTGTCAATATTTTGAGGAACTTTCTGTAACTCCACGTACAGAAGTAGAGGATATGGATATTGATGATGACAGGGCATTCATGTCTACCATAGATGATCTTGAACCTGCATCAGTGCAAGATGCTCTTAGTGAGCCTCAGTGGAAGGCCGCTATGGATACAGAGTATGAGTCTTTGATGAAAAATAAAACTTGGAAGCTTGTTGATCTGTCGCATGGAAAGAAACCCATTGGCTGCAAATGGGTATATAAAGTCAAGTACAAGGCAGATGGAACAATTGATAAGCATAAGGCCCATCTTGTTGCAAAGGGCTATGCTCAAAAGGAAGGCATTGACTACGAGGAAACTTTTGCACCTACTGCTCGGATGACCACAATTCGGGTTATGTGTGCTATGGCAGCACAATATGGGTGGAAAGTTCACCAGATGGATGTCAAAAGTGCCTTTCTAAATGGTGATCTCCAAGAAGAAGTCTACATGACTCAGCCTGAAGGATTTGAAGTGGAAGGCCAAGAGCGAGAAGGTTTGCAAATTGGTCAAATCCTTATATGGTCTGAAACAAGCTCCTCGAGCTTGGTATATAAAAATGGACAATCACCTTATGCAACATGGATTTAAGAGATGTCCGTCAGATGCAAACCTCTATTTCAAGAAATAGGGTTCTGAGATAGTGTTGCTTGTACTCTATGTGGATGATCTGCTCATTACAGGGAGTTCAAAAACTATGATCTCTACTATCAAAAGAAACTTGTGTAAATATTTTGAGATGACAGATCTCGGACTTCTCCATTATTGTCTTGGTCTAGAATTCAGCCAGAAGGAGCACTCCATCAAAGTGTCTCAAAAAAAATATGCCAAGACATTGCTGGAAAAATATCGCATGACTGATTGCAAGCCAATGGCAACTCCGATGGAGAATGGACTTCAATTATCACGATATGATGATTCACCTCAGGTAGATGGTACTCTCTATCGACAGTTGATTGGGAGTCTCATATATCTGACCAATACTAGGCCAGATCTCGTATTTGCTTGTCAACTATCTTTCGAGGTTCATGCAGGAGCCTAAGACCACTCATTGGAAAGCAGCAAAACGTGTTCTTCACTATGTCCATGGTACTATGGAATATGGCCTAGAATACAAGAGGAACAACAAATTCTTCTTGCAAGGATACACGGACTCCGACTATGCCGGATCATTTGATGATCGCAAGTCAACTTTCGGATACATTTTTCATCTGGGATCCGGTCCTGTCTCTTGGCACAACAAGAAGCAACAGGTGGTTGCTATTTCATCAACAGAGGCAGAGTATCGCACCGCACGTGAAGCTGTGTGCGAAGTGATATGGTTGCGTCGCATTCTGACAAGTATGGGCCATCCATAAAAATCTCCAATACACTTGTTTTGCGACAATCAGGGTGTTCTGAACCTCGTCAAGAATCCAGTCCATCATGAAAGAACAAAGCACATTGACACACAATGTCATTTCATTCGAGATGAAGTTCCAAAGCACCAAATTCAGCTTCAGCACATTCCCACCGATGCTCAAGTTGCAGACATTTTCACTAAGGCACTTGGACGTGTCAAATTTGAGTTGTTTCGTAGCTCTCTTTGTATTGCAAAATGATGTAATCAGGGGGGATGTTAGTATAGCTAGTAGTCATCCTATTACCCAAATAATGTAATAAGGGGGGATGTTAGCGTAGTTATACTATTTACTATTTCATTATTTGTCTTATTACGCATTTGTTATCTTGTTATAACAATTTGCTATTGTAGCTGGTTGGTTTGGCAACCTCCGGCAATTCGTTTATTGTTGCTGTATTATTTAAACTGCACTGCTGAATAATACAAGTTAGTTCGCATTTTAACAATAATGACCATTTGTGTAATGATATGTACATTGTTTGAAATCCTTGAACCATAGAATTTTTTCTTTTTAGGGCTATGTTGCCTTATGGGAGGTAACTCTATCATTTTAGCTTCCAACAATTGTCCTAGCAAAGAAGATAACGATTGGTTTAATTGCGTAAACTTCCTTTGAGGATTCTCTTGGTATTTAGCTATGATAAGCTTTTTTAGGGCAATAAAAATACTCACATTGCCTACTTTAATATTATTAATGGGGTAAGAGTTAATGAATTCATCTCTAAAAACATTTTTATTCTCATATTATGTTTTTGAGTTGGAAGAAGACAGATTTTATTCTTATTTTTTAGTATATAATTTCCCTCTATATTAGAGAGTGGATTCTATTTGTTTAGCAAGGTCTACCACATGTTCAAAGTATGAGACATGGATCATATCTAGTGGGTATGAAATTTGCTCTTGTAAGTTGCATATGAAAATATGCAAAAGGTGTCTTAGTGGCAGAGGAAAAGAGAGTTTTCTAAGAAATGCATACCACTACATTAAAAACTCATTAAAAGATTCATTTTTACCTTTTTTTAGTTGATCTAAATCATCAAACTATGTATTTTATATAATGTAGACAACAAAATGTTGGATGAACATCTCTACTAAATCACCAAAATATTTTATTGAATGGTGAGGCATCTGAAAGTACCATTCTAGGGCCTCACCACCAAGTCTTATAGGGAAATATTTTAATAAAAATTCCTCCTCATACATGATTCCATGGCATGCAACTTGAAAGATTCAAAGGTGATCTATTGGGTCACCTCCTCCCTTATACATCTAAAAATTTGGTATCACAAAGTTTGGAGGATAAATTTTGTTAATTAGAGAGGTTTCTACAAGTTGATGATAGTAGTCCTTATAGGATTACTTCTTTATTGTGTCTCATTGGATAGAAGCCAACTATTGTTTGAAATCTGAATTTTCTTTAATTAATTATTCTAAATTAGTATTTATATCATGGAATCTAGGATAAAGGATTGGTGGTGTTATAAATTGATGTTGTGAACTAACTAAAGGATAATAATGGACACTTCGATGGGGATTTAAAAGGGACAACCACCTTGTTAGCTATGAAATTATTTAGAAAGGGATTAGTAGAAGGAATGTTGGTAGGAATTGGGATTTTTGAAGAAGTCATGCTGATAAAATGATTAGAAGATATTAAATTAGAAGGATTAGGCATATCAAAAAGGGATATCCATATTTTGAACCTATGGAATACTATAAATATGAGAGATAGGATGATTTATTATAAGTGGTTCTCTATTGAGAGGCATATATCCCTAACTTTTAGAATAGGATGAGACACCAGATGATCTTCCCTATATGGTTGTAGTGATGATAGGAATATTGGATCATATTCCATTTAAATTAGAAGGATTTATAACTATGTACAAATACCCATGGAAATGGCACCTTTGAGTTCTCATGGGGTTAGATATAAGTTTTTGCAAAATATCTAGAAGGGACTCCTCCATAGAAAAAATGATCAAGGGCTATTCATTAACAATTAAGACTTTCTACATAACATTCATGTTCCCTCTTAGGAAAGTAGCCAAGTGGTCCATATATTAAATGACAACTTCCCATTGTTCATAGGGAAAGGGTTCTAGAGGGAGGATTTTATTCTTCCTCTTCCTCTTCATATATTGGGTTTTCAAATACCTTTTTCTTCTATGGTATCTTAGGTAAGGCATTCAAATCTCATCTCATTTGTTACACAATATTTCTAGTAAAGTAAGGGATTTAGCCATGGTTAAGGACAAAGAAGATTTAATTTATTGAAGTTTTTGTTTCTAAAGTTGTTTAGAGAATAAAGATAATATGTTTTATAAACCTTATATCCCCCTTGAAAAGCAACCTGCCTTATGTCTCCTATTAGCCTGCCATAATATACCAACCAAGAGTTAAATCCTAAGGTTTATACATTGATTTACTCAAGGGGCCATTATCCTTCCTATATTAGGACTATAAATTTGGTTATATTCTTATTACCTTAATTTAATATGATTTATACTAGGCAAACACATTAGGTGATCTTAATTAAAGTGCGGTAAATTTTATCTTTATTAATGTTAAGGCTTGGTCAAAAGGAAAGGTAGGGATATGTGTGGTGTTTCATGTAGAGTTCACCAAATATGTGGGGATACAAAAGGGGATCCTAGGAGGCACTGGCCTTCATAGGTCCTCTTCCCTTAAGGACCGGCCCACATGTAGATGAGAGGATGATGTTGCCAACTTATTATTTGGTTTATGTTTTTATCTTTGGTGAGGAAAACATTTGGGTTCACCAAGGGTAGTTTATAAAATTTTCTAAATATGGTCTGATGAGTTTCTTTTATAGCACCTACGATTTTTGTTCTAGCCTAATGTCTAAATGTATATATGCTAATGCAAATGCAAGTGAAGACAAAATGCATCACATAGTCCTATATGCAATTTATATTTTCTTGCACTATTTAAAAAAAAAAATCACAAATTATAAAAGGTTGTTGATTTTCAAAATGCAAAGAATATGCACATAAACATAATATGGCATAATGTAGAAAAGCTACATATAAATTTGGTTTAAATGTCTAAACAAAAACATGAAAAACTAAATAATGAATTAAAAATGGATTTCTTTGATTTTATTTAAGTATTAATACATTTTGACAAGAAGATGCTATTAAAACCAAGCAAAGTGCATCACATAGATATGCATTTATATAAAATCTACCCTATATATGACTTTTAGATTTGATGAATACTAATCCTAAATCAATCAAGGAAATAAACTTTTTATTTTTCCTTGAAGCAATGGCAGAATAAACATGCAACAATACATGTTTAAACTAAATGTAAAACTATATGCATTTTGAATTTAATGTCAAAATAAATGAAGTCATATTTCCTTGATATAAGTTTATTAAAAATTATAATTCTTTTCTTTGAGATCCTTTTAATGTGTCAAAGAAAAAACAACAGGGAATAGATATATCTACCTTTTTAATGGAAATGCAAAACCTTTGAACTTAACCTTTTTTTTTTCTTCTTTTGTTTGCAAAATTAATTTAAAAGATAAAATCCTTTTATGTAATACAATCTATTCTAAAATGCTTGCATGATTCAATACTTATAACAAGGAACAATGAAGTTACAAAATGTTACACTGATAAAAAGTGAATCACCACCTAATATTTCTATTAGTAAAAATAAATAAAGTTACAAAAAGGGACAATGATATAAAGTCCACATGCATTCACTAGCCCTTAGATTTATCAAAATTTTAAAATTTGGGATCTAAAATTGTATACTTTCATGAAGATAAACATGAAAATTTTGAAAACTGAAGGTGCATCAAATTTTACCTTTTTCAATATTGAAAGTAGGACAAAGATGAAATTTTGGACCTATTTTTAGAAACTATGAATTAAATACACAAACTAAAAATTCACCCTAGGGTCACAAATTTTCTTGGGGATAGCAAATTTGCCTCAGGACCACAAATTATCCTCGAGATAAAATACTCATTCTAGGATGGCAAATTCACCATGGGACGATAAATTTTCCCTAGGACCATAAATTTTCCATGGGATAGCAAATTCACCCCAAGACCGTGAATTCACCCTAGGACTGTAAATTTTTCATAAACCCATAAATATGTTTTAGAGCTACAAAATAGAAAAATAATACCTGCAACTATAAAGAAACAATATAATTATAATAGGTTTGGGGATTGCCTATCCAATATAGAAAAACAAACTAAATTGATCCAAGGATCAAGCCCCAAATTTGCCACTTTAGGTTTTGAAAGAAATAAGATCAAAATTTCCTAAATACAAAATCTTATAATTAAAAATGTAAGATTATAAGAAAGAAATGTGAAAAGAAGACAAATACCAATTTTTTATCTATAGTTTTTGAAGATCCCAATATGAAGGCTCAAATTATTAACTTTGGTAGCATTATCATCATACAAGAATACCTCCAAAATCCTCCCACAAATATCTCTAAGACTTTCTAAATCTCTTGATCTCTAAAGAAATCTCAATCCTATTACACACAACTAAGAATTATGCTAGTAGTGTAACTACCATAAGCGTTTAATATTATTGATTATTGGTGTGTAACCTATTTGGGACCCCAAGTATCCTTTTTATAGAAGATAACTTGTTTTGCAATCTCCACTAGAGGTACAAAGGATGAAGAATTGATGTGTGAATTCCCAAGGAGGTGAGACATCTAGTTGAGCTTAGTTGAGAGCTAATTGGGAGGTGGATTGAGAAGTCAAATACCTCTAATTGGTAGTTGCATGGGCTAGTTAGAGGTGGATTTAGGAGTCAAATCCATATAATGAGTAGTTAGAAATACTGATTGTAGGTGGATTGAAGAGTTAACTACCCCTAATTTATATTTAAGTAGGTTGCACCATTCTTGTGAAGAACATATACTTATACTAAGAGGGGAAGGTGAACAATATAATATAAAACCTTTTACTTTTCAATCCAAATGATAATAACAATAATATAAAGGAAAAAAAAAATCACACATCATCACACACATGAGAGACATGATTTAACGTGGTTCACCCAATGTGGGCTACTCCATGAAGAAAATATTTATTATAAATGTTTCTCAATGAATCTTTTGGGAATCCAATCCCTATTACAATATTTATGGACTTTTGTCCAAAGGAGACACCAATCCCCTATGCTATTATTTGTGGATCTCTCTCCATAGGAGACCTTTGTCCCCACTACTCTGATTTTTGGATTCCTCTCCACAGGAGAACTCTATCTTGTCTACTACGGTTTGTGGATATCTTTCCATGGGAGAACTCAATCCCCTCTGCTCTACTCAACTTTGATCAACTCTACTCACAAATCTACTCACAACACTATTTCAAACCTTCTTACAAGTCTGCCTCTAAACTGATCACAAGTCTTCCTAAAACCTACTGAATATTTACCTCAAACCTACTCACAAGTCTACCTCTAACCTTCTCACAAGTTTACTTCTAACCTGCTCATAATATCTGCTCAATTCTACTCTAAGATATGCTCATAAATGTTTATAACACATGCTCAAAAATATTTCTCAAATATGCAAAAACTTATCTTCAACCCTAGCACAAGTAGTTCATAATATCGAAATCGGTTAGATAACCTGATAAATATTAAGTAATAACGAGGGAGATGGCAAGTAAAAAATATGTGAGTAAGATTTTGATGTTCGGAGCACATACAAATGAAAGGCAAAAATGCGGGGACAAGGGTAAGCACTCATCATAAGACCCTTTTGCGAATGGGAAGCAATGAGGAGAAAGTGGAGATACGGGGACATGCTCATGGTCATAAGAAAAATAAACCACATAAACAACAAATAAAAATGTACTAGGTACGGTAGGAGAAGGGTAAGGCGGCCACAGAAGCAAAGACCTACCTGATAAAAACTTTCTAGAGGATAAGGCGACCAGTAAGTCATATTTCACAAAACATTTGAGGTAAACATAAACCTAGGTCCTCGATCGCAAATGCTTTCATAACTCAAGGACACAATGTTCTATTCTCTGGAAAAGTCATGTCAGAATACGCTAGTCGGGATTAATTCTCCCTTATAGGGAAATTCATTGGTGGGAGACTAGACATGGACTCTCTTCGGTGTTGGACAATGACAAAATGGAAAACCAAAGGATGCCTTGAGCTGTCAGCTATGACCAGGGGTTTCTTCATGATCCACCTCAATACCTAGGAAGATACTAATAGCATCCTATCAAAAGGTCCCTAGTTTTTTGGGAGAAGAAGTTTGTTCTTGCATAAGTGGCCAGAAGATTTTAATCCAGAAGTGCAAAGCATAAATTACACCCCCATTTGGGTGTGGCTCCTGAATCTACCACCACACTTCTTCTATGAAGATGCCCTTTGGGGTATATCCTGAACTAGAGGGGAATTGGTATCCATTGACCCAACAACCCAATATTGATCATGATTGATACACACACACATTTGTGTTAATGTTAACCTAGAAACTCAGCTCCCAAGTCACATAAATCTAATCTATGGCACCTACAGGTGAAGTCAATCGTTGAAGTATGAGAATAAGCTAACATTTTGCTCTGAGTGCCAAATGTAGGGACACCTATCATCATAATGCCTAAATTACAAGAACGCGTGGACAACTATCCAGACCGTAGCCAAAAAATACCAGTACAAAAGTTTAAATACGAAAGTAGGAGCAGGTGCGAACCAGTTTCTCAAGGGCAAATGATAGGCTTTTCCCCATCCAAGCAATGACAAGAAAAAGGAAAGTCACCTCCTTACCTTGTCCAAAAAAAATATTTTTCTTAGAAATTCTATTCAAAAAAATAAAATCGAGGATGAGGAATCCCCTTGTGAGGAAACCCTAGAACCAAAACCTACTTCACTCCTTGAAGCCATGGTAATCTGCACTCAATAAACCCCCCTACCACCCCCATATTGATGCACTTCCTCCACCTTCGCTATCGGTTGTGCTCTCCCTCCATCCCCTTCCAGACCCCTCCAAGCCCCATCTCCCTACCCTTCGCCTTACCCACACGGTAGGGCTGGGACACCCCGTTATCCACCCATCTCCCTTGAAGCTGAGGCCGATAGTGATGTCCCACCCCAAGAGTCCCCAGATCAGTGGAGCCCCAAACAAACCAGAAGTTATAGAAAATCCTAGATTGATGTGGGAGGTGATAGGAAGAAGGGCAGACCCTCAGGAGCAAAGATTATAAATAGATATGCAGTTGAATATATAGCTAACGATACCCAAAAAACCCTATTTCAAGATCTAGGGATAAAAAACAAAGAATAAATAAGGAGAACCAAACCCCCCGTGCGATAGGGCAAGAGGGAAAAAAAAACCTCCAAGAGTGTTAAATGAAATTCCTCTCTTGGAATGAGAGAGGACTAAATGGGGCAACCAAATAAATATTGGCTACTACCATGAGAAAGGATTTGAATCCTACTATTTTCCTTATCCAAGAAACCAAACTCGGTGACTACTGGTCCCCCAGAGTTGCCAAAACCATATGGAAGAAATGCAAATTTGCTTACACTCCAGATTAGGGCACATCAGGTGGTCTTATATACCTATGTAAACCTACAAAAGTTAAATGATAGATCATCTTAGGGGATGAGCGCTTAGCCAATGTCCTCTTTCAGGAAGCCAACACCCAGCTTTCATGGATCCTGACCAACGTATATGCTCCCAATACCCCTCAGGTAAAAAGTATCCTTTGGAAAAACCTCATGAAGATGAGATAAGCATTTAGGAACATCCCATGGATCTTAGTAGGGGAATTCAATACCCCCTGCACCTATTGGAAAAGAGAGGTAGGAATATCATGGCATCCAGAACCATAGATGATTTTGTGCAGTTTATCAACTCTAATGAACTGATGGACGTTCAGCTGAAAGGGTCCCAATTCACCTAGACCAAAATAAGGACTGGAGGTGACCTCATACAGGAAATATTAGACCGGTTCCTATTGTCCTAGGAAGCATTCTCGACCTTCAAGGATGCCATTTTGTAGGCCCATAAAAAAATCAGGTCTGATCACAGTCCACTAATATTTGAAATTGCTAGCAAACCATAGTTCAAAACCCCCTTCCATTTTGAATCTATGTGGACCCAAAACCCAAACCTCAAAAACCATACTATTGAGTGGTGGGGGAAAAGAACATAGGGACTACCATTAACCAGGTTTTGCAAAAAATTAGAGAAATCAAAGGCAAGCTGAGAGTATGGAATAGAGAGACTTTTGGAAACATCTTTAACAACAAAAACAACATCAAAAACAAACTCAATCAGATTGAGAACATGTTACTGTAGGGGTAAGGGAATGATAATCTCAGAGTTGAAGAGAGGATTCTCCTCTCAGAATATTACAACACCCTATGAAAGGAAGAAATGTTTTAGCACCAAAAATCAAGAGTATTGTGGCTTAAGGAGGGAGATTCTAACTCAAAATGTTTCCACATATCTACCCTCAGACATAGAGGAGCCAATAGAATTAAGTACCTCACTAGGCAATATGGGACCTGCACTTTTGATATTTACCAAATTTAGGATGATGCTATAAACCACTTTGAATCCTTCCTTGGGACCCCTTCTCCCCTCGGACAGGCCATGGATGCCCTCCTTCAGAACATCCCCAGATCCATCACTAATGCCATGAACTCCCTTCTTCTCAACCCCCTCACATACAAAGAGATCCATCAGGCCCTCTTATCCATGCATCCTTATAAAACTCCCAACCTTGATGGGTTCCCTCCCAGATTTTTCCAAACTTACTAGGATATCATTGGGCCTAACCTGTTCCTGGCCATTTCTAAAATGCAAGCCAATAGTTTCATCCCCAGGGATGTCAACTCCACTTTCCTCACCCTCATCTCCAAGGGACCCAATTCCAAGTCTCTATTCAATTACCCCCAATTATCCTATGCAATGGCATTTACAAAGTCTTAGCCAAAGTCTTGGCCAACAGGCTTACCAACATCCTCCCATCCATCATCGATCCCTGCCAGGGTACTACTATCAAAGGACGAAACATTATTGATGGAGTTATAACTATACATGAGCTTATCCATTCAGCCCATAAGTCTAACAGGTCAAATTTTTTCCTCAAATTGGACATGAATAAGGCTTTTGATAGATTGGACCACGATTTTCTAACCATAATCCTCCTTAAGTTTGGATTTCATGAGAAGTGGGTCAATCTTATTTATAGTTGCATCTCCTCATTCTAGTTCTTGGTTTTGATCAACGGTTCAACAATAGGGTATTTTACCAGTTCAAGAGGGTTGAGGTAAGGAGGCCCCCTTTACCTTATCCCGTTCATATTTTTTGTTGAGAGCCTATGAAGAACTGTCAAGTCTTCTTGCTCTAGAGGAATGATTTTTAGTATCAAGGTCGCTTCCAACCTCCCGCCCTCTACCCACCAACAGTTTGTGGATGATACCTTGCTAGCCATATATGCATATGTTTCTGAGGTCAGGACCATCAAAGGTATTCTAAACCTTTATGAATAAGCTGTAGGTCAGTAGGTTAATTTTAGAAAAAGTAAATTGTACTTCATCAACACCCCAAAAAAGAGGTAGGCCAAAATTGTAGGTATTTTGGGTTGTACAATCGTTGTTCTCCCAAATACTTATATGGGGTTTCCCATGTTACATGGAAGGGTGGTCAAGACCATGTGGAATAGTGTCACATAAAGAATCTATAAGAAGTAGGCAGGATGGAGAGGGACCCTCCTATCCCAAGCAGGTAAAGCCACTTTAGTAAAGTCTATTCTTCAAAGCATCTCAATGTTCTTTATTTTTGTTTTCCAAATATCAAATACGATAGGAGATAGCATAGATAATATTCAGAAGCACTTCCTATGGGTAGGAATAGATAACCAATGAAAATTTTACTTAATGGCTTGGGACAAGTTCTATTCCTCGAAGGATAGAGGTGGGCTAGGCCTGCGTAGAATCAGCCTCATGAACTAGGCCCTCCTATTCAAAAAAGCATGAAATGTGGTTACCAATTTTGATATGGAATGGGTCTCCATCATTAAAATAATGTACCTCCAATAGGATTCATTCAGGGATGAAGGGACGCCCATCCACAGATCCTACTTTTGGTGATCAATTTACCAAACCAAACATCTCATCTAGCAATGGGTGAGATGGCAAATCGGCAATGGCATGGGAATCAATTTTTAGAACGACTCTTGGGATAGGTATGAGCCCTTAATTAAATACCCAGTCATTGCACCTATCAAGCACCTGATTTATCACATATTCAGAGATAAAGTTGTAGACTTTATCTCTAGAACCCACAACAGTCGCAGGTGGAAGGTGATCCAGTTGAGAATCAGTAATGCCACTATTGATAGAGCTAAGTCTGCCCTCCAATCCATCCTTAGAGAAAAATTCATCCTTCAGACCTAGGAAACAGATAGGCTATGTTGGAAAGGCACCAACGACGGGCAATTTTTAGTAAATTCTGCTTACCAGATAAGGGACTTCCTCCCTAGGCACCCCATCCCCACCAATACTCCCACCATTTTTAGATCCATTTGGCTGAAGCATCTGGTCCTAAAAATTTCCTATTTTTACTAGCTCGTGGCTCACAATAGAATTTTTACCACTAGAAAACCTTATCAAAAGAGGTGTCATTGTCCCCAACAAATGTTACTTGTATACCCAGGCCTGGGAGTCCACTCAGAACTTACTCATCGAGTTTCTGTTCACCATGGAGGTTTTTTATTCCCTGACCTGCAGGTTCAAGGTGAGCTGGTCCTGGCCCAAGACTATCTTCGAGGTAATCACCCAGTGGCATAATCCTTTCAGACACACCAGGATCAAGTTTATGTGGAAATATCTTATTCATCTCAATTTTTTACAAATTTGGTTAGAATGGAACAATCGTACTTTCAACGATAATCCTAGAAGCCTTGAAGTTGTTGCCAACAGAGCATTGTCATTTACTATGGAAAATGATAGCATCATCCCTATTTTTGATATCATCAACTATGATAGTGAGATAGCTCTACTCAAAAACCTGGGTATATCTTCTTAGTTTCCCAAGCCTCAGAATCCCCCTAGATCCCAAAGAAACACCAAATGGATCCCCCTCCCCCTGTGTGGCTCAAAGCTAATTTCAATGGATTGTCCAAAGGGAACCGAGGAGATGCAAGAGCACGGGGTGGGGGGGGGAGGGGTCATAATATATCACATGGGCATTATAATTATGGCTTTCATAGAGAATGTGGGGATTCAAACTAATAACTATGCAGAAGCACAAGATATTTGGAGGGGCATCCAAGTCAGCAATCACATGGCCAATCCTATCATATTTGAAGGGGATTCTCTCATATTATAAGGATTAGGCATATCAAAAAGGATATCCATATTTTGAACCTATGGAATACTATAAACATGAGAGATAGGATGATTTAGTCTAAGTGGTTCTCTATTGAGAGGCATAGATCCCTAACTTTTATAAGAGGATGGGACACTAGGTGATCTCCCTTCTATGGTTGTAGTGATGATAGGGATATTGGATCGTGTTCCATTTAAATTAGAAGGGTTTATATCTATGTACAAATACGCATGGAAAGGGTCCCTTTGAGATCTCATGGGGTTAGATATAGGTTTTTAAAAAATATATAGAAGGGACTCCTCCATAGAAAACATGATCAAGGGATCTTCATTAACAATTAAGACTTTCTACATAACTTCCATGTTTCCTCTTAGAAAAGTAGCCAATTGGTCCATATATTAAATGACAACTTCCCCTTGTTCATAGGGAAAGGGTTCTAGAGGAAGGATTTTATTCTTCCTCTTCCTCTTCATATATTGGGTTTTCAAATACCTTTTTTCTTCTATGGTAGCTTAGGTAAGGCATTCAAATATCATATCATTTGTTGCATAATATTTCTAGTGAAGTAAGGGGTTTAGCCATGGTCAAGGACAAAGAAAATTTAATTTATTGAAGTTTTTGTTTCCAAAGTTGTTTAGAGAAGAAAGATAACATGTTTTATAAACCTTATATACCCTTTGAAAAGCAACCTGCCTTATGTCTCCTATCAGCCTGCCATAATATACCAACCAAGAGTTAAATACTATGGTTTGTACATTGATTTACTCAAGGGGTCATCATCCCACCCATATTAGGACTATCAATTTGGTTATATTGTTATTATCTTAATTTAATATGATTTATACTAGGCAAACATATTAGGTGGTCTTAATTAAAGTGTAGTAAATTTTATCTTTATTAAGGTTAAGGCTTGGTCAAAATGAAAGGTAGGGATATGTGTGGTGTTTCATGTAGAGTTCACCAAATATGTGGAGGTGCAAAAGGGGATCCTAGGAGGCACTGGACTTCATAGGTCCTCTTTCCTTAAGTACCGACCCACATGGATGAGAGGATGATGTTGCCAACTTATTGTTTGGTTTATGTTTTTATCTTTGGTTAGGAAAACGTTTGGGTTCATCAAGGGTAGTTTATCAATTTTTCTAAATATGGTTTCATGAGTTTCTTTTCAAGCACATAAAATTTTTATTCTAGCCTAATGTCTAAATGTATATATGCTAATGCAAATACAAGTGAAGACAAAATGCATCAGATAGTCCTATATGCAATTTAGATTATCTTGCACTATTTTCAAAAACTTTCACAAATTATAAAAGGTTGTTGATTTTCAAAATGTAAAGAATATGCACATAAACATAATATGGCATAATGTAGAAAATATACATATAAATTGGGTTCAAATGTCTAAGAAAAAACATGAAAAACTAAGTAATGAATTAAAAATGGATTTCTTTGATTTTCTTTAAGTATTAATACATTTTTTACAAGAAGATGCTATTAAAACCAAGCAAAGTGCATCACATAGATATGCATTTACATAAAATCTACCCTATATATGACTTTTAAATTTGATGAATACTAATCCTAAATCAATCAAGGAAATAAAATTTTTATTTTTCCTTTAAGCAAGGGTCGAAGAAAGATGCAAGAAATACAAGTTTAAACTAAATGTAAAACTATATGCATTTTGAATTTAATGTCCAAATAAATGAAGTCATATTGCCTTGATATAAGTTTATTAAAAATTATAATTCTTTGCTTTGAGATCCTTTTAATGTGTCAAAGAAAAAACAACATGGAATAGATATATTTGCCTTTTTAATGGAAATGCAAAACCTTTGAACTTAACCTTTTTTTTCTTCTTTTGTTTGCAAAATGAATTTACGAGATAAAATCCTTTTATGTAATACAATCTATTCTAAAATGCTTGCATGATTCAATACTTATAACAAAACTAGAAATAATAACATTCTTTTATGACAATTAATAAAATGCTAGTTTCAAGGGTGACCTTATGAAATGAACTAAAGATGCAAGATCTAGTGAATCACTACCTAATATTTCTATTAGTAAAAATAAATAAAGTTACAAAAATGAACAATGATAAAAATTCCACATGCATTCACTAGCCCTTAGATTTATAAAAAATTTAAAATTTGGGATATACAATTGTATACTTTCATGAAGATAAACATGAAAATTTTGAAAACTGAAGGTGCATCAAAGTTTACCTACTTCAAGATTGAAAGTAGGACAAAGATGAAATTTTGGACCTATCGTTAGAAATTATGAATAAAATACACAAAATACAAATTCACCCTAGGGTCACAAATTTTCTTGGAGATAACAAATTTGGACCACAAATTATCCTTGAGATAAAAATACTCAACCTAGGATGGCAAATTCACCATGGGACAATAAATTTTCCCTAGAACCATAAATTTTCCATGGGATAGCAAATTCACCCCAGGACCGTGAATTCACCCTAGGACTGTAAATTTTTTATAAACCCACAAATATGTTGTAGAGCTAAAAAATAGAAAATAAGAACCTACAATTCACCACACACCTCCAAATACACCAAAAAACCTACAAAATAGAAAAATAATACCTGCAACTATAAAGAAACAAAAAAAATTAAAATAGGTTTAGAGCTTGCCTATCCAATCTAGAACAAAAAACTAACTTGATCCAAGGATCAAGCCCCAAATTTGCCACTTAATATTTTTAAAGAAATAAGATAAAAATTTCCTAAATACAAATATTATAATTGAAAATGTAAGATTATAAGAAAGAAATGTGAAAAGAAGACAAATACCAATTTTTGATCTATAGTTGTTGAAGCTCCCAATATGAAGGCTCAAGTTATCAACTTTGGTAGCATTATAATCATACAAGAATACCTCCAAAATCCTCCCAAAAATATCTCTAAGACTTGCTAACTCTCTTGCTCTCTAAATAAATCTAAATCCTATTACACACTACTAAGAATTATGCTAGTAGTGTAACTACCATAAGTGTTTAATATTATTGATTATTGGTGTGTAACCTATTTGGGACCCCAAGTATCATTTTTATAGAAGAGAACATGTTTTGCAATCTCCACTAGAGGTACACAGGATGAAGAATTGATGTGTGCATTCCCAAGGAGGTGAGACATCTAGTTGAGCTTAGTTGAGAGCTAATTGGGAGGTGGATTGAGAAGTCAACTACCTCTAATTGGTAGTTGCATGGGCTAGTTAGAGGTGGATTTAAGAGTCAAATCCATCTAATGAGTAGTTAGAAAGACTGATTGGATGTGGATTGATGAGTTAACTACCCCTAATTGGTATTTAGGTAGGTTGAACCATTTTTGTGAAGAACATAAGCTTATACTGAGAGGGGGGGGTGAACAGTATAAGATACAACCTTTTACTTTTAAATCCAAATGATAATAGCAATAATATCAAAGCAAAACATAATGCACACATCATCACGCAAATGAGAGATATGATTTAACGTGGTTCACCCAATGTGGGCTACTCCACGAAGAAAATATTTCTTATAAACTTTTCTCAATGAATATTTTGGGAATCCAATCCCTATTACAATGTTTATGGACTTCTGTCCAAAGGAGACACCAATCCCCTATGCTCTGATTTGTGGATCTCTCTCCATAGGAGACCTTTGTCCCCACTACTATAATTTATGGATTTCTCTCCATAGGATAACTCTATCCTTTATACTCTTGTTTATGGATCTCTTTCCATAGGAGAACTCTATGCCATCTGCTCTATTCAACTCTGATCAACTCTGCTCACAAATATGCTCACAAATCTACTCACAACATTGTTTTAAACATTCTTACAAGTCTACCTATAAACTGCTCACAATTCTTCCTCAAACCTACTCAAAATCTACCTCAAACCTAATCACAAGTCTACCTATAACCTTCTCACAAGTCTGCCTCTAACCTGCTCACAATATCTTCTCAATTCTACTCTAAGATATGCTCATAACTGTTTATAACACATGCTCAAAAATATTTCTCAAAGATGCAAAACTTATCTTCAACCCTAGCACAAGTAGTTCACAATATCTAGCATAAATATCTCAAACCATTTCAACAATAGAAGCACATATTATTCTTAAATTCTATCCCAAATATTTGTAAAACATTCAACAATGAAGCACAAAAACCTCACTCAAATATTTCCAACAATGCTTATCAAACAATCATTTTCACTCCACCTTATGTTATAAAATATTCATTCCAACAAACACTTTAAACAAGGGATGATGTGCCCATACCTATTAATTGCTCTTGTGAAGATATGTCTTCAAAAATATATCTCACAAACAATTGATATTTCTAGTGCCACTTCAAGAGTTAGATATCAAAATACTCTCTCAATACATCCATATGAATTTTCTTCTCAAAATATATTTCACCATACAAAAATTACAATAAAATATCAAACCAATTTTACACTTTATTACTCCTATTATTTCATGTAAAATAATGCTCAACAAAACAACCAAAAATTACACACATGAATTTCACATATACACCTTATACCTCCTTATGAAAACAAAAATAATGCACTTCAAATTTAAATAAGACCAAAGAAATTATCACTTCATCTCATGCATCAACAAAGCACTAGCAATATGAAATTTCACCTTTCATACCTTTCTAAAAATAAAAATTAAATCCCTTTACTATCCTTATAGCTTCCTAACCATTTCATATCATAATGATAAATTTTACTAACCCTTATAACTCCTTTATAAAAAAAATAATTTTACCTTCAAGCGCTTCAGCTACTACTCGAACCTGCGACCTCGTTGGCCTCCATGCCCTAGAACAAGGGAAAAAACCACATGGGTTAGCATCCCATACAATCCTAAGGAGCACATGCTCCTTCTTGTCCTCTACTACCAACGTAAAACAAAAAAAATAAAAAAATCCTTATCACCTGCCTCCGCCGCATCTCAAACATGAGATTTGTCTGCTACCAGTAGCCACATCCTAGCGCTACGGATGTTGCCATCTAGGCTACCTTCTTGGATGGCATAGAAATTAAGATCTCCTACTCCTTGTTCTTTACTCTGCCTTGATTTCCAAAAAAATAATGTCTTCTTCCTCTTCGTCGTGAATCGAACGATGATATTTTGGGTGCACGAATTTCTCAACACATGAACACATTATTAACCACCTTAGCATGCAATATTTATATGCAATGGTTGGCATTAAATTTTATGTTGGTGCTCGAATTTGCAAACCTTTGGCACCAATAAAATATTATATTTTAATTATAATAATTTAAATCCAAGGGATTTAAATATTATAATTTCTCTTAGGGCATTTTCTTAGGTTAAAACTTTTGCCACCATAGTTAATCAATTTAACCTTTTTCTTTTGCAAAATTACCACCAAGGTAAATCAGATAGACCTTTTTATTTTTCCTTTTTCAAATACCACCATGATAAATCAACTTGACCCTTTTATTTTTCTTTTTCAAAATACCACCATGGTAAATCAACTTGACCCTTTTATTTTTTCAATACCATCATGGAGAAGGCTTTTCTTTCTTCTTGCTACCTCATGCCTCATGTGCCCTTTGAAGAATATTCTCATAAAAATTTCCATCAACTTAGAACATCAAACCTTTTGACATCAATAAGAACAAAACATGCTCAAATTTCCAACAATCTCCCCCTTTGTCATTAATGACAACCCTTTTCTAAAATTCCTTTTTCTAAACCATTTGATTCCAAATATGCTCCCCCTGACTAAATGCTCTTCCCATTAATCAAATATCTCCCCCTTTGTCATCAATGGCAAAGGGACTCCTTTGGGTCTAAATATAAGACTCTTAGCTCAGCCCCCTCCCCACCTCCTCTCTTTGAGGTGATTAATTTTGGGGTGGGAGTAAAACTACTCCCAATTTTCTTCTAAGATACTCAAAATTTTATTTTGGAAGTGGCTTAGTAAAAATGTATGCAACTTGCTTATACGTCACCTGTTCTCTCAAAAAATGGTATTTTATCAGAATGTGCTTTGTCCTGGAGTGCATCACTGGATTATTTAAAATGTGTATAGCACTTGTATTATCACATAGTATGGAGATGGGATGATCATGCTCTATTTTGAAGTCTTTTAAGGTTTGCATCATCCATAACACCTGTGTACAACAAGCAACTACTAAAATATACTCTGCCTCTGCTGTGGATAAGGATATTGATGTCTATTTCTTACTGAGCCAAGAGACTAAACAATATCCAAGAAAGAATGATCCTCCACTTGTGCTCTTTCTATCATCAATATTATCTTTCCAATCTGCATATGTATATGCTATGAGAGTGAAATTATCACTTCTAGGATGCCAGAGTCCAAAATCCAGAGTCACTTTTAAATTCCTAAGTATTCTCTTTACTACCAGTACATGTGTTTCCTTTGGAAATGCTTGAAATCTTGCCACCAGTCCCACTACTTACATTATTTCTAGTCTTGTAGTTGTAAAATATAGTAAGATACCAATCATAGATCTATTAAATGTTTGATTTACCTTATGAGATTCATCATCTTTGCTCAACTTGCATCCTATAATAGCGGGGGTACTTACTAGTTTCCAGTCTTCTAACTTGAATTTCTTTAGCATTTCTTTTATATACTTGGTTTGTGATAGAAATACACCCTTCTTTGATTGTTAAATATGTAGTCCAAGAAAGAAGGGCAACTCATCAAGAATTGACATTTCAAATTCATTTTGCATACTATTTGTAAATTTTTGACACATCTTATCATTATTGCCTCCAAAAATGATATCATCCACATAAACAACCATAATTAGTAAGTTATTTCCTTCATTTTTGATGTATAAATTGTTGTCAACTATTCCTTTCCTGAAACCCTATTCCTGAAGATACTTATCCAACCTTGAATACCAAGCTCTAGGAGCTTGTTTTAGTCCATAAATAGTCTTATTTAATCTGCATACATAATCTAGATTATCATTTAGGTTGAACTCCTCATGTTTCTCAATGTAGACCTCTTATTCCAAGACACCATTGAGAAAAGTTGATTTAACATATATTTGATATACTTTGAAGTTTTTGAAACTTGAGAAAGCTAAAAACATCCTTATGGTCTCAAGTCGTGCAACAGGGGCAAATGTTTCATCAAAATAAATCCCTTCAACCTATGCATAACCTTTGAATACCAATATTGCTTTATTTTTGACTACCTGACCATCTTCATTTAATTTGTTTTTGAAAACCCATTTAGTGTCAACTACATTATTATCTTTTGATTATGGGACAATTTTCCAAGTTTCAATTTTAACTATTTGATCCAATTTCTCATCCATTGCCTTGACCAAAAACTTATCTTCTTTTGCCTCATTGAAATCATTGGGCTCAATTTAGACACCAAAGAAAGATTTGCATGCTCACTTGTTCCTATTATTTTCCTCCTTGTCTATATTTCATATAGATTTCCAATAATTAGATATCTTGGATGGTTTTTATGCACATACATAGATGGATTCTTAGGTGGTATTCTTTGTGTTTCCTCTTCTTCTGATTCTTCATCTAATTATTCTTGGTAACTTTCTTCTTCTTGATACACAAATTCTTGAGCTGGTTCTTTTGACCTTGTCTATTCATCAACTATCACATTTATACTTTTTATATTTGTATGTGTCCTCTTATTATAGCACCTATAGGCTTTGATCTTAGTGGAATAGATAAGCAAAATACCCTCATCACATCTTGAATCAAACTTACCTAAATTTTTCTCTTCCCATATTATGTACCATTTGCTTCCAAATTTTTTAAAATATTTTATAAGGATGTAGAGTCTTCTATAATATCACAAGGGTACTATGGAGTATGGGTTATGGTATCCTAAAGATGCAAATTGGGCAAGATGTGTAGATGACAGAAAGAGTACCAGTGGAGGTGCATTCTATCTTGGAGACAGATTGGTCGTATAGAATAGTAAGAAACAAGAGTCAGTTTCCTTATCCACAGCAGAGGAAGAATATATTGCAGCGACAGCGTGTTGTATGCAGGAGAAAGTTGCAAAAAGTGAGGTTAAGTTGGATTTTTATTCCAAAAACAGATTGTGGAGTGGTCACGTTTTCCAAAAATTGACTAGCTATCGGGATCACATTCTCAGGGGGAGCATTTGTGTATTTGTTTATCTTTTTGCTCATGTTTGTAATTTTTTCTAACTATAATAATTTGTGCCTGAGAATGTTGTGCATAGACTCAAGGGGAGTCTGCAGCAACCCTTTGGTATTATTGTCAAAGGGGGAGAAGAATTACAGGAAAATTGCACATTTGTTGCCAACAATTCCAAAGGGGGAGATTGTTGAGCAAGGTGCAACAACAGTATTGTCATTGTTGTCAACATAGTCAGACAGATCTGTTGATGCAGTGGACAGGAAGTTCAAAAGCTAGTCAGATGCAGAAAACAAGAGTTCAAAGGTTACTCAGAGTATGTACAATGATTCTCCAAGAAGACCGAAGTGGACCACTTGCAAAAGATCAAAGAAAAAGACAAGTAAGAAAAGTGTCGCGATATCGCGACATATACAGCAGGCAAGAAAAACTATCATGATTTTGCGACATGTTGAAGAGAGAGAAAAAGAAAGAAAAACTGTCACGATTTCGTGACATGTTGGAAGAGAGAGAAGAAGAAAGAAAAACTGTCACGATTTCGTGACATGTTGAGAAGAAAGAAAAACTGTCACGATTTCGCGACATGTTGGAAGAGAGAAGAAAGAAAAATTGTCGCGATTTCGTGACATGTTGGAAAGAAAGAAAAAATGAATAGATGTTGAGAAGCAAGCAAAACTGTCACGATTTCGTGACATGTTGGAAGAGAGAAAGGCAAATAGAAAAAGTGTCGCGATTTCGTGACATATTGCAAGGAAGGTTGTATGAACAAAAAAGTGTCACGATTTCGTGACATATTGCAAGGAAGGTTAGAGAAAAAGTGTCGCGATTTCGTGACATATTGCAAGGAAGGTTGTACGGACGAAAAAGTGTCACGATTTCGTGACATATTGCAAGGAAGGTTGTAGGATGAAAAAGTGTCGCGATTTCGTGACATATTGCAAGGAAGGTTGTACGGACGAAAAAGTGTCACGATTTCGTGACATATTGCAAGGAAGGTTGTACGGACGAAAAAGTGTCACGATTTCGTGACATATTGCAAGGAAGGTTGTACGGAGAAAAAGTGTCACGATTTCGCGACATGTTGCAGGAGAGAGAGTCCGAGAGAAAAAGTGTCACGATTTCACGACATGTTGTAGGAGAGAGAGTTCGAGAGAAAAAGTGTCACGATTTCGCGACATGTTGCAGGAGAGAGAGTCCAAAATAAAAAGTGTCACGATTTCGTGACATATGGGAGAGAGTCAAGAGAAAAAGTGTCGTGATTTCGCGACATGTTGATGTCGTGTTTCGTGACATGAAGGCAAGAGAAAGCGCTAAGGAGAAAAAGTGTCGCGATATCGCGACATGTCGGGTTTTCACGACCCAAAGGCAAGAAAAAGCGCTAAGGAGAAAAAGTGTCACGATATCACGACATGTCACGTTTTCGTGACCCAAAGGCAAGATAAAGCGCTAAGGAGAAAAAGTGTCACGATATCGCGACATGTCGCATTTTCGTGACCCAAAGGCAAGTTAAAGCACTAAGGAGAAAAAGTGTCACGATATCGCGACATGTCACATTTTTGCGACTAAAGGAGGAGAGAGAAAGTAAGAAGGCAGAAGTGTCACGATATCGTGACATTTTGGGGTAAAGCTAAAGGAGAGTAGAGAAAAAGTGTAGCGATATCGCGACATGTTGTATTCTCGTGGGCCAAAGCTAAGAGAAAGCGTACGAAGAAAAAAGTGTAGCGATATCGCTACATGTTGTATTCTCGCGGGCCAAAGCTAAGAGAAAGCGTACGAAGGAAAAAGTGTAGCGATATCGCTACATGTTGTATTCTCGTGGGCCAAAGCTAAGAGAAAGCGTATGGAGGCGAAAGTGTCATGATATCATGACATGTGTTTTCATGGCAATAACAACAGAAGAGTTATAGAGGCAGTTGAAGCCGACGAAGACCGATGTTAGCCGACGAAGATTAGGGTTTGCAGTCGATGAAGATTAGGGTTTGCAATCGACTAAGATTAGGGTTACAGTCGACTAAGATTAGATTTTTCATCATGAAAATGTTGTTATAAAAGGAGGGTTATTTGGAGAATTGAGAGTCATCGAATGGTCATCGAATGCATGTCAAAGTGTGAAATGCGGTCGTAAGAGCGTAGAAAGTGCAGAAGCGACGAGATGATGGCGAAGTGCACAAAGTGAGCGAAGAAGTCATATCGAATTGTCCTAAGTGCATCTGTGAGTGCATAGAGAGAGCAAAGTGCACAAAAGGGAGAAGATGATCAGTGAGGTTTGATCACAGTGAAGTAGAGTGTGGAAGTTCATAGTGCAGAGAGGGAGAAGACGATCATGAAGTTTGACTGTGATGAAGTAGAGTGTGCGAAGTGAGTGCATAGAGCGAGCAAAGTGCGTAAAGAATGCAAAGGTGAAGTAGACCAATCAGGGTCTTGTAAAAGTGAAGGTATCTTACTGTTAAACTTAAAGATTCAATTTGAAGTCTAGGTTGGTGCTTGGCATCAGGGGTTGGTGCTCCTTCTAGTTGGTGCTGGTAAATCGGTTGGTGCTTGTAAATAGGGGTTGGTGCTCCTTTCTGTTGGTGTAGATAAATCAGGGGTTGGTGCTCCTTCCAGTTGGTGCTAGTAAATTAATTGTAAAGTTGGTGCTTTGCAAAGGCTGGATTTGGATGGTAGTCCAAGCAGTCATTTTTGAGGAGTAGCCACATTGGTGAACCTCATTAAATCTTGTGTTGTGTGATGTTCTCTTGTGATACTTGCTTTATCTATTTTTAAGGTTTCATTATTTCAGTTTTAAGAGCTATGAATTTAAGTTTAAAAGTCTACACTGATTCACCCCCCCCTCTCAGTGCCATTGTAAGACTAACAATTGGTATCAGAGCCAAGTTCCCTTACAAGCCTAACCGACTAGGGTGATCTTGGAAGTAACATAATGGGTAAGATGGTTGAAGACTTCTCATCAAACAAACCTCCTTTGTTTGATGGAACTAATTATGCGATCTGGAGAATCAGGATGCAGACTTATCTTTGTGCTTTGGGATACTACGTCTGGGATTCAGTAGCCAGTGAATACACAATACCCATCACTCCTCCAACCGATGCTGTCGATAAGAATCTATTTGAGAATGACTCAAAAGCAAAGAATGCTATCAGGAGTGGATTAGTAGACAGTGAATTGGTAAAGATCATGAGTTGTAAAATGACAAAAGAAATGTGGGACAAACTGAGGAGTATTCATGAAGGTGATGATGAGAACATAGAGGCCAAGTTACAAACACATCAAGCTCAGTTCGAAGCTTTAAAGTTAAATGACGATGAGAACTTAGAGGAATGTTATCATGACACATCTTGAAGAAGAAACAGAAAAAGAATAGGAATGTGATGAAGAAGAAATTGATGCAGAAATAAATTTGAAAGAGGAACTAATTGCAGCTCTGGATGAATTGAAGATAGAAAGAAAAAGGAATAAGGAGATCTCAAGAAATCTTGAGGATGCAAATGAAATAATAACCAGTTTGAAAGTACAGGTAGAAGAATTCAAAAGGATTGAATAAACTCTCAGGTCACAGATCAATGAGAAAGTGATTGGTTGCTGCAAACAAGAGGAAGAGATTGTTTTATTGAAGAAACAACTAGAAGAGGCCAATACAAATCTCAAATTTGAGAAGAGCACAGAGTTGCTAGATAAAATGATAAGCCAACAAAGAAGCTCCATGGATAAGCGTGGTCTTGGATATGAAGCTGAACAACCTTCATCTTCCAACTCTGTAGAGAAGAAGAAGTTCATCTGTTGAAGGATCGAAGCAAGAAAAGTTTGAAGTTGAATCTTCAAAAGGAAGAACATATCAAAGGAGATCTACAACAAAGCAACCACAACAAAAGAGGTTCTATCACTCTCACTCTATTCATAATAATACTTTTTATGGCTATTGTTTCGGATGCAACCAAGTATGGTCACAAGGCAATTTATTGTGGATTGAATGATAAATCAAAGAGTTATGCTAGTAGAAATACATCTGCATTTCCGAGTGAACACTATGTACAATGTTTTCAATGTAATGGTCATGGGCACATAGCAAGGTTTTGTCCAAGCACTTTTGTATCTAATCTAAGGCAAAACAGTAGATTTCATCGGACGCAAAGAACGCAACACAGACGAGGGAATAAATCATGTACATAAAAGAAAGGAAAATAATCATTCATCAAGGATGCACAAGAGACAACCACACAAGAGAAATGTTCGAGTTCACGAAAAGGTGCAAAATAGGGATGTAGTTGAAAAATCCAAGCCCGAGTTCAAGAAAGTTTGGAGAAGGATAGAAGAAAGGAAATCGTGTCTCCTTGGACTGAAGGAGACTACTCCGCTATTGCACTAAGCAACTCCAGGTAGCACATCCTCAGGGGGAGCAATCTTGAAGTTTCATTTTAATGCTCCTATGTATTTGTTTGATTACTTGAGGATGAAAGGCAAGTAGTCAGGGAAGTTGTCGTATAGTTGTCGAAGTGTGTTTTCAGTTCATGTAGTTGTTTGTGGAAGTGTCGTGAAGGGTGGTGATTAAATTGAGAGTTGTCATTATTGGTAGTATTGCTATATGTCATTGTTGTATTGTTAATGGTTCTTACTGCCACTGTCCAAAGTTAAGGATTACAACAGGTCAGATAATTTGGTTAGTGAAAGAATGTTGCCTTAGCCGCATATATGTGTTTCGATAAAAGCGATGTATGTTTGAACTACACATTGACGTGAAGATTGTTAGATCTATTATGACATTGTGGTGAAAAATATTGAAGTCTGATCATTGACTCATGTTTAGCTCATCAAGATGAGCAACTTTGCTTTGTGAATCATACCTATCCGAGGTCCAGAAGTATGAGTTTGAGTAAGGTGCACCATAGTTGGCCGTGAAGTGTTTGACAAAATATTGTCTCCTGATTCGAACAAGTTGAAAGTAAGGTGTGACCAGCGGTGACTGTAGAAAACATAGACCAAGTTGAAAATGTAAAAAGGGATTTGGTTGGTGTTGTGGTACAGTGTTTGATGCTTGCACAGAGTTGGCGGTAAAATTGCAGTGTTGATACAGTGTTGGACAAAAGTCGGTACAAGTGTGAGTCACTTGTCAATTTTGTTGACAGATGTGAAATCAGCATTTTTGATTGGAAGCTTACTGTACCTGACAGCTATCAGACCAGATATTTTGTAGGCAGTATGCATGGTAGCATGATTTCAGGCTAATCCCAAGGAGACTCATGTGACAACATTATGGTGGTTGATTTCTGAAATATCATTGAAGGGAAAATGATTGTTTGTGGTTTCCTTTTTCGAAAGTAGTTGGTTGAATGCATCAAGGTTTTCTGAATTGAGAATTGTGTTTAAACCTTGTGTTATAAGCATAGTGGTTTTAAGCCCATTGGTTGTGAAAGAACTTGAGTTAGAAAAGAACATGAGTATCATTGTTATGTGATATTTGTGGTTGAGCATTGTTGGAATTATTTGAGTTGGTTGATACATACTTGGACTAGGGTTGTGTGAGAGAGAGTTGTCCCTTGTGAGATTTGTTGGGTTGATTTGATTGAGCCTAGTCAAGTTATGTGTGAAGTGATTTTTAAAGTTCTTTGAAGTGAATTTGATTTGAGATCGCCATTCATTATTGAGTTCATTTTGAGTACTACTTGAGCATGATTGGTTGAGCCTTTGAGAAGACCCTTGGGAAATATTTAAGGACAATGCTGGGACAGATTTCTAAGCAGATTTGGGCAAGTTCTTGGTGAGATTGCTAGAGAAGATTCGGACAAGTTCTGAGTGAGCTTGGTGGAGCAGACTTGGATAGGTTTTATGAGAGTTTTTATTCTGAGTTTGGAGGTGATAGAGTACAAAGGTCGAGTCTCAATGGATAGAAATCTAGCAGACCAACACAGTTGAAGATAGATCTGAGTGAGGATTCTTCAAGTGAAGAAGAGGTCCACCAATTAGTGCAGTAGAGAGACAGAGTCTTCTATAATATCACAAGGGTACTATGGAGTATGGGTTATGGTATCCTAAAGATGCAGATTGGGCAGGATGTGTAGATGACAGGAAGAGTACCAGTGGAGGTGCATTCTATCTTGGAGACAGATTGGTCACGTAGAATAGTAAGAAACAAGAGTCAGTTTCCTTATCCATAGCAGAGGCAGAATATATTGCAGCGACAGCATGTTGTATGTAGGAGAAAGTTGCAGAAAGTGAGGTTAAGTTGGATTTTCATTCCAACAATAGATTGTGGAGTGGTCACGTTTCCCAAGAATTGACTAGCTATCGGGATCACATTCTCAGGGGGAGCATTTAAGTATTTGTTTATCTTTTTGCTCATGTTCATGATTTTTGCTAAATGTAATAAATTTGTGCCTGAGAATGTTGTGCATGGACTCAGGGGGAGTCTGCAGTAGCCCTTTGGTATTATTGTCAAAGGGGGAGAAGAATTACAAGAAAATTGCACATGTGTTGCCAACAATTCCAAAGGGGGAGATTGTTGAGCAAGGTGCAACAAATAGTATTGTCATTGTTGTCAACACAGTCAGATAGATCTATTGATGCAGTGGATAGGAAGTTCAAAAGCTAGTCATATGCAAAAACAAGAGTTCAAAGGTTACTCAGAGTATGTACAGTGATTCTCCAAGAAGACCAAAGTGGACCACTTGCAAAAGGTCAAAGAAAAAGACAAGTAAGAAAAGTGTCACGATATCGCGACATATACAACAGGCAAGAAAAACTATCATGATTTCGTGACATGTTGGAAGAGAGAGAAGAAGAAAGAAAAACTATCACGATTTCGTGACATGTTGGAAGAGAGAGAAGAAGAAAGAAAACGATTTCGCGACATGTTGGCAAGAAAGAAAAACTGTCGCGATATCACGACATGTTGGCAAGAAAGAAAAACTGTCGCGATATCACGACATGTTGAGAAGAAAGAAAACTGTCACGATTTCGTGACATGTTGGAAGAGAGAAAGGCAAGTAGAAAAAGTGTCACGATTTCGTGACATATTGCAAGGAAGGTTGTATGAAGAAAAAGTGTCATGATTTCGTGACATATTGCAAGGAAGGTTGTACGGACGAAAAAGTGTCACGATTTCATGACATATTGCAAGGAAGGTTGTATAGAAAAAAAAAAGTGTCACGATTTCGTGACATATTGCAAGGAAGGTTGTACGGACGAAAAAGTGTCACGATTTCATGACATATTGCAAGGAAGGTTGTACGGATGAAAAAGTGTCACGATTTCACGACATGTTGCAGGAGAGAGAGTCCGAGAGAAAAAGTGTCACGATTTCGCGACATGTTGTAGGAGAGAGAGTCCGAAAGAAAAAGTGTCACGATTTCGTGACATGTTGAGAGAGAGAGTCCAAAGAAAAAGTGTCGCGATTTCGACATATGAGGAGAGAGAGTAAGAAAAGTGTGATTTGACATGGAAAGGAGAGAAAAGTGTCACGATTTCGTGACATGTGCGAGAGAAGAGAAAGTGCTAAGGAGAAAAAGTGTCACGATATCGCGACATGTCACGTTTTCATGACTCAAAGGCAAGAAAAAGCGCTAAGGAGAAAAAGTGTCACGATATCGCGACATGTCACATTTTCGTGACCCAAAGGCAAGATAAAGCGCTAAGGAGAAAAAGTGTCACGATATCGCGACATGTCACATTTTCGTGACCCAAAGGCAAGTTAAAGCGCTAAGGAGAAAAAGTGTCGCGATATCGCGACATGTCGCATTTTCGTGACTAAAGGAGGAGAGAGAAAGTAAGAAGGGCGAAGTGTATGTGATTTTCAGGGCAAAAGCTAAGAGATGAGTACGGAAGAAAAAGTGTCGCGATATCGCTACATGTATTCTCACGGGCCAAAGCTAAGAGAAAGCGTACGAAGGAAAAAGTGTAGCGATATCGCTACATGTTGTATTCTCGCGGGCCAAAGCTAAGAGAAAGCGTATGGAGGAAAAAGTGTAGCGATATCGCTACATGTTGTATTCTCATGGGCCAAAGCTAAGAGAAAGCGTACGGAGGTGAAAGTGTCATGATATCATGACATGTGTTTTCGTGGCAACAACAATAGAAGAGTTACAAGGGCAGTTGAAGCCGACGAAGACCGATGTTAGCCGACGAAGATTAGGGTTTGCGACGAAGATTAGGGTTTGCAGTTGACTATGATTAGGGTTACAGTCGACTAAGATTAGAGTTTTTCATCATGAAAATGTTGTTATAAAAGCATGGTTATTTGGAGAATTGAGTGTTGTTGTCGATATCATCGAATGCATGTCAAAGTGTGAAATGTGGCCGTAAGAGCGTAGAAAGCGTAGAAGCGACGAGATGATGGCGAAGTGCGCAAAGTGAGCAAAGAAGTCATATCAAATTGTCCTAAGTGCATCTTTGAGTGTGTAGAGAGAGCAGAGTGCACAAAAGGGAGAAGATGATCGTGAGGTTTGATCGTAGTGAAGCAGAGTGTGAAGTTGGTCATAGTGCGAAGAGGGAGAAGATGATCATGAAGTTTGACTGTGATGAAGCAGAGTGTGCGAAGTGATTGCGTAGAGAGAGCAGAGTGCGTAGAGAATGCAAAGGTGAAGTAGACCAGTCAGGGTCTTGTAAAAGTGAAGGTATCTTACTATTAAACCCAAAGATTCAATTTGAAGTCTAGGTTGGTGCTTGGCATTAGGGGTTGGTGCTCCTTCTAGTTGGTGTTGGTAAATCAGGGGTTGGTGCTCCTTCCAGTGGGTGTTGGTAAATTAATTGTAAAGTTGGTGCTTTGCAAAGGCTGGATTTGGATGGTAGTCCAAGCAGTCATTTTTGAGGAGTAGCCACATTGGTGAACCTCGTTAAATCTTGTGTTGTGTGATGTTCTCTTGTGATACTTGCTTTATCTATTTTTAAGGTTTCATTATTTTAGTTTTAAGAGCTATGAATTTAAGTTTAAAAGTCTACACTGATTCACCCCCCCTCTCAGTGCCATTGTAAGACTAACAATTGGTATCGAGCCAAGTTCCCTTCTAGAAGGCTAAATCGCTAGGGTGATCTTGGATTAGTACACAATGGGGAGAATAGATCCGGGGGGGAACAAAGGTTGAAGACTTCTCATCAAACCAAGCACCTTTGTTTGACGGAACAAATTATGTGATCTGGAGAATCAGGATGCATACATATCTTTGTGCTTTGGGATACGACGTCTGGGATTCAGATAGCGGTGAATACATAATACCCATCACTCCTCCAACCGATGATGTCGATAAGAATCTGTTTGAGAATGACTCAAAAGCAAAGAAAGCTATCAGAAGCGGATTAGTAGACAGTGAATTGGTAAAGATCATGAGTTGTAAAATGGCAAAAGAAATGTGGGACAAACTGAGGAGTATTCATGAAGGTGACGATGAGAACATAGAGGATGCAATTCCAAACTCATCAAGCCGGTGAAGCTTTAAAGTTAAATGACGATGAGAACTTAGAGGAATGTTATCATGACACTCGAAGAAGAAACAGAAAAAGAATAGGAATGTGATGAAGAAGAAATTGATGCAGAAATAAATTTGAAAGAGGAACTAATTGCAGCTCTGGATGAATTGAAGATAGAAAGAAAAAGGAATAAGGAGATCTCAAGAAAGCTTGAGGATGCAAATGAAATAATAACCAGTTTGAAAATACAGGTAGAAGAATTCAAAAGGATTGAAGAAACTCTCAAGGTCACAGATCAATGAGAAAGAGATTGGTTGCTGCAAACAAGAGGAAGAGATTGTTTTATTGAAGAAACAACTAGAAGAGGCCAATACAAATCTCAAATTCGAGAAGAGCACAGAGTTGCTAGATAAAATGATAAGCCAACAAAGAAGCTCCATGGATAAGCGTGGTCTTGGATATGAAGTTGAACAACCTTCATCTTCCAACTCTACAGAGAAGAAGAAGTTCACTGTTGAAGGATCGAAGCAAGAAAAGTTTGAAGTTGAATCTTCAAAAGGAAGAACATATCAAAGGAGATCTACAGCAAAGCAACCACAACAAAAGAGGTTCTATCACTCTCACTCTATTCATAATAATACTTTTTATGGCTATTGTTTCAAATGCAACCAATATGGTCACAAGGCAATTTATTGTGGATTGAATGATAAATCAAAGAGTTATGCTGGTAGAAATACATCTGCGTTTCTGAGTGAACACTATGTACAATGTTTTCAATGTAATGGTCATGGGCACATAGCAAGGTTTTGTCCAAGCACTTTTGTATCTAATCTAAGGCAAAACAGTAGATTTCATCAGACGCAAAGAACGCAACACAGAAAGGGAATAAATCATGTACATAAAAGAAAGGAAAATAATCATTCATCAAGGATGCACAAGAGACAACCACACAAGAGAAATGTTCGAGTTCACGAAAAGGTGCAAAACAGGGATGTAGTTGAAAAATCCAAGCCCGAGTTCAAGAAAGTTTGGAGAAAGATAGAAGAAAGGAAATTGTGTCTCCTTGGACTGAAGGAGACTACTCCGCTATTGCACTAAGCAACTCCAGGTAGCACATCCTCAGGGGGAGCAATCTTGAAGTTTCATTTTAATGCTCCTATGTATTTGTTTGATTACCTGAGGATGAAAGGCAAGTAGTCAGGGAAGTTGTCGTATAGTTGTCGAAGTGTGTTTTCAGTTCATGTAGTTGTTTGTGGAAGTGTCGTGAAGGGTGGTGATTAAATTGAGAGTTGTCATTATTGGTAGTATTGCTATATGTCATTGTTGTACTGGTGATGGTTCTTACTGCCACTATCCAAAGTTAAGGATTATAACAGTTCAGATAATTTGGTTAGTGAAAGAATGTTGCCCTAGCCGCATATATGTGTTTCGATAAAAGCAATGTGTATTTGAACTACACATTGACGTGAAGATTGTTAGATCTATTATGACGCTGTGGTGAAAAATATTGAAGTCTGATCTTTGATTCATGTTTAGCTCATCAAGATGAGCAACTTTGCTTTGTGAATCATACCTATCCGAGGTCCAGAAGTATGAGTTTGAGTAAGGTGCACTATAGTTGGCCGTGAAGTGTTTAACAAAATGTTGTCTCCTGATTCGAATAGTTGAAAGTAAGGTGTGACCAGTGGTGACTGTAGAAAACATAGACCAAGTTGAAAATGTAAAAAGGGATTTGGTTGGTGTTGTGGTACAATGTTTGATGCTTGCACAAAGTTGGCAGTAAAATTGCAGTGTCGGTACAGTGTTGGACAAAAGTTGGTACAAGTGTGAGTCACTTGTCAATTTTGTTGACAAATGTGAAATCAACATTTTTGAATTGGAAGCTTATTGTTCCTAATAGCCACCAGACCAGATATTGTGCAGGAAGTATGCATGGTAGCATGATTTCAGGCTAATCCCAAGGAGACTCATGTGACAACATTATGGTGGTTGATTTCTGAAATATCATTGAAGGGAAAATGATTGTTTGTGGTTTCCTTTTTTGGAAAGTGGTTGGTTGAATGCATCAAGGTTTTTTGAATTGAGAGTTGTGTTTAAACCTTGTGTTATAAGCATAGTGGTTTAAGCCCATTGGTTGTGAAATAACTTGAGTTAGAAAAGAACATGAGTATCATTGTTATGTGATATTTGTGGTTGAGCATTGTTGGAATTATTTGAGTTGGTTGATACATACTTGGACTAGGGTTGTGTGAGAGAGAGTTGTCCCTTGTTGGTTGGTTTGGTTGTTTTTTTTTTGTTGGGGGGTGTTTTTTTTTGTGGTTTTTTTTTTTTTTTATGAAGTGGGTTTTTTTTGAGATTGCCATTAATTATTGAGTTCATTTTGAGTACTACTTGAGCATGATTGATTGAGCCTTTGAGAAGGCCTTTGGGAAATATTTTAGGACAATGTTGGGATAGATTTCTAGAGCATATTTGGGCAAGTTCTTGGTGAGATTGCTAGAGAAGATTCAGACAAGTTCTTAGTGAGCTTGGTGGAGTAGATTTGGACAGGTTTTTATGAGCTTGTTATTCAACATTGGACAAGTTCTATGTGAGTTTGTGAGGTTTGTGGAGCCTATTGAGAAGGTTCTTAGTGAGCCTATTGACTAAGCTTTGGAGGTGATAGAGTATAGAGGATAGAGTCTCAATGGATAGAAATTTAGTAGCCAACACAGTTGAAGATAGATCTGAGTGAGGATTCTTCAAGTGAAGAAGAGGTCCACCAGTCAGTACAACAGAGAGACAAAGTCTTCTATAATATCACAAGGGTACTATGGAGTATGGGTTATGGTATCCTAAAGATGCAAATTGGGTAAGATGTGTAGATGACAGAAAGAGTACCAGTGGAGGTGCATTCTATCTTAGAGACATATTGGTCGCGTAGAATAGTAAGAAACAAGAGTCAGTTTCCTTATCTGATGAGCAAGATGCAACCAAAGTATTGTCATTATTGTCAACACAGTTAGGTTGATCAGTTGATGCAATGGATAGGAGTTCATTGATGAGCAAGGTGCAGCCAAAGTGCAATGAACAGGAGTTCATTGTTGAGCAAGGTGCAGCAAAAGTATTGTCATTATTGTCAACATAGACAGAGGATCGGTTGATGCAATGGACAGGAGTGCAGAGGTCATTAGATGGATCGGTTGATGAAGTGAACAAGAGTTCAGAGCATTCAGAGCATGTACAGTAAATTTCCAAGAAGAAAGAAGTGGTCCAAATTCAAATAATCAAAGAAAAAGACAAGTAAGAAAACTGTCGTGATATCACGACATGTTGTTAGTCACGATTTCATGACATATCGGAGGAGAGAGAAAATGCTGGAAAAATTGTTGTGATTTCGTGACATGTTGGCAAAGAAGAAAGCAAGTAGAAAAACTATCGCGATTTCATGACATGTTGGAGGCAAAGAAGCCAAGTGGAAAAACTGTCATGATTTCATGACATGTTGGAAGCAAAGAAGGCAAGTAAGAAAACTGTCGTGATTTTGTGACATGTTTGGAGAGAAAGCGCATGCAGGAAAAACTGTCACGATTTCGTGACATGTTTGGAGAGAAGGCGCAGACAAATAAAACTATCATGATTTTGCAACATGTTTGGAGAAAAGGCGCAGGCAAGGAAAACTGTCACGATTTTGTGACATGTTTGGAGAAATGGTGCAAGCAAAGAAAATTGTAATGATTTCGTGACATGTTCGGGGAGAAGGAGCTCGCAAAGAAAAGTGTCATGATTTCGCAACAATATGCAAGAGCTTGCAAGGAAAAGTGTCACGATTTCATGACAATTTGCAAGAGGAAGCGCTAAGGAGAAAAAGTGTCATGATTTCACGACATGTCGGGTTTTCACAATCCGATGAGAAGAAAAGTGCTAAGGAGAAAAAGTGTCATGATTTCATGACATATTGTAGGAGATAGAAGGCAAGATAAAAGGGTGTCGTGATTTCACGACATATTGCAAGAGGAAGAGCTCGAGAGAAAAAGTGTCGCGATATCGCGACATGTCACGTTTTCACGACCTAAAGAGAAGAGAAGAGCTAAGGAGAAAAGATGTCGTGATATCGTGACATGTCACATTTTCATGACTAAGAGTGGAGAGAGAATGTACGAAGATATAAATGTCGCGATATCGCGACAACAGTAGAGAGGAAGACTCCAAAGGATGAAGCGTCACAATTTCGTGACAAAAGCAAAACGAAAGAGCATGGAAGTAGAAGCATCGTGATTTCACGACAAATTCAAGGAGGAAGAACTCAAAGGCGAAAGTGTCATGATTTCGCAACATGTTCCATTTTTGTGGGTGTAAGGCAGAGAAAAGCACAAGGCAGTGAAAGTGTCACGATTTTGTGACATGTTCCATTTTTGTTGGTGCATGCAAAGAATAGTGTACGGTAGCGTAAAGTGTTGCAATTTCATGACATGTCATGTTTTCGCTGGTGCATGCAGAGAAGAGTGCACGGCAGTGAAAAGTGTCATGATTTCGCGACATCTCATGTTTTCGTGGGTGCATGCCAAGAAGAGGACTAGGAGGCAGAAAATGTCACGATATCATGACATGTCATGTTTTCGTGGTCAAACGCCAAGGAAAAGTCAAAGGGGCTGAAATGTCGCGATATCGCGACATGTTGTTTCTGCATGACTTAGAGCTAAAAGGAGAACCCAATCGAAGTAAAGTTAACTAAAGGAAAATGATAGTTACAGATGCATTTGCAGAGGAAATATATGCAGCCAAAATTAGAAGAGTTAACTGAAGTTAGTACAACAGTTATAGGTGCAGTTATAGATAGAAATCATGCAGTTAAATAAGAATAGTGAACTGAAGTAATTACGATAGTTACAGGGGCAGTTCAGTGACAGTAAATAGAAGTCATTATTGCAGTTACAGGAGCCGTTACAAAGAAATATCATGCAGCAGTGGTTATTGAAAGTCATCAGACGAAGACCACGAGTTGGATAGAGAAACGTCTAAAATCCCAAACAAAGAACCATTCTATTAACAAGATTGCATGTGAGAATAAATAAGTCATTACTATTAATAGGCTACATGCGTGAATATGGAAGTTAAGAATAGAAATAGAACACAGTTATAAAAGGAGATTTGCGTGAAGTAGCAAGGTTGAGCTCCATGCGGGAAGTGAAAGCAGTGTGTTGCCGAGCAGAGGAAAAGTGCTGTGAAAAAGGATGTATAGAAAGCATGGCTAAAATAGAGAAGCATATAGAATGCAGCAGAGAGAAAGTAGCTAAAAGTTGCTCAGTAGGAAAGAGTGCTACGGTATAGAGGGACAGTGTTGTGGGCTGTTACAAAGCAGGAAGAATGCTGTAAGAAGTATAGAGCTATGAGAGCTACAAGAGTAAGCCATAAGAAAGGGCTGTAAGTGTGCAGTAAGTATAGCTGTAAAAGAGTGTATGCTTTGTGGACAGGGAGTTGAGATTGAAAGTTAGAAATAGAATATATTGAGTCTCTAACAATTCTCCTTATGCTTCCATGAGATTGATTTGAGTTAAGTTAGACTAGTGAGGGTCTTGTAACATAGAAGGCATTTTTATGTCAATCAAGATTTAAAATAGAAGTCCAAGTTGGTGCTTGGAATCAGGGGTAGGTGCTCCTTTCTATTGGTGTAGATAAATCAAGGGTTGGTGCTCCTTCCAGTGGGTTCTGGTAAACTAATTGTGAAGTTGGTGCTTTGCAAAGGCTGGATTTGGATGGGAGTCCAAGTAGTCTATTTTTGAGGAGTAGCCAAAATTGGTGAACCTCGTTAAATCTTGTGTTATGTGTTGCTATCTTGTCACACTTACTGCATCTAGTTTTAAGCATTCATTAGTTCTGAATTAAGAGATGAAGATTTAAGTTTTTAATTAGTTGCACTGATTCGCCCCCCCTCTTAGTGCCATTGTAAGACTAACAATTGGTATTAGAGCCAAGTTTCCAGTTTAGGCTAAATCATTCAGGGTTGATCTTGGATTAGTTCACAATGGGTAAGAAGAATAGATCCTCCTCCAAAAATACATCTCAGCCAGTTTTAGTTCTTGTGGAAGAGAAAACTAAACTAGAGAAGGTAGAAGAAGTGGATTCTGAAGTATGCAATGAAAACCTGGAGTTTGAAGTAGATCTAGAAGGTGAGTTGGTAGCTGCTCTTGAAGAGTTGAGTATAGAAAATAAAAAAAACAAAAGAATGTCCAAGAAGTTAGAATAATATGGGGATGAGATTGAATATCTCTTCCTACAAGTTCAAAAGGCCAAGAAATCAGAAGAAGCCTTGAAGACACACCTTATGAGGCTTAGAAATGCCTCAATCATAACATGTTTTGAACACTAAAATTGCCTATAAACTCTTATGTTTTATTTGATATGTTAGTTAAGTTGATTCAATATGTTGTATATTAACCATTTTGCATGATCAATGTATTTGGAATATTATATGCTTATTTTTACAGATTTTTGCATAGTTTTGTGTTTTTTTGCTATGACTTGCTAAAATGGGATATGCTTAAAATAATAGCAACATTTCACTAATCATGTTTTTATTTGTCTCAAGCATTTATTCACCTAAATCTGGCAACAGTGCAAGAAAACTGTTGCTGTGTAGCAAAAACTGGTCTTTCCCATGTAAATTCCAGCTAGCCCTCCATAAATAGCAAGGCATGGAATTCACATGTGGAAAGAGATGAAGACCATTGGAATTTGATCTTAGGAGATAACCCACCTGAGATATGTAGAAGAAATCATTGAAAAAGCACACATTTGTTCATTCCGAAGTATCTTTGGAATGAACAGATATCTTTGGAATGAGAGAACACAACGTCTTCGAAATGAGCGGATCTTCGGAATGAAGAATGCATTATCTTCGAAATGAGTGGATCTTCGAAATGAGAATTGCAGTATTTTCAGAATGAGAATTGCAGTATCTTTGAAATGAGCGATCTTTGAAATGAGAATTGCATTGTCTTCGGAATGAAGCCACTTATCTCCGAAATGAAAACAGAATGTGTTTTGACTTGTTGACCGATTTCTGAAGCTATAAAAAGGGAAATAAAAGTCAAAAAAGGTAAAGTAAAAGATCTTCCATCTATCTTTGTCATCATTTCCGACCAAAGCAATCATTAATGGAAATATCAAAGAATAAACCTAGGATTTGCTACAGCATAGTAGGATTAGATCTTTTGAAATATCCACAGTTTGTAATTAGATCATAGGACAGCTATAAATATTACTCCCATTCAGGTTGAGCCTAGTAGGTAGTAAGAAGTGAAAAAAGAGTAAGGAAGCTAGGAGAAAGCAGAAAGTAGAGAAAATAAGTAGAATTTGACTGTTACAGTCCTATAACAGGTTTTTAGCAGAATTATTGTAATCATGTTCTTTAATCAATAAAGTGCACCAGTTCTATTTCATATTGCTTATAAATGGGTGTGATTAAGATCTAGAGAGAAAGAGACTCATACCTTCTTTTGGAAAAGGAGGCTGGCCACTTCCAGACCTAGGAGGAGGACTAACAGTAGGTTTTTATTCTAATTTTGTTGTAGCAGAATGAGTTGTAGAACTTGTTATTTCAATTGCTTGTAAATAGCTGAAAATATCTATAGTATTAGTTTATTTATGCTTAGATTAATCTTGTTCTTAATGTTTTAGCTGTAATATTTACTTTCAGCAAAGCTTCCATTTTATTTCAGACTGTTATTTCTAGAATTTGTTGTTTTCTGTAATTTCCTGCATTTTGTGTTTTGATGTCAACCCCTGCACAGAAGATTGACAACCTTCTATTACAGAGTCTTGACAGGGTTTTATTTTCAATGCTATAATTAGATTTCCATTGCTGCAAAAGTAAATAGATTTCCTTTCTCGCAATTAGAATCGGACTTTCAATTCTACAACTGTTATTTCTGCAACATAATTAGGTCTCATTCTGCAATTGTAAATCAGGATTTCATTTTTGCAGTTAATGATTAGTTTCCATTTCTACAATTATATTAAGGTTTAATTTATGTAATTAGAGATAGGAATGTCCTAAAACCCCCCACAAAACCAGTTCCACCAATAAGACTAGTTGCTCTAGATTGACCTAAGTTATAGTTGTTTCACTTCTTCTTTCGCAGATAGCCTTGTACACAGCCCTGGATTGACAAATTCATTGAGAATTAATGATGGTATAACGACTACGCATCATTTTGGCGCCGTTTCCGGGGAATAGTGTTGCCAAAAAAAAACAAATAGTCCAATAGCTGTAATCAGACTAAACTATGAAAATTTAGGATAAAATCTGGATACAACAGCTGAGTAAGGTAACAACTATTGATTTAATTTATGTCACTCAAGAGTAAACATGAATGAATAAGTCTAGGGATGAAAAAGGTAGAACTACCCCAAAGGATCCCTGGCTTGTTCCATTAAGGAGATCTTCATGCCTAAGGGGTGAATCACCTGTGTTTGAACTACCAAAAAAATTGATAGAAAAATCACCAGTCTCACCATCATTAGAACATTTTGAGAAAGGAAAATCACCAATTTTATCATCATCAAAATATCCTAAGGAAGAAAATTCATCAGACTCATCATCAACAGAGAGGCTTGGACCTCTTGAGAGAACAATTTGGAAAGCTTTAACTTCTCCCAACAAACAGGAAACTATGGAAGATGGAGGCAATATAGATGGCCAACATGGCTATGTCCATAATGAAGGAGATGATTAGGATATGTCCCAACCTTCCAGAACATTTGAATATCCTATTCGTCTGAATCCAACACAAAACTCCCCCATGAAAACCATTTCACCTTTAGTACTTCCAACCTTTCGAGGTGTTGTATCTGAAGATCCTGATCAGTTTTGTTTGAGTTCAAGGTAGTGTGTCAGACCTATGATTATATAAATGACAATCAAAAACTTAAGGTTTTTCCCTCAACACTCAAGGATGCAGCATTACGCTGGTTCATGAGCTTAGAGCCAAATTCCATAAGAACCTGGGATCAAATGGAAACTATGTTTTTAGATAAATATCAGGAGTATTGTCGTGTAAGGAATAGAAAAGATGAGTTATTCAGAATTAAGCAAGAAGATGATGAAACATTGGAATATTATCTTGATAGGTTCTCCTTTGTTCAAAGGAGATGTGGACTTGTAGAACCAGAATTATGTAAAACCATATTTTTGAGAGGATTGCAAGATGAATCTAGAGAAGTTCTAGATTTGATGGGAAAAGGGGATGTAACCACTCTCAGTAATGATGAAATTATGGATCTCTGTAGGAATTACTCTCGCACTAAGAAGAGAAGAAGAAAAAGCCGCACAAATGGCACTAATGTGAAGGACCTAATAGAGGAACTTGCAAATTTCAAAACTGATATTCTAGTGCACCTAAACACTACTTTGGGGGAAATGTCTGCAAAATCAAAAAACATAGAACCTTTGGCAATTTATTTCCCAAGATGTAGAAATAAACATGCTTTGCAGGAATTTCCTTTGAATAAAACATCTATCTCAGCCATTTGTAGTATTTGTTCAAAAATGCATTCAACTGATCAATGCCACCTGCTACCACAACTCAAAACTGTGTTAGAAAATTAGATTGAGGAACTCAACTATATTGGACCGAAACAAGGGGGAAATTTCTCTCAATACTAAAATCCCCCTCATTTTCTTACAAATTAAGGGTATAATCTTGGTACTATGCCTTGGGGACAACCAGAACCACCCCAACGTCCTTGGAATAATCCTCAATGGGAAAATTCCCAAGAATGGCCACAAACAAATTGGAGTAACCCAGCCTAGAATCAGAATAAAAACAACCCCTCATGAAATCAAAACAACCCATCTTGGAATCAAAACAATCTAGCCTAGAATCAGAATCAAAACAATCCCTCATGGAATCAAAACAACCCATCTTGGAATCAAAATAATCCAGCCTGGAATCAAAATCAGACTAATCTACATTGGATGCAAAACCAACCATAGTGGAGTCAGCAATACCAGTCCTGTCCAAGGCAGCAAAGGAATCAAGGTCAAACTCAACATTTTTTGCCTACACCTAATCAAAATTTTCAAGAAAAATAGCAGCAAACACAGCAAATGAAACAACCTCAATTTCCAGCTTAACCAGTCACTAATCCAAACAGCATGAGACAGACACCTCCTGTCTATGTGGCTGAAGTTGAAGAAAATGTTAAAATTAATGTTCTTGATTGTAGTAACATCCAACTTTGTTCAGGAAAAGTTGTACCTGAACTAGTTTCAAATGAAATCAAAGAAAATGAAGAGCAAGAATCGTCAGAACCAGAAGAAAAATTGGAACCAGTTAAAATCCAACCAACAATAGAGAAAGAGGAAAAAATAGAACCATAGGCAGAACAATTACCAAGGATAGTTCCATATCCTGAAAGATTCAATGCAATACCAAAAAATTTTGAGTCAGAACTAGTCAAAGAACTCAAAAAGTTAACTATATCATTGCCCTTATTGCAAGCCATTAAGGAAATACCAGAGATTAATAGTACTGTCCAAAATTTGTGCATTAAAAGAGTAGGAAGAAAAAAGAAAGCATTTCCCAAGACTGTTCAGGTTGAAGGGAAGATAGCTGATCTCTTATCTAGAAAACTAGTACCTCCAAAGTATAGTGACCCAGGAAGTTCAGTTATCACAGTTACCATAGATTCAGTACCAATATCAAATGTTTTAGTAGATCTAGGAGCTATAATAAACGTCATGACCAAGGATACAATGAAACAATTACAGCTCAAACATATCAGCCCCACATTTACATTTTTAGAAATGGCCGATAGGTCAGTTGCAAAACCTGAAGGTATCATTGAAGATGTCCCTATAGAAGTTTCTTCTTGGGAATTCCCTACAGATTTTTTGGTTTTACAACCAAGAAATTCAGCACATGGATATCCCATTATTTTGGGAAGACCTTGGCTTGCAACTGCAGCAACCTTCATAGACTGCAGATCTAGAAATATGACTATTTCAAATGGTATTGATCTAAAACAGATTTCTTTATATCCTCCTGCAAAACCATCTAGCAAATTTTTAGGCTAGTTATGGTTTTCTGACTCGGATGAAGAACCAAAAGAGGTCATTTCTACACTAGTTACCTTAGTAGTAAGAGAACACACAGAAGACCTCAATGACACAAAAAATTTAGAAAATGAAACAATCCTGATGAATGTTCTACATGAACAAGGTTTAGAAGGAGAAGCAACAAATATCCAATAGATGTTAAGTAATGAGGAGAATCAAAAATCTGAAGATGAACCATTTGTACTATCATAGGGAAACTCTGTTTCACTACCACATGGATGGCACCATCATCTGATTTTTTCTTCTCACTGTTCCATACAAGATATGCTTCCCTCAAGCAACAATAAAATAGAAACTACTTCTCTTCTCCCATCTCAGAAATGTCCTCTTAATCCCCTAATCACCAGGTATGAAGGAGTGAATTCAGTCCTTCTAAATACAAAACAAATAGAAGTCCAGCCAGACAAATTTATGAACATTTATAGCCAGCTTACTAGGGAAGAGGAAGAAAAATTGATAGTTGTCTTGTAGAAGCATGTTCATGCTTTTGCTTGGAACTATAAAGATATGTCAGGAGTTCATCCTGATATATGTACCCATAGAATCTATACTAAAGAAGTCAAGATAGTTAGACAACCCCAGAGAAGATTGAATCCTGCCTTAAGAGATATTGTGAAAGAAGAAATTGAAAAACTTCTGGAAGTAGGATTCATTTACCCAATTTCTGATAGCCAATGGGTTTCTCCATTGGTAATAGTTCCTAAGAAAAATGGAAAAATGAGAGTATGTGTAGACTATAGAGAGTTGAATAAGGTGACATACAAAGACCATTTTCCATTACCTTTCATAGATCGGGTGTTAGATACTCTTCTTGGAAAAAGATACTTTGTTTTCTTGATGGATTTAGTGGATATAATCAAATTCAGATTGCACCCGAAGATCAAGAGAAAACAACTTTTACATGTCCATGGGGAACATTTGCCTATAGGGTTTTACCTTTTGGTTTGTGTAATGCCCAGCAACTTTTCAACAAGCAATCCTATCAATTTTTGCTGATCTGACCACCAAAAGTGTTGAAATATACATGGATGATTTCACAGTATGTGGACAGACTTTTGATTTTACATTGGAAAATCTTGACAAAGTCTTAACTCATTGTGAAACATACCAGTTATCCTTGAATCCAGAAAAATGCTTCATGATGATGAAGGAAGGGATAGTTCTTGGTCATCACATCTCTCCTGAAGGGATCCAAGTTGATCCAAAGAAGGTGGAAATTATCAAGAATCTCCTTCCTCCTAAAACTCAGACTAATGTCAGAAGCTTCCTAGGACACATTGGTTTTTATCATAGGTTTATTCCCAAATTTAGTACAATAGCCAGTCCTATGTTTGCCCTATTGACTAAAGATTATGAATTCTCCTGGATTGCAAAGTGTCAGGAAGCATTTGAAGATCTGAAAGAGAAATTAGTAACTCCACCTGTGCTCAGAGGACCTAATTGGATATTACCATTTCATATATAGAATGGAGCCTCCAATACAGTAATTGGAGCAGCATTAGGACAAATTGACAATGGTGAACACTATACCATATACAACATTAGTAAGAAATTAACAGGAGCCAAAAAAAATTATACAACTGAGAAGGAATTCCTAGCAGTAGTTTATGCCATCAACAAATTCAGGCATTATATCACAGGTTATCAAATATTTATTCACACAGATCATACAACCATTAAGTATTTTATGAATAAACCTATGGTAAGTGCAAGAATTATTCGTTGGTTGCTGTTGCTACAAGAATTTGATATCACTATAATCAACAAACCAGGGAAAGCTAATGTTGTGGTAGATTTCTTGTCCAGGTTGCAGAACATAGATGAAGGGGAATTAGTTGATGACACTTTTCTTGATGAAAAACTATTTGCTATATTAGTCCAATCACCTTGGTTTGTAGATATAGCCAATTATTTGGTCACAAGGAAAGTTCCTCCACATTTCACTTCAAAACAGAAAAAATAATTGATCAAACAGAGTTCTTCTTTTGAATGGATTAAGGGTATGCTTTTTAAGTGCAGTCCTGACCATGTGTTACGTAGGTGCATCCAAAAGGATGAAGTGTATGATATCCTTAGAGCTTGTCATGATGAACCCTTAGGTGGACACTATTCTGTAAAAGGCACAATTAGGAAAATCTTGGGGACAGGATATTATTGGCCATCTCTTCACAAGGATGTGAAAAATTACATCAGGCATTGTGATGCATGTCAAAGAATGGGGAAACCCACTCATACAAATGAGATGCCACTGCAGCCTCAAATGGTTTTAGAACCATTTTAGAGGTGGGGGCTTGATTTTGTAGGACCTATTGATCCACCTTCTCAAGGAAAGGTGCATATTCTAGTATGCACTGATTACTTGACAAAGTGGGTAGAGGTGTGTGCTTTCAAACATGCTCGTGAAGAGGTCGCTGATTTCTTGTATACTTAGATTTTTTAGATATTTGGAGCTCCACGATTTATCACCACATACAAAGGACCCCAATTTGCATCCAAAGTCATAAATGCATTTACACAATTGTATGAAATCAAACATAGGAAATCATCACCCTACCACCCACAAGCAAATGGCCAGGTTGAGGTAACAAATAGGGAACTAGAACGCATCTTGACAAAAATAGTAGCTTTTCATAGGAGAAATTGGCTAGATAAATTACCCAAGTAGTTTGGGCCTACAATACTACTTGGAAGTCCACTACTGGATTCACACCTTATGAACTAGTATTTGGTAAAAAGCCTCTCTTACCTATTGAATTTGAGCTACTAACATTGCGCACGACACTAGAAATTGGAATTGAATTGTTGCGAGCACAGTACAGATAGGATTCTGCAGCTGAATGCATTGGATGAACTTAGATTGGATGCTCTGCACCAAACTGAGGTAATTCAGGAGCAGAGGAAGTTGTGGCATGACAGTCACATTCAACAGAGGAAACTTCAACAAGGATATTGGGCTTTACTGTTTGATTCTCGCTATGAAGACTTCCCTAGAAAACTAATAACTAGATGGTTGGGACCTTACTGGATTGAAGAGGTATTTGACAATGGAGCAACTCGTCTATCTCCTATTGATGGATCACAAAGAAAGTTGGTAGTAAATGGACATCGCCTAAGGGTGTACCATACACCTTTGACTAAAGAAGAATTCTTGCAGCAACTTGATAGTTTGGATACACAACAGGTGGAAGAGATTCCCTCTTCCACTTCAAAACAATCAGCATGATCATGGCTTTCAAGAAAAAGCAAAAAATACAAAAAAAAAAACAAAAAACAAAAATATGAATAAATTCTGAGTATGAATTCCTTCATGGGCATGGTTTCAGGGGAAATCATGAAATTCCTTCATGGGCATAGTCAGAATCAAAAAAAAAAAAAGATAAAAATGAATAACTCAGTAGTGAAAACCTTTTTAAGGCACTACTGGGTTGGTATGCATGAAAACCAATTTTCTGGCATCCATAACCTTGAGAAATTTCTGAACCATCATTATACAAATTCACCAAGTGCACTTGTTTTGAAATGTTGCAAAAAATCTCAGTAGAACATCAAAAAAGGCAGTCATTCTTCAAAACTAGCATTAACTATTTTTATCAGGTATATATTTCTTACATTTCTTCATTGTAAAATGATTGGTGTATAGTATATGACAATTAACCATTAGCATAAAAGGTATTCATAAGAGTTGGCATACTTAAAACATGTTTTGAAAATGAAAATATTGATTTATGCCTAATATTCGAAACAAGAATGCCAAACACAGTGCCTGTTGTATTATCTTCGGATTAAAATTGTCTTCGGAATGACAGCAGAATGAATGTTGCACTTTGTCTTCAGAAAGAAGCTTTGTCTTTGGAATGACAATTTATCTTCGGAATGAAACTTTGTCTTTGAAATGATGACTTGTTACATCATCTTCGGAATGAGGATCTGTCTTTGGAATGAAGATCTATCTTCGAAATGAAGATCTATCTTTGGAATGACGATTTACCTTCGCAATAACAGCCTGATCTTTAGAATGAGGATTAATCTTCAGAATGAAGATTTAAATTTGCAAAGAAGACTTGTCTTCGAAATGAAGGTCTATCTTCGGAATGAAATTATAATCTTCGAAATGAAGTTTTTTGCAATTAAATTATAATCTTCGAAATGAAGTTTTTTGCAATTAAATTATAATCTTCGAAAAGAGCATTTCCACGTGGCATCCAAGAAAGACAAGGTACAACATAATCAAATTCTTTTAGTTGCATACGATAAAAAGGAACATGTGTCAGCAAGGATATGGTTTATTTTGCATGGTACTAGAATCAAGGAAGACAGTTTATTTTGCACATGAGAATCTATAGACTAAATAGAAAAATTAAAACCGAATGAGGTGGATTTGATGGCAAGTACATCCACGCAATCATTGACAGAAAGGTGTTCGGTGCAACAGTAGAAATGCGTGCTACCTTTCTTTCCAAATATGTTTTTGCGAAGTACAGTGCTCAGGTTATGGTTCATTCTGAAGAAAAAGATGAGAAATAGGGAAAGCGAAGATTTCAAACTAAACCCTACAAATCTGCAACATAAAAAAACCAGAGATACAATAGAGGAATAGCAGCAGTAGTGAATGGTTTTTAAACAAAAAATATGGGGTGAAATATCAGAATAGAACCAACAGATACCACCTACCTCCGAGAAAATTTGGCAGTCCTGCAGATTTTTGAAGATGGAGGGCTTATGCCATTTCTGGATAAGTTTAATGGGTCCTCTGAAGATTTGGCTGGCATGTTTGCCCATACATTCAGAAACAACCGAGCACATATTAACGGCATGACTATTGAGGTAAGCCCTAAAATTTTAAGTCAGATTACTGAGCTGCCATTAGAAGGGATTTCAATTTCTAGATCTGTCAAGAATACATTGGCAAATGTAGTTAATCAATTTGTAGAAGAAAATGATAGAGAGCCAGAGTATTTAACCCATAACAACACATGCAAAGGGTTAAAAAGGGCCAACCTGTAGGAACCCTGGGATGAAGTAGCCACATGGGTAATTAAATTCCTAACCTATGAAGGGCAGTATGTGCTGTTGTTAGGGCATCATCTATGAATTTTGAACCATCTCAGACATGGTGAGCAACAACCAAAAGTTAGGGTAAATCTTCCCTTGTATCTGTATCAGGAATTAAAAAACATGGCAAAGAGATATTAGGAGGGTAAAGGAAGCCTTCGCCATCATGGCCTCATCAAACTAGTTTGCCAACACCATTTTAGAGGAAACCCTAGGAGTTTTGATAGGTTTTAATCTACCCTAAACGATGTCATTTTTAGGGATGAAGATGAGGAAGAAGAAGAACCAGATGCTGCTGACATTGCTACAGAAGAAGAAATAGCTACTACAAAATCTATTGCAGAATATGAAACAAAAATTGCCATAGAAGCTATTACAGAACCACACCCAGCAGCAGCAACAGAAAACATTGCTCCTAAACCCTCAACTTCACGAACCAAGAAACAAAGAAAAAGAGGATTTGGAACTGATAGTAGAACAAGAAAAACAAAAGAAGGTTCATTTTTTTGGAGTGACTACTGATTTGACAGAATAAGAAATAACAAAGGAAACAGAGGCATCTGAAACTGTCCCCACAACCCCTGTTGACACCAGGAAATAGAGCAAAAAGAAGAAGTTTGCATCTGGAACTAGGAGGTCCACCAGAATCCATTTGAAAGAAACAACAGAATAGGTTATGGAGGAAGAAGAAGGACAAAGCAGCCCAGATGTCACAGAAATACAACCAGCCTCTAAAAATTTTCTAGAATTCCCTGAAAATATAGCTGAGGCAAAAACTAGGCAGGATAATTTGGAGGAGGCTATAGTTCAACAGGCTACAGATATGGTGGATACAATTATAAGCAGTTTCATAGAACCTGTTGAACAAGAGCAAATTGTTGCAGAAGAAGAGATAATGGTTGAACAACCAACTGCAACTGATTTTTATGCATTAGATTCTAAGGCAAAAATAGAAGTGGAAGACATCACAGAGCAGCTGAGGGTAGCAAGAAGTGTTGTCAGAACACAAACCAAGTGGATTGAGGATAAAGAAAGCATCATTGAGATATATGAAAGAAAAATTGTAGAGTTACAGCAGGAAGTGGTAGCATTAAGAAGAATGTTGTCACAGTCTAAAAAATAGCCAACTATATCCATTGATGAAGACAATTTGGCTCAATTGCTTTTGGGTCTATCAAGGGTAGATGACTCTGTTGAGACAAACATGGGTGTTCATTCTGAAGCATTGCCTTCTCATTTTGAAGATGCTTCAGAAATGGCAAAGAGCATAATAGAAAATATTGGAGATGAGCCACCAACACAAGAACAGTCCTAGCAATAAGAAAATGTTCAAGTAAGTACTCCTATTGAGGTCCCTATATTTCAAACTGTTATACTTTCAGTAGATAAGGGGGTAAAAGTGGAATTACTATCTGATGACAACCCAATAGGAATAGCAAATAAGGGGGTATAGGTAGAATTATTGGTAGATAATAAACCAATAGAAGTGGCAAAAAAAGGAGTTCAGGTAGATCTGCTTCCTAGGATTCCCCCTGTAGTCAGACCACCTAATACTGTGTCTCTAGAGCAATATAATGCAGACATAGCCAATTGGATGATTAGATATGAGCAGCTTGCCACTAAGACTGAGAAATTCAAATTGGAAAGGAAACAACTAGAGGCAAAAGAAACAAAAAACCAAGCATTAAAATAAAAGGTGTCTGACTTATGCCAAATTGCTGAATTTTTAGTTCAATTTAGATGACCAACCAGATTTTACAGCCTTATTTTGAAGGAGAAATACCTCAGATGGCAAGAAATGAGGATTAGTTCAAACCTCCCATATAAATTGGACACAACTGCAGATTTCTTGAAGGCATATTTTGACAGCCCCATAGAACAGAAAAATCTCCTATGTGAACTATTTTTGCACAGCTTCTTCATTCCAGAGGAAGTAGAGTTTCATCCTCAAATCTACATTGGAGATGTTCAGCTGAGAGCATTTATTTCTACTTTGCAGAATCAGCTTTACTGGGATCAAGAGAAAAAATAGAATAAAGAGATTGAAACAAGGGCTGAATTATTAGTAAGAGAAATCTAGCCAAACCACCCAGTTATCACCAGACAACACTTCTCAATGATGAACAGGGATGATGTAAAGAGGATGTACCTAAACAACTTAAGGGACTATGTGGCTAGATTCAAAAAATTTTGTGATCATAATTTTTTCCCAGCATTATCAGTGTGCAAAAATAGATGGGCTAAAATTTCCATGTATTTGCAAAAAAGAGAACCCATCTCCCCTATCAACTTAGAATGGTCGAGAAGAAGAGCAGAAGGTGTAATCCAGCTGATTGAAATCATGCAACATAACTGGATAGGTCTTAGGTTTAGGCCTCCAACCATCATTACTCCAGTTCCATTCTACTTTGAGGAAGATGCCCAACCTGATGAACAGTTTGAAGACTGGCTCAAAAACATTCAGGAAAATAGGGGGTATTATATAAGCAAGAAATTATTCTATAGGTCATGGAATCTAAACATGGACATATGTGATTCCATAGCCCAACAGAATGCATGAGGACATGCATTAATATAAGTTGGGGGGAAAATGATGAGGCCTGGAAATGCCTCGATCATAACATGTTTTGAACACTAAAATTGCCTATAAACTCTTATTTTTTATCTGATATGTTAGTTAAGTTCATTCAATATGCTGTATAATAACCATTTTGCATGATCAATGTATTTGGAATATTATATGCTAATTTTTACAGCTTTTTGCATATTTTTGTGTTCTTTTTGCTATGACTTGCTAAAATGGGATATGCTTAGAATAATAGCAGCATTTCACTAATCATGTTTTGATTTGTCTCAAGAATTTATTTCACCTAAATCTGGCAACAGTGCAAGCAAAATGTTGTTTGTGCAGCAAAAACTGGTCTTTCCCATGTAAATTCCAGCCAGTTGTCCATAAATAGCAAGGCATGGAATTCACATGTGGAAAGAGATGAAGACCATTGGAATTTGATCTTAGGAGATAACCCACCTGAGAGATGCAAAAGAAATCATTGGAAAAGCACACATTTGTTCATTCCGAAGTATCTTCGGAATGAATAGATATCTTCAAAATGAGAGAACACGTCTTTGGAATGAGCGGATCTTCGGAATGAAGAATGCATTATCTTCGGAATGAGTGGATATTCGAAATGAGAATTGCAGTATTTTTGGAATGAGAATTGCAGTATCTTCGAAATGAGCAATCTTTGGAATGATAATTGCAGTCTTCAGAATGAAGCCACTTATCTCCGAAATGAAAATAGAATGTGCTTTGACTTGTTGACCGATTTTTGAAGTTGGAAAAAGGGAAATAAAGGTAAAAAAAGGTAAAGGAAAATATCTTCCATCTGTCTTTGCCGTCATTGCCGACCAAAGCCATCATTAATGGAAATATCAAAGAATAAACCCAGGATTTGTTGCAGCATAGTAGGATTAGATCTTTTGAAATATCCACAGTTTGTAATTAGATCATAGGATAGCTATAAATATTGCTCCCGTTCAGGTTGAGCCTAGTAGGTAGTAAGTAGTGAAAAAAGAGTAAGGAAGCTAGGAGAAAGCAGAAAGTAGAGAAAATAAGTAGAATTTGACTGTTATAGTCCTGTAATAGGTTTTTCAGCAGAATTAGTGTAATCATGTTCTTTAATCAATAAAGTGCACCAGTTCTATTTCATATTGCTTGTAAATGGGTGTGATTAAGATCTAGAGAGAAAGAGACTCATACCTTCTTCTGGACAAGGAGGTCTGGCCACTTCCGGACCTAGGAGGAGGACTAACATGAGGTTTTTATTCTGATTTTGTCTGCGATGAGAATGAGTTGTAGAACTTGTTATTTCAATTGCTTGTAAATAGTGACAATATCTACGAGTCTTAGTTTATGTATGCTTAGATTAATCTTGTGCTTAATTTTTTAGCTGTAATATTTACTTTCAAAGAAAGCTTTCATTTTATTTCAGACTGTTATTTCCAGAATTTGCTATTTTCTGTAATTTCCTGCATTTTGTGTTTTGTTGTCAACCCCTGCATAGAAGATTGACAACCTTCTATTACAGAGTCTTGACAGGGTTTTATTTTCAATGCTATAATTAGATTTCCATTGCTGCAAAAGTAAATAGATTTCCTTTCTGCAATTAGAATCAGACTTTCAATTCTGCAATCTGTTATTTTTGCAACATAATTAGGTCTCATTCTACAATTGTAAATCAGGATTTCATTTATGCAGTTAATGATTAGTTTCCATTTTTGCAATTAGATTAAGGTTTAATTTATGCAATTAGAGATAGGAATGTCCTAAAACCCCCCACACAACCAGTTCCACCAATAAGACCTGTTGCTCTAGATTGACCTAAGTTATAGTTGTTTCACTTCTTCTGCAGATAGCCTTGTACACAGTCCTGGATTGACAAATTCATTGAGAATTAATGATGGTATAATGACTACGCATCAACACCTGGATGATGAGGATGATGTATGTAGCACAAGTGAAAAGAAATCTAACAAAGTTATTGTTGATCTAAAGCTGCAAGTAGAACAGTACAAAAGGATTGAAGATATTCTTAGGTCTCAAATCAATGAGAAAGAGACTGTTTGCTGCCAACAAAAAGAAGATATTGTTTCATTGAAGAAACAACTAGAAGAAGCCAATGTAAATCTCAAATATGAGAAGAGCACATAGTTGCTAGATAAAATGATAAAGCAACAAATAAGCTCCACGACTAAGCTTGGTCTAGGATATGAAGCTGAACAACCTTCATCTTCCAAAAGTGCAGAAAAGAAGAAGTCCATTGCTGAAGGATCAAAGCGAGAAAAGTCTGAAGTTGAACAACCCTCATCTTACAAATATGAAGAGAAGAAAAAGTTCAAGGTTGAAGCTGAATCTTCAAAAGGAAGAAAGCATCAAAGAAGATCTACAGCAAAACAACCACAACAAAAGAGGTTCTCTCACTCTCACTCCTTTAATAATAATGCTTTTAATGGCTATTGTTCTAAATGCAACTGCTATGGTCACAAGGCAATTTATTATGGACTGAACAATAGATCAAAAAGTTATGCTGTTAAAAACACATCTGCTTTTCTGAGTGAACACCTTATGCAATGTTTTAAATGTAATGGCCATGGGCACATTACAAGGGTTTTTCCAATCACTTATGTATCCAATCTAAGGCAAGACCATAGATTTCATCATACACACAAAATGCAATACAGACAGGGAATAAAACATGTGCAATGTTTTAAATGTAATGGTCACGAGCACATAGCAAGGTTCTGTCCAAACACTTATGTATCTAATCTAAGGCAAAACCGTAGATTTAATCAGACTCAAAGAGTGCAACACAGACAGGGAAGAAATCATGTGCATCAAAGAAAGGAAAGTAATCATCCATCAAGGATGTACAAGAGACAACCACCCAAGAGAAATGTTCAAGTTCACGAAAAGGTTCAAACCAGGGATGTAGTTGAAAAACTCAAGCCCAAGTTCAAGAAATCTTGGAGAAAGAAAGAAGAGAGGAAATCGTGTCTCCTTGGACAGAAGGAGATTACTCCTCTATTGCACTAAGCCACTCCAGGTGGTACATCCTCAGGGGGAGCAATCTTAAAGTCTTATTTTAATTCTCCTATGTATGTGTTTGGTTATCTGAGGATGAAAGGAAAGCAGTCGGGTTAGTGTTGAATAGTTGTCAAGTGTGTTGTCAGTTCATGTAGTTGTGTGTGGAAGTGCCGTGAAGGGTGATGATTAAATTGAAGAGCTATCACCATTGGTAGTTTTGAGATATGTCATTGTTGTACTGTTGATGATTCTTTTGCCACTGTTCAAAATTATGGATCATAACAGTTTAGATAATTTGGTTGAGTGGAAAGAATGTTTGCCCTAGCTGCATATATGTGTTTCGATAAAAGTAGTGTGTATTTGTTCTACACTTTGATGGGAAGATTGTTAGATCTTTCATGATGCCTTGGTGAATATATTTAATTCACAGACAGTTTCATTTCAATTGTTGATCAAATGCCGATCCGAGGTTAAGAAGTATGAGGCTAAGCAAGGTGCACTATGGTTGGCCATAAAGTGTTTGAAAAAATGTCTTCTCTTGATTTGCACAGTTGAAAGTAAGGTGTGATCTGCAGTAACTGTAGAAAATTTAGATCAGGTTGTAAATATAAAAAGGAATTTGGTTGTGTTGCAGTACAGTATTTGATGCTTGGATAGAGTTGAAAGTGGATTGAGGTAGCCTACTGGATTCTCACTGCAGAGAGAGACAAACTACTGTCATTAGGTTCAAGCTTGTTGAGAATATCCAAGATGCATGGTGGAGATGTATGTAGATGCTGCTGGCATTGTAGAACAAAAAGTTGGCTATATAAGATCATTGTAAGACTAACAATTGGTTCTTACTGCCACTGTCAAAAGTTAAGGATTATAACAGTTCAAATGATTTGGTTGGTTTTGTGGTACTGTGTTTGATGCTTGCACAGAGTTGGCAGTAAAACTGCAGTGTTGGTACAGTGTTGGACAAAAGTTGGTAGAAGTGTGAGTCACTTATCAATGTTGTTGACAGATGTGAAATCAATATTTTGAATGGGAAGATTGAAGGAGAGGTTTATAATGAGTAGCCAGATGGTTTCTAGCCTGGAGATGATTGTTTGAGTTGATTGATTGAGCCTTTGGGAAATATTTGAGGACAGTGCTGGGACATATTTCCAGATACATGATTTGGGATTACTCCATTGAGATTGATTTGAGCAAGTTATTCTTTGCATTGGTGATTTATGTTGGTGGTTGTTTTGTTCAACTACCTTTGGAAGGAAAAGGATGTCTACTAGTTTCCTTTTCATGTAGTGATTGGTTGAATGCTTCAAGGTTAATCTTGAGTTGAATGATGTTGGTTAAACCTTGTCTATAAGCATTGTTGTTAAAGCCCTAATTGGTTGAGAAAAGATATTGGTTGTGGAAAGAACATGAGTATCATTTTTATATGAGTTATTACATGGTTGGCAATTATTGGGTTGTGTTTCATGTTCTTGAGAAAAGCATACTACATCTATCTTATTATTTTGAGATTGAGATTGGGAGTTAAGTATAGAATATATTGAGTCTCTAACAATTATATTTATGCTTCTATGAGGTTGATGAATCACATTGGGTCTCTAACAATTCTCTTTGTGGGTTCATGCTAAGCAAGTTTTTCTTGATGAACTTGTGAGCTGATTTGGACAAGTTCTAGTGAAGACTTGTGAGCTGAATTGGACAGGTTCTAGTGAGGACTTGTGAGCTGATTTGGAAAAGTTCTATGTGAGCTTGTTAAGTAGGTTCTATGTGAGCCTATTGATAGATTACAGAGAATAGAGTCTCAATGGATATAGATCTAGCAACAACATAGTTGAAGATAGATCTGAGTAATGCTTATTATGCTTATCATGATGTTGTCAAACAGTGAAATGAAGTGGTCACATATTCCTAAGAATAGTCTAAGAACTGACCAGCCATCAGGACCACATTCCCAGGGGGAGCATTTATATATTTGATTATCTTTTTGCTGATGTTTACAATTTTCACTAACAATTGGTATTGCTAACTGTAATAATTTGTGCCTAAGGATGAGGTGCATGGACTCAGGGGGAATTTGCAACCGCCCTTTGGTATTATTGTCAAAGGGGGAGAAGAATTACAGGTAATTGCAGACAATTACGTGTGTTGCCAACAATTCCAAAGGGGGAGATTGATGAGCAAGATGTAACCAAAGTATTGTCATTGTTGTCAACATAGTCAGGTTGATCAGTTGATGCAATGGACAGGAGTTCATTGATGAGCAAGGTGCAGCCAAAGTGCAATAAACAGGAGTTCATTGTTGAGCAAGGTGCAGCCAAAGTATTGTCATTGTTGTCAACACAGACAGAGGATCGGTTGATGCAATGGACAGGAGTGCAGAGGTCATTAGATAGATCGGTTGATGAAGTGAACAAGAGTTCAGAGCAATCAGAGCATGCACAGTGAATTTCCAAGAAGACAGAAGTGGCCCAGATTCAAAAGCTCAAAGAAAAAGATAAGTAATAAAATTGTCGCGATATCTCGACATGTTTGTTCTGACCAAAGGAGCAAGATGCTAGAAAAACTGTCATGATTTCACGACATGTTGGAGGAGAGAGAAGGCAAGTAGAAAAACTGTCGTGATTTCGTGACATGAGAGAGAAAGCGCAAGAAAAATTGTCACGATTTCGCGACATGTTGGAAGCAAAGAAAGCAAGTAAGAAAACTGTCATGATTTCATGACATGTTTGAAGAAGAAGCGCATGCAAGGAAAACTATCGTGATTTCGTGACATGTTTGGAGAGAAGGCGCAAGCAAAGAAAACTGTCACAATTTCGTGACATGTTTGGAGAGAAGGTGCAGGCAAAGAAAACTGTCGCAATTTCGTGACATGTTCGGAGAGAAGGCGTAAGCAAAGAAATGTGTCGCGATTTCGTGACATGTTTGAGAGAAAGAGCTTGCAAAGAAAAGTGTCACGATTTCGCGACAATTTGCAAGAAGGATAGTACGGACGAAAATGTGTTGCAATTTTGTGACATGTTTGAGAGAAAGAGCTTGCAAGGAAAAGTGTCACGATTTCGCGACAATTTGCAAGAGGAAGCGCTAAGGAGAAAAAGTGTCGCAATTTCACGACATGTCGGGTTTTCGCGATCCGATGAGAAGAAAAGCACTAAGGAGGAAAAGTGTTGCGATTTCGCGACATAATGCAGGAGAGAGAGTCTGATAGAAAAAGGTGTCACGATTTCACGACATGCTTCATTTTTGTGGTCCAAAGCGAAGAGAAAGAGGAGAGAGAAAAAGGTGTCACGATATCGCGACATGTCGCGTTATCGCAGCCCGAAGCAAAGGTAAGAGCGTAAGGAGAAAAGTGTAGCGATATCGCTACATGTTGGGTTTTCACGACTGAAGAGAGGAGAGAGAATGCTAAGGAGAAAGAAATGTCATGATATAAATTTATTTTGGAAGCACATTTTTACGACAACAGCAGAGAGGAAGACTCCGAAGGATGAAGTGTCGCGATTTCACAACAAAAGCAAAATGAAAGAGCATGGAAGCAGAAGCGTCGCGATTTCACGACAAATTCAAGGAGGAAGAACTCAAAGGCGAAAGCATCATGATTTCATGACATGTTCCGTTTTCGCGGGCGTAAGGCAGAGAAAAGCACAAGGTAGCGAAAGTGTCACGATTTCGCGACATGTTCCATTTTCGCTGGTGCATGCAAAGAAGAGTGTATGATAGCGTAAAGTGTCACGATTTCGTGACATGTCTTGTTTTCACTGGTGCATGCAAAGAAGAGTGTATGGCAGCGAAAAGTGTCACGATTTCACGACATGTCATGTTTTCATGGGTGCATGCCGAGAAGAGGACTAGGAGGTGGAAAATGTCGCGATATCACAACATGTCTTGTTTTTGCGGTCAAACGCCAAGGAAGAGTTAAAGGGGTAGAAATGTCACGATATCGTGACATGTTGTTTCTACGTGACTTAGAGCTAAAAGGCGAACCCAGTCGAAGTAAAGTTAACTGAAGGAAAATGATAGTTACAGATGCATTTGCAGAGGAAATACATGCAGCCAAAATTAGAAGAGTTAATCGAAGTCAATACAACAGTTATAGGTGCAGTTACAGATAGAAATCATGCAGTTAAATAAGAATAGTGAACTGAAGTAATTACGACGTTACAGGGGCAGTTACAGTGACAGTAAACAAAAGTCATTACTGCAGTTACAAGAGCCATTATAAAGAAATATCATGCAGCAGTGATTACTGAAAGTCATCAGACGAAGACCACAATTTGGATAGAGAAACATCTCAAAGCCTAAACAAAGAACCGTTCTATTAATAAGATTGCATGTGAGAATAAAGGAGTCGTTACTATTAACAGGCTGCATGCGTGAATATGAAAGTTAACAATAGAAACAGAACACAGTTATAAAATGAGATTTGTGTGAAGTAGCAAGGTTGAGCTCTGTGCAGGAAGTGAAAGCAGTGTGTTGCCGAGCAGAGGAAAAGTGCTATGAAAAAGGATGTATAGAAAGCACGGCTAAAATAGAGAAGCATATAGAGTGCAACAGAGAGAAAGCAGCTAAAAGTTGCTCAGTAGGAAAGAGTGTTGCGGTATAGAGGGACAGTGCTGTGGGCTATTACAAAGCTAGAAGAATGCTTTAAGAAGTACAGAGCTATGCGAGCTACAAGAGTAAGCCATAAGAAAGGGTTGTAAGTGTGCAGTAAGTAAAGCTGTAAAAGAGTGTATGCTTTGTGGACAGGGAGTTGAGATTGAAAGTTAGAAATAGAATATATTGAGTCTCTAACAATTCTCCTTATGCTTCCATGAGATTGATTTGAGTTAAGTTAGACCAGTGAGGGTCTTGTAACACAGAAGGCATTTTTATGTCAATCAAGATTTAAAATAGAAGTCCAAGTTGGTGCTTGGAATCAAGGGTAGGTGCTCCTTTCTGTTGGTGCAGATAAATCAGGGGTTGGTGCTCCTTCTAGTGGGTGCTGGTAAACTGATTGTGAAGTTGGTGCTTTGCAAAGGCTGGATTTGGATGGGAGTCCAAGCAGTCTATTTTTTAGGAGTAGCCAAAACTGGTGAACCTCATAAATCTTGTGTTATGTGTTGCTATCTTGTCACACTTACTGCATCTGGTTTTAAGCATTCATTAATTCTGAATTAAGAGATGAAGATTTATGTTTTTAATTAGCTACACTGATTCACCCCCCCCTCTCAGTGCCATTGTAAGACTAACATTATCCACAGTAGAGGCAGAATATATTGCAGCGACAACATGTTGTACGCAGGAGAAAGTTGCAAAAAGTGAGGTTAAGTTGGATTTTTATTCCAACAAATAGATTGTGAAGTGGTCACGTTTCCCAAGAATTGACTAGCTATCGGGATCACATTCTCAGGGGGAGCATTTGTGTATTTGTTTATCTTTTTTCTCATGTTTGTAATTTTTTCTAACTGTAATAATTTGTGCCTAAGAATGTTGTGCATAGACTCAGGGGGAGTCTGCATCAGCCCTTTGGTATTATTGTCAAATGGGGAGAAGAATTACAGGAAAATTGCACATGTGTTGCCAACAATTCCAAAGGGGGAGATTGTTGAGCAAGGTACAACAACAGTATTGTCATTGTTGTCAACATAGCTAGATAGATCTTTTGATGTAGTGGACAAGAAGTTCAAAAGCTAGTCAGATGCAGAAGACAGGAGTTCAAAGGCTACTCAGTGTATGTACAGTGATTTTCCAAGAAGCCTGAAGTGGACCGCTTGCAAAAGATCAAAGAAAAAGACAAGTAAGAAAAGTGTCGCGATATTGCGACATATACATCAGGCAAGAAAAACTGTTGTGATTTTGTGACATGTTAGAAGAGAGAGAAAAAGAAAGAAAAACTATCACAATTTCGCAACATGTTGGAAGAGAGAGAAGAAGAAAGAAAAACTATCACAATATCGTGACATGTTGAGAAGAAAGAAAAACTATCGCGATTTTGCGACATGTTGGCAAGAAAGAAAAACTGTCGCGATATCGTGACAAGTTGGCAAGAAATAAAAACTGTCATGATATCGTGACATGTTGAGAAGCAAGCAAAACTGTCGTGATTTCGTGACATGTTGGAAGAGAGAAAGGCAAGTAGAAAAAGTGTCACGATTTTGCGACATATTGCAAGGAAGGTTGTACGGACGAAAAAGTGTCGCGATTTCGCGACATATTGCAAGGAAGGTTGTACGGACGAAAAAGTGTCGTGATTTCGTGACATATTGCAAGGAAGGTTGTACGGATGAAAAAGTGTCGCAATTTCGTGACATATTGCAAGGAAGGTTGTACGAACGAAAAAGTGTCATGATTTCGTGACATATTGCAAGGTTGTATGGACAAAAAAGTGTCACAATTTTGCGACATGTTGCAGGAGAGAGAGTCTGAGAGAAAAAGTGTCATGATTTCACGACATGTTGCAGGAGAGAGAGTCCGAGAGAAAAAGTGTCGCAATTTCGTGACATGTTGTAGGAGAGAGAGTCCGAAAGAAAAAGTGTCACGATTTCACGACATAATGCAGGAGAGAGAGTCCGAAAGAAAAAGTGTCACGATTTCGTGACATGTTGCAGGAGAGAGAGTCCGAGAGAAAAAGTGTCACGATTTCGTGACATGTTGCAGGAGAGAGAGTCCGAGAGAAAAAGTGTCGCGATATCGCGACATGTCGGGTTTTCACGACCCGAAGGCAAGAAAAAGCGCTAAGGAGAAAAATTGTCATGATATCGCGACATGTCGGGTTTTTGTGACCCAAAGGCAAGTTAAAGCGCTAAGGAGAAAAAGTGTCATGATATCGTGACATGTCACATTTTCAAGACCCAAAGGAAAGTTAAAGCGCTAAGGAGAAGAAGTGTCGTGATATCACGACATGTCGCATTTTCACGACTAAAGGAGGAGAGAGAAAGTAAGAAGGCAGAAGTGTCACAATTTCGTGACAAAAGTAAAGAAGGAGAATACGAAAGAAAAAGTGTAGCGATATCGCTGCATGTTGTATTCTCGCGGGCCAAAGCTAAGAGAAAGCGTACAGAAGAAAAAAGTATAGCGATATCGCTACATGTTGTATTCTCGCGGGACAAATCTAAGAGAAAGCGTATGGAAGAAAAAGTGTAGCGATATCACTACATGTTGTATTCTCGCGGGTCAAAGCTAAGAGAAAGCGTACGGAGGTGAAAGTGTCACGATATTGCGACATGTATTTTTGTGACAACAAAAATAGAAGAGTTACAGGGGCAGTTGAAGCCGACGAAGATCGATGTAAGCCGACGAAGATTAGGGTTTATAGCCGATGAAGACTAGGGTTTGCAGCCAACTAAGAGTAGGGTTTATAGCTGACTAAGATTAGAGTTTTCATCATGAAAAATATTGTTATAAAAGGAGGGTTGTTTGGAGAGTTGTAGCGTCATCGAATGGGTCATCGAATTCGTGTTGAAGTATGAAATGTGGCCGTAAGAGCGTAGAAAGCGTAGAAGCGGCAAGATGATGGCGAAGTGCGCATAGTGAGAGAAGAAGTCATGTCAAATTATCCTAAGTGCATCTATGAGTGCATAGAGAGAGCAGAGTGTGCAAAATGGAGAAGACAACCATGAGGTTTGATCGCAGCGAAGCAGAGTGTGTGAAGTTCGATCGTAGTGCATAGAGAGGGAGAAGACGATTATGAAGTTCGACTGTGAAAAATCAGAGTGTGCAAAGTGAGTGCGCAGAGCGAGCAGAGTACGCAAAGAATGCAAAGGTGAAGTAGACCAGTCAGGGTCTTGTAAAAGCGAAGGTATCTTATTGTTAAACCCAAAGATTCAATTTGAAGTCCAGGTTGGTGCTTGGCATCAGGGGTTGGTGCTCCTTCCAGTTGGTGCTGGTAAATCAAGGGTTGGTTCTCCTTTCTGTTGGTGCAGATAAATCAAGGGTTGGTGCTCCTTCTAGTTGGTGCTGGTGCAAATAAATTAGGGGTTTGTGCTCCTTCTAGTTGGTGCTGGTAAATTAATTGTAAATTTGGTGCTTTGCATAGGCTGGATTTGGATGGTAGTCCAAGCAGTCATTATTGAGGAGTAGCCACATTGGTGAACCTTGTTAAATATTGTGTTGTGTGATGTTCCCTTGTGATACTTGCTTTATCTATTTTTAAGGTTTCATTATTTTAGTTTTAAGAGCTGTGAATTTAAGTTTAAAAGTCTACACTGATTCACCCCCCTTCTCAGTGCCATTGTAAGAATAACACTTTCTAGAGCTGATATGGGATTTTGTGATGATTTACTCTTACATGAGCTCTATTGATGATATATACTATTTTATGAACTACCTCTCTCCAAAAACCATCTAAAATTTTAGACTAATTTAACATAGCTCTGGCCATATTATCAATAGTCCTATTTTTCCTTTCAACTACTCCATTTTGTTGAGGAGTTCTTGTTGTTGAATATTCTCTTTTGATCCCATGTTGTTCACAAAAATATATGAATTTACCTGAAGTAAATTCTCCTCCTCTATCTTATCTTAAACACTTAATCCTTCTACTTGTTTCATTTTCTACTAATTTTTTGAATACCTTGAACTTTTAAAAGGCTTATGACTTTTCTTTTAAGAAGGCTACCCAAGTCATTCTGGAGAAATTATCTATAAATAACATAAAGTAACTTTCACCTTGTAGACTCTTTGTCCTTGTAGGACCACATAGGTTAGTGTGAACTAGTTTCAATGGTTCAGATGACGTAAATTCTTTTGACATGAAACTTGTTATTTTTTCTTTCCATGCTGAAATTGTGCACAAATTGTGTTTTGTGGCCTTTTTATCTTGGGTAAATATTTGACTGCCTGCTTTTTGCTTATTTTCACTATTTTATCAAAGTTTAGATGACCCATTCTTCTATGCCATAACCAACTCTCATCTTCTTGTGATAAGAAAAACATTTCTCCCTTAATATCACTTAGCATGTATAGATTATTTGTAGTTTATTGGCATCTGCAATGAGCTTTATAGTTTTATATTTTCTGATCTCACATCTATTTGGATGAAATTTTATCGTGTGTCATTGATCACAAAGTTGGCTTACACTTAGTAAATTGTTCCTCAGTCCCTTGACATACAATACTTTTTCTGTCTTGGTTTTTCCATTATCTAAACTCAAAGTTACTTCCCATAGATTTTTTTTGAACCATTGTCACCAAATTTTACTGATCCTCCATTGATTTTTTAAAGTACAAGAAATTTACTCTTGTACCCTATCATATGAATTAAACAACCACTATCAAGAAACCAGTTTTTCTCTTATCTTGCACATGAAGAGCTATTTGTACCAACATTGAATTCACCTTTTCTTACTCTTTTCTCTCTCCTAATTGTTGAGGTTGTATTCTTTTGAGCCTTCTGATCCTCTTTCTTTTTTCTTAAATCGGGAAATACAGTTTTACACCATTTAGCCTTGTGCCCAAGGTTGTTGCATTTGTAACATATGATATTTTAATTCATGAGAGGTGTAAAAGAATTGAAATTTCTATCAACATTATCTCTCATATAAACAATATAATGTACAACTTGTTGGACATTTTGAGTCAAATTTGTCATTGATGTCAAGGAACGAAGTTGTCATTGATGTCAAGGAATAAGCTACCGTTGATGTCAAAAGGTCAAGAGGAACAATGCAAAGGTTAAAGGCAAAAGAGCTTCATAATATTTTTAATATTATGTGGAAGCATAAGTTAGAAGGGTTTTTATTAAAACCATGGGTGAGCAAAAATAAAAGGTTTTTCATAAAAGCCCAAGGGAGTTTTAATATTTATTTTATAAAATATTTAAATTCAAATTGAATTTAAATTTTATAAATAAATATTATTTATACAAAGTGGTAAAATAAAAAAGGCTTTAATAAAGCCAAAGGGATTTAAAAATTAATTTATAAAATTTAAATTCTAAAGAATTTAAATAATTTATAAATTAATGAGTTAAAAATCGAAGTGCCGACGTTTAAGTTTGAAGGAAAATTGAAGCACCAATGTTTATGTTTGAAGGAGGAAATCGATATAAAAACAATATGCCTTAGAGGCATTTAATCATCCTTTTGCTCGAATGATAAAAGTGTGCAATTGTGTGTGTAAGAACTTGTGCAAAGAAAGAGACAAGAGTATTGTTTTAAGTGCCAATGAATAAGGATAAAATCGACGAGCACCAAAATTCAAGAGCCATCCAGGCAGTGTGGCCTAGTGGCAAGTGGACAGAGGCTAGAGTGTTTGGCGCGGAGTGACCTACGATCGAATCACGGTGGCAGCATTGTTTTTTTGGTTGTGTTTGGAAATGTCAAAGGAAGCGACATACATTTTTGCTTAGGCGCACTAGAGGAGGGTTATAGAGCACGTGGTGCTCTTTACTCCCCAAGTGAGCACCTAGCTCGTGCGGTGGTTGGAGCCATGGCTAGGGCGTTGGTTGAGGCTACGTCGTGAGTTCGAGTCCCACCAAGGCAAAGGTAATAAATTTTGAATATAATTTTTATGATGCCTAAGGTTTGACATGAGGTCTTAGGGAGTTAAAAGGGTTAGTTTAAAAGGTTTTTAATTAATCATTATTTTTGGTAAATTGGAGGAATAAGGAGTTAGCTTTATTTTTTGAATAAAGTATTTGTGTCACATTGGTTTATTGGAGATTTAAAGTGTTGAGAGGACTTCTTGCCATTGAGTTATTTTGAAAAGGAGATTGTATTGATATTATTCTTGGTATTGAATATTATTTTAATTGGGAGATTATAAGGTGTATTTGGTCAATTATTTTTGTATATGTTGATGGATGTTTTCTTAAAGATGGAGTGATAAGGTGTATGTGTGTTTTGATATTTGCATTGTATCTTTGAGGGAGTTTATCATCTTCTAACTTCTTTGAGCTTGGAAAAGAAGTGTTTGTGGTTGTGGCAGATTTATGAGGTTCCTTCATCATCAAGAAAAAGGTATGAGCACATTCTTCCATAGTTGAGTTGATTGGTTGGTTTTCTGGAAAATAAGTTTGGAGTGAAAAGGACTTGATTAGGGTTTCCTTATTGAGTGTGTTGAGTTAATGCTTCAAGGTTTTCTAGAATAAAGAGTTGTTGAAGCCATTGGTTGTGTGAAGAACTTGAACTAGGGTTTGAAAAGAACATGAGTATCATTGTTATGTGAAGATTGTTTTATAAGCATTGTTGTTGAAGCCATTGGTTGAGTGAAGAACTTGAACTAGGGTTTGAAAAGAACATGAGTATCATTGTTATGTGAGATTGGTTGATGAGCATTGTTGGAAAAAATTTTGAGTGAGTGTTCATATGCTTGGACTAGGGTTTGTAAGCAAGGATTGTTTCATTGAGTGATTGGTTGAGTAGAGTTGGTTGAGCCTAGTCAAGTGGATGTGTGAAGTGATTGTTCAAGTTCCATAAAATAAACTATTCTATATTCTGAATTGATTTGAGAAAGTGATTGAGTATTGAGTTGAAGCATATTGAGTCTCTAACAATTCTTTGTATGTTTCTAAAGAGTGATTGGAAGTGATTGAGTATTGAGGTGAATGTGAAGCATATTGAGTCTCTAACAATTCTCTATATGTTTCTAAAAGAGTGATTGAAAGTGATTGAGCATTGTGATGAGTATAGAGCATATTGAGTCTCTAAAAATTCTCTTTATGTTTCTATGAGATTGGACAAGTTCTAGTGTGGACTTGTTGAGCAGATTTGAGGTAAGTCTTTGAGAAGACTTGTGGATAGATTTGGGTAAGCTTTTGTGGAAGCTTATAATACAGATTTGAATATAGATATTGAGAGAAGATTTGGATAAGTTCTTGTGAGGACTTATTGAGTATATTTGGACAAGTTCTAGAGAGGACTTGAGGATAGATTGGTGTGAGATTTTGTGGAAGCTTACAAGGCATATTTGAGATAAGTCTTTGAGAAGACTTGAGAGCAGAGTTGATTGATTGATTTGTTCAAACCTTGAGTTAAGGTTTGGGTTAGATCTAGTAGAGTTGATTTGAGATTGAGTCAAGCTTTGAGTTAAGGCTTGAGGATAGATATTGAGGATAGATTTGTGCTAGACCGAAGGACTATGTTTAGTACATATTTGAGGATAGAGTTTGGTGTAGATTTGAGGATAAGTTTGTGCCAGACCAGAGATAGATATTGAGGATAGATTTGTGCTAGACCGAAGGACTATGTTTAGTACAGATTTGAGATAGAGCTTTGGAGGTGATAGAGTTGAGGATGATAGATCAGTCCATGTAGGGAGAGGATAGGTGTCTTCAATGGATAGAGTTCCATTTTCTAAGGGTAGTGGAGGCAGAGGTCTTCTAGAGGATCACCATCTAGAGTAGAGTTAGGAGATTGGTGTCTCCTATGGATAGAGATCCATGAACTTGATTTAGGGGATTGGTGTCTCCTTTGGACAGAGGTCCATAAATATTGTAATAGGGAAAGGATTCCCAAGAGATTGATTGAGAAAATTTTAGTGAAATATTTTCTCCATGGAGTAGCCCACATTGGGTGAACCACGTAAATTATGGTGTCTCTATTGTGTGTGGTGATTTGTGCATTGCTTTGATTACTTCTATTGATATTGCTATTTATTACATTGCATAATATTGATTGGGAAAGAAAAAGTAAAAAGTGGTCTTATACTGTTCACCCCTCCTCTCAGTATAAGCTTGTGTTCTTCAATTGGTATCAGAGCGGGTTCCTTTGAAAGAGTTTAATAACTTGAAGGAAAAGCTTACAAGAACACAATGGATTCTAAGAATGGATCATCAGATAATACAACACCAATATTTTATGGAAGTGATTATATATATTGGAGTTTGAGAATGAAGATTTATCTGAAGGCACTTGGCAATGAGATTTGGGAAGCAGTTGAAAATGGATACGACCCCTCAGTTGATCCACCTATAGATAAGGAAGGTAAGCTTCTACAACATTACAATTCAAAAGCAATGAATGCAATTTTGAGAGGTTTGCATAGAACAGAGTCCATAAAAGTTATGCATTGTCAAAATGCAAAAGAAATGTGGGATAAGTTGCAAAATATATATGAAGGAGATAAAGGTGTCAAGAAAGCAAAGATACGAAATCTCAAAGGACAATTTGAAGAGTTAAGAATGAAGGATGAGGAAAACATTAGTACTTATCTACTTTGAATCGATGAGGTTGTTAATGCTATGCAAGGACTTGGACTTAATGTGGATGAATCAGATGTTTGTGATAAGATCTTAAGATCTCTTCCAACAAGGTTTAGTGAAAATATTTCAGCTATAGAAGAATCAAAGGATGGTGATTCTTTGACAAGAGATATGTTGCTTGGTATTCTTACAGCTTTTGAGATGAGAACAAAAGAACCTAATCCCCAGAAGGAAGCAACCTTCAAAGCAATCAAGAAGACAAAGGGTAAGAAGTCAGAATCAAGCAATGAGTCATCCAGTGATGAAGAAGCTAATTATGGCAGAAGGAATAAGGATTCAAGAAGATCTAGAGATACAAAATCCATTAAATGTTTCAATTATGGAAAGTATGGTCATTATGCAACTGATTGTCAAGAAGCTAAGAATAACAATGATGAAGAAAAATAGGATCACAAAAACAGGGAATCAAAAAGATACATGCACCAAAAGAAAAGCAAGGATGGACAAAGCAGACAAGGAAAGAAGTTCTTTCAAAGGCAAAAGAGGAGCTACTATGCAGATAAGGCAAGTAAGTACTCAAGTGATAGTGATGCTAGTTTTTTAGATAATGATAGAGATGAAGTCCTATTTATGATTGAAGAAAAAGAAGTCCAGAAAAGGGCACCAATAATTCTCAAGTGTTTTAGATGTGGTAACTTTGGACATCTTGAAGATAGTTGTACAAGGAATGGTTATAGTTTCAGTGATGATGAATATGAGGATGCACTTGAAGGACCAGAAGAGAATATTCTAATGGCACTAGAAGAAGAAGAAAGTGATCCTATAGAAGACAAGTCAAAAGAAAATAAAGATATGGACAAAGGTAAACAAATAGAGGAAGAATCAGATAAAGAAGGATATGATCTCAAGGGAGAACTTATTTATGCTCTTGAAATAGTAAAGAAGGTAAGAAAGCAAAACTCTAAATTTGAATCTCAGTTTCAAGAATGTGATGAAGAGAGAAGAATGCTTATAGAGGATCTAGAAAAATCAAAGGCTAAGACAAAGAAGTTCAAGGATAAGCTAGAAGCAAAGGTCTTAGAATGTGAAAGGTTAGTACAAGAAGTAGCCCTATTAAGGGAAGATTTAGAAAACTCCAAATTCAAGCTACAAGGGTTCAAAAATAGCTCAAAGAACTTAGATAAGTTCATCAAGATACAAAAGCCTACATCAAGCAAGATAGGTCTTGGATTTGAATAGGAACAAAAGAAATGGGAAGGAAAGTCAACCTCAAGTTTTGAAGGAGAAGAAACTTTAGATGAAGACACTTCAGAAGAAGATAGTGTAAGAGAAAGTGAGACATCTGAGGATGAGTTGGACAACAAAAATTTCAACAAGGACAGGAACAATGCACAAAGAAGAAATAGATGGAACAACAATCAGAATAGGTCAAGAGAGACTAAGAGACCAATGAGGTCAAGACAAGGAGGCTTCAATGGAAGATGTTTTTCATGTCACAGGTTTGGACACATGGCTTCATAGTGCAAGACACATGAAAGATAGGTATATGGGAACATACAACTTTTCAATGGGTATTGCTACTCATGTAATCAGTTTGGTCACAAGGCAATGAATTGCAGGGTTCATGACAGAAGAGGATATGGCTTCACTAGGAGAAATCCTAAGACATTTGCACCTCCAAGGAATAATAACATTAAGTGTTATAAGTGCAATAATGATGGACACACAACAAAGTGGTGTAGAGCAAATATTCCAGAATCAAGTATGAATAGGAATAGGAATAGGAAAAGGGATATGGATATGAACAAGAATAGGAAAAGGAACAAGAAGAATATGGACATGGACATGGAAAGGAATAGTCAGAGGAATCAGAAGGATCAGATAAGAAGAAAAGAGGATAAAGGTAAAGAACAGTGCTTACTGGGAGTAGAAATACTCCCACCCTAGAATTAACCACCTCAAGAGGAGGTGGGGGAGGGGCTAAGCTAAGAGGCTCATTCTTAGCCCCGGAGCCCCAAAGGTGACCCTTTGCCATTGATGTCAAAGGGGGAGAGATTTGAGTAAGGGGGAGAGATTTGGTATTTGAGTAAAGAGGAGAGATTTGAAAAGAGCATTGAGCCAGGGGGAGCAATGTCCCAGGGGGAGCAGAACAAAGAAAAGGTTAAGTTTCTGGTAAAAAGAATTTGGGTTACCATCAATGACAAAGGGGGAGATTGTTGGACATTTTGAGTCAAATTTGTCATTGATGTCAAGGAACGAAGTTGTCATTGATGTCAAGGAATAAGCTACCATTGATGTCAAAAGGTCAAGAGGAACAATGCAAAGGTTAAAGGCAAAAAGATTCATAATATTTTTAATATTATGTGGAAGCATAAGTTAGAAGGGTTTTTATTAAAACCATGGGTGAGCAAAAATAAAAGGTTTTTCATAAAAGCCCAAGGGAGTTTTAATATTTATTTTATAAAATATTTAAATTCAAATTGAATTTAAATTTTATAAATAAATATTATTTATACAAAGTGGTAAAATCAAAAAGGCTTTAATAAAGCCAAAGGGATTTAAAAATTAATTTATAAAATTTAAATTCTAAAGAATTTAAATAATTTATAAATTAATAAGTTTGAAGGAAAATCGAAGTGTTGATATTTAAATTTTGAAGGAAAATTGAAGCGTCGATGTTTATGTTTGAAGGAGGAAATCGATATAAAAACTATATGCCTTAGAGGTATTTAATAATCCTTTTGCTCGAATGATAAAAAACGTGCAATCATGTGTTGTGAGAACTCATGCGAAGAAAGAGACAAGTGTATTGTTTTAAGTGCCAGTGAATAAGGGATAAATCAATGAGCACCAAAATTCAAGAGCCATCTAGGTAGCGTGGCCTAGTGGCAAGTGGATAGAGGCTAGAGTGCTTGGGCATGGAGTGACCTACGATCGAATCGCGGTGGCAACATTGTTTTGTTGGTAGTTTTGAAAACATCGAAGGAAGCGGCATATGTTTTTGCTTAGGTGCACTAGAGGAGCATTATAGAGCACGTGGTGCTCTTTACTCCCCAAGTGAGTGCCTAGCTCGTGCGGTGGTTGGAGCCACGGCTAGGGCATTGGTTGAGGCTGCATCGTGAGTTCGAGTCCCACCAAGGCAAAGGTAATAAATTTTGAATATAATTTTTATGATGCCTAAGGTTTGACATGAGGTCTTAGGGAGTTAAAAGGGTTAGTTGAAAAGGTTTTTAATTAATCATTATTTTTGGTAAATTGGAGGAATAAGGAGTTAGCTTTATTTTTGAATAAAGTATTTGTGTCACATTGGTTTATTGGAGATTTAAAGTGTTAAAGGGGACTTCTTGCCATTGAGTTATTTTGAAAAGGAGATTGTATTGATATTATTCTTGGTATTGAATATTATTTTAATTGGGAGATTATAAGGTGTATTTGGTCAATTATTTTTGTATATGTTGATGGATGTTTTCTTAAATATGGAGTGATAAGGTGTATGTGTGTTTTGATATTTGCATTGTATCTTTGAGAGATTTTATCATCTTATAACTTCTTTGAGCTTGGAAAAGAAGTGTTTGTGGTTGTGGCAGATTTTAGAGGTTCCTTCATCATCAAGAAAAAGGTATGAGCACATTCTTCCATAGTTGAGTTGATTGGTTGGTTTTCTAGAAAATAAGTTTGGAGTGAAAAGGACTTGATTAGGGTTTCCTTTTTGAGTGTGTTGAGTTAATGCTTCAAGGTTTTTTGGAATAAAGAGTTGTTAAAACCTTGTTTTATAAGCATTGTTGTTGAAGCCATTGGTTGTGTGAAGAACTTGAACTAGGGTTTGAAAAGAACATGAGTATCATTGTTATGTGAAGATTGTTTATAAGCATTGTTGTGAAATGGTTGTGTGAAGAACTTGAACTAGGGTTTGAAAATAACATGAGTATCATTGTTATGTGAGATTGGTTGTTGAGCATTGTTGGAAAATATTTTGAGTGAGTGTTCATATGCTTGGACTAGGGTTTGTAAGCAAGGATTGTTTCATTGAGTGATTGGTTGAGTAGAGTTGGTTGAGCCTAGTCAAGTGGATGTGTGAAGTGATTGTTCAAGTTCCATAAAATAAACTATTCTATATTCTGAATTGATTTGAGAAAGTGATTGAGTATTGATTTGAAGCATATTGAGTCTCTAACAATTCTCTGTATGTTTCTAAAGAGTGATTGGAAGTGATTGAGTATTGAGTTGAATTTGAAGCATATTGAGTCTCTAACAATTCTCTGTATGTTTCTAAAAGAGTGATTGAAAGTGATTGAGCATTGTGATGAGTATAGAGCATATTGAGTCTCTAATAATTCTCTTTATGTTTCTATGAGATTGGACAAGTTCTAGTGTGGACTTGTTGAGAAGATTTGAGGTAAGTCTTTGAGAAGACTTGTGGATAGATTTGGGTAAGATTTTGTGGAAGCTTACAATATAATTTGGAAATAGAGATTGAGAGCATATTTGGATAAGTTCTTGTGAGGACTTATTGAGCAGATTTGGACAAGTTCTAGAGAGGACTTGAGGATAGATTGGTGTGAGATTTTGTGGAAGCTTACAAGGCAGATTTGAGATAAGTCTTTGAGAAGACTTGAGAGCAGAGTTGATTGATTGATTTGTTCAAACCTTGAGTTAAGGTTTGGGGTAGATCTAGCTGAGTTGATTTGAGATTGAGTCAAGCTTTGAGTTAAGGCTTGAGGATAGATATTGAGGATAGATTTGTGCTAGACCGAAGGACTATGTTTAGTACAAGTATTCGAGGATAGATTTTGGTGCAGATTTGAGGATAGGTTTGTGCTAGACCAGAGATAGATATTGAGGATAGATTTGTGCTAGACCGAAGGACTGTGTTTAGTGCAGATTTGAGATAGAGCTTTGGAGGTGACAGAGTTGAGGATGAAGATAGATCCATCCAGAGTAGGGAGGATAGGTGTCTTCTATGGATAGAGTTCCATTTGCTAAGGGTAGTGGAGGCAAGAGGTCTTCTAGAGGATCACCAACCAGAGCAGAGTTAGGAGATTGGTGTCTCCTATGGATAGAGATCCATGAACTTGATTTAGGGTATTGGTGTCTCCTTTGGACAGAGGTCCATAAACATTGTAATAGGGAAAGGATTCCCAAGAGATTGATTGAGAAAATTTTAGTGAAATATTTTCTTCATGGAGTAGCCCACATTGGGTGAACCACATAAATTGTGGTGTCTCTATTGTGTGTGGTGATTTATGCATTGCTTTGATTACTACTATTGATATTTCTATCTATACATTGCATAATATTGATTGGGAAAGAAAAAGTAAAAAGTGGTCTTATATTGTTCACCCCCTCCTCTCAGTATAAGCTTGTGTTCTTCAATTGGTATCAGAGCAGGTTCCTTCAGAAGAGTTTAATAGCTTGAAGGAAAAGCTTACAAGAACACAATGGATTCTAAGAATGGATCATCAGATAATACAACACTAGTATTTTATGGAAGTGATTATATATATTGGAGTTTGAGAATGAAGATTTATCTGAAGGCACTTGGCAATGAAATTTGGGAAGCAGTTGAAAATGGATACGACCCCTCAGTTGATCCACCTATAGATAAGGAAGGTAAGCTTCTACAACATTACAATTCAAAATAAATGAATGCACTTTTGAGAGGTTTGCATAGAACAGAGTCCATAAAAGTTATGCATTGTCAAAATGCAAAAGAAATGTGGGATAAGTTGCAAAATATATATGAAGGAGATAAAGGTGTCAAGAAAGCAAAGATACAAAATCTCAAAGGACAATTTGAAGAGTTAAGAATGAAGGATGAGGAAAACATTAGTACTTATCTACTTCGAATCGATGAGGTTGTTAATGCTATGCAAGGACTTGGACTTAATGTGGATGAATCAGATGTTTGTGATAAGATCTTAAGGTCTCTTCCAACAAGGTTTAGTGAAAATATTTCAGCTATAGAAGAATCAAAGGATGGTGATTCTTTGACAAGAGATATGTTGCTTGGTATTCTTACAACTTTTGAGATGAGAACAAAAGAACCTAATCCCCAGAAGGAAGCAACCTTCAAAGCAATCAAGAAGACAAAGGGTAAGAAGTCAGAATCAAGCAATGAGTCATCCAGTGATGAAGAAGCTAATTATGGCAGAAGGAATAAGGATTCAAGAAGATCTAGAGATATAAAATCTGTTAAATGTTTCAATTATGGAAAGTATGGTCATTATGCAACTGATTGTCAAGAAGCTAAGAATAACAATGATGAAGAAAAATAGGATCACATAAATAGGGAATCAAAAAGATACAAGCACCAAAAGAAAAGCAAGGATGGACAAAGCAGACAAGGAAAGAAGTTCTTTCAAAGGCAAAAGAGGAGCTACTATGCAGATAAGGCAAGTAAGTACTCAAGTGATAGTGATGCTAGTTTTTTAGATAATGATAGAGATGAAGTCCTATTTATGATTGAAGAAAAAGAAGTCCAAGAAAAGGGCACCAATAATTCTCAAGTGTTTTAGATGTGGTAACTTTGGACATCTTGAAGATAGTTGTACAAGGAATGGTTATAGTTTCAGTGATGATGAATATGAGGATGCACTTGAAGGACTAGAAGAGAATATTCTAATGGCACTAGAAGAAGAAGAAAGTGATCCTATAGAAGACAAGTCAAAAGAAAATAAATATATGGACAAAGGCAAACAAATAGAGGAAGAATCAGATAAATAAGGATATGATCTCAAGGGAGAACTTATTTATGCTCTTGAAATAGTAAAGAAGGTAAGAAAGCAAAACTCTAAACTTGAATTTCAGTTTCAAGAATGTGATGAAGAGAGAAGAATGCTTATAGAGGATCTAGAAAAATCAAAGGCTAAGACAAAGAAGTTCAAGGATAAGCTAGAAGCAAAGGTGTTAGAATGTGAAAGGTTAGTACAAGAAGTAGCCCTATTAAGGGAAGATTTAGAAAACTCCAAAGTCAAGCTACAAGGGTTCAAAAATAACTCAAAGAACTTAGATAAGTTCATCAAGATACAAAAGCCTACATCAAGCAAGATAGGTCTTGGATTTGAACAGGAACAAAAGAAATGGGAAGGAAAGTCAACCTCAAGTTCTGAAGGAGAAGAAACTTTAGATGAAGACACTTTAGAAGAAGATAGTGTAAGAGAAAGTGAGACATCTGAGGATGAGTTGGACAATAGAAAGTTCAACAAGGACAGGAACAATGCACAAAGAAGAAATAGATGGAACAACAATCAGAATAGGTCAAGAGAGACTAAGAGACCAATGAGGTCAAGACAAGGAAGCTTCAATGGAAGATGTTTTTCATGTCACAAGTTTGGACACATGGCTTCACAGTGCAGGACACATGAAAGATAGGTATATGGGAACATACAACTTTTCAATGGGTATTGCTACTCATGTAATCAGTTTGGTCACAAGGCAATGAATTGCAGGGTTCATGATAGAAGAGGATATGGCTTCACTAGGAGAAATCCTAAGACATTTGCACCTCCAAGTAATAATAACATTAAGTGTTATAAGTGCAATAATGATGGACACACAACAAAGTGGTGTAGAGCAGACATTCCAGAATCAAGTATGAACATGAACAAGAACAGGAAAATGGATATGGATATGAACAAGAATAGGAATAGGAACAAGAAGAAGAAGGAACATGGACATGGAAAGGAACAGTTAGAGGAATCAGAAGGATCAGATAAGAAGAAAAGAGGATAAAGGTAAAGAACAGTGCTTTCTAGGAGTAGAAATACTCCCACCCTAGAATTAACCACCTCAAGAGGAGGTGGGGGAGGGGCTAAGCTAAGAGGCTCATTCTTAGCCCCGAGCCCCAAAGGTGACCCTTTGCCATTGATGTCAAAGGGAGAGAGATTTGAGTATTTTAGTAAAGAGGAGAGATTTGAAAAGAGCATTGATCTAGGGGGAGCAATGTCCTAGGGGGAGTAGAACAAAGAAAAGGTTAAGTTTTTGGTAAAAATAATTTGGGTTGCCATCAATGACAAAGGGGGAGATTGTTGGACATTTTGAGTCAAATTTGTCATTGATGTCAAGGAATAAGCTATCGTTGATGTCAAAAGGTCAAGAGGAACAATGCAAAGGTTAAAGGCAAAAGAGCTTCATAATATTTTTAATATTATGTGGAAGCATAAGTTAGAAGGGTTTTTATTAAAACCATGGGTGAGCAAAAATAAAAGGTTTTTCATAAAAGCCCAAGGAGGTTTTAATATTTATTTTATAAAATATTTAAATTCAAATTGAATTTAAATTTTATAAATAAATATTATTTATACAAAGTGGTAAAATAAAAGAAGGCTTTAATAAAGCCAAAGGGATTTAAAAATTAATTTATAAAATTTAAATTCTAAAGAATTTAAATAATTTATAAATTAATAAGTTTGAAGGAAAATCGAAGTGTCGATGTTTAAGTTTGAAGGAAAATCGAAGTGCCGATGTTTATGTTTGAAGGAGGAAATCGATATAAAAACAATATGCCTTAGAGGCATTTAATCATCCTTTTGCTCGAATAATAAAAGCGTGCAATCGTGTGTTGTGAGAACTCGTGCGAAGAAAGAGACAAGTGTATTGTTTTAAGTACCAACGAATAAGGATAAAATCGATGAGCACCAAAATTCAAGAGCCATCTAGGCAGCGTGGCCTAGTGGCAAGTGGACAGAGGCTAGAGTGCTTGGGCACGGAGTGACCTACGATCGAATCACGGTGGCAACATTTTTTTGTTGGTAGTGTTGGAAACGTCGAAGGAAGCGGTGTACATTTTTGCTTAGGCGCACTAGAGGAGCATTATAGAGCACGTGGTGCTCTTTACTCCCCAAGCGAGCGCCTAGCTCGAGCGGCGGTTGGAGCCGTGACTAGGGCACTGGTTGAGGCTGCGTCGTGAGTTCGAGTCCCACCAAGGCAAAGGTAATAAATTTTGAATATAATTTTTATGATGCCTAAGGTTTGACATGAGGTCTTAGGGAGTTAAAAGGGTTAGTTGAAAAGGTTTTTAATTAATCATTATTTTTGGTAAATTGGAGGAATAAGGAGTTAGCTTTATTTTTGAATAAAGTATTTGTGTCACATTGGTTTATTGGAGATTTAAAGTGTTGAAAGGACTTCTTGCCATTGAGTTATTTTGAAAAGGAGATTGTATTGATATTATTCTTGGTATTGAATATTATTTTAATTGGGAGATTATAAGGTGTATTTGGTCAATTATTTTTGTATATGTTGATGGATGTTTTCTTTAAGATGGAGTGATAAGGTGTATGTGTGTTTTGATATTTGCATTGTATTTTTGAGGGAGTTTATCATCTTATAACTTCTTTGAGCTTGGAAAAGAAGTGTTTGTGGTTGTGGCAGATTTTAGAGGTTCCTTCATCATCAAGAAAAAGGTATGAGCACATTCTTCCATAGTTGAGTTGATTGGTTGGTTTTCTAGAAAATAAGTTTGGAGTGAAAAGGACTTGATTAGGGTTTCCTTTTGAGTGTGTTGAGTTAATGCTTCAAGGTTTTCTGGAATAAAGAGTTGTTGTTAAAACCTTGTTTTATAAGCATTGTTGTTGAAGCCATTGGTTGTGTGAAGAACTTGAACTAGGGTTTGAAAAGAACATGAGTATCATTGTTATGTGAAGATTGTTTTATAAGCATTGTTGTTGAAGCCATTGGTTGTGTGAAGAACTTGAACTAGGGTTTGAAAAGAACATGAGTATCATTGTTATGTGAGATTGGTTGATAAGCATTGTTGGAAGAACATTTTGAGTAAGTGTTCATATGCTTGGACTAGGGTTTGTATGAAGAACACAAGCTTATATTGAGAGGGGGGGTGAACAGTATAAGACCTCTTTTTACTTTTTCCTTTATACTTCAAAATAGTAAAGCAATATACCCAAAGGAATATCAAAGCAATGCAAAATATCATCCACAAAGTGACACCAATTTTAACGTGGTTCACCCAGAATGGCTGGGCTATGTCCACAAAACTTTTCTCTAAAAGTTATCTCAAAGTTCTTTGGGAATCCTTCCCAATTACAATGTTTATGAGCCTCGGCCCAAAGGAGATACCTTCCCCCAATCAGAATTTATGAGCCTCTGCTCAAAGGAGATACCTTCCCCTCTGCTCTGGAAATGATCCCTCGGAAGATCAACTGCCTCTACCTCTTGCCGGCACGTGGAACTCCTTTCCACCGAAGACCTCCTATCCTCAATGCTTAGCCTAAGAGACCTCTGCCTTCTATGATCACGTCCACAACAGCTCAAAAACCTGTACCAAACATAGTCAGTCGGTCTAGTACAAGTCTTCCTCTGTCTGTCAGATCTATCCAACTCTTGAACAAATCAATCCTCTACATACAAGCCTTCTCAAAGACTTGCCAAATCTGTCCTCAGGTTCTTCTCATAGAACCAATGCACCTCTATCCTCAGGTTCTTTGATAGAACTATAAAACTCAGCTCACAAGTCCTCTGCTAGGACCTATCCAAATCTGCTCACAAGTCCCCACCGGAACCTATCCAAAAACTGCTCACAAGTCCCCACTGGAACCTATCCAAAAACTCAGCAAGCTCACCAAGAAAAACTTTCTTAGTAGGAAATCACAAAGTGAATTGTTAGAGACCCAATGTGATTTGTCAAACTCATAGAAGCATAAAGAGAATTGTTAGAGACTCAATATGTTCTATACTCAAATCCCAATCTCAAAAATCAACTCAAATCAACTCCGCTCAATCTCAATCTCAAATCTGAAAACTCAACTCAACATTTGAAATGGGTAGGATAGAATGTTTTCTTTCAAGAACATGAAACCCCAAAAATTTCCAACTATGCAAAGAATCACATAACAATGATACTCATGTTCTTTTCACCATCAATTAGGGTTTCAACAACAATGCTCATCAAACAATGTTTAGTCAACCAACACCATTCAACTCAACATCAACCTTGAAGCATTCAACCAATCATCATAAGAAAAGGAAACAAGTAGAAATCCTTTTCCCTCCAAAGATATTTGAACAAAACAGCCACCAACACAATATCACCAAATGCAAAGAATAACTTGCTCAAATCAACTCAATGGAGTAATCCCAATATCATGAATCAAGTAAAGCAATAACTTGATCAAACAACCTCTATGGAAGCAACTCAACCATCAAACTCAAAATAGCCAACCAAGGGTTCCACCAACTCAATGCAAGTAGCTAGACTCACAAATATAAACCCTAGTGCACAAAGCTTCCACTATCTCAAAAGAAATTATGCATTCACCAAAACTCTCCTTAAGGATAACAATGCATAAGTAGTCTTCAACAAACCAGAAAATAGGATTTACACCCAACCAAAAGAAACCTAGTTGAAAACCTTTTCACTCCAACCTTATTTCAGAAAAACATACACCAATAATACTCATAAGAAAAATGTGCCCATACCCTTTTTGAAGATGAATAAGCCCTTGAAAATCTACCACAATTAATAATTTTGATCTTCCCTAAAAATTATTAACCCAACATTGGCATGTCAAAATAACTCAACCGCCATGACAATTATTTCCCCTTTAATTTTCAATCCGACTATAGAAAAAATATTAAGCTTGCATTCCTTATACCTCCTAAAGCTAACTTTATAAAACCTTAGCAAGCAAAATATTAAAATTTAATTGCCACTCTTTCTACAAAAATTGGAGCGCATACCTTTGGTAAATATCCCACGAATTTTGGAGTGCATATAGTACCCTCAAAAGGGTCTTCGGTGATTCGAATTGCTGATCACCATGCTACTATGTCCTTTGGCCACACCGCATGGGCTAGGAGAGCCCACGTGAGGGAGAAGGGAATTATTCGTTCTTATCACTGTGTGCGCCTCCTCCTTGGTGCCAAGACCAACCTGTCACACCTTTGACCATGCAACGCTTGTCTTCCTCCTTCGCTAGTGCAGGGGCTTCGATGTCGAAATAGAAATGCTCAGGGATTAATTTCGAACTCTTAGCCAACATAAATGAATTCATTTGCCTCATTTTATATGCACTTTGATGCATTTCCAAACACATCGACAGAATTTGAAAAGTAATTTTGAATTTAATCAAAATTGCTTTCTAAAGGGTTTAAAAACCCTTAAGATAAATTAAAAATAATTTCTCCCTTAATTAATTAAATAATTAAAACCTTGAAGGGTTTTAAATAATAATTAAATAAATAATAAAGAGAACCTCCAATGGTTTTAATAAAAACCATTTAACTTGGTTTTAATGAAAAACCCTTGCCAATGGAATCTCTTCGGATTCTCTGGGAATCTTCCACCTTTGAAGCCAACACATCCTCTTAACATTAACGCCATTTCCTTTTGAAATCAATGACAACTCATAGACAAGAATCTAGGATCTCAAACCCAAAATTGCCAACAATCTCCCCCTTTTGTCATTGATGGCAAACCATGCTTCTCAACAACATAGAAACTCAACATAAACAACTCCCCTTGTCTTGAGGCTCTCCCCCTTACTCAAATATCTCCCCCTTTGTCATAAATGGCAAAGGGTCACCTTTGGGGCTATGAGCCTCTTAGCTTAGTCCCTCCACCACCTCCTGATGAGGTGATTAATTCTTGGGTGGGAGTAAAACTCCCATTAGGCACTGATCATCATCAGCGTCTATAACTTCCTTGCCGGGCCTTCTATTGAACTCTTTGTCCATATTCTTGTTCCTGTTCCTATCACTGTTCCTATTCTTAACCATGCCTTGATCATTGGACCTATTCATACCACTGTTTCTATTCCTGTTCCTTGGAAGTTTAGCTCTACATTGTCTAGATATGTTACCTTCATTGTTGCACTTATAACAAGTAACAATGTTATTTTTTTGAGGCATACCTGTTCTTTGAATCCACCTATTCTGACTAACCCTGTTCTGGCCAAACCTGTTCTATCCAAACCTATTCTGACCAAACCTATTCCTATTATTTGCCTTGCAATGAACTTCCTTGTTCCCAAACTGTTGACAAGAGTAGCAATACCCTTGAAAGTAACTAGCACTTCTGAAACTGTCATTTACCTCCTTTACTTGAACCATGCAATGTGAAGCCATGTGACCAAACCTGTGACAAGCAAAACATCTGCCTTGAAACTTTCCTTTAATTGACCTCTTAGGTTCTGAAAACTTCTTCTCATTCTGAATTCTATTTTCTATTCCTGTGCATCTATCATTCAAGAACTCATGATTTGAAATACTTTCCTCATCAGAACTCTCTTCCTTTTGGAGTCTCTTACTAGACTCTTCAACTTGTTCCTTGTGTGTCTTAACAAAACCAAGGCCTGTTTTATCTGTTGTCTTTCTTTGAACTTTGATGAGAGACTTAACCTTTTTGGAGCTATCTTGAAATTTGTAAAGCTTATCCTTGTACTCTTTAGTTTCCTATTTCAAAGAAGCCATTTTTTGTTCTAACTCACTATACTCAAGAAACTTAGACTCTAACTCATCCTTGAGTTCCTATGTCTTAGCTATAGAGAAGTCAAGACTTTCTATAAGATCATATCTCTCCATATAACATTCATCTAACTTATCCTTGAGTCTAGCATTCTTCTTTCTTTCCTTTTTCAAATCACTAAGAGCACTAATAAGTTCACTTTCAAAATCCTTTATTTGTTTGCTTTCTTAATCATCAAAGCCTTTTTCAGATTTCTTATCACTAGAGGTGCTACCTTTTTCAAAAACCATACAAGCATCTTCCTTTGTGCAATTATTTGTGCAATTATCATTATTTGTGCAATTATTTGTAGAAGCATCTACCATACCTTTTTCTGAAGCATCCTTATACATACTAGAAACCAAATCATTATTTGTGCAATTATCCTCAAGGTGACCAAAATTTCCACATATAAGACATTTCATGATAATGAATCTATGTTTCGGTTCTTCCTCTTTTTCTGATATGAACAACATCTCATTTTCATTATCACTTGAAGAACTTTCACTATCACTACTAGAACACTTACTTGATTTGTCTAGGTAGAAACTCTTCTTGTGCTTGTGAGAATACCTCTTTCCTTGATTGCTGTGCTCATCTTTGTTTTTCCTATGATGCTTGTGCTTTTCAGAATCCTTGCTCTTAGAATCCTGTTTATCTTCATCACTTTCATTCTGTTAGGAAAAAGGTAAGTGGAAATATTAAACCTTAATAATTAACCTTAACATAGGAATACACTAGGTTTATATAGGTTACAAAATAGACTAATTAACAATAGATCCTATGTCTACGCTAACAACTAACCTATCTGCCGTCCAAAAGGGAAATGACAGTAAGATAGACTACTAACCAAGGTAATTGGTAATAGTAACTACTAGTGGTAAAAAGTAAGAAATTACTTTTTACCATGTGGTAAATTATATCTACCTAGGTGAAACTTTAAATATTACCTAAATGAGGTAATAATTATAGTTACTAACATAGTAACTCTAACATCCCCCCTTATTACATTATTTGGGTAATACATACATATCCCTCTATACAACAATATTTGGGAAAAGTATATAACTGCCCCAATACAGTGAAGAAGATGTTGATCTGCTGGTTCTTTGCTCTATCACAGTACTATGGCTGCTCCTAGGCAAAAAATGGGTCATTCCTCGCTTTGTCTTCATGCCAACGAATGTCCTTATGGTAATCACATCATCCAATCGATTTGCATGGGTAACCAACCACTGCAATTGCTAGGTGTAGTAGAATAGATCACTTCATACAAGGTTCATTCATTTACAATATGAATTTGCAAAAGATAAGGTAGCTAAGGTGTCGGTCACTGCCAAAAATGCACCCTTATAAGTTCCCCCCTTCTTGTTGCAAAACATAGTGTAATTAATTTATGAAGGAAGTGTGACTAAGGTGTCGGTCGAAGCCGAAAATGCACCCTTATAAGTCTTCTTCCCTATTTACAAAAATCAGTGAAGAAAAGAAATGGATATCCCCCCTCAATTGCAAAAAGTATGCAACTCAAGAGTGTTGTGAAGGATTTTACAAATATTGCCTCCTAGACAATTTTTACATCACAAAAAGTCTCTCTTCTTTGTTACAAGTACTTCAAACACCTAGAATTTGCTATTTATGAATCCTAAAAGAGGTACAAGCACCCCTTATTGCAAGGTCTTCAAACAAAATACTTATGCTATTTATGAAGCCTAAAATAAGAGAGAGAATATGGTGTTTTTTTTTTTGCCCAAGGGACACATGTGTTGTCCCTCTACAAAACTGTTTTAGCAATTAGCACTCTGTGTGCTTTCTCTGAACCAGAATTAGAATCTGTATTAGACATCTCATTTGCAACATTGCCTTGGTTTTTATTTTGACCTTTTTCTTTGGGTGGCTTGTTCTTAAACCAACATCTCTTGGTTTGATGAGTGTCTGTGTCACAAATTTTACAATGTTGCTTCTTCTTCGGAACCTCTTTGGTTTTACCCTTTTCTTGTCTAGAAGAAAAACCCCTTTGTTGATTCCATTGTTTCTTACCACATTTTCGTTTGTGTGAGAAAAGCGCATTGTTGGATGCATCATCTCTTTGGAATTGATTAGCTTCTTCAGTTTGAAGCATATTTACCAACTCGACAAAAGTTACTGTCCTACCAAAAAATTTTAAGGAGGTGATCAACATTCTGTAGGAGTCAGGAAGAGCTCTCAAAATGATTGAGTTCAAGACTTGGTCTTCCAACTTTTCTCCTAAGGATTGCGGCTTTGTTTTTAATTACGTGACTCTACGGAGGAATAGCTCTATTGTTTCTCCCGATCTCATATGTAATGTATGAAGTCGTGTTTGAAGGTTAAGAATCATTGATTGATTCTTGCCCTAAAAAATGGTACTTAAGGCATCCCAAGCTGTCTTACCAGTTGTAGCTTCACTGATATGAGGTTGGATATCATCAGTAATAGCAAGCAAGATCATTAAGGAAAGTTTCTTATCCTTTTTATAAAAGTCTATTTGATCTTGTCCAAAAGATTGAGGTCTAGTGACACTTCCATCCACTATTGACCACAAGTCCTCTACAGTTAAGATAGCCTTCATCTTAGTCTTCCATCTTTGAGTAATTTGAACCTCTGAGCAGTTGGCTCTCAGTGAGATACTTGTGTATCATGGCCATGGTTTAGGTTTCAAATTTTTGGAGAGGACTAATATGATGCTATCTTGCACTATACCCTAAGAAAATGTATAGAGAATTTGTTTCAAATTGCTTTCTATAAGATATTTAATGGCACCTGCATTAACACTCTTAGCAAGAGATGAAAAGTTTGAGGAATATTGAGCCAAACAAAATAGAGCAAATGAAACAAGGGAAGGATTTGTCAAACTTTTGATATTTGCTCTCTAAGATATTTAATGGCACCTGCTTTTAACACCTTTGTAAGAAGGATGAAAAAATTTGAGGTTTATTTAAGCCAAACAAAAGAGAGTCTTATCAAGGTGATTGAAAATTTTGACCTTTTGATGGGGAGTAATTACTTGTTTGAACCTATGCAAAGTTTAGCATGGTGTTTGAGTGAAGTTTGGGTGTTTGTGAAAAGCTCCTTGTAATGTTTTATTTTTGACCTTGTAATTGCAAAAAAAATGTTTTTAGTGCAATAATAAAAAAAACATAAGAGCACCCAAATTTATATCACTCTAGGTGTCGGATTCCATCGAAAATGCACCTAGTACAAGCAATTTTGAAGAGAAGGTGTCGAGTAAAATCGAGAATGCACCTTGCTTTAAACTGAAATAGCCCCCCTTTATCTTTACAATTTTGAAAACTATAGAATTCTAAAAAAAATTCTATCCCCCCTTAATGTTTACAAAATGTAGAATTTAGAGCATATCTTTCGAGACAAGTCGACACACGACAAGCATTTGAAAGACCATCTAGAACCAGTCGACACACGACTTGGTTGTTATGGGCCCAAGGCTTCAAATTCTTCTCAATGTTGCAAAAAAAATGTTCAATTTTATGTCTTTATATTCCTCCTTGGAGAAAACAAATGCACAATGTCAAGTTTGATGTTTTGCAAATTTTGGAGTCTCCTTGTTTTCTAATTTGCAAAAAGAATTCAAGTTTGATGCTTTATTTTACGCTAAATTAACAAGGTTGAGAAGAGTTTTTTGTTATGGTTTGCAACAAAAATTTGTTTGGTTCTTTGTCTCTCTATCCCCAAATGTGGAGAAAACAAAAGAAATAAATTTGTTATAGTTGCAAAAAAAAACTTTATAATTTTTATTTTAATGCAAAATTTTAATTAAGTCTAAGCAAGATTAAATTAATAATAAGATAAATTTGATAAAAATGACTTAAGAAATTTAGAAAAATGATTTTATATCAAACTATATCAAATTATTAATAAAACTACTTAAAAAAAAAAACTAAATTAAAAAATTACAAAAGAAAATAAAAAAATGTACCTTGAGTTTTTTTTTTTTTTTTTTTTATCGTTTTTGTTTAAAAAAAAAAAAAAACGTTTTAGAACCCGCGAGGTTTGATCCCTCGACCTCGTGGGTCAAAGAGAGCTATGTCGCAGAGCTCGACCGTCTCGGCTCTAGGGCCGGACGGTTTTTAAAAGGCACGTTTGTGCCTTTATTTCATCCGCGTCAAAGCGGATGAAAAAAAAATAAAGTGGGGACTTTTGTCCCACATCCGTCCTGCGGAAGGATTTTAGCTGCTTAAAAAGCAGTTGCCCCACTTATTCAGTGATTGCCTTCGGGCAATCATTGAAGTCTTTTTGCTGCCCGGAGATCCGCCACACCTATGTCCAAGTGGCGCGTGGCTAGTCCACCACGCGTCCTTGTTTGTTTGGTGGCGCATGGATTTCTGCCACATGTCACGTCCTGGTCTATCCGGTGGTGCGTGGCTATCTACCACACGTCGCGTCCTTGTCTGTCCACGTGTCCACCTCAATTTCTATGCCCAAGGTTGTGTCTACCTCGGGTTACATGCCCGGGTCTAGTCTGGTCCACGGTGTCCAGTCCGGTCCACTGTGTTTGCCTCGGGTTAAGATTGGCAAAATACTATATTATTATTGATAATTCTAAAGATTAAATACAAAATAATATGCTATAGAATATGGAGCTAATAAACCATACCGAGCTAACAATAGAAGATACTAACCTAACAATATGATATACTCGACTAACATAATATCCTAAATATACCAACATAGGAATGTCAGTAAAGCTAACAAACTAACCTAGGTAAAGTGAACTAATCTACCTAGGACTAATTACCAAATGAGGTAATATCGTAGTTACTAACAATAACTCTAACACATTCTTGGGAACAGTACAGTCAGTAGCATAATGACCAAACTTTTCACAATTGAAACATCTTATATTTTTCATACTTTTGTGCTTTCTAGAGAACTTGCCTTTCTTGTTGTAATATGCCTCTTCATCACTAGAAGACTCATCACTATCTTGAAGCTGTTTACCCTTGGAATTCTTGGTAGCCTTGAAAGCTACCTCTTTCTTGACATCAACCTTCACTTGAGTTCTCAACTCAAATGCTGCAAGTATACTATGGAGCTCATCATTTTTCAACTTATCCAAATCTTTAGCTTCCTCAATAGCAGAAATCTTTTCACTAAATATATTAGGAAGAGATCTTAAAATATTATCACAAACATCATTTTCAGCAAGCTCAAGACCTAAGTCTTTCATGGAGTTAACAAACTCATCCATACGAAGCATGTAGTCACTAATATTTTCATCATCATTCATCTTGAGTTGTTCAAACATACCTTTGAAGTGTCTCAACTTGGCCTTTCTGACATTTGTATCACCTGTATGAACCACATTCAACTTTTTCCACATTTCACTAGTTGTCTTGCAGTGAATCACTTTGGTGAGATCTGCTTTTTGTAAGCCTTTCAGGATTGCATTCATTGCTGTGATGTAGGAGCATTTCTTCTTTAGTATTAGGACCATGTTCAGGAATAGTGTACTCATATTCAATCACTTCCCAAACCTCATTCCCAAGTGCCATTAGATGAACCTTCATCCTTGCACTCCAAAGACCAAAATCTGACCCATCAAGAATAGGTGCTACATTGCCAATTGAATAATCCATTGTGTTCTTTACTGGCTTTTCCTTCAAGCTGTTAAACTTTTTGAAGGCACCCGCTCTGATACCAATTGAAGAACACAAGCTTATACTGAGAGGGGGGGGTGAACAATATAAGACCTCTTTTTACTTTTTTCCTTTATACTTCAAAATAGTAAAGCAATATACCCAAAGCAATATCAAAGCAATGCACAATATCATCCACAAAGTGACACCAATTTTAACGTGGTTCACCTAGAATGGTTGGGCTACGTCCAAAATTTTTTTCTCTAAAAGTTATCTCAAAGTTCTTTGGGAATCCTTCCCAATTACAATGTTTATGAGCCTCGGCCCAAAGGAGATACCTTCCCCAAATCAAAATTTATGAGCCTCGGCCCAAAGGAGATACCTTCCCCCAATCAGAATTTATGAGCCTCTGCTCAAAGGAGATACCTTCCCCTCTGCTCTGGAAATGATCCCTCAGAAGATCAACTGCCTCTACCTCTTGCCGAGCACGTGGAACTCCTTTCCACCGAAGACCTCCTATCCTCAATGCTTAGCCTAAGAGACCTTCGCCTTCTATGATCACGTCCACAACAGCTCAAAAACCTGTACCAAACATAGTCGGTCGGTCTAGTACAAGTCTTCCTCTGTCCGTCGGATCTATCCAACTCTTGAACAAATCAATCCTCTACATACAAGCCTTCTCAAAGACTTGCCAAATCTGTCCTCAGGTTCTTCTCATAGAACCAATGCACCTCTATCCTCAGGTTCTTTGATAGAACTATAAAACTCAGCTCACAAGTCTTCTGCTAGGACCTATCCAAATCTGCTCACAAGTCCCCACTGGAACCTATCCAAAAACTGCTCACAAGTCCCCACTGGAACCTATCCAAAAACTCATCAAGCTCACCAAGAAAAAATTTCTTAGTAGGAAATCACAAAGTGAATTGTTAGAGACCCAATGTGATTTGTCAAACTCATAGAAACATAAAGAGAATTGTTAGAGACTCAATATGTTCTATACTCAAATCCCAATCTCAAAACTCAACTCAAATCAACTCAGCTCAATCTCAATCTCAAATTTGAAAACTCAACTCAAATCAACTCAACTCAATCTCAATCTCAAATCTGAAAACTCAACTCAATATCTGAAATGGATAGGATAGAATGTTTTCTTTCAATAATATGAAACCCCAACAATTTCCAACTATGCAAAGAATCACTTAACAATGATACTCATGTTATTTTCACCATCAATTAGGGTTTCAACAACAATGCTCATCAAACAAGGTTTAGTCAACCAACACCATTCAACTCAACATCAACCTTGAAGCATTCAACCAATCATCACAAGAAAAGGAAACAAGTAGAAATCCTTTTCCCTCCAAAGATATTTGAACAAAACAACCACCAACACAATATCACCAAATGCAAAGAATAACTTGCTCAAATCAACTCAATGGAGTAAGCCCAATATCATGAATCAAGTAAAACAATAACTTGATCAAACAACCTCTATGGAAGCAACTCAACCATCAAACTCAAAACAGCCAACCAAGGGTTCCACCAACTCAATGCAAGTAGCTAGACTCACAAATATAAACCCTAGTGCACAAAGCTTCCACTATCTCAAACCAGAAATTATGCATTCACCAAAACTCTCCTTAAGGATAACAATGCATAAGTAGTCTTCAAAAAACCAGAAAATAGGATTTACACCCAACCAAAAGAAACCTAGTTGAAAAACTTTTCACTCCAACCTTATTTTAGAAAAACATACACCAATCATACTCATAAGAAAAATGTGCCCATACCCTTTTTGAATATGAATAAGCCCTTGAAAATCTACCACATTTAATAATTTTGATCTTCCCTAAAAATTATTAACCCAACATTGGCATGTCAAAATAACTCAACCACCATGGCAAGTATTTCCCCTTTAATTTTCAATCCGACTATAGCAAAAATATTAAGCTTGCATTCCTTATACCTCCTAAAGCTAACTTTATAAAACCTTAGCAAGCAAAATATTAAAATTTAATTGCCACTATTTTTGCAAAAATTGGAGTGCATACCTTTGGTAAATATCTCGCGAATTTCGAAGTGCATACAGTCCCTCAAAAGGGTCTTCGGTGATTCGAACCGTCGATCACCATGCTACTAAGTCCTTTGGCCACGCCGCGTGGGCTAGGAGAGCCCACGTGAGGGAGAAGGTAATTCTCCATTCTTATCACCGCGTGCACCTCCTCCTTGGTGCCAAGACTAACCCATCACACCTTTGACCATGCAACGCTTGTCTTCCTCCTTCACTGGCGCAGGGGCTTCGATGTCAAAATAGAAATTCTCAGGGATTAATGTTGAACTCTTGGCCAAACATAATTGAATTCATTTGTCTCATTTTTTTCCAAACACGTCGGCGGAATTCAAAAAGTAATTTTGAATTTAATCGAAATTACTTTCTAAAGGGTTTAAAAACCCTTAAGATAAATTAAAAATAATTTCTCTCTTAATTAATTAAATAATTAAATAATTAAAACCTTGAAGGGTTTTAAATAATAATTAAATAAATAATAAAGAGAACCTCCAATGATTTTAATAAAAACCATTTAACTTGGTTTTAATGAAAAACCCTTGCCAATGGAATCTCTCTGGATTCTCTTGGAATCTTCCACCTTTGAAGCCAACACATCGTCTTAACATTAACGCCATTTCCTTTTGACATCAATGACAACTCATAGACAAGAAGCTAGGATATCAAACCCAAAATTGCCAACATTGTAAGCAAGAATTTTTCATTGAGTGATTGGTTGATCCTAGTCAAGTGGATGTGTGAAGTGATTGTTCAAGTTCCATAAAATAAACTATTCTATATTCTGAATTGATTTGAGAAAGTGATTGAGTATTGAAGTGAATGTGAAGCATATTGAGTCTCTAACAATTCTCTATATGTTTCTAAGAGAGTGATTGAAAGTGATTGAGAATTGTGATGTGTGTAGAGCATATTGAGTCTCTAAAAATTCTCTTTATGTTTCTATGAGATTGGATAAGTTCTAGTGTGGACTTGTAGAGCAGATTTGAGGTAAGTCCTATAGAGGACTTGTGGACAGATTTGTGTGAGTTTTTGTGGAAACTTATAATAAAGTTTGAAAATAGATATTTAGAGCAGATTTGGATAATTTCTAGTGAGGAATTATTGAGAAGATTGGACAAGTTGTAGAGAGGACTTGTAGATAGATTAGTGTGAGCTTTTATTGAAGCTTACAAGGCAGATTTGAGAAGATTCTTTGAGAAGACTTGAGAGTAGAGTTGATTGATTTATTTGTTCAAACCTTGTGTTAAGGTTTGGGGTAGATCCAGTAGATTTAATTTGAGATTAATTCAAGCTTTGAGTTAAGGCATGAGGACAAATATTGAGGATATAATTATGCTAGACTAAAGGACTATGTTTAGTGCAAGATCAAAGGATAGATATTGAGGACAAATTTTTGCTAGACTGAAGGACTAAGTTTAGTGTAGATCAGAGGATAGAGATTGAGGATAGATATTTGAGGACAATGTTTGGTGCATATTTGAGGACATGTTTGTGTCAGACTAGAGACAAAGATTGAGTAGATTTATGCTAGATTGAAGTACTATGTTTAGTACAGATTTGAGATAGATATTTGGAGGTGACATAGTACAGAGGATGATGGTATCCAGTGGATAGAGATCAATTAGCCAAGTTAGTGAGGATAGTTTTCTTCAGTGGATAGATATCCATTAGCCAGAGCAGTGGGGGTAATAGTTCTAGAAGATCACCAGCCATAGCAAGAGGAGAAAGGAGTTCTCCTGTGGATAGAGATTCATGAAATTGATTAAGGGATTGGTGTCTCATTTGGATAGAGGTCCATAAACATTTTAATAGGGAAAGGATTCCCAAGAGATTGATTGAGAAAGTTTTTAGTAAAATATTTTCTTTGTGGAGTAGCCCACATTAGGTGAACCACGTAAATTTGGTGTCTCTATTGTGTGTGATGATTTATGCATTGCTTTGGTTATTGCTATTAGTATTGCCATTTATTATTTAAGAACACAAGATTATATTGAGAGGGGGGTGAACAGTATAAGACCTCTTTTTAATTTTCCTTTATACTTCAAAACAGTAAAGCTAAATATCCAAAGTAATATCAAAGCAATGCACAAGATCATCCACAAAGTTACACAACAATTTATGTGGTTCATCCACAAAACTTTTCTCTAAAAGTTATCTCAAAGTTCTTTGGGAAACCTTCCCAATTACAATGTTTATGAGTCTCAGCCCAAAGGAGATACCTTCCCCTAATCTAAATTTATGAGCCTCTACTCAAAGGAGATACCTTCCCCTTCCTCTGATCTAGCTGGTGATCCTCTAGAAGACCTTTGCCTCTTCTACCCTTAGCAAATGGAACTCTATCCACAGAAGACACCTGTCTTCCCTGCTCTGGCTGGAGACCTCTGTCCTCAACTCTATCACCTCAAAGCTGGTCCTTGAATTTGCACTAAACACAGTCCTTCGGTCTAGCACAAATTTCCTCTTCCTCTATCTTTGATATGCACTAAACACAGTCCTTCAGTCAGGCACAAATCTGTCCTCGGGTTCTACTCATAGAACCAATGCACCTCTGTCCTCAAGTTCTATGATAGAACTATCAAACTCAGCTTCACAAGTCCTTTTCTAGGACCTATCCAAATCTGCTCACAAGTCCTCAATAGAACCTGTCCACAACCTGCTCACAAGTCTCCAATGTAACCTGTCCAAAACCTACTCTAAAGTTCATCAAGAAAACTTGCTTTGCATGAACCCACAAAGAGAATTGTTAGAGACCCAATGTGATTCATCAACATCATAGAAGCATAAAGAGAATTATTAGAGACTCAATATGTTCTATACTTAACTCCAAATCTCAATCTCAACTCAATCTCAATCTCAACAGAATAAGATAGATGTAGTATGCTTTTCTCAAGAACATGAAACACAACCCAACAATTGCCAACCATGCAATATCTCATATAACAATGAAACTCATGTTCTTTCCAACAACCAATATATTTTCTCAACCAATTAGGGCTTCAACAACAATGCTCAAAGACAAGGTTTAACCAACATCATTCAATTCAACATTAACCTTGAAGCATTCAACCAATCATCACAAGAAAAGGAAACAAGTAGAAATCCTTTTTCCTCCAAAGATATTTGAACAAAACATCCACCCACACAATATCACCAAATGCAAAGAATAACTTGTTCAAATCAACTTAATGGAGTAAGCCCAATATCATGAATCAAGTAAAGCACTAACTTAATCAACACAACCACTATGGAATCAACTCATCCATCAATATCAAAAAAACCAACTAAGGGTTTCACCATCTCAATGCAAGTAACAAGACTTACAAACATAAACCCTAGTGCACAATGCTTCCACTACCTCAAACCAGAATTATGCATTCACCAAAACTCTCATCAATGATAACAATGCATAAGTAGTCTTCAAAAAACCAGAAACTAGGACTTATTCCCAACCAAAGGAAACCTAGTAGAATCCCTTTTCACTCCAAGCTTATTTCAAAAAAACATACACCAATCATACTCATAAGAAGAATGTGCCCATACCTTATTGAAGTGAAGGAACCCCTTTGTAAATCTGCCACAATCACAAAGTTATTTTGCCAATCTTCACAAAGGTTAGCAGATCACAAAATAATCAACATTACTCCACTTTTCAATCATCATCACCAAAGCCCTTAATTGCACAACTTCCTTATCTCTCCTAAAACCACTTGTACCATAAAATAAAATAAATAACAACATTTCATAACCTTATAACTCCCTTATTACTCCTTTTAAAACATACATAGTAAAGCTTATGAAAGCAAAAATAATTCCTTACATTTTTGTCCTTTTGTTCTTTGTTTGAATGTTTTCCTTTAGCATTGAAAACTTTCTTGAACAAGTTACAATGATTCACCTCCACGCGGTTTTTGACCAATTGCCTTGCTGCCCTTTTCACTATCACGACTATAGCATCCCGCTGCCATGTGTATACCTATCTGTTGGAGTAGCACAATCGTAGAGGTCTACCTGCACTCCTGTAGTTAGTATGTCCAAACTATGGTATCCAACTGCAATCATCGCAAGCCTTGTGTCATCTAGATCAGCACAACTGCATCAGTCTAGCATACGAAGCTATGTCGTCCATGTGGAAACCCTAGCACACTGTGTGAAACTTTTCCAACTTTAGAAACCATTACTTCTAGGTTTTGTTGAACCTACTAACAGTTTTCAATGTTCACTCCTTTTGTCTTGCTGATGGATTGTTGCATGGCGTTACCTCCTTTCGATGATCTGTAATCAAAACTTTGCGATGGTGCTTCTTCTTCTCTTTGACTTCTAGCTTGAAATCTCACTGCCTTCGTCGAAGAGTTCCAGTAGGACATTCCTTTTCAACTTTGATGACTACACCCTTCTGTGACGTCGGCTCCATACCACACTAACTCTCACAGAGATTTCTCCTTCACCATCAATGCTTGACATCTTCCTTCGCTACAAAGACGAAAACGAAATGCACTCCGATTTATATCGATTCACACACACACTGAAATGAATTTATTAGCCCCATTATATATGCACTTCGATGCATTGCCAAACACGTCGACATTTCCAAACACGTCGAAAAATACTTTAATTTAATTTTAAAATATTAATTTAAATTTTAAATAAATAAAATTTAAACTAGATATTTAAAATTAAATATCTTCATCACCGGGGCACCTTTTTCAACGAAACGAAGAGCCGACTTGGGTTTTAAGAAAAACCCATTTCAAATCTGTTGTCCATGGTTTTAAATAAAACATTTTATTTTTTCTGCCTTGGTTTTCACAAAAAACCTTTCCGCTTCTTGACATCAATGACAACATCAACACTTGAGCAAAGGCAATGTACCCAATGTACCCAAAATTGCCAACAATCTCCCCCTTTGTCATTGATGGCAAAACTTTACTAAAAACACATCTTCAAGATCCAAAACTGAAATCACTCTCTTTGAAGTTTTGCTCCCCCTGACTTGAAGCTTTCCTCTTCACTTGAAGCTCTCCCCCTTTCTCATATCTCTCCCCCTTTGTCATCAATGGCAAAGGGCCACCTTTGGGGCTTGGAACTAAGAATGAGCCTCTTAGCTTAGTCCCTCCCCCACCTCCTGATGAGGTGATTAATTCTAGAGTGGGAGTAAAACTCCCATTAGGCACTGATCATCATCAGTGTCTATAACTTCCTTGTCGGGCCTTCTCTTGAACTCTTTTTCCATATTCCTGTTTCTGTCATTTTTTTGATCCTTGGACCTGATCATGCCATTGTTCCTGTTCCTGTATTCTAGAATTTTAGCTCTGCACTGTCTAACTGTGTGACCTTCATTATTGCACTTATAACAAGTAACAATGTTATTTCTTTTAGGCATACTTGTTCTTTGAATCCACCAGTTCTGACCAAACCAGTTCTGACCAAACCTGTTTTGACCAAACCTGTTCTGACCAAACCTGTTTTGACCAAGCATGTTCTGACTAACCCAGTTCCTAATATTTGCCTTGCAAAAAATTACTTTATGCCCAAACTGATTGCAAGAGTAGCAATACCCATGAAAGAAATTACCACTTCAAATCGTTATTTACCTTCTTCACTTGAGCCATGCAATGTACAACCATGTGGCCAAATTTGTGACACGCAAAACATCTGCCTTGAAACTTTCCATTGTTTGACCTCTTAGGTTCTGAAAACTTTTTCTTCTCATTTTGAATTTTGTTTTCTGTTTCTTTGCATCTATCATTCAAGGACTCATGATTTGAAATACTTTCCTCATCATAACTCTCTTCCTTTTGGAGTCTCTTACTAGACTCTCCAACTTGTTTCTTGTGAGGCTTAACAAAACCAAGACCTGTTTTATCTATTGTCTTTATTTGACCTTTGATAAGAGATTTAACATTTTTGGAGCTTTCTTGAAACCTGTATAGCTTATCCTTGTACTCTTTATTTTCCTCTTTCAACGAAGCCATTTTCTGTTCTAATTCACTATACTCACGCACCTTAGAATCTAACTCATTCTTGAGTTCTTGTGCCTTAGCCATGGAGACATCAAGACTTTCTATAAGTTCATCTCTCTCCATACAACATTCATCTAACTTATCCTTGAGTCTAGCATTCTTATTTCTTTCCTTTTTCAAAACACTAAGAGCATTAGTAAGTTCACATTCAAGATACTCTATTTGATTGCACTTTGAATTATCAAGGCCTTTTTTAGATTTCTTATCACTAGAGGTGCTACCCTTTTCAAAAACCATACATGCATCTTCTTTATCATTTTTAGAAGCATCCTCATACATACTAACAACCAATTCATTATTTGTGCAATCATCCTCAAGGTGACCAAAATTTCCACATCTAAGACATTTCATGATAATGAATCTATGTTTTGGTTCTTCCTCTTTTTATGATATGAACAACATCTCATTTTAATTTTCACTTGAAGAAATTTCACTATCACTACTAGAACACTTACTTGCTTTGTCTAGGTAGAAGCTCTTCTTGTGTTTGTGAGAATACCTCTTTCCTTGATTGTTGTGCTCATCTTTGTTTTTCCTATGATGCTTGTGCTTTTCAGAATCCTTGCTCTTACAGTCCTATTTATATTTATCACTTTTGAACGGATCATCTTCATCTTCACTACTACTAAACCTATAGCAGTGATGATCATTGTGATCGAGTTGACCACAAACAAAACATTCTCTTACTTGTGAGTATTCAGCCGCAAAGTGATTAGTCTTCCCACATCTGGTGCACAACTTTATTAATCTGGCTTGTTCTCCACTGTTTGATTCATATCTTGAATCTATTTCCATTCAAAAAGCAACAACATTGAGTTCATCTTCATTTTATTTCATGACCATGTGAGATTTCTTCTTCTTGTGTCTTATGGTTTTGCTTTTGACTTTCCTTGTAATTTGTGTTCTTGTAAGATCTTCCTTCAAGCTGTTTAAACTTTTTCGAAGGAACCGACTCTGATACCAATTGAAGAACACAAGATTATACTGAGAGGGGGGGGTGAACAGTATAAGACCTCTTTTTACTTTTCCTTTATACTTCAAAATAGTAAAGATAAATATCCAAAGCAATATCAAAGCAATGCACAAGATCATCCACAAAGTTACACAACAATTTACATGGTTCATCCACAAAACTTTTCTCTAAAAGTTATCTCAAAGTTCTTTGGTAAACCTTCCCAATTACAATGTTTATGAGCCTCGGATCAAAGGAGATACCTTCCCCTAATCTGAATTTATGAGCCTCTGCTCAAAGGAGATACCTTCCCCTTCCTCTGATCTGGCTGGTGATCCTCTAGAAGACCTCTGCCTCTTCTGCCCTTAGCAAATGGAACTCTATCCACAGAAGACACCTGTCTTCCCTACTCTGGCTGGAGACCTCTATCCTCAACTCTATCACCTCAAAGCTAGTCCTCGAATTTGCACTAAACATAGTCCTTTGGTCTAGCACAAATGTCCTCTTCCTCTGTCTTTGATCTGCACCAAACACAGTCCTTCAATCAGGCACAAATCTGTCCTCGAGTTCTACTCATAGAACCAATGCACCTCTGTCCTCAAGTTCTCTAATAGAAATATCAAACTCAGCTTTACAAGTCCTCTGCTAGGACCTGTCCAAATCTACTCACAAGTCCTCAATAGAACTTGTCCACAACCTGCTCACAAGTCTCCAATGGAACCTGTCCAAAACCTGCTCTAAAGTTCATCAAGAAAACTTGCTTTGCATGAACCCACAAAGAGAATTGTTAGAGACCCAATGTGATTCATCAACCTCATAGAAGCATAAAGAGAATTGTTAGAGACTCAATATGTTCTATACTTAACTCCCAATCTCAATCTCAACTCAATCTCAATCTCAATAGAATAAGATAGATGTAGTATGCTTTTCTCAAGAACATGAAACACAACCCAACAATTGCCAACCATGCAATATCTCATATAACAATGAAACTCATGTTCTTTCCAACAACTAATATATTTTCTCAACCAATTAGGGCTTCAACAACAATGCTCAAAGACAAGGTTTAACCAACATTATTCAATTCAACATTAACCTTGAAGCATTCAACCAATCATCACAAGAAAAGGAAAAAAGTAGAAATCCTTTTCCCTCCAAAGATATTTGAACAAAACATCCACCCACACAATATCACCAAATGCAAAGAATAACTTGTTCAAATCAACTTAATGGAGTAAGCCCAATATCATGAATCAAGTAAAGCACTAACTTCATCAACACAACCACTATGGAAGCAACTCATCCATCAATATCAAAACAACCAACTAAGGGTTTCACCATCTCAATGCAAGTAACAAGACTTACAAACATAAACCCTAGTGCATAATGCTTCCACTACCTCAAACTAGAATTATGCATTCTCCAAAACTCTCATCAATGATAACAATGCATAAGTAGTCTTCAACAAACCAGAAACTAGGACTTATTCCCAACCAAAGGAAACCTAGTAGAATCCCTTTTCACTCCAAGCTTATTTCAAAAAAACATACACCAATCATACTCATAAGAAGAATGTGCCCATAACTTATTGAAGTGAAGGAACCCCTTTGGAAATCTGCCACAATCACAAAGTTATTTTGCCAATCTTCACAAAGGTTAGTAGATCACAAAATAATCAACATTACTCCACTTTTCAATCATCATCACCAAAGCCCTTAATTGCACAACTTCCTTATCTCTCCTAAAACCACTTGAACCATAAAATAAAATAAATCACAACATTTCATAACCTTATAACTCCCTTATTACTCCTTTTAAAACATACATAGTAAAGCTTATGAAAGCAAAAATAATTCCTTACGTTTTTGTCCTTTTGTTCTTTGTTTGAATGTTTTCCTTTAGCGTTGAAAACTTTCTTGAACAAGTTACAATGATTCACCTCCATGCGATTTTTGACCAATTACCTTGCTGTCCTTTTCACTATCACGACTATAGCATCCCGCTGCCACGTGTATACCTATTTGTTGGAGTAGCGCAATCGTAGAGGTCTACCTACACTCCTATAGTTAGTATGTCCAAACTATGGTATCCAACTGCAATCACCACAAGCCTTGTGTCATCTAGATCAGCACAACTGCATCAGTCCAATATACGAAGCTATGCCGTCCATGTGGAAACCCTAGCACATTGCATGAAACTGTTCCAACTTTAGCAACCGTGACTTCTAGATTTTGTTGAACCTGCTAACATTTTTCAATGTTCACTCCTTCAGTCTTACTGATGGATTGTTGCATGGCGTTACCTCCTTTCGATGATCTGCAATCAAAACTTTGCAACGGTGCTTCTTCTTCTGTTTGACTTCTAGCTTAACGTCTCACTACCTTCGTCGAAGAGTTCTAGTAGGACATTCCTTTTCAATTTTGATGACTACACCCTTCTGCGACGTCGCCTCCATCCCACACTAACTCTCACAGATATTTCTCCTTCGTCGTCAATGCTTGACATCTTCCTTCGCTACAAAGACGAAAACAAAATGCACTCTGATTTATATCGATTCACACACACACTGAAATGAATTTATTAGCCCCATTATATATGCACTTCTATGCATTACCAAACACGTCGACATTTCCAAACACGTCAGAAAATACTTTAATTTAATTTTAAAATATTAATTTAAATTTTAAATAAATAAAATTTAAACTAGATATTTAAAATTAAATATCTTCATCACTGGGGCACCTTTTTCAACGAAACAAAGAGCCAGCTTGGGTTTTAAGAAAAACCCATTTCAAATCTGTTGTCCATGGTTTTAAATAAAAGATTTTATTTTGTCTGCCTTGGTTTTCACAAAAAACCTTTTTGCTTCTTGACATCAATGATAACATCAACACTTGAGCAAAGCCAATGTACCCAATGTACCCAAAATTGCCAACAATTATATTGGATAATACTGTTTGGGAAAGAAATGTAAAAAGTGATCTTATATTGTTCACCCCCCCCCTCAGTATAAGTTTGTGTTCTTCACAACTCTATGACCATATTTGTTACATGAAAACAAATTATCATGGAAAATATTTGTAACCTATTGGAGTGCCTTGAATGATATGGTCACATGCTTCTTCCTTTGTTGTTCTTGTAATTGACTTTTGTCTATGGATATTCTTTGCTTTCTTCTTTCTTGATTCTTTTGAATTTCAATGCATTAGCTTAAGTCATGGGCTTTTCTTCTTTTGATATCTTTGTTCCTTGGGAGCTTGATTCATCTTTCTATTTACCTAACTTTATATCTTGTTGTAACCTACACTTAGTCTTTTCAACTTCCTTTCTTAGAGAGATAATTTCTTATTCCAATCTTTTACATTCTAACTCTTTTGCCTTTAACTAGTCTATAACATCCTGTTCAATTTTTCTTCCCTCTTCAACTTTTACCTTGAGCTCTATGAGTTTTTATAGAAGTTCCATCTTTGCTTCTTCATCCTTTTGGATTTGATCCTTCAAAATTGAATTATTCCTTCTAAACTTTTCCAAATTTATAAGAGCAATAATAAATTCATCTTTTATGTTGATCATGGCCTCTTCTCCATTTTATGAGGTCATGTATGTTCTTATAGGATCTTCCTTCAAGTTTTTAGACTTTTCACGAAGGAACCCGCTCTGATACCAATTGACATAAGATTATACTGAGGGGGGTGAATAGTATAAGATAAAACCTTTTAATTTTCAATCCAAATGATAAAAAAAATAATATTAAAGCAAAAAATAATGTACACATCATCACACACATGAGAGATGTGATTTAACGTGGTTCACCCAATGTGGGATACTCCATAAAGAAAATATTTCTTATAAATTTTTCTCAATGAATATTTTTGGAATCCAATCCCTATTACAATATTTATGGACTTTTGTCCAAAGGAGACACCAATCTCCTATGCTCTGATTTATGGATCTCTCTCTACAGGAGACCTTTGTCCCCACTACTCTGATTTATGGATTCCTCTCCATAAGAGAAATCTATATCCTCTACTATGGTTTGTGGATCTCTTTCCATGGTAGAACTCTATCCCCTCTACTCTACTCAACTATGATCAAATCTACTCACAACACTATTTTAAACCTACTTACAAATCTACCTCTAACCTGCTCACAAGTCTTCCTCAAACCTACTCAAAATCTAATTTAAACCTGCTCTCAAGTCTACCTCTAATATACTCACAAGCCTACCTCTAACCTACTAATAAAATATGCTCAATTCTACTCTAAGACATGCTCATAACTGTTTATAACACATGCTCAAAAATATTTCTCAAAGATGTAAAAACTTGTCTTCAACCCTAGCACAATAGAAACACATATTGTTCTCAAATTCTATCCCAAATGTTTCCAAAATATTCAAAAATTAAGCACAAAATCCTCACTCACACATTTCCAAAAATGCTTATCAAACAATCCTATTCACTCCACCTTATGTTCCAAAACATTTATTCCAACAAACACTTTAAACAAGGGATGATGTACCCATACCTCTTAATTGCTCTTGTGAAGATATATCTTCAAAAATTTATCTCACAAACAATTGATCTTTCTAGTGCCACTTGAAGAGTTAGATATCAAAATACTCTCTCAATACATCCATATGAATTTTCTTCTCAAAAGATATTTCACCATACAAAAATTACAATAAAATATCAAACCACTTTTACACCTTATTACTCCTATTATTTCATGTAAAATAATACTCAACAAAACAACCAAAAATTACACATGAATTTCACATATACACCTTATACCTCCTTATGAAAACAAAAATAATGCACTTCAAATTTTAATAAGACCAAAGAAATTATCACTTCATCTCATGCATCAACAAAGCACTAGCAATCTAAAATTTCACCTTTCATCCCTTTCTAAAATAAAAATAAAAAAACTTTACTATCCTTATAGCTCCCTAACCATTTCATATCACAATGATAAAATTTACTAACCCTTATAACTCCCTAACCAAGCACAACATGCATACCTTTATAAAAAAAATAATTCTGCCTTCAAGCGCTGTCGTCGTTTCTTGAACCTATGACATCGCTGGCCTCCACACCCTAGCACAAGGAAAAACACCATGTGGGCTATCCGCCCACACAAGTCCAAGGAGCATGTTCTCCTTATTATCCTCTATCGCCAGCTCAAAACAAAAAACTTTAAATAAAACCTTATCACCTACCTCCATCGTGTCTCGAACACGAGACATGTCTGCTACCACATCCTAGCATTGCAGACACTGCCATCTGGGCTACCTGCCCATATGAGGTAGAAATTTAGAGCCCCTGCTTCTTGTTCTTTACTCTGCCTCAATTTTTAAAAAACTAATGTCTTCTTCCTCTCCATCGTGAATCGAACAATGATATTTTGGGTGCACAAATTTCTCAACACCCAAACACATTATTAACCACCTTAGCATACACTATTTATATGCAATGGTTGGCATTAACTTTGATGTTAGTGCTCGAATTTGTAAACCTTTTGTGCCAATAAAATATTATATTTTAATTATAATAATTTAAATCCAAGGGATTTAAATATTATAATTTCTCTTTGGACCTTTTCTTAGGTTCCACCATAGTTAATCAATTTAACCTTTTTATTTTACACAATTACCACCAAGGTAAATCAGATATACCTTTTTATTTTTTATTTTTCAAATACCACCATGATAAATCAACTTGACCCTTTTATTTTTCTTTTTCAAAATACCACCATGGTAAATCAACTTGACCCTTTTATTTTTTCAATACCATCATGGAGAAGGCTTTTATTTCTTCTTCCTGCCTCATGCATCATGTGCCCTTTGAAAAATATTCTCACAAACATTTCCATCAACTTAGGAAATCAAACCTTTTGACATCAATGACAACACAACATGCTCAAATTTCCAACATTTTGAGCTAGTTAGACATTGAAATGATGGAAGTAGTAGTGACTAGGAGTTTCACCAACAAACTGGAGATCTATTATTGATTTGCATATTCACCATGGTCTTGAAAATCTATTATGATATATTTGTTGTGGGCCCAAAAATTAATCCTATGTGTGAAACATGATCATGTCTATACCATTGGAAAGATATTTCCAAGAAAAATCCAATAGTACCAAATTTATACAATTTGGAGGTGATTTGCTCTAATTTTGTGAAGGTCAAAATTAGTGGATCCAAATTCACCGTGAGAGGTCAAATTCACCAAAAGGTATCAAATTTTCTTCGAGGGTAAAAAATGATCATGTTCATACATTTTCAAAAGATCTTTTGAGGATTTTACAATGGTACTAAATTTGTAAAATTTGGAATTGATTTGCTTTAGTTTTGTGAAGGTCAAAGTTGATGGGTTGATTTCATCATGTGAGGTGAAATTCACCCAAAAATGAGAATTTTTCTCCAATGTATCAAATATTTCCAATGGTAAAATATGGTCATATTCATACTTATTGGAAAGCTTGTTTTGAGAGTTTTCCAATGGTACCAAATTTGTAAAATTTGGATATTATTTGATCAAGTTTTATGAATGTGAGAGTTGATGGGTTGAATCCACCATTACAGGTCAAATTTACCCTGAGATGTCAAATTCACCTTGAGGTGTTAAATTTACTCCAAGGGTCAAATATTGTTGTTCTTATATACACCATAAAGATATTTTTGTGATATTTTCAAGGATACTAGTTTTGTGAAAATTAAATATGACTTAATATAGTTTTGTAAATATCAAATTTGATGGTGTCTTTCACATCGAAATTGGGTAAAAAAGGGTGTTTTGGTCAAATTGGTCAAAAATACGATGGACAACATGTTGGGTGGCCAATTTATGGGGCAACATTGGGTGTTTACACTAGCTATTTAAGATGTCAGGATCCCTAGAGGCATCATGAATCTTGATTTCACATTTGTCTTGGTGATGAGTGCTTATTTTGATATTTGTTTGAATATGAATAGTATGGATCTTATCCACCAAATTTCTAATTATGTTAGGTATTGCTACTATTTGTTCTACCAAATTGGTAGTCATAGTTTGTCTAGAGTATGCCAAGAAAGGTTTTTGACTAGATATGTGTTTATGAATATTGGGTACTATAAAAAATGCACTAAAAAATACAAAAACAACTTTGTTGCACCATAGGATAGAATAAGTCTTTACAATACTAAAATATTATGTTTTCATTTGATTGGGCACAAAAAATACTTTTTGATGAATAGAAATTTGCCTATACTTAACAGTCAAATTATGCCTCATAATGTGAGAAAAAAAAAGTTTTCCAAAAAAAATAAAAGGTGAGAGAAGGTGCTTCTTCCAAATGGAATATTCTAACAATATTCTTTAAAATATTCTAGTGTTATAAAATATTACATGAGCCACCTTTGTTTCAATAGTTGCTTATGCATCTAAATAGTTGACATACAAGGGAATTATGATGTCTACCCATAATTCATGTGGTATAAGTGAATTATATATATATATATATATATATATATAATGCATCTTGTAATTTCACTTAAAATAAATATCAAATAAAAGAAAATATATATGGCTTTAAGCAGTCCCCCCATGCTCCATGTGGGATTATAAAAATGATACTTAAGATTAATGTGGAAGTGGCTTCCTTAATATGAGGGTCAGGACAACACATGGAGGAAATTCATATGCTACTCACTATAGGCCACTATAGGTGCTTGACCATGTATAGAGGTTGCAAGATATGACACTCACACTTGAATTGATGATACAATGTTCTTATCAATACCTTATGTTAAAAAATTTATGCTCTTTCAAGTGCCTACAAATAGACCCATTGCATATACTTTAGATAATATACATTAAAATATATCCAAGGAGTCTTTAGGATGTACATCTACAAGATTGGGATATGTAGCATGACATCTAAATAAGAATGGATATGTGTCAAAAGTAAAATATGCAACAAAACTAAAATAATTAAATTGAAGGCCTTCATAGAGGTGGATGTAAACTAGAGAAGCAATGGTAAATATGTATTCATACCTAAGATATCATGCTCATGTCAAGTCTAAAAATATCAGAATGCATAACTATAGGTGAGAAGTGGATACACACCCAAAGGATGTGGTATAAAAGGTCATGTGACATGATAGAAAGGTTAGATATTAGGAATTAGGGTATGCTTAATGGTGTGGATAAATAGATCTTGATACACCAATTTTTCACATACCAATTGTATGAAATTGATGATAATGGTCTTGAAGCTCCACCAAGAGGGGGAGTCACAATGAGTAATTTACGACTAAGAAATATAAACAATAACATGATATATAAATTCACCTAATAAAATATTGATGCTACCTTCATGATACTACATGAAGACATCATATGCAGTAGAGAGAAAAATGTAGGTAGTGAGAGCATAGGAAAGTGATGCTTGACATCATAAAATAATTTTTTTGGTAGGCACGATGATTGAATCGAATGATTAGACCTATAAATCTTTCATTTGATTCCTATAAAGACTCATATATGTGTCTATGAATCCATATTAAATATCACATGGAATTGATGTTGTCATGAAACAAAGAATATAAGTCCAAGTTGTTGAAAACGAAATCTTGGGCCATTTTAGAAGGTCAACATTTATTTCTAAGAAATATGTAGTCATCACTACCTAGGGTAGAATTAATACAAAATATTTCACCAATCAACATGATATATGTCATCAAGTTAGATGGATCTAAGAGGATTTTCAGTGTAGTAAAGGGATTCAGTTGAGAAACATGGCTAGACAAGTGTGGTTAGAAAATCAGAGACCATATAGAAAACAATAGTGTGAAAGTGGATACAACCAAAATAGCTTACAATCAGAGACTTGAGAAACCCAAATAACAACATAAACATCTAGCCTAGGGGCTAAAAATAGCAACTGAAGCCTTCTAATTAGAACTAGGCTCTGGTACTAGTTGATATGGATTTTAGAATATAAATCTAGATTGCACTTCCAGGGAGTGATATTACATATTTATAGGTATTACAAATCACCTTTACAAACCATATGCAATTAAAAAGTACATAAAATTAAAATAAACCATCTTTCTAAAAGTAGCTAGGAGGATATAGAATGGTGGTTTACAAAACATGTGTTTTCTATTCAATCATATGCTCATACTAAATTATTAAATTATATTTATTACTTTTATATATGACATTCCACAACAATACATACACAAAACTTAACAATAGTTTCTATGTTCTATATTTTCATGGTTTTAAGAAGATGAAAGATGAAATCATAAATTAAGATAGTGGTAAAATGAACCATTATACTTCTATGCAATATTAGAACTTATAAGGAATTCTAAAAGCATTAGCATTAGACTCTTGTTTGTAATGAACGATGTATTTCTATGATAAGGACTATCATAGATAATAACTGTACTTTGGAGCTTTAGATTTGTTAAAATCCTTGTTGACTAGAAAGAATCCTCAGGTTACAATGCTTTCATTAGCTTATGCGGAGACAATGAGCCTTGAAAAAAAAATGAATTTACCCGAAGTAGGGTTGTCTCAATTGACTGGGATGGGACAATACGGTCCATACAGTTAATTTGCTATGATGAATCAATTAATGGCACCACAAGTTCCAAAAATGAACAATTTCCAACAACCATATCAAGTCGCATCATTTCCCACTTATCCTAATGCCTCTGTTTCAACACAGACATTGATTCTAAATAACCCGATGACCTTGCCTAGGTTCAGTATGGGCAATAACTTGTTGACCATACTTGGGTTTACTCTGATTAGTACGCCAAGCCCAATGACTTATCCAAAAATCACTCATATTCAAAGTGTGAATCCAAGATGGAATCAAAGTGCCCAGACCCAAGCTATTGTACCTGTTCCAGAGGTGGCTAATGCAGCAAATACAGCTGGGCCCAAAATTACATTGCCCCAACCACATGGGCCTAAATCTGTGATAGAAGACATGAAGGAAACATTGGCCAAAGTTTTGGTTACTGTGGGAAATGTTAATAAAAAAGTTGACCAATTCATGGGTCATAACTGACATCATAACCATAGAGGAAAAGGAACATACAACACACATCCTAATAATGGACGAGTACCCAATCTTGTAGCCAATTAGACATATGTCTCGGAAGATTTTGGAGAGTCAGGATCTTGTGATAATGATTGTCTGCACTGTTGCCATGGAAGTAGGAGTCTATATTGACTGAAGTTATATATTCCCAAGAAAGTGAAGAAGATGAGGATGTGGAATTTTTTGGAAAAGAAGATGAAGAAACATTGGAAGTTCATGTCAATAAACATTTTGGGAAAGGAAATCACAAGTATTACACAAGGAGTTCTAAGGATCCCAAAACGTCCTCCTGATTTCAAAGGAGATGTTAATCCACCTCCTCCATCAATGGCGGAGAAGTCTAAGTTGGTGCAAAACATGTCAAATTTGGAAAAAACCACTTATGACTTAATAGAAGACATGAAGAAAACTAAGGCCAATGTCTCAATGTATGATATGTCCCAAATTTTAGGCCAAGAAGTAAGTCCACCAAAAGGTTTGGATCCACCTACCCAAGTTCATGAAGCTAAGGGTGTTGAATCCCAATTGGTTTTGAAAATGGAAAAGCGAGACGTGCCCATATTTCTTATAACCATTAGAATTGCTGGTAGAAATCTACACAATTGTCTAATAGATTCAGGGGCCTCTGCTAGCATTATGCCCCTAGAAATCTGTCAAAAATTGGGACTTACACCAAAAACTTCTAAAAGCAAGGTGGTGCAACTGGATAGATCATCCATGGAGGTAGTGGGAGAAATAAGGGATATTCTTATTCAGGTCAACTCAAAACCTAGGGTTCAACATCACATAGATATATTGGTACTTAACATTCCTATCAAATATGGCATGGTGTTGGGAAGATATTGGAGCAAGAACTTAAATGGATACATTGTAACAGACTATTCACATATGTGGTTGCCTTGGAGAGGAGTGGCCAACCAAATTCAAATTGATAGTGAACCTAGGCTCAAGGAAATGATAACAGAATACAACAAACCTAATGAGATTCAATACATTTAAAGCTGAATTAGGAGCCTATTGCTTAGACGTAGAAATTCTTGAGAATTCTCAAAATGGAAGTATTGGATGCAATGATTCTGAAGAACACCATAAGGTTTGGACTTTAAGATTTGATGGATCCAAGTCCAAACAAGGGGCGGGAGCTGGTATTGAACTTTCATGTCTAGATAGAAAACCTATGTTGGTTGCATATAGATTATAGTTCCCAGCCACCAACAATGTGGCAGAATATGAGGTCTTGATTTTCGGACTTCAATTGGCCCTTCAAAAGAAAATCAAATGTATCAAGGTCTTAGGTGATTCTGAATTTGTGGTAAAACAAGTTAAAGGACAATATGCATGTAAGAACAAGCGGCTCAGCCTTTACCGAACCAAAGTTAGAGATTTAATAAACGAATTTGATGCTTTTAACATATCTCTAATCTCTAGAAAAGGCAATCGTTTAGCAGATTCTTTGGCCGTAGTAGCTAGCATGCTTAAACCAGCGGATCACAAGAAGTGCAAGAAATTTTCCATAGAATTAGTCCCTTACCCCTCGATACCTGATAACGTCACGAATTTCCAAGTATTTTATAGGGACAAACATATATTCAATTTTGTTACTAATTTTGGTATCTTTGAAAATCAGGTTATTGATGAAGACGAGAGGGGGCAAGAAGAGGCAGGTTTGAAAATGGAAGCTACTAGAAAATGGAATGAGATGCCAAATGGGATGGCCTCATTAGAGAAAATATTTGATATTGGATACCAATCGAAAGGAGGGAGAAAAGTTCCACCTCCCAAAGAGGCTTGTGAATCAGTCAATATTGGAAGTGTAGAAAACCCTCGTGAAATACTCATTGCAAAGGCATATACCGAACATGAAAAGAATTCCATTGCCAATGCATTGAAGGAATAGATAGATTGCATAGCTTGGAGCTATAAGGAGTTGATAACTTATGATCAAACTATTATAATGCATACAATCCCTTTGAAACCATACTCCAAACCCTTTAGGCAAGGACAAAGGCCAGTCTATCCGTTACTAGAGCCCTTGATATAAAAGGAGATAAAGCAAATATTAGAAGCTAAAATCATCTTTCCTGTTAGGCATTCCACATGGGTTGCTAACTTGGTCCCTGTGAAGAAAAAGAGTGGAGAGATAAGGCTATGTATTGATTTTAGAAATCTGAATAAGGCCTCACAAAAGGACAATTACCCTTTACCTACCATTGACGAAATCCTTCAAAAGGTAAATGGGTCAGAAATGATGTCATTCCTAGATGGCTATTTAGGATACAATAAAGTCCTCATACATCCTAATGATAGGATGAAAACCGCCTTCACCACAAAATGGGGCACGTTTGCATATAGGAGAATGCCTTTTGGATTATTGAATGTAGGAGCTACATTCCAACAAGCCATGGACTTTTCCTTTAAGGGACTCATCGGTAAGTGTTTTATTGTCTATGTAGATGATATTCTCGTATTTTCTAAGAACAAGGAGAACCATGTCAAGGATCTAAGGAAAGTTCTCCAAAGATGTAGGGAACATGGCATTTCACTCAACCCAAAGAAGTGCATTTTTGGGGTAAGGAAAGGAAAATTATTGGGACATGTAATATCCAAAGATGGAATTTACATTGATCCTGAAAGAATAGATGCCATACAACAAATTCCTTTTCCCAATAGCAAAAAAGAATTGAGATCATTTTTTGGGAAGATTAATTTTGTAAGAAAATTTATTTCAGGTTTTTTAGAAATTTCAAAACCCTTGAACGATATGTTGAAGAAAGAAGCCCAAATCAAATGGACGAATGAAAACAGGGATGCTTTCCAAAGAATCAAGTATGTGATTTCTAGAGCCCCAGTTTTAGTGAGTCCTGACTATGCGAAGCCTTTCTACATTTATACATTTGCTTCAGACCATTCCTTTGAGAGTGTTCTAACTTAGAAGAGTGAACACAACATTGAAAATCCCATTGCCTTCCTTAGTACTCCTCTCAAAGATGTGAAATTGAGATATTCCATCTTGGAAAAGCAAATGTATGCCCTATTTAAGACTGTAAAAAAATTCAGACATTATATAGTCCACAGTAGGGTGTTTGCTATAGTCCCGGATCCTACAGTTAAAGCCATGTTTATACAGAATGAACTGGGTGAAATGCGAGGTAAGTGGATCTCAACTCTTCAAGAATTTGATCTTGAAATTCAACCTATGAAGATAGTGTGGGGACAAGGGTTGGTTAAGGCTATAGCAAAAAATGATCTCTTAGTTTCATGTTAGCATTATGAAATAGCAGATATAATTGAAGATGAGTGGTATGTAGATGTTGTGTATTTTTTACTGAATGGTAAGTGTCCACCACATTTGAATTCTAATCAACAAAGAGCCTTGTGTTTAAAATCTGCTAATTTTCTAATCAGATCTGGTACATTATACAAGAAAAACCACAAAGGAATTTACCTTCATTACGTTGATCGAAAAGAGGCAACACAAGTACTCAAGGAATTCCACAGTAAGTATGGGACAGGACATGGGTCTGCTAATGCCACAACCCATCAAATACTTAGAGTTGGTTACTATTGGCATCAAGTTTTTAAAGATGCTCATGCTCATGTGAGGTCATGTCATACTTGTCAAATCGTGGCAAATAGAGAAAGGGGTGCTTCTATGCCATTACAATATGTAATCGAGTCTAGACCTTTTGCACAATGGGGTTTGGATTTTTTTGGGATCATCATTCCCAATTCATTCGATTCCCATAAATACATTCTCACGGCTACGGATTATTGCACTAGGTGGACAGAAGCTATTCCCACTAAAAATGCCACTTAAGAAGTTATTAAATTCTTAGAGGATAACATTGTCACTCGATTTGGAATGCCTAAATCCATTGTAAGTGACAATGGTTCCACTTTCTCCTCTCTGGAATTTGCAAATTGGGCATTCGACAATAGGGTGAGTTTGAATTTTTTTTCAAATTATTATCCACAAGGTAATGGATTGGTTGAGTCTTCTAATAAGAACTTGTTATGTGTCATTAAAAAGTTGCTTGAAAGAAATCCTAGAGATTGGCATAACAAACTTAAGTTGGCTCTTTGGGCTGATAGAATCGGAATCAAGGAATCATTAGGAACATCTCCTTACCACTTAGTTTATGGACAAGATCTTATCTTTCCCACAAATCTTAAGTTACAAACATTGTATTTCATGAAAGATTACCTTGGAACTGATAATAAACTTGAAACTAGACTAACACAATTGATGCATCTAGATGAAAAGAGGGATGAGGATATGCTTCACTTTAGTAAACACCAAGATGTAGTAAAAAGGTGGTTTGATAAAAAGTCTAGAGTCAAAACATTTAAAGTTTCAGATTTAGTGTTGTTGTGGGATAAGAGACATGAGAGGAAAGGAGATCATGATAAATTTGATTACTTATGGTTGGGTCCTTACCAAATTTCAGAAGTCCTAGGTGAAAAAAAATTTAGATTAAAAACCCTGGACAAAAAATATTTGGCTTTACCCGTCAATGGGCTGCATTTAAAGCACTATTTCCAGGCCTGAAATGGCAAGGCCTTGTATTATATGTAAATATGTCATGCTTTGTTTTTGCGTGTGCAGATTTGATTTTCTTAGGTGTGTGTTAGTTTATTTTTGCCCTCAACCTTTATTTTAGCATGATGAGATTGTTTTGAACGAGGTTTTGGAGGCATTTTGATTGCATTGTTCTTTTCTTAGCTTAGTGTGTTGGTCATGGGACCAGTTTTGGGCTTGATTAAAAAAAAAAAAAAGGGGATAGCAAAGTGGTTAATTTGTATCCTTATCAATGTTCTAGAACTAGAGGTATATGAAACAACATAATTGTATTATAGAAAGCTCCACGAGCACTGCAAACACATTAAAGAATATTGTTTGAAATTTGGGATACATGAAAGTTGTCAATTTTGCAAGATAGGGTGAAGCATTTTTGTATAATCCATCTTACCCATTTGTGTTAAGGATGCATTGCATAATAGCCTCGAGTCTCATTCCATTCCATATTTCAAAGACAACCACCAAAAGCATGTCAAACCCTCTTAGGATCATTGCACAATAAACATTAAGTAAGGTCTTGGGGTTGGAAACTAATGCCGCATTGTCTTGAATTAGACACGTTATGCACATATAAAGAACATCTTGGGAAAAATGGTTGAAACCTTACTTGGAAGAAAAGTGAGGCGAAAAGAATTTTTCTTGTCTGTCCCATCATGCAAAACATAGTCCATGAAATAGTGGTTTTCACCACTCCACCTCCATAACATCACTTGGATTGAACGGATAGTACTACATGTCCCTCATAAGGATGAGTAGTCATCCCTAATATTCAAGGAAGACATTACTACTCTACCTCTATAACATCACTTGGATTGAAAGGATCGTACTACATGTCCCTTGCAAGGATGAGTAGTCATCCCCAAGATTCAAGGAAGCCATTACTACTCCACCTCCATAACATCACTTGGATTGAAAGGATCGTACTACATGTCCCTTGCAAGGATGAGTAGTCATCCCCAAGATTCAAGGAAGCCATTACTACTCCACCTCCATAACATCACTTGGATTGAAAGGATCATACTACACGTTCCTGGCAAGGATGAGTAGTCATCCCTAAGATTCAAGGAATCCATCATTAATCCACCTCCATCACATCTTTTGAGTTGGAAGGATCGTACTACATGTCCCTCACAAGGATGGGTAGTCATCCCTTAAATTCAAGAAAGCCAAATCCAAAGCCTGGACTATGGGATTGATCTCCACAGAGGCTATAGATGCCTGACCGATAGTGGAGTAGGCTCATGCATGGTGACATATCTCATTTAAAATCAAGACCTCTGACTGCTCACACAGACAGGCTAGCCTGGAAGTTATCCATACTAGGTTTAATCATTTTGCTTAAGATGAGGTAATGAACTCAAATCAGAGTAGTAAGGATAGGGTTAAATTCTCATCACGCTTAGGTTGAGAATCTGATTCCCCAAAGCTCTGATTTCACTTATACATGCACATTGATTCAATATGGTAGTGGCGCATAACCAACCTTGAGATTGGGTATATGAACTCAATTCATGTATGATTGGTCCTGAGAGGGTTTGATAGTTTTAATGTTTGTGCTCGTGCTACTAAAAGTTAAGAGTCCTGGTAAAGCAAGTCAGCCATAGTTCATTATGTTGGCAGTACATTCGATCTTGCATAGACCCTCCATGATTCATTATATGCATTCATGTGAAATTGGCAATAGAATGGGGAACTATTTCAAATTATAAAGAATGAATCACTATGCACACATTGAGTGGATGCTAAATAATTCTAATGTTTCATGTATTTCTGGTTTATTTACATTCTTTTTTATATTTGCTAAGGCTTGTAGTTGAGTTGTAGGTTTTTAGATTGGGTTTCTCACCGAAATGCTCAGGAGCATTTCCCAGAAGAGTCACCATTTGTTGTGGCTGCTTCACAATGTACCCCAAAATTGGGGACTCACATTTTTTACATGTTTTCCAAGAAGACCGAAGTGGCACATATGCTAAAGATCAAAGAAAAAGCAAAACACCCCAAGGAGGAAAAAGTGTCGCGATATCGCGACATGTTTCATTTTTGCGGTCCAAAGAAAAGAGAGCGAGCAAGGAGGAAAAAGTGTCGCGATATCGCGACATGTTGCATTTTTGCGGCCAAAGAGAGAAAAGTGTCGCGATATCGCGACATGTTGCTTTTTCATGGCAAAAAGAGAAAAAGTGTCGCGATATCACGACATGTTGCATTTTCGCGACCAAAAGAGAAAAGTGTTGCGATATCGCGACATGTTGCATTTTTACGACCAAAAGACAAGAAAGAAAAGGTGTCGCAATATCACGACATGTTGCATTTTTGTGGCCAAAAGAGAAGAAAGAAGAACAAGAAATAAAAAGTGTCATGATATCGTGACATGTTACATTTTCATGGCTAAAAGCAACAAAAGAGAGCAAGGAGGCAAAAGTTTCGTGATATCGTGACATGTTGCATTTTCGCCAAGGGAACAGAGTAGTTGACAGTGCATCTGATATTAGTGATGAACACCAGGACAGTGAAACTGAAGACTGCATAGTGACGTGGACATAAGGACAAAATCCAATGAATAATACAAAACGTTACATAAGGAATATTTAATGATTTGAAATCATTGAAGATGGTCGTTGCACAAGGGAAGGAGAAAATGAACAGTCATGGAGGGAGAAACAAATTTTTTTTTAGAGGTTTTAAATACGCCATTCAAAGAAGTGGAGAGGGGCTGGAAATTGTAGAAAAAAAAACAAAGACTATTTTTTGGAATAAAGGATTTTTTTTTTGGCAAGAGCAACTCTTGTGTGTGAAATCAAAAGGAGATTGAAACTAAGACTACTGCTATTTCTATAAATATTTCCGTTGCATTATTGCTTCTTGTATCTATTCGTTTATGCCATAAAGTGGGTTACGATAGGTGAATGATAGAATGATGCAATTATTTGTTTCCTTAGAGTCTTGCATCTGATCTAATTTAATTGTGTTTATGTTGCAGGTCTGTTAGGTCAGGTTGTTTTAGAATTTCATCTCATAACTTGGGGTTTTGCAGGGAGGAGATTGCTAACCAAATTAATGTCTTGTTTTGTTTTTCCAACTAACTTTTGTAAATAATGTTTCTGTTTTAGTTTTCTGATATTTAGATTAGTTTTGTTCTAAAATCTACTATTCCGATTTGGGTCCATTCCAAAAATTTTGCATTTGTTTTCATTCTATTCTGGTCCATTCTAGAATTTATGCTAATCGTTCCTGGATTCTAGTCCATTACAGAATTCTTGTAGGTAGCTGATTTCTCGATTCTGATCCTTTTCTAGAATTTATGTTCATAAATAGTTCATTTATTGCTATGAATAATCTAAGTTATAAAGAAGGTAAATAAATATGCCAAGAGTATGCTCTGCATCTACGCTTGAGAAAGCGATCTGCTCGCACCAAAAATTGGAGGGTTTGTTTATAGATCTAGTGTTTCCCAAAGAAAACCAGGGATTAATAGCGGAGAAGAGAAAGCCGCTTCTAGATCCACTTATTTAATTTAGATTTTCATTCTTGCATCTCCAAACACCTTCATCTAATTTTTAGATAAAGTATGGGTTTAGGAGGGCTACTAATTCCAAATGCACACTAAATCAGATCAAGTGAATGAATCCTAGCTTGCTAATTTACTAATTTTTGCTAACATTGCTAACTTTACTAACACCAAATGCTAACATAGGGATAGTAGAACACTTTTAAATGAAGATAAAACAAACCCGCTAACTCTAAATGAACCTCATGTTAAAGGCACAAAGCTTAAAATGAAGTGGCTCATACCACACACTTTCTCATTTGGAATCTTTTTAAGCTGAAGATAAAAGAGGTTACTAACTGGGTTTCGGGTAGATTACTTTAATCTCAAGAACATTAAAAGAAGCTATCTTCGCATTTGGTTGACTTAATGGATTATGGTTGCAAAGTACTTGTTCGAATCATTAAAGGCCCCTTGTTAACTGTTACTTGCATGGTTTAAGTTATTCTGGTATACATTCATTTATTTGCTTTAGTCTTGAGTGATTATATGCAATATGAATGTTTGTTCACAAGAACCTTGGAGAAATGAATAATGCTATTTAATTTCTTTGCAAGCTAGAGTTTCATGTTTGAGACTCTAGTTGTGGTGATCATTTTGCTATAGGGTAAAATATTCACCCAACACATACCAAGTGCACGATACTAAGGATGCCAAGTGGATGATGACTATACAATGTACATTTATTATCTATGATAGTCCTTATCATTTCTCCCCACTATAGAAGCATTGGAACCTAATGTGTATAAACGTGGAGAAGAAAGAATGGAATACATATGATAAGGATTATCATACACAATAAATATACATTGTATAGTCATCGTTCACTTGGCATGCTTAGTATTATCCACTTGGTATTATATGGTTGTCATCCACTAATTACCAACATTTGATATATATATATATATGGTTTTGGGGCTCATGGTTTTACCCAAAACCATGGTTTTGTAATGGGCTCTAGTGCCTATAAATATGTTATATTTTGCAATGAAAATAGATCGGTATTTTCTATTTCCATATTATTATAGATCATATGATTATGATTTTATAAAATGGAAAAAATAATAAGACTACATATGCTCTTGGGAAATAATTTTTTCTTTTTCTTTTGCATAGAATCTTACTATATTTTCATAACTTGTAAGCATGTAGCTAATATTACATGTGCCATGAATTTTCTTTTTGCTCTATTTCAATCAATTTTGTCCATGTAAGATGTCATATGAAATCTATATATAGATCTATTTAAAAGATTATTTTTCGTGTTTTCTTTCTCACCATGCAATTAAAATTTATATTTGATTTCACATATATTTTATCTTAGCAATTGCTATTTTTTCTAGTTTTACTTTTGCATGTATGCCTTATTACAACATCAAAATCTAAAGCTTATTATTTATCTAGATACCTTATTAATGTAGTTGCAATTTAATATTTTCTTTAAAAATAAGAATATTAGATGTATAACTAATGACCATTAGCTATATAAAATCAAGAAATGAAAATATTAATTAAAACATAATTGAATCAAAATATAAGATTGTTATAAAATGTAAAAAAAAAACATACATTTAAGTTTATAATAGACAATTAATAATTTTCTATAATTTATTTCCAAGTTTTTATAAATCTGAAACAACCAAGTCTATATACATTAAAGTCCTTATTTTATATACTAAAAGAAAGAAAAGGTGGCATAATATTAAAGGTGGTAGATGTCTTAGTCTAGAATATGAGTATAACCAGACAAGACCTATATCAACGTTCTTCATGAAAAGTAGATGGGTATTCAACTTATGAATTTAGCATCATTTTAGATCAATAGTCTTGAAAAAAAAAATCATATATAAAAAGTATTTGTTTCTATTAGTATTTTGTATAATTTTTACATACATAAACATATGAATATTTAAAAATTATTTAAGAATTCGAAGAAGGTAGACTAGTTGACATGTCACATATGTCATACCTAGATAATTTGCTCAATCAATAACCCTAATATCCATGATATGGATAAAATTATATAACAATGTGGTATCCTCCTATCTCACTAATGCATGTATGCTTTAAAATATCATTCTCTTCCACATTGCCAACAAGTTAATTAGTATAACATTAGTATCAATTCTCAAATAATTAATTTGTGATACACATGTATATTATGTTAAATATTATATATATATATATATATATATATATATATATATATATATATATATATATATAATAAACATTAAAATATTGTAAATTTAATCAATATAATTTTTGTAAACTTTTTATTTTTATTAATTAAATTAAATATTATTTTAGTAAATATTTTAAGATATCAAATGCATTCATGTACATACTAAATATAGAAATTTAAAAAATTAAATAATTTGAAGATAAATTTAAACTAAAATTATAATCTTTAAAAAATGAAGGATCAAAACAAATGTGTATTTAATTTGATAAAAATATAACACAAACATTCCATCAACCATTAAAATATTTATTAATTAAAAAGAAAAATTATAAGAAAAATAAAAACTAAATTACACTCTTCAAATGGAGGAATCGAACTAGGGTTTCAAAGGTTAGGGTAGAGACTTGGAGAATATTTTCATGCAAAAAATACCATCATAAAGGATCAATCTTGCTGGAGGGTCTTTCAATAGTACGGATCACGGCCAAGAATGGAGGACATAGGTACTTTGGTACCAAATCCTCCAAAACAAGGAATCTCGTATCGAGAAAAGCTATGTGGTACCCAATATAGCTTCAATGATTGTCAAACATAGGCAAGGATAATCATAAACACCATGGGAAAGCAATAAAAATAGGATTCTCTATCGAGAAGAGTGAATGAATGTTTACCACAAGCAAAGGAAATACCAGTATTGGAAATAGCTAAGGACTGGATAGCCGAGGATATAGTTTATAAGACAAAACACTACTTGATAGGAAAATTCATGGGTTTCGGACCATATGTGCACTTACTTCACACGTGGATAAGGAAACAATAACATTTGGAAGGAGAATACAAAATTCTAACTCTCACAAATGGGTATTTTTCTATAGAGTTCACATCAGTGGAAGATCAATAAAACATTTTTGAGGGAGGGTCGTATCATCACGAGCCAACGAGACTATTCCTACAACCATAGAATATGGGATTCTACCTGAGGGTGGAACCAACTTGGGTACCAATATGGGTAATATTATTTGTCCTTCACCTTGAATTTTGGAAAGAGGAGGCACTCAAGGTAATAGGCAACTTACTAGGTCATTATCAAGGTAGACCAAGAGAAACAATTTTAGGAGGATCAACAATGTTTTCTAGAGCTTGTGTAGAAATTAACCTCAGTAAACCTCTTCCAACATAGATAGATCTAAAAATAGGAGATTTTAACTGGTACCAACAACTGGATTATGAGGCTATTCCATTCAGATGTTGGGTGTGCCACGCTCATGGACATCTAGCTAAAATATGCCCAATAGTTAAGGATCATCAATTTGAACAAGAGGGGACAAGAGAAAATATTAAAATGGTGGGCCAATCTCCTCAGTATAAGGTATATCAAAAGGATAGAAATGGCCCAACAGAATCTGAGGACTTTAAAAAAGTAATCATAAGGTCAAACAAATGAAAACAACACAATAACTAGAGACAAGAAGAAAAAATAGGAAGAACAAAAAATATATGTGAGATATTCAAACAACTAGGAAGCTTGGAAATAGAAGGGGATTTTCAAATATAAATTTTAGAGGAGGATACCCAAAAAGTCACACCATTAGATCAGGAACAGTACTCCATTAGTATCACGAAATAAGCAAGGAGCAAAACTAGACACAACCTCTCTCATGGAAGAGGAGATTCATCCCACAAGGGAGACCAGAGGAGGGGAAATAGAGTAAGGGATAGTTTTAACTCAAGAAATAGAGATTAAAGAAGGAAATAAGAACAAATACAACCATAATTTAGGGATTCATCAAGTGGAGAAGAAACAAAAACCAAAAAAATATAGGAAGGAAGTCAAAAAGGAAAATATGGAGGAACATGGAAGAGATTTGAGACAGAATGGAAAGGTAAAATTGATGGCTGATTTTTTATCTCCTAATTCTCAATGATATTAATTACTTGGAATGTGAGGGTTTTAGTCAGTCACCCCAGACAAAAGGTAGTCAAAAATATTATCATAGATATGAGTCAAGATATAGTTTTATTATAGGAAACCAAAATGCATGGAGAAGACTTACAAAAAATAAGTAGGAGGATATGGCAAAAAGGAGATATCCTTACTCAATATACACAAGGGAAATAAGGTGGATTGGAGACTATGTAGAATCACCAACTATTCCTAGTGATAGGGGGGCCTCTATGAGAGGGGTGTTGATGGTCTAGTTACAAAATATGAAAAGTGGGAAAAAATGGACTATAGTTAATTTTTATGGAGCACAAGTAGTCAGAGCATAGAGCGATCAATGGGAAACCATCCAATATTTCAGATAAAACTACCCATATAACCAATGGATTGTGGGAGGATAATTTAATACAAAGCTTAGAATAGAGGAACAACAAGGAAGCATATCCATGTTGGAGGAAAAGGATGGGTTTTTTTCATCAATAACATGTCAAATGAATCTAATAGATATCCCAATTGTGGATAGCTCCATGACCTGGAAAAGTATAAGAAAGGAAGGAGAGACAGTCAAATCTTGTTTGGATCATTTCTTCATGGGAGAGGAACTATACCTGCATACCAAGAATCAATTGAGGGTCATGGATAGGATTTCTTTAGATCATTTTCCAGTAAGCCTTACCATAGAATAAGATAATCATAAATTTGCAGGAACTTTTAAATTTGAGCTATGGTAGATGAAATATGAGGAGTTGGAGGACCAAATAAAAGAATGGTAGGAATTAGAGAAACCAAGATTTGAGACAACCCAATTCAAACTTCACAAACAACTGAAATATGTTAGTACTGAACTAAATGAGTGGAGTAAACACAAGAAGGAACTCACTAGAATCTAAAAGAATGAAATCAAGGATCAGAAGGAGAATATTACTTAGGAGATAAGACAAGGAACTATTACGAAAGATCTGTTGCAACATGAGGTAGAAATTATTAGGAAAGAGGAAGCTTTGGAGGAACAAGAAAATATCTATTGGATGCAAAGAGCCAAAATTATATGGTTAAAGGAGGGAGATCAAAACACAGTTTTCTTTCATAAGAAAGCAACAACTTGAAGACAACAAAATAGAATTACATGTCTTATAAATATGATGGGTAAGGTAAAATCTAGTGGAAGTGAAATGAAAATTATAGCAAATCATTACTTCCATATTATTTTTAGTAGCAATAAAAATTTGGATGCAATATGGTAGAAGATACAAGAGGTAATTCCATAATAAGTCAAACCATAACATAATAAATTATTAATGGAAGAAATTTCTTCGGAAAAAATATCGTAGATCATAAAAAAAATTCAAACATAAAATACCCCAGGACTAGATGGATTCCCCATTGAATTTTATCAATTTTTTTGGTAAATTGTAGGTCAAGCAGTGGTGGAGGTGCTGGAGGAAATCAGACAGAGTAAGCAAAAGTTAAAATCCTTGAATCATACTTTTATCACTTTAATTCCTAAGGACCCACCTAGTGAGATAATTGATTATTATAGCCCTATTTCACTCTGTAATGTAGTATACAATATATTAATAAAGCTTATGGCAGAGAGATTAAAACATTTTTTACCAAATATTATTTCAAGTGAGAAAGGTGGTTTTGTTGAAGGAAGACAAATTCTAGATGGAATAGTAGTGGTACAGGAAGTGATACACACAATATCCAAGCAAAAGGACCCAGGTATGTTTATTAAATTAGATCTTTCTAACGCCTATGATAGATCAGACTGGTCTTTTTTGTAAAGGATTTTAGAAAAATGGACTTTGGAGAGGAGTGGAGATATTGTTTAAAATCCTGTACACAGACCACATCATTCTCAGTTCTGGTAAACGGTCATCCCTATCCTATGTTCATAGTAGGAAGGGGGTTGAGGTAAGGATACCCTCTTTCCCATTATATTTTTATCCTTTATGCAGAGGGTATAGGGAGACTATTAGAAAAAGAGATACAAGAGGGGAGGCTAAGGGGTCTGAAAATAAGTTTTCAAATTGAGATAAATCACCTCCATTTTGTGGATGATACAACTCTTATTAGTCAAGCAAATCTCCTAGTAGCAAGAAACATAAAAGAAATTTTAGATGGGTATACTCAAGCTACAAGGAAAACTTTTAATGGAAAAAAAATATCAAATACATTTTTACAATACAACGAATAGGGTGAGAGACAAAATTATATAACTGTTGAACTTCATGGAAACTCCTTTACCCATACAATATTTAGGAGTACCTTTATCTGCAAAGAAAACAAAAATCAAGGAGTGGAAAGGGATGATTGACAAAATTCAAGATAAGTTGAGCAACTGGACACACAAATGGCTAAGCCTAGTAGGAAGCCTTACAATGATTAAAGTTGTGCTACAAGCTTTCACAGTTTATAAATTTTCCATACTTCAAGCTTCAAAGAAAATTCTGAAAAATATTGATAAACACACAAGAAAGTTTTTGTGGTCAGGTGCAAGGGAAGAACAAAAATTAGCACTAGTTGGGTGGGAGAAGATATAGAAACCAAAAAAACGAGGATTGGGGATACGATCAACATACCAAAGCAGCAAGGCACTAGCAGGAAAGTTATATTAGAGATGAATTACAACTACTGGGGGCTTATGGAGTAGACTATTACAAGCTAAATATTATCTAGGAGTGCTAAGAAAGACATACCAAGACACAAAGTAGAAGGAGAGGGATCTATTGTATGAAGAACAATGGAAGCAGGCCAGGATTTAATAAATCCATACCTATATTGGGAGTTAGGGGATGGAAAGGAAGCCCTATTTTGGGAGGATTCATGGAATAAATCTCAACCAATTATTTAGACATTCCTAGATATGGAGAGTTGGAAAGAAGAGCTCAAAAAGGTAGGGTGGTGGAAAGCCTCTTCCTATATGAAATAATGGAATCAACATGTGCCAGACTTACTACAATGGAAACATCCCTGAGAATGGCCAGCAAGGGAGATAGAGGAACTAACCAAAAACTATGGAGACATCTCCAAAGACACCCAATTCAGTATGGTTCTACAAGGGATGTGCTTGGATGGGGAGGAAGCATGTTGGAAATCTATAAGGCAAAGGAGGGATACAAGGTAGTTTATGGATATGAGATTATCCCAAAACCACTTCCATGGACATTTTTCTGGCAAAATGAAGGATGGCCAATAAATTAAAATTGTCTTATGGTTGATTAACCATAAAAAGTGCTTGACATTTGATAATCTAAGAAAAGGAGGTTTCTATGAGCCTTCCAAATGTGTTGTGTGGAAAATCATAGGAGACTTTGAATCACTTATTTTTTTGTGTTCTTTTTCTAAATACATATGGATCAGTTGATGGAGGCAGATGAGACAACATTGGGAAATTTTTGAGAGCTAAAAAAGCTTTTATGAGAAATGGAAACAATGCAACTTTAAGACTAAAACAATGAAAATGGTATGGAAGCTATGGCCTAGCTTCATATGGTGGTAGTTATGGCTAGAACGAAATGCATACATATTTAGATCAGAGCGCAAAACAAGGTAGAAAGTATGGGAGAGGATTATGAGTAAGATAATGGAAACATTGTCTATTAGATTACAAAAGGAAACAAACATAAAAATGGAGGAAGTGAGGAGCTTTGGAATAACTTTAAAAGAAAATAATTAAGGGTTGGATGCGTAGGTGAGATCTCATCAAATAACATAGAGTGGAGATCTCCTCCCAGAGAGTGGGTGAAGGAAAACATAGATGAGGCTTGTACTAAAAAACCTAGAAAAGTTGATTTGGGCATTACCATACAAAATTGCAAAGGAGAAAAGGTATATTGGAGAGCATAAAGTATGGGGGAGACAACAATTAATGAAGCAGAAGGACATGCGATCTTTTCAACATCAATGTAAATATGCATTTACATATGCTATTGATAGAGACAGACTCTCACATATGATCTGGAATCTTGGATCCTATAAGACCCTTCCAGGTTCTAGGAATTTACGAGAGAAGGAAGGTGGAAGCAATTCAAAATATTTGGAAGGTTTTTCAGGATGTTTTTATTACACATATCAAGCGAGAGGGAAATAGACTGGTAGATTATTTAGCAAAATAGGGAAAATAATTAGAGGAAGGGCAATATGTGGACTCTCAAATGGAAGATCAGATAAGCTGGTACCAAAGAATCCAAGGGATGCGAGAGGTGGTACAAACATATAACAAAATAGGAAGAGCAACTAGTGATTCTAATGAATCTATCACAGTTAGACCACGGACTGAAACATCATGAAAATAGAGGAATGGGTAATTTTTGGACCAAGAGGGATTGGTGGAGGATTCTTTTTCTCCCTTATTTCCTATTAAACTCATTTTACTTTATAATACAGTTTCTATAAATATAATATATTTTTCATTTAAAAAAAAAAACTTACACTCTTCAAATAAATAAATAATTTTTTTTGATATATAAAAGTAATAGTTGTTACCAATATAAAAATAAAATTAATATAGCAATACATATAGACTTAAATAAAAACTAAAAAAACAAAATTAAATATACAATTATTTGTTTCACATTATCTAATGTTTGACGACCTAAAAATCTTTATGTTTCACCGAAACAGTGCTTTTGTTTTTTAATTTTAATTTTTTTTTAATTTCATAAATAAATTAGATATGGTCTTCGACTGGACATATCTGGATTCCACCAACAAAAAGATAGCGATAGTATTAAATAAAAGGCCCACTTAGCTAAGCACAATATAATACAAATCCTAACAAGGCACATGTCATAGCCTAACCTATAGCTAATAAATCTTGTTATGTGATCTGTAATGTCTGAGGTTGGTCTTGTTATGTGATTAAACTGGTCATTATATGATCTTGTCTAAGCTAAGAGTTGTTGACTACAAAAATCATAATACGAACAATTGATTTTCTTGACAACCAAATCCATGTTACCGTCAGTATGAAAATATCAGAAAGTAAGTTCAAAGAGAAGTAATGTTGACTAAATTATTAAATGGTGCGAGTCAGTCGAACAGGAAAGTCACAAGTCAGATGACAGGTCCAGCGTTGGAAGTTTCTTCCTGTGGGAAGATAATCACATCACAACAATATACCTCCGTACCACTTCCAAAAGTTACGTGAGGGAAGAAAAACATGGACGAAATAAAGGAGCTCAGGCAGGATCAGATTGGATTCCAATGACTGTACTTCTCTAATTGACTACCTGTAAGCCATTTAACCTTTCTTTTACCGTGCTGAATTACGTAATTTGTTTGAGTATGACTACCACGAATTCAATCTATCGAATTTTCTTCGAATTTTGTATATAATGTGAGATCATTAGACATTTTGCCAAAGCATTGGCCAACAAGGTTGCTGATTAGGATGTATAGCAAACTTTGAATTTTTGAACTCAGAAGATTCGTCAGACGTGTGTTGAACTCGTTGGAAGAGTTAGTACTGAAAACTCATCTCTGTCCCTCGTCAAAAGATTATTTTTCCAACATGAAAAGAGACGACATGAAATGCAGGCCCAGCGTTTTAGCGGAGATTTACATTCATTATCTGTGGTTTTCTGAATTTTACATTATGTTACTGCGACATGGAAGTCCATAAACTTAACAGTGCTTTGCAAACTTAAGCAGCAACAGTAACAGTTATAAAATAAAAATTACCAATTCAAAAGGGAAAATGCAAATATGCCCAAGTTTGGAGGTCAAATGAGTAAATTTAAAAATTGAGTGCCTTTATATTTTTAAGAATTAAATTTAAATAGGAAAATGTATAACATTATTATGGTAAAAAAAAATATGAAATGTATATTATTATTATTTTTTAAAGTTGTTGATAATGATTCTTTTTATGTTTATTTTTTTGATTGGTGAAAAAGAAGGGGGGGTTTTGGAAGGATATCAAACCTTTTACATGCAGAAAGAAACTAAAAAAACATAAGCGAAATAGTCTCTCAAGAACAAAAATTACAACAAAATTGGAAGGAAATCTCTTGAAACTAAACAAAATAAAGAAGAGCCCGGAAATAGGGCAAACACTAAACATACGGAAAAGACCAAAAAAAAGGTAAAATCTGCTATGGGGCACCTCCCAGGACAAGAGAATAACAATAGAGCTGACTCAGAAAAGATAAAAGATAAGCACACTCCACTCGGTCAAAGAGAGGATGTATCAACTGTCGAGTCAGCATTGAGCAAGACTTGAGGAATGTTGGGCTTTCAAATAGTGATGTCATTTTGTGCAACCCCATGTTGGCAAGGATGTCAGCCGTTTGGTTAGCCACTTGGTTACGATAAACATGTTGAAGAACAACTATGTTGACTCGTTGCATGAGACGTTTTGATTCATCAACTAAGTTTTGGGTCTTCCAACTAGTGGAGAGCTCATTTTTCATCTATTTAATTGGGATTAAAGAATCCCCTTCGATGACCAAATTGAGGCAAGTGAAATCAGAAAACAGGTTGAGGTCTTGATAGAAAGTTCTCGCCTCAACAAAATTGTTTGTTTGAAAGTCAATATTCTTAGCGAAAGCCAGAAATATTTTGTCACTATGATTACAGAAATTACCTTCAACTCCCACTCTTCCAATATTTCCTTTGACAGCCCCATCGAAGTTGAATTTGATCCATCTCGAGGGAGGCGGTTTCCAATTGATTTGATATATATCAAACAAAGTTCTAGTAGACTTCCTAGGAGGAGAAAGGAGCCCGAGTGACGCTAAGATACTAGACTCCAAATGCGATGAAGGAGGATCAGATGGATGTAGGAGCAAAATATTTTCAAAGGCAGAAGCTAACATGTTGTTACCAACATAGTGATGAACTCTAGAAATACCACGTAAGGTATGCAAATTCCTTTCTCTCCAAATAACCTAAAGGTAGTGTGGAAGAATGAAATACCAGAGGGTTTTCATGCTATAACAAGAGAAAGGAGAGGGCCACTAAAGGCAGAGATCAAGAATAGACTTAGGGAGGGTCTAGGCAACATGGAAGTTATAAAGAATGAAATGAGGAATAGAAACAGAAAATGGGTATGTCAAGAAAATCTGATCAATAGATTCTAATTTAGACTTGCAAAGATAACAATAATTGGGAATAATTAGATCCCTGGCTTGCAGATTGTTTAGAGTCAGGGTTTTGTTTTGGACCACCAACCAGTAAAAGATAGCTATTTTAGGTGTAATATGCTTAATCCATACCTTATTTACCGAAAACCAACTGTCTAAAGGATCTTCATTTCCAAAGTATGTTAATTTAACCAAGAAGGACCCGTTCTGGTTCTCTTTCCAAATCACTTTTTTTTTTTTTTCAGCTGAGGCCATCGGGATAACACAAACCTTCAGGATGTTATTTAGAGAACATCCATCCTTTGAACCCTATTTAGACCTTGAAGTGCAGCGTAATTCCACACTCGTATTTGACCATCGCTATGAAATTGAGCATAATTTTGGGATGCACATTCTGGTTGAAGGAGCCTATAGAATTCCCCCAACTAGGGTTATTCGTAAGGGGTCGGCCCGAAAATGCATTTATAAAAAATTGGCGAATCATTTTAAAAATCTAGGCGAATAGTTTCCAAACGCATGTAGAAGGTTCACTATTATTAAGGGCAATGTTGGAAATTTAAACTTAAAATTGTCAAATTATTATAAAATTTGGGCAAATTGACCAAAAAAAATTGCACCCAGAAATTTTTGGCTAATGGGCCTTGGTCAAGGGTCCCAAATATTAGCCAATTCTAAATTTCAAAAATCCTAATTTTAGCCAATTTATCGATAAATAGCCGCTATGCATAACCCTACGGTCCCAACGATGGTGGTCATAGTAGTAGCATATGTTAGTTTATGAAAATTATTAACATGATGGTAAATATTCAAACAAAGGATTGGTATGAACATTCCTAGGAGGGATGGTTGGAGGAGAAGCCATCCGACCTCTTTTGAGTTAGGCTTCTTCTTCCATAGTCTTAACCAAAGCCTCCTTATGGTGTTTCATAAAATCCCATATATGATCTATTGATGAGAAAGTGAATCCTTAATTAAGCCCCTCAAAAGGAACAAAGTCATTACCCATTTCTACATGTACTTTCTCTTTCACATCTAGATTGGGATTCTTCCTATCAAATTTATCATCTTCTTAAAGAACCTAATCATATTCTAAAAGCTTTTACCTACTCCTAAGGTTGAGAGCCATTAGGAGGAAGAGAAAGGATAGAGGAAAAACATAGCAAAAGACACACAAGAAGACTTTTAATATGTTTTTAATGTTTTCTAATTTTAAGCAAAAAAAATTTAGTGGTCTTGTTTAAAATTTTTAAAAGAAAAAATAGAAAGAAGCTTCCTATCTTAACCACTAAGATGTGCTTTCATGTCAAGTTTACCAAATATGTAGAGAGGGAAAATAATTTTTTTTATATATATAAAAGTAATAGTTGTTACCAATATAAAAATAAAATTAACATAACAATACATCTAGACTTGAAATAAAAACTAAAGAAACAAAATTAAGTATACAATTATTTGTTTCATATTATCTAATGTTTGACAACCTAAAAATCTTTATGTTTCACCGAAACAGTGCTTTTGTTTTTTAATTTTAATTTTTGTAAATTTCATAAATAAATTAGATATGGTCTTCGATTGGATATATCTGGATTCCACCAACAAAAAGATAGCGATAGTATTAAATAAAAGACCCACTTAGCTAAGCACAATATAATACAAATCCTAACAACGCACATGTCATAGCCTAACCTATAGCTAATAAATCAAGTGTTTAATTGAACATTATTTTTCTCTAAACAGTTTGTGAGCTGGTTGACTGATACATCATGTGAAGGCTGATGTACCTGAGGTTGGTCTTGTTATGTGATCTAATGTCTGAGGCAGATTTAATTGGCCATTATATGATCTTGTCCAAGCTAAAAGTTGTTACACTTTATTTATGTTGTCGACTACAAAAAAAATCGTAATAAGAACAATTAATTTTTTCAACCAAATCCATGTTACTGTCCGTATGACACATGGAGATAAACATGAAAACCTAAAACAAAATATCAGAAAGTAAGTTCAAAGAGAAGTAATATTGACTAAATTATTAAATTAGAACACGAAAGTCACAAGTCAGATGACAGATCCAGCATTGGAAGTTTCTTCCTATGAGAAGATAATCACATCAGGACATTATACCTCCGTATCACTTTCGAAAGTTGCGTGAGGGAAGAAAAACATGGACGAAAAAAAGGAGCTCAGGCAGGATCAGATTGGATTCCAATGACTGTACTTCTCTAATTGACTACCTGTAAGCCATTTAACCTTTCTTTTACCGTGCTGAATTAGGTAGTTTGTTTGACTACCACTAATTCAATCTATCGAATTTTCTTCGAATTTTGTCTTCATTAGTATAAAATGTGAGATCATTAGACATTTTGTCGAAGCATTGGCCAACAAGGTTGCTGATTAGGATGTAAAGCAAACTTTGAATTTTTGAACTCAGAAGATTCGTCAGACGTGTGTTGAACTCGTTGGAAGAGTTAGTACTGAAAACTCATCTCTGTCCCTCGTCAAAAGATTATTTTTCCAACATGAAAAGAGACGACATGAAATGCAGGCCCAGCATTTTAGCTAAGATTTAGATTGATTATCTGTGGTTTTCTGAATTTTACATTATGTTACTGCGACATGGAAGCCCATAAACTTAACAGTGCTTTGCAAACTTAAGCAGCAACAGTAACAGTTATAAAATAAAAAATACCAATTCAAAAGGGAAAATGCAAATATGCCCAAGTTTGGAGGTCAAATGAGTAAATTTAAAAATTGAGTGCCTTTATATTTTTAAGAATTAAATTTAAATAGAAAAATGTATAACATTATTATGGTCCAAAAAAAAAATATGAAATGTATATTATTATTATTTTTTAAAGTTATTGATAATGATTCTTTTTATGTTTATTTTTTTGATTGATGAAAAAGAATGGGGGTTTTGGAAGGATCTCAAACCTTTTACATGCAGAAATAAACTAAAAAAACATAAGCGAAATAGTCTCTCAAGAACAAAAATTACAACAAAATTGGAAGGAAATCTCTTGAAACTAAATTATTTAGAGAAGAGCCGGGAAATAGGGTAAACACTAAACATACGGAAAAGACCAAAACAAAGGTAAAATTTTCTATGGAGCACTCCCAGGACAAGAGAATAAGAATAGAGCTGACTCAGAAAAGATAAAAGATAAGCACACTCCACCCGGTCAAAGCGAGGATGTATCAACCGTCGAGTCAGCATTGAGCAAGACTTGAGGAAAGTTGTGCTTCCAAATAGTGATGTCATTTTGTGCAACCCCATGTTGGCAAGGATGTCAACCGCTTGGTTAGCCACTTGGTTACGATAAACATGTTGAAGAACAACTCTGTTGACTCGTTGCATGAGACGTTTTGATTCATCAACTAAGTTTTGGGTCTTCCAACTAGTGGAGAGCTCATTTTTCATCTATTTAATTGGGATTAAAGAATCCCCTTCGATGACCAAATTGAGGCAAGTGAAATCAGCAAACAGGTTGAGGCCTTGATAGAAAGCTCTCGCCTCAACAAAATTGTTTGTTTGAAAGCCAATATTCTTAGCGAAAGCCAAAAATATTTTTTTACTATGATTACGGAAATTACCTTCAACTCCCACTCTTCCAATATTTCCTTTGATAGCCCCATCGAAGTTGAACTTGATCCATCTCGAGGGAGGCGGTTTCCAATTGATTTGAGATATGTCAAACAAAGTTCTAGTAGGCTGCCTAGGAGGAGAAAGGAGCCCGAGTGACACTAAGATACTACACTCCAAATGCGATGAAGGAGGATCAGATGGAGGTAGGAGCAAAATATTTTCAAAGGCAGAAGCTAACATGTTGTTACCAACATAGTGATGAACTCTAGAAATACCACGAAAGGTATGCAAATTTCTTTCTCTCCAAATAACCTAAAGGTAGTGTGGAAGAATGAAAGACCAAAGGGTTTTCAGGTTGTAACAAGAGAAAGGAGTGGATCACTAAAGGTAGAGATCAAGAATAGACTTAGGGTGGGTCTAGGCAACATGGAAGTTATAAAGAATGAAATGAGGAATAGAAACAAAAAATGAGTATTTTAAGAAAAGCTGATCAATAGATTCTAATTTAGACTTGCAAAGATAACAATAATTGGGAATAATTAGATCCCTGGCTTGCAGATTGTCTAGAGTCAGGATTCCATTTTGGACCACCAACCAATAAAAGATAGCTATTTTAGGTGTAATATGCTTAATCCATACCTTATTTACCAAAAACCAACTGTCTAAAGGATCTTCATTTACAAAGTATGTCAAGTTAACCAAGAAGGACCCATTCTGGTTCTCTTTCCAAATCACTTTTTTTTTTTTAGCTGAGGCCATCGAGATAACACAAACCTTTAGGATGTTATTTAGAGATTCAACATCCATCCTTTGAACCCTATTTATACCTTGAAGTGGAGCGTAATTCCACACTTGTCTTTGACCATCGCTATGAAATTGAGCATCATTTTGGGATGCACATTCTGGTTGAAGGAGCCTATAGAATTCCCCCAACTAGGGTTATTCGTAAGGGGTCGGCCCAAAAATGCATTTATAAAAATTTAGCGAATCATTTTAAAAATATAGGCGAATAGTGTCCAAACGCATGTAGAAGGTTCACTATTATTAAGGGCAATATTGGAAATTTAAACTTAAAATTGTCAAATTATTATAAAATTGGGGTGAATTGACCAAAAAAAAAATTGCACCCAAAATTTTTTGGCTAATGGGCCTTGGTCAAGGGTCCCAAATATTAGCCAATTCTAAATTTTAATAATCCTAATTTTAGCCAATTTGTCCATAAATAACCGCTATGCATGACCCTCCAGTCCCAACGATGGTGGTCATAGTAGTAGCATATGTTAGTTTGTGAAAATTATTAACATGATGGTAAATATTCAAACAAAGGATTGGTATGAACATTCCTAGGAGGGATGGTTAGAGGAGGAGGCATCCCACCTCTTTTGAGTTAGGATTTTTCTTCCATAGTCATAACCAAAGCCTCCTTATGGTGTTTCATAAAATCCCATATATGATCGATTGATGAGAAAGTGAAGCCTTAATTAAGCCCCTCAAAAGGATCAAAGTCATTACCCATTTCTACATGTACTTTCTCTTTCACATCTAGATTGGGATTCTTCCTATCAAATTTATCATCTTCTTAAAGAACCTAATCATATTCTAAAAGATTTCACCTACTCCTAAGGTTGCAAGCCATTAGGAGGAAGAGAAAGGATAGAGGAAAAACATAGCAAAAGACACACAAGAAGACTTTTAATATGTTTTTAATGTTTTCTAATTTTAAGCAAACAAATTTAGTGGTCTTGTTTAAAATTTTTAAAAGAAAAAATAGAAAGAAGCTTCCTATCTTAGCCACTAAAATGTGCTTTCATGTCAAGTTTACCAAATATGTAGAGAGAGAACATAATTTTTTTTATATATAAAAGTAATAGTTGTTACCAATATAAAAATAAAATTAATATAACAATACATCTAGACTTAAATAAAAACTAAAAAAACAAAATTAAGTATACAATTATTTGTTTCATATTATCTAATGTTTGACAACCTAAAAATCTTTATGTTTCACCGAAACAGTGCTTTTGTTTTTTAATTTTAATTTTTGTAAATTTCATAAATAAATTAGATATGGTCTTCGATTGGATATATCTGGATTCCACCAACAAAAAGATAGCGATAGTATTAAATAAAAGACCCACTTAGCTAAGCACAATATAATACAAATCCTAACAAGGCACATGTCATAGCCTAACCTATAGCTAATAAATCAAGTGTTTAATTGAACATTATTTTTCTCTAAACAGTTTGTGAGCTGGTTGACTGATACATCATGTGAAGGCTGATGTACCTGAGGTTGGTCTTGTTATGTGATCTAATGTCTGAGGCAGATTTAATTGGCCATTATATGATCTTGTCCAAGCTAAAAGTTGTTACACTTTATTTATGTTGTCGACTACAAAAAAAATCGTAATAAGAACAATTAATTTTTTCAACCAAATCCATGTTACTGTCCGTATGACACATGGAGATAAACATGAAAACCTAAAACAAAATATCAGAAAGTAAGTTCAAAGAGAAGTAATATTGACTAAATTATTAAATTAGAACACGAAAGTCACAAGTCAGATGACAGATCCAGCATTGGAAGTTTCTTCCTATGAGAAGATAATCACATCAGGACATTATACCTCCGTATCACTTTCGAAAGTTGCGTGAGGGAAGAAAAACATGGACGAAAAAAAGGAGCTCAGGCAGGATCAGATTGGATTCCAATGACTGTACTTCTCTAATTGACTACCTGTAAGCCATTTAACCTTTCTTTTACCGTGCTGAATTAGGTAGTTTGTTTGACTACCACTAATTCAATCTATCGAATTTTCTTCGAATTTTGTCTTCATTAGTATAAAATGTGAGATCATTAGACATTTTGTCGAAGCATTGGCCAACAAGGTTGCTGATTAGGATGTAAAGCAAACTTTGAATTTTTGAACTCAGAAGATTCGTCAGACGTGTGTTGAACTCGTTGGAAGAGTTAGTACTGAAAACTCATCTCTGTCCCTCGTCAAAAGATTATTTTTCCAACATGAAAAGAGACGACATGAAATGCAGGCCCAGCATTTTAGCTAAGATTTAGATTGATTATCTGTGGTTTTCTGAATTTTACATTATGTTACTGCGACATGGAAGCCCATAAACTTAACAGTGCTTTGCAAACTTAAGCAGCAACAGTAACAGTTATAAAATAAAAAATACCAATTCAAAAGGGAAAATGCAAATATGCCCAAGTTTGGAGGTCAAATGAGTAAATTTAAAAATTGAGTGCCTTTATATTTTTAAGAATTAAATTTAAATAGAAAAATGTATAACATTATTATGGTCCAAAAAAAAAATATGAAATGTATATTATTATTATTTTTTAAAGTTATTGATAATGATTCTTTTTATGTTTATTTTTTTGATTGATGAAAAAGAATGGGGGTTTTGGAAGGATCTCAAACCTTTTACATGCAGAAATAAACTAAAAAAACATAAGCGAAATAGTCTCTCAAGAACAAAAATTACAACAAAATTGGAAGGAAATCTCTTGAAACTAAATTATTTAGAGAAGAGCCGGGAAATAGGGTAAACACTAAACATACGGAAAAGACCAAAACAAAGGTAAAATTTTCTATGGAGCACTCCCAGGACAAGAGAATAAGAATAGAGCTGACTCAGAAAAGATAAAAGATAAGCACACTCCACCCGGTCAAAGCGAGGATGTATCAACCGTCGAGTCAGCATTGAGCAAGACTTGAGGAAAGTTGTGCTTCCAAATAGTGATGTCATTTTGTGCAACCCCATGTTGGCAAGGATGTCAACCGCTTGGTTAGCCACTTGGTTACGATAAACATGTTGAAGAACAACTATGTTGACTCGTTGCATGAGACGTTTTGATTCATCAACTAAGTTTTGGGTCTTCCAACTAGTGGAGAGCTCATTTTTCATCTATTTAATTGGGATTAAAGAATCCCCTTCGATGACCAAATTGAGGCAAGTGAAATCAGCAAACAGGTTGAGGCCTTGATAGAAAGCTCTCGCCTCAACAAAATTGTTTGTTTGAAAGCCAATATTCTTAGCGAAAGCCAAAAATATTTTTTTACTATGATTACGGAAATTACCTTCAACTCCCACTTTTCCAATATTTCCTTTGATAGCCCCATCGAAGTTGAACTTGATCCATCTCGAGGGAGGCGGTTTCCAATTGATTTGAGATATGTCAAACAAAGTTCTAGTAGGCTGCCTAGGAGGAGAAAGGAGCCCGAGTGACACTAAGATACTACACTCCAAATGCGATGAAGGAGGATCAGATGGAGGTAGGAGCAAAATATTTTCAAAGGCAGAAGCTAACATGTTGTTACCAACATAGTGATGAACTCTAGAAATACCACGAAAGGTATGCAAATTTCTTTCTCTCCAAATAACCTAAAGGTAGTGTGGAAGAATGAAAGACCAAAGGGTTTTCAGGTTGTAACAAGAGAAAGGAGTGGATCACTAAAGGTAGAGATCAAGAATAGACTTAGGGTGGGTCTAGGCAACATGGAAGTTATAAAGAATGAAATGAGGAATAGAAACAAAAAATGAGTATTTTAAGAAAAGCTGATCAATAGATTCTAATTTAGACTTGCAAAGATAACAATAATTGGGAATAATTAGATCACTGGCTTGCAGATTGTCTAGAGTCAGGATTCCATTTTGGACCACCAACCAATAAAAGATAGCTATTTTAGGTGTAATATGCTTAATCCATACCTTATTTACCAAAAACCAACTGTCTAAAGGATCTTCATTTACAAAGTATGTCAAGTTAACCAAGAAGGACCCATTCTGGTTCTCTTTCCAAATCACTTTTTTTTTTTTAGCTGAGGCCATCGAGATAACACAAACCTTTAGGATGTTATTTAGAGATTCAACATCCATCCTTTGAACCCTATTTATACCTTGAAGTGGAGCGTAATTCCACACTTGTCTTTGACCATCGCTATGAAATTGAGCATCATTTTGGGATGCACATTCTGGTTGAAGGAGCCTATAGAATTCCCCCAACTAGGGTTATTCGTAAGGGGTCGGCCCAAAAATGCATTTATAAAAATTTAGCGAATCATTTTAAAAATATAGGCGAATAGTGTCCAAACGCATGTAGAAGGTTCACTATTATTAAGGGCAATATTGGAAATTTAAACTTAAAATTGTCAAATTATTATAAAATTGGGGTGAATTGACCAAAAAAAAAATTGCACCCAAAATTTTTTGGCTAATGGGCCTTGGTCAAGGGTCCCAAATATTAGCCAATTCTAAATTTTAATAATCCTAATTTTAGCCAATTTGTCCATAAATAACCGCTATGCATGACCCTCCAGTCCCAACGATGGTGGTCATAGTAGTAGCATATGTTAGTTTGTGAAAATTATTAACATGATGGTAAATATTCAAACAAAGGATTGGTATGAACATTCCTAGGAGGGATGGTTAGAGGAGGAGGCATCCCACCTCTTTTGAGTTAGGATTTTTCTTCCATAGTCATAACCAAAGCCTCCTTATGGTGTTTCATAAAATCCCATATATGATCGATTGATGAGAAAGTGAAGCCTTAATTAAGCCCCTCAAAAGGATCAAAGTCATTACCCATTTCTACATGTACTTTCTCTTTCACATCTAGATTGGGATTCTTCCTATCAAATTTATCATCTTCTTAAAGAACCTAATCATATTCTAAAAGATTTCACCTACTCCTAAGGTTGCAAGCCATTAGGAGGAAGAGAAAGGATAGAGGAAAAACATAGCAAAAGACACACAAGAAGACTTTTAATATGTTTTTAATGTTTTCTAATTTTAAGCAAACAAATTTAGTGGTCTTGTTTAAAATTTTTAAAAGAAAAAATAGAAAGAAGCTTCCTATCTTAGCCACTAAAATGTGCTTTCATGTCAAGTTTACCAAATATGTAGAGAGAGAACATAATTTTTTTTATATATAAAAGTAATAGTTGTTACCAATATAAAAATAAAATTAATATAACAATACATCTAGACTTAAATAAAAACTAAAAAAACAAAATTAAGTATACAATTATTTGTTTCATATTATCTAATGTTTGACAACCTAAAAATCTTTATGTTTCACCGAAACAGTGCTTTTGTTTTTTAATTTTAATTTTTGTAAATTTCATAAATAAATTAGATATGGTCTTCGATTGGATATATCTGGATTCCACCAACAAAAAGATAGCGATAGTATTAAATAAAAGACCCACTTAGCTAAGCACAATATAATACAAATCCTAACAACGCACATGTCATAGCCTAACCTATAGCTAATAAATCAAGTGTTTAATTGAACATTCTTTTTCTCTAAACAGTTTGTGAGCTGGTTGACTGATACATCATGTGAAGGCTGATGTACCTGAGGTTGGTCTTGTTATGTGATCTAATGTCTGAGGCAGATTTAATTGGTCATTATATGATCTTGTCTAAGCTAAAAGTTGTTACACTTTATTTATGTTGTCGACTAAAAAAATATATATATATAATAAGAAAAATTAAAATTTTCAACCAAATCCATGTTACTGTCAATATGATACATGGAGATAAATATGAAAATCTAAAACAAAATATCAGAAAGTACGTTCAAAGAGAAGTAATATTGACTAAATTATTAAATTAGAACACGAAAGTCACAAGTCAGATGACAGATCCAGCATTGGAAGTTTCTTCCTATGAGAAGATAATTACATCAGGACATTATACATCCGTATCACTTTCGTATCACTTTCGAAAGTTACGTGAGGGAAGAAAAACATGGACGAAAAAAAGGAGCTCAGGCAGGATCAGATTGGATTCCAATGACTGTACGTCTCTAATTGACTACCTGTAAGCCATTTAACCTTTCTTTTACCGTGCTGAATTAGGTAGTTTGTTTGACTACCACTAATTCAATCTATCGAATTTTCTTCGAATTTTGTCTTCATTAGTATAAAATGTGAGATCATTAGACGTTTTGTCGAAGCATTGGCCAACAAGGTTGCTGATTAGGATGTAAAGCAAACTTTGAATTTTTGAACTCAGAAGATTCGTCAGACATGTTTTGAACTCGTTGGAAGAGTTAGTACTGAAAAGTCATCTCTGTCGCTCGTCAAAAGATTATTTTTCCAACATGAAAAGAGACGACATGAAATGCATGATGAGCGTTTTAGCGGAGATTTACATTTATTAACTGTTGTTTTCTGAAATTTACATTATGTTACTGCGACATGGAAGCACATAAACTTAACAGTGCTTTGCAAACTTAAGCAGCAACAGTAACAGTTATAAAATAAAAAATACCAATTCAAAAGGGAAAATGCAAATATGCCTAAGTTTGGAGGTCAAATGAGTAAATTTAAAAATTGAGTGCCTTTATATTTTTAAGAATTAAATTTAAATAGAAAAATGTATAACATACGTAAAGTGAGAGTTTAGAATTAGAGTCACAGATGAAACAGGTCAAAAAATGTGAAATGTATATTATTATTATTTTTTAAAGTTATTGATGATGGTTTTTTTTTGTGTTTATTTTTTTTTATTGGTGGAAAAGAAGGGATTTTGGAAGGATCTCAAACCTTTTACACACATAAAGAAATTAAAAAAACATAAGCGAAATAGTCTCCCAAGAACAAGAATTACAACAAAATTGGGAGGAAATCTCCTAAAACTAAACAAAATAGAGAAGAGCCCGGAAATAGGGCAAACACTAAACATATGGAAAAGACCAAAACAGAGACAAAAATTGCTATGGGGCACCTCCCACGACAAGAGAATAAGCATAGAGTTGATTCATAAAAGATAAAAGATAAGTACCCTCCACCCGGTCAAAGAGAGGATGTATCAACCGTCGAGTCAGCATTGACCAAGACTTGAGGAAATTTGTGCTTTCAAATAGTGATGTCATTTTGTGCAACCCCATGTTGGCAAGGTTGTCAGCCGCCTGGTTATCCTCACAATAAACATGTTGAAGAACAACTCTGTTGAATCGTTGCATGAGACGTTTTGATTCATCAACTAAGTTTTGGCTCTTCCAACTAGTGGAGAGCTCATTTTTCATCTACTTAATTGGGATTAAAGAATCCCCTTAGATGACCAAATTGAGGCAAGTAAAATCAGCAAACAGGTTGAGGCCTTGATAGAGAACTCTCACCTTAGCAAAATTGTTTGTTTGAAAGCCAATATTCTTAGTGAAAGCTAGAAATATTTTGTATGTAAAAGACAGAAGCTAACACTCTGTTACCAACATAGTGATGGACTGTAGAAAATGCCACGAAAGGTATGCAAATTCCTTCCTCTCCAAATAAGCTAAACGTAGTGGGGAAGAATGAAAGACCAGAGGGTTTTCAAGCTATAACAAGAGAAAGGAGAGGGCCACTAAAGGCAAAGATCAAGAATAGACTTAGGGTGGGTCTAGGCAACATGGAAAGTATAAAGAATGAAATGAGGAATAGAAAGAGAAAATGGGTATTTCAAGAAAAAGTGATCAATAGATTCTAATTTAGACTTGCAAATATAACAATAATTGGGAATAATTATATCCCTGGCTTGTAGATTTTCTAGAGTCAGGATTCTGTTTTGGGCCACCAACCAGTAAAAGATAGTTATTTTAGGTGTAATATGCTTAATCCATACCTTATTTACTGAAAACCAACTGTATAAAGGGTCTTCATTTACAAAGTATGTCAACTTAAACAAGAAGGACCCATTCTGGTTCTCTTTCCAAATCACTTTTTTTTCAAATGAGACCATCGGGATAACACAAATCTTCAAGATGTTATTTAGATATTCAACATACATCCTTTGAACCCTATTTAGACCTTGAAGTGGAGCATAATTCCACACTCGTCTTTGACCATCGCTATGAAATTGAGCATAATTTTGGGATGCACTACTGGTTGAAGGAGCCTATAGAATTCCCCCCGGGCCCCAACGGTGGTGGTCATAGTAGTAGCATATGTTAGTTTATGAAAGGTTTTAACATGATGGTAAAGATTCAAACAAAGGATTGGTATGAACATTTCTAGGAGAGATGATTGGAGGAGGAGGCATCCCAGCCCTTTTGAGTTGGGCTTCTTCTTCCATAGTCTTAACCAAATCCTCCTTATGGTGTTTCATGAAAGCCCATATATGATTGATTGATGAGAAAGTGAAGCCTCCATTAAGCCCCTCAAAAAGATCAAAGTCATTACCCATTTCTATATGTACTTTCTCTTTCACTTCTAGATTGGGGTTCTCCCTATCAATTTGATCATCTTGTTAAAGAACCTAATCATATTCTAAAATCTTTCACTTACTCCTAAGGTTGAGAGCCATTAGGAGGAAGAGAAAGGATAGAGGAAAAAACTAGAAAAAGACACACAAGAAGACTTTTAATATGTTTTTAATGTTTTCTAATTCTAAGAAAACAAATTTAGTGTTCTACCTTAAAATTTTTAAAAGAAAAAAAAAGGAAGAGGCTTCCTATCTTGGCCACTAAGACATGCTTTCATGTCAAGTTTACCAAATATGTAGAGGGAAAAATACCCTATCATGTATGATTCTCGACTAGATCAAATGGGAGCCGAGGTGGCCACGAGGGTGTGTTATATTCTTTATACTCTAGGGCTTGGGGATCGAATGGTTCACTAGGAATATTTTAAGAACTCACCCCAATTTTGGGATGGAGATATTTGATGTGTATATTGAACAAAAACCTATGTTTGGCCTTTCTAAAATCTAAGCTATGGAATGAAAAACAATGCAAAACAAACAAATATGTAAGAAGACAAGAAACTAACCCTTGAAAGATTCTTGATTTTCAGTGATTACTAAATCCTAAGTTGCAATAAAATAGATCTTTCTCTTTTGATCAAGGATTTCATAGAATGCACAAATAGAGTTAACCCTAGGATGAAAACTGTATGCTTTTATTATTTTAAATACCTATAAATAAAAGTCAAATATATTTTTCCTTTTATGATAAAATCTAAGACAAAGGAACAAAGACACTCAATAAACAACCTAAATATCTACTAGAGCTCTTACCTAATCCGATGGTTGATCCTAGCATTAACACACATCCATAATATCTAAACAACTTCAAACCTATGAAGCAACTTACAAAACCCTCAAAAATATGATCAGTATTTGGGAGCCTACTTAGGCCACTAAATGACTAAGAGTGGAGGTGCAACAGTCAAGCCCCCATGGTCCTTTTAGCTGACCATTTAAAAAAAAAATTATCTTTGACCTTTGAAACAAGAAAAAGAAATATGAAATGGACATGTAACAACTAAATGAAATAAAAAAAAATGCAAGTACCATAAAGCTAAAATGCAAGCAATGAACTAGGGTTTTGGAAAGCAAAACTTTACCCCTAAGCCCTAGTTGACCAAATTCATGCCCAGTAATGAGGGGGCATGAAACTGGATTAAAAAATTCACACCCTATATGTATGGGGCATGAATCTTATTCAGATGCACTTTTCAAGTCCCAAAATACTAAAAAACATGATCCAAAACAACGAAAAATAGATTTATCATCTAATAATGCAAGCAAAGAACTTGGTTAGTTGATGGAGAAATAATCAATGAGAAGATGAAGGAAGCATACCAAGATGGTATACCTCTCCAATCATCAAGACTCCTCCACTTGATCCCAAAGGGTAGCCAACAATAAAGCATAAAACAACAAAATAATAATCCCACACTAGAAGAACACTTGTTAGCATAAGCAATGAGCAAGTCAAGATTAGGATTCTCAAGAGGATTTATTCTCTCTAGGAAAAAGAGGGAATCCAATCCCCTATTTATAATAGGTTTGGAGGGCTAAAGGGTAGGAAAATAAAAGTTCACCATAGGCAAGGGCCAACATGAAAATGGACCTATGAGAGAAGGGATTTCTGAGAGAAAAATCCCTAGAATACCAAATTCGCACCCAGTAATTACATGACATGAATTTGGCAAGGTAAATTTGTGCACTGTATGGACTGGATATGAATTTGGTAAGGCTAGGAAAAAAGGACAAAGGAAGGGGGTAAAAATGTACCAAATTTATACTTGGTAAGTTCATGTGGCTTCCTAAGGATCTAAGGAAATATTGACTCATTTATATGGGTCAATTTTCATGTCTACACCAATTTTGTGAAAATTGGATATGATTTGATATAGTTTTCTAAATGTCAAATTTGATGGTGTCTTTCCCCTCAAAATTGGGTACAAAAGGGTATTTTGGCCAAATTGGTCAAAAATACAATGACAATATGTTGGGTGGCTGATTTATGGGGTAAAATTGGATGCCTACACTAGCTATTTAATACTTTTGGATCCCTAGAGCCATCAAAAATCTCGATTTCACATTTGTATTGGGGATGAGTGCTTATTTTGATATTTGGGTAGACATGAATATTATGGACCTTATCCACAAAATTGCTAACTATGTTAGATATTGCTAATAGTTGTTCTACCAAATTGGTAGTCATGGTTTGACTAGAGTATGCTAGGAAAGGTTTTTGACTAGATATGTTTTTATGAGTGTTGGGTATTATAAAGAATGAACTCCAAACTACAATAATAATTTTTTTGCACCATAGGGTAGAATAAGTCTTTACAAAACTAAAAAATTTTGTTACCATCGGATTGGGCTTGAAAAATGCTTTTCAATGAATATAAAAATGCCTATACTTAACAATCAAATGATGCCTCGTAATGTGAGAAAAACAAAGTCTTGTCAACCAAAATGAAAGGTGAGAGAAGGTGCTTTTGCCAAATGGAATATTCTCACAATATTATTCAAAATATTCTAGTATTGTAATATATGACATGATCCACCTTTGTTTCAATAGTTGCTTATGCATCTAAATAGATGACATACAAGGGCATTATGATGCCCACCCACAATTCATGTGGGATAAGTGAATTAAATATTCTCTAGTATATAATATCTATCTATATATAAATTATAATATGCATCTTGTCATTTCACTTACAATCAATATCAATAAAATAAAATATATATGGCTTTAAGCATCTCCCCTATGCTCCATATGGGATTATAAAAATGAAATTTAATATTAATGTGGAAGTGGCTTCCTTAAGATGAGGGCCATTATGACACATGAAGTAACTTCCTATGTTACTCACCATAGGCCACTATAGTTTCTTGACCATGAGTAGAGGTTGCAAGATATGACACTCACACTCGAATTGATGATACAATGTTCTGATCAATGCCTTATGTTAAAAAGCTTGTGTTCTTTCAAATACCTACAAATAAAACCATTGCATATGCTATAGATAATCTACATTAAAAGGTGTCCAAGGAATCTCTACATTTGCAATCTTGGGATATGTAGCATGGCATCTAGATGAGAATGGGCATGCATCAAAAGTGAAATATGCAACAACAATAAAATAATTAAATTGAAGGATTTCATAGAGGTGGATTTAAACTAGAGAACCAATGGTAAATATGTATTCACACCTAAGATATAATGATAATGTCAGGCCTAACAATATCATAATGTGTAGCTATAGGTGAAAAGTGGATACACACCCAAAGGACATGTTAGAAAATTTCATATGACATGCTAGAAAAGGTAGATATTAGGAATCAGGGCATGCTTAATGGTGTGGATAAATAGATGTTGACACACTAATTTTGCACATACGAGGTGTATGAAATTGATGATAATGGTCTTGAAGCTCCACCAACAAGGGGAGTCACAAAGTGCAATTTATGACAAGGAAATTCTAAATGATAACATGAGATCTAAATGCACCTAAGAAAATGTTGATGCTACCTTCACAATACTACATGATGACATCATAGGAAGCAGGGAGAAAAATGCATGTAGTGAGTGCATAGAAAAGTTATGCTTGATATCATGACATAATGCTTTTGATAGGAATGATTATTGAATTGAATGATTAGGTTTCTAAAGCTTCCATTTGATTCCTATCAAGACTCGTATATGTGTCATGAATCCATATTAAATATCACATGTAATTGATGTTGTCATGGAATAAAGAATATAAATCCAAGTTGTTGAAAAATAAATTTTGGACCATTGTAGAATGTTTTTATTTCTAAGAAATATGTATTCATCGTTGCATAGGACATAATGCATGCAAAATGATTTACCAATCAACACAAAATATGCCATGACGTCAGATGGTTCTAAGAAGATTTTCATAGTGTGAGTAAGGGTTTCAGTTATGAAACATGGCTAGACCAATGTGGTTAGAAAAGAAGAGAGAATGTGAAAATAAAATAGTGTGAAAATAGATACAACCAAAATATCTTTCAATCAAAGACTTAACATACCCAAATAACAACATAAACACCCAACAGAAGGGCCAAAAATAGCAACCCAAGCCTTCTAATTAGAATTGGACTATGATACTAGCTAATATGGGATTTTAAAATCTAAATCTACATTGTATTTCCATGGAGTGATATTGCATATTTATAGGCATTACAAACAACCTTTACAAACCATATGCAGTCAACAAGTACATCAAATGAGAAAGCTACCACCTTTTTAGAAGCAACTAGGAGGATATAGAATGGTGGCTTACAAAACATGTGCTTGCTAGTTGACTATATGCTCATATTAAATTATTACATTATATTTATTACTTTTATATATGGTGTTCCACATTAGTACATATACACAACTTAACAATAGTTCCTACGTTCTATATTTTCATGGTTTTAAGAAGAAAGATGAAATCATAAGTTAAAATAATGGTAAAATTAATCCATTATCCTTCTATGCAATCTTATAACTTATAAGGAACTCTAAAAGCACTAGAATCAAACTCTTGTATGTAATTAATGATGTATTTCTATGATAAGGACTATCATAGACAATAAATGTACATTGTATAGTCATCATCCACTTGGCATGCTTAGTATCATCCACTTGGCATTACATGGTTGTCATCCACTAATTATCGATATTTAATGTATACATGGTTTTGGGGCTCATGGTTTTACCCAAAACCATGGTTTTGTAATGCCAAGTAGATAATCCTAAGCATGCCAAATGGACAATGACTATACAATATACATTTTTTTGTCTATGATAGTCCTTATCATTTCTTCCCACTATAGCTACATTTGATTCTAATGTGTATAAACGATGAGGAGAAAGAACATAATACGAATGATAAGGACTATCATAGAAAATAAATGTACATTGTATAGTCATCGTCCACTTGGCATTACATGGTTGTCATCCACTAATTATCAACATTTAATGTATACATGGTTTTGGGGCTCATGGTTTTTCCCAAAAACCATGGTTTTGTAATGGGCTCTAGTGCCTATAAATATGTTATATTTTGCAATAAAAAATAGATCAGTATTTTCTATTTCTTCACATGATTATGTTTTTATAACATGGAAAAAACTACATATGTTGTTGGGAAAGTATTTTTTCTTTTTCTTTTGCATAGAATCTTACTATATTTTCATAACTTAGTGTTTTAACTCTAAATTTTCTTTAACTAATTATTCTAGCATAGTGTTTATATCCTAGAACCTAGGATAAAGGATTGATGGTGTTATGAATTGAGGTTTTAAACTCACTAAAGGAAGATGTTGGGCATTTGGATGGGTTGATCTAAAAGGTACAACCATATTGTTAGCTAAAGAATTGTTTAGAAAGGGATTAGTAGAAGGAATATTGATAGAAATTGGAATTTGTGAAGAAGGCATGTTGATAAAATGATTAGAAGATATTAAATTAGAAGGATTAGGTATACTAGAAAAGATATCTATATTTTTAACCTATGGAATACCAGAAGGTTGAGAGATAGGATGATTTAGTCTAAATAGTTCTATGTTGAGATGCATAGATCCCTAAATTTTAGAAGAGGATGGAACACTAGGAAATCTTCCTTCTATGGTTATGGTGATGATAGGGGGATTGGAACCTATTCCATTTAAATTATAAGGATTTATATCTATGTACAAAGACATATGGAAATGGTCCCTTTGAGAGCTCATGAAATTAGATCTAGGTTGTTGTAAAATATCTAGGAGGGACTCCTCCATAGAAAAAGTGATCAGGGGCTCTTTATCAACTATTAAGATTTTCTATATGACTTATCTATTCCCTCTTAGGAAAGTAGCCAAGTGGTCCATATATTTAAAGGTCAATTCCCCTTGTTCATTATGAATAGGCAAAATTTTTCTAAAGGGAGTATTTTCTTATTTCTATTCCTCTTCATATATTGGGTTTTCAATTATATTTTGTTTCTCTAGCAACTCAAGGAAGGCATATAGATCTTGTGCCATTTGTCACATAATATTCTGAATGAAGTAACGCGGTTCAACCATGGTCAAGGATAAAGGAGATTCATTTTATTCAATTTTTTATTTCTAGAGTTTTTTAGATAAGAAAGAGAATATGTTTTATAAACCTTATATCCCCTTTGAAAAGTAACTTGCCTTATGAATCCAATTAGCCTACCTTAATATACTATCCAAGAGATAAATTCCAAGGTTTGTACATTGATTTACTCAAGGGGTTGTTATCCTTCCCATAGTAGGACTAAAAAATTGGTTACATTCTTATTATTTTAATTTAATATGATTTACACTAGGTAAACACATTAGGTGATCTTAATTAAAGTGTAGTTAAATTTATCTTTATTAAGGTATAGGCTTGGTGGAAAGGAAGGGTAGGTATCCATGTGGTGTTTCATGTTGAGTTCACAAAATATGTGGGGGTGCAAAAGGGGATCCCAAGAGGCACTAGCCTTCATAGTTTCTCTTTCCTTGAGGTTAGACCCATATGTATATGAAAGGGTGTTGTTGCCAACCCATTGTTCGATTTGATTTTTTATCTTTCATGAGGAAAATTTGTAGGTTCACCAAGGGTAGTTTATCTATTCTTCTAAATATGGTTTGATGAGTTTCTTCTTAAGTGCATAGGGATTTTTTTCTAGCATAATGTCTAAATTCAATTATGCTAAATGAAATGCAAGTGAACATAAAATGCATCAAATAGTTCTATATGCAATTTATATTTTCTTGCACTATTTTCAAAATACTTCAAAAATTATAAAAGGCTATTGTTTTTCAAAATACAAAGAATATGCATGCAAACACAATCTGTCACAATGTAAAAAATATAAATATAAATTAGGTTCAAATGCCTAAGCAAAACGATGAAAAACTAAATAATAAATTATAAAAGGATTTCTTTGATTTTATTTAAGTATTAATAATTTTTGAAAAGAACATGCTACTAGAACCAAGCAAGGTGCATCACATAGATATGCATTTAGACAAAATCTAACCTATATATGACTCATCAAGGAAATACAATTTTTAATTTTCCTTTAAGCAATGGTGGAAGAGAGATGCAACAAATACAAGTTTAACCTAAATGCAAAACTATATGCATTTTGAATTTAATGTCCAAATAAAATAAGTCATATTTCCTTGATATGAATTTATTAAAAATCACAATTTTTTGCTTTGATATCCTTTTAATGTGTTATAAAAAACATAGAGCAAACACAGTTAAGAATTACAACATATAAGAAAAATTAAGGAACAATATAACTCAAGCATTTTGTGAGAAAACTTGTTCACATATGGGGCTCCAATTTTCTTCTTTCATGACAAGTCCCCCTCTCTTTTGTCCTACAAATATACAAAAATCCACCCAAAATCTACAAAACAGAAAAATAATACCTGCAACTATAAAGAAACAACAAATATTGAACCAATGGGTTTGGGGCTTGTCCATCCAATCTAGAATAAAAAACTAACTTGATCCAAATATCAAGACCCAAATTTACCACTTAAGGTTTTAAAATAAATAAGATCCTAATTACCTAAATATGAAATATTATAATTGAAAATGTAAAACAAGAAGACAAATCTCAACTTTTGATCTATAGTTGTTGAAGCTCGTAACATTTGTGGCATTATCATAATACAAGAATACCTCCAAAATCCTCCTACAAATATATCTAGGAATATTGGTAAATCTCTTCCTCCCTAAAGAAATATAAATTCTATTACATGCTACTCAAAATTATGTTAGCAATTTAACTACCACAACTGTTGACTATTGTTGATTATTGGTGTGTAACCTATTTGGGACCTCAAGTTTCCTTTATGTAGAAGATAATTTATTTTGAAATCTCCACTAGGGGTGCATAGGAGGAAGATTTAATGCATGCATTCCCAAGGAGGCGAGGTATCTAGTTTAGCTCAATTGAAATCTAATTGGGAGGTCGATTGAGAAGTGAACTACCTAAAATTGATAGTTGCATAGACTAATTAGAGGTGGATTTATGAATCAACTTCATCTAATTAGTAGTTTCAATGGCTTATGATAGTTTTATTTATGATTTAACTACCCCTAATTAGTAGTTCAAGTAGGTTGCACCATTTTTGAGCTAGTTAGACATGGAGATTGTGGAACTAGTGGTGACTACGATTTGCACTAACAAAACTAGAGCTCTATACATGATTTGAATATTCACCATGGTCTTACAAATCTATCATGAAAAATTTGTTATAGACCCACAAATTAGCCATAGATGCCAAACATGGTCATGTCTATACATGTTGGGAATATATTTCTAGGATATTTCTAATGGTACTAAATTTATGAAATTTGGATTTTTTATATGCTCTAATTTTGTGAAGGTCAAATTCATTGGGGTTAAATTCACTATAAGAGATAAAATTCACCCTAAAGTGCCAAATTTTCTTTAATGGTAAAATATGATCATGTTCATACTTATTCAAAATTATTTTTTTAGGGTTTTCCAATGGTACCAAATTTTTAAAGTTTGGAGTGTGAAGGTCAAAGTTGATAGGTCGAATTTGCCATGTGAGGTGAAGTTCAGCCTAAGATGTCAAATTTTCCCCAAGGTATCAAATTTTTACAAAGGTTAAATATGGTCATATTCATACTTATTGGAAAGATTATTTTAAGAGCTTTCCACTAATACAAATTTGTAAAATTTGGAGTTGATTTGATTTAGTTTTTTAAGGTCAAATTTTATGGGTTGAATCCACCGTGATAGGTCAAATTCACCCTAAGATGTCAAATTATCCCCAAGGTTCAAATATGGTTGTGTTTATATATGCCAAAAAGATATATTTGTGAGATTTTCAATGATACTAGTTTTGTGAAAATTAGATATGATTTGATACAATTTTATAAATATCAAATTTGATGGTGTCTTTCACCTTGAAATTGGATATAAAAGGGTGTTTTTATCAAATTGGTCAAAAATATGATGAATGACATGTTGGGTGGCCAATTTATGGGATAAAATTGGGTGTCTACATTAGCTATTTAATACATTGAGATCCTTAGAACCATCATGAATCTTGACTTCACAATTGGCTTGAGGATGAGTGCTTATTTTGATATTTGGATGGACATGAATATTATTGACATTGTCCTCTATATTTTTAACTATCGTAGATGTTACTGCTATTTGTTCTACCAAATTGGTAGCCATGGTTTTATGAGTATGCTATGCAATATTTTTTACTAGATTTATGTTTATGAGTTTTGGGTACTATAAAAAATACACTCCAAACTACAACACGAATTTTGTTGCACCATAGGGTAAAAGAAATATTTACAAATATAAAAAAATATGTTACCATTGGATTGGGATTGAAAAATGTTTTTTAATGAATATAAACATAACTATATTTAGCAAGCAAATGATGCCTCATAATGTGAGAAAAACAAAGGCTTACCAAACAAAACAAAAGGTGAGAGAAGATGCTTCATCCAAATGGAATATTCCTGCGATATACTTTGAAATATAATAGTGTTGTAAAATATTACATGAGCCACCTTTGTTCCAATAGTTGCTTATGCATCTAAATAGATGACATAAAAGGGCATTATGATGCCTACCCATCATTCATGTGGGATAAATTACTTAAATATTCTTTGGTACATAATATATATATATATATATATATATATATATATATATATATATATATATATATATATATATATGTGTGTGTGTGTGTGTGTGTGTGTGTGTGTATAATATTATATGCATATTTGTTAGAGTTAGAATATATTACATAATTTGGATCATGTAAATGTACCACCTTTGGTACATAGAGTAGAGATTACTTTAGGGGGAATTTAGCTACTTACTTCAAGAAATGTAATAAATGCACAAGTGTCAATGTGCATGTTGTAATGTGTAAGGTGTCCACTTGTACAGATAGGTAGAGTGTTAGTGGAGGAATCTATTTTCCTATATAAAGTATCTCATAGTGATAAATCATAAGATGCAACATATAGATATCAAGAACATTGTAGTAAAGAGTATTAGATATTAGTAGAGTTCCTGTATGGAGCACAATGTAGTTATTTAGCTTAAATTAATAGAGTGATCATATCCTCCATATGACATTGTATTTTTACCACTTTCTATTTATAGTATATTTTTGTCATATTGAAGAATCACTTTCTTTCATCTTATCAGGACTTGTGTTAGATCTCTTCCACTACATATATCCTCAAAAGCTAAAAGTGGTATCATATCCATGGTGAATTGAGATAGTAATAGGAGGGCCTACATACATCATAGTTCCTCTTTGGACTTTTGGAAACTGGACTCACCAATGTGCACTGCCACTTGCAAAATTTGTCATAAAAGAAGTCCACTAGGTCAATAGGAATAGGGAGAGAATCACAAGTGAGTACAGAAATAAAATCTTAGATACATAAATTTTGAGATTACATCTGGCTAGAGTCTTTCCATAGAGTTGTAAAAAAATGCGTGAAGACTAAGATTTAGCATTCATACAACTAGATTGATAAATCAACTAGTGAAGATTATTATCTCTAGATTTATAAGTTCTTCTATTCTAGTTTCTAATAACTTGTTTTAGGAAAAGAAGATTTAGGAAAAATATTGGGAAGCTTCCTATAATAGAGTAGGAAGAATATCTTATTAAAATAATTCCAACACTTGCAACAATAAGGAATAATACTGAATATTTCAAAGACTTTGAAAAAGGTCCCATTACAAGAGTTGCAATCCTACAATGTGCAGAAGTGAAGATAGTAGCCTTATAGCATACTCAAGGAAGAAGAGACTCTAGAAGACAAGTTGAGGAGGATATAGAAGATTGATAATCTCTGCTCAAGATCAATACCTATATAGTTTTGAATAATTATAGACTATAGAAGACTATAAGAAGAATATGACTATAGAAGACTAGAAGAAGAATATGACTATAGAAGACTAGAAGAAGAAAATGCTAGAGAATCCTTGATCTAGAAAAGAAGGCCATAGAAGCCTTAATTTTGAAGAAAAATTTAGAAAAGAATTTTTGATTCAGAAGATAAAGTTCTTGATTTAGAAGAACTAGAAGACTCTATAGAAGAGTGTTTGAAGAAGACTCCAGAGAAGAGTCCAAGAAATAGGAGATTGATGATCTCCATCAAAGCATGCAAATTATAAATAAAAGAGAAAGGACCAATGAAGTCATATTCCAAAATCCATAAGTAGTAGAATTAGAGATCCAAGAAGAAGATCTCATCACCAACACTTCTAGAAGTAGAAGGTTGAAGAAAATATATCAGTTAGAAGACCAAAGAAGTTGCAATATATAATACCTAGGATATATCTCAAGTAGAAAAAGAAGAAGACTTGGAGAGACTTATTGTAGAGCTCATAAAAGTATAATTAAAAGAGTTCCTAGGATAACTCATTGGATAAATCCACTATCAGGGATAAAGCTCTTGATAGTGAAGGACTTGGTACAATTATCATCATCCGACAATAAGCCCAAGAGAAGAAAAATTTGGAAATAAGTGCCAAATGTAGGAGAAGAATATAGTGAAGACCTTAAGACATTCATAATATTGAGAAGAAGATCCTATTTGAAGTCAGAATATTGAATGTGGATTTATATAGAAGTATCCTACCAAATCTAGGATATTTAGAGATTACCTATCATAGCAAGAAGGCACAAGTTCAGAGAAAGGAGTTATCTAAATCTACAATAGAAGGTAAAATATCACTAGAAGGATCAAGCCACCAAACGTAAGGCTCAAGATGGAAAGTTCAAGACCATAGTTTAGTGAAGCATGAAGCTATTCTAGATAGCCAACAAGAAGATACGAATTCATCCACTATAAGGCAACAACTTAGTGAAAAAAACACCAAGATCTACATCTACTACAGAAGCCATTAAAGGTAAGAAACTAGGGTGAAATTAGTTGAACTTAAATTAGGATTCATTATCAAATTCCATTAAGAACCATATTTGGATTAAAGTTGCAAGAAGAATGGCTCATATTATTGTCTTCTAGAAAGTGTAAAAAGAAGAATTCATTTTAAGATATATTTGCACATTAATAGGAGTTGGATATTTTTGAAAGAAATAAAATTATTATCTACATATTATCTATCTAGAAATCAAGAAGACTATATCCTACAATATTGATTTCCATGAAAATTGTAGAATATTCATTAAGGGTTATATACATATTATTCTTAATAATTGCAAAATATTATTGAGTGTATTAGAATTCATTATGAGATTTTATTATCATTAAAAGTGCATTATTAATATATTAAGCACTATACTATTTTATCTTTAAGTAGTTACTCTCAAGAAATTCATTTTGAATAACATGTGCTTATACTGAGAGGGTGGGTGAACAATATAAGATAAATCATTTTGCTTTTTAATCCAAATAATAGCATCAACAATATTCAAGAATTAAACATCACACAAAGCATCACACACATGAGAGACATGATTTTACGTGGTTCACCCAATGTGGGCTACTCCATGAAGAAAATATTTCTTATAATTTTTTCTCAAGTAAATTCTCCTGGGAATCCTTTCCCTACAATGTTTATGGACCTCTATCTAAAGGAGACACCAATACCCTTGATCACGTTAGTGGATCTCTATCCATAGAAGACACCAATTTCCTAACTCTGCTCTGGCTGGTGATCCTTTAGAAGACCTCTACCTCCACTTCCATTAGAAAATAGAAATATATCCATATAAGACACCTATCCTCCCTACTATAGCTGGATATATCTATCCTCAACTCTATCACCTCCAAAAGATCTGTCTAAAATCTATACTAAACATAGTCCTTCGATCTAGCATAAATCTATTATCAATCTTTGTCTCTGATCTGGCATAAATATGTCCTCAAATATACACCAAAATATGTCCTCAAGCCTTAACTCAAAGATTGAATCAATTTCAAATCATATTTGCTAGATCTACCCCAAAACTTAACTCAAGGTTTGAACAAATCAATCAATCAACTCTGCTCTCAAGCCTTCTCAAAGACTTGTCTTAAATCTTCCTTGTAATCTTCCATTAAATCTCACACCAATATGCCCTCAAGTCCTCTCTAGAACTTTTCCAATCTGCTCAATAAGTTCTCACAAGAACATATCCACATCTTCTCTCAATATGTATTGTAAGCTTCCACAAAAGCTTTCCCAAATATGTCCACAAGTCTTCTCAAAGGCTTGCCTCAAATTTGCTCAACAAGTGCATACTAGAACTTGTCCAATATCATAGAAACATAAAGAGAATTGTTAGAGACTCAATATATTTTACACTCATCAATACTCAATATATTTCTCAAATCAATTTAGAATATAGAATAGTCTATTTTATAGAACTTGAACAATCACTTCACACATCCAATTAACTAGGCTCAACCAACTCTACTCACTAATCACTCAATGAAACAATTCTTGCTTACAATCCCTAGTCCAAGCATATGAAACTTCACTCAAAATGTTTCCAACAATGCTTATCAACCAATATCACATAACAATGATACTCATGTTATTTTCAAACCCTAGTTCAAGTTCTTCACACAACCAATGGCTTCAAAAACAATGCTTATAAAACAAGGTTTTAACAACTCTTTATTCCATAAAACCTTGAAGCATTAACTCAACACACTCAATAATGAGACCTACTTAAGTCCTTTTCACTCCAAACTTGTTTTCTAGAAAACCAACCAATCATCTCAACTATGGAAGAATATGCCCATACCTTTTTGTTGATGATGAAGGAACCTCAAAAATTTTCCACAACCACAAATACTTCTTTTTCAAGCTCAAAGAAGTTATAAGATGATAAACTCTCTCAAATATACAATGTAAATATCAAAAATTACATACACCTTATTACTCCATCTTAAAGAAATCATCCATCAACAATAATTGACCAAACACACCTTATTCTTCTTAATATTGCAATAATTGATTAAGTCACTTTACCAAATATATACAATAAATCAAATTTTGAATTCCCTAAGGTAAAATAAATGTTACCCTAGTAAATTTCCATTTACCACTTAGGTAAATATCATAACCAATTTACTCCTTATCTCTCCCTAGCCTTAGCAAAGCAAAGAATAATTTTTATTTCTATTCACAACCCTTATCTCTCCACAACTTTAGTAACTTAATTAAAAATTAAATAAAAAATATAAAAACCTTTTCATATCTCCCGCTTCACGTTTCGTGGGTTTTGATCTTGCAATCTCTCCATTTATAGAACCTTGGTCGTGGCTTGCTAGCCATGTGATCCAAGCGCTCACGTGCCCACTAAAAGCGTAGAAGGAACTTTAATATTTTTCCAAATCCTTTAGAGCCCTTGGCTCCCTTCTCCTCTTGCCATGTAGCGTGTTCGATGTGTTCCTTTCTCACTGAATGCATGAGCCTTTTGTTCGCTTCTCCTTGGCACTTTCTCCATGAATATTAGCATGATTTTTGGTGTGGAAATAATCAAAGGAAATTTGAATGCTTGGTTTTGAACTTAGGCAAAGGTTTAAATACCTTTTGTCTTCCAAATATTGCACGTTAGCGGTGTATTAAACTTGGACGTCAACGCATTTATAATATGCATAATTAATTTATAAATAATTTAAATTCTAATTAGAATTTAAATTTTATAAATTGACTTTGTAACCTTTGGCTTTATAAAAGTTAAAGCCTCCTTGGGGGTTAAATAAAAACTTTTTGTTGCTCATAATGATTTAATAAAAAATCATTTTGCCACCATGGTTGTAATAAAAATCCTTTATTTTTACCTCACATAATATAAAAATAATATTATGACATATTTTCAATCAACCTCTCAAATTATTCCTTTTGACCTTTTGACATCAACTATAGCTTATTCCTTGACATCAATGACAACTTCATTCCTTGACATCAATGACAACTTTGACTCAAAATTTCCAACAAGTTTGTGTTGTTAATGGCACAAAACTAGCACAAAAATTTGTAGCACTACATGGCCAAAGGAAGCCCCCAATAAAAGTAAAAAGGTGGATAAGGAAGCCATTATTAATATCCTTTAAGGAAGACTCAAATCGAGACTTTGTGAGTCTTAAGATTCAAGGAGAATATAAGGATTTCATTTAAGTGCAGAGTGCAGAAATCCTTACTTCAAAAATAATATCTCATTAGCTTGGATTAACTATCATTAAAATATCAAAGGAAGCAGATTAAAATAGGCAAGAAAGATTTCATAAAAAGGCCCTTTGTAAAGGGTGTAAATCTAACTATTACAAAGCACATATTTTATTCCTTTGAAAGGATAAAAGTAATGTATATGTCATATTTTGTAGTTTTAAGGGTAGAGTTCAAGCAAGATGAACGAGACACTGAAGAGCTCACACATATAAGAATCAAGGTGTTTAAAAATACCATTTCTCCAAGTCCAATCTAGCCCTAGAAGAAAGTGTATCACCTGCAACATTGGAACTATTATAAGAAGCCATTACCATCCAAGTCTACATAGAGAAAAGAGAAACATACAGAGGGAGATCATCTACGTAGAAGAAGTGCTATCAAATCCAAGAAAAAATGCTAGCAAACAACTATTATAAAAGACATACAAACAACATATTACAAGCATAAATATACAAAGGAAGAAGTGCTATACCCAAGATTTCTACTTGGGTAAAATGATCACCATTTAAGAGCACAAGAATCTGCCATAGGATTGCCATTGAGAGTGCCATAGAATAAAGAAGCAATACAATTGGTTCCATCCATTATCCTCATCAAGATAGTGTGCAAATAGAGAAGAGAGAATGCTTATGTTTCAAGAAACATAGCTTACCAATGCACATTCAAATATATAGGTAAACATATGGCATCAACATCCATTGTTGGAGAGTTAGAAGAAAGGTTTACATACACAAGCTGTGAGTGCCACTTGGCACAAGAGCTCTAAGTATCCAATGTTCCTAAAAAATCCAATGCTCACCCAGGAGGATTTACAAGTCTTTGGGAGGTTACCACCAAAATCATCATTGCATACATTGGAATATCAATGCCTACTAAGTAACTCTCAAGTGACACTTGTTTGAAAGTCATAAGGAAGCAGTCATATTTAAGTCATCCATATTGAAAAAGAAAAAGTGTTGAAGGTCAAAGAGAAGACTAGCATTGAATGGTGTGAAGCATATTCAGAATAAGAAGGCTAATTCAAGCTTGTGCGCCATTCGAATGAGAAAGCCAATATTTAAGAAGTTGTCATAAGATCAAAAAATATGCCTTATCCAATCAAAAATCTAGTGTCTCATTCATGGAAGGAATACATCATAAAACTAGCTATACCAATGTTCAATTAATAGAGGATAAGAGTGAGCATGTTTTAAAGGAATACCAGTTTTGATTACAGAGAAAATAAGAGATAAATAAGGGAAAATTCAGTGCCATTCAAATAAGGCATTGACTACCATTTCAAAGGATTCAAATCTACAACCTCATAGCATGAAGGCAAAGGGATACGAAGGTAAATCCTATACTATTTATTTCTTGCTATAGACTAAGGATATATTGGGGTTCTAAGGGCACATTATATTTAATATTGTATTTCATTCACTTAGAATTAGTAATATATTAAGCAAGCATATTTCAAAATACTTATATTTGCAAATAATAAAGTAGGAGGAATAAGGATTTCAACTTGGAAATTAAGAATCCTATTATTGCAAATATTATATTGTTTTCTAATATTCCATATTAGGGAGTTATAAGGAATACTACATCAAAGTAGGTAATTAAAATTTAGAAATATTAAATATTAAATATTAAAGGCTATAAAGGAGGTCTATTAAGGAAACTAAAGAGTTGGAAATAAATTGGCATAGTTGTACCAAAACATATTAAAGGGATAAAATAAATCCAACCAATAGAACCTCATCAAATAAGAAAGTGCTTAATTTTAATAGGAGCAATAAGGTGTAATAGAAGTTGACTTTTTCTATTTAAAAAATATTACAAAATAAACCCAAAATTGAATTACTATCCTCAAAATTGAATTATCTATCATATAGCATATCCAAAAAAACTAGGGAGTCATAAGGTATTCTACAAAACATGATAATAATATCATTCATTAAAAATTATCAAGTACTTAATCCATTTGGCAATCACAAGTTATGTACAAATCCTACAAGGATTATATTAAATCCAATCTCTTAAACTAGGGAGACATAAGAATTGCATAATCAAACATTAGATACTTTATTCATATGATGTCAAATATATATAACACATGGTGAAAACGGTTGATATGTCATTGAATCATTTCAACGGATCTAACTCCTAGTGTGTAGCAAAATATGAATAATATAATGTAATATCTAAGATATATGATGATCTAATATAACATCCCCCCCTTATTACATTATTTTAAAATACAAAGAGCATTGTGAAACAATTCAAATTTGACACGTGCAAGTGTCTTGGTGAAAATATATGCAACCTGCTCATCAAGGGGAATGTATTGGAGTTGTATGTGGTTCTTTGGAACTTCATATTGAATGAAATAACATTGAGTGTCAATGTATTTTGTATGCTCACAAAATACTAGATTCTTGACAAGATTTAAAACACCTTGATTATCGCAAAACAAGTGAAATGGAATATTCTTGGGAAGACCTATGTTTGTAAGAATGCGACTTAACCATATCATCTTGTATACTATTCCACGTGCTGTGTGATATTCTGCCTCTGTAGAAGATAAAGCAACCACCTACTCCTTCTTACTATGCCAAGAGACAGGTCCAAATCTAAGATGGAAAATGTATCCAGAAGTTGATTTTCAATCATCAATGGATCTGACATAGTTTGAGTCTGTGTATCTTTGTAAGAAGAATTTGGCATTCTTCTTGTACTCTCAGCCATATTCTGTACTGCCATGGACATAATGAATAACCCATTTTTCTGCTTTCCAATGACTCACCTTAGGGTCCTGCATGAACCTTGAAAGATAACACACAACAAAACTAAGATCCGGCTTGGTATTTTTCAGATATATGAGACTCCCAATCATTTGGTGATAGAGAGTACCATCTATTTGTGGATATTTATCATGTCACTATAACTTAATCCCTGGCTCCATTGGAGTCACTTTAGGCTTGCAATCAGTCATGCAATATTTTTCAATCAATGTCTTGGCATACTTATGCTTTGTGACTCTGATATGATGATTTTTATGAGTCACTTCTAAACCAATAAAATAGTGAAAGAAGTCCTAGATCTATCATCTCAAATGATTGTTTCAAGTCATTTTTCAATGTATCTATCATGTTCTCTAAACTTCTAGCGATGATCATATCATCCACATAGAGTACTAAAATCACTATGTCAGAACCATTGTTCTTGATATAGAGTAGCATCTAAAGGACTTCTTTTAAAACCATGCTACAATAGGTGACTATCCATTTTGATGTACCAATATCGTGGAGCTTGTTTTAACCCATACAAGGATTTAACCAACTTGCAAACTTTCTGTTCTTGGCCTTCAACCATAAATACTTTTGATTGGGTCATTTACACTTCTTTCTTGTAGGTCACCATTTAATAAAGCACTTTTGACATTCATATAATGTAAATTCCACCTAAATTGAGTTGTCATCACACAAAGAACATGAATGGTAGTCATTATGGCTATGAGTGCAAAATTTTCCTCATAGTCAACGTATTCTTTCTATGCATAGCCCTTTGCAACAAGGCGGGCCTTATGATTATAAATCATTCCATATACTTTATACTTCACTTTGTATACCCATTTTCATCCAATGGGATTCTTTCCTGAAGGCAGATTAAATAGCTTCCATGTATTATTTTTCATGAAAGATGTATGTTCATCATCCATAGAAACCTTCAACTGAGGCTCACTAAGGGCATATTGAACTGTTGTGGGTTCATTCTCATCCAATGTAGACATATAAACCATTTTATCATCCATATCTATTTATCTGTATTCCTCTGCATCTATAAATAGTTCATCAAACTATTGGCAAAGCTTGTCAACCTCTAAAGTTGATACCTCTACTCACATCTACTGAGTCATACTACGATTACAAGGGTGATCTAGAGTTAGATCTGGAAGTGAATTCAACTTTGAATCTCTCAATGTGTTAGTATACTATTTTGGAACCTTCTTTTGTGGGGGTGGAGTCTCTTTCTTAGGCTCCTCTTCATCTAGGTATACAGTTTTAGATGTGTTATCTGATGTGATAGCTTCATCAAATATCATGTCTCAACTGGTGTGTTTTTTCTTGGTCTTGGTATCTATCAACCTATATCCATTTGAATGCTCATCATAACCAATAAAAATACACTACAAGGTTTTCTCATCTAACTTCTTCCTCTTATGTTTTGGAATGTGCATGAATGCTTTACATCCAAAAACCCTTAGATGAGAAATGGAGGGTTTCCTACCACTCCATACTTCTTGTGGAGTCATACCTTGTAGAGCTTTTGTGGGTGCTCTATTTAGGAGTTACATTGTTGTATTCACTGCTTTTTGAAGAACACAAGCTTATACTGAGAGGGGGGGTGAATATTATAAGACCACTTTTTACTTTTGCTTCAAAATAGCTTTCAAATCAGTATTATGTAGTGTATAGATAGCTGTTATTAAAAGCAGTAATCAAAGCAATGCACAAAAAACCATCCATAAAATAGACACAACAATTTACGTGGTTCACCCAATACGGGCTACTCCACGGATAAAATTTCTCTCTAAATTTTATCAACTCACAATCTGGGAATACCTTTCCCGATTACAATATTTATGGGCATCAACCCAAAGGAGATACCTTCCCCTAACTCTGCTCTTTAGTGGTGATCCTCTAGAAGACCTCTACCTCCTTCGCCCTTAGCAAGTGGAACTCTATCCACGTAAGACACCTGTCTTCCCTGCTCTGGCTGGAGATCTCTGTCCTCAACTCTATCATAGCAAAGCTGGTCCTCGAATCTACACCAAAAACAGTCCTTCGGTCTGGCACAAGTTTGTCCTCTTCCTCTTTCTCTGGTCTGTACCAAACATAGTCCTTCAGTCTGGCACAAGTCTGTCTTCAAATTATTTTTTGTTATGTTATAGCAGCACTCGATCGAACATCAACTTATGCACCTCTGTGCAATCACAACACAGTCTTCGCATGCTCTGCTTCTTGACGATCGAACTTCTCCCCCACACTCTATCTGTGATTATCACTCTTCGAATGCACACTTCGATCGATTCTACACGACTGCTCTTTGCACATTGCAGACTTAACTTGCACAATTTCAATACACATTCAATAATTTTAAACTGGAAACAACCCTCCTTTTATAGAAAAAATTTCAATATCAAAACACTCAATCTTGGTCGACTGTAACTCTATACTCCGTCGGCTGCACAACCCTAAACATTGTTGGCTCAAAGTTAACTCTGTCGGCTTCAACCAACTCTACAACTCTCCTGTAGCTTCTGCCACAAAACTATAACATGTCATGATATCGTGACATTTTTATAGTCGTACACTTTCGTTTGGCTATTGTCACGATATCGTGACACTTTTGCTTTTGTTTGCCTTGACAACGTCCTTGTCGTGAAATCGTGACACTTCTGACTTTTGCTGACATCATCTTCACTCTTGTCGTGAAATCATGACACTTTAGTCTTCATTGCCTTCTTCTCTACTTTTATCGTGAAATCATGACACATCTACTTCTGCTGACGTCATCTTCAACTCTGTCGTGAAATTGTGACCCTTTTGACTTCATGGCCTTCTTCTTTGCTTGCACTAGCGAAAACGGAACATGTCACAAAATTGTGACACTTTCACTGCCTTGAGCTTCTCTCTGCCTTACACCCGCGAAATCGAAACATGTCACAAAATTGTGACACTTTCGCTGCCTTGAGCTTCTCTCTGCCTTATACCCGCGAAACTGGAACATGTCGCAAAATCGTGACGCTTTCGCCTTCGAGCTCTTCTTGAATTCATCATGAAATCGCAACGCTTCTTCTATTGAAGACTTGCTAACTATTTCTGTCATGAAATCGTGACACTTTCTGCATTCGCAAGCTTTCTCTTCAACCTGTTGTGAAATCGTGACACTTTCTACATCTGTACAACTTATTTGTAGCCTATCACGAAATCGTGATGCTTCTTATTTCAGACTCTTTCCCTTTAGTGCGTGTCATGAAATCGTGACAGTTCTCTCTTTGAGATTTTTAGCATGTCACAAAATCATGACAGTCCTCACCTCGACCTCTGCAACATGTCGCGAACTCGTGACATTTTTCATGTAACTTTCTCTCTCTTCTAACTTGTCGCGAAATCGCGACAGTTCACACTGCAGACTCTCTTTTCTGCATTATGTCGTGAAATCATGACACCTTTTCATCCATACAACTTTCTTGGCAATGTGTTGTGAAATTGTGACACTTTTCCTTCTCTGTCTTCCTGCACTTTCTGAGTTGCGAAAATGCGACATGTCGCGAAAACGTGACACTTTCCATCTTGCTCTCCTCCTCTGCCAACATGTCACGAAATCGCGACAGTTTTGCCAGAACTTCTCTTTCTTCCAACATGTCGCGAAATCGTGATAGTTTTGCCAAAACTTTATCTCTCCTCAAACATGTCGCGAAATCGCGATAGTTTTTCCAGCACTTTCTCTCTCCTCAAACATGTCATGAAATCGTGACAGTTTTTCCAGCCTGTTGCATACTTTTTCTTACTTGTCTTTTTCTTGATCTTTTGCAACTGGGCCACTAAGGACTTCTTGGAAACTCACTATCCATGTTGTAACCTTCATCAAAACACATTCTTTGACATCAAATCAAATCGCTTCAAGAACTTCTTGACATCAATGACAACATCTACACTTGAGTAAAGGTAATGTACCCAAGGTACCCAAAATTGCCAATAATCTCCCCCTTTGTCATTGATGGCAAAACCTTTACTGAAACACATCTTAGGAGCCAAAACTAAAACCAACTGTGCCAACAACTAAGAATCTCCTTGTTGAAGTTTTGCTCCCCCTGACTTGAAGCTTTCCTCTTCATATTGAAGCTCTCCCCCTTACTCATATCTCTCCCCCTTTGTCATCAATGGCAAAGGGTCACCTTTGGGACTCGGGACTAAGAATGAGCTTCTTAGCTTAGTCCCTTCCCCACCTCCTGATGAGGTGATTAATTTTGGGGTGGGAGTAAAACTCCCATTAGGCACTGATCATCATCAGTGTCTATAATTTCCTTGCCTGACCTTTTCTTTATCTTTTTGCCCGCATTCCTGTTTTTGTCACTGTTCTTGTTCTTGTTCTCATCCCTGTCCTTTTTCATGCCTTGATCCTTGGACCTGATCATGCCACTGTTCCTCGTTCTCGTACCTTGGAAGATCATCTTTACACTCGTCTAGCTGTGTGGCCTTCATTGTTGCACTTATAACAAGTAACATTGTTATTTCTGTTCGGCATACCTGTTCTTTGAATCCGCCTGTTATGACTAACCGTGTTCCTATAATTAGTCATGCAAAAAATTGCCTTATGCCCGAACTGTTTGCAAGAGTAGCAATACCCTTGAAAGAAATTACCATCTCTGAAACTGTCATTTATCTTCCTTACTTAAGCCATGCAATGTGCAGCCATGTGACCAAACCTGTAACACGCAAAACATCTATCGTGAAATTTTCTTTTATACGACCTCTTGGGTCTTGAAGACTTCTTCTTCGCATTCTAAATTTTGTTTTCTGTTTCTATGCATCGATCACTCACGGACTCATGTACTGAAGTACTTTCTTCATCAGAACTCTCTTCCTTTTGAAATCTCTTGCTAGATTCCCCAACCTATTTCTTGTGCGGCTCAACAAAATCGAGACCTATTTTATCTGTTGGTTTTCTTTGACTTTTGATGAGAGACTTAACCCTTTTGGAGCTATCTTGAAACCTGTACAACTTATCCTTATACTATTTAGCTTCCACTTCCAAAGAATCCATTTTCTGTTCCAACTCAATATACTCAAGAATCTTATACTCTAACTCATCCTTGCTATAGAGAAGTCAAGACTTTCTATAAGATCGTCTCTCTCCATACAACATTCATCTAACTTATCCTTGAGTCTATCATTCTTCTTTCTTTCCTTTTTCAAAACACTAAGAGCATTATTAAGTTCACTTTCAAAATATTTTATTTGTTTGCTTTCTGAATCCTCAAAGCCTTTTCCAGATTTCTTATCACTAGAGGTGCTCCCTTTTTCAAAAACCATACAAGCATCTTCTTGATAGTTTTATGAAGCATCCTTATTTATACTGGAAACCAGATCATTATTTATACAGTCATCCTCAAGGTGACCAAAATTTCCACATCTAAGACATTTCATAATAATGAATCTATGTTTTGGTTCTTCCTCTTTTTATGATATGAACAGCATCTCATTTTCCTCATTACTTGAAGAGCTTTCACTATCACTGCTAGAACACTTACTTGCTTTGTCTAGGTAGAAACTCTTCTTGTTCTTGTGTGAATACCTCTTTCCTTGATTGTTGTGATCATCTTTGTTCTTTCTATAATACCTGTGTTTTTCATAATCCTTGCTCTTAACATCCTGTTTCTCTTCATCACTTTCATTCTTGGAAACAATACAGTCAGTAGCATAATGATCAAACTTTCCACAATTGAAGCATCTTATATTTTTCATGCTTTTGTGCTTTCTAGATAACTTGCCTTTCTTGCTGTAATATGCCTCTTCATCACTAGAAGACTCATCACTCTCTTGAAGCTATTTACCCTTAGATTTCTTGGTAGCCTTGAAAGCTGCCTCTTTCTTGACATCAACCTTCACCTGAGTTCTCAACTCAAATGTTGCAAGTATTATGAAGCTCATCCTTTTTTAGCTTATCCAAATCTTTAGCTTCCTCAATAGCAAAAATCTTTTCACTAAATCTATTAGGAAGATATCTTAAGATCTTATCACAAACATCATTTTCAGCAAGCTCAAGTCCTAAGTCTTTCATGGAGTTAACAACTTCATCCATGCGAAGCATGTAATCACTAATATTTTCATCATAATTCATCTTGAGTTTTTCAAACATACCTTTGAAATGTCTCAACTTGGCCTTTCGGACATTTACATCACTTGTGTGAACCACCTACAACTATTTCCACATTTCACTAGTTATCTTGCAGTAAATTACCTTGGTAAGATTTGCCTTCTGTAAACCCTTCAGGATTGCATTCATTGCTTTTGAATTGCTGTGATATATGATCATGTATTCTTTAGTATAAGGACCATTTTTAGGAATAGTGTACCCGTCTTCATTCACTTCCCAAACCTCATTACCAAGTGCCATTAGATAAACCTTCATTCTTGCACTCCATAGACCAAAATCTGATCCATCAAGAATAGGTGCTGCATTGCCACTTGAATAATCCATTGTGTTCTTAACATGTTCTTCCTTCAAGCTGTTAAACCTTTTCGAAGGAACTCGCTCTGATACCAATTGAAGAACACAAGCTTATACTGAGAGGGGGGGTGAACAATATAAGACCACTTTTTACTTTTGCTTCAAAACATATTTCAAATCAGTATTATGTAGTGTATAGATAGTAGTTATTAAAAGCAGTAATCAAAGAAATGCACAAAACACCATCCACAAAAGAGACACAGCAATTTACATGGTTCACCCAATGTGGGCTACTCCATGGATAATTTTTTTTTCTAAATTTTATCAACTCACAATCTGGGAATACCTTTCCCGATTACAATATTTATGGGCATCAACCCAAAGGAGATACCTTCCCCTAGCTCTGCTCTTTAGTGGTGATCCTCTAGAAGACCTCTACCTCCTCTGCCCTTAGCAAGTGGAACTCTATCCACAAAAGACACCTGTCTTCCCTACTCTGGCTAGAGATCTCTATCCTCAACTCTATCATAGCAAAGCTGGTCCTCGAATCTGCACCAAACACAGTCCTTCGGTCTGGCACAAGTCTGTCCTCTTCCTCTTTCTCTGGTCTGTACCAAACACAGTCCTTCGTTCTGGCACAAGTTTGTCTTCAAATTACTTTTTGTTTTGTTACAGCAGCACTCGATCGAACATCAACTTATGCACCTTTGTGCAATCACAGCAGCATAGTCTTCGCACGCTCTGCTTCTCGACGATCAAACTTCTCCCCCGCACTCTATCTGCGAATATCACTCTTGGAACGCACACTTCGATCGATTCGACACAACTGCTCTTTATGCACCACAGAATTAACTTGCATAATTTTGATACACATTCAATAATTTCAAATTGGAAATAGCCCTCCTTTTATAGAAAAAATTTCAAGATCAAAACACTCAATCTTGGTTGGCTGTAACCCTATACTCCGTCGGCTGCACAACCCTAAACATCGTCGGCTCAAAGTTAACTCTGTCGGCTTCAACCGCCTCTATAACTCTCCTGTAGATTCTACCACAAAACTACAACATGTCACGATATCGCGACATTTTTGCATCCATACACTTTCGTTTGGGTATTGTCATGATATCGCAACACTTTTGCTTTTGTCTACCTTGACAACGTTCTTGTCACGAAATCGTGACACTTCTGACTTTTGCTGATGTCATCTTCACTCCTATCGTGAAATCGTGACACTTTAGTCTTCATTGCCTTCTTCTCTACTTTTGTCGTGAAATCGTGACACATCTGCTTTTGTTGATGTCATCTTCAACTCTGTCACGAAATCATGACCCTTTTGACTTCATGGCCTTCTTCTCTACTTACACTAGCAAAAAAGGAACATGTCATGAAATCGTGACACTTTCACTACCTTGAGCTTCTCTTTGCCTTACACCCGTGAAACTGAAACATGTCACGAAATCGTTACACTTTTGTTGCCTTGAGCTTCTCTCTGCCTTATACCCGCGAAACTGGAACATGTCTCGAAATTGCGACGCTTTCACCTTCGAGCTCTTCCTTCTTGAATTCGTTGTGAAATCATGACGCTTCTTCTGTTGAAGACTTGCTAACTATTTTTGTCATGAAATCGTGACACTTTCTGCATTTGCAAGATTTCTCTTCAACCTGTCATGAAATCGTGACACTTTCTGCATCCATACAACTTCTTTGTAGCCTGTCACGAAATTGTGACACTTCTTATTTTAGACTCTTCCCCTTTGCTGCGTGTCACGAAATCGTGACAGTTCTCTCTTCGAGATTTTTAGCATGTCATGAAATCATGACAGTCCTCACCTCGACCTCTGTAGCATGTCGCAAAATCATGACATTTTTCATGTAACTTTCTCTCTCTTCTAACTTGTCGCGAAATCATGACAGTTCACACTGCGGACTCTCTTTTCTGCATTATGTCACGAAATTGTGACACCTTTTTGTCCGTACAACTTTCCTGGCAATGTGTTGCAAAATAGCAACACTTTTCCTTCTCTGCCTTCCTGCACTTTTTGAGTCACGAAAATGTGACATGTCACGAAAACGTGACACTTTCCATCTTGCTCTCCTTCTCTACCAACATGTCGCGAAATCGTGATAGTTTTGCCAGAACTTCTCTTTCTTCCAACATGTCACAAAATCGTGATAGTTTTGCCAAAACTTTCTCTCTCCTCAAACATGTCGCAAAATCATGACAATTTTTCTAGCACTTTCTCTCTCCTCAAACATGTCGTGAAATTGCGATAGTTTTTCCAACCTACTGCATACTTTTTCTTACTTGTCTTTTTCTTGATCTTTTGCAACTGGGCCACTAAGGACTTCTTGGAAACTCACTATCCATGTTGTAACCTTCATAAAAACATATTCTTTGACATCAATTCAAATCGCTTCAAGAACTTCTTGACATCAATGACAAAATCTACACTTGAGTAAAGGCAATGTACCCAAGGTACCCAAAATTACCAACACTTTTGCCTAATACTACTGCTCAATATGTGCCCTATTAAGCATACAATGAACCATTTTCATGATGGAATGGTTCCTCCTCTCAGCAACTCCTTTTTGCTATGGAGTATAGGCTATTTTCAACTGTCTCTTAATCCCATGTGCATTGAGAAATTATGAAAATGGCTTCCTCCTATTTTCAACTTGTGGTTTATATTTTTCCTACTATAACTCATTCATAGCAATAGACATGGCTTCCTCCTATTGTTGCAACCTATATTTGAGATCTAGAAGCTCTGAATCTTTTTTTTTTTTGCCTCTTGTATTTTTTACAATTCCAATTTCATGTTCTTGATCCTTTCATCCTTCTATTACTATTCCTTTTTATATGGGCTATATCGATGATGCCTTTTAATCTGCTAACTTTGTTTTTTAGGGCATTTTGATCTAGTTTTTCTCTAGTAAGTTTGACCTCGAAGGTTTCAATTTTATTTTTAGAAACTACTAAAATTTTATCCATTTTTTGAGACTATACAAATAATGTATCTACCTCTATATGAATAGCCCAAAGAATTTCTATTTTAGATATCTTGGAGATATATCTACTATGCTCTTCTATCTGCCAGTATTTTGGTCCCATTTGGAGGACTGGTTTCTTGACTTTTGATTGAGCAATAAATTTTAATTATTTTTCTTTATTTGGGTATGTGTCATAACCCATGGTGACTACTTCTTATTCCTTTTCCAGTAGCTACTCCAACTACTCTTCATCTTCTCTCCACTTTCACTAATTTTCTTCTATGGTTTGTATGGTAGAAAAAATATTTGAAAGTGATTATTTGATAGTTATGGGGATAATCGAGGTAGCTAGAAATGCTGGTAATGGAGTGAGAGGATAAGAAATCATATATTTTATAGGAGATATACTTTCCTACAATACTTAGAGATTTTGGCTTGTGGGAGGTGGACTAAGTGATGGAGGGTGAAATGGAGAGTCTTTAAAATGAATGATTGAGCTAGTGCAGTGGATGCAAGGAATGGTGGAATGGGCAATTGAGCTAGTGGTGTATATGAAGTGGATGTTGTAATATATGGAGAGGGATGTGCTTATGACATGAGCTCTACAATATTAGGTATCACCTCTAATGATAAATGGGATTGACAAACTAGAGATTATAATTTTAGTTGATGAGGGGTTCGATGGTGAGGAAGGTTTATGAGACATTCCTTGCTCTTGCACTCCCAACTCTGGCTACTTTGTATTAATAAATTTAGTTAGTTTTACATTGATATATTTCTCCCTTGCATTTTCAACCTCTACCAACATAATTGCTACTCTGCATATTTACACATATTACTACAAATCATGTTGCTTGTGTGTCATTCATTCCTTTTCTTCTTCCACTTGTTGCCTTCCGGCTATAGTTTATTTCGTGTCTAAAATTATAGAATTTGGATGATTATTTTGTTTTCTTTTTTACTTGAAGCTTATCCTAGAGGATTTAGGTTGTGCTTCTTAAGATGCATCAGTTACTTTAGGAGTACTCGATATTCTAGCATAGATGATAGGCAGAGGTTGCAATGATTCTTCCTCTATTTCAACATCATCAATAATGAGAGGGGCTAGTAGTTGTTGTTGTAATTCTATTTTTGATTCTCCATATTCTTCATCCTCATATATTTTTTGATTTAGAACTTTTATAAATATTTCCTTCTCATGTTTCTACTTGGAACTGATGTATTTATTGTCAAAATTTTAAATGATTAACATGTCATTTTTTCATCCAAGGTGGCATTTTTTTATTAAGTTGTGCTCAAAGCATGATATCTACCATTATTATATCTTGTATTCATCTCATCCCTTGTATTCCTTCATAATTTTGATGAGGTATGGATCAATTAGTTGATATTCATTTCTTTTCAAGTGAAAAACTTGCTTGAACTCATAGCATGTTCTCCATAGCTTGAACTCATTCCTAAAATTTTTAATGTCCATGCACAACACATTCTTGAATGTAGGTGTTTTATTGTTTATATTCAATAGTATTTCAAATAGAATATCATTTGGATCATAGTGCCACATATGTGGCACCATTGGTAGCTACAATACCAAAAACTTGGCTTCCAAGTATTTATATTGTTGTAGCTCCCTCTTGGACATATTGATGCATTCAAATTTGATTGGTAGCTTAAATATTTTTTTTTTTGGCTCTTGAGCCAAGAATTTGCTCTATTACATAGACCTATCTGCAATATTATATAGTATATAAATAAGTATGAGTATTTACAAAATCCATATAGTCTGATTATGTTACCTTACTCTAGGAAGAATAAGTCCCCTTGCTCTCACTATTTTTATCTCAATATGTCTCCAATTTTTTGTGTTATGTGGGAGCATATTCCATAGATTACTATTATGGTAGGTCGCAAAAATTATTTGTTTAATTCTAGGTATGAATTTCTTTCCCTTAGAACATAGGTCTAGTCTACCACTAGATAAACTAAGCCCTTCTCATCTGTCCTTTGTAACTAAATTTTATTCTTACCCACTGAGGTCATATAGAATAGGAAGAGCCATACCAAATATTATGGGTATGTGAATACATTACAATACCCATTCTTCATTACCTTTAATTTTTTGTGTATACTTACACCCATAAATATAGTCCAATCTAGAATTATATAGGAGGAAGCTACCATTACTACTTGCCAAGCCCATACGATATGGGTATACAATTGAGTCTATATTCAAACCCAATAATATCACCAACATTAAAAAATTGGTTGTGCCTCTAAGGCAAATTATACCAACATCTTATTCATGGTCATGTATTCCTCTGGTAATTTTCTTACTATTTTGGTGAGCCATTTATTAATTGAGTCATTTTTTAAGAACTGCCTCTAGTTCTCTAAATAAAATTTCTTTGATTAGACTTCCTACGCATCTTTAACTACAAATTCTTCCATCACAAATTCTCTATTGATGGTGAATAATGGATCTGAATCCCAATTGCATACTGTCATTGTATACGAATTATAAAATTTGACACCACTTCCACAAGTTATGGGAATAGGTGTACCAGTTTGGGCATGAACCTGCTAAACCTTGAGTGCTAGCTTGATGAGTTTTAGAAAACCTTTTTCTCCTAGGTTCAGAACCTTCTCAAACATTTTTTGCTTGGATTTGATTGTGATAAAAGTATCATGAATGCCTAGTGTTCTATCTTACAAATTCTTGTTGGTATTATGTATGATGACACTTTTCTTTCCTTTGGCTATTTATTTCAATTCTACCTCAATTTCTAGCAACTATTTTATCTGGTGTATTAGAGCTCTCAACTGTAGTCTACAATCAACATTTGTGAAAGTGAGCAATTCTTTGAAGGTGGAATTCAATTTAAAATGTTTGGTTGTGGTTTTTGCTAGTTAAAAGATGTTATCCTCATGCACAGGATCATGCATACCTAGGAATATATATCTTGGTAATAGTTACCCTTTTGAGGTTTTTGACACATGTTCTTTGGAGGTATGCAACCATCAATAAAATTATTTCATATTTTGGAACTACAGGTTAGTGATGATTTGGTTCGTTATTTAAAGCACTTTATATAATAATTATTATTGATAGCTCAGTTATAGTTGCATAATTTTGTAAACCTATGTTATTTCACTAATTAAGGTAGATTTTTTTTGGGATCACCATCCACTACAACAATAGTATTGCACACCCCACTTGATAGTTATTGTAACCAATGGTAATCCAAGACTCTCTAAAAGTGGGTGGCTTGCGTATTCTAACAACCAACAACTAGCAACTACCTTGTGCAACACATTGGGAGTTTATAATCAATTGAATGATTTCTTTATTGTTGGGCTAGTGAAAATATGATAGAGAGTAGCACGATCCATTAGACAAGGCCAACAAGTGATTTTCCACATCGTGATTTAATTACAATGACGACCCTTTCATCAAATTGAAATTCTAAATGCAAGGTGGTACATTTGTCTTATTTACATATGTACATAGATAATACCACTGGTATTAGACATAATGTTCTAAATTTTGGCCATTTACAAGAATTGTAAATAGGCAACCATCCAACTAGTGCAACTCAAATACATTTAGGTCTTTCTTTTGCTTTATCAAGAATGGACTTGACCAGATTGAATAAAATTTATCATGTGAACCAAGATTTTCTCTATCAAAATCCCATATAAGAACCAGATCACCCTCATTGAATGCCTTTGACATAGCATTTTTGTCAAACTAGCATTTGATAGTTTTCTTATGGTGATAGATATTATTATATGCCCTTTTATTGCCTTTCTTCTAGCTAAATCAAATTCACCATTCTCTTTTCCACTAGTTGTAAATTCTTTAGCAAATTATCATTTATGAATTTTAGTGTTGAAATTTCATAGTTGATCAACAATAAGGCTTATTTTCCATACATAAATGCATAAGGTAATATTTTTAGATATTTCTTGACTAAATATAGTTAGCCCACAACATTTGATATAACAATAGGTGCCAACTTTTGGGATTATGCTCGATATTGCATGTGATTATTTTTAATAAGTTCTTATTGGTAGATTCTACAAGGACATTTCCTTAGGGGTAATAATTCAATGAGGTATTCCATTAGATCTCATATTTTTTGGAGAAATCTATAGAATTGACACCTATGAAGGATCTGACGTTCTCTGATATGATAGTGGCTAAAAATTTGAATCTTGTAATCAATTATTCTAAGAAATTGATCATTACATCCTAATTAGAATGCTTAGTGGCTTCAACTTCTATCTACTTGGTGAAATAATCCATCGTTGTTAGGATATATCTATATTTGGTGAAATATTTGGGGTTGATCATGCTAATAAAATCTAATCCCCATCGCTACAAGGGTTCTTTTGCAACTATTTGTTGAAGGAGCATTTTTGGATGCTTCCTTTTACCTATAAACCTATGGCATATCTCACAAGATATAGCCAATTTGAATGCATTTGATAAAATAGACAGCCAATAGTATCTGATACTCAAGATTTTTGTTATAGTAGTCTATCTAGAATAGTGATCCCTTGAGAAAAACTGTGAAACTTTGTGAGTACTTCTTTCATCCTAATTGGGTGTAAACATCTTAGTAGTACTCCATCAAAGTTTTTTTGTTATATTATACCTTTGATCATAATGTCTATCTAGCCTACAATTTTTATCTACATATTTGGGATGCTATCAAACCATCCAAACATCTTCCTAAATTGAAGTAATTTTCTAACTGTTAAATCCAAGTATCCAAATACACTTGTTCCTTCTCAAGATCGATATTTTGTTCTTCTTGATTCAACACATTGACATTTTTATAAAAATATTATGTTAAGTACTGACATAGGGATCTAAATCTTATCAATTTAGTTGGCCTAATTTTGATATCATATTTTTTAATTTTAATCACCCAACCAGCTCTTTCGTCACCTAGCTCTCCTTGAATAAAAGAATTCTAGACATCCAGATGCACGATGTATACTAAGGTCTTGCTATAGGAAATAAAATGTCTAAATTTTTCATAGAATTCATTACCACATAGACTTATTTTTCAATGAAGTTATACCTCTATTTATGATCATGAAAAATGTAATGTAGAAAAGTTATTGGTTGTTCATTATCCTCTCTTTTTTTAGAAAGTATAGTAACATAGCTTCCTTAAAATATGTAAAGAATAAAATCTTTGGAGTAGTTTGGATTGATGAGAATGAGAGCTTGAGATATTTATTCCTTAATTTTCTTAAAAGCATTATTTTAGATATCCATCCATTTGAAATCTACTTTCTAATTTATCATCTCGGTCATAGGTTTCACTATCAGAACAAAATCTAAAATGAATTTTTATATGAAATTGATTTACCCAAAAAATGACTGAAGTTATTTCTTTTTTATTGGCAAATAAAGTGCTAAAATGTATTTTACTCATTTTAGGTCAATGGCAAATTTTATTTTTGATACCACATGTCCCAAAAAATTTCCTTCATGTATTGCAAAAAATTGACTTCTTGGGATTTAATGATATCCTAGTATTTTTTGCATTTTTCAAACACCTTTCAGAGATGCTCAACATATTTTTGTTTTTCATGAGAGAAAACAATCATGTCATATAAGTAAAATATAATTATATTGTTTATCAATTCACCAAATGCTAAATCCATAGCCTTTTCAAAAGTAGCACCCACATTTGATAGACCAAAAGACATTCGTTGATGTGCAAATTTACCCCATTGGGTGGTGAATGTAGTCTTGTATTGGTCTTCATCTCTAACCCATAGCTGATTAAAACTAAAGAATCCATACAATAAAGATAACCTCTTAGACTTGGCCATAGTATGCAAGATTTGATCTATTTGTGGGAGGGGTAATGATCCTTCAAGGAAACTTGATTCAAGTTCTTGAAGTCCACACAAATATGGATGTCTCTATTTTTATTTCTTACTAAGACCAAATTGGCCACCCATGTAGAATTTTTAATGTGATATATTATCTTAGCAGTTAACAACTTTATCAACTCTTGCTTCATAAGATCCTCTATGTTAGGATTGAATGGCTGCTACTTCTATTGAAAAGGTTTATCATCTGATATAAGATCAATAGTGTGTTGGATAGTATCCTTATTATATACCTTGATATCATCATATGTTCATACTATGACATCATTAAACTCCTTGCATAAACCCAAAAAAAAATTGACCTCTTCTTCTAAAGAGTGTACACAAATTTTTATGTTCTTTCTAAGTTTAATTTGTACATCCTTATAATTTTGACTATCAACCTTAATTCTATGAGCAACCGACTAGTCACCATTATCCAATAAACTCATCAATCCTTTTTGGATGTGATTTTTCTTAAGCTTAGTTATTTCTCCTTCATCGTATTCTTCTAGCAATTGGTCACTTGCACAATTCATCCCCTAAATCAGGAAATCAATTACCTGTTCATCATTTTTGAACACTTGCCAAAAGGTGTACTTATCTACCACATAAGGCCTATACACAAGCCTCACTATTTTGGCTTTATGTATAACATTAGATACTCGACATAGGTTTTCTCCAACAAATGCTAATATATCTACATGGATGTTCTGCTCTTTGTGGATGAAATTGATATTAAGGATCTGAAATCTAGCAAATCCTATACACTATTTCTGTAGGACCTCTTAGAGTAATCTTCCACCATTAGGATATGCGCTTATTACAATATGTTAGAGCAATTTTCTATAAGGTGGTTAGGGCTATTTTAGGGTGGTTTGTTGATTTATTGGTTACAACAGTTATATGCATGTACTATATATTACCTTCATTATCAATTCATTTGTTAATGTTCATAACATTCTCACATGGAATTAGAGCGTCGCGATACTGGGTGCATTTTTTGAGGCATGAATATCTAATAGAAACCTATGACTCTATCAGTGAGATCTACATAGAAACCTATGACTCTAAAAATATTGCATGCATCTTGATCTGAACACGAATCTAGGCACATGACAGTGTAGGGCTAAGCTAGGTGCATGATATTCAGGACTTAGCATGTATTTCAAGGTAATGATCTAGATGAATATGGATGTGTGACAACTGACACATATTTTGATATAGTAGTGTGGATGAATCTGGACACAAGAAAACTGATAGTTGAATCAGGGCACAAATCTCAAGGAGTGAGACCCCTGGTCTGAGCACAAACCTTGAGGTTGAAACGTGGTAGGATTGGTTGATGTGGTGAGCACACATTTTGATATAGAAAATTTGGCAGCTAACACATCATCCTTTGTTTGATTACTAATATGGATTTTTGACTAGGTGGCTGACGTGGCATCACTAGTGGAAGCACTGACGTGGTGGGCGTTCATTGTACCATATCTATGATTGATGTGGCATATTTATGGCTGACATGATCCTTCATTTGATGTGGCTCTTGGTGATAGGCACATGACAGAGTGACAAAAGGGTCTTCAATGGTCCTAATTTACTGAAGGTAATCAATAAACAAAGGAGGTAGTTTTGTTTTTAATCCCATGCAAACACAACAACACATTGCATGTGGGATAATAATCCTCAAAAGTTTTTTTTTAAAACCTTTATCAACTGAATTGGATATAATACAAAGATGGTTCATCTTTGTTCTTGTTGGGTGCAGTAGCCCAACTAGATGGTAGGCCAGTGCTAAGTTGTAGTGCATGAGATCAAGGGTTCAAACCCTGCGCATGCCCAACAATAGTTTCTTTTTAACTATTCTTTGGCCAATGCAATAAAGAGATAGAGCTTCTCTTTTATCTTTGTCAAGAGTGCTAGCCCGAATGGCTAGTTGAACGAGCACCAAATTGTTGGCACAAGGTAGTTCGGGGGATCAAATCCTACCCGCTCCAAAACACAAATTTTTGCCATGACCAGCACCAAATTTTTCCCATCAATAATTTTTTGCTTGCAGGAACACAATTTTTTTCTAAAGAAGAGCATTTTTTGGGTATTTTTGCTAAAGGAGAGCAATTTTTTCTCACGACAGAGCATTTCCTACCAAAGAAAGAGGAGGAGCAAATTAAAAGGTATTTTTTTTAAATACTTTAAAAAGAAAATTTTTGCAACCCAAGGAGACATCATTTTTTGCAAAATTTCAAGAAACATTGTGCATTTGTTTTCTCAAAAAGGAGGGATATAACACAAGAACTTGCACATTTCATTTTTTTGCAAAATTCAAAGGGCTCTCCAAATTCCACCAAAACCTTGTTTATTTTGCAAACACAAGGGGGGGACAAAACAATATTCTTCTTTTGCAAAATTCTAACACAAGGGGGGGAATTGTGAATATCATTTTTTGCAAGCACAAAACAAAATTTCTTGCAAAAATTATTGTAAAAAGGTGCATTTTTTATTGCATTCAACACCTTAAAATTGGCATTATAGGTGCATTGTCGATGGAATACCACACCTATATTTAAAATTTGTGGTCTTTTTTATTGTATGCTGCATTTAATTTCTTGTTTTTTGCACTTACATCATAAAGTTAAAATTAAAAAGCACATAAGACCCTAAATTTTAAACCTTTTTATGCAATTTATTGTACAACAGTGTTTGGTATATACATTACCTCTGGTCCACACTTACAGGTGAAGCTGTCATGCTTGGAATACTATATCTAACACCTAATATAACTACAACAACAATGTATGAGTTATTTTTCTCTATAAATCATCAGGGAGAAATAATGAAAGCCAATTTTATTTTGATACTCACTCTATCATATACCCTAATACATTCTTATTGCTTGGCTTAATCTCCTCCAACTCATCATCCTTTTTTGAAACGGTTTTGAGGTAGGTGCCATCAATTTGAGTGAATTCCCTTTCACATACTCTTTGTAAGTATAAATAAATGGGGACCATTTTGGAGAGATAAGGAACCTTCATACTGGTCATTGCTAAAGCATAGCTATCAATATTCATAGTAGCAATTTTTTGCACTAAGGGGGGGGAAGATTATTTTCTCCCTTGAAGAATAAACTGCGTAGTGTAAGATATTTTCCATCCTCAATAAATCCATTCCTTACCACCCTGCTAGAACGTAATTATCTTTAACTGATATAGAAACATCATCAGTTGGTTTTGGGACATTTTTTTTCTTGGATCTACCCATTTAAGGTGTTTGTCTCTATCAAAAATGCACATTTTACATAAAAATTTTACAAAATTTTTGACTAAGATGTTGATTTCTACTGAAAATACACCCTTATGAGTCTCCTCCCCTTTTTGAAAAATAATCTTTGATGGAAATTTGCAAGAAGTTTGACTAAGGTGTCGGTATCTACCCTTGATCTCATGCACTACACTCTAGCATAATGTTTCATATTTTATTGCATTGTTTGTATAGCTCCACACAATCCTATTTGAAAATGTATTTTTAGTTCCAGAAGGTGCTATCAACACTATACCAGCTCCAACACCATTTTAAAATCTGGATCCATCAAAGAAGAGCTTCCACAGTTGGTATTTATAGGGAATTTGACCTACTGGGATTGAGATATTATTTTATTCTAGGTTCATGATTGAATAGGTGCCAATTATTGTTTAGTAATAGCATTGAAGTACTTCAAATAAAATTAATATTAAGTCTGGAGATCTTCTAGTACTTCTTCCATCAGATCCACTTCTTCTAACATCATGATGACTATGTTAGCTTTCTAAATTTCCTTCTTGAGCTTCTCTATATGGAACGAAGATGGTTTCTTAGAGAATATCTTGAATCTCTTGATTTTAAATTGGATTTCCATGTGAGAATAATGAAGAGATAAGTAACCACCTAATTTGGTAGTGAATTCTCTTGATAGGAACATGTTGATATATGGTTCCAAATCAACTACCACAATTTATTGGATAACAGTGATCTAAGGTAAATTATGCAGTTTCATGTGCACATATTTAATTATGCAAACTATTTTTACTGGAGTACCATCCAACTATAGTACACTAGGACTAATCCTTATATATTCCATAACCATTATCTCACAAACTACCTTAGGCATTATTGTGGTGGCTGCTCCAAATTCAATCATGAAATTATGAACTACCCATCCTTCCATTTGCAAGGACATATAAAATTATGATGGTTTGTTCGTCCATATTATTGATGTGGGATAACCTTGAGGTAAATTAAGCTCTAATGAAAGCTTCCATTGATTTTTGATTGCCTTAAATGAAGTGTGTAACAAATCAATTTTTCCTAGGATAAGGAGTGTATCATACATATTAGCTTTTGATGGAGTCTTCTTTAGTTCCTCCATGATGTTGAACCCAATAATTTCTAGATATTTTCTATGTTCCTTTGTAGGTTCATCATATTTTATTCTATATTCTTGGATTGCCTATGTCTTTTTGTGCTTGCTCAGAGATGGGTATATTATCTTATCTCTAGCTTGTTCTTGATTTTCACCCTCCTTTGTTATATTATTTGTTTTTGATCTAGATTTTGGGTTAGGGAAGCCTAGAGTAAATCCTTCTTTGGATGGTTTTTTATCTTAGAAGGTACCTTGAAAGGAACTATTGCCTTTGGATCTACTAGTAAAGGTTTATTCCCTGATTTTGTAAGGATTGATACTTGTTCAATAGATGGTATCATAAAATTATGGTCCACTTCAATCAGCATGTTTACTACTAGGCCCTTCTAAGCCCTTCCTGCCTTCTCAATGATAATTTTTGGATATGATGTTAGTGCATCATGCATGAAAATTTTCACCATAAGGATCATTGTAGGTTAAACACCAAAAGTTTGATTCAGAGTTAGAGATAGAAGGTTCACCTTTTTTATTGTTGTACATTGTACAAAGTTTTTCCATAGGCTTACTAATAGAAGTAGCTTGATACTTTGTGACAAAGGGAAATATTATTGGTTGAAAGTTTCTTTTAGCTTACCTTCTCTTCATGGTAGTAACTTTGTTAAAGAGGTTCTTCATGGTTCTGATCATTTCTTACAAAACCATTGTAGGAGGTGCTATAAGTGTTTGAGTGGTTAGTTGGACTAACCATGTTGGGAATCTTACAATAGTAGTGGTTATTTGAAAATGATTATGAGGTACAAGGGTTTGCATTTGCTACTAAGAAAATTCTAGGAATATTGGCATTACTATTTTTTATGGTAACTTTTCTATAGCAATCAAATCCTTCTCAACCTTTAGTTTCTTGAAATATCTGAGGAAATATGAACACATTGGACTGCCTTATAACCATACCTAGATTTGAGTTAAAACCCATTAGATAATAATACATGACACGTTCGCTAGTTGTTTTGAGATCTTGGGGTACTCTTATCCATGTTTGGCTAAACCTGATATTGAAATTAAATATATATTCCTATGGGTGCCTTTGTATTATAGTTAATTGTGTTAGCAGAGAGAATGGATATCCTTGCTCATTGAATTCTTCCTCCAATTTTCTAACTAGCTAGACCCAAGAAGCTATAGTTTGATCCAGCAAGGTCTTGTACCAGTATAACATATTTCCTCTCAAAGATATAACTAGCAGTATAATCATGATGTCTTCTTCCTAAATGTTATGTATGGTTGCTAATGATGCTACATCTTGATAGTGCTCATAAACTATCATTTCAGTGCCATAATATTTTGGTAGTGCTTTTAAGTTTTCTTACGGAATCCTATTCTAGATGAGCAAATTCAAGGGATGAATGTGATTCCAGGTAAGGTAATCCTAAGGTTTTTTATTTCCATCCATTCCTACTGCTATATTGAGAGGGAATGTAAGAGTATTATTTGGTGTATTTATTGGATTTTTAATGAGGATTGAATATGGGGTTGATTGAGAAGAGAGAATATGATGTATTTTAAAACTACCAAGGTGTAGTTCCAAAAACTCTATAGGTTCTTCGAATCTTCTAGTTTCTTGTCTTATGATCAGGTATATTTGAACTTAGTAGAGCAACTTGTATTTAATTATTTTCTTGAAATGGATATGAGAATATATTTGCATTTTTGTTTGAGTAGAGTCATTAAGTGATTGATATGATCTATGAGAATAAAGCATCATCGAATATTTGGTCTATCAGAATGGTGTGGGATTCAGGTCCCATTGGGCATGCTAAAAACTATGTAAATCTATGTAAGGTAAGGTTGGGCACCCATAGCCTTGAAAAACATTGAATTACCCATAATTCATGAGGCTTTAGATTAATATCTATAGAAGTATGGTTCATTTGAAGTTAAAGCTAACTATTCCTAAAATATGGCAGGGAAAGAATGCTGAAAGAAGCAAAAGAAGCTAAAGCTAGAACTTATAATGGTGCAAATTAAGGCACATCAAACTACATGAGACATAAAAGCTTATGCAATTAAAATAAATAGGTAAACTACCTAATAGACCAACCAATTTTTACCAAATTATAGAACATTCATTCATACATTATATAGCTTTTAAATTGCAAATTATAGAACCATAGAACAAACAATGAATAAAAATCTAGAAAGTAGAATTGATATCATGAGAATTCAACAAGTCATAATTAGAAATAAGCAATCCATACATACATGTCCTACAAAAAGGTGAACAAAAGGTCAAAAAATAATATCTTTGTATTTCTTAATGTGCAAAATTCTTCATTCATAAACATTATAAAAGCCTAATATTCAACCCTTTTACATACTACATTCTAGTATTTATAGCCTTCTACAATGTATTCAATTATCCAGGCATCATTGTTTTAGAGATGTATTTTTGTTATGTCAAAAGATTTGCTAGTTTGTTAAACTTATTGGAGGTATGCTTGCTCTAATCTCCTAGTCATGGCTTATTTACTGGGTTGAAACTTATTGGCCATGTTGGTTGCATCTGGTTCATTGATTCATTTTACTAAATTTTTAGTTGAGCTACCCTAACATTTTCATGATGGCCTTGATAGAGGTTTTGTAATTAAAATTTTCTTACAAGTGATATTGCTCTGATGAAAATTTAGTACTCTGACGAGCTTCAATTGGATACAGGAGTTCCAACGTATCTATGACTTAGCCATTTTTTCTCATCTTCAATCTCAAATTCTAACACTATGATATATATTTGGTACCCCTATGGACCTCAATCTATTATAAATATTCTGACAACCTTATGACTTAGTCATTTTTTCTTGTTTTGGTATTTGGCTGTGCGATGGATATTTGGTACCCTAATGGGCTCTAGGTAGGTATAGGAGTTCTGAAAGATTTGGTACTTAGCTATTTTTGCTCATTTTCAACCTCCAACACTATGATGGATATTTGGTACCTCGATGAGACCCAACATAGTACAAATATTCTGATGGATTTGGGACTTAGTCATTTTTACCTATTTTGATCTCCAGTTACACAATGGTCTCTTGGTACATTGATGGGCCCTAACAAAGTATAAGAGTTTTGGATAGACTTAGTCTTTTTTTCTCATCGATATCTTTCAGCTTCTCCTAAATTTTTTATTTCACATTTTACCAAAGTGCATATGGGTTATGCTCAGAAATAACCACAGTTAGATGTTGCAAGTGGAGGGGTATGGTTGACCCCTAATTCATGAGATAAAAATGGGTTTGTGGAATTGGTATTTGGTATGGGTATTGTAATACTAGGGGATGTTGTTGAAAAAGGCATGCCCATAATGGGTATACCTATAAATATGGTTAAAGGATTAGTGGAGTCAATCGGATGTGCGATAACCACATTAAGGCTAGAAAAGTTGTTTTGATTTTCATTTATTTTTGTGATAGTATATTGACAATTATAATGTTCAAGGTTATCATGAGGTGTAGAATATTATTTCCTATTTTTTTTATTCAATTTATTCCCTTATAACATCTAATAATATACATTTAGTCCTTTTGATATAATCTCTAAAGTGAAATATTTCAATAAGGTGTTCTTATTTCCTATTCCAATGATGTGGCAAAGTGTTTTCTATTTGGTCCTCATGTTAATGTGTATTGAACTAATAGGATGAAGATGTTAAAACCTTGCATTGGATATTGTATGGATGTTGAGCCACGTTTACAAAGTACTTATAGCAAAGAAGAGAAGATGTTTTGAAATCCTTATGTTACCTTGGAAAACAACCCTTATTATGACTTGGGATAGCCCACTATAATATAATAGCCAAGAGAGATTGCTCCTCCAAGGTTCATAGGTCATTTTACTCAAGGGGTCATTATCCTTCCCCTAGTAGGACTAATAATTTGGTTATGTTCTTGTTATCTTTGTTTAATGTGATTTATGCTATGCAAACAAAATTAGATGATCTTGTTTAAATTTAAGAACTTTTTATCATATTAAGGCAAGGCAATGTTCACGTTAGGTTTACTAAAATATTGATTCAAAAATGTTAACTGTGTGTGGGGATGATTTAGTTGGACCCCTACTTCTCTACTTGAGGACCCCTTTCTAAAGGAGGCCTCAAAAATGTCGGAATTTTCAATGTGAGTAGGCTCTACTTCGTGTATAAAACAAGGTGACTATGTGTGTTATGTCGATGTTATTATTGTATCATGTTTAATGGGTTTATTAAACAAACACCTAAATTTTTGGATTGCTAATCTAACTCTTTATGAATCCTTGATAAGATAAAGTTTATTTAAACTTAAATAAATATCATTTTAAATGTATTCTAAGTATAAGTACACAAAATGCAATAATGCAAGGGCTAACCTAGTATGCTCTTTTGTTTCAAATGATGTCTTATACTAAATATATTTTTATTTTAATGGAAACAAGATAAATGTACAAAAAATAAGCTAACCTAGAATGCAAGCTCTATGATTTTAGATTTTTTCCAAAGTGTGTTTTGAAAGAAAATAATCTATTCTAAAGATCCTTTTTTTGCCAAAGTAAATGTGATTTTAAACATGCAATTTATCATAAAATAAAGACTTGCAAACTGGAAATAGTAAATTTATAACAAGTTTAGAGGTGCCAAGTGGTAGAGTTACCTGAGTTATTGCTTGATAAAATTCAACAATGTTTGTAAAATTTGCCACCGGTGTTTTTGACACTAAATAGATTCCTTGAAAACCCATAAAAAGAGATAAGAAAAATTAGGGTTTTTAATTTTAGGGATTTGTTTGAATGCAAATGTGATAGTTTATCTTCCTAGCTAATCAAACCCCCTATTAAATCAAATTTGAGTATAATTTGACCTCCTTTTGGAATGTATGCAAACCCTATCAAATTATTGAATGAGCAGTAAATTCATCAGTGGTATTTTTGATAGACAGTGAAATTTTTACATTGTGTATCTCTAGAGATTCAAATTCACCAATGATTGTAGGTAGTGGCAAATTTTCTCTAAGACAATGTTGACACAGTTTTGGATCAAAATTTAGGGTTGTCTTGGATCAATTTGGCATGAAAATAGGGAGAGGGCATGTAATTATAGATTCTTATGGTCTTTAACTATGATTTTCAAGAGCTTTAATATAATAATTTTCAAATTTAATAAAAATTACAAAGAAGGATGAAGGAGATGGACAATAAGGTTTTGAACCTTTGTTGAGGATAGAAGCTACAATAGAGACCTCAATTATCTCTTATATGAGATAAGGAATAGAGGGGACTTGCATATGAATGAGAAATGAAAAGAAAATACAAATAATGCTTTCTTGATATGAAAAACATGAAATGACTAGTTAATCTAGATTGCATATAAAATAAGTAACATGAGTATGAAATGGAATTAAAGATGTAAGTATGTGAACCTCAAAGTAAGGTAGAAATGAGCATAAAACTAAGCTACACAAAGTTTAATCCTACAAATGAAGGTAACTTAGAAATAATAGAGATAAATACCTACAAGATAAGAGAGATTAACTATTGATATGCATGGATGCAATAAGTAAATAAGTCTAATATGTAATAATTAAAAATTCTTATGAAATAAATAAAACTTGTTGTAGATGAAATAAATGAGTGCAAATAAGCTTGAAATAACCTACAAATATGTGTTAAGAATGCAAAATAAGCAATACGATAGAAATTAATAGCTATAAACATGAAATTCAAGTTAGCATGGCCAAAAATGAAATATAAAAATGCATGAATTAAAGGAAAGAGAAGCTAACAATTATACAACATAGAAAGAGCTCATCCTTGCCTCAAGATGCTCTTCTTATCCCAAAGTATTTTATGAAGATGCTAAAATGAGAGCATGAGAAAATGCAAATGAGGAAGAGAAGGAAAGAATTTTAGTAGAGTATTTCTAGGTCAAAATTACTTATCGAATGCTTGCCTTAAGGGCTGCATTTATAGATTTTTGAATGAGGGATTGAGAGGAAAAATGTGTTGGGATGCTCTTAGTTTTTATTTTAAAATTTGCAAGCCATGTTTGTTTTTGGAGCATGCAAGGTTAGAGGAAGTACTGGGACAAATAAATCCACATACCTCTAGCTTGTATTTGAATATTCTGACCATTTTGGGAAATTTACAACTATGTGTCAAAATTACCACTAACATTGTTGACATTGATTGGTGATTTTTACCAATGATCAGTTTGACTAGTTTGGGGGTTGAAAATCATCCTTTTGCAAAAACACCATTGAGTGTCAAATTTTCCACTAGCATTTTTGAAAATGAGTGGAGATTTTGATAGAGGTTGAGGATGATGCCCAAATTGTTAGGTTTGATTTGATTGATTATCTATTAATGTTTGGTGTGATGTTTGATGTATTTTAATTTGATAGTGTGTCAAAATTAGGTGTCTACACTTATTATCATCAAGAATTTAGCTTTAAGAAAGTCAAGTGTCCATGTCTAGAATCCAACTTTTGAGAACTTCAAGATCTCTAGACCCATCATAGATTTTAACCTCACATTTAATATGATAAAGGGTGTTTGCAATGTGGACCTTAGGTTATGGATGATGGGATTGCATATTATTAATATTATCAGTAAAATTACTAACAATATTAGCTAGGTCCATTATTTTTTTGTTTGCCAATCATCCATAGCTTGTATAGTGATCTCATAGGGGAGTGTTTTATGAAATTGTCAAGTATACCACTACTTAAGTTTAGGAGTGTTGGGTACAACTAAAAATATAGTTCTTTTTATAATAGATAATTTGAGGCACAATTAAATATACCAAATAATTATAAAAGTGAAATGTTCTATGTCTAATTGATCAAGCTTGAAACAAGATTTCCAACAAGTATAAATAAGAGTATACTAAAGGAAAAACAAGTGCCTCAAAATTTGAAGATTATGGAGTCTCTGCAAGTAGAAAATGTTACATAAAATATACAAAATTTCTCTTATGGGGAGAATATTCTCAAAATATACTCCAAAAATTAAAGGACCTACTAATAGGACAAATTAGATACTAAAAGATAAAACAATTTTTAATTTATATTTTATACCTTTAATTTCATATGATTTTGTATGGAAACCTTCGAGGAGAAAAAGAAGCCTCCTCCTTTTGCAACCTCAAGTGATGGGGCAAAGGTATGGCCTCCAATAATCACCAACTGATGTAACCTACAAAAGACCAAGCTCTAACTACTGAGAAAGCATAAAACTTGAATGGCTAACCAATTGACATCATTTTTATTAATACATCGACTAGTTGAGTGTTCTATGACTTCAAAATATTTTCATTAAAAGATAACCACCACAATTTTGGTTGTTTCAACTAATAAATGGATATGAATTCTCCAAATACTACGATGAGCTAGAAATTAGTTTCAAATGTGGCTCAAAAATTCAAGTGACTAACACTATTTAGACAAGAGGATGTGCCATGTGTATAGTATCAGTCCTCCAAAGATGCCCTGATATATCTTAGACCTTCTAGCATTATAACAAACTATAAGTGGTATGTTGACATCATGAGTTAATATTTGTAACTCGTATGGTAAGCTGACATACAAATAAATTTAACATGTGGTTTATGACTAACTCTCACAACAAGCTTAAATAAACTTGTATCTTCAAATCATACACATTTATTTTTGGGGTGCAAGTTATGAAATAATTTCACATCTTCAATTTCAACAAACTTCAATGAATAAAGATGACTTTATATTGATGCATCAATATCTCCAAATAAATGCTAGCCTAATTGGTTTTATGATCTTTGTCAAATATTTGTGTTATTAACAAGATGGTTCATAAACAAATTTGTGTCTTTAAGGGCACATATCCAAGCTAGAAAAATAGCTTCAATATCTCATTTTCACTGCAGCTATTTTCTCCAAATACTTAACATCACTCGTATGTTTGTTTTGACACATCAATATCTTCCAATGTGTGATGTGTTATTTCATAATGATAATAGGCATCCCCAATATATCCTATTTTAGACACATAACTTAGATTTCAAATGGTATAATATCTAGCAATTCTTTATCAAATTTCCACAACTTACTAAACACAATTCACTAAAATTACAATCTTCTTCATCTCTATGGCCATGACAAGCTCATACAAGTCAATTTTTTAGACAAATAAAATCTCCAAATACAAGAATTCAAATGATGATGTAAACACACACAAACTACAAATATGTTCTTCAATTACAATAGAACATAAGTCTATGTAGTATCAATATGATAGCATTCTCAAGCTATTATTAAAAGGATTTAGAGTAATCATAGACTATATAGATAATGTAAGGCTCAAGGCTAACCTAATACAATAAGACAAAGATAACTTAGTCATAGACTAGGTAGACAAAACCATGATGACACGGTCTAAACCAAGCAAAACAAATTCATCCACCAATTCTAGGACCAACTAGCAAGAGGTTTCTCATTCCCTTTCTAAACTGGACTAGCCTAGGGGAAGAGGATACTCTCACCCAATCCAGCTTATCAATTTGATATGAAACTAATGAGGATTTACACAATGGATATAACAATCTTAGCAAAATTTAAACTAATTGATTTAATTATCAAAGTGGCTATAAATATCCATATTACATGCACAGGAATCAGAAACCAGGCCTTCCAACTAGAAGGATAATATGCATTCTTAGTCCACATACAAAATAAAAGTTTAGAAATTCTCCACATAAGCTGATTACATTACCAGCTATAGGAAAGGCCACAGATAATCTACAAACTATTAGTGGCCATTCATATATTAAATATGTGGTCATTTACAAAAAAGGTGGTCTTTTATTATATTATAAAAGTTGCCATATATATTTTATATAATTTAATATCTATTTTATTATTTATTATAATATATTATTTCCTTATCACTAGTAGTTACTCAAATAGTTTGACAACCATTATCAATAATATTTTATTTAATTGATAGATTCTCTCCCATCATACTTGTTGGGTAAGAGAAAATGTTTATGAGCGAAAGCTCGTGAACATTTTTCAAAATCTATAATTGAGATGCCATGCTTAGAAATCTCAAAAGATTTCATTTATTTTTTTATTTTAGATACTTGGTTCTTCCATTTAATAAAATACTCATAATACACTTGGCATCATGTCTTCTTGGATGCTCTAGAGTCTATCACAACCTCTATTTCATCTTGCTCCCTTTTTTGCAACTATGCTATCCATTTTATTTCATTGGAAAATAAATTTTAATAACTTTAGTATTAATTTCAAATTTTTTATAATAGAGATGCAAATCTAACACATTAAAAACTGGTAATATATCTACTCCTTCTAGGAGTTCAATTTCATTGGCATTCACTATAAAAAAAAATTGGGTGAATTTTTGGTTGTATCCACCCACATGAATATTTTTGAGTAAATAAGATGATTAATAGCTATGAAATATAATTTTTGGGAGGCCATGCATATAAATTAGTATATAATAAATGACAAAAACTTCTCACTTCTCCATCCAAGAAAGCGAGAGGGTTAAATATTACAAAAAGGTGGCTAAAAGTCAGGTTTGTCAGATAAACACGAAACCATAGATTCTACATAGGGACCAAAAATCCACCATGAAAATACTTGGTATAGAAACGGGTAGTTGATAGACTTATACTGGACCCAAAAACCCACCAAGAAGGAATGATAAAGGCACTTGGTATTAAAGCAAATGAAGGATAGTAGAAAGGGAAAATTTTACTAATGGGTTAATATCAGGATACATATGAATACCAAAAACTATCACAAGAGCATGCAAAATATGGTCAAGTATTGCACTTAGCAAGGAAATGGGAAACCATAAATTCTACATGGGTCTTGAAAGTCCACCATGAAATATCTTCGTAGAGAATTTGACAACCACTAGAATTTAGATGGAATCCAAAACCCATTGATACTAAAGACTCTTGATAGATCCCAAAACCCCGTCCACACCCAAAAAATTACACAAGTCCTAAAAACCTATCACAAGGGATAAGGGATGTGAGCCTAGTGGATTTTTGGGTCATTGTTAGATTTTGGATGAATCCCAAAAGTTTGTTAATGCTAGAATTTGTATCCCTCACAAAAGCATAAGTATTCCATAAAAAATAAAAGAATCATGGGCTTAAGCATGAAAGTGTACAACAAGTAACTAGCAAGTAGAAGCCTGAGATTTGTCTAATAGGAAATGGATGAAAATACAAGGTCACAAGAGTAGTCAATATCAAAACTTAGCTTACATGTGTTAAAAACCCATTAATTTCAAGCACATGCAAAAAAAAATCATGGAAAAATAGAATTTTTAGATGAGTAAGTGAAATCAAATGTTCAGATGCATCTAGCAAGGTCCACTCCCACCTGATAGCAGCCTTTGACTGCAAAGTGTAGGATGACAAAGAGAATACATAGCCTAGCCACTCCCTTAACATAAAAACATTCCATGAACAACCATCATGACTTTTTGTAATAAAATTAATTGTAAAAGCCATATATACTAGAATATAAGGCATTCAAATGGTTGACTCTTTAGATTTTACAATTTACATGTAAAGCTTTTGCTATTCAAGAAATACAAAGTGGATTACTATTTGACCTCCATGTTGTCTCATGTAGATATGTGTGAATATTTATTTGCTTATTTATATTAAAATGGGTGAATGATTCAATTTTATTTCTACAATATGGATTTTGTGTGTTTCATTCTCCGGTTTTGGAATTCACTTTCAAACATAAGTGATAAATTATTGAATGATAATAGATTGGTTGGTCTGTTAGGTATCTCTCTAGCTTCTTATGATAGTTTTAGTTGAAAGATGCATGTGTTTTGATGTGGCTAAATTTTTACCCTCATGATTTATATATTTAGTTATATTTCCTTATTTCAACATCCTTTTCATCCCCCATTAATTTTTAGCAGTTAGCTAGGACCCCCCAAAGGAATCAGTCTCCTTCAAAGATTTACCAAAAATATCATGGCTCAAAGGTCACTCAATTTTGGTGAAGATTTGTGGGCACACAAAAATTTTCTTAGATTTTAGACCAATAGTTTTTGGCATGCTTAGTGGGACCTTTATGGTCCCACAATTTTGATAATAAAAGGTTTGGTGATACCCTATTTTGAATGATATTTCTTTTTAATCACTTGGCAACTCTGTTGGAGGTTTAACCCAGGTCTATGATAGGATCTCTTAGAAATCCTAGATGGATATTACTATTCTCAGAGAACTCAAGATTTTATGAATAGTCTTGACCTCATAAACGGAGAAACTATGCTATTTTGTGACTCCCACCTAAAGGAAAGATCTAATTTTTTTGAAATATCACTATCTTTGCAAAACGCTATGGATTAACGACATTATCCTTGGTGGGATAATGTGGGACCTCTTAGATTTTTATGCTATAAACATAAAGGAAATGTAATCACAAGTAATAAAATAATCACACAATGATATAACTATATTAATGGCTAACTAAGAAGCTTGAAAATATGGAGAGAAAAATCTAAAATATCTCATGAAGTAGCCATTAATTAAATCTCATGAAAAATAGAACTTGATACAAAATGTGCATGCTATGAGCAATGCATTCTTCCACCAATTACAATTTTGAATTACAAATATATACTAGTATGTGATTATTCACTTTCCTACCCTAAGGACATATGTGCATTATGCATAATAGACACTTGTGCACATGCACACCTAACTAAAGATACATGTTCTTCCTATTCTAAAGGACTCATGTAGTATCTTCAGTGTTGAATATCCCAAAGGCTATTCTCCGATAACTGGATCAAATCAGTCATCGTTTCCTTTGGAGTGGTACTAAGGAGAAAATAAAACAGGCCTTGGTGAAATGGGATACTTTATGTCTTCCTAAGAATGAAGGGGGGTTAGGATTCCAGTCTTCTATTAATAAAAACAAATCTTTAGCTGCTAAATTATATTGGAGGATGTTGCATAACCCCAATGCTCTTTGGGCCAATAATCTCCATGCTAAATATGCTGAGAACAAAAGTCTTGAAGATCTTGTTCGCTATTAACTTCCTACCAAAGGTTCTCCCATTTTAGCATTTCTTAAGACTGGTGATGATTTGATAAAGAAAATTTTATTTTGGATCATTCATAATGGTCAATAGGTAATTTTTTTAACATATTCTTGGGATGGTCACAAGCCTTTGATAACTCAATTTCTCGATTGGAGGCCTTGGATGGAGGAGCTTCACCAAGATAATTGGATAAAGGTGTTTAATTACTGTTAGTACCATAATGGTAATTCAAATGTTGGTAGATATTGGATCCCTATTGAGGATTGGCCTATTCAAATCCCAGAAATGCAAATACAAGATATCCAAGGCACCCTTCATATGAGATCTCTCTCTTGGTCCTATGAAAAATATTTGGAACAACACTACTAAGGGTGAGTATTCAGTTGCTCAAGGTTATTTGACCTTATTCCATAATAATCCTAACCATTCTTTTGACATATTTTCTCAATTTTGGGCTCAAAAGCTCTGGCCTAAGGTGAGGTTCTTTAATTGGCTTTTATTGCATCGTAGGGTGCTTACTGGTGAGCAACTTATGAAGCATGGTTTTCATGTCCCTTTTAGATGTGAAATGTGTGAAGAGAATGTAGAAACTCTCAACCATATTTTTATTGAGTGTACTTTAGCCTCTAAGATATGGAGGAGAATGACCACTTTACTTGGCTTACAGTGGTCCATTTTTTTTAACTTTTGAATAGCTTTGGAGGGATTGGCCTAATCAAGAGGGTGTTGATCATTTTATTAGGCAGTTAGTTTGGATGGGTTCTACCACTCTTCTTTGGAATATTTGGAATGGAAGGAACAACCAAAATTTTAATCAAGATAGGAAGGATATTCACTATATTTGGAAAAAGACCATAGCCAACTTAGTTGAATCAGTCCATCAACTCCTTAATCACCCCCAAAACTCCCACCAAAGATGGGATCAAGTGATGCAAAGATTGAAGATTAAATATTCTAAGGGCAACCAACTTAAATGGAATGTGAGTATTAGTAATATGGATAGGACAAAAAATTTGCAACCTCCTTCTAAGGATTTTGGAAAAGTCAATACTGATGGAGCCTCTAGAGGGTACCCTGGAAAAGCCAATGTGGGAGGAATTGATAGACTTTTAGATGGCTCCGTGGTTTTTACTTTTGTTGAGAATTTGGGTATTATTTCTAATAACCTTGCTGAGGGGTATGGTATCCTCAGAGGCCTTCAAGAGGCTACTAAGGTTGGTTGGGAAAAGGTGTTAGTTGAGTCTGACTCTCAACTTATGATTAATATTTTGAATACTTCTTCTAAGAATCATAAGGCTGACTGGAGAATAAAAAGAATTATTGAGAAGATTCAATTAATCCAGATGGGATTTTTGAAAGTTGATTACAATAATGTGGTCAAAGATAAAAACAAGAGTGTTGATGCTTTAGCTAATTGGGCTTTAGACAAAGGTGATCTTACTTGTTATGGCCACCCTACTAGATGGTGAGCTTCAAAAATTAGGAAAGCTCTTCTTTCTATCATTTCTTTGGATGGCTCCAGTTCTGAAGGTACCTAGTTTCTTCTTGCTTTTTTTTTGCTTCTCTTTGGTTCATTCAAGTTTTTTTAGTTCCCTAGATTAAACTATTCTTTCTTTTGTTTCCTCTGTTGACTCTTGCCTTATTAGTCTTCTGGTCTAGATAGGTCATTGTTATGTTCAATTTTTTTTTCTTTTTTCTTTTTTTGTTTAGTTTTTTAAGGTGGGTGTGTTATTTTGTTTTGTTTTGTTTTTGTGTTCTTTATGTTGTTTTTTGTTGTTCTTGTGTTTTTGTTGTTTTGTGTTTTTTTATGCTTTTTGTTATTGTTCTTGTGTTTTTGTCGTTCTTGTTCTTGTGTTTCTCTTTGTTTGTGTTAATTCGTGTTTTTATGTGTGAGTGTTTTCTATGTTTTTTTTTTTGTTTATTGTCTGTTTTTGGTTGTTTTTTTATTTTTATTTTTATTTAATTTTTTTAATATTTTAGGTTTTGGTTGTGTTTATTTTTCATGTTTTTTTTGGGTTATGTCTTTGTAGTGTTCTGTTGTTTTTGGCTTGTTTGTATTTTTTTTATGTGGTGCTTGTGTTTTTCTATGTGGTTTATGTTGTGGTTTCTTTTATCTTATTGTGTGTGTGTTTGGTTGTGCTTTTTTTTTGACACATTCAAGGAGCATGTTTTTTATTTTATTTTATTATTTTTGTTGTTATTTACTTATTTATTTACTTATTTTTAAATTGGTTTTGTGTGTTTGTTTGCTCCTTGAGTATGTCAAAGGTGGTAGGCCAGGTCCGAGTCCTAGGCATTTTTAGCGGAATGGATACCCTTGCCTCCTTGGGTCTTACCCAAAAGTGGCATCTCTTTTGGGATGTTTTCCACAAAAAAAAAAAGAACTCATGTACACATGGACAACATGCACATTTATATCATTGCACATTCTAATAATACTTGTGCATTTATTCCATTGCATTAAGCAAATACTTAAATCCTAATCTAATATAAACTCCTAATCTAATCATGTAACAAATTTGGTACATTAGCATGCACCAAATAATGTAATATATTCCAAAACCTCCCTATATTACATTATTTGAGATGAATTTCTCATAATCTACATAGATGATCTTTGAATATTTGAAATTTGTTCATGCCTAGAATTTTGTAAATATATATACTAGCTATTTTTCTATAGGAATATACTTCAAAATGATATGATGATTCCTAAAATGGTCTCTAATGAAATGGCATTGTGCTTCAATATGCTTTGTTCATTCATGTACAATTGGATTTTTGATCAGATTGAGTACTCCTTGATTATCACAATGTATTAGAGTAGGTTCTCGTTTAACTCCCATGTTAGATAAAATATATTATAACCGCAAAGCTTAACAAGTTGTATCTCATGTTGTATAGTATTATACTTCAGTAGATGAATGTGCTACTGTATGTCATTTCTTGCTATACCAGGATATTGGTCCTAATCCAAAATATAAAATGTATCCTATAGTAGATTTTATATCATCAATAGAACCAATATAATCAGAGTTTGAGTAAGACAAAAATATTTAACATTCTTCATATAAGTTAGTCCATAATCTGTAGTCTTCTTGACATATTGTAGTATTATTTTTGTAGCTTTCCAATGACTCTCTTGGTTCTTGCATGAATATTGAAAGATAATTTACAACAAAGACTATATCAGGTCGATTATTCATTAAATACAAAAGACTTCCAATTAATTTTTGATACCTTATGGTTGAAACTAAAGGCATTTCAAAATTTCTAGACCAAGACAATAATTCATCAGTCCTAAATCTATCATCTCAAAAGCTTTCTCAAGATCCTTTTTTATCTCACTTATTAATTTTTCAGAACTTCCAGTAATCACTATATCATCAACATATACTATAAGAATTAGTATATCATTTCCAATTTTCCTTGTATACGGATTTGGATCTAAATTACTTTGTTTGAAACTATGCTATAACAGGTGATTATTAATCTTAATGTTATATGCCCTAGGATCTTGTTATAGACCATATAAGGATTTGTTCAATTTGTAAACTTAATGTCCTTGTCCTTTAACAATAAATCCTTCTCGTTGTGACATGTAGACTTATTCTAAGTCATCATTAAGAAAATAACTTTCTACATCCATTTGATAAATTTTCTAACCCTAATGAGTTGTTAAAGCATATATTGTTCTGATAGTGGTCATTTTGGCTATTGGTGCAAATGTCTCTTCATAGTTAATTTCCTCTATTTGAGTATATCCTTTTGCTACCAATTGAGCTTTTTACTTATCGATTGTGCCATCTACCTTGTATTTAATTTTGTAAATCCATTTACAACCCATAATTTTATTTCCTAGAGATAATTCTACTAAGTTCCATTTTTTATTCTTTTATAGAGATGAATATTCTGATTCCATGGCTACCTTCCAATGTGAGTGGTTTAAATCTTTAATTTTTAATGTTTTCTCTTCTGATTTACATAGTAATCCTCTATTCATCCTAGTTTGACTACAAGTTTGAGGTCTGGTGGTAGTAAGATCTGCCATTTTTTCTAATTTTTATTCCCTGAGTGTATCCCTAAACCATATAGGTTCATTTTTTTTGAGGGATTGTGGATGATTTTGTATATTCACTTTCTTCATCTTGGCATTTTGAATTTATCTCTACATTTTCCAAGTCTTTCTCTAGAAGATTTAATATGACTTATGTATCATTACTTCATTTCTCAACATCAACCTTGATTTTTTCATCAAAACTACATATTTTATTATATATACTTTATTTGTACTTGGATTCATTATTATGTACCCTGTAGATTCATCATATGATAGGGATTAGTATTGTATTGCATTTAATATTGATATGAATCATGTATTGCATTTAATATTGACACAGATCATGCATATTAAATGCCTCCTTGTAAAGGTAAACATGCCTATAAATATGTTTTTGTTGAATGCAATACAATACTAATCCCTATCATCATCATACCCAGCAAATATTCTCATCATAGTTTTGTCATATAATTTTGTCTATTTTTTTTGTTTTGGAACATGCATATAAGCTTTGCATCTAAAAAAAAATTAGTTTTTCAATGTTTGGTTTTTGTCCTGACCATGCTTATTCTAGTGTAACATGCTTGAGTATTCTTGTAGGTAGTCTATTTTATATGTATACTATTGTTTTTACTACTTATACCCAATATTTATGATCCAAAAATACCTTCTTTTAATACATCTCACCATTTCTATTATAGATCTATTTATTCTTTTTGAAATTCCATTTTATTGTGGTGAATATGCTATAGTAAGTTGTCTTTTAATTCCATTTTATTCTAGGAAAATTTGATTTTTTATATACAAATTCAACTCCTCTATCTGAATGAAGAATTTTTATAGTCTTTCTTGATTCTTTCTCTACTTGAAGATTAAATTGTTTAAAACAAATAAATACTTCTGATTTGTATTTCATGAAATACACCCACATATTTCTAGTATGATCATCAACAAATAGTTGAAAATACTTATGTCCTCCTATACTTGTGATATTCATTGGACCACATAAATATGTATATACTAATTCTAGTGGTTTTTGAGTCCTATGTTGATGAAGTTCAAAAGGTATTCTATGTTGTTTTCCTACTAGGCATTCTGGACAAATAGTAGATTCCAAAGATAGGTTTGGTATCCCATAAACCATTTGATATTTGCACATTTTATTTATAGATGATATACTGGTATGTCCCAAGTGTTTGTGCCATAGATCTAAAGTCTTAGCTAAAAAATTTGAATGTGTAGTAATATCCATAACAAACAAACCATTTTATAGGAACCTGAAGAAACTTTTTTCCCTTGTTTGAGAATATGATATTGGTTTCTACCATTGATCATTTTGAATTCTACCATCATGTTTTGATCCATGAGTTGAGAAAATAAAAGAATATTGGTGGTTATTCTAGGAATATATAACACATTGTTAATTATTCCTTTTCCATTCATTAGGTTGACCAGAATATTTCCAACTCCTCTTACTACATAAGTTTTGCTATCTACAATAGCAACTGATTTCTCATTTTTTTCTTGTAGAGAGTCAAACCATTATTTATTTCCAGTTGCTTTCTCCTAAATATATATACCAATAATCCATATTCTACAATTCTCTATTTTGTAAAAGGTTGACTACCTTATGATTCCCTAGTTTTAAATGTATATATTGGGTTTTATGTGCTACTTTTCTTTCTAAATTTATTTGAAAGCTTAATGCAATTTTAAATTTGATAGATTTTTATATCCCTTCAATAATTTTTAACTAAGTTTTTGGCTTCTTTCAATCTTTGTAGTTTCTAAATTTCTATAATTTCAATTTTGGTGTAGAATTCCTTATATCTCCCTAGTTAGAAAGAATGTATTTGTAAATTAAATTTCACTTTAATTTGTAAGTAATTTAAATCTTCTTGTTTAATGATTTTCAAACATTTAAATCAATAAGAGTAATGGCTTTAATGCTTCTATTTTCTACTCCTTTATTAAGGCATTCAATATACTTTCTAGGGTATCTTTTAACACCTTATTACTCCTACTATTAAATAACCCTTGGTTAATTTCAACTTCAATATATATGCCTTAGTTTCTCCTTTGATCTTTGCAATTTTTATGAGTATAAATCTTAGCTTTCAAATACCAAATATTATGTGCAATGTCATTGTGTTCTTCCTAAAATCAACATAGTTTCGTGTGCATTAACGATGGTTGATTGCATTAATTCCTTCTCATTAATGTGTTGCCTTTGAATCCTCTTTGATCTATGTAAAAATGCTCCTATTTTATTTGAATTGCATGCTACCTTATTCTTACGTGTGTCTTGCTCTATTACATGCTAATTTTCTCTCTTATGTGCTACCTTATTCTCATTAAATATTTCTCCAAATCATGTGCTAGATATGTGTTCTTTTGACATGCTTCTCCTCTTTATTTTAACTGACCTACAAGGTAGGTAGTTCCAAGTGGCACTAAGGATATTCAACCTCCTTGATAACATCTCTTATAGCACCTTCTTCTTCCAATTCCTGTGCCAAGGGTATCAATAATCTCTCTTCTGTCTTCAAAATATTTGAGCTTTTTCTAATACTTCTTGAGAGCGTTACATGCTTGGATGGATTATGCTCAATGTAACCTTTTCATTAATGACGATATGCTTGAGGTGTCTTCAAACATGAGGTATATTATCCTTTTGCTTTTACCAATGACATGAGACATCTTCTCCATGTGTCGAATGCTTTTCAACCATTACACCCCAATATTGTTCCAGTATTTTTCTTAGAATCTATTCAATGTTTGCTCACTACACTTCTTAAAGCTAATAAATGCTTTGAGAATATTTTATACTCCTTCAATGGTAGAGGTTTAAAATAATATGATGGCAATCCTTCTAGCTTATATATGGTGTTATGATAGTGTAAATATTCCTTGTTCTCCAACACTTATTTTAGGTGCCAACCAGTTATAATTTGTGGCTTGTAGGGTAGATTCATATAGTGTACAACTTCTCCTTCATTTCCTTATTAAACTGGTGCAAACTTGATGACTCAACACTATAATATGATGTGTCTTCTCCTCTCTTTGGTGGTGCAAGCTTGATAGATTTTCCTACACCTTGTAAATATATTCAACAATGTTTACGTTGCTCAAAAGAGAATGCTTACCTTCATGTAAGTCAATGCTCTTGTGAAGGCATACTAGAGACTATGTCCTAGTGCCAATGATGATATCTCTAATAATATGATTTCTTCTTCCTATGCCTCTTTACCTTACCTTCACCAAAGGATTTTAAATGCTAGATGCACTTGCTTTGATGTTTTTTGCCTTGCTAGAAAGACTACACTTTAGTCATGAAAGATAATATAAACTTGTTTCTACTTATCACTCCTTATCAAGAAATATTTAGTGTCTAACTTTGATTTTGACATTGTTTTTAGTTAGTTTTTTTTGGTGATTTGGTTCACCTATTTGTTGCCACAACTTTGTAAAATTTACAGCTTCAAAAGACTAATTTTTCTCCCTATATTTTGTCAAACTCTTCTCCTTCTTGGGTTTGTTGTCAGATGGCAATAATTGTCCCAAAATTTTATTTTTAGGAGCTTCCTTGCTTGCAATATTTTGCCATAAGATTTCTTCAATTATTCCCTATTCTCTCATGTGGATATGATACCAATGTTAGCTTTTGATGCTATAAATATAAAGTAAATGTAACTACAAGTAATGAATAGGCATGCAATGATATAACTATGATAATGGCTAACTAATAAGCATAAAAATATGAAGAGAAACTTATAAAACTTCTCATGAAGTAGTCATTAATGAAATCTCACAAAAATTAGAACTTTATACAAAATGAGCATGCTATGAGCAATGCATTCCTCCACCAATTACAATGTTGAGTTACAAATATATAATGGTATGTGAATCTTCAGTTTCCTACCCTAAGGATGTATGTGTATTCTGCATGATAGACACTTATGCACATGCACACCTAACTAAAGACACTTGTTTTTCCTATTTTTAAGGACTCATGTACATGTAGACAATATGCACATTTACATCATTGCACATTCTAATAATACTTGTGCATTTATTCCATTACATTAAGAAAATACTTAAATCCTAATCTAAGATAACCTCTTAATATAATCATGTAACAAATATAGTACATTAGCATGCACTAAATAATGTAATATATTCCAACACCTCTCAATATGAAGCATCTACATGACACCCCCAAAAGTTGCCCTGAAGTCCTTACCAAGATTTTATGGTACAGAAACAACTGCATTCAAGCAATGTCAAGATGTGCCTTCTATGGATACTATTCACAATATCACATCTAAGGATATGATGATTAGGATACTTGCTCTCTCTCTTAAATGGAAGGCATTGTTGTGGTACATATATTTGAAAAATGGAAGCATTTGCATATTGGATGATCTGCCAGAAGCACTCATTGATACGTTTGATGAATTTTAAGATCCATTTTTGTTGCTTGCTCAGCTCTCACTCATCAAGTGGGACTATCATGAAAATATTGTTGACTTCAATTTTAATTTCAAAAGAATATGAATAAGATCCCCCATGAGTTCCATCCATCCCCTGCTCAGACATACATGTACTATATATGGGATATTAGTTTTGACATAAGCATTCTTATTCAATTATTTGGAGAAAAGAGATTCTCACAAATTTTCAAAGAGGCCATATGAGTAGAAAATATACTAATCCAACCAAGAAAAATGCCCCCTAGAGAAGTTACATATCTTCTACTACCCTTCACAAGTGTATTCTATGCCTCATCTCCTGCAAAGGTCAGACCATACCCATATCAAATGATAGAGAATAATATTTTTGCCACCCCACATATGGACAAGCATCAACTAGAGTGAGAGATAGAAGTGAAGATTCAATGGTTGGCTGAGAAGATTAAAATCATAGAATAACAACTCATAAAAAACAAAGAACAAGACCTAGGTAGTTGTGTACTAGCTTTATAGTAACCCCAACCACCCACCCATATTTAGTTAAAAATTTCAAAGAGGAAGATGCAATAGGGTAATGTTAAGCCACAAAAGGAAGATCAAGTCCAAAATTTAGTCATACCTTTGTTCCATAGTAATCTTCATTTTGAGGAAGATAATAGTCATCATGAGAGAGGAAGGAAATACTTGATGATGAATAACATAATTGCTTGTAGCACAATGCAAAATCATGATTATTGGAAGGGCAAAACTTTGATGGAATATCAACCAAAGAGATTTGTGGATGATGGTGCTACATGCTCACTAGTGCAAAGCATCAATGCAAGAGATTGGATACCCTTTCAAGATTCTCCATCACAAAGCCCATCACTATGTTAGAAAATGTTGGAGGCATATAAAAAGTTGTACTTCCTAGCTATCAATATTGAGCAAAGAGCAAAAGGAATAAAGAAATTTCATAGCTTGTTCAAAAATTTCATCCATATACCGATAGAATCAAGAAAGGATTTTTTAGCATCTAAAAATGTCAACCTAATCGACATTTTCCTTGGAATAATGTTAGTGGTTAATGATGCACTTGCACTTACTAGAGGACTTCTCAATTATCAATAAATCCATTCTCTTCATTTTTATCTATATCTTGCTTTAGAAAAGCATATGTTGCATAATTGTGTGGTAGACCCAAAGGCCCAGGTCTCAATTGTGCCTATGGAAATCTAAAATTTTTTAGGATTGAACCTAGAATCGTAGAAGCTAGAAGTTTTGTTTTTCAGAGGAGAGTATTTAAAGAAGGTAGGGACACTATGAAAGGTCCCAATGTTGATATGTGGTCACCTATATTTTCCTATTTTCCAAGATATAGAAGTTGTGGATGTACCCCTATTGTTCAAGATATGTCTATCCCGTGATTTTTTGAAACAGAGGGGAGGTTATATAATTTAGGATTATGATTACATTCTAATACCATTCACTAGAAAATTTTTTGTGGTGCCAAACTAAGGATTTCTCTTGTTCTACATCAAAGGATATAAGGATAAAATTACAAGCCCCATTAAGGAGCCCATATGCAAAATCGGGGTATATTCAAGCAATCAATCAAAAGAATGGTCAATTAAGCCTAGGATAAATTTTCTATTCTTTACCTAGTAATAACCCAATAACTTGCTTGCAAGGCCAATGGGATGCAAAAATTTGTAATGTCAACCACCTTTTGAGGATCACTTAGAATATGGTAGTAGCAAAATGAAGCAGAGTGTGTATGACAAGCTAGATGGAGCCCACAAAGGGACAAGTCCTATATCCATTACTATAAGAATCAAAGTTTGGATACAATGCCAATAGAATAAGACCTAGTTCTATGTTTATCACTTGTTCCCAGAATGAGGAAATTTTAAAACCAAGGACAAAGTTAGGATGGAATATGGCTAGATATGATGATAATTGGGATCCATGGCAAATTGATAATAGAGAATAGCTAAATTTTGGTTTCATATGGTCTAGATATTGTAGGTTCATAGGATAACCTGTAAAAAAATCTCCCAGGTCAAGCATTTCAACCATACCATAATTTTGTGTACATATATAGCAAGTAAATAAGTAGATGCAGTGGGTACATGACCACTAAAATTTTGACATCATCTTGTGCAGAGGTCGTAAGTATATTCAATAGTGGAATTATTATAATAATTTACTGTAAGCTAGGAAAATCCATAGGATTTGTGGAATAATGAGTGCAAAATAAATTCCAAGTATCGTTGATTGTTATAATGTTTATTAGGGTGCTTTATTCCCTCTTACCCATGTATTCCATATTTTCTCTTCTTTAGCTATTAAATTTTTGACTTCGTAGCCCAATGGACAAGAGTAGAGTAGTAAAAAATTTGCAAAAGATACACCTAAAATTTGCAAAACATCTAAAGTGGAACCATCACAACTTATGTGAGCAAAATGATACACCATGCCATATAAAGAGATGATGTCACTTAAGTGAAATATCACCAAAAAATAGAGAACCCAGGCTGACATAAAATGATACCAATAAATGATTTACGTGAAACCAAATCTTGTTGAAAATAGTGCCCAATATGGAGGTATGATTTGCGTGAGTGGCAACTAGAAAAAGCATCCCTTGGAGATTCACTCTATATAAGGCAGTAAGTGTAACCCAAATGCAACATGGTTGAAAAAAATATGAGTCCATGAGCACAACCAAATATCCTCATGGTGAATAATTAACGAAAAAATTCCCTACTAGATTAAGTAAGAAAAATAAAAGATACAAAAATAGTAGATGTGCATGACAATTTGTTTGTTCTTGAAACATTAGTAAGCAATAGCAGAGTATCCTCATGGAAGCATAGTTTGTGGGTGTGTTCCATGGATCTGGTAATCTCTATTATCATTTTTTTTAGATAATTCTAGAGTTGCCTTCTATTTTATTTCTATATTTTGTTAGAATAATCTTGTTCTTCTCTCATATTCCTTCCTCCTTTTCCTCCATGTAAATATTTCTTCTTCTAACTTTTTATCCTCCTCATGCTTTTCCATTCCACCCTCTTTTTTCTTTATTTGACACCTTTTTGTGTGTGTAGTTTCCACCCCACAACCCTCCTTTATCTTGCAATATTTATCGGTTGTTTTTCCTCCAACTTTTCTTCTAGCTCCTTATTCCCCTTCCCCCCATTAGAAAGTGATTAAAAATAGCAAATGACCAACTAGGTTAATTATTTCCACAAGTGAAAATCCCTTGTGAGTCACCAAAAGTGTGGATGAATTTTTTGTTGTATCCACCCACATGAATGGTTTTGAATAAACAATATGATAAATAAATAGGAAAGAAGTTTTTTGGGAGGCCATGCATAGAAATTAGTATATGAGAAATAGAAAAAACTTCTCACTTTTGCATCCAAGCAAGCAAGAGGGCTAAATGCTACAAGAAAGTGGCTAAGTGTCAGGCTTGTTGGAGAAATGAAAAATCATAGTTTTCATACAAGGTCCAAAATTCTACCATGAAAAGACTTAGCAAAGAAATGGGTAGCTGATGGACTTTTGATGGCTCCTAAAAACCCACCAAGAAGGAACAATAAAGGCAATTTGCGATAAAGCAAATGAAGGATAGCGAAAAGGGAAAATTTTGGCTAAGTATTGTGGTAGATGGAAAAATTGGTTAGTTTCGAGATACATATGGATCCCAAAATCCTATCGCATGGGCACACAAAATGTGGTCAAGTATTGTGCTTGGTGAGAAAACAATAAATTTTGGTTTTGCATGGGTCTTAAAATTCTAACATGAAATGGCTTGGTAGAGAATTGTATAGCCATTGGATTTCAGATGGACCCCAAAAATTTGTTGATGCTAAAGAGTCTTGGTAGATCCCAAAACCTTGTTCATATCCAAATATTTGCACAAGTTCCAAAAACGCATCATAAGGGATAAGGGAGGTGAACCTAATAAAGTTTTGGGTCATTGTTGAATTTTGGATGAATCCCAAAAGTATACCAATGCAAAAATTTGTACCCCCTACCAAAGCATAAGGATTCCATAAAAAAAGAATTGTGGGCTTAAGCATGAATGTGTGCAACAATTGATTGGCAAGTAGAAGCCCAACATTTATCTAGCAGGTAATGGATGGAAATGTAGCCTCACAAGAGTAGTCAATATCAAAATTTAACTTGCATGTGTTAACATCCCACTACCTTTAGGAACATGCAGACAAAAATCATGGAGCAACATAATTGTTAGATGAGTTAGTGAAATTAAAGGTTCAGATGCGTTCAACAAGGCCCACTCCCGGCTGACAGTAGGTTTTGGCTACAAAGTGTAGGGTGACAGAGGGAATACACAGCCTGACCACTCCCTTAACATAACAAAATTTCATGATCAACCATAATGACATTTTTGTAATAGAATTCATTGTTAACGCTATATATACTAGAATCTAGGGCATTCAAATTTTTGGCTCTTCAACTTTTATAATTTACATGTAAAGCTTCTACTATTCAAGAAATGCAAAGTGGATAACTGTTTGACCTCCATGTTGTCTCATGTATGTATGTGTGAATGTTTATTTACTTATTTCTATTAAAATTGATGAATGATTTGGCTTTAATTCTATAGTACGAATTTTATGCATTTCATTCTCTAGTTTTTAAATTCACTTTCAAACATAAGTGATAAATGGTTGAATTAGAATGAATTGGTTGGTCTATTAGGTAATCTCTCTAGCTTCTTGTGATAGTTTTAGTTTAAATATTCATGCATTTTGATGCAGCTCAATATGTACCCTCATAAGTTCTAGCTTTAGTTATATTTCCTTCTTTTAGCACCCTTTTCACCCCCATTAATTTTTAACAGTTAGCTAGGACCCCCAAAGGAACCGACCTCCTCTGGATATTGACCAGAAAGTCTCATGGCTCAAAGGTCACTCAATGTTATTCAAGGTATGTGGGTGCACAAACCTTCCCTTAGATAGATTTTAGACCAATACTTTTTAAAGACCTTATAAGGTCCAATATAATTCCAATTGAGCTTGTTGTAAGTCTCTTTTTGGAACCTTTCCTTCCACAAATATTTTAAAATTTAAGTATGCCACTTGAAATTCTTGTGTTCAATGTTTGAGATCAACATATTGCTTGTATCTTATAGAATTATTTTCCAACTCAAAATTTACCTCCTAATGTAAATTATGTAGTTAGCAAAATCCTCTACTGCTACACTTGGTCTCTATAAAATTTTTGTACTCTACAACCCATCTACTCCTCTTAGATAGATCCCTCATACAATTTGGAATGGACTTTTCGATGTACTGCTATCGACCAAATTATTATATATAAATTATGCTTGTGATAAAATAGTATCTCACAATTTTGGTTTCTTTCCAACTAAGCATCTCAAAAAATTTCTAAGTCTTTTGTTCACCACTTTGGTTTGTGCATCCTTTTGTGGGTGATAAGTTAAATTGAAACTCAATTTTATACCCAAATTCTTACAAAGCCTACTAAAAATGACCTACAAACTTTGCATCTCTATCTAACATAATATTTTTTGGTAAAACACGTAGTCTTACAACTTCTCAAAAGAAAAATCAACAATATGAATAGCATCATTCGTTTTCCTACATGGTATCAAATGTGTCAACTTTGAAAATCTATTAACAACAAAAATTGAAACATTCACCTTTTGTGTTTGAGGTAATCCAAGGATAAAATTCATATTTGTGTCTTTTCATGGCCTTTCTAGTATCGATAATGATTGATATAACCTAGTGTTTTGGCTCTTTCCTTTTGCACAATGATAGACTTAACAAATCTAAATAAATTTTGCACATTTACACTTATTCCTGGCTAATTATAACTTTCACATAATTATTTCAAAAATTTATCTATTTCAAAATGTCTAGCTTGTCCTCTACTATACATTTCTCTTAAAAGGTTCTCCCTCATCGAGATTTGTGGTATGCATGACTACTATCCCTTGAATAATAATCCTTTTAGGATAAAAAATAATTTATCCATGGTATTCTATCTCCTGCAATGAGGTCATTGCAAGTTTTCCAAGCTTCCTTTAAGTCTAAATTATTAACATAAAGCTCTTTTATGGCAATAAACGAGTCATTATGTCAATATACCTTCCTATGAAGAACTCTTTAAAACATGAGCTTTGTTTATATAATATTTTCAAGAACATTATATAGCCTTGTATATTTCTTCTTCCTATCCTCAACATAATAGAAATGCTCAAAGAATAGAAACCTCTTCTTCTTCTTCAGTTGGGAAGCTGCCTGAACCCTTATCCTTATAGAAGTGAGGGACCTTGACCTCCAACTGAGGGTGTTATTTGGATCTCAACCTCTTGTATGACTTTGACCTCTTATATGACCTTGACCTTCTGTATGAAGGCCTTCTGATCCTTCTTAAGCTGGAAACCTTTTCAATAGACAGCTCGACCTCTTAAAGAAAGCTCTTTCCTCAAGCTTGCTTTGCTTGGTTTTTGTTGATTATAGAGAGATAATTTTAAAATAGTAATGAAAGCTCTTCCAAATAGACAAGTTGATGAGAGGAAGAATAATTCAGAGGATAAATATGTCAAAAAGAGGAAAGGAAAGGACTCAATGAACAAGAGGGGAGTTCAGGGTTGAGTGCAAGCTTCTATATAAAGCATGACAATCTTATTACCTAAAGGTAATAATGAACTATTTAAAGGTTTTTTCATCTATCCCCTCTATTATAAAAGGGTATTTCTAAAACAAAGGGAGGATCTCTCTATTTTAAAATGGAATGGTTTACCCTTTCATACAAAAGGGAGATCAACATCATCGAGGGTTTAAAAAAAAGACCCGTGTTTAAATAAATTCAAATCTCCCTCTTGAGATATGAATAAGAAAAAAGCCTTATCTGCTTATAAGTGAAGCCTCTCCTTCAACCTCCTTGACCCATATTCAGAGTGTTTTTCCTAGATCTATCTTTCTAAGGTGGATCCCTTAAGAATTTTTTTTTTTTAAATTTAATAACATGTAAGTATTATGTATTTTTAAGGTGGGTCACTTAACTTAAATTCTTTTGACTCAATTATACACATTTTTAAATTTTATTTTAAATATATATAAAAATTTAATATTAATATAATTTTATTTTCCATTTAATTGATAGATATTATATATTTTTTAATACAATATTATTCTATGCAAATGACTAAATACTAATAATACATATTTTAAATAAAATTTAAATCATAAATTAAAAAATATAATACGCTCTAATTTAATCAACAGGTTCTTGTTTTTGAATTGGAATTAGTAAGCTTGATTTCAAGTACTATTATCCAATCTAACTATATATATATATATATATATATTTCAACTCTAAAGTTTTACTTCAGAGAATGAATTATTAGGCCATCCATATAAGCATAGAGTCGTCTAGTAACATTATTATTATTATTTCTCTTTATAATTACTTTGACCTAACATGCTAATCAAGGAAATAAGTTATTAAACAAATTATAATAAATAAACATTTAAAGAATAAAGAATAATCATTAATAACTTTATATGTATTTATATTTCACATTTTTGACGTGTGACTCTAACTCTAAAATTTCACTTTTATATTTTTTTTATTTAAATTTAATACTTAAAAATATATGAAGACACTCAATTTTTAAATTTATTCATTTGACCTCCAAACTTAGGCATATATTTGCATTTTCTTTTTCTTAATAGGTAAAATATTTTGAAAAGACCAAACAATCTTGTATATAGAGTTTAGGTATATATTTGCATTTTTTTTTATAGGTAAAATATTTTGAAAAGATCAAACAATCTTGTATATAGAGTTTAGGTATATATTTGCATTTTCTTTTTTAGTAGGTAAAAGTTGAGGATTTTGAAAAGATTGGACAATTTTGTATATAGAGTTTTAAAAGGAGTCAGGTAATGGCCAAAAATTACAATTTTTAATTTAGCACAAAGGCAAACTTAACAAAATAGCTACCCAAAAAAAATAATCATGGTAACATAATAATTTGAACACAAAATCAAAATCAAAATTGTCCTAATCCGGTCTAGCGGGGGACCAACCCAACCTACCAACATTACCATCAAACCCTAACAACCACGAATCAGGGTATCAATGATTCATCTCCGACGAATAAATAACTTAGGGCCCCTGTACTTTTAGAGAAACGAAAAATGTTCTTTCCTGAGAACACCACTTGAACGTGAGCATAAAAGAAGAATTTAAATTTTGGATCATCCACTCAACAAACTCAATAGAAACCGGATCACCGGCTCAACCAACTCAATAGAAATCAATCGTCGAAAATGGAGATCTCCAACATATTGTCTCAACAACAGTAAAACCCTCCATCTAAAAAATCCCATAGATAACCGGATCACCAGCTCAACCAACTCAATAGAAATCAGTAGCCGAAAATGGAGATCTCCAACATATTGCCTCAACAACAGTAAAACCCTCCATCTAAAAAACCCCATAGATCCTGTTAGATTCCAACCATCCTCCAAACTCCAGAGAAAAACTCATACCAAACCTCTATCTCAGAACAAAAACACGGGCCATGGAGCAAGGTTTTGGAAAGGACCCAGAACTTTGGGATCTGTGGGTTCAAACCCCATAAACAACCGGTGAGAAAAACCCCCCACCTCCGTGGGTTTTAATCCTACTGGTATGTAGAAGAATAGAAGACCCCTAATGAAGGAACCCAACAACAATAAAGCAGTCAAACACTACCCTTGGACCGAAAAAGCTCTCGTGTCCACTGTCAAAATAACAATAACGTTTTGGAAAAAGCTGAACCAACGAACTCTGGTACTAACAGGTCACTGCGAAGCACAAAATATGTTTTACCACCACCTAACCAGTTGCACAATAGTGGATTCGAAAAAACCAGAACAGGGTACTCTAGCACCACCACAGAGACCCTATCAAGCACGAGAAAAGTGTTGCCACCAACAACGATGGGACCAATGATCCAACCAACAGACACATATCTCTCTTTCAAAGACTCCAAGAGATCCCCTATGAGCTCTCCTTCCATTGGCTCCTCTACCAATCCACTCTGCACCCAAAATCCATAAGGGTCAAATCTTCCCAACCTAGAATACAATCTCGATCTTGCTATCTTCATCTCCACCAGTTGGGCTCCTCCAAAACCCTAACTCCCTCCTAAAAAAAAATTGATAAGGCAGGCTAGTTGAAATTCTGGGCAATCTCGGTAACTAGGCGCTGAAAGAGGAACTTCCTGAAAAGCAACTCGGTGCTCTTCTGGTACTTGCTGCATTTTACCTTTTGAATCTGTATTTTTTATGTTATAACTGTTACTGTTGCTGCTTAACTTTGCCAAGCAGTGTTAAGTATATAATGTAACATGTCGCAGACATAATGTAAATTTCAGAAAACAACACTTAATAAATGTAAATCTCCGCTAAAACGGTGGGCCTGCATTTCATGTCGTCTCTTTTCATGTTGGAAAAATAATCTTTTGACGAGTGACAGAGATGACTTTACACTACTAACTCTTCCAACGAGTTCAACAAATGTCCGACGAATCTTCTGAGTTCAAAAATTCAAATTTTGCTTTACATGCTGATTAACGAGTTCAACAAATGTCCGACGAATCTTCTGAGTTCAAAAATTCAAATTTTGCTTTACATCCTAATCAGCAACCTTGTTCGCCAATGCTTGGACAAAATGGCTAATGATCTCACATTAGATAGATCACGAAGAAAATTAGATAGATTGAATTCGTGGTAGTCATATTCAAACAAACTATACTTCCGTAACTCAGCTTAACTGGCTTACAGGTAGTCAATTAGAGAAGCACAGACCTTGGAATCAAATATGATCCTGCTTTTCTTCCCTCATGTAACTTTCGGAAGCGGTACGGAGGTATAATGTCCTGATGTTATTATATTCACATCGGAAGAAAATTCCACGCTGGATCTGTCATCTGACTTATGACTTTCCTGTTATGCATTGTTGATACAATTTAATAATTGAGTGAACATTACTTTCTGATATTTTGTTTTAGGTTTTCACTGTCAGTAACATGGATTTGGTTGTCGAGAAAATCAATTGTTCGTATTATGATTTTGTAGTCAACAACATAATTAAAGTGTAACAACTTTTAGATTACACACGATGATATAATGACCAATTAAATCTGCCTTAAACATTATAGATCACATAACAAGGCCAACATCAGGTACATCAGCCTTCACATGATGTTTCAGTCAACCAGCTGACAAACTACTTAGAGAAAAATAATGTTCAATTGAACACTTGATTTATTAGCTATAGGTAATGTTCAATTGAACACTTGATTTATTAGCTATAGGTTAGGCTGTGACATTTGCCTTGTTAGGATTTGTATTATATTGTGTTTAACTAAGTGGGCCTTTTATTTAGTACTGTCGCTATCTTTTTGTTGGTGGAATCCAGATATATCCAATCGAAGACCATATCTACTTTAATTATGAAATTTAAAAAAATTAAAATTAAAAAACAAAAGCACTCTTTGCGTGAAACATAAAGATTATTAGGTTGCTAGATGATGTGCTAGCATGGAGAGGGATATTTTCATGTTGGTTATTGTGTTTTGAATCAACAGGGGTTGGGAGAGGATGTGGTCTCGTGGTGGAAGCAAGTTTGGAATAAGTATGTTTGGCCTAAGTGTAGTTTTTATGTGTGGTTGGCTACTCATAATCGGTGTCCTACTTGGGATAATATTCAAAAACGTGGTTTTGCTAGCCCTCTTTATACTATAATTGTGGGAAGGATGAGGAGTATGTTGGGCATTTACTTCTCCAATTCGACTTTGCTTATCATCTTTGGCATTATTGGTGGGGAGTTTGGAATCAACCTTGCTCGCATGCTTCATTTGTAGTTGATTTTTGAAGGAGTATGGGGCGGCCTTCTGTAGGGGCTTTCTTTTTAAAATTTGGGTGGAGCATTGGTCCTTCATGCATTTTTTGGCAGATTTGGCTTGAACGGAACCACCGGATTTTCCAAGGGAAGGAGTTAACTGCTTCTCAGGTCTAGCAGAGGATTTTGTGAATGATCTAAGAAACTGTGTTTGCAAAATGTCAGGTTATTTCTCCCATGGACCAAGCGGAACGTGAGATCGTGGAAATCTTAGGTTTGTTGGTTAATGGTCTTGGTCTTAATGTCTCCTGTAGACGGATGGGTCAGAGTAATCAGGTGCAGAGGGCTGGTAAATGGAATTCGCCTCCTCCAGGAGTGTTGAAGATTAATACGGATGGATTTTCCCGAGGTAATCCGAGTAATGCTGGTATTGGTGGTGTGGGGTGGAACAATAGTGGCACTGTCCTATTTTTTTTCTCTTGCTTTAATGGATATCATTCTAATAACTTCATGGAAGCCCTTGCAATTTTATATGCTTTGGAGCAAGGGTATGCTTTGGGTTGGCGTCAGATTGTTTGTGAATCTGATTCTCATATTGTTATAAATTTGTTGAATTCTGAGGATAGTCTTCATGGGAGTTGGCGGTTGAGTTGGATTTCTCGGCAAATTCTCAATATCTCTACTCACTTGGAGTTCATTTTTTTTTTGCATATTCCCCAAGAGTGGAATGGGGTAGTGAATTTGTTAGCGAAATGGGTTTCTGAGTTTTAGGATGGTTGGAATGTTCAGAATTGGTCTCAACTTTCTTCTGAGTGCTCTCAATCTCTCTCTTATTTATTGAGAGTTGATATGTCTGAATAACTTATTATTTTTCTTTGTATCTTGGATGTTTTGCTGAGTTAATAAATTTCTACTCTCTTTTTCAAAAAAAAAAATGTGAAACAAATAATTGTATACTTAATTTTGTTTATTTAGTTTTTATTTCAAGTCTAGATGTATTGCAAAATTAATTTTAATTTTATAGTGGTAACATTTTATAGTTTTATCTTTTTTTATGTATTAAAAATATATATTATTTATTTGATAAAACAATGGGTAAATTTTTTATTGAAATCAGAAAAATATACAAGAGTCAAGAATCAGATTACAAAAAAATGGTCTCATTTAGGCATATTAGCTTTCAATAAACTAGTAAGATTTTGAGAGCACGTTGAAGGAAGTTGATGCCACTCCCTAACACTCTAACCTTCTTGAAATTCAGAGGCCCATTTAGTCAAACAGTTAGCAACACCATTCCACTCCCTTGGAATATGAGCAAAAGAGATGAACTCCATATGACAACGAATGAAGAATTTGCCTAACCACTCCTACCAACCTCCAATTAACATTGGTAAGATTACAAGTATTCAACAAATTAATGATAATTTGAGAATCTAATTCACAAATTATCTTGTGCCAACCCAAAGCATATCCTTGCTCCAATGCATAAAGAACAGCAAGGGCTTCCATATAATTATTGGTATGCCTTCCTTTAAAATATGAGAAAAAGAAACGTACCACACCACTGCAATCACGTCCCACTCCACCGATACCAACATTTCCAAGATTACCAATTGAAGACCCATCAGTATTAATCTTAAGAACCCCGCTAAGAGGGGGCTGCCATCTACCCATAGTATTGTTTATTTGAAGAGTGTAAATTAGTTTTTATTTCCTTATAATTTTTTATTTTTAGTTAATAAAAAATTTAAATGTTGATGGAATGTTTATGTTATATTTTTATCATATCAAGTACATATTTGCTTTGATCCTTCATTTATAAATTTAGTTTAAATTTAACTTCAAATTAATTATTATTATTATTTTTTAATTTTAATATTTACTGCATGAATACATTTAATATTTTAAGATATTTACTATTAAAAATAATTAATGGTAAAAAATATTTGATTTAATTAAAAATAAATAAAAAGTTTACAAAACATTATATTGATTAAATTATATATATATATATATATATATATATATATATATATATATATATATATATATATATATTACAAATTAATTATTGAGAATTGATACTAATGTTATGCTAATTAAATTGTTGGCAATGTGGAAGAGAATGGTATTATAACGTATACATGCCATTGATAAGTGGGATATGAGGATAACACTTTATTCTATAATTTAGTCCATTTCATGGATATTAGGGCCATTGATTGAGCTAATTATCTAGGTTGTTCATACTTATGCAACATGTCAAATAATCTAAATTTAGTCCTTCTCCAAATTCCTAAATAATTTGTAAAAACTCATATGTTTATGTATGCAAAAAATTATATAAAATACTAATGGAAACATATGCTTTTCATATGATTTTTTGTTTTCAAAAACTTTTGATCTAAAATGATGCTAAATAGATAAGTGGAATACCTATCTAAATTTTATGAGGAACGTTGATATGGATCTTATGTATTGCACTCGTGTTATACTCCTATTCTAGGCTAAGACATCTACTACCTTTACATTTTATGCCACCATTGCTTTCTTTTAATAGATAAAATAAGGATTTTAATGTATATAAACTTTGTTGTTTTAGATTTATAGAAAATATCTTAGGAATAAAATATAGAAAATTATTGATCGTCTATAATAAACATATTTTTTTTGACTTATTTAAATGCATGATTATTTTTTTTTACATTTTATAGCAATCTTATATTTTCATTCAATTATGTTTTACTTGATGTTTTCCTTTCTTGATTTCACATGGCTAATTGTCATTAGTTGATACATCTAAAATTTTTATTTTTAATAAAAGATTAAATTACAACTACTTTGATAAGGTATTTAGAAAAATAACAATCTTAAAATTTCGAAGCTATAATAAGGCATGAATGTCGAGAAAAAAACTAGTGAAAAGAGCAATTCCTAAAATAAAAATATGTGAAGTCAAATCTAACTTTTAATTGCATGGTGAGAAAGAAAACAAGAATAATAATTTTTTAATAGCTCTCTATATATATTTCATCTAACATATTATATGGCCAAATTTGATTGAAGTAGAGAAAAAAAATCATGATGCATGTAATATTAGCTACATGAAAGCAAAATTATGAAAATATGGTAAGAATCTATGCAAAAGAAAAAAAATGCTTTCCCAATAACATATGTAATCTTATTAGATTAATGTAGTTAATTTTATTTATGCTACGAAAACATCAATTCTATGTGATATTTGATTTAATAGAGATTAACATTGGCCTTCTACAATGGCCCAAGATTTTCTTTTCAACAATTTGTATTTATTTTCTTTGTGTTGCGACAACATCACTTTCATGCGATATTTAAGATGGATTCATAGGCACATATATGCATCTTAATAGGAGTCAAATGGAAGCTTTATAGGCCTAGTAATTTGATTCAACCATCATGCCTACAAAAATTATTATTTTATGACATCAAACATCACTTTCCTATGCTCTTATTACCTGTATTTTTTCCTTGCTCCTTGAGATTTCTTCATGTGGTATCATGAAGGTAGCATCAACATTTTCTTATGTGCATTCAAATCTCATGTTATCGTTTAGAATTTCTTAGTCACAAATTGGGCTTTGTGAATCCCCTTGTTAGTGGAGATCCAAGACCATTGCCATTAATTTCATACAACTGATATGTGTGAAATTTATGCATTAACATCTATTTCTCCACACCATAGCACATGCCTTAATTCCTAACATCTACCCTTTCTACCATGTCACATGACCTTTTCTAACATGTCCTTTGGATGTGTCTCCACTTATCACCTATAGATATGCATGTTGAAGTTGTCAGGCTTGACACAAGCATGATATCGAAGGTCTAAATACATACTTATGATTGCTTATCCAATTTAGAGCCATCTTTATGAATATCTTGAATTTAATTATTTTAGTCTTGATGCATTTTTCATTTTTGATGCACACTCATTCCCACCTAAATGCCATGGTACATATCCCAAGCTTGTGGTTGCATCCCTAGAGACTCTTCAAAAATATTTTGATGTAGATGATCTAAATCATATGCAATGGTTTCATTTATAGGAACTTGAAAGAGCATAAATATTTAATACAAGGTATTATTCAGAAAATTAAATCATCAATTTGAGTGTGAGTGTCATATCTTGCAGGCTCTACACGTGATCAAGTAATTATAGTGGCCTATGGAAAGTAGCATATGAAGTTCATCCATGTGCTTCCCTGGCCCTCATCCTAAGGAAACCACTTCCACATTAATCTTAAGTCTCATTTTCATAATTCCATGTGGAGTATGTGGGGCTACTTAAAGCAATATATGTTTTCTTTTATTAATATTGATTGTAAGTGAAACGACAACATTGTTAGCTTTTGAGGATATATACAATGGGAGAGATCTAACATAGGTCCAAATAAGATGAAATAAAGTGAGTCTGCAATATGATTGAAATATACTATAAATAGAAAGTGGTGAAAATACAATGCAGTATGGAGGATATAGTCACTCCATTAATATAAGCTAAAGAATTATATTGCGCTCCATACAAAAGCTCTACCACTATATACTACTCTCTACTACAATGCTCTTGATATCTACATGTTATATCTTATGATCTATCACTATAAGACCCTTTAAATAGGAAAATAAATTTCTTGGCCAACACTCTACCTAGTTGTACAAGTGGACACCATGCACATTGACACTTGTGCATTTATTACATTGTTTGAAGTAAGTAGCTAACTTCCCCCTAAAGTAATATCTACTCTAATCATGTACCAAAGGTGGTACATTTACATGACCCAAATTATGTAATATACTCTAACTCTAACACCCTTGTGTATTACATTATTTGGATATTGAAGATTTCAATCTTCAATATAGATATTATTCTTGAGAATGATCTTCAACTTGATCTACTCCTTTGTATTTCCTTTAATTCATATTGCACTGTATACCTTCTTGAATTGGTTCTTCTTCTACTTTTGATGGATGCTCTTTGGCTTGATTAGGTTCTTATTTAGCTTATTTAGCCTTCATATTATAACCTCATGTCATTTCAAATACTTTGTTCTTTGAAATCAAATGTCTTTTACAAACTAGTAATATTATGATTTTGTATGTTTGAAGTGGATCTGAATTGATCCATTTTCTCTTCTTTATATTTTTGTATGACTTGTTTCTTTTACCTTCATAAGTATCAAATTTTATCACACTATCAGTAGATGCTTTTGGAGTAATATTTTGAAAGTAGAAATTTATTCTATGTAGTAATATTTCTTCATGACTTTTATAGTAATTGTATTTATAGTAGAAAAATAAAGATGAAATATTTTTCCCTTCATAGTATTTGCATGGATGGAAATTCTAGCAATTGATTTTTTCATGACTATATTGATTGCAATAGGTGCAGACTAGAGATGTTCTGACTACTTTATAATCTATCATAGGGATATCATGTTTATCTATATCCTTGACTATATCCTTAAACCATATGTGCACAATTAAAGCTATTTCATTTTTACTCCTTTGTATGATATCTTCTTGATCTACTTTTTCTTATCCCTTTTGAATGTGATATTTTGTGTTTTCATAGTTGTCATCAGTTTCTTTAGAAGAATCTAATTTTTCATAGCTAATTTCTTCAGAACTTATTTCCCATATTATTGATTCTTCTTTCTCTTTTGTATTTTCCTTTTTGTTATCCATTGTATTACTTGTCATGCTTTTAATACATACCTACATTTTTCTCATTCCACTTCTAAGTGTATTGCTTAATGTGCTGGTAGTTATATTTATAGTTCATTGTATTAGAGTATATGAGCTTGATTTGATTCAACTTAGTTTTGTACAGTTCCTTATTGTTAGTGTAGATCATCATATATCTTAGATATTACATTATATTATTCACCTTTTGCTACGCACTAGGAGTTAGGTTCGTTGAACTGATTCAATGATATATCAACCATTTTCACCATGTGCTATATACATTTGACATCATATGAATAAAGTCTAATGTTCAATTTTACAATTTGGTATCAGAGCTGTGGTAAGGAGGGAGAAGAACGGGCACATTTCCCAACATACATGTTTCTTGGACCTTATTTGAATTGACACAAAAATTTATGTAGATTGATACACGTAGGTTGAGAAACCACCAAATTGTGCATGAGAAATCAGATCAATAGTTTACAAATACTGAGGAGTGGGACCCTTGATTTGAGCACAAACTAAGATGAACACATCATAGTGGCTGAATAGGTGACTGACATGAACTACTAGTGACGTGGGATAACATGTAATGTGGTACTATCTATCATGGTGACTGATGTGGTAGTGTCAAGCGGATGACATGGATCATACGTGATGTGGCGTGACATGTCTCATGCATGACATGGCAACATCTAGATGTGGTTGACATGGCATCGATTTATTTGGTGTGGTAGATAGCAAAAGATCGACAAAAAGGTTGACTGCCCGAAGGCAGTCACTACACTACATGTGTATTGTTGTTTTTAAATAGTATTGCAAGAACCTATGTGGTGCATGTGGGATAAAATACCACATAGTTTTTTTTTCTTGACATCGAGTGAGGCACACAACAAAGGAAAGTAATTTTCTTCTTTCCCTCATCGAGTGCTTCTGCTCGAATGACAGGCACCATGGTGGTAAGACTCTTGGATGGAACGAATTTCGAGGGTTCGACTACTACGTGGAGTGATAAGGTATTTTTTTTCTCCAATAAACGACCAAGGACACTTCAAATCAAAGCTTGTGCTTGTTCTTCTCAGCAGAGATCATGTCTAAGACAGTCACGTGAAGCTCTTTATGGCACTAGGAAACGTGTCATGGATTTAAAACCCCTAAAGGTATTCTATACAAAGGCTTATTTTTATTTTTTGAAAAGAAAAAATATTTTGTTTCAAATGCAAAGGATATAACAGAAAAAAAATACCACAAAGCAAAAAGAGATAAAAACAAAAAAAAATAAATTGCTACATTTATGAATACTAAGTGTTTTTTTCGTCATGGAGGGATAAGAATACTTTTGAACTTAGTTTCTTTTTTAAATTGAAAGGGTATATCATAATTTTTCATCCTTGTTTATTTTGCATTAAAAAGAGGGTCAAACAAAATTATTTTTTCTCTTGCAAAATTCTAAGACAAGGGGGGAAAGAAAATTGTGGATTTGAAAAGAAAATTTATATTGGAATATCATTTTTGTAAACCAAAACCTCATATATTTTGCAAAAATCATTGTAACAGAGATGCATTTTCGATGGAAACCAACATCTTAACAAAACTGACATTGTAATAGGTGCATTTTCGATGGAAACCGACACCTAAGTGTTTAAATTTGTGGGCACTTGTGGTTTATTTTGCATTTAAATTATTGTTTTTATGCATTTCAATCATAAGGTAAAATATACGAAGCAAAGAAAGGACCCCAAAGTTTGCACCTATTTGTGCAATTTATTGCACTGCAGTGTTCGGTATATATGGTACCTTTGGCCCACAATTACAGGTAATGCTACGTGCTTTGGGATACTGTATCTAACACCTAACATAGCTACAAAAATAAATTCTAAGCTATTGTTCTCTATAAATCATCAGGGAGAAATAAGAAAAGCCAATTTTTATATTCACTCTATTTTATACCCTAATTTTTTCTTATTGTTTGGCTTAAACTCCTCCAACTCATCATCCTTTTTCAAAAGGGTTTTGAGGTAGGTGCCATCAATTTGATTGAATTATCTTTCACATACTCTTTGTAAGTAAAAATTAAGGGGGACCATTTGGTGTTATAAGAAACTTCACAATGGCCACTAGTCACAAATATTTGTCAGATTCATAGTTGCGCAAAGGTTCTAATTTTACACCATGGAAGACAATGATGAGTGATATCCTTTAGTTTGAAGATTTATGGAATGTAGTGACTGGAACTACAAAACATCCTTCAACAACAGGTCCAGAACAAGAGGTATTTTATAATAAGGATAGAAGGAGTCTCATGTTTATTCTGCTTGCTACTACATATGAGGTACAACCTCATATTTGTGATGCAAAAATTGTTAAAGAAGAATGGGATGCTTTGATTACCATTTATGATGGGAAGAATCAGTCCACTATTCTTCATTTTCAATCTCAACTACATACATTTAGTATGAAATTTGGTGAGATAGTTGAATTTTTCCTATGCAAAGTGACATAATTGAAAGTCAAATTGAATGCTATGGGAGAGATAGTGGCAGATACTCTCTTGAATTCTATATTTTTGAGAGCTTTACCAGAATCCTACAATGTGTTGATCACATCTCTACAAGTGTTTGGTAGATAAGGTAATTTTTTTGAGTTGGTAAATTTACTTCAAACTAAGGAGGCAAATCAACTTTAGAGAGATGAAGTGCAAGATAATGCACTTTACTCAAAACAATGGGGAAATAAGCAAGGCAACTTGTAGAATGGAGGATCTTCATCCAAATAAAAATGGAAACAACCTCAACATAAACAAAATCAATATTACAAGATCTGTGATATGAATAACCATGACACCAATAGATGTTGGTTTAAGAATAAACAACCCAATGACCAAGATCATAAGAAAAAAGGAAAAGAAAAATACAAACCACATAAGAAGAATAAGCAACCCAAGGGACATGTTGCTTATGAGGAATTAGACTCAGATCCTAAGAGAGCACACAAGGTGCTCATGACCCACACATCTTCTCAGTATAAGTATTATATGTGGTATATTTATGTCAGAGCCAACAAACATATGACTGGAGATAGATCCCGGTTTGAGACATTTGAGGCAAAGTAATGCAAGCCAGTGACAATCATTGATGCTAAGACCTATCAATTCCAGGGTGAAGGAGATATTTCTATCACTCTCCTAGAGGGTAAATGTTAGATTGAGAAGGTTCTCTATGTTCCTAGATTGGAAAACAATTTTTTGTTCATCCCTCAGATCTTGGATAGAAACATGAATGTTGTTTTTAGATTTGAGGATGGTAGAAAGAGATGCTTCATCACCAAAAATGGAAAGCATATATCAGCATGATCATACAAGCATGATTTATTCATATTAGATGTTATTTCTATGCCTCATGTTGCCATGGTGGCAAACACAAAGGAGGCCACTTCTATTTGGCACAAAATATATGGGTATCTTAGTTTAGGATATTTGCTCGAGTTGAGCAAATATGAGATGGTGAAAGGCCTTTACAACCTTTCATCCACATTGTCAGTTTGCTCAGATTTCTTAGTAGGGAAGCAATACTGGGTACCATTTGAGATTAGATCTTCAAAAGCTAAGAAAACTTTAGAGTTGGTACACATCGAACTGTGTGGTCCTATGCCAAATAGTTATAGTGGAAAGAGGTATTTTCAATTATTTGTTGATGATTACTCCCAAAATATGTGGGTTTTATTTTTACAATTGAAATATGAAGCACTTTTGTACTTCTAATAGCTCAAGAAGAGTGTTGAGAAAGAATAAAGATGTTCCATAAATACCCTCTGCTCAGATCGAGGGAGGGAATATACCTCCAAAGTATTAGATTACCCAAGTCAAGAGCCACTATTAGGGGAGAATAAAATAAGCAATCTGACATGGCTACTATCCTTTTCATACCAAACTTTGAGAGATTTCTATTATAACCCTAGAAGCCAAGAAAGAGCCTCATAAGGAAAAAAGACTCTGTTGGACAAGATTTATGAAGCACAAAATTTGAGAAAAATGCTCAAATGTATTGAAATTTATCCCACTATGTAGAAGCAATATGAAAAATATATAGAGGAATGAATACTTTTGACTCATCAGGTATATCAAGCAAGTTAATTTATTGATCGAGGACAAGAGGTAATCACTATCTAGAGAATAGAAACTAAAGAGATGAGAACCACCACTAAGGAGCTCAAGGATCTTAGTGCATCAACCTTATGTGATGGTAATACATAATTCCATAAATAGTAAGTGCTTAGCCAATTTTTTTATCAGCAGATACAATATGAAAGTGATATTGACTCACTTTCAGAACCACTAGAAATAGATAAGGTCTTTGGACCTTTTTATAAACTTTCCTAGCTCTTAGCCAAAGTGGGATAAATGGATGGAAGGTATAGTGAACCTCCATGTGTGAATATTTATAGATTGGAAATATTGTATTTGAGATAAATGGAATCTAAGATCCCTCTCTAGAGGTTTGGAATAAGATGCACCAAGAACTCTAGATCCTACAACATCTCAAGGAAGTTCATAGCATGGTGAATCATTGAAAGCAACTTCATTAAGGTAGCCTTAGTAGGAAGTAGAGTCATAAAACCCATAAAATAAATGAGATGAATGATATATTGTGAAAGAAATACTTTCCTATACCATATGGATTTTTTCTTGTACAGTTGTATCATATTGTCTTTTTAATAATAAGGACTTTGAAGCCCAATGGATCAGATCAAAATAAAAAGCCAAGTAATGGTGATAAGGACCATACTAGCAGAACAAAAAAGAATTAAATAATGGTACTTATCATTATGTATATTTAGGCATATCTCTATTCATAGTATCAAATGCACATCGGACCAAGCACTAGGTAATAAATCTGCATCAAGCCAATAGGGTTTTTAGAATTTTTCATGATCACAAGTTATGATGAAGTTGTCATCTGGCATAATTTAACTGAGGGTATAGATCTATTTAAGACCTCACTTAGAGAGTATCCTTCAACATTGATAATTAGCATTATGGGAGAAATCAAAAAGAACTTGATGCTTGTAGGTGCAGCAATGAAGAATTTCTTACTTGGGTAGGTCAAGAAAAGAAGAAACGGTAAGGAGCACAAGTAGAGGAATGATTATTTCCCAAATTTATTGACCTAGGCCTGAGGTAGCTATTAGTTGTAGCTAGATTTACTCATGGATTTTTAATTTTGCGGGGGTGTCCCTTTTTTGATGTATCTTTATTTTTCTTTTTTCTTAACTTTTTCTGTTTTGTCCATTATTGCATTCATAAAATTTGCCACAAATCTTATGTTTTATCCTTCACTTAGGTTTTCTAGGAGTTTCCTATGCTCAAGGTATCCCCATGCACCATTTTTTTCCATAATTTCTAGTTCACTTAGTTCTATCGCCTATAAAAGTTACCATGAACTCCACCATCCATATCATTGTTATAGTTTTATTTTCTCTTTTCTCTATAGTTGTTAGTTTAATGAAAAGGTACTATCCTTATAGTCCCCTAGTTTTTTCTTCCTTCATATTCTTATATTATACCAATTTTTGTATTTTTATGGTCTATAATTAGTCATCCTAAGTTCTTTCTACTAGAAAATCATCCCTATGAGTCACCAAGAATTTAGGTATTTTTGAGCATCACCCACATGCACTTTGGTAAAATGTGCAATAGTAGATTCAAGAAATTTAAATGATATAGATGAGAAAAAATGGCTAAGTTTTGGACACAACAAAACTCATGTACTTGACTAGGGTGCATCAGGGTACCAAAATCCCATTATATAGCCAGAGATCAAAACAAGCAGAAATGACTAAGTCTGTGATCCACTAGAACATTTGTACTAGGTCAAGACCCATAAGGATACCAAATATCCATAGTAGTATCAAATATTAAAAATGAGAAAAAATGGCTAAGTCCCAAGGTTACTGGAACTCCTATACTCAACTGGAACCTGTTAGGGCACCAAATGTTCATCGCACAGCCAGAGACTAAAAAAGGTAAAAAATGACTAAGTCTTGAGGTTGTCAAAATATTTGTATTAGGTTGAGGCTCATTGAGGTACCAAATATCCATTGTAGTTTTGGAGGTCAATATTGAAGACGAATAAAAATGTCTAAGTCTCAGGCTTGTTAGAAATCTTGTACCTAATTGAGGCCTGTTAGGGTACCAAAATCCCATAGCACAAGTAGAGATCAAAATAGGTAGAAATAAAAAAATTTGTACTAGGTAAAGTCCCATTGGGGTACCAAATATCCATTGTAGTACCAAAGGTTGAAGATGAGTAAAAATTACTAAGTTCCAAGGCTACTGGAACTCATGTATCTTACCAAATCCCGTTAGGGGGCCAAATGTTTATCATGTATCCAAAGACCAAAATAGGCAAAAATGACTAAGTCCTGAAGCTACTAAAATATTTATACCTGGCTAGGACCCATTGGGGTACCAAATATCAATTATAGTTCTAGAGGTTGAGATTGAAGATGAACAAAAATTGTTAAGTCCCAAGCCCATTAGAACTCCTGTACCCATTCAAAGCTCATAAAAGTACCAAATGTTCATTAGAGCAAGATCACTTGTTAGAAAATCTTAACAAAAAAATATCCATCAAGGACATTATACAGATGTCAAGGTAGCTCAATTGAAAAGATAATAAAATGGATCAACAAACTAAATGCAACTAGCATGGCCAATACAACTCAAGAAAATGCAATTTTTAGCCCAATAAACAAGCCACAACTAGGTGGTTAGTGCAAGCATACCTCCAAGAATTTTAATAAATTAGCAAATATTATAACATAACAACAATCCATCTCTAACGTAATGATTCTTGGATAACTGAAGCATTTTGCACATTAAGAAATACAAGAAGATTATTGTTTAGCCTTTGTTTCACCTTATTACAGGACATGTATGCATGGATTTCTTATTTCTAATTATGACTTGTTGAATGCTCATGCTATCAATTCAGATTTTTAGATTTTTATTCATGATTTGTTCTATGGTTCTAGAATTTACAATCTAAAAGCTATATAATGTATTGAAGAACATAGGATTATACTAAGAGGGGGTGTGAACAGTATAATACCAACTATTTTTTATTTTCCAAACAATATTATCCAATATTGTCAATGGAAATATCAATAGTAGTAATTAAAGCAATGCATAAATCATCACATACAAGAGACACAAATTTAATGCGGTTCACCCAATGTGGGCTACTCCACAGAGAAAATATTTCTTCTAAATTTTCTCAAAAAATCTCTTGGGAATAAAATCCCTATCATAATGATTATGGAACTCTATCCAAAGAAGACACCAATTCCCTATGCTCTAATTTGTGTATATCTCTCCATAGGAGAACTCTTTCCTCTTTTCTCTGGTTCATGGAACTTGATCCAGGAAAACTTTATCTTCTCAACTGGTTCATGAATCTCTCTCCACATAAGCTCTCTATCTCCCTAGTTGGTTCATGGATCTCACTCCATAGGAGAACTATTTCCCTTTACTCTAGTTTTTGGATCTCTCTCCACAAGAGAACTCTTTCCCCTTGCTCTGGTTTGTGGATCTCTCTCCACAAGAGAACTCTATCCCCTCTACTCTGGTTGGTGATCTTCTAGAAGACTTTTACCCCCACTACTCTAGCTTATGGATCTCTCTCCACATGATACCTCTATCCCCACTCAACTGGTTGATGAATATCTCTCCACTAGAGACTATTGTCCTCTTTGCTCTGTCACCTCCAAATCCTACTCTCAACTCTATTTCAAATCTACACCAAACTCTATCCCAAGTCTAGCACAAATATGCTCTAACTCTACTCACAAATATGCACCAAACTCTATCTCAAATCTGCCCCAAGCCTTAACACAAAGCTTGAAAAAATTAGTAATCAAACCTACTCTCAATTCTATCTCAAATATTCCCCAAGCCTTAACACAAAGCTTGAAAAAATTGACAATAAAACCTGCTCTCAATTTTATATCAAATCTACCCCAAGCCTTAACACAAGGCTTGAACAAATCAGTAATCAAAACTGCTCTCAATGTTGTTTCAACTCTTCATAAAACTTGCTCAAATTTGTTCTCAAGCCTTCTCAAAGACTTTCTCAAATCTATCCTCAAGCCTTCTCAAATACTTGCTCAAATATGTTCTCAAGCCTTCTCAAAGACTTGCTCAAATCTATCCTCAAGCCTTCTCAAATGCTTACTCAAATCTATCCTCAAATCTTATTAAATGCTTGCTAAAATATACCTTCAAGTCTTCTCAAAAGACTTGCTTAAATCTGCCTTAAAATATTCTCAAAAGACTTGCTCAAATCCGCCTTCAATGCTGGTCACAAAATATACTTTCAATAATTTCAAATATTGTATACACAACACAAACTTAAATCTCTTTTAGAAAATCTTTCTTCACACTGGAAAATTCTACTTATAATTCATTTAACTTCTGGAACATATAGAGGATTGCATACACAACACAAACTTAAATTATATGCACTATCAAAATCCAATATGTTTCATACTCACAAATCTTATACTCAAATAACCAATCTCTATCTCTTGCCAAATCCCTTTCAAATCAAATCAAACAATGTATAACTTGTTTCACAAAACTGATCTATCTTTCTTGCAAATTTTATCTGAAAGATAAACCATACTAATGCATAATTTATGTTTACAACATTGATCTCAATCACTTTTACAATTGCAATAAATATCTCCCAAACCAATGTTCAAAGGATTTCACAAAGATGCACTAACTTGTCTTCAAACCTAGCACATGTAGTTCACAATATCTAGCACAAATGTCTTATAGATTTTAATAATAGAAGCACATAGTGTTTGCATATTCTATCTCAAATGTTTCCCAAAAAATTCAGCGATGAAGCACAAAATCCTCACTCAAATATTTCCATCAATGCTTATCAAACAATCCTTTTCACTCCACCTTATGTTCCAAAACATTCACTTCAACAAACACATTAAACAAGGAGTGATGTGCCCATACCTCTTAATTTTCTCTTATGGAGATATGTCTTCAAAACCTGTCTCACAAATAATTGATTTTTCTAATGCCACTTCAAGGGTTAGATTGCAAGATACTTTCTCAAAACATCCATATGAATTTTCACCTCAAAATATATTTCACCATACAAAAATTACAATAAAATGTCAAACCACTACCATGCCTTATTACTCCTATTATTTCATGTAAAATAATGCTCAACAAAATAAACCAAAAATTACACACATGAATTTCACATATACACCTTATACCTCCTTATGAAAACAAAAATAATGCACTTCAAATTTCAATAAGACCAAAGAAATTATCACTTCATCTCATGCATAAACAAGCACTAGCAATCTGAAATTTCACCTTTCATCCCTTTCTAAAACAAAAATCAAATCACTTTACTATCCTTATAGCTCCCTAACCATTTCACATCACAGTGATAAAAATTGACTATCCGTTATAACTGCCTAACCAATTTACATCTACATGATAAGAATTAACTAACCCTTATAACTCACTAACCAAGCACAAAATGTATATATTTTAAAATATTTAATTCTACCCTCAAGCGCTACCACAACTACTCAAACATGTGACCTCACTATCCCTTGTGCCCTAGCACAAGGGAAAACACCATGTGGACTAGTCGCTCACACAAGCCCAAGGAGCACGTGCTCCTTCTTCTCCTCTACCATCGATGCAAAATATTTTGATCATGTAAAAATCCTTCATGTGAATCAAACATCAAACCTGTCACCTACAATGCACTTCACAAGTCAAGCTTTCTAGCTAGGCTACCATCCTACATCGGATGGTGTTTGGGCACCCTCCATATTAATATTTGCACTACCTCGAAATTCACAAAAAGCCTTTCTCTACCTCCATCGCTTGTTGAACGAATAACAATATCAGATATTTATTTTTGTGGGATAATCGAACACCTTGGCTTGCAAAACATTAGCCTTTGTATACATTTTTGCCTTTTGACTTTGGACGTCGGCTTTACTTTGAACAAATGCCTCCATGCAATTTTGAATTTTGGCATCATCTAAACCTTTTAAAAAATATTATAATAATTTAAATCTAAGGTATTTTAAATATTATAATCTATATTTTAACCTTTGGGTCCTTTAATTTTAATTATTATAATTATTTAAATCTTCATAGATTTAAATATTATAATATTTTTTTCTTCTTGGACATTTTCTTTGGAAAACCTCTTTCTTTTTCTTTTGCAAATGCCACCATGGTAAAACCATTAAACCTTAATTTTTCTGGACATAAATGAAAACCAATGTCATTAACTTGTGTCATTAATTCTTTGACATCAATGACAACAATATACTCAAAATTTCCAAAAATCTCCCCCTTTGTCATTGATGGCAACCCTTTTCTAAAAATTCCTTTTTCCTTTTTCCAAAACCTTTGATTCCAAATCTGCTCCCCTTGAGAAATGGCTCCTCCTAATTGAATACTCTCCCCCTTACTCAAATCTCTCCCCCTTTGACATCAATGGAAAATGGACTCCTTTGGGGGTAAAGATAATACTCTTAGCTCAACCCCCTCCCCACCTCCTCTCCTTGAGGTGATTAATTTTGGGGTTGGAGTATTTCTACTCCCAGCATACAATGCTCTTTTTATTTGTCAACATTTTTTCTCAACATACCCTTTTGATCCTTTTGAGTGTCCCTATGCTTGCTTGTCTCTGGAAGCTCTGGAATAACTATTCTACACCACTTGGACTTATGCCCTAGATTATTACACTTGTAACATTTAATGTTGTAGTTCTTGGAAGGTGCAAATATCTTGAAGGTCCTCTTGGTGAAACCATAGTCATTTCTGTTATAAATATTTCAATGAATAACTTTGTGACCAAAACTATTACATGAGTAGCAATGTCCTTGAAAGAAATATTCATCTTCAATTTGGTTGAAGTTCCTCTTAATGAAGCCATAATCCTTCTTTCCATGAGCCCTGCAATGCATTTCTTTGTGACCAAACTGATTACATGAGTAACAATAGCCCTAGAAGAGATACTCATATTGCCTTGGTATCCTTATCCTTTATTTGCTTGTCATGTGATGATTTCTATCTCTTGATGGTGCATTGTTTGCTTCCTCTTTGATGCTATCACCTCTCAACAAATTGGTATAAGTCTTAGGTTTTTCTTCAATCACTTATTTTGATGCTTCCTTTGAGACTTCCTTTTTTTAATCTTGACTTCCCTTTCTGCACCTCTAGACCTTCTTCATTGCCTAGTATTATTTTGATAAATGAATATATTTGTGATTTGGTAATGTTATCCAAAGATTTTGAACTTTTCTCAAACCTTTGTAGCTTATCATTGGCATCTTTCACTTCCATCCTTAGAGAAACTACTTCATGTTCTAATCTTTCACACTCTAGCTCTTTTGTCTTCAATTTTTCAGCCATACCTTCTTCAATTTTCCTTGCATATTCAACATTAACCTCAAAGTTAGTGAGATCTTGTAGAACCTTTGCCTTTGTTTCCTATTAATATTGTTCTTGGAATTTCAATCTTGAGTTACCCCTTTTTAATTGGTCAAGATCAAAAACAAGTCTTTCACATTCTAGCTATTTTACCTTTAACTATTTAGCCATACCATTTTCAAATATCCATGCATTTTCAACCTTATATTTCAATTCAGAGAGATCTTGTAGAAGCTTTGTCTTAGTTTTCTTATCCTCTTGTATTTGAACCTTCAATTCTAAGTTCAACTCAAAAATTTCCTTAATTGTGGCTTCCTACTTTTATTTTCTGAAATCTTCCTCTTCTTCTAGGTCTTAAAGAACATATTCATACTCTTTAATATCTAAGAGACTTTCATCACTGTCACTTGAACACTGCTTGCTACTTCAATAGGAGAATATTATTTTTCTTTTATTATTGAAAATAGAATTTCCTTTGTATACCTGATTTGACTATCCTTGTTTTCTTTTTCATCTTCAATGCTACTGAACCCATTACAATAAGCTGCATTGTGACCAAGGTTACCACAAATAAAATATTCTTCTTCACTGCTACTATACCCAGTTTTTGAATAATTATATTTAAGATGATCAAAGTTACCGCAAATAAAACATTTGAGTATTCTTAGTTCCTTATTATCCCTTTTTACACAATTATATTCTTTTCTGTTTGATTTTTCACTTGATCCTATTTCTTTATATGTTTCCACTTCTCCTCTTAGAGTAAAAGCAAATTATTCTTCCTTTTATTTCATGTGAGTTCCTTATTAGGAGGATGTGGTCTCATAATTTTTCTTTTACCTTTCTTGGCCATGTGTGTTCTTGTAAGATCTTCCTTCAAGATGTTAGAATTTTTCTAAAGAACCCGCTTTGATACCAATTGAATAACACAGGCTTATACTAAGATGGGGGGTGAACAGTATAAGATCAATATTTTATTTCCTTTCCCAAATAATATTATCCAATATTATCAATGGAAATATCAATAGCAATAATTAAAGCAATGCACAAATCATCACACATAAGAGAGACACAAATTTAACGTGATTCACCCAATGTGGGCTACTCCATGGAGAAAATATTTCTTCTTAAATTTCTCAACAAATATCTTGGGAATCATTCCCTATTACAATATTTATGGAACTCTATCCAAAGGAGACACCAATATCCTATGCTCTAATTTTTGGATCTCTCTCCATAGGAGTTGTTTCCACTTTTCTCTGGTTCATGGAACATAATCCAGGAGAAATCTATCTCCTCAACTGGTTCATGGATCTCTCTCCATATAAAAACTCTATCTTTCTAGCTGTTTTATGAATCTCACTCCATAGGAGAACTCTTTCACCTTGGTTTGGTTTGTGGATCTCATTCCACAAGAGAACTCTTTCCCCTTGCTCTAGTTCATGGATCTCTCTCCATAGGAGAACTCTATCTCCTCTACTCTAGATGGTGATCTTCTAAAAGACTTTTCTACTCTAGCTTGTGGATATCTCTCCACAGGAGACCTCTATCCCCATTGCACTGTATGAAGGATCTCCATCCACTGGAGACTAATGTCCTCTTTGTTATGTCACCTCCAAATCCTGCTCTCAAATCTGTACCAAATTATATTTCATGTCTAGCACAAATTTTCTCTAACTCTACTCACAAATTTACACCAAACATTATTTCAAATCTGCCCCAAGACTTAACACAAATCTTGAACAAATTAGAAATTAAATATGCTCTCAATTCTACCTCAAATATATCCCAATACTTAACACAAGGCTTAAAAAAATTAGTAATCAAACATGCTTTTATTGTTCTTTCAAGTCTTTACAAGACTTGCTCAAATATATCCTCAAGCCTTCTCAAATACTTGCTCAAATTTGTCCTCAAGTCTTCTCAAATACTTGCTCAAATATATCCTCAAGCCTTCTCAAATACTTGCTCAAATTTTTCCTCAAGCCTTCTCAAAGACATGCTCAAATCTGTCCTCAAGCCTTCTAAAAGACTTGCTCAAATATTCCTTCAAGTATTCTCAAAATACTTGCTAAAATATACCTTCAATTCTTCTCAAAATACTTTCAATTCTTCTCAAAATACTTGTTCAAATTTACCTTCAATGCTACTCACAAAACCTGGTTTCAATAATTCCAAATCTTGCATACACAACACAACTTAAATCTCTTTCAAAAAAAATTCTTCACACTGATAAATTCTACTTAGAATTTGTTTAACCTTTGGAACATATAGAGGATGATATGCACTATCAAAATCCAATATGTTTCATACTCACAAATATTATACTCAAATAACCAATCTCTATCTCTTGCCAAATCCCTTTCAAATCAAATCAAACAATGTATAACTTGTTTCACAAAACTGATCTATCTTTCTTGTAAATTTTCTCTCAAATATCAATCATACTAATGCATAATTTCCCTTTACAAAATTTATCTCAATCACTTTCACAATTGCAATCAATATCTCTCAAACCAATGTTCAAAATATTTCACAAAGATGCACTAACTTGTCTTCAACCCTAGCACAAGTAGTTCACAATATCTAGCACAAATGTCTTAAACCTTTTAATAATAGAAGCACATATTGTTCTCAAATTCTATCCCAAATGTTTCCCAAAACATTAAAAAATGAAGCACAAAATACTCACTCAAATATTTTCAACAATGCTTATCAAACAATCCTTTTCACTCCACCTTATTTTCCAAACATTCACTTCAAAAAATACTTTAAACAAGGAGTGATGTGCCCATACCTCTTAATTTGCTCTTATGGAGATATATCTTCAAAACCTATCTGACAAAAAACTGACTTTTCTAATGCCACTTCAAGGGTTAGATTGCAAGATATATTCTTAAAACATCCACATGCATTTTCATCTCAAAAGATATTTCACCATACAAAAATTACAATAAAATATCAAACCACTATTACACCTTACTAATCCTATCTTTCATGTAAACTAATGCTCAACAAAACAAACCAGAAAATTCACACATGAATTTCACATATACACCTTATACCTCATCTGAAAACAAAAATAATGCACTTCAAATTTCAATAATACCAAAGAAATTATCACTTCATCTCATGCATCAACCAAGCACTAGCAATGTGAAATTTCACCTTTCATCCCTTTCTAAAACAAAAATTAAATCACTTTGCTATACTTATAGCTCCCTAACCATTTCACATCACAATGATAAAAATTTACTAACCATTATAACTCCCTAACCAATTTACATCAACATGATAAAAATTAGCTAACCCTTATAACTCCCTAACCAAGCACAAAATGCATACCTTTTAAAAGCTTTAATTCTACCCTCAAGCACTGTCATCGCTACTCAAACCCGCAACCTTGCTGGCCCCCATGCCTTAGCACAAGGGTAAACACCATGTGGGCTAGTTTCTCACACAAATCCAAGGAGCATGTGCTCCTTCTTCTCCTCTACAGCTGGTGCAAAATATTCTTATCACACAAAAAGCCTCCGTGCAAATCAAATGTTGAACCTGTTGCCTACAACATGCTCTGCAATATGAGTTTGCTAGCTAGGCACCCTTCATCTTAATCTCCACACTACCTCAAAATTTGTAAAAAACCTTTCTCTGCCTCCACCACTTACTGAATGAATAGCAGTATCGAATATTTATTTTTGTGGGATAATCGAACACCTTGGCTTGCAAAACATTATTCTTTTTATACGTTTTTGCCTTTTGACTTTGGAAGTCGACTTTACTTTGAACAAATACCTCCATGCAATTTCAAATTTTGGCACCATCTAAACCTTTTAAAAATATTATAATAATTTAAATCTAAGGTAGAATTAAATATTATAATATATATTTTAACCTTTGGGTCCTTTAATTTTTAATTATTATAATTATTTAAATATTCATTGTAGGCAGCAAATCCACCTCCCAAAAAAAGAAGTGATTTGCTAAGTTTTGGATAGTTTTGGGGATGATTTGCTCCAGTTTTGTGAAACCGTACAGTGGGAGAAAATCATACAGGAGACCATACAACTGAAGTGGCAAACCATACAGAGCAGTGGCAAATCATACAGGGCATACCGAAATTCAATGAGATGCAAAGGAAATGTAATTTCGGGATGAAAGGTCGCATGGATTTGCTAACCTAAGGTGTAAACTTAGGAAAATGCCAAAATATTGTATTCAGTTGTAATTGGGCAGTTGTGAATAATGGATTGTCTCAGGAACCACTTTGGAACGGCCTGGACAATGTTATATAAGGCCCCATTTTCGAATTTGTAGGTCTGGCTACTAGCTTACTGGTTCTTAGTTGCTAGAGTATAGAGATAGTAATATTTTTGAGTTATTGCTATGATATTGATAGAGTTTCCACATTGTAACTGAGTTGACAACCATTAATGATAATAACAGACATTGTGGATGATAGTGTATGGTCCTGTTGTGTATGGTTGATGCATTGTGGATTATCATTGTGTGAATGAATTTCCTTTCTTATTGTTATATGTTAGTTCTAGGCTTTGTTGCAGCTTTGTGAGAAGATTGTTACTGGTGGAATCATGGGGAATGATCTAGAAGCATGAGAATGTGGACAAGGACGTATTGAGACCGACTGTACGATTTTTGGATGTAATTGCTTGAATGGAATCTCTCACTAACCCGGATTGGGAGTTTTGTCTGTGAATGGAACCATCTTGTTAGGTTGTTAAAACCTCTACAAAACATCCTGGAGAGAGATTGGAGTAGAAGAGCATTGCAATTACTACCTTGCTGTACTTTTGGATCATACATATCGTACATCATACAAATCGTACATAGAGTTATTACCCGATTTGGTAAAATAGGCGATCGATAGAAACTTACCCGATTTGGCAGTTTTGGTAATCGGCTTGAACGATTACAAAACTATGTATGACAGCCTCCAAAACAACATCTATTAGTTTTAGTGAAATTTTATTGTCATGTATGATCTGAGATCGTACATAGTGTATGTGTTAAAGACCGTACAAGAGATCGATAGTTCATACAAGGGTAGTTCGGGTAACTGGAAGATTGTTCGATTTGGTAGTTGGAATAAAGCTCTATCTAGGGATCATTCTGACCTTTGGAAAACACCTCCCCATCGGGAATACTCCACCACTATGTTACATTTGGCATCATTGCCTTATCGAATTTGGCATTTTTGTTAAAATGGGTCGAATTTGACTAACAACTGGAGGTGATTTTTTATGACGGACACCGGTACACGAAGCCGTGGGAGAAGAGAACCATGAGAGAAAATTCTAGTAAGAAGGAGCATAAGGATTTCTCAAAGAGGAAACATGAGTAACTCAGATCAGAGTATGCATGAACCAGAGATAGAGCAAGTTTGGACATCCGAAGAAGGAGACTTGGAGACGTTGTTGATTGAGATAGAAGATGAGGAGGAAGACCCACCGATCGTAGAGATGGGTGACAAAGAGAAAGTGCACGATGATGGAGAGTGGATGGTAAGACCTGAGGAAGTGACAATGGGGTTGTGAGAGGGTGTAGAGGATGGGAGTCAGACACCAAGGCAATAGGATGCGGGGACTCAGGAGGATAGACCATGACAATCTCCATCACATCAGTGAAGAAGGTCGTAGAGTGAGGATGCATGAGAATTTGGTCATCGAGTGATGGGACAGAATAAGATACCTTGAATTGATTCTTCTGATGATAATGAAAGTAAGACACCCTCAAGGAGGAATCCGATAGAGATCCCATGGGACACCTCGAGTGAGAGCGATGACTCTCCTAAGATGGCTAATAGAGCAGCCAAACAAAGATGTCCACCATTTTTAGGTGAGGGTAAGGAAGACCCCACATGACATGTAGGAACTTGCATAACTATTTGGAGAGAAAATGGTGTAGATAGCCCAGAGGATTGGGTAGTCCTCTTTCCTACCACCTTGAGAGGATTGGCCATAGACTGGTACCTAAAGAGAGAGAATAATGTTGATTTTCAGACTTGGAATCAGATAAAGGAGAAATTCATTGAGGAATTTTGACCTTTGAAGGATGATGGAGACATAGTCACTGAGCTTTGCATAACAAAATAGAAAGCATATGAGGATATAAAATCCTACAATCATCGACTAAAGTAGTTAGTCGATAAGATGCAGATGCCACTAGCAGATGTGTTAATAAAATGATGGTTCGTAGATGGGTTACTACCAAAATATAAGAAAAATATGAAGGGAGTACCATCGAACACATATGAGGAAGCTTTGAAACACGCAAAGACCTTTGAGAGTGAATCAAAATAGACATATATGAGAATCTTGTCTCATCCCAAATCGAAATATTTAGATAGTGAAGAAGAAGACACTATTCAGAGGATGGTAGCATCATTTCGCAAGGAGTTTGATAAAATGGTTAAAGAGCAAAAGATCAAACCAGATAGGAATGAGTTGTGGTGCACATAATGCAAAAGTGAGGGACATACAAATATGAAGTGTCCAAAAAATGACTATTGCCATATTTGTAATGTGATGGGGCATGACGTAGTGCTCTGTCCCTACAATGCAAGAACCCATCCGTAGGTACTATCAATCCAGGAGCAGGAACAAAAACCATAGGCCCAAGGGAGTGGCCAACAAGCAATGAGTGGCGGTTACAAAAATAGCAGAAGAGGTGGCAGACAGAATCAGGGTAATCGACAAGGAGGACAAAGTCACTTACAGTATGACTCGGAGGGTAGACCGATCATACAATGTCACAATTGCCAAGAGTGGGGGCATTTTGTGAAGAATTGTCCTGCACCTCAGATGCAAGGAGCACCGCAAGCAAGCACTACACATATGTGTAGATGGTGTGGTCCAGGGAACCACAAGGAGGAGAATTGTCCAAAGCAGGCGAGTTCGAGTAACCCATAGAATGTGAGCTATTTGGACATTGAAGTTCCTCAAGTTAAAGAGGAAACTTAGGAAGTGTTAGTCATGATGAGGAATCAGGCTAAATAGGATAAGTATCCAGAGCCAACAAAAGAGAAGCAACGCTGGCAAGCAACAAAGAAAATATTGCAAGAAGAAACTAAGAAAGTTAAGCAAGGAGAATCGAGCACTCGAAAGGAAGTATGAAAACCATCAAAATAGGAGACAGTTGTGCAGCATCTGGCAGCATAGGTATTAGATACCATAGTAGAACTTAAAGTATCTGATTTATTCGAAGCGATCCTAGAATTGCCAAAAGCAATGGTGGAGGAGATGCAACCACAGAAGGTGATGGAAGTAGAGAGCCAACCAATTGTAGGGGAAGAATGAAAAGACCAATTTATGGATCCTACCATATTAATGATTGATGTGGGAAAGAAGCTTGCATTAATGCATATGGAGATTTTGGGGCACAAATTGACACAAGTGATTGTGGATGGAGGTTCCAGTGTTAATGTGCTACCCGAAAGGACTTGGCTAGAACTAGGCGCTCCATCACTATGGGCATCGAGCTTCTGACTGTATGGGGCTGACTAGAATGATATTAACATCAAAGGAGTTTTGACTGCACAACAAGTAATGATAGCTGAGCAAGAATTTGTCTTGGACTTTGTTGTGATTTCAATGCAGAAACCCGCATATGATGCTCTCTTAGGGAGAGGATGGCTACGAATGGCCAAGGTTAATCACAATTGGGGAAAGAATCAGATCACCTTCAAAAAGGGATAACATAAATACATGATCAATTTAGCTAATCAAAGAGTTAGTGAGGATGTAGCTACAACTGATGAATCAAAAAACTCATCAGGGGATGAAGAACACGAACCTGATGGAGAAGGAATGTTGTACATAAATGAATGTAGTGAGGATGAAGCTCGATCTGATAGTGGACTTCTTCATTGGAAAATGGAGGATTATGAGATGTTTCAGCCCAACTGCCTCTGTATTGAGTCAGAAGAGATCAAGGAAAAGCAAGACAAACCAAAAGTAAGCAAAGAGACTAAGAAGGAAACAGAAGAGAAGTGGACGTTTCCAAAAAGCTTTGCGGAGTATACAGTAGGAGATGCAGAGATTGATACAAGACCGATGCACCCTGAGAATGTAATGAAAGCTACAAGTGAGCCAGAAAGTATCAAGTATGAAGGACCTAAGATAGTGGATATTAATCTAGGAATGGAGAAAGAACCTAGGATAGTCCACTGTGGCGATGATTGGAATCCTGTATTGAAGGCAACAACTTTCAAGATATTCTTGGAGTACAAGGATGTCTTTGCATGGACATATAAGGATTTGAAAGGAATCCCACCTGAGTTATGTGTCCATAAGATTACACTAATGCCTGGCACCCAACCTGTGAGAAGGAGACCATATAGAATGAATCCAAAGTATGCGGCATTGGTGAATGCAGAAATAGAAAAGATGTTGGAAGCAGGAATTATATTCAGGGTGACGAATAGTGAATGGGTTTCACCTATAGTAATCACCTTGAAGAAAGAAGTTGATAAGATAAGGATATGCGTAGACTTCAGGAGTCTAAATGCAGTGACCATTAAGGATCCATTTCCTATTCCATTCATGGATTCTATCTTGGAAGAAGTTGCAGGACATGAGATCTATTCATTTTTGGATGGATTCTCAGGATACAATCAGATCAACATCATCGAGGAGGATAAGCTGAAGACCACATTCATTGTGGAGAATGGCATCTATGCATACAATCGAATGCCATTTGGACTCTGTAATGCCCCAACTACATTCCAACGCATCATACTATATATATTCGACCAATTGGCGATGGGGAATTTCAAAGCATTTTTGGATGATTGGTCCATTTATGGGAAGATCAAGGAGCATCTTCCAGCTCTTAGTGAATGCATGAGGAGGTGCAGAAATGCACAGATATCATTAAACCTAGCAAAGTGTTTTTTGATGGTACCATATGGAAAATTGTTAGGACACATTGTGTGCAGTGAAGGATTGAAGACGGATCCGGATAAAATTTGGGTAATATTACACATGGAAGAACCTTTTGATGTGAGTTCACTCAAAACCTTCCTTGGGTCAACAGGATATTACCGAAGGTTTATCCAAAATTATGCACATGTAGCCTACCCGTTAGATTCTTTGACGAAAAATAATATCCCTTTTAGATGGATAGAGGAGCACTAGGGAGCCTTTGAGGAGTTAAAGGCTAAGTTGGTAAGTAGCCCGATTTTGGTGTTTCCTAGTTGGGATAAGGAATTCCACGTCCACGTCGATACCTCAAACTTTGCAATTGGATGTGCGTTGGCATAGGAAGGACAGTTTAAGTTGGATCAACCGATTTTCTTTGCTAGTCACCTTTTTTCAAGGCCAAAAAGAAATTATAGTACAACAGAAAGGGAAGCCTTGGGGATGGTATATGCAGTTCAAAAGTTTAGGCATTACCTATTGGCAAACCCCTTTGCATTTTATGTCGATCATCAAGCATTGTTGTACTTAATAAACAAACCAGTAATTCAAGGATGAGTTAGTAGGTGGCTCGTGATGCTCCAAGAGTTCGTATTCTGAGTTGTGGTGAGACCTAGCAAGAAGCATGTGATTGCAGACCAGTTGTCTCGAATACGATCAGGGGAGCCAGTAGGAACAGGGGTTCCTGATGAATTTCTAGATGCACAGTTATTTGCCATCAATGTTGTGCCATCATGGTACAAGTTGGTTGGCCAATATCTATCCACAGGGGAGTTGCCATAGGAGATGACGACAACTGAGAAGAAGAAAATAATCATGAAGTCAACACCTTTCCAGATAATAGCAGGATTGCTATACAAGATAGGAAGTGATGGTATCTTGAGGAGATGTGTAATGGAGGAAGAAGTTAAGATGACATTAAAAGAAGCCCACACAGGCTTAGCAGGGGGACATATGGGACCAGATGCGACTACAAGGAAAATATTGTTAGCAGGTCTATGGTGGCCCACATTGTACAATGATGCAAAAGAACACGTGAAAGCTTGTGATACTTGCTAGAGAGCAGGAAAACTGGTTAGGAGGGATTTTATGCCCTTACACCCATCGCAACCACAAGAGTTGTTCGAACGTTGGGGCTTAGACTTCGTAGGACCATTTAAGACATCTCAAATATGGAAATGTAGATATATCATAGTGGCAATGGAATACCTCACAAAATGGGTAGAAGCAAGAGCATTACCTGATAATTCTGCTAAAAGTACAACATAATTTTTGTACGAGCAGGTAATCACAAGATTCGGTATTCCACTATGAATAATGAGTGATCGAGGAGGACACTTCGTTAATGAGATTATCAAGATGCTGACAATAGAGTTTAGGATTTTACATTCATTATCTAGTCCATACTACCCGAGAGTGAACAGGTAGGCAGAAGCGACTAATAAAGTCTTAGTATCAACTCTATATAAAACCTATGGGATAGAAGGAGCAGACTGGGAGGAAAGGTTACCATCCATTTTGTGGGTATATAGAACAACTTTTAAACCAACAATGGAACATACCCCTTTCCAATTGATGTATGGTCAGGAAGCGGTGGTGCCAGTCGAGTTCTTGATACCAAGCTTGAGAGTTGCGGTAGAGCATCGCTTGGGAGATCAAGAAAGTTTGGAGGAATGACTGATGATGCTGATCAAACTAGATGAAATAAGAGTCATGGCATAGTGGGCAATTGAGGTAGCCTAGAAGAGATGAAAGGTGTGGCATGACAAGCATTTGAGGAAGTTGGAACTTAGTCCAGGGGACTTGGTTCTCAAGTTTAACGGGAAGAGGGAGATCAAGCCAGGTAAACTGAAGATGTTATGGCTTGGCCCTTATAAAGTAATTGAAGTATTGGATAATGGAGCGGTCAGGTTGCAGAACCTGAATGGGATGGAAGTACCCAACACTGTAAATGGCTCAAAGTTGAAGCCTTATAAAGTATAATGTTTATTCATTGCTTTGAAAGAGATCGAATGAAGAAGATGAGCAGATGCTCAAAATGAGGCTCATCATGAGCCAGGTCTACCACAAGAAGAGCCAAATTTTGGACTTGCAAGACTTTTCATCGAAATGGAGGAGAGGCAGCCAATAATTGAACAATAAGAGTTGGCACCTGGACCTGGTGAAAGAAGAAGAGTGCGAGTACATATCAGATGGACTGATGGGACCATAAGAGAGGGAGAAGAGTGGATCCCTCTAGCAACAGAAGGCTATCAGGAGAGAGCACTATTACCAAGAGCTTCGAATAGGAGGTACCCATAGATAGAACATAGGGAACTACCTAGACAACCGAAAGGATGAAGAAGGGTAAGGTTGATAGTGCACAATGAAGATAGAGTGGACACATTTGAGATGGAAATGCTAGAGGATGCTAGGGAGGACAGGCTAGAAGAAGAGCTAGTGGAACTTTCCCCATTGGCTCAGATAGGGCTATTATAATAGAGAATGAGAATGCAAACTCAACAATTGTAGGAAGAGTATCAAACACTACGGGGTCACAATGCGAGACTGAGAGCGCAAGTAATCCAAGAATTAGATGGTACCATACAAATATTGGATGAACAAAGGGTAGTTAGATTGTAAGAGATTGGAAGTGAACCTGAGGAGGTTGAAGATTTAACTCCAAGAAATGGTGGAGGAAATGAAGGCACAAGTACAAGTTCACCACCTCCACCAAGCAGGCAACCTATGATAAATGAGGATGTAGGAGTACTTTGGTGAGATATAGAGGAGACCACCACATCACCTGAATTGCATCACAATGTAGCAGGTATGGTAGATTCTAGTGATGATGGAATGTCATGGTTGGTAAGAGAGCCTAGTATAGATGAGGATGAACTAGAGAATCCTCATAATACTCAGAGGGATCGGAGTATTCCAATCAACACATTGAGACCGAGACAAGTTGAGGATAGACCTAAGAATGATACACAGGCATATACAATAGCTCACCAATAGTTGAGAAGACAAAGGAGGGAAGTTCGATGACTGGAAAGAGTGATGAATTTTCCAATCGATTGGGTAAAATAGAGGGAAGAGGGTCGGACTGACTCTAGCTCTGAAATAGACTTTTTAGATGATTATAGAGCAGTATTGGCATCTTCATCCCCCTAGAGATCCTTTGAGGAAAGAATATGGAGACGTCATTTGGTACGAGCTGATAGAAGAGTCAGAACCTTACGATAATTGTCACCAAACTGAAGTCCACTAGCTAATATTGAGTTTGTAGAGATTACTCCTGATGATCGAGGAATAAGAGGAAGAATTGGACAAAGAGGATGAGGTAGATGACCAAAAAATGATGGGAATCTGAGTGATGTTGCAATTAGAGGAGGTAGAGGATGAGGAATATTTTGACCCCCTACTCCTAGATGGCTAGGTGATAACCCGCTAGCATGTTTGAATTGGGTAAGGAACCCACAGGATATACTCTGACTAAGAGGCATGTTACGAAATGTGGTTGGCAGACGTAGAGGAGGGCGACCACCCCTGAACCGACAAGGACCCCAATGGGAAGTAGGTAACTGGTGGTTACCCCGAGTAAGAGAAGAGTCATCGATAGTATGGGGAGGTTTCATGCCTAGAAGAAGTGGAAGGGGGAGATACCCATGCGGTCGAAGCTTTGCTGGTAGAGGAAGGGTACAATTCATAGAGGGCGGAAACCCGGGCCAACAAAGGACCCGATCACCAAGTTTGGAGCTAAAAATGATCCATGGAGATAGGTGAAGAAGTCACTCAAATGATAGTAGAGTGGTAAGGACACCACCACCTCGGGATCAATCACCTGGATGACGAGAAGAAGGCCTACCAGGGGATGAGACTCCAAATTGCCGATGTACAATATTGAACTGTACACATTGCAGGAGGGCAAATGAATGGGCAACAACATCACAGGCAGGGACCAGTCAAGCAGAGGTACAAGAGGATACCACTAATTGGAATGTGATGGTCGAACCTCGAGGCCAAGATTGGGATGGGGTCGTACAGGTGAATGTCATTGTACGATTACCTAGGAGGTAAGTATAATTAGACTAGGATTGAAAAAAAAAGAAAAATGAAAAAGAAAAAAAGTTGTGCCTTGGTTGTGAAAATCCCTCGGGACGCAATTAAGAAGGGCGAGGTTGAAAATCGGAAATGGCGACCTCTCCGGAGGAAAAGAAAGCAAAAATTCCTCTAAGTGATGAAATCGTATAGTAAAAGAGGGAAATTGTATAGTAGATAATCGTACATGATAGGAATGTCATGCAAATCGTACGGTATGATCTGGATCGTACGATGTACGATTTGCCAACTAACTCATTTAATGCGGCATGTGGAAAAGTAGTGGTTGGAGGAAAAGAAGGGGGAAAAGACAAAATTTTAAATCAATTGTTGAGTTGTCAGTCATCTAGCAGTGGAGATGGAAAAAGCATGCAAATTGGCACTTGTTTTTAAATTTTAGGGTTTTTGGAAACTTGCTTTAAAAGGAAGGGGACTTAACCAATTTTTTTCACCAAGCAAGCAAGAAATAATTTTTTTCAGGATATTGAAGGGGAAAAGCGTACGATTGAGAACAAGAAACTATGGGATGAGAGACCCATTATGAATTTGTACCAGGGAGTTCTTTTTCACTTCGAAATTAACCCGAGAAGAGAGAAATTGGGGGTTTTTCTCTAGAAGGGGGGAATTCAAAATTTTATGAGATATTGTAGCCAAAGATGCCAGAATACGTCATTGTATAGATTTTGAGTGGAGAAATTGTAGATAAAAGTCGGAGGAAGCTACGATTTGTGGTAGAAATTGGTGGATTTGCAAGAAAAGAGAAGATTGAAACCCTAAATAGCTAAGAATCTAGAAAATATGAGTTGGGAGATATGGGAAGCATGAAATAAAGACCGTACAATCATACCATATAGCCAAAAATTCATCAAAGTTAGGGAAATTGTGTCGAGAGAGGAGTGAATGATTTGTTGAGAAAACTCAGGGAAAGGTAGATCGGGCCATTCCAGCAACTGGGTCGGTGTCAGATTTGTGAACGGAGGCTAAAATATTGATATTTTTTAGTAGTGAGGGTTAGCAAAAATGTATTGTATGATTTTGGGTAGATTGTATGATTTTCAGGTGAAAGGGCACAAGTTGGGTGATTCTTTTTGCCATTTTTGGTAGTTTTTTAGTAGATCATATGAAAATGTATGGAATCATACAAGTTTTAAAGGGGAGGGCAGCCAGCAGGAAGTAGCGTATGGAGTACTAGTGCCTTGTACGGTTTCAAGTCATCATTGTAAAACTTAGAGTATAGACGGAGTCAAAAGGGAAAAACTGCTAAAGGGTGTATGATCTGAGAGGAAGCGAAGGAAGGTAAAATCATACATAGTACTCAGAATCATACATTGTACGCTTTCATGGAGGGTTGTACGATTTTTGGTATATTCTTAATTGAGGAGGAGAGAGTTGTGCAATCGGCGAGATGTTGAAGGAATGATATCAATAGAGGAGTTTGGATGCCGATTGAGGTGGATTGCAACAAATAGGGTGGAGAGATCACCAGGTCCACTTCACGAGAGAGAGGCATACTCATGGTAGCACTTCGGATGTCAGTTTCAGTCCCACGATAGGCATGGTAATCATCCATGGAGGAGAGGAGGATATAGGCCATGGAGGAGACAAGGCCATTGGAGGGCACACCTGGATAGAACACCATCGAGGTACAGAGCGGTAAGGATGGCCCAAGACACTACCTCATGGAGGGAATTGAGGAGTGAAGTGCATGTACCATAGTAGGAGGAACACCTAAGTAGTGGACAGGAGGAATGCTAGGTGGAATTGTCCAATATGATATTTGTACAACATGGAGCGGAAGCATGCAGGAAATGGTGGACAGATGAGAAGAATAAGTCTCATCCTTGGAGGAAGACATTTGAGAGTGTGCAAGTGTCAGTCATTGCATAGATTCCACCATTTCATAAGACATTTTTTTAGAACTATCTTCTACAGATAGTTCAGGCATATAATGCAGCGACAAGGACAACCTACGTCAATGTGGGCAAGAGGTCAGTGAAGGTGGAAGTGTCGATGGAGGCATTTAGGAGAACATTTGGGCTACCAATGGAAGGCATGGAGATAGTAAAGAAATTGGTAGACCCAATTGAAGCACACCACCTGGTGACTACCTTGACCACTATCAAATCACTGATAGAGGCAAATATTTTTGATGTAGGAATACGTAGAATAAAATAGAGCCAGTTGTGAAATGAACACTGGGCTTGTGCAATGAACACAGTCATGGCTCGACTGTCAGGTGATATAAGGGCAATGGAGATGCCGATGTGGATGGCCTAGTATGCAGAAGGTATTACCAAGGGGATCCCGTATGATTGGGGTACCTATCTGGAGAGACGGATGCATGAAGCATTGATGAAGTGACCAAAGAACTTTGGGATGGCCTTTCAGGCTATAGGATTGCTTCTGAATGTAGTTACAGAAGTGGGAATGTAGTTCCTAGGGTTGACACCACCTAGAGAAATTAGGCTAGATCAACCAACAATATTGAGATGGGAAAAAGTTGTACCCATAGGTAAGGTTACTCCAGAGAAACCATGCACAAGGAGTGAGCGACATAGGAGTGAAGCTTAGGAAGACACTTCTTCGGAGGAGGATGCCGATGTACACCATCGAAGAAAATGTTCTAGATGGTTGGAGCTAGAACTAGAACAACAAGTACCTACAAGAAGGTAGCAGGAGCAGCCTCTCGAGCAAGAAAGGGAGAGTAGCCCTATACAAATAAGGATGAGAAGGTAGTGAGAGAGAATGGTAGGTAAACCAGCTCCAGAAGTATGGAGAATGGAAGAGTCAGATTCAGAAGCGACGGAGTTGGATGAGTTGTGTTGGGCAGAGGCAGAGAAAATAGTATGCTCATCGAAGATTTTTTCTCATTTTGATAATATGGATGCCTCTGATTTCTTTAGAGGAATTGAGGTAGGGCATGATGGAGTAGCCACTACCCAGGATGAAGTAGGAGTGGGACCGAGTACCATAGTGGTAGAGCCCAAGAAGAAGATTCGGTACAGGATTGTATCAGGAGGCTCTAGCCGACAAGAAGTTTTGAAGGATGTAGAAGTGCCACAAGAAAGTGAAGCACTTGTTTCTCAGTAGGTCATAGTAGGGGATGCACAATAGATCCAAGAAGAGAATGTGATAGAGGAACAACAAGTGGATGGCAAGGAACAAGAAGAAGTTCAAGAAAATATAGAGGAGCCATAGGGAGGCTCATCTGAAATAGAAAAGGCTCAGGAGCAAGTTGAGCAACGATCTCAGAAGGAGATCATAAATATTTTGGATAGTGAGGGGGAGGAGAAAAGAGAGAAACAATATCCACCTCAGGAAAATATAGACATCGAGAGAGCACTTAGAGAGCTTGGAGGAAGCTCTAGCCACCTTAGAGAAGAAGAAGAACTAAGGACTCCTACAGAAGAAGAACGATGGGGAATGCAATCTAGTTATCTCTTGGAGATACCATGGTTCGAGAGAGTTACAATGGAAGAGGAGGCATGGGGAATAGAGGATAAGGTGGACCACTTTTTTGCTCAGTTAGGCCATGTGATGAATAGTGCAAGAATGGAATTCGACATTGGCCATGTAGGAGAACTGAAGTTGTGGGAACAACAAGTGTCTCTCGAGTTGGAGCACATAATAGAATGGGTGAATAGTGTAGAGCGAACAAAGAAGATAGTTGATATCCATGCATAGTATCCATGGAGGTTACCCAGGGAAGAGGTAACAACAATGTTGGGAAGAGAAGACTTGCCAGAAGGGATGATCACAAACTACAGGAAGGACCCAAGGATTTATTTGGATCGAGTAAGTCATCCAACCTGCCCAATCAATATGATAGAAGTGGAGTATAGAAGGGTCACTACAGGAGTGTCCATTACCCTGAGGAAGTTGAACTTCCTAACACACTGGATAGAGTGGTTGAGCATTGGGTTGGCAAAAATCCATCGGCTCAAGGAGGCACAGGTAGAAGAGACCGCAACCACTCAAAAGGAATTGGCCGTAATGGAAGAAGAACTACAGAAAAGTAGAACAATGGTAGAAGAGAAAATAAAGAAATTGGAGGAGGATCTATCGGGCCTCAGAGTAGAGTCTGAAGCCAAGATTACAATGCTCGAAGAGGAGAAGTGATAGATTTCCCAGATGGTAGAAGATAGGATCAAGGAGTTGGAGGCACAACTTAAAGCAAAGGATGAGCAGATGTCAGCTCAGTTGGCCAAAAAGAATGAACAAATGACTACACAGGCCAAGTAGATAGAGGAGCTGATGAGGGATAACAAGAAGCTCAATGAGATGGTCATTGAGAAGCAAGCTCAAGTAAGGATCAAAGAAGACCAGGTTCGAGCTCTAGAAGCTGACATCAAACATCACTTGGAGACCATCGATGAAAAGAATGAGGAACTCCAAGCAGCTACTCGAGCAGAAGCTCATTGGAAGGATAAGTTGACTAAGAGTGCCTTCGACCGAGAAAAGCAAATGATGGACTTCATGAAAGCTACCGAGGAAAAGGCTAACCTTCACGGAGCCAAAGCCGTCGAGATGGGGAGCTATGCAGCCAAGTTGAGGAATGAAAGGGAAATGTACAAGACCCAAGTCAAGGACTTGGAGGCTGAGGTAGCTCGATTAGAAGCACTTCAAAAGAAATAGAATGAGTCATCGAGGACATCGACTAAAGTAAAGGGGAGGGCAGATGTAGGCAACAAATCCACCTCCCAGAAAAAGAAGAAGTGATTTGCTAAGTTTTGGATAGTTTTGGGGATGATTTGCTCCAGTTTTGTGAAACCGTACAGTGGGAGAAAATCATACAGGAGACCATACAACTGAAGTGGCAAACCGTACAGAGCAGTGGCAAATCATACAGGGCATACCGAAATTCAATGAGATGCAAAGGAAATGTAATTTCGGGATGAAAGGTCGCATGGATTTGCTAACCTAAGGTGTAAACTTAGGAAAATGCCAAAATATTGTATTCAGTTGTAATTGGGCAGTTGTGAATAATGGATTGTCTCAGGAACCACTTTGGAACGGCCTGGACAACGTTATATAAGGCCCCATTTTTGAATTTGTAGGTCTGGCTACTAGCTTACTGGTTCTTAGTTGCTAGAGTATAGAGATAGTAATATTTCTGAGTTATTGCTATGATATTGATAGAGTTTCCACATTGTAACTGAGTTGACATCCATTAATGATAATAACAGATGTTGTGGATGATAGTGTATGGTCCTGTTGTGTATGGTTGATGCATTGTGGATTATCATTGTGTGAATGAATTTCCTTTCTTACTATTATATGTTAGTTCTAGGCTTTGTTGCAGCTTTGTGAGAATATTGTTACTGGTGGAATCATGGGGAATGATCTAGAAGCATGAGAATGTGGACAAGGATGTATTGAGACCGACTGTATGATTTTTGGACGTAATTGCTTGAATGGAATCTCTCACTAACCCGGATTGGGAGTTTTGTCTATGAATGGAACCATCTTGTTAGGCTATTAAAACCTCTACAAAACATCCCGAAGAGAGATTGGAGCAGAAGAGCATTGCAATTACTACCTTGCTGTACTTTTGGATCGTACATATCGTACATCGTACATCGTACAAATCGTACACAGAGTTATTACCCGATTTGGTAAAATAGGTGATCGATAGAAACTTACCCGATTTGGCAGTTTTGGTAATCGGCTTGAACGATTACAAAACTGTGTACGACAGCCTCCAAAACAGCATCTGTCAGTTTTTTTGAGTGCAATATCATACCATATTGGTCACTGTATGATCTGAGATCGTACAGTGTATGTGTTAAAGACCGTACAAGAGATCGACAGTTCATACAAGGGTAGTTCGGGTAACTGGAAGATTGTTCGATTTGGTAGTTGGAACAAAGCTCTATCTAGGGATCATTCTGACCTTTGGAAAACACCTCCCCATCGGGAATACTCCACCGTTGTGTTACACATAAATTTAAATATTATAATATTTTTTTTCTTCTTGGACCTTTTCTTTGGAAAACCTCTTCCTTTTTCTTTTGCAAATGCCACCATGGTAAAACCATTAAACCTTTATTTTTTTGGACATAAATGACAACCAATGTCATTAACCTATGCCATTAATTCTTTGACATTAATGAAAACAATATACTCAAAATTTCCAACATGTATGAATGAGTATTCTATAGTTTGGTAAAAATTGGTTGGTATGTTAGGCAGTTTGCTTATTCTCTTAATTACATAAGCCTTTATGTCACATGTACTTTGATGTGGCTTAATATACACCATTATAAGTTCTAGCTTTAACTTTTTTTACTTATTTTAGAACCCTTTTCCCCCTATATTTTAGGAAAAATTAGGTTAAAATTCAAAGAAACCAACCTCCTCTGGAGATTGACCACTAAATCCTCACGAATTCTAGGTCATTCAATATTGGCCAAGGTTTGTGGGCACACAACCTTACTTTAGGGAGATTTACAGACCAAAACTAAACAAACTATATTTTTATGACCCTATATTTTCTCTCACAACCCCTTTTGACTTTACCTACCTCACCAAACCCTACACCTAATAATTTTTAAAACATCAATGCTAAACTTGAACATCTCAAAAGAGAGATTCTAAGTTTGAAGAACTTGAACATCAAATTACTTCTCTTCAAGGGTCATAAAAATAAAAGTACTCCTTTGATAAATTCTATAATGAATCATTGGATGCCACAATAGTCAATAATCCCTTTCCAAAAAACTTTTAAACTCTTAAGTGTTTAATGTACAATATAAAACAAGATCTCAGTAACCACTTAAGACTATTTCAAATAGCATGCAATGACGACAATCATGATGAGAAGTAAATTCTTAGGATTTTTCCTAAAACCTTAGCTTTATAATGGTATTTTAAAATACCATGTCATTCCATCAAGAATTTCAAAGAACTTATAGAAGCCTTTGTCAAACAATTTTATATTTACATAGAATAAAAGATCACCATAGACAATTTGTACCAACCCATAGAATCCAAGACTGAACATTTCTTAGATTTCTTGGCTAAATGGAGGGACTTGGTAGGAATAATTTAATACATTCCTCCTCCTAAGTAAATCTTGCACATATTCATAATAAACCTTCATGAACTATCAAATCCTTTAGAAATGACAAACATACTCTTTTAAAGAATCTTAGACATGGCCAAAAGAGTAGAAGCTATCCTCATAAGACAATGACAAATTAGCTACAATAAAGAGGAAGAAAAAACTTTCAACAAAGGTCAATATAAAAACAAGCATATCATAGGATATGATGTAACATATTCCAGTCAAAACAACAACATGAATGCAACTAAAAATTCTCCTCGAAAGCTAGTGGTATGAAGACAAGACAAGTCCAAACAACAATACATAAATACTGAAAAAATCCAAGCCACCATGTTAAAAATTCTTCTTGATTCAAATATTATGTACCTCCCACATATTCAACCTTGGGATATTACAAAAGAGTTATCCATTTCATACAAACATGATGAACATTATGATTATCATTGCACATAAGGAAACATAATAAACAAGTGCATTACTTTAAAAAAGCCAACAAGGAAAGATCTTATAGAAGAAGGAAAGATAGTTTTTAGCCAACAAGATACTCCTAACAAAAACTTAGGTATCTTTCAAAACCCCTTGCCAAAACATGATAAAAATTCTACCAACTTCATAGGTACCATCCATATATCAAAACCTTCTTATGTAGTAAATAGACAATTTTCTAAGAATCAATCCTTCAAGAAACCACCCTTAGTCATCCCTCACAATACCAGATTAAATATCCCTAATAGATTACTTTGGTCCTCACACTTCCTAAAAACACCTTGCACTCTTTTAATGTTTAACAATAATTGGAAAACATACCCATAAAAATATCCCTTCTAGAGCTACTAAAGACATCACCCGCTCATAGGGAGATATTGCTAAAACTTTTAAGTGAGTAAGAAGTCCCCCAAGACATATCTCCTAACAAAATAACCAACATAGTTGGATTTTCCAAAATCAATAATACCATACTAGCTTTTCATGATACAAACACAACCCTTAAAACCATATCAAAGGATTCATTTCTTTACATTATAGCCCAAGTAGGGGATAAACATATCAAGAGAGTCTTAGTAGATAATGGGTCAGCCTTAAATGTTTGCAATCTCAAATTTTTACAAAATTTTGACTTAATCATATAATATTTTGAAGAACACGGGCTTATACTGAGAAGGGGGGTGAACAGTATAAGATCAACTTTTAATTTTCTTTCCCAAACAATATTATCTAAAATTATCAATTCCAATATCAATAGCAATAATCAAAGAAATGCACAAATCATCACACACATGAGAGAAACAAATTTAACATGGTTCACCCAATGTGGGTTACATCCACAGAGAAAATATTTTTGCTAAATTTTCTCAACAAATCTCTTGGGAATCAATTCTTGATTACAATATTTATGGACCTCTATCCAAAGGAGATCTCAATCCCCAATACTCTGGTTTTCGGATCTCTATCCATAGGAGAACTCTTTCCCCTTTGCTATGGTTCATGGATCTCTCTCCACAAGAGAACTCTTTTCCCTTACTATGGCTTATGAATCTCTCCATAGGAGAACTCTTTCCCATTTGTTATGGTTCATGGATCTCTCTCCATAGGAGAACTCTTTCCCCTTTGCTCTAGTTTGTGGATCTCTCTCCATAGGAGAAATCTTTCCCATTTACTTTGGTTCATGGATCTCTCTCCATAGGAGAACTCTTTCCCATTTTCTCTGGTTCATGGATCTCTCTCCATAGGAGAAATCTTTTCCCTTTGCTTTGGTTCATGGATATCTCTCCAGAGAAGAACTCTTTCCCCTTGCTCTAGTTCGTAGATCTCTCTCCATAGGATAAATGTTTCCCCTTTGATCTGGTTCCTGGATCTCTCTCCATAGGAGAAATCTATCCCCTCTACTCTGGTCTACTCCAAAGCCTACTTTTAACTCTATCTCAAATCTACCCCAAGCATTAACACAAAACTTGATCAAATTGACAACCAAACCTATTTACAAATCTATCTCAATGCTATTTTAAGTCTTCACAAGACTAGATCAAATCTACCTCAAAGCTACTTCAAGTATTCTTACAAGACTTGCTCAATTCTACCTGAAAGCTACTCCAAATCTTCTCACAAGACTAGATCAAATATATCTCAAAGCTACTTCAAATATTCTCACAAGACTTGTCCAAATCTGCCTTCAAGCCTTCTAAAAGACTTTATCAAATCTGCATTCAAGCCTTCTCAAAAGACTTGCTCCAATCTACCTCAAAGCTGATTCAATTCTTCTCAAAAGACTTGCTCAAATCTACCTCAATTTTACTTCAATTCTTCTCAAAATACTTGCTCAAACCTACCTCAATGTTGCTCAATATACCTGTTCAAATATTTCCAATTCTTGCATACAAATAAATGCTTATATCTCTTTCAAAAATACTTTCTTCAACTAGGCAATTTAGACATATTCTACCTAGAATTTTTTTAACCTATGGAACATATAGAGAATGATATGCACTATCAAAAACCCAATATGTTCTTCACATTCACAAATATTGTGTTCAATTAATCCAATCTCCATCTCTTGCAAAATCCCTTTTAGATCAAATCAACACAGTGTATAAATTTCTTCACAAAACTGGTCTATTTTTCTTGCAAAATTGTTCTCACAGGCCAACCACACTAATGCAAAAATTTCTCTTACAATATTGATCTTAAACACTTTTATAATTGCTTTCAATTTCTCTCAAACCAATGCTCAAAAGGTTTCATAATGATGCACTAACGTGTCTTCAAACCTAGTACAAGTAGTTCATAATTTCTAGCATAAATGTCTCAATATTTTTCAATAATGGAAGCACAACTTCTTCTCAAATTCTATCTCAAATGTTTCCAAAACCATTCAACAATGAAGCAAAAACCCTAGCTCAAAAATTTCCAACAATGCATATGAACTTAATCCTTATATCTCCTCATGACATCACAATATATGCCCAACTAAATACCTTAAATAAGGAGTAATGTTACCATACCTCTTAGCTTGCTTTGGATGGAGATGAGCTCTCAAAAACTTGTCTCAAAAATTATTCTATCCTTTTATGCCACTTCAAATGTTAGTTAGCACAACAATTTTCAACCATCCATATAAGAAACCTTTCCTCAAAAGTAGTGCACAAAATATTGTTTTACCACTCCTTTTATTTTTCCAATGCAAGGTTTTTAATAACTAGATAACTCCTCTCAAATTCATTTTCACAATGCTAGACAACACACAATACTTAACCCTTTAACATATTATTACTCCTAAGTGATTTTCAATATTAGCAACCAAATCCTATGCAAATCACAAATTAAATCCCACTTCAATATACCTTGCACCTCCTAATATATCTTAATTTAATTAAAAATAGAATTAGAAATGTCACATAGCAAAGCTTACAACCTTATGTCTCCCTAGAAAATTGCACACCAAAAAATAAAAATTTAATCCTTATATCTCCCTAAGTCGTGCACTATGCATACCTTAGTTTAGTAAAAAAAATTGCCTTACCTCAAAAACTATCGTGCTACCACCATGACTCGATCTTGTGTCTCCCTATTGGATCGTGCCCTAGCGCTAGGGCAGACACCACGTGGGCTAGGTGTCCACATGATTGCTAAGGAGTACGTACTCCTTTTACCTTCTACATTAAATGCTCTTATCAACCAAAAAAAAAAAAAAAAACATTCATCATGGTTAAATTGCATAACCTCTCACCTACCACGCTCTTTGCAAGTTGTGCCTACCACTTGGATATTCGTCCACGTAGGATAAAAAAAGTGCACTACCTCCTTAATCTCTTCACTGCTCTAAAAAAGTGCAAAAATACTTGTCTTATTCTCTACCTCCACAATGTGCTCGAACGAATGTGATTATTGCTTGGTTAAAAACTTTTGTCCATGCAAATAATTAAACCTTTTTATACCCTTTTGCTTGCCTTACTTGGACGTTGGCTCAACCTTTTATTTACCACATTTTAAATTCAAATTCTTGGCACCTTTTGACAATTTGAATTTATTTTATTTTTTTAAATAATATTTAACCTTTATGTTAAATAATATTTTTTCTTAAAGTCCTTTGTCAATTTAATTTCTTTTTGAGACCTTTGTCCAATGCACTTTCAATCCTCCTTTTAATAAGTCCTTTTGACTTAAATATTATAATATTATAATATTGTCTCTTTTAATCCTTAGTCACTTGCTTTCTTTTGAACCATGGTCTTAAACTTGGGCCTTCAACCTTTTAACCTCAATGACTTTGACATCAATGCTAACAATATACTCAAAATTTCCAATAATCTCCCCCTTTGTCATTGATGACAACCCTTTCTAAAAAATCCTTTTCCAACCACTAGATTCCAAATCTTCTTCCCATAAATGGATGATCTTCCCCTTACTCAAATATCTCTCCCTTTGACATCAATGGCAAAGGGAATACTTTGGTGCTAAATATAAGACTCTTAGCTCAGCTCCCTCCCCACCTCCTCCCCTTGAGGTGATTAATTTTGGGGTGGGAGTATTTCTACTCCCAACATACAATGCTCTTTTTCTTTGTCAACCTTCTTTCTCAACATATCCTTTTCATCCTTTTGAGTGTCCATTTTCTCTCTTGTCTCTAAGTGTCCAAGATCATCTTCATACTTTTCAACTTTATCTTCAATAGGAGCATCTTATTCCTCTTCTATTGCTAAAAATAGAATATTTTCTTCTTTACTATCTGAGAGTCTTCCATCACTATCACTTGAAGACTTGCTTGCCTTGTTAACATAGAAACTCTTCTTGTGCATTTGAAATAACTTCTTTTCATGCCTGGATTTTCCTTCTTCATTTTTCTTATGATCCTATTCTCTTCACTGCTACTACTTTTGGCTTGTGGAAAATTAGATGCATAGTGATGAAAATTACCATAATTAATAGTCTTCATACATTTGTGCTATCTTGAGTCCTTGTTTCTTCTCACATAGTTAGCTTCCTCATAACTGCTTGATTCACCACTTGATTCTAGTTTCTTATCTCTTGTCTTCTTCGAAGCTTTGAAGGTTACCTCTTTGTTGAAGTTGGGATCCTTTACTATTCTCATCTCATAAGCTGTGAGAATTCCATGTAACCCATCCATAGTCAACTGATCAATATCTTTCATTTCTTCTATAGCTAAAACCTTTCCATCATACCTTATAGTGAGTGATCTTAATACTTTCTTAGAAACATTGGAGTCTTCAATTTTAAATCCAAGTCCATGCATGGTATTAAAAACCTCATCCACACGAAGTAAGTATGTAGCAATATCTTCCTCATATTCCATATTCAAATATTCAAACCTTTTATTGTGGTTTTGTAGTTTTGCCATTTTGACCTTTTTATCTCCTTCAAATATTTTCTTCAATTTTTCCCATATCTCTTTTGATGATTTACAGTGCATAACTTTCTCAAATTTTGCTTCATGTAATCTACTTAAGATTCCTTTCATAGCTTTTGCATTATTCACATGTAACAACTTACCATATTTATTTGTGGGAGGAGTATTTGTAGGTGTGAACCCATCCTCAACTGATTGTCATCTCTCATATCCTTGTGCCATAAAGTAAGTCTTAATTATTATACTCTAGAATACATAATTGTTTCCATCAAACAATGGGGCCTTATTTGATGAAGATCCAATCTGAGATGCCATCTATGTTCCTGTAATATATTCCTTCAAGATGTTAGAATTTTTTGAAGGAACCCACTCTGATACCAATTGAAGAACACATGCTTATACTAAGAGGGGGGTGAACAGTATAAGATAAAATTTTACTTTTCTTTCTCAAAAAATATTATCCAATATTATCAATTACAATATCAATAGCAGTAATCAAATCAATGCACAAATCATCACACACATGAGAGACATAAATTTAACGTGGTTCATCCAATGTGGGTTACATCCATGGAGAAAATATTTCTTCTAAATTTTCTCAACAAATCTCTTGGGAATCAATTCCTTATTACAATGTTTATGGACCTCTATCCAAAGGAGATCTCAATCTCCAATACTCTAGTTTGTGGATCTCTCTCCATAGGAGAACTCTTTCCCATTTTCTCTGGTTCATGGATATATCTCCATAGGAGAACTCTTCCCCCTTTCTCTAGTTCATGGATCTCTATCCATAGGAGAAATATTTCACTATTGCCTTGGTTGTAGATCTCTCTCCACATAAGAACTATTTTCCCTTTGCTATGGTTCATGGATCTCTATCCACAGGAGAAATCTTTCCCCTTTGCTCTAATTCATGGATATCTCTCCATAGGATAACTCTTTCCTCTTTGCTCTGGTTCATGGATCTCTCTCCACAGGAGAAATATTTCCCCTTTGCTCTAGTTCATGGATATATCTCTATAGGAGAACTCTTTCCCCTTGATCTGGTTCATGGACATCTCTCCACAGGAGAACTCTTTCCCCTTTGCTCTGGTTTGTGGATCTATCTCCATAAGAGAAATTTATCCCCTCTACTCTAGTCTACTTGAAATCCTAATTTCAACTCAATCTCAAATATACCCCAAGCCTTAACACAAATCTTGATCAAATCGACAACCAAACCTTTTCACAAATATTTCTCAATTTTGTTTCAAGTCTTCACAAGACTAGCTCAAATCTACCTCAAAGCTGCTTCAAGTCTTTTCACAAGACTTGCTCAATTTTACCTCAAATTTGCTCTAAATATTCTCACAAGACTTACCCAAATATATCTCAAAGTTACTTCAAATATTCTCACAAGACTTGTCCAAATTTACCTTTAAGCCCTCTCAAAGACTTTCTCAAATCTGCTTTCAAGCCTTCTCAAAAGACTTGCTCTAATTTGCCTTCAAGCCTTCTCAAAATACTTGCTCTAATCTACCTCAAAGTTGCTTCAAATATTCTCACAATACTTACTCAACTCAAACCTACCTCAATGTTGCTCACTATACCTGTTCAAATATTTCCAAATCTTACATACAAAAAATTCTTATATCTCTTTCATATATAATTTCTTCAACTAGGCAATTCAAACATATTCTACCTAGATTTTTTTTAACCTCTAGTAAATATAGAGAATGATATGCACTATAAAAAACTCAATATTTTCTTCACATTCATAAATCTTACATTCAATTAATCCAATCTCTATCTCTTGCAAAATCCCTTTCATATCAAATCAACACAATGTATAAATTTCTTCACAAAACTGATCTATTTCTCTTGCAAATTTTCTCTCAAAGACCAACCACACTAATGCAAAAATTTCTCTTCCAAGATTGATCTTAAAAACTTTCATAATTTCTTTCAATATCTCTTAAACCAATGCTCAAAAGGTTTCACAATGATGCACTATCTTGTCTTCAAACCTAGTACAAGTAGTTCATAATTTCTAGTAAATATATCTCAATATTTTTCAATAATGGAAGCACAACTTGTTCTCAAAATCTATCTCAAATGTTTCCAAAACCATTCAAAAATGAAGCACAAACCCTAGCTCAAACATTTCCAATAATGCATATGAACTTAATTCTTATATCTCCTCCTTATGAAATCACAAGATATGTCCAACTAAATACCTCAAATAAGGAGTAATGTTACCATACCTCTTAGCTTACTTTGGATGGAGATGAGCTCTCAAAAACCTGTCTCAAGGATTATTCTATCCTTTTATGCCACTTCAAAGGTTAGTTAGTACAACATTTTTAAACCATCCATATAAGAAACCTTTCCTCAAAAATAGTGCTCAAAATATTGTTTTATCACTCATTTTATTTTTCCAATGCAAGGTTTTTAATCACTAAACAACTCCTCTCAAATTTTCTTTCACAATGTTGGACTACACACAATACTTAACCATTTAACACCTTATTACTCCTAAGTGATTTTCAATATTAGTAACATAACCCTAAGTGCAAATAACAAATTAAATCCCACTTCAATATACCTTATACCTCGTAATATATCTCAATTTAATTAAACACAAATCATAAATGTCACACAGTGAAGCTTAAAACCTTATGTATCACTAGAAAATTGCACACCAAAAAATAAAAATGTAATCCTTATGTCTCCCTAAGTTGTGTGCTATGCATACCTTAGTTTAATAAAAACAATTTTTCTTACCTCAAGCACTGTCCTACTGCCACCATGACTCAATCTTGTGTCTCCTCAATAGCCCATGCCCTAGCACTAGGGCAGACACCACATGGGCTAGGTAACCACATGATCACCAAGAAGAACACACTCCCTTTACCTTCTACATTGGATTCTATTCTAAACCAAAACATAGAAAAAACTCTATCATGATTCAAAAGTGTAACCTCTCACCTTTCATGCTCTTCACAAGCCATGCCTACCACTTGGGCTATCCATGCACGTAGGACCAAAAATGTGTGTTGCCTCCTTAATATCTTCACTACCCTTGAAAAGCATAAAAATATGTGTCTTATTCTCTGCCTCCACAATGTGCTCGAATGAATGCGATTATTGCTTGGTTAAACAAATTTTTCCATGCAAATAATTAAACCTTTTTATACTCTTTTGCTTGCCTTACTTGGACGTCGTCTCAACCTTTTATTTGTCACATTTTAAATTCGAATACTTGGCACATTTTTATAATTTAAATTTATTTTATTTTTAATATAATATTTAACATTGGTGTTAAATATTATTTATTATATTATTTAACCTTGGTGTTAAATAATATTATTGCTTGTAGTCCTTTGTCAATTTAATTTCTTTTTGAGACCTTTGTCCTATGCACTTTCAATCCTCATTTTAATAAGTCCTTTTTAAATATTAAAATATTATAATATTGTCTATTTTTTCTTTTTTTAAGCGAAAAACCCCTTGTGGGGCTGCATTTTTCTAAGAGACCACGAACAAGGGATTCTACACCGTCAAATTCACCTAGGAGCCACACCCGACCCTTCCCGCACCAACATTATCAATTGGATTTTGGATACCCAATTCAGCTTTTTGGTAGGGTGGATATTTGAACCTGAGACCTCCCTTGGAGGATTGCCCTCTCCTCTCCAACTCACCTACAACACCTGGGTGTCTATTTTAATCATTATTCACTTGCTTTATTTTGAACCATGGTCTTAAACTTGGGCCTTCAACATTTTAACCTTAATGACTTTGACATCATTGACAACATTATACTACAAATTTCCAACATATTTAAAAAAAATAAACCTCATTATTAGAGAATTTGACAATCAATAAAGAGAAGTTATAGGAAACATAACATTACCGTTAAAATTGATCCCATGCATCCTCAACACTCTCGTATATGTTATATCATCCAATGTAACATATAAAATGCTACTTGAAAGACCTTGGATACATGCCATGAAGGCAATACCTTCTACCTTACATCAATTTTTAATATATAAAATCAAGGAAATATTATTCATATTCCTAGATATCTAGAAGCTTTTACCCTGTACAACTCATTGGAAAGTCAACATAAAGAGTTCAACATTTACCCCTTATTTCAATTAGTGTTACAATCCAATTTTTCTAAGATGAACAAAAGAAACTAAGTATTAGAGTAACCCCTTAAAAACTTAGGGGATGATCCAAAAATATTACTCCAAATATAAAGTCAACTTGATTCACCCAAATCCAGATCCCTTTATTGAATTGGTTAGTTTATTCCTTTTTGCTTGTGTTACAGATCTACCTAATAGGAAAGGAAAAAAAAGTATAAATAGACACTTGTGCTTTCATATATGAAGGAACTACCTTTGATGAAATAATCCAAGGTCATAATTTCATATCTAGCCAAAGAACATACACATCATGTTACATGTCACCTATATTTTTTTGTATAAAAAAAATTTTAGTTAACATGGGTTACCAAGGCAAATGCATAGGTCGGTTTGAAAAAGTTATCAAAGAATTTTTAGAAGTAAAACCATGGCTAGAATGATGTGGGATTGGATACATCCCAAACAAAATAAATCATCACCTCTATTAGAAGAATATGATGAATAAAATTACACCAAGTCTTTACATGGTTCCAAATAGGGTGACTAAGATGAGAAAGAACTATGGTCACTTCTCAATGAAACACCCCATAATATCATATGTTTTTCTAGGATAAACATGTTAACGATTGTCCATCATGAATCCATACTGGATAAAAAAAGAATAACTTTGAATAATTTAGTAATAAAGATCACATTGAAGAATCTCTTAAATAGATATTCAATTTAGATTCCATGCAATTACTTGAATTATAACAAGCATTGTTAGATCTACAAGAGCTAAAATACTTAGGGATATTAGCCACCCCTCCTCACTTTGAGGATGAATCACAAACCTTGATTGAAGAAACAATAGACATCAACATTGGTACTAAACAAAACCCTCGACTCCTTAAACTAGGAAAGGTACTATCCCAAGATAATCAAATAGCATACATGAAGCTTTTAAAAGTATTCCATGAAATATTTTCTTGGGCATATGATGACGTCCCTAGGCTTCACCTCCCACTAGTAGTGTACCATCTTATCGTACATATAGATGCTAAACCAATTAAATAGAAATTACGTAAAATGCATCCCAAAATTGCTCTTTTAGTTAAGGATGAACTCCAAAAACTATTATATGTGGGCTTCATAAATACCATAGACTATTTGTATTATATCTCCAACATTGTGCTTGTTTCCAAGAAGGAAGAGTCTATTTAAATTTCATAGACTTTAGAGGCATAAATATCTCGTGTCTAAAATATGACTTCCCTATACCAAAAATAGACATGAGAGTAGACTTCACCATAGGATCTAGAATATTATCTTTTATGGATGGATTTTTAGTTTACAATCAAAGCAAATCACTCCTGAAGACTAATTCAAAATGGCCTTCACATCCTCTTGGTAAACCTTCTACTATCAATTCATTCCTTTTGGCCTAAAAAATACAATAGCAACCTATGAAAGAGCCATGACATATATATTTCATGACCTTATGCATAACACTATAGAATACTATGTAGATAACCTCTTAAGTCACTCAAAGAAAAGAGAAAATCATGTTCAATATCTAAGATATATTTTTGAAAGATTACGAGAATACAAAGTTAGGCTAAAATCTCAAAAGTGCATCATGGGGGTAACATCAAGGAAATTGCTAGGGTTTATTGTATCCCCTTGTTGAATCAAAGTAGACCCTTCCAAAATTGCACTAATTAAAAACATGCCATCACCAATAAATTTGATTGAACTACATACCCTCGTAGGCAAATTGCAATCCATTCATAGATTCGTCTCACAATTAGCACAATTAGCAGAAAAATATCAACCCTTTTCTAGATTACTCAAGAAAGATATAAAGTTTGAATGGGACAGTGAATACAAAAAGGCTTTTGAAGCTCTAAAAACTTATCTCTTGAAATGATTGGTCTTAATACCACCTAACCTAACCCAACCATTTTTGCTATACATAACCACTACCAAACATACCCTTCAAGTATTATTAGATCAATATGATGACCAACATCAAGATAGGTCAATATACTATATAAGTATAACTTGGTGAATTATTAAATTCATTATACACCATTAGAAAATCTATGTACAATAGTCATTTTATCCTTCCTCAAATTAAGACATTACATGCTCATCCAAAAGATATACATAATAGAAAGAGTCATTCACCTATGATACCTCATACCAAAAAATTATCTATCAAGAAGGAATAGCAAATGAGTCATAGCCCTCAGCAAATTTGATCTTAATTTTATTAGCTAAATTTATTGAAGAGGCAAGTTCTAGGTGATCAAATTGCCATTGCACCCTTAATATCAAAACATCCCATAGACATGACTTTTCTTGAGAAAACAATTCTACCTATAGAATCCTAAAACCATGAGTCTTGCATCCTATACTTTGATGAAGCTTGATGCATCAAAGGTATATAAACAAGGATCATTTTGGACATTTTGAGCTCATTCAATTGCCATTGATGTCAAAGTGAGAATTTGTCATTGATACCAAGGTGACACATGAAGTTGTCATTAATACCATGGAGTACACCATCATTAACACCAAGAGCAATGTGAAGAGTTGAAAAAAAGGTTATTGAAATATTTTTTTTGGTAATTAAGGGTCATTTCATTAATTTTGGGTTTTAAAGGTTAACACAAAACCTATTACAAAACACAACTGTAAGCTGATGTGGATACTTTTCTTGTTAAGGACAAACTATCCTTTACTGTTCCTTATAATTCCAAGCCCTAACACAGAATGGGATTGGTACCCTTTACCCATACTAACAACCTGACCATCCAGCTAACCATAAACCATACAGACACTATTAATCCCCAAACATATTTTTAGACCATCTACATAGCTAAGAAGAACCATAATTCCACAAAGTACCCTATCCTTAGTACATACAAAAACCCAAAAGTTGTCATAGATTAGAACAGGACAGAGCTGGCAAACCAAAATTCCTCTGTACCTACACCTGTGTCTGTGTTCCTGCCACCTGAAGCCCCCACCTCAGACTTTATTGGTGATCATTTTGCATTGCTTCTTCCACGTCAGTGGGGACCCCTTGTTCCCACGTGACAAGTCCATTAGCATCAACCCCTAGATTAGCCAACTTATATTCTATTTTGTTGACTTCTCAAAATACGTGTTGCACCAACCTGTCATTCCTAGCTTCAAAAAGTATCCTTGCCTCATCTATGATTGGTTCAATCCACCATAGAGTTTTTTTCCCATTGGTCAGAATGTTTATAATATTTATTGAGTCCCCTTCGACTATTAGTTTACAATCGATATCCTAGGAAATCTACAATCCTCTCCATAGGGCTCTTACTTCCGCTTCATTGTTCGTATTCATTCCTAGTTGTTCAGAAAACACCAGCACCAAACCTCCTTGGTGGTCATGAATGACTCCTACAGCACCTGCTCTTCCAGTATTGCCATTAGTAGCACCGTCAAAGTTTAACTTGATCCAACCGATCGGAGGCGGGGTCCAAGTCACACCTATTCTGGGATTAGCCTTAATGACCATAGGTTCCTCTTCTAAGGGAATATTAAGGGATTGGGTAAGCTATTTTTCCCAGGGATGGTTATGCTGAGCTTCATAGGGAATAATACTGATGTTTTCATGAGCAAAGGCAAGGATCTTGCTGGTGATGGTTACAGGGTCACGGCTAGTACCCCTAAAGGCTCTATGGTTTCTTTCTAACCAAACCTACCACAAGAAGTGGTGAAGGGAGATCTTCCACATGAACCCAAGCCTAAGGTTGAAGAATGTATTGGGCTATTTCTAGAAAAGGTCAAATATGGTGGTCGGTCTGACCCAAAAAATGCTAAAATCTTGGAATACCCTACTTAGAATATCATATACAATTGAGCATTCAAGGAAAATATGGAGGATGGACTCCCAGTTGGCCCTACATAGATAACAATGGTTAGCAATAATAAAACCTTTCTTTAACATGTTGTCAATGGTAAGTATCCTCCCTTGGATCACCAACCATGAAAAGAAGGTGAATTTTGGGATAAGATTTTTGATCCACACCAACTGGATCTGGAGGATGGGATCCTCAGGATCAATCAGAATCTTGTAGGTAGATTTGACAGTGAAATAACCGCTCTTAGTTGCAGCCCATGTTACTTGGCCCTCTCCAATTCTCATGGGAATAAATTGCTAGTGCATGATATTTTGTATCTCCTCTGATTTAGCTTTGAATCCTGAAATCTTTATTTGTTTCCATCTTAACCTTCCATTGTTCTAAATCATAAAATCTGCCACTTTCCTTCCTATGAAATGGTCAGTGTACTTCTTGGCCCTGATAAGGTGGGGAAATTGAGAGAGGGCCTCCTCCCTAGCCCATATTTCATCCCAAAAACTAATCTTTTTCCCGTTACCTAGGATCCATCTCAACCCTTTACTGATGATATTTTTGCTGGTCAAGATTACCTTCTAGAAAGTTGATCCTCTATTTAGGATACTGTCCCTTAGAAAATCAATGCCTTGGAGGTATTTCCTTTTAATAATGGTAGTCCATTGATTCTCCTCGTTGTTTAAGATATGCCATGCTTGCTTGGAAATTAGTGTCGTGTTCAGCTGGGATAATCTTCTCAAACCTAATCCCCCATTCTCCTTTCGTCTTTAAACCTTACTCCATCCCACTAGGTGAAGTCATTATTTTTCTTCTAACCCTGACTAGAGGAAGTTCTTTTGGATCTATTCAATATTTTGATATACCGTAGTTGGGTATTTAAAAATTGATAGAAAATAAACTAGGATGCTCTGAAGAGAGGCCATAGTAAGGTTAGCTTTACCTGCCTGAGACAGAAAATGACCTTTGCACCCAACCAGTTTCTTTTGAATTCTTTCTACCACATTGTCCCACATTGATTTCCTAGGGGAGCCTATGAACAAGGGAATTCCTAGGTAGGAAGTAGGGAGAGTAGCAATTGAACATCCCAAAATCCTTGCGATCCTGACCTGCATTGGAATGGGGGTGTTGAGGAAGTAAATTTTGCTTTTGAAAAAGTTTACTTTTTGTCCAGTCGCCTGCTCATAAAACTTTAAGATATGCTTTATCCTTATGGCTTCAACAACTGAGGACTGAGTTAGAATTAGGGTATCATCAACAAACTATTGGTGGGTTACTATATTGGTAAGGGAGGTGGCCTTAATCCCAAAAATTAGGCCTACGCTGTAGGTCGCTTTGATTGTTCTACCTAGAGCCTCCGCCACAATAATGAATAACATGAGACTGATCAGATCTCCTTGTCTTAGGCTTTGTAAGACTTTGGAAATACCCTATTGCTGTATCATTAACAAGAATAGATAACCAAGGCTTGAGGATACACCCTTTGATAATTCTTACCCACTAAGGATGGAAGCCAAATTTCATAAGAACTACAATCAGAAAATCCTAATTGATGTGGTCAAAATATTTATTCATGTCAAGCTTTAGGGCAAAAGTTACCTTCTTAGTTTGTCTTGCAAAGTGAAGGGCTTCAGGGACTGTAATCACCCCATAAAGAATCGATCTTCCCTAAATTGAGCTCCCTTGATAGGTATCAATCATGAGCGGTAATATTTCTTTCATCCTGTTAGCTATGGATTTAGTAAGGATTTGTAAGACACATTGCATAGACTTATTGGTCTAAAATATGCCATTGTTTCTGGGTTAGTACCCTTAGGTATAAATGCAATGAAAGTATAATTAAAACCTCTAGGTATGTGTTTTGAATACTGGAACTCTTTGACCATTGAGATTACATCCTCCCCAATAATATCCCAAAAAACCTGGTAAAAATATGGAGGGAATCCATCTGGACCTGGAGCCTTATCAGGTTTCATACTGAACAAAGCATATCTAATTTCTTCCTCAGTGAATGGAGCTAGGATTTTGTCATTATTTTTCCCATATATGACACTAGGTATGAATTGAAGGAGGGTCTCCTTGGCTTCCTCTTGGCATTAGGCTCCATCCTCTAGGAGGGAGCTGAAGTAGCTAACTACTTCATCTCTAATCTCATTTAAATTCTAAGTTTTGGATCCATTAGCTCTGGTCAACTCCTTGATATTATTATGACTTCTATTTATCAAGGTAGTGACATGGAAAATTTTTGAATTTGAGTCACCATCCTTCAGCCATAAAGCCCTAGATTTTTGCCTCCAGTAGGTTTCCTCACAGGCCAGAATATTGTGATATTTCGCAAGCTTAATTTTCTCCTATGTTCTTGTTGTTTCATCATAAGTACCACTTTGAATCCTACTATCAATGGCACTCAGGCTTTCTCCCATTTGTTTCTTGTGCTCAAAGATATTCCCAAACACATCCTTATTCCAAATTCTTAGGTTTTCCTTCACCGATTTCAATTTTTGGGCTAACTTAAAAGTAGAGCTGCCCTGAATGGGTTGTTTCCACCAAATTTTTATTCTTTCCCTCAAGTCTGGATGCTTGATCCACATTGACTAGAAGTGAAAGGGTTTCTTAAAGGAATTAGATTGTGGAACCTTCGATAAAATAGGATTATGATCTGACATAATTTTGGGAAGAGCTTGTAAAGTGGAATCTTCGAACACTATGACTGCTTCTTTTGACAAAAATAACCTATCTAACCTTTATTGAATGAGATGACTTCCTATCCTATGGTTACTCCATGTAAACTTATCCCCCTTTAACCTCACATCCATCAACTCATTGGAATTTAAAAACTCATTAAATTCTTCCATGCTTCTTGTTGGAAGCCCAATCCCACACTTTTTTTCAGAGATATATAAGGGAGTATTGAAGTCTCTCGCTACCATCCAGGGAATATCATGAAAGGATGTACACAATAGGCTCAAATATTCCCACAATGAGGTTCTTCCTTGAACTGAATTGGGTGCATACACATTTGATACAATCCATGATTTGTTCTTGCCAATGTCATGAAAAACACACTCAACACCTTGTCATCATCCTAGATAATGCTGCCTTCCACACTCTTAGAATACCATAGCACCATGAGTACTCTTGAAGCTTCTCTTTCCTGCTTGAAAACCATGTCTCCCTGAATCCATATTTTTTTAGTTGTTATTTTTGACTGGGTTACATCTATTTTTGTTTCTTGTAAGAGAATAACAGTTGGGTTATATTGCTTTCTTATTGAACTGACTACCCTATGGGTCAATGGGACATTAAGGCCTCTCACATTCCATGAGAGTACCTTCATTTAGATTGTTTGTTATTTTTTCCCCTCCCCTTTCCTTGGGGAGGTTTGCCTAATTTAATATCATCTTGACCTGGGATAACCTGTTGTATCAGTGTCTTTTATTTTCCACTTGCTACTTCATTGTCAGTCCTTAGTCTATTTTGTTCAACATTAGACATCCTCCCTCTCTTTTTCTCACTGCCATAATCTATTGGGGATTTTATTGTGCTTCTGGTCTACTTTGGACTAAAGTGAGGAGGTGCAATATGTTGAAGGACAGGGTGTTAGGACCCTCCTAACATACCCTAATACTTATATTATTTATTAATTATATTTAAGGTCACAACTCTTCACTCTTACAACTATTAGACTAGGTATTTAAATGCAATCCAAATATGATAATAAGGCATCATCAAACAAATATATTAATTAAGTCTATTGTGGGTTTTTCTACCTTACAATAAAAAAGCAATTCAATATAAAAATGATTCCTCCTTCCACACTATTTAGTTTCATACCATCTGGATCAGAGCTAGATCAAGGAGAAAATTCACCATTAAAAACTTTTCCCACTGCACATTTCAACCAGTCCACATTCGCGAGGACGCAAACAACATTCACGCTTCACGGATCTGTGTCATAACCCTCATAGAAAATTAAACCTTCTCCTAATGTATGAATTAAATTGTCTTACACCCAAATTGCTCAACATTTCATGTGGTGACCGGTGGCTGTTTTGAAAAAACTAAAATCTTCAATGTAACATCAAGATTTTCGACGTACAAAATGCAAAGGAAAAAAAATTAAAAAATTTAAGGACTAAAGTCCCACATTCATGGTGCTATGTCTTTGTAGCGCTTTATAAGCACAAAAATGCACAAGGAAGAATGTGACTTCGGTAACGCCTCCCCTGTACCTCATGTGATCCAACCACTACCTAGTCCTTCCTCAATATTTGCACCACCCGCCAAATCCTCGTGTCCCGGCTACCACCCCTACACCTCGGTCGCCTGCTACCACCCTTCCAGTCTGCCTTCCCACCTGCCACCCTATCAGTAGGCATTCTGCCTGTTGCCCTATCGACTGTCATGTGTTCTTGACCCTGATGCCTCTACAAGCTACTTGTTAAATAACAGAGAGCACCAAATTCAAAAATTTGATAGGGCATTGCCCACAAAATTTTTTATTTTTTATTTTTTTTTGCTCACCTGTACCAAGTCATATTGATTGTTACCTACACCAACCGCAATGGATGAAGGATGACGATCACTAGATTCCATTCATGAGAAACATGAAAGGATCGCTAAAGAAGTTCAACAAGAAAGAGAGAAGAATACCCGTAACACAAGAGAACTCTTCGAGAAAATATTTGCAATGGATGTTAAACTTGATGCCATCAGTCAAAATCAGGAAACACCACATGCAAATTCAACCAACAATGGGTCATCAAACCGAGCAATGTTAGGAGGTCCACAAACTTCCATTCTACCATGGATGACCAAATTAGACTTTGCAAAATTTGAAGGAGGCCCTACAAACTGGATCTACCGAGAAGAGTAATATTTCTCACTAAATCAAATTTTGGAAATGCAAAAAGTGCATATTGCCTCCTTCCACTTGGAAAACGATGCTATCCAATGGTACCAATGGTTCGATAAAACTAACAACACTCTGACGTGGTCAACCTTTACATATAATCTATAAGTGCGATTCGGCCCTAGCAAGTTTCAAAGCTTTATAGGGGCCCTCACTAAATTATGCCAAACCACTTTGATAAGCGAATACCAAGTAGAATTTGAAAGGCTAGTTAATCAAACATCTGGATTAGACACTACCTTCTTTCAAGAATTTTTTGTCAGCGGGATTAAAAGAAGAAATTGAATAGAGGTGCAAATGTATAACCCTACAAACATGTTAGAGACCATCGACTTGGTAAAATTAGCGGAGGACAAAATCAAGGCATGAAATTGGTTCACAAAACCAACTTGGGGGAAACCATCAAACACTTATACCAACCCCAAACCAATGCAAAATGGACAAACCCAAAACTCCTACACAGCCCCTAAAATTAACCTCACTCTACCAATTAAGCGTCTGAGTTTCGAGAAAATGAAGGAAATACAAGCTAAGGGTCTTTGCTACCATTGCGACGAGAAATTTGACAAAAATCATAAATGTGCCTCACGAAAATTATATATTCTAGATGACATAGAGGAAGGGAATTCTACTGAAGAGGTACCTGAACTCAAAGTAGAGGTATTATCCAACACACTTGAAAGTGACGAATAAAATGCACCAAAGTTTTCCTTCAATGCCCTTGCCAGATTTTATGCCCCTCAAATAATGCGAGTTAAAGGGTATTTTAAAAACAAAACCTTACCGTACTCCTAGATTCTGGTAGCATGCACAATTTTATCAATCCAAAGGTGGCTAAATAAGCAAATTGTTTTATATACCCTTGCAATAACTTCAAAGTGATGATTGGAAACGACAAAAAAATTGCATGCAAAGGAAAATGCAAAAATATAAAACTAACTATGGGGGTTTATAACATGAAAGGCGACATGTACGTCCTACCCCTAGGTGGGTGCGACATTGTACTAGGCGTACAATGGTTATGAACCTTGGGCGTAGTCCAATGGAAATTTGATGAACTATGGATGAAATTCATAGCAAAGAACCACACCTATATTATCCAAGGCCTGAAATCAGGACCTTCCCAAATCGTCAGCTCGCATAGAATGGAGAAAATTATCCGCAAAGGAAACAAACGAATGGTTGCCCAATTATTTTCAATTCAACCTAGTCACAAAGAAGATGAGACACCAGAGTTACAAAATATTTTAGACCACCATAAGGCGGTATTCAATGAACCAAAAGGACTACCTCCACAACGAAGTCATGATCACACTATTCCACTATTTCTAGGGCATCAACCTCCTAATATTAGACCTTATCATTATCCATACCTCCAAAAGATCGAAATAGAGAAATTAGTACAAGAGCTTCTTAAGGCAGGAGTCATTAGACCTAGCAAAAGGATGGCTCGTGGCGTTTATGTATCGATTTTCAAGCACTTAATAAAATGACCATCAAAGATAAATTTCCTATTCCTATCATAGACGAGCTGTTAGATGAACTCCACGGGGTAGATTAATTTTCCAAGTTAGACTTACGTTCAAGCTACCACCAAATACGATTTAATGAAAAGGATATTCCTAAGACGGCCTTTCGCACTCACGAAGGGCACTACGAATTCTTGGTGATGCCATTTGGCCTGACCAATGCTCCTTCTACCTTTTAGAGTCTAATGAATAAGGTATTTCACCCTTTTATTTGTAAATTTATATTATTTTTCTTTGATGACATTTTTATTTATAGCAAAACATGGGAAGAACATTTGGACCATGTTAGACAAGCGTTCGAAATCTTGAAGGAAAATCAACTTTATGCAAAAAGATCAAAGTGTTCCTTTGGAAAACAAGAAATTGAATACTTAGGGCATATTGTCTCAAAGGAAGGAGTTATGGTAGATCCTTCTAAAATCGAGGAGGTGAAAAATTGGCCTATTCCAAAAACCTTAAAATCTCTACGTGGGTTTCTTGGACTAACAAGATATTATAGAAAATTTGTCCAAAATTATGGTAAAATCATTGCTCCTCTAACAACATTACTTAAGAAAAACGCTTTCAAATGGTCTTCTAAAGTAGATGAGGTCTTTATCACCTTGAAAATTGCAATGTGTACCACCCCTATTCTAGCCATGCCCAACTTTTCTAAACCGTTCGTCATTGAAAGTGACGCTTTAGGAATAGGAATGGGAGCCGTACTCATGTAGGATGAAAGGCCTCTAGCTTTTATAAGCAAAGCATTTTCTCCTAAGAATTTAGTTCACTCTACGTATGAAAAAGAGATGTTGTCGATTGTCCATGCTACTCAACATTGGAGGCCTTACCTTATTGGCCAACATTTCATTATACACACTGACCATCATAGCTTGAAGTATTTTTTGGAACAAAGGACTAATACCCCGGAACAACAAAAATGGGCTACTAAACTTCTTGGCTATGATTATGAAATTACATATAAAAAGGGAAAGGACAACATGGTAGCCGATGCACTTTCTAGAAAATTTGAAGATATGCCTCAAGTCCATGCTCTTTCCGCCCTTATTCCTAAATGGGTAGATGAGGTGCATGAAGAATGGATAAATGATCCTACTATCCACGCCTTAATTCAACAACTTCAACATAATCCTAGTAACAAAACTCCATACACTTGGAAGGACAATATATTAAGATACAAAGGGAGGATGGTCCTCACCCCCAATTCAACTTATCATGAAAAACTTCTTCATGAGTTACATACCTCACCCACTGTAGACCACTCAGGGTTCTTAAAAACCTATAAAAGAGCCACTACCTACTTCTATTGGGTAGGAATGAAAAATTACATCAAAAACTTTGTAAAAGAATGTGAAGTTTGCAAAAGACAAAAGGGGGAGACCCTCACTATTCCAAGATTAATTCAACCTCTTCCTATACCCACCAAAACATGGGTAGATATTTCTTTGGACTTTATTGAAGGATTACCAAAATCAAGAGGAAAAACAACCATTTTCGTATTCATTGATTGTTTATCTAAATACGCCCATTTTTGTTCCATGGCTCATCATTATACCGCTAGCACTATAGCCCACCTCTTCCTAGATAACATATTTAAATTACATGGTATGCCCTCCACAATTTTTAGTGATCGTGACCCAAATTTCACTAGCACCTTTTGGAAGGAATTGTTCAAATTACAAGGTACTCAACTTCGTATGAGCTCTGCTTACCATCCTCAAATCGATGGCCAAACAGAAGTTGTAAATAAATGCTTGGAAACATACCTTCAATGTTTTGTTTCTACTCAACCACTTCATTGGGTAAAGTGACTTTCACTAGCATAATGGTGGTATAACACTTCATACCATACGTCCATAAAAATGAATCCTTATGAAGCACTATATGGTCAAACACCACCATCCCTCACTTCCTATATTCCAGGGACCAAAATTCCATGCGGTGGAAATTGAACTTGCTAATAGAGATGACATACTATGGATCCTAAAAGAGAACCTACACACCACCCAACATCGCATGAAGCAGCAAGCCGATCAACATAGAAGCGAACATAGTTTCCATGAGGGTGATATGGTTTTCTTACATCTCCAAACTTACCATCAATCCTCTCTTAAACAAAAAGGTTCTCAGAAGTTAGCACCCAAATTTTACGGGCCGTATAAAGTTCTCCAATGTATTGAGACCATTGCTTGCAAACTAGAGCTTCCTCCCTCTTCCAAACTTCACCCTGCATTTCATGTATCTTACCTTAAGCTCGCATTTGGAGCCCATATCACAACACAAACCACTCTCCCTAAACTCTCCAATGATGGAGTACTTCTAGTCGAGCTAGAAGCTATCTTGGATCACCGCTCTCATCACCTTCGTACTCGTGATATCATGAAAGTTTTAGTCCATTGAAAATGTCTACCTTTAGAAGACGCAATGTGGGAAAATTTTCAATATATCCAGCAGCAATTTCCAAATTTCCAGCTTTGAGGACAAATCTCCTTTAAGGGTGGTGGCATGTTAGGACCCTCCTAACATACCTTAATACTTATATTATTTATTAATTATATTTTAGGGTCACAACACTTCACTCTTACAACTATTAGACTAGGTATTTAAATGCAATACAAATATGATAATAAGGCATCATCAAAAAAGTATATTAATTAAGTCTATTGTGGGTTTTTCTACCTTACAATCAAAAAGTGATTCAATATAAAAATGATTCCTCCTTTCACACTATTTAGTTTCATACCACAGGTCTAGATCCCTCTTCCGGTCTATGAGTTCCTACCATATCAGTTTTTGATACTAACTCTTCCATATGTTTCCTATATTCACCATAATTCTATTGTGGAGCTTCCTGGAAGTTTGAAGGGCTTTTGGTTATGATATTGGGTGGGCCTGACTCCTTTAGAGCTATCTCCTCCATCATTTTTCTATATTCCTCAAGAGTGTGCTTTGAGGCTTGACGGTTATGATTTGGAGGTTTTTTGGTTGCAATATTGGAAGGACCCAATATGGATGGGAATTCTAAGGTTTATGGTAATTCAACCTGAAGGACTCAATCCTTGTCTATCTCCCCTTCTACCACTAGGTCAACAAGAACTTTAAACTGATTTGAATTCAATATTTTAGAACTTACTTGTCTTTCCTGCTTGAAGCTAATTTGTTATTTCTCTCTCTCCTAGGGTTGAGTCTGATTGCCTTGCTCCTGGTAGATATTATTATCCTTTATCAACCTAAACCTACCTCTACCTACTGGTCCTTCCATAGTTTGGTTCCTGGGGAAAGTTTTGCCATTTACCCTTTTGCATTCTGTCCTCTAGGCTTCTTTGTTAGTTGTTAGGCTTGGGCATTGATTTCATAAATGGACTTGTATTTTGTATTCTATGCAAAATCTTGGCTTATTTTCATATTCCATCGGTTGCTTTCTCAGATAATAACCATAACCTAGTTCCACGAAGGTTGGTAACTCAGAATCTAAGTTTACATTGACACAAATCCTTGCATGCATCATCCTTGTCCTTGCCAAGGTTGAATGGTCTATGGCAACCAACTCCCTAATAGTTTTGGAAATCCCTTGCAACTAGTATTCATTGAAAAACTGGGCTAGAATGTTTGGAAATTGAACCCATATAGGGGCTATATTGATATTTTTCTTTTTGAGGTCAAAGTCTTCCCCGCATTTCTTGAGGAATAGGCTACACTTACCTAAGAACCATGGTCCACCTGTTAGGATGTGATTTGTGTCCTCCTGGTTATTAAACCTTAGGATAAAAAATCCCCTGAATAGAGCAAAAATCTCTAGATTTCCAAATGTTCTCCATTTGGATAGCGCCCAGGAACGTATAGTTTCTATATTTGGCCTTTCGCCCAGAAACTTGCCTACTAGTGAAAACTCCTAAAAGGATAGAAAAGGACCCATAGCATTCATAGGTGCCATGATCTAGTTGTTCTTAGGTATAAGGGGTGGTAGTGAGTGGAAATCACTCTTTTTACCTTTTAGGGTTTCTACAAAGGATAAACCCCTTCTGGGACCCGTAATACTCTGTTGGGTCCATTTTTTTGGGTCTTTGTCTGGAGGTAGTAGCCCTCATACCTGGCAAACATGATCGAGGATAGGTCCCTGGGCCCTTCCATAGATAGTCGCATTTCCTATCTCTAGATCCTCACATGTTGCCTGCTCAAGGTTCCTACTCAAAAAATTCAAACCTCCTTCTCTACCTTCACTGTTCATGCTGCTTCACTATTCCATCCCCTCCACCCTCAATGGCTTGAAAGATTAGAATTAACCCTATCCTAGGAAATTACTTATCACAAAAAAAGGTTATTAAAATATTATTTTACAAGGGTTTTTGTTAAACATCCTGATGGCATAATTAAGGTTCTTATTAAAACCATGATGGTAGAATAATGAAATCAGTGGAGTACAATTTGAAGGTTTAAATATTATCCCAAGGAAGACTTTAATTTTATTAAATTAAAAGGTTTATAAATATAATTTATAAAATTTAAATTCTATTAGAATTAAAATAATTTATAAATTATAAAAGGTTTTAAAATGCACCAATTTCATCGAATTAAATGGAGCGCCAATGTCTAAGCCATATGGTGAATTTGTGTATAAATAATATGGCAAGAGGGATTCAAAAGTGATCCCTCTTCGAATTAATTTTCATCTGACCAAGCTAAAAGAAATTTGTGCAATCATTGAACGTTGAGGAAGAAGACAAAGAGTTTGTTTGTCTTATTAGCACCAAGAATAAGATGAAAATGGTGAGCATAAGGTCTAAACCACATTGGACACGGTGGTCCATTCGTACAACATGTTTTGTGAGAGCGTTGGGAGTGGAAGATTCCATGATCGATTCACATGGACGTTAATTGGCATGTTCATATTGAGTACCAGGTGTGGAAGAAAGAGTAAAAGGTGCTCGTGGAGTTTCAAATGTGCGTCTAGTGCACATGATGGTCAAGTCCACGGCTAGAGCGCTCACAGAGGCAAAGATTGTGGTTTCGAATCCCACTAGTGGCAAAGGTAATTTTTGATTAAAATTTTATATTGCCTAAAGTTTTATAAGGGGTTATTTGTAGTTATAATGGTTTGTGAAGGATTATTTTATTGGTAATTGATTTGTGTTATTTGGAGTAATAAGGTTTTATGAAATGTTATTTTATTCATAATTGATTTGTGTTAATTGGAGATAAAAGAGTTTATGAAAGATTGTTTTATTGAGAAGTGATTTATGTTATTGGAGTTATAAGGAAAGTAGATTTGATTTTTGCCAAAGTTATTTTTACCATTAAATTTGATTAAAGAGGTTTTGAGTTATTTTTGTGGATGTTGAATTTATTTTTAGTTGGGAGTTTATAAGGTGTTATTGGATAAATATTTTATGTATGTTGATGGTTGTTTTTGAAAGTTGGAGTGATAAGGTGTAATTGAGTATTTACATTATATTTTGAGAAATATTTATCTTATAACCTCTTTGAGCTTGGCATAGAAGTGTTTGTGGTTGTGACAGATTTATGATATACCTTCATCATCAATAAAAAGGTATGCGCACATTCTTACATAGTTGAGTTGATTGATTGGTTTTATGGAAAATAAGTTTGGAGTGAAAAGGACTTGATTAGGATTTCCTATTGAGTGTGTTGAGTTAATGCGTCAAGGTTTTATAGAATAAAGAGTTGTTGTCAAAACCTTGTCTTATGAGCATTATTTTTGAAGACATTGATTGTGTGAAAAACTTGAGTGAGGGTTTGAGTATCATTGTTATGTGAGATTTTTTGTTGAGCATTGTTGGAAATATTTTTAGTGAAGTGATCATATGCTTGGACTAGGATTTCTGAGAAGGGTTTGTTTCATTGAGTGATTGGTTGAGTAGATTTGATTGAGCCTAGTCAAGTGGATGTGTGAAGTGATTGTTCAAGTTCCATAAAAACAAACTATTGTATATTATAAATTGAGTTGAGAAAGTAATTGAGCATTGTAATAAGTGTAGAACATATTGAGTGTCTAACAGTTCTCTATATGTTTGTATGAGATTGGAAAATTTCTATGTGGACTTGTTGAGAAGATTTGAGCAAGTTCTGTGTGGACTTGTTGAGCAGATTTGAGCAAGTTCTGTGTGGAATTGTTGAATAGATTTGAACAAGTTCTATGTGGACTTGTTGAATAGATTTGAGCAATTTCTATGTGGACTTGTTGATTAGATTTGAGCAAGTTTTGTGTGGACTTGTGGAGCAGAGTTTGGTGCAGATTTGAGGATAGGTTTGTGCCAGACCAGCGATAGATATTGAGTAAACTTATGCTATATTTAAGGACTGAGTTTAGTGTAGATTTAAGATAAATATTTGGAGGTGACAGAGCAGAGAGGACAGTAGTCTCCAGTGGATAGATATCTATCATCCATGGTAGTGAGGATAGGTCTTCTAAGTGGGGATAAGAGTCTTCAGTGGAGAGATATCCACACACCAATGTAGTGGAGGTAGTAGTCTTCTATAGGAGCACCAACCAGAGCATAGGAGAAGGAGTTCTCCTATGGATAGAGATCCATGAACTTGATTTAGGGTATTAGCATCTCATTTGGATAGAGGTCCATAAACATTGTAGGGAAAGGATTCCCAAGAAAAATTATTTGAGAAAAAATTATAAGAAATATTTTCTTCGTGGAAGTAGCCATTATTGGGTGAACCACATAAAAATTATGTCTCTCATGTGTGTGATGCTTTGTGTGATGTTTACTAATTTAATAATATTGATGCTATTATTTGGATTAAAAATCAAAAAGTTTTATTGTATATAGTTCACCCCCCTCTCAGTATAAGCACATGCTCTTCAATTGGTATTAAAGTGGGTCTCTTTGTGAAAAGACTAATAGCTTGGAGGAGGATCCATTAGTAGCACACATGACTTCAAAAAATGAAGAAGAGACTATGTTTGACATAAAAGAAGAATTCTTTGCTACCCTTAGAAAATTGGAAATACTTAGAGAGAAGAATTCAAGCTTGAAGGAACAAGTTCAAGAAGATGAAGAAACAAGGATGGAACTTATACAAAATATCACATATCTCAAGATTAGGGTGGAAGAAGGAAAGAAGATTGAGTAAGACATGACAAATTTGTTGAGATCCAGGGAAACAAAATGTGAAATATTGGAAGCAGAAGTTGTCCACCTAAGGAATGAAGTTGAAAGGACCAAGGTACTACAAGATGCAGAATATGAGAAACAAAAAGAGGAATCAAGTCTTAAAAAAGCAGAAACCTCAAACAAGGTAGAAATTAAAGGAAAACCCTAGATAAGAGTTAATCACAAGAGGAATATTACTTCACCACAAACTCCAAGACATCCAAATAGGTTACATAATTTCTTCCATGGTCATTGTTTTTCTTGTAATAAATATGGTCATAGAGTTGTACACTGGGCAAGAAACAATGTCAATAGAAATTTAAATTCCTTTGCACCTCTCATGGATGATGATATTATATGTTACAAATGCAATAATTTTGGGCACAAGGCTATATGGTGTAAAATGATATTTCCTGAGTCTAGAAAAGCAATTTCAACAACTAAGAAATATGAAAGGGAAAATGTTAAGGCTAGATCAATGTTAGTTCAAAAATCCCTTCATGCTCAGGATAAAGAAAAACAATGGTATCTTGATAGTGGTTGCTCTAGTCACATGACAGGAGATAAAGAAAAAATTATTTTACTTAAAGAAACAAATAGAGGATCAGTAAGTTTCAGTGATAATGGATTAGCAAGGATTGGTGGAAGAGGAACTCTAAGTTTAGATAATGGGAAAACAAAAATAGAAAATGTATTGTATGTTAAAGGGTTAAAACACAACCTGCTGAGTATAATTCAACTTTATGATCAAGGGTACATGGTTACTTTTCATCCAGATAGATGTGAGATAAGAAAATTAGAAACTGGGAAAATCATTCCCAATGCAAGAAGAACCCCAAAAAAATTATACATGCTCAATGAGATCAAAGGGGAAAAGTGCTTTCTATCATAAGAATATGAGAGTTGGCTATGGCATAGAAGATTGGGTCACTTGAATTTTGAAAACATAGTTAACATAAGCAATAAATAGGCGGTCAGAGATTTACCCAAAATAAGAAGACCTCAAAATACAACTTGTGCACTCTGTAAATATGTAAAGCAAACTAGGACAACCTTTAAGTCAAAAGGATATATGTCATCTAAGCCATTGAGCCTAATATATACTGATCTATGTGGTCCTACAAGAACATAAATTATTCATGGGGGTAACTAATTTATACTATTTATAGATGAATAACAGAAGCTTATACTGAGAGGGGGGTGAACAGTATAAGACTTAACCAATTAATAATTTTAACTTTAGATAGCAGAGGCATCAACACAACATTAATCAAGACAGAAAGCATCACACATTGAAGACCCATTTTAACGTGGTTCACCCAAAATGGTTGGGCTACATCCACGGATAAAATCTTTCACTAAATTTTATCAATCCAAATTCTGGGAATACCTTTCCCGATTACAATGTTTATGGGCACCAACCCAAAGGAGACACCAATCCCCTAATCTCGAGTTCGTGGGCACCAACCCACAGGAGACACCAATCCCCTAGCTCTACTCTGGTTGGTGATCCTCTAGAAAACCTCTGCCTCCGCTGCCCTTAGCAAATGGAACTCTATCCACAGAAGACACTTGTCCTCCCTGCTCTGGCTGGAGACCTCTATCCTCAACTCTATCACCTCCAAAGCTGGTCCTCGAATTTGCACTAAACACAGTCCTTCGGTCTAGCACAAATGTCCTCATTCATCTTTGCCTGTTGCGCTCACTCTGCATGCTTCGACATCATCTCCCCACTTATGTGCTCTTGCACTCTTTCGACTGCATCTCGCACACTTCGACGCACATTCGACTATGCATCAATTCACTCTCAACTCTCCAAACAACCCTCCTTTTATACTAACACTTTCAAGATCAAAACCTTGATCTTAGTCGGTTGCACAACCCTAAACTACATCGGTTGCAAACCCTAAACTACGTTGGCTACAAACCCTAATCTTCGTCGGCCCAAATTTAACTTTGTCGGCCTCACTGCCTCTGCAACTCTTCTGTAGCTTCTACCGTGAAACTACAACATGTCGCGATATCGTGACACCTTTGCAACCGTACACTTTCTTTTGGCTTTTGTCATGATATCGCGACACTTTAGCCTTTGACGACTTCATCTAAGCTCTTGTCGCGATATCGTGACACTTTTGTCTTTGTCAGCATCAACTTTGCTTTTGTCACGATATCGCGACACTTCTCCCTTCGTCGACCTCCTTTCTGCTTTTGTCACGAAATCATGACACTTCTGCCTCTGCAGACTTCGACTTCACTTCTATCATGAAATCGTGACACTTCTGTCTTCATAGCCTTCCTCTCTGCTTTTGTCGTGAAATCGTGACACTTTCTCCAACCGAACACTGCCAACTCGATCTGTCATGAAATCATGACACTTTCTGTATCTATTTGCTTTCTCTTCAACCTGTCACGAAATCGTGATGCTTTCAGCTTCCGTACGTCTTCTTTGCAACCTGTCGCGAAATCACGACGCTTCTCATCTTTCGTCACGTCTGTCCCTTTGCATCCCCCTTTTGACTTGTCGCGAAATCGTGACACTTTTTCTCCTTAGCGCTTTTCTTTTCTTCGGGTCACGAAAACCCGACATGTCGCGATATCGCGACACTTTTTCTCCCGGACTCTCTCTCCTGCATTATGTCACGAAATCGTGACACTTTTTCTTTCGGACTCTCTCTCCTGCAACATGTCGCGAAATCGTGACACTTTTTCGTCCGTTCAACCTTCCTTGCAATATGTCATGAAATCGTGACATTTCTGACTCGAACATTCTCTCTCCTCTTTGAGTCGCGAAACTGTGACATGTCGCGATATCGCGACACTTTTCTAACTTGCTTTCTCTCTCCTGCTTAAGTCACGAAAATGCGACATGTCGCGATATCGCGACACTTTTCTAACTTGCTTTCTTTCGAACCTGTCAAGCCGTAACCTTCATCAAAACAAATTATTTTACATCAAATCAAATTCCTTCAAAAGCTTCTTGACATCAATGACAACTTATACACTTGAGCAAAGGCAATGTACCCAAGGTACCCAAAATTGCCAACAATCTCCCCCTTTGTCATTGATGGCAAACCTTTACTAAAAACACGTCTCAAGAGCCAAAACTGAAACCAACTGTGCTAACAACTGAGAAATTGTGCCCACAACTGAGAATCTTCCTTTGAAGTTTTGCTCCCCCTGACTTGAAGCTTGCTCTCCCCCTTACTCATATCTCTCCCCCTTTGTCATCAATGGCAAAGGGTCACCTTTGGGGCTCGGGACTAAGAATGAGCCTCTTAGCTTAGTCCCTCCCCCACCTCCGGATGAGGTGATTAATTCTAGGGTGGGAGTACAACTCCCAATTTCTCCCTTAGATACTCAAACGTATCTCTTGGAAGAGGTTTAGTGAAGATGTCTGCAATCTGTTCTTTAGTAGACACATACTCTAGCTTGACCTGCTTGTCTTGCACTTTCTCCCTTAGAAAGTGATACTTGATGGAAATATGCTTTGTCCTTGAGTGCATTACCAGATTTTTGGAAATACTTATGGCACTTGTATTATCACAAAATATGGAGATGGGTTGTTCATGCCTAACTTTGAAATCCTCCAAGGTGGTTTTCATCCATAAAACCTGTGTACACCCAGCCACTGCAGCTATGTATTCAGCCTCTGCTGTAGATAAGGAAACTGAAGGTTGTTTCTTACTTAACCAAGAAACCAAACTCTTTCCCAAAAAGAATGCTCCACCACTAGTGCTTTTTCTGTCATTAATACTGCCTGCCCAATCTGCATCTGTATAAGTTGTGAGGGTGAAATCATCACCTTTGGGATACCAAAGCCCAAAGTCCATAGTGCCCTTTAGATATCTGAATATCCTTTTAACTGCTATAACATGAGAATATTTTGGAGCTACCTGAAATCTTGCTACTAACCCAACTGCCTGCATGATATCTGGTCTGGTAGCCGTAACATATAATAAGCTGCCAATCATTGATCTATACAATCTCTGATCTGCCGTTGGAGATTCATCATCTTTACTCATCTTGCACCCTGTAATCATTGGAGTACATACTTGGTTTGCTGTCCATCATCCCAAACTTTTTCAACATTTCTTTGATATACTTTCCTTGAGAGAGAAATACACCGTCTTTTGATTGAGCAATCTGAAGACCTAAAAAGAATGACAGCTCTCCAATCATAGACATCTCAAATTCCTTCCGCATGGTGTTAGCAAAAACTTTGCACATCTGAGTATTATTTCCCCCAAAAATAATATCATCAACATAGACAACCATAATCAACATATCATCATCTTCATTCTTAATATACAAATTGCTATCTGCCACGCCTTTCCTGAAGCCTTGCTCATGAAGATAACTGTCAAGTCTTGAGTACCACGCCCTTGGTGCTTGCTTTAACCCATATAAGGCCTTTTTTAGTTTACACACATAGTCTGACTGTTCGTGAGAGACACTCCTTCTGGCTATTCTATGTAGACTTCTTCTACCAACACCCCATTTAGAAAAGCTGACTTTACATCCATTTGATATACCTTGAATGATTTGAAGCTTGAAAGGGCCAAAAAAATTTGGATAGCTTCAAGACGAGCAACAGGAGCGAACGTCTCTTCGAAATCAACACCTTCTACTTGAGCATAACCTTTGCAGACTAACCTAGCTTTGTTTCTGACAATATTTCCATCCTCATTGAGTTTATTTCTGAATATCCATTTTGTGCCAATGACATTCTTGTCCTTAGGTCTTGGAACCAAATCCCAAGTTTCACTTTTCTCTATTTGATTTAGCTCTTCATCCATCGCTTTTACCCAAAATTTATCTGCACATGCTTCACTGAAATCTTTTGGCTCAATCGGAGATAATAATGAAACATTTGTAGAATCGTGTGAAGGAATGACTCTTCTTCTTGTTTGCCTACTGTTTGGATCACCAATGATCAAATCTTTGGGATGATGTTTCTGAACATATCGTGAAGGAGTTTTGGGAAGCAATTGTTGTCTTTCCTCTTCTTCATCTGAAACCTCTCTGAATTCTTCTTGACAAATTTCATCACTGAGTTCCTTGACTGGTTCTCTTATCCCTGTCTTTTCATCAACTGTTACATTTATGCTCTCTACGATTGTATGCGTTCTTTTGTTGAAGCATCTGTAGGCCTTGCTTCTGTTGGAATATCCAAGAAATATTCCCTCATCACACCTAGGATCAAACTTACCCAGATTCTGATCTTCCCTTCTGATGAAGCACTTACTCCCAAACACTTTGAAGTATTTTACTATAGTTGGTCTTCCTTTCCACAACTCATAAGGAGTTTTATGATGATTGACTCTAAGTTGGGCCCTGGTGATAATGTAGACTATTGTCTTGACTGCCTCTTTCCAAAAGCCATCTGAGAGTTTTGACTCATTTAACATAGCTCTAGCCATATTTTCAATAGTTCTATTTTTCCTTTCAACTACTCCATTTTGTTGAGGAGTTCTTGCTGCTAAATATTCTCTTTTGATTCCTTGTTGCTCACAGTATTCCACAAATTCATTTGAAGTGAACTCTCCTCCTCTGTCTGATCTTAAGCATTTGATTCTCTTGTCAGTCTCATTTTCAATCATTTCTTTGAAAGCTTTAAATTTTTCAAAAGCTTCAGATTTTTCTTTGAGAAAAGTAACCCAAGTCATTCTAGAATAATCATCTATAAACAACATGAAGTAGCTTTCTCCCTGAATGCTCCGAGTTATGGTGGGGCCACATAAATCAGTATGAATAAGATGCAAAGGTTTTGAAGAAGTATACCCTTTTGATTTGAAACTGGTTCTGAGTTTGTTTTCCATGTTGAAAGGGACTGCAAATGATATTATGGGGCCTTTTTATTTTGGGCAAGTCTCTAACTGCTTCCTTGTTACTAATATTGACAAGATTATCAAAGCTCAAATGCCCCAATATTTTATGCCATAGCCAACTCTCATCTTCTTGAGTTAGAAAACACTTTTCCCTTTTTATCTCACTCAACATGTAAAGATTGTTTGGAGTCCTTGTAGCACTCGCAATGAGTTTTCCATTTTTTTCTTTACTTATCTCACATCTATCCGAAAAGAAAGATACTATGTGCCCTTGATCACAAAGTTGACTCACACTTAGAAGATTATGTCTTAGGCCTTCTACATAAAGCACATTTTCTGTTTTGGATTTCCCATCCAAACTAAGAGTCCCTTTACCATAGATTTTAGCTGACCTATTATCTCCAAAATTGACTGTTCCTCTGTTTGTTTTTTTTAAGACCAAAAACTTTTCCTTTTCACCAGTCATATGTTTTGAACAACCACTATCAAGATACCATTTTTCTACTTTGTCTTGAGCATGAAAAGCAGTTTGAACTATCATTGACTTAGATTTGATCTCATTTTTCTTTTTAGTGAACTCAAGGCTAGATCTATCCAAACCGCACATCCTTGCTATATGCCCAAAATTCTTGCACTTGTAACACATGAAATTTTTATTCATAAGAGGTGCAAAAGAGTTAACATTTTCCTTACTATGGCTATTCAAGGATTTATTGCAATGCATAGCTTTGTGACCAAAATTCTTGCAGGAAAAACAATAGCCATGGAAAGTATTATGTAACCTTGTTTTGATGCCTTGGATGATTGTTCTTCTTGTGACCAACTGGAATCCACCGCTCTTCAGGATGAAGATTGGTCTTGCTCGAAGACCCTATTTCATGAATAGTGATACCATCCTTCTTTTGCTTTTCATACGGAGTATTCCTTCTGAGAGCCAATTGTTCCAACTTCACTCTAAGAGACATAACCTCTTCTTCTAGTTTCTCGCAATCAACTTCCTTTCCTTTTAAAGCCTCTGTCAGAACCTGTTCAACCTTCTTTCCTTCTTCAGCTAGAATTTTGAAGTCTATAACTCTTTGAGACAATTTTGATCTTGCAATCTCTTCTTCCTGACATTGATGCTTGAGAACAGAATTTTCTTCCCTGAATTTCTCAAGCTTTTTTAAAGCCAAGAAGAATTCACCTTTGAGATCGAACTCAACCTCTTCATCTCTTTCTGAATCTGTATGTTCCTTTGATAGATCCTTCTCCAAGCTGTTAGGCTCTTTCTGGAGAAACCCACTCTGATACCAATTGAAGAACACAAGCTTATACTGAGAGGGGGGTGAACAGGTATAAGACTTAACCAATTAATAATTTTAACTTTAGATAGCAGAGGCATCAACACAACATTAATCAAGACAAAAAGCATCACACATTGAAGACCCATTTTAACGTGGTTCACCCAAAATGGTTGGGCTACATCCACGGATAAAATCTTTCACTAAATTTTATCAATCCAAATTTTGGGAATACCTTTCCCGATTACAATGTTTATGGGCACCAACCCAAAGGAGACACCAATCCCCTAATCTCGAGTTCGTGGGCACCAACCCACAGGAGACACCGATCCCCTAGCTCTGCTCTGGTTGGTGATCCTCTAGAAAACCTCTGCCTCCGTTGCCCTTAGCAAATGGAACTCTATCCATAGAAGACACTTGTCCTCCCTGCTCTGGTTGGAGACCTCTGTCCTCAACTCTATCACCTCCAAAGTTGGTCCTCGAATTTGCACTAAACACAGTCCTTCGGTCTAGCACAAATGTCCTCGTTCATCTTTTCCTGTTGCGCTCACTCTGCATGCTTCGACATCATTTCACCACTTCTGTGCTCTTGCACTCTTTCAGCTGCATCTCGCACACTTCGACGCACATTCAATTCTCTATCAATTTGCACTCAACTCTCCAAACAGCCCTCCTTTTATACTAACACTTTCAAGATCAAAACCTTGATCTTAGTCGGCTACACAACCCTAAACTACATCGGTTGCAAACCCTAAACTACGTCGACTGCAAACCCTAATCATCATCGGCTCAAATTTAACTTTGTCGGCCTCATAGCCTCTGTAACTCTTCTGTAGCTTCTACCGTGAAACTACAACATGTCACGATATCGCGACACCTTTGCAACCGTACACTTTCTTTTGGCTTTTGTCATGATATCGCGACACTTTAGCCTTTGATGACTTCATCTAAGCTCTTGTCGTGATATCGTGACACTTTTGTCTTTGTCAGCATCAACTTTGCTTTTGTCACGATATCGTGACACTTCTCCCTTCGTCGACCTCCTTTCTACTTTTTTTGTGAAATCGTGACACTTCTGCCTCTGCAGACTTTGACTTCACTTTTGTCATGAAATCGTGACACTTTTATCTTCATAGCCTTCCTCTTTGCTTTTGTCATGAAATCGTGACACTTTCTCCAACCAAACTCTGCCAACTCGATCTGTCATGAAATCGTGACACTTTCTATATCTATTTGCTTTCTCTTCAACCTATCATGAAATCATGACGCTTTCAGCTTTCGTACGTCTTCTTTGCAACCTGTCGCGAAATCACGACGCTTTTAGCTTTCATACGTCTTCTTTGCAACTTGTCACGAAATCGTGACACTTTTTCTCCTTAGCGCTTTTCTTTTCTTCGGGTCACGAAAACCCGACATGTCATGATATCGTGACACTTTTTCTCCCGGACTCTCTCTCCTACATTATGTCACGAAATCGCGACACTTTTTCTTTCGGACTCTCTCTCCTGCAACATGTCACGAAATCGTGACACTTTTTCGTCCGTTCAACCTTCCTTGCAATATGTCACGAAATCATGACATTTCTGACTCGAACATTCTCTCTCCTCTTTGAGTCGCGAAACTGTGACATGTCGCGATATCGCGACACTTTTCTAACTTGCTTTCTCTCTCCTGCTTAAGTCGCGAAAATGCGACATGTCGCGATATCGCGACACTTTTCTAACTTGCTTTCTTTCGAACCTGTCAAGTCGTAACCTTCATCAAAACAAATTATTTTACATCAAATCAAATTCCTTCAAAAGCTTCTTGACATCAATGACAACTTATACACTTGAGCAAAGGCAATGTACCCAAGGTACCCAAAATTGCCAACAATAGATGATTATTCCAGAATGGTTTGGGTGGCCTTCCTAAAAGAGAAGTCAGAGGCCTTTGAAAAATTCAAAGCATTTAAGGAATTGATTGAAAATGAAACTGGCAAAAGGATTAAGTGTATAATATTTGATAGAGGAGGAGAATTTACTTCAAATTAATTTGTAGAGTTTTGTGAACAACATGGGATCAAGAGAGAGTACTCAATAGCAAGAACTCCTCAACAAAATGGGGTAGTTGAAAGGAAAAACAAGACTATTGAAAACATAACTAGAGCTATGTTAAATGAATCTAAGCTATCAAATGGTTTTTTGAGAGAGGTTGTAAACACAACAACATACATAATAACTAGGGATCAAATGAGGGTAAATCATCGCAAGACTCCATATGATCTTTAGAAAGGAAGAACTACCACCATAAAATACTTCAAAAATTTTAGAAGCAAATGTTACGTAATATGCAAAGATCAAAACTTAAGCAAGTTTGATCCAATATGTGATGAGGGAATTTTTATTGGTTATTCCACAAGGGTTAAATCCTACAGATGCTTCAATAAAAAAACACACACTATGGTGGAAAATATGAATGTGACAATTGATGAGAAGATAGATTCAATAGAACCAGTTCAGCAAATTGTGTATCAAGAAGATGGATGTTGTCAAGAAGAATTTTGTGAGGAATCATATAAATAAGAAGAAGAAACACAAAGAATTCTTCCCAAAAATCCATCCAGGTATGTATAGAAACATCATCCAAAAGAGCAGATCATCAGGAATCCATATGAAAGACAGACAATGATAAGAATAATAAAACCATCTTAACAAATAAAATTTTCTTTGCTATCTAAGATTGAGCCAAAAGACTTCACTCAGGCAAGTGAGGATAAATTTTGGATTAAGGCAATGGATGATGAATTAGATCAGATAGAGAAACGTAAAACTTAAAAACTTGTTCCACGACCAAAGCATAAAAATGTGATCAACACAAAATGGGTATTCAGAAACAAGTTAAATTAAGATGGACAAGTGGTCAGAAATAAAGTAAGGTTAGTATGCAAAGGTTATGCACAAGTAGAAGGAATTGACTTTGATGACATATTTGCTCTAGTTGTACAACTTGAAGCTATAAGAATGTTTTTATATTTCTCAAGTTTCAATAAATTCAAGGTATATCATATGGATGTCAAGTTAGCATTTCTAAATGGTGTTCTAGAAGAATTTTATATTGAACAACCAAAGGTATTCATACCAGAAAAAAAACCATATCATGTATGGATATTGAAAAAGGCATCGTATGGTTTAAATCAAGCTCCGAGAGCATGGTACTCAAGATTGGATAAGTATATTTAGGAACAAGGTTTTAGAAAAGGAATAGTAGACAATAATTTATATATCAAAAATGAAGGGAGTGATCTACTAATAGTGGTTGTTTATGTTGATGACATAATATTTGGGGGAAAAAATGATAAATTATGTAAATAATTTGATAATAATATGCAAAATGAATTTGAGATGTCTATGCTTGGTGAATTGTCCTTATTTCTTGGACTTCATATTTCACAATCAGAAAGAGGAGAGTTTCTCTCACAAGCCAAGTATATAAAAGAAATGTTAAAGAAATTCAGGTTAGAATATGTTACCACAAAGGAATAGATAGCAAATATTTTCACTAAACCACTTTCTAAGGAAAATTTTGAGTATCTACGAAGAAAATTGGGAGTGAGACTCGCACCCCAGAATTAACCACCTCAAAAGAAGGTGGGAGAGGGGCTAAGCTAAGAGGCTCATTCTTAGCCCCAAGCCCCAAAGGTGACCCTTTGCCATTGATGTCAAAGGGGAAGATATTTGAGTAAGGGAGAGATATTTGGTATTTGAGAAAAGAGGAGAGAGCATTGAGCCATGGGGAGTAATGTCCCAGGGGGAGCAAAACAATGGAAAGGTCAAATTTTTGGCAAAATGAAAATGGGTTACCATCAATGACAAAGGGGAATATTGTTGGACATTTTGAGCTCATTCAGTTGCCATTGATTTCAAAGTTAGAAGTTATCATTGATGCCAAAGTGAACACATGAAGTTGTCATTAATACCATGGAGTACACCGATATTAACACCAGGAGCAATGTGAAGAGTTGAAGAAAAAGGTTATTAAAATATTATTCTACAAAGGTTTTTGTTAAACATACTGATGGCATAATTAAGGTTCTTATTAAAACCATGATGGTAGAATAATAAAATCAGTAGAGTACAATTTGAAGGTTTAAATTTTATCCCATGGAAGAATTTAATTTTATTAAAGTAAAAGGTTTTTAAATATAATTTATAAAATCTAAATTTTATTAGAATTTAAATAATTTATAAATTATAAAAGGTTTTAAAATGCGTCGACATCATTGAATTAAATGGAGCGTCGATGTCTAATCCATATGGTGAATTTGTGTATAAATAATATGCCAAGATGCATTCAAAAGTTATCCCTCTTCGAATTAATTTCATGTGACCAAGCTAAAAGAAATTCGTGCAATTGTTGAACGTTGAGAAAGAAGACAAAGAGTTTGTTTGTCTTATTAGAGCCAGGAATAAGATAAAAATGGTGAGCGTAAGATCTAGACCACATTGGACGTGGTGGTCCATTGGTACAATGTATTTTGTGAGAGCGTTGGGAGTGGAAGAGTCCACGATCGATTCACATGGACGTTAATTGGTGTGTTAATATTGAGCGCCAAGGGAAAAAGCTTTTGGTTCATGTTTGATTTGATATTTAGGTGTGTAATAAAGAGCACGAGGTGCTCGTGGAGTTTCAAACGTACATCTAGCGCATGCGGTGGTCAAGTCCATGACTAGAGCACTCACAAAGTCAAAGATTGTGGGTTTGAATCCCACTAGTGGCAAAGGTAATTTTTGATTAAAATTTTATATTGCCTAAAGTTTTCTAAGGGGTTATTTGGATTTATAAGGGTTTTTGAAGGATTATTTTATTGGTAATTGATTTGTGTTATTTGGAGTAATAAGGGTTTATGAAAGGTTATTTTATTCATAATTGATTTGTGTTATATGAATTTAAAAGAGTTTATGAAATATTTTTTTATTGAGAAGTGATTTATGTTATTGGATTTATAAGGAAAGTAGATTTGATTTTTGCCAAAGTTCTTTTTGCCATTAAATTTGATTAAAGAGGTTTTGAGTTATTTTGGTGGATGTTGAATTTATTTTTAGTAGGGAGTTTATAAGGTGATATTGGATATATATTTTATGTATGTTGATGGTTGTTTTTGAAAGGTGGAGTGATAAGGTGTAATTGAGTATTTACATTATATTGTGAGAAATATTTATCTTCTAACCTCTTTGATCTTGGCATAGAAGTGTTTGTGGTTGTGACAGATTTATGAGATCCCTTCATCATCAATAAAAATGTATGAGCACATTCTTCCATAATTGAGTTGATTGATTGGTTTTATAGAAAATAAGTTTGGAGTGAAAAATACTTGATTAAGATTTCCTATTGAGTGTGTTGAGTTAATGCTTCAAGGTTTTCTAGAATAAAGAGTTGTTAAAACCTTGTTTTATGAGCATTTTTGTTGAAACCATTTATTGTGTGAAAAACTTGAGTGAGGGTTTGAGTATCATTGCTATGTGATATTTGTTGTTGAGCATTGTTGAAAATATTTTTAGTGAAGTGATCATATGCTTGGACTAGGTTTTGTGAGAAAGGGGTGTTTCATTGAGTGATTGGTTGAGTAGAGTTGATTGAGCCTAGTCAAGTGGATGTGTGAAGTGATTGTTCAAGTTCCATAAAAATAAACTATTCTATATTCTGAATTGAGTTGAGAAAGTAATTGAGCATTGTAATAAGTGTGAACTTTATTTAGGGGATTATCATATCCTTTGGACAGAGGTCCATAAACATTTTAGGGAAAATATTCCCAAGAGAATTTATTTGAGAAAAAATTATAAGAAATATTTTCTCCGTGGAAGTAGCCATCATTGGGTGAACCACGTAAAAATAATGTCTCTCATGTGTGTGATTCTTTGTGTGATGTTTATTGTATTAATAATGCTAATGCTATTATTTGGATTAAAAAGAAAAAACTTTTATTGTATACTGTTCACCCCCATCTTAGTATAAGCACATGTTCTTCAGATAATTTTAGTCACACCACAATAACTTATACCACTATATTTTATATTGTAATTCTTAGGCATAAACAACACATCAAAATATGAGGCATTAATCTTAAGACTTTGATCCATATTAAAACTTGAAATTAAAACCCTAACAATTTAAAATACCTCATAATTGATGATTAACTAGGTAAACTATAGTTATCAAACTAAAAATGATAAACTAAATCCTTGCAAATACATCATAGAAAAATTAATAGCTTATTTTAATGAGGTCAACATAGAAGCTATTCCATGATATAGTAATCACCATTCTAATGCTATGGCCACAACATCATCTCTTATTCCTTTGGAACTAGAATATGAAGAAGCTTCCATTATCATAAGGTCAATAAAAGGACCCTCAAAATTAAAATCTTTCCTACAACCCCTAAATATTTGCACCATTGAATCAACTTCACCATAAGAACCTTGGTATCAAGACATCCTTAAATTCCTCAAAGAAGGAATAATTCCTAAAGGATTAAATCACCAAAAACACAAACAATTTAGACTAAAAAGTTTGCAAATATGTCATCATTGGTAATATCATATATCAATGCTCTTTCAAGGGCATACTCCTTAGATACATAAATTCATAGGAAGCCCAAACAATCATTAAATAAATGGGATATTATTGGCCATCCATGGAGAAACACACCTATATCTATGTTAGGAGATGTAACAAATACCAATGACATGATAATCTTATCCGTACCCTTCTCAAGAATTACAACCAATTACATTACCATGGCCTTTATCCACTTGGTGATTAGACATTAAAGGTAAAATCAACCCTCAATCATCATATGGCCATAAATTCATTATCATTGACACTGAATACTTGACCAAGTGGGTCGATGCCATGCCTCTATCCTTTGTAACAAGAATTCAAGTTTCCAAATTCATCATCAACCAAATAATTAGCCATTATGATATCCCTTCTATATTGATTGCAAATAATGACACACCATTCAAAATTAATAAATTCAGCAAGACATGTGCCAAATACAAAATTAATAAAAAATTATCAACATCATATTATCCTTAAGAAAATGGCCAAGCAAAATCTTCCAATAAAATATTTATCAAAATTCTCAAGAAATTGGTAAAAAAAAATGGTCGAGATTGGCATCTACAACTTTATCCTTTTTAGGAACCTAGTGCTAATATAAAATCACCCACACAAATACTATAAATAAAATAGAGATTTATGAAATAACAAAATATCACAATGCAGAAAGTAAGTGTAGAATTAAACAAGCTCATAACAATATATAATCATAGGACTCTTCGAGGGTGAACCTCTATCAATAATTTCATTAATTTGCAAAAAGATACATTTTTTTTATGGATCCATATCTTTTAAATATACACTTCATGCAACCCTAACCCTAAGCTCAAAATTTTTATTACATGCAAAATTCCACTCAAGCTAGAATCTTCTATCAAATAGTAGTTATATTCTTGATAATGGTTACATGAAATGACCCCACTTTTTTAGGCACCTTACTTGCCACATACCACTACAAAATATTATAAAATAATATTATAAAGGGATACCTATATTGGAAGTGGATCATTACAATAATCAAATGGGAATTACAAAATGGTGTTAGGATGGGGTCCTAATATATCCTTCCCCTTCAAAAATTCTTTATCCTCAAACTGGTGTTGTAGTTTCTAGAGGGATTCCCATGTAGCATATTTCGGTTGTAATCCTTACGAATGAACAAGAACCTCAGTGATTACATAGTTACAAAGAGTATGCATCCTATGGTCCAAAATCTATTTTGGCTCAAGCAAGTAATAACCCTATTCATCTAATTCAGGTAAAGCAGATTGAACCTATACTTGATAACCTAGTACTTTCTTGAGAGAGGATATATGAAAGACATGATGAATGTTATATGTAGATAGTAGGTATAATTTGTAGGTAGTGGCACCAATTCATTGTAAGACTTGGTGATAAGGATTTAGAGATTGAAAACTCAAAATCCTTTTTGATTAATTTGCATTGAACATACAACATGAATTTATAGGTATTATGTGCCTATTACAATCTATTGTTTTGGATAAAAAACACCAACCAAAACCATGGTCAGCCAACCAACCTATTAAATGCCAATTATTGAAGCTACATAATGTTGTTGCTCATGGCATTTCTAGAAGGTATTATTTAAAATATTCTAAATATAGCTTATATTATATGATTCCTCATCATTCCTACCCACAATAGAAGCATTGGACTCCGATACATTTTAAAATAAAGGAGGAAGAGAAAAAGAGAATGCTCAGAATATGTGATCCAGTGAGTTAATGTAGAAGTTGATGCTAAAGGAACAAATGTGATTTTGCCTGATGTGTACTGTTGGTGAAGATATGATCTAAGTTGAAAAGTGGAAGTTCTGAAATCCATTGAGAGATGAGTTGAATGAGGGATTAAAAAACTCTAATGTGAAGGAGTATCATATTCCATGAGGGCAAATACCCATGTTATGATTGAGATCACAATGAAAGGGTCACAGTATTGTAAAGGAAGAGATAATGATAACTTCGTGATTGAGGAGTACCCATGTGATGTTTGTGGATCACATAAGAAGGGTCATGATCATGAATATATCTAAGAGTATCTATATGTAAAGGTCATGGTCTGGAGGATAAGATTATTCCAAAATAGTCTTTGTTGGATGTGGTAAGAAATATACAAATGCTCAAAAGAAGAGCCAAAAATAAAGAATACCAAGTTTTCTTATGGTTACCACATCATCCTATTAAAATGTATGTTTAAGTAGTCACTCCATATGATAGGTATGATATATGAGACCAGTGAGTACTAGGTTCACTTACATTATGCTTAGGAGTGTCAGGTTCAACTGAAAATGCACTCATTTATACAACATTGATTTTCAAGTTTAATTTTGGCAACATAAATTTCAGCATTTGATAGGTTAGAGTATATATTTATAAAATTTAAATTTGATGCTTCCAATTGATCCATCGTAGAAAGAGATTTCGAATGACTATAAATAAGGCTATCTTTCAGTTATAATGGAGCCTTTATTTGCAAGAAAAATAGTAAGGCTCTCCAAAGGGATCTGTGGAGCAAAATAAAAAGGGACTGTGGCCCTTTACAATGTTTAAATTCAAATAATATTTGATGGAATATTCTAGATTTATTATTTGGGTGATGTAAAAATATTAGAGGCCTCCTTATAAGGGGAATGTATTTCCCTTTTACAATATTATTATCCCCACAATGGTGTGACATACATAATTAAATAAAAGAATTATCCCCACATGGGGTGGGTCCTTACATATGCAAAACATAGCTAGTAAATAATTCAAATGTGGAAGGAATTGTGAGGTAATTGGTCAATATCAAAGTTAGGTTGCATGGTCCTAGAATGCCATACCACTATTTCAAGTGTCAAAGCAAGATATTTAAAATAATAATTGACCACTGTGGGCTAATTGTGGTAGAAAAACAACAAATATCCCACTATGAGGATGATCTCAAGCACAATGAGATGCATAAGGGACACATGCCTTCTAGTGGTTTAGTTGTATACAATAGTTGTTTTGATTGACAGGTCTATGGTCCATTGTCAGCATGTATGACGTCCACATGGACATAGTTTTGGTGCTCTACATTTTTATTTCTTGAACCAATGCATGTCTCTAGATATGGTCACTCCAAATAGGTGACTTCTACTTGGTTGAGAGGAGTAGTAGAGCTGCAATGACTTATCTAGGTTTTTTTCCAAACTGAGTAATCAAACATAGCTCAAACTAAATGGCTCCTAAGAATATTTTTATAGCAGGTGGTAATAGTGAACTAGAGGAGCTATGCTTTTTAAAACTAACTGTATTTGCCTCCACATGGACTGATGAATACCATGACCATGCCAAGTTTACCATAAAATGCATGGGCCATGCTAGGGTAGCATTGATAATTACTAATTGGAGTGGTTCCAAACTAGGACTGTATGTGGCATAGAGACTACGAACAAGCTCCAGATACATGTCAATATTTTCTTGTAAATATAATATGGTGCTATTTTTTTTACTCCACATTATTGATATGTAGAATATGCATGGATGTACTACAAGTAGAGGAGCCATGTAGCTATGATGGTTGTGAAGAATACAAGCTTATACTAAGAGGGGGGTGAAAAGTATAAGACCACTTTTAAATTTTCTTTCCCAATCAATATTATGTAATATATCAATGGCAATATCAACTATAGTAATAAAATCAATGCATAAATCACCACACATAATAGAGACACCAATTTAATGTGGTTCACCCAGTGTGGGTTACTCAACGGATAAAATAATTCACTAAAAGTTTCTCAATCAATCTCTTAGGAAACCTTCCCCTATTACAGTGTTTACAAACCTCTATCCAAAGGAGACACCAATCCCCTAATCAATTTCATAGATCTCTATACATAGTAGAACTCCTTCTCCTCTACTTTGGATGGTGATCTTCTATAAGAACTACTGGATCCACTACACTGGCTTATGGATCTCTATCCATTGAAGACTCATGTCCTCAATCAGAAGACCTATCCTCACTACCCTAGCTAATAGAACTTTATCCACTAGATACTGAAATCCTCTATACTTTGTCACCTCCAAATATTTCTATTAGATTTGTCTCAATTCTATACTAAACACAATCCTTTGGTCTAGCACAAATCTATTCAATATCTATCTTTGATCTGCACCAAACATAGTCCTTTGGTCTAGCACAAATATACTCAATATCTATCTCTAATCTACACCAAACATAGTATTTAATTCTAGCACAAATATGCTCAATATTTATCCTCAAATCTACACTAAATATAGTCCTTTGATCTAGCACAAATCTGATCAATATCTATCCTCAAATCTGCACTAAACATAGTCCTTCGGTCTAGCACAAATATGCTCAATCTCTAACCTCAAGTCTGAACTAAACATAGTCCTTCAGTCTAGCACAAATCTGCCCTCAAGCCTTAACACAAAGCTTGACTCAATCATAAATCAACCCTGCTAGATCTTCCCAAAACCTTAACCCAAGGTTTGAACAAATCAATAAATCAACTCTTCTATCAAGTCTTATCAAAGACTTGTCTTAAATCTATATTGTAATATTCCACAAAAACTCACACTAATCTGTCCACAAGTCCTTTCTAGAACTTTTCCAATATGCTCAATAAGTATTCACCAATACTTGTCTCAAATCTACTCAACAAGTCCTCACTAGAACTTTTTCAATATCACATAAACATATAGAGAATTTTTAGAGACTCAATATGCTTCACACTCACAACAATGCTCAATCACTTTTAATCTCTCTTACTTTACCATAGAAACATATAGAGAATGGTTAGAGACTCAATATGTTTCACTCTTACACAACACTCAATCACTTTCAATCTCTCTTCCAAATTAAATCAAAATATAGAACAATTTGTTTTACAAAACTTGAACTATCACTCCAACACTTTTCAATCAAATCAACCAATGAAACCAACTTGTTTGCAAAACCCTAAGAAAATTTTTCATCCAATGCTCTCAACAAATCTCACAATGAAACTCAACCTCAACTCAAGATGTTCACAAACCCTAGTTCAAGATAGTTCTCAACATCACATAACAATGATACTCATGATCTTTCACAAACCCTAGTTCAAGCATATGAAAGCTTACTTCAATATTTCCAACAATGCTTATCAAACAAGGTTTATAAAATCAACTCTCATTGAGTGTAACTATGTGGGAGAACATAGTTTTTTGAGCTCTGGCGTTTTGGCGGGAAACCTTCTGTGCAGGCACCAGGCGAAGCTCCAGGGTCTCTGGTTGGAAGTCTCTTCCAGATCCTCCTGTGGATTGATACTACACCTCTCTGAAGGATTGCTCGTTGCCTTGGGAGGGCCCAATGGGGTCTCCTCCAGGATCTTCCGACGGGCAGAAAAGCTCATATGCAGATAAATTAAAAGAAAACCCTGCATCTTCTTCCGATGAAGCTCAACGCAGTGCTTATCAAATGCTATTTAAGAATGCTGGAAAGGGTTTACCTGCAAACAGAGTTAACGGCTGCCTTCCACTATCTGCGTCCAGGCCAAAGATTGTCATAGAGCCAAAATTGGTTGAGGATACGATTATATACCGTGCTACCCATGATCCGATCTGCAAATTCATGGGTATTCGGCCCACTCTGAACTTCCTTCACACCTGGGTGAGACAGAACTGGGAGCCCATTGGTGAGTACTCTCTATGGCCTATAAGCAATGGGTATTTTATTATTAGTTTCTCTTCTCTAGCAGATAGAAACAGAGCATTTGAATCAGAGAAAAGGAACCACGGCCCGGCAGGATTATTTGTCCAACCGTGGAGAGTGGGTTTTGACCCTCGCATTGAGCCCACGGCTGTCCCGGTCTGGATACGGCTGTATGCTCTCCCAATGGAGTTTTGGGGTGAGCAAATCCTTGAGTTGATTGGTAATTCTCTAGGTAGATTTTTGGGAGTTTCAAGAGATACCATGGAAGGAAATACTGCTGTCTTTGCTAGAATATGTGTAGAAATGGACATTAGCCAGCCACTTCCTGCCGAGGTGGAATTGGAGTTGGCAGGACTAACCTGGATACAACAGCTAGACTATGAAGCCTTACCTTTCAGATGCAGAGTCTGCCATAAGCATGGCCATTTGGCTAGGTTCTCCCCAAATAGCCTGACCACAAAATCGGAAGCTCCGTCGGGAGCGTCAAATCGCCCCAGAGAGGGTAAGTTCACTTCGGTTAAAGATCCCCTCAATATCCCCCAGGGTTCTGATGCCCAGAAATATGGCTTTGAACAGCAGAAGCGGAGGAAAAACAAAAAGAGAAATGGCAAAGAGCAGACCCAATCCAAGCCAACCAACCGATATGAAATCTTCAAATCCCTTGTAGATCAAGAAGACCAAGTCATGGAAGGAGTGGCCGGGAATGACGGGGATACTAACACCCACTCTCATGATCCTCTATCATCTACTCCTGTCTTAGAACAGGTGATTGAAACCCCTGAGACTCTGCAGCCAGAGAACCTAGGGGCTATGGTAATTCATTCCCCTGCACAACCAGTTATTAAGGATGTCCACATGGGAAGTGCAGAAAAGAACAGAGAAAGACCAGCGTTGGGGATCACCCAGGTGGAAAAGAGGTCTAAGAATAGTAATTCCCAAGGAGTTGGTAGAAAATCCAATAAGGATCTAATAGTAGCGCAAGGGGACAAGCTGATCAATGGAGGATCGGTGAGAACAATTGACTCGTATTGCTCCCAAGGTTTCCAATGATTATACAATCCTGGAATGTAAGGGGTTTAAACAAGTAGAACCCATCAATCTGTTGTTCAAAGACTTTTAGGAAGACACAAAACAGACTTTTTGCTCCTTCAGGAAACAAAAATGTCTTCAGATCTTATGTGTAAAATTGCTAGTAGAATATGGAGGGGCGCTGGATATATGGATGTGGCGGCCCAAGGAGCTTCGGGGGAATTGTTACTCTGTGGAATCCTCTGGTGTGGATAGCAATAGAACATACAGCTTGGAGGGGGGTTCTCACATCTCTCTTTAAGAATATTGTTACAGCTGAACAGGTTTTAATTACAAACTTCTATGGGGCTCAATGCATTGATGGACAACGGCTTCAATGGAATGTTGTTCATTCAATGAGATCCTCCCGGGAAGATTGCGATTGGATTGTTGCTGGGGATTTTAATGCCAAATTATCTGCCAGTGATCAGGAAGGTGGTTTCCCAGTTTTGGATCCAGGGGATAGGCTTCTGATTGCTCAAGTCCAGGCCTTTCACCTTGTTGATATCAAAGGTCCTGGTACTTATTTTACGTGGACTAATAAGAGAAGAGAGCCACACAGCAGGAAGGTAAAACTAGATCGGTTTCTGGTCTCGGAGGAAGCATTTGTGAAATGGAATATTAAATTTCAGATTTTGGAAGGCCCAGTTTCAGACCACTTTCCCATTGTCCTGGAGGGAGGGGCTAGGACAGGGCAGTACCATAAACCTTTTAAATTTGAAAATTTTTGGTTGCAAAAAGAAGATCTCCGAAGAAAAATTCCTCAGTGGTGGGAAGATGGCCGCCCACCTTTTGGGACTGCAATGTTCAAATTTCACAAACAGCTTCAATTTGTCAAGTGTAAATTGAAACAGTGGAGGCAAACTAACAAATCAGACTTCCAGCTCCAACGGGCCCCCTTGTTGGCCAGATGGGATGAGGTGCAAAAACATTTCAGGGAAGGAAACATTTCCGAGCACCTTAAATCCGAGGATGATGCTTTGCGCAAAGCGGTTGAGGATATTGATAACCAAGAAGAGATTTACTGGAAACAGAGAGCAAGAAATACTTGGTTATTAGAAGGAGACAGAAATACAAAATTTTTTCAGCGCTCTGCCTGTGCTAGGAGACAAATGAATACTATGGATTTCCTTCAAGATGAGAATGGATACTCTTTTGACACTCTTCCTGGTATGCACTTTCACTCAATGGAGTATTTCTCAAAACTCTTTAAGGAAAGCATGGAGCAAGATGGGGCAGCCCAAGATGAAGTTATTGTTGTCATTCCTTCTTTAATCTCTCCTGAAGAAAACCAAGCTCTTCTTAGACCTATAGATAAAGATGAACTTAAGAAGGTGGTCTTTGGGATGAGCTCTGGTAAATCGCCTGGTCCTGATGGCTTCCCTATTGAGTTCTTCCAGGCCTTTTGGGATTCCCTGGAGGAAGATGTTCTGGCTGTCACTGAGGAGTCCAGAACCAATAAAAGAATGCTCAAGGCTCTAAATCATACATTCATTACTTTAATTCCAAAAGGAGCAGGGGGGGTTCATCTATCTGATTTTAGACCTATTGCCTTATGCAATGTGATCTATAAAATAATTACGAAGATTATGGCTGAAAGGTTAAAACCTATTCTGCATAATATAATTTCCCCGGAGCAAGGGGGTTTTGTTGAAGGGAGGCAAATTTTGGATGGAGTGATTCTTGCTCAGGAGGCTATCCATACAATGCACCAAACTGGGAACAAAGGAATGTTCATTAAACTGGATATGTCCAAGGCTTATGACAGGGTGGAGTGGGGCTTCTTGGCAAAGATGTTGATTGCCTTTGGTTTCTCTCAGGACTGGACAGACTGGGTCATGAGCTGTATTTCTACGCCTTCATACTGTTCTTATCAAGGGACTTCCCTCGCCTCCTTTTGGTGCCTCTCGAGGATTGCGGCAAGGAGACCCTTGCTCTCCTTATCTCTTCCTCATCTTGGCTGAAGGATTGGGCAGACTCTTTCTGAAAAGAAGACTTCAAGGTCAGATAACAGGTTTTAAGGTCGGGGCTGAAGTTTTGACACATTTACAGTTTGTAGATGATACTGGATTGGTGGGAGTGGCCAGCCTTAGGGAAGCAAGAAGAATCAGAGATACTCTAAATGTCTACCTCCGGGCCTCTAATCAAGTCATCAATGACAATAAATCCAAAGTGATCTTCTTCAATATTGATCAACGGTTACAGGACCGAGTTATTGAGATTTTAGGTTTCACTCGGACCTCTCTCCCAGTAGTCTATCTGGGGGTCCCTCTCCATTTCAAAAAACTGAAAATTGATGTTTGGAAGAACCTTTTGGATGGCATCAAAGATAGAATGAACCATTGGTCTAATAGATGGTTAAGTTATGGGGGTCGTCTAACTTTTCTGCAGTCAATTATTCAGGCCATGCCAATTTATAAATTCTCCGTCCTGGCAGCTCCCCAGTCTATTTGGAAAGAGCTGGATAAAATGGCTAGAAGATTTCTATGGGAAGGTGCCAAGGGAGAGAGGAAATGGGCTTTGGTTGGCTGGGACAAGGTTACCCAACCCAAGGAAAAAGGGGGTTTGGGACTAAGAAGCTCCAAGTTTAATAACAAGGCTTTGGCTGGCAAACTGTACTGGAGGTGGATTTCTCAGCCAACATCCCTCTTCAGCAGAATTCTCTCTAGCAAATACCTGGGTTCTGTCCATCCTAATGATGTGGGCCGCTTTCCACTGGAAGGTTTTGGATCACCAGTGTGGCAGGCGCTCAAGCTTGGAGCTCAACTCATCAAAGATCAACTTTTTTGGAAAGTGGGGCGAGGGGATAAGGCTCGGTTCTGGACTGATTCCTGGGACCAGAATCCTCCCATTATTGCTGTTTTTCCTGAATTGCAACCGATAAAATCTGCTTTAGAAGATAAGGGATGGATTCAAATTGAGAGCTACTTTAACACTAGTCGTTTGGGGGACTACAAGTTCTTAAAGTTTAAGCGGCTGGATGAGTGGCCAATACCTATCCCTCCGGAGTTGGTACCTACTTTGGGAAAAATCTTGGCAGAACGGTTTCTTACTGGGAGAGATGAGGAGGATGAATCGGCTCGGGGCTATGGAAGCCTTGGGGTTTATACTGTGAAAGAAGGATATGGTGAGATCCTCCCAGAGCCCCCTCCACCCTTTTCTTTGGTTCTTGACTGGAGAAAGATATGGCATCCCCAGGGCTGGCCGAAAGTGAACTTTTTTGCATGGCAGTTTTTGCATAATGGAATTCTTACCTATGACAATCTCAGACTCAGAGGCATCATTGGCCCTTCCCAATGTGTGTTATGCCATAAGCAGGAGGAAACGGTGGATCATCTAATGTTTGAATGTTCTTTCACACGACAGATCTGGAAGCGCTGGTTCTCCCACTTTAATCTTCAGGCTAATGGGGTCTTGTCTCGAAACAACATATGGGAAAGCTGGAAGAAAGGTAGATTTAAATCCAATGCTCTTCGAATTGGCTGGGAGCTTGGTTTATTTTTTATCTGGTGGCAGGTTTGGTTGGAGAGAAATGCCCGTATTTTTCGTGAAACCTTCTCCTCTCTAGAAGGAATATGGCAAGTCATTTGGAGCAAAGTGGCGAAAATGGTTGCCATTCATACCGAGGGGGAAATTCAGTCTGCTTCTGAGCCTTTGGACGAGGGAGTTGTTTTTCAACAAAGGCAGGTGAGTGGTAGATGGAAACCTCCTCCTGAAGGATGGATCAAAATCAATACTGATGGAGCGGCTAAAGGCAATCCGGGAAGTGCTGGAATTGGAGTTGTGTGCCGCGATCATGCTGGGTCTTTGCTCTATTGGGAACTGCAGGGTCTGGGATGTGCCACAAACAATGAAGCCGAGGCCTTTGCCATTAAATCTGCCTCCTTCTGGGCTGCCAAAAAAGGACACAGGAAGATTATTATTGAGTCTGACTCCCAAATTTTGGTCGGTGCTCTTGATTGTATGAGAAACTTTGTCTCGAAATCTTGGAGGTTGCGGATCTTAGTTTCCCAAATCAAAGAGCTCTGGAGGGAATTAGATGATGTGATACCTGTCTATGTGAATCGAGACCTCAATAAGGCGGCCGATTTCCTTGCTAAGATGGGTGCTGAAAGGGAGGTTGGGATGCAGCTGCACAGTGACATGCCTGTGGAGGATGCAGAGATTCGACAAGGCCTTGAACGTTTTCTGAAATGATGTGCAGTGTTTTTTTGCTAAGGAAGGTTTCTGTCGCGATATCGCGACATGTCGCGATATCGCGACAGGTTGCGCCCTTTCGGCCTCTTCCGGGTTTTTGTCGCGATATCGCGACATGTCGCGATATCACGACAGGTTGCGCCTTCTCGGCCTTTGACGGGTTCTTGTCGCGATTTCGTGACATGTCGCGCCATCGCTGCCCTTGGGGAAGGCGCTTGGTGAATTGGTCGCGATTTCGCGACAGTTTTGGCAATTTGGTGAATTCGTCGCGATTTCGCGACACTTTTGTCGAAGGGTTGCAGGTGGGTGCTGTCGCCGCGACTTTGCGACATGTCGCGATTTCGCGACATGTCGCGATATCGCGACATGTCACGATTTCGACATGTCGCGATATCGCGACATGTCACGATTTCGCAACATGTCGCGTTTTGTGCTCGTTGGCACCGCAGTGGGGGAGCCGGGGTTGACTGTCGCGATCTCGCGACATGTCGCGATTTCGTGACATGTCGTTTTTTCGCGCCCAGTTGACTTCTTTGCTCTGTGATGTGCTGGGCTTCCTTTGTGCTCCTTTCTTGTTGGGTTGCTTGCTGTTCTTGGTTGGGATGTGTTCTCTCCCGCTTGTAATTGTTCTTTGTATTAATTCAAGTTTTTCATTTTTTTCAAAAAAAAAAACATCAACTTTCATTCCAAAAAACCAAAATAAAAAATTCTTATCAAACAATACTTTTCACTCCAACTTAGCATTCACAACATCCAACAATCACTCACAAGAAAGATGTGCCCATACATTTTGTTTGATGAAGAATTGACCTTTAAAACCTGTCTTAATAACAATTAATATTTTTAACAATATCAAGGGTTAGGTAGCAAAACCTTCTCAAAAATTTATTCAATAATTTTCTCACAAATTATTCTCACCATACAAAACACTAGATCTCAATTAAACCTTATTCCTCCTCTAAAAAATTAAACACAATAAGACTTTATTTTAAAATAACATTTAAAAACTTATAAAGCCCTATCACTCCATTCAAAACTTAATCACCAAAATCACAATATAAAAATGAATTTTTATAAACCTTATATCTCCCTAAAATCTTATGTTAAACAACCTTAGGACAAAAATTAAATTAAAAATTTTAAATACCTTTTGCCCTTGGTGGGAATCGAACCCACGCTACGTTGCCACCAGTGCCCTAGTTGTGGCTTCAACTACCGCATGAGCTAGCTTCTCACCTTGGAAGAAAATAGTTCCTCATGTGCTATATAATTCCCTTTATAACCTAAACCAAAAAATATCACGTTGCTTCCTTTGGCACCCAAACCAAAACCTTCACCAAAAACTATCATCAAGATTCGATCACAGGTCCTCCCACTTGCCAAAGCTCTAAGTCACAACCTCTTGCCACCATACCAACCAACTGGTTTGTTATGAGGCTTAGAGCCTCACCACTCTTGTCCCTTCGCTAGTGCAAACAAGACAAAAACCTTTTATCTTCTTCCTCGCACGAAAATCATAGAAATTGCAAGCTTAGTGTTATTCGAATGAAGGTTATTTCTTTGCCACCAAGGCACATGGTATTTATACCATTGTGCCACCACCATATTAGATTTCGATGGAGGAATTAATTCATGATGTTGGCGCATTTATTTTTTCCCTCATAACCCTAAATTTAGGGTTAATTAAATTAGATTATAATTTAATTAATAATAAAATTATTATAATTAATTTATAATTAATTTAATAATTATAAAGTTAATCAAATTAATTTATAAATTAATTTATAATAAAATTATTAAAATTAATTTAATTTCTTGAGGTCTTACCATTAGACCTTTAATATTATAATATAATATTATAATATTATTTTTCTTGGGACTTCATATTTCTCCTATAGACCTTATATGATCACCTTCTTATTTCTGAAACTAACTCTTGACATCCTTTGTCTTGCACTACTCACTGAAACTGACTCTTGACATCAATGACAACAAATATTGCTCACATTTCCAACAATATTCCTCTTTGTCATTGATGGAAACCCGTTTTCCTTTTACCATTACTTTTACCTTTTCCTATTCTACTCCCCCTGAGAAACTACTCCCCTTGACTAAATGCTTTCCTCCTAACTCAAATATCTCCCCCTTTGTCATCAATGGCAAAGGGTCACCTTTAGGGCTCGGGGCTAAGAATGATACTCTTATCTTAGCCCCTCCCCCACCTCCTCTTGAGGTGGTTAATTCTAGGATGGGAGTATTTCTACTCCCAGAATGCACTGATATTTACCTTTGTCCACTTTCCTCCTCATCTGATCCTTCTGATTCCTATGACTATTCTTGTTCCTGCTTATCTCTAGAATTTTTGCTCTACACAACTTTGTTGTATGTCCATCATTATTGTACTTATAACACTTAATATTGTTATTCCTTGGAGGTGCATATGTCTTGGGATTTCTCCTGGAGAAGCCATATCTATTCCTATCACGAACCCTACAATTCACTTCCTTGTGACCAAACTAATTACAAGAGTAGCAATACCCTTGAAAAAGCTACTTTTTTATGAATTTCCCATAAATGTGTATTTCATGTGTCCTGCACTATGTAGCCTTGTGCCCAAACCTATGATATGAGAAGCATCATCCATTGAAACTGTCTTGCCTTGACCTCATTGGTCTTTTTGTTTCTTTTACCATGTGATGGTTTATGTTCCATTTGTTCCTCATTTGTGCATTGTTATTTTCCTTGTTGAACTTTATGTTATCTAACTCTTCCTCAAAAGTCTCACTTTCTCTTACACTCTCTTGTTCTGAAGTTTCTTATTATTCGAAACTTGAGGTTGAATCTTCTCTTTGTTTCTTTTATAGCTATTCAAAACCAATATTTGTCTTATTTGTTGACCATCTTTGTACCTTGATAATCTTGTCTATGGTTTTTGAGCTTTTTCCAGATTTGTGTAGCTTATCTTTAGATTATTTTACTTCCTTTCTTAGTGAAGCTACTTCTTGCTCTAACCTTTCACACTCTAAAAACTTAGCTTCTAAATTCTCTTTGAATCTCCTTGTATCAGCTTTTGATTTATTTGTATCCTCTATAATATTTCCTTTCTCTTCATAACATTCTTGAAATTTAAGCTTGAGTTTTGAGTTTTGCTTTCTTACCTCCTTTAATGCATCAAGGGCATGAATACGCTTACCCTCAAGATAAATTTCTCCTTTCTTTGATTCTTCCTCTATTTGTTTGCCTTTGAAAACATCTTCATTCCTTTTTGACTCATCTTCTATAGGATCACCTCCTTCTTTTTCTAGTGCCATAAGAAGATTCTCTTCTAGTCCTTCAAATGTATATTCATTTTCATAATCACTAAAACTAAATCCATTCCTTGTACAACCATATTCAATATGACCAAAGTTACCACATCTAAAACACTTGAGGATTATTGGTGATATTTTTTTAACTACATATTTTTCTTTTGCCAGAAATAGAACTTCATATTTATCATTATCTGAGGAACTATCATCACTATCGCTTGAGTACTTACTTGCCTTGTCTGCATAGAAACTCTTCTTATGCCTTTGGAAAAACTTATTTCCTTGTGTACCATGTCCATACTTGTTTTTCTTTTGGTACTTGTGTTTTCATATATCCCTATTCTTATGATCATGTTTCTCATCACCACTACTATTTCTAGCTTTTGGAAAATCTAATGCATATTGACCATATTTTCCAGATTTAAAACATCTAACTAATTTCATACCTTTATACTTTCTTGAGTCCTTATTCCTTCTACCATAATTTACTTCTTCATCACTGGATAGCCCATTGCTTGAATCTGACTTCTTACCCTTAGTCTTCTAAGTGGCTTTAAATGTTACTTCTTTCTGGGGAATAGGTTCCTCTTTTAATATTATCTCAAAAGTTGTGAGAATGCCATGTAATTCATCTCTTGTAAAAATTTCAATATCTTTTACCTCTTCTATAGCTGAAATATTTTCACTAAATATTTTTGGAAGTGACCTTAGAATATTATCACACACATCAGGTTCTATGAATTCAAGACCAAGTACTTACATGGAGTTAACAACCTCATCCACATGAATTAGATATGCAAAAAAAATTTCCTCATCCTTCATTTTTAGATCTTCAAATGCTCTTTTGAAATTTTACAACTTGGCCCTTTTGATCTTTCTATCTCCTTCATATATGCCTTGCAACTTATCCCAAATTTCCTTTACTAATTTGCAATGCATAATCTTTATAAAATTTGTTTCACATAAGCCCTTTTGAATTACATTCATTTCTCTTGAATTGTAATGATGTAGAAGCTTACCATATTTATCTATAGGTATAGTTGCTGGTGGTGTGTATACATTTTCAACTACTTACCACACTTCATTTCCAAGTGCCATTAGATGAAACATTATCCTTATGCTCCATAGTGTATAATTTTTCCCATCAAACAATGGTGATAAATTTCCTAAGGATCCATTCTGATAGTCCATATGTGTTCTTGTAAGCTTTTCCTTCAAGCTTTTAAACTCTTCTGAAGGAACCCACTATGATACCAATTGAAGAACACAAGCTTGTACTGAGATGGGGGTAAATAGTATAAGACCACTTTTTACTTTTTGTTGGACACAAATATGCCTAAGTACAAGATTTCATCACTTGTGCACCCTAGACTCGGCCAACATTGAAAGGTCGAGAGAAAGAGAAGTCTCTCGAGCCAATCTCTAGAGAGGGCTGGCACCCAAACTAGTCTAAACTTGTTTCAAGATAAGGATACAAGAAAGAAATGGGAAATGCTGAAAGAAATGGAAATAACTAAAAGAGATGGAAATATGGCCGAAGTCGATAGTTGATGGGGAGAACAACCTTGAACAGCAAATAACCTCAACTAGATCCTGAAGCTAAGCAACAACTGACTCTTAGAATGCATATAAAGAAATTGGATCACACATTAGTCATAAGTTCGCTTCCAATTGTACTCCAAACATTCAAATGCAAATACAGCCAAATCTAAAATAGCAAAATTTAACTTATATTAACATTGGACTAAACAAAAGTGACTCAGACAGAAAGCAAAACTAAATAACAGTTTGGATCACCAATTCAAGAGACACTAAGAATAGAGCAAAATGCATCTAGGATTTTTGCTTCAATTTCTGCAAGGTCCTCCTCCTTTTGCTTGAGATTTTATATTGGTATTTATAGAGATCTTTCCTCTTTCTTTCGTACTACAACATTTAATACATGAAACATATTTTGAAGAAACAATCCCCCTTAATCTGCCTCAGAGAAATGACAATCCCTGTTTTCATGGATCAAAATTAAACAAAAACAAGGGACCATATTTCTTCATTAAATGACCATTATCGGGGCAAGCCGAAAGTTGTTAGGAGATCACGAACAAGAGCTTTTAATATTGGAGGCGTCTTTAATTTTGGTGGCATCGAAAACTATCTCATGTTCTTCCATATTGCACACATAGGTAATCAGCAACATTTAATCTTGGAGCCTCTTGACCATGATCTCAAAATTAGTTGGAGAGCTTTTAAAACATTACTTCATTTGATCCTTATCTTCTCTACACATTCTCCTATGCAATTCTGGCCTTTGTTATTGCTTCGATCGCAAAAATGTGACAGGTTGCAAAAATGCGACATGTCACAAAATCGTGACACTTTTACCTTACTGCTTCCTGTTTCTACCACCAGTCGCAAAAATGCAACATGTCACAAAAATGTGACATGTCATGAAATCATGACATCTTCTCTTCATTCAGCTTTGTCCTCATGATGTGTCATGAAATCATGACATTCTCCTCTTTCTTGGCTTCTTCGCTACTCCCTATCACGAAAATGTAACATGTCACGAAATCGTGACATTTTCCACTCGACGCTGTCTTGTCTACTTTATCATCGCAAAAACGTGACAGGTCACAAAAATGTGTCATGTCGCGATATCGCAACATTTTCTCCGTTTTGTACTTTCATCTTCAACATGTCGCAAAATCGTGACATTTTTTGTCTTTTTCTACCTTGCTACTTTTGCCCAGCAAAATCATAACATGTCATGAAATCACGACAATTTCTTGCCTTCTCCATCGTTGCTACTTCTTGTTGCGATATCGCGACAGTTTTCTATTGCTTGGCTTCATTTCTAAAAATGTCACGATATCATGACATCTTTCTCCGCTTTGTGTTTATTTCCAGCCCTTTTGCTATAATGCGACATGTCATGATATCACGCCATTCTGTACCATTTTCTCCTTGCTCGCTTTTCGGTCATGATATCATGACAAGTTTCTTTGGCACTCTTCTTTGCTACTGTATGTCATGATATCGTGATGTTTTCCTATCACGTTGCTCTGTTGCCACTACAAGTCGCGAAAACATGACATGTTGCGATATCGCGACAATTTTCAATTTAGTGCTCCCTCATCGCAACAAGTCGCGAAACTCCAACATGTCGCGATATCGCGACAGTTTTACTCCCTTGCTTCTGTTGGCTATTTTTAATTGCAAAAATGGGTCACAAAAATGTGACATGTCACGATATCGCGACATTTTTTGTACTTAGCTGTTTTCTGCATTTGGACGTCGCGAAACTGTAACATGTCGCGATATCGCGACATGTTACAGTTACTTTGCTCTAACACAAAACTTATAGAGATTTTTGTATTTTCCCTTTCAAATTTCTTGGAGGGACAAACAGAAGAATTAGTATCTCTACAACTTATGCATTCTTTTACATGAACAGTAACAACAAAAACAATGTGGAAAAAATGCCAACATTCTTGGCGGCTCGCGGGGTATACAGTTCTATTGTATGCATGAACCTCAGGCCTTTATCCATTAGGCAACAGAGTCAAGAAGCTGAAGGGGCAGGAAAAATGAGTGCTGGTTGATGCTGGACATCGCTGCGGGCTGCTGCAACAAGCTACTGTTGTGCTCGACACTCAAAACAGGACCTTCAGCAAAAATTTATGAAATAGTAGAATTTCCCTTATTTCTAGAACAACTGCATTTTTCCTAGCTCGGTTGAGCTGGGTAATCACCAGGTGGTGTGCAAGGATCTCCATTGTAGTAGTGAAAAGCACCTGAATTGCAAAAATGGAAATAAATGGAATGATGACCAGTAGATGTGCAGGTCGTGGAACGGGAATGGTGAATGATGGAATGGGGGAAGATGGAGGAGTGGAAGTGGTAGATACAACAACTAAAGAGGGTGCTACTGTGCTACCAGCTGTTGAGTTTCTATGAAAACAGAGAATGAAATGGAAATGGATGGAATGGAGGAGGTGGTAGGAATTGTGGAGAAGTGCTCAAAAGACAAATAATTAGAAGAAAGGGGAAGTGAAGAAAAGGGAACATTAGAGAGGGGAGTAGAAACAACAGTAGTGGCTTGATTATTTGCAGAAGAAGGAGTAGGAGAGGAAGGGAATGAAGTAAGGAAGTGGAAGAAATAAGTAGATGGAAGCCACTATCTACTGGGAAGGAAAATAAAAAGAAAGAGAACATACCTGTGGGCTCGCGTGCCAAAGGAGCCGAAGTTAACGATTTTTTTTTTTCTTTTTTTTTTTTATGTACAAAGTAACCCCTGAATTTAGCTGTGAACTCTCTTGAGAGACACATACCAAAACATGGCTCTATGATCTCCTCGATCCTAGATCTTAAATGCACACTTATTGGTCTCCTGATTGATAATCAGCTCGAAGTCACCAAATATTTGCGACTGTCGCGCTCCAAGTTTCTCAACCTTCTTGAGACCTAGACATAAAGCCTCATATTATGATGTATTATTTGTGCAACTCCAGGTCAAACGATATGAATAGGATCATTGAATTCCAAAAGGTAATAATAGAACAATCTCAGTTCTAGCACCATTTTTGCATCGTGCTCCATCGAAATAGAGCTGATCTGGCACAAAGTCTTGACCAAATTGATCAAGAGGCAACTCTACTTCAACCTCTTCAGGATTTGTAATGGATTAACAAACAATTTTAGTTTCCATCATGGCATTAAAATTGAGCATTGAAAACTCATCCTCTAAGCAAAACTCATCCAGGAATTCATCCGTTAAATCAGGATTATCCAATTCTTTAGTTATCATGTTGATAGAATTGGACTTTTCTTCTTCTTCTATCTTCTCTATATGAAAATTAGAAGGCTTCTTATTGTAAATACGGACTCTTCTTCCTTTGAAAGGAATATCCAAGTGAAAATAATCTAGATAAAGGTAGCCTCCCAGCTTGGCAGTGAATTCTCTCGATAAACACAAACTGAAATATGGTTCCAAATCAACCACAACTACCTCCTGAATTGTTGTAATTTGAGGCATACTATGTAGAGCAATATGAACATCCTTGATTACACCCACTATTTTCATGGGAGTCCCATCCAACTATAAGACACCATGGCTACTTCTTGTATACTCCATACCCATGACTTCACAAATTGTCTTTCGCATGACAGTTGTCGCAGCACCAGAATCAATCATGCAGTTGTGCACAATCCAACCCTCCATCCTGAGTGACAAATAAAATGGGGGTGGTCTATTTTTTCTAGTGGCTGAAGTAGTTAGAGTTTGAGACATAACTACCTAGGATGGAACCTTCCCCTTACTTTGTGTGGTTTTCAAGGATTCTTGTAAGATATTTACCTGTCCAAGCAGTTGCAAGGTGTCATACAAACTTACTTTAGCTGGTATCCTTTTGAGTTCTTCAACGATGTTGTACTCCATCGAGATCTGCTCTTTCTCTCCACTGGAAGATTCAAATTTGCTTCTATATTTTTGGGTGGCCTCCACTCATTGTTGTTTAGTCAATGATGGATACCGCAGTGTCTCTCTAGCTTGTTCCTTTGTTTCCGCTTGCGGATGAGAGACAGAAGCTTGTTCCTTCTCTTTTGCTTGTGGTGAAAGTAGATCCTTTGGCAAAATAGGTGATTGTTACGAAGCTGGAGGATCATGAGTCTTTGCAGGTATGTTTTGTTTTGTTTCTTATGTAGGAGACACTTTCAATGGCTCCATCTTAGCCGGATCTACCAACATTGGTTTCTTGCCACTGCATGTCAATATTGCTATGTGTTCCTTAAGAGACTTCACAAAATTAAGATCCACCTCTCGAATCATGTTTACAAGGCTCCCCGTAAGAACTTGCAAATAATTTTGGTTGACCATGCAAGTGGACTCATCATGTGGATCATTGCATGAAGAACACCAGTAAGAAGGCTCATGTGAAAATTCATAAGGGCCAACCTCTTCACTTACCAGGATTGCTGAGTTCCTCTCAGGTACTTTCTCCATTGCCTTGCTAGGAGAAAATTGCTCTCTTGCTACCGCCAGAGGAAATCTTCATGGCTGATAGTTCCTTTTTACCTCTCTCCACTCCATAGATGTCACCTTGTTAGTGAGAGCTCTCATGGCCGATTGAATTTCTTGCAAAATAGCCAATTGAGGATCTGGGCTTGAGGACACAAGTGGTGCAGGTAGAGGTAATGGAACTGGTGGAGAAGGTAATGCAGGATTTGGAAGTGGAGATGTTATCTATGGAACGGGAATCATAGGTACTAAAGGTATGGGAGGATTCCATGAAGATGAATGGTATATGGATGGATCAGTGTAAGATGTAGGGGCTGCACCTGTATGCTGGTATTGTGGGAGCTCGGGAAAAATAGGCATAGTCATTTTTGGAGGCAATTTTCCAATGGCAATCAGATCGGCCTCAGCCTTCTATGCTTGGGCATATAGTGCAGGAAAGGTTTGAACATCGTACATCCTAATTTTCATACCAATATATGAATGGAAAGCCCTAAGAAAGTACAATGCTTCTTATTCATGAGTAGGGCGAAGACCTTCAGGAACTCTCTGCCAAGTTTGGGCGAACCTAACATTGAAATCCATTATCTCCTCTTGAGGATGCCTCTTGATATAATTAAATTTATGCACTAAATAAAATGGGTTTGCTTGCTCATTGAACCCTTGGATTAGCATCTCTACTAATTGATCCCATGAAGTTATGGAGTTGGAAGTTAAGTATCTATACCAACACAATAACTTACCTCAGAGTGATAGGACAAACAATTTGATCATGACATATTTGTCTATGATATTATGAATTGAAGCCAAGGTTGCCACATCTAACACATGCTCGTACATGGTCTTTCCAGTCCCATCGTATGTAGGCAAGGCTTTTATTGCTGCAGCAGGAATTGGATTTTGAAAAGGTAGGTCCAATGCTCCTGAATCTTTCCAAGCAGAGAACTTCCTTGGTGGAGGATGTTAGGCCATTTGGACTGTTGGATCTAGATGGAGCAAGCTCATAGAAATACTGGGAGGAGTCAAAGATGGCACAAATTGACCTGCTACCTATGAAGAAACAACAAATGATGGGTTCACAGGACTTACCAATCTTGAGCACTCCCTCCAGTTCTGAACATCAATCTCAAAGAATTTGACTGGATCTTCCGATTCTTTGGCACTTGATCTCGTGATCATGAAGCAAATATTTACACCAGCTTTAGGATTGGATATTTATAGGTACTATATAGTCACTTTTAGCAGAGTCACTAGATGAACTTACAATCTCCGCTTTGAGGTCAATATAGTTCATAAAAATCTTGATTCCTTCGGGTGTCAAAAGATGAGACTTGTGAGTCCCACCGATTATGGATCTTTCTAAGACAGAAACAATCTGTCCCATCGGGCGTGCCAAAAATTATTGGACACAAATCTACCTAAGTACAAGATTTCATCACTTGTGCACCCTAGACTCGGCCAACATTGAAAGGTCGAGAGAAAGAGAAGTCTCCTAGGCCAATCTCTAGAGAGGGTTGGCTCCCAAACTAGTCTAAAATTGTTTCAAGATAAGGATACAGGAAGGAAATGGGAAATGCTGAAAGAAAGGGAAATAACCGAAAGAGATGGAAATATGGCTGAAGCTGATATTTGATGGGGAGAACAACCTCGAACAACAAATAACCTCAACTAGATCCTAAATCTAAGCAGCAACTGACTCTTAGAATGCATATACAAAAATTGGATCACACATTAACCGTAAGTTTGCTTCCAATTATACTCCAAACGTTCAAATGCAAATATAGCCAAATCCAAATTAGTAGAATTTAACTTATATTAACACTAGACTAAACAGAAGTGACTTAGATAGAAAGCAAAACTGAACAATGGTTTGGATCACCAATTCAAGAGACACTAAGAATAGAGCAAAATGCATCTAGGATTTTTGCTTCAATTTTTGTAAGAAGGTCCTCCTCCTTTTTCTTGAGATTTTACATTGGTATTTATAGAGGTCTTTCCTATTTCTTTCGTATTACAACATTTAATACATGAAACATATTTTGAAGAAACAATCCCCCTTAATCTACCTCGAAGAAATGACAGTCCCTGTTTTCATGGATCAAAACTAAAAATTAAACAGAAATAAGGGACCATATTTCTTCATTAAATGACCATTATCGAGGCAAGCCGAAAGTTGTTAGGAGATCACAAATAGGAGCTTTTAATATTGGAGGTGTCTTTAATTTTGGTGGCATCGAAAACTATCTCATGTTCTTCCATCTTGCGCACATAGGTAATCAGCAACATTTAATCTTGGAGCCTCTTGCACATGATCTCAAAATCAGTTGGAGAGCTTTTAAAACATTACTTCGTTTTATCCTTATCTTCTCCACATGTTCTCCTATGCAATTTTGAAGGAAAATGCAAACAAAACTGTATCGGGCCTTTGCTATTGCTTCGATCGCGAAAATGTGACAGGTCACGAAAATGCGACATGTCATGAAATCATGATACTTTTACCTTACTGCTTCATGTTTCTGCCACCAGTCATGAAAATGCGACATGTCACAAAATCGAGACATCTTCTCTTCATTCATCTTTATCCCCATGATATGTCATGAAATCACGACATTCTCCTCTTTCTTGGCTTCTTCGCTACTCCTTATCACGAAAATGTAACATGTCATGAAATCACGACATTTTCCACTCGATGTTGTCTTGTCTGCTTTATCACCACGAAAACGTGATAGGTCATGAAAATGCGACATGTCGTGATATTGTGATGTTTTCTCCATTTTGTACTTTCATCTTCAACATGTCACGAAATCGTGACATTTTTTGTCTTTTTCTACTTTGCTGCTTTTGCCCTGTGAAATCATAACATGTCGTAAAATCGTGACAGTTTCTTGCCTTCTTCATCGATGCTTCTTCTTGTGATATCGCAATAGTTTTCTCTTGCTTGGCTTCATTTCCAAAAATGTCATGATATCGTGACATCTTTCTCCACCTTGTGTTTATTTCTAGCCCTTTCGCGATAACGTGACATGTCGCGATATTGCGCCATTTCATACCATTTGCTCCTTGCTCGCTTTTCGGTCGTGATATCACGACAAGTTTCTCTGGTGCTCTTCTTTGCTGTTGTATGTCGTGATATCGCGATGTTTTCCTATCACGTTGCTCTGTTGCCACTGCAAGTTGCAAAAATGTGACATGTCACGATATCGCAACAATTTTCAATTTAGTGCTCCCTCATCGCAACAAGTCACGAAACTCCAACATGTCACGATATCACGATAGTTTTAATCCCTTGCTTCCGTTGGCTATTTTTAACCATGAAAATGCGACAGGTCATGAAAATGCGACATGTCACGATATCGCGACATTTTTTGTACTTAGCTATTTTTTGCATTTGGACGCCACAAAACTGCAACATGTCGTGATATCATGACATGTTACAGTTACTTTTCTCTAACACAAAACTTATAGAGATTTTTGTATTTTCCCTTTCAAATTGCTTGGAGGGACAAACAAAAGAATTAGTATCTCTACAACTTGTGCATTATTTTACATGAATAGTAACAACAAAAACAATGTGGCAAAAATGCCAACACTTTTATTTCCTAATCAATATTATACAATATATCAATGGCAATATCAAAAGTAGTAATAAAATCAATGCACAAATCACCACACACAATAGAGACACAAATTTAACGTGGTTCACCCAATGTGGGCTACTCCACAGAGAAAATATTTCACTAAAATTTTCTCAATCAATCTCATAGGAAACCTTTCCCTATTATAATGTTTATGGACCTTTGTCCAAAGGAGACATCAATCCTTTAATCAAGTTCATGGATATCTATCCACAGGAGAACTCCTCCTCAAAATTGGTTGGTGATTTTTTAGAAGAACTACTACCTCCACTGCATTGGCTTATGGATCTCTATCCACTGAAGACTCCTATCCTCACTCAAAAGACCTGTCCTCATTGCCCTAGATAATGGAACTCTATCCACTAGAGATTGATGTCCTCTATATTCTATCACTTTCAAAGCTTGCTATCATATCTGTCTCAAATATTTACTAAAAACATTCCTTTGATCTAGCACAAATCTACTCAATATTTATCTTTTATTTGCACCAAACACAATCCTTTAGTATAGAACAAATTTGCTCAATATTTATATTTGATTTGCATCAAATATAATAATTTGGTCTAGCATAAATATGCTTAATCTCTATCCTAAAATCTATGCTAAACACACTCCTTTGGTCTAGCACAAATCTACTCAATCTCTATCCTCAAATTTGCACTAAACATAGTCCTTCGGTCTATCACAAATATGCTCAATATCTATCCTCAAATATGTACTAAACACAGTCCTTCAGTCTAGCAAAAATATGCCCTCAAGCCTTAACACAAATATTGATTCAATCACAAATCAACTCTACTAGATCTGCCCCAAACCTTAACCCAAGGTTTGAACAAATCAATCAATTAACTCAGCTCTCAAGTCTTCTCAAAGACTTGTCTCAAATTTGTATTGTAAGCTTCCATAAAAGCTCATACTAATCTATCCACAAGTCCTTTATAGAACTTGTTCAATCTTCTCAACAAGTATTCACCAAGACTTGTATCAAATCTACTCAACAAGTCCTCATTAGAATTTATCTAATCTCATAGAAACATATAGAGAATTATTAGAGACTCAATATTCTTCACACACAACAATGCTCAATCACTTTCAATATATCTTACTTTACCACAAAAACATATAGATAATGGTTAGAGACTCAATATGTTTCACTCTTGCACAACACTCAATCACTTTCAATCTCTCTTCCAAATCAAATCAGAATATAGAACAATTTGTTTCATAGAACTTGAACTATCACTCCAACACTTTTCAATCACTATAGCTCAATCAACTCAACCAATGAAACCAACTTTTTTGCAAAACCCTAAGCAAATGTTTCATCCAATGCTCTCAACAACTCTCACAATGAAACTCAACCTCAACTCAAGATGTTCACAAACCCTAGTTCAAGATAGTTCTCAACTTCACATAACAATGATACTCATGATCTTTCATAAACCCTAGTTCAAGCATATGAAATCTTACTTCAATATTTCCAAAAATGCTTTTCAAACAAGGATTCTAACATCAAATTTCATTCCATAAAACCAAACTCAATAATTCTTATCAAACAATCATTTTCACTCCAACTTAGCATTCACAACATCCAACAATCACTCACAAGGAAGATGTGCCCATACCTTTTGTTTGATGAAGAATTGACCTTGAAAACCTATCTCAATCATAATTACTCTTTTTGCCAATCTCAAGGGTTAGGTAGCAAAACCTTCTTAAAAATTTATTCAATAATTTCCTCACAAATTATTCTCACCATACAAAACACTAGATCTCAATTACACCTTATTACTCCTCTAAAAAATTAAACACAATAAGACTTTATTTTAAAATAACATTTAAAACCCTCTAAAGCCTTATCACTCCATTCAACACTTAATCACCAAAATCACAATATAAAAATCAATTTTCATAAACCTTATATCTCCCTAAAATATTATGCCAAACAACCTTAGGACAAAAATTAAATTTAAAAATTTAAATACCTTTTACCCTTGGTGGGAATCGAACCTACGTTGTGCTACCACCAATGCCCTAGTCGTGACTTCAACTACCGCATGAGCTATATTCTCACCATGGAAGCAAAGAGCACCTCATGCGCTATATGCTTCCCTTTGACACCTAAACCAAAAATATCATGTTGCTTCCTTTGGTGCCCAAACCAAAGCCTTCACCAAAAATTGTTGTCGATATTCGATCGTGGGTCCTCCCACTTGCCAAAGCTTTAAGTCATAGCTGCTTGCCACCAAGCCAACCATATGGTTGGTTATGAGGCTTAGAGCCTCACCTCTCTTGTTCCTTCGCTAGTGCAAAGAAGACAAAAATATTTTATCTTCTGCCTTGCATGAAAATTGTAGAAATCGTAGGCTTAGTGTTATTTGAATGAAGGTTATTTCTTTGCCACCAAGGCACATGGTATTTATACCATTGTGCCACCACCATATTCGACATCGGTGGAGGAATTAATTCATGAGATCGTTGCATTTCTTTTTTCCCTCATAACCCTAACTTTAGGGTTAATTAAATTAGATTATAATTTAATTAATAATAAATTTATTATAATTAATTTATAATTAATTTAATAACTATAAAGTTAATAAAATTAATTTATAATTAATTAATTTATTTAGGTTTTACCATTAGAACTTTAATATTATATTAAAATATTATAATATTATTTTTCTTGGGCCTTCCTATTTCTCCTATAGACCTTATCTGGTCACCATATTATTTTTGAAACTAACTCTTGACATCTTTCCTCTTGCACTGCTCACTGAAACTGACTCTTGATATCAATGACAACAAATATTGCTCATATTTCCAATAGGTTGTGTGATAGATGGTCATTCGAATGAAATATATGGGAATGTAGTGCGATTGTGGTCAGGGTTGTCGGAGCTAACCTTTAGACATAAAAAATCTCTCCACATAGGCAAAATATTACCTTAATCTATGAATAGGTTATTCAAGCTTGACGAACTTAGAAATCAATGGTGGCAAAGCATAGTGGGTAATGATCAGTGAATGAGAAATAGGAAATAGTGGGAGTCCAAATGGACTTGAGGCTTCTATTGGGTGTGCTACAATGAAATTTTAAAAGTGGTGTTGTGAATAATGTTTCTTGTTGACCTCTCATTATCAAATCTGGTAGGCATAGGAAGAGTTTAAAACATTGAAATGTGGTTGTTGGGGTACTATGGGTTAACTGTAGGGCCACATGGGATTGTTGTGTGGTAGTTTTGGGGCTACAAGGGGCTAAAAAGGAGCTACTATGGACACACAAGAGGCTTGTGGGGGCCAATGTGGGGCTCACTTAATGGTGTAGTGGGCCATTGTAGGATGTAGTAGGGCCATTGAGGGCTATTATGGGGACCACTAAGGGGTGCAGGGGGGTTGTGGTAGGCTTCTATGGGCTATTATGAAGGCCACACATAGGGTCATGAGTGTGGGATGCATAATGATCATGGGTTCTATTCTATCATGTTGGAGGAGGTGTTTGTGCCTACTGTGAAAATATTCTATAACTTTGAAAGCTTCCCTATATTGACAGGGATAAATACCTAACTAAATAGATTATTTTCCATTTTGAAATGCTCTAGAATGATGAGGTTGGGTATATTGTAGGCCTAGAAAGTATAAATGGGGATACAAGTTTATGGTTTGATTCAAAAGTGAGACCAAGCATAGAATAGGTCGTTTGCCTCCTGTTCAAGCAGGAGGCTTTGAGAACAAAATTTGGACAAGGGCTAGCACTGGTAGCTTTAGTGCAGTTTATAAATTTTGGATGGATCCAACAAGGGTTTGGATATTGAATTAAAGAAATTAGTCTTGCAGACATAGTGCATTATATGGAAAATTTTAATGATATGTAGTAAGCTAGCAGTGTTGAACATACCATGAATTTTTGGATGAAATAACATGATTTACCTTTGTGTACTAGGAGACTATAATGAAACACTATTTAGACATGGTAAATAGACATTGACCTCCTCACCATAGAAACTAAACCTGAAGGAAACACACAGGAAAGAAAAATATGATATAACAAACTAAAGAAACTAACCTCGTAAAAATTGATGAGATTGCAGAGGGGTGAGGGGGGAAATCCCCCACATAGGGTGGATATTACCGCTTTGATACCAAACTGATAAGGATTTAGAGACTGAAAACTCAAAATCCTATTTATTTGATTTGCATTGAACATACATCATGAATTTATAAGTATTATGTGCCTATTACAATCTATTGTTTTGGATAAAAAACCGCCAACCAAAACCATCGTTGACCAACAGACCTATTAAATACTAATTTTAGAAGCTACCTAATGTTGTTGCTCATGGAATTTCTAGAAGGTATTATTTAAAAAATTCTAAATATATTTTATATTATATGATTCCCCATCACATGGTAGGGACCATAATATTTGGTAGCAAGTTTTTGGCACTAATATAGCCAAAGAGAACACTATTTATATAGCTACAAAAGGAGGAATACCATATCATCGACTTCAAAACTACACTCTGAATGATGTTGATTAGATTGTTAGCACATCTTATTCTAGGATAATTCTAAATTTATGTAGGTCCAAGGTAAGTCTAAAATAAATAATTGAACATTAGCTATTGAATTTGATTTACAATATTATATATAACATTCTAATAACTAATCTTGTCTATCTCGCTAACCAACACGGTAGGAGAGACGTGTAGCTAACCACTAACCTAGGTAGAGATTTATAACCATAATACTAACCTAAATATCTAACATAGGATATTTAGGTACTTACCTAGTTTAACCATGAGGAAAATATCTCATGGTAATTACATAATTACATAGAAAAGTAAATGTAATAACCCCATGTAGTGTAATGCAATACACTACCTTATTTTACCCTAACATCCCCCCTTTATTACATTACTTTGATATACAAACTTTGCTTTGAAATAGTTGAAATTTGACACATCCAAGTGCCTTTGTAAAAATTTTTGCAACCTGTTCGTCGGTGGGAATGTGTTGGAGCTGGATTCTATGTTTAGGAACTTCATCATGAATGAAATGAAAATCTGTATCAATATGCTTAGTTCGTTCATGATGTACTGGATTCTTGACCAAGTTCAAAACACCTGAGTTGTCGCAAAACATGTGAATGGGAAGTTTCTTTGGTAGGCCCATGGTAGCCAAGATGTAACTTAGCCATATCACTTCACACACAACTCCACGTGCAGTGTGATATTCTACCTCAGTTGAAGATAAAGCAACCACCTGTTGTTTTTTACTATGCCATGAGACAGGACCATATCCAAGATGAAAAACATAGCTTGAGGTTTATTTTTTGTCATCTATGGATCCAGCATAATCAGAGTTAGTGTAACTCTGTAATAAGAATGAGTTATTCTTCTTATACTCTAGACCATAATCAGCACTACCCTGAATGTAGTGTAAGAATATCTTAGCTACTTTCCAATGGGAGACCTTTGGTTCTTGTATGAACTAAGAGAGATAGTTTACAGCATAAGTAATATATGGTCTAGTATTAGTCAGACAGATGAGGCTTCCAATCATCTATCTATAAAGTGTTCCATCTACCTGTGGTGAGTCTTCATATCGTGATAACTATAGCCCTGATTCCATCGGTGTTGCTTTAGGTTTACAATCAGTCATATGATATTTTTCTACTAAAGTCTTAGCATACTTTGTCTGAGTCACCCTTAGATGATTCTTTTTCTGTTCTATCTCAGGGCCAAGACAGTAGTGGAGAAGTCCTAAGTCTGTCATATCAAATGACTCTTTCAAGTCATCTTTCATAGCTTTAATCATATTCTCTTAATTGCCAGTGATGATCAGATCATCTACATATAACACAAGAATCACTATTTCAGAACCTGTGTTCTTGATATAGATATTTATGTTAGATGGACTTCTCTTAAATCCATGTTGCAGTAGGTGACTATCCATTTTTATGTACCATGCTCTTAGGTCTTGTTTTAGCCTATATAATGATTTGACCAATTTACAAACATGTTGCTCATGGCCTTCCTCTACAAATCCAGGAGGTTGAGTCATGTATACTTCTTTTAAGTCACCATTAAGAAAGGCACTTTTTACATCCATCTGATGTAACTTCCATCCAAACTGTGCTACCATAGCACAAAGTACTTGAATTGTGGTCATCCTTGTTGTAGGAGCAAAGATTTCCTCATAGTCAAGTCCTTCCTTTTGAGCATAGCCCTTTGCCACAAGACAGACTTTATGCTTATCTATAGTGCCATCTGCCTTATATTTTATTTTTTAAACCCATTTGCAACCTATGGGTTTCTTTCCTTTAGGCAAATCCACTAGCTTCCATTTTTTATTCTTTATGAGGGAGTTATATTCTACATCCATAGCTGCCTTCCACTGAGGAAGTCTAAGTGCTTCATCAACTATAGAAGGTTCATTCTCATCACATGCTGATAAGTAAACCCTCTCCTCATCTATTTCCATCTCATATTCCCTTGGTAACTCTCTATCAATAGAAAGATCTTGAAAATCTGAACAAATAGCATCAACTAAAGTGGATGCTTCATTCTTTTCTTTCTGTGACATGCTTCTTGTCTTTGGACGATTGATAATAAGATCAGGTGGGGAAGTGAGTTTAGAGTCTTTTACTGTGCTTGTATACCATTTGGGTGGCTTTTTTTGTTGTGAAGAACGAGGTTGATGTTCCTCCTAATCATCTAGGTATACTGATGTAGTGTTGGATGTGAAAGCTTCATCGAACACTACATCTCTACTTACATGTATCTTCTTGGTAAATGGGTCTATCAACCGATAGCCTTTTGAAAATTCATCATATCCAAGAAATATACAAGGTAAGGATTTCTCATCTAATTTTTTTCTTTTCTCCTTAGGTATATGCATAAATGCCTTACACCCAAATACCCTTAGATGAGTTATGGAGGGTTTCCTACCACTCCATGATTCCTAATGAGTCATACCTTCAAAAGCCCTTGTGGGACCCCTATTCAGAAGATATACTGTAGTTTGAACAACATTAGCCTAGTAAGTTTGATCAAGTTTGGCCCCCTTAAGCATACATCAAACCATTTCCATTATGGATCGATTTCTTCTCTTAGCAACCCCATTGGATTGAGGAGTGTAGGCTCTTGTTAACTATCTCTTTATCCCATGTGTTTATAAAAATGAGGAAAATTATTTTGATGTGTATTTCCCCCCTCGATCTAAATGAAGGGTCTTAATAAAGCATCTTGATTCCTTCTCAACTAGAGTTTTAAACTGTTGAAAATAGGAAAATGCTTCAGACTTCAACTGCAAGAAGAATACCCACATCTTCCGTGAGTGATCGTCAACAAACAATTGAAAATACCATTTTCCTCCACAACTTGTAGACATAGGACCACACAAATCTGTGTGTACCAACTCCAAAGGTTATTTAGCTCAAAATGAGCTAGGTTCAAAATGTACTCTATGTTGCTTGCTTGACAAGCAATCAGAGCACACTGGCAAGGTAGATGAAAGAGTAGGAAGTCCTTTCACCATTTGATATTTACTCAACTCTAGTAAATATCCTGAACTCAAATGCCCAAATCTCTTATGCCAAAGAGAAGTGGCCTCTTTTGTGGTGACTGCCATTGCAGTATGGGTAGAGGTAATTGCATCTAAGACAAACAAACCATGTTTGTATGAACCTGTTGCTATATGTTTTCCCTTTTTAGTGATAAAGCAACATTTCTTTTCTTTGTCCACTGTAAAATTGACATTCATGTTATTGTCTAGGATTTGTGAAACTGACAAGAGATTATTTTTCTGTTAGTCTTACAATGGCACTGAGAGGGGGGGTGAATCAGTTCAGCTAATTAAAAACTTAAATCTTCATCTCTTAATTCAGAACTAATGAATGCTTAAAACTAGATGCAGCAAATGTAACAAGATAGCAACACATAACACAAGATTTAACAAGGTTCACCAGTTTTGGCTACTCCTCAAAAATAGACTGCTTGGACTCCCATCCAAATCTAGCCTTTGCAAAGCACCACTTCATAATAAGTTTACCAGCACCCACTGGAAGGAGCACCAACCCCTAATTTATCTGCACCAATAGAAAGGAGCACCTACCCCTAATTCCAAGCACCAACTTGGACTTCTATTTTAAATCTTGATTAACATAAAAATGCCTTTTGTGTTACAAGATCCTCACTAGTCTAGCTTAACTCAAATCAATCTCATGGAAGCATACACTCTTTTACAGCTCTACTTACTGCATACTTACAGCCCTTTCTTATGGCTTACTCTTGCAGCTCTCATAGCTCTGTTTACTGCACTCATACAGCACTCTCATAGCTCACTTATAGCCAGTAGCACTCTTGCTCTCTACTTACTACACTCTTATAGCACTCTCACAACTCACTTACAGCCAGCATCTCTCTGTTGCACTCTATCTCAGCCGTGCTTTCTATACATCCTTTTTCACAACACTTTTCTTCTACTAGGCAACACACTACTCTATCTTCCCGCACGGAGCTCAACACTCTCTTACAGCACATATCTCCATGCAACTGCCCTCGTGGTGCATTTACAATTTTAGCAACGACACCTTCCCTCTTTATGGCAGCACACTTTTCAATTCTGAGCATTGCATTTTCTTCTGCATGCAACTGCCCTTTTATATCAATATTTTCATCTTGAAACCCCAAGTCTTCTGTAACTACCATTAACCCGCATGCAGCCTATTCATAGCTACTCCTGTGAGTAACTCCTTTCTAACACACTATTCTTATACACAACCTATTAATGGATTTGTCTCTTGTTTTAGACTGACAGTATAACCGCTACTTGATGGTTTCACTGCGACACGTGCCCTGTAACTGCCATTCTTCCTTTAATGCTTTGTTCTTATTTTAGCTTGCAAAATTATATTCTGTAACTGCCCCCTGTAACTGTAGTTCTGACTCTAGTTAACTGTTCTTGTTCTACCTGCATGATTTTCTTTCTGCAACTATAGTTCTGACTCTAGTTAACTCTTCTTATTCTGGCTGCATGATTTTCTTCTACAACTGCAACTGTAACTATCATTTTCCTTTAGTTAACTTTACTTTGGCTTGCACTCGCGAACAAAGAACATGTCGCAAAATCGTGACACTTTCACTTCCTTGCACTCTTCTCTGTTTGCACTAGCGAAAACCTGACATGTCACAAAATTGTGATGCTTCTGCTTCCATGCTCTTTTGTTTTGCTTCTATCACGAAATCATGACACTTCATCCTTCAGAGCCTTCCTCTCTACTGCTATCATGAAAATGCAACATGTCACAAAATTGTGACATATTTTCTCCTTAGCTCTTCTCTTCTCTTCAGGTCGTGAAAACCCAACATGTAGCGATATCGCTACACTTTTGTTCCTTGCACTTTACCTTTGCTTCGGCTTGCAAAAATACATGTAGCAAAATCACTACACTTTTTCTCTTAGCACTTTCACTTTGCTTTGGCCTCCGAAAATACATGTCACAAAATCATGACACCTTTTTCTCTCTCCTCTTTCTCTTCGCTTTGGACCACAAAAATGAAGCATGTCACGAAATCGTGACACCTTTTTCTATCGGACTCTCTCTCCTGCATTATGTCACGAAATCATGACACTTTTCCTCCTTAGAGCTTTTCTTCTCATCGGATCGCGAAAACTCGACATGTCACGAAATCGTGACACTTTTTCTCCTTAGTGCTTCCTCTTGCAAATTGTCATGAAATCGTGACACTTTTCCTTGCAAGCTCTTTCTCTCAAACATGTCATGAAATCGTGACACATTTTCATCCGTACTGCCTCTCTTACAGATTGTCATGAAATCATGACAGTTTTCTTTACCTGTGCCTTCTCTCCAAACATGTTGCGAAATCGTGACAGTTTTATTTGCCTGCGCCTTCTCTCCAAATATGTCACGAAATCATGATAGTTTTCTTTGCCTGCGCCTTCTCTCCAAACATGTCACAAAATCACGACAGTTTTCTTTGCCTGCGCCTTCTCTCCAAACATGTCATGAAATCATGATAGTTTTCTTTGCTTGTGCCTTCTCTCCAAACATGTCACAAAATCGTGATAGTTTTCTTTGCCTGCGCCTTCTTTTCGAACATGTCACAAAATCATGACAATTTTTCTTGCATGTGCTTCTTCTTCGAACATGTCGCAAAATCGCGACAGTTTTTCTACTTGCCTTTCTTCTCTGCCAACATGTCGCGAAATCATGACAGTTTTTCCACTTGGCTTCTTTGCCTCCAACATGACGTGAAATCACGACAGTTTGTCTACTTGCCTTCTTCTCTGCCAACATGTCATGAAATCGTGACAGTTTTTCCACTTGGCTTCTTTGCCTCCAACATGTCATAAAATCATGACAGTTTGTCTACTTGCCTTCTTCTCTGCCAACATGTCACGAAATCACGACAGTTTTTCCTCTTGGCTTATTTTCCTCCAACATGTCGTGAAATCACGACAGTTTGTCTACTTGCCTTCTTCTCTGCCAACATGTCATGAAATCGTAATAGTTTTTCCTCTTGGCTTCTTTGCCTCCAACATGTCACGATATCACGATAGTTTTGCCAGCATTTTCTCTCTCCTCCGATATGTCACGAAATCGTGACAGAAAACATGTCGCGATATCGTGACAGTTTTCTTACTTGTATTTTTCTTTGATCCTTTGAATCTGGGCCACTTCTGTCTTCTTGGAAATTTACTGTATATGCTCTGACTACTCTGAAATCTTGTTCACTTCATCAACCGATCCATCTAATGACCTCTGCACTCCTGTCCATTGCATCAACCGATCCTCTGTCTATGTTGACAACAATGACAATACTTTGGCTGCACCTTGCTCATCAATGAACTCCTATCCATTGCATCAATTGATCAACCTAACTGTGTTGACAACAATGACAATACTTTGGTTGCACCTTGCTCATCAATCTCCCCCTTTGTAATTGTTGGCAACACACGTAATTTTGTGCAATTACCTGTAAATCTTCTCCCCCTTTGACAATAATACCAAAGGGCGGCTGCAAAACTCCCCCTAAGTCCATGCACAACATTCTCAGGCAAAAAGTATTACAGTTAGCAAAAAGCATAAACATGAGCAATAAGATAAACAGATGCATAAATGCTCCCCCTGAGAATTTGATCCCGATAGCTAGTCAATTCTTAGACTATTCTTGGGAATATGTGACCACTCCATTTCACTGTTTGACAACATCATGATAGGCATAATAGGCATTACTCGGATCTATCTTCAACTGTGTTGGCTACTAGATCTCTATCCATTGAGATTCTATTCTCTGTACTTTGTCAATAGGCTCACATAACCTGCTTAACAAGATCACATAGAACTTGTCCATATCAGCTCACAAGTCCTCACTAGAACCTGTCCAATTCAGCTCACAAGTCTTCACTAGAACTTGTCCAAATCAGCTCAGAAGTTCATCAAGAGAAAGTTGCTTACCATGAACCCACAAAGAGAATTGTTAGAGACCCAATGTGATTCATCAACCTCATAGAAGCATAAAGATAATTGTTAGAGACTCAATATGTTCTATACTTAACTCCTAAACTCAATCTCAAAAGAATAAGATAGATGTAGTATGCTTTTCTCAAGAACATGAAACACAACCCAACAATTGCCAACCATGCAATAACTCATATAACAATGATACTCATGTTATTTCCACAACCAATATCTTTTCTCAACCAATTAGGGCTTTAACAACAATGCTTATAGACAAGGTTTAACCAACATCATTCAACTTGAGATTAACCTTGAAGCATTCAACCAATCACTACATGAAAAGGAAACTAGAAGACATCCTTTTCTTTCCAAAGGTATTTGAACAAAACAACCACCAACATAAATCACCAATGCAAAGAATAACTTGCTCAAATCAATCTCAATGGAGTAAGCCCAAATCATGTATCAAGTAAAGTATTAACTTGATCAAAACAACCTCTATGAAAGCAACTCAACCATCAATCTCAAAACAACCAACTAAGGGTTTCACCATCTCACTGCAAGTAGCAAGACTTACTAACATAAATCCTAGTGAAAAATGCTTCCTCTTTGTTTGAGGAAGAAGAGAATAGATCTTCAACCTGTTACCAACACCACCCTCAACTTTGCCATCAAGTTAGGGTTAGATCATAAAAGTAACCACAAAAAAAATATTTATTCCATAAAACACCTTATGACTCCAATCCTTACCTTACTCAAACTCATACTTCTGGACCGTTACCTCTAGCGTTGGAACCTCAATCTACGTGCAGTAAACAACTCTCGGTATTTTGCTTCCTCAGGCAATATCTCGCATTCCTCAAATAATGCAAGACTTTCTTAGGTGCATAGGCATCTTGTCCTCCTTGGCGCTTCACCACCTAGACACTATTCTCTCAACGTCTCTGCCTTGCAAGTGCCACTTTGCACACTTGACCAACTGGGAGCTAGTGCCACTATTTGCTTTGACTCTGGCATCTCTTTGATAATGGCTACTTATTTAGAGAAAATTAATGCTCTCTTATACCAATGGATGTGTTGAATTTTTGGTTAAGAATTGCATGCCTTCTCACTCAGAACATGGATTCTTTTTTATCTATAGGTTGGGAATGTTACAAGCTTCAAAACCAGCACCTGCCAGCTTATGCTTTCACAATATGTTGACCTGTACTGCATGTTCTATCCCAGATAAAGCCTATCAGCTACTACATCAAAAACATAGCTGTTCACCATGTTGTTCTGCTGAGGCACATTAGTTTGATACTATCTCCACAAACATCTACAAGAATTGGAACACATTTTGAAAACTATACAACAACTCCCCGACTACTTTCCTTTCATCCTTAGATAATTACACAAATACATAGGAGCATTAAAATAACCTTTAACATTGCTCCCCCTGAGGATGTGCTACGTGGAGCTGCTTAGTGCAATAGAGGAGTAATCTCCTTCTGTCCAAGGAGACACAATTTCCTCTCTTCTTTATTTCTCCAAGATTTCTTGAACTTGGGCTTGAGTTTTTCAACTGCATCCCTATTTTGAACCTTTTCATGAATTTGAACATTTCTCTTGGGTGGTTGTCTCTTGTACATCCTTGATGGATAATTTTTTTCCTTTCTTTGATGCACATGATTTCTTCCCTATCTATGTTGCACTCTTTGAGTCTAATGAAATCTATGGTTTTGCCTTAGATTAGATACATGAGTGTTTGGACAGAACCTTGCTATGTGCCCATGACCATTACATTTAAAACATTGCACATGTTTTATTCCCTGTCTGTATTGCATTCTGTGTGTATGATGAAATCTATGTTCTTGCCTTAGATTGGATACATAAGTGCTTGGACAAAACCTTGCAATGTGCCCATGGCCATTACATTTAAAACATTGCATAGGGTGTTCACTCAGAGAAGCAGATGTGTTTTTAACAGCATAACTTTTTGATCTATTGTTCAGTCCAAAATAAATTGCCTTGTGACCATAGCAGTTGCATTTAGAACAATAGCCATTAAAAACATTATTATTAAAAGAGTGAGAGTGAGAGAACCTCTTTTGTTTTGGTTGCTTTTCTGTATATCTTCTCTGATGCTTTCTTCCTTTTGAAGATTCAGCTTCAGACTTTTCTTGCTTCGATCCTTCAGCAGTGGGCTTCTTCTTTTCTGTACTTTTGGAAGATGACAATTGTTCAGCTTCATATCCAAGACCAGACTTAGCCATGGAGCTTCTTTGTTGCTTTATCATTTTATCTAGCAACTCTGTGCTCTTCTCATATTTGAGATTTACATTGGCCTCTTCTAGTTGTTTCTTCAATGAAACAATCTCTTCTTCTTGTTGGTAGCAAACAATCTCTTTCTCATTGATTTGAGACCTGAGAATATCTTCAATCCTTTTATACTGTTCTACTTACATCTTTAGATCAACAATAACTTTGTTAGATTCCTCTTCACTTTTGCTGCATACATTATCTTCATCATCCAGGTGTGTCTTCAAGGCTTCTTCTGATTTCTTGGCCTTTTGAACTTGTAGGAAGAGATCTTCAATCTCATCCCCATACTCTTCTAACTTCTTGGACATTCTTTTGTTCTTTTTTTTTCTATACTCAACTCTTCAAGTGCGGCTACCAACTCACCTTCTAGATCTACTTCAAACTCCAAGTTTTCATTGCATTCTTCAGAATCCACTTCTTCTACCTTCTCTAGTTCAGTTTTCTCTTCCACAAGAACTAAAACTGGTTGAGATACCTTTTTGGAGGAGGATCTATTCTTCTTACCCATTGTGAATTAATCCAAGATCAACCTTGACTGATTTAGCCTAAACTAGGAACCTGGCTCTGATACCAATTGTTAGTCTTACAATGGCACTAAGAGGGGGGGTGAATCAGTGCAACTAATTAAAAAATTAAATCTTCATCTCTTAATTCAGAACTAATGAATGCTTAAAACCAGATGCAGCAAATGTAACAATATAACAACACATAACACAAGATTTAACAAGGTTCACCAGTTTTGGCTACTCCTCAAAAATAGACTGCTTGGACTCCCATCCAAATATAGCCTTTGCAAAGCACCAACTTCACAATCAGTTTACCAACACCCACTGGAAGGAGCACCAACCCCTAATTTATCTGCACCAACAGAAAGGAGCACCTACCCCTAATTCCAAGCACCAAATTGGACTTCTATTTTAAATCTTGATTGACATAAAAATGCCTTTTGTGTTACAAGACCCTCATTAGTCTAGCTTAACTCAAATCAATCTCATGGAAGCATACACTCTTTTATAGCTCTACTTACTGCATACTTATAGCCCTTTCTTATAGCTTACTCTTGCAGCTCTCATAGCTCTATTTACTACACTCTTATAGCACTCTCACAGCTCACTTACAGCCAACCTCTCTACTGCACTCTATCTGCTGCACTCTATCTCAGTCGTGCTTTCTATACATCCTTTTTCATAGCACTTTCCTTCTACTAGGCAACACGCTGCTCTATCTTCCCGCACAAAGCTCAAAACTCTCTTACAGTACATATCTCCATGCAACTGCCCTCGCGATGCATTTACACTTTCAACAACGACACCTTCCCTCTTTATGGTGGCACACTTTTCAATTTTGAGCATTGCCTTTTATTTTGCATGCAATTGCCCTTTTATATCAATATTTTCATCTTGAAACCCTAAGTATTTTGTAACTGTCATTAACCCGCATGCAGCCAATTCATAGCTACTTCTGTGAGTAACTCCTTTCTGACACACTATTCTTATATGCAACCTATTAATGGATTTGTCTCTTGTTTCAGACTGACAGTATAACCGTTGCTCGATGGTTTCACTATGACATGTGCCCTGTAACTACCGTTCTTCCTTTAATGCTTTGTTCTTATTTTAGCTTGCCAAATTATATTCTGTAATTACCCCCTGTAACTGTAGTTCTGACTCTAGTTAACTGTTCTTGTTCTACCTGCATGATTTTCTTTCTGCAACTGTAGTTCTGACTCTAGTTAACTCTTCTTATTCTGTATGCATGATTTTCTTCTACAATTGCAACTGTAACTGTCATTTTCCTTCAGTTAATTTTACTTCAGCTTGCACCTGCAAAAATAGAACATGTCATGAAATCGTGACACTTTCGCTTCCTTACACTCTTCTCTGTTTGCACTAGCAAAAACTTGAGATTTCATGAAATCATGACGCTTCTGCTTCCATGCTATTTTGTTTTGCTTCTGTCACAAAATCATGACACTTCATCCTTTGGAGCCTTCCTCTCAGCTGCTGTCGCAAAAATGTGACATGTCACAAAATCGTGACATCTTTTCTCCTTAGCTCTTCTCTTCTCTTTAGGTCACAAAAACCCAACATGTAGCGATATCGCTACACTTTTGTTCCTTGCACTTTACCTTTGCTTCGGCCCACAAAAATACAACATGTAGTTAAATCGCTACACTTTTTCTCTTAGCACTTTCACTTTGCTTTGGCCTCCGAAAATACATGTCACGAAATCGTGACACCTTTTTCTCTCTCCTCTTTCTCTTCGCTTTGGACCGCAAAAATGAAGCATGTCATGAAATCGTGACACCTTTTTCTATCGACTCTCTCTCCTGCATTATGTCACAAAATCGTGACACTTTTCCTCCTTAGCACTTTTCTTCTCATCGGATCGTGAAAACCCAACATGTCACGAAATCATGACACTTTTTCTCCTTAGCGCTTCCTCTTGCAAATTGTTGTGAAATCGTGACACTTTTCCTTGCAAGCTATTTCTCTCAAACATGTCATGAAATTGCGACTCATTTTCATCCGTACTGCCTCTCTTACAGATTGTCGTGAAATCGCAACAGTTTTCTTTGCCTGCGCCTTCTCTCCAAACATGTCACGAAATCGTGATAGTTTTCTTTTCCTGTGCCTTCTCTCCAAACATGTCATGAAATCATGATAGTTTTCTTTTCCTGTGCCTTCTCTCCAAACATGTCATGAAATTGTGATAGTTTTCTTTTCCTACGCCTTCTCTCTAAACATGTCGCAAAATCATGACAATTTTATTTGCTTGCGCATTCTCTCCAAACATGTCGTGATATCATGACAGTTTTCTTTGCCTGTGCCTTCTTTCCGAACATGTCATAAAATCACGATAGTTTTTCCTGAATGCGCTTGTTCTTTGAACATGTCACGAAATCGTGATAGTTTTTCTACTTGCCTTTCTTCTCTGCCAACATGTCACAAAATCATGACAGTTTTTCCACTTGGCTTCTTTGCCTCCAACATGTCGCGAAATCGTGACAGTTTGTCTACTTGCCTTCTTCTCTGCCAACATGTCGTGAAATCACGAAAGTTTTTCCACTTGGCTTCCTTGCCTCCAACATGTCATGAAATCATGACAGTTTGTCTACTTGCCTTCTTCTCTGCCAACATGTCATGAAATCATGACAGTTTTTCCTCTTGGCTTCTTTGCCTCCAACATGTCACGAAATCATGACAGTTTGTCTACTTGCCTTCTTCTCTGCCAACATGTCGTGAAATCACGACAGTTTTTCCTCTTGGATTATTTGCCTCCAAAATGCTGCGATATCGCGATAGTTTTGCCAGCATTTTCTCTCTCCTTCGATATGTTGTGAAATCACAATAGAAAACATGTCACAATATCGTGACATTTTTCTTACTTGTCTTTTTCTTTGATCCTTTGAATCTGGGCCACTTCTGTCTTCTTGGAAATTTACTGTATATGCTCTAACTGATCTAAAATCTTGTTCACTTCATCAACCGATCCATCTAATGACCTCTGCACTCCTATCCATTGCATCAACCGATCCTTTTTCTGTGTTGACAACAATGACAATACTTTGGCTGCACCTTGCTCATCAATGAACTCCTGTCCATTGCATCAACTGATCAACCTGACTGTGTTGACAACAATGACAATACTTTGGTTGCACCTTGCTCATCATTTTCAATCCTAGAACATAAAGAAATTTTTGAATATTACATTCTCCATCTGTAAGGGAGATAGAAACACTTCCTTCTCACTGAACTTGATAGGTATGATCATCAGCAATGGTGACCGGTCTACCCTCTCAAGCCTCAAATATTGCAAACCAAGATTTATCGCCAGTCATATGTTTACTAGCACCTAAATCTATGTACCACAAAGAGTCCTTCTGGGAGGAATCTATATGTTTCATGAGCACTTTGTGTGCTCTTTTAGAATCTGAACTAGAATCTTCAGCTGTAATGTGTCCCTATTATTGTTTGTTCTTGTTCTTATGTTTGAATTTGCCCTTTTTGTTTCCTTGTTCATTGGGCGTTTTGTTCTTAAACCAACATATTTTGGTTTCATGAGTGTATTTGTCAAAAAATTTACAATACTACTTCTTCTTTGGAATCTCTTTGGCTTTACCCTTTTCTTGATTAGAAGAAGAACCTTTCTGTTGATTCCACTTTTTCTTACCACCTTGTCTTTTTGAGAAAAGAGCATTGTTAGATGCCTCATCTCTTTTGAGTTGATTAGCTTCTTCTATTTGAAGCATATTTACCAACTCGATAAAAGTTATTGTCCTACCAAAAACTTGTAGTGAAGTGATCAACATTCGGTAGGAGTCAAGAAGAGCTCTCAAAATGATTGAGTTCAAGACTTGGTCTTCCAGTTTCTCTCCTAAGGATTGCAGTTTTGTTTTTAATTTTGTGACTCTGCAGAGAAATAGATCTACTGTTTCTCCTAATTTCATATGTAGATTATGAAGCTATGTTTGAAGGTTAAGAATCGTTGATTTATTCTTACCCTCAAATATGGTACTTAAGGCATCCCATGCTGCCTTACCAGTTGTAGCTTCACTGATATGAGATTGGATATCATCAGTAATAGCAAGCAGGATCATTAAGGATAGTTTTTTATCATTTTTTATCAAAGTCTCTTTGATCTTGTCCTGGTGATTGAGGTCTAGTGACACTTCCATCCACTATGGACCACAATTCCTCTACAGTTAATATAGCTTTCATCTTAGTCTTTCAAGCTTAATAATTTGAACCTTTGAGCAATTGGCTCTCAGTGAGATACTTGTGTATCATGGCCATGTTTTAGGTTTCAAATTGGATATGATTAAGATGGTGATATCTTGCACTATACCCTCAAGAGAGTATTTGGAAGTGGTTTCAATTTGCTTCTATAAGATATTTAATGGCACCTACCTTAACACCCTTACCAAGGGATGAAAAGTTGGAGGAGTTTTAAGCCAAACAAAATAGAGCAAATGAAACAGGGGTAGGTTTTGAAAACTTGTGATTTTGCCCTCTAGGATATTTAATGGCACCTGCTTTAACACCCTTGAAAGAAGGATGAAAAATTTGAGGTTATTAAGCCAAACAAAGAGAGTGAATCAAGGTGTTTTGAAGTTTTGACCTTTTGATGGGGATAAATTACTTGTTTTGAACCTATGCAAAGTTTAGCATGATTTGTGAGTGAAGTTTGGGTTTTGTGAAATGCCTATTTTAATGTTTATATTTGAATTTTTAATTGCACACAAAAACATGAGTGGTTAGTGCAATAATCAAAACATGAGAGCAACCCAAATTTGTATCACTCTAGGTGTCGGATGCAACCGAAAATGCACCTAGAACAAGCAATTTTTAAGAGAAGGTGTCGAGTAAAATCGAGAATGCACCTTTCTTATACTTAAATATCCCCCTTTTGCTTTATAATTTTGCAAACTATAGAATCAATGAAAAAATGAATTCTATCCCCCCTTAATATTTACAAAATGTAGAATTTAGAGCACTCCTTTCAAGACAAGTCGACACACAACCCACTTTTGAAAGGCTTCCAGAACTAGTCGACAGACGACTTAGTTTTGATGAACCCAAGGTTACAAAAGTCTTCTCAATTTTGTAGAAAAAAAAAATAGATGTGCAATTTTATGTATTATATCTCCTTGGAGAAAACAAATGCACTCTTAGTACTTTTGATCTTTACAAAAAAAAGGCTCCTTGTTTTCTAATTTTGCAAAAGAAAAATTAGTGTGATCCTTTCTTTGTATGCTAAATGAACAAGGGTTGAGAAGATTTGTCTAATTTGCAACAAAAAAATGTGCTTTTGCTTTGTCTTATATCTCCATTTTGTGAGAAAACAATAGCACTTTTAAATATTAAAGTTGCAAAAAATATTTCTTTAATTTGCAATAGTTTAAGAAAAGTTTTTTTTCATAAATAATTTTAATTAATAATGAAAAAACTAAAAAATATATCTCTTAAATAAATCAATTTAAATACTTAAACAAAAATTGATTATTTAAAAAAAATAGTTTGAAGTTTTTAAAATATTAAAAATAATAATTTAATAATAAAAAAAAAACTTTAATTAAAAAAAAAATGCATAGTAAAAAAAATTAAAAATACCTGGGCTGAGTGCCGAAGGCCAAAATAATGGCATTTTGTTCCTGATGGGAGTTGAACCTTGGACTCCCCGTCGTGCGCATTAGCTCGACCCGATCAATCGGTTGGGCTATGGCGCCCCATGGAACAAAGGCACTGGATGTGCCTTTTAAAGACTTTGACGACAAAAATTCTTTAAAAAAAAAATTGCAGGAATTTTATCCCACATGCATCCCACAATGGGATGCTATGGGCTTGATAAGGGGAAAGTCCCCCCTTATCCATAAATTGCCTTTGGGCAATTGACTGTCGTCGCCTACCCTTTTTGGTCATCTCCACGTGGCGCCAGGGGTAGGCTGAGTCCATTGTGTTGTCATCGAGTCGGTCCTATGGCTATCTACCACGTGTCGAGTCGCATATAGTGGATTTCTGCCACTTTTTTTATCCATGTCTAGTGGTTGTCAGTCACGTGTCTGTCAGTGGCTGTCTGCCACGTGTTTGGTCAAGTCTGGTCCTTATCTAGTGGTTGTCTGCCATGTGTCCATCAATGGCTGTCCACCACATGTTCGGTCGAGTTAGCACCTCAGGGTGCATGCCTGGGTCCAGTTGGCGTCTAGCCATGTATCCCTCAGGATGCGGTCTAGGTCCAGTTGGAGTCAGTCCATGTGTCCCTTGAGATGCGTGTCGAGGCCAGGCTATGTTTGTCTAGTCTAGGTGTCGATCAGGGATTGGAGGGCCACTTGCCCTCTCAGATCCCAAAGTCTGGATAATCCTCGGTAAGAGGGAGGGCACTCCTACCCTCTCAGCTCTCCTGAGATTGGGCCACGTGGCTTGCTAGGCCTACGTGGATCTACGGGCCCTAGGGGCCGATGCGAGAGCTGAGGTTGAATGGCTTCAGCTTGTTGACCATGAACGTTCTAGGGGTCCGTGGGCCCTATGCTCGGCCTGTGTGCCAGGTCGGATGGCACTTTTGTGTGCCCTATGGTAGTGTCATTTGTGATGGCGAAGACTACAGGCCGGTAGGCGACATCGTCAGTGATGGCCTGCACTGCAGGCCTATGGGCTAGAGTGGCCAGATCTATGGCCAAACTCATGGGCCCTGGTCTACGGGCCTCCCGTGTGAGGAAAACTATGTTGAGCACCTGTGGTGCTCCGTGGGAATCTACAACGTTGGAGAATCCATAGCTATGGGTGGAGAAGCGAGGCGAATGATACCAATGTAGGTCCAAGGTGTTAGTCTCACAATGACACTGAGAGGGGGGTGAATCAGTGTGGCTCTTTAAAACTTAAAAACTTCAACTCTTAAAGCCAAAACAATGAAAGATTAAAACCACATAAATAAAATATAACAAGAGAGCATCACACAACACAAGATGTATCGAGGTTCACCAGTTTTGCCTACTTCTCAAAAATTGACTGTTTGGACTCCCATCCAAATCTAGCCTTTGCAAAATATCAATTTTATAATTAATTTACCAGCACCCATTAGAAGGAGCACCAACACCTAATTTATCTGCACCAACAAAAAGGAGCACCAACCCCTAATTTATCTGCACCAACAGAAAGGAGCACCAAACCCTAATTTATCTGCACTAACAGAAAGGAGCACCAACCCCTAATTTATCTACACTAATAGAAAGGAGCACCAATCCCTAATTTATCTACACCAACAAAAAGGAGCACCAACCCCTAATTTATATGCACCAATAGAAAGGAGCACCAACCCCTAATTAATCTACACCAACAGAAAGGGGCACCAACCCCTAATTCCAAGCACCAACTTGGACTGCAATTTTGAAACTATAAGTTTGACATAAAAATGCCTTTGCTTGTACAAGACCTTGACTGGTCTATTGCTAACCCAACCTTTCTCGCTATTCACAAAAACACCACACACTCTTATGGCTCTGCTTATTGCACTTTTACGGCCCTCTTACATCCCTCTTGCTGCGCTTCTTACTGCATTCTTATGGATCTCACGGCTCTGCTTAACGCTCTCTTATGACACTCTTCCAACCCTACTTTTTGCAGCACTTTCACTCTTAGTAGCGCTTTAATTCTCTACGCAGACCTCCTTTTATAACAAAGTTCTGACTCTAATTTTAACTTCCATATTTTTGCATGCAACTTATTAATAGAAACTTCTAAATGTAACTCCTTTATCACACAGTATTCTCTCATGCAGCCTATTAATAGTTACGACTCTTTTTTGGTCTTCGACTGATGACTTTTAGTTTAACTTTTGCTCAATGATTTCACTCCGTGACTGGCCCTCTAATTGTCGTTCTAAATTTAGTTCACTATTCTTATTTTAGCTGCATGATTTTTCTCTATAACTGCACCTGTAACTGTCATACTGACTTCAATTAACTCTTCTTATTTTAGATGCATGATTTTATTCTGCAACGGCCCCTGTAACTGTTGTATAACTTCAGTTAACTATCACATATCTTATTTCAGCTGGGTTCTCTTCTTAGCTCGTGCCAAAATGACCTGTCACAAAATTGTGACACTTCTGACTCTTTGTCCTCTTCTCGGAGTTGTACCTGCAAAAACACATGTCGCAATATCATGACACTTTCGCCTCCTTGCTACTTTACTTGGTTTGAACCCGTGAAAACACATGTCGTGATATCGTGACACTTTCGCCTCCTTACTCTTCCTCTTTAATTTTGTTGTGATATCGTGACACTTCTGCCTTCTTACTTTCTCTCTCCTCCTTTAGTCGCAAAAATGTGACATGTTGCGATATCGTGAAACTTTTTCTCCTTTGCTCTTTCTCTTGTCTTTGGGTCACAAAAACGCGACATGTCGCGATATCACGACACTTTTCCTCCTTTACTCTTTCTCTTGCCTTCGGGTCACAAAAACCTGACATGTCCCTATATCGTGACACTTTTTCTCCTTTGCTCTTTCTCTTGCCTTCGGGTCACGAAAACCCGACATGTCGTGATATCGTGACACTTTTTCTTTTGGACTCTCTCTTCTGTAATATGTCATGAAATCGTGAAACTTTTTCTTCCGTACAATCTCTCTTGCAATATGTCATGAAATCACGACACTTTTTCTTTCGGACTCTCTCTCCTGCAATATGTCACGAAATCATGACACTTTTTCTTCCGTACAATCTCTCTTGCAATATGTCGCGAAATCGTGACACTTTTTCTTTCAAACTCTCTCTCCTACAATATGTCGTGAAATCGTGACACTTTCTCTTTCGAAATCTCTCTCTTGCAATATGTCATGAAATCGTGATACTTTTTCTACTTGCCTTTCTCTCTTCCAACATGTCGTGAAATCGCGACAGTTTTGCTTGCTTGCGCTTTCTCTCCGAACATGTCGTGAAATCGCGACAGTTTTGCTTGCTTGCACTTTCTCTCCGAACATGCCACAAAATCACGATATTTTTTCTTGCTTGCGCTTTCTCTTCGAACATGTCATGAAATCACGACAGTTTTGCTTGCTTGCGCTTTCTCTCTGAACATGTCACGAAATCGTGATAGTTTTTCTTGCTTGCACTTTCTCTCCGAACATGTCAAAAAATCGTGACAGTTTTGCTTGCTTGTGCTTTCTCTCCCAACATGTCACAAAATCGCGACAGTTTTTCTTGCTTGCGCTTTCTCTCCAAATATGTTGCGATATCGTGACAATTTTTTTTCTTCTCAACATGTCACGATATCGCGACAGTTTTTCTTTCTTCTCAACATTTCGCGATATCGCGATAGTTTTTATTTCTTGCTCAACATGTCGCGATATCGCGACAGTTTTCTTCCTTGTGATTTTCTTTTGATTTTTAGCATATGGGCCACTTCGATATTTTGGAGAATCACTGTACATACTTTGAAGAACCTCTTAACTCTTGTCCACTGCATCAACCGATCTGTCTGAGTGTGTTGACAACAATGACAATATTTTTTCTGCACCTTGCTCAACAATCTCCCCCTTTGGAATTGTTGGCAACACACATGCAATTTCCTGTAATTCTTCTCCCCCTTTGACAATAATACCAAAGGGCTACTGCAGAATCCCCCTGAGTCCATGCACAACATTATCAGGCACAAATTAATACAGTTAGCAAAAATTACAAACATGAGAAAAAAGATAATCAAATATATAAATGCTCCCCCTGAGAATGTGATCCCGATAGCTAGTCAATTCTTGGGAAACATGACCACTCCCAATTTATTGCGAAGGTACTCAAAAATTTCCTTGGGCAACAGTTTTGTGAAGATATCTACTACTTGCTCTATAGTTGGGACAAATTCCAACTTAACCTCACCTTTCGCAACTTTCTCTTTCAGAAAGTGATATCAGATAGCAATATGTTTTGTGCGAGAATGCATAACCAGATTCTTTGAGATGTTAATGGCACTGGTGTTATCACACTTAACTGACTTAACTGAAATTGGCTCACTAAAGTTAATGCCAAGATCTTTTAGGGTTTGTTTCATCCATAAGACCTACGTAAAACACATAGTTGCTGCAATATATTCTGCCTCTACTGTGGATAGGGAGACTGACTCTTGTTTCTTACTGTGCCATGCGACCAACTTGTCTCCAAGATAGAATGCACCTCCACTGGTACTCTTTCTATCATCGACACATCCTGCCCAATCTGCATATGAATACACAATAAGGGTGAAGTCCTTACATTTCGGATACCATAACCCTTACTCCATAGTACCCTTCAGATATCGAAGAATCCTCTTCACTGCTGTCACATGAATCTCTTTGGGACTAGCCTAAAATTGTGCTACCATGCAAACTACCTGCAAGATATCTGGTCTGGTAGCTATCAAATATAGGAGGCTCCCAATCATAGATCTATACATGGTTTGATCAACATCTAAAGATTTTTCATCCTTGCTCAACTTGCAACCTGTCGTCATGGGAGTGCTAACAGGCTTACAATCCTCCATTGTAAACTTTTTTAGCATCTCTTTCACATATTTAACTTGAGAAATAAATATGCCCTTCTCATTTTGATTAACTTATAGTCCAAGGAATTATGAAATTTCACCAATCATTGACATTTCAAATTCTTTCTGCATATTATTTGCTAAATCTTTACACGACTCATCATTGCTGCTGCCAAAAATGATATCATCTACATATACAAAAAGGACAATGAGATGGTGTATCGCTCCAAATTTTTTACATCCCTACCTTTAGGCTATAGGATCCATTTTCGGAAGGAGGATGGGAAAAGGATGGCACAGTACCTCGGACTGAGAGGCCTTGCGAAGGTCCCGCCTCTCGAGGGAGGTGTATTATGGTGATTTTTTTACGGATGGTGGGTTCACCAAGAAATTTTTAATGGAAGTTTCCACGCCTAGGTTGGGAATGTGTTTAATGTGTTCAGTTTTAGCCTTAAACATTCAAGTCCTAGGTTTGGCCAAATGAATCTAAATTGGTTTATATGAATATGCAGATTAAATGAATATAGAAGAACAAATTAGGATAAAAAATAGAGAAAATAAGAAAGATTAAAAAGTCATACCTGATCCGGATGTCTGATGGAGATTCTAAATTTTGAAGCAGTCAGGATCGCCTGGAATTTGACAGGATCGTCTGCTATCAGACAAGATTGTCTGAGATCCGACGAATTCGTCAGACGAATTCATCAGAGACCTGCAATCAGAGAAGTAGACACAAAATGCAAAAAATGCAACTATTCTAACAGAGGGAAACAGTGTAAAATGCCAATAACAATATCAAACTGAGAATTATAAATAGAAACATGAATGCATTATACTGATTTAATGACAATTATAACTTAATTATGCATTTGATCTAGATGGGTGAACTCCAAGATGCAAAATAATAAGAAATAAACTTAGATTTAACTAAATGCAGAACAATGTAGCATAAAAGGGATGAAGAAATGCAAACTCTGGGCACTGATTGCCCCCAATGTGGACTGCAGTCAAAATCGTCTCTGATTCGACAAGATCACCTCCGATCTGAATAGGATCGTCTATGATGATGTAAGCTTGCTCCGTCTGAAAAATACTAAGGTACCTACAACAAAATTGGATGCAACAAATGTAGATGATAATTTAGGATGTCTAGTGTGTGTAGAATTCAAGTTACAGGGAATTTCACCTAGGGGAATGCTAAGGGGAGGGCTTAGGATTAAATAGGCTTAGGAGGGAGGTTAGGAGGTTGGAGATCATCCCTATTTGGGAGATCTCCAACGGGGAGGGTCTCTAATGGCGCAGACACGCTTCTGCCTGGATTAGAGACGTCGTTGGAACAAAGACTAATTGTGAAAAATCAATTTTGGGACAAGATCATCTGGACGTCCTAGCCCAGACGAAATCGTCCGATCTGAGGCGATATCATCTGATCAGCGACGATATCATCAAACGGTCAAAACAAACTCTAAAAATGGCATGGGAAACGAGGAAACGGATTAAGTGGCGGTTTGGGAGCGGTTTTGGAGGTTGAAATTTGAATTTGAATATTTACTAGAGTAAATGTAATTACTAAGGTTTTACTGCGCCAATTTTAGGGTGCTACATTTTGCCCCCTCTTTAGCAAATTTTTTAGAGAAAATGCATTAAAGATGAGTTCTTCTTGATCTACGAGAAAGCAAAAATTATTCCCATTTTTAGGCGATGATTCTTGGTCGAATCGTACGACAACTTACTATGGTGCCCCTCCGTGTTTCTACCCAAATCGAACGTTTGAGGTAAAAACGTGGAAAAGCAAAATTTTAAAATGTTTTTAATTGTGTTTTGAATAAAATTAAGAAAAATAGGGTAAAACCCTAATTCATTTTTACTGTTCATGTTTCTGGTTTCTGGAGCTCTATAAGCAAAATGGTGGAGACAGCGCACAGATCGATAGAGGTCCGACGCGGGCTACAGGTAAGAGTCTAAACTTAGCTTAGAATGGTTTAAGTTGAATTTACATGCTTTTTAGGTTGATTTTAAATAAATTTTGAGCATCACGGCCATTTTTGGGCCGTCAACGTCGTCGAGACGAAATCGTCTCAAGTTCACCGATTTCGTCGAAGGGCGAAATCGACGAAAGGGGGACGATTTCATCAAATAAGGGACGATTTCGGCTTGCAAAATCGAAGACGATTTTGCTCAAATTTGGGACGATATCATCCAATAGTGGACGATATCATCCAATAGTGGACGATATCATCATTTGTATAAAATTGAACTGATTTTACTTGCATTATAAATCACTTGAGTTTTTATTAATGATTTTTGTATTTTGTTGTTGTTTATGTTGCAGAGAGGTTTACTAAAGAGTAGAGAATGGAAATACAGAGGGTTGAGAGATGACTTGGCCGCTCTATCACAGGAAGAGCGGGATCAGCTGGCTCAAGCCGGCTTACAACATGTGGCAGAGATGCCACAAGTTTCTACGGATATGGGGCTACTGACAGCCCTGGCAGAGAGGTGGTATCCGGGTTCTTCCTATTTTTGGTTATCGACAGGGGAGATGACTCCCACATTGGAGGATGTATGGAGGATTTTGAGGATCCCCATACAAGGACGGTTGATCACACCTGTAGCCAATCAGGGCCATGCTATGATGCGGTTGTGTGGCGATCCGAGCTTCGCCCTGGAGAAGGGCGGAGTGAACATCGAGGCATTGCGTCAGATGCCTGGGGCATCTAGACTCACACAGGTTTTGGCCGAAGTGGTGGGTGGACTTCTGCTGTGCCACCAGAGCGGGTGCAGGGTACCATGGGTGCTAGCAGATGTGATCTATGACATGCGAGACCATGGTTACAGGTTCTCTTGGGGCAGCTTTGTTCTATGCCGATTGTACAGGATCCTGCATGGGGTCATGTATAAATGCGACCGATGTCTGGTTATGACATCACTTCTACAGGTTTGGTGCTGGGAGCACATTGCAGTGCGGAGGCCGGTAGGGCTTCCTTTGATAGGGATTGATGGGGAGAGGCCCCGAGTTTTCTACTGGTGGCTCCGAAGAGGGGCACAGCGACGGATTGATCTGCCGATGTCTCGGAGACTGCTGGATGACCTTGTCCCAAACCAGATCACCTGGAGGCCTTGGAGGGACCATCCAGGGTGGGCCGAGGATGGACAAGAGCTGGCTCACATCAGGTGAGTTTGTTGGTTGAGGATGGAGAGGGGAGAGGTGGAGCTCCACCGCTATGACCGAGTTTTGTGACAGTTCGGTCTACAGCAGGGGATCCCATCTCTCAAGGATTACGAGTTTTCTCGGACTGTCCGGGATAACACTACGGTCAACGGGGCTCTAGATATGCAACGCTTCTAGATTCAGGACTTAGATGATGCCCCCATTCAGCCAGTGGATGGGGACGATGCAAGGGTAGCCGACGGCTACGATGCCTGGTACGCAGGCATCCGCCCTCCTCGGATGACGAGGGCTCAGGGTCTGATTCACGCAGTTGTGCGTCGGATGGGGAGGCGGTGCCAGGCGGCCATTGAGGTGGCACAGGGTCATGAAGGGAGAGAGCAGAGGAGACCACAGGCACAAGAGAGGCCGTGGTAGCGAGAGAGGAGGGAGGAGAGACCCCCTTCTCCACAGAGAGAGAGGCCACCATCGCCCGATAAGGGCAAGGGTGTCGACACTGGGGAGAGCAGTGAGATAGCGACTCTCCGAGTGGAGACATTCTGTCTCCAGGCACAGGTGCAGACCCTACAGGAGGAGGCTGCACACCATCGAGCTGAGGTAACACAGCTCAGAGATGATATTGCACACCTCAGAGCACGAGGCGGAGGGGCGAGCACTCGGGAGCTGGCATGGGCTATTGCCCGCATCACTTTTTATCAGACACTATACCACCAGATGGTGCCAGAGGAGGAGAGATTACCACTGTCGGCTACCATCGCGGATCCGATCAAGATGGGGTCGTCAAGGACTTCATCCCGATCCATGACTAGGACTCGTAGTACCACATAGACTGTGATGGGGCCACCTCGTCCACCTCAGGGCAGGGGAGGAGATGAGGCTGAGAGCTCGAGGGGTTCTCGAGGCTAGCTACTATTTGCATTGCACTAATTGATATATAGTATTTATTATTTTTGATAGAGGATTGAGTATGCCGAGGTATAGATTGTGGCATACCGATTCGGTTTTGATATGATGTATATATATTGGTGATATATATAGATGAGATATTTTTGATCATATGACTTGTCTTATGTATTTTTATGATGCTTTTAAATGTTTTGATTGATTGATTTGATGATTCATGTAATTACGTCATTGGAAATATTATGGTTGAAATGTCATGCTTAAAAAATTTAAATGAAAGAATCTGATAGAACAAATTGGTTGTTTGTGATGTGATGATTTGATAAAAAAATAAAAAGGGACTTTTAACAATAATTTCAAAGGACATTGTCGCTATTATAGACCATTTCATGGAGTCGCCGCTCACTCGGTCATCAAGCTAATCCCAGTATAGAAATATTGTTAAAAAGTAAAAGAGTGCTTAAGAGACTGTCTTAAGACTTTGGTACGATGGTGCAAATGATGATGATGATGGTTTGTTTTCAGATTTTCATAAAAATAGTATGCATGAAATAATGTTAAAATGATTTTTTTGCTAGGCATAAATTCCTAAGTGTGATAAATTTTTTGGATAATTCCCTAGGAATTATACCATCATTGCAAAATTGAAGGTTGACATAATGACATGAAATAGTGATAATGTTTGTTTGTTTTAAAGCATAATTGTATAACATAATGATTTAAGTCATATGGTTTTTCATGATTTTTAAATAAATGGGGAATAAAAATTGGTACAATGGTTTGCGCTAGGCATAGAATATGTAGGTATAGACTTATACCATCATCGCGAAAATCAAAGAAGAAAATATATTGTTTTATTGCATGGTTGATTTTTGATAAACAGAAAATATGAAGAGGAAGACTTGCGCTAGGCATAAAATTCCAATTTTGGTTTTGGAACTATACCATCATTGCGAAAGTCGACAATATGTGTTTTGATTGTATGGTTTTGAAAGAAATTTTGATTTTTCTATTATGCATGTAGTTGTCTTTATACTAAACAACTGTACTTTAAAGAAGAAAATGAATTATTCCAAACAATTTGCAAAAAATATTTCAAAGTATCTTAAAGACAAAAGTTAGATTTATAAGGAATCCCATGTGCATATGTGAGTTCATTTCCAATCTTGAGTTATCATAATGATACACAAAATCTCTCAAATACAAATGTGTGTGCAATTGCTATGTTCATTTACCAGTTTGGAGCAAGATAATATGATACAAGTGATTTGAATGAACCAAATAAGTGTTCATTAACCATGATGTAGATGCATATAACCATACTAGACTACTATGTAAGTCGGATTATCAAGAGCTAGCTAATCCATAAGCAGACATAGGTCTGTACAAAAGAAGGTCGCTAATGTGATAGACATATCGCCACGCTAGGAGTTACCCAAGGCCAAGCAGTGTTGGGCACAAACCACCTGTTATGGGGCTTACCTCACAGTTTTCGAATAATTGAGAATTCTAGGGATTCAAGCTCATCAACCCTTCTTTTCTTTTCAAAGGGTAGGGAAAGGGATTTTATTGCTTTTGCTTTTGCTTTTTTTCTTTTTCTTTGCTTTTGTATTTCTTTTGTATTTTTGCTTGATTTTTGAGATAATGCTTGAAACATTGTTGTAATGATATAAAATAACATTTTTCTTTTTCTCTTTTTCTTGAACTTTGCTTTTTCTTTTTGTTCTATGCTAGGGATACTTGCTCGGATTAGCTGTAGAGCAAGGGATTTTTATTCTGGGTAGGGGTGAGCTTGTCCTTTTGCCAATTCTCAAAGATTCTAGACCATGTGCATGATAGGATAGCAGGGGAAACTTTTCACTCAAGAAACCACTTCTACTATGTAGCAAAGCATGGAAATTACAAATATAATCATTTTATTGTGAAAAGATGTGCTTGGTTTAAGTAAATAACAAGATCAATTCTCCGTGCTCAAACTTTATTTAATTGAATTTTGTGAACTTTGATATAAGAGAGATTAGTAATCATGCCAGATAAAATCAAGATATTTATTTTTGTGAGTGTGAAAGTGAGGGATTCCAAATAAATGCTAATTTATCCAAAATAATTTGAAACATATAACCGCAACATTTGTAAGAAGATATATATAAATACTTTTTGAGAAGTTTTGAGAATGTTGACTCTCTCTTTCTTCTTTATGTTGTTTTGGTTTCGAAAGAGTCAAGAATATTGCTGTTTTTTTATTTTTATTATTATTTTTTTTGTTTTTGAAAGAATTAACAAGTGCCATAAATAAATGCAACAAATAGTTTTGAAGATTTTGATGATTATGAATGTTTTTGGTGTTTTTGAATTTATAAATTGAAAGAAATACAAAATAGTGATTTTGAAATATTTTAAACAAATATATACAAGGATGAAATGACCAAATTTATACATAGTAACGTTTAAGATGCAAAATGTTCATGGGTTCTTTAAGTTCTTTACCATCTAAGGTAGATAATTTGTATGCTCCCGATTCAAATTTAGCGATGATAATGTATGGTCCAAGCCAGGTTGGGCTCAAATTTACCTTTAAGGTCCTTAGTTGCATTGGTATTTTTTTTATTTTCTTTTAAAACAAGGTCGCCGATCTCAAAGGATCGATGACGAACTTTTTTAGCATATGATCTTTTAAGCTTGTTTTGGTAGGCACGGAGATGCTCCAAAGCATTAATGCATTTTTCATCTAGGAGTTCCAACTGACTGAGTCTGCAAGCTCGATATTCATCTCCTACTTCGATATCTTGAAGTAGTAGAGCCAAAGAAGGAACTTCTAATTCAAAGGGGAAAACGGCTTCAGCCCCATAAACCAAAACAAAAGGTGAAGTTCCTATGGGGGTTTGAACACTAGTTCGATAGGCCCACAAGGCGGATATAACTAAATGTGCCAGTCGCGGCCAGTTTTATTGACCAATATTTTGAGAATTTTGATTAAGGTTTTGTTAGATGCTTCTGCTTGACCATTACCCTGAGGATAATAGGGAGTGGACCAGCGATGTTGAATCTTATATTTTTGGCATAATTTTTTAACATCTTTATTTTTGAAACAAGTTCCATTATCGGAGATGAGATTTGCAGGAATTTCGAACCTACAAATGATTTGATTAAAAATAAATTTAGAGACTTGTGTGCCAAGTGCAGGAAGCTAAAGGCATAGCTTCAACCCACTTCATGAAATACTCAGTGGTGGTTATGATGAATTTGTGTCCATCAGATGACACAGGATTGATTTTGCCAATAATATCTAAACCCCATTTTGAAAAGGGCCAAGGAGATGAAATAGCCTGCAGTTCTTGTGCAGGTGCATGGACAAGGTCAGCATGCTTCTGGCACTTGTCGCAATGGTGCACATAGTCATGTGCATCATTCTCCATGGTAGGCCAAAAGTAGCCTATCCTAAGGAGCTTTTTAGCAATGACACTACCACTGAAGTGTCCTCCACAAGATCCATCGTGGGCTTCACTCAAGGCTGATTTGGATTCTTCTAAATTCAAACATCTTAATAGGATACCTTCAAAAGATCTCCTATATAAAGTATTGCCAATTATTACAAATCGACTTGCTCGTCTACGTAATAACCGATGCTGGTTTCTATTAGAATTGGTAGGGAAAGTCCCATTTTGGAGAAAATCAAATATATCTATATACCAAGGTTCAGGAGTAGTTTCATTGATTAGAAACACATCCAAAGGTTCTAAGCATGACTTATTTGAAGCGGGTTCCTGGAGTCGATGAATAATGATAGTGGCATATTCGTCATCTAACTCCAAGGGCAAGAGAGATGCAACTGCGGCCATAGCATCAGCTGCACGGTTGCAAGTTCGAGGAATAGCTTCCAAGGTAACTTGATCAAATAGAGACATTAATTGTAAAACATAGGCTTTATATGGGCACAGTTTATCATCTCTGGTCTGATAAACTTCATTAATTTGGTTTATAACAAGTTGAGAATCACCAAAAACTAATAGATGTTTAATTTTTAGCGCTAAGGCAACTCGTAATCCAAGGATTAGAGCTTCATATTCAGCAAGTATTGTTAGTGCAAGCAAATGTTAATTTGAAGGACAGAGGAATAAGATGTTTTTGCGGGGATATTAAAATAATACCCGCACCAGCCCCACTCATGCATCGGGCTCCATCAAAGTATAAGGACCATTGTTCAATATGGTTCGCCTCTAATTGAAGGCATTCATCGAGAAACTCAATGATGAGGGGATGGGTAGACTCTAAGGGTGCAGCAGCTAATTGATCTGCTATGATTTGACCCTTAACAGACTTTTGTCCTATGAACGTGAGGTCGAACTCGCTTAGAGCAAGAACCCACTTGGTTGTGCGACCCGATAAATAAGGTCGACTCATGAGATACCTCAAGGGATCATATTTAGCAATGACATAAGTTTTTTGACTAAGCATATAATGGCATAATTTTTGCGTAGCAAACACAACTGCTAGACATAGTTTTTCCAACGCTGTGTAGCGGGTTTCATAACTGATGAAGGTTCGGCTAATATAATAATTAGCACGTTCTCTCTTTTCATCATCAAGCTGAGCTAACATAGCTCCTAAGGCAGAATTTGAAGCTGAAATATACAGGAGAAATGGACGATCAGGTCTAGGTGGTGAAAGCACAGGTGGATTAAGGAGGTATTGTTTGAGAAGTTCAAAAGCTTCTCTACATTCGTCGTCCCAATTAAAAGGGACATCCTTCTTAAGAAGTTTAAGAAAGGGACCGGTTTTGTCCGCCAGCTTATCGATGAAGCGATGGATGGCTTGAAGCTTACCTTGTAAACTTCGTAACTCAGATATATTAGTAGGTGCGGGCATATCAGTGATAGCCACAATCTTGAGAGGGTCGATTTTGATACCACGTAAAGAAACTAAAACCCCTAATAGCTTATCGGACTTAACTCCGAATATGCATTTGGCTAGATTTAATCGAATAAGATATTCTCGTAATCGATTAAAAACTTTTCTCAAATCATCTAAATGATTATCTTCATTAATAGAGCGAGCTATAATATCATCTACATAATCATGTAGGATATCATGCATCATATCATGAAAAATATAAGTCATAGCTCGTTGATATGTTGCACCTGCGTTCTTTAAGCCAAATGGCATCACTTTCCAACAAAAGGTACCCCATGGGGTAATAAAGGCTGTTTTAGCCTGATCTTCAAGAGCTATCCTGATCTCGATTATAACCGAAGAATCCATCCATTAAGGACATCATCCCACTCCCGACAAGTAAATTCAATGATTTGATCCATGTTTGGAAGAGGAAAATCATCTTTAGGGCATGCAACGTTAATATCTCTAAAATCTGTGCAAACCCTAACTTTGGTGGCTTCTTTCTTGGTGACTAGAACTACATTTGAGATCCATTCAAAGATAATCAATAGCTTGTATAAAAACAACATTCAGGAGTTTTTCTAACTCCCCTTTGACTAGCAAAGCCACTTTGGGATGCATTTTTCTAAGTTTTTGTTTAACAGGTTTAGCATCCGGATGGACCACTAGGTGATGCATGACTACAGAAGGGTCTAGACCTAGCATATCTTCATATGTCCAAGCGAAGACATCTTCATATTCTTTAAGGAATGCAATATATTGTTCTTGTTTTTCTTGACTTAATTCTGATCCAATATTGATTATGTGAGGACTATCCTCAGTTCCAATATTAATTTTAATGACGTTTTCTACCTCCATGTGTAGATCTCTTTCAAAGTTAGGTGGGGCGGGTGAAACGCCCAATTCTTGTAATTCTTGTAAGGTTAATTTGGATAATTCATCTTGAGGATTAGCGGTCTCAAGTTGGGCTATAGTTGGTATAGAACCATCAAAATAAAATCCATTGTGTAACATCTCTTCAACGGAGACATCGTGGAAGATATCTCCTTCCAACTCCTCATCGGAGTCAGCAATCATTTCAGGGTAAGCTATGGATAGCATGTTACATGTAAATGGCTGATTTTTTAGAGGCAAATCATCACACCTATCCAAATAATCTTGATAACATATGAGTTGATCATCATCTTCAAAAGGAAAGGGTTGACCCTTACTAGGAAATAGGCCCACACCACAGCAGGCAGGCCACGGTTCTACCTCGAAAGGTTCTTTCATGCCATTTTGGAAAGGTCCCAAGCCTTTCCCTTTATATCCCATTTTAAGCATTATGGGTTTAGCTTTAATATATTCATTGGTAAAATAACATCGAGCGTATCCCTCATGATGAGTTTTGATATTCCGAGGGATTCTTCCCCAGTCATATCCTTTATAAATGAAGGCACAACTCCCGACTTGGTAAATACTTCCCATAGGTTGTGGGAGGCCCAAAGTACGAGGAGATGGCGGCAAGTTATTTAAAAGAATTGAATCTTGCATGAAAGTATTTGTTTTTTCTGATATTAAGATTGTGGATAAATCTGGTAAAAGTTCATCAAAAAGAGCATAAGATGTAGAAGGATCATTCCCTATATCTTTAGATGTGGAAGGTATGATAGATGTTGATAATGTGGAAGTGTTAAGAGATGGGTCTATAGGTTTTGAAATTATAGGGATAGAACATGAAGGATTGGTTGTAGATTGAAAATATTTTTGAGGTTCTAGAGTGGTTTGTTTAGAAGATTGTTGATCTATATATGAGGATGAAATTAATGGAGGGGAAATAGATGAAGTTATGGGTGTGTGTTTCACAGTTTTAGATGAAAAATAAGAATTAGGATGTGTGGATGACAGAGCAGGGCAAAATTGCACTCCAACAGGTTCCACCAAAGCACACATATCAAAGGGTCTAGGATCACCGTGGATAGTGACCAACTGATTTTTAAATTCGAATTTAACACATTGGTGTAAAGTTGATGGGACAGCCCGCATTGCATTGATCCAAGGATGACCCAAGAGTATATTGTACGATGCGAGGCAATGTACAATAAACACGATCGTATCTAGAGTTCGAGGACCAACTTGCAATGGGATGGTAATAACTCCACATGTTTCTTGTGTTTCGTCATTGAAAGCTTTGATAATCATGTCAGTTTTCTTCATTTCATCACTTCTAAAGCCAAATCGTTGGTAGAAGTCAAAAGTGCAAATGTTTAGAGATGAACCATTATCAATCAGGACTCTTTTAACATCCACATCTCCAATTAGAGCAGTAATATATAAGGGATTATCCTTATGTAAACTGTGTTGTGGGATATCTTTATCCCGAAAGTCAATACAATCAACTTCTCGAGTGATGATAGTATTGGCCATGGCTTCAGGTTGAATGTTTTGAGGTACCATCATTTGGCTTAATGTAAGCATCAACTCATCCCTATGGGTAGGAGAAGATCTTAATAAATCCAAAAGGGAAATTCTGGCTGTAGTATTGGATAATTGCTCATTAATATTGTAAGGGGGTTTAGGTTGAACATTAGAAGCATGATTCCCTTTATTGGGATTTTTCAAAATAAATGGAGCTGATCCATCATTCTGGTTTGGTTCTTGTTGAGAATTTTGAGCCTGTTGTCGGGTAACGACTCCAATGGTACCTACAATGTTATATTGAAGACGCTGAACTGGTCTCGGTCGAGCATTTATGGCTTGTTCATTTGGGAGGAATTGATTAGAAGAGGGTCGAGTAGTAACTCTTCTAGGAAATGGTTCTTCTGGAACCATAGCATCTGTGATAGGTTGAATAGGATCTGATTCATTTTCAGAACTATTCGATTGGTTTGAGGTGATGTCTATTTCACTTTCAGTATCTGATTCTATATCACTAGAATCTGGAGTTTGAGAATTATGTAGGGGCCTGGTTGTGACCAGGGATAAGGTTGTGTCAAATATTTGAGGATCCTGATTAAGTAATTGTCCGCTAATAGTTCCTACATATCGGGTAGGAGGAGGAACATTATGATGTTCGATTTGATTGGCCACCTCTTTACCATGTCTTGGTAAAGGGTGTTGAAATATGTCTAATGATTGATTAGCATTTTGATTTTGATTTTGAGGAATGTTCTTTTGAGGATTATTAGGAGCATTTTGTTTAGGTTGGAAGGCTTGCACCTCCATTTCATTATTATCAATCAGATCCTGTATTTTATGTTTCAACCTTTTACAAGCGTTGGTAGAGTGTCCAGGCCCTCTATGGAAATCACAGTGTAAGTCAACTCTGTATCCGGGTATAGTTGGATCAAGTTCCCGGATAGTCGGTAATTGGATCAAACCTCTTTCGAGTAATTGAGGTAAAATAGTTGATAATGGTTGATTCAATCTAGTAAATTCTCGAGGAGGCTTATCAGGCGGTTTCAATATAAATTTTTCTGTTGTTTTCGTTGCATTGATATTAGCAACATTTCTGCTGTCAGTGACTCCGTCACCTACAACTTGTTTGTTTTTATATTGATTTCTGGAGGTTTTCTCATCATCCTTCTTCCTAAGTTGGCCTCTCCTAATGAGGGCATCTTCTACTCTTCGAGCTAAATCTATAGCTTGATCGAAGGTAGTTAAAGTAGCAATTGATAGCTCATAAGATATTTGTTCTTGTAAATTATTGATAAAAATGTCCAACATTTCCCTATAAGGTAGCACAAAGTGCAGTTTTCCCGTCAACTGCCTCCATCTAGCTAAGAAATCGGCAAAACATTCATCCTTGTCTTGTTTTAAGTTGTATAAATCTTTAATGGTTACATGCCTCTCGATGTAGGCACTAAATTGATGGACAAAAGATTCAGTCGTTTCTTCAAAGTTTCTCAAAGAATGAGTGGGCAATTGATAGTACCACTCTAATGCCATTCCACCTAAACTTTTCGGGAACATTTTTAGTAATAGCAAGTCATCATGTGATATATCATGACATGCTATCCTAAACATGCGAAGATGCTCTATGGGATCTTTGGTTCCTTTATATATAGGCAAGATGGGCATGGGAAAATGCTTAGGGTACGGTTGTGCTACAACTATGGGATCCAAAGGTTGACTACATATCTCTCGATAATTGTACGAGGGACGGTAAGGATCTATCTGGTCCATACGCGAAGCTAACTGCTTCACCATGGCTTCCAGATTACTAGTTTGCCCACCATATTGGTTCGGTAGGGCATTGATATGGGATTTGTGAGCATATGATGGAGGGACATGAAGATTAGATGCTATGTTGCTATTGTGTAAATTGTTGGTAGGAAAGGTGTTATGAAGGAATTTTGAAGTTGTATTATGTTGTATTCCAGATTGTTGAAAATTGGTGTTTGGCTTCATTTTAGGTTTTTGTTTACTTGAAGCATATTGATCAATAGTTTGGCGAAGTAAAGCAGTGAAGGAAGTTTTCTTTTGTGTGGGAATGATTTTAGGCTCAATAACAAGTTCCTTAGGAGGTTGGGTAACCTGTTGTTTTGGCATGTTTTGAATCATAGTGACCATATCTCTATTGGATGGTCCAGCCTTGTCACTTTCTTGATCAATGAAAGACAAGGGATTAGTGCGCACATCAAACATATGTTCCATGGCTGCTTGAGTGTCACTAATTTGCCCTTTATCAATACGAACTGCCATATTAAGAGCACCAATGTTATTATTGAAAAATTTCCAAAAATGATCTACGTTGTCAAAAGCAATAGTTCCATCTAGAGCTACTCTAGGGGATGAGGATCCATCCTCTTTAACATTTTCTTCTTGTTCATTGTCTTCACCTAGGTCATCTTCTAGTTGATCTAGAGTTTCTCCTTCCGGAATTGGATCTTCAGGAAGGTCATTTGGGTTTCTAGTTTTATCTTCTAACCAATCTTCTTCTTCTCCTTCAGTTTTGTTTACCATTCCTAAGTTTAGGCATTGTGCTTAATTTAGATTTCAGCAAATATATATATATATATATATATATATATATATATATATATATATATATATATATATATATATATATATGCAACAAGCTTAAGAGGTATATATTAATTATATACCTACTACAATATTTAAAATGAAAGGTTTTGATTTTTGTTATGTTTTTTTAGTTTTTCTTGTTTTTGTAATAATATTGTAAAGATAACAAACAACACAATAAATGCAAGAACTAATACTGAAAGTAATGATCTAGTTTTCTATAAACAATTTATAAATATCATTAATGGGCTCGAGTTCTTCAGGAGTCATGAAGTGTTCTTCTTCAAATTGAAAATTTTCTTTCAAAAATTTAATGAAAAGAGCTATAGTGATATTATCTGTCTCATATTCTGGTTGATAGAAGTAAAGCTCGTGGCAATACTCTCGATATAACATAGCTCGAGGAACTCTATTCCATATTTCCCTATCCGTAAGAACAACCTCTTGGTCTTCTACACGACCTAGGAACTGGTGTATAATGGCTGCGTTCTCGAGATATTCCTCGAAGGTGAACAATTTTGAAGACACAAGAGCTCTCCTATAAGCTAACCATCTATGGCAAGCTCTCTGAAGTTCATGATAAAAGACGAGTTGATGAGGATCCAGGATTCTATCTAGGACAAGCCTCTTGATTTGTTTAAGTTTTGTTGACCTAGATGAAATGACACTTAGTCTTCTATCAAGTTCGTCCCACAAAAGTTGATTTCTATCTGCTTCAGGCACACTAAGCACAAAATTGATTTCTATGGCTGCTAATTGGTTTTCAACATTTATAGTAACTGCTAATATTTTCTTAGGAGCTACCATCTAAACATGATATGCAACTTATTAATTTTAAATGATTTGAAATGCATCTATGTTTTGGTTTTATTTTTTATTTTTTTTGTTTTCAAAAGGTTTTAAATGCATTCACGTCGGGTTCACCAAAATGTATCGCTCCAAATTTTTTACATCCCTACCTTCAGGCTATAGGATCCGTGCCCGGAAGGAGGATGGGAAAAGGATGGCGCGGTACCTCGGACTGAGAGGCCTTGCGAAGGTCCCGCCTCTCGAGGGAGGTGTATTATGGTGATTTTTTGACGGATGGTGGGTTCACCAGGAAACGTTTAATGGCAGTTTCCACGCCTAGGTTGGGAATGTGTTTAATGTGTTCAGTTTTAGCCTTAAACATCCAAGTCCTAGGTTTGGCCAAATGAATCTAAGTTGCTCTATATGAAAATGCAGATTAAATGAATACAGAGAACAAAATTAGGACAAAAAATAGAGAAAATAAGCAAGATTAAAAAGTCATACCTGATCCGGATGTCTGATGGAGATTCTAATTTTTGAAGTAGTCAGGATCGCCTCTGATTTGACAGGATCATCTACTATCGTACAAGATCATCTGAGATTCGATGAATTCACGTCAGAGACCTGCAATCAAAGAAGTAGACACAAAATGCAGAAAATGCAACTATTCTAACAGAGGGAAACAGTGTAAAATGCCAATAACAATATCAAACTGAGAATTATAAATAGAAACATGAATGCATTATACTGATTTAATGACAATTATAACTTAATTATGCATTTGATCTAGATGGGTGAACTCCAAGATGCAAAATAATAAGAAATAAACTTAGATTTAACTAAATGCAGAACAATGTAGCAGTAAAAGGATGAAGAAATGCAAACTCTGGGCACTGATTGCCCCCAATGTGGACTGCAGTAGAAATCGTCTCTGATTCGACAAGATCACCTCCGATCTGAATAGGATCGTCTATGACGATGTAAGCTTGCTCCTTCTGAAAAATACTAAGGTACCTGCAACAAAATTTGGATAGAACAAGTGCAAATAGTAATTTAGGATGTCTAGTGTGTGTAGAATTCAAGTTACAGGGAATTTCAGCCAGGGGAATGCTAAGGGGAGGGCTTAGGATTAAATAGGCTTAGGAGGGAGGTTAGGAGGTTGGAGATCATCCCTATTTGGGAGATCTCCAACGGGGAGGGTCTCTAACGGCGCAGACACGCTTCTGCCTGGATTAGAGATGCCGTTGGAATAGAGACTAATTGTGAAAAATTAGTTTTGGGACAAGATCGTCTGGACGTCCTAGCCTAGATGAAATCGTTCGATCTGAGGCGATATCGTCTGATCGACGACGATATCGTCAAACGGTCAAAACAAACTCTAAAAATGGCATGGGAAAGGAGGAAACGGATTAAGCGATGGTTTGGGAGCGGTTTTGGAGGTTGAAATTTGAATTTGAATATTTACTAGAGTAAATGTAATTACTAAGGTTTTATTGCGCCAATTTTAGGGTGCTAAAGATGGTCATTCTCTATTTTGACATAAAAATTGCTATCCACCATACCATTTTTGAACCCTTGTTGGGTAAGATAGTTGTCTAGCCTTGCATACGATGCTCTGGGTGTCTGTTTCAAGCCATACAATGTTTTCTTCAACTTGCAGATGAATTTGGGATTATCATCGAGTTGGAAACCATCTGGCTGCTCAATATAGACCTCTTCTTCAAGTTTTCCATTCAAAAATGTTGATTTCACATCCATTTGATAAACTTTGAAATTCCTATGAACTGCTAAAGCCAAAAACATTCTAATTGCCTCTAGTCTAGCCACTGGTGCAAAGGTTTCCTCAAAGTCTATATCTTCAACTTGTGCATAGTCTTTACAGACCAATATTGCTTTATTCCTGACTACTTGTCCATCTTCATTCAATTTGTTTCAAAAAATCCATTTAGTACTGATTATATTTTTATTTGCAGGTCTTGGTACTAACTCCCAGGTTTTGTTTTTCTTGATCTGATCTAATTATTCATTTATTACCATCATCCAACTTTCATATTTTATTGCTTCAACAACATTTTTGGGCTCAATGCTGGATAATAGAGAGTAGTTACTTACTACTCTTCTTCTTGTCTGAACACCAACTGTGGGGTCTCCAATTATTTTCCCTCTAGGATGATTTTTCTGCCAGCTGCCTGTTCTGAATTTCTTGTTTTCTTCTTCTAAATCACTACTTAAATCATATGAGTCAATTTTCTATTTCTTTTTCATTTCCTTTTCCTCATCTCCTTCAATAACCTCTTCATAAATTGGGTAGTTTTCTTTATAGCTTATTTCTCGTTCCCTATCTTCATCAACTTTAACATCGAAACTCCACAATTTTCTTTAGCCTCTTGTTGTAGCATGTGTAGGCTTTGCTTTTTGTCGAATAACCAAGAAAAATACCTTCATCAGCTCTATCTTCAAACTTACCAAGATTATATTCAGTTTTTTTGATGTAACACTTGCTGCCAAAAACTTTAAAGTATCTTTTTGTTGCCTTTTTACCGAACCATAGTTCATACGAAGTTTTGCTTTCATGCATCCTCAACATGCACCTTTTTTGGATGTATACCACAGTATGGAATGCCTCTTTACAAAATCTATCTGATATTTTGCTCTCAGTCAACATAGTCCGTGCCATTTCCTGCACTATCCTATTCTTTATTTCTACCACACCATTCTGTTGAGGTGTCCTTACTGCTGAAAACTATCTCCTAATCCCATATTTTTCACAGTACTCTGTAAACTCCTCTGAAATGAACTCTCCTCCTCTATCTGATATTAAAAATTTAATCCTTTTCCCTGTTTGATTCTCAAATTATTTTTTGAAAATGTTGAACATCTCAAAGGCATCTGATTTAAGCTTCAAAAATAGTACCCATGTCATCCTAGAATAGTCATCTATGCACAACATAAAGTATTCGTCATCATTTATGCTTTGCGTTATCATGGGTCCACATAAGTCAGTATGTATTAGTTCTAAAGGTTTGCTTGTGAAGTACTCTTTTGTTTTAAATGTGTCTCTAGTTTGCTTCCCCATTTGGCATGAAGCACAAATGCTATTTAATGGTTTGCCAATGGTGGGAATATCTCTCACTGCCCTTTTTGAGTTGATTTTTACTAGATTTTCAAAACTGATATGACCGAGCCTCTTGTGCCACAGCCAATTTTCTTCTTCCTGTCCAATCAAGCATGCTCCTTCTAAAGTCTCTGAGAGAGTATACAAGTTGCCAGATGTCCTTGATCTAGTTGCTATCAACTTTCCATAGTTTGTTGTTCTGACTTCACAACCCTGCTTCTTGAAAATTACTTCATGACCTTTGTCACAAATCTAACTTACGCTTAACAAGTTATGCTTCAGACCAATCACAAACAAGACTTCTTTTGACTTGATTTTTCCATCATCGATCTTAACTGATCCTTTGCCAACTATCTTAGCTCCATCATTATTTCCAAATTTTACAGAACCACCTTAATATTTCTGTAACTTCTCAAATTTTTGTTTATCACCTGTCATATGACTGGAGCATCCACTATAAAGTATCCATGGTGCAAATTTGTTCTATGCTTTAAATTCTATCTATACGATCAAGTATTCCTTTTCTTCCTTGGGTCGCTCCTTTTCTTTCCACTCTGGTTTGATTACAGTTTTGATCACTTGTTTTGACTTTTCTTTGTCAGTAGCCTGTGCATGTTTTTCGAGAAATTTTCTATTTTGTCTCAAACCATTTGGTTGAAATTTTCTTCCCTAATGTTTATTTGCTGCAAATGTACTTCGACAATTTCTTGCAATGTTTCCAAAATTATGACAGTTATAACATTCTACTACATAATCCATCAACGGTAAAAAAACATTTCTACTGGTAAAGTTCCTTTGTCCTACATTATACTTGTAATCTGAAATCTTATGTCCATAACCATTGCATTTAAAACAATAACCGTAAAAGGAATGAGTGAACCTAGGTGATGGTCTTTGCCATTTTGTAGTGGGAGCCATAAATCTTCTTCTCCTTTGATGAGTGACATTGGTGAATCCATCATTGTCAATACTCCTCTCGTGTCTGGCATTATTGCTTTCTTTAGCATGATTCATTTTTCCTTGATTAACCCTGATCTTATCTGCATTCTTTATGGGTTCTACAGTTATGGCCCTTGATCCATTTGATGATTCTCCTTTGATGAAGCCTAAACCAAATTTTATGCCTGTAGTCCTTTGATTATTTATGATCTTATCCAACTTTACAGAACTTTATTCAAGTTTGTGATAACAACTCATTTTTCGATTCATCTCTTCTAGATGCATCCTTAAACTAATAATCTCTTCTTCTAGCTTGTTGCACTCATCTATTTTCACGGTTAATTGTACTTTGATATCTTTAGATATTTTCTTAAATTTGTCTATTTGTAATTTCAAGTTGGTTATGATTTCATTGGCATCCTCAAGCTTTCTTGAAATTTTCTTATTCTTTTTCTTCTCTATTTTCCACTCTTCAAGTGTAGAGATCAACTCACCTTCTAGATCTACTTTAGCCTCAAGGTTTTCATCACATACTTCATAATTCACTTCTTCAACCTTTTCTAGTTCAATTTTCTCTTCCACAGGAACTGAAACTAACTGAGATGCCTTATTGGAGGAGGATCTATTTTTCTTACCCATTGCATACTAATCTAAGATCAACCCTAGCTGATTTAGCCTAAAAAGGGAAACTGGCTCTGATACCAATTGTTAGTCTCACAATGACACTAAGAGGGGGTGAATCAGTGTGGCTCTTTAAAACTTAAAAACTTCAACTCTTAAAGCCAAAAAAATCTAGCCTTTGAAAAATATCAATTTTACAATCAATTTACCAAAGACCCACTAGAAGGAGCACCAACCCCTGATTTATCTGCACCAATAGAAAGGAGAACCAACCCCTGATTTATCTGCACCAACAGAAAGGAGCACCAACCCCTAATTTATCTGCACCAACAAAAAGGAGCACCAACCCCTAATTTATCTACACCAACAGAAAGGAGAACCAACCCCTAATTTATCTGTACCAACAGAAAGGAGCACCAACACATAATTCCAAGCACCAACTTGGACTACAATTTTGAAACTATAAGTTTGACATAAAAATGCCTTCGCTTGTACAAGACCCTGACTGGTCTATTGCTAACCCAACCTCTCTCGCTATTCACCAAAACACCACACACTCTTACGACTCTGCTTACTATACTTTTACGGACCTCTTACAGCCCTCTTACTGCGCTTCTTACTACATTCTTATGGCTCTCATGGCTCTGCTTAACGCTCTCTTACGACACTCTTCCAACCCTCCTTTTTACAGCACTTTCACTCTTTTTCAATAGCGCTTTAATTATCTATGCTGACCTCCTTTTATAACAAAGTTCTGACTCTAATTTTAACTTCCATATTTTTGCATGCAACTTATTAATAGAAACTTCTATATGTAACTCCTTTATCACACAATATTCTCTCATACAGCCTATTAATAGTGACGACTCTTTGTTTGGTCTTCGACTGATGACTTTTAGTTTAACTTTCGCTCGATGATTTCACTTCGTGACTGGCCTTGTAATTGTCATTCTTACTTCAGTTCACTATTCTTATTTTAGCTACATGATTTTTCTCTGTAACTGCACCTGTAACTATCGTATCGACTTCAATTAACTCTTCTTATTTTAGTTGCATGATTTTCTTCTGCAACGGCCCCTATAACTGATGTATAACTTCAGTTAACTGTCACATATCTTATTTCGGTTGGTTATCTTCTTAGCTCTCACCAAAATGGCTTGTCACGAAATCGTGACACTTTTGCCTCTTTGTTCTCTTCTTGAAATTGTACCCGCAAAAACACATGTCGCGATATCGCGACACTTTCACCTCCTTGCTACTTTACTTGGTTTGAACCCATGAAAACACAACATGTCATGATATCACGACACTTTCACCTCCTTACTCTTCCTCTTTACTTTTGTCATGATATCGTGACACTTCTGCCTTCTTACTTTCTCTCTCCTCCTTTAGTTGTGAAAATGTGACATGTCACGATATCGCGACACTTTTTCTCCTTTGCTCTTTCTCTTGCCTTTGGGTCGTGAAAACGCGACATGTCGCGATATCGCGACACTTTTCCTCCTTTGCTCTTTCTCTTGCCTTCGGGTCACGAAAACCCGACATGTCACGATATCGCAACACTTTTTCTCCTTTGCTCTTTCTCTTGCCTTCGGGTCATGAAAACTCGACATGTCACGATATCGTGACACTTTTTCTTTTGGACTCTCTCTCCTGCAATATGTCATGAAATCATGACACTTTTTCTTCCATACAATCTCTCTTGCAATATGTCACGAAATCATGACACTTTTTCTTTCGGACTCTCTCTCCTGCAATATGTCATGAAATCGCGACACTTTTTCTTCTGTACAATCTCTCTTGCAATATGTCGTGAAATCACGACACTTTTTCTTTCGGACTCTCTCTCCTGCAATATGTCGTGAAATCGCAACACTTTTTCTTTCGGACTCTCTCTCCTACAATATGTCGTGAAATCATGACACTTTTTCTACTTGCCTTTCTCTCTTCCAACATGTCACGAAATCATGATAGTTTTGCTTGTTTGCGCTTTCTCTCCGAACATGTCATGAAATCGTGATAGTTTTGCTTGCTTGCACTTTCTCTCCGAACATGTCATGAAATCATGATAGTTTTGCTTGCTTGCGCTTTCTCTCCGAACATGTCACAAAATCGTGATAGTTTTTCTTGCTTGCGCTTTCTTTTCGAACATGTCACAAAATCATGATAGTTTTGCTTGCTTGCGCTCTCTCTCCAAACATGTCACGAAATCGTGACAGTTTTGCTTGCTTGCACTTTATCTCTGAACATGTCACAAAATCGTGATAGTTTTGCTTGCTTGCACTTTCTCTCCGAACATGTCATGAAATCACGACAGTTTTGCTTTCTCGTCAACATGTATTGATATCACAACAATTTTTCTTTCTTCTCAACATGTCACAATATCGCAACAGTTTTTCTTTCTTGCTCAACATGTCGTGATATCATGACAGTTTTCTTCCTTGTGATTTTCTTTTGATTTTTAGCATATGGGCCACTTCGATCTTTTGGAGAATCACTGTACATACTCCGAAGAACCTCTTAACTCCTGTCCACTTCATCAACTGATCTGTCTGACTATGTTGACAACAATGACAATACTGTTCCTGCACCTTGCTCAACACAAGGTAAGTCCAAAATAAATAATTGAACATTAGCTATTGAATTTGATTTCCAATATTATATATAACATTCTAATAACTAATCTTGTCTATCTCGCTAACCAACATGGTAGGAGAGACGTGTAGTTAACCACTAACCTAGGTAGAGAGTTCTAACCATAACACTAACCTAAATATCTAACATAGGATATTTAGGTACTTACCTAGTTTAACCATGAGGAAAATATCTCATGGTAATTACATAATTACATAGAAAAGTAATAACCCCATGTAGTGTAATGCAATACACTACCTTATTTTACCCTAATAATTTAGCTTTAGTTGAAAGAGGACTTCAGCATATTGGTGGAGTGTAGTGTCAATAGCATGGACCTTGGGGATAACTGGAATATAGGAGGGTGTTGATAGAGGTTGGCCATAAACTACTTCAAAAGGGGTGACCTTGGTTGTAGTGTGATAAGAAGTGTTATACCACCACTCAGCAAAGGGAAGCCACTTTTTCCATTATGTAGGATGATCAGATAAAAATAAATAAAGATAAGTATCCAAATATTTATTGATAATATCTATTTGACCATTCATTTATGGATGATAAGATGAACTCATTTTGAGCTAAGTTCCTTGTAAATTAAACAATTCTTGCAATAAATTACTAGTGAAGGTAGGGTTACAGTCAAACACAATAGAGGTGGGCATGCCATGAAGAAAAACTATAGAATCAAGAAAATATTTGGTGACTACGGAGGCCATGTAAGGATGGGAGAGGGAATGAAAATGAGCATACTTTGTGATACAATCCGCTACTATGAAAATAACTAATTTGCTTCTTGATTTAGGTAAACCTTCAATAAATTCCATGGAAATATCTATCCAGGCTTGTTTTGGAATAGGCAAGGGTTGAAGAGTGCTCGGGGAAGGTATGGTTTCTCCTTTTATCCATTGAAAAATGTCACACTTGGCCATAAAATTTTGAATGTCCTTCTTCATACCCTTTTAGAAATTTTTTTGCTTAATCCTTTCATATGTTTTAAGGAACCCTAAATGGCCTAAAACTGGTGAAGCATGCATTTTCATCATAATATGTTCCTAAATTGGATATGTGAGAGGAACAAAAATCACTAGAGATAGCACAAATATTATCCATCCCAAGTGTACCCTAGACACAACATAGGCTCTGTTTGAAGCAATGCAACAAAAGTTTGCAATTTTTAATCCTTTAGAACTCATCTCAAAGAGGACTTAACCATTGTTGTATGGGCATAGAAATAACATATAGCATACTTTGAGCCTCAAATTTATGAGAGAAAGCATCCACCACAATGTTCTCTTTGACATTTTTATAGGTAATATCATAATCGTAGCCCATGATATTAGATACCTACTTTTGTTGTTTGGGGGTGGAAACCTGCTACTCTATGAAGTATTTAAGACTTTGGTGATCAATTTTAATAGATAAATATCACCCAATGGGATAAAGCCACCAATGAATAACCACAAATAGTACTGCAAGTATATCCTTAGCATAAGTTAATTTGCCTAGATTTTTGCTTGGCAACGCTTTACTAGTGAAGGCCACATGGCACTTTTCCTGGATCAACATAACTCCAATGCCATTTCCAGAAGCATTACTTTCAATTACAAAGGACTTGGAAAAATTAGGCATCACTAAGATGAAAGTGGTTGTCATATCATGCTTCAAATCAAGGAAATCCTTCTCACCTTATTTAACATGGCTGTTAAAGGAGCATTAATTTTATCATAGTTGTAGATAAACTTGTGGTAATACCATGTGAAGCCCAAAAATCCATGAAGACCCTTTAGAGTGTGAGGTTTTGGCAATTCTTGAATAGCTTGAATATTCTTAGGATTGATTTGAACTCTATCATTGATGACAATGTATCCCAAATACTCAACTTCAATCAACCCAAAAGAACACTTGGACCTCCTAGAATAATGTTGTTGTTGTGATAAAAGTTTTAGAGTCTGGTCCACATGAATGAGGTTCTCTTACTAATAATAACTATAAATTTGGATATCATCCAAGAAAACTAAAATGAATTTATGAAGAAATCAATAAAAAATGTTGTTCATAAGGCTTTGAAATATGGAAGGTGCATTGGTCAAGCCAAATGGAATAACCAAGAATTCATAATGATCCTCATGAGTGCAGAATGTTGTTTTAGGGATATCCTCATCCTTGAGCCTGATCTAATTGTACCTTGAGTGAAGATCTAATTTGGAGAAAAAGATAGCCCCATGCAGCTCATCCAATAATTCATTAACCATAGGAATAGGAAACATATCCTTAATTGTGAGCTTATTGAGCTCACAAAAATCTATATATAATTGCTAGGACCCATATTTCTTTTGAACCAATAAGATAAGAGAAGAGTAAGGGTTGTTACAAGGCCGAAAGACTCCAACTTTTACCAACTATACTAAATTCTCTATTTAGGGCATCAAGGTATTGGTACAACCTAATTTTAGGTGGTACACTACCAGGTACCAATGGAATAACATGATCATGGGAGAGACATGGTGGTAATTCTAATGGTTCAGCAAGAACTATATTGTGCTTTGTCAAAAAAAGTTGCAAATATTTAGAATTTGGTCCACCTTTGAAGTAGTTGGTTGGATTGAAAATATCTAAGTGATGATCTCGTGAGAATATTTTTTTTAAATTATCCACATGGTTTGAGTTGATAACCTAAGTGGGCCCTACTTGTGAACTATAAAGAGTGTACGACCTTCCAGTCTATGAAAATTGCATCCAGAATGCTAAAAAATTCCATGTGATGGTTTCCAATGCACCTAACCACTAATATCCCAACACAATATTGTTGTAAAATGATGCTGACATGTGTGCATTTTTGTATTAGAAGGCACAAGAGAATATGTAACCACTTTGTAATAGTTTTGTACAAGTGTAGGTGTAGAAATATTGTAGTTGTAATAATCTTGAATTGTTACCTTGTTTGTAACTACCATAGATTCTTTAGGTTTGAGTTCCAAGATAGATTAATATAATTACTATTGCATTGTTCAAGTTTGGAGTGTGTGAAAACACGAATTGAAGGTGAAAATTTGGGTTTTTCTAGCCTGCTACGTTTTCTTGTATGGTGCAGTCCATATTTTACAAAAAAGTTTGAACAACTTACTTTGGAGCTTAATATTTCTTTTTGTGTTTTTTTAGTTGTTGAATGTGATACACCGTTGGAAATTTCTTACCAAGAAATATCCATCCATATATCACATACCCCATTTCACATATTTTAAGCACTTCGTTTTCACCTCTCAAAAATTATTTTTAGTCTTTTCTACCCAGATTTTAGAACGCATTGCAGATCCCATAAATTTTTTTGTAGTTGGTATTTTTCCATGAAATAAATTTTTTTAAGTACCCATTATTAATTAGAATTTACCCTAAATTTTTTATTTAATTCTGAATACTTTTTGTTTTATCAATTTTAGTGCTCTTGGGAAAAATTGTTGGGTCAAAAATTTCATTTGGTATCAGAGTGAGGTTCATTTGGAGGGTTAGAATCACATGTGGTCTTGCTAACAATTTATCAAGTTTTTTGTAATATTTTAAAGAACATTGTTTGTTGAGTGTAATGGCCAACAACACTAATTCATTGCCAAACCTTGAGTTTTATGGAGCTGATTATGAATACTGGAGCATTAATGTGAAGACATTGTTGATGGGAAAAGGTCTATGGAATATTGTAGAATATGGGTAAACAAAACCAGCATATTGGAGCACACTTGCAGCAGTAGATAGAACAACAAAGAAGGAAGCTCAAAAGAAGAATTGTTTGGCTCAGTACCATCTCCAATATACTTTGGAGAAAAGTATTTTTCCAAGAATAGTAAGCTATAAACCATCTATTGATGCATGGAAGGCCTTACAAGATGGTTACCAAGGGAGTGACCAAGTCAAGCAAGTGAAGCTAAAAACTCTTAGAAGAGAGTTTGAAAATTTGAGAATGCAAGAGGTTGAGAGTGTTGGTGATTATTGTGTAAGGGTAAAGGTTGTTGTCAATAAAATGGTAACTCTTAGAGAAGAACTGGACAAAGTGGTTGTTGTTAAGAAAGTGTTGAGAACACTTACCCCAAAGTGGAATCATGTAGCCATTATTATTTAGGAGAGTAAATATTTGTCTACTCTTGAGTTTGATAATTTGTTAGGATCTCTTATGTATCATGAGGAGAGTCTAGGGGAAACTATTACTGCAGTTGATGAGAATGCATTTGCTTCTAAAGCTACAATTCTTCAATGGTGGAGAAGAGTGGACAGAAAAGGCCAAGGAAGAGGCCAAAATTAGAATTCTTCAAGAGGAAGAGGTGGTAGAAGAGGAGGAGTAGCAGGTAGAGGTAGAGGCAGAAATGATAAGAGGAATGTGCAATGTTACCATTGTAACAAGTATGGGCATTATGAGAGAGAATGTAGATAGAAGGTTGGAAAAGAAAATAGGATAACCCACTATGGTGAAGAAGAGTATGATGTTCAAAATATATTCTTATCATATAATAAGGCTAATAAGAATCTTCAAGAGATTTGGATACTTGATTTTGGTTGCTCCAATCATATGATAGAAAATGGGGAGCTTCTTTCTTCCATGGATGAGTCCTTCAAGTCCAAGATCAACTTGGAGATGACAAGGCTTTGGAGGTTGCTTCCAAAGGTGTAATGAAAGTGAACATTAAATAAGGTAAGAAATATGCTCATGATATTACACACCAAATATGAAACATAATTTGTTAAGTTTAGGTCAACTATGTGAAAAGAACTATAGGGTAGTCTTTGATGATAATAAATGCACCATCTATGATAAGAACAATAGCAATAGGATTGTTACAATAGTCCCTATGACCAGAAATAGGTTATTTCCTTTAAATTTTGGAGGTCAAGGGAGAAGCCTTGAGAATGTTGTTGTAGAAGATAAGAGTTATTTGTGGCAAATTAGATATTTTCACTTGAACTTCACTAGTTTGAAGTTATTAACTTCCCAAGATATGGTTTATGGGTTACCAAAAGTGTAAGAACATAAAAGTGTTTGTGAGGGGTGTGTAATGGGTAAGCATGTAAGGTAGAATTTTCCTAAATGGAAAGCATGGAGTGCCTCCTACCTACTACAATTGGTTCATTATGATATTTGTGGGTCTATGCAAACCAAAATCTTGGGTAACAATTCTTACTTTCTTACATGTATTGATGATTTTTCTAGAATGTGTTGGGTGTATTTTTTGAAGCATAAGGATGAAGTATTTGATTATTTCAAGGAATTTAAATATTTTTTTGAGAATAAAAGTGGCTAAATCATTAAATGTTTAAGGATAAAAAATGGTGGTGGATTCTGTTCTAATGAGTTTAAAAAATTTTGCAAGGATATTGGCATTAAAAGGTAATTCACAACTTCGTATACTCCATAGTAGAATGGAATGTCAGAAAGGAAAAATAGGATAGTTGTTGAGATGGCAAGAAGTATGTTGCAAACTAAGAGACTTACCAATATGTATTGGGCTAATGCATTCCTTATGATCTATGGTATGAAAATAAGCCCAATGTTAACCACTTCAAAGTTTTTGGTTGTTTGGGTTATACACATGTGGCTTATGAACTTAGGAAGAAGATTGATCCTAAGAGTGAAGCATGTATATTTATTGGCTAATGTGAAAATACTAAGGCCTATAGGCTTTATAACCCAAAAAATCACAAAGTGGTGGTGTCTAGAGATGCGATTTTTGATGAAGGGGGAGTATATGGTCATCAAAAAACTTTATGTTGATGATGGAAATAATGGTGGAAGTTCTTCTAATGTGCATCCCAGTTCTTCTAATGTGCAACCCGATTTAAAATCAGTCCCACCAAGTCCACCAACCAACTCTTCAGACAATCCCAAAAAAAGTTGTTCTAGTCCCTCTTCAAGTGATGATTCTCCAAACATATTTTCAGATGTTATGAAGACAAAAAGGGAAAAAAAGGCACTTCAAGTTCATCCTTCTACTCAATTTTTGGATAGCAATTTCCATAGAATACTTACTAGAATCCAATCTCAAGAAATTGACCAAGTTATTCAAAGGCTTGAGAAGATACACATGTATGGTGATGAAGATGAAGGTGAGCCAAAAGGAGATGTTAATTATGCTTTGATGACTATTGCTAATTTTGAATCTTCCTTTTATGAAGAATCTTGCACTAATGGTGTTTGGATGCAAGCAATGCAAGAGGAGATCAATTCCATTGAGAAGAATAACACTTGGGAGCTTGTAGAACTGCCCAAGGGAAAGAAACATGTGGGTTCTAAGTGGGTCTATAAGACTAAGTATAAGAGTGATGGCAACATTGAAAGATACAAGGCTAGACTTGTAGCTAAAGGATTCCCATAAAGATATGGAATTAAATTTGCTCTTGTAGCTAGACAAGAAATAGTAAGGATGGTACTTGCTTTGGCTTCCCAAAAGTAGTGGACTATACATCACTTAGATGTAAAAAGTGCCTTATTGAATGGGTACTTAGATGAGGAAGTGTATGTACAGCAACCTCAAGGTTTTGAGGTGAAAGGTAAAGAAAAACATGTCTATAGGTTGAATAAGGTATTGTATGACCTTAAACAAGAACCTAGAGCATGGTACTCTAGGATTGATGGATACTTTCAGTATATTGGATTCAAGAGAAGCAAAAAATGAACCTACCCTATACTTTAAGAAAGAAGGTAATGATAGTTTACTTTCTTGTTTGTATGTTGATAATTTAATTTATATGGGTAGTTTTTCGAAGTTGAAATATGAATTTAAGGCTTCCATGATGAGTGAGTTTGAAATGAAGGTATGGAGGTGCATAAAAGTAAGGATAAAATATTCATTTGTCAAACTAAATATACTAAGGATATGCTTAAAAAGTATGGTATGGATAGTTGCAAACTAGTCCCTACTCCCATTGCTCATGGTGAATTGCTATGCAAATATGATGGGGCTGAAAAGGTGAATGTGACCAATTATAGGAGCATTGTTGGGAGCTTGATGTTTCTCACAAATACTAGACTAGATATTGCATATGTTGTCTCACTTGTTTCTAGGTATATGAGTGAGCCATATCTCTTGCATTTGAATACTACAAAGTGAATATTATCATATGTTAAAGGTACTATTGGCTTTGACATCCATTACTATCCTATTGAAGAGATGGAGTTGGTTGGTTTTAGTAACTCATATTGGGGCAACAACTTGGATGACCAAAATTCTACATCCAACAATTATTTTTCTCTTCGATCTGGTCTGAACACTTGGAGCTCAAGGAAGTAAGGATCAGTAGCACTCTCTTCAACGGAGGTTGAATACATTGCTATCACTTCAAATAGTGCTAAAACCTTATGACTCAAGAAAGTGTTGGAGGAGATAGGTGAGAAACCAAGTGGTCCTACTACAATTTTATGTGATAATTTGAGTGCCATAAAGTTGGCAAAGAACCCTATCCACCATAGAAGATAAAATAATTTTGACATGAAGTACCATTTCATTCGTGATATGGTGGAAAATAAATTAGTTGAGTTGAGGTATTGCAACACCCATGATCAGTTGGCTGATGTTTTCACTAAAGATGTTGCTAAAGCTCAATTTATTAAACTAAGAAATATTCTTGTGATCCCTTTCAGTATCAAGGTGGAGAATGTTGGAAAATGATGCTAACATGTGTGCATTTTTGGATTAGAAGGCACAAGAGAATATGTAACCACTTTGTAATAGTTTTGTACAAGTGTAGGTGTAGGAATATTGTAGTTGTAATAGTCTTGAACTGTTACCTTGTTTATAATTACCATAAATTATTTAGGTTTGAGTTCCAAGATAGATTAATATGATTACTATTGCATTGTACAATTTTGGAGTGTGTGAAAACATGAATTGAAGGTGAAAAATCTATTTTTCCATCCTGCTACGTTTTCTTGTATGGTGCAATCTAGAATTTACAAAAATAATTGAACAACCTAATTTGGAGCTTAATATTTATTTTTGTGTTGCTTCGTTTATTGAATTTGATGCACCATTGGAAATCTCTTACAAAGCAATTTCCATCCATATATCACATACCCCATTTCACATATGTTAAGCACTTTGGTTTCACCTCTAAAAATGTTTATTAGTCTTTTCTGCCCAAATTTCAGAACGCATTGTAGATCTCATAAATTTTTCTGTAGTTGGTATTTTTCCATGAAATAAAGTTTTTTGAGAACCCATTATTGAGTAGAATTTACCCTGAAATTTTAATGGAATTATGAATACTTTTTCTTTTATTGATTTTAGTGCTCTCGAGAAAAAGTGCTGGGTCAAAAAAATTAAAATTGAAGGCTAGTGGTTAACTAAATACTCGAGAGAGGGCGGGTGAACTGATGTATTGTTGAGTGTTAATTTGTCATATTACAAATAATAACACGCAACTTAGAGTCTCGAACAAAAGACTCTTTCTTGCAAAGAAATAATTTATTTTATTTTCCTTCCTTTTATTATTTCTCCAAGCTTCTTTGTGAAACAACTTTTACGTATATAAAAATGAATTTCAATTTAATACATACAACCGATATATCCCGTAATAACTCAAATCCTACGGATAGTCGTTAACAAGGGGCCTTTGTTGATTCTCAATGAACTTTATAATCTTGACTTGTTTGATTAATCAAAAATAAACAAAAATCCTTTTGATGTTCTAATATTCACAATTTATTCTAAGGTTAACCCGTTCGTTTTATCTCTATTCAATAGTTCTGTTATTTCAATGTTAGTCTCCGACATGAAATTAAGCATATCAAGGAATAAAACAGAAACCGTTATTTTTGAGTCACTGGAAAATAATGAAGGATATTAAAATGGTTAACGATCTCCTCCCCGCAAAATCCCAAGTTAAGAGATGAAGTCCCCAAAACAACCCAACCGATCAGATCCGTACTAACACACAATCTAATCAGATCGGATGCAAGACTCTAAGGAAAAGAATATAACCGCATCATTCTACCATTCACCTATCGTAACCCATCCCATGGCGTAAACGAAATAGATACAAGACAAAATGATGCAACGGAAAGATTGACAAGAAAACAATAGTTTTGGCTTCGATCTCCTTTTGATTTTACACACAAAAGTCGTGTTACCAAAGAAAAATCCTTTATTTCAATAAATAATGCTTTTTGTTACAGTCTCCAGCCTCGTATCCATCTACATTTCTGCTATTTAACCTTTCTGTCATGCGTTCTCGGCTGTTCCATGACGCTTCGTTTCGACTCCCGGGACCCTTCGCTTCAATTCCCGCCTTTTGGTATTCTAACCTTTGCGTGCAATCGTAACGCTCGATCTCTCGCGCCAAGAATCGTTGTTATGAAACGTTACTCTGGTTCTCGTCATTTCTGCCACGTGTCCTCGTCTCCTGCACCTTTCGTAACGCTTTCCCATGGAAATCTCGATAGAATTTGCATTTGGCCTCTTCCGTTTCCTAGCCGCGATAACGCGACATGTCGCGATATCGCGACATGTTCTTGGTCCGTACGCCCGTAGTAGCTCGTTGTAGCGATATCGCTACCGACTTTGCTTTGCCTTCTTTTCAAAAAGTGGTAGCGATATCGCTACCACTTTGGTTCCGAGCCTTCCTTCGATGAAGTGGTAGCGATATCGCTACCACTTTGGTTCCGAGCCTTCCTTCGATGAAGTGGTAGCGATATCGCTACCACTTTGGTCTCGAGCCTTTGTTTTGAAAGTGGTAGCGATATCGCTACCACTTTGGTTTCACGCCTTTGCTTTGTAAAGTGGTAGCGATATCGCTACCACTTTTCTTTCAAGCCTTTGCTTCACGAAGTGGTAGCGATATCGCTACCACTTTTCTTTTGAACCTCCGCTTCGCGAAGTGGTAGCGATATCGCTACCACTTTCTTTCGAGCCTCCTCACTAAGTGGTAGCGATTCGCTACCACTTTTCTTTCGAGCCTCCGCTTCACGAAGTGGTAGCGATTCGCTACCACCTTTCTTTCGAGCCTCCGTTCATGAAGTGGTAGCGATTCGCTACCACTTTTCTTTCGAGCCTCCGCTTCACGAAAAAGTAGTGAAATGATTACCACTTTCAACCTTGTGCTTCCTCTCGGCAACTTGTAGCGAAATCGCTACCATTCTCAACTTTTCGTACGCTTCCAAAAAATGCGTCGTGATTTCAATTTTTCGCAGCGATGGAGAGACAGGTCGCGATTTCGTGACATGTCGCGATATCGCGACATGTCGCGATTTCGCGACCCTTTCAACACTTAGGCATTTTTCTTCTTTTCTTCATTTTTAGCATCCGGGTCTTTGAGATCTTCCCTAAAACCTGCAAAAACAAAGGTGGGTCCCCACTTTGGGGTGTGTTGTGGATGAACCACAACAAATGGCGACTCACTGTCAAATGCTCTTGAGCATTTTAGTAAGAACCCAACCTAACACAAATCACAAATTTGAAAACATGGGTTAGCCCATAATCAATATAACTAATGCCCAAAATCAGAAGTACATGAATTATCATAATCATCAAGTACTAGCTCGGTGTGTGCAATGAATTCCTTTCCTTATCATTTGAATTTGATCCACATTCCATCATCGGTTTTGCATGAATGCATATGCGAAATTGTGAATGATTTGTGTATCCTACCGAATATGCCATGAGAAAATGCATAGTCACTCTTGTAGTATTATGTGCAAACATTCAAGACTCGCCAAACCCTCTTAGGATCCACTAGTGAACGGTTCATTATATCCCAAAGTTGGTTATGAGTCCCTACTATCTTGAACCCATGTGCAAGTGGATGTGAAATCAGAACTTTGGGGAATCAGACTCCCAACCAACCGAGATGAGAGTTTAACCCTATCCTTACTATTCCGATTTAGAATTCTTTACCTCACTTTGAGCAAAATAACTAAACCAATTATGGAAGAAATGGTCATGCTAGTCTAACCCTCTAGACAATCGCTGGTCTTATTTTTTAGGCAAGACATGATGCCATGCATGGGCCTATCTAACCCCATAATCCAAAACTTATCTTCATTTCTTTGGACCTTGGGGATGACTACCCATCCCTTGCAGAGGACAAGTAGTACGATCCTTACAATCCAATATAAGGATGAGATGGGAAAAATTTATTTATTTTACTTCTTGGACCTTGGGGATGACTACCCATCCAGGTTAGGGACAAATAGTACGATCCTTACAACCCAAGATTTTAAATGTAAATGGAAAATATTAATCTTGTTACTTAGACCTTGGGGATGACTACCCATCCTTTGCAGAGGACAAATAGTACGATCCTTACAATCTAAGACTTAATACGAAATGAAACATAAGAGCTTTGGGGAATCAGATTCTCAACCAACCGAGATGAGAATTTATGCCCTATCCTTACTACTCCATGTGGGTCCAATCAAAGCTTTGGGGAATTAGATTCTCAACCAACCGAGATGAGAATTTAACCCTATCCTTACTACTCCGATTTTAGGCTTTAAGCTCTATGGAAGTGGTCAAAACCACTGTTTTTAGGATCATGTTGCATAATAGGATAGACATGAAAACCATTTTCGCCCAACCTTTTCCTCCAAGTTAGGTTTTGATCATTTTGCTCAAGATCCCTTTTAATGTATGAAACGTGCTTGGTCCTAGATACTTCAAGACTCGCCTCCAACCTTAGGATTTACTTAGATTTATGTTATAACATAACCCTAAGAGGATTCAACATACTCAAATGAATTGCACCTAAGATGCATATGCCACTACGGTGAAATGTATGAAAAGTGAGATGGAACATGAATGCATTATTTCTTGAATTGCAAATGAGATGATTTGTCATGCAAAACTGACTTTTTCATGCATCACAAGCTTCAAATGATCTAAATTAACTGTTTGTATTACATGTGGAGCTTTTACAACATGATTCCAATGTTTCATATTCTCCCAATCTTAGGCATGCGTTCAACATCAAGCTTTTATTCCCTTTTTTTTTTTTTTTTTTTAAGGCAATGAAAAGGAAATCAAAGGAACACCACCGCCTAAATGTCCAACCTGCACACAAACGCAAAAACCCAACATTAATACAAGAAAAACCTGAAATAAAAAAATGAATACATACTAACATATCAAATCCGCACATCAAGAAACTAAATTACAGGATTGACACAAAACTAGATATCTCCTGAAACACACACTTAAGTATCAAATCTGCACACAAAGAAACAGATCACAACATTAATACAAAGCTTAGACATGTCAAAAAAAAAAATAATACACACCTAAACATGAAAAATGAAAGCAAGAAATTACAACGTTATTACATATAATACAAAGCCCAACTACCTCATGCTTGAAAGTAATGCTTCAAGTGCAACCCATTGATAGGTAGTGCCAAATCCTTTCCATCCAAGGTTTTTAGTCTAAAACTATTTTCCCCTAGGATCTCTGAAATCTGGTAGGGACCTAACCAAAGGTAATCAAATTTATCATGTTCCCCCTTCTTCTCATGTCTTTTGTCCCATAACAAAGACTAAATCTGAAATTTTAAACGCCTTGGCCTTAGACCTTTTGTCAAACCATATTTTTACAATGTCTTGGTGTTTACTAAAATGAAGCATAGCTTCATCCCTTTTTTCATCCAAGCGCATTAATTGCGTTAGTCTAGACTCAAGTTTATCATTAGTTCCAAAATAATCTTTCATGAAGTGCAGCGTTTGTAATCTGAGATTTGCAGGAAAAATGGGATCTTGTCCATAAACCAGATGGTAAGGAGATGTCCCTATTGCTTCTTTGACTCTGATTCTGTCAGCCCAAAGGGCCAACTTAAGCTTATTGTGCCAGTCCCACGGATTCCTTTCCAACAATTTTTTTATGACAACCAACGTATTCTTATTGGATGACTCAGCCAATCCGTTACCTTGAGGGTAATAATTGGAGGAGAACTTTAAACTCACGCTGTTATCAAATGCCCAATTAGCAAACTCTAGAGAGGAAAAGGCCGAACCATTATCACTTACGATGGAGTTAGGCATCCCGAATCTAGTGACAATGTTATCTTCTAAAAATTTAATGACCACCTCTGCAGTAGCATTCTTTGTGGGGATAGCTTCGGTCCATCTCGTGCAATAATCCGTAGCCATCGTAATATATTTGTGAGCATCGGATGAATTGGGGCTGATAATCCCAATAAAATCCAGGCCCCATTGCACGAAAGGTCTGGACTCGATTACGGACCGTAAAGGCATGGAAGCGTTTCTGTCTCTATTGGCTGTAGTTTGACATATGTGACATGACCTCACATGAGAATGGGCATCCTTGAATAGTTGAGGCCAATAATAACCGGCTCTGAGGATTTGATGGGCTATGGCATTAGCAGACCCATGCCCTGTCCCATGTTTACCATGAAACTCTTCGAGTATTCGCACTGCCTCCTCTTGATCAACGCAACGAAGGTAAATACCTTCATGGTTCTTTCTGTATAATGTGCCATATCTAACTAGAAAATTAGCAGACTTCAAACGCAAGGCTCTGCGCTGAGTAGCATTCAAAAATGATGGACACCTACCATTTAGTAGATAGTACACCACATCTGCATACCACTCCTCCTTGGTTACATCAGCGACTTCATAATGTTGACAAGGAATTGCGAGATCCTCGTTCTCGCGATTGCCTTAGCTAACCCTTGCCCCCGCACTATCTTCATCGATTGAATCTCCAGATCAAATTCCTGCAAAGTTGAAACCCACTTACCACGCTTCTCACCTAATTCATTCTGAACGAACATGGCTTTGACAAGCAGGATCCGGGACGATAGCAAAGACCCTACTGTGGACTATGTAGTGCCTCGAATTTTTTTACAGTCTTAACCAACGCATACATTTGCTTGTCTAGGGTAGAATATCTCAGCTTCGCATCTTTGAGAGGACTACTCAAGAAAGCAATGGGATTTTCAATGCTGCCTTCACTCTTCTGAGTTAAAACACTCGCAAAGGAGTGATCTGAAGCAAATGTGTAGATATAGAAAGGCTTCATATAATCGGGACTCACCAAAACCGGGGCTTTAGAAATCGCATCCTTGATATTATCAAAAGCCTCTATCCTTTCATCTCATCCAAATGATCCTCGGACCTCTTTCTTTAGCATGTCGTTCAAAGGTCTTGCTATCTCCGCAAAATCTGCGATAAATTTTTCGACAAAATTGATCTTTCCGAAAAATGATCTCAACCCCTTCTTGCTATTGGGACGAGGAATTTGCTCGTATGGCTTCTATTCTCTCATGGTCAATGGAAATTCCATCCTTAGATATTATATGCCCCAACAGCTTTTCCTTCTCGTTACCCCGAAGATGCACTTCTTTGGGTTGAGAGATATACCATGTTCCCTGCATCTTTGAAAGACTTTCTTAAGATCCCTGACATGGTTTTCCCTGTTCTTAGAAAATACAGGAATGTCATCGACGTAAACAATGATGCACTTACCAATAAGCCCTTTAAAAGCAAAATCCATAGCTCACTGGAAAGTGGCACCTGCGTTCAATAGTCCGAAGGGCATTCTCCTGTATGCAAAGGTGCCCCATTTTGTCGTAAAATGCGTCTTCATCCTATCACTAGGATGGATAAGGACCTGATTATATCCCGAATAACCATCCAGGAATGACATCATCTCCGACCCGTTTACCTTTTGGAGTATTTCATCGATGGTGGGTAACGGGTAGTTGTCCTTTTGGGATGCCTTATTGAGATTTCTGAAATCAATGCACAACCTTATTTCTCCACTCTTTTTCCTCACAGGGACTAGGTTAGCAACCCACGTGGAATGCCTAACGGGAAAGATGATCTTAGCTTCTAATAGCCGCTTCACCTCTTTCTCTATCAAGGGTTCTAATAATGGATTAACTCGCCTTTGTCTTTGCCTCGAAGGGCTTGGACTCGGCTTCAAGTGGAATCGTGTGCATTATGACATTCTGATCATAGGTTTTCAACTCCTTATAACTCCAAGCAATGCAATCTATGTATTCTTTTAATGCATTTGCTATGGAATCCTTCTCCTGCTTGGTACATGCTTTTGCTATGAATACCTCCTGAGGATTTTCTGCACTTCCAATGTTAACCAAATCACATGCCTCTCCAGGAGATGGAACCCTTTTACCTTTTCTTGGTTTGCATCCGATATCAAAGATTTTTTCTAATGAAGCTATCTCATCAGGCATCCTGTTGTTTTTTACAGGATTTTTATCTTTCGAAACTACCTCCTCTACGTCCCTTTCTTCTTCATCTATGTACTGCTTTTCAAATATACCAGAATTAGTGACAAAATGAAATATGTGCCTGTCACTATCAAATACTTGGAAGTTCGTAACATTATCCGGCATCGAGGGACAAGGGACCAACTCTATAGAGAACTTCTTGCATTTCTTATGGTCCACCGGCTTCAACATACTCGCCGCTACAGCTAGGGAGTCTCGCGTACGATTGCCCTTTCTCGAGATCGTAGAAATGTTAAAGGCATCAAACTCATCTATTAAATCTCCGACCCTAGTTCGGTAAAGCCCGAGCCGCCCGTCCTTGCATATGTATTGTCCCCTCACTTGTTTCACCACCAGCTCCGAATCACCAAGGACTTTGATATATTTAATTTTCTTCCGAATGGCCACTCGTAGTCCAAGAATCAAAGCCTCATATTCTGCCATATTGTTGGTGGCAGGGAACTGTAGTCTGTATGCAGCGAATATAGGCTCCTGGTCCGAACATGACAATTCAACACCGGCTCCTGCTCCTTGTCTGGACCTCGGATCCATCAAATCTTAAGGTCCAAATGTCTTGATGTCCTTCAGTAAAGTTGCACCCAATCCTTTCATCATGGGTATTTTCGAGTGCTTCTATGTCCAAACAGTATGCTCCCAACTCAGCTTCAATGTACTGGATCTCGTTCGGCTTGTTGTAATCTGTGATCATCTCTTTGAGTCGGGGTTCACTGTCAATTCGAATTTGATTGGCCACTCCCCTCCAAGGCAGCCACATGTGTGAAGAGTCTGTCACAATGTAACCGTTTAGGTTCTTACTCCAATCTCTTCCCAATACCATGCCATATTTGATAGGAATATCGAGCACCAATATGTCTATGCGCCTGTTGAACTCCGGGTTCTCGAATTGACTTGAATATGCACATCACCCAGCCTCTCCTACCGCCTCCATGGTTGACTCCGTCCAACCGCACCACCCCGCTCCTAGAAGGCTTTGGTGTAAGTCCCAATATTTTACAGATTTCTAAGGGCATGATAGTAGCCGAGGCCCCCGAGTCTATTAAACAATTGTGCAAGTTTTTACCTGCAATTCTAATGGTTACCAAAAAGGGAGGTATATCTCGTTTTTCTTTTTGTACAACCACTTGGGACTCAAAGACTTTTAGCTTCATGAACTTGTGCAGATGGATTTAATCCTTTTGGTGAACTCACTTCTTGGCCTAATAATCGGGCCATGTCATACATCGATACATTGGCCCTATTCTTCTTCATATCTTCCACCAAATCGTAAGTGAGCTTTTCTCGGATTTGGCAAGTTTTGCATCATCTTAGACTTTTCGACCTTCGATGGAGGAGGGGGATTGACATCTCCTTTAGGGTCGGGAGGGAGTAATTGATTATTAGGAGGAGCAGAGGAAGTTTTGGGCTCTTTAGAACTCCTAGTGTAATATTTGTGATTTGCTTTCCCAAAACGTTTGTTTGCATGAACTTCCAAAGCTTCTTCATCTTCGCTTCCAAAAAATTCTACATCCTCCTCTTCTTCACTTTCATGGGAATGTATGACCTCCGTTAGCATAGACTCCGGTTTCACGTGGCCACAGTGCGGGCAATCATTATCACAAGATCCTGCATCTCCACGCCTCTCCGAAATGTCTACTCGGTTGGCAACGGGATTGGGTACCCGCCCGTTGTTAGGCCGCGTGTTATACATTCCTTTTCCTCTATGGTTGTGAGGTCGGTTATGTCCCATGGCTTGATCAACTTTTTTATTGACATTCCCCATCGTAACCAACAGCTTGGCCAACGTTTCTTTCATATTTTCTATGGCAGCTTCGGACCCTTGTGGTTGAGGCACTGCAATTGCAGGTCCAGTTGTGTTGGCTGCATTAGCCACCTCTGGACTGGGTACAATGGCTTGGGTTTGGGCAGGTGGATTCCATCCCGGATTCCCATTTTGAATGGCTTGAGTTTGGGCAGGTGGATTCCATCCTGGATTCCCATTTTGAATGGCTTGAGTTTGGGTATTCCATCATTCCCATTTTGAATGGCTTATTTGGGGTGGATTCCATCCCGGATTCACACTTTGAATGGGAGTGATTGTTGGATAAGTCGCTGAGCTTGGCATGTTAATTGGAGCAAACCCCGACATGGTCAACAGATTATTGCCCATACCGAACCCATGCAAACCCATCGAGTTATTTTGAATCAAACTCTGTGTTTGAACAACGGCATTCGGATAACCTGACAATGGCGTAACTTGGGTGGGTGTTTGGAAGTTGTTCAACATCGGAGCCTCGTGGTGCTACTACCCGGTTCATCATGGCAAATTGGTCGTATGGGCCATATTGTCCCATCCCAGTCAATTGAGACAATCCTGCGCCTGGCAGGTTCATCTGTTGTTCGAGAGTCATTGTTTCCGCATAAGCCAAAGGAAGGGTTGTAACCTGAGGGTTCCTTCTATTCAACAAATATGTCAAAGGATCTAAGGCTCCGAAGTATAGCTGCAAGGCAATTGCATGGTCTACCGCAAAGTGACGAGTCACATTCGTATATAGCTTTTGAAATCTCCGATTGAACGTTCGAATGGGTTCATTGGTTTGTCTTTTGCAAGATACGAAGAAATTGTATGTCATGGAGGGATCTACTAACCGTCCGAATTGACCTATGAACGCAGCTTCTAGCCGGGCCCATGAAGTTATGGACCCCGCCGGCAAATTTCGATACCATTCGTTAGCAATGTGGTCTAGACTAGCATGGAAAACTCGACAGGCAACATCCTCGTGAGTAACCCCCCGCCTAAACATGTAATCTTTATAGATTTGGACATGATCTTCTGCCGTTGTTGGACCATCATGAATGAATTTGGGTAATCCCCTTTCAATGTTTCTAGGCAAGTCGTGGACTCGCCCAGGAATATCTAAAGGGGAACTCTGAGCACCATACCAAAGGGCAGGTGGCTGTTGTTGTTGTTGTTGTTGGGCCATGTTATTCAAAGGTGTCAACCCTGTGGGAACAATTGGAACTCCCGGAACTCGTGGAGACAGATACAACTGGTGTTACTATCCCACTTGAACTTAAGGGTTCATGCCCACTAGAGGTACTTGAGTCCAAAGAAATCCCTAACTCAAGTATACCGGGTGGTATTTCAACTTCTAATGTTTTGTTTTTCGGCCTCCTAGCAAGTGGGAGAAAGGCTTTGGAAGATAGTTTCCCCCGTGGTTTTAGACCTAGTAGCAATGTACTCAAAGTTGGGCCACCTTGGAAACTCTAGGACTCTAAAAGATTTCTCAACTCGCCGCCGGATAAAATGTCTAAATGTTACACCCGCAAGCACAATAGGTGGAAACAAAACTACCCACGTTAATTGTTAGAACAAATCAAAATTGCAAAGCAATACATAAGGCCCTCCTTCTAGCGCCAAAATGTTGAGTGTTAATTTGTCATATTACAAATAATAACACGCAACTTAGAGTCTCGAACAAAAGACTCTTTCTTGCAAAGAAATAATTTATTTTATTTTCCTTCCTTTTATTATTTCTCCAAGCTTCTTTGTGAAACAACTTTTACGTATATAAAAATGAATTTCAATTTAATACATACAACCGATATATCCTGAATAACTCAAATCCCGTAGATAGTCGTTAACAAGGGGCCTTTGTTGATTCTCAATGAACTTTATAATCTTGACTTGTTTGATTAATCAAAAATAAACAAAAATCCTTTTGATGTTCTAATATTCACAATTTATTCTAAGGTTAACCCGTTCGTTTTATCTCTATTCAATAGTTCTCGTTATTTCAATGTTAGTCTCTCGACATGAAATTAAGCATATCAAGGAATAAAACAGAAACCGTTATTTTTGAGTCACCTGGAAAATAATGAAGGATATTAAAATGGTTAACGATCTCCTCCCCGCAAAATCCCAAGTTAAGAGATGAAGTCCCCAAAACAACCCAACCGATCAGATCCGTACTAACACACAATCTAATCAGATCGGATGCAAGACTCTAAGGAAAAGAATATAACCGCATCATTCTACCATTCACCTATCGTAACCCATCCCATGGCGTAAACGAAATAGATACAAGACAAAATGATGCAACGGAAAGATTGACAAGAAAACAATAGTTTTGGCTTTGATCTCATTTTGATTTTACACACAAAAGTCGTGTTACCAAAGAAAAATACTTTATTTCAATAAATAATGCTTTTTGTTACAGTCTCTAGCCTTGTATCCATCTACATTTCTGCTATTTAACCTTTCTGTCGCACGTTCTCGGCTGCTCCATGACGCTTCGTTTCGACTCCCGGGACCCTTCGCTTCAATTCCCGCCTTTTGGTATTCTAACCTTTGCGTGCAATCGTAACGCTCGATCTGTGGCCAGTAACGGTTGTTATGAAACGTTACTCTGGTTCTGTCATTTCTGCCACGTGTCTTGCGTCTCCTGCACCTTTCGTAACGCTTTCCCATGGAAATCTCGACAGAATTTGCATTTGGCCTCTTCCGTTTCCTAGCCGCGATAACACGACATGTCACGATATCGCGACATGTTCTTGGTCCGTACGCCCATAGTAGCTCGTTGTAGCGATATCGCTACCGACTTTGCTTTGCCTTCTTTTCAAAAAAGTGGTAGCGATATCGCTACCACTTTGGTTCCGAGCCTTCCTTCGATGAAGTGGTAGCGATATCGCTACCACTTTGGTTCCGAGCCTTCCTTCGATGAAGTGGTAGCGATATCGCTACCACTTTGGTCTCGAGCCTTTGTTTCGCAAAGTGGTAGCGATATCGCTACCACCTTGCTTTCGAGCCTTTGCTTTGCAAAGTGGTAGCGATATCGCTACCACTCTTCTTTCACGCCTTTGCTTCACTAAGTGGTAGCGATATCGCTACCACTTTTTTTGAGCCTCCTTCACGAAGTGGTAGCGATTCGCTACCACTTTTCTTTTGAGCCTCCACTTCACGAAGTGGTAGCGATTCGCTACCACTTTTCTTTCGAGCCTCCGGTTCACGAAGTGGTAGCGATTCGCTACCACCTTTCTTTCGAGCCTCCGTTCACGAAGTGGTAGCGATTCGCTACCACTTTTCTTTCGAGCCTCCGCTTCACGAAAAAGTAGTGAAATGATTACCACTTTCAACCTTGTGCTTCCTCTCGGCAACTTGTAGCGAAATCGCTACCATTCTCAACTTTTCGTACGCTTCCAAAAACGCGTCGCGATTTCGCAACACCCCTTTTTTTTTTGTCGACACGTCGCGATTTCGCGACAGATTTCAATTTTTCGCAGCGATGGAGAGACAGGTCGCGATTTCGCGACCCTTTCAACACTTAGGCATTTTTCTTCTTTTCTTCATTTTTAGCATCCGGGTCTTTGAGATCTTCCCTAAAACCTGCAAAAACAAAGGTGGGTCCCCACTTTGGGGTGTGTTGTGGATGAACCACAACAAGTATAAGATCTCTTTTTACTTTCTCTATTTAACTTTAACTTCACAAAGCAATGAACCAATAGCAATATCAAAGCAATGCATAAAGCAACACACAATGAGACACCAATTTTAACGTGGTTCACCCAACATGGGCTACATCCACAAAAATTTTCTCTAAAAAGCTTTCTCAAAGTCCTTTGGGAATCCTTCCCAATTACAATGTTTATGAGCCTCAGCCCAAAGGAGAAACCTTCCCCTACTCAAGTATTTATGAGCCTCTGAGCAAAGGAGAATCCTTACCCTCCTCATGAATTTATGAGCCTCCTGCCTAAAGGAGAATCCTTCCCCTCAACTCTGGAAATGATACTTCAGAATATCACCTACCTCTTATTCCGCTAGCATGTGGAACTCCTTTCCACATAAGACCTCCTATCCTTAATGCTCAACCTCAAGAGACCTCTGTCCTCAATGATCACCTCCACAACAACTCATTAACCTGTACTAAACACAGTCATTTGGTCCAGCATAAGTCTTCCTCACTCTGTCAGATCTATCCCAAGCTCAACTCATAAAGCTTGAACAAATCAATCTCTGCTGCACACAAGCCTTCTCAAAGACTTGTCAAAACTATCCTCAGGTTCTTCTCAAAGAACCACTTCAACTCTGTCGTCAAGTACTCTGCTAGGACCTGTCTAAATCAGATCACAAGTCCTCTCTAGAACTTGTCCAAATCAGCTCATAAGTCCTCACTAGAACCTGTCCAAATCAGCTCACAAGTCCTCACTAGAACCTGTCCAAATCAGCTCACAAGTCCTCACTAGAACCTGTCCAAATCAGCTCACAAGTCCTCACTAGAACCTGTCCAAATCAGCTTACAAGTTCATCAAGAAAAACTTGCTTAACATGAACCCACAAAGAGAATTGTTAGAGACCCAATGTGATTCATCAACCTCATAGAAGCATAAAGAGAATTGTTAGAGACTCAATATGTTCTATACTTAACTCCCAATCTCAATCTCAAATCTCATAGAAACATAAAGAGAATTGTTAGAGACTCAATATGTTCTATACTTAACTCCCAATCTCAATCTCAACTCAATATCAATCTCAAAAGAATAATATAGATGTAGTATGTTTTTCTCAAGAACATGAAACACAACCCAACAATTGCCAACCATGCAATATCTCATATAACAATGATACTCATGTTCTTTCCACAACCAATATCTTTTCTCAACCAATTAAGGCTTCAACAACAATTTTCATAGACAAGGTTTAACCAAAATCATTCAACTCAACATTAACCTTGAAGCATTCAACCAATCACTACATGAAAAGGAAACTAGTAGACATCCTTTTACCTCCAAAGATATTTGAACAAAACAACCACCAACATAAATCACAAATGCAAAGAATAACTTGCTCAAATCAATCTCAATGGAGTAAGCCCAAATCATGTATCAAGTAAAGCATTAAATTGATCAAAACAACCTCTATGGAAGCAACTCAACCATCAATCTCAAAATAGCCAACTAAGGGTTTCACCAACTCAAAGCAAGTAGAAAGACTTACTAACATAAACCCTAGTGCAAAAATGTTTCACCAACTCATCAATGATTTTAATGCATAAACAATCTTCAATATCCAGAAAATGGGATTTACACCAACAAGAATACCTAGTAGACAACCTTTTCACTCCAAACTCAATTTCAAAAAATACACCATCAACAATATACATGGAAGAAGTTGCTCATACCTTTGTTTGAGGAAGAAGAGAATAGTTCTTCAACCTGTTACCAACACCACCCTCAACTTTGCCACCAAGTTAGGGTTAGAGCATAAAAGTAACCACAAAAATATTTATTCCATAAAACACCTTATGACTCCAATCCTTAGAAGTCAACTACCAAAAATATAAAGCATACAAACAATATATCCTTTTACACCTTATTTCTCCAAATTAATTAAACCATGCTCAAGGAATAATAGCTTCTAAGAAAATCTCACTCACAATGAAGCCAAAAATCTCAACCACACACTATCAACCTTATATCTCCAAAGAAGCATTTAACCTTGTTGTGGCTGCTCCACAACACACCCCAAAATTGGGGACCCACCTTTTTTTGCATGTGTTCCAAGAAGGCCGAAGTGGCCCATAGGCTAAAGATCAAGGAAAAAAGCAAAATATCACAAAAGAGAAAAAGTGTCGCGATATCGCGACATGTTGCTCCATCGCGGCCAAAAATGAAAAAGTGTCGCGATATCGCGACATGTTGCTCCATCACGGCCAAAAATGAAAAAGTGTCGCGATATCGCGACATGTTGCTCCATCGCGGGAAAAAGAAAAAGTGTCACGATATCGCGACATGTTGCTCCATCGCGGCCAAAAATGAAAAAGTGTCGCGATATCGCGACATGTTGCTCCATCACGGCCAAAAATGAAAAAGTATCATGACATGTTGCTCCATCACGGCTAAAAAGAAAAAGTGTCACGATATCGCGACATGTTGCTCCATCGCGGCTAAAAATAAAAAGTGTCGCGATATCGCGACATGTTGCTCCATCGCGGCTAAAAATAAAAAGTGTCGCGATATCGCGACATGTTGCTCCATCATGGCTAAAGTGAAAAAGTGTCGCGATATCGCTACATGTTGCTCCATCGTGGCCAAACGAGGAAAGAAAGAATCAGAGGAGAAAAGTGTCGCGATATCACGACATGTTGCAGTTTTGCGACCGTACAAGAAAAAGTGTCGCGATATCGTGACATGTTGCATTTTCGTGACCGTACAGAAAAAGTGTCGCGATATCGCGACATGTTGCATTTTCGTGACCGTACAGGAAAAAGTGTCGCGATATCGCGACATGTTGCATTTTTGCGATTCAAAATGGGCAGAAAAGCAGAGAAAGAAAAAGTGTCGCGATATCGCGACATGTTACATTTTCGCGGCTAAAAGCAACAAAATACGAAAGGGGCCAAAAGTGTCATGATATCGTGACATGTTACATTTTCACGATTCAGAAGGGGCAGCCAAACAGAGAAGAGGCAAGAAGTGTCGCGATATCGCGACATGTTCCAGTTTCGCCAAGGTAACGGACCTGCATAGTGACGTGGACATAAGGACAAAATCTAATGAATAAGACAAAGCGTTACATAATCATTTAAGATGGTCGTTACACACGGAGGGAAATGGACGCAAGCCTATGTGGAGAAAACGCAGCAAAGGGCCACAAAATGGAAACCGAAGCACACGCATGCAGGGAAGGTGAAACGAGCAGTGCAGGGAAGGTGAAACGAACAACCATCGAAAAATAAATGAACCGTCATGGAAGGAGAAACAATTCTTTCGGATAGTTTAAATACGCCATTCAAAGAGGCCAAAAAGGGGGCAAAATTGTTCAGAGAAGATTGCAGTAATGAAGGCAAGGCCTTAGCACTGGGTTTCTCTAGATATTTTCTTCCACATTGGACTGGTTTTTCTTCTTCATGGACATGGGTCAGAAACCGCTGTGAGCAGAGTTGCAGAGCTGAAGGCGATAGGCCATTCTGGGCCTGCTTAGGAGCGTTTTCCTTCATTTGTTCTGGTTTTGATAAACTGGAAGCTTCTGTTGTTGTAAACTGACATATCTTTAATACAAAAATTACAGAGAGTTGCATCTCATTGGCAAGAAAGAAGGAGTTATTCTCTGCATGCAAGATTTAATGTTTATTTTTCCCCTTTCAGGATTTTTAGGCTTATAGGTGAAGTTTAATGCAAGTTCTCTTGGTTGCTTCATGCGAATGTCTAAATCTGAAAACCATAGTTAAAACCCCGTAAACCAGCACCTAGCTTATCTGGATTGTGCGAGTTTTGCAGGTTCAATAGGTTAGGTTGTATGCGAGAAAACCTCATTATCTTCGGTTTTGTCAAATAGGATCGTAGCACTCTGAATGTACTTTAGTTTTAGTTTCTTTGTATTTTATTTTCACTTCTTTTATTTTCTGCATTTTTATTTCACAGGAAATTTAATTTTGTTTTAATTATAGTCATTCAAATAAAAAACTTGAAAATCTACCGAAATCGAAAATAAAATAATTTCATCATTAAGATTAATTCACATTGAGTTCATTCTGATTAAATGAACAATCATTACAATTTCAAAATAAAATAAACCACAGTGCCCCTTGTTTACAGTTACTTGCAACCACTAAGGTGTTCCGAGCATTCGAACTGAACATTATTATTCATACAAAATGCTAACATAGCGGAGACCTTGGAGAAATTGTTTATTAAATTTCTTTGCAAGAGAGGATTTGGAACTCGAATCCTATCGGAGAGTGTGTTTTCACAATCGGGTGAAAATACCACTCAACAGATTGGCGCTAGAAGGAGGGCTGGATGGGTTTATTTTAGTGAGATTTAAAATTTTTGTATATTTCATGCCCTACTGATTGTTATCTTTAGTCTTCTAACACCACTCAATAGATTGGCGCTAGAAGGAGGGCCTGAATTGGTTTATTTCAGTGTGATTTAAGTGCTACAGGGATGTCAATTTTGAATATTTCATGCCCTATTGGTTATTATTTTTAGCCCCCTTTTAACAATACAACTTTGTACTATTAAAAGGAGGACATGAATTGCTATGCACTTTCCTAACGCTTTGATTGTTCATACAGGAATAATGTGATTTGATTTGATTTAAAAAAAAAAAAAATTTTGGGTATTAAAGTTATATTCTTTAAGATTCACTAATGGCTATGTTTACACCGTGGATGACAGGTAGCCCATTGAACATACCGGGAGTTCAACATTATTTTCCCATTGGTTTTGAGAGATGTCTTCCTCGATTTTTGTCTAATGGGACAAATACTGTAGAAGAACATATTCAAGCATTCAAATTTGGTGTGAATCACTTAACAAGTTGGTATGATGATGTTGCTTGTAAAATGTTCCCTTACACCTTGGACAAAGTGGCATATGATTGGTTTACAAGTCTACCTTTAGGGTCTATCACTTCTTGGGCTCAACTAGAGGCAACATTTCTTAATCAATTCAACAAAAAGCAAGTTGACCCAATCCGCATGTATGAGCAGTTTTTCACTATTAAAAAAGGACCAAGTGAAAATGTGAAGTCATTCTCTGAAAGGTTCTTTGGATTATACACTCAATTAGTGACATTTTATGCTCTTTCAGAAGAAGTGGCTCTCCAAATATACGTCAATGCTCTTGACCCACTCACTTCCACATATTTGCGAGGGATGCCTCAAATCACATCTTTGTCACAAGCCTATACTCAAGCAATGGCAATTGAGCAACAATTAAGTTGTCAATATTATGGTGTGGGTTTTGGATCATATAATTTTCAATCATTTAATACCTCCCTTACCCACCCAATGATTTATCCACCTCAACCAAGTTCAAGTGTGAATCAATTTCAGAATCAACAATCATTCCCAAGCTTCAATCAATTTCAAAATCCTCAACCTACTATGCAAGATCAACCATATTTCTTAAGTATGAATCAACTTCAAAATACTCATCTTGATTCAAAAGATGTTTCTAAAATCAATTTCAATGATTTTCATAAGAATATGATTTTAGGCAAGGGAGGAGTACTAGATCCAACTAGTATTGAAACATGTGATAGATTGGAAACCCTTGACTCACCAAAAGATGAATTCTATGAGGATGAATCTATTTCGGATGACACATTGGATGACATTGTTGAAAGTAATGGCCCAAAAAATTCACACCTTCCAAATTATGTTAAACGTGAATCATGGGTTACACATGTGGATTATGATAGCCTTATCAATTTGAATACAAGCAATAACCCAATTTTGGAAGTAATTGAACCATCTAAGGAAGGTGAAGATAAATTTGATGAGAAACATGTTGATGAATTAAAAGATGATGAAGAAATAGTTGAGCATCACAATTTGATTTTGAAAGATGATCATTATGATTCTTGGGAAGAGTATGCTCACTCCAAACCTTCTGATGAATTTTGTGTGCCTATTGATATACAGGATAATACAATTGCCTTTTCATATGAGGATATTACAAGTCTTGTACAATCTGAGAATGTTTTGGAAGAAGGGTTGGAATCTCATCAAAGGTTGGAGAAGGATAATGATTCTACTACCATGGATAAAGAAGGAGAATCAATTGATTTTGTTCCCCTTGAGGGGCAAGAAATCAAAAATCTTGATCCACCTATTGTTTCTACAATGTCTATGCCATCTCAAAATGATGAAATTACAAAACCTAAGTGGTGTGGGTTTGATACTATTGATGATCCTAATGAAAATGTGGATTTCGAGGCAACTCAAGACATTGATCACGGAAAGGTGTCACGCGACACATATCTTGAAAAACTAGGCTCTTGTTTTGAAAAGGATGGACGCATGTTTGATTGGGTGCCTAACTTTGGTGTTTTTGAACAGGTGTTGGATGATGAAGAAGACAATGAGAAAAAAGAAAAGGCTACTAACACTCATCAAGTTATGGTAAATTTTAATCATGATGGGTTGAGTATGGATGACAAGGTGAAATCTTTACCGTTGGTAGTAGCTACAAAAATTTTAAGTGATAGGTTACATGGTGTCCCTTTGGATGCTAATATCATTAATGAGGAAATGTCAAATTTTGTTGATGCTTGTCAAGTTTTAAATGATTTTCATTGCTTTAAAATCTTGAAAAATGATTTGAAGTCAAGACTTTTAGAAATAGGCTTTTGTTTGCAACATCTCATATTTGAAAAGGAAGGCCTAATTTTAAATCATGAATCGAATTATGAAATGGATATTTTCAAGAATAGACAAGATAAAATTGAATATCATTTATTGTCTAATCATTTTAGTAATTTGACGCTCGCCTATGAGAATACTAATGGAATTAAATCTAATTGGTGGGGTGAGCAAGGTAAGTTAAAAGTTGTCGCATGGTGCGGTCTAATCTTGTGTTGGTTGGATTCCTACAAAACTTGGCATGCGTATCACATCATATATCTTTTAAAGAGTTCTAATCATGTTTGGGATCCAGGAAAATAATAGTCCAAGCTTTGCATCATCTTGTACTATATTGTATATAGATTTTGGTTTTCGGTTTTGGTTTGTGTTTTCAAGTTTCATTTTTGGGATTGCTTTTTAGGTTTGGATTTAAGTTTTGTGTGTTGGTCCTCTGGACATGTTTGGTTTGTCTATAAAAAAAAAAAAGAGAATAAATTGAGATGTCAACTTATGCCTAAGATCAGGAGAATATGAAACATTGGAATTGTGTTGTAGAAAGCTCCACAAGTAACACAAACATTTTAAATAATATCGTTTGAAACTTGTGATGCATGAAGTTGTCAGTTTTACAAATTATGGCAATACTCCATCCGCAATTCAGAAAAGCAATGCATTCATATTACATCCCACTTTCCATATACATGCCATCTTAGTTGCATATGCATTTCAAATACAATCATTAAAAATGTGTCAAATCCTCTTAGGGTTATTCTATAACATAAAAAAAAAAGAGAAAAAATCCTAAGGTTGGGAACTGATGCCCGAACTATCTTAAACCAAGCACATTCTATGCACATTAAAAAATATCTTGAGCAAAATGATCAAAACCATACTTGGAAGAAAGGTCAGGCGAAAGGAGCATTCCGTGTCTATCCTATCATGCAACATAATCCTTAAAATAGTGGTTTTTACCACTTCCATCAAGCTTAAAGCCTAAAACTAGAGTAGTAAGGATAGGGTTAAATCCTCATCGAACTTAGGTTGAGGATCCAACTCCCCAAAGCTCTGATTTGACCTACATGGAGTAGTAAGGATAGGGCATAATTCTCATCTCGCTTAGGTTGAGAATCCGATTCCCCAAAGCTTCATTTTTTTTCCCATTTCATCATAAGTATTGGATTGGAAGGATCGTACTACATATCCCCTGCAAAGGATGGGTAGTCATCCCAAAGGTCCAAGAAACAAAAATTAATTAATATTTCCTATTTCATCTTAATATTGGATTGGAAGGATCGTACTACATGTCCCTCGCAAGGATGGGTAGTCATCCCAAAGGTCCAATAAAAAAAAAAAAAATGATTGAATGAAGCTAAAATCATGGATTATGGGGTTAATCTCCATCGGGGCTATAGACGCCTGACCGGCAGTGGAGTATGCTCATGCGTGGCAGCATGTCTTGTCTAAAAGCAAGACCACTGACTGCTCAAATGGATAGACTAGCTTGACAATTTCATCCATAACTGGTTAAATCATTTTGCTCAAAGTGAGGTAATGAATTCCGGATCGAGTAGTAAGGATAGGGTTAAATTCCCATCTCGCTTAGGTTGGGAGTCTGATTCCCCAAAGCTCTGATTTCACTTTCACTTGCACATGGGTTCAAGATAGTAGTGACTCATAACCAACTTTGGGATCTAATAAATCAATTCATTATACATATAGTTGATCCTAAGAGGGTTTGATAATTTTAAAATGTTTGTATATGATATTAAAAGGTTTAAAGCTTTTATAAAGCAGATAGTTATATCTCTAGCCCATTTATTAGGTTGCTCAAATCTTTCACAACCTCACATATGCATTCATGTAAAGCTGACAATGGAATGTGGATCAATTTCAAACAATAAAAATGGAACACATTGCACACACCGAGCTGATACTTAATGATTCTGATGATTCATGTATTTCTGATCTATTGGCATTTGTTTATATTTCTTATGTGCTAACGCCTATTTTCGAGTTTGTATACTTCCAGGTTAGGTTCTCACCAAAATGCTCAGGAGCATTTGACAACAGAGTCGCCATTTGTTGTGGTCGCTCCACAACACACCCCAAAATTGGGGACCCACCTTTTTTTGCATGCTTTCCAAGAAGACCGAAGTGGCCCATAGGCTAAAGATCAAGGAAAAAAAGCAAAATATCACAAAGAGGAAAAGTGTCGCGATATCGCGACATGTTGCTCCATCACGACAGAAAATGAAAAAGTGTCGCGATATCGCGACATGTTGCTCCATCGCGGCCAAAAATGAAAAAGTGTCACGATATCGCGACATGTTGCTCCATCGCGGCCAAAAATGAAAAGGTGTCGCGATATCGCGACATGTTGCTCCAACGCGGCCAGAAAAAGAAAAAGTGTCGCGATATCGCGACATGTTTCTCCATCGCGGCCAAAAATGAAAAAGTGTCGCGATATCGCGACATGTTGCTCCATCGCGGCCAAAAATGAAAAAGTGTCGCGATATCGCGACATGTTGCTCCATTGCGGCTAGAATGAAAAAGTGTCGCGATATCACATGTTGCTCCATCGCGGCTAAAAATAAAAAGTGTCGCGATATCGCGACATGTTGCTCCATCGCGACTAAAAATAAAAAGTGTCGCGATATCGCGACATGTTGCTCCATCGCGGCTAAAAATAAAAAGTGTCGCGATATCGCGACATGTTGCTCCATCGTGGCTAAAGTGAAAAAGTGTCGCGATATCGCTACATGTTGCTCCATCGCGGCCAAACGAGGAAAGAAAGAATCAGAGGAGAAAAGTGTCGCGATATCGCGACATGTTGCATTTTCATGACCGTACAGGAAAAGTGTCGCGATATCGCGACATGTTGCATTTTCACGACCGTACAGAAAAAAGTGTCACGATATCGCGACATGTTGCATTTTCGTGACCGTACAGGAAAAAGTGTCGCGATATCGCGACATGTTGCATTTTCATGATTCAAAATGGGCAGACAAGCAGAGAAAGAAAAAGTGTCACGATATCGCGACATGTTACATTTTCGTGGCTAAAAGCAACAAAATACGGAAGGGGCCAAAAGTGTGGATACGGACAGTCCATTGCAAGAGAACAAAAGAGAGCAAGAGGCAAAAGTGTCACGATATCGCGACATGTTCCATTTTCGCCAAGGTAACGGACCTACATAGTGACGTGGACATAAGGAAAAAATCTAATGAATAAGACAAAGCGTTACATGATCATTTAAGATGACCGTTACACACGGAGGGAAATGAACGCAAGCCTATGTGGAGAAAATGCAGCAAAGGGCCACAAAATGGAAACCGAAGCACACGCATGCAGGGAAGGTGAAACGAACAGTGCAAGGAAGGTGAAACGAACAGCCATCGAAAAAGAAACGAACCGTCATGGAAGGAGAAACAATTCTTTCAAAAAGTTTAAATACGCCATTCAAAGAGGTCAAAAAGGGGGCAGAACTGTTCAGAGAAGATTGCGTTAATGAAGGCAAGGCCTTAGCACTAGGGTTTCTCTGGATATTTTCTTCCACATTGGACTAGTTTTTCTTCTTCATGGACATGGGTCGAAAACCGCTGTGAGCAGAGTTGCAGAGCTGAAGGCGATAGGCCATTCTAGGCCTGCTTAGGAGCATTTTCCTTCATTTGTTCTGGTTTTGATAAACTGGAAGCTTCTGTTGTTATAAACTGACATATCTTTAATACAAAAATTCTAGAGAGTTGCATCTCATTGGCAAGAAAGGAGTTATTCTCTGCATGCAAGATTTAATGTTTATTTTTCCCCTTTCAGATTTTTAGGCTTATAGGTGAAGTTTAATGCAAGTTCTCTTGGTTGCTTCATGCGAATGTCTAAATATGAAAAACCATAGTTAAAACCCCAGAAACCAGCACCTAGCTTATCTAGATTGTGCGAGTTTTGCAGGTTCAATAGGTTAGGTTGTATGCGTGAAAACCTCATTATCTTCGGTTTTGTCAAATAGGATCGTAGCACTCTGAATGTACTTTAGTTTTAGTTTCTTTGTATTTTATTTTCACTTCTTTTATTTTTTGCATTTTTATTTCACAGGAAATTTAATTTTGTTTTAATTACAGTCATTCAAATAAACAATTGAAAATCTACCGAAATCAAAAATAAAATAATTTCATCATTAAGATTAATTCACATTGAGTTCATTCTGATTAAATGAACAATCATTACAATTTCAAAATAAAATAAACCACAGTGCCCCTTGTTTATAGTTACTTGCAACCACTAAGGTGTTCCGAGCATTCGAACTGAACATTATTATTCATACAAAATGCTAACATAGTGGAGACCTTGGAGAAATTGTTTATTAAATTTCTTTGCAAGAGAGGATTTGGAACTCGAATCCTATCGGAGAGTGTGTTTTCACAATCGGGTGAAAACACCACTCAAAAAACCTTAAAAATAATTTTAAATAAATCTGCCCAACCACTTCTTCTTTAACAAAAATGCAGATTTTATTTAAAAAACCTTACCAAAAATATGCTTCCGAAAATCACGGGTCAACAATGCCTCCGAAAAAATTGAAGTGCAAAAACTCTTCTCATACTCCATGGTGGGAGTCGAATGCTTGACCTCCCTTCAAGCGCCTTTGTAGAACAGTCGTTGCCACTAGGCCAACGACGCTAGCTTGAAGGCTAGCAAGAGTCTCCTTCTCCTTAACCCTTTGGCGGTGGATAAACGTGGTGAAAAAAATGATAGTCGTAGCTTTTACTTCCCAACCTTTTCGCAATTCAAATTTATTTTAACACCATTGCTTTGGACTATAGGTTATGGCTTATATAGCCAAACTTCCATGCTATGCACGACGTCGACGGGAGGATAATTTTAACTTTTCGAATTAATATTATTTTGGCGCATTCAAAAAAACTTTAGGGTTTAAGAAACCCTTTTGATTATTTAAAAAATAATCAAAGGTCTTTTAGACCTTAGACCTTAGATGGAGAACCCATTAAATTATTAAAATAATTTAATCACTAAATCAAATAAATAATTAATTAAAAAAATCTTTAAAATGTTTTATTAATTAAGTTATTTACTTAATAAGTGTCTCCAAAGATTTGCATTAAGCTGAGAGTGGTTTTGAGAAAAACCCTTAATGCATCCACCTAGTTTTAATAAAAACCCTTAAACTTGCCATGGTTTTGATAAAAACCTTTTCATCTGCCACATGGAATCTCTCCAGAATCTTCTAGAAAATATTCTTTGGAATATTCAACCTTTGAAGCCAATAAATCCTCTTGACATTAATGCCAGTTCCTTTTGACATCAATGACAACTCATAGACAAGAAGCTAGGATCTCAAACCCAAAATTGCCAACAATCTCCCCCTTTGTCATTGATGGCAAACCATGCTTCTCAAAAACACTGAAACTCAAAACTATTGTATAGAAATCAGATCCCCCTAACTTGAGGCTCTCCCCCTTACTCATATCTCTTCCCCTTTGTCATCAATGGCAAAGGGTCACCTTTGGGGCTTGGGACTAAGAATGAGCCTCTTAGCTTAGTCCCTCCCCCACATCTTGTTGAGGTGATTGATTTCGAGGTGGGATTAAAACTCCCATTAGGCACTGATCTTCATTAGTGTCTATAGCTGCCTTACCATGTCTTCTCTTGTTCTCCTTGTCCATATTCCTGTTCTTATTCATGTCACTGTTGCTGTTCTTGTTATCATTCCTGTTCTTATCCATGTCTTGATTCTTGTGCCTGTTCATACCCATGTTACCATTCTTGTACCTTGGAAATTTAGCTCTACACTGTCTAGCTATGTGACCTTCATTGTTGCACTTATAACAACTAATAATGTTATTTCTTTGAGGCATACCTAATCTTTGAATCCATATGTTCTGACCAACCCTGATCCTGTTATTAGCCTTGCAATAAATAGCCTTGTGCCCAAACTATTTACAAAAGTAGCAATACCCTTGAAATAAATTACCACCTCTGAATCTGTCATTTACCTTCCTCACTTAAGTCATGCAATGTGAAGCCATGTGACCAAACTTGTGACAAGAAAAACATCTGCCATTAAATTTTCCTTGATTTGACCTCTTAGGTCTTGTAAACTTTCTCCCCTTTTTCTAATTCTTTTTTTTTTATTTTGTGCATCTATCACTCAAGGACTCTTTTTATGAAGTACTTTCCTCATCAGAACTCTCTTCCTTTTAGAATCTCTTACTAGATTCCCCAACCTATTCCATGTGTTTCTTACCAAAACCAAGACCTGTTTTATCTGTTGTCCTTATTTGATATTTGATGATTGACTTTACCTTTTTGGTGCTATCTTCAAATCTGTAAAGCTTCTACTTGTACTCTTTAGTTTCCTCTTTCAAGGAAGTCACTTTCTGTTCCAACTATCTACACTCAAGAACCTTAGACTCTAACTTATCCTTAAGTTTTTGTGTATTAGCTATAGATAAGTCAAGACTTTCTATAAGCTCATCTATCTCAATACAACATTCATCCAATTTATCATTGAGTCTAGCATTCTTCTTTCTTTCCTTTTTCAAAGCACTAAGAGCACTAACAAGTTCAGCTTCAAGATCTACTTCACCATCCTCTATAACTTCCTCTATTTGTTTGCCTTTTGAAACATCAATGACTTTTTCAGATTTCTTATCACTAGAGGTGCTACCCTTTTCTAAAGCCATACAAAGATCTTCCTCACAATTTTCTGAAGCATCCTCATACATAGTATAACTAGAAATCAATCCATAATTTGTGCAATAATCCTCAAGATGTCCAAAATTTCCACATCTAAAACATTTCATAAGGACAAATCTATGTTTATTTTCTTCTTCTTTTTCTATTAGGAACATCTCATTTCCAACATCACTTGAAGAACTTTCACTATCACTACTAGAACACTTACTTGTCTTGTCTAGGTAGAAACATTTATTGTGTTTATGAGAGTACCTCTTTCCTTGATTTCTTTTCTCATATTTATTCTTCCTTTGATGCCTATGCCTTTCAGAATCCTTGCTCTTATAATCCTGGTTATCTTCATCACTTTCATCCTTGGCAGTAGTACAATTAGTAGCATAATGACCAAACTTTCCACAATTGAAACACGACATATTTCATACCTTTGTGCTTTCTTGAGAACTTGCCCTTCTTGCTATAATATGCCTCTTCATCACTAGAAGAATCATCAATATCTTGAAGCTCTTTACCCTTGGATTTCTTGGTAGCCTTGAAAGCTGCCTCCTTATAAACATCAACCTTCACTTGAGTTCTCAACTCAAATACTGCAAGTATACTATGAAGCTCATCCTTTTTCAACTTATCCAAATCCTTAGCTTCCTCAATAGTAGAAATATTTTCACTAAATCTATTTGGAAGAGACCTCAAAATCTTATCACAAATATTATTTTCAGCAAGCTCAAGACCTAGTTCCTTCATAGAGTTAACAATCTCATCCATACGAAGCATATAGTCACTAATATTTTTTTCATCATTCATCTTGAGTTGTTTAAACATACCTTTGAATTGTCTCAACTTGGCATTTCGAACATTTGCATCACCTATATGAACCACCTTCAACTGTTTCCACATTTCATTAGTTGTCTTGCAGTGAATCACCTTGGTAAGATCTACCTTCTATAAACCCTTTAGGATTGCATTCATTGCCTTTGAATTGCTATGATGTATGAGCCTCTATTCCTTAGTATAAGGACCATGCTCAAGAATGGTATACTAATCATAAATCACTTCCCAAACTTCATTTCCAAGATACATAAGATGAACCTTCATCCTAGCACTCCAAAGCCCAAAATCTGCCCCATCAAGAATAGGTGCTGCATTACCACTTGTAGATTCCATTGTGTTATTTAGAATAATATCCTTCAAGCTATTAAAATTTTTGAAGGAACCTACTCTGATACCAATTGAAGAACACAAGCTTATACTGAGAGGGGGGGTGAACAGTATAAGACCTCTTTTTACTTTCTCTATTTAAATTCAACTTCGCAAAGAAATGAACCAATAGCAATATCAAAGTAATGCATAAAGCAACACACAATGAGACACCAATTTTAACGTGGTTCACCCAACATGGGCTACATCCACAAAACTTTTCTCTAAAAAGATTTCTCAAAGTTCTTTGGGAATCCTTCCCAATTACAATGTTTATGAGCCTCAGCCCAAAGGAGAAACCTTCCCCTACTCAAGTATTTATGAGCCTCTACCCAAAGGAGAATCCTTCCCCTCCTCATGAATTTATGAGCCTCCTGCCCAAAGGAAAATCCTTCTCGTCAGCTCTGGAAATGATACTTTAAAATATCACCTACCTCTTATTCCACTAGCACGTGGAAATCCTTTCCATAAAAGACCTCCTGTCCTCAATGCTCAACCTCAAGAGACCTCTATCCTCACTGATCACCTCCATAGTAACTCATCAACCTGTACTAAACACAGTCAGTCAGTCCAAAGACAAGTCTTCCTCACTCTGTCATATCTGTCCCAAGATCAACTCATAAAGCTTGAACAAATCAATCTCTGCTGCACACAAGCCTTCTCAAAGACTTGTCAAAACTATCCTCGGTTCTTCTCAAAGAACCACTTCAACTCTGTCCTCAAGTCCTCTCGCTAGGACCTATCCAAATCAGCTCACAAGTCCTCCCTAGAACTTGTCCAAATCAGCTCACAAGTCCTCACTAGAACTTGTCCAAATCAGCTCACAAGTCCTCACTAGAACCTCGTCCAAATTAGCTCACAAGTCCTCACTAGAACCTGTCCAAATCAGCTCACAAGTCTTCACTAGAACCTGTCCAAATCAGCTCACAAGTTCATCAAGAAAAACTTGCTTAGCATGAACCCACAAAGAGAATTTTTAGAGACCCAATGTGATTCATCAACCTCATAGAAGCATAAAGAGAATTGTTAGAGACTCAATATGTTCTATACTTAACTACCAATATCAATCTCAAATATCATAGAAACATAAAGAGAATTGTTAGAGACTCAATATGTTCTATACTTAACTCCCAATATCAATATCAAATCAATCTCAATCTCAAAAAATAAGATAGATGTAGTATGTTTTTCTCAAGAACATGAAACACAACCCAACAATTGCCAACCATGCAATATATCATATAACAATGATACTCATGTTCTTTCCACAACCAATATCTTTTCTCAACCAATTAGGGCTTCAAAAACAATGCTCATAGACAAGGTTTAACCAACATCATTCAACTCAACATTAACCTTGAAGCATTCAACCAATCACTACATGAAAAGGAAACTAGTAGACATCCTTTTCCCTCCAAAGATATTTGAACAAAACAACCACCAACATAAATCACAAATGCAAAGAATAACTTGCTCAAATCAATCTCAATGGAGTAAGCCCAAATCATGTATCAAGTAAAGCATTAACTTGATCAAAACAACCTCTATGGAAGCAACTCAACCATCAATCTCAAAACAGCCAACTAAGGGTTTCACCAACTCAAAGCAAGTAGCAAGACTTACTAACATAAACCCTAGTGCAAAATTGCTTCCTCTTCCTCAACCAGAATTATGCATTCACCCAAAAAACTCATCAATGATTTTAATGCATAAACAATCTTCAATATCCAGAAAATGGGATTTACACCAACAAGAATACCTAGTAGACAACCTTTTCACTCCAAACTCAATTTCAGAAAATACACCATCAACAATATACATGGAATAAGTTGCCCATACCTTTGTTTGAGGAAGAAGAGAATAGTTCTTCAACCTGTTACCAACACCACCCTCAACTTTGCCACCAAGTTAGGGTTAGATCATAAAAGTAACCACAAAAATATTTATTCCATAAAACACCTTATGACTCCAATCCTTAGAATTCAACTACCAAAAATATAAAGCATACAAACAATATATCCTTTTACACCTTATTTCTCCAAATTAATTAAACCATGCTCAAGGAATGATAGCTTCTAAGCAAATCTCACTCAACAATCAAGCCAAAAATCTCAACCACACACTATCAACCTTATATCTCCAAAGAAGCATTTAACCTTAAAAATAATTTTAAATAATTCTGCCTAACCACTTCTTCTTTAACAAAAATGCAGATTTTATTTAAAAAACCTTACCAAAAATATGATTTCAAAAATCGTGGGTCAACAGTGCCTCCGAAAAAATCAGAGCACAAAAAATCTTCTCATAGTCCACGGCGGGAGTCAAACGCTTGACCTCCCTTCAAGCGCCTTCACAGAACAGTCATTGCCACTAGGCCAACGGTGCTAGCTTGAAGGCTAGCAAGGGTATCCTTCTCCTTAACCCTTTGGTGGCGGATAAACGTGGCAAAAAAAATGATAGTCGTAGCTTTTACTTCCCAACCTTTTCGCAATTCAAATTTCTTTAACACCATTGCTTTGGACTATAGGTTATGGCTTATATAGCCAAACTTCCATGCTATGCACGACGTCGGTGGGAATATAATTCAAACTTTTAGAATTAATATTATTTTGGCGCCTTCGAAAAAACTTTAGGGTTTATGAAACCATTTTGATTATTTAAAAAATAATCAAAGGTCTTTTAGACCTTAGACCTTAGGTGGAGAACCCATTAAATTATTAAAATAATTTAATCACTAAATCAAATAAGTAATTAATTAAAAAAACCTTTAAAATGTTTTATTAATTAACTTATTTAATTAATAAGTTTCTCCAGCCTTTGCATTAAGCCGAGAGTGGTTTTGAGAAAAACCCTTAATGCATCAACCTAGTTTTAATAAAAACCCTTAAACATGCCATGGTTTTGATAGAAACCTTTTCATCTGCCACATGGAATATCTCTAAAATCTTCTAGAAAATATTCTTTGGAATATTCAACCTTTGAAGCCAATAAATCCTCTTGACATTAATGCCAGTTCCTTTTGACATCAATGACAACTCATAGACAAGAAGCTAGGATCTCAAACCCAAAATTGCCAACACAAATATCACATCCTCCTCATTAAAGAGCAAAAATATTAGTTTTGAGATAATAATCCCCTTTTTTAAATTTAACATTATCACATTTTTCTTTGTAAGACAAAGTCCCTATATTTTCCACCATAACCTCAATGGAATTCCATGTGTGTATATAACAATTGGTCTACTTTGGGGGACTACAGGGGACTTCCCTCAGAATTCCTTTTCTACTTCCCTGCTTCCCCCTTCCTTGGTCCCTGGTCCTATCCTAGTTCCTTGGAACTTTCGTGGACCTTCCATCTTGGTTGTATGGTTTGGCAAATGATCTCCTTGGGATGAGAGGTCACTTATCCATTTTTTTGCCCCCTTCCATTCTTGTTTGAAGGGTTGTTTTGTGTGCCTCCCATTTTGGATGTCCCTTGGACCTTCCCTGGGATTTTTGGGTTGTTTCAAGGATCCTTTTCCCTAGTTATCTTAGTGTGTCCTAGGATTTTTTAGGTTTCTACTTGGTACTGGTATTTAGAGGTTCTCCAAGTGTGGTTTTTTGTGGCTATGGGAGAGTTGCTTCATGATCTATTTTGCACAACATATTTTTGGTCAGGGAAGGGACCATGTGCTTTTTCCTATGACTCTAATATTTGGGTTCATGGATGTGGGCTCGATAGATTCTCAGTATTTTTTGTGACTTTAGGAGGAGCCTGTACATTGATTGCTATTGTGATCATGTTGGTATTCCTCATCTGGTTCCCTAAAGTTATTCATTGGTGGTGCTAAAGGTTTTCTAGGGTTCTTTATGCATATTTTTGGTTTGGAAAGACCTGTGCTTAACACCTACAACTGTTTCACCCTATGTCTCCTTTCTTTTGGGTTCCCTAGGAACTTCCCCACCTCTTTCCCATGTCTTGTTGTTCTATGTATGATTCTTCTTCTTCTTCTATTGGCATCTTCGTAGCTACCTCATTATAAGGGGATTTTGTGGCCTGTGGAGATCCCCAGCTTGTTGTTCTAAAATTTCAGGCCTGTGCTATCCCAACTCCCTAGCACTTCCCTAGTCCTTCCTTATTGGTTGGATGGTGTTGCAGATGATCTCCTTGGTGTGGGAGGTCACTAATCCATTTTGTTTTCCCTTTCCATGCCTTCTGGTGGGGTTCTTTTAGGTGCATTTGTTATGGGACATCCCTGGGATCTGATCCATCTTGTTGTTCTGGGTGTTTTTTTGTAATGTAGTTTTGGTTTTCTGGTGTTTCCTTTTTGGATTCTGGTTTTTCCCCTATGTGGGACTATGCATTTTTGTTTTTTTCCTTCTTTGGAGGGTTTCTTATTTTTCTCTCTAATGGGTTGTTCAAATTTGTGTCTAGGTGGGAGTGTTCAAACTTTAAAAATTCCCTCTTTTTCCTTTTCCAGCTTAGTGGGCTATTCAAATTTGTGGTTGGTCGGGACGTTCTTTTTCCCACTTCAAGCACATTTTTTTTTCACGATTTTCCTGATGGTTTTCCTTAAGCCTTTCCTTAGGCTTTTCCTAGGTTATTTCCTCTAGCCTTTCTGGTGACCTTTTCTGTGGCCTTTCTTGTGGTCTACTGACCTATTGTAATAAGGTTTAGGGGCCCTTTCAAAACTCCTTTTAATGATATTTTTGGTCTATTTGGAAATTCAAGGATCAATAAAGTTGTGTGTGCTTCTTAAATCGATAAGGATTGTAATACATTGGCATTTGAAAAACCCAAAACTTTCATGGTTTATCAAGTAGTAATACCTACAAAAGCATGGACAAACATTTCTAGTTGTGGTTCATAAATTTCATCCTCATTTTGAGGTGGTTCTTCTACTGGTTCTGCTTCATTCTCAATTTGTTCACTATTGATTTGATCTTCAACATCTATTAGAAACAACTTATTTTGGGCACACCGATGCCCTCGAATATATTTTTCATCACAATTGTAGCACAAACCTTGGGCATGTTGAGCATCCATTTCTTTGGTAATCAGTGTTTGTGGGAAATATTTTTTTTTGGAAACTTAGGAGGAAAGGAGGGTTTAGTTTATAGGAATTTAGATGTACTCCTTTGATTTGAGAATTTTTCTTTGACCAACCATGTCAATCTTATGGCCTGCATTATTATTTGAATTTTGAACATATTAAGCTTGGCTTGGATATTATATTTCAAACCACTAATGAAATAACTCATAAATACCCTTTATTCAACCCTTTGGTTCTATTAGCTAGTTTTTCAAATTGGATCTATTAGTCTAGAACTATAGAGGTTTGTCTCAAATTGGTTAGTGCTCCTTGAAAATTATCATACTCACTTGGACCAACGTGAGTGAGTAATTGGGAATAAAAAACTTCCCAAGAGGGGTCATAAACTATGTTGTAACCATTGGTACCACTATAATGCTTCAAATTCAAAGTTAAAAGAGGCCATAGTAATCAATACATATTTAGGGATATTATGAAGTTTAAAAAACTGATTTGCATGACATAACCACCCATCTACATCCTTGTCATTGAACTTATAAAAGTCCAATTTGGGCATCTTAAAGGGAGTATATTTATCAAAAAAAATTTGAAGGTCTTCCTTATCCTTATATATACCTTTCCCATGACTAGGAGGTTCAATATCATGATGCTCAAATACCTTTGGGCCATCCTTAATTTTTTTCTCAATCTCTAAAAAGAGGTCTTCGAATTTGGTTGTGTTTTAGAGATAGTCACCTCTCAATTGTTGCACATCATCCTATACATGATGCACCACATTGAGAAGTATGCCAAGTTGAGAGGTTATTTTATCTAGGGAGTGGGTCTATTCAATCTCTTTTTGGTGTCCACGAGTACCTCTAGTCATTTTGATGTGTTTTGACCAACTCTGATTGACTTACTAAAAATAGAAGTGTGATTTAAGGAGTTACTATTTATAGTAAGGAGACTAAAAAAGTTCTTGGGTGATATATATCAAAATGATAAGCTCAAAATATGGTCACAATGAGCTATGTATCCCAACATTGATTTTGGACACCCCAAACTTTTTTTTATTGTTGTTTTCATGAGTCTACTGGCATGGTCAAGTTTTTCTCTAGAGGTTGGATTCAAAAGTTATATTTTGTGTCAACCGACTATGCCCTATTTATTCTAACTATTGACCAGTTCTAACATTGTACTATCACATGTATTATGAATATTGAAATTTTTCTATGGTGCTCTATACAAACATTATCTTCTATTTATCACTAACAATTTTGTAATGATTGATTATTACAAACAACTGTTACCACCAAATGACAATCTTGACCTAATTGTTACTAAAATAAGACACTTGCAGACTCTTCATTGACTATTTCTATTTGGTTCCCTAAATATTTTCTTTGTGCATGCAATTTTTTTCATGATAGGAAAGTCTCCTCCATATGCTTAATTTTTGTAGAGAAATTTGTGGTTGCAGGATTAACATAGACCATTATTTTTGTTTGTAGGTGGAAAGAACCAAGTATTCTAAGCCAAGGAGTATGCAATACCCATAGACCCTCTATTATACCATAGTGAAAAATAATAGTGCTCAGACCAATATTTTAGGCCACTATTCAAGGAGTATTCCACACACCCTTGAGCACACTACCTACCTCTCTGATAGCATTTGAGGATTTTTTTTTTAATGTTGTGTCTAATGTACTATGGATAATACAAGTCCAAATATATTCCTAGGGATAAAGGTTTGTTTAATCCTAAGTGGTATCTTGAAATACCTGAAGATACATGGGAGCTCAATTTTGTACGTGGGTATTGTCTGAGGCTTGGGTATTGGAGCCTGATCACCCCTAACTTCACTAGATGCTTTATGGGTTATCTAGATAAGCCAATAAGGACATCTCCTCAATGATATTTTAATATCATTTATATATGGTTTCTAACCTACACAACTACTACAAAAAAAATAAAGGATTTGTATTTTTGTTGATTATTTTAAGATAAAGGACATAAAAAATAGAAAACATAGGAAAATTATACCTAAAAATTGAAATGGATGGACAAGAACTATTGTAGTTGCAATAGAAATAATCCCTAGAAAGTGATCTAATACCATTTATTAGGAACCTACTATTAAAAATAAACTCACTCACACAAATACTATAAATAAAATAGAAATTCATAAAATAATAGAATATCATAATGCAGAAAGTAAATGCAGAATTAAATAACCTCACAACAACACAGAATCATAGGCCTCTTCAAAATATCAACCTCCTTCAATACTTTCATTAATTTACAAAAATATACATTTGTTCATGGATCGATGTCTTTTAAAGATACACTTCATGCAACCCTAACCCTAAACTCAAGATTTGGCTTACATGCAAAATGCCACTCAAGCTAGAATCTTATACCAAATAGCAGTTACATTCTTGATAATGGTTACATGAAATGAATCCACTTGTCTAGGTGCCTTGATTTCCACATACCACTATAAAATATTATAAAATAACATTATAAAGGGATCCCCACATTGGAAGTGGTTCATTACAATAATCAAATGAGAATTACAAAATGGTGTTAGGATGGGGTCCTAACAATATTGCCTTGTGGGCATATCATACTAGTGTATGAAATCCTACAAAAGTGATAACTTATGCTTTATTTTATGGCATGAAAGTATTTTTTCCTTTCAAACTTGAAATCCCCTCACTAAGAGTCCTATTACAAGACTTTTTGATCAGATATAAGAATGACATGGGTTGTTTGAAACAATTAGATATTTTAGAAGAGAAGCACATAGATACCCTAGAACATCTGAGAACATACCACAATAGACTTTGGAATGCCTATCATAAGAAAATATACCCAATATCTTTTGAGATTGAGGACCTAGTCCTCAAAGAAAACCAAAATAATACAAATGCCAAAGATGAGTTCAAAGAAAAATTTGAGTCCAACTGGCTAGGGCCTTTATCATAATTAATAAATTTGGCTATGGAGCCTACTACCTAGCCACATCAGATGATAAAGAGCATAAATAACTAATAAACACCATGCAATTTAAAATGTATTATACAAAAATATTGCATGACATGCTTTCTCATATGATTATTTGATTACATAGTAGTCCAAAACAATATACATCCAAAAGCATTACCCCATTTGCATGATTTCTTGGTTTTCTTTATTATACCATAGATTCAAGAGGATTTTGTGTTGATGCAAATAACAAACCTATCCATTAAAAAACTCAGTTTCATTACATTCATATAGAAAAAATCATGTTGAGCATTCCTCCAAGTCCAGCATTTTTGTCTTTTTTCTCTTATCATACTTTTGTCTATATCACTTTTCTTATTTATCACATTTCTTCTATTGTTATCCCTCTCTTGAGTGATGTATGACATGATAATCCATATCCCTAGCCTTACTCCTTTCTTCTATCCCAAGATACACATCACATTCTCATCACTTTATGCCAACCTCATTTTCAATAAAGTCTACCATGTTTCAAATTCTTGTGATTATTTAACAAAACCTTTTGGGATACTACTTCTTCTCTACTGATGTATTGCAATCTAACAATTCTTTGTAATTATATCATATATCAAAGGAGTATTCTAGTATCTTAGCATGGTCTATCAAATGTATCATGACATCCATTCATAAAATTCATCAAACACTACTTGTTTGGAAAACCACCTTGATAGAGAAGCCTTATTCATCCAATATATTGTGGGCCTATAATTATTTGTAAGCCTCACTAGACACTGGATGAATATGATCCTCTTTCTTGTTTTTTTAACCATACAAGCATGCAATAAAATATAAATTATAATCTCAAGTGTTGCTTGTTTGGAAAACCATTCAGGTTGAGATGCCTTATTTATCTAATATCTAGTGGACCTACAATTATTTGTAAGCCTCACAAGAAATTGGATGAATAGGGCTCTCTTTATCATTTGGTTTACCATACAAGTATGCAATAAAATACAAATTATAATTTCATCAAAATGCTACCTATCTAACAAACCATGTGGGCCATAAGGATTTGTTTATACAATATCTCATAAGCCTATAATTCTTTGTGAGCCTTCAAGTCCAAAAATTTGTTTGTATTTCTCCTCTTGGCTGGTAAGACTCACAAAGATTTTGTGAGATTTTTTCCCTTGCTTGGTTTATTAAACAAGTATACAAGAAAATAAAAATCATAATCTCAAAAGCCATTTCTTGAATAAACCATTTGGGCTACAAGGCTATGTTAATCTAATATCTTGTAGGCTTACAATTACTTGTAAGATTCACTAGGCATTGGATTAATAGATCTTTGTTCCTTGCCTATTTTATTAAATAAGCATGCAATAAAATATGAATCCTAACATCCATGTGATAGCAAAAATATGGCTTTAAGTGCCCATTAAGATGAGTAGATATTTTATATCCATTTATGCAATTTCTCATATACCAATTAATGGATGGAGGACATCATCATAATTGGCATAAAAAGTAACCTTTCCTATCACAATCATCCTAATTTTACTTATGTATTTGTGATATCTTCGGTTGTTCACATCCTATGTCTCACGTACATACAATTTTTGTATATGCATCAAACAAGGGATGGGCATAGCCAACAAGTATTATTGATATAATAAGAAAATCAGGATATCATCACCTCATTAGCTTATACTATTCTCAAACAATATTTCATATCACCACATGGAATCAAATTCTTCAGTCAAAATATTTTTCAATCTGTAAATTGAGAATCAAACAATCAAACGATCAAGCTTTATCAAAAAAATATCCTCACTGACTTGTAGACCCTTAGGAAACATTGGGATTTAATGATCAACAAATTGCATACCTATAATGGTTGATGAGTGTACCAATTAGTACATCACTAAATCTCTATGCTTCCTAAAGGTCTATAAATCAACATGGGGATATTTTCCTTGTACTTATGACAAATTTTTAGGCTAAATGTCATGCTACTACATGGACCTTTAAGAAAAGACAATTCCTTTTACCCATGTTTTATGCATAAACAATTTTTTGTATATACATCAAGAAAAGGTGAAGGCCTTCATATTTCCTTGAATTATCTATATGATAACATTACACTCAACCTATAAATTTATTATTATATACAAGTCTTATATCTCTCAACATATTAGATATATCTTTAGTTTCTAGGTTAGTTTATCACGTATTTGTAAACCTTTATGTGTGTCTTATGCAAGAGACTTGTGGACTTGAATGCCCTATATGATACATTAAATATTCAAGAAACGTGTGTGTTATGCAAGATATATATGGACTTGAATGTCCTATCTGATACATTAAATATTCAAGAAATAATCATCAAGCAATCATAAAATCTTTCATCTCTATAACTAGAAGCATAGGTCAATGTACCCTTTAAGTAGACTTCCCTATCATATTTACTCATGCTACATACTTATGATTATATTGTGGATACAATGGTCAAGAAAATATGATTCCCTAAGTTGTTATTGTTGGTACCTTCAATAATGCTCTACTCACACAAATATTAATTTTATTCACACATTAGAGGGGGCAATAGGTCTTAAGTCCAGTTTGTCATAAACAAGTAAACCTTTGCATATACATAAAGTAATGTAATTATTGACCCTTTTTACCCTTTCTCATATGTCAAGAGACCTAAGCCACTATCACTATATCATATTCAAAAATATATTTTTCTCATCAAATTGGGGGTAACCTACTCTAAAAATTGTGACATTCGCTCTCAAATGTAAATTTAGAAAACATCTTATTTATACCACTATACATACTCATGCATTTTACTTCATACTTAGAGGACACCTATTGGGATAAACATATATAATCATTTCTCTCTCCTAATTTTGTAAAAATCCTTCGGGCATGCCTCTCAAAGCATGCATAAAATCCTTTGGGTATGCCTATCAAAGTATTCATAAACTTATTTGGGTACACCTCTCAAAATGTACATAAAATATTTTGGGTATGCCTCTCAAAGAATACATAAAATCCTTTGGGTTTGCCTCTCAAAGCATGCATAATATCCTTCGGGTATGCCTATCAAAGAATGCATAAAAATTTCAACAAGGAATATAGAAAGGAAATATTAATCATCATATTCAACCATAACCAAAGATGCATGAGAGAAGATAAGAACAATCTTTGAATTAAAGAATCAAAATTAAACCATATTTCTCTAAAGTCAATTCCATTGTTTAGATATTAAATGTGGAGAGAAAATAGATTAATTCATGAGAAGAATAGTTGAGTTGAAAGCATAATTACAAGCATTAGGAACTCAAGTATCTTATGAAACATTAGTTCCAAGTATATTGATATATTTACCATCAAAGTACAATGTTTTCATGACAACATTAAATATCACTACACAAACACCAATCTTTGAAAATCTAGTTAACCTACATAAAAAATTAGAGGCCTCACATACAATAAATGAAGAAAAAAAATTACTTCTTATTAATCAAACAAGAAAACAACCATTTAGAAGAGGCATTGAGACCTCGATAGTGCTTCCAATAGAGAAAAAATTATCAAGGATATTAGAATCAGAGAAATGATTATCAAAGAAATACTTTTCATGAACAAAGTATGTGTGAATATTATGGTCAAAACAAACACATTGTGACGGAATGTTGGATTAATCCATTAAAATTTGGATCCCCTTCATGAGATATGAACCAACAACAAGATAGGTCATCTTTTGAAAAGAAAAATTAAAACTGGAGAAAGGCATAGCAAACCAATATTTTTGAACAGAATCAAGTGAAAAAAGAAGAATACAAGGAATAAGAAGAAGAAGAAGAATAAGAAGAAGTGTTTTCTCACAATATTAGCTTAGGCAACACAAACATTATTGGTACGACTCTAAACCATCCAAACATATGATAGATTGACAAACTTAGATCCAAATAAATCATTCAAATTATTTTACAAGAAATATTGCATCAACTAATAACTACAAGCTAAGGAATCAACATGGTGGTACACTACCAATATATATGGGAAATTGTTATAAATAAAAGTTGTGGGATACATCTAAGGCCAAGAAGTTCACTGCATTCTACAATGAAGATGGTATGCTAAAAATTAATTCCTTTTTTTACTTATTTTTCTAAGTATGAAGAAAAACATTTGTAGGATAAATTACCTATTATGAAAAAATATTTAAAGAAGCATGGCAGAGCTTGCAAATTATTATTGAAAGAGTATTATTGATTTTTACAAATAAAATAAGAGATCCACACATCTTTATTAAAGCCTAGGGTTTCATACAATTCTTGTCAAGACGTGTACCAACACTACACACAATCAAGACATGAAATGGCAAGATGCATTGTGACACTATCAAGATTGAAAACATAATATAGTATAAAGGGATATATATTATAAAATATCAACAACTATTGTGCCCCAATGGTTCAAATTTTAAGAGTATAAAATGCTGGACAAGTTACTGCATTCTTGTTCAAGGAAAAACTATGATAGTTATGAGACTAGTCAAAGGGCTAAAACAAGTATGCAATATTGCTAAAGATTGCATTCAAAATATATATACCATTTATCATATCAAATAATTTATGATAAAATAACTTGTATCAAACCTTGGATTTGATCTCAATGAAAGAAATGAAAAGTAGATAAAGGTAAAGCAATAGAATAAGTCATACACAACCTTCTTACCATCACATGAGTGATAAAATTTAATGACTAATAAATTCAATGTTCAACACTGGATGCATGGTAGAACATATTTCACTTAAAGACATTGAAGAAAATATATAATTTATGAATTGAAACTATAATTATTGAATGATTAGTTTTATAGCAAAACTATTTTTGGAGTGCATGATCGATGGAACTCGACACTCCTATGTATCATATTAGTAAGTCTACATTAAGATAATAATTTCTTCCTCAAATCTATAGATTCTAGCATCACCCTAGAAATTATTTTTTGGTCATAAGCTAAAAATAGAGTTTTTATTATGATGTAATAAGGGGGTTATATTATGATTTATTACATCATATCCCATGTGAGAATTCAAGCGGTATAACAACCCCTCACAAATTATATGCATGTAGTATACAAAGGAAGTTACAAGTTTGATTATGTCTAAATTAGGCATTCTATGTATTTAAATACCTATTACTCCTATAATAGTATAATTGAAGATTAAGTTCTAATAATCCTAACATTTTGAACTATAAGCCAACATGCTACTCTTTAAATGATCCCAATCTTTTCAAAGAAGATTGTACAAAATCCATCAAGGCTAAGTGACTTGTTTATGTGGAATAAGAAAATTGCCTTATGTAACTACTCCATAGAGATATTCCTCATATATCATTTTGTCAATTGTGTGATAATTGATGAAATATTTTATAAAATATTACGTACACCTCCTTATTGTGCATAACTTTTGATAAAATACCTTTAAGATAATTAATTGTTTCCTTCCTAATATCTTCTTCTTCCTTAATACTTCTATTTGGAGTTGAAATATTCTTGTTTGATGAAAAGGTAAATTTGTTTAGGATGTAGAATAATTTTTTTGGTATTTTTATCTCATTTCTTAAGCCATATCTCCCTAGATATTTAGGACCAATATTACTATTTTTTTTTAATATATTATGATAATAAAAAAGCAATTGATTATTATTTTTGTTTATTCCATTAATTTCTATTATAGCTTGTAAATTGTTGAGATTGAACTTAATTCTCTTTTATTTTAACTCTATTATAACATATTTGGAATTTCAAATCATAATTCACCCTTGTATATTTTCATATTTTGAAAAAATATGTACAAGCATTATCCTTTAAACATGCTTCATCCCATAATTAACATAACCATATGAAAGGAATCATGGTGTTTGACCTATATAGATTAAAATTAAAATAACATTGAATGCTTATTATTGATTAGATCACATCTCAAAGGAATGGGTTTATGATCTTATCCTACTCACAATAAATTATCTAAAGATATTGTATATTTTGTTTACAACCATATATTATATAATAAATGTTTCCTAATTTTTTTTTCTATAAGAGTTTGTCCAACATGTCTATTATCTCATGTATATTGAAAGATTTAATAAATATCACCCCAAAGTACATTTCAATTGATAAATGAAGTAGAATATTCCATTGATTTAAACCATCCCATAGTACCACCCTTCATTTCTAAAGATAATAAAACTATGTTGAAATCCCCTAAGAATCCATGGATCATAGTTATGAATAATCATTGATTTTGACATAAAAAAGCTAAGGTCTTCCCAAAAAATTTCACAAGGATTATGTAGAGTTTGAATCATATATATATATATATATATATATATATATATAGATAACCCCAACTTTAATATCCCCTCTTTTATATTTAAAAAATCAATAATAGACTTATTTTTTTAATTTTTAACAAGTGTCTCATATTGTTACCATACCTCTTAAGCTCTTATGATAGAAAACTATGAAATTACACTTCAAAAAAATTTCAATACATCCTTTCCTTCCTTGGCCGTGACCAAGCAACATGTCACGATATCGTGACACCTTTCCTCCCTTGGCCACGACCAAGCAACATGTCACGATATCATGACACCTTTCCTCCCAAGGTCGCGACCAAGCAACATGTCGTGATATCACGACACCTTTCCTCCCAAGGCCGTGACCAAGCAACATGTCACGATATCATGACACCTTTCCTCCCATGGCCGTGACCAATCAACATGTCATGATATCATGACACCTTTCCTCCAGTGACCGCGACCAAGCAACATGTCACGATATTATGACACCTTTCCTCCCAATGCCACGACCAAGCAACATGTCGCGATATCCTGACACGTTTCCTCCCATGTCTGAAACCAATAAACATGTCATGATATCATGACACCTTTCCTCCAGTGATCGCGACCAAGCAACATGTCACGATATCACGACACCTTTCCTCCCTTGGCCGCGACGAAACAACATGTCATGATATTGTGACAAATTTCCTCCCTTGGCCGCGATGAAGCAGCATGTCATGATATCGCGACACATTTCCACCCTTTGATTTTTCTTTGATCATTAGCTCAGGGACTTTCAATACCCTGCCTAATCACCTCATCCTCAATAGCCATGTCACTATGCAACTGAACCCCTACCTCCTTCTCAGCACCCATCTTAGCCAGGAAGTTGGCCGCTTTGTTTAAATCTCTACTCATGTAGACTGTAATCACATCATCTAATTCCCTCCGTAATTCCCTAATTTTAGTGACAAGAATCCTCAACCTCCAAGCTTTCAAGGCAAAGTTCCTCATGCAATCTAGAGCTCCAACCATTATTTATGAATCTGATTCAAGGATTATCCTCCTGTGGCCCTATTTAACTGCCCAAATAGAAGCAGATTTGATAGCTATGGCTTTTGCTTCATTGTTTGTAGCTCTTCCCAAGCCTTGCAATTACCAATAGAGCACTATTCCAACATGATTACAACAAACCACTCCAATTTTGGCTCTACCCGGGTTGCCTTTTGCAGCTCCATCAGTATTAATTTTAATCCAACCTTCTAGGGGTGGTTTCCAACTAGCTCTGATTTGTCCCTATTGCACTTCAAATCCTTCTTCCCTTGCCCCAATAACAACCTGAGTTTCCTCTTTAGCATAGACGATCACAGTTTCAAAGACTTTTCTCCAAATGACCTGCCAAAATCCATCTAACAAAGAAAAAGTTTCTCTAAAAATTCTAGCATTTCTCTCCAACCACACTTGCCACCAAATAAAGTTTAATCCAATCTCCCAACAAATATGAAGAGATTTAGATTTAAATCTACCCCTCTGCCATATTTCCTAGATATTAATCCGATTCAATTCACCATTAACTTGAATTTTAAAACATGAAAACCATCTCTTCCAGATCTGACACGTGAAAGGGCACTCAAACATCAAGTGGTCAGCTGATTCCTCGCTCTTGTAGCATAAGACACATTGGGAAGGACCGATGATTCCTTTACATATGAGGTTATCAAAAGTGAGAATTCCATTGTGCATGAACTACCGAGCAAAAAAGTTAACTTTCAGCAAACCTTTGGGATGCCAAATCTTTCTCCAATCCTCAACCTAAAAAGTATGCGGGGGAGGCTCTGGAAGGATCTTGTCATATTCATACTTCATTGTGTAGACACCAAGGCTCCCATAGACCCAAGCTAATTCATCCTCCTCATCTATACCTGTGAGAAATATTTCTTTCAAGATTTTAGTCATGATGGGTGTCAAATCCAGAGGGATTGAAATTGGCCACTCATCCAACTTCATAAACTGCTTAAACTTGTAATCCCCCAACTACCTAGTGGTGAAATAACTTTCAATTTGGACCCATCCCTTGGTTTCAATGGCTTCTTTTAATGGTTGCAATTCAATAAAATCAAAAATGATAGGTGGGTACTGATCCCAAGAATCTTTCTAGAAACGTGCCTTCTCCCCTCTCCCCACTTTCCAAAATAATCGATCTTTTACTACCTGAGATCCTAACTTGAGAGCCTACCACACTAAGGATCTAGTACCATCCAAAGGGAAATGACCCACCTCATTTGGGTTAACATGTCCCAAATATTTACTGTTTAGGATTCTACTGAATAAGGAAGTTGGCTGGGAAATCCACCTCCAGTAAAGCTTTCCAGCCAAAGCTTTATTGTTTATCTTGGATCTTCTCAGACCCAAACCTCCTTTTACCTTGGGCTGGGTTACTTTGTCCCAACCAACTAAGGCCCATTTCCTCTCTCCTTTCACTCCTTCCCATAAGAATTTTCTAGCCATCTTGTCCAACTCTTTCCATATAGTATGTGGGGCAGCCAGAATAGAGAATTTATAAATTGGCATGGCCTGAATGACTGACTATAAAAAAGTTAATCTACCCCCATAGCTTAACCATTTGTGAGACCAATGATTAATTATATCCTTGATACAATCCAAAATATTCCTCTAGATATCAATTTTTAGTTTTTTGAAGTGCAAAGGAACCCCCAAGTAAACCATTGGGAGAGAAGTCCTTCTGAATCCCAAGATCTCTAAAACTCTGTCATAAAGCCTCTGATCAAGATTGAAAAAAACCACTTTGGATTTTTTATCATTGATGACTTGGTTTGTAGCCCTAAGGTAGACACTAAGAGTATCTCTGATCATTATTGCTTCCCTGAAGCTGGCCACTCCCACCAATCCAGTATCATCCACAAACTATAGGTGAGTCAAAACTTCCTCACCCACCTTGATACCTGTTAGCAAACCTTGTTCTCTTCTCTTCAAGAAAAGTCTACCTAGTCCTTCAGTCAATATAAGAAATAGGTAAGGAGAGCAGGGATCCCCTTGACAAAGGCCACGAATGGCTCCAAATGGTTGTGAGGGAAGACCCTTGATTAACACTGAGTATGTCAGAGTAGAGACACAACTCATGACCCATTCTATCCAATCCTGAGGGAAACCAAAGGCTGCCATCATATTTGCCAAGAAGCTCCACTCCACCCTATCATAGGCCTTTGACATATCTAATTTTATGAACATTCCTTTATTGCCAAATGTTTGCATTGAATGTATTGCCTCCTGAGCTAGAACCACCCCATCCAGGATCTGCCTACCCTCTAAAAAACCCCCTTGCTCGGAGGAGATAATGTTATGTAAAAGAGGTTTTATTCACTCAGCCATTACCTTTGTGATTATTTTATATATCACATTACATAAGGCAATAGGTCTATAGTCTAAAATATGGACCCCCTTCTCCACTTTTAGAATTAAGGTGATGAAAGTATGATTTAATGCTTTAAGCATTCTTTTATTACCTCTGGACTCCTCTATAACAACCATTACATCCTCCTCCAAGTTATCCCAAAAGGCCTAAAAAAACTCAATTGGAAAGCCATCAGGACCTGGAGTTTTTCCGATGCTCATTCCAAAGACCACATCCTTCAGTTCCTCTCTATCAATGGGTTTGAGAAGGGACTAATTTTCTTTGTCAGAGATAACAGAAGGTATGACAGTAATAACGTCGTTTTGAGCCTCTTCATCTTGCACCATACTTTCCTTAAAAATTTCAGAAAAATAATCCATTGCATGTGAATGCATACCTGGAAGAGTATCAAAGGAGTGTCCATTCTCATCTTGAAGTGCTTCCATGTTATTCATCTATCTCCTAGCACAAGCAGTTCGATGAAAAAATTTGGTATTTCTATCACCTTCTAATAGCCAAGTGGTTCTTGCTCTCTATTTCCAGAAGGTCTCCTCTTGGTTGTCAATGTACTCAACCGCTTTAAGCAAGGCATCATCCTCGGCTTTGAGCTACTCAGTAATTGTTCCTTCCCTAAAGTGTTTTTGAACCTCATCCCATCTGGCCATCAAAGGAGCTTTTTGAACTTGGAAGTCTATCTTGTTAGCTCGCCTCCAAAGTTTCAGTTGAGCTTTGACATAATGAAGTTGTTTGTGGAATCTAAACATTGCTGTCCCATAGGCTTGGCGGACTTCTTCCCACCACTGTGGAATTTGCTTTCGAAGTTCCTCTTTTTGTAACCAAAAATTCTTAAATTTAAATGGTTTGTGATGCTGCCTTGTCTAAGTCCCTCCCTCCAACAAAATGGGAAAGTGATCTGAAACAGGACCCTCCAAAATCTAAAATTTTGTATTCCATTTTACAAATGCCTCCTCTGAAACCAAAAAATGGTCTAAATTTACCTTCCTGCTATGTGGCTCCCTCCTCTTATTAGTCCAAGTATAGTTGGTTCCAGGGCCTTTGATATCCACTAAGTGTAAAGCTTGGACTTGGGCAATCATAAGTCGATCCCCTGGGTCCAAAATTGGGGTTCCCCCTTCCTGATATATAGAGGATAATTTAGCATTGAAATCTATAGCAATAATCCAATATAAATCTTCCCTTGAGATTCTCATGTTATGCACAACTTTCCATTGAAGCCGCTGACCATCAAGGTTTTGAGCCCCATAAAAATTTGTGATTAAAACATGTTCAGTTGTGACATTATTCCTAAAATGTGATGTGAGAACACCCCTCCATGCTAGATGTTCTAATGCAGTCCATTCAAGAGAGTTCCAAAGAGTAACAATCCCCCTTGAGGCACCTTGGGCAGCCACATCCATATGACCAGCACCCCTCCAAATTTTGTTAACTATTTTACACATAAGATCTAACGACATTTTTGTCTCCTGAATAAGCAAAAAATTTGTTTTGCATTTTTCTAAGAGTTTTCGAACAATAGATTGATGGGTTCTACTATTTAAACCCATAACATTCCATGATTGAATAATCATTATTTACCTTGAGAGCAGTAAGAATCTATTGGCCTCACCGATCCTCCAGTGATCAGTTTGTCTCCTTGAACTGCTAGCAATTCCTTGTTTGATTTTCTACCCACTCCTTGAGAGTTGCCATTCTTTGATCTCTTTTCCACCTGAGTTATCCCTAAAGTTTGCCTTTATCTATTCTTTTATTCTATTCCCATGCTTACATCCTTAATCATTGGCTGCTATTGGTTATGAACTATCAATGCCCCAACACTCTCTAACTGTGGTAACCCACTGTGATCAATTACCTGCTCTATGACGGGGGGAGAAGAAAGAGGAGCTTGAACATGGATGTTATTATTTTCACTATTACCATCCACTCCTTCCATGAATTGTTCCTCTTGGTCCACTAGTGTCTTGAATATCTCATACCTATTGGCGGGCTTGAGTTGGGTTTGCTCTTTGCCATATTTTTTCTTTTGCCTTATCCTTCTTTTGGGCTGTTCAAAATCATCTCTCTGAGATTCATTGCCCTGGGAAGTACTGGCTTGTTCTTTGTTTATTGTTGCCTTACCCTCATTAGGAAGATTTGACATTCCTAGAGGAGACTCCATTTTTGTGTTCATATTATTTGGGAAAAATTAGGCCAAATGCCCGTGTTTGTGACAAACTCTGCATCTAAAGGGCAGAGCCTCATAATCCAGATGTTGAATCCATGATAGTCCTGCAAGTTCAAGTTCCACCTCTGCTAGTAGAGGCTGGCTAAGATCCATTTCCACACATATTCTTGTGTAAACAGCTGTGTTCCATTCTATTGTGTCTTTGGAGACACCCAAATGTCTTCTAAGGGAATTATCGATCATCTCCAAAACTTGCTCGCTCCAAAATTCCATTGGAAGTGCATATAGCCGGATCCAAACCGGGACAATAGTGGGTTCAATTCGAGGATCGAATCCTACTCTCTAGGGTTGAACAAATAATCTTTTCGGACCATAATTCCTCTTTTCTGATTTGAAAGCCCTATTTCATCGGCCAAAGAAGAAAAACTAACAATAAAATACCCATTGCTAATAAACCACAAAGAGTACTCACCATGAGGCTCCCAGTTTTGCTGGACCCAGGAGTGCAAAAAATTTAGGGTAGGGCGAATACCCATGAATTTGCAGATCAATTCATGATTGGCTTTGTATAGGACTATTTCTTCAACCATCCTTGGATCAATGACAATCTTGGGCCGTGATTCAGACTATGGCAAACATCCATTAACTCGATGCACTATTGATCTATTTCCCGTAGCCGTAAAGAGCATTTTAAAGGCAGTTCTTTGAGCTTTTTTAGTCTTGGTTGGAGATTTATCTTTTAGCATATCTGCATAAGATATATTTCTCCCTAGGAGAGGATCCAGAGAAGTCCCCATTGGACCCTCCTGGGGCAGAAATCTTGCCTTCAGATCCACAGTAACCAAAAATCTCTTCGAAAACCCAATAGATGCCCTAGATTTTCCTTAGCTTCAAAAACCCTAGTTCATCGCTTCCCGCCCATTCCTTAATACTATGTTAAGTTTATATATTTATTTATAATGTTTTTAAGGTATTATTAAATAAAAATAACTAATAAAAAGTATAAATTATAAAATACTTAAATAATTAAATAATAAATTATTATACATAATGTTTATTAGTCTATCTAGTTATTTAAAAGAAAAATAAATAAAAAAACATTGAAGAAACCCAAATTCAAACAGCTTCATAATATGGGGAGCTACTCAAGAAGGGATTTTCATTATTAAATTAGCCTATGATCTATCACATGTAGTTCATGAGGGGGCTTTCAATGGGATAGATTATGGGGAAGGAAAGCCATTCCAAAGTTGGAAATATATATCCTTCATAAGGGGAGTTTCTAATTCCCTAATAGATGTTACCTTTGTGAAGATCATGAAGAATCAATTAATTATATATTATTAGAATGTAACTAGGAAATCTAGTTTTGTAGATTTGCTTGCTAAGGGTTCATTTTCTAAAGAGCTATAGAGTTGTTTGTAGGATTCATCTTCTGGTGATCTATAGGAGAGGATACTAAAGGATTCAATTTTTTGAATACCTATGGATTTTTGTGTGGAAGGATCCATTTTTTAAAGATCTTTAAACTTGTATATTGAAGGTTCCATCTTCTAGAGATTATGAATATAATGAGAGTGAAGTATGGTGCATGTTTATGTGCCAAGAATAAACTAAGGATATAATGTAATAAATGCACTAAATTTTAGTAAATATTGTTGTATATGGAGAAGAGAATCGTAAGAATTACTGCAGACTACAAATTCTATGCTGGAGGGAACTCCAAAATTCAAAATTAGGGAGGCAAGAAGGCCCAAATTCAAATTTTTGGAGCTCTAGGAAATTCCTCTGGTGAGTGTCAGGGCAACACTACTGAGGATGACAACCTTGATGTCGATTGTGGATCTCCATGCAAGTTATGGGGTGATGAACCTCCTGATAAGAGAAAATCCTTTGGTCGACCCCACCCTGAGGGGCCCAGCCCTTCCTCCAAGTTGGACACCCACACAAATCAAGGTTCTACGAGGGACCCAGTCCATGCTCTGTCACCCACTATTCCAAAACATTCTTGTGAATGTCCTCACCCCGAGAGGCCTATGACTATCTCCCTCTCATATGCTCAAATTGTTGGTGGGGAACACAAGTGTACCCTGGAGGAGTCTTCGTATCCTATAAAGCTTGTGGGTTCGAAGGTGCGTATCCCTGATAATATTGCAAAGAAATATCTCTCTACTGAGTCGTATAACCTGGTTGGCAAAGTGATAGGTGGTCGGCCCAACCTTGAGGTCATTCGATCATGGGCTATGTCAAAATAGAAACCCCATGGAATCCTTGAGATCATTGGCCTAACCAGAGGCTTTTTTGGCATCCGCCTCAGTGATAGTAATGATACAAGATGTATCCTTACTAGGGATACCTGGTTCCTAAGGAGGAGAAGTTTATTTTTGCACAAGTGGGACCTTGACTTTAACCCAGATACACAATCCATTAATTTTTCTCCAATATGGGTTAAACTTCCCAATATCCCCTGGCATTGTTGGTACCCTGATATTTTAGCGGTCATTGCCTCAACCATTGGTACATTGGTAGCCATCGACCATGCCACTTTAGCTATATTTTGAATGACTGTAGCCAGAATTTGCGTCAATGCCAAACTTGACTCTGCCCTTCCCATCGGTTAAATGTGGTCTCATAAGGAAGGCACCGATGGGAAGGTGCCACTAGAAGGCAAGCGCCTTCCTCTCATAAGGAAGACACCGATAGAATGTCGCCACTAGAAGGCAAAGCACCTTCCTCTCACAAGGAGGCACCAACAGAAGATGAGCACCTTCCTATTCCAGGAAGGTGCCTATGGCAGTAAGGCACCTTCCACATAGAGAAGGCACCTGATATACTTAGGCACCTTACTCATAGGGAAGGCGCCCATGTTCTTCACCCGTTGACTACACAAGCACGACGTGGACAACAACGACTGGTGCAATTCCAACTCTACGTCATGTAGAGCTAAATTTGGGATCACACCAATGTATGAGAATGTCCAACCAATTCCAGGTGAAGTACAAACCAATCAGCAAACACGCCACTGTTAGAATTGAATGCCAGTTTTAGCAGACGTCGATTATATTTACCAAACTGTATTATTTTAGTCTAGGATGAATCAACTATTACAACTTATTTATAACATAAGTTCTATGGGTGTGCTATATAAACACATGCAGACCTCTCTAAGAATATATAGATATAGAAATAGATATATAGAGAGACGAGATAAAATATTTTGATTGTAATACTTTGATAATTATAATACAGTTCTAAGAGTTTCTAAGTGCGTGTTCAGCTGGGAGGAAGTTGCTAGAGCTTGGGCCCACTCCAAGCCAATATTTATTCCCCTATTTTTCCTATGTTTTTTCTAGATTAGTTTACCTCTTTTATAAGATTTTTTATCGCACTAATATTTCTAGTATTTGTAGTAGGTTCATTTCCAGGAATGTGTGATTATTTCCTTTCTGTAGATTTAATTGTTTTTACATAAATTATTGAGGAGTGCATGAGTGATTGAAAACCGTTTGAAACACCTCCCAATAGTAGAACTAGCAAACTCATCTCAAGTGGTATTGTAAGCAATCTGATTCAGACCCTTCGCAAGTTTACGAAGCTCCCTGGGTTGATAAGTTAAATGCACGGGCATGTGACAAAAGTAGGAAAGAAATTAACCTTGTTGGCCCACAACATTTTGGCATAATTTTCAGGGAAGCATCTCAACTAGATTATCTACAATACCTAGAAACCTTCCATATGACCTTGTATGAGTTCTTCGAGAAGAAGAGGACCTAACGGTCGGTTCATAAAAACCAATCCATCAGAACCTGAGTCAGTCGAGCATTCTAAATTTGAATTAGAGTCGCCCGACCCACCTCTAGCAATCCATTGGAGTGAGGAGCCACACTTTGTGCAAAGTGCCTCATCATCCCATCAACATGGGGAAGAACGAATCATAATAAATCTGCTATTTAATAGGACACCCTTAGAGGAGGCCCTATTGTGGAAAGTTGTATAAGATCAAACGATAACACCAGACAACCTTGGAGCCTTGACTCAGAAAGTCTTAAATGATCATAAGGCCATAAATACTACATTAGAGACCACATTTCCTAAAAAAATGGCTGACAACAAAGAAGTCTCATCTGGCTTTAGTTTCCTGATTGAGGAAGGAGTAGGAGATACCAAAATGAAAAACATATCCTCTGCTCACCTTTCGAGCTTCAAAGGATACCCAACTAAGGACCTTGACCTATTTTTATTTAATTTTGTTGTCTTATGCAGGTCTGTGGACTACAAATCTGATACACAAAAGCTGAAACCCTTCCCTTCCATGTTGGACGATGCAGTTCTGCGGTGGTTCATAGGTTTGGGAGACAAACACATTGCCACTTGGGATCAAATGAAGAAGCTCTTTTTAGAGCAATACCAAAATTTTAGGAGAGCAAGAGACTCCAGAGAAGAGGTCCTGAGCATGAAAAAGAAATAATATGAGGCTCTCAAGGAATACTGGGAGAGATTCAACTTCAATATTCAATGATCTCCTCACACGAGACTATCTTATAAGTCCCTCAAAAGCATATTTTTGAGAGGACTTACCAATGAATCACTTGAGGATTTTAACATGATCTCTGGAGGTGATGTTTACCAGCATGCTATGGAAGACATCTGACAAATATGCCAAAACTACTCAAGAAGGAGAGGCAAGACCACTTCTAGAACCATGAAAGCAACTGCTTCAGTCACAAAGACATAAATAGGTAACATGCTAGAATATTTAAAGAGTGAAATGCTCTCATATTTAGAATTGCAGATGGATACACTACTGTTAGAGAAAAAGAATCAAGAAAATGAAGTATCATTGGCTTATTTTTGTCCAAAATATAGAGGGAAGCATGAAAAGAATGCATTCCTAGAGAACAAAGTCATAGCATGCGCATTTTGCAGGCTGAACCATAAAATTTGATTGTGCCCACAATTGCCTAGAAATCAGGAGGATGCTGAAATTAAGGATGCCTATTTCATAGGCAATCGAAAGAGTTCGCCACAACCCCTTGCAGGGAATATGCCAACTGGAATGCCATCATATGGGGGAGGACCATACATGAACCAAGGTTTGCCTCAACCACCTAACATGGGGTGGTGGGGGCTATCACCCTAGTCTAATGCACCCCCAACAACATTCCCAAACCAGCAACCATGGATGCCATATCCATATCCTGGGCAGCAGTGGAGAGGCCACACTATGTGGAATCAGCCTCCAAAGAATCCAGCACCAGCTCACCCCCAACAAAATTTATCAGCATTGCCAGCAATGAGACCTGCACAGCTACACGTACAACCAACGACAAATCCGAATAATAGGGTGAACCAGCTAGCATACAACATGGAGGGTGAGATGTATCCGATGTACCATATTCAGATTAGGTCTGGTCGATAGCTAGGAGTAGGAAAGCCTCCACTGGTATAAGAGGAGGAAGAGGTAGAAACACCTCTTGTAGAAGAGGTGATAGAAGAAATTCTTGCGAGAGCAAAGGCTCCATTTCCTAATCGACTGCAAGAATAGAGGAAAGTAACGTAGCCGGAGTTCAATATCTTGTCTAGCTTGAAGAACCTCACAGTGACAATTCCATTATTTCAAGCCATCCGAGATGTTTCAATATATACCAAGGCAATAAGAGAGATGTGTCTAAGGAATCTAGGATGAAGAGCAACCCAGACTATCAATGTCATGGGTAAACTAGCAGATTTGATGATGGGAAAAATATGCCATCTGAAGTATGCAGACCCGAGCATCCTGGTGCTGACTATAAAAATTGAAGGACATTTCCTGTCCAATACGTTGGTCGATCTCAAAACAGTCATCAACGTAATGCCTCAAGAGACCATGCAGAGGCTACAACTCATGAACCTGAAACCCACTATGATAGTGCTACAGCTGGCTGATCGATCGACCATGGCATCGGAAGGAATGTTGGAAGATGTAATAGTAACAGTCAGTGCATGGGAATACCCAATCAACTTTTTAGTCTTGCAATATAAAACTAGGCTGGGTGGTTACCCACTCATCTTAGGAAGGCCATGGCTAGCAACAGCAGATGCCTACATCAGCTGTTGAGATGGGCTGATGACCATCTTCGATGGTCAAAATGTTAAAATATTGACTATTTCACCCCCAGCTTAGTCTGTCGACTCAGTAGGAGAACCCATGTTGACCGAGCATGAAAATCTTGAGTTGTCCATGATCCAACTAGTGATGACGTTGGATGAGTTGGCAGAAGAATATGAGGATGGTGCTATTGTGGAGTTCATCCATGGGGAGTCCTCCATATTTGCACCTGGATCACCGTTGGCTGGTGCCAAAGATCACCACATTCAACAGATACATGTTGGGCCAAGAATAATGTTGAATTTCAACAGTGGGTTAACTCCCATACAATTGATGAAAGTAGAAGAGCTTATGGTTAGACACCAATAGGTATTTGTATAGGATTACTCAGATATGTAGGGTATCATCCCAAAAATCTATACCCATCGTATATACCTCGATGATCAAGAAACTCCAAGCAGGCAACCATAGAGAAGAATGAATTAGACAATGAAAGACATTGTCAAGGAAGAACTACAAAAACTCTTGACTTTCGGATTAATCTATCCGATTTCTAATAGTGAGTGGGTATCACCGTTAGTGGTAGTCCCTAAAAAGAATAGGAAATGACGAATCTGTGTGGACTATAGAGCATTAAACAAAGTGACCAAGAAGGACCACTTCCCACTCCCGTTCATTGACCAAGTATTGGATACACTCTCAAGGAAGAAGTATTTCTCCTTCCTCGATGGATTCAGTGGATACAACCAGATCCAGATAGGATAAGAGGATCAGGATAAGACAACATTCACCTGCCCATGGGGAACGTTTGCATATCGGGTATTACCTTTCGGATTGTGCAACGCACCTGCCACCTTTCAAAGGGTGGTGCTTAGCATATTTTTATACATGATGGGAGATGCAATCAAAGTATACATGGATGAATTCACTGTCTATGGAGAAACCTTTGGTGAGGCAATGATGAATTTGGAAAGAGTGCTCAAAATAAGCAAGGAAAATAGTTTGTCCCTGAGCAATGAGAAATGCTTTATGATGATGCAAGAAGGTATCGTATTGGGACACCACCTCTCCGCAGAAGGAATAAAGGTTGATAAAAGAAAAATTAAGGTCATCAAAGACCTATATAGCCCCAAAATGTAGAGAGAGGTGAGGAGTTTCCTTGGATCAGCTAGGTACTATCAGTGATTTATCATCGAATTCAGCAAAATTACAAAACCACTGCACACTCTATTATCTAAGGATGTGGAGTTCAATTGGACAGAAGACTACGAGGAAGCATTTCAGTTGCTTAAAGAAAAAATAATATCCACATTGGTTTTGAGAGGACCAAATTGGGCCATACCATTCCATATCTATTGTGATGCATCCAACATTGCGATTGGAGCAGTCCTCGGATAAATGGATGGCGAAGAATTTTATGCCATCTACTATGTCAACAAAAACTTGGCAAGAGTCGAGCTCAACTACACGATGATGGAGAAGGAGTTCCTTGCAGTTGTGCATGCCATAAACAAATTTTGCCATTATATCACTGGGTATAAGGTATTTGTCCACACGGACCATGCGACTATCAGATACTTGATGAGCAAGCCGGCAATTGGTAAAAGAATTATCAGGTGGATCTTGCTACTGCAAGAATTCAACATCACAATAGTTGGCAAACCAGGCAAGGACAATGTTGTAGCAGATTTTCTATCCAAATTGATACTGGTAGACCATACAGTAGTGGAAGACCAATTTTTGGATGAACATTTGTTCACCATTAGTGAACAAATCCCATGGTACGTATATATAGCCAATTACTTGGCCACTGGAATAACCTCACCTGCTCTCTCTTTCCTAGAAAAGCATACGGTCATAGATAAAAGTGCATCGTTCCTATAGGTTGATGGCCTCATGTTCAAAAAAGGACATGACCAGATTATAAGGAGATGCGTAGCAGAGCAGGAGTTCTCAGAAGTACTCAAAGCATGTCATGACAAACCATGCAAAGGACACTTTGTAGGGAAACAAACTACCTACAAAATCCTACAGGCTGGGTACTTTTGGCCCACTCTGTTCAAGGATGTGGTCGCATACGCCAGCAAGTGCAATGAATGCCAAAGAATGGGTAGACCAACCCATCGAGATGAAATGCTCCTCCAGCCTCAGGTACACCTGAAATGTAGCAAGTGTGAATCGGGATTATCTTCAAAATGCTTAGAAAAAACTAGATTTTTCTAAGCAAGTGTGAATTCTCTTTCCTATTGTCGGCTAAGCTAGGTTGATGGTCGGCATGATTTTTTATTTTTGTTTTCTATCCTTCGCCTTATTCTTCTCCTTATCCCTCCAATGTTCTTCCTCCTTCCCTACCGTCCATTTTCCCTTATCACTCCACTCCCTTCCTCTCCCCACACCCGCTGCCACCTCCCTCTCCACTTCCTACTCCTTCGTTCTCTCATCCTCCCAAACTTCCTCCAACCTCCCTTCCCTACTCTTCCACATCTACTAAGCCTATATAAAGGCTTAATAATTGTAAGGTTAATTGTGTGTTGTTTTATTTAATTAATATAGCCCTGGTTATTTTATTCGTTGTGTCAATTAATCTCGGGCCCACATTAAGCGCAAACTTACACTGGTATCAGAGCTCCAGGGGGGCACAAAAGTCAAGGGCCAATGTGAGGCATGGAAGCTGAGTGCAGCAGACTGGTCAGGGACGGGGCACAGATCCTGAGGAATTTTTACTGGGTGCATAGATCTTGAGGAGCGTATTGATCCCGAGGAACATTGACTGGGCACAGACAACAACAATATCACGTGGCATTGAGGTGCATAGCTCAAGGAGCTAACAAAGCAGTTGAGGTGGCATGCTGACGTAGCGGTGATGAACTGGTAGTGGAGCTAGGTGGCAGCTGATGTGGCAAGTGGTGACGTGGTAGGTTGAGTCGATAAGGAGGTCCACGTGGATTGAGGTGGTTTGTAGAGTGTTGACTGGGTAGCACATGGATCGAGGCAATTGACAGAGTGCTGACTAGGCAACACGTGGATTGAGGTGAGCATATTTGACATGGCACAACCACGTGGCAAAGGTTTATTGGTCAAAGTTGCACAAAAGGATTGGTTGGTCGATTTCTCGAAGGCAATCAACTTTCATTGTGTTCGTAGGCTTTGATAAAGCCTGAACACGCCCACCTCCCACTGCATGTGGGACTAAATTTTTTTTTTTTTAAATTGTTTAGCCGCTCAATTTAAATAAGTGTGATTCTTCCTTCCTCCCATCTAGATAGCATGGTCTAGTGGTCAAGGCTCCCGCTTGCAGAGAAGAGACCCGGGGTCGAATCCCATCGGGGTCAAAATACAAAGTTTTTTTATTTTTTTTGTGTAATCGCCAAAACAAAGGGTTTATAACAAAGAGGGACCCTTTTTCTACCACAGCAGTCGCGTGGTGCAGCGGCTAAGACTCCCGGATAGACGGCGGAGGTCAGCGGTTCGAATCTCATCGGGGAATAAAACAAAAAAAAGGTTTATTTTATAAATTTTTTATTATTTAGTTTTTTTAAGGTTTTAGAAATTAATTTAATAATTTCTATTTATATATATATTTTATTATGTTTTTAAATATACATTTATTTAAAAAGAATAATTAAAAAATTATATAGGAAGTTATTAAATTTTTTTTAAAAATCCTTTATTAAAACAATTTTTTAATTTTTTTTTTTGAGAAGTGAAAAGATATTTTGAGGTAAAAGTTTTTTTTGGCATCATAAAAGTTAAGTTGTAATCTAGTTCATGTGGTGTGATTATGAGTAGATGATTCAGTCAGTCGGATGCTATAATGCATTACTCTCTCTATTTAGAAGAGAGACACTTGATTCCTTTAACGAGAAAGTCCAACGGTACGAACTTCATACAGTGTTTTGCCAATTATAAAACCAAGTGATTGCTCATCTGAGGAAACCAGACTTCTAAAGATAATATATTTGGGCAAAGGATAGACGAGTCTGAGACAGTTGAAATAGTACTTGAAGGACAATCAAGTGAAATTTATACACCTACAGTACCTGAAGTAGAAATAAGTGAGAGCTATACACCATGCTCTCCTGATTCAGAGCCAGTAGTAGTAGTAGAAGAAGAAGAAGAAGAAGAGGAAGAAGAACCAGTGGAGGTGAAATCTGAAACTAAAGAATGAGATGTTCTCAATAGAAGTTATGAGCCAGAAGTAGCACCAGAAGTCATTGTAATTAGTGACGACGAAGCTAACAACTTCGCCTTTCCAATTTTGGGTGATCCTCAAGAAGAAGAACGCCAAATCAGTGAGCATATTAAAAAGGCTAGATTTGATTTAAATCAGTGAACTATTTTGTACTTCTTTGTACTACTTTTTTGAGATTGAAATAAAGTTTGCTTTTTGAAATGGCATCCAATACTAGTCTACCAATCCCTGATTTCAATGGTGGTGATTACGAGTATTGGTCAATTAAAATGAAAACTCTATTGATAGGCAAAGGTCTTTGGGATGTGATTGAAGAGGGATATCTTGAACCTACTCTGCTGATTGGGCAGCTTTGAATGCTGTTGATAAGAGGGCTAAAAAGGAAGCTCAGAAGAATAATTCTTCTGCTCTTTATCACATCCAAGCTGCCCTTGACAGAAGTATTTTCCCTAGAATAACTTCTTTTATAACTGCTAAATTTTCTTGGAATGCTTTAAAAGAAAGTTATAGGGGTAGTGACCAAGTCAAACAAGTTAAACTACAAACCTTGAAATGAGAGTTTGAAACTCTTAAAATGCCAGAGAGTGAAAATGTTGGTGATTACTACGTGTGTGTGAAAGCCGTAGTATATAAGATGGTCAATTTAGGAGAAGAAGTAAAGCTTGAATTTATAGTGAAGAAAGTGTTAAGGACACTTCTTCCTAAGTGGAATTCAGTTGCCATAATTATAGAAGAATCCAAAGACCTAACTTCTCTGTCTTTTGAAGCCCTCATTGGCTCACTTCTCTCACATGAAGAGAGGTTACAACAAACTCCCTCCACAAGTTATGGGGGTGATGATAAAGCCTTTGCATCTCATGAAGGCAGAGGTAGAGGCCATGACAAAGGACAGTATAGAGGTAGAGGCAAAAATAATCAGAGAGGTGGAACTCCTAATAGAGGAGGAAATCATAATAGAGGAGGATTCTCAAATAGAGGTGAACAACAGAATAGAGGAGGACAACAAAACAAAGGGAAACAATCAGGCAGAGGCAAAGGAGGAGATAAATCAAAATAAACTTGCTACAATTATAAAAAACCTAGCCATTATGCTCGTGACTGTTGGACAAAGCCTTCACAAGGAAGCAGCAACAACCAGATCAGTCAGTTTGGAAATTTTGGAGAAGAGGAAGAGGTCACAAATCTCTTTCTCTCATATAGTTAGGTAGATCAGAACATGAATGATACATGGATCTTGGAAACTGGGTGTTCAAACCATATGAGTGGCAAAGAACTCTTTGCTAGTCTAAACTCCTCATACAAATCTAGCATCAAATTGGGAGATGATAAATCATTGGCAGTTGAAGGCATTGGAGCCATGGCAGTTCCAAGTAAAGAAGGTGTCAAACAAGTAAGTGATATTTATTACACACCCCATCTCCAACACAATATTTTAAGTGTTGGTCAAATGTTAGAAAATAACTACAAGTTACTTTTTGATGAGGGTAAATGCACTATTTTTGATAAAAATAATAGTAATAGAATCATTACACAAGTGCCAATGTCAAAGAATAGATTGTTTCCTTTAAAGTTTGGCCAGCCAGGGGGAGATAAGTTAGCAAATGTTGCTATTTCCAATCCAAGTGTCTTATGGCACTTGAGATATGGTCATTTGAATTTAGCTTGTTTGAAAATGCTAACTTCACAAGTGATGGTAACCGGACTTCCTAATGTTCAGGACAGTAAGGAAGTCTGTGAAGGGTGTGCTCTGGGGAAGCATGCCAGATCAAAATTTCCTCATGAACAAGCATGGTGGGCCAATCATCCACTTCAGCTAGTGCATACAAACATCTGTGGTCTGATGCAGAACAAGAGTCTTGGTAACAACTCTTACTTCCTACTCTTCATTGATGATTTTACTAGAATGTGCTGGATATATTTTTTGAAATATAAGGATGAAGAATTTGAATGCTTTGTCGATTTCAAAACAAGAGTTGAAAGTGAGAGTGGATATTTTGTAAAATGTCTTAGATCAGATATGGGAGGAGAATACTCCTCTAATGAGTTCTTGAATTTTTGTAAGCAACATGGCATTAAAAGGCATTTCACAGCTGCCTACACTCCATAATAGAATGGTGTCGCAGAGGGGAAGAATCGCACCATTGTGGAGATGGCAAGGTCTATGCTTCATATGAAGCATTTGACTAATTCATATTGGGCAGATGCAACTAGGACTAGCCTACATATCTTGAACAAAATTCCTACTTCAAGTTTGGAAGGGCAAACACCTTACCAAGCTTGGTATGGTAAAAATCCAAATGTTAAGTATTTCAAAGTGTTTGGCTCATTGGAATATTCTCACATTCCTGATGAGCTGAGAAAGAAGCTCGATCCAAAGAGTCAGGCATGCATCTTTTTAGGGTACTGTGAGAACATAAAATCTTATAGACTCTACAATCCCAAGACTACAAAGTTTGTGCTTTCCAGGGATGTGATTTTTTATGAAGGGGGAGAATGGGGTAAGCCCCAAATATTCAATGATGATGAATCCAATGATGTAGTTTCTAAGCAGGTGCAACAACAAACACCACAGCAAGGTAAGAAGTCTCCTCCCACAATCCCAAGTTCATCTTCTAATTCAACTTCTTCACCAAGTCCTTCTCCATAGAGATCAGTCAGTTCCTCACCAATGGACATTGATTCTCCATCTAGAAGTAAGAGAACTCTACAAAATCATCCATCATATTAGATGTTGGATAAAAAAAATTCAAAAAGATACACTAGGATTAAATCTAGTGAAATGAATTTTGTTCTACAAAGATTAGAAAATATGCACTTGTATGATGATGATGTCTCCAAGTAGGAACCTAGGGGAGATCTAGTTAACTATGCTTTGTTAACTAGTTCACAGCTTGAACCTTCTAGTTTTGAGAAGGCTTGTACTCAAAATATTTGGCAAGATGCCATGAAAGAGGAGATAACCTCTATAAAAAACAATGACACTTGGGAGCTGGTGAAGCTTCCTAAAGGAAAGAAACATGTTGGATGTAAATGGGTCTTCAAGACCAAGTTTAATGCTAATGGTAGCATCGAGAGTCACAAGGCAAGATTAGTTGCAAAGGGATTCACTCAAAAATATGGAATTGATTATGAAGATACTTTTGCTCCTATAGCCAGATAGGAGACTATCAAAATAGTTCTTGCCTTAGCTGCACATAAGGGATGCAAAGTCCAACACATGGATGTAAAGAGTGCATTTCTCAATGGTTACTTGACAGAAGAAGTGTATGTTGAGCAAAAATAGGGATTTGAAGAGAAATACAAGGAACATCTTGTTTACAAATTGAATAAGGCACTTTATGGCCTCAAGAAGGCACCGAGAGCTTGGTACTCATGCATTGATGGGTAATTTAAATATTTTGGGTTCATCAGAAGCAAAAATGAACCCACACTCTACTACCTAAATCAAGGTAATGACATCCTCATAGTTTTTTTGTATGTGGATGATCTCATTTTTATGGGTAGTAATGAAAAATTCAATATGGAGTTCAAGCACTCCATGATGCAAGAATTTGAGATGAAGGATCTTGGCTTAATGAAATAATTTCTTGGAATGGAAGTCCATTAGACAGATTCAAGGATCTTCATCTGTCAACTTAAGTATGCTCAAGATATGATTAAGAAGTTTGCTATGGAGCAATGCAAATTAGTTGCAACTCCAATTGGACATGGGATCCAATTAAGCAAGGATGATGGAGCACCAAAAGTTGATGTGACCACTTTCAAAAGCATTGTTGGGAGTTTGATGTTTCTCACCAACACCAGACCAGACATTAAGTATCTTGTATCTCTTGTTTCTAGATTTATGTCTAATCCATCTGAGCTGCATTTGCAGGCAGCTAAAATAATTTTGAGATATGTGAAGGGTACATTGGATTTTGTAATACAATACTATAGAAGTGATACTATCAAGCTTTAAGGCTTTAGTGATAGTGATTGGGGCAACAATGTTGATGATATAAAATCCACATCGGGTAACTATTTTAGTCTTGGTTTGTGACTAATAACTTGGAGTTCCAAGAAGCAGATAGTAGTAGCGCTATCTTCAACAGAAGTTGAGTATATAGCGGTCACTCATGCTAGTACTCAAGCTCTATGGATACGAAAGGTATTAGAAGATATTGGAGAGCAGAAAAGTGGTCCAACTAGAATATTATGTGACAAAATCAGTGCCATTCAGTTGGCATACAATCCTGTCCACCATAGTAGATCAAAGCATTTTGATATGAAGTACCACTTCATCAGAGATATGGTGGAAACTAATACTGTTGAGCTTCACTATTGCCACACTTTGGAGAACATCGTGGACATCTTCACCAAGGCACTAGCCAAAGCTCGATTTGTAAAGTGGAGAGACTGTATAGTCAGTCCTCTCAACTTTAAGGGGGAGAATGTAGCAAGTGTGAATCGGGATTATCTTCAAAATGCTTAGAAAAAACTAGATTTTTCTAAGCAAGTGTGAATTCTCTTTCCTATTTTTGGCTAAGCTAGGTTGATGGTCGGCATGATTTTTTATTTTTGTTTTCTATCCTTCACCTTATTCTTCTCCTTATCCCTCAAATGTTCTTCCTCCTTCCCTACCGTCCATTTTCCCTTATCACTCCACTCCCTTCCTATCCCCACGCCCTCTACCACCTCCATCTCCACTTCCTACTCCTTCGTTCTCTCATCCTCCCGAACTTCCTCCAACCTCCCTTCCCTACTCTTATGCATCTACTAAGCCTATATAAAGGCTTAATAATTGTAAGGTTAATTGTGTGTTGTTTTATTTAATTACTATAGCCCTGGTTATTTTATTCGCTGTGTCAATTAATATCAGGCCCACATTAAGTGTAGAATTACACATGGAACCCTTCAATAAGTGGGGCATGGACTTCATGGGACCAATTAATCCACCTTCAATAGGGAGGAGGTTTATTTTGGTATGTACAGATTATGTCACAAAATGGGTTGAAGTTCAAGCGTTGAGATATTCAAAAGAAAGGACAGTCATCGATTTCTTATTTGCCCACATTTTTACATGATTTGGGGTCCCTAGAGAGATAACAACAAACTAGGGGCCTCAATCTACCTCCAGGTTGATCAAGGAGATGATGGAGCAATACAAAGTTTGGAACAATAAGACTACACCCTAGAATTCGTAGGCAAATGGGTAAGTGAAAGTGATAAACAAAGAAATAGAGAACATCCTGACGAAGACTATGTAGCAACACAAAAAATATTGGGCTACACGGTTGTCGAAGGTAGTCTGGGCATATAATACCACGTGGAAATCCACCACAGGCTTCACACCATTCCAAATGGCTATGGGAAGAGTGTGATGATGCCCATTGAATTTGAAATCAAGACATTAAGGATGGCTTCAGAATTGAACTTGAGCTTGGATGACGCTCAAGAAGAAAGGATTCGATAGTTAGATCAGCTAGACGAAATCCGAATGGACGCTTTGTAGAGAATGAAAATCATACAAAAGCAAAGAAAGTGGTGGCATGATCACCACATTAAACTGAAGCATTTCTAAGATGGAGAATGGATGGGACCGTATGAGGTGGTAGAAATCATCAAGAACAGGGCAGTGTGTGTTAGAACAATTGACAATAGTAACACTGTGTTAATAGTCAATGGCCACCAACCGTGCCCCTATAACACATCCAAAACCTTACAGGTGGAATCCAGAATAGACATGGGGGAGACCCCATCTTGTTAGAACTGGACCAAACTCTTAAAAGGTGAAATGGTGGGAATGGAGGTGCTCACCAAAATTAGTTAATTTAGTTTTTTCTTATAGTGTGTTTTGGAGGGATGATGCATGCATGCAAGTTGTAGGCATCCTAACCCAGGGCCTAACAGGCACGGAATGCATCTAACTATCTTTATTTTTCTTTCTTTTCATTTGCTTTTTGTAGGGGGAGGACCTAACAGCATGAGGAATAGGAATCTAGGAAACCAGGCCTGATTCGGCTCAACATTCTGATATCAAAACTCGTAGGTAGAAGCTGAGGCAATGTGAAATAATATGGAGAAGTATTTATCACCCTTTCCCAGTCAATCACAACATGATTTCCAGGAATAAGGCACCTTCCACATAGAGAAGGCGTAGAAGAAGGTGTCTTCCTTATAAAAAAGGTGCCCTGCTAGAATAAGGTGCCTTCCTTATAGATAAGGTGCCTCCTTATAAAGAAGGCACCCGACCAGAAGAAGGCGCCTTCCTTATAGAGAAGGCACGCACACTAATATATATATATATATATATATATATATATATATATATATATATATATATATATATATATATATATATATATATATATATATATATATATATATATATATATATATATGTGCATTTCATGGCTGGAAGGCGCCTTTCAAAAAAAAATAAAAATAAAGCCTAGGCACCTTCCCGATGATGGAGGCGCCTTCCACATCGGGAAGGCACATACAGACTAAGGCACCTTCCACATCGGGAAGGCGCATGCAGACCGAGGCACCTTCCACATCAGGAAGGTGCACCCATTCAGAAGTAGCTTTCATAGCAGGAAGGCACCATCATCGAAAATGCACCTTCCACCATCGGAAGGCGCATCCAATCAGAGGCACCTTCCACCATCGGAAGGCGCATCCAATCAAAAAAGGTGCCTTCCACCACCGAAAGGTGCATCCATTCAGAGAGCACCGAAAACATCGAGAAGGCACCATATAAGCGCCTTCCACATCGAGAAGGTGCCACATTAGCACCTTCCACATGGGGAAGGTACCAAAGAGCACCTTTCATGTACAGCTAGCACCTACGTCTCCCGGATGCCTTGATCAGAACAAAACCACCACATGAACGAGTGACATCAGATGAGCATACCCCTCCCCTATGTCACAAATTAGTGAATCAACACCCTTCACGATAGCTGAAACACTGAATAAGGTATGTGCATGCTAATTCAATTTTTTATATAATTATTTATAAATGATGCAGTACCAAAAAAAATACCGCCGTCATAAAAATCATATCCCCCTATAGCTGAAACCGTGTGCCAATGATATGGCTTGAAATGTGTACCTTAGAAATGAATGCAAAGTTTAGGCACATTCCCTATAAGAAGGCACCTTCTTGAAGAAGGAAGGACAAAAAAAATTATAGTAATAAGGGAAGGCGTCATGGGAGGAAGGTCGAAGAATCACGCAGTGAAGAAGAATGAACCGAGTGATACGAAGGGAATCAGGGGGGCAGTAAAGACATAGTTCAAGGCTGAGGGATGGCTCAAATATTGTACCCTGGTCAGTCAGGGCCAGGATATAGAGGTAGCCAAGGAGTTTGCTACCTCCTTGAGGGGCAACGTAGCTCAGGTGCAAGGGGTAGAAATTCCAGTCACCCCCGAATACATCTCACAGGTGACTGGATTGCCCCTCACAAGGGAATGCATATACAAAGGTGGACTGCTGAAGCTATAAGCCGAAGTGCTACTACCAGGGAAAAATGTATAGATAGACAAGGAGGGGCTACCCAAAAACAACCTTCCCATGAATCTACAAAAGATATTCGAGCAGGTTGCTCTATTCTTCACATGCACCAAGAAACATACCCATCTGCACGCTAACCATGTGCAATTTCTCAATCACCTGGTGCATGGAAGGAAGTTAAACATGCCCTTCTACCTAGAGAATGCTTTGAAGGATGAAGCAGATCGATACCAAAAGGGAGCACCATTTGCCTTAACCCACCATGGAATGATATCAGCACTGGTCTACCATGCAGAAGTGTAGAGGCATAATCCCAACACAGAGGGAGATGGCGGCCAAGAAAGGCAACAATATGTTGTTGCCAAAATAGGGCAAGAAGAGGGAAGCCCTACAGAGGAAATGGTGAGTATCAGGCAGTTGGAATTGCCCTATTTCACAAAATAAAGAGGGCATTCACCAATGCCTGAAAGCACAGAGGAAAGAGGGCATTCCCCAGTGCCCGAGTGTGAGGAGGAAGGAGCACAGCTTATTAGTGGCGAGGCCGAGTTTCAATCGACAGAACCAGTACCTAAGAGGAAACGCCTACGATGACTCCTCCTCTCGATAGAAGAAGAACAGAGCGACCTCGAAGTCAACGTTGTAGCACAAATCCTCCAAGAATTGACAAACCAGAGCCCACAAGATGTAGGGAATTTCAGGAGCAATGATCAGGTCAATGTGGCCTTGGAAGAGGTATTGGAATGGTAAACCAATTGTTGGATGGCCCAAAAAATTCTACAGGACTGCTAGAATAAGCATATAGGGGAGTTAAAAGAACGAGACATATGGATCGCCCAGCTCGAGCAACTGGTCTGATAATTTTAGGAGGAAAACTAGCTACTCCAGGATAGGGGAATAGAAAGAAGGGATGCATTGACCCAAATTGATTGGGTGAAAGAAGTACCGATGAATTATCCCACATCTGTCGAACAAGTATTCTCTTCTATAGAAATTTGATCAAACGCTCGACAGAGTAGCCTGGAGGCAGGGGAGAATTCCTCTATTTTTGGGAGTGAAGGGGAAAGAGGTCCCACAACACCCCCTGTCATCGTCCTGAGTGATATAGAGTAGGATGAGGGCCTCTAGTAGTAGACAAGACCAGAGGGTAAGGAGGTACTCCTCGGACCTGACGAAGGAAGAGAAGAACCTGAGGGGTCGACACAGGATAGACAAGGGGACAAAGGAGCACCCCTAGGGACGGTAGCACTGAGTGAAGGGAATGCTCTAGGGACCGTAGAGTAGGCCCCTCAGAGCAAGAAGATGACCGAAAAGGAGAAAGGGAAAACCCCTATTTGAGCTATCATATTTTCTATAGAGGCCAGAGGAAAAGGGCCCAGGACGGCTTGAAAGAAGGAGAAGGTGACCTTCACTGAGCCAAAAGAGGACGAGTGGGATATGCAAACATTTGCAGAGAGGAAAAAACAATTCGAATGGCTGCTGAAAGAGATGAAAGTAGCCAAGGAAACCAGGAAGGCAACCTCGAGGATGCAGGGGGACTCTAGTATCTGTGTCAATCCGATAGAGGACAGCCAGTTCTTGGATATTTACGGGTTATCTCAGAGATGGCCCTCCATGATAAGGATGTATTTTGAACGATAGGGGATATATGGCCCCGAATTGGAGGTCATAGCCATTGCAAGGGAGAACAAAGGGCTTACTCCTAAAGCAACCAAATTATACAAAGCTCAAGTAATTCATTCTAGGAGGGATAATTCAGATATCCCTTTGGCAGCAATCAGAACTTCGGACACTGACCTCTGGCAAGCTGCAGAAGCTACATTCCAATCAGTAGAGACGACGTTGGCTAGAACACCATCGATAGCGGCTAGAACTAGGAAATGATAGCCAACAACCGCACCCTCAACCCCGCATAGGAAAAGAAGAGCTACACCTTCAGATGCCAACGTATAGAAGAGGCAAACTCGGGCCGTAGGTACAGCTGAATCCTCCAAGAAATGACAACGATGAGGGGTCAACAGGGCTACCTGTAGTTTTTATGCCATGAGGGCGTAGCATATGTTAGGCATGGGGGGATGATGAGCATCAGAAATGCTCATATTTTGTATACATTTTCTTGATCATTATGCGGATGTATAATAAGGATTGCATACTTTTATGAATTATTATATAAATATTTGATGAAATTATACGTGTTATCTAATTCATGTGTTTTCAGTGTGTTTTTATGGAATTGTAGTTGATTTAGTTAGATTTGGATCAGTCGAGGTATTTTTATGGACCTGGCACTTTGTTTCTTTTGGGATCAATGCAAAAAATATAGGCACCTTCCTCTTCTAGGAAGGTGCCAAATGTAAGTAGGCACCTTCCTCTTCTAGGAATGCGCCAAAGGAAAAAAAGCACCTTCCTCTCATAAGGAAGGTGCCAACGGGAAGGCACCACTAGAAGGCAAGCACCTTCCTATCATAAGGAAGGCGCCACTAGAAGGCAAAGCACCTTCCTCTCACAGGAAGGTGCCAATAGAATATAAGCGCCTTCCTCTTCTAGGAAGGTGCCCATGATAGTAAGGTACCTTTCGCATAGAGAAGGCACCTAATATACTTAGGCACCTTCCTCAGAGGAAAGGTGCCCCTATTCTTCGCTCGTTGACCAGACAAGCACGACGTGGACAAAAATGACTAGTGCAGTTCCAACTCTACGTCATGTAGAGCTAAATTGGGGATCGCACCAAAGTATGAGAATGTCTTACCAATACTAGGCGAAGAACAAACCAATCAGTGAACATGCCACCATTAGAACTGAATGCCAATTTTAGCAGACGTTGATTACATTTACCAGAATGTCTTAGTTTATTCTGGGATGAATCGACTATTACAACTTCTTTGTAACAGAAGTTTTGTGGGTGTGTTATATAAACACATGCGTACCTCTCTCAGAATATATAGATATAGAAATAGATATATAGAGAGAGGAGATATAATATTTTTATTGTAATACTTTGATAATTATAATACAGTTCTAAGAGTTTCTAAGTGCGTGTTCAGCTGGAAGGAAGCTGCTGGAGCCTGGGCCCACTCCAAGCCAATATTTCTTCCCCTATTTTTCCTATGTTTTTTGTAGATTAGTTTACCACTTTTATAATATTATTTATTGCACTGATATTTCCAGTAGGTTCATTTCCAGGAATGTGTGATTATTTTCTTTTTGTAGATTTAATTGTTTTTACGTAAATTATTGAGGAGTGCATGAATGATTGACAACCGTTTGAAACACCCCCCAATAGTAGAACTAGCGGACTCATCTCAAGTGGTATTGTAAGCAATATGATTTAGACCCTTCGCAAGTTTACGAAGCTCCCTAGGTTGATAAATTAAATGCACGGGCATGTGCAAAAGTAGGAAAGAAATTAACCTTGTTGGCCCGCAACATGCAACACCCAGGGTCACCCGAGGATTCATTGGCCCTCTTTATGCACAAAATTTATTCAAACAAACAATGAAGATCGAGTTCCTCAAATTCATGAGCATCATCATCAAAATACCAAAATGAAATAGGTGGGAGAGACTCTATTAAAGGATTAGGGATGGAATATTATTGGTTCAAAGAAAGATACCCGACAGAATAGAGGGTTCCCTTATTGCAATAGGGGGATCGTCATTCGTGACAATGTTCAAGCCCAACCTTGAAAATGTTCAAACCCAACCTACTCACCCGGTGCTACTACATATCCAATATCTTCTCCTGAATCAAGCGAAGAGGTTTGTCAAATTAATGATAGTCCAAATAAGTTTTCAGTGTTAATTGATATTAACAATGTTGCTTCCAAGAATCACATCCCTCCTGATGGGCATTATTTGCATCCCTCTGAGGTTCCGAATTCACCATCCAAGTCTAGGCCTTCTAACCCTAAGTCGGAGACCTTTAGCCCTACCAATATGGCCAACCTTCTCTTAGCTTCAAGGTCTATGGTGCAGCAAATTTCCTAGCATAAGTTTAGTCCCAAAATGACCCGCATCTTTAAGAAATCCCCCCTTGATGTTGGGAGCGACAAGAAATGGGGCCGACCTTCAATGTCTAATCAATGGAAGACTAAAGTAAGAGATGATATTGATAATGGCATTCAGAAAACTTTATGGATCTCAGGGTAAATAAGATGGCACAAGCACCAAACCTCCCCAACCATATGGTAAGGGAGGCAAAAAATATTCCAAAGGATCCAAATGAAAATCCTCTCATGGAATGTGAGGGGATTAAATGGGTTGCCAAAATGCTGACTGGTTAACTCATTAGAAAAGAAGTTCAGCCTTCCATCATCATCCTTCAAGAAACAAAACTTGATTCAGAACTTGTTGATTCAGTAGCCAAGAAAATCTGGAGTACTAGTGATTTCGCATACAACCCTACTCATGGCACTTTTGGGGGCCTTATGGTTTTGTGGGATGCCAGAATATTTAAGGGGAACCTCATTCAGGTGGACAAAATATCTCTAAGAATACGATTTCAAGAGTTCAACACCAACAATTCTTGGATCCTGTCAAACATTTATGCACCAAACAATTCAACTGATAGGGATGTTTTCTGGACAAGCCTAAGTACGTTGAGGAACTCTTTCGACAATGAACCCTGGATCATTGCGAGAGATTTCAATACCCATATTTACCCATCTAAAAAATCTGGTGGTTCCACAACTATTGACAAAGGCATGGAGGACTTTCTCGAGTTTGTCAACTCCAACAACTTGATGGACATTAAACTTAAAAATGTTGAGTTTACCTGGAGTAATAGAAGGTCGGGGAATCAACTAATCCAAGTTAAGCTTGATCGATTCTTCATGTCCAAGGAAGCCATAAATATTTTTGGGGATGTTGATCTTATGGCACATGCCAAAACGGGATCTAATCACAGTCCATTGGTGCTTGATATTACCCAGAATACACCTTTCCAGAGGCATTTTAGATTTGAATCTATGTGGATTCAACACCCAGATTTAAAGGGCAAAATTTCTCAGTGGTGGCAGCAGTTTGATCAAGGATCCCCCTCCTTCCGCCTTGCTCAAAAATTAAAATCTGTTAAAGCTAATCTCAAAATTTGGAACAAAGAAGTCTTCAAAAACATATTTGAAGTTAAACAGACTCTGAAGGATAGACTCCTGGCTATTGAGAACAAAATTCAATCTGGCTCTTGCATAGACCAGGACCGAGCTGAGGAAAAATCAATACTTGTTGATTACCACAATATTCTTGCCAAGGAAGAGGTGTTTTGGAAACAGAAATCTCATGCTTTATGGCTCAGGGAAGGAGACCTTAATACAATTTTTTTTCATGCTTCTACGATGAGAAACAAAAGCTTCAACATAATTAAGGAATTGTAGTGTTCTAATGGGCTTATTGTCTCTGATTTTCATGCTATTAGGAATGAGGTTGTATCCTATTTTTCTAAGCTTATTTCTAAAGATAGAATTTCCTCTAGTCTTACTTTTGAGTCAATGTTACACCACATACCTAATATGGTCTCAAATGAGGTAAATACCCAGCTACTATAGCCTTTTTCTAATGATGAAATCCATGATGCCTTGTTTGCTATGCACCCTGACAAAGCACCTGGCCCCGACGGTTTCCCTCCTCGCTTTTTTCAAACCTTTTGGGATATTTTTGAGGTAGATGTCTGTGATGCCATTAGGGAATTCTAGACGTCCAAGTCCATCCCTCATAGTTTCAACTCTACATTCATAGCCCTCATTCCAAAATGCCCTAGTACCAAATCTATGCCTGAATTTTGACCAATCAGCCTCTGCAACATTATCTACAAAGTCTTGACTAAATTTGTGACCAATAGAATGCGTGAGATTCTCCCATCCATCATTGAAACCCCCTAGGGAAGTTCTATCCAAGGAAGATCCATTCTTGATGGAGTGATTACCATCCATGAGGCCCTTCATTTCATGCATTTATCAAAGCATCCTGCCTTCCTTTTGAAATTGGATATGAACAAAGCGTATGATAGGCTTAGCTAGGAGTTTCTTGAGGCTGTCCTCTCCAAATTTGGATTCCACCCAGATTGGGTTGCTCTGATTAAAGGCTGCATATCCACTCGGTTTTTTGTCCTGGTCAATGGCTCTTCTGCTGGGTACTTTCCTAGTTTGTGAGGTATTAGACAAGGGGATCCCATATCCCCCTTACTTTTCATCATTGTTGCCAAATATCTAGGATGAACTCTCAAAGCAGCTCATAACAACCAACTCATTTTTGGTTTAAAATTTGCCTCCCACATCAGGTCGGTGTCCCATCAATAGTTTGTTGATGACACTTTTATCACCACTAAAGCTTCATGTTTTGAGGCTAGAGTTATCAAGTATATCCTTCAGTTATATGAAGAGGCTGCTGGCCAAAAAATTAATTTCCACAAAAGCAAGATATTCTTCATGAATACCCCCATGCAAAGGCAAGAAATAATTTCTGAAATCTTGAATTGTCCCATCTCCTATCTCCCATATCCCTACCTCATATCTGGGAATTCCTCTTTTTCTTGGACAACCCAAAGCTTCCTTATGGGACAGTGTGGTAGAAATACTATAGAAAAAACTTGCTGGTTGGAAAGGTAATTTGCTCTCTCAAGCTGGGAAAATAACCTTGACTCAGGCTTCCCTTCAAAACATTCCAATTTATTTCATGTCAGTGTTCAAACTTCCTATCAAGGTAAGTCAGAAACTTGAGCAAATTCAAAGAAATTTTTTGTGGACAGGGGCTGAGAACAAGAGTAGATTTCATTTGGTCAAATGGGACAAGGTTTGCAAACCCAAGGAATCAGGCGGAGTTGGCCTCAGAAGGCTTCAAATTTTTAACAATGCTCTGTTGGCCAAGTAGGCTTGGCGGTTAATTTCCAGGGAGGATGTGGAATGGACTTGCATCATCCATTGCAAATATCTCCAGCAGTCCACCTTCTTCACTATTGATGCTCATCCTCGGGGCTCTTGCTTTTGGAAGTCTATCCTCATTGTCAAACCCCTTATCCTCGCTGGCCTTCGTTGGAGGGTTGGCGATGGCAGACAAATTGATTTTTGGAGGGATAAATGGGTGCTGGGAAATCCCCTTATTCAAAATCCAACCCTGGCTAATCTCAAACAGTTCACGGACATCATATTTGGGCCTAAGGTGTCTGATTTCATTGAAGATCATAATGGGCAAAGAATATGGAAATAGATCAACATTAATGAATTGTCGAATGAATCAAATCAGCTTCAGGCACTCCATTCTATTTTCATATGGTCTCAAACACACACTGACCAATTTTTTTGGGAAGCTTTCGAGTCAGGTGTTTTTTCGATTAAATCTGCTTTTAAACTTTTGCTTTCTGATGAACCTACTGGGTTGCCCTTCAAGCTTGTATGGTTAAAGCACCTGATTCCTAAAATTGCATCCTTCGCTTGGGTCACCATTCAAGGGAAAATCTTGACCAATGATAACCTTCTAAAGAGAGGAATGTTTATTCCCAATAGGTGTCATATTTGCTGCTCCAATTGGGAGTCTCCACGTCATATTTTTCTGGACTGCCCATTCACAACACCTATTCTTTACAAGCTTTTTGAATGGTTCAACATTTCCTGGGTTTACCCCCAGTCCCTTGCTGATATGTTCCTCCAGTGGCCTTGTCCCTTTATTAATCTGCGCCTAAATTTTTTTTGGCAATTCTGTCTCCATCACTTCATGTGGCATATCTGGCTAGAAAGAAATAGATGCATCTTCAAAAATCTATTCTAGAATGCTGACTTATTAGGCACCAAAATCCTCAATGCTGCTAAAGAGAATGCCGATTTGGTTCCTTTTCAATCCAAGCCTTGTCCGTATTTTGAAGTGAGATTAGCCAATTCCTTGGATTTTCCCATTATCTCTTCTTCGTGCCCTACCCCTCCACCTAGATGCCTGTCGTCTTGGATTCCCCCTCTGAAGGTTGGGTTAAACTTAATGTGGATGGTTCTGCTAAAGGCAATCCCGATAGGTCTGGTGCTGGTGGAGTTCTTAGAGATTTTCAAGGTAATGTCATCCATGCCTTTGTCGAACCACTTGGTATTCAGACTAATCAAGTGGTTGAAGCTAGGGCACTCTGGCGGGGCCTCACCTTTGCTCGAATGTTTATCTCCTCAAATATTCTGGTGGAATGGGACTCCCTAACCACCATAAACTATTTCAAGAATAATAAGATTCCTTCATGGAAAGTTCAGAATTGCATCGATGAGTCTAAAATCCTATCAAAAAATTTCCAAGATATCATATTTCAGCATACCTTCTGGGAGAATAACAAGTTTGTTGATGCCCTTGCAAATTACGTAGAGACTATTGACGAATTGTCTACCTGGAATTCCACTCTGCCTCCAATGTTTGAGTAGTTTATTGAAATTGATAAAGCTTCCTTTGTCAACTATACGCATTTTTCTGAAGCCACCCATGCTAGATCCACTTTATCTCTCCATATGGCGCGTGACCTCCCTACCCCCAATGCTGACAGGGAGCATACCAATCATTCTCATGTTGTGGATTTGGAGCGAATCAGTTCTTCTCCTGTCATCCAAGCAAATTTTTCCTATTGTCCCTAATCATTTTTTCAAGTCCTTCTGTCTCATGTTTATTTTGACTCGTGTCTCTATTTATTGCCCTTTTTTCAGGAGGTGTGCTCTTTGGTCTTCCTCTTTTTCACCTCCTTGCCTCTTTCGCTCCAATTTTTGTTGTGCAGTTTTGTACTGCTATCTGTGCCATGGTCCCTTTTTCCACCATAGTTTTGTTTTTCCTTCCTCGGAGTTTTTACAAAGCCCTATCTCTTCTGTGCCTATGGGATTTTTTGTCAACCCTGGCCACTTTGTTTTCTGCCCACCTTTGCTGAAGGTGTCGAACAAATGCCTTTTTAAGCTGGCCCTTTTTTGTTGGACTGCTCATTGTCTTGATTCGAGTTTTTGTTGTACTTTTAAAGTCCTGTCTGTGTCCTCCTTTCTGTGTGTCATGGACCTATTTGTCGAACCTTCTGTGGTTATCCTGGATTCGATGGTAGAAAGTTATTTTGCTGGCAAAAAGTTCTTGCCTTTTTTCAAGCGGTTCGAAGGGGAAGACCCTGAGATCACCTTAGCTTTCATGGAAACTTGGGACAAAGGGAAAGTCACTATCAGGGGAAAGAACTATGTGTTGGACATTAAGACTCTTGCTGAGCTTACTGGCCAACCAGCTACCGAGAGATCCATCAAGAGGGAGAAGCATAATTGGGAAGAAGAATTGAAAGAGATCAATGATAAGGATTTTTGCAGGAGAGCTAAGTTGGTGGGGTTACGATGCATCGATCTTCCCTTTCCTTGGGGAAGCCTTCTCAAGCCCATCATGGAGTTTATTACTGTCGATGACCCAGATAAGCCCCTCACCTGCTTTCATTTTGCTTTTTACAACCATTTTCGTGATGCCAAAATCATGAATATTCCTAAGTATATTTTCAATTCCATTAGCCATACCCTAGAATATTGTAGTAAAAATAAGGATAAACTTCCCATCCATCGGGGCTTATTTAACGTGCTCTACAAGCACTAGATCCTACATTGCCCCGAAGGTGTTGCCCTAAATATGAATCCTGAGCCTATTCTGTCCAAGGCTAGTTCTTCCCAGTCCCCCTCCAAGACCCAGATCCTATCTGCCAAGAAACGTAAAATCTTTGAAAATATCAGTAAGTTAAGAAAGAAGTCTTGTAACATTATCTCTGATAGTGACAATGATTTTGAGATTGAAAAAGAACCCAGGATGCAAAACGTTCATGTTTGCAGCTCGGCCAGATTGAAGAACAAAGCCAAGAAGGAGGCTTTCATGATTGACTCTGAGGATGACTCTACTATTGATCTTGAAGGCCACTTGCAGAAATACGTTATTAACTCTGTTTCCAACAGTATCATCCACCTTGTGGATCTGTGCACTACACTAAACTCTCACTTCTTCAAGAAACCCCATCCTAATACTGATCTGAAGGCGGTTGCTGAAGGCACTCATAATTTTTTTGAGGAGTCCCCTACTATAGGGATTGATGTAAAGGAGTTTACTACTACTGGCAGGCCCTTCATGCCGAAACCTACAATCTGATCTTGTTGTATCTTCCTTTGTTATTTTGGTTCTTTGTTTTGTTGCCCTCTAGTTGTTTTCTGGCGGTCTGCTTCCTCTCTGCTCTCTTTTAGGGTTTCCCCCTTCTTGTTCCTCTTTCTATTCTCTTTGTGGTTGGTTTTAATGTTTCTCTGAGGTCCACCTCTGGTTTTGTAATCTCCTATGCTAGTTCTTTTCTTCTATGGAATGCTTTCTCTATGTATTCAGGTTTCGGGGTCCTGTTAAAACCCATTTAATATATATCTCATATATTTAACCGACCAAAAAAAAATTATTTTTGTAGATGAAACAAAAGAATAATATATGTGGGATGTTGTTGTAATAATGCATATGAAGGATGAATATCCTAGAGTTCTTATTTTTATCAATGAAGAAAATGGTGGGGGATGTTTAAAAGAGGAGGGTCTTAGTCCCGCTCCACCAAGGATTTATGAAGCTCATCTCCTTGCATGTCACTATGAAGGGTGGGAGACCAAGCTCAAAGTACTTGAACTTTGCTAGTATGAAGCCAAAGAAATTGGGAAAGAAAGCAAAATTTCTAGAAGAAAATCAAGATGGAGTCAAGGAAGATGAGATCTTGGCTGATGATGCTTCTAAGTATATGCCATCAAAGGAAAATCTCAAGGTCTCACAAGGCTTAAAGTGAAATCCTAAAATCTCTATATCGTAGGTAACACCCATGCATTGTGAGACCCTAGAAGTCAATCACTCTAGGGAGGTTCAATGCAAGTCTAAATTATTGAGGAAGACACCTGGGACAACAAAGAAACCAAATGTCCTCTACATTTCTAATCAAGAAACACAAAAAGAAAGATTAGACTCTTCTAGATTGAATAGACACAGTCTTGAGCCACCAATGTCACTCTCGTCTCTGGTGGAGGGTGTTCATGTTAACGAGGACACAAAGCCTTTCAAATCTTACATGGATAGGGGAATAGACGATAATCCTCAAAAAACATGTCCTTGCAGGGCTTAGACATAACTATGTAATCTCGAACGATTTAAACGACTTTATAAGAAGAGTCAGTAAGAAGCTTTCCAATAATGTTGATGAATAGACAGTTCACCTTGCTTAGTTGTGCAAAAAGATTGTTTCTTTGGATTCAAGTGAAACCATGGAGAAGGCGAAGTTGAATGCCCGAGACCATAACTGACTTGTTAATTGATAGATGATTGTTATGTTTATTTTCCTTCTATTTGTTGGAGTTTTGTGTCATGTAATGGTTGTTCTTATTGTTAGTTCCTTCTGATTGCGAGTTCTTTCTATCTTTCTATTAAATTCAATTCTTGTTTGTCTTGCTTCTATTTCAATTGCAAAACATAATAGCCGATTCTTGAAAAAATTATAAAATATTTCAAAAACCTTTCAAAACCCCTTCCTTCCAAAATATATATATAAATTCTCACCCTTTTAAAATCCCTCTTTTATCTAATTAAAAAAACAACTTCAAAAAAACTATAAAAATAATAAAAATTACTATTAAAAAAAAAACCAAACAAGTACTTATTGTCTCTACCCACAACTCAATAAAGTAAACTCAAAGGCAATATATTGAAATCCTCTTTTAACCTTACTCGTCTTCAAAAAAAAAAAAAACTCTCATTTTCTCCTACCAATCACTCAGTAACATAAACTCAACGGCAATATATTGAAAGCCTCTTTTAAGCCTTTGGAGCAGTAAGGATAATCGCGAATTCCTTGCTTTCGAAGACGGAAGAATAGTGTTTGAATTAATTGGAAACAATATGAGATTTGAATTTTTTTAAAGTCCAGGAATTATTTTATTTTGATTTTTGTGGAATAATTAATTATGAAGTGGTCGAGGATTCTAATTTGTTAAACACTTACTGGTACGTCCTTTACGATCCTTATTTTGACTTTCTTCGAAATGATTCAGTTTGATTTGGAAACAGTATCAGATTTGATGTTTTCCTAAGGGTCAAGATCTATGTTATTTGGACTTTCTTTAATATTGCAACATGCCCAACATTTGCGGGGAGATAATCATATCGATATGTTTGTCCCACTAGTCCTGGCCTTGATTGCTATGACTTTTTATCTCTTCTTACCTCAGTGCATTTACAATCATTTTTGTGAAATTTTCCAAAGAGAGTTTGACAATCTTAGCATACAAGCAATAAACAAATTAATGATATTTGAATGTTTGAGTGGAAGAACCTACTTTGGAATCCGATCTGATAATAACTTGCATGTGACAGCTCGAAGCGGCTCGCCTTCTTCAAGATCTCATCGATGTCTTTGTCGCCTCACGTCGGCTTCAAATCCTCTACGCCTTGTTATTATAGACTGCGACTTTACATTGCTTTCAGACGTCGTCTCAAGCTATCAACAGATGGGATAAGGCGAGCTATGGGTAAGATTTTTATATAATAATTTAATTAAACATTGGTTAATAGACTTAAGGTAGGTAATAAAATTCATATCATAAATTAAAATTTTAACCATTTGGAGGGAAATTAACCATTATTAGTTTAATGAGTTTGGAGATTAATTATAAAGATATATATTTTTTAATGTAAAAGTATTATATTAAAGAACTAACAAAATACATTTTTACAATTTTTTATTTTTTATTTTATAAACAGGTCATATCAGCCAAAAAAATCATTATGTTAAAGTAGAGCATGAACCCGAGTGAACAATTTATAGTTTATAGAATTGATGGACAACAAAATAAATTGATTACAAAATAATGAGACTTAGCCACCCATAGATTTTGACAACGGGAGAGAACATAAACCACAACAATGTCGCTCCTATCCTAGCTCAAGGTGCTTATAGAGATGGTCGCAACTAGGTGACTATTCCTCTCTCCCCAACTCCTGACTTAATGCCTGGGACAATTATAAAGAGTTTTAGATAAGTTTTTATTTTTTTTTAATCTTGAGTCAAGATTTTAATTTTTAGGACCTTTCATATATTTGGGTTTAGAGGAAAACAATTGAAAGTAAAATTTTTTAAATAATAAATCAAGGTTTAGAATCTATTGAAGAAAATTAACATTTTAGCTAAAATCATTGTAGAGCAAATGAAAAGGAATTGTATCGATTGTAACCATTGCTTCTATATACAAAAAAAAAAGAGTGGGACTTACTTTCACTTTATAAAAATAATTAAGGAAAAATAATAATTACATTCACAATAACGCTAGTTTTTAATGAAGGAAATTAAACTAGCTATATATTATAAATTCAAAAAACATTACCAAAGTTACAATCTAATTTTACATCATAGGTTGTTAGATACTCTTCATATGATGTCACTAATTATGTGAAAGGTCCTCATGTATTATATGACAATTTTCAAAATAGACTGAAATTAAACAGTATATGCTTAGAGTTTACAAATTTTGAAGTATTTGAAAATAGACTTCCCATATGCCTTGTTCTCTCATGATGTTCACTTGCCTATTTTATACAAATATAATTCAATAAGAGAGAATATGTTAGGTTGGAAAGTGATGTCACTCTTGACCTCATTACTTTGTATTCAATTTCAAAAGAGAGAATTTGTTAGGTTGGAAAGTGATGTCACTCTTGGCCTCATTACTTTAAATCCAATTTTAGGTGTTGCACTATGAAAGGGACTTGGATGTAAATAAAACAACACAAATCAAAATAATATTAACTTTTCCTCATATTGAAATGTTGCATATATTTTTTAGGATTCAATACTTGCTTCCTCTCATTCTAACTTGATGTCATGTTCTTCCCCTAACACGCGACAGTAATAGATTATTTGAAATAAAAAATAGAGTAATACACAATATCAAGATATAAGGGATAGAGTGGATATTATCTTTAAGTTCTCCACTATTATCTTCATCATTCCATAAAGGTATACCAAAAAAAATTATTTGTTATAAACAATATTATTCAATCCTTAACATGTAAATGCATTCTATGATAATTAATGAAAATTATTAATCAATGGTATTAAAAATGGAGAAACTACAATCTTCCAATGATGGTTCCAATTTAATTTATCATGAACAACTTGATTCTAACCATGTTTATTTGCTCCCTTATATTCAAATTTATAAGAATTTCCAATAACCAAATGAAATGTAATTTACTACAAATCATATGCTAGACAATAGAGAAGGAAAATAAAAATATCAAGTAGATGAAAAATAACAATATAGAAATTTGAACTAGGAAGAAGAGGTAGGGGCCCTTAGGAACCTATGTGATATGACGATAATATTGATTATATTGGATTCAAACACCTTATTGGCATGTTTAGATATATCCATATTTATAAATAATAACTTATACAAAACCTTGAATCAAATCAATCATGATTAATACATCTATTTGACCATTAATTATAAAATGACATGATAACAACTTATAAAATTTAAGATTACATATTATTGATTTCCCATAAGGTAGATATATCTATAAAGCAGTAGAATTATTAGAAATCACTAATCAAATAATATTTTGAATACCATTATATATAATAATAGACTCTATTATCTAAATAAATACCTCATTTCACACATGGAGATGGTCCATAAGGGGTCAACAAGTAAATAATAGAGCAAATATAACAAGATATACAATAAAGCGAGCAAGTAGAGTAAAAATACACAATAATGAAAGTGTCCAAGGTATCTAAAAGGGGCCCTTAAGATACAAAGATAGGCCCCACTAGCAAAACCTTGAAAAATAACTAAAGAATGGAAAAAATATGAATAGAATAAGAGGGTCTTGTTAGATGGAGGCTAAAATAAAAGGACACATGGAAAACAAATCCAATCATGGAAAAGTCTATATCAAAACTAATGGTGAAAATTATGTGAAAATTCATAGGTCAAAAAGATGTGTAAGGGTCTTAATGGATGATATTTACTAAAGAGCAAATGAAGGGAATGATCAATCAAGTCCCATAGAATCGAATCAATTGAAAACTATGAGATAAATATTAATCTATTAAGATAAACGAGAGAGTCTACTAATTTATAATCACATAATAATCAAAATAATGGAGGGATTGTTGATGCATATAATCTCCAATATCAATATAAAAAAAATACCATCACTAGGAATGTATATATATTTTCTTCCACCCAAACAAAAGTTTCAAAATATTATGATATCCAAAGTCTCTCACATTATATATTGATCATCATGGTAGGAAAAATTACAATATCTAACATATTATTTCTCCGCACCATCCCCTAGATAAATAAAGAAAAAAAATTGTTGCAAATAAAAAATTATCACAATTATAATTACTACATGAAACTATATAAGGAAATTCTATTTTGTATCATGAAAGCTATATTTATTATTCATCAAATAACACCATAACTAACATTATCTTATAGATATTTATAACTTTTATAGTCAATAATACTTGAAAATTGCTAAAATTCTTAACATAAATGCATTCATTTTTTTTAATGTTATCTAAATAATAAATAAAATATCTTTTGAATTTTCATTCTATTCAATCTATTCAATAACGGTTGTGGATACCTCTAATAATAATTTTGTGGATATTATCTAACTAGCATATTAACAATTGCATTTCCTCCATGGAACATGTGAAGGAATAAAATCACTTGGAAATCATCTCTTAGTATATCAATGTCCCATAGAATCATATTATATGTCACTCTCTCCATAATGAACAAGCATTAAATATTGCATTATTAATAAAAATTTTAGATCCTTCAAGATGAAACTAATGTATATAACCTTAGCATAAGTATCATGACATAAGTATCCTTTGAATACATATGATCATATTTTTAGTGAACTCCTCCATTCCTACTATTTTTTATTTGATCCTAGAGGCCCCATCCACAATTAATCTTCATCTACATCAGAGGTTCTTTTGGTCATTGCACAACTATAATATCTATATAGTCTTCTCCTTAATTGAGGGATAGATATTTTCAATGTTATTACATTTTTTAATGTTCATGTATTAAACCATTTGTTTTTAAAAATTTAAAATAAATTTGAATGTCAATATAACAAAAAATATATACATGGTGTGTAGTGATTATGAACTTATACCTCAAAATATCTACAAGATTTAAATTCAAGAATAAGATAGTAGACCAATATACTTTTAACCAAATATGTTATGTTTGGATAGAGAACTCATCAAATGAGAACATGATGAGAATATAGTTCAAGAAGTAAAAGTGCTTAAAGTAAAACAAAGTATTTCAAACAACCAACATAAGGAGATGATTCATAGATAATGAGAGAAAATATTTTGAATTAGATAAAATATTTCAAAAATTTCAACTAAAAAACAAATCTACTTATTAGGACGTACCATCCCATACACCATACCTAGATAGGTCTAATTAGGTTGACTATGTTGGTCAATTTTGAATCAATGATGGTAACTTCTATGGGTATTCATCAATAGATAAAGGAAGGACATATTATATGGGTTATTGTATCATGGATATCATTGGGCCATTGTTTATAAGGTTTAATAAAAATCTATATTCTAATATTTTTAATACCTTATTAAAGTTTTGGCCTTAATGGTCAAGGATATGCAACTACAATCCATATCATGATAATGATCATTTATTTATTAGTGTAGAAGCTATGGTCAATTTAATATAGCTATTGCATATGCTCTAGGGAAACTATATTGTCTCATGAAAATTGACAATAGGAATTATCTAGAACAAAATTCATGGAAATAGAAAAAGAAACTTCCCTTTCGAACATGCTACTCCCTTAATTCCTTTTTAGACTACAATAGCCTTTGATATTTAGTAGACAATTATGACTATGTACCTATAAGAATATGTATTTTGAGTATCACAAATAACCTATGAAAGTTAAAAAATAACTAAGCATACCTTGGTAATAAATTCAAATCAACTATTAATGCAATAGAGTTGTATATGACAAGATTGTCCAATTAGATATAGTGGAACCGGCATAATTTTTGTTGTAAAATTAATTAGATTAGGTAGAGTGTACTTGGATTCCCCCTTCATACTAAAATATTTTTAATTTATGATGTAAGCACTTAATAATATATTTTATATAGCTAAGAATATTAAGTTTCAAATCCATATGTTTGTCAACACTCAATAGCTCTATAAGGTGCTTATCCACTTGTATATCATTTGGTTCTCCCAATAATAAATTAATACATAACAAGATATGCTAGGAGTAATTGTTGAAGTGATTAATTTAAGTAGTAACTTGATTCTATTAATATATTTTGTTTTAAATTGTATGTTGGGAAGTAGTTCTAGAAAGAATATATCATGTGGAATTATATTTGTGAATAGGTAAAAAATATGATCTATCATATGTTGGGTTCTTTCAAAATAACAAGCATATCTTTAATGGTTTACTCAATGATATTCAGGATTGTTTCCTCATTTGCATCCCTCATTAACTTGATAGATAGAGTTTATATTTTGTACAAATCTCTATTACTTTTAGGAATTGGAATGTATGGTTTACTAGAATTTATCTAAGGTTATTTGGGTTTAAGTGGGTTCATATTTCATTAAACTAAATTTATGGTAAGTAAAACCTCACGTTTTCTTGGATAAGCATGTGAGAATGGGATAAAATATCTTATTGTAATATTATAAAAATAGATAAGGATCCTATTTTTGAGTGGAATTCTAAGAGGATTTGCCCTTTTTGATCAAATACTTTGGTGTATATCCTTAGGGGTCTAAATGGTAGAAGGGCCTACTATAGGTAATGAAAATTCCTTTCTATGGTAGAGGTGTAAATTTAATCATTAAAATTATCACCAATGAAGAAGCAATATCACTATCACTTCATGTTGGCATGTGAATGTGTAAAGCTAGATTCAGGGATTCTAGTCTCAAAACCAAGAGGGTTCACTCAGAATAAGATTCTTGACTAAGTTTGAAATATCCTGCCACTTGATAAGAAACTCTTGAATTTGTCATGATCAAAGATGATGAACTCTAGACTGCAATATTGCTTTAGGCTAAAGAGTGTTTGACCTTCTTCATTGAGTAATAGAATCTTTTTCTACACATTTTGGATAATAACCTACATGAAAAATTGGATGGATTTAGGAATATTGCGGAAGCTCTAACTGATATGCTACTTCACAAAAATAATTAACCACTTTGTATGGACCATAAAATTGAAGAGCCAACTTTGTACTAGACTTGGTATTTAAGGTTAATTTATTGTAAGGTTGTAGATTTAAAAATACCATATCTCCTATATTGAATTATCATTCAAAATGGTGTGAATCATGTTGTTCCTTCATATGGTTTTGGACTTGGTTCAAATTGTTCTTAGGAATTTGAAGCCTAATTAATTATTTTTTGTAATAAATCATCTACTTGGGTAACTTTGGAAGATCCTGAAACACATTATATTATTGATGGAGCTTTTTGACCATACAATGCTTCAAATGGGGACATATTAAAGGGATTATGGTAAAACTTATTATACAATTATTCTACTATTTTAAAGCCATTGGACCTAGTGATATTTATTGTTTTGAGAAAAACAATGAAGATAAGTACCCAAATATTTTATTAAAAATCTTTGTTTGACCAATAAAATGAGGGTTTTATGATGAGGACATATTGTACTTATTACTACTAATATGAAAAAATTTCTTCTAGAAGTTGCTAGTGAATATAGGGTCACAATCACTCATAATGGTTTTGGACATATCATGTAACTTATAAACATAATCAAGAAATACCTTGGTCAGCTTACTTGTAAAATAGGGATGCTATAATGCACAAATATGAGCATTCTTGAAAAGGTGATCTACTACCATAAATATCACAATTTTACCCTTTAATTTGGGAAGGCACTCAATGAAATCCATGGCTATGTACTCCCATTAGCAGCTAGGGATAGGCAAGGGTTGTAAAAATCTAGGAGATTTAATTGTTTCCCCTTTGTAACATTGGCATACCTCACACTCAACTATAAATGTCTTGATATCTACTTTTAATATTTCCATGAAAGTGATTGCTTCATCTGTTAGTTTATTTTCAAGAATCTTGAGTGTTTTTTCAAAGGAGATGCATGAAATTCTTGAATAATATTTGACTTAATTGTTAGGGTAGATTTTATTTACCGCCTGGTAGATATAGGTTATTACATATTTTTTTTACGATGAATATATTCATTGTTATAATATATTATGTTTATTCTCATTTACGTGTATTTCAAAAATGTTTAGTTGTTAGCTCCTTGTCACATTTGTTAGAGTCAAGTTAGGGGGTTGCTATATTTTTCACACATTGCAAGGTTATTATTAGACTTTGCATATTGTATTGATGATGATGAATGCAATAATTTTTACAAATAACTCCATTACAGTATGAGAAGCAAGAATTCAATGATGATCCTCTTTTCATATATTAAATTATTTGAGCAGTCTCTGATTCAGCAAGCCAATCTTCTCAATGTTAATAATTACATTATGGACAAGGACCAAATATGGAATTGATAGCTACATCATATTTGTATTTTCAAGATAAAATATTAATCATCATATTTTATTTACCTTTATTATATTCAATGAAAAAATTATAATCTAATAGTTTAGTCATCCATTTATTTTGTTTAAGGTATGAGAGATGTTAATCTAGGAAAAGCTTCAAGCTACTATGGCTAGTCTTAATTATGAAACAACTAGTCAAAAAATAATACCTCCATCTCTCTATGGAATGGAAAATAGCTAGAATTTCCTTGTCATAAGTGGACCATCCTTGATTATTGTTCAAAGGTTGCTTATTTTTAAATGCCAATGGGTGACCACATTACATTAAAAGGGCTCCAATACCTTTGTTAGAAGCATCACACTCAATAATAAAAGGCTTTCTAAAATTAGGATTGGCCAACATTAAAATGAAACATATAGCTTCTTTGAGGTATTGGAGGACTTGGGAAGCAAATTTAGTCAAAAAAAAAATATCCTTTTTGGTGAGGATGATGAGAGGTATGACAATCTTGCCATAGTTGTGGATAAATTTTCTATAGTAAACTCTGAGTCCTAGAAATCCTTGGATTTTTTTAAGGAATTTTGGAAAGTGCCAATATTAAAAAGATTTAATTTTATTAGGTTCTACCTTGAATCCTTTGTGATATACTATATGTTCCAAATATTCTACCTCTTGGACCCCAAAGAAATATTTAGAACTTTTAACAAATAGTTTTTCCTTTTATAATAGATGAAGGACTTTTTCAAAATGAACTAGATGATCCCACCAAGTTTCACTATAAATTAAAATATCATAAAAGAAAACTAGGATAAACTTATGAAGAAAATAAGGAAATACATGGTTCATGAGACATTGAAAAGTGGAAGGAGCATTAGTGAGTCCAAAACTCATGATTATGAACTCATAATGACCCTCATGTGTATGGAAAGTAGCCTTAGGGATGTCCTCTTATCTAACCATAAGTTGGTAAAAACAAGAACATAACTTTAGTGTAGTGAAGTATCTAGCACCATGCAGTTCATGCAATGATTCATCTACAACAAGTTCATGCAATGATTCATCTACAACAAGGATATAAAACTTATCATTGATAGTGATATTTTTAAGAGGAAAAAAATAGGATGCATGCATTGTAAGTTATCCTTAAGTCATACCATCGTGATAAAACATAAATATAGACTAATTCTTAGATGAATGAATCCATGCTCTAATATTTCTTTGACCAATTTTTTAATTTTTGACTTTTAGGGTTAGAGGTTGCAATAAAGACACACATTAAGAGGCTGACTTCTTGGAATTAGATTTATGGCATGATCATGTTTGTGTTTAGTAGGTAGAATCCTTGGATCACTAAATACCACATCATATTGATCCACAATATTTTAGATATCCAATAAAATATCTAGAAGAGATGGATCCAAAAATTCAACCTCCATTAAATTTACTAGGGAAAAGAATCCAATACCTCCCTTCCTCAATATATTATCTATGTGATGGAAACTAACTATCTTGGAGGTAGGGGGTTATATCCTTCGATAAAAATTTTCCTTACATTGTCTATCCACTTGATATATAATTTTTGTAGATTGATAGTAACATCATCGAGCTAAGATAGTCATTGTACTCCCAAGATAACATTTTAACTTCCTAGGTTCAAAGCAAAGATATTACCCACCCTATTATAATATCCAATTTGGATGTTAAATTTAGATATTTTTTTCACACACTAAGTATAAGACCCATTTACAATTAAGACTTAAATTTATATTTATTTGAGGTATTGATATACAAGCTCAAGGATTTTGTTTTAATATCTATAAATTTATGTGTGTTACCTAAATCAATCAACATATTGACCCATAAGTCCTTGGTGAGCTTATGATTTATATAAATAGTATGGTGATTTTGGAGACCCATAAGTGTATGAGAAGATATATTCATATTATAATTGTCCTTTTCTACTTCATCCACTTATGTTGGTTGTTGTCCTAGTTTTATAGATTACTCATGTTGTAATGAATATTCATCATCAAAAATTGATGTGTATCTATATTCTAAGATAAAGTTACAACACTCTTCATAGTCCTAATATTAGGAATGGTGTAAATGATATTTGAAAAAAAAGTCATTTGGAAAGCTCAAAATTATGATAAGGATGATGAGAACTAAAATCATGTCTATATAGAGGATTGTGCACGTTGAATTCCTTTCAAAATTATCCTTAAGGCCATAGTGAAAGATAAATACCACCACTACTAGACTCAATTTTTGGGTATACGTGAGGAGACTTGTGAACTCAAAGCAATAGTCTCCCATTGTTCTATTTTTCTTAGTTTGCATAATACGTGCCATATATGATATGGAATATCCATTTTCAAACCTTCAAAGAAATCATTCCTTGAAGTTAGGCCATAAAATAGGGCCACCATGTTGGTGAAACTACCATAACAACCATTGATAAGCATGGGTTCCCAATTTAGAGGTTGCCAATTCTTTACAACCTATTTTTGGAATATGGTGCAAATGGATAAGTCCTTCTATTTTGGCCAACCATCCTCAAGGGTTGAAACCTTCAAAGATGATAATTTCAATGTGATAAACCTTAACATCATGAGGATATTCCATAAAATTGGAAGCATCACCTATCGAAGAATCTATATTAGATCGAATATCTACGCTATAAAATACAAAATTTAGAGGATTATGACTAGGTGGTTGTTGTGTAAGAACATTAATATTTGGTGCTTGATGAATGGTCAAATTTTGGGATCTAATAGTTTGTTGTGACCCTTGGACAAGATGAGGCATAGTAGTGGATGAAACTAGGATTCTTTAAATTTTATTCAAGGTTATGGTTTGATTAATCAAGATGTTGGGAATGGAAGCAACCATTTTATTAGAGGGGTAGTGATGGTAGGGTCATTTGTAGGAGGATAAGAAGAACCAAATGTGCTAGGTAGGGGATAATCCATGGTGTTTAAATAAGGAATAAGGCATTGATTGAAACTATTGTTATTAAATGGAGTGTTATGATGATTTCTAGGATTTATAGGTTGGAATTTATTTCTACGTATATACACACCCTTTGATGCAAACATACACTATAATATACCATTAAATCATTCCCAACCAATGTTTAAATTTTTGAAAGAGATATTTTGAAAACAATTTTTTCTATGCACAAAATTGAAAGCATTATTTTTAGGGAACCAAATATCTTTGTTAATTTCCACTAGTTCCAAAATCGTGATTTGATACCACTTATTATGATATTAAAAAATATTTAATATCTACAATAATAATAAAATATTTAATTTATATTAGCAACATACAAAAAATAACAATTTAGATTTAAATTCCATGAAAAATATGCAAATATCAAATCCAAAAATAAATTAATGCAATAGTAAATTAACAACCACCTGGAAAAAGTCTCTTATGCATACCAAGGTGGCTTAAATATAAATTATTCAATGATCCAAACTAATAAAGTATCCTTCCTATTTATAGATGAATCAATAATAACCTAATCCTAATTCTCAATGGCTAACTAATTAAATCTATGGTCCAAGATAAAAAGAATTAGCATATATGGCTATATTTGGACCATTACAACCTATGAATCTTGCAAGGCAGCTAGAGTGAGTTTTATGAATCTAATACAAACAAAATCAACATGCTAAATAAGTTAGAGATAAAAAAATAAGATCTCACAAAAGACATAAGATAAATGTATATGCAATATGATAGATTAAAGAAAATATTTAATCTAAAACCAAAGATATTGAAGAAAAGTGTAGCAAGAGAAAACTCCCCTTTCTACCATGAGAAATAATCCCATGCATGCATTGTCCTATGATTCTCAAAGGTGAAGAGGCACTTCCAAAGGAAGACCCAAAAAAATATCTTCAAAGAAATGCAAAATAATGATACTAGAGCTTTGCTATTCAAAAAAAATACTTGCTATCAAGATCACTTATTATTTTATATTTTATTTTGTGTATCATTTTATCAATATCCAATTTGATAATGAGGTACCAAATTTATAGATTTTTGAAGGAGAGATGGATGCAAGATTGTGAAATCTATGTGCAAGAGTTGAAATGAAAAAACACTATGTCCACCTTGGAAAAACCTCTACATTGAAGATGTGGCATGATTTAATTGAGTTGGCATAGGCAAAAATACAAAAAAAAGTTGGAAATATTATGGGGTGCATCAACCCAATCTGGGTTGGTAAACCATTGGCTTGTATTATAAATCTTTAATTTTACTAAAATATATCATCCATCTACAAATAACAATCCACACAATGAGATATAGATATATAATACCCTTAAGATAGGTGAACACCAATAATGCTCCTTAAGAAAGGAAAACTCCATAAGATCTCCTAAGATGAGAGTGCCAATCAGAGAGGGCAAATTCTTATAAGCCACTTAATGGGAAAAGATAATTACAAGTAATAATCCATATGAATAATATCTATGATGATTACAATGAAAATTTTCCTTCTTCATATACCCATATTCTAATTTTACTTTGGGTAGTCAACTACTAAAACCTCATCCCATTCATTATTTTATTATAATAAACCTTAGATTTTGTGTTGCCCATGCCAACTATTATACTATATAATATCATATCTCCATACACTTGTGCCTAGGTACCATAACATTCCACCCTCCTTACAAATGTTTTATCCTCAAGATATAAGAAGAAACTAAATAATATGATATCCAAAGTAATGCTAACAATTGGTACTAATCTTGATCATCCACTCATCCAAGTGAAATCTTGATTAGTGGTGGTCATTTATGATGTCATGTTTCCATTGTGCCACTTGAATATCCATAACTGATCCTTTGGCTAGATGCTTCTATTACTCTACTCTAATAATTTAAATGATGGATCAATTTATTCGTTGATCTTGCTCTACAACTCTATAAAACAGAATCACTATGATTTTACTTCCAAATACTTCCATACTTGGTGCCTATATGAATTCATATAGATTTATAATAATATTGATTTCCTAAGTCATGCCTCCAATATTATTGCCACTCAAGATGGTGTGGATGGTGATATGTTGTCACCTTAACCTAATGTTCTATATATTTAGATTCTTCAACATTTATTTTTCTCTTATCACCTTATTTTGGTGGATCCTTGTGTGCTTCTAACATGGCTTTCTTAGAATTTGATGATTCTTATTTCATAGACTCTATTGTTTCTACTTCTCTCTTGGATTGTATTTCATATTCTTCTATTTGTTCTTCAATTTATTTCTCTACGATGACTTCTTGCTTTTCCATGGATCCTTATATCCTACACTAAGAATTATCTTGTATTATTATCTTCTATTATTTATACCAAAACTTCATGAACTTATTTTGAATATTAATGTTAATAATACCCAAATAATCCAACCAAGGATAACCAAGAACAATATCCACATCATACATCTTAGTAACATGAAAATCTGAATGCAAAATAAATTTATCCATGGTGATCATCAAATCTTTAAAAAATTGAATATTCTCGCCTTCAAGGTGTATGTCCTTAATTTTTGTTGCTTGAACTTGTAACCTCTTAGCCAAACCACTATTAATGAAATTGTATATACTACTAGGATTAATGTAAATAATAATGTGTTTCTTTTGAAGGCATCCATGAACTTGCCAAGTAGAAATTTTAGATGAATTTAGATCAGTCTCTTGATTTTGTAAATCCAAATATCTAGATTCATTCTTTTCACTATATTCCTTAACATTTTTCTCCTTCTCCTCAAACAGTTTTATTTCTTTTTAATAGTCTTCATTTTGTTTCTTGAAAAATTTCCACTCTCTTTTTATTTTCTTTTATTCTTTCTAAAGCATGTTTATTTCTTCTTCACATCCCTTGATGGTGATATTCAAACTATGATGTGGAATCAATCCAACTTAACTTTCCATTAACATCTAATGTTTAAATAAGCATAAATAACATATTACAATGCAAGCATACCACAATGGAATGGAAAGGAAATAAATTTAACCTAGAAGTACTAGCTAACTAGAGAAAATATTCTAACTAATTGCTAACTAGAGAAGACATTAACAACTAGTCTATATTAGGAGCTAACTAAAGGATAAGGAGTTGTAACTACTCCTATCTCTATAAACCCACACGATGATAAAATCTCACATTATAACAATAATAATAAAAATAATATGTCTATGCTAACAAGATTAGTCCTAACCTAATATATGTCCTCATCATACCTCCCAATAATATTTGCATTGGACTCCAATGCTTTTACTATAGAAGAAAAGTTGACCTAATGTGAAATAATTGAAAGTTGCAAATTTGGCACCAATATGATATGAGAATTGATGATGTTCAATATGCCAAGAGGTGCATTGTATGCAAGACAATATCTGGTCAAAATTCTATCGCAAACTTGAGAAGGAGGAGGAATTCAACAAGGAGCAATAGCCTATTGCTAATGTTGTTGAGTTTTCTATAAATAGTAACCTACCTAGCTAAAGAAGGATGCAAAGGGGATAGCTTAATTCCAAGAGGAATAAAAGCAACAACAGGATGATGAGGTGTTATTGGAGTGCAAGGAGGAGGTATAGTTGTTATGATTATGTCCTAATAATGTGGCTTGTATAATATGACAACAATAATATGTGGTTGAGTGAAGTAGAGTAGAAGTGTCGGATTTTTGATGCAATGAATGAGAAATATCTAATTCTCATGATGCAAGGTGTGTGTTGGTAAAAGTATCATACTCAGACATCCTATTGTACTATTAGGATTTTCCAATAAGTGGTCCATAATAGTCCATTGGAATCACATTGCAAGTGATTCTATCCATAAAATGGAGGCCAAAGGCAAAGGATACCATGCACAACTATGTTATGTATGAGGTGGAACCACTATACTTCCACTGAAGAGAGTATGTATGAGGATGTGGTTCCAAGGCTAGTTATAACCAATCAACAATGGATATCACAATCAAATTATTTTGAGTTTTTGATTATATAATACATAAAGAAATTGTGGGTGAGATGAGTTCTCATGATGACCAAATTATCACAGTCAACTTTAGACAAATGATGAGACGTCAGGGTAATATTGTTAAGTTTAACCTTGAGATCATCATACTCCCTATATTTTTCTCTAATTTTAATTAGACCATTTTGTGGTGGTTCCTCATTTTGAGGTATTACAATCAAATTATTATTTTTCCTAAAGCATATTGATCCCTTATGACCTCTCCTATTAGAATAATTATAAATATTTTTTTCTATTGAAGGATGAAGGTTTCTAAGAAGAATAAAAATAATAAGAGAAATAAGAAGTAAAATAGGAGAAATAAGAAGGATTTTTTCACTTTGAATTATTATTATTGTGAGTTGGAAGTATTTTAATTTCATGAGCCTCTTAGATGAGCAACACATATTTTTTTGGCTAGTTGTACATGATTATATGAAGCATATAGTGTGGCAAGGTGTGTGTACTTAAAATCCATATATAGGTGCTCCTACAATCCACTCTTGAACTTGATAATGAGCACTTCAATTGCATTTACTACACCAAGCTTAATTCACCATCTATTGGACTAAAAAATATACTCTTGCACAGTCATATTGTTACTTTACCTCAAGAAAAACTATTTTACATTCAGATATTACTCATAATTTAAAGGATAGGAATTTTACTTAAAGGATTTTATGATATTTTCCCATGTGTGGAGTGTATTTTGGCCCTCTTGATGCTCCATAACCAAAAAAATTTCTAACCTAGAAAACTTGAGTTTAGCAAATGAGACCCTTTCCTCATTTGGAATTTGAGTATAGGAGAACCATGTCTCCATATAAAGGATCCATCCACTTAAGATGTATAGATCTCTCAAGCCATCATACATCTTGACATTACACTTGGCCTTGGAGTGAAAGTCATAATTGTAAATTTTTACATCATTTGGGTCACTTTAGACTGTTATATCACTTACCTTGTCTACCAATGCACTTTCAACATTGGCCAATTTAGCCATTATTTCAGCTAAAGTTTTGGCCATGGATGAATAGGTTAAATTTTGATGTGTTTAAAGTGACTAAAATTTAAAAAAATGTTTACTTAAGAAATTATAAGAAAGCTTATTTTCTAAGTTTTTTCCAATAAATAATAAAAAATTGTGCATATAGATTCTTTATTATGCACTTTACAATGAAGTAGATGTTTTTCTAAGTTTGTTGCAACAATCAATATTAGAAAAATATACTGCATACAAATTATTTTTATGCACCTTACAAGGATTTATTTAATTAATTTAATAACTAAACAATTAATTTAATTAATTGATTGAATTAATCCAACTAATTAAAATAAATCAATTTAATATTTGTGCAATTTATAATTGTAATTTGATTTTGTGGTGCCAATGATCATGTGTCTCTAGTTGAAAAATGGGTAAAATTTTCTAGTCAACGATCAATTAGAGGGAAAAACATTGGCATGCCATAGTGCTCAACGATCAATTTTCTCGTATTTGTGATGGTAACATTTATCACTTGATGGTAATAATGCAATCTCTATCCTTTGGTGGGTAGCAATTATTTTTGTGGGTGCAAGAAAATATTTTTATTCTAAATTAGTACTCCCTTACCATAGGCAAAATTTATTTTATGGGGGCCTTGGTAAATAGTAGGTATTGAAACCAATAAAAGGGTCCATGTTGTGATTTTTAATCACTAGTTTTCAATGGAAGAGGAAGTCATTAAGAAGTCCTACGACTAGTTTTTTAAGCCTCCAACAAGAGAATCTTAGCTAATAAAGGGGCTAAATAATGGGTGATAAAATTATAGTGTTGGCACAACATTGAGAAAGTTAATGGAAAACACCCCCAAAAATATTACTCTAATGTAGTTTTAGAAGTGGCCCTAATTTATTTTAAAAGTGGAAATGTAGCTAACTATTTATGTGGATGTTTCTAAGGTGAATCCATGTCCTTAGTTAGAATAACCATCGTTAGATACCCCAAATTTAGCATCTAAGATGTTTATACAGGGTTCTAATAACTTGATATCCATATTGGTTGCAAGGTCAAAGGATGATGGTTCACCAAAAGTTGCTTACTACTTCCCAAAAATAGGAAATAAGTCACACCCAATATTCTCCATTTTCAAGGATACTTCTTCAAATTAAATAGCTAAGGTCAATTAAACAATAGTACACCCCCAAGTTCTCTAAGCACACAATCCACTCCTACAAGATGGTCATGGTAGGGTTGGATTAATCTAACAGAATGCCTCGGGATGAACATCAACACTATGAGGTGGTCTGGTGACGTAGAGTGCTAAAAAAAAGGTAAAAAATTTCAAAATCTATATTTAAAATTCACACATAAATGGTAACATCTAATGTAGAGGTATTCTACTATTTTTTACCCTCCATCTAGTTCACACAATGGTCAAACAAAATACAGTTATTTCTAGCCAATTGTGAATAACACATCAAACATTTTTCTCTTGAATATTGTACATATGTGGAAAAATCATATGACAAATGACCTTGCTGGTAAATTTTGTAGGGAAACATGTTAGTTTTCATGCCATCCATTTCATAATCTATCATACTTTTGGTTGGATAATATAATAATACCAAGGAATTCCAATACTAGAAATATCATTGGTTCTAGGGTAGGGATGTTAGTGTCGAACTTGTTTCTAATGAGACATGAAGAAAGAATGAAAAACTACAATCCATAGTGTAGTGTCAAGATTAAAACACATGATCGTACAAAACCAAAGAGTTATTGGTTGTGTCACTACAATAGTCATATGGAGGGACCATAGTTTCTAGAGAACCAAACCAAAAATATGAAGCAAAAAATTCTATGTTGCATCAATTACATAGACATTGTGTTGCTAGCAATAAATTCCTTTAAAAGGACCTTGGTAGGAGTGCATTGAGAGGACACATGAAAAATAAAAAACTAAGCAACTTGGGTACAGACCACCAAAATTCCACGGTCGATATTACTAGAATGTTTAGATGCTTTGTTTTGTCAAAGAGATGAGTGGTAATTTCAATGCAGTTGCTAAAAGAGAGGAAGCCCATTGAGAGCCTAACAATATCAAAAAATAAAAGCATATATGAGTAGAGAAAGTTGATGTGTGGGAGGATGACTGTAACCCAAAATCAAATTTTGAAGATCAACATTCGACCTACAAACATCATCTACTCAAAATATGTCTATCTAAAGTAGAACAAGCATAAGATAATTTGACTTTGTCATTGGAAAACAAGGCTTGGTCATAAAACTTAAAATCCCTACTTGGAACTTGATTTGATAGCATTGATGTGGAATTAATTAAACTCAAATTTCATTATAATTTAGTGCTTAAATAAGAAAGAATAACATATTACAACACAAGCATATAAAAACAAAATAACAAGGAGATAATTTTAACCTCGAACTACTAGATAACTAGAGAAGATTTTAACTATTTTCTAAGTGTAGAAGATGCTAACAACTAGTCTATCTTAGGATTTAACTAAAGGATGAGTTGTAACTACTCCTATATTTAAAAACCCATGTGAGGATAAAGCTCACATTATAACAATAGTAAAAATAATATTCCTAAGATAATAGATGTCCTCATCAAAATAGATATATTTTTATATCAGTCCCATTGACTCAAGAGTGCATCCTCCATTTTGTTGTGACTCCTTCACAACGACCTCAAAAGTTGGGGATCCACTTGAAATGTGAAAATTATTCCAAATTTCATTTTTGCATATTTTTTACTGTCGTCATCATTTGGATGTAAAAAAAGTTCATCTTCATAAAAATTGTCTTGTAATTCATTTCGATGTCATTTGTTTTGGTCTCAAGATCCAATAGGTTTTCTTTCGGTGTTGTGTGGTTTTGTTGTGGTTAAGTTCATTAGGTTATCTACATTGGTTTTGGTATGTTCATGTTGTGGTAGTTAGGATGACTATGTTAAGTTTATTTTTATTGTTATGTTATAATAGTTGAGTTATGTTGTGTTTTGTTTTGTTTAGTAAGTTCCTTTATATTAATTCTTTATGTTGTAATTCTTTTAGATTTGTTATGTTATTTTTGGTAAATTTGTTATAAAGTAAAGTGTTGTTTTAGTTTGTATAGTGTAGTTGATGTTGGTGTTGTTTTAAGTCATTTTTATTTTTTTACTTGTGATTGTTCTTTTATTTATTTTTATGTATTTTTGTTATTTTTAGCATTAAGTTGCTTTGTGTTTAAAATATATAATGTTTAAATGTTTAATATATTAAAATTTTTTAAATTAGCATAAAGTTACTTTGTGTTTAAAAATAGAATGTTTTTTTTTAATGTTTTAAATTAGCATTAAGTTGCTTTGTTTTTAAAGATAGAATGTTTAAATTTTTAATATATGTAAATGTTTTAAATTATAAAATTTTAATTTTTATAATTTAAAACACTCAAATCGATGTTTCTAATAAAATATTTTATGTCTGCAAGTATTCGAATTCATGGTGGTTGTAAGCGTAGAGAAAATGGGGTGAATTGAAAAGGATGAAATAGAGACAAAGGCAGTAGTACTATTTTTCGTTCTGATGGATCTGGCGGTCTTCATGGGGTTCATCAACACCGAGATCATCCTCAACCAACAATCATTTATGTTTCTTAAGATGATATAGTATTAGTTCCTCAACTATGTTTGTAGATTTAGAGGATCTCAGAAGAAACCTTCGCATTCACCTCTACATGCAGATCAGTTTTATGTAGGAATAAGACAAGAGATACCATATGTTTCGAGGTGAGGGTGATGAATTTTGGATTTACGGGGCCTTCGCTGATGAAATATGTGACAAGGTACATGAGGTATTGTTGTTAACAGTTTAACCATGCCGAGAAGGTGAATAGGAAATTAATTACATGTGTTCATTGTCATGAAGATTTTGTGGTTTATGAAAGTTTCAAAGTCATGGATGCCAATGACGATGGAACGAAGATAGGGGTATCGGTGTTAAATAACTTGGAAAATTTGACAACGACAGTAATATCATGTGGGGCCAAAATATGGCGAATGGTAATGAAAGATGTGATTGGTAATTTTCATCATAATAGGTGATCTCGAGGCATGTTTTGGCCACAAATTTTTTCACAACATGATTTAGATTCAATAAAATATATTCACATTGGTTTGGTAACCTAGGTACAATGAAAGAATATTATGGGTTTATATAAAATTATTAAATCCATAATACAAATAGAATTTGTGTATATTTGACGGATATGGGAAAATTCATCAATATCAGGCTACAGGAGACATAAAAATAAAGTTAAGGTTGTCATGAGAGTAATATGCACAAAATGAATTATGGTTTAATCCAAACGCGGTATAATATAATTTTTTGGCATTTCTGAAGATGCCTTTAAAATATAGCCACAATGAGGATAGTCTAAGTTGGAGTTTTAATGAAGAGCTATATGTTATATGATGTAGATGGATTTTAAAATATTATTTTTATGAGAGGTGCATTAAAAGTTCGTTTAGAAACTATGGTAGAACGGTGAAAAAAAATAGAACAAACCAATTTGAATAACGGATTTCCATAATTATAAAGGAGAAATAGAAAAGCCAAAGAGGGGTCGAACATTTGTTGTAGGGAGAGAGGAAAGAAGAATCCCAAAGGAGCAAAGGCGTAATTGAAGAAAAGCTCCAGAGAAGTTGAAGTTGCAGGGAGATCAAGCTTTATTGTAACATCAAAATTTTTATATTAAATAGTTTTGGATTCAAATATGTGTGAAGACTGTATTTGAAATTTGGTGAAATTGTTTAATATAATTTCTAAGGTTCGATTTCCATTGAAGATTGCATCAATTTAATGCTTCATTGTGATCTCTGGTGAACATTAAGTTGGATTTAAAATATTTGTGATTTAGGTTTCTTTTATGTAGTGATTTTCTGAAATATTATTATTCTCTGATCTTTAAAAGCTTTTATAATTTATTTTATATTGGAGATTATTGCACATATTTGACTTAGTTCTATTATTATAAAGTATAACTTTATAACTAAGTCATGAATAAATTTATTATTCAAATATTAAGTTAATTAATATTTGAATAAATAAATTTAATAGAGATAAATGAATATTCTGATTTCCAAATTTAATTTCATAAAGTTGAGAAATTAGAATTGATATATTTTCATTAAATGGTTTGGGTTCATTATAATTGGATTTTGATTTATTTAAACAACCAAGCTTAAAAATATATATATTCATTCTTCAATATTTAATGCAATAAATGTTGGCAGGATTCTTGGGATGGCTTTGCTCCTCTTCTTAGCGAGTTTCCACATCTTCAAGATCTTGCTCAATGCTTTTGGGATGCTGGATGGTTGAAGGTGGCAGATTTCAAAACTGTTAAGTCCTTTGGTCAGATAGTTAGTCTCCAGTGGAAGGATCCTCGAGAATGGCCTGCTGGTGGCACTATGGATGCGAGGGCAGAGCTGGCTTGTATTCTCGCTAGCCGTCCCTACTCTTCTCTACCTGGGGATGATGTGCTAGCATGGGGAAGAGATAATAGAGGGATATTTTCGATTGCTGCTGGTTATTGTGTTTTGGATCGGCAGCGGTTTGGTGAGGAGGAGGTTCCGTGGTGGAAGCAAGTTTGGAATAATTTTATTTGGCCAAAGTGTAGTTTTTATGGGTGGCAGGCTACTCATAATTGTTGTCTCACTTGGGATAATTTTCAAAAGCGTGGGTTTGCTGGCCCCTCTTTATGCTATAACTGTGGGAAGGCTGAAGAATCTATTGGGCATTTACTTCTCCAATGTGACTTTGCTCGACAAGTCTGGAATTATTGGTGGGGAGTATGGAATCACCCTTGTTCGCATGCTTCATCAATAGTTGATTTTTGGAGTATGGGGCGGCCTCCTGCAGCGGCTTTCTTTTTACAAGTTGGATGGAGTATTGGTCCTTCATGCATTTTTTGGCAGATTTGGCTTGAACGGAACCGTCGGATTTTCCAAGGTAAGGAGTTAACTACTTCCCAGGTCTGGCAGAGGATTTTGTGAATGATCCAGGAAACTGTGTCTGCAAAATGTCAGATTATTTATCCCGTGGACCATGCAGAACGTCAAATAATGGAAATATTAGGCTTGATGGTTAATGGTCCTGGTCCTAATGTCTCTTGCAGACAGATGGGTCAGAATAATCGGGTGCGGAGGGTTGGCAAATGGAATCCGCCTCCTCCGGGAGTGCTGAAAATTAATACGAATGGATCTTCCCGGGTAATCCGGGTAATGTCGGTATTGGTGGTGTGGGGCGGGATAGTAGTGGTACTATCCAATTTTTTTTCTCTTGCTTTAAGGGACATCATTCTAATAACTTCATGGAAGCACTCGCAATTTTATATGCTTTGGAGCAAGGGTATGCTTTGGGTTAGCATCGGATTGTTTGTGAATCTGATTCTTAGATTGTTATAAATTTGTTAAATTCTGGAGATAGTCTTCATGGTTGTTGGTAGTTGAGTTGGGTTGCTCAGCAAATTCTTAATATCTCTGCTCACTTGGACTTCATTTCTTTTGTGCATATTCCTCGGGAGTGGAATAGGGTAGCGGATTTGTTAGCTAAATGGGCTTCTGAGTTTCAAGATGGTTGGGATGTTCAAAATTGGTCTCAACTTTCTTCTGATTGCTCTCAATCTCTCTCTTCTTTATTGAGAGCTGATATGTCTGAATAGCTTCTGCTTTTTCTTTGTATCATGAATGTTTTGCTGAGTTAATAAATTTTTACCCTCTTTTACAAAAAAAAAAAATGCAATAAATGTTGGAAGAATAAATATTGAAAGGGGGAGATTCATATGAACTTTATCCTGCATATAATAAGTTTTAAAGTTCATAAATAAATTTATATTAAACTCTATGTCCATGATTATTAACTTTTAAAAAGCCTTATAATTTGAGTTTAATAAATTTATAAGTTTTTTCATTATTCAAATATTTTAATTTTAATATCCTATTTGAATGAGCAAATATCTAAAGTAAATGAAACCTTAGTGTTGATTATTATGAATTCAAAAATTTGTAATTAAGGTTTACACTTTATACATTATTAGAATTTATAAGCTTTGATTTTATCAAATATAAATAATTTTTTATGGTAATTAAAATGCTAAACGAGATGATGGCAAGAACGATGATAAGAAGTTAGATGAGGACTACAAGGAAGACTGCTTGGCCTCTTGGCTGTCCATTCTATGGGATGTTTTTTTTTTTTTTGACCATATTCTATTATTTTTATATGGGCACAATCTACTCGCATGGTGCTTGCATGATTAGTTTTTGTCTTTGTTAGTTCTTTTTTGGGTCTTTATTTTCTGATGGCCATAATATTAGGCTTCCATAGTTTAGTTTGGTTGTATTCTAATGGAAGAGTAGGTCTTGGCCATTTTTGTTGTCGATTTAAACTTTTAGGGCTTGGCCCTTGTTCGGTTGGTCGGTGGACCCTATTTTGTAAAATGGTTTTGGGTCAACCAGTTAAAACCCGGTGTTAATTATAATATTCTCTTACTTACCAAAAAAAAAAAAATGCTAAACGAGATTGTTATTTCCGATTCATTGGAAGCATTTTAATTAAGATATTTTGTTGATATTATAGAATAAATTTGCACAAATAGATTAAAATCATGAGGTAAATTTATTCATTATTGTTTTGGAGAGTAGAATTTGTGTAAAATGCATGTAATACATGATGAATTAAAAATCAATTACCCGATTCCCAGGCCCTCTTGTTAATAATACTTGCAAGCCATTGAGAGTATTCAAGCACTTATTTACGCACATATGTATGACACATAAAAATATTAAGTGAAAACCTTGGAGAAGTTTAGTTTCTTTGCAAGAGAGGACTTTGAATCCTAGTTGTCGAGTGGTTTTTGTAACCTGACAAAATCACACCTCAACAAATTGATACTGGAGGACATGAAAGGTAATATTTTAATTTTCAGCATGTGTAATTTGTTATTAAAAAAAAAATGAAAATTTTCAATTTATGTTGCATTAATGTTAATATGTCATAAATTCAAAAATTAGGTTATGATTCAATTTTTGTGAATTTTTTTTTTTTTTTGGTAAGTAAGAGAATATTATAATTAACACCGGGTTTTAACTGGTTGACCCAAAACCATTTTACAAAATAGGGTCCATTGACCAACTGGACAAAGGCCAAGCCCTAAAAGTTTAAACTGAAAACAAAAATGGCCAAGACCTACTCTTCCATTAGAATACAGCCAAACTAAACTATGGAAGCCTAATATTATGGCCATCGAGAAAGAAAGACGCAAAAAGAACTAACAAAGACAAAAACTAATCATGTAAGCACCATGCAGAGTAGCTTGTGCCCATATAAAAATAATAGAATATGGTCAAAAAAAACATCCCATAGAATGGACAGCCAAGAGGCCAAGCAGTCTTCCTTGTAGTCCTCATCTAACTTCTTATCATCGTTCTTGCCATCATCTTTAGATTTTGCCTTCGACTCCTTGTGCCCCTGGAGCTGCTGGCTATAAAACGGAAGATTTAGGGAATCACACAAATCAACAGATTTGCCCGATGAGGCCAGACAGGACTCTTCAAGCTGGTTGATACTGTTGGAGGTTGATGAAATTGTCATCTTCTCCAAGACTATTATGGTGGGGTCTGGTGCCTCATTGTCAGGGATCTCCAACACTTTGTTATTTCTTGCTAGGGCCTTTTTGCGACATCGAATCCAAACACACCTTGGGAAATACTTGAGGCCAAAGCGGATGTTTCCCATGCATGAATTTGTAGATAAAAAACCTATATCAGTGCCCCACCAGCTGCAAAAAACACTAGTCACATGAACAAAAAAAACAAATATGACAAAATCCATTATAAGGTTCAAATTTTTTTTTTTAAAATGCCCCCATTTTCTGTCATTGATCCACTTTGAGCCTTCCAATCTAAAATTTTTCATTATCTATCACCATTGAGACTGCATGAGGAAGATTTTCAGTCCACGTGATCAAATTTGCTGCTACAATGCCTTCATTTGCCGACCTATCAGCTGCCATGTTTGCTTCCGGGAAGGTATGCAAAATTATGGCCTCAAGTCGGTCATGAATTAGAGCCCTTGCTTCATGGATGTAGTCATCAAATCTCCAAGGAGCTCTCTTAGTGTTCTTTAGAAGATTTATAATAATAAGAGAATCACCTTCCACCAAGAGTTTCCCTGGATAATTCTCTCGCCACCTTGAGGCTCCTCCAAACCGCCCTTGCTTGACCACATTGTTAGTTTGAGCTCCAAGATGTTCAAGCAAAAGCTACAAGAACCTCACCCTTGTGGTCTCTAAGTAATCCACCAGCCCGACTTCACTGGGTTGCCCCTAGATGCCCCATCAAAATTTAACTTAATCCACCCTAGGGGGGTGGGGTCCATGTGATCATGGTTCTAGGACAGACTTGAGGATGATTGAGGCCATCAGTGAGAGGTAAGTTTAATGACTGGCCTAATGAAGCTTCAAAAGGATTTGGAGGTCTAGATGCTGCAGGCACTAAACAAGCATTCTCATTAGCATATGCTAAAATTTTTGACAGGACAGAGGATGACTGAGAAACCTTATCCAAGAAGGCCCGACGATTCCTTTCCAACCATATCTGCCACAAGTAGTGATGAAGGCAGATCTTCCACATATACCTAAGACACCTATTCAAAAATGGGGAAGGCCACTTGGACAAATAAGTCAAAAATGGACTGAGGATGGACCCAATAAATATGAAACACTTGTAGAGACCTAACAAGATTGAGACAGAAAAATTACAATACAAAAACAAATGATCAATAGACTCCCACTCAGACATACAAAGATAACACCTATTAACAACAATCACACCTCTTTTTATTAAGTTATCCATGGTGAGGATCTTATTTTGGATGGCCAGCCATGCAAAAAACCCAACCTTCGGAACAATGCTTTTGGGCCAAACTTCCAAGTGAGGGAAAGTAGGTTCATCATTATCAATAAGCATCAGATAAGCAGTCTTGACAGAAAATTCCCCATTGTCTGAAGCTTCCCAGATAAGTTGGTCCTCAAGAATGCCAGAAGGGAGTAAAGACTGTTTTAATTCATTCTCCAGTATTATTGATGCCCCTGGTAGATCATTATTCATTATTGGCTTCCATACCCTTCTATTGTTTGACAAAGTAATAAAATCTGCAACTTTGGTACCAAAAACTTCAATTGTCCAAGCTCTAAGGGTTGAAATGATGGGGTCTGTAGAGAGGGGATAGTCCTTTAACCATTTGTGGTCCCAAAAATCAATGTTTCTTCCATTTCCCAGTTTCCAACATAGCCCTTTGCTTAGCAAGTTTTTAGTTTGAAGGATTGATTTCCAAAAAATTGATCCCCTGGGAGGAAAGGAATAACTTAAGAATTCAATTTCTTGCAAATACTTTCTTCTGATTATAGTAATCCATTCTGCATTTGCATTTTTCAAAAGACGCCATGCTTGTTTGGCCAGGAGGGCCATGTTTAAATGTTGTATTCTCCTTAGCCCAATACCTCCAAACTCCCTTGGTTTGCAAACCCTATCCCAGGACACCAAGTGAAAGCGCTGCTTAGATTCGAGAACCGGTCCATAGGAACCTCTTCTGGATCTGTTCAATTTTAGTGTAGACACTTGCAGGAGATTTAAAAACAAAGAGAAAGTAGACAAGGATTCTTTGAATGTAAAATTTTGTGAGAACTACCTTGCCAACTTGAGATAACAAATTCCCTTTCCATCCGACTGACTTCCTCTGAATTCTTTCAATTACATTAGTCCACATGGAATCAGTAGCTCTTCCTGTAAATAAAGGAAGGCCTAGGTATGTGGATGGAAGAGTAGACACTGAGCATCCAAGAATCCTAGCAATCTTAATCTGCCTCTGAATGGGAGTGTTAAAGAAATAAATTTTACTCTTTGAAAAATTTACCTTTTGCCCCGCTGCATCCTCATATAGCTCTAGAATATGTTTTATGACCTTAGCCTCAAAAAGTAATGCAAGAGTTAACAAAAAAGTACCATCCACAAAGCTGTTCATGTGTAACTGCTTGTGTTTGTGATGATGCTTTAATTTCTGAAATAAGACCAATATTACAGGCGACTTTGATTGTCCTCCCAAGGGCTTCGACCACAATGATAAACAACATGGGAGAGATAGGGTCACCTTGCCTTAGGCCCCTTTTACTTTGAAAGTATCCAGCAGGAGCACCATTAACAAGGACTGAAAACCAAGGTTTCATAAAACATCCTTCCAAAAGCTTGATCCATTCATGATGAAAACCAAATTTCTGAAGAATGGCAGAGACAAAACTCCAGTTTATGCGGTCATAAGCCTTGTTCATATCCGACTTGAGAGCAAAAGCGAGGTTTTTAGTCCAGTACTACCGAATGGAGGGCTTCATGAACTGTTATGACCCCATCAAGGATGGACCTTCCGAGGGACTGAACTGCCTTGACAAACATCAATAAACATAGGAAGGATCTTCCTCATTCTATTTGCAATTGCCTTGGTCAAAATTTTATAAACAACATTACAAAGTCTAATAGGTCTAAAATCCATCATAGATCTAGGAGTAGGAATATTTGGGATTAAAGCAATAAAAGTGGAGTTAAAACTTCTCAAAATATGCTTTGTGGACTGAAATTCCTTGATAGTAGCACATACATCAAAACCTACAATATCCCAAAAAGCCTGAAAAAAATGAGGTGAAAACTCGTCTGGACCTGGAGCTTTATCGGGGTTCATTGAGAAGAGGGCCTCTTTGATTTCTTCATCCGTGAAAGGCTTAATTAACTCCCCATTCAAGTCATCAAAAATTAAATGAGGAATATGGTAAAGCATTGATTCTGAAGCTAAGGCAGAACTGAAATGTTCTTCTCCTAAAAGATTCTGAAAATAGGAAACTGCTTCATTTCTGATTTCATTAGGACTAGAAAGGAGTGATCCATCATCTCTAACAAGTTCTTTAATTCTATTGTGGCTTCTGTTCCTTAAGGTAGATGCATGAAAAAATCTTGTATTGGCATCACCTTCTTTTAGCCAGGTAGCTCTAGACTTTTGCCGCCAAAAAGTCTCCTCGCAGGCTAGAACATTATGGTACTCAGCAAGGGATTTCTTTTCATCTGCCTGTAGGGAAGGGTCTGGCAATCCCTCTTCAAGTTTTTTCTCAATGGTTGATAACCTTTCAGAGATGGCTTTCTTGTTTTCAAAAATATTTCCAAAAATTTCCTTATTCCAGATCCTTAGATTTTCTTTCACCACTTTAAGTTTCTGTGCTAATATGAATGAAGGCCTGCCCTGACAAGAATGCTGCCACCACTGAGAAATTCTATCTCTGAGATCAGGGTGGTGCATCCACATAGATTCAAACCTAAAAGGCCTTTTGAATTTTGGAGTCTCTTCAATTTCAAGTAAAATCGGGTTGTGGTCAGACCCAATGCGAGGCAAGGACAACAGATTTGCATCCCCAAAAGATTGTATTGCTTCCTGTGACAAAAAAACCTATCAAGCTTTTCCATTATAAGTTGATTTCCAGACCTCCTATTGCTCCAAGTAAATTTAGCATTTTTTAATTTGACATCCAATAAATTGTTGTTGTTGATGAAATCTTGAAAGTCCTCCATACTTCTTGTTGGAATTCCTACTCCCCATTTTTTATCAGAGGGGTAAAGAGGGGTATTAAAGTCCCCCGCCACTATCCATGGGATATCCTGAAAATCTTCCTTGAAATGACTGAGTAAATTCCATAGATCAGCTCTCCCAGATATAGAATTAGGGGCGTACACATTTGTTAATATCCAAGAAAGGTCATTAACCTTATCCTTAAAAATAATGCTCATTACCCTTTCCCCCAATTGAATAACCTTGCCTTCCACCTTCCCTAGATTCCAGATACAAAGAAGACCACCTGAGGTTCCATTGGCTTTGCAAAAAATTGCTTCTCCATTTTTCCAGATATTGAGGGCAATTTTTCTAGACAAAACTTCATCGACTTTAGTTTCTTGCAAAATAAGAATAGTGGGATCAAAATATCTTCTTAAATATTTGACTAACCGCTGTTTAGGAAGGCCATTGAGCCCCCTTACATTCCAGGATATGATCTTCATTTGGAAATTTTAAAGTTTTTTTCCTCTTCCCCTGCCTTGGACTTGAGGGGGCTTAAGAATTTTGTTTTCTTCAAAGGGAAGATTTCCAGTTGGTGGAAACAGAGTAGTCTGAATTCCATTAGCTATCTCATCTTGGACCTCTTCTTTCCATTGCTGGGCATTTGACTTTCTTCCCTTTTTTTTCTCACCTCCACAGTCAATCATGGGGGATTTCATTGAGCTTCTAGTCTGTTTCGGGCTAAATTTGGTTTGGGTGACCTGTTGGATAACAGTACTGGAAACCCCTTCTCTGGATTGGGACAAAGACAAAGGTGAAAAATGTCGCTTGGAAGGGCTGATTAACTCTGAAATCACTTTTTCTCTTTTCCCGGGCAGAAAAGGACTCATCATTAGGGCATTCTTTATGGCCAACGGGAGGAGGATTGGAAGGTCCAGATTTTGTTGGGGAGTCAAGGTAAGCTGGGAGACCAAGAATTATATCCTCAACATTAGACCCTTCATTCTGATTTTCCTCTCGTAATTATTTGGTTTTCAGCCAAAATGTTAAATTTATTTAGATTCTCGAAAGGAGAGCATACCTTTTGTTGGTCAGTTTGTGATGTAGCAATTTGCTTGTCCTTACCATTGTCCATGTGAAGCTCAACCTCATTCTCCATTTGTCCCAAACCAGAGGCCTTTGCCTTTTCAACATTTGGATCTTTAACCTTGTACATTCCTGTGTATTTGCCATTATTTCTGAAAGACTGCCGCTTGGAATCATTATTCCTAGGAAGGGTTTGCTGGCTTCTTAAAAAAGAGCATTGTCCTTTGAGATGGCCTTGAATATTACAGTCAGAGCAAAATGTCGTTCTATTTTCATATTCGATGACCTCGTAATCTTGTTATATTTCCATATTCTAACTCCACATGAGTAGGAAGCTCAGATTCTAGGTTTACATTTACACAACTCCTAGCATGCGTCATTCTGGTGCGTGCAAGGGTTGGATTATCAATGGCCACCAATTCCCCTATGGTCTTGGCAATACCCTGAAGAAAATACTCATGCCACCAATGAAACGGGAGATTTGGGAGACGGACCCAAATGGGGGAAAATTTTATGCTCTGCTTTTCTGGGTCAAAATCCTCAGCCCATCTCCTAAGAAAAAGACTTCTTCGGCCCAAGAACCAAGGTCCTCCTGTTAGAATACGACTAGCATCTTCACTATTTTTAAGGTGTACCGCAAAAAACCCCCTTGATAATGCAATAATCTCCATGTGTCTAGAAGTCTTCCACTTCAAGGATGCCCATCGTCGAATCATTTCAATATCCGGCCTGCCCCCTATGAATTTGCCTACCAGAGAAAAATTTTCCATCGATATAAAGTCTGCCATTATGCTTTCAGGCACGGATACCTTCTGCCCATTGGGAGTGAGAGGTGGTAAAGAATGTAAAGAAACCCTATTGCCACCTTTAAGGGCCTGTGCAAAAGACTTATTGCCCTCGGAATTCTTGATGTGGGCCTTCTTATCAAAAATAATATCGGGGGTTCATGTCCCTCTAATTTTTTAAAACCCTCAGTGTCCTTGTCACTGTCCACCTGCTCTTCCTCAGTTGCTTCAGAACCTTGCTTGTTCCCTCCATGAGCCTCACAGCTTCCAAGGGTTTGGAAACCCTGTTTCCCACCTCCAACAAAATGAAAAACATGTTTGCAAAAATTGCACCTGCCTCTGCTCCCACTTTGCTCCATTCCTGCCTTCAGTTTGGGGGAAAATGATGAGTGACTAATTAGAACATAATTTTTTTTTTTTTTTTTTTTTTTTTTTTTGTGAATTTTCATACATAGCCTTGCATATCAAAATTGGTTCAATGGCAAAAAATGATTTACCCTATTTTAAGCATGATGGGACGATTACAGCTGAAGAACATATTCATGCATACAAAAACATTATGTTTCAATTTCAAATTATGCAGGAAGATGTTCTTTGTAGAATGTTTTCATACACATTGGATGAAGTTGCTAAAGATTGGTTTATCAATTTACTTGCAGGTTCTACCGCTTCTTGGAACCAACTAGAAACAATATTTCTCAAAAAATTTGGAACATTGGTTGACATAGATTTGTTATCAAATCAGTTTGCCTCTATATGTAAAGAATCTAATGAATCTATGAGCCAATTTAATGATAGATTCCATAGGTTATATACTGAAATAGAGACATATTTCATAATTTCAAAAAAATAAGTCCTTCAAATATACTTGGAAGCCTTAGATGTCTTTACTTCTACGTGCATAAGGATAAGTATTAAAAGCCATCCTTGTTTATAGCTTACAAGAAGGTAATATTCATAGAACAAAAGTATATTTTTGAAGGAATTGATGTGGATCAACAACGGTGTATTTTTAAAGATATTGAGTTAGGTCAATTATCATTACTTAAACCTAAGGCTTAAAATCAGATGTCACCCATGATTTAGATAGAAATACAATCTTCTCCCGTGATGAATAATTCCCCAACAGATATGGTTTTAAATCAATGCCAACATTATAATATGACACATGTGAATCTAATGATGTCTAATGTGAACAATCAATGTGATGAAATTGAATGTCCCAATTTTACAATCTTTATTGATCAGGAGGAAGAGCAAGTTTCAAAACCAACATTCACCAATGAGGTTTGTGATAAACAAGCTTATCAAGATGAAGAAACTAACTTAGTTTTAGAAACATGTGAGCCTTTAGGAAAAAGGAGTTAGAGCCAATATTCACAAAGGAAGAGTGGGATAAATTTATGAATTAAAATACAAAATCTGATCCCATTGAAGGAGGTCTTGACTCACCAAAAGTGGTTGAAAGTAAATTTGAGGGGAAATCAATAGATGAATCTAAAGAGTGTCTAGAATATATGATAGAAGTTCATCACTTGTTCTCAGAAGATAATTTGCAAAGGTTGGTTACAATTAAAGATTGTGATGTTCACACAAATATGAACATAAGCATGGATTTCACCATAGAAACCTTTGAGTCACTAAAAATGGTTGAAGGTGAATTTGAAGAAGAGTTTCTTGAATAGCTTAGAAATTACAAGGAAGATGCAATAGAGTTTGATCCCATGGATCTAGATGTCCATTATTATAATTGTTTAAAAATACATGAGGAATCATTATTTTCTCATAATTCTACTGATGAAATTTCTATTTCACTTGATATACAGGATGTTGAAAATTCTACCTCAAATGAAGATTTTGAAATTTCCATGCAATCATAAAATGATGTGCCAATTACATATATTGAGAAGGTTCCAAATTGAATCATTTTGAAGATGAATTTATTGAACACCTCATTTAAATTGAAAATAAAAACATGGTAAATTTTTCTTATGAATCATTTGTTAATAATGAGGAAGAGGTAAAGTCATCTCTTTTACCCTTGACTAATGAAAATTTGAGTACAAATTCACATGAATGGTTTGGATTTAATGTTGGTGATAACCTAAAGGAAAATTTTGATCTATTTAAAATAACTCAGGTGGTTGATCAAAGAAATTTGTTATTTAACACATATTGTGATCAACAAGATTTATGTTTTGAAAAGGATGGACATGCTTTTGATTGGGTACCTAATTTTGGTGTCTTTAACAAGCAAGTATTTGAAGAAGAGGAAGAAAAACAAGATGACCATGATGGAGACCATGTAGAAAAGAAAAAAGTTACAAATGCTCATTAAATTTTGGTAAATGCTAACCATGATGTGTTGAGTATGGATGACAAGGTAAAATATGTACCTTTGTTATTGGTTACAAAATTTTTAGGTAATGGGTTGCATGATAGGCTTTTGGATGCTTATGATATCAATGATGAAATGTCAAATGTTGTGAACAAGAAGTTGGAGATAACTTCTAGATTTTTTTCCATAAATTAAATAAAGGAAAACATGTTTGAAATACTTAATCAAACTCATGAGCAATCAACTAGTGAATTTAGGGAACAAATTTTTAATGATCCTCTTATATCAAATGTCCTAAATGCTTGTCAAATTTTGAATGATTGTGATTGTTTTAAAAACTTGGAAAATGACTTGAATTTGACATTTTTAGAAATAGGTTCTTATTTTCTAGATCTCCTATTTGAAAAGGGGAGCCTAGTTCTAAATCATGAATCAAATTGTGAAATTTACACCTATTTGAATGAGCAAAAGATAATTGGAAATCATGTATTATCTTATCAGTTTGATGATTTGAAACCTCACTATAATATTATTAATGAAACTATATTTAAATGGTGGGGTGAAAGAGGTAAAATGAAAGCTTTTGTTTTGTATGGCCTAACCTTATTTTGGTTGGATTGCCGTAAAGCTTGGCATGCATATAATCATATATGTTTTTTATAGTGTGGCAATCGTATTTGGGATCCAGGGAAGTGATAGCATAAATTCGGTATCATTTTGTACATAGTGTAAATTTTGTAAATAGCATTTTGGGTTTTGTGTTTTCATTTTATTTTGTATGCAATTTGTTGTTTCATGTATATTTTGTTATTTGTCATTCATTTTGGTTGTTTTGTGCATGTTTGTCTACATGTTACTCAACTTTGTGAAAATTTTTGGATGTGTTGTTTGTTATGCAACAATAAATTGGCTTTGCCAGATTTTGGGAGTTTCATTATTTTAATGTGTGAAGTTTCAAGGGGGTTTTCATGGATTAAGGTAGTTGTTACTGAGACACTAGTCATTTGATGGTTTTGTTTGGTATTCGGTCCTAGGCCGTATAGGATGAAATTACCTATTTTGAAAACTTATAAGACCTAGAGAAAAAGAAAAGTGAGATGTCAGTCTATATCTTCATGAATGTGAACTAAGATAATGAAATTTGAAATATTAGAATCATATTGCAAAAGCTTCACGAGTACCACAAATACATTAAGGAATATCTTTTGAAATTCTAGAAGTATGAATTTGTCAGTTCTGCAAATTAAGGTAAAAAAAATTATATACTCTTTCAGCCTTACCTGATATCTAACCCGAGTGGCAAGTGGATTTGTTGCAAAGTACCATATTTTTGGATAAAAAAAGAGAGAAAAAATAGAGAATATATATAAAAAAAGGGTGAAAATAAAAGAAAAATGAGAGATAAAAAAATGATGAATACAGTAGAAAATAAGGTCAAATCTATCACTATGAATTAGATAATCTTCACCAAAGCTATAGACGCTTGGTTGGAAGTGAAGCTATGTTTAGCATAAAGGAAATACAACATCTAGAATTCACTTAATATTTGGGAGCTTCAGATAGTATCTATCGGAGCTATAGATGTTCGGTTGGTAGTAGAGCAATGTCTGAGGAGAATCAAATGGAGGTATTTCTTCAAAGAGAAACGATTCCTAGCCTGAAATGCGAAATTAACAATGGAATACTGAATTTGTTTCAAAACATATAAAATGAATTACTTTACACACACTGAGATGATACTGATGATTCTGATGGTTCATTTTAAATTGGTCTATTCTCATTCTCTAGATATTATTGACACTTATAATTCTAATATTTAGGTTTTTTGTTGTTTTAAGAGTTTGGTTTTTAAGTCTGAAATGTCCAGGGATATTTACCAACAAAGTCACCATTTGTTGTGACTCCTTCACAATGACCCCAACAGTTGGGGACCCACTTGAAATGTGAAACTTGTTCCAAATTTCATTTTTGCTTTTTACTAACTACCGTCATCATTTGGATGTAAAAAAAGTTCATCTTCATAAAAATTGTCTTGTAATTCTTTTCGATGTCATTTTTTTTGGACTCAGGATCCAATAGGTTTTATTTCGGTGTTGTGTGATTTTGTTGTGGTTAATTTCATTAGGTTATCTACATTGGCTTTAGTATGTTCATGTTGTGGTAGTTAGGATGACTATGTTAAGTTTTTTTTTATTGTTATGTTATAATAGTTGAGTTATGTTGTGTTTTGTTTTGTTTAGTAAGTTCCTTTATATTAATTCTTTATGTTGTAATTCTTTTAGATTTGTTATGTTATTTTTGGTAAATTTTTTATAAAGTAAAGTGTTTTTTTAGTTTGTATAATGTAGTTGATGTTGGTGTTGTTTTAAGTCATTTTTATTTTTTTACTTGTGATTATTCTTTTATTTATTTTTATGTATTTTTGTTATTTTTAGCATTAAGTTGCTTTGTGTTTAAAATATAGAATGTTTAAATATTTAATATATTTAAATGTTTTAAATTAGCATAAAGTTATTTTGTGTTTAAAAATAGAATGTTTTTTGTTAAATGTTTTAAATTAGCATTAAGTTGCTTTGTGTTTAAAGATAGAATGTTTAAATTTTTAATATATTTAAATGTTTTAAATTATAAAATTTTAATTTTTATAATTGAAAACACTTAAATCAATGTTTCTAATAAAATTTTTTGTGTCTGTAGGTATTCGAATTCATGGTGGTTGTAAGTGCGCAGAATATGAGACGAATTGAAGAGGATGAAACAAAGACAAAGGTAGTAGCACTATTTTTAGTTTTGGTGGATCTGGCGGTCTTCCTGGGGTTCCTCAACACCAAGATCATCCTTAGTCAGCAATCATTTCTATTTTTTAAGATGATATAGTCCCATTTCCTTAGCTATGTTTTTGGATTTAGAGGATCTCAGAAGAAACCTCTGCATTCGCCTCTATGTGTGGATCAATTTTATGTAGGAATAAGATGAGAGATACCGTATATTTTGAGGTGAGGGTGATTAATTTTGGATTGACGGGGCCTTCGCTGATGAATTATGTGACAAGGTACATGAGGTATTGTTGTTAGCAGTAAAATGATGTCGAGAAGGTGAACAGGAAATTAATTACATGGCAAATGAACTGTGTTCATTGTCATGAAGATTCTATGGTTTATGAAAGTTTTGAAGTCATGGCAGCCAATGGTGATGAAACGAAGATAGGGGTATCGGTGTTAAATAACTTGGAAAATTAGACAACGACAATAATATCACGTGGGGCCAAAATATGGCAAATGGTAGTGAAAGATGTGAGTGATAATTTTCATCATAATAGGTGATCCCGAGGCAATTTTTGGCCGTAGAGTTTTTCAAAACATTTTTTGGATTCAATAGAATATATTTAGTTGTTTTGGTAACTTGGGGTACAATGAAAGAATACTATGGGTTTATATAAAATTATTAAATCCATAATACAAATAGAATTTGCGTATATTTTTTTTTTGGTAGATAAGATACTATAGCATTAATATCGAGTTTTACAGGTTGACCCAAAACCTTTTACAAAAATCAACCCAGGGCTGTTGATGAACATGTCCTTACTAAGGATCCTATATATGTAAAATATAACAAATAGAATTTGTGTATATTTTAGGGATATGGGAAAATTCATCAATATCAAGATATAGGAGACATAAAAATAAAGTTAAGGTTTTCATGATAGTAATATGCGCGAAATAAAATATGGTTTAATCCAAACGCGACATAAGATAATTTATTTGGAATTTCTGAAGATGTATTTAAAATATAGTCATAATGAGGATAGTCTAAGTTGGAGTTTTAATGAATAGCTATATGTTATATGATGTAGATGCATTTTGAAATATAATTTTTATGAGAGGTGCATTAAAATTTCGTTTAGAAACTGTGGCAAAATGGTGAAAAGAGATAGAACGAACCAATTTGAATAATGAAATTCCATAATTATAAAGGAGAAATAGAAAATCCAAAGAGGGGTCGGACATTTGTTGCAGGGAGAGAGGAAAGAAGAATCCCAAAGAAGCAAAGGTGTAATTGAAGAAAAACTACAGAGAAGTTGAAGTTGCAGGGAGATCAAGCTTTATTGTAAGATCAAAATTATTATATTAAATAGTTTTGGATTCAAATATGTGTTAAGACTATATTTGAAAGCCGATGAAATTGTTTAATATAATTTCTAAAGTTTGAATTCAATTGAAGATTGCATCAATTTAATGCTTCATTGTGGTCTCTGGTGAACATTAAGTTGGTTTTTAAATCTTTGAAATTTAGGTTTCTTTTATGTAGTGATTTTCTAAAATATTATTATTCTCTGATCTTTAAAAGATTTTATAATTTATTTTATATTGGATATTATTGCACATATTTGACCTATTTTGATTATTATAAAGTATAACTTTATAACTAAGTTATGAATAAATTTATTATTCAAATATTAAGCTGACTAATATTTGAATAGATAAATTTAATAGAGATAAATGAATATTTCGATTTCCACATTTAATTTCATAAACTTGAGAAATTAGAATTGATATATTTTTATTAAATGTTTTGGGTTCATTATAATTGGATTTTGATTTATTTAAATATTCAAACTTAAAAAAATATATATTCATTCTTCAATATTTAATGCAATAAATGTTGGAAGAATAAATATTGAAAGGAGGAGATTCATATGAACTTTATCCTACATATCATAAGTTTTAAAGTTCATAAATAAATTTATATTAAACTCTATGTCCATGATTATTAAGGTTTAAAAAGCCTTATAATTTGAGTTTAATAAATTTATAAGTTTGTTCATTATTCAAATATTTCAATTTTAATATCATATTTGAATGAGCAAATATCTAAAGTAAATGAAACCTTAGTGTTGATTATTACGAAGTCAAAACTTTGTAATTAAGGTTTACATTTCATACATTATTAGAATTTATAAGCTTTGATTTTATCAAAGATAAATGAATTTTAATGGTAATTAATAAACTAGAATGTTATTTCAGATTCATTAGAATAATTTTAATTAAGATATTTTGTTGATATTATAGAATAAATTTGCACAAATAGATTAAAATCATGAGGTAAATTTATTCATTATTTTTTTGGAGAGTAGAATTTGTGTAAAAGGCATGTAATACATGATGAATTCAAAATCAATTACTTGATTTCTAGGCCCCTTGTTAACAATACTTGCAAGCCATTGAGACTATTCAAGCACTTATTTACGCACATATGTATGACACATAAAAATATTAAGTGAGAACCTTGGAGAAGTTTAGTTTATTTGCAAGAGAGGACTTTGAATCCTATTTGTCGAGTGGTTTTTGTAACCTGACAAAATCACACCTTAACACATTTCACCCCAAGTATATACATCATTCCTTTCATTAGCAAAATTTATCCACCAAGAATAATATTCCTCTTGAAATATTCTACTAAGAATGAATTTTAAAAAAGGATTATTAATATATTGAGACATTAATTTTTTCCACCATTCTCTATCATCAATATCATCCTCTCTAGAAAAATCTTGCAACTCCATAAGTTCACACCCTAAGATTAAGATAATGCAAAGTAGATTTTATTAAAATATATATATCTTTACTTGGGTAGGTTTCCAAAATTGACTAAAATCCTAGGATATGATGAGGTGAGAAAAATTGTGTATGTACATGTTTCCCCTTTTGAGGTATTTATTGTCCAATAAATACTTCAAAAGTACCTACAAGTGATCCCAATTTTGCAAAAAAAGTACTTCTAATGTTAATTCTCTCTAATGTAGAGGAAGTTGTGTAATTTCCAAGAAAATGAGATTGGGTGTTTGAAGAGGGTATATTAGGCAGTGTGGGGGAAAATAAAATTTATTTTTACTGCACAACTTCAAAATCATAACTCTTGGGCTGATTTTCTAATGAATTTTTATGGCTCAAGAAAAGTGGTTGGTGCATCATATGGACACAATTCTAGGGACAAGAGGTCACTGAGGGACATGTGTATGGGTATGTGTTGAAAAACTACACTTTTATTACCATTTTCTTTCTTAAAATTCGATTTTTAATTTTAGACTATGATTTTATGTTTGGGCTATGAACTTGTTGCTAACAAATTTATAGATAGGCTATGAATTTATTAGTTAAAAATAAAATTGCTAGTTGGTGAACTCATTTAGAGGAGGAAAATTTATCGAATGGTGAATTTGAATTTTATTGATGCAAGATAGTCTAACAAAGTATTTTCTAGATGTAATATTCTAGATCATAGAGAGTGCTCATCTCAAAATCTTACAACTGCCTTAGATAGGATGACCCTACTTGACAAGGTTATCTTAGACATAGTTGGACTTGGGTATTTAGAATTGATGCCCAAGGTTGAGTTTGACCATGCCCTCCAAATAGATCTAGCTAAGAGGTATCACTTTGAGTATGATATATTGTCCTACCAATATGCGAGATGATAGTCACATTAAAGGATGTATGGAGGATCTTGAGGATACCCATTCAATGGATTCCAATTAGGATGAGTTTATATTATAGGTTAGCTCTTCAAACCTACTATGGATATACTAAATAATAGTTGATTTGGCATGGGATACATGTTAACAAGATGCTCATTACTGGATAGATTAATTGATTGATTGCTTTATTGAGCACCATCATCTTAAGCTTATTATTTAGAGACGAGAAATTGCTTGTTATCATGGAGTTAGTGTGGAGTTATTGTCAATATGATGGAATAACATGTTATATATGCTTAGGACCATTTCATTTTGTGTTGTCTCTATAAATTCTTGCATTGGGTTGTTTACAAATAGTTTCTATTCTCTAATTTAGATTTAATACTAGGATCAAATTTCTATTTGAACCCAATTTTGTTTACTTGGATATGTTGTAGATGCAGGGACCCCAATATCCTATAGGTGTGCCAATTATTTTGATATTCATCATATATAATTCAAAATAATATTTATGGTGGCTAGACAAGACATAGATGATTTGGATCTAGACCAAATCATATGGAGGCCATAATGACAACATCCAATATGGATCTGTTGGTTGAAAAATTTGCCTAGGAATAAATTATGCACCCTAATACTTTAGCCAACATTGAAATACCTTGAATATGTGAATATTTAGAGGTCAATCTATGGATTAGTCTAGTTCCTATTGAACTCTAGCCAACTAATTCTAAAAATGGATGGGTAAAGGGTGTTGAAAGAAATAAAGAAATCTGAATCTAGAAATTATAATTGATATGAATTAATCTACATAAATATACAATATATATGAAAAAACATGCACATGAGATATCAATAGAACTTCATAATAGACCAACCAATTCTTATTAATTATAGGAAATCACATTTATCCATTTGATAGACTATTAGATTGCAAATTCTAAAACTATAGAATAAACACACAAAAATCCAGAGAATATAATTACTAATATGATCATTCAAATAGCTTATGATATAGATAAAAAATAATTAATTCATACATACATGTTTTGTAAAGAGCTTGAACCAAGGGCTAAACAACAATCCAATTTTATTTCTCACTATACAATGTTTATACATGTAAATTGTAAAAGCTTTAGAGCCAACCCTTAGAACCTATTACATACTAGTATACATAGGTTTTTACAATGGATTCTATATTTTATGCATCATTAATTTAATATTGGATGACTATTATGTTATAAGTATTGTTGGCCTACAATGTATTTGCTATAACTAACTCGTCATGGCATGGTGATGTGGCTTGATTAGGTTACATCTAAAGGAGTGATGATCATGTTGTTTGCACCTGGTTCATTATATTTTCTAACATTCTTGGTAGGCAGTAACCTCTTTTATGATCATGCATCTAAATGCATAATCATGGGTGATTTATCCATTAATATCCTTTGAAAACATACTTTAACAACTCGACGTGTTATGATGGTGGTTGTCTAACCCTTGGTTGATGTTAAAAAGCTAATCCATGCTTTTTGATCGATTTTTGGGCACCAAAGTTTGTTCTATATCTACATCTAGTTTATTATCAAATATTATGTGCTACCTTTTAGGTGAGGGATTTTGTATTTGATTTATTTTTAGGTATCAGCCATTGTTTTTCACATGCTTTTATTTATCTATTGAATATCATGAGCCTACTGAGAAAATTTTGGTTCCTATTTCCCTCTCAATGAAGTACATGATTTTTGACAACTTTGATACTTATACAAATCCCTCTTAACTAATTTTAGGTGATAGGTTGTTGGTACCCATTCATTACCTTGCAAGGTACAAATTCCATGATAGCTTTCATACTTAGCCAATTTTCCACTACTTACTATCGAGTGATAGGTTTTTGGTACCTTTCCATTCTCCTTGTTGGTATACCTTTTTTAGTGGAGTATACACTTAGCGATTTTTAGCATCTTCGTTCAACTATAAAGCAATCGGTTTTTGGTACCTATCCTTTGCCATTGTGGCACAAATAGTATTATGCTTTCAAGGCTTAACTAAAATTGGCTTTTTTTTTTCTATTTGAGTGATGGATTTTTGGTACCCATCTATTTCTACTATAGGGAAAAAACTTCTAGAAACCTCCATACTTGGTTATTTTCACTACTATTAAGTGATAGGGACATGCTAATGGGAAATGAATTTTTGGTACCTACTTGCTCCTTGGTTAGGTACAATTTTTTGGCACTCCCACCACTTAGCCTATTTTGCATTGCTTGCTAGCTATCAGGATCTTTGTACCAGCCTACCACTTCTATAGGTACAAAAGTTTTGGCGCTTCTTAGACTTAGTCAAATTGTTATATCATTGAACATATAAAGGGTTATAGTATTTTTGGTACCCAACTACCTCTAGTAAGGGAGAAAAACCTCTAACTATCTCCATCCTTAGCAATTTTCCTCTATTATTTGTTGTTGAGTGATGAGTTTCTTGTAAACATCCTTTGCTAGTGTGGTGCAAAAAATTTGGCACTCTCTAGGCTTAGCTAAAATTGGCTATTTTTGCTTCTCTATGGGTGATGGTTTATGGGTATCTATCTACTACTTAAAGGCATATAAAAAGTTCAAAAAGCTAAATTTCACAGCTTGAGTTTGTTTCTACCAACCATACCCATATGATGTCTAGGAAAATATAAAGTGCTTGACAACTTAGTGATGGAAATTTCTATACTAGTCTATTTTACCCTAGGTATAAATATTTTTATGGTATTGAGACAACCATTTTAGCCATCTCACCTTCCACCAAGTACCAAAATTTCATAACCCCACTATTGCATGCCTCAATATGGAACATCTAGCATTCTCCATACTTGATTTTTTTTGGCCATTGATGCAATCATTTACACTTTCAATAGGGTCAAGGATGGTTTTAAGTTATCCCATGTTCAATGCATATAGTGGATCATAATCTCTAGTGATAGAAGAGAGGTATATATACCAAACTAAGTTTTAAGTCAATTTAGTCTTCAATAGGTTCTACCATAACTGGGAGAGTATTGGTATTAATGGGTAAAGTAGGATGAAGGTGATGTGAGTGAGATATCGTAAGCTACCTTATTTACAAATGAGGATGTTGATAAAACTCTACTAGTATATATAGGTATGTATAATACAAAGGATACCATTGTGTATAGATAGTGGTACAAAGGGGTTTGACCTCAAATATTGACACTAGATCCATTAAGATGGATGGCATTATTATTTATCAAACAACACTTTTGGGAGGCTAGGAGGTGATAGTAGGAGAGGAATATAGGATTCTTTAATTATTTTCCACTACAATCCATGCCCCCACCTCAAAGAGGTGATCTAGGAGTAAGCTCCAACAAGAGTTTTAAGGATATGGATGATTTAGAGATATCCACTATGCAACAAAAGATAGATGCCATGACAATAGAGATATCTCAGATATATGGTGAGAAGGTTTAGGAAGTGTTATATTCTTATTAGTTTATATTAGATAGGGACACATCCATAACCCAAAGAGATACAATATTAGGGTAGAGAGATATTTTGGGATAACCTAGTTGACTACTCAAACGGATGTAATATTCGCTCAATCTACAATAGTAGAGGCACAAGTTGCATAGGTTAGTCAAGAGAGTGATGATGCAAGAATAGTGGTTGTAGTACAAACAATATTGGGTATGTTAGATCATTTAGTTATAGTCAGGGATTATTTGGAGGTAAATTTAGTTAGGAGTTCCAAATTTAGGATATTATATCACCAGATCATTCCTCCAAAGTAGAGATAAGCTTCCCTACCTCATGCTTCTTCTAGGTTTCATTCTAGGTCAAGTTCTACTACTTGGGCATCATAAAAGTTAGAGCATGGACCATGTCATGATATATAGATCTAAGATTTTATATATTTTTTATGAGGTTTTATAGGCTCTTTTGGTCTAGTTCTAGAGTTTGAGTGCATTAGTTTTTTGATTGTGATATATCAAATCATTTGAGTTGTATATATGATTCATTGATATATATATATATATATATATATATATATATATATATATATATATATATATATAATATTATTATTGAATTATTTTTATTGATCATATGTGTTGCCTAAACTTGAGTTTTTTACTTGTAGATGAATTTTCCACCTATGACAAACTCACTACATATTGACCTATTAATATGTAGAAAAAATTAAAAAATGAAAAAAACATTACTTTGAGAATCATTTCTCTAATTTTGATATCCTTGAGAGTTATTTATATATTGGAAGCACTAGTGTATTTTTTGAGATATGCTTGTGTAGCAAACACTTGTTCTTCTTCTTATTTAACTTGATTTTCATTGGCTACATTATTTTGATATGCCTTTCTCCAAGTTTTATTTTGCTTGTCTAAACATGACTTGTCTTGATACTAGTTCATCTCTCATTAAGGATATCCTTTTTAGAATATATTATACCAAATATTCCTTCAACATGTAATCATTTATAACATAAAATGCACACATATTTTATGTGTCACAAACATTTTTTTAATAATTATTTCTTCGATTCTAATATCCTCGAGAGTTGTTTCTCTATTGGACACAGTATGGAAATATTATGCCTCTTCTGAATGGCTACTTCAATTTTTTAATTGTGAGAAGTATTTTTCTTCTTCATATTTTGTATGTGAGGCCTCTACTTTTTGAAGTAGGTTCACCATTTTTTCAAAACTTGGTGTTTGTTTATTGATATTTAATGTTGTCACAAAAATATTATATTTTGATGGGAGAGATCTCAAAATAATTGAAACTAATGTTTCATCAAATATTTGGTTTCACAATGTTTGTAATGATGTTTGTAACTCAATAATTCTCCTCATGAATAATTTTATTTTCTCTCCATTCTTCATCTTCAAGAATTGAAGTTGGTTCTAGATATGGAATTTTATTTTAATTCTTTACTTCAAAGTTTTTTTATAGATTTATCCATGCATATTTGGTCATGGTTGAATATTGAATGTATGCTTGTACTTCATATACTATTAAAAACACGATGATTATTCTTATAATTTTGTATACCATGTCAAACTTTTATTTATCTTCACCTTCTACAATAGGATGCATAATGATTCCATCTACAAGTTATGAGTTTGGTTTTCTAGGTAGCATAATCACTATACATTAATAGTTGGAAATTAGATAACAAGAACTTTGGTTCTTCACTAGCCATAGTAAACTTTCATAAAATTTAAATATTTATCTTTCACTTAATAGGCCTCAAAAAATTCTTACCAACTCAGATATATATATATATATATATATATATATATATATATATATATATATATATATATATATATATAAGCCTATACTTGTGATTCAATTGATGCCTTGAATTACAAGAATAATAGTATCTTGTCTAGAAAAAATAATATCTAGAGGGAATATTCTTCCTCTAAGAAATATTATCTTTTTATTTTTATTTTGTTCTTTTTGAAGCATGTTTATTTCTTCCCCGTATCCCTTGATTATGAAATTCAAACTATGATATGCAATTAATCCAAATTAACTTTAAATTATCATATAGTGCTTAGATAAGCCTGAATAATATATTATAATGCAATCATATCACAATGGAATGGCAAGGTGATAATTTCAACCTAGAACTACTAGCTAACTAGAGAAAAATTTCTAACTATTTGCTATCTAGAGAAGATGCTAACAACTAGTCTATCTTAGGAGCTAACTAACGGGGGTGTTGGAACTACTATCTTTATAAACCCACATGAGGATAGAATTTTAACAATAATAATAAAATAATATGCTTATGCTAATAATTATAGGTATAATATAACAAATGTCCTCATCATAATTATTAATAATAGAAACATTGGACTCCAATGCTTTTATAATAGAAGAAGAATCGACCTAATATGGAAAAACTCAATTCATATTTGAAATAAGTTGCAAATTAGATAGGGGAACTAATGATGTACATGATTCCAAGATGTGCCTTTTCTATAAGATAAAAATTGATCAAAACTCTATCACAACCCAAGAAGGAGGAGGAAGTTGATCATGACCAATAGCCTCTTGTTAATATTGTTGAATCTTCTATAAAACAAGAACATGTCTGGCTAAAGGGTATTGTAAGGAAGGGGGCCACTCAATTCCAAGAGGAAAAAAAGTAGGAGGATAAGGAGTATCTATAGCTATTATGGTTTTGCCCTAATAATAGGGCTTGCTAAGGATGAGAGCAATTTTATTGTGGTTTAATGTAGCAGAGAAAAAGTATGGTATTCTTGATGCAATGAATGATAAATATATTATGCTCATTATGTGAGGTGTGTGTTGTTAAAATATTAATAATGAGCCATCCTATCATACTAATAGGGTTTGCCAAGATGCACACCATAATAGTCAATCAGAGTTACATTGTAGGTAACTTTATCAACAACATATGAGCCAAGGGAAAAGGACACAATGCAATTCTATGTGATGTATGAGGTGGAACTAGTATCCTTCCATACAAGTGAGTATGGAAAATGATGTAGTTTTAAGGAAATCTATAACTTGTCAATAATGAATATCATAATCAATTTATTTGTGAGCTATATAATCCATGGAGAAATTATGGGTGAGGTGAGCTCTCATGATGAATAAATTGTCATAGTGACTATCAGAAAAATGATGATACATTAGGGTAACATTGGTTAATTTATCTTTGATATCATCATAGTCCCCATATTCTATGAAGAACACAAGCTTATACTGAGAGGGGGGTGAACAGTATAAGGCCACTTTTTACTTTTCTTTCCCAAACAATATTATGCAATGTATAGATAGAAATATTAATAACAGTAATCAAAGCAATGCACAAATCACCACACAAAATAGAGACACCATAATTTACGTGGTTCACCCAATGTGGGCTACTCCACGGAGAAAATATTTCACTAAAATCTTCTCAATCAATCTCTTGGGAATCCTTTCCCTATTACAATGTTTATGGACCTCTGTCCAAAGGAGACACCAATCCCCTAAATCAAGTTCGTGGATCTCTATCCATAGGAGAACTCCTTCTCCTCTGCTCTAGTTGGTGATCCTCTAGAAGACTACTGCCTCCACTGCACTGGCTTGTGGATCTCTCTCCACTGAAGACTCTTGTCCCCACTCAGAAGACCTGTCCTCACTGACCTAGCTAATGGATCTCTATCCACTAGAGACTACTATCCTCTCTGCTCTATCACCTCCAAAGATCTATCTCAAATCTGTACTAAACATAGTCCTTCGGTCTAGCACAAATCTGCTCTATCTCTGTCTCTGATCTGGCACAAACCTATCCTCAAATCTGCACCAAACTCTACTCTCAAATCTGCACTAAACATAGTCCTTCGGTCTAGCACAAATCTGTTCAATAAGTCCACACAGAACTTATCCAAATCTTCTCTACAAGTCCTCTCTAGAACTTGCTCAAATATGCTCAACAAGTCCACATAGAACTTGCTCAAATCTACTCAACAAGTCCACTCAGAATTTGCTCAAATCTGCTTCAACAAGTCCACATAGAACTTGCCCAAATCTGCTCAACAAGTCCACACAAAACTTCTTAGCTCTAACAAGTCCACTCAGAACTTGCTCCAATCTGCTCAACAAGTCCACACAGAACTTGTCCAAATCTGCTCAACAAGTCCACACATAACTTGTCCAATCTGCTCAACAAGTCCACATAGAACTTGTCCAATCTGCTCAACAAGTCCACATAAAACTTTAATCTTACAGTCTATATTTCCAATCTACTCAACAAGTCCACACAGAACTTGTCCAATCTCATAGAAACATAAAGAGAATTGTTAGAGACTCAATATGCTCTATACTAATCACAATGCTCAATTTCTTTCAATCACTCTCTTAGAAACATAAGGAGAATTGTTAGAGACTCAATATGCTTCAAATACAACTCAATGCTCAATCACTTTCTCAACTCAACTCAGAATATAGAATAGTTTGTTTTATGGAACTTGAACAATCACTTCACATACCCACTTGACTAGGTTCAACCAACTTTACTCAACCAAACACTTAATGAAACAACCCTTGCTTACAAACCCTAGTCCAAGCTTATGATCACTCAACTCAAAATGTTTCCAACAATGCTCAACATCAAATCTCACATAACAATGATACTCATGTTCTTTTCAAACTCTAGTTCAAGTTCTTTGCTCAACAACTCACTTCAACAACAATGCTTATAAAACAATCTTCACATAGCAATGATACTCAATCCTTAGTTCAAGTTCTTCACACAACCAATGACTTCAACAACAATGCTTATCAAACAATCTTCTCATAGCAATAATACTCAATCCTTAGTTCAAGTTCTTCACACTACCAATGACTTCAACAACAATGCTTATAGAACAAGGTTTTAACAACAACTCTTTATTCCAGAAAACCTTGAAGCATTAACTCAACTCATTCAATAGGAAACCCTAATCAAGTCCTTTTCACTCCAAACTTATTTTCCAGAAAACCAACCAATCAATTTAACTAAGGAAGAATGTGCTCATACCTTTTTCTTGATGATGGAGGAATCTCATAAATCTGCCACAAACATAAACACTCTTTTGCCAAGCTCAAAGAAATTATTAGATAATAATCTTCCTCAAAATACAATGTAAGTATCAAGACAAATATACACCTTATCACTCCACCTTTAAGAAATCATTCATCAACATTTACAAAAATTAATATACCACTTACACCTTATGATCTCCCCAACTAAAATAATATTCAATGCACTCTTCTTTTAAAAATAACTCAATGCTTAGAAGTTCCCTTTATCCTTTTATAAATTCAACAACTCAATGTGACACCAACACTTTATTTAAAAATAAAGCAAGCACCTTATTCCTCCAAATTTCAAAAGATCAATAATCAAAATAAAAATATTTTAAGCAACCCTTTTAACTCCCTAAGACCTCATGTCAACTTTAGGCAATATAAAAAAATAATCACAATTTTTATTACCTTGGCCTTGGTGGGAATCAAACTCACAATGCAACCTTCACCCAATGCCCTAGCCATGGCTCCAACTTCCATGCGATCTAGGCGCTCTCTTGAGGAGTGGAGAGCACCACGTGCTCAATAAACCTCCCCACTTTGCCAAGAAAAATGTGCGTCATTCCCTTGGCGCTTCCAACACCAACGCAAACACTAGAATTCATTGCTGCCACATTTCGAATGCAGGTCACTTGGCACCTCAAACACTTTAACCAATGCCTCCTTGCCACTAGGCCACGCTGCCCAGATGGCTTCCAATTTTTCAGCGCTTTCATTTTTGTCCTTATTCTCTGGCACATAAAACACATGATTCGTTTCCCTTTTTCGCACGAGCTCTTCAATTCAAATTTGCATACTTTAAAATGTTCGAGCAAGGATAATTAAAATACCTCTTAAGGCATGGTTTATATAGTCCTTTCCCTCCTTTATGCAAACACGTCGATGCTCGAATTACCTCCAACCTTATTAGACGTCGACGCTCAAATTTCCTTTGGAGCTTATTAATTTATAAAATATTTAAATTCATTTGAATTTAAATTTTATAAATTAATTCTTTAAAACCCTTTGGTTTTATTAAGACCATCTTCCATTGTACACCTTGGTATAAATAATATTTATTAATAAAATTTAAATTCACTTTGAATTTAAATATTTTATTAAATAAATATTAAACCTTCTTTTAGCTTTGCAATAGTCTTCCTTGGGTTTTTATGAAAAACCTTTTAACTTATGCTTCCACATAATAAAAAATATTATGGAGCCCTTTTGCCTTTAACCTCTTCTTTATTCCTCTTGACCTTTGACATCATCAGTGGCTTATTTTTGGAGATCAATAACAACTCTTGACAACTTTGTTTCTTGACAATTTCCTTGACATTTAATGATGACTTCATTTCTTGACATCAATGACAACTTTGACTTAAGGACTCAAAATGTCCAACAATCTCCCCCTTTGTCATTGATGGCAACCCAAATTCTTTTTACCAAAAACTTACCTTTTCTTTTGTTTTGCTCCCCTTGGCTCAATGCTCTCTCCTCTTTTCTCAAATACCAAATCTCTCCCCCTTACTCAAATTCTCCCCTTTGACATCAATGGCAAAGGGTCACCTTTGGGGCTCGGGGCTAAGAATGAGCCTCTTAGCTTAGCCCCTCCCCCACCTTCTCTTGAGGTGGTTAATTCTGGAGTGGGAGTATTTCTACTCCCAAAAAACATTGTTCTTTACCTTTATCCTCTTTCCTTCTTATCTGATCCTTCTGATTCCTCTGACTATTTCTTTCCATGTCCATGTTCCTGTTCATGTCTATATTCCTATCCCTATTCCTATTCATATCCAAGTTCCTATTCCTGTTCCTATTCATATCCATGTTCCTATTCCTATTCTTGTTCATATCCATGTTCCTATTCCTATTCCTGTTCATATCCATGTTCTTGTTCTTGTTCCTATTCATATTCATATTCTTGTTCCTATTCCTGTTCCTATTCTTGTTCATGCTTGATTCTGGAATGTCTGTTCTACACCACTTTGTTGTGTGACCATCATTATTGCACTTGTAACACTTAATGTTATTATTCCTTGGAGGTGCAAATGTTTTAGGATTTCTCCTAGTAAAGCCATACCTTCTTCTATCATGAACCCTGCAATTCATTGCCTTGTGACCAAACTGATTACATGAGTAGCAATACCCATGGAAAAGTTGTATGTTCCCATATTCCTATCTTTCTTGTGTCCTACACTGTGAAGCCATGTGCCCAAACCTGTGACATGAAAAGCATCTTCCATTGAAGCCTCCTTGCCTTGACCTCATTGGTCTCCTAGTCTCTCTTGACCTATTCTGATTGTTATTCCATCTATATCTTCTTTGTGCATTGTTCTTGTTCTTGTTGAACTCTCTATTGTCCAACTCATCCTCAGATGTCTCACTTTCTTTTACACTTTCTTCTTCTGAAGTATCTTCATCTGAAGTTTCTTCTCCTCCAAAACTTGAGGTTGACTCTCCTTCCCATTTCTTTTGATCCTGTCCAAATCCAAGACCTGTTTTGCTTGATGTAGGCTTTTGTATCTTGATGAACTTATCTAAGTTCTTTGAGCTATTTTTGAATCCTTTTAGCTTGACTTTGGAGTCTTCCAAATATTCTCTTAGTAGTGCCACTTCTTGTGCTAACTTTTCACATTCTAAGATCTTTGCTTCTAACTTATCCTTGAACCTTTTTGCCTTAGCCTTTGATTTTTCTAAATCCTCTATAAGCAATCTTCTCTCTTCATCACATTCTTGAAACTGAATTTCAAGTTTAGAGTGTTGCTTTCTTACCTTCTTTACCATGTCAAGGGCATAAATAAGTTCTCCTTTGAGATCATATCCATCCTTTTTTTAATATTCCTCTATTTATTTGCCTTTGTCCACATCTTTATTTTCTATTGGCTTGTCTTCTATAGGATCACCTACTTCTTCTTCTAATGCCATTAGAAGGTTTTCATCTGGTCCTTCAAGTGCATCCTCATATTCATCATCACTAAAACTATAGCCATCCCTTGTACAATCATCTTCAAGATGTCCAAAGTTACCACATCTAAAACACTTGAGAATTACTGGAGTCCTTTTCTTAACTTGTTCTTTTTCTTCAATCATAAATAGAACTTCATCTCTATCATTATCTGAAAAACTAGCATCACTATCACTTGAGTACTTACTTGCATTATCCGCATAGTAGCTCCTCTTTTGCCTTTGAAAGAACTTATTTCCTTGTCTTCTTTGTTTATCCTTGCCTTGCTTTTGGTGCCTATATTTCTCTAATTCCCTGTTCCTGTGATCCTATTTTTCTTCACCATTGTTATTCTTAGCTTCTTGATAGTCAGTTGCATAATGACCAAACTTTCCACAATTGAAACATTTAACAGATCTTGTATCTCTAGATCTTCTTGAATCCTTATTCCTTCTACCATAATTTAGCTTCTTCATCACTGGATGACTCATTGCTTGATTCTGACTTCTTACCCTTAGTCTTCTTGATTGCTTTGAATGTTGCTTCCTTCTGGGGAATAGGATCTTTTGTTCTTATCTCATGTGTTGTAAGAATACCAAGAAACATATCTCTTGTCAAAGTATCACCATCCATTGACACTTCTATAGCAGAAAATTTTTCACTGAATCTGTTTGGGAGAGTTCTTAAAACTTTATCACAAACATCTGATTCATCAATCTTCATTCCAAGTCCTTGCATAGCATTAACAACCTCATCAATTTGAAGTAGATAAGTACTAATGTTTTCCTCATCCTTCATTCTTAACTCCTCAAATTGTCCTTTGAGATTTCACATCTTTGCTTTCTTGACACATTTATCTCCTTCATATATATTTTGCAATTTATCCCACATGTCTTTTGCAGTTTGATAATGCATAACTTTCATAGACTTTGTTCTATGCAAACCTCTCAAAAGTGCATTCATTGCTTTTGAATTGTAATGTTGTAGGAGCTTACCTTCCTTATCTGTAGGAGGATTAATTAAGGGATCATATCCAAATTCAACTACTTCCCAAATTTCATTGCCAAGTGCCATCAGGTAGATCTTCATTCTCATACTCCAATACATATAGTCACTTCCATAAAATACTAGTGCTAAATTATCTGAGGACACATTCTTAGAATCCATTGTGTTCTTGTTAGATTTTCCTTCAAGTTGTTAAACTCTTCTGAAGGAACCCGCTCTGATACCAATTGAAGAACACAAGCTTATACTGAGAGGGGGGTGAATAGTATAAGGCCACTTTTTACTTTTCTTTCCCAAACAATATTATGCAATGTATAGATAGAAATATTAATAGCAGTAATCAAATCAATGCATAAATCACCACATAAAATAGAGACACCACAATTTACATGGTTCACCCAATGTGGGCTACTCCACGGAGAAAATATTTCACTAAAATCTTCTCAATCAATCTCTTGGGAATCCTTTCCCTATTACAATGTTTATGGACCTCTATCCAAAGGAGACACCAATCCCCTAAATCAAGTTCATGGATCTCTATCCATAGGAGAACTCCTTCTCCTCTACTCTGGTTGGTGATCCTCTAGAAGACTACTACCTCCACTACACTGGCTTGTGGATCTCTCTCCATTGAAGACTCTTATCCCCACTCATAAGACCTATCCTCACTACCCTAGCTAATGGATCTCTATCCACTGGAGACTACTATCCTCTCTGCTCTATCACCTCCAAAGCTCTATCTCAAATCTATACTAAACATAGTCCTTCGATCTAGCACAAATCTACTCTATCTCTGTCTCTTGATCTGGCACAAACCTATCCTCAAATCTACACCAAAATCTTCTCTCAAATATGCACTAAATATAGTCCTTCGGTCTAGCACAAATCTATTCAATAAGTCCACATAGAACTTATCCAAATCTTCTCTACAAGTCCTCTCTAGAACTTGCTCAAATATTCTCAATAAGTCCACATAGAACTTGCTCAAATATGCTCAACAAGTCCACACAAAACTTGCTAAATTTTTTCAAATCTGCTCAACAAGTCCACACTAGAACTTGCTCAAATCTGCTCAACAAGTCCACACTAGAACTTGCTCAAATCTGCTCAACAAGTCCACATAGAACTTGCTCAAATCTGCTCAACAAGTCCACACAGAACTTGCTCAAATCTGCTCAACAAGTCCACACAAAACTTGTCCAAATCTGCTCAACAAGTCCACATAGAACTTGTCCAAATCTGCTCAACAAGTCCACATAGAACTTGTCCAAATCTGCTCAACAAGTCCACACAGAACTTGTCCAATCTCATAGAAACATAAAGAGAATTGTTAGAGACTCAATATGCTCTATACTAATCACAATGCTCAATTTCTTTCAATCACTCTCTTAGAAACATAAGGAGAATTGTTAGAGACTCAATATACTTCAAATACAACTCAATGCTCAATCACTTTCTCAACTCAACTCAGAATATAGAATAGTTTATTTTATGGAACTTGAACAATCACTTCACATACCCACTTGACTAGGTTCAACCAACTTTACTCAACCAAACACTTAATGAAACAACCCTTGCTTACAAACCCTAGTCCAAGCTTATGATCACTCAACTCAAAATATTTCCAACAATGCTCAACATCAAATCTCACATAACAATGATACTCATGTTCTTTTCAAACTCTAGTTCAAGTTCTTTTCTCAACAACTCACTTCAACAACAATGCTTATAAAATAATCTTCACATAGCAATGATACTCAATCCTTAGTTCAAGTTCTTCACACAACCAATGACTTCAACAATAATGCTTATCAAACAATCTTCTCATAGCAATAATACTCAATCCTTAGTTCAAGTTCTTCACACTACCAATGACTTCAACAACAATGCTTATAGAACAAGGTTTTAACAACAACTCTTTATTCTAGAAAACCTTGAAGCATTAACTCAACTCATTCAATAGGAAACCCTAATCAAGTCCTTTTCACTCCAAACTTATTTTCCAGAAAACCAACCAATCAATTTAACTAAGGAAGAATGTGCTCATACCTTTTTCTTGATGATGGAGGAATCTCATAAATCTACCACAAACATAAACACTCTTTTGCCAAGCTCAAAGAAATTATTAGATAATAATCTTCCTCAAAATACAATGTAAGTATCAAGACAAATATACACCTTATCACTCCACCTTTAAGAAATCATTCATCAACATTTACAAAAATTAATATACCACTTACACCTTATGATCTCCCCAACTAAAATAATATTCAATGCACTCTTCTTTTAAAAATAACTCAATGCTTAGAAGTTCCCTTTATCCTTTTATAAATTCAACAACTCAATGTGACACCAACACTTTATTTAAAAATAAAGCAAGCACCTTATTCCTCCAAATTTCAAAAGATCAATAATCAAAATAAAAATATTTTAAGCAACCCTTTTAACTCCCTAAGACCTCATGTCAACTTTAGGCAATATAAAAAAATAATCACAATTTTTATTACCTTGGCCTTGGTGGGAATCGAACTCACAACGCAGCCTTCACCCAATGCCCTAGCCGTGGCTCCAACTACCATGCGAGCTAGGCACTCGCTTGAGGAGTGGAGAGCACCACGTGCTCAATAAACCTCCCCACTTTGCCAAGAAAAATGTGCACCGTTCCCTTGGCGCTTCCAACACCAACGCAAACACTAGAATTCATTGCTACCGCATTTCGAACGTAGGTCACTTGGCGCCTCAAACACTTTAACCAATGCCTCCTTGCCACTAGGCCACGCTGCCCAGATGGCTCCCAATTTTTTAGCACTTTCGTTTTTGTCCTTATTCTCTAGCACATAAAACACAAGATTCGTTTCCCTTTTTTGCACGAGCTCTTCAATTCAAATTTGCATACTTTAAAATGTTCGAGCAAGGATAATTAAAATACCTCTTAAGGCATGGTTTATATAGTCCTTTCCCTCCTTTATGCAAACACGTCGATGCTCGAATTACCTCCAACCTTATTAGACGTCGACGCTCGAATTTCCTTTGGAGCTTATTAATTTATAAAATATTTAAATTCATTTGAATTTAAATTTTATAAATTAATTCTTTAAAACCCTTTGGTTTTATTAAGACCATCTTCCATTGTACACCTTGGTATAAATAATATTTATTAATAAAATTTAAATTCACTTTGAATTTAAATATTTTATTAAATAAATATTAAACCTTCTTTTAGCTTTGCAATAGTCTTCCTTGGGTTTTTATGAAAAACCTTTTAACTTATGCTTCCACATAATAAAAAATATTATGGAGCCCTTTTGCCTTTAACCTCTGCTTTATTCCTCTTGACCTTTGACATCATCGGTGGCTTATTTTTGGAGATCAATAACAACTCTTGACAACTTTGTTTCTTGACAATTTCCTTGACATTTAATGATGACTTCATTTCTTGACATCAATGACAACTTTGACTTAAGGACTCAAAATGTCCAACATTCTCCTATAACCTCAATGGAACCATTTTATGGTGGTTCCTCATTATGAGGTTTTAATATCTAATTATTCTTCTTCCTAAAGTGTACTGATTCCTCATGACCTCCCCTATTACAATACTTATAAATATTTTTTTCTTTTGAAGGAAGGAGAAGATTTATGAGAGGAAGAAAATAGATAAGAGGAATAATAAGAAATAGAAGTAATTGAAGAGAAAGAAGAAATATTTTTTACCTTGAATGAATGTTTTTGTGATTTGGAAGTCTTTGAAGATCATGAACCCCTTTATTGACCATCAAACTTCTCTTGGGTCAACTATGCATGATTAAAGGTAGCATCTAGTGTGGCAAGGTGAGTGTACTTTAAATCCTTACATAGTTGATCCTATAAACCACTCATGAAATTGATGAGTGCTTTAGTGCTTCAACCACATCTATCACACCAAGCTAAATTTGTATCTTATTGAACTAAAAAATATAGTCGTATATAGTCATATTATTACTTTATCTTAGATGAAACAATTTTACAATTAGGTCTTACTCACAATTTTAAGGATAGAAGGTTTCCTTCAAGTATTTGATAAGATCATACCATGTGTGGAGTGGGTTTTTGCCTTCTTAATGCTCCATCACCAAAAAAATTGCTAACCCAGAAACTTGAGTTTAGCAAATGGGACTCTTTCCTCATTTGGAATATGAGTATAGGAGAACCATGTTTCCATATCTAGGAATCAAGTACTCAAGACATATAGACATCTTAAGCCATCATACATTGACTTCGCACTTGGACTTGGAGAAAATTTCATTATTTTAAATTTTTACATCATTTGGGCCACTTTGGATAGCTATATCATTCACCTTGTTTGACAAGGCACTTACAACATTAGCCAACTCAAGTATCATTTCAGATAAATTTGTGGCCATGGATGAACAGGTCAAAGTGAGATGTGTCTAAGGTGACTAAAGATTAAAAAAAGGTTTTCTCAAGAAATTATAATAAATCTTATTTTCTAAGTTTGTTCCAACAAATCAGTAATTTGTGCATTTAAATTATTTATTATGCACTTTACAATGAAGTAGATTTTTTTCTAAGTTTTTTTTTAGTAATCAATCTTAGAAAAATATGGTGCATATGAATGATTGTGATACACCTGTTGGTCACAAATCTGCCTAAGTACAATATTTCATCACTTGTGTGCCCTAGACTCAGCCAACATTGAAAGGCCGAGAGAAAGAGAAGTCTCTCGGGCCAATCTCCAGAGAGGGTTGGCTCCCAAACTAATCTAAACTGGTTTCAAGATAAGAGTGCGGGAAAGAAATGGAAAATGCTGAAAGAAAGGGAAATAATAGAAAGAGATGGAAATATGGCCGAAGCCGATAGTTTATGGGGAGAACAACCTTAGACAACAAATAATCTCAGACTAAATACTGAATACAAGCAACAATTGATTCTTAGAATGCATATAAAAAAATTAGATCAAGCATTAGCTGTAAGTTTGCTTCCAATTATACTCCAAATGTTCAAATGCAAATACAACCAAATCCAAAACAACAAAATTTAACTTATATTAACACTGGACTAACAGAAGTGACTCAGATAGAAAGCAAAACTTGAACAAAATTTTGGATTACCAACTCCAAAAGACACTAAGAATAGAGCAAAATGCATCTAGGATTTCTGCTTTTTTCTGCAAAAAAGTCCTCCTTTTTCTTGAGATTTTACATTGGTATTTATAGAGGTCTTTCCTCTTTCTTTCGCATTACAAAATTTAAAATATAAAACATATTTGAAGAGGCGATCCGCAAAATGTGCACTTGAAAAGAGAAACAATCCCCCTTAATCTTCCTCGAAGAAATGACATTCCCTATTTTTATGGATCAAAACTAAAAATTAAACAGAAACAAGGGACCATATTTCTTCATTAAATAACCATTATTAGGGCAAGCCAAAATTTTTTAGGAGATCATGAACAAGAACTTTTAATACTGGAGGCATCTTTAATTTTGGTGGCGTCGAAAACTGCCTCATGTTCTTCCATCTTGCGCACATAGGTAAACAACAACATTTAATCTTGGAGCCTCTTTGACCACGATCTCAAAATTAGTTGGAGAGATTTTATTTGATCCTTATCCTCTCCTCATGTTCTCCTATGTAATTCTAAAGGAAAAATGTGGACTGAACTGTATCGGGCCTTTGTTGTTGCTTCAGTCGCAAAAATGAGACAGGTCACGAAAATGCAACATGTCACGAAATCGCAACACTTTTACCTTACTACTCCCTCTTCTTGCCACCAGTCATGAAAATGTGACATGTCACGAAATTGTGACATCTTCTCTTCATTTTTTGTTGTCCCCATGACACATCAATAAATCATGACATTCTCCTCTGCTTTGCTTTTTTCGCTACTCCTTATCGCGAAAATGTAACATGTCACGAAATCGCGACATCTTTCTCTTGGCGCTGTCTTGTCCGCTTTACACCCATGAAAATGTGACATGTCATGAAATCGTGACACTTCCTCTCTGCCTTGTATTTTTTAGCCTTCGTTCTGTAAAAATGTGATAGGTCACGAAAATGCGACATGTCGCGATATCGCGACGTTTTCTCCGTTTTGTTCTTTCGTCTTCAACAAGTCACAAAATCATGACAGGTTTCTATCTTCTGGTTTGTTTCTATCTTTACCCCGTGAAAACACATGTCATGAAATCATGACATGTTTCTCCATTTGGCTTTGTCTCCTCAATGTGTCACAAAATCGTGACATGTTCTGTCTTCTTATACTTTTCTTGTTTCTCCTCGCAAAAACATGACATGTCATGAAATCATGATATTCCGTACTATCTGGCTGCTTCCGCACTTTCTCCTCGTGAAAACATGATATGTCACGAAATCATGACATTTCTCCGCGCTTTACCCTTCTGCCCTGACATGTCATGAAATCACGACAATTTTCTATCTTCTCCTTCGTTGTCGCTTCTTGTCGCGATATCGCGACAAATTTCTCTTGCTTGGCTTTGTTTCCAAAAATGTCGTGACATATTTCTCCCACCTTGTGTTTATCTTCAGCCCTTCTACAAAAATGTGACATGTCGCGATATCACGACATTTTTACCATCTTGTTCCTTCCTTGATTTTCTGTCGCGATATCGTGACATGTCGTGATATCACTACATTTTCCTGTCACTGTGCTCTGTTGCCACTACAAGTCATGAAAATGCGACATGTCATGATATCGTGACAATTTTCACTTTAGTGCTCCCTCACCGCAACAAGTCACAAAAATGTGACATGTCGCATTGTCGCGACAACTTTGCCGTTACTACTTCCTTTTGCTGCTCTTAGCACGAAAATCCAACATGTCGCGATATCATGACAGTTTTACTCCCTTGCTTCCTTTGGCTGCTTTTGGCCATGAAAATGCGATAGGTCACGAAAATACGACATGTCACGATATCGTGACATTTTTCATTACTTAGCTCTTTTCTTCATCAGACACCGCAAAACTTCAACAGGTCGCAATATCACGACATGTCGCGATATCGTGACATCTTACACTTTACTTTGCTCTAACACAAAACTTGTAGGGATTTTTGTATTTTCCCTTTCAAAGTGCTTGAGGGACAAACAGAGGAGTGAGTGTCTCTATAATTTGTGCATTCTATTGCATGATTAGTAACAACAAAAACAATGTGGCAAAAATGCCAACATTCTTGGCAGCTCGCGGGGTATACAGTTCTACTGTATGTATGAACCCCAGGCATTTATCCATTGGGTAACAGATTCAAGAAGCTGGAGGAGTAGAAGAAGTGAGTGTTGGTTGATGTTGGACGTCTCTGTGGGCTGCTGCAACAAGCTCTTGCTAGTGCTCGGCACTCAAAACAGGACCTTCAGCAAAAATTTATGAAATAGCAAAATGCCCCTTATTTCTTGAATGACTGCATTTTTTCTATCTCGGTTGAGCTAGGTAAGTACTAAAAAGAAACACACACAAACTAAACAAAAAATTGTACCTAAGCTCCTAAGCAACACTTAGTGCCCTCAGAACTTTATTTACTAGTCGGGCTATTTACAATATTTACACAAAAATTTACGACATGATTGGCATGCCGCCACCACAAACCCAACTTCGGGTGTCTATCTAGTGAACCTGCAATGTCCAGACTAGATCTGATTGTACTTGAGTCGGTCCTTGAATTTTGGATGACCTCTCGAAGTTCTCCATGTTGTGAACAGGGTGCAACGTGGCAAGTTATCATGCATGCCAGTACCCATACAGTTGACGAATAATGTAGCAATGAGATTTTCCACATGGAGGGCTCCTTTGGGTACCAATTGTAGTAATGGTCGAATCCAATACCACCATTTTGAAGAGTCCTATTGGTCCGGCTTTCATGCACACCCCGGGAAAGGATGAGGCAAGGAAAGCTCCGGAGACACCCACGGGACGGATCCCACTCATCTTTAGGATCTAGCTGGTTATCCAAGGTGCGAGTTACAGAGTTGGGTCGAATGGCAATTCACTCTTTTCCACTTCTGGAATAGATTTCAATATGGACTGCTTTGTTACCTTACAAGGGGTTCCTGAACTTGTTCAGTAGTTGCAAAAGTTGTTGATAATCAGATTTAACTTGAATTCTTGATCTAGCTCTCATGGGTCGCAGATTTAAATAAAAGACAAACAAAGAAAATAAAAATGGATCATTCATCGAAAACAAAGAGAGGGTAGGGTAGGGCAAAAAAGAGAAGTTTATCAAAAATCAACTGTAAAACCCTAAACTATCAATATTATCTATGCTACTAGCTTCACAATAGAACAAATCAAAGAAGAAAGTGTCCGATCAGGTCTAAGATCACTTTCAACTAAGAGCACAAGGCGAGTGAAACAGATCTAGCAAAAAATTATAAATCCAAGGGCAGACTAGTTAAAACTAGTATCTTTCACCGGAAGCCTAGCTCACACAGTGAAGATAGAGCAATTAGAACAAACTTAACCTCAAATCTGCAATTTCCCCTAGCAGACAATAGAACAACTGAAGCCTAACAACATATTTAAACTTGATAATGGCGGATTTACAGCATATATCTAACAAACTTTAAATGGAACGGATAACAAAAGAAGATACACTTATCACACTCTGCAAAATATTAGGCTCCTGGCCATGCTATCATAGAAAAGCTAAAGCACATCAACTCCAAGTCCAAAAACAAAGGATTTCACAAAATTTGCAAGAAATTGCTTATAAGCCTTTTATTTCTAAGTCTCCGCCTCCCGCGATTACATTTAGAAGAAGTATTTATAGACTCAGGACAGGCCCTGATATTTTCAGAAATATCTTCTTCTTTAACTGCAAATCTTATCACATCTAAACCCTAGGACCCGGGTTTTACAATAAAAATCCATCTTAAGACCAAAGTCCGGATAGAACTTAACCCTTCGGCAAATCTGTGCAGTCAATTGCCATAAATGGAGAAGATAAAATCAAATGCAACTTGCATTCATCCGCAGCTACAAATAAATGCCTCCATTAATTCTGCTGGTGAGCCGGATGAGTCACCACTTCTCTCAGATCTGATCTCCGTAAAGCCATCCTTGAGTTGAAATTGTCTTCATGCTATCAATTCTGCAATAAATTTGTCATTGAATGCTCTCATCGGTAGCTTCTCTCCTAGCATGGCGGTCCTTGACTAAATTTGCACTTTAAATTTGCCTTTATGGTCTTTCCCGGTTGTCCCGTAAGTGCCAGATGGAATCCTGCATGAAAGACAAAAAGATTATATTAGTACTTTAAAATCATTAAATCAGAAGCTTTAAACGTTAAAACAGATTAAAAACCGCAAAATAAGCTTGCATTTCGGCTTTTGTTTGTCTCATTCACGCTTTGACACGTGTCGCTACCCCAGGATGCCTTCTATTTCCCACCGGAATGCACTTTCAGGTCAACTTATGACTTTCTCTCTCCTGCCGCGATTCTGCGACATGTCACGATTTCGCGACATGTCGCGATTTCGCGACGTCCCCAGCGCATCGGCAACTTCTTCCCCTGTCGGCCGCGAAAACGCGACATGTCGCGATTTCGCGACATGTCGCGAAATCGCGACCTTCCTGGCCTCCGTACAACTTCTTGATTTTCAGCCGCGATTCTAGAACACGTCGCGATATCGCGACAGTTTCGTACCTGCATGCGTTGACCGCGTTGACCGCAATTTTGCGACACATTTGCGACTTAGCCGATTTTCATCCTGCAGCCCACTTTCTCTCTCCTACCGCGAAAATGCGACATGTCACGATTTCACGACATGTCGCAAAATCGCGCCCTTCCGTGCGACTTCTTTCTCTCTCCTCCGGTCGACAGCGATTTTGCGACGGTTTCCAAAAATGGAAACGTCGCGATATCGCGACACTTCCAAAAATGGAAAGTGTCACGATTTCGCTACACTTAAAAGACTTAGCTGCATTTTGATTTACCCGTCGCGATATCGCGACATTTCTGAAAATGGAAGTGTCGCGATATCGCGACACTACCAAAAATGGAAAGTTTGATTTTTCATGAATTTATGCAACTGTTTTCTGGATTTTCTCGGTACCGGTGCAAGATTTTGCTTGTGCATGAATGATTCTAGCATGTAAAAAGTGAATTCTTGGATAACACAACTGGAATGCAAGAAAAAGCACAACTTTAAAAAGGAGGCAAGCAAATTTGGATTTAAAACCTGAAAATTATCAAGAGGGTCCCTGCTGCAAAAATGGAAGTTCAGGGCTTTCAAGAGGATGGAATCTCATTTTTCAGTGGGGGTGTGTTGCTTCTCAACAAATGGCGATATCTGCGGGTAAAATAGTAGCACTATTTTAGAACCCAAGACTCTGGTTTCAAAACAAAAAGACCATGCATCATGCCTTGCCACAGACATTCTTCACAATAAATTGACTACTAACTGCCAGCTGTTAAAAATTTCCCAAGGACATACTAGGCTGGATTACTTCAAGGAAGATTTCTGATGTGCAATTACAAGGGTATAGAACTTTCTTCAAGGATGACTGAATTGAATGATAAACTTGGATTAATCAACTTTTCTAGATTGTAAAAGGGGAAACCGAGTAGAGCTCCGTTTACTAGTTTAGCCTTTTACAGCCTAGACAGAGTTACCCTTTAGATTTACACGACCCAATTTACAACTGTAGGGCAGAATCTAATATTGGCTGCCTCTTTTAATCATATAACTCTTTTTTCTTTTTCTTTTCTCTTTTTTTTTTATCTCTCTTCTTTTTGAAATATATCACTATCTGGAAGACCTTAGAGAAATTACAATTTTCTTTTATCATTTGATCAATCTGGAACTGTCTCAGTCTAGGCACTGATAGCCTCTGGTGACACCCAAATAATTGCATGAACCATAGTCCCCTCTCATAACCAGCTTTTCTTGGATTCCTCGGGAGTTCCTCCAACAAAACAGCATAGCAGTTTTTCTATCATTAAAACAACTGTGGCAAGTAAGACACAAGATCCAATCATCTCTCTACCTTTGTCCTGAATAACAAAATAGTTCTACAGTTCAATGCAAGCAGACTATCTCAATTAGAATAATGAGCAGAATGGGGGACTGGATTGAGGATTTATCAGCTAGGAATAAAACAATTTTTAGCAGGCTGACTTTTCATTGATTGCTCAGGCAAAGGTTAAAGGATAGAATTTTTAGAAGCCAAAGGACTTTATACAGGCTTCCAAGGACAGGCACAGGCTTTAAAGCAAAACAGAATAAAACTGTACAGACTAAAGCACAGAACTGTACAGGCAAAGGGAATAAAATAAACTGAACAGACAGCAAAGAAAAGAACTGAAACAAAAGACTGTACAGACAGCAAAGAAAAGGAAATGCAGGGAAGAAAATAAAAACTATACAGGCAATAAAAGAAATAAACTAAAAGAACTGAAGCAAATAAAAACTGTTGAACTGCAGTAAAGCTAAATTGCAACAGCACTAAAATAAACTAAAGCAACTGTACAGACAACAAAGAAAAAGAAGCGCAATAAAGCAACTAAAGCAAATAAAACTGAAACAAAAGACTATACAGACTTAAAAGAAAGCAAGTGACATAAAAAGACAAAGAAAGGAAATAAAAAGCAACGACAAAAGAAATAAATTGCACAAGCTAAAACTGAAAAACTAAAGACTAAAAATTAAGACGGAGCAACTAAAAGAACTGCAGAGCATTAAAATTAAACTGAAACAGATTAAAACTGTACAGACAAAGAAATAAAACTGCACTGACAAAGAAATAAAACTGAAAAACTTTAAAGCTTATTTACAATGTATACATATGTTACAACTTCCCTTCATACTCAAAAAATGCAGCAGTTGGGAAAGCAGAGAAATGGTGCCTTAAAATTTTTTGACCATGTGCAAGTAATTTAGAAAAATTACCTTTCAGGTCCTGTTGATGAAATGCACTCCAGACTGTGCTTCAAAAATTTGCTATCTGGGAAAGACTTGTGTTTACTGTCTTCCCTGTCCCATTTGAAAAACAAATCTGCAACTCCTTCAAATTAAACAAATCATATAATAACAAATCATATGATAACATGTTTATGCTTCTAATTGAAGGGTTTACAGAGTTCTTTCAAAAGGATTGAATGTAAAAAACCCCAAGGATCAAATACTTTAAAATCTTGACAGACCCAGACCACCACATCTTCAAAATTATGTGACAACTGAAAAAAAACATGTTTTATCTGTATGCCACTGGTTCTTAACAACTTGAACACTTTGTGGTTGCCTTGCTTCAATATCCAGGACTTCAATTTTTATCCCTCTAGAAGAATGTTTACAATTTTCCTTTTCACCTGAGCCTTGCTTAGATTTAACCTCATCAATGTGCAATATCCAACTGTCACTGTTGTGATGGTTTAGAGCTGTAACTGTTCTCACCTTCTCAGTTGCCAAATTATAAACTCCAATATCTGCATCAACACAGTTTATAGCCTTTTCTTTGACATTATGTTCAGAAGTTGCAGGCTTATGTTGAGACAGTTCATCAATTCCAAGTTGGCTGACCACATTCATATTTACTATCTTTTCCTCCTTTTTCTTGAAATTCAACGGGTGGTCCGAGTAAGCCTCAATCAAGTTAACCTTTTGTTCAACAATCGAGGCAGTTCATAGAGGGTGATGTCAGCTTTAAGTTCCCTCATATCCTCAATGATGTTATCCTCCTCAGTTACTTCTACATAGTGACATTGAATCTCACTTTCATCATCCTCTGATGAGGAAGGATCATTATTAAGTTTTGGACTCTCACATCTCAAATCATAACTGTCTCATTTTGACTGTTGAAAATCTTGTATTTCATCCACAGGAGTCTGTACAAGACTTTCTGTCCCTTCGGGAAAAAGTGAAAGAATACGAAACCCTGGTTGTACTGTTTTTGGGTGAACTAGAAATATCAATATTTCTTTGATCTCTAGGAAAATTTAACTCACCAGGAAAAAACTTAGATTTGGGTGGTGCCAGATCACAACTGTTCAGTTCAAGCACCTGCACTTTGAATTTGTCGAACTTTTCTCTATATTTTGCACATGCTGAGTGGATGTCACAGTTAACGGAGTCTCCTTGGGTAGAGCATGACATGTTGGCACTAACTCATGATGTGGAATGGGGTCCGGAATAGGCATGTTACGTGTAACATAGGATATCAAAGGACTGCTCAGAATTTGAGGTCCTAACTATCTTTCAAGAATTAAGGCTTCTTTATAAGCCCCTGCCAGGGTTGTGATATTAATGTCTCTCTTGAGGAAAATAGAGGTCACTGAATCCAATGCATTCTTGTAGATTTCTAAGGCCAGATTTGCATTTGGGATGTAATGGCCGATCATTCTACCGTAAGCTCTTTGGAACCTCATATTGAAAGACCTGACAGTTTCTCCCGACTCTCTCTTGATCCTTGGAAAATTGTTGGTATAACACATTGGGGTCTATCACTTCCCCAAATTGTGATATAAAAGCTTTCTCTAGATCATCCCATCTAGTAATGGAATTCTTTGGTGAGATTTAAAAACCAGTCATAAGCTCCCTCCTGGAGAGTGAACGGGAACAATCTACAGGCAACATCTTCATGCTTTGTATATTCAACAATTTTAAAGCATTTTTGAAAGCTAGCAGATGTTCTTATGCAGTTCTTGTCCCATCATGTTTATACCTAGGGAGGTATCTTTCTGGACTTCTGGGCAAGTCATGGGCTATACCCGAGATATTCAAAGCAGTGGGGCCCAACCAATTTTCCATTATTACTTGGCTGACAGTGATGTTCTGAGTTGTGATTGGATAACTGCCAGTGGAGATAAAACTGTTCTTAACTAACCACTGAACTTAAGGCCTTCTCTTGTGGCAATTTCAAAAACTGTACTGACAACTTTTAAAAACTGCACGAAGTTCACTATGGGTCCTTACAAATGTTGCTGTTATGCCCTTACAATACTTGAACTGAGTTCAACAGCCCTCCTTCTAGCGCCAATTAGGTTGTTGGTTGAGGAGGAGGGGAAAATTGGCTACCAGACTTTGGATAAAATACAGCTTTACAGTTCCACATACAGTCGGATTTCTCAACTCAAGTGCACTAAGAACAGATGTTCTCACCCCTCCTTCTAGCGCCAATTAGGTTGTTGGCTGAGGAGGAGGGGAAAATTGGCTACCAAACTTTGGATAAAATACAGCTTTACAGTTCCACATACAGTCGGATTTCTCAACTCAAGTGCACTAAGAACAGATGTTCTGGGCCCTCCTTCTAGCGCCAATTAGGTTGTTGGTCCAGCTTTCATGCACACCCCAGGAAAGGATGAGGCAAGGAAAGCTCCGGAGACACCCACGGGACGGATCCCACTCATCTTTAGGATCTAGCTGGTTATCCAAGGTGCGAGTTACAGAGTTGGGTCGAATGGCAATTCACTCTTTTCCACTTTCGGAATAGATTTCAATATGGACTGCTCTGTTACCTTACAGGGGGTTCTTGAACTTGTTCGATAGTTGCAAAAGTTGTTGATAATCAGATTTAACTTGAATTCTTGATCTAGCTCTCATGGGTCAGCGATTTAAATAAAAGACAAACAAAGAAAATAAAAATGGATCATTCACCGAAAACAAAGAGAGGGTAGGGTAGGGCAGAAAGAGAAGTTTATCAAACATCAACTGTAAAACCCTAAACTATCAATCTTATCTATGCTACTAGCTTCACAACAGAACAAATCAAAGAAGAAAGTGTCCAGTCAGTCTAAGATCACTTTCAACTAAGAGCACAAGGCAGAGTGAAACAGATCTAGCAGAAAATTATAAATCCAAGGGCAGCTAGTTAAAACTAGTATCTTTCACCGACAGCCTAGCTCACACAGTGAAGACAGAGCAATTAGAACAAACTTAACCTCAAATCTGTAATTTCCCCTAGCAAACAATAGAACAACTGAAGCCTAACAGCATATTTAAACTTGATAATGGCAAATTTACATATATATCTAACAAACTTTAAATGGAACGGAAAACAAAAGAAGATACACTTATCACACTCTGCAAAAGATTAGGCTCCTGGCCATGCTATCACAGAAAAGCTAAAGCACATCAACTCCAAGTCCAGAAACAAAGGATTTCACAAAATTTGCAAGAAATTGCTTATAAGCCTTTTATTTCTAAGTCTCCGCCTCCCGTGATTACATTTAGAAGAAGTATTTATAGACTCGGGACGAGACCACGATCTTTTCGAAATATCTTCTTCTCTAACCCTAAATCTTATCACATCTAAACCCTAGGACCCGGGTTTTACAATAAAAATCCATTTAAAATCAAAGTCCGGATAGAACTTAACCCTTCGACAAATCGATGCGATCAATTGCCATAAATGGAGAAGATAAAATCAAATGCAACTTGCATTCATCCATGGCTACAAATAAATGCCTCCATTAATTCTGCTGGTGAGCCGGATGAGTCACCACTTCTCTCAGATCTGATCTCCGTAAAGCCATCTTTGAGTTGAAATTGTCTTCATGCTATCAATTCTGCAATAAATTTGTCATTGAATGCTCTCACCGGTAGCTTCTCTCCTAGCATGGCGGTCCTTGACTAAATCTGCACTTTAAATTTGCCTTTATGGTCTTTCTCGGTTGTCCCGTAAGTGCCAGGTGGAATCCTGCATGAAAGACAAAAAGATTATATTAGCACTTTAATTAAATCAGAAGCTTTAAAGGTTAAAACAGATTAAAAACCGCAAAATAAGCTTGCATGTCGGCTTCTGTTTGTCTCATTCACGCTTTGACACGTGTCGCTACCCCAGGATGCCTTTTGTTTCCCATTGGAATGCACTTTCAGGTCAACTTATGACTTTCTCTCTCCTGCCACGATTCTGCGACATGTCGCGATTTCGCGACATGTCACGAAATCGCGACCTTCCCAGCGCATCGGCAACTTCTTCCCTCGTCGGCCGCGAAAACGTGACATGTCACGATTTCGCGACATGTCGCGAAATCGCGACCTTCCTGGCCTCCGTACGCTTTCTTGATTTTCAGCCGCGATTCTAGAACACGTCGCGATATCGCGACAGTTTCCGTACCTGCATGCGTTGACCGCGTTGACCGTGATTTTGTGACACATTTGCGACTTAGCCGATTTTCATCCTGCAGCCCACTTTCTCTCTCCTATCGCGAAAATGCGACATGTCGCAAAATCGTGCCCTTCCGTGCGACTTCTTTCTCTCTCCTCCGACCGGCAGCGATTTTGCGACAGTTTCCAAAAATGGAAACGTCGCGATATCGTGACACTTCCAAAAATGGAAAGTGTCACGATTTCGCTACACTTAAAAGACTTAGCTGCATTTTGATTTACCCGTCGCGATATCGCGACATTTTCGAAAATGGAAGTGTCGCGATATCGCGACACTACCAAAAATGGAAAGTTTGATTTTTCATGAATTTATGCAACTGTTTTTTGGATTTTCTCGGTATCGGTGCAAGATTTTTCTTGTGCATTAATGATTCTAGCATGTAAAAAGTGAATTCTTGGATAACACAGCTGGAATGCAAGAAAAAGCACAACTTTAAAAAGGAGGCAAGCAAATTTTGATTTAAAACCTGAAAATTATCAAGAGGGTCCCTGCTGCAAAAATGGAAGTTCAGGGCTTTCAAGAGGATGGAATCTCATTTTTTAGTGGGGGTGTGTTGCTTCTCAACAAGTCCATCGACTGTGGGCTGAGTACAGGCTCCTCCAACCCCTTGATGCGACAACATGACTTTTCCAACGATAGACCTTTTTCCAGGATCTCTTCAAGCTCAGTCTCTTGGTGAGACATGTGGTTGAACACTTGCGTGCTATGCCCTGGGACACAAAAAGGGTGCAAAAATGTGCCCTCTTTGCTCTCAGGTTCTACCACTTGAGATTGTTCTTCTCCTTGGCCCATCTCCTAATGGAAACTACAATCAACCATATTATCTATTGCCAGGACAAGGCTTGGATATTCACATCGCTGGACTTGGATGAAAGTTGGCTCTTGAGCTCCACATGGTTGCATCTCAGGTCTCTGTTCAGCATATGGAATCTTCCATGGTGAATACTGCACAGGGTAGATAGGAGTGGTGACTACCGAAGAAAGTGATGGAGTTTCTCCCTACTGCCACATTCCTGACATGAGCAAAAGTTGTTTCGCTCGCACTGTTTCCTCAAATATTTGAGGGAACTTTCATTCACCTAATTGTAGCAAGAGAAGGCTTATGTCTGGGTGGAAAGCCCGAACATAGAAGAGGTGAGCTTGGGCGTGTGTCGGTTGGATCTTCTCTAGAATTCTTTTCCAACTTCTGCAGAATCAGAAATTGAAGTCTGTGCTGCTCTCTAGAGGTTTTCTCGTGATGTACATTAAAAGCTGAAAGGGATCCTGAGAGCCGTCAAAGGGATCGTCGTCGAATTTTCTGATTAGTGCTCCCGCTAAGTCATCCCATGATCTGATTCTTTTATGCCCGACCAGTCTATACCACTGCAATGCCCTTCCTTCCAAAGACAGAACTAGAAGTCTGATCATGACATCTTCATGGATTATGTCATGGATTATTGACAAAGCGGCAACATCTTCAATATACTCTAGGGACATTCCCTTAGTGCCATTGTATTTCGTCAATGTCTTCAAGGAACTTTTGGGAATCTCATGCCGACTTTGGAGATTTAGAGGGCCATGATAATTCTAGCTAGGATAGCTTACACTTGCCATTATAGTAGCGGTCTGCAGAGATCACGATTATCGCCACTAAGTTAGAGTCATCAGGTGCACATTCTTTTTTCCGCTTGCGAGGTCAAGGCTACTCACCAAACCTTGATTCCTCCGAGGTGTCTTCTTTTAGATTCAAAAGGGATCTACGATCAAGAAATTTGGATCTTTAGCTCAGCAGAGTCGCCAAATGAACTTACAATCTTTGCTTGTGATGTCAAGACAGTTCATCAAAAATCTTGATTCCTTCGGGTGTCAAAAAAAAATGGGCATGCCAAAAACTATTGGCACAGGTGGGTTTGTCAAATTGGAATAATACTTGTCCCACCGATTATGGATCTTACTGAGATAGAAACAGTCTGTCCCATCGGGCATGCCAAAAATAGTTTTTGGCATGCCTGATGGGACATACAGTTTCTGTCTCAGTAAGATCCATAATAGGTGGGACAAGTAATATTCCAAGTTGACAAACCCACCTGTGCCAATAGTTTTTGGCATGCCCGATGGGACAGATAGTTTCTATCTCAGTAAGATCTATAATAGGTGGGACAAGTACTATTATGGATCTTACTGAGATAGAAACAGTCTGTCCCACCGAGCGTGCCAAAAATTGTTGGCACAGGTGGGTTTGTCAACTTGGAATAGTACTTTTCCCACCTATTATGGATCTTAAAATGTCTGTCCCATCGGGCATGCCAAAAACTGTTGGCACAGGTGGGTTTGTCAACTTGGAATAGTACTTTTCCAACCTATTATGGATCTTACTAAGATAGAAATTTTCTGTCCCACCAGGCGTGCCAAAAATTGTTGGCATAGGTGGGTTTTTCAACTTGGAATAGTACTTGTCCGACCTATTATGGATTTTACTGAGACAAAAACTATCTGTCCCACTAGGCGTGCCAAAAATAGTTGGTCACAAATCTGCCTAAGTACAAGATTTCATCACTTGTGCCCTAGACTCGGCCAACATTGAAATGCCGAGAGAAAGAGAAGTCTCCCGGGCCAATATTTAGAGAGGGTTAGCTTCCAAACTAATCTAAACTGGTTTCAAGATAAGAGTGCGGGAAAGAAATGGAAAATGCCGAAAGAAAGGGAAATAATAGAAAAATATGGAAATAATGGTGAAGCCGATAGTTGATGGGGAGAACAACCTCAGACAACAAATAATCTCAGACTAAATCCTGAAGACAAGCAACAACTGATTCTTAGAATGCATATACAGAAATTAGATCAAGCATTAGCCGTAAGTTCGCTTCCAATTATACTCCAAACGTTCAAATGCAAATACAACCAAATCCAAAATAGCAGAATTTAACTTATATTAACACTGGACTAATAGAAGTGACTCAGACAGAAAGCAAAACTTGAACAATAGTTTGGATCACCAACTCCAAAAGACACTAAGAATAGAGCAAAATGCATCTAGGATTTTTGTTTTTTTTCTGCTCCTCCTCTTGCTTGAGATTTTACATTGGTATTTATAGAGGTCTTTCCTCTTTCTTTTGCATTACAACATTTAAAACATAAAACAAATTTTAAGAGGTGATCCGCAAAATGTGCACTTGAAAAGAGAAACAATCCCCCTTAATCTGCCTCGAAGAAATGACATTCCCTATTTTTATGGATCAAAACTAAAAATTAAACAAAAACAAGGGACCATATTTCTTCATTAAATGACCATTATCGGGGCAAGCTGGAAGTTGTTAGGAGATCATGAACAAGAACTTTTAATACTGGAGGCGTATTTAATTTTGGTGGCGTCGAAAATTGCCTCATGTTCTTCCATCTTGCGCACATAGGTAAACAACAACATTTAATCTTGGAGCCTCTTTGACCACGATCTCAAAATTAGTTGGAGAGATTTTATTTGATCCTTATCTTCTCCTCACGTTCTCCTATGCAATTTTAAAGGAAAAATGTGAACTGAACTGTATCGGGCCTTTGTTGTTGCTTCAGTCGCGAAAATGAGATAGGTCGCAAAAATGCGACATGTCACGAAATTGTGACACTTTTACCTTACTGCTCTCTCTTCTTGCCACCAGTCGCGAAAATGCGACATGTCATGAAATTGTGACATATTCTCTTCATTTTCTGTTGTCCCCATGACATGTCATGAAATCACGACATTCTCCTCTGCTTTGGCTTTTTTGCTACTCTTTATCGCAAAAATGTAACATGTCACCAAATCGTGACATCTTTCTCTTAGCGTTGTCTTGTCCGCTTTACACCCATGAAAATATGACATGTCATGAAATCATGACACTTCCTCTCTACCTTGTACTTTTTAGCCTTCATTTTGCGAAAATGCGACAGGTCACGAAAATGCGACATGTCACGATATCGTGACATTTTCTCTGTTTTGTTCTTTCGTCTTCAACAAGTCATGAAATCATGACAGGTTTCTATCTTCTGGTTTGTTTCCACCTTTGCCCTGCAAAAACATGACATCACGAAATCATGACATGTTTCTCCATTTGGCTTTGTCTCCTCAATATGTTGCAAAATCGCGACATGTTCTGTCTTCTTGTACTTTTCTTGTTTCTCCTCGTGAAAACGTGACATGTCACAAAATTGTGACATTCCATACTATCTGGCTACTTTCGCACTTTCTCCTCATGAAAACGTGACATGTCACAAAATCACGATATTTCTCTGCGCTTTACCCTTCTACCTTGACATGTCGTGAAATCGTGACAATTTTTTGTCTTCTCCTTCGTTGCCACTTCTTGTCGTGATATCACAACAAGTTTCTCTTGCTTGGCTTCATTTCCAAAAATGTCGCGATATCATGACATATTTCTCCCACCTTGTGTTTATCTTCAGCCCTTCCGCAAAAATGTGACATGTCACGATATCGCGACATTTTTACCATCTTGCTCCTTCCTTGCTTTTCTTTCGCGATATCGTGACATGTCGCGATATCGTGACATTTTCCTTGGCGCTCCTCTTTGCTGCTGTATGTTGTGATATCGTGAAATTTTCCTGTCATTGTCCTCTGTTGCCACTACAAGTCACGAAAATGCGACTTGTCTTGATATCGTGACAATTTTCACTTTAGTGCTCCCTCACCGCAACAAGTCGCAAAAATGTGACATGTCACGATTTCGTGACAACTTTGCCATTACTGCTTCCTTTTGTTGCTCCTAGCATGAAAATCCAACATGTCGTGATATCACGATAGTTTTACTCCCTTGCTTCCTTTGGCTGCTTTTGGCCACGAAAACGTGACAGGTTACGAAAATACGACATGTCACGATATCGCGACATTTTTCATTACTTAGATATTTTCTTCATCGGACGTCGTGAAACTTCAACAGGTCGCGATATCGCAACATGTCTTGATATCGCGACATCTTACACTTTACTTTGCTCTAACATAAAACTTGTAGATATTTTTGTATTTTCCTTTCAAAGTGCTTGGAGGGACAAACAGAGGAGTGAGTATCTCTACAATTTGTGCATTCTCTTGCATGATTAGTAACAACAAAAACATTGTGGCAAAAATGCCAATATTATTGGCGGCTTGCGGGGTATACAGTTCTACTGTATGCACAAACCCCAGGCCTTTATCCATTGGGCAATAGATTCAAGAAGCTGGAGGAGCAGAAGAAGTGAGTGTTGGTTGATTCTGGACGTCTTTACGGGCTGCTGCAACAAGCTCTTGCTGGCGCTCGGCACTCAAAATAGGACCTTCAGCAAAAATTTATGAAATAGCAGAACGTCCCTTATTTCTTGAAGGACTGCATTTTGCCTAGATCGATTGAGCTGGGTAAGTACTAAAAATAAACACACACAAACTAAATAGAAAACTGTACCTAAGATCCTAAGCAACACTTAGTGCCCTTGGCACTTTATTTACTAGTCGGGCTATTTACAATATTTACACAAAAATTTACAACATGATTGGCATGCCGCCACCACAAACCTAGCTTCGGGTGTCTATCTAGTGAACCTGCAATGTCCAGACTAGATATGATTGTACTTGAGTCAGTCCTTGAAGTTTGAATGACCTCCCAAAGTTCTCCATGTTGCGAACAGGGTGTAACGTGGCAAGTTATCATGCATGCCAGTACCCATACAATTGACGAATAATGTGGCAATGAGATTTGCCACATGAAGGGCTCTTTTGGGTACCAGTTGTAGTAATGGCCAAAGCCAATACCACCATTTTGAAGAGTCCACCAGTTGTGGGCTGAGTACAGGCTGCTCCAAACCCTTGATGCGACAACAAGACTTTTTCGATGATAGAACTTTTTCTAGGATCTCTTCAGGCTCAGCCTCTTGGTGAGACGTGTAGTTGAACACTTGCGTGCTATGCCCTAGGACATAAAAAGGGTGCAAAAATATGCCCTCTTTGCTCTCATGTTCTGCCACTTGAGCTTGTTCTTCTTCTTAGCCCATCTCCTGATGGAAACTACAAGAAACCATATTATCTATTACCGAGATAAGGCTTGGATATTCACATCGTTGGACTTGGATGAAAGCTAGCTCTTGAGCTCCACATGGCTGCATCTCAGGTCTCTACTCAGCATATAGAATCTTCCATGGTGAATACCGTGTAGGGTAGATAGGAGCGGTGACTACCAGAGAAAGTGATGGAGTTTCTCCCCACTACCACTTTCCTGACAGGAGCAAAAGTTATTCTGCTCGCACTGCTTCCTCAAATATTTGAGGGAACTTTAGTTCACCTGATTGTAGCAAGAGGAGGCTTATGTTCGGGTGGAAATCCCAAAAATAGAAGAGGTGGGCTTGGGTGGGTGTCGGTTGGATCTTCTTTGGAATTCTCTTCCAACTTCTATAGAATCGAACATTAAATTCTGTGATGCTCTCCAGAGGTGTTCTCGTGATGTACATTAAAATCTAAAAGGGATCCTAAGAGCCATCAAAGGGATCGTCGTTGAATGTTCTAATTAGTGCTCCTGCTAAGTCATCCCATGAGATGATGCTTTTACGCCTGAGCAGTTTGTACCACTATAATGCACTTCCTTCCAAAGACATAACCAGAAGTCTGATCATGACATATTTATGGATTATGTCATGGATGATTGACAAAGTGACAACATCTTCAATATGCTCTAGGGCCATTCCCTTAGTGCCATTGTATTTCATCAATGTCTTCAAGGCACTTTTGGGAATCTCATGCTGACTTTGGAGATTCAGAGGGCTAGGATCATTCCAGCTAGGACAACTTACACTTGCCATTATAGCAGCAGTCTACAGATATCACGGTTATCGCCACTAAGTCAGAGTAGCCAGGTGCACATTATTTTCTTTGCTTGCGAGGTCAAGGCTGCTCACCAAACCTTGATTCCTCCGGGATGTCTTCTTTTAGATTCAAAAGGGATCTAAGATCAATAAATTTGTATCTTTAGCTCAGCAGAGTCGCCAGACGAACTTACAATCTCTACTTGTGAGTTCAAGACAGTTCATCAAAAATCTTGATTCCTCTGGGTGTCAAAAAAAAATGGGCATGCCAAAAACTGTTGGCATAGGTGGGTTTGTCAACTTGAAATAATACTTGTCCCACCGATTATGGATCTTACTGAGACAAAAATAGTCTGTCCCATCGGGCATGCCAAAAATAGTTTTTGGTATGCCCAATGGGACAGACAATTTTTGTCTCAGTAAGATCCATAATAGGTGGGACAAGTACTATTCCAAGTTGACAAACCCACCTGTGCTAACTTTTTTTGGCATGCCCTGTGGGACAGACGCATGATTTCTGTCTTAGTAAGATCCATAATAGGTGGTACAAGTACTATTATGGATCTTACTGAGATAGAAATAGTCTGTCCCACCGGGCATGCCAAAAACTGTTGGTACAGGTGGGTTTGTCAACTTGGAATAGTACTTGTCCCACCTATTATGGATCTTACTGAGACAAAAACTATCTGTCCCACTGTGCATGCCAAAAACTATTGGCACAGGTGGGTTTATCAACTTGGAATAGTACTTGTCCCACCTATTATTGATCTTACTGAGACAGAAACTATCTGTCCCACCGGGTGTGCCAAAAACTATTGGCACAGGTGGGTTTGTCAACTTGGAATAGTACTTGTCCCACCTATTATGGATCTTACTAAGACAGAAACTGTCTGTCCCACCAAGCGTGCCAAAAAATTTTGGTCACAAATCTGCCTAAGTACAAGATTTCATCACTTGTGCACCCTAGAATCAACCAACATTGAAATACCGAGAGAAAGAGAAGTCTCTCAGGCCAATCTCCAGAGAGGGATAACTCCCAAACTAATCTAAACTAGTTTCAAGATAAGAGTGTGGGAAAGAAATGGAAAATGCCGAAAGAAAGGGAAATAATAGAAAAATATGGAAATAAGACCGAATTTGATAGTTGATGGGGAGAACAACCTCAGACAACAAATAATCTCAGACTAAATCTTGAATACAAGCAACAACTGATTCTTAGAATGCATATACAGAAATTGGATCAAGCATTAGGTAAGTTTTCTTCCAATTATACTCCAAACGTTCAAATGCAAATACAGCCAAATCCAAAACAACAAAATTTAACTTATATTAACACTGGAATAACAGAAGTGACTCGGACAGAAAGCAAAACTTGAACAACAGTTTGGATCACCAACTCCAAAAGACACTAAGAATAGAGCAAAATGCATCTAGGATTTCTGCTTTTTTTTTTTGCAAAAAGGTCCTCCTCCTTTTGCTTGAGATTTTACATTGGTATTTATAGAGGTCTTTCCTCTTTCTTTTGCATTACAGCATTTAAAACATAAAACATATTTGAAGAGGTGATCCACAAAATGTGCACTTGAAAAGAGAAACAATCCCCCTTAATTTGCCTCGAAGAAATGACATTCCCTATTTTTATGGATCAAAACTAAAAATTAAATAGAAACAAGGGACCATATTTCTTCATTAAATGACCATTATCAGGGCAAGCCGAAAGTTGTTAGGAGATCATGAACAAGAACTTTTAATACTGGAGGCATCTTTAATTTTGGTGGCGTCGAAAACTGCCTCATGTTCTTCCATCTTGCGCACATAGGTAAACAAAAACATTTAATCTTGGAGCCTCTTTGACCACGATCTCAAATTTAGTTGGAGAGATTTTATTTGATCCTTATCTTCTCCTCACGTTCTCCTATGCAATTCTGAAGGAAAAATGTGGACTGAACTGTATCGGGCCTTTGTTGTTGCTTTAGTCACGAAAATGAGATAGGTCACAAAAATATGACATGTCATGAATTCGTGACACTTTTACCTTACTACTCTCTCTTCTTGCCACCAGTCATGAAAATACGACATGTCACAAAATCATGACATCTTCTCTTCATTTTGTGTTGTCCCCATGACATGTGAAATCGTGACATTCTCCTCTGCTTTGGCTTTTTCTCTACTCCTTATCGCGAAAATGTAACATGTCACAAAATCGTGACATCTTTCTCTTGGCGTTGTCTTGACCGCTTTACACCCACAAAAATGTGACATGTGATGAAATCATGACACTTCCTCTCTGCCTTGTACTTTTTAGCCTTTGTTTCATGAAAATGTGACAGGTCACAAAAATGCGACATGTCACGATATCACGACGTTTTCTTCATTTTGTTCTTTCATATTCAACAAGTCACGAAATCGTGACAGGTTTCTATCTTCTGGTTTGTTTCCGCATTTGCCTTGTGAAAACATGACATGTCATGAAATCATGACATGTTTCTCAATTTGGATTTGTCTCCTCAATGTGTCATGAAATTGCGACATGTTATGTCTTCTTGTACTTTTCTTGTTTCTCCTCATGAAAACACGACATGTCGCGAAATCGTGACATTCCATACTATCTGGCTGCTTTTGCACTTTCTCCTTGTGAAAACATGACATGTCGCAAAATCATGATATTTCTTCATGCTTTACCCTTCTGCCTTGACATGTCATGAAATCGTGACAATTTTTTGTCTTCTCCTTCGTTGTCGCTTCTTGTCGTGATATCGCGACAAGTTTCTCTTACTTGGATTCGTTTCCAAAAATGTCACGATATCGCGACATCTTTCTCTCGCCTTGTGTTTATCTTCAGCCCTTCCGTGAAAACATGACATGTCACGTTTTCACAACATTTTTACCATCTTGCTCCTTCCTTGCTTTTCTATCGCGATATCGCGACATATCGTAATATCGCAATATTTTCCTTGGCACTCCTCTTTGTTGCTGTATGTCACGATATCATGACATTTTCCTATCACTATGCTCTGTTGCCACTATCGCAAAAATTTTCACTTTAGTGCTCCCTCACCGCAACAAGTCACAAAAATGCGACATGTCGCATTTTCATGACAAGTTTGTCGTTACTGCTTCCTTTTGTTGCTCCTAGCGCAAAAATCCAACATGTCACGATATCATGATAGTTTTACTCCCTTGCTTCCTTTGGCTGCTTTTGGTCACGAAAACACGACAGGTCACGAAAATATGACATGTGATATCATGACATTTTTCATTACTTAGCTCTTTTCTTCATCAGACGCCACGAAACTTCAACAAGTCACGATATCGTGACATGTCCCGATATCGCGACATCTTACACTTTACTTTGCTCTAACACAAAACTTGTAGAGATTTTTGTATTTTCCCTTTCAAAGTGCTTGGAGGGACAAACAGAGGAGTGAGTATCTCTACAATTTTTGCATTCTCTTGCATGATTAGTAACAACAAAAACAATGTGGCAAAAATGCCAACAGCACCTTAGAAGAATTTATTACTTTAAATAATTATGATTAATTGATAAAATTACTCAAATTATTTAAAATAAATCGAATAAATTAGTTTCACCTTTATGCAATTTTTAATTAGAATTTTATTTTGTGGCACTAGTGATCATGCACCTCTAGGTGACCAGTGGATAAACCCCTCTAGTTAATGGTAAATTGAATGGAAAAGCATTCATGTGCCATAATGTTCAACAATCAAATTTCTTGTTGTTGTGATGAAGCCACTTGTTTCCTGATGACAATTGTGTGGACTCTATATTCTAGTGGGTAGCAATTATTTCTACGCATGTCAAAAATATTTATTGGCATAGTAGAATTATCTCATTATAGGAAACTTTTATTTTATGTGGGCCTTGCCAAGTGGTATGCATTGAAATTAATGAAAGAGACCATGCCATAAATTTTGACTAGTTAATAGTGGAAAGGAACATTGCCAAGAAGTCCTAGTCCTAGGGTTAGTTTTGCAAGCCTCGCGCTAGAGCTTCTAAACTAATGGAGGGGCCCAAAATAGGTTAAAATTTCTAATGTTTGTACGACATTGATAAATATGATGAAAAACAACCCAAAAAAAGGTAACTCAAATGCAGTTTTAAAAATTCCCCTAATTTGATTTAAAAGTAGGAACACTACTAACTATATAAGTGTAGCCAATATATAACTATTTATGAGGATGTTTCTAAGGTGAATCAATGTTTAAGAGGTTTCTATGGGGTTCTAACAGCTCAATGTCTATATAGTTACAATGTCAAAGGAGTATCATTCATCACAACCCACTAACTACTTCTAAAAAATAGGTGGGAAGTCACATCTAGTCTTATCTACTCACCAAGATATTACTCCATCTTGTATATCTAAGTTTGATCAAACAATAGTGTACCCTTAGGATCTCTAGGAACGTGATCATCTCCAACAATATGACCACAATAGGGTTGGGTCAATCTGATGGAACACCTCAAGATGAATATTGAGACTATGAGGTGTTCTAATGATGCAAAGTGCTAATAGAAATTAAGAAAGCATCAATGTCTATATTTGATATCCATTCATAAATGGTAATATCCAATGGAGAAGTATTTTAGTATTTTATTCTCTCTAACTAATTTATGCAATTCTCAAATAGAATAAAGTTGCTCCAAGCCAATTGTGAACAATATATTAATAATTTTTAACCCAAAGGATGTACATAGGTGGAAAACATGTATGACAAATGGCCTCACTTGGAAGTTGTGTAGGTAAGTGCATTGATTTCCATGCCAACAATGTCATATTATAGTGTGCTTTTTCTTGGATAATGGAATGAAACCATGGAATTCTAATACTTTAACTTTCATTGGTTAGAGGGAAGGGACATTAGTGTAAAACTTATTTGTGATGAGACACAAAGAAATAATTGACAACTACAATCTCTGATGTAATGTCAATATTCAAGCATGTGATTGTATGAGGTTGAATGCAATTTTAGTATTCAAACAATCCAAGTTCAATGGTCATATGGAGGGACCATAGTTGGTAGAGAACCAAACCAAAAATATAAAGCATTAATGTTCATATCACGTCAATTATGTAGACTTTGTATTTTTAGCTATAAATGCATTCAAAAGAACCTTGTCTAGAGTGCATTAAGAGGATACAAGACAAATAAATGACTAAGCACTTTGCTTATAGGCCATTAGAATACCACAAATTATGTTACTAGAACATCCAAATGCTCTATTTTATCAAAGAGATGAGCTCTAATTTTGATGCAATTACTCAAGGAGATGAATTGGGTTGAGTGTAAAACCTAAATAATTGAAAAAATATGAGCATGTACGAGTAGACAAACTTGGTGTGTTGGAGAATGATCGCAACTCCAAATTGAATGTTGAAGAACAATTTTAACCTACAAACATTTTATTCTCAAAAAATGTCTATCTAAAGAAAAATCAACATTATATAATTGGAATTTTTCACTAGAGAACAAGGCCTAGTCATAGAATTTCAAATCTCTACTCAGATTCTCTCTATTCAAAACTTGCTTTGATACCACTGATGTGGAACAATCCAAATCAACTTTGCATTATCACCTAGTTCTCAACTAATCTTGAGTAACATATTACAATGCAAACATATAACAACAAAATAAGGAGATAATTTTAACCTATAACTACTAGCTAATTGTATAAAAGCTTCAAACTATTTGCTAACAAGAAAATATGCTAATAACTAGTCTCTCTTAGGATCTAAATAAAGGAGATATTGTAACTATTCTTATATTTAGAAACCCATGTGAGGATAGAATCTCACATTATAAAAATAATAATAAAAACAATATGCCTATGCTAACAATAATAGGCCTAAGTTAATATATGTCCTCATGAAAATACTTATCTTTTTATGTGTCCCATTGATTCAAGAATGTGTGCTCCATTCAATCCAAAGTATATAAATCATTCCTTTCATTAGGAAATTTTACCCACAAAGAATAAGATTCCTCTTTAAATATTCTACTAAGAAAGAATTTCCAAGAAGGACTATTGAGATATCGAGACTTGAAATTTTTCCACCATTCTCTAGCATCAAAATCATCCTCTCCAAAAAACTCTTGTAGATCCATAAGTTCATACCCTAATATAAATATAATTTAAACTAATATTTTATAAACTAGGGTTTCATAAAAATATATATCTCCTGACTAATTTGAAGTAAACATCCACACATAAACAATTAGATCTACAAACTTTCTTCAAAATAAATTACAAATAATTTGCTTACTCCAACTGACAAATTTCATATTCTAAAAAATACGTGATTTAAAAATTTGTCATCACCCTTGTTTCATATGGTTGAATTCATAGGGATGTATCTTCCTCAATATTAATTGGATTTCTTCATATGACCACACATTTAAAGGCTTCAAATTACACATAAAATGGTCCAAGAATCATCTGAATTGAACAAACTTTTGTAGATATGACTTCTAAAATGTGAGAATTTTTTCAAGAAAAAAATTACCCTAATTCTACAATCCACAAAAACACAATCCCCAATTTGCCAAAATCATTGATTTGATACCACTTGTTATGAAAATTTATTTTTATTAACAAATATGATTCACCAATATGCAAAAATATTAAATCATTCATCCAAAATAATAATCCATAAAATGAGATAGATATAGGTAATGCCCTTAAGGTAGGGCAACACCAATAATACTCCTTAACAAAAACTCCACAAGATCTCCCAAGATGAGAGCACCACTTATAGAGGATAAAGTCCCATAATCCACTTCATGGGAAAGATGATTACAAGTTATATTCCATATGAATGGTATCCATGATGATTACAATGACAATATGCATTCTTTATATATCTATTTTCTAATTATACTTTGGGGAGATAACTACTAAAACCTCATCCCACTCATTATTATGATATAATATTATATTATAATACAACTTGGGTTATGTGTGGTCCATGCCAATCCTTATACAATATATTATCATATCTCTATACACCTATGCCTAGGTACCATAACAACATTTATAGGCATGAGAATGAGATAAGTAAAATTTTCTTTTTAAATATGGAAAGACAAATTTATAGTTGCAAACTTGAATGGGTTGTGAATCTTTCCATTTTATTGTTGGAGGGGCAAGAATTTCAAATTTAGGCTCTAGAAAAGGTTCATAGCCAAGGAGAGAAATTTGTAGTCTTTGAACTTGTTTATAAGTGGTAACTTCATTATGAGTCTCTTATTTCTATAGTGAAGGTTGAATAATGACTTTGGTAGGTTTCCAAAATTAACTAGAATCCAATGAAGTGATGATGTGAGAGAATTTTAGTATCTACATTTTCCTCCCTTTTGAGATATTTATTGCTTGATAAATACTTCAAAATTACCTATAGGTGACCCCAATTTTGTAAAAGATGTAGTTTTAAGGCATCTTCTCTTCAATGTGGAGGAAGTTGTGTGATTTCCAAGAAAATTAGTTTGGGTGTCTAGAGAGGCTATATTAGGTAGTGAGGGAGATAAATGAAATCCATTTTTACCACATAGCTTCATAAATCACAACTCTAAGGCTAATTATCTAATAATTTTTGATGGATCAACAATAGTGATCAGAGCATCCTATAAACATGGTTTAAGGAATAAGAAGTCACCTAGGGACACATGTATGATTATGTGTCAAAAGCATACCCTTGTCTTCTCATTTTCTTGCTTAAAATTTAAATCTTAGTTTTAGGCTATGATTTTATGTTTGGGCTATGAACTTTTTGCCTATGAATTTACAGATAGGCAATGAATTTGTTTATTTTGAATTTTTTTTTCTATGTTATGAACTCATCTAGAGGGGGTAAATTTATTGCATGGTGAATTTGTTAGTGGGTGGAAAATTTGTTAGTAGGTGGAAAATTTGTAAACGGATGGTGAATTTGAATATTGTTGGTGTAGAATAGGCTAACAAAGTATTTTGTAGATGTAGGTAGCTATTCTAGACTATAGAGAGTGTTAGTCTCATGATCTTATAGCTACCTTAGATAGGATGACCATACTTGACAAGGTTATCTTAGACATAGTTGGACTTGGGTATCTAGAATTGATGCCCAAGCTTAAGTGTGATCATTCCCTCCAAAAAATGCTAGCTAAGAGGTGGCACTTTAAGTATGGTACCTTTTTCCTACCAATAGATGAGATGATAGTCACATTAAAGGATGTATTTAGGATCTTCAGAATACCCATTCAAGGTATATCTATTAGAATAAATTTATATTATAGGTCAAATCTTTAGATCTATTAGGGATAGGCTAAACAACAACTAATTTAGAATGGGTTACATGTTAACAAGATGTTTTTTGCTATTTATATTTACTGACTAATTTCTTTACTAAATTCTATCATTTTAGGCTTATTACTTGGATACATGAGTAGTTTCTTGCTAGCATGGGCTTGGTGTGGAGTGATTGTCAATATGAGAGACCAACATGTTAGATATGCTTGGTGTCCTTTAATTTTGTATCATATCTAAAAGTCTTGTATTAGATTGTTTATAGAGAGACCAAGAGCCTCATTGTTTGTACTTGAATTTAGATTTGGTGTTGGAAGCACATTGCTATCTAACCCCCATTTGCTTTACCTAGATAATTTGTAGATGTAGGGACCCCAATAGGTGGGTCCATTCTTTTGAGATTCATCACCGACCATTCAGGGGAGTACCAATGGTGGCTAGATAGGCCATAGATAATTTGGATCCAGACCATATCATATAGAGTCCATGAAGATAGCATTCAATATAGGTCAAGGATGACTTTAAGTTAACCCATATTTAACATATCTAGTGGGTTTTTGGCCCTAGTGATAGTAGAGAGATATATAGACTAGAACAAGTTTTGAGTCAGTTGTCTTCAATAATATCTCCCACAAATAGGAGAGTATTGGTATTAATGAGTGGAGTAGGATCAGGGTGATGTGGGTGAGAGACCTGATGCTATATTTTTTATAGAGGAGGACATTGATGACCCTCCAATTGTAGATCCAGATTCTTGGTCTAAAATATTTCTAGGTGGATGAGTTGCACCCTCAAGACCTCATCCATGTTTCTAAGACCCAAAATTTATTTTGGATTAGCCTCTGGAGTAGTCTAGTTCCTATGAATAAATTAACATAAGGGGGTTTCAAGCTAAAGAAAGAGATGTGTTGGGTTAGAAGCTAGAACATAAAATTACTAGAATTAATGAACATAAAGAGGCATAAGGCATGAGAGGATCACACTCTAAACTTAATCAAATTACCTAACATACCTAGTTTCATTTAATATTACAAATCATTTAATCAACTCAACATATACATTTTTCTTTTAAAGGAAAATTTGAATTAAATTAGAGAGAAAATATACAAAGGAACCAAAGGCACCAAAAACCATAAAACACTAGTATACAAAAGGTATCGGGCACGTCACTGAAAATTAGAAAGTGCTATAAAACTAATGTGCTAGCATTCAATAGAAGAAGAAAAATAAAAAATAGAACTAACAACATAAAAGGAGAAAATAAACCATTTATTTTATAACAATGAATGAAGCTCTAACCTTGTTGAAGATGTTTTGGTTTTTTAGGGAGGAAAGTATTAAAAATTTATGAATCTCCTAGACCTGCTACAAGAGGATAAGCTATTTAGGTGAAACCTCCTCTCATTAAGATGACATTGAATACTAAAAATAATAATCTTATGTCATCTCCTATCATTTCTAATGAAAATGCTAGGGCTGGTATACAAAATATAATCCTCTAAGGAGGCTATATTTATGGGCTTTGGCTAGTTGGAGTTTGAATGGGATTTTTTAGTTTTAAATTCAAATTCAATGTGTGTCAGCTTGGTGTTTTGATTCAAAATATTCCACCATTAATGCTACATTTATTTATTTGACCTCTTCATTTTTACTTCCCTTTTCTATTTTGGCTAATTTCTTTAAAGCTCCATGTGTTTGTTGTTTTCTCTATAGATTTCCTTTTCTTTGTTTCCTTTTATCGAGTTCTTTTTAGCTCCTTCTAGTAATTGGTTCAAGATTTCGTTCAAAATCCCTTTTCTATCTAATAAAAACATGGATGAAGCTCATGTTCATCCTCCAATTCATCTTTGTTGAGATCTATTCCTAGTAATTTTGAGATTAGAATATTTACTTTTAATAGCATTGTTGGAAAGTGCATCTACAGACTTTTTAGATTCCTGAAAAATGTGGAAACAATGCACTTGAGTAAAATTTTAATTAGCTATTTCATTCTTAAAAAAAGAGCATATACATTATCAAGCATTCTTGAGACTAAACAAACAACAATCCAAGGAGAAACCTAGATAGTAGAGTAATTTTAATAGAATATACCATTCATTCAATTTTAATAGAAATGCTTAATAATAAAATTAGCAGACATACCTGTAATAATTTCAAAGAGAGGCTAGAGTGATCCAATATTTATTTAGAGGTACATCGTATAGTCATCATACAACTTATGCAATTGTAAAATCTAAATATCTAACCCCTTAAAAATGGATTACATTGTAGTATATATAGTTTTGCATTGCATTTTCTTAGCTTGGAATGATTATGTCGACCTTTCTTGTATGAATGTTAGAGAAGGCATAGGGAATGCACATTACTTTTAGCTCAAATATGATTAACTACTTCAAACATAATTTGTAGATGTGTCCAACTTAGATTTCTCTTAAATATTTGGTGTGCATGTGTATCGTTCCAAATTTTTCGCACCCTTACCTTCAGGCTATAGGATCCGTGCCCAGAAGGGGGATGTGAAAAGGATGGGACAATACCTCGGACTGAGAGGCCCTTTGAAGGTCCCGCATCTCGAGGGAGGTGTATAAGGGTGAATTTTCGAAGGATGGTGGGTTCACCAGGAAACGTTTAGTGGCAGTCTCCATGCCTAGGTTGGGAATGTGTTTGATGTGTTCAATTTTACATTTAATCATTCAAATCCTAGGTTTGGCCAAATGAATATAAACTATTCTATTAGGAAATGCAGATTTAAATGAATACAAAAACAAAATTAAACAGATAATACAGGAAATATACTAGATTAAAAAAAAAGCCATACTTGATCTAGATGTCTAATCGAGGTTTTGATTTTTGAAGTAGTCCAGATCGTCTGGAATTTGACAGGATCATCTCTGATCTAACAGGATCGTCCCTGATCTATTGATCTGACAAGATCATCTCTAATTTGACAAGATCATCTCTAATCTAAAGAAATTGTCTCTAATCTGATGATATTGTCTCTAATCTGACAAAATCGTCTCTAATCTGACAAAATCGTCTGACAATTTCGTCAGAGATCTGCAACTACAGAAATGGATACCAAGAACAAAAAATACAATTGCAAAAGCAAGGGAAAATGATAGAAATGAAATTATGAATGTTAGAATGACAACTTTAGATAACAAATTAAGTAAAATGCATTGTTTTAATGACTAACTTTGACTCTATCATGCATCTATGCTACATGAGGTGAACTCCAAGATGCAAAATAGAAATAAATCTAACTAATGCAAAGAAAAATAGTAGATAATGGATAGAGAACGCAAAATTAGGGCATGGATTTGCCCCCAACGTTGGTTGCAGTCGAAATCGTCTACAAAATACATAATCGTCTTGAATTGTGGTGTGATCGTCCGAGATCGTACAGGATCATCTGCGATGATCTAAGCTTACTCTGGCTGAAGAATGACAAAGTTCCTACAAGAAAATTTGAAAAGGGACAAAGGCAAACAGTAGTCTAAGACATTCTAATGCATGTAAAACTCGAAGTGCAGTAAAATTCAGCCAGGGGAATGTCAAGGGGAGGGCCTAAGATTAAATAGGCTTAGGAGGGAGGTTAGGAGGTTGGGGATCATCCCAATTTGGGAGATCTCCAACGGGGGAGACTCTAACGGTGCAGACGCGTCTCTGCCCGAGTTAGAGAAGTTGTCGAAACATAAGCTAATTTTGAAAAATTAGTTTTGGGACAAAATCGTCTGGACGTTCTACTCCAGATGAATTCGTCCGATCTGAGGTGATATCGTCTGATCGGTGAGGATATCGTCCAACGGTCACAACAAATCCTAAAAATGGCACAAAAAATGAGGAAAGCGGTTTAACAGGCGGTTTGGGGTTAAAATTTAAATTTTGAATTATTACTAAGGTAATTTTAATTATTTGCTAAGGTTTACTACGCCAATTTTAGGGTGCTACATTTTGCCCCCTCTTTAGCGAATTTTTCAAAGAAAATGCGTTAAATATGAGTTCTTCTCGATTTACAAGAAAGCAAAAATTTATTCCCATTTTTAGGCGACGATTCTAGGTCGAATCGTACGACAACTTACTATGGTGCCCCCTCCGTGTTTTTACCCAAATCGAACGTTTGAGGTAAAAACACGGAAAAGCAAAATTAAATTAAAAATATTTTTAATTGTTTTTGAATAAAATTAAGAAAAATAGGGAAAAACCCTAATTCATTTTTACTGTTCATTGATATATATATATATATATGATCTTGTTTTTGATGATATGACTTGTTCATATGTTTTTATGATGCTTTAATGTTTGAATTATTTGCTTATTGGATTGAGGATTCATATAATTATGTCGTTTTGAAATATTATAATTTTGATGTCATGCTGTAAGATTTTAAATGAAATAATCTGATGTAAACAATTGGTGGTTGTGATGTGATTTGATAAAAAAATAAAAGGGACTTCTAACAATAATTTCAAAGGACATTGTCGCTATTATAGACCATTTCATGGAGTCGCCACTCACTCGGTCGTCAAGCTAATCCCAGTATAGAAATATTGTTAAAAGTAAAAGAGTGCTTAAGAGACTGTCTTAAGACTTTGTGTTGTAATGATGGAGATAATGATGGTTTGATGATTTGTTTTCAGATTTTCATAAAAATAGTATGCATGAAAATATGATGTTGCTAGGCATAAATTCCTAAGTGTGATAAAATTTTGAACAATTCCTTAGAATTTATACCATGGTTGCAAAAACTGAATTTGAACATAATGTCATGAAATAGAATAAGTGTTTGTTTGTTTGTAAAGCATAATTGTGTAACATAATGATGCAAGTCACATGTTTTGATGAATTTTGTTTTTAAAATAAATGGAAAAGAAAATTAGAATGATGGTTTGCGCTAGGCATAGAATTATAGGTATAGACTTATACCATCATCGCGAAATCCAAAGAAGAAAATAGATTGTTGGTTTTATTGCAAGATGCATTTTTGATCTTTGATAAACAGAAAAATAATAATATGAAAATGTTGTTTGACATTATTTTTGAGATTTTGTGAGAAGATGTATGTAATTGCTTTTATAAAAAACAAGAATTCTGAAATAAAAGGATAAAATTATTCTGAAAAGAGTTACAGAAATATTTTTAAATTATCTCAAAGAGAAATGTAGATTTATAAGGAATCCTCATGTGCAAATGTGAGTTCATTACCGATCTTGATTTATCATAATGATACAAAATCTCTCAAATACAAATGTGTGTGCGATTGTATTGTTTATTTACCAATTTTGAGCAAGATAATTTGATACAAGTAATTTGCCTTGACCAAATGAATGTTCGTTGACCATGATTTATATGCATGTAACCGTACCAAGCTACTATGTAAGTTAGGTTATCAAGAGCTAGCTAATCCATAAGCTGACAGAGGTCTATACAAAATAAGGTCACTAATGTGACAGACATATCGCCACGCTAGGATTTACCCAAGGCCAAGCGGGTTGGGCACAAACCACCTGTTATGGGGCTTACCTCATAGTTTTCGAATAATTGAGAATTCCAGGGATTCAAGCTCATTCACCCTTCTTTTCTTTTCAAGGGGTAGGGAAAGGAGTTTATTGCATTTTGCTTTTGCTTTTCTCTTTTGCTTTCTTTTTTTTTTTTGTATTTTTGTATTTTTGCTTGGTATTTGAGATAATGCTAAAATAACCTTTTTTCTTTTTCTCTGTTTCTTGAACTTTTCTTTTCTTCCTATGCTAGGGATACTTGCTCGGATTAGCTGTAGAGCAAGGGAGTTTTATTCTGGGTAGGGGTGAGCTTGTCCTTTTGTCAATTCTCAAATATTCTAGACCATGTGCATGATAGGATAGCAAGGGAAACTTTTCGCTCAAGAAACCATTTCTACTATGTAGCATCATATCGAATGTGCAATGAAATCATTTTAATGTGAAGAGATATACTTGGTTCAAGTAAATAACAAGATCAGTTCTCTATGCTCAAAACTTTATTTAATTCAACATGTGGACTTTGATATAAGAGAGATAAGTAATCATGCCAGATAAAATCAAGATTTTATTCATGTGTTTGTGATAGTGAGGGATTCCAAATAAATGCTAATTTATCCAAAATAATTTGAAAATATAACTGCAATATTTCAAGAATCTAACAAGTACAATAAATAAATATATACAACAAATGTTTTTGAAGATTTTGATGATTTTGATGTTTTTATATTTTGATTTTAATTTATGAATTGAATTGGTGGTATATACAAGATGATCTATATACACTATACAAGGTTATTTGAGTATAGCATGTCTAAGGTTGCTTCAAAATCAAAGGAGGTTTTGAAGGATAATTTGGTTGTGTTGAAGGTAAGAACAAAAGGTGATGAATAAAAGGTAGTGATAACAAAAGCTTTGTTATAATGTAGAATAATGTAGCAAAATATTTGACTTTTATATGTGTAAAATTGATCATGTTACAAAATAAAATGTAAGAAGGATAAGAAGGTTCTTCATTCTTATCACTATCTTCCAAGTCTTGATAATATGGAGGAAGTATATGTGAAAGATATGCATGAGTGTTATTTGGTAAACAAGGATGATCATATATGGATGAAGAAAAATGATGGATAGAAGGTAATTGTGACAATGGAGAATGTATAGAACTTGATGTTTCTTGAATTTCAGTATTAAAATATTTTATAATAACATTTGATTCATTAAGATCTTCTTCCTTTAATTTGAGTTTTTGGAATAATTGATAAGTGCATAAATTAAGAGAGGAGCCATTATCTACCATGATAGTTTTAACAGGTATTTCTTTACTAGATCCTGTAATGTAAAGAGATGAGTCTTCTTGTGGAGTAGAGGAAGGAATATCCTCATCATAGAATGAAATATGGTTAACCTCAAGAGGGTTTACACCATTAATTATGTTCTTAGAGAAAATATGATGAGGAACAAATTGTTGGCTAGGTATCTTGAACAAAGTTTCCTTATGAGAACTTTGTAATACTTCTAAAAGGGATATCCTTGCTTGAGGATTAATCACTTGTTGTTGGCTATCAAAGTGGATTTCAGATTGAGATTTTGATTCTAAATATGAGCTTTCTATGCTTACATTCCATTTTGGATCATTCTCTAGAGTCAAAGATAGTTTTGAAGGTTGGTCAAATGAGGAATCCATATCTTGAATATCAGATTGAGTTGATTGAACTTGAGGTTGCTCATTTGTAGTTTCTATTACAATATTAGTAATATCATCATGATGGGACACATTAACATGCAATATTTGATTGGTTTCCTATTGTTGATAATTGAGTAGGGGTTCTTGGGAGATCCCCATGTCTTGATTGATTATTGGTATTTGTTGTGTAGGAGTTTGATAGTTTACTGGAGATTTATAATCAGTTGTAGATTGTAATTCTTTTATATTAAAAAGACCCTCTTCAATCAAATCTTGAATTGCACATCTTAAATCTTTACATTTTTGTGTCATATGTCCATCCACTCTATGATATTCACAATGTAGCTCAGGTTTAAACCAATCTGCTGTGGTATCAGGTTGTCTTATGGAAGGGAGTTCAATCATATTTGTGTCAAGTAAATACTTGAGAATTATATCCATTGGTTGATTAAGCTTAGTAAATTTACGTGATGAAGGTTTTCGAGAGGTTTTTGATACGAGCCTTAAGAATTCAGTCATAAAAGGACCTAATGGTTTCTCACCTCTTTTTTCTTTATTATGGGTTGAATGATGATAGGAAGATTGCGAAGTATGAGGTGAGTGCATGGTAGAATTGGAAGAATAAGTATTTTCTTGTTGAAATGGATGTGTTGTATTGAAAGAAGAATATTGAAAGGGTGGAGGAGGATTGTATGTGGATTGATAGACATAATATGGATATATGGGAGAATAGATAATATCGTTATGAAGAGGATTGGCAAAGGGATTGTCTTGTTGGGGTAAGGATGAAAAATGAGAAAAGTGTGATGGAGGTGGTGTTGAATAGGGATAAGGTTGGTTATAATCAACAAATGTATTTAGCTAAATTATTCCAACATTACTGATGGGCTCATATTGATTTGAGTAAAAACTCATGGTTTCTTTAGTACTTCTAAAAGTAATATTTAATATCTACTATTTAGAATTGAATCTAAAACATACAAACTTGAAATGATGATTTTGCTACTTTTTTTTTTTGTATACATATATATATATATATATATATATTTTTTTGTTTTTTTATATTTTTGAATCAGAAAGATGCCTATGTTATTCACGTCGGGTTCACCAAAATGTATCGCTCCAAATTTTTCGCACCCTTACCTTCAGGCTATAGGATCCATGCCCGGAAGGGGGATGTGAAAAGGATGGGACAATACCTCGGACTGAGAGGCCCTTTGAAGGTCCCGCCTCTCGGGGGAGGTGTATAAGGGTGAATTTTTGACGGATGGTGGGTTCACCAGGAAACTTTTAGTGGCAGTCTCCACGCCTAGGTTGGGAATGTGTTTGATGTGTTCAATTTTACATTTAATCATTCAAATCCTAGGTTTGGCCAAATGAATCTAAACTTTTCTATTAGGAAATGCAGATTTAAATGAATACAAAAACAAAATTAAATAGAAAATACAGGAAATATACTAGATTAGAAAAAAGCCATACCTGATCCGGATGTCTGATGGAGGTTCTTATTTTTGAAGCAGTCCAGATCGTCTGGAATTTGACAGGATCATCTCTGATCTGATAGGATCGTCCCTGATCTACTGATCTGACAAGATCATCTCTAATCTGACAAGATCGTCTCTAATCTAACGAGATCATCTCTAATCTGACGAAATCATCTCTAATCTGATGAAATCGTCATACGATTTCAGAGACCTACAACTACAGAAATGGATACCAAGAACAAAAAATACAATTGGAAAAGCAAGGGAAAATGATAGAAATGAAAGTATGAATGTTAGAATGACAACTTTAGATAACAAATTAAGTAAAATGCATTGTTTTAATGACTAACTTTGACTCTATCATGCATCTATGCTACGTGAGGTGAACTCCAAGATGTAAAATAGAAATAAATCTAACTAATGCAAAGCAAAATAGTAGATAATGGACAAAGAATGCAAACTCAGGGCATGGATTTGCCCCCAACATTGGCTACAGTCGAAATCGTCTACAAAATACATAATCATATTGAATTGTGGCGTGATCGTCCGAGATCGTACAGGATCATCTGCGATGATTTGAGCTTGCTCTAGCTGAAGAATGACAAAGTTCCTGCAAGAAAATTTGAAAAGGGACTGTTGAGTGGTGTTTTCACCCAATTGTGAAAGCACACTCTCCGATAGGATCTGAGTCCCAAAATCCTCTGCTTGCAAAGAAATTATAACAGAATAATTTCTCCAAGGTTCCTGTTATGCTAGCTCTTTGTTTACCAATGATGTTATTTTAATTTGAATGCTGGGAATACCTTAGGGTTGCAAGTGGATGTTAACAAGGGGCACTATGGTTTATTTTAATTTGAATTTACAATGGACTCAAAGTGAATAAATCTAAGAACTGAATCTATTTGATCTTAGGCTTTGATGGGCTTTCAGTTATTTATTTGAATGACAGTAATTAAAATGCAAAAAATAAATAAGGGATTAAAAATAAAAGAAATGCAAATGGAAATGAAACTAAACTACGTCCAGAGTGCGACCATCCTGATTGACAAAACCGAAGATAATGAGGTTTCTGCATGCAACCTAACCTATTGAACCTGCAAATTCGCACAATCCAGATAAGCTAGGTGCGGGTTTCTAGGGTTTTTAATGTAATTTCAGATTTAGACATTCGCATGAAGCAACCAAGAACACTTGCATTAAACTTCACCTAGAAGCCTAGAAATTTGAAAGGGAAAGATAAAACATTAAATCTTGCATGCAAAAAATGACTCCTTCTTTCTTATCAATGAGATGCCAACTCTCTGTATTTATGTATTAAAATGATATATCAATTACAATGACAGAATGTTCCAAGTTTAACAAATCCAGAACAAATGAAGGAAATTGCTCCAAGTGCAGGCCCAGAATGGCATGCAGCCCTTGTCTCTGCAACTCTACTAGCAGCAATTTCCAACCCCTGTATCAATCTGCGCTTCTAATTTTATACTATCTGGTGCGGCTCTCTGTTTCACCCTGCGTCGCTTCGTTTCACCTCCCAGAATGCATCGTTTCGTATTCCCACCTTTTCGTTGCTTTGAATTCATGCTCGATGCTGAAACGTTCGATATTTTCTATTTTCATGTAACGCTTCTGTAACCCCGACACCTGTATGCCACGTGTTTCACGCTTTCTGCACATTCTGTAATGGCCCCATGTAAATCACGACATTATTATGCATGCAGCTTTGCTCCTTTGCCTTCACCGCGAAAATGCGACATGTCGCGATATCGCGACGTTTTTCGGCCAACAGCCTTCTTGCCTTCTTGCCCAGCGAAAATGCGACATGTCGCGAAATCGTGACATGTCGCGAAATCGCGACTTTTTTCGTACACTTTCCTCGTAATCTTTTGCTCGCTTTTTCTTCGATATCGTGACGTTTTTTGCCTTTGTTTTCGATTCTTTTGTGATCGATTCTTCTTGCTGATTTACTCGATTTCGTTCGCCTTCATGCCTTTTCCATGCTTTTAGGCTTGCCTGTTTGTTAGGTTTGACCGTGATTTTGTGACATGTCATGATTTCGCTACACTTTCCATTTCCTTTCTCTCTCCTCTACGAGCAACATGTCAGATTTCGCAACTTTTCTTTTGCGATGGCGCAACATGTCGTGATTGTCGACACTTTTCATTTGGGGACAACATGTCGGAAATCGTGACAATTTTCATTTTTCGGCAGTGATGGAGCGACATGTCGCGATATCGCGACACTTTTTATCCTTGTGCAATTTTGCCCCTTTTTCTTGATTTTTAGCATCTGGGTCATCGAGATTTTCTTTGAAAGCATGCAAAAAAGGTGGGTCCCCAATTTTGGGGTGTGTTGTGGATCAGCCACAACAAATGGCGACTCTGTTGTCAAATGCTCTTGAGCATTTTAGTGAGAACCCAACCTGAAACATATACAAACTCGAAAACATGTGTTAGCACATAAGCAATATAAACAAATGCCCAAAGATCAGAAGTACATGAATCATCAGAATCATCAAGTATTAGCTCAGTGTGTGCAATGAATTTCATTCCCTATCGTTTGAAATTGATCAACATTCCATTGTCAGTTTTGCATGAATGCATATGTGAGATTGTGAATGATTTGTGTAACCTAATGAATATGCTAGGAGATTTTGCTTTTATAAAAGGCATAGTCTTTCTTCTAGTATCATGTACAAACATTCAAGATTGCCAAACCCTCTTAGGATCCACTAATTAATTGCTTTATTATATCCCAAAGTTGGTTATGAGTCCCTACTATCTTGAACCCATGTGCAAGTGAATGTGAAATCAGAACTTTGGGGAATCGGACTCCCAACCTAACCAAGATGGGAGTTTAACCCTATCCTTACTATTCTGATTTAGAGTTCATTACCTCACTTTGAGCAAAATAATTTAACCAATTATGGAAGAAATGGTCATGCTAGTCTAACCCTTTGGACAATCGGTGGTCTTGTTTTTTAGACAAGACATGTTGCCATGCATGGGCATACCTAACCCCATAATCCAAGACTTATCTTCATTTCTTTGGACCTTGGGGATGACTACCCATCCTTTGCTAGAGGACAAGTAGTACGATCCTTCCAATCCAATATAAATATGAGATGGGAAAAATTAATTTTTTACTTCTTGGACCTTGGGGATGACTACCCATCCTTGCTAGGGACATGTAGTACGATCCTTCCAATCCAAGCTTTGGATAAAAAATGGAAAATATTAATTTATTGCTTAGACCTTGGGGATGACTACCCATCCTTTGCGAGAGGACAAATAGTACGATCCTTCCAATCCAAGATTTATCATGAAATGAGACATAAGAGCTTTGGGGAATCAGATTCTCAACCTAAGCGAGATGAGAATTTATGCCCTATCCTTACTACTCCATGTAGGTCAAATCAAAGCTTTGGGGAATTGGATCCTCAACCTAAGTTCGATGAGGATTTAACCCTATCCTTACTACTATGATTTTAGGCTTTAAGCTTTATGGAAATGGTCAAAACCACTTGTTTTAAGGATCATGTTGCATAATAGGATAGACATGAAAAACTTCTTTCGCCCAACCTTTTCTTCCAAGTTAGGTTTTGATCATTTTGCTCAAGATCCTTTTTAATGTATAAGACGTGCTTGGTTCTAGATATCTCAAGACTCAGTTTCCAACCTTAGGATTTTCTTACATTTATGTTATAACACAACCCTAAGAGGATTTGACATACTTTAATGATTTGTACCTAAGATGCATATGCAACTAAGATGGAATGTATATGTAAAGTGAGATGTAACATGAATGCATTATCTCTTGAATTGCAAATGAAATATTTGCCATACAAAACTGACTACTTCATGCATCACAAATTTCAAACGATATAACTTAAAATGTTTGTGTGACTTGTGGAGCTTTTACAAGACAATTCCAATATTTCATATTCTCCTAGTCTTAAGCATAAGTTGACATCTCAATTTTTATTATTTTTTTTTTTTATTTTTATTTTCAAAATAAACAAAACATGTCAATTGAAATCAAACCCACAACCTAAATCCTAACTAGACTAACAATCCTAAACTATGAAAACAAAATCTGAAAATCCCCACCAAAACCGAAAAGAATAACATCAAAATCTCACAACCTAAGGGCTAAAATAATGCTTTAAAATCTGCCCATTAACCGGTAGCATAAAATCTTTCCCTTCTAAAGTTTTTAGCCTGAAGGTATTTTTCCCGAGAATTTCTGAAATCTGATAGGGGCCTAACCAAAGACAATCAAACTTTTGATGATTCCCTTTTTCCTCATGTCTTTTGTCCCATAGTAATACCAAATCTGAAATTCTGAAGGACTTAATTTTGGCCCTTCTGTCAAACCATCTCTTGATAACTTCCTGGTGTTTATTCATGTGATTCATGGCTTCTTCTCTCTTTTCATCAAGGTGCAGCAAATGACTTAACCTGGCTTCAACTTGATCATCTGTCCCCAAGTACTCTTGTATGAAATGCAAGGTCCGCAACTTCAAATTTGCAGGAAATATCGGGTCTTGCCCATAGACCAAATGATAGGGAGTATTCCCTATGGATTCTTTTACTATGGTCCTATCTGCCCAAAGGGCAAACTTTAATTGGTTGTGCCAATCCCGAGGGTTCTTTTCCAGCAATTTCTTAATGGTGTTCAACAAATTTTTATTTGAAGATTCGGCCAAACCATTTCCTTGAGGGTAATAATTAGATGCAAACTTTAAGCTCACTTTGTTGTCATATGCCCAATCTGCAAATTGTGTAGAAATAAAAGCTTTACCATTGTCACTGACAATAGAATCGGGCATTCCAAATCTTGTTATAATATGGTCCTCAAGGAATTTTATTACAACGTCTATGGTGGCATGTTTAGTAGGAATTGCTTCTGTCCACCTTGTACAATAGTCTGTAGCTATCAATATGAATTTATGAGAATCAGAAGAATTTGGGTTAATAACCCCAATGAAATCTAGTCCCCACTGTGCAAATGGTCTCATTTCAACTACAGGTTGTAATGGCATGGCTGCATTTCTTTCTCTATTGGCAGCCACTTGACGGATATGACAAGATCGCACATGGGCATGTGCATCTTTGAAAATGTGGGGCCGAGTAGTATCCTGCTCTCGGGATTTGATGCGTTGTAGCATTTGCCGCACCATGACCAGTTCCATGTTTCCCGTGAAATTCCTGCAACACCCTGGCGGCTTCTTCTTTGTTCAGGCACCTCAGGTAGATCCCTTCATGATTCTTCCTGTAAAGAACACCAGATTTCATCAGATAATTGACAGACTTAAGCCTTAAAGCTCTTCTCTGGGTTGAATTCAGATTAGAAGGACACTTACCATTCAATAAAAATTGCACAATATCAACATACCAGTCATCCTTAGCAATGTATTATGTATTCGAGTATTGGCATGTTATTTGCGGATTATTTTCAGCGATCGCCTTCACCAGTCCCTGTCCTCGAACTAGTTTCATAGGTTGGATTTCGAGATCGAATTCTTGGATGGTGGAAATCCATTTCCCTCTTTTCTCACCTAGTTCATTTTGTAAAAACATGGTCTTAACAACAGAGTCAGGCACGATGGCAATAACTCTGTTGTGCACAATGTAATGTCTAAATTTTTTTACCGTTTTAAAAAGTGCGTACATCTGCTTATCAAGGATGGAATACCTTAGTTGAGCATCTTTTAGAGGGGCACTTAAAAATGCTATGGGGTTTTCTGCACTATCCTCACCTTTCTGGGTTAAGACACTCGCGAAAGAGTGTTCTGATGCGAAAGCATAAATATAGAAAGGTTTGGAATAGTCTGGACTTATGAGGACCGGGGCTCTAGAAATGGCATCTTTGATGTTCTGAAAGGCCACCCTACTTTCCTCGTTCCACTTGACCTCTACATCTTTCTTGAGCATCTTGTTCAGAGGTTTGGCTATCTCAGCAAAGCTCGAGATAAACTTCCTCACAAAATTAACTTGCCCAAAGAAAGATCTCAGTTCTTTTTTACTACCTGGAGAGGTAAATTTTGGATAGCTTGTATCCTTTCTGGATCAATGGATATGCCCTCTTTTGAAATGATGTGACCAAGCAATTTTCCTTCTGTTACTCCGAAAATGCACTTTTTTGGATTTAAGGAAATTCCATGTTCTCTGCATCTTTGAAGCACTTTCTTTAAATCTTTGACATGGTCCTCTCTCTTCTTCGAGAATACTGGAATATCATCCACATACACGATGATACATTTGCCTATGAGCCCTTTGAATGCATAATCCATGGCGCGTTGAAAAGTTGCACCAGCATTTAACGGTCCAAACGACATTCTCTTATATGCAAATGTCCCCCACTTGGTGGTGAAGGCTGTTTTCATCCTGTCATTTGGATGTATAAGAATTTGGTTGTATCCAGAATACCCATCAAGAAAGGACATCATTTCAGATCCATTTACCGTTTGTAGAATTTCATCGATTGATGGCAATGGATAATTATCCTTTTGAGAGGCTTTATTAAGATTTCAAAAATCTATGCACAGCCTAATCTCTCCACTCTTTTTCTTCTTTGGAACGAGGTTAGCAACCCAGGTTGAGTGCCTAACAGGAAAAATGATTTTCGCTTCCAATAATCTTTTGACCTCCTTTTCGATCAAAGGCTCCAATAGCGGGTTAACAACTCGTTGTCTTTGCCTAAAAGGCTTGGAGTCTGGCTTCAAAGGGATGGTATGTGTGATGATGTCTTGGTTGTATGTTTTCAGCTCATTGTAATTCCAAGCAATGCAATCTATGTAATGCTTCAATGGCTGTATTATGTTGCTCCTTTCTTCATCTGTACATGCCTTTGCAATGTACACCTCCTTTGGATTATCTGCACTCCCTAGATTAATTGAATCACATGCATCTTTGGGGAGTGGGACTCTTTTTCCTTTTTTGGTCTTGTATCCCACGTCGAACATTTTCTCCAATGAAACCACGTCTTTAGGTATTTTGTTGGATTGACATGCGGTTTCACTCTCGTTTTCTGTTTCATCTTGCCACCTTTGCTCCTCATCAATCACCTGATTTTCAAAAATACCCGAGTTCGTGACAAATTTGAAGATGTGTCTGTCATTTTCAAAAACCTGGAAATTCTTGACATTATCGGGTATTGATGGACAAGGAACCAATTCAATGGAAAACTTTTTACACCTTTTTATGTCAACCGGATTTAACATGCCCACGATGACTGCAAGAGAGTCTGCTATTCGGTTTCCTTTTCTAGAAATAAGGGCTATATTGAATGCGTCGAATTCCTCAATAAGGTCCATAACCCTAGTTCTATAAAGGCTCAGTCTCCTGTCACGGCATGTATATTGTCCTTTGATCTGCTTGACTACTAGCTCGAGAATCTCCCAATACCTTCAAGCATTTAACTTGCTTGCTCAATGCTAGACGTAAACCAAAGATCAATGCTTCGTATTCTGCCACATTGTTCGTGCAAGGAAATTGCAATCTATAGGAAGCCAATAATGGTTTACCTCCTGGACCAGTGAGCTCGACTCCAGCTCCTGCTCCCTGTCTAGATTTTGATCCATCAAATCTGAGCAACCATGTGCAATCATTTTTCTCAAAAGAGCCACCATGACATGTTTCCTCTTTAGGCTCTTCAGTAGCTTCCTCAACATCAAGTGCATAAACCCCCAGTTATGGCTCAGAAAACTGAACTTCATTCGGCTTGTTAAATTCTGTTATGATTTCTTTAAGCCTCGGTTCATTTTCCACTCTGATTTGATTTGCAATTCCTTTCCAGGGTAGCCACATATGTGAGCAGTCTGTTGAAAAATAGCCATTCAGAGTTTTCATCCAATCCCTTGCAAGTAGCATTCCATATCTACTAGGGATATTAACAACCAGAATGTCGACAACCTGTTGGACCCTGGGTTCAGAATTTAATTGAATTTTGACATCATATAGGGTCCCTACCACATTTACCTCTGATCGGTCCAATTGCAGGACCTTGCATTTGGATGAAACAGGTTGCAGACCTAGCATTTGACATATCTCCGAAGGCATGAGGTTGCTCGTGGCACCCGTGTCCACCAAACAGTTATGCAAATTCTTACCCACAATTCTCAGAGTCAATAAGAATGGCGGGACATCCCGTCTCTCCTTTCGTAAAATCAGATGGGACTCAACTCCTTTTCCCTTCCACATTTGATCAGGTGAGTTCGAGCCTTTATCAACGCCTCCTTTTGGCCAGGCAATCTAGCCGCGTCCAAGAATGAAAGGCTAGATTTGGACTTCTTTAGATCCTCCACTATGTCATAGTTTGGCTTTTCGAATTTGACTGTCTTCTGCACGTCATTAGACATTTCTCTTCTGAGTGGAGGAGGAGGATTATTATTTGCCTTAGTATCCGGAGGAAGAATAGAGTTGTTTGGAGGTGTTGATGAGGTTTTAGGGGCTTTAGATTTACTTCTCAAATGGTATCCATGATTCCCCTTTCTAAAATCTCGAAAAGCTTGCACCTCCTGTTCCAAAATTTCGTCTTCTTCTTCCTCACTCTCACCTTCTTGATGATATACGGTTTCCATCACCATAATGTTATCATCTTGATGTTGCGATGGACCCTCATTTGATACCAATTCCAAATCATCAACTTGTGCATGAAGACAATGAGTGTATCTAGCAATTTCAGGACAATTCCTCTCATTGTGCTCTTTTGTGTTGTGCAACCTACACCCCCTTTCCCATGCCAAATCTGAAAGATTCAAAAGGGAATTGGATTGACTAGGTCCTACGAAAGTATCTAGTTGATTAGCAATGGGAGCGGGTACTCCCCCATTGTTTGGATTTGTGTTCCAATGTCTCCCTCTATTGTTAAAATTTCGATTTGAATGAGGGGCATGAGATTCATACTTCTACTTTTGAACCATGTCATGGCTCGGCTTATGAACTATTTTCTTGAGCTCTTCGACCTCCGAATAAATCTCCTTCGGTGGAATCACATTGTTGTTAACCCCCGTTGGATTTGCATAATTGGTGGGGTCTTGATTCAACATTTGGGTCGGGTTTTGAGGAATTTGATTCCCGTATGGATTGACACTTTGAATCGGAGTTGGATTTGGGAAAGGAACTATAGCCTGAGAATTAACTTGGTTGGTTCCTTGCATAGTCGATTGACTATTCTACAAAAATGCGAGAACAGGTGGAATGGATGTAATTGGTTGGATTGGAATGGGTGCATACGCAGGTGCTGGTGGATACGGTTGCTGATATGGGAAGGCGTTCATGCTTGGCATTTGCGGTGCCATGATCTGATTTGCCAAGGGAGCTTGACCATATGGAGCATATTGTCCCATCATAGGCATCTGGGGAAATCCATAGCCCTGTGGTGTCATTTGCTGCTCGATGGTCATGGCTTCATTATAGGCTAGAGCGAGCGTGGTGACTTGAGGATTTCGTCTTGCAAACATGGCTGTCATGGGGTCCAATGCCCCAAAATATATCTGCAAAGCCACTACGGGATCGATGGCAAAATGTCGAACTGCTCTATTATAGCACTTTTGGAATTTTTGATTAAATGTTCTGATTGGTTCCCCCTGGCCCCTTTTGCATGTAATGAATTGATTGTAAATGGTTGCGGGATCCAAAGGTGACCTGAACTGATTGACAAAGGCATTCTCCATTTGCGTCCATGAAGTGATTGAACCAGTTGGTAAGCATATATACCATTCATATGCTATTGGATCTAAGCTCATGGGGAAAAGTCTGCAAGCCACATCTTCATGTTGGACTTGCAGCCTAATTAAAACATCCCTATAGGCTTGGATATGTTCTTCTGCTATTCTTAGGCCATCTGGTTTGTATTTAGGCAAAAATATTTCTATGTTCTTGGGGATTTCATGGATATCCCCTGCAATGTTCAAAGGAATATTGTTAGCTCCATACCAAGGAGCTGCTGGAGGTTGAGCCATTTGACTCAAAATCGATGAAGACAACCCTACAAGAGCAGTGGAAATATTACTGACAATAGGAACACTAGTGGCAACTGATGTCACTGGTGTAGGTCCACTCGATGTTCCTGGAGAAAAAAGGTCTTTTGTGACTGGTAAGCTTACGACTTGCTTGGTTTTATTCTTGGGAGTACCAGTGAGCGTAAGGTCATGAAAAATGGTTTCCCCGGTTGTTTGGGACCTAGTCGCAATACGACGCGGTGGGTCCAGCCTGCCTGATGAAACCCTCGGTTATTTCTTGCAACAGAAACAAAAACAAATGTTGCAGTTTAGCCGTTTGTGAGATTTAAGATACAATTTCAAAATTAAATAAAAAAGATATCACTTATGCATGAAAATCAAAATAAAGTAAACCAATCGGCCCTCCTTCTAGCGCCAATCTGTTGAGTGGTGTTTTCACCCAATTGTGAAAGCACACTCTCCGGTAGGATCTGAGTCCCAAAATCCTCTGCTTGCAAAGAAATTATAACAAGATAATTTCTCCAAGGTTCCTATTATGCTAACTCTTTGTTTACCAATGATGTTGTTCAATTTGAATGCTGGGAATACCTTAGGGTTGCAAGTGGATGTTAACAAGGGGCACTATGGTTTGCTTTAATTTGAATTTACAATGGACTCAAAGTGAATAAATCTAAGAACTGAATCTATTTGATCTTAGGCTTTGATGGGCTTTCAGTTATTTATTTGAATGACGGTGAATTAAAATGCAAGAAATAAAATAAGGGATTGAAAATAAAAGAAATGCAAATGAAAATGGAACTAAACTACGTCCAGAGTGCGACCATCCTGATTGACAAAACCGAAGATAATGAGGTTTCTGCATGCAACCTAACCTATTGAACCTGCAAATTCGCACAATCCAGATAAGCTAGGTGCGGGTTTCTAGGGTTTTTAATGTAATTTCAGATTTAGACATTCGCATGAAGCAACCAAGAACACTTGCATTAAACTTCACCTAAAAGCCTAGAAATCTGAAAGGGAAAGATAAAACATTAAATCATGCATGCAAAAATGACTCCTTCTTTCTCATCAATGAGATGCCAACTCTCTGTATTTCTGTATTAAAATGATATATCAGTTACAATGACAGAATGTTCCAGGTTTAACAAATCCAGAACAAATGAAGGAAATTGCTCCAAGTGCAGGCCCAGAATGGCATGCAGCCCTTGTCTCTGCAACTCTGCTAGCAGCAATTTCCAACCTCTGTATCAATCTGCGCTTCTGATTTTATACTATCTGGTGCGGCTCTTTGTTTCACCCTGCGTCGCTTCGTTTCACCTCCCAGAATGCATCGTTTCGTATTCCCACCTTTTCGTTGCTTTTGAATTCATGCTCGATGCTGAAACGTTCGATATTTTCTATTTTCCATGTAACGCTTCTGTAACCCCGACACCTGTATGCCACGTGTTTCGCGCTTTCTGCACATTTTGTAATGGCCCCATGTAAATCGTGACATTATTATGCATGCAGCTTTGCTCCTTTGCCTTCACCACGAAAACGCGACATGTCGCGATATCGCGACGTTTTTGGCCAATAGCCTTCTTGCCTTCTTGCCCAGTGAAAATGCGACATGTCGCGAAATCGCGACGCTTTTCTATTTCGTACACTTTTCCGGCTTTCCATCGTGAAATCGCTACGCTTTTTATTTCGGGCTGCTCTTGTTGTATTTGGCAGCGAAAACATGACATGTCACGAAATCGTGACATATTTTCCATCCGTACCACTTTGCTGCTTTGGGGCCGCGAAACCGCGACCTGTCGCGATATCACGACATTTTTTTGCTTCATGCCCTTTGGCCATTTTTTGTCGTGATATCGTGACGTTTTTCTGCTTCATGCCTCTTTGGCCGTTTTCTATCGCGATATCGCGACATTTTTCCACTTCATGCCCTTTGGCCGTTTTCTGTCGCGATATCGCGATGTTTTTCCACTTCGTGCCCCTTTGCCTTTTTCTGTCATGAAATCGCTACGCTTTTAGTGCCTTGCCCTGTTTGACTGGTTTGACCCACGATTTTGCGACATGTCACGATTTCGCTACGCCTTTCCATTTTGCCTTTCTCTCTCCTCTCTGGGCCGTGACGGAGCAACATGTCACGATTTCGCTACGCTTTTCTGCTTTTGGCCGCGACGGAGCAACATGTCACGATTTCGCGACGCTTTTTCATTTTCGGCCGCGACAGAGCAACACGTCGCGAAATCGTGACAATTTTCATTTTTCGGCAGCGATGGCGCGACATGTCGCGATATCGCGACACTTTTTATCCTTGTGCAATTTTGCCCCTTTTTCTTGATTTTTAGCATCTGGGTCACCGAGATTTTCTTTGAAAGCATGCAAAAAAGGTGGGTCCCCAATTTTGGGGTGTGTTGTGGATCAGCCACAACAGGGACAAAGGCAAACAGTAGTCTAAGACATTCTAATGCATGTAAAACTCGAAGTGAAGTAAAATTTAGCCAGGGGAATGTCAATGGGAGGGCCTAAGATTAAATAGGCTTAGGAAGGAGGTTAGGAGGTTGGGGATCATCCCAATTTGAGAGATATCCAACGGGGGAGACTCTAATGGTGCAGACGTGTCTCTGCCCGAGTTAGAGAAGTTGTTGGAACAGAAGCTAATTTTGAAAAATTAGTTTTGGGATGAAATCGTCTGGATGTTCTGCTCCAGATGAATTTTTCTGATCTGAGGCGATATCATCTAATCAGTGATGATATCATCCAACGGTCACAACAAATCCTAAAAATGGCATAGAAAATGAGGAAAGCGGTTTAACAGGCGGTTCGGGGTTAAAATTTAAATTTTGAATTATTACTAAGGTAATTTTAATTATTTGCTAAGGTTTATTGTGCCAATTTTAGGGTGCTACAGCATGCTACACTATAATATTCTAAACATCTTCTAACCTATATATTTTCTTCCACTCCTTTATGTTTCATTGAGCCTAGATGTGTTGGGATAGATGTATTATGAGAAATCCTTTTATTGTTAAGATTTTTGATAGTAGTGAATGGAGGTAGGATGTTGGCATGCATTTATCTTGTTGATTAGGACATGCCCAAAATCCCTTTTACTAAAGCTGAAGATTAGATAACTTTGTTGAATGCTTAAAGGTTCAACTTCCTTTGTGCCAGACTCCATGCTTTGCGAATTTTTGAGTTTGAAAATGTGTCTTAATGTCATATCCTTTGCCTTGTTGATGATGTCAATTTTATGAGTAGTATGACCCTCATCTTAATACTTAACAAAAAAAAAAATTCACCTTGTTGGATGCTAAACTTTTGTTCTCACCTTGATGATGTCATTCCCTTAAAATATTGGCCATCCTCTATACTTAGTTGCTTTTGCAATATATGTTTCTAGATGCCAAAAATACTTATGTTTCAAAATTATTTGCCTTCTTATGTTGGTATTCATGCCTTAGAAAATTTTTCCATATAGGCTTGATTTCTTTCTCTACCAAAATTTTAATGCACTATTGACGACATCAACCTTTTGAAAACTTTGGTGCTTCTTTGTACTGAGCCATATTTTGCATATGGGATGGAGCTACTTCAATGTTAGATGTTGAAACATTATTTGTATTTAGTGAAGTTAGCTTTCCTAGAAAATTGACCACCTTCAATGTGTCAGATGCCCATGCCTTAGCTAGATTTTACGATCCATTACTATACGATGAGTGTTGGATTATTTAATTTTTCTGTTATTGTGCTTGCCTTAGCTCTTCAAAAAGTGTGGTCCTTTATTGCCATGTATCAGGTTATTATGCCTTAGTTAGATTCTTACTTTGATACATTTGCATATTTCATGGCTACCTACCTAAGTCAAAATTTTAAATCTAGCTAAGCAGTACTGGCTATTGATGTTGTCAAAAATATTTTGGCTTTTCTTTTGCTTTGTGACTACATTTTTTATTAAGATATTAATACAGTATTCACCTTGTTCCAAAAGATACTTTTAATTTACTACTATGTTTATGCCTTATCAAAATGATGACAAAAATTGAGCAAAATTACAATTTGGCTTGTTTGCAGGGATTGTGGATATAGGTGGTGAAATCTACCTAAATTATTGGCTACTTTTAGGTATTTTTGCTTGCAAAAATGGAGAGCCTAATAAGATTTAAGTAAGAGGTGATAGAAGCATTAGAAGAAATATGATATAGAATATAAGCTAGCAAAAAATAGAGGCATGGAAGATATCAAAGCTTAAAGCTATGAGAAATAAAATAATTTTAGAATAGAGAATTGATGTAGAAAAGGGGGATATGGGGAGAGGAGAAATGGATTTTGTATATTTAACAAAGTATTTTTGATTCAAGATATGGAGAATACCCTTTTTGTCCATCTATCCCATCTACCTATAAAAATGAGATTTTCTAAGGAAGAAATGTTCCAACTAATGGTGGTTAGTAGAAAGTGAAAATTAAAATTATGTAGCAAAGAATGTAAGCCAAGATATATGGGAAAGCAAAAAATAAGGAATCATGGAAGGTAGGGTATTTTATTAGGTGGGTGAATGAAATGAGGACATGATTAATAGACATAGAAAGAGGAGTAAATCATGAGAAAAAGAAAATAGAGGAATGGATAAGGAGAGACCTGACTACAAGTATTTCCAGTAAAATTGAATTTATCATGAGCATAGCCTTCCATAGCTAGTTACTGCTTCATATCCAAACTAGTAGCCTTATAAGAATAGCCACCTACGCACTTTTACTTGGGTAAATATTCTAGAAACTTAGGAATAGTATGCTTTCTACTACTCTTTTATTTGTAAAATAGTGTAGCTACTTTTCTTCAATATTGTAGACAATTGCACATTGAGTTGTTGCCTTAGAAGTAATCATATTTGCTCAATATTAGTACTCCAACATGCAAGAAAAGTTCATGTATTTTTTTGATATTGCATATATATTTATAGCATTTTGTGGATGAAGATGATAGCTAGATCATTAACTAAAATTGGCTTTTGTTAGAGTTGGCATTGCTAAAATAGATTGCATTCCTTTGTGTGAAAATTTTGGCATGTATTCTCTTGTTATTTATCCAATTCCTTTTTGCCTCTTTATCTTATTTCTTTATTAAAATATATGATCACCTTTATTATTTTATCATTAGAGCATATGATTGGTGGCTTAGAATATAGCCTATATTCTCTCTCTTTATTGTTTGATGCCATTTATCACTCATCAGTTTTAGCAATACTATTATATTTGTATCAAGGCATCATGTTGCAGTGCCATTTTTTCTAACCTTGTCCTTTTTATTATGACACCTTGTGTTTTAATTTATCACTAAGGTGTTATGTTGTCATACTACAAGTTTCATCCATTATTTTGTGTTATTTCCATGTAACTTCTTCCTTAGTTAGAGTACTCACAATTGTTAGTACTAAAAATATTCAACCTTCTTATCTATTAGGCTATAGAGTCATGAAGCAAGCATAGGGAAAAATTATTTGGAAGGCCATTGGGGAATTAGGGTGAAGAGTGAGTGGGAGTGGGCAAAAAATTATTGAAAGTAGTGAAATGCATAGAAAGAAGAATATTAATGCAATATGAAGGAAGGTGGGGGAATATGGAATAAAGAGAAAGAGAGATGATAAAAGCAATACCTAAATAATGGATATATTCAAACTCTCTTGATTGCACTTGGCATCATCCTTCAACTCTAACTTTGCATTTTTACCTCTTTGTTTGTTTCTTAAGCTTCAAACAACAAAAATTTAAAAAAAGGTGAAGCATTCCCATATTAACCAAGGGAATTATTTTGGATTTTTGCTCTTTCTTGTCCATTTTTTCTTTATAGAGTCCAAAAAAAATGAAAAATGAGGCTATGAATAATCACTCTAACTTGACAAGCTTACCAAAAATTTAGTGGTCATAGGCTTGTTAAGCTTACTAGCTTTCAAAGTTATGTCCCTTCTCTCTCTTGCTTTTATCCTTGGACTTAACATTTTTGGAATAATTTGGGTGTTATTGAGAAAAAGTGAAACAAATTTACTAAACTATTATGGCTATCTCTGCTAGACTTCATCGCAATCCAATATAAGTGCAAAAATTATAAACGGAGAGGTAGCTCTAGCAAAAAAACAAAATTTGTAAGTAATACTAGGATAGTTTTAGCTAACACCGGGATTGCTATTGTTCTACCATCAATTTAAACACTTACATGAGCTAACACCAAGAAGGTTAATATTTATCATCTTTTACCTTTAATGTTTTATGAGTTTCCCTTGGTGTAGGAATCCTTAGACCCACCTACAATTTTTGCATAGGGTAACTCCTTGTGAATGCCCCCATCATACTTAAAGCACAAATTGTTTAGGAAAAATCAATTGCTTATGAGTGATGCCATGTAAAAGGTAGGTTTCCTTATATAGGTCCTTTAGATTAGAAAATTTATTGTTTTGTTTTCATATCAATCCTCGTTTTTCTCAAGCTAACGCTCATCAACTTCCAAGAAATAATATTTCTTAAAGCAACTGAATCAACAATCAATCTATTTTTTTGTCACATGTGATCTGCTTATTATGGTTTCTAAATTTTTTGCTTTAACTATTTTAGTTGTCTTCTTGGCTAACTACCTTATTCTCAAACTATATTTATATTTTATTTATTTGTTGGTTTATTTACACAAAATTGTGGTATGTCTCTATATGTAAATTGTGGTATGACCTGACCTAATAGTATTTAATTTGAAAGGTATCCTCTGATATATATCTTGAGGCATGTAGCTTATCCCATTAAAAAAATCCATGAGTTTGACCTTGAGCTTGGATCAGTTTCCAATCTTGCTTAATAGGTGACATTAGAGAATAGTAATGGTGATTATTCTTGAGCATATGAGTTCATAATCACCTTTCCTAGTTTCAATGGTCTATGTGCCATATCATTACCTAGTAATTGAAGAGTTCCAATGTACATGAGAATCTCTAACTCGGGATGCAACCTTGAATTTTCTTCTATTGAGAGTCATTTTCCTAGTTTTTATCCTAGAACTTGTGGGTTTTCTTCTTAAGGTATGTGATTGACCAAGTGTTGTGACAATCCATAGCTAATTTGTAGATTATGACAATTTTCTAAGTTTGAAAAAGCACCACATTGGAAATATTGAAGAAAATCTCACTATTGATTAGCCTTTGCTCACTCTTTGTCCAATCAATTATTTCCATCTTAGGTAGCTTTATGCCTTTTTTAGCCAAATCTATTTGTTCTTCATATCTTTGAATGTGAAATGGTTTTATTATTTTACCATAAATACATATAATTTTTTCAATGTAAGGAAAATCTATATGATCATGATATTTTTCTAGGTATCCTCCTATTTATCCCAAGAACCTCTTAGATAAAATCATTACAAATATTTATGACACATCAATGACCACCACATTTTGAATTGTAACTAAGTCTAGAAAATTATATAGAAAAAATAGGACTTTTACAACTCCCACTATTTGGACCAACATTCCCTTGAATTGTAGTATGCTAGAATCAACTTTGTTGCATTGTATACCCATACTATCACAGATTTCCTTAGGCATGATAGTAACATCAACTTCTAGATCTATTGCTTAGTTAATTTAACACCCATCCCTCTAATACCACAAATAAATAAAAGGATAAATATTTAATATTACTCATACCAAGAGATGGTTACTTTTGTGATAATTTCAAATACAAATGGAGAATTTTTTTAGTCTTTGAGACATGCAAAGTTGTTTCAACAAAATTTATTTTACTGAGAACTAGTTGAGTTACCTCATGATTTTCACCTTTTGTAATATTACCTATAGAAATATATTTTTTCTTGGTCATCTTCTGAGCTAGTACTCAATAGGATATCACCATGTCTTCTATTTATTTTTGTGTTATGGTTGATCTAATAAGCATATATTTTTTATCAATATAAGTAGAGTGCTTTCCAATCACATTGTTTTACATGCAATTCCAGCCTTTGTTTTTAAGAACACAAGCTTATACTGAGAGGGGGGTGAACAATATAAGATAAAAATTTTCACTTTTCAATCTAAATGATAACAACAATAATATCAAGGCAGTAAATAATGCATAAATCATCACACACATGAAAGACATAGATTTAACGTGGTTCACCCAATGTGAGCTACGTCCACAAAGAAAATATTTCTTATAAATTTTTTCAACAAATCTCTTGAGAACCAATTCCCTGTTACAATGTTTATGGGTACATACCAAAAGGAGACACCAATCCCCTATGCTCAAGTTCATGGATCTATGTCCACAGGAGACCTTTGTCCCCACTTCTCTAGTTTATGGATATTTATCCACAAGAGACCTCTGTATCCACTATACTGGTTTATGGAATTCTACCCATAGGATACCTCTATCCCCTTCACGTTGATTAGCTCCAAAGAATTCTCTTAACTCTGCTTAAATTTGATCAAATATGCTCACAACTTTTATCAAATCTTCTCAACTACCTATACTGATTTGTCTTACACCTGCTCACAAAACTACCTCAAACATACTCACATAACTTGCTTAAAACTGCTCACAAGCCTTCTCAAAAGGTCTACTCAAAATAGCTCACAATCCTGCTCTAATATGCTCACTATCTTTGCTCAACTTTGCTCTAACATATGCTCAAAACTGCTCATAACACATGCCCAAAACTGCTCATAACACAAGCTCAACACTGCTCATTATATTTGTTTTGATAAAAGTAATTCATACATATTCTACCCATATTCCTTTTTCAAGAACACATAGAAAATGGTATACGATATAATTTCATAATATGTTCTTTCCCATATCACTCAAGGATTATGCACAAAACTTGCTTCATAAAACTGCCATGTAACCTTTGTAAAGTTTCTCTCAAATATCAAGTACAGTAATATACAAATTTGCTTTACTAAACATATTTCTTAACACTTGCTCATTCACATTCAATGTCACTCAAACCAATGCTCAAATGCTTCATAAATTCATTCAACAATGATGCACAAGAATGACCAAAAATAATGCTTCACAAATTCATTCAACAATGATGCACAAGAATGGCCAAAAATAATGCTTCACAACTCTCTTTTGGTTTCTCAAAGTAAAGCCTTTAATAATAAACCAAACCCCTCAAAATATCATGCAAGAGTACAATCAACAAATAAAACTCAATACACCTTATGACTCCTTTTCTCATATGCAACAATCTCTTTTATATTTTCTTTTTCAATCATGCAAATCAAAATTCTTTATAATATACATCCTTGTAATAATTATTTGCACAATAAAAGACTTTATACCATACAAATCCTTATATATCCTATTTTCCAATATAAATACTTTATATAAATTACCTTGATAACTCTTTTTCAAATATTAATCAAAACATTATAAATACCTCATACAAAAATTTGCTGGTGTGGATGAGAATTGACCCTTTGACCTCTAGCGCCCAAACCTTGCTTGTAACCATTTGGGCTAACCAACTGAATGGAACTTCAATATTCTCCCATGATCTTATACTACACTTGAAATCCAATTTCCAATGGATGAAGCACTCAACCCTAATTTCTATCCTTTCCACTTCCAATGCATGTAGACGTTAACACTTTCTTCGCTAAGATTTTTAGGTCTTCTTTGGCATGTTTTCCAAAATCCTAAAACACTTCCAGTGTCTTCCTTTATCCAACAAAATATCTCTCAAATTTCAATGACTTTCACAAGGTGCAAAACTCCTTCAATATCTCATAAATGGCCGAAGCAATTTGCAGGAGTAAACAACAATGAAAAACTTTTTGAACAAGGATGAAAGACTTCTCCAATAGGAGACAATGGACTATCTTTGAGATAACGAAACTGGACTCACAAGTGACACACAAAGCTCTTCCAAAAGACAACAAAAAAATTTCATAGCGCTCAAAAAATAGCACACCAAGCTCTTTCAAATGGAAATAGAGGACTTACACAAAGCTTGAAAGATAACACAACACATTACACTCTTTTTTGAATGGCAACCAGAGATTTTCACAAATGATAAGCCAAACACTTATGACCTACAATGAAATGTACTTACAACAGTGAGAAATTGTGATCCATAGACTCCAACCAATATGTCCAACACTACTAAATAGAATACCAATGAATGACACTCAAAAAATCACACTACACTCTCTTTCCAACCATGGCGCTCAATCAAAAAGCACACTGCACTCTCTTTCCAACCATGGCATTCAATCGAAAAGCACACTGCACTTCAACAAATCAAACGATCGAGTGGATCTCATGATTTTTCTTGATCTCAACCTTAGGCAAATGAAATAATTTTCCCCCTTTAAATATGCTCTCCCCTTCATGCATTGACGTCGGTGCCTTTTGAAATAATTAAAATATTAACATGCCCTCCAAGATTTTTAGTGCCTTCAACCTTTCAAACTTATATTATAATATTATTTTTAAAACCTTTGGGCTTTGCAAACTAAACTTGTCTTCCATTTCTCTTTCTTTGAGATGAGCCTTACCTTGCATAATTATTCAATCATAGAAGAATATTTATGCTATACCCAACTATTTGAAATTTTAGCAACGTTTGTTATCATTGATGCCAAAAGATTGTTGTTTTATTTTTGTCATCATTAATGACATCAGGTCATTTTTCCAAAGGCAAAAATGGTTTTAAAAGTAATAGGATATAATATTTATTTTTAATATTATATGCCTAAAAATGCCCACAAGGTTGAATACCCAAGGAAGGAGAAGCAAGTTTAGATTAAAATAATATTTAATATTATCCGAAAAAATGATGAGGTAAAGAAAACGGGGTCCAAGGAATTATTAAAATAATATATCCTTGAAAAGACCCATTAAGCAACTTGCAAAATATTTAATTTAATTTATTTAAATTAAAATATTTTAACCCATGGTTAAAATTTTAATTTAAATAAATAATGGGTGCCAAAGGTTTTAAAATTAATATTTAAATTTAAATTCGAATTTCAAAAATTCAATATTGAGCCGACATGTAAGGACAAGAAGCAAATATATTTATAGGGGAAAAAATCTTCATTATTTTTCCTTCCCGATCATATGATAGTCGAATGCTATGCTATGCTATGAAAAAGACTTCGTGCACTACCTTGCTATGATAGAAGAAAGATTTTACATTTAATATTGAAGGAAAAGACAAGGGTTTAAGTGCAAGTGCATAGGAAAGAAGTTCCACCAGCGTTGTTAGTGCAAGTGGCAGTTGAGGCCAAGCTAGAATATTGTGAGGACAAGAATGTGGGTTTGATTCACATTGTTGTGCGTTGCAAGCATAGTTATCAAATTCGTCAAATTTTCGAGATATAATTAAAATTCGGCAAATTTTAAACCCTGGCGAATAAATTCGCCCAACAAAACTTAAATTCAGCATGGAAAAAAATGGCAGAAAACAGGTTTGATATTTATGAATTCTCCTTTTTCTGGTTCTACATGCGGCCATATTCAGTTTATAATTGGTGTAGGGTAAGTCGTTTTATTTATTTATTCTGAGTCGACCTGTTAGTTTTTAAAACTTAGTTTTTAAAATTGTTTTAATGGTGGATGTTTGAAGTTGCAAGGCAGTGTAAACTGTTAGACATAAGTACCGACATGGAAGAAAGGTGCAAGCGGATTGGCATCGACATTACAAGGGTAAAAAAAGGAGCCATATGAATTTACGGTCACAAATCGTTGCTCAAAGTGTGGTGTGGAGCATCTTAATTTATTCATGTCTGGAACGTATGAGAATTTGTATGTAAAACCAATTGTTGCGGGTCAAATAGTGTATTTTGTGTATCGCTCTTTAAAACAACCCGATCAGGTCACATTTGTCATTGTAGACTTTATTAACTGCAAATGATCCAGAATGTAGGACCATGAATCCCCATACATATACATATTTTTTCACCTAAGTCTCGTAAAAATCCCATGTATAAATAATATTTAATATTAATTAAAAAATTAAACAAGTTTTTGGATACCCAAAACTAAACCATAATTACCTTTTAAAAATTTAAGGTGACAAATTTGATCCACAAATCTAGTGACACCAAACTTCAAGCCTGTACAACACCTAGGTTTGAAAATATTATGATTGGTGCAAACCCACACAGTAAATGCCACAATTAGTAAAGAAACATATCAATCACAGACTTATATCGATTCTTGTTACACTAAATTAGTAAATGAATATAACTCCGGGTAATTGGATTGATAGAGGAACAACCCAAATTAATTGGGTGTTGTAACTAATAACTAACCTAATGATACTAATTAGATATTGGTTATGGTTGTGATAGGAATTACATGTGTGCCTATAAATTGATATAGCATTGACGGCCTCTTGGCACATTGCTTTGCATTCAATTAAAAAAAATGTACATTTATAATATTTCAAATTTTTGAACATGTCAAATTTATTTCAAACTTCAAGAGTGTCGAACTCGAACACAAACTCGAACTTGATAACTAAGGTTGCAAGGGAAATCATTATTTTTGTTTGTGCTAAAGGACAGAGGAGATAAGTATTAAAAGGAAACTCGTGCACTCTTCAATTTCGTGTGGGTGCATAGCCCAACTGGTGGCCTAGCATTAAGCTAAGGTGTTGATAAGGCAAGGTTGTGTGTTCAAAATTTTCTAGAAATAATTTTTGGGCAGAATTAAAATAAAAGGTATGCAATTCATGATTTGATTTTTCAAAGGTTTTTGATATTCAAAAATCTGCATTAAAGGGTTGCGTGAAATTTAAAATATAGTTTGTGAGTTTGTTAAGGGAGATATAAGGTATAAGAAAATTTAAATATTTTATTTTAATTTTGGTGTTTAGAATTTATTCTTTAAGATATGAGTGATAAGGTATGCAAGGAAAATTATATTTTATATTTTGAGATAAAGCTATGTTGTTTTAATTATTTTGATTGGAAAAATAAGGGGCATAAAGGAGATTATTGTGTATGTTTTCCTTTAATAAAATTGTTGACTTATGTTTTGAAAGTTTGAATATTATAAGGTGTATTTGAGACTTGTTATTTTTGTATGGTAAAATAATTATTGGAAAAATATTTGCAAGGATATTTTGAGAAAGATTGTTGTTACCTAACCTTAAAATTGGCAAAGAAGATTTGATTGTGGTTAATACAGGTTTTGAAGACATATCTCCATAAAAAAAAAGGTATGGGCACATCTTCCTTATGACTGAAATATTGTTGGATTGAATTTTGTGAAATGCAAAGTTGGAGTGAAAAGGATTATTTGATAAGAATTTTTGCAAATGTTGAGTAGGTTTTCATAAGCATGATTTGTGTATGTTGAAAGATCATGAGTATCATTGTTATGTGAGATTGAGAACTATCTTGAGCTAGGATTTGTGAAAGATCATGAGTATCATTGTTATGTGAGTTAGGGTTTGTGAAATATCATGAGTATCATTGTTATGTGAAATTGAGAACTATCTTGAACTAGGGTCTGTGAAATAACATGAGTATCATTGTTATGAGAAAACTGAAATCTTCTTGAGTCAAGGTTTGAGTTCCATAGTGTGATGTGTTGGAAGTATAGTGAAATGCTTGGTTAGGGTTTGAAATCAAGTTGTGTTTCATTGAGTGGATGGTTGAGTGAAGTTTGTTGAACATTATTGATTGAGAGCATTGGAGTGATAGTTCAATATTTGTGAAACAAATTATTCTATATTTCTGAATTGATTTGAAAGTGAGTTTGAAAGTGATAAGAGTGTTTTGTGAGTGTGAAACATATTGAGTCTCTTACCATTATCTATATGTTTCAATGGTTAAACAATATTCTGAGTGAAACTTATTTGTGTGATTGAAGAGGTTTTATGAAAAATATTTAGTTGAGTTTTGTATGCAAGTTTGCAATTGATTTGAATAAGCTTTTGTGAAAGCTAGTGGGCATATTTGAGTAAGTCCTAGAGGGAACTTAAGGATAAATATGAGTAAGCTTTTATGAAATCTTAAGGATAGATTCGTGTGAGATTTTGTGGAAGCTTACAAGTTGATTTGAGGTAAGTCTTGGTGAAGGCTTGTTGAGCATATTGGACAAGTTTTAGAGAGGACTTGTTGAGTAGATTTGAGGTAAGTCTTGGTGAATACTTATTGAGTAGATTGGACAAGTTCTAGAGAGGAATTATTGAGCAGATTTAAGGCAAATCTTTGAGAATACTTGAGAGAAGAGTTTATTGATTGATTTGTTCAATATTTGAGTTAGGTCTTGGAACATATCTACCAGAGTTGATTTGTGATTGAGTCAATATTTGTGTTAAGGATTGAGGATAAATTTGAAATAAATATTAAGCAGATTTGTGCTAGACCAAAGGATAGTATTTAGTGTAAACTTGAGATAGAGATTGAGCATATTTGTGCTACATCGAAGGAGAGTGTTTAGTGTAGATTTGAGATAGATATTGAGTAGATTTGTGCTAGACTGAAGGACAGTGTTTAGTGCATATTTGAGACAAATATTGAGAATATTTGTGCTACACTGAAGGATAATGTTTAGTGCATATTTGAGATAGATATTGAGCAAATTTGTGCTAGAAAAAAGGATAGTGCTTAGTGCAAATTTGAGATAGAGATTAAGTAGAGCTGATAGCAATATTTGAAGGTGATAAAGCAGGGGATAGTAGTCTCCACTAGATAGAGATCCATTAGCCAGGGCAGTGAAGACAGAGATCTTCTAAGTGAGGATAGAGTCTTCTATGGAGAGATATCCACAAGACAGAGCAGTGAAGGCAGTAAGTCTTCTAAGAGATCACCATCTAGAGTAGAGGAGAATTTATCCTATGGATAAAGATCCATAAACCAGTAGAGGGGAAAAGTTCTCCTATGGATAGAGATCCATGAACTTGATTAGGATATTGGTGTCTCCTTTGGACAAAGGTCCATAAATATTGTAATAGGGAAGGATTCCCAAGATATTTTTTGAGAAAATTTTAGTGAAATATTTTCTCTATGGAGTAGCCCACATTGGGTGAACCACGTTAAATTGGTGTCTCTATTGTGTGTGATGATTTGTGCATTGCTTTGATTATTGTTGTTGATATTGCTATTGATTATATTGGATGATATTGTCTGGGAAAGAAAATTAAAAAGTGATCTTATATTTTTCACCCCCCTCTCAGTATAAGCTTGTGTTCTTCACAAAATCTCTTTGACATTAACCTTTTGACATCAAACCTTTGACATCAATGACAACACAACATGCTCAATATTTCTGACATGTTTTTTAGGTCATCTCCTTGTGAGTATAAGGCATCATCATAATACTATTTAAACTTTTCTTATTGCTCCATTTCATTATTCATACTTTATATTGCTTTGATCTAACAAGTATATAATAACTAGGCATGATGACCCATTCTTACCTCTAGACTGATCAAGTATATTTTAGAGTGCTTTTTAGTAATGAAAAAATGATCCAAATCCATTATAATGACTAAAAAATATTCTAATTGTTGGCCTACCTTTGAGTGGAAATGTAATTGATAATTTTGATAGGTGCTACCATTATAATTCTTGTAAAATGTTGAACACCTAAGCTTTACTGAAATGGAGTCTACTTCTTGCACTTGATCTCTTTATCCATTTCATGATATTCCTTGCTTTCCTTTCTAATGTGCATAAATTTATTTTTTAAGTGGAGTTTCCTCTAAGTATATGTCTTGTATCTAGGTTCAGTCAACTCTTGTTCCATAATATTAAGTTCATTGGTCAAGCATTAAATGGTATCTCTCATATCCTAAACTATTTATGACTTTGAGGTGTTGATAGTGGATACTTTTCTTGTTAAAACTAAATCTAAAGGATGTGACCTAGACAATTTATCTGGTTGTGGGGCATATACTACCAAAAATAAAACCTATGGATCTATCTAATGAATATAAGGGATATCTAGTATGGTGTTTATTGGTGGAATATTTTTGCTTGAGATGAGCATGTTTTATGCCTTCATGGTCATTTGAAAGATTTATGGAAACATTTTAATTGGAATACTAGATTAGAAGGCTTAGATCTAAGTTCATAGCATGAATGTAATAAATATAATATTGGTGATGTGAATGTTATATGCGTTGGAAAATCCTTTTCTATGTTCTTCTAAACCAGCTATTGAAATTGATGATACTCTCTTGAGGATGCATTTGTATAGAGGTAAATGGAAAGAGCAAGACAAAGGGATCCATCTATGTCCATCCAAGTCTTTATACTATTATCATCCAAAGAATGACACTACTGTAACACCCTATCTCAAAAATATAGCATGAGAAGTTTGACCATTATATATTCAAATAAAATATTATGAATTGTGGCCAAAGGAGTAATTTCTTGGTAGTGTTCATAAGTAGTCTTTCCATTACCATCATAAATAAGAAAAGTATCTAATGTAGCTTGATAAATTTCTTGGATATTTGAAAGGTTTAGAAGTCCAACATTGTTTGAAGTTGTAACGACCCCAGGGAATCGGCGCACCATCCACTACTCTATTTGCAAATAATATTTACTTAATCATGCATTAAATAAAATATTCAACAAAAATGCGAAGAAATGCTTTTTATTGCTTTTTATCAAGTTTGGTTACATATAAATCCCCATGAGGGATTCCCTTAATTTGATACATATTTTACAAAATAGGGCAGCAGATGTATGATATCCCCTCACAAGGGGAGATGTGCTCTCACAGGCTTCCCGATGATGCACATGTAACTATATGAGGGCTAACAGATACCTCCTTCTCTAGGTCTAGCTCCTAGAGGGATCCTTTTGCTTTTGTATGTTGATAACCTGTCTAGTGAACCTGTAGTCCTATAAGCATGAAAACAATAGCAAACGCTCAGCTTTCCAAGATTGCATCCTTGGATGAGGTTGTTAGCAATAACCCTAATGATAAATAGGAATATGTTCAATGATAATAGAAACTAATGCTATGAATACAATAAATCAGATCTATGCTAATGGTCTGAAAATATGTAATAATATAAATGAAAAAAACTAATGCTAAGAACCCTAGACTAGGCCTATGGGCCATTTTCCGAGATAGTGGCGGCTAAGATGAAAACATGTCTCTATTGTTCCAAGGCTATGGATCTAAGCTTGTTTTTGATATTGAGATGATTGTCATTTTTGGGCTGATGTATTGAATATCCTGTAGATGGTAATTGTTGTGGAGTTTCCACAACCACCCCAAACTTCTTGGGGACCCACTTGTCATGTTTTGGTATTAAAGGATTTTGGTTTTCTTTGGATTGTAAGAATAGTGATGTTTGACCATTTATGTTAATGATTTTAATTGCTTTAGTTATTTCATATTTAATTATTAATTAATCTAGGCATTAATGCTTAGATTAATTAAAATCCATTTTGATAAATAGAGATTAATGTTCTTCATAATATCTAAGGTGATGGAATGTTTTTAATAAAGCAAGGCCTACCCAAAATATTACCTAAAACAAGAAGAGGATACAAAAGGTACAAATAAATTGTGATAGAAAATAATCTGCTATTATCTACCTTATATAATTACATTAATTATATTATGTATGTAATAGTAATATTATTATGATGTTCTAAAATGTTATTATTATGATTATATCATAACATTCTAAAATATTATTATTATAATAATATTATTATATTGTATATAATAATATTATTATAATATACTTTACAAAGGATGTGATAATAATATGTTTGACCATGTTACGTTTTATTGCAAGAGAAGGCGATGACGGCTATTCAAAATGATCGAAGGCAAGGGTGGCTATTCCAAAATGTTCGAGGCTACGTAACACTGGAAAAAGAGGAAATGGTCCAAATATAGAGTTAGGGTTTCAGGAGGACAGCATAGAAGGTGCCAGATTTGATAGTGAAATGGTTGAAACTAGAAGCATACCATCAAACAATCCAACAAACAAACATTATTAGGGCAACCCGTAACCCTAATCTATGGATATAAAGGTCTACCTCGAGAGCATGGAAATTTTTTCATTGGTATTGTGCAGTGTGAGTGCGAGAGCACGGATATCGATAGCCATGGTGAAGACTTGACAACACAATGGTTGCGTCAATGGTAGCCCCTTGATGTGGTGTTTATAGCGCCATGGCTGCGATCGATGGAAGCACCATGGTGAAGGGTTGACAACACCATGGTTGCATCGATGGCAGACCCTTTACATGGTGTTGACAGTGCCATGTCTGTGATCAAACACAACACCATGGTGATGTTGTTTTGACAGTGACATGGCTGCATCGATTGTAGTACCACGATGTGGTGTTGATAGTGCCATGGTTGCATCGATGGCGTGATGGCCTCACTAGATTATATAGAAACCAAAGTACCCAGGATGGGGGATGTCATACCAATCCTTGGGCACATTTGGCATGGCTTCTAATAGATACCATCAGGTCTTTGTTTCGAAGAGCACAACAAAAATCTTGCTAAATGAGATCGGTATGCCTTATTTTAATGTGAATGTTGTTTGATTATATTCAATGTTTTAAAGCAGTCCTAAAATTGTAGGGGTTATAAGGTATAGTTAAATATTTTTTTATTATTAATTTTGATGGGTGCAAAGGGGTGTTCTTGGGTAAAAGGCTTATGTGATAAGAGAAAGGGGAGACATAAGGAGTTACGTAAGATTTTTTTTTGGTTTTATTATTGTTTAAAATAATGTTTAGAAGTGTTATTTTATTGTATTAAATCATATAAAATGATGATGGATTATTTTCTTATATCCATTTATTATTTTAATTATGAAAGAAGTTGAAGTGAAAGGACTTGTAAGCATTATTTATGCCTTGCTATCCTACATGTTTAGGGGGGACCAGAAATAATGTAACATTCTGAAAAGCAATAAGAAAGAGCATTTTTCAGATTTTGAGAGGGTAGCAAACTTTTGTGAGAAAAATCAAAAGGAGGGTTTCTAATCATAAAACTAACGTTTTTAGTGTCTTATCATTTCTGCATTTTAGTGAATTCTAGCGATTGTCTTATGCCATGAAATGGGTTGCAATAGGCGAAGGTCAAGATGATGTAGTTTCTCTATTATTTCCTTTGAGTCTTGCACTTGATTTAATGGTATTGTGCTTATGTTACAGGTCCATTAATTCAATTTTTTTTATGATTACCTCATAACTTGGGATTTTGCAGGGAGGAGCTTGCTAAACTAATTCAGAATTTGATTTTTTTAGATAACCAAATTTGAATTTTTTATTTATTCATTTTTTTTAAGTTCATTTTATTTCAAGCATTCAATCATTTCATTCTGGTCCATCCAGAATTTCAGTTTCTTTTATTTCCATTCTGGTCCTTTTCTAGAATTTTTCCTAATTTTCTTTTAGTTTCATTTCTATTATGGTCCATGTCCATAATTGTTAAGATTTCAAGTTATTTCCATTTTGGTCATTTTCCAAAAATTTTGAACCTCCAAAATTCATTAATCTACGCTTTCAGATAAAAAACATGGTTTAGGAGGGATACTAACCTGCTTTTTCACATTAAATTAAGATAAGAAATGAAATCTAATTTTGCTAACATTGCTAACACGCTAAATTCTACTAACTACTATTAGAGTAGTGACATCAACATAAGGAAGATAAAATGAACCCAACTATCTAAAACTTACTTCATCTTAAAGGCACGAACATTAAAATGAGGTGGAAAATTCCACATTTTATCATTTGAAACCTTTTAAGTGAAGATAAAATACTTTACTAATAGGGATTCAGGGTAGCATCAATTTAAAAAACCCTAAAAAGAACTGCTTTTATTTTACATTTGATTTTAGTTAGATATTTCAATCATTAAGCATTGTTTAGAACCAGCAAAGGACCATTGTTTATGGTCACATGCATCATTGAATTATTTCTGGAATTATTGTACTCTTTTAGATATTTTACCAGAACCTTGGAGAAGTTGAATTTTTTCATTTGGTTTCTTTTCAAGAGAGATTTTTCTATTCAATACTCTTCATGTGGTGGTATTTTACAATTGGGAAAAATATACACTCAACATATTTGGTGCTAGAAGGAGGGCCTTATTTTATGATTTGGGATTTAGTTTTTTTTTCTAATGCTAACGTGGTTAGTTTTGGTTCAACAATATTGTGTTTGCAGGTGCAACATGTTACTCTTGACTAGTTTGTGAGAAACCTTAGTAGAATAGATTTAAGTTTCTCAGGATGGACCCGCCTAGATGCATTGCTACTAGGTCTAAACCCACTGAGGAAACCAATTTTCAAAGTCTTTCTCCCAAACCTAGGAAGCCGAGATACAAAATCCAGGGGATCAAAATCCCATATGAGCCTTTTAATACATTAGGTTTAGAGATGCTTTGCCAAGATTTGGAAAGGCTAGCTCTCAGACCTCTAAATATGAATACCTTTAGTGGGTTTACACCCATTAGTTCCACAACAAGAGCTACATCAAGTGTACCCATCTCCATCATCTTGAGTGTGTCAACTACTTTAGTAGGGTCATTATATTTGGTTAATATGGCCCAACAATAATAGCAGCAACAACCAGTTCCCTAGTTTGGTACCCAAAGTTCTCTGTTAAGTATACCTGGGGATGTCCATGACATACCTAGGCACCTTGAGAGGTCTATCCTAAGTTTTTCCATGATGGTCCCATTTAAACTAAATAGCATGTTCAAATTTACAAGGACCATATGATTAGGCAGGGAGTTAGTCATGAAGACGTCGCTTGTCGACTATTCCCTAATAGCTTTGATAAAATGGTTCATGAATGGTATAGGAATATTTCTACAGGGTCCATTACATCTTGGGCCCAGTTGGAAGCTGCCTTTGTTAATAAATTTATGTCATTGTTAGATCCTACCATCATGTATAACCAATTTGTGTCATGCAAGAGGTATCCTAATGAACCTATCAAAACATTTAATGGCAGATTCCAGATCTTCACACAAACGTGACTCGTCATTTTGCAATAGACACTACTATGGTATTGCAATTATACCTTATAGCCTTAGACCCGATGAAAACGATGTTTACTAGGAGAAATCCTCAAGTTACAATGCTACCCTTAGCCTATGCTGAAGCCATGACTATTGAGCAACAAATGACACCGCAAGGTGGCACTATGCCTCAATATCTCGTGTTACGAAAATATAGCCCTTATGATCAATTTTCCATGATGAATCAAGCTGTGACACCTCATATTCCCATGATTAATGCTTTACCATATTATCAGTCATACCCATTCGCTCCCACGCTTCTATTTTTTATGACATACCCTAATACTGCCATTCCATCCACTTCGCAAATGATGGATTCTAATCAAGTAACCTTACCAGGATTTGAGGAGAGTAGTACGAAGGCCTCAAATGTGTATCCCATGGTTGCACCTCTACAGGCCAAGGGTCCATGGTGAACCCAAAAAACCCAGAGTCAAACCTTAGTACCTAATCTAGAGGTGGCTAATGTCATAAATGTCAGTGGATCTAGGGTTGTCATGTCCCAGCCACAAGGTTCCAATTCTGAGATGGAAGAGCTCAAGAGAATGACCATCAAATAAGGTAATGACATCATTTGGTTACAAAACAAGTTTCCCAAAATCCCATGCCCAATCAAAACCATGACCATATGAGAACATGACCATACAATACGTAGCCTAACAATGGGTGCGTAACCTATCTGGTAGCCAATTAGGCTGATGCGTTAGGGGATTGTGATGAGTCAGATTCATGTGATGAGGAAATGCATCACTTTTGCCATAGAAAATTAGACGCTTTGGTGTCTGAAGTTATTCATTATTTAGAAAATGATGAGATGGAGGAAGATATGAATGTGTTAGGAGAGGAAGAGGATGAAGCCTTGGAAGCTCAGGCTGCTAGACATTTTGGGAAAGCCAATCACAAGTATTTTACTAGGAGTTCTAAGGATCCCAAAACATCCTCTACTCCCCCAAACAACCCTTTAGTTCCTCCTGATACAAAAGGTGATGTGAATCCACCACCTCCATTTTTGGAAGCACCTAGGACAATACCAAAAGTGTCAAATCCTGGAACATCCACTTATAACTTGGAAGAAGACATGAAAAGGACCAAGGCCAATATCTCAATGTATGAGGTCTCTCAATTTTTAGGGTAGGATAAAATCAAGGGGAAGATATTGAATTCCTAGAGTCAAATTCATGAGGTTAAATCTATAGAACCCCAACTTGCTATGAGGAAATAGAAACCAGAGGTACCCCCTTTTATCATAACCATTAGGATTGTAGGCAAGAATTTACATAGCTATTTGATTGATTCTGATGCCTCGACCAACATCATGCTTCTTGAGATAAGCCAAAAGGTAGGACTTAAGCTTGTTTATTCAAATAATAAGGTGGTCCAATTGGACAAATCTATGGTGGATGTAGTAGGTGTTGTAAAATATGTCCTATTTTAGATCAACTCAGAGCCTAGGGTCCAACATTACATGGATATAATTGTGCTAAATATTGTTGCTAAGTAGGGCATGGTTTTGGGCAGATATTGGAGCAAAAATCTCAATGGTTATGTGGTGACTGATTTCTCCCATATGTGGTTTCCATGGAGAGGAGTTACAAACCAAATCTAGGTAGATAGAGAGCCCAGACATTAGGAAATAATTATAGAGTATAATAAACCCAATCAGATTCATTTTACTAAAACAGAATTAGGGGTTTACAATTTTGACATAGAAGACATAGTCGAAGGGTCCCAAAATGATAATATTTACCATGGTATGTCGAAAGAAAACAAGAGGGTGTGGACCCTAAAGTTTTATGGGTCCAAATAAAAAAAGGTTCAGGATCTAGGGTAGAGCTCATATGTCTTTGTAGTAACACTTTGATTGCTGCCTATAGACTACAGTTCCCAGCCACCAATAATGTGACGGAGTATGAAGCCCTAATTTTTGGACTTCAGTTAGCCCTAAGAGAAAAGGTAAAGTGCCTTAAGGAATCGAAATACTTAGAGTTAGTAGTAAAATAGTTCAAGGAGCAATATACCTATAAATACAAGAGGTTGAACCTCTATAAAACCAGAGTGAGATAATTAATTAATGAGTTTGATGCTTTCAATATTATCTCATCTCAAGAAAAAATAATAAAATGGCCGATTCGTTAGCTGTAGCGGCCAGCATGCTTTCGCCTGCTGACCATAAAAAATGTAAAAAAAATTCCCTAGAGTTAGTGTCTTACCCCTCCATACCAAACAATATCACAAATTTATAGGTCTGATAGTGATAGACACATTTTTAGTTTTGTTACTAATTCTAGTATATTTGAAAATCAGGTTATAGACAAAGAAGAGAGGAGGCAAGTATAAGTATGAACAACCAAAGTATGGAATGAGATGCCAAGTTATAGGGCCTCTCTTAAAAATTTGTTTTATATTGGATTTCAAAAGAAAAAGGAAATAAAAATACCATCCCCCAAGGAATCATGCAATTCAATCAATTTGGGGAGTGCAGTAGATTCGTGTGAAGTGTTCATTGTAAAGTCATGCACACAATGAGAGAAGGAGTCAATAGCTCAAGTTTTAGGAGTGTACATTTATTGCATAGCTTGGAGCTATGAAGAGATGAAAATATATGACTAGAATGTAATCATGCATACTATTCCTCTGAAGCCTGATTCCAAGCATTTTAGATAGATGTAAAGAATGGTTAACCCAATCCTAGAGCCCTTGATAGAGAAAGAATTGAAGAGGATATTGGAAGCCAAAATCATCTTCCTTGTTAGGCATTCCACATGGGTGGATAATCTTGTCCCTATTAGGAAAAAGAGTGGAGAAATTTGGTTGTGGATAGACTTTAGAAATTTGAACAAAGCTTGCCAAAAATATAATTATGCATTACCCACCATTGACAAGATACTCCAAAAGGTAAAAGGGTCTGAAATGATGTCATTTTTAGATGGATACTCAAGATATAATCATATTATCATACATACAAATGATAGGATGAATATGACCTTCACCATGAAGTGGGGAACATTTGCCTATCAAAGGATACTGTTTGGTTTGTTGAACGCTGGAGCCACTTTCCAAAGAGCCATGGATTTTGCATTCAATGGGCTCATTGGTAAGTGCATTATTGTCTATGTGGATGATATCCCTATCTTATCCAAGAAGAGGGAAGATCATGTTAAAGACTTGAGTAAAGTACTCCAAAGGTGCAGGGAACATGGAATTTCCCTAAATCCAAAAAAGTGCATCTTTGGGGTAACAGAGGGTAAGTTGTCAGGGCATGTAATTTTGAAATATGGGATTTCTATAGACCCAGAGTGGATAGCCACTATCTAAGATATTCCTCATCCTAATAGCAAAAATGTGCTTAGGTCCTTTTTCGGTAAGATTAACTTTGTGAGAAAATTCATTTCAGTTTTTGCCGAGATTGCCAAGCCCCTAAATGATATGCTAAAAAAGGATGTTCCAATAAAGTGGACCAGTGAAAAAATGGATGCCTTCACAAGCATCAAGGATGCTATTTCCAAAGTGCCTATTCGTATTAGTCCAGACTATGCTAAACCATTTTATGTTTACACATTTGCTTCAGATCATTCTTTTGCAAGTGTGTTAACTTAGAAAAGTGAAGACAACATTTAAAATACTCTATCCTTTCTGAGTTCTCGTTTGAAGGACGTGAAGCTAAGGTATTATGTCTTAGATAAGCAAATGTATTCCTTGTTTAAAACTATAAAAAAAATTAGGCATTACATTGTGCATAGTGAATTTTTTGCTTTAGTACCAGACCCTGCAGTAAATTCTATGTTCTTATAGAGTGAGCTAGGTGAAATAAGGGGGAAATGGATTTCTACCCTTAAATAATTTGACTTAGACATAAAGACCATGAAGATAGTGCATGGACAAGGTTTGGTCAAGGCCATCATAGAAATTGACCCTTCAATAACGTACCAAAACTATGAGGTTAATGATATCACTATAGAGGAATGGTACGTAGATATTGTATATTTTTTGTTGCATGGTAAGTGCCCTTCTCATTTGAATTCCACCTAGTTTAGGGCACTACATTTAAAATTAGCTAGATTTCTAATTAAATTTGGTGTGTTGTACAGGAAGAATCATGAAGGAATTTTTCTTTGTTGCATTACTCAAGAGGAAGCAACCCAAGTACTCAAAGACTTCCATGGTAAGTATGGAACTGGACATGGGTCAGCAAATGTGATAGCACACCAGATTCTTAGATTTGGGTATTACTAGCCCCACTTTTTTAAATATGCACATACACATGTAATAATATGTCACATATGCCAAGTGGCAGCCAATAGAGAGCGGAATGCAGCAATGCCCTTGCAGTCAATGGTAGATACGAGACCATTTACACAATGGGGATTAGACTTTGTTGGGGTGATAAATCCTAACTCATATGATTCCCATAAGTTCATCCTCACCACTACTGACTACTACACAAGGTGGACAGATGCTATACCTATTAAGAATGCCACCTCCGAGGTTGTGATTAGATTTTTAGAGGAAAACATGGTCACTCGTTTTGGAATGCCTAACTCCATAGTAAGTTACAATGGTTCTATTTTTTCCTCTTTAAAATTTGCAAATTGGGTGTACGAAAATAATTCAAGTCCAAAATTCTCTTCCAATTATCACCCCCAAGGCAATGGTTTGGCAGAATCATCAAATAAAAATTTATTGTGCATAATAAAAAAATTACTTGAAAAGAACCCTAGAGATTGGCATAGTAAGTTAAAATTTTCCCTTTGGGCAGATAGGACTAGAAGCAAGGAGTCAATTGGTACATCTCCTTATCACTTAGTCTATGGACAAGATATTTTTTTTCCCACTAATCTGAAATTGCAAACTTTACATTTTATAAAATACTATATTGGGACTGATAATAAACTTGAAACCAGATTAACACAATTAATGCATCTTGATGAGAAGAGAGAGGAAGCCATGCTTCATTTCAGCAAACATAAAGACAATCAAAATGTGGTTTGATAAATGGTCCAAAATTAAGGCCTTCAAAGCTTCAGATTTAGTTTTTTTGTGGGATAAAAGGCATGATAAAAGAGGAGAACATGAAAAATTTGATTGCATGTGGCTAGGACCTTATCTAACATTTGAAGTCCTAGGTGAAAATAGTTTCAGATTAAAAACCTTTGATGGAAAGGATTTGACCTTACCCATAAATGGCCTTCATTTAAAGCATTATTTTTAGGCCTAATGGTAGATTCATTGTATTATATGTACACTAATTAGCTTTCTTGATTGTTTGTCTTGTCAGTTGTATTTCCTATTTATTTTATTTTCTTTGATTTCATAAGTTTTTAGTGTGTCAAGGTTTTCCAGTTTTGGATTTTATTGTAAGAGTAAGAGGTCATCCTATGTGTATATTGATGCGTTGTCATTAAGCACATCATTAATTCTCAATAAATTTGTCAATCCAGGGTAGTGTACAAGGCTATCTGTGAAAGGAGTGAACAGGGCTATAATTTAAGGTCAATTGGGAGCAACAAGTCTTATTGGTGGAACTTATTATGTGGGGGTTTTTAGGTCTCTTCTACCTCTAAATTGCATAAATTGAAATTTAATCTAATTGCAAGAATGAATACTAATTGTTGATTACATAAATGAAACCTTAGTTACAATTGCAAGAATGAAATTTGATTAAATTGTAGAATTAAAACCCTAGTTATAGTTGCAGAACTGGAAACCTAATGAAAGTCTATTTACTCTTGCAATAATGAAAACTAAAATTAATTCCTGTCAATACTCTGTAATAGAAGGTTATCAATAATTTGTGCAGGGGTTGACAAAAAAAACAATAATGCAAGAAAATTGCAAAAAACTATAAATTGCTGGAAATGAAAATTGCAGTAAATTGGAAAGTTGTTGGAAAGCAAAAATACTAATCATATCTACTTCTAATTACATCACAAAATTATCTTGAATAGAAAATAAATTATTAGGACTGAAATGGATGTTAACTACTACAAAATAATGAAATTGACAAGTTTCACAGCTTATTCTACTACAACAAAATTAGAACAAAACATGTCTGTTAGTCCTCCTCCTAGGTTTGGAAGTGGCCAGCCTCCTTTTTCAAAATAAATTATGAGTTCATCTCTCTCTAAATCTTACTCACACTCAAAACAACAAAATTAATAGAAAAACTTGTACTTTATTGATTCAGAACATGATTACAAATCTACTGCTAAAACTTGTTACAGAACTGTAACAGTCTCAGTTTTCTCGCTTATTCTCTATCTATATTTTATCTACTACTATTTCTACTATTATTATTATTAGATCAACCTAGATGGGAGCTATCTTTTATATATGCCTAAAATATAATTACAATAGAAAATATACTCTGCAAATCAATTCTTGTTATTCTACAGTATTCCCTGGGTTTATCCTAGAAGAGGATCTTTTCCATAAATTATGGCTTTGGACGGCAAGGACGATAAATTTAGATGGGAGATATTTTCCTTTAACCTCATCAGCCTTCTTTCCCTTTTTCCATCATCAGAAATCAGGCAACAAGTCAAAAAGTGTTTTCTATTCTCAATCCGGAGCTAAGTGGCTCAATCCGAAGATATTCGCTCAATTCGAAGAGACTGTATTTCTCAATACGAAGATATTCAGAATGACTAACTATGTACTCTTCAATTGATTTCAGATGCATTTCTTAGGTGGATTAGTCCTCAGGATCATATTACAATAGCCTTCATTCATCTTCATGTGTGAATTCCATGCCTTGTCATTCATTGGTAGTTGGCTGGAATTTACACAGGAAAACTAGTTTCTGCTGCACAGTAACAATTATTTGCACTATTTGCTAAATTCAAAGAAATTAATGCTTGAGAAACATCAAAATAAGAATAGTAAAGTTTTTTTATCATCCTAAGCATATCCCTTATGTAACATGTCATGGCAAAGTGACATAAAACTACACAAAAACTGTAAAAATCAACATATAATATTCCAAACACATCAATCATGCAAACAATTAATAAATAGTATATTAGATCAACTTAACTAGTATATAAAGTAAATCATAAAGTTTTAGGCAAGTTTTAGTTGTTCAAAACATGCTATGATGGAGGTATTTCCAGGCCTCATCATTTTCCCCCCAACTTATATTAATGCATGTCCTCATGCATTTTGTTGGGCTATAGAATCACAAATATTCATATTCAAGTTCCATGATCTGTAGAACAACTTTTTGTCTATATAGTATCCTCTGTTCTCTTGAAGGTTTCTAAGCCAATTTTCAAACTGCTCATCTGGTTGAGGATCCTCTTCAAAATAGTAGGGAACTGGAGTAATGATGGTTGGAGGCCTAAATCTGAGACCTACCCAGTTATGCTGCATAATTTCAATAAGTTGTATCACCCCTTCTGCTCTTCTTCTAGACCATTCCATATTAATGGGGGAGATAGGCTCATTTTTTTGTAAATACATGGAAATTTTTGCCCATCTATTTCTGCAATGTGATAATGCTGGAATAAAATTGTCGTTATAGAAATTCTAGAATTTAGTTACACAGTCCCTAAAATTTCTCAAATACATCCTTTTGATATCATCCATGTTTATCATGAGAAAATTATGTCTAGTGATAATTGGATTATTTGGATGAATTTCTCTGACTAACAATTCAACTCTTAATTCAATTTATTTATTTTGTCTTTTTTCTTGGTCCCAGTAAAACTGATTTTGTAAGGTAGACATGAAAGCTATCAATTGCACATCTCCTATGCAAATTTGGGGGTGGAAATCTACATCCTCTGGAATGAAAAAGTTGTGCAAAAATAACTCACATAGCAAGTTTTTTTGCTCTATAGGACTGTTGAAGTAAGCTTCCAAAAACTCTTTAGCTTTTTCCAGTTTATAGGGGAGACCTGAGCTAATTTTCATAACCTGCCATCTTAGATATATCTCCTTCAGAATGAGACTATACAACCTGGCAGGTCTTATGAATTTAACCATAAATTTAGTAATTTGACATAGGTCAGTTACTTTTTCATTCAATGCACTGATTTATGTGTCCTTTGTCTCTAGATGTTTTTCTACCAATTTTAATTTCTCAACCTGTGTGACAAGATTTTTATATTTGATCATCTAGTTAGCAATGTCTATATTATATTGCTCCAGGGATACAGTATTGGGTGGTCTAATTACAGGTTGAAACTTAGGCAACAGTTCCACCTGTACCCCTTTTTCTGCCACTTCTACTGGTTGGACATCTGATAGCAATTCTACTTGTATCCATTTTTTTGCTACTTCCACTGGTTGGACATTTGACAAAAATTCTACTTGTATCCCTACTTCTACAAAAATCTTGTTTAGAGGAACACTTGATTAGTTACATTTTTCTATTCAAAATTCTCCTGTGCTGGTGTTTCTTGCAGACATAACTACTGTGACTCTCCATAGATATACTTTTCTGGGATCTTGATCGATTCTAGAGCATCTCTATATTGATAAGGTGTTGCTTCGAAATGGAAGGGCACTACTTCAGAATGATCTCTTGTGTTTTCATCCAAAGATGCCTCTATCAAGGGGGAAGAATTATCTACCCTAGATAATCCAAGCAGTAATTGAGCCAACTCTTCCTCATTATTTGCTATAGTTGACTATTTTTCAAATTGTAACAGTCTGCTCTTTAGTTCCTCCACTTCCTGCTGCAACTCTACAATTCTTTTTTCATGTTTTTCAATGATATTTTCCTTCTCCTCAACCCATATGGTTTGTGTTTTAATCACACTCTTGGCTGCTCCCAACTATTCTACAATGTCCACCTCCTCTTCTTCAATCTGATACAGAAAAATTATCTATAGTTCGTTGCTCAACCATTATCTCACTTTCTATTTCAATTGTTCGGTCCTGTTTAGAAGGTTCCATAAGGTTATCTATGATTGCATCCAATTTTGCATCAATTTCAAAATTGTCTTGTCCAGACTCTTCCTCAACCAACTGTTCAAGAAATTATGAAAAATCCTCCAAGGTGGTATTTACAGTGGTTGGTTGTATTTATGTGACATCAGGACTACCTTGGTTGTTTTCCTCTTCAATCGTCTATTTTTATGTTTCTTTCAGGTGGAGTCTTGTAGACCTCCTAGTTCCTGGTGTATACTTTCTCTTCTTACTTTGTTTTCTTGTGTCAACAAGGGTTGTAGGAATTGTATCAGGTTCTGGTGGAATTTCCTCTACTTCCACTTTTGTCTCTTCTCCAGTTTTGTTGGGAACTTCACTCTTCTATTCGTTCAGATCAACAATATTCTCATAAAATGGACCCTCTTTTGTTTTCCTTTTCTATTTCCAGTTCCAGATCCTCTATTAGTTTGTGGTTGAAGGTTTTGGGGAAACGTACTCTATTACTTTTACAGTAATATCTATAACAACATATGTTTCCTCCTCTGCAACAACATCTATTTCCTCCTCTATAGTAGCATATGTGTCTTCTTCCTCATCCTCTTTTTTGAAGACTACATCAGTCAGAGCAGAGTAAAACCTATCAAAGCTTCTTAGATTTTCTCTGAAATGATTCTTATAGACCAATTTTATAAGACCATGGTGGCGAGGTCTCCCTTTTCCCTCCTGATAGCATTTTGCCATGTTTTACAGCTCCTGGTGCAAATATAGGGGAATATTTACCCTAACCTCAGGTTGTTGCCTACCATGTCTAATGTGGTTCAAAATTGTAAAATGATGCCCTGATAAAACTACATACTGCCCTTCATAGGTTAAAAAATTTATTACCCATGTGGCTACTTCATCCCAGGGTTTTTGCAAGTTGTTCCTCTTTACACCCTTACACATGTTGTTATTTATCAAGTATTCTAGTTCTTTATCATCTTCTTCCTGAAATTGACTAACTATGTTTGTTAGTGTATTCTTGCCAGTTCTAGAAATTTGAAGACCCTCTAATGGAAGTTTAGTAATTTGACTAAGAACTTTAGGGGTTACCTCAATTATCATGTCATTGATGTGCACCTTGTTGTTTCTAAATGTGTGGGCAAATTTGGCAGCCAAATCTTCAAAGCTTCCATCGAATTTGTCTAAAAATGGCATAAACCCTCCATCTTCAAAAATTTGCAACACTTTTGGAATCTCTCGAAGGATGGTAGTATCTGTTGGTTCCATTTTTATCTTTCATCCCATTTTTTTGTTCTTGTTGTGCTAAAAATATTGCTCACCTCTACTGCTATAATCGTTCGCTAGGTCACTGGTTTCTGGTTTCTATAAAATTACAAGGTTTTCTCTTTGGATTTGCAATGTTCTATTCTTCTTTGAAAATAAATTCTTGTAATCATGTTGCATCAGTGATTACATATTTGGAATGAAGAGTGGCATGCTTCCCTATTTTTGACTTGGACACCTATCCATCAATCATTGGATAAACATCCTTGCCATCAAATCTCCTTAGCTCATCCGATCTGCACATGATTTTCCCACATGCGTGGTTATCATCAATGAACGGTGGTGGCACATTATTAGTTATTTTACCTATGATTTTGTACTTCCTCGAGATGAGACAAATATCACCGTGAACTAGCTGACATGTGTCAATGATCACATGGAGTCAAAAATTTTGTTGATCGTGTCTTTTCTCCCTCCTTAAATGCCACGTGGAATCATAACATTAAGTGCTCATTCTGAAGATTAAATTTCATTCTGAAGATAATTTTTATTCTGAAGACAAAGTTTCACTCCTAAGATAAAGCAGGACTTGTCATTTCAAAGACAGTTTTCAATCCGAAGACAAGGTTGGACTTGTCATTCCGAAGACAATTTTCAATCCAAAGACAAGGCTTGACTTGTCATTCCGAAGACAATTTTCAATCTGAAGACAACGTTGTACTTGTCATTTTGAAGACAATTTTCAATCCGAAGACAAGGTTGGACTTGTCATTCCAAAAAAAAAATTTAATTCGAAGACAAAGCTTCATTCTGAAGATACAATGCAACAATCATTCCGTAGATACAATTCAACAGTCATTCTAAAGATACAGTAGAAACCAACATTCTTCTTTTAAAATATGTTTTGCTTATGCCAAATCTAATGAACACTTTTATACTAATAGTTAATTGTCATATACTATATATCAAATATTTACAATGAGAAAAGTGCAAGAAACATATACCTAGTTAAAACAAGTTAATGCAAGTTTTTGAAAGATGATTGCTTTTGTTGATGCTCTGCTGAGGCTTACTGCAATACATCAAAAACAAATGTAGTTGGTGACTTTGTACAATGGTGACTCAAAATTTTTCAAGGTTATGCATGCCAAAAATTTGATTTTCATGCATACCAACTCAGTAGTGCCTTAGAAAAAGGTTTTCACTGCTGAGTTATTCATTTTTCTCTCTTTTTTTTTCTTCTTTTTTTTTTACCTCTCCTTTTCTCTCTTTTTTTTATTTTTTTTTTTTATTATGATTATGCCCATGAAGGAATTCACAACCAAAATTTATTCATATTTTTGTTTTCTAATTTTTTTGATTTGTTTTTTTGTATTTTTCTGTTTTCTTGAAATCCATGATTATGCTCAATCTGTGGCAATTGTGGTGGAAGAGGGAATTTATTCTACCTATTGTGCATCCAAGCTATCAAGTTATTACAAGAAATACTCCTTAGTCAGAGGTTTATGGTACACTCGAAAGCGATGTCCATTCACTACCAACTTTCTCCATGAATCATCAATGGGAGAGAGGCGAGATGCTCCATTGTCAAATACTTCTTCAATATGGTATGGTCTAAGCCATATAGTCCTTAGTTTTCTAAGGAAGTCCACATAGCAAGAATCAAACAGCAAAGCCCAATATCCTTGCTAAAATTTTATCTGTTGCAGGTGGCGATCATGCCAGAACTTCCTCTACTCCTGAATTACTTCAGTTTGGTGCAGAGCATCCAACCGAAGTTCATCCAATGCATTCAGCTACAGAATCCTTTCCGCATATGCCTATGACAATTCAACTCCAATTTCCAATGTTGTGTACAATGTTAGTAGGTAAAATTCAATAGGTAGGAGGGGATTTTTACCAAAAACCAGTTCATAAGGTGTGAATCCAGTAGTGGATTTTCAAGTAGTATTGTAATACCAAACTACTTCAGGTAATTTATCTAGCCAGTTTCTCCTATGAACAACTACTATTTTCATCAAGATCCATTCCAATTCTCTATTTGTTACCTCAACTTGGCCATTTTATTATGGGTGGTAAGGTGATGATTTCCTATGTTTGATTTCATACAACTCTGTAAAAGCCTCAATAACTTTATATGCAAATTGGGGTCCTTGGTCTGTGGTGATAGATCGTGGAGCTCCAAATCTCTAAAAAAGTTGGTTATACAAGAAATCAGTGACCTCTTCACGAGCATGTTTGAAAGAATGCACCTCTACCCACTTTGTCAGGTAATCAGTGCATACCAAAATATGCACCTTTCATTGAGAAGGTGGATCAATAGGTCCCACAAAATCAAGCCCCCACCTCTCAAATGGTTCTAAAACCACTTGAGTCTGTAGTGGCATTTCATTTGTGTGAGTGGATTTCCCTATTCTTTGGCATGCATTACAATGCCTAATGTACTTTTTCACATCCTTGTGAAGAGATGACCAATAATATTCTGTTCCTAAAATTTTCCTAATTGTGCTTTTTATAGAATAGTGTCCATCGGAGGGTTCATCATGACAAGCCCTAAGGATATCATATACCTCATCCTTTCGGATGCACCTACATAAGACATGGTCAGGACTACTCAGAATACAAATTCTTGGAGCGTGATGAGCCACCTACTAACTCGTACTTGTATTACTAACTGACGATAGTCACCTAAAAAAGGTTAGGGGACTTGTGAAGATCACCAATTAAGATGGCATAAATTATAATGTTTATTGTTATAAATTAAAATAGTAGATTAAAAGTTAATATTGTTTGTATAATATATGGTTATTTATTGAAGTGTGATGTATAACTTTAGTCCATATGTTATATGAAACTATATTCATAAAGGATGTTGTTTAAAAAATATATGGTTATCCAACCATAATTACTTAAATTGTAATACTACAATAAATAACAGTGACAATATTCTATTTTATATGAGAAATTCAAACTTATCTTTAAAGTTTCATTCTAATTAAACAATTAAATTATAAAAGGTGAAATGCAATGCTTGTATCTTAAGAAAAGTACTTTTATTCTATATTTTTTGAATTCAAAAATAATTTTACTATTTGAAAAGATTATACTAAAATTCATAATCCAACTTCCATCCAAATCATGTCCATCAAATGAAGGGTATTACAGCTCATATAATAAAAAATAAATAAAAATAATTCAATAGATTAGAATATACTTTCATTTCGTATATGATATTGAATATACTGATTGATATATTATATTAGTTATCTTTAAAATACAATATTGTGTAGGAATATTTAAAAGTAACTGCAACTTTATGATGTTAGAGAATATACTTATTTGGGCGAGGTCATTATTCCTTAGTTGAATAAATAGTAAACATTTAAATATTAAAATATTAAAATAATTAACTTTTAAAATATATATAATAATATATAAATTTAAATATTAATAAAATAAACTTTGAAGTATATACCATTCTATATAAGACATAAGGAAGCAGAAAGGAAGAAGAGCTATGTTTCATCAATTCTTTTCTTTGTTTGGAAGTAAAATGTGGGGGAACTTTCCCTGTGACCAAATAGTTGGCTATATCTGCAAACCAAGGTGATTGGAAAGATATAGCAAATAATTTTTCATCAAGAAAAGTGTCCTCCACTAATTCCCCTTCCTCTGTGTTTTGCAACTTGGACAAAAAATCTGCTACAACATTAGCTTTTCCTGGTTTATTGATTATTGTGATATCAAATTCCTACAACAACAGTAACCAACGAATAATCCTTGCACTCACCATAGGCTTATTCATCAAATATTTAATGGATGTGTGATCTGTATGAATGAATATTTGATAACCTATGATGTAATGCCTGAATTTATTGATGGCATAGATTACTGCCAAGAATTCTTTCTCAGTTGTATAATTTTTTTCAGCTCCTGTCAAGTTCTTGCTAATGTAGTAGATAGCATAGTGTTCACCATTGTTAATTTGTCCCAATGCTACTCCAATTGTAGTATTGGAAGCTTCATTCTGTATGTGGAATGGTAATGTCCAGTTAGGTCCTCTTAACATAGGTAGAGTTACTAATTTTTCTTTCAAAGCTTTAAATGATTCCTGACACTTTGCAGTCCAGGAGAATTCATAATCTTTAGTCAATAGGGCAAACATGGGATGGCCTATTGTGCTAAAGCTGGGAATAAACCTACGATAAAAACCAATGTGTCCTAGGAAGCAATTGACATCAGTCTGAGTTTTAGGAGGGAGAAGGTTCTTGATAATCTCCACCTTCTTTGGATCAACTTGGATCCCTTGAGGAGATATGTGATGACCAAGAACTATTCCTTAATCCATCATCATAAAACATTTGTCTGGATTTAAGGATAATTGGTATGTTTCACAGTGAGTTAAAACTTTATCAAAGTGTTCCAATGTAAAGTCAAAATTCTGTCCACAAACTATGAAATCATCCATGTATATTTCAACATTGTTGGTAGTCAGATCAGAAAATATGGCTAGCACTGCTCGCTGAAATGTTGTTGGGGCATTACACAAACCAAAAGGTAAGACCCTATAGGCAAATTTTCCCCATGGACAGGTAAAGGTTGTTTTCTCTTGATCTTTACGTGCAACCTGAATTTGATTATATCCACTAAATCCATCAAGAAAAAAAAAAAATTCCAACAAGAGTATCTAACACCTGATCTATGAATGACAATGGAAAATGATCTTTGTATGTAATTTTTTTTAGTTCTCTATAGTCTATACATACTCTCATTTTTCCATTTTTCTTAGGCACTATAACCAATGGAGAGACCCACCGACTATTAGAAATTGGGTAAATGAATCCTACTTCCAGAAGTTTTTCAATTTCTTCTTTCACAATATCCCTTAAGGCAGGATTCAGTATTCTCTGAGGCTATCTTATAGGCTTGAAATATTCAGTATAAATTCTATGAGTACATACATTAGGGTGAATCCCTGACATATCTTTGTAATCCCAAGCAAAAGCATGGATATGCTTCTGCAAAATAGCTATCAATTTTTCTTCCTCTTCCCTAGTAAGCTAGCTATTTATGTTCAAAAATTTTCCTGGCTGGACTTCTATTTGTTTTGTATTTGGAAGGACTAAATTTACTTCTTCATAATTTTTGACTAGGGAATTAAGAGGAAAATGATGATATGGGAGGACATAAGAAGTTTCTTTCTCATTGATTTCTAATGGAAGCATATCCTGTATGGAACAATGAGAAGGGAAGATCAAGTGATGGTGCCACCCATGTGGTAGTGAAACATATGTTTCTTGTGATGGTATAGATGGACTTTATTCAGAACTTTGACCTTCTTCTCTCACTAGCAATTGATTGATATTGATTGCTTCCTCTTCTAACCCTTGTTCATGTAGAACATTCATTAGGACTATTTCATTTTTTGAAATTTCTGTGTCATGGAGGTCTTCTGTGTGTTCCCTTACTACCAAGGTGGCTAGTGTGGAAATAACCTCTTCTGGTTCTTCATATGAGTTAGGAAACCATAAATGACCTATGAAATTGCTTAAAGGTCTTGTAGGAGGATATAGAGAAATCTGTTTTAGGTCAATACCATTTGAAATTATCATTTTTCCATATTTGCAGTCTATAAAGGCTACTGCAGTTGCAATCCAAGGTCTTCCTAGGATAATGGAATAGCTATGTGCTGATTTTCTTGGCTATAAAACCAAAAAAATTGTAGGGTATTCCCAAGAAGAAACTTCTATAGGGACATATTCAATGATACCTTCAGGTTTTGCAACTTACCTATCAGTCATTTCTAAAATTGTGAATGTGGGGCTGAGATGTTTGAGCTATAATTGTTCCATTGTATCCTTGGTCATGATATTTATTGCAACTCCTAGATCAACTAAGAAGTTTGATATTGGTACTGAGCTTATGATCACTATGATAATTGGACTTCCTGGGTCACTATACTTTGGAGGTACTAGTTTTCCTGACAAGAGATCAGCTATCTTTCCTTCAACATGAACAGTTTTAGGAAATGCTTTCTTTTTTCTTCCTACTCTTCTATTGCACAAATATCGGATAGTTATTTTAATCACAGGTATATCCTTAATGGCTTGCAATAAGGGTAGTGATATGGTTAATTTTCTGAGTTCTTTCACTAACTCTGATTTAGAATTTTCTGTTGTAGTTTTAAGTCTCTCAGGGTATGGAATTATCCCTTATGAAGGTAATTGTTCTGCTTGTGGTTTTGTTTTTTCTTCTTTTTTTTCTGTTGTTGGTTTTAATTTGCTTGGTTCAATAGGTTATTGAATTTCATCTTCTTTCACTTAAATTATAACAAGTTCAGGTAAAACTTTCCTTGAACGTAGTTGTATGTTGCTACAATCCAGAATTTGCATATTTGAATTTCCTTTAGAATTAGCCATATGGGCAGGAGCTTCCTGCCTTATGTTATTTGGATTTATTACAGGTTGAGCTGGTAATTGAGTTTGTTTCACCTGTTGCATTTGTTGATTTGGTTTTCCTTGAATTTTTTTTATTTGGTGTAGGCAACAAATTCTGATTTTGACCTTGATTTCTTTGCTGCCTTGGATAGGACTGGTATTGTTGACCCCACTGTTGTTGATTTTGCATCCAAGATGGATTACTTTGATTTCAATTCCATGGTGGGTTATTTTGATTCCATGATGGGTTATTCTGGTTTTGATTCCAGGATGGATTATTCCAACCTGTCTGTGGCTATTCTTGAGAATTTATCCATTAAGAATAATTCCAAGGACTTTGGGGTGGTTCTGATTGTCCCCAAGACATGTTTCCATGGTTATTTCCCCAATTTGTAGGAAAACGAGGGGTATTTTGATACTTTTGAAAGTTTCCCCCTTGTCTTGGTCCCACATAATTGAGTTCTAGAGTTTCTAGGATAGTTTTTAGTTGTGGTAGCAGATGACATTTGTCAGTCAAATTTCCTTTTGAGCAAATACTACAAATGGCTGAAATGGATGTTTTGTTTAGAGGACATTCCTGTAAGGCATGTTTATTCCTGCATCTTGGGAAATAAATTGCTAAAGTTTCTATGGTTTTTGCTTTAGTAGACATTTATCCCAGAACTGTGTTTAATTGTATCAATATATCAGTCTTAAAATTTGCAAGTTCCTCTATTATTTCCTTCACATCAGTGCTATTTGTACTCTTTTTCTTTATTTTTTGCCTAGTGCGAGAGTAATTTTTGCAAAGATCCATAATCTCATCCATATTACAAGTACTTACATCCCCATTTCCCATAAAATCTAATACCTTTCTGGATTCATCTTGTAATCCTCTTAGAAAAATGGTTTTGCACAATTCTGGTTCTCCTAGTACACATCCTCTTTGAACAAACACAAATTTATCAAAGTAATATTCTAATGTTTCATCATCTTCTTTTTTAATTATAAACAACTCATATTTCCTATTCCTTACTCGAAAATACTCTTGATACTTGTCTAAAAACACAGTCTCCATTTGATCCCAGGTTTGGATGGAATCTAGCTATAAGCTCATGAACTAGCGTAATGCTGAGTCCTTGAGTGTTGAAGGAAAAACCTTGATTTTCTTATTATCTTTTATATAGTCATAGGTTTGACACACTACTTTGAATTCAAATAGGAACTAATCAGGATCTTTAGATGCAACACCCTGGAAGGTTGGAAGAACTGAAGGTGAGATTATTTTCATGGGAGAGTTCTATGTGGGATTCAGAATAATAGGATATTCAAATGTTCTAGGAGGTTGGAGCACATCCTGATCATCTTGATCATTTTCATTATCGACACGACTATGCTGGTCATCCCCATATGGATTGCCTCTTTCTGCCATAATTTCTTGTTCTTCAAAAATAGTTAAACCTATCCAAATTTCTTTCTCAAAAGGTCCAAAACCTTCTATTGATAATGATTCTGGTAAATTTTCTTGCTCAGGAGATTCTGATGATGATGAATCTGGTGGTTTTTGTTTTAGTTTTTTTGGTAGTTCAAACATAGGTGATTCACCCCTTGGGTGTGAAGAACTTCTTAATGGAATAATCTAGGGATATTTTTGGATAATTTTGCCTTCTTCATCCCTAGACCTACTCATTCATACCTACTCCTTAACGACATAAATTATAAGTCAATAATTGTTACTTAACCAACTGTTATATTCAGATTCTACCCTAAATTTTCACAACTTAGTCTAATTAACAACTATTGAATTGTTGACACCTTCTAACAACACTCTCCATGAAAATGGTACCAAAATGATGCACTATAGTTAAGCACATCATTAATTCTCAATAAATTTGTCAATCCAAGGTAGTGTACAAGGCTATCTACGAAAGGAGTGAACAGGGCTATAATTTAAGGTCAATTGGGAGCAACAAGTCTTATTGGTGGAACTAATTATGTGGGGGTTTTTAGGTATCTTCTACCTCTAAATTGCATAAATTGAACTTTAATATAATTGCAAGAATGAAGACTAATTGCTGATTATAGAAATGAAACATTAGTTATAGTTGTAAGAATGAAATCTGATTAAATTGTAGAATTAAAACCTAATTACAGTTGCAGAATTGGAAACCTAATTATAGTTACAAAATGAAAGTCTATTTACTCTTGCAATAATGAAAACTAAAATTAAGTCCTGTCAATACTCTGTAATAGAAGGTTGTCAATCTTCTCTACAAGGGTTGACAAAAAAAACAATAATGCAGGAAAATTGCAGAAAACTATAAATTGCTGGAAATGGAAATTGTAGTAAATTGAAAAGTTGTTGGAAAGAAAAAAGACTAATCAGATATACTCCTAATCACATCACAAAATTATCTTGAACAGAAAATAAATGATTAGTACTGAAATGATGTTAACTACTACAAAATAATGAAATTGACAAGTTTCATAGCTTATTCTGCTGTAGCAAAATCAGAACAAAACCTGTTTGTTAGTCCTCCTCCTAGGTCTGGAAGTGGCCAACCTCCTTTTTCAGAAGAAGGTATGAGTTCCTCTCTCTCTAAATCTTACTCACACTCAAACATAACAAAATGAATAGAAAAACTTATACTTTATTGATTCAGAATATGATTACAAATCTGCTGCTAAAACTTGTTACAGAACTGTAACAGTCTCAGTTTTCTTACTTATTATCTATCTATATTTTCTCTACTACTATTTCTACTATTATTATTAATAGCTCAACCTGGAAGGGAGTTATCTTTTATAGATGCCTAAAATATAATTACAACAGAAAATATACTCTACAAATCAATTCATGTTATTCTGCAGTATTCCCTGGGTTTATCCTATAAGAGGATCTTTTCCATAAATTGTGGCTTTGGATGACAAGGATGGCAAATTTATATGGGAGATATTTTCCTTTAACCTCCTCGGCATTATTTCCATTTTTCCACCATCAAAAATCATTCAATAGGTCAAAAAGTGCTTTATGTTCTCAATATGGAGCTAATTGGCTCAATCCGAAGATATTCGCTCAATCTGAAGAGACTGTATTTCTCAATTTGAAGATATTTGAAATGACTAACTATGTACTCTTCAATTTATTTCAGCTACATTTCTCAGGTGGATTATTCCTTAGGATTAGATTGCAATAGCCTTCATTTCTCTTCATGTGTGAATTCCATGCCTTGCCATTCATTGGTAGTTGGCTGGAATTTACATAGGAAAACTAGTTTCTATTGCACAGTAACAGTTCTTTGCACTATTTTCTAAATTTAAAGAAATTAATGCTTTAGAAACATCAAAATAAGAATAGTAAAGTGTTTTTATCAACCTAAGCATATCCCTTATGTAACAGGTCATGGAAAACTGACAAAGCTACACAAAAACTGTAAAAACTAGCATATAATATTCCAAACACATCAATCATGCAAACAATTAATACACAACATATTATATCAACTTAACTAGTATATAAAGTAAATAATAGAGTTTTAGAAAAGTTTTAGTTGTTCAAAACATGCTATGATGGAGGTATTTTTAGGCCTCATCATATATGAATTTCAACCAAGACTAAAAGGATGTGAAACATTGGAATCATATGGCAAAAGGGCTTGAAAATGTGAATATTGTTTGTAGCTCATGAAGCATGAAGTCTTTGATTTTTGCATATCATCCACCCATGTCTCAAGGGCACATTATTATCACATAAACATCATGACCAATCCACCTCCATATGCTAAACCCAAACACTGAAAGTGAAGTCCAATTATCTTAGGATCAAAGGCACAAATAACACTAAGAAGATCTTAGGTTTGGAAACTGTTGCCGAAGTTGTCGTGGGTCTATCACATTTCTGTCCATGTCCAACATCTTGGGTAAAATAATATGAAACCATACTTGGATGGGGATGTGAGGCAAAAATATAATTCTGGTCTATCTTGCCCTGCACATAGTCCATGAATAGTGGTTTTTACCACTACAATATTTATGCTCATAAAATAGTGGTTATCACCACTAGCATGATTTACAAATTAGAGTAGTAAGGATAGGGTCAAATTCTCATCATACCTTGGTTGAGAATATGATTCCCCAAAAATCTAAACTGAATTGTAAGGATCGTACTACTTGTCCCTCAAAAGGATGGGTAGTCATCCCCAAAATTCTTTAAGAAAAAAAAATATAGACCAAAGCCAAGAAAAGAATACTGGACTATGGGGTTAACCTCCATCGGGGCTATAGACGCTTGAATGGTAGTGGAGTACACTCATGCCTGGTGACATGACTCCCGCAAGGTTGAGATTTATGTCCACCATGAGGATAGATTAGTCTGATGACCTCATCCATAACCGGTTTAATTATTTTGGTCAAATATGAGAGCAGTAAAGGATAGGGTTATATTCTCATCACACCTTGGTTGAGAATATGATTCCCCAAAGCTCTAAGGTCCACTTGCACACACTGACCCTTGATGATGACGACTCATAACCAAGCTCTAGATCTGGTCAATGAATTCATCGCACACACATTTGATCCTAATATGGTTAGACATTTTTGAGGTGTTTGCCCAAGCCACCATAGAATGTGCTACCCATGCTATAAAATTTTTACCCTCAAAGCTCTCCATATTCATTGCGATAATTCTAGTCAAGTAAAATTGGTGATGCAATGCGAAAAAGTTACAAACAATAAGGTGTGGAGTACTTCACACACACAGAGTTAATATTGCATGATTCTAATATTTTGTTGTTCTTATGAGTCTATTGACATTATTTATGCATTTGCTGATGCTTGCTGCTTCCTGGTTTGGAGTGTGTTTTCAGATTTTCTTTTGTAGTTCTCACCAAAATGCTCAGGAGCATTTCCAAAAAGAGTCACCATTTTGTTGTGGAGTTTCCACAACCACCCCAAGCTTCTTGGGGACCCACTTGTCATGTTTTGGTATTAAATGTTTTTGGTTTTCTTTGCCTTGTAAGAATAGTGATGTTTGACCGTTTATGTTAATGATTTTAATTGCTTTAGTTATTTGATATTTAATGATTAATTAATCTAGGCATTAATGCTTAGATTAATTAAAATCCATTTTGATAAATAGATTTTAATGTTCTTCATACTATCTAAGGTGATGGAATGTGTTTAATAAAGCAAGGCCTGACCAAAACATTACCTAAAACAAGAAGAGGATACAAAAGGTACAAAGAAATTGTGATAGAAAATAATATGCTATTATCTACCTAATATAATTACATTAATTATATTATGTATATAATAGTAATATTATTATGATGTTCTAAAATGTTATTATTATAATAATATTATTATATTGTATATAATAATATTATTATAATATACTTTACAAAGGATGTGATAATAATATGTTTGACCATGTTATGTTTGATTGCAGGAGAAAGCGATGGCGGCTATTCAAAATGATCAAAGGCAAGGGTAGCTATTCCAAAATTTTGAGGCTACATAATGTTGGCAAAAGAGGAAGCGGTCCAAAGATAGCGTTAGGATTTCAGGAGGACAACACATAAGGCACCGGATTTGACAGTGAAATGGTTGAAACCAAAGGCATGCCATCAAACAAGCCAACAAAGAAACATTATTAGGGCAACCCATAACCCTAATTGATGGAGATAAAGGTCTACCTCGAGAGCATGGAAAGATTTTCATTGGTATTATGCAGCATGAGTGCGAGAGCAAGGAGCTCGACAGCCATGGTGAAGGGTTGATAGTGCCATGGCTTGGCTGGGGCCGACGGGAAAGCTGGTCATGTGGGGGAAGGGTTGATAGTGCCATGGCTGCATCGATGGCAGCCCCTTGATGTGGTGTTGACAACGCCATGGTTGCGATCAAATGCAACACCATGGTGACGTTGTTTTGATAGCGCCATGGCTGTGTTGATCATAGCACCACGACGTGGTGTTGATAGTGCCATGGCTACGTCAATGGTGTGATGGCCTCACTAGGTTATATGGAAACCAAAGTGCCCAAGATGGGGGACATCATCCCAATCCTTGGGCACATTTGGTATGGCTTCGAAGAGATACCATCGGGCCTTGGTTTCCAAGAGCACAGTTAAAATCTCGTTGAATGAGATTGGCCTGCCTTATTTTAATGTGAATGTTGTTTGATTATATTCAATGTTTTAAAGGAGACCTAAAATCATAGGGGTTATAAGGTATAGTTAAATGTTTTTTATTATTCATTTTGATGGGTGCAAAGGGGTGTTCTTGGGTAGAATGCCTATGTGATAAGAGAAAGGGGTGTTTAGAAGTGTTATTTTATTGTATTAAATCACATAAAATGATGATGGATTATTTTATTATATCCATTTATTATTTTAATTGTGAAAGAAGTTGAAGTGAAAGGACTTCTAAGCATTATTTATACCTTGCTATCCTACCTGTTTAGGGGGGGCTGGAAATGATGTAACATTCCGAAAAGCAATAAGAAAGAGCATTTTTCAGATTTTGAGAGGGTAGCAAACTTTTGTGAGCAAAATCAAAAGGAGGGTTTCTAATAATAAAACTAACATTTTTAGTGTCTTATCATTTCTGCATTTTAGTGACTTCTAGCCATTGTCTTATGCCATGAAATGGGTTGCAATAGGCAAAGGTCAAGATGATGCAGTTTCTCTATTATTTCCTTTGAGTCTTGCACTTGATTTAATGGTATTGTGCTTATGTTGCAGGTCCATTAATTCAGGTTGTTTTATGATTACCTCATAACTTGGGATTTTGCAGGGAGGAGCTTGCTAAACTAATTCAAAATTTGACTTTTTCAGCTAACCAAATTTTATTTGTTTATTTATTCATTTTTGTTAATTTCATTTTATTTCAAGCATTCAATCATTTCAATTTGGTCCATCCAGAATTTCAGTTTCTTTTATTTCCATTATGGTCCTTTTCCAAAATTTTTGCTAATTTCCTTTTAGTTTCATTTCTATTATGGTCCATTTCCATAATTGTTAAGCTTTCAAGTTATTTCCATTCTGGTCATTTTCCAAAATTTTTGCACCTCCAAAATTCATTAATCTAAGCTTTCAGATAAAACACATGGTTTAGGAGGGATACTAACTTGCTATTTCACATTAAATTAAGATAAGAAATGAAAGCTAATTTTGCTAACATTGCTAATATGCTAACACACTAACTTCTACTAACTACTATTAGGGTAGTGGCATCAACATAAGGAAGATAAAATGAACCCAACTATCTAAAACTTACTTCATCTTAAAGGAACGAACATTAAAATGAGGTGGAAAATTCCACATTTTATCATTTGAAACATTTTAAGTGAAGATAAAATACTCTACTAACAGGGATTCAGGGTAGCATCAATTTAAAAAACCCTAAAAAGAACTGCTTTTATTTTGCATTTGCTTTTAGTTAGATCTTTCAATCATTAAGCATTGTTTAGAACCAGCAAAGGCCCCTTGTTTATGGTCACATGCATCATTGAATTATTTCTAGCATTATTGTAATATTTTAGATATTTTACTAGAACCTTGGAGAAGTTGAATGTTTGTCATTTGGTTTCTTTTCAAGAGAGATTTTTCTGTTCAATACTCTACATGTGGTGGTATTTTGAAATTGGGAAAAATATACACTCAACATATTTGGTGCTAGAAGGAGGGCCTTATTTTATGCTTTGTGATTTAGTTTTTTTTTGCTAATGCTAACGTGGTCAGTTTTGGTTCAACAATATTGTGTTTGCAGGTGCAACATGTTACTCTTGACTAGTTTGTGAGAAACCTTAGTAGAATAGATTTAAGTTTCTCAGGCTGGACCCGCCTAGACGCATTACTACTAGGTCTAAAACCACTAAGGAAACCATTTTTCAAAGTCTTTCTCCCAAACCTAGGAAACCGAGATACAAAATCTAGGGGATCGAAATCCCATCTGAGCCTTCTGATACATTAGGTTTAGAGATGCTTTGCCAAGATTTGGAAAGGCTAGCTCTCAGGCCTATGAATCCGAATACCTTTAGTGGGTGTGCACCCATTAGTTCCACCACAAGAGCTACATCAAGTGTACCCATCTCTGTCATCTCGAGTGTGTCAACTACTTTAGTAGGGTCATTATCTTTGGTTAATATGGCCCAACAATAGTAGCAGCAACAACCAGTTCCCTGGTTTGGTACCCAATGTTCTCCATTAAGTATACCTAGGGATGTCCATGACATACCTAGGCACCTTGAGAGGTCTATCCCTAAGTTTTTCCATGATGGTCCCATTTCAGTTGAAGAGCATGTTCAAATTTACAAGGACCATATGATTAGGCAGGGAGTCAGTCATGAAGACGTCGCTTGTCGACTCTTCCCTAATAGCTTTGATAAAATGGCTCATGAATGGTATAAGAAATTCCTACAGGGTCCATTACATCTTGGGCCCAGTTGGAATCTGCCTTTGTTAATCAATTTAGGTCATTTCTAGATCCTACCATCATGTATAACCAATTCGTATCATGCAAGAGGTATCCTAATGAACCTATCAGAACATTTAATGCCAGATTCCAAAATATTTACACAAATGTGACTTGTCATTTTGCAATAGACGCTACTATGGCATTGCAATTATACCTCGTATCCTTAGACCCGATGACAACCATGTTTACCAGGAGAAATCCTCAAGTTACAATGTTGGCCTTAGCCTATGCTGAAGCCATGACTATTGAGCAACAAATGACACCGCAAGGTGGCACTATGCCTCAATTTCTTGTGTTAGGAAAATATGGCCCTTACAATAAATTTGCCATGATGAATCAAGTTATGACACCTCATATGCCCATGATGAATGCTTTGCCATATCATCAGTCATACCCATTCTCTCCCACGCTTCCACCTTTTTTGACATACCCTAATACTACCATTCCACCCACTCCACAAATGATGGATGCTAATCAGATACCCTTGCCAATATTTGAGGTGAGTAGTACTGAGGCCTCAAATACATATCCCATGGTTATGCCTCTATAGGCCAAGGATCCATGGTGGACCCAAAACACCCAGAGTTAAACCTTAGTGCCTAATCCAAAGGTTGCTAATGTCAAAAATATCAGTGGATCAGGGGTTATCATGTCCCAGCGACAAGGTTCCAATTCTGAGCTAGAAGAGCTCAAGAGAATCATCAAATAGGGCAATGACATCATTCAGTTACAAAAACAAGTTGCAAAATCCCATGCCCAATCGAAACCATGGCCATAGGAGAACAGGACCATATAATATGCAGCCTAACAATGGGTGCGTACCCAATATGGTAGCCAATCAGGTTGATGCGTTAGGGGATTGTGATGAGTCAGAGTCATGTGATGAGGAAATGCATCATTGTTGCCATAGAAAGTCAGATGCTTTGGTGTATGAAGTTATTCATTATTTATAAAATTATGATATGGAGGAAGATATGAATGTGTTAGGAGAGGAAGAGGATGAAGCCTTGGAAGCTCAGGCCGCTAGACATTTTGGGAAAGCCAATCACAAGTATTTTACTAGGAGTTCTAAGGATCCCAAAACATCCTCTACTCCCCCAAACAACCCTTTATTTCCTCTTGATACAAAAGGTGATGTGAATCCACCACCTCCATTTTTGGAAGCACCTAGGACAATGCCAAAAGTGTCAAATCCTGGAACATCCACTTATAACTTGGAAGAAGACATGAAAAGGACCAAGGCCAATATCTCAATGTATGAGGTCTCTCAATTGTTGGGGTAAGGATAAAATTGGGGGGAAGAGATTGAATTCCTCGAGTCAAATTCATGAGGTTAAATCTGTAGAACCCCAAATTGCTATGAGGAAAGAGAAACCAGAGGTACCCCCTTTTCTCATAACCGTTAGGATCACAGACAAGAATTTACACAACTGTTTGATTGATTTTGGTGCCTCGGCCAACATCATGCCTCTTGAGATAAGCCAAAAGCTAGGACTTAAGCCTATTCATTCGAATAATAAGGTGGTCCAATTGGATAGATCTATGGTGGATGTAGTAGGTGTTGTAAAATATGTCCTAGTTCAGATCAACTCAGAGCCTAGGGTCCAACATTACACGAATATCCTTGTGCTAAATATTACTGCCAAGTATGGCATGGTTTTGGGCAGATATTGGAGCAAAAATATCAATGGTTATGTGGTGACTGATTCCTCCCATATGTGGTTGCCATGGAGAGGATTTGCAAACCAAATCCGGGTAGACAGAGAACCCAGACTTAGGGAAATGATTACAGAGTATAATAAACCCAATGAGATTCAGTTTACTAAAACAAAATTAGGGGTTTACAATTTTGACATAGAAGACATAGCCTAAGGGTCCCAAAATGATAATATTTACCATGGTACATCGAAAGAAAATAAGAGGGTGTGGACCCTAAAGTTTGATGGGTCTAAATAAAAACAAGGTGTGGGAGCTGGGGTAGAGCTCACATGTCCTGGTAGTAAGCCTTTGATTGCTGCCTATAGACTACAGTTCCCGACCACCAATAATGTGGTAGAGTATGAAGCCCTAATTTTTGGACTTTAGTTAGCCCTAAGAGAAAAAGTAAAGTGCCTTAAGGCATCGGGAGACTCAGAGTTAGTAGTAAAATAGGTCAAGGAGAAGTATACCTTTAGATACAAGAGGTTGAACCTCTATAAAACCAGAGTGAGGGAATTAATTAATGAGTTTGATGCTTTCAATATTTCCCTCATATCAAGAAAAAATAATAAAATGGCTGATTCGTTAGCCGTAGCGGCCAGCATGCTTTCACCTGCTGACCATAAAAAATGTAAAAAATTTTCCATAGAGTTAGTGCCTTGCCCCTCCATACCAGACAATGTCATGAATTTACAGGTCTTTGATAGTGATAGACACATTTTTAGTTTTGTTACTAATTCTGGTATATTTGAAAATTAGGTTATAGAAAAAGAAGAGAGGAGGCAAGTAGAAGTAGGAACAACCAGAGTATGGAACGAGATGCCAAGTTATAGGGCCTCTCTTGAAAAGTTGTTTGATATTGGATATCAAAAGAAAAAGGAAAGAAAAATACCATCCCCCAAGGAATCATGCAATTCAATCAATTTGGGGAGTGAAGTAGATCCGCGTGAAGTGTTCATTGCAAATGCATGCACACAATGAGAGAAGGATTCAATAGCTCAGGTTTTAGGAGAGTACATTTATTGCATAGCTTGGAGCTATGAAGAGCTGAAAACATATGACCAAAATGTAATCATGCATACTATTCCTCTGAAGCCTAATTCCAAGCCTTTTAGACAGAGGCAAAGAATGGTTAACCCAATCCTAGAGTCCATTGATAGAGAAGGAAGTGAAGAGGCTACTGGAAGCCAAAATCATCTTCCTTGTTAGGCATTCCACATGGGTGGCTAATCTTGTCCATGTTAGGAAAAAAGTGGAGAAATTTGATTGTGCATAGACTTTAGAAATTTGAACAAAGCTTGCCAAAAAGATAATTACCCATTACCCACCATTGACGAGATACTCCAAAAGGTAAATGGGTCTAAAATGATGTCATTTTTGGATGGATACTCAGGATATAATCAAATTCTCATACATCCAAATGATAGGATGAAGACGACCTTCACCACGAAGTGGGGAACATTTGCCTATCGAAGGATACCGTTTGGTTTGTTGAACGTTGGAGCCACTTTCCAAAGAGCCATGGATTTTGCATTCAAGGGGCTCATTGGTAAGTGCATTATTTTCTATGTGGATGATATCCCTGTCTTCTCCAAGAAGAGGGAAGATCATGTTAAATACTTGAGGAAAGTACTCCAAAGGTGCAAGGAACATGGAATTTCCCTAAATCCAAAAAAGTGCATCTTTGGGGTAACAGAGGGTAAGTTGTTAGGGCATGTCATTTCGAAATATGGGATTGCTATAGACCTAGAGAAGATAGCCACTATCTAGGATATTCCTCATCCCAATAGCAAAAAGGAGCTTAGGTCCTTTTTTGGTAAGATTAACTTTGTGAGAAAATTCATTTCAGGTTTTGCCGAGATTGCCAAGCCCCTAAATGATATGCTAAAAAAGGATGTTTCGATAAAGTGGACGAGTTAGAAAAGGGATTCCTTCACAAGCATCAAGGATGCTATTTCCAAAGCCCCTATTCTCATTAGTCCAAACTATGCTAAACCATTTTATGTTTACACATTTGCTTCAGATCATTATTTTGCAAGTGTGTTAACTTAGAAAAGTGAAGACAACATTGAAAATCCTATAGCCTTTCTGAGTTCTCCTTTGAAGGATGCGAAGCTAAGGTATTATGTCTTAGACAAGAAAATGTATGCCTTGTTTAAAACTATAAAAAAAATTCAGGCATTACATTGTGCATAGTAAAGTTTTTTCTATAGTTCTTGACCCTGCAGTAAAGTCCATGTTCTTATAGAGTGAGCTAGGTGAAAGAAGGGGGAAATGGATTTCTACCCTTCAATAATTTGACTTAGATATAAATCCCATGAAGATAGTGTGTGGACAAGGTTTGGTCAAGGCCATCGCATAAATTGACCCTTCAATAACATGCCAAAACTATGAGGTTAATGATATCACTACAGAGGAATGGTACGTAGATATTGTATATTTTTTGTTGCATGGTAAGTGCCCTTCTCATTTGAATTCCACTCAGCAGCGAGGCACTATGTTTAAAATCAGCTAGATTTTTTATTAAATCCGGTGTGTTGTATAGGAAGAATCACGAAGGAATTTTTCTTCGTTGCATTACTCAAGAGGAAGCAACCCAAGTACTCAAAGACTTCCATGGTAAGTATGGAACTAGACACAGGTCAGCAAATGCGACAACACACTAGATTATTAGAGATGGGTATTACTGGCCCCACTTGTTTAAAGATGCACATACACATGTAAGAACATGTCACATATGCCAAGTGGTAGCCAAAAAAGAGCGAAATGTAGCAATGCCATTGCAATCAGTGGTAGAGACGAGACCATTTGCACAATGGGGATTAGACTTTGTTGGGGTGATAAATCCTAACTCGTATGATTCCCATAAGTTCATCCTCACCACTACTGATTATTGCACAAGGTGGACAAAGGCTATACCTACTAAGAATGCCACCTCCGAGGTTGTGATTAGATTTATAGAGGAAAACATAGTCACTCATTTTGGAATGCCTAACTCCATAGTAAGTGACAATGGTTCTACCTTTTCCTCTTTAGAATTTGCAAATTGGGCATACGACAATAAGGTGAGTCTAAAATTCTCTTCCAATTATTACCCCCAAGGCAATGGTTTGGTAGAATCATCAAATAAAAATTTATTATGCATAATCAAAAAAATACTTGAAAAGAACCCTAGAGATTGGCATAGTAAGTTAAAATTTGCCCTTTGGGTAGATAGGACCAGAAGCAAGGAGTCAATTGGGACATCTCCTTATCACTTAGTCTATGGGCAAGATCCTATTTTTCCCACTAATCTAAAATTGTAAACTTTACATTTTATAAAAGACTATATTGGGACTGATAATAAACTTGAAACCAGATTAACACAATTAATGCATCTTGATGAGAAGAGGGAGGAAGCCATGCTTCATTTCAGCAAACATCAAGGCATAATAAAAATTTGGCTTGATAAACGGTCCAAAATTAAGGCCTTCAAAGCTTCAGATTTAGTTTTGTTGTGGGATAAAATGCATGAGAAAAGAGGAGAACATGAAAAATTTGATTGCTTGTGGTTGGGACCTTATCTAATATCTGAAGTCCTAGGTGAAAATAGTTTCAGATTAAAAACCTTGGATGGAAAGGATTTGGCCTTACCCATCAATGGACTTCATTTAAAGCATTATTTTTAGGCCTAAGGGTAGAGTCATTGTATTATATGTACACTAATCAGCTTGTTTTATTGATTGTCTTGTCACTTTTATTTCCTATTTATTTTTTTTTCTTTGATTTCAGGAGCTTTTAGTGTGTCAAGGTTGTCCAGTTTTGGATTTTATTGTAATAGTAAGATGTCAGCCTATGTGTATACGAATTTCAACCAAGACTAAAAGGATGTGAAACATTGGAATCATATGGCAAAAGGGCTTGAAAATGTGAATATTGTTTGTAGCTCATGAAGCATGAAGTCTTTGATTTTTTGCATATCATCCACCCATGTCTCAAGGGCACATTCTTATCACATAAACATCATGACCAATCCACCTCCATATGCTAAACCCAAACACTAAAAGTGAAGTCCAATTATCTTAGGATCAAAGGCACAAACAACACTAAGAAGATCTTAGGTTTGGAAACCGTTGCCAAAGTTTTCGTGGGTCTATCACATTTTCGTCCATGTCCAACATCTTGGGTAAAATAATATGAAACCATACTTGGATGGGGATGTGAGGTGAAAATATAATTCTTGTCTATCCCGACCTACACATAGTCCATGAATAGTGGTTTTTACCACTACAATATTTATGCTCATAAAATAGTGGTTATCACCACTAGCATGATTTACAAATCAAAGTAGTAAGGATAGGGTCAAATTCTCATCATACCTTGGTTGAGAATCTGATTCCCCAAAAATCTAAACTGAATTGTAAGGATCGTACTACTTTTCCCTCAGAAGGATGGGTAGTCATCTCCAAAATTATTTAAGGAAAATATATATAGAGAGCAAATCCAAGCAAAGAAGACTGGACTATGGGGTTAACCTCCACCGGGGCTATAGACGCTTGTCTAGTAGTGGAGTACACTCATGCTTAGTGACATGACTCCCGCAAGGTTGAGATTTATGTCCGCCATGAGGATAGATTAGTCTGATGACCTCATCCATAACCGGTTTAATTATTTTGGTCAAATATGAGAGCAATAAAGGATAGGGTTATATTCTCATCACACCTTGGTTGAGAATCTAATTCCCCAAAGCTCTAAGGTCCACTTGCACACACTCACCCTTGATGATGATGGCTCATAACCAAGCTCTAGATCTAGTCAATAAATTCATCGCACACACATTTGATCCTAATATGGTTAGACATTTTTGAGGTGTTTGCCCAAGCCACCATAGAATGTGCTGCCCATGCTATAAAATTTTTACCCTCAAAGCTCTCCATATTCATTGTGATAATTCTAGTCAAGTAAAATTGGTGATGCAATGCGGAAAAGTTACAAACAATAAGGTGTGGAGTACTTCACACACACAGAGTTAATATTGCATGATTCTAATATTTTGTTGTTATTATGAGTCTATTGACATTATTTATGTATTTTCTGATGCTTGTTGCTTCCTGGTTTGGAGTGTGTTTTTAGATTTTCTTTTTGGGTTCTCACCAAAATGCTCAGGAGCATTTCCTAGTAGTGCATCATTTTGTTGTGGAGTTTCCACAACCACCCCAAGCTTCTTGGGGACCCACTTGTCATGTTTTGGTATTAAAGGTTTTTGGTTTTCTTTGGCTTGTAAGAATAGTGATGTTTGACCATTTATGTTAATGATTTTAATTGCTTTAGTTATTTGATATTTAATGATTAATTAATCTAGGCATTAATGCTTAGATTAATTAAAATCCATTTTGATAAATAGATTTTAATGTTCTTCATACTATCTAAGGTGATGGAATGTGTTTAATAAAGCAAGGTCTAACCAAAACATTACCTAAAACAAGAAGAGGATACAAAAGGTACAAAGAAATTGTGATAGAAAATAATATGCTATCATCTACCTAATATAATTACATTAATTATATTATGTATATAATAGTAATATTATTATGATGTTCTAAAATGTTATTAAAAATATTATTATTATTAATGTTATTACTATATTGTATATAATAATATTATTATAATATACTTTACAAAGGATGTGATAATAATATGTTTGACCATGTTACATTTGATTGTAGGAGAAGGCGATGGCGGGTATTCAAAATGATCGAAGGCAAGGGTGTCTATTCCAAAATTTTCAAGGCTACGTAACGCTGGAAAAAGAGGAAGAGGTCCAAAGATAGCATTAGGGTTTCAGGAGGACAACACATAAGGCACTAGATTTGATAGTGAAATGGTTGAAACCAGAGGCATACCATCAAACAAGCCAACAAAGAAATATTATTAGGGCAACCTGTAACCCTAATCGATGGAGATAAAGGTCTACCTCGAGAGCATGGAAAGTTTTTCATTGGTATTGCGCAGCATGAGTGCGAGAGCAAGGAGCTTGACAGCCATGGCAAAGGGTTGACAGTGCCATGGCTATGCCGATGGTAGCCCCCTGATGTCTGTGATCGATGGCAACACCATGGCGAAGGGTTGACAACACCATGGATGCATCGATGGCAGCCCATTGATGTGGTGTTGACAGTGCCATGGCTGCGATCGAACGCAACACCATGGCGACATTGTTTTGACAGCACCATGGTTGCGTCGATCGTAGCACCACGACGTGGTGTTGATAGCACCATGGCTGCGTCGATGGCATGATGGCCTCACTGGGTTATATGGAAACCAAAGTGCCCAGGATGGGGGACATCATCCCAATCCTTGGGCACGTTTGGTATGGCTTTGAAGAGATACCATCGGGCCTTGGTTTCGAAGAGCACAGTGAAAATATCGCTGAATGAGATCGGCCTGCCTTATTTTAATGTGAATGTTGTTTGATTATATTCAATTTTTTAAAGGAGACCTAAAATCGTAGGGGTTATAAGGTATAGTTAAATATTTTTTATTATTCATTTTGATGGGTGCAAAGGGGTGTTCTTGGGTAGAATGCCTATGTGATAAGAGAAAGGGGAGACATAAGGAGTTACGTAAGATTATGTTTTTGGTTTTATTATTGTTTAAAATAATGTTTAGAAGTGTTATTTTATTGTATTAAATCATAGAAAATGATGATGGATTATTTTCTTATATCCATTTATTATTTTAATTGTGAAAGAAGTTGAAGCGAAAGGACTTCTAAGAATTATTTATACCTTGCTATCCTACCTGTTTAGGGGGGTTGGAAATGATGTAACATTTTGAAAAGCAATAAGAAAGAGCATTTTTCAGATTTTGAGAGGGTAGCAAACTTTTGTGAGCAAAATCAAAAGGAGGGTTTCTAATCATAAAACTAACATTTTTAGTGTCTTATCATTTCTGCATTTTAGTGACTTCTAGCCATTGTCTTATGCCATGAAATGGGTTGCAATAGGCGAAGGTCAAGATGATGCAGTTTCTCTATTATTTCCTTTGAGTCTTGCACTTGATTTAATGGTATTGTGCTTATGTTGTAGGTCCATTAATTCAGGTTGTTTTATGATTACCTCATAACTTGGGATTTTGTAGGGAGGAGCTTGCTAAACTAATTCAGAATTTGACTTTTTCAGCTAACCAAATTTGCATTGTTTATTTATTCATTTTTGTTAAGTTCATTTTATTTCAAGCATTCAATCATTTCATTTTGGTCCATCCAGAATTTTAGTTTCTTTTATTTCCATTCTGGTCCTTTTCAAAAAAATTTCTAATTTCCTTTTAGTTTCATTTCTATTATGGTCCATGTCCAGAATTGTTAAGCTGTCATGTTATTTCCATTCTGGTCATTTTACAGAATTTTTGCACCTCCAAAATTCATTAATCTAAGCTTTCAGATAAAACACATGGTTTGGATACTAACCTACTATTTCACATTAAATTAAGATAAGAAATGAAAGCTAATTTTGTTAACATTGCTAACACGCTAACTTCTACTAACTACTATTAGGGTAGTGGCATCAACATAAGGAAGATAAAATGAACCCAAATATCTAAAACTTACTTCATATTAAAGGCATGGACATTAAAATGAGGTGGAAAATTCCACATTTTATTGTTTGAAACCTTTTAAGTGAAGATAAAATACTTTAAAAACCAGGATTCAGGGTAGCATCAATTTAAAAAATCCTAAAAATAACTACTTTTATTTTACATTTGCTTTTAGTTAGATCTTTCAATCATTAAGAATTGCTTAGAACCAGCAAAGGCCCCTTGTTTATGGTCACACACATCATTGAATTATTTTTGGCATTATTGTAATATTTTAGATATTTTACCAGAAACTTGGAGAAGTTGAATGTTTATCCTGTGGTTTCTTTTCAAGAGAGAGTTTTTTGTTCAATACTCTCCATGTGGTGGTATTTTACAATTGGGAAAAATATACACTCAACAATAATCCCTCAGTCGGCCAACACTTCATTGCTCCTAAAAGGTGCTCCAATTTTCTCTCTTATCTGAGAGGGCTTCGCTGCAATAAAAACTCTCCAAGTCTCAAAAATCTCTCCTCCGTTGTATCTTTGCAAAAATTCTTTGAATTCTCCTTTTGGTGCTCTTAGGTTTACACCTTATAATATCTTTGAAACCCTAGGGCAATTTCCAACCCTGGGACAGAATTATGCATGCACACTAGGGGTTAGCATGAGAATTTTTGTCTTTTATGTTTTTCAAGGCTAGTTAAACTGATGTCTAAACCTGGACTTGAGTCTCTCATGTAAACTGGCTATGAGGAGGAATGCAAAGTTATCCCCAATCGGTCTTATTGCAAGCAAACTACCACTTTCTCCCAAGATTAGGCTATTTTGGTGGTAAATTACATTTTAAAGCTTAACTGCTATCATCTACAGTGGCTAGGATTTGGCCACTCTGAGCTTCAGTGACCAAGATTCTATCACTCTGGTTCATAGCGACCAGGATTGGATGGGCTAAGACTACCCCAAATGAGGGGTGAAAACCACTTTTGGCACATGGAAGATCACAAGGTTTAGTCACATGGTCTATGGATGCCCATATGAGTAGTTATCCTAAAAATGATGTGTTCTAGATGTCTACAGATGCCTCTTTTTGGGATATGCTCAGTGGGAAAAACACAGTGCTGAGCAAAAACATATACTTCTATGTTTGTTGGGTGTATGATGATCATTGGTCTGATCAACGCTGGTTGGCCCAATCATGCAAGATGGCGTGCACCCTTGAATCATTGCTTTGACATTCTGGAAGGCTTAATTTAGCATAGGGCTTGCACATATTCACTTTCACTCATTCCTCAAACACAATCGGGTAGCTTATGTCACTACAATGAGATCCGATCGGAGGAGAGCTACAACTAAAAATATCATATTTTGCTTATGAACCTAGCAAATAGGGGGAAATTTTGTAATAGTTATTTGCAATAATTCATAGGATGAACACAATCTTGGTATCATTGAGCGATATTTGGTTGACTTTGATTATGATTATTTGAAGAGCTAACTACCCCCTCACATAACAAATTGATGAGGGAAGGGCAATGAATGAAGCGACAAGTCACTTGACCAATATGAATAATTTGGTTCCTTTCTAGAGCTTGTTCTTTTCAATGGGTAAACCCCCATCCAAGTGTGATCTCAACTGTTTATGATGATCATTCATCCCTATCCTTGGGAGCGGTCCAACCATAAATTGTCTTCTTAGGAAGTTAGGATGAGAGATTCTATTTAAGCTTTTTGTTGAATCACTTGGCTCGGTGTTTTTATGTCAAAAGGGAATTAAGATGATTCCATCATACATGTGGAGTAGTTCGACCATCCTGCTCTTCTTTGGGATTGAGGGGGCACATCATGATTCCAAAATGATTAATTTACCCCAAGTAGTCTTCTGGTAGCTCACTCTGTATGCATAAAAAGTAACACCATTGCAATAAAGATGAAACATTGTATTATATTTGGGAAAGTGGTCCCTTGGGATACAAATTGACCCTTTGAGGGTGCATTTTACAATAATATGTCCAAAGGGGGAAATCCCTTTTACAAATCAAACATATGGTGTCTTCGTCTCTTCATGCTACAACAATGTGGGAGGTGGGTTTGTCGTGACCACCGTGATGACCTTGAGCTTGTTGAATCTTGAACCTAAAATTTGCACACATGGAAAAAAATAAGGGTTTAGTAGCATCTGTCACAATTAATATGATAAATGTAATGAAAATGACTAATGTAAAATGAATATAGAAGATGACAAAAAATTAATGTGGCTTACATAGTATAATCCAATCAGCATAACATTATCATTTTCCTTATCTTATATTGGTCATGTGATGGTACCTTTATAGGTATTTGAGAGTTTTGAAGGGAATAGATGGCAAGCCAGGGCTGCCAAGTGGTAGGGAATGGGTAGCCACCTATCTTGGGTAGTTGTAGTGAGTCACTAGAAGTATCTCACTTAATTAGGGAGAAGTGGAGTGATGTGTGGAGTGAGGTGTGAGATGTGGCAAGTGGGTAGGTGGAAGTGGAGTGATGTGTGGAGTGAGGTGTGAGATGTGGAAAGTGGGTAGGTGCAAGTGGAGTAATGTGTGGAGTGAGGTGTGAGTTGTGGCAAGTGGGTAGGTGCAAGTAGAGTGAAATGTGGAGGGTTATCCCATGTGAAGGGAAAAAGGGGACAAGGGTGTATGAGTGGTGGCAAAGGAGTGATGGTGATGTGGCTAGGACATATGTCAAGTGAAGAGAGAGGGTATCCTAGGAGGATATTTTCCATATTTAATAAAATCTATAAAATATAATTATGTGCAGGATTTTATGCCTAAGTCAAAACTTAGGTACATAATGTTATGTAGAACTGAAATGTGCAATGTGGATGAATAATGTGCAAGAATTATATGCCTAAGTTTATACTTAGGCATATATTATTATGCATAATTGTGATGTGTGCCAATGAATAATGTTTAGACCTAGGCATATATTATTATGCAAAATTATGATGTGTAATGCAAATGCCTAGATTTTGGTGTCTACATATGCCCTTTTTTGTACCGTGTTGTGTGAAACACAATGTGGTGCAAAAACAAAAGACACATGGTTTTATTTGATGGAGGAATGAATTCAAATATTCTCAATGCAAGGAATGAATGAGCTTTTTTGAAATTTTTGATTTGTTTGCTTACCCCCTCAATTGGCGAATGGGTAAAGGATGAAACCCATGAGCTAATTGATAAAATGTGGATGATGAAAGGAGATGGTTTATTGAATTATGTGGATGTGATGCAAATGTATGTCATTTTGATCAAATTGATACCCCAAGTTTGGGATTGTTGTGTTTTTACAAATTTGCCTTTGGTTTTGATGATACGTAAAATGTTGTGGTAAAATCATTAACCATGTTTGTGATTTTGTTAGTCCCGCTACTATTAGTTACTTCTATGCATCAAATCCAACACACTAAGACCTCGATACTTGAGTGATTTCTGATTATACAAAAAATTATTTGATTTTTTTCCACTTTTGACCCAGTGGAAGGGGTTGAAGAATAACCTTGTGCAAATATACTTTGAACACATCTAAGCTAAAATATTTATGGACCTAGCTGATTTAATGCCCTAGTTATTTGATGTATTTGTTTGAATGAGTTTCCTTATGGTAAGACACCCATCCTACCAGATTGCATGGATTTCTAGTAGTTGCAACCACTAGGTGTATAGGGTAATCCACTAGATACAAGGTTCACTAAATGATGTGATTGATGATGATGATTATGAAAATTCATGATGTGATGGATGTAAATTTTAGAAATCAAGATCAAGTTGGATTTCCCAAGTTTGGGGTGGACCTGTGTTTTTGCAAATTTACCTTTTGGTTTGATTAAGATGCAATATGTTGAAGTAAAGAAACCAATCACCCTAGGAGATCATTGTCCTAGTGATTGTTAGCAATTCCTTAATGCAAAATGATGAAGTATAAGTTTTCCATGTTTTGTAACCCCATGGAGTAGGCGTCAATAACAACCTTGGACAAATCTGCTTGAACACAAGTCACTCAAAAATTGAAGGATCAACCTAATTTGATTTCAAATGTGATGATGTGAAATTATTTTGAATAAGTGTCCTTATGGTAATTTATTCATCCTGCTAGATTGCATGGACAACCAATCGCTACAATTTCCAGGTGTCTAGATTAAATCACTAGGTAGAAGGTTCACTTGAGATGATGATGATGTGAAATGATTATTTGGAGGGTTTTACAATGTTTTTGTAGCCATTTGCTTTTGAAGGGAAGTTGTGTAATATGTCATAAATAAAAGTCAAATTGTCTTTCACCAATCATGGAAATATGCTCATTTTAATAAGCGTAATTTCCATGATTGAGTGTTTTAGTGTTGACTTTGATTATGAAACTGAATTTATTGATTTTGTTTTTCCCTTCAAGTGATGAGTCGATGGAGTAGATATGAAATGATGAAAGCAATGAAATAGATGATAATGGTTGGAATGAAATGAATGTTTTTGTTTTTGTTTTAACTGTGATTTTGACCATTATTGATTATGTTTACCTCTATCCCTTGGAGCAGTCCAGTCGTATGGCTTTCTTAGATAATTGAGATGATAACAATTCACTTTTTTGTATGAGGTGAATCACTTTTCAAGGATCTTATGGTAACTTATCCATCCTACCAAATTGCAAGGATTTCTAGTCTCTGCAACCACCAGTTATATAGGATAAGTTATTTTATACAAGGATAACTTGAGGCTAAATGAAAGATGAAAATATACACCTCTATCTCTTGGAGCAGTCTAGCCTCATGGCCTTCTTAGGTAGTTGATATGAGAACACTTCTATAATTTTGAGAGTCTGCTGAATTTTCTTTTGAGCAAAGGAATTAAGATATCTTTGGATTTTTTCTTTGTTTTTGTTTTGGAGAATGCATGATTGTTTTGTGTTTTAATTTTGTTTTTGTATGAAAAAATATGCATGGAATTGTTTTTGGTATTTTATGTTTTATATGACAAAATATTAATGACAATGTTTTTGTTTTTTTATGGTTTTATAAGACAAAATATGTATAGAAATGTTTGGTGTTTGATGTTTTTGAAATGGAAAGAAAGCACAAGATGTTTTTTGTATTTTTATGTTTTGTTGATTGATTTTTTTTGCACCAAAGAAATTTGAGTACCTTTAGAGCATTTTGGATTAATTTGACCAAAGGGGTTTATGCCTTTGTGGCTTTTGAATTGTGTTAATTATAATTGTCCTTATGGTAATATACTCCTTCTACCAGATTGTATGGATAACCAATCACTACAACCGCTAGGGTGCTAGAGGAATCACTAGATACATGGATCTAAGGCTAAGTGAAGAAGGAAATGCACAACTCTATCCCATGGAGCAGTCCAGCCACATTGATTTCTTAGGGAGTTGAGATTATAGCATTTATATTTTTGAAAGCCTTGTTGAGATTGAATTTGACCAAAGAAATTGTGTTACCTTTGGAGATTTTTTTTTTCAAATTGAATTTAATGTGACCAAAGGGGTTGAATTTTATTTTATTTTTTTTGTAAAAGAGGGTAAAAATTTATTAACTCAGCAAAACATTCATGATACAAAGAAAAAGCAGAAGCTATTCAGACATATCAGCTCTCAATAAAGAAGAGAGATATTGAGAGCAATCAGAAGAAAGTTGAGACCAATTTTGAACATCCCAACCATCTTGAAACTTAGAAGCCCATTTAGCTAACAAATCCGCTACCCTATTCCACTCCCGAGGAATATGCACAAAAGAAATGAAGTCCAAGTGAGCAGAGATATTAAGAATTTGCCGAGCAACCCAACTCAATCGCCAACAACCATGAAGACTATCTCCAGAATTTAACAAATTTATAACAATCTGAGAATCAGATTCACAAACAATCCGACGCCAACCCAAAGCATACCCTTGCTCCAAAGCATATAAAATTGCGAGTGCTTCCATGAAGTTATTAGAATGATGTCCCTTAAAGCAAGAGAAAAAAATTGGATAGTACCACTACTATCCCGCCCCACACCACCAATACCAACATTACCCGGATTACCCCAGGAAGATCCATCCGTATTAATTTTCAGCACTCTCGGAGGAGGTGGATTCCATTTGCCAGCCCTCCGGATTACCAAAGGGGTTGAATTGTATTTTTATGTTTTTTTGAATTTTATTATTTGAAATTTGAATGTTTAATGTGATTAATGGGGTATGTGTGAGACCTTGAATCCCCCAAGTTGTTTGATTGATTGTTTGATGTGATTTATGGGGAAGGTGTGAGACCTTGAACCCCCCCAAGTTGTTTTGTGATTGTTTATGTATATGTGTAATGATTGATTATTCAAATTGTTTTATATATATATATATATATATATATATGTTATGAAATGAATATGTTATAAATGAATGAAGGGTGTTACTTTATTAATCATTGCTCAAAGAGATTTGAACCATTTTAATGAATGGTGTTGCTTTATTGATCGTTGTTCAAAGATATTTTGAACCATTTGAATGAATGGTGTTCTTATTGATCATTGTTCAAATATTTTTTGAACCATTTGAATGAATGATATTTTTATTGATTATTTTTCAGAGAGGTTTTTGAACCATTATTTAGCAAACTTTGCCTTTATTGCTTAATCATGGCACCAATATGATACTACTAGTATGACCACATGGATGAAATGGATTATGTTATTTATGACTATGTTATGGTGGTATGGAATGGATTCTTGCTTATGACTTTATTATCCTTAGGGATAAAGGATCTAGAGTTGTTTTGCAAAGACTCAAACATCCTACTGTATCTAACAAACTCACTTAAACTGCCTAATTCTTCTAGGACCAAATATGTGTGCAGTAATTTCATTTATCGAATCAAAAGCATAGTAATGATCCGAGACAATCAAGAACCAATGTGTGTGCAATTGAGTTCATTAACTCATCCTGAGTAAATAGGGTAAACCTATTATGGTTTGAACCTAGAAGCTAGTTTGTCCGTATGAGCGGTCAGAGGTCTCTTTTTTAAAAGAGACATATCACCATGCATGAGCATACTCCACTGTCAGTAAAATGTCTATAGCTCCGATGGAGGCTAACTCCATAGTCGATGATTTTATTTTTGATTTATTGAATTTTTGGGATGACTACTTAACCGTCTGACTGGAAATGTAGTACGATACTTACAACCCATTTAATCAGTGGTGTGTTATGTAAAAGTTTTAGAGCTTTGGGGAATCGTATTTTCAACTTAATTGTGATGAGAATTGTACACTATCCTTACTACTCTTTCTTTTGAATTCAAAGAAATTGTGATAGTAGTGAAAACCACTGTTGTCATGGACTATGTTGTATAATGGAAAAATCAAAGATAACCCTTTTCACCTCAAGGTTCCTACCAATTATGGTGTTATCCTTATTTCACACAAGATAGGGCCCAACCTGATAGATCATATCCTCTCCCTATCAGGGCCATCGCCTAGCCTGCATCGTAGATCGACCAGGGCACTGGCCACTGAGGAAGTCGCTTTGGCAAAAGTAGTCAAGGAGCCAATAGTAATGTCAAGGAGAGCTCTAGTCGCTAAGTTCTACATCTTGTTGCCTGAGTCAAAGCTGACTTCGGTGGACTCTAGGACCTCCACCTTGGCCTTCTTGGAGCTGCCTACAGCCCTACTACTGCCTGGGGCTGGGCCTCTACGGATTGAGCTGGTGCCAGGATTCGGGGCCCCGCCTGGGCCCTAGACAAGAGTTCTACATTTTTGTGTGGTCCTGCATCATTTTGGGGAAGGGGAGGATTTAGGGGAGGGGGTCTCCTTGGATTTGGAAGCTACAAGGGAAGCCCCAGGGGAGTCAGCCACTTCAAGGGGGGATAGAGATCAGGGGAGGAATGTAGTGAAGCTGCGATTGGTTGGCTAGGGCATGCCTATATAGGATAGCCATGAGCCCTTGGTGGGAGGGCCTAGAATGGTTCCTGCGAGCTCGATCGATGGTGAGGCCCAAGGAGTAAAGGAGAAAATGGGGGGTGCTTACCAGCATGGCTCCGTAGAGGTGGTTGTAGAAGTTGATATGGAAACTGTACAATCGCTAGTTCAGATCATCGCAAGTGATGTATTGCATCACCAGGATTATGGCTTCATCGAAGGGTGCCAGGAGGTCATCACGAAAGATATTAGATTTGTGCCACTGCTACTTCAAGAATCGGGATAGCTCCTCCTCCCAATTATGCTTGTCCCACTAGATGAATCTACATTTCTCCTCATGATGCAGACCTGTCACCTCCATAAAAAGTTCTTTGGTCACTTTGAAGTGGATCCCCTTCACTTTGACTTCTCCATCATTCCAGATGTCCAGAAAACCTTGAGTAATATCTTCGTCGGCCCCTACGAATTTGCTGAAGAAAGGGGCGAATTTATTGGCATTGGAAAATAGCCTGGCTGACTCACTCAGGTTAAGAGTAGAGGACTCAAGGAATAAGGTCTTGGCAGCCATGAGGAGCGAACTGACAGCCAAGGGATGAGGAAAATAGGTGTAGCCTGACCAAAGATGCGGGGACGGGGGAAGGGGAAGCAGACAAGAATGTAGGAGAGCTTTGTGCGCGATAGGTTTAAAAACTTGTAGGGGGGCACAAAGGAGGGGAAGGACCATCGACATCGGGAAGGAGCGCTTAGGGTGGGGGGCAACACGAGACAAGAGGAGCTGAGGGGGCATGGCTTCTAGCTGCCATGAGGGGCAGGGGAGGGGGGCCAATGCCTATGCTCCAGATGGTGCAATCTAAGTGGGGGGGTAGCTTGGGGAAACCTCACGGGATAGAGCCACAGACAAACTGAATCAGCATGGGAATTTGATGGTGCGACATCCAATGTGGTAAGGTCAAAATGGGACACTATGCACTTTGACTTAGACTTGCCAAAAATACTAGTCGAGCTTCGTGAAAGTCTGACATGGCTGCTGACACTTGGCACCATGAGGGAGAGCTTGAATGGATTGGCTAGCACACTAGCAATGGGGACGCTAGGGCTAGTCATCATGGCGAAGTAAGAAGCAGAGTCCCCTAACCATTGGGGGATGCAACAGTGCAAACTTCAAGGCCCCATCTCAGAGCGGGCTAAGCATCTGGGCCCTCATCGAAGCTAGGATTATCTTGCAAAACTATTTGTACTAGAGCTTCAGGGAATTTCATGGTCCAGGTGGTGAAGTCTTTTGCTGAGGTGGCCTGGTTGGCCATGAAATCGGCTACCCTATTGCCTTCCCTGTACACATACCAAAAGGTGTGGTCAGGGAGTCCTTGGAGGATGGTGAGAGCTTCCCGAATGGAGTTGTGAATGTGCCAAGAGCTATTTCTCAGGCTATAGGTAGCTTTGATAATGACTTTGGAATCGCCCTTGATGATGACTTTTGAGGAGGACTCCTTAAGGGTGGTCAGCCTGCTGAGGAGAGCTATTGCTTCAACAAATTTATTGGTCTAAATATCGAGCCGTGTAGCGTACGCCAAGATCAGGGCCCCCTTTTTATCTTATTAATATTGATTTTATAATGTCTCTTTATTAATTAATATTAATATAGTTTAATAATATTTATTAATATTAGTAGAAAAAGGATCCAAATGGGAGAGCTAGGGATCTAAGAAATATTGATTGATATATAGAAAAGGGAATGATAGATATAAAAAATGTTCTACAAGAAGGACTAGGAAAGGATTCTTGGGCATCAATTCTCAAAGGAAGAAGGAAGTGATTAAAGAAGAAGTTGACATAGAGTTATTTCATGAAAATGGAAAGGTATGTATTATTGACTTCCTAATAAAAAACAAATTGAGGGATAATGATTTTAGCATGGTAGGAAAATTTCTAAGGGCCTAGACCAGATTTAGATGTGCTTAGGATATGGATTCATTCTAAAATTCAAAAAAAGGGTTAAATGAATATTATTGGTCTATCAAAGGGATACTTCTTAATCAAGTTTAATATTGAGAAGGATATAGTGGTAACATTATCACGAGGTTCATTTTTCTTTGGTAAAAGACCATTTTTCCTAAAACGTTGGCATCAGGGCTTCAAACCTTAAAAAGAAGACTTTTTTCAGTTCCCATCTAGATAAGATTCCCTGATTTACCTATAGAATATTGGGATGATCAAATTATTAAGGGTCTGGAAACACAAATTGGACAATTTATAACCATGGATCCACCCACCTACAACAAAAAAAGAATTTTATGTGCAAGAGTTTGTGTTAATGTGAAGCTAGAACAAGACAAAGTGGAAAAAGTGAGTATCAAATTGATGCTTGGGGAATGGGAATAAAAATTTGAATATGAATTTTTTTTGTTATAGTGTAAGCAATGCAAAGTGTTTGTACATGTGGAGGGGAAATGTCATCTGCAAAGACAAACTAAATTTAGTAAAAAGTGGCAACAAAAGGAGAATTAAATAAACCATAGGAATACAAACATGGAAAAGGACACTTCTAGCCCACATGAAATGGCACAAGAAAAGGAAAAATATAAAGAAATTTACCAAGAGGTAAATGAAGAGGTAGAAAGTAAAATTAGTAATGGATGTTATATACAGTACAAGGAAGAAAAATAAAATCCTAATAAGACAATGGAGTATTCAAGTAAATGCACAGAGCTAAACCAACAAGCATATGAAGAACTTAATTAGAAACTAAACTTGAGTGTTGTTAGAAATACACTAATCAACAAGAGAATAGTCTCAATCAAGAAAAATAAAATTATTATGAAGAAGGTAACCATAAGAAGAAAATAAATATGATTAAAAATCATATAAATCTAGATACCAAGACACAACAATATAATGTGATTGCAATCAGCACAGAGAATGCATATAGTAATTTGGAAGTTAAATAAGAAATATAAGTAGATGATGCTAAAATGGTAGAGGATACCCCACCCAATCAATTTGACTCATTATAGGAGAAGGATCGGATTGAAAGATTCTAGGGATTTAAAATAAAAGAAATAGAGGGATGGAAAGGATTAGATCAAGTTCTAAATCCAAAGAATGAAACTAAATAATTTGAGGAACAGAAGGATCTAAGCATAATAAAAAACTCAAAGCAGTCTAAGGAGGGTATGCAAACAAGATTTAGCAAAATACTAGAGTTGGGTAAAACAACTCAATCAACAGCAAAAGAATCTCCGATAGGATGTAACCAAATGGGAGAGAATTATCCTCTTGGAAGACATAAAAAATGCAAAGAATAAAGGTAATTATGGGGGAAAAAAGCAAGGAAGACCCCCCAAACAAGAATAAAAGTACTATATAACAGAAGACAAGAATTAGATCAAAATGAACAATGGATGGTTAAGGGTAGAAGCCCATAAAAAAAACCAAAAAATGAAAATCCTTTCTTGGAACGTGGGGGGGCTAAATTCCCCTAGGAAAATAAGAATTGTTAGATGTCTACTCATGGAAGTAAAACTTGATATTTATTATCTTCAAGAATATAAAATTTACACAAAAAAACTTGACATTATTTAGAAAGAGGTATGGCTGAATGCTAAATGGGTCATAAGCCCAAAACAAGGTACTACCATAGGTATTTCCATATTTTGGGATAGAAATAATTTTTAGGGCACTTTAATTGATCAAGAAGAGTTATTCTGCATAGTCAAATCGAAGAATAAAAAAACTAACTTCTATTGGGTAATGACAGGGGTTTATGCTCAAAATGGTGATCATGAGAGGTCTATTGGATGGTTCAAGAAGTTTTTTCATTAATTTGTATTGGATGTATTTGGGTGACTTCAATATAGTCTTAAGAATACAGGACAAAAGTGGAGGGAGTATTAACATCACTCAAGGTATGCAAGATTTCAATGATTTTATTCAGAACAATAAGTTTATTTACTTGGAGATGTGTAAAGCTAAGTTTACATGGATAAAAAAAAGGATGGGGGATAATCACATTCAAAGGCAACTAGATAGATTTCTTATTTTTTATAGTTGGCTAAGTATAAAAAGTATTCATAGACTTACATGTATGCCCAAAATAGGATCAAATCACAATCCCCTTTTGTTGGATATGGAAAAGGAGTAGAAGTAGGGAGGATCACCCTTTAGGTATGATCTCATGTGGAATATGAACCCAAAAATTATAAATACAATTAAATCTTGGTGGTAGGATGAGGTTAAAGGATCAATTATGTATAGAGTTACATAGAAATCAAATAACATCAATTATTGAATCAAAATTTGGAATAAAGAGGCTTTTGGTGACATCAATTTAAGAAAACAACAACTAAAAAAGGATATCCAATATATAGATGAAAAAATGGAGAGGTAAGGTAGAAAACTAGAGTGGCATGAAATGGAAAAACAAATCCTCATGGAGTATCATAATACCATTGCCCAAGAAGAAATTCATTGGAAATAGAAATCCAAACTATTATGGCTCAAGGAAGGTGATAGAAACACTAAATTCTTTCATGTTTTGACTATGAGACATAGGAACAACAATAAAATACTCTACCTTATGGGGGAAGATGGAAGAAAGTATGAGGATTTAAATTATTTTAAAAATCTAGCCATTACTTTCTTTCAAAACCTTCTTAGAAAAGAAAGAATAGAGTGCAACATGGAAATAGAAAGCATCATTATAAATGTTCCCAAAGGAGTTAGTGATAGTATGAATATATATCTATGTAAGGTAATCCCTAAGGAGGAAATTAAAAAATATGTGTTCTCTATGGGAGCATCCAAGGCTCCAAGGCCCCACCAGGTTTTTTCAACATCATTGGGATATTGTTGGAGAAGATGTAGTCAATGCATTCCATGAAGCCCAAGAATATGGTAAGTTATTGAAAGAATGGAATAATACCTTCCTTGATTTGATTCCCAAGAAATATGGGGTACATAAATTGTAGGACTTTAGACCAATTAGCCTATGTAATACAATTTAATTTTTTTTTACTAAAGTGTTGGCCAATCGGTTTAAAAACATCATCTCCTCAATCATTAATAAATATCAAGGAGGTTATGTGGTAGGCAAAAATACTACTAAAATAATCATTGCTATTTATGAAACAACACACTCTCTTCAAAGGAGTAAAGGGTAAGGCATGTTTCTTAAGCTGGACTTGAACAAATATTATGATAGGGTTTCATGGTCTTTCTTAGATAAAATAATGGAGATAATGGTTTTCAGTGAAAATGGAGGGCATGGGTTGGTATGTGTATTTATAACCCTTGATTTTTTATCCTGATCAATGGATAATCTATTGGGTTCTTTCCTTCTGCTAGAGGAATTAGGAAGTGATATATGTTGTCTCCATATCTCTTTATCATAATGGCAGATGCCTTGGGAAGAACTTTGGAAATAAACAGAAATGATTTTAATATCAAAGGTCTAAAACATTCATCCATTGGTGAACCTTTATCCCATCAACAATTTGTTAATGATACTTTCTTTCTTGGGGAAGCTACAAAGGAAGAAGCTTTGGAGTTTAAAAAAAAGTCCTCGATTCTTATCAAAAAGTAGTATTATGTTTTTAAACATGGAGGAAAGTATAAGAGATCAAATAATTAAAGTGTTGGGCTATAAGGACAAAAAGTTCCCTATCATCTATCGTGGTTTACCTTTTTTATAGGCAAGATGAAAAATGAACTTTGGAATCGGATTATTGATAAATTTAATAGGGAACTTCAAGGTTGGAATGGATATTTGTTATCATATATTTTGAAAGTACAACTCCCTATTTATTTCATGTTTTTCCTAATGATGTCAAGGAAAGTGGAAGATACTTTAGAAAGACTACAATTTTTTTTTATGGGATGGCACTGAATGCAAAAAATGTATACATCTGGACTTGTCTTCATCACCATGGGGCTTGACTAAGGTAGACCCCCAAACGTACTAACAATATTTTTTAGACCCTAAATAGGTGTAGAATAACACATATCAACAAACTATTGGTGGCTTGCGTGCATAGAAGCCCACATTCACTAAGTATCTCTAAAAGACATCATCAGGATACTTCGTATTTGTAAAGAAAATAGGGAGACTATCCTTGTAACCTAGAAACATCTCTTTATGAATAAAAGTATCATTTCTGAGCAATTTACATTTCTATTAATTTGTTTGATCAAATGAACATCTTTCGATCACTTTATTTTGTCATGTTGGTGGGACCCTCACAAAAGTTGTGTTAGAATAGTTTTTTCTTAAATTTAATACAATTTATGGTTTTTTGTTGCTATTATAGGTACTCTCAAGGCATAATAGAACCTTCCAAACCCTGATACACATTTTAGGTTAGCAAAACAAGAGTTTCAAGATCCTAAAATCCAGTTTGCCCCCCAACCTAGAAATTCGACATCCAATTCATAGGCCACCCTACGAATTCTATCGGACCACTTCATAAAATCCTAAAACAATAGGGTATCATAGCAGACATATCAAGTAACTCATATGACATCACAGGAGTTAGGTATTCCTCTCGGGACATTATTATTTTGTCATTATTTCACAAAGAAACTTCACCTTCAAATGCATCGTGTCATTTTTTAAGGTTATATTTTTAATACATCGATTAGGGTTATCATGTTAGTTTAGAATTAAGATAGCTTAAATTTCATCAGCTTTCTTTTTGTCTTTTAAAATTGAAATTGGATCCCTTTTCAAGTCATCAAAGCAGAATTTCATTTCTTGTTTTCAATGTTCACAAATTGTTCCTTTCAAATCATCCCTTCATGCATTAGTTACGTATTTACAATATCTTTGCAAATTTATGTTCAGATCATATTTCCAATTTTATTTCAAAAGCATTTCAAATTTCTTTTTCATTTTGCATTTAGGATTAGTTTTACAATCTCTTTCATTTAATTTTCCAATTTCATTTCAAAAGCATTTCAAATTTCTTTTTCATTTTGCATTTAGGATTAGTTTTATAATCTCTTTCATTTCATTTCCCAATTTCATTTCAAAAGGATTTCAAATTTATTTTTCATTTTTCTTTTAGTATTAGTTTTATAATATCTTTCATTTCATTTCCCAATTTCATTTCAAAAGTATTTCAAATTTCTCTTTCAATTTGCATTTAGGATTAGTTTTACAATCTCTTTCATTTCATTTTCCAATTCCATTTCAAAAGCACTTCAAATTTCTTTCTCACTTGCATCTAGAATTAGCATTTGCAAATCTCTTTAATGTCTTTTACATTCCTTTTTGCAAATATTTTCTAAAATAATACTTAGATTAATTTTTACAATCTCTTTCAAGTCATTAGGGTTTACATTTCAAAATTTCCTTTCAAAATCCTTTGGGTACATTTCAATTTCTTTTTGGACAAATAAATTTCAAATCTCTTTCATGCTTTTATATTAGTTTTCCTTTCCTTTTCGCCTCATTTACACTAGAATTTACATCCCTTTTTGAAAAAACCAATTTCAATTGCTTTCATTTTTCTATATTAAGGATTCATTTCCATTTCATATCTTTCAGCATAGCATTTACATCACTTTTTGTTCAATCAATTTCAATTGCTTTCATATTTCTAGATTAAGGTTTCATTTCCTTTTCATATCTTTCTGCATAGCATTTAAATCACTTTTTGTACAATAAATTTCAATTGTCTTTCATGTTTCTAGATTAGGGTTTCATTTCCTTTTCATATTTTTTAGCATCACATTTATATCTCTTTTTGTACAATCAATTTCAATCTCTTTCACGCATTTAAATTAGGGTTTCAAATCTCTTTCCAATGCACTTAGGAAAATTGTCAAATTCCTTTTTCATACACACTTGGGCTTGCTTGTTTCCATGATTTATAGATTACATTCCTTTATTTTCACAAAGGCATCCAATATTAGTTTCATTTCAAAATGCACTTAAAATCTAGTTTCATTTTCAAAGACGCATCTAGGGCTAGTTTCATTTTTGAAAAGGTATTTAGTTAGTTGCTTTGATTTCACCATAGCAGTAACAAACACACCTTTACACACCCATGTGGTATACACAATGGTCATATTGGACTTCATCCCTAATCCATCACTCAATACTGGTGATGTTGGAATTCATCTCCTTCCACCAGCTCCCCTAGACACTTTAGTAGCCCCCAAGAGTGGTTTTTTGGACTTCATCACCAGAAAATTTCCTAATCTTGAGGTTGGTTTTATAAAATTTATAATTGGAAGGGACCTTTGTAGTAGGATAGGATTAGACACATTTTTTCACAAGTATCACATAATTAGTGAACACGATAACTGTCATTCTTGAATAATCTCACTCGAGAGTGAAGCAAACACCTTTTTGTCAAATATTTGCCTAAAATACAAATCATACATTTGTGGACCCTAGACATGGCCAAAATTGAAGGCCAAAGAAGAGAAATGTCCTTCATGCCAATATTCAGAGAGGGTTGGCTCCCCTACTAATCCTACACCTAGTATAAGTTTATAGTTACAAGAAAGAAATGGAAAATTACGAAAAGAGATGGGAAATATACCTATAAGCCAAATGATGTAGGATGGGGATAAACTAGTAGTGGAAATTCAAATCAAGTGTCAAGAAACTTATAATAGAAAGGAGTATAGAAGAACCACTTATGGTTTGTGGAGATAACTTCCAAAGGACATTCCAATATTCACTCCCTCACCAGCAGTATTCAAATCCAAATGTAGAATTTAAAATTAGCCAATAACAAACATGAATAGGAGAAATGATGTTAAGCAGAAAGAAATCACACACAAAACCATTCAAGGAATCAAAAGCCAAGTATCCTTCTATTTATGCAGAAAACTCAAAGTGTTTTTTTGCAGAGTGTCTCTCCTTTGTTACATAAAAATATCTAGTATTTATAGAGGATTCTGCCTCTTTTATTTAATACATATGAAGACAAAATGTCCATAGATCAGGAACCAACAAGAGGAATTTTCTCCTTGAAAATATTCCTTTGGGAGTAGCGATCTAGCTTTGGTGGTGATATTCTTGGGAAATTAGCGATCTTTTATGTCGGTGCATTGAAAACAAGAAATTTGGTTGTTGAATCTAAGTCATTACTGCACCTTGGAAATATACCCTTGCCAAGAAAGTCCACTGGGCATAAAAATACTTTGAGAAGAAGCAAATTTTTTGGGTGGTGCTTTGGAAATCATCAAAATCATCCCTTGGCATTTCAACCTATAGATATTCAGCTAAAATTTGGGCCCAAAATTGTTGACTTTACCCCAAAAATTAAATTTTATCACCCCCTAGTCTTTCCCAAAAAATTACAAATTATTGGTGCCCTTGAAAAGTTTGCTTTCTATTTTAAAATTGCTTTCACCCAAAATGTGGTGACTGGCCCTTTTTGGAGTAAAACTGGATAAAATATACATTATATGTTTCTCCATCATTTTTCATATGTTCTCCCTTCTTCACCAAAAAATCCTTTTATTTAAGGCATGCACCCTATTTTAAATACAATGCTTAAAATATAAAAACCATCAATTCATATGGTTTCACCCTTCAGATAGGGCCAAAATGAGTGTCACTCCCTCCGAGGGTAAACTCACCTTTTGCATATTTCAATACTTGGTGCATTACCATTTATGTTTTACCCTGAAAGGAGTGAAATCTCTCATCATCTAGATTTCAATTGTGCCTTACAACATTTCATATTCTCTTTCCTAAAGAAGGGGTGAAAACATTCTTCTGATTATCTTTGTAGATGTCCCAATCGACATCCCACAACTTGCCTCCTTTCCAGTGCTTTGAATTATGTTTCACCCAAAAGAGAGGCAAATTTGAATTGTCAAATCTTTGCACTGCCCTTGTCTTGAAACATACATTCACCTCAAGGAGAGGTGAAAGGGATTTTTACCTCTAAATTGGGGTGAAAGTCTTCTCATGACCTTCTTTACTTTGTTGAGGTGGGATCCATGATGCACCTTCCCTTTGCACTGTGGTTTCATCCCAAGAAGAGGAAAAAGGGAGTTCCACCTCTCGCTAGGGGTGAAACCATGTTTGACTTTTCAAAACTAGGCTTGACACATTTATTTTATTTTTTTCTTATTTAAGATACGTTTACCCCAAAAGGAAGTGATGGAGCTTTTACCCCTCCTTAGGGGTGAAAATGCTTTTGATTTCCTCATTCTACAATTTTAAAATCGGACCCCATGCATGATTTCCAAATAATTACTATGCTTTTGCCTTGGATGTTTGACAATGGATCCAAAAGTTTTTAACTTTTTTTTTTTTAATGTGGTTTCATCCCAATGAGGGGTGAAAGGTCTTTTCATCCCTCTTTTGGGGTGAAAGTCTCTTTGAATTTTTGACATTTCTTTGACCCTTTACTTCATTTTTTTGATCCTCCCTTTTAAGCAAAGTTCACCTCATAAAGAGGGGAATGTGACTTTCGCCTCTCCTTTGGGGTGAATGCACCCTTGAATGCTTCTTTGAACCACTAAGTCACTTTTCTAAATATTGTAGAAATAAAGATATTTTTCCCCAAGGAGAGGCGAAAGAGATATTTGCCTCTCACTTGGGCCAAAAATACCTTATCTTTTAACACTTTTTATGTGCCATGATTTTCGATCTTCAAACCCATTTCAGGGGCATCAATTAAAATTCATTATTGCATTCTACCCAAAACATGACAAAATTAGTTTTTAAATTCCTTTAATTACAGGCGCTCCCATTTCAAACCAATTTTTCCAATGTTGGAAAATTGTTAACTACATTTCTTCTATTATTCTATTTTAAACATAATATTAATATTAATTTTACCTTAAACCCCATAATTTCTTGGCATAGAGTCCATAAAAATTAAATAAAGATGACTAAAACCAAAATTAATCAGCACAATATAGTTTGAGAGAAAGAAGGCACATTATTCATTATACTTCATCACATTTTACAATAAAATTTATCAATAAAATTTCATAAACACTTCAATGTGGCAAGATGTCAAAACTGCCAATATTTCTGGAAGCTCTTGGGATATCCAACTTGTGTGGATGAAATCAACCCCAGGCCTTTATCCATTGGGCTCTCAGTGGTCCTCCTCACAGGCTGTATTAGTGAAGACTTCCAATAGATTGAACTTGTAAACCTGTATGTTCCTCATATTCTTAGTAGTATCAATATTCATCAAGTCCTCTATTACAACTTCATAAGCATAATTGCTAGGAGTCATTTCTGCTTATGGCTTCCAGACCTGGGGAGTCATCTTGATGGTGTGGGCCTCCATCACTTATGGATCAAATGAGACCTTCTTGAGTTGCTTCATTGGATCCTATCCTTATTTCCTCTTGTGGCTCTTCAACCATTGTGACAAACTCATATGAGCTCGATTGACCTTCATTACAACTAGATGTCTAGGCAATACCTCTGCCTCTGACTCAGGAAACACTTGTAGCTCCAAAATGGGGTGAAGGTAAATCGAACCTCTGAAAGGTTTAGCTCAAAGAAAGAAGTGGAAATGAAAATAAGAGGTGAAATAGAAACAAAAGAAGGTATGGAAGTATCGGGTTCAACTGTAGTCACACTCACTCATGGAGGAGCTTGTGTACTTACAACTATGAAAGAAGTGATAGGAATGGAATATGAGGGAAGTGAAAATAGATTCGGGATAGATGGGAATGAACTAAAATAAAGGGACACCAAAGAGAAGGGAATAGAATATGTTGTAGTAGTGACTGATGGATAAGAATTGGGAAGCAAAATTGAAGTAGAAGGTATGTCGAATGGGTGAGGAACAAATGGATAATTTGTAGGCGGAGAAGTGATAGCCACTAACTTCTTAGAAGTAGAAGAAGGAAAAAGAGACGTACCTTTGTGCTCAGGTGCCATGTGATCCGGTTATGGAGGTGGTTGTGAGATAGGTTCATCTTGAGCTTGCTACTTCTCCACTATTGTCTCAAGATCTATGACTTGCATCTGTTGGTCTAGTTGCTTCTCTTGAATCAATGGAAGACTCTAGGAAATGCTAGCCTGAGCATCTGATACTGGTGGAGGAGGATTTACTATGGATGAAGAAACTACACCAGTTCTTGGCTTCTTTGTAGCCTTGGGAAAAGGAAATACCTCTTCTATATTTCTCTTTGCTCATTTGGTCCTCCTTTTAAATACCAATGGTTTTTTCTCTTCCACATGTGTCACTTATTCTACTACTTGGCGGTCTTCTTTTGTCATGCTTTCTTCACTGTTAGACTTTTGGAAACTTCAATGTACAACCTTTAAGAAATCAAAAGACTAATAAATGTTGCAAAATTCATCATATGCATTAGAGAATGCTTCATCCATCTTCAACCTATAAGCTGATGTAATTTTTCCCCAATGGACCCCCATAATCCACTAGCTTGTGATATTTTCCTCAAACCATGTAGGCAGCTAGATTTTCATTTGGTTGAATAGATCTAGAGAAGGAATATGCTCTTTATGCATCATGGGATTATACTTAGCCTCTTGCTCGTAAAAATCATGCCACGGTGGAAGTGACATCATGGCTTCAACGTGTCACTCCAAATAATGCCCCTCGGGATTGTTGCAATGTTGTTGAATATCAAGTTGTGGGTAACAATAAAACTATTTGGCCTTGATAAGAGTTGTAAAATGACCCAATGGATCATACCTCTATATTTGAGGTAGTTACACCCAACGAAGATATTGGAGAGCCTTTGTGAGAAACTGGTTTTGATCGACCTGGGTCACCTCAATACTATCAAATCTAAAGGGTATTGTGCATTTTGTCCTTTTACCTTGGAGTGCTCCATAAAAATAATTAATACAATTATTCTGGCACACCACTTCCATCATGAAGACACACTCTATGGAGAAATATAGGAGTAGAAATGGCTTACCAGTGAAGCCAAATATTTGCACAACTACACCCTATGTCAACAAGAAAATGTCACCCTTCTCCACGAGGACAACCACCTATCTCATCACCCATGATACTCTCTCAAACTTACCATAAATGAGCTCAATTGCAGGACCCAAAAACAAGTGGTTAAAGTTATAAAATGACTCCCTCCTTGACAGAGTAGGAGTCCACATGTAAAATGGAAAAATTATATTTTCCTCATCAGCTTTTTTGATATCTATAAGGGAAAAATATTGGTGCATATGAAAAATAAATATCAGACCAGAAATGATGTATGCTTGAATGACGTTGCCTCTCCAGTATTCATATTTTTCAACTGAATGTGCCTCTTTCATGCTATAAAATTTTTCCAATCAAAATAAATCATATTTCTATCCACTGTCATTGTCGTTGGGGTGTAGAACTCAACCTATGATATACATTACACAACGTTGCCTACCACATAAAAACTGTGGAATCTATGGGAAGACCAAAAATCCAAGCTAGCATTGAAATCAAATTTGAGCTCTTAAAATTGGAGAGTGGTTTCGATAATTTGGCAACTGCCCTAGTTGTGACTCCCTGATTAACACTGTAGATAAATACTTTTCATCCTGTTCATTGAGATGCAATTTTTTAAATATTATATTGGAGGGAGGTTTCACCCCATAAGAAAATGTGTCCCAAATTATGTTGGAATAAATAGTGAAAAGCACTTCCCCGTTTGCTTTTCGAACAACCCTGGTAAGCGGGTTATAAAATCTAGTAATTATCCTCACCAACTCCAGGTAAGAATTTACGGGTATACATAGGTACTAGAACAACTACGCATAATATGCCATATTTAATGGACTCTTCGATGTCAACCTTGTTAGAGTAGGTTTTTTACCTTAGCTCATGTTCACCTGGGTAATTTATTTTCCTTTTATTTAGTTATTCCATGTATTTTCCCCACCCACTTATGTGTGGATATTTCATTTATATTATTTAGATATTATGAGATGTTACATATTTATTTCTTAGATATTATGGGGATATTTCTAGGTTTGACTATTCCTAGGTTTTATGGGGATATCTTTAGGTACATTTGGAGGGTTGAGATTCTTTCTCCCCATAGCGGTTATAGATCTATGGACCATATCATGTATTCCTTTTTTACGGTGGATATTTTCTCTTAGCTTGATCCTACCACTATGGTTGATCATCCTTACCTATATAAGCAATTCACCTTCATTGTACTCATGGAGATAAGTTTATTTATTTAGGTATAATATATGATATTGTTGCTCATTGTTTTGCATATCCATTTGTAAACTTATGTTATCAATTTGCTTTCAGATTCTTGTTTTGGTTGAATGTGGTATTATGTTAACACTTGAGATCCTTTTAGCTTGGAATGATATAATTATCATTCCTTTCATGGTATCAAAGCAATAGGTGTTGCAGTCATCCATTTGTGAGTGTTGTGCAGTTGTTTCTCTTGAATGTTCGAAGATTGGTGAGGAAGCTTCTATTTTTGTGATGGGGTCCTTGGTGGAGTTTTTTGGCTATTTTGTGTCACTCCTTCCATTTTCAGATCATCACCAACCTCTTGAACTCTTTTCTACCTATACTACAATAGCCTCATTCCCTTGGATCTATCCTAAGAATTTGTTTCTTGAGCATTTCCTTTTTTGGCAGGGTCACCAACCCAATCCATTTTTATATTTTGCATTTATCTCCAGATAGAAATTCATTTTTTATACAAAATTTTTTGGAGTCCTATAGATGCATTCATTTTATTTGTACCCAAAATTTCAGCTCATTTGGATCAGTATTTTTCAAGATATCTTGATTTTACAAAAATTTGCACTTTTTTAGTAATCTGTGTATATCTTCATTCAAGCTTCCAAGTGTTTGTAGAGTAATTTACAAAATGTGTAAAATAGTTTTATAGACCTTACCATAACATTTTAGAGCATTTGGAGTTGTATTCTGATGGTTACATAAAGTTTACTATTTTTAGTAAACTCGTCCTTTTAGGAGAAATATTAGGAGTTTCTCAATGAATTTTTTTCTAGGTCTATAAAATCATGTTTTTGATATGTCTATAAAATTTTAGATTGTTTGGATTTGTATTTAGACATTTATAATAATTTTATGACTGCACTCTCAATATTGCATTGTGAAAAAGGTTTTTGCACTTGAATCGGTATATGGACTATTGTTATAAAGTTCCATATTCCTTCATTTGTTGTTTGTCCACTTAATTTGGAACTTTATGATCAGATTACTTGGTGTTTAGTATTGGTGGAGCCTACACATGATGAGGCCTAGAAATACCTCCATCATAGCATATTTTGAACAACTAAAACTTGCATAAAACTCTATGATTTACTTTATATACTAGATAAGTTGATCTAATATGTTGTGTATTAATTGTTTATATGATTGATGTGTTTGGAATATTATATGCTAATTTTTATAATTTTTGTGTAGTTTTATGTCACTTTGCCATGACCTGTTACATAAGGGACATTATTAGGCTGATAGCAACACTTTACTATTCTTATTTTGATGTTTCTCAAGCATTAATTTCTTTGAATTTAGAAAATAGTGCAAAGAACTGTTACTATCCAGCAGAAACTAGTTTTCTTGTGTAAATTCCAGCCAACTACCAATGAATGGCAAGACATGGAATTCACACATGAAGAGGAATGAAGGCTATTGTAATCTGATCCTGAGGACTAATCCACCTGAGAAATACATCTGAAATAAATTGAAGAGTACATAGTTGGTCATTCCGAAGATCTTCGGATTGAAAAATACAGTCTCTTCGAATTGAGCGAATATCTTCGGATTGAGCCACTTAGCTCCGGATTGAGAACAGAAAGCACTTTTTGACCTGTTGACTAATTTTTGATGGTGGAAAAAGGGAAAGAAGGCTGAGGAGGTTAAATAAAAATATCTTCCATATAACATTGTCGTCCTTTTCGTCCAAAGCCACAATTTATGGAAAAGATCCTCTTCTAGGATAAACCCAAGGAATACTGCATAATAACAGGAATTGATTTGCAGAGTATATTTTATGTTGTAATTAGATTTTAGGCATCTATAAAATATAGCTCCCATCCAGGTTGAGCTAAGCAGAAGAATAATAATAATAGTAGAAATAGTAGTAGAGAAAATATAGATAGAGAATAAGTGAGAAAACTGAGACTGTTACAGTTTTGTAACAGGTTTTAGCAGTAGATTTGTAATCATCTTTTGAATCAATAAAGTACAAGTTTTTATATTCATTATTTTATGTTTGAGTTTGAGTAATATTTAGAGAGAGAGGAACTCATACCTTCTTCTGGAAAAGGAGGTTGGCCACTTCCAGACATAGGAGGAGGACTAACAGACAGGTTTTGTTCTTATTTTACTACAATAGAATAAGCTGTGAAACTTGTCAATTTCATTTTTTTGTAGTAGTTAACATCCATTTCAGTCCTAATAATTTATTTTATATTCAAGATACTTTTATTATGTGATTAGCAGTAGATCTGATTAGTCTTTTTGCTTTCCAACAACTTTCCAATTTACTATAATTTATATTTCCAACAATTTATAGTTTTTTGCAATTTTCCTGCATTATTGTTTTTGTTGTCAACCCCTGCACAGAAGATTGACAACCTTCTGTTACAGAGTATTGATAGGAATTAATTTTATTTTTCATTATTACAAGAGTAAATAGACTTTCATTTTGCAACTGTAATTAGGTTTCCAATTTTGCAACTGTAACTAGGGTTTTAATTCTGCAATTTAATCAGATTTCATTCTTGCAACTATAACTAAGGTTTCATTTCTATAATTAGCAATTATTTTTCATTATTGCAATTATATTAAAGTTCAATTTATGCAATTTAAAGGTAGAAGAGACCTAAAAACTTCCACACAATAAGTTCCACCAATAAGACTTGTTGCTCCCAATTGACCTTAAATTATAGTCCTGTTCACTCCTTTTATAGATAGCCTTGTACACTGCCCTGGATTGAAAAATTTATTGAGAATTAATGATGTACTTAACGACAACGCATCATTTTGGTGCCATTTTTGGTGAGAGTGTTGTTAGAAGGTGTCAATAGTTCAATAGCTGTTAATTAGACTGAGTTGTAAAAATTTAGGATAAAATCTGAATATAACAACTGGTTAAGTAAAAATTATTGACTTATAATTTATGTCATTAAGGAGTAGGCATGAATGAGTAGGCCTAGGGATGAAGAAGGTAAAATTATCCAAATATATCCCTATATTATTCCATTAATAATATATTCATGCCTAAGGGGTGAATCACCTATGTTTGAACTACTACAAAAACTAAAACAAAAACCACCAGCTTCATCATCATCAGAATATCCTAAGCAAGAAAAATTACCAAACTCATTATCAATAGAAGGTTTTGGACCTCTTGAGAAAGAAATTTGGATAGGTTTAACTATTTCTAAAGAATAAAAAATTATGGCAGAAAGAGGCAATCCAGATGGGGATGACCAGCATGGTCGTGTCCATAATGAATATGATCAAGATGATCAATATGTTCTCCAACCTTCTAGAATATTTGAATATCCTATTCTTCTGAATCCCACACAAAACTATCCCATGAAAACAATCTCACCTTCAGTGCTTCCAACCTTCTGGGGTGTTGCATTTGAAGATCTTGATCAGTTCCTGTTTGAGTTCAAAGTAGTGTTTCAAACATATCACTATGTAAATGATAATTAGAAACTCAAGTTTTTCCTTCAACACTTAAGGAATCAACATTACGTTGGTTCATGAGCTTACAGCCAGATTCCATCCAAACCTGGGATCAAATGGAGACTGTGTTTTTAGATAAGTATCAAGAGTATTGTCGAGTAAGGAACATGAAAGATGAGTTGTTCAGAATTAAACAAGAAGATGATGAAACATTAGAAGATTACCTTGATATATTTGTGTTTTTTCAAAGGAGGTGTGGACTAGGAGAACCAAAATTATGCAAAACCATTTTTCTAAGAGGATTACAAGATGAATCTAGAGAGATATTACATTTTATGGGAAATGGGGATGTAAGTACTCGTAATATGGATGAGATTGTGGATCTTTGTAGAAATTACTCTTGCACTAGGTAGAAAAGAAAGAAAAATAGTACAAATGGCACTGATGTGAATGACCTAATAAAGGAACTTACAAATTTTAAGACTGATATCCTGGTACAATTAAACACAGCTCTGGGAGAAATGTCTACTAAAGCAAAAACCACAGAACCTTTAGCAATTTATTTCCTAAGATGTAGGAATAAACATGCCTTACAGGAATGTCCTCTAAATAAAACATCCATTTTAGCCATTTGTAGTATTTGCTCAAAAGGACATTTGACTGACAAATGTCATCTACTACCACAACTAAAAATTGTCCTAGAAACTCAAACAAAATAACTCAATTATGTGGTACCAAGACAAGGGGGAAACTTTCAACAGTATCAAAATAGCCCTTGTTTTCCTACAAATTGGGGAAACAACCATGGAAACATGTCTTGGGGACAGTCATAACCATCCCAACGTCCTTGGAATTATTCTCAATGGACAAATTCTCAATAATGACCATAGACAAGTTGGAATAATCCATCCTGGAATCAAAACCAGAATAACCCATCATGGAATAAAAATAACCCACCATGGACTCAAAATCAAAGTAATCCATCTTGGATGCAAAATCAACAGCAGTGGGGTCAACAATACCAGTCCTATCCAAGGCAACAAAGAAATCAAGGTCAAACTTAGAATTTACTGCCTACACCAAATCAAAATTTTCAAGGAAAACCAAATCAACAAATGCAATAGGTGAAACAACCTCAATTACCAGATCAACCTATAATAAATCCAAATAACATAAGGCAGGCAACTCCTACCTATATGGTTGATTCTGAAGGAAATTTAGATATGCAAATTCTGGATTGTAGCAACAGACAACTATGTTTAGGGAAAGTTTTACCTAAACTTGTTATAATTTAAGTGAAATAAGATGAAATTCAAGAACCTATTGAACCAAGAAAAGTCAAACCAAAAACGAAAGAAGAAGAAGAAAAAATAGAACCATAGGCAAAATAGTTACCTTCATCAGGGATAATTCCATACCCTGAGAGACTCAACACTACAACAAAAAAATTTGATTCAGAGTTAGTGAAAGAACTCAAAAAATTAATCATATCACTGCCCTTATTGCAAGACATTAAGGATATACCTATGATTAAAAGAACTATCTAATATTTGTGCAACAAAAGAGCAGGAATAAAAAGAAAGCATTTCCTCAAACTGTTCATGTTGAAGGAAAGATAGCTGATCTCTTATCAGGAAAACTAGTACCTCCAAAGTATAGTGACCCAGGAAGTCTAGTTATCATAGTGATCATAAGCTCAATACCAATATCAAACATCTTAGTTGATCTAGGAGCTACAATAAATATCATGACCAAGGATACAATGGAACAATTACAACTCAAACATCTTAGCCCCACATTCACAGTTTTAGAAATGGTTGATAGGTCAGTTGCAAAACCTGAAGGTATCATTGAATATGTCTCTATAGAAGTTTCTTCTTGGGAATACGTTATAGATTTTTTGGTTTTACAACCAAGAAACTTAGCACATGGCTATCCCATTATCCTAGGAAGACCTTGGCTTGTAACTGCATTAGCCTTTATAGACTGCAGATCTAGAAAAATGACAATTTCAAATGGTATTGACCTAAAACAGATTTCTCTATATCCTCCTGCAAGACCTTTAAGCAATTTCATAGGTCATTTATGGTTTTTTGACTCATATGAAGAACCATAAGAATTTATTTCCACACTAGCCACCTTGGTAGTAAGGGAACACACAGAAGACCTCCATGACACAAAAATTTCAAAAAATGAAATAGTCCTAATGAATTTTCTGCATGAATATGGGTTAGAAGAGGAAGCAGACAATATCAATCAATTTCTAGTGAGATAAGAAGGTCAAATTTCTGAAGAAAGGCCATCTATACCATCACAAGAAACATCTATTTCACTACCACATGGGTGGCACCATCACTTGATTTTCTATTCTCATTGTTCCATACAGGATATGCTTCCATCAGAAATCAATGAGACATAAACTTCTTATGTCCTCCCATATCATCATTGTCCTCTTAATTCCCTAGTCAACAATTGTGAAGAAGTAAATTTAGTCCTTCCAAATACAAAACAAATAGAAGTCCAACCAGGCAAATTTTTGAACATAAATAGCCAGCTTACTAGGGAAGAGGAAGAAAAATTGACAACTATTTTGCAAAAGCATATCCATGCTTTTGCTTGGGATTACAAAGATATGTTAGGGATTCACCCTAATGTATGTACTCATAGAATTTATACTGAAGATGTCAAGCCTGTAAGATAGCCTTAGAGAAGACTGAATCCTGCCTTGAGGGATATTGTGAAAGAAGAAAATGAAAAAATTCTAGAAGTAGGATTCATTTACACAATTTTTGATAGCCAGTGGGTCTCTACATTGGTTATAGTGCCTAAGAAAAATGGAAAAATGAGAGTATGTATAGACGATAGATAAATGAACAAAGTGACATACAAAGATCATTTTCCATTGCCATTCATAGATCAGGTGTTAGATACTCTTGCTGGAAAGAAATATTTTTGTTTTCTTGATGGATTTGCTGGAAAGAAATTTAGGTTGCACGTGAAGATCAAGAGAAAACAACCTTTACATTTCCATGGGGAAAATTTTCCTATAGGGTCTTACATTTTGGTTTGTGTAATGCCCTAGAAACATTTTAGCGAGCAGTGTTAGCCATATTTTCTAATTTGACTACCAAAAATGTTGAAATATGTATGCAATATCCATGTATCCTTCAAATTTTGCAAGCACTCCACATCAAAAATTGTCACTCGCTCCTCACTCTCCAACTTACACACTACACAAAATGACTTCACACCCGTGCAAAAAAGGATTATATACCATAAATCCCCAATTCGAAGGCCACCCTATGAATCAAAGTCCAATGTGTAGGTCACCATGTGAATTCAAGTCCAATTCGTAGGTCACCCTGTGAATCACAGCTCCAACCACCACATTCACACCTTTTCCACTCAACACCTTCATTCTTCTTCGTCCTTCCTATTTGCCCAAATTTTCTTTCCTTTTGTCATCAATTTCCTCTATCAATTGAATCATCATCATCATCACTCCATTTCATTTATCCCATTGATGATTCCTTGTTTGAGGGGGTATTCATATACGAATCTTCTTTACATGCAACCAAACAATCAAACATCCAAATCATGGATATTGCATCCGTCTACAAGCATTTTTGCTAAAGATTATCTCAAGATAAACCTCATACCAAATCAAACACTTTTTAAGTCATGAGAGCCATGTGCAATATCAAATATGTCTTGCTTTCATTCATGTATATCGATGGTGACCACATACTGAATGTTACTCTTGATTCATCCATACCACTAAGCTCAAATGGATTGACATGTGTCACCATGCACTCATCAATCAATAAAAAGAAAAAAATTGAATAGGTATTTGTTTTGTTCGTATTTGGACCACCTTGCATTGGTCACAATAGAAAAGCAGACATAAGTTGCCTTCATAAAAACCTAAGTACGGTATTATAAATACTGTACTAAATTGTAAAAATCATCAATTTCACCATCATGTTCCACTTGCATCCATCCATCCACACCTCATCATTCACATTTTCCCACCCTTATCTTCTTCTTTTACTTTCTCTCTATATCTCCTGGTTCTTGATCAATATTGTATGGTCATGCTTCGAGCGGCTACATACCTTTGATTAGGATCATGTTCCTCATTTGGACTTTATATCAATGTTGTATGGTCACGCTTCAAGTGGCTACATACCTTTGATTGGATTCCATTCTCATATTCCCCTTCTTATCTCCTCCTCTCCTAGTTCATGATAAATATTGTATGGTCATGATTCAAGCATCTACATACATTTGATTGGATTCTATTCTCCTTCTCTTCGTCTTATATCTCCTTCTTTTGGCTATCAATAAATGTTGTATGGTCACACTTTGAGTAGCTACATACCTTTGATTGGATTCCATTATCCTCCTCTTCATCTTCTCCCTCCTTATTTTGGCTATCAATCAATGTTGTATGGTCATGCTTCAAGTGGCTACATACCTTTGATTTGATCCTATTCTTCCCTTTCCCTTTCTCCCCTAGTTTACAAACATTCTATTACAATTTACCATCATACTAATTTTGTACTAAACTACGTTCCACACAATATAATACAAAAATGAGAAAATGTAGACACCCAAAAGTTACACATGCTCATTGTTATATACTTGCAAATTTGCATAGACACTTGTAGGTTCTCATAGGCCCTCGTAGTCTATTTTAGTCATCTGTAATCTACCTTAGTCATTCGTAGGCCCCAAACCTACAAAACTAGATAAAAAAAATTCAAAATACTTTCTACCCACTAGGAGGCCATCTACTAGCTCTGTAACACTATATAAGCCCTTTCCTACACCTAATTGGGACCCCATGGGATCATTCCCCAACCCTAATTAGGCTAATTAGGATTCTAATTTGCAAGTGAATTTCACTAAACATACACTTTATCATTAATAGGGTTTTATTAGGATTAATGAGCTAATTAGTCCTAAGAATGTCCTCACACATGTGTTCACCCTAACTAAACCCTAAGTTAGTTAGGTAATTTTCTAGAAACCCTAACTATACCCCAAATTATCCTAGGACTTAGCTAACTCTAGCTAACTCTAACCCTTCCTCAGACATGTGTTAGGATAGGATATTTCTCTTAGGGAATGTAAGTTTGACACTTCATAAAACCTAACCTAACCTTGATAGGAATTGACTCTAGGGTCTAGTTCATGTAACCACCCCCATGACCTTAGATTTTCTTATAAATAGAGGACCCTTCTCCTCATTTTATCTCTCTCTCCTCTTATTTTCAACTTACCAAAAATCTATAGAAATCATACCAGAATCACATCCGATAAATTTGCACCATGCAAATAGCATAACATCATTTTTGGAGCCCATTCTAATAGAGGATCTCCATCGAAGGGTAGCTACAAACCAATTTTTCCCTTAAACTGTGAATCTAGGATCCATTTCGTAGGTCACCCTATGAATTGATTGTATAGCAGGTTTACATCAACAAATACCGCACGTATCCTTTGTTTAATGCTTTTATAGTGCTTTCTTTAGTTCTCAGTCCTTTTTAGTATAGTTTTTATGTCAACATGTCTTTATCACCATGGGCCTTGACTAAGGTAGGCCCCAAAATATACTAATAATCTTTTACAGGCCTTAAATAGGTGCAGAAGAATACATATCAGTAAACTACCAATGACTCGTGCACATAGAAGCCCACCTTCATTGAGAAAATCTAAAAGACATCATCAGGAAACTTTATGTTTGTAAATAAAATAGGGAGATTGTCCTTGTAATCTATAAATATCTCTTTATGAATAAAAGAAATATTTTTGAGCAATTTACATTTGTGTTAAGTTGTTTGATCAAATGAACATATTTTGGTCACTTCACATATCAAGGAGATAGCATTTGGATTTTTCTAAACTTCTCACTAGAGTATCAAGGGATGGAGAAGCTCAAGAAATACTCCTCCAAAATATTCCTATTATTCTTAAAAATAAGGATAGAACATAATTGACTAAGGAGGTTAAGATGGAGGAGCTAGAAGAAATCATCCACTCTTTAGAAAAATACAAGGATATAGGTCATGACAGATTTACTTAAATTTTTATCAATAGTTCCTTCACTTAATATGAGGAGATATTCTCAAGATGATAGAGGAAACCAAAAATCAAGGTAAACTCTCTAGTTCTAAAAAACCTTCCTTCATAGCACTAATTCCTAAAGAAAAACATGTTAATTCATTTTCTAGATTTAGACCAATTTCTCTTTGCAACTCTTCATACAACATCATGACTAAAATTCTCGCAAAAATAATCAAAAGCAATATAAACACCATTATAGCTTAGGAGTAGGGTATTTCATACCAGGAAAGTAACTATATTATGATATTATCATGGAACATGAAGCTCTATAGTCCTGTACAAATAAAAATAAGAAAATAGTGGTCATTAAACTAGATATGTCCATATGATTTAGCTTATTCTTGGACCAATTTGTGCAGCTATTAAATGAGTGGTCATATAAATGAATTTGAGCAATATTGAGGGAGATACAATCATGTAAAGTCAACCTTTCAAAACAAGGGCAGTGACAATTTTTCAAGTTGCAAAAAATGAAATTACAAATATTTACCAACTAGGGTTCGAACGATGGGAAGAGCAATGAAGGGCTAGGACTTCAACGAGGCAAGACATTCTATCTAGACAAATAATTTTTCAGCTAACTTTTTTTCTGTTTCTAAATCTTAGAAATTGTGCATGAAAAACTTATAAAGTGTTTATCAAATATTATATTTGCTATAGAAATTTTAGATAAATTTCATTAGATTTTGAGTTTTAGTTTCATTTCAATGGATCGATTTATAGTTAAATTCTTAGAATCATTCCTAGTAGTAGAGGTTAGTGAGCACACCTCAGAGAGATCCTCATTGCTCAAAGATAAGGTAATTTTTGGTAAATTTAATGGGTATTGGCGAGGGGCTTCAGCCTTGAGAAAATGGATTGATAGGAGTTGGAAGTATTCAAGAGTGATTCTATAATTTCTTCCCAAAGGTTTCTTCCTAGCCATTTTTTGTTCTAGGGAAGAAAGATAAAGAATCCTAAAAGGGGGTCCTTGGTTTATGGGAAGAGTAGGGCTCTTTCTTACCCTCTAGTATGAAGGCTTTTCACCTAAAAATGTAAATCTATGCAAAGTATCTTTCTGGGTTAGGATGTTTGGGCTGCCCATTGAATTTTAAGAAACAGATACCTTCAAGGCAATAGGAAACACTCTAGGAGAATTCCTTGAGATTTTAGATACATCAAAAGATGGATTTTTGGCTATTTATGCTAAAATATTGGTCATTATTGATATAATTAAAGCTTTACTAGAATCAATAATTCTTAAGTATGGGAATAAGATGTGGACCCAAACTACATATTATGAAAACATATCTTTTAGATGTAGAATATGACATGATGTGGGGCATATTGAGAGATCGTGTCCTAAAAAGAGCCCAAGAGAATCATTTGTAGAAAATTGTAAGAGAAATTTACAAATGGTTATGGATAAATTTTCAACTTACAAAAAATATATATAGAAAAATAAAATAAGGAAGGATACTGGAAGAAATTCCAATTCTTTTGAGGCTTTAGCCCATGAAGAAAAAGTAGATCAAAACTTAGAGGACATTGAACAACAATTTCACCATATTAGCAAGGAACCGCCTATTCAATATGATCCTAATTTAAGGAAGAACATTCTCGATGAACCTAAGGAATGTATCTCATTAGATTTTGAAGAATATCTTAAAGTACCATGCACCATTCAGGAGAAAATAACTAGTAAAGAAAATGTTGTTTTAGAAGTTAATACCTCTACCATTAATAAGGATATACTAGAAAATGAGCAGGACAAGTCAAAAGCTTCTATAATAGAGCCAGGAGAAGATAAATATGTTGAAAATAAAATTATGAAAGAATATTGAGAAATAGAATAGTAAGACCTACTCCTAATATAGGCAAAGTAAAAAGAGGAATACCCTCAAATTATCAAGTAAGATCCAGGGAAGCAAGAACTAACATAAATAAAGAAACATAAACTAAGTTGGTTGAACTCTTCACCAAACAACAAAATGATATTGGTAATACACAAGAAGGTCCAAAAGCGCCTAACGAGACATTATTATCATCTCATGGAATATAATGGGTGCTAATGCCCCCTCAAATCATAGGTGTATTAGCAGGGTTATGCATAAGGGGTTGGCCTTGAAATGTACTTGTAAAAAAATGGTGAATCCTAATCAAAATCAAGGTGAATCAAGGTGAATCCTAAGCAAACCAAATAAATCATCTTCACACAAAAATTTGGGGCATTTGAAGCCTTAAAAAGTAAGATCATAGTTGGGATAAATTTTGACCTATTAAATCATCTTATAACTTCATAGAAACACCACCATTATATCAGGCTCGAAAAGAGATTTCCAACGGGTACAAATATGCCTATGTTTGGATATATATTGTGGTGAATTGACCAAGAAAAAATTGTTCCTAAATATTTTAGGTGAATGGACCAGCATCAAGGGTTCTTATATTATCTCAATTTGTGAATATTTGCCATTGTGCATAACCTTGTGTATTAGGGACCTATGTTTAAGTAATAAAATTGATATTCTCTGTATCCAAGAAACTAAAATGACAAAAGAAGAAGTTTCAAAAACTATAAAAGCAGTTTGGGAAAGATGTGAATGGGATGCTATGGATTCTAAAGGAGCAGCAAGGAGAATTCTAACTTGTTGGAATCCTTCTAGAACCTCTTGTGTAACCATTCATAAAACTAGGTATTGTATAGCCTCTTTAGTTACTTGCTACTTTGTATATATTCACTTCATCCTTATCAATGTGTATGGACCTACAACTCAGTCAGGTAGATTATAATTTTGGAGTAGGATTGAAGCCTTTATGAGAAGTAAAGACCAAGAAACCTATTTCATGATCATTGAATATTTTAATGCCATAACTGAGCTGAATGAAAATTTGGAAGAATTAGGAAATTGACCCAAAGTATGAAAAATTTCTCAGCTTTTATTCAAAACAACAATCTATGGGAAGTTTAATTTGAAGAAGATAACTATACTTGGACCAACAACAGGAAAGGTCAAAACCTAATAGCAGAAAAATTAGATAGATGCATTCTCTCAGATCATTAGCTAAATGAAGAAACTTGTACTAAAATTAATACGTTAACAAGGATTGGTTCAAATCACTGGCCAATAAGAGTTAAAATGGTGATAAGTGAATTCAAAAAAATCATATTTTAAATATGAAAAGATGTGGGAAGACCATCCTCAATTTTTTTATATGATAGCTCAAACATGGAATTATTTAGGTAATGGTGGGTTGTATTTTCTTTCAAACCAAATTAAATCTATGACATCTATATTAAAAGAATGGAACAAGAACACCTTTGGAAACATTTATGAGAAGAAAGAAGAACTAAAAGATAAACTTTCAAAATTCCAAAAAGGTGATGAAAATAATACAAGATTAGAGGAAACGAAGTTTCTTAGTGAATATAATAATATTTTGAGTAAGGAAGAGAAAATCTAGAGATTAAAATCAAGATAGATTTGGTTAAAAGAAGAATATAAAAATACAAAGTTTTTTCATAGGATGGCTATAGTACAGATATCATCTTGGAGATTGAAGATCAGAGTGAAATTAGAAAAGAGGCGAAGTCATTTTATTAGAATATTCTAGGTTCAAAGGAGATCGAAGTTCTTAATGATAAACTTCTTCAAGATGTTCCTTCAGTTATAACAAATGAAAATAATAGGAAATTGATGGAGCCTATTACTCTAGAAGAAGTTCATTTAGATATTTTCTCTTTTAATAAGTATAAATACCATGGTTCATATGGGCTCTCTGCAAATTTTTACCAACATAATTGGGATAAAGAATTCTTTATTTGTGGCAATGCAACAATCTAGGGTAAAATAATACATTCTTTATAAAATAAATGCAATTTATCTTACCCTAATTCCAAAAAAGAAGGATGTTAAATTGTTTGATTATATTAGAACCATAAGCCTATGTAATATGGCTTATAATATTATTTCCAAAGTGATGGCGAATAGATTAAGGCCATTGTTAGACACAATTATTTTATAAGAGCAAGGAAGATTTGTGAAAGGGAGACAAATTTTGGATGGGATCATAGTAGCTCATTAAGTTATACATTCAATAACTTCAAGAAAAGAGAAAGCTATGATATTAAAACTTGATATGAGTAAAGCCTATGATAGGGTTAAATGGGATTTTCTTTTTACAATTTTAGATAAGTTTGGTTTTGGGAAGAAATGGGTTAGATGTATTAAAGCTTGTGTCTCTACAGTTTCTTATTCAGTGTTGGTCAATGGGTTAGTAACAAAATATTTTAAAGCCAAGAGAGGCCTTAGACAAGGAGATCCTCTATCTCCTTATTTATTCATTATTATGGCATATGTTTTGAGTAGGAACTTAAATAAGGCTTACAAATATGGGCTTATAAGTGGACTTAAGGTTAGTAATAACATCGATAACATCACCCATCAATAGTTTGTAGATGATACAATCCTTTTTGGAAGAGCAAGGATAAATGAGGCTAGTGCTTTGAATAACTTTTTATAAGAGTACGAAAGAGCTTCAAGCCAAAAATCAATAGGACTAAATCCAAAATTTACTTCCTTAACACTCCTACTAATATCAAAGCAAGAATCTATAGGTTGCTTCAAATGAAGGAGGTAAATTTACCAACAACTTATCTAGGGATATCTTTATTTGAGGGGAGAATGAGGATAGATTTATGGAAACATGTTATTAGTAAAGTTCAAAATTAACCTCCAGTTTGGATAGGTATATGCTTATCTTTAGCAGAAAGAGTGTAGTTAATTAAATCAGTGTTACAAGTCATTCCAAATTATTATATGTCATTGTATTCTATGCCAAAATCAGTTGAAAAAAGTTTAATTTTTATTATGCGATCCTTTTTATGATCAAGTTTACATGATAAAAGGAATTTTCCTTTAGTGAAATGGAGTAATTTGTGTGATGATAAAGCTAGCGGAGGTCTTGGTTTAAGAGCTCTTACGGATGCAAACTTAGCTCTTAAGGGAAAAGTTATTTAGAGATTGTACAAAGAGAGTCAAATACAATGGGAAAGAATTCTTCTAAGTATGTTGATCCCAAAGACCCAAGTTTAATATTTATTGCATTCTCTCTTCCAAATGGTTCTGCTCTTTGGAATGGTTTAAAAAAATCTATTGATATTATGATTAAAGGTTTAATATGGGTGGTGGTAACTAGAGAAAAAATTTCTATTTGGATGGATACTTGGTGTGATAAAAAACCACTCAATTTAGATCTAGTTTTGAAACCTTGGATGAGATTGCTTCAAGAAAAATACGGTCATAGGGTTTCAAACATTTTTTTTTTTTTTAAGCGAAAACCCCTTGTGGGGTCGCCTTGGTCTGAGAGACCACGAATAAGAGGTTCTACATCGTCAAAGTCACCCGGGAGTCGCACCCGACCCTACCCGCACCAACATTATCAATTGGATTTTGGATACCCAATTCAGCTTTTTGGTAGGGTGGAGATTTGAACCTGGGACCTCCCTTGGAGGATTGCCCTCTCCTCTCCAACTCACCTACAACACCTGGGTGGGTTTCAAACATTTTGTAAAAATATCAAGAAGGAAGATACAAACGGAAAGAATTTTTTTTTACAAGTATATAAGACATTGATGCTAGGAGGCAATTGAGTAGAAAGATAACAACTATGATTATTCCGAATAATTCTCACAATATTGCACACATAAAACACTTGAACAATTATTAATAAAAATCTATAATAACATGCATAAAACAATGCTAATTTGATACCATTTACAATGTTTTGTCATCAATATATAATTTCATAAGACTCTTCATATGCATGTCTCTTGACCTTCTCTCTTCTCTCATAATGACAAAGTCACTCATAATTACATAACTCTCACATTACAACTCACACAACTCTTCACCTCCTAACTAGACACCTCACTCACACTCTTCACTTGCACACTTGACACATCTTCACACTCCACAACATGACACATACTATTAACCAAAATATTAAACTCATATCCTAAATGTTAATCACTCTCTAAATTTCGTCAACAATATAACTTTATTCATTGATCATTGTCGTGTACAATATTTTCAATACATTTTGATATTTTAAGTTGCACCACTTTGAAAACCATAACTATGGAATCCATACAATCTAATCCAATCCAACTACACATAGCTTTGATGATCCATCCCAGTATAGATGGATGGATAATCCACTGCTTACTATGGATGATGATCTACTCAAGTTAAAAAAGATTACCGAATTAATTCATAAAAATACACCAATATATAAATTTATAACCATAATAATAATACTTTTATTTATTTATAATTATGTATGTTTAATTTTTTTTTCTAAACTTTTCACTTGGGCTTTTACACATTAAACATTGGGAAAATACCTGCACATGTTTCTGTCGATTCATTTGCAGTCAGATGATAGATAGACGACTCATGGATGTGTTCAAACCCAGGACATGAAGAAAATGTTACCTATGAAGGAATAAAAATTAAATCGTGTTAAAATCGCGTCAATAAAAACACTTCGCAAAGTTATGAGCTTCGGGAGGAACTTCGGAGAAAATACTCCCGAAGTAAGCACTTCGGGGAAAAACTGCCGAAGTAAAACTGCTTCGGGAAATTTCCCAGCGAAGCAACTGCTTCGCACAGTTTTCTTTCGAAGTAAAATCACTTCGGGAATTTTCCAGCCGAAGTGACTGCTTCGGACAGGAAAGCTGCGAAGCACGGCAGCTCGCGGCAACTTCGGCGAAGTGGCTGCTGGATTCCACTTCGGGGAGACAAAGTGCCGAAGTGCTTCTTCGGCACACCAAACAAATAAATGGATAATCTCTCTTCTGGATCGAACGGGTGAACTGGCACTTCGGGGCAAACCCTAGCTGAGGAATGTCTACGGATAAAACAATACTCCGAGACAGAGAACAAATACACAGAGACCCAAATTTCTAGAATAAATATTTTATATATTAAATATAATGCCGGATTTACAAAGCTTCTTTTTGAAGCGATTACAAACTTCTGCAAGATAAAATATCTGCAGGATAAACACACATGAATTTCCTTGGAGACTACTGCTCCACTCTCCGGTTGTTGGCGGTTGTTGCTTTCACTCTTCTGCGACTCTGTTGGTCGAAACCCTAGCTGTAGCGGCTGCTCTGCGCACTCTGTTCCCTTCGCTGCTCCTCTCCTCCCTCTATCCTCCAACTACTACTAAATGACAAAATGGCCCCGGTATTTATAGACAAGGGATGAGGACAAAAGGCGGGATAAATCCACCAACCGGCTGACAGAAAATAAATGCCGAAATGGGTTTTCAACCAATCGTCGAACAACCCCAACTACTCGCACGCTTGGAAAATTAATGCGTCGATTCCCGTGCCTGATTTTCGCTTCGGCAATTTGAAGTGCGAAGTGTCGGAGTGATGTTGCTTCGCGGCGAAGCATTTTTGGGGGGAAAATTGATTTTACTTCGCGACGAGGTGCTTTTAGGAGGCGAGTTAAATGTGCTTCGCAGTGAAGCACCTTCCGAAGGCATTTCATAAGTGCTTCACGGCGAAGTGATTTTAGGGGGCGTCTTAATTTTGCTTCGCAGCGAAGCATCCTTCGAGGATAAATTATTAGTGCTTCACTGCGAAGCGCTTGCGGGCGTGAGTTGGTTTAACATTTTTTCAACACCCTCCTTTAAACCAACTTTCACGAGTTCTCTGACGCCCAACATATCTCGCAGTCTGGCGAAGTCCTCCTCCTTCAAGGGTTTTGTGAAGATGTCAGCCACTTGCTCCTTGGACCTGCAAAACTGCAACTGTACTTCACCGAATTTCACCAGCTCTTTGATGAAATGATACCGGATATCTATGTGCTTTGTCCGGCCGTGGAAGACTGGGTCCTTCGAGAGCGCGATGGCAGAGTTATTGTCACAAAATATTGTTGTTGCTACTTCAGGCGGATGATGTAGTTCACTTAGAACTCTTCTCAACCGGACTGCTTGGCAAGCGGTTGAGGTGGCAACAACATACTCTGCCTCTGCTTGTAGATAAAGCAACAATTGGCTGCTTCTTCGAGGACCAAGAGACAACTCCGGATCCAAAATGGAAGGCATATCCCGAAGTGCTCTTCCGGTCATCTACGCTACCGGCCCAATCGCTATCAGTGTAGCCAATCAACTCAAGCTGGTCTTGTCTGGCATAGTGAAGTCCGTGGTTCCTCGTGCCATTGACATATCGCAGAATTCTCTTGCCTGCTTGCCAGTGAGTGTCTTTGGGTGACTCCATAAACCGGCTGATTAAACTCACGACAAACATCAAATCTGGCCTGGTTGCGGTCAAGTACATCAGGCTTCCAACTAACCTTTTATAGAGAGTTGGATCAACGCTTCTGTTGTTGTCAGTCTTGCTCAACTTCAAACCAGTGGCTACTGGGGTGATGGCGAGGTTTGTTGTCCTCCATCTTAAAATGCTTCAGGACATCCTTTGCATACTTGCCCTGAGAAATGAAGATGCCATCTGCTGATTGGTCAACTTCAATGCCAAGAAAGAATTTCATCAACCCCATGTCTGTCATTTCAAACTCGGTCTTCATGGCTGTTCTGAACTGCGCAAATAGGCTGCTGCTATTGCCAGTATATATCAGATCGTCCACGTACAAGCAGACGATTATCATCTCACCCTCTGCGTTTGTCTTCAGATATAGGGTGTGCTCATATGGGCATTTAGTGAACCCATTCTCCTAAAAATAGCCGTCAATTCGGTTGTACCATGCCCGGGGTGCTTGCTTCAACCCATACAGGGCCTTCTTCAACTTTAGGACCTTGTCTTCTTGCCCTTGTATTTCATATCCGGGTGGTTGGTCTATGTAGACCTCTTCTTCCAACACTCCGTTCAGGAAGGCAGACTTGACATCCATCTGGTACACACTCCAGCCTTTCTGAGCTGCTAGTGCCAGAATCATTCTGACTGTGTCAAGTCGGGCTACAGGTGCATACACCTCATGATAGTCAACTCCTGACTTCTACTTGTAGCCTTTCGCCACTAATCTGGCTTTATGCTTGTCAACTTCTCCTTGGGCGTTGAACTTCATTTTATACACCCACTTGACCCCAATGGTCTTCTTTCCTGCTGGAAGATCTGTCAGCTGCCATGTCTCATTCTTCTCAATGGCTGCTATCTCCTCATCCATCGCATTTACCCATTTGCGATTCTGACTTGCCTCTTCAAACTCCATTGGATCACACTCAATAAATAAAGCAAAGTCAGAATATTCTTCATCTGACTGATTACGGGTTACCTCATAAATGTCTTGCAAGCTCCGAGTCTTCGTAGGTGTCCTCAAATTTTGAATTCTGCTTGCAAGTGGAGGTGACCGGGATGATGAGGTTGTGTTGCTGCTGGCACCACTGTTGTTGCTTGAAGGTACAGGTGGTTGCACACTATCTTCCTCCAAGTTTATAGGTTCAACAATTGTTGGTTCAGGCTGACCAGTCTTTGACTTCCAGTTCCAGGCTTCATCCTCCAAGAACTTCACATCTCGGTTGATGACAAGTTTCTTCGTCATCGGATTGTACAACTTGTATGCCTTTGCTTGTTCGTTGTACCCCGTGAAAATGCATTTTTCAGCTTTGTCATCCAGCTTCCATCTTTTCTCATCTGGAACATGTGCATATGCAATGCACCCAAAAACTCGCAAATGAGCCACACTTGGCTTCAGATTGCTCCAGGCTTCCTCCGGAATTTTGTCCTTCACACTCTTGGTGGGACATCTATTCAGTAGATAAACTGCACAACTTACAGCTTCTGCCCAGAACTCATGTGGCAGAGTTTTCGCCTTCAGCATGCTCCGTGCCATCTCCATGATAGTTTTGTTCTTCCTCTCAGCTACACCATTCTGCTGCGGTGTGTATCTAGCAGTGAACTGCCTTCGAATTCCATGCTGCTTGCAGAAGTTGTGGAATTCGTTGGAGATGTATTCTCCTCCTCCATCAGTTCTGAGAGTCTTAACTTGATACCCGCTCTGTTTCTCAACCAGAGCCTTGAACTCCTTAAACTTTGCAAATGCCTCTGACTTCAGCTTAATGGGATAAACCCATGTCTTCCGGCTGAAGTCATCAATGAAAGTCAAGAAGTATTTGTTGTCGGCATATGTGCTGGTCTGCATGGGACCGCAAATGTCTGAGTGCACCAGCTCCAATGGTTGAGATGCTCTCCAAGACTGTCCTACAGGGAATGCATCCCTGTGTTGCTTACCGACCAGGCAACCTTCACAAACTTGGTTTGGTTGCTCAATAAGGGGTAAACCCTTCACCATCTGCTTCTTGTGCAGCAAATTCAGGCCATTGAAACTCAAGTGACCGAATCTGAGATGCCACAGCCAGGTAGCATCTTTCACAACTGCACTCAGAGACATTAATGATTCATTCTGAATCTGCAGCGGAAACATTTTGTTTTTCGTCATGGACACGGTTGCGATTTGTCCATGCACTTTGTCTCTGATGGAACAGACACCGTCTTTGAACTGCACAGTGTGTCCCTTCTGCACAAGTTGTCCAACACTTAGCAGGTTGTGTTTCAACCCAGGCACATAATAAACATCACAAATTTGTTTTCTTTCTCCGTGTCGGGTGCGGATGAGGATTTTTCCTTTCCCCATCATGGGAACCTTGTTGTTGTTCCCCATCTTGACTTTAGATTGGACTGTTTCATCCAATTGTGAGAACATCTCTCTGTTCCCAGTCATGTGGTTGTTGCACCCACTGTCAAGATACCAAATATTTTTCTTGCTCTCCTCCTCAACATCGCAAGTCAGTAAGCATATTTCCTCCTGTCGCATTTCCGGCTTCATCCGTATAATGGGCTTGTTGTTGATTCTCGTTCGCCATCCTCTTTCTGCACTGTGAGATGTAATGGCCGAACTTTTTGCAGTAGTAGCATTGGACCTTTGACATGTCCTTCTTCTGACTAAATCCCCTTTGCTGATTTTTGCCAGTGCCTCTTCCTCCTTGCTGATGAAAGTTGCAGTTGGGCTCACTGTCGTTAGGGTTTGATCTCCCTCCTTGCTTGTTACTTCTCCCACGCCTGCTTTTGCCTCTTCCACCTTGAGAACTAGAGGCGCCATGGTGGGAGTCTTGTTTGCTGCTGTCTCGGACTGAGACTTGCGCCTTGAAAGCTTGCTCCAGAGAGGACTGAGTTGAGCGGCTTAGCCTCTGCTCATGTGTCTAAGAGAACCCATGAGTTCATCCACTGAGAGGGTTGTCAAATCCCTTGACTCCTCTATTGCAATTACCACAGAGTCAAACTTCGCTGGCAGACTCCACAGAATTTTCTCCACGATCCTTTGATTCTGCACAATTTCACCATTCAACCGCATCTGGTTGATGACATCTGTCGTTCGGGTGAAGAAGTCGCTCATCGTCTCGGACTCACTCATCTACAGGTTCTCGAACTCCCTCCTGAGCATCTGCAGTTTTACCAACTTCACTTTGTTGGTGCCCTGGTACGAGCTGGCCAAAATTTCCCAGGCCTGCTTGGCCTTGGTGGCTGATGCAATCCGTGGGAAGATGGTCTCCTCAACCGCTTGCATGATATAGAACAGGGCCTTTTGGTCTTTCTTTCGGTTCTCCTTTAGAAGATCTTTGTCAGCTTGGGAGAGGGCGGCCAGTGCTGTTGCATCTGCCGGTTTCGGGTAACCATTCTCGACGAAGTCCCACAAATCCTGAGACCCAAAGAAAATCTTCATCTGGATGCTCCAGTAATCGTAGTTCTTGCCGTTAAATCATGGGATCTGCAACTGCAGGGAATTGTTTTCGGAAGCCATGCTTCTATCTCCGCGTCACGACACCACAGGCTCTGATACCAATTTGAAGGAATAAAAATTTAAATCACGTTAAAATCACGTCAATAAAAACGCTTCGCAAAGTTATGAGCTTCGGGAGGAACTTCGGAGAAAATACTCCCGAAGTAAGCACTTCGGGGGAAAAACTGCCGAAGTAAAACTACTTCGGGAAATTTCCCAGTGAAGCTTGCTCATAAAGTTTTCTTCCGAAGTAAAATCACTTCGGGAATTTTCAAGCCGAAGTGACTGCTTCGGACAGGAAAGCTGCGAAGCACGGCAGCTCGCGGCAACTTCGGCGAAGTGGCTGCTGGATTCCACTTCGGGGAGACAAAGTGCCGAAGTGCTTCTTCGGCACACCAAACAAATAAACTACTTTCCCTTCTGGATCGAACGGGTGTTTTGCCACTTCGGGGCAAACCCTAGCTGAGGAATGTCTGCAGATAAAACAATACTCCGAGACAGAGAACAAATACACAGAGACCCAAATTTGCAGAATAAATATTTTATATATTAAATATAATGCCGGATTTACAAAGCTTCTTTCTGAAGCGGTTACAAACTTCTGCAAGATAAAATCTGCAGGATAAACACACGGATTTTCCTTGGAGACTGCTGCTCCACTCTCCGGCTGTTGGCGGTTGTAGCTTTCACTCTTCTGCGACTCTGCTGGTCGAAACCCTAGCTGCAGCGGCTGCTCTGCGCACTCTATTCCCTTCGCTGCTCCTCTCCTCTCCTCTATCCTCCAACTCCTACTAAATGACAAAATGGCCCTGGTATTTATAGACAAGGGATGAGGACAAAAGGCGGGATAAATCCACCAACCGGCTGACAAAAAATAAATGCCGAAATGGGTTTTCAACCAATCGCCGAACAACCCCAACTACTCGCACGCTTGGAAAATTAATGCGTCGATTCCCGCGCCTGATTTCTGCTTCGGCAATTTGAAGTGCGAAGTGCCGGAGTGATGTTGCTTCGCGGCGAAGCATTTTTCGGGGGCAAATTGATTTTACTTCGCGACGAGGTGATTTTAGGAGGCGAGTTAAATGTGCTTCGCAGCGAAGCACCTTCCGAAGGCATTTCATAAGTGCTTCGCGGCGAAGTGATTTTAGGGGGCGTCTTAATTTTGCTTCGCAGCGAAGCATCCTCCGAGGATAAATTATTAGTGCTTCGCTGTGAAGCGCTTGCGGGCGTGGGTTGGTTTAACATTTTTTCAACAACCTACGGAAAGTCTATTCCTGATGTGATTTCATATAAGCCATAAATTTTTGGCCTTGATTGTTATGGATCGTTATTTCCAGGGTCAAAAAGTCAAATTCCGCTTTTTATAAACTTTTCCAAAAGGAGTTTGACAATCTTACAAAACAGACCATAAAATTCCATTCATCTTTAAAGGTTTGAATGACTTTACAGATGGATCATTAAAGGAGAGAGTACTATGGAATCCAATCTTGATGACTTCTGAGCTTCTATCTCGTCTTCTTCAACGTCTCATCGACGTTTTTGTCGTCTCGGTGCTTCAAATCGCCTTCGTCACTGGCTTCACCTCTTATTATCAGGAACGGAGATAATAATTTCGTGATAATTTTTTATTAGGACAAAAACAAATGTACGTCGATCTGTACATGTCAATAAACCTGAAAGTTACCCATAATTAAGTTATTAGATTGAATTAAAAAAAAAAAAAAAACTAAAACTACACATTATATAGATTCAAACAACCAACCAAATGTCTTGTTAATAAATATCCAGCCCATGGCTTGTGCGTGTCCTTCCAAGAGGTGAGACGAGAAAATCTGTGACATTTATCACTTGAGGTTGAATGAAACAAACGTCCACACTTGGCCTGAGTTGTGTTTATTGCATGGTTAAAGCTAAGAGAAAAAGTTTGTTTGGTGACGTTGGACGGTCGCTTTTGAAAGTTCATGACAAGGATCCCACGGATGAATTTTAGTATTTAGTATATATATATTTTAAAATTACGGGTGTAATTTTAATTGAGATGAACTCAAATGATTAAAGATATTGGAGTTGGGCTCTTAATAAGATTGTACCCAAAACTATACAAGGTACTTAATGAGAAAAAAACCAAATAATACAAGGTACTTAATGAGAAGATAACTGAAGTAGTGATAACACAATGAGATGTAAAAAATATATATAATTTTAATAAAATAATTATAAGAGTTATAGTAATAATACTAGCAAGTTAATAAATAATATTTATTTAAATGATAATAATAATTTAGATTTAATTGATAGAAAATTAAATACGTAATAATCAAATTTTAGATTTAAAGTAATGCAAATTTTTTTATTTAGAGAGTGAAGTCTTATATGTGTAATAGATACGACTAAGATTTAAATATCAAATATAATCTTAATTACAATCTAATTCTTTTTATGTAAGGATTAAATCAGTCACTAACCCCTAATGCTCAAGAGTCAAGTATCTAAACTTAGGACCTAAGCTAATAAAATTAAAGATAGTTGACGTGTCTATATTAGAGTTGTTAGATGGCTTCCCCTTTAGAAGCTTTGTTCTCTTGGAAAAGACTAAAAAATGCTCTTAGGCTTCCATATAACATCTTCTTCTAAAATATCTTGCTACTTGATGAAGAACTTTTAAATTTATCGATACCGAAGATGACAAATTCTAGACTACAACACTACTTTAGGCTATAGAGTGATTCAACCTTCCTCAACGAGTACTAAAATCTCTTAAGCTCTTTTTAAGACTACACATTTTAGCCAATTATGTGCTTAAGACAAAATACATGAAAGATAAGATGGATGTGGGAAGATGGTGGAATCTCCAATTGTTATTCCACTTGACCAATGAGATGAACCACCTTGTAGGGCCCATAAAATCAAGGAGTCATCTTTTGACTAGAAGGTCTTCAAGGACAACTGCTTTTAGGGTTGTAGGTGCAAAAAGACCATATCTCCTATGGTAAACTATCATTTTTAACGATGAGAATATTTTTGTTGTGTCATGTGGTTTTATCCTTGGGTAAAATTATCTTTAAGAAGTTGAAGCACAAGATATTGTTATTATAATAAATCATATACCTAGGCAACCTTGGAGGATTTTAGAACATAATTTTCCAATGATGAAGGTTTTTGAGCATACAATGCTTCAAATGAGGACATCTTAAGGGATGAATGGTAAGAATGTTGGAAATTTGAGCAAGATTTGTTGTTATTGATGTCAAGAGATTGTTGTTTCAGTTTCGTCATCATTAATGTCATCAGGTGATTTTTCCAAAGGCAAGGAAGGTTTTAAAAGGAATAGGATATAATATTTATTTTTAATATTATATGCCTAAAAAGACCTAAAATGTTGAAGACCCAAGGAAGGAGAAGCATGTTTAAATTAAAATAATATTATTATCGGGCAAAATGATGAGGTGAAGAAAACGGGGTCCAAGGAATTATTAAAATAATATATCCTTGAAAACACCCATTAAGGAACTCGCAAAGGTTTTAATTTAATTTATTTAAATTAAAATATTTTAACCCATGGTTAAAATTTTAATTTAAATAAATAATGGGTGCCAAAGGTTTTAAATTTAATATTTAATTTTAAACTCAAATTTCAAAATTCGAATATTGGGCCGATGTGTAAGGACAAAAAGCAAATATATTTATAGGGGAAATAATCTTCATAATCTTCGCCCGATCATATGATATTCGAATGCTATGCTATAAAAAAGACTTTATGTGTTGCCTTGTTGTGTACAAAGAAGAAATTCACATATTAATATTGAAGGTAAGACAAGGGTTTAAGTGCAAGTGATGTGGGAGAGAAGTACCACCGGCGTCATTAGCACAGGTGGCATTTGAGGCCAAGCTAGAGCGTTGTGAGGGTAAGAATGTGGGTTCGATTCACGCCATTGTGTTTTACAAGGAAAATCATTTTTCATTTGTGCTAAAGGTGAGAGGAGATAAGGAGTAAAATGAAACTCGTATGCTCTTGATTTTCGTGTGGGCGCATAGCCCAACCGATGGTCTAGATTTGGGCTAGGTTGTTCAGAAGGCAAGGTTGTGTGTTCAAATTTACCAAAAGCACTTTTTGGGCAGAATTAAAATAAAATGTATGCAATTCATGATTTAATTTTCCAAATATTTTTAATATTCAGGAAGGATTTTGTGAAATTTAAAAGATAGTTTGTGAGTTTGTTAAGGGAGATATAAGGTATAAGAAAATTAAAGTATTTAATTTTAATTTTTGGTGGTTAGAATTTATTCTATAAGATAGGAGTGATAAGGTATGTAAGGAAAATTATATTTTATATTTTGAGATAAAGCTATATTGTGTTGATTATTTTGAGAGGAGAAATAAGGTGCATAAAGGAGATTATTGTGTATGTTTTCCTTTAATAAAATTGTTGACTTATATTTTGAAATTTTGGAGATTATAAGGTGTATTTGAGACTTGTTATTTTTGTATGGTAAAATAATTATTGGAAAAATATTTGCAAGGAGATTTTGAGAAAGATTGTTTCTACCTGACCTTAAAATTGGCAAAGAAGATTTGGTTGTGGTTAAGACAGGTTTTGAAGACATATCTCCATAAAAACAAAATGTATGGGCACATCTTCCTTATGAGTGAAACATTATTGGATTGAATGTTGTGAAATGTAAAGCTGGAGTGAAAATAATTGTTTGGTAATCATTGTTGGAAATATTGAGTAGGTTTTCATGTGCATGATTTGTGGATGTTGAAATATCATGAGTATCATTGTTATGCGAGTTAGGGTTTGTGAAAGATCATGAGTATCATTGTTATGTGAAATTGAGAACTATATTGAACTAGAGTTTGTGAAAGAATATGAGTATCATTGTTATGTGAAAATTGGAATCATCTTGAGTCAAGGTTTGAGTTCCATAGTGTGAGTTATTGGAAGTATAGTGAAATACTTGGTTAGGGTTCATATGCAAGTTGTGTTACATTGAGTGGATGGTTGAGTGAATTTTATTGAGCATTATTGATTGAGAGCATTGGAGTGATAGTTAAATATTTGTGAAAAAAATTATTCTTTATTTCCGAATTGATTTGAAAGTGATTTTGAAAGTGATAGAGTGTTTTGTGAGTGTGAAACATGTTGAGTCTCTTACCATTATCTATATGTTTCTATGGTTAAACAATATTCTGAGTGAAACTTGTTTGTGTGATTGAAGAGGTTTTCTGAAAGAGATTTAGTTGAGTTTTGTATGCAAGTTTGCAATTGATTTGAATAAGCTTTTGTGAAAGCTAGTGGGCAGATTTGAGTAAGTCTTAGAGGGGACTTAAGGACAAAGTTGAGTAAGATTTTGTGAAAACTTAAGGACATATTTGTGTGAGATTTTGTGGAAGCTTACAAGCTAATTTGAGGTAATTCTTGGTGAAGACATGCTGAGCAGATTGGACAAGTTCTAGAGAGGACTTGTTGAGCAGATTTGACGTAAGTCTTGGTGAAGACTTGTTGAGTAGATTGGACAAGTTCTAGAGAGGACTTGTTGATCATATTTGAGACAAGTCTTTGAGAAGACTTAAGAGAAAAGTTGATTGATTTATTTGTTCAAGCTTTGAGTTAAGGCTTGGAGTAGATCTAGCACAGTTGATTTGTGATTGAGTCAAGCTTTGTGTTAAGGTTTGAGGATATATTTGAGAAAAATATTGAGCAAATTTGTTCTAGATCGAAAAACAATGTTTAGTGCAGATTTGAGATAGAGATTGAGCATATTTGTGCTATATCGAAGGAAAGTTTTTAGTTCATATTTGAGATAGAGATTGAGTAGATTCGTGCTAGACCAAAGGACAATATTTAATGCATATTTATGATAGATATTGAGTAGATTTGTGCTAGATCGAAGGATAGTGTTTAGTGCAAATTTGAGACAGAGATTGAGCAGATTTGTGCTAGACCGAAGGATAGTGTTTAGTGCATATTTGAGATAGATATTGAGCATATTTGTGCTAGATCAAAGGATAGTGTTTAGTGCAGATTTGAGATAGATATTGATGGTGGACCGAAAAATCGCACTCCAACAATTCCCAAATTTTTCTTCTATTAATCTGGAAATACATACAGAAACAGCTCGCAAGATTTACAATAACCAGCACTCGGCTTGGTTTTTTTCTCTATCACACTTCTGCGTGCGATCTCCAATCCACCCCCCGATCTATTACATAAACTAGGTTTTTATAGAGGCCTCGACCCTCTGAAACATCTTTCACAAAAATCAGAGCACCAACCCGATTTATGACTCCACTTCGCACGACCTCTGTCACCGCTGCCTGATCGCCGCTTCCTTCAGATCACTCTACGTGACCCATCCTTTTTGTTTTTCATTCTTCTTGGTACTCGCCCACTTTAACTGCACCTTGGCGCCATGTGTCGTCCTTGCTCTGCTATCGCCGCCTGACCTCTGTCGTCTTCTTCCTCCAGCTGCACTGTAGCGAGGGTCGCGATATCGTGACATGTCACGATATCGTGACGTTTTGGCTTCCCTGCACTCCTTTTCCCTTTTGGTCATGATATCGTGACATGTCATAATATCACGACATTTTCTCTTCATCTCGCCCTTCTCGCCTTCGGGTCGTGATATCGCGACATCTTCCTCCAATGCTGCCTGTCCTGGCTCCAAGTCACGAGATCGCAACATGTCGTGATATCGTGACATTGCCTTTGGATGCCCCCTTGATTTTCTGCTCTGGTCGTGATTTCACGACAGTCACAATTTCATGACGTGTCACGAAATTGTGACACTTCCACTGCCTCCCCTCGATCGCTACTCCAATGTCATGATTTTGCGACAGTCATGATTTCACGACATGTCACGAAATCGTGACATTTCCACTGCCTTCCTTTTGCTGCTGCTCCTGTGTCATGATTTTGCGATGTGTCACGAAATCACGACACTTCCACTACCTTCCCTCGGCTTCTGCTTTGATGTCGCGATTTCGTGACGATCATAATTTTGTGACATGTCACGAAATCGCGACATTGCCACTGCTTCCCCTTGGCCGCTGCTCCGATGTCGCAATTTTGTGACGGTTGCGATTTCGTGACATGTCATGAAATCGTGACATCCCAACTTCTTCTCCTTGGCTGCTGCTCCGTTCTCCGTTTGTGTCGCGATATCGTGACACATTTTCTGTCGTGATATCGCGACAGCTTTCTCTGTCTGCTCCTCTCTCCTCTTCGTGTTGCGATATCATGACACTTTTTCTATCACGATATCGCGACAGGTTTTTCTCCTCGCCCTCTTTGCATTTTTCCATCATGATTTCATGACATGTCACAAAATCACGATGTTTTTCCTCCTTAGGCAACTTTTTTGAAGTGGCCCTCTTGCCACTGGATGCTTCTACATCAGGTGCTGCTAGATGCTCCTGCATCAGACACCCGAGGTTGGTGGAGAAGTGATCTTCACTTCTGCACATCTGGTTACTGCCTTATGCAGTACCTCTAGACATTCATCTGCCTCTGCAACCTGCTCCAACCCTGTCTCTTAGCCAAAACAACTTCTGTCTTCCTCTAGACAGATTCTACCACTGCTGCACACTTCCTCATCTGCAGCCTTCAATGGCTTCATCTTCTGATGAACTCCATCTGCAGCCTTCAATGGCTTTAACTTTTGAAGCACTCCATATTTTCTTCCACCAGTTCTCTCTCCCTAGCCTCCTCGTTCTTGTTTACCCTCACGCTGTCTGCGTAGCTCCCTTTGTAGGGCTTTCACTTGCCTCTGTAATTTTATTCTGAGCCACTCCTCTTGCAGGGCTTTAAATTGCCTCTACAATGCCTCGAACTCTTCCACTGTCATCATATCGCTCTTACTGCCATGGCTTCTTCATGGATGCATTTTTCTTCGCTTTTCTCACAAAGCTCAACCGATCCTGGTGTAGCTGCCTCACTTTTGGCGCTCTGCTAACACGCTCAGGGATCCTAAACTCTCTCTTCTCTCTCAAAACCCTACCATAGATCCTGGTGCAAACTGCCTCACGGCCGACGATCTTCTTGCGCACTCAGGAACACTAGCTTTGATACCACTGATGGGGGACCAAAAAATTGCACTCCAATAATTCCCAAATTTTTCTTCTATTAATCTAGAAATACATATAGAAACAGCCCGTAGGCTTTACAATAACCAGCGCTCGACTTGGTTTTCTCTCTATCACACTTCTGCGTGCGATCTCCAATCCACCCCCCGATCTATTACATAAACTAGGTTTTTATAGAGGCCCCGACCCTTTGAAACATCTTTCACAAAAATTGAAGCACCAACCCGATTTATGACTCCACTCTGCACGACCTCTGTCACCGCCGCATGACCACCGCTTCCTTCAGATCACTCTACGTGACCCATCCTTTTTGTTTCCTGTGCTTCTTGGTACTCGTCCACTTTAACTACACCTTGGTGCCACATGTTGTCCTTGCTCTGCAATCGCCGCCTGACCTCTGTCGTCTTCTTCCTCCAGCTGCACTGTAGCAGGGCTCGCGATATCGTGACATGTCACGATATCATGACGTTTTGGCTTCCCTGAGCTCCTTTTCCCTTTTGGTCGCGATATCATGACATGTCATGATATCGTGACATTTTCTCTTCATCTCGCCCTTCTCACCTTCGGGTCGCGATATCGTGACATCTTCCTCCAACGCTGCCTTTCCTGGCTTCAAGTCGCGATATCGCGACATGTCGCGATATCGTGACATTGCCTTCGGATGCCCCCTTGCTTTTCTGCTCTGGTCACGATTTCGTGACGTGTCACAAAATCGTGACACTTCCACTGCCTCCCCTCGGCCGCTGCTCCGATGTCACGATTTCATGACATGTCATGAAATCGTGACATTTCCACTGCCTTCCCTTTGTTGCTGCTCCTGTGTCACGATTTTTATTGACAGTCATGATTTCACGACGTGTCATGAAATCATGACACTTCCACTGCCTTCCATCGGCTTCTGCTTCGATGTCACAATTTCGTGATAGTCACGATTTCGTGACATGTAACAAAATCGTGACATTGCTATTGCTTCCCTTTGGCCGCTGCTTCGATGTCGCATTTTCACGACGGTTGCGATTTCGTGACATGTCACAAAATCGTGACATCCCAACTTCTTCTCCTTGGCTGCTGCTCCGTTCTTCGTTTGTGTCATGATATCATGACACATTTTCTGTCACGATATCGCGACAACTTTCTTCGTCTGCTCCTCTCTCCTCTTCGTGTCGCGATATCGCGACACTTTTTCTGTCGCGATATCATGACAGGTTTTTCTCCTTGCCCTCTTTGCCTTTTTTCATCGCGATTTCGTGACACGTCGCGAAATCGCGATGTTTTTCCTCCTTAGGAAACTTTTTTGAAGTGGCCCTCCTACCACTAGATGTTTCTACATCAGGTGCTGTTGGATGCTCCTGCATCAGATATTGAGTATATTTGTGCTAGATCAAAGGATAGTTTTTAGTGCATATTTGAGATAGAGATTGAGCAGAGCTGAGAGAAAAATTTAGAGGTGACAAAGTAGAGGATAGTAGTCTCTAGTGGATAGAGATCCATTAAAAAGGGTAGTTAAGACATAAGTCTTTTGAGTGAGGACATAGGTCTTCTATGGAGAGATATCCACAATCCAGTGCAGTGGAGGTAATAGTCTTCTATAAGATCACCAACCAGATAAAAGGAGAAGGATTTCTACTATGGATAGAAATCCATGAACCAGCAAGGGGAAAGAGTTCTCCTGTGGATAGAGATCCATGAAATTGATTAGGGGATTGGTGTCTCCTTTGGATAGAGGTCCATAAACATTGTAATAGGGAAGCATTCCCAAGAGATTTGTTGAGAAAATTTTAGCGAAAGATTTTATCTATGGAGTAGCTCACATTGGGTGAACCACATTAAATTGGTGTCTCTATTGTGTGTGATGATTTATGCATTACTTTGGTTATTACTATTGATATTACCATTGATAATATTGGATAATATTATTTGGGAAAGAAAAGTAAAAAGTGGTCTTATACTGTTCACCCCCCTCTTAGTATAAGCTTGTTTTCTTCAATTGGTATCAGAGCTGGTTTCTTCAAAAAAGGTCTAACAACTTGAAGGAAGGTCTTACAAGAACACACATGACAAAGAAAGGCAATTGTAGAACCATGAGACCTAAAAGTAAAAGAACACACATGGTCATGAAAGAAAAGAAATATGAATTTGATTTTTTTTTCAAAGAGATTGTTTCTCTAAGAGGAGAAGTGGGAATAGATTCAAGAGATGAATCAAGTAGTGGACAAGAGGCTAAATTGATAAAATTTTGTACCAGATATAGGAAGATAGGTCACCATACAGCTTGTTGTCCACAATATGGTGAAGAATTTTTTATTTGTGGTCAACTCGGTCATGATGCAGGTTATTGCAATGGGTTTAGTAGCAGTGAATATGAAATGGAACTCAAGGAAAATAGGCACAATCAAAATAGTGAAGATGAAGAAGATACTTCTAGAATTGAAGACCTAGAGGATGGTTCAGAAAAATATAACAGGGACAGTAAAAATAGGTATGAAGAAGAAATTATATTTTTGACAATAGAATAAAAAGGAGATGCTCCTCTTGAAGACCAAATAAAAGAGAAAAATTTAGAAAATCAAGAAAATAAATAAGAGGAAGATTCAAAAAAAATAAAAGGAGGAAGCCACACTTAAGGAACTTGTTGAGTTGAAAAGAGAGAACTGAGAATTAAAATTTCAAATACAAGAATATGAGAAAAGTAAGACAAAACTTCTACAAGATCTCTCTGACTTGAAATATAAGGTTGAAAAGGCAAGAAAAGTTGAAAAAGGTATGGTTGAACAGTTAAAGGTAAAAGGGTTATAATATGAAATACTTTTTGATGATATTGAAGAATTAAAAAGGGAGAACTCAAGATTGAAATTCCAAGAACAAGAGGATGAGGAAAAAAAGGCAAAGTTTCTACAAGAGCTCACTAACTTCAAGATTAAGGTTGAAGAGGTAAGAAAATTTGAAGAAGGTATGGCTAAAAAATTAAAGACAAAAGATCTAGAGTGTGAAAGATTTAAACATGAGGTAGTTTTACTAAGGATAGAAGTGAAAGACTCTAAGGATAAGCTACACAAGTTTGGAAAAAAATCAAAGACCTTGGATAATATTATAAATGCATAAAGATCATCAGTCATCAAAATAGGACTTGTTTTTGAAGAAGAACAAGGAAAATATGAAGCAGAAAAAGGAGAGTCAAGCTCAAGCACCAAAAAAGAAAAAGATTCATAAGAATAGAGTGAAAGAGAAAGTGATATTTATGAGGATAAGTTAAAAAATATAAGGTTCACAAAGGAAGGAAACAATGCACAAGTGAGGAACAAAGAACATCACAAGTAATAAAATACTAAGAGACCAATGGGGTCAAGGCAAAATTTCTTCAATGGACGTTGCTTCTCATGTCATAGGTTTGGTCACAAGGCTTCGCAGTGCATGACACATGAAAGATAGGGATATGGTTTCACCAATATAAATTTCATAAATGGGCATCTCTTTCAAGGGTATTGTCACTCTTGTAATCAATTTGGTCATAAGGTACTTAATTGTAGGTTTCATGATAGGAATGGATATGGCTTCACCAGGAGGAGCTACAAGACATTTTCACCTTCAATGAATCACAAAATTAAGTGTTATAAGTGCAATAATGTTGGGCATATAGTTAAGTGGTGTAGAGAAAAATTTTGAGAGACCAGTAGGAACATGAATATTTATAGGAATCAAAAGGATCAGTTGACGAAGAAGGTGGACAAAGGTAAATATCAGTGTATACTGAGAGTAGAGATGCTCCCACCCCAAAATTAACCACCTCAAAGAGAGGATGTGGGGTAGGGCTAAGCTAAGAGTCTTATATTTAGTACCAAGCCCCAAAGGTGGACCTTTTCCATTGATGACAAAGGGGAAGATATTTGAGTTAGGGGAAGAGCATTCAGTCAAAGGGAGAAACTTTTGAAAAAGGAAAAAGGAATGGTTAAATAAAAAGGGTTGCCATAGGAAAAGGGGTTGCCATAAATGACAAAGGGGGAGATTGGTAGAAATTTGAGCAAGGTTTGTTGTCATTGATGCCAATATATTGTTATTTCAGTTTTGTAATCATTAATGTCATCAGGTGATTTTTCCAAAGGCAAGGAAGGTTTTAAAAGGAATAGGATATAATATTTATTTTTAAATATTATATGCCTAAAAATACCTAAAATGTTGAAGACCCAAGGAAGGAGAAGCAGGTTTAAATTAAAATAATAATATTATAATATTTAATATTATCAAGCAAAATTATGAGGTGAAGAAAACGGGGTCCAAGGAATTATTAAAATAATCTATTCTTGAAAAGACCCATTAAGCAACTCGCAAAGGATTTAATTTAATTTATTTAAATTAAAATATTTTAACCCATGGTTAAAATTTTAATTTAAATAAATAATAGGTGCCAAAGGTTTTTAATTTAATATTTAAATTTAAATTCAAATTTCAAAATTCGAATATTGGGCTGACGTGTAAGGACAAAAAGCAAATATATTTATAGGGAAAATAATCTTCATTTTCTTCCCCGATCATATGATATTTGAATAATATGTTATGAAAAATACTGCGTGCGTTGCCTTGCTATGTAAGAAGAAGAAATTTTCATATTAATATTAAAGGTAAGACAAGGGTTTAAGTGCAGGTGATGTGGGAGAGAAGTACCATTGACATCGTTAGCACAAGTGGCAGTTGAGGCCAAGCTAGAGCGTTGTGAGGGCAAGAATGTGGGTTCGATTCACGTCGTTTGCGCTGAAGGTGAGAGGAGATAAGGTGTAAAACAAAACTCGTGCGCTCCTAATTTTCATGTGGGTGCATATCCCAACCGATAGTCTAGATTTGGGCTAGGGTGTTGAGAATGTAAGGTTGTATGTTTGAATTTCGCCAGAAGCACTTTTTGGGCAGAATTAAAATAAAAGGTATGCAATTCATGATTTGATTTTTCAAAGGTTTTTGATATTCGAGAAATCTGCATTAAAGGGTTTCATGAAATTTAAAATATAGTTTTTGAGTTTGTTAAGGGAGATATAAGGTATAAGAAAATTAAAATATTTTATTTTAATTTTTGGTGGTTAGAATTTATTCTATAAGATAGGAGTGGTAAGGTATGTAAGGAAAATTATATTTTATATTTTGAGATAAAGCTATATTGTGTTGATTGTTTTGAGAGGAGAAATAAGGTGCATAAAGCAGATTATTGTGTATGTTTTCCTTTAGTAAAATCGTTGACTTATATTTTGAAATTTTGGAGATTATAAGGTGCATTTAAGACTTGTTATTTTTGTATGGAAAAATAATTATTGGGAAAATATTTGCAAGGAGATTTTGAGAAATATTGTTGCTACCTAACCTTAAAATTGGAAAATAATATTTGATTGTGGTTAAGACAGGTTTTGAAGATATATATTCATCAAAATGAAAGGTATGGCCACATCTTCCTTATGAGTGAAACATTGTTGGATTGAATGTTGTGGAATGTAAAATCAGAGTGAAAAGGATTGTTTAATAAGCATTGTTGGAAATATTGAGTAGATTTTCATGTGCATGATTTGTGGATGTTGAAAGATCATGAGTATCATTGTTATGTGATTCAGGGTTTGTGAAATATCATGAGTATCATTATTATGTGAAATTGAGAACTATCTTGAACTAGGGTTTGTGAAAGAACATGAGTATCATTGTTATGTGAAAACTGGAATCATCTTGAGTCAAGGTTTGAGTTCCATAGTGTGAGTTGTTATAAGTAAAATGAAACACTTGGTTAGGGTTCGTATGCAAGTTGTGTTACATTGAGTGGATAGTTGAGTGAAGTTGATTGAGCATTGTTGATTGAGAGCATTGAAATGATAGTTCAAGATTTATGAAACAAATTATTATTTATTTATGAATTGATTTAAAAGTTAGTTTGAAAGTGATAGAGTGTTTTGTGAGTGTGAAACATATTGAGTCTCTTACCATTATCTATATGTTTCTATGGTTAAACAAGATTCTAAGTGAAACTTCTTTGTGTAATGGAAGAGGTTTTTTGAAAGAGATTTATTTGAGTTTTGTATGCAAGTTCGCAATTGATTTGAATAAGCTTTGGGTAGATTTGAGTAAGTCCTAGAGGGGACTTAAGGATAGAGTTGAGTAAGCTTTTGTGAAATATTAAGGACAAATTTGTGTGAGCTTTTGTGGAAGATTACAAGCTAATTTGAGGTAAGTCTTGGTGAAGACCTGTTGAGTAGATTGGACAAGTTCTAGAGAGGATTTGTTGAGAAGATTTGAGGTAATTCTTTGAGAAGAATTGAGAGCACAATTGATTGATTTATTTGTTCAAGATTTGAGTTAAGGCTTGGAGCAGATCTAGCAGAGTTTATTTGTGATTGAGTCAAAATTTGTGTTAAGGCTTGAGGATAGATTTGAGATAGAGATTAAGTAGATTTGTGCTAGACCGAAGGATAGTGTTTAGTGAAAATTTGAGACAGAGATTGAGAATATTTGTGCTAGATCGAAGGACAGTGTTTAGTGCAAATTTAAGATAGAGATTAAGAAAATTTGTGCTAGATCGAAGTATAGTGTTTAGTGCAGATTTGAGACAGATATTGAGCACAGGGTTATGCCTAACGGCTATTTATCACCAAATTGGCTAAAATTAGGATTTTCAAAATTTAAAAATGGCTAATATTTGGGACCCTTGACCAGGGCCCATTAGCCAAAAATTTATAGGTGCAAATTTATTTTTAGGTCGATTCACCCCAATTTTATAATAATTTGACTATTTTAAGTTTAAATTTCCAAAATTACCCCTAATAATAGTGAACCTTCTACATGCGTTTGGAAACTATTCACCTGGATTCAAAACTAATTTGCCAATTTTTTATAAATACATTTTGAGGTCGATCCCTTATGCATAACCGTGATTGAGCATATGTGTGCTAGACTGAAGGATAGTGTTTAGTGTAGATTTGAGATAGAGATTGAGTAGATTTATGCTAGATCAAAGGATAATGTTTAGTGTATATTTGAGATAGATATTAAGTAGATTTGTGCTAGACCGAAGTACAATATTTAGTGTAGATTTGAGATAGAGATTGACTATAGCTAATAGTAATCTTTGGAGGTGACAGAGTAGAGGACAATAGTCTCTAGTGGATAGAGATCCATTAGCCAGGGTAGTGAGGACATAAGTCTTCTAAGTGAGGACATAGGTCTTCTATGGAGAGAGATCCACAAGCTAGTGTAGTGGAGGCAATAGTCTTCTAGAAGATCACCAGCCGGAGCAAAGGAGAAGGGTTTCTACTGTGGATAGAGATCTATGAACCAAGAATGGGAAAGAGTTCTCCTATGAATATATATTCATGAACTTTATTAGGGTATTGGTGTCTCCTTTTGATAGAGGTCCAAATAGTATTATAATAGGGAAGGATTCCCAAGATATTTTTTGAGAAAAATTTAGTGAAATATTTTCTCCGTGGAGTAGCCCACATTGGGTGAACGACATTAAAATGGTGTCTCTATTGTGTGTGATTATTTGTGTATTACTTTGGTTACTACTATTGATATTGCAATTGATAATATTGGATAATATTATTTGGGAAAGAAAAGTAAAAAGTGGTCTTATACTGTTCACCCCCCCTCTCAGTATAATCTTGTGTTCTTCAAAGAAGTATTCTTCCATAATTTATCTAATGAGATCCATTGAACCTAGAGATACTAGTTATCTTGAGAAAAACAACGAAGATAAGTACCCAAAATTTATTAATAATATTTATCTAACCATCCAACTAAGGGTCATAAGACGAGGATATTCTCAAATTGGCAACACTAAGATAAAACAATCATTTTTAAAATTTACTAGTGAATATAGGGTCACAATCAGTCACAATGGTTTTGGGTTTGCCATATAATTCAAAAACATAATAAAAAATACCTTGGCCACCTTACTTACTAAATAGGGATGTTATATTGCATAGAAATAATAATACTTGGAAAGGCAATCTACTATCACAAAGATCACTATTTTGCACTCAAGTTTAGTAAGGTCCTTAATGAAATCCATGGATGTATTCTCTCATTAGTGGTAAATGATAGGAAATGGTTGAAATAATCTAGGAGATTTAATTATCTCTCCTTTTGTTACCCTAACACACCTCACTCAACCACAAAATTCTTGCATCTAATTTTAATCCTTCCAAGAAAAATATTGCTCCACCTATTAGTATATTTTCAAGAATTATGAATATTGAGCCAAAGGAGATGCATGAGATTATTGGAGAACATTTTTATTAATAGCCAATTTTTTTTTTTTTGTATTTACATGGTGGAATCGGTAGCCGACACGAATCTGGGCAGGCTGTCTAGCTTTTATGGCCGCCATAATATTCTACGCAGTCCGCCTCGAAAGTCGCCACATAGATCTTCGTGCAGTCTGCCCCTATAACCACCATGCCACAATCATTTTAAACCTTTTACGCCACTGAAAGCACCAGGAAAGGGACAAGCGTTCAGTTCGGTGAGGCCCGAGATTTGAATAATAGCCAATTACTAAAGAAGATAAATGCAATATTTTTTGAAAATAATTGCATTAGTATATTAGAAAAAATAATGCAATGATGAGCATACTTCCCTTTCTTAAATGATTTGGTGTAGTCTCTAGATCAAAAAGGTAATATTTACAAAGTTGAGAAAGTAATTACGAAATAGGATAAGAGATGCATTAACAACAACATCCATATATTTTTGATAAGAGACATCAACCACCACATTCTCATTTACCTTATTATATTCAATGATAAAATCATAACCCAACAGCTTGGTCATCCATTTATTCTATTCATGGCATGAATATGTTATTCTAAGAAATGCTTAAGATTGCTATGTTTAGTCTTGATGATGAAACAATATCCCAATGAATAAGGCATCCATTTCTCTATGGTATGCAAAACAACTAATATTTCCTTCTTATATGTGGACTATTCCAAATTCTTACCTAAAATTTGCTTACTTTCAAAGGATAATGGGTATCTATCTTTCATCAAAATAACTCCAATACCTATGCCCAAAGCATTACACTCAGTGGTAAGAGGTTTTATAAAGTTAGGAGTGGCCAAAATAGGAGTGGTACACATGGCTTGTTTGAGGACCTAGAAGGCTTGGGATATAGCTTCAAATCAAACAAATTTATTAAGTGATATTAGTGAGACGATCAATAATCTTGCCATAGTTATGAATAATTTTTTTTTAGTAGCCTATGAGTCCTAAAAATCCATGAAGACATTTAAGGGATTTGGGCAAGGAAACTATTGTATAGATTTGACCTTGCTAGGGTCTACCTGGACTCCTTCCTAAGTTGCTATGTGTCCCAAGTATTCTACCTCTTGGACCCTAAAGGAATATTTGGATATTTTGAAATTTTTTTCTCTTTGTAATAGGTGAAGAGTTTGTCAACATGAACTAGATGATCCTCCTAGGGCTTGTAATAAACTATAATATCATAAATTAAAACTAGGATAATATTGTGAAGGAAATAGCATAATACTAAGTTCATTAGACATTGAAAAGTGGAAGGAGGATTATTAAGACCAAAATACATGATTAGAATATAATAATGACCATAATTTGTATCAAAAGAAGTCTTATGGATATCCTCTTCCCTAATCTAAATTTGATGAAACTCAAAATGCAAGTCTAGTTGTGTAAAGTATCTTGTACCATGTAATTCATCCAAAAAATTACCTATTTTAGGGATAGGAAACTTATATTTGATAGTAATATTGTTGAGAGGAAAAAATCAAGACACATGAGCCATGAATTATCCTTGTGTAGTACCATCACCAATGGAGTAGAGTCTGGACTAATGTTTGGATGGATTATTCCTTGCTCCAATATTTCCTAAATGAACTCAATGTTTGAATTTTGGAGCTAGGGGTAGTGGTAAGGATGCACATTAGAAGGTTTAGTTTCTAGAACAAAGTGGATGACATGATAATTATGCTCTTAGGAGCTATACCCATGGGATCACTAAATACCTACTCATTATAGGTAGCAAATACACCTCCCAAAAGAAGAAGTGACAAGAGGATTTGCCTAGTTTTGACAAGTTTTGGTAAACCGTACAAGTAGGAGCAAATCATACAAGCAGGAGGTAAACCATAAAAACTGGAGGTCAAACCATACAATGTGCTATGAAATGTAAATAAAATGCAATTTAAGTTGTAATTACGCATGAATTTGATAAATGATGTGTTTAGACTTAGTAAAAGGTATAATTATGCATTTCATTATGCATGGGAAATTGTGAATAATTAATTGCCTCAAGAAAAACTTTGGAATGGCTTGGGAAACATTATATAAGACCCCATTTTCATTCTTTATAGTCTAGTTAATTCTTGGGAGTTTTGGCTATGTTCTGGTCTGAATAGTATGAAGTATTGATGCATACCTATGATTGTTGAGTACCTTTTAGTGATTTTATGGCACTTTTGACAAGTAATGAATAATAATATCAATTCATAGTTTGATCTCATGTACTGTAAAATCTTGGAATGATAGAATAATTTTTTGCAGTTTATCTTTGTTCCATGTACTTCTTTATGGTTGTTGATACTTAATGCATTGCTATGGAAAAATTGGATTAAACTAGCACTGGTGTGAAACTTATGAATGATATGTGATAAGGATTATATAAAGAAATATGTCTTGAAGGATTTTGTATGATTTCTAGATATTTCCATTGGAGAGAACTCTCTCAAACCCTGATGATAGAACTTGCATGTTGGTAGAAATAGATTAATTACCATTTTAGAATTTACAAATCTTAGCTAAGATATATTGGCATAGAAAAGTATCAAATTTTCCACCCTTTTACACTTTCATTTTGTACAAATAATACACCAAATATCTTACAAATCGTACAAAATAAACTTACCCGATTTGACAATTTATGTGATTGAGGAAAACTTACCCGATTTGGCAGTATTGGGAAATCAAACAATTTAGCTACAAAACTGTGTACGATAGCTTGTAAAACCAAATATGAAGGATTTTATGAGTGTAAAATTGTACAATCCCTATCAATGTACTATTTTGTATCATACAGTGGTACGATTTAGGAGCCGTATAAGTTGTTTTGTTGTCGTAATTAGATTGTACAATTGTACGATTTGGTCCATCAATTGGGAATTGTAAATTAATTATTCTAAGACCTTGAAAACCACATCCAAACTAGGAATAATGCATCCATAGTCTACATTTTGCACCATTTTTGTAGTTGGACGAACCCATTTCCATTTGATAGGTTGCACCAAAGTGTGCTACATTTGGCATCATTGCCTTATCGAACTTGGCATTTTTGTTAAAATAGGTCAAATTGACAAGTAAGAATATTAAAAAATTGGAGGTGAATGAAAAAAACCAGTGTGCAAAAACATAGGATATGGGAAGTATGAGAGAAAATTCCAGTAACAAGGAGCATGAGAATTGTTCAAAGAGAGAATGCAAGTAACTCATATCATAGTACACATGAACAAAAAATAGAACAAGTTTGGGCATCTGAAGAAGGATATTTTGAGGTGCTATTGATAGAGATAGAAGAGGAGGTACCAAAACCACCTAAGGTAGAGGAGAAATTTGATAGAGAAGCAATGCATGAGGAAGGAGAGTGGATGGTGACACATGAGAAAGTGATGGAAGGGTTACAAGGGAGTACAGAGAATGAGAGTCAGGCACCAGGGTAACAAAACACGGGGTATCAAGAAGAAGGACCAATACCATCTCCCTCACATCAACTAAGGAAGTCACAAAGTTAAAATTCATGTCAATTTAGTCAGTGGATGGTGGGACAGAATAATATACCTCAGATATAAACTTCTAACTATGAGTGTAGTAAAACACCCCCAAGGAGGAATCAAATAGAGATTCCAAGGGACACCTCAAGTGATGAGGATTATTCACTAAAGATAGCTATGAAGTATGGAAATCAAATATGTCCACCCTTCATGGGTGTAAATAGGAAGTTTGTCACTAGTGATGTAGTTTGTGAAACTCCTCACAGTAATAAAATAGGCAGAATATGGTATGACATGGAAGATGTTGTCATGGAATATGTTGACATGGAAGATGTTAACATGGAATATGTTGTCATGGAATATGTTGACATGGAAGATGTTGACATGGAATATGTTGACATGGAATATGTTGTTATAGAATATGCTACCCAAATAGAAAAACCCATAATACAATAAAAATTTCCTAAGGAATAATGACATTGTACAATTTTGTAAGAGGGAACTGTACATTTGCTGGGTGAAATCATATAGTTGGCAGAGACTGTACGATTTCAATTCAAATCGTACAATTTGATATGGTACAAGATAATATCAAACAATGTCAATTCGTACAAGATGATATCGTAGAGTGTGAAATCATACAAGAGAAAATTATACAAATCAGAACCGTACAAGGTGTTCCATCAGTGGTTAAAACAAGGTAAAATGAAGTCGACGGTGAGCTATTTAAGTGGGGTAAGTAGAGACCACCAAGGTGTTGATGAAGAGAAAATTTTTATTTTGATAGTGAATATCTTAGCATTTTTGTCATTAGGTTTTGAGGCTCTGCCCTAAATCCCACGAGGACATTACCCCTCAACCCCACCCTGTCTCGTGATAGGAAGCACGCGAGGGATGCTATCCCTCGAACCTGCAAGGGATGTTGTCCCTTGACCCTGCAAGGGGGATCCCACCCCCTTGACCCCCATCATAGGTGGCAATAGGTATTACCTATCATGTTGATGATGTTTTTCATCTTGATCAGGTTTAAGGCCACAAGGTGGTGTGAGCTACATAATGAAGAGATGCCAGTTGTAGTAGACCTTTGGAATCGATGGAAGCCAAAGGATCCTGACAAGCGATAATAGTACATTGTTCAAAAGTGGGTTGAAAACCAAAAATGGCAGCCCCTTTTGAGAAGAAAAAGAAAAAATAAATAAATTCCTTAGTTGTGAAAATTTCTCACAATGCAATTAATAAGGAAGTGGGTTAAAAACCAAAAATGACGACCTCTTCAAGAGAGAGAAAATGAAAAAATTCCTCTAAGTAACAGATCATACAAATAAAATTTAAATATAAAAAAGCATAAGTGGGAGATCGTACAAGAAAAAATGGAAAAAGTACAAGAAAAATCATACAAGGAAGCATGTTGTATGATATAGATCGTACAGTGTATGATTTTAGGCACAGTTGTATGATTTTCAACCATTGCATTTAATGTTCGCATGTGTGGAACGATGTGTTGTCAAAAAAGTGCTGGAAAAAGATAAAATCACATGCGAAAAGCGATGAGTTGTCGATCATTTAGGAAAAATAAATATAAAAGACATGCAAGAGGGCAAAGTGGTATGGTTTTAAAAATTTGAGCAGTTAAGGTTTGATAGCAATTAAAATAAAGGGATAATTTTAGCAATTTTGCAAATCAAACAAGGAGAAATTCAAAATTTTTAGGAGAATAAAGGTGAAAAGTGTGCAACTAAATGAAATCTACTGCATGGGCATTAAAATTCATTAGTGAACTACAATATTGCATGACCCATTTCTAAATTTGCACTAGGGAGACTTTTTGCATTCAAGAAAATCACACTGGAGGAGAAAAACAAGGGTTTCAACTCCATTAAAAGCAAATTTTGAATTTTAGTTAAATAAAGCAAGGGTTTGCAGCAAAAGGCATCCAAGCAAGAACCAGATTATGGAAAAATGTACACCAGGGTTCGAAGAAATTATGGATTGGAGACAGAGTCAATAAGTTGCAAGGAAACGAATATTACAAGCCCTAATCAGAGAAAAGCAACAAAAAAAAAACTAGAGAAGGTAGAGGAAACAAAGGAAAATACTGTAAAACCTCAGAATACAGCCAAGAAAATTTATTTTTGGGGGTAAATTGCACCTAGTGATGAAAAATTGCAGATTTGCTCTGGAATTGCACTAAAAAGATAGATTGGGATATTTTGGCAACTCAGTCGATGAGAAATCATGGAGGAGAAGTGAAAAACATGAGTTTTAGGTGAACAAGGGTTTCAAAGGATGTATTGTATAATTTGGTGGGTAGATTGTATGATCTCAAGAAAACATTATGCGATTTTAGGCAATTTTGAGGTTGATTTAAGCTTTTTGAGCAAATCGTATGGATTGTACGGAAGTGTATAGATTCGATGAAGGGGAGTAGGTATACATGAATATTGTATGGATTGGTACATGCCCTATATATTTTTGTGCAATAGATCTATGATTTGTAGAATATTGAATAGTTTGAAGTAGTTGAAGATATTGTATGATTTTGAGGTGGTTGTTGAACTAAAAATTATACAGGAACAAGTTGGAGGGTGTATTGTACGATTTATAGTAGACTGTATGATTTTTAGGGCACTTACAATTGCATAATAGGTGATGTCCAAGTAGCAAAGTTAAAAATAGGAATGGTAGGAAAATTATTTCAGCCAAAGATTTCAGATACCGATTAAGAAGAATTGCAACCAACAGAGTGGAACGGTCACCAGGACCCTTGGATGACAGAGAGTCACATCCACAACAATACCAAGGGTGATATTTTTAGTCCTACAATTTGCATGGTACTCATCCTTAGAGGAGAGGAGGATACAGGTCATGGAGAGGGCTGAGGTATTGGAGGTCTAATCGGAGAAGGACACCACCAAGATTTTGAGAGGAGGAAATGGAACAGGAAAGAATCCTGAGGAGGGATTTGCTTAATTATGTCCATTACCCAGATCTAGAGGAAGATCTGAGTAGCGAACATAAGGAGACTCAGGTTGAGATAAAAATAATATCATTCATACAATATGGAGGAGATACATGCTGCAAGTGGTGGAGTTGTAACCAAATAACTAAACATAATTTATTTAAATAAAAAGAGAGAGAGAGAGAGAGAGAAGTAATTTTTCCAAAATGCCCCTTTTTGTATTAATAGTGATACAACGTGTTACAAAAAGAAATTTTGAATTACCCCAAGCATATTGGGAGCAATGTTACAATGATTCTTCTTATCTATCTGATATCCAATGATTTCATGGAGGAGGGGAGATCTCTCGGCTCTTCTGCAGGGTGTGGTGTTCTTCGTTCCTTTGTCATAGCTTCAAGGGGTGAGTGGGCTTTGGTATCCAACAAGGGGCCACTCTAGCTTCAACAGCTCGCTCAAGATATATATTTCCTGCAAACACACAAAACCAGTAAGGAGGATCAATAGCATCTATATAGTCAAGCGATAAACCCAATCCTACAAATGAACCTATCACTAATGTACATATGAATTGCATATAGCATAACAATTAACAAATAAAACCTTGCTAACATTAGAATACTTAATCTCTGTCGATAAAATCTGTTTGGGATTGTGGAACCGCGGAAACGCATTTGCGGTCTGGAAAACATAGACCTGCGGTTGTGAAATTGTGGATGCGCATTTTAAATTGTAGAACCATGGGCAGGCAGTTTTGGTTGAGATGATAGGTTACCTCAGGATGCATGCCAATGATTAGATTTGAACTCGTGCTCTCAGTTTCTCAACGGGTCTAGGCGTATTTTGGTAGCCTATCGGTATGCAAATTTAGCTCCATTTTCTTGGTGAACTAATGCTGCTTTTATAGGCTCACTAAGGTTTTGGAGGGAAGTGAGAGGTGGTAAGCCTGGTTTGCCAAGTGGAAAATCTGGGTTGTTAAGTGGAAGGGGTAGTTAGAGTGAGTCATCCAATGTGGCTCAGTTAACTGGGGTGATGTGGCTGCAAGTGGAGTGAAACATGGGATCCTGTCCTATGTGAAGGGACAAAGGAGACAAGGTGGATTAAATGTGGCATGGGTGTTGGGAATCTGTCCTATGTGCAAAAATAGGGGGACAAGAGTGGGTGAGATGTGGTAGAGATGTTGGGTGAGGTGTCTAGGATACAAGTCAAATATGTGGACAAGGTATCCTAGGGTGATTTTCCTAATTAAATAAATTAGGAAAATGTAATGATGTGCAGGATTTTATATCCCTAAGTTAGAACTTAGGCATATATCTTTATTATGCAGGATTTGATGTTGAGGTGGTGAATTTGAACTAGAGGGTGCAAGTTTTTTGTGTCTAGAGGTACCCCTTTTTGTATTGCATTGTGTACAACACAATGCGGTGCAAAAAACTAATGACATCTAACTTTATTGGACAAATGGATTCATTTCTCCTTGACACACAAAGTGAGTGAATTTAATTTTTTTGATTTGTTTCCTTACCCCCTCAATTGACGATTGGGTAAATGTTGACACCCATAAGCCAATTGACAAAATATGGATGTTGAAAGTGGGTTGTTTATTGAATGATGTTGATGTGATGTTAATGAATTTTGTCTTGATTTTCTTTGTGCCCCAAGCTTGGGATTATTTGTATTCTTGCAATTTTGCTTTTGGTTTATTTAATGTGTAGAATACATGGTAAAATTTATGACCACTCTTTTGAGTTTTCGTCCACTATGACTTTAGCAATTCCTTCCAAATTATGGGTTTAAGGAACCAGTCGGTCAAGGATTTGATGCTCAAGTGATTTTTTATTATTACCAAATTGTTGTTTGTTGTTCCGCTTTTGACCCAACGAAAGGTGTTGTAGGATTACCTTGGCAAATCTGTTTTTGAATACATTTAAGCTCATAGATTTAGGGACCTACCCGACTTGATTCATTGTTGTTTGTTGTGATTTTTGAATGAGTTTCCTTATGGTGATTTACCCATCCAACCGGATTGCATGGATTGCTAGTCATTGCGACCGCTAGGTGTATAGGATAATCCACTAGATACAAGTTTCACTCCAGACGATTATGAGTGTTGATGATTATTTGGAGATTTGGTGATGTTTTGATTGGTATTTTTTTTTTTTTTGGCTTTTTATTACTTAGGGTAGGTAAAAAATTTTCGTTTTTGCTTTTTATTACCTAGGGTAGGTAAAAATTTTCTTTTTTGCTTTTTATTACCTAGGGTAGGTAAACATTTTTCGTTTTTGCTTTAATTACCTATGGTAGGTAAAATTTTATTTTTTGCTTTTTATTACCTAGGGTAGGTAAAAAAAATTCGTTTTTTTTATTACCTAGGGTAGGTAAAAAAAAAAAAATTGTTTTTTATTACCTAGGGTAGGTAATTTTTTTTTGTTTTTTTTTTTGTTTTTATTACCTAGGGTAGGTAAAATTTTTCGTTTTTTTTTGTTTTTATTACCTAGGGTAGGTAAAAAAAAATCATTTTTTTGTTTTTATTACCTAGGGTAGGTAAAAAAATTTGTTTTTTTGTTTTTATTACCTAGGGTAGGTAAAAAAAATTGTTTTTTTTGTTTTTATTACCTAGGGTAGGTAAAAATTTTCTTTTTTTTGTTTTTATTATCTAGGGTAGGTAAAAAAATTCATTTTTTTGTTTTTATTACCTAGGGTAGATAAAAATTTTTGTTTTCTTATTTTTATTACCTAGGGTAGGTAAAATTTTTGTTTGTGTTTTTATTTCTAGCATGTTGTGCTAATTTTGTTTTTTTTATATATGTTTTCTTTTCAGGTTAAGCTTCTTGATGCTCGACATAGGTGGCCAAGGACCATTCAAAAAGTGTGAAAAGCACTTTTTGATGACGATTGGACTCTGCTATAGACCGTTGTTTTAGACAGTTGTGGGTGGTTAGGCATAGTTCGAGCTGATGAGGATCTCCTTTCGACACTTTTTGAGTGTTGGGATCCATATAGGGGATCATTTTAGCTCCCAACAGGGGAGCTGACTATCACTCTCTAGGATATCTACCGTATCTTCCACATTCCTATTGAGGGTCTTGTCATTTGAGTTGGCCTCGATAAAAATGAGGCTCTATTCCCTCTATTTGATGAGATGTGGAACGTAGACTACAGCAGGGGTGGCATTGCCTATTTGGAAATTTATTCAGATAATAGCCTTGGTGCATTGCTGACTTTCATGATGTACATATTGAGCAACATGTTGTTGCCCAATTCCATGGGATTGAGGATCTCGTAGAACCAGGTGCCTATTGTTCTATATTTGATAGTTGATCCTCGTCGGTTGGTTTGGGCTCTCGCTCTTCTCTGCGAGGTTTACAGTGAGCTTTATGAGGTGAAGAGGCGGGGGTGTAAGGGCCTGGGTTGTACTTTGTTGCTTCATATTTTGTTTTGGGAGCATATTATCATTGGTCTTCCTATTGGTTTACCTTATGGCATGGATGCCACTTCTCCCCATGCATACATATGGTTACTTAGTGAGGAGGTCAGTCGATCTGTTGTGAGCGCTTCAGAGTTCAAAGATATCTTGAGTTCTCTGACTAGGGACTTGATGTACTAGCAGACTTGGAGGGGTTTAGATTGGATGACATATGCAATAGAGCTTCGTCGTGTTAGACGAGGATGATGGGTTGTTGGTGCCCATCTGAGGGATATGGAGTTTATCCAGTTCTCTCATGTACTGCATCAATTCGGGCTCATTCAAGATGTTCCTGATGTGCTTGTTATGTACAGGCGATGGGGTGATGAGTTGGGGTTGCCTGTTGCTCCTAAATTTTGGCAAGTCGATAATCCTGCTGATGACTCAAACTTGGAGGTGCTTGACTTGGATGATGTAGGCACGACTACTTAGTATGATGCATGGTTTACGAGTCAGCCTCTATGGACTCCTAGTGTCATCATAGATGACGATGGGAGTGGTGATGATGTAGATGTGGGCGAATGGATTCCTTGGTCGGTGAAGTGCTGGCAGGGTAGCTCTTCGAGAGTTGATATGGGTATGGATGTTTAGCAGCCTGAGGAGAGTGGTGATGATGATGATGAGGGTGTACCTCCTCGAAGGTCAGAGGAGGAGTGGGAGATTCTCTAGGTTGAGTGAGATAGCTTAGATTTGGAGCTGGGTCATGTGAAGGCCGAGTTAGCATGGTATCAGGGTGAGGTGACTCATATTTAGGCTGAGGTGGATAGGTTATAGGTTGGACCTAGCAATGATGCTCTTTCTGATAAGGATGTAGAGATCACTAGACTTGGTAGCGAGATTACCCATTTATAGGGTGAGCTTTCTTGGTTGTAGTCAAGTTTTGGATGGGATGATTCTGCTTCAACTATTACATCTCTATGGGCTAATATTTCTTAGAGGGTCGCTTGTTAGGGTGCTTATTTGAGGAGCTTGTGTAAGCAGGCTGTCTACATCGAGATGTTGGAGAATATTCTTCATGAGCATAAAATTCCTTTACCTTTTCCTCCATCATCTGCTACCACTGCTACCCGAGGGACCGAGACGAGTCACATAACTCATCGTACTTTGAGCTCTCATGGGGCTTCTACAGTGCAGGGTCCACAGAGGGATCTTGTTGGCACTAGCTAGTTGTTTTATTACATTATATTTATTTTTTGTATATTTTATCTTAGTATGAGCCTCAGTGCTTCGATGTATACTGCCTTCGAGCATTTTGTACTTTGTAGACTTTCGTATTTATATATATGTATATATATATATACATGGCATTTTATTTTGGTATCTCATGTGTTATTTGTATATGCATTATTCTTGTTTATGCTTTGCAATGTTTATATTATGCAATCTAATATTTCTATGTTATTGCTATGATAATGAGTGCAAATGAATATTTAAAATGCATTTTGATTTATATTCATGTAACTGAATGACGGTATGCATGGTGCTCATGTAATATTTTTTAGCTCAGAGTATTTGACCTTTACTTGTTCATTTTTGCAATTCGAGGTATCCCACTTGATGATTCTTTGTTTTGAGGTATGTGGTATGTATGAAGGAAATGTGAATGCTGATATGGATTGGTTTGATTTTTGATATGTAACTGCAATAGATTTTTAGAGACTTAAAGAACCTAGTAATGTCAACCATTTTTTTTTGACGTTATCTTACTTTCTTTAGGACCATATTGTGTGCAAGTGAAGTTTATTTACTAAATATTGCGTGTTTATGACCCTAAGAAATCAAGAACTAGTGCATGTGATTGTGAGGTTTATTGACCCATCTTGAGTAATTTTGGATGGTACCTTTTTGGGTTTTCCTTTTTGGCTAGCTTACCCGTATGTGCGGTCAGAGGTCTCCTTCTTTGGAGAGAGACATGTCGCCCTGCATGAGTTTACTCCACTACAAGTCAAGAGTCTATAGCTCCAGTGGATTTTTACCCCATAGTCCAATGATATAATCTTTAAGCCTTTGGGATGACTACATAACTTTCTAAGGGGAACATAGTACAATCTTTTCAGCTTTAGAGATCTATGGTGTGTGTTTATAATTATTTTTGTATAGATTTTTTGGGAATCGGATTCTCAACCGAAGTATGATGAGAATGTGACCCTATCCTTACTACTCTATATTTATTTATATTTGATGTTTCATTGTGGTAGTGGTGATAACCACTGTTATTTTTGGACTATGTTGCATGATAGGGTAAGCGAAGAATTTTACTTTTTTTGCTTCGAGGTTTACCCAAATTGGCATTATATTTCTATCATTCAAGATGTTTTAAGATTTGGAAAAGTGTATTTGGTTCCAGATTGCTTTTGGGTCAATCTACCATACTCAAGATTTTCTTAATGTGATGAAAGTGGTTTGGTCCTAAAGAAAATTGGACACTTCATGAAGTTTGGTTTTTCACTAGACATGTTTGAGTGACTGAAAATTTTATGATATATGAGGATATGATGTGTTTGATTTTTGTGAGTTGCAAAGAATCTTAGTTGAATACCCCCAAATCTTGGAACTTGTTTTCTTGGTCGTATCATCACCACTATTAAATATTACTGAGCAAGGGATGGGATGGATGCAACTATATGTTTTTTTTTTTATGTGTATGAACATTTAATTGAAATGCAAATGCAATATGCAAAATGTAATTAAAAATATGTCTATTTACAATGTGAAATGCATGCAATGTTGTAAAATGAAATCTTTTGTTTTTTATTTTTTTATCCATGTACATATATATACATATATTGCAATTCGTTTTATGCATAAAATGCCTTTAGGTGCATAATATTTAGTGGTTCTGGCTCCAATTTCCCTTCTAAATTGGAAATTTTGTACGTTCCTTGTACCAAATTTTGCTTTAAAATATATGGGCCCAACCAATTTGCTGAAAATTTATCCCTTAAGTGTGGTAAAGCATTGGTATTTTGTTGATTTTCTTTGAGCACTAGGTCCCCCACTTGAAATTCGTGGGGATGGACTTTTGCAGTGTAAGCTCGCTTGACTCTATCTTGATATACTCGTAAATGCTCTAGAGCATTGATACGTTTCTCATCAATAATTGTCAATTGGTCAAGATGCGCCTATCTAGTTGTATCATCATCCATGAATTCTTGTATTTTGAATCGCAAGGATGGTATCTCGAGCTCTAATGGTAATATAGCTTCTGCACCGTAAACTAGGTAAAATGGTGTTACTCCCATTGACGCTATTATGCTTGTTCTGTAAGCCCATAGTGCTAAAGGAAGGTGAGTATGCCAATATCGATGATTATATTTTACCGATTTCTTGAGAATATATATTATTGTATTGTTGGTTGCTTTAGCTTGCTCGTTTGCTTGTGGGTAATAAGGTGTTGAGAAACTGTGTAGAATTTTGAATTTGTTGCACAATGCTTTAGCATCCTTATTATTAAATGACTTTCCATTATCAAAAATTATTTTTGAGGGTATTCCAAAATGACAGATAATATGCTGAAGTATGAACTCCGCTATTCGAGGTCCAGTCATAGTGGTCATTGGAATTGCTTCCACCCATTTTGTGAAGTATTTTGTAGCGAGTTATGATGAATTTATGTTGTCTTGATGAAGCAGGTGTTATTTTACCAATCAAGTCAAGGCCCCATTGTGAAAAGAGCCACAGACTTTGAATGGGTTGCAAATTTTGTGATGGCACATGAGTAAAGTTTGCATGATGTTGGCACTTTTGGCATCTTTTTATGTATTTGCAACAATCATTCTCCATTGTCGATCAATAGTATCCCATGCACAATATTCTTTTTGCAATTTCCATTTCGTTGAAGTGACCACCGCAACTACCATTGTAGGCTTCTGATATTGCTCTTTCTGCTTCAATTGGATTTAAACATCATAGTAATATTCCATAATAACTACATTTATATAACACATCTCCATGTAAAGTGAACCGAATGGATCTTTGTTTGAATGTTCTTTTTGTAGTTCGTGTCATTTCTATTGGTAGTGTGCCTGACTTGAGAAAGTCTTTTATCTCATCAAGGTAAGAATTGTAAGGTTCGACATGTATGAAAAAACATTCTTCTCACCTATAGATTCTGCTATTTTAATTGATGTTTTAAACATTGTTTTTATTATTAGCAGTTGCACTTCTCCATGTTAATTTTTAGGGATGAGAGATCCCAAGGAAGCCATTGCATCCATAAATCTATTTTTCCATCGTGGCAAGTTATTAATTTTATACCAGTCAAATGTTTCTAGCAACCTTATTTCTACTTCATGGTATTTCTTTAATACTGGTTCTTTACATTGATATTCCCCTTTTATTTGGTAGACAACCAATTGAGAATCACCAAAAATGCTTAATTTTTTTATTCCCATTGCTATAGTTGAATGAAGACCTAGTATTAAGGCTTCATACTCTGCATTATTATTAGTGCATGTGAAGTCGAGTTTGAATGATAAAGGAATGGGTATTCCCTCAGGTGTGTAAAATACAACTCTCGCACCTTGCCCTTTTTTGCACTTGGATCCATCAAAGAACATTGTCATATCTACTTCGTCCTCAGGTGAAACTACTTCTTCTTGTTCTGTGACAAAAAATATTGAATCATCGGGAGGCTCAATTATTAATGGTCTATCATTGTGTAGTGGAGCTTTCGCTAATTGATCAACTATCACTTACCCTTTTATGGATTTTTGACTTATGAATTCAAGGTCAAGTTTTGTTAAAAGCATTATCCATTTAGCAGTGTGGGTGTTGTTGTAAGTGTGAGTCATCATGTATCATAGAGGGTTTTCTCTAGCTATAATATAGGTGGTATTGTTTAGCATGTAATGTCTAAGTTTCTTAGTGGTGAAAACCACTGCTAAACATAACTTTTTGACATAAGAATATCTTGTTTCATAACTTACCAATGTTCGACTGATGTAGTAAACTGCTTGTTCTTTATTTTTATCATTCTTTTGTGCAAGCATTGTCCCTAAAGCAAAATCTGTTGCAAAAATGTATAGGTAAAATGGGACTCCTATTCTAGGTGGCGTAAGAACTAGCAGTGAGGCCAGATATTTCTTTATATCATCAAATACCTCCTAACATTTAGTTATCCAAGAAAATATCACTCCTTTTTGTAACAGGTGGTTAAAAGGTCTGCATTTATCTGAGAGTTGCACAATGGATCGTCGAATAGATTGGACTTTTCATGTAAACTTCACAACTCTTTCAAGTTTTTGGGAGGTGACATTTCTAATATTTCTTTTACCTTGCCTGGGTCTACTTCAATGCCTCGCTTGGAAATAATGAATCCTAAAATTTTTCCTGATGTGACACCAAATACACACTTCTTAGGATTTAACCTTACCATATGTTCTATCAATCGATTAAATGCCTTTTCTAGCACATCTATGTGTTCAAGACACATTTTTGATTTAGCAATAAGATCATCTACATAATCCTCGATTATATTATGCATATAATCATGAAATATGTACATCATGGCACGCTCATATGTAGCTCCTGCATTATTTAACCCAAAAGGCATCACTCTATAGCAGAATGTCCCCCAAGGTGTTGTAAATGTTATTTTATATCGATCTTCGGGATTAATCCGAATTTGGTTGTATCCCGAGAAACCATCCATTAAGGAAAGCATTTCATGACCAACATAGGAGTCTACTAATTGATCAATATTCGGTAAAGGAAAATCATCCTTGGGACATGATTTTTTTAAGTCTTGAAAATCAGTGCATACGCATATCCTCCCATTTGGTTTACGAACAGGTACAATGTTGAAAGCCATTTAGGATAATTGATTGGTACTATAAAGTGTACATCCAATAACTTTTGCATCTCTTATTTCACAATTAATGTGACTATTGGATGGACTTTCCTAAGCTTCTTCTTGAACGACTTAGCATCATGTGCTAGAGTAAGGTTGTGGACTACCAAGTCTGGATCTAAGCCAGGCATGTCTTTGTAGGACCATGTGAACACTTCTTTCTTTTTGATAAGCATGTTTATGATGTGCTCTTTTTCTTCTGTGGATAATTCTTTTGCTATTTTTACAATTTGGGGATTATCTGTGTCTTCACTAAGGTTCACATCTATAGACTCTTCTATTAGCATGTGAGAACCTTCCTCTAGCTGAAGTGGATTTGGGATGAGGTGTATATCATCTGCCACATTTTTAAATGTGTCTGGGGTTTCCCCCTCTATCTCAATTTGAAAAACTGAATTGTTTGATGATGAAGGTTGTTGTGGAATATAAGCGTTTGAAGCATGCAACAACTCTTCGAATAGGATGAATTTAGTAGTGGATCATAGGGATGAAATCTTGTCCATGGCTATGAGGCTGGTGTTGATATGGATCGGTTTTGTCTCATCATATGGATTATGGAGTAGGGTGAGCATATCAATAGAAATCATGTTGACTTGATGGAAATGAGGTGGCTATGATTCAATAATTTATGACCCATATTCTCTAGGTTGCAACTGACCTAATGTGTATGATTGGTTGTGTTGCATGCTTTTCCAATGTGATGGAGGCGATTCTGGTTCAGGATCCTCATGCTCTTTTTTTAGCCAAAAAAGTGTGTGGTGTATTGGAAACTTATTTTGATACCAGTTATCTCTTTGCATGGTTTCTCCATATATTATCTCTTCTTTAGGCTCTTCTTCTTATTGATTAAGTCATTTAGGATGTGCTTCAGCTTGGAGCATTCTCCTAGCTTGTATCTCAAGAGAATGGTTGATGAAAATCATTTTAGTTTCATCGGGTTCATCGCTGTCACTCATCCATAAGCCATTAGCATTTGTACGAGGTCCTAGTATTAGTGGCTCAGGGTCTTGCCTAAGGTATGCCAGCTCAGTAGGATCTTCATAATCTGCTTCTCATTGTAAGGCTTGCTCTCAAGGGTAAAAATTGTAGATTTGGTATGTACTTTCTATTTGTTCATCCTCATAATTAGGTTCATCCTCCTCATCACTCTTTTCCTCTTCTTCTTCACATTCTATGTCAATTTATTGGAAAGCTTGATTCAAATAGGAACTTGCGATGTAAGGTTTGTAGCCTAAATCAGAGTGGTCACTTGGCTATTTGTATTATGGTTCAATTATGTGGTGAGGACATTTTTCATGTCTTCCAAGTCCATATCCTTACCAATTAACCCTTTGAAAATATCTCACTGGAAAACTTGGGTTAGACAAATAATCAATGTTTTCATTAAACTCTTGTAAAGAGTTGTCGTCTTGGGGAGGTGGGTCAGATGAAGAATCTACCCCTCCATATATGAAATTGATTACATTTGTTTGAGAACCCATTCTATATAGATCACCTATAGCTAAATGTGGGTCACGAGGGCAACCGTAATCCTTGGCTGACTCAATAGGTGGTATAACTGTGACACTTTCAATAATGTACTCACCAATAATTGGATTGATGAGATGTATTACAGATCTAGATGGTTGTGTGGCTAATGGCTCAGTGGATGGAGAGGGTTCTTGAGAATTAGCTCTTGGCTCTACTGGCGGTGGTGGATTATCTCTAATAGGTGGCCCTATTTGTGAGACTACGGGTTCTAATGACTGTGAAGTAGTGGTTGATAATGTGGGTTGTGCTTTGAATATGAATGGCTGCTTTGGATCTATAAGTGTACTAGATGGAGTTGGCAATTGATTAGCAGGATGAGTGGGTATAATTTGAAAATGAAATGCGGTGTTTGAAGGATGCACTAAGCTAACACATTTGGATGCAAAAGTTGGGTCAACTATAGGAAACTCTTATGGAATGGGTGCTTTTGATGATGTTATGCTGGATGGAATGGTTCTAATGACTAGTGGTTGGATGGTTAGATGTGTTTATGGGAGAAAAAGCTCATATGGATTTGAAATAAAGTTGTAGTATTTGAAAGGTTCAGTGTTAGCTTGTATGCAATGTACCTTGCGTTCATGCACATATTTTAAGCATTAATGCAATGTTGAAGGCACACACTTCATTTTACTAATCCAAGGGTGTCAAATAAGTATGTTATATTGCATTTCCCCTTCCAATATGTGAAAGAGAACATGTATTGTTTTCACCCCCACGGTGATGGGAAGAACACCATTCCCTACAGTTGAGCATAAAGCATCATTAAAGGCCCTAAGAGTGAATGTGGATGTTGTGATGTGAGATGATGGGACGTTGAGATTCATAATGGCAGGTGTGGTAATGAGGTTTATTGAAGAACCAATATCAATAAGCACTCTCTTGAAGGGTTTCCTGTCAATGTGAGCTACTATGTGCAGTGGTGGATTAGGTGAATATGTGATATTTGTTTTTCCTCAAAGTCATAGAATACTATCAAGGGTTCCATGCACTTTTGCACACTACCCACAAAGGAATTAAATGCATTGGGGTATTCTGATTGTACTTGAATGGACTTTAAAATTTCCATCAATGCTTCCCTATGAGGTGTGTGTCTAATTTTGTGCCTACTATGGGGGTGTAACTGCTTGATAATTCGATTGTTGCAATTGTTGTTATTGTTGGGGTTGGATTTGTGTTTGAGCTGGTTGATTTGACTGTGGTTGGCTCAAAACTATTTGATTAACTTGTACGATCTTGGACTGACCGTTTTTATTCCTCTTTTGATTCTTATTGTGCCACTCTTTCTTCTTAGGCTTAATCTCGCCTTCTTGAATTTTGATTTCTTCAATCTGTTTTGCTTGGGCAAGTGCCTCATCGAATGTTCTATACATTGTAGCTATAGCAATGAAGAGATGGGACTACCAAAACTCTTCGTGAAAATTCATATTATCTCTGGAATAGGGAGTAACAATGGTAACTTGATCATGACTGATCTCCATCTATTTCCAAAGTCATAGACTGATTCATCATCATATTGTTTTAGATAAATCAAATTAGTCAATGTTGCTTGTTTTCTAATATTTAGTGTGAATCTTTCTAGGAACTGGTCCGCTAGTTGTTCAAAGGTAAACATACTTTGATGTGGCAGGTGGTTGTACCAGTATTGGGCTTCTCCCCCTAATGTTTGAGGAAATGTATGTAATAGTAATGCATCATTGCTTTTGATTCTGAATCATGCATTCACAAATCTTGTTATGTGCTCATGGGGATCCTCTTCCTCTTTAAATTCAATCTTTGGTATTTGAAAATCATGTGGATATGGCGGCTCTGGTATCGAAGCATGAATAGGGTGATTGAGTAGTTAACTCAAAGTTGGCTTTTGGTATTGCAAACCTAGAGTTTACATGGCAAGAATATCAATCTGACTCTATAGAAATTGGTATCTAGGATCATCTACAGGACTGACACTCGAATGTACTTGATGCTCCTGGTAATGGGGTGGATTGTATGTAGGTTGTGGGTGATAAGACATGGGTGGTTGAAATGTGTTATGGTATGGATGTTGAGGGATGTTATGATATGGATGGGGTGATGGAGGTATGATATTATGCTGACCTACTATGTTAGCATATGGGTGTGGTGGTTGATTATGAACCACAATGGTAGAGGGAGGACGCATTACCCAAGATGAATCTTGGATAAATGTATTAGGTTGATGAGATGTAGGTGGAAGATTTTGCTCAATCCCTTGCAAATGCTGGTTAGAGTAAGGTCTCATGCTATGGTTAGCATTATCTAAAATTATTTGCTACAACTATAAAAAAGCCTATTACATAGCAATTGAATTTGACATAGATACTGCTACCTGTGATGTGGTGGACTTAGTTGGTTGTGAAACAACCATGGTAATGGAGGTAAATGGGGGGTAAGTAGTAAAAGGTATCCCTACTGACTATGGAATGGTATGAGACGTATGTCCTACAAGTGTGGATGGAGGAATGGATGTTGGGGCTTGTGAAACAATAGGAATTATTTCATACAAGGGATTAGTGGTAATGGTCATTTTTTGTGATAATGTGGGGGGAATTTGGTTGGATGACGATGGTTGATTGGCCAATGCTATAGTAGCCAACTCAAAGAGAGGATTGGTGAAAATTGGTTTTGACTGTTTCAGATAGGTGAATATGAATTCTTGTTGTAATGAGGGTATGACACGTGATGGGACGGAGAGTGGTGGTAATGATGGGAATACCATTCCAGTTGCATTCAAGTACATTATAACAGTATCCATATCTATCATGGTGACCTAACTATTTACCACCATAGGAGGTTCACTCCTAGGTATCTCAAGTATGGTTGTGTGAGTAGCTTTATGCATAATATCTATGTTCGTGTTGGGGGTATTATTAGAAGGCCCTACATCAAGACTATGGGACATAGAAAGGGGTATACCTACTTGTACCACCACTGAAGTGTGAGGGATATTGCCAGACTGAGAGTCCATAGGGAAAGACCATTGACTTTGGTTTGACACTAGCTTCTTAGCTTAATTATGAGTCACTACCATACACTACTATGTGGTAATATGCGAAGTGAGACTATATATGTAAGTAAAATGACAATACAATGCAATACAACACACAAAGCAAATAAACACAAAATGTTTGAGGCTAGATTTTCATATTTCCTTTTTGTTTTTTTAAATTTGTTTGAAAAATGAAAAAGATGTGTGTTCAATGTTCTGCCCTTAATGAATCTATGATTTCACCTGTATACTTGTAGCTTGAAAACCGAGCTATGAAATCTCGATCACATAATCCCACCTATAATATATGGTAATGAATTCCATACATTGCCAGGGAGCACAGGTCATACCAATTCCTCACCCAGTTTGCCCATAGTCTGCGATACACCTCTCTGAAGAGAGATGTGTGCTATCACCCATGGGTTATGATGGATCTTGGAATCGGCCTTGGATAAGAACAAGGTATAGTGTTGGTGGTTTTATGATAAAATCCAAACCCTACGGTGGTGAAATCCAACCATTTTCCAATGTTTATGTGAGTGTGTGGTGGTTTTGTTTAATTAGGGTGTTAAGCAAAATTACTATGCAATTCTGTTTCAATGGCCTAAATGCAAAAAAGCAAAAAATAGAGAATGAAAAATAGCAAATCAGGGGAAAAAATACCAATTTTAGATCTAATTTAATCAGATTCTGTTTAACAGGGCTAACCGTGGGTGTGCGGTTAGTTCTGGTAAACCACGGGTGCACGGTTTGCCAACCGTGCATCTGTGTTTGGGATATCCCAACTGTGAATGCACGGATCCTTTATGTCAATAGAAATAGAATAACCTTATAGACCCAAACCTGAAATAAACACCTGAGCTATTCCTAACCAGGTGAATGCAAGATGATTTATTTTCTACTATGCAAATGCAGATTTTTTTTTTAATGTATGAATGCAAAGTTTTAAGTACTTTCTTCTACCTTGAAGACCTAAGTGCACACAAAGGCATACAATAATAGGACTCTTAACCTAGTTGAATGTAGTATAAATTGAAACTAAGACAAAAATTAGATAGGAAGCACGAAGTACATACCTTTTTTCCTTCCTATTGTAAACCGCCGACCCACGTTTCTCATGTAGTAACCACGCTTTTACGTTTTTGAACCGTGTATCTACGTTTTTGCCTACCAGGAACCATGCATTTGCATTTTCTTAGATAGAAACCATAGGTATGCATTTACTTAGTAAATAATTCAACCACAAGGTTTTCTAACTGTGTCGATTCAAGGTTGAGTCTGTGCGCGCTTCGAATTCCCAAAACTTGTAGATGCAGATAGAGATTAGTAAAATATATTAAAAATCAAGGCAAAAAAATGGAACCCTTAGGGGGTCCCACCGTGATTGCCATTTCTATAACCAAAGAACTAAACATAATTTATTTAAATAAAAACAGAGAGAGAGAGATAATTTTGTCAAAATGCCCCTTTTTGTATTAATGGTGATATAGTGTGTTACAAAAAGGAATTTTGAATTGCCCCAAGCGTGTTGGGAGCAATGTTACAATGCTTATTCTTGTCTATCTGATATCCAATACTTTCATGGAGGAGGGCAGATATTTTGGCTCTTTCCCAGGGTGTGGTGTTCTTCGTTCCTTCGTTACAACTTCAAGGGGTGAGTGGGATTTGGTATCCAACAAGGGACCACTCTAGCTTTAGTAGCTCACTCAAGATATATGTTACCTGCACACACACAAAACCAGCAAGGAGGATCAATAACACCTGTATAGTCAAGTGGTAAACCCAATGCTACAAATGAACCTATCACTGATGTATGTATGAAAAGCAGATAGCATAACAATTAACAAATAAAACCTTGCTAACATTAGAATACTTAATCTCTGTTGATAAAATATATTCGGGACTATGGAACTGTGAAAATGCATTTGCAGTCTGGAAACTGTGGACCTGCGATTGTGAAATAGCAGATGCACATTTTTGACTATAGAACCGTCAGTTGTGAAATAGCAGATGCATGTTTTTGACTGTAGAACCGCGGGTGGACAGTTTTGGCTAAGATGATAGGTTTCCTCGGGATGCATACCAATGATCAGATTCAAACTCGCACTCTTAGTTTCTCATTGGGTCTAGGTATATTTTGGTAGCCTATCCGTATGCAAATTTAGCTCCCTTTTCTTGGTGAACTAATGGTGCTTTTATAGGATCCCTAGGGTTTTGGAGGGAAGTGAGAGGTGGCAATCCTGGTTTGCCAAGTGGTAAATCTAGGTTGTTAAGTGGAAGGGGTAGTTAGAGTGAGTCATCCAATGTGGCTTAGTTAACTGGGGTGATGTGGTTGCAAGTGGAGTGAAACATGGGATCATGTCCTATGTGAAGGGACAAAGGAGACAAGGTGGATTAAACGTGGCATGGGTGTTGGGAATCTATCATATGTGCAAAAATAGGGGGACACGAGTGGGTGAGATGTGGCAGAGATGTTGGGTGAGGTTCTAGAACACATTTCCAATGTGTGGACAAGGTATCCTACGATTATTTTACTAATTAAATAAATTAGGAAAATGTAATGATGTGCAGGATTTTATATCCCTAAGTTAGAACTTAGGCATATATATTTATTATGCAGGATTTTATGGTGATGTGGTGAATGTGAACTAGAGGGTGCCAGATTTTGATGTCTACAGGAGAAATGAAGAAAACAAGAACCACCCATGGAGAAAAGAGTTTGATAATGCTAGTGTAGTTGTGATAACATAGGTGCCATCATACCAAAATACTTTCTTCTATAACTATCTGTTGCAGATGGTTTATGCATATAATCCTACAAGCAGACTTGCTTATGTTAATGTGGGAAAACGGATGGTGAAGGTAGAATTCATAGCGAAGGAATTTAGAAAAACATTTGGGTTACCTTCATATGGCACATAGGTAGTTAAGAAGTTGCTTTATCTGATTTAGACACATCGCATAATCACTTCACTTACAAATGTGAAATCACTAGCCGAAGGAAATATCTCGGGTGTAGGAAATCGAGGAATTAAATAGAGCTAACTGATAGGGAAATATTGGCCATGTACCATGAATATTGTGATGGTTTGACTGTCAGGGGAAACACTAGCCACGAATATGCCAATATAGATGGCTCAATATGTGGAAGGTATCACCAAAGAAATATGGTATGATTGGGGTATCTATCTAGAGAAAAGATACATGACATGATGAAAAAGATTCTGAAGAATTTTGGGATGAATTTCCATGCTTTTGGATTGATATTGAATGCTATTACGAAGATGGGAATCCACTTTCTAGGTTTGATAGAACCTAGGAATATCAATGTAGGAAAGCCAACCATTTTGAGGTGGGCAAAGTTAGTACCAACTTAGAATGAGACTCTAGATAAGTCTCAAATAAAGAAAGCACAGTAGGCCACTGTAGTACATGAGGACACTTCTTTGTAGGAGGATGTACATCATCAAAGTAAAATGCCTAGATAGTTGGAACCTAAACTAGAACAACAAGCACTTCAGTAATGGCAGCAGGAGCAGCCATCATTTTAGGAAAGGGAGAAAATTATAGGGAGGCAATCCAACTGAATACTAGTAAGAACAAGAAGACAATGAAAAATAATGGCAAATAATACTTCCAAAAAAACAAGTCGATCCTATATAGAAGAATCATTGATAAGAAGAATAGTAAGACTCGGAGAAGCTGGATTTGCAAGATTGGAATTGGGCAGAATCAGAGGAGATGGTGGAATCCCCATATATTTTATAGTATGATGATTTTAAAATTTTGGACTCTTAAAAAATTATGGATGATATAGAAGTGAGGCAAATAATACAAGAAGTAGTAGCCACTACTCAGGAGGAAAAAGAGAAAGCTAAGGTGATAGTGGAAGCCTCAGAAGAAGATTCAAGATAGAATAAGAATCCTATCTTTAGATTCATGATGCGAGGAGGTCCAAATAAAAATTATCAAAGTGATGCACAATAAGATATGAAGGCATCACAGTAACAAGAAGATCATGTTGTTGAAAAAGTCACAGTAATGGAAACCCAACAAAATCAGGAAGAAGAGCACATGACGGAAGAAAAATAGGTGGGCTTAACTAAACAAAAAGAATCTTAAGAATAGTAGCAAAGTCATCAAGAGATTGTGAATGTGGAGTTTGAGAGGACTATGGGACATACTCCACCATAGAAAAATATAAACACAAAGAGAGAACTAATGGAGCTTGAGGGAAGCTCTAGTCACCACTTGGAAGAAGAGGAAGAAAAAACTCTGACAGAGGAAGAACTATGAAGGATGCAAACAAGTTACCTCTTGGAGGTACTGTAGTTCTCAAAATTTTAAATCGATGAGGATGCAAAAAGGGTAGAAGACTAGGTGAAATATTTCCTCTCATATAGGTAATTTCATGGCTAGAAAAAAGTACAATTTTGTATTGGACGTGTGGGAGAGTTGAAGCTATGGTAAGAACAAGTGTTTATCAAGTTGGAAAAGATAACAGAATGGGTGAGCAGTGAGGAGCATACAAGGAAAATTGTAGATATTCATGTACAACATTCATGGAAGTTACACAGGGAAGAGGTAACAACAATATTAGGAAGAGACAACTTGCTAGATAGAGTGATAACCAATTATAGGCAACATCCAAGGTTGTACCTAGATAGAGCCAATTATCTGACTTGTCATATGAATATAGTGGAGTTGTAACATAAGAAGGTCACTTCAAGCTTGGCTATCACTCTGAGGAAGTTGAAATTCCTAACACATTGGATATAGTGGTTGAGCATAAGATTGGAGTAGATTTATAAACTCAAGGAAGTTCGAAAAGAAGAGATAGAGGTCACTCGAAAGGAAATGGTTGCAATGGAGGAAGAATTTCATAAGAGTAAGGCTATAGTAGAAGAAAAACTAAAGAAATTGGAAGAAGAAATACTAAGCAACAAGACTAGTTTTGAGACCAGAATTAGCTCGCTTGAAGAGGAGAAGTGATAGGTCTCACAAACAATAGAAGATGGGATCAAGGAGTTGGAAGCTCAACTAAAAGAAAATGATGAACAATTTTGAACATAGTTGGCTAAGAAATATGAACAACTGGCAATGTGGGATAAGAATATAGAAGTGCTCACATAGAACAATAAATGATATAATAATATGGTCCTGGATAAGCAAATATAATTGAATGCTAAGGAGAATATTGTTCATGATTTTGAGGTTCATATTAATCACCATATGAAGACCATTGTAGATAATAATGAAGAGTTAGAAGTAGCAGCTCAAACATAAGCATATTTGTAGGAGAATTTTAAAAAGAGTGCTACTAAGCATGAACAACAATTGAGGGAACTCCTGAATACTGCCGAGGAGACAACCAATCAGCATGGTATGAAAGTAGTAGAAATGGGCAAGTACGCAGCCAAGTTGGAGAATCAACACATAATTATTCACACCTAGGTGGAATACCTAGAAGCTGTAGTCAGATATTACAAGGTGCAACTAAAAAATAAATACGAGTCAATGAGGACACCAACTAAAGTAAAGGAGAGTGAAGATGTAGATAGCAAATCCACCTCCAAAAAAAAGAAGTGACAAGAGGATTTGCCTAGTTTTAACAATTTTGATAAGTTTTGGTATACCGTACAAGTAGGAGAAAACCATATAAGTAGGAGGTAAACTGTACAAATTGGAGGGCAAACCATACAATGTGCAATTAAATACAATGAAATGTAAAGGAAATGCAATTTGAGTTGTAATTGCACATGAATTTGATAAATGATGTGTTTAGACATAGTAAAAGGTATAATTATACATTTCATTATGCATGGGAAGTTATGAATAAAAAATTGCCCTAGGAACCATTTTGGAACAACTTATTCAATCTTATATAAGACCCCATTTTCATTTTTGATAGTCTGGTTAATGCTTGTGAGTTTTGGCTATGTTTTGGTTTGAATAGTATGAAGTATTGATGCATACCTATGATTTTTGAGTACCTTTTAGTGATTGTATGGAACTATTGACAAGTAATGAAGAATAATATCAATTCATATTTTGATCTCATGTACTGTACAATCTTGGAATGATAGAATAATGTTTTGCAGTTTATCTTCGTTGCATGTACTTCTTTATGGTTATTGTTGACACTTAATGCATTGCTATGGAAGAATTGGATTAAACCAGCACTGGTGTGAAGCTTATGAATTATTTGTGATGAGTATAATATCAATAAAGACATATTGAAGGCTATTGTATGATTTTTTAATATTTCCATTGGAGATAACTCTCTCAAAACCTGATGATGGAACTTGCATGTTGGTAGAAATAGATTAATTGTCAGTTTAGGCCTTTTAAAAAACTTAGCTGAGAGAGATTGGCATAGAATAGTATAAAATTTGGAACCTTTTTTCACTTTTATTTCGTAAAAATCATACACCAGAGCTCTTACAAATTGTACAAAAGAAACATACCCGATTTGGCAGTTTATGCGATTAAGGAAAACTTACCCAATTTGGTAGTATTGGGAAACCAAACAATTTAGTTACAAAATTATGTATGGCAGCTTGTAAAACTAAATATGAATGATTGGATGAGTGTGAAATCGTACAAGTCCTATCACTGTACAATTTGGAATCGTACAGTGGTATGATTTAGGAGCCGTACAAGTTATTTTGTTGTCGTAATTGATAGTTGTGAAGACTGTACGATTGTATGATTTGGTCCATCAGTTGGGAATAGTAAATTGATCATTATAATCCCTTGAAAACCACATCTCCACTAGGAATATTGCAACCCTATGCTATACTCATAGTGATCCACAATATTCTATAAACCTAAAGGAATATCTAGGTGAAGAAACTTTGAAGACTAATCTTCCATGTAATTGACTTACACAAAGAATCCATAACCATATTTTTTCAATATCTTTTCCATTCTATGTGAACTAATGATATTTTATGTAGGGGGTTATATTAATTTGAGAAAAATTACTCATCCCTTCTCCATACACTTGACATACAATATTTATAGATTAATAGTAACATCACCAAGTTGAGATAGCCATTGAGTTTTCAAGATGGCATCTGAACAACCTAGGTTTATGGAAAAATTGATTGACCAAGTATAATCCCCCATTTGGATATTAAATTTAGCCATTTTACCCACAAACTATACAATACCTCCATTTTCAATCAAGACTTAAAATTTATCCTCATTTAAAATATTGTTATACGTGCTCAAGAACTTCATGAGGCTAGTCAATCAAATTACAAGCACCTCCTATCGTAGAATCCAAATTATAAGTAGAGCCTAGGTCACAAATAAACATAATTGGAGGACTATAAATAGGTCATAGTGGTGGAAGAATACTATTATTTTGTGCCTAGTCAATAATTAGAGGTTTTTGCCTTATAGATTTTTGTGACCCTTGGGCAAGAGGATGTCTAGTAGCATACATTTGTAGAACTCTTTGGATGTTATCCAAGGATTTAAAAATGGAAGTAATTATCTAGTATTTATTAGTTAAGGACTTGATATTTAAATTATTTAGTTGTTCTTGATTCAAAATTTATGCACATAGATCATGATCAATAGTACTAGGAAGAGGATTACAAATTGGAGGGGCAGAGTAAGGAGTGACTATAGTGAGATTTCATTGCACTAGAAAAATCCCATCAAAAGGATAAATTTTGATCAAAATTATTATCTAGAGTTGAACAAGATGAGATGACCTAAATCCTGTTGGTCTATCAAATAGTTGGTTCTATAAAAATTCCAAAGGTGAGGATATGGGAAGGATTTTGTTGAAAGCTTCTAGAAATTTCTAAACTCCTTGTTCCATAAGGCAATGCTAACCAACCAAACTAGATAGATAAAGGATCATATTATTTTTGTTCAAATCAAAGTCAAACCTCAATATTGGTATAAGTCCTAAACTCTTTCTAGTGATAGCTAAAATGAATCTACCTTTGGTTAGACCTCATCCTGTACAATGGTCATAAAATTTCCCATCATTTAAAGGAGTAATTTTGGAAACCTAACTATCCTTTACTTATGATTGGGCTCGCAGTGACTATCCAATAAGTCATTATTCCCTAGTGTAATCTCCAAGGAAACATCAGTGAGAGACCTAAAGAATTAAAACCTAGTAACAACGATGGAGGAAAAGGGAGCCCGAGATTTCCAAAAAAATGATTGGTATCATATGGAAGAGCTTAAAATATGTGGAAATACAAGCATCATAGGTGTTTCATGTTGTGAAACTTTCATAGATCATATAGACTTCTTGATCCATATAAAAGTCGCCTAGGTCATGGAAAAAAAGAAAAAAAGAAGAAAGAAAGAAAATGAAGGTTTTTTTGGATTCAACGGTCTCAAATTCTTCATATAGAGTCTAAGGGAGGAATTCTAGGTAATAAATTTTCTTAAAAAATTCTTATAAAATCAAGCAAGAAGATTTTATCTAGAAAAATTTAAGTTGGACATGCAAAGTAAGCAAGTCAATACTTTTTAGTGCTAAAATAAGCAAGTCACTTTGAAGCCTTCCATAAGGTAAAGATCTTAAAAGACAAGAAGTATTTAACATTAGAAAAGAATCATACTAGAGACTTTCTGTTCTAATAACAACAAAAAACTTTTAAAAGCATTGGAATATATGATAAATGTAGCCTTTGATCAAAAGTCTAGAAATTAATGGTAAGCCAATTTTTTTTACAATAGCATCATTCCAGCCTCCAAAAAAATTTTGTCATGGTGAAAAGGCTTACATTGAGCTTGAAGGGAAATATAGAAGGGAAGGCAAAGCAACGACATCATAGACCAAATTTTATTTGAAGAACACAAGCTTATACTAAGAGGGGGGTGAACAATATAAGACCACTTTTTACTTTTCTTTCCCAATCAATATTATGTAATGTATATATAGAAATATCAACAACAGTAATCAAATCAATGCACAAATAACCACACACAATAGAGACACCAAATTTACGTGGTTCACCCAATGTGGGCTACTCCACGAAGAAAATATTTTACTAAAATTTCCTCAATCAATCTCTTGGGAATCCTTTCCCTATTATAATGTTTATGTACCTCTATCCAAAGGATACACCAATCCCCTAATCAAGTTCATGGATATCTATCCATAGAAGAACTTCTTTCTCATCTTGATGTGGCTAGTGATCTTCTAGAAGAACTATTATCCCCACTGCTCTAGCTAATGTATCTCTATCCACTGAATACACCTGTCCTCACTGCCCTGGCTTATGGATCTCTATCCACTAGAGACTATCATCCTCTATAATATATCACCTTCAAAGCTCTATCTCAAATCTACACTAAACATAGTCCTTCGGTCTAGCACAAATTTGATCAATCTCTATCTCTGGTCTGGCATAAACCTATCCTCAAATCTACACCAAAATCTATCCTCAAATATGTACTAAACATAGTCCTTTGATCTAGCACAAATTTATCCTCAATCTCTATCCTCTGATCTGCACTAAACATAGTCCTTTGATATAGAACAAATCTATCCTCAATATCTGTCCTCAAGCCTTAACACAAAGCTTGATCCAATCACAAATCAACACTGCTAGATCTACGCCAAACCTTCACTTAAGGTTTGAACAAATCAATCAATCAATTCTGCTCAAAAGTCTTCTCAAAGACTTATCTCGAATTTGCATTTTAATCTTCCACAAAATCTCACACTAATCTATCCACAAGTCCCCTCTAGAACTTGTAAAATATGCTCTCAACAAGTCCTCACAAGAACTTGTCCAAATCTTCTCTCAATCTGTATTGTAAGCTTTCACAAAAGCTCACACAAATCTGTCCACAAGTCTTCTCTAAGACTTACCTCAAATTTGCTCAACAAGTCCACACTAGAACTTGTCCAATCTCATGGAAACATAAAGAGAATTGTTAGAGACTCAATATGCTTCACATTCATCACAATGCTCAATCACTTTCAATCACTATTTTAGAAACATATAGAGAATTGTTAGAGACTCAATATGCTTCACATTCACCTCAATGCTCAATCACTTTCACTCACTTATTTTAGAAAAATATAGAGAATTGTTAGAGACTCAATATACTTCACACTTACAATGCTCAATTACTTTCAATCACTCTTTTGGAAACATATAGAGAATTTTTAGAGACTCAATATGCTTCACACTCACAAACTCTCAATCACTTTCAATCTTTCTTTTATTACAAAAACATATGGAGAATTGTTAGAGACTCAATATGTTTCACACTTATCAACAATCAACCTCTTTCTCAAATCAATTTAGAATATAGAACAATTTGTTTCATAGAACTTGAACTATCACTTCACACATCCACTTTAATAGGCTCAACCAACTCTACTCAACCAATCACTAAATGAAATAATTCTTGCTCACATGCCCTAGTCCAAACATATGAACACTCACTCAAATTTTTCCAACAATGCTCATCAACCAATCTCACATAACAATGATACTCATGATCTTTGCAAACCCTAATTCAAGTTCTTCACTCAATCAATCACTTCAACAACAATGCTTGTAACAATATTCACATAACAATGATACTCATGATATTTGCAAACCCTAGTTCAAGTTCTTCACTCAATCAATCACTTCAACAACAATGCTTATAAAACAAGGTTTTATCAACAACTCTCAATTTCAAAAAACCTTGAAGCATTAATTCAAAACACACTAAAAAATTCTTACCAAACAATACTTTTCACTCTAACTTTGCATTCACAACTTTCAAAAATCACTCACTAGGAAGAATATGCCCATACCTTTTATTTGATGTAGAAGTGACATTGGAAAACCTGTCTCAATCACAATTTTCTATTTTGCCAATATCAATAGTTAGATGATAAAATATCACACTAACTTTCTCACAAAACAATTCTCAATTACAAAAATAATCAAACTTAATTACACCTTATTTCTCCTTCTTAAAATAATATCCAACAACACAAATCTTAAATTAAAACACTTCTTCCAAAACTCTAACTCATCAAAAGAACCTCTTAACATTTTAATTTCATCATAACCCTTTTCAGAAATATATCTCAAAAATAATCCAAACTCTACTTATGACTCCCTACTTAATATTGCATTAATTAAATAAATCACTTTATAAAATAATGCAATAAATCAATTTCCAAATTTTCTAAGGTAAAACAAATTTACCCTAGCCAAAATAACCTTTCAACACTTAGGTTAATATCATAACCTAACTTTCACCTTATTCCTCCTAAGACCTTAGCAATATGCAAATATAATTTCTAACTTTCACCTTATTCCTCCTAAGACCTTAGCACATGCAAATTAAAATAGTTTCAAAAACTTTATTACTCTTTTTCACAATCTGTGGGGCTCGAACTTGCACCACTCTCTCCACAACGTCTTGGCTGCGACTTCCATGCTGTGTGAGCTACGTGCTCCTTTTATGTCTTAAAGTGCAATATGCGCTTTGACCTCCTCACGACCCTCAAGAGCATTTGGATCTTCCTTTGACACGACATCCGCTACCATACTTGCAATTTAGAGGTGCTTGATTAAATTTCGCATGAGTTTGTTGAGCAAGGTGCAGCAACAGTATTGTCATTTTTGTCAACACAGTCAGATAGATCTATTGATGCAGTGGACAGGAAGTTCAATAGCTATTCGATGTAGAAGACAGGAGTTCAAAGGTTATTCATAGTATGTACAGTGATTTTCCAAGAAGACCGAAGTGGCCCATGTGCAAAAGATCAAAGAAAAAGACAAGTAAGAAAAGTGTCGCGATATCGCGACATATACAGCAGGCAAGAAAAACTGTCACGATTTCGCGACATGTTGGAAGAGAGAGAAAAAGCAGGAAAAACTGTCACGATTTCGTGACATGTTGGAAGAGAGAGAAAAAGAAGGAAAAACTATCGCAATTTTGCGACATGTTGGAAGAAGAAAAAGGCAAGTGGAAAAACTGTCGCGATTTCGTGACATGTTGGAAGAGAGAGAAAAAGCAGGAAAAATTGTCAAGATTTCACGACATGTTGGAAGAGAAAAAGGCAAGTGGAAAAACTGTCATGATTTCGCGACATGTTGGAAGAGCAAGAGAAAGCAGGAAAAAGTGTCGCAATTTCGCGACAAGTTCGAAGAAAGAGAACAAGTAAGAAAAGTTTCGTGATTAAAATAGGAGAGAGAAAATGCAAGGAGAAAAAGTGTCGCGATATCACATGTTGCATTTTCGCGGCCAGAAGAGAAGAGAAAATGCAAGGAGAAAAAGTGTCGCGATATCGCGACATGTTGCATTTTCACGGCCAGAAGAAAAGAGAAAATGCAGGGAGAAAAAGTGTCGCGATATCGCGACATGTTGCATTTTCTTGGCCAGAAGAGAAGAGAAAATGCAAGGAGAAAAAGTGTCATGATTTTGCGACATGTATTTTCACGGGCCAAAGCTAAGAGAAAGAGCAAGGAGAAAAAGTGTCACGATATCATGACATGTTGTATTTTTGGGAGCCAAAGCTAAGAGAAAGAGCAAGGAGAAAAAGTGTCACGATATCGTGACATGTTGTATTTTCGCGGGCTGAAGCAAAGAGAAAATGTAAGGAGGAAAAAGTGTCGCGATATCGTGACATGTATTTTCGAGGGCCGAAGCAAAGAGAAAGCGCAAGGAGAAAAAGTGTTGCAATATCGCGACATGTAGCATTTTTGTGGTCCGATGCAAAGATAAAGAGAGAGAAAGAAAAAAGTGTCATGATATCGCGACATGTATTTTTGCGAGCCAAAGCAAGGAGAAATACAGAGAAAGAAAAAGTGTCACGATATCGCGACATGTTGTATTTTCGTGGCAACAGCAACAAAAGAAGCTACAGAGGCAGAAATGTCACAATTTCGTGACAGGTCGTAAATGTGCAAGTCAAGAAGGAGAACCCAACTAAAATGAGAAGTATGAAAGTGGACCGATAGCTCTATAACATTTACAGGGGCAGATACAGAGTGAATTCATGCAGCTAAAATATGAAGAGTGAACAAAAGTCAGTGTGGTGACTATAGGGACTGTTACCGAATGAAATCTTCGAGCGGTGGAATTACCGAATATCTTCATGAGTTGAAGCCGACTAAGACCGATGACAACTGACTAAGATTAGGGTTTAAAGTTGTTATGCAAGCTGACTAAGATTAAGGTTTTCATCATGAAAATATTGTTATAAAAGGAGGGTTGTTTGGAGAATTGTGAAAAAGTTGAATAAGTCGTCAAATGTGTGTCGAACTGTGAAATGCGTCGTAAGAGCGCAGAAAGCGCAGGAGCAGCGAGATGATGATGAAGTGTACAAAGTGAGCGAAGAGTCGTGTCAAATTGTCCTAAGTGCATCTGTGAGTGTGCAGAGAGAGCAAAGTGTGCAAAGAGCGAAAAAGGTTGAAGATCAACCAAGTGCAGCTGTGATTGCGCAGAGAAAGCAGAAGGCGCAGATAGTGCAAAGGGCAAAGACGAACGCAAAGTGCAGCTATAAGGGCACAGAGTGTACAAAGATAGTGCGTAGAGGGTGCGTAGAGAAGCAACTCAAAGACAGCAAAGTGCGGATGTAGATCACAGAAGATGTGTTTGTTCTGTAAATAGTGAGAGAGATTGGGTAAGCAATAGACCAATTAGGGTCTTGTAAAAGCGAAGGTATTTTTTTGTTAAACTTTTAGATTCAAAATTGAAGTCCAGGTTACAGCTTGGCATCAAGGGTTGGTGCTCCTTCCAGTTGGTGCTAGTAAATTAGGGGTTGGTGCTCATTTCTATTGGTGTAGATAAATAAGGGGTTGGTGCTCCTTCCAGTTGGTGCTGGTAAATCAAGAGTTGGTGCTCCTTTTTGTTGGTGTAGATAAATAAGGGGTTGGTGCTCCTTCTAGTTGGTTCTGCTAAATCAAGGGTTGGTGCTCATTTCTATTGGTGCAGATAAATGAGGGGTTGATGCTCCTTCCAGTGGGTGCTAGTAAATTGATTGTAAAGTTAGTACTTTACAAAGGCTGGATTTGGATGGTAGTCCAAGCAATAATTCTTGAGGAGTAGCCAAATTGGTGAACCTCGTTAAAATATTATGTTGTGTGTGATACTTGCTTTATCTAGTTTTAAGGTTTTATTATTTCAATTTTAAGAGCTATGAATTTAAGTATAAAAAACTACACTGATTCACCCCCCCTCTTAGTGCCATTATAATACTAACAATTGGTATCAGAGCCAAGTTCATGTACAAGATTAACCGGCTAGGGTGATCTTGGAAGTAACACAATGGTAGGTGGCGAAGGCTTCTCATCAAACAAAGCACCATTGTTTGACGGATCTAATTATGCATTCTGGAGAATCAGGATGCAAACATATCTCTGTGCTTTGGGATACGACATCTGGGATTCAGTAGATAGTGAATACACAATACCCATCACTCCTCCAATCGATGCTATCGGTAAGAATCAGTTTGAGAATGACTCAAAAGCAAAGAATGATATCAGGTGCAGATTAGTAGACAGTGAACTGGTAAAAATCATGAGTTGTAAAATGGTAAAAGAAATATGGGACAAACTAAGGAGTATTCATGAAGGAGACGATGATTACAAACACATCAAGCTCAGTTTGAAGCATTAAAGTTGAATGACGATGAGAACATAGAGGCATATATGCTGAGAGTTAATGAAGTCTTAGAGGATGATTCTCAAAAGGAAACAGGTGGAGGTATTTTCATGACACTCAAAGAAGAAACAGAAAAAGAACAGGAATGTGATGAAGAAGAAATTGATGCAGAAATAAATTTGAAAGAGGAACTAATTGCAGCTCTGGATGAATTGAAGATAGAAAGAAAAAGGAATAAGGAAATCTCAAGAAATCTTGAGGATGCAAATTAAATAATAACCAGTTTCAAAGTACAGGTAGAATAATTTAAAAGGATTGAAGAAACTCTCAGGTCACAGATCAATGAGAAAGAGATTGGTTGCTGCAAACAAGAGGAAGAGATTGTTTTATTGAAGAAACAACTAGAAGAGGCCAATTCAAATATCAAATTTGAGAAGAGCACAAAGTTGCTAGATAAAATGATAAGACAACAAAGAAGCTCCACGGATAAGCGTGGTCTTGGATATGAAGCTAAACAACCTTCATCTTCCAACTCTGCAGAGAAGAAGTTCACTATAGAAGGATCGAAGCAAGAAAAGCTTGAAGTTGAATCTTCAAAAGGAAGAAAATATCAAAGGAGATCTACAACAAAGCAACCACAATAAAAGAGGTTCTATTACTCTCACTCTATTCATAATAATACTTTTAATGGCTATTGTTTTAGATGCAACTAGTATGGTCATAAGGCAATTTATTGTGGATTGAATAATAAATCAAAGAGTTATGCTGGTAGAAATACATCTACATTTTTGAGTGAACACTATGTACAATGTTTTCAATGTAATGGTCATGGGCACATAACAAGGTTTTGTCCAAGCACTTTTGTATCTAATCTAAGGCAAAACAGTAGATTTCATCAGACACAAAGAACACAACACAGATAGGGAATAACTCATGTACATAACAGAAAGAAAAATAATCATTCATCAAGGATGCACAAGAAACAACCACACAAGATAAATGTTCGAGTTCACGAAAAGGTGCAAAATAGAGATGTAGTTGAAAAATCCAAGCCCGAGTTCAAGAAAGTTTGGAGAAAGATAGAAGAAAGGAAATCATGTCTCCTTGGACTGAAGGAGACTACTCCGTTATTGCACTAAGCAAATCCAGGTAGCACATCCTCAGGGGGAGCAATCTTGAAGTTTCATTTTAATGCTCCTATGTATTTTTTTGATTACCTAAGGATGAAAGGCAAGTAGTCAGGGAAGTTGTCGTATAGTTGTCGAAGTGTATTTTTAGTTCATGTAGTTGTTTGTGGAAGTGTCGTGAAGGGTGGTGATTAAATTGAGAGTTGTCATTATTGGTAGTATTGCTATATGTCATTGTTGTACTATTGATGGTTTTGACTGCCATTGTCCAAAGTTAAGGATTATAACAGTTCAGATAATTTGGTTAGTGAAAGAATGTTGCCCTAGCCACATATATGTGTTTCGATAAAAGCAGTGTGTACTTGAACTACACATTGACGTGAAGATTGTTAGATCTATTATGATGTTGTGGTGAAAAATATTGAAGTCTGATTATTGATTCATTTTTATCTCATCAAGATGAGCAACTTTGCTTTGTGAATCATACCTATCCGAGGTCCAGATGTATGAGTTTGAGTAAGGTGCACTATAGTTTGCCGTGAAGTGTTTGACAAAATGTTGTCTCCTAATTCGAACAGTTGAAAGTAAGGTGTGACCAGCGGTGACTATAGAAAACATAGACCAAGTTGAAAATGTAAAAAAGGGATTTGGTTGGTGTTGTGGTACAGTGTTTGATACTTGCATAGAGTTTGGCGATGAAATTGCAGATGTCAGATCACAGTGTTAGACAAAAGTTGGTACAAGTGTGAGTCACTTGACAATGTTTTTTTGACAGATGTGAAATCAACGTTTTTGAATGGGAAGCTTGAAGAAGAGGTTTATATTGAGAAGCCAGATGGTTTCCAGCTTGGTGATAATCCCAACTTGGTTTGTAAGTTAAAGATATATGGCTTGAAATAGGCACCTCAAGCATGGTATGCAAGGCTAGACAACTATCTCACTCAACAAGGGTTTAAGAAAGATGATATCATATTTGGTAGCAACAAAGATGAGTTGTGTAAATATTTAGCAAATAAGATGCAGAAATAATTTGAAATTTCAATGATTGGTGAACTTTCGTATTTCCTCGGGTTGCAAGTTAATAAAAATAAGAAGGGCATATTTATTTCTCAAGTTAAATATGTGAAAGAGATGTTAAAAAGTTCACAATGGAGGATTGTAAGCCAGTTAGCACTCCCATGACGACAGGTTGCAAGTTGAGCAAGGATGACAAATCTCCACCTGTTGATCAAACCATGTATAGATCTATGATTGGGAGCTTACTGCACCTGATAGCTACCAGACCAGATATTTGGTAGGCAGTATGCATGGTAGCACAATTTTAGGCTAATCCCAAGGAGACTCATGTGACAGTAGTGAAGAGGATTTTTCTGTACCTCAAGGGTACTATGGAGTATGGGTTATGGTATCCGAAAGGTAAGGACTTCACCCTTATTGCATATTCATATGCATATTGGGAAGGATGTGTCAATGACAGAAAAAGTACTAGTGGAGGTGCATTCTATCTTGGGGATAGGTTGGTCACATGGCACAGTAAGAAACAAGAGTCAGTTTCCTTATCGACAGCAGAGGCAGAATATATTACAGCGACAACATGTACACGGGTATTATAGATGAAACAAACCTTGAAAGATCTTGGTATTAACTTTAGTGAGCCAATATCAGTTAAGTGTGATAACACTAGTGCCATTAACATCTCCAAGAATTCGGTTATGCATTCACGCACAAAACACATTGCTATCCGGTCTCACTTTTTGAAGGAGAAAGTTGCAGAAGGTGAGGTTAAGTTGGATTTGGTTCCAACTACAGAGCAAGTAGCAGATATCTTCACAAAACCATTTTCCAAGGAATTTTTTGAGTACCTTCACAATAAATTGGGAGTGATCACACTTCCCAAGAATTGACTAGCTACAGGGATCACATTATCAGGGGGAGCATTTAAGTATTTGATTATCTTTTTGCTCATGTTCATGAGTTTTGCTAAGTGTAATAAAATTTTCTTGAGAATGTTGTGCATGGACTCAGGGGGAGTCCGTAGTAGCCCTTTGGTATTATTGTCAAAGGGGGAGAAGAGTTACAGGAAATTGCACATGTGTTGCCAAAAATTCCAAAGGGGGAGATTGTTGAGCAAGGTGCAACAACAGTATTGTCATTTTTTTCAACATAGTTAGATAGATCTGTTGATGCAGTGGACAGGAAGTTCAATAGCTATTCAGATGCAAAATACAGGAGTTCAAAGGTTATTCAGAGTATGTACAGTGATTTTCCAAGAAGACCAAAGTGGCCCATGTGTAAAAGATCAAATAAAAAGACAAGTAAGAAAAGTGTCGCGATATCGCGACCTATACAACAGGTAAGAAAAATTGTCGTGATTTCGTGACATGTTGGAAGAGAGAGAAAAAGTAGGAAAAACTGTCATGATTTCGTGACATGTTGGAAGAGAGAGAAAAAGCAAGAAAAACTATCACGATTTCACGACATGTTGGAAGAGAAAAAGGCAAGTGGAAAAACTGTCGCGATTTCGTGACATGTTGGAAGAGAGAAAAAGCAGGAAAAACTATCGTGATTTCATGACATGTTGGAAGAGAAAAAGGCAAGTGGAAAAACTATCGTGATTTCGTGACATGTTGGAAGAGCAAGAGAAAGCAGGAAAAAGTGTCGCAATTTCGTGACAAGTTCGAAGAAAGAGAACAAGTAAGAAAAGTGTCGCGATTTCGTGACATGTCGCATTTTTGTGATTAAAAAAGGAGAGAGAAAATGCAAGGAGAAAAAGTGTCGCGATATCGCAACATGTTGCATTTTCACGGCCATAAGAGAAGAGAAAATGCAAGGAGAAAAAGTGTCGCGATATCACGACATGTTGCATTTTCACGACCGAAAGAGAAGAGAAAATGCAAGGAGAAAAAGTGTCACGATATCGCGACATGTTGCATTTTTGCGGCTAGAAGAGAAGAGAAAATGCAAGGAGAAAAAGTGTCGCGATTTTGCGACATGTTGTATTTTCGTGGGCCAAAGCTAAGAGAAAGAGCAAGGAGAAAAAGTGTCGTGATATCGCGACATGTTGTATTTTCGAGGGCCAAAGCTAAGAGAAAGAGCAAGGAGAAAAAGTGTCGCGATATCATGACATGTATTTTTGAAGGCTGAAGCAAAGAGAAAATGCAAGGAGGAAAAAGTGTCGCGATATCGCGACATGTTGTATTTTCGGGGCCGAAGCAAAGAGAAAGTGCAAGGAGAAAAAGTGTCGCAATATCATGACATGTAGCATTTTTGTGGTCCGATGCAAAGAGAAAGAGAGAGAAAGAAAAAGTGTCACGATATCATGACATGTATTTTTGCGGGCCAAAGCAAGGAGAAAGACAGAGAAAGAAAAAGTGTCGCGATATCACGACATGTATTTTCGCGGCAACAGCAACAAAAGAAGCTACAGAGGCAGAAATGTCATGATTTCGTGACAGGTCGTAAATGCGCAAGTCAAGAAGGAGAACCCAATTAAAATGAGAAGTATGACAGTGGACCGACATCTCTACAACATTTACAGGGGCAGATACAGAGTGAATTCATGCAGCTAAAATATGAAGAGTGAACAAAAGTCAGTGTGGTGACTACAGGGACTGTTACCGAATGAAATCTTCGAGCGGTGGAATTACCGAATATCTTCATGAGTTGAAGCCGACTAAGATTAGGGTTTATAGTTGTTATGCAAGCCAACTAAGATTAGGATTTTCATCATGAAAATATTGTTATAAAAGGAGGGCTATTTGGAGAATTGTTAAAAAGTTAAATAAGTTGTCGAATGTGTGTCGAAGTGTAAAATACGGCCGTAAGAGCGTAGAAAGCACAGAAGCGGCGAGATGATGGCGAAGTGTGCAAATTGAGTGAAGAGTCATGTTGAATTATCCTAAGTGTGTCTGTGAGTGCACAGAGAGAGCAAAGTGCGTAGACAACAAAAAATATTGAAGCTCGACCAAGTGCAGCTGTGATTGCACAGAGAAAGTAGAAGGCGTAGAGAGTGCAAAGGGCAAAGACGAACGCAAAGTGCAGTTGTAAGGGCACAGATTGTATGAAGATAGTGTGTAGAGGGTGCGTAGAGAAGTGACTCAAAGATGACAAAGTGCGGATGTAGATCGCAGAAGATGTGTATGTTTCGTAAACAGTGAGAGAGATTGGGTAAGCAATAGACTAGTCAGGGTCTTGTAAAAGCGAAGGTATTTTTTTGTTAAACTTCTAGATTCAAAATTGAAGTCCAGGTTGCAGCTTGGCATCAAGGGTTGGTGTTCCTTCTAGTTGGTGCTGGTAAATCAGGGGTTAGTGCTCCTTTCTGTTGGTGCAGATAAATAAGAGGTTGGTGCTCCTTCCAGTTGGTGCTGGTAAATCAGGGGTTGGTGCTCCTTTCTATTGGTGCAAATAAATAAGGGGTTGGTGCTCCTTCCAGTTGGTGCTGGTAAATTAGGGGTTGGTGCTCATTTATGTTGGTGCAGATAAATGAGGGGTTGGTGCTCCTTCTAGTGGGTGCTGGTAAATTGATTGTAAAGTTGGTGCTTTGCAAAGGCTGGATTTGGATGGTAGTCCAAGCAGTCATTCTTGAGGAGTAGCCAAATTGGTGAACCTCGTTAAAATATTGTGTTGTGTGTGATACTTGCTTTATCTGGTTTTAAGGTTTCATTATTTCAGTTTTAGGAGATGTGAATTTAAGTATAAAGAACTACACTGATTCACCCCCCCTCTCAGTGCCATTGTAAGACTAACAGAGTTTTGAATATTTTGGATGCACACCTTTTTAATCGAATGCAAAAATTTGGTTTGACTAAGGTATAAATACATTATGCTCTCTTTACCATGCACGTGGGTGGATGATAATGCATTGGGAGTCGGCGCTAACATTTTTCTTGTTAATATTTTAATTTATAATTATTTAAATTCAATAGAATTTAAATATTATAAATTTTATATTTTACATCCTCTTTGGGATTTATTAAAAATTAAAGCCTCCTTAGGTCTTTAGAAAAACCTTTTTTATTTGTCCACCTATGGTTTTAATAAAACCTTTTATTTTGCCTAACCATTGTTTTAATAAAAAACTTTTTATTTTGCCCAACCATGGTTTTAAATAAAAACCTTTTACATAATATTTAAAAATAAATATTATGAAGCTTATTTTGCCATCAACCTTTTGCATTACTCCTTTTGACCTTTTGACATCAATGACAATTTATCCTTGACATCAATGACAACTTTGACTCAAAATGTCCAACATTCTTGGCGAGAAGGATGATGTTGACATCAACAATGTTTGGCATGATTATAAAGTAACATCACTTTAGAAAAATGTGCACTCATAGATGAAAATAGTTAAGCTAATGTGGTAGTTGCAAAAAACTAAAAGCAATAGCCACTCCCTCTAATCATAGTGAATGATATACAAATCATAACTACTTGACAAAAAATGTGCTAAATATGTTGAGTGGGGCCAGCTCATCCTAAGATCATGCCCAAGATATTTTTTCTCATAATTTATATAGTAGTTAGCTTTATTTTATCACAACAAAAACTATAAATAAGGGTATGACTCTCGTTATAAATGGTCAAATGTTTTAGTGTTTTCCATTTATAGGATATATATTTATGTTAATCTTATGAAATCAAAGTTGTTTGACTTACCTCAATAGAAGTATGATGAATTTTTTATTTTTATAATAATTTATGCTTCAATATCTCTTTGTTGCTTTAATAAGGATATTTTTATTAGGGTCAAATTTATTTAGAATACTCAATAATTGAGATGTTATCTATTAGGCTTTATGTTGTTGGGGATTCTTTTGTTAGAGAACTCAAAATGTTGGATGTTATAACATTGTGATTAATGCATTTCTTTAAAGCTTGAATTGAATAGTCTATTAGGTTGTGCTTGTATTGTATTGTCAATGCTCATGCAACTAAAAGCAATGATATTAGCTAAAGCATTGACCATATTCAATCTTTCTATCTAACCAAATATATTTCTCTCTACCCTTTATCTTCAACTTTATCCCCTATTTATCTTAGTTTTCTTGTATACATTAGGATTTGGACAAGGAACCAACCTTCTCTAGAGGTTTATTTAAAAGTAATTTTGAGTCATCCAATCTTGACCTTGATCTAGAGTGTACATCCCATACCTAGTGGGATCTAGCAATCAAGATTTTTGGTACACTCGATGGGATGAAATCAAACTAACTTACCTTACAAAGAATCATTGATGGGGGAAAAAAAATACCACCTGATTAGAAGTTAGAAATTCAAATCCACCATGTCCTCAAGATATTTTGCATACCCACATCTCAATATGATTGAGATTATGATGAAGATATTGGTATCATTAGTAGTTAAGTAATCTATTCACATGATGAATCTACTTTTAAGAACCTAAGAGCAAATCAACAACTCTATTGGAAGAATAAGCCTTTGAATAACATGATAACAAGACAAAAATCCAAGAATTTGAAAGAACCTTTATAGTTTGTTGAGATATTATCCTTCAAAAATTCCATTAAAGCTAAATCACTTTAACTTGTTCAAAATTCCTATATTCAAATCCCAACCCCATTGCAAGTCATATCTATAGAACCACTTACTAGATCCCTTCCTAGAGCCATGGGTGCATGAATCTACCCTAGATGGAATAGTTTATAAACTCTCAATATCCTAGATCTACATGATATCCCACAAACCACATTAAAATATTTATGCTCTTATGATGGTAGAAAGAAGACTTCCTATGAACTCTACCAAGATATAGTTGCTCTATCTACCATTCATAATATCATACATGAAGATGTAATGGTTAGGCTATTAGTTGTTGGAGAATATTGCATTATTTGGTACATAAAAATATACCCCATGGTACCTTTATGGTATAAATATAAATATGAAATAGACTAGGGTTGGATTCCATAGTTTAGATGAGTGATTTATACTTCCCTTATATGTAAGTATTTATGTGTAACATATGCACAAGTATCATGTAAGTGTGTATTGTGTAGGATATGCATAAGTATCATGCATGTTAGTAAGCAAGTGTAATGAGAGAATGTGCACAATTTTCATGAATGTAAGTCTGCAAATATGTAATGTGAGGATGTGCACAAGTGTCTTTTATTAGGAGTGCATGTAGGAGAGTAAGTCATCTAGAAGTGTGCAAGTGTCATAGAGTTAAGTATGCATATAAAAAGAGAGTGAAGAGTCTTGTATACAAGTAGCAATATGAGAAGCCAAAGGACAAGAATTAGAAAGCTTACAACTCCTAAATGTGTGAGGAGTGCAATATTCAAGTATCGAAGAGTCATATTTCTATGTCTATATTTTAGAGATAAAGATCCATACAATATAAGGGAAAATGGTTTGTAACAATCACCATAACAAGCATTGATAATAAAGCTTGTATACATATTTTGAGCAATATTATTATTTTTTTTTTGAAAAAATGAAAACTTGTATTAATACAAGAACCAGATACAAGCGGGAGAGAACACATCCCGAGCCAGAGCCACAAGAAAAACATCAAGGAAGGTGCACAAAGGCAACACTAGGTACCGCAAGGCACAGAGAACGAAAGGCACGAAACAGCAACAGGTCACGAAAATGTGACATGTCACGAAATCGCAACAGGAAAACCCGTCACGGCCACTTTGGCACCAACAGGCGCGATAACGCGACATGTCACGAAATCGCGACATGTCGCGGAATCGCGACAGGAATGGCCCTCGACAGCCACCCGCAGAAAGCGTCGTGACAGCGCGACAGAAACAGAAAGCAACATTCAAGCCTCATGAAGGTCGCGATATCGCGACGAAAAACCACCCAGTCGCAAAGGAGCCAAACATGCCGCGAAATCGCGCAAGAAAAATGCCAGAGACCAGGAGGGCACAACCTGTCGTGAAATCGTGACAAAAACCAGCTCGATGTTGCATCATCACTACAGGTCGCGATATCGCGACAATTTTCCACCCAGCCGCCTAATTGCCAAAAGTGTCGCGAAATCGTGACAGAAGAACCGTGCAGCTTCCAAAACTCAAACTTGTCATGAAAACACGATGAAATATTAACATTTCTATTCAACTTCAAGAAGGGAATGAGAGCGCGGTAAAAACACCAATCGAACCTGGAAAGCGGTACCTGTCGCGATATCGCAACGTGTCGTGGAATCACGAGGCGCGAAAACGTGACATGTCGCGATATCGCAACAAGACGCGGGATCGCGTCACGCGATAACGTGACATGTCGCGATATCGCGACAAAAACCAGCCGGAGACTGCAGAGGCTCAACCTGTCGCAATATCGTGACAGTAACCAGCCAACGGCCGCGACAGGGCAACATGTCACGAAATCACGACAGAAAGGACCCTTAGCAAAAAAAACTTTGCACATTATTTCAGGAATTGTTCAAGGCCTTGTCTGATCTCGACATTCTCCACAGACAAATTGCTATGCAGATGAATCCCAACCTCTCTCTCAGCACCCAACTTAGCAAGGAAATCGGCCGCTTTATTAAGAGATCTACTAGCATAAACAGGAATCACATCCTCAATTTCCTTCCAAAGCTCTAAAATTTTGGTGACCAAAATCCGGAGCCTCCAAGCTTTTAAGGCAAAGTTCCGCATGCAATCAAGAGCACCAACCAAGATTTGGGAATCAGACTCAATGATTATCTTTCTGTGACCATGCTTGACGGCCCAGATGGAAGCAGATTTAATAGAAAAGGCCTCGACTTCATTGTTTGTGGCATATCCCGGACCTTGCAATTCCCAATATAGCACGGTCCCCAGCATGATCACGGCAAATAACACCACTGCCAGCATTGCCCGGATTACCTTTAGCAGCTCCATCAGTATTGATTTTGACCCAGCCTTTTGGGGGAGGTTTCCAAAAACTTCTTACCTGTCTCTCCAGATCAGCACCTCTCCCACTCAAAGGCTTAGAAGCAGACTGGTTTTCCTTCTCAGCATAGATGGCAATGGTTTCCACAACTTTGCTCCAAATGATCTGCCAAATCCCCTCCATCGAAGAGAAGGTTTCACGAAAAATACGAGCATTTCTTTCCAACCAAACCTGCCACCAAATAAAAAGGAAACCGATCTCCCGACCAAGATTCGAAGATCTTTAGAAATAAATCTACCTCTCTTCCAACTTTTCCCATAAATTGGTCCGGGACAGATCTCCAAGCACTCGAAGTTTAAAGTGGGAGAACCAACGTTGCCAAATCTGCTGTGTGAAAGAGCAATCAAACAGAAGATGGTTCACAGTTTCCTCATTCCTATAACATAAAACACACTGGGAAGGACCAATGATGCCTCTAATTCTAAGGTTGTCAAAGGTCAAGATACCATTATGCATCAGTTGCCAAGAAAAAAAGTTCACTTTCGGCCAGCCCTTGGGATGCCAAATCTTCCTCCATTCATGAACAGGAAAAGAGTGTGGGGGGGGCTCAGGTAGGATCGAAGCATAGCCCTCCTTCTGCGAATAAACCCCAAGGTTCCCGAAGCCCCAAGCAAGCTCATCCTCCTCATCTCTCCCAGATAGAAACCTTTCAGCCAAAATTTTTTCCAGAGTTGGGGCCTGCTCCGGAGGGATTGGAATAGGCCATTCACCCAGCCGCTTAAATTTTTAAACCTTATACTCCCCCAGAAGGCTGGTAGTGAAGTAGGTCTGAATATGAATCCAAACTTTGTCTTCAAGGGCTATTTTTAGCGGAAGCAGATCGGGAAACACTGCAAGAATAGGAGGATGTTGATCCCAAGAGTCAGTCCAGAACTGGGCCTTCTCCCCTCTCCCAACTTTCCAGAACAATTGATATTTGATAATGCAAGAACCAAGCTTGAGCGCCTACCACACAAGAGAACCATTACATTCCAGAGGATAGCGGCCCAAGTCATTGGGAGGAACAGGACCCAAGTATTTACTAGAAAGGATTCTGCTGCAGAGGGACGAAGGCTGAGAAATCCACCTCCAGTACAATTTCCCAGCCAGGGCCCGATTGTTAAACTTGGAGCTTCTCAAGCCCAACCCACCTTTTTCCTTGGGCTGGGTGACCTTATCCCAACCAACCAAGGCCCATTTCCTCTCTCCATTGGCACCTTCCCAAAGAAAACTTCTAGCCGCTTTGTCCAACTCTTTCCAGATTGAGGGAGGGGCAGCCAGAATTGAGAATTTGTAAATAGGCATAGCCTGAATAACAAACTTCAGAAAAGTTAGTCGGCCCCCATAGCTTAACCATCTATGAGACCAATGATTCATTCTCTCTTTGATGCCATCTAGAAGGTCCTTCAAAAAATCAGCTGTCAGTTTTTTGAAATGCAGAGGAACCCCCAAATAAACAACAGGAAGGGAGGTTCGAGTGAAACCCAGAATCTCCATAACTCTCTCTTGCGACCTTTGATCAAGTTTGAAGAAGACCACTTTTGATTTTGAATCATTGATGGCTTGATTAGAAGCCCGAAGGTAGACGTTAATAGTATCTTTGATTCCTCTTGCTTCTCTGAGGCTGGCAACCCCCACCAAGCCCGTATCATCCACAAACTGTAAATGAGTCAAAACTTCAGCTCCGATTTTAATTCCTGTAATCTGTCCTTGACGTCTTCTTCTCAGGAGGAGTCTGCCAAGAACTTCAGCCAAGATAAGAAAGAGATAAGGAGAGCAGGGATCTCCTTGACGGAGACCCCGAGAGGCTCCAAAAGGTGGTGAGGGAAGCCCCTTAATTAAAACAGAGTATGAAGGCATAGAGATACAGCTCATGACCCGGGCAATCCAGTCCTGAGAAAAACCAAAGGCCGCCAACATCTTGACCAAGAAACCCCACTCTACTCTGTCATAAGCCTTAGACATATCCAATTTGATGAACATTCCTTTGTTACCTAAATTATGCATAGAATGGATAGCCTCCTGAGCCAAGATCACTCCATCCAAGATCTGTCTTCCTTCAACAAAACCCCCTTGCTCAGGGGAAATTAAATTTTGAAGAAGGGGTTTTAGTCTTTCAGCCATAAGTTTAGAAATAATTTTGTAGATCACATTACATAAAGCAATAGGTCTGAAATCAAAAATGATAGCCCCCCCCTCTCCTTTCGGAATTAAAGTGATAAAGGTATGATTTAGAGCCTTGAGCATTCTTTTTTTAATTCGGGATTCCTCAATGACAGCCAACACGTCCTCCTCCAAGATGTCCCAGAAGGCCCGAAAGAACTCAATAGGGAAACCGTCCGGACCAGGCGACTTTCCTGTGCACATCCCAAAGACCACCTTCTTGAGTTCATCACGATCAATGGGATTAAGAAGGGACTGATTCTCTTCATGAGAAATAATAGAGGGAATTTCGTCAATGACTTCATTTTGAGCTTCCACATCATGCTGCATACTTTCCTTGAAGAGGTTTGAGAAGTACTCCATAGATAGGGAATGCATATCAGGAAGAGTGTCAAAATAATTTCCAAACTCATCTTGGAGGAACTCCATGTTATTCAATTGCCTTCTAGCACAGGGAGAGCGATGGAAAAATTTAGTATTTCGTCTCCTTCTAATAGCCAAGTATTTCGCGCTCTCTGTCTCCCGTAGATCTCTTCTTGATTATCAATGTTCTCAACTCGCTTTGCGTAAGGCGTCATCCTCAAATTTAAGATGCTCGTAAATAATTCCTTCTCTCGAATTGTTTTTGCACCTCATTCCATCCGTCCAAAGAAGGGGGCCCGTTGGAGCTGGAAATCAGATTTGTTAGTTTGCTTCCACTGTTTTAGTTTACTCTTAACATAGAGAAGCTGTTTGTGAATTTTGAACATAGCTGTTCCAAAAGGGGGATGGCCTTCTTCCCACCACTGTGGAATTTTCCTTCATAGGTCCTCTTTTTGCAACCAAAAATTTTCAAATTTAAAAGGTTTGTAATACTTTCCTGACATAGTCCCTCCCTCCAAAGAAATGGGAGAGTGATCAGAAACTGGGCCCTCCAAGATCTGGAATTTGATATTCCATCTAACATAAGCTTCCTCGGAGACAAAAACCTGTCAAGCTTAACCCTCCTACTGTATGGCTCTCTTCTCTTATTAGTCCAGGTAAAGTTTGTACCAGGGCCTTTGATGTCAACAAGGTTAAAGGCCTGAACGTGGGCAATAAACAACCTATCCCCTGTATCCAGAACAGGGATGCCACCTTCCTGATCTCTAGCGGATAATTTAGCATTGAAGTCCCTAGCTAAAATCTAATCAAGATCTTCCTGGGAGGACCTCATGTTTTGAACAGCTTTCCATTGAGACCGCTGACATTCGGTATTCTGAGCCCCATAGAAATTTGTAATTAAGACTTGTTCAGCTGTAACTATATTCTTGAAAAGAGATGTTATGACCCCTCTCTAGGATATATGATCTACTGCTATCCACTCCAAAGGATTCCAAAGAGTAGCAATCCCTCCCGAGGCACCAAGAGCAGCCACTGCCATATGGCCAGCACCCCTCCAGATTCGGCCGACAGTTTTACTCATGAGGTCTAATGACATTTTTGTTTCCTGAATGAGCAGAAAGTCTATTTTACTTCTTTCTAAAAGTCTTTGAATAGCAGATTGATGGGTTCTACTGTTTAAACCCCTCACATTCCAAGATTGTATAATCATTGGAAACCTTGGGAGCAATACGAATCAATTGTTCTTGCCAATCCTCCATTGATTAGCTTATCCCCTTGCATTGCGATTAGATCCTTATTGGATTTCCTGCCCACCCCTTGGGAATTACTATTTTTTGATCTCTTCTCCACCTGGGAAATTCCAAGAGCTGGTCTTTCTCTGAGCTTTTCTGCAATTCCCATAGAAACATCTTTAATAACGGGCTGAGGTCAGGGCGTGGATAACCAGAGTCCCAAGGTTTTCATGGTGCAAAGTCTTAGAGGAATCAAAAGCCTGTTCAAGGACAAGGGTTGAGGAAGGAGGAGCATGAGTAAGGATAATATTATCCTCAAGGATCCCATCTGCTCCTTCCATAGGTTGGTCTTCTTGATCCACAAGAGATTTGAAGATTTCATACCGATTTGTTGGCTTCGGGAGAGCTTGCTCCTTACCATTTCTCTTTTTGTTTCTTCTCCTCTTCTGCTGTTCAAAGCCATCATTCTGGCCCTCAGACCCAGTGGGAATGACAGATGGTTCCTTGGTCGAAGTGGACTTACCTCCTCGGGAGTGATTTGACATTCCCTGTGTAGCATCCGCATTGGTTCTCAATATATTTGGACAGAACCTTGCCAAATGGCCATGCAAATGACAGACTCTACAACGGAAAGGTAGGGCTTCATAGTCTAACTGCTGTACCCAAGATTGTCCTGCTAGCTCCAATTCCATCTCAGCTGGTAGCGATTGACTAATATCCAATTCTACACAGATTCTTGCATAAACGGTAGTATTTCCTTCAATGGTATCCTTAGAAACTCCCAAAAATCTACCTAGAGAGTTGCCTATCAATTCAAGAATCCGCTCACCCCAAAAATCCATCGGGAGAGCATACAGCCGGATCCAAACCGGGACAGCCGTGGGTTCAATGCGAGGGTCGAAACCCGCTCTCCATGGCTGGACAAATAACCCTGCCGGGCCATGGCTCCTCTTCTCTGATTCAAATGCTCTGTTTCTATCCATTAGGGAAGAAAAACTAATAATGAAATACCCATTGCTAATGGGCCATAAGGAGTACTCACCGATTGGCTCCCGGTTTTGTCTCACCCGGGAATGCAAAAAGTGCGGGGGTGGGTCGAATGCCCATGAACTTGCAAATCAGATCATGCGTGGTCCGGTAGTTTATCGTGTCTTCAACCAGCTCTGGTTTGATGACTATTTTCGGTCTTGATGCGAGTTGCGGGAGACAACCATTAATTCTGTGCCCAGGAGATCCCTTGCCCGCATTCTTGGCTAGCAGATGGAAGGCACTGCGTTGAGCTTCAGCAGAGGAAGACGCAGGATTATCTCGAAGAATCTCCGCATAAGAGGTCTTTTTTCCCTCGCGAGAACCAGGAAGAGACCCCATTGGGCCCTCCCGGGAAACCGAAAGATCCTAGACCAGAGGCCTGCAACAGACCCCAAACACGCTGGAGGAGGTTTCCGAACTGAAACCCTAGAGCCACGGCCATCGACAGTGCAGAAGGATTCCCGCAAAAATGCCAGCTATGTAATTGTATTGTTCAGCAATATTATTATAAGTATATTTCATGCTTATACATGAATGATTTTAGCCATTTACATGTATATTTGATATTATAGTAAATGTTATATTTATATTGGTTAGTTTATATATGTGATTGCTCATATATTTAATTGTACTCTTAATTTTTTATATTAAGACTTGAGATATAATGGTTTAATTATATTGGGACCTGAGAGAGTTTGGATTAAAATACAATAGTGTTATTAGAGCTACTACTTAACTCTATATATTTTTTATAGAGTTATATTTTAGAGTCACCATAATATTGGAGTCTATCCACTTTAAAAGTAGTGAAGACTTGGAATCTATTTTAAAGGTCTGATTGAGTAGATATTGAGGGGACAAGTAAAAGTCACCCTGATTTAGATGCTAGGGTCTATCCACTTGGTTCCAGGAAAACTAATGAAGACAAGGACTCGTCTAGAATAGATTAAGGGACAAGTTAGAAGAAAGCTGGACATGAGGGGACATTCAAAGTCACCTTGATAATAGTTGGATTCTATAGAAAATAGAAGAATCATATTGTTCTTAGGTTTTATCTAAGACACGAGATATATAAGACAAATAATAGAGAAGAATATAAGCATCTAGGAGGTAGAGAAGCATCATATTTGATAGGATAAAGAAGTATCAAACCTTCCTAAGAATAGAGTAAAGAAGCAATATAATTTTCCATAGATTAGATAACAAGAAACAAAATAGAGAAGAAGGAAGTAATATAAGATTCTAAAGATAAGGAAATGTTGAAGGAGTAGAAGTTTTGTTTGATAAGAAATACAATCCAAAAGGATTACGTTGATTAGAAATATCTTCATAGAATTTCAGTCTTGGTTGTGGGATCAATTGTTTGAAGAAATATTCTTCAAAGAACACCTAATTGATATAAAATAAGGTATAATATACAAAGTACCATCAAGAGCACTATCATACAAAGGCTATCATATAGAGACTACCATACATAGGCTACATAATAAGGTTGTAACCTATAAGTACCATCAAGAGTGCTACTACATAGTGGCTATCTAAGAGCTATAAGCACTACTATATACCATATGTCTAAGAGCTATAAGCATGGCTATATAAGAGCTATAAGTACCATCATATAATAGCTGCATGAAGCATTATCAAAAGTGCTATAATCAAAATTATACAAGTGCTAGCATTCAAAGGAAATAAAAAATCTACAAGTGCTAATAGAGCGCTATTATTCAAAGGAAATAAAAAATATAAAAGTGCTAATAGAGAAATAGCATATTAATGAAATTGAAAAGCTATGAGTACTAATAGAGTGCTACCATCAAGAGAAAATCAAAGTCCTTTCATCCAAGAACCTAAATGTTATATAACCAAGGAACCTGAGTACTGTCAAGAGGAATTTGAGTATTTTTCCATAGGGAACCTAGGTGTTAGGAATAAACCTGAGTGCTATGAGCATCTATCCATGAGGAATCTGAGCACTACTCAAAAGGAATCTAAGAGACACAATAGACCAAAAAGAACACTGAGCCCCATTCTCTTGAAGTAATCCAGGCAACATTTTTAGATGAAAACCTAACTTGTAGAGCATGTGGAATAAGCAATTAAAGTTGAGCATTGTAGTAGGTAGAATATTATAGGAAGACTTGAGCATTGAAGGAGTAAAATTAGTTGGCAATTCCAGGTAATATTCAAACATTGCATTTTGTATTGATTAAGTGCATTCTAGATTTAGTACATCAAGAGGAGGAAAGGTATGATAAATTATATTTCATGTTATCATTATTGGAGGAAAATCTAAGTTGAATTAAAATTGAACATTTTAGAAGTTTTAGGAGGGAGTTATAAGGTTTTCTATATTTTTGATTTTTGGTTTTTTTTTTTTTTTTAAATTTTGAATTTATTAAGTTTTGGAGTGATAAGGTTTTCTACTTAAGGATTTAAAAAAATTGAAGAAAATTTGAAAGTTAAAGTTTTTTAGAAAAAATGAAGAGTTAGGAAAATTGAAATTGGTTTTTGAAATTTGAATATTTGAGTTTTTTTTTAAAAAATTGAAGAATTTTAAATATTTATGAAGATTTGAAATTTGAAGATATTTAGGATTTGATAATTTAATTTAGTGGAGATTTAAAAGGATTTGAAGATTTTGAAAATTTTAAAATTTATTTTTTTTGTGGATATTTGAAATATTTTTTAAATTGCAAGTTATTTTTAACTTTGGAGTAAAAAGGATTTCAACTTCAAAGGAATTAAATAATTGAATTAAAAACTTCAATTTTCATGGAATAAATTATTAGAAATGCAGTCAATGAATATAGTGAATAAATGATGAACAAGTTAATTTTTTTGTGGATTGGTAAGAATAAGTTAAAGTTTTATTTTCAAAATTTGATAAATGATTTTGATGGAAAGAATAAAATACCAAAAAGGTTTAGAAATACACTTGAGGACTAAAAGTAGAAAAAAATCCAGATCTTGCTACTATGAGACCACAAAATCGTAGTTTAACAAATAGGGGTTTAATAAGTTCTATAACAAGACCTACAACTACTCAGATTGCCATGGATTCAGAAAACATGTAACTTATTTATAAAGAAATAAAGGAATAATAGATTAATATTGCATTGATGGTTGAGTTGTTTTATTAAGAATACAAATGATCATAAAGTATTAGCATGGAAGCATAGATCAAATAAAGGATATTGTATTTAGTTGAAGTGTAATTATTGCAATAGAATTGGGCATGAAGAAGCTAATTGTTGGAATCTTTATCCATGTAAATTTTGTGGAAGAAATACATATTATCCATAATTTTATTGGTATAGAAGAAAATATTATGAGATATTTTAAAAAAATGTTATTATTTATATTAGACAATTTTCTTCAAAAATGTTTTTCTAAAGCAACTCCTAATGTCATGAAAAATAGAGCAAAATATTATATTTCAAAGATTAAATGATGATCAAGAAAAATATATTTGATGTTATTTTATATAGGTATCAGATTAATGATGAAGTGTTTGATTTTTTACAAATTTTAAATAGTAAAATGGATCAAGTAGGGTCTAAATTTATCTTGCATAGTAAACATGAAAGAAACATATGAAAAAAAGATCAAGAACAAAGAATAATCAAAGTTTGAAGAAAAAAATAATGAATATGAAGGAGAATTCAAAGTGAAACTCAAGAGATAACCTCAAGAAATATTGTATACTGAAGATCCAAACAAAATCATGATTGAAGATTTGAGACAAATATTGAAGATTGAAGATAAATATCGAAGACTAAAGTCTTCAATAGCCAAATAATGTAATATAGGGGGATGTTGGAGAATATTACATTATTTGTTACATGAAAATGTACCCCCATGGTACCTTTAAGGTATAAATTTAAATATGTAATATATTAGGGTTCGATTCTATAGTTTATATGAGTGGTTTATATTTTCTCTTTATGTAAGCATCTATGTGAAGGATATGCACAAGTGTTATGCATGTTAATAAGCAAGTGTGTAATGAGAGAATGTGCACAAGTTTCACGTATGTAAGTGTGTAAATATGTAATATGAGGATGTATACAAGTGTATTTTATTAGGAGTGCATATAGGAGAGTAAGATTCATGTAGAAGTGTGCAAGTGTCATAGAGTTAAGTATGCATGTAAGAAGAGAATGAAGAGTCTTGTATACAAGTGGCAAGATGAGAAGCTGATGCAAGAGCATCCAACGAAAAGCAAAATACCGCAAAGAAGAAAAAGTGTCGCAATATTGCGACATGTCGGCAAAGAATAAAAAGTGTCGCGATATCGCGACATGTCACATTTTTGCGACCAAAAGACGATAGAATGCGCAAGAGAGAAAAAGTGTCCCGATATCGCGACATGTCGCATTTTCACGACCAAAAGACAAGAGAAGGCGCAAGAGAGAAAAAGTGTCACGATAGCGTGACATGTCAACAAAGAAGAAAAAGTGTTGCGATATGGCGACATGTCACATTTTCGTGACCAAAAGACGAGAGAAGACGCAAGAGAGAAAAAGTGTTGCGATATCACGACATGTCGCATTTTTGTGACCAAAATACAAGAGAAGGTGCAAGAGAGAAAAAGTGTCATGATATCGCAACATGTCGCATTATCATGACCAAAAGACAAGAGAAGGCGTAGAGAGAAAAAGTGTCACGATATCGCGACATGTCGCATTTTTATGACCAAAAGAGAAGAGAAAGAGCAAGAGGGAAAAAGTGTCATGATATCGCGACATGTCACATTATCATGACCAAAATACAAGAGGAGGCGTAGAGAGAAAAAGTGTCGCGATATCACGACATGTCGGATTTTCACGACCAAAAGAGAAGAGAAAGAGCAAGAGGGAAAAAGTGTCGCGATATCGCGACATGTCGCATTATCGCGACCAAAAGACAAGAGAAGGTGTAGAGAGAAAAAGTGTCGCAATATCACGACATGTCGCATTATCATGACCAAAATACAAGAGAAGGCATAGAGAGAAAAAGTGTCACAATATCGTGACATGTCGCATTATCATGACCAAAAGACAAGAGAAGGCGTAGGCGGATACAAGGGATGTTATAGAGGAAATTATCAAGCGGTGGGTATACCATAAGTCATCATTGGTTAACAGGCAGACAAAGTCTACAGTGGCAGCACTGAACAACACATGGTACCAAGGTGCAATGAAAGCAGACGAAGACCAAGAGTTGGAAAGAAAAAACATTTCGAAATCCAAAACAACGAAGAGGCACAATAAATGAAACGAAGGGCCACAAAAAGGAAACGAAGAGTCACGCTAGAAATTTTAAAAGGGGAAGTAAAGACATGCACAAGAGGTGGGAAACTGCTAAGACAGAGTTGTAGATTTGAAGGCAAGAGGGCCATTCTGGACCTGTTTGGGCTGTTTTGCTTCCAGGGTTGGAAATGCTATAGAAAAAAAAAACTATCTTTCAGAATAAAGGAGTTTATTTGGCAGAATGCTGCCATTTTTGTAAATCTTTCCAAGTTGTTGAATGAGAATTGGTTTGAGCATTTTGGCTCTCCATCAAGTGGTATCAGAGCTTAGGGTTCCTGAGTGTGTAAGCAGATCATCGAAAGTGAGGCAGTTTGCACTAGGATCTGTGGAAGGGTTGTGAGAAGAGAGTGAGGAAGAATGCCTCCATGAAGAAACCATGGTGGTGGGAGAAATGTGGTACCGAAAGGAGATTTCAAAGCTTTACAGAGGCAAGTGCAAGCCCTGTAATAGGAGTTATGAAGAGGGGTTGAGCCAAGGAGAGAAGACCATAGTGAAGATGAAGCTTGGGAGGTTGATGATCCATCAGATGAAGAAGAAGCAATGGATCCTACAGAAGCTAGATTATTTAGGGCCATATATCAGATCGAGAAGAAGCCAAAGTTTGATATCTCCACATATTCTAGGAATCTCAATCTAGAGGAGTTGATTGATTGGATCAATGATATGGAGGAGTATTTTGAGTATGAGGAGGTTGTAGATCCAAATCGGATCAAGTTTGCAAAAATGAAGTTGAAAGGCCATGTTAGCATATGGTGGAAAGAAGTGTAGCTACAAAAAAATAGAAGTGGAAATGAAAATATCACCAGATGGGATCGAATGGTCGAGAAGTTGAAGAGACAGTTTATTCCTGCAGATTACGAATTGGATCTATTGAGGAAAATGCAAAATTTGAGATAGTCAAGCAAATATTTCAAATAATATACAGAGGAGTTTTACAAGATCTCAATCAAAACTGGCCATTCTGAGGCTAACAAGGAGAAGGTAACCCGTTACATCAATGGATTGAGAACCAGTATTCAAGAAGAGTTGAGTTTGGTTAGGATGAACACCATTGAGGATGCTTACTAGTTTACTCTAAATGTTAAAGAGAAGCTGAACAGAAGGTTTGAGGGTAAGCAAAAAGGAAGAGGTCATGGAGAAAAAACTGGTGGAAGAATAGATGGAGGACAAGATGAAAAGAAAGAAAAAGCTAGCAATAGTCAGGATCATAAGGAAGATAATGATTACAGATCCTATGGTCAGAACAACTACCCAAGAGGGAGAGGTAGATATAGTCAAGAAAATGGAGAAAGAGGGTTTCATAGAACCTGCTTCAACTATAGAGGAGGACATCGAGCATATAAGTGTCCACATCACCAAGAGAAGCCAAATAGGAGGTCAATGGGTAATGCTAGAGCTACTATTGTAGATGAAAGAGTTGAATCATAGTACTTTGAGGAGGCAGAGAGAGGAGAAGTTATGGTCACAAGGAGAACATTGTTGAATGAGGAGAAATAACCAGACCAGAGGAGGAGCCTATTTCACACAAGGTGCAAATTTTTAGGTAAGGTCTGTAATGTTATTATAGATAATGGAAGTATTGATAACTTGGTATTTGAAGAAATGGTTACTAAGTTACATCTAGAGAGGAGGAGACACCCACATCCATATCGGATTACGTGGTTACAGAAGGACCATAGGGCATTGGTCAGTAAATAATCCTTAGTCAAGTTTAATATTTGGAGATACCAGGATGAGGTCCTATGTGATATCCTACCTATGGATGCTTACCATATGCTATTAGGAAGACCATGGCAGTTTGATCGTCATGTAGTCCATGATGGACATGCCAACACTTACTCCCTAACAAACAAAGGAGTGCGCCATAAACTAAAGCCACTGAAGGAGATGGATGAAAAGAGTTTGCTGACAATAATGAGAGTGGAAGTTGTGGGGTTTGAAGAACTTAAGGGTTTGTACCCTAAAGACCCAAATTTTGTTGAAGCTTGGAGAGCTTGTATAGCCCCACCATTACTCTGGATAGGACTGTCAACAGGAGTACTGGTAAATCACCATTCCAGATTGTATGGGGGAGTAGTCCAAGGAATGCTTCTAAGTTGAGAATGATGGATAAAGGAGAAAAGAGCAGTGATGAGGCTGAAGATTTTACAGAGCACATAAAGATTTTACATGAAGAGGTACAACAACATATAAGTAAGATGAATACTCAGTACAATGCCAAAATAGATCAGAAGAGGCGTTTCAAGGAGTTTAAGTGGACTGCAAAGGCAGGTGCAAGTTTTGAGATGTTGAAAAAGAAGGTGATAGAATAGTACAAAAGTGAAGGTCACTTCTCAATCCACCCTAGGTGTCTGATGCAGGAGCATCCAATGAAAAGCAAAATACCGCAAAAAAGAAAAAGTGTCACGATATCACAACATGTCGGCAAATAAGAAAAAGTGTTGCAATATCGCGACATGTCGACAAAGAAGAAAAAGTGTCGTGATATCGCGACATGTCACATTTTCATGACCAAAAGAGAAGAGAAAGAGCAGGCAGTTACAAGGGTCGTTACAAAGGAAATTATCGAGCGGTGGGTATACCGAACGTCATTATTGGTTGACAGGCGAACAGATTCTACAGTGGCAGCACTAAACAACACGTGGCACCAAGGTGCAATGAAAGTAGACGAAGGCCAAGAGTCAAAAAGAAAAAACATTTCAAAAGCCAAAATAATGAAGAGGCATGCGAAATGAAACGAAGGGCCACAAAATGGAAACGAAGAGTCACACCAAAAATTTTAAAAGGGGAAGCAAAGGCATGCATAAGAGGTGGGAAACTGCTGAGACAAAGTTGCATATTTGAAGGCAAGAGGGCCATTTTGGACCTATTTGGGCTGTTTTGCTTCGAGGGTTGGAAATGCTATAGAAAAAAAAAAACTATCTTTCGGAATAAAGGAGTTTATTTGGAAGATTGCTGCCATTTCTGTAAATCTTTCCAAGTTGTTGAATGAGAATTGGTTTGAGCATTTTGGCTCTCCATCAGAAGCCAAAGGAAAATAATAGGAAATATTACAATTTTTGAATATGTCAGGAGTGCAATAGTAAAGTATTGAATATTCACATTTCTATGTATATATTATGGAGATAAAGCTCCATACAATGTAAGGGAAAATGGTCTATAACGATCACCATAACAAGTATTGATAATAAAGCTTGTATACAAATTTTGAGTAATATTATTGTAAGTATATTTCATGCTTATACATGAATTATTTTGGCCATTTAAATTCATATTTGATATTATAGTGAATGCTATTATATCTATATTGGTCAATTTATATATTTGATTCTCATATATTGTATTATACTCTCGATTATTGACATTACAACCTAAGATATTATGGCTTAATTATATTAGGACTTGAGATAGTTTGGCTTAACATACAATATTAGCCTTATCTTGTAGAGGGAAGGTACTAGCATGGTATTTCTCTTTGGAAGAAAGTAGCATAATAACATGGGCTAGACTAGTTAAATTATTTATCTTAGAATTCAATGATCTAGGGGATTCCTTCTCACATAATTTAATTCCTATAGAGGCATCCTCAAGAGAATATCATGGATTTTAACATATTGTTTCAAAATACTTGGATAAGAATCCCTCAAGAGGTGAGACCTTCCTAAGATAAGGCTTACATTTACTACCTATAAGATTTTGCTTTAGATCTAAGTCTATATATCTAACAATCCAATAAGATGATATTTCCACAAATATTTTAAGTTGTTGCAGTAGAAACACACTCATATCAATTAGTAAACCTCTTCTAAAGGTTGTGATGTCCTACGTTTTAGATATTACCTAGCACAACTAGCAATATTTTCTTTTGGCTCCCTCAAATATTTCATTAACCCACTATCTTAGTTATCACAATGCAATTCCTATCCACTTTATAACCATAAGAATTTACAAAAATACAAGAGATAAAGAAAATAGTTAAGAATATAACAAACAAGATCACTAACACAAAGCATAATTGATGCAGGAGCATCTGGTGATAGCAGGACAATCGGGCATCAACTGGATTTTCAAAAAAAATTGCATTTTTTTTCTCTAAGGCAAAGTTCGGCAGGGGGTCACGAAATCGTGACCTCAACAGCCGCGACAAGGCTTAGTCAAGTTGCATCGTGATATCACTACGCGTGATATCGCGACATGTTGCGATATCGTGCGTCGTGATATCACGACAGGAATGGGAGGTTAAGGCACAGGGCAAGTCCCATCATGATATCACGACGCACGATATCGCAACGTTATTCCGGAGCATGGAAAAGACGGGAGTCCTGTCGCGATATAGTGATAGGTCGCGATATCGCGACCAGTGAAGAGCTGACATGTGGCTTGAACTCAAAATAGTTTTCAAAGCCAAAGACAAGCAAGGCAAGGCGCAGGCAAAGGAAAGGGGGGGTCACAAAATCGTGACATGTCACGATTTCGTGACATGTCGCGAGATCGCGACCCCAAGTGGCTCGGCAGAACGAAGGCGGAAGGGGGTCACGAAATCGCGACATGTCGCGATTTCGTGACATGTCACGAAATCACGACCCCAATGGGCTCAGCAGTTGTGAAGGCACTTTTGGTCACGATATCGTGACATGTCGCGATTTCATGACCTGTCGCGATATCGCGACCAATGAGAAGACAGTGCAGAAATTGAAAGCGGACGGCTGGGCAAAGCCAAATTTTGACACGTGGAAAGCCACGTGTAGCTTGACAGTTGTGAAGGTCAAGGAGAAGGCATGACCAGTTCTACACGCGGTCGGCTACGTGTATGAAGACCAAGATGGGGGTCACGTAGATTGATAAGAGAGGTGTCGGCCGCACATTTTTTTTTTTTATTACTTCTGGCAACACTGCATTTATAGGTAATGGCTTTATGAAAGAGACAGCAGTACGAAGGACAACGAGAACAAAGCGACCGATGCAGGGAGGCCATCAATGCTAGTGTCATGGTGGTTCGGGCAGTTGTCCATTTATGGCAAAATTTGAAAAACTCGATCGGAGGGAAATTCAAATTTAAATTTTGGTTAGGCGGGAACATTAATGGCCTAGAGGACCGAGACCTCGTTAAAAACTTGAAATTTTGTAATAGTCCAGAGGAGGGGGACTAGAAGAACAGGGGGAGAGACGGAGTGTGCTGTATACCAGAGTGTCTCTGGCCTTTGTAAAGCCTGCGGGCTATTTTACTTAGATGCATGTAAATATTTTAAGAGATTTTAATGAAAAGTTTGAAATTTTTGTAAGGTGATATCTTCTCGGTCCCCGTCAGTGGTATCAGAGCCAGTGGTTCCTGAGCATACAACAAACCGCCGAAGGAGAGGCAGTTGTACCAGGACTTGTGGGAGGGCTTGAGATCAGGTGAACAGATGCCTCCGAGAAGAAACCCCATTGGCGGGAGAGGCATGGCAGTAGAAGATTTCTGGGCTTTGCAGCGGCAAGTTTAGGCCCTGCAAGAAGAACTACGCAGAGGACATGAACCGAGAAGAGATGCAGACAGTGAGGATGAAGCGAAGGAAGAAAATCAGTTTGAAGAAGAAGAGAAAGAAGCTGTGGATCCGGCACAAGCCAGACTATACAAGGCCATATCTCAGATTGGGAAGAGGCTGAAGATAGAATTTTCTACATATTTCGAGAACTTGAATCTAGAGGAATTAATAGATTAGATAAATGAATTAAAGGAATATTTTGAATACGAAGAGGTTGAAGATCCCGAGCGGGTCAGATTTTCCAAAACTAGATTAAAAGGTCATGCCAACATATGGTGGAAGAGAGTACAGCTGGAATGGAACCGAAGAGGAAAAGAGCAGATAACAAGATGGGACAGAATGGTAGAAAAATTAAAAAGACAATTCATCCCCGTAGATTATGAACTGGACCTGCTACATAAAATGCAGAGCTTGAGACAGATGAATAAAACTGTCCAAGAATATACGGAGGAGTTTTATAAAATCTCCATCAGAACCGGTCATTTGGAAGCAAGCAAGGAAAAAGTGGCCCGTTATATTAATGGGTTGAGACCCAATATTTAGGAGTTGAGCTTGGTTCCGGTGAGCACCATTGAAGATGCTTTCCAGTTTGCTCTGAAGGTTGAAGAAAAGCTGAACAGGAAGTTTGAGAGCAAGCAAAGAGGAAGAGGGAACAGAGGAAAGACCGGTGGAAAGAAAGAGGAAGGAAAGGAAGAGAAGAAAGAAGAGGAGAGCAACAGCCAAGGTCAGAAAGAAGAAGATGAAGAACCCAACCCACAAGTTCAGAACAATGGCTACCCAAGAGGAAGAGGTAGATCTGGACACGAGTATGGAAGAGGAGTGTTTCGAGGAACATGTTTCCACTATGGAGAAGAGGGGCATCGGGCATATGAGTGTCCCCAACACCTCGAGAGAGTAAACAAGAAACAAGTGGGTCCTGCCAGAGCAGTTGTGGCAGTTGAATATGCTGACTTAGATCATTCTGAAGAAGCTGAAAAAGGAGAAGCAATGATTATGAGGAGGACCATGTTGATTGAGGAAGACAAGTCTGAACAGAGGAGAAGCCTATTCCGCACCCGATGCAAAAGTGCAGGCAAAGTCTGTAATGTTATTATAGACAATGGGAGTACAGACAACTTAGTTTTCGAGGAGATGGTTACTAAGTTGCAGCTAGAGAGAAGGAGGCACCCACATCCATACTAGATTGCATGGTTGCGGAAGGACCACAGAGCATGGGTCCATGAATAGTGCTTAGTTACTTTCAATATTGGGAGATACCAGGATGAAGTCCTGTGTGATGTTTTCCCCATGGATGCTTGCCATTTGCTGTTAGGAAGGCCATGGAAGTTTGATCGAAGTGCAGTGCATGATGGTCGTGCAAATACTTACACCTTGATGAAAGATGGAGTGCGGCACAAGTTGAAGCCATTACAGACAGTAGATGAGAAGGTGTGCAGTAATGCCAGAATTTGTCTGGTAGAGGGCAAAAAATTTTCTTGCCAGGAAATGGGATTGGAACAGGTTGTAAAGGTTGATGAATGTTCGGAGATATTACAAAGGACGCGGACCGAACAACATAGAAGTGAAGGTCACTTCTCCTTTTTACCCGGGGTGTCTGATGCAGGAGCATCCGGTGACAGCAGGACAATCGGGCATCAACCGAATTTTCAAAAAAATTTGCATTTTTTTTCTCTAAGGCAAAGTTTGGCAGGGGGTCGTAAAATCGTGACATGTCACGATTTTGTGACATGTCATGAAATCGTGACCTCAACAGCCATGACAAGGCTTAGTCAAGTTTCTTCGTGATATCACGTGTCGGGATATCACGACAAGAATGGGAGGTTAAGGCGTAGGGCAAGTCGCGTCGTGATATCATGATGCGCGATATCACAACGTTATTCCAGAGCATGGCAAAGGCGGGAGTCCTATCATGATATCGTGATAGGTCGCAATATCATGATCAGTGAAGAGCTGACATGTGGCTTGAACTCGAAACAATTTTCAAATCCAAAGACAAGCAAGGCAAGGCACAGGCAAAGGAAAGGGGGGGTCACGAAATCATGACATGTCACGATTTTGTGACATGTTGCGAGATCGTGACCCCAAGTGGCTCGGTAGAACGAAGGCGAAAGGGGGTCATGAAATCGTGACATGTCACAATTTTGTGACATGTCATGAAATCGCGACCCCAATGGGCTCAGCAGTTGTGAAGGCACTTTTGGTCGCGATATCACGACATGTCACGATTTCGTGACCTGTCACGATATCGCGGCCAATGAGAAGACAGTGCGGAAATTGAAAGCGGACGGCTGGGCAAAGCCAAATTTTGACACGTGGAAAGCCACGTGTAGCTTGACAGTTGTGAAGGTCAAGGAGAAGGCATGACCAGTTCTACACGCGGTCGGCTACGTGTATGAAGACCAAGATGGGGGTCACGTAGATTGATAAGAGAGGTGTTGGCCGCACATTTTTTTTTTATTACTTTTAGCAACACTGCATTTACAGGTAATGGCTTTATGAAAGAGACAGCAGTACGAAGGACAACCAGAACAAAGTGGTCGATGCAGTGAGGCCATCAATGCTAGTGTCATGGTGGTCCAGGCAGTTGTCCATTTATGGCAAAATTTGAAAAACTCGGTCGGAGGGAAATTCAAATTTAAATTTTGGTTAGGCGGGAACATTAATGGCCTAGAGGACCGGGACCTCATTAAAAACTCAAAATTTTGTAATAGTCCAGAGGAGGGGGACTGGAAGAACAGGGGGAGAGACGGAGTGTGCTGTATACCAGAGTGTCTCTGGCCTTTGTAAAGCCTGCGGGCTGTTTTACTTAGATGCATGTAAATATTTTCAGAGATTTTAATGAAAAGTTTGAAATTTCTGTAAGGTGATATTTTCTCGTCCCCGTCAATAATAATTTTGAAAAAATATTCTAATGATACCCATATAGAATATTCCCTTACATAACAAACAACCAAGGAGCTTCAACTAACAATTCTATTCGAAATCAAATTGATGTTGAAAGTTAAGAGGGAGAGACATTGACATCCTAGGAAGACTATTGGTGTCTAGCTTACAATGGTCCACACCATGTAGATACATGTATAGCCTATCAATATCAATACCATTTAGTTGTAGCTCAAAAACCTAAAAGGAAATCAAAAGGGCTAGTTGGCATGCTTATAGATTTATGTTAAGTCCTATGGTTTAGGATACTCCAATTAATGTTGTTGTTCATACACTAACTAGATCTAGGAATATACCTCTCTTGGAATATTCCTAGAAGTTTGATAGTCCAAAGGCTTCAATTTAGCCATAGAAGGAACAACCCAAAGAGAAAACTAAAGAGAAATTAAAGTTGGAGGAAAAGCTTAAGGTCAATAAAGAAGAATCTAGGGAGCAAGTGCTACATTACCCATTAGTCTTAAAGAAAAAAATACAAAAGGACACACAACAAAATAAAAACAAGTTTGAGGAGCCAAATTGAAAGGAAAAAAAGTTATTGTAAGCATCTAGATACAATAATATTGAAGAGTTTAAGAAGATTCCCTCAAGAGGCAACATGTATGATGCTTTACTAATTTTTGAACAAATTGATTTTCTCAATATGGCCTTGAAGAATACATCATTTAGTGGATCTATACTTTTAAAATTTAACCTTACTCAAGATCAAAATAATCTTAGGATGGGTAAAAATAAACCTCCACTCTTTTATGTCTTTTCATATGCACGAATGGATTGTGCACAATTGCATGATAGATTCTAGAGTAGCTACAACAGTTATTCCTAATTTTGTTTATGATGTAATAGGCATGGAGTACATTGGGACTAGTTTTAATGTACTTTAGTTATATGCGACCCTAGTCCATATGGTAGGACCTATAAAAGATGTGTTGATAGTGTTACATAAAATCCTAGAAGTCACTATGACCTAGGAGATAATGGTGATTGATTTCCATCTTCTTTTTGGGCTATGCTTGTCAAGAGAATTAACTACTAAGGTTGGGGTTACCTATCCCTAGATTACACACACATGGTGATTCCTCATAAAGGGAGAAAAGCATAGATCTATGTGGAAAATACTAAGCCCTACCACACTAAAATATTAGATGAGGATAACATTAACTTGACTAAATATGAACTGGAGTGCCTTGAAGGGATTCTTGAAGAAGATTTAGCATACCTTTGGTAACTAACAGAGAATCTAAAAATTAAATATGAGTCCTCACTATGTCACTTTTATACAATAATTGACAACAAAAATTAACCTATTGCATATTTGAAATAGATAGCTAGAAGCTTTTGTCTTTACAAATCAAGTGCCCTAGATATTAGATGGGTAAAAGCAACAAAATTTTGGGTGACTTTGGTTGGACATTGTTGATTTTGGTGAACAATAACAAATTTGGAAACATTTGGCATTAAAAGCATACCAAAACTCTATATTATATTATAGATAGGTGGCATTTAAATAAAATCCAAGTTGACAAAAGGTTGTTGGTTATAAAGGACAATGATACTAAAGTAGGAAGGATATAAAGGAATTCACATGAATCAAATTTTTGGGAAAGTGTACCAAGAAATTCACATGCATGTTTGAAGGAAATCTCACACTAATTATGAATCACACATAGATCAGGAGAGTCCAAATATCAACAAATAAACTAGGGAGAATCCTCCTCTAGACTAGTTTTAGTTATTAGATTAATAACGAGACAACTTCCATAACTACGCACAAGGTAAAATAAGTGTATTATCATGTCTTTGTTGATTTCACTATGTGGGAGGAGTCCCTTCACATGGTTTTTATAGAAAATCAATTGATGAAAAATACTAATTAGATAAGTAGATTCAATGACTTCCCTAGAAAGAGAAGTTTATAATAGAAAAGTTTCCTTCTCAATATTCCATGAAATCTTGGGCAAAGTTGCTCTTCAAGGAAGAAGTCCTTCTTGCATCCGCTTAATCCCAAAAATTTATAAAATTTACCTCTATAAAATCTATTTTCAGTAAGTATTTTGTTTCTAGGTTCCTCTCCTTCTACAAGAATAATCCTCCTATGAGTCCCAAAACTATAGTGATATTTCACTATGCTATTAAAATCCCCCTAGAAGAAGGAATATTTTGCAAAGTTGACACATAAAGTTGAACAAGATGAGAGGACATGAAGCCCCATCATTCTATCAAGTAGTTGGCATTGTAAAATTTTTAAATATACTAACAAAGGAAGGTCTTCATTGAAACCTACTAGTAAATTCTAAACTCTTTGTGCCAAAAGGTGATTCTAACCAACTAGACTAGATAGATAAAGATCCATAGAATTTTTATTGTAGCTAAGCCAAACCTCGCTATTTGTAATAATATTTAACACTTTTTTATGATAGGTAAAATGACTCTACATCTAGAAATAACTCATCCTATATAGTGGTCATGGACTTGCCCATAATTCATATGGGTAAGTTTAGAAATCAAACTATCCTCCACTTATGATTGGGCTCTCTGTGATTATCCAAAAAGTCATTGTTCCTTGGTTCAATTACAAAGGAAATACCAATAAGGGACCCTAAGAATTAAAACCTAGGAACAAATTAGGAGGAAAAGGGAACCCGTGTTGGCCAAACAATGGATTGACATCATCTACAAGAGATTTAATATATGAAAACACAAGCATATTAGGTGTTTCAAGTTGTGAAACTTTCGTATATTGCATAGCCTTCTTGGTCCATATAAAGTCCACATATATTATGGCAAATAACTAAAAAAGTTAGGCTTTCTAGATTAAACACTCTCAAATTCTTCATATGGCCTAAGGGAGGAATTCTAGTTAACAAATTTGCTTGAAAAATGCTTATACAATCAAGCCAAAAGCTTTTATCAAGATTAAATTGAACATGCAAATAAGGCATTGCTAGAAATTTTCTACACTTATATAAGTAATGTTCTTTAAAATGTATGACAAGGTGAAGAGCTTAAAAGGAGGAAAGTGTTCAATACTAGGAATTTGTCATGTTAGAGCCTTTTTTCTACTGATGACAATAAAGTAAATTCAAAAGCATAGACATGATTGATAGTCATGTAGCCTTTAAGTTAAAGTCTAGAAAGTAAGTGTAGGTCTATTTTTATTATAAAAGCATTATCTTAGACTCCAAAAAATATGGTGAAAAGGTTTGCATTAGGTATGAAAGACAATCCAAAATAGAAGGTAAAGGAGCAACATCCTATACCATAGTTTCTTGGAAAGAAGGATGATGTCAGCATTAGCAATGTCTAAATGTGTATAAAGCAATATCACTTAAATAAAAGGTATGCTCATGGATGAAAATGGTTAAGCTCACATGGAAGTTGTTAGTGATGAGGCCAAGAAATGCCTCATTTTTGCTACATTATTGATAAATAAAACTTTCTATTTACCAATATTTAATATCATTTTGTTCGATATAGTTGATTAAAGTATATTATTTTTTGATGTTTGCAAGATTGGATATTTAGAAATACTATACCCCTATTTTGATAGCTTTTCTACAGTTTATGTTCTATTTTTGCATGAATTTATTGGTAAATAGTATAGCAAAATTAACAACAAATGAAAGTGTGTGACTTGTGATTGGATGAAGTATTTTGAATAGTTTCCCACCTTGAAATTGAGTTTTTTAGGTGGAATGGCACCAAATAAGCTATTCTATTGTAAAATAGGGCACCAACAGTTCCACACAGCATACAAAAACCAACCACCTATAACATTAAAGAAGGGCATGGAAGTAGTCAAAAGCAATGATTAAAACTAGTTGGGATGTGTTCAGGAAGACTTATGAAGACCTATGATACACCTGGATGTAGCCCCACATGGTCTACATTGACAAAAATAAGATATTCCACTTATTCTACCTGATATTTTGGAGCTCTTTGGAATGAAAGGTAGAAACAATTTGTTTTAGTATAAAAGGCATAGATTGCATCTATTTCATGGGGAATGAAAGAGTATAGAGTGAGTATAGGTGTAACAACCATGTATAAACTATTCTTTACCTATCCCCACCACCTTGAAGATACACGGATAATTTTTGCAACATATTTTTTCCTAAAATAGACCAAGTCTATTGCAATAGAATAGGCCACTCACCCATTGGCTAAGTTAGTCAAAGTAGAAGTGATATGTCGTAAAGTGAATGTTGTAACAATCATCTATTGTAATAGCAGTTTTTAATAAAAAGTGTAGTTTTATTCAAACGTGTTGATTTATGAGTGTGAGAGTGTTTAGCATTTAAAATTTAGAATAAATATGTCTTATTATAGAGCGGGGAGCAAGGGCCCACTCTTGAGGCTGGAGGAAGGAGCATTTTTACAGGATTTTTGATAGATTTTTTGTTTCTGTAGTTTTTGCCAAAATTCTTGCTTAAATCTTGTAACAACATTTTATTTTGTTTTTAGCATACTTTTTATTATGTTCTAAGTGTGATATTTGTGTGTATATTTGCACTAGATAAACCCTATTTCGTGTGCATTTATTTCCCCTATTTTCTACATTTTAATTTTAGCAACTTTTTCTGACAAGTTTTTATAGCAATTTTTCTGACAACTTTTTTGTAGTTTCAATTTAGCATGGTTGAATTAAGTTGGTTTCTGTAGGCCCAAAATGGCCACATACTTAGTAAAATTTTGTATAATTTTTACTAAGTGATAAAACTAACATTCCGTTGTAGAACAAGGTTGATAATATGAATCCGCTCAATAGTCATGCAGTTTTGCTTGTTTAAAATGATTCCGGGGAACTCCATTCCGGGTCCGGATTGAAGAATGATTGCAAAATCTACAAAAGTTTGTGAAGGTGGTGGCCTCAACAAAAAAAATGTGCGAAATGACCCTTTTTCATGTACCCAATTTTGGAAACTCTTTGGTTCTCCACCCCGGATTAGCGTTATCCTCAAATCTACAAAAGTCTCAAGGAGATGATGATGTAAGCAGTAGAAAAGTATGTATTGACAATTTGGAGAATAAACGAGTCTTTTTCTATCTGGAATGAATATAAGGTGGAAGGGTGGAATGGTGTAAGAACTTAACTCCATTTCCAAACTAAGGAAGACATTCTATCCAAAATGGAATCCGCACAAGTTATAAAGAAGAGGTGACATCATCAATTTTTTAATGTGGATTAGAAAATATAAAAGCTCCAGATTAGATTCAAGGTTCAAATTTCCAATATCTGGATTGGATGTTCTACTACTAATTAAAGTGACGTTGTCCAACGGATGGGCTCTCAACTTATACCGTATCTAATCTAGACCATGAGATAAAGCAGATCAATGATGGAGGTTAGTCTGCTAAATATGGGTCATTTAAAAGGATGTTCCTACATCAGAACTATAACAGATTGGCTAAAAGATGAAGCATCGAGAGTTTCCAAGAAGATCAAACCAGAGGCAGTTACAGATCGATAGTGGTGCTCTACTCCCAAGAAATATCTATGAAAGTGCGTGATCTGGAATGTTCTGAACTGCAGTTCTAATAAGTGACCAACAAGTTGCAGAGAACCTGTGCTGCCATGGTGGTTTCCATTTCAGTGGATTTCTTGGAGATCTAACCAATGAGCTAATGTAAGTAAGTTCTTTGCTGAGTTGTTGTAACAAGATTTGATGTATTGTTTCTTGATTTATAATATGAAAAACTATAAGTAGAGGTCAAACCCTCATTCTGAAGGGTCCACTCTAGCGTGTTTTCCTGTACCATTGTAAATATTTTTGAAGAGCTGAATGAAAGGAGCAATATATTGATCTTTGCCTCAAGGCTGCATTTCCATGCTTGATGTCAGAGGTTCAAATTTCATAGTTGTATTTCTATGATACTTAGATGGTTACTTTGTGCCTATCTTGGATTACTGGCTGTTATGAGTAATTGAAATCTGCTTTGAAGTTTATTCTGTGTTATTAGTAAGTACATTTCTGTAAAATCTAGTTTTGGTGAATTATTCTATTTGGATTATCATTTCTTGGATATTGAAACTTGTTATAACATTTCTCTATTATGCTTTAATATCTAAAATAATCTATCTTGGGATAAGGGTTGATTTGAATGTATGTCTTTAATATAATTTTTTGGGAGCTTTTTATGGTGATGCAATGTTGTTAACCTATCTATCCACTGATATCTACATATCTCTAACCCTAACCTTCTATTACCCTAAACTCCATGTCCTAATTGAGCATAATTATGTCAAAAATCTGCTAAGTTGACAAGGAACCAGCCTACTTTGGAGGTTGGATCAAAAATCCCAGTTTTAGTCCTTCCAATATTGAGTGTTGAGTTGTAGCTATCAACTGCAAGCCTAAAAAAAAAGTAGGAAGATAGAAAACCACAGTATCAAGTAAAACTTGGTGCAGTTTAGTGCCCAACAGATTTTGGCATGCCCAATGGGACAGTTCACAAGGAACATGAAATCCATCTAGAAGAGTTAATATTATCTCATCCTGAAGGAATCAAGATTTTGTGAATTGTCTTGACCTTATTAGTGGAGAAAACAAAGATCTCCTAGTGACTCCCTAGTCAGAAGACCCTAAAAAAGTATTGTAGACCTGTACCCTTTCATTTATACCAGGTATTATAAGAGCAACACACCTGATTCTTTCTTTCATTGTGAGTTACCTCAGAGAGGGGCTACTGTTATCAAAAGTTTAAATCAAGATTTTATTGAATAAGAAGAAATTTTGGAAGAAAACCCAATATTTCCCCCAAGAAGACCTACATCTAGAAATATGGCATAAAATGTGTCTCCCAATCAGCCACTACAGAAGTACCCTAATTGGGATTCAACTAGCCCCTTAGATTAGAAAAAATGGATGCCATTCCTCAGGATGTGTCTAAGGAAACCCCCATATATGATGTATTTGGGAAAATAGCTTACGAGCACTACCAAGATATCCTAAATCTGGCAGCAATCCACAACATAAAAGAAGAAAATGTTATTGTCAAAATTCTAGCCCTGTCCTTTCGTGGAAGGATATTGCATTGGTTCAGAACTTTGGAAGATAATTCTATCACTTCATGGCAATCTTTGGCTGAGCCATTCATAGAAGAATTTAATCAATCTGTTGACCCCTTTTCTCTACTGAATCAGTTTACAACCATGTAAAAAACTTAGCAAGAAACTATCTCAGAATTTAATTTGAGATTTAGAAGAACATGGAAGAGAATTATCCCCAATGATAGACCAACTACTTGTTTGGCTTATATGTATTACATTAGTGCCTTGGGATAAGATCTAGGTCTACAAAAACAACAATATAGAATTGAAACTTTCCCTCAATTTTATAATGTAGCCATCCATACCAATAATACCCTGATCAATGTAGGAAGAATTCCTGCAAATATTGTGTTGCCCTACAACTCAGAAACCAGTAGTAGTCATGAAAAATCCGTAAAATCTTCCTACATGGACCCCCTTTCTTTACCATCTCCTAAGATAAATATGATTTTTGGACCTAAACCTGTGTCCTCCATACCCTTTTTTCCCCCTATTTCTTCTCAAACTTCTCAAGAATTGTCTACTATTATGGACATACAAAATACCATAAAAACTCTAAGTAACAGAATGAATTAAATGGAGAAGAGATATCAGGAAAGGTCACAATAAAGGAGATTCCTATATGTAAATAAATATCAAAGTTCTGGCCCTAGTAATAGTACTGGGGTTAGAGTGAATGCAACATATGAGGATCCAGAATGTTCTACAGATACCACTCTTGTAAATGTTTGGTGTTTAGTATACAATGACCCCCATGACTCATAGTCTTGTGTGATGTATCAACACCATGTTCAACAAGTCATGGATCAAGCTGAAATAAATCATAAAGGCAGAGTTAATATGTTATGGCACCCTAATCATATCATGGTTGGAAAAGAATTGGAGGAAGAAAGCCCAATTGCTATTATGACAAGGTCTGGAAACAAAGCTTTACAAGTAGACCATCAGAATATGGGACAATTATAGGTCCCTTTTCAAAAGAAAGTTGACTTCCCTCCTCAGAACAATGACACTTTTCCTATTCCCCAAGCCAAGGGAAATGAGAAAACTGATAATTTCCCTAAAAATATAGAAAGAGTAACAGAAGGAGACATAATGAAATCCAAGGGTGAATAACAATAAAGGCTCAGGTTCCCCTCTATTACCAAAAGATAAAGGTTAGAGGCAACCCAACAATACAAAAGGAGGTATGGTGAGCCATATAGAGGACTGGAAAGACACTCCCTAACCAATTCCGAGTATAACATTATGGAAGAGATGAAAAGGATTCCATCAAAAGCTAGCCTATATGATACCCTTTTCATCCCAGTCCAGATTGACATGCTTAAAGCTTCCCTCAGCAAAAATCCCCAGAATAGACTAGCCACTACCATCCTTAGTATACCATCAAAAAAGAAAGAAATGACACCTGTTTTACTAAATAACAAACCTCATCCTTTTTATATAGCCCTAAGAATGGAGGGATGGGTATTTTGGAATTGTATGATTGATTCAAGAGCATCAACTATAGTTATGCCTAAGGTAGTCTATGAAGAAATGGATATGGAATATACCTGGTCTTGTCTTGGAGTGTTATAGTTATATGGGACACATGTCAAGATAGTTGGGGTTATTAAAGATGTACTGATGAGGTTGAACAGATCCCCTGAGGTGACAGTAGTACAAGAAATAGTGGTGGTAGATTTAGAACCCTATTTTGGATTGTGTCTTTCGAGAGAATTTATTGCAAAGCTAGGAGGATGTATGTATATGGATTATTCTAGCATGGTAATACCTTTCAAGGAAAATAGGATAAGGATAAATCCTAAAAAACCAGTTTCTTATCATATTGAAAAAATTGAAGAAGATATGTGCAACCTTAACCCTTTGGAGGAATTTGAGCTAGTAGAGAACATTGAGGAACTAGACATTGAAGATAAATTACCTTTCAAAGAATATTACAGTCAATTTGGAACTGGTATGGGTACATACAACATCACAAATGAATTGGAAAAGAAACTCCTTACTATTTCTAATAAATACCTAAGAAACAATGAAACATGGGTTATGCACTTTGACGATGCTAAATGTAGAAATGGTGCAGGGGCTGGTGTGGTTTTACAATCACAGTCCAAAGGAACGAAGAATTTTTCTTATAGAATGATATGGTCATGTACCAAAAATGTTGCAGAATAAAAGGCTTTGTGCCTTGGATTAACACAAGCTGAAAGCACGGGCATCAAGATTTTGAACATATATGGCGATTCTGAGTTAATTGTACATCAGGTAATGAATAAGTGTAGCAGTAAACATTATTACTTAAAGGCTTACAGGAACATAGTATGGGAGCTAATGGATTTATTTGATACCCTGAACCTAAATTGTGTGCCTAGAGAAGAAAATCACCTGGTAGATGCATTGGAAACAAAGGAAGCTAATTTCAATTCTCTGGAATTTGGGACTAGGAAGACCAAGGGAATTAAAATGGTTTTCAGACCTGCAGTGGCGAATAAGAAAATATTCTGGTAGGTTTTTGAAAGTGATGAACAGATTCTAGATTTTATGATAAAAGAAGCATGCCTCACAATTGTCCAAGAGGAAGACTTGGAGGAGATAGATCAGCAAGAATTCATCCAGCTGAGAAACAATCATATCCTGAGGGGATTGGTCACCCTTGAAAGTTTGTTTGATAATGAATATCGAACGAAGGTTGGAGCTATGAAGGTTGGTGAGAAGATCTATAAGGAGGTAGAAGTTGGGATAGGAAAGAAGCTAAATATTGGGATCCAATGTTATTCTAAGAAAGCATAAGAAATCAAAGCTTTGTGCTTAAAATACCAAGACACTATGGCTTGGTCATATGAGGACCTTAAATTTTATGACAAAAGGATTATCCAACATACTATTGAGTTAGAACCTGATGCTAAACCGTTTCGACAAAAATAGAGGTCTGTCAATCCAAGGATAGAAGCCATTATGAGAGAACTTTTAAAGCTGCTAAAGGCTAGGATAATATATCCGATAAAACATTTCACTTAGGTAGCTAATTTTGTACCCGTAAGAAAGAAGAATGGAGATATATGCCTATGTGTGGATTTTAGAAATATGAATCAAGCTTCCCTCAAATATCACTATCCCCTTTCTCGGATTAACTAGATATTACAAGTGGTAGCTGGAGCAGAGAGATTCTCGCTATTGGATGGTTATTCTGGATATAACCAAATTTGGGTAAAATATCAAGATCAATACAAAACAACATTTACTACAAAATGGGGTACATTTGCCTACCAGAGGATGCCCTTTAGACTGTCTAATGCAGGAGCTACATTTTAGAGGGCCATGGATAATACCTTTGGTACACTTATAAACAAAGTTATTCTGATTTACCTAGATGATATGACTATGTTTTCTCATGATAAAAATGATCATCTATCTCATTTAGAACAGGTTTTTCAAAAATGTAGGGAGTTTTGTATTTCACTAAATCCTAAGAAGTCGTTATTTGTAGTACATGAGTGAAAACTACTAGGACATGTGGTATTAAAGGAAGATATGACCATAGAGTCAAATAGAATTAGATTAATTCCAGCTATTCCATTGCCTACTAATCAAAAGATGTTGCAGTATTTCTTAGGTCAGATCAATTTTATCAAGAAGTTCATTTCTGATTTTGCACAGAAGGTGAGACCTCTATCCGAACTACTCAAGAAAAAGGTAGAATTCAAGTGGACTGAGGTTAGGAAGAAAGCTTTTGAGATCATAAAGCAATCCATTTCCACAACCCCGGTTTTGATAAATCTAGATTTCAGCAAATATTTTATTCTCTATGCTTATGGAGCTGAACAAATTTATGCTTCGGTGCTCACCCAGAGAGATGATCAAGGGGATGAACACCCTGTATTATTTTGGAGCTAGAATTTACATGACTATTAAGTAAAATATAACTTTATTGAAAAACAAGTGTGTGTTGTGATGAAGTCACTTAAGAAGTTCATATAATATTTGGTACAAAGCAAAACTCTGGTGTATGTGGTTCATCTAGATGTGAGAATTTTTATCTTACAAGGTGACCTAGGAGATAAAAGGGTTGGTTGTATTACTAAGATCTAGGAGTACGACATTTAAATACACCCCACCAAGCTGGTAAGAGGTAGAGCCTTGTGCCAGGGATTGACAGATACTTCAAAATTTACTGGAGTGAAAAATTGTCAGATAATAGAAGAGGATCAAGTAGAGATTGTCTACACTTCGGATTCTGATTGGATCAAACAAATGGCCCGGTATTTCCAAATGGGAATTTGCACACCTAATATGAATCCTTATCAAATAAGGAGGTATAGACTTCATGCTCTAAAATATGTATTACTTCTGTAATTGTTGTTCTGAAGAAACTTGGATGGTATTCTCCTAAAATGTTTGAAGGATGACCAACAAAAAAAAATCATTGAAGAATTCCATGGAAGGTAAGCAAGTGGCCATAGATCAGACAGGACTACAAATTTGAAAATAATAAGAGCAACCTATTATTGGCCTACTGTATTCAATGATGCTTTTAAAGTCACCTAGGTCTATGATAAGTGTCAAAGGTATGTTGGAAATACTAGAAATGTTGCATCCCCCTGAAGCCTATTCAAGTTGAGGAGCCTTTTCAACAATGGGGATTAGATTTCATACGAGTCATAAATCCTAATTCTTTAGTAGAGCACAAGTTTATCTTGATAGGTATATATTATCTTACCAGATGGGTAGAGGCTATTCCAACAAAGAAGGCAGACCAGGAAGTTGTGATCAACTTTATGGAGAGTTTAATTTTCAAATTTGGAGTTTCGAAATATTTGGTGAGTGATAATGGTCCAGCTTTTATAGGGTCTAAGTACATTGAGTTTTCCAGCAAGTATGGCATAACTCTTAAAAATATTTCAAACTATTACCCATAAGGTAATGGACTTGTAGAATCTACCAACAAGAACCTATTAAATATTTTGAGAAAGTCTTTGGAAGGTAATACAAAAATTTGGCACCTATTGCTCGACCATGATCTATGGGCAGACAGGATTACTATTAAAAGTCTATCAAAAATTCTCCTTATGCACTGGTATATGGAAAAGAGGTAGTACTGCCGATTCACCTAGAGATTCCAGAACTTAAGCTTGTCAGTACAGAAGAAGAGTTATAGGAAGATCCAATGAAAATTAGGTTGACACACTTCCTACAACTGGAAGAGAGCAGAATTCAAGCATATGATCATTTTCAAAAGTATTCATCGGACATTAAAGCATGGTTTGATAAAAAGGCCATATTTAGAAAAATTCAAGTAGGAGACTCAGTTCCCAGGTGGAATGTTGACAGAGAAAAGTTGGGTAAGCATGAAAAGTTTGATTCCTTTTGGGATGGTCCTTTCAAAATTATGGAAGCAAAAGAGTCTAATGTATTTCAATTGAAAGACTTAGAAGGAAACATACAACCAATTTCGGTGAATGGTTTCCACCTTAAGCTTTACTATATATGATAAATAGGCTCATTGTAACATATATATATATATATATATATATATATTATACAAATATTTCCCTCTCCTTTCTGCAATTTCTATTTCATTTTATTTCTGCACTTTGTAATTAGTTCTGAAATTCAAGGAAAATTCTTTAAAAAAAAAAGTAAGAGAAGAAAATTTGCAAAAAAATGGGGATTTTTAAAAATCCATTACCAAACCATGAGGCACCCCATAACCATGCTGGCCATGTCAATCAAGTGTGAGTCGAACCACCTACCCAGGGGTTTGTATCGTTCCAAAATTTTTGCACCCTTACCTTCAGGCTAAAGGATCCACGCCCGAAAGGGGGATGGGAAAAGGATGGGATGGTACCTCGGACTGAGAGGCCCTTTGAAGGTCCCGCCTCTCGGGGGAGGGGTATTAAGGTGATTTTTCGACGGATGGTGGGGTTCACCGGGGAAACGTTTAGTGGCGGTTTCCACGCCTAGGTTGGGAATGTGTTTAATGTGTTCGGTTTTATCTTTAAACATCCAAGTTCTAGGTTTGGCCAGATGAATCTAAGTGTTCTATTATGAAAATGCAAATTAAATAAATACAAAAAATAGATTTGGATAGAAAACAGAAAGAATAAGCTAGATTAAAGAACCATACCTGATCCGGATGTCTGATGAAGGTTCTGATTTTTGAAGCAGTCCAGATCATATGGAATTTGACAGGATCATCTGAGATCTGACGGGATCATCCGAGATCTGACGAATTCGTCAGACGAATTCATCAGAGACCTACAAACAGAGAAATAGATACAAAATACCAGAAATGCAACTATTCTAACAGGAGAAAAATGGTGTAAAATGGCAACATAGATGCTAAGGTGATAATCACAAATAAAAATTCAAGTAGATTATGACGTTCTAATGACAAATTATGACTTCATTGTGCACTTAAGCTATATGGGTGAACTCCAAGATGCAGAACAATAAGGAATAATAACAAATTTAACTAAATGCGGGATAAATCAACAAACAAAGTGAGAAAACGCAAACCACGGGCACTGATTGCCCCCAATGTTGACTGCAGTCGAAATCATCTCGGATTGGTACGAAATCGTCTCGAATTGAACAGGATCGTCTGCGACGATCTGAGCTTGCTCCGGCTGAAAAACAATGAAGTTCCTGCAAACAAACTTGGAAAAATACAAATGCAAATGGTGGTTTAAGATAGTCTAAGGCATGTAGAATTCGTGTTACAGGGAATTTCAGCCAGGGGGAATGCCAAGAGGGGGTCCTAAGGTTAAATAGGCTTAGGAGGGAGGTTAGGAGGTTGGAGATCATCCTAATTTGGAAGATCTCCAATGGGGGAGGTCTCTAACGATGCAGACACGCTTCTACCCGGATTAGAGACGTCGTTGAAACAGAAGCTAACTATGCACAAATCAGTTTGGGACGAGATCGTCTGGACGTTCTTCTCTAGACGAAATCGTCCGATCTGAGGCGATATCGTCTGATCGGCGATGATATCGTCAAACGGACAAAACAAACTCTAAAAATGGCACGAAAAATGAGGAAATGAGGCAGAGCGGTTTGGGAGCGGTTTTGGGGTTAAAATTTGAATTTGAATTATTACTAATGTAATTTTAATTATTGCTAAGTTTTACTGCGCCAATTTTAGGGTGCTACATTTTGCCCCCTCTTTAGCAAATTTTTTGAGGAAAATGCGTTAAAGATGAGTTCTTCTCGATCTACGAGAAAGCAAAAATTTATTCCCATTTTTAGGCGACGATTCTTGGTCGAATCGTACGACAACTTACTATGATGCCCCCTCTATGTTTTTACCCAAATCGAACGTTTGAGGTAAAAATGCGAAAAAGCCAAAATTAAATTTGTTGCTAATTGTTTTTGAATAAAATTAAGAAAAATAGGGAAAAACCCTAATTCATTTTTACTGTTCATTTTTTATTTTTTGGTTTCTGGAGCTCTGCAGACAAGATGGTCGAGACAGCGCACAGATCGACAGAGGTCCGACGCGGGCTACGGGTAAGGGTCTAAACTTAGTTTAGAAGGCTTGAATTTTGAATTTCATGCTTTTTAGATTAAATTTTGATAATTTTTGAGCATCGCGGCCATTTTTGGGCCGTCGACGTCGTCGAGACGAAATCGTCTCGATTTCGTCGAAATCGTCTCGATATCGCCGATTTCGTCCAGAGGCAAAATCGACGAAATGGGGACGATTTCGTCAAAAAGGGGACGATTTCGACTGGCAAAATCGGAGACGAATTTGCTCAAATTTGGGACGATATCGTCCAATAGTGGACGATATCATCATTTATTAAATTGAACTTGTTTTACTTGCATTTTTAATCATTGTTTTATTAATGATTTTTATTGTTTTGTTGTTTATGTTGCAGAGAGGATTACTAAAGAGCAGAGAATGGAAATACGGTGGGTTGAGGGATGACTTGGCCGCTCTATCTCAGGCAGAGCGAGATCAGCTAGCTCAGGTTGGCTTGTAGCATGTGGCAGAGATGCCACAGGTTTCTATAGATATGGGGCTATTGACAGCCCTAGTAGAGAGGTGGTATCCGGGTTCTTCCTGTTTTTGGTTATCGATAGGGGAGATGACTCCCACACTAGAGGATGTATGGAGGATTTTGAGGATCCCCATACAAGGATGGCTAATCACTCCTATGGCCAATCAGGGCCACGCGATGATGCGACTATGCGGAGATCTGAGCTTCGCCCTGGAGAAGGGCGGAGTGAACATCGAATCTCTATGGCAGATGCCTGGGCATCTAGAGTGACACAGGTTTTGGTTGGGGTTGTAGGTGGTCTGCTTGCTATGCCATCAGAGTGGATGCAGAGTACCATGGCTCTCGACAGATGTGGTCTACGACATGAGAGACCATGGATACAGGTTTGCTTGGGGGAGCTTTGTACTATGCCGATTGTATAGGATCCTGCATGGGGTCGTATACAAGGGCGGCCGATGTCTGGTTATGACATCTCTACTACAGGTTTGGTGCTGGGAGCACATCGTGGTGCGGAGGCCGGTAGGGCTCCCACTAATAGGGATTGATGGGGAGAGGCCCCGAGCTTTCTACTGGTGGCTCCGAAGAGGGTCACAATGGTGGATAGATCTGCCAATGTCCCGGAGACTACTTGACGACCTTGTCTCCGACCAGATCACCTGGAGGCCTTGGAGAGATCATCCGAGGGTGGGCCGAGGATGGACAGGAGCTGGCTCGTGTCAGGCGAGTCTGTTGGCTGAGGATGGAGAGGGGAGAGGTGGAGCTCCACCGCTATGACCGAGTTTTGAGGCAGTTCGGTCTACAACGGGGGATCCCATCCCTCAGAGACTACGAGTTTTCTCGGACTATCTGGGATAACACTACGGTTAGCGGGGCTCCAGATATGCAGCGCTTCTGGGGTCCGGACATAGATGATGCCCCCATTCAGCCGGTGGATGGGGATGACGTAGGGGTAGCTGACGGCTATGATGCCTGGTACACAGGCATCCGCCCTCCTCGGATGACGAGGGCTCAGGGTCCGATTCACATAGTTGTGCATCGGATGGGGAGGTGGTGCCAGGCGGCCATTGAGGCGGCACGGGGTCATGGCGGGAGAGAGCGAGAGGAGACCACAGGCTCAGCAGAGGCCATGACAGTGGGAGAGGAGGGAGGAGAGACCCCCTTCTCCATGGAGAGAGAGACCACCATCGCCCGATAAGGGCAAGGGTGTGGACATAGGAGAGAGTAGTGAGATGGCTACTCTCCGGGCGAAGACTGTCCGTCTCTAGGCAGAGGTGCAGACTCTACAGGATGAGGCTGCATGACATCGAGAGGAGGCCACACAGCTCAAGAGATGAGGTAGCATGCCTCAGAGCACGGAGCGGAGGGGCGAGCACTCGGGATCTAGCATGGGCTATTGCCCAGGTCACATTCTATCAGACACTATACCACCATATGGTGCCAGAGGGGTAGAGGTTACCATTGTCGGCCCATATTGCGGAGCCTTTCGGGATGAGGTCATCGAGGACATCATCACGATCAGAGTCCAGGACTCATAGCACCACACGGACTATGATGGGGCCACCTCGTCCACCTCAGGGTGGGGGAGGAGATGAGGCTGAGAGCTCGAGGGGTTCTCGAGGCTAGCTGCTATAGATTGCATTGCACAGATTGATTATAGTGCTTATTATTATTTTTGATAGGGGATTGAGTATGCCTAGGTACAGATTGTGGCATACCAATCTAGTTTTGAGATGATGTACATATATTGTTGAGATATATATAGATGAGATATTTTTGATCATATGACTTGTCTTATGTATTTGTATGATGCTTTAATGTTTTGATTTGATTGATTTGATGATTCATGTAATTATGCCATTTGGAAATATGATGGTTTGAATGTCATGCTTTTTTTAAAATTTAAATGAAATAATCTGATGTAAACAAGTTGGTTGTTTGTGATGTGATAATTTGATAAAAATAAAAGGGACTTTTAACAATAATTTCAAAGGACATTGTCGCTATTATAGACCATTTCATGGAGTCGCCGCTCACTCGGTCGTCAAGCTAATCCTAGTATAGAAATATTGCTAAAAGTAAAAGAGTGCTTAAGAGACTTGTCTTAAGGCTTTGTTGTGATGATGCAAATGATGATGATGATGATGATTTGTTTTTCAGATTTCCATGAAAATATTATGCATGAAATATTTTAAAATGACTTTTGCTAGGCATAAATTCCTAAGTGTGATAAATTTTTTGGATAATTCCCTAGGAATTATACCATCATTGCAAAATTGAAGTTTGACATAATGACATGAAATAGAATAGGTGTTTGTTTGTTTTAAAGCATAATTGTGTAACATAATGATTTAAGTCATATGTTTTTATGATTTTAAATAAATGGAAAATAAAATTGGTACAATGGTTTGCGCTAGGCATAGAATATTTAGGTATAAACTTATACCATCATCGCGAAATCCAAAGAAGAAAATAATAGTTTTATTGCATGGTTGATTTGTAATTTTGGTCTTCATAAAATATGAAGACGAGGACTTGCACTAGGCATAAAATTCCAATTTTAGTTTTGGAACTATACCATCGTCGCGAAAGTCAAAAGTTATATATAAATGTAACTTTATTGCATGTTTTGAAAATGATTTTGATTTTTTTGAGAATGCATGTAGTTGTCTTTATACTAAACAACTGTTCTTCAAAGAAGAAAATGAATTTATTCCAAACAATTTGCAAAAATATTTCAAAGTATCTTAAAGACAAAAGTTAGATTTATAAGGAATCCCATGTGCGTATGTGAGTTCATTACCAATCTTGATTTATCATAATGATACACAAAATCTCTCAAATACAAATGTGTGTGCAATTGCATTGTTCATTTACCAAGTTTTGAGCAAGATAATTTGATACAAGTGATTTGAATGAACCAAATAAGTGTTCATTAACCATGATTTAGATGCATATAACCATACCAGACTACTATGTAGGTCGGGTTATCAAGAGCTAGCTAATCCATAAGCGAGACATAGGTCTGTACAAAAGAAGGTCGCTAATGTGACAGACATATCACCACGCTAGGAGTTACCCAAGGCCAAGCGGGTTGGGCACAAACCACCTGTTATGGGGCTTACCTCACAGTTTTCGAATAATTGAGAATTCCAGGGATTCAAGCTCATCAACCCTTCTTTTCTTTTCAAGGGGTAGGGAAAGGGATTTTATTGCTTTTGCTTTTGCCTTTTTTTTCTTTTTCTTTGCTTTTGCTTTTTTTTTTTTTGTATTTTTGTATTGTGACTTGATATTTGAGATAATGCTGAAATAACCTTTTTCTTTTTCTTTTTCTTTTGAACTTTTCTTTTCTTCCTATACTAGGGATACTTGCTCGGATTAGCTGTAGAGCAAGGGATTTTTATTCCGGGTAGGGGTGAGCTTGTCCTTTTGCCAATTCTCAAAGATTCTAGACCATGTGCATGATAGGATAGCAGGGGAAACTTTTCGCTCAAGAACCATTTCTACTATGTAACATAGCATGGAAATTACAAATGTAATCATTTTATTGTGAAAAGATATGCTTGGTTTAAGTAAATAACAACATCAATTCTCTGTGCTCAAACTTTATTTAATTGAATTTTGTGTACTTTGATATAAGAGAGATTAGTAATCATGCCAGATAAAATCAAGATATTTATTTTTTGTGTTTGTGATAGTGGGGGATTCCAAATAAATGCTAATTTATCCAAAATAACTTGAAAATATAACTGCAATACTTGAAGAAGAAATATATACAACAAATATTTGTGAAGAGTTTGATAATTTTGACTCTCTCTTTCTTCTTTATTATTATTTTTTTTTTTTTGGGTTTCAAAAGAGTCAATAATATTGTTGTTTTGACTTTTTTATTTTTTTTTTCATTTGTTTTTGTTTAAACAGTTTGATATATATATATATATATATATATATATATATTTTAAAATGAGACAACATGCAAAATATGTACAAATGATGAAATGACCAAATTTTATGCGTAATATCGCTTAAGATGCATAATATTCATAGGTTCTTTTAAATCTTTACCATCTAAGGTAGCTAATTTGTATGCTCCTGATTCAAATTTAGCAGTGATAATATATGGTCCAAGCCAGTTGGGCTCAAATTTACCTTTAAGGTCTTTAGTTGCATTAGTATTTTTTTGATTTTCTTTTAAAACAAGGTCGTCGACCTCAAAGGATCGATGACGAACTTTCTTGGCATATGATCTTTTAAGCTTGTTTTGGTAGGCACGAAGGTGCTCTAAAGCATTGATGCGCTTTTCATCTAGAAGTTCCAGCTGACTGAGTCTGCCAGCTCGATATTCATCTCCTACTTCGGTATCTTGAAGTAGTAGAGCCAAAGAAGGAACTTCTAATTCAAAGGGAAAAATGGCTTCAGCGCCATAAACCAAGACAAAAGGTGAAGTTCCAGTGGGAGTTCGAACACTAGTTCGATAGGCCCACAAAGCTGGATATAATTGAATATGCCAGTCACGGCTAGTTTTATTGACCATTCTTTTGAGAATTTTGATTAAGGTTTTGTTAGATGCTTCTGCTTGACCATTACCCTGAGGATAATAGGGAGTGGACCAGCGATGTTGAATCTTATATTTTTGGCATAATTTTTTAACATCTTTATTTTTGAAACAAGTTCCATTGTACGAGATGAGATTTGCAGGAATTCCGAACCTACAAATGATTTGATTAAAAATAAATTTAGAGACTTGAGTTCCAGTGCAGGAAGCTAAAGGCATAGCTTCAACCCACTTCGTGAAATACTCAGTGGCGGTTATGATGAATTTGTGTCCATCAGATGACACGGGATTAATTTTGCCAATAATGTCTAAGCCCCATTTTGAAAAGGGCCAAGGAGATGAAATAGCCTGCAGCTCTTGTGCGGGCGCATGGACAAGGTCAACATGTTTCTGGCACTTGTCGCAATGGCGCACATAATCATGTGCATCCTTTTCCATGGTAGGCCAAAAGTAGCCTATCCTAAGGAGCTTTTTAGCAATGACACTACCACTGAAGTGTCCTCCACAAGATCCATCGTGGGCTTCACTTAAAGCTGATTTGGATTCTTCTAGATTCAAACATCTCAATAGGATACCTTCAAAAGATCTCCTATATAAAGTATTGCCAATTATTACAAATCGACTTGCTCGTCGACGTAATAACCGATCTTGGTTTCTATTAGAATTGGCAGGGAAAGTCCCATTTTGGAGAAAATCAATTATATCCATATACCAAGGTTCGGGAGTAGTTTCATTGATTAGAAACACATCCAAAGGTTCTAAACATGACTTATTTGAAGTGGGTTCCTGGAGTCGACGAATAATGATGGTGGCATATTCGTCATCTAACTCCAAGGGCAGAAGAGATGCAGTTGCGGCCATAGCATCAGCTGCACGATTGCTAGTTCACGGAATAGCTTCCAAAGTAACTTTATCAAACAAGGATAACAATTGCAAAACATATGCTTTATATGGGCGCAATTTATCATCTCTGGTCTGATAAACTTCATTAATTTGGTTTATGACAAGCTGAGAATCACCAAAAACTAGCAGATGTTTGATTTTTAATGCCAAGGCAGCTCGTAATCCAAGGATTAGAGCCTCATATTCGGCAGTATTATTGGTGCAAGCAAATGTTAATTTAAAGGACAAAGGTATAAGATGTTTTTGCGGGGATATTAAAATAATACCCGCACTAGCCCCACTCATGCATCGGGCTCCATCAAAGTATAAGGACCATTGTTCAATATGGTCTGCCTCTAATTGAAGGCATTCATCAGGAAACTCAATGATGAGGGGATGGGTAGACTCTAAGGGTGCAGCGACTAATTGATCTGCTATGATTTGACCCTTAACAGACTTTTGTCCTATGAACGTGAGTTCAAACTCGCTTAGAGCAAGAACCCACTTTGTTGTGCGACCCGATAAATAAGGTCGACTCATGAGATACCTCAAGGGATCATATTTAGCAATGACATACGTTTTTTGACTGAGCATATAATGACGTAATTTTTGCATAGAAAATACGACTGCTAGACATAATTTTTCTAATGTTGTATAACGGGTTTCATAACTGATGAGGGTTCGGCTAATGTAATAATTAGCACGTTCTTTCTTCTCATCATCAAGCTGAGCTAACATAGCTCCTAAAGCAAAATCTGAAGCTGAAATATATAGGAGAAATGGGCGATTAGGTCTAGGCGGTGAAAGCACAGGTGGGTTAAGGAGGTATTGTTTGAGAAGTTCAAAAGCTTATGTACATTCGTCGTCCCAGTTAAAAGGGACATCCTTCTTAAGGAGCTTAAGAAAGGGAGTGGTTTTGTCCACCAACTTATCGATGAAGCGACGGATGGCTTGAAGCTTACCTTGTAAACTTCGTAACTCCGATATATTGGTAGGTGCGGGCATATCAGTGATAGCCACAATTTTGAGAGGGTCGATTTCGATACCACGTAAAGAAACTAAAACCCCTAATAGCTTACCGGACTTAACTCCGAATATGCATTTGGCTGGATTTAATCGAATAAGGTATTCTCTTAACCGATTAAATACTTTTCTCAAATCATCTAAATGATCATCTTCTTTAATAGAGCGAGCTATAATATCATCTACATAATCATGTAGGATATCATGCATCATATCATGAAAGATATAAGTCATAGCTCGTTGATATGTTGCATCGACATTCTTTAAACCAAATGGCATCACTTTCCAACAAAAGGTACCCCAAGGGGTAATAAAGGTTGTTTTAGCTCTGATCTTCGAGGAGCTATCCTGATCTGATTGTAGCCGGAGAATCCATCCATTAGGGACATCATTCCACTCTCGGTAGTAAATTCAATGATTTGATCCATGTTTGGAAGAGGAAAATCATCTTTAGGGCATGCAGCGTTAATATCTCTAAAGTCCGTGCAAACCCTAACTTTGGTAGCTTCTTTCTTGGTGACTTGGAACTACATTCGAGATCCATTCAGCATAATCAATAGCTTGTATGAAAATAACATTCAGGAGTTTTCTAACTCCCCTTTGACTAGCGGGGCCACTTTGGGATGCATTTTTCTAAGTTTCTGTTTAACAGGTTTAGCATCCGGATGGACTACTAGATGATGCATGACTACGAAGGGTCCAGGACATAGCATATCTTCATATGTCCAAGCGAAGACATCTTCATATTCTTTAAGGAATGCAATGTATTCATCTTGTTTTTCTTGACTTAATGCTGATCCAATATTGATTATGTGAGGATTATCCTCGGTTCCAATGTTAACTTTAATGACGTTTTCTACTTCCATGTGTAGATCTCTTTCAAAATTAGGTGGGGCGGGTGAAACGCCCAATTCTTGTAATTCTTTTAAAGTTAAGTTGGATAATTTGTCTTGATGAGTGGTGGCCTCAAGTTGGGCTATAGTTGGTATAGAACCATCAAAATAAAAACCATTGTGTAACAACTCTTCAACGGAGACATCATGGAAAATATCTCCTTCCAACTCCTCATCGGATTCAACAATCAATTTTGGGTAAGCTATGGATAGCATATTACATGTAAATGGCTGATTCGTTGGACACAAAGAATCTTGTTTATCTAGATAATCTTGATAACATATGAGTTGATCATCATCTTCAAAAGGGAAGGGTTGACCCTTACTAGGAAATAGGCCCACACCACATCGGGCGGGCCATGGTTCTACCTCGATAGGTTCTTTCATGCCATTTTGGAAAGGTCCCAAGCCTTTCCCTTTATATCCCATTTTAAGCATTATGGGTTTAGCTTTAATATATTCATTAGTAAAATAACATCGTGCATATCCCTCATGATGAGTTTTGATATTCCTGGGTATTCTTCCCCAATCATATCCTTTATAAATAAAAGCACAACTCCCGACTTGGTAAGTACTTCCCATAGGTTGTGGGAGGCCCAAAGTACGAGGAGATGGTGGCAAGTTATTTAAAAGAATTGAATCTTGCATAAAAGCATTTGTTTTTTCTGATATTAAGATTGTGGATAAATCCGGTAAAAGTTCATCAGAAAGAGCATAAGATGTAGAAGGATCATTCCCTATATCTTTAGATGTGGAAGGTATGATAGATGTTGATAATGTGGAAGTGTTAATGAATGGGTCTATAGGTTTTGAAATGATAGGGATGGAACATGAAGGATTGGTTGTGGATTTAAGATCTTTTTGAGGTTCTAGTGTGGTTTGTTCAGAAGATGGTTGAGTTAAATGTATAGGTGTAGTTGATGGAGTAGATGATGTTATGTGTGTGTTTTTCACACATTTAGATGAAAAATAAGAATTAGGATGTGTGGATGACGAGAGCGGGGCAAAATTGCACTCCAACGGGGTTACGCCAAAGCACACATATCAAAGGGTCTAGGGTCACCATGGATAGTGACCAACTGATTTTTAAATTCAAATTTAACACATTGGTGTAAAGTGGAGGGAACCGCTCGCATCGCATTGATCCAAGGGCGACCCAAAAGTATATTGTACGATGCAGGGCAATGTACAATAAACACGGTTGTATCTAGGGTTCGAGGACCAACTTGCAAGGGTATAGTAATGACTCCACACGTTTCTTGTGTCTCGTCATTGAAAGCTTTGATAATCATGTCGGTTTTCTTCATTTCATCACTTCTAAAGCCAAAACGTTGGTAGAAGTCAAAAGTGCAAATGTTTAGAGATGAACCATTATCAATCGGGACTCTTTTAACAACTACATCTCCAATTAGAGCAGTAATATATAAGGGATTATCCTTATGTAAGCTGTGTTGTGGGATATCTTTATCCCGGAAGTCAATACAATCGACTTCTCGAGTGATGATAGTATTGGACATGGCTTCAGGTTGAATATTTTGAGGTACCATCATTTGGCTTAATGTAAGCATTAACTCATCCCTATGGGTGGGAGAAGATCTTAACAAATCCAATAGGGAAATTCTGGCTGTAGTGTTGGATAATTGTTCATTAATATTGTAAGGAGGCTTAAGTTGAACATTAGACATATGATTCCCTTTATTGGGATTTTTCAAAATAAATGGAGCTGATCCATCATTATGAGTTTGATCTTGTTGAGAGTTTTGAGCCTGTTGTCTAGTAACAACTCCGATGGTACCTACAATGTTATATTGAAGACGTTGAACTGGTCTCGGTTGAGCGTTTATGGCTTGTTCATTAGGAAGGAATTGATTAGAAGAGGGTCGAGTAGTAACTCTTCTAGGAAATGGTTCTTCCGGAACCATAGCATCTGTGATAGGTTGAATAGGATCTGATTCATTTTTAGAGCTATTCGATTGGTTTGAGGTGATGTCTACTTCACTTTCAGTATCTGATTCTACATCACTAGGATCGGGAGTTTGAAAATTATGTAGGGGCCTGGTCGTGACCAAGGATAAAGTTGTGTCAAATATTTGAGGATCTTGAACAGGTAATTGTCCGCTAATAGTCCCTACATATCGGGTAGGAGGGGGAACATTATGATGTTCGATTTGATTGGCCACTTCTTTACCATGGTTTGGTAAAGGATGTTGAAATATATCCAATGATTGATTAGCATTTTGATTTTGATTTTGGGGAATGGTCTTTTGAGCATTATTAGGAGCATTTTGTTTAGGTTGGAAAGCTTGCACCTCCATTTCATTATTATCAATCAAGTCTTGTATTTTATGTTTCAATATTTTGCAAGAATTTGTAGCATGTCCAGGTCCTCTATGAAAGTCACGGTGTAGATCGGCTCTGTATCCGGGTATAGTTGGATCAGGTTCCCGGATAGCTGGTAATTGAATCAAGCCTCGTGCTAATAATTGAGGTAGAATGGTTGATAAAGGTTGATTTAATCTAGTAAATTCTCGAGGAGGTTTATCAGGGGGTTTTAATATAAATTTTTCTGTTGTCTTCGTTGTATTGATATTAGCAACGTTTCTGCTATCGGTGACTCCGTCACCTACAACTTGTTTGTTTTTATACTGATTTCTGGATGTTTTCTCATCATCTTTCTTTTTGAGGTGACCTCTCCTAATGAGAGCATCTTCTACCCTTCGAGCTAAGTCTATAGCTTGATCGAAGGTAGTTAAGGTGGCGGTTGATAACTCATAATATATTTGTTCTTGTAAATTATTAATAAAAATGTCCAACATTTCCCTATAAGGTAGCACAAAGTGCGGTTTTCCTATCAAGCTGCCTCCATCTAGCTAAGAAATCAGCAAAACATTCATCTTTGTCTTGTTTTAAGTTGTACAAATCTTTAATGGTGACATGCCTCTCGATGTAGGCACTAAATTGATGGACAAACGATTCAGTTGTTTCTTCAAAATTTCTCAAAGAATGAGTGGGCAATTGATAGTACCACTCTAATGCCATTCCTCCTAAACTTTTTGGGAACATTTTTAGTAATAGCAAGTCATCGTGTGATATATCATGACATGCTATCCTAAACATACGAAGATGCTCTATGGGATCTTCAGTTCCTTTATATATAGGCAGGACGGGCATGGGAAAGTGTTTAGGGTATGGTTGTGCTACAACTATGGGATCCAGAGGTTGACTACATATCTCTCGATAATTGTACGAGGGACGGTAGGGATCTATCTGGTCCATGCGTGAAGCTAACTATTTCACCATGGCTTCCAGATTACTGGTTTGCCCACCATATTGGTTCGGTAGGGCATTAATATGGGATTTGTGAGCATATGATGGAGGGACATGGAGATTAGATGCTATATTGCTATTGCGTAAATTGTTGGTAGGAAGGGTGTTATGAAGAAATTTTGAAGTTGTATTATGTTGTATCCCAGATTGTTGAAAATTGGTGTTTGGCTTCATTTTAGGTTTTTGTTGATTTGAAGCATATTGATCAATAGTTTGGCGAAGTAAAGCAGTGAAGGAAGTTTTCTTTTGTGTGGGAATGATTTTAGGCTCAATAACAAGGTTCCTTAGGGGGTTGGGTAACCTGTTGTTTTGGCATGTTCTGAATCATAGTGACCATATCTCTATTGGATGGTCCAGCTTTATCACTTTCTTGATCAACAAAGGACAAGGGATTAGTGTGTATGTTAAACATATCTTCCATAGCTGCTTGAGTGTCACTAATTTGTCCTTTATCAATACGAACTGCCATATTAAGAGCACCAATGTTATTATTGAAAAATTTCCAGAAATGATCTAAGTTATCAAAAGCAATAGTTCCATCTGGAGCTATTCTAGGGGACGAGGATCCTTCCTCTTTAAGATTGTCTTCTTGTTCATTGTCTTCACCCAGGTCATCTTCTGGCTGTTCTAGAGTTTCTCCTTCCGGAATTGGATCCTCAGGAAGGACATTTGGGTTTGTAGTTTTGCCTCCCAACCAATCTTCTTCTTCTTGTTCAGTTTGTTTACCATTTCTAAGTTTAGGCATTGTGCTTAATTTTAAATTTCAGCAAATATATATATATATATATACTTGTATATATATATATGCAACAAGGTATATATTTTAATTATATACCTACTATAGTATTTAAAATAAAATGTTTTGGGTTTTTGTTATGTTTTCTATTTTTCTTTTTTTTTTTTTTTTGTTTTTGTAACAATATTATAAAGATAACAAACAACACAATAAATGCAAGAAATAATAATGAAAGCAATGATCTAGTTTTCTATAAATAATTTATAAATGTCATTAATGGGCTCAAGTTCTTCAGGAGTCATGAAGTGTTCTTCTTCAAATTGGAAATTTTCTTTCAAGAATTTAATGAAATGTGCTATAGCAATACCGTGTATTTCAGATTACGGTTGATAATAATAGATTCTCACGACAATATTCACGATACAACATAGCTCTAGGAGTTCTATTCCATATTTTTCTAATCATAAGATCGGCTTCTTGGGATTCTACATGAACTAGGAATTGGCGTACCACAGCTGCGTTCTTGAGGTATTCCTCGAAGGTGAAAAATTTTGAAGACACAAGAGCTCTCCTATAAGCTAACCACCTATGCCAGGCTCTCTGAAGTTCATGATAAAAAATGAGTTGATGAGGATCCGGGATCCTATCTAGGGCAAACCTCTTGATTTGTCTAAGTTCGGTTGATCTAGATGAAATGACACCTAGCCTCCTATCAAGTTCTTTCCACAGAAGTTGGTTTCTATCTGTTTCAGGCACACTAAGCACATAATTAACTTCTATGGTTGCTAATTGGTTTTCAACATTTATAGTAACTGCTAATATTTTCTTAGGAGCTACCATCTAGACATGATATGCAACTTAGTATTTTTCTAATTATTTTAAATGCATCTATGTTTTTTTGTTTTTTTTTGTTTTTGTTTTCAAAAGGTTTTAGTTTCACGTCGGGTTCACCAAAATGTATCGTTCCAAAATTTTTGCACCCTTACCTTCAGGCTAAAGGATCCACGCCCGGAAGGGGGATGGGAAAAGGATGGGATGGTACCTCGGACTGAGAGGCCCTTTGAAGGTCCCACCTCTCGGGGGAGGGGTATTAAGGTGATTTTTTGACGGATGGTGGGGTTCACCAGGGAAACGTTTAGTGGCAGTTTCCACGCCTAGGTTGGGAATGTGTTTAATGTGTTCAGTTTTATCTTTAAACATCCAAGTCCTAGGTTTGGCCAGATGAATCTAAGTGTTCTATTATGAAAATGCAAATTAAATAAATACAGAAAATAGATTTGGATAGAAAACAAAAAGAATAAGCTAGATTAAAGAACCATACCTGATCCGGATGTCTGATGAAGGTTCTAATTTTTGAAGCAGTCCAGATCATCTGGAATTTGACAGGATCATCTGAGATCTGACGGGATCATCTGAGATCTGACGAATTCATCAGACGAATTCGTCAGAGACCTGCAAACAGAGAAATAGATACAAAATACCAGAAATGCAACTATTCTAACAGAGAAAAATGGTGTAAAATGGCAACATAGATGCTAAGGTGATAATCACAAATAAAAATTCAAGTAGATTATGACGTTCTAATGACAAATTATGACTTCATTGTGCACTTAAGCTATATGGGTGAACTCCAAGATGCAGAACAATAAGGAATAATAACAAATTTAACTAAATGCGGGATAAATCAACAAACAAAGTGAGAAAACGCAAACCCTGGGCACTGATTGCCCCCAATGTTGACTACAGTCGAAATCATCTCGGATTGGTACGAAATCGTCTCGAATTGAACAGGATCGTCTACGACGATCTGAGCTTGCTCCGGCTGAAAAACAATGAAGTTCCTGCAAACAAACTTGGAAAAATACAAATGCAAATGGTGGTTTAAGATAGTCTAAGGCATGTAGAATTCGTGTTACAGGGAATTTCAGCCCGGGGGAATGCCAAGAGGGGGTCCTAAGGTTAAATAGGCTTAGGAGGGAGGTTAGGAGGTTGGAGATCATCCTAATTTGGAAGATCTCCAATGGGGGAGGTCTCTAACGATGCAGAAACACTTCTGCCCGGATTAGAGACGTCGTTGAAACAGAAGCTAACTATGCACAAATCAGTTTGGGACGAGATCGTCTGGACGTTCTTCTCTAGACGAAATCGTCCGATCTAAGGCGATATCATCTGATCGGCGATGATATCATCAAACGGACAAAACAAACTCTAAAAATGGCATGGAAAATGAGGAAGCGGGCAGCAGACGGTTTGGGAGCGGTTTTGGGGTTAAAATTTGAATTTGAATTATTACTAATGTAATTTTAATTATTTGCTAAGGTTTACTGTGCCAATTTTAGGGTGCTACAAGGTTCGTCGGCATGGTCAATGTTGTTACCAAACATGGGAGGTACAAACAGCCGAATCAACCTCGTACTCCCATTCAAATACAAGCCACGCCCTAGCAGTGGTAGACACAAAATATTGTAGGCCCACCAACAAGATCGATGGTTACCATTAGGAGCAGGCTGGTTCAAAACCTGCAAATGAATCCTATGAAGTTGTCAATATATGAGCTTATATAGCAGTCCCCTAGGCATAGAGATATTATTATGGACATTCTAAGGTCCACTGAGCTACAATCCCAGGATTCACAGGCATTAACAAACTTTGTGGTGCACGTACAATAGTATCAGGAACCAATGGTCCAATTCTATGATCACAAAGTGAAAATAGTTTCTACAAGCGTGGCTGACCTGCCACTATATATCATTGCATGTGTTAACCATGTACCTTTCAAAAGGGTCTTGATCAACACTGGTTCGTCGATCAATATAATCATGACTAAGGCACTGCACCATTTGAAATTGCCTAAATCACTCGTCGTACAAACCACCTTTACATTGAGAGTGTTCAACAATGCACTATGCTCTACGGTTGGCATGATTTTCCTACCTATTCAGGTGGGACTAAAGACCATTCTTGTAATGTGTCACATGATAGAGGGCACCTTGCAGTATAACATCTTGTTGGGGAGGCCTTGGATTCATGAAATACGTTGTGTTCCCTTGATATTGCATCAGTGTGTCAAGTATATACATGAGGGATAAGTTCACATGGTTTCATCAGATGAAGAACCATTCAAGTTCATGAACTTAGCAGATTTTTTAGGGGTTTCGTACTCCTGTCAACACACTTGGACATACAACCCATGTCATCGGTAAGGGTTCCAAGAGGTAAATAGGTGGTGCATGTTCAACCATCGGTATCTGTATCAAATAGATCTGAACATACCACTGCAACTTATCTAATATCAAGTGCATTAGCAATGCATTAGGATGACAAGAAATTAAAGGTGAAATTGGGTAGGAAAGAAGCAAATAACGTGCCCGAACCAGTCATTGCTGAGGCTACCACTCCCATGGAGATGGAGGAAGCCCAGGATCAAGTCGAGGAGGCACCTCAGCCTACTTCTCCAGCATTGTCAACAGGATCATCCGCATTACGAGTAACTATTCACCTAGCCAATATAGGTCTGGATGAATATCTTGTGCAAAATGTGACCTTTGGTCCTATTTTAGAGACTGCATGAGACATGGGCTGGTCGATAGCCCATCGATACTTAGTTGGATCCATAGTGCCATTGGGTGAGCCATCCAACCAAACAAACTTCATATATATATATTGGGTTGGATCAAGTTCCAACATGGGCACCCATGGAGGTGGATGATGATGAACAGTTCACAGTGAACGTTCGGTACTTGTCAAACCCAGAGTACGCCATGCACATTTTTTAGCCCTATCATTGGCATGGATATGGCCTTGGTCTTTTCAAATAAGGACTAAGAACCCATATTGAACTATGTTATTAGTTGGCAATTGATAGGTTTGGATTGGGATTGCAGATTTAGGGACATGATGATTTACTCGCTACATCATTGGATTGTTTATACCTAAGTTTGGGGGACGACATGGATTTTAATCCATATCATCCTAACATGTCTAGTCTTTGGGGCAACAACCCAATGGTGTTAGTCATCACCATTGAGATACTGGATCTTGAACATGAAGAGTTATAGAAGCAAAACCCCAGAGGTAACCTAGGTCATCGAAATCGTATAACAATAGATAATACTGGCATGTAGGGGCACAACCCCGCCATTATAGGTGATCTCAAGTCAGGATATCTTTGTAGTGAATATGGAGAGGAGTCCACCTCCAAAATAAGTGGACCAAGTTATGATGTAGATGGTGAGTCCTCAAATAATGATCAATCCAAAGAGGAAATTGATCGAGCCTTCATGGTTCTGGTATTTCTATGCTATTTGTTGCCTAGAGAGCAATTAGATGAGATACAAGAGCATTTCATGGTCGATAGTTATTATGAATATGAGATAGAGTAGGTCTACTTAAGGCTGCATCCAGCTAATCTCCCAATATTTATGGACACAATAGAGTGGTCTGCTCATAGTAACAATCATAGCGATGAGGTTGAGATGATCGATCCAAGGCTAGTATATCTGCTACATCTATTGCCTGTGGAGTCAGAGTATATTATAGAAGAAGTACCTCTTAACACTGATTACTATGAAGAGGAAGTAGAGCCAATTTTTGCACCGATGTCGTATATACGATCATTTTATTTGGTTTATCCGGATAGTGATGATAGCAACCGCAGAATGAGATACATGGGACCACATCTGGCAGAGTGCCCCTTACATATGGGGGGAAGTGAAGTATTATATCTATACAATTATGATGAGGATTTTTTGGAGATGGCCTATTTGGGGCCTCATCACTTGCATAATTGGAATCCACCTTGGGGTTCGCCACCTATTATAGCTATGGGTTTGCATCGAGAGATTAATCTCCAGCGTCGCCTCAAGGAAAGAATAAATTTGGAAGAAGAATATCAAAGACTCTTTCCACATCTACCTACTTATGCTGAGCTACTTGAGTCAAGATATCTCATTTTGCAGTCAGTGCATAGAGAGGATATAGTTTTCTGGGTATCCCACAGGGAGGACCCGTTCGTTCCTGTACCATCCGAGCTAGATCTTGGGTACAAAAGCTACACAGATGATGTAGAGTTCAGTCCGTGTGGTCCTGGAGATCAATTCCATTCCATCAACATGGTCTCCATTGATTTGACCACTCCACTTCGCAATCCAGCAGATCCATAGAAACTATTGCATCTGAACATGGATGCTATCAATTGGGATCATGCTGATTTGCCAATAGATTCTGAAGACTTCTTCCCAAATGAAGAGATGCTGCAACCATTTCATTTTGGACTAGCTTGTGTTGCAAGTGTGAACAGGACTTAGCTTGGAATAGGCTTAGAAAAATCTAGTTTTTCTAAGCCTAGTGTGAACACACTTACCTTTTGTCGGCTACTCTTGTTGGATGGTCGGCATGATTTTTCCTTCTCCCTTTCCTTCATTTTCTCCTTATCCCTCCATTCTCCTTCCTTCCTTCCTGTCCTCCATTTTCCCTTATCACTCCACTCCCTTACTCTCCCCACGCTCGCTGCCACCTCCCACTCCACTTCCTACTCCTCTGTTCTCTCTAAACTCCTTGATCTTCCTCCACCTTCCCTTCCCTACTTTAACGCCTGTTCTAAGCCTATATAAGGTTTAAGTTAATGTATGTTTCATCTGGTTAATTTAATATATTTTCGGCTTTGATTATTCATGTCATTATTTTTACCTTTGGCCTAACTATAATCTAAGGTTAACTGAATCTTAGACTTACACTGGTATCAAAGGAGAGGGGGCACGGATCTCGAGGGCCTAGGTAAGGCACAAAAGCTGAAGCACATGGATCCTGAGGAGCGATGGAGAAGATGTCACACGAATCTTGAGGAGTGGTGGAGAAGTTGTCGCATAGATCCCGAGGAGCACATGGATCTCAAGGAGCGACAAAGAAGCAGTTGCACAGATCTCAAGGATCTGAAAGCAAGCTAACATGGCAGTGGAGCTGATAGCACGTTGACGTGGCAACAGAGCTAGCAATAGGATGACATGGCAACAAAGCTGGTAGAACGTGGATCAAGGCTGACCAGGAGCTGACTGGATGCTGATGTGGTAGAGCTGACTGGGCGCTGACGTGGCAGCACTGAATGGATGCTGACATGGTAGAGTGCTAACGTGGCTGGCTGACATGGATGAGTGCTGACGTGGCTGGCTGACATGGATACGAGCTCCAGTGTGTGCCATGTGGCAATGTTTGATTAGTCGTATGATGGGAAAAAGGTTAGTGGATCGATTTCCCGAAGGCAATCGACCTCTTGTGTGTCCACAGGCTTTGATAAAGCCTAGACATTTTCTTTGCCCACTGCATGTGGGATTAAAAACTAGAATTTTTTTTTTTTCAAACTGTATTTCATCACCATTGTAAGTAGAACCCCCTTCCTCTCCTATCTCGTCCATCTAGCATGGCCTAGCGGTGAAGTTCGGAGCTGACTGGATGCTGATGTGGTAGAGATGACTAGGCGCTGATGTGGCAGAGTTGAATGGATGCTGACATGGCAGAGTGCTGGCATGGCTGGTTGACATGGATGAGTGCTGACGTGGCTGGTTGACATGGATGTGAGCTCCAGTGTGTGCCATGTGGCAGCATTTTATTGGTCATCTGATGGGCAAAAGGTTAGTGGATCGATTTCCTGAAGGCAATCGACCTCTTGTGTGTCCAGAGGCTTTGATAAATCCTAGACATTTTCTTTGCCCACTGCATGTGGGATTAAAAATTGGAATTTTTTTTTTTCAAACTGTATTTCATTGCGATTGTAAGTAGAACCCCCTTCCTCTCCTATATCGTCCGTCTAGCGTGACCTAGCGGTGAATTTTAGAGTTGACTGGATGCTGATGTGGTAGAGCTGACTGGGTGCTGACGTGGCAGAGTTGAATGGATGCTAACATGGCAGAGTGGTGACGTGGCTGGCTGACATGGATGAGTGCTGACATGGCTGGCTAACGTGGATGCAAGCTCTAGTGTGTGCCATGTGGCAATGTTTTATTGGTCGTCTGATGGGAAAAAGGTTAGCGGATCGATTTCCCGAAGGCAATCGAACTCTTATGTGTCCACAGGCTTTGATAAAGCCTGGACATTTTCTTTGCCCACTACATGTGGGATTAAAAACTAGAATTTTTTTTTTTTTCAAACTGTATTTCACCGCCATTGTAAGTAGAACCCCATTCCTCTCCTATCTCGTTCGTCTAGCATGGCCTAGCGGTGAATTTCCCTGCCTTGCAGAGCAGAGACCCGAGGTCGAATCCCATCGGGGTAAAAAAAAAATTAAGTTTTTTTTGTCTTCACGATTTATGGAGGGTTAATATTGTTTTTTGGTTCCTTGCTCCCATCCACAGCCACGTGGTGCAGCGGCTAAGTCTGCTGGGTAGACAACAGAGGTTATCGGTTCGAATCCCAATGGGGGTTTAAAAAAAAGGTTAAATTTTTTATTTAAATTTTTATTATTTGTTTTTTTTTTAAATATTTTTTAAAAAAATTATAATTTCTATATATAGTTTTTGATTATTGTTTTTTTTAAATATCCATTTCATTTAAAAAAAATAATTAAAAATATATATATAGGAAATTGTTAATTTTTTTTTAAATAAGTCTTTATTAAAACAAATTTTAGAAAATTTTTACAACAATAAAAGGGTGCAAATATTTTTTGATATAAAAAGTTTATTTTTGGCATCATACTAAGTTGTAACCTAGTTCATACGATGTGATTCTGGGTAGATGATCCGGTCAACCGAATGCTATCATGCATTACTCTCTCTATTGAGAAAAGAGACTCCTAATTCCTTTGACAGAAAAGTCCAGCGGTATGGACTTCATACCGTGTTTTGGCAATTATAGAATCAAGTGATTGCTCATATGAGGAAACTAGATTCTGGATACGAGGCAGATTCTAAAGATAATATCTTCGAGCAAAGGATAGTTGAATCCGAGACGGTTGAAATAGTACCTGAAGGATAGTCAAGTGATAGTTATACACCTGTAGTTCCTGAAGTAGAAACAAGTGAGAGCTATACACCACGCTCTCCTGATTCAAAACTAGAAGAAGCAAGAAGAAGAAGAAGAAGAAGAAGAAGAAGAGGAAGAAGAACCAGTGGAGGTGAAACCTGCAACTAAAGAATGAAATGTTCTTAAAAGAAGTTATGAACTAGCAGTAGCACCTGAAGTCATTATAATTAGTGACGACGAAGCAGACAATTTCACCTTTCTAGTTTTGGGTGATCCTCGAGAAGAAGAACGCCAAATAAGTGAGCATATTAAGAAAGCTAGATTTGATTTAAATCAGTAAATCAGTGATCTATTTTGTACTTCTTTATACTACTTGTTTGAAGTTGCAATAAAGTTTGCTTTCTAAAATGGCTTCCAATACTAGTCTACCAATCCCTGAGTTCAATGGTGGTGATTACGAGTATTGGTCAATTAAAATGAAAACTCTTTTGATAGGCAAAGGTCTTTGGGATGTGATTGAAGAGGGATATACTGAACCTACTATTGCTGAATGGGCAGCTTTGAATGTGGCTGATAAAAGGGCTAGAAAGGAAGCACAAAAGAATAATTCTTCCGCACTTTATCATATCCAAGCCACCCTTGATAGAAGTATTTTCCCTAGAATTGCTTCTTTTATAACTGCTGAATTTGCTTGGAATGCTTTAAAAGAAAGTTATAGGGGTAGTGACCAAGTCAAACAAGTTAAACTACAAACCTTGAAATGAGAGTTTGAGACTCTTAAAATGCAAGAGAGTGAAAAGGTTGGTGATTACTGTGTGCGTGTGAAAGACGTAGTAGATAATATGGTCACTTTAGGAGAAGATGTAAAGCCTGAAGTTATAGTGAAGAAAGTGTTGAGGACACTTCTTCCTAAGTGGAATTCAGTTGCCATAATTATAGAAGAATCCAAAGACCTAAATTCTCTATCTTTTTAATCCCTAATTGGCTAACTTCTCTCACATGAAGAGAGGTTACAACAAACTCCTTCCACAAGTTACGGAGGAGATGATAAATCCTTTGCTTCACAAGAAGGTAGAGGTCGAGGCCATGGTAGAGGATAGAATAGAGGTAGAGGCAGAAATAATCAGAGAGGTGGAACTCCTAATAGAGGAGGAAATCAGAACAGAGGAGGATTATCAAACAGAGGTGAACAACAGAATAGAGGCGGCCAACAAAATAGAGGAAAATAATCAGGTAGAGGCAAAGGAGGAGATAAGTCAAAATAATATTGCTACAACTGTGGCAAACTTGGCCATTATGCTCGTGACTATTGGACAAAGACTTCACAAGGAACTAGTAGTAGCCAAAGTAGTCAGTTTGGAAATTTTGGAGAAGAGGAAGAGGCCACAAATATCTTTCTCTCTTATGGTCAGACATATCAGAACATGAATGATACATGGATCTTGGACATTGGGTGTTCAAACCATATGAGTGGCAAAGAAGGGCTCTTTGCTACTCTAAACTCTTCATACAAATCCAACATCAAATTGGGATATGATAAATCATTGGCAGTTGAAGGCATTGGAGCAATGGCAGTTCCAACTAAAGAAGGCGTCAAACATGTAAGTGATATCTATTACACACCCCATATTCAACACAATATTTTAAGTGTTGGTCAAATTTTAGAAAAGAACTACAAGTTGCTTTTTGATGAGGGTAAATGCACTATTTTTGATAAAAATAACAGTAATAAAATCATTACACAAGTGCCAATGTCAAAGAATAGATTATTTCCTTTAAATTTTGGCTAGACAAGGGGAGATAAGTTAGAAAATGTTGCTATTTCCAATCCAAGTGTCCTATGGCACTTGAGATATGGTCATTTGAATTCAGCTAGTTTGAAAATGCTAACTTCACAAGCGATGGTAACCGGACTTCCTAAGGTTCGGGATAGTAAGGAAGTCTATGAAGGGTGTGCTCTTGGGAAGCATGCCAAATAAAAATTTCCTCATGGACAAGCATGGCGGGCCAGCTATCCACTCCGACCTAGTGCATACAAACATCTGTGGTCCGATGCAGACCAAGAGTCTTGGTAACAACTCTTACTTCCTACTCTTCATTGATGATTTTACTAGAATGTGCTAGATATATTTTTTGAAATATAAGGATGAAGCATTTGAATGCTTTGTCAATTTCAAAACAAGAGTTGAAAGTGAGAGTAAATATTTTGTAAAATGTCTTAGATCAGATAGGGGAGGAAAATACTCCTTTAATGAGTTCTTGAATTTCTGTAAGCAACATGGCATTAAGAGGCAGTTCACAGCTGCCTACAATCCATAGCAGAATGGTGTCGTAGAGAGGAAGAATCACACCATTGTGGAGATGGCAAGGTCTATGCTTCAGATGAAGCATTTGACTAATTCATATTGGGTTGATGCAACCAGAACCAACGTACATATCTTGAATAGAAGCCCTACTGCAAGTTTGGAAGGACAGACACCTTACCAAACTTGGTATGGTAAAAAGCCAAATGTTAAGTATTTTAGAGTGTTTGGCTCATTGGTATATTATCACATTCCTTATGAGCTAAGAAAGAAGCTCGATCCAAAGAGTCAGCCATGCATCTTTGTAGGATATTGTGAGAATACAAAAGCTTACAGACTCTACAATCCCAGGACTAGAAAGTTTGTGCTTTCTAGGGATGTGATTTTTGATGAAGGGGAGAATGGGGTAAGCCCAAGATTTTCAATGATGATGAATCTAGTGATGTAGGTTCTAAGCAGGTGCAACAACAGACACCACAAAAAGTAAGCGATCTCCTCCCGAGAGATCCAGGTTCATCTTCTGATTCAACTTCTTCACCAAGTCCTTCTCCGTAGAGATCAGTAAGTTCCTCACCAATGGACATCGATTCTCCATAAAGAGGTAAGAGAACTCTATAGAATCATCCATAATATCAGATGTTGGATAAGAATTTTTCAAAATGATACACTAGGAGTCAAGCTAGTGAAATGAATTCTGTTCTACAAATATTAGAAAATATGCACTTGTATGGTGATGATGTTTCCCAGCAGGAACCTAGAGGAGATTTAGTTAACTATGCTTTGTTAACTAATACATAGCTTGAACCTTCTAGTTATGAGAAGGATTGTACTCAAAAGATTTGGCAAGATGCCATGAAAGAGGAGATCACCTCTATAAAAAACAATGACACTTGGGAGCTGGTGAAGCTTCCTAAAGGAAAGAAACGTGTTGGATGTAAGTGGGTCTACAAGACCAAGTTTAATGCTGATGGTAGCATTGAGAGGCATAAGGTGAGATTAGTTGCAAAGGGATTTACTCAAAAATATGGAATTGATTATGAAGAGACTTTTGCTCCTGTAGCCAGATAGGAGACTATCAGAACAGTTCTTGCCTTAGCCGCACACAAGGGATGGACAGTCCAACACATGGATGTAAAGAGTGCATTTCTAAATGGTTACTTGATAGAAGAAGTGTATGTTGAGAAACCACAGGGATTTTAAGAGAAAGACAAGGAACATCTTGTTTACAAACTGAAGAAGGATCCTTATAGCCTCAAGTAGGCACCGAGAGCTTGGTACTCATGCATTGATGGGTACTTTAAAGATTATGGGTTCATCAGAAGAAAAAATGAACCCACCCTCTACTACCTGAATCAAGGAAATGACATCCTCATAGTTTTTTTGTATGTGGATGATCTCATTTTTATGGTTAGTAATGAAAAAGTTAACATGGATTTCAAGCACTCCATGATGTAGGAATTTGAGATGAAGGATCTTGGCTTGATGAAATAATTTCTTGGAATGGAAGTACATCAGACAAATACAGGGATCTTCATCTGTCAACTTAAGTATGCTCATGATATGATTCAGAAGTTTGCTATGGAGCATTGCAAATCAATTGCAACTCTAATTGGACATGGGATCCAATTAAGCAAGGATGATGGAGCATTGAAAGTTGATGTGACCACTTTCAGAAGCATTGTTGGGAGTTTGATATTTCTCGCCAACACCAAACTAGACATTCAGTATGCTGTATCTCTTGTTTCTAGATTTATGTCTAATCCATCTGAGCTGCATTTGCAAGAATCTAAAAGGATTTTGAGATATGTGAAAGGTACATTGGATTTTGGAATCCAATACTACAAAAGTGATACTATCAAGCTTGAAGGCTTTAGTGATAGTGATTGGGGCAGCAATATTGATGATAGAAAATCCACATCGGGTAACTATTTTAGTCTTGGTTCTGGCCTAATAACTTGGAGTTCCAAGAAGTATCTTCAACAGAAGCTGAGTATATAGCGGTGACTCATGCTAGTACTCAAGCTCTATGGCTCTGAAAGGTATTAGAATAGATTGGAGAGCAGCAAAGTGGTCCAACTCGAATTTTTTGTGACAACATTAGTGTCATTCAGTTGGCATACAATCCTGTCTGCCATAGTAGATCAAAGCATTTTGATATGAAGTACCACTTCATCCGAGATATGGTGGAAACTGATATTGTTGAGCTTCACTATTGCTACACTTTGGAGAACGTCACTGACATCTTCACCAAGGCATTGGCTAAAGCTCAATTTGTAAATTTGAGAGACTGTGTAGTCAATTCTCTCAACTTTAAGGGAGAGAATGTTGCAAGTGTGAACAGGACTTAGCTTGGAACAGGCTTAGAAAAATCTAGTTTTTCTAAGCCCAGTGTGAACACACTTACCTTTTGTCAGCTACTCTTGTTGGATGGTCGGCATGATTTTTCCTCCTCCCTTTCCTTCATTTTCTCCTTATCCCTCCATTCTCCTTCCTTCCTTCCTGTCGTCCATTTTCCCTTATCACTCCACTCCCTTCCTCTCCCCATGCTCGTTGCCACCTCCCACTCCACTTCCTACTCCTCCGTTCTCTCTAAACTCCCCGATCTTCCTCCACCTTCCATTCCATACTTTAGTGCCTATTCTAAGCCTATATAAGGTCTAAGTTAATGTATGTTTCATCTAGTTAATTTAATATATTTTTGGCTTTAATTATTCGTGTCATTAGTTTTACCTTTGGCCTAACTATAATCTAAGGTTAACTGAATCTTAGACTTATAGGTTGTGCTTATGATGTCTATCACGCTGAACATGCTTCCAATGAAGAACATATAAATCCAGCTGATGACATCCATTTTATCCCTATGCCTCATTAACTTGAGAAGGGATCCCATATGTCAGTAGATGAAACCTTCAAAGTGTATATCGGTAATGACCCCACCAATCCAATGAAGGTTAAATTTAGAATGAGTCTCACTCCAGATGAGTGCACTAGCATCATCCCTCTGCTGAAAGAGAAACCTGACCTTTTTGCTTGGACATATAAATATTTGCCTGGTCTAGACCCAAAGTTGGTTACTCATAACCTTTTGCTAGACCCATCCAAGAATCCTGTCAAGCAGAAGCTCAGAAAGATGCATCCAATAATAGCTTTAATGGTGAAATACGAATTGTAGAAATTGTTGGATGTAGAATTTGTCATTTCCATCGACTATCCAGAATGGGTATCCAATATGGTTCTTGTAGGAAAACCAGATGGAAGGATCAGTATTTTTACGGATTTTAGAGATCTCAACAAGGTAATACCCAAAAATTCATTTCTGTTTCCCAATATCGATGCTCTAGTAGACTCTACTACCGGTCACGAAATGCTCTCCTTAATGGATGGTTTTTCTAGTTACAATCAAATTCGTATTAAGCCCGAAGACCAACACAAAACCATTTTTATAACACCATGGGGAAATTTTTTCTATAGATTTATGCCATTTGGTCTCAAAAATACTGGTGCCACATACTAGTGGGCCATGACATACTTTTTTCATGACTATATACACAAAATTCTGGAAGATTATATCGATGATTTGCTAGCCAAGTCATTGCTATGAGAAGAGCATGCGAAGGTCTTGAGAAAAGTTTTCGATCGCCTGATAGAGCACAACATCAGGCTGAATCCTAAGAAGTGCGTATTTGGCATAACTTCTAGAAAATTGCTAGGGTTCATTGTCTCCAAGAGAGGCATCAAAGTATACCCAGTGAAGGTCAAGGCCATTTCAAAAATGCGTCCTCCCACAAATATTAAGGAATTAAGGAGCCTTCAAGGCAAGGTAGCCTCGATAAAGCGATTTATTGCCCAACTATCAGATAAATATCAATCCATGAATCGACTACTACATAAGGGTGTCCCATTCAATTGGGATGAGGATTGCAATGCAGCCTTCACTGAGATAAAGCAATACCTAGCCACATCACCAGTATTAGCTCCACCAAGGCCAGAGGAGCCTTTTCTGCTATATATATCGACAACAGACTTTGTGTTAGGGGCCATGTTGGCCTAAAAGAATGTACAAGGCAAAGAGCAAGCCATATATTACATTAGCCGAACCTTGGTGAGTTATGAGCTAGGATATGCATATGTGGAAAAACTATGTTTAGCATTAGTGTTCGCTACCAAGAAATTATAGCACTACATGTTGAGTCATATGACATATGTGATATCAAAACAAAATTCTTTGTAGTATATGATGAGCAAGACATATCATAATACATATATTGCAAAGTGGATCATGCTATTGATAGAATTTGATCTGGAATTCATAATCCAGAAGTCCATTAAGGGAAATGTCATAACATATTAGTTAGCTGAGGTGCAACTATCCAATAGTAGGCCTCTAACAATCGAGCTTTCAGATGATGTAGTGTTTGTAGTATTCAAATCTCCTGAGCCTAAAGAACTAGAGAACAATGCTGATATGAATTTGTTCTTTGATGGTTCAAAGTGCGAGTAAGGAGCTAGCACAAGGATAGTGTTTTTCACATTGCAAGGAGCTCCAATGCCCTTGTCATTCAAACTATACTTCCCATGCACAAATAATAACGCTAAATATGAAGCCTTACTTTTGGGTCTCCATACAACCATCACCATGAATATCAAGAGACTAAACATCTTTGGTGATTCCTTGCTCATTATTAACCAAGTGAAAGTATTATTTTAGTGTTGATGTCTAGTACTAAAATCCTACAAATATCTTATTGCCACATATCTGGCTAAACTAGAATGGTACGACATCGAGGTAGTCCCTCATTCACCAAATAGGTTAGCAGACACCAGGGTATATTTGGGATCCTTGATCCCTCAGAATTCATCTGCCGACTTCACTACCATCCATGTAAATATGCTCTCTCATCCTACAGTAGAGCGTGCAACCTTTGATAACAAAGAATCAATCAACATGATTAGTGTGGAACCAAAAGCTGATTGATTCTACAAAGCTGAAGACTTTCTCAAGAAAGCACCCTGGGGGTATTTAACCTCCCAGATTCCTATGGGGAGTGGCACTACCATTCACCACCAGGTTGTTTCCCAGTCTACATTTGCAAAAGTAAATACACAGGGGGTACAGGTTGTCTTAGCATTCAAAGCTAAGGCTCATCAGAATTGGATGTCACAAATCCAAGACTTCCTAAGACTTGGTTTTGTCCCGAAGGGAATATCGCATGCCGAAAGACACATATTTAAACAAAAAGCAAATAAACATGTCTTGGTAGGAGAATTTTGTACCGCTGAAGTTACGATGGAGTCCTCCTTCATTGTATTGAGACCCAAGAGTCATCTTGGGCAATTTTAGAAGCTCATGATGGTACATGCGGTGGCCATTTCAACGGCATGGCCATCGTCAAGCACATCCTTCAAATGGGTTATTATTGGCACACTATGGAGAATGATTGCAATGTATATGTCAAGAAATGTGTCAAATGTCGACATCATGCTAATCTTACGCACCTGCCATCACAAGCCATACAACCCATCCAAGCGGCTTGGCCATTTGATCAGTGGGGGTTTGATCTAATTGGCAAGATCTCTCCTCCATCATCAGGTCGACATACATTCATTATTACATCTACTAAGTAGTTTACAAAGTGGGTGGAAGCCATTCCCTTAACAATGACCACTGGAGCTCACATAGTAGAGTTGATAATGGGGCACATCATAAGTCATTTCGGGATACCATCCAAAATTGTTTCGTATAATGGAACTTCTTTTAAGAACAAAATTGTGTGAGATTTAACATCTAAGTACAACATCAAACACAATTTTGCAACTCTATACTATCCACAGGAAAATGGTCAAGCTGAGGCCTCAAACAAGACTGTGGTAGCCATATTGAAAAAGACAGTGCAAGAACACCATAAGGATTGGCATATACAGCTGCCCCTTGCATTATGGGCTTATAGGACTAGCATTCGGAATCCCACTAGGGTGAATCTATTTTCACTAGTATATGGCACTAAGGCCATTATGCCCTTAGAGTTGGAAATTCCAACACTACACATCACATTGAAATAGTTCATCGATGATGACACCGTGCAACAAGATCGAATAGACCAATTGAATCTACTAGATGAACATCACGTGAATGCCCTGGAGCATCTCTATGTCTATCAAGAGTGATTAAAATGAGCTTACAATATCAAAGTCCACTAGAGAGACTTTGAAGTTGGGGATCTTGTGCTAAAAGAAAACCAACATAACTCAAATTTATCACCCGATATGCAAGACAAATTTATGGCTAATTGGCTAGGACCCTATATCATATCTGAAAATATTTGTCCAGGTACTTATCGCTTGACATTGCTAGGGTGTGTTGAAGAGCCTGAACCTCTCAACATCATCCATGTTAAGGCATTCTATGCTTAGAGATTATAGTAGAAAAATCTCCAAAGGTATTTATAAGCCCTTTTGTCAATCAAAAGGCACCAAGGATTTCTAAAAATTGCTTGGTCAAACCAAAGGCTCTAAGAGTTCCTATAACTACTCTATCATCCCAAAAGTCTCCAATCTCTCATTCGAGTTATTTGGTCATGTCAAAAAAAGCTCCAAAGGCATCTATAAGCCCTTTGATCAATCAAAAAGGCACCAAGGATTTCTAAAAATTGCTTCGTCAACCCAAAGGCTTTGAGAGTTCCTATAAGTACTCGGTCATCCCAAAAGTCTCCAAGCTCTCATTTGAGTGATTTGGTCATGTCATAAAAAGATCCAAAGGCATCTATAAGCCCTTTGGTTAGTCAAAAAGGTACCAAGGATTTCTAAAAATCGCTTGGTCAACCCAAAGGCTCCAAGAGTTCCTATAACTACTCGGTCATCCCAAAAGGCTCTAAGCTCTCATTCGAGTGATTTGGTCATGTCAAAAAAATCTCCAAAGGCATCTGTAAGCCATTTGGTCAATCAAAAAGGCACCAAGGATTTCTAAAAATTGCTTCGTCAACCCAAAGGCTTCGAGAGTTCCTATAACTACTTGGTCATTCCAAAATGCTCCAAGATCTCATTCAAGTGATTTGGTCATGTCATAAAAAGATCCAAAGGCATCTATAAGCCCTTTGGTCAATCAAAAAGGCACCAAGGATTTCTAAAAATCGCTTGGTCAACCCAAAGGCTTTGAGAGTTCCTATAACTACTCGGTCATCCCAAAAGGCTCCAATCTCTCATTCGAGTGATTTGGTCATGTCAAAAAAAGATCCAAAGGCATCTATAAGCCCTTTGGTCAGTAAAAAAGGCACCAAGGATTTCTAAAAATCGCTTGGTCAACCCAAAGGCTCTAAGAGTTCCTATAACTACTTGATCATCCCAAAAGGCTCCAAGCTCTCATTCGAGTGATTTGGTCATGTCATAAAAAGCTCCAAAGGCATCTATAAGCCCTTTGGTCAGTCAAAAAGACACCAAGGATTTCTAAAAATCACTTGGTCAACCCAAAGGCTCCGAGAGTTCCTATAACTACTCGGTCATCCCAAAAGGCTCCAATATCTCATTCGAGTGATTTGGTCATGTCAAAAAAAGCTCCAAAGACATCTGTAAGCCCTTTGGTCAGTAAAAAAGGCACCAAGAATTTCTAAAAATCACTTGGTTAACCCAAAGGCTCCAAGATTTCCTATAGCTTCTCGGTCATCCTAAAAGGCTCCACGCTCTCTTGCTAAGATTTTGGTCAACTAAAGGGCTCCAAAGGCATCTGTAAGACCTTTGGTCAATCCAAAAAGCTCCAAGGATTTCTAAAAATCATTTGATCAACCCAAAATAGCTCCAAATGCATATACTCATCATTTGGTCAAATATGAAAGCTCAAAAATTCATAAAAATTTGAAAATATATAAAATTCTAAAAAAATTGGTAAAGCATAAAATCCAAAAACATTTGTTTTTGTAGTTTACATTTTCAAACACGCATTCACATCATCATATTGCATTTAGGAATTTTTCATTTATTGCATTCCATAGTAGAGTGTAATATGTCTATCAAAATCTTACAAATGGTCGTACATTTGTGTTTCAATCATGCACCCTTGCATTTATCATAATTCATTGCATTCATACACGATACATGTTGCAGAGAAATATGTATGTATATTAATTTTTCTAGTCATTCAAACATATTTAGTGGGTTCTTCAGATATTGTAGAAATCTTGCTTTGCTGTTATAGACAAGGTCATTAGTTCGGATAGTGCGTCATCATATCAGGATCTCATCACTAAGAAAAATAATATAAAATCTTGCTAAGATAAGAGATGATGAAAGCTATGAAATCAGTCTTAGGCATCTAGAGAGATGGGTTTCATGACCTGCTTATCTTGCAAATAGGTCGGCCTAGAGTGGTGAAATTTGGGAAAAGGACAAGAATTTCCCCTATAAATCCCAAAGCTACAAAGTTTAAATCCCAAGTTACAAAGTGCAAATTTCAAAGTACAAAGTTCAAATAAAATGTAAAGTGACATAGTGAATCAAAAACACTATAAAAATCCCTTGCTCAAATAAAACGGTAACATGTGGACTAACTGTGATTTTTATCACTACATATGACCAAGTAAGAAGGGTGAGAACTTGAATCCCTAGATTGTCCACCTTTTGAAATCCATAGAGTGATTCCTGATCGTAATAATGGATTGGAAGAGTCTCGCATGCAATCAGAGAGGTAGTTATATTGGGTGATCCCCAAACGTAGAAATGGGTTGAAAGAGTCCCACCTGCATTTGGAGGGGTAGCCCTGATCAATTTGCAATATGAGCTAGATCTAGGTACCTAGGATTGTCTAGTTGTATAAGTCTAATCAAAGCTGAAACAAGGATGGTATGATCATATGAGGAACCCTATCTCACATATGGGTTGAAAGAGTCTCGACTGACATACGGGGTATGTTGATGGTCTATTTGAAAATACTCACATGCACACATAGGGATAATGAATAGTTGGGTCTATCACGGTAAAAGCCTTGTCCAATAAACGCCTTGTACAGTTAGTATGTGATTTTTGGAGAAGTCTACTAGGGTGTTTGAGTCTCATGGAAAACCTCAAAAATTTCTCTAATAGAAAAAAAACACCAAATATCATTGGAAATAAAAAATGTGAGTCCTTCATTTATCAGAATGCATTTTACAAAGCACAATCAAACATATAGGATAGATACCGCATGAATATCGGAAATGATGTTTAGACGACCACTAACTATATAGTGCAGCAAACAAAAAATATAGAGAATGACATATTCATTCATTAGCATTATACCAATCCATTTCACTGCATTTCATATATGGGTGATTAATTTATTAAGTTCTTGTAATGAGAATTATTAATTATTTTGCATGATTGTCATACATTATGTGGTGTCGTATTTTAAAACTGATATACACAGTTTACATTCATTCTTTATGTTTTAAGTGATTAAAACATACAGGTTCATTCCCATTAGATTACAATTATGTACATAATGCATTACCATACATTGCATAGCATACCATAACTTCATAAAAATGAACACATGCCCACAAAGCAAGAACAAATATGTGTTCAAAATAAATACTGCATCCATCATAAATAGCATATCTAAACATATAGATCACTACATAACATCATCATCATAAATAAAATAGCTAGCTAGTGCATGTCATCCATACATTGCATCATATAAACATAGCATCAACATAAGCATTGCATCCATGTGCATCAAATAAACATAAAATCAAAAATAAATAATCAGTACACATTAATGAGCCATAAATGATAAATTCATATATATATATATATATATATATATGTCCAACAGAGTACATAGAGAGTGTATCAAAATGCCTGTAGGCTAAAAAGTGTGTAGGTCCTCAACCTTACACCCAAAATAAATATGGTATATCAAGAATATAGTTTACATCTAGCAGAGCCCAGATCTAGTCTGCTCCCCCTGTACTGAAGCTCTTGCCACCTCCCTTAGCACTATGCTCTAGAGCTTGCTCTCCTGTCTGCTCTAGAACCTAGGGTGGGTCCTACTATGGATCCTGCTTGCCTCCAAATCCTAAGGTGCCCAACACACAAGAAACTAGTAACTATAGCAGGATAGTCCTCTGACCGGTGGCCCCTGAAGTCTATCCTACATCTCTAGGCCTAGCACGTGATGTTGCACCATGTGAGCTAGAGGATCTGTGCATGCTCTTAGTCCTATGATTCCTATGACTCAATCTCACCATAGACTATCTAGAGGTCCTAGAACTGGTCACTGAGACTCTAAAGAAAAAGGATCCTCAAGAACCTGTAGCCTATGCATCTCAATGTAGCCAACTAGTTGATCAACACAAGTGAGCTAGACTGCATGCATCTCATTGGTCCTCATGACCATGCTGTGTAGTCGCTCTACCTCAGCCATTGGATCCTAAACACCTACTAGAGCTACTACTGGTGTTGCAAAGACCCCATAGTAACCTGATGAGGTAGCATAGCCCCCCTTAATACCTGAAAGAGATCCCTCTCTACCTCTGCTATAGTCTATTTTGCCTAGGCTAACTCCAGTGCAATCTATAGTCTCTGAAATTGGGCCTCCACATCTGTGGCCCATGCAGTAAGATCCTATATTTGATCCTACACCTCATTAAGGTGCCTATCCCTATCAGCTACTATCATCTCCAGAGTGGCGATAGTAGTATATCACTCTAGCTGTTGTGTATGGAATCATCTGAGCTGACTCTACAAGTCAGCCACCTAAGATAAGAGTAGACCCTATACATTGTCAGCAATGACCTCACCCTCCTCTAGAACCTCCTCATCTAGGTCAATCTTGAGAGCCTCCTTGGAGGCAACCTCTACACTCCAACTGCCCTCTATCTGTTGGCGTACCCTGCACTCGTCAGGATCTACCTCTACCTCTGCCTAATCTAGATCTCTACCCAAAGGCCCTATGTTGTAGCATTTTAACATGGACCACCACCCATCATACTCTGGAGTGGTCTTAGTAGTCATATGTAGCTTCTCCCAGAGGGCCAATAATGATCCACTATAGATTATGCTCCACGACCAAGCGTATGTATCTAACTGGGATATCTGGAATATCCTGTATGAGCCCAAACTATCGTAATACCCGAGAGTAGAACTGGTACTCTCAAATTTTGGCCTTATGACCAATCAACAATCTATTAAGACATGCCTATCTCAACCACTGGCCCTCCTTCTACCATGCTAGGCAATCCATATAGGGCTGCCACTGCACATCCTTTGGTTCAAGTGCCATGAATTAAGTAATGTAATGTTGGACGTCACTAGCATGGATCCAACTGTGGGTACCCTCCTCCTCACAAGGCTAATAGACAACATAACACTGACGCTTTTCAGTAATAGAAGTGATGCACAATGGAAGATCTAGAAGATGCTCAATCTAGATCTGCTACCACCCTTAGATCTGCAATAGGAGAATATAGCTAAAGCCCTTACGGCTACGCTCAGTAATATGATATTTCTCCCCATAGAGCTAACATAGTAGGGTGCTCCCCCATGGTAGGAGTAAGGACTCCTCTATAGAAATCTGAAGAACCCTTCAGGTAGTGGACAATAGGTTCCAAGGAATCCTCGCACACGAGGAGTTAGGAAGGACAATATGTACTATGAGGTGCATGAAGAGGGCTTACCGTGTAGATAAGACATCCTCGTGATACCACTTGTTGATGTGCACACCTCCATGGTCAATCGTGTCCTGATCATCCTCACTCTGGTCATCTAAGAATCAAAAACAACTTCCTTTACCCTAGAGGTAGAGGAGACGATGGCATCACCATCAATGAGGATCCTAAATATCCTGTAGACATCCTCCAAAGTAACAGTTATTTCACCTGTATGTATGTGAAATGTGTTGGTCCACGCATTCCAGCATTAGGGCAACGCAGTCAGGTAGGCTTGATCTACCCTAATAGTGGGCAGATCCATGAGATAGTCGAACTCGATAGCTTGGAACCAATCTCAGTTGTCATCAGATAGAGCCTCACAAAGAGTCTTTAGAATGTCATGCTCTCGAGCTCTAGAAGTCAACCTCTGAAAACCAAAATGTAAAGCAAAATCTAAAGCAAAATCTAGCTAACCAAAGCTAAAAACAATGCTAAACAAAAAAAATGACAAAAACATTAAAAAAACAAAAAAATTGTAGCTAAAACCTACGATCCCAAATTTACAAATTGGGAACCACAACTAAAACCTATGATCCCCAATTTGCAAATTGGGAACCGCAGTTAAAACCTACGATCCCAAATTTGCAAATTGGGAACCGTAGCTAAAACTTGCGATCCCCAATTTTCCAATTGGGAATTGCAGATACCAGCTACAGTTTAGGAGAGGCACCCATTTCAGGTACCCTCCTAGTCCACTAAGTCACAAAATTAAATCCTAAGCTAACATAGACTAGTGGGGTTCATTACCAGTAGTTTAGTGAGGTTCATTATCCGCATTACTTAATGTGGTTCATTTTACTAGTATTGAGTACGAGGTCTCAGTTTTGAGTTACCTTACTCGCACCCTGGCCTCGGCTAGTATATGGCTGATCAGGATCCACCATCGAGGTAGATGAGTGTAATTACGATAGAGTGTGGTAGTGTTTCGAATTAGGGAAGGTTCTCTCACTCTCAGAGCTCTCAAATTTCTAGTGCTTGCAAGAAAATAATAAAAAAATTCAAATGGAAATTCAATTTATAGGTTCTCCTAGTCTCGACGAACCGCAGCTAACACCTATGGTTTCGTAACTAGGGTTTTCCACCCGCAGGTCTGACCCGTGATTCCTAAAATTAAAAAATTTAAACCGTAGACCATACCCGCGGTCTACATCTAGCATTAAATGCACTCAAAACCCATCGTGGGAAGGTCTAAAAGAGCAAATTAATGACTCCCATTGGATAAAAATGCAAAATCAATGATTACAATTGCCAATTTGGTGATGTTAAAAGCACCAGGATCCATCAAAATGCAAAATTAAAACAAAAAAATCAAATAATTAAAAACCAAATGTGCCTCGTATTCAATGATTTATCCTATGCACTTGGTGGTTGCAGCGAGTTGCGATCCATGCAATCCGAAAAGATGAGTAAATCACCATAAGGACATTTGGGATAAAATTGTCATTTCTTTTATGACATATTTCAGCAAATCATTGATAACTATGATTTAACACAAGTCTACTTGCATTTGTATCATTTTGATTCCTTAAGATGGCTATTGTAGCTTGACTTCTCCATGGGATATAAATGTGCAAATACTACTAAGAGTTGTAGTCATAAGCTAAACTAGGCCTAGCCAATGCATTAAAAGACTCAAATGTTAATTTGTTTAGGATCATTCATTATGGTCAAGTGATTTTGTGTCTTCATACATTGTCATTACCCTCATCGACTCATCGCTTGAGGGGGTAGTCATAATTTCATAATCATAATCAAAGCCAGTAGAAGATTCCTGAGATCGTAGATCCCCTGATCTTGTCAAAATTGTGTTCGTTCTTGCGAATCATTGTCAACCGCTATCATAAGCTTCCCACTTTGCTTGGGGTAAACAAAAAATATGATAATTTGTTTGTAACACTCATCCTTCAAATTTATGGGTCAGAAGATACCCATACTTGGTATTGATGCTATCCGAACGTCTGATGATGAGTGCAGACTTGTCAAAATGTAAGTCTTTCATGAGTTGGAAGCAATGATTCTAAGATGCACATGCTTTTGCTGGACTTGGGGCATCTAATGTTGATCTGACTAATGATCATCATAGAACTTTAGACATAATTTTAGGATGTATATTTTTGCTCAGCATTGTTCAATCTCATAACACATATCAAAAAGGGAATCTGAGACACCTAAAATACATCATGTCGAGGGTGACTACTCATATGGACATGCTACAAGACCATATGGAGGATCTTGGACAAACTCCAAGATAGAGCAATGGTTCTAACCACTCAATTTAGGAATTTTGGCCTAATCAGTCTGAATTGCAGCGCAAACTTGTGGTCTCCAGTATAAACCATAGTTGACACCTACGGTCTATAATTTGGACCGCAACTGTGACCTACGGTCTTAACTAAAGTTCAATTAGGCCTTCCATCCAAGCCAAATTGGTTGGAATGGACAAAAGATCTAGAAGAAGGAAGTTGAAGGACAAAATATTCCTGAGGCTTCCATATCAACTGTCCTAACCAACCTTCTTGGCCTTGGCTACCCCATGAAGCCACCCCTAGCCCTAGGGGCATGCTATAAATACCCCCTCCAAATGGGGAGAAGGGGAGAAGCAAGCATTGGAGGTTTAAGCAGCGAAGCCCTGGTGAATTGTACACTCAAAGTGAGTATGCTAAGAGATAAAGTTATTGCACTTAATCCCTGACCCTTTTGCCACCATTCATGATGAATTGCATTATGGATGTCCTAGGTGCCTAGGAGGATCAAGAAATTCAAATCTAAGAAAACGAAGGCCCTTTACATCAAATTTACCGCTAAATCAGTCTGAGTACAATGAAGGCAACCCTTGAACATCAATTTTGACAAGGATATTAAGCCCACTACCCCTAATTTTGAGGGTAAAATTATCAGAGGTCAAACTGCAGTTGTCAGCCACGGTTCATAGTGCAGACTGCTCACTAGAGCTACGATTTGCAACAAGTGATAGATCACCTTAATATTTTCATTTTTGTATGGTTAAATAGGTTAGATTAATCATTTCTTAGGTTTAATTATAGTTTAGAAGAATTATGACCGTATGAATTAGCTTAGAATAGATAGTTCATGCTTTGCATTAATTAGGATATTTGTGGATCTTTTATGTGTTGAGCAAGATGCAGTAGTATTGTCATTATTGTCAACACAGTCAGATAGATCGGTTGATGCAGTGGAAAGGAGTTAAGAGGTTCTTCAGAGTATGTACAGTGATTTTCCAAAAGATCAAAGTGGCCCATGTGCTAAAAATCAAAATAAAATCACAAGGAAGAAAACTGTCGTGATATCGCGACATGTTGAGCAAGAAAGAAAACATGTCGTGATATCGCGACATGTTGAGCAAGAAAGAAAAATTGTCATGATATCGCGACATGTTGAGAAGAAATAAAAACGGTCACGATATCATGACATGTTGAGAAGAAAGAAAAAATGTTGCGATTTCATGACATGTTCGAAGAGAAAGCGCAAGCAAGAAAAACTGTCATGATTTTGCGACATGTTCGAAGAGAAAGCGCAAGCAAGAAAAATTGTCATGATTTCGTGACATGTTCGAAGAGAAAGTGCAAGCAAGAAAAATTGTCACGATTTTGTGACATGTTCGAAGAGAAAGCGCAAGCAAGAAAAACTGTAGCAATTTCGTGACATGTTCGAAAAGAAAGCGCAAGCAGGAAAAACTGTCGCGATTTTGTGACATGTTGAAAGAGAAAAAGGAAAGTAGAAAAAGTGTCGCAATTTCATGAAATGTTGGAAGAGAAAAAGGAAAGTATAAAAAGTGTCACAATTTCATGACATGTTGGAAGAGAAAAAGGCAAGTAGAAAAAGTGTCACGATTTCGCGACATGTTGGAAGAGAAAAAGGCAAGTAGAAAAAGTGTCGCGATTTTGCGACATATTGCAAGAGAGATAGTACGGAAGAAAAAGTGTCGAGATTTTGCGACATGTTGGAAGAGAAAAAGGCAAGTAGAAAAAGTGTCACGATTTCGCGACATATTGCAAGAGAGATTGTACGAAAGAAAAAGTGTCACGATTTCACGACATATTGCAAGAGAGAGAGTCCGAAAGAAAAAGTGTCGTGATTTCGTGACATATTGCAAGAGATATTATAAGGAAGAAAAAATGTCACGATTTCATGAAATATTGCAAGAAAGAGAGTTCGAGAGAAAAAGTGTCGTGATATAGCGACATGTCGCGTTTTCGCAACCCAAAGGCAAGAGAAAGAACAAAGGAGAAAAAGTGTCACGATATCGCGACATGTCACTTTTTTGTGACTAAAGGAGGAGAGAGAAAGTAAGAAGCTAGAAGTGTTGCGATATCACAAAAAAAGTAAAGAGGAAGAGTACGGAGGCGAAAGTGTCGTGATATCGTGACATGTGTTTTCACGGGTACAAGCCAAGAAAATAAGCAAGGAGGAAAAAGTGTCACGATATCGCGACATGTTGTATTTTTAGAGGCCGAAGCAAAGAGAAAGTGTAAGAAGAAAAAGTGTCGCGATATCGCGACATGTAGCATTTTCGTGGTCCGATGCAAAGAGAAAGAGAGAGAAAGAAAAAGTGTCGTGATATCGCGACATGTATTTTTGGGGGCCAAAGCAAGGAGAAAGAGAGAGAAAGCGAAAGTGTCACGATATCGCAACATGTTGTATTTTCACGATTGAGTTGAATCCGACGAACCGATGACAACCAACTAAAATTAGGGTTTATAGGTGTCATGAAAGCCGACTAAGATTAGGATTTTCATCATAAGAATTTTGTTATAAAAGGAGGGTTGTTTGGAGAATTTTGGATGTGTTGGATATGTCGTTGAATGTGTGTCGAAGTGTGAAATGCGATCGTAAGAGCGTAGAAAGCGCAAAAGCGGTGAGATGATGGTGAAGTGCGCAAAGTGAGTGAAGAGTCGTGTCGAATTTTCCTAAGTGCGTTTGTGAGTGCACAGAGAGAGCAAAGTGCACAGAGAGCGAAAAGGTTGAAGTTTGACCAAGTGCGGCTGTGATTGCGTAGAGAGAGCAGAAGGCGCAGAGAGTGCAAAAGGTGAAGTGCGGCTGTAGATCACAGAAGATGTGTCTGTTTCATAAATAGTGAGAGAGATTGGGTAAGCAATAGACCAGTCAGGGTCTTGTAAAAGCAAAGGTATTTTTTTGTTAAACTTCTAGATTCAAAATTGAAGTCCAGGTTGCAGCTTGGCATCAGGTTTTGGTGCTCCTTCCAGTAGGTGCTGGTAAATCAGGGGTTGGCGATCCTTTCTGTTGGTGCAGATAAATAAGGGGTTGGTGCTCCTTCCAGTTGGTACTAGTAAATTGATTGTAAATTTGGTGCTTTGCAAAGGCTGGATTTGGATGGTAGTCCAAGCAGTCATTCTTGAGGAGTAGCAAAATTGGTGAACCTCATTAAATATTGTGTTGTGTGATGTTCTCTTGTGATACTTGCTTTATCTAGTTTTAAGGTTTCATTATTTTAGTTTTAAGAGCTATGAATTCAATTTTAAAGAACTACACTAATTCACCCCCCTCTCAATGCCATTGTAAGACTAACAATTGGTATCAGAGCCAAGTTCCCTTCTCAGGCTAAATCAATCAAGGTTGATCTTGGATTAGTACGCAATGGGTAAGAAGAATAGATCCTCCTACAAAAGGGCATCTCAGTCAGTTTTAGTTCCTGTGGAAGAGAAAAATGACCCAAAAAAGGTTGAAGAATTCTCATCAAACAGAGAACCTTTGTTTTATGGAACAAATTACGTGATCTAGAGAATCAGGATGTAGGCATATCTTTGTGCTTTGGGATACGACATCTGGGATTCAGTAGACAGTGAATACACAATACCCATCACTCCTCCAACCGATGCTGCTAGTAAGAATCTGTTTGAGAATGACTCAAAATAAAAGAATGCTATTAGGTGCGAATTAGTAGACAGTGAACTGGTAAAGATCATGAGTTGTAAAATGGTAAAAGAAATATGGAAAAAATTGAGGAGTATTCATGAAGGAGACGATGAGATCAAGCAAGCCAAGTTACAAACACATCAAGCTCAGTTTGAAGTATTAAAGTTGAATGACGATGAGAACATAGAGCCATATATGCTGAGAGTTAATGAAGTCCTAGAGTATGATTCTAAAAAGGAAACAGGTGGAGGTATTTCCATGACACTCGAAGAAGAAACATAAAAAGAACAGGAGTGTGAAAAAGAAGAAATTGATGCAGAAATAAATTTGAAAGAGGAACTAATTGTAGCTCTGGATGAATTGAAGATAGAAAGAAAAAGGAATAAGGAAATCTCAAGAAAGCTTGAGGATGCAAATGAAATAATAACCAGTTTGAAAGTACAGGCAAAAGAATTCAAAAGGATTCAAGAAACTCTCAGGTCACATATTAATGAGAAAGAGATTGGTTGCTGCAAACAAGAGGAAGAGATTGTTTTATTGAAGAAACAACTAGAAGAGGCCAATACAAATCTCAAATTCGAGAAGAGCACAGAGTTGCTAGATAAAATGTTAAGACAACAAAGAATCTCCACGGATAAGCGTGGTCTTGGATATGAAGTTTAACAACCTTCATATTCCAACTCTGCAGAGAAGAAGTTCACTGTTGAAGGATCGAAGCAAGAAAAGTTTGAAGCTGAATCTTCAAAAGTAAGAAAATATCAAAGGATATCTATAGCAAAGCAACCTCAACAAAAGAGGTTCTATAACTCTCACTCTATTCATAATAATACTTTTAATGGCTATTGTTTCAGATGCAAGCAATATGGTCACAAGGCAATTTATTGTGGATTGAATAATAAATCAAGGAGTTATGCTGGTAGAAATACATCTGTGTTTCTAACTGAACACTATGTACAATGTTTTTGATGTAATGGTCATGGGCACATAGCAAGGTTTTGTCCAAGCACTTTTGTATCTAATCTAAGGCAAAACAATAGATTTCATCAGACGCAAATAATGCAACACAGATAGGGAATAAATCATGTACATAAAAGAAAGGAAAATAATTACTTATCAAGGATGCACAAGAGACAACCACATAAGAGAAATGTTCAAGTTCACAAAAAGGTGCAAAACAGGGATGTAGTTGAAAAATCCAAGCCCGAGTTCAAGAAATTTTGGAGAAAGATAGAAGAAAGGAAATCGTGTCTCCTTGGACTGAAGGAGACTACTCTACTATTGCACTAAGCAACTCCAGGTAGCACATCCTCAGGGGGAGCAACCTTGAAGTTTCATTTTAATTATCCTATGTATTTGTTTGATTACCTGAGGATGAAAGGCAAGTAGTCAAGGAAGTTTTCGCATAGTTGTCGAAGTGTGTTTTCAGTTCATGTAGTTGTTTGTGGAAATGTCGTGAAGGGTGGTGATTAAATTAAGAGTTGTCATTATTGGCAGTATTGCTATATGTCATTGTTGTACTATTGATGGTTCTTACTGCCACTATCCAAAGTTAAGGATTATAACAGTTCAGATAATTTGGTTAGTGAAAGAATGTTTCCTTAGTCGCATATATGTGTTTCGATAAGAGCAGTGTGTATTTGAACTACACATTGACGTGAATATTGTTAGATCTATTATGACATTGTGGTGAAAAATATTGAAGTCTGATTATTGATTCATGTTTAGCTCATCAAGATGAGCGACTTTGCTTTGTGAATCATACCTATCCGAGGTCCAGAAGTATGAGTTTGAGTAAGGTGCACTATAGTTGGCCGTGAAATGTTTGACAAAATGTTATCTCCTGATTAGAATAGTTGAAAGTAAGGTATGACCGGTGGTGACTGTAGAAAACATAGACCAAGTTGAAAATGTAAAAAGGGATTTGGTTGGTGTTGTGGTACAGTGTTTGATGCTTGCACAGAGTTGGCAGTAAAATTGCAGTGTCGGTACAGTGTTGGACAAAAGCTGGTACAAGCATGAGTCACTTGACAATTTTTTTTTGACAGACGTGAAATCAATATTTTTGAATGGGAATTTTGAAGAAGAGGTTTATATTGAGCAGCCAGATGGTTTCCAGCTTGGTGATGATCCCAAATTAGTTTGTAAGTTGAAGGTATATGGCTTGAAACAGGCACCCCAAGCATGGTATGCAAAGCTAGACAACTATCTCACTCAACAAGGGTTTAAGAAAGATGATATCATATTTGGCAGTAGCAAAGATGAGTCATGTAAATATTTAGCAAATAAGATGCAGAAAGAATTTGAAATGTTAATGATTGGTTGCAAGTTGAGAAAGGATGACAAATATCCACCTGTTGATCAAACCATGTACATATCTATGATTGGGAGCTTACTGTACCTGACAGCTACTAGACCAAATGTTTTGTAGATAGGCAGCTACCTGACAGCCTAAAGTAATTGAAAATATTGAAACTAACTAAAGTAAATAGACATTTAATAAAAACATTAAATACCTAGAAAACAAACAAACACCACAACACGAACCTTGGAATTTACAAAATGAAATCCAATGGTAAAAATTCATCAAAAATGCTACTCAAGGACATCCAAAACCCTAAGAAACAAAATTTAAATGTGGGTCCCCAAAATTTGTGGATAGTTGTGGTAAGGCCACAACAAATGGTGACTCTGATGGGGAATGCTTCTAAGCATTCCAGAAAAAAATCCAAAATCTCCAGTTCTAAAAACCAAATAAACCAAAGGTTAGAAACAAAACCATTCAACAACATCAAAAGATGAAAGGAATAAATAAATTCAACCAAAAACACATGAACCCTTGCTTTAGCTAAGTGTGTGAAAGTGCTTTCATTTTAGCATTCCTAAAAAATATTTAGAATCCATCACTTATTTTGCATTAGGCTATAAAAATTACTCATTAAATATGTGCCTTTGCATTTCTCCACAACCAGTTAGGCGTTTATAGCCTCGGTGGAGATGCCTCACTCACCTAGATATCAGATTAAATTTTCTTTTGCCTCTTTTATAAATATTGCTCTGATGGCATCCAGGCGTCTATAGCCCCAGTGGAGATGTCGTAAGCCATTTGATTGATTTGGCTCTATTTTGTTTTATAAATTTCTTTGCAAACTTCACTTGCCACTTGGGTTAGAGATAAAATAAATTTAAATATTGAGTATATAAATATTTTTGCCTTAATTTGCAAAAAAAATAACTTCATATTTAAATATTCCAAGAATGCCCCTTAATATGATGTGTTCATGCGTAGCTTTAGCAAAAGGTTCATGGTTCCCCAAAACATTATCTTAGACCCCGAAATCTAGGAGCAATTACTAAATAATTCTATCTCCATTTTCTTTGATCCGCATGGTGGAAAATTCATCCCTCAAGAGGCCAAACGTTAGCAACCACCAATAGGGGAACCAATCCAATACTCAAAACTCTCACACTAAAATTTGAAAAACAAGCTCAAAATCTAACCTAATGTGAACTAACAAGAAAACAGACACAAAACTCACCAAATCCAAAAATAAAACAATAATATACAATATTGTGCAAGATGGAAAAATTTTGGATATCACTTCCCTAGGGCCCAAACCCGATCCCAAACTCGATTAGCACAATTTGAAAGACATCTAACATGAAATGCATACGAAGCTTTACAAAAATCATGACAAAACAATATTATATCAAGCCATGCAACACCTCTCATCTTGTCTCTCACACACAACCACTCTAATTCAAGTTTATTAGTAATCCCATGTTTAGTGTTTGGTTCATTAAACTTGGAAGTGAATGCATGATTTTCAATTGTCTTTCGCTTATCTAAAGAGATGCAAATTTCAAGATTAGATTCATTTTCACAAGCATGTAGGCTTTATTCCAAACAATAGGCTATTTTTGAAAATTTTAAAGCAACATCATCATCCAGGTATTTAGGCCAATCATACTCATGCAACAATTTACAATTATCTAGGATGTTTACTAAATGAGAATCATTATAATCTTGTATCATAGATTTAATTGTTAGTTGTTGATGAAAATGATTCAGCAATTCTAGCATGTCTATTCCTCTTTTATTTAACAAAGAAATCTCATTAGTGGTATGAGTTGAATTCCATTCTAGTTCGTTATCAACCCCTAATGGCATTTCATCATAAATAGCATTTGAATCCAATAAATGATTAGATAAATTTTCACCTGAAGCTTGGATATTTGGACATAAAAGGTTAGATTCTAACTCTTGTACATTTTCATTTACCAACACTAGGTGAGCCATTGTGACCTTTGCCTCTTCTTCATGGGTTCTATCATCATTTTGTAACACTTCTTGTGATACATCGATTTCATCATCATGCATGTCAACTGAAACTGAATTTCATTACTAGGAATATGAGAAATAAATAAGTCCGCATATCTTCCCCAACCATTGTAATAATTATATTCTAAACCCATGGGATAAAAATTTATCATGCTTTCGAGTGAAATATGATTCTCTAAGGATTTAGAAATTGTATGTTCTTCATTCAATATATCATCTTTAGAGTCATGCATATGAGATAAAGAAAAAAATTATCAGAATGTGCAAAAGGAACACACTCATCATGTTTTCCCAAAAAATCATAATAATTATCGAATTCTATTAATTCTTCTATACAATATTTAGATTCAACCATTGATTCACCCTCTTAAACTTCAAAGAATTCATCTTCCTCAGATTCATCCTCCTCAACTTCAAAAAATTCATCTTCCTCGAATTCATCTATTGGTGGTGATTTTTCCCAAGTTCAAAGCCACACTCACAGTTAGGATTTCATTGGAAAACCCTCTCTTGCAAAGAAGTATAAACTTCTCCAAGGTTACTTTTACTTTAATGTGTGCATGTATGCTTATCAGCAAATGCATGGAATACCTTAGTGTTCTGCAAAAAAACTGTTAATAAGGGGCTTGTGATGGGGTTACTTTATTATGTTGTGCTATAACTATTCATGAAACTTAAAAGAAAAGTAAATGTGATTGGCACTCATATGACCACGATGTAATAATAAAAATATTTTTAGCTTGAAAGTTTTAGGGAGATTTTATCTTTCTTTATCAAGCAAGTTTTAACCAATTTAATCCTTTATTAGGCTTTGCTTTAAATGTGAAATAAAATATCAAAATCTACCTCTCAAATGGGAATCTAAAAATGATCAAGGATTCCTCTTATGTAGTTGTAAAAGCCTTTGATATGCCTTATAACTAACTATCTTTAATGAAATATATTTTCATTAAGAGAGTTAAGGGAGGGCTTGAACTGTCCTTTAAATTACCCGCTTTCAATGTAACGGCCTTGGAAATTCCTTCTAAATTACCCCCTTGTTTATGAAATTACATTTTTCATACCAAGGAACTAATCTAGTGCTTTGAAATGAAAAAATAAGATAAAACAAGGAACTGTGCAAAAATGGGACTGTGACACTCCTTTTAAGACAACATACCTTGAATAATTTTGGAACTTCAAAACTGTTCAAGGACAAAACTTGAACTGCTCTAACCAAAATTTTAGAGCTTATTATTTAAAACTGTGAATCTATTTTTGGAATTTTGTACTTTTCTATTTATTTTATTTTATTTTTGAAATATTAAACAAAATGAAAATATAGGGTTAGAAAGTAGAAGTAAAAAAAAAGGAACATAAATGGTGTTGTAACACAGATAATCCCAGAGACCTTACAAATGTAAGCACCCTGCACAAAACCAACATTAAGGTGATCCAAATTCATGCAATCTTAACCTAAAATGTGGTGCAATATCCTAAGGACAAACAACAATATATTGAAAAGTAAACAGATTAACCAAAAATAAATGCATTAAAATCTGCAACAGATTCAATATATTGGCAAGTGATAGATTTTCAATAAGCCCAATGAATAGAGAGTACAAAATTCTAGCAATGGCATCAAGTGGGAGCAAATCCAGTCCAACAGAATGGAAGAAATATTTCAGAAAAACAAACCTAGATTTCATTTGTACAGAGTCATACTGTGTTGTCCTCCATGCTTAGTGTTCACCAAAGTTACCATAGTTCCACTGGTCCCAGTCACACATGTCGGTTGCAAACTTCCCGACCGGATTTCCACTCTGCAAAAATAAAGACATAAGACATCGTCTTAGGTAAAAAAAATTCAATCAAAATCAAACCTTTGATATAATCAAACAAAAAAATACTATAAATCTAAAACTAAACCATATAAAATATAAAATAGGCTACCAATGCAAAACGAAAATGAATCCACACTTGGTTAAACTAATAAAACTAAACTCACACCCATTAACCAAAGTTGACTAAAAGTTAAACTAGTGAAGCCAAACCAAAAATATCCAATCCCAACTTCCATTTTAGTTTATAAAAGGTATATATAGAATATATATATCTTACCCAGGTGTTGTAGGTGAGTTGGATAAGAGAGGGCAATCCTCCAAGGGAGATCCCAGGTTCAAATATCCACCCTACCAAAAATCTGAATTGGGTATCTAAAATCCAATTGATAATCTTGGTGCGGGCAGGGTCGGGTGCGACCCCCGTGTGACTTTGACGGTGTAGAACCCCCTGTTCATGCTCTCTCATACCAATGCGGATCCACAAGGGGTTTTTTGCTTTATATATATATATATCTTTTATTTTATTATTATTTTTATTTTATTTTATTATATATATTTTTTATTTAAATCATAATCATAATAAACCTTTATATGCAAAAATGTATATTTATTATAATCATAAATCCTTTTTTTATATGTATCAAATGATTTATTTTAATTAGTTTCAAATACTATAAATTAAATTAATTGAAAATATTAAAACTAACTAAAGTAAATAGACATTTAATCAAAACATTAAATACCAAGAAAACAAACAAACACCACAACACAAACCTTGGCATTTACAAGACGAAATCCGAGGGTGAAAATTCATCAAAAATGCTACTCAAAGACATCCATAACCGCAAGAAACAAAATTTAAAGGTGGGTCCCCAAAATTTGGGGATAGTTGTGGTGAGGCCACAACAAATGGTGACTCTGATGGGGAATGCTCCTAAGCATTCCGGACAAAAACCCAAAATCTCCAGTTCTAAAAACCAAATAAAACAAAGGTTAGAAACAAAACCATTCAACAACATCCAAAGATGAAATGAATAGAAAAATTCAACTAAAAACACATGAAACCATGCTTTAGCTAAGTGTGTGAAGGTGCTTTCATTTTAGTAATCTTGAAAACTATTCAGAATCCATCACTTGTTTTGCATTAGGCTATAAAAAATTACTCATTAAATATGTGCCTTTGCATTGCTCCACAGCCAGTCAGGCGTTTATAGCCCCGGTGGAGATGCCTCACTCACCCAGATATTAGATTAAATTTTCATTTGCCTCTTTTGTAAATATTGCTCCACTGCCATCCGGGCATCTATAGCCCCAGTGGAGATGTCCTAAGCCATTTGATTGATTTGGCTCTATTTTGTTTTATAAATTTCTTTGCAAACTTCACTTGCCACTTGGGTTAGGGATAAAATAAGGTTAAATATTGAGTATATAAATATTTTTTCCTTAATTTACAAAATAAATAACTTCATATTTAAATATTCCAAGAGTACCCATTAATATGATATGTTCATGCGTAGCTTTAGCAAAAGGTTCATGGTTCCTAAAAATTCATTATCTTAGACCCCAAAATCTAGGAGCAGTTACTAAATAATTCTATCTCCCTTTTATTTGATCCACATGGTGGAAAATTCATCCCTCAAGAGGCCAAACGTTAGCAACCACCATAGAACACAACCACCAAGAGGGGAACCAATCCAAAACTCAAAACTTGCACACCAAAATATGAAAAACAAGCTCAAAACCTAACCTAATGTGAACTAACAAGAAAACAGACACAAAACTCACCAAAACCAAAAACAAAAAAATAATATACAATATTGTACAAGATTGAAAATTTTTGGATATTCCTTCCATGGGTCCCAAACCCGATTAGCATAATTTGAAAGACATCTAACATGAAATGCATACCAAGATTTACAAAAATCATGACAAAACAAGATTAGATCAAGCCATGCAACACCTCTCATCTTGTCTCTCACACATGACCACTATGATTCAAGTTTATTAGTTATCCCATGTTTAGTGTTTAGTTCATAAACTTGGAAGTGAATGCATGATTTTCAATTATATTTCGTTTATTCAATGAGATGCAAATTTCAAGATTAGATTCATTTTCACAAGCATGTAGGCTTTCTTCCAAACAATAGGCTATTTCTAAAATTTTTAAAGCAACATCATCATCCATGTCTTTAGGCCAATCATACTCATGCAATAATTTACAATTATCTAGGATGTTTACTAAATGAGAATCATTATAATCTTGTATCCTAGATTTAATTGTTAGTTGTTGATGAACATGATTCAACAATTCTAGCATGTCTATTCCTCTTTTATTTAACAAAGAAATCTCAATAGTAGTATGAGTTGAATTCCATTCTAGTTCATTATCAACCCCTAATGGCATTTCATCATTAATAGCATTTGAATTCAATAAATGATTAGATAAATTTTCACCCAAAGTTTGGATGTTTGACATAAAAGGTTAAATTCTACCTCTTGTACATTTTCATTTACCAACACTAGGTGAGCCATTGTGACCTTTGCCTCTTCTTCATGGGTTCTATCATCATCATTTTGTAACACTTCTTGTGATACAATGATTTCATCATCCTGCATGTCAACTGAAATATAAATTTCATTACTAGGAATGTGAGAAAAAAATAAGTCCTCATATCTTCCCCAACCATTGTAATAATCATCTTCTAAATCCATGGGATAAAACTCTATCATGTTTTTGAGTGGCATATGATTCTCTAAAGGTTTAGAAATTGTATTTTATTCATGCAAGATAGCATCTTTAGAGTCATGCATATGAGATAAAGAAAAAAATTATCAGAATGTGCAAAAGGAACACACTCATCATGTTTTCCCCAAACATCATCATAATTATAAAATTCTATTAAGGTTTCTATATAATATTTAGATTCAACCATTGATTCACCCTCTTCAACTTTAAATAATTCATCTTCCTCAGATTCATCCTCCTCAACTTCAAAAAATTCATCTTCCTCGGATTCATTTATTTGTGGTGATTTTGTCCAAGTTCAAAGCCACACTCACAGTTAGGATTTCGTTTGAAAAACATCTCTTGAAAAGAAGTATAAACTTCTCCAAGGTTCCTTTTACTTTAATGTGTGCATGTATGCTTATCAGCAAATGCATGGAATACCTTAGTGTTCTGCAAAACAACTGTTAACAAGGGGCCTATGCTAGGGTTACTTTATTATGTTGTGCTATAACTGTTCATGAAACTTAAAAGGAAAGTAAATGTGATTGGCCCTCATATGACCACGATGTGAGAATGAAATTATTTTTAGCTTGAAAGTTTTAGGAGGATTTTATCTTTCTTTATCAAGCAAGTTTTAATCAATTTAATCTTTTATTAGGCTTTGCTTTAAATGTGAAATAAAATATCAAAATCTACCTCTCAAATGGGAATCTAAAAATGATCAAGGATTCCTCTTATGCAGCTGTAAAAGCCTTTGATATGCCTTATAACTAACTATATTTAATAAAATGGAATTTCATTAAGAGAGTTAAGGGAGGGTGGTATGAAACTAAATAGTGCGGAAGGAGGAATCGTTTTTATATTGAATCGCTTTTTGATTGTAAGGTAGAAAAACCCACAATAGACTTAATTAATATATTTGTTCGATGATGCATTTAAATACCTAGTCTAATAGTTGTAAGAGTGAAGGGTTGTGACCCTAGAATATAATTAATAAATAATATAAGTACTAGGACATGTTAGGAGGGTCCTAACATGCCACCCCCTTAAAGGAGCTTTGTCCTCAAAGCTAGAAATTTGGAAATTGCTGCTGGATAGCTTGAAAATTTTCCCATGTTGTGTCTTCTAAAGGTAGACCTTTCCAAAGGATTAAAACTTCTATCATATCATGAGTACGAATGTGACACGAGCGACGATCCAAGATAGCTTCTGGATCGACTAGAAGTACTCCATTATCATAGAATTCAGGGAGAGTGGTTTGTGTCATGATATGGGCTCCAACTGCGAGCTTAAGGCAAGATACATGAAATACGGGGTGAAGTTTGGAAGAGGGAGGAATATCTAGTTTGTAAGCAATGGTCCCAATACGTTGGAGAACTTTATACGGCCCATAAAATTTGGGTGCTAACTTTTGAGAACCTTTTTGTTTAAGAGAGGATTGACGGTAAGGTTGGAGACGTAAGAAAACCATATCACCCTCGTGGAAACTACGTTCGCTTCTATGTTGATCGACTTGCTGCTTCATGCGATGCTAGGTGGTGTGTAGGTTCTATTTTAGGATCCGTAGTATGTCATCTCTATTAGCAAGTTCTGTTTCCACTACATGGAATTTTGTAGTCCTTGGAATATAGGAAGTGAGGGATGGTGGTGTTTGACCATATAGTGCTTCATAAGGAGTCATTTTGATGGACGTATGGTATGAAGTGTTATACCACCATTCCGCTAGTGAAATCCACTTTAACCAATGGAGTGGTTGAGTAAAAAAAAAACATCGAAGGTATCTTTCCAATCATTTATTTACAACTTCTATTTGGCCATCGGTTTGAGGATGGTAAGCGGAGCTCATACGAAGTTGAGTACCTTGTAATTTGAACAATTCCTTCCAAAAGGTGCTAGTGAAAGTAGGGTCGCGGTCACTAACAATTGTGGAAGGCATACCATGTAATTTAAAGATGTTATCTAGGAAGAGGTGGGCTATAGTGCTAGTGGTATAAGGATGAGCCACAGAGCAAAAATGGGCATATTTAGATAAACGATCAACGACTACGAAAATGGTTGTTTTTCCTCCTGATTTTGGTAATCCTTCAATAAAGTCCATAGAAATATCTACCCATGTTTTGGTGGGTATAGGAAGAGGTTGAAGTAATCCTAGAATAGCAAGGGTCTCCCCCTTTTGTCTTTGGCAAACTTCACATTATTTTACAAAGTTTTTGATGTAATTTTTCATTCCTACCCAATAGAAGGAGGTAGTGGCTCTTTTATAGGTTTTTAAGAACCCTGAGTGGCCTATAGTGGGTGAGGTATGTAACTCATGAAGAATTTTTTCATGATAATTTGAATTGGGGGTGAGGACCATCCTCCCTTTGTATCTTAATATATTGTCCTTCCAAGTGTATGGAGGTTTGCTACTAGGATTATGTTGAAGTTGTTGAATTAAGGCATGGATAGTAGGATCATTTATCCATTCTTCATGGACCTCATCTACCCATTTAGGAATAAGGGAGGAAAGAGCATGGACTTGAGGCATATCTTCAAATTTTCTAGAAAGTGCATCGGCTGCCATGTTGTCCTTTCCCTTTTTATATGTAATTTCATAATCATAGCCAAGAAGTTTAGTAACCCATTTTTGTTGTTCCGGGGTATTAGTCCTTTGTTCCAAAAAATACTTCAAGATATGATGGTCAGTGCGTATAATGAAATGTTTGCCAATAAGGTAAGGCCTCCAATGTTGAATAGCATGGATAATCGCCAACATCTCTTTTTCATATGTAGAGCGAGCTAAATTCTTAGTAGAAAATGCTTTGCTTATAAAAGCTAGAGGTCTTTCATCCTGCATGAGTACGGCTCCCATTCCTATTCCTGAAGCGTCACTTTCAATGACGAATGGTTTAGAAAATTTGGGCATGGCTAGAAAAAGGGTGGTACACATTGTAGTTTTCAAGGTGATAAAGGCCTCATCCACTTTAGACGACCATTTGAAAGCGTTTTTCTTAAGTAATGTTGTTAGAGGAGCAGCGATTTTACCATAATTTTGGACAAATTTTCTATAATATCCCGTTAGTCCAAGAAACCCACGTAGAGCTTTTAAGGTTTTTGGAATAGGCCAATTTTTCACCTCCTCAATTTTGGAAGGATCTACCATAACTCCTTCATTTGATACAATATGCCCTAAGTATTCAATTTCTTGTTTTCCAAAGGAACACTTTGATCTTTTTGCATAAAGTTGATTTTCCTTCAAGATTTGGAACACTTGTCTAACATGGTCCAAATGTTCTTCCCATGTTTTTCTATAAATCAAAATGTCATCAAAGAAAACTAATATAAATTTATGAAGAAAAGGGTGAAATACCTTATTCATTAGACTTTGAAAGGTAGAATAAGCATTGGTCAGGCCAAATGGCATCACCAAGAATTCGTAATGCCCTTCGTGAGTGCGAAAGGTCATCTTAGGAATATCCTTTTCATTGACTCGTATTTGGTGGTAGCCTGATCATAAGTCTAACTTGGAAAAATAAGCTACCCTGTGGAGTTCATCTAATAGCTTGTCTATCACCGGAATAGGAAATTTATCTTTGATGGTCATTTTATTAAGCGCTCAAAAATCGACGCATAAACGCCACGAGCCATCCTTTTTTCGAACTAAAATAATTGGAGAGGAGTAAGGGATTTTTCTAGGTCTAATGACTCCTGCCTTAAGAAGCTCTTGTAATAATTTCTCTATTTTGGTCTTTTGGAGGTATGGATAACGATAAGGTCTAATATTAGGAGGTTGATGCCCTAGAAATAGTGGAATAGTGTGATCATGACTTTGTTGTGGAGGTAGTCCTTTTGGGTCATTGAATACCGCCTTATGGTGGTCTAAAATATTTTGTAACTCTGGTGTCTCGTATTCTTTGTGACTAGGTTGAATTGAAAATAATTGGGTGACCATTCCTTTGTTTCCTTTTTGGATAATTTTCTCCATTCTATGCGAGCTGACGATTTGGGAAGGTCCTGATTTCAGGCCTTGGATAATATAGGTTTGGTTCTTTGCTATGAATTTCATCCATAGTTCATCAAATTCCCATTGGACTACGCCCAAGGTTCGTAACCATTGTACTCCTAGTACAATGTCGCACCCACCTAGGGGTAGGACGTACATGTCGCCTTTCATGTTATAAACCCCCATAGTTAGTTTTATATTTTTGTATTTTCCTTTGCATGCAATTTTTCCGCCATTTCCAATCATCACTTTGAAGTTATTGCAAGGGTATATAAAACAATTTGGTTGTTTAGCCATATTTGGATCTATAAAATTGTGTGTGCTACCAGAATCTAGGAGCACGGTAAGGTTTTGTTTCTTAAAATACCCTTTTACTCGCATTGTTTGAGGGGCAAAAAATCTGGCAAGGGCGTTGAAGGAAACATTTGGTGCATTTTCTTCGTCATTTTCAAGTGTGTTGGATAATACCTCTTCTTCGAGTTCAGGTTCCTCTTCAGTAGAATTCCCTTCCTCTGTGGAATCTAGAATATATAATTTTCATGAGGCACATTTATGATTTCTGTCAAATTTCTCATCGCAATGGTAGCAAAGACCCTTAGCTTGTCTTTCCTTCATTTCCTCGAAACTCAGACACTTAATTGGTAGAGCGGGGTTAATTTTGGGGGCTATGTAGGAGTTTTGGGTTCATCCATTTTGCATTGGTTTGGGGTTGGTATAAGTGTTTGATGGTTTCCCCCAAGTTGGTTTTGTGAACCAATTTCGTGCCTTGATTTTATCCTCCGCTAATTTCACCAAGCCGATGGTCTCTAACATGTTTGTAGGGTTATACATTTGCACCTCTATTCAAATTTATTCTTTTAATCCACTGACAAAACATTCTTGAAAGAAGGCAGCATCTAATACGGATGTTCGATTAGCTAGCCTTTCAAATTTTGCTTGGTATTCGCTTACCGAAGTGGTTTGGCATAATTTAGTGAGGGCCCCTGTAAAGCTTTGAAAATTGCTAGGGCCGAATCGCACTAATAGATTCTATGTAAAGGTTTACCACGTCGGAGTGTCGTTAGTTTTCTTGAACCATTGGTACTTGTTGGAACAAAATCTGCCTTCGGTTAATAGTGATGCGCCTTAGACTTTGCCAACATTGAATAGACAGATCTTGCTTGAGATCATCTGTCTAGTCTCCAGAGAAGGCTGGTTCCTTTGAGTTTTTTAGAGAAAAGGGGAACAAGAGATAAAGGGAAATATAGCCTAAGCTAGAAACTTTTCTCACGGTACAGATTAGACAAAATCAATGATAGATTTACTTCTATCCAAAGCATTTAAAACACATTCCCATGCAAAAATTATATAATTCCAGATATGATTTCTGATATTTCGTTTAGCATGCGTATATATTAGATTCTTATTCCAGAAATATGATTTATGTATTGCGAAATTTTAGATACAAGAACAGACTCAATCTACAATTCAATATTGTGAGCAAAAATAAAGAACATTAATACATACACTTGCACGATATGAACCAGAAGCCAATGGGAGATGTGATTTTATTACTTGTATTCGAAGTACGTACACACAGTCTTGTAAATGTCCAAGAGACGACCCCTTTTCTAGAGTCGCTCACCCCTATATATACCCTAAAAGAGTATCTTCCTAAGTACATCTTACTTATTTTACAAGCAATCATCTGCAGTTTCTAACAATACACAATGGATTTCCCGTAGATTGGATAGATTGGCAATCATCCAACGGACCTGCCAGGTTATAATCAATAGACCATTCTTTAGAAATTGGCACCTGATGTCAGTGCTTGTCTCCAGTTTCCAAAAATATACTTTATTCCTTTACAGCTGGCGTGTCGTGAAATCGCGACATTCTTTCCTTGCTTTGGTCTTCTGCTACTTCCCACCACAAAAATGAGACATGTCATGAAATCGTGACATTCTTTCCTTGCTTGGCTCTTCTACCGCTTCCATCCATGAAAATGGGACATGTCATGAAATCATGACATTCGTATCTTCCTTTACTCCTTTGCTGCCTCCCACCGTGAAAATGAGACATGTCGCAAAATCGTGACATTCTTTCCTTGCTTGGCTCTTTCGTCGCTTCCAGCCGTGAAAATGGGACATGTCGTGAAATAATGACATTCATCTCTTCCTTTGCTCCTTTGCTGCCTCCCACAACAAAAATGAGACATGTCACAAAATCGCGACATTCTTTCCTTGCTTGGCTCTTCTGCCGCTTCCAGCCGTGAAAATGGGACATGTCACGAAATCGTGACATTCGTCTCTTCCTTTGCTCCTTTGCTGCCTCTTGCCGCAAAAATGAGACATGTCATGAAATCACGACATTCTTTCTTGCTTTGCTCTTCTACCGCTTCCAACCGCGAAAATGGGGCATGTCACAAAATCGTGACATTTGTCTCTTCCTTTGCTCCTTTGCTACCTCCTACCGTGAAAATGAGACATGTCACGAAATCGCGACATTCTTTCTTTGCTTTGCTCTTCTGCCGCTTCCAGCCATGAAAATGAGAAATGTCGCGAAATCGCAAAATTCGTCTCTTCCTTTGCTCCTTTGCTGCCTCCCACCATGAAAATGAGACATGTCGCAAAATTGCGACATTCTTTCCTTGCTTTGCTCTTCTGCTGCTTCCAGTCGCGAAAATGAGACATGTCGCGATATCGTGAAAATTTTTCCTTTTGGCTCTTTCTCTTTGCTTTGGACCGCGAAAAAGCAACATGTCACGATATCGCGACACTTTTCTCTCTTGGCTCTTTCTCTTGCTCTTTAGCCGTGATAAAGCAACATGTCGTGAAATCGTGACACTTTTTCTCTTTTGGCCACGACAAAGCAACATGTCGCGATATCGCGACACTTTTTCTCTTTTGGCCGCGACAAAGCAACATGTCGCGATATCGCGACACTTTTGCCACCTTGTGCCTTTTGCTGCTCTTAGCCGCAAAAATGAAACATGTCGCGATATCGTGACACTTTTTCTCCTTGCTCCCTTTTGCTGCTCTAGCCGCGAAAATACAACATGTCGCGATATCGCAACACTTTTTCCCTTTTGGCCTTGACAAAGCAACATGTGGCGATATCACGACACTTTTTCCCTTTTGCTTTTCTTTTTGCTTTGAACCGCAAAAATGTAACATGTCGCTGTATCGCGACACTTTTTCCTCCTTGCGATGTTTTGCATTTTCTTTGATATTTAGCATATGGGCCACTTCGGTCCTCTTGGAAAATATGCAAAAAGGAGCATCAGATGTTTTTCTGTAGTTAGTCACTTTTTGACTAACAGTACCATTGGATGGCATCGTTTTCCAAGTGGAAGGAGGCGATATGCACTTTTTGCATTTTTAGAATTTGATTTAGTGAGAAATATTGCTCTGCTTGGTAGATCCAGTTTATAGGGTCTTGATGCAGGAGCATCCAGCAGCACCTGATGCAGAAGCATCCAGTGGCAGGAGGGCCACTTCTGAAAATTTGGTTAAGGAAGAAAGTTGTCGCGATATCGCGACGTGTCACGAAATCACGACCAAAAGAGAAAAGAGTAGGCAAGGAGAAGAAGTTGTCGTGATATCACGACAGAAAATGTGTCGTGATATTGCGACACAAGTGGAAAGCGAAAGCCAGCAGGGAGAAATCGTCGCGATATCGCAACAGTGAATGTGTCGCGATATCGTGACACAAAACAGAGAAAGAAGCCAACGGGGAAAACTATCGCGATATCACGACAGGTTCCAGAAGAGATGCAAGGATGCCAAGGATGTCACAATTTCGTAACATGTCGCGATTTTGTGACCCAGACAGGAAGAAGGAGGCTGCAAGCAAAGATATCACGATTTCGTGACATGTCGCGGTTTCATGACCCGAAGGCAGGATGAAGGGCAAAAGAGGATGATGTCACGATTCCATGACATGTCATAATTTCACGACCCGCAAAAGAGAGAGAAGGCACAGAGGAGAAGATGTCGTGATTGCATGACATGTCACAGTTTTACGACCCGCCAAGGAAAGAGAAATCTAGGAGAAAGGAATGTCGCGATTTCGCGACAGGTCGTAGTTTCGCGACCAGAAGGCGAAGAAGGAGCCAAGGAAGAAAGATGTCACGATTTCGTGACATGTCCCATTTTCACGACCAGAGGGCAAGCGAAGAAGCCAAGGGAGGAAGATGTCACAATTTCGCGACATGTTGCATTTTCACGACCGGCAGGCGAAGAAGAAGCCAAGGAAGAAAGATGTCATGATTTCGTGACATGTCGCATTTTTGCGACCAAGGGGCAAGTGAAGGAGCCAGAGGAGGAAGATGTCATGATTTTGTGACATGTCGCGATTTCACGACCAGCTGGCGAGCAAAGGAGTCAGAGGACGAAATATGTCACGATTTCGCGACATGTCGCATTTTCGTGACCTGATGAATAAGAGAAGGCAAGGGAGTCGAAATGTCATGATTTCATGACCCAAAGGAGAGAAAGAGGAAGATGTCGTGATTTTGTGACATGTCGCATTTTTGTGACCCGAAGAAGCGAGAGGAAGCAGAGAGGAGAAGATGTCACGATTTCGCGACATGTCGCATTTTCGTGACCCGAAGGAGAGAAAGGAGGCGAGGAAGAAAAATGTCGCGATATCACGACATGTCGCGATATCGAGACCAAAAGAGAAAAGAACGAGCAGGAGATGAAATATGTCACGATATCGCGACATGGCGGGTTTTCACGACCTGAAGAGGATAGAGAAGGCGATGGAGCAGAAATGTCACGAAATCGCGACATGTCACCTTTTCGTGATCGAAAGAGAAGAAGAAGAGGAAGAAGGAGAAGATGTCACGGTATCGTGACATGCTACATCTTCAGGGACCGTTACAGGATGAGGTCATTGAGCGACACGTGGTAGCACTGGACAAGCACGTGGCACCAAGGTGTAGTAGAAGCAGACGAAGACCAAGAGTCGGGACATTTCGAAGGCTAGAACGGCGAAGAGGCACGGGAGATGAAACGAAGCGTCAGAAAAGGGAGACGGAGAGTCATGCCAGAGACTTTAAAAGGAGAAGTGATGGCATGCACAAGAGTTGGAAAACAGTTGGAAAACCTGCAGTTGTAGAGTTGCACAGTCGAGTGGCAGAATCGAGGGTCGAGAGCCATTCTGAACCGGCTAGAGTGCATTTTCCTTCCAGAGTGAAATTTCTTCCTGGGAGCACAGGTAGATCGCCAAACATGAGGCAGCTTACATCAGGGAGAGAACTATGCCTGCAGGATAGTATTGTGAGATTACAACAGTAAAACTGTAAGCCTACGGGCTATAAACTATAAAATTAAAGATGAATTTAAAGATGAAAATTTGAAATTTAGTGTGCAATTTTTGTGTCTTGATCAAGTGGTATCAGAGCCAGAATTTCCTGAGTGTGTAACAGATCGCCGGACGTGAGGCAGTTACACTAGGATCTGTGGAAGGGATTGTGAGAGGAGTGCAACAGAATGCCTCCAAAAATAAATCATGGTCGCATGGCGCAGGATGAAGAATTTAGAGCGTTGTAGAGGCAAGTGCAAGCCCTACAAGAGGAGATGCTCAGAATCGATTTGCGAAGGCAAGTGAAAGCCCTGCTAGAGAAGCTACGCAGAAGGCGAAAGGAAAAATAGAAAAGAAGAGAAGATGGAGCGCGTCAGAAGTTGGAGCCGTTGAAGGTTGCAGAGGTAGATGAATGTCTGGAGGTGATGCAGAAGACGATGACCAGACAGAATAGAAGTGAAGGTCACTTCTCCACCAACCCCGGGTGTCTGATGCAGGAGCATCCAATAGCACCTGATGCAGAAGCATCCAGTGGCAGGAGGGCCACTTCTAAAAATTTGGTTAAGGAAGAAAGTTGTCGCGATATCACGACGTGTCACGAAATCGTGACCAAAAGAGAAAAGAGTAGGCAATGAGAAGAAGTTGTCACGATATCGTGATAGAAAATGTGTCGCGATATTGCGACACAAGTGGAAAGCGAAAGCCAGTGGGGAGAAACCGTCGCGATATCACGACGGTGAATGTGTCGCGATATCGCGACACAAAACGGAGAAAGAATCCGACGGGGAAAACTATCGTGATATCGCGACAGGTTCCAGAAGAGATGCAAGGATGCCAAGGATGTCACGATTTCATGATTTCGCGACCCAGACAGGAAGGAGAAGGCTGCAAGCAAAGATGTTGCGATTTCGCGACATGTCACAGTTTCACGACCCGAAGGCAGGATGAAGGGCGAAAGAGGATGATGTCATGATTTTGCGACATCTCATAGTTTCGTGACCCACAAAAGAGAGAGAAGGCATAGAGGAGAAGATGTCACAATTTCGCGACATGTCGCAGTTTCGCGACCCGCCAAGGAGAGAGAAATCCAGGAGAAAGAAATGTCGCGATTTCGCGACAGGTCGTAGTTTCGCGACCAGAAGGCGAAGAAGGAGCCAAGGAAGAAAGATGTCGTGATTTTGTGACATGTCGCATTTTTGTGACCAGAGGGCAAGCGAAGAAGCCAAGGGAGGAAGATGTCGCGATTTCGCAACATGTCGCATTTTCACGACCGAAAGGCGAAGAAGAAGCCAAAGAAGAAATATGTCATGATTTCGCAACATGTCGCATTTTCGCGACCAGGGGGCAAGCGAAGGAGCCAGAGGAGGAATATGTCATGATTTCATGACATGTCACGATTTCGCGACCAACTGGCGAGCGAAGGAGTCAGAGGATGAAAGATGTCGTGATTTCGTGACATGTCGCATTTTCATGACCCGATGAAGAAGAGAAGGCAAGGGAGTCAAAATGTCATGATTTCACGACCCGAAGGAGTGAAAGAAAGCGGAAGAGGAAGATGTCACGATTTCATGACATGTTGCATTTTCACGACCCGAAGAAGCGAGAGGAGGTAGAGAGGAGATGATGTCGCGATTTCGTGACATGTCACATTTTCGCGACCCAAAGGAGAGAAAGGAGGCGAGGAAGAAAAATGTTGCGATATCGCGACATGTCACGATATTGCGACCGAAAGAGAAAAGGACGAGCAGGAGAGGAAAGATGTCGCGATATCGCGACATGGCGAGTTTTCGCGACCCGAAGAGGAGAGAGAAGGCGATGGAGCAAAAATGTCACGAAATCGTGACATGTCGCATTTTCGTGACCGAAAGAGAAGAAGAAGAGGAAGAAGGAGAAGATGTCGTGATATCGCGACATGCTGCATCTTCAGGGACCATTACAGGATGAGGTCATTGAGCGACACGTGGCAGCACTGGACAAGCACATGGCACCAAGGTGCAGTAGAAGCAGACGAAGACCAAGAGTCAGGACGTTTCGAAGGCCAGAACGGTGAAGAGGCACGGGAGATGAAACGAAGCATCAGAAAAGGGAGATGGAGAGTCACACCAGAGACTTTAAAAGGAGAAGCGATGGCATGCACAAGAGTTGGAAAATAGTTGGAAAACTTGCAGTTGCAGAGTTGCACAGTCGAGTGGCAAAATCGAGGGCCGAGAGCCATTCTGAACCGGCTAGAGTGCGTTTTCCTTCCAGAGTGAAATTTCTTCCTGGGAGCGCAAGCAGATCGCCGATCATGAGGCAGCTTGCATCAGGGAGAGAACTATGCCTCCGGGATAGTATTGTGAGATTACAACAGTAAAACTGTAAGCCTGCGGGCTGTAAACTATAAAATTAAAGATGAATTTAAAGATGAAAATTTGAAATTTAGTGTGCAATTTTTGTGTCTCGATCAGGTCTCCTCCTTCAAATTTTGGGAAGTCTAATTTGGTCGTCCGTGGTAGAATGGAAGTTTGTGGACCTCCTAACATTGCTCGATTTGATGACCCGTTGTTGGTTGAATTTGCATGTGTTGTTGCTTGATTTTGAATGATGGCATCAAGTTTAACATCCATTGCAAATATTTTCTTGAAGAGTTCTCGTGTTACGGGTATTCTCCTCTCTTTCCTGTTGAACTTCTTCAGCGAGCCTTTCATGTTTCTCATGAATGGAATCCAGTGATCGTCGTCCTTCAGCCATTGCGGTTGGTGTAGGTAATGATCAATATGACTTGGTACAGGTGAGCAAATTTTTTTTTTTTGTTTAACAACTTTATAAGTTGTTTTAGCAATTTTTTTTTTTTTTCAAAATTTGTCAAAAATTTGGTGGGCAATGCCCTATCAACTTTTTGAATTTGTTGCTCTCTATTATTTAACATGTAGCTTGTAGAGGCGTCAGGGTCGAGAGCGCGCGGCGGTCGGTAGGGCAGCAGGCGGAAGGCAGACTGACAGGGCGGCAGATGGGAAGGCAGACTGGCAGGGCGGCAGGCGGGAGAAATTTTTAATGATGAATTTGCTCCTTGATCTAGCTCTGATCCAGATGGTATGAAACTAAATAGTGCTGAAGGAGGAATCGTTATTATATTGAATCGCTTTCTGATTGTAAGGTAGAAAAACCCACAATAGACTTAATTAATATATTTGTTCGATGATGCCTTATTATCATATTTGGATTGCATTTAAATACCTAGTCTAATAGTTGTAAGAGTGAAGGGTTGTGACGCTAGAATATAATTAATAAATAATATAAATATTAGGACATGTTAGGAGGGTCCTAACAGAGGGCTTGAACTGTCCTATAAATTACCCCCTCAATGAAACTATAATTTTCATGAAGGAAGTTAATTTCTTGCTTTCATTGTAATGGCTTTTAATTTCTTGCTTTCAATGAAACTATAATTTTCATGAACGTCGCTTGTTTCTATTTTAGCATGAGTAATTTTTGGTCACTTTCCTTATCTTGGTAAAAATGTCATACTGTCTTCTGCGATCCATCGACCTTTCCTCCAAACACTCTCCACTACCGACATCACCCGAGTTAGCCACTCTACATTCACACGTAAATACAGGATGAAGTGATTGCATCGATGGCATCCTTCGCCCACATTCAACCTTCTAAAGTTATCCCAATCTGCATTCGAGAATGCCGCTGTAGTCATTGGAAGCAGACCGTACACTGCGCTGGGTGATTGTATTTTTTAATTTTGGTAGATTTGATTCGCTACACAGTGTTACCCATTGAAGCTACCATAAATCCACCATCATCCATCCTCCACGTGGTCAATCCCATCCATGGTGTCCACTTTTAATCCACCAACACCTCCGTCTAAGGGGTCTACGTTCACCGGTGTCTCTTTCGTGTAACCTTAGCAAAAGCATTATTTGTCAAAACACTGCTCCGAGCTTCTCCCACTGTGTCATGGTATTCTAAATCATCGTCGCACTATCATTGGTCCACATAATCACCGACTTTGGTTAAGAATGAAACCCGCCATGTCATCAGACCACGTTAGCTTTCCTAAACAATTGAGGAAGCCATCTCATCGCAGCAGTAGAATGATCTCTATCCGTGTTCTTAGCTATTGAGTAGACTCCTTCGATGCTGACTAGACTCTATCGTGCTGGCCGTAAGTACATGTCAACCTTTACCATGTAGTAATTTTCTTCGAAACTAATGCCCATGTATGTCCTACAATAAATCAACCTCCTACGCTTGGTTGTCGCTGAAGTCGCTTTCATCGTCGTACTGGACCGTCTCATGAGTCATTCCATAGCCTGCATCCACGTTGGTGTACAAGGGGTCCATGTCATATAATTTTTCCCATGGTGCTACCCAATGATTCAGCCTCAGTGACTCAGCCTGCATCTTTCTTCTCCATAATGGTCGTTGATGCGAGAACATCCTTTGAAAACCTTCCCTCGGGGCCCACGTCAGCGGTTGCTGACACTTATGTCGATATCGACATCCGAGTCATATTGTGTTGTCCTCCATGCTTAGTGTTCACCGGAGTTACCATAGTTCCACTCCTTGATCCCAGTCACACATGTCGGTTGCACACTTTTCGACCAAATTTCCACTCTGCAAAAAGAAAAACACAAGACATCGCCTTAGGTAAACAAAAATTAATCAAAATCAAACAAATATAGACTAGAAATCTAAAACTAAACCATATACAATATAAACTAGGCTATCAATGCAAAATGAAAATGAATCCACACTTGGTTAAAGTAATAAAACTAAACTCACACCCATTAACCAAAGTTGACTAAAAGTTAAACTAGTGAAGCCAAACCGAAAATATTCAATCCCAACTTTCATTTTAGTTTATAAAAGGTATATATAGAATATATATATCTTTTATTTTATTATTATTTTTATTTTATTTTATTATATATATATATTTTAATTTAAATCATCATCATAATATACATTTATATGTAAAAAATTATATTTATTATAATCATAAATTCTTTTTTATATATATCAAATGATTTATCTTAATTAGTTTCAAATACTTTAAATAAAATTAATTGAAACTATTTTAACTAACTAAAGTAAATAGACATTTAATCAAAACATTAAATACCAAGAAAACAAACAAACACCACAACACGAACCTTGGCATTTACAAGACGAAATCCAAGGGTGAAAATTCATAAAAAATGCTACTCAAGGACATCCAAAACCCCAAGAAACAAAATTTAAAGGTGGGTACCCAAAATTTGGGGATAGTTGTGGTGATACCATAACATGACCAAGGATCCCAGAGATGCCATGGTGTCTGCAAATCTATTTAACGAACAAGGGATGGCCTCGATGTCATACCACTCTAGTTTGGCTAGATATGTGTCAACAAGCTCCTTGTAAGCTTTCAGGATTGGATCTCGGCATTGAAATAGTCCCTTAACCTGGTTGACTATGAGGAGGGAGTCACCAAAGATATTTAGCCTTTTGATTCTTATGAGGATGGTTGTTTGGAGACCCAATATTAGGGCCTCATATTCGATGTTTTTATTAGTGCAAGGGAAGTCTAGCTTGAATGACAAGGGCATTGGAGCTCCTTGTGGCATGAAAAATACAATATCTGCATCGTCCCCTTGCTCACACTTCGAACCATTGAATAATAGAGTCATATCAGCTTCATTTTTTGGTTCTTCGGGTTTGGGCACTTCTGATAGTGCAAAGAAAGCATCATCAGGAAGCTCTATGGTGAGGGGCCTACTATTCTGAAGAGGTGCCTCAGCCAGCTGATCAGCTATGACTTGTCCCTTGATGGACTTTTGTATTATGAATTCCAAATCAAATTATATCAATAGCATGATCCACTTTTCAATACGTGTGTTATGATATGTCTTGCTCATCATATACTACAAAGGATTTTTTTTGGATATTACATATGTCGTATGGCTCAGCATGTAGTGGTAAAATTTCTTGGTTGCAAATACCACCGCTAAGCATAAATTTTCTACGTATGCATATCCTATCTCGTAGCTCACCAAGGTGCGGCTGATGTAATATATCACTTGTTCCTTGTCTTACGCATTCTTTTGAGCCAACATGGTGCCCAAAGCAAAATTGATAGTGGATATATATAGCAGGAATGGCACGTCTTGCCTTGGTGGAGCTAAGACTGGTAGCATTGCCAAGTACTCCTTGATTTTAGCAAAATCTTGCTTATATTCTTCCACCCACTAGAATGGGACCCCCTTGTGTAGCAATCGATTCATGGGTCAAAATTTATCCGATAGTTGTGCGATAAATCACTTGATGGATGCTACTTTGCCCTATAGGCTTCTCAGTTCTTTTATGTTCATGGGTGGGGCCATTTCTAGGATAGCATTTACCTTTGTTGGGTCTACCTTGATGCCTCATTTAGAAATTATGAATCCCAAGAGTTTTCCAAAAGTTACACCAAAGACGCATTTCTTGGGATTCAACCTAACATTGTGCTCAATCAGGTGATCGAAGACCTTTATGAGGGTCTCAGCATGCTCTTCTCATAGCAATGACTTGGCCAGTAAGTCATCAATGTAGTCTTCCAAGATCTTGTGCATGTAGTCATGGAAAATGTATGTCATAGCCCATTATATGTGGCACCAGCATTTTTAAGACCAAATGGCATCACTTTGTAACAAAATATCCCCCATGGAGTGGTGAATGCGGTTTTATGCTGGTCTTCGAGCTTAATATGAATTTTATTGTAACCAAAAAAACCATCCATTAGGGAGAGCATCTCATGACCTACAATTGCGTCTACAAGAGCATCTATGTTGGGAAACGTGAATGAATCCTTTGGGGTTTCCTTGTTGAGATCCCTGAAATCCATGCAAATGCGGACTCTTCCATCAAGTTTTCCTACGGGTACCATGTTCGATACCCATTTTGGATAGTCGATGGGAACAATAAAGACTACATCCAATAGTTTTTGCAACTCATTCTTCACCATCAAAGCGATGGTTGGATGCATATTTCTAAGCTTCTACTTGATCGATTTCTTTGCGGGGTCTAGCGAAAGGTTGTGGACAACCAATTTTAGATCTAGCCCCGACATGTCTTTGTAGGTCCAAGCAAAGAGATTTGGTCTCTCTTTCAATAGAGGAATTATGATGGCCTATTCTTCTGGAGATAAGCTTTCTCCAAACTTGAATTTCTTTGGTTGAGAAGGATCATTGCTGATGTCCACCTCGAAAGTCTCCTCTATTGCCATATGTGAACCCTCCTCAAGTTGGTGAGGAGTGGGGATTAAATGAATGTCATCTACTGGATTTATAGTTCCCATTGACTCAGGGTCGAGACCAGTGTGATAGACATCATGTGCGTAGCCTGGTGCAAAATGGAATGGTTGTAGCATCTCTTCATTGGGGAAGAAATATTTAGGCTCTAGGGGTGAATCAACGCGATCCCAATCAATAGCATCTAAGTTAAGACACAATGGTTTTGAAGGATCTGTTGGGTTATGGAGTGGAGTGGTCAAATCAATGGAGATCATGTTGATGGATGGAATGAAATCTCTAGGACCACATGGGTGAAGCTCTACATCTTGGGTGCACCCTCCATACTCGTGATGAGGCTCTGGAGGCATAGGGATCTCAGGATCTGGTCTATGGATAGACGAGATGATGGGATCGTTAGGCAAAAATTGCTCTCTAAATGTTGGGGGATCTAGGAAGACCATGTGATAGATGACATCTAGATTTGGTGGTCTTCCTAGGAAGTGCAAGATCAGGATCTATGATGTGAAGCATCGCCTCTCTCTCAACAAGTAGATCGACTGGACGCAAGTGTCGAGGCCCAAGATAAGCCATCTCGGTCTCATCCTCAAAGTCATCATCGCTTATAAAGAAACCATTGGCATTTGTTTCTGGCCCTAGGATGGGGTGGTGGCTTGCCTACTGATGCCCTAGATAGGCTAGCTTAGTCTCATATTCATAGTCATCATCACTTATGAAGAATCCATTGGCATTGGTCTCTGGCCCAATAATGTGGCTCGCATGTCTAGGCTGCAGGTAGGCCATCTTTGTTGAGTCCTCTGACTCATAGCCACTCTCATATGATATGTATCCACCCTCATTCGAGATGTATCCACTCTCTGTGTGGCCTATCCAAGCAAGGTTTTGCACATATCGAGGCCCATGGTAGGCTAGGCTGGCTTCATCTTTGTTCTCACTTGGGACATAGTCATACTCCTCTCACTCATATCCATGCATTGGCTCTTCCTCCCATAGGATGGCTCCTGATGGGGGCACTTCAAGAGAGGATTCAGGGTGATACTTATCAGGTGGTGCGATATTGACCATCGACACCCATCCATCACCCAAGTAGTTTCTACTAGGGGGTTGATAGGGATTCCAGTCAATGTCCTCCCCAAACCCGATGCTCAACCTATCTAGGGTTGCTTCCAAAGAGTCATCATGACTCTACATTTGATAGCCTAAATCGCACCTATTAGTAGGTAGTTGGTACTACAGCTAAAATGGCAGTCGATGCCCTTGCTCATATAGGCCTAGGCCATAGCCTTGCTAGTGACATTGCTCAAAGTACTTCAGAGTGAACTCGGGATTCGAAAAGTAATGAACATTCATGGTGAATGGCTCATCCTCATCCCTTTCAAGATCAAGAGTAGTATGGGCATAATCTAAACCAGCATATATGAAATTAGTTTGGTTGGGTGGAACCCCTAAGGGAACCACTATCCCTACTGGAAGATTTGGGACTCTTGGCCATCCCATGTCTTGTGCAGACTCAATAATTGGCATGAAAGTCATGTTCTACACAAGATATTCACCTAGTGTTGTGTTGGCTAGGTGAACTATCACCTAGGGTGCAGATGACACTGTTGATGATGCAGACGAGGTAGGTTGAGGTACCTTCTCAACTATTTCTTGTGAATGTTCCTCCTCCATGGGAGTAGGGATTTCTATAACTACTATGGTCAGAAGCTACTTGGATCCTTCCTCCACTAGGGGTGCCTTCAGCTTCTATTTATCTTTTGCCTTAGATGTCGAGGGCCTTTTAGAAGTGCCAGTAGCTTTAGAGGTGAGAGGTGGTGCCGATGTGGATGGGTCACCCCGCACTGATCTAATTTTGTTCTTTGGTTGCATGGTTGGGGATGAAGGCCTTATGTACAAGTGTGTTGATGGAAGGACAAAGTCCCCCGAAAAGTCAACTTGATGCACGTACTTGAATGGCTCTTCATTGGATGGAACCACATGAACTTGTCCCTCATGCACATACTTGATGCATTGGTGCAGGATTGAGGGCACGCACTGCATGTCCCTGATCCAGGGATGCCCTAGAAGGATGTTATATTGCATCACCCCTTCTAACATGTGACACATCATGGGGATGGTCTTATGTCCTACCTTTATAGGTAAAATGACTATACCCACTATGGAGCACAGCGCATCATTGAAATCCCTGAGCGTGTAGGAAGTCGGGATAATGTTGGACTTAGGGATCTTCAAGTGCCCTATAGCCTTGGTAGTGATGATGTTGATTGATGAGCCCATATCGATCAGAACCCACTTGAATGGTATGTCATTGATTGATGCAATAATATGCAATGATGGGTCTACTAAGGTAGTAGGAACTACCTTAATTTCATGATCATAAAAATGAATCACGGGCTCTTGGCACTATTGCACTTGCCCCACAAAATGTGTGAACGCATCTGGGTTCTGGGGTTGGAGCTCGATTGATCTCAAAATATCCATTAAAGTCTCCCTATGCCTAGGGGACTATTGTATGAGCTTGTAAATGGACAACTTGGCCAGAGTCATTTGTAGATTTTATTCTAGTCTACTCTAAACAGTTACCACAGGTCTCGCTGGTGGACTTGGAGGATTGTTATGCACTTGTCTCTACTAAGGTGCAGCTGGGATGTTAATGGGAGCTATTGGAGGCTGTGGTTGCCCATATCTCCGACTCCTGGTTGCCACGTTAACTAACTCAACCATTCCAATGCATCCCTGAATAGGTGGCTCAACTCGGACCTAGTTGACTTGGATGCCCTGATATCTAGGGGCCTCATGATTGGGCAATGGGTTCTTGAATATACCCATATCTCTATTATCAAGAGCTGCACAACATTCTTGAATTTGATGCAATTTTTGATGTCATACCCCTGTATCCTATGGTATGGGCAGTATTGATCTTCCCTATATCCCTTTGGCTTGGGATGGTTAGGGTCAAGAAGTTGTACATCAAGAAATCTTATCCTTTGTGCCTCACTCAACTGATTAAATATCAACTGCATCGATTCATTTAGAGGTGTGAAATAACGAGGTGGTTGATGCTCCTTGTTCCATCCTTGGTTGTTCTTAGGGTCATAGTTGGCCAGTGGGGGAGAGCCTAATAATTCTTGGGTTGTTGTCCATTCCCCTCCTTTGGCATGGCCAATACAACCTGATTAACCTGAGCAGGCTTTGCCTGCTTCTGCTTATTCTTGTCATTCCAATTGTTCTTGCTCCACTCTTTCTTGTTGTGGAGCTTGAGGTCTCCCTCATCAACCTTTATGTCTTCAATAAGCTTGGCTTGAGCCAAGGCTTCTTTGAATGATTCATATTGTTGTAGCTGCAATAGTAGAGAGATGTGTTTTGCATAGCTCTTTGTGAACATTCAGATGAGCTCTTCAGTGGGGATGGAGAATGATAGTTTTGCCATGATTTTTCTCCACCTGTCCCCATAGTCCATCACTAGTTCATCATCATACTACTTTAAATTGGCCAGATCGGATAGGTTCACCTTCTTCTTGGCACCAAAGGAGAAGCATTCAAGGAATACATTCACCAGTTGCTCAAAATTGGTGATGCTATGCTTGGGCAACTGGTTGAACCATTGAGTTGTTGCACTCAAGAACATCATGATGAATGTCCTCAGCATCAGGGCATCATTCTTCTCAAGGTGGAAGCACACGTTCATGAAGTTGGTCACGTGTTCTTGTGCATCTCCCTCTCCCTTAAACTTGTCTAGCCTAGGCATCTCAAAGTGCCTAGGATATGTGAGACTCAGGACTGAGGGGCATAGAGGTTGGTTGTGTATCTTGCTCAATGTCGGCTTCTATCCACCCATGTCCTACTTCTCGAGAGACTTGACTCTCTCGATGAGTGTTTGGTATACCTTCGAGGAAATAATCTCATGTTCCTGAAGGTTTGCTCATGGTGGTAAGGGAGGTAATCCTATGTTTGCCTAGTTTGGGCATCTGTACTCATCTCCCATAACCATGGATGGAGGTTTAGGATATGTCTATTCCTGATCTTCTATCCCTACCCATTCCTCATTGAATTGTGTTTGTTCAAGGTCTAGGTGTTGTTGATGTTGTGAAGTATGGTGAGCACACTCATTTCCTTACCTAGTGCTTCTCTCCTACTGAGAATCGACACGTCTCTCATGTCGGTATCTCTCACCACCTATGTGTGCATATGTTCGAGCTAGCCTCTCTACTAGCTCCTCATGCTCAGCTCTTTCTTCTCTTGAGCATTGTTCTTGTAGGTGTAGGCACCTCTTCCTTCACTCTTCTTGCTCAAGAGCTTCTACATGCTCTCACTCGATGCGCAGTGCTTCCTCTAACCTATGTATATGGTCAGATCGACCTGCTACTGAAGGTTCCTACCTTTCTAACTCTATGCAAGGAGTTCTAATGCTTAGGCCCCTCAAGGAGGCTCCTATTGTGTTCTTGCCCTTGTCCACCAGGGTGACCTATTATGTGTATTGTGTTATGGGTTGAGTACCCCCATGATCAAAAGTAGTGTATGTGTTGTAGGGTCGCTTTGAAGCTTCCCCTGGTTCATTGGTGCATCTAGTAGCTACGCTACATGAACTTCCTGAAGTAGAATGTTCGGTAGCAATACTTCTAGGAGCTGGTCTCGAGGGAACTCGATCCAACTCATCAAGTTGTCGGGTTCTCCATGGTTGATCCCATGGAGTCCCATTGGCACCAATGAGCTCATAGTCCAAGGGTACCCTCCCATATGTAGGGAGGCTGTAGGATGTCCTAGGTCTACGACTGGGCATAGCCCTAGGGTCTTACCCCTTAGTGGGTTGATCTATCCTATGTGTATCATGTGAAACTTAGGGTCTTGCAACCCCTGCATGCCTATGCGATGATGGAGGCCTTGATGCCTCCTCATGCCACATGATGATGGAGGCCTTGAAGCCTCTGTATGTCTATGCAATGAGGGAGGTCATGATGCCTCCGCATGTCGGTGTGAAGAGGGAGGTCGTGATACCTCTGCATGTCGATGTGAAGAGAGACGTCATGATGCCCCCTTTTGTCTATGCGATGAGGAGGGCCTTGAGGCCTCCTCGTATCTATGTGATGAAGGAGGTCATGATGCCTCTATGTGCCTAAGTGATGAGAGAGGCCATGAGGCCTCCTCATGTCTATGTGATGAGGAACCAGGATGTGGCTCTCTTGTTGGGGTTTCTCAAGGAGTCCCCCCAAGGGTTGAGTTGTCGCCCCTAAGACTTGTCAAACTTCATCTAATGACACTATGGGTGGGTAGCTCAATGCCAGTGTGACTGTGAGTGTGTGGAGCATTAGCTTCCCCCTCGGTGTTGGATCGAGGGTGGTTGCTCCATGTGTATACCATGGTGACTTATGAGTTATCTTCTTAGGTGAATTCCAAACCACACAAACAAAACAAGCAGATGTTTATCTCTTTTAAGGATTTATGTGTGTGTTCCCTAAACTTTTTGGTGTGTTTTGATTCGTTGGATAGATAAGCTAACTCTCATCGTGTTTTGCATTTTTGTTGGATGGTATACTTAAATTTTTAAGGGTTTTCACCTGTACACTCGTAGCTCGACAACCTGGTGATGAAATCCAGGCCACGTAATCCAACCTATAATGTGTGGTAATGACTTCCACACATGGTCAGGGAGCACAGGTCCTCCCGGTCCTCACCTAGTTCACCCACAGTCAGTGATATACCTCTTCGAGGAGAGATACGTGCAGATTTTCCATGGGCTATGATGGTTCTTGGATCCGATATTGGCCAAAAATAGAGGGTGCATGGGATTTGAGTCAGTGGATGGAGATGAAAGCCACCTCACTGGATCTCTACTAGTGGTTGGTCATGACTTCCAACTCACTAGCATTTAAAATGGTGTGTGGTGTGTGTGGTTCTTTTTAACCTTGCATGTAAATAAAATGCATCACCAAGCAAGCATGATCTTTCCTATATGCCTAAGATAAAAGATGTTTCATTTTAGAAAGATGCATGTATTCAGCTTATATGATCTTCAAAGAATGCATTCTATTCTATGAATTAAGGGCCACTAGTTGGGCCGCATGCAAGAAAACTAAACACACATAAGCCTAGCATGCTAGAGACTAGGGTAGACCTTACAAGCAGAGGCCCGTTGTTCCTAGAAGCACCTAGAGAAAACTAAAGAAGATCCTAGGAAACATCAAATGCATTTTCTTTTTCCATTTTCCTTTATATTTTCCTGATTAAACTATGATTTCACTTGTTATTTCTGGAAATAAAAAGTTGCAAACATAAAACATAGAGAAAATAAAGGATGAAACCAACCTCAAATCCTACTCTGATGATGGAAATTCCACTCTCTAATGCACTTTGCTTCTGGATGTTGTTGACCAGAGTGGCTAATTTTGGCCATTGACTATAGGAGTAGCTAAGATCAACTAGTTGTTATCGACCAGAGTGGCCAAGACCTACGGGTCACTATCGACCAGAGTGGCCAAACCTGCACATAGAAAAACCCATGAATATCAATAAATCGACTAAAAAATAAAACCTGGTGGGGGTCCCACCGTGATCGCCATCTATGCAACCCCGAGGAATGCACACCATAGCCTTGCTTGCAATGAAATGATTGCAATATCAAATGGAAAAAGGCACAAAGCAAATATGCGTAACTCAAAAATAAAAATAACAAAGAAATATCCTATTTTTATTGATTTCAACAATGAATTCGATTACATATTCATCCCTCTGAGGGATAACCAATTTTTGATACAATCAGTTACAAGCGAGACACAAATGGTGGAATAAATCCCCTCGCAAAGGGGTGGTGCACTTTCGTAGGCTTCTTGATCCTACACACAAACTTTTCTGAGGGCTCACAGATGCCTCCTTCTCCTTCTCTCATCCAGGAGGGATCCCGTGCTCTAAGTGTCTTGATATGGTCCTGTAAACCTGTAGATCTGCATACATGGAAACAACAAAGCATGCTTAGTAGTCCGAGCTGCCTCCTCGGATGAGGTTGTTAGTATGAAATCTGATAAGCAAGGTAAATAAGCATAATATGACTAAATGCAATAATACTAATGAAAAATGTGGGCATATCTCAAAAAGAAATAATGTAAATGCATACAATAAACTAGATCTATGCTAGAAATAAATGCTGAAATAGAAAGCAATTGAATCTAATTCTAGAACAAAAGAAACTAATGCTTAAACCCTAGGTTGTGCTTGCAGGCCACTATCTAGGATAACGACCATGAAATAGACCTTTCTCCTCGTGATCCAAGGGTTGTAGCACCAGGTTCTCTACTCCAATTGATGTTCAAGGGTCATCGAATGTGTCAAGTACATGGAATGGTAGTGAATAATAATGGATGTGAATAGTGGATGCGTAGTCTCTCCTCAGTCGGATAGCACTTCGTTGCTCCTCAAGGGTGCATAGATTTGCTCTCCAATATGATAGGGCTTCGTTGCATAAACTCTGAAAATCATGGATCCTTTGCTCTTTGTGGGAGAGTCCATATGTAGACTTCCCTCTCTCAGATCTGGACCTTGGCTTCCTAGAGAAGCTTCAATCCAAATTGCATGTGATTGACCATCCCGGGTGGAAAGCATCAGTCACAAACTAGCATTGAAGGGGAAGTTAGGAGGAACTCAGGTAGTTCCTCATCAAAATTTACCCACAAACAATGCAAAGGTGCAATCAGATTGCATGATTTGGGCCCGTATTCATAGACATACTATGCATGGTGCTTTTCACTATCAGTTTCAATGGCTAGGTGTGGCCATTGTAGTCTTCAGCGGCTAGATGTGGCAACCTCTCTACTTGAGAGTGACCAAGCCTTGATGGGCTAGAACTACCCTTTTTGAGTGGTTAGGACCATTTCTTGCTCTTGGAGAGATCCAAGAGGATTCATATGGTTTGTGAATGTGTCCATATGGGTAGTCTCCTAAACATGATGTGTTTTAGGTGTCTACATATAGTAAAGATATTATCTGGTTATAGATGTTTATGGAGGAATTGGAAAAGAAGTAGGAGAATAGCATATTATATAGTGACAGTCAGAGTGCCATCATATTGCAAAGAAATCAACCTTCCATTCTAGGACTAAACATATATAGACCAAGTACCATTTCATATAATCAATTTTAGAAGATGGAAAATTGAAGTTAGAAAAGATACACACTAGCCAAAATATTGTAGATATGTTAACAAATGAAATAACCAAGGAGAAACTAATATCTTGCTTATTTTTAGTTGGTATTCAAGCATGAAAGCAAAGGTGAGAAAATTTCTACACAGGTGAAGTAGTAGTAGAGTTATTGTGATCAGTATCCAAGTGGGATATTGTTGGTTGTGCATCCTAATCCTCTCTCTAATTTTGAGGTCTTTATTTTAGTCGCATTTGGACCCACTCCATGAAGGGGGGTGTAGGGGAGGCAATGCCTCCCTTACTTGTGTGCACTAGGGGGGTCCAAGAGGGACAAAACCCTTGAAACCAAAAATAGATGTTCTTTATCTATGTAAATCTGGACTATTTATTTTTAGGTCATAGATCGAACAATGGATTTTAGTCATGCATTTTTGCCCTAAATTGTAACTCTATTTTTTGTAAATAGGATTTCTCATGGTGGTTGAATATAGCATGCATATTGTAATTTATGGTGATAGAGTGAAGAAGAATTTACATCAGATCTACTATAGGTTGTATCCCTTCATTTCTCTAGATGGAATAAAATGTTTGGTTATATTTTCATGGACATAACCCATATTAGGTGAACCATGTAAATATGTGTCTCTTGTATTTGGGTATTCTTATATGTTTTATTTCTACATTTATTTATTGCTCACATTTTATTATTTAATCGTACATGAAGGCTATATACAATAGAGCACCAAGGCTTGTATACAAAAAAAGTATCTAAGCACTAGCTAATGCCCAAAAGTAGACCCTTGTGACCATGAAGGAATCCTAGACCCAGAGTTGCTATGCCTAGAGTCACTATGCCTAATAGAACCCATTGTGGAGGAAGCAGGTTGATTGGACAGTCCAATATGGTGCTGCATTAGAAAATCCTCCAAATATTGGATATATGCCTCTCAGGATCTAAGACATAGTACAACATACCTCTAATGAGATTCCCTATGTGATAGCTCTACCTAGAGCCTTGCTATCATATCCAATCCTCCACCTATCACCACTCATACCTCTAGCTCTACCTGTAGCTGAGAACTATTGGCATCTTGAGCTACTATCACCACATCCCCCTATACCACCATATGGAAGAGCTAGTCTTGCTCTATCTTGAGCCTAACCCACTCTTCCTCAATTTGAACTAGATGCATCTCTAGAACCTCCTTCATATCATCCCTATCATCATCATCACCTCTAATATTTTGAGGTTACTCTACTACATCCCTTGCTCACCTCATTCAACTACTATACTGATGATATCTCTAACATCATGAAGCCTCCTCGTCCTTATCTGCTACCTCTACCTCATATTCATTTCCTAAATCAACCACTTGACTCGGTACCCATGGAGTATATGAAGAAAACTATGCATCATACTCCACTGTGGTCCCAACATCATCAACATTCAAGAGACATATCTCCTTATCATCCTAGTAATCCACCTGCCACTCCTCCACACATGGAAAACTTGACTCATCTGGTCAATGCCTATAGAGCACAAAATCTTGAGGTACTCCCTACCTTAGCCTGAACTACCATAGCACCCATGAGAACTGTATCAACTCCACCTCACTCCCATATCATCCAACCATCCATCTAGCTTGCTAGACCCACCATAGCTGCTCTCTATCTGAAGGCCACCTATCCCCTCACCATGGTCTTCAAAACATATGATTAGGCATCAAAATTACCATTATATATTTGCACTCCTAGTCACTACAAATAGGATGACTAGGTTGCACCTCCTCAGCCACTTACCATATCAATACATAGGGCTAATCCCTATCCCACTCCTCATAAGGTAGGCCCACAGGATGAGCCATGCTGAAGTGCTCCCAACCCTAGCACTATAACAACACACTACAACCCAACCTCTTTCATCCCTACCTCCTCATATCATATAGCTCAATATACATTTAAGCTAGAATATATGGTGCCCATGCATATACCCAAGGCTCATCTATCATATCATACACAATTTTAATCATGTTCCATGAGAATTGATAGTCGGTGTTGTTGGGCACCAATGTGTTGGCCAATAGGAACATGATCAAGGTGGGAAATGCCTCAAAATCCTTTGCATACATGGTAAAATACATTATCCCTCTACCTTATATGTTCACATACCTCCACCTCATCTCATACTCTCTATCATCCCCAAATTGGACATGCAACCCCTCCACTAGCACTTGGAAGATACAATATACTTCTTCTAGTGTCACTGTCATCTCCCCTTTCAGGAGCTAAAATGTCTTCCTATCTGGATCCCATATCTCCACCAAGGCAAAGAGGTACCCCATATCCACCCTCACTACCCCTATCTGGGTACACCTCACCAATCCAATTTTCTCCAACTTATCCCAATGGGCCTTCTACAAGGCCTTTCTCATCCCTGTTATGATCGATGAGAATTAGTGTTAAGCCTCCAAGATCCTCAAATGTAGCACAAAAAATAATAAATAAATTACTAACACATTGTAAAACTATAAACAAGAGTACCAAGGGCACTTGCCTTAGCCACATGTGCCTCCATGCCTTTTGTTGCATCCACTACCTCCATCGCCATCACTTAACTTCTCCACACTCCTTTCACACTCACTCTTTCACTCGTCGAACATTGTTTCTAAAACTCTCAAATGAAAGAATGAATCCAATTTTACCTTTGTATAATTCTTATAGAAATATTTTATGCACTCAAATACCCATGAGTGTCTACCAGGCACACTCAAATGCTACCCTGCATCTTCCACATGGCAAGTGATCTCCTGCGTCTGTGACTGATATGAGTTTTGGTTGATGTCTAGCTCTAGAAGGTTCTAAAAAGACAAAAAATTCTCAAAATCATAGCTTACCTCCATAGAATCTCTTCATATTCCATCCATGCATCCATTTCATCATCCCATTATATTTTTTGAATATACAAATCGAATTGGATGCTTTATTTTTGTTTGTGATCAAAAGTCACAAAAATACCAAATCACATGCAAAAGCCTCAAAATGGCCCTAAATTTCATAAAACTACCACATTCATCATCATAATCATTCATCACATCATTTAATAATATTTTGTGATAACATAGATTGATTTGGATGAGTAAATTTTTTTTGTGATCAAAAGTTACAAAATTGTCCGAAATTACTTCAAAAACATTCCAAAACAATTCCAAATTTTACAAAATCATACAACTCATTCACAAATGCATACCCATCTATATTTCACATCATACATCATCATTCCACTTTGCCAATTATATTTATCACAACATTACCACTCAACATTCTCCACATCCACTTACATTTTCAAAGTGAACCTTGTATCTAGTGGTTTATTCTATCCCCCCAATGATTGCAGTGATTGGTTATCCATGCAACTCAATAGGATGAGTAGATCACCATAAGGACACTTGCACATCCATATTCATTTACATCATTCATATCATCTAATTAAAACCCCTATTTTCTATTGGGATAAAAGCATAAATCAATCATTGCACTATTCACAATCAATACACCATTTACATGCACTTCATCATTCACATTCCTTTACATAATTCATATCATCCAAGTGAACCTTGTACATAGTGTTCTACTATATTCCTTTTGATGGTTGGAGTGATGGTCTATCCATGCAATTTGATAGGTTGGGTATGTCACCATAAGGACACCTACTCATATCATCACCCAAAATCCTCTTGTTTGAAATCAAAATCTATTTTGTCCCTCATTTATCAAGTGAGACTATGCCTAGATTAATTTGCTCAAAAGCTATCATTGATGGCATTTTGCATAGGGATGGAAATATGGATAACTTTAATTACATCATCTCTTTTACACCCATAGTCATCGAGGATACGAACCATTAGGATGATTTATTTTGATCAAAGGAATTTCTCAGTAGTCACTATACAATCACATTCCTCCATGTCATCTTGCATTTTCATCACTTTGCATTTCAATAATGCTAAAAGGCATATTATTCAATAGTACAGAACCCCTCCAAACTTGGGGTAACCAAATTTGGTTTTGATTTCCCACATTAGGATACATTATTTACATCATTCATATCATCCACATTATCACAAAAATCCCCTTCTTCTGTTATGAAAAAAATAAAATACATCATACACCCGTATTTACATCATCCATATCACCCACAATGTCAAAAATATCTTCAATTAAGGAAAAATAGAACACATAATTTACTCCACATTTCTCACTACATAATTCAAATAAATTTACATCATTCATATAATCCATAATGCATATTTTCTACACATACATTCACACGACTCATATCATCCATACAATTCTATCAATTGGCTTTTGAGATTCATTCTTCACTCATTCGCCAATTGAGGAGGTAAGCTACACCAAAAAAAATTATCTTCAAGATCTTCTTGCACTCCAAGAAAAACAAATTGCTTCACCAAACTAGGTGTCTCTTATTTTTGCACCACATTGTGTCTCACATAATGTGATACAAAAAGGGGTATCTGTAGACATCGAATCCTAGCCACTTGTCTCCCACGCATCATCCAATCACATTTGTTCATTATTTATTTATTATATGTATAGTAATTTATATTTATATATTTATATATATATATATATATGAATAAATCACAACCACTCATCACATATCAATCTCAGCCATCCATTTAACTTGATTTGTGTCATATATCAAAGTTATAATCTTAGCCATTCATCATGTTTTAATCTCGACCGCCCATTAGTGTTGTCAAAACCCTAACATGTTGATTTCAAGTTATAAAAGAGCATTCACTTTTGTAAATGAAGTTTAAGTACTAAATTAAGTGGTTAAGCCCTTGCATCCAACATTTCCAAAGCCCCTAGAATTTTGCTAACATCTCTTCCCCTTACCACCATCACAGCCCCCAATTCTATCGCTCGAACCCCCTATGAACCAGATTTGGTTTTATAGATCACTCCTCCATCCTTCCTAAACACTACTGAGAATTTCCCAGATGCTACTAAGCATCTCTAAAATACTACAAGGTATCCACAACCCTTCTAGAATTCTCCATGGCATTCCCAACCTTCGATTTACCACTAAAAAACCCTCGAATGCTTTTGGGTGTTCATGCAACTCTAGGTCGTAGAAGCAGAAGTGTGGATCAGACAAATAAGGTATCTATGACAATGTACAAAGGTATTTTTACATTTAAAACTTATGTTTTCTATGTTTTATTTTCATTTTATGGTTTTTGCACCTAGAGTTTGTAGACTTGATTATTCATGGGGTTTAATACGGTGGAGCCTTCACATATGCTACTAACTTCTTTGTGTTGTGATCTATATGTAGGTTATATATATAGAAGACATATTTATTAATGACTATTGTAGCTCGGGTGGTCTTGTAGGGATACTCAAGCCCACCCACAACATTTTTGGAGTAAATACAACCTTTGAAGACACCAAATATTCATTTTGAGAAAGGGTTTCCAAACCCTTCAATTGTAATTATTGTATTAACACAAATTGCATTGTAACATTGGAGATCAAGGCTCCCACAATATTAATATAATATTATTTCTTCATTGTGTAATATATTTTGTGTTGGATCTATTATCGATTATCTTGGTGTTGTCATTTTTACTTTACACAACTAACAACTAACAATTATTTAAAAAGTTAATGAGTTTTAATTTCAAACGTGTTAAATAAATTTTAAATGACAAAATGGAAACAATGCAACAATGTAATTAGTTGTAAAAATGGAAATGGGTTGCAGACACTATTTGTGGTATTTTGAATTAGATAGGGGCAATAACTTTTTCTTGAGTCACAGATCCCTTCTTGCTCACGATTATGGCACTACAGTTGGATAGATGCTTGTATAGGAAGCTTTTGGTTTTTATGTAAGGCTCATTTCCACTATGCTTTATGGCTTGGTTGACATGGGCATTGGTGTGGGTCCTCCTAACCCCCCACCCATTCATAGCGACTTCTAGTTTTCTCCAATAGCAAGCCCCTCCATTTTTTGGATGAAGAATATTTGCAAATATTGTTTGAAAATACCTCATTTCTAGATGTGGGCTATACAATCATTTTGACCTTCATCGTCGTAAGGACAAACTCCACCTTCCCTAAAAAAAATTATAATTGGTTGTGTCCCATGATGCAAGTTCTTTGGTGCAAAAATTATTGGGTTCATGCCCTAACATTGATTCCATAAGGTGATGGGCTCACTCAAAATGGAAGCATTAGGGGAACATGGATATAGTGGCCATTCCCAAAGACTTTTTCCTCACTCAATTGGATTACACTAAATAATCAACTATCATCCTCAAAGGAGGACCTTGGTTCTATGTAAGACATGGTCTCTTCCTAAGAGGGTGGGGTTTAGACTTCGACCCAAACACCCAAGGCATAAACTATGCTTTGATTTGGATTAGAATCCTTGGTATATCAGTTAAATTTTAGCATAAAAATATCCTCATAGATATTATGAGATCCATTGGAGATCTTGTATCCTTTGATCCAGCAACCAAAGCAAAATCTAGAATGATATATACCAAAATTTGCATCCTTACCAGTCTAGAGTCAGGCCTATCAAAATTCATCAAGTTGATCTCTAATTTTTCCTCATGAACTCAAGTTATTGGATATGAAAGTAGGCATTTTGTTTGTTCTTCTTGTAGGAATCTTGGACACCTCTCCTCATATTTTTCTTCTTCAGAGGCCTAGCCCTCTAGAACTACTTGTTAGGATCCTACCCTTACTTTCATTACTCCTACTAACATTGCTATGAAGACACCCTCTACTACTACTCATGTTGATCCTAATATGGAGGTGTTCTTAGCTATTGTTTCTCAGGCTCCCATCCTTGCCTCCCTTGCTGCTTTAGGGGAACCCTCTAGAACTGTCCCCCACCATACTACTCCTACCTCACCTACCTTGCAGTCAGGCTATCCTCTTCTACATCATGCTTTCGTATTATTACTCTCTAGAATTCCCGTTCAAAATGCTCGCCAATCAAAAGACCCTCACTTTGAGGAGCTCTCTAGAATTTCCATTCATAATTAATCCTCCTCAAATTTACAAGAAGCATAAAGTTAGGAATACATTTCATCCTACTTCCACAACTCCCCTCTCAGGAACCTAGGAATATGAGTTGTTAGCCACCATAAAGAAAAAATTAAGGCCAAACAAATCTTGATGAGCTTTATCTTTGTTTTAGGTTTTGGTTTCTCTTATTTTGGTTTAGTCTCAAGTTTGTGCCTAGGATTTTGCTTTCTAGGTTCCTCTTTGATGGTCTTTTCTTTTTGTAAGGTTGCTCTATAGGTTTCTCTCTAAGGGCCTTCTCTTGCTTGTAAAGGTTCAAGGACCCTTTCAAAACCCCTTCCTCCAATCAATAAAAATATAATTTTATATGGGAAAATAAAATATTTCTAGTTACTTTTCTTAACTCTCATTCAGTTATTTAATATTATTTTAAGAATATACTTTTGTAAAATATTTTAATTTAATCCATAGGATAACTTTTAGGGTTTACAGGATGGGAAAAGGAGTAAAATTGACTTCAAACTATCATACATTAATACAAAACATGGTATTGTTTATGTTTGGCCTCTGATATTCCAAAGAAAACTTAAGATATACAACCACTTTTATAAATTTTATCTTACTAAATTATATAGTTTTTTAATCATTTCTTAACATTTGCTTTATCTTAGATGTTTGTATGTAAAATAATATACAATATAAAATTATTTTCATCATAGAATTGTCTTTGATTATAAAAAAATGAATGGGTTATTATTAATTAATATGTTTATCTACTTATTTCAATTTTAATATGATAAGAACATAGTCTAAATTGGGTTGACAATATATCTTTCTCAAGATCATGTGCAAGAGTTGAATTTTACTCTTGATAGATGATCATTAAATTAATATAAAATTTGTAAAGTCTTATTTTATCACTAAGATATTACCAATGAAAACATAAAATTTTATTTTGTATAAATTCATAAATTTTGGATGAGTCTTTTTGTAAAAAACTTTCATAAAATTATCATTTTTATTTATTTTATATTGTTTTGGTACCAACACTTTTTTTTAGTTGCAATCATCACTTATATAGGAGAAAATGACATGATGCTTCTTCTAATTGTAATATTCTTTGTTTTTTTTAAACATCATGGCATTAGGATATTGAACATTAACTCATTATTCTTTTAATATAAACTATTTATGGACATTATCAAAGTTTTCTATACTTTTATAGATAGGTTAGGACCCAAATAAGATAATCATATAAAATTATATTCATTTCAATATTTTTCGATAAGAAACTTTTAAACATCTACTTCTATGATTAAATTTGTTTACATTGATTTAGAATATCATAAATACCTTTCATAACTCCTATATGTATTTCACTACACAAGCATTATAATTGTATCTTGTATTAAATTTAAGGCCCATGCATTTGTGCATATACTTATATATTTATTACAAGAAACAATAATCACCATATCTTTTGTTTAATTGATATTAAATTTTGTTTAGATATATTAATTGCAAGGTTTATATAATATTGTAAAATATCTTTTCAACTATTTTTATGCTTTGAAATTAACACAACATTAACTACATAAACTAACAATAATACAACATACCCTACAGTACATAAATATCATTACCAATATTTTGTAATATACTATGAAAAACCAAATATTTTAGGCAAGAGAGGGAAACACAATTTTACACTACGATTACCATTGATAGTGGATTTCTTGTGTTTCATTGTCATAATTTACTAGTATTGCTATTTTTGCAAAAACTATGTTACATAGTTGTAGTTTTTACTATATCCACTCAGATCATCTTATTTTTTCATTCTCTTGCAAACTTTTATGATTGATGAAATATCAAAATCCTTATAAAAATCCATAAGGAAAAGATAATTGATATTATTATTTCCTTGTATTTTATTGGTATTAGATCCAAAATCAATCAAGTTGTGAATGATTGAGTGGTTGTGTTGAAAAAAATGTTGAATGATTTTGTTTTTCTTACACCCATTTACTAATTTTTTTATTAGATTCAAGAAGGGATTTTGAAAGGCTTTCCAAATATTTTACAAATAAAAGAAGGGGACTAGAGGGCCCCCTAGCCACTTACAACAAGAAAGAGCCATGAGAAGATGGTTGTAAGAGAAATCGAGAAGAGAAGTTGAGCAAGAAAAAATAGGATTCCAAAAACCAAGATCCAAAAATAGATAACAAAAGGAAGAGTCAAATCTCTAGGATCCTACACGATCTTGATGTGGATCATCCTACCGACCTAGCACTATAGAATCTGAAACGTCACGAAGATGGAAGGTCAACTTTTGGATTGTTATGTAACTACTCAAAAATTATAAATTGTGTGTTTTTCTCTAAGGGAGGGGGTTGTCTCCGAAGGAAAGGATGGAAGAGAATTGGTTTCCAAATAAACATTCTACCTTGTATTTGTGATAAAGAAAAATGAATAAAAGCTTTTTCAAACTAAATTTGAGTCACCATTGTGAATGTTGAATTTTTATTCTTTGTAAGAAAGCCAAGTGCATTAGTTTCTGACATGAGTACTTGCAGGAAAGCACACCAATCATCAAAAAATAACTTAGGGATAACCACGGTGCTGGTGTCATAGAGATGAGAGATTTTGCTGACATGAAATACAAAGGAGAACCATAAAGTTATAAGCTAGAGAAAATAGCCATTCATGGTTAAGCTTTAAATTATATGAGTTACAATAATTTGAGAAGAATGCTGATGAGAGGATGCAAGGCGGTTGATTAAGGAGGTTGTTAAGACTAGATTATCCAGAGAGGAATCATGCAAAAAAAAATATAATAACATTATTGTATGATTGAGGAATCCATATGAAGAATTTTTGCCCATTTAATTAATCATAAATTTAGACTCTTGAATTTTTGAAGCTCATACAATTCAATGACTCATTAAAATCGTACAAGTAGGTTTGGAACCGTACAAGGATATTAGAATTATACAAGGTAAGGTGAGAAAAATAGAATTTGAATGTGTATAATGGTAGGAAGAGTTACAACCAGAGCTAATTGAATGATTACATGGAGCATAAAGAAAGACAAAGAGGAATGGAAAATAGAAGAACCTACTATACAAAAGAAAAATCATACAATTGTATGAAAGAGAAGCATGCAATTAGGGTTGGAATGACCTTATGATAAAACTACAACATTGTAAAGTGATCATTGGAAAAGGTTAAAAATCATACAAGATGGTTCATAGTGCTCAATAAAGTTACATTTTTTTGTTATTGCATTGTTGAGGGTGGATTGAATGAAGGGCAAAGAAATTATGTAGTCAATTGACATAAGAAAACTATATAAGATCCTGGGCATTTTAGGAAATTCGTGTAATTATATAATTGGAGGAAGAATTGTATAATTGTATGATTTTAGGTGTTGTTGAGCAAACACTACATTGTACGATTATAGGAAATCCTATGATTAACAAGTTATTTTCTGATTGATTGGATCGCACAATCACTTGGATTTTACGATTGCAACTAGATGGTATGACTTGCTAGATTGTATGATTTGATGGAGTGAACAGTTTTCTAGTTGTACAATTGCTACCTATGTTGAACGATTTTTGGATTGTAGGAATTATTGGGGTGAATGGCAACCTAGTTGTATGATTGTTACCTAGGTTGTATGGCTACTAGGATTGTACGATTGCTACCTCTATCATACTATTGTCAAGCTATTGTATGATTTCCAAGTTCAACAATTGGAAAACCTATTGTACGATTAATGTATTGAATGATTTGTTGAACTAAATTATTATCCCTTTGCTTGTATGATTGTGGTTTGAATAACTAGAATGAACAATTTTAGTTGCCATTGGAGTCTTCTTGGGAGTTGTTGAGTTGTTATTACATCATATGGTATAAGAGATAAAATATCTCTGAGGAGTGGGTAGTGATACAAGCCTACGAAAAAATGGCACAAAAATAAATAGGAAGACCATGAGGACCTCGACTTATAAAAATAGCTAGAATGAGGGGCATCGCTTAATTAGATGCACTTGTAACTTTCCAAGGAGGGACATCCAGGTTGAATATGTAAGCAAAAATAAAGAGGAGGAAATGAAAGTTTATAATGAAGAACACGAAGGAGAAATTAGTACTTCTCAAAGTAATTCCATTCTAAACACTTGATAAAAAGATAAATCATTAATATGGCAAGGTGAATTTGGTAGAGGAAGGAGATGTGGTTTTGTTGGAAAGTGCTATAGATGTTTTGAAGGAGACTAGGTATTTGAATATCCTTAAGCAAAACAGATTGGTAGGCATGGAAGGGAAGCTCATAATCAAGTTGTACAAGCAAATAAAAATTGTATTGCTTCATCAAAGCACATGGAATAATTGGAACAAGGTGAATTTCTTATGGTAGATAGGGTGTTACTAAAACCAACAAAAAAGGTGCATGAACCTGAGCAAAGAAAAATTTATTTAGGATAATTTACAAGTCATGGGGAATATGTTGATTTTAGATAGTGGAAGCACAGATAATTTGGTGTCAACAAATATGGTGGAGAAACTTGGGTTGAAGAGAATTGAACATCCAAATCCATATAAGGTATCATGGTTGCAAAAGGGACATAAAATTTTAGTAACAAAACAATGTATGGTAGACCTCCAAATTGGCTCTTATAAGGATGTGGTTCTATGTGACATCATGTTGATGGATGCATGTCATGTCTTATTGGGTAGACCATGGTAGTTTGATAAAAATATGATGGTAGGGAGAACACCTACACCATTGAGAATGATGACAAGAGGTACACATTAAGTCCATTGAAGGACATGGAGAAAGAAGTAGATATTAGACCTAGAGTGTGCCAAGGTATAGAAAAGCAATCCTTGAAGGAAAAGAAGAAGAAGAAATCATATTTTGCTTTCATTGTTGAACCCATGGAAAATGGGATAGTAGAAAAGATGAATGAAATCTCACATAGTGTGAAGGACTTGTTGGGATAATATGGTTCAAATGATGGGTTGACTTTGATAAGGAGTGTTGATCACCACATATATTTTAGTTTTGGATCAATATTGAATGATAAGCCAATAAAAATGGATAATGAGAAGGAAATAATAGAGGAAAGCAAAATATAGGCATAGGAAAGGGCCAGAAAATCCATGTCACCAATAGTAATGGTTATGAGACCAATTTGAAAGGAGAAGAGCGAATTTTGAAAGAGGTTGTAAAAAAGTAGAATAAAATGTGGACACAAGTAAGAGGCTAGTGTGATAGAGGTCGATGGTCCAAGTCACCAATAGTAGTGATGACAAAGAAGACAATGCAACAACTCCTATGACACATAAGGAGAAAGAGGAAGAGAGATGAAGTGGTAAAGAGATAGTAGAATATGACTCTCATCAGATAATTTTTGGCCATGACAAAGGCCATGTTGTTAGAGTTGATAGTGCCAATGGTACTTTAGAGTGTGGTGAAGGACATTGTGTTGATGACCAACAACAAAGTGTGGATGAAGAGTTTGAATACTTTGAAAAGCACATAAGAGGTATTGGCTCTATGTTGATGAGAAGAATGGGATACAATGGTGAAGGATGGGAAGATGTGGGTAATGTGTGAAAATACCCATAATACCAGAGATAAGGCCAAATAATGAAGGCCTTGGGTATACAGGTTTGGTAGGAAATAACATGATAAAATTTGTGAAAGGAGAGAGTAGTACAGGGAATGAAGGTTTGAGAATGGGTTGTTGCAGTTAGTATGAAATATCCAAACATGTAGTAACTAGGTGTTGGAACCTACATCCTTATGGGAGTTATGGAGGATGAAATCACTCCACGTACAAGTGTTAGCACCAAGAGGAAGTCACCAACAAAGTGCATGTTCATTGCAGTTGGATGGACGTGCCACAATGAAATTAGGTGAAACAAATACTACGTGCATTCTATAAAAAATATTTTGATCCTTAGAGGAAGGCCAAGATAGGACAATGAAGTTGGTCTTGTGTAAATAGTTAAGATAGAGTGATAATAGTTTGGAAGCACACTTTATGATCTGGAGCTCATGAAATATTTTTGTTACCCGATAAGTATGATGTAGAGCATCCTATCGACCTAGCACTACAGAAGTTTAACCATCATGAATATGGAAGGCCAACTGTTGGATCTTTATGTAACTACTTGAAAAATATAAGTTGTGTATTTTTCTCTAAGGGATGGGTTGTATCCAAAGTAAAGAAGGGAAGAGAACTAATTTTAAAATAGACTTTCTACCTTGTATTTGTGATAAATAAAAATGAATAAAATCTTTTCCAAATTAAATTTGAGTCACCTTAGTGAATGTTGAATTTTTATTCTTTGCAAACCAGGTGCATTAGTGGTTGACATGTGTAGTTGCAGGAAAGAACAACAAGCATAAAAAAATAACTCAAGGAGAACTAAGGTATTGATGTCATAGATATGAGGGATGTTGCTAACACGAAATCTAGAGGAGAACCATAAAATTCTAAGCTAGATAAAATAGCCATTCATGATTAAGCTTTGAATTATATGATTTACAATCATTTGAGAAGAATATTGATGCGAGGATATGAGGTGTTTGATTAAGGAGGTTGTTAAAACTATATTTTCCAAGGAGGCATCATGCAAGAAAATATATAATAGCATTATTGTATGATTGAGTAATCCATATGAAGAATTTTTGCCCATTTAATTCATCATAAATTCAAACTCTTGAATTTTTTAAATTCATACAATTGAACAATTCATTCAAATCATACAAGTAGGTTTAGAACCGTACAAGCATATTAGAATTATACAAGGCAAGTTGAGAACAAAAAAATATTGGATGTGTAGAATGATAGGAAGAGTTGTAACTTAAGCTAATTGAATGATTACAAGGATCATAAATCATATGAAAGGAACATCATACAATTGTATGAAAGAGAAACATGCAATTAGGGTTGAAACAACCTTATGAAAAATTGTAGCATTGTAAAGTGCTTATTGGTAAAGGTCAAAAATCATACAAGATGGCCCATAGTGCTCAACAAAGTTGCAATTTTTTGTTATTGCATCACTGATACTGGATTGAACTAAGGGTAAAGAAATCATGTAGTCAATTGGCATAAGAAAACCATATAAGATCCTAGATATTTTAGGTGATTCATACAATTATACGATTGGATAAAGAATCATATAATTATACGATTAGAGGTGTTGTTGAACAAACACTTCATTGTATGATTATAGGAAATTGTATGGTTGCAGGGTATTGTATGATTAACAAGTTATTGTACGATTGCTTGGATAGTATAATTTACTTGATCATACAGTTTCCTGATAGTACGATTGTAGCTATATGGTATGACTTGCTAGATTGTATAATTTCGTGGAGTGAACAATTGCCTAGTTATACAATTGCTACCTACCTTGAACGGTTGTTGAATTATCATTTTATTTTTCTTATATATTTTTCATGGACTTTACAAACATATACAATAATTTCCTTCTATCCCAACTCCCACTTACATGCTTCTTGAGCACAATTGCTTCCAAAATAATGAAATATTTTATTTTAAATTTTAATTAGATCCTCTGTCTTTATTCATGGAATGTTCTCTTCTTTCTTTACAAAGATTAATTGTAGTGAGCAATTGCTTCCAAAATAATCAAAGATTTTGTTCTAAATTTTAATTAGATCCTCTTGTTTTTCTTCATGAAATGTTATCTTCTTTCTTTACAAAGATTATTTGTACTCTTTTTATCTAATATTCCTTGTCATTTGTATTTAAGCTTAATATTCATTTTTTTTTTAAATATTCACTATCATACTATCCACTATGGATTTTATTAGATTTTATGTGTTCAAGATGTAACATTCTTTGTTTACTTTCAATAAAAGCATTTATATTCACTTTGCTGTTGTATTTTCCTTTTCTTTAAATCACCATAATATTTTTTAATTTCATTCTTAAAACATTATCCAAAAAATATTATAGTTATTATTATTTTTTGTTTGGTCTCCACACATTTGAAACTTGATTAATATCAGTTTATTCTTATACTTAATTGTATAATTAATAAGAAAGAAAAGTAAAAAATAGAAGATTCTAGAAATTTAATTTTAATCCCAACATACAATATATTTTTTTATAGTATTTATGTTATAAAGCATTCAATTACACTATTTTCTTCTATAATTTGACAAATGACCATCCACTACTATTTGATACATTTTCTTTATGTTATAAAAGTATTCAATCACACTATTTTCTTCTATAATTTGACAAATGACCATCCACTACTATTTAATACATTATCTTTATCCAAAATTTTATATTAAAAGAATCTCTTCCCTCTATAGCATAGAATTTTTTATTAAAATAATATTATTCAATTAAAATTTTTGAAAATATTTTTTAAAAAACATAAATTTTTAATAGATGATTTTTTTTTTTTTGATGAAAAAGCCATTATATTAATAAAATAATGTTTAATCATACGAAAAAGGGTGGGTGGGATTATATTAATAGATGATTTTATAAATTTTTAAATTAAATATTAAAAAAAATAAAATAACAAACTCTTATTTTTTATTTTTTGATGAGGAACCTTTTATATACAACATATACGCAACATGTGAGGGGAGAGATTTGAACCTGGATCTCTCGATAACTAGATAACAAACTCTTATTTTATTCTATATTCACTTAAATCTATAAAAATCACTTCTTAACGTAAAAATATATATAATTGTTTTTAATTATTATAATTAATCAAATGAAACTTAATCTTATAAAACTTCTTATTCATTATTTGCAAACAAATACATTAACAGGTTATAAATATATATCAAAAACATGTTAATGCAATCCATTTATTTATTTATTTTTAGTTAGTATGATAAATCCTTACAATCAAGAAATAAGGTTGAGCTGTCTCCTTTCAAAGGATGACCCTTTTAAAGTCGCCGGCTATACTTATCAGTAGGGAATTTAACTCACAACCACCACACACCCACCCCTCACACACTTGTCCACACAACTGTTTGTACCTTAGACCTCCTGAAAAAAACCAAAACCTAAAACATTATGTTGTCTCAAAAAATGCAATCTATTTTATTTTCAATATATCTCAACATATGTTAATATATATATATTCACAAACATCCTTCGTTCCAGCCTCCGATGCCATCTTCATTTTCATGATCCTCCTGCAACATCACAAACCACTATTATTCCCCTTTACATTTATATAATATCCCTGGCTAAAATATAGGAAGGAAATAGTCTGAGACAAGTAAAGAAGGGAGAGAGTTACACCATGGGGATAAATGTGAGACCCACTTTGATGTACCCACAGTATGTATTATCCTGAAGAACAACGTTATAAGGGCTAGGGTGTACGCTCCCTGCCATGAACACACCCTCCAGTGATATGCTGTCCAAGTTAATAAATCAAAGTTATCACCATACTATATTAAGATTGAGATATAGAAGAAAAATCATAACATTCTACACTCACTGTGCTTTTCCAACGAAGTCATCAGCACTATGTTTGTCCTTATCCATTATTTTGAGTGTCAGATCAGAAGTCCCTTCTGATATATTGAACACAAAGGTCTCATTCCATTCAGGATTGCTGCCTTCACCTAAGCATCCCATTCAATATCCATTTGTTAAAATATATACCTTCAAATATGTATATGATAAAAGTATCGAAAAAAGAGAAAGAAATTTATAAACTGACGGTTTGCAACGCGGCTCTTCTGCTGCTGCATTCGGCATTTTAGAAGGACATAAGGATCCATGTCACCTGCATCCACCAACCCATAAAGATTTCATTGATCAAATCGAAATCTAAAATGTAGAAAATCAAACAAATACTGATGATGATGATGAGGTGAATTCGACTTACGCAGAGTATCAGCATTGTGGAGGCCGTGGGCATTGACCAGAAGCACCTGCAGAGTTCCCCGCGGCATGTCGATCACTATTTGCAATTCTTTCTCTTTTCCTTTCCAGTATACGGGAATCTGAAACACTCAAAGAGACTTGAAAGTTCACCTCTTTCTTGTCACTCTATCAAAGTTTCCTGAATTCTCTACTTAATATAACACTAAAAATCTTGAATCTTAACCTCTTTAAAACAATCTCTTACGTAATTTTTTATCCTTTACTTCATATTAGAATCTAAAACACTCAAAAAGACTTAAATCTTAACGAAACGAAGATCTTAAACAGTTCTTTACTTTATATAAGAATCTAAAACATTCACCAAAAAAAAAAAACAACTTTAATCTCAACTTCCTCGAAACGAACATCTTACCTGTCACTCTACCGAGACTTCACAAAACCTTTACTTCTCCTCAGGATATGTTGATGATGGAAAGAGCTGAGGACGGACGGGAATATAACGGGATCCCACCCAATTCGCGTGCCTCCCTCCCTGTCTCTGACCATTCTTTTGTCCTAATTTCCATTTGGGTATTTTGACATCAAAACACAGTTTGTCGGTTATGCTAGGTTGAAATGCGCAAAGGCATACCGAACCAGTCTAATTTAATGGCATTATCATGTGACCAAATGCTCAAATGCAAGAGTATCACAGGACCAAAGGGAACAAGAAAAACCATTAGGCGGTTAGCAGTCATACGAACTTTAAGACAATAGAATGTTCATAAATTAAATTATTTTATTAAAATTTTATAGAGTATATTTTTTTATGATGTATATTTTTATGTTGGAATTTCAATTCATGTTTTTTTTTTAATATTAACAGACATCCACTCCTCACACAATTACCCACATATAAACATTACCCACATATAAACACATATATACTACTGTTTGAAATAATATTATAATTTTTTTTTTTTTTAAGATTTGGTTAGTGTGGGAAACCCATATAATCTCAATCGTGATTCCTTGTAAAGTCGAGAGTTATGAGACATCCAATCCCTCACCCTCTCTATGCCCAATTTAATAAAATATAATTGTATTATTAAATTATGATTGCAATTTTTTTAAATAATAATAAATAAAATATTATTATATTTTTAATATTTAAAATATAAATGAATTTCAAAATTTTTATGTAAAAAAATATTCTAATAAAGAATTAACAAAATACATTTTTACAAACCAAAAAAAGAGGCGGATAAACAAGTCACATGGTTAACGCCATCAACAAATAAAACCATCCCCATCTAAAATAGAACGGGAACCCAAGCGAATAATTTACAGATTACAGAATGGATGGACAACAAAATAAACTGATTATAAAATGATGAGGCTTCGCCAACCTTGATTCCCACCCAAAGACTTCCTCCCTTGTCCAGAAGTGTCGAGAACATAAATCTAGCCATAAAAGTTTAAATTGTCCCAGACATCAAGTCGAGGAGTTGGGGGAGAGGAATAGTCACGTAGCCATGAAAATCAATGTAAGCACCTTGAGCTGGGATATGAGTGTAGTTTGGGAGCGAGCGACACTACTGTCTAGACTTGGACCTACTACGAGGAGTATCCTGAATTACTGAGCATGGTGTATTCCCCCACTGATCAATAAGCTCTTGAAGATGACTGAGCTCCATGGCCACCTTATTGTCTTGAACTATAATATGAAAATACAAAGATGAAATAATATTAGACTTCTCAAAAGCAAAGATGTCCAAAAAGGAAGAAAACTTACCAAAGATATAGTCATTTCTAGCTCTCCGTATACTGAACATGGTCGCCATACAAAACAAGTGTCACACTAAAAAAAATAATAGCCGGTTATGGTAGGGGGGCTCCTAAAATGATATGCTTCCACTCAAACATGTCAAAGGAATAGGGTCTAAAAAAGGAAAAAAGCCACTCCCAAAGGGAATGAGCATGAGCACAAACCCAAAAAATATGGACAAAGTCTTCATATTGAACACAATATTAGCATATATTATTACATTATGTTATGTTAGTAGATGTTAGTAGTACATACTCCGCCTACACTAGGTGGTTAGGGAAGTTAGTGGTTATGGTGGTTATGGTGCAATATTATGTATTATATATTTGGCCTCATTTTCAATACAAAGTAAATGCTTATTCTAATCCTATATGGTATTAGAGCACACGACATTCTACATGATTTTGAGGTAAGGATCTAGTTCTTTGTATATTTTTTTGAGGCAACAGCTAGTTCTTGGGAACAAATGAATGAGATATGGCATAAATCCTAGAGAGAGACCCCTGGACAATCCAAACTGACAAGCGATCAAATCAGGGCACAAATACCAAAGTGGGACTTTTGGATATCACACAAATTGATGGTAACATCTTATGTGGAGGACACGTGGATTGAGGTATTGAACACATGATAGAAATCTGATATGGATCGAATGCTGGTTAATGTGGACTAGACACATGGCAAATATCTTATATGGATCGAACACTATGTGACGTGGACTCAACGCTGATCTAGAGAATATTGTGTCGAACGATGATGTGGAATCGATGTTGACATGGCAAACACATGATAGACAAACCATGTTCCACTTGGACTGACACTAGATGATAGTGGACCCCTCCCACTGCTCCACATGGATGGCAGCAAAAGGAGTCTGAATCATCGATTGCTCGAAGGCAATCAACGATTAATGTAACCATTTTTACTATTAAAGTCCTAAATTTGCACCTGCCTCTTGCATGTGGGACTAATGTTCCAAGATATGATTTTTCTTCCTTTTTTTGATGGAGACAGAAACAAGAACCCGGTGCCTTTTTTTTAGCTCCCATATGGAGTGGTATCCAAGACAATTGGTAGGTAGGTGCTAAGATAGTGCACAACAAGAGGTCGGGGGTTCAAACCCTACACACACAAATAAAGTTTTTTTTCAAAAAAGTCTTTTATGACCATTTCTTGTCAAAGGAAAGAAATAGAAAGTCATCATATTCTCTTATTGTCGAGAGTGCTAGCCTGAATGGTCACTTTGGCTAGTGCAGGGTGCTACGTTACAGGAGATCGAGGATTCAAACCCTACACAATGCAATTCAAAAGCAATTTTTTTTGCTCAAGGAAGAGCAAAAGACTAAAATAATTAAAAGGTATTTTTTAATACTTTGCAAATTCATTTTTTTGCAACCCAAGGAGCATCAATTTTTGTAAAATACAATGACAACTAGTGCATTTTGTTTCCACAAGGAGGGATACAAAACAAGAATTGCACATTGTTTATTTTGCAAACTAAAAGGGTTCTCAAAATTCCTTCAAAACTTGTTTATTTTACAAACAAAATGGGGACAAGACAATATTTGTTTTTGCAAAATTATAACACAAGGGGTGGGGAATTATGAATATCAATTTTTTGCAAACACAAAATAAAATTTCTTGCAAAAATTATTGTAAATATGTGCATTTTCGATTGCATTTGACACCTTAAAATTGGCATTGTAGAATAGGTGCATTTTTGGTGGAATTCGAAACCTATGTTTTAAAATTTGTGGGCACTTTTGATTTTATTCTGCATTTAATTTCCTATTTTTTTGCACTTACATCATAAGTTAAAATTCAAAGCACATAAGACCCCAAATTTTAAACCTTTTTGTGCAATTTATTACACAATAGTATTCGATATATACAATACCTCTGGTCCATATTTACAGGTGAAGCTATCGTGCTTGGACTACTATATCCAATACCTAAAATAGCTGCAACAATAACTTCTAAGCTATTTTTCTCTATAAATTTTCAAGGATAAATAAGGAAATCCAAATTTATTTTGATATTCACTCCATCCAATACCCCAATTCATTCTTATTGCTTGGATTAACTTTCTTCAACTAATCATCCTTTTTCAAAAGGGTCTTTGGGAAGGTGCCATCAATTTGAGTGAATTCTCTTTCAATACTCATTTATGGTATATCGAAAAAGATACCATTTAGATGATATAAGGAACCTTCATAATTGGTACTATACACAAATATCTTTCAGATACATAGTTGCTTAAAGGTTCCAATTTTGCTCCATGGAAAACCAAAATGAGAGACATTCTAAAGGTTGAAGATTTATAGGATGTAGTGACTGGAACTACAAAATATCCTACAATAGTAGGTACAGATCAAGAAGCATATGATAAAAAGGATAGAAGGTCCCTCATGCTTATCATGCTTGCTACTACTGATGAAATACAACCTCACGTTTGTGATCCTAAAATTGGTAAAGATGATTGGGATGCATTAGTTACCATATATGAAAGGAAGAATCAATCCACCATTTTTAACCTTCAATATCAACTTCATACTCTTAGTATGAAGTCTGGTGAATTAGTAGAATTGTTCCTATGTAGAGTGGCAGAATTGAAATCCACGTTGAATGCTTTGGGATATGTAATAGAGGATAAGCTCTTGACTTCAGTCATTTTGAGAGCTTTGTCATATTTCTACAAGGTGTTTATCACATACCTTTTAAGTGTCCATGAGACAAGTTACTTTTGTGGAGTTGATAAATTTACTTCAAACTGATGAGGCAAATCAACTTCAAAGAGATGAAGTGACAGATAATTCACTTTACTCAAAATAGGGGTCAAGAAAACAGGGTAACTTTTATAAGGGAGGATCTTCTTCCAAAGGTTCCAAAGGCAAGCAACCTCAATAGGAACAAAAGAAGTATTGCAAAATTTGTGATATGGACAACCATGACACCAACAGGTGTTGGTTCAAAAATAAACAACCACATGACCAAGGTCAAAATAAAAAGGATAAGTACAAACCACAAAATAAGAATAATAAACCAAAGGGACATGTTGCTTATGAGGAATCAAACTTAGATTCTGAGAGGGCACACAAGGTGCTCATGTGTGGTATATTGATTTCAGAGCCAGTAAACACATGATCGGTGATAAATCATGGTTTGAGACATTTGAGGCTAAGGAAGGTAAAACAGTTACCATTGTTGATGATAAGACCTATCGATTTTAGGGTGAAAGAAATGTTTTTGTCACTCTTACATATGGAATATGCCATATTGAGAAAGTTATTTATGTTCTAGGATTGACAAACAATTTATTGTCAGTACCTCAAATCTTGGATAAAAATATGGTGGTTGATTTCAAAGTTGAGGATGGAAAGAAGCATTGCTTCATCACAAGGAAGGGAAAACATGTAGCCATAACTTACTACAAGCATGGATTAATTACTTTAGATGCCATTTGTACACCTCATGTTGGCATGGAGGTGAACACAAAAGAGGTCACTTCTTTTTGGCACAAAATATATTGTCATCTAAGTTTAGGATATTTACTTGAGTTAAGTAAATATGAAATGGTAAAAGATCTTCCCAACCTTTCATCCACTTTGATCGTTTTCTTGGATTACTTAGAAGAGAACCAACATCGAGTGCCTTTTGATTTGAGCTCCTCATGAGCCAACATACTGTTGGAGTTGTTAGACATTGATCTGTATGGTCCTATGCCAAATAGTTATGGAGGAAAGAGGTATTTTCAATTGTTTGTTGATGACTACTCATGAAATATGTGGGTTTTATTTATACCATTGAAGTTAGAGGTATTTCTATATTTTTAGTAGTTCAATAAAAGTGTTGAGAAGGGAGCAAGATGTTCTATTAAGACCCTTCACTTAGATCAAGGGAGGAGTATACCTCAAACAAATTTTCCATATTTCTTAGTGCACATGGGATTAAATGATAACTTACAACATCCTATACTCCATGACAAAATGGAAGTACTGAGAGGAGGAATCGTCCTAGCGTGGAAATGATTCATTGTATTCTTATAGGGGCACATATTGAGCAACAGTATTGGGTAGAAGTTGTCAATACAAAAACATACCTCCCGAATAGAGCACCCACAAAATATCTTAAGGGAATGACTCCACAAGAATAGTGGAGTGGTAGAAAACCCTCTATTTCTCATCTAAGTATTTTTGGGTGTAAGGCATTCATGCACATTCCAAAATAAAAGATAAATAAGTTAGATGAGAAATCCTTGCAATGTATTTTTCTTAGTTATGATGAGTATTCCAAGGGATGTCATTCAATAGATCCTAAAACCAAGAAAACTCACATCAGTAGAGATGTGGTATTTGATGAAGCTTTCATACTAGATAACACATCTACAACTATATACATGGATGATGAGGAGCCTAAGAAAGAGACTCCTCCCCCACAAAAATATTCCCAAATGGTATACCAGCACAATGAGAGATTCAAAAGTGACTACACCTATAGATATAACTTTAGATCTACCTCGTACATGAATTATGACTCATCAAATGAGAGTAGAAGCATCAACTTTAGAGGTTGACGATCTTTGCCAATACTTTGAAGAACTTTCTATAGATGCAGAGGAAGATAGAGAAGAAGATATGGATGTGGATGATTATAGGGTTTTATATCTTCATTGGATGAGCATGAACCTACCATAGCCCAATATGAACTTAGTGAGCCTTAATGGAAGGCATCTATGGATGCAGGACATATATCTCTCATAAAAAATGAGACTTGGAAGCTAGTTGATCTGCCTTCTGTAAAGAAACCCATTGGTTGTAAATGGGTATACAAAGTGAAGTATAATGTGGATGGAACTATAGATAAGCATAAGGTCCACCTTGTTGCAAAGTGCTATGCACAGAAAGAAGACATTGACTATGAAGAGAATTTTGCACCTACTTCTAGAATGACTATCATTCATGTACTTTGTTCTATGGTAGCTCAGTTTGGATGGAAGCTACATCAAATGGATGTAAAAAATATATTCTTAAATTGTGATATCAAGGAAGAAGTATATATAACTCAGCCAGAAGGATTTATGGTTGAAGGCCAAGAGCAAAAAGTTTACAAATTGGTTAAATCCTTGTATGGGTTAAAACAAGCTCCACAATCTTGGTACATAAAAATTGAAAATGACCTATTGCAGCATGGTTTCAAGATAAGTCCTTTGGATGCTAATATCTATATTAATAAAAATGGTTATGAAATAGTGATTTTAGTACTCTATGTTGATGATCTGATTATCACTGGAAGTTCAAATAAATTGATAGATGCAATAAAAGGTGACTTAAAAAAGTCATTTGAGATGACAAATCTAGGACTTCCTTATTATTGTCTTAATTTGGAAGTGGCACAGAAGAAGAATCACATCAGAGTGATACAAAATAAATATTCCAAGACATTTATTGAGAAATATCGCATGATTGATTGTAAGCCTAAAGCAATTCCAATGGAAACATGGCTACAATTATTGCGATATGATACTTCTCCACAGGTAGATGGTACTTTCTATTGCTAGTTGATTGAGAGTCTTATATATCTTACCAACACCAGTCCAAACATCATTTTTACTATGATTTATCTTTCATGGTTCATGTAGGAACCTAAGGTTAGTAATTGGAAATCAGTGATATGAGTTATTCATTATGTCTGTGTCAGTACAGAATATGTCCTGGAATACAAGAATAATGATAACTTCTTATTGCAAGGTTACAAGAACTCTAATTATTCTAGGTCAATTGATGATAGGAAATAAATTTTTGGATACATGTTTCATCTTGGTTCTAGTATTTTCTCTTGGCATAGTAAAACTTAACAGGTGGTTGCTTTATCATCTACAGAGGCATAATATCACTCAGCACATGGATCAATTTGTGAGGTGATATGGTTACATCGCATTCTTTCAAGTATGGGTATTCCCAAGAAACTTCAAATCCACTTCTTTTCTGACAACCAAGGTGTTTTTAAGCTTATCAAGAATCTAGTATTTTATGAATGCACCAAAAACATTGATACTCAATGTAATTTTATTCGATATGAAGTTCCAAAACACAAGATACAGCTCCAGTACATTCCCACCGATGAACAGGTTGCAGATATTTTCACTAAGGCACTTGCACGTGTCAAATTTGAGTTTTTTCGCAAAACTCTTTGTATTTCAAAATAATGTAATAAAGGGGTATGTTAGCGTATATTATTACATTATGTTATGTTAGTAGATTTTAGTAGAACATACTATGCCTACACTAGGTGGTTAGGGAAGTTAGTGGTTATGGTGCAATATTATGTATTATATATTTGAACTCATTTTCAATACGATTCTACTCCTATAGATGGAAAGGGCAAGAAGGATTGAGGATGCCTAAATGTTGTAGACACTCCACAATAGGAATCCCTTGGTGCAAAAGACTCCTTGAAGTCTTGTTGCTTGATGACCACCTTAGACTTGAAGTTGCTCCAAGACTTGCAGACAACACACAAAAACAAGTTAGAAGCATCAATTGGGCCTTTCAAGATTAGGCCTAAATCCAAGGAAATTCTAACACAAAACATAAAAAAACTTAATTAAATGTTACACGAGCATATAGAAAGGCTAAAAAACCTTGCCAACAAACTTTCTTTATGTAGCAGAATTTTGGCAAAGTTTTGGATTATGATTTCTAATCCCTATGCAATGAAGAAAAAGAGGGGGTATTTATAGATATTTGGTAATAGAGAGGGGGTGGGTATTAGGTAGTGACTTGGAATGGTAGCTAGGTCACAAGGGGAGAGGACATGGAAAATATAGAAAATTCTCCTTAGCATAATGTGTATAATCCTCATTAATATCCTTAGGTGATGAGAATCCTCACCCACCCAAGGGCCACAAATGGTCTTGGGGATATGGTGAGCCTAGGGGTATGTCGAGGATATTTAAATTCACAATAAGGGGTGACGTGGAGGGAGAAGGACTTGGAAATTAAATGGATGCATAGGGATGTGGATACCTAGGATAAGGTGGAGGAATTTTAAATTCCTAAAAGGGACATGGCGGATGTGAAAGTACTTAAATTTAAGTATTTATGAGGGGCTTCTTTTTGGTAGGTAAAAAAAAATATTTACTGATCGGGTTGAAGGGACCCGTCCCTATTACATAGGGCATAAACAGTGCCAATATTACAAAAATAAACTAGTTCTGAACACAAAGTCTAAGGGTCCAACCCTTCCATCCAAAGAAAAAAAAAATAGTCAACCAGTATAGAGCTAAACAAATGCTATTACAGTCAAAGGCAGTCCACCTACCTAAAACTACCTTCCCATGGCTACTGGAATACCTCTTTCCCATATTGGTGATTGAGTATGACAAGGAGCTCCTAAAATTTGTTTATAGCATTGAAAAACAATCTACACATGAGAAGAGGGTCAGTCAATACCATGTGGAATAGTGTCACTGAGCAATCCACACAAATGGTCATACTGGTGAAACATCGAGAAGTGATGGAGAGAAGTGAGTTATCGATGATAATTGTGTTAAGAGAACACATTTTTGGCATTGAAGGAATGCCATTGTGGCTTCTAGAGATGCCATTTGTGACATTCCTTAGATTTGTTCTAGTTTTGAAAAAAACACCTTAGGTGTTAATGAAACACCGTTGTGGTAGCTAGTGCTACTCTTTACAAATACACCTTGCATCATGATTGACTATCGTGCTGACTTCCTTGGGGAAGAAATCTTCCCAAATTATCAGGTTGGCTTGATTGATCGCTATGTTGACCAAGAGATTTGCCACCTTATTCACCTCTATGAAAATATGAAGGGTCATATTTTGAGGACGTTGTCGGAGGGAAGCCTAATAGTCTTGGATTATATTGTGGATGTTCCAACCCTTGTTGTTGTTGTTGTTGTTGATATGGTTAACCAAAATGAGTGAATCTCCCTCAAATATGATTAGATTGGCCTTGGGTTTGCTTACTTGAATACAACTCTAAAGATCCTGAGATTCTACATAGTTGTTAGTTTGAATCCCAATATTTTCATGAAGGCAAAATTGATGTTGTCCATATGGTGCTTGATGACTCCTCCAGCCCTTGTATCTCTTAGATTACCTTTGGAGGACCCGTAAAAATTGGCCTTGAGTCAACCAAGGGGAGGGGGAACCATTTGGTGTTAATCTAAGAACTGGGGGATTCTAAGGTCTAGAACACTCAATGGATATCCCTAGTCTCTTGATCATTGAGGACTCCCTTTCGCAATAAGGGGTGTCCATGCACAGGATTATGCTAGCATTTTCTAGAGCAAAATTCAAGGCTTTGTTGGAAACAACTTCAGGGTTCCTGTGCTTTTCATTGAAGTTACGATTGTTTTGCTCCAACCAATTTTTCCAGAACACATGGTGCAACAGGGCTTTCTAGAGAAACTTGAATCTAGGGTTTCTGAAGATGTTGGACCATTGGGTGACCAAGTCACAAACAGACTTGGACTAGGCCTAGATGACTTGGAACCTGCTAGTCAAGGAGGAAAAAACCTCAATGGTTAAGGATAAATCGATGAATAAGTGTTGAGTGGACTTCCAAGCCTAGGTGTAGAGGTAGTGTAGTGACCCTGGGATGCACGCACCACTCTTTTTATGCTACTTGAAATGTATTAAAAACCCAAAATGAAATGGAAGATAATGAAAAGCATATAACACAGAAATAACAAATATGGATCTCTTTATTTGTATTAAAATCCGATTACATGTCAGTCCCTCTTAAGGATATCCATTTCGATACAATAAGGTTACAAATAGGTAGAGAGTGCCTCTTTCTCGAAGAGGTGGTGCGCTTTCAAAAATATTCTTGATTTTGCACACATAAATGTATGAGGGCTTACATATGCCTCCTTCTCTAGGAATATTTCCTAGAGGGATCCTTTTTGCTCTCATATGCTATAGATTCCATCCGATGAACCTGTGGCCCTGTAAGCAATGAAACAACAACACACACTTAGATGTCTAGGAATACCTCCCCAGATGAGGTTGTTAGTACTGAATATAACAAATGAAAGCAAGTGCAAATTAGACTACTGTTATGAGTGTGAATGAATGAAATTATGTTATGCTAATGATATGCTAAAATAATGAATCTAATGTCTAAAAATATAAACTAAGCCTGCGGGCCACTATCCAAGAGAACGGTCGCTAAAGTGACTCTCGTCCTCTTTGCTCCAAAGCTATGGATCAAATCTTGTATCCGATGTTGAAATAATGGTTGCTATGCTCTCCAATCTGTCAAGGCTTCACCGTACATGTGATCTCCAAGGGAACTCTCCAAGTCTCGAAAGATATCCTCAATGATCTATCCTGATAAATTGTATGAATAAGATCTCTTATATAAAATATGTCTCTCTTCTCTTCCAATATTGATAAAAAGATAGATCCTTGGTGCTCTTAGGCTTGCACCTTTTATAGTGTGAAACCCTAGGTCTATGTCCAAGCCCTAAAAATGAATTTCTCATGCGTAGTGTTAGATAGAATGAGAATATTTTTTGTCTTTTCTATGTTTGGAGGCTAGTTAACTGAAATATAACTACCAACTTGAGTCTCCTATGCAAAATGGTTGTTAGCATGAGAATATTTTGTCCTTTGCCTATGTTTGGAGTCCAATTAACTAAATTATAAATGCAAACTCAAGTCTCCTATGTGAACTGGTCGTGAAAAGGAATGCAAAGTTACTCTTGCTCACCTTTATTACATGCAGACTGCCACTTTTGCCTGTTATTAGGCCTTTTTGTCAGCAAAAATTCTTGTAGGGTTTAGCTACTGCCATCTGCAGTGACTAAGATCTGGTCATTGTCATCTACAGTGGCTAAGGTCTGGTTGATCTAGTATTGAGCAGCTAGCATCTGGTCGCTCTTGGCTTGAGTGGCTAGGCTTGGATGGCTTGAAAAGGCCCCAAGTGAGTGGTGAGAACCACTGTTGATGCTTGTAAAGTCCAATATTATGTCATTTAACCTTATGAATGTGTTTATGTGAGTAGTGTTGAGTGAATATTTTGTCCTATAACAAAATGAACACGCAACTAGAGTCTCAGACAGAAAAACTCTTTCTTGCAAAGAAAATTTGTTATTTTTAATTTCTCCAAGGTTCTTGTGAACAAACATTCATATGCATATAACCAATTAAGACTTAATGCAAATAAATGAATGTATCCTAGAATAACTTAAATCCTGCAAGTAACTGTTAACAAGGGGCCTTTAATGATTCACAACAAACTTTGTAACCCTAATCTGTTAAAATAACCAACCGTGTAAAAAAAAGAAAGAAAAAAAATCCCTTTCTTCTTTTATGCTCTTGAAATTAATGAAACCCACCCGAAAATAAATTAGTAACCTCTTTTATCTTTTGGCTTAAAGAAATATTTCAAATGAGAAAATGCGTGGTATAAGCCACTTCATTTTAAGCTCCGTGCCTTTAACATGAGGTTCATTTTATCGTTAACTGGTTCATTTTATCTTTTATTTAACTGTTCTGCTATTTCTATGTTAGCTTTTGGAGTTAGTAAAATTGAAAACGTATTCTGGAATGCACCAGAATCCGAAATGCCAATCTTTGAATAAAAAATGTGAAAATAAAATTAGAACCTAAAACAGAAATATTCTTTATGAGAATCAGCTGGAAAAACTAAAACAGGACGTTAATTTGGTTAGCAATCTCCTCCCTGCAAAACCCCAAGTTATGAGATGAAGCTCTAAAACAACCTGACCTAACAGACCTGCAATAAAACACAGTCGAATCAGATCAGATGCAAGACTCTAAGGAAATAAATAATTGCAACATTCTATCATTCACCTATCGTAACCCACATTATGGTGTAAACGAATAGATACAAGAAAGAATAATGCAAGGGAAAGATCTACAGAAATAACAGTAGTCTTAGCCTTCAATCTCCTTTTGGTTTCACACACAAAAGTTACTCTTGCCAAATAAACTCCTTTTTATTCACAAAAATAATGCTTTTCTTCTTACAATTTCCAGCCCCTGTATCTACATTCACTTCTGCTTTTAAACTTTCTGTTGCGGCTCTTGGTTTCACTCTGTGACGCTTCGTTTCATTTCCCAGATCGCTTCATTTCATTTTCCCGCTTCTTTGCTATTTTGACCTTTTGCTCGAGCCTAAAACGTTTGGTCTTCTCTGCTAACTGTAACTGTCGATCTGAAGCGTTATCATGACCCTCATGCCTTTGTGCCACGTGTTCAGCGCTTTTCTGCACGTTCTGTAATGGCCCCATGTAAATCATGACGTTTTTATGCATGCAGCCTTGCTCCTTTGCTTTCATCGTGAAAACGTGACATGTCACGATATCGCGACATTTTCCTGCCAGTAGCCTTGCCAATGCAACCTGTCATGAAATCATGACGTTTTTCATCTTCGTACGCTTTGGCAACTTGTCATGAAATCGTGACGTTTTTCACTCGGTATGCCTTCGACGCAACCTTGTCGTGAAATCGTGACGCTTTTCTTCTGCCTTTGCTCACCTGTCGTGAAATCGCTATGCTTTTCTTTTGGGCCATCTCGTCGCAACCTATCGTGAAATCGCTACGCTTTTCTTTCGACCATTTGGCAACCTGTCATGAAATCTGCTACGCTTTTTCTTTGGATTGTCCGCATGTCAGGAAATCGTGACACTTTTTCTTTCGGCCATCATGTCGTGAAATCGTGACGCTTTTTCTTTGCTATCTTCTTGTGAAATCGTGACGTTTTTGTCTTGAAAATCGTGACACTTTTTCATTTTTGTCGGAATCGTGACCTTTTCTTTGTTCGGAATCGTGACACTTTTTTTGGAATGCGACATGTCACGATATCGTGACGCTTTTTCATTTCTTGCTGCGACGGAATGCGACATGTCGCGATATCGCGACACTTTTTCATTTTTGCCGGATGGAGCAACATGTCGCGATATCGCGACACTTTTTCATTTCGGCCGACGGAGCGACATGTCGCGATATCGCGACACTTTCACGCGACGAGGAGCGACATGTCGCGATATCGCGACAACTTTTCTCCTTAGTGAAATTTTTGCCTTTTTCTTTGATTTTCTTAGCATCTGGGTCACTGTTTTCTTCTTTGAAAGCATGCAAAAAGGTGGGCCCCCAATTTTGGGGTGTGTTGTGGATTAGCCACAACAAATGGCGACTTTGTTGTCAAATGCTCCAGAGCATTTTGGTGAGAACCCAACCTGAAATATACAAGCTTAGATACAGAGCGTCAAGCACATAAAAGATAAACAAATACCGACGGATCGAAGTACATGAAACATCGGAATCATTAGTATTAGCTCGGTGTGTGCTATTTGTTTTCATTCCATATCGCTTGAACTTGATCAACATTCCATTGTCGGTTTTACATGCATGCATATGTGAGACTGTGAATGATTTGTGTAACCTAATAAATATGCTTAGAGATTTTGCTTTTATAAATGCATAGACCTTCTAATATCATACACAAACATTCAAGATTATCAAACCCTCTTAGGATCAACCATATCTATAATGAATTGTTTTATTAGATCCCAAAGTTGGTTATGAGTCACTACTATCTTGAACCCATGTGTAAGTGAAAGTGAAATCAGAGCTTTGGGAAATCAGACTCCCAACCTAATCGAGATGAGAGTTTAACCCTATTCTTACTACTCTGATTTGGAATTCATTACCTCACTTTGAGCAAAATAATTTAACCAATTATGGAAGAAATGGTCATGCTAGTCTAACCCTTTGAACAGTCAGTGGTCTTGTTTTTTAGACAAGACATGCTGCCATGCATGGGCATACTTAACCCCATAATCCAAGATTTATCTTCATTTCTTTGGACCTTGGGGATGACTACCCATCCTTTGCAGAGGACAAGTAGTACGATCCTTCCAATCCAATATAAATATGAGATGGGAAAAATTAATTTTTACTTCTTGGATCTTGGGGATGACTACCCATCCTTGCTAGGGACATGTAGTACGATCCTTCCAATCCAAGCTTTAGATGAAAATGGAGAATATTAATTTTATTGCTTGGACCTTGGGGATGACTACCCATCCTTTCTAGAGGACAAGTAGTACGATCCTTCCAATCCAAGATTTATCATGAAATGAGACATAGGAGCTTTGGGGAATCAGATTCTCAACCTAGGCGAGATGAGAATTATGCCCTATCCTTACTACTCCATGTAGGTCAAATCAATGCTTTGGGGAGTTGGATCCTCAACCTAAGTTCGATGAGGACTTAACCCTATCCTTACTACTCTGATTTTAGGCTTTAAGCTTAATGGAAGTGGTAAAAACCACTGTTTTAAGGATCATGTTGCATAATAGGATAGACATGAAATACTTCTTTCGCCTGACCTTTTCTTCCAAGCAAGGTTTTGATCATTTTGCTCAAGATCCTTTTTAATGTGTATAAAATGTGCTTGGTTCTAGATATCTCGGGGCTCAGTTTCCAACCTTAGGATTTTTCTTATTTATGTTGTAGCATAACCCTAAGAGGATTTGACACACTTTAATGATTTGTATCTGAAATGCATATGCAACTAAGATGGCATGTATATGCAAAGTGAGATGTAATATGAATACATTGCCCTTTGAATTGCAGATAAAGTATTGTCATAATTTGTAAAACTGACTACTTCATGCATCACAAGCTTCAAACGATATTATTTAACTGTTTGTGTTACGTGCGGAGCTTTTACAACATAATTCCAATGTTTCATATTTTCCCGATCTTAGGCATGAGTTAACATTTCAAACTTTTATTCTTTTTTTTTTTTTTTTAAGAAAATAAAACATGTCAAATAAACACACCACCTAAACGTCAAACCTGCACACACAAAAGAAACAAAGCACGACATTAATACAAAACCTAAACATGTCAAACAAACACACAACTTAAATATCAAATCTGCACACACAAAAGAAACAAAGCATGGCATAATTACATATAATACAAAACCCAGCCGCTTCAAGCCTGGAAATAGTGTTTCAAGTGCAACCCATTGACAGGTAATGCCAAATCCTTTCCATCCAAGGTTTTTAGTCTAAAACTGTTTTCCCCTAGGACTTCTGAAATCTGGTAAGGACCCAACCATAAGTAGTCAAACTTATCATGATCCCCTTTCTTCTCATGTCTTTTATCCCATAACAACACTAGATCTGATATTTTAAAAGCCTTGGCTCTAGACTTTTTGTCGAACCATATTTTTACTACATCCTGGTGTTTACTGAAATGAAGCATAGCCTCATCCCTTTTTTCATCCAGATGCATTAATTGTGTTAGTCTAGACTCAAGTTTATCATCAGTTCCGAAATAATCTTTCATGAAATGCAGTGTTTGTAACTTGAGATTTGTAGGAAAAATGGGATCTTGTCCATAAACCAGATGGTAAGGAGATGTTCCTATTGATTCTTTGACTCTGATTCTGTCAGCCCAAAGAGCCAACTTAAGTTTGTTATGCCAATCTCTAGGATTTCTTTCCAACAATTTTTTTATGACGCATAACAAATTCTTGTTAGAAGATTCAGCCAATCCATTACCTTGCGGATAATAATTGGAAGAGAATTTTAAACTCACATCGTTGTCAAATGCCCAATTAGCAAATTCCAAAGAGGAAAAAGCTGAACCATTATCACTTACAATGGAGTTAGGCATTCCAAACCGAGTGACAATATTATCCTCTAAGAATTTAATAACAACCTCCGAAGTAGCATTCTTTGTGGGGATAGCTTCCGTCCACCTTGTGCAATAATCCGTAGTCGTTAAAATGTACTTGTGGGAATCGGATGAATTGGGACTGATAATCCCAACAAAATCCAGGCCCCATTGCGCAAAAGGTCTAGACTCAATTACGGATTGTAATGGCATGGAAGCACCCCTGTCTCTATTGGCTGCAGTTTGACATGTATGACATGACCTCACATGAGTATGGGCATCTTTGAACAGTCGAGGCCAATAATAACCGGCTCTAAGGATTTGATGGGTTGTGGCATTAGCGGACCCATGTCCTGTCCCATGTTTACCATGAAATTCCTCGAGTATTTGCACTGCCTCTTTTTGATCAACACAACGAAGGTAAATACCTTCATGGTTTTTCTTGTATAACGTGCCGGATCTAATTAGGAAATTAGCAGACTTCAAGCGCAAGGCTCTTCGTTGAGTAGAATTCAAATGCGGTGGACATTTACCATTTAGTAGAAAATACACCACATCCGCATACCACTCATCTTTGGTTATATCTGCGATTTCATAATGTTGACATGAAATTGCGAGATCCTTTTCTGCTATAGCCTTAACCAACCCTTGTCCCCGCACTATCTTCATGGATTGAATCTCAAGATCAAACTCTTGCAAAGTTGAAATCCACTTACCTCGTCTTTCACCTAATTCATTCTGTATAAACATGGCTTTGACTGCAGGATCCGGGACTATAGCAAACACCCTACTGTGGACTATATAATGCCTGAATTTTTTAACGGTCTTAACTAGAGCATACATTTGCTTGTCCAAGATGGAGTATCTCAGTTTCGCATCTTTGAGAGGACTACTCAGGAAGGCAATAGGATTTTCAATGTTGCCTTCACTCTTCTGAGTTAAAACACTCGCAAAGGAGTGATCTGAAGCAAATGTGTAAATATAGAAAGGCTTCGTATAATCGGGACTCACTAAAATCGGGGCTTTAGAAATCGCGTCCTTGATATTTTTGAAAGCATCTCTATTTTCATCTGTCCACTTGATCTGGACCTCTTTCTTTAACATGTCGTTCAAAGGCTTTGCTATTTCTGCAAAATCTGCAATAAATTTTCTGACGAAATTGATCTTCCCAAAAAATGATCTCAACCCCTTTTTGCTGTTGGGACAAGGAATCTGTTGTATGGCCTCTATTCTTTCAGGGTCAATGGAAATTCCATCCTTAGATATTACATGTCCCAATAATTTTCCTTCCGTTACCCCGAAAATGCACTTCTTTGGGTTGAGAGAAATGCCATGTTCCCTGCATCTTTGAAAGACTTTCTTTAGATCCCTGACGTGGTTTTCCCTGTTCTTAGAAAAGACAGGAATGTCATCTACATAGATAATAATGCACTTACCTATGAGCCCCTTAAAAGCAAAGTCCATAGCTCGTTGGAATGTGGCACCTGCGTTCAATAGTCCGAAAGGCATTCTCCTGTATGCAAAGGTGCCCCACTTTGTGGTGAAGGCAGTTTTCATCCTATCACTAGGATGGATAAGGACCTGATTATATCCCGAATAACCATCCAGGAATGACATCATCTCCGACCCATTTACCTTTTGAAGTATTTCATCAATGGTGGGTAAAGGGTAATTGTCCTTTTGTGAGGCTTTATTAAGATTTCTAAAATCGATACATAACCTTATTTCTCCACTCTTTTTCCTCACGGGGACCAGGTTAGCAACCCATGTGGAGTGCCTAACAGGAAAGATGATTTTAGCTTCTAACAGTCACTTTACCTCTTTCTCTATCAAGGGTTCTAATAATGGATTGACTGGCCTTTGTCTTTGCCTGAAGGGTTTGGAGTCTGGCTTCAAAGGAATCGTATGCGTTATGACATTCTGATCATAAGTTTTCAGCTCCTTATAACTCCAAGCTATGCAGTCTATGTATTCCTTTAATGTATTGGCAATGGAATCCTTCTCCTGTTTGGTACATGCTTTTGCTATGAATACTTCTCGAGGGTTTTCTGCACTTCCAATATTAACCAAGTCACAGGCTTCTCTGGGAGGTGGAACCTTTCTACCTTCTTTTGGTTGGTATCCGATATCGAAAGTTTTTTCTAATGAAGCCATCTCATTTGGCATCTTATTACATTTTCCAATAATTTTTTCTTCCAAATATGCCTCTTCTAGATCCCTCTCGTCTTCATCTATAACCTGCTTTTCAAATATACCAGAATTAGTGACAAAATGGAATATGTGCCTGTCACTATCAAACACTTGGAAATTCGTGACATTATCTGGTATCGAGGGACAAGGGACCAGTTCTATGGAGAATTTCTTGCATTTCTTATGGTCCACTGGTTTCAACATACTCGCAGCTACGGCTAGAGAGTCTGCCAGATGATTGCCTTTTCTAGAGATCAGAGATATGTTAAAAGCATCAAACTCATCTATTAAATCTCTAACCCTGGTTCGGTAAAGTCTGAGCCGCTTGTTCTTACATACGTATTGTCCCTTCACTTGTTTTACCACTAGTTCCGAATCACCAAGGACCTTGATACACTTAACTTTCTTTCGAAGGGCCAATTGAAGTCCGAGAATCAAGGCCTCATATTCTGCCATATTGTTGGTGGCAGGGAACTGTAGTCTATATGCAACGAACATAGGCTCTCTGTCTAAACATGACAATTCAATACCGGCTCCTGCCCCTTGTCTGGACCTGGATCCATCAAATCTTAAAGTCCAAATGTCCTGATGTCCTTCAGTAACGTTGCATCCAATCCTTTCATTTTGGGAATTTTTAGGTGTTTCTATGTCCAAACAATATGCTCCTAATTCAGCTTCAATGTATTGGATCTCATTAGGTTTGTTGTATTCTCGTGATCATCTCCTTGAGCCTAGGTTCACTATCAATCCGAATTTGGTTGGCCACTCCCCTCCAAGGCAACCACATATGTGAAGAATCTGTCACAATGTAACCGTTTAGGTTTTTACTCCAATCTCTTCCCAACACCATGCCATATTTGATAGGAATGTCGAGCACCAATATGTCTATGTGATGTTGAACCCTAGGTTCTGAATTGACTTGAATAAGAACATCACCCAATTCTCCCATTGCCTCCATGGTTGATCTATCCAGCTGCACCACCCTGCTTCTAGAAGGTTTTGGTGTAAGTCCCAATTTTTTACAGATTTCTAGGGGCATAATGGTAGCCGAGGCCCCTGAATCTATTAAGCAATTGTGCAGATTTTTACCCGCAATTCTAATGGTTATCAAAAAAGGAGGTATATCTCATTTTTCCTTTTTCAAAACCAATCGGGACTCAACACTTTTAGCTTCATGAACTTGGGCAGGTGGATCTAAACTTTTTGGTGGACTTACTTCTTGGCCTAATAATCGGGACATATCATACATTGAGACATTGGCCTTAGTTTTCTTCATGTCTTCTACCAAGTCATAAGTGGGTTTTTCTGAATTTGACATGTTTTGCACCATCTTAGACTTTTCCACCATGGATGGAGGAGAGGGATTGACATCTCCTTTGAAATCAGGAGGGAGTAATTGGTTGTTTGGAGGAGTAGAGGAAGTTTTGGGCTCCTTAGAACTCCTAGTGTAATATTTGTGATTTCCTTTCCCAAAACGTTTGTTGGCATGAACTTCCAATGTTTCTTCATCTTCGTTTCCAAAAAATTCCACATCCTCCTCTTCTTCACTTTCTTGGGAATGTATAACCTCAGTCAGTATAGACTCATGCTTCCCGTGGCCACAGTGCATGCAATCATTGTCACAAGGTCCTGATTCTCCAAAATCTTTCGAGACATCTGCCTGATTGGCTACGGGATTGGGTACTCGCCCATTATTCGGCTGCGTGTTGTATGTTCCTTTTCCTCTATGGTTATGAGGTCGGTTATGACCCATGGCTTGGTCAACCTTTTTATTGACATTTCCCACCGTAACCAAAACTTTGGCCAAGGTTTCCTTCATGTTTTCTATGGCGGATTCGGACCCTTGTGGTTGGGGCACGGTAATCCCGGGTCCAATTGTGTTTGCTGCATTAGCCACCTCTGGAATAGGTACAATGGCTTGGGTCTGGGCAGTTGGATTCCATCCTGGATTCACACTTTGAATCGGAGTGATTGTTGGATAAGTCGTTGGGCTTGGCATGCTAATCGGAGCAAACCCCGGCATGGTCAACAAATTACTGCCCATGCCGAACCCATGCAAACCCATCGGGCTATTTTGAATTAATCCTTGCGTTTGAACGGAGGCATTAGGATAACTTGGAAATGATGCCACTTGGGTGGGTGTTTGGAAATTGTTCATCATAGGAACCTGTGGTGCCATTAACTGGTTCATCATGGCAAATTGACTGTATGGACCATATTGTCCCATCCCAGTCAATTGAGACAATCCTGCTCCCGGTAAGTTCATTTGTTGTTCGAGAGTCATTGTCTCTGCATAGGCTAAAGGAAGCGTCGTAACCTGAGGATTCCTTCTAGTCAACAAAGATGTTAAAGGATCTAAGGCTCCAAAATATAATTGCAAGGCGACCGCAGGATCTACCGCAAAGTGACGAGTCGATTCGTGTATAGTTTTTGGAACCTCTGATTGAATGTTCGTATGGGCTCATTGGGTAATATTTTGCATGATACGAACAAATTGTAAATTATGGAGGGATCCAATAACATTCTAAATTGGCTAATGAAGGCGGTTTCTAATTGGGCCCATGAAGTGATGGACCCTGCTGGAAGATTTCGATACCATTCATTGGCCGTGGGGTCTAGACTAGCAGGGAAAACTCGGCAAGCAACATCCTCGTGAGTAACCCCTTGCCTAAACATGTAATCCTTGTAGATTTGGACATGATATTCTATTGTTGTGGGACCATCGTGCATGAATTTGGGTAATCCCCTTTCAATGTTTCTAGGCAAGTCATGGACTGCCCCAAGAATATCTAAGGGGGAACTTTGCGCACCATACCAAAGGGCAGGTGGCTGTTGTTGTTGTTGTTGGGCCATGTTGTTCAAAGGTGTTAACCCTATGGGAACAATGGGAACGCTTGGAACTATGGAGACAGATACACCTTGTGTTGTTGTCGCACTTGAAATTAAGGGCTCAGGCCCGCTAGACGTACTTGAGTCTAAAGAAATCCCTAACTCAAGTATACTGGGTGGTATTTCGATCTCTAATGTTTTGTTTTTTGGCTTCCTAGCAGTGGGAGAAAGGCTTTGGAAAATAGTTTCCCCTGTGGTCTTGGACCTAGTAGCTATGTACTCAGGTTGGGCCAGCTTGAAAACTCTAGAACTCTAAAAGACTTCTCTCAACTTACTTGCAAAATCAAGTATCTAAATGTTATACCTGCAAGCACAATAGGTGGAAACAAAACTACCCACGTTAATCGTTAGAACAGATCATAATCACAAAGCAATAAAGAAGGCCCTCCTTCTAGCGCCAAAATGTTGAGTGAATATTTTGTCCTATAACAAAATGACCACGCAACTAGAGTCTCAGACAGAAAACTCTTTCTTGCAAAGAAAATTTGTTATTTTTAATTTCTCCAAGGTTCTTGTGAACAAACATTCATATGCATATAACCAATTAAGACTTAATGCAAATAAATGAATGTATCCTAGAATAACTTAAATCCTGCAAGTAACTATTAACAAGGGGCCTTTAATGATTCACAACAAACTTTGTAACCCTAATCTGTTAAAATAACCAACCGTGTAAAAAAAAAGAAAGAACAAAAAATCCCTTTCTTCTTTTATGCTCTTGAAATTAATGAAACCCACCCAAAAATAAATTAGTAACCTCTTTTATCTTTTGGCTTAAAGAAAGATTTCAAATGAGAAAATGCGTGGTATAAGCCACTTCATTTTAAGCTCCGTGCCTTTAACATGAGGTTCATTTTATCGTTAACTGGTTCATTTTATCTTTTATTTAACTGTTCTGCTATTTCTATGTTAGCTTTTGGAGTTAGTAAAATTGAAAACGTATTCTGGAATGCACCAGAATCCGAAATGCCAATCTTTGAATAAAAAATGTGAAAATAAAATTAGAACCTAAAACAGAAAGATTCTTTATGAGAATCAATTGGAAAAACTGAAACAGGACGTTAATTTGGTTAGCAATCTCCTCCCTGCAAAACCCCAAGTTATGAGATGAAGCTCTAAAACAACCTGACCTAACAGACCTGCAATAAAACACAATCGAATCAGATCAGATGCAAGACTCTAAGGAAATAAATAATTGCAACATTCTATCATTCACCTATCGTAACCCAGATTATGGTGTAAACGAATAGATACAAGAAAGAATAATGCAAGGGAAAGATCTACAGAAATAACAGTAGTCTTAGCCTTCAATCTCCTTTTGGTTTCACACACAAAAGTTACTCTTGCCAAATAAACTCCTTTTTATTCACAAAAATAATGCTTTTCTTCTTACAATTTCTAGCCCCTGTATCTACATTCGCTTCTGCTTTTAAACTTTCTGTTGCGGCTCTTGGTTTCGTTCTGTGACGCTTCGTTTCATTTCCCAGATCGCTTCGTTTCATTTTCCCGCTTCTTTGCTATTTTGACCTTTTGCTCGAGCCTGAAATGTTTGGTCTTCTCTGCTAACTGTAACTGTCGATCTGAAGCGTTATCATGACCCTCATGCCTTTGTGCCACGTGTTCAACGCTTTTCTACACGTTCTGTAATGGCCCCATGTAAATCATGACGTTTTTATGCATGCAGCCTTGCTCCTTTGCTTTCATCGCAAAAATGCGACATGTCACGATATCACGACATTTTCTTGCCAGCAGCCTTGCCAATGCAACCTGTCATGAAATCATGACGTTTTTCATCTTCGTACGCTTCGGCCGCAACCTGTCACGAAATCGTGACGTTTTTCACTCGGTATGCCTTTGGTCGCAACCTGTCATGAAATCGCTACGCTTTTCTGTTCTGTACCACTTTGCTGCAACCTGTACATGAAATCGCTACGCTTTTTTGTTTCGGGCCATCTCGCCGCAACCTGTCATGAAATCGCTACGCTTTTCCTTCCATCTCTTGGCAACCTGTCGCGAAAATCGCTATGCTTTTTTTGGCTGTCAAATCGTGACACTTTTTCGTTTGGTCATCTGCTTTATGTCGCGAAATCGTGACACTTTTCTCTTTCGGGCTATGGATGCAACTGTCGCGAAATCATGACCCTTTTTTTTCCCTTTTTGTCGCGAAATCGTGACACTTTTCTTTTTGTCGCTTTCTTATTCGATCGCTTTCTTTGAATGTCGCGATATCGTGACACTTTTTCATTTCGCGACGGAGCAACATGTCGCGATATCGCGACACTTTTTCATTTCGACAGCGACGGAGCGACATGTCGCGATATCGCGACAACTTTTTCATTCGCGACGGAGCGACATGTCGCGATATCGCGACAACTTTTCTCCTTAGTGAAATTTTTGCCTTTTTCTTTGATTTTCTTAGCATCTGGGTCACTGTTTTCTTCTTTGAAAGCATGCAAAAAGGTGGGCCCCCAATTTTGGGGTGTGTTGTGGATTAGCCACAACAAGTAGCTCCCCTAAGCATGACATGATTTAGGTGTCTACAAATGCCCTTTTTTGTGACATGTTGTGTGGAAAACACAACGTTGAGAAAAAATGTATATTGGTCTGTTTGTAGGGTGTATGGTGATCAATGGTTTGTTCAACGCTAGCTGGACCAATCATGCAATATGTCATGCATCCCTTGAATCATTACCTCAACGTTTAGAGGACTTAGCTCAGTGGCTTGGGCATGTTAAATTGCACTCATTCCTAAAACTCAATAGGGTAGCTTTAGCTGCTATAATAGTTCCAACCAACAGGAGATCTACAATTGAATATGTCATGTATGCTTACGTTCCCAGTAAATAAGGGAAATTTGTGATTATTATATGCAATGATTCGTAGGATGAACACAATTTTGTTATGATCAAGTGATATTTTGTTGATTTTAATTATGATTATGTTGAAGCTTTGAACTACTTCCTCACACATTAGATTGGTGAAGAAATTACAATGAATGAAGTGACAAGTCGCTTGACCAATATGACAAATCTGGTTCATTTCTAACATTTGTTGCTTTTAATGGGCAATCCCACATCCAAGTGTGATTCCATTTGTTTATGATAATCATAAATCCCTATCCTGATGAGTGGTCCAACTATCAATAGCCTTCTTAGGGAGTTAGGATGAGTGATTCTATTTATGTTCATATTGTATCACTTTGGCTTAATGTTTTTGGTGTCATAGGGGAATTAGGATGATCCCCTCCCTGTGGAGAAATCCGACCATCTTGGTCTTCTTAGGGATTGAAGGGTGGTACATTGTAATCCCAAAATGAAATTATTTTGCCCCAAGTGGCCTTATGGTAGCCTACTCATCTCATCAAAATGCATGGAGTGTGAATCGTTGTAATTGCTGAGTGGATAGAGCAAGTAACTAGGTATGAGGCCTGCTTGAGATTATGCTTTTATGTGATTTTTTATTATTTTGGTCATTAATATGACTTCAATTCATCAAAATGCATTTATTTAATGTTTTTGTCATCCCCCATGGAAGAAATTTTCTTGTTTTTATTTGTGGAGAAGGCAGCTGTCAGGTATAGCGGCATTTTAATCTCTACTTGTGGCCATTGTCACCTTAAGCAGACATGAAGTTCAGGCCGCTGACATTAGCAGTGGCCAAAGCATAATTCAAAAATATAAAAAATGCATTTTTAGGGTTTTGACCTATCACTTTCATTTGTTATCAATTCAATTTTCAGAGCTCTAGTGAAACAGTGATAGTTGTGATTTCTGAAGGTACCTACAACAAGGATATGGTTGTGCAGGGTGAGGCATCAATTGTTGGAGGAACCAGAGCTTCTCAAGTATTTTATTTTTTTAAACCCTAACCTTTTTTCCTTTTCCAGGTAAAATTGAACCTCACCAAGTAAATGGCAAATGAACCTCAGTAAACCTATTGGTAACAAAAAAAATTTGTAGTTAGGCTTAGTTTAGGTTTTTAAGTGGTGGGTTTGTCCCCCTCTTTGTTCTTTTTCAATTTTTTTAAATTTTATGGCCTAGGGTTCATGGGTTTGTCATGTTACCTATCGGCCACTGTCGCTCAGAGATGAGTAAATTTGGCCACTGTCGCTCAGAGCGGCTAAGTTTGAATCCCAACGATAAAAAATTTGACCATTGGGATTTGGCCGTTACTGTCTCCAATGGCCAGATTCTAGCCATTGTAGATGACAACGACTAATCCCCTTAGCCAATTTTGCATAATTTTTACTTTTTATTGGATTTTTTGTGATAGTTTTTAATTTTTTTGGAATTTTGAACTACTCTTTAGCATGTGTTGCATGCCTAGGTTCCTTTAATCCCCCCTCTTTGGACAGATTTAGGAGAGTGTCAGATTATTTTTATGTTTTATTAGTATTTATGCCTTATATGCACTATAGTTATGTTTCATATTTATTTTGCTTCGCTTAGATCCTTATTGCTCAGGATCGGGACCCGAGGCTCATGAATGACCTCCTACCTCTTCTGTATGACACAGATTAGAGGTGGCTTAAGGCTCACAGGCTCCAATATGTTACCTTTCTACCTCACATTATGTCAGACTAGGCTTACCTTATAGCTTTGGCCCATTGCTGGGACCCTCAGACTAATACCTTCCACCTCCCTATCGGTGAGATGACCATTACACTAGAGGATGTGTATAGGATATTTTGAATCCCTTTTGATGGGGTGGCCATTGTTTCTTTGGCCACTAATGATCATGTGGTCGTATTCACTCGGGTTTTTGGAAGGCATTTTGGGGATGCTCTCAAGGAAAACAAGTCTGGTAAAGTGTCTATCATCCGTTTGTAACAGGAGTATGTTTTCACAGCGAGGGATGCAGTGTTGCTGATGGTCATAAACAATGTCCTTATTCCTAACTGTTCAGGCTTGAGGTTCCCTTGGAACCTCCTTGCAGTGGTTCAGGACCTAATGGATAGCAAGGAGCCTATAAAATATGTGTGGGGTAGGTCCCTATTGTCTTAGTGTTACAATGAGTTGTACCACATCCATCGGAGCGATCGTGCAAACATTACCTGCAGTTGGATTTTATAGATCTGGGGATGGAAGCACATTAGGGTAGATCGCCCTAAGGGGCTTCTTGTTAAGATCATAGTTGTGTATAGGAGGATTTAGTGCTATGGTGTTATATGCGCTAGAGAGAGAAAGAAGTGCAAGAGCCATACTTTTGCAGGGGAGTTGACTTATTATACTGATACTTTTAATGGACTTCGGGCTGGAGATGTCACATGGCACTCATATCATGAGTGTCCTACTTGGGATGACCCTACTAGATTTACTGCTAGGATGCGGCATGAGTGATGGCTCATTGATCATAAGGTTAACATTCAGGAGCACTTCTTCTACTCTCGGGTTCTTCGTTAGTATATGTTGTAGTAGGATGTGCCATTAGTACCATTTTTGTATAGGTGCATCAGAGTAGAGAGAGACCTCCCTCCCTGATAGGTTACAGAGCTGGCTAATGAGGAGGATGCCCCAATTGTTGATCCTGGAGTGGCTGGTGGAGTTACAGATGCATTTATGTGATGGTGGTATGACCTAATGTGGCACGAAAAGGGCATTCTGGGCTAAGAGGATGATGATGGATATGGGGTACATCCATTAGGGCACAGGTTTCTTGTTAGGACTATGGCGTGGGGCCAACAAGCAGGGCATGTGGTAGAGGAGGAGGAGATGGAGCCTGAGGAGAGAGATTAATATGCGTAGGTTGTTGGACATTTTGAGTCAAAGTTGTCATTGATGTCAAGGAACGAAGTCATCATTGATGTCAAGGAATATGTCAAGGAACAATGCAAAGGTTAATGGCAAAAGAGCTTCATAATATTTTTAATATTATGTGGAAGCATATGAAGGTGGGTTTTTATTAAAACCATGGATGAGAAAAATAAAAGGTTTTTCATAAAAACCCAAGGAAGCATTTTGAAAAGTTAAAGGAGGTTTTAATATTTATTTTATAAAATATTTAAATTCAATTTGAATTTAAATTTTATAAATAAATATTATCTATGCAAAGAGGTAAAATCAAAGAGGGCTTTAATAAGCCAAAAAGGAGTTTAAGAATTAATTTATAAAATTTAAATTCTAAAGAATTTAAATAATTTATAAATTAATTATTTGAATTTCGAAGGCGCCGACATTCAAAATTATTGGAGATAATATGTATAAAAACTATATGCCTAAATGGCATAGAACTTACCCTTCGTTCGAAAGAAATAATAGTGGCATATGTTGTGTGAATACTCATGCAGAGAAGAAGACGAATCTTCGTCTTAAGGCGCCAGCGAAAGTGTTAAAAATGATTGAAGGCAAAACCCTCATATCCACCAAGGCACGTGGCCTAGTGGCAAGCGATCGTGAGTTAAGTCATGTGGGTGCAGAGTGGTTCGCGTTCGATTCTTGGCAAGGATGTTTTGGCGTGTTGTGCTTTGGCGTCGGAAGAAGCGATGCGTTGATCTTTTGGTTTCGGTGCATTGGGAAGAACATAGAGCACGTTGTGCTCTTGGTTCTCCAAACGAGCGCCTAGCTCGTGCGGCGGTTGAAGCCACGGCTAGGGCGTGGGGAGAAGCTGCATCGAGGGTTCGATTCTCACCTAGGCGGAGGTAATAAATTTTGCATTAATTTTTAATTGCCTAAGGTATAAACATAAGGTTTTAGGGAGTTATAAGGGGTTTTGAAAGGTGCTTATTTTAATTGTTAGTTTTTGATTAAATGAAGGAATAAGGTGTTGAAATTTATTTTTTAATAAAGTTATTGTGATGTTTTTGATTTATCAAAAAGTGAATTGAAGAGTGATTAAATTTAAAAGGACTTCTTGCCATTGGGTTAGTTTGAAAAGGAGATTGTATTGACAATATTTTTGATATTGAATATTATTTTAATTGGGAGATCATAAGGTGTATTTGGTCAAATCATTTTTGTATATGTTGATGGATGCTTTCTTTAAGATGGAGTGATAAGGTGTATGTGTGTTTTGATATTTTGCATTGTATCTTTGAGAGAGTTTAGTATCTTCTAACTCCTTGAGCTTGGAAAAGAAGTGTTTATGGTTGTGGTAGATATTTGAGGTTCCTTCATCATCAAGAAAAAGGTATGAGCACATTCTTCCATAGTTGAGTTGATTGGTTGGTTTTCTGGAAAATAAGTTTGGAGTGAAAAGGACTTGATTAGGGTTTCCTTATTGAGTGTGTTGAGTTAATGCTTCAAGGTTTTCTGGAATAAAGAGTTGATGTTAAAACCTTGTTTTATAAGCATTGTTGTTGAAGCCATTGATTGTGTGAAGAACTTGAACTAGGGTTTGCAAAGAACATGAGTATCATTGTTATGTGAGAGTTGTTTTATAAGCATTTTTGTTGAAGTGAGTTGTTGAGTGAAGAACTTGAACTAGGGTTTGAAAAGAACATGAGTATCATTGTTATGTGAGATTTGTTGTTGAGCATTGTTGGAAATATTTTGAGTGAGTGATCATATACTTGGACTAGGGTTTGTGAGCAAGGATTGTTTCATCAAGTGATTGGTTGAGTAGAGTTGGTTGAGCCTAGTCAAGTGGATGTGTGAAGTGATTGTTCAAGTTCCATAAAACAAACTATTCTATATTCTGAATTGATTTGAGAAAGTGATTGAGAGTTAATGTGAAGCATATTGAGTCTCTAACAATTCTCTGTATGTTTCTAAAAGAGTGATTGAAAGTGATTGAGCATTGTGATGAGTATAGAGCATATTGAGTCTCTAACAATTCTCTTTATGTTTCTATGAGATTGGACAAGTTCTAGTGTGGACTTGTTGAGCAGATTTGAGGTAAGTCTTTGAGAAGACTTGTGGACATATTTGGGTAAGCTTTTGTGGAAGCTTACAATACAGATTGAGAGCAGATTTGGATAAGTTCTTGTGAGGACTTATTGAGCAGATTTGGATAAGTTCTTGAGAGGACTTATTGAGAAGATTGTACAAAGTTCTAGAGAGGACTTGTGGATAGATTAGTGTGAGATTTTGTGGAAGCTTACAAGGCATATTTGAGATAAGTCTTTGAGAAGACTTGAGAGCAGAGTTGATTGATTGATTTGTTCAAACCTTGAGTTAAGGTTTGGGGTAGATCCAGCAGAGTTGATTTGAGATTGAGTCAAGCCTTGAGTTAAGGCTTGAGGATAGATATTGAGGATAGATTTGTGCTAGACCAAAGGACTGTGTTTAGTACAAATTTGAGGATAGATTTTGGTGTAGATTTGAGGACAGGTTTGTGCCAGACCAGAGATAGAGATTGAGGATAGATTTGTGCTAGACCAATGGACTATGTTTAGTATAGATTTTAGATAGAGCTTTGGAGGTGACAGAGTTGAGGATAGAGATCTCCAGCCATAGTAGGGAAGACAGGTGTCTTCTATGGATAGAGTTCCATTTGCTAAGGGTAGTGGAGGCAGAGGTCTTCTAGAGGATCACCAACCAGAGCAGAGATTAGGAGATTGGTGTCTCCTATGGATAGAGATCCATGAACTTGATTTAGGGGATTGGTGTCTCCTTTGGATAGAGGTCCATAAACATTGTAATAGGGAAAGGATTCCCAAGAGATTGATTGAGAAAATTTTAGTGAAATATTTTCTCCGTGGAGTAGCCCACATTGGGTGAACCACGTAAATTATGGTGTCTCTATTGTGTGTGGTGATTTGTGCATTGCTTTGATTATTGCTATTGATATTGCTATCTTTACATTGCATAATATTGATTGGGAAAGAAAAGTAAAAAGTGGTCTTATATTGTTCACTCCCCTCTCAGTATAAGCTTGTGTTCTTCAATTGGTATCAGAGAGGGTTCCTTCAGAAGAGTTTAATAGCTTGAAGGAAAAGCTAACAAGAACACAATGGATTCTAAGAATGGACCTTCAGATAATTTAGTACCAGTATTTTATGGAAGTGATTATGTATATTGGAGTTTGAGAATGAAGATCTACTTGAAGGCACTTGGCAATGAAGTTTGGGAAGCAGTTGAAAATGGATATGACCCCAAAGTTGATCCACCTATAGATAAGGAAGGTAAGCTTCTACAACATTACAATTCAAAAGCAATGAATGCACTTTTGAGAGGTTTGCATAGAACAGAATCAATAAAAGTTATGCATTGTCAAGATGCAAAAGGAATGTGGGATAAGTTGCAATGTATATATGAAGGAGATAAAGGTGTCAAGAAAGCAAAGATACGAAATATCAAAGGACAAATTGAAGAGTTAAGAATGAAGGATGAGGAAAACATTAGTACTTATCTACTTTGAGTTGATGAGGTTGTTAATGCTATGCAAGGACTTGGAATGAAGGTTGAAGAATCAGATATTTGTGATAAGATCTTAAGGTCTCTTCCAACAAGGTTTAGTGAAAATATTTTTGCTATAGAAGAATCAAAAGATGGTGATTCTTTGACAAGAGATATGTTGCTTGGTATTCTTACAACTTTTGAGATGAGAACAAAAGAACCTAATCCCCAGAAGGAAGCAACCTTCAAAGCAATCAAGAAGACAAAGGGTAAGAAGTCAAAATCAAGCAATGAGTCATCCAGTGATGAAGAAGCTAACTATGGTAGAAGGAATAAGGATTCAAGAAGATCTAGAGATACAAAATCCATTAAATGTTTCAATTGTGGAAAGTATGGTCATTATGCAACTGATTGTCAAGAAGCAAAGAATAACAATGATGAAGAAAAATAGGATCACAGGAACAGGGAATCAAAAAGATACAAGCACCAAAAGAAAAATAGGGATGGACAAAGCAGACAAGGAAAGAAGTTCTTTCAAAGGCAAAAGAGGAGCTACTATGCGGATAAGGCAAGTAAGTACTCAAGTGATAGTGATGCTAGTTTTTCAGATAATGATAGAGATGAAGTCCTATTTATGATTGAAGAAAAAGAACAAGTTAAGAAAAGGACTCCAATAATTCTCAAGTGTTTTAGATGTGGTAACTTTGGACATCTTGAAGATAGTTGTACAAGGAATGGTTATAGTTTCAGTGATGATGAATATGAGGATGCACTTGAAGGACCAGAAGAGAATATTCTAATGGCACTAGAAGAAGAAGAAAATGATCCTATAGAAGACAAGTCAAAAGAAAATAAAGATGTGGACAAAGGCAAACAAATAGAGGAAGAATCAGATAAAGAAGGATATGATCTCAAGGGAGAACTTATCTATGCTCTTGAAATAGTAAAGAAGGTAAGAAGGCAAAATTCTAAATTAGAATCTCAATTTCAAGAATGTGATGAAGAGAGAAGAATGCTTATAGAGGATCTAGACAAATCAAAGGCTAAGACAAAGAAATTCAAGGATAAGCTAGAAGCAAAGGTCTTAGAATGTGAAAGGTTAGTACAAGAAGTAGCCCTACTAAGGGAAGATTTAGAAGACTCCAAAGTCAAGCTAAAAGGGTTCAAAAATAGCTCAAATAATTTAGATAAGTTCATCAAGATACAAAAGCCTACATCAAGAAAAATAGGTCTTGGTTTTGAACAGGTTCAAAAGAAACAAGAAGAAAAGTCAACCTCAAGTTTTGGAGGAGAAGAAACTTTAGATGAAGACACTTCAGAAGAAGGCAGTGTAAGAGAAAGTGAGACATCTGAGGATGAGTTGGACAACAAAAATTTCAACAAGGATAGGAACAATGCACAAAGAAGAAACATATGGAACAACAATCAGAATAGGAGACCAATGAGGTCAAGACAAGGAAGTTTCAATGGAAGATGTTTTTCATGTCACAGGTTTGGGCACATGGCTTCATAGTGTAGGACACATGAAAGATAGGAATATGGGAACAAACAACCTTTCAATGGGTATTGCTACTCATGTAATCAGTTTGGTCACAAGGCAATGAATTGCAGGGTTCATGACAGAAGAGGATATGGCTTCACTAGGAGAAATCCTAAGACATTTGCACCTTCAAGGAATAACAACATTAAGTGTTATAAGTGCAATAATGATGGTCACACAACAAAGTGGTGTAGAGAAGACATTCTAGAATCAAGTATGAACAAGAACAGGAACAGGAACATGGATATGAACAGGAACAAGAATAGGAATAGGAACATGGATATGAATAGGAACATGAACAAGAATAGGAACATGGATACAGAACATGGACATGGAAAGGAACAGTCAGAGGAATCAAAAGGATCAGATAAGAAGAAAATAGGATAAAGGTAAAGAATAATGCTTGTTGGGAGTAGAAATACTCCCACCCCAGAATTAACCACCTCAAGAGGAGGTGGGGGAGGGGCTAAGCTAAGAGGCTCATTCTTAGCCTTGAGCCCCAAAGGTGACCCTTTGCCATTGATGTCAAAGGGGGAGAGATTTGAGTAAGGGGGAGAGATTTGGTATTTGAGTAAAGAGGAGAGAGCATTGAGCCAGGGGGAGTAATGTCCCAAGGGGACAAGAACCAAGAAAAGGTTAAGTTTCTAGTAAAAATAATTTGGGTTGCCATCAATGACAAAGGGGGAGATTGTTGGATATTTTGAGTCAAAGTTGTCATTGATGTCAAGGAATGAAGTCATCATTGATGTCAAGGAATATGTCAAGGAACAATGCAAAGGTTAATGGTAAAAGAGCTTCATAATATTTTTAATATTATGTGGAAGCATATGAAGGTGGGTTTTTATTAAAACCATGGATGAGCAAAATAAAAGGTTTTTCATAAAAACCCAAGGAAGCTTTTGAACAAGCAAAATAAAAGGTTTTTCATAAAAACCCAAGTATTTTGAAAAGTTAAAGGAGGTTTTAATATTTATTTTATAAAATATTTAAATTCAATTTGAATTTAAATTTTATAAATAAATATTATCTATGCAAAGAGGTAAAATCAAAGAGGGCTTTAATAAGCCAAAAAGGGGTTTAAGAATTAATTTATAAAATTTAAATTCTAAAGAATTTAAACATCCCATAAAACTTTTCCTATCAAAAGGGTTTTCATTTTAATAGACCAATACTCATAATCTCCTCCATTGAACTCAGGAATCGGTAGACTAGTATTGGATGCCATTGCAGAATAAAAAACAAACTTTATTTGAAGCAAACAGGCAATATAAAGTAGTACAAAGAGATTAATGATTCAAATCAAATCTCGCATTTTTAGAACATTCAGGTTCTGCTTCGAACTGTTGTTGATGACTATGACCTTAGGTTCTTCAGGATCCACTTCCTCTAGATATTTTTCTTCTTTTATTTCTTCTTCTTTGTCTTCTTCTTCTTCTACTGCTTCTGGTTCAGGAGAGCGTGGTGTATAGCTCTCACTTGATTTTGCTATCAGTACACCAGGTGTATGACTGGCACTTGCTTGATCCTCTGGTACAACTTCCACAGTCTCAGACTCTTCAATCCTTTGTCCAAAGATGTTGTCTTCATAATCTCCCTTGTACCCTGAATCTGGCTTCCTCAGATGAGCAATCACCTAATTTTCCAGCTAACAAAAGACTGTATGGAGACCTGATCGTTGAACCCTTTCATCAAAGGATTTCGGTGTCTCTCTTCTCAATATCGAGAGAAGTGCATTATAGCACCCCACTGACCAGATCATCTAACATTTCAAGGGCACATTATTTCTCCTTTTCAAATGCTCATCAAACAAGGTTTTTAAAAATTTTATAGTCTTTAAAAAAAATTTAATAATTTTTTATATTTTTTTAAATTACCTTTTAAATATATTATTAAAAGATAATTTTTTTAAAAAAATATAATGAAAATTATTAAATAATTTTCAAACTTTAATTAAAAATTTAAAACCTTTAAAATTAAAAAAAAAAAAGTTTTTACCTTTTTTTTCTTCATGCGGGCGATTCGACCCCGCGACCTCCCAACCACCAGCGGGCAGGCTTTGCCGCTGCACCAAGCGGCTCCGCTGGAAAAAAAGCAGATGGCCTCCCTTTTAACCTCGACGACGGCAAAATTAAAAAAAAAAAAATTGTTTTATGCTTCCGACGGGATTCGACCCCGGGTCGTCTCCCCGCTAGCGGACCGCCCTGTCCGCTGCACCACACCCCGCGGACGTGTCTTCAAAGGCATCGGGAGCAATATTAAAGCACGGCGGGTGAAAATTAAAAAAAAAAAAAAATTGCGTTGATTTATCCCACATGCGCTGTGTGGGAGCCGCAAGGGGGTTTATCAACCCAAAGATGCAAGGGGTATTCGACTGCCTTCGGGCAGTTAGTGCCCGCTCTTTTGCCGCCACTACCACCAATCACAAACTGCCACGTCAGCTAACCGTCGACCAATGCAAATTTTCCAGGTGGCAAAATTTTAACCAATCACACGTCGCCATGTCAACTGCCACCTCAGTTGCTTCAATCCGCGTATCGTCAACTACCACCTTAGCATTGCCATGTCAGCCACCTCGATCCACGTGTTGCCTAGTCAACACCTAGCTAGTCGCCATGTGTTGCCTCAAAATTTGTGTTGAGCCTGCTATCTACTGCCACATGTCACCTCAAGATTTGTGTCAAGCCTGCACATGCTTCTTCTCGAGATCCATGCCCGATATGCCTCGGGATCTATGCCCGAACCTGCTCGCGATCTGCCTCGAGATCCGAGCCCTACTAGCGACGCCTCGACCTGTGTGCTTGACACCTGCCTCGGGAACCGTATCCAGGCTCTGATACCAGTGATCAACTAGGTTCACTCTTAGACGCAGCACAAAATGAATAACAAATTAAATAATGCAGCGGACAAATAAATATTATTAACTTGCACACTCCAACCATTACATTAAGTTGATAATGCACAATATATAGTGCAAACCTTAGAAGGGAGATAATAGGGGAAAAGAAGCGTGGAGGGATAAGGAGGTTGGAGGAATAAAGGGAAGGAGTTGGAGAGATAAGGGGAATGGAGGCATGGAGGAATAAGGAGAAGATAGAGGAGGGAATATAGGAGAAGAAATAGGAGGGGGGTTAGGACTAGAAAAGTTGCTGACAAATCTTGCCGACAAAATGTGAGGGTTTTCACACTTAGGACTAGAAAAGAGATTTTTCTAAGCCACTTATGGAGAAACCCTATTCACACTTGCAACACAAACAACTACACATAAACGATTCTAATTGGCAAAGGCCTAACAGTGGTGTGCTAGGAGGACATGTTAGCGTGGAGACTTGGCCCACAACAATAGTAGGGATACGTAGAGTGTCAACATGAAATGATATTTCATAGATGGAGCAATAATTAATGGAAGGGGGTTTCCTAGATAACATATCAAATCGGGAGTAGTTTGAAACGAACGCGAAACCAACGAGAAATATGGACCGAAAGAGAGGTTGTATACAACTACAGAGGATACTCAAGGGCAAAGACACGCGTCTACTTCAAAGAAAAAATGTTTACCTTGGTTACCCAAATTTTGTATGAGCGGAGTGTGACTAAGGGCATTCGAGGGGAATTTTCATGTTGTGAATATTAACGAAGGGTAAACTAAAAAAAATGGATTTTATACTAAAAGGGCAAGTTGTAATGAATTTGCCATGGTATTAAATAAAGAGAAGGCCTTTGTTTTATTGTGAAAGAGTACTAGGGAGAGAACGCTTTATTGAAGATAAGCGTTACAAAGCGTAATGAAATGGAAAAGAAAAGAGGGAAAACGATTCATTGTAAAACATGAAAATAGTGAAACCGCCATTGTAGCTTGCGCATGGAGGAAAACGGTGAAGAAGGGGAAACGAAGAGATTTCAAGAGAGATGAAAGGATATTTTTGAAATGTTAAATATGTAGGAAAAATACAGAAAAAGGGTTGGAAACTGCTGCAAGCAAAGTTGCAGATTTGAAGGCAAGAGGGCTATTCTGGGCTTGTTTGGGTTGTTTTTCTTCCATGGACTAGTTTGGGAAAACCATAAATTTTTGTTATTGTAAAATGACAAATTTTTAATACAAAAAATTTCATAAAGTTGCATTTTATGGGCAAGAAAGGAGGAGTCATTTTCTGCATGCAAGATTAAATGTTTATTTTTTTTCCCTTTTTAGATTTTAGGCTTGTAAATGGAGTTTATGCAAGTTTCTTGGTTGCTTCATGCTAATGTTTAAATCTGAAAAACTCAGTTAAGACCCTAGAAGCCAGCACTTAGCTTATCCGGATTGTGCTTGTTTTGCAAGTCCAATAGGTTAGGTTGCATGCATGAAAACCTCACATCTTCGGTTTTTATGGAATAGGATAGCATCAAACTGAATGTATCATGTGTTTCATTTTTTGCACTTCAACTTTCATTTTTCTGCATTTTATTTTTCCAGAAATTTTAATTTTTTTTATTTTCAGGCATTAAAATAAACAATTAAAAATTTTCAAAATCCAAAAATAATTTCACCATTGCGTAGGTTATACTTCAGACTTCCAATACGCACTTTGAAATTTCATTTTTGGAGTTGTTTAGTATTTTTAAATATTCATCAAAGTTGTTGTTTTATTACAGATTTTAAAAATCCGAAAATAGAAAATTTCCATTTTAAGGTCAAATTTCATTTTTTCAGTTTTGTTTTACACTCATGAGCCTATGATGACATTCCCTTCATGAAAATTCCAATTTCATTGAAGGAGTTATGTTTTATGGCACTTCACAAATTTCCGTATTTTGAGCCTAAAATTGCCCTCTTCATAAAAAATTCTAATTTTACAAAAGAGGGGTAATTTGAGTATTACATTGAAGGTTATTTCTTCAAAGCACTTAATTGTTCATCTTAATGAAAATTTGATTTCATTTAAGAGGGATAAGTTAAAGTGACATTTAAAGTCCTTAATTCAAGGCCATAAATTATTGCCTCTTTGTGAAAAACCTATTTCACCAAAGAGGGATAGTTTATCGATTACATTGAAAGCTATCTTCATCTTCATGATAAGAAGCCATATTTGGACTTAATAAAGAAGATAAAATCTATTTTAAAATCCTCAATATAAAATGAATTAAGGCACTACATCATGGTCATATGAGGACCAACTCACATTTGCTTCATTTTGGTTCAATGAACAATCACTAAAGTTTCATGGTAAAATAAACCAACATTGTCCCTTGTTTACAGTTACTTGCACTCACTAAGGTGTTCCAAGCATTTAAATTGAATATATTTATTTGATATTACTAATACACATATGCAAATGCTAATATAGCAGAGACCTTGGAGAAGTTGTTTGTTTAACTTCTTTGCAAGAGGGGATTTGGAACCCAAATCCTAAGGGAGAGTGTACTTTCACAATTGGGTGAAAATACCACTCAACATCTATATTTTAGCCTCATGCTTTTATTATAGTCTTCTAATAGTGTCAGAGTAAAAACAAATCAAACAAAATACAAAACTTCTGCATGACTACAAAAATGTACAAACAAAAATATTCTAAGCTTGTGTCCCTTGAGGGTCCGTAGCAACTCTATTTGGTTCTTCACCCTCTTGTTGAACCTCTTCTTCAAATTATCTTCTTTCTCTTGCTCAGCTTCTTCTTTAGGTGATTCATGCTCTTTATTTTCCTCTTCAACATCCTTTCCAAACAACTGGACCATTAGCTTCAGGGTTTGTAAAGCTTGTTTCCAAACTACTTTAGAGGGGTTGGAAGTCTCTTTGAGCTGCTTGTGAATGTACTCCAACTCACCAATGTCCTCATAATTTGTAGCACTTCCTTTATTTACCAAGTCTTCCATAAGATCTCTGAGCCTGGTAAAATCAATAATCATTTGTGAAACTTGCTCTTGGTCAATTGGCTCTTCCAGAGCATCAATCTCAGACTCATCTTGAAGGCTCTCGATAGCACTCTTTTTAATATCTTTTACTGATAGCAAGGTGTTATCTTCCATCCATAACCCTCTGAAACCATTCTAAATCATTTATTTATTTATATCCACTACATCCCTAATCATATTTTCCACCTTATCAAACAATAGCCAAGCCTTTTGGAGCATTCTATGCTTCTTCACTACAACTCTGGTAGCAATTCTAGCAATATTCCATTATTTGTTAGGAATAGGTTTAGTAGTCTCACTAAGCCTACTATCTACCAACTTATAAATTTGCTCAGTTAGAATCACCATGGGTTGTAGCTCTCCAGTGAAGCTATCCAGATCTTCTTGAACATTTTGAAGTAGGTGACTGGCATCATCCATGTAGTCGATAATGGGCTGCAACTCTGAGCATTTCTCCAAAACTTTAGACAATAGTTCTTTCCTTACTTTCTTCAGCCCTGCTTTAGAGAATCCTGAAGACTTTGCCTTTTCAATATGAAGTTGTTGCTTCAAGCTCTGTATTTCTTTGGCTTGTTATTCATTTTTCTTCTTTTGTTCCTCTATTTGCTCCTTGAGCTTATTGGCCTCTTGAAATTTGTCCTACCAATTCTTTACTTATTTTCTGAGAGCTTTCTCTATCTATTTTTGGTTGGTGATTGTTTTTTCAAGATTTTCAATTGTCCACTCTAGCTTGTCCACTTTCTCTTTGTATATATCACCCTTGACATAGAAAGTGTCCAAGTGAGCCTTAGCTATCACCAACTCATCTTCAGTAGGTAACTGCTCAATATCTTATGTGTATTCTTCTAGACGGTAGTCTTGAGTAGTCATTTTAGTCTTAGGCTTGCTTACTAGAGGAATGATGGATCTGGATGTCCTCTACCTAGAAATTGGATCAACAAACATGGTTCTTCTCTTCATAGCCATCCTCTTGGATGGTTTGGATAGTTTCTCTACCCAAAAATATTGAATTTTTTGTGTAGCTTCCTTCTCCTTTTGCAAATTTGCTAGTGTAGGATAACTCATAGGAGGAGGAGGAGAGGCTATAAGGTAGGAGAGAGTAAAATTAGTAGTTGACAATGGCTTGGTAGAAGTGACTACAGTGGAATCTATGACCACCATTGCTATTGCAATTGGAAAACTCATGGAAACTACAGTAAAACTCATAGAAGGGTGAGTGGGTGTGGATGAAATAGCTTGCTTTTCAGATGATGGGGGTGGTTGCAATGGCAAATATGGAATTATGGGAGATGATGAAGAAGGAATTTTAGATGATGAGGAAGGAATTTGAGGTGACCTTGGAGGAGATGGGTTGGTTTGGCCCTCAATATTTATTGGTGAAATAGGTGGTGAACTATGAGGGGGAGAAGGCACTTTTGTTACAACTTCTTGCTTAGAAGGGGAGGGAGCTTTCTTTGGGGAATCTGAAGGAGGAGGAGGAGAAGAGGGGATAGAGACCATACCTTTGCCTATATATGTAGGGTGTTCTGGAGTTGTCTCTTCACTTTGCTACTGTGTTTGTTGTATCAATTCTTCTATAGCTAAAATAGGGGTCTCCTTAGTAATCTTCTCTTTATCCAACTTCTGTTTCTTATAAATATCCTTCTTAGCTCTTTTTGGTGCCCTTTTGGCCTTTCTTTTAAAAACTTGCAAGGCTAATGATTTCTCATTCTTTGTGTCTTCCCTAAAATTTCCTTCCTATAATGGTTCCTCTTGCAATGTTTCTTCAACAATAGGATTTAGCTCCACTATCGCTGTAGTGGTGAAACTTACTGGTGTGAACACAAAGTTCTTATCCTTCTCATTCTAGTCTATCTCTATAGTAGGGGGCTCTCCACCTAGGGCTAGGTGCTTGGGCCTACTTACTGTCTTAATGACTTGTGTGCTAATGGCCCTCTCATTAGAATAATGCATCTTACTCATTAACTGTGCCCCTTTTGGAAAATTCTCTAATTGTTTAGTTGAGGGTTCAAATGTCTTCAGAACTTCAGCAGTAGTTAATGGAGTACCAGATCCTTCTTCTTGAGCTTCTTCTTGTGAAGGTGGGGATGGGGAATCTGACCCTATTTGTGGCTTCTTATAGATTAGCACTATATTCTTTGGGTCTTTTGCTTTCCAAGTTGTGATATTCTTGTCATATCTATCAAAAAACTCATTGTCAATTACTAGTACAAACTTGGACTTCTCTTTACCAATTTCAACTCTCATCCTCCACCAATCTACTATCTTGGCTTCATTCCATTTCCTTTTACCCTCGACGTCTCTGATGGTAGACTCTTGCAACTGATGTTCTTATTTCTTATCTATTTTGTTCTCAACCTCTCTAATGGTAGACTCCTACAACTGATGTTTTTCATTATTTTCTGGATCAAAATCAACAACCTGTTCATAGAAATATAACCATGGAGGAAGTTGTTCCATCTTAGCCACATTCCAATCTAAAGGAGCATTTTCCTTATTATTTTTGCCCTTTTAAAAATGAGGCATGGATTTCTTCTCAAATTTGTAGGCCTTCTCTCCATTCAGGGCTATGTTCCTCTTGTAGAATATATCATCCGGGTCATATCTCCATCTTTGGGGAATGTAGAACAGGCCCAACCTATCCAGATATTGGTCGATTTGTTCACCTTGGCCCTTTTTGGTGATGGTTATGTCATCAACACTACGATAGGTCAACAAACATTTTCTCTTCCTTCCAGAGCCATAGTTCATATTTATAAATTCTGCTTGCCTCAAATATTCTAGGGCTAATAATCTATCTGTAACAAAATGAGGTAGTAGAAAAGGCTTACCAGTGAAGCCATATAGTCTAATGATTGTGCCCTCTATAAGGATGTACCAATCTCCTTCTTTGGCACCCTCTATTCTTAACAATTTCTTGGCCAATGGTGGTAACCTAGGGCATTCCCCATACATTATCTTCAATGTTGGCCCTAAAAATTCTAAGTTAAATTTATAAAAGGACTCAGTGCTCCTCAGATGAGCAGTCCAATAGTAAATAGGAATGGGGTCTCCCTGATCATTCTTTTCCTTGACCGGAATCCAGGGCATCATTTTCCTTACAATAGCAAAGAACATCCAGACCAGACTTGAGCAATACCAGAAAGAGGGTGCATCAGAATTCCTTTTCATTCTCACTAATTGCTCATGTATTATTTGAGCAAGGAAAGTTAGCCAGTCAAAGTAAATGACCTTAATACCCTTCTTCTCTGCATCTTCGCTCATACATCTTCTCATTGGAAATGTAGTATGCAGTGGCTATTTTCCAATCGATCACGAGTCGATCTAAATCCAAACCCTCCAAACAAGCTAGCATGGAATAGAGCTCTGGGTGGACAAATTGCTCAATGGGAATTGGGACTTTGGGTAATCCTCTTTTAGACTTAATGGTTTTAAATTTATTATAAACCCATTTTTTAAAAGGCTCTCCCTCATGAGCATGCTTCTACAAAGAGTAATACCTAGCTTGTTCAGATATTTTGAACTCTTTTAGCCTTACGGGTGGGTCTCACCCCTATGGCAAAAAAATCATGACAAAGCCTTGGTAATGGTGCTAAATAGGGGTATGCCATTAGGAGTCTTTATCACTTTTCTCTTCGGGATCATAAAATTTGACAATGGATGCTATCAACTCTGGACAAGGATGAATTAAATCGTAGATATAAAAAAATAAGGAGTGAATGACACATTTACCTTGGGGTGACAAAGCTACTCCTTTCTTGAATCTATTGTTGATATTACTTCTGAGCTTTTTTCTCTCTATGAGGACCAGATCGATGTCGACCATGAATTTTTCTTGTCAATGTAAGTGCCCACATCCTTGTTTTTTGAGTTTTCATGTTCTTGAGTGTCTTCAAAGGCCATTTTTGCAAGCAATTTTTTAAAAAGTTCTCTTTGGAGTTTGTAGAGAATACTCGGCTACTTCTACTCGATGGGCATTGCTTTCATTGAATGAAATATTTTATTCTTTTTAGCACTTTTAATTGCCCATGCATGCACACCCTCCACCATTAATGTGTCCGATGCATGAACTATCTATTTGCACACTTTTCAAATTGAAGCTATTTATTTTGGTGGCTCGGAGATGTTATGTTGCTTTCTGATTGGCTAAAACACAAACACTTTCCATGCACTTGTGGCGTCACTTGTCCTTTTATTTTCCTTTGAAGCAGTGTGGGAATTAGTTTCCACTCAAAAATAGTCATACACCCCGGTGGATTGGAACATTCATTATTTCACTGCCACCTTAGTCTCTTTAAGAGTGGAATAGAATACAAATGGTATTCTACTGGCACTTCAGTTCATTTGAGTGTGGATTGGAACTCATTCATCATTCCACTTCTTTCTTAGTGCCATTTGAGGGTGGAATGGAAACTTGCTACTTTTTTGCTGACACTTAGCTTATTTTGCAACTTTTTTTTTTCTTTTATATATATTTTTTTTTATAACATTTTATCAAAACAAAACTTGATATAAAATGCAAAAATAATATGATACAAAGTATGTACATATGTTACAATGAGCTATATTTCAATCAAAATAGAGTTTAAGGTGAAAACCATTGACCGAAATCGGTTGTATGTTTCCCTCAAGATCTTCAAGCTGGAAAACATTGGTCTCTTTAACCTCTGCTATCTTGAAAGGGCCATCCCAGAAGGAGTCAAACTTCTGATGATGTCCTGGCTTAGCTCTTTCAACATTCCACCTGAGTACAAAATATCCAACTTGGAATTTCTTGAACCTTACCTTCTTGTCAAACCATACCTTGATGTCAACTAAATGCTTTTGAAAATCTTCATATGCTTGAGTTCTTTTCTCTTCTAACTATAGCAAGTGTGTCAACCTTGTTTCCACTGGATTTTTCTCAGATTCCTCTTCTGTGTTTATCAGCTTGAGTGCTGGAATATCCAAATGAACAGGTAACACTACCTCCTTGCCATAAACTAAGGCATAAGGGGAGGTCTTGATGGACTTTTTAATAGTGATTATGTCTACCCATAGAGCTTGCTCTAGCAATAGGTGCCAACTTCTCTTATTACCCTCTAGTGATCTTCTCAAAATCCTCAATAGATTCTTGTTAGTTGATTCTACAAGTCCATTTCCTTGGGGGTAGTAGTTTGAAGTATTCTTTATGGTGATGCCATACTTGCTGGAAAACTCAATATATTTGGCTCCTATGAATGTTGGTCCATTATCGCTCACCAAGGCTTCTGGAACACCAAACCTTGAAATCAAGCTTTCCATAAAATTAATCACCACTTCTTGGTCTGATTTCTTTGTAGGAATAGCTTCTACCCATCTGGTGAGGTAGTCTGTAGTAGTTAGAATGTACTTGTGGTCAGTTGAGGAATGAGGATTGATAACTCCTATGAAGTCCAACCCCCATTTCTGAAAGGGTTCTTCCACTTGAATTGGCTTAAGGGGAAATGATGCATTCCTTGTTCTTCCCACATGTCGTTGGCATTTATCACAAGCTCTAGTGACTTTGAAGGTGTCAAAAAATATGGTAGGCCAATAATAGCCTACTCTGATAATCTTCAAAGTTGTTACTCTTCCTAAGAAGTGTCCTCCGGATAGTCCTCCATGGAACTCCTCTATGACCTTTTGTTGTTGATCATATTTTAAGCACCTAAGGAGAACTCCATCAAGGTTTCTTTTGTACAGACCCTCTAGTAGTAAGACATACTTCAAAGCCTGTAGTCTATATCTTCTTCTCTATGATGCATTAATATCAGGAGGGCATACCCCAGTTTGAAAGTACTTAGTCATCTGATCTACCCAGTCTGATTCACCTGACTATAATTCTTCAATCTGATCATCTGTTGTTGCCTGACAAGCTATCACTTCTACTGAAACTACTACTTCTATCAGACCTTGGCATAGGGCTCTACCTCTTACCAACTTGGTAGGATGGATTTCCACATCATATTCTTGGATCTTAGTGATCCAACCAACTCTCTTATCTCCTAGTTCTCCTTGTAGAATAAAGCTTCTTACATCCGGATGAACAACATAAACCAGGGTCTTTCTTTGAACCAAGTATTACCTAATTTTTTCAATGATTTCATTATAGCAAATACTTTTTTCTCAATGAAATTATACTTAACCTGATATTCATGAAGAGTCTGGCTCCAAAATAATATGGGATGCTCCTCTCCTTCATCATTCTTTTGAGTGAGCATCGAGGCATAGCTTTCCTCAGCTCCATAAGCATAAATAATGAAGTCTTTGCTAAAATATGGATTGACTAGCACTGGAGCTACAACAATGGATTGCTTGATGATTTCAAAGGCTTGATTTCTTACCTCAGTCCATTTGAAATCTGCATCTTTTTTAGCAGTTCAGATATAGGCCTCACCTTCTGAGAAAAGTTAGAGATGAATTTCTTGATAAAGTTTATCTGACCAAAGAAATACTGCAAGGCCTTTTTGTTTACAGGAAGTGGAAGAGCAAGAATGGATTTGATTCTATATGGATCAATGGCCATACCTTCCTTGGAGACCACATGGCCTAGCAACTTTCCCTCATGAACTACAAAAAATGACTTCTTAGGATTGAGGGAGATGCCAAATTCTTTGCACTTCTGGAAGACTTGTTCTAGGTGTGCCAAGTGGTCTTGCTTGTTGTGGGAAAACATAGTCATGTCATCTAAATAGATCAGAATGACCTTGTTAATCAGCTCCCCAAAAGCATAGTCCATTGCTCTCTGGAATGTGGCCCCTACATTAGATAGCCCAAAAGGTATTCTTTGATATGCAAAGGTTCCCCATTTTATGGTGAATGTTGTCTTAAACTGATCTTCATTCTTCACCCAAATTTGGTTATATCCAGAGAAACCATCTAGAAGTGAGAACCTTTCTTCCCCTACCATAATATGCAATATTTTATCAATCTATGGGAGGGGGTAGTGGTCCTTAAGTGATGCTTGATTGAGATTTCTAAAATCTACACACAGGCAGATGTCACCATTCTTCTTCCTTACAGGTACCAAGTTGGCTACCCAGGTTGAATGTTTTATTGGATAAATGATCTTAGCCTTTAGAAACTTCAATAGTTCTTCTCTCATTATGGCTTCGATCCTAGGATTCATAGGCCTCTATTTCTACTTGAATGGTTTTGCATTAGGCTCTAGCTCAATTATGTGTTGGATGACCTTCTTGTCATATACTTTGAGGTCCTCATATGACCAAGCTACAATGTCTTGGTACTTTAGGCATAAATATTTGATATCCTCCTCTTCTTCTGGAGAACATCGGATTCCAACCTTGAGCTTCTTTTATTTTTCTATTTCAACTTCTTTATATATTTTCTCATTGACTTCCATGGATCTGATCTTTTTCCTGTCTTCATTGTCAAACAGGCTCTCTAGAGTAACCAAACCTCTAGGTATGTGATTGTTCTTGAGTTGAATGACATCTTATTGATCAATATCCTCTGGATTTTCCTCTTGAATAGTGGATAAACAGGCTTCTCTCACCAAAAAATCAATGATTTATTCATCACTTTCAAAGACCTACCAAAAAATTGCTTATCTAGCACTGTAGGCCTAAAAATAATTTTGATCCCTTTGTCCTTCTTAACTCCTATGTCTATAGAAGGGTTGAAGTTAGCTCCCCTTACTGCTAAGGAATATACCAAGGTATTATTTCCTCTGGGAATAAAATTAATGTTTAGGGCATGAAAGGATTCCATCAAATCCCATACCCTATTTCTATATGCTTTCAGGTAATGATGCTTATTGCTGCACCTTTCCCTTACCTTGATTTACAATCAATTTAGAGTCACCATATATGTTTAAGATCTTGATGCCCATGCTTTCATCTTGCATCAGTCCAAGGCATAGAGCCTCGTATTCAGTAGCATTGTTAGTGCATGACCATGTTAGCCTATAGGTGAAACTCTTTGTCCCTTCTGATTGGGATTGTAATACTACACCAACACCAACACCATTTCTACATCTGGAACCATCAAAGTGCATGGTCCATACTTCTATTTCTCTCAAGGACTGGTTAGATATAGCAGGAACTCTTTTCTCTGTCTCTATAGAAATATTGTATGTGCCCATACCTATCCCAAATTGACTATAATCCTCCCTAAAAGGTAGTTCATATTCAATTTCCAACTCCTCAAATTTATCCACAAATTCAAATTCCTCTATAGGAGTGAGATTGCACATGTCCCCTTCAATTTTTTCAATGTGGTAAGACACAGGCTTCTCAGGTGTTATTCTTATCCTCTTTCCTTTGAAAGGAATAACCATGCTGGAATAGTCCATATACATGCATCCACCCAACTTTGAAGTGAACTCTCTTGAAAGGCATAAGCCAAAATAGGGCTCTAGATCCACCACTACTATTTCTTGTACTATAGTTACCTTAGGTGCTCTATGTAGCCTCATCAAGACATATTTTATCACTCCCACTATCTTCATAGGTGTCCCATCTAATTGCAGAACTCCAGGGTAGGATTTGGTGTATTCCATACCCATTTCCTCACAAACTACTTTAGGCATAATTATAGTAGATGCTCCTAAGTCAATCATACAATTGCGGACCACCCAACCTTCCATCCTTAGAGAGATATAAAAATGAGGGGGTTTATTCTTTAAAATGGTAGGAGATATTTCTTTCTTTTCAGAGGGTATGCTGAGGATTGTGGTGGCCTGCTTTTCCTACAAATATTTATTCAAGGAAGCTTTTAGTAGGTCTATTTGGCCTAGGAATGAAGAGGGTATCATATAGACTAGCTTTGGATGGTATCTTCTTCATTTCCTCCATAATATTGTATTCAGATTTGGTAGAGGTAGGTCTCTCAGGCCTTCTTTCTGGCTCACCATATTTTATTTTATACTGCTAAGTGGCCTCAATTCTCTACATTTTGGTAATGGAAGGGAACCTAAGCCTTTCTTGAGCTTCATTCTTAGACCTCATTCTATCTCCCTCAGTTTCTTTCTCAAATCTCTTGGGAAGATTGGACTTATTTTTCTTTGGCCTGGGGAATAGGGAAAGTATCACTACTTTGGGGAGGTGGATCCTTCAAATTCTTTTGAGAGGGGACCTAAAATTGACCCATCTTCTATGGATCAACTTGCAGTGTTTTCTTTCCTGACCTTGTCATGACAACAATAGGTCCATCCTCATCAAGATATTTTCCAACCATGATTTTCTCTAGATGCCAGAGCATATTCACTCTTCCTTTTTGATTCCTTTCTACTTTCTCCATAGCTTGTTGTACATGGTGTTGGTACATAACACAAGATTATGAATCATGAGGATCATTGCACACTAAACACCATACATTCACCAGACTTGTTTTTGAAGAACACTTAGGCTCTTCATATGTTGCATTTACTCTAACCCTAGTACTATTTCTAGGACCAGGTCTTTGATATTTATTCACATAAGGAAATATCCTTTGTTGATACCTCTCCATATCTCTCTTCTCCATTGAATTCATCTTGTTGCTAAGAGTTTTCAAAGTATTCTATATATCAAGGATGACAAAATATTCTTGTGGAATCTGAGAAGGAAGTGGAGGGAAAGGAGTTGCAACAGATGGTGCTTTTGGCTAAGGAATGGGATTCATCTATGGGAATGGGGATGAAAAAGGAGGAGGGTCCATATAATATGAAGTAGTAGTTTGACTTTGGATATTAGTGGTTTCCAAATTGTAGGGCAACACATATTTTGGAGGTAGTCTTCCCATATTAATAAGGACATTTTCTGCATGAACAACTGCATTATAGACCTATGGAAATGTCTCCACCTCAGATTTTTGGGTTTGTAGGCCTAAATCTAATCCAAGGGCCCTGATATAATACATGTAAGCAAGGCTTGTAGATGGTCTAGCTGTAGGGCAAATTCTCTTCCAGGTTCTACTAAACCTTAACTTAAAATATAAAACAGTTTCTTGCTAATATTTTTGCATAGATGTGAATTAATTAAGGAGGAAAAAATGGTTAGAAGACTCATTAAATTCCTCCACAAATGGCTCAGACAATGCTGCCCATGAGGTTATGGTATTGTCCTCAAGGGTTCTAAACCAAAGTAGAATCTTTCCTCTAAAATACAAGGCTATAATATTAACAATAACATCTTCATTTTTTATATTGCATATTACTACCATATTTAGAATATCTTGGCAATGTTCATATGTAGTTTTACCAGATCCATCATAGGTGGGAATGGCCTTAGACACAACTTAGGGAATACCATGCATTTGGACTAGTCTAATGGGGTCAACTGTGTTCCAGCTGGGGTATGTAGCAAGTGTGAACATCTCTTCTAAGTCCTAGTTAATTTAGTGGCTAGGCTAGGTTAGTTGTCGGCAAATTCTTTTATTATCGGCAATATAGTTTAGTTGGATATATCTTCTTCCCCTTATCCCTCCATTCTCTCCTATATTCCCTATTCTATCTTATCACTCCAACTCTCTTCCCCTTATTCCTCCAACCTCCCTTATTTTTCTCTCCGCCAACTTCCTCCCTTCCCTCTTCATATAAATTAGTAATTCTATCCTATGTTATGTTAATGGTTGTATTGGCTCTACGTAGAAATTAATAAAGAACTATTAGTTTCAACTTATTCTATAGTCACCTGATCCAATTTTTAGATTTGGTATCAGAGCCTGGTCGGGTGAGTGTGCTGGGCACAAATCTCAAGGATGCACGATGAGTCAACTGGGTGAGCGTGCTGGGCATAAATCCTGAGGGTGCACCATGATTGATATGGGCGAGTAGATCAATGAGGTGGCAGAGCACAGAGCTAGGAACAGATTTCAAGGCAATTAAGGGCATGAATTCCAAGGTGCCATGTGGCAGGTAGAGCAGACAACTGACACATACATGTAGCTTGAGGAGCTAAGGTGGACGTTGATGTGGCTGTAGCTGACAGAGTGCTGACTGGGTAAACTAGGAGCTGATGTGGTAGAAGCCAAGCACTGATGTGGCGAACCGGACGTGGCAGATCAGGCGTGTGGTGACGTGGCAAAATTTTGTTTGCCCATGTGGTGAAAGTAGTTTTGTCAGAGTACACACATGGCAGAAGTAGAGGAGTCGAGCAAGCATAGAGTTGCGGAGTGATTTCCTGAAGGCAATCGACATTACATGCGCTCGCGCGCATATTAGAAGGCCATTTTGCCTTCTTCCCACTGAATGTGGGATAAATCCACAATATTTTTTTTTAAAAATAGCCGTGGTAGATGGTATAAGGAACAGGCGGTTCCTTCCTCTATCCGTCGAAGCGCGTAGCGCAGTTGGGTGAGTCCTTTGCTTGCGGAAGAGAGGTCCCGAGGTCGAATCCTGTCGGGGTAAAAAAAACAAGTTTTTTATTTTTTTTGTCATCACCGAAAGCCAGAGGGTTTAAGAAGGCGGAGGCCTGCATTCCTACCACTGGAGCTGCATGGTGCAGTAGCTAGTGCTTTCGAGTTGGAAGTGGAGGTCAGCAGATCAAATCCCGTCGGGGATTTCGAAAACAAAAAAGGTTTTTTTTATTTAATTTTTTATTATTTAGTTTTAATTAAGGTTTTAAAAATTATTTAATAATTTTTATTTATATATTTTTTATTATGTTTTTTTTTTAAATAAACTTTTATTTAAAAAAAGGGAATAATTTAAAATATATATATAGAAAATTGTTAAAAAAAATTAAGGGCTTTATTAAAACAAATTTTGGAAAATTGTTTAAAAAGAATTAAAAGGGTAAAAAGTTTTTTTTTGGCATCATTATTGTAACCCAGTTCATGCGGTGTAATTCTGGGTAGATGATTCGATCATCTGGATGCTATTATGCATTGCTCTCTCTATTGAGAAGAGAGACTCCTGATTCCTTTGATAGGAAAGTCCAGTAGAGTGGACTTCATACAATGTTTTACCAATTAGAAAACCAAGTGATTACACATCAGAGAAAACCAGACTCTAGATACGAGGCAAATTTTGAATATAATATCTTCGGGCAAAGAGTAGTTGAATCCGAGATGGTTGAAACAGTACCTGAAGGAAAATCAAGTGACAGTTATACTCCTACAGTGCCTGAAGTTGAAACGAGTGAGAGCTATACACCTCGCTCTCCTGATTTAGAACCAGAAGAAGAAGAAGCAGAAGTAGAGGAAAAAGAACCAGTGGAGGTGAAACTTGCAATTGAAGAATGAGTTGTTCTCAAAAGGCATCTTGAGCCAGCAGCAGCAGCAAAAGAAGTCATTATAATCAGTGATGACAAAGTAGACAATTTCACTTTTCCAGTCTTGGGAAATCATCAAGAAGAAGAATGCCAAATTAGTGAGCATTTTAAGAAAGCTAGATTTGATTTAAATTAGTGATCTATTTTGTACTTCTTTGTACAACTTTTTTGAAGTTGAAATACAATTTGCTTTCTAAAATGGCTTCCAATACTAGTTTACCAATCCCTGAGTTCAATGGTGGTGATTACGAGTATTGGTCAATTAAAATGAAAACTCTGTTGATTGGCAAAGGTCTTTGGGATGTGATTGAAGAGGGATATACTGAACCTTCAGCTACTGAGTGGGCAGTTTTGAGTGTTGCTAATAAAAGGGCTAAAAATGAAGCTCAGAAGAATAATTCTTCTACCCTTTATCACATTCAAGCCGCCCTTGATAGAAGTATTTTCCCTAGAATAGCTTCTTTTACAACAGCTGAATCTACTTGGAATGCTTTAAAAGAAAGTTATAGGGGTAGTGACCAAGTCAAACAAGTTAAACTCCAAACCTTGAAAAGAGAGTTTGAAACTCTTAAAATGCAAGAAAATGAAAATGTTGGTGATTACTGCGTGAGAGTGAAAGTCGTAGTAGATAAGATGGTCACTTTAGGAGACGATGTAAAGCCATAAGTTATAGTGAAGAAAGTGTTGAGGACACTTCTTCCTAAGTGGAATTCAATTGCAATAATTATAGAGGAATCTAAAGACATAACTTCTCTATATTTTGAAAGCCTCATTGGCTCACTTCTCTCACATGAGGAGAGATTACAGCCAACTCCTTCCATAAGTTATGGAGGATATGATAAAGCCTTTACTTCTCAAGAAGGTAGAGGTAGAGGACATGGCAGAGGAAAGTATAGAGGAAGAGGCAAAAATAATCAGAGAGGTGGAACTCCTAACAGAGGAGGAAATCAAAACAGAGGAGGATTCTCAAACAATAGTGAACAGAAGCATAATAGAGGAGGACAACAAAATAGAGGGAAACAATCAAGTAGAGGCAAAGGAGGAGATAAGTCAAAACAATCTTGCTACAATTATGGTAAACTTGGCCATTATTCTCATGACTGTTGGACTAAGAATTCACAAGGAGCTAGTAGCATCCAGAGAAATCAGTTTGGAAACTTTGGAGAAGAGGAAGAGGCCACAAATCTCTTTCTTTCATATGGTCAGGTAGATCAGAACATGAATGATACATGGATCTTGGACACTGGGTGTTCAAACCATATGAGTGGCAAAGAAGAGCTCTTTGCTACTCCTCCTACAAATCTAGCATCAAATTGGGAGATGATAAATCATTGGCAGTTGAAGGCATTGGAGCTATTGCAGTTCCAACTAAAGAAGGAATCAAACAAGTAAGTGATATCTATTATACACCCCATCTCCAACATAATATTTTAAGTGTTGTTCAAATGTTAGAAAAGAACTACAAGTTGCTTTTTGATGAGGGTAAATGCACTATTTTTGATAAAAATAACAATAATAGAATCATTACTCAAGTGCCAATGACAAAGAATGGATTGTTTCCTTTAAAGTTTGGCTAGCTAGGGGGAGATAAGTTATCAAGTGTTGCTATTTCCAATCCAAGTTTTCTATGGCACTTGAGATATGGCCATTTGAATTCTGCTAGTTTGAAAATGTTAACTTCCCAAGCCATGGTCACTGGACTTCCTAAAGTTCAGGATAGTAAAGAAATATGTGAAGGGTGTGCTCTTGGGAAGCATGCCAGATCAAATTTTCCTCATGGACAAGCATGGCGTGCCAGCTATCCACTCCAGCTAGTGCATACCGACATCTATGGTCCGATGCAAACACAGAGTTTGGGTAACAACTCTTACTTTCTACTCTTTATTGATGATTATACTAGAATGTGCTGGATATATTTTTTGAAACATAAGGTTGAAGCATATGAATGCTTTATCAATTTTAAAACAAGAGTTGAAAGTAAGAGTAGATATTTTGTAAAATGTCTTCAGTGATAGTGATTGGGGTAGCAACATTGATGACAAGAAGTCAACTTCAGGGAACTTTTTTAGTCTGGGTTTGGGACTAATAACTTGGAGTTCCAAGAAACAGATAGCAGTAGCACTATCTTCAACAGAAGTTGAGTATATAATTGTCACTCATGCTAGTACTCAAGCTTTATGGCTATGAAAGGTATTAGAAGAAATTGGAGAGCAGTAAAGTGGTCCAACAAGGATATTATATGACAACATTAGTGCCATTCAGTTGGCATACAATCCTGTCCACCATAGTAGATCAAAGCATTTTGATATGAAGTACCACTTCATCAGAGATATGGTGGAAACTAAAACTGTTGAGCTTCACTATTGCCCTACTTTGGAGAATGTTGCGGACATCTTCACCAAGGCATCGGCTAAAGCTCAATTTGTAAAGCTGAGAGACTGTCTTGTCAATCCTCTCAACTTTAAGGGGGAGAATGTAGCAAGTGTGAACATATCTTCTAAGTCCTAGTTAATTTAGTGGCTAGGCTAGGTTAGTTGTCGGCAAATTCTTTTATTGTCGGCAATATAGTTTAGTTGGATATCTCTTCTTCCCCTTATCCTTCCATTCTCTCCTATGTTCCCTCTTGTACCTTATCACTCCAACTCTCTTCCCCTTATTCCTCCAACCTCCTTTATTTTTCTCTCCGCCAACTTCTTCCCTTCTCTCTTCATATAAATTAGTAATTCTATCCTATTTTATGTAATGGTTGTATTGGCTCTGCGTAGAAATTAATAAAGAACTATTAGTTTCAACTTATTCTATAGTCACATGATATGATTTTTAGAGGGTACTTCTGTAATTTGGAACTGCATTTTATGCCATATTTCCATGTGTAGCTCCTGTTGGAGGTGATGTTGGATTAACTGTAGGATTATCCTTGCGAGGGTTTTATTATAAATGAAAATCTTGGTTTAAATTCCTTATAATAGTAGACCCTCTATAAGGTAGATCATGGTATAAAAAGGAGTCTAGGTTATTCCTCTTGAATGAACTGGTATACATTAAAAATTATGATTTACATGGATAATTTTTTTTGGGTTTGCAGACCAAGGAGTCACTAGGTGAATTTTCTAATCATTGCTTAGCAAGTTCAAGATAATTCATCGAATCTTGATTCCTTTAGGTAAAGATAAAATAATAAATCATATAATTTGTTTTAGTATTTCTTGCAAACAAGTCCCACTGGGCATGGCAAAAATTGTTGGGCACTAAATTGTCATCAAGTTTTACTTGACACTGCAACTGTCTATCTTCCAATTCTCTATCCAGGATTGCACGTGATATTCACAACTCAACACTCAATATTGGATGGATCAAAGATAAATTCAATCCAACCTCTAGAGTAGGCTAGTTTCTTGTCAACTTAGTAAGATGTTGACTCAATTAAGCTCAATAATATTTTGAGGAATAGGGTTACAAAAAGGTTTAGGGTGAAATAAATATGCATTAATAGTGGTCAGATAGGCTAAGAGCATAGGCATATACGATGTAAATTTCTAAAAAACTATTTCCAATGTCCCACACTCAAGATTAGCAACATCCAAAACCATGAAATCTTCATACATTAAAGCATAAAACAGATATATGTTCCAAGAAGCAATTCCAATATCCAATATATTGGCAATCTAGTTTAGCATAATAGATCAACAATCAGATTTTGTAGAAATAAACTTCCTACCAACACAAATCTAACTATGAACAGATTTCAACTACCTTCACAACTAGTAATCCAACAAAAATATAATGAACTAACCATTATAGTATTTATAGAAATACAATTCATAGGTTTGAACCTCTTGAATGAAAGATATCAAAGATTACAAGTATTGAGTCAAAATTTTGAGTAATGCTCCTTCCATTAGTTTATAGAAAATATTTACATAGTAGGGAAAGAAAACACACTAGAGTCGACCCTTAAAATTGAGGGTTTGACCTCTATTCATAATTTACAATTGAAAGAATAAGAGGAGACATTACAAGAATTTAAATTCTAATAGATTGGCAGAGATCTATGCTAGCATTATCTCATTTTTTTGTCGAGTTTGATAAATCCACTAGAAGTAATCCACCATGGTAACTCAACTCTACAACTTACTGGTTCAGCAATGGTAGTTGAGCTTCAAGCTATTATAAAATAGATCTAGATAATTTTCTATTCATTGAAACTGCATTCCATTATAGATTTGCATTTGAAACTCCATTCCACTATAGATCTATAACTGCTCTAGTTATTGTTCTTGAAAAACCTTTGACGCTTCACCTTCCCACCTCAAACTGACTGTTCTTCAATCTACCAAGAATTCACCTTTATACACTGTAACAGTGTCAACAAAATCTCTATCATTGATGCTACCAGTAGATGACTATGATTTAATCTTCAAAAATGCTTTGCAAACTAGCAGGAAGCAAGATTATGCATAGTGGCGAATATTCACAAATTGGGTGAATATTAGGATTTTTAAAATTGTAAATTGACGAATATGAGGACCCTTGACATCGGCCCATTCACCTAAAATTTTTAGGACCAATTTATTTTTAGGTTTAATTTACCACAATATATATACAAACATAGACATATTTGTACTCGTTGGAAAGATATTTTCAAGATTGATCTAATGGTGGTGTTTTTATGAAGTTATAATATGATTTAATAGGAAAAAAATTGTCCCAAATATGACCTTACATTTTAGGGTTTCAAATACCCCAAATTTTGGTATGAAGATGCTCAATTTGATTTGCTTAGGATTCTCCATGATTCACCTTGATTTTGATTAGGATTCACCATTTTTTTACAAGTGCATTTTGAGTCCAACCCCTTATGCATAACCTTGGCAGGAAGAAAAAAAATGCCATTCCGCTCAAAATTAATGCTGACATCAACTTTGATGGCTTTGGCCAATTAAATTGAGTTCTGACGAGAAATGCACTAACATGTGAGTGGAATCAATTTTGTTGTCAATCCACTACTTAGCCTTCAAAATGTCTAACTTCTTTCTCAAGTCCGTGGCATAAATCAAGTTGAAATCCACTCAAAAAATCATGATGATGTTAAATATAACTTGATTTTACTACGAAATAACCAATTCACTTTGTAAGCAATGCAAATTATCCTTTTCACCATTTTACTCTCTTTAATTCCTTTCCAACGCCTCCAACCATCTTGTCACCACTCTGCTCCAAAATACTCTTGGAACTCAACGAAATGCATATTCTTAGGACTTAGTTGTTGGAGTGTGTAGAATAGACATGAATCACCAATCTACACTTTATATCATGCTGATGTCATCAAAGCTCAAAATATTTATAGATTGGAAACCTCGCCAAAATTTGCTACCAAATACACTAGGCATCGAGCGAAATAGGAGCACTTAGCATGATTTTTTAGAAATCACCAAGTATTGAGTAGAATGGAACCTCCTTGCACAAATATAATTCAAAATACTCTATATCTTCAATGGAATAGAGATTTCTCTACCTTAGAATAATTTTTTTAAATTGTTCTAAGGATGTGGCCATTTTGGGCCTACAATATCTTTTTCTAAATATCTATCTCAACCATCATGGTTTGGATATTTCTTGTAAAAGGTTCATTGATATGGATAATCCATGCATTAGAAATTATTTTTTAGATAGATTTATGCACATACACAGATTCATGGAGAGATTTTTTAACATTAGAAACAAGAACTATTAAAGAAAAAGTGTCAAATAGAGAAACCAATTTGTTGGTTTCTTTCATAAATACATGAATGTAGATTTTAGCAGATTCTACATGGAATTTCTCTGTGAGTTTTTCCAAACCCTCAGAAAAACTTTGTTGATATCATCATATGCAATTTTTAGTTGTGGTGCTTGCATTTGAAGACTTTGGGGGACCTCTCCTTTGTCCAAAGTTTCCTTGAATTTGGTGAGTCTTTTCTACATTTTTATAAAGAATTTGTAATTCTTGAAAGTGGGTGTCCATTAGCTTATCCAAATATTGTAGACATGGATAATATCATGCTAGACACCAATTCTATCAACAAAATCTCTTATGTACTATAAACTTGGTAGAAGACATGTACTGCTTTCATTACCACTCCTATAATCCATGTTTTCAAACGCACTAATCTGACTATTGTTTTGCTATGGATGCTTTAGTGAAGATTTAAAAATAAATAAATGAACTGAAAAATGGAATTTTTAGTATCTACGAGTGGATGAGGATCTTCTATTTCTGTGATTTCAATAATTTTAAGAGCAGCATATACCATAGTAAGTTTTAGGGTTTAAGAAAAAAGGATACATGGCATAGAAGTACTCTTATAAAAATTGAGACTAGTTTCTATTTCACCAAATTACTATTAAATGCAAGTGAAGAGCATAATCCCACTGCTAATGGCTTTTTGATTCACCAAATCACACCAAGTTTAGGTGAAGAGCATATTACCAAAAGCAAACAATCACAAACAAAAACATTAAAATAAGGAAACGAAAAAAAAAATTAAGGAAAGGAATGAAAACATGCTTAGTATTTTTATTCTGAAAAATAAGGATAAACAAATAGAAAAGTTTGAACACATTTCAACCTATGTGTCTCATCAACAAAGTGTGAGTTTGGAAGAGGTACAACTCTTATTTAAAAATCCCTAACTCTAGTAGGGGGAGCTAAAATGTATTACAAGCGGGATAAAATATTTTTTCTCAAAAATTACAATAAAAACCATAAGTTTTAAGACTAAGATGGTAAACTCGGGCTCAACCCTCAAGAAAAAACCTACCATTTTACAAAATGTGGATAAAAGGGTGCACCATCGGGACTTCCAAAGAGGTCACCCATCCCAATACTACTCCAAAAAATATGTAAACATAAGGTGGGTAAAAGGGTGCACCATCGAGACTTCTAAAGAGGTCACCCATCCCAGTACTACTCCATCAAAAAATTATTAATAAATCATGTTTTTGTATAAATAAGTTGTTAATGAATTTCTCTTCTTCCAACACAATATGGGATGAGCAATGTGCTTAAATTCTTTATCTTTTTTTCCATTTTTCAAACATGGGAAAAATTATATCTACATCAAAGTGGAAACTTCTAGTAAACTTATAGCTGTCCAACTTGAGGATCAAAGGAACTTTTTTGGTCATGATGCCTTACCTATGTGCTGCTTTCTTCAATACTCTGGCTAGAAGAGAGGATCAATCATCAAATTTTACCTTATCAAACAATGTATGGAGAAAGTTGATGTGATAACCTCTTGCTCGAATTATATTAAAAAAAATTATTTTTAATATAAATAAAGCCATCTCTGAAACTTTCTATGACTAAGAATCGCTTGAGTTCACTAACAATAAAATATTCTTTTTGGTTAACCAGATGGTGAGAGGATGTAGGGATTTACTGATAAGCATTCATTGGCTTCTAAAATAACTTGGTGTTGAGAACTCTTATTTGAGAAAAATATATTCCCTTAAATAAAATTGTATCTAAAAGCATGACCTCTAAAGTGATATTGATACTATCATAGAAGAAGTTATAACAACAATAAAAATACCCAAGCTTTCCCTAGAGCCATACAAAATGCCAATGACATCATCAATATACCTTGTCAAAAATAAAATATTGTCCATAGCCACAGTATTGAATAATTGATACTTCAGGTGGTAGAGAAAAAAATAGGTATAAACTACGAAAAAAGTTGCTTCCCATTATTGTTTTGCTTTTTTACCTATAAAATTTTCCATTGAATTCCAAATAATGTTGTGTTAAAACTATCTTTGCAAGCTTGACTACAAATTTTGCCTTTGCCTCATCACATTCACCTCTTAAAAATTATGGAAGGGCTAAAAACCCTTGGATTATGGTGATGCTAGGATACAAGCTCTCAGTATCAAAGGAAAACACATCAAGAGGTAAACTATGAACATGAAGATCCTTTATAAGAGAAATAGAATCCACAGGATGATTGTTTTGCTTAAGCAAGTTTGGCAGAAGAAAATGGTGAATGCACTTGGATGTTGGTTTGAGCATAAAACCATAGTAAGAGAAAATGGGTCGATTGGAAAGCCTTGGCTTATGGATTTTAGGAAGCAAGTAAAAAATATAGACTCTAGTAGGGGAGGGTTTTACTTGAAGAATAAAATCTCTATGGTTTTGAGAAAGCATGTGCTTGTTAACTACATGACAAAGTAGACTTTTGAGCTAAGAAAAAAAAAATTCCAAGGAACCTCCATTACCTCATCATAAACATTATTTTCTAAAAGTTGAGAAAGGCCTTAAGAAATATACCAATATTTTGATAGAACATAAAATCCAAAGTTTTCATCTATGATTATAATGACAATGGAAGGATAATTAAAAAGAGAGCGAATGACAGATCAAATATGAGAAGGAAAAGTACATTGGTGGATAGGATTGGTAGTAACAATTTTTTGTTTAAGAATTTGTTCACCCATACCAATGATTTCATCTAATGGTCGATAGAGTTTAGAAGGCATGAAATAAGGATTAGAAATTTTGAAAGGATCAATGGGCTTGGGAGGTTTAGGATGACCACCTTTTGATTCAAAAACCAATCCAAATGAAGACATCTATAGAAAGCTTGAAATTCCTTTATTATATCTTCTTTAGCCATGGGAGGGGGAACAAGAAGAAATTCTAAACCCAAGCTAAGGGCTTCAACCTCAGTGGAAGAGATTTCATGCAAAGATAAGTTATAAATTGCATGATTCATAATCTTGTCATCCACAACCCAAACATGAATTCTATATAGAAAGTGGTGGCTAAAATCCTGAGGGCTAAAAATTGTGAACCAAGGTTTATTTTTAGTTTTTACCACCATTTAAGTGATGGAAGGTTCCCTACCCTTGCTACCTAGGAGCAAATTAGACAAAATCCTATCTTGATTTCCTAGAACCAGATTTGTGGAAATTCTTTCCATCATTGTGAAATGATTGCTACCAAACAAAGGAAGTGTGGTTCTATTTGTGCCAAAGATGATGTCCCTCCCTTCATCACTAAGGAGGAACATGGTGGTATAGATTTTATTATTTTTGTCTTCTATCATGCTACCGAGACTGTTGTTGATGGTTTCTTTATTATTGTGGCCATTGCTATTGAGGCTGACCTTGGTTTCTTTGTTATGGTGGTCTCTGTTGGGACCGTTGACTTGGTCCTCTACTTCTAGTGTGAGGGGGATTAGAGGAATATGTTAGAAATATGAGCAAGTTTTGTTGTCATTAATTTCACGAATATGATGACCAAGTTTATTGTCATCCAGGTATTCATATCCGAGTTTTTTTTGCAAGGTTGATGTTCAAGTTTCATTAATATTCTCTGATGGCTTTTCCAAAAAGGCAAAGAAGCAGGTTTAATATTTTTATACTTAATATTATAATATTTAAGGATGTAAGTTGGATTTATGAAAAATAAATGCCAAGGAGTTGTCACATTTTAATATCCTAAAAAAATGCATATGATAGATTTGTGGATGAAGGATTTAATTATTTAATTTTAAATATTTTAACCCTAAGGTTAAAATTTAAAATTAAATAATAATATTTTAAGGGCCTAAGTTTAAAAAATATAATTCGAATTTAAAAATTTGAATAACCCGTCGACGTGTTTGAAAAATGACATTGCATATAAAAGGTGGTAAGTTCCACCTTAATAAATTATCCATGCGAATAATCAAATGCCCAAGTGAATTGTTGAGCCAAGGTTGAAAATAAAAATCACATGTGCTTTAAAGGTTAAGAAGGCATACTGAAGGAACAAATATGAGTGGAGTGTTGTTCATATTTCCAAGTGCTGGGTAGCATGGTTGGTAGCTAGGGGTTGTGCTATGTCACTCGCAGGTGATAGGTCATGGGTTCGATCCATGCGATCACTATTTTGAAAGGCGGAGATGAGTTTGATTTACACCATCGGTTGAAGGAAAAAAGGAAGTCATGCATCTTACCTTTTGTGTGAGGGCACATAGCCCAAGCGGTGGAAGTGTAGATGCTAAGGCAATTGGAGAGGATAGGTGGGGAGTTTGAAACCCACCATGAGAATTTTTTCTAAGGAGGAAAGAAAATAAGGTATGCACTCAATTTGCTAAGGTTAAAGTTGCATCCAAAATTTGTGAAGAGTGGAAATTATTTTTATTTTTCTCTAAGTTTTTATTAAGTTGAAATTTCTTAGTGGGAAAATTAAAAGGGGTGTATGTTCTTTAGAGGGAGATAAAAGGGTGAGTAAATATTTAATATTGTCATTAATTTTTGGTGGTCAAATTTTATAAAAAGGAGTAATAAGGTATGCCAAGAGTATTATATGTTGTATGTTGAAATAAAGTCATATTGTGAAAATTGTTTTTGAAAGGAGAAATAAGGAATAGTTGAGATTTAATATTTTGGCATGGTGAAATATTTTTAGAGAAAATAATGAATATAGATTTTTGATATCTAAGCATTGATATTTTCAAAGAGGGTAATTGTGTTTGAGATAGGTTTTGAGGTCAATTTTCCATCAAGACAAAGGTATGGGCACATCTTCCTTGTGAGTGAAATAATGTTCGATTGGATGTTGTGAATGCCAAGTTGGAGTGAAAAGGATTTTTTGATGAATTTTGGTTTTGATATCACCAATATTAATTGTTAAAGGTTTTTCTGAGTGAAATTTGATGCTAAAAACCTTGTTTGATAAGCATTGTTGGAAATGTTGAGTGAGCCTTCATGTGCATGACTAGGGTTTGAGAAAGATCATGAGTATCATTATTATGTGAAGTTGAGAACTATCTTGAACTAGGGTTTGTGAAATATCATGAGTATGATTGCTATGTGATATTGTTTGATAAGCATTGGTGGAAATATTTGAGTAAGCTTTCATGTGCTTGAACTAGGGTTTGTGAAAGATCATGAGTATCATTGTTATGTGAATATGGAATCATATTGATTCAAGGTTGAGTTCCATAGTGTGAGTTTTTGAAAGCATTATGAAACACTTGTTTAGGTTTATAAGCAAGTTGTGTTTCATTGAGTGATTGGTTGAATGGATTTGATTGAGCTTAGTTGATTGGAAGTGTTGGAGTGATAGTTAAATTTTTGTTAAACAAATTATTTTTTATTCTTAATTGATTTAAGGAGAGTTTAGAAGTGATTGAGTGTTGTATGATACTGAAACATATTGAGTCTGTAACAATTCTCCATATGTTTCTATGGTTAAACAAGAGAGTTTGAAAGTGATTTAGCATTATTGTGAGAGTGAAACATATTGAGTCTCTAACCATTCTCTATATGTTTTTGTGAGATTAGAACAAGATTCTGTGTGAAACTTGTCTTTGTAATTAAAGAGGTTTTCTATGATAGATTGAGTTGAGTAAGCTTTTGTGGAAGCTTATAATGTATATTTGAGAAAATTCTTGGTGAAGAATTTTTGAGTAGATTGGACAAGTTCTTATGAAGACTTTTAGATCAGATTTGAGGCAAGTCTTGGTGAAGACTTGTTAAGCAGATTGAACAAGTTCTAGTGAGGACTTGTGAAGTATATTTGAGGTAAGTCTTGGTGAAGACTTATGGACTGATTTGTGTGAGCTTTTATGGAAGCTTACAATACAAATTTGAGATAAGTCTTTGAGAAGACTTGTGAACATATTTGTTGATTGATTTGTTTAAATATTGAGTTAAGGTTTGGGGTAGATCTAGAAGAGTTGATTTGTGATTGGATCAAGCTTTGTGTTAAGGCTTGAAGATAGATTTGAGGACAAATTTGAGGATAGAGTTTGGTATATATTTGAGAGCAGATTTGTGCTAGACCAGAGACAGATATTGAGAATATTTTTGCTAGATCAAAGGACTATGTTTAGTGTAGATCAAAGATAGAGATAGAGTAGATTTGTGCTAGACTGAAGGACTGTATTTAGTTCAGATCAGAGAGAGAGATTGAGAAGATTTATGATAGACCGAAGGATTGTGTTTAGTGTATATTTGAGATAGAGATTGAGAGCAATCTTTAGAGGTGATAGAGTAGAGTATAATAGTCTCCATTAGATAGAGATCCATTAGCCAGAGTAGTGGGTACATAGATATTTTGAGTGAGGATAGAGTCTTTAGTGGAGAGAGATCCACAAGCCAATGTAGTGGAGGCAGTAGTATTCTAGATGATCACCAACCATAGCAAAGAAGGAGTTCTTTTGTGGATAGAGATCCATAAACCATCTAAGGATATTGGTGTCTCCTATGGGTTGATGACCACAAACTAGATTAGGGGATTGGTATCTTCTTTGGATAGAGGTCCATAAACATTATAATAGGAAAAATATTCCCAAGAGATTTGTTGAGAAAATTTTAGTGGAATATTTTCTTCATGGAGTAGCCCACATTGGGTGAACCACATTAAATTGGTGTCTCTATTGTGTATGGTGATTTATGCATTGCTTTGATTATTTCTATTGATACTACCATTGATATATTGCATAATATTATTTGGGAAATAAAAATAAAAAGTAGTCTTATACTATTCACCTCCCTCTCAGTATAAGCTTGTGTTATTCAATTGGTATCAAAGTAGGTTCCTTCAAAAGAGTTTAACATATTGAAGGAAAAACTCTCAAGAACACATATGGATTCTCATAATGGATTTCCAAGGAATTCAACACCATATTTTAGTGGGAACAATTATGTACTTTGGATCATGAGAATGAAGATTCACCTAATGGCACATGGAAATGAAATATGGGAAGAAGTTAATAATGGATATATACTGCTAGCTACTTGAACTACAGATAAATATGATAAGCTCCTACATATGAATAATTTAAAGGCAATGAATGGAATTTTAAAGGGTTTGCATGAAACAAATTTTATAAACATTATGCATTGCACATCAGCAAAGGAAATTTGGGATAAGTTAAAAGGTATATATGAGGTAGAAAAAAAGGTCAAAAGAGAAAAGTTGCAAAATTGCAAGAGAACATTTGAAGACCTAAAGATGAAGGATGAGGAAAACATTGTTGCATATCTACTTCGTGTAGATGAGGTTGTTAACTCCATGCAAGGACTTGGGATTAAATTTGAGAAAATAGATGTTTGTAATAATATTCTAAGGTCACTCCAAAAAAGGTATAATGAAAATATTTCAGCTATAGAAGAGTCAAAATATATTGAAATTTTGACAAGGAATGAGTTATATGGAATTCTCTCAACTTTTGAGATAAGAATGAAAGAGGAACCTATTCCCCAAAATAAAGAAACCTTCAAAGTTACTAAGAATACAAAGGTTAAGAATTTAGATTCAAGCAATGAGGTATCTAGTGATGAAGATGCAAATTATGGCAGAATGAACAAGGACTCAAGAAAGTATAAAGGTACAAAATCAGTTAGATGTTTTAATTATGGTAAATATGGTCACTATGCAACTAAGTTTCTAGAGGATAGAAATAGAAATGGTGAAGAAACATAGGATCATAAGAACAAGGAAGTAGGAAAACACGGATACCAAAAGAAAATTATGGATAGACAAGGCAAGAAAGGAAATAAGTTTCGCCAAAAGTATAAGAATATTTTTTACACAGACAAGGCAAGTAAGAGTTCAAGTGATAGTGATGACATATCCAAAAATAATAAAGAAGAAATTCTATTTATGACAGTAGAAAAATAATATGTTAGAAATAGAGATCCAATAATTCTCAAGTGTTTTAGATATGGTAACTTTTGTCATCTTGAAGATAGTTTTACAAGGAATAATTTTATTTTCAGTGAATATGAATATGAAAATGCTCATGAAGGTCTAGAAGAAGAAAGTCTTCTTATGGCAATAAGAGAAGAAGAAGGTGCTTCTAGTAAATACAAATAAAAATGAAATGAAGATGATCCCAAAGTAAAAAAATAGATGAAGAATAAAAGAAAGGATAATTTGATCTTGAGGGTGAGCTTATTTCTGACCTTGATGCATTAAGGAAGGTAATAAAGTAGAACTCAAAACTCAAGCTCCAATTTCAATGATGTGATGAAGAGAAAAGAAAACATATAGAGGATCTAACCAACTCAATAGCTAAGAAAAGGATATTTAAAGAGAAGTTAGAAGCAAAGTTTGTAGAATGTGAAAATTTAGAGCATGAAGTATCTTATTTAAGGAAGAAAGTAAAAGAGTCTAAAGACAAGTTACACAGGTTTGGGAGAAGCTCAAAGAAATTAGATAATATTATCAAGGTACAAAGATCTTCAGTAAACAAGACATGATATGGTTTTGAATAGGAACAAAGAGGACAAGGAGAGGATTCAATCTCAAGATCCAAAGAAGAATAACTTTAGAAGAGGAGAGTGTAAGAGAAATTGAGACTTCAAAGGATGATTTGGATGATAGAAAGCTCAATAAGAGAAGGAACAATGTACAAATGATGAACAAATGGAACAAGGAGCAGCATAGGGTAAAAGATACTAAAAGACCAATAGAATCAAGGCAAGGTAGTTTCAATGGATGATGTTTTTCATGTCACAAGTTTGGGTACAAGGCTATACAGTGCAAGACACATGAAAGATAAGAATATGGAAATTTTAGAAACATGCATCTCTTTCAAGGGTATTGCTACTCTTGTAATCAGTTTGGTCACAAGGTAGTAAATTGTAGGGTTCATGATAGGAATGGATATGGCTTCACTAGGAGAAACCCCAAGATATTTACACCTTTAAGGAATAACAACATTAAGATTTATAAGTGTAATAATGTTGGGAATAGAGCCAAGTGGTGAAGAGCATAAATTCCAAAGACAAGCAAGAATAAGAATAGTCAGAGGAATCAGAAGGATCAATTGAGGAAGAAGGTGGACAAAGGTAAATATCAGTGTATTCTAGGAGTAGAGATACTCCCACCCCAAAATTAACCACCTCAAGAGGAGCTAGGAGAGGGGCTAAGATAAGATTCTTATTCTTAACCCCAATTCCCAAAGGTAACTCTTTGCCATTGATGACAAAGGGGGAGAGATTTGAGTTAGGGGGTGAGTATTCAATCAGGGGGAGCATCTTCTCAGGGGGAGACAAGCGGAAAGAGGTAAAGGAAATGGTAAAAATAAAATGGGTTGCATCAATGACAAAGGGGATATTATTGGAAATATGAGGAAGTTTTGTTGTCATTGATGTCAAGAAAATGATGACCAAGTTTATTGTCATCCAGTTGTAGACACCTAAAATGCATCATATTTAGGATACTACCCATATGGACATATTCAAAGACCATATGAATCATCTTGGATATTTCCAAGAGCAAGTAGTGGTCCTTACCACTCAAAAGGGGTAGTTCTAGCCCATTCAGGTTTAGCCACTGTCAATCAGAGCAACTAAAAAACTTGGCCACTGAACCTCAAAGAAACCACCTCTAGTCATTGTCAATGATAGTGGCTAGGACTAAAATGAAAACTACCATGAGGGATTACCCAAATCATGGGTAGTAACGGTAGTTTACATGCATTTTAAAGGGATCTTAGTGAGGAACTCCTATATTTCCTCATGACTACCCCTTCCATGTCAATCCAATATTGAACCATCCCTCTAGGATAGTCAGTTGGCATGCAGATATGGATCTTGGATTCCCCCAAGAAGCTAAACCCTAGATCTAGACCTGAAACTAGGAAGGCTACATATGCAGACTTATAGGAAGGCAAAAGATATAAACAATTCAAATTGTGTGCAGCGGAGCCCTATTGCAATAGACGCCCCTTAAGGAGCATTGGAGAACCATCCAGCTGAGCCATGTCCATGCATCAGTATTCATATCCATAATTCTGAACCACCAACCAATGTAGGAGACACACCCGATGACCCTTGAACATTAATTCACATGAAGAGATCAATGATAATAGCCCATAAAATCTAAGGTAAATATTTTAGGTTGTGGCCACCATCTTTGACAGTGGCCCACAATCATAGTTGCTTCGATAAGCAGCAACTAGGGTCAGAACAATCATTTTATTTATTCTTAGCATTAGATTATTAATTTTATCTGTTTTATCAAATAGTTGTAGCATAGATCTGGTTCTTTCACAACATTTATATCAATATTTTTTAGATTCATGTGCTTAGATGGCTTAAATTTACTGTATTTCATTCTTATTATGTTTTCATATTTGGTTTATTAGGTTTGCTAACATAAAGCCTCATTTGGAGACGCTACCTTTGCTACTTATTATGATCTATTTTTTCCATGCATGTAGATAAAGGTTTATAGGATTATTTCAAGGTATCCATAGGATGAGATCTCTCTAGGACAAAATCAAGAGAAGGAGGCATCTATATGCCCTCAAACAGTTTGGTGTGTGAGATCAGGAGGCCTGCGAAGGTGCACCATCCCCTTGTAGGAGATGTATTCATTTTTATTCTGCTTGTAATAGATTTTATCAAAAATGAGTATCCCTCAAAGGGACATACATGTAACCGAGATCTGGAAGCATTAATAAAAGAATCTCTCTTTGCTTATTACTTTCACATTATATGTGCTTGTGTGCTTCTTCATTTTAATTTGATATAATAACATTACATGTAGCGTAAGTGTGGTGTATGCTCCCTAGGGTTGCACACCAAGTATTCATGTCCGAGTTTTATTGGCAAGGTTGATGTTCAAGTTTCATTAATATTCTCTGTTGGTTTTTCCAAAATGGTAAATAAGCAGGTTTAAAATTATAACACTTAATATTATAATATTTAAGGATACATGTTGGGTTTATGAAAAATAAATGACAATGAGTTATTGCATTTTAATCTCATAAAAAAACCCATATGACAGATTCGTGGATGAAGGATTTAATTATTTAATTTTAAATATTTTAACCCTAAGGTTAAAATTTAAAATTAAATAATAATATTTTAAGGGCCTAAGTTTAAAAAATATAATTCAAATTTAAAAATTTGAATAACCCGTCGACGTGTTTGAAAAATGACATTGCATATAAAAGGTGGTAAGTTCCACCTTAAGAAATTATCCATGTGAATAATCGAATGCCCAAGTGAATCATTGAGCCAAGGTTGAAAAGAAAAAATTGCATGTGCTTTAAAGGTTAAGGAGGCATACCGAAGGAACAAATCTGAGTGGAGCATTGTTCACATTTCCAAGCATTGGGTTGCATAGTTGGAAGCCAAGGACTATGCTAGGTCACTCATAGGTGACAGGTCATGGTTTTGATCCATGCAATCACTATTTTACAAGGTAGATATGAGTTTGATTTGTGTCATCGATTGAAGGACAAAAGGAAGGCATGCACCTTACATTTTACGTGAGTGCATGTATCCCAAGTTATGGATGTCTAGGTGCTAAGGTGCTTGGAGAGGATAGGTGGGGAGTTCAAAACCCGTCGTGAGCATTTTTGCTAAGGAGGAAAGAAAATAAGGTATGCGCTCAATTTGCTAAGGTTAAAGTTGCATCCGAAATTTGTGAAGAGTGGAAATTAATTTTTATTTTCCCTAAGTTTTTTATTAAGTTGAAATTGCTTAGTGGGAAAATTAAAAGGGGTGTATGTGCTTTAGAGGGAGATAAAAGGGTGAGTAAAGATTTAATATTGTGATTAATTTTTGGTGGTCAAAGTTTATAAAAAGGAGTAATAAGGTATGTCAAGAGTATTATATGTTGTATGTTGAAATAAATTCATATTGTGAAAATTGTTTTTGAAAGGAGAAATAAGGAATAGTTGAGATTTAATATTTTGGCATGGTGAAATATTTTTAAAGAAAATATTGAGGATAGATTTTTGATATCTAACCATTGAGATTTTCAAAGAGGGTAATTGTGATTGAGACAGGTTTTGAGGTCAATTCTCCATCAAGACAAAGGTATGGGCACATCTTCCTTGTGAGTGAAATATTTTTCGATTGAATGTTGTGAATGCCAAGTTGGAGTGAAAAGGATTGTTTGATGAAATTTGGTTTTGAGATCACCAATATTGATTTTTAAAGGTTTTTCTGAGTGAAATTTGATGCTAAAAATATTGTTTGATAAGAATTATTGAAAATGTTGAGTGAGCCTTCATGTGCATGACTAGAATTTGAGAAAGATCATGAGTATCATTATTATGTGAAGTTCAAAACTATATTGAACTAGGGTTTGTGAAATATCATGAGTATCATTGCTATGTGAGATTTTTTGATAAGCATTGTTGGAAATATTTGAGTAAGATTTCATGTGCTTGAACTAGGGTTTGTGAAAGATCATGAGTATCATTGTTATGTGAATTTAGAATCATCTTGAGTCAATTTTGAGTTCCATAGTGTGAGTTTTTGAAAGCATTGTGAAAAAATTGTTTAGGTTTTGTAAGCAAGTTGTGTTTCATTGAGTGATTGGTTGAATGGATTTGATTGAGCTTAGTTGATTGGAAGTTTTGGAGTGATAGTTCAAATTCTGTGAAACAAATTGTTCTTTATTCTTAATTGATTTGAAGAGATTTTGGAAGTGAGTGAGTATTGTATGAGAGTGAAACATATTGAGTCTCTAACCATTATCCATATGTTTTTGTGGTTAAACAAGATAGTTTGAAAGTGATTGAGCATTGTTGTGAGAGTGAAACATATTGAGTCTCTAACCATTCTCTATATGTTTCTATGAGATTAGAACAAGATTCTATGTGAAATTTATTTCTGTAATTGAAGAGGTTTTTTGTGATAGATTGAGTTGAGTAAGCATTTTTGGAAGATTACAATGTAGATTTGAGATAAATCTTGGTGAAGACTTGTTGAGCAAATTGGACAAGTTCTGGTGAGGAATTTTAGAGCATATTTAAGGTAAGTCTTAGTGAAGATTTGTTAAGTAGATTGAACAAGTTCTAGTGAGTAATTATGAAGTAGATTTAAGGTAAGTCTTCGTGAAGACTTGTGGATAGATTTGTGTGGGATTTTGTGGAAGTTTACAATACAGATTTGAGGTAAGTCTTTAAGAAGACTTGTGAGCATAGTTATTGATTGATTTGTTCAAACCTTGAGTTAAGGTTTGGGGAAGATATAGTAGAGTTGATTTGTGATTGGATCAAGCTTTGTGTTAAGGCTTGAGGAAAGACTTGAGGATATATTTGATGATAGAGTTTGGTGTAGATTTGAGAGTAGGTTTGTGCCAAACCAGATATAGAGATTGAGAAGATTTGTGCAAAACCAAAAGATTATGTGTAGTGTAGATAAAATATAGAGATAAAGTAGATTTGTGCTAGATCAAAGGACTATGTTTAGTATAGATCAAAGATAAAGATTAAGCAGATTTGTGCTAGACCAAAGGAATGTATTTAGTGTAGATTTAAGATAGATATTAAGAACAATATTTTGATGTGATAGAACAAAGGATAGTAGTCTCCAATGGATAGAGATCCATTAGCCAGGGCAGTGAGGACAAAGATCTTTTGAGTTAGAATAAATTATTTAGTGGAGAGAGATCCACAAGCCAGTGTAGTGGAGGTAGTAGTCTTCTAGATGATCACTAGCCATAGCAGAGTAGGATTTGTCCTATGGATAGAGATCCATGAATCAACTAAGGATATTGGTGTCTCCTATGGGTTGGTGCCCACAAACCAGATTAGGGGATTGGTGTCTCCTTTGGATAGAGGTATATAAATATTGTAATAGGGAAAATATTCCCAAGGGATTTGTTCAGAAAGTTTTAGTGGAATATTTTCTTTGTGGAGTAGCCCAAATTGGGTGAACCATGTTAAATTGGTGTCTCTATTTTGTATGGTGATTTGTGCATTGCTTTGATTAATGCTATTGATACTGTCATTGATATATTGAATAATATTATTTGGGGAAGAAAAGTAAAAAGTAGTCTTATACCTGTTCATCCCCCTCTTAGTATAAGCTTGTGTTATTCAGAACAATTTTGTATTTTTAGGATGAATTTTTTAAGTCTATCCAATTGCTCTTTAAGAGGGTTTATTTATTTCCTTGTTAAATCCAAAATACTATCTCCATATTCTACCATATTAACTTATGGAATTTCTATTTTAGTATTTTCACAAGAAACTCTATCTTCCTTACATTTTTTTTTCTAAATATTTCTCTCAACCATCATGGATTGGAGATATCCTATAAAAATTTCATTGATTTGGAGAGTCAATGCATTAGAAATTCCTTTTGAGAGATTTATGCACATGGACCAATTCTTGGAAAGCTTTTTTAATTATGGGAACAATAATTGTTGAATAAAAAGTATCAAATCAAGAAATTAATTTGTTGGTTTCTTTAAAAATTGCATCAATGTAAATTATAGCAGCTTCTAGATGAAATTTCTCTCTGAGTTTTCCCAAACCCTCAAAAAAATATTTGTTGATATTATCATATAGAATTGTTAGCTATAGTGCTTGAATTTTATGACTCTGGGGGACATCTCCTTTATCCAAATTGTCTTTGAATTTGATAAGTTTTTTCTAATTCTTTTCTATATTTTTATAAAGAATTTGTAGTTCTTCAAAATGGGTGTCCATTAGCTTTTTCAAAGATTGCGAACATAGGTAATATCATGCCAAGCACCAATTACATTAAAAAAATATCTTATATCATGTGAGCCTGGTAGAAGATATGCATCACTTATGCTATCTCTCTTGGAATCCATGTTGTCAAATGCACTGATCTAACTATTATTTTGTCATGGATGCTTCCATGAAGTTTTAGTAATAAAATAAATAAACTCAACAAGGAGGTTTTCAATATCTATAAGTGGGTGGGTATCATCTATGTTTGTGATGTCAATGGTTTTAAGACAAACATTGACATAGTAGGGTTTGAGGATTAAGTGAAAAGGATACATGATGCAGTAGTAATATTATAAAAATAGAAATTGGTTTATGATTCACCAAATCACTATTAAACATAAGTGAAGAGAATAATCCTAGTGATAATGGATTTTTGATTCACCAAATCACACCAAGTGTAGATGAAGAGCATATTACCAAAAGCAAACAATCATAGAAAAAATATTAAAATAAGGAAATGAATAAAAATATCTAGGAAAGGAATGAAAACATACTTAGTATTACAACTACAAAAATTTGAATGCATTTTGATCTATGGGTCTCATCAATGGAGTGTGAGTTCATAAGAGCTAGAACCCTTCTTTAAAATGTCCTAACTCTAGTGGGGAGTTGAAATGTATTACATGTGGGATAATTTATTTTACCAAAAATCATAATAAGAACTGCACATTTATAGACCAAGATGGTAAACCCAAGATTAACCCCCAAGAAAAAATCACTCAAAAATTACAATAAATACTGCATTAAAAAATGCATAAACACAAGGTTGGTAAAAGTGTGCGCCATCGGGACTTCCTAGGAGGTTACCCATCCTAGTACTACTCCATAAAAAATGCTTAATAAATCTTTTTTTTTTCACAAATAAGCTCTTAATGGCTTTTTGTTACTCCAAAACAAGATGTTGCAAGCAATATATTTAATATCTCTAGGAGTAATTATATTTGTACCAAACTGAAAACTTCTAGAAAACTCATAGTTGTCCAGCTTGAGGATTAGAGGAACTTCTCTAGTCTTTTATTTGTGCTACTTTCTCCAATACTCTATCTAGAAGAGAGGATTTATCATCAAATTTTACCTTATCAAACAATGGAAGGAGAAAGTTGATGTGATAACCTCTTGCTTGAATTCTATTAAAAGACTTATTTTTAATAGAAATAAAGTCATCTCTAAAACTTTCTCTTACTAAGAATCACTTGAGCTCACTAACAATAAAAAAAATTTGTTGGTGAATAAAAATGTGAGAGGATGCAGGTGTAGACACATAATTTTAAAACACCTAGAAATATCTTCCAGAACTAGTTGCAAACATCCCAAAACTTCCCAAAATTAATCACAAAGGTTAAAAAATCTCAATTTAATCATTTCCAAACCTTTTAGGCATCATTTTTTAGCTTTACCAAACTCTCCACTCTAACCAAATTTGCTAGTGGTGAATTTGGCAAGTTGAGTGGTGAATTTGGTAAAACTGTAGAAATCGACTCCTAACATCTAGAATCAGTTCTGATCAAATTCACCAATGGTGAATTTCTATAGTAACAAATTTGGCAAATTTTCAAATTTTAAATATTATAAAATTTGATTTGCCTCCTTAAAAAATTTGCCAATGGTGAATTTGGTCAATACTGGCAAATTTGGCCAAAATAGCTTGGAATCTTTCACACGAACCTAAGATATATGGATTGACCTCCTATAACCTCTACCATTGATTCTGCATGCTCCAATAAGGTCTCATATATATTTGTTTTAATTTGATCGTATCCTTTCTCCCTGCAAGTCCCCTTCCAAATCCTATTTAAGGAGACTATAGGGTAGGCATTCAACAAGACATTCTACTATAGATATATTTTACCAATATTTTTCTAGCATATCTATTCTCCTCTCTTTCTCTTAGCAAGCATTCTTCATCCATTCTTATGAAGGGAATTCAAGCAAGGCAAGAGGACTTGGTGGCAAGGAAGTCTTGGTGCTTGGGAGAGGCCATTGCTAGGTGATATAGTCCTTGGCATAGTTCTCTCCTTCTTTCTTTTGTTGCCCTTTCATTTTAGATCTCTAACATAGCTTTTATAGATTGCTAACTTCCTTACTTGCATAATTTTCTTTGCATTTTATCTTTCTAATTTTGTTAAGGCTTACCATTATTTTTTATGCTTTTACATATCTATTTGTAGGTCTGATTTTGAGTATTTATAGACCTCTTTATATACATCTAACATATTTCAGGTTTGAGAGACATATCTTCTTAATCACTTTAATTTAACCTACTAATATCCTCTATTTTGTAGGGTGATTTCATGTATTTCCTTCACAAGCATTAGAAGATTTGCTATCTTTTATTTATGTTTAACTATTTGTTGTCCTCCTTCATTTATAGCCACATTTACTTTTATTTATATGCATACTAACTACTTTTTTCTTCCATGCTATTTTACTTTCATACATTGGGTATTTTACCATCCTAGTTCTTTTTTTTAAGCATTTCATTTTTTTCTTCCATTAGCATCTATTGTATTTTTAGACCCTTCATTTGGGCATCTACATCTTGTTTAGTGTTGGATATAAGGTCTTCATTACCTTATTATCCCACTATTTTCTTCCTTTTATCTCCCTCATATGCATATATTTCCTTATGTAACTTGCTTGAATATTAAATTTCATAACAATTTCTTTAAGTTTCTAGGTGTTTTTCATTAGACTCTTCATTAATTTCATAAGTATTTGTAAGGAATCAGGATATAGACAAGTTACTTTGTTATATTCCTAACTACCTTGCACTTTTAACCCACCTCTAGTTGTTCATCACAATCATTGAAACTCATTAACCATCCCTTTCTTACTCATTTCTATAGTTTTTATACCTTGATTAGTATACACATACTTAAAAATTTCATTACTTTTTATCATTTTAATCCTAATTTGCTTTCATAAAAGGTTAGACTAGCTATCACTTACTTTTTCTAGCAACACAACATTCATTCTTCAATTTCTTTGCATCTCTACCAACTGAAATCTCAGTCATACTTGGAGTTTTTACCATTTTTACAAATACTTCAAATTAGTCCTTAAATTATATATTTTAGGGGCTCAAATATTTATTTTATCTATTGAAAACCTAGTAAATATCATTAGCATCATTTCCTTGCAAAATCTAGCCAAAACGCTACCAAAATCCAACACAATTGACATCTAAAACTCTTAAAAACCCATCCCAGGACCAAATTCGACATCCAAAATTGTCAGTGGTGAATTTTGCACCGTAAAACACTCAAAACAAAATTTACCACTCATACCAAATTTACCAGTGGTGAATTTGACAAAACTAGTGGTAAATTTAGCAACAAGCCAAATTCCACCCTAAGGGTAAGCATACTCATTTATTTCATTAAAAAGGGGTCTGATCAACTATTTAGACAAGCTTCTACCCTATCCAACCCTCAAATAGAACCCTCAAAATAGAAACCCTAATTTGTTTTTGATTTTTTGTGTAGATTTACCAAATTCACCACTTCACCACCCTAGTGGTGAATTTGGTAGTAGTGACAAATTTGGTACTTTTAGTGGTAAATTTTATAGACAAGCTCTAGAAGAGGCAATTCGACCACTTGACCCTTACTTAGCTCTAAAATTTCATTTTATTTGTGTTTTGTTTCCTGATTTTTGTTTTTTTGCATTAGAAATCACATTTACTTTGCCAAATTAAAAAACCTTAGTTAGGAACCTTAATCATTTACAAAATATTACAATTTATTTACAAAATGTCTTGATTTCCTTACAAAACACTTAAAAACCAATCAATTAAGGAACCTTAGGCTAAATTATATCTTCTCCTTCATTTTCAAGTACTTAGGCAAAGAATTAAAAGTCATTTAGTTGCATTTAGGCTAGTTTGTCTTCTTGCACTCCTTCTTGTTTACCTTGAAATAAAAATACCTCCTTAGATAATTCATCAAATATGAAAAGCATATAGGATAGCTCTTGTTTTCATGCATTTTGTGTGATATAAGCTTAACATGCATTTAGGTGATCATTGATGATTTAGGTTTAAATAATTGTTAAGGCTAAAAAAAGAGTCGGATAGATAGAGATCCAAAACCTTAGGTTTTTTCTTTGAATAAACCCATTAAAACACCGATAAAACAAGCATTACATCAACTTATACAAAACCTAAGAAAAAACATTGAGTAGGAGTCTAGTGTTGTTGAGAATCTTCATATTCGCAGAGTCTCCTTTGTAAAGAGACTCTCAAGTAGGAAAGCAAAGATACTAACATATCTCTCCCATGCACACTTGACATTAAATTAGACTTAAAGAGAAAAGAATATGAAGTTTTCTTGCCATATTCATATTTGGTGAACCCGACATGAACACTCCTTCTATGTTAACAAAGATAGAATTTTGTTAAATTTAAACAAGATCATCTAATTTTCTTGCTTATCTTACATGACAATAAATTAATATAACAAGAAAAAAAACAATTGTTGATCCTACTAGAGGAAGCATAATGACCCCTTGAGTAAACTGAAGTACAAACCTTAGGAGAGCAATCTTCTTTGGCAAGTATGTCATGGTGGATTAGTGGGAGTCAAAAGGAGGGTTGTTTATCAGGGTGACATAAGGATCTCAAACATCTCCTCTTTGCTATAAGTACTCTGGAAACAAAACTCTAATAAATTAACTCTCCTTTCAAACTCAATATTTCAAACCATGTCTCAACATCCTTACAACACCCAAAATAATATTGTATCTTCTACATCTCATGAGGGATATTCTCATGAAAAAAATCAACAAGAAGTAAACCCTTGGTCGTAACAAGCACCTAGGGAACATGAATAAAATGTTGAACAAATTCCTTTCCAAAATATAGATCACATCAAGGAATACATCAAAATAAATAAGGACATATTTTTAGATGCTCTCAGAGATGAAATTAGAAAGTAAGCAGAAAAAGAATCCACCATAATGCATGATAATATCGAATATTCTAATGATCAATCAATTGCCACTCAAATAAATGAAACTCAAAAAAACTTGGTAAGTCTCAATATGGTTATGTATTGACCTACTGATTCTACAATACCTCCAACCACATCTATGGGATCCCCACTATGGAAAATCCATTCTCAACTAAATATACAATCAGTAATACAAATATTTTCTTCACTCATTACATGGGGTTTAGCCAAGTCCTTCCCACCATAATGTCAAATCAAAGCACTTCAACTTCGATAAATATACCATTCATGTTACAAACCTATGCTCAACCACTTGGAAAACTATTAACATTACTTACACCATCAAACCCTTCATCAAGTGACATCTAATATATCAACACTAAAATCTCAAACTTAAAAAAGAGGGATGCCAAGTTTGAAAAATTTGAGCATCAAATTACCTCTTTTCAAGGATCATCTATGTTAAAGTACTATTTTGAAGTTCTACAAAGATTCGTTATACCCAACCATCCTCAACCATCCATTTCCAAAGAACTTTGGAACTCCTAAATTTGAAATGTACAATGGAAAGCAAGACCCTATTAACCATTTTTTAATTTTAGTAGCCTTAAACATAAAGGAAATGCATTCGCAAGTATTGAAATAAGCATACAATATTATAACTATGATAATAGAAAATTAACGTACATGAAAATATGATAGAAAACTTGATACAATGCTCTAGAAATACTCATAGAAGAAACCTTAAAAAAATTACAATGCTCGATTCATGGAGTTTTCAACTCCTCCATGATAGCAAAATGGAGCTACATTGTGTCTACTACTACTCTCACATTTGCACACCTCAAAAATCCTTACAATCACTCACAATGAGGCATTTATATAGAAGGATAGATTCCTTACATCTCACTCAACCCTAAGACTCATGTACATGTGGACTACACACACATTTACATCATTGCACATTATAACACTTGTGTATTTATTAAATAACTCTTATAAACTATTTGTCTCCTAATATAAATATGTATCCATGAAGGTACATTGGTAAAGAACCAAATGATGTAATATCCATAATTTCCAACACCATATAAGGTTGTTCCAAATAGCTTGTAGTGATATTAGTCATGATGAAAAACTTATCCTTAAACTATTCCCTAAAAGCCTTAGCATTTTAGCCCTAGAATGGTATTTTCAAATACCTCACCACTCCATCACAAAGTTCAAAGATCTTATAGAAGCCTTCATTAAGCAATTTTTGATCTACATAGATTATAAAGTCATCATAGATGGTATATCTCAACTTAAACAATATAAGAATGAGAAATTTTTGGATTTCTTAGCCAAATGGAGAGGTTTAGTAGAAAAACTTTAATACATTCATCCACCAAAATAACTCTTACATATTTTCATACAAAACCTCCATGAAAAGTTGTCATATATTTTGGAAATAATGAACCTAAACTCCTTCGAAGAAGTTGTTGACATGGCTAAAAGAGTAGAAGCTATCCTCATAAGATGATGGCAACTCAACTATAACAAGAAGGAATATGAAAAGCCCCTTAATAAGGGGAAATAAAAAAACAAACATGTTGTAGGAGATGGTGTAACTGAATCTCATCAAAAAATAACATAAAAACTACTCAGAATGCTCCTCAAAAGTTGATTATCCAAAGAGAAGATAAACCCTAAAGGCAATATATGAATACTGGATAAAGTCAAACATCTATGCTAAAAATTATCTTTCATTTTAAATTCATAGAACTTTTACCTATTAAGCCTTGGGATCTATCCAAAGGAGCACATTTTTGGTATAGAAAAGACAAATATTATGAATTTTACTGAACGAAAGGACACACTACCAAAAAATTTAGAACTTTAAGAAACATTATTCAAAACCTCATCAAAGAAGGAAAAATAATGCTCAATAAAATAGAAAATCCCAACAAAGGTATGGGGATATTTCAAGACTCCTTACCAATGCATAATCAAAAATCAACCAACTTTGTAGGCATCATTTATTTATCTACATCTTCTCATGCCATAACTAGGCAACACACAAAGAATTAGTCTTCATACCAACCTCTATTAGTCATCTCGAGAGCAAAGATCAATGTCCCTAATAAATCACCTTTGGTACTCACACCTTCTCAAAATACTTTGCATACCTTTTATCTTTGCCAACAATTGGAGGAGGTACTTACAAATATCTCTCTCCTAGAATTGCTAAAAATATCACCCACTCATAGGGAAATATTGTTGAAAATCTTAAGTGAGCAAGAAGTCCCTCAAGACATATCTCCAAATGATATTGCTAACATGGTTGAACTAACTGGAGTAAACAATGTTATCCTAGCATTTAATGAGGAATATACTCCTCTCAAAACCATATCGATAAATTACCCTCTTTACATCATAACTCAAATAGGTGATAAATATATCGAGTCTTGGTAGATAATGGGTTAGCCTTGAAAATATGCAATGCAAAATTATTACAAAATCTTGACTTAACGAAAAATAACTTGCAAAAGTTGGACCTCATAATTAGGGCATTTGATAATGAGGAACAAGAAGTAACTTGTACCATCACTTTACGTGTCAAAGTAGGGCCTCATGTAATAAAAACCCTCTTTTATATCATATCATGTGATGTAACATATAACATGCACCTTGGAAGACCTTGGATACACACTATGAGGGTAGTGCCTTCTATCTTATATCAATATCTCAAATATGAGTATCAAGGGAGGATTATCCATGTACCTAGAGATTCAAAACCTTTTGCTATGTGCAACTCTATTGACCTGCAATAGATTAATCTCTTCCATTCCATATAATTAGCTAATTCAAGCAATCAATCAAAAGTGGATAAAGGAAAGGAAATATTAGAGGAACCTCTCATAAACTTGGAGGATACTCCCCAATCATCCTCTTCCAATAAAAAAGTAAACTTCATTTATCGAAAGTTAGCTCTTTTTGTGGAACTAGTAAGTGTGTTCCTATCCTCTCATGATATATGCTTACCCAATAGGAAAGGACTTAAAATCCAAGTAGGATCTTGTACTTTCATCCATGGTGGAACCACCCTTGATGAAAGATCCAAGGACATAACTTCATGCATAGCGAAAAACATACGATTCTTGTCATATGTCCCTTCATTTTCCATAGCTAAAAAATGCTTTCCAACCTAGGTTATCGAGGTAAATTCCTAGATAATTATGAATAGGGTATTAAAAAACCCCTAGAAGTCGAGCCTTGGCCAACATGATGTGGGATTGAATTCATCCCCAACAAAAATAAATCTTCTCATATATCATAATAAGATGATAAAAATGAATATCCTAAGTTAATATATGGCTTGCAATGGGGTGATGAGGATGAAGAAGAACTATAGTCACTCCTTAACCAAAAACCCCACAAAACCATATGATTTGGTAATATCAACATGCTAGAATTTGTTCATCAAAAATTAATAATAGTAAAAAATATGTTGAAGATTCTTTGAACAATCATAATATAGAATAATCCTTTAAAAAAATATTCAATTTAAACTCAATCCAACATCCTAAGTTGGAACAAACATCTATGGATATACAAGAACTTAAATAGTTAATGATAATAGATACCTCTTTCCATTTTGAGGATGAGTCACAAGCCTTAATTAAATAAACCATAGAAGTCAAAATAGGAATAAACTAGGACCCTCATGTTATCAAACTTGGAAAAGTCCTAATCCAAGAAGAGCGAACATAGTATACAATTCTACTAAAGGAATTTTTTTAAATCTTCACTTGGGGATACGATGACATGATAGGACTCAACCCTTAACTAGTGGTCCATAATTTGGTAGTGCATTATAATTCTAAACCCATAAAACAAAAATTAAGAAAGATACATCCAAGAGTTGCTCTTTTAGTAGAATATAAATTATAAAAGCTCCTATATTTTAGTTTCATAAAGGCCATTGATTATAAAAATTGGATATCCAACATCATTCCTATCACCAAGAAGGAAGGATCCATTTTATTTTGTATCAACTTTAGGGATATAAACAATGCTTGTCCAAAGGATGATTTATCTTTTCCAAATATAAACATGATAGTCTACTTCACTACAACATTTGAGATGTCCTTAATGGACAAATTATTGGGCTACAACCGAATCAAGATAGTACCGAAAGATCAATATAAAATAGATTTTACTATCCCTTGGGGAACCTTCTGCTATCAAGTATTTCCATTCGGTCTTAAAAATGTAGGAGCAACATATCAAATTTCCATGACATATATTTTTCATGATCTTATGCACAAAATTATAGAAGACTACGTAGATGACATATTGGATTGATCTAAAAAAATATAAAACCATGTCCAATATCTCAAATGTATCTTCAAAATATTACAAGATTATAGAGTTAGGCTAAATCCCAACAAATGTATATTTGGGATAACATTAGAAAAATATTGAGATTCATTATGTCCCATCACGAGATTGAAGTTGATCCCTCCAAAATTGTGATAGTAACAAATATGCCACCACCTATAAACCTAATTGAATTACAAAGCTTACAAGGAAAATTACAAGCCATCTATAGATTCATATCGTAACTTACACATAAATGTCAAAATTTCTCCAAATTATTGAATAAGGGAATAAAATTTGATTGGGATGAAGGATGTCAAAAAGCCTTCAAATATTTAAAAACATATCTCCTAGCATTACATGTCGTGGTACCAACAACCCTGAATCAACCATTATTACTATACATAATAACTACTAAACATGCTCTTTGAGCTTTACTAGCCCAATATGATGAACAAAAATTATAAAGAGCAATATATTATATAAGTAGAACTTTAGTAAACTATGAAACACATAACACACCACTAGAGAAGATTTACCTAGAAGTTGTCTTCTTATCTCTCAAGCTAAGGTAATACATGCTTAGTCAAAATACTTACATATTAGCAAGGGTAGATCTGTTATGCTACCTTATATTGAAACCTTATATACCAAGTAGAACTGTGAAATGGGTCATAACCTTTATCAAATTTTATATAGAATTCCTAAAAAAAAAATTATTAAAAGGGGTAAGTCATAGTTGATCAACTAGTTGCATCTCCTTTAGAATCAAAACATCCCATAAACATATCTTTTCCAGATGAAATAGTCTTTTCATTAGAAGCATAAGAACCCAAAACTTGGGTCTTATGTTTTGATGGAGCTAGATGTGCCAAAGGTGTAGGGGAAGGAATTGTCCTAGTCACTCCACAATAGCAACTCATCTCACTATCATTTAAACTTCACTTCTCATTTACTAACTATAGCACCTCAAATTTGACCCATTTGCATGAGAACATAAAAAAATTGTAAAAATATCATGTTTGCATTTATTACCTTGAAATTTGTGCATATTTGATGAGATCATACTATGACCTCCAAAATCATAGTATGACCTCAAAAATTTTAGCACGATTTTAGTCTTATGATCCTTGTGATTGGCATACAATATCGTCGATTGTAATACAATCTTGCTTAGAAACATAAAATTCAAAAAAGAAAAACGACAAAAATTAGTTGAATGGTTTTTATCCCTGCCTATGTAACTATGCAGGAAATGTGAGATTAGATTCATTCGGCCTCACCCAGCTTAGAATAAGTTATAAAAATTCAACCTCCTCCCTATTCTGGACACTCCTCCCTACTTATTGAACCAGACCCCTCCCTCTAAAATTCTCCTAGCCTCCTTGCACTTTAGAAAACTTTGCAAAATTTTGCATCCTAGATTTGGTTATTTTATTATTTTCTTGCAGGATTGGAGGACATTATCATAGATTGGAGGACTTTGTTGCATATCAAAGGATACGATATTGTGATCATAGTATGACTTTACGATTTTGGGATACGATCTCGCTCAGAAGGCTATGATATCACCTACAATTGGTTTGGGGGCAACCTCAAGCTCTGGTTTGTATATTTTTCTATTCATCTAGTTAATCTACATTACATTTAGCATTCTTCATCACATAAAGCATTATATTTAATCATTTGCATTCTTGGAGTTCACCTAGTTTCATATAATTGTACATTTCATATATTGTAATACATTAATTCATTAATGCAATAATTATAGCTATTTAAGTGTATTCATTTAATCATAGTTAAGCTTACAATATTAAGTAAATCTCTATATTTTCTATTTTATATACTCTATCCATGAATCTATTATTGTCTATCAAAATTGGATCTGTCTATCACTATTCATATTATGATCTTGCAGATCGTAATACGATCCTACGATTCGTAGTATGATATCGACCCACTGCGTGAAGAACACAAGCTTATACTGAGAGGGGGTGAATAGTATAAGACCACTTTTTACTTTCTTTCCAAACCAATATCAATTAATGTCCTTAATTGCAATAACCAAATATAGCAGTGTGCATTAATAACTTAGATAGCAATAGTAAGCAAGAGCACAAGTCACCACACACAATTGAGACACAAGATTTAACGTGGTTCCCCCAATGTGGGGTACTCCACAAGATAATATCCTTATAATATTTCACACATAAATAAGGATCCTTATCCAATACAATGATTTCTTTGATCTGCTCAAAGCTAGGCAATAACAAGCTCACATAGAACTTGTCCAAATCTGCTTAACAAGCTCACACAGAACTTGTCCAAATTTCTTTGATCTGCTCAAAGCTAGGCAATAACAAGCTCACACAGAACTTGTCCAAATATGCATAACAAGCTCACATAGAACTTGTCCAAATATTCTCAACAAGCTCACATAGAACTTGTCCAAATCTGCTCCAACAAGCTCACTAAGAACTTGTCCAAATATGCTCTAGCAAGCTCACCAAGAACTTGCTCAAATCTGCTCCAACAAGCTCACTAAGAACTTGTCCAAATATGCTCTAGCAAGCTCACCAATAACTTGCTCAAATATGCTCCAACAAGCTCACTAAGAACTTGTCCAAATCTGCTCTAGCAAGCTCACCAAGAACTTGCTCAAATATGCTCCAACAAGCTCACCAAGAACTTGTCCAAATATGCTCTAGCAAGCTCACCAAGAACTTGCTCAACTCTACTCAATAGGCTCACTCAGAACCTCATCAAAATCTATCCCAAATCTGTCCACAAATCTGTCTAAAACTATCCACAAATCTATCCCAAAAACTATCCACAAAGCCTTCTCAAAGGCTCAATCAATCATACACAAACTGCCACAAATCTATCCAAAAATCTATCCCAAAGGCCTTCTCAAAGGCTCAATCAATCATGCTCAAGTAGTACTCAAATCTCATCCACAAATCTATGAAGGCAAGGCTCAAAGATGAACTCAACAATGAATGGCAATGCACTCTACAATGGATGACAACAATGATCCACAATGATCTCAACTCAACTCAACTCAACTCAAGTCAAATCAATCTCAACTCAAGTCAACTCATAGAAGCATAAAGAGAATTGTTAGAGACTCAATATGTTCTAAGCTCAATCTCAACTCAAATCAGAATTATAGAATAGTTTGTTTCATGGGACTTGAACAATCACCTCACACAATCACTTGACTAGGCTCAATCAACTCAACTCAACCAATCACCACAAGGGACAACTCTTTCTCACAAAACCCTAGTCCAAGCATGTATCAACCAACTCAAATGTTTCCAACAATGCTCAACCACAAATCTCACATAACAATGATACTCATGTTCTTTTCAAGTTCTTTACATAACCAATGGGCTTCAACAACTATGCTTATAAAATAAGGTTTAAACACAACTCTCAAACCAGAAAACCTTGAAGCATTCAACCAACCACTTTCGAAAAGGAAACCACAATCAATCCTTTTCACTCCAATGATATTTCAGAAATCAACCACCATAAACAATCAATAGGAGAATGTGCCCATACCTTTTTGATGCCAAGAAGTTGTCCACAAAATCTGCCACACTAAACACAACTTTCCTTTCCAATCTCAATAAGGGTTAGTGGACTTCAAATAATAATCACAAGATAAAGCATAACTCAATTTACACCTTTTTACTCCAACTTAATAAACACATCCACCAAAGTCCTTTTTTAATAAAAACCCTTATCAAAATAATAATCAATAAACCTCTCAAAAATTATTTTATAACAACTCCTTATTTCTCCTAAATCTTAATTCTCAATTTCATGAACATCAAATTAAATCAACAACTCATCCACCTTTGAAATAATAATCACAACCCTTATAAAAACAAAGTTTAATTAAAAACTTTAATTATTCCTAACCACCTTATAACTCCAACTTAGGGCTTAACAAAATTAATTAGAGCAAAAATGTATTTACCTCCTCAAGGGGATTCGAACCCCCGACTTGCCCACACCGTGAGCGCCTTAGCCATGGCTAAGGTTGCCACACGAGCTAGCCACTCGTTCGAAAGGGAAAGGCACAACGTGCCTTAAAACCTTTCCTCCCTTCCCGCAAATCAAAAGTACTTCGAGCACTTTTCTTCCAATGCCTTCCAAACGTAGTCAAGGGGATTCGAAACCTTGATGTTTGTGCTACCACACACCTTAGCCAAAATCCAATTGCCAATGCGCCACTCTGCCCATGATGACTTTGGACTTCGACCAACCTTCGTTTATTCATTGCTTCTACTTTCTAAAATATTTTTGCACGAGCTCAATTCGGATGCTTAGCCAACGATTATTAACCATGAGCAAGGATCAGTTTATGAACCTTAGGTATCCCCTTTATATAGCCTCCTTATTATTTTTGATGACGTCAATGAAAATCTTGCATATTTAATTTTAAATTTAAATTTTAAATAATTAAAATTTAAACTAAATATTAAAAATTAAATATCTCCATCACCGGGGCACCTTTTTCGATGAAACGAAAGGCCAACTTGGGTTTTAAGAAAAACCCAGTTCAAATATGCCATCCATGGTTTTAAATAAAACCTTTTATTTTTCCTACCTTGGTTTTCACAAAAACCCTGTATTTATCCATGCTTTCCAAAATATCATTTGGCCACCAAAACTCAATGTGATCCATGTGACATCAATGATCCATGTGACATCAATGACAACATAAAATAACTCAAATTGCCAACAATATCCCCCTTTGTCATTGATGGCAACACCTCTAATGCAAAAACCATAATCACTGCAAAAACCATCTCTGAGAATCAAAGTTGCTCCCCCTAACTCAATACTCTCTATGGAGGCTGCTCCCCCTAACTCAATGCTCTCTTTGGAGGTTGCTCCCCCTAACTCAATGCTCTCCCCCTTACTCAAATCTCTCCCCCTTTGACATCAATGGCAAAAGGGACACCTATGGGGCTAAAAGATATGACTCTTAAGCATAGCCCCCTCACCACCTTCTCTCTTGAGGTGATTAATTTTGGGGTGGGAGTACTTTTACTCCCATATTACATTGTTTCTTTCCTCTATCAACTTCCTTCCATGTTTTTCTGATATCCTTCTCTTGATCTTCTTGCCTTGAACCTGTTTGACCTTCTTGCCTTGAACCTGTTTGACCTTCTTGCCTTGAACTTGTTTGGAATTGAGTCCTACACCATTTTGCAATATGTCCAAAGTTATTGCAGTTAAAACACTTGATATTGTAGCCTTTGGATGGTGCCCATATCCTGAAATATTTCTTGAAATAATTTCCATATCCATTCCTTTCTTGAACCTTGTATTGTGAAGTTCTATTTTCATGACCATTATGACCATGACTTCTGAATTGTGTAGCTCTAAAACCAAAACCATGTTGCTCATTTCCTTTGCACTGAGAAGCTCTATGACCAATCCTGTTACATGAGAAGCAATGTCCCTGAAAACCATACCTTCTTCCTTTGATGTTCCTTCTAGCAAAATCAAACTTCTTTGATCCATAGACCCTGCAGTGTATAGCCCTGTGTCCAAATCCATTACAAGAAAAACAATGTCCTTGAAAAGCCCTTTGTTCATGCCTTGGTTCCTCATACCTTTCTTGACCATTATCCTTATGATCATTTTCAACTTGTGCATTGCATTCTTGAACCTTCTTTGTAGTATCTAAATCCTCTTCCTTAGTTTCTTCCTTGTTTTTCTCTTCAAGTATTTCTTTTCCTTTTGAACTTGATTCACCTATCTCAAAACAAGAACCAAACTGAATATTTGGAGCCATAGGAACTTTGGAACTTTCCTCACAAATCTTAGGTGCTTTCTTGCTTTCATATTTTAGAACTTCCTTTCCTTTTGAGTGTGATTCCCCAAACCTGAAATATGAGACTTTCGGTGCTTTGGAATCTTCCTCTTCTTTCTCTTTATTTGTGTCAAGTAGCAAATTGGCACACATCTCTATAGCCTCTGAAATGCAAGTATCCATTTTTGTTGCTTCTTTTTCTTTAGGAACTAGTTCTTCCTTATAGATTTCTAAAACAAAGCCTCTTGATACAAATATAGGTCCTTGTGTACTTATTTTTTATTTCCCTTCTTCATAACCAAGCCCTGTCTTTATAAATGGATCTCGTTGTAAATCCAAAAAATTATCCAGAGTTTTTGAATTCCTTTGAAATCGTGCTAACTCATTTATGTAGGTCCCCAAAATTTTTTGATCTTCTTCTTCTAATTGATTACATCTTTCTTTTCTCTCCTTCAATTTCTCAGAAATAGTGATGCCAAGCTCTTTTGTTTCTTGAAGCTCTTTTTCCAAATCTTGAATGTGTTGATTAAGCATCATATTGACCTTTTCATTTTCATGAACCTTATTTTCAAGCCTCTTGATTTTCTTTTCCAACCTCCCGATTTTATTTTCCTATTTTGTGGAATCCTCTTCTTCATCATCACTGCTGCTGGAATTGTCACTAGAACTACTGCTAGAACTATTACTAGAACTACTGCTTTCTTTTTCAACAAATAAACTTTCCTTGTTGCAATTGTTGTAGTATGTGCAATCATCATCTATATGCCCAAAATCTCTGCATATGAAGCATTTTAGTATCCTTAGACCCTTCTTGTACCTATTTTCTTGCTCAATGGCTATGGCAAGCTCTTCATGTCTTTCTTCAATAGATATATCCTCTTCTTTAACTTCAATACCTAGGAATAGGTGTTCTTGCCTTTCTTCACTTATTTCAAAGAATGTACATTCTTCTTCATCTGATTGGTTTCTATCACTGTGATCTGAGCTATCACTTGCATCTACAATGTAGTAAGATTTCTTTGCCTTACAAAAAATTTTCTTCTTCTCATACCTGTTTTGCTTGTATCTATCATCTTTGTCATGCTTATGCTTTCCATCTTCTTTTCTTCTGTGACCCTATTTTTCATCATCACTATTTTCTTCATGTGGACACTTGTATGCATAGTGACCAAGATCACCACACTTGTAGCATCTGAATTTCCTTATATCCCTAAAATTCCTTGAGTCCTTATTCCTTTTGATGAAGTTAGCTTCCTCATCATTATCTACAACTCTATCTATTTTTGGAACTTTCCCTTTCTCTTTTTCTGAAGCCTTGAATGCAATCTCTTTTATTGGAACTTGATGCTTACTTACCCTCATCTCATAATCTGTGAGAGTTCCTTGCAATTCTTCCATTGTTAGCTTGTTGATATCCATTGTTTCTTCTATTGTTGAAACCTTAGCATCATATTTCATGGGAAGTGATCTCAAAACCTTTTGAGTAACTTCTGATTCTTTCATCTCAAATCCTAGACCTCTCATGGTGTTAGTAATCTCATCAACTCGAAGTAAAAACCTTGCAATATCTTCAAAATCTTCCATTTTCAATTCCTCAAATATTTTTCTATGAGTTTGTAGTTTTGCCAACTTTACCTTGGAATCTCCTTCATAAGTATTCCACAACTTGGTCCACATCTCATTAGCTGAATTACATACCATAACCTTTGCAAAATCTATCTCTCGTAGCCCACTCAAAATATAATTCATTGCTCTTGCATTGATCTCAACCAATTTCCTGATAGTCTTATCCACCTCGGGATCACCTTCAACCCTATACTCTTTTTCAACCATTTTCCATACCTCATATCCTTGTGATATCAAGTAGTTCTTCATCCTCATGCTCTAGAAAGCATAATTGTTACCATAAAATAGTGGAGCCTTATTTGTAGATGATCCATTCTATGAAGCCATCTGTGTTCTTGTAGAATCTGCCCTCAAGTTGTTAGCTTTTTTGAAGGAACCCACTCTGATACCAATTGAAGAACACAAGCTTATACTTAGAGAGGGGGTGAATAGTATAAGACCACTTTTTACTTTCTTTCCAAACCAATATCAATTAATGTCCTTAATTGCAATAACCAAATATAGTAGTGTGCATTAATAACTCAGATAGCAATAGTAAGCAAGAGCACAAGTCACCACACACAATTGAGACACAAGATTTAACATGGTTCCCCCAATGTGGGGTACTCCACAAGATAATATCCTTATAATATTTCACACAGAAATAAGGATCCTTATCCAATACAATGATTTCTTTGATCTGCTCAAAGCTAGGCAATAACAAGCTCACACAGAACTTGTCCAAATTTGCATAACAAGCTCACATAGAACTTGTCCAAAACTGCTCAACAAGCTCACATAGAACTTGTCCAAATTTCTACTCTCAACTAAAAAACAAGCTCACATAGAACTTGTCCAAATCTGCATAACAAGCTCACATAGAACTTGTCCAAATCTGCTCAACAAGCTCACATAGAACTTGTCCAAATCTGCTCCAACAAGCTCACTAAGAACTTGTCCAAATCTGCTCTAGCAAGCTCACCAAGAACTTGCTCAAATCTCCAACAAGCTCACTAAGAACTTGTCCAAATCTGCTCTAGCAAGCTCACCAAGAACTTGCTCAAATCTGCTCCAACAAGCTCACTAAGAACTTGTCCAAATCTGCTCTAGCAAGCTCACCAAGAACTTGCTCAAATATGCTCCAACAAGCTCACCAAGAACTTGTCCAAATATGCTCTAGCAAGCTCACCAAGAACTTGCTCAACTCTGCTCAATAGGCTCACTCAGAACCTCATCAAAATCTATCCCAAATATGTCTAAAACTATCCACAAATCTATCCCAAAAACTATCCACAAAGCCTTCTCAAAGGCTCAATCAATCATACACAAACTACCACAAATCTGTCCAAAAATCTATCCCAAAGGCCTTCTCAAAGGCTCAATCAATCATGCTCAAGTAGTACTCAAATCTCATCCACAAATCTATGAAGGCAAGGCTCAAAGATGAACTCAACAATGAATGGCAATGCACTCTACAATGGATGACAACAATGATCCACAATGATCTCAACTCAACTCAACTCAACTCAAATCAATCTCAACTCAAGTCAACTCATAGAAGCATAAAGAGAATTGTTAGAGACTCAATATGTTCTAAGCTCAATCTCAACTCAAATCAGAATTATAGAATAGTTTGTTTCATGGGACTTGAACAATCACCTCACACAATCACTTGACTAGGCTCAATCAACTCAACTCAACCAATCACCACAAGGGACAACTCTTTCTCACAAAACCCTAGTCCAAGCATGTATCAACCAACTCAAATGTTTCCAACAATGCTCAACCACAAATCTCACATAACAATGATACTCATGTTCTTTTCAAGTTCTTTACATAACCAATGGGCTTCAACAACTATGCTTATAAAACAAGGTTTAAACACAACTCTCAAACCAGAAAACCTTGAAGCATTCAACCAACCACTTTCGAAAAGGAAACCACAATCAATCCTTTTCACTCCAATGATATTTCAGAAATCAACCACCATAAACAATCAATAGGAGAATGTGCCCATACCTTTTTGATGCCAAGAAGTTGTCCACAAAATCTGCCACACTAAACACAACTTTCCTTTCCAATCTCAATAAGGGTTAGTGGACTTCAAATAATAATCACAAGATAAAGCATAACTCAATTTACACCTTTTTACTCCAACTTAATAAACACATCCACCAAAGTCCTTTTTTTAATAAAAACCCTTATCAAAATAATAATCAATAAACCTCTCAAAAATTATTTTATAACAACTCCTTATTTCTCCTAAATCTTAATTCTCAATTTCATGAACATCAAATTAAATCAACAACTCATCCACCTTTGAAATAATAATCACAACCCTTATAAAAACAAAGTTTAATTAAAAACTTTAATTATTCCTAACCACCTTATAACTCCAACTTAGGGCTTAACAAAATTAATTAGAGCAAAAATGTATTTACCTCCTCAAGGGGATTCAAACCCCCGACTTGCCCACACCACGAGCGCCTTAGCCATGGCTAAGGTTGCCACATGAGCTAGCCGCTCGTTCGAAAGGGAAAGGCACAACATGCCTTAAAACCTTTCCTCCCTTTCCACAAATCAAAAGCGCTTCGAGCACTTTTCTTCCAACGCCTTCCGAACGCAGTCAAGGGGATTCGAAACCTTGACGTTTGTGCTACCACACACCTTAGCCAAAAGCCAACTGCCAATGCACCACTCTACCCATGATGACTTTGGACTTCGACCAACCTTCGTTTATTCGTTGCTTCTGCTTTCTAAAATATTTTTGCACGAGCTCAATTTGGATGCTTAGCCAACGATTATTAACCACGAGCAAGTATCAGTTTATGAACCTTAGGTATCCCCTTTATATAGCCTCCTTATTATTTTTGATGACGTCGATGGAAATCTTGCATATTTAATTTTAAATTTAAATTTAAATTTTAAATTTATTTTAAATAATTAAAATTTAAACTAAATATTAAAAATTAAATATCTCCATCACCGGGGCACCTTTTTCGATGAAACGAAAGGCCAACTTGGGTTTTAAGAAAAACCCAGTTCAAATATGCCATCCATGGTTTTAAATAAAACCTTTTATTTTGCCTACCTTGGTTTTCACAAAAACCCTGTATTTATCCATGCTTTCCAAAATATCATTTGGCTACTGTTGAGTGGTATTTTCACCCGATTGTGAAAACACACTCTTCGATAGGATTCGAGTTCCAAATCCTCTCTTGCAAAGAAAAACAATTTCTCCAAGGTCTCTGCTATGTTAGCATTTTGTATGAATAATAATGTTCAGTTCGAATGCGTGGAACACCTTAGTGGTTGCAAGTAACTGTAAACAAGGGGCACTGTGGTTTATTTTATTTTGAAATTGTAATGATTGTTCATTTAATTAGAATGAACTCAATGTGAATTAATCTTAATGATGAAATTATTTTATTTTCGATTTCGGTAGATTTTCAAGTATTTTATTTCAATGACTATAAATTAGACTAAAGTTAGATTTTTGGGAAAATAAAAATGCAGAGAATAAAAGAAGTGAAAATAAAATACAAAGAAACTAAAACTAAAGTACATTCAGAGTGTTACGATTCCTATTTTGAAAAAACCGAAGATAATGAGGTCTTTTGCATACAACCTAACGTATTGAACCTACAAACTCGCACAATCCAGATAAGTTAAGTGCTGGTCTCTAGGGTTTTAACTGTGATTTTTAGATTTAGACATTCGCATGAAGCAACCAAGAGAACTTGCATTAAACTTCTCCTATAAGCCTAGAAATCTAAAAAGGGAAAAGAGAAAAATTCAATCTTGCATGCAGAAAATAACTCCTTTCTTGTCAATGAGGTGCAACTCTCTGAATTTTTTGTATTAAAAATTGGTCATTTTACAACAACAAAACTTTTTGGTTTCCCAAACCTAGTCTATGGAAGAAAATAGCCTCAAAAGCAGGCCCAGAATGGCCCTCCGACCTTCAGCACTACAAATCTGCTTACAGCAATTTCCTACCTAGTCCAATGTAAAGGAAAATATCCAAAAAAAGTGGAAGAAAAACACTCCAAAAGCAGGCCCATAATGGTTTATTCCCTTCGGCTCTGCAACTCTTCCCGCAGTGGTTTCTGACCCCTGTACCTGTCTTTGGCTCATGCTTTTAAACTTTCTAGAAATGCTCTTTGTTTCACTCTGCGATGCTTCATTTCATTTCCTAGGTCTCGTCATTTCGTCTTCCCTACCTCTTCGTCATTTTTGACTTTTTGCTCGACGTCGAAATGCTTGATCTTCTTTGTGAACTATAACTGCTTGTCCTAAAGCGTTACGCCATAGCCCTGACATCTTCGTGCCACGTGTTCTACGCATCCCCTGTTTACTCTGTAATGACCCTTCATGAATCGTGAGAAAAATAGCATGTCGCGATATCATGGCATTTTTATATCTGCAGCCTTGTCCTTCTTCTTGCATCGCAAAAATGAGACATGTCACGATATCATGACATTTTTATGCCTTTTGTTGTGAGAATGCAATATGTCGCAATATCGTGACACTTTTCTATTTTTAGTCATCAGCATACAATATGTCGCGACACTTTTCATTTTGACTGCTTTGACCATGATTTTATGACATGTCGTGATATCACGATGTTTTTCCTCTACGTTCACTTTGGTTGCTCTCGGTCATGAAAACGTGACATGTCGCAATATTGCGACACATTCTTTCATTTGCTCCTTCCTCGCTTTCCAGCCATGAAAACCTGACATGTTGCAATATCGCGACATTTTTTCTCCTTGCGCTTCATTTCATCTTCGGGTCGTGAAAATGCAACATGTCGCGATATCGCGACAACTTTTGCATTGACTTTTTCTTGCTGCCTTTGATCGCGATTTTATGACATGTCGCGATATCACGACAATTTTTCCTTGTGGGCCACGAGACCGAGACATGTCACGATATCGTGACAATTTCTATACTTTGCCCTGTTTGACTGCTTTGACCATGATTTCATGACATGTCGCGATATCGTGACATTTTTCCACTTTGCCTTTCTCTCTCCTCTATGAGCCGCGAAAACTTGACATGTCGCGATATCACAACATTTTTCCACTTCATCTTTCTCTCTCCTCTATGAGCCGTGATTTCATGACATGTCGCGATATCGCGACATTTTTGGCATCCTGTTCTGTTTGACCACTTTGACCATGATTTCACGACATGTCGCAATATCACGACACTTTTTATTTTTGTTGTCTTTTGCCGATCTAGGCCGTGAAAACGCGACATGTCACGATATCGTGAAATTTTTTCATCCTTAGCCATGAAAGACTAACATGTCACGATATTGTGACACTTTCTTTTTCTTAGCCGTGATAGAGCAAAATGTCGCGATATTGTGACACTTTCTTTTTCTTAGCCGTGACAGAGCAACATGTAATTTCGCGACATTTTTCTTTTTCTTTGATTTTAGCATCTGGGCCACTGTAGTCTTCTTGGAAAGCATGTAAAAAAGAGTGGGTCCCCAATTTTGGGGTGTGTTGTGGAGCAGCCACAACAAATGGTGACTCTGTTGGGAAATGCTCCTGAGCATTTCGATGAGAACCTAACCTGGAAATATACAAACTTGAAAACAAGTGTCAGCCCATAAAAACATAACAAATGCCGATATATCAGAGATGCATGAAACATTAGAATCATTAAGTATCAGCTCGATGTGTGCAATGTGTTTTATTTTTTATCATTTGAAATTGATCTGCATTCCATTGTCAATTTACATGAATGCATATGTGAGGTTATGAATGATTTGAGCAGCTTGATAAATATGCTAGAGATATAACAATCTGCTTTATAAAAGCTTTAAACCTTTTAATATCATATACAAACATTTAAAATTATCAAACCATCTTAGGATCAACTATATGTATAATGAATTGATTTATTAGATCCCAAAGTTGGTTATGAGTCACTACTATCTTGAACCCATGTGTAAGTGAAAGTGAAATCAGAGTTTTGGGGAATCGAATTCTCAACCTAAGTGAGATGGGAATTTAACCCTATCCTTACTACTCTAATTTGGAATTCATTACCTCACTTTGAGCAAAATGATTTAACTAGTTATGGATAAAATTGTCAGGCTAGTCTATCCGTTTGAGCAGTCAGTGGTCTTGCTTTTAGACAAGACATGTTGCCACACATGAGCATACTCCACTACCGGTCAGGCATCTATAGACTTAGTGAAGATTAACTCCATAATCAATTATTTGGCTTCATTCAATCAGTTTTATTTATTTTTTATTTTTTTGGATCTTTGGGATGACTACCCATCCTTGCGAGGGACATGTAGTATGATCCTTCCAATCCAATATTAATATGAAATGGGTAAAATTAATTTTACTTTTGGACCTTTGGGATGACTACCCATCCTTTGCGGAGGATATGTAGTATGATCCTTCCAATCCAATACTTATGATGAAATGGGAAAAAAAATGAAGCTTTGGGGAATCGGATTCTCAACCTAAGCGAGATGAGAATTATGCCCTTTCCTTACTACTCCATGTACGTCAAATCAGAGCTTTGGAGAATTGGATCCTCAACCTAAGTTTGATGAGGATTTAATCCTATCCTTACTACTCTGGTTTTAGACTTTAAGCTTGATGGAAGTGGTAAAAACCACTGTTTTAAGGATTATGTTGCATGATAGGACAGACACGAAATACTCCTTTTGCCTCACATTTTCTTCCAAGTATGGTTTTTACCATTTTGCTCAAGATTCTCTTTAATATGTGTAAAACGTGCTTGGTTCAAGATAGTTCGAGCATCAGTTCCCAACCTTAGGATTTTTTTAATATATGTTATATAATAACCCTAAGAGGATTTGACACCTTTTCAATGATTGTATTTGAAATGAAAATGCAACTGATATGGAATGTATGTGCAATGTGGAATGTAACATGAATGCATTGCTCTTTCTAAAATGTGAATGGAGTATACCACCTACATTGCCATAATTTGTAGAACTGACAACTTCATGCATCACAAGTTTCAAACGATATTATTTAAAATGTTTGTGTTACTTGTGGAGCTTTCTACAACACAATTCCAATATTTTATATTCTCCTGGTCTTAGTCAACATTCATAAGGGCATAGGTTGACATCTCGCTTTTTTTTTTTTTTAAGGACAAACCAAAAGTGTCCAAAGGACCAACACACGAAACATAAAACCAAACCCAAAAAGCAATTCCAAAATGAACTTGAAAACACAAACCAAAATCAAAAAACCAAAATCTATATACAAATGTACAATATAATACAAGATGCTGCAAAAGTTTGGATTATCGTTTTCCTGGATACCAAACATGATTTGAGCATTTCAACAAACATATAACGCAATACGCATGCCAACTTTTGTAAGAACCCAAAAAAAACAATATTAGACCGCACCATGCAAGACACTTCAACTTGCCTCGCTCACCCCACCCATTAGATTTAATTCCATTAGTACTCTCATAGGTGAGAGTCAAATTACTAAAATGATTAGACAATAAATGATATTCAATTTTATCTTGTCTATTCTTGAAAGTACCCATTTCATAATTCGATTCATGATTTAAAATTAGGCCTTCCTTTTCAAATGTGATATGTTGCAAACAAGAGCCTATTTCTAAAAGTATTGAATTCAAATCATTTTCCAATATTTTAAAGCAATCAAAATCATTCAAAACTTGACAAGCATCAACACAATTTGACATTTCCTCATTAATGATATTAGCATACAGAGGGACACCAAATTTTTGTAGCTACTACCAATGGTAAAGATTTCACCTTGTCATCCATACTCAACCCATCATGATTAAAATTTACCATAACTTGATGAGTGTTAGTAGCATTTTCTTTTTCCTCGTTGTCTTCTTTATCATCCAACACCTGTTCAAAAACACCAAAGTTAGGCATCCAATCAAATATGTGTCCATCCTTTTCAAAACAAGAGCCTAGTTTTTCAAGATATGTGTCACGTGACACCTTTCCGTGATCAATGTCTTGAGTTGCCTCGAAATCCACATTTTCATTAGGATCATCAATAGTATCAAACCCACACCACTTAGGTTTTGTAATTTCATCATTTTGAGATGGCATAGACATTGTAGAAACAATAGGTGGATCAAGATTTTTGATTTCTTGCCCCTCAAGGGGAACAAAATCAATTGATTCTCCTTCTTTATCCATGGTAGTAGAATCATTATCCTTCTCCAACCTTTGATGAGATTCCAACCCTTATTCCAAAACATTCTTAGATTGTACAGGACTTGTAATATCCTCATATGAAAAGGCAATTGTATTATCCTGTATATCAATAGGTACACAAAATTCATTAGAAGGTTTGGAGTGAGCATACTCTTCCCAAGAATCATAATGATCATATTTCAAAATCAAATTGTGATGCTCAACTATTTCTTCATCGTATTTTAATTCATCAACATGTTTCTCATCAAATTTACCTTCACCTTCCTTAGATGGTTCAATTACTTCCAAAATTGGGTTATTGCTTGTATTCAAATTGATAAGGCTATCATAATCCACATGTGTAACCCATGATTCACGTTTAACATAATTTGGAAGGTGTGAATTTTTTGGGCCATTACTTTCAACAATGTCATCCAATGTGTCATCCGAAACAACTTCATCCTCATAGAATTCATCTTTTGGTGAGTCAAGGGTTTCCAATTTGTCACATGTTTCAATACTAGTTGGATCTAGTACTCCTCCCTTGCCTAAAATCATATTCTTATGAAAATCATTGAAATTGATTTTAGAAACATATTTTGAATCAAGATGAGTATTTTGAAGTTGATTCATACTTAAGAAATATGGTTGATATTGCATAGTAGGTTGAGTATTTTGAAATTGATTGAAGCTTGGGAATGATTGTTGATTCTGAAATTGATTCACACTTGAACTTGGTTGAGGTGGATAAATCATTGGGTGGGTACGGGAGGTATTAAATGATTGAAAATTATATGATCCAAAACCCACACCATAATATTGACAACTTAATTGTTGCTCAATTGCCATTGCTTGAGTATAGTCTTGTGACAAAGATGTGATTTGAGACATCCCTCGCAAATATGTGGAAGTGAGTGGGTCAAGCATTGACGTATATTTTGAGAGCCACTTCTTCTAAAAGAGCATAAAATGTCACCAATTGAGTATATAATCCAAAAAACCTTTCAGAGAATGACTTCACATTTTCACTTGGTCCTTTTTTAATAGTGAAAAACTGCTCATACATGCGGATTAGGTCAACTTACTTTTTGTTGAATTGATTAAGAAATGTTGTCTCTAGCTAAGCCCAAGAAATGATAGACCCTAAAGGCAGACTTGTAAACCAATAATATGCCACTTTGTCCAAGGTGTAAGGGAACATTTTACAAACAACATCATCATACCAAATTGTTAAGTGATTCACAACAAATTTGAATGCTTGAATATGTTCTTCTACAGTATTTGTCTCATTAGACAAAAATCGAGGAAGACATCTCTCAAAACCAACGGGAAAATAATGTTGAACTCTTGGTATGTTCAATGGGCTACCTGTCATCCACGGTGTAAACATAGCCATTAGTGAATCTTAAAGAATATAACTTTAACAATTTTTTTTTTTTTTTTTTTTTTAAATCAAATCAAATCACATTATTCATGTATGAACAATCAAAGCGTTAGAATAGTGCATAGCAATTATGTCCTCATTTTAACAATACAAAGTTGTGTTGAGAAGCAACACACCCCCCACTAAAAAATGAGAGTCCATCCTTAGAAAACCTCAAGCTTCCCATTTTGCAGCAGGGACCCTCTTGATAATTTTCAGGTTCAAATCCAAATTTGCTTGCCTCCTTGATTAAGTTGTCCTTTTCCTTGCATTCTGGTTTTGTTGCCTTTCAGATTTCATTTTGTGCATGCTAGAGTCCTTCATGGGCAAAGAAAACCTTGCACCGATGCAAAAGAATGCAGAAAACAAATAGAAAATTTCATGAAAATCCAAAATTTTCCCTTTTTGGCAAAGCCGCGAAATCGTGACACTTCCATTTATGAAAATGTCGCAAAATCGTGACAGGAAAATAGAAAACCCGCCAAGTCAGTTTTGCGTCACGATATCGCGACATTTCCATTTTTGGAAAGCGTCGCAAAATCGCTACCGGCCAGAGGAGAGAGAAGAAAGTTGTACGGAAAGGAGCGATTTCGTGACATGTCACGAAATCATGACATGTCGCATTATCGCGGTAGAAGAGAGAAATGGGCTGCAGGAGTGAAAATCGACTAAGTTGCAAATGTGTCGCAAAATCATGGTCAACACGATCAACGCATGCAGCTACGAGAACTGTCGTGATATCGCGACGTGTTCTATTTTTGCGGGTTGTTGATGGAAAAACGCTTAAGTACAAAAAGTGTAGCACGTCGCTAACATGTTTCAAAATTGTGCTGCAGGTTGGCCAAAGGGGAGCCTGAGTTTAAAGTCATATTGATTCGCTGCATATTGGTCAAGAAGGCACTCCAAAGTAAAACTTGCAGCGATGCGCTACACGTCGCATTTTGGCGACGCGGGCGGTTCAAAGGCTTGAGGGTTAAAGGGTTGTAGCGACGCGCTGCAAGTTTTAAAGTTGCAAAGGCGCAAGACATTTATTGAGGAGAAGGTAAAGCGTCTAAGTGTTCAAAGTGGCAGCGATGCGCTGCAATGTTACAAAGTCGCGGGTGTTGGTTGCAAAAAACGACTAAATACAAATGTTGCAGCGATGTCGTCGCATGGCTAGTGCAAAGAAAGTCTAAGGGGCAAAACCGCAGCGATGCGCTGCACCTTTTGAAAGGGTCTTCCAAAGAAAAGGAATGTGGCATCTTCACGATAAAAGTCCGCGATTGGTACGGAGAAGAGAGAAGGTAGCGAAATCGCTACCTATAGAAAAATCATGGTCATTTTGATTTAAAAGACAAATACATGAAAGTTGCAGCGACTCGCTGCACTTTCAATGATAGAACCAGCCAAGATGGAGACGTCGCGAAATCGTGATAGTTGGGAGGCAGAACTTCAAAGGGAGCCACCATGTCGCGATTTCGCGACATGATGAGAAGAAAGTTTCCAAATTGAAAGACATAATGGAAAATCGGCCAAGGGCCAGAAGGAAGCAAAGAGGAGAAATCAAATTTGCATGAAATCGACTAAGGCAAGATGCATGTCGCGAAATCGTGACATGCTTGAAAAGAGTTGTACGATAGCTAGCAAGAGGCACGATTTCGCGACATGTCACGAAATCGCAACATGTCACGTTTTTGCGGCGAAAGAAAGGAGAGAGAAACATGCTGGCGGACATGTCACGAAATCGTGACATGTCGCATTTTCGCGACCTGCACAGAAAGTTGACCAGAATGCTTGCAGCTGTAAACAGACACGTGTCACGATTCTGTGATACGTGTCAACACATGTATCAGATGAAACAGAGGCTGACATGCAAGAAAGATTATTATTTTAATCTGTTTTAATGTTAAAGTGTTGATTTAATTTTTATTAAATTGCTAATATAATCTTTTTGTCTTTCATGTAGGAATCCATCTGTCACTTTCGGGATAGTGGGAAAATGGCCATAAGGACAAAGTCAAATGCAATTTAATTAAAGGAGGCCATGTTGAAAAGGAAGGTGCCGAGAGTTGATGTTTCATTCTAGTATTTACAGATCTGTCCACAAATGACTAAGCAGCTGCCAGATTTTATCGGTGAAGGCATTCAATGAGGATTTATGGCAGAGTTAATAGCAAGCAGATATTTTCAACTCCGGGATAGATTTGCAGAGATGGAATAGCGGAGAAGTGGTGACTCATCCGGCTCACCAACGAAATTAATGAAGGCATTTATTTGTAGTTGCGGGTGAATGCAAGTCGCATTTGATTCTATCTTCTCCATTTATGACAATGACCGCCCTGATTTGCAGAAGGGTTAGGTTTTATCCAGTCTTTGTTTTAAAATGGCTTTTATTGTAAAACCCGGTCCTAGGGTTTAAGATGATAAGATTTGCAGTTAAGAAAAGATATTTTCTATAAATATCAGGATCTGTCTTGAGTCTATAAATACAACTGCAAAATGTAATCGCGAGAGGCGAAGACTCAAAAATAAAATGCTTATAAGCAATTTCTTGCAAATTTTGTGAAATCCTTTATTTTCTGGACTGGGAGTTGATGTGCTTTTGCTGTATTCTATGGTAGCATGGCCAGGAGCCTAATATTTTAAAGATCTGTGATAAGTGTATCTTCTTCTGTTATCCGTTCCATTAAAGTTTGTTAGATATATGCTGTAAATCTGCCATTATCAAGTTTAAATATTCTGTTAGGCTTCAGTTGTTCCATTGTTTTCTTGGGAAATTATAGATTTCAGGTGTAAGCTTGTTCTAATTGCTCTGTATTCACTGTGTGAGCTAGGCTACCAGTGAAAGATATCAGTTTTAACCAGCTTCTCTTTGGTTTATAATTTTCTGTTAGACCTGTTCCATTTTGCCTTGTGCTCTTGGTTGAAAGTGATCTTAGAAATCTGGACGCTTTCCTCTTTGATTTGTTCTATTGTGAAGCTGATAGTATAGATGAAATTGACAGTTTAAGTTTTACAGCTTTAAAGTTTGATAAACTTCCCTTTCTGCCTTACCCTACCCTCTCTTTGCTTACCGTGAATGATCCATTTTTTTACTTTCTTTATTTGTCTTTTATTTGAATCTGCTGACCCATGAGAGCTAGATCAAGAATCAAGTTAAATCTGATTGTTAACAAGTAACAACTTTTGCAACTACTGAACAAGTTCAAGAACCCCCTGTAAGGTAACAAATAGTCCATATTGAAATCTATTCCAGAAGCGGAAAAGAGTGAATAGACATTTGACCCGACTCTGTAACTCACACCTTGGATAACCAGCTAGATCCTAAAGTGAGTGGGATTCATCCCGTGGGTGTTACCGGTGTTTATGCTCATTCTTCATGAGGTGTGTATGAAAGCTGGACCAACATTTAATTGGCTCTAGAAGGAGGGCTCGAGAACATATGTTCTTAGTGCACTTGAGTTGGGAAATTTGACTGTATGTGGTGCTTGAAAAATACTGTATTTTATCCAGAGTCTGGCATTTTAACATTTAAAAGTGGCTCAGTTTTATAAATTGTCAGTACAGTTTTTGTAAGTTGTCAGTGCAGTGTTTTAAATTGCCAAATACAGAACCTGTTGAGAACTGCAGAGTTTGTAAGTGCTTGTGAAAATTGGATTCTACATACAGGGTAACAAGGTCCCATCCCAGAGCTAGAGAGCTCCTTGTTCCTAAATTAGAAACTCCGAGAAGAAGTAGCCACAGAAGGGCCACATCTCTATCACAGACAGTTTTATCACCATTGATAGTCACTCCAACCAGAGCTCAGAATATTCCTGTCAATCCATTAGCTATGGCAAATTGGTTGGGCTCCACAGCTTTGAACATTTTGGGTATAGCCCATGACCTGCCCAGAAATCTAGAAAGATATCTCCCCAGGTACAAACATGATGGGACAAGAACCGTAGAAGAACACTTGGTTGCATTCAAGAATGCACTAAAGTTATTAAATGTATAGCATGAAGATGTTGCCTGTAGACTCTTTCCGTTCACTCTCCAGGAGGGAGCATATGACTGGTTTTTAAACCTCACCAATGATTCTATCACCAACTGGGATGATTTAGAGAAAGTTTTTGTGTCACGGTTCGGGAAGTGATAGACCCCGGTATTTTATATCAACGGTTTTCTAGCATCAAAAGGGAATTAAGTGAATCTATCGGATCCTATAATGTCGGATTCCGAAAAGCCTATGGTAGACTTATCGGGTATTATGTACCTAATGCCGACTTGGCATTAGAGATTTTTAGAAATTCCCTGGATCCCATGACCTCTGTCTTCTTGAAGAGAGATGCCACTGTTACCAATTTGACCGAAGCCTACAAAGAAGCTTTGATTCTAGAAAGACATTTGGGACCCCGACCTTTAAATGCTCAGCAAGTTCCTCCGATCACACAAGCTGCTCCCGTGTTTAATCCCATTCCACATCGGATGATGTTGCCGATCTGTCGAACTCTACCATCAAGAAGTCCATCAATCGCTGCACTCGTTGAGAATGTACGTAACCCAATGAAAGAGGTCGACAATGCAAGGATTGAAGAAGTCTCAAAGATTGTTCAGAAGCTGGCCAATGATTTTCTGAGTTTTAAAAGGCAAACTTCTACTGGTGACAATCCCAATAGATACTCATATCAGCCAAACAGATTTAATAGGCCCCCATATGAACCTAATAAATATTACAAGGGTAAAACTCATGATGTGAACATCTGTGATTTAGCTCTGCCCAACTGGTGCAGAATACATGCCACTTCTCAGCATGGGGAGTTGGACTGTCTGGAATTTTGCAATGCATTTGAAGCCTTGTCTGGTGATCTGATCTCCCCTAAAAATCAAAGAACTGCTGATGGCCCAAGTTCATCTGGCCATAGTGCAGCCATGGTCCTGGATTCCTTTTCTTTCCCGGATGAATCTGAGAATGTAGTTGAAATGCCTATAGATGAAGTACAGGCTTTCCAGCAGTACAAAAGAGATAACTACAACCTGAGAAACAGGAATTCGGAGCCCAACACTACATCAACTCCTTCGGATAACTCTCACAATGTTCCTCCGAACCCCTCTCCAAGCAATAATCCACCTCCACCAAAGGGAGGGGCTCAAAGAGTACCAGATGTTGTTGTTCCTCCACTTAACAAAGGATATAACATAGTGGAGGATATGAAAAATATTAAGGCCAACATTACTCTGCATGAGCTGGCACAGATTTCAGAGCAGAGAGACAACCTGATAAAGACATACTCTGGCCCTAATGCTAAACCTGTAGACAAGGGAAAGAAAATAGCAAATGCCAATCTAGCCATGTATAAAGAAAAAACTGAAGTTCCCCCCTTTTTACTGACTATCAAAATTTTTGGGAAGAACTTACATAATTGTTTGGTAGATTCAGGTGCATCTGCTAATGTTATGCCACTGGCCATTTGTCAACAGTTGGGACTGACCCCAATGAAGTCTGAAAGGAGAGTTGTCCAATTGGACAAGTCAGAAGTTAAAGTTGTTGGAGAGCTTCAAAATATTCACATACAATTAGCATCTGAGCCAAGGGCTCAACATAAAATTGAAATCCAGGTTGTGGATATCCCAATGGGATATGGGATGCTATTGAGTAGGGATTGGTCTAGGTCCTTGAATGGATATCTGGCAACAGATTTTTCACACATGTGGTTGCCATGGAAAGGAGTGGCAAATCAATTGCGGGTTGACAGAGAACCCAGGTACAAGCACACCATTACAGAGTACAATGCAGCAAATGAGACTGTCAATGTTGCAGAGGTAGACATTGGAGTCTACAATTTAACAACTGGGCAGAGTAACAAGTTTAATAAAGCTCATCCTATACATACTAATGAAGTTTGGACACTTCATGTGGATGGAGCAAGATGTAAGCAGGGTTCTGGAACAGGGGCAGTCCTCAAAGGGCCTCAAAGTCAGACATTTTTTATGTCTTACCGCCTGCAATTCCCATGTACTAATAATTTAGCAGAGTATGAAGCTCTGATTTTAGGTTTAAAGTTTGCTTTGGATAAAAATGTGAAAAACATTCAAGTTTTCACTGATTCAGAATTAGTGGCAAGTCAAGTCAGGGGTAAATTCCAGTGTAAAGCCTCCTATTTGAAGGGATACAAACACAGGGCCTGGGATCTTGTAGAAGGCTTTGATGCATTCAATCTGACACACATACCCAGGGAACAAAATTCACATGCTGATGTCCTGGCATCTTCAGCTGCAAGTTTAAAGCCATTAGAAGATTTTAAGTGGGATAAGTTCTCAATTGAGTTAGTCCCCTGTCCTTCAGTTCCAAACAATATAGACAGCTTTCAAGTTTTCTCAGATGATCAACAGATTGTAAACTTTTTGCAGGGTACTAACACCTTTGAGAATGCTATAATTGATGAAGGCCAAAGAGACACCCTGCTGGAACAGTTGGATGATGACAGAGGAATAATGAGGTTGAAGGACAACAGGATCCCAAAAGGAATGGTGGAGCTAGAAAGGTTATTTGATGTTGACAATATCAGGCAAAGGGTGAATTCTGAGGATTTTGTAGCTCCCACAGACAATGGGACTGAAGACCTGAACATAGGCACTGAGGAGGATCCAAAGAACATCAAGTTGGCAAAGGACTCGTGATCCAAAAATAAAGAAAAGTCTGGTTGATTTTCTGCACAGGTCCAATGATGTAATGGCTTAGTCATACAAATATTTAAAGGTATTTGACCCAAAAGTTTACACTCACATCATACCTTTGAAAGAATTTTGCAAGCCTTTCAGATAGAAACAGAGGCATGTTAATGCTCTGTTAGAACCCCTAATCTAAACGGAAGTGGAAAAGCTCTTGAGTGCAGAAATTATTTTTCCCATCAGGCATTCTACCTGGGTGGCCAATATGGTACCAGTCAGGAAGAAAAATGGGGAGATCTCGCTCGTGTGTGGATTTTAGGAATTTAAACAAGGCTTCTGAAAAGGACAACTATCCCCTGCCTTCTATGGATGAAGTCTTGCAAATTGTTAATGGGTCAGAGATGATGTCTTTCCTGGATGGCTTCTCAGGGTACAACCAGATTTTGGTTGAGAAGGAAGATAGAATGAAGACTACTTTTACAACTAAGTGGGGGACTTTTTCTTACAAAAGGATGCCATTTGGGTTAATAAATGCTGGAGCAACATTTCAAAGAGCAATGGATCACGCCTTCAAAGGGATTATGGGCAAATGCATTGTAGTTTACATGGATGATCTAACAGTCTTCTCCAAATCTAGATTTGACCATGTAAAGCACTTAGAGTCTGTGTTTAACAAGTGCAGGGAGTTTGGCATTTCCTTGAATCCAAAGAAGTGCATTTTTGGTGTAACAAAAGGTAAATTGCTAGGAAACTTGGTCACAAAAGATGGCATTTCTATGGATCCAGGCAGAGTTGAAGCCATATCTGGCATACCATTTCCCAACTCCAAGAAAGAGTTGAGGTCATTCTTCGAAAAGATTAACTTTGTCAGAAAGTTTATCTCAGGCTTTGCAGAGATAGTTAAGCCAATGAATGACATGTTAAAGCAGACTGCCCAGATTGTTTGGACCCCAGAAGCTAAGACTGCCTTCCAAGAAATCAAGACAACCATTAAACAGGCACCAGTTTTGGTAAGCCCAGACTTCAATGCAGATTTTTATCTGTACACCTTCTCTTTTGAACATACACTTGCTGCAGTTCTGACCCAATGAAGAGAAACTGGGGAACATCCAATTGCTTTTAAGAGCACCAATTTGAAGGGAGCTGAGCTGAAATATTCCCGTTTAGACAAACAAGCTTATGCTTTGGTAAAAGCAGTGAAATAGTTTAGACACTATATACTGAGGAGCAAAATTCATGCCATAGTGCCAGACCAACCGTTAAATACCTTCTAAGTCAGAATGAGTTGGGTGAACTGAGGGGAAATTGGGTCACAAGGTTGCAAGAGTATGACTTGGAGATTAGGCCTGCAAAACTGATCAGGGGGCTTGGTTTGTCTAGACACATTGCTGAAGTGCCTCTACGGGAAGAAGTTAATCAGTTAAATTCTGAATCTGATGATTGGTATGGAGATATCATTCATCTGCTACAGTTTGGAATTTGCCCATCCCATTTGAATAGAACTCAAAGGAGAGCATTAAAGTTAAAATCTGCTCATTATCTCCTCAAGGTAGGTACTCTGTACAGGGAGAATTATGCTGGCATTTTCCTAAGATGCATTTCTCCCAGTGAATTCAGTGAAGTCATGGCTAGTTTTCATGAAAAACTAGGGGTAGGGCATCCATCAGGATCTGCCACTACACATAAAATACTAAGAGTAGGCTATTATTGGCCTACACTTTTTAAAGATGCACATCAGCATGTCAGAACCTGCCATCAGTGCCAGACATTTGCAGCCAAAGAGGCCAATCGGGCCCTGCCATTGCAACCTGTTGTGATCAGTAAACCTTTCATGCAATGGGGGCTTGATTTTGTGGGAGTCATTAACCTGAATTCTTTAACAGGGCATAAATATGTTCTGATAGCTACTGACTATTGCACAAGGTGGGTTGAAGCAGCAGCCACCACAAGAAGTACAACCCAAGAAGTGATTGATTTTCTTGAATCAAATGTCATAACTAGATTTGGGGTTCCCTTGAATTTGGTCTATGATAATGGGCCAGCATTTCAATCATTGGAGTTTGCAGATTGGGCATACCATATGGGGATAGTTATCAGATTCTCATCCAACTACTATCCCCAAGGCAATGGACTAGCTGAGTCAACAAACAAGAATTTAATGAATGCCATCAAGAAGTCTGCAGCAGATAAACCCAGGCAATGGCATACATTGTTGAAATATGCACTGTGGGCTGACAGGATAAAACATAAGGTTGCTCTTAAGACTTCTCCCTTTGCTTTGCTGTATGGTACCCAGCCAATTGTTCCCATCTCTCTCAAGCTACCTACCTACCAATTTGCCTTAGATTATTTTGAGGATCATGATGATGCTGAAGCCCGTGTTTTAGATCTCACTAACTTGCAGGATGAAAGACTCCAAGCCCTGGAGCACTTCAATAGACATCAAGAAACTGTCAAAAGGTGGTTTGACAAGAGGGCCAAAGTGAAAGCTTTCAGTCTGGCAGACTTGGTGCTCCTGTGGGACAAGGCTCATGAGAAGAAGGGTAAGCATACAAAGTTGCAGCCATTGTGGATAGGCCCCTACCAAATTCCTGAGATATTGGGTAACAATGCATTCCGTTTACAAGATCTAGATGGTAATTTTCTGGACCTCCCTGTTAATGGTCAATACTTGAAACATTATTTCTTGGCTGTTCCATCCAATCTATCATTTGAATGAGTCATAAAGAAGTTGTAACATATGTATACATTGTAAGTAAGATTTGAAGTTTTTCAGTTTTATTTCTAAGTCTGTGCAGTTTTATTTTTGTTTTGTTCTTGAGGCCTGTCTCTGTCCTTGGAGGTCTGTCCAAAGTTCTTCAACTTTTGAAATCTGTCCTTTAACCTTTGCCTGAGCAATCAATGAAAAGTCAGCCTGCTAAAAAAAAAAAAAAAATTGTTTTATTCCTAGCTGATCAATCCAGTCTCTACCCATTGTTTATAATTCTAATTGAGATAGTATGCTTAAATTGAATAGTGGAACTATTTTTGTTAGTCAGGACAACGGTAGAGAGGTGATTGGATCTTGTGTCTTGCTTGCCATAGTTGTTTTAATGATAGAAAAACTGCTATGCTATTTAGTTGGAGGAACTCCCGGGGAATCCAAGAAAAGCTGGTTATAAGAGGGGACTATGGTTCATGCAATTATTTGGGTATCCACAGAGGCTATCAGTGCCTAGACTAAAACAGTTCCAGATTGATCAAATGATAAAATAAAATTGTGATTTCTTTAAAGCCTTTCAGATATTGATGCATTTCAAAAATAAGAGATATAAAAAAAAAAAAAGAGTTATATGAGAGAGAGGCAGCCAGATTCCAAAAGTTATTTTTCTTTTACCAAGTTGCAGATTCTACCTTACAGTTGTAAATTTGGGTCGTGTAAATCTAAAGGGTAACTTTGTCTAGGCTGTAAAAGGCTAAACTAGTAAACAGAGCTCTACTCGGTTTCCCCTTTTACAATCTAGAAAAGCTGATCAGTCCAAAGTTCATCATTCAATCCAGTCATCCTTGAAGAAAGTTTTATACCCTTTGTAATTGCACATCAGAAATCTTCCTTGAAGTAATTCAGCCTAGTATGTCCTTGGGAAATTTTAACAGCTAGCAGTTGGCGGTCAATTTATTGTGAAGAATGTCTGTGGCAAGGCATGATGCATGGTCTTTTTGTTTTGAAACCAGAGTCCTGGGTTCTAAAATAATGCTACTATTTTACCCGCAGATATCGCCATTTGTTGAGAAGAAACACACCCCCACTAAAAAATGAGAGTCCATCCTTAGAAAACCTCAAGCTTCCCATTTTGCAGCAGGGACCCTCTTGATAATTTTCAGGTTCAAATCCAAATTTGCTTGCCTCCTTGATTAAGTTGTCCTTTTCCTTGCATTCTGGTTTTGTTGCCTTTCATATTTCATTTTGTGCATGCTAGAGTCCTTCATGGGCAAAGAAAACCTTGCACCGATGCAAAAGAATGCAGAAAACAGATAGAAAATTTCATGAAAATCCAAAACTTTCCCTTTTCGGCAAAGCCATGAAATCGTGACACTTCCATTTATGGAAATGTCACGAAATCGCGACAGGAAAATAGAAAACCCGCCAAGTCAGTTTTGCATCGCGATATCGTGACATTTCCATTTTTGGAAAGCGTCACAAAATTGCTACTGTCCAGAGGAGAGAGAAGAAAGTTGTACGAAAAGGAGCGATTTCGCGACATGTCGCGAAATCGTGACATGTCGCATTATCGCGGCAGGAGAGAGAAATGGGCTACAGGAGTGAAAATCAACTAAGTCGCAAATGTGTCACAAAATCATGGTCAACGCGGTCAATGCATGCAACTACGAGAACTGTCACGATATCACGATGTGTTCTATTTTCGCGGGTTGTTGATGGAAAAACGCTTAAGTACAAAAAGTGCAGCGTCGCTAACATGTTTCAAAATCGCGCTGTAGGTTGGCTGAAGGGGAGCCTGAGTTTAAAGTCGTAGCGATTCACTGCATATTGGTCAAAAAGGCACTCCAAAGTAAAACTTGCAATGATGCGCTACGCGTCGCATTTTTGCGACGCGGGTAGTTTAAAGGCTTAAGGGTTAAAGGGTTGCAACGACGCGCTGCAAGTTTTAAAGTTGCAAAGGCATAAGACATTGATTGAGGAGAAGGTAAAGCGTCTAAGTGTTCAAAGTGGCAGCGATGCGCTGCAATGTTGCAAAGTCACGGGTGTTGGTTGCAAAAAAATACTAAATACAAATGTTGCAGCGATGTGCTGCATGGCTAGTGCAAAGAAAGTCTAAGGGGAAAAAACTACAGCGATGCGCTGCACCTTTTGAAAGGGTCTTCCAAAGCAAAGGAATGTGGCATCTTCGTGATAAAAGTTCGTGATTGGTATGGAGAAGAGAGAAGGTAGCGAAATCGCTACCTATAGCAAAATCGCGGTCATTTTGATTTAAAAGACAAAGACATGAAAGTTGCAGCGACTCGCTGCACTTTCAATGATAGAACCAGCCAAGATGGAGACATCGCGAAATCGTGATAGTTGGGAGGCAGAACTTCAAAGGGAGCCACCATGTCACGATTTCATGACATGATGAGAAGAAAGTTGCCAAATTGAAAGACATAATGGAAAATCGGCCAAGGGCCAGAAGGAAGCAAAGAGGAGAAATCAAATTTGCATGAAATCGACTAAGGCAAGATGCATGTCGCGAAATCGCGACATGCTTGAAAAGAGTTGTACGGTAGCTAGCAAGAGGCACGATTTCGTGACATGTCACGAAATCGTGACATGTCACATTTTCACGGTGAAAGAAAGGAGAGAGAAACATGCTGGCGAACATGTCGTGAAATCGCGACATGTCGCATTTTCACGACCTGCATAGAAAGTTGACCAGGATGCTTGTAGCTGTAAACAGACACGTGTTATGATTCTGTGATACGTGTCAACACACGTATTAGATGAAACAAAGTCCGAAATGCAAGAAATATTAGGATTTTAATCTATTTTAATGTTAAAGTTTTGATTTAATGTTTATTAAATTGCTAATATAATCTTTTTGTCTTTCATGCAGGAATCCATCTGTCACTTGCGGGATAGCGGGAAAATGGCCATAAGGACAAAGTCAAATGCAATTTAATTAAAGGAAGCCATGTTGAAAAGGAAGGTGCCGAGAGTTGATGTTTCATTCCAGTATTTACAGATCTATCCACAAATGACTAAGCAGCTGCCAGATTTTACCGGTGAAGGCATTCAATGAGGATTTATGGCAGAGTTAATAGCAGGCAAATATTTTCAACTCCGGGATAGATTTGCAGAGATGGAATAGTGGAGAAGTGGTGACTCATCCGGCTCACCAACGAAATTAATGAAGGCATTTATTTGCAGTTGCGGGTGAATGCAAGCAGCATTTGATTCTATCTTCTCCATTTATGACAGCTAACCACCCTGATTTGCAGAAGGGTTAGGTTTTATCCAGTATTTGTTTTAAAATGGCTTTTATTGTAAAACCCGGTCCTAGGGTTTAAGATGATAATATTTGCAGTTAAGAAAAGATATTTTTTGTAAAGATCAGGATCTGTCCTGAGTCTATAAATACAACTGCAAAATGTAATCGCGGGAGGCGGAGACTTAGAAATAAAAGGCTTATAAGCAATTTCTTGCAAATTTTGTGAAATCCTTTGTTTTTTGGACTGGGAGTTGATGTGCTTTTGTTGTTTTCTATGGTAGCATGGCCAGGAGCCTAATATTTTACAGATATTTGATAAGTGTATCTTCTTCTGTTATTCGTTTCATTAAAGTTTGTTAGATATATGTTGTAAATCTGCCATTAGCTGTTAGGCTTCAGTTGTTCCATTGTTTGCTTGGGAAATTATAGATTTTAGGTGTAAGCTTGTTCTAATTGCTCTGTCTTCACTGTGTGAGCTAGGCTACCAGTGAAAGATATCATTTTTAACCAGCTTCTCTTCGGTTTATAATTTTTTGTTAGACCTGTTCCATTTTGCCTTGTGCTCTTGGTTGAAAGTGATCTTAGAAATCTGGATGCTTTCCTCTTTGATTTGTTCTGTTGTGAAGCTGATAGTATAGATGAAATTGACAGTTTAAGTTTTACAATTTAAAGTTTGATAAACTTCCCTTTCTGCCTTACCCTACCCTCTATTTTCTTACCGTGAATGATCCATTTTTTTACTTTCTTTATTTGTCTTTTATTTGAATCTACTGACCCATGAGAGCTAGATCAAGAATCAAGTTAAATCTGATTGTTAACAAGTAACAACTTTTGCAACTACTGAAAAAGTTCAAGAACCCCCTATAAGGTAACAGACAGTTAATATTGAAATCTATTCCAGAAGCGGAAAAGAGTGAATAGACATTTGACCCGACTCTATAACTCACACCTTGGATAACCAGCTAGATCCTAAAGTGAGTGGGATTCATCTCGTGGGTGTTACCGGTGTTTATGCTCATTCTTCATGGGGTGTGTATGAAAGCCGGACCAACAAGTTGTATTGTTAAGAGAAGGCTAAAGATAATAACCAATAGGGCATGAAATATTCAAAATTGACATCCCTGTAGCACTTAAATCACACTAAAATAAACCAATTTAGGCCCTCCTTCTAGCACCAATCTGTTGAGTGGTGTTAGAAGACTAAAGATAACAATCAGTAGGGCATGAAATATACAAAAAATTTAAATATCACTAAAATAAACCCATCCAGCCCTCCTTCTAGCGCAAATCTGTTGAGTGATATTTTCACTCGATTGTGAAAACACACTCTTTGATAGGATTCGAGTTCCAAATCCTCTCTTGCAAAGAAAAACAATTTCTCCAAGGTCTCCACTATGTTAGCATTTTGTATGAATAATAATTTTCAGTTCGAATGCTCGGAACACCTTAGTGGTTGCAAGTAACTGTAAACAAGGGGCACTGTGGTTTATTTTATTTTGAAATTGTAATGATTATTCATTTTGATGAGCAAGGTGCAACCAAAGTATTGTCATTGTTGTCAACACAGTCAGGTTGATCAATTTATGCAATGGATAGGATTTCATTGATGAGCAAGGTGTAGCCAAAGTGCAATGGACAGGAGTTCATTGATGAGCAAGGTGTAGCCAAAGTATAATGGACATAAGTTCATTGATGAGCAAGGTGCAACAAAAGTATTGTCGTTGTTGTCAACACAGACAGAGGATTGGTTGATGTAATAGACACAGTCAGGGAGATCGGTTGATGCAGTGGATAATAGATCAATTAATGCAATGGAAAGGAGTTCAGTGGTCATACAGAGCATGTACAATGATTCTCCAAGAACATAGTGGCCCATATGCAAAATCTCAAAGAAAAATACAAGTAAGAAAAGTGTCACGATATCGCGACATGTTGAGCAAGCATGAGAAACTGTCGTGATATCGCGACATGTTGAGAAGAAAGAAGGCAAAAAGAAAAACTGTCGCGATATCACATGTTTGGCCAGAAAGAAAAACTGTCACGATATCACGACATGTTTGCTTAGAAATAAAAATTGTCATGATATCGTGACATGTTTGGTCGGAAAGAAAAATTGTCACAATTTTGCAACATATCGAAGGAGAGAGAAAATGTTGGCAAAACTATCGCGATTTCGCAACATATTAGAGGAGAGAGAAAATACTGGCAAAACTATCACAATTTTGAGACATATCAAAGGAGAGAGAAAATACTAGCAAAACTGTCATGATTTCATGACATATCGAAGGAGAGAGAAAATGTTGGCAAAACTATCACAATTTTGTGACATATCGAAGGAGAGAGAAAATATTGGCAAAATTGTCATGATTTCGTAACATGTTTGAAGAGAGAAAGCACAAGGAAAACTATCATGATTTTGTGACATGTTGGATGAAAGAGAAAGCGCAAGGAAAATTGTCACGATTTCATGACATGTTCAAAGAGAGAGAAAGCGCAAGGAAAACTGTCACGATTTTGTGACATGTTCAGAAAGAAGGTGCAAGCAAAGAAAATTGTCACGATTTTGTGACATGTTCGGGAAGAAGGTACAAGTAAGGAAAAATATCATGATTTCATGACATGTTCAGGGAGAAGGATCTTGTAAAGAAAAGTGTCACTGATGAGTGTTGTTAAATCTCATCATTTAATCTCAATGATTTATCAATCCAGGGTGGTGTCCAAGGCTGTCTATGATAGAATGCTAGGGCAAAGTACAATTTAGGCATTCATATTTCAAGAATTTATTGGTGAAGCAGATTTTGGTTTAGCCTTTTGGTGTCACACTAAACCTAGTATGAAGAATGGAAACTAAAATAAAGTACAAGAATTGAAAACCAAATCTAAGTTTGCAAGAATTGAAATCTAACTACAATTGCATGAATTGAAATTGCTAAATTGAAATCTTAAGTTACTTTTGCAGAATTGAAATCTAGCTACTCTTGCATAATTGAAATCTAATCTAATTTTTTAGAATTGAAATCTAATATACTTTTGCATAATTGAAACTTATTCTAAAACACCTGTCAATGCCCTGACACAAAAGGTCGTCAAGCTTCTACTACAGGAATTGACAGAAAAATGAAATATGTTGAAAATGGAAAGTTGCTAAAGTAGAAAGCAGGGAAAACATAAAGAAAAATGCTTAATATAATTTGTCAGCTGACATACACACAAATTATGTACACAAACATAATAGGAAACATAAATCACACAATACAAAATAAAAATAATAAAATGAAATCTGGCAAGCAATCTATTAATTCTGCTGTAGCAAAATTATAGATTAAAACCTGCCATAAAATCTCTCCTTCTAGATCTAAAAGTGGGCCCATAATTCCTGATCTAGAAGGAGGTGAAAAGAACTCCTTAACTAATTAATACTCAGAACATAAAATGATAAAATACTACACTTTTATTGATGACAAAACATGCTGAAAACTGTTACAAAAAATCACTGTACAGTCCTAATTGCTGCTACTAAAAACTCTCCTCTATTCTAATTCCTAGATAGCTCAACCAAAGAGGGAGCTATGTTATTTATATAAATATTTACAATATATACCATGCTCAAATCAGCCTATGTGCTATTTTACAGTCATTTGTCAATAATTCTGGATCTGAAATAAATGCAAATCTGGACAGTTTTTGTTGCAGCAATAGTCATTGGCCCTTAGAAAGCAGCTTCAATGGTGGAAGTACGTGGGAGGAGTCTAGAAATATCTCACACATAATTCTCCACTTCAGAATATGTCATTCCTATCTTGCAAACAACTTTCTATTATGTTGCAGTTTTTCTGGGTTTATCCTAGAAGAGGATCAAATTGATCTTTTCAATGCATGGTGGCTTTGGACGGCAAGGATAGCAAAATTAGATGGAAGATATTTTCCTTTAACTTTATCAACATTATTATCCCATTTTCCATCGCCAAAAGTCAGTCAAAAAGTCAAAAAGTACATTATGTTTTCATTCCGAAGATAAGTGGCTCATTCTGAAGATACTGTAATTCTCATTCCGAAGACATTGTGTTCATTCCGAAGATCTTTAGAATGACCAAATGTGTTGACTCCAAATGGTTTTGGCTGCATTTCTAATGTGGATTAGCCTTCAGGATCATATTGCAATAGTCTTCATTCTTCCTTGGATGTGAATTTCATGCCTTGCCATTCATTGGTAGCTTGTTTGGAATTTACATGGTAAATTACTGCATTTTCCAGTTCTGCTGCACAATTGCAGAATATTGGCATTTCTTGCAAATTCAATCAAATTAGAACATGGAAAACTTATTAAAATATCAACATGAAGGAGTACATCAAGCTGCTACTTAAATTTATACACTTCATTCACCAAGTAACCATGCTGAAATAGTGCAACAGTGCTGCATAATTGCCCCTGCTCTGTTATACCCTATTGCTGCCTATTTAGACCATGTGGGAATGCTTCTAAATAGGTCATATGTATTATGTAGTCCTTCTAAACTCATTCCATCCATATCCTCATGCTTTGCTTGACAACTTCAAGGTGTTCCTATAAAGTGATAGCTTGCTGATTTTTATATGGTTGTTTTTTTCAGATTTTTAGATTTATGACAGTCCTAAAATTTTGTCTTCAATGTGGATTTGAAACAAGTTGAAGGGTAGGAAAACATTCAAAAACCATTGAGAAGTTAATGGATATCAGCATACCATATTTGGTTAATTGAAATGCATGTTATTACTTGCTACTTAATCATGCAAAATCAGTCATAAAATGCTAAAAATAGTCAAAAACAGAGGTATAGTATTCCTAACATAAAATCATGTAAACACTTAACAAATAGTATATTCTAGTCAACTATTTGGCAATTAACTTATCATATGGTAGTAAAACATTGTGCAATAATGAGTCAAACATTGTGCAATAATGAGGCATTTTTGGGCCTCATCATACCCCCCAACTTGAACTGATGCATTCCCTCATGCATATTAGTAGGCCATAGTAATATGAAGGTTTTATTCTTGTAAACAACATCCTTTGCTATCTGCTAACTGAGAAATTCCTCCTTGCTGCACTATATCAAGTATTTTGCAATTAAGCACATGTATGATTTTTTTTTGTTTTTCTACAAGTTTTAGTGCTGCAAGGAACCTCTTAAAGGCTTGATATCATATGATTCATCTTGCAATAGTCTTATTGTGGAACCATATTTGGAATATGCAGTACTACTGATGGAATTTTTTGTTCTTAAAAACATTTTAGCCTAAATGCCTATTTTTGTTGTTTACACCTTTTGAACAAAATTGAATTTTTTTTTTTTAAATTTGAAATGCTTGAGGGATGTACTTACTTGTGGTAGAGCCTTATAAACCTCAATATTTGATGTACCCTACTCTTTTTGCTATTATGTAGCATTTTCAACAATTTTGGTACAATTTTTGCTCATTCCGAAGATATCCTGCTCATTCCGAAGATACTGCAATTCTCATTTCGAAGATCTGCTCATTTCAAAGATACTGCAATTCTCATTCCGAAGATCTGCTCATTCTTAAGATACTGCAATTCTCATTCCGAAGATACTACAATTCTCATTCCAAATATTTGCTCATTTCGAAGATACTGTAATTCTCATTCTGAATATGTCTATTCATTCCGAAGATACTACAATTCTCATTCTGAAGATCTGCTCATTCCGAAGATACTGCAATTCTCATTCCAAAGATCTGCTCATTCCGAAGATACTACAATTCTCATTCCGAAGATCTGTTCATTTCGAAGAGACTACATTTCTCATTCCGAAGATGTCTGTTCATTTCGAAGAGATTACATTTCTCATTCCGAAGATCTTCAAAAAATGCAAAAATGACCTCCTATGCAAAAGTTAGCTACAGATTCTATTGTGGGTCCATATCTAGAGTGTATAAGCCTACCATAACATCAAAAAAATCCCTTCTTCATCCTTTTTTTTAAATGCTATTTTTTATTTTGTATGTTGTTGTTTTATTCTAGTAGTACTAAAATAGAACCTTCAGGTGCATTTTGTTGATTATCCTCCTTTAATTTATCAAAAAATTATGAGATATAAACTTGTAGTTCTCCTTCTAAAATTTGCCCTACAAATTGAAATAGAATTGCTGCCATGTCTGTCCCAAAATCAGGTTTTTGCACGGTTTTGGAATTTCCATGCAATTAAGGGCATAAGGGGGTGTTTCTTGACATCTTGAGCATGTTCCTTTTTCAACTTGTCACTATTGTATGAATAGTTTATGCCAAATATCGACTATCATACACTAAATGCTAAATGTTTACTATGAATTAAATGCAAGAAACACATACCTTACTGTCCTGAAAATTAGTCATGCACCTTACAAGCTACTTTTGATGATTGTTAGCAGGCTATCTGAAAATATAAACATAACACATGTGCAGTGTGAGATTTGTACAATGATGGAACAATGATGGGTAGATCAACAAGGCAATGCATGCCGAAAAATTGGTTTTCATGCAAGCCAACTTAGTAGCACCTTCAAGAAGGTTTTCACTACTAAATTATTCATTTTTTTTTTTATATATATTTTTTTCATTTTTTTTTTCATCTATATATATTTTTTTTTCATCAGAAGAGGCTGCCATTTCTGGTTTTCAACCAACTTCTGTCCTTTTTTTTTTTTTTTCAAGTGCTTCAATGAGAGAACATATCTCACTCTTATTTGGATAATACCAATCCTTATTCTACAAAAACATGTCAATCGTTGTATGAAAACACCATCTCTTTCTGTTGAAACCCGCAACATTGATGCAACCTTCCTTACTAGATGACCAGTAAGAATCTTCTTACATCATCATTGCCTCATTGCTGAAAATGAAGTATTGGCTCCATTGTTCCTATTTCTTGCTGAAATTGATGCTTGTCCTCATGTATCCCATTTTGTGGGACATGCCTTTGCTGCAAATTTTTTTTTTTTCAAATTTTCTTGTCTTGCTTGTACCCAAAAAGGAAGTTCACAAACAAGACTATTCTTTTTTTTTTTTTCTTTTTTTTTTCTTGTATTTTTTTCCTCTTTTTTTTTCTTTTTGTCAGACTTTTTATCATCACTCTGAATCTGATATTGAAGAGAAATTTTCTTCCATTATGTGTACATCCAATGGAATCTCCTTCAAAAATGCCTCCTTAGTTAATGGTGCATGGTATACCCAAAGACAATGTCCATTCACCACTAACATCCTCCATGAATTACCAATGGAAGAAAGAAGCACTGCTCCATATCTGAAAACTTCTTCAATCAAGTGTTGTCCATGGCTCCTAGTCTGCAAAATCTTGTCAATCTATTCTTGAAACAATTAAATACCGATTCCCAAAATATGTCAAGTTCTTACATCAAGATAAAATCTTGATATACCCTTGTAATTCCATGTAAAGAGATTGAAATATTGTTTCAAAATAGCAAAAATTTTGCTTTTTTTTTATAAGTCAGCCAGCTAATAATGTTCAAGAATTTTCTTGGCTGCACTTCAATTTGTTTCATTCCTAGGAGGACAGAATTTACCTCTTTGGAAGTAAATTTTCTATGTGCAGTTTTTCTAAATTTTCTCCTTTATCCAAAGCTAATTTCTGTGTGTTTGGACTAAAGGTTTTCTGTGTATCTCCATTGATTTTTGTCTCTTCAAGCTCAGGTAAGTTCTTATTTTAGCACAGTTGGATGTTGCTGTAGTCAATAACATTTTCTGCAGGTTTTTTTCCTTTTTATACCAAATTCAGCTACATAGACAGGGGTTGCCTATCCTGTATTATTTAGAATGATCACAAGTTGGGCTAAAAAATATTTTTGGTTTGCATAATAAGAAAAGAAGTGTACAACTTTAGCAGATCAACTACTTGTCAGGTAGGATCACCTCTAATGAGATCAACTATTGTCTGTGTAGGCTAATAATTGCTAGGTTGCGATTTAGCGCGGTAAAATCCAAACAATCTTTAAGTAATGAAAAAAAAACTCTAGGATCATCATTAAGTTGTAAACTCCTATTTTGATTGTGCAAAATTTTTTGTGATTTTTATTTTTTTTTAATAGATTCAGGTTACATAGACAGGGGTTGCTGTCCAGGTTGGGCTGAAGGTGGTGGTTGCTTGTTTTTTAAATGGACTGAAATGCAATTATCAATAATTATTATTTATACCAGCTATTACATTCAGATTTAACTCTAAACTTCATAACTTAGCACAATAATAATTATTTTACTGCTTTTACCCTTTAACAACACCATGTTCCCCGAAAACGGCACCAAAATGATGAGTGTCGTTAAATCTCATCATTTAATCTCAATGATTTATCAATTCGGGGTGGTGTCCAAGGCTATCTACGTTAGAAGGCTAGGGCAAAGTACAATTCAGGCATTCAAATTTCAAGCATTTATTGGTGAAGCAGATTTTGGTTTAGCCTTTTGGTGTCACACTAAACCTAGTTTGAAGAATGGAAACTAAAATAAAGTACAAGAATTGAAAACTAAATCTAAGTTTGCAAGAATTGAAATCTAACTACAATTGCATGAATTGAAATTGCTAAATTGAAATCCTAAGTTACTTTTGTAGAATTGAAATCTAGTTACTCTTGCATAATTGAAATCTAATCTACTTTTGCAGAATTGAAATCTAATCTACTTTTGCAGAATTGAAATATAATCTACTTTTGCATAATTGAAACTTATTCTAAAACACCTGTCAATGCCCTGCCACAAAAGGTCGTCAAGCTTCTGCTAAAGGAATTGACAACAAAATGAAATATGCTAAAAATGGAAAGCTGCTAAAATATAAAGCAGGGAAAACATAAATAAAAATGCTTAATATAATTTTTCAGCTGGCATACACACAAATTCTGTACACAAACATAATAGGAATCATAAATCACACAATACAAAATAAAAATAATAAAATGAATTCTGGCAAGCAATCTATTAATTCTGCTACAGCAAAATTATAGATTAAAACCTACCATAAAATCCCTCCTTCTAGATATGAAAGTGGGCCCATACTTCCTGATCTAGAATGAGGTGAAAAGCACTCCTTAACTAATTAATACTCAGAACATAAAATGATAAAATATTGCACTTTTATTGATGACAAAACATGCTGAAAACTGTTACAGAAAATCACTGTACAGTCCTAATTGCTGCTACTGAAAACTCTCCTCTATTATAATTCCTAGCTAGATCAACCAAAGAGGGAGCTATGTTATTTATATAAATATTTACAATATATCCCATGCTCAAATCAGCCTATGTGCTATTTTACAGTCATTTGCCAATAATTTTGGATCTAAAATAAATGCAAATCTGGACAGTTTTTATTGCAGCAGTAGTCATTAGCCCTTAGAAAGTAGCTTCAGTGGTGGAAGTACGTGGGAGGAGTCTAGAAATATCTCACACATAATTCTCCACTTCATAATATGCCATTCCTATCTTGCAAACAACTTTCTATTATGCTGCAGTTTTTCTGGGTTTATCCTGGAAGAGGATCAAATTGATCTTTTCAATGCATGGTGGCTTTGGACGGAAAGGACATCAAAATTAGATGGAAGATATTTTCCTTTAAATTTATCAACCTTCTTATCCCATTTTCCACTGCCAAAAGTCAGTCAAAAATTCAAAAAGTACATTATGTTTTCATTCCGAAGATAAGTGGCTCATTTTGAAGATACTGCAATTCTCATTCCGAAGACATTGTGTTCATTCCGAAGATCTTTAGAATGACCAACTATGTTGACTCCAAATGGTTTTGGCTACATTTCTAAGGTGGATTAGCCTTCAGGATCAGATTGCAATAGTCTTCATTCTTCCTTGGATGTGAATTTCATGCCTTGCCATTCATTGGTAGCTAGCTAAAATTTACATGGTAAATTACTGCATTTTCCAGTTCTGCTGCACAGTTGCAGAATATTGGCATTTATTGCAAATTCAATCAAATTAGAACATGGAAAAATTATTAAAATATCAACATGAAGGAGTACATCAAGCTTCTACTTAAATTTATACACTTCATTCACCAAGTAACCATGCTGAAATAGTGCAACAGTGCTGCACAATTGCCCCTGCTCTGTTATACCCTGTTTCTGCCTATTTAGACCATGTGGGAATGCTTCTAAATAGGTCAGATGTATTATGTAGTCCTTCTAAACTCATTCCATCCATATCATCATGCTTTGCTTAACAACTTCAAGGTGTTCCTATAAAGTGACAACTTGCTGATTTTTATATGGCTATTTTTTTCAGATTTTTAGATTTATGACAATCCTAAACTTTTGTCTTCAATGTGGATTTGAAACAAGTTGAAGGGCAGGAAAACATTCAAAAACCATTTATAAGTTAATGGATATCAACATACTATATTTGGTTAATTGAAATGCATGTTATTACTTACTACTTAATCACGCAAAATCAGTCATAAAATGTTGAAAATAGTCAAAAACAGAGGTATAGTATTCCTAACATAAAATCATGCAAACACTTAACAAATAGTATATTCTAGTCAACTATTTGGCAATTAAATTATCATATGGTAGTCAAACATTGTGCAATAATGAGTCAAACATTGTGCAATAATGAGGCATTTTTGGGCCTCATAAGTCACGATTTCACGACAATTTGCAAGAAGGATTGTATGGACAAAAAAGTGTCACGATTTCATGACAGGTTTGAGAGAAAGAGCTCGCAAAGAAAAGTGTCATGAATTCACGACAATCTGCAAGAGAGGCAGTACGGACGAAAAATGTGTCACGATTTTGTGACATGTTTGAGAGAAAGAGCTTGCAAGGAAAAGTGTCACGATTTCATGACAATTTGCAAGAGGAAGTGCTAAGGAGAAAATATGTCGTGATATCGCAACATGTCGGGTTTTTGCGACCCGATGAGAAGAAAAGCACAAGGCAACGAAAGTGTCATGATTTCACGACATGTTCTATTTTCATGAGGTCAAGGCAAGAAAAGGCACAAGGCAGCGAATGTGTCACGATTTCGCGACATGTGTTTTCACGAGCGAAAGACAGAGAAGAGCACAAGGCAGTGAATGTGTCACGATTTCGTGACATGTTATATTTTCATGGGTGCAAACCAAGAAGAGTGCAAGGAAGCGAAAAGTATCATGATTTCGTGACATGTCATGTTTTCACTGACACAAGTCGAGAAGAGTGTACAGAAGCAAAAAGTGTCGTGATTTCACAATATGTCATGTTTTCGCGGGTGCAAGCCAAGAAGAGTGCAAGGAAGCGAAAAGTGTTGCAATTTTGTGACATGTCATGTTTTTGCGGGTGTAAGCCAAGAAGAGGACAAGGAGGTGTAAAATGTCACGATATCGTGACATGTCATGTTTTCATGGTCAAACTCCTAGAAAAAGTCAAAGGGTAAAAAATGTCGTGATATTGCGACATGCTGTTTGTTCATGACTAAAAGTTGAAGTAAAGTTAACTGAAGTAGAATGATAGTTACATGGGCAGTTGTAGAGGAAAATCATGCAGCCAATATAAGAAGATTCAACTAAAGTTAGTGTGACAGTTACAGGTGTAGTTAAAGATAGAAATCATGCAAGTTAAATAAGAATAGTAAAGAACGACAGTTACAGGGACTATGTCATAGTGAAATCAATGAGCAGCAGTTATACTGACAGTCCAAAACAAAGATAGATCTATTAATAGGTTGCATGTAATAAATACTATGCTATAAAGGAGTTACCATCAGTAGTGGCTATTAATAGGTTGCATGTAGGATTATAGAAGTTACAGAAGACGAGGAGTCTCAATGAGAAATAGGGTTATAAAAGGGCAGTCGCATAGAGAATTAAGATGCTACTATGAGTGAAAAAGTACTACGTAAAGAAGGTTGAGAGAGTGCAACTATGAGTGAAAAAGTGTTGTGCAAAGAAGGTTAGTAGAGGTCAGCGTGTTGCTAGTTAGAATATATGGGCTACAAAAAAGAAAATATAAAGTGTGTCTGAGAAAAAGAGCAGCTGAGAGAGAGCAGCTGAGAAAGAGCGACTGAGAGAGTGCAGCTGTAAGTGCGCAGTAGAAATATGTGTTTCCTGAATTGAAAGAGAGGTTGGGTGAGCAATAGACCAATGAGGGTTTTTTAAAAGTGAAGGCATATTTATGTCAATCTAAGATTCAAAACAAAAATCCAAGTTGGTGCTTGGAATCAGGGGTTGGTGCTCCTTCTAGTTAGTGCTGGTAAATTAGGGGTTAGTGCTCCTTTTTATTGGTGTAGATAAATTAGGGGTTGTTGCTCCTTCAAGTGGGTGTTGGTAAATTGTTTGTAAATTTTATGCTTTGCAAAGGTTGGATTTGGATGGGAGTCCAAGCAGTCTATTTTTGAGGAGTAGCCAAAACTGGTGAACCTCGTTACATCTTGTGTTATGTGATGCTCTCTTGTGATACTTGCTATTTCTAGTTTTAAGATTTCATTTTTAGATTTAAGAGTTGTAGATTTGAAATTAAATAGCTACACTGATTCACCCCCCCTCTCAATGCCATTATAAGACTAATAATTGGTATCAGAGACAAGTTCCTATCTCAGGCTAAATCAATTAGGGTTGATCTTGGATTAGTATGCAATGGGTAAGAAGAATAGATCCTCCTCAAAAAATACATCTCAGTTAGTTTCAATTTTTGTAGAAGAGAAAATTGAACCAGAAAAGGTAGAAGAAGTGAATCCTAAAGTTTGTGATGAAAATATTGAGATTGAAGTAGATTTAGAAGGTGAGTTGATCTCTGCACTTGAAGAGTTGAGTATAGAAAAGAAAAAGAAAAAAAGAATTTCTAAGAAGTTAGAAGAATATGGGGATGAGATTGAATATCTCTTCCTACAAGTTCAAAAGGCCAAGAAATCAAAAGAAGCCTTGAAGACACACCTGGATGATGAGGATGATGTATGCAGCACAAGTAAAGAGGAATCTAACAAAGTTATTGTTGATCTAAAGTTACAAGTAGAACAGTACAAAAGGATTGAAGATATTATCAGGTCTCAAATCAATGAGAAAGAGACTATTTGCTGCCAAAAATAAGAAGAGATTGTTTCATTGAAGAAAAAAATAGAAGAGGCCAATATAAATCTCAAATTTGAGAAGAGCACAGAGTTACTAGATACAATGATAAAGCAACAAAGAAGCTCCACGACTAAGTTTGGTCTTGGATATGAAGCTGAACAACCTTCATCTTCCAAAAATGTAGAGAAGAAGAAGCACACTGCTGAAGGATTGAAGCAAGAAAAGTTTGAAGCTGAATCTTCAAAAGGAAGAAAATATCAAAGGAGATCTACAGCAAAGCAATCACAGCAAAAGAGGTTCTATCACTATCACTCTACTCATAATAATGCTTTTAATGGTTATTGTTCTAAATGCAACTGCTATGGTCACAAGGCAATTTATTGTGGACTAAACAATAGATCAAAAATTTATGCTGATAAAAACACATCTTCTTTCCTGAGTGAACAACCTGTGCAATGTTTTAAATGTAATGGCCATGGGTACATAGCAAGGTTTTGTCCAAGCACTTCTGTATCCAATCTAATGCAAGACCATAGATTTCATCATACACATAGAATGAAATGCAGATAGGGAATAAAACATGTGCAATGTTTTAAATGTAATGGTCAAGGGCACATAGCAAGGTTCTGTCCAAGCACTTATGTATCTAATCTAAGGCAAAACCCTAGATTTCATTAGACACAAAGAGGGCAACACAGACAGGGAACATATCATGTGCATAAAAGAAAGGAAAATCTTCATCCATCAAGGATGCACAAGAGACAACCCCGCAAGAGAAATGTCCAAGTTCACAAACAAGGGCAAAATAGGGATGTAGTTGAAAAACTCAAGCCCAAGTTTAGGAAAGTCTGGAGAAAGACAGAAGAAATGGAATCGTGTCTCCTTGTATTGAAGGAGACTACTCCGCTATTGCACTAAGCCACTCCAGGTGGCACATCCTCAAGGGGAGCGATATTAAAGTATTATTTTAAATGCTCCTATGTATCTGTTTGGTTATCTGAGGATGAAAGGCAAGTAGTCAGGATATTATTGTTTTAGTTGTCAAGTGTGTTTTCAGTTCTTGTAGTTGTTTGTGGAGGTGACATGAAGGGTAGTGATTGAATTGAGAATCGTCACCATTGGTAGTATTTCTTATGTCATTGTTGTTCTGTTGATGGTTCTTACTACCACTGTTCATAGCTATGGATTATAACAGTTCAGATTGTTTTTGTTTATATGAAAGAATGCTTTCCCTAGCTACGTATTTGTGTTTTGATAATAGCAGAATGTATTTGTTTGACACATTGATGATTAAGATTATGAGATCTTTCATGACGCCTTGGTGAAATTATTTAATTCATAGACAGTTTCATTTTAACTATTGATAAAATGCCAATCCGAGGTTAAGAAGTATGAGGTTGAGTAAGGGGCACTATGGTTGGTTGTAAAGTGCTTGACAAAATGTCTTCTCCTGATTTGCACAGTTGAAAGTAAGGTGTGACCTACAGTAACTATAGAAAACATAGATCAGGTTGTAAATATAAAATGGATTGAGGTAGCCTACTAGATTCTCACTATAGAGAGAGACAAACAGCTATCATTAGGTTCAAGCTTGTTGAGAATATCCAAGATGCATGGTGGAGATGTATGCAGATGCTGCTGGCATTGCAGAACAAAAAATTGGCTATATAATATTATTGTATGCCTTCACTAACAGTGGACAATTTTGAGTTTGCAAAGCAACAGAGGGTAGTTGCATAGAAGACAGTGGTCCAGTCATGTTCTTACACATGTTATATTGGTGAAGATTGACGGTGATGGTGTCATTCACTGGTTATTGCTGCTATTCACATTATTGATATTTTTGATGCATATTATGCTTATCATGATGTTGACAATTAGTGAAATGAAGTGGTCTTGGAATCAGGGGGAGCATTTATGCATTTGTTTATCTTATTGCTCATGTTTATGATTTCTGCTAATTGTAATAATTTTTGCTTGAGAATGTTGTGCATGGACTCAGGGGGAGTCTGCAGTAGCACTTTGGTATTATTGTCAAAGGGGGAGAATAATTATAGGTAATTGCACACAATTACATGTGTTTCCAACAATTCCAAAGGGGGAGATTGATGAGCAAGGTGCAACCAAAGTATTGTCATTGTTGTCAACACAGTCAGGTTGATCAGTTGATGCAATGGATAGGAGTTCATTGATGAGCAAGGTGCAGCCAAAGTGCAATGGATAGGAGTTCATTGATGAGCAAGGTGTAGCCAAAGTATAATGGATAGGAGTTCATTGATGAGCAAGGTGCAGCAAAAGTATTGCCATTGTTGTCAACACAGATAGAGGATCGATTGATGTAATAGACATAGTTAGGGAGATCGGTTGATGTAGTGGACAATAGATCGGTTAATGCAATGGACAAGAGTTCAGTGGTCATACAGAGCATGTACAATGATTCTCCAAGAAGAACGTAGTGGTCCATATGCAAAAGCTCAAATAAAAATACAAGTAAGAAAAGTGTTGCGATATCGTGACATGTTGAGCAAGCATGAGAAATTGTCGCGATATCGCGACATGTTGAGAAGAAAGAAGGCAGAAAGAAAAACTATCACGATATCATGACATGTTTGGCTGGAAAGAAAAACTGTCATGATATCGTGACATGTTTGGCCAGAAATAAAAACTGTCATGATATCACGACATGTTTGGTTAGAAAGAAAAAATGTCATGATTTCGCGACATATCGGAGGAGAGAGAAAATGCTGGCAAAACTGTCGTGATTTCATGACATATCGAAGGAGAGAGAAAATGTTGGAAAAACTGTCATGATTTCATGACATATCGAAGGAGAGAGAAAATTCTAGCAAAACTATCACAATTTTGTGATATATCAAAGGAGAAAGAAAATGCTGGCAAAACTGTCATGATTTTGCGACATATCGAAGGAGAGAGAAAATGCTGGCAAAACTGTCATGATTTCATGACATGTTTGAAGAGAGAGAAAGTGCAAGGAAAACTGTCATGATTTTGCAACATGTTGGATGAAAGAGAAAGTGCAAGGAAAACTGTCGTGATTTCGTGACATGTTCGAAGAGAGAGAAAGTGCAAGGAAAACTATCGCGATTTCATGACAGGTTTAGAAAGAAGGTGCAAGCAAAGAAAACTATCATGATTTCATGACATGTTCGGGGAGAAGGCACAAGAAAAGAAAACTGTCGTGATTTCATGACACGTTCGGGGAGAAGGAGCTTGCAAAGAAAAGTGTCATGATTTTGCGACAATTTGTAAGAAGGATTATACGAACAAAAAAGTGTCACGATTTTGTGACAGGTTCAAGAGAAAGAGCTCGCAAAGAAAAGTTTCACGAATTCACGACAATCTGTAAGAGAGGCAGTACGGACGAAAATGTGTCGCGATTTCATGACATGTTTGAGAGAAAGATCTTGCAAGGAAAAGTGTCATGATTTCATGACAATTTGCAAGAGGAAGTGCTAAGGAGAAAATATGTTGCGATATCACGACATGTCAGGTTTTCGCAACTCGATGAGAAGAAAAGCACAAGGTAGCGAAAGTGTCACGATTTTGCGACATGTTCTATTTTCACAAGGTCAAGGCAAGAAAAGGCACAAGGCAGCGAATGTGTCATGATTTCACGACATGTGTTTTCGTGGGTGAAATACAAAGAAGAGCACAAGGCAGTGAATGTGTCACGATTTTGTGACATGTTGTGTTTTCGCGGGTGCAAACCAAGAAGAATGCAAGGAAGCAAAAAGTGTCGTGATTTTGCGACATGTCATGTTTTTTCTGGTACAAGCCGAGAAGAGTGTACAAAAGCAAAAAGTGTCACGATTTCATGACATGTCATGTTTCATGGGTGCAAGCCAAGAAGAGTGCAAGGAAGTGAAAAGTGTCACGATTTCAAGACATGTCATGTTTTTGCGAGTGCAAGCCAAGAAGAGTACAAGGAGGCAAAAAATGTCGTGATATCATGACATGTCATGTTTTCATGGTCAAACTCCCAAAAAAAGTCAAAGGGGCAAAAATGTCACGATATTGTGACATGTTGTTTGTTCATGACTAAAAGTCGAAGTAAAGTTAACTGAAGTAGAACGACAGTTACAGGGGCAGTTGCAGAGGAAAATCATGCAGCCAATATAAGAAGAGTCAACTGAAGTTAGTGTGATAGTTACAGGTGCATTTACAGATAGAAATCATGCAAGTTGAATAAGAATAGTAAAGAACGGTAGTTACAAGGCCCGTGTCACAGTGAAACCATTGAGCGACAGTTATACTGATAGTCTGAAACAAAGACAGATCTATTAATAGGTTGCATGTAATAAATACTATGCTATAAGGAGTTACCATCAGTAGTGGCTATTAATAGGTTGCTTGCGGGATTACAGAAGTTACAGAAGACGAGGAGTCTCAATGAGAAATAGGGTTATAAAAGGGCAGTCGCACAGAGAATTAAGATGCTACTATGAGTGAAAAATTACTATGCAAAGAAGGTTGAGAGAGTGCAGCTGTGAGTGAAAAAGTGTTGCGCAAAGAAGGTTAGTAGAGGGTAGCATGTTTTCGATTAGAATATATGGGCTGTGAAAAAGAAAATATAAAGTGTGTCTGAGAAAAAGAGCAGCTAAGAGAGAGCAACTGAGAAAGAGCGACTGAGAGAGTGCAGTTGTAAGTGCACAGTAGGAATATGTGTTTCCTGAATTGAAAGAGAGGTTGGGTGAGCAATAGACCAGTGAGGATCTTGTAAAAGTGAAGGCATATTTATGTCAATCTAAGATTCAAAACAGAAATCCAAGTTGGTGCTTAGAATCAGGGGTTGGTGCTCCTTCCAGTTAGTGCTGGTAAATTAGGGGTTGGTGCTCCTTTCTATTGGTGCAGATAAATTAGGGGTTGTTGGTCCTTCAAGTGGGTGCTGCTAAATTTTTTTTAAAGTTGGTGCTTTGCAAAGGCTAGATTTTGATGGGATTCCAAGCAGTCTATTTTTGAGGAGTAGCCAAAACTGGTGAACCTCGTTACATCTTGTGTTATGTGATGCTCTCTTGTAATACTTGTTGTTTCTGGTTTTAAGCTTTCATTTTTAGATTTAAGAGTTGTAGATTTGAAATCAAATAGCTACACTGATTCACCCCCCCTCTCAATGCCATTGTAAGACTAACACATTTAATCAGAATGAACTCAATGTGAATTAATCTTAATGATGAAATTATTTTATTTTCGATTTTGGTAGATTTTCAAGTATTTTATTTCAATGACTGTAAATTCGACTAAAGTTAGATTTTTGGGAAAATAAAAATGCAGAGAATAAAATAAGTGAAAATAAAATACAAAGAAACTAAAACTAAAGTACATTCAGAGTGTTACAAATCCTATTTTGACAAAACCGAAGATAATGAGGTTTTTTGCATACAACCTAACCTATTGAACCTACAAACTCGCACAATCTAGATAAGTTAAGTGTTGGTATCTGGGGTTTTAACTATGATTTTTAGATTTAGACATTTGCATGAAGCAACCAAGAGAACTTGCATTAAACTTCACCTATAAGCCTAGAAATCTGACAAGGGGAAAGATAAACATTCAATCTTGCATGCAAAAAATAACTCCTTCTTTCTTGTCAATGAGGTGCAACTCTTTGAATTTTTTATATTAAAAATTGGTCATTTAACAACAACAGAACTTTTTGGTTTCCCAAACCCAGTATATGGAAGAAAAAAGCCTCAAAAGTAGGCCCAGAATGGCCCTCTGGCCTTCAGCACTGCAAGTCTGCTTACAGCAATTTCCTACCTAGTCCAATGTAAAGGAAAATATCCAAAAAAAGTGGAAGAAAAACACTCCAAAAGTAGGCCCATAATGGCTTATTGCCTTCGGCTCTACAACTCTACTTGTAGTGGTTTCTGACCCCTATAGCTGTCTTTGGCTTGTGCTTTTAAACTTTTTGGCAATGCTCTCTGTTTCGCTCTGCGATGCTTCATTTCATTTCCTAGGTCTCGTCATTTCGTCTTCCCTACATCTTTGTCATTTTTGACTTTTTGCTCGACGTCGAAATGCTTGATCTTCTCTGTGAACTATAACTGCTTTTCCTGAAGTGTTATGCCATAGCCCTGACATCTTTGTGCCACATGTTTTGCACCTCCCCTGTATACTTTGTAATGGCACTTCATGAATCGCAAAATAAATAGCATGTCGCGATATCATGACATTTTTATATTTGTAGCCTTGTCCTTCTTATTGCACCATGAAAATGAGACATGTCACAATATCACGAAATTTTTATGCCTTTTGTTGTGAGAATGCAATATGTCACGATATCGCGACACTTTTCTATTTTTAGTCATCAGCATACAATATGTTGCGATGTCGTGAAACTTTTCATTTTGATCGCTTTGACCATGATTTTACAACACATTGCGATATTGTGACGTTTTTCCTCTACGTTCACTTTGGTTTCTCTCGGTCGTGAAAACGTGACATGTCGCGATATCATGACACATTATTTCATTTGCTCCTTCCTCGCTTTCCAGCCACGAAAACCTGACATGTCGCGATATCACGACATTTTTTTCTCCTTGCGCTTCATTTCATCTTTGGGTCGTGAAAACGTGACATGTCGCGATATCATGACAACTTTTGCATTGAATTTTTCTTGCTGCCTTTGACTGTGATTTTATGACATGTCGCGATATCGTGATAATTTTTCCTTATGGGCCGCAAGATCGAGACATGTCGCGATATCGCAACAATTTCTATACTTTGCCCTGTTTGACTGCTTTGACCATGATTTCATGACATGTCCCAATATTGTGACATTTTCCCACTTCATCTTTCTCTCTCCTCTATGAGCCACAAAAACCTGACATGTCGCGATATCGCGACATTTTTCCACTTTTTCTTTCTCTCTCCTCTATGAGCCGTGATTTCATGACACGTCGCAATATCGTGACATTTTTGGCATCTTGTTCTATTTGACCACTTTGAAAGTGAATTCACGACATGTCGTGATATCGTGAAACTTCTTATTTTTGCTATCTTTTGTCTATCTAGGTCGTGAAAACATGACATGTTGCGATATCATGACATTTTTTCATCCTTAGCCACGACAGAGCAACATGTCACGATATCGTGACACTTTCTTTTTCTTAGCCGTGATAGAGCAACATGTCACGATATCGTGACACTTTCTTTTTCTTAGCCGCGACAGAGCAACATGTCGCAATTTCATGACATTTTTCTTTTTCTTTGATTTTAGCATCTGGGCCACTGCAGTATTCTTGGAAAGCATGTAAAAAAGAGTGGGTCCCCAATTTTGGGGTGTGTTGTGGAGCAACCACAACAGCCACCAAAACTCAATGTGATCCATGTGACATCAATGATCCATGTGACATCAATGGCAACATAAAATAAATCAAATTGCTAACACTACATACGATCTGGACTACATACAAAAATCAAAATCTTTAGCAGACATCCAGATACAAGTAAGAGTTTAAAATCATTTTTTTTAGTATTGTACTATATTTTACATTATGTTTTCTACTATTTGTTGTCCATTTGAATTAAAATTGCATATAGGTTAGATAAATTGCATATTGGCCAAAATTAGCTGTATGCACGATTTTATCAAAACAAACACATCAAAACAAAACCCAAACCTAGGATTGAAAACTACTACAAAATATTTCTTGGTGAACCCAATCCATTCATAAAAAAATCACCATAATAGGGTACGAACTCAAGTACCTCTCCTCTAAGGTGTAGGCCATCCATTCTCCCATTCCTCTCTAAGGTGCAAATCCATCAACGTTGAGGAAATGAGTGTGAGAATTTTTGGGCTACATTCTTTGGTGAACCCTACGTGAAACACATAAATATTGTTCTGATTCAAAAAAAAAAAAATCAAGGTCATTAGTTACACAATTGCATATCATCATAGATGGTAGATTACAATAGAAGAAGATCCATTCTAATTAATGTTAATACATAATTGTCAATCCAATAAATCTCTTCAATAGTTGGGAGTCCTAACTTAACATCTCAAGAACATTGGAACGAACTTGATAGAATATTAGATATCATAGAAGCCAAAAAATCTGAACTTAAACAAATCATAAGGTTTGATCTATCTAGAATCCTAGATCTTGATAGATTATCCTTTTATAATGACATTAGAAGAGCTTGTGAGAGATGGTCAGTAGATAAGAGAGTCATTATTTCCCCAAGCCTATATTCTTTTAAAGATTATCTTGAGAATGCAATACTAGTACACAAGTTCTTATCGCATGTAGAGGATCAAGAAGTTGTCTTAGAAGATAAAAGAAGATTTAATAGAGTTCCTAGAGCTATTCTCTATCATGAATATTTTCATGAGCTATACTTTTGTATGCCTGATTATGAAGTTGACTATATCACCATAGCTCACTTCATAAAGTTCTTGAAAACAAATTTCCAATTTGAAGAAGAATACTATATGAGACCTAGAGAGTTGGAACCTATTAATGATATTCATAAATTTTTTCAAGAAAATTAAGATATAATATCTATACTATAATAATTTCTATTATGCTTTCTTCATTATTTGCAATTTAAAACTAGAAAAACCCAAAAATAATATTAAATTAATTAGGTATATATATTAAAACATATATACCCCCAGAATTTGAATGCATATATATATATATATATATATATATATATATAACATATATATTTGAAAAAATCTAATCTATCAAAATGCCTAGAATTTTAAGGAATGGTAAACAAATAGAAGATGAGTTTATGCAAGAACCACCTTAGGAAGAGCCTTCTCAGGGTGATCCTGATAGACCAATTGTTGAAGATTATGTAACTTCAAAAATACATAAGAAGGATAATACAAACCTCAAACAGATGAGGAAGGTAATATCATATTTAAATCTACACAACATTTTATTGAATTCATAAAATATAATATAGAAGTCATCAATCAAGTAATATAAATAGAATGTCAACTTCCCCCTGGAGATTACTCTATGAAGGCTACCTTAGAAACTGCTCTCCGATTTGCTGGAAGACCAATGCCATACATAAAACATAGTCAAGTTGGCCCATCTCAAAATGTGAATCAAACTCCAACTCAAAAAATCAATCAATCAACACCTACAACAAATCTAAATCCTCAATAGAAATTATAAACTTCTGCTACAAATAAAAAGACTTATATACCAAGAAAGGTTAGGAAAATACCAAATCCTAACAAGAATCAACAAAAGGTTCAACATAACACAGTTCCATCTTATAATACCATTCCTACAAGAAATTTACATAATAGTGTTTCAATTGGAAATACTTATGTAACACAATCTTATCTTCAAATACCTAATAATATGATGCAAAAAAATCAACTTGTTGGATAACCACATGGCCTTGATGCTATGGTTAAACAGTTAGCTTCTCGTCTAGACCAGATAGATCCCTACCGCCCCCCATACAATTATTGAGAGATGTGTAGCCAATCCTTGGATCCTATGGTGGTTTCCCAACCATACCCTAAACACTTCCCCATGCCTGTTATCCCGATATATAAAGGAACTGAAGATCCTATTTAGCATATTTGTATATTTAGGACAAGTTGTCATGATATCTCATATGATGACTTGTTGCTAAAGATGTTCCTAAAAAGTCTTATATGTATGGCATTAGAGTGGTACTATCAATTGCCCACAAATTATTTGAGAAACTTTGAAGAGACAGCAAAAATGTTTGTCCATCAATTTAGTTATTACATATAGAGGCACATGACCATTAAGGATTTATACAACTTGAAATGTGGCAAAGATGAGAGCTTTGCTGAATTATTTACTAAGTGGAGACAATTGTTGGGAAAATTGCATTTTGCATTACCTCATTGTGAGATGTTGGATATTTTTATCGATAATTTGCAAGAGCAATTGTCTTATGAACTTTCTACGGCTACAATAACTACTTTGATCAAGCTATAGATTTAGCAAGGAGATTTAAAGATGCTCTCATTAGAAGAGGTAAATTTAAGAAGAAATATAAAGATAAGTCTTCTAAAAATCAATACAATAATAAACAAGTGGTAGGTGATGGAGTCACAGACAGTAGAAATACCGCACTTGTCAACACTACAAAAGCCATGAACAAATTTATATTGAAAATTCTAGATAAACCTCCAAGAGAGTTTACAAAGTTAAATCAACCTTTAACCATAATTTTACCTCAACTATTGAAATAAGGTTTAATTCATTTTCCTAACATATGACAACCAGATACAACTGTAGCTAGATTTAGATCTGATTTACATTGTAATTTCCATAGAGTGGATGGAAATTCAACCAATTCTTGCAAAATATTGAAACATATGATACAAGATTTGATTGATAATAACAAAATGTCGATGGAAAGTTTCCCAATGAAACAAAATGTTCAAAATAATGCTCAGAATAATACACAATAAAATCAAACTCAGAATGCAAATCAGACCTTGGACTTTTTCCAACATCCTTTACCTAAGAATAATAAAGAAGCGGTAAATCAAGTGGAACATCATAACATGCCTCCTCCAACTAGGTATGTTGGAACTATTAGTGGTTTTATACCTAATCAACATTCAGAAAAATCATTTGGAACTACATTATCTATGGTCACAAGAAGACCCATGCATAACATTAAAATATCATATCTAGATGATATAGAGAGTGAAACAAAAAGTGAATTGGATATTACTTCCAACAATTCGAATAGCTCTGAATATGAATAAGAGGCTATTCTTCCTGTCATAGACTTGATGGTCCCTAAAGAACCATTTCCTAGGAGGGTCATAACATGACCTTATTCCAAATAATTTCTCCCTAATGAGCAAGCAGTGAATGCTAGACCTTGACCCATCTATTATGGACATAATAATGTTGTAGGTACCATTGGAGCTGTTACTAGACAACAAGCACAAAATTATCAAACACAAGATCAAAATCAAAATGATAAATCAGATCCATTCATATTAAAAGCTCCTACAAAAGGGAATAATACATCAAGTACACAACCAAAACCTCCTTATGATATTATTGAGCAACTTGCTAACATTACAACAAGTATTTCTCTCTTGGATATTTTAAGGACTTCTTCTATACATAGATAAGAATTGATGCATACATTGAGTAAAATGATGGTACCGCAAGATATACAACTTGAAGCTATTATAAATATTGTTATGCCTCATGAAATAGATTGTATTGATTTTTGATATAGAGATATTCTTATTCATAATATGCATAAAGAAAATCCTTTATATATTACAACATTGATTGGAGATGTAGCAGTCAAAATAATTCTAATTGATAATGGTTCATCCCTAAATATTTATACTTTTTATTTCTACCAAATATTTGGATTTAGAAGTGATGAAATGAAGAGAACTGATATGATCATCAAAGATTTTAATGATGAGACACAAGAAACATGTGGAGTTATATCAATTCCATTGCAGGTTGGTCCAAGAACTTTGGATACGATTGTGTTTGTTGTACATTGCCCTGCATTGTACAAGATACTCTTAGGTCATCCATGGATCAACACAATGAGAGTTGTACCATCCACCTTACACCAATGTGTTAATTTTGAATTTAAAAATCAATCGGTTACCATTCACAATGATCCTAGACCATTTGACATGTGTGCTTTGTTAGAACCGATTGGGGTTCATTTTTTCCCGCTTTGTCTGCCACTCACCCTAATTCAGTTGCATCTTCTAAATGTATGAAAATATCACCTAAACCATCATCATCTTCACCTCCATTAATTATATCTCCATATTTACCACCTACATATTTAACACCTCCATCTTCTACACTTCCTACACCTCCATATAGTTCTACATACACATCCTTTGAACCTACATCTTCTTCATCTACATCAACATATCTTCCATCTACACCTACACAATTTATATTTACAGCATCTAAAAATGTAGAAGATAATCCTTCTACTTCATATTCTCTTACAGATGAATATTTTCCCAATTTATCCATGATTCTCACAACATTAGAAGAGGAAAAATTCTCCACGCAATATTCTCTTGCCTTAACTCAATTACCACCATCTCCTCGAACATTGGGCTTGCCACAACCTATGGGAAGCATATATCATGTTGGGAGTTGTGTGTTTATTTATAAGGGATATGATTGGGGTAGAAGAAGACCCATGACTATCATAATTGATCATGATGGATTTGTCAGGTATTATTTTTTTGATAAATATAGAAAATCAAAACCTATGATGCTTAAACTAGGATATAAAGGTAATTTTGTAATCACAATGACACTGAGAGGGGGGGTGAATCAGTGTGTTCTTTAAAATTTCTAAAACATATGATTTTAAAACCAGCAGTAGTTTATAGTAGATAAAAGAGATACTAAATGCATCAAGAAAGCATCACACATAACACAACATTTTAACGAGGTTCACCAATGTGGCTACTCCTCAAAAATACTGCTTGGACTACCATCCAAATCGAGTCAATGCAAAATACCAATTTTACAAATACTTTACCAGCATCTACTGGAAGGAGCACCAACCCCTTAATTTTTTGCTGCAACAGATGGAGCACCAACCCCTAGTACCAAGCACCAACTTGGACTGCAATTCTAATCAATTTAGAATGACATAAAAATGTCTTCACTTTATGCATGACCCTGACTGGTCTGCAATTAACCCAACTCTGCACACTCTCATGGCTCTGCTAATTTTTCTCTTGACTCTTTTCTAACCCTCCTTTTACAACAATTTCTCTCTAACAGCAGCAACATCTTCTCTGTACGACTATTCTTTTATAACCTTTCAATCCTGCATGCAGTCGAATCACATACTCTGACTATTCGAATCCATGCAATACGGCTGTTTGATTACATGCACTACGACTATTCGAACCCTGCAATACAGCTGGTGAATCCATGCAATATGACTATTCGAAACCCTGCAATACGGCGGTTCGATTCCTTGCAATACGACTGTTTTAATGCATTTCCGAACCTGCATATTTGGCTGTTCAAATACTTCAAATACGACCATTCGAATACTGTTTCTATTCTACATATCCAACTCTTTGAATTTTGCAAATATGTCTTTTCTAATGCTGTTTCAATCCTGCATATTTGTCTGTTCGAATACTTCAAATACAGCAGTTCGAATGCTTTTTAATCCTACCTATACCATTCTTCGAATGCTTTTCAATCATGCAAATTCAACTGTTTCAGTGCATGTTCGACACCTGTCAATTTGTAACTGCCGATCTGACATCAATTACTTTTTACGTAACCGGCTGCATGATTTTCCTGTCTGCTTTTTCTGACACGTGTCACCATGCATGCTTTTTCGGCTTTTACCCGCCAAATAGTTACCTGTCGTGATATCGTGACACTTTCTATAGCCGTACCATTCATGCCCTTGCTGTCATGAAATCATGACCATTTTGGCTCTTGAAAGCTTTCCCTACATCTTGTCGCGATATCGCGACACTTTCAACATTTGCTGACGTCATCCTTAAGCATGTCGTGAAATCGTGATGCTTCCGGCTTCCAGCAGCTTTCCTTGCACCTTGTCGTGATATCGTGACACTTTCAACATTTGCTGACGTCATCCTTAAGCATGTTGCGAAATCATGACGCTTTCGACTTTCGTACACTCTTCTTTGCCAGCAACCGTGAAAATGGAACATGTCGCAAAATCGTGACGTTCTCTACTTTCGTACAATCTTCTTTATCAGCAACCGTGAAAATGGAACATGTCATGAAATCATGACGTTCTCTGCTTTCGTACAATCTTCTTTGCCAGCAACCACGAAAATGGAACATGTCACGAAATCGTGACACTTTGCTCTTCCGTACAACTCTCCTTGCCAACTCCAGCGAAAATGGAACATGTCGCGAAATCGCGACACTTTGCTCTTCCGTACAACTCTCCTTGCCAACTCCAGTGAAAATGGAACATGTCACAAAATCGCGACACTTTGCTCTTCCGTACAACTCTCCTTGCCAACTCCAGTGAAAATGGAACATGTCACGAAATCGCGACAATTTTGCTTGCAACTTCTCTCTCCTAGTTTATGTCACGAAATCGCGACAATTTGGCATGCACTTTCTCTCTCCTAGTTTATGTCGCGAAATCGTGACAATTTGGCATGCACTTTCTCTCTCCTGGTTTATGTCGTGAAATCGCGACAATTTGGCGTGCACTTTCTCTCTCCTGGTTTATGTCGCAAAATCACGACAATTTGGCGTGCACTTTCTCTCTCCTAGTTTATGTCGCGAAATCGCGACAATTTGGCGTGCACTTTCTCTCTCCTGGTTTATGTCGCGAAATCGCGACAATTTTTCTTGTGCCTTCTCTCTCTCCTATTTTGTCGCGATATCGCGACAGAAAACATGTCGCGATATCATGACAATTTTCTTCCTTGTCTTTTTTTGCCAATTTTTGAATCTGGGTCACCTCTGTTTTCCTTGAAATTCACTGCACTTGATCTGCGACCTACTGGATTGCATCAACTGCATCAATCTGTCTTTGTTGACAACAATGACAATACTTTTGCAATGCCTTTGTTGTACCTTGCTCAACAATCTCCCCCTTTGGAATTGTTGGCAACACACTGCAACCTTGCTCAATTTCTTCTCCCCCTTTGCCAATAATACCAAAGGGCTGTTGCAGACTCCCCCTGAGTCTTTGCACAATATTCTTAGACACAAATTATTACAATTAGCAAATATTCCAAGCATGAACAAGAAGAAAAACAAATACACAAATGCTCCCCCTGAGTCCAAGACCACTTCATTTCATTGATTGACAACATCATGATAAGCATAATAGGCATCAATAAAATCAACAATGTGAATAGCAACAATAACCAGTGAATGACACCATCATCGTCAACTTCACCAATATAACATGTGTAAGAACATGACTGAACCACTGTCTTCTGTGCAACTACCCTCTGTTGCTTTGCAAACTCAAACTTGTCCACTGTTAGTGAAGGCATATAATAATCTTATATAGCCATCTTTTTGTTCTGCAATGCCAGCAACATCTACATACAACTTCACCATGCATCTTGGATATATTCTCAACAAGCTTGAACCCAATGACAGCTGTTTGTCTCTCTCTGTAGTGAGAATCCAGCAGGCTACCTCAATCCACTTTCAACTCTGTGCAAGTACCAAACACTGTACCACAGCACAACCAACATCTTTTCTCAACCAATTAGGGCTTTAGCAACAATGCTTATAGATATCATTCAACTCAAGATTAACCTTGAAGCATTCAACCAATCACTACATGAAAAGGAAACTAGTAGACATCCTTTTCCTTCCAAAGGTATTTGAACAAGACAACCACCAACATAAATCACCAAGGCAAAGAATAACTTGCTCAAATCAAACTCAATGGAGTAAGCCCAAATCATGAATCAAGAAAAGCATTAACTTGATCAAAACAACCACTATGAAAGCTACTCAACTATTCATCACCAGGCTGGAAATCATCTGGCTGCTCATTAAAAAATTTTTCTTCAATCTTCCCATTCAACATGCTGATTTCACTTTTGTCAACAGAATTGACAAGTGACTCACATCTATACCAATTTTTTGTCCAGCACTGCAATTTTATTGCCAACTCTTACTTTCAACTATGCATGTCGGAAGAAGACATTTTGTCAAACACTTTATGGCCAATCGTAGTGCACCTTACTCAGCCTCAAGCTTCTTATCCTTGGACTGGCATTAAATCAATAGTTAAAACAAAACTGTCTATGAATTAAATATATTCACCAAGGTGTCATGAAAGATCTGGCAATCTTCACATCAAAGAGTAAAAACAAATACATAGGAGCATTAAAATAAAACTTTAATATTGCTCCTCCTGAGGATGTGCCACCTGGAGTTGCTTAGAGCAATGGCAGAGTAGCCTCCTTCAGTCCAAGGAGACACAATTTCCTTTCTTCTGTCTTTCTCCAGACTTTCCTGAACTTGGGCTTGGGTTTTTCAACAACATCCCTATTTTGCTCCTGTTCGTGAACTTGAACATTTCTCTTATGGGGTTGTCTCTTGTGCATTCTTGATGGATGATTATTTTCTTTTCTTTTATGCACATGATATGTTCCTTGTCGGTGTTGTCCTCTTTGTGTCTGATGAAATCTAGGGTTTTGCCTTAGATTAGATATAGAAGTGCTTGGACAAAACCTTGCTATGTGCCCTTGACCGTTGCATTTAAAACATTGCACATGTTTTATTCCCTCTCGTATTGCATTCTATGTGTATGATGAAATCTATGGTATTGCCTTAGATTGGATACATAAGTGCTTGAACAAAACCTTGCTATGTGCCCATGGCCATTACATTTAAAACATTGCACAGGGTGTTCACTCAAAAAAATAGAAGTATTTTTATCAGCATAACTCTTTGATCTATTGTTCAGTCCACAATAAATTGCCTTGTGACCAAAGTGGTTGCATTTAGAACAATAGCCATAAAAAGCATTATTATTAAAAGAGTGAGAGTGAGAGAACCTCTTTTGTTGTGGTTGCTTTGTTGTAGATCTTCTTTGATATTTTCTTCCTTTTGAGGATTCAGACTTCAGACTTTTCTTGTTTCAATCCTTCAACCGAGGACTTCTTCTTCTCCGCATATTTGGAGGATGAAGGTTGTTCAACTTCATATCCAAGACCAAACTTAGCTGTGGAGCTTCTTTGTTGATTTATCATTGTATCTAGCAACTCTGTGCTCTTCTCAAATTTAAGATTTATATTGGCCTCTTTTAGTTGTTTCTTCAATGAAATAATCTCTTCTTCTTGTTGGCAGCATACAGTCTCTTTCTCATTGATCTGAGACCTAAGAATATCTTCAATCCTTTTGTTCTGTTCTACTTGCAGCTTTAGATCAACAATAACCTTTTTATATTCCTCTTCACTTGTGCTGTATACATCATTCTTATTATCCAGTTGTGTCTTCAAGGCTTCTTCTGATTTCTTGGCCTTTTGAACTTGTAGGAAGAGATCTTCAATCTCATCCCCATATTCTTCCAATTTCTTGGACAGTATTTTGTTCTTTTTCTTTTCTATACTCCACTCTTCAAGTGCAGATATCAACTCTCCTTCAAAATCTACTTCAGCCTCAAGATTTTCATCACAGACTTCAGGATTCACTTCTTCTACCTTTTTCGGTTCAAATTTCTCTTCTACAGGAACTGAAACTGACTGGGATGCCTTTTTGGATGAGGATCTATTCTTCTTAGCCATTGTGTACTAATCCAAGATCAACCCTGACTGATTTAGCCAAAATTGGGAACCTGGCTCTGATACCAATTGTTGTAATCACAATGACACTGAGAGGGGGGGTGAATCAGTGTGTTCTTTAAAATTTCTAAAACATATGATTTTAAAACCAACAGCAGTTTATAGTAGATAAAAGAGATACTAAATGCATCAAGAAAGCATCACACATAACACAACATTTTAACGAGGTTCACCAATGTGGCTACTCCTCAAAAAGACTGCTTGGACTACCATCCAAATCGAGTCAATGCAAAATACCAATTTTACAAATACTTTACCAGCATCTACTGGAAGGAGCACCAACCCCTTAATTTTTTGTTGCAACAGATGGAGCACCAACCCCTAGTACCAAGCACCAACTTGGACTGCAATTCTGATCAATTTAGAATGACATAAAAATGTCTTCACTTTATGCACGACCCTGACTGGTCTGCAATTAACCCAACTCTGCACACTCTCACGGCTCTGCTAATTTTTCTCTTGACTCTTTTCTAACCCTCCTTTTATAGCAATTTCTCTCTAACAGCAGCAACATCTTCTCTGTACGACTATTCTTTTATAACCTTTCAATCCTGCATGCAGTCGAATCACATACTCTGACTGTTCGAATCCATGCAATACGGTTGTTTGATTACATGCACTATGACTATTCGAACCCTGCAATACAGCTGGTGAATCCATGCAATACGACTATTCGAAACCCTGCAATACGGCGGTTCGATTCCTTGCAATACGGCTATTTTAATGCATTTTCGAACCTGCATATTCGGCTGTTCGAATACTTCAAATACGGCCATTCGAATACTGTTTCTATTCTGCATATCCGACTCTTTGAATTCTGCAAATATGTCTTTTCTAATGCTTTTTCAATCCTGCATATTTGTCTGTTCGAATACTTCAAATACAGCAGTTCGAATGCTTTTTAATCCTGCCTATACCATTCTTCGAATGCTTTTCAATCATGCAAATTCAACTGTTTCAGTGCATGTTCGACACCTGTCAATTTGTAACTGCCGATCTGACATCAGTTACTTTTTACGTAACTGGCTGCATGATTTTCCTGTCTGCTTTTTTTGACACGTGTCACCATGCATGCTTTTTTGGCTTTTACCCGCCAAACTGTTACCTGTCGCGATATCGCGACACTTTCTGTAGCCGTACCATTCATGCCCTTGCTGTCGTGAAATCGCGACCATTTTGGCTCTTGAAAGCTTTCCCTGCATCTTGTCGCGATATCGCGACACTTTCAACATTTGCTGACGTCATCCTTAAGCATGTCGCAAAATCGCGACGCTTTCGGCTTCCAGCAGCTTTCCTTGCACCTTGTCGCGATATCGCGACACTTTCAACATTTGCTGACGTCATCCTTAAGCATGTTGCGAAATCGCGACGCTTTCGGCTTTCGTACACTCTTCTTTGCCAGCAACCGTGAAAATGGAACATGTCGTGAAATCATGACGTTCTCTGCTTCCGTACAATCTTCTTTGCCAGCAACCGTGAAAATGGAACATGTCGCGAAATCGCGACGTTCTCTGCTTCCGTACAATCTTCTTTGCCAGCAACCGCAAAAATGGAACATGTCACGAAATCGCGACACTTTGCTCTTCCGTACAACTCTCCTTGCCAACTCCAGCGAAAATGGAACATGTCACGAAATCGTGACACTTTGCTCTTCCGTACAACTCTCCTTGCCAACTCCAGCGAAAATGGAACATGTCGCGAAATCGCGACAATTTTTCTTGCAACTTCTCTCTCCTAGTTTATGTCACGAAATCGCGACAATTTGGTGTGCACTTTCTCTCTCCTGGTTTATGTCGCGAAATCATGACAATTTGGCGTGCACTTTCTCTCTCCTGGTTTATGTCACGAAATCGTGACAATTTGGCGTGCACTTTCTCTCTCCTGGTTTATGTCGCAAAATCGTGACAATTTGGCATGCACTTTCTCTCTCCTGGTTTATGTCACGAAATCACGACAATTTGGCGTGCACTTTCTCTCTCCTATTTTATGTCACGAAATCACGACAATTTTTCTTGCGCCTTCTCTCTCTCCTGTTTTGTCGCGATATCGCGATAGAAAACATGTCGCGATATCGCGACAGTTTTCTTCCTTGTCTTTTTTTGCCAATTTTTGAATCTGGGTCACCTCTGTTTTCCTTGAAATTCATTGCACTTGATCTGACTGACCTCTGGACTGCATCAACTGCATCAATCTGTCTATGTTGACAACAATGAAAATACTTTTGCAATGCCTTTGCTGTACCTTGCTCAACAAGTAAAGGTTTAGGACCTTTCCAAAATGGTATAAAAGAACCCTTAGAGATAGAAGAACGGCTTGCCATATGTGGAATAGGCCTTTTTCTTAGGAAGTGTCAACCATTCCCATTCGAGGATGATGATCATTTAATCCCATATCAAGACTACCTAGATCAACAAGAATACCTTAAATATATGGGTAGGATGTTCTCTTGTAATATGTTATCCATAGCTTATCCAAAAATGATTGTTGAACCAGATGAACAATTGGAAGGAGATATCTTCCATGATATTTTTATTGAAGAAATCTTACATAACGAGTTTTATTTTGATGGATCTATACCACGTATAGCCCATATTGATGCTATAACCCCTCAAGAAGAATTAGCCAAGTTAACCTTGGAAGAATTACAAGAAATGGGTGTTTCACCCGCTCCACCTAATTTTGAAAGGGATCTAAATATTGAAGTGGAAAATGTTTTAGAAGTTAATATTGGTATAGAAGAGAATCCTCACATAGTCAATATTGGATCAGAATTAAGTGAAGAAAAACAAAAATAGTACATTGCATTTCTCATAGAATACAATGATGTATTTGCTTGGACATATGCAGATATGCTTGGCCTAGATCCTTCTATGGTTATGCACCATCTAGTAGTGCATCTGGATGCGAAACCAGTTAAACAAAAACTTAGAAAGATGCATCCTAAGGTTGCTCTACTAGTCAAAAGTGAGTTGCAAAAACTCCTAGATGTCATTTTTATTCAAGCCATTGACTATGCTGACTGGATTTCTAATGTTGTTCCTGTAACTAAGAAAGAAGCTACCAAGATTAGGGTTTGCACGGATTTTAGAGACATTAATGTTGCATGCCCTAAAGATGATTTTCCTCTTCCTAATATGGATCAAATCATTGATTTTATAGCTGGAAGTGGAATTTTATCCCTTATGGATGGCTTTTCAGGATATAATCAAATTAGAATAGCTCCTGAAGATCAAGCTAAAACAACTTTTATTACCCCTTGGGGAACTTTTTGTTGGAAAGTAATACCATTTGGTTTAAAGAATGCAGGTGCAACATATCAGAGAGCTATGACATACATCTTTCATGATATGATGTATGATATTCTACATGATTATGTAGATGATATCATAGCTCGCTCAACTAAAGAGGATGATCACATAAATGATTTAAGAAAAGTATTTGATCGGTTAAGAGAATACCTTATCCGTTTAAACCTAGCTAAATGTGTATTTGGAGTAAAATCTAGGTAAATTATTGGGGGTTATTGTTTCTTTGCATGGCATAGAAATTGATCCCCTCAAAATTAAGGCTATCTTAGATATGCCACCTCCCAAAAACATATCTGAATTACGAAGTTTACAAGGTAAGATTCAATCTATCCGTCGCTTCATAGATAAGTTGGTGGATAAAACAAGACCTTTTCTTAAACTACTTAAAAAGAATATCCCTTTTCAATGGGATGATGAATGTAAAGAAGCTTTTGAACATCTTAAATAATATCTTTTAAATCCTCCTGTGTTGGTTCCTCCTAAGCCTGATCGTCCATTTATTTTATATATTTTTGCTTTGGAACTTGCACTTGGGGCTATGCTAGCTCAAATTGATGATGAGAAGAAAGAACGAGCGACTTATTATATTAGCAGAACATTAATAAGTTATGAAACTCATTATAATTCATTAGAGAAACTCTATTTAGTAGTTGTATTTTCTACGCAAAAATTGCGTCATTATATGCTTAGTCAGAAAACTTATGTCATTGCTAAATATGATCCATTAAGGTACTTGATGAGTCGACCTTATCTATCGGGTCGCACAACTAAGTGGGTTCTTGCTCTAAGTGAGTTTGAACTCACATTCATAGGTCAAAAATATATTAAAGGTCAAATTATAGCTGATCAATTAGTTGTTGCACCTTTAGAATCTACTCATCCCCTCACCATTGAGTTTCTTGATGAATGCCTCAATCTAGAGGAAGATCATTCTAAAACATGGTCTTTATATTTTGATGGAGCTCGATGCATGAGTGGTGTCGGTGCAGGTATTATTTTAATATCTCCTCAAAAGCACCTCATACCTTTATATTTTAAACTGCAATTTGCTTGCACTAATAATATTGTTGAATATGAGGCTCTAATTCTTGGATTACGAGCCACCCTAGCATTAAAAATAAAATATTTATTAGTTTTTGGTGATTCTCAGCTTGTGATAAATCAAATCAATGACGTTTATCAGACACGAGATGAGAAAATTTGCCCTTATAAAGCTTATGTACTTCAATTAATATCATTGTTTGAAAAATTCACTTTAGAAGCTATTCCTAGAACTAGTAACCGTGCTGCCGACGCTATGGTTGTGACTGCTTCCTTATTGCCTTTGGAGTTGGATGATGAATATGCTACTATCATTATTCATTGACTCCAAGAACCCACTTCTGCTAAGTCATGTTTAGAGCCATTATATGTGTTTCTAATCAATGAAACTACTCTTGAGCCTTGGTATATAGATATCTTCAACTTTCTCCAAAAAGGAACTTTCCCTGAAGGTCTTGATAGAAATCAACATAGATTGTTACGTAAGCGAGTTGTTCGCTTCGTAATTATTGGTAACACCTTGTATAGAAGATATTTTGAAGGTATCTTACTAAGGTGTTTAAATTTAGAAGAGTCTAAGAAAGCTTTGAGTGAAGCCCATGATGGATCTTGTGGAGGACACTTTAGTGGTAGTGCCATTGCTAAGAAGCTCCTTAGGATAGGATATTTTTGGCCTACCATGGAAAAGGATGCACATGATTATGTGCATCATTGTGACAAGTGTCAAAAGCATGCTGACCTTGTCCATGCTCCTGCTCAAGAACTCCAAGCTATATCCTCCCCTTGGCCCTTTTCTAAATGGGGTCTAGACATCATTGGTAAAATAAATCTTGTTTCATCTGATGGTCATAAATTCATAATAACTACAACTGAGTATTTTACAAAGTGGGTAGAAGCTATGCCTTTAGCTTCTTGCACGAGAGCTCAAGTTTCCAAATTCATTCTTAATCAAATCATTTGTAGATTTGGAATCCCATCAAATCTTATTTTAGACAATGGAACTTGTTTTAAGAACAAATATGTTAAAAAATTATGTCAAAAATATAAAATTCAACATCGTTGGTCTACTCCCTATTATCCACAGGGTAATGGCCAAGCTGAAGCATCTAATAAAACTCTAATTAAAATCCTTAAAATATTGGTTAATAAATCAGGTCATGACTGGCATGTACAATTGTATCCTGCCTTGTGGGCTTATCGAACTAGTATTCGTACTCCCACTGGTGCTACACCTTTTATCTTGGTTTATGGTGCTGAAGTTGTTTTCCCATTCGAGCTAGAAGTTCCTTCTTTAGCCCTTTTACTTCAATATGTTGAAGTAGGAGATGAATATCATGCTGGCAGACTTAGTCAGCTGGAACTTCTAGATGAAAAATGCATTCATGCTTTAGAGCACCTTCGTGCCTATCAAGACAAACTTAAAAGAGCATATTCAAAGAAATTTCATAATCGATATTTTGAAATTGGTGATCTAGTCTTAAAAGAAAATAAAAAAAATACAAATGCAAGAAAAGACCTTAAAGGCAAATTTCAGCCTAATTGGCTTGGACCATATATCATCACTGCTAAATTTGGATCAGGTGCATACCGATTGGCGACCTTGGATGGAAAAGATCTCAAGGAACCCATGAATATTATGCATCTCAAAAGATATTATGCCTAAAATCAAAAGTTTCATCATTGTATATAATTGTATATAATTTTCACATTTTAGCAATTTAAAATTTCAAAATCAAATAAAAATAAAAAAAGTATTAAAATATCCAAAAATATTTTAATTATTTGCATTGTCATTTCCCAAAATTTTGAAGCTATATTTTCCTTTATTTTGGATAAATTCAGAAGTTATCTTGAACCATGCACTTAATTTCACATAATTATTATTTTGATTTTATCGCTATGATTATAAATCTCTCTTGTATCAAAGATCACTATTATTTCATTAAATAACATTTTGAGTTTTGGGAAATGATCCTGCTACTTCTTGAACCAAGTACACACTTTCACATATTAAAATGATTTGTTGCAAATTCGAAAAATGATACTACATAGTAGTCTTAGTCTCTTAAGCAAAAAATTTCCCCTGCTATCCTATCATGCGCATGGTCTAGAATTTCTGAGAATTGGCAAAAGGACAAGCTCACCCCTACCCGAATAAAATCCCTTGCTCTATGCCTAATCTGAGCAAGTACCCCAAAAAGAAAAAAAAGAAAAGAAAAAAAAAGAAGAGAGAAAATCAAGAAAAGTGTTCCATTACAAAGCAATAAAATCCCCTTGTTCAAAACACAAAATGAACAAAATCCCTACCCCTTAAAAGTGAAGAAAATAAGGGTGAATGAGCTTGAATCCCTGGAATTCTCCGTTATTCGAAAATCATGAGGTAAGCCCCATAACAGGTGATTTGTGCCCAACTTGCTTGGCCTTGGGTAATTCCTTTTCGCGTGGTGATATGTCTGTCACATTAGCGACCTTATTTTTTATAGACCTATGTCCGCTTGTGGATTAGCTAGCTTTTGGTGACTTGACTCACATAGTAGTTCGAGTACGCAATGCCTACATAAAATCATGGTTAATGAACCCTACATTTGCACACACATTGGTTCATTCAAGTTTGCTTGCATCACTACCTTACTCAAAATTGGTAAATGAACATTACAAAGCACACACATTTGATCCTTGAGATATTTTGTGTCATTATGATATATCAAAATGGATAATGAACTCACATATGCACACATTGGGTTCTTGATAAATTTGAATTTGTCTTTGAAATAAATTAAAATATTTCTTTGAAATATTTTGTTAGAAACATTAATCATTCATCTCTTAAGAAATTGCATTTTTAAAATCATATATAATCATGCATTTTTATTTTAACTTTCGCGATGATGGTATAATTCCTAAGTAATTATTATTACAAATTTCACACTTAGGAACATTATGCCTAGCGCAAGTTATCTTCATAAATTTTTATGCTTAATTTAGTTCATCAATAAAAATTCCAAAAAAAACATGCAATAAAACTATTATAAATTTTCATTTGATTTTTGCGATGATGGTATGATTCCTAAGTAATTATTATTCAACCTTCACACTTAGGAATTCCATGCCTAGCGCAAGTCATCCTTCTAAAATTTTCATGTCCAAAATTATTACATAAAAACAAAAATTTCATAATCTTTTAAAACATATGACGTAATCATTTTCTCTTACAAATTGCATTTTAAAAAGAATAAACAAATTTCATCTCATCATGCATTTCATTTTAATTTTCGTGATGATGGTATAATTCCTAAGTAATTATTTTTTTTTGCAAATTCACACTTAGGAATTCTATGCCTAGCGCAAGTCATCCTTCCAAATTTTCATGCTTAAAATCATTTCAAATCTTGTTCCAAAACAACATCAAATATCGTCTTTATCATCATCACAAAAACCTTAAGAATTATTCTTAAGCAACCAACCATTTTAGCAATATTAATTTTCTTCACAACAGGATCAAAAGCTTCGTGACCTAGCGAGAATTCACCTCCACCAATGGTCATATAACAACACAACATCCTTGGAGATACATATTGCTAATATTTTTTCAAATATCTTATCACACAAAATCCAATTCCCTTTTCACATACATTCTATCATTCCATCTATTTTTAAGCATGATAAAAGCAAAATATTTATACAAAGCATGATTACTTGAAATATAAAAGCATGATTAAAATGCAAATTCATCACATAAGTACACAAAGTCACATCAATAGAAAGATCATATATATAATATATCATCCAATATATACATCATAAAAATCGATTGGTATGCCACAATATCTAACATCGACATACTCAGTCACCAAAAATAGAATCTAGGGTCCATCCCTAAATCCCCCTAGAGCCTCTAGAGCTCTGAGCATCGTCACCTCCACCAGGTGGTGGTGGTGGCTAAAACTGTCCTGCTACTGTATGTGTTTGGGAGGACGTCGCTCTAGAAGTAGAGCGAGATGAAGATCCTACCCGAATTGGACCTGTGATATCTGCAGGTATCTCCTATCTCTGATTGGCTGGTATGGCCACAAAATACAAAGTCTAATAAAATGTGGTCTGACGAATAGACCACACCAGCTCATCCCCTGATCCGCTCCTCCTCGAGTGAGTCATCTGTGAAGGTGTCAGAGTGGGAACCACCACTCCCTGAGTCCTTGCTACCTAGCTCAACTGAGCCCTGGCCTATGCTAACTCGATCTTGAGAGACTCGATCTTGGTCTTTTGGGTAGAATTCTCTACCCTCAACCATGTAATCTCGGCATCCTGCTCTATAGTGCCACTACTCTCTCCTACCTCCAAAATCCTCTTGCCCTTCTCGGGCAACTTCGATCCCTCTACTTACTGAGGAGGTGCTCCTCCCTCCTGTGGGGGTGATCCTCTCCTCTCCTGTCTACCCCTGTGGCCCCGCTACCCCTGTATCAAGTGGTCATCCTGCGTGCGAGGATGACGTCTCCCTGAGACCACCTATGGATCAGTATGGCACTATCGAAAGACTTAGTCAGCTACCCGATGAACTACGCTCCTCCGTGCTGTCAACCTGGTAGGCCTAATGCTAGTGTACCACTAATGGTATCTATCCATCACCCCTACATCATCTCCTACCGCCATCTCCACTAGAGCATCATCTGGCTCTAGATCCAAAAATTTAGTCAGATCAGGAGCCCCACTGAAGGTGGTAGGATCCCAAGTAGACCGAGCAAAAATGACATTCCTATACTATGGAATGTCCTATTGTAGACCAAATTGGCATTACACCCAATCAAAATGGTGCAACTCCACCTCTCCCTCATGCATTTGGACCCAAATGGTCCATCTGATCCATGCCAACTCATAGGCATCCTCCTGCCACCCTGGAATCTCTCTCCATGGCTGCCATGTGATGTTGTCTACCAATAAATCATCCATGAGCCACCTTAGAACAATAATGCTAGCCCATCTACCCCATCCTCCCTAAAGAGGCCAATAGAACACCCTCGACCTATCATCTGCCATGCCAGGCTCACCATCTGCCGCTCTAACCAATGGAAGCCCTGTAGGCCGCTGGATGGCTATGTGCTCCCAACACTAGACCTGTAGGAATGAAGTCAAAATGAGGCCCTTCCCCTTCTTGTAGATGAATCTATGTAAAAATATATAGATCTGGCACAAGAGGAAGGGACCCCAAGCAAAATGGACCCTCTGGTCCCTCATATCACACACCACCTCTGCCAGTGTCCATGGTAGATGTACTCCACTAAGATGGCATAGAATCAAACCACCCACCATGCCACTCAATAAAATTGTAAGTTGAGAGACCCCCTCTGTCCTACTGAGTCTCTCCAATGGAACTCCCCCCTTCCTCAAAAGGAAGCTCGGATCTCCCATCAATCTTCGTAAAGCCTGGCCTTGGTTACCAGACGCAACTATGCATGCACCCCATAGTGGCAACCTCAAGATCTACCAGACATCCTCTAATGTCGGAGCCATATCTCCTGTGGGTAGCCAGAAATAAGAAGACTCTGGATACCATCTCTCTGTTAAGGCTATCATAAGCAGTCTCATATCAATCCCAATATGTGGCATTTCTACCCCATGTTTGAGGCCCACCACCTCTAAAGTAGCCAACTCATCATCTGTGAGGGCATCTCGATCTGCTTGCAATGTAGCATACCTCCACTCCCTGTTCTTCAGTTCTACCATCTATCAAAAATAAAACACAAAATCAAAATTAGTGATCAGATTAAAAAATATAAAATCGGATAAATACAGTGCAAAATCATACTAAAATAGACAATATTGTATCGATTTTGTGATATCGTAACATTCGATATCATTGAAATCGATACAATTTTGGCAATATCGTACCAATTTCATCAATATCGTATGATATGATATTGCAAAATTGATACGATTTTGTGAAATCATTATGATTTCGCAACTAGGGCTATGCAATGACAATCATGCCCTAAAATTGCCAAATTAAATAAAAAATTCAACAAAAAACATAAAAAATCTACCCTAAATAAGTTAGAAATGCATACCCAGAGTGCTCCATCTCCAGTCAGACCAAATTGGTGCGATGTGAAGCTCCTGCCATATTTTTCTCCAGAGCTCTAAAAGGTAAAAGGTAAAAAGCAAATGAATTACTTTTTCATTTTATTTTTCTTATTTATTTCATTTTACTCCTAATTTTTTGAGTTTTTACCCAAACATTAATTTTGGTATAAAAACTCGAAGGGGGTACCATAAACATCATATCTCGAAACAATTTGCATAAAAACTCAAAATCGTCAACAAAATTTGCAATAAAAATTTTGCTTTCTCGTAAAGCATGTCACACTTTTCTTTAACGCAATTTCTTCTGAAATTGCACTAAAGAGGGGGCAAAATGTAGCACCTCAAATTTGACCCATTTGCATGAGAACATAAAAAAATGTAAAAACATCATGTTTGCATTTATTACCTCAAAATTTGTGCCTATTTGATGAGATCGTACTACGACCTCCAAAATCGTAGTACGACCTCTGAAATCGTAGCACGATTTCAGTCTTACGATCCTTGCGATCGGCGTATGATATCGTCGATCGTAATATGATCTTGCCCAAAAACAGAAAATTCAAAAAAGGAAAACAACAAAAATCAGTTGAACGATTTTTGTCCCCGCCTGTGTAACTATGTGGGAAATGCGAGATCGGATCCGTTCGGCCTCGCCCAACTTAGAAGAAGTTATAAAAATTCAACCTCCTCCCTATTTTGGACACTCCTCCCTGCTTATTTAACCAGACCCCTCCCTCTAAAATTCTCCTGGCCTCCTTGCACTTTTAGAAAACTTCGCATAATTTTGCATCCTAGCTCTGGTTATTTCATTATTTTCTCGTAGGATCGAAGGATATTGTCGCATATCGGAGGACTTTGTTGTAGATCAGAGGATACGATATTGTGATCATAGTATGACTTTATGAGTTTGAGATATGATATCGCTCAGAAGGCTACAATATCACCTGCAGTTGGTTTGGGGGTAACCTCAAGCTCTAGTTTGCATATTCTGCTATTCATCTAGTTAATCTACATTGCATTTAGCATTCTTCATCACATAAAGCATTAGATTTAATCATTTGCATTCCTGGAGTTCACCTAATTTCATATAATTGCACATTTCATATATTGTAATACATTAATTCATCAATGCATATCATTATAGCTATTTAAGTGTATTCATTTAATCATAGTTAAGCTTGCAATCATAAGTAAATCTCTAGACTTTCTATTTTATATACTCTATCCATGAATTTGTTGTTGTCTATAAAAATTGGATCTATCTATCACTGTTCGTAATACGATCTTGCAGATCGTAATACGATCTTGTGGTTCGTAGTATGATATCGACCTACTGCGTACGATCTGGACTACATACAAAAATCAAAATCTTCAGCAGACATCTGGATACAAGTAAGAGTTTAAAATTATTTTTTTAGTACTATACTATATTTTACATTATATTTTCTACTATTTTTTGTCTACATTTGAATTAAAATTGCATATAGGTTAGATTAATTGCATATTGGCCAAACTTAGGTGTATGCATGATTTGATCAAAAAAAACACATCAAAACAAATCCCAAACCTAGGCTCAGAAACTGCCACAAAATATTTCTTGGTGAACCCAACCCATTCATCAAAAAATCACCATAAGAGGGTACGAACTCAAGTACCTCTCCTTTGAGGTGTAGGCCATCCATTCTTCCATTCCCCTCTAAGGCATGGATCCATCAACCTTGAGGAAAAGAGTGCAAGAATTTTTGGGCTACACCAACAATATAGTAGAATACGAAGCACTCATCCTAGGTCTTAGGGTTGCAACAAAACTAAAAATTGAAAATTTAACATTATATGATGATTCATAATTGATCATCAACCAAGTGAATGCCACTTATCAAACTCAATATGAGAATTTAAATGTGTACAAAGTCATTTTAGACATTTCGAAAACCCACTTCAACCAAATTACCATAGAAGCAATACCATGATATAGCAACCATCATGCCATCACTATGGCTACAAAAGCATCTCTCATACCCTTAGAGTTGGAAGATGAAAATTTTGCTATTATCAGAAGGTCAAATAATGAATTTTTGATAATTGAATTATGTCTACATCCTCTTAACATATGCAATTTTGGAATATCTATATCTCAAGAACCTTGGTATCAATACATCTGATGCATTGTCGTTATGCATATCATTAATTCTCAATGAATTTGTTAATCTAGGGTAGTGTAAAAGGCTATTTGCAGAAGTGAATAGGGCTATAACTTAGGTCATTTGGGAGCAACAGGTCTTATTGGTGAAATCGATTATGTGGGGGATTTATGACATTTTTATCTATAAATTGTATAAATTGAACTTTTAATCTAATTACAGGAATGAAAACTAATTACTAACTATAGAAATGAAATCCTAGTTACAATTACAGAATGAAATATAATTATATTGCAGAAATAACTCCCTAGTTACAGTTGTAGAATTAGAAATCTAATTATGATTGCAAAAAGGAATTCTATTTACTTTTGTAGTAATGGAAATCTAATTATAACATGGAAATTAAGTCCTGTCAATGTTCTGTAATAGAAGGTTGTCAATCTTCTATGCAGGGGTTGACAACAAAACACAAAATGTAGTAAATTACAAAAAACAGTAAATTCTAGAAATGACAATCTACAGTAATTTGAAAACTTGCTAAAAATGGAGATTACAACCAAAATTATTATAATCACAAGATCATCCTAATTATAAAATAAACTAATATTGCAAAGACTGTTAGTTTTTTACAAGGAAATGAAATGGTAAGTTTTACAACTTATTCTACTACAACAAAATCAGAATAAAAACCTGCTGTTAGTCTTCCTCCTAGGTCTGGAAGTGGCCAACCTCTTTGTCTAGAAGAAGGTATGAGTCTTTCTCTCTCTAGATCTTACTCGCACTCATTCAAAAAAATATGAATAAAAATAGTACACTTTATTGATTCAAGAACATAATTACAATGTTGCTGCTAAAAACCTTGTTACAGGACTGTAATAGTCACTTTTCTTATTATTATACTTCTTGCTTACTTTTCCTCTACCTTTCTTAGCTCAACCTGGATGGGAGCTATCTATTTATAGATATCCTAAAATATAATTACAAACTAAGAATATCTCATTCCTATCTTACAGATCTATTCCTATTATGTTGTAGCATTTCCTGGGTTTATCCTAGAAGAGGACCAAAATTGATCTTTTCCATGAATGGTGGCTTTGGATGGCAAGGACGACAAAGTCATATGGGAGATATTTTCCCTTAACCTTTTCAACCTTATTTCTCTTTTTCCATCGTCAAAAATCATTCAACAACTCAAAAAGCACTTTCTATTCTCATTCCAAAGATAAGTGGCTCATTTTGAAGAGACTGTATTTCTCATTCCGAAGATGTCCACTCATTTCGAAGAGATTGTATTTCTCATTCCGAATATGTCTTCTCATTTTGAATATCTTTAGAATGAACAACTGTGTGCTCTTCAAGTGATTTCATCTACATTTCTCAGGTGGGTTAGCTCTCAGGATCAGATTGTAATAGCCTTCATCTCTCTCCATGTGTGAATTTCATGCCTTGCCATTCATTGGCAGCTGGCTGGAATTTACATTGGAAAACTAGTTTCTGCTGCACAGTAATAGTTTGCTTGCACTATTTTCTATATTTAGATAAAAAAATGCTTGAAACACATTAAAAAAAAACTAGTGAAGTGTTGCTATCAACCTAAGCATACTTCTCATTTAGCAAGTCATGACAAAGCAACATAAAACTATGCAAAAACTATAAAAAATCAGAATATAGTATTTCAAACACATTGATCATGCAAACAGTTAATACACAGCATATTAAATCAACGTAACTAGCATATCAGATTAAACACAATAGTTTTTAGGTAGTTTCAATGTTCAAAATATGCTATGATTGAGGCATTTCTAGGCCTCACCATTTTCCCCCCAACTTATATTAATGCATGTCTTCATGCATTTTGTTGGGCTATAGAATCACATATATCCATATTCAGATTCCATGATCTGTAGAAAAATTTGGTGCTTATAAAATATCCCCTATTTTCCTGAAGGTTTCTGAGCCATTCTTCAAACTGATCATTAGGTTGAGGATCTTCTTCAAAATAGAAGGGAATTGGAGAAATGATGGTTGAAGGCCTAAATCTTAGACCTATCTAGTGATGTTGCATGATTTCAATCAGCTGTATCACTCCTTCTACCCTTCTTCTAGACCATTCTAGGTTAATGGGGGAGATAGGTTCCCTTTTCTGTAAAGAAATGGAAAGTTCTGCCCATATGCTTATGCAAAATGATAATGCTGGAACAAAACTATTATTATAGAAATTCTGGAATTTGGTCACACAGTCCCTTAAATTTCTCAAGTACATCCTTTTTACATCTTCCCTGTTCATCATGGTGAAATGTTGTCTGGTGATAATTGGATGATTTGGCTGAACTACTCTAACTAACAATTCAACTATTAATTTAATTTATTTATTTTGTCTTTTCTCTTGATCCCAGTAAAACTGATTTTGTAAAGTGGACATGAATGCTCTCAGTTGAACATATCCTATGTAAATTTGAGGGAGAAACTCTACCTCTTCTAGAATAAATAACTTGTGTAAAAATAATTCACATAAGAGGTTTTTCTATTCTACAAGGTTGTCAAAATAGACTTCTAAGAAATCTATAGTTGTGTCCAAGTTGTATGGAAGACCTGAGCTAATCCTCATGACCTGCCATATGAGATATTTCTCTTTTAGAATGAGACTATAAAATCTGGTTGCCCATCTGAATTGGACCAAAAACTCAGCAATCTGACATAAATCAGTCACTTTTTTATTCAATGCCTTGATTTATGTTTCTTTTGCTTCTAACTGTTTACCTTCCAATTTAAAATTTTTAACTTTAGTGGCAAGTTTTTCATATCTGATCACCCAACTAGCTATGTCTGTATTATATTGCTCTAGGGATATAGTATTGGGTGGTCTAACTACAGGTGGAAATTTAGATAGTAGATCTACCTAAACCCCTCTTTCTACTACTTCCACTGGTTGGTCATCTGATAATAATTCTACTTGTATCCATTTTTTTGCTATTTCCATTGGTTGGTCATCAGACAACAATTCTACCTGTACCCCCTTATCCTCTACTTTTATTGAAGGTATAATAATTTTTAATATAGAAATCTCATTTGAAGGAGTACTTACTTGAATAATTGCATGTTGTTGTTTAAACTGCTCTTGTGCTGGTGTTTTTTGTCGTGACTCATCTCCAATATTCTTTTCTATGCTTTTTATCAATTCTAGAGCATCTTCAGAATGAGAAGGAAATCTTCAGAATGGAAGGGCACTTTTTTAGAATGAAAGGATGCTACTTCAGAATGAGCACCTATGTCTTTAGTCAAATTTTTAGATGCCTCAATCAAAGTAAAAGAGTCATCTACCCTAGATAATCCCATAAGTAACTGAACCAAATTATCCTCATCAATAGATACAGTTGGCTATTATTCAGACTGTGACAACCTCTTCCTCAATTTTACCACTTCCTGCTATAATTCTGCAATCTTCTTTTCCTGTATTTCAATGATATTTTCTTTTTCTTCAATCCATTTAGTTTGTGTTTTGATAAAACTTTTTGTTGCTCTTAGTTGTTCTGTGATGTCCACATCCTCTGTTTCTGATTCAGAATCTGATGTAGATAAATCATCTACAGTTGGTTTCTCAACAACTATCTCATCTTCTGCTTCAACTGTCTACTCTTGTTTAGGAGGTTCCATAAAACTATCTATGATTGCATCCACATCTTCTGTGGCTTGTTGAACTGTAGCAACTTCAAAATTGTCTTGCCCAGTCTCTTCCTCAATTATTTGTTCAGGGAATTCTAAAAAATGTTTAGGGGTGGGTTGCACTTCTGTAACATATGGACTGCCTTGTCCACCTTCTTCTTCTATCACCTATGCTTTTATTTCTCTCAAGTGGAGTCTTGTAGACCTCCTAGTTCCTGATGCAAATTTTTTCTTCTTGCCCTATTTTTTGGTGATAGTAGGGGTTGTGGGGACAGTTTCAGATTCTGGTGGGAGTTCTTATGTTTCCCTTGTTGTCTCTTCCCCTATTTTGCTAGGCACTTGACTCCCCTATTTTAATAGATCAGCAACATCTTCAAAAAAATGAACTTTCTTCTATTTTTATTTTCTACTGTCGGTTCTAGGCCCTCTCTTCTTTTGTTTCTTAGCTTGTGAGGTTGAATTTTCTGGAGAAAGGTGCTCTGTTGCTTCTGTTGGGTGTGTTTCCTCTTCTACAATAGCATCTATGATAGCATCTATTTCTTCTTCCTCCTCATCCTCTCTTTCAAAAAATACATCATTCAGAGTAGAATAAAACCTATCAAAGCTTCTAGGGTTTCCTCTAAAATTATGTTGGCAGACTAATTTAATAAGACCATTGTGGAGAGGGCTCCCTTTTCCTTATTGATATCATTTTGCCATATTTTTTAACTCCTGGTGCAGATACAGGGGAATATTTACCCTAACTTTCGGCTATTGCCTACCATGTCTTAGGTGGTTCAAAATTTTGAAATGATGCCCTAATAAAAGTACATACTGCCCTTCACAGGTTAAAAATTTTATTACCTATGTGGCCACTTCATTCTAGGGTTCTTGTAGGCTGGCCATTTTTACCCCCTTGCATGTTTTTTTGTGTATTAAGTATTCTTGCTCCCTATCATTTTCTTCCAGAAATTGATTAACTACAGTTGCCAGTGTATTTTTTCTAGTTTTGGAAATTTGAAGACCTTCTAATGGAAACTCAATAATTTCACTTAAAACTTTAGGGGTTACCTTAATTTTCATGTCGTTAATGTGTGTCCAGTTATTTCTGAATGAGTGAGTGAACATGCCGACCAAATCTTCAGAGGATCCATCAAATTTGTCCAAAAATGGCATAAGCCCTCCGTCTTCAAAAATTTGCAGCACTTCTAGATTTTCTCGAAGGTGGGTGGTATCTACTGGTTCCACCTTTGTTTTTCATCCCATTTTTCTATTTTGGTATGTTAAAAATTGCTCACCTCTGCTGCTACTCTTTTTTTGGATCATTGGTTTCTGATTCTTGCAGACTTGTAGGGTTTGTTTTTAGGTTTTCAATTGCTTTGTTTATCTTCTTCAAAATGAACTGCAATATCGGCACTGTACCTCATAATCATTTTGTGTTAACAATTATGTCTTTGAAAGGAAGGGTGGCACACATCTCTATTTATGCTCTAAACACCTATCCATTAATGATTGCACATATGTCCTTACCGTCAGATCCACCTTACTTGTTTTTAGCTCCTCTGTTTTGCCTGTAGATTTCTCACGTGCATCGTTATTAGCATCAAACAATGATAGCATGTTGTTGGTAACTTCCCCGTGATTCTGGTACTTCCTTAATGGGTGCAATATAAGACAAATCACATCTCAAATGACACGTGTCATTTATCATATGTAGTTAAAAAAAATTCTATTGATCGTATTTTTTCCCCCTCCTTGGATGCCACATGGAAATATCCTGGTGAATGCTCATTATGAAGAATATGCTTCATTGCGAAAACAATTCCTCATTTCAAAGATAAAGTTTCATTCTGAAGACAAGTCCTCATTCCAAATATCATGCTTCATTGTGAAGACAATTCCTCATTCTGAAGACAAAGCTTCATTCTGAAGAAAAGTGCAACATTCATTCTACTATCATTCCGAAGACAATTTCATTCTGAAGACAAAGTGCAGCATTCATTTTGCTATCATTCCAAAGACAATTTCATTCCTAATACAAAGTGCAACAGTCATTCTAAAGACAATTTCATTTTGAATACAAAGTGTAACAGTCATTATGAAGATAATTTCATTTCGAAGACAAAGTGCAACAGTCATTCTGAAGATAATTTCAATTCGAAGATAATACATCAGTCATTCTGAAGAAGATAGCAGACACTGTTTTTAGCATTCTCATTCTGAATATTAGGAAAAAACCAATATTCTCCTTCTCAAAACATGTTTTAAGTATGCCAACTCTTATGGATACCTTTTATGCTAATGGCTAATTGTTATATACTACATGCCAATCATTTACAATGAAGAAATGTAAGAAATATATACCTGATTAAAACAAGTTAATGCAAGTTTTAAAGAATGACTGCTTCTGTTGATGTTCTGCTAAGATTTTGTACAATATTTCAAAACAAGTGTAGTTGGTGAATTTGTACAATGATGATTCAAAAATTTTCAAGGTTATGCATGCCATAAAACTGGTTTTCATGCATACCAACTCAGTAGTGCCTTAGAAAAGGTTTCACTGCTGAGCTATTCATTTTTCTTTCTCCTTTTTTTCTTCTTGTTTTCTCTTTTTTTCTAACCTCTCATTTTCTCTCTATTTTTTATTTTTTTATTCTGATTATGCCCGTGAAGGAATTCATGATTTCCCTGAAATCATACCCATGAATGAATTCACAATCAAAATTTATTCATCTTTTTGTTTTCTATTTTATTTATTTATTTATTTATTTTTTTGTTTTTCTTGAAATCCATGATCATGCTGATTTTATTGAAGTGGAAGAAGGAATCTCTTCCACCTGTTGTGCATCTAAACTATCAATTTGCTGAAAGAATTTCTCTTTAGTCAAAGGTGTATGGTACACCCTGAGGCGATGTCCATTCACTACCAACTTTCTCCGTGACCCATCAATAGGAGATAGATGAGCTGCTCCATTGTCAAATACCTCTTCAATCTAGTAAGGTCCAAGCCATCTAGTTCTCAGCTTTCCAGGGAAGTCTTCATAGTGATAATCAAATAGCAAATCCCAATATCCTTGCTAAAATTTCCTCTACTAAATGTGACTATCATGCCATAGCTTCCTCTGCTCCTGAATTACTTTAGTTTGATGCAAAGGATCCAACCGAAGTTCATCCAATGCATTCAACTATAGAATCCTATCCATCTGTGCCTATGATAATTCAATCCCAATGTCCAATGTTGTGCACAATGTTAGTAGCTCAAATTCAATAGGTAGGAGGGGTTTTTTTACCAAAAACTAGTTCATAAGGTGTGAATCCAGTAGTGGATTTCCAAGTAGTATTGTAAGCCCAAACTGCTTCAGGTAATTTATCTATCCAGTTTCTCCTATGAAAAGCTACTATTTTTGTCAAGATTTGTTCCAGTTCCCTTTTTGTTACCTCAACCTGGCCATTTGCTTGTGGGTGGTAAGGTGATGATTTCCTATGTTTTATTTCATATAATTCTGTAAAAGCCTCAATGACTTTAGATGCAAATTGGGGTCCTTGGTCTATGGTAATAGACTATGGAGCTCCAAATCTCTAAAAAATTTGAGTATACAAGAAATCGGTGACCTCTTCATGAGCATGTTTGAAAGTATGCACCTCTACCCACTTTGTCAGGTAATCAGTGCATACTAGAATATGCACCTTTTATTGAGAAGGTGGATCAATAGGTCCTACAAAATCAAACCCCCACCTCTCAAATGGCTCTAAAACCAATTGATGTTGTAGTGAAATTTCATTTGTATGAGTGGCTTTCCCCATTCTTTGGGATGCATCACAATGCCTCATGTACTTTTTCACATCCTTGTGAAGAGATGGCCAATAATATCCTGTCCCTAAAATTTTTCTAATTGTGATTTTTACAGAATAGTGTCCACCTGAGGGTTCATCATGACAAGCCCTAAGGATATCATATACCTCATACTTTCGGATGCACCTACGTAACACATGGTCAGGACTGCACTTAGAAAGTATACCCTTAATCCACTCAAAGGAAGAACTTTGTTTGATCAATTATTTATTTTTTTGAAGTGAAATGTGGAGGAACTTTCATTGTGACCAAATAATTAGCTATATCTGCAAACCAAGGTGATTGGATAGATATAGCAAATAATTCTTAATCAGGAAAAGTGTCCTCAACTAATTCCCCTTCCTTTGTGTTCTGCAACCTAGACAAGAAATCTACTACAACATTAGCTTTTCTTGGTTTGTTGATTATTGTGATATCAAATTCTTGCAGCAATAGTAACCAACGAATAATTCTTGCACTTACCATAGGCTTATTCATCAAATACTTAATGGCTATGTGATCTATGTGAATGAATATTTGATAACCTATGATGTAATGCCTGAATTTATTGATGGCATAAATTACTGCCAAGAATTCCTTCTCAGTTGTGGTCTAATTTTTCACAAATCCTATCAAATTCTTGCTAATGTACTAGATGGCATAGTGTTCACCATTGTCAATTTGTCCTAATGGTGCTCCAATTGCAGTATTGGAAGCATCAACATGCATGTGAAATGGTAATGTCCAATTAGGTCCTCTTAACATAGGTGGAGTTACTAATTTCTCTTTCAGAGCTTCAAATGATTCCTGACACCTTGCAGTCCAGGAGAATTTAGAATCTTTAGTCAATAGGGCAAACATGGGATTGGCTATTGTGCTAAAGCTGAAAATAAACCTATGGTAAAAACCAATATGCCCTAGGAAGCTTCTGACATCAGTATGAGTTTTAGGAGGAAGAAGATTCTTGATAATTTCCACCTTCTTTGGATCAACCTGGATCTCTTGAAGAGAGATGTTATGACCAAGAACTATTCCTTCCTCCATCATCATAAAAAATTTGTCTAGATTCAAGGATAACTTGTATTTTTCACAGCGAGTTAAAACTCTGTCAAGGTTTTCTAATGTAAAGTCAAAAGTCTATCCACATACTGTGAAATCATCCATGTATATCTCAACACTGTTGGAAGTCAGATAAAAAAAATTGCTAAGACCACTCGTTAAAATGTTGTTGGGGCATTACACAAACCAAAAGGTAAAACCCTATAGGCAAATGTTCCCCATGAACAGGTAAAGGTTTTTTTCTCTTGATATTTAGGTGCAACCTGAATTTGATTATACCCACTAAATCCATCAAGAAAACAAAAGTATTTCTTTCCAGAAAGGGTATCTAACACCTGATCTATGAAAGGTAATGGAAAATGGTCTTTGTATGTCACTTTTTTCAGCTCTCTATATTCTACACATACTCTCATTTTTCCATTTTTCTTAGGAACTATAACCAATGGAGAGACCCACTGGCTATCAAAAATTGGGTAAATGAATCCTACCTCCAATTTTTTTTCAATTTCTTCCTTTACAATATCCCTCAAGGCAGGATTCAGTCTTCTCTAGGGTTGTCTTACTGGATTGACTTCTTTAGTATTAATCCTATGGGTGCATATATCAGGATGAATTCCTGACATATCCTTGTAGTCCCAAGCAAAGCATGAACATGCTTCTACAAAATAGTTATCAATTTTTCTTCCTCTTCCCTAGTAAGCCAGCTGTTAATGTTCAGTAATTTGCCAGGCTGGACTTCTATTTATTTTTTATTTGGAAGGACTGAATTCACTTATTCATACTTGGTGATTAGGGAGTTAAGAGGGCAATGATGAGATGGGAGGAAATAAGAAGTTTTTGTTTCATTGATTTCTAATGGAAGCATATCCTATATGGAACAGTGAGAAGGAAAAATTAGGTGATGGTGCCACCCATGTGGTAGTGAAACTGATGTTTCCTATGATAGTACAGATGGCTCACATTTAGAATTTTGGTTCTCCTCATTCCTTAACAACCGATGGATATTTACTGCTTCCTCTTCTAACCCTTGTTCATGTATAACATTCATTAGGATAGTTTCATTCTCCAAATTTTCTATGTCATGGAGGTCTTCTGTGTGTTCCCTTACTACCAAGGTGGCTAGTGTGGAAATAACCTCTTCTTGTTCTTCATCTGAGTAAGGAAACCATAACTGACCTGAAAAATTGCTGGAGGGTCTTGTAGGAGGATACAGAGAGATCTATTTTAGATCAATACCATTTGAAATGGCCATTTTTTTAGATCTGTAGTCTATGAAGGTTGTTGCAATTGCAAGACAAGGTCTTCCCAAAATGATGGGATATCCATGTGCTGAATTTCTTGGCTGTAAAACCAAAAAATCTATAGGGAATTCCCAAGAAGAGAATTCTATAGGGACATATTAAATGATACCTTTAGGTTTTGCAACTAACATATCAGCCATTTCTAAAACTATAAATGTGGGACTGAGATGTTTGAGTTATAATTGTTCCATTATATCCTTGATCATAACTTTTATTACAACTCCTAGATCTACTAAGACATTTCATATTGGTACTGAGCCTATGATAACTATGATAACTGGACTCCCTGGGTCACTATACTTTGGAGGTACTAGTTTTCCAGACAAAAGATCAACTATATTTCCTTCAACCTGAACAGTCTTGGGAAATGCTTTCTTTTTTCTTTCTGCTCTTCTAATGCACAAATCTTGGATAGTACTTTTAATCAATGGTATATCCTTAATGGCTTGCAATAAGGGAAATGATATAGTTAACTTTCTAAGTTCCTTGACCAGGTCTGACTTAGAATTTTTTCCTGTGGTATTGAATCTTTCAGGATATGGAATTATCCTTGATGAAGGTAATTTTTCTACCTATGGTTCTATTTTTTCTTCTTCTTTATTTGTTGTTGGTTTAACTCTAACTAGTTCCAAAGGTTCTTGCTTTTCATTTTCCTTGATTTTAGTTGAAACAAGTTTAGGTACAACTTTTCCTAAACGAAGTTGGATGTTACTATAATCAAGAACATTTATTTCAGCATTTTCTTCAGCTTCAGCCACATAGACAGGGGATGCCTATCTCATGTTGTTTGGATTAGTGATTGGTTGAGCTGGAAGTTGAGGTTGTTTCACCTGTTGTGTTTGTTGTGGTTGGTTCTATTTTTCTTGAAAATTTTGATTAGGTGCGAGCAAAAAATGCTAAGTTTGACCTTGATTTCTTTGTTGCCTTGGATAGGACTGGTATTACTGACTCCACTATGGTTGATTTTACATCTAATGTGGATTAGTTTGATTCTGATTCTAGGGTGGATTGTTTTGATTCCATGATGGGTTATTCTTATTCTAATTCCAGGCTAGATTACTCCAACTTATTTGTGGCCATTCTTGGGAATTTGTCCATTGAGAATAATTCCAAGGATTATGCCCCCAATTTGTAGGAAAATGAGGGGGATTTTGGTATTGAGAGAAATTTCCCCCCTATTTTGGTTCAACATAGTTGAGTTCCTCAATCTGACTCTCTAACACAGTTTTGAGTTGTGGTAACAGGTGGCATTTATCAGTCAAATGCTTCTTCGAACAGATACTACAAATGGATGAGATAGAAATTTTATTCAAAGGACACTCCTACAAAGCATGTTTATTTCTACATCTTGGGCAATAAATTGCCAAAAGTTCTATGGTTTTTGCTTTTGTAGACATTGTTGGCAATTTTTGGTACATTGGGTACATTGCCTTTGCTCAAGTGTTGATGTTGTCATTGATGTCAAGAAGCGGAAGGGTTCTTGTGAAAACCAAGGCAGACAAAATAAAAGGTTTTATTTAAAAACATGGACAATAGATTTGAAATGGGTTTTTCTTAAAACCCAAGTTGGCTTTTCGTTTCGTTGAAAAATGTGACCCGGTGATGAAGATATTTAATTTTAAATATTTAGTTTAAATTTTATTTATTTAAAATTTAAATTAAAATTTTAAAATTAAATTAAAGTTTCCGTCGTGTTTGGAAATGCCAATGTATTTGGAAATAAAGGGCAAAATGAAAGTGCATATATAATGAGGCTAATAAATTCATTTCATGATGTGCAAAATGAAAAAGGGGCCTATGCGCTAATAGCGCGTTGGGTGCCAAATCCGGTTGTACTGGCCCTCAAGGATTACTGCCATAGGTCTTCACCGCTTAACCATGACCCTACGGGATCCCCAAGGCGAATTGGACCATCGAATTCAAGATATTTTGGCAGAGCACTATGCACCGTAGGATGAGATCCCAGGAGACATTGCAGCCGTCCGTTGCGGTCATCGAAGGGCTTTTAAGGCCTTCACTGATAAGAAACTGATGGGTTTCGAAGTAAGTGAATGAGTATGCCAAGGACTGTTTTGATATACATGATGAGGAGTGTTTGAACTACGTACCAAGGGATATGTGATCTATGTATCAATTTTCATAGGAATCATGAGTATCGAGGTGTGGTTTATATAGGGGTTTAGGTGCACATTCGAAGTTTAGTTGCCCATCCAGGACAATACAGTGGTCAAACCAAGACATTCAGAGTAGCGCTAGGTCTCACAAGATATGAGGTCAATCATGCCATCATAAAACACCAAGGTACATATTTTTGTCTATAAAACAAAGGGAAGTTATACATTTTAGTGGGTAAAGTTTAATTTAAGGGAGTCATAAGGTTTGAGAAGTTTTATAGAATAAATTTGGTTTTTGAGGCATAAGGTTTAGTAGGCTGTGGTGTTTGGTTTTGAGGAGTTATAATGTGAATGGAAATAAAATATATTTTTATTTGAATTTTTGAAAAGTATAGTGGACATCAAAGGTTTAGGGGAGTCATAACTAAAGTGTGGAATGTTTATGCATGATATAAAATGTTTTATTTTACTTTTATGGTATAAGTGGTTTTGGGAGTTATAAGGTTATGCAATGTTGTGATTTATTTTATTTTATGGTACAAGTGGTTTTAGGAGAGATAAGGAAGTTGTGCAATTAAAGGCTTTGGTGATGATTATTGAAAAGTGGAGTAATGTTGATTATTTTGTGATCTACTAACCCTTGTGAAGATTGGCAAAAGAATTTTGTGATTGTGGCAGATTTCCAAAGGGGTTTCTTCACTTCAATAAGGTATGGGCACATTCTTCTTATGAGTATGATTGGTGTATGTTTTCCTGAAATAATATTGGAGTGAAAAGGTATTCAACAAGGTTTCCTTTGGTTGGGTGTAAATCCTATTTTCTGGTTTGTTGAAGACTACTTATGCATTGTTATCATTGATGAGAGTTTTGGTGAATGCATAATTCTGGTTTGAGGTAGTGGAAGCATTGTGCACTAGGGTTTATGTTTGTAAGTCTTGTTACTTGCATTGAGATGGTGAAACCCTTAGATGGCTGTTTTGAGGTTGATGGTTGAGTTGCTTCCATAGAGGTTGGTTGATCAAGTTATTGCTTTTACTTGATACATGATATTGGGCTTACTCCATTGAGTTGATTTGAACAAGTTATTCTTTGCATTTGGTGATATTGTGTTGGTGGCTGTTTTGTTCAAATATCTTTGGAGGGAAAAGGATTTCTACTTGTTTCCTTTTCTTGTGATGATTGGTTGAATGCTTCAAGGTTAATGTTGAGTTGAATGATGTTGGTTAAACCTTGTCTTTGAGCATTGTTGTTGAAGCCCTAATTGGTTGAGAAAAGATATTGGTTGTTGGAAAGAACATGAGTATCATTGTTATATGAGATATTGCTTGGTTGGCAATTGTTGGGTTGTGTTTCATGTTCTTGAGAAAAGCATACTACATCTATCTTATTCCTTTGAGATTTGAGATTGAGTTGAGATTGAGATTGGGAGTTAAGTATAGAACATATTGAGTCTCTAACAATTCTCTTTATGCTTCTATGAGGTTGATGAATCACATTGGGTCTCTAACAATTCTCTTTGTGGGTTCATGCCAAGCAAGTTTTTCTTTATGAACTTGTGAGCAGGTGACAGGTTCCGTTGGGGACTTGTAAGAAGATTTGGACAGGTTCCGGTGAGGACTTGTGAGCAGATTTGGACAGGTCCTAGCAGAGGACTTGTGAAGCTGAGTTTGATAGTTCTTTCAGAGAACTTGAAGATAGAGGAAGAGGACATTTGTGCTAGACCGAAGGGCTGTGTTTAGTGCAAATTCGAGGACCAGCTTTGAGGTGATAGAGTTGAGGATAGAGGTCTCCAGCCAGAGCAGGGAAGACAGGTGTCTTCTGTGGATAGAGTTCCATTTGCTAAGGGCAACGGAGGCAGAGGTCTTCTAGAGGATCACCAGCCAGAGTAGAGCTAGGGGATTGGTGTCTCCTATGGGTCGGTGCCCACGAACTCGAGATTAGGGGATTGGTGTCTCCTGTGGGTCGGTGCCCACAAACTCGAGATTAGGGGATTGGTGTCTCCTGTGGGTCGGTGCCCACGAACTCAAGATTAGGGGATTGGTGTCTCCTTTGGGTTGGTGCCCATAAACATTGTAATTGGGAAGGTTTCCCAAAGAAATTTGAGATAACTTTTAGAGAAAAGTTTTGTGGACGTAGCCAGGCTTTCTGGGTGAACCACGTTAAAATTGGTGTCACTTTGTGGATGATCTTGTGCATTGTTTTGATATTTCTTTGGATATATTGCTTTACTATTTTGAAGTATAAAGGAAAAGTAAAAAGAGGTCTTATACTGTTCACCCCCCCCCTCTCAGTATAAGCTTGTGTTCTACAATTGGTATCAGAGTCGATGCCTTTGAAAAGTTTAATCAGCTTGAAGGAAGATCTTACAAGAACACAAATGGCAAGGAAAGGCAAAAGCAAAATCATTAGACACAAGAAAAAGAAATCTCACAGGGTCATGAAAGAAAATGAAGATGATCTCAATGTTGCTGCTTTGGAAATGGAAATAGATTCAAGAGATGAATCAAACAATGGAGAACAAGCCAGATTAATAAAGTTTTGCACCAGATGTGGGAAGACCGGTCACTTTGCATCTGATTGCTCACAAGGAAGAGAATGTTTTGTTTGTGGTCAACTCTATCACAATGATCATCATTGCCATGGGTTTAGTAGTAGTGAAGATGAAGATGATCCGTTCAAAATTGGTGAAGAAACAGATTCAGAACAAGAGTGTGATGAAGAAGGAAGTGATGCAGAAGCAAATTGGGAACATAAACTGATTTCAGACTTGAGTAAAAAGGTTGAGGATGCAGAAGATATAATCACCAGCTTGAAAGTTCAAGCAAAATATTACAAGAAAATTTTTGAAGATCTCGAAATACAATCATCCAGGAAAACAGAGTATTGCAGTAAGCTAGAAAAAGAAATTGACGGTATATACAACAAAACATGAAGAAATGAGTAATAAAGTTGGTATATACAGCAAACATGAAGAGGAATCTAACAAAGTTGTTAGCAATCTGAAGCTAAAAATAGAAGAATTCAAAAAGAGTGAAGAAACTCTCAGGTATCAGATCAATGAGAAAGAGACTGTTTGCTGCAAACAAAAAGAAGAGATTGTTTCATTGAAGAAACAACTAGAAGAGGCCAATACAACTCTTAAAATCAAATATGAGCACAACAATCAAGAAAAGAAGAGCGTCTACCTTGACAAAGCAAGTAAGTGTTCTAGTAGTGATAGTGAAAGTTCTTCAGGTGATTATAAAAATGAGATTTTGTTCATATCAAAAAAGGAGGAAGAACCGAAATGTCTTAGATATGGAAAGTGTGGGCACCTTGAGGATAATTGCAAAAATAATGTTTTGGTTGCTAGTATGTATGAGGATGCTTCAAAAAATGATAAGGAAGATGCATGTATGGTCTTTGAAAAGGGTAGCACCTCTAGTGATAAGAAATCTGAAAAAGGCCTTGATATTTCAAAATGCAATCAAATAGAGGATCTTGAATGTGAACTTGCTAATGCTCTTAGTGTTTTGAAAAAGGAAAGGAAGAAGAATGCTAGACTCAAGGATAAGTTAGATGAATGTTGTATGGAGAGAGATGATCTCATAGAAAGTCTTGACATCTCTATGGCTAAAACACAAGAACTCAAGGATGAGTTGAAGTCTAAGGTTCTTGAGTATAGTGAGTTAGAGCAGAAAATGGCTTCTTTGAAAGAAGAAAATAAAGAGTACAAGGATAAGCTCTACAGATTTTAGGATAGCTCCAAAAAGGTTAAGTCTCTCATCAAAGGTCAAAGAAAGACAACAGACAAAATAGGCCTCGGTTTTGTTAAGCCTCACAAGGAACAAATTGGAGAGTCTAGTAAGAGACTCCAAAAGGAAGAAAGTTTTGATGGGAAAAGTATTTCAGATCATGAGTCCTTAAATGATAGATGCACAGAAATAGAAAACATAATTCAGAATGAGAAGAAGAAGTTTTCAGAACCTAAGAGGTCAAATAATGGAAAGTTTCAAGGCAGATGTTTTGCGTGTCACAGATTTGGTCACATGGTTGTACATTGCATGGCTCAAGTGAAGAAGGCAAATGACAGTTTTAGAAGTGGTAATTTCTTTCATGGGTATTGCTACTCTTGCAATCAGTTTGGGCATAAAGCAATTTTTTGCAAAGCAAATATCAGGAACTGGGTTAGTCATAATAGGTTTGGTCAGAACAAGTTTGGTCAAAACAGGTTTGGTCAGAATTGGTGGATTCAAAGAACAGGTATGCCTAAAAGAAATAACATTGTTACTTGTTATAAGTGCAACAATGAAGGTCACACAGTCAGACAGTGTAGAGTTGAAATTCTAGGATACAAGAACAGGAACAGTGGCATGATCAGGTCCAAGGATCAGAACAATGACAGGAACAAGAATATGGACAAAGAGTTCAAGAGAAGGCCCGACAAGGAAGTTATAGACGCTGATGATGATCAGTGCCTAATGGGAGTTTTACTCCCACCCCAAAATTAATCACCTCAACAGGAGGTGGGGGAGGGACTAAGCTAAGAGGCTCATTCTTAGTTTCGAGCCCCAAAGGTGGCCCTTTGCCATTGATGACAAAGGGGGAGAGATATGAGTAAGGGGGAGAGCTTCAAGTGAAGAGGAAAGCTTCAAGTCAAGGGGAGCAAAACTTCAAAGAGAGTGATTTTAGTTTTGGCTCTTGAAGATGTGTTTTTAGTAAAGTTTTGCCATCAATGACAAAGGGGGAGATTGTTGGCAATTTTGGGTACATTGGGTACATTGCCTTTGCTCAAGTGTTGATGTTGTCATTGATGTCAAGAAGCGGAAGGGTTTTTGTGAAAACCAAGGTAGACAAAATAAAAGGTTTTATTTAAAACCATGGACAACAGATTTGAAATGGGTTTTTCTTAAAACCCAAGTTGGCTCTTCGTTTCGTTGAAAAATGTGCCCCGGTGATGAAGATATTTAATTTTAAATATTTAGTTTAAATTTTATTTATTTAAAATTTAAATTAAAATTTTAAAATTAAATTAAAGTTTTCGTCGTGTTTGGAAATGCCGACGTATTTGGAAATAAAGGGCAAAATGAAAGTGTGTATATAATGAGGCTAATAAATTCATTTCATGATGTGCGAAATGAAAAAGGGGCCTATGCCCTAATAGCACATTGGGTGCCAAATCTGGTCGTACTAGCCCTCAAGGATTACTGCCATAGGTCTTCACCGCTTAACCGTGACCCTGCGGGATCCCCGAGGCAAATTGGACCGTCGGATTCGAGATATTTTGGCAAGGCACCGTGCACCATGGGATGAAATCCCAGGAGACATCACAGCCATCCGTTGCGGTCGTTGGAGGGCTTTTAAGGCCTTCACTGATAAGAAACTGATGGGTTTCGAAGTAAGTGAATGAGTGTGCCAAGGACTATTTTGATCTACACAATGAGGAGTGTTTGAACTTCATACCAAGGGATATGTGATCTACATATAAATTTTCATAGGAATCACGAGTATCGAGGTGTGGTTTAAAAAGGGGTTTAGGTGCACATTCGAAGTTTAGCCGCCCATCCAGGACAACACAGTGGTCAAAGCAAGACATTCGGAGCAGCGCTAGGTCTCGCAAGAGATGAGGTCAATCATGCCATCATAAAACACCAAGGTACATATTTATGTCTATAAAACAAAGGGAAGTTATACATTTTAGTGGGTAAAGTTTAATTTAAGGGAGTCATAAGGTTTGAGAAGTTTTATAGTATAAAGTTGGTTTTTGAGGCATAAGATTTAGTAGGCTGTGGTGTTTGGTTTTGAGGAGTTATAAGGTGAATGGAAATAAAATATATTTTTATTTGAATGTTTGAAAAGTATAGTGGACATCAAAGGTTTAGGGGAGTCATAACTAAAGTGTGGAATGTTTATGCATGATATAAAATGTTTTATTTTACTTTTATGGTATAAGTGGTTTTGGGAGTTATAAGGTTATGCAATGTTGTGATTTATTTTATTTTATGGTACAAGTGGTTTTAGGAGAGATAAGGAAGTTGTGCAATCAAAGGCTTTGGTGATGATTATTGTAAAGTGGAGTAATGTTGATTATTTTGTGATCTACTAACCCTTGTGAAGATTGGCAAAAGAATTTTGTGATTGTGGCAGATTTCCAAAGGGGTTTCTTCACTACAATAAGGTATGGGCACATTCTTCTTATGAGTATGATTGGTGTATGTTTTTCTGAAATAAGATTGGAGTGAAAAGGTATACAACAAGGTTTCCTTTGGTTGGGTGTAAATCCTATTTTCTAGTTTGTTGAAAACTACTTATGCATTGTTATCCTTGATGAGAATTTTGGTGAATGCATAATTCTGGTTTGAGGTAGTGGAAGCATTGGGCACTAGGGTTTATGTTTGTAAGTCTTGTTACTTGCATTGAGATGATGAAACCCTTAGATGGATATTTTGAGGTTGATGGTTGAGTTGCTTCCATAGAGGTTGTTTGATCAAGTTATTGCTTTTACTTGATTCATGATATTGGGCTTACTCCATTGAGTTGATTTGAACAAGTTATTCTTTGCATTTGGTGATATTGTGTGGGTGGATTTTTGTTCAAATATCTTTGGAGGGAAAAGGATTTCTACTTGTTTCCTTTTCTTGTGATGATTGGTTGAATGCTTCAAAATTAATGTTGAGTTGAAATGATGTTGGTTAAACCTTGTCTTTGAGCATTGTTGTTGAAGCCCTAATTGGTTGAGAAAAGATATTGGTTGTTGGAAAGAACATGAGTATCATTGTTATATGACATTGCTTGGTTGGCAATTGTTGGGTTGTGTTTCATGTTCTTGAGAAAAGCATACTACATCTATCTTATTCTCTTGAGATTGAGATTGAGTTGAGATTGAGATTGGGAGTTAAGTATAGAACATATTGAGTCTCTAACAATTCTCTTTATGCTTCTATGAGGTTGATGAATCACATTGGGTCTCTAACAATTCTCTTTGTGGGTTCATTCCAAGCAAGTTTTTCTTTATGAACTTGTGAGCAGGTGACAGGTTCCATTGGGGACTTGTCAGAAGATTTGGACAGGTTTCGATGAGGACTTGTGAGCAGATTTGGACAAGTCCTAGCAGAGGACTTGTGAAGCTGAGTTTGATAGTTCTTTCAGAGAACTTGAAGACAGAGGAAGAGGACATTTGTGCTAGACCGAAGGGCTATGTTTAGTGCAAATTTGAGGACCAGCTTTGAGGTGATAGAGTTGAGGATAGAGGTCTCCAGCCATAACAGGGAAGATAGGTGTCTTTTGTGGATAGAGTTCCATTTGCTAAGGGCAGCGGAGGCAAAGGTCTTCTAGAGGATCACCAGCCAGAGCAAAGCTAGGGGATTGGTGTCTCCTATGGGTTGGTGCCCATGAACTCGAGATTAGGGGATTGGTGTCTCCTATGGGTCGGTGCCCACAAACTCGAGATTAGGGGATTGGTGTCTCCTATGGGTTGGTGCCCACAAACTCGAGATTAGGGGATTGGTGTCTCCTTTGGGTTGGTGCCCATAAACCTTGTAATTAGGAAGGTTTCACAAAGAACTTTGAGATAACTTTTAGAGAAAAGTTTTGTGGACGTAGCCCAAGATTTCTGGGTGAACCACGTTAAAATTGGTGTCACTTTGTGGATGATCTTGTGCATTGTTTTGATATTGCTTTGGATATATTGCTTTACTATTTTGAAGTATAAAGGAAAAGTAAAAAGAGGTCTTATATTGTTCACCCCCCCCTCTTAGTATAAGCTTGTGTTCTACAGAAATTTCTCCCAAAGTTGTGTTTAATTGCACTAGAATATGAGTTTTAAAATTTGCAAGTTCCTCTATTAGGTCCTTCACATCAGTGCCATTTGTACTCTCTTTTTTTCTTCTCTACTTAGTACGAGAGTAATTCCTATAGAGATCTATAATTTCCTTAATTTTGAGAGTATTTACATCCCCTTTTCCCATAAAATGCAATACTTCTCTGGATAAATCTTGTAATACTGTCAAAAAGATGGTTTTGCATAACTCAAGTTCTACAAGTCCACATCTCCTTTGAACAAAGGAGAACCTATCAAGATAGTCTTCTAGTGTTTCATCATCTTCCTACTTAATCCTGAATAACTCATCTTTCCTATTCCTTAGATGACAATACTCCTGATATTTGTCTAAAAACATAGTTTCCATTTGATCCTAGGTTCGGATGGAATTTGGATCTAAGCTCATGAACCATTGTAATGCTGAGTCCTCGAGTGTTGAGGGAAAAACCTTAATTTTGTTATTGTCATTTACATACTCATAGGTTTGACACACTACTTTGAATTCAAACAAAACTAATTAGGATTCAGATACAACACCTCAAAAGGTTTGAAGTACTGAAGGTGAAATGGTTTTCATGGGGGAGTTTTGTGTTGGATTCAAATGGATAGGATATTCAAATGTTCTGGAAGGTTGGGGCATATCCTGATCATTTCCTTCATTATGGACATAGCCATGTTGGCCATACCCATATATATTGCCTCTCTCTACCATAGTTTCATGTTCCTTGGGAATAGTTAAACCTATCCAAATTTCACTCTAAAGAGGTCCAAAATCCTCTGTTTATGATGAGTCTGATGATTTTTCTTTCTCATAATGTTCAAATGATGATGAAACTGGTTATTTTTGTTTCATTTTTTTTGGTAGTTCAAACATAGGTGATTCACCCCTTAGGCGTGAAGATATTCTTAATGGAACAAGCCAGGGATCCTTTTGAGTAATTCTACCTGTTTCATCCCTAGGCTTACTCATTCATGTTTACTCTTGAATGACATAAATTATAGGTCAACAGTTGTTACTTTAACTAGCTGTTATATTCAGATTTTATCCTAAAATTTCATAGCTTAGTCTAATTAACAACTATTGGACTTTTCTCACCTTCTAGCAACACTATTCCCCGACAACGGTGCCAAAATTATGCATTTTCATTATGCACATCATTAATTCTCAATGAATTTGTCAATCCAAGTCTTATTGGTGAAATCGATTGTGTGGGGGAGTTAGGACATTTTTATCTCTAAATTACATAAATTGAACTTTTAATATAATTGCAAGAATGGAAACTAATTACTAACTGTAGAAATGAAATCCTAGTTACAATTACATAATGAAATCTAATTATATTGTAGAAATAACTTCCTAGTTACAGTTGCAGAATTAGAAATCTAATTATGATTGCAGAAAGGAAGTCTATTTACTTTTGTAGTAATGGAAACCTGATTATAACATGGAAATTAAGTCCTGTCAATGCTCTATAACAGAAGGTTGTCAATATTTTGTGCAGGGGTTGACAAAAAAACACAAAATGCAGTAAATTGTAGAAAACAGTAAATTCTGGAAATGACAATCTACAGTAATTTGAAAGCTTGCTAAAAATGGATATTACAACTAAATCTATTATTAATCACAAGATCATCCTAATTATGAAATAAAATAATATTGCAAATACTATTAGCTATTTACAAGAAAATGAAATGGCAAATTTTACAACTTATTCTGCTGCAGCAAAATCAGAATAAAAACCTATTGTTAGTCCTCCTCCTAGGTCTAGAAGTGGCCAACCTCTTTGTCCAGAAGAAGGTATGAGTCTTTATCTCTCTCTAGATATTACTCACAATCATTCAAAACAACATGAATAAAAATAGTGCACTTTATTAATTCAAGAACATAATTACAGTGTTGTTGCTAAAAACCCTGTTACAAGACTGTAACAGTCACTTTTCTTATTATTATACTTCTTGCTTACTTTTCCTCTACCTTTATTAGCTCAACCTAGACAGGAGCTATCTATTTATAGATATCCTAAAATATAATTACAAACTGATAATATCTCATTCCTATATTACAGATCTATTCCTATTATGCTACAGCATTTCCTGGGTTTATCCTATAAGAGGACCAAAATTGATCTTTTCCATGAATGGTGGCTTTGCACGACAAGGATGACAAAGTCATATGGGAGATATTTTTCCTTAACATTTTCAACCTTCTTTCCATTTTTCCATCATCAAAAATTAGTCAAAAACTCGAAAAGCACTTTTTATTCTCATTTCGAATATAAGTGGATCATTTCGAAGAGACTGTATTTCTCATTCCAAAGATGTCCGCTCATTTTGAAGAGAATGTATTTCTCGTTTTGAATATATATGTTCATTTCGAAGATCTTTAGAATGAACAATTGTGTGCTCTTCAAGTGATTTCATCTACATTTCTTAGGTGGGTTAGCTCTCAAGATCATATTGCAATAGCCTTCATATCTCTCCATGTGTGAATTCCATGCCTTGCCATTCATTGGCAGCTGGCTGGAATTTACATTGGAAAACCAGTTTCTGCTGCACAGTAACAATTTGCTTGCACTGTTTGCCATATTTAGATAAAAAAATGCTTGAAACACATTAAAACAAAACTAGTGAAGTGCTGCTATCAACCTAAGCATACTTCTCATTTAGCAAGTCATGACAAAGCAACATAAAACTATGCAAAAATTGTAAAAAATTAGAATATAGTATTTCTAACACATTGATCATGCAAAAAATTAATACACAACATATTAAATCAACTTAACTAGCATATCAGATTAAACACAAGAGCTTTTAGGCAGTTTCAATGTTCAAAATATGCTATGATTGAGGTATTTCTAGACCTCATCAACATCTTTGAATTCCTCAAAGAAGGAACATTCCCAAAGAGTTCTAACTCTAAAAAACAAAGACAATTTAGGCTAAAAGCTTACAAATATGTCATCATTGGAGATATCTTATATTGATATTCCTTTGAAGGTATGCTCCTAAGATGCATAAATTCAAACAAATCCCAATATATCATAAAATAAGACCATCATGGAACATGTGTTGAACATTTTAGTAGACTATTCATCATATGCATAAATTCAAATAAATCCCAAGCTATCATAAAAGAAGCCCATGATGGAGCATGTGGTGAATATTTTAGTAGACTATACATAGCCAAGAAGCTCTTCATAATGGACTGTTACTAGCCATCTATGGAAAAGGATGCTCACCACTATGTAAAGAAATGCGACAAGTATCAAGGACAAGATAACCTTGTTCACGCCCCTTCTCAGGAGCTTCAACCAATCACATCCCCTTAGCCTTTCTCCTCTTGGAATCATAGGTAATATCAACCCTCAATCATTGGATACCTTTTATCCTAATAATTGATAATGGAACCTATTTTAAAAATAATAAAGTTGCCAAAATGTGTGCCAAATACAAAAATAAACAAAATTGATCTACGCCATATTACCCATAATGAAATGGACAAGCTGAATCCTCCAACAAAATGTTAATCAAAATTCTTAAGAAGCTTATGAAAAAAAATGGTTGAGATTGGCATTTGCAATTCTACCCTACCTTATTGGTATATCGCACAAGTGTGTGTACTCCAACAGGGGTAATGGCATATACTTTGGCTTATGGCACAAAAGCAATTTTTCCCTTTAAACTTGATATGCCCCTTCTAAGGGTCCTGTTACAAGGTTCTTTGATAGAAGATGAATATCGCTCAAGTTTCTTACAATAGCTAGAAATATTAGAATAAAAATTCATAAATTCTCTAAAGCACATTAGAACATACCACAATATACTTCAACATGCCTATCATAAAAAGGTACATCCAAGATCCTTTGAATTTGGGGACTTAGTACTCAAAGAAAATAAAAAAATACTAACATCGATGTTCACGTAAGAGGAACGTTTGAACCTAATTGGTTAGGAAATTTTATCATCATAGCCAAATTCAGATCTGGAGCCTACCAACTAGACACATTATATATCCAATAAAATAAATAACCAATCAATATCATTCATCTTAAATTATACTATGCATAAAACATTAAGTCATTTGATTGTTCATTTTATTGAATGCATGGAAAATTTCATCATACACACTTTAACCCTTGCATGATTGCTTGGTTTTATTGATCATACCATAGGGTCAGGAGGATTTAATATGATGCAAAAGTCAATCCTTATTACAAATACATGTGCATTGCATCTACCTAGGCTAACCATATGTTGAATAAAATCTCTTAGTCCAAAAATATTGTCCATTAAAATATTCTTATGCACCTCACTTCGCTACCATCATAATTATTATGTTCTTCTCCTTCTCGTGTGTTAAGTTATGTATGAAACAATCATCTATGTCCCTGATGACCCTACCTTTCCCCTTTATTTTATCTCAACATTTGGTGCATCCAACAAAAAACAACAATTAATTACACTTCCTTCCCTCTCGTCCATCATGCTTCTTTCCTCTATTTGGAATAAGTAATATGCATGACCTAATTTCCTCTATTTCATACATAGTCACATTATTGGTATCAACAATATTTCACAATAATATGTATCTACAATATTCTCCAACAAAAGAGTCTCTTTTCAATCAACACTCATGATTATTTAATAGACTCCTCAAAGACACCTTTTCTCTCCTATAATACATCAGCAACCTTTGCAAATTTTGTAAAATGGTGCATTGCATGAGAGAACTTTAAGAGCATTCTATTGAATGTATCATGAAATCTATTCATCACATTATTCAAATACAACTCATTTGATATAGCATCCAGGGATGGGAAAACACATTCAACCAATATCTCATGGATTTATAATCACTTGTGAATTTTGCTAGTTACTGGTAGAATGAGGTTCTCTTCCTTGATGGGCCTATAATTTGAGTTCACAAAATCATACCTAATATATCATCACCAACTTACTCATTTGGTAAGTCACATGGGCCAAGAATCCCCTGATCATCCATTCTCATGTGGATTAACAATTACTTGTCAACTTTATATGAGAACAAATTATTATGGATACCCTTCCTCATTCGACATACCATATTAGTACACAATAAAAACATAAATAAAATCTCCATGCATCATCCTAACAATAAATCATAGAAATTATAGAATTTTATTTATCCAATATCTCAGGTTTACAATTTTCTACAAATATTATTAGTCAATGGATCAATGCGATATTTACTTTCTCTTTGATTTATTGTATCAACATGCCATCACATTTTATAAAATTCACTCATTGCCTTCAATAGTCCATGTGACTTTTGAAGACTCTATCAATCCAATATATCCTATATGTACAATCATTTGTAAATCTTACTAGGCACTAGATTGATATTGTTCTCTTAGTCACCTTGTTCATGTCATCGATATTCTATCAAAAAAATCAAAATCTCTCACAAGCTATTGTTCAAATAGGTCTATCAAACTACAAGGCTCCTATTGTGACTGTCACACAACTCATCCCAAAATTGGGGACCCACCTTTCATTTTTGTATTTGGGTGTTTATATTTTGTTTTAAGTGTCTAATGCTTTGCTTTGTTTTGGGTTTGCAGTTTTCATCAATTTGTTGTCGACGATATTTTTATTGTTAATTTGTTGTCGATGATTTTTTATCGTCAATTTATTATCGATGATTTTTTATCATAAATTTATTGTTGGCCATTTCTATAGTCAATTTTTTGCGGAAAATTTTTATTTTCAATGTCTTGTTGATGATTTTTTATCATCATTTTATTATCGACGATTTGCAAAGTGGTTTTTGGGATTCCGGTGGTTGGTGGGTGTGGACAGTTTTAGCCCATGGTATTGTACCCATGGTATTCTAATACCACTTTGTGGTTTAGGTTTGTAAGATTTTATTTTATATTGATTGTAATATCCCATTATGGATAAGGTGAATAATAATAGAAAAGGAGGTGTGGCTCTTGTTTGCTGGACATAGCCCATATCGGGTGAACCAGGATAAATCTCTTGTGTTCTATGTGCATGTATTTTTTGAGTTGTTATTTTTCTTCTGTATCATTTAGTTTATGCAATATTATTCTGGAATAAGTTAGAGTAAATCTCTTCAAAATATGTATTATTTTAAATAATAATATTCATTTATCCTTTAAAGTAGCTAATTCTCCTTTAATTGTAGGAGAAAATAAATCCACCATAAAATGGATATCTACAAGTTGGACGTTTGATTTGATGGGTCACATACCAAAATTATATAAGGAAGAGCATAATTTATGGTGAATCTTCTCATGAAGGGAAGAAATATTTAAATAATTAATTACTTTTAACCTAGCTCTACCACCGTTGGGGAAGCAATAAAGAGAAGTAATTATGAGTAGGTTTGGAGTAATGATATAGGATGGTGATGGATGGGAGGAATGAGACTCCATATCTTATGGGGAAGAGGATGGAAAAAATAAATATGATCACCTCACAATGAAAGAAGAAGGGAACTTTGAACTGCAAAACCTCATAAGGAAGGTGTTGCATGAACCAACACAAAAGGAGAAATAAAAGTTATATTCAGTCTTCAAACCCAAAAGGTTGGTTATCCAAACTCGCTCTCTTCCATGTTTAAATGAGTATCCTTGGTTTGAGTTGGAATGACCATTGTATTGTGTTTTGCTTTGCTATTGAGCATTTTTATGCTTTCCTGGTTTGGGTTACCACTTTGCCTTATAAATAAGACTAAGATATTCCTTTGGCTAAATCCCTATCTCGCTAAAATATTGGTAGGGAGCTCGTCTCTTTAAAAGTATCTGTATACCACTGTAACCAAAGGTGTAGAAGCTTGTTGAGTAGATACCTTATCTGATCGATGTCTAAGATAGCCATGTAGTGGCTAGGTTCCACGTTAGCTAACATTTGGTAAGGTAAGCACTATCTATAGCACTATGATTATTTTTAGTGCCTCATCAAATTTTGTATACCCAATCTTACTTCTCTGAGAAAACCATGTGGGTTGTGGACCATTTGAAAATGCTAGTGGTCTAGTTTTCACCCTTTTTCATAGTAACATTACTATTATTTTTACTCAGCCTTAGTAGGGTGTCAATCCCCTCGAGCACTGCTCGACATGGATATATTTTGTTATCCCATGAGTGTTAAATATTAAATCCTCTCCTAGTTGGCTTGCTCCTATTATTTGGTTTATCATTGCGAACTATCATTCAAGAAAATATCCTCTATGTTTGCCACCTATGCAGTAGCCTTTTTTTGTCCTACCTACTTGGTAAAACCCTTGGCCACCTATCTTTTTCAATAGGATCAATGAGTTCTAAGAAAAATGAAACCCTCACCAGTGACAATCTCCTCTATCATCGAGGTAGTATTGTGGGTGGTTGTTGGGACAGTCTGGCTAAGTGTTCTCTTATTTTTACCCAATGAGATACCTCCCATGTAACAGTGAGATCATAAATCTTTGATGCTAAATTGAATTATATTTCATTGAAAATGGATAAATCAGGGAGATGAAATTAATGGGTTTAAAATTAAAATAAGAGACTTTGATTTATTAAAAAAAGATAATAGTTATTTATAAATAAAAGTAGGAGACTTTGATTTATTAAACAAAGAGAATAGTTATTTATAAATTAAATTAGGAGACTTTTATTTATTAAATAAAGTTAATGGTTAAAAAATTAAAGTAGGAGACATTTTTATTAAACAAAAATAATAGTTATTTATAAATTAAAGTAGGAGACTTTGATTTATTAAAAGGAATGCATAGTTTACTTTAAATTAAAGTAGGAGACTTTGATTTATTAAATAAATTAAATGGTTTATAAATGAAGAACATGTGATTATACTGAGAGGGGGGGGTGAACAGTATAATATAAAACTTTTACCCAAATAGTAGCATCAACATTAATAAAGTAGTAAACATCACACAAAGCATCATACACATGAGAAACATCATTTTTAACGTGGTTCACCCAATGTGGGCTACCTCAACAAAAAATATTTCTTCTAAATATTTTTCAAATAATATCTTGGGAATCCTTCCCAATTACAATATTTATGGACCTCTGTCCAAAGGAGATGCTGATCCCCTAAATCTCAAGTTCGTGGATATCTTCCATAGGAGAACTCTTTCCCCTTCTACTCTGGCTAGTGATCTTGAAGAAGACTTTGTCTCTCTTCTACATTGACTTGTGGATATCTCTCCATTGAAATAATCCTCACTCAGATATATCTTCAATTGTCCTAGTTGTTGGATCTCTATCCACTGAGACTTTATCCTATATACTCTATAACCTCCAAAGCTCTATTAATAGTTTCACTCAGAACATGTTCAAATATGCTCAATAGGTTCACTCAGAACATGCTCAAATCTACTCAAGAGGTTCACTCAGAACCTGTAGATAGCAAAACAGCACCAACCCGATTATGTGGCTATAAGCACTGATCGAGTTGGCATACATACCCCCTAGGGCAACCTCCAAAGGTTAAACAATGGTCCTAACCACTCCAAATTTTTTTTTGGAAGGTCAGAGGTCAATTTGGAACCTTTTAAGCACTCTGCTCCCTACTTGTCCCACCCTGGGATGATTATAATCCTATTCGTCCCACCCTGGGATGATTAGAAGCAATCGTCCTAAGGTGGGACGAGTAGCAGGTTTGACTGGCAAAAAAAGTCAAACCTCGACAAATCCGCCACTTAACTACGCCTTTAGAGCATGCAATTGTGAGAAATAGTTTCAAATTTGAGAGAGGGACTTCAGTCAAGCATACCCTAATCATGGAGGCCTCATGCAAGGATACTCTAAATTAGGGAGAAATATTCTTTCCCAAAAAAGGCAAGGCAAGCCAAGTGGTGCCCTCGCATGCACATTCAAAGAGGGAGACCCTAGGTCTATAAAAGAGTGAGCCTTCTCACCCCCCAAAAAAAATAGAGCTGGAGCATTTGGAGCAATGGAGTACTGCCAAATTGTGCCCCCATTCCCCTTTGTGTTTCCTACATCCATAATTTCTCTTTTGGGAGAGAGGTTATTAGGTGAACACTAGGAACGCAATCTCGACACAAAACCCAAGCAATCGACACAATCCCACACCAAATTCATTGACACAACCCCCTAGGATGTTTTGGACCCATCCCAAGTGGATTGGTGTTAAAACCAAACCCCAAATGGCAGGCGTCCTGCCCCGGGGTGCCCCCCAAACTACTGTAGTCCTAATCGCCCCACCCCGAAGTGATTAGAAATCTATGAAAATTTCTCTACTATTATTTTTGCATTATGTTTTATTTGGTTTTATTATGCTTCTATTCAATTTTCATTGCATTCTGACCTTGTTGGCAATTTTGGGTACTTTGGGTACATTGCCTTTGCTCAAATGTATAAGTTGTCATTGATGTCAAAAGGCATTTTTGTGTTGATTTCAAAAGAGTGGAATATCTTGAGAAGCTTCATTATGTTAAAGGGTTTTTATTAAAACCATGGTGACAAGGCTAAAGGTTTTTCTTAAAACCATTTGGACTCATTAAGGGTTTTTATTAAAACCAAGCTTAACTTAATGCAAAGGTCCATGTGTATTATTAATAATTAAATTAACTCAAACCTTTGTCAAAGGTCCAAGTTTAATTTATTATTAATAAAATAATAATAATTATTATTTTAATTATTATTAAAGGGTCTTTCAACCCTTAAGCGAGGAGGAGCGCCGACGTCAAACAGTGAAGGAAAAATGGCTATTTAAGCGGGGATGATTCTCAAAAGTGAGCACCTCCGATTTGACATTGATAATCTACGATTTGTGGTTCTCTATATTTTTTTGATTTGTGCTTGGCATCTACGATTTGATTTTGCACCGTTTCGTTCGAATTACGCTTGGCATCTACGATTTGATTTTGCATCGTTTCGTTCAAATTACGCTTGGCATCTATGATTTGATTTTGCACCGTTTCGTTCGATCTGCGCTTGGCGTCTGTGACTTGCATTGCTCTACATCCTTCGAAAAGCGCTTGGTGTCTTTGTTTGAGCTCGCTCTGTGTTTTCGATCTCCGTCGACGTCTTTGAGATCATGCATGTTCTGTGTCATGGAGACTGTGCTTGGCAAACTCGGTTTTGAGCTTGGGCTGCATCCTTACCTTTTGGCTTGATGGCAGTGGTTTGTTTGCATGCGGTTTGTGGAAGACGTTTACGTTTTCCAGTTTCTTGGCGTCAAAGGAAGATAAAAGAGAGGGCAGCGGTTTGTTATTTCATTGGGCTCTTGTGACCCAATGGCGGTGGTGTTTAAGCGAAAGCGCTAGACGACAGAGGTGCCGAGTTCGATTCTCTTCATTGGGAATTTCCTTTTGGTCGCGGTGTGCAAAGAATGGTGGCTATAAATGCGTGGGAGGTATAAGGTTAAGGTATCATTTTTTTGTTTTGACATTGGTTTATTGTTGTTTAATGTTTATGTGGAGTAATAAGGTGTAAAGAGGTTTTACTTTGTATGTTATTGTACTTTGGTGTTTTTACTAAGTTGGAGAAATAAGGTGTTATATTTGGATCTTTATTATTGTGTATTATTGTATAGTTGCTAACTCTAATTGGTGGCAAATTGAGAGTTAGTGTTGTGACAGATTTTGAGTTCTCCTTCTTCATCAAAGTAAAGGTATGGGCAACTTCTTCCATGTATGTTGTTTATGGTATATTTTCTGAAATTGAGTTTGGAGTGAAAAGGTTGTCTACTGGGTATTGTTGGTGTAAATCTTATTTTCTGGATATTGAAGATTGTTTATGCATTAAAGTCATTGATGAATTTTTGGGTGAATGCATAATTCTGGTTGAGGAAGAAGAAGCATTTTTGCAATAGGGTTTATGTTAATAAGTCTTGCTACTTGCATTGAGATGATGAAACCCTAGTTGTTGGTGAAAAGAATATAAGCATCATAGTTATATGAGATATTGCATGGTTGGCAATTGTTGGGTTGTGTTTCATATTCTTGAGAAAAGCATACTACATCTATCTTATTCTTTTGAGATTGAGTTTGAGTTGAGATTGAGATTGGGAGTTAAGTATAGAACATATTGGGTCTCTAACAATTCTCTTTATGTTTCTATGAGATTTGAGATTGAGATTGGGAGTTAAGTATAGAACATATTGAGTCTCTAACAATTCTCTTTATGCTTCTATGAGGTTTATGAATCACATTGGGTCTCTAACAATTCTCTTTGTGAGTTCATGCTAAGCAAGTTTTTCTTGGTGAGCTTGCTGAGGTTTTGGACAGGTTCCAGTGGGGACTTGTGAGCAGGTTTTGGACAGGTTCTAGTGGGGACTTGTGAGCAGATTTGGACAGGTTTCGGTGGGGACTTGTGAGCAGATTTGGACAGGTCCTAGCAGAGGACTTGTGAGCTGAGATTGATAGTTCTATCAGAGAACTTGAGGACAGAGGTACATTGGTTCTATCAGAGAACCTTGAGGACAGATTTGGCAAGTCTTTGAGAAGGCTTGTGTGCAGAGGATTGATTTGTTCATAGAGTTGGACAGATCTGACGTGACAGAGGAAGACTTGTACTAGACCGATTGACTATGTTTGGTATAGGTAGCTGAGCTGCTGTGGACGTGATCATAGAAGGCAAAGGTCTCTTAGGCTAAGCATTGAGGATAGGAGGTCTTCGATGGAAAGGAGTTCCACGTGCTGGCAAGAGGTAGAGGCAGTTGATCTTCTAAGGGATCATTTCCAGAGCAGAGGGGAAGGTATCTCCTTTTAGAAGAGGTAGGGGAAGGTATCTCCTTTGAGCAGAGGCTCATAAATTTAGATCGTGGGAAGGTGTCTCCTTTGGGCCGAGGCTCATAAACATTGTAATTGGGAAGGTTTCCCAAAGAACTTTGAGATAACTTTTAGAGAAAAGTTTTGTGGACGTAGCCCAGGCTTTCTGGGTGAACCACGTTAAAATTGGTGTCACTTTGTGGATGATATTGTGCATTGTTTTGATATTGCTTTGGGTATATTGCTTTACTATTTTGAAGTATAAAGGAAAAAGTAAAAAGAGGTCTTATACTGTTCACCCCCCTCTCAAGTATAAGCTTGTGTTCTTCAATTGGTATCGGAGCGGGTGCCTTCGAAAAGTTTAACAGACTTGAAGGAAAAGCTAGTAAAGAACACAATGGATCATTCAAGTGGCAATGAAGCACCTATTCTTGATGGGTCAGATTTTGGTCTTTGGAGTGCAAGGATGAAGGTTCATCTAATGGCACTTGGGAATGAGGTTTGGGAAGTGATTGAAGATGAGTACACTATTCCTGAACTTGGTCCTAATACTAAAGAAGAAAGGCTCCTACATCACAGCAATTCAAAAGCAATGAATGCAATTCTGAAAGGCTTACAGAAAGCAGATCTCACCAAAGTGATTCATTGCAAGACAGCTAGTGAAATGTGGAATCAGTTGAAGGTGGTTCATACAGGTGATACAAATGTCAGAAAGGCCAAGTTGAGACACTTCAAAGGTATGTTTGAACAACTCAAGATGAATGATGATGAAAATATTAGTGACTACATGCTTCGTATGGATGAGGTTGTTAACTCCATGAAAGACTTAGGTCTTGAGCTTGCTGAAAATGATGTTTGTGATAAGATTTTAAGATCTCTTCCTAATAGATTTAGTGAAAATATTTTTGCTATTGAGGAAGCTAAAGATTTGGATAAGTTGAAAAAGGATGAGCTCCATAGTATACTTGCAGCATTTGAGTTGAGAACTCAAGTGAAAGTTGATGTCAAGAAGGAGGCAGCTTTCAAAGCTACCAAGAAATCCAAAGGTAAATAGCTTCAAGAGAGTGATGAGTCTTCTAGTGATGAAGAGGCATATTATAGCAAGAAAGGCAAGTTCTCTAGAAAGCACAAAAATATGAAAAACGTAAGATGTTTCAATTGTGGAAAGTTTGGTCATTATGCTACTGATCGTACTATTGCCAAGGATGAAAGTGATGAAGATAAACAGGATCTGTAAGAGCAAGGATTCTGAAAAGCACAAGCATCATAGGAAAAACAAAGATGAGCACAACAATCAAGGAAAGAGGTATTCTCACAAACACAAGAAGAGTTTCTACCTAGACAAAGCAAGTAAGTGTTCTAGTAGTGATAGTGAAAGTTCTTCAAGTGATAATGAAAATGAGATGTTGTTCATATCCGAAAAAGAGGAAGAACCAAAACATAGATTCATTATCATGAAATGTCTTAGATGTGGAAATTTTGGTCACCTTGAGGATGATTGCACAAATAATGATTTGGTTTCTAGTATGTATGAGGATGCTTCAAAAAACTATAAGGAAGATGCATGTATGGTTTTTGAAAAGGGTAGCACCTCTAGTGATAAGAAATCTGAAAAATGCTTTGATGATTCTAAAAGCAAACATATAGAGGAAGGTGAAGTAGATCTTAAAGGTGAACTTATTAGTGCTCTTAGTGCTTTGAAAAAGGAAAGAAAGAAGAATGCTAGACTCAAGGATAAGTTAGATGAATGTTGTATGGAGAGAGATGATCTTATTGAAAATCTTGATTTCTCTATAGCTAAGACACAAGAACTCAAGGATGAGTTAGAGTCTAAGGTTCTTGAGTATAGTGAGTTAGAACAGAAAATGGCTTCTTTGAAAGAGGAAACTAAAGGGTACAAGGATAAGCTTCACAGATTTCAAGATAGCTCCAAAAAGGTTAAGTCTCTCATCAAAGGTCAAAGAAAGACAACAGATAAAACAGGCCTTGGTTTTGTTAAACCTCACAAGGAACAAGTTGGAGAGTCTAGTAAGAGACTCCAAAAGGAAGAGAGTTCTGATGAGGAAAGTATTTCAGATCATGAGTCCTTGAATGATAGATGCACAAAAACAGAAAATAGAATTCAAAATGAGAAGAAAAAGTTTTCAGAGCCTAAGAGGTCAAATAAAGGGAAGTTTCAAGGTAGATGTTTTGCTTGTCACAGGTTTGGTCACACAACTTCACATTGCATGGCTCAAGTAAAGAAGGTAAATGACAGTTTCAGAGGTGGTAATTTCTTTCAAGGGTATTGCTACTCTTGTCAACAGTTTGGGCACAAGGCAATTTATTGCAAGGCAAATATCAGGAACAGGTTTGATCAAAATAGGTTTGGTCAGAATAGGTTTGGTCAGAACAGGTTTGGTCAGAACAGGTTTGGTCAGAATAGGTTTGGTCAAAATAGGTTTGGTCAGAACAGGTTTGGTCAAAATTGGTGGATTCAAAGAACAGGTATGCCTAAAAGAAATAACATTGTTACTTGTTATAAGTGCAACAATGAAGGTCACACAATCAGAAAGTGTAGAGCTGAAATTTTGGAATACAGGAATAGGAACAGTGGCATGATCAGGTCCAAGGATCAAGGCATGGATAAGAACAGGGATGAGAACAAGAACAAGAACAGTGACAGGAACAGGAATATGGACAAAGAATTCAAGAGAAGGCCCGACAAGGAAGTTATAGATGCCGATGATGATCAGTGCCTAATGGGAGTTTTACTCCCACCCCAAAATTAATCACCTCATCAGGAGGTGGGGGAGGGACTAAGCTAAGAGGCTAATTCTTAGTCCCGAGCCCCAAAGGTGGCCCTTTGCCATTGATGACAAAGGGGGAGAGATATGAGTAAGGGGGAGAGCTTCAAAGTGAAGAGGAAAGCTTCAAGTCGGGGGGAGCAAAACTTCAAAGGAAGATTCTCAGTTGTTAGCACAGCTTGGTTTCGGTTTTGGCTCTTGAGAAGTGTTTTCAGTAAAGGTTTGCCATCAATGACAAAGGGGGAGATTGTTGGCAATTTTGGGTACTTTGGGTACATTGCCTTTGCTCAAATGTATAAGTTGTCATTGATGTCAAAAGGCATTTTTGTGTTGATTTCAAAAGAGTGGAATATCTTGAGAAGCTTCATTATGTTAAAGGGTTTTTATTAAAACCATGGTGACAAGGCTAAAGGTTTTTCTTAAAACCATTTGGACTCATTAAGGGTTTTTATTAAAACCAAGCTTAACTTAATGCAAAGGTCCATGTGTATTATTAATAATTAAATTAACTCAAACCTTTGTCAAAGGTCCAAGTTTAATTTATTATTAATAAAATAATAATAATTATTATTTTAATTATTATTAAAGGGTCTTTCAACCCTTAAGCGAGGAGGAGTGCCGACGTCAAACAGTGAAGGAAAAATGGCTATTTAAGCGGGGATGATTCTCAAAAGTGAGCACCTCCGATTTGACATTGATAATCTACGATTTGTGGTTCTCTGTATTTTTTGATTTGCGCTTGGCATCTACGATTTTATTTTGCACCGTTTCGTTCGAATTACGCTTGGCATCTACGATTTGATTTTGCACCATTTCGTTTGAATTACGCTTGGCATATATGATTTGATTTTGCACCATTTCGTTCGATCTGCGCTTGGCATCTGTGACTTGCATTGCTCTACATCCTTCGAAAAGTGCTTGGTGTCTTCGTTTGAGCTCGCTCTGTGTTTTTGATCTCCGTCGACATCTTTGAGATCGTGCATGTTCTGCGTCGTGGAGACTATGCTTGGCAAACTCGGTTTTGAGCTTGGGCTGCATCCTTACCTTTTGGCTTGACGGCAGTGGTTTGTTTGCATGCGGTTTGTGGAAGACGTTTACGTTTTCTAGTTTCTTGGCATCAAAGGAAGATAAAAGAGAGGGCAGCGGTTTGTTATTTCGTTGGGCTCTTGTGACCCAATGGCGGTGGCGTTTAAGCGAAAGTGCTAGACGGCAGAGGTGCCGAGTTCGATTCTCTTCATTGGGAATTTCCTTTTGGTCGCGGTGTGCAAAGAATGGTGGCTGTAAATGCACGGGAGGTATAAGGTTAAGGTATCATTTTTTTGTTTTGACATTGGTTTATTGTTGTTTAATGTTTATGTGGAGTAATAAGGTGTAAAGAGGTTTTACTTTGTATGTTATTGTACTTTGGTGTTTTTACTAAGTTGGAGAAATAAGGTGTTATATTTGGATCTTTATTATTGTGTATTATTGTATAGTTGCTAACTCTAATTGGTGGCAAATTGAGAGTTAGTGTTGTGACAGATTTTGAGTTCTCCTTCTTCATCAAAGTAAAGGTATGGGCAACTTCTTCCATGTATGTTGTTTATGGTATATTTTCTGAAATTGAGTTTGGAGTGAAAAGGTTGTCTACTGGGTATTGTTGGTGTAAATCTTATTTTCTGGATATTGAAGATTGTTTATGCATTAAAGTCATTGATGAATTTTTGGGTGAATGCATAATTCTGGTTGAGGAAGAAGAAGCATTTTTGCAATAGGGTTTATGTTAATAAGTCTTGCTACTTGCATTGAGATGATGAAACCCTAGTTGTTGGTGAAAAGAATATAAGCATCATAGTTATATGAGATATTGCATGGTTGGCAATTGTTGGGTTGTGTTTCATATTCTTGAGAAAAGCATACTACATCTATCTTATTCTTTTGAGATTGAGTTTGAGTTGAGATTGAGTTGATATTGAGATTGGGAGTTAAGTATAGAACATATTGGGTCTCTAACAATTCTCTTTATGTTTCTATGAGATTTGAGATTGATATTGGGAGTTAAGTATAGAACATATTGAGTCTCTAACAATTCTCTTTATGCTTCTATGAGGTTTATGAATCACATTGGGTCTCTAACAATTCTCTTTGTGAGTTCATGCTAAGCAAGTTTTTCTTGGTGAGCTTGTTGAGGTTTTGGACAGGTTCCAGTGGGGACTTGTGAGCAGGTTTTGGACAGGTTCCGGTGGGGACTTGTGAGCAGATTTGGACAGGTTTCGATGGGGACTTGTGAGCAGATTTGGACAGGTCCTAGCAGAGGACTTGTGAGTTGAGATTGATAGTTCTATCAGAGAACTTGAGGACAGAGGTACATTGGTTCTATCAAAGAACCTGAAGGATAGATTTGGCAAGTCTTTGAGAAGGCTTGTGTGCAGAGGATTGATTTGTTCATAGAGTTGGACAGATCTGACAGATAGAGGAAGACTTGTACTAGACCGACTGATCGTGTTTGGTATAGGTAGCTGAGCTGCTATGGACGTGATCATAGAAGGCAGAGGTCTCTTAGGCTAAGCATTGAGGATAGGAGGTCTTCGGTGGAAAGGAGTTCCACGTGCTGGCAAGAGGTAGAGGCAGTTGATCTTCTGAGGGATCATTTCTAGAGTAGAGGGGAAGGTATCTCCTTTGAGTAGAGGCTCATAAATTCGTCGTTGGAAGGTATCTCCTTTGAGCAGAGGCTCATAAATTCAGATCAGGGAAGGTGTCTCCTTTGGGCCGAGGCTCATAAACATTGTAATTGGGAAGGTTTCCCAAAGAACTTTGAGATAACTTTTAGAGAAAAGTTTTGTGGACGTAGCCCAGGATTTTTGGGTGAACCACGTTAAAATTGGTGTCACTTTGTGGATGATATTGTGCATTGTTTTGATATTGCTTTGGGTATATTGCTTTACTATTTTGAAGTATAAAGGAAAAAGTAAAAAGAGGTCTTATATTGTTCACCCCCCCTCGTAGTATAAGCTTGTGTTCTTCAGACCTATTTTGATCGTGTTTTTATCATTTTACGCGTTTACTAACATACAAGGAGAAATTTTTAATATGGGAAAATATGGGTAGAATATGCCAAATATGACCTTTAGGATCATCCCAAAATGACCCTTTTAGCCTAACCCCAAGTTTTCAAGAGGTTTGGAGGCCTCTGGGCTGGACATTTGCAAGGTTGCTTTTGCATGTTTTATGACAGTCCTAATTATCCCACCCCAGAGCGATTAGAAATCTGTGCATGATTTCTAAAATGTTATTTTTGCAATGTGTCTCTGATGATTTTTTTATGCTTCTTTCAATGTTTGGGTTCATTATGACATGTTCTGACCATAATTTTGCTATTTTATGTATTCACTAGCCAAAGGCCCTAGGGATTGCATATTTTTCCCTCTATCCGCATATGCTATTAACTATTTGCTATTTATTTGAGCATAATATCTCACCAAAAGGAACACCAGAGGGAAAGCAAGGAACACATGAACACATAGATGCAATCAACGACAACATTTGGCCCACCCATTTCAAATGTGAGGCACGCGGGAGACACTAGAAGCGTATCATCCGTTGATGTAACAAACTGTATCAAATGTTCTGAGCCCTAAATGGGGGACGTATTGTAAAAAGATTTAAAATCAAAATTAATAAAAGAGGCCCTACTTTTTCTTTGTTTGCTTACATCTCATTTACATTTATGCATCATTTCCTTCTTGCATTGCTTTCTCGCATTTGTAGGACTTAGCATTATTTTATATCAATTTCGTTTGCACCATCTGGTCTGGCATGCCATCACCCTGCATTTAGATTTCAGTGGTGATCATGGTAGGACCTTGTCCCTTGCTATTAATATCAAGTTCTTTTTATCCAAATTTTGTGGTTTCTTTGCAGGTGTTACTCATTCGGGCACTAGACTGTTACTCGTGCCACCCTGTGACGAATACAAACTTGGAATTCATGCCACCTTGGGACAAATACAAATTCATATCACCTTGGGATGAATACAAATTCATCCCACACTAGGATTATTAGAGCTCTGTGCATTTTCTGAGTAGAAACTCAGAGGCATCTGGTTGGGACAGAGAAGAGGTAGGTTTTCTGGACATCCTCTGTGTTTTTTTATTTTTGTCTCTGCAATTTTTTTGTTTCTTTGCTTGTATAGGGAAGTTTGTTGCATGTTTTCTTTCTGTGTGCAAGTAAAAGGAACCACACACACCACACAATAATATTAACATCAAGGAGTTGGTCTTAAAACCCCAACGCTTGATCAAGACCAACAGTGGATTTCATCACCACCTTGGCTTAGATTTTTGCATACATAACCCTGATCGCTACTGTTGCTAGACATAAATCCTGATGAAAGCTGACCAAGTGTAGTGGGGGTGATTCCCAGTGCATGAGGATAAGTCTTATATGGTAGGTGTCAAAAATAGAGTGATTCCCCTTCCGTACCGCCTATGTTCCACGTACTGTTCTGCTCTCACGTACCAATAGTTTCTCTCACATAAGGGCGGGTATATTGAGAGGTTTGGTATAATGGCCTGGCAGTGGTATATTGAAGGGGTGACTATTTTTGAGATATAATAGCCCTCATCATGTATGAATAACAAAATTTTATTTACATGGTTTGCACAACAAAAACCAAAACACACTGAACCAGATTTAGGACACACATTTAATCTGTAAACGAGATAATCATTTTTTTGTTTGTGTTGTCCCTTTTGTTTGGTGTAGCATAAAAAATTATAAAGGAGATAAAAACATACATATCTTGTAGAGAACCACCACCATGGTGTATACCAGTAGCCAAGCCCAATCACAGGTAGAAGCTACAAAAAGTGTACAAGGAAGCACCAATCGCCTCCGCTATAGCCCCAAGGACTTGGTTATACCACCTTGGTAGCCTGATACACAACGTGGTCCACACTATGCCACTATAGAAAAGGACTATATATGCACCCCTTTGGGGGGTAATCCCATTCTACACAGACCATTTTATGAGGAGTACATACATGGGAAGGCTCCCTTAGATTCTCATTATGAGTGGCCACTGCACGATGAAGCACTAGAGTAGCATAGGGTTCACAAGGAGGGACCACATGATTATATCATTCCCCTTCTACCCCTCATTACTGTTAGAACTAATAGACCAAATCTAGAGTGCAAGGCTCTTTAGAAAGGGTGAGCCAACTCCACCCATCCCTTTCACATGTACGAAGGGGAGCAAGAGGAAAACCAGTACATTCCTCAAGAGCAATACACTGCATGGGAGCAATGCACCTCCGCACCTGCTAATTATCAAGATCACCTGTTGAGGCCAGAGCCTAAGGTAAATTTTGCTAACCTTGACAGAGGAAAGTGACCCATAGAGGTCTCAGATCACCATGACCAAGATAGACATGTAGGGGAGGCATCCAGGCCTCCTAAACATAGGACGGTGGAACAAATTGACTTGGCATTTGCCAAACATGCCACCTGCCAAGCGCAAATCATGCAGCTTAGGCAAGATCAACAATAGTTAGAGCAACTGTATCATCTTAATAAAGAGCACATTCGATGCCAGATAGATGAATTGCTCTAGAACACTATGCATGAGAGGATTCCAACCCCTTGCACATATAGGACAAAGATTTATGAGAGGTGCAACCCCTTGGTGCGATACAAGGCTCCATGACCTTATCAAGTGTTGCCTCAAAGACCTTCGAGACCTAAGCAGGAGGCCACCCCTAGAACCAATGATTGGTGCCATCTTCGGGATCCCATTCATGTTTATAGGTCACACCCAAACACTTCTCAGGAAGCCTATGAGGAATTTGAGCAAGAAGAAAAGCGAGCTGAAACACCCTACCAAGGCAGTGGGGGTGCTACCCGACTACCCCTCCATAGGCCTCAAGTTCCTCGCAATTCACAATGGGAACAAACCAAAGAAGAGGAAATAAAATCCTCTAATGCATACAAAGTATTGTTAGAATGCTTAGAGTCTGTTGAGACCAAGACTTCAGGGCCCTAAAAGCCCACCTTACGCCATCTCCGCAGTCACCCTGTGCATCATTCAGTTCTAGCACCCCAATATCCCAACCACTTCAAAATGCCTCAATTGGCAATTTTTATAGGGGATGAAGATGCCCAAGAGCACATCACAAGATTCATGATTCAATGATTTGGCATTCAGGACAATGATGCATTGCTTTTGAGAATGTTTATAACCACGTTCACAGGCCCTGCCTCGAATTGGTTTACCTAATTACTGAAGCATAGCATCAACAATCTAGACCAACTAGTGGATGCGTTCCTTGAATTTTTTACCTTCAACACCAAGAAGAAGGTATCCTTAAGTGACCTAGCTGGCCTTAAGTAGTATGATGATGAGACCATAGCCGCTTATGGGAATCGATGGAGGACATTGCTTTCAAAGCTACCCTACCTCCCTCCTATGGCTGACATGACTCAGATGTTTTCAAAGAGATGCATAAGGTCGATCTCCATGCTATTGTAGCTATAGCAATATGCCACCCGAAGCCCTGGTGCAAGCCAAGATAATTGAGGAGATCAAAACTCAAGACAGTGAGATTTCCAAGCCATGAAAGAAAGAGTGGACCAAAAATGCCAAAAATGGGCCCACGCAACCAAAACCCGTTGTGGTCAATCAAGTTGCCATAACTATACCGCTGCCTAGAAAAATGACACAAACTCCAAAGACTAATTATCAGGCAGTTCCTCTTGCTAACTATAAAAAGAAAAACCACAAACAAGAGCAAAATCAGTAGCATCGCCCTAAATGACAATTCACACAATTCATAGAGTCTAGAGACTCCTTGTTTGACCGCCTGTTTGTGGAAAACTTGATAAACTTGTCAAAAAATTGACCCATAGACCCCAACACACCAAAACCCAAGGGCTATAGGGAAGATTTATATTGTAGATTCCACCGACAGAAAGGACATGACATCTTCAGTTGTTGGAAATTCAAAAACTTGGTGCAAGACTTGATAGACAACAAAATGCTCATGGTGGATAATCCCGTAGCGTTGAGCAACCAATAGATGGACATCTTCAAAGACCACTTACCTACCCATGACATGCAGGAAAAGACTATATAGGTGAATGAGGTGACAAAAAACTACCCCATGCAAGGGTACGTAGGGATAATAAGCATCATGATGCGAAATAAAAGATACCCAAATGCGACTGCACCCGCTGCAGCTACAGGAAATGTTCCATCAACGTCACAACCTCCACAACACCATACGCAACCTCCCTCGCCTAGACCAGTGGCCATAATTTAGACTAAGCTTACTCAGAGTTTATGGACCACGTTGGCTAGGCTCTCCATCTATGAGCTCATCCAACAATCACCATCCCATTGGGAGGCTCTAATGGAGATACTCAAATCCATTGAGCTACAGCCCCAAGAACCCAATTCTTTCAACAAATTTGTGGGACATGTGATACAATGCACCGAACCAGTCATAACCTTCAGGGAAGATGAACTAAAATTGATGACTAGTGATATGGTGGATACACCCCTGCATGTCATCGCACGGGTCAACATGATTCCATTCAACAGGGTGTTGGTGGACATTGGCTCGTACAATAATATAATCACAACTACGGAATTAAAACACCTTAAGATGCCAGCATCCCACATTGTGGCATCCACTTACACTCTTTGGGCATTCAACGATGCGTTATGCTCGATGGTTGGCACAATTGTCCTGCCCATCCAAGTGGGACAAAAGACTATTCCTACATTGTGTCACATCCTTGAGGGTGATATGGCATACAATATCTTGCTAGGTTGGCCTTGGATCAAGGACATGAAGTGTGTCCCTTCGATAGCCCATTAGTGCCTCAAGTACACACATGAAGGGCAAGTACATGTAGTCCTAGTAGACTTAGAGCCCTTCAAGTTTTGTAATGCGGTACAACTAATGCCACAATCGACCCTCCCATCAACACATTTTGACTTTCAATTGAATTCATCCACTCAGGGTCGAATTCTGCCTACATCCTCGCTCTTGAGTCCCTCAAGTAACCAACCTAGCCCATATTTGTCGTCTATCCCTTCACCAACAATGCCATCTATGGTGGCCACACCGAAGGACAACAGGAAGAAGCCCTTGAGGAGGCACCACCATTAGTCTCAACCATCTCTACCAAGGAGGTGCCCAGTCGAATGGAATGCGAGACACTTGGTTCACCCAACATGGAGTGGACTCAGGGAGAACTCCCATTCCCTCCCCCTCAATTGCCGATAGTTACCATTGAAATGGCCAATACAAGACTAGGGGAGTACCTAGTGCATAACATAGTGGCAACACCCGCACTCGAATCCATGTAAGACATGGGGAGACCTCACCTCCTCATCGACACTATCTTCCATTTAGGTTACCTGCCAAATCAGATAAACTTTGTATATGGGGCCCTCAAGAACGTCCTGGAACCTGAACTACAAGAGGAAGAGGATGAAGAGCCATTTTCTGAGAATGTTGACTATTTTTCCAACCCAAACTTTGCCTTGAAATACCTTAACCAATGTAATTGGCATGGATATGGATTGGGTAGATATGAACAAGGAATGCGCGTTCTTTGTCAACCAAGATACCAAATGCCATATGATAAATCAGGAGTAGAGTTCAACCACCCTTTGCCCCTCAACATTTTTTTAGAAACCATGCAAGGCCTAGGGATAGGCAACAAGGATGGTTTGGCACAAGATCCATATGCCAATCCTAACACAACATATACATTGGGGGATTATCTCTCATTGTTAACAACAAACCTTGTTGACCTCAACAACTCCTTCCCTTCGATCGAGAAAGGGGAAAGTTCAAGAACTTACCTCCAAGAAGGATATGAGAAAAATCAAAGGAGCTCTTCATAATATGATTTGAACTATGAGGTAGCACCTTGGGACCCATGAGTCTGATAGCAATCACTCGCAGGTGACACCCATCGATGATTATTAGGAGGACTTCGTGGTCATGCTCTCCTTTAATGTTTCCATCAGACAATTTCCACCTCAAGAGAATCCAGCCCTCTCACAGAGAGTGGAACAACCCAGATGGGATAAAATCAATTTGCTCAAATAAAATGAACCTCCCATGCCAGCCATAAGGCCAAGTGATCATGAAACGCCTAGTGGGAGGCTATCCCAACAAGAAGAGCACACAGTTGTCGGAGCTAATGAAGGCCTATGGATCTCCAATAGTGACTATGAGGATGAGACTGAGATGGTATATATCAACCATATGAGGCAACAATAATACCTTGTAGACATCGAGGGTATGTTCGAATAGCTGAATATGAGACCAAGGAATAGGTGGCATTTAAATCAAGAACAATTAAACCAAGTGCTTCATCCACCACTTCGGGTATACAGAGAGCACCTCCCACCTAGAGATCCTATAGGGCCACCAGTGCTAAGGGCATACCCTGTACTTCTATCCACACATAGGGCCGATCCTTTTGTGCCAGTACCCATAAATCCAGATCTGGGATGCAAGGATCCCAAGGATGTCTGAGTCAACACCCGCATGGTAATGGAGACCAAATTCATTCCATCAACATGATCTCCATTGATTTAACCACCCCCATATATAACCCAGCCTATCCAACATGACCATTGTATCTAGACCAGATGCCATAGACTAGGATTATGTTGACTCACCACCATCCCCATCAGAGTACTGGCCTTGCGATGGGATGTTTCATTTCACCCCAGGATAGACACAGGATATCTTCCATGCTGAAGAGGAACCTGACATTCCCAACGTAGATATAAATTTAGCAAATAATATCCACCTGATCCCAACCCCACACCAATTGGAGGATGGGTCCCACATGTCAATTGAAGAAATGATTGACGTAGACATCGGTTCTAATTCAATAAATATGCATGTCATCAAGCTAGGGGTAAGTTTATCCCCCGAATAGCAAGCTGATTACATTGCCCTTCTCAAAGAGAAGAAGGAGGTTTTTGCATGGTCCTACAAAGACATTCTAGGGCTAGACCTATAACTAGTCATGCATAATTTAATGCTTGATCCAATAGTCAAGCCAGTCAAGCAAAAGCTATGTAAGATGCACCCAACAATGGCCTTTATGGTCAAAGACAAGCTACAAAAGTTGTTGGAAGCATAGTTTGTCATCTGTGTGGATTACCCACCATGGCTATCCAACATGGTACCCATAAAGAAGCCAGATGGGAGGATTCACATATGCACTAATTTTTGAGATCTAAACAAAGCAAGTCCCAAGGAAAATTTCCCCTTGCCTAGCATTGACGTAGTGGTAGACGCTACAACAGGCCATGAAATGCTTTCCCCCATGGATGGTTTCTCGGGATACAACCAGATTCGTATTAATCTTGATGATCAACTAAAAATTGCGTTCATGATGCCTTGAGGGACATTTTGTTATAAGGTCATGCCCTTTGGCCTTAAAAATGTTGGTGCCACCTACCAACGTGCTATGACATACATCTTCCACATTCACATGCATAAAACTTTGGAAGATTATATGGATGATTTGTTGGCCAAATCTATTTTGCACCAAAATGATCTTGATGACCTACGCAAGATCCTTGATCGCCTCATTGAACATAAAGTTATGTTAAACCCCAAGAAGTGCGTATTTGGTGTCACATCTAGAAAAATCTTGGGTTTCATAGTCTCAAAATGAGGCATGGAGGTAGATCCAAACAAAGTCAAGGCAATCCTTGGGTTTCAAGAGATAGCTAATCCATAAGCAGACATAGGTCTGTACAAAAGAAGGTCGCTAATGTGACAGACATATCACCACGCTAGGAGTTACCCAAGGCCAAGCAGGTTGGGCACAAACCCCCTGTTATGGGGCTTACTTCACAGTTTTTGAATAATTGAGAATTCCAGGGATTCAAGCTCATCAACCCTTCTTCTCTTTTCAAAGGGTAGGGAAAGGGATTTTATTGCTTTTGCTTTCTGCTTTCTTTTGCTTTTCTTTTGCTTCTTTTTCTTTTTGTATTTTTGCTTGATTTTGAGATAGTGCTTGAAATATTGCTGTAATGATATAAAATAATATTTTTCTTTTCTCTTTTTTTTTTTGAACTTTTATTTGCTAGGGATACTTGCTCGGATTAGTTGTAGAGCAAGGGATTTTTATTCTGGGTAGGGGTGAGCTTGTCCTTTTGCCAATTCTCAAAGATTCTAGACCATGTGCATGATAGGATAGCAGGGGAAACTTTTCACTCAAGAAATCACATCTACTATGTAGCAAAACATGGAAATTACAAATATAATCATTTTATTGTGAAAAGATGTTCTTGGTTTAAGTAAATAACAAGATCAATTTTCTATGCTCAAACTTTATTTAATTGAATTTTGTGGACTTTGATATAAGAGAGATTAGTAATCATGCCAGATAAAATCAAGATATTTTATTTTTGTGAGTGTGCAAGTGAGGGATTCCAAATAAATGCTAATTTATCAAAAATAATTTGAAACATATAACTGTAACATTGGTAAGAAAATATATATAAACATTTTTGAGAAGTTTTGAGAATACTGACTCTTTCTTTCTTCTTTATATTGTTTTGGTTTCGAAAGAGTCAAGCATATTGTTGTTTTTATATTTTTATCATTATTTTGATTTTTGGTTTTATTTTTGTTTTTGAGCAAAAAAAATTTAACAAGTGTCATAAATAAATGCAACAAATAGTGAATGTTTTTGATGTTTTTGGATTTATAAATTTGAAAGAAATACAATATAGTGATTTTGAACAAATATATACATGGATGAAATGACCAATTTTATGCATAGTAACGTTTAAGATGCAAAATATTCATGGGTTCTTTAAGTTCTTTACCATCTAAGGTAGATAATTTGTATGCTCCTGATTCAAATTTGGCAGTAATAATGTATGGTCCAAGCCAGTTGTGCTCAAATTTACCTTTAAGGTCATTAGTGGCATTAGTATTTTTTTGATTTTCTTTTAAAACAAGGTCATCGATCTCAAAGGATCGATGATGAACTTTCTTAGCATATGATCTTTTAAGCTTGTTTTGGTAAGCACGGAGATGCTCCAAAGCATTGATGCGTTTTTCATCTAGGAGTTCCAACTGACTGAGTCTGCTAGCTCAATATTCATCTCCTACTTCGGTATCTTGAAGTAGTAGAGCCAAAGAAGGAACTTCCAATTCAAATGGAAAAAATGCTTCAGCACCATAAACCAAAACAAATGGTGAAGTTCTCGTGGGGGTTCGAACACTAGTTCGATAGGCCCACAAGGCTGGGTATAATTGAATGTGCCAGTCACGTCCAGTTTTATTGACTAATCTTTTGAGAATTTTGATTAAGGTTTTGTTAGATGCTTCTGCTTGACCATTACCCTGAGGATAATAGGGAGTGGACCAGCGATGTTGAATCTTATATTTTTGGCATAATTTTTTAACATCTTTATTTTTGAAACAAGTTCCATTGTCGGAGATGATATTTGCAGGAATTTCGAACCTACAAATGATTTGATTAAAAATAAATTTAGAGACTTGTGTGCCAGTGCAGGAAGCTAAAGGCATAGCTTCAATCCACTTCGTGAAATACTCAGTGGCAGTTATGATGAACTTGTGTCCATCAGATGACACTGGATTGATTTTGCCAATAATGTCTAAACCCCATTTAGAAAAGGTCCAAGGAGATGAAATAGCCTGCAGCTCTTGTGCAGGCGCATGGACAAGGTCAGCATGTTTTTGGAACTTGTCACAATGGTGCACATACTCATGTGCATCCGTTTCCATGGTAGGCCAAAAGTATCCTATCCGAAGGAGCTTTTTAGCATTAACACTACCACTAAAGTGTCCTCCACAAGATCCATCGTGGGCTTCAATCAAGGCTGATTTAGACTCTTCTAAGTTTAAACATCTTAATAGGATACCTTCAAAATATCTCCTATATAAATTATTGCCAATTATTACAAATTGACTTGCTCGTCGACGTAATAACCGACACTAGTTTCTATTAGAATTGGCAGGGAAAGTCCCATTTTGGAGAAAATCAAATATGTCCGTATACCAAGGTTCAGGAGTAGTTTCATTGATTAGAAACACATCCAAAGGCTCTAAGCATGACTTATTGGAAGCGGGTTCTTGGAGTCGACGAATAATGATAGTGGCATATTCGTCATCTAACTCCAAGGGCAGGAGAGATGCAGCTGCAACCATAGCATCAGCTGCACGGTTGCTAGTTCGAGGAATAGCTTCCAAGGTAACTTGATCAAATAAAGACATTAATTGTAAAACATAGGCCTTATATGGGCACAGTTTATCATATCTGGTTTGATAAAATTCATTAATTTGGTTTATAACTAGTTGGGAATCACCAAAAACTAAAAGGTGTTTAATTTTTAGCGCTAGGGCAGCTCGTAATCCAAGGATTAGGGCTTCATACTCAGTAGTATTGTTGGTGCAAGAAAATGTCAATTTGAAGGACAGAGGAATAAGATGTTTTTGTGGGGATATTAAAATAATACCCGCACCAGCCCCACTCATGCATCGGGCTCCACCAAAGTATAAGGACCATTGTTCAATATGGTCTGCCTCTAATTGAAGGCATTCATTAGGAAATTCAATGATGAGGGGATGAGTAGATTCTAAGGGTGCAGTAGCTAATTGATCTGCTATGATTTGACCCTTAACATAATTCTATCCTATGAATGTGAGATCAAACTCGCTTAGAGCAAGAACCCACTTGGCTGTGCGACCCGATAAATAAGGTCGACTCATGAGATACCTTAAGGGATCGTATTTGGCAATGACATAAGTTTTCTGACTAAGCATATAGTGTCATAATTTTTGTGTAGCAAACACGACGGCTAGACATAGTTTTTCTAATGCTGTGTAGTGGGTTTCATAATTGATGAAGGTTCGGCTAATGTAATAATTAGCACGTTCTCACTTTTCATCATCAAGTTGAGCTAACATAGCGCCTAAGGCAGAATCTGAAGCTGAAATATATAGGAGAAATGGGCGATCAAGTTTAGGTGGTGAAAGCATAGGTGGATTAAGGAGGTATTGTTTGAGAAGTTCAAAAGCTTCTCTACATTTTGTGTCCCAATTAAAAGGGACATCCTTCTTAAGGAGTTTAAGAAAGGGGCCAGTTTTGTCCGCTAGCTTATCAATGAAGTGACGAATAGCTTGAAGCTTACCTTGTAAAATTCGTAACTCAGATATATTAGTAGGTGCGGGCATATCAGTGATGGCCGCAATCTTGAGAGGGTCGATTTCAATACCATGTAAATAAACTAAAACCCCTAATAGTTTACCGGATTTAACTCCGAATATACATTTTGTTGGATTTAATCGAATAAGATATTCTCGTAATCGATTAAAAACTTTTCTCAAATCATCTAAATGATTATCTTCAATAATAGAGTGAGCTATAATATCATCTACATAATCATGTAGGATATCATGCATCATATCATGAAAAATATAGGTCATAGCTCGTTGATAAGTTGCACCTGTGTTCTTTAAGCCAAATGGCATCACTTTCCAGCAAAAGGTACCCTAGGGGGTAATAAATGTTGTTTTAGCCTGGTCTTCAGGAGCTATCCTAATCTGATTATAACCGAAGAATCCATCCATTAAGGACATCATCCCACTCCCGGTAGTAAAGTCAATGATTTGATCCATGTTTGGAAGAGGAAAGTCATCTTTAGGGCATGCAACGTTAATATCTCTAAAATCTGTGCAAACCCTAACTTTGGTAGCTTCTTTCTTGGTGACTGGAACTACATTTGAGATCCATTCAGCATAATCAATAGCTTGTATAAATATAACATTCAGGAGTTTTTCTAACTCCCCTTTGACTAGTAGAGCCACTTTGGGATGCATTTTTCTAAGTTTTTGTTTAACAGGTTTAGCATCCGGATGGACCACTAGATGATGCATGACTATAGAAGGGTCTAGACTTGGCATATCTTCATATGTCCAAGCGAAGACATCTTCATACTCTTTAAGAAATGCAATGTATTGTTCTTGTTTTTCTTGACTTAATTCTGATCCAATATTGATTATGTGAGGATTGTCCTCAGTTCCAATATTAATTTTAATGATGTTTTCTACCTCCATGTGTAGATCTCTTTCAAAATTAGGTGGGGCGGGTGAAACACCCAATTCTTGTAATTCTTGTAAGGTTAATTTAGATAATTCATCTTGAGGATTAATGGCCTCAAGTTGGGCTATAGTTGGTATGGAACCATCAAAATAAAATTCATTGTGTAACATCTCTTCAACGGAGACATCATGGAAGATATCTCCTTCCAACTCTTCATCGGGGTCAGCAATCATTTCAGGGTAAGCTATGGATAGCATGTTGCATGAAAATGACTGATTTTTAAGAGGCAAATCAACATGCCTATCCAAATAATCTTGATAACACATGAGGTGATCATCATCCTCAAAAGGAAAGGGTTGACCCTTACTAGGAAATAGGCCCACACCATAGCGGGCAGGCCACGGTTCTACCTCGAAAGGTTCTTTCATGCCATTTTGGAAAGGTCCCAAGCCTTTCCCTTTATATCCCATTTTAAGCATCATGGGTTTAGCTTTAATATAATCATTGGTAAAATAACATCGAGTGTATCCCTCATGATGAGTTTTGATATTCCGAGGGATTCTTCCCCAGTCATATCCTTTATAAATGAAGGCACAACTCCCGACTTGGTAAGTACTTCCCATAGGTTGTGGGAGGCCCAAAGTACGAGGAGATGGCGGTAAATTATTCAAAAGAATTGAATCTTGCATGAAAGCATTTGTTTTTTTTGATATTAAGGTTGTGGATAAATCTGGTAAAAGTTCATCAGAAAGGGCATAAGATGTAGAAGGCTTATTACCTATATCTTGAGATGTGGAAGGTATGATTGATGTTTCTATAGGTTTTGAATTTATAGGGATAGAACATGAAGGATTGGTTGTAGATTTAAGATCTTTTTGAGGTTCTAAAATGATTTGTTTAGAGGGTTGTTGATCTATATAGGAGGATGAAATTAATGGAGGGGAAATAGGTGAAGTTATGGGTGTGTGTTTCACAGTTTTAGATGAAAAATAAGAACTAGGATGTGTGGATGACAGAGCAGGGAAAAATTGCACTCCAACGGGTTCTGCCAAAGCACACATATCAAAAGGTCTAGGGTCACCATGGATAGTGACCAACTAATTTTTAAACTCAAATTTAACACATTGGTGTAAGGTTGATGGGACCGCTCGCATGGCGTTGATCCAAGGGCGACCCAAAAGTATATTGTACGATGTTGGGCAATGTACAATAAACATGGTTGTTTCTAGGGTTCTAGGACCAACTTGCAATGGGAGGGTAATAACTCCACACGTTTCTTGTGTTTCGTCATTAAAATCTTTGATAATCATATCAGTTTTCTTCATTTCATCACTTCTAAAGCCAAATCATTGGTAGAAGTCAAAAGTGCAAATGTTTAGAGATGAGCCATTATCAATCAAGACTCGTTTGACAGCTACATCTCCAATTAGAGCAAGTAATGTATAAGGGATTATCCTTATGTAAACCGTGTTGTGGGATATCTTTATCCCGGAAGTCAATACAATCAATCTCTCGAGTGATGATAGTATTGGCCATAGCTTCGGGTTGAATGTTTTGAGGTACCATCATTTGGCTCAATGTAAGCATCAACTCATCCCTATGGGTGGGAGAGGATCTTAATAAATCTAAGAGGGAAATTCTGGCCGTAGTATTGGACAATTGCTCATTAATATTGTAAGGGGGTTTAGGTTGAACATTAGGAGCATGATTCCCTTTATTGGGGTTTTTCAAAATGAATGGAGCCGATCCATCATTCTGGTTTGGTTCTTGTTGGGAATTTTGAGCTTGTTGTCGGGTGACGACTCCAATGGTACCTACAATGTTATAATGAAGACGCTGAACTGGTCTCGGTTGAGCATTGATGGCTTGTTCATTGGAAAGGAATATATTAGAAGAAGGTCGAGTAGTGACTCTTCTAGGAAATGGTTCTTCTGGAACCATAGCATCTGTGACGGGTTGAATAGGATCTGATTCATTTTCAGAACTATTCGATTGGTTTGAAGTAATGTCTAGTTCACTTTCACTATCTGATTCTATATCACTAGAATTCGAAGTTTGAAAATTATGTAAGGGCCCGGTCGTAACCAAGGATAAGGTTGTGTCAAATATTTGAGGATCCTGAATAGGTAATTGTCCGCTAATGGTTCCTACATATCGAGTAGGAGGGGGAACATTATGATGTTCGATTTGATTGGCTACCTCTTTACCATGTCGTGGTAAAGGGTGTTGAAATATGTCTAGAGTTTGATTGGCATTTTGATTTTGATTTTGGGGAACGGTATTTTGAGTATTATTAGGAGGGTTTTGTTTAGGTTGGAAGGCTTGCACTTCCATTTCATTATTATCAATCAAATCTTGTATTTTATGTTTCAACCTTTTACAAGCGTTGGTAGAATGTCCAGGTCCTCTATGGAAATCACAGTGTAAGTCAACTCTATATCCGGGTATAGTTGGATCAGGTTCCCGGATAGCTGGTAATTGGATCAAACCTCTTTCGAGTAATTGAGGTAAAATAGTTGATAAGGGTTGGTTTAATCTAGTGAATTCTCGAGGAGGCTTGTCAGGAGGTTTCAATATGAATTTTTCTATTGTCTTTGTTGCATTGATATTAGCAATATTTTTGCTGTCAGTGACTCCGTCACCGATGACTTGTTTGTTTTTATATTGATTTTTGGATGTTTTCTCATCATCCTTCTTCCTAAGTTGGCCTCTCCTAATGAGGGCATCTTCTACTCTTCGAGCTAAATCTATAGCTTGATCGAAGGTAGTTAAGGTAGCAGTCGATAGCTCATAAGATATTTGTTCTTGTAAATTGTTGATAAAAATGTCCAACATTTCCCTATAAGGTAGCACAAAGTGCAGTTTTCCTGTTAATTGCCTCCATCTAGCTAAGAAATCGGCAAAACATTCATCTTTGTCTTGTTTTAAATTGTATAAATCTTTAATAGTTACATGCCTCTCGATGTAGGCACTAAATTGATGGACAAATGATTCCGCTGTTTCTTCGAAGTTTCTCAAAGAATGAGTGGGCAATTGATAGTACCACTCTAATGCCATTCCACCTAAACTTTTTGGGAACATTTTTAATAATAGCAAGTCATCATGCGATATGTCATGACATGCTATCCTAAACATGCGAAGATGCTCTATGGGATCTTCGGTTCCTTTATATAGAGGCAGGATGGGCATGGGAAAATGCTTAGGGTAAGGTTGAGCTACAACTATGGGATCCAAAGGTTGACTACATATCTCTCGATAATTATACGAGGGACGATAGGGATCTATCTGGTCCATACGCGAAGCTAACTGTTTCACCATGGCTTCCAGATTACTAGTTTTCCCCCCATATTGATTTGGTAGGGCATTGACATGGGTTTTATGGGCATAGGATGGAGGAACATGAAGATTAGATGCCATGTTACTATTGTGTAAAGTATTGGTAGGAAAAGTATTATGAAGGAATTTTGAAGTTGTATTATGATGTATTTCAGATTGTTGAAAATTTGTATTTGGCTTCGTTTTAGGTTTTTGTTTACTTGAAGCATATTGCTCAATAGTTTGGCGGAATAAAGTAGTGAAGGAAGGTTTCTTTTGTGTGGGAATGATTTTAGGTTGAATAACAGGTTCCTTAGGAGGTTGGATAGCCTCGTTGTTTTGACATGTTTTGAATCATAGTGACCATATCCGTATTGGATGGTCCAGCCTTATCACTTTCTTGATCAATGAAAGATAAGGGATTAATGCGCACATCATACATATGTTCCAAAGCTGCTCGAGTGTCACTAATTTGCCCTTTATCAATACGAATTGCCACATTAAGGTCATCAATGTTATCACTGAGAAATTTCTTGAAATGATCTATGTTGTCAAAAGCAATAGTTCCATTTGGAGCTATTCTAGGGGATGAGGATCCATCCTCTTTAACACTTCCTTCTTGTTCCTTATCTTCACCTAGGTCATGTTCTGGTTGAACTAGAGTTTTTCCTTCCGAAGTTGGATCTTCAGGAAGGACATTTGGGTTTCTAGTTGTATCTTGTAACCAATCTTCTTCTTCTCCTAAAGTTTCTTTACCATTCCTAAGTTTAGGCATGGTGCTAAATTTTGATTTCAGCAAATATATATATATATATATATATATATATATATATTTATATATATATATATGCAACAAATTAAGAGGTATATATTTACTATATACCTACTACAATATTTGAAATGAAATGTTTAAGTTTTTGCTATGTTTTTTTTAGTTTTTTAGTTTTTCTTTGTTTTTGAAATAATATTGTAAAGACAATCAACACAATAAATGCAAGAAATAAGACTGAAAGTAATAATCTAATTTTCTATAAATAATTTATAAATATCATTAATAGGCTCGAGTTGTTCAGGAGTCATGAAGTGTTCTTCTTCAAATTGAAAGTTTTCTTTTAAAAATTTGATGAAAAGAGCTATAGTGATATTATCTGTCTCAGATGTTGGTTGATAAAAGTAAAGCTCATGGCAATACTCTCGATATAGCATAGCTCGCGAAACTCTATTCCATATTTCCCTATCTGTAAGAACAACCTCTTGGTCTTCTACACAACCTAGGAACTGGTGCACAATGGCTGCGTTCTCGAGGTATTCCTCGAAGGTGAACAATTTTGAAGATACTAGAGCTCTCCTATAGGCTAACCATCTATGGCAGGCTCTCTGAAGTTCATGATAAAAAACTAGTTGATGAGGATCCAGGATTCTATCTAGGACTAGCCTCTTGATTTGCTTAAGTTGTGTGGACCTAGATGAGATGAGACTAAGTCTTCTATCAAGTTCGTTCCACAGGAATTGATTTCTACTTGTTTCAGGCACATTAAGCATAGAATTGATTTCTATGGCTGCCAATTGGTTTTCTACATTTATAGTAACTGCTAATATTTTCTTAGGAGCTACCATCTAAACATGATTTTAAACTTTAAATGTTTTAAAATGCATCTATGTTTTAGTTGTTCTATTTTTTTTTTTGTTTTTGTTTTTGTTTTTGTTTTCAAAAGGTTATGATGCATTCACGTCGGGTTCACCAAAATGTATCGCTCCAAATTTTTCACACCCTTACCTTCAGGCTATAGGATCCGTGCCCGGAAGGAGGATGGGAAAAGGATGGTGCGGTACCTCGAACTGAGAGGACTTTGCGAAGGTCCCGCCTCTCAAGGGAGGTGTATTTTGATGATTTTTCGATGGATGGTGGGTTCACCAGGAAACATTTAATGGCAGTTTCCATGCCTAGGTTTGGAATGTGTTTTGATGTGTTCGTTTTTAACCTTAAGCATTCATATCCTAGGTTTGGCCAAATGAATCTAAATTAATCTAAATGAAAGTGCAGATTTAATGAATACAGAAAATAGATTTAAAGATAGAAAATAGAGAAATTACTGAACATTAAAAGCAGAATACCTGATCCGGATGTCTGATGAAGATTCTGGTGTTTGAAGCAGTCAGGATCGTCTAGAATTCAATAGAATCATCTAAGATCAGACAAGATCATCTGAGATCTAACGAATTCGTTAGAGACCTACAAACAGAAAAACAGATGCAAAATACAAAGAATACAACAATGATAACAGAGGAAAATGACATAAAATAATAGCAGTGTTATCAAACTGAAACTTAGGCACAAAAATAGAAATAAATCATGCTAATTAGATGATAATTAGGATTTAATTATGCACTTAATCTAAATGGGTGAACTCCAAATGCAAAATAGTATAAAATACTGAATAAACTATCTAATTTGTATAAGAAAACAACAGAGAAAAGGTTGAGAAATGCAAACTTCAGGCACTGATTGCCTCAATGTGGACTGCAGTCGAGATCATCTCGCATCAGTATGAAATCATCTTTGATTCGACAGGATCACCTCCGATCTGAACAGGTTCGTCGACGATGATGTATGCTTGCTCCGACTGAAAAACAAGATGAGACCTGCAACAAAATTGATATAGAACCAATGCAAAATAGAATTTGAGGTGTTTTAACGTGTATACAGTCATTTTACAGGGAATTTCAGCCAGGGTTTGGGAAGGGAAGGTCCTAGGGACTAAATAGGCTTAGGGGAGTAGTTAGGAGGTTGGAGATCATCCCTATTTGGGAGATCTCCAATGGGGGAGGGTCTCTAATGATGCAGACATGCTTCTACCCGGATTAGAGGCCCGTTGGAACAGAAGCTAATTTTGCAAAATTAGTTTTGCGACAAGATCATCTGGACGTCCTAGCCCAGATGAAATCATCAGATCTGGGGTGATATCGTCTGATCGACGACGATATCATCAAACGGTCAAAACAACCTCTAAAAATGGTGCGAAAAAGGGGGAAACGGATTACCCAATGGTTAACGGGCGGTTTGGGAGGTTAAAATTTGAATTTAAATTATTTACTAAGGTGAATGTAATTATTATAATTTTACTGCACCAATTTTAGGGTGCTACAAGATGCTTCCCCCAACCACCATCAGGTAGCTAAGAATCTTGTAAGGTAATGTCATGTCGATCAAGCACTTCATAGCGCAGTTATATGACAAGTTTCGACCCATGAATAAATTATTGCATAATGGGGTAGCATTTCATTGGGATGACGAGTGCCAGTCTGCCTTCAATGACATCAAATAGTACTTGGCTTCATCGCCAGTATTGGAACCACCTAGACTAGGAGTGTCATTCTATTTATACATCTCAACTACTAAGGTGGCATTGGGCACCATGCTAGCCCAAAAAAATGAATTACATAAATAATAGGCTAATTATTATCTTAGCCGCACCCTGGTCAGTTATGAACTTAACTATGCATACATTGAGAAGTTATGCTTGGTGGTGGTATTTTCCACCAAAAAGCTATGCCATTACATGCTGAGAAATACAACATATGTTGTGTCTAAAGAGAATCCATTATGGTACATGATGAGTCGTACTTATCATAGTAGTCGCACAACAAAATGGATCATGTTGTTGATGAAGTTTGAAATCGAATTCATTGGACAAAATTCCATCAAATATCAAGTCATCGTCGATCAACTAGTAGAGGCTCCTCTAGAAGATGATCAAACTCTGACCGTAGAGCTACCCGATGATGGGGTTTTCCATGTCTCAGAATTGCCAGATCCTAAAGAGCCTGAGTCACCAACTGACATAACCTTATTCTTTGATGGTTCTAAATGTGAGCAAGGGGGTGGCACGGAAATCATATTTTTCACATTGCAAGGGGCTCCAATGCATTTATCATTTAAACTTTATTTCCTATGCACCAATAACAATGCTGAATATGAAGCCTTGCTCATAGGTCTTCAGAAAACCATCACCATGAACATCAAATGCTTGAATATCTTTGGTGATTCATTTTTAATTGTCAACCAAGTGAAAGGGGTATTCCAATGCAAATGCCTAGTTTTGCAGGCCTACAAAGCCCTTGTGGACAAATTCCTGGCAAAGCTTGAATGGTACGACATCGAGGCACTCCCTCGATCATCGAATCATTTTGTGAACACTATGGCCTCCTTGGGGTCACTAATCCCGCAAGACCCTTCTGGTGAGATGACAACCATTCAAGTCAAAACATTATCACAATACGTGATGGTGCGTGCAAGCTCTGACATAATGCTAGGAATCCACCTGATCCAGATTGAACCATCTCAGGATAGGTTCTCTCAAATACATGATAGTCTGAATCACACCAACTAGGGGTCTTTGTTCTCCCCAACCCCTCTTAATAGCAACACAACGCTATTTCTACAAGTTCTTTCTCGCTCAAATTTTTCTATGGATGAACTTCAAGAGGGATTAGTCATTCATACCATCAATGTTTTTGATCAGTAGGATTGGTACACACCCATAAGAGACTATCTCAAGTTAGGTAGCCTCCCACCTGGATTATTGCATGCCACAAAAAGATAATTCAGATAGGAAGCAGCAAAACATGTGTTGTTAGGAGACATTTTGTACCATCGAAGCTACAAAGGGATCCTCCTCCATTGCTTGGACCAACAGGAGTCCACTTGGGTGATCACCCAAGCGCACGATGGTACGTACGATGGCCACTTTAGCGGTATGGCCATCACCAAGCGCATTATTTGCATAGGCTATTATTGGCCATATTTAGAGCGAGATTGTTACACATATGTACAAAAGTGCATGATTTGTCAACACCATGCTAAGTTGACACATGTACCTTCTCAGGCCTTGCAGCCGATCCAATCAGCTTGGTCATTTTCATAGTGGGGCCTAGATCTCATCAGAAAGATCTCCCCTGCATCGTCAGGTTGTCATATGTTCATCATAATAGCCACAGAGTACTTCACCAAGTGGGTGGAAGCAATTCTTCTTACCTCTACGATTGGGCTCCGCATTACGGATTTTATTTTACATAACATCATATGTCATTTTGGTATTCCATAAAAGATCATCTCAGATAATGGGATGTCATTTAAGAATAAATATGTGCATACTTTGACAACAAAGTACAAAATTTAGCACATTTTTTTGACACCCTATTATCCACAGGAAAATGGGAAAGCAGAGGTGTCAAACAAAATGCTAGTCGCCATCCTTAAAAAGATGGTCACAGATAATCATAAGGATTGGCACATCCAAATACCACTTACCCTGTGAGCTTATCGCACTAGCATTCGGATGCCCACTGGGGCCACTCCATTTTTGTTGGTGTATGGCTCCGAGGCAGTCATGCCTCTCGATTTGGAAATACCTTCCCTATGCATATCAATGCAAGAGTTTATTGATGATGACACCATGCAGTAGGCCCAGTTATACCAGCTTACGTTGCTCGATGAACAATGCATCAATGCTCTCAAGAATTTACGTATCTATCAAGAGTGACTTAAGAAAGCATATAACATGAAAGTTCACTTGAGAGACTTTTAGGTTGGTGACCTGGTCTTAAAAGAGAACCAACAAAATTCTAACTTGTCACCCCATTTAAGGGACAAGTTTGTGGTAAATTTGTTAGGTCCTTATGTAATCGATAGTCGAATAGGACTTGGAACATATCGGCTCACCTCTCTTGAAGGAATCAAGGAACTAGAACCCTTGAACATCAGTCATTTGAGGCCATTCCACATTTAGAGAGCCATCGCCCACCCAAAAAGCTCCAAGGGTTCCCATAATTGCTTGGTCAACCTAAAATGCCCCAAAGGTATCTATCACCCCTTTGGTCAAACCAAAAGCCCCAAGGATTCCCGTAATCGCTTGGTCAACCTAAAATGCCCCAAATGTATCTATAATCCCTTTGGTCAAACCAAAAGCTCCAAGGGTTCCCATAATCTCTTGGTCAACCTAAAATGCCCCAAAGGTATCTTTCACCCCTTTGGTCAAACAAAAAGCCCCAAGGGTTTCTGCAATCGGTTGGTCACCTAAAAAGCCCCAAGGGTTCCCACAATCACCTGGTCAATCTAAAAAGCCCCAAGGATTCCCGTAATCGCTTGGTCACCTAAAAAGCCCCAAGGATTCCCACAATCGCTTAGTCACCTAAAAATCCCCAAGGATTCCCATAATTGCTTGGTCACCTAAAATTCCCCAAAGGTATCCATAATCCCTTTGGTCAAACCAAAATCCCCAAGGATTTCAGCAATCACTTGGTCAACCCCAAAAATGCCTCAAAGGTATCCATAATTCATTTGGTCAAACCCAAAGCTCCAAGGGTTCCCACAATCACTTGGTCAATCTAAAAAGCCCCAAGGATTCCCACAATCACTTGGTCACCTAAAAATCTCCAAGGATTCCCACAATCACTTGGTCACATAAAATGCCCCAAAGGTATCCATAATCTCTTTGGTCAAACCAAAAGCCCCAAGGATTCTAGCAATCGCTTGGTCAACCCCAAAAATGCCCCAAAGGTATCCATAATCCCTTTGGTCAAACCCAAAGCTCCAAGGGTTCCCATAATCGTTTGGTCAACCTAAAACTCCCCAAAGGTATCCATAAACCCTTTGGTTAAACCAAAAGCTCCAAGGGTTCCCACAATCGCTTGGTCAAAAACGAATATTCACAAAAAAACAAAAGATAATCAAAAATAACAAAAAAATGCATCTCACTTTCATGCATATTATTAACAATCAAAACACAAAAAATAAATGAAAACTGCATTAGGCATCGCATACATACATTGCATATTTTCTGGTCATACTTGTCAAAAGCACCATAGACTGTAATTGCTCGACAATTCCATCATTTTCCAAATTCAATCCATTTTGTAAAAAGATCCATCAAAAATAATGCCCTTTGCATTTTTGCCATATCATAGTCAGTTGTTTGCTAATGTCTTTAGGGTTTTTTGTCATTCAGCCATCTTTAGATTTCTAGTCAAATGTTGTACAATGTCAAACCAATTTTTACAAGGTAGAGTTTTACTTGGATGACGCCTTGTTACATCACGTCCCAACACAAGCTTAAAACACATAAAAATTCCTAAGTTGTGTGAACGCAAGAGAAACCTACAAAGTAGTCTAGGATACCATATGTGAAACATTATCCTACTCATCCCCTTGTGTGAATGGTTCAAGAATACTGAGAGTTGACAAAAGTACAAGCTCTTCCCTATCCAATTCCCCATAATAAATAGTGGTTTTCACCACTATAAAAATTCCCCAAAACACCTTTGATCCCCAAAATCATAAGGATTCATACTACACGCCCCTGACAAGGATGGGTAGTCATCCCCAAGGCCTAAAATATCAATGCCATTTCAAATCAAAATTCCCAACCACCATTAAACCCCAAATTCATAAGGATTCATACTACACACCCCTGACAAGGATGGGTAGTCATCCCCAAGGTCTAAAATATCAATGCCATTCCAAAGAAAAATTACCAACCACCTTTGATTCCCAAAGTCATAAGGATTTGTACTACACATCCCTGACCAAGATGGGTAGTCATCCCCAAGGCCAAAGGGATCAATGCCATTCACAAGCCAAAAACCCATGCGCTCAACTTTGAAATAATAATAATAGTGGTTATCACCACTACTCAAACCCCTTGCTCAAGAAAAAAAATAGAAGAGAAAAATAAACAGTGATTTTCATCACTATGTATGAAAGCAAGTATCCCAAAAAGTTGAGCAACCGAAAGACGCCTGAGATTGAATCCCTAAAATTCTTAGCATTTGAAAAACCATTTAGGTGATCCTCATTATAGGTTTGGTGGATAGCCTACCTAGCAATAGCGGTATCCTAAACGCATGACGATATGTCTATCACATTAGCTTTGCATGTGTGTAGACCAATGTTTGCATGTGGATGATCTAGCTTATGGTATTCTAGATTGCCCTGTAGATTAATCTTACTAAATACAACACAGGAGTTAGTGGAGCTAATTAGGTGATCCTCAGTACAGGTTTGGTGGACAACCTACCTGGCACTGGCAATATCCTTATGAATACCACATAAACAAACTCAATCGCACACACAAGGATGTGAAATAACTTGGTCAAACTCAATTCTAATTCGTACCTTGTTTGAAAGTCTTGTAAGATAATGTACAGTCTTGATTAGTCAATTAAAGAAGCTGAGTCTTAGAAAAACCTTAACTACATTTTTAAAAATTGTCATACATTTCATTATCACCATCAGAAATAACAAAACAAAAATTACAAATACAAAGTCATCTCACAAAGCAATCACATAGTACAAAAATCCAGTAAATCCTGTACAGTCTATGGTGCCACCACCTACATACCAACAAATCATTCCATCCATTCCATATGCATACATCCATATCATATAGCTAACATCATCTGCAGTCATAACAACATATGCATACATAAACATAAATAAATGTGCATAATAATAACAATAAACCATAACAAAGTAAATAATCCAAAAATAGATTCATGTATATATCGAGTCAAAATGCCCTTAGGCTACAATAAGACGGTCCTCTAACCTCACAAAAATATAAAAACTCAAAATCCCCAAAGCCTAGGGAATCGACCACCATGATCACATAGGATCGATGCAACTGTAACTACCCCTAGTGGTGTGGGTCATATGGGACCTCTCAGGGTGGCTGCTGCTAGCCCTCACATCATGCCCACTAACGCTACCCTCACCCACCCACCTGCGATGAGAGGATGCAGACTACTTAGTCTCACTACATCTCCTATGATGCGATGATCCACCTCTAGTGAGCTCAGGTAACTACCCATCGAGGCAGATAATATTAGCCTCCAACTCCACCCGAAACTGACCCCACTCCACATATCACTGATGGTACATAGCCAATGCGTCATCCTGCTATGCCAACTAAGCCCGTAGGAAATCCCTCTTTACATTGTGCTCCTCATATCATCTTCGTAGTAGGTCCTCTAATCATGCTATCTTCGCATAAAACCTAGCCTCCATATCCCTTGGGACTGCCTGAGGCATGGGCATCTTCAGGATGGCATGCTGCCCTGACACCCACCACTCTAGGACATCCTATGTATTCGACTACTTCAAAACCCCTAAATCATCCACAATCAAGTCATCCACCTCCACCATATCTACATCATTGAGTGAAGCCCCCCAACCCTCCACCAATGCCTCTGCACCCCCACTGCCTGTTGCTACCGCATTCGAACCTCCTAGAGGCCCCTCACCTCGCCATCGCAACATCATCCACCACTGGTCATACTCTATAATAATCTTGACATTTTCCACATTAGGGACATCAATCACTACATTAGACTCCTTACCTAGTGGCTCAATAATCAACCAGGCTAGAGTCCTATCGTCGCCCTGATGTCAATAGATCAAGGGCTCCCCAGGTAATCACTGGTGCACCCCAAACTGTCGAGTCACTTGGACGTATGGGAAATACTCCTGCTCTATTCCATGTTGCCCGATCAACCATCTCCCCCTATGCACCTATCAAAGCCACTCTCCAACCTTAGGCCAGGCTAGACAGTCCTGATATGGCTGCCAGAAAACCTCCCCGAGAACTAGACACGAGAAGGCATCAGTATAGTGCCCTATGACACTTGCCCACAATTGAATCTACCCATGCTCCTCTGACCTCCACCATAGAGTAGCATAACCAATCTCCCTATCCACCATCTCACCCTGAGTGGTCCAAGGCAACCCTTGTGATTGCTCCATAGCTATGTGTTACCACCCCTAGCACTATAAAAGATAGCTGCACCCGATCCCCTTTCACCTCCGATAGTGGACCTTGTACAACTTGTCATAAAGTTGTGTCAATAGTGTCTGCCCCCACCTCATAATAAGTGGCACTGATGTTGGGCACTCCACAAGTCTGAACACCACCTCAAGTAGATTCCAAGGGAACCTCACACCTGAGGAGTCGGAAAGCAGCATATTAGATATGAGGGTCATCATCAGAGCATGCCTCACCCCCAATACACCCTTCTTAAACCACCACCACACCAGAATCTCACCAATTAGGAAATCCACCCCTGCCCTCTCCATAGCCCTATCCACCCCTATCTCCACTGCCTGCCCAAAGCACCATGTCATCACCACTACCCATTGATCATGGGGAGTCATCCGAATGGGAAATCTGTCTATCAAAATATATAGAATCTAATACACATTTTCCAAAGTAATTGTCATCTCCCATGTTGGGAGATGAAAGGTGTTGGTGCGGGCATCCCACAAATTGATCAAGGCAGTCAGATATGCCTGATCCCCCATGATAGACTCCAACTGCATCACCTACTTGATCCCAAGGGCATAAAGCCACTCCCAATATGCAACTATCAGTGCCTCTCAGGCATCAGAGAACATAGTCGGCTAGTGGTGCCGACTCCTAACAACTTGCAAAACATAAACACAATAAAACAAATTAGGGTTTCAACCTTAATTTAACCAAAAAAATTCAAATAAACTGTATAGACGAAAACAAAGTACAATAAAAACAAAGGTATAGAAAAACTGTATAACAACAGTACAGATCGATCAAATAAACTATACAGACAAAAAACAAAGTATAGGAAAAACAAAGGTACAAAAAAATTGTATAGCAACAATACAGATCAATCAAATAAACTGAATTGGCTGGAAATTTTTTGAGACCTATCTGGTGGGCTCTGCGGGGATGGCAGCAGTTTCTGGAGGAGGTATGAACAACTGGAGGAATGTAGTGATGGCATTAGGTCCATCACAGAGCATGCATGCTAGGGCTAGTATTTATTTTTAAAATGATTGGAAGGAACAAGATTTCCCATTGCATGCCAGGAATTGCTTGTTAAAGAACAATGGATGTTTGGAACGATGTGAATCCAGGCCGGTTCTAGTGGTTCAACCAGACTCGATGGCAGAAGATGTGGAGTATTTAACCAAACATGCACTTATTGGTAAATTTATGGGCATCCAAATTTCTCTTCCCTTTGTGGAGGCTTGGGTTAGGAAGACTTGGAACCCTGAAGGTGATGTGGAGGTGATGCTTGAGTGCAAACAACTATTTTATGGTGGTTTTTTCTTGTCTTGCGGATCGTAACAAAGCATTTGAAGGAGGTCCCTATTTTTGTAACCAAGCGGGACTCTTTCTTAAACCCTGGCATGTGGGTTTCAACCCATCAGAGGAGCGACCGTCATGGGTTTCGGTATGGGTTTGGCTTCCGTGGCTTCCATTGGAATTTTGGAGAAATGACATCTTGCATATGATTGCCCTTCTACTTGGGAAGCCGGTTGGGCCATCATGACAAACGTTGGATAAAAAGGTAATCTCTGTTGCTCGTATCTGTGTTGAAATTGATTTAAACAATCCTATTCTAGATTCTATTGAAATACAGTTCGGATCAACCAAATGGGTTCAAAAACTTGACTATGAAGCTCTTCCATTTCGTTGTTGGATTTGCCATGAATATGGCCACTTACAAAGAAAATGCCCTAAGTTTGTCCTCCTCGTGGCTTCAAATCCTAGGCCCTCTCGAGCTGTACAAAATATGGATAAAGGAAAAGCCTCGATAAAGGAGGGGGATCAGGATAAGGAAGGCTTTGTTACGGTAAAACCTCGAAACAAAGGAAGAAAGGCAAAAAGAGACATTAAAGATAACCAGCCAGATGCTCAACTCAACCATTTTGAAATTCTAGAGAATCTTGATCAATGCATGGAGATACCTGAAAGATCGCTACCTGTTATAGATATAACATGACCAAAGCAGTTGTCTCTTCATGAGGTGGAACCAAGGGAACTAGATATAGGGGGTTTAAATGAAGAACAAAGGGCTTTGGTTTCGAGTATAGGTGATATGGTTGGCCTTAGCCCTAAAAGTGAAGTTATATTAGAAAATGGCACAGATTTAGATATGCCCTCTCCTACCCAGGCACTGATGCAGTCATCCATGGACTGTAAAACTCCTACGGTGCTGGGATTGCAGCATAAAATAATTAAAAAAAATGCTTCAGATAAGAATATGAAGGTGGGTCGGAAGAAAGACCAGGATAAAATTAAGTTAATGGGGGAGACTTTGGTAGAGTCAGGTTTGGTGAGAACATTGGACTCCCATTTTTATAACCCCAAAAAATGATTATACTTTCATGGAATGTAAGGGGGTTGAACAACATCCCCAGACAAAAAGTTGTTCGTGATTTGATTCATGTTCATTCTTCGAATGTGGTTTTTATTCAGGAGACTAAATTAGCTATTGATAGTTTGTTCAATATTGCTCCCAAGTTGTGGAGAAAGGGGCAATGTCAGTGTATTGGTGCATGTGGATATGCTGGTGGCCTTGCTTGTTTATGGGATCCAGTTAAGATCTCTCCTCTTACCTGGATTTCCAACAGGTGGTCTATTTCGATGATCGGGCATGATAATGAATCTGGTGAGACCATCCTACTTACAAACGTGTATGCTCCTATTGATTACAATGGTAAAGTGAATTTATGGGAGCACATTGGCTTTATGAGAAGTCTGGCTCCCCTGTACCCATGGATTTTTGTTGGAGACTTCAATTCTATCACTTGTCTGGAGGAAAAACGTCGTGGGATTGATCGTCTTGAGCCTTTTTCTTCTGTCTTCAATGCTCATATCCGGGCCTTGAACTTGGTTGACATCAATCCGGATAATGGGATATTTACCTGGCATAATAGAAGATGTGGGGAATATTCCATTTCAGAGATACTGGATAGGTTTTTGATCTCTAGTTTTTGGATTAGCAATAATAGAAGTGCTAGTTCTGTGATTCTGGAGGGTAGAGGATCTGATCATTGGCCTATCAAACTCTCTGCTCTAGAGTTAGGGCTAAAAAATAATCCCTCATTTAAGTTTCAACTTATGTGGCTGCGAGATCCTAAGCTTCATGATTTCATGTGAGGCTGGTGGACTAATGGCAAACCTCCTCATGGCACCGCTATGTACTCCTTTATGAAGCGGCTTCAATTTGTTAAGCATAAATTGAAGAGATGGAATAGACTAAATTTTGGGAGCCTTTCCTTAGCTAAGCTGGCAACTCTTAGGAGGGTGGAAGAAGCCTCAAGGAAGATTAGAGATCAGGGACTCACAAAGGAACTTCTTGTTGAGGAATCTAAGGCTGTAAAAGACCTTGCTGAATGGGAACTGAGGGAAGAAATTTTTTGGAAACAAAAATCTCGAGTAGATTGGCTTCAGGAAGGGGATAGGAACACATCCTTCTTTTATAACTCTGTTAAGGCTCGTCATAATGGTAACCTGATTACCTCTCTTGTTAATTCTCAGGGTGCCCTGCTTTCTTCTTTCAAGGATATTTCAGAAGAGACTAAGAGGTATTTTTCCTCTCTCTTCAAGGAGGATGCCCTCTCAGATGATGAGGAAGAAAAACTTATTCTAAACTGTATTCCCTCGATTATTTCTAGAGAGATGAATGAGCACTTGATGGATCCAATTTCCCTTGAGAAGCTGAAAAGTGTTGTATTCAAGATGAAAAAGGGGAAAGCCCCAGGTCCGGATGGATTCCCAATTGAGTTTTATCAAGAGTTTTGGGAGTTAATCAAATTTGACCTTTTGGAAGTGGTCTATGAGTCCCAAAAGAACAAACAAATGCTAAGGGCCCTAAATGCTACCTTTGTGGTGCTTATTCCCAAGAAAGAGGGAGCGAATTCCCTGGATATGTTCAGGCCTATTGCTCTCTGTAATGTTGTATATAAGATCATCACAAAAATTATTGCTGAGAGGCTGAAGATATGGTTGAGCAAAATTATCTCTGAGGAGCAAGGTGGGTTTGTTGCTGGCCGACAAATCATGGATGGGGTTGTTATTGCTACAGAAGCTATTCACTCAATGAAAACTTCTAAGGAGAAAACTATGTTCATTAAGTTGGACATGGCAAAAGCCTATGACAGAGTTAGATGGTCCTTTCTTCAAAAAGTTCTTACTGCTTTTGGATTTGAGGAGGAATGGATTAGATGGGTGATGAGCTATATTTCTTCTTCCTCATTCTCTGTTCTTGTTAATAACAAGACAATAGAGCTGTTTGAGGCCTCAAGGGGATTGAGGCAAGGAGATCCTCTATCTCCTTATTTGTTTATCATTATGGCAGAAGGGTTGGACAGATTACTTAAGTCTCAGGTCAGGCATGGTCTCATTCAGGGGTGGAAGTGGGATAACAGTTTGCCACCTCTTTCCCACCTTCAATTTGTTGATGATACTGCTTTGTTGGGAGTTGCCACTATCAAGGAGGCTGGAAACATTAGACAGTCTCTTGACATATATCTTGGTGCTTTCGGACAGGTGATTAATGAGGACAAGTCCTTTATTTTCTTCTTCAATACCCCCCCTCTTATTCAAGCCAGGATTGCTCACATTCTAAGATTCCAGGTCGGGACTCCCCCCTTCATTTATCTTGGGATCCCGATTTCATCTCATCCTCTACCTAGATCTTCTTGGCAGTCTATACTTGATAAGTTTAGAAGGAAGGTAAATCACTGGACTGTCAGATGGCTATCCTCTACAGGTAGAGTATTGCTTTTAAAATTTGTTATTCAAGCTTTACCCATTTACAGATGTTTTGTGCAAACAGCTCCTTCTTGTTTCATCAAGGACATGGATGCTCTGTCAAGACAGTTTTTGTGGTCTAGCAAACTTGATCAATCTAAATGGAGTTTGGTTAGATGGGATTCCATTTGTAGGCTAGTTCAAGAGGGAGGCCTTGGGTTGCGACAGGAAACTCTTTCTGGGCAGGCTTTGGCTACGAAACTTTATTGGAGATGGTGTACCTCTCAAGATCAGATTTGGGCTAAAATATTATCTTATAAATACTTGAGAGGTATTTCTGAGGCAGATATCCCTAGATCCAGTTTGGTTGGGAAAGGTTCTATTATCTGGGACACTCTGAAAAGAGGAGCTAATTTAATTAAGCAGGGTTTGTTCTATATTTGCAATCGGGGATCAGATGTTCTTTTTTGGGAGGATTCTTGGGATGGCCACCCTCCTATCTTGACTCAATATCCCAGGTTACATTCCCTAAGCATTTTTTTCTTGGAATCAGGCTGGTCTCATGTGGAGGACTTTAAAAAAATCTAGTATTTTGGAAATATGGAGATGTACAGATGGAAAGATCCACAAGAATGGCCCCAAGGGGGATTGGCCAAGGATAGAGAGGTGCTTGCTCTTATTCTTGCAGGGAGGTACTGTTCTTCATTGAGGGATAAAGACATTCTAGCTTGGAACCCTAATCCCAAGGGAACCTAATCTGTAGCCTATGGTTATCAAGTTCTTGATAAGCAAAAGTTCGGTAGTCTCCCTCTCACATGGTGGAAAAAGGTGTGGAATATATTTGCTTGGCTGAAATGTAACTTTTTTCTCTGGCTGGTAGCTCGTAATAAATGCCTCACTTGGGATAACTTGAGGAAGAGGGGATTTCGGGGTCCCTCTTTATGTGTCCTTTGTGGTAAGAATGAGGATGACTCTTCTCATTTATTTTTCCAATGCTCCCTTGCCAGAGACATTTGGCACTATTGGTGGAGTGCCTGGAACCATCCTTGTTTTCATGTGCTCTCCCTGGTGGAGTTTTGGAGTAGTCTAGGTAGACCTCCAGCCAAGGCCCCCTTCCTCCAAGTGGCTTGGAATATGGGCCCTTCTTGCATCATCTGGCAGATTTGGATCGAGCAAAACCGACACATTTTTGAGGGAAGTCATTTGGCTATTCAACAGATCTGGCAAAGTATCCTGTGTATGGTTCAAGAAACTGTCCATAGTAAATGTGATGTGGACCCTCATTTGGACTCTAGGGAGGAGAAGGTACGACAGACCATTGGTTTTTTTGGGGTTGGTGTGAATTCTTCTATCCCTAGTAGGATTCCTCAGCTTAGAAAGAAGGTTAGGAGAGAGGGTAGATGGAGACTACCCCCTAGAGGAGTTTTAAAAATTAATACTTGTGGGTCGTCCAGGGGCAATCCTGGACATGCTGGAATTGGTGGTGTTGGGAGATATTCTGCTGGCGTGGTCAGTTTTTTCTTTTCCATTTATAAAGGTGTTCACTCCAACAATCTTATGGAAGCTCTGGCGATACTTGAGGCCTTGCAAAGGGGGTTTTCTCTTGGCTGGCACAGGATTCTTTGTGAGTCTGACTCAAATTTTGGTTAATCTTTTAAATAGCAAAAGAGTGGAGGATGTTAATTTGTAGTTGGCCTCTGTGACCATTCAGATTCTCAAAATGAGTGAAGAGTTTGAATTTATATCCTTTGTGCACATTCCAAGGAAATGGAATGGGGTTGCTGATTACCTAGCCAAAAGGGCTTCTGAGCTATTGGATACTCAGAGTATTGATAACTGGGAGAGTCTCCCATATAGGGATTCTCAACACCTACGGGAGTTTATCCATAAGGATGTTTAGACTTAATGTGGTTTGTTTTTTTTTGTTTTCTTTGGGAGTTGACCTTGTCTGGTGATTTAGCCTGTCTTGTTGCTTATTTGAGTCCTAGGTGGGGGCTCAGCTGTACTTTGTAATCCAAAATTTTTATCAATAAATTTTTACCCCTTTATTTAAAAAAATCAAATAAACTGTATAGATGAACACCAAAAGTATAGAACTATACAGCCAAAGTACAGATAAAAAAAAAAAACTATACAATCAAGAACAAAAAATGCAATAAAAAAAATTCATCCTAGGGTTTTTAACCTTAAGTGTGAACAAAAAAACAACAATAAAAACAAACAAAATCAACCTAGGGTTTTTAACCTTAAGTGTGAACAAAAAATTAAAAAAACAAACAAAATCAACCTCGGGTTTGTAACCTTAATGCGAACTACAAAAACAAATTAAAACAATAAAACAAATTCATCCTAGGGTTTTTAACCTTAAGTATGAACAAAAAAAATCAAACAAAACAAACAAAATCAACCTAGGGTTTCGACCTTAAGGTGAACAAAAAAAAAACAAAAACATCACCCTAGGGTTTCGACATTAAGGTGATAAAAAAACAAAAACATAATACAACACAAAAATTAATACTAGGGTTTCTATCTTAATATTAACACAAAATAAAAACAAAATAACACAAAATAAAAATAAAATAACGCTAAATGAAAACAATTATGTGCAAGTTTTTTAACTTCATATAAAGCAAAAACAAATAACAAGAAGAAGGAAGGAACATAGTACCGGTCTCTCTTTGGCTCCTCCACTTGAAGATCCGGTTCTTGCACTCATGGTATCCACAAAATTTTGACAGCACTCCGCTACACAAACTCGCACTCCTCCTCCCCATAGCTCCAAAACACCAAGAAAAAAAGGTTGCAAATGAGCCCAAAACCTAGTTTTGGTCTTTTTATAGGCTATTAGGCCTATAATAATTCCACCCTGGGATGAGCGCTCTAGTTAGAACTTGTATCACCTTGGGATTATTACCAAATTGATATTCGTCCCACCCTGGGATGATTATAGAGCAAGAAAATAAAGCAACAAAAACAAAATCCAAAAAATGCACCAAAAACAATAATAAAACTATCAAACAAAGGTGCCCTTGCACCTGATATTCTTGGCATGAAATACCAATGTTAGGGTCACAAATTATCACTATCCTACTCCCTAATAAGGCTACCATATCCGGACCACTCCACGGGAGGACAAATTTTCAAAAATTTCAGCCCCAAGGCGTCACAAAAAAGGGTCAAAACCCACTCAAAAACAACAATAAAACTACCAAACAAAGGTGCCCTTGCACCTGATATTATTGGCATGAAATACCAATGTCAGGGTCACAAATTATCACTATCATACTCCCTAAAAATTCTACCATATCCGGACCGCTCCACGGGAGGACAGATTTTCAAAAATTTCAGCCCCTAGGCATCACAAAAAAGGGTCAAAACCACTCGAAAATAGCAATAAAGTTGCCAAACAAAAGTTCCCTTGCACTTGATATTATTGGCATGAAATACTGATGTTAGGGTCATAAATTATCACTATCATACTCCCTAATAAGGCCACCATATCTGGACCGCTCCATGGGAGGACGGATTTTCAAAAATTTTAGTCCCTAAGCATCAACAAAAAGGGTCAAAACCCACAAAAAATAGGTCTAATTGCTAGGAAACTGCACGCGTTCAATGGAAAACAACTGAAGGCACCCTTAAAAATGTCATCTTGGGTCAATAAAATCATCAATTTTCTCATTTTGTTCATTCCCTCATTGATTCGTCACTTGAGGGGGTAGTCACACTTAGTTACCAAATCAACAAATACACACCCAATCAAGGAAATGGCATGCATTCAAAGAATCATTGACAAAGACAATCACGCTCCTACTTGGGGCAGTAAAAAAGCAATAATCACAAGTTGAACAAACACTTGGAATTCTAGAATAATGAATACAAGGTTCCTCAGACAAAAGGTTGCACCCTTTGCCTATTCATGACTGAACAATGTCCAAGATCAAGTAACACCTCACCGAAAAAGGTTAACACTTGAAGTAAGCTCCTTAGCTCATCAGAAGCAAGGATTCAAGAATGCGTGCCCTTTCCATACTTAAGGCATCAAAATTTGGTTAGGTTACAGAGAAACCCTAATCAGTAAGTGCTTTGGTCATCTATTTTTGCTCAGCACTACACCACACACAGTGCATCCCAAAAATGGGCATCTATAGATACCAAAACAACACCAACCCAATTATGTGGCTACAAGAACTGACCAAGTTGGCATACATACCCCCTAGGGCAGCATCCAAAGGTTAAACAGTGGTACTAACCACTCCCAAATCAGTTTTGGAAGGTCAAAGGTCAATTTAGCACCTTTTAAGCACTCTGCTCCCTACTCGTCCCACCCTAGGACGATTAGCAGCAATCCTACCAGGGTGGGACAAGTAGCAGGTTTGACTGGCAAAAAAATTCAAACCTCAATAGATCCACCACTTAACTGTACCTTCAAAGCATGCAATTGTGAGGAACGGTTTAAAATCTAAGAGAGGGACTTTAGTAAAGCATGCCCTAATCATGGAGGCCTCATGCAAGGAGACTCTAAATCAGGGAGGAATCTTCTCTCCCAAAAAAGGCAAGGCAAGGCAAGTGGTGCCCTCGCATGTGCATTCAAAGAGGGAGACCCTAGGTCTATAAAAGGGTGAGCCTTCTCACCCCAAAAAAAAATAGAGCTGGAGCATTTGGAGCAACAGAGTGCTACCAAATTGTGCCCCCATTCCCCTTTGTGTTTCCTACATCCATAATTTCTCTTTTGGGAGAGAGGTTATCGGGTGAACACTAGGAACGCAATCCTGACCCAAAACCCAAGCAATCAGCCATAATCCCACACCAAATTTTTTGACACAACCCCCTAGGAGGTTTTGGACCCATCCCAAGTGGATTGGGGTCAAAACTAGACCCCAAATGGCGGGCGTCCTACCCCTAGGCACCCCCCAAACTGGTGCAATCCTAATCGTCCCACTTCGGAGTGATTATAAATCCATGAAGAATTTATCTACTATTATTTTTGCATTATGTTCTATTTGGTTTGCTTATGCTTCTATTCAAGTTTCATTTTATTTTGACCTGTTTTGACCATGTTTTTATCATTTTACGCGTTTACTAACATACAAGGAGTGCTTTCAAATACGGGATAATTTGGGCAGAACCTCCCAAATATGACCTTCTGGGTCATCCCAAAATGCCACTTTTAGCCTAGCCCCAAGTTTTCAAGAGTTTTGGAGGCCTCTAGGATGGACATTTGCAAGGTTTCTTTTGCATGTTTTGTGATAGTCCTAATCGTCCCACCCCAAAGCAATTAGAAATCCATGCATGATTTCTCAATTGTTATTTTTGCAATGTGTCTCTGATGATTTTTTTATGCTTCTATAAAATTTTGTGTTCATTATGACATGTTCTGACCATATTTTTGTTATTTTATGTATTCACTAGCCGGAGGCCCTAGGGATTGCATGTTTTTCCCTCTATCTACATATGCTATTAACTATTTGTTGTTTCTATGAGCATAGGATCTCATCGATAGGAACATTGGAGGGGCATCAAGGAATACACAAACACACAGATGCAAGTGGTGGCAACATTTGGCCCACCCATTTTGAATGTGAGGCACGCAAAAGACATTGGAAGCATACCATCCATTGATGTAACAATTTGTATCAAGTGTTCTGAGCCCTAAAGGGGGGATGTATTGTAACTAGATTTAAAAGCAACATTAATAAAAGATGCCCCACTTCATCTTTGTTTGCTTACATATCATTTATGTTTATAAGTCGTTTCCTTCTTGCATTGCTTTCTCACATTCGTAGGACTTGCTCAAATCTGCATAGCAATATTTCACAAAATCTTACTCAAAATCAGTCCACAAGCCTTCTCAAAGACTTACCTCAAATCAGCTCAAAAAAATCTCAACTCAATCTCATAGAAGCATAAAGAGAATTGTTAGAGACTCAATATGTTATATACTCAAATCCCAATCTCAACTCAAATCAATCTCAACTCAGCAATCTCATAGAAGCATAAAGAGAATTGTTAGAGACTCAATATGTTCTATACTCAAATCCCAATCTCAACTCAAATCAATCTCAACTTAGCAATCTCATAGAAGCATAAAGAGAATTGTTAGAGACTCAATATGTTCTAAACTCAAATCCAATTTCTTTCTCAACTCAATTCAAATCAGAATATAGAATAGTTTGTTTTATTGAACTTGAACAACCACTTCACACAATATCTTGAATAGGATCAAACAACTCTACTCAACTAATCACCACAAGGAACAACTATTTCTCACAAACCCTAGTCCAAGCATGAATCAACCAACTCAAAATGTCTTCAACAATACTCAACAACCACTTTACATAACAATGATACTCATGTTCTTTTCAGCTCAAGTTCAAGTTCTTTGCATAACAACTCACTCCAACAACAATGCTTATAAAACAAGGTTTTAATCACAACTTTCAAACCAGAAAACCTTGTAGCATTAAACGAACTATTTTTTAATAGGAAACTACAATCAATACTTTTCACTCCAATGATATTTCAGAAATCAACCACCCAAATAAAATCAATGGGGAATGTTACTCATAAATTTTTTATACCTTATGAGTTGTCCACTAAATCTGCCACACTCAACACTTTTCCTTTTTCAATCTCAACAAGGGTTAGATATCTTGAGTAATTACACAACAATAAAATATTGTCCAAATAACACCTTATTACTCTTGCTTTATTTTAACATCCACCAAAGTTCTTTTTAAAGAAAACCCTTACTCAAAAATAACTTTCACTAAAATAACTTTATCAATAACCCTTATTACTCCTAATAATTTAAAAAATCACAATTAAAAATTTAACTCCACAACTCAAATAGCCACTATAACCTTATTCCTAAGGTTATTCAATACATCAACTATCAAATCACCTTTACCCCTTATCACTCCACCTTAGGCAATAAAAAAATAAATAAAAACCTCAATACCTGCCTCAAGGGGAATCGAACCCCTATCTTATCCAATGCAAACGCCCTAGCCATGGCCAAGCTGTTGTATGAGCTACGGGCTCATTGTGAAGAAATAAGTGCCACTCGCTTCTTGTTCTTCACTCCTTCCACCAAGCAAAAAAGAAATGCGCCTTGAGTGCCTCAACAAAGCCAAAATGACGCTTGCAGGAATTGAACGCTTAACCTTCCTACCACCAACATCTTTGCACAAACCAAGATGCCACTAGGCCACACTGCCCAACATGCTTTGGAAAATGGATGCGGTTAGATTTTAATATTTGCTGCTTTACAAAATAAAAAAAACACGAGCTCTTCCTTTGCAAAAACAAATCATTAATCTCAATCGAGAAAGGATGATCTTCTTCAAAAAATTTAATGGCATATATATATGCCTTCCATTAGCTTGGAAATTTTGGCGCTTTTGAACCTTACTTTATGACATCGATGAATATTATTTTAATTTAATTTTAAAATTTTAATTTTAATTTTAATTTTAATTTTAATTTTAATTTTAAATAAATTTTAATTTTAATTTTAATTTTAAATAAATTAAAATTTAAACTAAATATTTAAAATTAAATATCTCCATCATTGGGGCACATTTTTCGATGAAATGAAAAGCCAACTTGGGTTTTAAGAAAAATCCATTTCAAATCTGTTGTCCATGGTTTTAAATAAAACCTTTTATTTTTCCTACCTTGTTTTTCACAAAAATGCTTCCTTGCATTTTTACAAAACATAGTTTATGCCATCATAGACCCTTTTGACATCCAATAACCTTTTGACATCAATGACAACATTTTAGCTTGGGGACTCAAAATGTCAAACAATATCCCCCTTTGTCATTGATGGCAACCCATATCCTTTTACTAAAATATGATCTTCTTTTCTGCTCCCCCTGGGACCTTGCTCCCCCTGGCTCAATTCTCTTTCAATTATCAAATATCTCCCCATATCAAAAACTCTCCCCAATATACACAAATCCCTCCCCATTTGTCATCAATGGCAAAGGGTCACCTTTGGGGCTCGGGGCTAAGAATGAGCCTCTTCGATTGGCCCCTCCCCCACCTCCACATGAGGTGGTTATTTCTAGGGTGAGAGTATTTCTACTCCCTAAAAGCACTTCTCTTTACCTTTATCTTTCTCTCTTCCTTTCTAAGTTTTCTAAATCGACTCACTATTTCTTTCCAGGCCATCATCCATATTTTTTTTATCATTTTTGTTCCTATTTTTGTTCTTGTTCCTATTCTTATTGTTTTCTAAGTCTCTATTCTTATTCATATTCCTTTTCTTGTTTATATTCCTATTTCTATTCATGTTCTTGTTCATGTTCATGCCTGCTTCTAGAATATTTGCTCTACACCATCTTGTTATGTGACCATCATTATTACACTTATAACACTTAATGTTATTATTCCTTGGAGGTGCAACTATCTTAGGACTTCTCCTAGTGAAGCCATATCCTCTTCTATCATTAATGTTGCAATTCATTGCCTTGTGACCAAACCCATTGCATGAGTAGCAATACCCATTAAAAATTTTTCCTTTCCCATATTCATGTCTTTCATGTGTTGTGCATTGTGAAGCCATATGTCCAAAATTGTGATATGAAAAACATCTTCCATTGAAGCCTCCTTGTGTTGACCTTATTGGTATCCTATTCTTATTTTTGTTCCATCTATATCTTCTTTGTGCATTGTTCCTCTCTTTGTTGAACTCTTTGTTTTCCAACTCATCCTTTGATGTCCCACTTTCACTTAAACTATGTATCTTCTTATGAATTTTATTCTTCATCAAGACTTGAAGTAGATTCTTTTTCTTGTTTCTTCCGATCCTTTCCAAAGCCAAGACCTGTTGAACATGATGTTTGCTTTTGTCCATAAATGAACTTATCCAAGTTCTTAGAGCTATTTGTGAAACTCTTCATCTTGATATTGGATTCCTTTAAGTCTTCTTTTAGAGTAGCCACTTGATGCAGGAGCATCCAACGAAAAGAAAAATACCACAAGGAGAAAAAAAAGTGTCGCGATATCGCGACATGTTGCATTATCACGACCAAAAGCTAAGAGAAGTCTCAAGAGAGAAAAGTGTTGTGATATCACGAAATGTCGCATTATCATGACCAAAAGCCAAGAGAAGGCTCAAGAGAGAAAAAGTGTCACGATATTGCGACATGTCGCATTATCACGACCAAAAGCTGAGAGAAGGCTCAAGAGAGAAAAGTGTCGCGATATCGTGACATGTCACATTTTTGTGACCAAAATCCGAGAGAAGGCTCAAGAGAGAAAAGGTGTCGTGATATCGTGACATGTCGCATTATCACGACCAAAATCCGAGAGAAGGCTCAAGAGAGAAAAGTGTCACGATATCGCGACATGTCGCATTATCACGACCAAAAGCCGAGAGAAGGCTCAAGAGAGAAAAAGTGTCGCAATATCGTGACATGTCGCATTATCACGAAAAAAATACGAGAGAATGCTAAAGAAGAAAAAGTGTCGTGATATCACGACATGTCACATTTTCACGACCAAAGGACGAGAGAAGGCGCAAGGGAGAAAAAGTGTCACGATATCACGACATGTCGTATTTTCATGACCAAAGGATGAGAGAAGGCGCAAGGGAGAAAAAGTGTCGCGATATCACGACATGTCACATTTTCATGACCAAAGGATGAGAGAAGGCGCAAGGGAGAAAAAGTGTCACGATATCGTGACATGTCGCATTTTCACGACCAAAAGAGAAGAGAAAGAGCAAGAGGGAAAAAGTGTCGCAATATTGTGACATGTCGCATTTTCGCAACTCGAAAAGGCTAGGTAGGTAGAAAAGCAAAAGTGTCATGATATCATGACATGTCACATTTTTGCGACTCAAAAAGGCCAGGCAGGTAGAAAATAAAAAGTTTCACGATATCACGACATGTCGCATTTTCGTGACTCAAAAAGGGCTGGCGGTTATAGGGGCCATTACAAAGGAATTTATCGAGTGGTGGGTATACCGAATGTCAAGCGGATAGAGTCTATAGTGGCAGCACTGAATATCACATGGCACCAAGGTGCAATGAAAGCAGACGAAGACCAAGAGTCGAAAAGAAAAATGTTTCGAAAGCCAAGACAACGAAGAGGCACGAGAAATAAAACAAAGGGCCAGAAAAGGGAAACAGAGAGTCATGCCAAAAATTTTAAAAGGGGAAAGCAAAGACATGCACAAGGGTCGAAAAACTACTGAGATAGTGTTGCAGATGTGAAGGCAAGAGGGCCATTCTGGACCTGTTTAGGTTATTTTCTTCCAGAGTTGGAAATGCTGTAATATAAAAAAAATAAACTATATTTCTGAATAAAGGAGTTTATTTTGCAGATTGCTACCATTTTTGTAAATTTTTCCAAGTTTAATGAATGAGAATTGGGTTTTTGTGTGAGCAATTTTGGCTCCCCATCAAGTGATATCAGAGTGGGAGTTCCTGAGTGTGTAAATAGATCGTCGAAAGTGAGGCAGTTTGCATTAAGATCTAGGGAAGAGCGGGAGTTCCTGAGTGTGTAAACAGATCATCAAAAGCGAGGCAATTTGCACCAGGATCTATGGAAGAGTGAGAGTTCCTAAGTGTGTAAATAGATTTCCGAAGTGAGGTAGTTTTCCTAGGATCTTTGGAAGAGCTTAGGGTTCCTGAGTGTGTGAGCAAATCACCGAAAGTGAGGCAGTTTGCACCAGGATCTATGGAAGGGTTGTGAGAAGAGAGTGAAGAAGAATACCTCCATGAAGAAACCATGGTGGTGGGAGAAATGTGGTACCAGAAGGAGATTTTAGAGCTTTACAGAGGCAAGTGCAAGCCCTACAAGAGGTTTTGCAAAGAGGGGTTGAGCCAAGGAGAGAAGACCGTAGTGAAGATGAAGCTTGGGAGGTTGATGATCCATCAAATGAAGAAGAAGCAATGGATCCTACAGAAGCTAGATTATTTAGGGCCATATCTTAGATCGTGAAGAAGCCAAAGTGTGATGTCTCCATGTATTCTAGGAATCTCAATCCAGAGGAGTTGATTGATTGGATCAATGATATGGAGGAATATTTTGAGTATGAGGAGGTTGTAGATCTTGATCGGATCAAATTGGAAAAAATGAAGTTGAAAGGCCATGCTAGCATATGGTGGAAAGGAGTGTAGCTAGAAATAAATAGAAGCAAAAAGGAAAAGATAACCAGATGGGATCAAATCATCGAGAATTTGAAGAGATAGTTTATTCCTATAGATTACAAATTGGATCTGTTGAGAAAAATGTAGAGGTTTAGACAGTCAAACAAATCTATCAAAAAATATACAGAGGAGTTTTACTATATCTCAATCAGAACTGGCCATTCTGAGGCTAACAAGGAGAAGGTAGCCTGTTACATCAATGGATTGAGAACCAGTATTCATCTTGATATTGGAGTCCTTTAATTCTTCTTTGTGAAACTCTTCATCTTGATATTGGAGTCCTTTAAGTCTTCTTTTAGAGTAGCCACTTGATGTAGGAGCATCCAACAAAAAGAAAAATACCACAAGGAGAAAAAAAAGTGTCGCGATATCGCGACATGTTGCATTATCACGACCAAAAGCTGAGAGAAGGCTCAAGAGAGAAAAGTGTTGTGATATCACGACATGTTGCATTATCATGACCAAAAGCCAAGAGAAGGCTCAAGAGAGAAAAAGTGTCACGATATTGCGACATGTCGCATTATCACGACCAAAAGTCGAGAGAAGGCTCAAGAGAGAAAAGTGTCGCGATATCGTGACATGTCACATTTTTGTGACCAAAATCCGAGAGAAGGCTCAAGAGAGAAAAAGTGTCGTGATATCGTGACATGTCGCATTATCACGACCAAAATCCGAGAGAAGGCTCAAGAGAGAAAAGTGTCACGATATCGCGACATGTCGCATTATCACGACCAAAAGTCGAGAGAAGGCTCAAGAGAGAAAAAGTGTCGCAATATCGTGACATGTCGCATTATCACGACAAAAATACGAGAGAAGGCTCAAGAAGAAAAAGTGTCGTGATATCACGACATGTCACATTTTCACGACCAAAGGACGAGAGAAGGCGCAAGGGAGAAAAAGTGTCACGATATCACGACATGTCGTATTTTCATGACCAAAGGATGAGAGAAGGAGCAAGGGAGAAAAAGTGTAGCGATATCACGACATGTTGCATTTTCATGACCAAAGGATGAGAGAAGGCGCAAGGGAGAAAAAGTGTCATGATATCGCGACATGTCGCATTTTCACGACCAAAAGAGAAGAGAAAGAGCAAGAGGGAAAAAGTGTGGCAATATCGTGACATGTCGCATTTTCACAACTCGAAAAGGCTAGGCAGGCAGAAAAGCAAAAGTGTCATGATATCATGACATGTCACATTTTTGTGACTCAAAAAGGCCAGGCAGGTAGAAAAGCAAAAGTTTCACGATATCACGACATGTCGCATTTTTGCGACTCGAAAAGGGCTGGCGATTATAGGGGCCATTGCAAAGGAATTTATCGAGTGGTGGGTATACCGAACGTTAAGCGGACAGAGTCTATAGTGGCAGCACTGAATAGCACATGGCACCAAGGTGCAATGAAAGCAAACGAATACCAAGAGTCAGAAAGAAAAATGTTTCGAAAGCCAAGACAACGAAGAGGCACGAGAAATAAAACAAAGGGCCAGAAAAGGGAAACAAAGAGTCATGCCAAAAATTTTAAAAGGGGGAAGCAAAGACATGCACAAGGGTCGAAAAACTATTGAGATAGTGTTGCAGATGTGAAGGCAAGAGGGCCATTCTGGACCTGTTTGTGCTATTTTCTTCCAGAGTTGGAAATGCTGTAATATAAAAAAAATAAACTATATTTTTGAATAAAGGAGTTTATTTGGCAGATTGCTACCATTTTTGTAAATTTTTCCAAGTTTAATGAATGAGAATTGGGTTTTTGTGTGAGCAATTTTGGCTCCCCATCAAGTGGTATCAGAGTGGGAGTTCCTGAGTGTGTAAATAGATCGTCGAAAGTGAGGCAGTTTACATCAGGATCTAGGGAAGAGCAGGAGTTCCTGAGTGTGTAAACAGATCACCGAAAGTGAGGCAATTTGACCAGGATCTATGGAAGAGTGAGAGTTCCTAAGTGTATAAATAGATTGCTGAAGTGAGGTAGTTTTCCCAGGATCTATGGAAGAGCTTAGGGTTCCTAAGTGTGTGAGCAGATCACCAAAAGTGAGGCAGTTTGCACCAAGATCTATGGAAGGGTTGTGAGAAGAGAGTGATGAAGAATACCTCCATGAAGAAACCATGGTGGTGGGAGAAATGTGGTACCAGAAAGATATTTTAGAGCTTTACTGAGGAAAGTGCAAGCCCTACAAGAGGAGTTGCAAAGAGGGGTTGAGCCAAGGAGAGAAGACCGTAGTGAAGATGAAGCTTGGGAGGTTGATGATCCATCAAATGAAGAAGAAGCAATGGATCCTATAGAAGCTAGATTATTTAGGGCCATATCTCGGATCGAGAAGAAGCCAAAGTTTGATGTCTCCATGTATTCTGGGAATCTCAATCCAGAGGAGTTGATTGATTGGATCAATGATATGGAGGAATATTTTGAGTATGAGGAGGTTGTAGATCTAGATCGGATCAAATTGGCAAAAATGAAGTTGAAAGGTCATGCTATCATATGGTGTAAAGGAGTGTAGCTAGAAATAAATAGAAGCAGAATGGAAAAGATAACCAGATGGGATCGAATCGTCGAGAAGTTGAAGAGACAGTTTATTCCTACAGATTACAAATTGGATCTGTTGAGAAAAATGTAGAGTTTGAGATAGTCAAACAAATCTATCAAAAAATATACAGAGGATTTTTACCAGATCTCAATCAGAACTGGCCATTTTGAGGCTAACAAGGAGAAGGTAGCTCGTTACATCAATGGATTGAGAACCAGTATTCAAGAAGAGTTGAGTCTGGTTAGGATGAGCACCATTGAGGATGCTTACCAGTTTGCTCTAAAATTTGAAGAGAAGCTAAATATAAGGTTTGAGGGTAAGCAAAAATGAAGAGGTCATGGAGAAAGAACTGGTGGAAGAATAGATGGAGGACGAGATGAGAAGAAAGAAGAAGTTAGCAACAGTCAGGATTAGAAGGGAGATAATGATTACAGATCCTATGGTCAGAACAACTACCCAAGAGGGAGAGGTAGATATAGGCAAGAAAATGGAGAAAGAGGATTTCATGGAACTTGTTTCCATTGTGGGGAAGAGGGACATCGGGCATATGAGTGTCTCCAACACTGAGAGAGGATGAATAAGAGACCTGAGGGTCATGCCAGAGCTGCGATAGTAGATGAATGTGCTGAATCAGAACATTCTGAGGAGGTAGAGAGAGGAGAAGTTATGGTCACAAGGAGAACCTTGTTGAATGAGGAGGAAGAACTAGACCAGAGGAGGATCCTATTTTGCACAAGGTGCAAATGTTCAGGTAAGGTCTGTAATGTTATTATAGATAATGGTAGTACTGATAACTTGGTCTTTGAAGAAATTTTTACTAAGTTACAACTAGAGAGGAGGGACACCCACATCCATACCGGATTGCATGGTTGTGGAAGGACCACAGGGCATTGGTCAGTGAATAGTCCTTAGTCAAGTTCAATATTGGGAGATACCAGGATGAGGTCCTATGTGATATCCTGCCTATGGATGCTTGCCATATGCTGTTAGGAATACCATGGCAGTTTGATCATCATGTAGTACATGATGGACATGCCAACACATACTCCCTAACAAACGAAGGAGTGTGCCATAAACTAAAGCCACTAAAGGGGATGGATGAAAAGAGGTTGCTGACAAAAATGAGAGTGGAAGTTGTGGGGTTTGGATAACTTAAGGGTTTGTACCCTAAAGACCCAAATTTTTCTAAAGCTTGGAGAGCTTGTACAACCCCAGTTACTCTAAATAGGACTATCAATAGGAGTACTTGTAAATCACCATTCCAGATTATGTGTGGGAGTAGTCCAAGGAATGCTTCTGAGTTGAGAACAATGGATAAAGGAGAAAATAGTAGTGCTGAGGCTGAAGATTTTACAAGTTTTGAGATGTTGAAAAAGAAGGTGACAGAATAGTACAGAAGTAAAGGTCACTTCTCAATCCACGTCGGTTGTCTGATGCAGGAGCATCCAATGGAAAGCAAAATACCGCAAGGAGAAAAAAAAAGTGTCGCGATATCGTGACATGTCGCATTATCATGACCAAAATCCGAGAGAAGGCTCAAGAGAGAAAAGTGTCGCGATATCGCGACATGTCATATTATCGTGACCAAAAGCCGAGAGAAGGCTCAAGAGAGAAAAAGTGTTGCGATATCGTGACATGTCACATTATCATGACCAAAAGCCGAGAGAAGGCTCAAGAGAGAAAAGTGTGGCAATATCGCGACATGTCGCATTTTCACGACAAAAATCCTAGAGAAGGCTCAATAGAGAAAAGGTGTCACGATATCATGACATGTCGCATTATCACGACCAAAAGCCGAGAGAAGGCTCAAGAGAGAAAAGTGTCGCGATATCACGACATGTCACATTATCACGACCAAAAGCCGAGAGAAGGCTCAAGAGAGAAAAAGTGTCACGATATCGTGACATGTCGCATTATCGTGACCAAAAGCTAAGAGAAGGCTCAAGAAGAAAAAGTGTCACGATATCACGACATGTCGCATTTTCATGATCAAAGGACAAGAGAAGGCACAAGGGAGAAAAAGTGTCACGATATCACGACATGTCACATTTTCATGACCAAAGGACAAGAGAAGGCGCAAGGGAGAAAAAATTTCACAATATCATGACATGTCACATTTTCATGACCAAAGGACAAGAGAATGCGCAAGGGAGAAAAAGTGTCGCGATATCGTGACATGTCGCATTTTCGTGACCAAAAGAGAAGAGAAAGAGAAAGAGGGAAAAAGTGTCGCGATATCATGACATGTTGCATTTTTGTGACTCAAAAAGTCCAGGCAGTCAGAAAAACAAAAGTGTCATGATATCGCAACATATCACATTTTCATGACTCGAAAATGCCAGGTAGGTAGAAAAGCAAAAGTGTCACGATATCGTGACATGTCACATTTTCACCACTCAAAAATGGTTGGCGGTTACAGGGGCTGTTACAGAGGAATTTATCGAGCGGTGGGTATACCAAACGTCAGGTGGACAAAGTCTACAGTGGCAACACTAAACAACATGTGGCACCAAGGTGCAATGAAAGCAGACAAAGACCAAGAGTCAAAAAGAAAAATGTTTCGAAAGTCAAGACAATGAAGAGGGACGAGAAATGAAATGAAGGGCCATAAAAGGGAAATGAAGAGTCGTGCTAGAAAGTTTAAAAGGGGGAAGCAAAGGCATGCACAAGGGTCAAAAAACTACTGAGACAGTGTTGCAGATGTGAAGGCAAGAGGGCCATTCTAGACCTGTTTGGGTTATTTTCTTCCAGAGTTGGAAATGTTGTAATATAAAAAATAAATAAACTATCTTTTGGAATAAAGGAGTTTATTTGGCAGATTGCTGCCATTTTTGTAAATTTTTCCAAGTTTAATGAATGAGAATTGGGTTTTGGTGTGAGCAATTTTGGCTCCCCATCACCACTTCTTGTTCTAACTTCTCACATTCCAAAATCTTTACTTCTAACTTATCCTTGAGCTTGCTTGCCTTAGCCTTTGACTTCTCTAAATCCTCTATGAGCAATAACATTTATTCATCACATTCTTGAAACTAAATTTTAAGCTTGTAGTATTGCTTCCTAACCTTCTTTACTATGTCAAGAGGATGAATAAGTTCTCCCTTCAGATCATAACCATTCTCTATTGAATAATCCTCTATTTATTTACTTTTTTCCTTATCATTACTTCCTTTTGGATTGTCTTCTATAGAATTATCTTCTTTACCTTCTAAGGCCATTAGAATATTTTCATTTGGCCCCAATATTATATGTTGAAAACAGATCTCATTTTCCTTGAATAAGAAACATTTCTCCTTTTTGATTTCATTGAGTACATAAAGATTTATTTCTCTTATAGCACTAGCTACAAGTTTTCCAGTTTCATATTTTCTTACTTCACATCTATCTTGATGAAAAGTTACTATATAACCTTGATCATAAAATTGACTAATGCTCAAGAGATTATGTTTCAGACCTTCCACATATAGAACATTTTCAGCTTTTGATTTCCCATTGTCTATACTTAGAGTGTCTTTTCCATAAATATTTGTTGAACCATTGTCCCCAAATTTTATTGACCCTTTATTTCCTTCTTTCAAAGCTATAAACTTGTCCTTTTCTCTTGTCATTTGTATAGAGCATCCACTATCCAAAAACCATTTTTTTGCTCTATCCTGTGCATGCAATGCTATTTGAACTAGCAAGGATTTTAATTTTTCTTTCCCTTTTTCTTCCTTTCTAGTATTAGACTTAAAGATTTCTAGTTTGCACCTTCTAATTGTATGCTCAAAACTATTGCATTTGTAACACTTAACATCATTATTCATATGTGGTGCAAGAGAATTTGTAATACTACTATCATTATCTTTACTAGTATATTGCATAGCTCTATGACCATATTTATTGCAAGAAAAACAATGTCCATGGAAGGAATTTTGTAACCTATCTTGCTGAGGACTCGATCCGATATAATTTCTTTTGTGGTCTTCTTTCCTTGAGATATGGTAAGATACCTCCATTTTTCATGATGTTCCTCCCTCTTGCTGACATGATTATTTCTCTAGCTTACTTGATGATTTTTAAGCTCTGCATTTTAACTTCACAATCTCTGCTGCCACTCTTTCAAGTCCTACTTCTTTTGTTTCCAACATATCTCTAAACTGATGTTCAATATCTCTTCTTTATTTCACTTTTATTTTGAGTTCTATTAGCCTTTGTAGAAGCTTAATTCTTGCCAACTCATCATTTTATATTTGTTCTTTTAGTTGTGCCCTCTCTTCTTGAATCCTTTCAAGATATTGGAGACAATTAATGAGTGCTTCCTCAAAGTATATACTTTATTCACTCTTTGAGCACATGTGTGTTACTGATGGATCCTCTTCCAAGCTATTAGACTCTTCACGAAGAGATCGACTTTGATACCAATTGAATAACATGTGTTTATACTAAGAGGGGGGGATGAATAGTATAATATAAAAATTTTCCCCAAATAGTAGCATTAGGGTTAATAAAGCAGTAAACATCACACACAACATCAAACACATGAGAAACATCATTTTAACATGGTTCACCCAATGTGGGCTACCTCCATAGAACATTTTTATTCTAAATATTTCTCAAATAATCTCTTGGGAATCCTTCCCAATTACAATTTTTATGGACCTCTATCCAAAGGAGATGCTGATCTCATAAATCTTGAGTTCATGGATCTCTTCCATAAGAGAACTCTTTCCCCTTCTGTTCTGGCTAGTGATATTCTAGAAGACTTTATCTCCCTGTTGCACTAAATTGTGGATCTCTCTCCACTTGAATTATCATCACTCAAATCTATCTTCAATTGTCCTGGATCTTGGATTTATATCCATTGAGAGTCTATCCTCTATACTTTATCACATCCAAAGCTCTGTCAATATGTTCACTCAAAACCTCTTCAAATATGCTCAATAGGCTCACTCAGAACCTGCTCAAATCTGTTCAATAGGCTCACTCAGAACCTGCTCAAATATGATCAAGAGGCTCACTCAGAACTTGCTCAAATATTCTCAATAGGTTCACTCAGAACCTGCTCAAATCTGCTCAACAACCTCACTCAAAATTTTTCTAAATCTACTCAGAAAGCTCACTCAAAACTTGTCCAAATATGCTTAATAAGTCCTCTCTAGGACTTGCTCAAATTTGCATAGCAAGCTTTCACAAAAGCTTACTCAAAATCAGTCCACAAGCCTTCTCAAAGACTTACCTCAAATCAACTCAACAAAATCTCAATTCAATCTCATAGAAGCATAAAGATAATTGTTAGAGACTCAATATGTTCTATACTCAAATCCCAATATCAACTCAAATCAATATCAACTCAGAAATATCATAGAAGCATAAAGATAATTGTTAGACTCAATATATTCTATACTCAAATCCCAATATCAACTCAACAATATCATAGAAGCATAAATATAATTGGTAGAGACTCAATATGTTCTAAACTCAAATCCAATTTCTTTCTCAACTCAATTCAAATCAGAATATAGAATAGTTTATTTTATGGAACTTGAAAAACCACTTCACAAAATATCTTGACTAGGCTCAAACAACTCTACTCAACCAATCACCACAAGGACCAACTCTTTCTCACAAACCCTAGTCCAAGCATGAATCAACCAACTAAAAATATCTTCAACTATAATCAACAACCACTTTACATAAAAATGATACTCATGTTCTTTTCAGCTCAAGTTCAAGTTCTTTGCATAACAACTCACTCCAACAACAATGCTTATAAAACAAGGTTTTAATCACAACTTTCAAACCAAAAAACATTGAAGCATTAAACCAACTATTTTTGAATAGGAAACCACAATCAATCTGTTTCACTCCAATGATATTTCAAAAATCAACCACCCAAATAAAATAAATGGGGAATGTTACTCATACCTTTTTTATGCCTTATGAGTTGTCCACTAAATCTGCCACACTCAACACTTTCCATTTTTCAATATCAACAAGGGTTAGAGATCTTGAGTATATAACACAACAATAAAATAATGTCCAAATAACACCTTATTACTCCTACTCTATTTTAACATCCACCAAAGTTATTTTTAAAGAAAACCCTTACTCAAAAATAACTTTCACTAAAAGAAATTTATCAATAACCCTTATTAATCCTAATAATTTCAAAAATCATAATTAAAAATTTAACTCCACAACTCAAACAACCACTATAACCTTATTTATAAGGCTATTCAATACATCAACTATCAAATCACTTTTACCCCTTATCACTCCACCTTAGGCAATAAAAAATAAATAAAAACCTCAATACCTGCCTTGAGGGGAATCGAACCCCTGTCTTGTCCAACGTGAATGCCCTAGCCACGACCAAGCTACCACATGAGCTACAAACTCATTATGAAGAAAGAAGTACCACTCACTTATTGTTCTTCACTCCTACCAAGAAAAAAAGAAATGTGCCTTGAGCGCCTCAACAAAGCCAAAATGACACTTGCAGGAATAGAATGCTTAACCTTCCTGCCACCAACACCTTTGCATAAACCAAGATACCACTAGGCGACACTGCCCAACATGCTTTGGAAAATGGATGCAATTAGCTTTCAATATTTGCTGCTTCACAAAAATAAAATAACACGAGCTCTTCCTTCACAAAAAGAAATCATTAATCTCAATCGAGCAAGGATGATCTTCTTCACAATTTTAATGGCATATAATGCCTTCCCTTAACTTGGAAACATTAGCACTTTTGAACCTTCCTTAATGATGTCAATGAATATTCATTTAATTTAATTTTAAAATTTAAGTTTAAATTTTAAATAAATTAAAATTTAAACTAAATATTTAAAATTAAATATCTCCATCACCGGGGCACCTTTTTCAATGAAACAAAAAAACCAACTTGGGTTTTAAGAAAGTCCCATTTCAAATATGCTATCCATGGTTTTAAATAAAACCATTTATTTTTCCTACCTTGGTTTTCACAAAAATCCTTCCTTGCACTTTCACAAAACATAGTGCATGCCATCATATATCCTTTTGACATCAAATAACCTTTTGACATCAATGATAACATTTTAGCTTAGGGACTCAAAATGTCCAACAATATCCCCTTTTGTCATTGATGGCAATCCATATAATTTTACTAAAATATGACCTTATTTTCTGCTCCCCCTAGGAATTTGCTCCCCTGGCTCATTGTTCTCTCAATTATCAAATCTCTCCCCATATCAAAAACTCCCCCCAATATACACAAATATCTCCCCCTTTGTCATCAATGGCAAAGGATCATATTTTGGGCTTGAGGCTAAGAGTGAGTCTCTTATCTTGGCCCCTCCCCAACCTCCACATGAGGTGGTTAATTCTAGGGTGGGAGTATTTATACTCCCCGAAAGCACTTCTGTTTACCTTTATCTTTCTCTTTTCCTTTCTAAGTTTTTTGAATCCTCTCACTGTTTATTTCCAAGCCATAATCCCTATTTTTGTTATCATTTTTGTTCCTATTACTGTTATTATTATTTTTTGAGTCTCTATTCCTATTCATATTCTTGTTCTTGTTCATATTCCTATTCATGTTCATGTTCCTATTCCTGTTCATGCACATGTTCATGTTCCCGTTCATGCTTGCTTCTGGAATATTTACTCTACACCATCTTGTTATGTGACCATCATTATTGCACTTAAAACACTTAATTTTATTATTCCTTGGAGGTGTGACTATCTTAGGTGTAGCACCCTAAAATTGGCGCAGTTAAACCCTTAGTAAAAAGATAAAAATTTGAATTTTAACCCCGAAACCGCCCGTTAACCGCTCACCCCATTTTTCATGCCATTTTTAGGAGTTGTTTTGACCGTTGGACGATATCATCGCCGATCAGACGAAATCATCCCAGATCGAATGAATTCATCTGGAACAGAACGTCTAGACGATTTCATCCCAAAACCAAATTTTCATAATTAGCTTCTATTTTAACAACCTCTCCAACTTGGGCAGAAGCGTGTCTACGTAGTTGGAGATTCCTCCACTGAGGATCTCCCAGATTGGGATGATCCCCAACCTCCTAACCTCCCCCTAATCCTATATAAACTAGGATTTTCTCAGTTTATCCCCCTGGTTGGCTGATCCCATGATTCCCTGATTGATTTTCCCTGCCATTTAGTTTTGTTGTGTCAAGACGTCCTATCCACCATTGTTTGCACTCGTAGTTTTAAGTTTTCATTGCAGGTTTTCACTGTGCTTCAGTTGGAGAAAGCTCGGATCGTCGCAGGCGATTCCAGATGATTTTGGATGATCCTATCATAGATCGGCGATGATCTCGTACGATTGGAGGTGATCTCGACTATAGTTCAGATTGGGGGCAACCAGAGCCCTGAGTTTGCATTCCTCATTTGTCTTCTTTATTTTACTATGCATTAGTTTGATTTATTTTCATTCTGCATCCTGGAGTTCACCTCATTCAGCATAAATGCATGATAAAGTTAAAATAAGTTATTAAAACAATGCATTTCCTTTAATTTGCTATCTAGATTTATCAGTTAGGCATTTATACTATCATTTCTATCATTTTGCATTATTCTAGCAAGTAGCATTTTCGTTTTTTGGTGTCTATTTCTGTGATTGCAGGTTTCGACGAATTCGTCTGACGAATTCATCGGATCGACGATGATCTTGTCTGATCTCAGATGATCGACTATGATCTGAGATGATTCTATACAATTGCAGATGATCCTATCATATTCGGGATGATCTGGACTCCTACAAGCTTTAGAATCTTCATCAGACATCCGAAATCAGGTGCATTCTTTCTCATTTCGTATAATCTTTACATTTAGGATTCATTCCTGCTTTCTGTATTCATATAAATCAACATTTTCATATAGAATAGCTTAGATTCATTCTGGCCAACCTAGGATTATGAATGATCAAGTATAAAATGAACACACCAAAACCATTCTCAACCTAGGCATGGAAACTGCCACTCAAAGTTTCCTGGTGAACCCACCATCCATCAAAAATTCACCCTTATACCCCTCCCCCGAGAGGCGCGACCTTCAAAGGGCCTCTCAGTCCGAGGTATTGTCCCATCCTTCTCGCATCCCCCTTTCGGGCACGGATCCTATAGCCTGAAGGTAAGGATGCAAAAAATTTGGAGCGATACATTTTGGTGAACCCGACGTGAAACTAAAACCTTTTGAAAACAATCCAAAAAAAAAATATATTATTAAGTAACATCTAGAATCATCAGACAAACAATTAAAGTTGCATATCATATTTAGATGGTAGATTATAATAAAAGACGAGTTGTCACCATTAATGTTGAAAATCAATTAACAGCCATAGAGATTACGTCTGTGCTTAGAGTACCTCAAACGAATAGAGTCCAACCTTTATGGGACGAACTTGATAGGAGATTGGATATTATTTCATCTAGATCAACCGAACTTAGGCAAATCAAGAGGTTTGTCCTAGATAGAATCCTGGATCCTGATCAAGTAACCTTATATCATGAACTTCAGAGAGCTTGCCATAGGTGGTTAGCAGATAAAAGAGCACTTGTGTCTTCTGAATTGTACACCTTTGAAGAATACCTTGAGAATGCAGTTGTAGTACATAAGTTTCTATCTCGTATAGAGGATCAAGAAGTCGTTCTTACGGATAGAAAAATATGGAATAGAGTTCCTAGAGCTATGTTATATCGAGAATATTGCCATGAACTTTATTTCTACAGGTCAAAATCTGAGACAGATCATATTACTATAGCACACTTTGTCAAATTTTTGAAAAACCATTTCCAATTTGAAGAGGAGCATTTCATGACTCTTGATGAACTTGATCCTATCAATGATATCCATAAATTATTTATAGAAAACTAAGTTATTCTTTTATTATTGTTATTCCTTTTGCAACTAGAATGCTATTTGTTATCTTTATAATAATATTATAAAACACAAAAACAATATAAAAATGAAACAAAAAATCAAAACATTTCCTTTTTATAGTAGGTATATAATTAAAATATATACCTCTCAAACCTATCACATATATATATATATATATATATTTGCTGAAATCTAAGTTTAAGCACAATGCCTAGACTTAGGAATGGAAAACAAACTGAAGAAGAAGAAGATTGGTTAGGAAAACCATTAAATAACCTGGATGTCCTTCCTGAAGATCAAGTTCAGGAAGAAGAAATCCTAGATCAGCAAGAAGAAGAGCTTGCTGTAAGAAATGAACAAGAAGAAAATAGAGAGGAAGGATCCTCATCCCCTAAAATGTCTCCGGGAGGAGCTATTACTTTTGAAAACATGGAACAATTCTGGAAGTTCCTTAATACTAATATTGGTGTGCTTAATAGAGCAGTCTATATGGACAAGGATCGAATTAGTGACACTCAAGCAACTCTAGAAGATGTATTTCACACATGCACTAATCCCTTGTCCTTTATTGAACAAGAGAGTGATCAAGCTGGACCATCCAATTTGGATATGGCAGCTATAATCCAGAACATGCAACAACAACAGGTTACCCAACCATCTAAAGTGCCTGTTAGCAAGCCTAGGGTCATTCCCGCACAAAAGAAACCATCATTTACTGCTCTATTTCGCCAAGCTATTGAGCAATATACCTCAAATCAGCAAAAACCCAAAACAAAACCAAACACCAATTACCAACAATCTGGAATACAACATAATACTACTACAAATCCTCTTCATAATACTCTTCCTACCAATGCTTTGCATAATAGCAATATAGCATCTAATCCTTATGTCACACCGTCATACACTCATAAATCCCATACCTATGTCCCACCAAACCAATATGGTGGACAAACTAGTAATCTTGAAACCATGGTGAAACAGTTAGTTTCCCGCATGGATCAGATAGATCCCTACCATCCCTCGTACAATTATCGAGAGATGTGTAGTCAACCTCTAGATCCTATAGTTGTAGCACAACCGTATCCTAAACATTTTCCTATGCCTGTCTTGCCCATATATAAAGGAACCGAAGATCCCATAGAGCATCTTCGTATGTTTAGGATAGCATGTCATGATATATCGCATGATGACTTATTATTGCTAAAAATGTTCCCAAAAAGTTTAGGAGGAATGGCATTAGAGTGGTATTATCAATTACCCACTAATTCTTTGAGGAACTTTGAAGAGACTCCTGAGTCTTTTGTGCATCAATTTAGTGCCTACATCGAAAGGCATGTGACCATTAAAGACTTGTACAACTTAAAACAAGACAAAGATGAATGTTTTGCCGATTTCCTAGCTAGGTGGAGACAGTTGATAGGAAAATTGCACTTTGTGTTACCTTATAGGGAGATGTTGGACATCTTTATTAATAATTTACAAGACCAACTATCTTATGAATTGTCAACCGCTACCTTGACCACCTTTGATCAGGCTATAGACTTAGCCCGAAGAGTGGAAGATGCTCTCATTAGGAGAGGTCAGCTTAAAAAGAAAGATGATGAGAAAACATCCAGAAATCAATATAAAAATAAACAAGTTGTGGGTGATGGAGTCACTGATAGTAGAAATATTGCTACTATTAATGCTACGAAGACAACGGAGAAGTTTATACTGAAACCTCCCGATAAACCTCCTCAAGAATTTACTAGGTTAAATCAACCTTTATCAACCATTCTCCCACAATTATTAGAATGAGGTTTGATTCAATTACCAACTATCCGGGAACCTGATCCAACTATACCCGGATACAGAGCTGATTTACACTGTGACTTCCATAGAGGACCTGGACACACTACCAACTCTTGTAAAAGATTAAAACATAAAATACAGGACCTGATTGATAACAATGAGATGGAGGTACAAGCCTTTCAACCTAAGCAAAATCCTCCTAATAATACTCAAAAGAACATTCCTCAAAACCAGAATCAGAATGCCAATCAGTCATTGGACATATTTCAACATCCTTTACCAAAGCATGGCAAGGAAGTGACTAATCAAATTGAACATCATAATGTTCCCCCTCCTACCCGATATGTAGGAACTATTAGTGGGCATTTACCTGCTCATGATTTGGAAATATTTGACACAACTTTATCCGTAGTTACAACCAGGCCTCTACATAATATTTAGACACCTGATCTTAGTGATACAGAATATGAGACTGAGAGTGATATGGAAATCACCTCAAATCAATCGAATAGCTCTGAAGATGAATCAGATCCTATTCTCCCTATCACAAGTCATATGGTCCCAGAAGAACCATTTCCAAGAAGAGTCACTACTCGACCATCATCTCACCAATTAATTTCTAATGAGCAAGCCATAAATGCTAGACCAAGACCCATTCATCATCCGTAGAATAATATTGTGGGTACCATCGAAGCTGTTACTAGACAACAGGCTCAAAACTCTCAACATGATCAAATGCAAAATGATGGATCAACTCCATTTGTTTTGAAAGTTCCTAATAAATGGAATCAGGCACCTAATGTGCAACCTAAACCTCCTTATAATATTAATGAGCAACTATCAAACATTACAGCTAGAATTTCCCTTTTGGACCTTTTAAGATCCTCTCCTACACATAGAGATGAATTAATGCTCACATTAAGCCAGATGATGGTACCACAAGACATTCAACCCGAAGCCATGGCTAATACTATAATAACTCATGAAGTTGATTGTATTGACTTCCGGGATAGAGACATACCTCAACATAGTTTACATAAGGATAACCCCTTATATATTATCGCCTTAATTGGAGATGTAGCAGTTAAACGAGTCTTGATTGATAATGGTTCATCTTTAAACATCTGCACTTTTGACTTCTACCAAATATTTGGGTTTAGAAGTGATGAAATGAAAAGAACTGATATGATCATAAAAGCCTTCAATGACGAAACACAAGAAACGTGTGGAGTTATTACCATTCCATTGCAGAGTTGGTCCGAGAACCTTGGATACGACCGTGTTTATTGTACATTGCCCTGCATCATACAATATACTCTTGGGTCACCCTTGGATCAATGCAATGCGAGCCGTTCCCTCAACTTTACATCAATGTGTTAAATTCGAATTTAAGAATCAGTTGGTTACCATCCATGGTGATCCTAGACCCTTTGATATGTGTGCTTTGGCAGAACCTGTTGGAGTTCAATTTTGCCCTGCTTTATCATCCACACATCCTAATTCTCATTATCCATCTAAACATGTGAAACACACACCCACAACGCCATCTACTCCTTCTACATCAGTTCCACCCCTTCATACAGCTCAAACATCCTCTAAACAAACTACATTAGGACCTCAGAAAAATCCTAATCCCACAACCAAGGCTTCTTGTTTTACTCCTATCACTTCTATCCCTATAATAGACTCATCCATCGACATCTCTACAACATCTACATCCACCAAAGGCATAGTTTCCACATCAGAAGATGTAGGAAATGTTCCTTCTACCTCTTATGCTCTTACTGACGAGCTCTTACCCGATTTATCAAAAATTCTTATATCAGAGCAAATGAATGTTGCTATGCAAGATTCCCTTATCTTAAATAATTTGCCACCATCTCCTCATACCTTGGGTCTCCCATAGCCTATGGGAAGTATTTACCAAGTCGGGAGTTGCGCTTTTATTTATAAGGGATATGACTGGGGTAGAATACCCAGAAACATCAAGACTCATTATGATGGATATGCTCGATGTTATTTTACTAATGAGTATATTAAAGCCAAATCTATAATGCTTAAATTGGGATATAAAGGGAAAGGTTTGGGACCTTTCCAAAATGGCATGAAAGAACCCTTTGAGGTAGAACCATGGCCTGCCCGATGTGGTGTGGGCCTATTTCCTAGTAAAGGTCAGCCCTTCCCATTTGAGGATGATGACCATCTCATATGTTACCAAGATTATTTATATCAACATGATGCTTTGCATTTAATGAATAAGCCACTTACATGTAATATGCTATCTATAGCCTACCCTGAGATGATCGTCGAATCCGACGATGAGTTGGAGGGAGATATCTTCCATGATGTCTCCATTGAGGAATTATTACATCATGAATTTTATTTTGATGGCTCTATACCTAGTATAGCCCAGCTTGAGGCCACGACTCCTCAAGACGAATTATCCAAACTAACCTTGGAAGAATTACAAGAATTGGGCGTTTCACCCGCCCCACCTAATTTTGAGAAAAATCTACACATGGAAGTAGAAAATGTCATAAAAATTAACATTGGAACTGAGGGTAATCCTCACATAATCAACATTGGATCAGAATTGAGTCAAGAAAAATAGGATAAATATATTGCATTTCTTAAAGAATATGAAGATGTCTTTGCTTGGACATATGAAGATATGCCAGGATTAGACCCTTCCGTAGTTATGCATCACCTAGTAGTCCATCCGGATGCTAAACCTGTTAAACAAAAACTTAGAAAAATGCATCCTAAAGTGGCCTTACTAGTCAAAGGGGAGTTAGAAAAACTCTTAAATGTTATTTTTATACAAGCCATTGATTATGCTGAATGGATCTCGAATGTAGTTCCAGTAACTAAGAAAGAAGCTACTAAGGTTAGGGTTTGCACAGACTTTAGAGATATTAATGTTGCATGCCCTAAAGATGATTTTCCTCTTCCCAATATGGATCAGATCATTGATTTTACTACTGGGAGTGGAATGATATCCTTAATGGATGGATTTTTTGGTTATAATCAGATCAGGATAGCTCCTGAAGATCAGGCTAAAACAACCTTTATTACCCCTTGGGGAACCTTTTGTTGGAAAGTGATGCCATTCGGTTTAAAGAATGCAGGTGCAACCTATCAACGAGCCATGACTTATATCTTTCATGATATGATGCATGATATACTACATGATTATGTAGATGACATTATAGCTCGTTCTACTGAAGAAGATGACCATTTAGATGATTTGAGAAAAGTATTTAATCGGTTAAGGGAATATCTTATCCGATTGAATCCAGCTAAATGTATATTCGGAGTTAAGTCCGATAAATTATTGGGGGTTATAGTTTCTTTACGTGGCATCAAAATTGACCCTCTCAAGATTGTGGCTATCACTGATATGCCCGCACCCACAAATATATCAGAATTACGAAGTTTACAAGGTAAGCTTCAAGCTATCCGTCGCTTCATCGATAAGTCGGCGGATAAAACCGGACCCTTTCTTAAGCTTCTTAAGAAGGATGTCTTTTTCCATTGGGACTACGAATGTCAGCAAGCATTTGAACTCCTCAAACAATATCTTCTTAACCCACCTATGCTTTCACCACCTAGACCTGATCGCCCATTTATCTTGTATATTTTTGCTTCAGATCTTGCCTTAGGAGCTATGTTAGCTCAACTTGATGATGAGAAGAAAGAACGTGCTAATTATTATATCAGTAGAACATTAATCAGTTATGAAACCCGTTACACAACATTAGAGAAGTTATGTCTAGCAATCGTATTTTCTACACAAAAATTATGCCATTATATGCTCAGTTAGAAAACCTATGTTATTGCTAAATCCGATCCTTTGCGGTATCTCATGAGTCGACCGTACTTATCTGGTCGCACAACAAAGTGGGTTCTTGCCCTAAGCGAGTTTGAACTCACGTTTATAGGACAAAAATTTGTTAAGGGTCAAATCATAGCAGATCAATTAGCTGCTGCACCCTTAGAGTCTACCCATCCCCTCATCATTGAGTTTCCTGATGAATGCCTTAAACTAGAGGCAGATCATTCAGAGCAATGGTCCTTATACTTTGATGGAGCCCGATGCATGAGTGGGGCTAGTGCAGGTATTATTTTAATATCTCCATAGAAACATCTTATCCCTCTATCCTTTAAATTAACATTTGCTTGTACTAATAACACTATTGAGTATGAGGCTCTAATCCTTGGATTACGAGCTGCCTTGGCACTAAAAATTAAAAATCTATTAGTTTTCGGTGATTCTCAACTTGTCATAAATCAAATTAATGATGTTTATCAGACCAAAGATGATAAATTGCACCCATATAAAGCATATGTATTACAATTATTATCTTTATTTGATCAAGTTACCTTGGAAGCTATTCCTCGAACTAGCAATCGTGCGGTTGACGCTATGGTTGTAGCTGCATCTCTTTTACCCCTGGAGTTAGAGGACGAATATGCTACCATCATTATTCATCGACTCCAGGAACCCACTTCAAATAAATCATGCTTAGAACCTTTGGATGTGTTTCTAATCAACGAAACTACTCCTAAACTTTGGTACACCGATATATTCAATTTTCTTCAAAATGGGACCTTCCCTGAAGGTTTTAACAGAAACCAACATCGGTTATTACGTAGACGAGCAAGTCGCTTCGTAATAATTGGCAATACGTTATATAGGAGATCTTTCGAAGGTATCCTATTGAGATGTTTGAATCTAGAAGAATCTAGATCAGCTTTGAGTGAAGCCCATGATGGATCTTGTGGGGGACATTTTAGTGGTAGCGCCATTGCTAAGAAACTCCTTAGGATAGGATATTTTTGGCCTACCATGGAAAATGATGCACATGATTATGTGCGCCATTGCGACAAGTGCCAAAAACATGCTGACCTTGTCCATGCGCCTGCACAAGAGCTACAAGCTATTTCATCTCCTTGGCCCTTTTCAAAATGGGGCTTAGACATCATTGGAAAAATCAACCCTGTGTCATCTGATGGACACAAATTCATCATAACCGCCATCGAGTATTTCACGAAGTGGGTTGAAGCTATGCCCTTAGCTTCTTGCACTGGAACCCAAGTTTCCAAATTTATTTTTAATCAAATTATTTGTAGGTTCGAAATTCCTGCAAATCTCATCTCGGATAATGGAACTTGTTTCAAAAATAAAGATGTCAAAAAATTATGTCAAAAATATAAAATTCAACATCGTTGGTCCACTCCCTATTATCCTCAGGGTAATGGCCAAGCATAAGCATCTAATAAAACATTAATTAAAATCCTCAAAATACTGGTCAATAAATCTAGCCGAGATTGGCACATTCAACTATATCCTACTTTGTGGGCTTATCGAACTAGCGTTCGTACCCCCACAGGCACTTCACCTTTTGTTTTGGTTTATGGCGCTGAAGCAGTTTTTCCCTTTGAATTAGAAGTTCCTTCTTTGGCTCTGCTACTTCAAGATACTGAAGTAGGAGATGAATATCATGTTGGCAGATTTAGTCAGTTGGAACTCCTAGATGAGAAGCGCATCAATGCTTTGGAACATCTTCGAGCCTACCAGAACAAGCTCAAGCGAGCATACCTCAAGAAAGTTCATCATCGATCCTTTGAGATCGATGACCTTGTCTTGAAAGAAAATAAAAAAATACTAATGCAACTAAAGATCTTAAAGGTAAATTTGAACCTAACTGGCTTGGACCATATATCATCACTGCTAAATTTGGATCGGGAGCATACCGATTAGCTACCTTAGATGGTAAAGATCTTAAAGAACCTATGAACATTATGCATCTTAAACGCTATTATGCATAAATTCTGGTCATTTCATCATTGTATATATTGTTATTTTGCATATTGTTTCATTTTAGTCATTCATATAAAAATTTCAAAAACAATCACATTGTGTATCTTCTCAATTCATCAATCAAAATCAAAATATAAAAACATCAAAATCATCAAAATCTTCAAAAACATCTTTTATTTTCGTACCTGTCAATTCTTGAAGTATTGCAGTTATATTTTCAGTTATTTTGGATAAATTAACATTTATTTGGAATCCCGCACTTTCACACTCACATGCATAAATATCTTGATTTTATTTGGTATGATTATTAATCTCTCTTATATCAAAGTCCACAGTTGAATTAAATAAAGTTTTGAGCATAGAGAATTGATCTTGTTATTTACTTGAACCAAGTATATCTCTTCACATTAAAATGATTTCATTGCAAATTCGATATGATGCTACATAGTAGAAGTGGTTTCTTGAGCGAAAAGTTTCCCTTGCTATCCTATCATGCACATGGTCTAGAATCTTTGAGAATTGACAAAAGGACAAGCTCACCCCTGCCCAGAATAAAAATCCCTTGCTCTACAGCCAATCCGAGCAAGTATCCCTAGTATAGGAAGAAAAAGAAAAGTCAAAGAAAATGAGAAAAAGAAAAATATTATTTTGTACCATCGCAACAATATTTCAGCATTATCTCAGTTCCAAGAAAAAATACAAAAAAAAAAAGAGAAAGAAGAGAAAAAGAAAAAGCAAAAAGCAATAAAATCCCTTTCCCTACCCCTTGAAAAAGAAAAGAAGGGTGAATGAGCTTGAATCCCTGGAATTTTCAATTATTCAAAAACTGTGAGGTAAGCCCCATAACAGGTGGTTTGTGCCCAACCCGCTTGGCCTTGGGTAATCCCTAGCATGGTGATATGTCTGTCACATTAGCGACCTTCTTTTGTATAGACCTATGTCTGCTTATGGATCAGCTAGCTCTTGATGACCCGACTTACATAGTAGTCTGGTACGGTTACATGCATATAAATCATGGTCAACGAACATTCATTTGGTTAATTCAAATTACTTGTATCAAATTATCTTGCTCAAAATTGGTAAATGAACAATACAATTGCACACACATTTGCATTTGAGAGATTTTGTATCATTATGATAAATCAAGATCGGCAATGAACTCACATATGCACATGAGGGTTCCTTATAAATCTACATTTTGTCTTTGAGATAATTTAAAATATTTCTGCAACTCTTTTTGGAATAATTTCATCTTCTTATTTAAAGAACATCTGTTTCGTATAAAAACAATTACATACATTGTTTTCAAAAATCCAAAATTTTTTTCAACAACATATTCACAATCTAGCAATAAAGTCACGTTTATATATTTTTTCTGTTTATCTCAAAATCAAAAATCAATTATGCAATAAAATTATTTTTCTTGGATTTCGCGATGATGGTATAAGTCTATACCTATAATTCTATGCCTAGCGCAAACCATTGTTCTAATTTTATTTCCCATTCATTATTATTTATAAAAACATATGGCTTACATCATTATGTCACACAATTGTGCTTTAAAAGGACGAACACATTTTTCTATTTCATTTCATTATGTCAACATTCCATTTTGCAACCATGGTATAATTCCTAAGGAATTGTTCAAAATTTTATCACACTTAGGAATTTTATGCCTAGCAAAAATCATATTTTTAATATTTCATGCATAATATTTTTATGAAAATCTGAAAACAAATCATCACCATCATCATTTTCATCATCACAACACAAAGTCTTAAGACAGTCTCTTAAGCACTCTTTTACTTTTAACAATATTTCTATACTGGGATTAGCTTGACGACCTAGCGAGCGGCGACTCCATGAAATGGTCTATAACAACGACAATGTCCTTTGAAATTATTGTTAGAAGTCCCTTTATTTTTCATCAAATCACACCACAAAACAACCAATTTGTTTACATCAGATTATTTCATTTAAATTTTATAGACATGACATAAAATTATACTATTTCCAAATGACATAATTACATGAATAATCAATCAACAAATCCAAAATTGAAGCATCATAAAACATATGGACAAGTCATATCACAAAAAAAAAATATATATATATATATATATATCAAAATATATGTACATCATATCACAACTGGATTGGTATGCCACAATCTATACCCTGGCATACTCAATCCTCTCAAAAATATATCAAATCTAGTCTATAGCAGCTAGTCTCGAGAAGCCCTCGAGCTCTCAGCCTCATCTCCTCTCCCACCCTGGCATGGAGGAGGTGGTCCCATAGAGGTCCATGTTGTGTCTCGGGTCCTCATCGTCGATCGTGAGGATGTCCTCGATGATCCCATCCTGATCGACTTCGTAATGTCGATTGGCAGTTGTAACCTCTGGCCCTCTGGAACCAGTTGGAAGTATGCTCCCTGATAGAATGTGGTCTGAGCAATAGACCATGCCAACTCCTACATGCTCGCCCCTCCGCTCCGAGCCCTGAGCCATGTAGCCTCATCCTGTAGAGTCTACACCTGAGCTCGTAGGTGGGCATTCTCAGCCTGAAGAGCCACCATCTCACTGCTCTCCCCCACCTCGATACCCTTGCCCTTATCGAGTGATGCTGGCCTATCCCTCTGCTAAGAAGGGAGTCCCTCCTCTCTCCTCTCTGCCTGTTGTGGTCTCTCTAGAGCCTATGGCACTCTCTAACGTCTCTCTTGAGGAGACCATCGCTGCTCCCTCCCCTTGTGACCCCTCGTTGCATCGATAGCAGCCTAGCATCGCCTCCCCATCCATCACACCATGGTGTGCATCGGACCCTATGCCCTCGTCATCCGAGGAGGGTGGATGCCTACGTACTAGGCATCATACCCATCTATGACCCCTACATCATCCCCATCCACTGGCTGAATGGGGGCATCATCCACATCTTGACTCTAGAATCATTACATATCTGGAGCCCCGCTCAGTGTAGTACTATCTCGAATAGTCTGAGAGTACTCGTAATCCTTAAGAGAAGGGATCCCCTACTGTAGACCGAACTACCACAAAACTCGGTCATAGCGATGGAGCTCTACCTCTCCCCACTCCATCCTCAGCCAGAAGACTCACCTGATGCGAGCCAACTCCTGTCCATCCTCTCCCCACCTTGGATGCTCTCTCCATGGCCTCTAGGTGATCTAGTCTAGGATGAGGTCATCTAGCAACCTCCGAGACATCGATAGATCTATCCACCATTGTGACCCTCTCTGGAGCCACCAATAGAAAACCTGGGGTCTCTCTCGGTCAACCCCTATCAGTGGAAGCCCTACCGGCCTCCGCATCGTAATGTGCTCCCAGCACCAAACCTGTAGTAGCGATGTCAAAACCAGACATCGACCTCCCTTGTATACGACCCCGTATAGGATCCTATACAAGCGGCATAGCACAAAGCTGCCCCAAGAAAATCTGTAGCCATGGTCTCTCATATCGTAGACCACATCTGAGAGTAGCCATGGTAACCTGCATCCACTCTGGTGGCATAGTAGCAAGCCACCTACTACCCCTACCAAAACTCGAGTCAATCGAGATGCCCTAGGCATCTATCGTAATGTCTCGATGTTCACCCCGCCCTTCTCCAGGGTGAAGCTAGGATCTCCACATAGGCGCATCATGGCATGGCCCTGATTGGCCGTAGGAGTCATAAACCACCCTTGTATGGGGATCCTCAAGATCCTCCATACGTCCTCTAGAGTGGGAGCCATCTCCCCTATCGATAACCAAAAATAGGATGACCCCGGATACCACCTCTCTGCTAGGGCTATCAGTAGCCCCATGTCTATCGGTATTTGTGGCATCTCTGCCACATGCTGTAGTCCGACCTCCGCTAGTCGGTCTCGCTCCACCTGGTCGAGCATGGCTACGTCATCTCTGAGTCCCCCGTATTTCCACTCTCAACTTTTTAGTAATCCCCTCTACAAAATAAATAATCAAACAATAAAAATCATCAATAGATAATCATTAAAATCAGTTAAATCAATTTAATCTTCTAAAAACAATGATGATATCATCCACCATTGGATGATATCATCCTAAATTGGGTCAAATCATCCTTGGTAGGATGAAATCATCTCCGATTTCGCAACTTGGGGATCGCCCCTTGTTGGACGGGATCGCCCCTATTCCATCGATTTTGCCCCTAGACGAAATCGGCGATCTAGGGACGATTTCGACGAAATTGGGACGATTTCATCCCGACGTCGTCGACGGCCTAAAAATGGCCGCGATGCCCCAAAATAGTCAAAATTTAAATAAAAAATTACACAAATCAAATTAAAAACATAATTCACTAGGTTTAGATCCTTACCCGCAACCCGCGTCGGACCTCTGTCGATCTGTGCGCTGTTTCTACCATTTTGCTTGCAGAGCTCTAAAAATAGTGAAAATGAACAGTAAAAATGAATTAGGGTTTTACCCTATTTTTCTTAATTTTATTTAAAAACAACAACATTTTTTAAAATTTTGCTTTTTCGCGCTTTTACCTCAAACGTTCGATTTGGGTAAAAACACGGAGGGGGCACCATAGTAAGCAGTTGTACGATTCGACCTAGAATCGTCGTCTAGAAAATTGAGTAAATTTTTGCTTTCTCGTAAAATGGGAAGAACTCGTCTTTAACGCATTTTCTTCAAAAAATTTGCTAAAGAGGGGGCAAAATGTAGCACCCTAAAATTGGCACAGTTAAACCCTTAGTAAAAAGATAAAAATTTGAATTTTAACCCCGAAACCGCCCGTTAACCGCTCACCCCATTTTTCGCGCCATTTTTAGGAGTTGTTTTGACCGTTGGACGATATCGTCGCCGATCAGACGAAATCATCCCAGATCGGACGAATTCATCTGGAACAGAACGTCCGGACGATTTCGTCCCAAAACCAAATTTTCATAATTAGCTTCTATTTTAACAACCTCTCCAACTTGGGCAGAAGCGTGTCTACGTAGTTGGAGATTCCTCCGCTGAGGATCTCCCAGATTGGGATGATCCCCAACCTCCTAACCTCCCCCTAATCCTATATAAACTGGGATTTTCTTAGTTTATCCCCCTGGTTGGCTGATCCCATGATTCCCTGATTGATTTTCCCTGCCATTTAGTTTTGTTGTGTCAAGACGTCCTATCCACCATTGTTTGCACTCGTAGTTTTAAGTTTTCATTGCAGGTTTTCACTGTGCTTTAGTTGGAGAAAGCTCGGATCGTCGTAGGCGATTCCAGACGATTTCGGATGATCCTGTCATAGATCGGCGATGATCTCGTACGATTGGAGGTGATCTCGACTGCAGTTCAGATTGGGGGCAACCAGAGCCCTGAGTTTGCATTCCTCATTTGTCTTCTTTATTTTACTATGCATTAGTTTGATTTATTTTCATTCTGCATCCTGGAGTTCACCTCATTCAGCATAAATGCATGATAAAGTTAAAATAAGTTATTAAAACAATGCATTTCCTTTAATTTGCTATCTAGATTTATCAGTTAGGCATTTATACTATCATTTCTATCATTTTGCATTATTCTAGCAGTAGCATTTTTGTTTTTTGGTGTCTATTTCTGTGATTGCAGGTTTCTGACGAATTCGTCTGACGAATTCATCAGATCGACGATGATCTTGTCTGATCTCAGATGATCGACTATGATCTGGGATGATTCTATACAATTGCAGATGATCCTATCATATTCGGGATGATCTGGACTCCTACAAGCTTCAGAATCTTCATCAGACATCCGAAATCAGGTGCATTCTTTCTCATTTCGTATAATCTTTACATTTAGGATTCATTCCTGCTTTTTGTATTCATATAAATCAACATTTTCATATAGAATAGCTTAGATTCATTCTGGCCAACCTAGGATTATGAATTATCGAGTATAAAATGAACACACCAAACCCATTCTCAACCTAGGCGTGGAAACTGCCACTCAAAGTTTCCTGGTGAACCCACCATCCATCGAAAATTCACCCTTATACCCCTCCCCGAGAGGCACGACCTTCAAAGGGCCTCTCAGTCCGAGGTATTGTCCCATCCTTCTCGCATCCCCCTTCCGGGCGCGGATCCTATAGCCTGAAGGTAAGGATGCAAAAAATTTGGAGCGATACATCAGGACTTCTCCTAGTGAATCCATATCCTCTTTTGTCATTAATCTTGCAATTCATTGTCTTGTGACCGAACCCATTGCATGAGTAGCAATACCCATGGAAAAGTTGTCCTTTCCCATATTCTTGTATTTCATTTGTCCTGCATTGTGAAGACATATGTCCAAACCTATGACATGAAAAACATATTCCAATGAAGCCTCCTTGTCTTGACCTCATTGGTATCCTATTCTGATTGTTGTTCCATCTATATCTTCTTTGTGCATTTTTCCTCTCTTTGTTGAAATCTTTGTTGTCCAACTCATCCTTTGATGTCCCACTTTCACTTAAATTATCTTCTTATGATGTATCTTATTTTGAAGTTTCTTCTTCATCAAGACTTGAAGTAGATTATTTTTCCTCTTTCTTCTGAACCTTTCCAAAGCCAAGACCTATTGAACATGATGTTCACTGTTGTCCATAGATGAACTTATCCAAGTTCTTGGAGCTATTTGTGAAACTCTTCATCTTGATCTTGGAGTCCTTTAAGTCTTCTTTTAGAATAGCCACTTCTTGTGCTAACCTCTCACATTCCAAAATATTTGCTTCTAACTTATCCTTGAGCTTGCTTGCCTTAGCCTTTGACTTCTCTAAATCCTCTATGAGCAATAACATTTCTTCATCATATTATTGAAACTTTCAATCTTGGAGTGTTGCTTTCTAACCTTCTTTACTGTGTCAAGAGCATCAATAAGTTTTCCCTTGAGATCATAACCATTATCTATTGAATAATCCTCTATTTTTTTGCCTTTGTCCTTATCATTACTTCCTTTTGGCTTGTCTTCTATAGAATTATCTTATTTACCTTCTAAGGCCATTAGAATATTTTCATTTGGCCCCAATATTATATGTTGAAAATGGATCTCATTTTCTTTGGATAAGAAACATTTCTCCTTTTTTATTTCATTGAGTACATAAAGATTTCTTTCTCTTATAGCACTAGCTACAAGTTTTCCATATTCATATTTTCTCACTTCACATCTATCTTGATGAAAATTTACTATATAACCTTTATCACAAAGTTGACTAATGCTAAAGAGATTATGTTTCAGACCTTCCACATATAGAAAATTTTCAGCTTTTGCTTTCCCATTGTCTATACTTAGAGTTCCTTTTCCACAAATCTTTGCTAAACCATTGTCCCCAAAGTTTACTGACCCTCTATTTCCTTCTTTCAAAGCTATAAACTTGTCCTTTTCTCTTGTCATGTTTCTATTGCATCCGCTATCCAAAAACCATTTTTCTTCTCTATCCTATGTATGCAATGCTATTTGAACCAACAAGAATTTTAATTTTCCTTTCCCTTTTTCTTCCTTTCTAGTATTATAATTAAAGGTTTCTAGTTTGCACCTTCTATTTGTATGCTCAAAACTATTGCATTTGTAACACTTAACATCATTATTCATATGTGGTGCAAGAGAATCTGTAATACTACTATCATTGTCTTTGCTAGTATATTGCATAGCTCTATTACCATATTTATTGCAAGAAAAACAATGTCCATGGAAGGAATTTTGTAACCTGTCTTGCTGAGGAATCGATCTGATATTATTTCTTTTATGGTATTATTTCCTTGAGATATGGTAAGATACCTCCATTTTGATTGATGTTCCTCCCTCTTGCTAACATGATTCTTTATCTAACTTACTTAATGATTTTTTAGTTCTAAATTTTAACTTCACAATATTTGCTGCCACTCTTTCGAGTCCTACTTCTTTTGCTTCCAACATATCTCTAAACTTATCTTCAATATCTCTTCTTTCTTTCACTTCTATTTCAAGTTCTATTAGCCTTTGCAGAAGCATAATTCTTGCCAATTCATCATTTCATATTTGTTCTTTTAATTGTGCCCTCTCTTCTTGAATATTTTCAAGATCATGGAGACAATTGAAGAGTGCTTCATCAAGGCCTATAATTTCTTCACTCTTTGAGCACATGTGTGTTACTGATGGATCCTCTTCCAAGCTATTAGAATCTTCATGGAGAGACCAACTCTGATACCAATTGAAGAACATGTGCTTATACTGAGAGGGGGGGTGAACAATATAATATAAAAATTTTCCCCAAATAGTAGCATCAACATTAATAAAGTAGTAAACATCACACAAAGCATCACACACATGAGAGACATCATTTTTAACGTGGTTCACCCAATGTGGGCTACCTCCACAGAAAATATTTCTTCTAAATATTTCTCAAATAATCTCTTGGGAATCCTTCCCAATTACAATGTTTATGGACCTCTATCCAAAGGAGATGTTGATCCCCTAAATCTCAAGTTCGTGGATCTCTTCCATAGGAGAACTCTTTCCCCTTCTGCTCTGGCTAGTGATCTTCTAGAAGACTTTGTCTCTCTACTGCACTGACTTGTGGATCTCTCTCCACTTGAAGACTCCTCACTCAGATCTGTCTTCAATTGTCCTGGCTATTGGATCTCTATCCACTGAGACTCTGTCCTCTATACTCTGTCACCTCCAAATCTCTATCAATAGGTTCACTCAGAACCTCTTCAAATATTCTCAATAGGCTCACTCAGAACCTGCTCAAATATTCTCAATAGGCTCACTCAAAACCTGCTCAAATCTGCTCAATAGGCTCACTCAGAACCTGCTCAAATATGCTCAATAGGTTCACTCAAAACCTACTCAAATATGCTCAACAAGCTCACTCAGAACTTGTCCAAATCTGCTCAACAAGCTCACTCAGAACTTGTCCAAATCTTCTCAATAAGTCCTCTCTAGGACTTGCTCAAATCTGCATAGCAAGCTTTCACAAAAGCTTACTCAAAATCAGTCCACAAGCCTTCTCAAAGACTTACCTCAAATCAGCTCAACAAAATCTCAACTCAATCTCATAGAAGCATAAAGAGAATTGTTAGAGACTCAATATGTTCTATACTCAAATCCCAATCTCAACTCAAATCAATCTCAACTCAGCAATCTCATAGAAGCATAAAGAGAATTGTTAGAGACTCAATATGTTCTATACTCAAATCCCAATCTCAACTCAAATCAATCTCAACTCAGCAATCTCATAGAAGCATAAAGAGAATTGTTTAGAGACTCAATATGTTCTATACTCAAATCCAATTTCTTTCTCAACTCAATTCAAATCAGAATATAGAATAGTTTGTTTTATGGAACTTGAACAACCACTTCACACAATCTCTTGACTAGGCTCAAACAACTCTACTCAACCAATCACCACAAGGAACAACTCTTTCTCACAAACCCTAGTCCAAGCATGAATCAACCAACTCAAAATGTCTTCAACAATACTCAACAACCACTTTACATAACAATGATACTCATGTTCTTTTCAGATCAAGTTCAAGTTCTTTGCACAACAACTCACTCCAACAACAATGCTTATAAAACAAGGTTTTAATCACAACTTTCAAACTAGAAAACCTTGAAGCATTAAACCAACTATTTTTGAATAGGAAACCACAATCAATCCTTTTCACTCCAATGATATTTCAGAAATCAACCACCCAAATAAAATCAATGGAGAATGTTACTCATACCTTTTTGATGCCTTATGAGTTGTCCACTAAATCTGCCACACTCAACACTTTTCCTTTTTCAATCTCAACAAGGGTTAGAGATCTTGAGTAATAACACAACAATAAAATAATGTCCAAATAACACCTTATTACTCCTACTTTATTTTAACATCCACCAAAGTTATTTTTAAAGAAAACCCTTACTCAAAAATAACTTTCACTAAAAGAACTTTATCAATAACCCTTATTACTCCTAATAATTTCAAAAATCACAATTAAAAATTTAACTCCACAACTCAAACAACCACTATAACCTTATTCCTAAGGTTATTCAATACATCAACTATCAAATCACCTTTACCCCTTATCACTCCACCTTAGGCAATAACAAAATAAATAAAAACCTCAATACCTGCCTCGAGGGGAATCGAACCCCCGTCCTGTCCAACATGAATGCCCTAGCCATGACCAAGCTGCCGCATGAGCTACGGGCTCATTATGAAGAAAGAAGCACCACTCGCTTCTTGTTCTTCTCTCCTTCCACCAAGCGAAAAATAAATGTGCCTTGAGCACCTCAACAAAGCCAAAACGATGCTTGCAAGAATCGAACACTTAACCTTCCTACCACCAACACCTTTGCACAAACCAAGCTGCCACTAGGCCACACTGCCCAACACGCTTTGGAAAATGGATGCGGTTAGCTTTCAATATTTGCTGCTTCACAAAATGAAAATAACACGAGCTCTTCCTTCACAAAAACAAATCGTTAATCTTAATCGAGCAAGGATAATCTTCTTCAAAAAATTTAATGGCATATATATATGCCTTCCCTTAGCTTGGAAACGTTGGTGCTTTTGAACCTTCCTTTATGACGTCGGCGAATATTCTTTTAATTTAATTTTAAAATTAAAATTTAAATTTTAAATAAATTAAAATTTAAACTAAATATTTAAAATTAAATATCTCCATCACCGGGCACCTTTTTCGATGAAACGAAAAGCCAACTTGGGTTTTAAGAAAAACCCATTTCAAATCTGCCATCCATGGTTTTAAATAAAACCTTTTATTTTTCCTACCTTGGTTTTCACAAAAACCCTTCCTTGCACTTTCACAAAACATAGTGCATGCCATCATAGATCCTTTTGACATCAAATAACCTTTTGACATCAATGACAACATTTTAGCTTAGGGACTCAAAATGTCCAACAATCTCCCCCTTTGTCATTGATGGCAACCCATATCCTTTTACTAAAATCTGACCTTCTTTTCTACTCCCCCTAGGACTTTGCTCCCCCTGGCTCAATGCTCTCTCAAATATCAAATCTCTCCCCATATCAAAAACTCTCCCCAATATACACAAATCTCTCCCCCTTTGTCATCAATGGCAAAGGGTCACCTTTGGGGCTCGGGGCTAAGAATGAGCCTCTTAGCTTAGCCCCTCCCCCACCTCCACATGAGGTGGTTAATTCTAGGGTGGGAGTATTTCTACTCCCCAAAAGCACTTCTCTTTACCTTTATCTTTCTCTCTTCCTTTCTGAGTTTTTTGAATCCTCTCACTATTTCTTTCCAAGCCATCATCCCTGTTTTTGTTATCATTTATGTTCCTATTCTTGTTCTTATTCCTATTCCTATTCCTATTCCTGTTCTTGTTCCTATTCCTATTCTTTTCTTGTTCATATTCCTTTCCTATTCATGTTCTTGTTCTTGTTCATGCACATGTTCCTGTTCTGTTCATGCCTGCTTCTGGAATATTTGCTCTACACCATCTTGTCATGTGACCATCATTATTGCACTTATAACACTTAATGTTATTATTCCTTGGAGGTGCAAATGTCTTAGGACTTCTCCTAGTGAAGCCATATCCTCTTCTATCATGAATCCTGCAATTCATTGCCTTGTGACCAAACCCATTGCATGAGTAGCAATACCCATGGAAAAGTTGTCCTTTCCCATATTCCTGTCTTTCATGTGTCCTGCATTGTGAAGCCATATGTCCAAACCTGTGACATGAAAAGCATATTCCATTGAAGCCTCCTTGTCTTGACCTCATTGGTCTCCTATTCTGATTGTTGTTCCATCTATATCTTCTTTGTGCATTATTCCTCTCTTTGTTGAACTCTTTGTTGTCCAACTCATCCTCTGATGTCCCACTTTCACTTAAACTGTCTTCTTCTGATGTATCTTCTTCTGAAGTTTCTTCTTCATCAAGACTTGAAGTAGATTCTTTTTCCTATTTCTTTTGAACCTTTCCAAAGCCAAGACCTGTTGAACATGATGTTTGTTGTTGTCCACAGATGAACTTATCCAAGTTCTTAGAGCTATTTGTGAAACTCTTCATCTTGATCTTGGAGTCCTTTAAGTCTTCTTTTAGAGTAGCCACTTCTTGTGCTAACTTCTCACATTCCAAAATATTTGCTTCTAACTTATCCTTGAACTTGCTTGCCTTAGCCTTTGACTTCTCTAAATCCTCTATGAGCAATAACCTTTCTTCATCACATTCTTGAAACTGACTTTCAAGCTTGGAGTGTTGCTTTCTAACCTTCTTTACTGTGTCAAGGGCATGAATAAGTTCTCCCTTGAGATCATAACCATTCTCTATTGAATAATCCTCTATTTGTTTGCCTTTGTCCTTATCATTACTTCCTTTTGGCTTGTCTTCTATAGAATTATCTTCTTTACCTTCTAAGGCCATTAGAAGATTTTCATTTGGCCCCAATATTATATGTTGAAAATAGATCTCATTTTCTTTGGATAAGAAACATTTCTCCTTTTTGATTTCATTGAGTACATAAAGATTTCTTTCTCTTATAGCACTAGCTACAAGTTTTCCAGATTCAGATTTTCTTACTTCACATCTATCTTGATGAAAAGTTACTATATGACCTTGATCACAAAGTTGACTAATGCTCAAGAGATTATGTTTCAGACCTTCCACATATAGAACATTTTCAGCTTTTGCTTTCCCATTGCCTATACTTAGAGTTCCTTTTCCACAAATCTTTGTTGAACCATTGTCCCCAAAGTTTATTGACCCTCTATTTCCTTCTTTCAAAGCTATAAACTTGTCCTTTTCTCCTGTCATGTGTCTAGAGCATCCGCTATCCAAAAACCATTTTTCTTCTCTATCCTGTGCATGCAATGCTATTTGAACCAACAAGGATTTTAATTTTCCTTTCCCTTTTTCTTCCTTTCTAGTACTAGACTTAAAGGTTTCTAGTTTGCACCTTCTAGTTGTATGCTCAAAACTATTGCATTTGTAACACTTAACATCATTATCCATATGTGGTGCAAGAGAATCTGTACTACTACTATCATTGTCTTTGCTAGTACATTGCATAGCTCTATGACCATATTTATTGCAAGAAAAACAATGTCCATGGAAGGAATTTTGTAACCTGTCTTGTTGAGGACTCGATCTGATATTCTTTCTTTTGTGGTCTTCTTTCCTTGAGATATGGTAAGATACCTCCTTTTTGCTTGATGTTCCTACCTCTTGCTGACATGCTTCTTTCTCTAGCTTACTTGATGCTTTTTTAGTTCTACATTTTAACTTCACAATCTCTGTTGCCACTCTTTCGAGTCCTGCTTCTTTTGTTTCCAACATATCTCTCAAATGATGTTCAATCTCTCTTATTTCTTTATTTCCTTATTCCAATTCATCATTTAGATGTTTTTTCTTTTAGTTCCCTCTCCCCTTACCTTCCAAGATCTTGGAGAAAATGATGAAAAGTTTTTTCTCAAAGTCTATAATTTTCTTCATTTTTGAGCACGATGGTCTTTTCCCGCTTCTATCTACACAAAGAAAGACTTATTGATACTAATTGAAGAAAATATGCTTATATCGAGAGGGGGTTGAATAATATAATATAAAATTTTTTCCCAAATTAGTAGCATCAACATTAATAAAAATAGTAAACATCACACAAAATATCACACACATGAGAGACATCATTTTTAACGTGGTTCACCCAATGTTGGCTACCTCCACAGAAAATATTTCTTCTAAATATTTCTCAAATAATCTCTTGGGAATCCTTCCCAATTACAATGTTTATGGACCTCTGTCCAAAGGAGATGTTGATCCCCTAAATCTCAAGTTCGTGGATCTCTTCCATAGGAGAACTCTTTCCCCTTCTTCTCTGGCTAGTGATCTTCTAGAAGACTTTATCTCTCTGCTACACTGACTTGTGGATCTCTCTCCACTTGAAGACTCCTCACTCAGATCTATCTTCAATTGTCCTGGCTGTTGGATCTCTATCCATTGAGACTCTGTCCTCTATACTCTATCACCTCCAAAGCTCTATCAATAGGTTCACTCAGAACCTCTTCAAATATTCTCAATAGGCTCACTCAGAACCTACTCAAATCTGCTCAATAGGCTCACTCAGAACCTGCTCAAATCTGCTCAATAGGCTCACTCAGAACCTACTCAAATCTGCTCAATAGGTTCACTCAGAACCTGCTCAAATATGCTCAACAAGCTCACTCAGAACTTGTCCAAATCTTCTCAACAAGCTCACTCAGAACTTGTCCAAATCTTCTCAATAAGTCCTCTCTAGGACTTGCTCAAATCTGCATAGCAAGCTTTCACAAAAGCTTACTCAAAATCAGTCCACAAGCCTTCTCAAAGACTTACCTCAAATCATCTCAACAAAATCTCAACTCAATCTCATAGAAGCATAAAGAGAATTGTTAGAGACTCAATATGTTCTATACTCAAATCCCAATATCAACTCAAATCAATCTCAACTCAGCAATCTCATAGAAGCATAAAGAGAATTTTTAGAGACTCAATATGTTCTATACTCAACTCCCAATCTCAACTCAAAGCAATCTCATAGAAGCATAAAGAGAATTGTTAGAGACTCAATATGTTCTAAACTCAAATCCAATTTCTTTCTCAACTCAATTCAAATCAGAATATAGAATAGTTTGTTTTATGGAACTTGAACAACCACTTCACACAATCTCTTGACTAGGCTCAAACAACTCTACTCAACCAATCACCACAAGGAACAACTCTTTCTCACAAACCCTAGTCCAAGCATGAATCAACCAACTCAAAATGTCTTCAACAATACTCAACAACAACTCTTACATAACAATGATACTCATGTTCTTTTCAGCTCAAGTTCAAGTTCTTTGCACAACAACTCACTCCAACAACAATGCTTATAAAACAAGGTTTTAATCACAACTTTCAAACCAGAAAACCTTGAAGCATTAAACCAACTATTTTTGAATAGGAAACCACAATCAATCCTTTTCACTCCAATGATATTTCAGAAATCAACCACCCAAATAAAATCAATGGAGAATGTTACTCATACCTTTTTGATGCCTTATGAGTTGTCCACTAAATCTGCCACACTCAACACTTTTCCTTTTTCAATCTCAACAAGGGTTAGAGATCTTGAGTAATAACACAACAATAAAATAATGTCCAAATAACACCTTATTACTCCTACTTTATTTTAACATCCACCAAAGTTCTTTTTAAAGAAAACCCTTACTCAAAAATAACTTTCACTAAAAGAACTTTATCAATAACCCTTATTACTCCTAATAATTTCAAAAATCACAATTAAAAATTTAACTCCACAACTCAAACAACCACTATAACCTTATTCCTAAGGTTATTCAATACATCAACTATCAAATCACCTTTACCCCTTATCACTCCACCTTAGGCAATAACAAAATAAATAAAAACCTCAATACCTTCCTCGAGGGGAATCGAACCCCCGTCCTGTCCAACGCGAACGCCCTAGCCGTGGCCAAGCTGCCGCACGAGCTACGGGCTCATCATGAAGAAATAAGCACCACTCGCTTCTTGTTCTTCTCTCCTTCCGCCAAGCAAAAAATAAATGCGCCTTGAGCGCCTCAACAAAGCCAAAATGACGCTTGCAGGAATCGAACACTTAACCTTCCTACCACCAACACCTTTGCACAAACCAAGCTGCCACTAGGCCACACTGCCCAACACGCTTTGGAAAATGGATGCGGTTAGCTTTCAATATTTGCTGCTTCACAAAACGAAAATAACATGAGCTCTTCCTTCGCAAAAACAAATCGTTAATCTCAATCGAGCAAGGATAATCTTCTTCAAAAAATTTAATGGCATATATATGCCTTCCCTTAGCTTGGAAACGTCGGTGCTTTTGAACCTTCCTTTATGACGTCGACGAATATTCTTTTAATTTAATTTTAAAATTTAAAAATTTAAATTTTAAATAAATTAAAATTTAAACTAAATCTTTAAAATTAAATATCTCCATCACCGGGGCACCTTTTTCGATGAAACGAAAAGCCAACTTGGGTTTTAAGAAAAACCCATTTCAAATATGCCATCCATGGTTTTAAATAAAACCTTTTATTTTTCCTGCCTTGGTTTTCACAAAAACCCTTCCTTGCACTTTCACAAAACATAGTGCATGCCATCATAGATCCTTTTGACATCAATGACAACATTTTAGCTTAGGGACTCAAAATGTCCAACAATAAATTGAAGTGGGAAATTTTAATTGATTTAATTATTAAAGAAAATAGTTTATTTTGTAAATTAAAGGTATAGTATTTTGATTTATGGAATGAAGGAAAGATAGATTAATTATGAATCTAAGTGATGAAGCTTTGATTTAATAAATAATGAAAATAGTTTATTTCATAGATTAAAGGTATGGGACTTTGATTTATGAGATAAAGGAAAAATAGTTGTTTCTATGAATTAAATAATGAGATTTAATTTATGGGAATAAAGGAACCTAGTTATTTGATGATTAAAGGTATGGGACTTTAATTTGTTGAATTGAGGTTGGTATGAATTGATTAAAGTAGGACTTGTGATCTAATTGCACATGTTGAAAGACTCTCTAGGGTTATTGAGAGGTGAAAATAAAAATAGAGATTTTTAGAATGTCAACTATGCATTAGATGGTTAGATACTTTAATTTAATTTGTATAGTTGCAATTTGGTAAAGTAAATAGTAAATGCATTTAGAGGTATGACTATTGCAAAACCATGAGATGCCCTAATCCATTATAATCCTCAAATGATTGATGGAAGTATTTGGAGGACCAAATATAGCAATAGGGTCTTATACAAAGGTTTGGCTACTATTGCAATGATTTTTTTATGCTCAAATGAATTATAATTGTGGTGATATATCCCCAAATGAAAATGATGTATTACTTATTATTTAAATTATGGAGGTTTTATCGTATTAAGGTGTATGTAATAAATATGGAATGATGGAAATTTATGTTTTTAATTTATTGCTTTGAATTGCCTATGTTTTGTATTAATTTTCTTTTCAATCAATGTTTACCTTTTTTAAATGTTGCTTCCTTCTAGTATTTTTTGTATGCTTTATGATGTATTATTTTTGTTAGATTTAGTATCTATCCTTGATTTCTTGCTAATCAACAAAAATTAAGTATTGAGTTCTGTTAGCTTTTGATTCAATATGCAATGGGAGACAATAATCATAAGATTCAAAAATAATTTGAAAGAAAGTAAATCTGCAAGATGACTGAAATATGCTATAAATAGAAATGACAAAAATAAATACAATGTAGCTATAGAGTAAATTAACACCCTATGAATAATGCTACAAGACTACATTACACCCATCTCCAATATGGGTGACTGTATCTATGCTATGCTCTGCTATGCTCCCTATATCTATGCTATTACAATGGGGCCATTATATAGGAAGATACATTACTTGGCCAACACTCTATCTAGCTATGCAAGGGATAATTTACACATATACAACTTGCACATTAACACTTGTGCATTTATTACATTGCATGAAGAAACTAGGTAACTTCCCCCTAAAGTAATCTAATGTCCTAAGTATGTACCTTTGTAGGTACATTTACATGACCTAAATGATGTAATATAATATATTTTTAACACCCCCTTGTATTATATCATTTGGGTATTGAATACTTCAATCCTCAATGTGGATCTTCTTCCAAAGGATTGTATAATATGTATTCTCCTTCATTGCTTATTGTGTACAAGTTTAGCAGGTAATTTGTGTCTTCATGTGATGCAAAGTAGGTTGTGTCTGTAGATGCAGGCTCTTTTGCCTTATGTATGTGTTCTACTGGTTCAGTATTCATGATGCCATGTTTATTTCTAGCAAGTTTTTTCTTTTTTTTCCTCCTTCTCCTATGATTTTGCATTGGTGTTGGTGGGATTTCTGCTTCATGACAAGTTAATCTATCATCATAACAATATTGCTCCTTCTTACTAACTTGTTTCTTATTTTGTGTAAGTACAAACACAATTAATGATATATAAGTCACCATACACTCTTTCAATGTAAATATAACCAAATATTCCTTAGTTCCACCATGCCGTGAAGATAATTTTATGAAGATAGTTAATCGATGTTGTAAAGTTACCTTATTTGGCCTCTTTAAGAAACAAGGAGAATTTCTCTCGATTGTTAGTAGATAGATACTCCTATCCTTCTAGAGTATACATTAAGTTTTGAGAGTAGAATTCTACTTCATGGAATAGGTCTTCATTATAAAAATATTTTCTCAAAATATTTTCTCAAAATTTCATCCATAGTAGATCTTTGAGATAGTGATTCTTGCTCTTTCTTAGGATTGAAGAATCTTAGTATCCTACCTTTCAATTTTAAACTATATAAGCTTGATTTTGATGAAACATTTATTAATCCTTAGGTTTATAGAATTCCTTATCTCTCCCTAGTAATGAGAGTATATACACCTAATGGAATTTTAGGTTTTGTAAAAAGCTTATATTTTCCCAATGGATTTGCAACTTGATAATCTATGATAAATGCTGATATTACCAAGTTTTGTAGAATCCCTTATGACTCCCTAGGGATATAATATAGTTCTCTTGAAAAATTAGTTCAAGTTTTGGTTGATTTTTTAAAGTTTTGTAAATATCAAAAATCAACTTTTACTATCCCTTATTGCTCCTATTGAACTCAACACTTTTTAATTTTGAAGAGGTTTTAATATTGGATTTTTTGTGTCCTTTTTTTGAAGTTTTTGAGACAAGAATATTATAAATTTCTAACATAAGTAGAAAAGGTTTAATAAACTCTTTTAATATCCCTTTAGGATTTAATTGTAGTGTATCTAATTTCCAATAAATTAATTTTATGTAGTAACCCTTATAACTCCTAAATTTTGGAAAAATTAGACAATAGTAATATTTGTAAATATTTTAGAAATAATTTCCAATAGAAATGCTTATTGCTCCTTGGTTAGCAGAAATCATGTCTAGAAAATAGTCATTTCTTTTACCATAAATTATCAATCTAGTAAGTTCATAAACTTATGAGTGTCACGCACAGTATATGCCTGCAGTGTTGAGGAATGAATCCATATGTACCTTATTTAGTTTGGTGGGGGATTTTTATGCATTTGCAAGTTAGCCAAACCAAATAAACTAAATGCAAAAAATTAAATAAATAAATTAAAACTAAATTTAAAGTGTTGAAAGTAAATGTACATGAAATTAAATACAGGAAAATAAAACACACGACTAAATTAAATAAAGCAAGAAATAAAACAATATATAATTTACAGAAAATAAATACATAAATTAAACAAGGAAGGACTACTGCAGGGAGTGGGCCCAAGCCCCCGCAAATAGTTCGCCTGACTAGCTACGTAGAGATTGCTCGAATAAGAGAAATTGTACTCTTAATAAATTATACAGAAGAATAATAAAATAATTGCTGTCAAATTAATCATTGATCCCCCTGTTCATTTGGCCTACGTCTTTATATAAAGTGCAACCATATATTATTACAATAACAAATTAATATGATTTAATCACACTACGTGATTGGTTACAATTGGTTCTACACAGACTTTATTTCCCTAATTTAAAGCATGTCCATTCACCAGAAGGATAAATATATAAAATCCTTAGGTGTACATAACAAAAAAATCCTAAACTAATGCATCCTAAAAATAATGCCTTGAGAGCTTTACAAGGTCAACCGGCCAATCAGTTGATAATAATAAATACTTTATTCTATTAATAATAATGCATGATTTAAAATATTTCTCCTTTGTCTTCATGTGCAACCTCCTCCTTAGCCCCTTGGTCAACCTGGTCAATGTTGACTTGGTCATATGGCATCTCCAATGCGGGTGTCTCCAACGTATGGGGAGTAAGGCATCAATAAGGTGCCTACTTGAGTAAGGCACCTCCCCATGTATGGGAGTAAGGCGCCTACTCCATATACCTTAGATGCATTAAAATAGAAACATGCCAGGTCCATTTGGGATGTAGATTGGGAAACACCATATCAGTAGCAAAACCTGCATTTATACATAGTTTCCACTAAAAACACTTGTTAAGCATAATACCATATTTTCTATCAATTATATGCATAAGTTAAATAAAAATATATCTCTAATTCTAATTAAACTAGTGATGATGCCCCTTAATAGTGTATATAAAATGAGCATTTATGGTGCTCATCATCCCCCCATGCCTAAATATTATCACGTCTTCGTGACAACAACCCCCTAAAAATAGCCCTCGAGATAATAATATTTTTTTTTCATTGAGCACTCTGTTTTTTTCTCTTCATTTGAGCGCAATTATATTTCTTCTATTGAGCACTACTATTTTTTTTTCTTCTTCTTCCATTGAGAACTTTTTTTTTTTTGAGTGGTGTTGCTTTTCCTCTATTGAGCATTGCATTGCACTAGTTTGGATACATGTTGCCATTTAATTATTAAAACCAGCAAATTGCAAACTTGTAGAAGTCCAAGTGTTGAATTTAGATACTTGAAATATTTTTCTAGTTCGTTGTTTTCCATAAAATGCCATTCTACTCCCAAAGACTTTCATAGATTTCCATCCCGCTCAAGAATTACGACATAAATAGAAGTATTGCAGGATGAAATTTAATTGCTATGGTTTGAAGTGGGTGTTCTTATTTCATTCCTTCATGAATCTACTGCTGGATTAGAACTAAACATCATTATTTTGCTCCAACTTCCATCTATTTCCCAGAAGATTGCATTTTGCTCTTGATTCTTAGTATCAAATAGCAAATTTCCATTCTACCTCTAAATTGAACCTGGAGTGATGTCATCCTTGGATTTATTTGGATTTTGAGTCTTCACCTTTAACTAAAGCGAAATGCTACTTGCACCCCTATTTCTTTGTCTTAAGCAGTAGATTGTTGCCTATGTCTCGGATCTGAGCGCTCATCATTCCACTGTCAACAAAACCTTCAAACTAATGGATTGCAATTTCAATATCAGACTCAATTATAATTACTCCCACTTGTTGCATGTGTTCCTATGCCATCTCATTGTGGTTTTAAAATATTCAATCAATTTTTTTTCTCTTCTCTTTTTTTTTTCATTTTGGGGTAATGAATTTTTTCATATCCGAGGCATGTCATGTGACTGATATCTACTGAGAGATTTTGATGAAGAAAATTTAAAGGGCATCTACTAAGTTTAGCATAGACATTATTTTAAATAACTCTATACATAATTAATGAAAAAATAGTACATACCTTGGTGAATTTCGTAGAACCTGAGGTGTATGATGTCGGTGGTGTAAAAAAGTTTCCATGCTACCCGTAATCAAGGTGTTCCAAAAAATATTATTGTGACATTGGTGCATCTGGAGAATTTATTTTATTTATTTATTTTTCTAGCTGCCTTCATCTTCCACACCGCTAATCATCATTGTTGTTCTACCTCTGAGCATTGTTGCTCCAGCAATGATGTAGTTTTTAAATTTCCACCAATGGATCCTTCCTACGCAGCTTCCAAAAGTGAAAATAAAATTTTTGTGCCCCTCTACCCAGTTATTATGCGTGGGTCATGCACCACCTTTCCTGGAAAATAGGGGATACATTATTTTTTTATATTTGTACTTTAACAAGTCCAACATTGCAACCATTTTTTTTTCATTAATTTTTTTTTTTTCAAAAATTCAGGTTCACCGATCCTCTCCCCCAATTAAATTGGTGATGCTCTTGTCACTAGTAATAGGTTCACCCAAATCCTCCTCCACTAAAATTGGTGACGCCCTCATCACCAGTAACAGGTACCTCTATGCAATAGGTCTACAACCCTTTGAAAATTAGGTCCCACATTGAGAAACAAAAATCCCCAATATAGGGAGAAGAAGTTGAGCAATGCTGGTATAAAGTGGATCTGTAGTTCTCTTCTCCAAGAAGAGCTGCAAATATTTTTAAGCACTCTTTTTCTTTCCCAACTGTTAGATTCTTTTTTTTTTCTTTTCAATAGCTAGTGCGCTAGAAAATACATGATACAGAATGCATGAAATCAAGGCACCCTATTGGTGTTGAAAAGTTAGCAGTTGCTGATTTATCTACTATTGCAGAGTTGATCAGGCTCTCCAAAACTTTTATACTATATCAGAATCTGTGTTTCCCAAACACAGATGTGGGTACCTCTTCTCTTTGTAGGAAATTAATACCCATGTTCATGCCGAGATGGTGACTATCTCCTCTAGATGTAAATAGTCAAGTTTTATATCTCTAAAAAAAAGTGCAAGTTCATGGATGCTGAGCTAGTTTAGACCCTGTCTCCCAAGATGCCTATTTTTCATATAATTAGGCCATTTCCCCTACAAAATAAAATCTAAGAAAACTAAAATATGGTTAAGTGAAATCCATGTCTGTTAGGCCCTATCTCTCAGGATTTCTATAACTTGCATGCAAGCATTTTCTCTACAACACACGAAAGCGACAAAATAAATTTTATGTTGAGCATGATAGATGATGTGCAATTTTTTTCTTCCCCCCCCCCTTTTTAATAATAATAATCAAGGTACCCTTGATGTGTGACATCAAGATGCTTGTACTTTTATTCCTTTTTTTTATCAGGTGCCTCCACTGATGGACATTGAGGCACTGCTTGAGCAGCTTGGCACCTGCTTGAGTAAAGCACCTGCTTGGTGCTTGCCTAGGTAAGGCACCTGCTTGGTGCCTGCCTGAGTAAGGCTCCTACTTGGTGCCTTCGTAAGTAAGGTGCCTACCTCAGTAAGGCACCTGATTTAGTAAGGCACCTACTTCAGTAAGGAACCTTATTTAGTAAAGCGCCTACCTAAGTAAGGTGCCTACTTTAGTAAGGCATCTACTTCAGTAAGGTGCCTACCTGAGAAATCCACCTACCTCAGTAAGGCACCTACTTCATTAAGGCACCTGCTTCAGTAAGACACCTACCTCAGTAAGGCACCTCTTCTTCAGTAAGGTGCCTACCTGATAAAGCCACCTACCTCAGTAAGGCACCTACTTCATTAAGGTACCTACTTAAATAATATGCCTACCTCAGTAAGGCACCTACTTCAGTAAGGTGCCTACTTGAGTAAGGTGCCTACTTCATTAAGGCACCTACCTTAGTAAGGCACCTGCTTCAGTAAGGCACCTACCTTATTAAGGCACCTACTTCAGTAAGTCACCTACCTGTAAGGCACCTTCTTGGTGCTTGTTTGAGTAAGGAACTCCTAAAAACTGTTGGTATGATACTTCACACTTCATGTTGTCCTGTAAAACATAAAAACCTAAATTAAAGGCATTAATAAAATTCTAACTTTTTTTTTGTTCTGCCATGACCAAAACAACTCTTGGCTCATCATTTGTTTTTATCATCTACATCGAAGAATGAAATGTCAACTGCAACCATGTGAGTTGGGGATTTTAAAATTTAGTGGCCAAGCTGGAGAACTGTCAATTGAGCCATCCCAAGAATTTGGCTAAATTTATTGTGTTTAGGAACGTCCTCTCCACCAAACTATGTGTGAGAAATAATGGACTCTTTCCATTATGACAATAATTTTCTCCATGATTTTTGATCCTCACTATATCCTTGCAAATTTGGTGTTCTCCTCATCCCTTTCTCTATATCTTCTCCACATATTTTAATAAAAATAAAATATTGCCAGAGAAATAGTAATATGGGCACTATTGATTAAAAAATGAGGCCACGTAGGGAATATTGCGTCCCATAAACCACCATTAGAGTATTGATGGCAGTCAATTACCAACAAATCCAAACTTTAAAATACCTAGCTCTTTAACAAAGACACATAAAAAAAATATTTTAATCCTGCATTGATGTATCTCTCTCCGAATGCCCTTGCAGGATTAATATTTGTGCATTATTATTTTATCACCGTGTGCTCCTGAACTCATCACTCTTTTCAATTGAATTTATACTACCCTGATAGACGTGCATCCAAATCGAGATGATCTCCCATTCTAAATTATTTTCTTCATATGCAGAATTAGAGCCACACTATGATCCTCTATTTCTTGGAGTGAGGATAAATAATTTTTTTTCATCATCATTTGCAACATCTATCGGGTGTTCCGGTGTGACGTTTCTATGAGACACATCATGCTGATTTTATGTGTTGTTGTTCCTGGCTCTTGCAGATATTTGACATCTATTTTTTTAAGCTCCTCCCCTATTTTATTTGGCTACCGATTGGATATTTCTCATTTCCCTTCTATACCAGACTGGTCCTCGGGAAAGAGGATACTTTCTTCCAACAAGTAGCAAAAATAAAACTCTATTTCTGATTTACATTTTAACATGGAGTTGTTTCAGTAGAAGATTTATTTTTTTCCATGAACACTATGAACAACATTCATTATGCTATTGGTGGCAATGATGAAAGTGGGATCCCCCCCACGCATATATCTGAGCTAGTCTTCTGAAAATCATCTTCTTATTTGTCAACTAGTATGATATGTTGTAGCATGAGGAGATTATTTTCCTTCATGGCCTCACAACCAAGCTCTTTCAACGTTGCGGTAAAATGTGCAAGCTGACAAATGACTATCTATGGGCTAGCATATTGAAGAAAATAGGGAATAGCAATCATTTTAAAAATATGTACTTGTTTATGATTCACCAGGTCACCTTAAGCACAAGTGAAGAGCATACTCCATAACAACATATTCTTTTAAATTTAACTCTATCATTTTCCCTGCATCATTAAAAGAAATTTCCAATATGTTGCAAAGCGTTAAGCCTATAAAAAAAAAATTCATTGCTAAAACCAAGCTTTTAGAGGCATAATTTTCCAATAGTTTTTATATAAAAACACATCCCTAAAAATATTCAATTATATCTAGGTTGTGTTATTTCTTTGATTTTTTTGAATCCATTCAAGACCTGATGGAAATCCTTCATCGCTTTATAAATTTTTTCAACAACACAATTTATTCCTACTTTCACACTTAATTATGGTACATCAAGTTCATTCCCGTATTTACCTAAGAAGCTGGTAAAATTAGACTATTGCCTATGGTATTTGGCTGTGACTATTCCAGCAACTATTTTTGGTCTTGTGAAAAGGCCCTTGGTGGACTCACGCTTCTCAGGTAAAATATTTATAGGTATTTTAAATGGGATTTTTATCTAACCTATAAATCATAACACTACAGTTTTGACACTCCTCGACAACAACGCCAAAATGGTGAGCAAAAATCATGTTTAGAAAACAGTCATTTCTTTTACCATAAATTATCAATCTAGCAAGTTCATAAAATTATGAGTGTCACGTACAGTATATGCCTGCATTTTTGGGGAATGAATCCATATGTACCTTATTTAGTTTGGTGGGGGATATTCGTGCATTTACAAGTCAGCCAAACCAAATAAACTATGTGCGGAAAATTAAATAAATAAATTAAAACTAAATTTAAAGTTTTGAAAGTAAATGTACGAAAAATTAAATACAAGAAAATAAATCACATGAATAAATTAAATAAAGCAGGAAATAAAACAATATCTAATATACAAAAAATAAATACATAAATAAAACAGGGGAGGACTACTACAGGGAGTGGGCCCAAGCTCCCGCAGATAGTCCACCCGGCTAGCTACGTAGAGCTTGCTCGAATAAGAGGAATTGCACTCTTAATAAATTATACAAAAGAATAATAAAATAATTATTGTGTAAAATTAATCATTGATCCCCCTGTTCATCTGGCCTGTGTCTTTATATAAAGTGTAGCCAGATATTGTTACAATAACAAATTAATCTAATTTAATCACATGATGTGATTAGTTACAATTGGTTCTACACATATTTTATTTCCCTATTTTAAAGCATGTTCGTTCACCAGAAGGATAAATATATAAAATCCTTAGGTGTACGTAACAAAAAAATCCTAAACTAATGCATCCTAAAAATAATGCCTTGAGAGCTTTACAAGGTCAACCGACCAATCGGTTGATAATAATAAATACTTTATTCTATTAATAATAATGCATGATTTAAAATATTTCTCCTTTGTCTTCATGTGCAACCTCCTCCTTAGCCCCTTGGTCAACCTGGTCAATGTTGACTTGGTCATATGGCATCTCCAATGCGGGTGTCTCCAATGTATGGGGAGTAAGGCACCAATAAGGTTCTTACTTGAGTAAGACGCCTCCCCATGTATGGGAGTAAGGCACCAGAGTCAGACGCCTTCTTAATATACCTTAGATGCATTAAAATAGAAACATGCCAGGTCCATTTGGGATGTAGATTGGGAAACACCATATCAGTAGCAAAACCTGCATTTATACATAGTTTCCACTAAAAACACCCGTTAAGCATAATACCAGATTTTCTATCAATTATATGCATAAGTTAAATATAAATATATCTCTAATGCTAATTAAACCGATGATGATACCCCTTAATAGTGTATATAAAATGAGCATTTTTGGTGCTCATCACTCATATGTTTAATATTGCAAATACTATATTGATTTTATAAATTATTCCCCTTTAAGATATGTCTTTCAATTATAAGATTCGAACCAAGAGATAATATCAAAAATTAACTAAATAAAACAAATTAAATATTAATCTCGCAGAGCCAACACAACAACCTTAGAATATAGGCTATAGTTACTGATTTAAATGAAGAGGGAAGGGAGAAAGTCGATAGAGAGGAAATGAAGGGAGGTTGGAGGAATAAGGGGAAAGGAGGTGGAGTGATAAGGAGGAAGAGGGAATAAAGGAGGGAATGGAGGGATAAGGGGAAGAAGAAATTATTCATTTAAAAAATCATGCCGACATTTGCCGACAACTAAACTAACCTAGCCTAACCACTAAGCTGACTATGTGTTCACACTGCTACATTCTCCCCCTTAAATTTGAGAGGACTGACAATACAGTCTCTCAGCTTTACAAATTGAGCTTTAGCCAGCGCCTTGGTGAAGATGTCTGCAACATTATCCAACGTGTGGCAATAGTGAAGCTCAGTAGTTTTAGTTTCCACCATATCTCTGATGAAGTGGTACTTCATATCAAAATGCTTTGATCTACTATGGTGGACAGGATTGTATGCCAACTGAATGGCACTAATGTTGTCATAGAATATCCTTGTTGGACCACTTTGCTGCTCTCCAAGTTCTAATACTTTTCGTAGCCATAGAGCTTGAGTACTAGCATGAGTGACTGCTATATACTCAACTTCTATTGAAGATAGTGCTACTACTGTCTGCTTCTTGGAACTCGAAGTTATTAGACCCGATCCCAGACTAAAATAGTTCCCTGAGGTTGATTTTCTATCATCAATGTTGCTACCCCAATCACTATCACTAAAACCTACAAGCTTGATAGTGTTACATTTTTGGTAATGGATTCCAAAGTCCCATGTACCCTTTACATATCTAAGAATTCTCTTAGCTGCCTGCAAATGCAACTCAGAAGGGCAAGACATAAATCGAGAGACAAGAGAAAAAACATACTGAATATTAGGTCTGGTGTTGGCGAGAAACATCAAACTCCCAACCATGCTTCTGAAAGTGGTCACATCAACTTTTGATGCTCCATCATCTTTGCTTAATTGGATCCCATGTCCAACTGGAGTTGCAACTGATTTGCAATGCTCCATAGCAAACTTCTTAAGCATGTCCCGAACATACTTATGTTGACAAATGAAGATCCCTGTATCTGACTAATGAACCTCCATTCCAAGGAAGTAGTGCATTAAGCCAAGATCCTTCATCTCAAACTGCTCCATCATGGAATGTTTGAACTTCATATTCAGTTTTTCAATATTACCCATGAATATGAGATCATCCACATACAAGAAAACTATGAGGATGTCATTTCCTTGCTGAATTTAGTAAAGGGTGGGTTCATTTCTACTTCTTGTGAACCCAAATTCTTTGAAGTACCCATCAATGCGTGAGTACCAAGCTCATGGTTCTTGCTTGAGGCCATAAAGTGCCTTCTTCAGTTTGTAAACAAGATGTTCCTTGTATTTTTTTTTCAAATCCTTGTGGTTGCTCAACATACACTTCTTCTATCAAGTAACCATTTAGAAATGCACTTTTCACATCCATGTGTTGAACATTCCATCCCTTATTTGTAGCTAAGGCAAGAATTGTTCTAATAGTCTCCTGTCTGGCTATAGGAGCAAAAGTCTCTTCATAATCAACTCCATATTTTTGAGTGAATCCCTTTACAACTAGTCTCGCCTTGTACCTTTCAATGCTACCATCAGCATTAAACTTGGTCTTGTAGACCCACTTACATCCAACACATTTCTTGCCTTTAGGAAGCTTGACCAGCTCCCAAGCGTCGTTGTTTTTTATAGAGGTTATCTCCTCGTTCATGGCATCTTGCCAAATTTTTTGAGTACATGCCTTCTCATAACTAGAAGGTTCAAGCTGTGCACTAGTTAACAAAGCATAGTTAACTTGATCTCCCCTAGGTTCCTACTTGGAGACATCATCACCATACAAGTGCATACTTTCTAATATATGTAAAATAGAATCCATTTCACTAGCTTGACTCCTAGTGTATCTTCTTGAAAAAAAATTATCCAACATCTGAGATGATGGATGATACTATAGAGTTCTCTTACCTTTGGATGGAGAATCAATGTCCATTGGTGAGGAACATATATATCGCTGTGGAGAAGGACTTGGTGAAGAAGAAGAATTAGAAGATGAACTTGGACTTGTTGGAGGAGACTGCTTTCCTTTCTGTGGTGTCTGTGGTTGCACCTACTGAGAAACTACATCAGTGGATTCAACATCACTGAATATTTGGGGCTTACCCCATTCTCCCCCTTCATCAAAAATTACATCCCTGGAAATCACAAACTTTCTAGTCCGGGGATTGTAGAGTCTATAAGCTTTTGTATTCTCATAGTATCCTACAAAGATACATGCCTGACTCTTTGGATCGAGCTTCTTCCTAAGCTCATCAGGAATGTGAGAATAGGCCAGCGAGCCAAATACTCTGAAATGCTTAACATTTGGCTTTCTACCATACCATGCTTGGTAAGGTGTCAGTCCTTTCAAACTTGAAGTAGGACTTATGTTCAAGATATATACGCTAGTCCTGGTTGCATCTACCCAATATGAATTAGTCAAATGCTTCGTTTGAAGCATAGACCTTGCCATCTCCACAATGGTGTGATTTTTCCTCTTTGCGACACCATTCTGCTATGGAGTGTAGGCAGTAATGAACTACCTCTTAATGCCATGTTGCTTACAGAAATTCACAAACTCATTAGAGGAATATTCTCCTCCGCTATCTGATCGAAGACATTTCACAAAATATCTACTCTCACTTTCAACTCTTGTTTTGAAATCGATAAAGCATTCATATGCTTCATCCTTATGTTTCAAAAAATATATCCATCACATTCTAGTATAATCATCAATAAAGAGTAGAAAGTAAGAGTTGTTACCCAGATTCTGTGTCTGCATCGGACCACAGATGTCGGTATGCACTAGCTGGAGTGGATAGCTGGCCCACCATGCTTGTCCATGAGGAAACTTTGATCTGGCATGCTTTCCAAGATCACACCCTTCATAGAATTCTTTACTATCCTGGACTTTAGGAAGTCCAGTGACCATGGCTTGGGAAGTTAGCATTTTCAAACTAGCAAAATTCAAATGGCCATATCTCAAGTGCCATAGAACACTTGGATTGGAAATAGCAACACTTGCTAACTTATCTCCCCCTGGCTGGCCAAACTTTAAAGGAAACAATCTATTCTTTGACATTGGCACTTGAGTAATGATTCTATTATTATTGTTTTTATCAAAAATAGTGCATTTACCCTCATCAAAAAGCAACTTGTAGTTATTTTCTAAAATTTGACCAACACTTAAAATATTATGTTGGATATGGGGTGTATAATAGATATCACTTACTTGTTTGACTCCTTCTTTAGTTGGAACTGCCATAGCTCCAATGCCTTCTATCGCCAATGACTTATCATCTCCCAATTTGATGCTGGATTTGTAGGAGGAATTTAGAGTAGCAAAGAGCTCTTCTTTGCCACTCATATGGTTTGAACACCCAGTGTCCAAGATCCATGTATCATTCATGTTCTAATCTGCCTGACCATATGAGAGAAAGAGATTTGTGGCATCTTCCTCTTATCCAAAATTTCCAAACTGACTGCTCTAGCTTCTACTAGCTCCTTGTGAAGTCTTAGTCCAACAGTCACGAGCATAATGGCCAAGTTTGCCACAATTATAGCAATATTGTTTTGACTTATCTCCTCCTTTACCTCTGCCTGATTGTTTCCCTCTATTTTGTTGTCCTCCTCTATTCTATTGTTGTTCACTGTTGTTTGAGAATCCTCCTCTATTATGATTTCCTCCTCTGTTAGGATTTCCACCTCTCTGATTATTTCTGCCTCTTCCTCTAGACTTTCCTCTGCCATGACCTCTACCTCTGCCTTCTTGAGAAGCAAAGGCTTTATCATCTCCTTTGTAACTTGTGGAAGGAGATGGCTGTAATCTCTCCTCATGTGAGAGAAGTGAGCCAATGAGGGTTTCAAAAGACAGAGAAGTTAGGTCTTTAGATTCCTCTATAATGATGGCTACTGATTTCCACTTAGGAAGAAGTGTTCTCAACACTTTCTTCACTATAACTTCAGGCTTTACATCTTCTCCTAAAGTGACCATATTATCTACTACGACTTTCAAATGCATGCAGTAATCACCAACCTTTTCATTTTCTTGCATTTTAAGAGTTTCAAAATCTCTTTTCAAGGTTTGGAGTTTAACTTGTTTGACTTGGTCACTACCTCTATAACTTTCTTGTAAAGCATTCCAAGAAGATTCAGTAGTTTTAAAAGAAGCTATTCTAGGGAAAATACTTTTATCAAGGGCAGCGTGAATGTGATAAAGGGCAAAATAATTATTCTTGTGTGCTTCTTTTCTAGCCCTTTTATCAGCACCACTCAAAACTACCCACTCAGCAGCTGAAGTTTCAGTATATCCCTCTTTAATCACATCCCAAAGACCTTTGCCAATCAACAAAGTTTTCATTTTAATTGACCTATACTCGTAATCACCACCATTGAATTCAGGGATTGGTAAACTAATATTGGAAGCCATTTTAGAAAGCAACTTTTATTTAAATTTCAAACAAGCTATACAAAGAAGTACAAAATAGATTACTGATTTACTGATTTAAATCAAATCTAGCTTTCTTAAAATTCTCACTGATTTGGCATTCTTCTTCTTGAGGATTACCCAAGACTAGAAAGGTGAAGTTGTCTGCTTCGTCGTCACTGATTATAATGATTTTTTTTGCTACTACTGCTGGCTCAAGATGCCTTTTGAGAACAACTCGTTCTTCAATTGTAGGTTTCACCTCCACTGGTTCTTTTTCCTTTGCTTCTGCTTCTACTTTTACTGGTTCTGAATTAGGAGAGCGAGGTGTATAGCTCTCACTCGTTTCAACTTTAGGCACTACAGGAGTATAACTGTCACTTGATTGTCCTTTAGGTACTGTTTCAACCGTCTAGGATTCAACTACTCTTTGCTCGAAGATATTATCTTTAGAATCCGCCTCGTATCCAGAATTTGGTTTTCTCTTATGTGCTATCACTTGATTTTTCAACTGACAAAACACTGTATGAAGTCCACTCTGCTGGACTTTCCTATCAAAGGAATCAGGATTATCTATTCTCAATAGAGATAGCAATGCATAATAGCATCTAGATGAACGAACCATCTACCCAAAAATACACTGCATGCACTGGGTTACAATAATGATGCCAAAAAAAAACTTTTCACCCTTTTTTTTTTTGTTAACGCGAACGGCGATGGGTTTGAAATGGTGGAATTCAGCATTCTGATACCAAATATAAGATTCGGACCAGGAGGTAATATCAAAAATTAACTAAATAAAACAAATTAAATATTAATCTCGCAGAGCCAATACAACAACCTTAGAACATAGGCTATAGTTACTGATTTATATGAAGAGGGAAGGGAGGAAGTCGACGGAGAGGAAATGAAGGGAGGTTGGAGGAATAAGGGGAAAGGAGGTGGAGTGATAAGGAGGAAGAGGGAATAAATGAGGGAATGGAGGGATAATGGGAAGAAGAAATTGTTCATTTAAAAAATCATGCCGATATTTTCCGACAACTAAACTAACCTAGCCTAACCACTAAGCTGACTATGTGTTCACACTGCTACATCAATATGGTTAAATTACTCTAAGTTTAACCTTATAACTCCCCAAAAATGAAATCATATTATAGTGGTAATAAACCTTAACTTATATCATTCAATAGTTGGTGTTGATTTTCGTTGTGCAAGGGCTACAATATTGACATTGCTAATTTGGTTGTTCCTTCCAATGGTATTGCTTGGAACCTTCATGGATGTGGCACCTTTAATGTCTAACTTTGACCTTCCTTGACCAGAGTATTTAAGGATCTTTCACCTTACTTCAATATTTTTTCTTGGCCCTATGTACACAGACTCCAGATGTAAATGCTTGCTTAATCCCTTGGTCATTGATGCTCTTAAAATAGAGGAGAATATTGTGTTGAGTGCCAAGTGGCACATCCATTTATTTTCTTGAAATATTGAGGAGTAGAAGGTGCTAGAAAACACTTATTTCACTATTTGAGTAACTTATGGATATTACAATATTCAAAGGAGCATTTGGTTTCTCTTCAGATAAGTGTTCCTCATATACTGATTGCACCAACTTGTAGCTTGTAACTCCTTTGATGATGAAGATGATTGCACACATGAGGAGTATTAGAGTATTATCACTTCATTATTGTGTATGGAAGTATTCTATAATGCTTCTTCAATGTATTCTTTGGAGGTTATTTAAACCCTATAACATTCCCATATCCTTTTTTGATCAGTAGCTCTTATTTTGTAGATTATTTCTAGCTGAGTTGAGGAGAGATGATTTGGAGGCTTGAGCACTGATTTTGAGATTTGAATATGTGGATTTTGGAACACTCCAATGATTATTTTTATTGGAAATATGAGCAGGTTTTGTTGTCATTGATGTTAAGAGTTAGTTTCAATGAGCAAGGCAAAAGGAAGGATGTCAAGAATCAGTTTTAGTAAGCAGTGCAAGAGAAAGATTGCTTTTAGATCTAAGGGAAATAATATTATAATATATCTTATTATAATATTCAAGGTGTTTAGATGAGGTCTAAAGAGCAATAGGAAGGCCCAAGAAAAATAATATTATAATATTTTATTATAATATTAAATGTCTAAGGTAAAGACCTAAATATTTAAATTAATTATAATAATTTCATTATAAATTAATTTATAACTTAATTTGATTAACTCTAAGATTTATTAAATTAATTATAATAATTTAATTATAAATTATTTTATGATTTAATTTAAATAACCCTAAGGTTAGGGTTATAAGGGCACAAATTTTAATTAATTCGAATTAAAAATAAATTTAAATGAGCGTCGATGTTTTGAGCACATGGCAGATTGTATGTAAAAGGGGTAAGTTTTATTTCAAAACTTCATCCATGCAAAAGTATTATTGCCTAAGGAAATCATGTGTTGTGGTTAGAGAGGAAGAAAACTCACATGTGTTTAAAGAATTCTAAGGTTAGATGAAGGAAGAAAGACAAGAGGGAGCACTAACACTTATCCAAAGTTTTGGGTAGTGCAATTGGTAGCCAAGGGTTGTGCTAAGTCATTCGCAGGTGCAAGCTTAAGGGTTTGATCCATGTAGTCTTAATTTTGAAAGAGGAGAAGGTGTTTTGGTATGTGCCATCAAAGAAGGACAAAGGGAAGGTGCATGCATTTCCATTTGCATGGAGGTACATAGCCCAATTGGTGGGCGTGCATTGTGTGAAGGCACTTGGAAGGAGGAGTTTGTGTGTTCAAAACCCACCAAGGCCTTTTTGGTGGGATTGAATAAGGTATGTGCTCACATTTGCTAAGGTTTAACATTGCATCTAAAAATTGCAAGGGTGGAAATTAATTTTTTAATTTCCTAAAGTGTTATTAATTGAAAAACGCATATTTAATAGGATTTATGAGTTATACAAGGGATATAAAAGGGTATGCAAAGTTCTAATTTTTGAGTTTGTTTTTTAAGTGGTTAAATTTTATAAAAGGAGTAATAAGGTGTACCAAGGGTGTTAGATGTGATTTGTTAAAATAAAGTCATATTATAAAAATTGATTTAAAAGGAGAAATAAGGCATAGTTGATTTTTTATATTTTGACTTGCTGAAATATTTTTTGAAATAAAATATTAAGGATAGATTTTTGCTATCTAATATTTGAGATCGGCAAAGAGAGTGATTATGATTGAGACAAGTTTTGAGATTAAATATTCTACAAAAAAAGGTATGGGCATATCTTCCTTGTGAGTGAAATATTTTTGGATGTTGTGAATGCTAAGTTTGAGTGAAAAGGATTGTTTGATAAGCATTGTTGAGTTTGGTTTTGAGATATTCAATGTTAATTGATGTGAGTTTTCTAGACTGAAAGTTGATACTAGAAACCTTGTTGGATAAGCATTGTTGGAAATATTGAGTAATGATTCATATGCTTGACTACGGTTTGTGAAAGATCATGAGTATCATTGTTATGTGAGATTTATTTGATAAGCATTGTTGACTAACCTTTTATTGAGTGATTGTTTGAGTGGAGTTGATTGAGCTTAGCTGATTGGAAGTATTGGAGTGATAGTTCAAGTTCCGTGAAAAAAATTATTATTTACTAATTTGAGAAAGAGATTGAAAGTGATTAAGTGTGAAACATATTGAGTCTCTTACCATTATCTATATGTTTCTGTAGTAAAGCAAGATAGATTGAAAGTGATTGAGTGTGAAGCATATTGAGTCTCTAACCATTCTCTATATGTTTTTGTGGTTAAACAAAAGAGTTTAAAAGTTATTAAGTATTGTTGTGAGAGTGAAGTATATTGAGTATCTAACAATTATCTATATGTTTCTATGATTAAACAAAAGAGATTAAAATTTATTGAGCATTGTTGTGAGTGTGAAGCATATTGAGTCTTTAACCATTTTCTATATGTTTCTATGAGCTTAGACAAGATTCTATGTGAATCTTATTTGTGTGATTGAAAAATTTTTATGTGATAGATTGAGTTGAGTTGAATAAGCTTTTGTGAAATCTTGTGAGCTAATTTAGGTAAGTCCTAGAGTGGAATTAAGGACTGGGTTGAGTTAGCTTTTGTGGAAGCTTACAATGCAGATTTAAGGCAAGTCTTGGTGAAGATTTATTGAGCATATTGGACAAATTCTAGTGAGAACTTGTTGAGTAGATTTGAGGTAAGTCTTGGTGAAGAGTTATGGAAATATTAGTGTGAGATTTTGTGGAATCTTACAATGCAAATTTGAGGTAAGTCTTGGTAAAGACTTATTGAGAAGATTGGTCAAGTTCTAGTGCTAACTTATTGAGAATATTTGAAGTAATTCTTATTGAAGACTTGAGAATAGATTGGATAAGTTCTAGTGAGGACTTGTTGGACGGATTTGAGACAAGTCTTTGAGAAGACTTGAGAGCAAAGTTGATTGATTTATTTGTTAAATATTTGTGTTAAGGCTTGGGGAAGATATAGAAGAGTTGATTTATGATTGTATCAAGCTTTGTTTTAAAGCTTGAGGATAGATTTAAGGATAAATTTTGGTATAGATTTGATGATAGGTTTATGCCAGACCAGAGACAAATATTGAGTAGATTTGTGCTATACCGAAGGACTATATTTAGTGTAGATCAAAGAGATTGAGCAAATTTATACTAGATTGAAGGACTATGTCTAGTGTAGTTTGAGATAGAGTTGAGAGTAAGCTTTGGAGGTGATAAAGTAGAGGATAGTAGTCTCCAATGGATAGAGATCCATTATATAGGGTAGAGAGGATATATATCTTCAGTGGAAAGAGATCCGCAAACTAGAGTAGTGGAGGTAGTAGTCTTCTAGAGGATCACTAGCCAAAGTAGAGGAGAAGGAGTTCTACTATAGATAGAGATCCATGAACTAGCTGAGGGGATTAGTGTCTCCTATGGATAAATATCCATGAAATTTATGAGGGGATTTATTTATCCTTTGGAAATAGGTCCATAAATATTATAATAGGGAAATATTTCCCAAGATATTTGTTTAGAAATTTTTAGTGAAATATTTTCTCCTTGGAGTAGCCCAAATTGGGTGAACCACGTTAAATCATGTCTCTCATGTGTGTGATGATTTTTATTATTATTTCTGCTTTAATACTGATGATGTTATCATATGGAATCAAAATTTAAAATTTTTATCTTATAATATTCACCCCTTCTTAGTATAAGCACGTGTTCTTCAATTGGTATCAGAGCAGGTCTCTCCGTGAAAAGACTAACAGGTTGGAGGAAGATCTATCAAAAACACACATGACTTCAAAGAGTGAAGAAGAGACCATATTTGACATAAAAGAGGAATTATGCTCTTAGGAATCTTGAAAATTCTAGAAATAAGAACTCATGTTTGAAGGATCAAATTCAATTGGATGAAGAAGCAAGGATAGAACTTCTACAGAGTCTCATAGAACTCAAGATAAAGGTAGAAGAGGAAAAGAAAATTGAACATGATATGATGGGTGTATTAAGAGCAAGAGAAATAGAATGTGAAATATTGGAATTAGAAATTTTTTATCTAAGGAATGAAGTTGAAAAGACTAAAGTACTACAAGATATAAAGTTTGGGAAATAGATAGAGGATTCTAGCCTTCAAGAAGTAGAGACTTCAAACAAAGATAAGCAAGTGACTCATACTCTAAAAGGAAAAAATATCAAGAGAGAAGAAAACAAATAATAACCATGGACAAAGGTTAATTACAAAAGAAGGAGCACTCAACCATATTTTCCAAGGCATTCAAATAGGTTACATAATATCTTCCATGGCTATTACTTTTCATTTAACAAATATGGTCATATAGCTATACATTGTACTAGTTATGTGAAAAATGATGTCAATAGAAATTTCAACTCTTTTGCACCTCTTATGAATGATCATATCATATGTTAAAAATGTAATAACTTTGGGCACAAGGCTATATGGTGCAAAATGGTACTTCATGAGTCAAGTAAAAAGAATACAACTTCAACAACTAGGAAAGAGAAAAAAGGGGATGAGAAAGCTATATAAATGTTAGTTCAAACAACTCTTCATATTTAGGATATAGAAGAACATTGGTTTCTTGATAGTGGTTTCTCTAGACATATGACAAGAGACAAAGAAAAATTTCTTGTTCTCAAAGAAACTAATAGAGGATCATTAAGTTTTGGTGATAAAGGATCAACAAAAATTTGTGGAAAAGGAACTATGAGTTTAGATAACAAGAAAACAAGAATAGAAAATGAACTATATGTCAAAGGATTAAGACACAATCTACTAAGTGTAAGTCAACTTTATTACCAAGGTCATATGGTTATATTTCACCCAAATAGATGTGATATAAGAAAGTCTAAAACTAGAAAAGTCATTACAAATGCAAGTAGATATTCAAACAACCTCTATATGCTTAGTGGGATTAAAGGAGGAAAACATTTTCTATCACAAGAATATAATATTTGGTTATGGCATAGAAGAATGGGTCATCTAAATTTTGACAACATAGTCAACATAAGGAATAAACAGGTTGTCAAAGATTTGCCCAAGCTAAAAAGGCCAAAAAACATAATTTGTGCACCTTGTCAACATGGAAAGCAAACTAGAACAAGTTTCAAATCAAAAGGATATATGTCAATTGAGCCACTGAAACTAATACATACTGATCTATGTGGCTAGGACACAGAGTATTCAAGGTGAAAGTTACTTCATATTGTTTATAGATGATTACTCCAGAATGATTTGAATAGCCTTCCTGAAAGATAATTCAAAATATTTTGATAAATCAAGACATTTAAAAAATAGGTTGAAAATGAAATAGAAAAGAGGATTAAGTGTTTGAGATCAGACATAGGAGGATAATTCACCTCAAATGAATTCATATAATTTTGTGAACAACATGGAATCAAAAGAGAATACTCAACTGCAAGAACTCCTCAACAAAATGGAGTTGTTGAAAGGAAGAATAGGACTTTTGAAAATATGGCTAGAGATATGTTAAATGAATTCAAAATTTCTAAAGGTTTTTGAAGTAAAGAAGTCAACAAAATAGTGTATATCATCAATAAGGCTCAAATAAGAGTGAACCATCACAAGACTCCATATGAGCTTTGGAAGGGAAGACCAACCACTATGAAACACTTCAAATTTTTTGGAAGCAAATGTTACATAAGACGAGAAGAGAAAAAATTGGGCAAGTTTGACCCAAGATGTGATGAGGGTATTTTTTTTGTTATTCTAATAAGAGAAAATTCTATAGATGCTACAACAAAAGGACAAACATTATTTTTTTTTTGAATTTACATGGTGGAATCGGTAGCCGCCACGAATCCGAGTAGGCTGTCCAGCTTTTTATGGCCACCATAGTATTTTGTGTTGTCTGCCCCAGAAGCTGCCACATAGATCTTCGTGCAGTCTGCCCCTATAACCACCATGCCACAATCATTTTAAACCTTTTACATTGTTGAAAGCACTAGGAAAGGGACAAATGTTTAGTTCAGCAAGGCCCGAGATTTTAACCTTGGACCTTCGCTCCCCTTATGGGGTTTGGATGAACCAATTGGTCTACACCTCGGACCTGAAGGACAAACACTATTTTAGAAACTATAAATGTAACAATTAATGAGAAGATAGGACTACGAGAACCAATTCTAGAAACTATGTATCAAGAAGATGGAAGTTTTCAAGAGGAGTTTCATGAGGAATTAAAATAAGAAGAGGAAGAAACATAAAGAATTATTCCTAAGAATCCATATAGGTATGCACAAAAACATCATCCAAGAGAGCTAATCATTGGGAATCCATATGAGAGATAGAAAAGGAGAAGGGTAATAACATCCACTCAACAAACAAATTTTTCTTTATTATCTAAAATTGAGCCAAAAGACTTCAATTAGGCAAGTGAAGATAAGTTATGGATTAAGGCAATGGATGAGGAATTAGATCAAATAGAGAAAATTAAGACTTGGGAACTTGTTCCACTACCAAAATATAAAAAAGTGAGTGGCACTAAATGGGTATTCAGAAACAAGTTAAATGAAGATAATTAGATGGTCAGAAATAAACTAATACTCATTTGCAATGGTTATGTATAGGTTGAGGGAATTGAATTCGATGAGATATTTTCTCCAGTTGCATGACTTGAATCTATAAGGATGTTCTTAGCCTTCTCAAGTTTTAAAAACTTTAAAGTTTATCAAATGGATGTTAAGTCAACATTTCTAAATGGTGTTCTAGAAGAAGTTTATATTGAGAAACCAGAGGGATTCAGATTAACAAATAAACTAGACTATGTATGAAAATTGAAGAAGGTACTATATGGTCTAAAATAGGCTTCTAGATCATGGTGCTCAATATTGGATAAGTACCTTCAGGAATAGGGCTTCAAGAAAGGAATAGTGGATAGTAACTTATACATCAAAAATGAAGGAAACGATCTACTAATTATGGTTGTTTAAATGGATGACATAATTTTTTGAGGAAAAAATGATAAGATGTATCAAAAAATTACAAAGAGCATGCAGAAGGAATTTGATATGTTTATGCTTGGTGATTTGTCCTTCTTTCTTGGAATTCAGATTTCACAATCAGAGAAAGGAGTATTTATTTCACAAACAAAGTATATAAAAGAGATGCTAAAGAAATTCAAGTTAGAATATTGCAAGCCAGTAAGTACTCCCATGGTTATAGGATGTAAGTTAAGTAAATATGATGAATCTCTAGAGGAAGATAAAAAATTATATAGATCTATGATTGGCATATTACTGTATGTCATAGCTACAAGACCAGATATCATGCAGGTAGTGGGATTAGTGGAAAGGTTTCAGGTAGTACCTAATGAGTCCTAGAATTACCTATATTTTTGTATGAGTCTTAGCAGATATTATGCGGTGATATATTAGGAATTGTATGTTTTTTTCAATGATTATGTATTTATTTAATGAGATTATGTGTATTATCTGATTTGTGTATTTTAGTGTGTTTTTATGGAGATATTGTTGTTAATATTACAATGAAACTGAGAGGGGGGGTGAATCAGTGTAGCTCTTTAAACTTGAATTTACAACTCTTAATACCACAACAATTAAAACTTATTACTAGATACAACAAGTATAACAAAATAGCATCACACAACACAAGATTTAACGAGGTTCACCAATGTGGCTACTCCTCAAAAATTGACTTCTTAGACTACCATCCAAATCCAGCCTTTGCAAAGCACCAACTTTACAATCAATTTACAAGCATCCACTGTAAGGAGCATCAACCCCTTATTTATCTGCACCAATAGAAAGGAGCTCCAACCCCTGATTTACTAGCACCAAATGGAAGGAGCACCAACCCCTGATTTATCTACACTAATAGAAAGGAGCACCAACCCCTGATTTACCAGCACCAACTAGAAGGAGAACCAACCCCTGATTTATCTACATAATAGAAAGGAGCACCAACCCCTAATGCCAAGCTACAACCTAGACTTCAATTTGAATCTATAAGTTTGATAGTAAGATACCTTTGTTTTTGCAAGACCCTGACTGGTCTTCTTCACATTTGCATTCTCTATGCACTCATATTTCTCTGTGCAATCATAGCAGCACCTGGTCAAACTTCAATCTTTTCACTCTCTGCACACTCTTCTCTCTCTGCGCAATCACTTCATACACTCTACTTCTTTACAGTCAAACTGCATGATCGTCTTCTCCCTTTTGTGCACTCTACTCTCTTTGCAAATTTTGCACTTAGCACGATTCGACACGACTTGCTCTCTACGCACAACAACCATATTTCACACACATTCGACACCCCTTAAATTCTCCAAACATCCCTCCTTTTATAACAATATTTTTTATGACAAAAAACCTAATCTTAGTCGGCTTTCATAACAACTATAAACCCTAATTTTAGTCAGCTGTCATCGGTCTTCGTCAGCTTCAACTCAAGAAGATGTTCGGTTTATCCATCACTTGATGATTTCATTTTGGACAGACCTTGTAACCACCATAATGACTTTTGATCACTCTTCGTATTTTAGCAGTATGAAATCACTCTGTAACTACCCCTATAAATTCCGAAGTGATGTCGGTCCACTATCATACTTATCATTTTAGTCGGGTTCTCCTTCTTGACTTGCGCATTTATGACCTATCACGAAATCATGATATTTCTGCCTTTGTAGCTTCTTTTGTTGTTGTTGTCATGAAAATACAACATGTTGCAATATCACAACATTTTTTCCTCTGTACGCTTTCTCTATTATTTTGTCGTGATATTGCGACATTTTTGCCTCCATAGACTTCATCGTTTCTTTTGTCGAGATATCGTGACATTTCTACCTCTGTATACTTTGTCTTTACTTTTCTCACGATATCATGAAACTTCTACTTCCATAGACTTCAACTTTGCTTTTGTCACGATATCATGACACTTCTGCCTCCGTAGTCTTCAACTTAGCTTTTGTCATGAAATCCTGACACTTCTACTTCTGTACTTAGCTTCTTTAATTTTGTTACAAAATCGCGACAATTTTGCCTTCAAAGTCTTCTTCTCTACTTTTGTTGCAAAATCGTGACACTTCTGCTTTCGTACTTTACTTCTTTTCTTTTGTCTCAAAATCATGACATTTCTACTTCTGAAGTCTTGCTATCTACTTTTGTCATGAAATTGCAACAGTTCTGCTTCCGTATGCTTCCTCTCTTTCTTTTGTCGCAAAAATGCAACATGTCACGATATCGTGACACTTTTCAAACTTACTTTCTCTCTCCTATTTTAGTCGCGAAAATACGACATGTCATGAAATCTTGACACTTTTCCAACTTACTTTCTCTCTTCTATTTTAGTCACGAAAATGGGACATGTCACAAAATCACGACACTTTTCCAACTTACTTTCTCTCTCCTATTTTAGTTGTGAAAATGTGACATGTCGTGAAATCGCAACACTTTTTCAACTTACTTTCTCTCTCCTATTTTAGTCGTGAAAATGCGACATGTCGTGAAATCATGAAACTTTTCCAACTTACTTTCTCTCTCCTATTTTAGTCGCGAAAATGCGACATGTCGTGAAATCGCGACACTTTTCTTACTTGTTCTCTTTCTTCGAGCTTGTCACGAAATCATGGCACTTTTTCCTACTTTCTCTTTCTCTTCCAACATGTCATGAAATCGTGACAGTTTTTCCACTTGCCTTTTTCTCTTCCAACATGTCGCGAAATCGTGACAGTTTTTCCTACTTTTTCTCTCTCTTCCAACATATCGTGAAATCATGACAATTTTTCTTGCTTTTTCTCTCTTCCAACATGTCGCCAAATCGTGATAGTTTTTCCTACATTTTCTCTCTCTTCCAACATGTCGCAAAATCATGACAGTTTTTATTGCTTGCCGTATATGTCGTGATATCGCAACACTTTTCTTACTTGTCTTTTTTCTTTGATCTTTTGCATATGGGCCACTTCGGTCTTCTTGGAAAATCACTATACATACTCTGAATAACCTTTGAACTCCTATCTTCTACATCTGAATAGCTTTTGAACTTCCTATCCACTGCATCAACAGATCTATCTGACTATGTTGACAACAATGACAATACTGTTGCTGCACCTTGCTCAATAATCTCCCCCTTTGTAATTGTTGGTAACACATGCAATTTCTTGTAACTCTTCTCCCCTTTGACAATAATACCAAAGGGCTACTGTAGACTCCCCTTGAGTCCATGCACAACATTCTCAAGAAAAATTTATTACACTTAGCAAAAATCATGAACATGAGCAAAAAGATAATCAAATACTTAAATGCTCCTCCTGAGAATGTGATCCCTGTAGCTAGTCAATTCTTGGGAAGTGTGACCACTCCCAATTTATTGCGAAGGTACTCAAAAACTTCCTTGGGCAATGGTTTTGTGAAGATATCTACTACTTGCTCTGTAGTTGGAACAAAATCCAACTTAACCTCACCTTCCGCAACTTTCTCCTTCAAAAAGTGATACCTGATAGCAATGTGTTTTGTGTGTGAATGCATAACCGGATTCTTAGAGATGTTAATGGCACTGGTGTTATCACACTTAACTAATATTGGCTCACTAAATCTAATACCAAGATCTTTCAAGGTTTGTTTCATCCATAATACATGCGTACAACATGTTGTCGCTGCAAAATATTTTGCCTCTACTGTCGATAAAGAAACTGACTCTTGTTTCTTACTGTGCCACGTGACCAATCTGTCTCCAAGATAGAATGCACCTCCACTGGTACTCTTTCTATCATCAACACCTCCTACCCAATTTGCATCTAAATACAAAATAAGGGTGAAATATTTACCTTTCGAATATCATAACCCATACTCCATAGTACCCTTGAGGTACCGAACAATTATCTTCACTGCTGTCACATGAGTCTCCTTGGGATTAGCCTGAAATTGTGCTACCATGCATACTGTCTCAAAAATATCTGGTATGGTAGCTATCAGGTATAGTAAGCTCCCAATCATAGATCTGTACATGGTTTGATCAACAAGTGGAGATTTGTCATCCTTGCTCAACTTGCAACCTGTCATCATGGGAGTGCTAACTGGCTTACAATCCTCCATTGTGAACTTCTTTAACATCTCTTTCACATATTTAACTTGAGAAAATAAATATGCCCTTCTTATTTTGATTAACTTGCAACCCGAGGAAATATGAAAGTTCACCAATCATTGACATTTCAAATTCTTTCTGCATCTTATTTGCTAAATATTTACATGACTCATATTTGTCTCTGCCAAATATGATATCATCTACGTATACAACAAGAACAATAAGATGCCCATTTTATATTTTTACATACAAATTACTATCCACCATACCTTTCTTAAACCCTTGTTGAGTGAGATAGTTGTCTAGCCTTGCATACCATGCTCGAGGTGCCTATTTTAAGCCATATAATGCTTTCTTCAACTTGCAAACCAAGTTGGGATCATCACCAAGTTGGAAACCATCTGGTTGCTCAATATAAACCTCTTCTTCAATTTTACCATTCAAAAATTCTAATTTCACATCCATTTGATAAACTTTGAAATTCTTGTAGACTGCTAAAGCCAAAAACATTCTACTTGCCTCTAGTCTAGCTACTGGTGCAAAATTTTTCACAAAGTCAATACCTTCAACTTGTGCATAACCCTTACATACCAATCTTGATTTATTTCTGAGTACCTATCCGTATTCATTCAATTTGTTTTGAAAAATCCATTTAGTCCCGATTATATTTTTATTTGCAAGTCTAGGTACTAACTCCCAAGTTTTATTTTTCTTGATCTGATCTAATTCTTCATTTATTGCCTTCATCCAACTTTCATATTTGCTTGCATCAGCAACATTTTTGGGCTCAATGCTGGATAATAGAGAGTAGTTACTTACTACTCTTTTTATTGTCTGAACACCAACTTTGGGGTCTCCAATTATTTGCTCTCTAGGATGATTTTTCTGCCAGCTGCCTGTTTTGAATTTCTTATTTTCTTCCACTTCTAAATCACAACTTCTAGTGAGAACTTTTTGAGCATATTTGAGGTAAGTCTTGGCGAAGAGTTATGGAAATATTAGTGTGAGATTTTGTGGAATCTTACAATGCAAATTTGAGGTAAGTCTTGGTGAAGACTTATTGAGAAGATTGGTCAAGTTCTAGTGATAACTTATTGAGAATATTTGAAGTAATTCTTATTGAAGACTTGAGAACAGATTGGATAAGTTCTAGTGAGGACTTGTTGGACGGATTTGAGACAAGTCTTTGAGAAGACTTGAGAGCAAAGTTGATTGATTTATTTTTTAAATCTTTGTGTTAAGGCTTGGGGAAGATATAGAAGAGTTGATTTATGATTGTATCAAGCTTTGTTTTAAAGCTTGAGGATAGATTTAAGGATAAATTTTGGTATAGATTTGATGATAGGTTTATGCCAGACCAGAGAAAAATATTGAGTAGATTTGTACTATACCGAAGGACTATATTTAGTGTAGATCAAATATAGAGATTGAGCAAATTTATACTAGATTGAAGGACTATGTCTAGTGTAGTTTGAGATAGAGTTGAGAGTAAGCTTTGGAGGTGATAAAGTAGAGGATAGTAGTCTCCAATGGATAGAGATCCATTAGATAGGGTAGAGGGGATATATATCTTCAGTGGAAAGAGATCCACAAGCCAGAGTAGTGGAGGTAGTAGTCTTCTAGAGGATCACTAGCCAAAGTAGAGGAGAAGGAGTTCTACTATAGATAGAGATCCATGAACTAGCTAAGGGGATTGGTGTCTCCTATGGATACATATCCATGAAATTGATGAGGGGATTTATTTATCCTTTGGAAAGAGGTCCATAAATATTATAATAGGGAAATATTTCCCAAGATATTTGTTTAGAAATTTTTAGTGAAATATTTTCTCCTTGGAGTAGCCCAAATTGGGTGAACCACGTTAAATCATGTCTCTCATGTGTGTGATGATTTTTATTATTATTTTTGCTTTAATATTGATGATGTTATCATATGGAATCAAAATTTAAAAATTTTATCTTATAATATTCACCCCTTCTTAGTATAAGCACATGTTCTTCAATTGGTATCAGAGCAGGTCTCTCCGTGAAAAGACTAACAGGTTGGAGGAAGATCTATCAAAAACACACATGACTTCAAAGAGTGAAGAAGAGACCATATTTGACATAAAAGAGGAATTATGCTCTTAGGAATCTTGAAAATTCTAGAAATAAGAACTCATGTTTGAAGGATCAAATTCAATTGTATGAATAAGCAAGGATAGAACTTCTACAGAGTCTCATAGAACTCAAGATAAAGGTAGAAGAGGAAAAGAAAATTGAACATGATATGATGGGTGTATTAAGAGCAAGAGAAATAGAATGTGAAATATTGGAATTAGAAATTTTTTATCTAAGGAATGAAGTTGAAAAGACTAAAGTACTACAAGATATAAAGTTTGGGAAATAGATAGAGGATTCTAGCCTTCAAGAAGTAGAGACTTCAAACAAAGATAAGCAAGTGACTCATACTCTAAAAGGAAAAAATATCAAGAGAGAAGAAAACAAATAATAACCATGGACAAAGGTTAATTACAAAAGAAGGAGCACTCAACCATATTTTCCAAGGCATTCAAATAGGTTACATAATATCTTCCATGGCTATTACTTTTCATTTAACAAATATGGTCATATAGCTATACATTGTACTAGTTATGTGAAAAATGATGTCAATAGAAATTTCAACTCTTTTGCACCTCTTATGAATGATCATATCATATGTTAAAAATGTAATAACTTTGGGCACAAGGCTATATGGTGCAAAATGGTACTTCATGAGTCAAGTAAAAAGAATACAACTTCAACAACTAGGAAAGAGAAAAAAGGGGATGAGAAAGCTATATAAATGTTAGTTCAAACAACTCTTCATATTTAGGATATAGAAGAACATTGGTTTCTTGATAGTGGTTTCTCTAGACATATGACAAGAGACAAAGAAAAATTTCTTGTTCTCAAAGAAACTAATAGAGGATCATTAAGTTTTGGTGATAAAGGATCAACAAAAATTTGTGGAAAAGGAACTATGAGTTTAGATAACAAGAAAACAAGAATAGAAAATGAACTATATGTCAAAGGATTAAGACACAATCTACTAAGTGTAAGTCAAATTTATTACCAAGGTCATATGGTTATATTTCACCCAAATAGATGTGATATAAGAAAGTCTAAAACTAGAAAAGTCATTACAAATGCAAGTAGATATTCAAACAACCTCTATATGCTTAGTGAGATTAAAGGAGGAAAACATTTTCTATCACAAGAATATAATATTTGGTTATGGCATAGAAGAATGGGTCATCTAAATTTTGACAACATAGTCAACATAAGGAATAAACAGGTTGTCAAAGATTTGCCCAAGCTAAAAAGGCCAAAAAACATAATTTGTGCACCTTGTCAACATGGAAAGCAAACTAGAACAAGTTTCAAATCAAAAGGATATATGTCAATTGAGCCATTGAAACTAATACATACTGATCTATGTGGTATTACTAGGACACAGAGTATTGAAGGTGAAAGTTACTTCATATTGTTTATAGATGATTACTCCATAATGATTTGAATAGCCTTCCTGAAAGATAATTCAAAATATTTTGATAAATTCAAGACATTTAAAAAATAGGTTGAAAATGAAATAGAAAAGAGGATTAAGTGTTTGAGATCAAACATAGGAGGATAATTCACCTCAAATGAATTTGTAGACCTTTGTGAACAACATGGAATCAAAAGAGAATAATCAGCTACAAGAACTCCTCAACAAAATGGAGTTGTTGAAAGGAAGAATAGGACTTTTGAAAATATGGCTAGAGATATGTTAAATGAATTCAAAATTTCTAACGGTTTTTGAAGTAAAGAAGTCAACAAAATAGTGTATATCATCAATAAGGCTCAAATAAGAGTGAACCATCACAAGACTCCATATGAGCTTTGGAAGGGAAGACCAACCACTATGAAACACTTCAAAGTTTTTGGAAGCAAATGTTACATAAGACGAGAAGAGAAAAAATTGGGCAAGTTTGACCCAAGATGTGATGAGGGTATTTTTTTTGTTATTCTAATAAGAGAAAATTCTATAGATGCAACAAAAGGAAAAACACTATTTTTTTTTTTTTTGAATTTACATGGTGGAATCGGTAGCCGCCACGAATCCGAGTAGGCTGTCCAGACTTTTTATGGCCACCATAGTATTTTGTGTTGTCTTCCCCGGAAGCCGCCACATAGATCTTCGTGTAATCTGCCCCTATAACCACCATGCCACAATCATTTTAAACCTTTTACATTGTTGAAAGCACTAGGAAAGGGACAAATGTTTAGTTCAGCAAGGCCCGAGATTTGAACCTTGGACCTTCGCTCCCCTTATGGGGTTTGGATGAACCAATTGGTCTACACCTCGGACTTGAAGGACAAACACTATTTTAGAAACTATAAATGTAACAATTAATGAGAAGATAGGACTACGAGAACCAATTCTAGAAACTATGTATCAAGAAGATGGAAGTTTTCAAGAGGAGTTTCATGAGGAATTAAAATAAGAAGAGGAAGAAACATAAAGAATTATTCCTAAGAATCCATATAGGTATGCACAAAAACATCATCCAAGAGAGCTAATCATTGGGAATCCATATGAGAGATAGAAAAGGAGAAGGGTAATAACATCAACTCAACAAGCAAATTTTTCTTTATTATCTAAAATTGAGCCAAAAGACTTCAATGAGGCAAGTGAAGATAAGTTATGGATTAAGGCAATGGATGAGGAATTAGATCAAATAGAGAAAATTAACACTTGGGAACTTGTTCCACTACCAAAATATAAAAAAGTTAGTGGCACTAAATGGGTATTCAGAAACAAGTTAAATGAAGATAATCAGATGGTCAGAAATAAACTAATACTCATTTGCAAGGGTTATGTATAGGTTGAGGGAATTGACTTCGATGAGATATTTTCTCCAGTTGCATGACTTGAATCTATAAGAATGTTCTTAGCCTTCTCATGTTTTAAAAACTTTAAAGTTTATCAAATGTATGTTAAGTCAACATTTCTAAATGGTGTTCTAGAAGAAGTTTATATTGAGAAACCAGAGGGATTCAGATTAACAAATAAACTAGACTATGTATGAAAATTGAAGAAGGTACTATATGGTCTAAAATAGGCTTCTAGATCATGGTGCTCAATATTGGATAAGTACCTTCAGGAATAGGGCTTCAGGAAAGGAATAGTGGATAGTAACTTATACATCAAAAATGAAGGAAACGATCTACTAATTATGGTTGTTTACATGGATGACATAATTTTTTGAGGAAAAAATGATAAGATGTATCAAAAAATTACAAAGAGCATGCAGAAGGAATTTGATATGTTTATGCTTGGTGATTTGTCCTTCTTTCTTGGACTTCAGATTTCACAATCAGAGAAAGGAGTATTTATTTCACAAACCAAGTATATAAAAGAGATGCTAAAGAAATTCAAGTTAGAATATTGCAAGCCAGTAAGTACTCCCATGGTTATAGGATGTAAGTTAAGTAAATATGATGAATCTCTAGAGGAAGATAAAAAATTATATAGATCTATGATTGGCATATTACTGTATGTCATAGCTACAAGACCAGATATCATGCGGGTAGTGGGATTAGTGGAAAGGTTTCGGTAGTACCTAATGAGTCCCGAATTACCTATATTTTTGTATGAGTCTTAGCAGATATTATGCGGTGATATATTAGGAATTGTATGTTTTTTTCAATGATTATGTATTTATTTAATGAGATTATGTGTATTATCTGATTTGTGTATTTTAGTGTGTTTTTATGGAGATATTGTTGTTAATATTACAATGACACTAAGAGGGGGGTGAATCAGTGTAGCTCTTTAAACTTGAATTTACAACTCTTAATACCACAACAATTAAAACTTATTACTAGATACAACAAGTATAACAAAAGAGCATCACACAACACAAGATTTAACGAGGTTCACCAATGTGGCTACTCCTCAAAAATTGACTTCTTAGACTACCATCCAAATCCAGCCTTTGCAAAGCACCAACTTTACAATCAATTTACTAGCATCCACTGTAAGGAGCATCAACCCCTTATTTATCTGCACCAATAGAAAGGAGCTCCAACCCATGATTTACCAGCACCAACTGGAAGGAGCACCAACCCCTGATTTATCTACACTAATAGAAAGGAGCACCAACCCCTGATTTACCAGCACCAACTAGAAGGAGAACCAACCCCTGATTTATCTACATAATAGAAAGGAGCACCAACCCCTAATGCCAAGCTACAACCTAGACTTCAATTTGAATCTATAAGTTTGATAGTAAGATACCTTTGCTTTTGCAAGACCCTGATTGGTATTCTTCACATTTGCATTCTCTATGCACTCTTATTTCTCTGTGCAATCATAGCAGCACCTAGTCAAACTTCAATCTTTTCACTCTCTGCACACTCTTCTCTCTCTGCGCAATCACTTCATACACTGCTTCTTTATAGTCAAACTTCACGATCATCTTCTCCCTTTTGTGCACTCTACTCTCTTTGCAAATTTTGCACTTAGCACGATTCGACACGACTTGCTCTCTGCGCACAACAACCATATTTCACACACATTCGACACCCCTTCAATTCTCCAAACATCCCTCCTTTTATAACAATATTTTTTATGAGAAAAACCCTAATCTTAGTCAGCTTTCATAACAACTGTAAACCCTAATTTTAGTCAGCTGTCATCGGTCTTTGTCAGCTTCAACTCAAGATGTTCGGTTTATCCATCACTTGATGATTTCATTTTGGACAAACCTTGTAACCGCCATACTGACTTTTGATCACTCTTCGTATTTTAGCAATATGAAATCACTCTGTAACTACCCCTATAAATTCCGTAGTGATGTCGGTCCACTATCATACTTATCATTTTAGTCGGGTTCTCCTTCTTGACTTGCGCATTTACGACCTATCACGAAATCATGATATTTCTGCCTCTGTAGCTTCTTTTGTTGTTGTTGTCATGAAAATACAACATGTTGCAATATCATGACATTTTTGCCTCCGTACGCTTTCTCTATTATTTTGTCATGATATTGCGACATTTTTGCCTCCATAGACTTCATCTTTTCTTTTGTCGCGATATCGTGACATTTCTACCTCTGTATACTTTGTCTTTGCTTTTGTCACGATATCACGAAACTTCTACTTCCATAGACTTCGACTTTGCTTTTGTCATGATATCATGACACTTCTGCCTCCGTAGTCTTCAACTTAGCTTTTGTCATGAAATCATGACACTTCTTCTTCTATACTTAGCTTCTTTAATTTTGTTGCAAAATCGCGACAATTTTGCCTTCAAAGTCTTCTTCTCTACTTTTGTTGCAAAATCGTGAAACTTTTGCTTTCGTACTTTACTTCTTTTCTTTTGTCTCAAAATCATGACACCTCTACTTCCAAAGTCTTGCTATCTACTTTTGTCATGAAATCGCAACAGTTCTGCTTCCGAATGCTTCCTCTCTTTCTTTTGTCGCAAAAATGCAACATGTCGCGATATCGTGACACTTTTCAAACTTACTTTCTCTCTCCTATTTTAGTCGTGAAAATACGACATTTCATGAAATCTTGACACTTTTCCAACTTACTTTCTCTCTCCTATTTTAGTCACGAAAATGGGACATGTCACAAAATCACGACACTTTTCCAACTTACTTTCTCTCTCCTATTTTAGTTGTGAAAATGTGACATGTCGCGAAATCGCAACACTTTTTCAACTTACTTTCTCTCTCCTATTTTAGTCGTGAAAATGTGACATGTCGTGAAATCACGACACTTTTCCAACTTACTTTCTCTCTCCTATTTTAGTCGCGAAAATGCGACATGTCGTGAAATCGCGACACTTTTCTTACTTGTTCTCTTTCTTTGAGCTTGTCACGAAATCATGGCACTTTTTCCTGCTTTCTCTTTCTCTTCCAACATGTCGTGAAATCGCGACAGTTTTTCCACTTGCATTTTTCTCTTCCAACATGTCGCGAAATCGTGACAGTTTTTCTTGCTTTTTTCTCTCTTCCAACGTGTTGTGAAATCATGACAGTTTTTCCCGCTTTTTCTCTCTTCCAACATGTCGCGAAATCATGACAATTTTTCTTGCTTTTTCTCTCTTCCAACATGTCACCAAATCGTGATAGTTTTTCCTACGTTTTCTCTCTCTTCCAACATGTCGCAAAATCATGACAGTTTTTATTGCTTGCTGTATATGTCGTGATATCGCAACACTTTTCTTGTATTTTTTCTTTGATATTTTGCATATGGGCCACTTCGGTCTTCTTGGAAAATCACTATACATACTCTGAATAACCTTTGAACTCCTATCTTCTGCATCTGAATAGCTTTTGAACTTCCTATCCACTGCATCAACAGATCTATCTGACTATGTTGACAACAATGACAATACTGTTGCTGCACCTTGCTCAATAATCTCCCCCTTTGTAATTGTTGGTAACACATGCAATTTCTTGTAACTCTTCTCCCATTTGACAATAATACCAAAGGGCTACTGCAGACTCCCCCTGAGTCCATGCATAACATTCTCAAGAAAAATTTATTACACTTAGCAAAAATCATGAACATGAGCAAAAATATAATCAAATACTTAAATGCTCCTCCTGAGAATGTGATCCCTATAGCTAGTCAATTCTTGGGAAGTGTGACCACTCCCAATTTATTGCGAAGGTACTCAAAAACTTCCTTGGGCAATGGTTTTGTGAAGATATCTACTACTTGCTCTGTAGTTGGAATAAAATCCAACTTAACCTCACCTTCCGCAACTTTCTCCTTCAAAAAGTGATACCTGATAGCAATGTGTTTTGTGTGTGAATGCATAACTGGATTCTTAGAGATGTTAATGGCACTGGTGTTATCACACTTAACTGATATTGGCTCACTAAAGCTAATACCAAGATCTTTCAAGGTTTGTTTCATCCACAATACATGCGTACAACATGTTGTCGCTGCAAAATATTTTGCCTCTACTATCGATAAAGAAACTGACTCTTGTTTCTTACTGTTCCACGTGACCAATCTGTCTCCAAGATAGAATGCACCTCCACTGGTACTCTTTCTATCATCAACACCTCCTACCCAATTTGCATCTAAATACAAAATAAGTGTGAAATATTTACCTTTCGGATATCATAACCCATACTCCATAGTACCCTTGAGGTACCGAACAATTATCTTCACTGCTGTCACATGAGTCTCCTTGGCAATGTCCACAATTTTCTTTAGCCTCTTGTTGTAGCATTTATAAGCTTTGCTTTTTGATGAATAACCAACAAAATTACCTTCATCTGCTCTATCTTCAAAATTACCAAGATTATATTCAGTTCTTTTGATGTAGCACTTGCTACCAAAAATTTTGAGGTATTTTGTTTTTACCATTTTACCAAACCACAACTCATAAGGAGTTTTGCTTTCATGTGTTCTCAGCATGTACCTATTTTGGATATACATCACAGTATGGACTGCTTCTTTCCAAAATCTGTCTGCTACTCTACTTTCATCCAACATAGTTCGTGTCATTTCTTACACTGTCATGTTCTTTCTTTCTACCACTCCATTCTGCTGAGGTGTCCTGGCTGCTAAAAACTATCTTCTAATACTGTATTTTTCATAGTACTTTGTAAAATCCTTTGAAATGAATTTGCCTCCTCTATCTGATCTTAAAATCTTGATCCTCTTTCTTTTTTCATTCTCAACATGGTTTTTGAAAGTCTTGAACATTTCAAAAGCTTCTAATTTATGCTTCAAGAAAAATATCCATGTCATTTTGGAATAGTCATCAATGCACAACATAAAATATTTGTCACCATTTATGCTATGTGTTCTCATGGGTCCACATAAATCAGTGTGTATTAGTTCCAAAGGTTTGCTTGTGTAGTACTCTTTTGTTTTGAATGTGACTCTAGTTTGCTTCCTCTTTTGGCATGAAGCACAAGTGTTGTTTGCAGGTTTGTTGATGGTGGGAATATCTCTCACTATCATTTTTGAGTTGATTTTTACTAGATTATCAAAAATGATATGACCGAGTCTCTTGTGCCACAACCAATTTTCTTCTTCCTATCCAATAAAACAAGCTCCCTTTGAAGTCTTTGAGAGCATGTACAAGTTTCCAGATGTCCCTGATCCAGTTGCTATCAATTTTCCACTATTTATTTTTCTGACTTCACAACCCTGCTTCTTAAAAAATATTTCATGACCTCTATCAGAAATCTGACTTACGCTCAACAAGTTATGTTTCAAACCATCCACAAACAAGACTTCTTCTGACTTAATTTTTCCATCACTAATTTTAACTGAACCTTTACCAACCATCTTAGCTCCATCATTATTTCCAAACTTTATTGAACCACCTTCATATTTCTATAACTTCTCAAATTTATGTTTGTCACCTATCATATGACCGGAGCATCCACTATCAAGTATCCACGGTACATATTTATTCTATGCTTTAAATGTTGTTTGTACGATTAAGGATTCATTTTCTTCCTTAAGTCGCTCTTTTTCTTTCCACGTCGTTTTGATAGTAGTTTTGGTCTCTTGTTTTGCATTTCCATTATCAATAGCTTGTGCATGTTTTTCGAGAAGTTTTCTATTTTGTCTCATCCTATTTGGTTGAAATTTTCTTCCCTAAAACTTATTTGATGAAAATGTACTTCTACAGTTTCTTGCAATGTTCCCAAAATTATGACAGTTATAACATTCTACTGTATAATTCATCAAAGGAGAAAAATAATTTCTACTGGTGAAATTCCTTGGTCTTACATTATATTTGTAGTTTGATATTTTATGTCCATAGCCATTGCATTTAAAAAAGAAACCATAAAAGGGATAATTGAACCTGGGTTATGGTCTTTGCCATGTTGTCGTAGGAGCCATAGGTCTTCTTCCTCTTTGATGTGTGACATTGGTGAATCCATCATTGTCAATTCTCATTTCGTGCCTGGCATTATTGCTTTCTTTTGCATGAGACATTTTTCCTTGATCAATCTGTTTCTTATTTTCATTCTTTATGGATTTTACATTTCTAGCCTTTGATCCATTTGATGATTCTCCTTCGATGAAACCCAGACCAAATTTTATGCCTACAGGCCTTTAGTCATTTATAATCTTATCCAGCTTCATAGAAGTTTCTTCACATTTGTGATAGCAACTAATTTTGTGATTCATCTCTTCTATCTGCATTCATAAACCAACATTCTCTTCTTCTAGTTTGTAGCAATAATCTATTTTCATGGTAATTTGTACTTCAAGATCTTTAGATATTTTTTTGTATTCTTTTGTCTATACTTTTAGACTGGTTATGATTTCATTTGCATCCTCAATATTTTTTGAAATTTTCTTATTCTTTTTCTTCTCTATTTTCCACTCTTCAAGTGCAGAGATCAACTCACCTTCTAGATCTACTTCAGCCTTAGGGTTTTCACCACATACTTCAGAGTTCACTCCTTCCTTTTCTGATTTTACTTCTTCAAATGCCATGAAAAGAGCTTCACCACCTGCCATTGTGTTACTTCCAAGATCACCCTAGTCGGTTAAGCTTGTACATAAACTTAGCTCTGATACCAATTGTTAATATTACAATGACACTAAGAGGGGAGGGTGAATCAGTGTAGCTTTTTAAACTTGAATTTATAGCTCTTAATACCGTAGCAATTAAAACTTATTACTAGATACAACAAGTATAACAAAAGAGCATCACACAACACAAGATTTAACAAGGTTCACCAATGTGGCTACTCCTCAAAAATTGACTTCTTGGACTACCATCCAAATCCAGCCTTTGCAAAGCACCAAATTTACAATTAATTTACTAGCACCCACTATAAGGAGCACCAACCCCTTATTTATCTGCACCAATAGAAAGGAGCTCCAACCCCTGATTTACCAGAACCAACTACAAGGAGCACCAACCCCTGATTTATCTGCACCAATAGAAAGGAGTACCAACCCCTGATTTACCATCACCAACTGGAAGGAGCACCAACCCCTAATTTATCTGCACCAACAAAAAGGAGCACCAACCCCTGATGCCAAGTTGCAACCTAGACTTCAATTTGAATCTATAAGTTTGACAGTAAGATACCTTTGCTTTTGCAAGACCCTAACTGGTCTTCTTCACCTTTGCGTTCTCTGCACACTCTACTTTCTCTGCGTAATCACAGTAGCACCTAGTCGAACTTCAACCTTTTTTCTCTCTGCGCACTCTGCTCTCTCTACGTAATCACTTCACACACTCTACTTTGTTACAGTCAAACTTCATGATCATCTTCTCCATTTTGTACACTCTGCTCTCTTTGTGAATTTCACACTTAGCATGATTCGACATGACTTGCTCTCTGTGCACAACAATCGTATTTCACACACATTCGACACCCCTTCAATTCTCCAAACAACCCTCCTTTTATAATAATATTTTTTATGATGAAAACCCTAATATTAGTCAACTGTAAATCCTAATCTTAGTCGAATTTCATAACAACTGTAAACCCTAATTTTAGTCGGCTATCATCGGTCTTCATCGGCTTCAACTCAAGAAGATGTTTAGTTTATCCATCGCTTGATGATTTCATTCTAGATAGACCCTGTAACCACCATACTAACTTTTGATCACTCTTCATATTTCAACAGTATGAAATCACTCTATAACTACCCTTGTAAATGTCGTAGTGATGTCGGTCCATTGTCATACTTCTCATTTCATTCAGGTTCTCCTTATTGACTTGCGTATTTATGACCTATCATGAAATTGTGACATTTTTGCCTTTGTAGCTTCTTTTGTTGTTGTTGCCATGAAAATACAACATGTCATGATATCGCGACACTTTTGCCTCTATATGCTTTCTCTATTCTTTTATCATGATATCGCAACATTTCTGCCTCCATAGACTTCATCTTTTCTTTTGTCATGATATCGTGACATTTTTGCCTCCGTATACTTTGTCTTTGCTTTTGTCATGATATCGCGACACTTCTGCTTCAATAGACTTCAACTTTGCTTTTGTCGCAATATCGCGACACTTCTGCCTTCGTAGTATTCAACTTAGATTTTGTAGAAAAATCATGACACTTCTGCTTCCGTACTTAGCTTCTTTGCTTTTGTCATGAAATCGTGACACTTTTGCCTTCGAAGTCTTCTTCTCTGCTTTTATCGCAAAATCATGACACTTCTACTTCGTACTTTACTTCTTTGCTTTTGTCACAAAATCATGACACTTTTGCTTTCGAAGTCTTGCTTTATGCTTTTTTCGCAAAATCATGACAGTTCTTCTTCCGTACACTTCCTTTATTTCTTTTGTCATAAAAATGCGACATGTCGCGATATCACGACACTTTTCAAACTTACTTTCTCTCTCCTATTTTAGTCACGAAAATGTGACATGTTGTGAAATCGTGACACTTTTCCAACTTACTTTCTCTCTCCTATTTTAGTTGTGAAAATGCGACATGTCACGAAATCATGACACTTTTCCAACTTACTTTCTCTCTCCTATTTTAGTCGCAAAAATGTGACATGTCGCAAAATCGTGATACTTTTCCAACTTAATTTCTCTCTCCTATTTTAGTTGTGAAAATACGACATGTCGTGAAATTGTGACACTTTTCCAACTTACTTTCTCTCTCCTATTTTAGTCATGAAAATGTGACATGTCGCAAAATCGTGACACTTTTCTTACTTGTTCTCTTTCTTCGAACTTGTCGCGAAATCGTGACACTTTTTCCTGCTTTCTCTTTCTCTTCCAACATGTCACAAAATCGTGACAGTTTTTCCACTTGCCTTTTTCTCTTCCAACATGTCGCGAAATCGTGACAGTTTTTCTTGTTTTTTCTCTCTTCCAACATGTCGTGAAATCGTGACAGTTTTTCCTGCTTTTTCTCTCTTCCAACATGTCATGAAATCATGACAGTTTTTCCTACTTTTTCTCTCTCTTCCAACATGTCACGAAATCATGACAGTTTTTCCTGCTTTTTCTCTCTTCCAACATGTCACAAAATCATGACAGTTTTTCTTGTCTGCTATATATGTCGCGATATCGTGACACTTTTCTTACTTGTCTTTTTTCTTTGATCTTTTGCATATGGGCCACTTCGGTATTCTTGGAAAATCATTGTACATACTCTAAATAACCTTTGAACTCCTGTCTTATACATTTGAATAGCTTTTGAACTTCCTGTCCACTGAATCAACATATCTATCTGACTGTGTTGACAAAAATGACAATATTGTTGCTGCACCTTGCTAAAAAATTGTTGATTTTGTCAGATTTAATCAATCGAGGTCTTTTTCATGGACCTGGCACTTTGTTTACTATGGAACTGATGCATAATGGATAGGTGCCTTCCTCTTCCAGGAAGGCACCAGAAGAAGGTAGGTGCCTTCCCCTTCCAGGAAGGTGCCAATTGAAGATAGGCACCTTCCTCTTCCAGGAAGGCACCAATAGAAGGTAGGCACCTTCCACAAAGGAAGGTGCCTCTATTTTTGCACATTGACCAGATCAAACATGATGCGGGCGATAATAAATGGTAGTTACAACTCCATGCCACACAAGATATTTGTGGGAGTTGTGCCGCCCATGCCAAGTGAAGCATGAGCCAATTACGGAACACACCAATATTAGGAACAAAGCCAGTTTTTGATAGATGATAGTTGAAGCTTACCAGATTACCATCATTGAGTCTAGAATAGACCGATGGTTGTAACTAAGTTGTAATAGAAGACCTGTGTGTGTGCTATATAAACACACACAGACCTCTCTAAAGAGATAGAATATAGAATATAGAACATATAGCAATTGTATAGAAGATATAGAATACACATTGTAATCCTTTGATTGCATAATAAAGTCTACAAGTTCCTAAAGTGTGTTCACATTGGGAGGGATCTGTTGGAGCTTGGGCCCACTCCAAGATAGTATTCTTCCCCTTCTTTTCTATGCTTTGTAGATTTCATGCTTTCATAGTTTCATTTCCTATATTTGTGTTTTATTATTGCAGTAGGTTTGATTATTTCTTAGATGCACGTATGAATGCTTTCTTTCTAAAGATTTAATTGTTCATACACATTTTATTGAGGAGTGCATGAGAGATTGACAACCTTTTGAACACCCCCCAATAGTAGAGTTAGAAGGACTCATCTCAAGGTGGTATTGTGAATGATCTTGTAAGAGATCCTTCGAAAGTTTATGAATCCATGGTTGATAATTAATGATCGAGCAAGTGACAAAATAGATAGAAAGTTAACCTTGTTTGGCCCACAACATTTTGGCACCATTTCTAGGGAAGCATCTTTTAGATCCATTCCAATACCCGAAACCTTCTACCTAAATTTGTATGAGTTCTTCAAGAAGAAGAGGACCTGATGGTCAGTTCATAAAACAAAGCTCTTTAGAACTAGAGTCACCTGACTCGCAACCAACAATCCACTAGAGTGAGGATCAGCACTTTGAATGAAGTGCTTCCTCATCCCATCTACTTGGGGAAGAACAAACAGTTACGAACTCATTGTTTAAAAGAACACCCCTAGAAGAAGCCTTGTTGTGGAAAGTTGTGCAAGATCAGACAATAACTCCAGATAATCTTAGCACTTTGACTCAAAAAGTTTTAAACAACCATAAGGCCATAAGTGCTGCATTTGAGACCACATTTCCTAAAAAAATGGCTGACATAGAAGAAGTCTCATCTGGATTTAGCTTCCTGATTGACGAAGGAGTAGGAGACACCAAGATGAAAAACATATCCCCTACTCATCTCCCTACCTTCAGAGGATACCCGACCGAAGACCCTGACCTGTTCTTATTCAAGTTTGATGTTTTGTGTAGGTCTATGGATTACAAATCAGATACGCAGAAGCTAAAACTCTTCCCTTCTACACTGGATGATGTAGCTCTACGGTGGTTCATCGGTCTGGGAGAAAAGCACATAGTGACATGGGATCAAATGAAGAAGCTCTTTCAAGAGCAATACCAAGATTTTGGGAGAGTAAGAGATTCTAGAGAAGAAGTCCTGAGCATGATGTAGAAAGAGGATGAGTCTCTCAAGGAGTACTGGGAGAGATTTAATTTTAATCTTCAATGATCTCCCCATGCAAAGTTATCCGATAAGTCCCTCAAAAAAATCTTCTTGAGGGGACTTAATAATGAATCATTAGAGGCTCTTAATATGATTTCTGGAGGCGATGTCTACCAGCATGATATGGAAGATATCCAAAAACTCTATCGGAATTACTCAAGAAGAAGAGGCAAGACCACTTCCAGAAGCATCAAAGCGACTACTTCGGTGATAAATACAGAACTTGGAAATATGCTGGAAGATATGAAAAGTGAGATGCTCTCTTCTCTAGCATTGTATATGGACACATTGCTATTAGAGAAGAAGAAACAAGAGAATGAGGTAGCATTAACCTATTTCTGCCCAAAATGTAGAGGAAAGCATGCAAAGAATGCATGCCCAGAGAACAAGATTAGAGTATGCGTAGTATGCAAACTAAATCATAAGACTCGATTGTGCCCAAAGTTGCCTAGCAACTAGGAGGAGGTTGAGACATCGAAAGCCTATTTCATAGGTAACCGAAAGAGTTGGCCACAACCCCCTACGAGGAGTATGCCAGATGGAATGTCACAATACGGAGGAATTCCATACATGCCACAAGGTCCACCTCAACCATCCAACATGGGATGGTGGGGGCCATCACCTTGGTCCAACGCACCCCTAGGAGTGGCATTCATGAATCAACAACCCTGGATGCAGTACCAATATCCAGGGCAATAGTGGAGAGGCCACACACCATGGAATCTGGCCCCACAGAATGTAGCGCTAGCTCAACCCCATCAAAACTTGCTAGCTCTACCAGTAGTGAGACCTGTGCAGCTACCAACACAACCGATGACTAATCCAAACAACAGAGTAAATCAACTGGCATACAACATCGAAGGTGAGATGTATCCTATGTACAATATTTATCTTAGGTCAGGTAGGCAGTTAGGAGTAGAAACACCTCCACTGGTAGAAGAGGAGGAAGAAGAAGAAGAAACACCTCTTGTGGAAGAGGTGATAGAGGAAATAGCTGAGAGAGCAAAGGCTCCATTCCCTTATCGACTGCAAGAATAGAAGAAACAAAAGTAGCCAAAGTTTGATATCCTATCGAGTCTGAAGAACCTCACAGTGATGATACCACTATTTCAAGCCATCCGAGATGTTCCAATATACAACAAGGCAATAAGAGAAATGTGCTTGAGGAAGCTAGGGTGGAAAGCAACCTAGACTATCAATGTCATGGGTAAATTAGTGGACCTAATGATGGGCAAGATATGTCATCCCAAGTATGCGGATCCAAGCAGTCCAGTACTGACTATAAAAATCAAAGGGCATTCCTTGTTTAATATGTTGGTCGATCTTGGAGCAGCCATCAATGTAATGCCTCAAGAAACCATGTAGAGGCTACAACTCACGAACCTAAGACCCACCATGATAGTGCTGCAATTAGCTGACTGATCGACAGTAGCACCAGAGGGAATGCTAGAGGATGTAATGGTGACAGTTAGCACATGGGAATACCCAGCCAATTTCTTGGTCTTGTAGTCCAATACTAGGTTGGGTGGCTACCCACTCATTTTGGGGAGACCATGGCTGGCAATAGCTGATGCCTACATTAGCTACTGGGATGGGCTGATGACCATATCTAATGGCCAAAACATCAAGAGATTGACCATTTCACCCCCTGCATAGTCTGTCAACCCATTGGGAGAAGCTACATTACCCAGGCATAATTATCAGGAGCTATCCATAATCTAACCAGTAATGGCGTTAGATGAGTTAGCAGAGGAAGAAGATGAGGATAGGGCTATTGTAGAATTCCTCCATGGAGAGTCCTCTACTAGCACACCTGGATCACCATTGGTTGGCACTCATGATCATCACATCCAATAGATAACTATTGGGCTAGGAAGGACATTGAATGTCAGTAGTGGGTTGACTCTTGCATAGCTGGCAAAAGTAGAAGAACTCCTGGTAAGACACCAACAGGAATTTGCATGGGACTACTTGGACATGAAGGGTATTCACCCAGAAATCTACACTCATAGAATATACCTTGATGAGCAAGCGACTCCAAGTAGGAAACCATAGAGGAGAATGAACCCGACAATGAAGGACATTGTCAAAATAGAGTTACAAAAACTCTTGGCTATCGGATTCATCTATCCAATTTCTAACAGTGAGTGGGTGTCACCACTTGTGGTAGTCCCTAAGAAAAATGGGAAATGGTGAATCTGCATGGACTACAGAGCGCTGAATAAAGCAACTAAGAAAGACCACTTCTCGCTCCCATTCATTGATCAAGTCTTGGACACACTTTCAGGATGAAAGTACTTCTCCTTCCTGGATGGGTTCAGTGGATACAATCAGATCTAGATAGGAGGAGAGGATCAGGATAAAACAATGTTCACCTACCCATGGGGAACATTTGCTTACCAGGTATTACCCTTTGGGTTATGCAACACACCAACCACCTTTCAGAGGGCATGCTTAGCATATTTTTGGACATGATAGGAGAAGCGGTCGAAGTATACATGGATGACTTCACCGTTTATGGAGAGACCTTTGAAGAAGCAATGCTGAACCTAGAGAAAGTGCTCAAAAGAAGTGAGGAGAACAATTTATCCCTGAGCAATGAAAAATGCTTCATGATGATGCAAGAAGGCATCATGTTGGGACACCATATCTCTGCAGTAGGGCTAAAAGTTGACAGAAGGAATATTGAGGTCATCAAAGACCTACCCAGCCCCAGGATGTAGAAAGAAGTGAGGAGTTTCCTCGGATCTTTCGGGTACTACCAACGATTTATCATCAATTTTAGCAAGATTGCAAAACCACTGCACACTCTATTGTCTAAGGACGTAGAGTTCAACTGGATGGAAGACTGCGAAGAAGCTTTTCAATTGCTTAAGGAGAAGCTGATAACTACACTAGTTTTAAGAGGACCAGATTGGGCCATACCCTTCCACATTTATTGTGATGCATCCAATAATGCGATTGGATCAATCCTGGGATAGAAATATGGCAAATATTTCTACGCCATCTATTACGTCAGTAAAAACTTGGTAGGAGCCGAGCTCAATTATACGGTAATGAAAAAGGAGTTTCTTGTAGTGGTGCACGCCATAAACAAATTCTACCATTACATCATCGGCTATAAGGTGTTCGTCCATATGGACCATGCAGCCATCAGATACCTGATGAGTAAGTTGGATATTGGTGGGAGAGTGGTTAGGTGGCTCCTACTATTGCAAGAATTTGATATCACCATAGTTGACAAACTGGGCAAGGACAACGTGGTAGCAGACTTCCTATCCAGGTTGACACCAGCAGACTATACGACAGTGGAAGACCAGTTTTTGGATGAACACTTATTTACCATCGATGAGAAAATCCCATGGTATGCAGACATAGCCAATTACTTGGCCACTGGTAGAACCTCACCTGCTCTCTCATACCGGGAAAAGTAGGGGGTGATAGAGAAGAGCGCACCCTACCTATGGATCGATGGCCTCCTATTCAAAATAGGACATGACCAAATCATAAGGAGGTGTGTGGCAGAGCAGGAATTCTCAGAGATACTCAAAGCTTGTCACGATGAACCTTGCGGAGGACACTTTGCAGGGAAATAAACTACATATAAAGTTCTACAGGCTGGGTATTTCTGGCCTAACCTATTCAAAGATGCAATCGCGTATGTCAACAAGTGCGATGAGTGCCAAAGGATGGGTAGACCAACCCATCATGATGAAATGCCCCTCCAGCCTCAAGTACACTTGGAACCCTTTGATAAGTGGGGTATGGATTTTGTGGGGCCAATTAACCCACCTTCAATAGGGAAGAGGTTTATCTTAGTCTACACAGACTATGTCACCAAGTGGGTTGAAGTCCAGGCACTGAAAGATTCAAAAGAAATAACAGTTGTCAATTTTCTATTTGCTCACATTTTTACACGGTTTGGGGTCCCCAGGGAAATAACAATGGACCAGGGACCTCAGTTCACTTCAAATTTGATTGAGGAGCTAATGGAGCAATACAAAATTTGGCACAATAAGACTACACCCTACCATCCATAGGAAAACGGGCAAGTGGAAGTAACAAATAGGGAGATTGAGAATATCCTGACGAAGACCATGCAACAACACAGAAAGGATTGGGCTACATGGCTACCAGAGGTAGTATGGGCATACAACACTACATGGAAGTCTACCATAGGTTTCACACCCTTCCTACTGGTCTATGGGAAGAATGCAATGATGCCCATTGAGTTTGAGATTAAGACGTTAAGAACAACTTTAGAATTGAATTTGAGCCTGGATGACGCTCAAAAAGAAAGGATTCAGCAGCTGGATCAGCTAGAAAAAATCCGAATGGATGCTTTGTAGAAGACAAAAATCACACAAAAGCAAAGGAAATGGTGGCATGACCACCACATCAAACTAAAGCAGTTCAAAGAAGGAGAATGGGTACTGTTGTATGATTCTTGGTTCCAGGAAAGGAAGGGAAAGCTTATGTAGAGATGGATGGGACCGTATGAGGTGGTAGAACTCATTAAGAATGGAGTTGTGCATGTTAGAACTATCGATGACAACAATGTTCTATTGATTGTCAATGGCCACCGACTGCGTCCCTATAGCACGTCCAAAAATGTACTGGTGGGATCTAGAATAGGCATGGGGGAGACCTCATCCCCATGAATCTGGATCCAAAATCTCAGCAAAACAGAACGATGGGCATGAAAATGCTCACCAAAAAAAAAATAGTAGATAGGTGTAAATAATTTTCTTACAGCATGTTTTATTTTGCAGGGATGACGCCCGCATGCAAGCTGCAGGCATCCTGGCCACAGGGCCTAACAGGCATGAAATGCGTCTAACTGCCCGCATTTTTCTTTTTTTTTTTGTTTGCTTTTTGCAGGTGGAGGAACTGATAGTTTGATGGATAGGCATCTAGGACACCAGGCCTGGTTCGGCTCAACACTCTGACGTCGGCACTAATAGAATAAAAGCAGGCATGAAGTCAGCTCGAGGAGGCCTGATCACCTTTCCCGGTCAAATACGACATGGCTACCAATAAAATAAGGTGCCTTCCTCTTCCAAGAAGGTGCCCTATGTAAATAAGGCACCTTCCCCCGCCAGAAGGCACCCCTCAATAAGGCACCTTCAGCCACCAAGAAGGCACCCACCGAAAGAAGGCACCTTCCTCTCCCAGGAAGGTGCCCCATGTGAATAAGGCACTTCCACTGCCGGAATACGCCCGGCCAAAATAATAATGTGCTAAAAAAAAAAAATTAGGGGAGCGCCTTCCTCATCAGGAAGGCGCATCCTAAAAAAAAAAAGAGAGTAGGGGAGCGCCTTCCTCATCAGGAAGGCGCATCCTACAACAAAAAAAAAAAATCAAATCAGAGCACCCTCCTTTTTGGGTGCATGAGCCTCAAGGGCGCCTTCCTTACCCAGGAAGGTGCATGCATTTCAAAGTGCCTTCCATACTAGGAAGGCGCATCCATCCATCAGGCACCTTCCACACCAGGAAGGCACATTTATACAGAAGGGTGCCTTCCTCTCCCAGGAAGGTGCACGTGTCCTTAAGGGTGCCTTCCTCTTCCAGGAAGGTGCATTCATTAAAGGTGCCTTCCCTCATCAGAAGGCGCATCCATGACTATATCGAGAAGGTAGCCCATCAGGCGCCTTTCGCATCGAGGAAGGTACCAAAGTAGGCACCTTTCATATGCAACCAATGATCAAGTTTCACATGTGCCTCAATCATCATGTGACACATGGCACAAATTTATCTCCAGGAGCACGTAAGTAGAATCCACCCCAATCAAAGCAAATCTCAGAGAATTATGGGGTGAAATCGGTGCACGTTCCAATAGTAATCAATTTTTTTGGTTTGTCTTCAACACCTATCATCAAAGCAACTCAACAACATAATCCACACCAACAAGGTACCCATCCCCCATAAAGAATCGATGAATCGATGATCCCCATGACACACGAGGCATCCAATCAGGTATGTGCATACTCTACTTAGATTTATATGTAATCATTGTTAAAATATGCAAGTACCAAAATATCATTGCCATAAAACAAAAAAAATCATACACCCCCCATGGTCGATCGTGCCAATGTGTACCTCAAAAGGTGTGCTTGGCAAGGATTGGGAGTTAGCTATTCGACACCCTCCTTATAAGGAAGGTGCCTCCCTGAGAAATCAAAGAAGAGAAATAGTAGCTTGTAGGAAGGTGCCATGGGAGGTCGATCAAAGAATCATTTGGTAAAAAATAATGAGCCGAGCAACATAGATGGGATCAAGGGGGCGATGAGAGCCCAATTTTAGGTAGAGGGATGGCTCGGATACTATGCCCTAGTTAGCCAAAACCAGGATGTAGAGGTAGCAAGGGAGTTTGCTACCTCCTTAAGGGGATATTCTACTCAGGTGCGGGGGATGGCAATTCCAGTCACCCTAGAATACATCTCAGAGGTGACTGGCTTACCCTTGATAGGTGAATGTGTGTACAAGAGCAGGACGTTGAAATCCTACATTGAACAGCTGTTGCCTAGAGAGAATTCATAGATAGATAGAGATGGGCTGATCAAAAGCACCCTCCCTATAAATTTATAGGAGATATTCGAGCAGGTTGCTCGATTCTTCACTTGCATCGGGAAATACACCCACCTGCACGTCCACCATGTGTAGTTTTTGAACCACCTGGTGCATGGGAGAAGAATTAACATGCCCTTCTACCTGGTGCAAACCCTTAAGGAAGAAGCGACATGATATCAAAAGGGAGCACCTATAGCTTTGGCCCACCATGGGCTCATATCAGCACTGGCCCGCCATGCAGAGGTGCAGAGGTAGGACCCTGATGCAGGAGAAGATGGAGGCCAGGCAATGGAAGTTGCTGAGGTAGGGCAAGCAGTAGAAAGCCCTACAATTCAAGTGGTAGGGAGCCCCGCAATGCAAGCAGAAGAAATCCCTATAAGGGAAGTAAGGGATATCATGTCGCTAGCGCTAACTAAATGCATAGAAGAGAGAGGACACTCCCCTATGCCCAAACATGAAGATACAGGGGCACAACTCACCAATAGTGCGACCGAGTCATAGCAGCCAAAATTGGCCCCTAGGAGAAAGTGCCTGTGGTGACTCCTCCTCTCCTCACAGGAAGAGGAAGAAGACTCAGAGATCGAGGCTACAACACATGCCCTAAAAGAATTGATGGACCAAGACCCATGAGAAAGAGAAACCTCCAGGGGCAACAGTGAGATTGATGTGGCCTTGGAGGAAGCATTAGATTGGCAAATGAACTACTGGATGGCCCAGAATATGTTGGAGGATTGCCAAAGTAGTCAGAGAGGTGAGGGCAACTAAGCAGGGGAGAAAATCCTCTTCGAGGGTCCGAGGAACCTTTGGCATCAGTATTGATCCGGCACATAAGAGTAAATTTTGGAAAATTTATGGCTCAACCCTAGGGTGACCCTCAAAAATAAGGAAATGGTTAGAGAGATGGGGGATATTCGGCCTAGAGTCGGAGGCTACAACTAAGGCCGAGGAAGATCCAAGGCCTGATCCTGAGGAGGCCAAAACATATAAGGCCCAGGTGGTTCATCAAAGGGGAAGTGATTCAGATATCCCCCTTGTGGTTCCCAGGACCAAAGAAACCGACCTATGGTAGGCTGTAGAAGTAGCATTTCAGGCAAGGACACCCATAGTAGTCATGCCAGCCCCAATAGCAGCCAGAACAAGGAGAGCAGATCGAAAAAAAATCAATAGCAATAGGAACGTCCAGATACAGGTGATGACCAGAGTGCCTACGGTTTTGATGCCACGAGGGCGTGGCATATGTTAGGCATGGGGGGATGATGAGTCCCATAATTACCTATATTTTTGTATGAGTCTTAGCAGATATTATGCGGTGATATATTAGGAATTGTATGTTTTTATCAATGATTATGTATTTATTTAATGAGATTATGCGTATTATCTGATTTGTGTGTTTTAGTGTGTTTCTATGGAGATATTGTTGATTTTGTCAGATTTAATCAGTCGAGGTCTTTTTCATGGACCTGGCACTTTTTTTACTATGGAACTGATGCATAATGGACATGCACCTTCCTCTTCCAAGAAGGCGCCAGAAGAAGGTAGGCGCCTTCCCCTTCCAGGAAGGCACCAATAGAAGGTAGGTGCCTTTCGCAAAGGAAGGTGCCTCTATTTTTGCATGTTGACCAGATCAAACATGACGTGGGCGATAATAAATGGTGCAATTACAACTCCATGCCACACAAGATATTTGTGGGAGTTGTGCCGCCCATGCCAAGTGAAGCATGAGCCAATTACGAAACACGCCAATATTAGGAACAAAGCCAATTTTTGGTAGACGATGATCAAAGCTTACCAGATTTCCATCATCGAGTCTAGAATAGACCGATGGTTGTAACCGAGTTGTAATAGAATACCTATGCGTGTGCTATATAAACACACATAGACCTCTCTAAAGGGATAGAATATAGAATATAGAACATATAGCAATTGTATAGAAGATATAGAATACACATTGTAATCCTTTGATTGCATAATAAAGTCTACAAGTTCCTAAAGCATGTTCACGTTGGGAGGGATCTGCTAGAGCTTGGGCCCACTCCAAGATAGTATTCTTCCCCTTCTTTTCTATGCTTTGTAGATTTCATGCTTTCATAGTTTCATTTCCTGTATTTGTGTTTTATTATTGCAGTAGGTTTGATTATTTCTTAGATGCACGTATGAATGCTTTCTTTCTGAATATTTAATTGTTCATACGCATTTTATTGAGGAGTGCATGAGATATTGACAACCTTTTGAACACCCCCCAATAGTAGAGTTAGAAGGACTCATCTCAAGGTGGTATTGTGAATGATCCTGTAAGAGATCCTTCGAAAGTTTATGAATCCCTGGTTGATAATTAATGATCGGGCAAGTGACAAAATAGATAGAAATTTAACCTTGTTTGGCCCGCAACAGTACACAAGGAAACACATGTAGCAGTAGTAAAGAGGATTCTCAAGTATCTAAAAGGGACTATGGACTTTGGGCTTTGGTATCCCAAAAGTGATAGTTTCACTCTCATAGCTTATACATATGCAGATTAGACTGGCAACATTGATGATAGAAAAATCACAAGTGGAGGGGCATTATTTCTTGGAGACTATTTGGTCTCTTTGCTAAGTAAGAAACATGCATCAGTATCCTTATCTACAGTAGAAGCAGAGTATATTGTAGTAGTTTCTAGTTGTACACATGTATTATGGATGAAGTAAACTCTTGAGGATTTCACGATAAAATATGAATATTCTATTCCTGTATTATGTGATAAAACAAATGCTATAAATATCTCAAAGAACCCAGTGATGCACTCCAAGAAAAAACACATTCCAATCAAGTGTCACTTTCTTAGAGAATAGGTGATAGACAAGCAAGTCAAGTTGGAATATGTTACTACAAAGGAGTAGATTACATATATTTTCACTAAGCCACTTTCAAAAGAGACTTTTGAGTACCTTCAAGAAAATTTGGGAGTAGTTCTACTCCCACCCTAGAATTAACCAACTCAAGAGGAGGTGGGGGAGGATCTAAGCTAAGAGTCTTATTCTTAGCCCCAATCCCAAAAGGTGACCCTTTGCCATTGATGACAAAGGGGGAGAGAAGATTTGAGTTAGGGGAAGAGCACTTAGTCAGGGAGAGCAGTTTCTCAGGGGGAGTAGAACAAAAAGAGGTAAAGGAAATGATAAAAGGTAAATGGGTTACCATCAATGACAAAGGGGGATATTTTTAGAAATATTATAAGGTTGTGTTGTCATTGATTTCAAGAGTAAGTTTTAGTGAGCAGGGCAAAAGGAAGGATGTCAAGAATCATTTTTAGTAAGCAGCGCAAGAGAAAGATTGCTTCTAGGTCTAAGGGAAATAATATTATAATATCTCCTATTATAATATTCAAGGTGGTTAGATGAGGTATAAAGAGTAATAGGAAGGCCCAAGAAAAATAATATTATAATATTAAAGGTCTAAGGTTAAGACCTAAAGATTTAAATTAATTATAATAATTTCATTATAAATTAATTTATAACTTAATTTGATTAACTCTAAGAGTTATTAAATTAATTATAATAATTTAATTATAAATTAGTTTATGATTTAATTTAAATAACCCTAAGGTTAGGGTTATAAGGGCACAAAGTTTAATTAATTCGAATTAAAATCGAATTTAAAGGATCATCGATGTTTTGAGCACATGGCACATTGCATATAAAAGGGGTAAGTTTTATTTCAAAACTTTATCCATGCAAAATTATTATTGAATTGTGTTCTGTGGTTAGAGAGGAAGAAAATTTACATGTGTTTAAAGACTTCTAAGGGTATACGAAATAACAAAGACAAGACGGAGAACTAATGCTTATCCAAAGTGTTGGGTAGTGCAATTGGTAGCCAAGGGCTGCACTAAGTCGTTCATAGGCCTAAGGTTAAGGTCTATGTCATCGAAGAGGGACAAAGGGAATGTGTGTTCCTTTCCTTTTACATGGAGACACGTAGCCCACTTGGTGGGCACGCATTGTGCGAAGGCACTTGGAAGGAGGGGTTTGCATGTTTGAAACCCGCCAAGGCCTTTTTGGTGGGATTGAAAAAGGTATGCACTCACATTTTCTAAGGTTTAACGTTGCATCCAAAAATTGCAAGGGTGGAAATTAATTTTTTAATTTCCTAAAGTTTTATTAATTGAAAATTGCATATTTAAGAGGATTTATGAGTTATACAAGGGAGATAAAAGGGTATACAAAGTTTTAATTTTTGAGTTTGTTTTTTAACTAGTTAAAGTTTATAAAAGGAGTAATAAGGTGTGCCAAGGGTGTTATATGTGATTTGTTGAAATAAAGTCATATTATAAAAATTGATTTAAAATGATAAATAAGGCATAGTTGATTTTTGATATTTTGACTTGATGAAATATTTTTTGAAAGAAAATATTAAGGACAGATTTTTGTTGTCTAACCTTTGATATTGGCAAAGAGAGTGAATTATTAGTGAGACAGGTTTTGAGATCAAATCTTCTACAAAACAAATGTAGGGGCATATCTTCCTTGTGAGTGAAATATTTTTGGATGTTGTGAATGCTAAGTTGGAGTTAAAAGGATTGTTTGATAAGCATTCTTGAGTTTGGTTTTGATATATTCAATGTTGATTGATGTGATTTTTTTGGAATGAAAGTTGATACTAGAAACCTTGTTTGATAAGTATTATTGGAAATATTGAGTAAGATTTCATATGCTTGACTAGGGTTTGTGAAATATCATGAGTATCATTGTTATGTGAGATTTATTTGATAAGAATTGTTGACTAAGCTTTCATTGAGTGATTGGTTGAGTGGAGTTGATTGAGCTTAGCTGATTGGAAGTATTGGAGTGATAGTTCAAGTTATGTGAAACAAATTATTCTTTACTAATTTGAGAAAGAGATTGAAAGTGATTAAGTGTGAAACATATTGAGTCTCTTACCATTATCTATATGTTTCTATGGTAAAGCAAGAGATATTGAAAGTGATTGAGTGTGAAGCATATTGAGTCTCTAACCATTCTCTATATATTTTTGTGGTTAAACAAAAGAGTTTGAAAGTGATTGAGCATTGTTGTGAGTGTGAAGCATATTGAGTCTCTAACCATTCTCTATATGTTTATGTGATTAAACAAAATATTTTGAAAGTGATTGAACATTTTTGTGAGTGTGAAGCATAGTGAATCTCTAATCATTATCTATATGTTTCTATGAGATTAATCAAGATTCTGTGTGAATCTTGTTTGTGTGATTGAAGAAGTTTTCTATGATATATTGAGTGGAGTTGAATAAGATTTTGTGAAATCTTGTGAACTAATTTGAGTAAGTCATAGAGTGGACTTAAGGACTGAGTTGAGTAAGCTTTTGTGGAATCTTACAATGTAGATTTGAGGTAAGTCTTGGTGAAGACTTATTGAGCATATTGGACAAGTTCTAGTGAGATCTTGTTGAGTAGATTTGAGGTAAGTCTTGGCAAAGACTTGTGTACAAATTAGTGTCATATTTTGTGGAAGATTACAATAAAAATTTGAGGTATGTCTTGGTGAAGAATTATTGAGCATATTGGACAAGTTCTAGTGAGAATTTGTTGAGAAAGTTTGAGTTAAGTCTTAATGAAGACTTGAGAGCATATTGGAAAAGTTCTAGTGAGGACTTGTTTGATATATTTGAGACAAGTATTTGAGAAGACTTGACAGTAGATTTTATTGATTGATTTGTTCAAGCTTTGTGTTAAATATTAGGGTAGATTTAGCAGAGTTTATTTATTATTGGATCAAGATTTGTGTTAAGGGTTGAGGATGTATTTGAGAATAGAGTTTGGTGCAAATTTAAGGATAGGTTTATGCTAGACCAGATATAGATATTGAGAAGATTTGTTCTATACATAAGGACTATGTTTAGTGTAGATTAGAGATAGAGATTGAGAAGATTTATGCTAGACTAAAGAACTTTATTTAGTGCAAATTTTATATAGAGATGAGAGCAAGCTTTGGAGGTGATAGAGTAGAGGATAGGAGTCTCCAGTGGATAGAGATCCATTAGCTAGGGCAAATAGGACAAAGATCTTCAATGGAGAGAGATCCAAAATCCATAGTAGTGGAGGTAGTAGTCTTTTAGAGGATCACCAGCCAGAGTAGAGGAGAAGTAGTTCTCCTATGGATATAGATCCATGAACCAAATTAGGGGATTGGTGTATCCTATGGATAGAAATACATGAACTTGATTAAAGGATTGGTGTCTCCTTTGAACAAAGGTCCATAAACATTGTAATAGAGAAAGGTTTCCCAAGATATTTGTTGAGAAAGTTTTGGTGAAATATTTTCTCCATGGAGTAGCCCACACTGGTTGAACCACGTTAAATCATATCTCTTATGTGTGTGATGCTTTGTGTAATTATTACTACTTTAATTTTATTTATCTTATCATATGGAATGAAAATTAAAAAGTTTTATCTTATACTGTTCACCCCCCCTCTCAGTATAAGCACATGTTCTTCACTTTTATCTTCCTCTTTTCTCACCTGATATATGTCCTCCTTGTAGATAGCATTTCTTTTGATTATAAAACTATTTTTACCTTTTATTTTGTTTCTTGTATCTTACAGGTTCAGCCTTCCAAGATGAAGGGAGTATGAGCCCTTAGATTGGCTCCTTTTGTTGTGCTTGTAAAGACACTAGTGTTTGATCACCTTTGGCTATTTTTTCTAGTGGATGTTGTTCTTTTGAGACACCTTCAAATCTTCCTTTGTTTTATATATAAACCATATTAGTATAGTGCAATGTAATGTAATATATTTATGTATAAAATAGCCTTTATTGCACCCCTTTTTTAGGTTTGAATTTTTGTGGTAGAATTTTGAGTGCAATACAAGGGTTTTGAGGTTGTATCTTTGATTAGACACCTCCTTATTTTTTCTTGAATATTTTACAAATGAACCCAAGCTTGTATCCATTTGATAGAAGCTCTATTTTTTTTGTATTTTTCTGCCCTATTTCTTTGTAATGTGCTTTGAATTTAAGATTCACCAAGTCTCGATTAGAGGCTTCCTTTGCTGATCTTTGGTGGCTGAGTGAATAAACTCATTATATTATTTGATTTCCTAGGTTACACTTATATAGTGCTTATGCATGATCAAATCATCGCATAAAATATGGAAAAATATCCTTTTATTGGATCACACCAAACATAGCAAAGTCTAACCTATTTCTTGGATGCTCTCCAAATAAACTCTAGAATAGCACTTAATATTAGCTACGTAGAAACACAAATATATGCTACTAATAATAATTCTAGAACCTAGGGATAATTCCAACATTCTCCCCATTAAAGTTGAGAGGATTGACTAGACAATATATCATATTTACATATTTAGCTTTAGAAACTCCTTTGGTGAAGATTTTTGCTATGTTGTCCAAAGTGCTGCAATGTTTGAGCTCAACCACTTGTTTCTCCACCATGTCTCTAATGAAGTGATACTTCATGTCAAAGTGTTTGGACCTACTATGGTGGATAGGATTATGTGCCAACTGAATGACACTCATATTGTCACAATACAATCTGGTAGGACCACTTTGTCTCTCTCCTATTTCTTCAAGAACTTTTCTCAACCATAAAGCTTGGGTACTAGCATTTGTGATTGCTATGTACTCAACTTTAGTAGATTATAATGCTATAACAGTATGATTTTTGTAACTCCATATAATTAGTCCTGACCCAAGACTAAAACAATTCTCTGAAGTATATTTCCTATCATATATATTGCTACCCCAATAAATATCACTAAAGCCAACTAATTTTACATCCTCATTTTTGTGGTAATGGATCCCATAATCCATTGTACCCTTTACATATCTCAAAATTCTTTTAGTTTCTTATAGATGAAGTTTAGATGGATCAACCATATACCTTGATACTAGAGAAGCAACATATTGAATATATGATTGTGTGTTGGTGAGGAATATTAGACTCCCAACCATGCTCCTGTAAGTGGTCTTGTCAACTTTTGGTGCTCCATATTCTTTGCTTAATTGTATCCCATGACCTATTGGAGTTGCAATAGACTTGCATTTCTCCATAGCAAATTTCTTTATCATGTCATGAGTATATTTATGTTGACATATGAAGATATCATTTCCTATTTGATGTACCTCCATTCCTAGGAAATAATGCATCAAACCTAGATCCTTCATTTCAAACTCTTTCATCATGGATTTTTTGAACTCCTCATTAATTTTATCACTACTACCCATGAATATTATATCATCCATATATAAGAAAGCAATAAGAATTTATTTAACTTGTTTCATGTGGTAGAGAGTAGGTTCACTTGTGCTCCTAGTGAATCAATACTTATGAAAGTAGCCATCAATGTGTGAGTACCATACCCTTGGTGCTTGATTTAGGCCATACAATACTTTCTTCAATTTGTAGACAAGGTTATCCTTACCTTATTTTTCAAATCCTTGAGGTTGTTGCAAAAATACCTCTTCATTCAAGTACCCATTGAGAAAGATACTCTTAAAATCCATTTCTTGAATTTTCTACCCTTTGTGGGCAGCCAAAGAAAGCACTAGTCTAATGGTCTCTTGTTTAGAAGCAGGAGCAAAGGTATCCTCATAGTCAATCCCATACTTTTTAGTAAATCCTTTTGCTACTAGCCTTGCCTTGTATCTTTCAATGCTCCAATAAGCATTGAACTTGGTCTTATAGACCCATTTACATTCAACACATTTCTTATCCTTAGGAAGCTCCACTAGCTCGCATGTATCATTCTTTTTTATAGAGGTCATTTCCTCTTTCATGTCCTGTTGCCATACATCATGATTACATATTTTTTCATAACTATATGGGTCTAGCCCTACACTAGTAATTAAATAATAGTTTACAACATCTCTCGTAGGCTCTTGAGAGTTTTCATCACCATACATGTGCAAATTTTCAATTATTTTCAAGACTTCATTCATTTCAATAGATTGGCTCCTAGTGTATCTTCTTTGAAAATTCTTGTCCATAATTTGGTAGGAGGGATAGTATTGAAGTGCTCTCTTACCTCTTTATGGTGAATCTACTTCCATTGGCATTGGAGAAGAACTTTCTTATATTTGTGGAGAAAAAATTAGAGTAGCACTTGTTGTACTCAGAGTAGAACTCTTCTTAGGACTTGGAGGACTTCCATTACTATTCTTGTTAATGGGTTGCACTTGAGAGGAGCTTGCATCTTGAAATCCATCATCAAAAAAAAGTTTTTTATGACCCCATATTCCCCCTTCATAAAACATTATATCTCTTGATATTACAACTTTATGTGTTTTTCGATTATAGATCCTATATGCCTTTGAAGACTCACAATACCCAATAAAAATACATGCTTGAATTTTGGGGTCAAGTTTCTTTCTTGTATCATCAAGAATGTGTGCATATGCAAGACAACCAAAAACTTTGAAGTGCTTTACATTTGGATTTTTGTCGTACCATCCCTCATGTGTATTTATTCCATCTAAACTATAATTGGGATTCCTATTCAAAATGTAAACACTTGCCCTGACCAACATTAGCCCAATACATGTTACTAAGTTTCTTTGTTTGAAGCATAGATCTAGCCATTTCTACAATAGTGTGGTTATTTCTTTCAGCCACACCATTTTATTGTGGGATGTAGGCAGTAATTAATTACCTTTTGATACCATAATATTTATAAAATTTGAGAAATTCATGTGAGAAAAACTCCCCTTCTCCATAATTCCTTAATATTTTTACAACATACTCACTTTGATTCTCTACATTTTTTTTGAAATCCTTGAAACATTCAAAAGCTTCATATTTAGTTTTCAAAAAATAAATCCAAAACATTCTAGAGAAATCATCAATAAAAGTGATAAAGTAAGAATTGTTACCTAAGATTTTGGTACTCAATGGACCATTTTTGTTTGAATGTACCAATTATAGTGGATGGATTTCTCTCCATGTTTGTCTTCTTGGAAAATTTGTTCTTGAGTGCTTTACCAAAACACATCCTTCACACACCTCCTTGTGCTCTTCAAATTTTGGTAATCCACACACCATAGCTTGAGAAGTCAACAACTTCAAGCTTAAAAAATTAAGATGACCATATCTCAAGTGCCAAAGCACACTTGGATTTTATATGGGTACACTAGCAAGTTGATCACCTCCATGTTCCCTAAAATTAAGAGGAAAAAACCTATTATTTGTCATAGGTGTTTGTGTAACAACTATATTACAATTATTTTTGTCAAAAATTACATATTTTCCATCTTTAAAAACAAGCTTATAGTTTTTTTCCATGATTTGTCCAAAACTAACCAAATTATGTTGGATTTTGGGGGTGTAATAGATGTTTTTTACCTTCTTTGTGCCTTATTTTGTTGGAACCTCCATGGCTCCTATGTCTTCAACTTGTAGTGCCTTGTAATATCCCAATTTGATCTTTGAATTGTAGGTGGAATCCATGGTAGCAAATAGTTCTTCTTTGCCACTCATATGATTTGAGCAACCAGTATCCAAAATTTAAGTTTCATTAAGATTTTGATCTGATTTTCCATATGTGAGGAATAAATTTGAAGAAGATCCTTCCTCTTCTCCATAGTTTCCATATTGAACTCTCCATTTTTGAGAAGTCTTGGACCAACAATCTTTAGCAAAGTGACCAAGCTTACCATAATTGTAATAATATTTCTTTTATTTATCACCTCCTCTTCCTCTTTCTTGGTTGCACCTCTTCATCTACCTCTTCCTCTTTCTTTGCCTCTCCTTTGGCCTTTTCCTTGTCCTCTTTATTGTGCATTGCCATGCATCTCACATTCCTTAGATGTGAATGATTTTTAATCACATCCAAAGCTTGATGATGTAGAACCCTATAGTCTCTCTTCATGGGACATAAAAGAACTAATTAGTGCATCAAATATTTGAGTAGATAAATATTTAGATTATTCAATAATGATAGCAATATGGTTCCACTTATGAAGAAGTGTTCTCAACACTTTCTTCACAACCACTTTAGTTTTGATGTCTTCTCCAAGGGTTTGCATTTTTTTTACAATGGATTTCACTCTAACACAATAATCACCTACTCTTTCATCATCTTGCATTTTGATATTTTCAAAATCTCTCTTCAAGGTTTGAAGCCTCACTTGCTTCACTTGAGTTCTCCCTTGATAGCTATCTTGCAAGGCTTTCCATTATTCTAGGGCTATTAAAAAAGAAGCAATACTTGAAAATATGCTTTTATTCAAAGCTTCTTGGAGATGGTAGACGGAAAAATAATTCTTCTTTTGGGTATCCTTCTTACTAGTTTTATCTGCTGCACTCAAGGTGGTCCAATCTACAGGTTCACTGTAGCCTTCTTCTACAATATACCACAATACTTTGTTAATAATTAAGGTCTTCATTTTGATAGACCAATACTCATAATCTAACCCATTATGTTTAAGAATAAATAGATTATTGTTAGCATCCATTTATGCTTATGAGCAAAAAAATACTTGAAAAATAGATGAACAATACCGCTTTCTATAAAACAACAGCAAAATAACAAGCAGAAAAAAACAAATCAGAACTAGTTCAACAACAATTATTTTATATCCTCTTCACAACAGTAATTCTTCTACTGCATCTCAAAATTATAACCACACCTTTTGCCTCTTTTATTAGGCACACAAAAAGTTTCTTTCTTTTCAACTTTGGCAGCATAACACTCATAATACATCTCTCCAAAAAATTGAACAATACAATCACAACTCATTCACTGCAATATTTACACAACATGACCACCACACAGTCTCATTCATTGTAGTATTTACACAACTTGCTATGATTAATGATAGTCTTAATGATAGGCTTCTTTGTCACTACAACAAGACATCCACATAGTATGACCTTTACACAATGTTACATAGTGGATGTCACAACATCTTCATAGTGGATGTCATAACATCTTCACAAAATGTCTACTATGCAGGGATAGAATTTGGTTAGCAACCATGCAATGTCTTCCTCCTAAATTTTACATGACATCCATGTTCACCACATTTAATATGTTACCATTTCTAGCAATACCACCACGTGCACCCTAGATACATAGGCAATTTTCCAGCCTTACATAAATCAAATAGGAAAATTTTCAATACTACACTGTAGTGGTCTCCAACGTCTTTCAAAACTCATATGCAAATCAAATCACACAAGGAACAATGGTCATAGTCTATCTCACAGTATATCTCTCAAGACTATCAAATCATTTTAGTTGTCTCCAACATCTCTCAAAACTCATACACAAACTAGATCATAGAGTTTTTAAACACAGTCACCTTCTGCACTAGTAAATAATATATCACTAACATAACCATTGAAAGTTATCTATGATATAACCAATAATATTTTTTCTTTTGTTTAATTTACTATAAATGCATAGATATGTTGAGAAATGTATAGTCTCCTACACAGCATTCTTGTAGGATTTAAAAACATGCAGTCATATAGGATCAAATCACAGTATCAATAAGGACATCTCATTGTCTCCACACTATCTCCCCTCACCAAATAAAATTTATACATAGATATCATGGCGCATGGAATATTTTCAAAATTTTCATAGGCAACAGGATTCAATGGATGTGTAGGAGCAAGCTAATGAATCATGTTTTTATTTTTTTTATTTTTTCAAATGTGATCATGCAAGCTTCATTTACTTTCAAATCCACGAGCATGTCAAACAACAAATCTCTACAGCATGTCCATATCTCTACAACACGTCCACAATACACATCTCTATCAATGAAAATGACAACCTTTACTACCCGAACAAACTCCTCCAATAGTTACACACTCAGAATACTTCAGAAGAGAGATACACATCTCTGTCACAATACGTATGTCGCACTACACCTTCAGAATAATGTATATCCCGTTCTCTTGTGCAATATTTAGTATCTTTTTTAACACATATATGCATGGTAAATAAATGTTTTTTAATGAGCTTCCTCCTAGAAGTGTTTGTTGTGAGATCTTCCTCTAGATCTCAAACACTTCTAGTTTTCTTTTTCTTTTCAAAATAGATGATAGGTAGTTTATAGATAGTTGTAATGCATAAATATAATCAACTCCTAATGTGAAAATGAACCTAAAAAGAAATTGTTCTCTTTTTACACTTTTGAATATTGTAATCCAATATTTCTTAAGAAATAATTTTTAGATCTTTTACTACTTCTATGGAGGATGTAGATTTTACTACTTTTTGTAGACTTTCCTAAACAACTTCTTCTTCACCAAAAATGGTCTCAAAATTTCCTTCATGAGCCTTGGATTTGGTGGCTTGTTATCCTTTTGTAGTCTTATCCTTTTGTTGTAGATAGGAATAAGTCTTTGTCTTTGAAATGATGCCTTCTTGTTGTGAGATGTAATATTCAAATATCTTGGATATTGCAATATTCTCGTATCTTCAAGTTTTCTTATAAAATTCTGACTTCAAGTAGGATATTCTTCTCAATATTCTAAATATCTTGAGTTCTTCAATAAACTCTTCTTCTAGGATTTGGAACTCCTTGCAAAATTATTATTTTATTGGGCTTGTTGTTTTTTTGTGACAATTGTCCCAAGTCCTTCACTATCAGGGACTTCTCCTTGGTAGTGGATTTCTTCAATGAGTTTTTATTTGATGATTTCTTTAAGAAGGCTCTCCAATCCTTTTACTGGATGCTCATTGAGACCTACCCAAGGTATTTTATCTTGCAACTCCTTTTGGTCTTCCTTGAGAAATTTTATTCAACCTTCTACGCATAGAAGTATTTGTTGTGATATCTTCCTCTAGATCTTTGATTTTGCTTATTTTGGATTCGAGTAGGACTCTCCTAGTCCTTCATATTCCTTCATATTGTAGAAATTTTCCTAACTCACTAAATTTCCTTTCCCTAAAACAAAGTATTAGTAATAAAATCTTAATCTCCTTCTGAATCAAATACTCACTTCTAGAGTCTTCTTTAGTATCAAGTCTTCTATGGTCTTTTTCAATATCAAGGCTTTTGTGGCCTTTTTCAATATCAAGGCTTTTATGGCCTTTTATTCAATATCAAGGCTTCTATGGCCTTTTATTCAATATCAAGGCTTCTATGGCCTATTCTTAAATATCAAGGATTTTGTGGCATGTTCTTCAATATCAAGGCTTATATGGTTTATTCTTCAATATCAAGGCTTCTATGGTCTTTTCCTAAATATCAAGGCTTCTATGGTCTTTTTCAGGATCAAGGCTGCTATGGAATTTTTCTTCTATCAAGGCTACTATGGCCTTTTCTTCTTGAACAAGGCTATTATGGCATTTTATTCTTCTGTGAATTTCTCAATTTAGTAATGGAGATATTCTGTCTCCTAAATTCACCATAACTCTTTTCTAGAAGTCTTATTTTGTAGTATTCTTTTCTTGGGCAACGAACTAATATTTGCACTATGAAGGCACGCTGACCTTTAGGAAATGAATTTGAAGTCTCATAGTTTTATATTGTAGGATAATTACCAATATTCTAAGAATTAGTTTTCTATAGCAAAATAAACCTTGGGAAATAGTTAAAAAATTCTAGATATCTTGAATTATATTCACTAGTTGATTTGTCAATCTAGTGGATTGAATGTTGAGTCCTAGTCTTCAAAAGTTTTTTTGCAGCTCTGTAGAAAGACTCTAGCCAAATGCAATATGAGTACTTATATAACTAATATTTATTTCATTCCTCACTTATGGCTCTCTCTAATTCTACTACCTAGGCTCTTCTAATATTTTTTTTTACAGTGATTGGTCTATAGTGCATCAGGTTGATAAAAAGCTTAGGGTCAATAATAATGGTGGTTTTATTATTGATATGCTATAGATTTATATATCATAGCTTTGACACCACTGTTAGATTTTGATGCAAGAGTTAATGGGAGACATCAATCACAATATGCAAAATAATATGAAATAAAGTAAATCTACAAGATGACTAAAATATGCTATAAATAGAAATGAATACAATGTAGTTATAGAGGAAATGAACACTCCATAAATAATGCTAGTGGACTACATTGCACCAATATCCAATATGGATGACTGTATCTATGTTATTCTATGTTATACTCCGCTATTCTCCCTATATATATGCTATTATAATGAGGTCATTATATAGGAAGAGAAGTTACTTGGCCAACACTCTATCTAGTTGTGCAAGGGAAATCTTGCACATATACAACTTGTAAATTGATAGTTGTACATTTATTACATTGCATGAAGAAACTAGGTAACTTCCCCCTAAAGTAATCTAATGTCCTAAGTATGTACCTTGGTAGGTACATTTACATGATCCAAATGATGTAATATAATATATTTCTAACATGTTCTAGGGTGAACTTAGAGGATGATCTAAGGGAATTAAGACCCCCTTAGGGTGAACATAGGTGACCTAAGGGATTAATACCCCTTAGGGAGAATGATAAATAAGTTATGAAAATACTACATATGAGTTAATATAGCTTGTCCTGTAGATGAGATGGATAGCTTAACTCACAATACGCGTAGCATATCTACACAGATTGACTTGTGTATGGTATGGAGATGGGTGTATACCTTTTATGGACTAAAGGTGATAATTTGAGCTCATAAAGGATGATGAGAGAGATAAAATTATTTACAGTAACACATAATACGCCTGCATATATGGACTTGTGTGAGGGTATTTAGTGAGGTGTAGCTCTTTAGGAAAATTTAGGGGATTTAAAAAATAGGTCAATTAAAGGGTGGTTAGAGGTTTATGAAACCCTCTCAAAAATAACTTTGCTCTTTTGTGTGTTTTTCTTGTAGTTCAATTTTGGGTAATTACATTTGGTATCAAATATCTAGGTATGAGTGTATAGAGCTTCTTATGTGATAATGGGAATTGGATGTCTTTCAATGAAGGCTTGCTTATATTTTAAGCTAAATATTGAAAGACCTAGAATCTCCTAATTACTATAATCTAATGGGAACTAATCCCAAGGGTGATTAGAGTGTTATGATACCTTACTTATGATAAGTATGGACTTTGGTAATGAAGTTATATCATAACCTTAGAATATCATCATAATTATATTATTGATTCTTTTAGTAGAAGAACTCTATATTGTGGCTTGAATTAGTGGTATAGTTTAGAGATAGACTATAAACTAATATTTTCATATCATGAAACCAAGTTAAAATGCAACCTAAGGCCATAAAATAGAGGCCTACACCTTCAAATAGATGAAATCAACAAAATAATATCGAATAAGGGATCTAGAATGAGGATCTAAGAAATTCTAACAGAGAGGTAGAAGACATCACTACTATAGTTGCTACCATGCAAGATCAGATGAGATAAATATTGGAAACTATCGCAAATTACAACTTGCAAGCCATATATTAGAAGGTTACCCAATATGGTGGGCTAACTGTAGAACAGTTGCAAGCTAGAGCACTTCTAGAAAAGGAAACAACTAGGGATATAAAAAATATTTGTATCTACAAGTTTGATGGAGAAGGTGAAGGGGATGCAACTGAAGCTTGGTTGAGGAAATTAGAAGTTTACTTTATAGTAAAAGGCTATTCCCTAGGAACCCAAATAGTCTAGGCCATGATCAACTTAGAAGGGGTTGCCTTAGATTGGTGGGAAACCTACTATGAGAAGAATAAGGTTGAACTTGTTGATATTAAATGGAAATATTTTGTTGAAATATTCAAAAAGAGGTTTCTCACAAAACACTTCTATGCCTTAAAGTTTGAATAATTTTCTAGCCTTTGGTAAGGAACTAAAATAGTGGAGACATACTATAAGAAGTTAATTTGCTTACTTAAGTATGTACCTACTTATTTTGAGAAGATGAGGGTCCACAAGTTTATTCACAGATTATAATCTAGAGTGAAGCATGATGTAAATGTGTGTGAGCCTAAATCACTACAAAAGTTTATTTTTAAATGAAGTTCTTTTATCATTTAAAATTATATATATATATATATATAATTTTAAACGATAAAAGAACTTCATTTACAAATAAATAGTTGTTTTATTTAAAATGATAAAGTAATTTCATTTATAAATAAGTAGTTTTTTTACTTTAAATAATAAAGGTATTTCATTTATAAGTAAATAATGCTTTATTTTAAACGATAGGGGAGTTTCATTTATAAATAATAGTTAGTAATAAATGTATTTAACTTAAAAATAAAATATGCACTATTTTAAATAATCATATTCATTTCTCCTTTAAAAAATCTAATTCTGCTTTAATTACAGGAGAAAATAAATCCACCATAAAGTGGATCTCTGCAAGTTGGACATTTGAGTTGATGGGATGCCTACCAACTTTATGGTGAAGCTTCTCATGAAGGGAAGAAATATTTAAATAATGGATTAATTTTGACCTAGATCTACCACCATTTATGAAGGGGGAAAGAGAAGTAATGACGAGTATGTTTGAAATATTCAAATAGGATGGCAAAGGATGGGAGGAATGGGACACCACCCTTATGGTGAAGAGGATGGAAAAAATCAGCATTATCACCTCACAAAAAAAGAAGAAGGTGATGCTAAACTACAAAACATTAGAAGGAAGGTGCTCCACAAACCAACATAGAGGGAGAAAAGGAAGTTATAATCAGTCTTCATACCCAATAGGTTGCTTCTCCAAAATCACTCTCTTCAATGTTTAAACGAGTATCCTTGGTTTGAGTTGGAATGACCACTGTGTTGTGTTTTACTTTGTTATTGAAAATCATTATGCTTTTTTGGTTTGGGTTGTCACTCCACCTTAGATCTAAGACTAAGATATCCCTTTGGCTAAAATCTTGTCTCATTAGCAGGGAGCTCATCTCTTTAAAAGTGTCTTTCTACCACTATAACCAAAGGTGTAGAAGCTTATTCAGTAGATACCTTGTTTGCTCAACATATGAGATAGCCACATAGTGGTTAGGTACCATGTTGAATAACATCGAACAAGGTAAGAGCTATCTATAGAATTGTGATTATTGTTAGTGCCTCATCGAATCCTATACACCTAACCTTACTTCTTTGAGAAAACCATGTGGGTCGTGGACCATTTGAAAATACTAGTGGGTTATGTTTCACCCATTTTTGTAGTAAGCTTGTTGTTTTTTTTTCTTAGCATTGGTGGACTTTCGGTCCCCTTGAGCATTGCTCAATGTGGATATATTTTGTTATCCCACAAGTGCCAAAGCTTAAACCCTCTCCTAGTTGGCTTTCTCCTATTAGCTAATTTATCCTTATGAACTACCATTCGAGAAAACACCCCTCTATGTTAACCACCTATGCAGTAGACTTGGTTGGTCCTACTTGGTTGGCCAAATCCTTGACCACCTATCTTTACCAATAGCATAAGAAGGTTCTAAGGAAAAATGAAACCCTCACAATCTCCTCTGTCATTGAGGTAGTATCATGGGTGGTTGTTAGGATATTTTGGTTGAATGTTCTCTTGTTGTTACCCAATGAGATACCTCCCCTATGTTAGTGAGATCATAAATATTTGATGTTAAGTTGAATAATATTTTATTGAAAATGAAGAAATTGAGGAGATGCAATTAATGGCTTATAAATTAATGTAGGAGACTTTGATTTATTAAACAAAGAAAATAAATATTTATAAATTAAAGTACAAGACTTTGATTTATTAAACAAAGAGAATAGTTATTTATAAATTAAAGTAGGAGACTTTGATTTTTTTTTGAAGAATAATTTGAAAAAAATATATTAAAACAAGATCTTTTACAAGTTGGGATGAGACTTCTCCCAGCCTTAGCCAAAGAGAACACATGTTAATAACATTAAAATAATATTTGCATTGGAGCAAAATATCCTAAACCATATCTCTACAATGGTTGTTCACCTATTTATAATTGTAAAATAAGATCTACATTGGAGCCTGAGGAAGCACAAAAAATGGTTTGCCTAAATGTATTGAAACTAAAATGTGATCTAGTGTTTCTAAGAAAGCATACAAAAGAGAGATGCTAAATAAATGAACCATGCAACTATTGAAATGATGAACGATTTGAAGTAAAATATGAGGGGTTTCTCCTTGTATTTATAAATTCATCAATTCCAAAGGTTACAATATATCCCCCTTTGAGGGCTTCTCATTTTGATACATTTCATATTACAAATTACAAGGGATCAAATCCCTCCATGAGCTTAATGGTGAGCTTCCAGTGTTCTTATTGCAACCCACACTTGAGAGATATTGTTAAGATTTTTTTATGTTTCTACTTCGCTCATCCCTTATTCCTAGAATACCTGAACATACACAAACGATATTGAATGATGTTAATAGCATATGAGTTTAGTGATAAAAACTAGGAAAACCATAGAAAATATGCATCTATGAATATAAAATTAATTTGTGACTATTCTAAAAAAATCCAAATGACTTGAAATTCTAGTATGATGTTTAATAGGTTATTTTGGAAGGATCTGAGTAGAAATCACAATGAAATTGTTAGAAAAACTGGTGACCATTCCTTGTAGGAACAAGTAAGACTACAATCATAAAAAAATTAATCGACCCATAAAATCTACTCAAAAATTTACCAAATTTAGATATGATGCTAATATAATTCTATAGAAATGATCTACATAGAAATTAGATCAAAATTGTGGTCCATTTCATGGCCATCCCTAGGAGTTCCAATAAGACCTGCTAACTGTCCCTTGGGGGACGTCCACAACCTAGGATGGTTTTTACCACCAATTCCACTTGGATTTGGTCAATAAAACTCCTAGGGGTCTTGTCATCGAATTTGGGAAACTAAATATAAAAATTTATTGGTTTTGAAATCAGTTTAGTGTATTTTGGGATGCCCCTAAAAGCACCTTCAAATGAAGAGGTTTTCAAGGAAAATACTTGGGAAAATGTTGAGGATAAATGTGAGCAGCACTTTGTCAGCAATGCTTGTTATTGTATCTTCTTGAAATTAGGTGAGAAAACCTCATTTTATAGCCAAAATAGAGAAAATGTTCAAAGGGTCATGTAGGGAAAGTGTTGCCACTTTTCAATGCCCTTGCCATGCATAGGGTGGGAAACCTTACCCTTTTTGGGCCTCCAATTTGTAGGCCTTGATGTTTATGACATCCTCCAAATTAATTTTGGGTGATTGGGTGGGATAAATGGTAGGAATTGATTGCCAATTTTCCCACCCTTTGAATTTTGAGGGTTCTAGTTCATGGTCATCCCACCTAGGGATGGCTATTGATGGTCATCCCTGGGTGGGACGACCATGGCTACATGGCCCAAAACCTCCCAAAAGTGGTTGTGAGCCCTAATTAACCCCTTATTGTTACTCAATGGGACCATATGATATATATAAGTGTGGCACATAGTAGTATTATCTAATTTACATGATTTTAGTGTCTATAGATACCCCTTTTTGAGATGTATTGTGTGCAAAAGAGCACTGATCAAAACTAGATGACTCAATAATTAAATGATTGTGGTTATTCATAAATTAACCTGTAGCAACCTCAGGAACACACACATGAATCCCATTTTTAACCCTACTTGCAATGTTATTTAAAAACCCAAGATGAAATGGAAGACAATAAGAAAAAGCATATAACACAAAATAACAAATATGGATCTCTTTATTGATATTGAAGCTCGGTTACATGTCGGTCCCTCTTAGGGATACCCATTTTGATACTATAAGTTACAAATAGGTAAAGAGTTCCCCTTCCATGAAGAGGTGGTGTGCTTATAAAATCTTCCTGGTTCTGCACACAAAAATGTATGAGGGCTTACAGATTCCTCCTTCTCCAAGTTTGTTTCCTAGAGGTATCCCTTTTGCTCTCATATGTTACAAACTTCATCTGATGTACATGTGGCCCTGCGAGCAATGAAACAACAACACACATTTAGAAGTTCGATATTGCCTCCTTGGATGAGGTTGTTAGTAATAAAATAATGTAATGGAAATATGATGAAACTATGCCATGAAGTCATGTAAATCTATGCTAATGATATGAAAACATAAAGAAACAACATAAAAGATGCTATGTCTAAAACCTAAGCTAATATTGTGGGCCACTATCCAAGACATCGGCCGCTAAAGTAAATCTTGCTATATTTGCCCCAAAGCTATGGGTCAAAGCCTTTATCTAATGTTGAAATAATAGGTGTTATGCTCTTCAATCCATCACAGCTTCACCGCACATGTGATTTCAAAGAGAACTCTCCAAGTCTCAAAATCTCTCCTCAAGAAGATGTCTCTCTCTAATATGATAAAATATTGATCTTTGGTGCTCTTAGGCTTGCACATTTTATAATGTGAAACCCTAGGTCTATGTCCAAGCCCTAGAAATGAATTTCTCATGTGTAGTGCAAGTTAGCATGAGAATATTTTATCCATTGTCCATGTTTGAAGGCCAGTTAACTGAAATCTAACTACCCACTTGAGTCTTTTATGCGAACTGGTCATTAGCATGAGAAGCTTGTGTCCCTTTATTTAGGTTGGGAGGTTAGTTAACTTAAGTCTAAATTCAAAATCAAACCTCCTATGTGAACTAGTCATGAAAAGGAATGCAAAGACACTCTCACTCACCTTTATTGCATGCATACTACCACTTTCGCTTGTGATTAGGCATGTTTGTCGATAAACTATTTATTATGGCTTAGTCGTTGTCATTTGCAATGGCTAAGATCTAGCCAATGTCATCTACAATGGCTAAGATCTGGCCACTCTAGGCTTGAGCGGCTAATATTTGGCTGCTCTTGGCTTGAGCAGCCAAGCTTGGATGGCTTGAAAAGGACTCAAATGAGTGGTGAGAACCACTATTGATCCTTGGAAATTCCAATATTATGTCTTATGATATTATGAATGTGTCTATGTGAGCAAATTCCCTAAGCATGACATGATTTAGGTGTCTAAAGATGCCCCTTTTTACGACGCGCTATATGGAAAACACAATGTTGAGCAAAAATGTAGATTGATCTGTTTGTAGGGTGTATGGTGATCAATGGTCTGATCAACGCTGGATGGCCCAATTATGCAAGATGGCACACATCCCTTGAATCATTACCTCAATGTTTAGAGGACTTAGCTCAGTGGATTTTGCATGTTAAATTGCACTCATTCCTCAAACTCAATTGGGTAGCTTCAACTGCTACAACAATTTTGACCGATAGGAGAGCTACAATTGAAGATGTCATGTTTGCTAAAGTTCCTAGTAAATAAGGGAAATTTGTGATTGTTGTATGCAATGATTCATAGGATGAACATAATTTTGTTATGATTGAGTGATATTTTGTTGATTTTGATTATGATTAAGTTGAATTTTTGAACTACTTCCTCACACAATGAATTGGTGAAGAAATGACAATGAATGAAGCGACAAGTCGCTTGACCAATATGACTAATCTGGTTCCTTTCTAGCATTTGTTACTTTTAATGGGCAATCCCACATCCAAGTGTGATTCTAATTATTTACGATAATCATCCATCCCTATCCTAAGGAGGGGTCCAACCATCAATAGCCTTCTTAGGGAGTTAGGATGAGTGATTCTATTTATGTTCTAGATTGTATCACTTTGACTTAATATTTTTGATGTCATAGGGGAACTAGAATGATCCTTTCACACCCGTGGAGTAGTCCGACAATCTTGGTATTCTTTGGGATTGAAGGGTGGCACATTGTAATTCTAAAATGAGTTTTTGTTACCCCAAGTGGCCTTATGGATATCTACTCATCTCATAGAAACACATGGAGTGCAAATCATTGCGATCATTGAGTGGATAGAGTAGGTAACTGGATATGAGGCCTACCTGAGATTGTGATTTTATGTGATTTTTTTTATTATTTTCAACATTATGATGATCCTAAACCACCAAAGTGTGTTTATTTGCTGTTTTTATGGGATCCCTCAAGGAGAAAATCCTTTTTTTTGCTCCATGGATCTGGCTGCTTTTAGGTCCAACGGCTTCTAATTTTTTGCTTGTGGCCATTGTCACCTTGAGCGAGCAAGAATTTCAGGATGCTGATGTCAGTAGCGGAAAAGGCATAATTAAGGAAATATAAAATTTACTTTTCTAGGGTTTGACCTGTCACTTTCACTATTGAAGATTCACTTTGGGAGCTATGGTGTGACGATGATGGTTACAACTTTGAAAATTGCTGGTACTAAGGACATGGCTACAAAGGGTGAGACATCAGCTATTGGAGGAGTCAAAGCTTCTCGGGTATTTCTTTTTTCTAAACCCTAGCTCTCTTTTCCTTATTTGAGTAAAACTGAACCTCACTAAGTAATGGGTAAATTGAACCTTACTAAACCTATTGGTAATGAAAAAACTCCGTAATTAGGCTTAGCATCCCCTTTGCTATGGTGGGTTAGTCCCCAATTTTACTTTATGTTAGTGGCTTCAGCCTAGGGTTTTTGAAATTCTTCCATTATTCACCTGCTACCACCATTTTGGGCATTTTGAACTTAGCCTAGTTTTGATGCTTGGGTGGGAAATTTTACTTTCCATTTTTTTTTCCTCCCTATGCTATTTTATTGGAGTTATTTTGTTATTTTTGCAATTTTTTTTTGGCCAAGGGTTCATGGGTTTCCTATGTCGTCCCTTGGCCGTTGTTTCTCAGAGCAGCTAGCTTTGAGCCGCTGTCGCTCAGAGCGGCCAAGCTTGAATCCCAACAATAAAAAATTTGACCGTTGAGTCTTGGTCGTTGCTGCCTCCAGAGGCCAGGTTTCGGTCATTGTAGGTGATAGTGACTAAACTCTAAGCCTTTTTTTTTGTATTTTTGTTGATTTTCTATGACTTTTTGATTTTTTTTATTAGGTGCAATCTTATCCTTTTTTTTTTAGACTTAGAATATTCCATACTTTTTTGCACCATTTTCATGTTTATTGTGAATTATGCCTTAGATGCACTATAGTTATGCTTTGTATTTCTTTTGTTTTGCTTAGATCCTTACTGCTCAGGCTCAGGATCTAAATCTCCTGCTTGACTTACTTCCTGGCTTTGATGATACAAACTGGGCATGGTTCAAAGCCCGCGGGTTCAGGTATGTCATTAGGCTGCCTTATATCATGGTAGATCAGGCTTACCTTATGGATTTGGCCCATTTTTGGGACCCACAGACTAATACCTTTCACCTCCTGACCGATGAAATGACCATTATGTTGGAGGATGTATATAAGATCTTTCGGATTCCATTCGATGGGGTGGCCATTGTCTCTTCGACCACTAATGATTAGGTGGTTGTATTCACTCAGGTGTTTAGAGAGCATTCTTTGGATGTTCTCAAGGACACCAAGTCTGGAGGAGTGTCCATCAGTCACTAGAATGGGAAGGGTATATTTACGATGAGGCATGTCGTATTGCTGATGGTGATAAGCAATGTTCTTATCCCAGACTTCTCAAGTTTGAGGTTCTCGTGGAACCTTCTGGTGATGGTGCAAGATTTATTGGATAGCAAGGAGCCTATAATTTATGCATGGGGTAGATCACTATTTTCTTAGTGCTATGACGAGTTATACCACATCCATCGATGAGGACATGCCATCATTACCTATAGATTACTCCTATAGGTTTCGGTATGGGAGCATATTGTGGTAGATCGCCCTAAGGGGTTCCTGGCTGAGATTACAATGATTGATGCTCAAACACAGTGCTATGTTGCCAGATGGGCTCGAGAGCACAAGGAGTGTAAGAGCCACACTTTCATAGGGGAGCTATCCCACTACACTGATACATTTACTAGACGGTTGACCAGATATGTCGTGTGGCAGCCTTAATATGAGTGTCCTGCTTGGGATGATCTAGTTATCTTTACTACCAGGACACGATATGAGTGATGGCTCATTAGCTGTAATATTGCCATACAGGAGTATATCTTCTACTCTCAAGTTCTTCATTAGTATATATTGTAGTAGGATGTGCCCTTGATACTGTTCTTGTACAGGCACCTCATAGTAGAGAAAGACCTACCTCCACAACAAATCATAGAGCTTTTATATGAGGAGGATGCCCCAACTGTTGACCCTATAATGGTTGGGGGCATCATAAAGGCATACACTCAATGGTGGGGTGATCATATGTGGCATGGAATTGGTAGCCTACGACACAAGGATGATGGCAGGGGTGATGGAGCAGATCTAATAGGACATAAATTTTGAGCCAGGATCGAGGTATGGGGCCAACTAGTAGAGCAAGTGACAATAGAGGATCCTAATGTTTCTGAGGAGGAGGAGGAGTTAAATCCTGAGGAGAGAGACTTTCCTCTAAAAGCACAACTACACGAGGTCAAGGCTAAGCTTTAGGCCACTAAGATCTAGGTACAACAGTGAGATGCTATGATTGAGCAACTCACAACATAGATACAGGCTTTGTAGGCTACTATTGGGTGTGGCGATGTCAGAATGCAGCTTGTTGTTCCTCCATCTACACCACAAGAGGCTCCAGTGGTAGGTTCAAGAGCAGATGAGGGGCATATCTAGTTTCTTTTGGATGAGAATGAGGTATGAATTCGAGGACTTGTGGATCATGTTATCCTTCTTCAGATGCATCTCAAGAGGAATGGTATTGTCCCTAAGGATCCAACAGGTGTGGGTGGTTTATAGGTTAGTGGGTGCTCCACCTCGGGGTAGTCTTCCACCCATCCTAGCCTGAGGACCTAGAATCGGATAGAGAGACCAATAGGCTCACATCACTCAACTTGTGACATCGCCATAGGGGGAGGTGGCACTGGAGGAGGTGATGTAGGGGTCTTAGGCCCGGTATTTGATTGATGCTCTACTTAGTCCTTGATTCATTTTTGAGGTTGACTGACCTATATGAATGTAGCCCAAAGGTATTTTTGTATATCCATTGGACTTGAAAAACATACTTTTATGATAGCTTTGCATTATGACTTATTATGTGTATCGTTTATTGCTCATGTTTTTGTTATTTTATTTTATGATATGATGCAATGATGGTATTTATGATGATTTTATGGATATGTTAGATGATAGATGATATTTAAGATGCTTAGATGAATGTGTAGATTCTTATATGATTTGATGATATGATGTGATGTATTTTGATGATGAATTATGAATTTATGATTGTATGCAAATGGATATTGCCTATGTGTTTTATGATGTGGTTTATGGATGATTAATGACTTGTTTTGTGGATATGATGTTATTGTTACATGCATGTTTTAACTTTGTATTAATTGTATGCATCTAACTTATGTGATGGAATGGTATAAATGAACATGTATGCTATAATCACTTAAACATATGGAATGCATATGACATTGAAAATCTTAATGGGTGATACCATAGAAAGTAAAAAAAAATAATAATCATGAATTTAAATAATCACTCTTATCATAAGAATTGATTAAGTATTCATATATGAGATGTAATGGTGTGTAATGTATTTTCTTAATAAGTTTCTATAAATTAAAAGATATAAAGTAGTCAGTGGCCGTCTATATACTATTTCTAATATATATGTGATATATGTCCTACTATATTGATACCCCCTAATTTATAGAATCTTATAAAGAATGTGATGATGTGAATGATGTTATGATTTGTTGCTATGTAAGAATTTTAGGGCTTTCCAAAGATTCAAACACTCTAGTTACCCTATCAATATCTGTCTACTTACCACTTAGACTTTTGAAAAGTAAGGCTTTTACCATGGACCTGGTTTTTCATGATCTTTGTGTGTGCATGTGGTTGTATATTTTGAGGTAGAACTCAAGCATTTCTTCCAATGTTAGGAGGGATTCTTTCAGCCCATTGCTAAGATCAGGGATCCTCAAGTGTTCATCTCATCCTTATATTGGACTTAGTTGGACTATACCACTAGGCAATATTTGGTTACCTAAGCTAGCTCATCCACATTCAAACATTGGTCTACACAAATGCATGAAGCAATTATAATAGACATATCATCATGCATAAGGATTTCTCCTTCCAGTTTTGTACAATGCTGAGAATTCTAGGGATTCAAGCTTTATTCCCTTCTTTTTGGCTTCTTTTGGCTTTGAATTTTTGCTCATATGTAGTGATGAAAATCACTGTTTATTTATTCTAATTTTTTATTTGAGCTAGGATTTTTTTTTTGAGTGATGATAATTACTATTTATTTTGATCATATGTAGTGATAAAAATCACTGTTTATTTTTTATTGATTTTTTTGAGCTTTGATTTTTTTTTTGAATTATGAATATATGATTTGTGTATCGGATTATTGCTTTGAAATCTTGACTGTATGTTGGACTTTTGAATTTGTACTTTGCTTCAGGATTTTTCTTATTTTGATTTAAGCAAGGGATTTGGATAGGGTAAAGCTTGTCATTTTGACAATTCTTAGCACCTTTAAACCGATTGCACAAGGGGATTAGCAAGGAAAATCCGTTTTGCTTAAGGTAACCTAGACCGCTTTGTAGCTTTCATATTTTCCTTGTACCTGCTAGGATTTTAGTGTTTCAATTAGTGACGGGATATTGAATATCCAAGGCATTATCATAGCTAGACCTTACCTTCTACTAATAAAAATTGTTTTCCATAGAATTTGATAAGATCATTAGTTGTGGTTGATTAACCAAAAAACCTTAGTATATTATGTATAGCAACAAATAATGGTTGTGTTGAAAAACATAATTACACACTATTTTTGATGGAGGTATGGATCTGAATAACTTGTGTGAAAAACTATGCAATGCAATATTTGTGGATGCAAAATGTGAAATGTAATTGTTTTTGTTATTTTTTATTTTACTTTGTTTTTGTATTTTTGATTAAATTGACCAAAGGGCTTATTATGCCTTTGGGGATTTTGTTATTGATTTTGACCAAGTGGATTGAATTACCCTTGGAGCTCTTGATTTGATGGGATTTGACCAAGCGGTTGAATTACCCTTGGAGCATTTTTGAATTGATGTTTGACCAAGCGGTTTGAATTACCCTTGGAGCCTTTTGATTTGATGTTTGACCAAGCGGTTTGAATTACCCTTGGAGCCTTTTGATTTAATTTTGACCAAGCATCTTGAATGCCCTTGGAGCATTTTTTATTTGAATTTTGACCAAGCAGTATGAATTACCCTTGGAGCCTTTGAAATTTTTTTGAAATTTTATGTTTTTATGATTTTTTTGTGTTTTATGAAATATTTGAATGTTTTCAAATTTTATGGAATATTTGAATGTTTTTGAATTTTATGAAATATTTGAATGTTTTTGAATTTTTGACATATTTGAATGTTTTTGAATTTTATGTGTAAAATGCCTTTAAGTGAATGATATTGAGAGGTTCAGGCTCTTCAACACCATCCAATGATATAAGGTGATATGCTCCAGGTCCAATTCTTTGTGAAATCATGTATGGGCCTATCCAGTTTGTCATGAACTTATCTCGTAGATGCGATGACAAATTTGAATTCTACTAGTTTTCTTTGAGAACTAGATCTCCAAACTTGAATTACCTTAGGTGGACTTTACTATTGTAAGCTCGCACAAGGTGATCTTGGTAAATGTGAAGATGCTCTAAAGCATTGACTTGACATTCATCAAGAAGCATCAACTAATCAAGGCAGCCTTGCCGTGCAACATCATCATCTATGAAGTCCTTTAATGCTATGTGTAGAGTCAAAATTTCTAACTCTAGTGGCATGATGGCCTTAGTGCCATATACTAGTGAAAATGGTGTTGCCCCAATGGGCATCTGTATACTAGTCTTATATGCCCATAGTGCAAGAGGCAACTGCATGTGCCAATCCTTGTGATTTTCTTGCACTATCTTCCTAAAAATGGAGACTATTATTTTTTTTGAGGCTTATTATTTCTTGTTTTCTTATGGATAATAAGGTATTGAAAAACTATGTTGAATATGGTATTTATTCATTAAAGCATGCACATTTTTGTTCTTGAAATATGGCCCATTATCTGATATTATATTATAAGGGACCCCAAAACGACTTATGATATTATGGAGTATAAACTCCACAATCCTTGGTCCAGTTGTTGATGTTAAGGGGATTGATTCTACCCATTTAGTGAAGTATTTTTTGTCTATTATGATGAATGCATGTCAGCTTGAGGATGGGGGTGAGATTTTACCGATCAAGTCTAGTCCCCACTGTGAGAATGGTCATGCTTCTTAGATTGGTTGCAAAGCTTGCGATGGTAACTACGTTATATTTGCATGATTCTGGCACTTACTATATTTCTTGACATACTCACAATATTCATTTTACATTGTGGGCCAATAGTAACCCATTATAAAGATGCACTTAACGATGACCATGCTACTAAAATAGCCTCCACATGTTTCATCGTGAGCTTGCAAAGTTGCCCAAGATACTTCCTGGGGCTCAAGACAATGGAGTAATACTCCATCATATCCTCGTATGTAGAGGATTTCTCCTAGCAAGATGTATCTTGTTTCTCTCTATTTGAATGTTTACCTTTTAGTATATGACAAACCTTGAGGTACTATTCCAAGCTTGAGGAAGTCCCGTAGTTGGGAAAGACAATCGTAATAAGCCATGGATTCTATAGAAAGGATGACTTGCTCTTCCAGTATTTATGAGCTAGTGAACATAGATTGAGGAACAAATCTATGGTGTATGGTTGCACCACACTCCACAAGTCCTTAGAAAATCAAAGACCCCCAAGATGTTGTTTGCAAGAAATATCTAGTTGTGAAGGACCAATCCTGATTTGGCTCGATGTTGATCATGTTGACTAATTCTTGATTGTCAAAATCTTCACGACGTATTGCTCAATGCAAAAGCACTTTCACATGAATGGTTGTAAAATCAACATATGAATTTTGAGGGATTAAGGATCCCAAATAGGCCATGGTGTCTGCAAATCTATTTGATGTACGAGGGATTACCTCGATGTCGTACCATTCTAGTCGGGCTAGGTATGTGTCAACAAGTTCCTTGTAAGTCTTTAGGAGTGGGCACCTACATTGGAATAGTAATTTGACCTGGTTTACTATGAGAAAGGAGTCACCAAAGATATTCAATATTTTAATTCCCATTGCTATGACTGTTTGGAGTCCCAGGATCAGTTCTTCATATTTTATGTTGGTGTTTGTACATGGAAAGTCTAGTTTGAAATATAAGGGCAATGGAGCACCCTATGGTATGATAAATACAATCCTTGCTCCACCTCCTTGTTCACACTTTGAACCATTGAAGATTAATGACATGTATATTTCTTTCTTAGGTTCTTCAAGTTTTGGTGGATCTGATAATGCAAAAACTACATCATCAAGCAATTCTATGGTGAGAGGCTTGTTGTCCTGAAGAGGCACATCTGCTAATTGATCTGCTATGACTTGTCCCTTGATGGAATTTTGGCTTATAAACTCTAGATCAAATTCTATCAATAGTATGATCCACTTTGCAGTACGTGTATTGTGATATGTCTTGCTCATCATGTACTGCAAAGGATTCTATTTTGATATGATGTAGGTCGTATGGCTCAACATGTAGTGTCACAACTTTTAAGTTGCAAATACCACTGCTAAACACAACTTTTTGATATACGCATATCCTAGCTCATAGCTCACCAAGGTGGGACTAATGTAATATAAGGCTTGCTCTTTATCTTGTGTATTATTTTGGACTAACATGGTGCCCAATGCAAAATTAGTAGCTAATATATATAGTAAAAATGGTATGTCCGGCCTTGGTGGAGCCAATACTTGCGGCGTTGCCAGATAATTTTTGATCTTTGCAAAGGATTGATGACTTTTTTCATCCAAATAAAAGAGAACTTACTTGCGTATCAACTGATTCATAGGTCTACATTTGTTTTATAATTTCATGATAAACCTTTTGATGGATGCTATCTTGCCTTGTAGGCTTTGCAACTCCCTAATGTTGGTAGGGGCGGTCATTTCTAGTATAGTCTTTACCTTTGTAGGATATACTTTGATGCCTCTCTTGGATACGATGAATTCCAAAATATTGCTAGAAGTTATGCCAAATACGTAGTTCTTAGGATTCAATCAGACGTTATGTTCTATAAGGCAATGTAAGACTTGTATAAGGACTTTGTCATGCTCTTACTGCAACAAGGACTTGGCCAGTAAGTCAATCAAGTAATATTCCAAGATCTTATGCATATAGTCATAGAATATGTATGTCATGACCCGCTGATATGTGACCCCACCATTTTTGAGACCGAATGGCATAACTTTGTAACAAAATGTTCCCCATGGAGTAATAAAAGTAGTTTTATGTTGATATTCGAGATTAATCTGGATCTTATTGTATCCAAAAAAACCATCCATTAGGGAGAGCATTTTGTAACCTACGGTTGCATCCACAAGGGAATCTATGTTTAGCAATGGGAATGAATCCTTTGGTGTTTCCTTATTTAAATCCTTGAAATCTATGTAGATACGGACTCTTCCATCAGGTTTTCCCATGAATACCATGTTTGAAACCCACTCAGGATAGTCAATGGGAACTATGAATATTGCAACCGGTAATTTTTGCAATTCGTTCTTCACCATAAAAATGATGGTTGGATGTATTTTCCTTAGTTTTTGCTTGACTAACTTCTTTATGGGATCCAGTGAATGGTTGTGAATGACTAACTTTGGATCTATTCCTCGCATGTCTTTGTAATTCTAAGCAAAAATGTTTGGCCTCTCTTTGAGGAGAGGAATTAGGATGGCTTGTTCCTATGGAGATATACTTTCTCTAAACTTGAATCTCCTTGGTTGGGTAGGATCATCACTGATGTCCACCTCAAAAGTAACTTCTATAGCCATATGTGATCCATCCTCTAGCTGATGGGGCATGGGTATCAAATGAATATCATTGATGGAATTCACAGGACCTACTGACTCATGTTACAAACCAACATGGATGATGTCATATGCACAACTTGATGCAAAATGGAATAACTATAACATATCTTCATTGGGAAAGAGGTCTTCCAGCTCTATGAGTGAATTAGCGTGATCCTAATCAATAGACTCCACATCAAGATGCAACAATTTGTTAGGATCTATTGGATTATGAAGTGGAGTGGTCAAATCAATGGAGATCATGTTGATGGATGGTATGAAATCTCTAGGACCACATGGGTGCAATATTGTCTCAGGGATTTAGCTTCCATACTTGCAATGAGGTGGAGGAATGGGAATTTCTAGATTTTGCCCATGAGCAAGATGGCCAATAGGAACATTGGGCTCTAATCGCTCTCTAAATGTAGGTATAGGGGAATTGACCATCCGATGAATGGCAGATAGGTCAACAGGTCTCCCCAAAATTTGTAAATGAGGGTCTATGGCATGGAGTGCTACCTCTCTCTCTACTAGCTCGTTCACTTGCCACAAGTGGTGAGGTCTAAGATAAGCCATATCGGTCTCATCCTCAAAGTCATCATCATTTATCCAGAAACCATTAGCATTAGTATACATCTCTAAGAGAAGGAGCTCATGTCTTGGCCTTAAGTAGGCCATCTCTATTTCATCTTCATATTCTTCATCACTTATTAAGAATCCATTTGAATTTGTCTCTTGCCCCAAAGTTAGGGGTTGATGGATTAGGCCTAAGTAGGATCTTTCTATTGAGTCCTCTGATTCATATTCATTTTCATCTAATGTATGTCCAATCTCATCGTGTATGGACCATGTGAATATTTGTAAATAGCAAGTCCCCTAATAGGCTAAGCCAAGTTGCACCTCATCATCACTTGCTTCATATCCATTCTTCTCATCCCATGAGTTGTACCCTATTGGGGTGGCATCAATTGAGATGTTTGGATGATAAGTTTTTGGAAGCGGTATGTTTACTATGGCCACTTGTCTTTTGCTCAAATTTCTTATTCTTAGGGCATGATAAGGAATGAAATCAATGTTTTCTCCTAACCCCAAGCTTAGTATTTCTAATGTTGCTACAAGAGAGTCATCTCGACCTCCACTATAATAGCCTAAGCCAAATATGTTAGAGGGAAGCTGATATAGTGGCTCGTAGGATCACCTATGCCCCTACTCATATATGCCAAGGCCATAGCCATGCCAGTGGTAATGTTCAAAGTAGCTTAGAGCAAAATCAAGGTTAGAGAGGTAACGAACATTGACCGTGAATAATTTGTCACCATACTCTTCTATGTCTGAATACTTATGAGTGCAGTCAAAGCGAACATAGACAAAATTGGTTTGGTTGGAAGGGATTCCAAGTGGAACCACTATTCCCATGAGTGGCCTCAAGTCCTTAGGCCTTCCTACGTCTTGGGCATACTTAATGATAGGCTTAAAGGTGATGTTCTACACAAGGTACTCCCCTATGCATGTGCTTGCCAAGTGTATTTATGCATGCAATGTGGATTACCCCATGAATGATACTAGCGAAGTAGGGTGATAATCACTATCTTCATATTGATCTTGAGGATCTTCCTCTTCCATAGGACTTGGCATTTTAGAAATGGCTATATTTGGCACTTCCTTGGGCCTTTCATCCTTAACTAAGGGTGCCTTTAGCTTTTGATTATCTTTTGATTTTGACATTGATGGTACTTTGGAAGCATCGATGATCTTGAGTGCACCAAGAAGTGTTGATGTGCATGGGTCTTTTCTTACCCCTTTTTCTTTGTTATCCACTTGTGTGGTTGGGGATGAAGGTGCCATGTATATGTGAGTAGAAGGGATTATGAATTCTCTTGGAATTTCCACCTGATTGATGTATTTAAAAGGCTCTTCATCGACCAGAACCACATAGACTTTATTCTCGTGCACATACTTGACACACTGGTGTAAAATTGAAGGCACACACTTCATGGCCCTTATCCAAGGACACCCTAAGAGGATGTTTTACTGCACAACTCCTTCCAAGACATGACACATCACAAGGATGGTATTGCACCCCACCTTGATGGGTAGGACTATCATTCCCATAGTACTGCATAAAGTATCATTAAAATCTCTCAATGTGTAAGCTCTTGGAATGATATTTGACTTGGAAATTTTGAGGTGCTCTATTACAGTTTTTGTAATGATGTTTATTGATGAACCTGTATCGACAAAAGCCATATTGAAAGGTAAATAATTGATTATCACTACAATGTTTAGTGGAGGGTCTAGTAAGGCAACATGAATTGTATTAATCTCATGATCATAGAATTAAATTACAGGTTCCTAGTATTCTTGCACTTGTCCCAGAAAGTGAGTGAATGCATTCCTATCTTATGGTTGGAGCTCAATTGATCTTAAAATCTCCATTAGAGTCTCCCTATGCTTTGGGGAATATTGTATGAGCTCATAGATGGATAACTTAGCTAGAGTCGTTTGTAATTTTTACTCCAATATACTCTAAATAGTTACCATAGGTCGCATTGGTGGACCTGGAAGGTTGTCTTACCTTTGCCTAGGAGCAGCTAGGATGTTAATGGGAGTTGCAGGTGGTTGCGGTTGACCATACCACCTAGTACTTGTTGCTATGTTAACAATATCAACCATCCCAATGCATCTGTGAGTAGGTATATCAGCTTGAACCTGATTGACTTGGGCCCCTTGCTGTCAAGGGGCTTCATGATTGGGCAATAGGTTTCTGTATATGCCCATGTCTCTATTATCGGGAGCTAGTGGGTTTTCAACTTTGAGTTCTCCCTTCTCAATCATATTTTGTACTTGATGCTTAAACCCGATGCAAGCCTCAATGTCATACCCTGGTATTCTATGATAAGGGCAAAATTGATCTTCCCTATATCCTTTTGGCTTAGTATGGTTGGGATATATAAGAGGTATATTAGGAAATCTAATCCTCTTGGCCTCACTCAATTGATTAAATATTGATTGCATTAATTTTGTCAGAGGCATGAAATAACGAGGTGGTTTGCATTCTCAATTTCTTCCCTGATTGTTCTTTTGGTCGTAGTTGGCTGGTGGCGGATGTGTTTGATAGTTATGTGGTTGTTGTGCACCCCCATCCTTGGGTGTAGCCAATACGAATTGATTGACTAGAGTAGGATTGTCCTGCTTCTGTTTATACTTATCATTCTTACCATTATTGTTCCACTCTTTTTTTTTAAGCTTAATGGTTCCCTCATTTACTTTTATTTCTTCTATGATCTTGGCCTGTGCCAAAGCTTCTTCAAATGAAGGATACTATTGGTGTTACAGCAAGAGGGATATATGTTTAGAGCAACTTTTGGTGAACATGCAAATGATATCTTCTATGGGAATAGAGAATGATAATTTTACCATGACTTTTCTCCATCTATTCCCATAATCCATTACTAGCTCATCATCATACTATTTCAAGTTGGCCAGGTTTGAAAGGTTCACCTTCTTCTTAGCACCAAAAGAGAAACGCTTCAAGAATGCATTTACTAGTTACTCAAATTTGGTTATGCTATGCTTAGGTAGTTGGTTGAACCATTGAGTGGCAGCACCTAAAAACATCATTATGAATGTTCTTAACATGAGAGTGTCATTGTCTTCAAGATGAAAATGGGCATTGATAAAATTGGTGACATGCTCTTGTGCATCCTCTTCACCCTTAAAATTTTCTAACCTAGGCATCTCAAAATGCTTAGGATATTGATGGCTAGGGATTTATGGGAACAATGGTTGGTTGTGTATTTTGCTCAATGTTGGTGAGTTCCCAGCTGCCTCTTGTTTCTCAAAGGTTTTCATTTTTTTAGCAAGCTCTTTATGTTGGAATATGTAATGCAACATTGTGTAAATTATTCTTATACTAAAATATAAAGTCTAAAGAATAATATTTGAATTAGAAAATAATTTTATTTTATGTAAAAATATTCCCACCCAATTAATAAATAAAATAAGGGTTCTAGGAATATTTAATTTGTGGGAAAAATTTATTTCCCCTTTTCTAGCAAATATTAGAAAGTAACTAATCACTTTCTAATATTTGATAGATGTCACTTATCACACATCTCAAAGATTAGATTGTGATAATATTAGAAAGTAACTAAGCACTTTCTAATATTTGATAGATGCCACTTGTCACACATCTCAATATTAGATTATGATAAGATTTAGGGTTGTAGTATAAAATCTTCTCTTTAAATAGGGGTGTTGTCTACTACATATTAACATATCTTGTCATATTGACTTGTGTTGTCATATCATGTTGATGCATATTGTTGCATAACATTAAAGCATTCTTGTATTATTGAATCATTGAGTAATATAGTGCGCTTCATAGTGGATTTTTCCCTTCTTCATTTGAAATAGGGTTTTACCACTTAATATTGGTGTTATGGGTTTTCCTCTTTTGTGCGTGAATGATCTTGTGGAGCATTCTTCGATCTTGGGGAGACTTTGCTTATCTCATATTTGGTATCAGAGCGGTTGGGATCTCCATCAAGTGTCTTCAATCCTTTGAGGTGAAAAACCCATTAAGGTATATATTTTTTTTGTTTTAATGCATGCATTTGATATTTGGGTATTTTATGCATTTGATATTTGGGAAAACTTATTTTGCAAATATGCCATTAGGGTTTATAGATTTATTATGTTTTTTTTTTATCTAGTTGTTAGATTTTTTGCAAATGGTGTTTTCATTTTAAATCTATAAATTTTTAGCATTGAGGTTTTTCTAGAAGGGTTTTGGAGCCAAACGGACCCCATGGTTGCGTCCGGAAGGCCCAAAAACCCTATTTCCATATATTATTTACCCTATTTTGGTGAAAAATAAATCTGAGGCAATTTTTTTTTTTATTTGGGGGCCAAATGGCCCCCCACCCATTTTGTTGTACAGTTTGAATTTTTTTATTATTCTATTTTTTTCATAAAAAAAACTGTCATTTAATTAAAAAAAAGACACTTTTTATTATTCTTTTTTTTAATTAAAAATAGTCATTTGTTTTTTAATAAAAAAAATAGTCATTTAATAAATAAAAACAATCATTTTTTATTATTTTGTTTTTTAATAAAAAAAACAGTCATTTAATAAAAAAACAGTCATTTATTTTTTATTTTTAATAAAAAAACAATCATTTATTTTATTTTAAGATCTAATAGCCATTTTTTTTGCATAAATTGAAATGCATTTTCTATTATTGTATAATGTAACTAGAATCCTTTTATGCAATTTTTGGCAAATTTTTAATCAAATTGTCAAATAATTTAGACCTTATAGTCATTTTTTTCTCACATTAACAATGGTTGTTTGTGAGTTTGTTTGTTTTGCAAGGTTATCCAAGTATGTTTTTGGAGTATACAAGGCAATTTTAGATCAAATTTTTCACTCTCTTCCCCCTATTTTTATTAATTTCTTCTAATCTCTCTCCAACATTTTCTTGAAGCATAATGTAAATTAATGTAACTTGTATCTCTCATAATGAAAGTAAAAGATAATGAAAGTGAGAGAGAGAAAAAAAGAGAGAGAGAGAGAGAGAGAGAGAGAGAGAGAGAGAGAGAGAGAGAGAGAGTATTTATGTTTTGCCTATTTTGCATCTCAACTAATCTAACTACTAACTTACTAACTTGCTACTAAACAATCTACTAACGAACTAACTTGCAATTTACTAATTTTCATATTAATCAAGAAGGTTAAAAATGAATCAACTTACTAACCACAACTTTAGTACTTGATTAAAATTTACTTAATCTTGCAATACAGTTTATATTTGCTAAACACCTATTGAATCCAAAATAATCCACTCTATCGGTAGCAAGTCCTTTTCGGGTCCTCATACCTGTACCCTTTTGGGTAGCTTGGTTGACCTTGGGTGAGATGAATTGGCAATTCATTAGGCTATAGCAAAACCTTAAAATGAACACTAACTTACTATATTATTGACTATCTAACATTTAACAAATATTTTATGGTTCAATTCAAGTTAGTTTATTTTGTTGCAAGATGATTGTTATGGTTAGTTACCTTCTTATTGCAACTTAATCTATTGCAAGTTGATATTGGTTTATTTCCTTTATTCAATTACAATATGGTTATAGTTGTTTATTGAAATATGGTTATAGTAGTTCATGATGATGTTGATTATCTTTCATGATGATGGTTATCTCTCTTGATGATGCTTAATTTGGATTATCTTTCATGATGTTTATCTTTCATGATATTTATCTTTCATGATGATTATCTTTGATGATTGAAAAGTAGATTACTTTAAAGTTATGTTTTTTTTTTATATATGCATGTTTATCTACTTTCTTATTGCATCATTTATTTCCTTTGTCAATGCATCTTCAAAAAGAAATACAAGGGAAGGAAAAATCAAAATTTCCAACCCAACAAGCCTAGAGTTGATTTCACTTGCAAATTTTGAGGCAAGAAAGGCCACAAGGAACAAAATTGTTTTAATAAGAAGAAGATTGCATAAAAGGAAGAGCAATAAAATGCTAAGGTACAAGGACCTAAGAAATGGTTTGAAAAGGGAAAGAAAAAGAACAACAATGTAAAGCAAAATTCTAATAAAAATACCTTTGTTTGTGCCCTCTACTCCATTGAATCATCTACTTCTAATGAATGGGTGTTAGATTATGGATGCACTAACCTTATGTGTTTTGAAAAGCATAAGTTTGTGGAATTTCACAAGCACCCTTTAGATTCAATTGTCATTGGTGATAATACTAGAATTCAAGTAGAAGGTGTTGGCAATGTTGTAATTGAAGGGAATTACTTGATAATGTCCTACATGTGCCTAACCTTAGAAAAAAAATAATTTTAGTTTTTCAAGTTGCTAGAAGTGGTCAGACTATTGAGTTCAATGCAACTTCATGGAGCATTAGGAAAGGCATGCTACCAATCATTACAGGTTATGTGAAGAATAATATTTATGTGTTAGGTGATGCTCCTCCTAAAGTGTGTTTAGCAACTAATTTTTCTCCTAGTAGCAAGCTTTGGCACTTAATTTTAGGCCATATAAACTATCAAAATATTCAAATGATGAAGTCAAAAAATTTGGTTGAAGGCTTGCCTAACATTTCACCTATTCATGGTTTGTGTGAAACATGCATCTTAGACAAGATGAGCAAACAAAATTTTGTAAAGGACAAGTTGACAAGGGCCACACAAAGTCTTCAAATCATTCATACAGATATTATGGGTCCATTACATGTTAGATCACTTGGTGGTACATCCTATATTCTCACATTTAAAGATGATTATTCAAGAGTGATCTTTAGGTATCTACTTAAAAATAAATTAGATTGTTTTGATACATTCAAGGAGTTCAAATATTTGGTAGAAAATCAAAATGGAGCAAAGATCAAAATGATTAGAAGTGACAATGGAGGGGAGTACAATAGCAATGATTTCAATGAGTTTTTTTCTTCTCATGGGATCAAAAGGAATTTTACTTGTCCATACACTCCTCAACAAAATGGTGTTGCAGAAAGGAAAAATAGGACAATCATGGAGATGGTAAGATGCATGCTTGGTGATCACTTACCTCAATTTCTTTGGGGTGAAGTAGTCAGTACAACAATCTACATTCTTAACAGGTGTCCTTAAAAATAATTTGAGGGGAAGACTCCTTATGAGGTTTGGAATGGTAAGAAGCTAAATTTGTCACACTTAAGAGTGTTTGGATGTGATGCATTTTCATATATTCCTTCAGAAAAGAGGAAGAAATTGGACAAAAAGTCTCAAAAATGCATCTTTGTTGGTTATGATGTAGAACATAGGGACTACAGGTTATACTCACCTTCTTCACGCATTGTATTTGTTTCAAGAGATGTCAAATTCAATGAAGACATTCTTGAGTTAGAAAATGGTGGGCCTTGTGTCAAAAGGACCAAGTGGTTGGATCATTCTAGGGGTCCTAAAGAGCAGAATTCAGTTAGCCAAAGGATAACTAGAAGTATGACCCTTAACATGTCTCTTCTAGCTAAGATAGAGAATTATCATGAGCCTACTTCTTACAAAGAAGCTTCACAACACTCTTGTTGGATTGATGCCATGAAGGTTGAGATGGATTCTCTTCTAAAGAATAAAACTTGGGATCTAGTGCCTTATCCTAATAAGAGAAATGTTATTGGGAACAAATGGGTCTATAGAATCAAGTTCAATTCTAATGGAGAGATAGAAAAGTATAAGGCTAGATTAGTTTCTAAGGGTTATGCTCAAACACATGACATTGACTATGATGAAACCTTTGCACTAGTTGCCAAAATGCCCATCATTCGACTTCTCATTGCTATTGCTACTGCTCAAGGTTGATAGATTTTTCAGATTGATGTAAAAAGTACCTTTCTAAATGGTGATTTGGATGTGGATATCTACATGAGTCAACCAAAAGGATTTGGTGTAGAAGGTAAGGAAACACTTGTGTGTAAACTAAAGAAAACCTTGTACGATATGAAGCAAGCACCTATAGCATGGTACACAAATATTTTGACTTACTTCTTATCACTTGGTTTTGATAAATGCTATTTAGATACAGATATCTATGTGCTTAGGAAGGATAATTTGGTAATTTTAATTGCTCTATTTTTTGATGACTTTGTTGTGACTGGAAATGAGAATGAAGTCATTTTTTATTTCATCTCCAAATTAAAGTCAGAGTATGAAATGACCGATCTTGGTATTCTACACTACTATCTTGGCATGCAAGTTTATCAACATGAGGATTGTACCTTTTTGAGTCAATCCAAGTATATTGGAGATCTTCTTAAGAGGTTTGATTTAGAGGATGGCAATCGTACTTCCATTCCTATTTCTACAGGGGTTAATTTGGAAGTAAGTACATAATCTTAGTTGGCTGATGTTACATTGTATAGGCAGCTCATTGGTAGTCTTCTTTATGTTACCATCACAAGGCCAGATATTGCTTTTACAATTGGTATGATGTCTAGGTTCATGTAGAAATATTATATTGAGCACTTACAAGCTACCAAGAATATTCTAAAGTACCTTTTAGGTACTAGATATTTGGAACTCAAGTATTCTAGGCTTCCTTCCTTTGGTCTTTTTAGATATGTTGATTCTAATTTTGGAGGGGATAGAATAGACAAAAAGTCTACCACAACATATGTTTTTAGTATTGGGTTTGTAGTTATATCTTGGTCTTCCAAGAAGCAAGATACAATTGATCTTTCTATAATGGAAGTGAAGTATAAGGCTACGACAATAGCTACATAGGAAGCGGTTTGGCTTCGTACCCTCATGAAGGAAATTGGATTTGAGAAATTTGGTCCTTCATGTTTACTCTCCGATAATCAATCAGCTATTACCTTGGCTAAAAATCCTATAATGCATCAAAGGACAAAGCATGTTGAAATCCAATCCCACTTTATCAGAGAGAAGGTATTGGATGGGACTATTCAGTTGGAGTATTGTCCATCATATTCTAATTATGCTGATTTGTTCACCAAACCTCTTCCCAAGGAGCAGTTTTGTAAGCTGAGGGACTCACTTGGTTTGGTGAAGTTGTCCTCAAGGGGTAATTAAGTGTAGTTACACTTGTGTGATGACAACTTCATCCTTATGAGGTGTTTTGTGCTATACATATGAGTTTATCTTTGGTGGTATAATTTATTTTTGCATCTCTTTTGAACATGGTACTTTCTTCATTGCCTTGTGCAACTTTTGTACATGTTACTTTGTAGATGGTATTGTACAATTATGGTATATGATGCAATTGTTTTATGCGACTCTTTTACATGGTACTTTCTTGTTGCCTTGTGCAACTTTGTACATTTTTTTATGTAGTTGGCATTATGCAATTGGTTTATCATGGTACTTTCTTGTTAGCATTTATGCTACTTTTGTACATGATATTTTATGGTTGGCTTTATGCAACTGGTGTGCACACTTTATTATTTTCATATACCTTATGCAAATTTTGTACATGGTACTTTAGAGTTTGTATTATCATGGTACTTCTTATTTGCTTTATGTAACTTTGATCATGATATTTTTTGATCAACTATATAGCACATGACTATAAATATGGCTTGGCATATTTTTGTGATGACTTATAGTTCACTATTTTTTAGATCAGTGTTGTTATCATCTTTGGATATTCATATATGTTGTGGTGAATGTATTTATGATGATGTATCTAACTGATCTTATGTTGAGCTACTTGTAGCTTGCAGGTACGTCTATTTGGGGTTTTGCAGGCTTACTGAAGACACCCTTGTGACGTTTTCTTCTTGTCATTTGCAACCACTTGTGGTTGATGGATGGCTTTGTAAGTTGCTTGTATCTGAAGCTACTCCATTTGGGTCTTGCAGTCTCATTTTGGCTCAATTTGTATTGGTGCCTTATTATAGACCATTCTTGGTCATAGAAGCTCATTGTAACTATATTACTCATTTGATTCTCATCCTTGTTTGTATATTTAGGGGGAGAATGTTTCTTTGTTTCATAATTTATTTTCCCAATATTGCATTAAGGAGGAGTGTTGGAATATGTAATGCAACATTGTGTAAATTATTCTTAGACTAAAATATAAAGTCTAAAGAATAATACTTGAATTAGAAAATAATTCTATTTTATGTAAAAATATTCCCACCCAATTAGTAAATAAAATAAGGGTTCTAGAAATATTTAATTTGTGGGAAAACGTTATTTTCCCTTTTCTAGAAAATATTAGAAAGTAACTAATCACTTTCTAATATTTGATAGATGCCACTTATCACACATATCAAAGATTAGATTATGATAAGATTAGAAAGTAACTAAGCACTTTATAATATTTGATAGATGCCACTTGTCACACATCTCAATATTATATTATGATAAGATTTAGGGTTGTAGTAGAAAATATTTGCTTTAAATAGGGGTGTTGTCTACTACATCTTAACATATCTTGTCATATTGACTTGTGTTGTCATATCATGTTGATGCATATTGTTGCATAACATTGAAGCATTCTTGTATTTTTGAATCATTGAGTAATATAGTGAGCTTCATAGTGGATGTTTCCCTTATTCATTTGAATTAGGATTTTACCACTTAATATTGGTGTTGTGGGTTTTTCTCTTTTGTGTGTGATTAATCTTGTGGAGCATTATTCAATATTGGGGAGACTTTGCTTGTCTCACACTTGAAATACCTTTGATGCACTAATTTCCTCCTCTTGTAAGCCTACTTGTAGTGGCAATGGAGGTAACTCTCTATCCATTTGATTTGTTTGGTTTTCCTTCCTCCTATGAAGGGACTCAGGATTATGATCCTAGTTTATTATGTTTGCCCTTCCACCATTAGTTGGATTTTGTTCATGATTTGGTGGGGGATTTCATTGTGGGATATATTGTCTAGTGCACCTCTCCTTAGGTAATTCTTTGGTGGTTACCACCATTTGTCTGTAAATTATTAAGAGCTAGCCGCTCAGCCTGCTCTCTTAAATGCTGATTATGTTGGTGCAAGAGTCTCTCTTTGTTTCTATTGTTCGAGATATTCTACTAGCTCTCGATCCTTACATAACATCCTCATTAGGTCAGTTTGAGCTATCATAGAAGACTCATTTTTATCTAACTCTATTCTTATTATCTTGACTCACAGATTCCTTGAGGAGGTTTATGTTGTATTTGTACTCTTGCTAGCTGATGTGACTTGTTCAATGTACTATTAAGTATCCCTACGATCAGACTCCACATGTCTACTGTGGGCAATTTGAGGTACCCCCAGACTGGGAGGTATGTTTAGAAGTCATGATTCATGAGCTTCCAGATGTAGAGTTCTCAATAGCTACAGTTATTTGGGTTGGTTGTGTAGGAAACTGATCCAAACCATATAGTTGTCTTATTTTCCATGGATGGTCCTGTGGTGTGCAATTCATTCCTATGATATCATAGTCCACAAGAATATTTCCTTTTGTGTGTGAAGGGTTTCTTCTATATGATTCCCATGACTAGATGTGGCTCTATTTTCCTACCCTTCATTGGGCATACCTGTTTCATATGTTTCTTGTGAGTCTTGAGGTGTTGCAATTCTTGTTTACCTTCTTGATGAAGAGGGCTTTGTGGTAACATGTTTTCTCCATGTGGATGGAGATGTAGCAGTCTCATCATCCCTATGTGAAGAATGATTCTTATAACCTTCTTTATGTCCAAGTGAGGAGGAAGACCTTGAAACTTCTTCACATATTTGAAATGTTTTTGTGTGTTTAGAGGAGGTCCTTGAGGTCTCATCATGTCTCCTTGATGAGGATGGATGTGAACCTTATTTTTATTTACATGACTTTGTCCCATGATGTGGTTCCTTACTTGGGGTTTCTTGAGGATATCCACCAAGAGTTGAGTTATCACCCCTTAGGCTCATAGATCTACATCTCATGGTCTTATGGGTAGGTCGTTCAATATTACTATGACTCCGTCTATGGGTATGAGTTACTTCTGTCTCTCCCTCGGTATCAGACTGAGGGTGCTTACTTCTTTTTTTGACCATGTTTTTTATGAATTGATCTTTTGAGTTGCAATTTAGGAATAACCACACAATACCAAGCAAATGTTTATCTTGATTATTAATTTGAGTGTGCCCTAAACTGTTTGGTGTATTTTGATGTGTCGTTATTTTGATTTCTTTCTCTTGTTCTTGGATTAATAATGAAAAGACTCATCCATAGTGACAATAAAGTACATTCGTGACAAACATGATTTTATAAAATAAAGCTAGGGTACACTGTTGAAGACCCAATGGAGGGTTTGCCTAGCTCTTCCACTCTAAACTAATTATTGTTCCAATAGTGGGAGATAGTTTGAACACAAGTAACTTAGTGTCACTATAATTAAGTTTCTCAATCTGTTTCTAGGAAGCTCTAGGGGTTAAACCAATGGAAGAAGATAAATTCCAACATCACTGGACTGAATTGAAGGTTGGTGATGAAATCCAAATCTCCCATGTTTAAATGAGATGTGAGTGTATGGTGTTCATTTTAAGCTTGCATAACATAAAGTGCATCATATAGCAATAATGAATCTTTCCTATATGCCTAAGTAAAAAAATACGTTTCAATATTCAGAAAGATGCATGAACTACTATGATTTGTATGAGCACACTTTATTTCATGTAACTATGGCCTCTAGCAAGGCCTCAAAGCAATCAAACAACATACAATTTCTAGCACATTGGATTCTAGGGCAAAATTTTTAGGCATAAGCCGATGTTCCTAGCAATGCCTAGTGGAAAATTTAAAAGAAGATCTAAGATATGTGAAATGCTTAATTCTTTATTCTTTTATTTCTTCAATTTCCAAACATAAATGTGCTTCAAGTTCTCTGTTATAGACACACAAAAGCAGATAGAAAATCATAAAATATCAGATAAGCTATGCCAACCTTTAATCCAACTCATAGAGTCGGTTTTTTGACCTCTGTTGCACTCCAATTCTAGTCGTTGTTGACCAGAGCAGATGGTTCTTGGTCGTTGTAGCTCAGAGCAGCTAAGGTCTATTGGCTGATGTAGCTCAGAGCGGCTAGTTTTTGACCACTGTACCTTAGAGCTACTAGACCTGCACACAAAACTAAGTTAGTATTCTGACAAAAAATTAAAAATTAGTGGTGGTCCCACTGTGATCGCCATCTATAGTGACCTCGGGAATGCATGCACTAGTCCCCTTTTTAACCCTAGTTGTAATGTTATTTAAAAACACAAGATGAAATGGAAGACAAGAAGAAAAAGCATATAACATGAAATAACAAATATGGATCTCTTTATTGATATTGAAGCTTAGTTACATGTCGGTCCCTCTTAGGGATACCCATTTTGATACCATAAGTTATAAATAGGCAAAGAGTGCCCCTTTCATGAAGAGATGGTGCGCTTATAAAGGCTTCCAATTTTTGCACACAAAAATGTATGAGGGCTTACAGATGCCTCCTTCTCCAGGTTTGTTTCCTATAGGGATCCCTTTTTCTCTTGTATGTTGTAAAATTCACTGGATGTACTTATGGCCCTACGAGCAGTGAAACAACAACACACATTTATATATTCAAGATTGCCTCACCGGATGAGGTTGTTAGTAATAAAATAATGTAATGGAAATATGATGAAACTATGCCATGAAGTCATGTAAATCTATTCTAATGATATGAAAACATAAATAAGTAGCATAAAATATGCTATGTCTAAAACCTAAGCTAAGCCTGCAGGCCACTGTCCAAGATAGTGGCCGCTAAAGTAAACCTTGCTCTCTTTGCCCCAAAGCCATGTATCTGATGTTGAAATAATAGGTGTTATTCTATTCAATCCATTAGAGCTTTTCCATACATGTGATATCAAATAGAACTCTCCAAGTCTCGAAATATCTCCTCAAAAATATGTCTCTCTCTCTCTAATATGATAAAATATCAATCTTTGGTGCTCTTAGGCTTGCACCTTTTATAGTGTGAAACCCTAGGTCTATGTCCAAGCCCTAGAAATGAATTTCTAATATGTAGTGCAAGTTAGAATGAGAATATTTTGTCCATTGTCTATGTTTTAAGGCTAGTTAACTGAAATCTAACTACCCACTTGAGTCTTCTATGCGAACTGGTCATTAGCATGAGAAGCTTTTGTCTCTTTGTTTATGCTAGGAGGTTAGTTAACTTAATTATAAATGCAAAATCAAACCTCCTATGTGAACTGGTCATGAAAAGTAATGCAAATTCACTCTTGCTCACCTTTATTGCATGCAAACTGCCACTTCCCCCTTTGATTAGCCCTGTTTGTCAATAAACTATTTCTTATGGTTTAGTCATTATCATCTGCAGTGGCTAAGATTTGGCTACTGTCATCTATAGCAGCTAAGGTCTGGCCACTCTAGGCTTGAGAAACTAAGATCTAGCCACTCTTGGCTTGAGTAGCCAAGCTTGGATGGCTTGAATGGTGAGAACCACTGTTGATGCTTGGAAAGTCCAATATTATGTATTATGATCTTATGAATGTGTCTATGTGAGCAACACCCCTAGGCATTACATGATTTAGGTGTCTACATAACAAAATTTAGATACCTACATTATGGAAAGAGAATATATTCTTGGATTTCCTTACTTTTAACATAGTGTAAGTATTGATTTTGGTATACCTTTTAGCCACACTGTAATGACAATTGTAGGGGCTCACGGTATACTTGGTCTTGGTTCCTTGTTTCCTTGTTTCCTTGTCAGAATTTTCAAGGGTGAATTCCCAAAGCTTTAATGAGGCCAAGCCTTTGTTTTGTTGCATTTTCTGATTGTTTATCCTAGCATAGGCTTGCAAATTTGTCTTTGGCAATGATTCTTTTGAATGTATTAAAATTGCACTTTTGAGTGTTGATTTAATTATGAAATCGTTATTATGACTACACTCTAAAATGATGAGTCTATGAGGGCATTAAAAATGATAAAGTGATGAGTCACTTGACACATATTATTGAATTGGGATAACCATAAATTTTATCCATTGCAAACCCTATCAATTCTTCTAGGATTTTGATTATTTTAATGATGATTTATGGAAGCGAGAACCTAAATACTTCATTCCCATGGAGTGGTCCAGCCATAGTAGCCTTCTTGGGGATTTAAATAAAGAATTTTCAGAGCATCCATGAATACTTTGAATTTAATATTTATCCCTTATTAATTTGCACCATTTTGGAATTGTTTTTGGTGGGTTTGTGGCCTTGTTTTTGAACTTTTAAAGCTATTTTTTGTAGGGTTTTTTTGTGGTCATCCATGGGTGGAATGATTGCATAGTTTATGGCCATAGTAGGGTGGGATGGTCAGTCAATTATATTTTGGAAATTTTGAGTTAAAGTTGTCATTGATGTCAAGGAAAGAAGTGGTCATTGATGTCAAAGAATAAGCTATCGTTGATGTCAAAAGGTCAAAAGGAACAATGCAAAAGTTAATGGTAAAAGAGCTTCATAATATTTTTAATATTATGTGGAAGCATAAGTAGAAGGGTCTTTTATTAAAACCAATGATGGTAAAATAAATGGTCTTTTATTTAAAACCAATTGGATAGACCTATGGGAGTTAAATAAATTATCTTTAATTATAATTTCATTATATTAATTTGTAAGTTAATTTAATTAACCTATGGTTATTAAATTAATTATAAGTTAATTATAATAATTTTATTATTAATTAAATTATAATTACCCTAAGGTTAGGGTTGCAAGGCAATTAAATTTGTGTCGACATTCAATTTTAAAGGTGGCAAATGATATATAAACTATATGCCTTAGTGGCATTCGAATTATCCTTCATTCGAACAAGAAAAAGAGGCAAGCATGTGTTGAAGAGAATTCGTGCGAGGAAGAAGACAAGGTTATTGTATTAGGCACAAGCAAAAGGGGATAATATCATTGAGGTCTAAAATCCCATATCCACCTAGGCAGCATGGCCTACAAGTGGTCGAGGGCTAAGGCATTTGGGTGCAGAGTGACCCATGATCGATTCATACCAGCAACATTTTGGTGTGTTGTGTTTGAAGCATCGAAGGAAGTGATGTGTGATTTTTTGGCTTAGGTGTAAAAGGGGAGGAATATAGAGCACGTGGTGCTATTTACACCCTAAATGAGCACCTAGTGCACACGGTATCCAAGACCATGTCCAGGATGCATGTGGAGGCGGTATCAACGGTTTGAGTCTCACCAAGGTGGAGGTAATAACTTTTTGTTATATTTTATAATACCTAAGGTTTGACATAAGATTCTAGGGAGTTAAAAGGGGTAAATAAAAGGTATTTTATTTGGTCATTATTTTGAGTAATTGGAGAAATAAGTGGATTAAAGTGTTTGGTTAGATTTTGAGAGGATTTCTTACCATTGAGTTATTTTGAAAAGGTGATTGTATTGATATTATTTTTGATGTTGGATATTATTTTAATTGGGAGATTATAAGGTGTATTTGGCCAATTATTTTTGTATATGTTGATGGATGCTTTCTTCAAGAAGGAGTAATAAGGTGTATGTACGTTTTAATATTTGCATTATACCTTTGAGAGAGTTTATCATCTTATAACTTATTTGAGCTTGGCAAAGAAGTGTTTGTGGTTGTGGTAGATTTTTGAGGTTTCTTCATCATCAAGAAAAAGGTATGGGTACATTCTTCCATAGTTGAGTTGATTGGTTGATTTTTTTGAAAACAAGTTTGGAGTGAAAAATACTTAATTAGGTTTCCTTATTGAGTGTGTTGAGTTAATTCTTCAAGGTTTTTTGGAATAAAGAGTTGTTGTTAAAACCTTGTTTGATAAGCATTATTGTTGAAGCCATTGGTTAAGTGAAGAACCTAAACTAGGGTTTGAAAAAAACATGAGTATCATTGTTATGTGAGATTGTTTGATAAGCATTGTTTTTGAAGCCATTGGTTAAGTGAAGAACTTTATCTAGTGTTTGAAAAGAACATGAGTATCATTGTTTTGTGAGATTGGTTGATAAGAAATATTGGAAAATTTTTGAGTGAGTGTTCATATGCTTGGACTAGGGTTTGTAAGCAAGGATTGTTTCATTGAGTGATTGGTTGAGTAGAGTTGGGTGAGCCTAGTCAAGTGGATGTGTGAAGTGATTGTTCAAGTTCTATAAAACAAACTATTCTATATTCTGAATTGATTTGAGAAAGTGATTGAGCATTGAGGTGAATTTGAAGCATATTGAGTCTCTAAAAATTCTCTGTATGTTTCTAAAAGAGTGATTGAAAGTGATTGAGCATTATTATGAGTATAGAGCATATTGAGTCTCTAAAAATTCTCTTTATGTTTCTATGATATTGGATAAGTTCTAGTGTAGACTTGTTGAGAATATTTGAGGTAAGTCTTTGAGAAGACTTATGGACAAATTTGGGTAAGCTTTTGTGAAAGCTTACAAAAAAAAATTGAGAGTAGATTTGAATAAGTTCTTGTGAGAACTTATTGAGAATATTTGGACAAGTTCTAGAGAGGACTTGTGGATATATTATTGTGAGATTTTATGGAAGCTTGAAAGGAAGATTTGAGATAAGTCTTTGAGAAGACTTGAGAGTAGAATTGATTGATTTGTTCAAACCTTGAGTTAAGGTTTGGGGTAGATCAAGAAGATTTTATTTGAGATTGAGTCAAGATTTGAGTTAAGTCTTGAGGATGAAGATTGATGATAGAATTGTGCTAGACCAAAGGACTATTTTTAGTATAGATTCAAGGACAAAGTTTGGTGCATATTTGAGGATAGATTTATGCCAAACCAAATATAGAGACAAAGCATATTTGTGCTAGACCGAAGGACTATGTATAGTACAGATTTGAGACAAAAATTTGGAGGTGATAGAGTATAAAGGATGACAGTCTCCAGTGGATAGAGATCCATTAATCTAGGGTAGTGAGAACAGGTGTCTTTAGTGGATATATATCCATTAGCTAGAGAAGTGGGGGCAACAGTTCTTCTAGAAGACCACTATCTAGAACAAGAGGAAAAATGAGTTCTCTTATGGATAGAGATCCATGAACTTGATTAAAGGGATTGGTATCTCCTTTGGACAGAGGTCCATAAAAATTATAATTGGAAAAGGATTCCCAAAATATTAATTGAGAAAGTTTTTAGTAAAATATTTTCTTCGTGGAGTAGTCCACATTGGGTGAACCACATAAATTTGGTGTCTCTATTGTGTGTGGTGATTTGTGCATTGCTTTAATTACTACTATTTATATTGCTATCTATACATTGCATAATATTTATTAGGAAAAAAAGTAAAAAGTGGTCTTATACTGTTCACCCTCCCTCTTAGTATAAGCTTGTGTTCTTCAATTGGTATCAGAGCGGGTTCCTTCGAAATATTTTAACAACTTGAAGAAAAAACCTATAAGAAAAAAATGGATTCTAAGAATGGATCATCAAATAATTCAGTACCTAATGGCACTTAGCAATGAAATTTGGGAAGCGGTTGAAAATGGATACATACCACCATTTGATCCACCTATATATAAGGAAGGTAAGCTTCTACAACATTACAATTCAAAAGCAATGAATGCAATTTTGAGAGGTTTGCATAGAACAAAGTCCATAAAAGTTATGCATTATCAAGATGCAAAAGGAATGTGGGATAAGTTGAAAAGTATATATGAAGGATATAAAGGTGTCAAGAAAGCAAAGATACAAAATATCAAAGGACAACTTGAAGAGTTAATAATAAAGGATAAGGCAAGTATTAGTACTTATCTAATTTGAGTTGATGGTTTGTTAATGCTATGTAAGGACTTGGACTTAATGTTGAAGAATTGGATGTTTGTGATACGATCTTAAGATCTCTTCCAAAATATTTAGTGAAAACATTTTTGCTATAGAAGAATTAAAGGATGATGATTCTTTGACAAGAGATATGTTTCTTGGTATTCTTATAGATTTTGAGTTAAGAAAAAAATAACCTGATCTCTAGAAGGAAGTAGCCTTAAAATAAATCAAGAATACAAAGGGTAAAAAGTCAGAATCAAGAAATGAGTCATCAAATGATGAAGAAGAAAATTATGGTAGAAGGAATAAGGATTCAAGAATATTTAAAGATACAAAATATATTAAATGTTTCAATTGTGGAAAGTATTATCACTATGCAACTGATTGTCAAGAAACTAAAATAATAATGATGAAGAAAAATAGGATCACAAAAATAGGGAATCAGAAAGATACAAGCACAAAAATAAAAGCAGGTATGGATAAAGCAGACAAGAAAATAAGTTCTTTCAAAGGCAAAAGAGGATCTACTATGCAGATAAGGCAAGTAAGTAGTCAAGTGATAGTGATGATAGTTTCTTAGAAAATTATAAATATGAAGTCCTATTTATGATTGAAGAAAAAGAGGTCAAGAAAATGTCACCAATAATTCTCAAGTGTTTTAGATATGGTAACTCTGGACATCTTGAAGATAGTTGTACAAGGAATGGTTATAGTTTTAATGATGATGAATATGAGGATACACTTTAAGGACCGAAAGAGAATATTCTAATGGTACTAGAAGAAGAAGAAGGTAATCCTACAGGAGACAAGTCAAAAGAAAATAAATATGTAGAAAAAGGCAAACAAATAGAGGAAGAATCAGATAAAGAAGGATATGATCTCAAGGGAGAACTTATTTATGCTCTTGAAACAATAAATAAGGTAAGAAAACAAAACTCTAAACTTAAGTTTTAGTTTCAAGAATGTGATGAAGAGATAAGAATGCTTATAGAGGATCTAGACAAATCAAAGGCTAAGACAAATAAGTTTAAGGATAAGTTAGAAGCAAAGGATGTGAAAGGTTAGAACAAGAAGTATCCCTACTAAGGGAATATTTAGAAAAGTCCAATAGTAAGATTAAAAATTTTGGATAGAACTCAAATATTATGGATAGGATGATCAAGGTACAAAGAAGGTCAATAAACAAAACAGGTCTTGTTTTTGAATAGACTCAAAAGAAATAAGAAGAGAAGTCAACCTCAAGTTCAGAAGGAGAAGAAACTTCAGAAGAAGACATTGTGAGAGAAAGTGAGACATATGAGGATGATTTGGATAATAGAAAGTTCATCAAGGATAGGAACAATGCACAAAGAAGACACATATGGAACAACAATCAGAATAGGTTAAAAGAGACTAAGAGACCAATGAGGTAAAGATAAGGAAAATTTAATGGAAGATGTTTTTCATGTCACAGGTTTGGGAACATGGCTTCATAGTGCAGAACACATGAAATACAAGAAATGGGAATTTCATAAACAAGTAGCTTTTCCATGGGTATTGCTACTCATGTAATCAATTTGGTCATAAGGTAATGAATTGTAGGGTTCATGATAGAAAAGGATATGGCTTCACTAGGAGAAATCCTAATAACTTTGTACCTCCAAGGAATAATAACGTTAAGTGTTATAAGTGCAATAATGATGGACACACAACAAAGTGGTGTAGAGTAGACATTCTAGAATCAAGTATGAATAGGAACAAGAACAGGAACAAAAAAAGGGATATGGATATGAATAGGAACAGGAAGAGGAACATGGATATAAACATGAACAAGAATAGGAACAAGAATATGGACATGGAAAGGAATAGTTAAAGTAATCAAAAGGATCATATAGGAAGAAAATAAGACAAAGGTAAAGACCAGTGCTCTATAAAAGTGGAGCATTGAGGTGAATGTGAAGCATATTGAGTCTCTAACAATTATTTGTATGTTTTTGAAAGAGTGATTGAAAGTGATTGAGCATTGTGATGAGTATATAGCATATTGAGTCTCTAAAAATTCTCTTTATGTTTATATGATATTGGACAAGTTCTAGTCTAGACTTTTTGAGCAGATTTGAGGTAAGTCTTTGAGAAGACTTATGGACAGATTTGGGTAAGCTTTTGTGGAATCTTACAATACATATTGAGAGTATATTTGGATAAGTTATTATGAGGACTTATTGAGAAGATTTGGACAAGTTATAGAGAGGACTTATGGACATATTAGTGTGATATTTTATGGAATATTGCAAGGTATATTTGAGACAAGTCTTTGAGAAGACTTGAGAGAAAAATTGATTGATTTTTTCAAACCTTGAGTTAAGGTTTGGGGAAGATCCAATAGAGTTGATTTGATATTGATTCAAGCTTTGAGTTAAGGCTTGAGGATGGATATTTAGGATAGATTTGTGCTAAATCGAAGTACTATGGTTAGTATAGATTCCAGGATAGATTTTAGAGAAGATTTGAGGACAGGTTTGTGCCAGACCAAAGATAGATACTGAGAAAATTATGCTAGACCGAAGGACTATGTTTAGTACATATTTGATATAGAGCTTTAGAGATGATAAAATATAGAGGATGATAGTCTCCAGTGTATAGAGATCTATTAATCCAAGGCAATGAGGATAGATGTCTTCATTGGATAGAGATCCATTAGCTAGAGCAGTGGGGGCAAAAATTCTTCTAGAAGATCACCAGCCAGAGCAAGAGGAGAAAGGAGTTCTCCTGTGGATAGAGATACACAAAATTTATTAAGGGTATTGGTGTCTCCTTTGGATAGAGGTCCATAAACATTGTAATTGGGAAATGATTCCCAAGCGATTGATTGAGAAATTTTTTAGTAAAATATTTTCTCCATGGAGTAGCCCATCATGTGATGCTTTACTACTGTATGAGATGTATGCAATGCTTATGTTTGCTTTATGATGTTATGATGGATTCATAACATGGATGCATGTATTGGTCCTATGATGTGATTTGATGATATTGATATTTGTAAATGCACAATAAAATAAAAATTGGATGATTTTTTTAATTTGTATGATGTATTATGAGTACTAGTTGACACATTAGGTGCCAGAACCATTGATTATAAAAAATTTATCTCATTGTTTTCATGTTATTATGACATTATGTAATGGCTTGTATAAATGTAAACTGACAAACATGTATTGGCCTAATGTGAAATGAAATGAATAAATAATATTTATGATATGTTTAGGATTTTTAGGAGATTCAAACACTCTAGTTACCTAATCAAAAGTTGTATAGTAACATGCAAGACTTTTTAACAAAGTATAGATTTTCTAAGATAACAAAGATATGCAATATCCATGTGTGTGCATGTGAGTTCATTACTATGATAGCGCATAAAGTTACCCTAGTTCCAAACAAGATTTATGTAGCCAATCTATACTAGAGATCACCCTATGAGTCTCATTATCCTGAGTTTTTAACTTAGTTGGATTAGACCACTAAGCAATATAGGCTACCAAATGCTAGCTCATACACATGCAAATATTGGTTTGTACAAAAGCAAGTTGTTTATGTGGCAGACATATCATCATACATAAGGATACCACCATTTCTAGGTGAGCTTGATGCCACCCAACATGTAATGAGGATCACCTTATAGTTCTCTAATACTGAGAATTCTAGGGATTCAAGTTCAATAATCCCTTATTTTATTTTAAATTTGATTTTTTCAAGGGATTTGCTCATTTTTGTGATGGTGAGCAATGTATTTTGGTAGTGGTAAGAACCACCGTTTATTTTAATTTTTGCTAATGGCGAAAACCACTATTTCTTTTGAATATTGCTAAGTGATAACAATCACTATTTATTTTTTGCTTTTGAATACTTACATCCATTTGGTGTGAAGCAAGGGATTTTGATTTGAGGTAAGGAGGAACTTGTCATTTTGTCAATTATCAACATCTTTGAACCATTCACACATAGGGATGAGCAAGATAAACTTTTTCACTTAAAGTAACCTAGATTGCTTTGTAGATTTCATCTTTCCTTGTGCTAAACCTAGATTTATTAATGTAAAAATGTGTTGGGATTTTGACATAGACAAGGTATAATCTAAATAGGATTCTACCTTCTAAAAATCATGATAGTTTTCTATAAAGTCCAAAAATAAAACTAGAGACGACTGAGTGACTGAAAATCCTAAAGATGCCTTATGAAAAATGGCTAAGTGAATGGAAAGAGATACACAATATGGAATATATATGTAAATGGTAACACTAGAGTAGCAATATCTTCAAGGTGCTCTTGGGCCATTCCCTTAGTGCCATTGTATTTTGTTAGGGTCTTCAGGGCACTTTTGGGAATCTCATGCCAACTTTGGAGATTCAGAGGGCCAAGATCATCCCAGCTGGGATAGCATACCTTTGCCATTATAGCAGTGGTTTGCTGAGATCATGGTCCTTACCACTAAATTGGTATCGCTAGGTGAACATTCTTTTCTCCACTTGTGAGGTAAAGGCTGCTCACAAAATCTTGATTCCTCTTAGGTATATTGATAACTGTCAAATACAAATATCTAGTTTCTCTATTGAGCTGAAGATCCAAATTTCTTTATCCAACAATTATTTTGATAGATATCTAGTGTATAGAATTTGTGCTAGACATGTATGCTCAAATTCTAATGATGTACAATGCAATGATGATGATGCCTAATGTAATTGATGTTATAATACAATAAAATGAAATGCAATGCAATGCAATATAATATAATATTTTTGTGTTTTTAATATTTTAATAATATTTTTGGATTTTTAATATATATATGTATATACAATTTTGATCGATGGGCTTAATGAATCCTATTAAGGATTTTGGGGTGACCACATGTCTTATAGATGCCTTTAAGCCATTTTAGGTTGAACAAATATCTTATAGATGCATTTGGGGTATTTTAGGTTGACCAAAGGGCTTATAGACACCTTTGGGGCATTTTAGGTTGACCAAAGGGCTTATAGACACCTTTGGGGAATTTTAGGTTGACCAAAGGGCTTATAGATACCTTTGGGGTATTTTAGGTTAACCTATATGGTGGTAGACAACCTAGGGATATTTTGGGATGACCTAGATGGTTGTAGACCACCTAGGGGTATTTTGGGTTGAACTATATGTTCATAGGCCACCTAGGGGTGTTTTGGGTTGACCTAGATGGTCATAGACTACCTAGGAGCATTTTAGGTTGATATAGACAGTCGTAGACTACCTAGGAGTGTTTTAGGTTGACATAGATAGTCATAGACTAACTAGGATATTTTTGGGTAAACCTAGATAGTCGTAGACTACTTAGGGGAATTTTGGACTGACCTAGATAGTGGCAGACTACCTAGGAGTATTTTTAGTTGACCTAGATAGTTGTAGACTACCTAGGAGCATTTTATTTTGATCTAGACAATCAAAGACTTCCTAGGGGCATTTTAGGGCATGTAATCCTTGTCTATGGGTTATTACTAGACTTGCTAGGGTGGTTGCGGTGGATTATGAGCTTGCTCTTCAAGTGGTAAAAGCTATCAACAAAAAGGATGCTACAATGGGAACATACAAAGATAGAAATCTTATTCATCATACAAAGGGATGACCTACTCATATTCTTCATCTAAGCTTAGATAATATATGGGATCTATGTTATAGTCTAACTTATCATATGTTGTCCATTCATTAGGAGGACCTTGATCATATTTCTCACTGTCAGATTGATGGATGTGTGAAATCTATCCCACTTTGTGAGGTTGAGCAACATCACTGGGTAACCCTTGATCTACCATGTTTATGGAAAAATAATCTTCCAATGAGTGGACATGATGTGGATTGGCATAGGGATCATGCACAAGATCATCCCTATAATTTAGAATTAGGCATTATAAACCCTATGTGAGTACATCTAAAGGTACTAGCTTATTGTGTCCCAATCTAGATTTATCATATAATAACTGATACTATGGTTGACATGGAACATGAGTACCCTGCTCATACAATCCTAGACCAAAACCATACCAATTATATTGATGTAGATATCGCATGGTGTAGTCAGGATTTGACATGTAGTTTATATCCTTAGAGAAGGGTTCATCATCATCTTCTTGCTGAGGAACTGATAATGTTTCATACTCGATACCCCCATATATAAAATTCACTTGATTGGGAGGTATACCAAGAGGCATAATTCTACCTATGGGTAGACAAGGTCATCTCATATCTTAGCCTCTGTTTCAACAACCTCTCCAACTCGGGTAGAAGCATGTCTACGCAGTTGGAGATTACTACATTGGAGATCTCCTAGATTGGGATGATCCCCAACCTCCTAACCTCCCCCTAATCCTATATAAACTTGGGATTTTCCCAGTTTATCCCCCTAGCTGATCATTTCCCTACAACTCTAGCTTTTTTTTGTATTAGAATATCCTCGCCCCCATCATTTCCATTTGCATTTTTAGGTTTTATTGTAGGATTTTACTGTGTTTTAGCCAAAGGAAGCTCGAATCGTCGAAGGTGATCCAACACGATTTCAAATGATCCTATCAATATCGGTGATGATCTCGTATGATTACAGATGATTTGTACTACAGTTCAGATTAGGGGCAACTAGAGCCCTGAGTTTGCATTTTCTACCTTTCTTTCTTATTTAATTGTGCATTAGATCGATTTATTTATGTTTTGCATCTTGGAGTTCACCTCATTTAGCATATTTGCATGATAAAATATAAAATAAGTTATTAAAATAGTGCATCCTATTTGATTTTCTATTTAGATTTATTATTTAAGCATCTATATTGTTATTTCTATCATTTTGCATCATTCTTGCAATTGCATTTTTGTTTTTTGGTGTCTGTTTCCATGATTACAGGTTTTTGACGAATTTGTCTGACAAATTCGTCAGGTTTTCAATGATCTTGTCTGATCTCAGATGATCACCTATGATTTGGGATGATTTTGTGCAATTATAGATGATCCTATCATATCCGGGATGATCTGGACTCCTACAAACTTTAGAATCTTCATCAGACAGCAGGAATTAGGTGTATTCATCTCCATTTCACATAGTCTTTGTATTTAGGATTCATTCATGTTTTTCGTCTTCATATAAACCCAAAATTTCATATAGAATAACTTAGATTCATTTTGGCCAACCTAGGAATCTAAATGATGGAACATAAAATGAACACATCAAACCCATTCTCAACCTAGGCATGGAAACTGCCACTTAAAGTTTCCTAGTGAACCCCACCATCTATCAAAAATTCACCCTTATCCTCCTCCATCAAAAGGCATGACCTTCAAAGGGCCTCTCCATCCGAGGTATTGTCCCATCCTTCTCGCATCCCCATTCTGGGCATGAATCCTTTAGCCTGAAGGTAAGGGTGCAAACAATTTGGGCGATACATTTTTGGTGAACCCGACATGAAAGTAAAACACCTTTTGAAAACAATCCAAAAAAAAAACACATTATTAAGAACATCTAGAATCATTAGAAAATTGTTAAATTTACATATCATATTTAGATGGTAGATTATAATAGAATACGAGCTATCACCATAAATATTGAAAATCAATTATAGAGATTACTTTTGTGCTTAGAGTACCTTAGAAAAATAGAGTCCAACATTTATGGGATGAACTTGATAGGAGATTGGGTATTATTGAATCTAGATCTGTAGAACTTAGGCAAATTAAGAGGTTTGTCCTAGATAGAATCCTGGATCCTGATCAGGTGACTTTGTACCATGAACTTCAGAGAGCTTGCCATAAGTGGTTAGTAGATAAAAGAGCACTTGTGTCTTCAAAATTGTACACCTTTAAGGAATACCTTGAGAATGCAGTTGTAGTACATAAATTTCTATCTCATATAGAGGATAAAGAAGTCATTCTTAAGGATAGAAAAATATGGAATAGAGTTCCTAGAGTTGTGTTGTATCGAGAGTATTTCCATGAACTTTATTTTTATAAGTTAGAGTCTGAAGTAGATCATATTACCATAGCACACTTTGTCAAGTTCTTGAAAAACCACTTCCAATTTGAAGAGGAGCATTTCATGACTCCTGATGAACTTGATCCTATCAACGATATCCATAAACTATTTATAGAAAACTAAGTCATTATTTTTACTATTTCTTCCAACTAGCATGCTGTTTGTTATTTTTATACTTGTGAAATAATAATGCAAAACAAAAAAAAAAAAGAAAAAACAAAACATTTCCTTTTTAAGTATTATAGTAGGTATATAGTTAAAATATATACCTCTCAACCCTACCATATATATATATATATATATATATATATATATATATATATATATATATATATATATATATATATATATATATATATATATATATATATATATATATATATATATATATAAGTATATATATTTGCTAAAACCTAAGTGTAGCACAATGCCTAGACTTAGGAATGGAAAAAAAACTGAAGAAGATGAATATTGGTTAGGAAGACCATTAATTGACCAAAATGTCCCTCTTGAGGAATAAGTTCAGGAAGAAGAAATCCTAGACCAGCAAGAAGAAGAGCTTGTTGTAACAAATGAACAAGAAGAAACTAATAGAGAGGAAGGATCCTCATCCCCTAAAATGTCTCCGGGAGGAGCTCTCACTTTTGAAAACATGGAATAATTTTGGAAGTTCATTAACACAAATATTAGTGTTTTTAATAGAGCAGTCCATATGGACAAGGATCAAATTAGTGACACTCAAGAAACTCTAGAAGATGTATTTCACACACGCACTAATCCCTTGTCCTTTATTGAACAAGAGAGTGATCAAGCTGGACCATCCAATTTGGATATAGTAGCTATGATCTAGAACATGCAACAACAATAGGTTAACCAACCACCTAAAGTGCCTGTTAACAAGCCTAGGGTCATTCCCACACAAAATAAACCATCATTTACTGCTCTATTTTGCCAAACTATTGAGCAACATACCTCAAATCAACACAAACCCAAAACAAAACCAAACACCAATTACCAACAATCCAGGATACAACATAATACTATTACAAATCCCCTTCATAATACTCTTCCTACCAACACTTTGCATAATAGCAATATAGCATCTAATCCTTATGCCACACCATCATACACTCATAAATCCCATACCTATGTCCCACCGAACCAATATGGTGGAAAAACTAGTAATATTGAAACCATGCTAAAACAATTAGTTTCCTGCATGGACAAGATAGATCCCTATCGTCCCTCGTACAATTATCGAGAGATGTGTAGTCAACCTTTAGATCCTATAGTTGTAGCACAGTTGTATCCTAAACATTTTCCTATGCCTATCCTACCCATATATAAAGGAACGAAAGATCCCATAGAGCATCTTCGTATGTTTAGGATAGCATGTCATGATATATCACATGATGACTTGTTATTACTAAAAATATTCCCGAAGAGCTTGGGAGGAATGGCATTAGAGTGGTATTATCAATTACCCACTAATTCTTTGAGGAATTTTGAAGAAGCTGCTGATTCTTTTGTTCATCAATTTAGTGCCTACATCGAAATACATATGACCATTAAATATTTGTATAACTTAAAATATGACAAAGATGAATGCTTTTCTGATTTCCTAGCTTGGTGGAGACAATTGATAGGAAAATTGCACTTTGTGTTACCTTATAGGGAGATGTTGGACATATTTATTAATAATTTGCAAGAGCAACTATCTTACGAATTATCAACTACTACCTTGACCACCTTCGATCAGGCTATAGACTTAGCCCGAAGAGTGGAAGATGCTCTCATTAGGAGAGGCTAGATTAAAAAGAAAGACAATGAGAAAACATCCAAAAATCAATATAAGAATAAACAAGTTGTGGGTGATGGAGTCACTGATAGCAAAAATATTGCTAATGTTAATGCTACAAAGACAACAGAGAAGTTTGTATTGAAACCTCCTGATAGACCTCCTTGAGAATTTACTAGGTTAAATCAACCTTTATCAACTATTCTACCACAATTATTAGAATGAGGTTTGATTCAATTACCAAATATCCTGTAACCTGATCCAACTATACCTGATCCAACTATACTCGGATACATAGCATATTTACATTGTGACTTCCATAGAGGACCTGGACACACTACCAAATCTTGCAAAATATTAAAACATAAAATACAGGACTTGATTGATAACAATGATATGGAGGTACAAGCCTTTCAACCTAAGAAAAATCCTCCTAATAATGCTCAACAGAACACCATACAAAACCAGAATCAAAACGCCAATCAATCATTAGACATATTTCAACATCCCTTACCAAAACATGGTAAGGAGGTGGATAATAAAATTGAACATCATAATGTTCCTCCTTATTGATATGTAGGAATTATTAGTGGGCATTTACCTGTTCATGAGCTAGAAATATTTGACACAACTTTATCCATGGTTACAACCAGACCTCTATATAATATTCAGATACCTCATCTTAGTGATACAGAATATGAGAATGAGAGTGATATGGAAATCACATCAAATCAATCGAATAGTTCTAAAGATGAATCGAATACTATTCACCCTATCACAAGTCATATGGTTCCAAAAGAACCATTTCCAAGAAGAGTCACTACTAGACCATCATCTCACCAATTACTTTCTAATGAGTTAGCTATAAACACTAGACCAAGACCCATTCATCATTCGTAGAATAATATTGTGGGTACCATCGGAGTTGTTACTAGACAACAGGCTCAAAATTCTCAACAAGATCAAATTCAGAATGGTGGATCAACTCCATTTGTTTTTAAGGTTCCTAATAAAGGGAATCATGCACCTAATGTTCAACCTAAACCTCCTTATAATATTAATGAACAATTATCAAATATTACAGCTAGAATTTCCCTTTTGGACCTCTTAAGATCTTCTCCTACACATAGAGATGAATTAATACTCACATTAAGCCAGATGATGGTACCACAAGACATTCAACCCGAAGCCATGGCCAATACTATAATAACTTGTGAAGTTGATTGTATTGACTTCTGAGATAGATACATACCTCAACATAGTTTACATAAAGATAACCCCTTGTATATTACTACTTTAATTGAAGATGTAGCAGTCAAATGAGTTTTGATTGATAATGGTTCATCTTTAAATATTTGCACTTTTGACTTATACCAAATTTTGTAATGAAAATGAAAAGAAATATGATATATTATTATGATTTTTGATACGAAAGACAAAAAACATGTGGTGTTTTTTCTTTTCCTTTGCTGGTTGTGTGTGGTCGCTTGGTTTTGTTTTTTTTTTTTTTTTTTTTTTTCCTCTTTTCTTTTTTCTTTTGTGTTCTCCCCGGTGCGCCCCGTGGTGTTTTTTTTCCCCCTTTTTTTTCTTAGTTTTTATTTTTTTTTTTTGATTTTTTTTTTTTTTTTTTTTTTGGCCCCACCCCCTTTTGTGTGTTTTTTTTTGTGTTCCTTTTTTGGTTTTTTTTTTCCTTTCCCCTTTTCTCCCCCCTTCTTATTTTCTTTTTTCTTTTTAATTTTTTGAAATCCCCCCCAAAAAGTCCTCTTCTTAGTCTCCATCGGTGCCATATATGTAGCACCCTAAATTTGGTGCAGTTAAACCATCAGTAAAAAGATCAAAAATTTGAATTTTAACCCTGAAACCGCCCGTTAGCCGCTCACCTCATTTTTCATGCCATTTTTAGAATGTATTTTGACTGTTGGATGATATCATCGTTGATATGACGATATCATACCAGATCAAACGAATTCATCTGGGACAGAATGTCCAAACAATTTCATCCCAAAACCTAATTTTTATAATTGGCTTCTATTTCAACAACCTCTCCAACTCAGAAAGAAGTGTGTCTTGGATATTCCTACGTTGGAGATCTCTTAGATTGGGATGATCCCCAACCTCCTAACTACCCCCTAATCCTATATAAACTTGGGATTTTCCTAGTTTATACCCCTGGCTGATCATTTCCCTGCAACTCTAGTTTTTGCTACATCAGAACATCCTCGCACCCATCATTTGCATTTGTATTTTTAGATTTCATTACAAGTTTTTACTGTGTTTTAGTCAGAGGAATCTCGGATCGTCTCAGGCGATCCAATACGATTTTGCATGATCCTGATGAGATTGGCGATGATCTCGTACGATTGTAGACAATTTCAACTGTAGTTCAGATTGGGGGCAACCAGAGCCCTAAGTTTGTGTTTTCTACCTTTTTTTCTTATTTAATTATGCATTAGATCGATTTATTTTTGTTCTGCATCTTGGAGTTCACCTCATTTAGCATATTTGCATGATAAACTTTAAAATAAGTTATTAAAGTAGTGCATCCCATTTTATTTGCTATCTGGATTTATTATTTTAGCATCTATACTGTTCTTTCTATTAATTTGCATCATTCTTGCAATTGCATTTTTGGATTTTGGTGTCTATTTCCATGATTGCAGGTTTCTAACGAATTTGTCTAACGAATTCATCAGGTCATCGATGATCTTGTCTGATCTCAGATGATCACCTATGATTTGGGATGATTCTGTACAATTATAGATGATCCTACCATATTCAGGATGATCTAGACTCCTACAAGCTTCAGAATATTCATCAGACATTAGGAATCAGGTGCACTCTTCTCCACTTTAGATATTCTCTATATTTAGGATTTATTTATGTTTATTGTTTTCACATAAGCCAAAATTTCATATAGAATAGCTTAGATTCATTTTGGCCAACCTAGGAATATGAATGATTGAATATAAAATGAACACATCAAACCCATTCTCAACCTAGGTGTGGAAACTACCACTTAAAGTTTCCTGGTGGACCCCACCATTCGTCAAAAATTCACGCTTATAAGCATTGATCCTTTAACCTGAAGGTAAGGGTGCAAAAAATTTGGATGATACATTTTTGGTGAACCCGACGTGAAACTAAAACACCTTTTGAAAATAATCCAAAAAAAAAACACATTATTAAGAACTTGTAGAATCATGAGAAACTATTAAATCTACATATCATATTTATATGGTAGATTATAATAGAAGATGAGCTGTCACCATAAATGTTGAAAATCAATTAACAAACATAGATATTACTTATGTACTTAGAGTACCTCAAACAAATAGAGTCCAACCTTTTTGGGATGAACTTGATAGGAGATTGGGTATTATTGAATCTAGATCTACATAACTTAGGCAAATTAAGAGGTTTGTCCTATATATAATCCTGGATCCCGATCAGATGACCTTGTACCATAAACTTCAGAGAGATTGCCATAGGTGGTTAGCAGATAAAAGAGCACTTGTGTCTTCAAAATTTTACATCTTTGAGGAATACCTTGAGAATGTAGTTGTAGTACATAAGTTTCTATCTCGTATAGAGGATCAAGAAGTCATTCTTATGGATAGAAAAATATGGAATAGAGTTCCTAGAGCTATGTTGTATCGAGAGTATTGCCATGAAATTTATTTTTACAAGTCAGAGTTTGAAGTAGATCATATTACCATAGCACACTTTGTCAAGTTCTTGAAAAACCACTTCCAATTTGAAGAGGAGCATTTCATGACTCCTGATGAACTTGATCCTATCAATGATATCCATAAACTATTTATAGAAAACTAAGTCATTCTTTTTACTATTGTTATTTCTTACAACTAGCATGTTGTTTGTTATTTTTATACTTGTGAAATAATAATACAAAACAAAAAAACAAAAAAATTTCCATTTTAAGTATTATAGTAGGTATATAGTTAAAATATATACCTCTCAACCCTCTCGCATATATATATATATATATATATATATATATATATATATTTTCTAAAATATAAGTGTAGCACAATGCCTAGACTTAGGAATGGAAAACAAACCAAAGAATTAGGAAGACCATTAATTGACCAAAATTTCCCTCCTAAGGACCAAGTTCAGGAAGAAGAAATTCTAGACCAACAAAAATAAGAGCTTGTTGTAGCAAATGAAAAAGAAGAAATTAATAAAGAGGAAGGATCCTCATCACCTAAAATGTATCCGAGAGGAGCTATCCCTTTAAAAAACATGGAACAATTTTAGAAGTTCATTAACACAAATATCGGTGTTTTTAATAGAGTGGTCCATATGGACAAGGATCGAATTAGTGACACTCAAGCAACTCTAGAAGACATATTTCACACACGCACTAATCCCTTGTCCTTTATTGAACAAGAGAGTGATCAAGATGGACCATCCAATTTGGATAAGCTACGATCCGAAACATGCAACAACAATAGGTTACCCAACCACCTAAAGTGCCTATTAACAAGCCTAGGGTCATTCCCGCACAAAATAAACCATCATTTACTGCTCTATTTTGCCAAACTATTGAGCAACATACCTCAAATCAATAAAAACCCAAAACAAAACCAAACATCAATTATCAACAATCTGGGATACAACATAATACTATTACAAATCCCCTTCATAATACTCTTCCTACCAATACTTTACATAATAGCAATATAGCATCTAATCCTTATGTCACACCATCATACACTCATAAATCCCATACCTATGTCCCACCAAACCAATATGGTGGACAAACTAGTAATATTGAAACCATGGTGAAATAGTTAGTTTCTCGTATGGACCATATAGATCCCTACCGTCCCTCGTACAATTATCGAGAGATTTGTAGTCAGCCTTTAGATCCTATAGTTGTAGCACAACCATATCCTAAACATTTTCCTATGCCTGTCCTACCCATATATAAAGGAACGAAAGATCCCATAGTACATCTTCGTATGTTTAGGATAGCATGTCATGATATATCACATGATGACTTGTTATTACTAAAAATATTCGCAAAGAGCTTGGGAGGAATGACATTAGAGTGGTATTATCAATTACCCACTAATTCTTTGAGGAATTTCGAAGAAACTTTTGAGTCTTTTGTTCATCAATTTAGTGCCTATATCGAAATACATGTGACCATTAAATATTTGAATAACTTAAAATAAGATAAATATGAATGCTTTTTTGATTTCCTAGCTAGGTGGAGACAATTGATAGGAAAATTGCACTTTGTGTTGCCTTACAGGGAGATGTTGGACATCTTTATTAATAATTTGCAAGAGCAACTATCTTACAAATTATCAACTACTACCTTGACCACCTTCGATCAGGCTATAGACTTAGCCCGAAGAGTGGAAGATGCTCTCATTAGGAGAGGTCAGCTTAAAAATAAATATGATGAGAAAACATCCAGAAATCAATATAAGAATAAACAAGTTATGGGTGATGGAGTCACTGATAGCAGAAATATTGCTAATGTTAATGTTGCAAAGATAGCGGAGAAGTTTGTATTGAAACCTCCTAATAGACCTCCTCGAGAATTTACTAGGTTAAATAAACCTTTATCAACTATTCTACCACAATTATTAGAATGAGGCTTGATTCAATTACCAAATATCCAGGAACCTGATCCAACTATACCCGGATACAGAGCAGATTTACATTGTGACTTCCATAGAGGACCTGGACACACTACCAACTCTTGTAAAAGATTAAAACATAAAATACATGACTTGATTGATAACAATGATATGGAGGTTTAAGCATTTTAACTTAAGCAAAATCCTCCTAATAACACTAAAAATAACATCACACAAAACTAGAATCAGAACATCAATCAATCATTGGACATATTTCAACATCCTTTACCAAAACATGGTAAGGAGGTGGCTAATTAAATTGAACATCATAATGTTCCTCCTCCTACCCGATATGTAGGAACTATTAGTGGGCATTTACTTGTTCATTATCTGGAAACCTTTGACACAACTCTATCCGTGGTTACAACCAGCCTCTATATAATATGCAGATATCTGATCTTAGTGATACAGAATATGATACTGAGAGTGATATGGAAATCACATCAAATCAATTGAATAGCTCTAAAAATGAATCAAATCCTTTTCACCCTATCACAAGACATATGGTTCCAGAAGAACCATTTCCAAGAAGAGTCACTACTAGACCATTGTCCCACCAATTACTTTCTAATGAGTTAGCTATAAATGCTAGACCAAGACCCATTCATCATCCATAGAATAATATTGTGGGTACCATCGGAGCTGTTACTAGACAATAGGCTCAAAATTATCAACAAGATAAAATTTAGAATGGTGGATCAAATCCATTTATTTTGAAGGTTCCTAATAAAGGGAATCATGCGCCTAATGTTCAACCTAAACATCCTTATAATATTAATGAAAAATTATCAAATATTACAGCTAGAATTTCCCTTTTGGACCTCTTAAGATCTTCTCCCACACATAGAGATGAATTAATGCTCACATTAAGCTAGATGATGGTACCACAAGACATTCAACCCGAAGCCATGGCCAATACTATAATAACTCGTGAAGTTGATTGTATTGACTTCCGAGATAGAGACATACCACAACATAGTTTACATAAAGATAACCCCTTGTATATTACTGCTTTAATTAGAGATGTAGCAGTCAAACGAGTTTTGATTGATAATGGTTCATATTTAAATATTTGCACTTTTGACTTTTACCAAATATTTGGTTTTAGGAGCGAGGAAATGAAAAGAACTGATATGATTATAAAATATTTCAATGACGAAACACAAGAAACGTGTGGATTTATTACCATTCCATTGTAGGTTGGTCCAAGAACCTTGGATACGACTGTGTTTATTGTACATTGCCCTGCATCATACAATATACTCTTGGGTCGCCCTTAGATCAATGCAATGTGTGATATTCCCTCTACTTTACATCAATGTGTTAAATTCAAATTTAAGAATCAGTTGGTTACCATTCATGGTGATCTAAGACCTTTTGATATGTGTGCTTTGGTAGAACCCATTAGAGTTTAATTTTTCCTTGCTTTGTCATCCACACATCCTAATTATCATTACCCATCTAAACATGTGAAACTCACACCCACAAAGTCATCTACTTCTTCTCCACCAGATGCACCTTCACATATAGCTCAACCGTCTTTTGAACAAACCGCATTAGGACCTAAGAAAGATCCTAATCCCACAACCCATGTCTCTTGTTATACTCCTATAACTTCCATACCTATAATAGATCTATATATTGACACCTCTACACCGTCTACATCTACCAAAGTTATATTTTCCGCATCAGAAGACATAGGAAATGTTCGTTCAACTTCTTATGCTCTTACTAACGAGCTCTTACTCGATCTATCTAAAATCCTTATATAAGAAAAAATGAATGCTTCTATGCAAGATTCCCTTGTTTTAAATAATTTTCCACCATCTCCTTATACCTTGGGCCTCCCATAGCCTATGGGAAGTATTTACAAAGTCGGGAGCTATACATTTATTAATAAGGGATATGACTGGGGTAGAATACCCAAAAAAATCAAAACTCATTATGATGGATATGCTCGATGTTATTTTACTAATGAGTATACTAAAGCCAAACCTATAATACTTAAATTGGGATATAAAGGGAAAGTTTTGGGACCTTCCCAGAATGGTATGAAAGAACCTTTCGAGGTAAAGCCATGGCCCGCCCGATGTGGTGTGGGCCTATTTTCTAGTAAGGGTCCGCAATTTAAGGATGATGACCATATTATATGTTACCAAGATTATTTAGATGAATGCCATGTTTTGCATTTAACGAATAAGCCATTCACATGTAATATGCTATCTATAGCTTATCCTGAGATGATCGTTGAATCCGACGATGAGTTGGAGGGAGATATCTTCCATGATGTCTCCGTTGAGGAATTATTACATAATGGATTTTATTTTGATGGCTCTATACCTACTATAGCCCAGCTTGAGGCCATGAATCCTCAAGATGAATTATCCAAGCTAACCTTGGAAGAATTATAGGAATTGGGCGTTTCACCCACCCCACCTAATTTTAAGAGAGATCTACACATGGAAGTAGAAAATATCATAAAAATTAATATTGGAACCGAGGATAACCCTCACATAATCAACATCGGATCAAAATTGAGTCAAGAAAAATAGGATAAATACATTGCATTTCTTAAAGAATATGAAGATGTCTTTTCTTGGACATATGAATATATGTCAGGTTTAGACCCTTCTATAGTTATGCATCATCTAGTAGTCCATTCAGATGCTAAACCTGTTAAACAAAAACTTAGAAAAATGCATCCTAAAGTGGCCTTACTGGTCAAAGGAGAGTTAGAAAAACTCCTGAATGTTATTTTTATACAAGCCATTGATTATGCTTGAATGGATGTCGAATGTAGTTCCAGTAACTAAGAAAGAAGCTACTAAGGTTAGGGTTTGTATAGCATTTAGAGATATTAATGTTGCATGCCCTAAAGATGATTTTCCCCTTCCCAACATGGATCAGATCATTGATTTTATTGCTAGGAGTGGAATGATATCCTTAATGGATGGATTTTCTAGTTATAATCAGATCAGGATAGCTCCTAAAAATTAGGCTAAAACAACCTTTATTACCCCTTGGGGGACCTTTTGTTGGAAAGTGATGCCATTCGGTTTAAAGAATGTAGGTACAACCTATCAATGAGCTATGACTTATATCTTTCATGATATGATGCATGATATACTACACGATTATGTAGATGACATTATAGCTCGTTCTACTAAAGAAGATAACCATTTAGATGACTTGAGAAAAGTATTTAATCGGTTAAGGGAATACCTTATCCGATTGAATCCAGCCAAATGTATATTCGGAGTTAATTTCGATAAATTATTGGGGGTTATAGTTTCTTTACATGGCATTGGAATTGACCCTCTCAAGATTGTGGCTATCACTGATATGCCTGCACCTACAAATATATCTGAATTACGGAGTCTACAAGGTAAACTTCAAGCCATCCGTCGCTTCATCGATAAGCTAGAGGATAAAATTGGACCCTTTCTTAAGCTTCTTAAGAAGGATGTCTCTTTCCATTGGGACAATGAATGTCAGGAAGCATTTGAACTCCTCAAACAATATCTTCTTAACCCACCTATACTTTCGCCACCTAGGCTTGATCGCCCATTTATCTTGTATATTTTTGCTTCAGATTTTGCTTTAGGAGCTATGTTAGCTCAATTTGATGATGAGAAGAAAGAGCGTGCTAATTATTACATTAGCAGAACATTAATTATTTATGAAACCCGCTACACAACATTAGAGAATTTATGTCTAGAAGTCGTATTTTCTACATAAAAACTATGTCATTATATGCTCAGTCAAAAAACATACATTATTTCTAAATTCGATCCCTTGTAGTATCTCATGAGAAGACCTTATTTATCTGGTCGCATAGAAAAGTGGGTTCTTGCACTAAGCAAGTTTGAACTCATGTTTATATGACAAAATTTTGTTAAGGGTCAAATCATAGCAGATCAATTAGCTGCTACACCCTTAGCATCCACCCATCCCCTCGTCATTGAGTTTCTTGATGAATGCCTTAAACTAGAGGCAGATCATTTAGAGCAATGGTCCTTATACTTTGACAGAGCTCGATGCATGAGTGGGGCTTGTGCGGGTATTATTTTTATATCTCCATAGAAACACCTCATACCTCTATCCTTTAAATTAATGTTTTCCTATACTAATAACACTGCTAAATATGAGGCTCTAATCCTTGGATTACGAGTTGCCATGGCACTAAAAATTAAAAATCTATTAGTTTTCGATGATTCTCAACTTGTTATAAATGAAATTAATGATGTTTATCAGACTCCAGATGATAAATTATGCCCATATAAAGCATATGTATTACAATTAATATCTTTATTTGATCAAGTTACCCTAGAAGCTATTTCTCGAAGTAGCAATCGTGTGGTTGATGCTATGGCCGCAGCTGCATCTCTTTTACCCTTGGAGTTAGATGATGAATATGCTACCATAATTATTCATTGACTCTAGGAACCCGCTTCAATTAAATCATGCTTGGAACCTTTGGACATTTTTCTAATCAATGAAAATAATCCTAAAATTTGGTACACTGATATCCTCAATTTTTTGCAAAATGGGACCTTCCCTAAAGGTTTTAATAGAAACCACCATCGATTATTGCGTAGAATAGCAAGTCGCTTCGTCATAATTGGAAATACCTTATATAGGAGATCTTTTGAAGGTATCCTACTGAGATGTTTGAATCTAGAAGAATCTAGATCATCTTTGAGTGAAGCCCATGATGGATCTTGGGGGGGACACTTTAGTGGTAACACCATGGCTAAGAAGCTCCTTAGGATAGGATATTTTTGGCTTACCATGGATAATGATGCACATGATTACATGCACCATTGCGACAAGTGCCAGAAATATGTTGACCTTGTCCATGCACCTGCATAAAAACTATAGGCTATTTCATCTCCTTGGCCCTTTGCAAAATGGGGCTTAGAAATCATTGGAAAAATCAATCCTGTGTCATCGGATGGACACAAATTCATCATAACCACCACCGAATATTTTATGAAGTGGGTCGAAGATATGCCTTTAGATTCTTGCACTGGAACCCAAGTTTCCAAATTTATTTTCAATCAAATTATTTGTAGGTTTGGAATTCTTACAAATCTCATCTCGGATAATGGAACTTGTTTCAAAAATAAATATGTAAAGAAACTATGTCAAAAATATAAAATTCAACATCATTGGTCCACTCCCTATTATCCTCAGGGTAATGGCCAAGAAGAAGCATCTAATAAAACATTAATTAAAATCCTCAAAATACTGGTCAATAAATCTGGTCGAGATTGGCACATTCAATTATATTCTACTTTATGGGCTTATCGAACTAGCATTCGTACTCCCACGGGCACTTCACCTTTTGTTTTGGTTTATGGCGTTGAAGCTATTTTTCCCTTTGAATTAGAAGTTCCTTCTTTGGCTCTACTACTTCAAGATACCAAAGTAGGAGATGAATATCGTGTTGGAAGATTTAGTCAGCTAGAACTCCTAGATGAGAAGTGCATCAATGCTTTGGAGCATCTTCGAGCCTACCAAAACAAGATCAAACGAGCGTATCTTAAGAAAGTTCATCATCGATCCTTTGAGATCGGTGACCTCGTCTTAAAATAAAATAAAAAAAATACTAATGCAACTAAAGACCTTAAAGGTAAATTTGAACCTAACTGGCTTAGGCCATATATCATCACTGCTAAATTTGGATCGTGAGCATACAGATTAGCTACCTTAGATGGTAAAGATCTTAAATAACCTATGAACATTATGCATATTAAGCGCTATTATGCATAATTCTGGTAATTTTGTCATTGTATATATTGTATATCTTGTCTTCTTTTAGTAATTCATATAAAAATTTCAAAACAGTAATATTATGTATTCTCTCAATTCATAAATCAAAAATCAAAATATAAAAACATCAAAAACATCAAAATATTCAAAAATATCTTTTATTTTTTGCACCTGTGTATTGCAGTTATATTTTCATTTGTTTGGATAAATTAGCATTTATTTGGAATCCCTCACTTTCACACTCACATGAATAAATATCGTGATCTTATTTGGTATGATTATTAATCTCTCTTATATCAAAGTCCACAGTTGAATTAAATAAAGTTTTGAGCATAGAGAACTGATCTTGTTATTTACTTGAACCAAGTATACCTTTTCACATTAAAATGATTTCATTGCAAATTCCAAATGATGCTACATAATAGAAGTGGTCTCTTGAGTGAAAATTTTCCCCTACTATCCTATCATGCACATGGTCTAGAATCTTTGAGAATTGACAAAAGGACAAGCTCACCCCTGCCCATAATAAAAATCCCTTGCTCTATAGCCAATCCGAGCAAGTATCCCTAGTATAGGAAGAAAAAGAAAAATAAAAACAAGAAAAATCATGAGAAAAAAGAAGCATTATTTCAGTAGCATTTTGTACCATCTTAGCAATATTTCAGCATTATCTCAGTATCAAGCAAAAATACAAAAAAAAAGAGAGAGAAAAGAAAAGAAAAAGTGCAAAGCAATAAAATCCCTTCCCCTACCCTTTGAAAATAAAAGAAGGGTGAATGAGCTTGAATCCCTAGAATTCTCAATTATTCGAAAACCATGAGGTAATCCCCATAACAGGTGGTTTGTGCCCAACCCTCTTGGCCTTGGGTAACTCCTAGCATGGTGATATGTCTGTTACATTAGCGACCTTCTTTTGTACAGACCTATGTCTACTCATGGATCAGCTAGCTCTTGACGACCCGACTTACATAGTAGTTTGGTACGGTTCTATGCATATAAATCATGGTCAACAAACACTCATTTGGTTAATTCAAATTACTTATATCAAATTATCTTGCTCAAAATTGGTAAATGAACAATACAATTGCACACACATTTGTGTTTGAGAGATTTTGTATCATTATGATAGATCAAGAATGACAATGAACTCACATATGCACATGGGGTTCCTTATAAATCTAAATTTTGTCTTTGATATAATTTAAAATATTTATGCAAATCTTCTAGAATAATTTGATTTTCTTGCTTGAGAACATCTTCTTAGCGTAAAAATAATTACATGCAATTTTTTTTCAAAAAAAAACCAAAATGTCTTTCAAAACATGTTCAAAATCTAGCAATAAAGTCATATTTATATATTTTTGACTTTCACAACGATGGTATAGTTCCTAAACCTACATTGGAATTTTATGCCTAGTGCAAGTCCTCATCTTATATTTTCTGTTTATCTCAAACACAAAACTCAACTATGCAATAAAACTATTATATCAATTTTTTCTTTGGATTTTGCGATGATGGTATAAGTCTATACCTAAACATTCTATGCCTAGCGCAAACCATCATTTTAATTTTATTTCCCATTTATTTAATCCATAAAAGCATATGGCTTAAATCATTATGTTACACAATTGTGCTTTAAAAAGAACGAAACTTTCCTATTTCATTTCATTATGTCAACATTTGGTTTTTTGCGACGATGGTATAATTCCTAGGCAATTGTTCAAATTTCTATCACACTTAGGAATTTTATGCATAGAAAAAATCATGTTTTTAATATTTCATGCATAATATTTTCATGGACATTTGAAAACAAATCATCACCATCATCATTTTTCATCATCACATCACAAAAGTCTTAAGAAATTCTCTTAAGCACCCTTTTACTTTTAGCAATATTTCTCTACTGGGATTAGCTTAATGACCTAGCGAGCGACGACTCCATGAAATGGTCATGTAACAACGATAATGTCCTTTGAAATTATTGTTAGAAGTCACTTTATTTTTTTATCAAATCACACCACAACAACCAATTTGTTTACATCAGATTATTTCATTTAAATTTTATGGCATGACATAAAAATTATAATATTTTCAATGACATAATTACATGAATAATCAATCAACAATTAAAATATTAAAGCATCATAAAACATATGCACAAGTCATATCACAAAAAGAATATATATATTATATATATATATATATATATATATATATATATATATATATATATATATATATATACAAAAAATATATGTACATCATATCAAAATGGATTGGTATACCACAATCTATACCCTGGCATACTCAATCCTCTCAAAACTATATAGTCTACAGTCTATAGTGTAGCTAGTCTCAAGAAGCCTTCAAGCTCTCAGTCTCATCTCCTCTTTTGCCCTGAGGTGGAGGAGGTGGTCCCATCATAGTTTGTCCTGTGTCATGGGTCCTTGTTGTCGATCGTGAGGATGTCTTCGATGACCCCATCCTGACTGGCTTTGCAATATCGACTGGTAGCTGTATCCTTTGGCTCTTTGGAACCAACTAGAAGTATACTCTCTGATAGAACACAGGCTGAGAAATAGCCCATGCCAGCTCTCGCATGCTTGCCCCTTCACTCTAAGAACTGAGTCGTATAGCCTCATCCTACAGCGTTTGCACCTGAGATCATAGGTGGACATTCTCTACTCGAAGAGCCGCCATCTCACTACTCTCCCCCACCTTGAAACCCTTGCCCTTATCAAGAGATGGTGGTCTCTCCCTCTATTGAGAAGGGAGTCCCTCATCCCTCATATCTGGCTGCTACGGTCTCTCTAGAGCCTATGGAACTCTTCGGCATCTATCCTAAGGAGGTCATCGATGATCCCTCCCTTCATGACTCCTTGTTGCATTGATGGAAACCTGGTGCTACCTCCCTATCCATTGCATAATAGCATGCATCAAACCCTATGCCCTTGTCATCCAAGGAGGGTAGATTCCTGCATACCAGGCATCATATCTGTATACCACCCCAGTGTCGTCCCCATCCACTAGCTGAATGGGGGCATCGTCCACATCCTAACTCTAGAACCACTACATGTCTGGATCCTCGATTAGTGTAGTATTATCCTAAATAGTCTGGGAGTACTCGTAATCCCTAAGAGAATGGATCCCCTGTTGTAGACCAAACTATCTCAAAACTCAGTCGTAGCAGTGGATCTCTACCTCTCTCTGCCTCATCCTCAACTAGTAGACTCACCTGATGTGAGCCAGCTCCTGTCCATCCTCTCCCCACCCTGGATGCTCTCTCCATGGCCTCCAGGTGATCTAATTTGGGATGAAATCATCTAGCAACCTTCGAGACATCACAGATCTATCCATCGCTATGACCCTCTCTAGAGCCACCAATAGAAAACCCGGGGTCTCTCCTGATCAACTCCTATCAGTGGAAGCCCTACCAACCTCCGTACCATAATGTGCTTCCAGCACCAAACTTGTAGTAGTGATGTCAGTACCAGACATTGATCTCCATTGTATACGACCTCGTAAAGGATCCTATACAAGTGGCATAGTACAAAACTATCCCAAGAAAACCTGTATCTATGGTCTCTCATGTCATATAACACATCTGAGAGGAGCCATGACAACCTGCATCTACTCTTGTGGCATAGAAGTAGGCCACCCACCACCCCTACCAAAACTTGAGTTAATCAAGATGCCCTAGGCATTTTCCTCAATGCATCGATGTTAACTTTGCCCTTCTCTAGGGCGAAGCTTGGGTCCACACACAGTATCATCATGGCATGGCCCTGATTGGCCGAAGGAGTCATGAATTTCCCATGTATGGGAATCCTCAAGATCCTCCATACATCCTCTAGAGTGGGAGCCAACTTCCCCTTTGGTAGCTAGAAGTAGGATGATCCCGGATACCATCTCTCTGCTAGGGTTGTTAGTAGCCCCATGTCTGTAGGAGTTTGTGGCATTTTTGCCACATGATGTAGTCCAACCTCTGCTAGCCTATCTTGCTCGACCTGATCGAGCGTGGCTACATCATCTCTGAGCCCCCCGTATTTCCATTCCTGACTTTTTAGTAATCCCCTCTACAAAACAAATAATAATACAACAAAAAATCAATAGTACATAATCATTAGTAATCCCCTCTGCAAAACAAATAATAAAACAACAAAAAATCAATAGTACATAATCATTAAAATCAATTACAATCAATTTCATCTCATAAGAAAATGATATCGTCCATTATTGGATGATATCATACTAAATTTAGTAAAATCATCCTTGATAGGACTAAATCATCTTTGATTCATCAATTTGGGAATCACCCCTTATTGGACGGGATCGCCCTTATTTCTCTGATTTCATCCTCAAACGAAATCGACAATCTAGGGATGATTTTGGCAGAATTGGGATGATTTCGTCCTGACATTGTCGACGGCCTAAAAATGGTTGCGATGCCCAAAAACAATTAAAATTCAACTAAAAAATTAAATAAATCAAGCTAAAAACATAATAAACTAAGTTTAGATCCTTACCCGCAACCTGCATTGGACCTCTATTGATCTTTGTGTTGTTTCCACCATTTCGCCTACAGAGCTCTGAAACAGTGAAAGTGAACAGTAAAAATGAATTAGGGTTTTATCCTATTTTTCCTATTTTTATTTAAAAACAACATTTTTTTTTTAAATTTTGCTTTTTCACGCTTTTACCTCAAACGTTCGATTTGGGTAAAAACTCGAAGGGGACACCATAGAAAGTAGTTGTATGATTTGACCTAGAATCTTTGTCTAAAAAATGGAATAATTTTTTTTTTCTCTTTCTCGTAAAGCATGAAGAACTCGTATTTAACGCATTTTCTTTAGAAAATTCGCTAAAGAGGGGGCAAAATGTAGCACCATAAAATTGGTACAGTTAAACCATCAATAAAAAGATCAAAAATTTGAATTTTAACCCCGAAATCACCCGTTAACCGCTCACCTCATTTTTCTAAAGAATTTGTTTTGACCGTTGGAATATATCGTCACCGATCTGACAATATCATCCCAGATCAAACAAATTCATCTAAGACAGAATGTCCAGATGATTTCGTCCCAAAATCAAATTTTTATAATTGGCTTCTATTTCAACAACCTCTCCAACTCGGGCAGAAGCATGTCTGAATGGTTGGAGATTCCCACATTAGAGATCTCCCAGATTGGGATAATCCCCAACCTCCTAACCTCCCCCTAATCCTATATAAATTTGGGATTTTCCAAGTTTATACCCCTGGCTAATCATTTCCCTGCAACTCTAGTTTTTGCTGCATCAGAACATCCTCGTCCCCATCATTTGCATTTGTATTTTCAGATTTCATTGTAGGTTTTTACTATGTTTTAGCCGAAGGAAGCTCGGATCGTCTTAGGCAATCCAATATGATTTCAAAAAATCTTGATGATATCGGCAACGATCTCATACGATTGTAGACGGTTTCAATTGCAGTTCATATTGGGGGTAACCAGAGCCCTGAGTTTGCATTTTATACCTTTATTTCTTATTTAATTATGCATTAGATCAATTTATTTCTGTTCTGCATCTTGGAGTTCACCTCATTTAGCATATTTACATGATAAAATTTAAAATAAGTTATTAAAGTAGTGCATCCCATTTGATTTTCTATCTAGATTTATTATTTCAACATGTATACTATTATTTCTATCATTTTGCATCATTCTTGCAATTGCATTTTTGGTTTTTGGTGTCTGTTTCCATGATTGCAGGTTTCTGACGAATTCATCAGGTCGTCGATGATCTTATCTAATCTCAGATGATCACCTATGATTTGGGACGATTCTATACAATTATAGATGATCCTGTCATATCCGGGATGATCTGGACTCCTACAAGCTTTAAAATCTTCATCAGACATCAGGAATCAGGTGCATTCTTCTCCATTTCACATAGTCTCTATATTTAGGATTTATTTATGTTTATTGTCTACACATAAGCCAAAAATTTCATATAGAATAACTTAGATTCATTTTGGCCAACCTAGGAATATGAATGATTGAATATAAAATGAACACATCAAACCCATTCTCAACCTAGGTGTGGAAACTACCACTTAAAGTTTCCTGGTGAACCCCAATCCATAAAAAATTCACCCTTATACCCCTCCCTAGAGAGGCATGACCTTCAAAGGGCCTCTCTGTCTGAGGTATTATCCCATATTTCTCGCATCCCCCTTTCGAGCATGGATCCTTTAGCCTAAAGGTAAGGGTGCAAAAAATTTGGGCGATACACAAATATTTGGGTTTAGAAGTGAGGAAATGAAAAGAACTGATATGATCATAAAAGCTTTCAATGACGAAACATAAGAAACATGTGGAGTTATTACCATTCCATTGTAGGTTGGTCTGAGAACCTTGGATACGACTATTTTTATTGTACATTGTCCTGCATCATACAATATACTCTTGGGTTGTCCTTGGATCAACGCAATGTGAGTTGTTCCATCAACCTTACATCAATGTGTTAAGTTTGAATTTAAGAATCAGTTGGTTACCATTCATGGTGATCCAAGACCCTTTGATATGTGTGCATTGGCAGAACCTATTGGAGTTCAATTTTGCCCTGCTTTGTCATCCACACATCCTAATTATCATTACCCATCTAAACATGTGAAACTCACACCCACAAAGTCATCTACTTCTTCTCCATTAGATGCACCTTTACATATAGCTCAACCATATTCTGAACAAACCACATTAGGATCTAAGAGAGATCCTAATCCCATAATCAATGGCTCTTGTTCTACTCCTATAGCTTCCATACCTATAATAGATCCATCTATTGACACCTCTACACCATCTATATCTACCAAATGCATATTCTCCGCATTAGAAGATGTAGGAAATATTCCTTCTACCTCTTATGCTCTTACTGACGAGCTCTTACCCGATCTATCTAAAATTCTTATATCAAAAGAAATGAATGTTTCTATGCAATATTCCCTTATTTTAAATAATTTACCACCATATCCTCATACCTTGGGCCTCCCACAGCCTATGGGAAGTATTTACCAAGTCCGGAGCTATGCCTTTATTTATAAGGGATATGATTGGGGTAGAATACCTAGAAACATTAGAACTCATTATGATGGATATGCTCGATGTTATTTTACTAATGAGTATACTAAATCCAAACCTATACCGCTTAAATTGGGATATAAAGGGAAATTTTGGGGACCTTTCCAGAATGGTATGAAAGAACCTTTTGAGGTAGAGTCGTGGCCTGCTCGATGTGGTGTAGGCCTATTTTCTAGTAAGGGTCAGCCATTTGAGGATGATGACCACCTTATATGTTACCAAGATTATTTAGATGAACGTGATGCTTTGCATTTAATGAATAAGCCATTCACATGTAATATGCTATCTATAGCTTATCCTGAGATGATCGTTGAATCCGACGATGAGTTGGAGGGAGATATCTTCCATGATGTCTCCGTTGAGGAATTATTACATAACGGATTTTATTTTGATGGCTCTATACCTAGTATAGCCCAACTTGAGGCCATGACTCCTCAAGACAAATTATCCAAGTTAACCTTGGAATAATTACAAGAATTGGGTGTTTCACCCACCCCACCTAATTTTGAGAGAGATCTACACATGGAAGTAGAAAATGTCATCAAAATTAACATTGGAACCGAGGATAACCCTCACATAATCAACATCGGATCAAAATTGAGTCAAGAAAAATAGGATAAATACATTGCATTTCTTAAAGAATATGAAGATGTATTTGCTTGGACATATGAAGATATGCTAGGTTTAGACCCTTCTGTAGTTATGCATCACCTAGTAGTCCATATGGATGCTAAATTTGTTAAATAGAAACTTAGAAAAATGCATCCTAAAGTGGCCTTACTAGTCAAAGGAGAGTTAGAAAAACTCTTGAATGTTATTTTTATACAAGCCATTGATTATGCTAAATGGATCTCAAATGTAGTTCCAGTAACTAAGAAAGAAGCTACTAAGGTTACGGTTTGTACAAAATTTAGAGATATTAATGTTGCATGCCCTAAAGATGATTTTTCCCTTCCCAATATGGATCAGATCATTGATTTTACTGTTGGAAGTGGAATGATATCCTTAATGGATGGATTTTTTGGTTATAATCAGATCAGGATAGCTCCCGAAGATCAGCCTAAAATAACCTTTATTACCCCTTGGGGGACCTTTTGTTGGAAAGTGATGCCATTCGGTTTAAAGAATGCAGGTGCGACCTATCAACGAGCCATGACTTATATCTTTCATGATCTGATGCATGATATACTACATGATTATGTAGATGACATTATAGCTTGTTCTACTAAAGAAGATGACCATTTAGATGACTTGAGAAAAGTATTTAATCAATTAAGGGAATATCTTATCCGATTGAATCCAGCCAAATGTATATTCAGAGTTAAGTCTAGTAAATTATTGGGGGTTATAGTTTCTTTATATGGCATCGAAATTGACCCTCTCAAGATTGTGGCTATCAATGCTTTGGAGCATCTTCGAGCCTACCAGAACAAGCTCAAATGAGCATATCTTAAGAAATTTCATCACCGATCTTTTGAGATCTGTGACCTCGTCTTAAAAGAAAATAAAAAAAATACTAATGCAACTAAAGACCTTAAAGGCAAATTCGAGCCTAATTGGCTTGGGCCATATATTATCACTGCTAAATTTGGATCGGGAGCATACATATTAGCTACCTTAGATGGTAAATATCTTAAAGAACCTATGAACATTATGCATCTTAAGCTTTATTATGCATAATTCTGGTAATTTCGTCACTGTATATATTATACATCTTGTCTCATTTTAGTAAATTCATATAAAAATTTCAAAAATAGTAATATTATGTATTCTCTCAATTTATAAATCAAAATCAAAATATAAAACATCAAAATCATCAAAATCTTCAAAAACATCTTTTATTTTGCACCTATCAATTCTTAAAGTATTGTAGTTATAGTTTTCAGTTGTTTTGGATAAATTAACATTTATTTGGAATCCCTCACTTTCACACTCACATGAATAAATATCTTGATCTTATTTGGTATGATTATTAATCTCTCTTATATCAAAGTCCACAGTTGAATTAAATAAAGTTTTGAGCATAGAGAAATGATCTTGTTACTTACTTGAACCAAGTATACCTTTTCATATTAAAATGATTTCATTGCAAATTCAAAACGATGCTACATAGTAGAAGTGGTCTCTTGAGAAAAATGTTTCCCCTGCTATCATATCATGCACATGGTCTAGAATATTTGATAATTGACAAAAGGACAAGCTCACCCCTGCCCAGAATAAAAATCCCTTGCTCTACAGCCAATTCGAGCAAGTATCCCTAGTATAGCAAGAAAAAAAAAAAAAAAAATAAGAAAAATCATGAGAAAATGAGAAAATTATTCAGAAGCATTATCATCTTGTACCTTCTTAGCAATATTTCCAGCATTATCTCAGTGTCAAGCAAAAATACAAAAAAAAAAAGAAAAAGAGCAAAAGAAAAGAAAAAGCAAAAAGCAATAAATCCCTTCCCCTACCCTTTGAAAGAAAAGAAGGGTGAATGAGCTTGAATCCCTAGAATTCTCAATTATTCAAAAATCGTGAGGTAAGCCCCATAACAGGTGGTTTGTGCCCAACCCGCTTGGCCTTGGGTAACTCCTAGCGTGGTGATATGTCTATTACATTAGCGACATTTTTGTACAGATCTATGTCTGCTTATGTATTAGCTAGCTCTTGATGACATGACTTACATAGTAGTTTGGTACGGTTATATGCATATAAATCATGGTTAACGAACACTCTTTTGTTTAATTCAAACTACTTGTATCAAATTATCTTGCTCAAAATTGGTAAATGAACAATACAATTGCACACACATTTGCATTTGAGATATTTTGTATCATTATGATAGATCGAGATCGGAAATGAACTCACATATGCACATGGGGTTCCTTATAAATCTAAATTTTTTCTTTGAGATAATTTAAAATATTTATTCAAATATTCTGGAATAATTTGATTTTCTTACTTGAGAATAATTGTTTAGCGTAAAAACAATTAAATACATTTTTTCAAAATCCAAAATTTCTTTCAAAACATGTTCAAAAATCTAGCAATAAAGTCACATTTATATATTCTCTACTTTCGCAACGATGGTATAGTTCCTAAACATAAATTGGAATTTTATGCCTAGTGCAAGTCCTCATCTTATATTTTCTATTTATCTCAAACTCAAAAATCAACTATGCAAATAAAATTGTTATATCAATTTCTTCTTTGGATTTCGTGATGATGGTATAAGCCTATACCTAAAAATTCTATGCCTAGCACAAACCATCATTCTAATTTTATTTTCCAACCATTTAATCTATAAAAGCATATGGCTTAAATCATTATGTTACACAATTGTGCTTTAAAAAGAATGAAAACTTTCCTATTTCATTTCATTCTATCAACATTCAATTTTTTTTTGCGACAATGGTATAATTCCTAGGTAATTGTTCAAATTTCTATCACACTTAGGAATTTTATGCCCAGCAAAAATCATATTTTTAATATTTCATGCATAATATTTTCATGGACATCTGAAAACAAATCATCACCATCATCATTTTTCATCATCACATCACAAAAGTCTTAAGAAAGTCTCTTAAGCACCCTTTTACTTTTAGCAATATTTCTCTATCGGGATTAGCTTAATGACCTAGCGAGCGGTGACTCCATGAAATGGTCATGTAATAGCGACAATGTCCTTTGAAATTATTGTTAGAAGTCACTTTATTTTTTCATCAAATCACACCACAACAACCAATTTGTTTACATCATATTATTTCATTTAAATTTTATGGCATGACATAAAATTATAATATTTTCAACGACATAATTACATGAATAATCAATCAACCATTAAAATATTAAAGCATCATAAAACATATGCACAAGTCATATTGCAAAAAGAATATATATATATATATATATATCAAGAAATATATGTACATCATATCAAAATGAATTGGTATGCCACAATATATACCTTGGCATACTCAATCCTCTAAAAAATATACAGTCTATAGTCAATGTGCAGTTAGTCTCAAGAAGCCCTCGAGCTCTCAACCTCATCTCCTCTCCCACCCTAAGGTGGAGGAGGTGGTCCCATCGGAGTCCGTGTTGTATCGCAGGTCCTCGACATCAATTGTGAGGATGTCCTCGATGACCCCATCCTGACTGGCTCCATAATGTCAGTTGGCAGCTGTATCCTCTGGCCCTTTGAAACAACGAAAGTGAATAGTAAAAATGAATTAGGGTTTTACCCTATTTTTCTTAAATTTATTTAAAAATAACATTTTTTTAAATTTTTAAAATTTTTGCTTTTTTGTGCTTTTACCTCAAACGTTCGATTTGGGTAAAAACTCGGAGGGGGCACCATAGCAAGCAGTTGTACGATTCGACCTAGAATCATCATCTAAAAAATAGAATATATATTTTTTTAATTTGCGTAAAGCATGAAGAACTCATATTTAATGCATTTTCTTTGGAAAATTTGCTAAAGAGGGGGCAAAATGTAGCACCCTAAAATTGGCATAGTTAAACCATCAGTAAAAAGATAAAAATTTGAATTTTAACCCCGAAACCACCCGTTAACCGCTCACCTCATTTTTTGTGCCATTTTTAGAATTTGTTTTGACCGTTGGACGATATCGTCGTCGATCTGACGATATCGTCCCAAATCGGATGAATTCATCTGGAACAGAACGTCCAGAGGATTTTGTCCCAAAATCAAATTTTCATAATTAGCCTCTATTTCAACAACCTCTCCAACTCGGGTAGAAGCATGTCTACACGGTTGGAGATTCCTACGTTGGAGATCTCCAAGATTGGGATGATCCCCAACCTCCTAACCTCCCCCTAATCCTATATAAACTTGGGATTTTCCCAATTTATCCCCCTGGCTGATCATTTCCCTACAACTCTAGTTTTTTGCTGTATTAGAACATCCTCACCCCCATAATTTGCATTTGCATTTGCATTTTCAGGTTTTATTGTAGGATTTTACTATGTTTCAGCCAAAGGAAGCTCGGATCGTCGAAGGTGATCCAACACAATTTTGGATGATCCTGTCGAGATCGATGACAATCTCGTACAATTGCAGATGATTTTGATTGTAGTTCATATTGGGGTAACCATAGCCCAGAGTTTGCATTTTCTACCTTTCTTTCTTATTTAACTGTGCATTAGATCAATTTATTTCTGTTCTGCATCCTAGAGTTCACCTCATTTAGCATATTTGCATGATAAAATTTAAAATAAGTTATTAAAATAGTGCATCCCATTTTATTTGCTATATGGATTTATTATTTAAGCATCTATACTATTATTTCTATCATTTTGCATTATTTTTGCAATTGCATTTTTGGTTTTTGGTGTCTGTTTCCATGATTATAGGTTTTTAATGAATTCATCTGATGAATTCATCAGGTTTTTGATGATCTTGTCTGATCTCAGATGATCACCTATGATTTGGGATGATTCTATGCAATTACAGATGATCTTGTCATATCCAGGATGATCTGGACTCCTACAAGCTTCAATATCTTTATCAGACAGCGGGAATCAGGTGTATTCCTCTCCATTTCACATAGTCTCTATATTTAGGATTCATTCATGTTTTCTGTCTTCATATAAATCCAAAATTTCATATAGAATAACTTAGATTCATTTTGTCCACCCTAGGAATCTGAATGATGGAACATAAAATGAACACATCAAACCCATTCTCAACCTAGGTGTGGAAACTACCATTTAAAGTTTCTTGGTGAACCCCATCATCCATCAAAAATTCACCCTTATACCCCTCCCCCAAGAGGCATGACCTTCAAAGGGCCTCTCCGTATGAGGTATTGTCCCATACTTCTCGCATCCCCATTCCAGGCACGGATCCTTTAGCCTGAAGGTAAGGGTGCAAAAAATTTGGTCGATACAATGACTATGTACTCTCCTATCCCAATACTAGAAATCTAGATTATAAATTGGGATGATGAAGTTGAATGAGATGGAAGTGAGGCTTGAGATGACTCAATGTGTACCTCCTAAGATGGTTTTTCATCTACAAGACTAGGAACCTCTTTCATAGATGTAGACACCTAAATCATGTCATGCTTAGGGGAGCTACTTACATAGACACACTCATAATATCATAAGACATAATCTTGGAATTTCCAAGCATCAACAGTGGTTCTCACCACTCATTTGGAGCCTTTTGCAAGCCATACAAGCTTGGTTGATTAAGCCAAGAGTGACCAGATTCTATTTGCTCAAGCCTAGAGTGGCTAGACCTTAGCCACTGCAAATGATAATGGCCAGATCTTAGCCGCTACAGATGATAGCATCTAAGACATAATAAGTGTTTTTCTGACAAACAGGCCTAATCACAGGTGTAAGTGGTAGTCTACATGTAATAAAGGTGAGCGGGAGTGACTTTGCATTCCTTTTCATGACCAATTTGCATAGAAGACTCAAGTGGGTAGTTAGATTTTAGTTAACTAGCCTTCGAATATAGATAATAGACAAAAGCTTCTCATGCTAACTTGCACTATGCATGAGAAATTCATTTCTAGGGCTTGGACATAAACCTAGGGTTTCACACTATAAAAGGTGCAAGCCTAAGAGCACCAAGATATCCAAAGATATTTTATATTTTATCATAAAAGAGACATACATGATATCATATCAGAGAGATATTTTTGAGGAGAGCTTTCAAGAATCAAAAAGTTCTCTTTGAGATCACGTGTACAACGGAGCTTTGACAAATCGAAGAGCATAATACCTACTATTTCAACATCAAATTAAAGTCTTTGACCCATAGCTTTGGGGCAAAGAGGATAAGGTTTACTTTAGCGGCCACTATCTTGGACAGTGGCCTATAGACTTAGCTTAGATAGACATAGCATCTTTTATTTTATTTTATTATATCATTAGAAAATATTTACATGATTTCATGACATAGTTTTATCATATTTATGTTACATTCTTTTATTACTACAACCTCATCTGGGGAGGCAATATTGGACACCTAAATGTATGTTATTATATCATTCCTTACAGGGCCACAGGTAGACCGAATGAAGATTACAATATACGAGAGCAAAAGTGATCCCTATAGGAAATAGACTTGGAGAAGGAAGCATCTGTAAGCCCTCATACATTTTTGTGTGCGGAACTGGGAAGGTTTTATAAATGCACCACCTCTTCACATAAGGGGCACTCCTTGCCTATTTGTAATTTATAGTATCAAAATGGGTATCCCTAAGAGGGATCGACATGTAACCGAGCTTAAATATCAATAAAGAGATCTGTATTTTGTTATTTCATGTTATATGCTTTTTCCTCTTGTATTTCCATTTTATATTTGTTATTTTAAATAAGCATTGCAAGTAGGGTTTTAGGAAAGAGACTGGTTTGTGTGTTCCTAGGGTCGCTACAGATGGCGATCACGGTGGGACCACCACTAATTTTTCATTTTTTGTCGAAATACTAACTTAATTTTGTGTGTAGGTCTAGCCGCTCTAAGCTACAGTAGCCATAAACTAGCCACTCTGAGCTACAATGGCTAAGAACCAGCTGCTCTAGTGAATAGTGACCAAGACTGGAGTGTAGCAGAGGTCAAAACATCGACTCTCTGAGCTGGATCAAAGGTTGGTATAGCTTCCCTAATATTTTATAGTTTTTTGTCTGATTCTATGTGCCTAAAATAGAGAACTTAAAGCACATTTATGTTTAGAAATTGAAGGAATAAAAGAAGAAAAAATTAAGCATTTCCCATATCTTAGACCTTCTTTTAACTTTTCCACTAGGCATTGCTAGGAACAATGGCTTATGCCTAAAAATTTCACCCTCGAATTCAACGTGCTAGACATTGCATATTTTTTTTTTGCCCTGCAAGAGGCCATAGTTGCAAAAGATAAAGTGCACTCATACAAATCATAGTAGTTCATGTATCTTTCTGAATATTGAAACATATTTTTGCACTTAGGCATATAGGAAAGACTCATTGCTGCTATATGATGCACTTTATGTTACGTAAGCTTAAAATGAATACCACACTATATCGCTCCAATTTTTTTGCATCCTTACCTTCAGGCTATAGGATCCATGCCCGGAAGGGGGATGCGAGAAGGATGGGACAATACCTTGGATTGAGAGGCCCTTTGAAGGTCGCGCCTCTCGGGGGAGGGGTATAAGGGTGAATTTTTGACGGATGGTGGGTTCACCAAGAAAATTTTGAGTGGAATTTTCCATGCCTAGGTTGAGAATGGGTTTGATGTGTTCATTTTTATATTCAATCATTCAATTCCTAGGTTTAGCCAAGATGAATCTAAGCTATTCTATATGCCAATGCTGATTTATATGGATACATAAAACATGAATAAGTGCTAAACACAAAAAGTGTGCTAAATAAGATGAAATGTACCTGATTCTAGATGTCTGATGAAGATTTTGAGGTTTGTAGAAGTCCATATTGTCTCAAATCTTACATAATCATCTGCAATTGCATAGAATCATCTCAGATCATAATCGATCATCTAAGATCATACGAGATTGTCATCGACCTGAAGAATTCATCAAACAAATTCATCAAAAACCTGCAATCATAGAAATAGATGCCAAAGACCAAAAATGCAACTGTAAAAGCAATGGTAAATGGTAGAAATAATAGTAAATCTACCTAAATGATAGATTGATGTAGGAGCATCCAACGAAAAGCAAAATACCACAAGGAGAAAAAGTGTAGCGATATCGTGACATGTCGGCAAAGAAGAAAAAGTGTCGCGATATCATGACATGTCGTATTTTTGCGACCAAAAGCTGAGAGAAGGCTCAAGAGAGAAAAGTGTCGTGATATCACGACATGTCACATTATCATGACCAAAATCTGAGAGAAGGCTCAAGAGAGAAAAGTGTCACGATATCACGACTTGTCACATTTTCATGACCATAGGATGAGAGAAGGCGCAAGGGAGAAAAAGTGTCACGATATCGCGACATGTCACATTTTCATGACCAAAGGATGAGAGAAGGCGCAAGGGAGAAATTTTTTTGTGATATCATGACATGTCGCATTTTCATGACCAATATACGAGAGGAGGCACAAGAGAGAAAATGTCGTGATTTCATGACATGTCGCAAAATCGCGACCGAAGGAGCAGAAAGAAAGCAAGGAAGGAAACTGTCATGATATAACAACATGTCGCATTTTCATGACCCAAAGCAGAGAGCAAAAGTGGAAGGTAAAGCTATCGCGATATCGTGACATGTCACGATTTCGTGACCCGAAACAAAGAGAGAAAGCAGAGAGCAAAGATGTCGTGATATCGTGACATGTAGCGATATCACGACCCAAAGAGGTGAGAAGGAAGCAAAAAGGAAAGATGTCACGATATCATGACATGTCATGATTTTGTGACCAAAAAGAAGAAATAAGATCCAAAAAGGAAATATGTCACGTTATCGTGACCCGAAGAAGAGAAAGATAGCGAGGTAGAAAAATGTCGCGATATCGTGACATACTACTGGTTCACGATTCAAAAAGGCATGTGTTCCTAGATAGTGTTTCCTGAGGTGGTCAAAGGCCTCATTAATGCATGATTTCTTTCTCGATAAGCTTGTTGAGCAGGTAGGCCACTTGAATGTTGTGTCCAGAGGTCAGAGATGTTCAGACGACTCATCAATGCATGTTTTCACAGCTGACCCGATGGCAGTTTCCAGTTAGGGTAAAAGATATGAAGTTCAGTCACAAATGTGGGGAAGAGCCAACTTTTCAGATTCTGAGGATGTATTCTTCTAGGTGGGTCATTAATGGCCTAGAGGGTCGAGACCTTGAAAGCAACCCAGATATCATAATATAATCTAGTGGTGAGCTAGGGAGGAAGGGAGGAAAACAAGAAAGAAAAGAAAACTATGCCTGTGGGCTAGTGTTGTAATTGGTTTTTCTATGATCAAAGGAGAATATTGGATCTAGATTTTTGGTGGTGAATATCGGATCCCCATCAAGTGTCGTGATATCGTGACATGTCACGATATCGCGACATACTGCTGGTTCATGATTAAAAAAAGCATGCATTCCTAGACAGTGTTTCTCGAGGTGGTCAAAGGCCTCATTAATGCATGATTTCTTTCCTGGTAAGCTTGCTAAGCATAGGAGCCACTTGAATGTTGTGTCAAGAGGTCAGAGATGTTTATACAGCTCATCAATGCGTGTTTCTATGGCTGACCCGATGGCAATTGCCAGTTAGGGTAAAAGATGTGAAGGTTCAGTCATGAAGGCGAGGAAGAGCCAACTTTTTAGATTCTGAGGATGTATTCTTCTAGGTCGGTCATTAATGGCTTAGAGGTTTGGGACCTCGAAAGAAACCTAGATATCATAATATAAGCTGGTGGTGAGCTAGGGAGGAAGGGAGGAAAACAAGAAAGAAAAGAAAACTACGCCTGCGGGCTAGTGTTGTAATTTGTTTTTATGTGATCAAAGGAGAATATTAGATCTAGATTTTTGATGGTGAATATCGGTTCCCCATCAAGTGGTATCAGAGCTGGAGTTCCTGAGTGTGTGAGTAGATCATTGAAAATGAGGTAGTTTGCACTAAGATCTATGGAAAAGTAGGAGTTCCTGAGTGTGTAAATAGATCACTAAAAGTGAGGTAGTTTGTACCAAGATCTATGGAAGAGCGAGAGTTCCTGAGTGTGTAAATAGATCGTCGAACGTGAGGCATTTTACACCAGGATATGTGGTCAAGGTTTGTGAGAAGAGAGTGAAGAAGAATGCCTCCATAAAAAAATCATGGTGGTGGAAGAAATATGGTGCCAACAGAAGATTTCAGAGCTTTGTAGAGGCAAGTTCAGGCCCTACAATAGGATCTATGCAGAGGGCTTGAACCCAGAGGAGAAGAAGGAATTAAAGATGAAGTTGATGAAGAAGATGACCAGTTTGAGGAAGAAGAAGAGACTGTAGATCCTGCATAAGCCAGGTTATATAGATCCATCTCCCAGATTGGAAAGAAACCAAAGATGGAGGTTTTTATGTACTATAGAAATCTCAATCCAGAGGAGTTGATTGATTGGATCAATGATATGGAGGAATACTTTGAATATGAGGAGGTTGAAGATCCTGATCGAGTCAGATTTGCTAAGACCAAGTTGAAGGGTCATGCCAACATCTGGTGGAAGGGAGTACAACTAGAAAGAAATAGAAGAGGAAAAGAGAGAATAACAAGATGGGATAGAATGGTAGATAAGTTGAAAAGATAGTTTATTCTTACAGATTACGAATTGGATTTGCTAAGGAAAATGCAGAGTTTGAGATATTCAAGCAAAATTGTTAAAGAATACATAGAGGAGTTTTATAAGATCTCCATCAGATCTGGCCATTCAGAGGCTAACAAGGAAAAGGTGGCCCGTTACATCAATGGGTTGAGAACCAGTATTCAAGAAGAGTTGAGTCTAGTTAGGGTGAGCACCATTGAGGATGCTTACCAGTTTGCCCTCAAAGTCGAAGAGAAGCTGAACAAACGGTTTGAGGGTAAGCAAAGAGGAAGAGGTCATGGAGAAAGAACTAGTGGAAGAATATATGGAGGATGAGATGAGAAGAAAGAAGAAGCTAGCAACAGTCAAGATCAGAAGGGAGATAATGATTATAGATTCCGTAATTAGAATAATGGTTACCAAAGAGGAAGAGGTAGATATGGAAGAGGAGGATTTCGTGGAACCTATTTCCATTATGGGGAAGAGGGACATCGAGCATATGAGTGTCCCCAACACCAAGAGAGGATGAATAGGAGACCTGAGGATCATGCCAAAGTTGTTGTAGTAGATGAAGGTGCTGAATCAGAATATTCTGAGGAGGCAGAGAGAGGAGAAGTTATGGTCACAAGGAGAACCTTATTGAATGAGGAGAAAGGACCAGACCAGAGGAGGAGCCTATTTTGCACAAGGTGCAAATGTTCAAGTAAGGTCTGTAATGTTATTATAGATAATGGTAGTACTGATAACTTGGTCTCTAAAGAAATGGTTACTAAGTTACAACTAGAGAGGAGGAGACACCCGCATCCATACCAGATTGCATGGTTGCAGAAGGATCATAGGGCATTGGTCAATTAACATTCCTTAGTCAAGTTCAATATTGGGAGATACTAGGAGGACGTCTTATGTGATGTTTTGCCTATGGATGCTTGCCATGTGTTGTTGGGGAGGCCATGGCAATTTTACAGACATGCGATGTATGATGGGCATGCGAATACTTACTCTCTGATGAAAGGTGGAGTGCACCACAAGTTGAAGCCATTGAAGGAGATGGATGAAAAGAGTTTGCTAACAACAATGAGAGTGGAAGTTGTGGATTTTGAAGAACTTAAGGGTTTGTACCCTAAAGAATCAGATTTTGCTGAATCTTGGAGAGCTTGTACAGCCCAGTTACTATGGATAGGACTGTCAACAGGAGTACTGGTAAATCACCATTGAGAATGATGGATAAAGGAGAAAAGAGCAGTGCTGAGGCTGAATATTTTTCAAGTTTTGAGATGTTGAAAAAGAAGGTGACAAAATAGTATAGAAGTGAAGATCACTTCTCAATCCACCCCGGTTGTCTGATGCAGGAGCATCCAACGGAAAGCAAAATACCGTAAGGAGAAAAAGTGTCACGATATCGCGACATGTTGGCAAAGAAGAAAAAGTGTCACGATATTGTGACATGTCGCATTTTCACGACCAAAAGTCGAGAGAAGGCTCAAGAGATAAAAGTGTCACGATATCGTGACATGTCACATTATCACGACCAAAATCCGAGAGAAGGCTCAAGAGAGAAAAGTGTCACGATATCGCGACATTTTGCATTTTCACAACCAAAGGACGAGAGAAGGCGAAAGGGAGAAAAAGTGTCATGATATTGCAACATGTCGCATTTTCATGACCAAAGGATGAGAGAAGGCACAACGGAGAAAAAGTGTCATGATATCGCGACATGTTGCATTTTCATGACCAAACTACGAGAGGAGGTGCAAGAGAGAAAATGTCATGATTTCATGACATATCATGAAATCACGACCGAAGGAGCAGAAATAAAGCAAGGAAGGAAACTGTCGCGATATCGCGACATGTCACATTTTCATGACCCGAAGCAGAGAGCGAAAGCGAAATGCAAAGCTGTCACGATATCATGACATGTCACAATTTTGTGACCCAAAATAGAGAGAGAAAGCAAAGAGCAAAGATGTGATATCGCAACATGTCACAATTTTGCGACCCAAAGAGGTGAGAAGGAAGCAAAAAGGAAAGATGTCACGATATCGTGACATGTCATGATTTTGCGATCGAAAAGGAGAAAGAAGAGCCAAAAAGGAAATATGTCATGATATCGCGACCCAAAGAAGAGAAAGGTAGTGAGGAAGAAAAATGTCGCGATATCACAACATGTCACGATATCGTGACATACTGCTGGTTCACAATTCGAAAAGACATGCGTTCCTAGATGGTGTTTCCCAAGGCGGTCAAAGGCCTCATTAATGCATGATTTCTTGCTCGGTAAGCTTGCTGAGCATGGCAGCCACTCGAATGTTGCATCCAGAGGTCAGAGATGTTCAGAAAACTCATCAATGCATGTTTCCATAGCTAACCCAATGGTAGTTGCCAGTTAGGGTAAAAGATGTGAAGGTTTAGTCATGAAGGTGGGGAAGAGCCAACTTTTTAGATTTTGAGGATGTATTCTTCTAGGTGGTTCATTAATGACCAAGAGGGTCAAGACCTCGAAAGAAACCCAGAGATCATAATAGAAGCTGGTGGTGAGCTAGGGAGGAAGGGAGGAAAACAAGAAAGAAAAGAAAAATACGCCTACGGGCTAGTGTTGTAATTTGTTTTTATATGATAAAAGGAGAATATTGGATCTATATTTTTGATGGTGAATATAGGCTCCCCATCATAGATCCAGATAATGATTAAAGGAAATGCATTAATTTAATAATTTATTTTAACTTTATCATGCATCTATGCTAAATGAGGTGAACTCCAAAATGTAGAAAGAGAATAAATTAAGTTAATGCATAAGGAAATGAAGAGAGAAGATAAAAGAATGCAAAATCTAGGCTCTGATTACCCCTAATCTAGACTGCAGTCGAGATCACCTCAAATCATATGAGATCATCACCGAACTGTGATAGGATCGTCTAAAATCATCTGGAATCGCCTGCGACGATCCGAGCTTGCTCCAGCTGAAAAAATAGTAAAATCCCATAAGAAAACTTGAAATACACAATGAAAAAAATGGTGTGAAGGTGTTCTAATGCACAAGAAACTAAAGTTGCAGGGAAAATCAGCCAAGGGGAAGTCAAGGAAAATCCTAAGTTTATATAGGATTTAGGGAGAGGTTTGGAGGTTGGAGATCACCCCAATTTGGGAGATCTCCAATGGGGGAGACTCTAACTGTGCATACATGCTTTCTACCCAAATTAGAGAAGCTATTGAAATAGAAACTAATTATGAAAATTTGGTTTTAGGATGAAATTTTCTGGACATTCTGTTCCAGACGAATTCGTCAGATCTGGGATGATTTCATCTGATCGACGACGATATTGTCCAACGATAAAAAAACTCTTAAAAATGGCACATAAAATTAGGGGAGTGGGTAACGGGCGGTTAACGGGCGGTTTTGGAGTTAAAATTCAAATTTTTATCTTTTTACTAAGGGTTTAACTATGCCAATTTTAGGGTGCTACACACACACACATCTCATTTAAATATTGGAGAGTTGATTTCATCTCCAACCTTCAATTTAGTTAAGTGACATTGGAATTCATCTCGTTCCACTAGTTTTCCCCTAGATCTTTCTAGAAATTGATTGAGAAAATTACTTATAGTGATACTAAGTTACTTGTGCTCAAACCGTCTCCCACTATTGGAACAATCATTGGTTCAAAGTGGAAGAGCTAGGCGTACCCTCCATTGGGTCTTCAATGGTGTACCCTAGATTCTTTTGAGAAAATCATGCTTGGCATGAGTGTACTTGATTGTCACTATGGATGAGTCTTCTCATTCTTAATAAAAGAACAAGAACAAGAAATTGAAAGAACAACACATCAAAACACACAAAACAATTTACGGCACACTCAAATATGTAATAAAGATAAAAATTTGCTTGGTATTGTGTGGTTATTCCTAAATTGCAAATCAAAATATCAATTCATAAGACAACATGGTCAAAACAAGAAGTAATCACCCTCGATATGATACAGAGGGAGAGACAGAAGCAACTCATACCCATAGGCAGAGTTGTAGTAACATTGAACGACCTACCCGTAAGACCATGAGACATAACTCCACAAGCCTAAGAGGTGATAACTCAATACTTGGGGGATCTCCTCAAGAAACCCCAAGTAAAGAACCACATCATGGAACAAAGTCACATAAATAAAAAGAGGATTCATAGCCATCATCATCAAGGAGACATGAGGAGACTTCAAGGGCCTCCTCTAAACACACAGAAACATCTCAAAGATGTGAGAAAGTTTCAAGGGCTTCCTCCTCACATGGACATAAAGAAGGTTCTAAGACCCATTCTTCACATGGGGATGACGATACTGCCACATATCCATCCACATGGAGAAAGCATGTTACCATAAAGCCCTCTTCATCAAGAAGGCAAAAAAGAATTGCAACACCTCAAGACTCACAAGAAACATATGAAATAGGTCTTCCCACTGAAGGGCAGGAAACTAGAGCTACATCTAGTCATGGGAATCATATAGAAGAAACCCTTAATGCAAAATGAAATATTCTCATATATTATGACCTCATAGGAGTAAATGGCACCCCATGGGACCAGCCATGGAAAACAAGATAGTTAGATAGGTTAGATTGATTTCCTACTCAACCAACCCAAAGAACTATAGCTACTGAGAACTCTGCATATGGAAGCTCATGAAATGTGACTTCTAAACATACCTCCCAGTCTGGGGGTACCTCAGAGTTACCCCATATAATGCACTTATAGTTTGATCATAGGGATACTCAACAGTACATTGAACAAGTCACATTAGCTAGCAAAAGTATAGATATAGCAGAAACCCCCATGAGGAATTTGCAAGTCAAGACAACAAGAATAGAGTTAGATAAACATGAGTCTTCTGTGATAACACAAACTGACCAAATGAGGTGGTTATAAAATGCATTACGTAAAGAGTGAGAGCTAGTAGAAGCTCTCGAGTAAGAGAAACAAAGAGAAAGACTCTTGCGCCAACATGAGCAATGCTTAAGGGAGCAAGTTGAGCATTTAGCTCGTAACAATTTACCAAAAAATAGTGGTGACCACCAAAGAACAAGATGCACTGACTCACCTAAGGAAAGGCACACTAGACAAGATAGCCCACAATGAAACCCTCCACCAAATCATGAAAGAAATCCAACCAATGGGGGTAGGGCAAAAATAACAAACCAAGATCACAATCTTGAGTCCCATCGTAGAAGGGAGGATAATGAAACAAATAAAATGGATAGAGATTTACCTCCATTACCAATGTGAATAGGCTTACAATAGGAGGAAATCCATGCATCAAAGGCATTTCAAGAGCTTGCTAAAAATATGAAAATATTTGATAAACAAGAGGCAGCTGAGAACTCACCAACATTGAGCAAAATACACAATCAACAATTGTGCCCATCAATCCCTAGCCCTTCATATCCTAAGCACTTTGAGATGCCTACGTTAGAGAATTTTAAATGTGAAGAGGATGCACAAGAGCATGCCACCAATTTTATCAACACCTTTTTTCATCTTGAAGATAATGACGCTCTTATGCTAAGAACATTCATAATGAAATTTTTAGGTGCTGCCACTCAATGGTTCAACCAACTACCTAAGCATAGCATAACCAATTTTTAACAAATAGTAAATGCATTCTTGAAGTGTTTCTTCTTTAGTGCTAAGAAGAAGGTGAACCTTTCAGATCTGGTTAACTTGAAATAGTATGATGATGAGCCAGTAATGGATTATGGGAATATATGGAGAAAAATCATGGTAAAGTTATCATTCTTCGTTCCCATAGAAGATATCATTCACATGTTTACCAAAATTTGTTCTAAAAATATCTCATTATTGCTACAAATCCAAAAATATCCTTCGTTTGAGGAAGCTTTTGCATAGGCCAAGATCATCGAAGAGATAAAAGTAGATGAGGGAACCATCAAGCTCCGAAACAAAAAGGAGTGAAACAAGAATAGTAAGAATGACAAGTACAAGCAAAAGCAGGGCAACCCTACTCTAGTCAATCAAGTCGTATTGGCTACACCCAAGGATGTGGATGCACAACAACCATAGAACTATCAATAACATCCCCCGCCAACCAACTACGACCAAAAGAACAATCAGGGAAGAAACTAAGAATGCAAGCCGCCTCGTTATTTCATGGCTCTGACAAATCAATGCAATCAATCCTTAATTAGTTGAACAAGGCTAGGAGGATTATATTTCATGATATACCTCTTATAGATCCCAACTATCCTAAGCCAAAATGATATAGGGAAGATAAATTTTGCCCTTATCACAGGATACCGGGGCATGACATTGAGGCTTGCATCAGGTTTAATCATCAAGTGCAAATCATGATTGAGGCAAGAGAACTCAAAGTTGAAAATTTTCTGGCTCCCAATAATAGAGACATGGGCATATACCAAAACCCATTGCCCAATCATGAGGTCCCTCGAGAGCAAGGGGACCAAGTAAATCAGGTTCAAGCTGACATACCTACCAACGGATGCGTGGGGATGGTTGAGATTATTAACATAGTAACAAGGACTAGGTGGTATGGTCAACTGCAACTGCCTGTAGCCCCCATGAAAATCCCAACCACTCCTACGCAAAGGTAAGACAATCTTCCATATCCACCAACGAGACCTATGGTAACTATTTGGAGTAGATTGGAGCAAAACCTACAGACGACTCTAGCTAAGTTATCCATCTATGAGATCATACAATAGTCCCCAAAGCATAGGGACACTCTAATAGATATTTTAAGAACAATTGAGCTTCAACTACAAGATGCGAATGCATTCACTCACTTTGTGGGACAAGTGCAACAATGCTATGAACCTGTAATCTAATTCTATGATCATGAGATTAAGATAGTTTTTGCTGCCTTACCAGACCCTCCACTAAACATTGTAGTAACTATCAATGAATTACCTTTCAAGAGGGTTTTTGTCGATACAGGTTCATAAATTAACATCATTACAACAACTGCAATAGAGCACCTCAAGATACCCAAGACAAATATCATTCCAGGAGCTTACATATTGAGATCTTTTAATGATGCTTTATGCAATATTGTGGGAACGATAGTCCTACCCATAAATGTGGGATACAAGACCATCCCTGTGATGTTTCGTGTCTTGGAATGAGATATGCAATATAACATCCTCTTAGGGTGCCCTTGGATAATGGCCATAAAGTGTGTGCCTTCGATCTTGCACCACTATGTCAAGTATGTGCATGAAAATAAAGTCTATGTGGTTTTGGTAGATTAAGAGCCCTTTAAATACATTAATCAGGTGGACATTATAGGAGAATTCAAGATCCCTTCTACTCACCTATACGTGTCACCTTCATCCCCAACCACACACGTGGATAACGAAGACAAAGGGGTAAGAAAATACCTAGACATATCAACACCTCCTAGTGCACTCAAGATAGTCAATGCTTCTAGAGTACCATCAAAGTTAAAACCAAAATATAATCAGAATCTAAAGGCACCCTTAGTTAAGGAAGAAAGGTCCAAAGAAGTGCCAACTATAGCCATTACTGAAATGCCAAATCTTATGGAAGAGGAAGATCCTCAAGATCAAGATGAAGATAGTGATTATCACCCTACTTTGCCAGTATCATCCGTGGGGTCATCCATGTCGCATGCATCAATACATTTGGCAAGCATAGGCATAAGGGAGTACCTTGTGCAAAACATCATCTTCACACCTATCATTGAGTCTGCACAAGACATAGGGATGCCTAAATACTTGAGGCCGCCAATAGGAATAGTGTTTCCACTTGGAATACCTCCCAACCAAATCAATTTTGTCTATGTTGACCTGGACTACACTCATAATTCTTTAGATATAGAAGAGGATGGTGATGAATTATTCATAGTCAATGTTTGTTACCTCTATAATCCTAAGTTTTCTCTAAGCTACTTTGAGCATTGCCATTGGCATGGATATGGCCTTGGTGTATATGAGCAAGGGTGCAAGCGGAATTATGAGCCACTATATCAGCTTCCCTCTGATAGATTTGGCTTAAGCTATTATAGTGAAGGTCGAGATGACTCTATTGCAGTAACATTGGAAATATTAAGCATAGGATTGGGAGACATTGATTTCATTTCTTATCACCCCCTAAGAATAGCAAATTTGAGCAATAAAAAAGTGGCCACGGTAAGCATACCACCTCCAAAAACTTATCATCCAAACACCTCAATTGATTCCACACCAATAGGGTACAACTCATGGGATGAGGATAATGGATATGAAGAAAGTGATGATGAGACACAATTTGGCTTAGCCTATCAGGGGCCTCACTATTTGCAAAGATTCATATGGTCCATCCATGATGAAATTTGATATACATCAAATGAAAGTTACTATGAATCAGAAGAATCAACATAAAGAGCTTACTTAGGCCTAAGCTACCAACCCCTAACTTTAGGGTGATAGAAAAATGCAAATGGATTCTTCATAAGTGATAAAGAATATGAAGATGAAATGAAGATGGCCTACTTAGGGCCAAGACATGAGCCCCTTGTCTTAGGGCCACATAACAATGATAACGATTTCTAGATAAGTGATGATGACTTTGAGGATGAGACCGAGATGTCTTATCTTTGACCTCACCACTTGTGGTAAGTCAATGAGCTAGTAGAGAGAGAGGCGACACTTCATGCCATAGACCCTCATATTCAATTCTTGGGGAGACCTATTGACCTAGCTACCATTAATCGGATGGTCAATACCCCTTAACCTACATTCAGAGAGTAGTTAGAGCCCAATGATCCTATTGTCCATCCTACTCATGAGCCAGATCTAGAAATTCCCATCCCTCTAAAACCTCATCGCGAGTATGGAAGGGAAACCCCTGAGACAAGATCACACCCATGTGGTCCTGGAGACTTCATTCCATCCATAAAAATGATCTCCATTGATTTGACCACTCCACTCCATAATATAGAAGATCCTACCAAATAATTGCATCTTGATGTAGATGCTATTGATTGGGATCACTCTAATTCCAGAGGAACAAGCCATCCTAATTCCTCTCTTCAAGGAGAGGCCAAACATTTTTGCTTGGACTTACAAAGACATGCCAGGGATAGATCCAAAGTTAGTTGTTCACAACCTTTCATTGGATCCCATGAAGAAGCCAATCAAGAAAAAGCTGAGGAAAATGCATCCAACTATCACTTTGATGGTGAAGAATGAATTGCAAAAACTACTAGATGCAGTATTCATAGTTCCTATCGACTACCCTAAGTGGGTGTCAAACATGGTACCCATAGGGAAACCTGACTAAATAGTCTGTATATTCACATATTTTAGGAATTTAAATAGGGCAACACCAAAGGATTCATTCCTATTTCCAAACATAGATGCTCTTGTAGACGCAACTGCAGGTCATGAAATGCTCTTCCTAATGGATGGTTTTTCTGGATACAACCAAATTTGGATTAATCGTAAATATCAACATAAAATTGCTTTCATTACTCCATGGGGAACATTCTGTTACAAATTGATGCCATTCAATCTCAAAAATGCTAGTGCCACATATCATAAGGCCATGACATAAATATTCCATGACTATATGCATAAGATCTTGAAATATTACATGGATGACTTACTAGCCAAGTCCATGTTGTGGAAAGAGCATGCCAAGGTCCTTAGACAAGTCTTCGATTGTCTCATAGAACACAATATCTGATTGAGTCCTAAGAAGTGCATATTTGGCATAACTTATGGAAAGCTTTTGGGATTCATCGTATACAAGATAGGCATCAAAGTAGATTTTGCAAAGGTAAAGGCTATACTGGAAATGGCCACCCCTGCCAACATTAGGAAGTTGAGGAGCCTACAGAGAAAGATAGCATCCATCAAAAGATTCATTGTGTAATTATTAGACAAATGCAGACATATGAATAGGTTTCTATGCAAGGAAGTCCCCTTTCATTGGGATGAAGAATGCCATCAAGCCTTTGCAGAGATAAAAACTTATCTGGCAACACCACCAGTATTGGCTCCACCAAGGCTAGACATACCATTTTTACTATATCTATCGGCTACTGATTTTGCATTGGGAACCATGTTAGCCCAAAAGAATGCACAAGAAAAATAGAAAGCCATATATTACATTAGTCATACCTTGGTGAGTTATGAGCTAGGATATGCATATGGCAAAAAAGTTGTGTTTAGCAGTGGTCTTTGCAACTCAAAAGTTGCGACACTACATGTTGAGCAATACAACCTATGTCATATCAAAAAAAAATCCTTTATAGTACATGATGAGCAAGACATCACAATACATGTAATGCAAAGTGGATCATGCTATTGATAGATTTTGATCTAGAGTTCATAAGCCAAAATTCCATCAAGGGACAAGTCATAGTAGATTAATTAGCAGATGCGCATCTTCAGGATAACAAGCCTCTCACCATAGAGTTGCCTTATTATGCGGTCTTTGCATTATAAAATCCACCAGAACTCGAAGAACCTAAGAAAGAAAAAGACATGTCATTATTCTTTGATGGTTCAAAGTGTGAACAAGGAGATAGAGCAAGGATTGTATTTATCACACCATAGGGCACTCCATTGCCCTTATCATTCAAAGTAGACTTCGTGTGCACAAACAATAATATAGAGTATGAAGTATTAATATTGGGACTCCAAAAAACCATAGCAATGGGCATTAAAATATTGAATATCTTTGTTGAATCCTTGCTCATAGTAAACCAGGTCAAAGGATTATTCCAATGTAGGTGCCCACTCCTGAAGACTTACAAAGAACTTGTTGACACCTACTTAGCTCGACTGGAATGGTATGACATCAAGGCAATCCCTCATACATCGAATAGATTTGTAGACACCATGGCATCTTTGGGATCCTTAATCCATCAAAATCTATCTGATGATTTTACAACCATCCATGTGAAAGTGCTTTCGCACTCAGCAATATGCTGTGAGGCTTTTGACAATCAAGAATCAGTCAACATGATCAACATTGAACCAAATCAGGATTTGTCCTTCACAACCAGATATTTCTTACAAACATCACCTTGGGGTTCTTTGATCTCCCAAGGACCTATAGAGTGTGGTGCAACCATATACCATAGATTTTTTCCTCAATCTATGTTTAATACATAAAAAATGCAGGAAGAGGAAGTTGTCTATTCCATAGAAGTTGTGGCCAATCAGGATTGGCTTTCCCAACTACAGGACTTCTTGAAGCTTGGAATAATGCCTCAAGGTTTTTCACATACTGAAAGGTGAACATTCAAACAAAGAGCAACAAGATACATTTTGCTAGGATAAATCCTCTATAGAAGAGGATATGATGGAGTACTACTCTGTTGTCTTGAGATCCAGAAAACATCTTGGGTAGTTTCATAAGCTCATGATGAAACATGTGGAGGCCATTTTAGTGGCATGGCCATCATTAAGTGCATCTTGAGAATGGGTTACTATGGGCCCATAATGGAAAAGGATTGCTATGAGTATTTCAATAAATGTAGTAAGTGCCAACATCATGCAAACCTAACGCACTTACCATCACAAGCTTTGTAGCCCATCCAGGAAGCATGGCCATTCTCGTAGTGGGGACTAGACTTGATTGGGAATATATCACCCCTATCCTCAGGACGACATACATTCATTATAATAGCCACATAATCATTGTGGATTTTATACTCCACAATATCATAAGTCATTTTGGGGTCACTTCTAAGATAATATCGGATAATGGGCCATCTTTCAAGAACAAAATTGTGCATGCTTTAATGAAAAAATACCATATTCAGCATAGCTTTTTAATGCCTTATTATCCACAAGAAAACGGACAAGTAGAAGCCTCAAACAAAATAATAGTCTCCATTTTGAGGAAGGTAAGAAAATCATAAGGATTGGCACATGCAGTTGCATCTTGCACTATGGGCATACATGACTAGTATACAAATGCCCACTGGGGCAACACTGTTTTCATTAGTATATGGCACTGAAGCCATCATGCCTCTAGAGTTGGAAATTTTGACTCTATGCATAGCATTAAAGGACTTCATAGATGATGAAGCTGCGTGGCAAGGCCTCCTTGATCAGTTGATGCTTCTTGATTAACACTGAGTCAATGCTTTAGAGAATCTCTATGTTTACCAAGATCACCTTGGGTGAGCTTAAAATAGTAAAGTCCACCTAAGGGAATTCAAGGTTAGAGATCTAGTGCTAAAATAAAATCAGCAGAATTCAAATCTACTGCCGCATCTACGAGATAAGTTCATAGCAAACTGGATAGGTCCATATATGATTTCAATTAGAGTTGGACTTGGATCATATCGCCTTATATCATTAGATGGTGTTGAAGATATTGAACCTCTCAATATCATTCACTTAAAGGTATTTTACACATAAACACAAAAACATTCAAATATGTCATAAAATGCAAAAACATTCAAAAATGTCAAAATTAAAAAAAAAACATTCAAATATGTCATAAAACACAAAAACATTCAAATATGTCATAAAACGCAAAAAAATTCAAATATTTCAAAATAAAAAAAAAACATTCAAATATGTCATAAAACACAAAAACATTCAAATATGTCATAAAACGCAAAAACATTCAAATATGTCAAAATTCAAAAAAACATTCAAATATGTCAAAAATACAAACAAATCATAAAAACATAAAATTCAAAAATTCAATTCAAAGGCTCCAAGGGTAATTCATATCGCTTGGTCAAAAAAAACTCAAAGGATCCAAGGGAAATTCATACCACTTGTTCAAAAATCAATTCAAAAGTCTCCAAGAGTAATTCATACCGCTTGGTCAAAACCAATACAATCAAAAAGCTCCAAGGGTAATTCATATCATTTGGTCAAAATCAACCAAAGGCTCCAAGGGTAATCCAAACCACTTGGTCAAATCCAATCAATTCAAAGGCTCCAAGGGTAATTCATACTGCTTGGTCAAACATCAATTCAAAAGCCCCAAGGGTATTCAAACCGCTTGGTCATAATCAATACCAAAAGATCCAAAGGTATAATAAACCCTTTGTTAAAATTAATCAAAAATACAAAACAACATAAAATCAAAATTACAAAAACAATTGCACTTCAAATTTTTGCATCCACATCATTGCATTGCATTTTCACATACATTACAATTGTATATGTCAAGAGAGCCTTAAAAGTGATACCACATTTTGTCACACAAGTCATTCATATCCATACCTCCATCCACATGTGTGTAATTGTGTTTTTCAACACAACCATTATTTGTTGCTATACATAATATACCAAGGTTTTTTGGTTAGTCAAAGACACCTATTAATATTATCAACATTTTAGGAAAAAAAATTTGATTAGTAGAAGGTAAGGCCTAGCTGTGTAAAGCCTTGGATATTCAAGATCCTATCACTAATTGAAATACTAAAATCCTAGCTGGTGCAAGGAAAATATGAAAGTTGCAAAGCGGTCTAGGTTACCTTAAGTGAAAATGATTATCCTTGCTTATCCCCCTATGCAACCAGTTTAAAGGTGCTAAGAATTTGCAAAAGGACAAGCTTTAACCTATCCAAATCCCTTGCTTAAATAAAAACAAGAAAAAATCCAAAGGAAAATACATATTCAAAAGGCCAAGTATACAGTCCATATTTCAAAGCAAAAATCTAATCACACAAATCAAAAATCCAAAAAAAAATCAAGCTCAAAAAGAAAATAAATAGTGATTTTCATCACTACGAATGAGCAAAATAAAAGGTGATTATCATCACTACAAAAATCCCCACTCAAATAAAAAAATCAATCAAAATAAACAATGATTTTCATCACTACATATGAGCAAAAATCCAAATCCAAAAAAAAGCCAAAAAGAAGGGAATAAAGCTTGAATCCTTGGAATTCTCAACATTGTACAAAACTGGAAGGACAAATCCTTACGCATGATGATATTTCTATTACAATTGCTTCATGCATTTGTGCAGACCAATGTTTGAATTTGGATGAGCTAGCTTAGGTAACCCAATATTGCCTAGTGGCATAGTCCAACTAAGTCCAACATAAGGATGAGATGAAAACCTGAGAATCCCTGATCTTAGCAATGGGCTAAAAGAATCCTGCCTGACATTGTAGGAAATGCTTGAATTTTATCTCAAAATAAACAATCACATGCACACACAGAGATCATAAAAAACTAGGTCCATGGTAAAAGTATTACTTTTCAAAATTCTAAGTGGTAAGTAGACAACTGTTGATAGGGTAACTAGAGTTTTTGAATCTCCGAAAAGCCCCAATTTTTTTTACAAAGCAACAAATAATAACATTGTTCACACCATAATTTTATTTATAAGATTCTATAAATTAAGGGGTATCAACATAATAGGACAGATATCGCATATATATTAGAAAATATATATATATATATATAGCCACTAACTACTTTATATTCGTTAATTTACAAAACTTATTAAGAAAATACATTACACACCATTACATCTCATATATGAATACTTAATCAATTCTTATGATAGGAGTGATTATTTAAATTAATGATTATTTTTTTACTTGATATGGTATCATCCATTAATATTGTCAATGTCATATGCATTTCGTATGTTTTAAGTTATTAGAGCATACAAGTTCATTTATACCATTCCATCACATAAGTTAGATGCATATAATTAAAGCAAAAATTAAACATACATTTAACAATAACATTTGCATCCACAAAAACAAGTCATTAATCATCCATAAACCACATTTTAAAACATATAGGCAATATCCATTTGCATACCAATCATAAATTCATCATACATCATCAAAATACATCGCATCATATAATCAAAACGTATAAGCATATACACATCCATCTAAGCATCTTCAAATATCATCTATCATCTAGCATATTCATCAAATCATCATAATACCATCATCACATCATATCATAAAATAATAACAAAAACATAAGCAATAAATGATACACATAATAAGTCATAATGAAAAGCTATCATAAAAGTATGTGTGTCAAGTCCAATGGATATACAAAAATCCCCATGGGCTATAGTCATGTAGGTCAGTCGACCTCAAAAATGGATCAAGAACAAAGTAGAGCATCAATCAAATATCAGGCCTGAGCCCCCTATACCACCTCCTCCGGTGCCACCTCCCCCTGTGGTGGTATTACAAGTTGAGTGATGTGAGCCTATAGGTCTCTTTGCCCTAGTATGGATCCTCTAGTTAGGATAGGTGAAAGACTACCTCGAGGTAGAGCGTCCATTGACCTGCGAACCACCTACACCTACTGGATCCTTAGGGACAAGCCCATGCCTCTTGAGCTACATCTGAAGGATGATGACATGATCTGTAAGTCCTCAGATCCACTCCTCATACTCATCCAACAAAGACTAAATTCATCCCACATCTGCCCCTGAGCCTAGCACTGTAATGTCCTATGGTGTAGAAGGAGAAACAAAAAACTACATCCTGACATCACCACCTACAATAGTAGCCTACAAAGCCTATATCTGTGTTGTGAGCTACTCAATCATAGCATCTCACCATTGTACCTAGATCTTAGTGTACTGAAGCTTAGCCTTAACCTTATGCAACTATGCTCTCAGAAGAGAGTCTCTCTCCTTGGGCTCTAACTCCTCCTCCTCCTTATGAACATCAAGATCCTCTACTACCACCTGCTCTACTAGCTGACTGCATACCTCGGTCTTGGATTGAACCCTGCGTCATGCTGGATCTGTGCCATCACCCCTGCCATCATCCTCGTGCCCTAAGCTATCGATGCCATGCCACATATGATCACCCAACCATTGAGAGTAGGCCTCTGTAAATCCCCCAACCTACTATAGGGCATACGGCTAAGGCATCCTCCTCATCTGCAAGCTCTATGATCTATCATGGAGGTAGGTCCTTCTCTGTTGTGAGGTGCCTATACAAGAATAGTATCAAGAGTACATCCTACTGTAATCCATATTGACGAAGAACTCAAGAGTAGAAGAAATACTCTTGGATGGCAATATTATGACCAACGAGCCATCACTCGTACCGTGTATTGGCAGTAAAACCAGTTGGATCATCCCAAGTAGGAAAGTCATAGTAAGGTTGCCATACGACATCTCTGACCAACAATCTAGTGAAAGCATCAGTATAGTGGGATAGCTCCCCTACAAAAGTATGGTTCTTATGCTTCTCGTGCTCTCGAGCCCATCTGGTAGCATAGCACTATGTTCGAGCCTCAATAGCTGTAATCTCAGTAGGGAGCCCCTTATGGTGATCTACTATAATGTGCTCCCATACCCAAACCTGTAGGAGTAAGCTATAGGCAATGCTGACATGTCCCTGCTGATGGATGTGGTACAAATCATCATAGCACTAAGATAATAGCGATCTACCCCATGCATAGATTATAGGCTCCTCACTATCTAGTAGGTCCTACACCATCACCAGGAGGTTCTAAGGGAACCTCAAACCCGAGCAATCCGGGATAAGAATGTTGTTGATCACCATCAACAACACGACATGCCTAACTATGAAAATATGAGCATCATACAAAGCCTTGATAGATACTCCCATGGACCTAGTCTCTCGGAGAGCCTAAGTATAGCATGATCTAAACACCCAAGCATAGACAACCACCTGATCATTAGTGGTCGATGATACAATGGGAACCCCATCGAATGGGATCTGAAATATCATGTAAACGTCCTCTGATGTGATAGTCATCTCATCGGGTGGAAAGTGGAAGGTGTTGGTCCACGGGTCCCAATGGTGGGCTAAGTTCGTAAGATAAGCCTATTCGACCATAATATGGGGCAACATGATGACGTACTATAGCCCATAGGCCTTAAACCACTCCCAGTCAGTGTCATCAAATCCAAGAAGCAAGTCAAGTAGGAGCTTCGAGTCCCGAGCCCAAGCAGTGAGGATCTAAAAAAAGTAGAAGAAAGACAAAACATAACTATAGTGCATCTAAGGCATAATTCATAATAAACATGAAGACAGGTCAAAAGAGTATGAGTAACTCTAAATCTAAGAAAGAGAAAAATAAATTGCACCTAATCAAGCAAAGAAAAATTCAAAAAGTCATAAAAATTCAACAAAAATACAAAAAAAAAAGGCTTAAGCTTTAGTTGCTGTCACCTACAATGGCCGAAACCTAGCCGCTGGAGGTAGCAACAGCCAAGGCCCAACGGTCAAATTTTTGACAATTGGGATTCAAGCTTGGCTGCTCTAAGCGACAACGGCTCAGAGCCAACTACTTTGAGCAATAGCGGCCAAGGGGCGACACGGTAAACCCATGAAACCTTGGCCAAAAAATAAAAAAAATTACAAATTTAACAAAATAACTTGAAAAAAATAATAGAGGGAGGGAAAAACAAGAAAATGGAAAGCAAATCCCCTACCCAAGCATCAAAACTAAGCTAATTTTGAGAACACCCAAATAATGGCAGTAGGTGAATAATTAAAAAAATTCAAAAAATCCTAAGCTAAAGCCATTGATAGATAGCAAAATTGGGGACTGACCCACTATAGCAAAATGGAACCTAAGCCTAATTACAGAGTTTGTTCATTTCCAGCAAGTTTAGTGAGGTTCGTTTTGCTCATTAATTAGTTAAGTTCAATTTTACTTAGACAAAGAAAAGAGAGCTAGGGTTTCAAAGAAAGAAATACCTGAGAAGCTATGATTCCTCTAGTAGCTAATGTCTCACCCCGTGCAACCATATCCTTAACACCAGCAAGTTTTGAAGTTGCAACCGTCGTTGCTCCACCAGAGCTCTAAAAACGAATCTTCAATAGTGAAAATGATAGGTCAAACCCTAGAAAAACATTTTTTTATATTTCCTTAATTATGCCTTGGCCACTGCTGATGTCAGTGGCCCAAAATTCTTGGTTGCTCAAGGCGATAATGACCATAGGTAGGAACTCATAGGTCATTGGACCTAACAATGGCCAGATCCATAGATCAAAATAAGGGATTTTCTCCTTGAGGGATCCAAAAAAAACAAAAAATAATCACACTTTGGTGGTTTTAGGTCATCAGAATGTTCAAAATAACAAAAAAATCACATAAAGTCACAATATTAGTTAGGCCTCGTATCCAATCACCTACTCTATCCACTCGATGATTATAGTGATTTGCACTCCATGTATTTCGGTGATATGAGTAGGCAACCATAAGGCCACTTGGAGAAAAAGCAAATCATTTTGGAATTACAATATGTCACCCTTCAAACCCAAATAAGATCAAGATGGTTGGACTACTCCACGGGTGTGAAGGGGTCATTATAATTCCCCTATGACATCAAAAATAGTAAGTCAAAGTGATACAATCTAGGCATAAAAAAAATACCTCATCCTAACTCCCTAAGAAGGCTATTGATATCCGGACCGCTCCTCGGGATAGGGATGGATGATTATCATAAGCAATTGGAATCACACTTGGATATGGGATTTCCCATTAAAAGTAGCAAATGCTAGAATGAAACTAGATTAGTCATATTGGTCAAGCGACTTGTTGCTTCAGTCATTGTCATTTCTTCACCAATTCATTGTGTGAAGAGGTAGTTCAAAAATTCAACTTAATCATAATAAAAATCAACAAATTATCACTTGATCATAGCAAAATTGTGTTCATCCTTCATATCATTGCATACAACAATCACAAATTTCCCTTGTTTGTTGGGAATGTAAGCAGACAAGACATTTTCAATTGTAGCTCTCCTACCGGTCAAAATTGTTGTAGCAGCTGATGCTACCCGATTGAGTTTGAGGAATGAGTGCAATTTAACATGCAAAAGCCATTGAGCTAAGTCCTCTAAAAATTGAGGCAATGATTCAAATGATGTGTGCCATATTGCATTATTGGGCCATCCGACATTGATCAAACCATTGATCACCATACACCCTACAAACAGATTAGTCTACATTTTTGCTCAGCGTTGTGCTTTCCACACAATGCATCATTAAAAGGAGCATTTTTAGACATCTAAATCGTGTCATGCTTAGAGGAGATACTTACATAGACACACTCATAATATCATAAGACATAATATTGGACTTTACAAGCATCAAAAGTGGTTCTCACCACTCATTTTGGGCCTTTTTCAAGCCATCCAAGCTTGGCCACTCAAGACAAGAGCGACTAGATTCTAGCCACTCAAGCCTAGAGCGGCCAGATCTTAGCCGTTGCAGATGATAGCGACCAGATCTTAGCTGCTGTATATGACAATGAATAAGCCATAAGAAGTGGTTTTTTGACAAATAGGCCTAATCACAGGCAAAAGTGGCACTCTACATGCAATAAAGGTGAGTGGGAGTGACTTTGCATTCCTTTTTACGACCAGTTTGCATAGAAGACTCAAGTGGGTAGTTATATTTTAGTTAACTGGCCTTAGAATATAGATAATAGACAAAATATTCTCATGCTAACTTGCACTATGCATGAGAAATTCATTTCTAGGGCTTGGACATAGACCTAGGGTTTCACACTATAAAAGGTGCAAGCCTAAGAGCACCAAGATATCCAGAGATATTTTATCTTTTATCATAAAAGAGATATATAGGAGATCATATTAGAGAGAGAGACATATTTTTGAGGAGAGCTTTCAAGACTCGGAAATTTCTCTTTGAGATCACGTGTACGGCGGAGCTTTGATGAATTGAAGAGCATAACACCTACTATTTCAACATGAGATTAAAGTCTTTGACCCATAGCTTTGGGGCAAAGAGGGTAAGGTTTACTTTAGCGACCTTTGTCTCAAACAGTGGCCCACAGGCTTAGCTTAGATAGACATAACATCTTTTATTCTATTTTCTTATATCATTAGCATAGATTTATATGATTTCATGGCATAGTTTTATCATATTTCCATTACATTATTTTATTACTAACAACCTCATCCGGGGAGGCAATATCGGACACCTAAATGTGTGTTGTTGTTTCATTTCTTGTAGGGCCATAGGTACATCGAACGAATATTACAACATACGAGAGAAAAAGGAATCCCTATAAGAAACAGACCTAGAGAAGGAGGCATGTGTAAGCCCTTATAAATTTCTGTGTGCGTAACTGGGAAGATTTTATAAGTGCACCACCTCTTCACCGAAGGGGCACTCCTTGCCTATTTGTAATTTATAGTATCAAAATGGGTATCCCTAATAGGGACCGACATGTAACCGAGATTCAATATCAATAAAAAGATCCATCTTTTGTTATTTCGTGTTATATGATTTTTCCTCTTGTATTTCCATTTTATCTTTGGTATTTTAAATAAGCATTGCAAGTAGGGTTTTAGAGAGGGGACCGATGTGTGCATTCCTGAGGTCGCTACAATAGAGATGGTGGAAATGATGGGGGGATTTTATCATTTGGCCTCTTCAACATGTTCCTCTATGGAGGATCAGATGATGATGAAGGTATTTTTAAGGTTTCCAATGATGATGATGGTATGGATGAAGATGATAATGGGGTAATGGAAGGTAATGGAGATGGGAGTGGACCCTAAATAGATTTGTTCATTTGGAAGTCTACATGAGTCGATAGTAATATCACCTCAAGGATTTGTTGTATCATGTTGCAATACTTAAAGGGCTCAAGGTCTGCAGATACTACGTGTACCAACCCTTCATAAGTATATTTAAGATATTGATGAGTAATGTATGCGATGAAATTTATATCCTGTATCCAAGGTCTACCTAGAAATATGTTAGAGGCCATCGCACCCTCCAAAACATGACACCGTGTTGATATAATTTTTCATCCCACCTGAATGGGCAGTACTATAGTATTGACTATGGAGCATATTAGATCATTAAATGCTTGTAGAGTGTAATTGGACACTACAACATGAGATGCTGGAAGTCCTAGGTATTTAAGAGCACTAGTGATTATTATGTTTCTTGATGAACCGATGTCTATCAGAACTCTCTTATACGGTATATCAATCAGACATGCAATAATGTGCAAAGGAGGGTCAACCACATCACTTTATATAGGTTTAATTTTATTCTCATGGACCATGATCACTGGTTCCATATATTTTTTCACATGCCCCACAAAATTGATGGAGTTAGACTCCTGTGGTTGCAACTCTATCGAATTAAGAATATCCATCAGAGCTTCTCTGTGAGGTGGAAATTACTGAATGAGATTATATATGGACAATCTAGCTGATGTTGTTCTTAAGATTTGTGCAAGCTTACTTTTTATTATCACTACTGGCCTAGGTGGAAGGCTCTGTACTAGAGGTGGAGGTGGTTGTGACATTGATGGAACATTGTTTGAAGTTGCAGGTGGTGCAACTTGAATTGGGTAGCATCTATTCCTAGTCACAATACTTACCATCCCGACATACCCTTGTAAAGGAGGTGTTGTATTGACCTCATTCATTTTTTTAGTAGGAGCTAATTGTACCTCATGAGTAGGTAAAGGGTCTTTGAAAACCCCCATCTGTTGATTATTTGGGGTGAGAGGATTATCCACTTGGAGCTCTTTCCTCTCTATCATGTCTTGCACTATGTTTTTAAAACCATAGCATGTAGGTAAGTCATGGTCATTATGCCAATGATATCGACAAAATTGGTCTTCTCGATGTCCCATAGGCTTTGGTTTACCTATATTTGGGTCTATAGGCTTTATTTTTGGTAGATTAACCATTTTAGCAGCCCATAAATGATAGAATAGGGAGTCCATTGACTCAGTAAAGTGTGTAAACTATTTCCTAGGGTGACGTTGCTAATTTTAACCCTAATTCACTTGATTATTATTATTATAACTCATAGGAGGAGGTTGGGCCTGATAATTTACCTTTTGAGGAGGTATCATTTGTGTAGGCCCTGGGACATCAATGGCTACTTTATTGATCATTGTTGGCTTTGATGGTACCATATTACTCTTTGGATTCTTTATCCACTTTTTTTTTCTAGGTTTAGCTATCTCACCATTCTATATTTTGATCTCTTATATGGTTCTATATTGTGCTATAGCATACTTAAGAGTATGATATTGTTAGAGTTGCAATAACAAAGATATTGGTTTTAAGCAAATATTTGAAAACATCTGAGTTAACTCAGATACTAGAAATAGATAGGGTACCTTAGCTAGGAGCATTCAGCACCTATTTCCATAGTTATTTATATACTCATCATCATATTGTTTGAACCCTATAAGGTTAGTTAAGGTCACCTTCCTCTTGGTATTGAAGGCGAAACATTCCAAGAATGCATCTACAAACTGTTCAAAGGTATAGATGCTATGCCTTGGAATTTGGTTAAACCATTCAATAGCAGGGCCAGAGAGGGTAATTAAAAATATTCTTAGGAGTAATGCATCATTATCCTATATGTTGAAGCACTGATTCATGAATGTTTTAATGTGCTTTTGAGCATATTATTCCCCTTTAAACGTGTCCAACCTGGGCATTTTAAAATGCTTAGGATATGTAGGGGAAGGGATAGATGGATGCAGTGGTTGATGGTGCAAGGTGGGTTTTTGAATCCCATTCCTATTTATCTTATCCTCTATAGTTTCTAATAATTCAAGCAATTCTTGATACGCATCAGAGGACTTAATATCCTCTTATTTTTTTTAGACCTACGGAAGGGTATGAGGAATATTAAGCATAGGTTGATGTGGTTGATTATCATCAATCATATCTCCAAAAGGTGCTTCTAAGTAATTTTTGTTTTGTTCCAAATAATCATAAGCCCCATAATGTGTTTCTAGAATGGGCCTACAAGGAGGAACTAATGCCTGTTGTAGGAGATCTATGTTAGGCCTAGTAGGTAAGTTTGAATCAGACCTAGGAGGTCTAGGAGGACACATTTGATTAGGTCTAGGAGACTTATTCTGATGAAAAGTAGGTTACCTCTAATGAGCATCCTATCTAAGCATGCTTGGAGTAGGAACCTCATTACACAATGTTTCTTGAATTTACTATTCAAGTATTTGTATTTATAACTATTGTAGATGCTCTAAGAGATCCAAGCATTGCTTATCAGACTAAAGTTGATTAAACTTAGCTTGACAATCAACATGTTTTTTGACTAATTGATTAATTTGATCAAATGTATTAGGCCCATGTGCCTTAGAATTATTGCCCAGATACCTAACTTGTTTAGGAGGGTTTGTGAGATCTATTACAATCTTCCATAGATTGAGATAAGTCACATTAACTTAAGGTTCCCTCATAAACATATATTCTTGATATTCTCCTGGAACAGAGAAACATTATGCTTGCATGGAATGGTGTGAGTGAGGATAATCATGATCCTCCTCATGTATTCCCTCATAAGGGAGGAAAGGTAGGGTGGAATTGTCTTACCTATTGCAATGAGTATCATACTCATATAGGTTTTGGTACCTTGGATAAGGGTGATTTGAAATCATAAGATGATAGTTTAACCCTACCCTAGGTGAGAAGTCTTGCTCCTACATACCAGTGCATGAAGTAGACTGAGTAGGCACGTGAATGCATGGTATTGATCTACTTGGAAGAGCCTCATTACATGGTTTCTCTTCTTGAAAGAAGACATTTACAGTATCCATATTAGGGAAATGATTTCCCAAATTGGGACTGTGACCTGTGGGGGTACCCCATGTAGGAATTCCTTGTAGGCTAGGTCCCCTTTATGACACTCTAGGACAAACCATCTACTCATCTAATGCTCGATGACTTAGGAGATTAGGTTTTAGAAAAGTAGGAATAACCATGTCCTTGGGATCAAAATGAACATAATTTATGTCCTCTTTCCTACTCCCCATAATGTCCACCCTTAAGTGGGTTGGCTATGGGTATATACCATAGCTACTTACTCTAAACCTCCATGTAATTATCTCCTTTACAAGTTTTATGGATTTTAAATACACAATCAATAGGAACACACAAAAATACAAATTATTATCTCTTTTAAAATTTATGTGTTCCTAAACTATTTGATGTGTTTCAAATTTGTTGCTTTAGTAAAAAATCTCTTTCACGTGTTTTTGAATGTTGATGTAATTCTCAATTGTTTATATGGTTTTCACCTATACACTCATATCTTGACAACCAAATAAGAAAGTCCAGTCACGTGTACCAACCAAAGTATGGAGCTCAAATCCATACCCGATCAAGGAGCATAGGTCCTACTAGTCCTCACCCAGTACTCACTTGGTTAGTGTTATACCCTCCAAATATGAGTACATGCAAATTTTCCAAGCTACATTGGATCTTGGAGTTGGCTTTGGCCAAAAACTGGGGTATGTGGGACTTGAGCCAATAGATGGAGATGAAACCCACTGTCATTAAACTCTATCAGTGGTTGGGGATGAATTGCAACTCACTAAAATAAAAAAGAAACATGGTGTATGTTATTCCCTTTAAAATGATTGAAATAAAATAAAATAGCATTCAATGATTGTTCACTAAATGTGTGAAATTGTGTTTTAATTTCATAATCATAAGAATATATATAAAAGGAAGCTACAAAATTTTGTAAACTATATGAAACCCTAACCCTTAAGTAGGTCATACACAGGTAAACCAGAAAAATACATTTTGAAAGGCTATTCTTTTTCGCATTTTATTTTATTTTTTAATGCAAAATTTATAAATATGAAATCTAAATTTCAATTGCACATAAAAGACAAGAAAAACTAAAATTTAACATTATTTAAACAACCTAGATGCAAATTGAAGGTTTCAAAATTTACCTTTTCTATTTTAAAAATTGTTGTTTCTAGAATTTTCTATAGAAATCCCTTGGTTTTGTGGTCATCCCTGTGTGGGATGGATGCAAATTTAGGGGCCATCCCTAGTAGGGATGTTTACAGTGGCCATCCCTGGCAGTAAAAATTAGGAATTTTGCAATTGTTCTTGCTTAGAACGGCCAAAACATACAACACACAAAACACAAAAAGGATGTCAAAAATGATAAAAATGAAAGGGAACAAGGGACAAGGGTACCACCATGATTGCCATTTTTTAAGCATGAAAAACATCTTGCCTAAATCTATTGAAACTGAAATGCGATCTAGTGTTTCTAAGAAAGCATACAAAAGAGAGATGCTAAAGAAATGAACCAAGCAAGCTATTGAACTGATGAATGATATGAAGTAAAAGAGGGATTTCTCATTGTATTTATAAAATCATAAATTCCAAAGGTTACAATACATCCCATTTTAGGGCTTCTCATTTTGATACATTTTATATTAAAAATTACAAGGGATCAAAATCCCTCCATGAGCTTAATGACGAGCTTACAATGTTCTTCTTGCAACCCAAAATTGAGAGCTATTCGTAGGTTTCATTTATATTTCTCCTTAGCTCATACCTTATGCCTAGAATACCTACACCTACACACAAGGGATTGAATAATGTTAATAGCATATGTTTTTAGTGATAAAAACTAAGAAAACCATAGAAAATATGCATCTATGAATATTAAATTAATTCGTGACTATTCTAAACAACTCAAAATGACTTGAAATTATAGTATAATGTTTAATAAGTAATTTTGGAAGGTTCTGAGTAGAAATCACAATGAAATTGTTAGCAATATTGGTGGTCATTCATGACAGGAATAAGTAAGACTACAATCATGAAAACACTAATTGACCCATCAAATTTACTCAAAAATTTACTAAACTTGGATATAATGCTAATATAATGCTATAGAAATGATATACATAGAAATTAGATCAAAATTATGGGCCATTTCATGGTCGTCCCTAGGAGTTCCAATAATACCTGCTAATCATCCCAAGGGGGATGGCCAAAATTTGTAGTGGTTTTTTCCACCAATTCCACTTGTATTTGGTCAATAAACCTCCTAGGGGTATTTTTATCGAATTTGGGAAACTAAATCTCAAAATTGATTGGTTTTGGAATCGGTTTAGTGTATTTTGGGATGCCCCTGAAAGTGCCTTCGAATGAAGAGGTTTTTAAGGAAAATACTTGGGCAAATGTTGAGGACAAATGTAAGCAACACTTTGTGAGCAATGCTTGTTATTGTCTTTTATTGAAATTGGGTGATAGCACCTCAATTTATAGCCAAAATAGGGCGAATATGCAAAGGGGCAAGTTCTGGCATGCAGAGCAAGTGTTTCCACTTGTAAATGCCCTTGTCATGCATAGGGTGGGAAATCTTGCCTATTTAGGACCTACAATTTCTAGCTATTGATGTTTTTGATAGCCTACCAATAAATTTTGGGTTATTGGGTAGGATAAATGGTAGGAAGTGGTTACCATTTGTCACGTCCTTTGAATTTTATGGGGTCTAGTTCATGATCATCCCACCCAGGAATGGCTGCTGATGGCCAGCCCTAGGTGGGACAACCATGAACTATGGCTATCCTTAGGTGGGATGGCCATGGCTTCATGGCCAAAAACCTTCCAAAAGTGGAATAAACCTTACCAAAAGTGGTTGGGAGCCCACCCTTGAGGGTTTCCCAATGGGGCCATATAATGTCGATAATAGTGGCACATAATAGTCTTATCTAATTTACACAATTTTAGTGTCTACAAAGCCAAATATCCTAAGACATATTTCTAAAATGGTTGTCCAAATTAGCTAAACACTATATTTTCTCACCAACCTACCTAATCATATCATCCTCAATAGCTATGTCACTATGCCATTGAACCCCTACCTCCTTCTTAGTACCCATCTTAGCCAGGAAGTCTACCACTTTATTTAGATATCTACTCACATAAAATGGAATTACATCATCTAATTACCTCTATAATTCCTTAATTTGAGTGATAAGAATCCTCAAGCTCCATGTATTCAAAGCAAAGTTCCTCATGAAATCCAAATCTCCTACCATTATTTGAGAATATGATTCTAGGATTATCCTCCTGTAACCTTGTTTTACTACCCAAATAGAAGCATATTTGATAGCTAAGACTTCCACTTCATTATTTGTAGCCATTCCTATACCTTGTAGTTCCCAATAGAGCATTGTCCCAATATGATTCTTGCAAACCACTCCAATTCTAGCTCTACCTGAATTACCTTTTACAACTCAATCTAGTATTAATTTTAATCCAACCTTCTAGGGGTGGTTTCCAACTATCTTTATCCTACCCCTGTTGCACTTCAACTTACTTCTCCATTGTCCCTATAACAACCTAAGTTTCCTCTTTAGCATACACTCCCACAGTTTATGTGACTTTGCCCCAACTAACATGCCAAACTCTATTTAAAGATGAAAAGGTTTCTCTAAAAATTTAGCCATTTATCTCCAACCACACTTTCTACCAAATGAATTTTAATCCAATATCCCAACCAAAATAAAGAGCTTTAGATTTAAATCTAATTGTCTTCCATATTTTCCAAATATTAATTCGATTCAAATCATACATTAACTTGAATTTTATAAGATAAAAACCATCTCTTCCAGATTTAGTGTGTGAATGAGCACTCAAAAATCAAGTGGTCATACTTTTATTCACTATTGTAGCATAAAACACATTTATATATACCAATGATTCCCCTATGTATGATATTATCAGAAGTAATAATTCAATTATGCATGAACTACCAGGTAAAAAAGTTTACTTTCATCCAACCATTGGACTGCCAAATATTTATCCAATCCTCAACCTGATATGCATGAGGAGGAGGCTCTAGAAGGTTCTTATCATATCCATCCTTCAATATATAGACACTAAGGCTCCCATATCCCCAAGCTAATTCATCCTCCTCATATCTACCTATGAGAATTTTTGCCAAGATTTTATCCATGATGGGTGTCAATTTTGAAGGGATTGAAATTGGCCACTCATCCAACTTCTTAAAATGCTTAATCTTATAATCCCCTAGCTAACTAGTGTTGAAATAACTTTCAATTTGTACTTAACCCCTATTTTCCATGGTTGTTTTTATTGGTTGCATTTATAGGAATTCAATAATGATAGGTAGGTATTGATCCCATGAATATGTCCAAAATCATGCCTTCTCCCCTCTCTCCACTTTCCAAAATAATCCATATTTCACTACCTGAGATCCTAAATTTAGATCCTACCACACTAAGGACCCATTACCATCCAAAGGGAAACAACCCACCTCATTTGGGTTTACTTGTACCAAATATTTACTAGTTAAAACTCTACTAAATAAAGAAGTTGGTTGGGAAATCCATCTTTAGTAAAGATTTCTAGCCAAAGAATTTTTATTTAAAATTTGATCTCATCTATACCAAACCTCCTTTTACCTTGGGTTGGCTTACTTTATCCCAACCTACTAAGACCCATTAAATCTCTCCTTTTACTCCTCTCCATAAAAATTTTCTAGCTATCTTGTCTAACTCTCTTCATATGGTATGTGGGGTAGCAAGGATAGAATATTTATAAATTGGCATGGACTAAATGACTGATTGTAAAAATTTGAATCTAGCCCCATAACTTAACCATTTGTGAGACCAATGATTAATTATTTCCTTGATGCAATCCAAAATATTCCTCTAGATATTTATTTTTAGTTTTTTAAAATAAAAAGGGACCCCTAAGTATACCACTAGGAGAGAAGTCCTTGTGAATCCCAATATCTCTAAAATTCTATCCTGAAGCCTTTGATAAATATTGAGAAAGACCACTTTGTATTTTTATCATTGATGACTTGGTTTGTGGCCCTAAGGTAGATATTAAGTGTATCTCTAATAATTCTTGCTTCCCTGAAGTCATCCACAAATTGTAGGTGATTCAAAACTTCCTCTCCCACCTTGATACTTGTTAGCAAACCTTGTTTTCTTCTCCTCAAGATGAGTCTACCCAAACCTTCATTCATTATGAGAAAAATATAACGGTACAAGTATATACTTGATGAAGGTCTTGAGTAGCTCCAAATGGTTACAAGGGAAGGCTCTTGATTAAAACTGAGTATGTTAGAATAGAAACATAGCTCATGACCCATTCTATCCAATCTTGAGAGAAAATAAAGGCTACCATCATCTTTGACAAGAAGCTCCACTCCATCCTATCATAAGCCTTTGACATATCCAATTTTATGAGCATTCCCTTATTACCAGTTTTTTGCATTGAATGGATTGCCTCTTGAGCTAAAACTACACCATCCAATATTTTCCTGCCCTCTACAAAAATCATTTTCTTTTAGGAGATAATATTATGTAGAAGATATTTTAACCGTTCAACCATTACCTTTGTTATTATTTTATATATGACATTGCATAAGACAATATGTCTATAATATGAATATGCACCCCTTACTCCCCTTTTGAAATTAAGGTATTGAAAGTATGATTTAATGCTTTAAGCATTAATTTAATACCTTTGGACTCCTCTATAACAACCATTACATCCTCCTCAAAGTTGTCCCATAAGGCTTGAAAAACTCAATTGGAAAGCCATCTGGACCTATTTTCTTCCAATGCTCATTCCAAAGACTACTTTCTTCAGTTCCTCTCTATCAATGGATTTAAGTAGGGCATGATTTTATTCTTAAGAGATAACATAGGGTATGATAACAAGAACTTATTTTTGAGCCTCTTCATCTTGCACCATACTTTCCTTAAATAGTTTAGAAAAATAATCCATTGAATGGAAATGCATACCTGGAATTATATCAAAGGAGTGTCCATTCTCATCTTGAAGATCTTCCATGTTGTTTGTATGTCTACTACCATTGGCAACCTAATGGAAAATTTTGGTATTTTTATCACTTTCTATTAATCAAGTGGTTCTTAATCTCTATCTCCTGTAGATATCCTCTTGGTTGTCAATGTCCTCAATTATTTTATGCAATGCATTATCTTCTTTTTAGAGCTACTTTGTAATTTTTCATTCCTTGAGTTGTTTTTTAACCTCATCCCAAATGGCCACCAATGGAGCTCTTTAGATCTGGAAGTCTGTCTTGTTAGCTCACCTCCACTTCCTAATATCTAGAGGATAATTTATCATTAAAATCCCTAGTAAAAATTTAGTCTAACTCCTCCCTTGAGACTCTCATGTTATGCACCACTTTCCATTGATGCATCTGACCATATAGGTTTTGAGCCCCATAAAAATTTGTGATTAAAACCTGCTTAGCTATCACATTGTTCCTAAAATGTGATGTAAGGACACCCCTCCAAGCTATATGTTCTATTGTCATCCATTCAAGAGAGTTCCAAAAAGTAACTATCCCCCCTGAGGCCCCTTGGATGACCACTTCCATATGACCAACACCCCTCCAAATTCTATTTACTGTTTTACACATAAGATCCAATGACATTTTTTATCTCCTAGATAAGAAAAAAAATCTATTTTACATTTTTTTAAGAGCCTTTGAACAACAAATTGATGGGTTCTATTTTTCAAACCCTAACATTCCATGATTGTATAATAATTTGTTACCTTGAGAGCAGTAAAAATATATTGGCCTCACCGATCATCCAATGATCAGTTTGTCTTCTTGAACTACTATCAATTTATTATTTGATTTTCCATCCACTCCTTGAGAGCTAATATTTTTTGATCTCTTTTCCACCTGAGTTATCCCTAAATTTGGCCTTTCTCTATTTTTTTTGCTATACCCATGATGACATCCTTAATTATCGACTACTCTTGGTTATGTACTATTAATACCCCTGCAATATTTGATTGCGGTAACTCACTATACTCAATTACTTGCTCTAATATGGGAGGATGTGAAAGAGGATCTTGAGCATGTCTATTATTATTTTTATTATTCCCATCCACTCCTTCCATGCATTGTTCTTCTTCTTGTTTCATTAGTATCTTGAAGATCTCATATCTATTGGAGGGCTTGAGTTGGGTTTTCTCTTTACCATATTTTTTCTTTTACCTTCTCCTTCTTTTGGGTTATTACAAACCATATTCATGTGCTTATTTAGCTTGAAAAATGTTGGTTGTTTATTTATTGATTTTTGATTTAACCTCCTTAGGAGGATTTGACATTCTCAAAGGAGCCTCGATTTTTATGTTCATATTGCTAAATATGCATATTTATGCCAAAATTTGCACCTAAAGTGTAATGCCTTATAATCCAGTTGTTGATTCCAAGATAGCCCTGCAAGTTCGAGTTCATCCTCTACCAACAAAGGCTAGATAATATCTATTTCCATGCATAATATAGTATAAAAAATAATGCTTCCTTCCATTGTGTCTTTAGAAACACCAAAATATCTTCCAAGGGAATTTCCAATAATCTCTAATACTTTCTCACTCCAAAACTCCATTGAAAGTGGATACAAATAGATCCAAACCGAGATAGCAGTTGGTTCAATTTGAGGATCAAATCCCACTCTCCAAGGCTAAAAAAATAATCCTATCAAACCTTGATTCCTCTTTTTTAATTCAAAATCCCTATTTCTATTGGCAAGTGAAGAAAAAATAACAATAAAATATCCATTGCTATTTCTATCTACCACCCCTGCATGGGTATTTAGCTTTTTGTTCTACTGCCCCTACATGGGTATCTTCTTTTGTCTTTTTGTGTCTACCACCCCTATGTAGGTATTTTCCTATCTTTGATGTTGCTCCTCCATGGTACCATGGAGAACACCTCTATTTTGGTCCTTCCTAGTGTTTCCACGGCCCCTACATGGGCATTCAATATGATCCCCACTTCCCAGATAAGGCTTATTTTTTTGGTCTCAGGAGTTCTATGTTTTTTGAGTCCTAGTTTTGCTCTTTTTTGAGTCCATAATGTACAAGGTTATGATACCCTTTCAAAACCCCTATACCAATAAAAAATAAAGGAATACTCACCAAGAGGCACCCAGTTTTGTTGGACCTAGGAATGGAAAATATTTAGGGGAGGATGAATAATCATGATTGGCTCTATATAAAACTATTTATTCTACCATCCTTTTATCAATGATAATATTTGGCCTTGATTATGACTATGGCAAGCATCCATTAACTTGTTGAGATGTTGATCTATTTGTCGTAGACATAAAGATCATTTTTAATGTAGTTTTTATTAGTGTGCAAAGCTTAATCATTTATTAATAAGGTAGGGCATATAAATACACAATATTAATACTAAATCTATCCTTACGCTGAAGTTAACAATAGGCCCTAGTTTGTATCTAACAAATACGACATGGTGCTAACCACTAACTAAATAGAGCTAACAAATAATATTTGCTAACAATAGTTGTTAGCGAAACTACTAACCTAGGATAGAAAAATATAATGTAATAATAATCTACCCTAACAATAATTTGGTAATTATCCAAATGATGGGATAATTACTCTAACATCCCCCTTTATTCCATTATTTGGGTAATGTATATAACTACCCCAATATAGTGAAGAAGATGTTGATTTTCTATTCTACCCTAACAAAAAATGGTAATAAAATATGATGATTTGTTGGCTCTTGATTTATCTTTGGCTTTGGCTCTAGCTCATGGCTCTGGTTCTAAGATTACCTCTGGAATAGTACCTATGGAACTATCTTTGGATCTACCTATAAATCTACCTTTGGATCATTGCTTCTAGATCTTCCTGTAGATCTACCTCTATATCTTTGTCATTGGGTCTATCTTTATGTCTATCTCTGGATCATTGCCTTTGGAACTAAAAATTTGTCTGTCATTGGATCTGCCTCTGGGTCTACCATAGGTTTTACTTTTATTGTAGAATTGGTGTAAAATTAGCTACAAGAGACCAACAAAAATGGACTCCAATCACATAACATAGATGCAATATAATGGAAGAAATATGAAAATCAATATTCACCTCATTCATGAATTCACACCCCTTATCCAAAATAATACAATCCATCATATAGAAACCGAAAAACAAAAAAACCCTAAAGAAACCCTAAAAAATATTTTTTTCTAAAAACTACTAAAAATAGAAATGAGTCATATTATGCCCAAATTTGGTGCACACATCCCTCTTAAAATAATGAACCTTAATTTAAAATATTAGGTACCAAATTAAGGTACAACAAAAAATAATAAAATTCTAACATTTAAAAAAACCAAAAAACCTGGAAACCTATTCTAAAATCTAATTTTGGGACACTAGATGGAGGATTTAGGTCCCAAGAGTATATTTTTTGGAGGTTCAGGTGCATCTAAGATGTACTTGATGTAGAACATGCATGCGGAACCACCTATTAAATTTCAAGGCAAACGGGCGTATGGTTCACAAGTTATGGCTCCGGTAAGGTGCATCAAGAATCCATACAACATTTCTTTCATCATGGTCCATTGTGTGGTTTCTATCCATCCACAATCAATATGAACCTTATTGGCCATTTTCACTTTGTACCAACAATTTGAAGAGAAGTGATTTGTACATCCACATGAGTCACAAGGATGTAATTTCCAACACCTAGTTGCTACATGTCTTGTTCTACCACAATGACTGCAACAATGCTTTGTAGGAGTTGTAGGAGATTTAGGGTTTACAAACATGGTTTTACTAGTACTTGCTTGTCCAGAATAGCCAAGGCCTTCATTATTTGCCCTAACATTTAGCATTATTGGAGTTTTAATGCCTTGTTCATGTTTACCTAATCTCTCACCATTGAATCCTATTTTCTTCATCATTTTGGATCCAAATCCTTTGGTGTGTTTTTAAAATATCCAATTTCTTCATCTCCATAAATGCTTTTAACAATATGGCATTTGTTAGAATTGATGAGTTTATGGAGCTCATTATTAGGAGGTTCAGTTTTTAAGTCACTAGTGTCGTAAGCAAAATATGCTATTGTGATGAGATCACATGTGCTACAACTGATATCTACCATTTAAGGTATGAGGTTTCCTATATCACAAAAAGCATTGACCATCATGGGCTCAAGGTCACTTGTGTCACAACAAGCATTTGACACCATGGGATGAAGGTCACTTATGTCACAAAAAGCATCAACCATTAGAAGTTTAACCTTTGATTCCTCACTAATATCCCTTTTTGTTTTACTTTGGGTAATGTCAAGTGCAACCAATGACATGTATATTGCCCTTACAACACTAATAAGGATTACAACACCATTGATCTGAAGGTCTTTAGAAGTTTCAAAATTATTGAGAATGGATCTTACACCACTACATAGTGTGAGAAATATTCCGTCATCATAAAAATCTATCCCTTCCATATTTGCTGGAAAGTAAGGACTTTTAACTGATTTTGTACATTTAGTTGAATTTGAGACATTATTTTTCTTTGATTTGCCCATATTTTAAGGTGTCGATCTCTACCAAAAATACACCTTTACAAAGGAATTTTGTAAATTAAATGACTAAAGTGGCCAAGGTGTTGGTCACTACCAAAAATGTACCCTTACAAATTTATCCCCCCTTTGTTTTGCAAAATTATAATGTATCCCCCCTGTGTGCAAAATAGGAGATGGTGGAGAAAAATGTTATTCCCCCCATAGTGCAAAAATAATTACAACTATGAAACCTCTTGGGATTTTTTTTTACAAATCTTGCCTCCTAGGCAAATTGTCTAATGAATGCACCAAAAAAATCCCCCAAGGTAATTTTCAAAATTATGCACAATTGGAAGTTTCTTGGACCTCTTTCCAAAAATTGTCAAAGTTGCAATTTTTAATTAAATTAATTAAATTATAAAAATTTAATAATTTGTTTAATCTTGATTGTGCAAAAAAATGTTATTTTACCTTCAACGTCGTCGAGAATTGAACCGTGGACCTTCTATGTAGACAAAACTAATAGCTAGACAAAACTATTAGTCACAATGTTATATTTAGCCTTGTCATTGCGAATGGGTGGAAAAAAATGATATTGCACCCTTGGCAAGGGTCGAACCTGAAATCTCCCAGATTTTAATGACATTGATTCCCTCCTAGCTGTACTCTCTAGTTGTTGTCACATACGCAGAGTGAAGGATGGAACAAAAGATCGGTGAAGCTTCAACTTGAGCATTAACTTCTAAACAACATTAGAAGTTCACCTAAAACTTGAAGTGGATCAACCTGTGATCGAGTCTGCATAGGAATTCTACTAGCAATAAATTTGTGTAGCATTCATTTCTTCTATATTTCATTACTTTTGAAAATAATGATCATCTCTATTTCTAGATCCTTCAGTGTGTAAGGTCCAAGGTTGTGCCAACAAATGATCTCCTATTTAAATGTAAAGATGGTTTTAAATTACCAATGGAAAAACCAAACCAACCTGCTACACAAAATAACACTTGTACAATGCACCTACGATTGATCTATGGTATTTTCCCATCAAAGTGAATGTGTAGTAGGTTATAATGGCCATCACGTAATGAAATCAGACCTACAACTAGTCTACAATGCTTGTAACATTGAAAGAATATATAATCCAATCTACAGGTATGAATCTACAGTTGGGCTGCAAATTGGTCTAGATGGATGTATTGACTATTTGTACGAGGTAGATATTTTCTACTATGAAAGTGCCTATGAATCACATTAATGCTACAAACAAAAAATATTTCATCATCCTATGCAAAAATCACCCAGTAGCCTAAGATATGCATTTGACTGCTAGGGTGGTGATACTGCCTGATCGATTATCTAGAATTAAAAATAGAAATTGGGGATCATGGTATAATATTGAAAAAATGCTTTCTCAGAATGATCACAACAACTTTGATCATCTTCGTCTATGAGCCTGTGCAGTTTGGATTTTCTCCTTGCATGACATTATCATCGCAAGCTTGAGAGTCACTACGCCATATGGGAATAAAAAAATGTTAATCCATATTAAAAAAACTTATCTCTTTTTCTCTACAATCTCCATGAATGTGTGCCACTAGCACCAAAAAAATCTCATAATGGAAATACTCAATTATTCTACAATTCTTCTCGTAGGTGTGTGAATAGATTATCTACGGTAGACTATAGAGGGATCATTATCCCATATGGATGAGACAAAGGCTTCGAAGAAGTTTGAAAATAAAATATTATGGTTTTGTTTATGACCACCTGATGGTGGTAGGATCCACTACCAATTCTTTTGTCAGCCTCCCATGTAGTTGTCATATCCAACGTGTACTACCAAGTCTATCCTCAAGTGCGTCTAGCTGTCAATCTCATAATAGTATTTGTGTACCTCCAAGTTCATCCTCATGATGTACTTCACTAGGTAGTCCACATCAGCTACTCCCATCAACTGGTCATTAGTGATACATTGTTGCTTATGATTTATCATCAACATAAGCTCCTAGGAACCACGATAGCCATAGGTCCTCTGTCTAGGTGTCATGTAGGCTGGCTATTGGATTAGTGTTGTGTATAGTGTTAATGTCAGATGTCAGAGGTCTAATAGATAACTACATATGGCTACCTAAAAGTGAGTGCTCACCTAATAAAACATCACCCATCCCTCCATCCAGTCCAAGTCTGTGTGTCCTATCACCTGGTCACACTAGTCAACAAATCCTTTTTTTTGCCTTGAGAAGTGTACCTGGATCAACCACTCTAGGTTGTCGAGCTATGAAATGAGCTCGACAAAGAAGGCTTTGATACCATATTAGTGTGCAAAGCTTAATCATTTATTAATAATGTAGGCCATATAAATACACAAGACTAAGGCTAAAGATAGCCTTACGTGTGAAGTTAATAATATGCCCTAGTTTGTAGCTAAAAAATACTACATGGTGCTAACCACTAACTAAATAGAGCTAACAAATAATATTTGCTAACAATAGTTGTTAGCGAAACTACTAACCTAGGATAGAAAAATATAATGTAATAATAATCTACCCTAACAGTAATTTGGTAATTACCCAAATGATGGGATAATTACTCTAATGGTTTTTTGTGCTTCTTTAGTCTCTCTTGGAGATTTATCCTTTAACAAATCTTCAAAATAAATATGTCTCTCCAAAAGAATATCCGGAGGTGTCCCCACTGGGTCCTCCTAGTGCTACAATCTTATATTCAATTCCACAACAACCAAAAATCTCTTTGGCTATCCAACTGACACCCTAGTTTTCTCTTATAGAGCTCATAAAAAAAAAGAAACTTTGATCTATTAAAAAAAGAGAATAGTTATTTATAAATTAAATTAGGAGACTTTGATTTATTAAATATAGTTAATGGTTTAAAAATTAAAGTAAGAGACTTTAATTTCTTAAATAAAGTAAATGGTTTATAAATTAAAATGGGAAACTTTAATTTATTAAATAATGAAATTTGATTTTATTATTAAAGAAATTAGTTTATGTTGTAAATTAAAGGTATGGGATTTTGATTTATGAAATGAAGGAAAAATAGATTATTTATGAATCTAAGTGATGAGACTTTGATTTGATAAATAATGAAAATGATTTATGTTATGTATTAGAGGTATGGGAATTTGATTTATGAGATAAAGGAAATAAAGAGGTTTGATTTATGGGATTAAAGAAACCTAATTATTTGATGATTAAATGTATAAGACTTTAATTTGTTGAATAGAGGTTGATATGAATTGATTAAAGTAGAACTTGTGATCTAGTTACATTTGTTGAAAGAGTCTCTATAGTTGATGAGAGATGAAAATAAAAATAGATATTTTTATGATGTAAACTATGCATTACATGGTTAGATAATTTAAATTTGGTAAAGTAAATAGTAAGTGCATTTAGAGGCATACCTATTACAGAACCATGAGTTGCCCTGATCCCTATAATCCTCAAATGATCGATGGAAGGATTTTGAGGACCAAATATAGCAAAAGGATCTTATACAATGGTTTGGTTACTATTGTGATTATTTGCTTATGCTAAAACAAAATATAATTGTGGGGAGATATACCCAAATGAATATGATGTATTACTTATTATTTAAAGTATGGAGGTTTTACCATACTAAGGTGTATGTAGTAAATGTGGAATGACAAGAATCTATATCTTTAATTTACTGCTTTGAATTGCCTATGTTTTGTATTAACTTTCCTTTCAATCAACGTTTACCTTCTTTAAATGTAGCTTCCTTCTAGTATCTTTTGTATGCTTTTGATGTATGCTTTTTGTTAGATTTAGTATCTATCCTTGCTTTCTTGCTAATAAATAAAAACTTAAGTATTGAGTTCTGGGTGAAATTAGAGTATACCTAAGGAAATTGGTACCCCCTTAGGGTGAACATATATGACCTAAGGGATTAATACCCCTTAGGAAGAATAATAACTAAGCTATGGAAAGACTACATCTTAGTTAAGATAGCTTCTCATGTAAACGATATGGATAGATTAACTTGTAGTAATCGTAATATACCTATAAAAATAGACTTGTGTATGGTATGGATATGAGTGTATACCTTTTATGTCTTGAAGATGATAAGTTTAGCTCATTAAGGATGATCAGAGAGATAAACTTATTTGCGGTAAGACATAATAAACCTACAAATATGGACTTGTGTGAGGGTATTTGGTGAGGTATATCTCTTCAAGAAAACTTAGGGGATTTAAATAATAGGTCAATTAATGGTCAATTAGGGGTTTACTCTTTTATGGTTTTTTCTTGTAGTTCAATTTTGGGTAATTACAAATGTAGAGTTTAGCAGCTTTTTGATGGAATTTTTATGTGAGCTTTTCCAAACCCTCAGAAAAACCTTTTTTGATCTCATCATATGCAATTGTTAGTAATGGTGCTTGCATTCAAAGACTCTAGGGGACCTCTCATTTATTCAAATTTTCCTTGAATTTAGTGTCTTTTTTGATGTTTTTCTATATTTTTATAAAGAATTTGTAATTCTTCAATGTGGATGTCCATCATCTTGTCTAAAGATTGTGAACATGGAGGAATATAATTCCAGGCACCAATTTTGTCTACCAAATACCAAGTTTCAACATGATGCAATTTTGGTAGTGGTTGACAAATTAACCAAGGTAGCACACTTAATTTTGGAAAATATCAAGGATGATACACCTGTTAATGATAGAAAATTTGCTAGAGCTATTGTGTGACTGCATGTTTTCCCTAAAGTTGTCATCTCAAATAGAGATCTTAAATTCACCTCCAAATTTTGGCAAGCCCTGCATTAAGCCTTGGGTACAAAATTAAACATTAGTTCTACATATCATCTAGAGATAGATGGTCAAACTAAGAGAGTTAACTAGGTCCTTGAGGATATGCTATGCATGTATTTTTTGGCAATTTTGGGTACTTTGGGTACATTGCCTTTGCTCAAGTGTATAAGTTGTCATTGATGTCAAAAGGGTTTTTATTAAAACCAAGCTTAACTTAATGCAAAGGTTTTTACTTCTTGAAAAACCTTGAAGGTCCATGTTTATTATTAATAATTAAATTAAATCAAACCTTTGACAAAGGTCTAAGTTTAATTTATTATTAATAAAATAATAATAATTATTATTTTAATTATTATTAAAGGGTCTTTTAACCCTTAAGCAACGCACATAAATAATTCATTCGCCGACGTGTTGCCATCGTTGGAGGAGCACCGACGTCAAACAATTAAGGATAAATGGCTATAAAAGTGGGGATGATTTTTCTAAAGTATTTGTACCTTCGATCGATGCAATTTCGTAGCTCTGTGTCCTTCGTAAAAGTGATGGTTTTCACTGTATTTTGCTGTCCATCCATATTGAATTGCTCAAGATTTTCTTGTGCTTGACGTATGGCAGATTGCGTTTCTCTGACATTTGATAAGACTGCGAACTATGTTTTCTAGGAGTTACGTTTTTGGACAGTGCTCATGATGATTGTGGTGGCTTGAGGAAAACGTTTACATTTTCAGATCCTTGGCGATTGAAGGAAGACAACACATAGGATTACATTATATTTTTCATTGGGAACTTGTGCTCCAATGGTGGTGGTGTGTTGAGTGAAGAAGCATTGGGCAGAGGTGCCAAGTTTGACCCATGTTGTGGGCAATTTCATTGTGGTCGTGATGCACGAGGATAGCAGCAATGAAAGTGCTTTAGCATGTGTGGTGTTATTCATTTTCTCCAAAGGTTGGAGAAATAAGGTTGGCCAAGTATTGTGATAGGTTTTGAGTCCTCCTTCTTCATCAAAGTAAAGGTATGGGCAACTTCTTCCATGTATATTTTTGATGGTGTATTTTCTGAAACTGAGTTTAGAGTGAAAAGGTTGTCTACTAGGTATCCTTTGGCTAGGTGTAAATCCTATTTTCTAGTTTGTTGAAGACTACTTATGCATTGTTATCATTAAGGAGAGTTTTTGGTGAATGCATAATTTTTGGTTTGAGATAGTGGAAGCTTTGTGCACTAGGGTTTATGTTTGTGAGTATTGCTACTTGCTTTGAGTCGGTGAAACCCTTGGTTGGCTATTTTGAGTTTGATGGTTGATTTGCTTCCATAGAGGTTGTTTGATCAAGTTATTGCTTTACTTGATTCATGATATTGGGCTTACTCCATTGAGTTGATTTAAGCAAATTATTCTTTGCATTTGGTGATATTGTGTTGGTGGCTGTTTTGTTCAAATATCTTTGGAGGGAAAATGATTTCTACTTGTTTCCTTTTCTTGTGATGATTGGTTGAATGCTTCAAGGTTAATGATGAGTTGAATGATTTTGGTTAAACCTTGTCTATAAGCATTGTTGTTAAAGCCCTAATTGGTCGAGAAAATATATTGGTTGTGGAAAGAACATGAGTATCATTGTTATATGAGATATTGCATGGTTGGCAATTGTTGGGTTGTGTTTCATGTTCTTGAGAAAAGCATACTACATATATCTTATTATTTTGAGATTGAGATTGAGTTGAGATTGATATTGGGAGTTAAGTATAGAACATATTGAGTCTCTAACAATTCTCTTTATGTTTCTATGAGGTTGATGAATCACATTGGGTCTCTAACAATTCTCTTTGTGGGTTCATGCTAAGCAAGTTTTTCTTGGTGAGCTTGTTGAGGTTTTGGACAGGTTTCGGTGGGGACTTGTGAGCAGTTTTGGATAGGTTTCGATGGGGACTTGTGAGCAGATTTGGACAGGTCCTAGAAGAAGACTTGTGAGCTGGTTTTTGAGAGTTCTATCAGAGAACTTGAGGACAGAGGAGCATTGGCTCTTTGAGAAGAACCTGAGGATAGATTTGGCAAGTCTTTGAGAAGGCTTGTGTGTAGAGGATTGATTTGTTCAAGAGTTGGACAGATCTGACAAACAGAGGAAGACTTGTACTAGATCGACTTACTATGTTTGGTATAGGTTGTTGAGCTACTGTGGACGTGATCATAGAAGGCAAAGGTCTCTTAGGCTAAGCATTGAGGACAGGAGGTCTTCGATGGAAAGGAGTTCCACGTGCTGGCAAGAGGTAGAGACGGTTGATCTTCTGAGGTATCATATCTAGAGCAGAGAGGAAGGTATCTCCTTTGAGCAGAGGCTCATAAATTCATATTGGGGGAAGGTATCTCCTTTGGTCCGAGGCTCATAAACATTGTAATTGGGAAGGTTTCCAAAAGAACTTTGAAATAAATTTTAAGAGAAAAGTTTTGTGGACGTAGCCCAACCATTCTAGGTGAACCACGTTAAAATTGGTGTCACTTTGTGGATGATATTGTGCATTGCTTTGATATTGCTTTGGGTATATTGCTTTACTGTTTTGAAGTATAAAGGAAAAAGTAAAAAGAGGTCTTATACTGTTCACCCCCCCCTCTCAGTATGAGCTTGTGCTCTTTAGTATTGCATGGACTATAAGACTATGTGAGAAGATTATCTTACTTAGTTGAATTCGCTTACAATAATAGCCATCATACCTCCTTGGGAATGACTCATTTTGAGGTCCTATATGGGAGATGATTTAGAATTCCTTTGTATTCGAAAAATCTGAAGGATCAAGTAATAATTGGATCAGATATTGTAAAGGAGATGAAGGAAAAATTGAAAACGATCTACCAAAGGCTCAAAGAAGCTATGGATTGATAAAATGCTCTCCACATATAAGGATGCCGAGGAAATTCTTTGTGGGAGATAATATCTTCTTAAGTGTGAGATCTAACAAAAGCTCCATCAAGTCTACCAAACTTATCCTAAATTTGTTGACCCTTTTGAGATTAAAGAAAAGATCAATATTGTGGTCTGTAGAATTACCCTTCCACCTAATCTATCAAATATCCATGACACCTTCCACATATACCTGCTTAGAAAATATGTTGCTGACCCATCTCATTTTTGAAGTGTGTCTAATTTACAAATGATAGATCCTCTCACCATTGAGGTCCAACCAATCCAAATTCTGGCTTTTCATACCAAAATTTTAAGAAAGTGAAATGTGAATCAATATAAGGTCCAATGGTACCAATTTTTAGAAAGAAATATCATATGGGAAGATGTATATTTAATGAAAGAACAATTTACTCATTTTTTTTATTAAATATTTTTTTAAAACATGAGACTATGTTTAGAATTAGGGGGGAAGAATGTCATGACCCTCCTAAAAAATGATTTGTAACCTTACTATTTTTATATGTACATAATGTTAATATTTCTTAAATTATTATGCTTTAACATTATTGAACGAAATATTGCTCATGAATTTGGTATTGTAGGTACAGGTCCTTGAAAGACAAAATGGGAAATGATGACAATGGAAATTTTCACTACGATGAGATATTCACTATTATTAAAAGGGCAAAATAGACCTAGAAGTTAAATATTCACCAATGGCCAAGGGTACATGAAAGCCCTTCATTCATGTAGGTGCATTATATGTTTTGAATTGAATGGATTGCTTGCATTTAAAAATCCTTCAATGACATGGAAAGTGCCACGGTGCATGTGAGCTATTCATAATAGGAAAATGACCACACTTGTCATGATCAGATTGCCTACATTAAAGGTATATACATGGTTGATTAAAATTATATTCTAGTTTCTTACATAATTAACATCAACTTAAAAAAAAGAAAAAGAAGAATGAAATAGATGAAATAGTTTTATTTAATCATTTATAACTTTAATTTATTAATTAATAAAATAAATAGTAATTTTAGATTAGACTATGCATTCGAGGCCTTCCTTTGAGTACTAAGACAAATTTAAATAACTAAACTGTATATATCATAAAAGTTTTTTTTTAAACTAACACATAACAAGGAATTATTTGGAAATTTGGCCGATTCATGTGTTGATCTTCTGTTGCATCAAAAATTCTTTTTCAATTGAAACTAAGCTCTGTTGAAAGAGGGAAGAATAAAGGAAAAAAAAAAAAAAAGAGAACGAGGAATAGTGTAGAAATATCCTTCGGATAGCTTTGAATCTAAATAGTTTGGAGGCTAATTTAGCAAATCAGGTTAGCTAAATTCGTTGTATATGATATGATTTTTCTCTCAAGTTAAATTAGAAGCTTGTTGTAAAAGTATACTATATGCTTTAAGGGAAAATAAATGTGTTATAGTCATGTTTTATGATATTTTATTTTCTTTACCTTCTTTGACAATGCTAGGTATACTCTGCATTATTATTTCTAATAAATACAAAAATGGTTAAATATGTAGCTTATATATTCTATATCATTGTCCACATCTATAAGTAATTGATTCTAGTTTGTAATGCTTATTTTTATTATGTGGCTGGACTAGTTATTCCTTTTAAATAGCCATCAAGGTTCATCGCCCATTCACTGTCTGGTCATTTTTCAATTAATGTCTAGCTGGCTTCTAATTTTATCTTTGTTACCCCATGCACTTAGGACTGTTTGCATCTTTCAAATTATTATTTTTTGGTTTGGTTGGTGCTAACTTACTGTTATGTGCAGATGTCTTATCTAGAGCTTAATAGTGTATCTAATTCTTTAGAAAATGCCAACCACCTCCTTGATAGATGTTTTGATAGTCATATGCCCCCCGTGAATAATGCAATGTTAATAAAACCTAAGTCTACAGAAGAAAATTTTAAAAAGAATTTTATTTTTTAAAAACATATTTTCCCTCAAACATGATACCCAGCTAAAATGATTGAAAGGGCCCTCTTAAATGAATTTCCAAGAGTAGCATTTTAGTTTTGTTGATACCTTTAATTATATGTTTTGTTGATGCCTTTAATTATATATATATCAACTTTTATTCATCCTGGTTAGTTATTAAATCACTTGAATGATATTGTGTATAACTATATCTACTTCAATTAGTCATGCATTGTGCATCTTCCTGTACTGGCCATTTTGATCCTGAAAAGCTACTGCTTGGAATATGACAATTGAAGAAAGAAGGGAAATTCATTCTAAAGCTGGTTAATAATTTGAAAATCCCCATAGAAAGCTCACCTAAATAATTATTTTTGTGGATAGCCTCTCCAGTTGGACGTTCGTGACAATGTTTTCGGTCCGAACGTATACTTTCTACCTCATTTAGATTGTTCGTTTCTTTCGAGTAGAATATATAGAAATTGATTAGTTTTATAATTGTAACTTCTTTATATAATTTTAATAATAAATAAATAAAAACTGATTAATTTAATTAAACAAACTTTGATTTATCTGTAAATTTGAATTCAATTAAAATATAATTATTTTTTTAAAAATATCTCTTTAAATATTATACGTAGTGCAGTACATCTTCCGGTTATTGCATAGTGAATACTTTGGCTATAGAAATAATTAATGGTTGCTTAATAAAATACATTGTGTAGCTTCTCTTTTATTTCTCACCCATAAATTGAACGCCTTGCAATCTTTATTTAATTAATTTTTTACTCTTTTAATAAGAATTCATGTGATACTTCTTCTAATTTAATTACCCTTTTCTAAGGTGCAAATAATTGAATGCATCCGTTGCTTGTTAAATTCTTTATTGTTAGGTTTTAGAAGAAAGGAACGAGATATAAAATAAGCTAAGAGTTGTATTTCTTTTAGTGTTCTTGGGAAAAAAAGTATCCCATGTAATTGTTTCATTAGAATGAGATTTAAGTTAAAAGTAAAAAGTTAGTAATTTGCAGTTTAATATTTTATTTGAGTTTATGTTTTAAGTTGAAAGTAACAAGTTAGTGTAACAATAATGAGACAAAGCCGAGATATTTGAATGTATTTAAAGTGTTTTTTTAAATCTTATAAATATTTTATTATTATTATTTTTTTAATTTTAAATAGAACTATTATAATTACCCGAGATACTTTGAATGCATTTAAAGTGTTTTTTAAATCTTATAAATATTTTATTAATTTTTTTTTTTTTTTAAATTTTAGATAGAACCATTATAATTGTTGGAAATATAGTTAAACCAAAACTCACGCTCGTAAGCACTTCTCGGCGAGAAGCACTTATATTTGGCCTTCGGGAAATGCTTCGCCGTGAAGCAAAATCAAGCCGCGTCCTAAAAACACTTCACTGCGAAGCAGCTAACACTCGCCCCCGAAAGAGCTTCGTTGTGAAGCAGCATATTTTTGCCCCCCGAAAATGCTTCGGCGCGAAGCAATCTCATTCTGGCACTTCGCAGTGAAAATCACCGAAGCAGAGATCAAGCTTGAAGATTGGGGCATTAACTTTCCAAGCGTGCGGGTAGTTGGAGTTGCTCGGCGATTGGACAAAAGCCATCTTCGGCACTTAATTTCTGTCAGTCGGTTGGTGGATTTATCCCACCTTTTGTCTTCATCCCTCGCCTATAAATACCGGGCCATTTGTATTTTTGCGTTGTTGAAGAGTTGGAGGATAGTGGAAGGAGCAGAGCAGCGAAGGGAACAGAGTGCCCAGAGCAGCCGCAGAGCTAAGGTTTCGACCAGCAGTGCAGCAAAAGGGCATAACCAATAGCCACCAACAGCTAGAAAGTGGAGCCGCAGTCTCCAGATAAAATCTGTGTTTTTATCCTGCAAATGTTTATCTTGTAGAAGTCTGTAATCACTTCAGAAAGAAGCTCTCTAAATGCGGCATTATTTTAATATATAAAATAATTATTCTACAAATTTGCGTCTGTGTATTGTTATCTGTCTCGGAAGTATTGTTTTATCCGCAGACATTCCTCAGCTAGGGTTTTCCCCGAAGTGGCAAAACACCCGTTCAATCCAGAAGGAAGTCCATTTGTTTGTTTGTTGTGCCGGAGAAGCACTTCAACACTTTATCTCCCCAAAGTGGAAATTTGGAGCCTCTTCGCCCGAAGCTGCCAAAAAGCCGTGAAATTGTGCCTTGCAATTTTCTTGTCCGAAGTAGCCACTTCGGAAGTATTCTCTACGAAGTAGCCACTTCGCCGATTAAATACCCGAAGCACTTTCACTTCACAGTTTTTCTGTCCGAAGAAGTCACTTCGAAAATTAATCCTACGAAGCAACCACTTCGGGTTGAAAATTCCCGAAGTGATTTTACTTTGGAAAAATTTCCAGTGAAGCAATTGCTTTGCTGCCAAAACTCTCGAAGCTCCCTCCTCATGGTTAAAAATTACGATGCTCCTCCCTTACACTGTAAAGTTGCAAAGCGTCTTTTATTGATGTGATTTAGAATTAATTTAATTTAAATTCCTACAAATTGGTATCAGAGCTTGTGGTGTCGTGACATGGAGATAGAAGCATGGCTTCTGAAAACAATTCCATGCAATTGCAGATCTCGTGATTTAACGACAAGAACTATGATTACTAGAGCATCCAGATGAAAATCCTCTTTGAGTCTCAAGATTTGTGGGACTTGGTGGAGAATGGGTACCCAAAACCGACAGATGCAGTAGCACTAGCTGCCCTCTCCCAAGCTGACAAAGACCTCTTGAAGGAGAATTGAAAGAAAGATCAAAAAGCCCTGTTCTATATCATGCAAGCAGTTGAAGAAACCATCTTCCCATTGATCGCATCAGCCACCAAGGCCAAGCAGGCCTAGGAAATTCTGGCCAGCTCGTACCAGGGCACCAACAAAGTGAAGTTGGTAAAACTACAGATGCTCAGAAGGGATTTCAAGAACCTGCAGATGAGTGAGTCAGAGTCGATGAGCGAATTATTCACCCGAACAACTGATGTCATCAACCAGATACGGTTGAATGGTGAAATTATGCAGAATCAAAGGATTGTGGAGAAAATTTTGTGAAGTCTGCCAGCTAAATTTGACTCTGTTGTAATTGCAATAGAGGAGTCAAGGGATCTAACAACCCTTTCAGTGGATGAACTCATGGGTTCCTTGCAGACACATGAGCAAAGGCTGAGCCGCTCAACTCAGTCCTCTCTAGAGCAAGCTTTCAAGGCGCAAGTCTCAGTCCGAGACAATGACAGATAATACTCCCACCATAGCACCTCTAGTTCTCAATCTGGAAAAGGCAGAAGCAGGCAGGCATGGGAGAAGTAACAAGCAAGGAGGGAGATCAAACCCTCATGACTATGAAACCAGCTGCAACTTTCATCAGCAAGGAGGAAGAGGCACTAGCAAAAATCAGCAAAGGGGATCTAGTCAGAAGGACATGTCAAAGGTCCAATGCTACTACTGCAAAAAGTTTGGCCATTATATCTCACAGTGCAGAAATAGAATGGCGAACGAGAATCAACAGCAGGCCCATTATACAGATGAAGCTGGAAATGTGGCAAGAGAAAATATACTACTGACTTGCAGTGTTGAGGAGGAGAGCAAGAAAAACACTTGGTATCTTGACAGTGGGTGCAACAACTACATGACTGGGAAAAGAGAGATGTTCTCACAATTGGATGAAACAGTCCAATCTGAAGTCAATATGGGGAACAACAGCAAGGTTCCCGTGATGGGGAAAGGTAAAATCCTCATCCGCACCTGACACAGACAAAGAAAACAAATCTGTGATGTGTATTATGTTCCTAGGTTGAAACACAATCTGCTAAGTGTTGGACAACTTGTGCAGAAGGGACACACTATGCAATTTAAAGACGGTGTCTATTCCATTAGAGACAAAGTGCATGGACAAATCACAACCGTGTCCATGACGAAGAACAAAATGTTTTCGTTGTAGATTCAGAATGAATCATTAATGTCTCTGAGTGTAGTTGTGAAGGATGCTACCTGGATGTGGCATATCAGATTCGGTCATTTGAGTTTAAATGGCTTGAATTTACTACACAAGAAGCAGATGGTGAAGGGTTTACCCCTTATTGAGCAATCGAACCAAGTTTATGAAGGTTGCCTAGTCGATAAGCAGCACAGGGATGCATTCCCTGTAGGACAGTCTTGGAGAGCACCTCAACCATTGGAGCTGGTGCACTCAGACATTTGTGGTCCCATGCAGACCAGCACATATGCCGGTAACAAATACTTCTTGACCTTCATAGACAACTTTAGCCGAAAGATATGGGTTTATCCCATTAAGCTGAAGCCAGATGCATTTGTGAAGTTTAAGGAGTTCAAGGCTATGGTTGAGAAACATAGCGGGTATTACGTGAAGACTTTCAGGACAGATGGTGGAGGAGAATACATCTCCAATGAATTCCATAACTTCTGCAAGTAGCATGGAATTCGAAGGCAGTTCACTACCAGATACACACCGTAATAGAATGGTGTAGCTGAGAGGAAGAACATAACTATCATGGAGATGGCACGAAGCATGCTGAAGGCAAAAAGTCTGTCACATGAGTTATGGGTAGAAGCTGTAAGTTGTGCAGTTTATCTATTGAACCGATGTCCCACCAAGAGTGTGAAGGACAAAATTTCGGAGGAAGCCTGGAGCAATTTGAATCCAAGTGTGGCTCATTTGCGATTTTTTGAGTGCATTGCATATGCACATGTTCCAGATGATAAAAAACATAAGCTGGATGACAAAGATGAAAAATGCATTTTCATGAGGTACAGTGAACAAGCAAAGGCATACAGTCTGTACAATCCAGTGACAAAGAAACTTGTCATTAGCCACGATGTGAAGTTCTTGGAGGATGAAGCTTGGATCTGGAAGTCAAAGACTGGTCATTCTGAACCAGCAATTGGTGAACCTGTAAACTTGGAGGAAGATAGTGTGCAGCCACCTGTACCTTCAAGCAGCAACAATGGTGCCAGCAACAGCACAACCTCATCATCTCGGTCACCTCCACTTGCAAGCATAATTAAAAATTTGAGGACACCTACGAAGACTCAGAGCTTGCAAGACATTTATGAGGTAACTCATAATTAGTCAGATGAAGAATATTCTGACTTTGCCTTATTTACAGAGTGTGATCCAATGGAGTTTCAAGAGGCAAATCAAAATCAAAAATGGGTGAATGCGATGGATGAGGAGATAGCAACCATTGAAAAGAATGAGACATGGTAGCTGATAGATATTCCAACAGGAAAGAAGACCATTGAGGTCAAGTGGGTGTATAAAATAAAGTTCAACACCTAAGGAGAAGTTGACAGACATAAAGCCAGATTGGTGGTGAAAGGCTACAAGAAAAAGTTAGGAGTTTACTATCATGAGGTGTATGCACCTGTAGCCCAACTTGACATAGTCAGAATGATTATGGCACTGGCAGCTCAAAAGGGATGGAGCGTTTATCAGATGGATGTCAAGTCTGCCTTCTTGAACAGAGTGTTGGAAGAAGATATCTACATAGACCAGCCACCCAATTATGAAATACAAGGGCAAGAAGACAAGGTTTTGAAACTGAAGAAGGCCTTGTATGGGATGAAGCAAGCACCCCTGGCATGGTACAACTGAATTGATGACTATTTTTAGGATAATGGGTTCACTAAATGCCCATATGAGCACACCCTATATCTGAAGATAAACACATATGGTAAGATGATAATCATCTATTTGTACATGGACGATCTGACATATACTGGAAATAGTAGTAGCCTATTTGTGCAGTTCAGAATAGCCATGAAGACCAAGTTTGAAATGACAGACATGGGGCTGATGAAATTTTTTCTTGGCATTAAATTTGACCAATCAACAGATGACATATTCATATCTCAGGGCAAGTATGCAAAGGATGTCCTAAAGCATTTTAATATGGATGACATCAAACCTGGCATCACCTCGATAGTCATTGGTTTGAAGATGAGCAAGACTGACAACAACAAAAGTGTTGATCCAACCCTCTAGAAAAGGCTAGTTGGAAGCCTGATGTACTTGAAAGCAACCAGGCCAGATTTGATGTTTGCCGTGAGTTTAATCAGTCATTTTATGGAGTCACCCAAAGACACTCACTAGCAAGCAGGCAAAATAATTCTACGATATGTCAATGGCACGAGGAACCACGAACTTCACTATGCTAGACAAGACCAGCTTGAGTTGATTGGCTACACTGATAGTGATTTGGATGGTAGCGTAGATGACCGAAAGAGCACTTCGGGATATGCCTTCCATTTTGGATCTGAAGTTGTCTCTTGGTATTCGAAGAAGCAACCAATTGTTGCTTTATCTACATCAGAAGTAGAGTACGTTGTTGCCACCTCAACCGCCTACCAGGTAGTCTGTATGAGAAGAGTTCTAAGTGAACTACATCATCTACCTGAAGCAGCAACAACAATATTTTGTAACAATAAATCTGCCATCGCGCTCTCAAAGGACCCAGTATTCCACTATCGGACGAAGCACATAGATATCCGATATCATTTCATCAGAGAGCTAGTGAAATTCGATGAAGTATAGTTGCAGTTTTGCAGGTCCAAGGAGCAGCTGGCTGACATCTTCACAAAACCCTTGAAGGAGGAGGACTTCGCCAGGCTGCGAGATATGTTGGGCATTAGAGAATCTGTGATTTTTGGTTTAAAGGAGGGTGTTGGAAATATAGTTAAACCAAAACTCACGCTCGTAAGCGCTTCGATGAGAAGCACTTATATTTGGCCTTCGAGAAGTTCTTCATCGTGAAGCAAAATCAAGCCATGCCTTAAAAACACTTCACTGCGAAGCAGCTAACACTCGCCCCTGAAAGAGCTTCGCTGCAAAGCAGCATATTTTTGCCCCCCCCAAAAATGCTTCGGCACGAAGCAATCTCATTCTGGCACTTCGCAGTGAAAATCGCCGAAGTAGAAATCAAGTGCGAAGATCGGGGCATTAACTTTCCAAGCATGCGGGTAGTTGGAGTTGCTCGGCGATTGGATAGAAACCATCTTCGACACTTAATTTTTGTCAGTCGATTGGAGGATTTATCTCACATTTTGTCCTCATCCCTCGCCTATAAATACCAGGTCATTTGTCTTTTTGCGTTTTTGAAGAGTTGGAGGATAGTGGAAGGAGCATAGTAGCGAAGGGAACAGAGTGCCCAAAGTATCCGCAGAGCTAGGGTTTCGACCAGTAGAGTGTAGCAGAAGGGCAAAACTAGCAATCGCCAATAGCTGGAAAGTGGAGCAGTAGTCTCTAGATAAAATCCATGTTTTTATCCAACAAATATTTATCTTGCAGAAGTCTATAATTGCTTCAGAAAAAAGCTCTGTAAATGTGGCATTATTTTAATATATAAAATTATTATTCTACAAATTTGCGTTTGTGTATTGTTCTCTGTCTTAGAAGTATTTTTTTATCCGTAGACATTCCTCAGCTAGGGTTCTCCCTGAAGTGGCAAAACACCCGTTCGATCCAGAAGGAAGTCCATTTATTTATTTGTTGTGTCGGAGAAGCACTTCGACACTTTATCTTGTCGAAGTGGAAATCTGGAGCCTCTTCGCCCAAAGCTGCCAAATAACTGTGAAATTGTGCCTCACAATTTTCTTTCCTGAAGCAGCCACTTCAGAAGTATTCTCTGTGAAGTAGCCACTTTGCCGATTAAATCCCCGAAGCACTTTCACTTCGCAGTTTTTCTATCTGAAGAAGTCACTTCGGAAATTAATCCTGCGAAGCAACCACTTCGGGTTGAAAATTCCTGAAGTGATTTTACTTCAGAAAAATTTCTAGCGAAGTAGTTGCTTCGCTGCCAAAACTCCTGAAGCTCCCTCCTCGTGGTTAAAAACTGTGACTCTCCTCCCTTACACAGTAAATTTGCAAACCGTCTTTTATTGATGCGATTTAGAATTAATTTAATTTAAATTCCTACAATAATTATCCCAGATACTTTGAATGTATTTATAATGTTTTTTCAAATCTTATAAATATTGTGGGTTTTTTAAGATATATGAGACAAAGTATTTTTAGCTATAGTTGATTTTTTTTGGGTGATTCTTTTCAATGATTGTTAATGATATAAATATTTAAAAAAAAAAATGGGTGGTTCTGGGTTCTCATACTTAAAAAGAGGGTGAGAAGGATGAACCCACTAAAATCACTTCTTATAAGATTTGACCAATCTCATCCACTTGGGGGTCATCTATCTATAGTGACCATAACCCAAAAGTGATTTTTGATGTTATGTATTGATTACTATATGAGTGCAGAAATAAAGATTAAAAACAAAAAATTTTACCCTAGTTTAATCATTTCTATTGTTTGTCAATTCTTTAAGTTAGATTAGGATGTTACAACCAGTGTGATAGAATGGTTTGTCATAGTTGGTATAAGAGCCAAGGTTGTAATATTTCTAGGTCTTAGGGGCTAAGGACTTCCATAAATAAGCTTTAACTTTTTCTACCCAGGAAACAACATTGATGCTTTAGGAGGATCTTCTAAGAAACCTACACCTTCTAGCCAAGAGAAAACCATCATATGACCCTGAAAGGAAATATAGCTTAATGAGATTAATGAACCTACCAGAGAAGTAGGAAATTTAATTATGTTAGTTTAACTACTTTAGGAATAAATGCAACAACAAATGGAAGAGATGGATCAACAACATGAATTAATAAACCAACAACAAATAATTATACAAACTTTAGTTAAAAAATCCAAGGGTAACGATCCTGAAGGTAGACAGGAAAGGAGTTATAAAAGACTAGTAGAGGGTGGAAGACCTCGATTTGGAGCTGAATTAGTTAAGGACATAAAGAGAAACGAAGGTGGAAATGCCACAGAGATATGGATAAGTGAGACAAAAACCTCTTTCTCTATGGAGGAATTTTTATCATAATTCCAAATTGGTTGGGCTATTCTTCATCTAGTCAACATAACCCTAGAATGGTGGAATACCTAAAATGAGGGAAAGAAAATCCAAGCTTCTAACATGAAATGAGAAAAGTTTATAGAAGAGTTTAAGAAAATATTTTGACAAAGAAATTTACATAAAAAAGTTTGATTAATTCTCTACCCTACAACAATAATTCTTGTATATTGATATTTACTATTAGAAGTTTGTCAAACAACTAAAGTATGTCCTAGATTACAAGAACAATGAGTAGTTAAACGTAAAAAATTTCATCTTGGGACTTCATCCTAGAATTAGGACATTAATTTTTGCCCCCTTCAAAAATGCTTCGGCGCAAAGAAATATCATTCCGACACTTCGCAGTGAAAATCGCCGAAGCAAAAATCAAGCACAAATATTGAGGCATTAACTTTCCAAGCGTGCAGGTAGTTGGAGTTGCTCGGTGATTGGATAGAAACCATCTTCGACACTTAGTTTTTGTCAGTTGGTTTGTGGATTTATCCCACCTTTTGTCCTCATCCCTCGCCTATAAATATTGGGCCATTTGTCTTTTTGAGTTGTTGAAGAGTTAGAGGATAGCAAAAGAAGCAGAGCAGCGAAGGGAATAGAGCACCCAGAGCAGCTGTAGAGCTAGGGTTTTGACCAACAGTGCAGCAGAAGGGCAGAACCAACAACCACCAACAGATGGAAAGTGGAGCAGTAGTCTCTAGATAAAATCCATGTTTTTATCCTGCAAATGTTTATCTTGTAGAAGTTTGTAATCGCTTCAGAAAGAAGCTTTGTAAATGCGGCATTATTTTAATATATAAAATAATTATTCTTCAAATTTGCGTCTGTGTATTGTTCTCTGTCTTAGAAGTATTGTTTTATCCGTAGACATTCCTCAGCTAGGGTTTGCCCCAAAGTGGCAAAACACCCGTTCGATCCAGAAGGAAGTCCATTTGTTTGTTTGTTGTGCTGGAGAAGCACTTCGACACTTTATCTCCCCGAAGTGGAAATCTAGAGCCTCTTCATCCGAAGCTACCAAATAGCCATGAAATTGTGCCTCACAATTTTCTTGTCTGAAGCAGCCACTTTGGAAGTATTCTCTATGAAGTAGCCACTTCGCCGATTAAATCCCCGAAGCACTTTCACTTCACGGTTTTTCTGTCTGAATAAGTCACTTCGGAAATAATCCTACGAAGCAACCACTTCGGGTTGAAAATTCCCGAAGTGATTTTATTTCGAAAAAAATTCTAGCAAAGCAGTTGCTTCGCTGCCAAAACTCCCGAAGCTCCCTCCTCGCGGTTAAAAACTGCGACGCTCCTCCCTTACATAGTAAAGTTGCGAAGCATATTTTATTGATGCGATTTGGAATTAATTTAATTTAAATTCCTATAATATTTATCCCAGATACTTTGAATGTATTTATAATGTTTTTTTAAATATTATAAATATTGTGGGTTTTTTAAGATATATGAGACAAAGTCTTTTTAGCTATAGTTGATTTTTTTTTGGGTGATTCTTTTCAATGATTGTTAATGATATAAATATTTAAAAACAAGTTTGTGTGGTTGTGGGTTCTCATACTTAAAAAGAGGGTGAAAAGGATGAAACCACTAAAAGCACTTCTTATAAGATTTGACCAATCTCATCCACTTGGGGGTCATCTATCTACAGTGACCATAACCCAAAAGTGATTTTTGATGCTATGTATTGATTACTATATGAGTGTAGAAATAAAGATTAAAAACAAAATTTTTTACCCTAGTTTAATCATTTCTATTGTTTGTCAATTCTTTAAGTTAGATTAGGATGTTACAACCAGTGTGATAGAATGGTTTGTCATAGTTGTTATAAGAGCCAAGGTTGTAATATTTCTAGGTCTTAGGGGCTAAGGACTTCCATAAATAAGCTTTAACTTTTTGTACCTAGGAAACAACATTGATGCTTTAGGAGGATCTTCTAAGAAACCTACACCTTCTAGCCAAGAGAAAACCATCATATGACCTTGAAAGGAAATATAGCTTAATGAGATTAACGAACCTACCAGAGAAGTAGGAAATTTAATTATGTTAGTTTAACTACTTTAGGAATAAATGCAACAACAAATGGAAGATATGGATCAACAAAATGAATTAATAAACAAAAAAAAAATAATATACAAACTTTAGTTAAAAAATCCAAGGGTAAGGATCCTGAAGTTAGTCAGGAAAGGAGTTATAAAAGAGTAGTAGAGGGTGGAAGACCTCGAGTTGTGTAGACACCAAAACAATACCAATCCGATTATGTGACTGCAAACACTGATCACATTGGCACACACAGCCCCAAGGGCAGCCCCCAGAGGTTAAATAGTGGTCCTAACCACTCTCACAGTAGTTTTGGAAGGTCAAAAATCATTTTGGCATCTTCAGGAACTTTGCTCAATATGCATTCCACCCAGGGACAAATTCAAACTGGCATTCGCCCCACCCCGGGACGAATTCCAAATTCGCCCCAGGGTGGGGCGAATTGCAGGTTTGACGAGCAAAAAGTCAAATCTTGGCAAATGGCAGCTTGGATCCGCCACTTAACACTTCCTTCATTGCATGGGAGTATAGGTGAGAGTTTTAAAGCGTTAGAGGCTGTTACAGGGGTAGTCATGAAGCCCCTAATCAGGTAGGAATCTTCCCTCCCCTGGAAGGGCATGGCTACCATGTGGCACCTCTGCATGCTCATATCAAGAGACCTCCAGGTCTATAAATTGATGAGTTTTCCTCATCCCAAAACACACAGAGTAAGAGCAATTTTGAGCAACAAAGTGCTGCCGTTTTATTTCCCCATACATCCTTGTGCGATTTGTGCCTTCTACATCCTTGATCTCTTTTAGAGAGGATGTCATTGGGTGACTATTGGAAGGTCAAATATTGAGCCCAAAACCTAAAATTTGGCCATAGAATACCACCCAATTTGTCGACAACACCTTGTAAGAGATTTTGGACCCATCCCAAGTGGATTGGTGCCGAAATCAGGCCCCAAACGGTGGGCGGCCCGCTCGGGTGCCCCACACTGCTGTAGGCCTAATCGTTCCTTTTAGGAATGATTGGGAATCTATGGCAAGTTTTTATTTCTATAATTTTTATTTTCTGCATTCAATTCTATGATGCATAGATAGGTTGTCATTTAAATTTCATCTCGTTTTGAACAATTTTGATCGTGTTTCTATATTCGTTCGCTTTCACTAACTTGCAGGTAGCATCACCAAATTATCACTAATTGAGGCTAAATTTGGAAAATCCAACAATCTGGGTCTTTCCAAAATTCCCCCAATTAGCTAACCCCAAGTTTTCAGGTATTTTGGAGCTCTCTAGGCTAGACATTTGGGACAGTACCTTTTCGGCATTTTGTTGCAGGTGAATTCGTCCCGCCCCGGAGCGAATTCAAATCGATGAGGAATTTCTTGACTGTTATTTTTGTAGTGCCCTCTTGGTGATGCCCTGATGCCCCTATCAAATTTTTAGAGCATTTGGATTCATTTTAGTCATATTTTAATTCATTTTTCTCATCCATTTATCGCAGGCTTGGGGATTGCATGCTTTGTTTTATCTGCAGGTGCTATTGATTATATTTTGTTTCTTTGAACGTAGGATCGAAACATCGGAGGAGCAGCAAGGAATCAACATTCGTAGACACAAGCAATGGTGAAGTTATTGGTTCGCCCATCTTACATGTGGGCACACGGAAGAAGGAAGACTATCCATGGATGTAACCAAGAGACGGATTTAACGCTCCTCGCCCCTGAAAAGGGAGGATGTGAATTGTAACCAAGTTGTGAAATACATCAATAAAATATAAGGGTTGTTATTTCATTTGGTTTTCAATTCATGCTTTCTCCATTTCATGCATTTTTAATTCGTAGGATTCAGTGTTAAGCTTAGTTTCATTTTTTTGCATCGTGCTTGGAGTCTTTCCTTTCTTATTTTCGTATCCTCGTGCTTTCAGTGGCGATAACGATGGGACCTTGCCCTCTACTTTTAATATCAAATATCTGATCCGAACTTGTTTGTTTTTTTGCTTGCAGGTGCCAAGTTTCACATGCTGACTGCTGTTCGTTCCATCAGGAGGCGAATACAGAGCTGTAATTCGTCTTATCCAGGGACGAATGGGAATTCGCTCCACCCTGTGACGAATACAGTTCTGTAATTCATTCCCCCTTGGGAAATTTTTTTGTCTGTGTAGTCTTCAGGTAGAAACTCAGAACTGACAGGTTTGGGCAAAGACGAGGTAAGGATTCTAAATTTTTCTTGTCTATTTTTGTCTTTAGTTTTTCTGTTTTAAGGTACTTTCTTGCTTAGGGAAAGTTTTCCTTTACCGCTTGCTTGTTTCTATTTTGCAAAATAAAAAGAACCCCACACACCACGTGGCAAATTAAAACCAAGGCACTGGTCGTAAAACCCCAGCCCTTGATCAAGACCAATGGTGGATTTCATCACCACCTTGGCTTGATTTTTGCATCCATTACCCCGATCGCAACTGTTGCTAGATGTAAATCCTGATGAAGGCTGATCAAGTTTAGCTGGGGTGATTCCCAGTGCATGAGGATAAGTCTTCTATGGTAGGTGTCATAAACAGGGTGATTCCCCTTCCGTACCACCTATGTTCCATGTACCATCTGCTCTCACATACTATAGTTTCCCTCACGTAAGGGCGGGTATATAGAGAGGTTGTTATATCGGCCTGACAATGGTATATTGAAGGGGCGACCATCTATGGGATTCATAAGAGCCATCATTTGCATTTAAACGTTCTTTTCAAAAACTAAAAAAAAAAAACTAAAACAAAAATAAAAAACACACTAAACCAGGTCTAGGACACTTTCAATATTTAAACGAGATAATCACTGCTTGTGTGTGTGTATGATCATTTATGTTTAGTGTAGCATAAAAAATCATAAAAAGAGATAAAAATATACATAGCTTGTAGGAAAGCACTTCCATGGTGTACACACGTAGCCAAGCCCAATCAAGGGTGGAAGCTGCAGAAAGTGTACAAGGGGGCACAAGTCACCTCCGCTATAGCCCTAAGGACTTAGTCATACCGCCTTGGCGACCTGACCCGCAAGAGAGTCCGCATCATTCCATGTCAAGATGGAATTATAGGGACACCCTTTTGAGGGACATGCCCGTCCATCGTAGCCCCTTTCGGGAAGAGTCCTTACATGTGGCACTCAACATAGATAAAAAGGCTCCCCTAGAAGCTCGATATGAGTGGCCACCGCGTGATGAAGTGCTAGAGTGGCATAGTTTCCATGAAGAGAGGCCACATGATGATGGCATCTCCCATTTTCCCCCCATCACGGTTAGAACCAATAGACAAAATCTAGGGTGTGAGACCCTTCAAGCAGGGTGAGCTAACTCTGCCCACCCATTTCACACATATGAAAGGGAGCACGAGGAAGATGATTACATTCCTCTAGAGCAATATACACCACAAGGGCAAGTGCTTTCGCACCAGCTAGATACCATGATCACCCACTGAGGCCAGAGCCTCAGGTAAATTTTGCCAACCTCGACAGAGGGAAGCAGCCTATTGAGATATCAGATCATCGGGACTGAGGTAAGTGCATAGGAGAGGCATCCAGGCCTCCTAGGCTCAGGATGGCGGAAAAAATTGACCTGGAAGTTGCCAGACATGCCGCCCATCAAGCACAGATCATGCAGCTTGAGCAAGACTAGCAGCAGCTAGAGCATCTATATCACCTTAGCAAAGAGCGCATTAGGCACCAAATAGATGAGCTGCTACATAACCCGGTGCCTGAGAGGGTCCTAACCCCTCGCACCCAAAGAGCGGAACCATATGCGAGGTGCAACCCATTGGTGCAAGATAGGTCTTCATGACCTTACCAAGTGCCACCTTCGAGACCTCCTAGACCTGAGCAAGAGGCCACTCCTCGGAACAATGATGGGTACCCTCCACGGGGACCCACCCAAGGTCATAGGTCTCACCTAGAAACTCCTCAAGAATCTTACGAGGAGTACGAGCAAGAAGAAGAGCGAGATGAAATGCCCTACCTAGGTGGAGGAGTTGCCATCCGGCCACCCCTCCAAAGGCCTCAAGTCTCCCACAACCCACAAAAGGAGCAAACTAAAGAGGAAGAAATCAAATCCTCATATGCATATAAAGCGCTGCTAGAGTGTTTGGAGTCTGTGGAGACCAGAACTTCTAGGCCACAAAAGCCCACTTTACGCTAGCTTCGCAGTCATCTTATGCATCTGTCAGTGCCAGCACCTCCTTACCCTGAACACTTTAAGCTGCCTCAGTTGGCAACCTATAGAGGTGAGGAGGATGCTCAAGAGCATGTGACGAGGTTCCTGAGCCAATGCTTCGAAATTCAAGACAATGATGCTTTGTTATTGAGAACATTTATAACCACATTCGTAGGCCCTGCCTCAGATTGGTTTACTCAGTTACCAAAGAACAACATTAACAATTTAGATCAGTTAGTGGATGCGTTCCTCGAAGGTTTCACCTTCAATACCAAGAAGAAGGCATAACTGAGTGACTTGGACAGCCTTAGGCAGTATGAGGAGGAGACCATGGCGGCATACAGGAATTAGTGGAGGACATTGCTTTCGAAGCTACCCTACCTCCCTCCTATGTCTGACCTCACTCAGATATTCTCCAAGAGTTGTCTGAGATTGATCTCGGTGCTATGCCACCCTAGAAGAAGCTTTGGCACAATCTAGTATCATTGAAGAGATCAAAATATAGGATGGCAAGATAGCCAAACCTAAGAAAAAAGAGTGGACTAAAAACACTAAAGCTGGGACCATGCAACAAAAACCCGTTGCGGTTAACCAAGTTGCTATAAATGTCCCTAATCCTACACCAGCAACACAACCTCAAAAGGCTAACTATCAGGCAGTGCCTCCTAACAACTATGATAGAGAAAATCAGAGGCAATAACAGGGTTAGCAACATCACCCTAGGCGATAATTCACACCCTACATAGAGTCCAGGGACTCCTTGCTTGACCACCTGTTAGCGGCAAACCTGATCAACCTACCAGAGGTTCAGACCATAGAGCCCAATGCACCCAAGCCTAAGGGGTATAGAGATGACTTGTACTGTAGGTTCCATAGGCAGCATGGACATGACCTAAATGCCTGTTAGAAATTCAAGGGCTTGGTGCAAGACCTGATTGATAACAAGACACTGGCAGTGGATAATCTCGTCACACCAAGGAATCAAAAAATGGAGATCTTCAAAGAACCCTTGCATGCTCATGCTCTGCAGGAAAAGACCCTACAGGTTAACGAGGTCACACAGAACTGACCTATGCATGGATATGTAGGGCTGATCAGTATAGTGACTTGGAACAGGAGGTATCCGAGCACGAATGCTCCTATGGTAGCGACAGGAGAGGTGCCAACAACTTCGCAACTACAACAGCACCTTGCACAACCTCCTATGCCTAAGCTAGTTGCCACACTTCGAACCAAACTAACTCAGATTTTGAGGACCACCTCGGCTAGGCTCTCCATATATGATCTTATACAATAATCTATGCCCCATCGAGAAGCTGTAATGGATATTTTGAAAGCCATCGAGTTGCAGCCCCATGAGACAAATTCTTTCAACAAATTCGTGGGGCATGTGAAATGATGCACTGATCTAGTCATCACATTTTGAGAAGACAAATTGAGATCAGTGACTGATGACATGGCGTATCCACCCCTGCATGTTATCATGCGGGTCAACAGGATCCCATACAAGAGGGTGTTGATAGACACTATATCATCCAGCAACATCATCACAACTATGGCTCTCAAAAATTTTAAGTTGCCCGCATCCCATATCATAGCTTCCACCTACACTCTACGAGCATTCAATGACGTAATCTGCTCGACAGTCGGCACAATAGTCCTACCAATCCAAGTGGGACAAAATACCATACCCACATTGTGCCACGTATTGGAAGGTGAGATGGCCTACAACATCTTGTTGGGCCGGTCGTGGATCAGGGACATGAAGTGTGTCCCTTCGATAGCTCACCAATGTTTAAAGTATACATTTGAAGGGGAGGTGCATGTAGTCCCAACGAATTTGGAACCCTTCAAGTATTGTAATGCGGTGCAGCTGATGTCGCAATCGACCCTGCCATCAACACATTTGGATTTCTAGTTAAATCCATCTAAACATGGTATGATTTCGCAGGCATCCCCATTAACAAGTTCTTCAAAATCCTAGCCAAGTTCATCTTCATCGTCTGGACCTCCACCAACGAAACCATATTTGGGGCCAAATAAAAAGACAAAGGGAAGGAACCCCTGGAAGAGGCAAAACCTTTGGAAGAGACACTGCCATCAGTATCAACTATCTCTACTGAGGATATGCCTAGCCGGATGGAATTCAAGACTTCTAGCCCACCCGACATGGAGTGGACTCAAGGAGAACTTTCATTCCCTCCCCATCGACCGCCAACAATCACCGTTGAAATGGCCAATACGGGCCTGGGGGAGTATCTGGTGTAGAATATTGTAGCAACACCTACACTAGAATCCATGCAGGACATAGGGAGACCTCGACTCCCCATTGGCACTATTGTTCCCCTAGGCTACCCGTTGAACTAGACAAACTTTGTGTATGGGGGCCTTGATCATGGCGTCGCACCATGCACACAAGAGGATGAATATGAAGAGCCTTTTGCTAAAAATGTCAACTATTTGTCTAACACAGACTTTTCTCTGAGATACCTTGGCCAATGTAATTGGCACGGATATGGGTTAGGCCGATATGAGCAAGGGATACGTGTTCTTTGCCAACCAAGATACCAAATGCCATATGACAAGTCAGGAGTAGGGTTCAACCACCCCCTACCCTTGGAAATATTTGTGGAGAACATGTAAGGCCTAGGGATAGGCAACAATGGGGGATTGGCATCAGATAAATATGCCAACCCTAACACCACATATACATTGAGGGATTATCTCCCATTGATGATAATCAACCTTGTTGGCTCTAGTAATCCCTTCACTTGGCTCGAGAGAGGAGAAAGATAAAGAGCTCATTTTCAAGGAGGTTATAGATAGTGTCCAGAGGGATCTTCGAAGAATGAGTCAGAGTATGAACCAGCATCATATGACCCCTTCGAATCAAATAGCGATAACTCTAAAGTGATCTCCATGGATGACTATCAAGAGAACCTCTTGACAATGTTCCCTCTAGAGGCTCCAGTCGAACCAGTGTTGCGTCAAGAGAATCAAGCCCCCCCACGGAGAGTGGAACAACCACAATGGGGCCAGATTAATTTGCTCGAATAGGACCTGTAATACCTCAAACAGTTGTCGAAGCTGATGAGTGTCGTTGTTCATTCATCATTTAATCATTATTTGTGTCAATCCAGGGTGGTGTCCAAGGCTATATATGAAAGAAGGCTCCAACAGGTTAAAGATTAGTTCATTCAAAAAATAGGCTTTATTTATGGATCAGTAAGTGTTTGGGGGTTTGGTGTGACCTCTAACTCCTAGAATTGGAAATCAAATTGCTGAAGCTAAAACTGAATTAGAATTGCAGGAAATAAAAATTACAGAATCTGAAATAATAGGAAGTGAAATGTTGCTAAATTGAAATTGTCAGAAAGGCAAATTGTAGAATTGAAATCACACATAGTTGTTGAAAAATAAACTAACTACAATTCTCTGAGCATGTTCTAAATCTAGAAATTCAAACTAACATCTATTGCAAAACTGGAAATGTCACAAATCTAGAAATTGCAGTAAAATGATAGAAAACTGGAAATTGCTGCAAATCTGGAAAATGACAAAAAACTTGAAGTTGCTGCAAATCTGAACAAAAATGTTGAAATTGCATGGAATGATGGAAAAATGTTGTCAAGACTAAAATCTGAATTTAAAGCTGCTAAAGAAATGAAACTGACAAAATTCTGCTAACCTGCTGCAGCAAGGAATTAACAATGTATTCTGTAAGAATATGCCTTCCTCTGGTCCTGCAAGTGGCCCTTGCTTCAAGAACCATATGAAGGTGAAGATTTATGCTAAGAAAACCTAAATACTAATAATCAATTCAACATGCCAATTGAGAACTAAAAACTGCACCTTTTTATTCAATCTAGAAATGCATTACAGTAATGCAGGAAAAACCTGCAGATTATTGTTCTGCTACAAAAACAACCGCACTCTCTATTTATTTATGTCTCCTATATGACTATATGCCTACATTCTATATGCTCAACTGTGCTGGGAGCTCTCTTATTTATAATATTATGCTGATATACTTGATTACTAATTTGTAGGGATTTACAACTGTTTGCACAACTATTTCCTAGAATGCATGAGCTTGCTTTGTCAAACTTGATCTATTCAACCTTATTAAGCTGCATTCGTTGAGGAAATTAGTTAACATGAGATGGGACAACTTTCTGGTCAATTTTCAATACTTTCCTCTATCGTTCTGTCGCTTTTTGACCATATTCTGTTGTTCCTGCGCTATTCCCTATTCCTGTGTTGCTTATTCGTTCATTACTTTGGAACAATAGTCAGGTGACCATTCGTTGCTGATTTGTGCTCCAAACACATAGGGAGGAAGTTGTTGACCGTTTGGATTTTTTTTACCTTATCTTGTACACCCTTCTACATTGGTGGCATGTGCTGGAGTGACTGATTCCTAGCCCTGTTGTATATGTACAGCTGGCTGGAATTTGCATGACTGTGTCCTGTTTTTACCAAATTTCTTGCATTTTAGCCTTTTGACTTGTTGCTTTCATTTGCATCACGTGGCAGTGCTGTCAGGTGGAGAAAGAGTCATGCCTGTTCTCCCTCAACTATTTCCAAGAATTTACCTCTTCTTTATTTGACAAATTCCATGCCTTCCTTCAAAGTGACAAGTGGTTGGAATTTGTATGGACTGTGACTCGTTTGTTTCCAGCTGCCAAAACATGCCCAGATGCCTTTTTGGAGTGATCATAAATCGTTCATCGTAACTCCATTTTTTACCAAATTATGTGCACATGTTCTTGGTTATATAAAAAACATTGGGTTAATTTTCAAATCTTAATTCATCATAAATTACTCCCTGCATCACTATCAAGTTGGCCTTTAACATAGATTTTTACCAGCATTTCCAGCTGTCAAAAGGTGTGAAACTGCCATTTTGCAGGCCCCATAACTTCCAGGTTACTTATCCATATGCCTTCAAATTTTGGCTATGTTTTCTCTATATTATGAAGTACCATTGGTATGAATTTGGTACCTTAACTCATTCTAGATCATTCCCAGTAGATCTGTCAATGTTCCATTTAACGCAGATTTGCACCTGTTAACAGCTCCAGAAAAGGCATGAACAATGAGCGTAGGAATGAACAATGAGCGTAGGAACAATGTAACCTTCATAATTTTTTATCTATAGCTCGGATTGAATCACTTCAAAAAGCAAAGTTGTAGTTCTTGATGAGAGGAATCTATTCATGCCATCAGAATATAATTGCAATACATGTTTTATTTACTACCTAATCAACTGAAACAGTGCATAAAATGCTTAAAATAGTCAAAACAGAGGTATAATGTTCCAAACATAAAATCATGCAAACATGTAACAAATAACATATTATAATCACTATTTGGAACTTTAAATTTGTCATATTTAATATTATGGTAGTTTTTATATGTCAACAATAGTGTAATAATGAGGCATTTCTAGGCCTCATCAGGAGCCAATGAGGGCTTTCGGATCTCCGATAGTGATTACGAAGATGAGATAGAAATGACATATCTTAATCACATGCGGCAGATGCAGCATCGATGCCCTTGGAGATTAACGACATATTTGAACATATGAACATAGTGCTAGGGCATGAGTGGTACGTAGACCTAGCACGGTGGGACCAAGTTTTGGATCCGCTACTTTGGGCATACAAAGAACACCTTCTGCCCAGAGACCCTATAGTGACATCAGTTCCAAGGGTAGACCATGTCTTCCTATTCGCACAAAGGGCCGATCCATTCATGCTCGTTCCCATAGAGCCAGATCCAGAGCATAGAGAGCATCTAGGATGTTCGAGTAACCACACCCACGATAATGGAGGTCAAAATCATCTCATCAACATGATCTCCATTGACTTAACCACCCCCATCCAAAACCCGACCGATCCGGCACAGTCATTGTATCTAGACATAGAAGCCATAGACTAGGATCATGTCGATTCCCCTCCATCCCCATCAGAGTATTGGCATTTTGGTGAAATGCTCCATTTTACCCCTAGATCAACTCAAGATATCTACCATGTTGAAGAGGGACCCGAGGTTCCTAATGATGATCTAAACTCAGCAAATGATATCCACCTGATCCCAAATCCACATCAATTGGAATATGGATCCCAAATGTCGATCGAGGAGACGACTAACGTAGACATCGGCTCAGATCCCATGAATCCACAGATCATCAAGCTGGGGGTAAGTTTATCCCCCGAAGACCAAGCTGACTACATTGCCCTTCTCAAAGAGAATGAGGTTTTTGCATGGTCATACAAAGACATGCTAGGACTAGACCCATAGCTAGTCACGCATAATCTACGCTTGACTCGACAGTCAAGCTAGTTAAGCAGAAACTATGCAAGAAACACCCAAAAGTGGCCTTAATGGTCAAAGACGAATTACAAAAGCTGTTGGATGCACAGTTTGTCATCTACATGGATTATCTGCGATGGTTGTCCAACATGGTGTCCATCAAGAAGCCCGACAAGAGGATTCGCATATGCACCGATTTTTGAGATCTAAACAAAGTGAGTCCTAAGGATGATTTTCCCTTACCAAGCATCGATGCCTTGGTAGACACTACAACGAGTCACGAATGCTTTCCCTTATGGATGGTTTCTCGGGATACAATCATATTTGTATCAATCTCGAGGACCAACTAAAAATGGTGTTCACAACACCTTAGGGGACATTTTGTTATAAGGTCATGCCTTTTGGCCTTAAAAATGCTGGCACCACCTACCAACGTGCCATGACGTACATCTTCCATGATTACATGCATAAGACTTTGGAAGATTACATGGATGATTTGTTGGCCAAATATCTGTTGCGCCCGAATCATCTCAGTGACTTAAGCAAGATTCTTGATCGCCTCATGGAGCATAAAGTCAGACTGAATCCCAAGAAGTGCATTTTTGGTGTCACATCTAGAAAACTCTTGGGTTTCATAGTCTCAAAATGAGGTATCGAGGTGGACCCAAACAAAGTCAAGGCAATCCTTGAAATGCTACCCCCAAAAACCATCAAGCAGCTCAGAAGCCTACAGGGAAAGGTCATGTCGATCAAGCGCTTCATAGCGTAGCTATCTGACAAGTTCCAACCAATGAACAAGTTGTTGCACAAAGGGGTAGCATTTCACTGGGATGACGAGTTCCAGTCAGCCTTCGATGACATTAAAAAATACTTGGATTCATCACCAGTATTGGCACCACCTAGACCAAGAGTGCTGTTCTATATATACATCTCAGCTACTGAGGTGGCACTGGGAGCCATGTTAGCCTAGAAGAACAAACTTCACAAAGAATAGGCTACTTACTATCTTAGCCGCACCCTGGTCAGCTATGAGCTTAACTATGCATACATTGAGAAACTCTGCTTGGCAGTGGTGTTTGCTACCAAAAAGTTGCACCATTACATGCTAAGCAACAAGATGTATGTTGTGTCTAAGGAGAATCCATTGCGATACATGATGAGTCGTACTTATCATAGTAGCCGCATGGCAAAATGGATCATGTTGTTGACAGAATTTGACATAGAATTTATTGGACAAAAATCCATAAAAGGTCAGGTCATAGCCGATCAACTAGCAGAGGCTCCTCTTGAATACGATCAGCCTCTGGTCATAGAACTACCCTATGATGGGGTCTTCCATGTCTCAGAATCGCCAGATTTTGATGAGCTTGAGTCATAGTCTGTCATAACCCTATTTTTTGATGGCTCTAAATGTGAGAAAGGTGGTGGCATGGGAATAGTATTCTTCACATCGTAGGGCGCTCCTATGCCCCTATCATTTAAATTAAATTTCCCATGCACCAACAATAATGTAGAATATGAAGCCTTGCTCATAGGTCTTCAGACAACAATCATCATGAACATTAAATGATTGAACATATTTGGTGATTTGCTGTTAATTGTCAATCAAGTCAAAGGGGTATTCCAATACAAATGCCCAGTTCTACAGTCCTACAAAGCCATTATGGACAAATTCTTGGCAAATCTTGAATGGTACAACATCGAAGCACTCCCTCGATCATCGAATCGTTTTGCGAAAACTATGGCCTCCTTGGGGTCACTAATACCGCAAGACATTTTTGGTGATATGACCACCATTCAAGTCAAAACACTATCACAATCCGCGATGGAGCGTGCAAGCTCTGATTTAATGCCAGGAATCCACTTGATCCAGATTGAGCCATCCACGGACAGGTTCTCTCGAATTCATGATCATCTAAAACATGCCAACTGGGGGTCCTTGTTCTCCCATACTCCCTTTAAAAGCAACACAATGCTATTCTTACAAGTTCTCTCCTGCTCAGCTTTTGATAGGGATGAACTTCAAGAGGGATTGGATGTTCATACCATCAAGGCTTCTGATCAGTAGGATTGGTATTCCCCCATCAGGGACTACCTCAAGTTAGGTAACCTCCCACTTGGATTGACACATGCCGCAAAATGCGCATTCAAGTAGAAAGCGACAAAGCATGTCTTGTTAGGAGACATTTTGTACCATCACAGCTATGAAGGGATCCTACTTAGGTGCTTGGACCAGCAAGAGTCCACTTGGGCGATCTTCAAAGCGCACGATGGTACATACGATGGCCAATTCAGTGGTATGGCCATCACAAAGCACATTCTTCGCATGGGCTATTATTGGCCATCTTTAGAGCGATATTGTTGCGCATATGTCAGGAAGTGCATGAAGTGTCAACACCATGCTAATTTGACACACATACCTTCCCAGGCCTTGCAACTGATCCATTCAGCTTGGCCTTTTTCGTAGTGGGTCCTAGTTCTAATCATAAATATCTCCCCTGCATCATCAGGTCATCACACATTTATCACCACGGCCACAGAGTACTTCACCAAGTGGGTGGAAGCGATTCTTCTTACCTCTATGACTGGACCCCGCATTGTGGAGTTCATTTTGCATAACATCATATGTCATTTTGGTATTCCATCTAAGATAATCTCAGATAATGGGACATCATTTAAGAACAAATATGTGCATGCTTTGTGTAGACACCAAAACAGCACCAATCCGATTATGTGATTGCAAACACTGATCTCTTTGACAAACACAGCCCCCAGGGCAGCCCTCAGAGGTTAAACAGTGGTCTTAACCACTTTCATAGCAATTTTGTGAGGTCAAGAAGCAATTTTGCACACTTGAACACTTTGCCCAGTATTCGTCTCACCCAAGGACGAATTCAAAATAGAATCCGTCCCACCCCAGGACGAATTCTTAATCCGTCCCTGGGTGGGACGAATTCCAAGCTTAATTGGAAAAAAGGCAAATGGTGCCAAGTGGCAGCCCAGAACAGTCAGTTAAGGGCTCCTGCCTTGCACGCATGTGTAAGTGGGCAGAGGGGCCATTAGAGGACTGTTACAAGAAGCATTTATCAAAGTTCAAGTCAATGGAGGACTCCCCTCCCTCATGGGAAGACAAGACTGCCACATGGCGCCCATGGCAAACACTTGGCATTGGTGCTTCCCTCCCAAAAGAGACCCCTTGGGTCTATAAAAGGTGGGACTTTTCTCACCCAAAACATACGAGGTGGAAGGAGTGTTCAAGCAACGAAGTCTGCCGAATTGAAGACTCACTTGCATCCCCCTTTGTTCACCTTCCTACATCCATCAATCTCTTTTGCAAGGGAGGTTGTTGGGTGGCCTTTGGAAGCTCGAACCTTACTCAAACCCGACGCATGGATATCTGAACCTACCAATTCGCTGACCCCCCAATCATAAAAGGTTTTGGGCCCATCCTTGGTGGATTGGCTCCAAAATCGAGGGCCAACGGTGGGAGGCCCACTTGGGCACCCCCGCACCTCCCAAGTCCTAATTTTAGTTTTTGAGCACTTTAGATTATTTTTTTAGATTGCATTACGTAGTTACTAGGTCTGATTAGTCTATAATTGCAATTTTGTAGCTTTTGGTCAAAGTTTAGGGTGTTTTGTATTGCTTTGTCGTTTCGCTAACTTGCAGGTGTCAAGGTCAAATTCCCGAGGGTGGAGGCCAAATTGGGAAAATCCGACCATATGGGTCGTCCAAAAATGGCCCCAATTACCTAACCCCCCTGTTTGCAAGAGTTTTGCAGGTCTCGGGATCCGACATTGGAGCAGCAACAGGTCGATTTCTCCTACTCAAAAGAATTCGTCCCACCCAGGGACGAATTACAGTCAGAATTCGTCCTGCCCAGGGAAAAATTCCAGATTAAGGTGGATTGGCCAGCTGCCTCAGTGGCAGTGGCCTTCTGGTAACTTTTCTTACCTTCCGTCAGGTTTTGAAGCAATTTGGATTCATTGTTTTCACTATTTCAGGCAAATATTCGTATGCATATTTTGTTATTTTTAGAGAGAGAATGCTTTTCATTTGCAGTAGGTGCTACTAACGTCTTGATCATTTCTTTGTTCGCAGGAGAAGCAGCAGAGGTGAAGAACTCATCGACATCAGCGACGACATCATCTTGGCCCGCTCATTGCAATTGTGGGCACGCGGAAGGAGGAATCATTCAACGATTGTAATCAAACCCTATTTGCGCTCCTAGCCCCTGAAAAGGGAGGAGGCATTATTATGTGAGAGATCGAAGGAAATTAATGAAAGGGTTGTTTTTCTTTATCTAATTGCGTCTCTTCCAACATGTCTCTTTTTCGTTTCATGTAATTTATATTTCTAGGACTTAGGCGTGCTTAACTTTGAATGCAATTGCACTTGGTGTTTCCTTTGACCGGAATATCATGCTTCAAGTGCAATTGCATTCAAAGTTAAGCACGCCTAAGTCCTAGAAATATAAATTACATGAAATGAAAAAGAGACATGTTGGAAGAGACGCAATCAGATAAAGAAAAACAGCCCTTTCATTAATTTCCTTCGATCTCTGTTACAATAATGCCTCCTCCCTTTTCAGGGGCTAGGAGCGCAAATAGGGTTTGATTACAATCGTTGAATGATTCCTCCTTCCGCATGCCCACGATTGCAATGGGCGGGCCAAGATGATGCCGCCGCTGATGTCGATGAGTTCTTCACCTCTTCTGCTTCTCCTGCGAACAAAGAAATGATCAAGACGTTAGTAGCACCTCGTTGCAAATGAAAAGCATTCTCTCTCTAAAAATAACAAAATATGCATACGAATATTTGCTTGAAACAGTGAAAACAGTGAATCCAAATTGCTTCAAAACCTGACAGAAGGTAAGAAAAGTTACCAGAAGGCCACTGCCACTGAGGCAGCTGGCCAATCCACCTTAAACTAGAATTCATCCCTGGGCAGGACGACTTCGATCGTAATTCGTCCCCGGGTGGGACGAATTCTTCTGAGTAGGAGAAACCGACCTGCTGCTGCTCCAATGTCGGATCCCGGGACCTGCAAAACTCCTGCAAATAGGGGGGTTAGGTAATTGGGGCCATTTTGGGATGACTCAGATTGTCGAATTTTCCCAATTTGGCCTCCACCCTCAGGAATTTGACCTTGACACCTGCAAGTTAGTGAAACGACAAAGCAATACAAAACACCCTAAACTCTGACCAAAAGATACAAAATTGCAATTATAGACTAATCAGACCTAGTAACACAGAATGCAATCTAAAAAATAATCTAAAGTGCTCAAAAAATAAAATTAGGACTTGGGAGGTGCGGGGGTGCCCAAGTGGGCCTCCCACCGTTGGCCCTCGATTTTGGAGCCAATCCACCAAGGATGGGCCCAAAACCTTTTAGGATTGGGGGGTCGGCGAATTGGTAGGTTCAGATGTCCATGCGTTGGATTTGTGTAAGGTTCGAGCTTCCAAAGGCCACCCAACAACCTCCCTTGCAAAAGAGATTGGTGGATGTAGGAAGGTGAACAAAGGGGGATGCAAGTGAGTCTTCGATTCGGCAGCACTTCGTTGCTTGAAAACTCCTTCAACCTGTCTGTTTTGGGTGAGAAAAGTCCCACCTTTTATAGACCCAAGGGGTCTCTTTTGGGAGGGAAGCACCAATGCCAAGTGTTGGCCATGGGCGCCATGTGGCAGTCTTGTCTTCCCATGAGGGAGGGGAGTCCTCCATTGACTTGAACTTTGATAAATGCTTCTTGTAACAGTCCTCTAACGGCCCCTCTGCCCACTTACACATGCGTGCAAGGCAGGAGCCCTTAACTGACTGTTCTGGGCTGCCACTTGGCACCATTTGCCTTTTTGCCCGTTATGCTTGGAATTCGTCCCACCCAGGGACGGATTAAGAATTCGTCCTGGGGTGGGACGGATTCTATTTTGAATTCGTCCCTGGGTGAGACGAATACTGGGCAAAGTGTTCAAGTGTGCCAAATTGCTTCTTGACCTCACAAAATTGCTATGAAAGTGGTTAAGACCACTGTTTAACCTCTGAGGGCTGCCCTGGGGGCTGTGTTTGTCAAAGCGATCAGTGTTTGCAGTCACATAATCAGATTGGTGCTGTTTTGGTGTCTACAGATGCCCCTTTTTGGGAAGCGCTACGGGTGACTTAGTGCTGAGCAAAAATAGATAACCAAAGCACTAATGATTAGGGTTTCTTGGTAACCTAACCAACTTTTGATGCCCCAAGTATGGAAAGGGCATGCATTCTTGAATCCTTGCTTCTGACGAGCTAAGGAATTTGATTTCAAGTATTAACCTGTTTTGGTGAGTTGTGACTTGAACTTAGACATTGATTAGTCATGAACAAGTGAAAGGCGTTTTTATCCTCAGGGGGAACCTTGTGTTCATGATTCATGAAATGCCAAGTGTTTGATTGATTTGATTGTTGCTTGTTTACTGCCCCAAGCAGGAGCGTGATTGTCTTTGTCAATGATTCTTTGAATGCATATCGTCTTCCTTAATTGGGTGTGTGATTGTTGATTGGTGACTAAGTGTGACTACCCCCTCAAGCGACGAATCGATGAGGGAATGACCTTCGTGAGAGAAGCGACGAGTCGCTTGACCCAAGATGACTTGTGCAAGGTTTGCCTTTAGAGGGTTTACCATTAAGCGTGTGCAATTTTTCCAACATATGGACCTATTTTTGGTGGGTGTTAACCCTTTTGGTGATGTCATAATGAGGTGAAATCGTCGAAAACCTATTTCCCGTGGAGCGGTCCAGCTATGATAGCCTTCTTGGGGAACTAGGAGAGCGATAATTTGGACCTCGACATCGAATTTCTTTGCCTAGAGGTTAAGTGCATGAGCACTTATGCCCGGCAATGTTTTTGTTGTGTTTTTGTTGAATTTTGTACTGTTTTTGTTGTTTTTGTGACACCATTTGGTGATTGGATTGTCGGCAATCTGTCCTCCCGTGGAGCGGTCCGGCTATGGTAGCCTTCTTCGAGAGTAAGATAGTGACAATGCAAACTCCGACTTCAATTTTTCTATGTCCAGAGGTTAAGTGCAATAGTACTTATTCTGGCAATGTTTATTGCTTGTTTTGTGTTGCATTTTTTGTTGTTTTGTTGTTTTTGTGACACCATTTTTGGATTAAATTGTCAATATTTGTCTTCCCGTGGAGCGGTCCAACTATGGTAGCCTTCTTAGGGAGTAGGATAGTGATAATTTGTGACCTCGATGTCGATTTTGTATGCCCATGTTGTCAGTTGCATTTGCAATCCTGTCAGGCAGTTTTATTTCCTGTTTTTAGTGCTTTTTTAGTCATTTTTCTTGATTTTTTTTGTGCTGGCCTGAATTCGTCCCTGGGTGGGACGAATTCCAGCTGGAGAATTCGTCCCTGGGTGGGAAGAGTGCTGATCAGAGCGCTCGTCCCGATGAAGGACGAATTCCAGTGCAAAAGGCCTATTTAAGGGCCAAAACTTGATTTTGGGCTCATTTGTGTCATTTTTTTTCTTGCGATTTTGGATCTCTGGGAGGAGGAGGTAATTCTGCGAAGCGAAGCGCTGCTGGAATTCTCTCTGCCATCATGAGTGCACAAACTAGTTCGAGCGGCGTAGCCGAGGCGAGACCTGTAAGTGACCCTAGGGTTTATTTGCTTTAACTTAATGTATTGTTTTTGTGTTGCGCTTTTCAAAACTTTAAGATTTTTTTTTTTTTTGTGATGTTTTTGTTTAACAACTAAGGTTAGAAACCCTAGAATTGAAAATTTTATCTTTTTCATTTATTTATTTATCATTTTTTTTTTTTGTTTGCTTGCAGGTTGTTAGGAGCCGCTACCGTGTACCCGCTGCCTTTACTGAGGCGCGGTTGGCCTTGACTGATGGTGACTGGGAATGGCTTGATGCCCTTGGGCTCAAGCAGGTGGCTCGACTGGAGCCTGTGGTTTCGGATCAGGCCTATCTGATGGCCCTGATCAAGATTTGGGATTCGAGAACCAATACTTTTCATCTCCCGACAGGGGAGATGACTGTGATTCTTGAGGACGTCTATCGGTTGCTTCGGATTTCGATAGATGGTCTGCCTATTAGGACATCTCCGTTTGATCAGCGGACTGCTATACTCACGAGATGTTTTGGGCATGGGGGGGAGCTGGGTGTAGCAGACCCAGTGGAGAAAGCCGAGGCGGATTTCCAGGCTGGTGATATTTTGGTTGGCTGGTGGAAGGAGAGGGGGGTGTTAGGAGTGAGGCATGCATTCCTGATGGGCCTTATTTCTAACATTCTTCTCCCTGATTCGTCAGGCGCGAGGTTCCCGTGGAACCTGCTGGATTTTGTGTGGGAGTTGGCAGAGTGCCCGATAGAGGCACCGTTGATCCTGAGATGGGGAAAAACTTTGTTGGAATAGCTTTACGGAGAGCTGTACGGGGTCCGCTGTCGACAGCGGAAGGGTGTCAGTTGCAGCTTTTTGTTGTAGTGCTGGGGTTGGCAGCACATAGCTGTTGAGAGGCCTACCGGGTTACCGTGGACGACTCGGGTGGAGATGGAGGATGATGAGATTGGTTATGTAGCTTTATGGCGACGGTCTGCGAAGCAGGGGCAGAGTCGGCAATGGGCAGGTGCAGTTGATCACTACATTGATGCCTTTTCACGGCTCACTCTAGGGGAGGTGTTTTGGCATCCCTATCGGGACTGTCCAGCTTGGCCTGAGGCTGGAGAGTGGCTCCGACGGGTGCAGAGGGAGCGATGGTTGACTGGGCGGCACAGGACGGAGCATGAGTTCTTTCCATACTGTCGAGTTACATGACAGTTTGGGGTGCGCTAGGGGTTTCCTAGTGAACCCGTAGGCTATCGGCGTTGGGGAGATGAGAGGGATTTGGAGCCGCCTGTCCTTGTGCCATTGGGCGAGGAGTTAGATGTGGTTATTGAGGTGTTGGATGTGGATGACGTAGGTACTACCACTGAGTATGACTCGTGGTGGGTTTTGCGACGCTGGCGAGGTGAAGGTCCACTGGGAGGCGCGAAGGCGGCAGTGGAGGATGCTGAGGCGGCAGGGGGTGATTGGGGAGGGGCGATGGATGATGCAGACATGGTGGATGTGGGAGATGCAGATGTGGACTTGGGTGTTCTGGAGCAGCCGGACCTGCAGGATGTGGAGGAGCAGTTGGAGCCTGTGCAGGCTACTGTCCCCGCGAGTCCTATGCATCCGGTAGATACGGAGGGGGTAGGGTCGGATGTAGGCGATGAGGTTGCGCGGCTTACAGAGCTGCTACGGATGCGGGATATGGAGAGGGATCTTCTGCGAGCTCAGTTGGCAGAGCGGGATAGAGTTTTGGCATAGCACGATGATGCATTGTCTATCTATCATCGATGGGAGGCAGAGTGGTGTCTATACCGGATAGACTTGGAGAGGGAGGTCATCCACCTTGGCGGGCGGCTCCCTGAGCCTTTGATCAGCAGATATTCTCGACGAACGAGGGATAGTCTGACTGAGCAGTCAGCATCATCTCACCGCAGGTAGTTAGATGAGGGGGGTGGTAGTAGGCATGATGCGGGGGCTAGCAGTAGCCGCCTTGCAGGGTCTCGTAGGACCCACACCACGGGGGGTAGTTCTCGTCGCACCGATCCTACGTGATCACGGTGGCCGACGCCTTAGGTTGGGTTTTGGATATGGTTGCGGGGTCTGAGGACCTGTTTTGTAGCCTGCGGGCATCTTTTTTGACGATATATATATATATATATATACCGATTTTATTTTTGGATTTGTACATGTGATGATGTGGATTTTGTTATGCATGTTTATTTATTTGATGAATGCAGATGTTATGATGAATTGAATTGTTTTAGATGTCTATGTGATATGCAAAATGGATGAATGATATTTGTGATGATTGCACTGTAGGTTGTTTAAGAAAATTTTTATTTATCTGGTTTTTCTCTGCTTTTTTTGTATTTTTTTGATGTTATCATAAGGATGATATGTAGCGCAGATGGTTTTGGGATGAATGTAAGATTTTCTGAGATTCAGACAGTTTTAACTCACTATCCATGACTGTACTTTATCTTACAAGACTTTTGAACAAGGTATGAATCAAACTTGTTTTTGACCGAGCTATTTCACATCCCTGTGTGTGCAATTGAATTCATTTAGTGGTATTGTTAGGATACCGCCAGTGCCAGGTGGGCTTTCAACCGAACCTGTACTGAGGATCACCTAATTAGCTCCACGAATTCCTTTGTTGTATGTATTAAGATTAATCTGCGGTGTAATCCAGGATGCCATAAGCTAGCTCATCCACATGCAAACATTGATCTGTACGCAAGTTAATGTGACAGATATATCGTCATGCGGGAGGTTTACTTCTGTTACCGATTTGGTATTGAAGATTGCCTTATGACCTACAGAATGCTGAGAGTTCTAGGGATTCAAGGTCAACTCCCTTTTTTTTTTTTTTTTTCAATTGTATTGGGATACTTGCTCATTGTAGTGATGAGATCACTGTTTATTTTGATTTATTTTTCTTTCGAGCAAGGGATTGGGGATATGAAGTGACGAAAATCACTGTTGTTTGTGCCTTTTGATGTGTGCACTATATTTTGTCAAATTTTTGAGTTTTGACATTTTGCAAATTTTTGTGTTTTGCAATTGTTTGAGAACTTTAGGGATTCTTAGGGAATTGGGTAGGGAGGAAGCTTGTCATTTTGCCAAATCTCAGCATTCTAGGGGTCATTCGCACATGGGGATGAGCAAGATAATCGTTTCACTTGTGGTGACCTAGATTATTTTGCAGGTTTCATCTTTCGTTCACACAATTTTGGGAATTTTAATGTTTGATTTGTGTTGGGATGTTACGTAACGAGGTGTATTTCAAGTATGACTCTACCTTTGTAAAATCCGTTCGACTTGGTACACTACATGGCTAAAGAGGAAAATGATGACTGAATTACTAAAACTCTTAGTACATTCCCAGACCACTGACTGTAGTGTGATAAAATTTATGCATGGTGATTTTATTGATTTTGATGAATTCGATTATGCCTAGAATTGAGATGCAAATCTTTGTTGATTTTGTTGATTTTTGTTGTTTTGTTTTTGTTGAATTTATTGATTTGTTTGACCAAGAGATTGCGATAATCCTTGGAGCTTTTTGGTGACCAAGAGATTGCGATAATCTTTGGAGCTTTTTGGGTTGACCAAGAGATTGCGATAATCCTTGGAGCTTTTTGGGTGACCAAGAGATTGCGATAATCCTTGGAGCTTTTAGGTTGACCAAGAGATTGTGATAATCCTTGGAGCTTTTTGGTGACCAAGAGATTGCGATAATACTTGGAGCTTTTTGGTGACCAAGAGATTGCGATAATCCTTGGAGCTTTTTGTATTGACCAAGAGATTGCGATAATCCTTGGAGCTTTTTGGGTTGACCAAGAGATTGCGATAATCCTTGGAGATTTTTGTATTGACCAAGAGATTGCGATAATCCTTGGAGCTTTTTGGGTTGACCAAGAGATTGCGATAATCCTTGGAGCTTTTTGTTTGTTTGTTTTGTTGAATATTTTTTATTTTTTATTTTTTATTTTTTGGTACATGGCTTTCTTAGATATGAAATGGTCGCAAATGACTGATATTCAAGGGTTCTGTTTCCTTGATACCGTCAAGAGAAGCTAGCCTGTATGTTCCTGGTCCTATTTTTCTATTAATGACATAAGGACCTAGCCAATTTTCCATGAATTTGTCCCTCATATGTGACGGCAAATTAGAGTTTTGTTGGTTTTCCTTCAGAACCAGATCACCAACCCGAAAGTCTCTTAGGTGAAATTTCATATTGTAAGCTCTCTTAAGCCGCTCTTGATAGATACGTAAGTTCTCGAGAGCATTAACGTGTCTTTCATCAAGCAACATAATTTGGTCTAATCGGGCCTACCATGCAGTGTCATCATCGATGAATTCCTGCATTGATATGCGGAGGGAAGGAATTTCCAACTCGAGAGGCATTACTGCCTCTGAGCCATACACTAGTGAAAACGGAGTTGCCCCAGTGGGCGTCCGAATGCTAGTGTGATAGGCCCAAAGGGCAAGTGGGATTTGTATGTGCCAATCCTTATGACTGTCTGCGATGATATTTTTAAGGATGGCAACTAGCATTTTGTTTGACGCCTCTGCTTGCCCATTTTCTTGAGGATAATAGGGTGTTGAAAAGCTGTGCTAAATTTTGTACTTTGTGGTTAAAGCACGCATGTCTTTGTTCTTGAATTATGGCCCATTATCCGAGATTATTTTGGATGGAATACCAAAACGACATATGATGTAATGCAAAATGAACTCCGCAATGCGGGGTCCTGTCGTAGAGGTTAACGGAATTGCTTCCACCCATTTGGTAAAATATTCCGTGGCCGTTATGATAAACGTGTGACGGCTTTGACGATGCAGGGGAGATCTTTCCCATTAGATCGAGGCCCCACTACGAAAATGGCCAAGCAGACTGGACTGTCTGTAGGGCCTGGGAAGGTGCGTGCATCAGATTGACATGATGTTGACATTTTACACACCTCTTGACATACGCGCAACAATCTCGCTCTAAATATGGCCAATAATAGCCCATGCAAAGAATGCGCTTTGCAATGGCCATACCACTGAAGTGGCCGCCACATGTACCGTCATGCGCTTGGGTGACTTCCCAAGTGGACTCTTGCTGGTCCAAGCAACGAAGAAGAATTTCGTCGTAGCTGCAACGATACAGAATGTCTCCTATCAAGACATATTTTGCCGCTTTCTGTTTGAATGTTCGTTTTGCGGCTTGTTTCAATCCAAAGGGTAGATTACCTAACTTGAGGTAGTCTCTTATGGGTAAATACCAGTCTTGTTGATCGGATACCTCGACAGTTTGAACAGCCAATCCCTTTTGGAGTTCTTCCCTAAAAAATGCTGATTGGGATAGAACTTGTAAGAATAGCGTTGTGTTGCTATTAATGGGAGTGGGGGAGAATAAAGACCCCCAATTGGCATGAATCAGATAGTCTCGGATTCAAAAGAACTTATCCGAAGATGGTTCAATCTGGATCATGTGGATTCTTGGCATCAAGTCTGAGCTTGTGCGCTCCATCACGGGTTGTGATAAGGTTTTGACCTGAATGGTTGTTACATCACCGGAAAGGTCTTGCGGGATTAGTGACCCTAAGGAGGCCATTGTGTTCGCAAAACGATTCGATGATCGAGGGAGTGCCTCGATGTCATACCACTCAAGTTTTGCCAGGAATTTATCCACGAGGGCTTTATAAGCCTTCAGAACTGGGCATTTGCATTGATATACCCCTTTGAATTGATTGACGATTAACAACGAATCGCCAAAGATATTCAATCTTTTGATGTTCATGGCGATTGCTGTCTGAAGACCTAGGAGCAAGGCTTTATATTCTGCATTGTTGTTGGTGCACTGGAAGTTTAATTTAAATGACAGGGGCATTGGAGCGCCCTACGGTGTGAAGAATACAATTCCTGCGCCACCACCTTGCTTGCATTTAGAACCATCAAAAAATAAGGTTATGTCGGCCTAAGATTCAGGCTCTTCGAATCTGGCAATTCTGAGACATGGAAGACCTCATCATCGGGTAGTTCTATGACCAGAGGCTGATCGTCTTCAAGAGGAGCCTCTGCTAGTTGATCGGCTATGACTTGTCCTTTTATAGATTTTTGCCCAATAAACTCAATGTCAAATTCCGTCAACAGCATGATCCATTTCACCATGTGGCTACTATGATAAGTACAACTCATCATGTATCGCAATGGATTCTCCTTAGACACAACATACGTCGTGTTTCTCGGCATGTAGTGGCGTAGCCTTTTGGTGGCAAACACCACTACCAAGCAGAGTTTTTCAACGTATGCATAGTTAAGTTCGTAACTGACCAGGGTGCGGCTAAGATAGTAAGTAGCCTGTTCTTTGTGCATATGTGAATCCTCCCGTCGGGCTTCTTAACGGGAACCATGTTGGACAACCATGGCGGATAATCCACACAGATGACAAATTCGGCATCCAACAACTTTTGCAATTCATCTTTGACCATCAAGGCCACTATTGGGTGCATTTTTCTCAGTTTTTGCTTTACTGGCTTGATTTTCGGATCAAGCGTTAAATTGTGCATGACTAGTTGCGGGTCTAGTCCTGGCATATCTTTGTATGACCATGCAAAAACCTCCTTCTTTTCTTTAAGAAGGGAAATGTAATCAGCTTGCTCTTCGGGGGAAAGGCTTACCCCCAGCTTGAGAATCCTTGGATTCATTGGATCTGTGCCGATGTCTATGTCAGTCGTCTCTTCGACTGACATGTGAGATCCGTCCTCCAACTGATGTGGAGTTGGGATTAAATGGATATCATCAGCTGAGTTAAGATCTACGTTTGGGACCTCGGGTCCCTCTTCAGCTTGAAAAATATCTTGAGTTGTCCTTGAGGTAAAATGAAGCATTTCACCAAAAGGCCAGTACTCTGAAGGTGACAATGGTGAATTGACGTGATCCCAGTCAATGGCATCCATGTTTAGATGTAATGGCATTGATGGATCGGTCGGATTGCGGATGGGTGTGGTCAAATAAATGGAGATCATGTGGATGGAATGAATTTGGTCTCCAGAACCACGGGTGTGATGACTCGATTTTTTTAGATGTTCCCTATACTCTGGATCTGGCTCTACGGGAACAGGCACGAATGGATCCTCTCTAGGTGCAAATTCGTCTCTATGTGTGAAAAGGAAGGTGGGGTCTTCCCTCGGTACTGTTGTCCTAATGGGATCTCGAGGTGGACGATGCTCAACTTGAATTTGGAGCCATAGGCCTAACACTTGGTCCCACCTCGCTGGGTCTACATGCCATTCATGTCCTAACCGTATACCCATTTGTCCCATTAGATCTTCATGGGTTAGAGCGCGGTGATGTCGTTGTGCATGTCTGAGATAGTCCATCTCAGTCTCGTCTTCTGAATCAAATTCATAGATCCAAAATTATTCATCCTCTTCAGCATCTGTTGCTTCCGACATTGAGGACTCTTCTTGTTACAGTGAATTAATCTGGTCCAATTGCGGTTGTTCCACTCTCAGTGGATGGACCTGATTCTTTTGAGATTGTGTTGTTTCGTCTGAAACCTCTAAGGGGAATAGTTTCACAGTCATCTCCCCTGTCGGGAGATGGAAAGTATTGGTCCGTGGATCCCAAATCTTGATCAGGGCCGTTAGATAGGCCTGATCTGAAACCACAGGCTCCAGTCGAGCCACCTGCTTGAGCCCAAGGGCATCAAGCCATTCCCAGTCACCATCAGTCAAGGCCAACCGCGCCTCAGTAAAGGCAGCGGGTACACGGTAGCGGCTCCTAACAACCTGCAAGAAAACAAAAAAAAATGATAAATAAATAAATGAAAAAGATAAAATTTTCAATTCTAGGGTTTCTAACCTTAGTTGTTAAACAAAAACATCACAAAAAAAAATCTTAAAGTTTTGAAAAGCGCAACACAAAAACAATACATTAAGTTAAAGCAAATAAACCCTAGGGTCACTTACAGGTCTCGCCTCGGCTCCGCTGCTCAAACCAGTTTGTGCACTCATGATTGCAGAGAGAATTCCAGCAGTGCTTCGCTTCGCAGAATTACCTCCTCCTCCCAGAGCTCCAAAATCGCAAGAAAAAAAAAATGACACAAATGAGCCCAAAATCAAGTTTTGGCCCTTAAATAGGCCTTTTGCACTGGAATTCGTCCTTGACTGGGACGAGTGCTCTGATAAGAACTCGTCGCACCCAGGGATGAATTCTCCAGCTGGAATTCGTCCCACCCGGGGACGAATTCAGAGCCAGACACAAAAAAAATCAAGAAAAATGACTAAAAAAGCACTAAAAATAGGAAATAAAACTGCCTGATAGGATTGCAAATGCAACTGACAACATGGGCATACAAAATCGACATCGAGGTCACAAATTATCACTATCCTACTCCCTAAGAAGGCTACCATAGCCGGACCGCTCCACGGGAAGACAGATATTGACAATTTAATCCAAAAATGGTGTCACAAAAACAACAAAACAACAAAAAATGCAACACAAAACAAGCAATAAACATTGCCAGAATAAGTACTCTTGCACTTAACCTCTGGAAATAGCAAAATTGATGTCGGAGTTTGCATTGTCACTATATTACTCCCGAAGAAGGCTACCATAGCCGGACCGCTCCACGGGAGGACGGATTGCCGACAATCCAATCACCAAATGGTGTCACAAAAACAACAAAAATAGTACAAAATTCAACAAAAACACAACAAAAACATTTCCGGGCATAAGTGCTCATGCACTTAACCTCTAGGAAAAGAAAGCCGATGTCGAGGTCCAAATTATCGCTCTCCTAGTTCCCCAAGAAGGCTATCATAGCCGGACCGCTCCACGGGAAATAGGTTTTCGACGATTTCACCTCATTATGACATCACCAAAAGGGTTAACACCCACCAAAAATAGGTCCATATGTTGGAAAAATTGCACACGCTTAACGGTAAACCCTCTAAAGGAAAACCTTGCACAAGTCATCTTGGGTCAAGCGACTCGTCGCTTCTCTCACAAAGGTCATTCCCTCATCGATTCGTTGCTTGAGGGGGTAGTCACACTTAGTCACCAATCAACAATCACACACCCAATTAAGGAAAACGACATGCATTCAAAGAATCATTGACAAAGACAATCACGCTCCTGCTTGAGGCAGTAAACAAGCAACAATCAAATCAATCAAACACTTGGCATTTCGTGAATCATGAACACAAGGTTCCCCCTGAGGATAAAAATGCCCTTCACTTGTTCATGACTGATCAATGTCTAAGTTCAAGTCACACCTCACAAAAACAGGTTAATACTTGAAATCAAATTCCTTAGCTCGTCAAAAGCAAGGATTCAAGAATGCATGCCCTTTCCATACTTGGGGCATCAAAAGTTGGTTAGGTTACCAAGAAACCCTAATCATTAGTGCTTTGGTTATCTATTTTTGCTTAGCACTACGTCACCCGCAGCGCTTCCCAAAAAGGGGCATCTGTAGACACCAAAACAACACCAATCCGATTATGTGACTGCAAACACTGATCGCTTTGACAAACACAGCCCCCAGGGCAGCCCTCAGAGGTTAAACAGTGGTCTTAACCACTTTCATAGCAATTTTGTGAGGTCAAGAAGCAATTTGGCACACTTGAAAACTTTGCCCAGTATTCGTCTCACCCAGGGAAGAATTCAAAATAGAATCCGTCCCACCCCAGGACGAATTCTTAATCCATCCCTGGGTGGGACAAATTCCAAGCTTAACGGGCAAAAAGGCAAATGGTGCCAAGTGGCAGCCCAGAACAGTCAGTTAAGGGCTCCTGCCTTGCACGCATGTGTAAGTGGGTAGAGGGGCCGTTAGAGGACTGTTACAAGAAGCATTTATCAAATTTCAAGTCAATGGAGGACTCCCCTCCCTCATGGGAAGACAAGACTGCCACATGGCACCCATGGCCAACACTTGGCATTGGTGCTTCCCTCCCAAAAGAGACCCCTTGGGTCTATAAAAGGTGGGACTTTTCTCACCCAAAACATACAGGTGGAAGGAGTGTTCAAACAACGAAGTGCTGCCGAATTGAAGACTCACTTGCATCCCCCTTTGTTCACCTTCCTACATCCATCAATCTCTTTTGCAAGGGAGGTTGTTGGGTGGCCTTTGGAAGCTCGAACCTTACTCAAACCCGACGCATGGATATCTGAACCTACCAATTCGCCGACCCCCAATCCTAAAAGGTTTTGGGCCCATCCTTGGTGGATTGGCTCCAAAATCGAGGGCCAACGGTGGGAGGCCCACTTGGGCACCCCCGCACCTCCCAAGTCCTAATTTTAGTTTTTGAGCACTTTAGATTATTTTTTAGATTGCATTCTGTGTTATTAGGTCTGATGAGTCTATAATTGCAATTTTGTATCTTTTGGTCAAAGTTTAGGGTGTTTTGTATTGCTTTGTCGTTTTGCTAACTTACAGGTGTCAAGGTCAAATTCTCGAGGGTGGAGGCCAAATTGGAAAAATCCGACCATCTGGGTCGTCCAAAAATGGCCCCAATTACCTAACCCCCCTATTTGCAGGAGTTTTGCAGGTCCCGAGATCTGACATTGGAGCAGCAGCAGGTCGGTTTCTCCTACTCAGAAGAATTTGTCCCACCCAGGGACGAATTACAGTCAGAATTTATCCTGCCCAGGGACAAATTCTAGTTTAAGGTGGATTGGCCAGCTGCCTCAGTGGCAGTGGCCTTCTGGTAACTTTTCTTACCTTCTGTCAGGTTTTGAAGCAATTTGGATTCACTGTTTTCACTGTTTCAGGCAAATATTCGTATGCATATTTTGTTAGTTTTAGAGAGAGAATGCTTTTCATTTGCAGTAGGTGCTACTAACGTCTTGATCATTTCTTTGTTCGCAGGAGAAGCAGCAGAGGTGAAGAACTCATCGACATCAGCGACGACATCATCTTGGCCCGCCCATTGCAATCGTGGGCACGCGGAAGGAGGAATCATTCAGCGATTGTAATCAAACCCTATTTGCGCTCCTAGCCCCTGAAAAGGGAGGAGGCATTATTGTAACAGAGATCGAAGGAAATTAATAAAAGGGCTGTTTTTCTTTATCTGATTGCGTCTCTTCCAACATGTCTCTTTTCCGTTTCATGTAATTTATATTTCTAGGACTTAGGCGTGCTTAAATTTGAATGCAATTGCACTTGGTGTTTCCTTTGACCGGAATCTCGTGGTTCCACTTTGACCACAAAGTACAAAATTCAGCATAGTTTTTTGACACCCTATTATCTGCAGGCAAATGGGAAAGCAGAGGTGTCAAACAAAATGCTAGTTACCATCCTTAAAAATATAGTCCTAGACAATCATAAGGATTGGCACATTCATATCCCACTTGCCCTGTGGGCCTATCACACTAGCATTCAGACACCCATTAGGGCAACTCTATTTTCGCTCGTGTATGGCTCCGAGGCTATCATGCCTCTCGAGTTGGAAATTCCTTCCCTACGCATATCAATTCAAGAGTTCATCGATGATGATACTATGCGGTAGGCCCGATTAGACCAGCTTACGTTGCTTGAAGAACGACGCGTTAATGCCCTCGAGCATTTACGTATCTATCAAGAGTGACTTAAGAAAGCATACAACATGAAAGTGCACTTGAGGGACTTTCAGGTCATTGACTTGGTCTTGAAAGAAAACCAACAGAACTCTAGTTTGTCATCCCATCTCAGGGACAAGTTCACGGCAAACTGGTTAGGTCCTTATGTCATTGATAGCAAAATAGGACTTGGAACATACTGGCTAGCCTCTCTTGACAGAATCAAGGAATTAGAACCCTTGAACATCAGTAATTTGCGACCATTCCATGTTTAGAAGAGTCATATCTAAAACAAAATGGTCCAAGGATTTTTGTAATCGCTTGGTCAATCCCCAAAACACTCCAAGGATTCCCATAATCGCTTGGTCAATCCCCAAATGCTCCAAGGATTCCCATAATTTCTTGGTCAATCCCCAAATGCTCCAAGGATTTCTGTAATCGCTTGGTCAATCCCAAAATGCTCCAAGTATTTTCGTAATCGCTTGGTCAATCCCAAAAATGCCCCAAGGATTTTCATAATCGCTTGGTCAATCCCCAAAATGCTCCAAGGATTTATGTAATCGCTTGGTCAATCCCCAAAACGCTCCAAGGATTCCCATAATCACTTGGTCAATCCCCAAATGCTCCAAGGATTTCCGTAATCACTTGGTCAATCCCCAAATGCTCCAAGGATTTTCGTAATCGCTTGGTCAATCCCCAAAATGCTCCAAGGATTCCTGCAATCGCTTGGTCAAAAACAAGAAAATTCAAAAACAATAAAATCATCAAAAAAAATAAAATAAAAAAATAACGAAATTTGCATCTCATTTCCATACATGCTCAAAATCGTCACAAAAATAAAGAGCTCTATTTTTTATATCACCTTCATATTCACACAAAATCAATCCATCAAAAACACAAAAACATATAGCTACATTACGCATCACACCCACACATTGCATATTTGTGGTCATAAAGGTCAAAGCGCCATAGACTGTCATTACTTGGCAAAACCATCATCTTCTACATTTTTTCGCTTTATCAATAGCCCATCGCCTATAACCACCATTGATGTTATTCTCCCACATCATAGTCAATTTTTTTCTCATGTATCGAGATTTCCATCATTCAATCGTCATTAGCTTTCTAGCCATGTACCGTACCAAGTCAGACATATTTTACGTAGGTAGAATTATACTTGGATCACACCTTGTTACATAGCATCCCAACACAAATTAAAACACAAAAAATTCCCAAGTTGTGTGAACGAAAGATGAAACCTGCAAAGTAATCCAGGTCACCATAAGATAAATGGTTATCTTGCTCATCCCCGTGTGTGAATGACCCCAATAATGTTGAGAGTTGGCAAAAGGACAAGCATCCTCCCTACCCAATTCCCCAAGAATCCCAAGTTCTCAAAAAGTTGCAAACATCATAAAAATTTGCAAACCGTCAAAAATCCAAAATTTGACATCCCAACCATAGTGCATACATCAAAAAGCACATACAATAGTGATTATCACCACTCACTATTCAAAATACCTTGCTCAAAAAAAAAAAAAAAAACAAAACAAAAAGAATATACAAAAATAAACAGTGATTTTTATCACTACAAAAGAGCAAGTATCCCAATACAATTGAAGAAAATAAGGGAGTCGAACTTGAATCCTTGGAACTCTTAGCATTTCGATAGGTCATGAGGCAAACCTCAGTATCGATTTGGTTGATAGCCTATCGGTCACTGGTGGTAAACCTACTGCATGATGATATATCTGTCACATTAACTTGTGCACAAATCAATGTTTGCATGTGGATGAGCTAGCTTATGGTATCCTACGATAGCACCGCAGATTAATCTGACTAAACACAACCAAGGATTTAGTTGAGCTAATCAGGTGATCCTTAGTATAGGTTTGGTTGACAGCCTATCTGGCACTGGCATTATCCTAACCAACACCACATAAATGAACTCAATTTCACACACAGGGATGTGAAATAACTTGGTCCAAAACAAGTCCGATTCATACCTTGTTCAAACAGTCTTGTGAGATAAAGTACAGTCGTGGCTAGTTAAGTTAAAACATCAGAGTCTCAGAAAACCTTAGCTACATTTGAAACCAACTTGCTATATTTTATTCTCGCCATACCAAAAAAAAAAAAAAACACATGTATACATAAAAAGCTATTCACCGCAGCCATCGCCTAGGACAAAAAGCCATAAAGTTCTACACAGTCTATGGTGCGACTACCAAACATCACAAATTCAATCCATCCATTCCATTTGCATATCATATAAATTAGAAATATTTGCAACATATGCATTCATCACTATAGCTTAACATGCATACATCCATATTCATCAATCGTCGTGCATAAAATCAAATCATTACATCTGCATAAACAAAATAAAGTCTGTATATATATATATATATATCATCAAAAATGCCCGTAGGCTACAAAGAGCTGGTCCTCTGACCCCGCACAAAATCAAAAATCAAAAACCCCCAAGCCTAGGGCGTTGGCCATCATGATCATGCAGGATCGGTGTGATGGGAACTACCCCCCATGGTGTGGGTCCTATGGGACCCCTCCGGGTGGCTACTGCTAGCCCCCGCATCACGCCTGCTATCGCCTCCCTCATCCAATCACCTGTGACGAGATGATGTTGACTGCTTAGTACCACTATCCCTCATCCGACATGAAGATCCACCTCTAAGGGGCTCAGGTAACCGCCCACCGAGGTGAATAATATCTCCCTTCATATCCATCCAATGCTGAGACCAATATGCCTCCTGTCGTAACCACTCTGCCTCCCACTGACAGTAGTAAGCTACTCCATCATTGCGCTGTGCCAGCTGCGTCCATAGGAGATCCCTCTCCTATGTAGCACTGGTGTCCCCACCCCCTGTTGGTGTGCAACAAACGCATTATCCTACTCTGCTAGCTAAGCCCGTAAGAGATACCTCTCTTGCAGAGCCTCCCCCAACTCCTCATCTTGCCTCCACAATAGCTCCACCAATCATGTATTCTCAATGCACCCCCTACCTTTGTGTCCTCCGCCATGACCTGATGCATAGGTGCCTCTAGAACAGCAGCCTGCCCTGGATCCCACTGCTCTGGGACGTCCTACATCTTCGGCTGGTTCGAAGCACTGAAATACATGCCCAATTCATCCACCTCCACCATATCTGCCTCCTCTAGTGGAGCTCCCCAACCCTTGCCTGGTGCCTCCGTACCATCATCCCTTGCTATTACCACCCCCGCACCCCCCAGTGGCCCCTCTCCCTGCCATCGTCATAGAGTCCACCACTGATTGTACTCTATCGTAGTCTCAACTTCATCCACATCCGGGACGTCGATCATCGCATTTGAATCCTCGCCCAATGGCGCGATGACCGATCGATCTAGAGTCCTATCATCCCCCGACATCGATAGACCACGGGCTCACCAGGAAACCCCTGGTGCACCCCAAACTGTCGTGTCATCCAACTATATGAGAAGAAATCCTACTCGGTCCCATGCTGCCCAATCAGCCACCGCTCCATGCATACCCACCAGATCCACTCTCCAGCCTTAGGCCAAGTTGGATAGTCCTGATAGGGGCACCAAAACACCTCCCTCGGAGCAAGCCGAGCGAAGGCATCGGCATAGTGCCCGAAAACACCTGCCCACCATCGACTCTATCTCTGCTCCTCAGAATACTGCCATAGAGTCACGTACCCTATATCCTTATCTGCCATCTCCACCCGCATCGTCCATGGCAACCCCCCTAGCCTCTCCATCGCTATGTGCTGCTAACCCCAGCTCTACAACTGATCCCCTTTCGCCTCTGACAATAGACCTCATATAGCTCCCTAGATAGCTATGCTAGCAACATCTATCCCCATATTATGACCAAAGGCTATTGCATCAAGCACTCCACCAGCCGATAGACCACATCCAACAGGTTCCATGGGAACCTCACACCTGACGAGTTAGGTAGCAACATGTTGGAAATGAGGCCCATAAGCAATGCGTGCCTCACTCCCAACACCCCCCTCTCAAACCACCATCAAACCAGAATCTTACCCATATGGTAGTAAATATTTGCCCTCTCCACTAGATCATCCACCCCCAACTCCTCCCCGTTCCTGAAGTAGCATGTTAGCACCGCTGTCCGTTGATCCCGCGGTGTCGTCCTGATCGGCAGTCCGTCTATTGGAATCCTAAGAATCCGATAGACATCCTCCAAGGTGACTGTCATATCCCCTATTGAGAGATAAAAAGTATTAGTCTAGGGATCCCACAAGTTGATCAGGGCTGTCAGGTAGTCCCGATCCCCAATCACCGACTCCAGCCGAGTCACCTGCTTGAGCCCAAGGGCGTCAAGCCACTCCCAGTCAGCCACAGTTAGCGCCTCCCACACTTTAGCAAAAATAGTAAGCACGCGATACCAGCTCTTCACAACCTACAACAAACAACAAAATAAGCCCATTAGAATCATGAAAAACATTGTACAGATAAAAACAACAAAAACTCTGAAATAACAAAATTTAATTTGTCAACCTAGGGTTTTATACCCTCAAATTGATAAATTCAAACAAAAAAAAACTATAATACAAGAAAATAATAAAGAGGGAGTTCACTTATTGGTCTCGCTTCGGCTCTACTACTCGATCCGATTCGTGCACTCATGGTAGCAAAAAAATTCGACAGCGCTTCGCTTCGTAGAATTGACCTCCTCCTCCTTAGAGCTCCAAATCGCTAGAAAAAACAAGTGCAAATGAGCCCAAAACCTAGTTTTGGCATTTAAATAGGCTTTTTTGAGCCTGTAATCATTCCTCCTTGGAACGAGCACACTGGTTAGTGCTCATTCCACCCTAGAACGAATACTACACAGGAATTCGTCCCACCCTGGAATGAATTCAGCACACAAATTCCAAAAATAGCAAAAAAATGCACCAAAAATAGCAATAAAACTGTCCAATGAGAGTGCTTTTGCACTTGACATTCCGGGCATGCAAAACAGATTTCGGGGTCACAAATCCTCACCATCCTACTCCCTAAGAAGGCTACCATAGTTGGACCGCTCCACGAGAATACGAATCTTCAAGAATTTCATCCCCAAACGACGTCGCCAAAAGGGTTAACACCCACCAAAAATAGGTCTAAATGTCGAAAAACAGCACACACAATTCAAAGATAATTCTTTGAAGGCACCCTTACCTAAGTCATCTTGGGTCAAGCGACTCATCGCTTTTCTCATGTAGGTCATTCCATCATCGATTCGTCGCTTGAGGGGGTAGTCACACTTAGTCACCAATCAACAAATACACACCCAATCCTGGAAATGGCATGCATTCGAAGAATCATTGGCAAAGACAAATCATGCCCCTGCTTGGGGTAGTAAACAAGCAATAATCACAAGCTGATAAATAACTTGGCATTCATGAATCATGAAATCAAGGTTCCCATAGACAAAAGGTTGCGCCCTTTGCCTATTCATGACTGATCAATGTCCAAGCTCAAGTAACACCTCATCGAAAAATGTTAACACTTGAACTGAGTTCCTTCGCTTGTCAGAAGAAAGGATTCAAGAATGCATGCCCCTTTTCATGCTTGGGGCATCAAGAGTTGGTTAGGTTACTAAGAAACCCTAATAATTAGTGCTTTGGTTATCTATTTTTGCTCGGCGCTGTGCCTTGCACAATGCATCCCAAAAAGGGGCATCTGTAGACACCAAAATAACACCAATCCGATTATGTGATTGCAAACACTGATCACATTGGCATACACAACCCCAAGGGCAGCCCCAGAGGTTAAACAGTGGTCCTAACCACTCTCACAGTAGTTTTGGAAGGCCAAAAATCATTTTGGCACCTTCAGGCACTTTGCTCAATATCTGTTCCACCTAGGGATGAATTCAAACTAGGATTCGCCCCACCCTGGGACGAATTCCAAATCTGCCCCAGGGTGGGGCAAATTACAAGATTGACGAGCAGAAAGTCAAATCTTGGCAAATGGTAGCTTGGATCCGCCACTTAATGCTTCCTTCATTGCATGGGAGTATAGGTGAGTGTTTTCGAGCATTAGAGGCTGTTATAGGGGCAATCATGAAGCCCCTAATCATGGGGGAATCTTCCCTCCTCTGGAAGGGCATGGATGCCATGTGGCACCTGTACATGCTCATCCCAAGAGACCTCTAGGTCTATAAATTGATGAGTTTTCCTCATCCCAAAACACACAGAGTAAGAGCAATTTCGAGCAACGAAGTGCTGCCATTTTATTTCCTCATACATCCTTGTGCGATTTGTGCCTTCTACATCCTTGATCTCTTTTAGAGAGGAGGTCATTGGGTGACTATTGTAAGGTCAAATATTGAGCCCAAAACCCGACATTTGGCCATAGAATACCACCCAATTTGTTGACAACACCTTGTAAGATATTTTGTACCCATCCCAAGTGGATTGGTGCCGAAATCAGGCCCCAAACGGTGGGCGGCCCGCCCGGGCGCCCCACACTGCTGCAGGCCTAATCGTCCCTTTTAGGAATGATTGGGAATCTGTGGCAGGTTTTAATTTCTATAATTTTCATTTTTTGCATTCAATTCTATGATGCTTAGATAGGTTGTCATTTAAATTTCGTCTCGTTTTGAACAATTTTGATCGTGTTTCTATATTCGTTCACTTTCACTAACTTGCAGGTAGCATCACCAAATTCCTGCTAATGGAGGCCAAATTGGGAAAATCTGACCATCTGGGTCTTCCCAAAATTCCCCCAATTAGCTAACCCCAAGTTTGCAGGTTTTTTGGACCTCTCTAGGCCAAACATTTGGGACAGTACCTTTTCGACGTTTTGTTGCAGGTGAATTCGTCCCGCCTCGAAGTGAATTCAAATCGGTGAGGAATTTCCTGACTGTTCTTTTTGCAATGCCCTCCTGGTGATGCCCTGATGCCCTTGTCAAATTTTTAGAGAATTTGGATTCATTTTAGTCATAGTTTAATTCATTTTTCTCATCCATTTATCGTAGGCTTGGGGATTGCATGCTTTGTTTTATCCGCAGGTGCTATTGATTATTTTTTGTTTCTTTGAACGCAGGATCAGAAAATCATAGGAGTATAAAGGAATCAACATTTGTTGACACAAGCGGTGGCGACATTTTGGTCCACCCATCTTACATGTGGGCACGCGAAAGAAGGAAGGCTATCCATGGATGTAACCAAGAGATAGATTTAACGCTCCTCGCCCCTGAAAAGGGAGGATGCAAATTGTAACCGAGTTGTGAAATACATCAATAAAAAAGAAGGGCTGTTATTTCATTTGGGTTTCAATTCATGCTTTCTCCATTTCATGCATTTTTAATTCATAGGATTCAATGTTAAGCTTAGTTTCATTTTTTTGCATCGTGCTTGGAGTCTTTCCTTTCTTGTTTTCGTATCCTCGTGCTTTCAAGTTGGAGCTGAATTAGTTAAGGACATAAAGAGAAATGAAGGTGGGAATGCCACAGAGATATGGATAAGTGAGACAAAAACCTCTTTCTCTATGGAGGAATTTTTATCATAATTCCAAATTGGTTGGGCTATTCTTCATCTAGTCAACATAACCCTAGAATGGTGGAATACCTAAAAGGAAGGAAAGAAAATCTAAGCTTCTAACATGAAATGAGAAAATTTTATAGAATATTTTAAGAAAATATTTTGACAAAGACATTTTACATAAAAAAGTTTGATTAATTCTCTACCCTACAACAATAATTCTTGTATATTGATAATTACTATTGGAAGTTTGTCAAACTACTAAATTATGTCCTAGATTACAAGAAAAATGAGCAGTTAAAGGTGAAAAAATTCATATTGGGACTTCATCCTAGAATTATGAAAATAATTTTTGCCCCCCCCCCCCCCGAAAATGCTTCGGCGCGAAGCAATCTCATTCCGGCACTTCGTAGAGAAAATTGCCAAAGCGGAAATCAAGCACAAAGATCGGGGCATTAACTTCCCAAGTGTGTGGGTAATTGGAGTTGATTGGTGATTGGATAGAAACTATCTTCGACACTTAATTTTTGTTAGTCGGTTGGTGGATTTATCTTGCCTTTTGTCCTCATCCCTCGCCTATAAATACTGGGCCATTTGTCTTTTTGCGTTGTTGAAGAGTTGGAGGATAGCGGAAGGAGTAGAGCAGTGAAGGGAACAGAGTGCCCAGAGCAGCCGTAGAGATAGGGTTTCGACCAACAGTATAGCAAAAGGGTAGAACCAGCAACCACCAACAATTGGAAAGTGGAGGAGCAGTCTCCAGATAAAATCCGTGTTTTTATCCTGCAAATATTTATCTTGCAGAAGTTTGTAATCGCTTCAGAAAGAAGCTCTGTAAATGCAATATTATTTTAAAATATAAAATAATTATTCTGCAAATTTGTGTCTATGTATTGTTCTCTATCTCGAAAGTATTGTTTTATCCGTAGACATTCCTCAGTTAGGGTTTTCCCCGAAGTGGCAAAACACCCGTTCGATCCAGAAGGAAGTCCATTTGTTTGTTTGTTGTGCCAGAGAAGCACTTTGACACTTTATCTCCCTAAAGTGGAAATCTAGATCCTCTTCGCCCGAAGCTGCCAAACAGTCATGAAATTGTGCCTAACAATTTTCTTGTCTGAAGCAGCCACTTCGGAAGTATTCTCTACGAAGTAGCCACTTCGCCGATTAAATCCCCGAAGCACTTTCACTTCGTAGTTTTTCTGTCCGAAGAAGTCACTTCGGAAATTAATCCTGCGAAGCAACCACTTCATGTTGAAAATTCCCGAAGTGATTTTACTTCGGAAAAATTTCCAGTGAAGCAGTTTCTTTGCTGCCAAAACTCCCGAAGCTCCCTCCTCGCAGTTAAAAACTGCGACGCTCCTCCCTTACGTAGTAAAGTTGCGAAGCGTCTTTTATTGATGCAATTTGGAATTAATTTAATTTAAATTCCTACAATAATTATCCCAGATACTTTGAATGTATTTATAATGTTTTTTTAAATCTTATAAATATTGTGGGTTTTTTAAGATATATGAGACAAAGTATTTTTAGCTATAGTTGATTTTTTTTGGGTGATTCTTTTCAATGATTGTTAATGATATAATTATTTAAAAAAAAAATTGGGTGGTTCTGGGTTCTCATACTTAAAATGAGGGTGAGAAGGATGAAACCACTAAAAGCACTTCTTATAATATTTGACCAATATCATCGACTTGGGGGTCATCTATCTATAGTGACCATAACCCAAAAGTGATTTTTTATGCTATGTATTGATTACTATATGAGTGAAGAAATAAAGATTAAAAACAAAAAAAATTACCCTAGTTTAATCATTTCTATTGTTTGTCAATTATTTAAGTTAGATTAGGATGTTACAACCAGTGTGATAGAATGGTTTGTCATAGTTGGTATAAGAGCCAAGGTTGTAATATTTCTATGTCTTAGGGGCTAAGGACTTCCATAAATAAGCTTTAACTTTTTGTACCCAGGAAACAACATTGATGCTTTAGGAGGATCTTCTAAGAAACCTACACCTTCTAGCCAAGAGAAAACCATCATATCACCCTGAAAGGAAATATAGCTTAATGAGATTAATGAACCTACCAGAGAAGTAGGAAATTTAATTATGTTAGTTTAAATACTTTAGGAATAAATACAACAAAAAATGGAAGAGATGGATCAACAACATGAATTAATAAACCAACAACAAATAATTATACAAACTTTAGTTAAAAAATCCAAGGGTAACGATCCTGAAGGTAGACAGGAAAGGAGTTATAAAAGACTAGTAGAGGGTGGAAGACCTCGATTTGGAGCTGAATTAGTTAAGGACATAAAGAGAAACGAAGGTGGAAATGCCACAGAGATATGGATAAGTGAGACAGAAACCTCTTTCTCTATGGAGGAATTTTTATCATAATTCCAAATTGGTTGGGCTATTCTTCATCTAGTCAACATAACCCTAGAATGGTGGAATACCTAAAATGAGGGAAAGAAAATCCAAGCTTCTAACATGAAATGAGAAAAGTTTATAGAAGAGTTTAAGAAAATATTTTGACAAAGAAATTTTACATAAAAAAGTTTGATAATTCTCTACCCTACAACAATAATTCTTGTATATTGATAATTACTATTAGAAGTTTGTCAAACTACTAAAGTATGTCCTATATTACAAGAACAATGAGCAGTTAAAGGTGAAAAAGTTCATCTTGGGACTTCATCTTAGAATTAGGACAATAATTTTTGCACCCCCAAAAATGCTTCGGTACGAAGCAATCTCATTCCAGCACTTCGCAGTGAAAATCGCCAAAGCGGCAATCAAGCACGAAGATCAGAGCATTAACTTTCCAAGCGTATGGGTAGTTGGAGTTGCTCGACGATTGGACAGAAACCATATTCAGCACTTAATTTTTGTTAGTCGGTTGGTGGATTTATCATGCCTTTTGTCCTCATACCTCACTTATAAATACTGGGCCATTTGTATTTTTGCATTGTTGAAGAGTTGGAAGATAGCAGAAGGAGAAGAGCAGCAAAGGGAACAGAGTGCCCAGAGAAGCCGCAGAGCTAGGGTTTCGACCAGCAGTGCAGTAGAAGGGTAGAACCAGCAACCGCCAACAGCTGGAAAGTGGAGAAGCAGTCTCCAGATAAAATCCGTGTTTTTATCCTGCAAATGTTTATCTTGTAGAAGTCTATAATCGCTTCAAAAAGAAGCTCTGTAAATGCGGTATTATTTTAATATATAAAATAATTATTCTGCAAATTTGCGTTTGTGTATCGTTCTCTATCTTGGAAGTATTATTTTATCCACAGACATTCCTCAGCTAGGGTTTGCCCCGAAGTGGCAAAACACCTGTTTGATCCAGAAGGAAGTCCATTTGTTTGTTTGTTGTGGTGGAGAAGCACTTCGGTACTTTATCTCCCTGAAGTGGAAATCTGGAGCCTCTTCACCCGAAGCTGCCAAACAGTCGTGAAATTGTGCCTCGCAATTTTCTTGTCCGAAGCAGCCACTTCAGAAGTATTCTCTATGAAGTAGCCACTTCGTCGATTAAATCCCCGAAGCACTTTCACTTCACAGTTTTTCTGTCCGAAGAAGTCACTTCAGAAATTAATCCTGCGAAGCAACCACTTCGGGTTGAAAATTCCCGAAGTGATTTTACTTCGGAAAAATTTCCAACGAAGCAGTTGCTTCACTGCCAAAACTCCCGAAGCTCCCTCCTTGCGGTTAAAAACTGCGACGCTCCTCCCTTACGTAGTAAAGTTGCAAAGCATCTTTTATTGATGCAATTTGGAATTAATTTAATTTAAATTCCTACAATAATTATCCTAGATACTTTGAATGTATTTATAATGTTTTTTTAAATCTTATAAATATTGTGGGTTTTTTAAGATATATGAGACAAAGTCTTTTTAGCTATAGTTGATTTTTTTGGGTGATTCTTTTCAATGATTGTTAATGATATAAATATTTAAAAAAAAAAATGGGTGGTTCTGGGTTCTCATACTTAAAAAGAGGGTGAGAAGGATGAAACCACTAAAAGCACTTCTTATAAGATTTGACCAATCTCATCCACTTGGGTGTCATCTATATACAGTGACCATAACCCAAAAGTGATTTTTTATGCTATGTATTGATTACTATATGAGTGCAGAAATAAAGATTAAAAACAAAAAATTTTACCCTAGTTTAATCATTTCTATTGTTTGTCAATTCTTTAAGTTAGATTAGGATGTTACAACCAGTTTGATAGAATGGTTTGTCATAGTTGGTATAAGAGCCAAGGTTGTAATATTTCTAGGTCTTAGGGGCTAAGGACTTCCATAAATAAGCTTTAACGTTTTAAACCCAGGAAACAACATTGATGCTTTAGGAGGATCTTCTAAGAAACCTACACCTTCTAGCCAAGAGAAAACCATCATATGACTCTACGGAGGAATTTTTATCATAATTCCAAATTGGTTGGGCTATTCTTCATCTAGTCAACATAACCCTAGAATGGTGGAATACCTAAAAGGAAGGAAAGAAAATCCAAGATTCTAACATGAAATGAGAAAATTTTATAGAAGAGTTTAAGAAAATATTTTGACAAAGAAATTTTACATAATTTTTTTTGATTAATTCTCTACCCTACAACAATAATTCTTGTATATTGATAATTACTATTAGAAGTTTGTAAAACTACTAAAGTATGTCCTAGATTACAAGAACAATGAGCAGTTAAAGGTGAAAAAGTTCATCTTGGGACTTCATCCTAGAATTAGGACAATAATAAACTTATTGAACCCTAAAAATTTACAAAAGCGTATGAATTGGATTGTTAGGAAGAAACTAATCAAAAGATTAAACAAACTTATTTCAATTATCTAAAAATGACAAAAAAAGAAAAAAGAGGAACTTAGAAAAAGAAAGACTGTTGGTTTCATGAAATGAGACATGGAACAGAATAAAAATTTTAAAGGGGGGATAAAATAAAAACCTAGGGTTCAAATTAAAACCAATGATAGATCATATATGGACATGGATAAGAAAGGATATTCAAGAACGGGTAATTGAAGGCTTTCTCTACAAGAAAACATATACCATACCTGCACTAGAGAACAAGGATGCTAAAATAAGTTATATATTGAGGCTCTAAAATTATGATGTTTTGTTTATGGAGGACCACACTATGCAAACAAATACCCTCAAAGAGTTTATTTTAAGAAAGCTTTAGATGACTAGTCACACCATATTTATGCAGCAATAGGTAATCTTGGGTTAGATGGTCAAGATACACCCTTGCTTTTTAAAGGTAAACTATTTAATAAAGATATGAATATTTTGATTGATAACAGTGCAATATATAGTTTTGTTTCATATAGTATAATTAGGGATACACCAAAAAGATAGATTTTTGGCAAATGCATGGAAGGTAGAATATGGGTCAGGGTAAATCTATTCAGTTAACTAGTGTATATTTGATACCTTTATATTTTTACCTAATGCTAGAAAAGATTGGTATATATATGTAGCCCCCATGAATACTTTTGATATCATTATTGGAATGGATTGAATCAAGGCACATAAGGCCCTTACCAATTTTCAATAAATATTGATATAATTAAATGAGTCGAATCATTGAATAAAAGTCCATTGTGCCTGAGGTTACTTTCATCCACATTTTCTATCTGCATTACAACTTAAGAAGACAATAAGAAGAGGTAGAATGGTGTATGTAGTCAAAATGAACAAATGTGAATAAAAAGAAGCCAATAAAGAAATTTTCAAAAAGTTTCCTGTATTGAAAGAGTTTAAGGATGTATTTCCTAGAGATTTATCTAGTATTCCACCATAATGGGAGTTTGATTTTTATATCAAACTCTTATGGAACTTAACTCATTATCTGATCACCTTATAAAATGAATCCAATTGAGATACAAGGATTAAAAATATAGCTCCAAGATTTAATTTAAAAAGGTTTAATAAGGCCACGTGTATCACCTTGAGGAGCCCCTATGTTATTCATGGATCCTTAAGGCTATGTATTGACTATGGAATGCTTACTAAATTAGCTATCAACTATCAAGAATAGATACCCATTGCCTAGAATTGATGACATATTTGATCAATTGAAAGGAATTACCATTTTCTCAAAAAATGATCTTATATTTGGATACTATTAGTTAAGGATCAAAGAAGATGACACTCACAAGATTACCTTTAAACCAAGGTATGGAAATTATGAGCTCATAGTCTTACCCTTTGGATTAACAAATGCCCCATACACCTTTATGAATCTTATGAACAATATTTTTGAGAACATATAGATCACTTAATGATTATATTATTGGATGATATTCTGATTTATTCATGTACTAAGAAAGAACATGATCAACACATGAAAATTGTGCTAGAAATACTCAAGAATAACCAGCTTTATGGAAAGCTATCTAAGTGTGAATTTTATATGCCACAAGTCCAATACTTAAGGCATGTTTTATCTATTGAGGAAATTATCATCGATCCCAAAAAAATGAAGCTATAATAAGTTGACCTACACCCATTAATATTTCTATAGTATGCAGTTTCATGGGAATGGCAAGAAGTTATAGATATTTTTAAAAAACTTCTTATAAATTGCCTATCCAATCACTAATTTACAAAGAAAAGAGAAAGTATTCAAATGGATGGAACAATGTGAATAGGCTTTCGAGATATTAAAATAAAGACCAACAACTATCCCAATACTCAAGATACCTAATCCTTTATAAAATTTTACAGTCTACACCAATGCTTCTACTAAAGAGTTGGGAGGGGTTTTGACTCATAATGAGGTAATCATAGCTTGCGATTATTGGAAGCTCAAGAAGAATGAACTAAACTATGCTACTCATAATTTGGAATTAATAGTTGTTGTCCATGCACTTTAAATTTGGAGGTATTATTTACTTTGTAAGCCTATTGAATTAAAATATAACAATCAAAGTCTTATATATATATCTTCACCCAAGCCCTTTTAAATGCAGGACAATATAGATGGATGAAATTCTTGGTCGAGTATGACTCAGAATTGAATACATTAAGAGGAAGGAAAATAAGATAGTAAATGCCCTAAGTCAAAGGAAACACATAGTTGCTATGTCCAAGTGCCATATAAATTTTTATGACAAGATCATAGAACATCAAGAGGGGGATAACTATTATGCTAAATATCGAGCATGGGTTGAGCTAGAACCCAATAAGGGCAAATAATTTAAATATTAGGAATGGTTTATTATTCTTTAGAGATAGACGTGTTATTCCTAAAATAGGTATATTGAGGCACCTTATTCTATAAAAAGCTCTTTTTACTCCTTATTTTTCACATCCTAGAAGGACTAAAATATGGGAAAAAATGATGGAAAATTTTTACTAGCCAGGAATGAAATGGGACATCAATAATTTTGTGGCTATATGCCTTGAATATCAACAAGTAAAAGTTGAACACCTACACCCAGCTAGAAAATTCTATCCTCACGATATTCCAAAATAGAAATGACAAGTCATATCTATGGATTTTATTGTAGGTCTACCAAAGACCAAGTTTCAACATGATGCAATTTTGGTAGTGGTTGACAAATTGACCAAGTTAGCACACATTATTTTGGGAAACATCAAGGATGATGTACCTGTTATTGCTAGTAAATTTACTAGATAGATTGTGTGACTGCATGGTTTCCCTAAAGTCATCATATTAGATAAAGATCTTAAATTCACCTCAAAATTTTGCTAAGCCTTGCATTGAGCCTTGGGTACAAAATTAAATATGAATTCTGCATATATCAAAATACAAATGTCCATATTTATAGAGTTAACTAGGTCTTTGAGGATATGCTATGCATGTATTGCATGGGCTATACGACTAAGTGGGAATATTATACTTAGTTGAATTTGCTTACACCAATAGCCATCATACCTCCTTGGGAATTACTCCTTTTAAGGCCCTTATGGAATACGATGCATAACTCCTTTGTCTTTGAAAAATCCTAATAATTGAGTAATGATCGATTAGATACTATAAAGGAGATGGAGGAACAATTGAAAATGATACACCAAAGGATCAAAGAAGCCATGGATCAGCAAAAGAGCTATGCAGATCTAAGGACACCAGGAATATTATCTATGGGAGACAAAGTCTTATTAAGGGTGAGACCTAAGAAAAACCACATCAAGTCTACCAAACTCAACTCCAAATTTGTTGACCCTTTCAATATTAAATAAAATATCAGTCCTATGGCCTATAGAATTTCCCTGCAATCTAATGTATAAAATATCCATGAAACCTTTCATATATCCCTTCTTAGAAAGTATGTTGTCGAACCATCTCATGTTTAGAGTGTATCCAATTTGTAGATGATAGATGCTCTTGCCATTGAGGTCCAACCAATTCAAAGTATAGATTTTTGTATCAAAAGTTTAAGAAAGAGCAATGTGAATCAAGTAATGTCCAATGGGACCAATTTTCATAAACAAAATGACACATGGGAAGATGTAGATTCCATGAAAGAATATTTTTCTCAATTTTTTTATTAAATGTATTTTAAAACACATGGGACTATTTTTAGAATTAGGGAAGAATAATGTCATAACCCTCCCCAAACACAATTTATAACATTGCTATTTTTATATGTATATGATGTTAATTTTCTTGAATTATTATTCTTTAACATTCTTAGACAAGGTGTTGTTGATGAATTCTATGTTGCAAGTACAAGTCCTTGAAAGACAAAATGGGAAATCATGGCGATGGATTTTTTTTATCGATAAAAGAGATTTTTATTGAAAGTGGGTTTTGAAAGGAACCTCAAATTACAACCAAGAAAAAAGTATCAGGTCCTCAGACCCAGAGTCCAAAATAGAGGGTGGCCTACAAGAGGGATTTGATCTTACTCGAAAATATACATCCAAATGGGTATATCCTGAGGGGATAATCTTCAATGAACAAAAATGGGAAATACATCCCAAAGGGATGCCCCATAAAATAGGGACCTACAACTCACTTTCCATTATTGGTACTTGGAAACTCATCCATCTCCTTGAAGATAGTGATGAGGTGATCATGGACTTCATCCAACACCTTTGCCACCTTCTTGTCAAGCATCAATGCAACCTTGGAAGAGTTGGTAGTTGCAAACAGGGTGGTCACCAAGCTGGCGATATGACTAAGAATAAATATGCAAAGAGCAATAATAGAAGGGTCATTACAATCCTCTAGAATTGGCTCCTTAGGGTGGATGGGCTCACTAACTTTCCTCGAAGATGATGTCTCTTTCTTCAGCTTCTTTAGGCATAGTGAAGCACGAACGTAAAAGAGGATGGGTTTTTGGAGAAACTTGATGAGGAGAACTTGACAGACTTGGGCTTAAACTCAAACTCAGCATACATGGATTCATCCTTGGGCTCGGATCCAGGGGTAAACTTTGTGGTGGTGGGAGAAGAAAATTCAGGGTCATTGTCATCACTAGGTACCTTTTGGATGGACATTTCATAACTGCTGCTTTTAGTGGGCTTAGCGGGAGAAAGTTGATTGGGGCTTTGAGTGGAACTAGGAGGGACATTGGAGGCAAAGATTACTATTTTCTTGGAATAGGCATCTAGGACATGCTTGTACAAGATGAGATGCAGGTCTTGATGGATGGGTTGTGAGTATTTCCTAGTTCTAACGTTGTTTATGGAAAGTTTGAGAGACCTGAACACGTAATCAAGGATGTTTATCTTTTTAATTCCCCTAATGTGATTCAAGAAGGCCAAATGAAAACTATAGAGGGGATATTTATTTTATCTATGGTGAAATACTGAAGCATTGGCACTATAACTCGATACCACAACCTAGGAAGGGAGGTTTTATCAACTCCTCCATCAATAATAATCAAGTCCTTACCTTTGTTAGCGAAGTACTCCTTTTCTGCCACCATGGTATGCTTGTTGCGCCTAATGGTTTTGCCATCAATTGGGAAACCTTTCACCTCAGACAACATGTGGATGTCGATCGGGAAGTCAAGGCCCTTTATAGTAACAAGGCCTACATTCCAGGTATTAACAATTTTGTCAAAGACTTCTTCATCGTTACAATGGACATTTTCACCATGGTGAAACATTCACTATTAGTTAAAGGGTAGAATAGCCTTGGCAGTGAAATATTCACAAATGGCCAAGGGTACATGAAAGCCCTCCATTTATGTAGGTGCATTTTGTGTTTTGATTTGAATGGATTGATTGAATTTAAAAATTCTTCAATAGCAATAAAAGTGTCACGATGCATGAGAACTATTCTTAATAGGTAGATGATTTCACTTATCATCATTAGATTATCTGTATAAGAAAAGATGTTGGAAGTATATACATGGTTGATTAACATCAATAAAAAAAAAAAATGAAAAAAATGAAATAATTTTATTTAATAATTTATAACTTTAGTTTATTTAATTAAAAAATAAATTGTAATTTTAAATTAAACTGTGCATTCGAGGCCTTGCTTTGAGTATAATATATAGATATACATATATGTATGTATCATAAAAGTTTTTTTTTTAAACTACCACATGACAAGGAATTACCTAGAAATTTATCCGATTACATCAACATACATGTGTTGATCTTCTCTTGCATAAAAAAAAAAAATTAAATTGAAACTAAGCGCTGTTGAAAAAAAAGAGAACGGGGAATAGTGTAGAGGTATCCTTTGGATAGCTTTGAAGCTAAACAGGTTAGAGGCTAATTCAACAAATCAAGTTAATTAAATTCTATCATTTTGCTCTAAGGTTAAATTAGAAGCTTGTTGTAAAATCATACTATGTGCTTTAAGGGAAAACAAATATGTTACAGCCATGTTTTATGAAGTTTCTTTCATTTACCTTCTTTGACGAAACTAGGTATACTCTCTATTATTCTTTCTAATAAATACAATAATAGTTAAATATGCGGGTGATATGTTCTATATCGTTGTCCACCTCTAGCAAATAAGTAATCGATTTTAGTTTGTAATGCTTATTTCTATTATGTGAATGGATTAGCTATTCCTTTTAACCAGCCACCATGGTTTGTGGTATGGAAAATTTTGGCTGGAGCTTAATAGTGTATCTAATTCTTTAGCAAATGCCAACCAACTTCTTAATAGATGTTTTGATAGTCGTATGTCCCTCGTGAAAGATGCAATCTTAATAAACCCTTAGTTCTATATAAGGAAATTTAAAAAATATATTTTTTAAAAACGTATTTTCTCTCATACTGGACACCTAGCTAAAATTAATGAAAGACCTTCTTATATGAATTTTATTTATTTATATATATATATATATATATATATATATATATATATATATATATATATAAAATCTCGGCTGGTTATTAACTCTTTTGAATGCTATTGTGTATTATTACATCCATTTCAATTAGTCATGCATTGTGCATCTTCCTATACTGTGCATCTTTCTATACTGGCCATTCTAATCCTGAAAAGCTTCTACTCGAAATATGGTGTAAAGAAATAAGGAAATCTGTACGTGGGTTTAGGTGGATTGGTAAGTTAGGGCGTTTACCGAGAGGAGACCTAGGTTCCAATCCAATTCCTCTGAGTGGTACGCCAGATTGATGACGATGAGTGGTGCGCCAGATTGATGACGACGGTGCATCCCCATTTCACGCTGGGTTACCATGTACCGAGACGGTGGAAGTCCTGGGAGCCTTTGCAAATAGTTTGAACACTGTGCTGGTAGTTACTAAAAATTTTGATTGTAACCATTGCTTCTATATAAAAAAAAGAAATAAGGGAAATCTATTCTAAAGTTGTTAATGGTCTGACAATCCCTAGAGAAATCTCACCTTAATAATTATTTTTGTGGATAGCCTCTCGAGTAGGACTTTCATGACAATGTACCAACCTATACTTGCTACCTCATTTAGAATGTTCATTTCTTTCCAATAGAATATAAATTTCAAATATATGCATATTGAAAAAGGGATTAGTTTCGTTTTTTTAATATTAGTTAGTTCCAATAAAAAAATTTGATTAGTTTTATTTAAGAAAACTTTGATTTATCTGTAAATTCAGGCTTCAATTGGAATATGATTATCTTTATTAAAATAGACGTCTCTTTAAATATTCTACTTAGTGCAGTACATCTTTCAATTATTGCGTAGTGAAGACTTTGGCTATAGAGACAATTAATGGTTACTTACGACTTTAAAAAATACATTGTGTCGCTTTTCATTAGAATGAAATTCAAGTTGAAACTAAAATATTAGTAATTAGTGGTATAAGTTTGTCAAATGTACTAAGGTGTTTTTCTTTTAATCTTATAAATAGGGTGGGTTTTTAAGATATACGAGACAAAACCTTTGTAGCTATTGTTGAAAAATTACTAGGTGACTCTTTTCAATGATTTTTAATGATGTAAATATTTTAAAATTTCTTTTTAAGTTATGGCTTATTCTTAATGTTAAAAGTAAATATTCTCATTTAAGCTTAGAATAAAGACTCGTGAAAAAGAAATAATTAGTGTATATCTTAGAATTATATAGGGTGACTTATAGTTGAACTACCTTGTAGCCCTAAATTTCACCTACCTATTAGTAGAATCATGGGAAGGATGTTTAACCAACAAAAACAAATAAACAAGTCCTCATGTTCCATTGAATGAGTGAGGGTGTTCAACAATATTTTCGTGTGTGGTTATTCCTAACAAAACAAATTAATATGTGATGTAATCATGGACGGTATGCGACGTCCATCTAGGCCATTGTATGAGTAGTACAATGATGGACCTTGAGTAATTTATGGATATCGAGAAATATAGGACATAAAAGGGTTAGATGGATACATGATGGTTGGTATGGGATAAGGATAACAATGTCAATGCCAAGTGAATGGTATAAACTTAATTACCCCATGGTGCTAGATACTAATCTAGGTATGTGGTCAATAATTAAGCACTATAGCATCTACACTAAAAACTCTTTCATGTTATTTTTATAATAGATGAGTAAAAACTCTACAACATGCTAAGGGAGGGGAGTTATGCATCCACCTTCTAAGTGTTATGGGCCTTAGAGTAACCCCAGTCATGATTTTAGGTTGTCATACTGAGAAAGAGAGTGAGAAGGATGGACCCACTAAAGGCACCTCTTATGGGATTTGGCCAATCTCGTCCACTTGGAGGTTGTTTGCAGTGACCATAACCCAAAAGTGATTTTTGATGCTCTATACTGATTACTCCATGGGTGAAAAATTAAATATTAAAAATAAAAAAATTTACCCTAGTTTAACCATTTTTCTTGTTTGTCAAATCTTTACGGTAGATTAGGATGTTACAACCAATGTGATAGGTTGGGTTATCACAAGCTTGGAATCCATGTGCCTCCATCAAGTTTTAGGTATCTTCTAACATGTTCACTTTTTTCTACTTGGTGATTGGTCTAATTATTTAGGAATAAGTGTGTGATGGAGGAGTACCCAAGCTATTTGGATCTTTGATAGGGATGATTATAGCTAGAAGTGATAGGTCCAACATTTTTTTATCTTCTACCAAAGATCAAATACTATGTTAGGGCTTCATAAATTGACCTAAACTTATTTTAATATTGAAATGATGTCACCTTATTTAAAGTCTGATCTCCTTCATGCCAAGCTCTCTACCTTGGAAAAAATTTTGAGTTTAGCAATGTGGTGCAATGTTGGATGCCAAATTTTTTTGCTCTTGATGATGACATAGGTGCCTTGAAATTCTAACTATTTTTTTCCTTAGCCTTATGACTTAACCAAATTTTAAATCTAGCAATGTGGTGCAATATCAGATGTCAGACTTTTCTTCTTCCCGTGATGATGTCAATGCTTCTAAAATCTAGACTTTTTTGTGCCTAGCTCTCCTTTAGTAAAATTTTAAGTCTAGACTCTTTTTCACCTTACACTCCCTTGGATGTCATCAACATCCAAAAATATTGGCTCTTTTTTTTTATTTCAAGTATTTACCTTGGTAGACTTATTTTAATATTGAAATGATGACAACCTCTTTAAAGTCTGATCTCCTTCATGCCAAGCTCTCTATCTTGGAAAAAAAATTGAGTTTAGCAATGTGGTGCAATGTTGGATGCCAAATTGTTTTGCTCTTGATGATGACATAGGTGCCTTAAAATTCTAACCCTTTTTTTTCTTGGCCTTCTGACTTAACCAAATTTTAAATCTAGCAATGTGGTGCAATATCAGATGTCAGACTTTTCTTCTTCCCATGATGATGTCAATGCTTCTAAAGTCTAGCCTTTTTTGGTGCCTAGCTCTCCTTTAGATATTTTTTAAGTCTAGTCTTATTTTCACCTTAGGTCTCTTGCTTTTCCAGACTTCTACACTCCCTTGGATGACATCAACATCTAAAACGATCGACTCTTTCTTTTATTTCAATTATTTGCCTTGGTAAACTTATTTTAATATTGAAATGATGTAAGCATTTTTAAAGTCTGATATCCTTCATGCCAAGCTCTCTACCTTGGAAAATTTTTGAGTTTAGCAATGTGGTGCAATGTTGGATGCCAAACTTTTTTGCTCTTGATGATGACATAGGTGCCTTGAAAGTCTAAACATTTTTTTCCTTAGCCTTATGACTTAGCCAAATTTTAATTCTAGCAATATGGTGCAATATCGTATGTCATAATTTTCTTCTTCTCATGATGATGTCAATGCTTATAAAGTCTAGCCTTTTTTGTGCCTAGCTCTCTTTTAGCAAAATTTTAATTCTAGCCTCTTTTTCACCTCAGTTCTCTTGATTTTCTAGACTTCTACACTCCCTTGGATGTCGTCAACATCTAAAAAAATTGACTCTTTCTTTTATTTCAAGTATTTACCTTGGTAAAATTTTCAATTAGATGCTTATGCCAAGATGCCAAATTTTTCTACCTAATCTAATGATATAAGCCTCTTGAAAATCTCGTGATCCTTTTACCTTAGCCAAATATTGAATCTTTACTATCTTTTGGCTTGACATCCATTACCTTCCTTTAGCAAAATATTACTCCAACATCAATGTTTCATATTTGGATCATTGCATTGATCCACAAGATCAACTACTATTTTTTGTGATAGCACAAGTGCAATGAAAATGACTAAAATTCATGTTTTCATCTAAAATCAAAATATGTTGATTTGAATCATTACTTTATTAAACACATAATTCAAGAAAAGGAAGTCAAATTAAAATACTATAATTGAAAAGACTAGTATGTTAACATTTTACAAAGATAATGGATAAGTATCAATTTATTGCACTCATAAATAGAATGGAAAATTTTCAATTCAATTTTAGTGGAGAGAATATTGGAAATTATGATACTTTTGAGGTAAAAAAAATAGAACATGACAAAAATAAGATAAATATTGGACTATGACACAATTGGAGTTGCAAGTAGAAATTTAAAAAAGGTAAAAGAAATAGTCTCACTTAGATTTTGAGAGAATGTGAAACATAAAGACACTCTTGAGACAACCAAAGAACCAAGAGATATCCTACTCTAGAGATATGTGTAAGGTATTGTATTGAAGTAGAATGCAAAAATGGAAAATTAATAAAGTGTTTATTGGAGGATTTTTACGCAATTTTGTTTGTTTGGTTCATTTTTTCTTTTCTATATTGTGTTAGTCTCTATTTAAAATACCACTACATTTTATACTTCATGATTCCTTAAACTTTCACAATTATCCTAAAACATTACATTTGCTATAACATTTAAGTAAACCTACTTAAAAAAAAAAAAAAATCTTATATTTCCTTACCCATTCAAATATTTCTTTCTACGAAATAAAAAATGTTTATAACTAACTATGGAAGGTTTTATTAAGAAAATAATTTTAAAAAATTTTAAAAAAACATCACAACATATTATAATAGTAATTATAATAATATAAATTTATTTATTTATCACATCAAAAATAGAATATAAATTATCTGACTTTAATTTTATATTAATGTATCACTTATTTAAAAGAAAAACATTAACAACGTACATAAGAAAAATCAGAGGAGTTTCAGCACCTAAAGACACGACCGAATACATAATAATCTAGTAACTCATAAATAATACAGGTATTAAATCACATTCTGTCCCTATGATTGTCTAGAATTTTATTAACATTTTCAGTTGTTGGAAAATGTCTTTGGCCAGAATGCTGTAAGTTGCACTTGTTGGATGGGCACCGTCCCAGAAGAGATACTTGGATGCGTCAGGACATAACTTGCTCAGACTGTTACATAATTCAGCAAACTCCACCAATCCTGTTCCACAGCAACCTTTCCTTACCTCTTCAAAGCCTGAAAATATACATATGTTGAGGTAAAAAGACCATAAGACAGATGTTGAGAAGAAGAGGAATTGAAGAGAACATAAATATATCAACTTTGTTTCGAATAAATATAGACATTACCATATTTGGTGGGATTTTTAATCAAATCAGTGAACTTGTCGTAGATATCTATATAAACAATTTGAAGGCCTGGGAGAGTGGGTTTCATAGAACCTATAAAAGCTCTGAGCTTGTCATTGAAAGAAGCAGCGACCTCATTCTGCTCTTCTATGCAGGTGCCATTGATAAAGTTGTATACAGTAATTTGTGCAGGCAAACACCCAAAAGGGGGAAGTCCAATCACAGCAAATTTGGTGGCACCCTCTTTGTGAATATTCTGTGCAAAAGCAATTTCATATAAGATTAAAACGGAAGAATAAATCACTAAAGTGGACACTTGAGAATTTTTACCTCTACAAATGGCGCAAAATCTTCTAAAAGATGATCTTGGTACTGTGAACTAGTATATATATCTCTTGTTGCCGGATTTATATAATAGTTGAATATGAAGTCATCGGTCCCTATGCTTATCCCGAATAAGGCTTCCGAGATAATCTTGCTGGCACCATCCTTCCCAACCATACTCTCAAGCCTGGCTCTGTAACTTTTAAAATAATCCCATTGTTGCCCTAGCGTTAGCACTCCCTACAAATTCAAATCAAAGGTGGAATTGTCAAAATTGGGAGGAATTTTATAAAATATTCAAGGAAGAAGATCGACTAAACTTTTAAAATATTATAATCCATTTGGATGCCACAAACCAAATTACTCTCAAGCTGGTTTATATCAATAGTCATTAAGAGAAGACATGATCACATAATACCTATTTTTTTTTGGGCAGAGATATTTTTGTGGTGAATATATAGAAACATTTCAAAATCTAAGACAGATGCTTTAAAAGTCACAGCCACAGATTTTCTAAAAGCCAAATGTATGATTTCAGGTATATGTCAACAATATATAGACACACTTACACAGCGACCTTTGTCACCGCAAAAGATTTTATTTTAAAAAAATATACACACCAGAGGAATTGAGGTGCTGTCATCGTATCCTGCGCCAGCTGAACCGAAATTACAGCCCGTGAGAAGCTTTTCTCCTTGGAAGTTGGGGTCCAAATATGCAAGCAGCACATCTGGAAGCCCTAAGAAACCAGCTGTGTATTAAAAAGCTTGCAGCGTTAGCCAAAATTGAATATAAGCCTAAACAAACAAAAATTTGCTAAACTGAACATAAAAATCTGTGTGTGTCTTTCCAAGGGATTCGGCTGAGATTTTTACATAGCATGTCCGTCGCTAATTTTCCATTAGTAAATCGCCCCGTTGCAACGCCCCCGGGGAAATCTTTCCCATATGGCGGAAAGTTGGCTTTGGCAAGCGTTACAAGTCTGTCATTGTTGCCGGGATCTATGGTGGAATCTCCAAATATATACAGGGCTGGAACGAGCGGCTCACTAGCCGAAACCACAACAAGAAAACCTAAAAACAAAAATCCAAATGCTGCTAATTTGCCCATTTCCAACTGAGGAGATTACTGCATATATTCAAATTCAGTTTGGCAATGAATGTGGTTTGTGAGTTGAGATGTTATATATAATACTGGAAACTTCTATTCTAAGTTAACATTTTTGCTCTATGAGAGTTCCAGAATGCTGGAAATTGTCAATGGCACTCTCAATAAGAGTGTTCCTCATATGAAGCCCAAGATGGCGGGACATAGCATTCGTGTGAAGAGATATTTCTGGAGGAAAAAAATTAGAAAGAACTCTTATACGTGTGAACTGAGTTAACATTGACGCCCAAGGATTTATCAAGCTTATCTAATGGAAAAGACTTCAATCTGTTTATCTGATACTAAAACACAAAACAGATGATGAATGCAATCAAATAAAAGAAAGGAATTACTTGATTGGCCGTTTATCTGATACTAAAACACAAAACAGATGATGAATGCAATCAGATAAAAGAAAGGAATTACTTGATTGGCCAACGAGAACATGTATAGGTAGAAGGTTTTTCCACTTCATCAACCTAGGATTGACAAAATTGAGGATAAACAAATCCATTTTTTAAAATGAAGTGATAAAATGAAAAATTAAAGAAATTTTGTTGTATATACGTATAGTATTTTTTAATAGAGAATGTTTTTATTGTGATAATGTATAGTTTTACATTCTACAATATTTTAATTTAAAATCTAATCCTGGAAGTTTTAAATTTTGATTGTATTAAAAATGAAAGTAAGTGTCAATAATAGTGTGATAATTCAGAGTATTAGGTGGTATATGTTAAGTTAGTTTATAAAATAATGAGGTGGAATAAATTTGATGGATGTTTTTAGCAGTTACTAAAAATAATATGGTTGTAACGAACTTTTCTATCAAACAAAAAAATATTATGAAAAGTAAATTTATATAATACTTTATTAAAAACAATGAAGAAAAACTACTCTGCGGGGATGGTAGCAACTTCTAGAGGAGGTCTAAAAAATTGGAGGAATGTCATGATGGCATCGGGTTCGGCACAGAGAATGCATGCTCGTGATATTTTTTCATCTAAAAATGACTGGAAGGAACAGGATTTTCTAGTGCATGTTGGGAACCACTTGTTAAAGAACAATGAATGTTTGGAACGATGTGAAGCCAGGCCAGTTCTAGTGGTTCAGCCAGACTCGGTGGCGGAAGATGTGGAGTATCTAACCAAACATGTCCTTATTGGCAAATTTTTGGGCATCCGAATTTCTCTCCCCTTTGTGGAGGCTTGGGTCAAGAAGACTTGGAATCTTGAAGGTGATGTGGAGGTGATGCTTAGTGCGAACAACTATTTTATGATGGTTTTATCTTGTATTGCAGATCGTAACAAAGCATTTAAAGGGAGTCCTTATTTCTATAACCAGGTGGGACTCTTTCTTAAACCCTGGCATGTGGGTTTTAACCCATCAGAGGAGCGGTCATCATGGGTTCTAGTATGGGTGTGGCTTCCATGGCTCCCGTTGGAATTCTAGAGAACTGATATCTTGCATAAGATTGCCCTTCTGCTTGGGAAGCTGGTTGGACCATCACAACAGACAATGGATAAAATGGTAATCTATTTTGATCGTATTTGTGTTAAAATTGACTTAAATAATCCTATTCTAGATTCTATTGAAATACAATTTGGATCAACTACATGGGTTCAAAAACTTGACTATGAAGCTCTTCCATTTTGTTGTCGGATTTGCCATGAATATGGCCACCTGCAAAGAAAATTCCCTAAGTTTGTCTTGCATGTGGCTTCAAATCATGGGCCCTCTTGGTTTGGACAAAGTTTGGATAAAGGAAAAGCCTTGATAAAGGAAGGGGAACGGTGTAAGGAAGCTTTTGTTCCGGTAAAAGCCCAAAATAGAGGACGAAGGGCAAACAAAGACCTTAAGGATAGCCAACCAGATGCTCTACTCAACTGTTTTGAAATATTAGATGATCTTGATTAGTGCATGGAGATACCTGAAACATCACTACCTGATGCAAATATAACAAGGCCGAATTAGATGTCTCTTCTTGAAGGGGAACTTAAGTAATCAGATCTAGGGGGTTTAAATGAAGAACAAAGGGCTTTGGATCTGAGTATAGGGGACATGGTTGGATCTAGCCCTATAAGGGAAATTTTTTTGGAAAGTGGTATAGATTTAGTTATGCCCTCTCCTACTCAGGCACTGATGCAGTCATCCTTGAACTGTAAAACTCCTACGGTGTTGGGATTGTAGCAAAAAATAATTAAAAAAAGTTTTTCGGATAAGAATATGAAGGTGGGTCGGAAGAAGGACCAAGATAAAATTAAGTTAATGGGGGAGAATTTTGTGGAGTCAGGCTTGGTGAGAACATTGGACTCCCATTTTTATAACCCCCAAAAATGATTATCCTCTCATGGAATGTAAGGGGGTTGAATAGCATCCCCAGACAAAAATTTGTTCATGATTTGGTTCGTGTGCATTCTCCGGATGTGGTGTTTATTCAGGAGACTAAATTGGCTATTGATAGTATGTTCAATATTACTCCCAAGTTGTGGATAATGGGGAAATTCCAGTGTATTGGTGCATGTGGATATGCTGGTGGTATCGCTTGTTTATGGGATCCAATTAAGATATCCCCTCTTACTTGGATTTCTAGTAGATGGTCTATTTCAATGGTCGGGCATGATAATGAATCTGGTGAAATCATCCTACTTACAAATGTGTATGCTTCTATTTATTACAATGGTAAAGTGAATTTGTGGAAGAACATTTGCTTTATGAGAAATTTGGTTCCCCTTTACCCATGGATTTTGGTTGGAGAATTAAACTCTATCACTTTTCTAGAGGAGAAATGTGGTGGGGTAGACCATCTCGAGCCTTTTTCTTCTGTCTTCAGTGCTCATATCCAGGAATTAAACTTGGTTGACACCAAGCTAGATAATGGGATCTTTACTTGACACAATAGAAGGTGTGGGGAAGCTTCCATATCAGAGAGACTGGATAGGTTTTTGATATCTAGTTATTGGATGGGTAATAACAAAGGTGCTAGTTCTATGATTTTGGAGGGTAGGGGATCTGATCATTGGCCTATCAAACTCTCTTCTTTGGAGTTATGGCTAAAAAATAATCTCTCCTTTAAGTTTCAACTTACGTGTCTTTGTGATCCTAAGCTTCATGATTTCATGTGAGGTTGGTGGACCATTGACAAACCTCCTCATGGCACCACTATGTATTCCTTTATGAAGCGACTACAATTTGTAAAACATAAACTGAAGAGATGGAATAGACTAAATTTTGGGAACCTTTCCTTGGCTAAGTTGGCAGCTCTTAGGAGGATGGAAGAAACTTCAAGGAAGATTAGAGATTAGGGATTCACGAAGGAGCTTCTTGTTGAAGAATCTGAGGATGCGAAAGACCTTGCTGAATGGGAATTAAGGGAAGAAATTTTTTGGAAACAAAAATATCGAGTAGATTGGCTTCAAGAAGGGGATAAGAACACATTGTTATTTTATAACTCAGTTAAGGCTCGTCGTAATGGTAACCTGATTACCTCTCTTGTGAATTCTCAAGGTGGCCTGCTCTCTTCTTTTAGGGATATTTTAGAAGAGACTAAGAGGTATTTTTCCTCTCTCTTCAAGGAGGACTCCCTATCAGATGATGAGAATGAAAAGCTTATTCTAAATTGTATTCTAGTGATTCTTTCTAGAGAGATGAATGAGCACTTGATGGGTCCAATTTCCCTTGAGGAGCTAGAAAATGTTGTATTCAATATGAAAAAAGGAAAATCCCCAGGTTCATATGGATTCCCGATTGAGTTTTATCAGGAGTTTTGGGATTTAATTAAATTTGATCTTTTGGAGGTGGTTCATGAGTCCCAAAATAACAAACAAATTCTAAGGGACCTAAATGCTACCTTTGTGGTGCTTATACCCAAAAAAGAGGGAGCAAATTCCTTGGATATGTTCAGGCCTATTGCTCTCTACAATGTTGTGTATAAGATCATCACAAAAATTATTGCTAAGAGGCTAAAGATATGGTTGAGCAAAATCATCTCTAAGGAGTAAGGAGGGTTTGTTGCTAGTCGAAAAATCTTGGATGGGGTTGTTATTGCTACAGAAGCTATTCACTCGATGGAAACTTCTAAGGAGAAAATTATGTTCATTAAGTTGGACATGGCCAAAGCCTATGATCAATTCAGATGGTCCTTTCTTCAGAAAGTTCTTGTTGCTTTTGGATTTTAGGAGGAATGGATTATATGGGTGATGAGTTGTGTTTCTTCTTCCTCATTCTCTGTTCTTGTTAATAATGAGCCATCAAAGTTTTTTGAGGCCTCAAGGGGATTGAGGCAAGGAGATCCTTTATCTCCTTATTTGTTTATCATTATGGCATAAGGGTTGGGAAGATTGCTCAAGTCTCAAGTCATGTAGGGTCTCATTCAGGGGTGGAAGTGGGATAGTAGTTTGCCACCTCTTTCCCACCTTCAATTTTTTGATGATACTGCTTTGTTGGGAGTTGCCACTATCAGGGAAGTTGGCAATATTAGACAGTATCTTGACATATATCTTGGTGCTTCTAGAGAGTTGATTAATGAGTACAAGTCTTCTATTTTCTTCTTCAATACCCCTCCTCTTATTCAATCCAGGATTGCTTGCATTCTAAGATTCTAGGTTGGGACTCCCCCTTCATTTATCTTGGTATTCCAATTTCATCTCACCATCTACCTAGATATTCTTAGCAGTCTATGCTTGATAAGTTTAGAAGGAAGGTGAATCACTAGACTTTCAGGTGGCTATCCACTACAGGTAGAGTGTTGGTTTTAAAATCTATTGCTCAAGTTTTATTTTGTACAAATAGCTCCCAATAACTTCATCAAGGACATGGATGCTTTGTCAAGACAATTTTTATGGTCTAGAAATCTTGATCAATCTAAAGAGTTTGGTTAGGTGGGATTCTATATGTAGGCCGATGCAAGAGGGAGGCCTTGGGTTGCGATAGACAACTCTTTTTGGGTAGGCTTTGGCTACAAAAATTTATTGGAGATGGTGTACCTCTCAAGATAATATTTGGGCTAAAATATTATCTTGTAAATACTTGAGAGGTATTTTTGAGGCTGAAATCCCTAGATTCAGCTTGGTTGGGAAAGGTTCAATTATCTGGGACACTCTGAAAAGAGGAGCTAATTTAATCAAGCAGGGTTTGTTCTGGATTTACAATTAGGGATCAAATGCTCTTTTTTGGGAGGATTCTTAGGATGGCCACCCTCCTATCTTGAATCAATATCCTAGGTTACATTCCCTAAGCATTTTTTTCTTGGAAGCAGGCTAGTCTTGTGTGGAGGACTTTAAAAAAATCTAGTCTTTTGGAAATATGGAGATGTACAGGTGGAAATATTTGTAAGAATGGCCCCAGGGGGGACTGGACAAGGATAGAGAGGTGCTTGATCTTATTCTTATGGGGAGGTCATATTCTTCATTGAGGGGTAAAAATATTCTGGCTTGGAACCCTGATCCTAAGGGAACCTACTCGGTAGCCTATGGTTATCAGGTTCTTGATAAGCAAAAGTATGGGAGTCATCCTGTCACTTGGTGGAAAAAGGTGTGGAACAAATTTGCCTGGCCAAAATGTAACTTATTTCTCTGGTTTGTAGCTCAAAATAAATGCCTCACTTGGGATAATGTGAGGAAGAGGGGATTTTAGGGTCCCTCTTTTTGTGTCCTTTGTAGTAAGAATGAGGATGACTCTTCCCATTTATTTTTTCAATGCTCCTTTTCCAGAGACATTTGGCACCATTGATGGAGCACCTGGAACCATCCATGTTTTCATGTGCTGTGCCTGGTTGAGTTTTGGATTAGTGTGGGCATACCTCCGGCTAAGGCCCCCTTCATTCGGGTGGCTTAGAATTTGGGCCCTTCTTGCATCATTTGGCAAATTTTTCTTGAACGAAACCGACGCATATTTTAGGTTAGTTATGTGGTTGTTTAATAGATCTAGCAAAGGATCCTGTATATGGTTTAGGAAACCATCCATAGCAAATATTATGTGGACCCTCTTTTGGATTCTAGGGAGGAGAAGGTACAACAAGACCTTGGTCTCTTTGGGTATGGTGTGAACTCTTCTATCCCTAGTAGGGTTCCTTAGCTCAGCAAGAAGGTTAGGAGAGATGGTAGGTGGAGGCCACCCCCTAGAGGAGTTTTAAAAATTAATACTGATGGATCATCCAGGGGTAATCCTAGAAATGCTGGCATTGGCGGTGTTGGGAGAGATTCTAATGGTGGTGTCAATTTTTTATTTTCCATTTATAAACGTGTTCACTCCAACATTTTTATGGAAGCTCTTGCAATTATTGAGGCCTTGTGGAGGGGGTTTTCTCTTGGCTGGCATAGGATTATCTGCGATTCTGACTTTCAAATTATGTTTAATATTTTAAACAGTAAAAGGATGGAGAAGTTAATTGGCAGTTGGCCTCTGTAGCCGTTCACATTCTTAGAATGAGTGAAGAGTTTGAATTTATATCCTTTGTGCACATTCCAAGGGAATGGAATGTGGTTACTGATTACCTGGCCAAAAGGTCTTCTGATCTGCTGGATCCTTTGAGTATCAATAATTGGGAGAGTCTCCCGTCTGGGGACTCTCAACGCCTGTGGGAGTTGATCCACAAGGATGTACAGACTTAATGTGGTTTATTCTTGTTGTCTTTTCCGGGTGTCATTCTATTCTAGTGGTTTTAGCCTATTTGGCTATTTATTTGAGTCCTGGTTGGAAGCTCAGTTGTACTCTGTAATCCAGATTTTTTATCAATAAATTTTTACTCCTTTATTTAAAAAAAATACTTTATTAAAAATTATATTTTCAAACTATATATATATATATATATATATTAATGAATACACCCGCCCACTCACACACTCACTCACGTCAAGGTTTAAAAATATTTTTAATATTTGAGAATTATTGGGAGAGCTAGAGTCTAATATTGTGAAAGGGTATAAAACTTAATAATTTAGATGTTGGAGGAGGATAGATTTATTTTATATTTAAAATATTAAATTTTAATTACTAAGATAATATTAATAATGTATTTTATAAGGAAAAAATATTTGGTAAAATTAATATTTATGTTTTTGAATGTATATTTATTTTTATTTTGTATATTATTTAGTATATAAAAACTTATTAGGAGAACTTTGGAAAAAAAAAAAAAAAAAAGTAAATTAATGTTTGTATGATCAGTTTTACCTTGGCACATCTTTCAACAAAAAAAAATTAACCTCCTTATATTTTGCAAACCCTATTCTAGGTCTTTCTCTTGCTTTGGAAAGGTTTCTTTTGTTATGGTCTTTAACTTTAACAATTTAACAATTAATATTGGTATCATTGGTGTGGATGCATGCAAATGGTGCCTTTCAAACTATTGAAAGAGTTTATACTAAAAATGGTTTACAAGGTAAACCCTTTGCTCCTGATATTGTTATCTCCATTTCTAACTTTAAACTACATGCAAGTAACTTACAATTATACCCAGTTAAATATTTTAGGAGTAGAATCCTACCATAAATTTATGAAGGGTTGAGTAAATTTCACCTAAATCTCCTATAAAATTTAACTAAAAATTAATCAAATTTTATTAAAAGTTTCTTTTTGTTTTAGTTTGATAATTCAAAGCATGTCCAAGCCATTTACCAACATGGTCCCTGACATGTCTATAACTTTCTTCTTGTCTTTTCCCTTAGACTTAGCATATCGTGTGAAAAGATATTTCTGGAGGAAAAAAATTAGAAAATACTCTTACACCCAGGGATTTATCAAGCTTATCTAATGGAATGGACTATAGTCTGTTAACAAAACAGATGAAAACACAATTAGATAAAATAAAGGAATAACTTGATTGACCAACGAGAATATTACATAGGTAAAATATCTTTTCACTTCATAGTTTGTTATTAAAACACCAAACAAATGAAAAAATATAATTAGATAAAAGAAAGGAATAATTTGATTGGCGAAACGAAAATATTGTACATGTAAAATATCTTTCATATTTTTTTTTTATTTGGTTAGTGTGAGAAACTCTTACAACCAATGCATAGGGTTGAGTAGTCTCTTTTCAACTATGAATTATTTTCTTGTAAAACCTAGATTTATGCTTATCAATAGAGAATTTAATACACAACCACCAAACAGCCACCCCCTCACACACTTACCCATGTCGTAGTTTGAACCTTGAACCCCAGAAAAAAAACCAAAGTCTAAAGAAAATCTATTGTATAAATAATAAAAGATATAGTAGTTTTAAATAAATAATGTTTAATGGGTCTGTTGAGGGGAAAGCTCCAATGCAGGATAGTGGGACTGATAAGAGGGTTTCATTCCTGTTAAGTCCCGCAATAAAGGTAGGGGTTTGAAGATATCCTTTAATGAGAAGCCAGTAAATGGAGTACATAATAGATTTGATGTTTTGGATGACTTGGACCAGCCTAAAGGGGTTAATTTACAAATGGATATATTTTTTGTTTAGATGGACACTGATCAGTCTCTGGGTAATGTAATTGTTTAGGAAATTGTATGGCATAAACTATTGAGGGGAATCAAATTTCTATTCCTTCTAAGGAAAATATGGTTGTTCAAGAGGATGGTGTGATGGTAGATGATCCACTACTAGCTGATTTTGGTGGGTTCTGGCCGTGAAATTTTAAATTTTGATTATAATAAAAATGAAAGTAAGTGTCAAGAATAGTGTGATAATTTCGAGGATTAGGTGGTATATTTTAAGCTAGTTTATAAAATAATGAGGTAGAATAAGTTTTGTGGATGCTCTTAGTAGTTACTAAAAATAACGTGGTTGTAACCAACTTTCCTATCAAACAAAAAAATATATTATGAAAAGTAAATTTATATAATACTTTATTTTATTTTATTTTTGAATTTACATGGTGGAATCGGTAGCCCGCCACGAATCCGGGCAGGCTGTCCAGCTTTTTATGGCTACCACAGTATTCTGCACTGTCCGCCCCAGAAGCTGCCACACAGATCTTCGCGCAGTCCGTCCCTATAACCATCATGCCACAATCATTTTAAACCTTTTACGCCGTTGAAAGCACTAGGAAAGGGACAAGCATTCAGTCCAGCGAGGCTTGAGATTTGAACCTTGGACCTCCGTCCCCCCTTATGGGGTTTGGATTTATATAATACTTTATTAAAACTATATTTTCAACATTTTTTTAATGAATACACTCACCCCCTCACGCACTCACCCACGCCACGGTTTGAACCTTCATATTTTCAACACTTTTATTTAAAATGATAGGTTTATTTTATAGTTTAAATTTTTTTTTAATATTTGAGAATTATTGGGAGAGCTAGAGTCTTATATTGTGAATGAAAGGTATAAAACTTAATAATTTAGATGTTGGAAGAGGATATATTTATTTTATATTTAAAAGAATAAATTTTAATTACTAAGATAATATTAATAATATATTTTAAAAAGAAAGAATATTTGGTAAAATTAATATTTACGTTTTTGAATGTATATTTATTTTTATTTTTTATATTATTTAGTATATAAAAACATTGTGGGAGAACTTTGGAAAAAAAAAAAAAATTAATGTTTGTATGTTTTACCTTGGCACAACATCTTTCAACAAAAAAAAATTAACCTCCTTATATTTTGTAAGCTCTATTCGAGGTATTTCTCTTGTATTGGAAAGGTTTTTTTTGTTATGGCCTTTAACTCTAACAAATTAACAATTAATATTGGTATCATTGGTGTGGATGTATGCAAATGGTGCCTTTCAAACTATTGAAAGTGGTTTACAAGGTAAACCCTTTGCTCCTGGTGTTGTTATCTCCATTTATAGCTTTGATACTACATGCAAGTAACTTCAAAATTATACCCCATTTAAGTATTTTAGGAGTAGAATTATAAATTTATGAAGGGTTGAGTAAATTTCACCTAGATATCCTATGAAATTTAACTAAAAATTAATCAAATTTTATTAAAATTTTCTTTTTGTTTGATTTTGATAATTCAAAGCATGTCCAAGCCATTTACCAACATGGTCCCTAACATGTCTATAAATTTCTTCTTGTCTTTTCTCTTAGACTTAGCATATCGTTGAAAAGATATTTCTGGAGGAAAAACATAGAAAATACTCTTACGCCCAGGGATTTATCAAGCTTATCTAATGGAATGGACTACATTCTATTACCAAAACACAAAACAAATGAAAAACACAACTAGATAAAATAAAGGAATAACTTTATTGGCCAACGAGAATATTATATAGGTAGAATATCTTTCCATTTTATAGTCTGTTATTAAAACACAAAATAAATGAAAAACATAATTAGATAAAAGAAAAGAATAATTTGATTGGTAAAACGAGAATATTGTATAGGTAGAATATCTTTCTACTTCATTGAGAATAGAGGATAATATTTTTTATTTGGTTAGTGTGAGAAACTCTTACAACCAATGCATAGGGTTGACTAGTCTCTTTCCAACTATGACTTATCTTCTTGTAAAACTTAGAGTTATGTTTATCAATAGAGAATTTAATACACAACCACCATACAACCACCCCCTCACACACTCGCCCATGTCACAGTTTGAACCTTGAATCCCCCCAAAAAAACCAAAGCCTGAACCATTGCTCTGTACCATGGAATATATTTTTTAAATAATATGAAGTAGAGTAGTTTTTAATAAAGAATGCTTAATGGGTCTGTTGAGGGGAAAGCTCCAATGCAGGATAGTGGGACTGATAAGGAGGGTTTCATTCATGTTAAGTCCCGTAATAAAGGCAGGGGTTTGAAGAGATCCTTTAATGAGAGGCCAATGGATGGATTACATAATATATTTAATACTTTGGATGACTTGGACTAGCTTGATGGGGTTAATTTACAAACGAATATATTTGTTGCTCAGTTGGACACTGATCAGTCTCTGGGTAATGCGATTGTTCCAATTTTAGGAAATTGTACAACATAAACTATTGATGAGAACCATATTTCTATTCATTCTAAGGAAAATATGGTTTTTCAAGAGGATGGTATGGTGGTAGATGATACACTACTAGCTAATTTGGTGGGTTTCGGATGTGGAAAATGTTCTAAGGTGAGCTCCATACTGGATTTGCATCAAAATAATTTTAAAATGGGGGTACCTGATAAGTCTTCAAAGGTGTGTAGGAAGAAATATGAGGAGAAAATATAACTTGACGGGGAGTCCTTGGTTGAGTCAGGGTTGGTTAGGCACCTTGACTCTCACATTTCCACTCCTAATAAATGATTGTTTTATCTTGGAATGTGAGGAGATTGAATAGCACCCCATGATAAAAATCTATTCACAAATTGATTAAGTTGCATAAGCTTGATATTATTTTTTTGTAGGAGTCAAAATTATTAGTTGATTTTTTGTTTAGTATTGCTTCCAAATTATGGGCTCATAGGAAATGTCAGTGTATTGGTGCCCAAGGCAGTGCTGGTGGTATTGTTAGCTTTTGGAATCCTCAAAAGATCTCTCCTATATGGTGGGTTGCTGATAAATTTCATCTTTCTATGGTTTCTTCTTGTAAGGAATCTGGTGAAGTGGTCTTATTAACTAATATTTATGCTCCCTCTAATCATTCTAGGAAAATTTATCTTTGGAATCATATTTGAGTGGTGCGGTTAATGGCTCCTCACTATCATTGGATTCTTGTTGGAGACTTTAATGCTATCACTATTTTGGAGGAGAAAAGAGGTGGTGTGGGTTCTCTTGGATAGGCATCTTTGGCCCTTAATGATAATATCATTTTCTTAAACCTTGTGGATATTAAACCTGGTAATGGTATGTTTACTTGGAGTAACAGGAGATGTGGTACTGAGGCTATTTTTGAGAAATTGGATCATTTTTTGGTTTCTCCTTCCTGGATCAGTAATAATTAGAAAAATAACTCAAAATTTTTTTATTGGAGAGGTTTTGATCATTGGCTTATAAAGCTAAACACCATTTGCCAATGAGTTTATAGGAACCCCTACTTTAAATTCCAGTTAATGTGGCTCCGTGAGACTTCTCTACATGATTTTATGAGAGTATGGTGGTTACATGGTATTCCCGCTCATGGAACTACTATGTTCTCCTTTTTTAAGAGGCTCCAGTATGTGAAATATCAGCTTAAGAGGTGGAATAAGTAGAGTTTTGGTAATATTTTTGGGGTGAAGCAAGAGAATTTAGATGCTATTAAAAGATATATTAGGGATTATGGCCTCATAAATAGGAATCTCAATGAGGAATTTGATGTTCTTAAGGAGGTAGTTGAGTGGGAATTGAGGGAGGAAATTTATTGGAAACAAAAGGTTTGAATTGATTCGTTGCAGAAAGGAGATAAAAATACTGCTTTCTTTTTCAATTTAGTTAAAGCTATAAGGTATGGTAATGCTATTTCTACTCTTATTTCTTCTCTTGGGGTCCAACTAACTACTGGTTAGGATATTTCAAGGGAGGTTGTAAGATTTTTTTCCTCTTTGTATTATGAGGATTTTCCTTTGGTGGTTGCTGAAGAAAATAGTATTTTGGATTATATTCCTTCAGTTGTCATTGCAGAGATGAATGAGTTTCTCATGAGACCAGTTTCAATAAAATAGTTGGATGGTACTATTTTCTATATGAAGAAAGGGAAAGCACCAGGGCCTGATGGTTTTCCTATGAAAATTTTCCAAGAATTTTGGGAGATTGTCAAACCGAATCTTTTATCTGCTGTACAGGAGTCTTTAAAAAAAAATAGATGTTGAGAGCTATGAATTCCACCTTCTTGGTACTTATTCCTAAGAGAGAAGAAACAAATTCTTTGGATCTTTTCAAAACTATTGCACTATGTAATGTGGTGTACAAAATTATCTCCAAGTTGATTACTGTAAGACTTAAGCCTTGGCTCAGTAAGGTTATTTTTGATGAACATGGAGGTTTTGTGGTGGGTATCCTTGATTGTGTGGCTATTGCTACTGAGGCCATTCATTCTATGGGAATTTCTAAAAAACACTATGTTTATAAAATTGGATATGGCTAAGTCTTATGATAGGGTTAAATGGTATTTATTAAGTAAAATTCTCCTTGCTTTTGGTTTTGAATCCAACTGGGTTAGTTGGGTGATGAGCCATATTACATCTCCATCCTATTATATCCTTATCAATAGTGAGACTTCTACTTTGTTTCAGACTTCAATAGGTCTTCATAAGGGGTATCCTTTCTCCTTATTTATTTATTATTATGGATGAGGTTTTGGGTAGAATTATCAAATTGCATCTCAGTCGGGGGTTGATTTATGGTTGGAGGTGGGGTAATAGTTTACCTGCATCCTCTCATATTCAATTTGTGGATGATACTGCTCTGATGGGACTTGCATTTATTAGGGAATTAACTAATTTTAGAAGATCTCTGGATATTTATTTGGCTGCATCGAGGTGGAAGATAAACAAGGGGAAATCGTCCATCTTATTTTTCAATACTGATCCTCTTATATAGGTCAGAATTGCTGAGATTCTTTTGTTTTAGATTGAAGATCTTCCTTTAACTTATTTAGGAATTCCTCTTTTTGTGGTCCATCTGCCTCGAGGTATATGGAATAATATTTTGGATAAATTTAGGGCTAAATTATCTCATTGGACTGTTAAGTGTCTTTCTTTTACTGGTAGAGTGTTGCTTCTTAAGTCAGTTGTTGGAGCTTCATATATTTATCGATGCATGATTCAGGTCACTCTTATTAGTTTTATTCATGAGTTTGAATCTATGTCAAGAATATTTTTATGGGTTGGAATTTTGGAGTATTTAAAATAAATTCTAGTTAAGTGGGAGATTGTTTGTAGACCAAAACAAGATGGTGGATTGGGTCTTCATTTGACTTCTCTTTTTGGTCAGGAATTGGCAGCCAAGTTTTATTGGAGATGGTACATTTCTCAAGACCATGCTTGGGCTAAAATTATTTCTTTTAAGTATCTTAATGGGGTTGCAGACTATGAGATACCTAGATGCAGTTTGTCTAGTAAAGGTTATTTGATATGGAACACCCTTAATAAGGGGGCATCTCTTGTTAAGCAAGGTTTGTTCTATATTTATCTCAAAGGCTCTAAGGCTATTTTTTGGTATGATTCTTAGGATGGTTTCCCTACAATTTTATCTATGTTTCCTCATCTTTAGGATCTACGTAATTGTTTCTTGTATATTGGTTGGTACATGGTTATGGATTATAAATTTGCAAAAAGAGTTGGGCAGGTGGAGGTAGTTCAGTGGAAATATCCTAGATATTGGATGACAAGTGGTTTAGTTCAGGATAGAGAAGATTTGACTCGTATTATAGCTACTAGGGAGTGCTCTTATTTATAGGATTATGATGTCTTGGCTTGGGGTCCGGATACTAGAGGGGTTTTATTGGTGGCTTCTGGTTACCATGTTTTAGATAGGAAAAATTTTAGGGATGAGGAGGTTCCTTGGTGGAAACTGGTTTGGAATAAGTTTTTGTGGTCCAAATGCAATTTCTATTTGTAGTTGGCTACTTGGAATAGATGTCCTACCTGGGATAATCTCTGAAAAAGAGGTTTTTAGGGCCATTAATTTTTTTCCTTTATGAGAATAGTGATGAATCTATAGGGTATTTGCTCTTACAGTGTTCATTTTTACAGGAAATTTGGCATCTTTAGTGGAGGGTGTGAAAATAGTCTTGTTCTCATATGTCTTCTCTTGTTGAGTTCTGGAGAAGTCTAGAAAGATCTCCTGCTAAGGCTTTCTTTCTTCACGTTGTGTGGAGTATTAAGTCCTCATGTATTATATGGCAGATTTGGCTTGAAAGTGTGTTACCCTAGGAAGTGTGCACCACTTACACTACTTGCAATATTATATCAAATGATAGACCACAAAGTAATAGATAACACATAAATGCCAAATAAAGAAAGATATTTTATTAATTCTTGTGAATATTGGTTACATATCGATCCCTCTGAGGGATACCCAGTTTGATACAATGAAATACAAGCAGAATAATGGTGAAGGTGTCACCTCGCAAGGGGATGGTGTGATCCGTAGGCCTTCTGATATCACACACAAACTTGTATGAGGGCTTATATATGCCTCCTTCTCCTTCTCTTTCCCAGAGGTATTTTATGCTTTGAATGTCTTGAATTGGTCCTGTAAACCTATAACCTGCATGCATAGAAACAACAACAAATACTTAGTAAGACATGTGGCCTCTCAGATCGATTTCTTATTAGTAAATCTAATAAACGTGATAAATAAGCATAGTACCATTTAAAATGTAGCATATCTAAGCAATGTACGTATGAAAAACTCATAAATATTAATGTAAATGCATCATAGGAACCAAATATATGCTAAAACTAAGTAATAAAGTAAAAGGTAATAACATATCTATTCTAAAATAAAGGAAATGACACTTCGGATCCTAGCCACTACTACTTAGAGTGACCATGATTGTAGGCCACTATCGACGATAGGAAACTAAAGGGTTTACCTCAAGATCTAGGGGTTGTGGTAGTTGATCCCTTGTTCAAATTGATGTTCAAGGGTTGCCTCTTATTTCTGGTACATTGGTTGGTGGTGAAGATCAGGTACGCATGAATATGGGTGTGTATTATTTTCTTAGTTTAAAAATGCTTCACTACTCCTCAAAGGGGTATGAAATAATTCTCTGATCTACCAGGGCTTTGATACATAAAAACTCAGATATTCTAGATCATTTTCTTTTCTTGGGAGAGTCCATATGTAGACTTCCCAAATTTAGATCTAGATCTAGATTTTGGCTTCCTAGAGAAGCCAAAATCTAGATCTGCATGTAAGTAACCATACCAGGAGGAAGGATCAGTCACAAATTTATATTGAAGGGGTAGTCAGGAGGAACTCTAGGAGTTCCATACCAAAATATTCTCATAATTAATTCAATATGCAATCAGATTGCATGATCTAGGCCCGTATTCATGGCCAAACTATGTTTTGGTACTAGCTGATGTCTAGAGTAGTGGCTAGGTGTGGCCGCTCTTAGCTTCAACAACTAGGGTTAGCGACCACTCTAATTGACAATGACTAAGCCTGGATTGGATAAAACTACCCTTTTTGAGTGGTTAGGACCACTGCTACATCTTAAAAAGGTCCAAGATCATTCATATGGTTTTTAGATGTATCCATATGAGTAGTCTCCTAAATATGATGTATTTTAGGTGTTTATAGATACCCCTTTTTGGGATGTGTTGTGGAAAAATATAGCACAAAGCAAAAATAGACCACCTAGGGCCACATTGTAGGGTGTGTGATGATCATTTATATGATAAGCATTATATGCCCTAGTCATGAGAAAGGGTGTGCATCCTAGAATCATTGCTTCCAATAGGATGGAAGGCTTAAATTTTTGAAAGCTTGCACACGTCCATCAAATGATTGGGTAGCTTTAGTGCTACTATAGGCTTCAGTGCTACTATAGATCCAAAAGGAGGAGAGCTACAAACTTAACTATCATATTTGTTTTTTTCCCTAGCAAAGGGTAATTTTATGATAGTTGTTGGAAATGATTCCTAATATGAATGCAATTTGACATGATCGAGTGATATTTTGTTGATTTTGATTATGATTGTTGATATTATGACTAGCCCCTCAAACGATGATTCGATGAGGGAGTGTGACCCTAGGAAGCATACACCCCTACTCTACTTGCAATATTATATCAAATGAAAGACCATAAAGCAATATATAACACAAAAATGATAAATAAAGAAAGATATCTTATAAATTTCTTGCAAATACCGATTACATATCGGTCCCTCTAATGGGATACCTAGTTTTGATAAATTAAATACAGACAAAATAATGGTGAAGATATCCCCTTGCAAGGGGGTGGTGCACTCTGTAGACCTCTCGATCTTACACACAAATTTGTATAGGGGCTTACTGATGCCTCCTTCTCCTTCTCTTTTCTAGAGGGATATGATGCTTTGGATGCTCTAACTTGGTCCTGGAAACCTGTAACCCATGTGCATAGAAATAGTAGAAGAGTATTAGTAGCATGGGGGGCCTCTCGTGATGAGGCTTTATTATCAAATTTGATAAAAATGATATATGAGCATGATAATAATAAAATGCAAGCACAAACTAGGCAATAAATGCATGAAAAACTCAGAAATAATGATGTAAATGCATTACAGGAACTAGATCTATGCTAAAACTAAGTAATAAAGTAAAAGGTAATAACAAATATGTGTTAAAATAAAGGAAATGACACCTCGGATCTTGGTCACTACTGCTTAGAGTGACCATGATTGTAGGCTACTGTCGATGACAACAACCACCAAACTAAAGGGTTTTTAATCAAGATCCAGGGGTTGTGGTAGTTGATCCCTTGTTCAAATTGATATTCAAGGGTCACCTCTTGTGTTTGGTACACTGGTTGGCAGTGAAGATCAAGTAGGTCTAAATATGAGTGCATAGTCTTTACTTAGTCGAACAATGCTTTGCTACTCCTTAGAGGGGTATCAAATCACTATCCAATATTCCAAGGCTCTATTGCATAAAAACTCAAATATTTTAGATCATTTTCTTTGCTTGGGAGAGTCCATATGTAGACTTCGCGGATTCAGATCTAGATCTAGATTTTGGATTTCTAGAGAATCCAAAATCTAGATCTGCATGCAACTTGCCATCCTAGGGGAAGGATCAGTCATAAATTTGTATTGAAGGAGCAGTCATGAAGAACTCTAAGAATTCCATGCCAAAATATACCCATAAGCAATGCAAGTTGTAATTATACTGCATGATTTGGACCCGTATTCATGGCTAGACTATGTTTTGGTGCTAGTCGTTGTCCAGAGCAGTGGCTAGGTGTGGTCGCTCTTAGCTTTAGTGGCCAGGGTTGGGAATCACTTTGATTGATAGTGTATAAGCTTGGATGGGATAGAACTACCTTTTTTGAGTGGTTAGGACCACTGCTAGCTCTTGGAAAATTCCAAGATCATTCATATGGTTTTTATATGTGTCCATATGAGTAGTCTTATGAACATGATGTATTTTAGGTGTCTATAGATGCTCCTTTTTGGGATGCATTGTGGGAAAACATAGCATGTAGCAAAAATAGATAATCTAGGGCCACATTGTAGGGTGTACGATGATCATTGATCTGATCAACATTGGATTCCCCAGTCATGATAAAGGATGCATATACTATAACCATTGCTTCAAACATGATTGAAGGTTTAGATTTATGAAAGCTTACACACATCCATTAGATTATTGGGTAGCTTTAGTGCTACTATAGGCTTCAATGCTACTATAGATCTAAAAGGAGGACAGCTACAAACTTAACTATCATAATTGCTTTTTTCCCCAGATAAGCTTATGATAGTTTTTGGTAAGGCTTCATAAGATAAACATAATTTGACATGATCAAGTGATCTTTTGTTGATTTTTTATGATTATTGATATTATGACTACCCCCTCAAATGATGAGTCGATGAAGGAAGAACAATGTATAAAGTGACGATTCTCTTGACCAAGATGAATGATTTAGATATTTTTAGATGTTTGTTTTATTGTTACATGCCAAGTCCCATTGCATGCATGATTTCAACCATTAATAGTAATTGTACATCTCTATCCCGTGGAGCATTTTGGATGCAATGGCATTCTTAGATAATCAAGATGATAGCAATTCCATTTAATCTTGTGTTGAATCACTATGTTAATTGATCTTGTCAACATTATATGTCCCAATCGTGGAAAGAGCATACATCATTGAATAATTGCCTTTGATGAGTTGAAGAACTTGATTTTGGAATATTAATTCAAAATACTAGACTTGGCAGCAATTAGGAGATAATCTTAAGTCAAATCCTAGCCTTATAGGTAATTAGGAGATAATCTTAAGTCTAATCCTAGCCTTTGCGATTATTAGGAGATAAGATTAAGTCTAATCCTAGCCTTGGAAGCTATTAGGAGATAATATTAAGTCTAATACTAGACTTGGCGACAATTAGGAGGTAATATTAAGTCTAATCCTAGCCTTGGAAGAAATTAGAATATAAGCTTAAATATAATTCTAGCCTTGGTAGCTATTAGGAGATAAGCTTAAGTCTAATCCTAGCCTTGATGTCAATTAGGAGACTAGTTTCCTAGTTTGCTTGAATTTTCTTATGATATTTTGCTTATTTGCCCCAAGAACAGAGGGTGCATGATTGTCTTTGGCAATTTTTCGTAATATGAACGCGATTAACTTGATTAAGTCATAAATTGTTGATTTGGATTATACATGTTTTTCTTATAACCAATGGGCTTAGAAGATGTTGTTGGGTATTTAGGGTGACCAAAGTATTTATGGATACCTTTTGGGCATTTTGGGTGACCAAAGGGTTTATGGATATCTTTCGGGTCTTTTGGATGACCAAGGGGTTTTATGTATACCTTTGGGGTCCTTTGTGTGACAAAATATTTTATGGATACCTTTGAGACTTTTGTGCTTTGACCAAAGGGCTTTAAGATGCCTTTGGGGCTTTCATGAAGTGACCAAAGGGCTTATGATACCCTTGGAGCCTTTTGTGAGTTGACCAAAGAGCTTGTGATGCCTTTGGGGCCTTTTGTGAGTTGACCAAAGGGCTTGTGATGCCTTTGGGGTCTTTTATGAGTTTGACCAAAGGGCTTATGATGCCTTTGGAACATTTTGTAAGTTGACCAAAGGGCTTATGATTCCTTTGAAGTCTTTTGTGGGTTGACCAAAGGGCTTATGATGCCTTTGGATATTTTTGGGTGACCAAAGGGTTTATGGATACCTTTGGGGCCTTTTGGGTGACCAAAGAATTTATGTATACCTTTGGGGCATTTTGGGTGACCAAAAGGGTTTATTGATACCTTTTGGGCCTTTTGGGTGACCAAAGGCTTTATGGATACTTTTGGGACCTTTTGGGTGACCAAAGGGTTTATTGATACGTTTAGGGCTTTTTGGCTGACCAAAGAGTTTATGGATACCTTTAGGACATTTTGTGAGTTGATTAAAGGGCTTATGATACCTTTGGGACTTTTTGGGTGACCAAATGGTTTATGGATACATTCAGGGCCCTTTGTGTGACCAAAGAGTTTATGGATACCTTTGGGGCTCTTGTGTTTTGACCAAAGGGCTTTAAGATATATTTGGGGCTTTCGTGAAGTGACCAAAGGGCTTCTGATACATTTGGAGCCTTTTGTGAGTTGACAAAAGGGCTTGTGATGCCTTTGGGGCCTTTTGTGAGTTGATCAAAGGGCTTGTGATGCCTTTGAGGCCTTTTATGAGTTTGACCAAAGGGCTTATGATGCCTTTGGAGCTTTTTGTAAGTTGACCAAAGGTCTTATGATGCCTTTGGAGCCTTTTGTGAGTTGACCAAAGGGCTTATGATGCCTTTGGATATTTTTGGGTGACCAAAGGGTTTATGGATACCTTTGGGACCTTTTGGGTGACCAAAGGGTTTATGTATACCTTTGGGGATTTTTGGGTGACCAAAAGGGTTTATTGATACCATTGAGGCCTTTTGGGTGACCAAAGGGTTTATGGATACCTTTGGAACCTTTTGGGTGACCAAAGGGTTTATGGATACCTTTAGGACCTTTTGTGAGTTGACCAAAGGGCTTATGATGCCTTTAGGGCTTTTTAGGTGACCAAAGGGTTTATGGATACCTTTGGGGCATTTTGGGTGACCAAAGGATTTTGGCCAAAGGGTTTATGGATACCTTTGGGACCTTTTGTGAGTTGATCAAAGGGCTTATGATGCCTTTGGGGCTTTTTGGGTGACCAAAGGGTTTATGCATACCTTTGGGGTATTTTGGGTGACCAAAGAGTTTATGGATACCTTTTAGGCCTTTTGGGTGACCAAAGGGTTTATGGATACCTTTAGGGCTTTTTGGGTGACCAAAGGGTTTATGGATACCTTTGGGATCTTTTGGGTGACCAAAGAGTTTATGGATACCTTTGGGGCATTTTGGGTGACCAAAGGGTTTATGGATACCTTTGGGGCCTTTTGGGTGACCAAGGGGCTTATGATGCCTTTGGAAATTTTTGGGTGACCAAAGTATTATGGATATCTTTGGGGTCTTTTGTGAGTTAACCAAAGGGTGTATGATGCCTTTGGAGCCTTTTGGGTGCTGACCAAAGGGGTTACGATGCCTTTATAGATTTTTTTTGAGTTGACCAAAGGGCTTATGATACTTTTGGAGCTTTTTATATGATGACCAAAGGGGTTATGATGCCTTTGGAGACTTTTGTGAGTTACCAAAGGGGGTTATTATACATTTAGAGCCTTTTGTGAGTTGACAAAAGGGCTTATGATGCCTTTGGAGATTTTTATTCAATGACCAAAGGGGTTATGATGCCTTTGGAGCCTTTTGTGAGTTGATCAAAGGGGATTATGATGCCTTTGGAGCCTTTTGTGAGTTGACAAAAGGGCTTATGATGCCTTTGGGGCTTTTTAGGTGACCAAAGGGTTTATGGATACCTTTGGGGCCTTTTGGATGACCAAATGGTTTATGTATATCTTTGGGCCTTTTGGGTGACCAAAGGGTTTATTGATACCTTTGGGGCCTTTTAGGTGACCAAAGGGTTTATGGATACCTTTGGGAAATTTTGGGTGACCAAATGGTTTATTGATACCTTTGGGGCATTTTGGGTGACCAAAGGGTTTATGGATACCTTTGGGACATTTTGTGATTTGACCAAAGGGCTTATGATGCCTTTGGGGATTTTTGGGTGACCAAAGGGTTTATGGATACCTTTGGGGCCTTTTGGGTGACCAAAGGGTTTATGTATACCTTTGGGGCCTTTTGGGTGACCAAAGGGTTTATGGATACCTTTGGGGCCTTTTGGGTGACCAAAGGGTTTATGGATACCTTTGGGACCTTTTGGGTGACCAAAGGGTTTATGATGTCTTTGGGGCTTTTTGGGTGACCAAAGGGTTTATGGATACCTTTGGGGCCTTTTGTGAGTTGACCAAAGGGCGTATTATGCCTTTGGAGCCTTTTGGGTGTTGACCAAAGGGGGTTATGATGCCTTTATAACTTTTTTTGAAGTTGACCAAAGGGCTTATGATACGTTTGGAGCTTTTTTTGAGTTGACCAAAGGGTTTGTAGATACCTTTGGAGCTTTTCAGGAGCTGACCAAAGGGGCTTATGATGCCTTTGGAGATTTTTGTGAGTTGACCAAAGGGTGTATGATGCCTTTGGAGCCATTTTTGAGTTGACCAAAGGGTTTATGGTTACCTTTGGGGCCTTCTGGGTCATAATGACATTGATAATGCCCCAATTGATGCTTGCAAATATTTGTGTTTTTATTTTATGTTATGGATGCATTTATGAATGCAATGCCTATATGATGATATGTTATGCTATATGCATGCAATGTACTGATGGCATGCACTAGATAGATGATATATGTATGCTTATATGTTATTATCTAGATGTTTATATAGACTACTATGTATGCATATGGATGCAATGGTGATTTATTAAACACACGTTTATTTTTTTTCAATTTTTTATGCATTTATCTCACGTTGTTATGATATGGTGAATGTAATGTATGTAATGCAATATTTGCATGATGGTAATCTAACATAAATGAACCTGTATGCTTTAATAACTTAAAACATAAGGAATAAATGTGATATGAGTTTAACAATCTAATGGACAACACCACATAATGTATAAAAATCATGACTAAAAATGATAAATATTATCATAAGAAAGACTCATTTTAACATCCATATATGAAATGATGAGTTTTGAGATATATGCAGTGATATATGAGATGAGATTTGATATGTATGTGCTTTCTTTATAAGCTTATGTAAATTAAAATATATGCACAAAATAGTCAGTGGTCGTCTAAATATCATTGCTGACATTTATCCTGTATCTATCCTGCTTTATGAACACCCTTTAATGAACACAAAATCATAAAGGAAGTTGAGGATGTGATTGATGATATGATTTGTTTCTATTAGGGGATTTTTGAGGTTTTCCATGAGACTCAAACACCCTAGTTACTCCATAAAAATTTGTATACTGACCATACAAGACTCTTGAAAGATAAGGTTTTTGTTGTGAATACCTAGATTCTCATTATCCCTATGTGTAAGTGAATATATTAGATAAAACATAAGTATACCCCAGTACTAGAAGGGATTCATTCAGCCCATTACAGTATTGGGGATCCTCAAATATTCATTTTGATCCTAAGTAGGACTCAATTGGATTAGACCACTAGGCGATACAGGACACCTAAAGCTAGCCCTTTTTATCAATTGCTTAGAGCTTACCCTATTTCCAAGTGATATTCATGCAGTCCATTGTTGTATTAGGGATCACTCAACAACTTGTGGACATTGACCATTCTAGGGATTCAAGCTCTTCACCCCCTCTTTTCTTCACATTTATTTGGGATACTTGCTCATGTTTTAGTGATGAAAATCATTATTTATTTTTAATTTTTATTTTCTTTTGAGCAAGGATTTATGTAGTGATGATAATCACTATTTATTTTGCTTTTCAAATATGCTTTGTTTTAGTATTTTTTCTTATTTTTATGAAAGCAAGGGATTTATTTGGGTAGGGGGCAGCTTGTCCTTTTGCTAATGATAAAAATCCTATACCGTGCACATCACAAGGTGATCAAGTAAAAACCTTTTTCTTAGGATGCCTAGTACCACTTTGTAGCATTCATATTCCCTTTTTCCAACTAGGATTTTAGTGTTTTGATTAGTGATGGTATTTTAAAATATACCAAGTGCTATCAAAACCAAACCTCATCTATCAAAAGTAAATATAGATTTCTAAAAAATCTGAGAAAATCACTAGGTATGGTTGAGTGATCGAAAAACCCTAGTATATTCCTTATAGCAATAGGAGGGGTTGTGTTGAGAAACATAGTTACTCACATAGGTTATGGATGATGATGGATTTGAAGATGCATGATTGAGGTACAAACATGGTGTCATTTGTAAGATTGCAAACACAACCTATCCTAATGCAAGTGTAATGGGTGGTCATGCCTAAATGCAATGCAATTACATGAATGTAGAATGCAAATGTTTTTGTATTTTTGCAAATTTTTTTGAAGTTTATTGCTTTTTTATTTTTGGTATTTTCCATTATTTTTGGAATTTTTATTATTCTGAATGTTTTGAAATTTTTTATTTTAAACTATTTTTGTGCATTTGTGTTGTGTTTTTGACCAAAAGGCTTAAATGTGCCTTTGGGATTTTTGTAAAGTGACCAAAGGGCTTTAAGATACCTTTGGGCCTTTTTGTGAAGTGACCAAAGAGCTTTAATATGCCTTTGGGGATTTTTGTGAGTTTGACCAAAGGGATTGTGATGCCTTCGGAGATTTTTGTGAGTTGAACAAAGGGCTTATGATGCCTTTGGAGCCTTTTGTGAGTTGACCAAAGGTCTTATGATGCATTTAAATATTTTTGGGTGACTAAAGGGTTTATGGATACCTTTGGGGTATTTTGGGTGACCAAAGGGTTTAATCCTTCTCCACAAAGATTAGTAAGTTTTTCATCGATGGACATTGACAGAGACTCTCCATCAAGAGGTAAAATAACATTACAACATCATCCATATTTTCAAATGTTGGATCAAAATTTCTAGAGAAGATTCACTAGAAGCCAAGCTAGTGAAATGAATACAATTTTGCAACAACTTGAAAATTTGCAATTGTATGGGGATGATGACTCCCATGATCCTAGGGGAGATGTAGTCAATTATGCTTTATTGGCTAGTACACAACTAGAACCAGCTAGCTATGAGAAGGCTTGTACTCAAAATGTATGGCAAGAAGACATGAAAGAGGAAATAACCTCTATAAAAAATAATGATACATGGGAGATAGTAAGGCTACCCAAAGGAAAAAAATGTATTGGATGTAAATGGGTCTACAAGACCAAGTACAATGTTGATAGAAGCATTGAGAGGCATAATGCGAGACTAGTAGCAAAAGGTTTTACTTAGAAATTTAGCATTGACTATGAGGAAACCTTTGCTCTTATTGCATGACAAGAAACAATCAGATCAGTTATTTCCTTAGCAGCCCATAAAGGATGGAATGTTCAACACATGGATGTGAAAAGTGATTTTCTGAACGGATACTTGATAGAAGAGGTTTATGTTCAACAACCTCAAGGTTTTCAAGAACAAGAAAATGAGAACCTTGTTTACAAATTTAAGAAAGCACTTTATGGCCTCAAGCAAGCACCAAGAGCTTGGTACTCATGCATTGATGGCTATTTTAGCGAGTATGGATTCATGAGAAGCAAAAGTGAACCAAATATGTACTACCTAAAGCATGGAGTAGACATTATCATAGTTTGTTTGTATGTGGATGATCTAATATTTATGGGTAGTAACAATAAAATGAATATGGAGTTCAAAAAATCCATGATGAAATAGTTCGAGATGAAAGATCTTGGTTTAATGTGATACTTCCTAGGGATGGAAGTGCATCAATCAAATAAATGGATCTTCATATATCAACACAAGTATGCTCAAGACATGATCAATAAATTTGCCATGGAGCACTGCAAATCAGTTGCAACTCCAACTAGACATGGGATCCAATTAAGCAAGGACGATGGAGCATCAAAGGTTGACATGACCACTTATAGAAGCATGGTTGGGAGTCTGATGTTTCTCACCAACACCCCTATTCAATATGTTGTTTCTCTAGTTTCAAGGTTTATAACTAGTCCATCTGAGCTGCATCTAAAAGCAACTAAAATAATCTGAAGATATGTAAAAGGTACATTGGATTTTGGAATCCATTACCAAAAATATAATTTTGTGAAATTAGTTGGCTTTAGAGACAGTGATTGGAGCAACAATATCGATGACAGGAAATCTACATCAGGAAATTATTTTTGTCTAGGATCAGGACTAATTACATGAAGTTCCAAGAAAAAAACAATTGTACCATTGTCATCGACTAAGGATGAGTATATAGCCATAACACATGCTAGTACTCAAGCCCTATGGTTGAGAAATGTTCTTGAAGATATTGGAGAAAGTCAAAGTGGTCCAACTCGACTGTATTGTGATAACATAAGTGCCATTCAGTTGGCATACAATCCAGTCCACCATAGTATATCAAAGCATTTCGATATGAAGTATCACTTCATTCGAGATATGGTGGAACAACAGATAGTTGAGCTTCAATATTATAGCACTTTGGATAATAATGCAGACATCTTCACCAAAGGTATAGCTAAAGCTCAATATATAAAGCTGAGAGACTATATAGTTAGTCCTCTCAACTTTAAGGGGGAGAATGTTGGAAATTAAGCCAGTTAAAAGGAGTAAATTTTTTTTTTGCAACGGTAAGCTTTGGATCTTACCCTTTTACTTCCTTGGACGGTAGCTGACTAGGCAGGTAGTTTGACTTGGATGACAACTGACTAGGCAGATTGGATGGCATGGGCGAAATGGCGGAAAACACCAAATTCCCTTTCTCCTTTCCTCCCTATTATTCTTCTTTTCCTAACTTCTCCTATATTACCTAAGTTTGTTTAATCAACCACTATTTAAACTTTGTAATTCTTATGTTTCCAAGGTTGAATATAATATTTTTGCATTTTCCTATTGCTCCTAATTCTCACATGCCCACACTATTGCCCCCATCGCTCTAGCTAATGGATATCTATCCACTGAAGACTCCTATCCTTACTGTCCTAGATAATCGATATCTATACAATGTATACTATTGTCCTCTATACTCTATCACATTCAAAGCTCTATTTCAAATCTACACTAAACACAGTCCTTTGGTTTAGCACAAATTTGCTCAATATCTATCTCTAGTATGGCATACACCTATCCTCAAATATGCACCAAACTCTGTCCTATAATATGCACTAAACATAGTCCTTCAGTATAGCACAAATATTTCCTCAATCTTTGTTCTCTGATATGCACTAAATATAGTCCTTCAGTCTAGCACAAATATTTCCTCAATATTTGTTCTCTGATATGCACTAAATATAGTCCTTCAGTCTAGCACAAATCTATCCTCAATATCTATCCTCAAGCCTTAACTCAAATCTTGAATTAATCATAAATCAACTCTACTAGATCTGCCCCAAACCGTAACTCAAGGTTTGAACAAATAAATAAATAAAATATGCTCTCAAGTCTTCTCAAAGACTTGTCTCTAATCTACCTTGTAAGCTTCCACAAATGCTCACACTAATCTATCCACAAGTACTCTCTAGAACTTGTCCAAATATGCTCTATAAGTCCTCACTAGTACTTTTCCAAATCTACTTAATAAGTCCTCACTAGAACTTATCCAAATCTTCTCTCAATATGTATTGTAAGCTTCCACAAAAGCTCACACAAATATGTCCACAAGTCCTCTCAAAGACTTACCTCAAATCTACTCAACAATTCCACACTAGAACTTGTCCAATCTCATAGAAACATAAATAGAATTGTTAGAGACTCAATATGCTTCACATTCATCACAATACTCAATCACTTTCAATCACTCTTTTGGAAACATACAGAGAATTGTTAGAGACTCAATATGCTTCACCACAATACTCAATCTCTTTCTCAAATCAATTTAGAATATAGAACAACTTGTTTCATAGAACTATGAATATTACTTCACACATCCACTTGACTAGGCTCAACCAACTCTTACTCAACCAATCACTCAATGAAATAATCCTTGCTCACAAAACCTATTCCAAGCATATGAACACACTCAAATATTTCCAACAATGCTCATCAACCAATCTCACATAACAAAGATACTCATGATACTTGCAAATCCTAGTTCAAGTTCCTCACTTAACCAATGGCTTCAACAACAATACTTATCAAACAAGAGTTTATCAACAAATCTAAAGAAAAACTTGAAGCATTAATTAAAAACACACTCAACAATGCTTATAAATCAATCTTCACATATAGCTCAACAACTCAATAAGGTAATCTAATTAAGTCATTTTCACTCTAAAGTTGTTTTCCAGAAAACTAGCCAATCAACTCAACCAACAAAGAATATGCCCATACCTTTTTCTTTGATGTAGAATGATCTTCAAAAACCTAGTTCAATTATCACAATTTTTCCCTTAGTGGATTTGAACCCACAATGTTGCCTCCCCAAGCGCCCTAGCCATGACCTTGGCTACTACGTGAGCTAAGTGCTCACGTGGGAACTAAATTGCCCACGTGCTTCTAAAACCTTTTGCTACCACCAAAAATTAAAATGCGAAAAGGGGCTTCCCAACTTGTTGTCATTGGGTTTCAAACCCATAACCTCACTGATACAAATGCCAAGCAACTACCACCTATGCTAGCTACTATATGGTTCTATAAGTTAACTGCCTTGTCTTATTCAACAACCTAAATTTTGGATATGATGCAGCGCACAATATTCCTCTCTCAACACATTTTTCGAATTTGAATTGTATGTCATTTTTGCCTTAGAAAAGACAATATTTATATTGCTTTGTTATTTATTCCAACACATTGACAGAGGTAATATTCAACTTGCACGTCAGTGGAATAGCCTTAGGCATTTTCTATTTCAAATAAATAAATATTTATTTATAAAATTTAAATTCAATTTGAATTTAAATATTTATAAATTAAATATTTAAACCATCCTTGGACTTTTTAATTTGGAATAAAAAGCCTCCTTGGGTTTTTATGAAAACCTTTTATCTAACCATGGTTTTAATGAAAACCTTTTATTTATGCTTCCTATAATATCAAAAATGAATATTATGAAGTTCTTTTACCATCAACCTTTTGCATTGCTCCTTTTGACCTTTTGACACCAATGGTGGTTCACTCCTTGGCATAAATGACAACCTCATGCCCTGACATCAATGAAAACTTTATGGACTCAAAATGTCCAATAGTTTTTTATCAGTAGACTTGTACAAGTTTTTGATCTTATCTATGAGTAGTTTTACAGTAGACTTGTGTAATTTTGTTGATCATTTTTGTATGAAGTGTTTAAGTAGTTTTATATAGGATTTGTGGAGCAATATTATGAAGTATTTATCTATGTTTTTACATATCTTTATTTTAATTTTGGTGCCTTCAATTTGAGGTTGGTGCCTCAAGGATATTGACATCTCTCGTAGGTTGGTGCCTCAAGGATATTGACATCTTCCATAGGTTGGTGCCTAAGTTTTTGTATAAGGAGATTGGTGTCTCCCGTGGGTTGGTGCCTACGAACTCTTTTGAAGTGATAAAAGCAATATTTTGTCTTGGTTTTTTTTTAAAGGGTTTTTTACATGTAAAATCCTTATCTCTTGTGAGTGTGGTGTTTTGTGTATTTATTAATTATTGTAGTTATTGTTTTGAAAGGAATTTTTTTTATCTTATACCATTCACCCCCCTCTTAGTACAAGTGTATGTTTCTTCATGATTGATTCTAGTTTGTAATGCTTATTTCTATAATGTGGATGGATTAGTTATTCCTTTTAACCATCCACCATGGTTTGTGGTATGTACAAAATTTTTATCTAGAGCTTAATAGTGTATATAATTCTTTAGAAAATACCAACCAATTCCTTAATAGATGTTTTGATAGTCGTATTTTTGTCATGAAAAATGTTGTAGATACCTAAAATGTGTTATGTTTAGGAGACTACTCATATGGGCACATCCATAGACCATATGACCAATCTTGGACCTTTCCAAGAGCAATAAGTTGTCCTAACCACTCAAAATGGTAGTTCTAGCACATTTAGGCCTGTAGCTATAGACTAGAGCGGCTAGCCGACAACTATAGACTAGAGTGGCTAGCCAATAGTTGTAGACTAGAGTGGTCAATCGATAGCTATAGACAAGAGTGGCCAACAATATTGGCTACTATAGGATAGAGTGATCATAGCTAACTACTACTGATGATAGTGGCTAGCCCTAAAACATGAACTACCATGAGGTATTACCCAAATCATAGGTGGTAACTCCAGTTCACGTGCATTTCGAAGGAATCTAGGCAAGGAACTCTTAGAGTTCCTCTTGAGTGTCCCTTCGATGCCAATTCAATACTGAACCTTCCCTCTATGATAGTCATTTGGCATGCAGATTTGTATCTTGGCTTCCTTAGGAAGCTAAGCCCTAGATCTAAAATTGAAACCTGGAATTCTATATAGATAGACTTCCAAGAAGGTAAAAGATACAAAAAAGTTCAAATTATGTGCAATAGAGCCCTGTCAAAATGAAGAGGCAATCCACACCCCTTTAGGAGTATTAGAGCACTTTTTGGTTGAGCTACGTCCACACACATGCATTCAGATCTATCATTCTTAACTATCAATCAATGTAGGAGACACATCCGATGACCTTTAAACATCAATTCAAGCAAGGGATTGATTGCCACAACCCATAATACCTAAGGTAACCTTTAAGTCAGAGGCCACTGTATTTGACAACGGCCCATAGTCATAGCTAGGTTTTAAAATGGTTGATTCCTTTGTTCTTAGTAATAGATCTACATTTATTATTATTTCATTTACATGTCTTTAGCATAGATCTAAATATTTTATCATATTTATATTAGTAGTCCTTGTTTCCTTATGCACATTACTTATATCAGCTTTATCTTAATGTATTTTATGCTTATTTATCTAGATTATCATATGTGCTAATAAAAGGCCTCATCTGGGGAGGCTTCCCATTCTACTTATTGTGCTCTGTTGTTTCCATGAATGTAGGTACATGTCTACATGATCATATCAAAGCATCAGGAGCACAAGGATCCCTCCAAGAGCAAATATAGAGAAGAAGGCATCTATAAGCCCTCGTACAGTTTTGTGTGCGAGATTGGGAAGCTTGCAAAAATGCACCTCCCCTTTGTGAGGGGATTTATTCCACCACCGTTTGTGCCCTGCTTGTAACCGATTGTATCACACACTGGGTATCCCTCAAAGGGATGAATATGTAATCCTGGATTGGAAATATTAATAAAAAACATGTTTATTTGTTTTTCTTATTTATGTGTCATTTGTATTTCCGGTCCTTTCAATTTGATATAATAATAAATACATTGCAAGTCGAGTCGGTTGCGATGCATGCTTCTCAAAATTACACAAATGCAATGCTAATAAACCCTTAATCTATAGAAGGAAATTTAAAAGATATTTTTTTTAAACATGTCCCTCGTGAAAAATGCAATGTTAATAAACCCTTAGTCTATAGAAGGAAATTTAAAAGAGAAATTTTTAAATGTATTTTATCTCATACTTGAAACCCAATTAAAATGAATGAAAGGGCCCTCTTAAATGAATTTCCAAAAGTAGCATTTTAATTTTGTATATGGCTTTATATTTATATATATATATATCAACTTTTATTGAGCACGACTAGTTATTAAATTACTTGAACGCTATTGTGTATTATTACATCCATTTCAATTAGTCATGCATTATGCACCTTCCTATACTGGTTATTCTAATCTTGAAAAGCTTCTACTCAGAATATGATGGCTGAAGAAAGAAGGGAAATATATTCTAAAGTTGGTTAATGGTTTGACAATCCCTAGAGAAATCTCACCTTAATAATTTTTTTTGTGGATTAGTTATTAAATTACTTGAATGCTATTGTGTATTATTACATCCATTTCAATCAGTCATGCATTATGCACCTTCCTACACTGGTCATTCTAATCTTGAAAAGCTTCTACTCGGAATATGATGGCTGACGAAATAAAGGAAATCTATTCTAAAGTTGGTTAATGGGCTGACAATCCGTAGAGAAATCTCACCTTAATAAATTTTTTTGTGGATAGCCTCTCCAGTTGGACATTCATGACAATGTTTTCCGTACGAACTTATACTTGCTACCTCATTTAGAATGTTCATTTATTTCCAATAGAATATAAATTTCAAATATATGTATATTGAGAAACTGATTAATTTATTTTTTATTGTAAGCTCTTTTATTTAATGTTATTGTTGGTTCCATTAAAAAAAATTGATTAGTTTGATTTAAGAAAACTTTGATTTAATGTAAATTGGAGCTTCAATTGAAATATGATTACTTTTTTAAAATATATGTCTCTTTAAATATTTTAAGCAGTGCAATACATTTTTCATTTCTTGCGTAGTGAAGAATTTTGCTATAGAGACAATTAATGGTTGCTTAAGACTTTAAAAAATACATTGTATAGCTTCTCTTTTAATTGTCACAGTAAATTGAATGCCTTGTAATATTTATATAATTAAATATTAATTCTTCTAAAAAGAATTAATGTGATAAGTAAATTGAATGCCTTGTAATATTTATATAATTAAATATTAATTCTTCTAAAAAGAATTAATGTGATAACAATGTCAGTGTCAAGTGAATGATATAAATTTAATTGTCCATGGTGCTAGATGCTAATTTAGATATATGGTTGATAATTAAGTACTATAGCATCCATGCTAAACACCTTTACATATTATTTTGATAATATATGAGTAAAAAAAAACTCAATATTCAACAACATGCTAAGGCAGGGGAGTTATGCATCCACCTTCTAAGTGTTATAAGCCTTAGAGTGTAACCCCAGTCATGATTTTGGGTTCTCATACTGGGGAAGAGGGTGAGAAGGATGGACCCACTAAAGGCACCTCTTACAGGATTTGGTCAATCTCATCCACTTGGGGGTTGTCTGCAGTGACCATAACCCAAAAGTGATTTCCGATGCTCTCTATTGATTACTTCATGGGTGGAAAATTAAGGATTGAAATAAAAAAAATTACCCTAGTTTAACTATTTTTTTTTTTTGTCAAATCTTTAAATTAGATCAAGATGTTACAACAAGTGTGATAGATTGGGTTATCACATGTTTAGAATCCATGTGCCTTCATCAAGTTATAGATATCTTCTAACAAGTTCACTTTTTTCCACTTTGATTGGTGATTGGGCTAATTATTCAGGGATAAGTGTATGATGGTGGAGTACCCAAGCTATCTAGATATTTGATAAGGATGATTCTAGCTAAAAGTGATAGGTCCAAAATATTTTGTATCTTCTATGAGAGATCAAATGCTATGTTAGGGCTTCATAAATTGAGCTAAACTTATTTTAATATTAAAATGATATTAGTATTTTTAAAGTCCGATCTCCTTCATGCCAAGTTCTCTACCTTGGTAAAATTTTTGAATTTAAAAATGTGGTGCAATGTTGGATGTCAAATGGTTTTGCTCTTGATGATGACATAGGTGCCTTGAAAGTCTAACCCTTTTTTTCCTTAGCCTTATGACTTAGCCAAATTTTAAATCTAGCAATGTGGTGCAATATCAGATGCAAACTTTTCTTCTTCCCATGATGATGTCAATGCTTCAAAAGTCTAGCCTTTTTTTGTGCCTAGCTCTCCTTTAGAAAAATTTTAAGTCTAGCCTCTTTTTCACCTTAGGTCTCTTGTTTTGTGAGACATCTATACTCCCTTGGTCAAAATCTAAAATGATCGGTTCTTTCTTTTATTTCAAGTATTTGCCATGGTAAAATTTTCAATTAGATGCATATAGCAAGATGCCAAATTTTTCTACCTAATCTAAAGATATAAGCCTCTTGAAAATCACATGCTCCTTTTGGCTTGATGTCCATTGCCTTCCTTTTGCAAAAGCTTACTCCAACATCAATGTCTCATGTGTGGATTATTGCATTGTTCCACAAGATCAACTACTATTTTTTATGACAACACAAGTGCAATGCAAATGACTAAAATTCGTGTTTTTATCTATGATAAAAATATATTGATTTGAAGTATTATTTTATTAAACATATAATTCAAGAAAAGGAAGTGAAATTATAACACTAAAATTTAAAAGACTAGTATGCTAACATTTTACAAATATAATGGTAAAGTATCAATTTATTTTGGTCATAGATAGAACGGAAAAAAATTAATTCAATTTTAATGGAAAGAATGTTGAAAATTATGATACTATTTGAGGCAAAAAAAGAAATAGAACATGACAAAAATAAGATAAATATTGGAGTATGACACAATTGGAATTGCAAGTAGAAATTTAAGAAGTGTAAAATAAATAGTCTCACTTAAATTTAGAGATAATGTGAAACATGAAGAGACTCTTGAAACAACCAAGAGATATCTTGAAATAGGATGTAAAAGTTGAAAATTAATAAAATATTTATTGGATAATTTTTGTGCAATTTTGTTTTTTTGGTTCATTTTCTCCTTTCTCTATTGTGTTAGTCTCTATTTAAAATACCACTATATCTCACACTTCCATCTAAAAATAAAATATTAATGTAAAAGTACTCAATAAAATATAAGGTTGTACTAAAACATTACATTTTCAATTAATTTAAAAAAAAATCTTATATTTCCTTACCCATGATACTATTTCTTTATATAAAATAAAAAAAGTTTATAACTATAGAAGGTTTTATTAAGAAAACAAATTTCAATAATTTAAAAAAAAAACATCACAACATATTATAATAATTATTATAATAATATAAATTTATTTATTTATGACATTATAGTAATCTTAAGTTATACAAAATTAGAATATAAAATATCTCATTTTAATTCTATATTAATGTATCAATTATTTTAAAGAAAAAAACATTAACAACGTACATAAGAAAAATCTAAGACAGGTGATTTAAAAGTCACAGCCACAGATTTTCTAAAGCCAAATGTATGATTTCAGGTATATGTCAACAATATATATATAAACACACACACGGACCTTTTTCACCGCAAAAGATTTTATTTTAAAAATATTTACACACCAGAGGAATTGAGGTGCTGTCATCGATTCCTGCGCCAGCTGAACCGAAACTACAGCGCGTGAGCAGCTTTTCTCCTTGGAAGTTGGGGTCCAAATATGCAGGCAGCACATCTGGAAGCCCTAAGAAACCAGCTGTATATTCAAAAGCTTGCAGCGTTAGCCAAAATTGAATATAAGCTCAAACAAACAAAAATTTGCTAAAATGAACATAAAAATCTATGTCTTTCCAAGGGATTCGGCTGAGATTTTTACATAGCATGTCTGTCGGTAATTTTCCATTAGTAAATCGCCCCGTTGCAACGTCCCCCGGGAAATCTTTCCCATATGGCGGAAAGTTGGCTTTGAAAAGCGTTACAAGTCTGTTATTGTTGCCGGGATCTATGAAGTGTTGGAAATGTTAAATCCAACTCCACGCCCGTAAGCGGCGCGAAGCATTTCCGAAACGCCTTCGGAAAATGCTTCGGCGCGAAGCACTTCCGAAACGGCTTCGGAAAATGCTTCGGTGCGAAGCACTTCCGAAAGAGCTTCGGAAAATGCTTCGCCCCGAAGTAAAATAAGATTGCCCTCCGAAGCGGAATTTAGCCGAAGCGGAAATCGGCCGAAGAAGAATTCAGGCACACAGATCAGGGCATTTATTGTTCAAGCATGCGAATAGCTGGTGTTCGGCGATTTGTCAGAAAGACATTCCGGCATTTAATTCTTGTCAGTCGGTTGGTGGATTTATCCCGCCTTCTGTCCTCATCTTCTGCCTATAAATACTGGGTCATTTTGTCATTTAGAATGCGAGAGTGAAGAAGCAGCAGAGAGGTTTGAAAGCCCAGAACAGCCGCAGTGCTAGGGTTTCTACCAGCAGAACAGCAGAAGGGCAGAAGCAGCAGACGCCATCAGCCGAAGAGTGGAGCAGCAGTCTCCCACCTAAGTCGCGTGTTTATCCTGCAGATATTTTATCTGGCAAAATTTTGTAATCGCTTCAGAAAGAAGCTTTGTAATCCGGCAATATTATATTTAATATATAAATATTTATTCTGCAGATTCGGGTCTCTGTATGTTTGATCTCGGCCTTGAAGTATTGTTCAATCTGCAGACATTTCTCAACTAGGGTTTGCCCCGAAGTGGCAAAACACCCGCTCGATCTAGAAGGGATCTAGTTTGTTTGTGCCGAAGCACATTGCGGTGAGCTGCAGAGTTTCGCAGCCTGCCTGCTCGAAGAAATCACTTCGGCAATAAATTCGTCGAAGTAATTTCACTTCGGAGCCAAACTGAGTGAAGCAGTTGCTTCGCTGAGAAATTCCCCGAAGTAGTTTTACTTCGACAGTTTCTCCCCCGAAGTGTTTACTTTGGGAGCTATTTCCTCGAAGTAGTTTTACTTCGGCCAGTTTTCCCCCGAAGTACATACTTCGGGTGTAATTCCTCTGAAGCTCCTCCCGAAGCAAAAAACTTTTCGAAGTATTTTATTGACGCGATTTAAATCGTGATTTAAACTTTAAATTCCTTCAGATTGGTATCAGAGCCGTTATTGCCGTGACGCGGAGATAGAAGCATGGCTTCCGAAAGAAATTCCCTGCAATTGCAGATCCCGCGATTTAACGGCAAGAACTACGATTACTGGAGCATCCATATGAAAATCCTCTTCAGGTCTCAGGATTTGTGGGACTTCATCGAGAATGGTTACCTAGAACCGGCAGATGCAGCAGCACTAGCCACCCTCTCCCAAGCTGACAGAGATCTTCTGAAGGAGAACCGAAAGAAAGACCAAAAAGCCCTATTCTATATCATGCAAGCGGTTGAGGAGACCATATTCCCGCGGATCGCATCAGCCACCAAGGCCAAGCAGGCCTGGGATATTTTGGCAAGCTCGTACCAGGGCACCAACAAAGTGAAGTTGGTAAAACTACAGATGCTTAGAAGAGAATTCGAGAACCTGCAGATGAGTGAGTCCGAGTCGATGAGCAATTTCTTCACCCGGACAACTGATGTCATCAACCAGATGCAGTTGAATCGTGAAATTGTGCAGAATCAAAGGATCATGGAGAAAATTTTGCGAATTCTGCCAGCAAAATTTGATTTGGTGGTAATTGCAATAGAGGAGTCGAGAGATCTGACAACCCTTTCTGTGGATGAACTGATGGGTTCTCTGCAGACACATGAGCAAAGGCTGAGCCGCTCAACTCAGTCCTCTCTGGAGCAAGCATTCAAAGCGCAAGTCTCAATTCGATACAGCACCAAACAAGATTCCCACCATAGCACCTCTAGTTCTCAAGGTGGAAGAGGCAGAAGCAGGCGTGGGAGAAGTAACAAGCAAGGAGGGAGATCAAACCCTCATGTTAGTGAGACCAGCTGCAACTTTCATCAGCAAGGAGGAAGAGGCACTGGCAAAAACCAAGCAAGGTAGCTCTCAGCAGAAGAAGGACATGTCAAAGGTCCAATGCTACTACTGCAAGAAGTTCAACCATTACATCTCTCAGTGCAGAACGAGGATGGCGAATGAGAATCAGCAGCAGGCCCATTATATAGAGAAAGCTGGAAATGCGGTAGGAGGAAATGTGCTACTGACTTGTAGTATCGAGGAGGAGAGAAAGAAAAACATTTGGTATCTTAACAGTGGGTGCAGCAACCACATGACTGGGAACAGAGATATGTTCTCACAATTGGACGAGTCAGTCCAGTCCGAAGTCAATATGGGAAACAACAAGTTTCATGTGATGGGGAAAGGAAAGATCCTCATTCGAACCCGACACATAGAAAGAAAACAAATTTGCGATGTTTATTATGTGCCTGGGTTAAAACACAACCTGCTAGGTGTAGGACAGCTTGTGCAAAAGGGACACACTATGCAGTTTAAATACGGTGTCTGTTCCATCAGAGACAAAGTGCATGGACAAATCGCAACAGTGTCCATGACGAAAAACAAAATGTTTTCGTTGCAGATCTAAAATGAATCTTTAATGTCTCTAAGTGCAGTTGTGAAGGATGCTACCTGGTTGTGGCATCTCAGATTCGATCACTTGAGTTTCAGTGGGCTGAATTTGCTGCACAAGAAGTAGATGGTGAAGGTTTTACCCCTTATTGAGCAACCAAACCAAGTTTTTGAAGGTTGCCTGGTCGACAAGTAGCACAGGGATGCATTCCCTGTTGGACAATCTTGGAGAGCATCACGACCATTGGAGCTGGTGCACTCAGAAATTTGCGGTCTGATGCAGACCACCACGTTTGGTGGCAACAAATACTTCCTGACCTTCATTGATGACTTCAGCCGAAAGACCTGGATTTATCCCATCAAGTTGAAGTCAGAAGCATTTGCAAATTTTAAGGATTTCAAGGCTTTGGTTGAGAAACATAGCGGATATTACGTGAAGACTCTAAGGACAGACGGAGCTGGAGAATACATCTCCAACGAATTCCACAACTTTTGCAAGCAGCATGGAATTCAAAGGCAGTTCACTGCCAGATACACACCGCAGCAGAATGGTGTAGCTGAGAGGAAGAACAAAACGATCATGGAGATGGCACGGAGCATGCTAAAGGCAAAAACTTTGCCACATGAGTTCTGGGCAGAAGCTGTAAGTTGTGCAATTTATCTGCTGAATCGATGTCCACCAAGAGTGAGGGACAAAATTCCAGAGGAATCTTGGAGTAATCTGAAGCCAAGTGTGGCTCATTTGCGAGTTTTCGAGTGCATAGCATATGCACATGGTCCAGATAAGAAAATACGGAAGCTAGATGACAAAGTTGAAAAATGCATTTTCATAGGGTACAACGAACAAGCAAAGGCATACAGGCTGTACAATCCAGTGACGAAGAAACTTGTCATCAGCTGTGATGTGAAGTTCTTGGAGAACGAAGCCTGGAACTAGAAGTCAAAGACTGGTGAGCCTGAACCAACAATTGTTGAACCTGTAAACTTGGAGGAAGATAGTGTACAACCACCTGTACCTTCAAGCAGCAATAGTGGTGCTAGCAACAACACACCCTCATCATCCCGGTCACCTCCACTTGCAAGCAAAATTCAAAATTTGAGGACACTTGCGAAGACTCGGAGCTTGCAAGACATTTATGAGGTAACCCGTGATCAGTTAGATGAAGAATATTCTGACTTTTCTTTGTTTACTGAGTGTGATCCAGTGGAGTTTGAAGAGGCAAGTCAAAATCGCAAATGGGTGAATGCGATGGATGAGGAGATAGCAGCCATTGGAAAGAACGAGACATGGCAGCTGACAAAACTTCCAAAGAGGGAAGAAGACCATTGGGGTCAAGTGGGTGTATAAAACAAAGTTCAATGCTCAAGGAGAAGTTGACAGGCATAAGGCCAGATTAGTGGCGAAAGGCTACAAGCAGAAGTCAAGAGTTGACTATCATGAGGTGTACACACCTGTAGCCCGACTTGACACAGTCATAATGATTCTGGCATTGGCAGCTCAGAAAGGCTGGAGTGTGTACCATATGGATGTCAAGTTTGTCTTCCTGAACAGAGTATTGGAAGAAGAAGTCTACATAGACCAGCCACCTGGTTATGAAATACAATGGCAAGAAGACAAAGTCCTGAAGCTGAAGAAGGCCCTGTACGGTTTAAAGCAGGCGCCCCGGGCATGGTACAGCCGGATTGACGGCTATTTTCAGGAGAATGGTTGTCAAAAATGCCCATATGAGCACTCCCTATATCTAAAGACAAATGAAGCAGGGGAGATTATAATCGTCTACCTGTACGTAGACGATCTGATATATACTGGCAATAGCAGCAGCCTATTTGCATAGTTCAGAACAGCCATGAAGATCGAGTTTGAAATGACAGACATGGGGCTGATGAAGTATTTTCTCGGCATTGAAGTTAACCAATCAGTAGATGACATCTTCATTTCTCAGGGAAAGTATGCAAAGGATGTCCTGAAGTGTTTTAATATGGAGGACAACAAACCTACCATCACCTCGGTAGCCACTGGCTTGAAGTTGAGCAAGACTGACAACAACAGGAGCGTAGATCCAACTCTCTATAAAAGGTTAGTTGGAAGCCTAATGTACTTGACTGCAACTCGGCCAGATTTGATGTTCGGAGTCAGTCTAATCAGCCGTTTTATGGAGACTTCGAAAGACACTCACTGGCAAGCAGGCAAGAGAATCCTGCCATATGTCAATGGCACGAGGAATCATGAAATTCACTATGCCAGTCAAGACCAGCTTGAGTTGATTGGCTACACTGACAGCGATTGGGCTGGTAGCATAGATGATCGAAAGAGCACTTCCGGATATGCATTCCATTTTGGATCTGGAGTTGTCTCTTGGTCCTCGAAGAAGCAGCCAATTTTTGCTTTATCTATAGCAGAAGCAGAGTACGTTGCTGCCACCTCACCGCTTGCCGCAGCGATCTGGCTGAGAAGAGTTCTGTGTGAACTATATCATCCGCCCGAAGTAGCAACAACAATATTTTGCGACAATAACTCTGCCATCGCACTTTCAAAGGACCCAGTCTTCCATGGCCGGACGAAGCACATAGACATCCAGTACCATTTCATCAGAGAGCTAGTGAAATTTGGTGAACTACAGTTGTAGTTTTGTAGGTCCAAGGAGCAACTGGCTGACATCTTCACAAAACCCTTGAAGGATGAGGACTTCGCCAGATTGCGAGATATTCTGGGCATTAGAGAACTCGTGAAGTTCGATTTAAAGGAGGGTGTTGGAAATGTTAAATCCAACTCCATGCTCGTAAGCGCTTCGACGTGAAGCATTTTCGAAACGCCTTCGAAAAATGCTTCAGCGCGAAGCACTTCTGAAACGGCTTCGAAAATTGCTTCGACACGAAGCACTTCTAAAAGAGCTTCGGAAAATCTTTGCCCCAAAGTAAAATAAGATTGCCCTCCAAAGCAGAATTCAGCCGAAGCAGAAATCGGCCGAAGAAGAATTCAGGCGCGCAGATCGGGGCATTTATTGTTCAAGCGTGCGAATAGCTGGAGTGTTCGGCGATTTGTCAGAAATCCATTCCGGTATTTAATTCTTGTCAGTCGGTTGGTGGATTTATCCCGCCTTTTGTCCTCATCTTCCGCCTATAAATATTGGGTCATTTTGTCATTTAGAATGCGAGAGTGAAGAAGCAACAGAGAGGTTTGAAAGCCCAGAACAGCCGCAGTGCTAGGGTTTCTACCAGCAGAACAACAGAAGGGCAGAAGCAGCAGGCGCCATCAGCCGAAGAGTGGAGCAGAAGTCTCCCACCTAAGTCGCGTGTTTATCCTGCAGATATTTTATCTGGCAAAAGTTTGTAATTGCTTCATAAAGAAGCTTTGTAATCTAGCAATATTATATTTAATATATAAATATTTATTCTGCAGATTCGGGTCTTTGTATGTTTGATCTCTGCCTTGAAGTATTGTTCAATCTGCAGACATTTCTCAACTCGGGTTTTCCCGAAAGTGGCAAAACACCAGCTCGATCCAGAAGGGATCTAGTTTGTTTGTGCCGAAGCACATTGCGGTGAGCTGCAGAGTTTCGCAGCCTTCCTGCCCGAAGAAATCACTTCGGCACTAAATTCCCCGAAGTAATTTCACTTCGGAGCCAAACTGAGCGAAGCAGTTGCTTCGCTGAGAAATTTCCCGAAGTAGTTTCACTTCGGAAGTTTCTCCCCCGAAGTGTTTACTTCGAGAGCTATTTCCCCGAAGTAGATTTACTTCGGCCGGTTTTCCCCCGAAGTACATACTTCGGGTGTAATTCCTCCGAAGCTCCTCCCAAAGCGAAAAACTTTCCGAAGTATTTTATTGACGCGATTTAAATCGCGATTTAAACTTTAAATTCCTTCATGAAGGAATCTCCAAATATATAGAGGGCTGGAACGAGCGGCTCGCTAACTGAAACCATCACAACAAAACCTAAAAACGAAAGTCCAAATGCTGCTAATTTGCCCAATTCCAACTAAGGAGATTACTGCATATATTCAAATTCAGTTTGGAAATGAATGTGGTTTGTGAGTTGAGATATTATATATACTAATGGAAGCTTCTATTCTAACTTTACGGATTTTGCACGTATCTATCTACATTTTTGCTCTACCAGAGTTCCAAAATGCTGGAAATTGTCAATGGCACTCTCAATAAGAGTGTTCCTCATATGAAGCCCAAGATGGCGGTACATAGCATTCGTGTGAAGAGATGTTTCTGGAGGGAAAAAAATTAGAAAGAACTCTTATACGTGTGAACTGAGCTAACATTGACGCCCAAGGATTTATCAATCTTATCTAATGGAACAGACTTCAGTCTGTTTATTTGTTACGAAAACACAAAACAGATGAAACACAATAAAACAAAGAAATTATTTGATTGGCCAACGAGAATATCTATAGGTAGAATGTCTTTCCACTTCATCAACCTAGGGTTGACAAAATAGAGGATAAACAAATCCATTTTTAAATATGAAGTGATCAAGAGAAATTTGTGTTGTATATACAATTTTTAATAGAGAATGTTTTTATCGTCATAATGTATAATTTTACATTCTACATTATTTTAATTTAAAATCTTTCACCAAAATTTTAAAGTTTGATTGTATTAAAAATGAAAGTAAGTGTAAAGAATAGTGTGAGAATCTGGTGGTTTTATTAGGTTATAAAATAATGAAGTGGAATAAATTTGGTGGATGTAGTTTCCTTGTGATTTGAATACTGCTCTTAGTAAATGTGGTTGTAACCAACTCTCCTATCAAACAAAAAAAAGTTATGAGAAGTAAATTTATATAATACTTTATTAAAAATATATATTTTTAACACTTTTATTTAAATGATAGGTTGATTTTATAATTTAATTTTTATTTTTATTTTTAATTTTTTAATATATACATATGGGTCTTGATCATAGGTGTCAAATCATGGTACTACTACTATAAACTCTATCTCGTCTCGACAAACACTCGTAGTGAGGGAAACCTCGGTGGGGTCGAGTTGTAACTGTCGTCAAGCGGAGTGAAGGAGACCTCGGTGGCTCGTGGTTATAACTATCATCAAGCTAGCACATTCTCAATGGACTCTAGTCAGACTACTACCTTTGCCCTAGATTGGACATGCCTCAGAGATTTGAATCTAGGTTTCCTCCTGCTAGCCCAACTTCTTACCAATCCACCTAACCCTCACGAACATAGTTTAAAAATAATTTTAATATTTGAGAATTGTTAGAAGAACTAGTCTTATATTGTGAAAGGGAATAAAACATAATAATTTAGTTAAAAAAAGAAAGGTAGTTGCAGATATTAAAAAAAAAAAAAAACATAATAATTACCTATATAAAAAAAACATAATAATTTAGATGTTGGATGAGGATAGATTTATTTTATAGTTAAAAGAATAAATTTTAATTACTAAGGTAATTATTCTTTTATATCTACTAAATAAATATAAAAGTAATATTTATAATGTATTATAAAATGAAAGAATATTTGGCCTTAAGACTTGTATAAAATTATTTTTGATATATATTTCTTTTTATTTTGTATATTACTTAATAAATAAAAAATTATTAGAAGAACTTTTGTAAAATAATTAATGTTTGTATGATCAGTTTTATCTTGGCACACTATCTTTCAACAAGATAAATTAGCCTCCTTTTATTTTATTTTTATTTTTTGTATACAAGCTTATTCACACACACCCCCACACCCCCGCGGTGGTTTGAACCTGGGTATCCCAAAAGAATGCCCAAAGCCTCTTTTTATTTTGCAAGCCTTATTCTAGGTCTTTCTATTGCCTTGGAAAGGTTTCCTTGTTGTGGCCTTTAGCCCTAACAAGTAAACAATTAATATTGGTATCATTGGTGTGGATGCATCTGTAAATGGTGTCTCTCAAACAATCAAGAGAGTTCATACTGAAAGTGGTTCACAAGGTAAACCCTTTGCTCTTGATGTTGATAAACCCTTTGCTCTCATGTTGTTATCTTTATTCCTAGATTTAATACTACATGCAAGTAGCTTGAAAATTATATTCCAATTGAGTATTTTAGGGGTAGAATCCCACTATAAAATTTATGAAATATTGGTTGAATTTTTTTTTTATTGGTGGAAAGGGTTTTGAAAGGGTCCCTGAACCTTGTACAAAAAGAACCAAGGGAAAATCAAAATAGATTTAACAATGAAAAAAAGAAGAATAAGAAACAACTTAAACACAAGCTAGAACAGAATAAGAAATGACATATCAGAGGGGAACCAGAGGGGAACCCAACTAACAACTAAGCATCAAACTAGCAAACACATCAAGACAAAATTACTAGGGAGTTAAAACATCCATGCTTTATTTTTCACTAATATGATCTGGGTCGATGGCATTGAACGTTTCACTCTTGCTAGCAGAGATGGCTTTGGAAATGCCGATCACATGCTGGAGACTGGTCATGGCTTTCATCTGGGCTTGGTAGTTATTTTCCAACATCTCGGTCAAGATTTCTAAGGGGTCACACCTAGCCTTGACCATAATTTTAGCATCTGCATAAGGGATTAATCAAGTTCGGGTTCCATGCTCTCTGTTGTCATGGATTCACTGGGCTTCATCAGTTGGTCTAGAAATTTTCTTTTACCTGACACAATCTTGGGAGAGCTCTTGCAATTGCAGGACACACGATTGTTCAACACAGCCTCAACAGATAATTTATTCTTTTAAAAATAAATGACGAGGTTAATGGTCACCTTGGTTATCGTTTTTTGAAGTATATGGTCATAAATAATCATAAAAAATCCTTGGTTCTTGATGTGAGTGGCCATTTTTTATGAAAATTCTCAATGCTTACCTCCATGGACCTCTGAAGATATTCAAGAATGTTTACCTCTTTGACATCCCTTATAATATTAAGGAATGTCAGATGAAAGCTCCATAACTGCTCATCAATCTTATCCACAGTGATGTACTGCATCACCGAGATTAGGGTTCTACACCACAGCTTTGAAAAATATTTTTGAACAATGTCTTTCTGGTTTCTAACTTGTTTTTTGTCCTTATCAAAAAAGTACTTCAGCTCTTCTTGGATGGTGTGGTTGTCTTTATGGAGCTTAAACCCATCATTTGGTATATTAGTAATCTCCACCATAAACGATGCATTCATATTGAACTTTAATCCCATCACAGTGACCTAGTTGTTCACCCATGAATTAATAAAATATTTTGTAATTTCATCATCGACCCCCTTGAAATTTCTAAGAAATTTGAGAAAGCTATGGTTCTTGAATATGGTTTCAATTTTAAGTTCCAGGTTGAGTGTGTCAAGATCAATAATGGCCATGGCAAGGAGGAAGGGATCATAGATGGCGGATAAGAGCTCAACAAACAAGGGCATAATGGGGATAGGTCTGATAAGTCTAAGAGAAAGGAAGCACTAAATAATAATTAAAATCCTGGGTATAAACATAAGATAAGTCATTCTTGGGCCTAGAGAAATTCTAGGGACCAATCTAGAGTGGACTTTGATGGGTGACTTGGCCATAATAGTGAGGGAATGAGGTAATTTTATGCCATCTATGCCTATGTGGATGATGAGGATAGCTTCCTGGGAAATCATGTTCTCAAATCACAACCAGACTATGGTGAAAGTACGAAGAATAAACATTAGTTGTGCACCAATAATAGTGACATTCATGGTCACCCACACTTGAAAATATTCCAAGAGAAGTTTGGTATTTTCATCTCTGAGAATGGCACAGAGGTAGGAGTTTCTTGAAATGTGGACAATGATGATTCTCTGTAGAGGGATGATAACAACTAAGTTGTAGAGTTCAAATGTGAGCACATGCTCTGCCATATGCCATGGGGAGGAGTTGCCACACTATGAGGTGGATAAAAACACCTGAGGTCTAGAAATATCTCTAGCTTGGGGAAACGAATCCCCATCCTTGCTCTTTGTGTTGTGATCTTGGGCCTCAAAAAGGATAGTCTACTTTTATGATATGACTTCAGGGTCCACACAGATGGCCATATAATTTTTGACTAGGTGCATACCTGGGAATGCCACGATGTTGGGAAATAAACCATAAATTACCTAAGAGCCTTGAATTTCACCTTGGGCTGATTACATGAGACAAATATCGATGTTGGAGTTGTCAGTTCTAATATCATACAGAAAGGAATCATTCCATGCCTGGATGGACATTTCTTTAACACCCATGTTAGATAGTCAATCAACAGTTTTGTTTCCCTCATGGTAAACGTGCTCGATGACGATATTGTATTTTTTGATAAGCCTTTTACATTCTTCTAGGATATTGCTTGATGACCATGAAGGGGTGTGGTTTCCCTTAAGTCAGTTGATGATGTGGAGGAAATCTCCTTCGATGATCAGTTTGCTGATGTCCAAATTATCGATGAGGAAAAGACCTTGGTATAACACTCGAGCTTTGACCATATTGTTTGTCTAGGTTCCCTAGTTTTCTACAAAGACAAGGTGCATTTCCCTTGACTGTCTCTAAGGATACCTCCCCCACCTATAGCATCGAGGTTCCCTTTCGCTACTTCACAAAAATTAAGTTTGAACCATCCTAAAGGTGGAGGGTTCCACCTGATGATAGACTTGTTGAAAGAGACAGAAGGTACATTGGAGACGTTAGTAAGATTAAACTTCAAAGTGAGGCTAGCTTCGAGGCCAGGTCTAGGAGCTTCAAGGGAGGATATAACAAAGGAATTATCGATGGTAAGGGATAAAACTCTAAGGGTGGTCTTGCAAGGGTCATTTTATTGGGTTTTAAAAATCCAACTATTATTTCCTAACCAAATTTGTCAAAGTTAGTGGTGAAGGCAAGAAGTCCAGAGGAAACTAAACTATGTATTATGAAAGGGTCGGGGCCATTGATGGAACAATTGGTGGATAGATGGCGGTTGGGACCAAGAAACATTAAAATTATCAATAAGAAGGTTCAACACAACCAAAAAAAAAGGGTATTCCAAGAAAATATGGGTGGTCAATTCCCATTTCGTCTTGCATAGGATGCACCAATTGAGGATGAAAAGGCCTCTAGACATTATATTGGAGATGGTGAGGATTTTGTTCTAGGGGGCCAACCAAATGAAAAATAATACTTTAGGAATAATATTTTTAGTCTAGATAAACTTGGATATATCCCACTTTTCCATAGGCAAATCCTGTTTGTAGTAGGTAGATTTGATGATAAAAACACATTCTTCAGATAATTTCCAAATTGGGGAATCGAGGGCCTAGTTGTTAGGAATGCCACAAAATCTGAGAATATTTTGGATGGTCCTGGCCACTTTGTTAATTTGGTTGACTGGGTTATCCAAAGGAATAGACTTCCACTAACTCTTTCTAGGCCCTTGAGAAATAAAGTTTGCAACCTTACTGCCAAAGAGGTTATCTATAATAGGTTTAAGAGCATATAAAGTCGGATCATTGATGAGAGGTTGATTATGAATCCATGGATCCTCCTAGAAATTGATAACTCTATCGCAACCTAAGCTCCATCGAAGGCCTTGCTTGATGATGTCCCTCATCTGAATAATGAAGTTTCAAAAATAGGACCCTACTAGAATGCAATGGTACTCATGAAGGATGAGTGCTGAAGGTACTTCTCCTTGATGATATCTATGTAGGCTATTTTCTCATTAAGAAAAACTCTCCATGCCTGCTTGGCAATCAAAGCAAGGTTCATTTTGCTAATTATTCTAAAGCCAATGCCTCCTTGGTATTTTTTGGAGCACACTCTATCCCATTCTACAAGGGCAAATCTATTTCGATTCTCATTGCCATCCCATAGGAATTTACGTTGAATTTGATCGATTTTGTGGCAAATTGATATGGGGGCTTTAAATATTGACAGGAAATAAATTGGGATACTTTGGAGATAGGCTTTAATTAAAGTGGTCTTGGCCACCTGGCTTAGCATTCCACTCTTCCACCCTACAAGATTCCTACTGATGCATTTGAATATGTTGGACCATATGTTGGCTATTATTTTCCCATGGAACATAGGTAAGCCCAGGTACATGGTAGGAAGCTTAGAAATAGTGCATCCAATAATATCTACAATTATGTTCTATATTAGAATAGGGATATTCAAAAAGTATAATATACTTTTACTGTAATTTACCTTCTATCCTACAGCTTTTTCGTAGGAGTCAAGAATAAATCTGATGAGTTTTGCTTTAGGGATGGAGGAGAATGATGCCACAATTGTGTCATCAATGAATTGCTAGCCCTTGACATGGATGCAGGTTTTATGCATGATAATATACCTCTAGAGTAAGATACCAAAAGGGATCTGCCTAGGGCCTTTGCCATGATGATAAAAATGAAGGGTGATAAGGGGTCCCCTTGCCTTATGCTCTTGGAGCTTTGGAAGAAACGAGTAGGGTAGCCATTGATTATGATTGAGAACCATGTGGTGGATATACATTCCTTAACAAGAGAAATCTAGTATTCTTCGAAGCTAAACCTCCCCAAGACCTCAAATAAGAATGGCTAAGAAACTTTGTCAAAATATTTGTTCATGTCAAGCTTAAGAAACATAGTGGGTTTTTTTTTGGCTACTGAGTGGACAAGCTCATGGTGAGAGGGGCAAGGGAGGCTTGGACCAAGTATTTATTCAAAGTGAGAGACAAATTCATCCCTTATCTCTTGGATACTATCTATTTTGGATCCATAACCTCTAGTTAACTCTTTGATTATATTCATGCTTCTATGTTTGAGAGTGGACATGTGGAAAAATTTTGTATTTGCGTCCCCTTCCTTCAGCCATAATGCTCTGGATTTTTTCCTTCAGAACATTTCCTCCTTAGAAAGACTGTTGTGGAAATCCGTGAGGAGGGATTTATCTTCTTGAAGAATATCTAGCTCTGAGTTTCAATATTGGATGAGTTTCTCTATAATGCTGAGTCTTTCAGCGATGTCTTTATTTTCAAGGAATAAGTTCCCGAATACTTCTTTGTTCCATGCTTTTAGTTTAGTATTGAATAATCAGAGTTTCCTAAAAACTTTAAGCATAGGATCTCCAAGAATATCAATCTACAACCACTCATTAGTGCGATTCATGAAATTTGGGTGGTTGAGCCACATTTTCTCAAACTTAAAGGGATTTTTGAAATGATGCTTTGGAAAGGAATATTCTAGGACTAGAGGGTTGTGATCATAGCCTATTTTAGGATGGACATATAGGTTAGCATCTCCTAGGTAGTGAATGATTTCCTTGGACATGAGAAACCTATCGAGCCTTAGTTGGATCAGCTGATTACCTAGTCTTCTATTACTCCAAGTGAAATTTAAACCTTGTAAAGCCATGTCCTAGGTTTCATTCTCTTTTATCAGAAGTAAATAGGGGAGATTTGAAGTCTCCTGCAACCAACCATGGTTCATTTTCAAAATTGTTGCACAGTACTGTCAGAGTGTTCCATAAAATCCATCTACCAAGGGGGTTGTTTGGTGTATAAATGGTGGATGTGATCCATTGGTAGTTTGTTTCTCTGTTAATGAAGAGAATTTTGATTATTCTATCAAAGATGGAGATAATTCTACCTTCAATATATTTCAGGTCCCATAAGCGAAAAAGTCCCCCAGAGGCCCCTTGGGATGGGTTGTAGGAAAAATTGTTGTTCTTCCACAAGGATCTACGTACTTCTACACCGGTTTGGCCATCTAACTTGGTTTGCTATAGTAACATTATGTTTGGTTTGATTTATTTTCTTATTGATCTAACTATCCTCTGTTTAGCTACCCCATTGAGGCCTCTTACATTCCAGGATAGAATCTTCATCTAGACGTCTTGGAGGTATATTTATTTCCCCTACCTCTTCCTTGATATGGAGGTGTTTTGGTTCTTTTTTCTTCATCAGAATGAAGTTCCAAGTTTGAGGTATCTATAAGGGACATCATAACGGTTAATTGAAGGCCATTTACTATGGTGTCCTCTATTTATTTCTATATTTTTTGAATATTAGTAGACTTGTCTCTCTTATTTTCACTGTCTATATCCACATTAACTACAAATTTGATAGGGCTAGGAAGTTGCTCGAGGAATGGAGAGGAGGAAAGTATTTGTTGGATAGAGACATCATAATGGCTTTCCAAGGAAGTTTTTGGAGATGAAGGGCTGAGGTCAGAGGATGGGATGGGAATGGGTATAGTGAGGGTGGGATTGATAGTATGGTAGGGATGAAGCCTATGGGATTTAAGGTTTGGGTGGGCAAGGGATAGGGCTATGATAGACTCAGCCACTTTGTACAGGGGGGAGTGTAGGATGGACCAAAATTAGAGGGGGAGCCAGTAAGACCTTCCATGAGCTCTTCCACCCACGGGGGATAGGGGTAGGGCCCAATATTTGCATTATGATTGGATTTTTTATTACAAAAATTTGAAACATCATCCAGATCTTGATGGTTTACTAAAGGCATAAATAGATTATATTTAGCAAAAAGAGAGCCAACTTGATTTGACTTTAAAAATAAATGGGATGTTGGTTGTGAATGAGAAAACATTTGTTTGCCTTTCTTGGTATGCAATTTTTTCTGGAAGCTCTGACCCTGGGTAGGGTTCCTACGAGGGGCTTCTTTTTGAATATCCTTCTTGAGAGTTGGGCACTGGAATTTGAGATACTCTTTGGTCTTGCATTCGATGCAATAGACAGGTTTATTTTCGTATTCTATGCCTTGATGCCATTTGTAATCACTAGTAACAAGATTGACATAGGCTGAGAGAGCTGAGTCTAGGTTTGTAATGATGCAAATACGAGTATATGTCATTCTGGATTTGGCCTTGGTATCTAGGTAAATGTCCACCATCTCGCTGATGGTCTGAGAGATTCCTTTGAGGGCGTCATGGTAGAAAAATTATGCAGGGAGACCATGAAGTTTGACCCAGATGGGGGCCAAATTGATGCTTTGAGTTTTGGGGTCAAAATATTCCCCCCACCTGTAGATGAAAATAGATGAAAAAAACAATTAGATAAAAGAAAGTAATAACTTGATTGGCCAATGAGAATATTGTATAGGTAGAATATCTTTCCATTTCATTGACAAAATAAAGGATAAATATTTTATTTATTTTTATTTTTATTTTTTTGAGTAATACTTCTTATACACATTCGCCATGGGGATTGAACTCGGGACACATCACCGATAAATAAATATTTTATTTTTAAAATAATATGAAGTGATAAAATGAAAAATTAAAGAAATAATAAGTAGAGTAGTTTTTAATAGAGAATGATTTTACCTATTATTTAATAATTTGTATAATGTATAATTTTACACTTTACATTATTTTAAATTAAAACTTTTATTTAACTTTTTTTTTTCTGAAAAAATATCGCTTATATTGATACAAAAAATCAAAATACAAGATATCACAACAGATTATAAAAATATGTTCAAGGACAACCAATCATCTGACTTGTCTTGTGTAGATTAGTCTTTGAGATCTTTGATTATAAGCCTCTTAAAGGCTCTACATTGGAATTGAATATCAATAAAAACATTGGACACAATCCCAAAAGTAGGCATAACTTCATCTCGAAAAACTAAATTGCATTTTGCCTTCCAAATAGCATACAAATTCATAGCTCTAATAACATTCCACACCCCCCTAAGATGTTGAGGGAAGCCAAATGTATCTCCAAAAGAACCAATTTCCAACTCCACCTATCACCTAGGATAGGATAATAGGTCCACTTCAATATTTTCCAAACATTCCTTGCTACACTACAAACCTAAAAAATATGTTTAACAATTTCTTTTCTACCACAACTATTTCAGAGGTTTGAGATATTCATCCACCTTGTCAACCTTGCCTTGCAATGGATACCTTGGAAAATAATCATTCAACGAAAAACCTTGAGTTGAGAAGATAATCTGAATTTCTAAACTTGCTTTAGCCTTTTCTTCCACTTCTTCTCTAGATAGACAATGTCCCAATGTTTATTTAACATGATATGCAAAGAAGTCTTAGGCAATAGAGATTTGTAAATCTTATTGGATTTTTAAGAAATGATGCTCCCCTAAATTTCCACCTCTAGTCACGTCAAATAGGGCTAGGAAAGCCACCCTTTAACTTATACTACTGTTAAAATGGAAGAAGAGAATGAATTTGAACAATAACATCCCTATAATAAGCTTTCAACTTAAAATTATTGTAAATATCCTCCCACTTAATCCAATTAGAAACTCCTAAATCTCACATATTTAGCCATTTCTTAATTATCTTCTTAACCAACCTCTTGCATCTAATATGAGGAAGGATCAAGGAATACACCCCATTAGTGAAGAAAAATAAGACTATTGGCTTATTGGTAAGCTTTCTTTGAAGGGCATCTAGGATTGGTTGTTTCTTTGGTCTGTTGCATTATTCCTGAGGAAGGTGGTCTAGGTTTTGGACGTGTAGATGCAGGGTAAGGTGTTGCTATATTTATTTAACATTTTAAAATTTTATTGTACTAAAAAATAAAGTAAGTGTTATCCTGAGAATAGTATGATAATGTTACGAGAAGTAAATTTATGTAATATTTTAGTAAAAAATATATTTTAATATTATATGTTGTTTTTTTTATTTGGTTAGTGTGAGAAACCCCTACAATCAACATATAGGGTTGAGAAGTCTCCTCTCAACCATGATCCCTTGTAAATCCAAGATCTATGCTTATCAATAGGGAATTTAACATACATCCACCACACACCCACCCCCTCACACACTCGCCCACACCATGGTTTTAACCTTGGAACTCCAAAATAAGAGTCATAGTTTGAACCTTGAACCTCCCAAAGAAGAGCCAAAACCCGAACCACTATCCATGAGACATATTTTTAATATTATTATTTAAATGATAGGTTTATTTTATAGTTTAAAAATATTTTTAATATTTGAGAATCATTGGGAGAACAAGAGTCTTATATTGTAAAATAATAATTTAGATGTTGGATGACGATAGATTTAATTTATAGTTAAAATAATAAATTTTAATTATTAAGCTAAATATTCTTTGGCATATTGGATAAATATAGAATTAATATTAATAATGTATTTTGAAAGGAAAGAATATTTTGTTGTAATATTTGTATAAAATTAACATTTATGTTTTTGGGATATATATTTACTTTTATTTCATGGTTTTTTTTTATAATTAATCTGAAAGGGTTTTGAGAGGATTCACAACAAAAAACAAACACTTTTGAAGGAGTTCCAAAAAGGTTGAAAACTCAATAAGGGTTACAACTAAGAATAGCATAAAAACTTAAACACAAAAAGGAGTGAATAATTGAAACACAAAAATGAGTGAATAGCCTTCCCATGGACAAATAAAACTTACCCTACAAGAACAAGTTCCAAAAACTCAAGGCTGAATTTAAGAATTATCAGGAGCGTTATGGCTTGAAGAGACAAATAACAATAGGTCACCCATCCGTATGTTCACGTCCTATGTGAAATTGACTACAATATTGAGTGTACCTAGCATTGATTTCTGCTTGTCATCAATGGGTTTGATCAATTGTAGTAAGGACTCTGCCCTCGCACTATCCAAATTAGTCTTTCCAATGGACCACACTTGGTGATTCCCATCCTGAAAGACCTCCATCGATTAAAGAGGATCCTTGTAGCTCAAGACTTCATTTAATTTTTCTCCAACAACCTTAAATAGCATCTCTTTTTACTTTCCCTAACCCCAGTAGAGGTGACCTGACCGAGAGCCCTCATGAATTCCAACTCCCATTAGAACCCTTTTCCAAGTTGGGTAGGCTTACCCTATCAGAGCCAACTACACTAGATGCCATGGGCCAACTGAATTTCCCATCATGCACCCTAAAGGAATATACAAATAGTTATTTTGTCTAACACTTAAGATGGAACCCTATGCTGAGCAAAATTTTGAGTCACTAGAAATCTCATGCACAAAGAAGGAATATTTGGGCACAAGAAACTTCAAAGACAACAATGTGTTATTTTCAATAAGTTTTACAATCTCGGTCATGTCAATCCCATTTTCTACTACCATTAATTTAACTATTAATAGGATTTAACCTTGGTGCAACAGTTTCAACCCCCAACCATTTTTTAAGTTTGATAGTGATTTCTTCAATGAATGACACAGGAACACTGAAACATTCATACATATATCTCTCCTTAACTTGTTGAGAAACATTATATGATAGTTTTGACAACTTATCATGAGGGGTCCAGAGATAAATAGTTCATAATGACCAGGATCACTTGATACCAAGGAGGTTGGAGGACCTTAGCCCTGAACCTGCTCTTCTACCTTGGTAGGAATTCACCTTCATCATGAAAAAATCCTAACTCCATAAATAGGAAATGGACATCCCTATTATGGTAGTTCCCTTACAACGGGATGCTAGTCACCTTAGAAATGAGCTCATCATCAATCTTGAATCTCATATTACGCACCTTGATCGAGCCTTCACACCAAGAGTACAACACCCACCTAGAAAGTAGGATATTATCCCTATGAAATTTTCTAATACAATCCAATAGCCTATCCCTGCTTATAATATCGATCACCTCCTCATCTGGAACCAGAGCCATTGGCTCAATATGGAGTTTCAAAAACATAACTTTCAACTTCAAATCTTTCAATTTCCCACTATCCCAAACTAGTCTTTGCAGCACTTAGAAAAGACATAAACCTACCAGATAACTAAATGTTTTGGGCTAGTTCCATAAAAATGCCAAGGGATGGTTCTAGATGCTTTCTTGCATAAAATCTTGGGATGGCTAAAATTCCTAGGCAAAAGAAATAGAGGCAACATACACTGATTATCAGTCAATAATTGAAACCACAATTGAACTCTACTTCAATCATGAACCTCCATAAGTTTCCCTAGAGTATAAAAAATTAGACCACCTCGTAACCTACAACCTCTCTCAATAAGTATTGATATCACATGAATTACCTTAAGAGGAAGAAACCAGCACATAAAAAACTGGACTAACATGACACCACTATTTTATACCACCTATATGGGGTGTCCAAATAATACGCCTAAAAGGAGTTGCACATCATAACCTAGGCCCTCCCAAAAAAGGTTACGTTTTTTCAACATTAAGTAAATTAGATAGATCCTTCAAGAAATTAGATCTTCAATCCTATCTTTCCAAGTGCACAAATCCCCAATTTGCTAGAAAATTAGACACTTTATTCCTTCTCTCCAAGTGTGTTTGATTTGGACTTCCTCCATTAGACTCATTATTCTCTTAGTTTTTGATATCTCATTAAAAACCTGCCAATTAGGAGCTGTTGAGTGGTGTTTTAACCCGATTGTGAAAACACACTCTCCTGTAGGATCCGAGTCCTAAATCCTCTGCTTGCAAAGAAAAACGATTTCTCCAAGGTTCTTATTATGCTAATTATTGATTATCAAGGATGTCGTTTAAAATGAAATGCTAAGAACACCTTAGGGTTTGCAAGTGGATGTTAACAAGGGGCACTGTGGTTTATTTAATTCTGAAAGTGCAATGGACTCTAAAATGAATAAAATCTGTTTTAATCTTTAATTCTGATGGATTTTTAGTGATTTATTCAAACACAGTAATTAAACTGCTGAAAATAAAATATGGGTTTGAAAAGCAAAGACAAAAGTAAACAAAAGTAACAATAAGAATAGATTACAGTCAGAAAGCTGTCATTAATCGGATGAAACCGAAGATACTGAGGCTTTCTACATACAACCTAACCTAATGAACCCGCACTTTCACACAATCCAAATAGGCTAGGTGCGGGTCTCGAGGGTTTCTACTATAATTCCAAAAAACAGGCATTCGCATGAAGCAACCAAGAGATCTTGCATTAAACTTCACCTAGAAACCTAAGAAATCTGGAAGGGAAAGATAGACATTAAATCATGCATGCAGAAGTAACTCCTTCTTTCTCATCCAAAAGATGCCAACTCTCTGTATTTTGTATTAAAGAATATTTCGATTACATTCAAAAATGTTCCAGGTATAAAATAAAATCCCAGAACAAAAAGAAGGAAATTGCCCAAGTACGGGCCCAGAATAGCACAAAGCTCTGGTCTCTGCAACTCCGTATTCGGCAATTTCCAACCCTTTCTTCAATTTGCAATTCTGGTTTTATAGCATTGTTATGGCTCTTCGATTTCCTCCGTCGCTTCATTTCCCCTTCCTGTGGGTGACCCTTCGAAATTCTCGCTTTTCCTCGCTTTTGATTCACGCTCAAATTTAAAATGCTCGAAATCCACCTCTGTATGTAACGCCTCTGCAAGTTTGACACCTGCACGCCACGTGTCACGCATTTTCTGTGCCCCCTGTAACGCTTTCCTGCGAAAGAACCCGACAAAACTGCAAGTCCGCCTGTTCACCTTCCCGGTCGCGAAATCGCGACATGTCACGATATCGCTACCAGCTTTCCCGTCGTACGCCTTCATCCGCTCCCCGTAGCGATGTCGCGACCGTTTTTCATTTGTCTACCTCCGGCAACTTCTCGTAGCGATATCGCTACCCTTTTAACATTTTGAGCCTTCTTCTTCGAATGGTAGCGATATCGCTACCACTTTCTAACTTTGAACCCTTTTCAAAATGTGGTAGCGATATCGCTACCACCTTGGCCTTGCAGCGTCCCTTTGAAATGTGGTAGCGATTCGCTACCACTTTCGTTTCAAGCCTTCTCCTTGTGACATGGTAGCGATTCGCTACCATTTTTGTTTCAAGCCCTCTCTCACTAAACTTGTAGCGCTATCGCTACCCTCTGACTTTGAGACTGGCCTTTATGAAATTTGTAGCGATATCGCTACCTTTCGACCTCGAGCTTCGAGTCTCTCTTTTGAAGTGGTAGCGATATCGCTACCACTTTTGGCTTTGTCTGATGAAATGGCAGCGAATCGCTACCATTTTGGCTTTCGGCCCTGTTTGATGAAATGGCAGCGATTCGCTACCACTTTTTCTTTAAGCCCTTCTCTTTTCGAAGTGGTAGCGATTCGCTACCACTTTTTCTTTAAGCCCTTCTCTTTTCAAAGTGGTAGCGATTCGCTACCACCTTTTCTTTAAGCCCTTCTTTTTTCGAAGTATGGTAGCGATTCGCTGCCACCCTTTGCCTCCATGGCACTTTCAAAATAATGTAGCGAAATCACTACCTTTCTGACTCTGTGGTGTTGTCACTGAATAATGTAGCGAAATCACTACCGTTTTTCTCTCGGACCTCCTGGGCAACTTTGCGTCACGAAATCACGACCATTATCACCTTTCGTACACCTCCTCAAAACACATCACGAAATCGCTACCGCTTCTCTGCTTCGAGCCTGATTTTCATTTTCGTCGCGATATCGCTACCGCTTTCATCTTCCGTACGCCTTGGCAAAACCTGTCGCGATATCGCGACCATTTTCTCTTTGCCTGGATCGCTACCACTTTTTCTTTCCGTACGCCTCCCCGAAACACGTCACGAAATCGTGACCATTTTCTGTTCCGCACGCCTTGGCAAAACCTGTCGCGATATCGCGACCATTTTCTCCGTCCGTACATTTTTCCAAAACACGTCGCGAAATCGCGACCACTTTCTCCGTCCGTATAGTTTGCCAAAACACGTCACGAAATCGCGACCATTCTCATCCTTTTCCAACGGCGTGTCGCGATTTCGCGACATCATTTATTTTCTTCTCAACGACATGTCGCGATTTCGCGACACCTTTTCTTTTCTCCTCAGTGACATGTCGCGATTTCGCGACAACTTTCAATTTTCTTTTCTCTCCTCTTTGGCAGCGATGGAGCTACATGTCGCGATTTCGTGACAACTTTCCTGTTTCGGCAGCGATGGCGCAACCAGTCGCGATTTCGCGACATGTCGCGATTTCGCGACATGTCGCGATTTCGCGACACCTTTCTACACTTAGGCATTTTTTCCTCTTTTTCTTCAATTTTAGCATCTGGGTCACCGAGATTCTTCTCTGCAAGCCTGCAAAAAGGTGGGTCCCCAATTTTGGGGTGTGTTGTGGATCAACCACAACAAATGGCGACTCTATTGTCAAATGCTCTTGAGCATTTTAGTAAGAACCCAACCCGAAACATATCACAAACTCGCAAATACATGTTAGCACATAAGCAAAATAACAAATGCCCAAAGATCGAAGTACATGAATCATCGAAATCATCAAGTATTAGCTCGAGTGTGTGCAATGTGTTTTCATTCCCTATCGTTTGAAATTGATCAACATTCCATTATCGGTTTTGCATGAATGCATATATGGGATGGTGAATGATTTGTGTACCCTAATGAATGTGCAAGGAGATTTGCTTCCATAAAGGGCATGGTACTTCTTCTAATACTATGTACAAGCATTCAAGATTGCCAAACCCTCTTAGGATCCACTAGTTCATTATCTTATTGTATCCCAAAGTTGGTTATGAGTCCCTACTATCTAGAACCCATGTGCAAGTGAATGTGAAATCGGAACTTTGGGGAATCAGACTCCCAACCAACCGAGATGAGAGTTTAACCTTATCCTTACTATTCTGATTTAGAGTTCATTACCTCACTTTAAGCAAAATAATTAAACCAATTATGGAAGAAATGGTCATGCTAGTCTAACCCTCTAGACAATCAGTGGTCTTGTTTTTTAGGCAAGACATGATGCCATGCATGGGCATATCTAACCCCACAATCCAAAACTTATCTCCATTTCTTTGGACCTTGGGGATGACTACCCATCCTTTGCAGAGGACAAGTAGTACGATCCTTACAATCCAATATAAATATGAGATGGGAAAAATTCATTTATTTATATATATTTTTTTTTACTTCTTGGACCTTGGGGATGACTACCCATCCCGGTTAGGGACATGTAGTACGATCCTTACAATCCAAACTTTAGATGTGAATGGAAAATATTAATTTTGTTACTTAGACCTTGGGGATGACTACCCATCCCTTGCAGAGGACAAATAGTACGATCCTTACAATCCAAGACTGATTATGAAATGAGACATAAGAGCTTTGGGGAATCAGATTCTCAACCAACCGAGATGAGAATTTATACCCTATCCTTACTACTCCATGTGGGTCAAATCAAAGCTTTGGGGAATTGGATCCTCAACCTAAGTTCGATGAGGATTTAACCCTATCCTTACTACTCTGATTTTAGGCTTTAAGCTCTATGGAAGTGGTCAAAACCACTGTTTTAAGGATCATGTTGCATAATAGGATAGACATGAAAAACTTCTTTCGCCCAACCCTTTCCTCCAAGTTAGGTTTTGATCATTTTGCTCAAGATCCTTTTTAATGCATGAGACGTGCTTGGTTCTAGATATCTCAAGACTCAGTTTCCAACCTTAGGAGCTACTTACATATATGTTATAACACAACCCTAAGAGGATTTGACATACTTTAATGGCTTGTACATAAGATGCATATGTAACTAAAATGAAATGTATGTGAGGTGAGATGGAACATGAATGCATTACCTTTGCAAATGAAATGATTTGTCATGCAAAACTGATTCTTTCATGTATCACAAAATCAGACAATATAACTTAAAATGTTTTATGTTATTGGTGGAGCCTTTACAAGATAATTCCCATATTTCATATTCTCCTAACTTTAAGCATAAGTTGACATCTCAAATTTCTTTTCATCATTTTTTTTTTTTTTTTATATATAGACAAATAAAATAAACACACAACTGTAAATTAAAACTTGTTCAATCCAAAACCAAACTGCAATCCCAAAATGAAACTTTGAAAACACAAACCAAAATCCAAAAAACCAAAATCTATATACAAATGTACAATATAATACAGGATGATGCAAAGCTTGGATTATCATTTTCCTGGATCCCAAACATGATAAGAACATATCAAAAAACATATGACACAATATACATGCCAAATTTTATAGGAATCCAACAACAATAAGATCAGACCAAGCAATGCAACACACCTCAACTTGCCATGTTCATCCTTCAACTTTGATTTAGTTCTATTACCAACATCATAGGTGAGATTCAAGTCAAATTGATTAGACAATAGTTGATATTCAATTTTATCTTGTCTATTCTTTAAAGTGCAAGCTTCATCGTTCCCTTCATGATTTAGAAGTAGGCTATCCTTTTCAAATGTGAGATGTTGCAAACAAGAGCCTATCTCTAAAAATCTTGACTTCAACTCATTTTCCAGGATTTTAAAACCATCAGCATCATTCAACACTTGATAAACATCAACGAAATTTGGCATTTCCTCATTAATGTTGTTAGCATCCAAAAGGACATTATGTAACCCATCACTTGAGATTTTTGTAGCTACTACCAAAGGTAAATATTTCCCCTTATCATCCATACTCAACCCATCATGATTAAAATTTATCATAACTTGATGAGTATTAGTAGCCTTTTCTTTTTTCTCGTTGTCTTCTTCATCGCCCAATACCTGTTCAAAAACACCAAAGTTAGGCACCCAATCAAACATGCGTCCATATTTTTCAAAACAAGAGCCTAAATTTTCAAGATATGTGTCACGTGACACCTTTCCATGATCAATGGCTTGAGTCGTCACCAAATCCATATTTTCATTAAGATCATCAATATCATCCAACCCACACCACCTAGGCTTTGTAATTTCAACATCTTGAGATGGCATAGACATTGTAGAAACAAAAGGTGGATCAAACTTCCTAATTTCTTGCCCCCCAAGAGGAACAAAAACAATCGACTCTCCTTCTTCATCCATGGTAGTAGAATTATTATTCTTCTCAAACCCTTGATGAGATTCCAATCCTTCTTCCAAAACATTTTCAGATTGCACAGGACTCGTAATATCCTCATGTGAAAGGGCAATTGTATCATCCTGCATATCAATAGGCACACAAATTTCGTTAGAAGGTTTGGGGTGAGCATATTCTTCCCAAGAATCATGATGATCATCTTTCAAAATCAAATTGTGATGCTCAACCATTTCTTCTTCATCCTTTAATTCATCAACATGCTTCTCATCAAATTTATATTCACCTTCCTTAAATGGTTCAATTTCTTCCAAAATTGGGTTATTGCTTGTATTCAAATCGATAAGGCTATCATAATCCACATGTGTAACCCATGATTCAATTTTATCACAATTTGGAAGGTGTGGATCTCCTAGGCCATTGCTTTCAACAATGTCTTCCAATGTGTCATCCGAATCAGATTCATCCTCATATAATTCATCTTTTGGTGAGTCAAGGGTTTCCAATCTATCCCATGCTTCCCTACTAGTTGGATTTAGTATTCCTCCCTTGCCTAGAATCATATTCCTATGAAAATCATTGAAATTGATTTTAGCAACATCTTTTGAATCAAGATGAGGATTTTGAAGTTGATTCATACTTAAGAAAGACGGTTGATGTTGCATGGTAGGTTGAGGATTTCGAATTTGATTGAAGCTTGGGAATGATTGTTGGCTCTGAAATTGACTCACACTTGAACTTGGTTGAGGTGGATAAATCATTGGGTGGGTAAAGGAGGTATTAAATGGTTGAAGATTACATGATCCGAAACCCACACCAAAATTTTGACAACTCAATTGCTGCTCAATTGCCATTGCTTGAGTATAGGCTTGTGACAAAGATGTGATTTGAGGCATCCCTCGCAAATATGTGGACATGGGTGAATCAAGAGCATTGATGTATATTTGGAGGGCCACTTCTTCGTGAAGAACATAAAATGTCACTAATTGAGCATATAATCCAAAGAATCTCTCAGAAAATGACTTCACATTTTCACTTGGCCCTTTTCTAATATAGGCGAACTGATTGTACATGAGGATTGGGTCAACTTGCTTTTTGTTGAATTGATTGAGAAATGCTGCCTCTAGTTGAGCCCAAGAAGTGATAGACCCTAAAGGCAGATTGGTGAACCAATCATACGCCACTTTGTCCAAGGTGTAAAGGAACATTCTACAAGCGACATCGTCATACCAACTTGTTAAGTGGTTCACAACAAATTTAAATGCTTGAATGTGTCCTTCTGCGGTGTTTGTCCCATTAGACACAAAATGAGGAAGACATCTCTCAAAACCGACGGGCAAATAATGTTGAACTCCCGGTATATTTAATGGGCTACCTGTCATCCACGGTGCAAACATAGCCATTAGTGAATTTTGAAGAAGATAACTTTAATAGCCAAAAGTTCCTTTCTCTTTTTTTTTTTATTATTATTATTATTATTATTTATTTTTATATATATATATTTTTTATATTCATTTTAATTTTTTTTATTTTATCTTTTATATTTTTTTTTATTTTTTTAAAGTCAAATCAAATCGTATTACTCCTGCATGAACAGTCAAAACGTTAAGAACAGTGCCTAGCCCTCACGATAACATAAACCGCTTCGGCTCTCCTTGGCTAAACTCTCGATTATCACGAAGAATACCTGCAACCGAAAAACAAATGCCGCAGTTTAGCCGTCTATGAGATTTAAGAGATATGATTTCAAAATTTATATCAAAAACGTACTATTCAAATATGAAACATCAAAGTAGAATAAACCAATTCGGCCCTCCTTCTAGCGCCAATCTGTTGAGTGGTGTTTTAACCCGATTGTGAAAACACACTCTCCTGTAGGATCCGAGTCCTAAATCCTCTGCTTGCAAAGAAAAACGATTTCTCCAAGGTTCTTATTATGCTAATTATTGATTATCAAGGATGTCGTTTAAAATGAAATGCTAAGAACACCTTAGGGTTTGCAAGTGGATGTTAACAAGGGGCACTGTGGTTTATTTAATTCTGAAAGTGCAATGGACTCTAAAATGAATAAAATCTGTTTTAATCTTTAATTCTGATGGATTTTTAGTGATTTATTCAAACACAATAATTAAACTGCTGAAAATAAAATATGGGTTTGAAAAGCAAAGACAAAAGTAAACAAAAAATAACAATAAGAATAAATTACAATCGAAAGTTGTCATTAATCTGATGAAACCGAAGATACTGAGGCTTTCTACATGCAACCTAACCTAATGAACCTACACTTTCACACAATCCAAATAGGCTAGGTGCAGATCTCGAGGGTTTCTACTATAATTCCAGAAAATAGGCATTCGCATGAAGCAACCAAGAGATCTTGCATTAAACTTCACCTAGAAACCTAAGAAATCTGGAAAGGAAAGATAGACATTAAATCATGCATGCAGAAGTAACTCCTTCTTTCTCATCCAAAAGATGCCAACTCTCTGTATTTTGTATTAAAGAATATTTCGATTACATTCAAAAATGTTCCAGGTGTAAAAAATTCCAGAACAAAAAGAAGGAAATTGCCCAAGTACGGGCCCAGAATAGCACAAAGCTCTCGTCTCTGCAACTCCGTATTCGGCAATTTCCAACCCTTTCTTCAATTTGCAATTCGGTTTTATAGTACTGCTATGGCTCTTCGATTTCCTCCGTCGCTTCATTTCCTCTTCCTGTGGGTGACCCTTCAAATTCCTGCCTTTCCTTGCCTTGATCCCCGCTCAAATTTAAAATGCTCGAAATCCACCTCTGTATGTAACGCCTCTGCAAGTTTGACACCTGCACGCCACGTGTCACGCATTTTCTGCGCCCCCTGTAACGCTTTCCTGCGAAAGAACCCGACAAAACTGCAAGTCCGCCTGTTCACCTTCCCGATCGCGAAATCGCGACATGTCGCGAAATCGTGACATGTCGCGATATCGCTACTCGCTTTCCGCCGTACGCCTTCATCGGCTCCCCGTAGCGATGTCGCGACCGTTTTTCATTTGTCTACCTCCGGCAACTTCTCGTAGCGATATCGCTACCCTTTTAACATTTTGAGCCTTCTTCTTCGAATGGTAGCGATATCGCTACCACTTTCTAACTTTGAACCCTTTTCAAAATGTGGTAGCGATATCGCTACCACCTTGGCCTTGCAGCGTCCCTTTGAAATGTGGTAGCGATTCGCTACCACTTTCGTTTCAAGCCTTCTCCTTGTGACATGGTAGCGATTCGCTACCATTTTTGTTTCAAGCCCTCTCTCACTAAACTTGTAGCGCTATCGCTACCCTCTGACTTTGAAATTGGCCTTTATGAAATTTGTAGCGATATCGCTACCTTTCGACCTCGAGCTTCGAGTCTCTCTTTTGAAGTGGTAGCGATATCGCTACCACTTTTGGCTTTGTCTGATGAAATGGCAGCGAATCGCTACCATTTTGGCTTTCGGCCCTGTTTGATGAAATGGCAGCGATTCGCTACCACTTTTTCTTTAAGCCCTTCTCTTTTCGAAGTGGTAGCGATTCGCTACCACTTTTTCTTTAAGCCCTTATTTTTTCGAAGTGGTAGCGATTCGCTACCACCTTTGGCCTTAAGCCTTTCTCTGAAGTATGGTAGCGATTCGCTGCCACCCTTTGCCTCCATGGCACTTTCAAAATAATGTAGCGAAATCACTACCTTTCTGACTCTGTGGTGTTGTCACTGAATAATGTAGCGAAATCGCTACCGTTTTTCTCTCGGACCTCCTGGGCAACTTTGCGTCGCGAAATCACGACCATTATCACCTTTCGTACACCTCCTCAAAACACATCACGAAATCGCTACCGCTTCTCTACTTCTAGCCTGATTTTCATTTCCGTCGCGACATCGCTACCGCTTCATCTTCCGTACGCCTTGGCAAAACCTGTCGCGATATCTCGACCATTTTCTCCGTCTCCTTCGTTTCGCGATATCGCGACCATTTTCTCTTTCCGTACGCCTCCCCGAAACACGTCACGAAATCGTGACCATTTTTCTATTCCGCACGCCTTGGCAAAACCCGTCGCGATATCGCGACCATTTTCTCCGTCCGTACACCTTTCCAAAACACGTCGCGAAATCACGACACTTTTCATCACCCGTACGCTTCAGCAAAACACGTCGTGAAATCGCGACCATTCTCATCCTTTTCCAACGGCGTGTCGCGATTTCGCGACATCATTTATTTTCTTCTCAACAACATGTCGCGATTTCGCGACACCTTTTCTTTTCTCCTCAGTGACATGTCGCGATTTCGTGACAACTTTCAATTTTCTTTTCTCTCCTCTTTGGCAGCGATGGAGCTACATGTCGCGATTTCGCGACAACTTTCCTGTTTCCGGCAGCGATGGCGCAACCAGTCGCGATTTCGTGACATGTCGCGATTTCGCGACACCTTTCAACACTTAGGCATTTTTTCCTCTTTTCTTCAATTTTAGCATCTGGGTCACCGAGATTCTTCTCTGCAAGCCTGCAAAAAGGTGGGTCCCCAATTTTGGGGTGTGTTGTGGATCAACCACAACAGGAGCCTTGTTTGATTTAAGTAGGTTTATAAGACTCAAATAATCTCCTTCCATTACTGCTTTTTTAAAATCTAAAACTTACAGCAAAGGGACTCCAAGAAAGGTATCTCTAGTCTCTATAAAGAAATAAGATGGGATGGATAGGTGTTCTACAAATGCAGTAATAGCTCTACCATTATGGTCTCTAATGACATCCCTAGTCCTTGCTAAACTGGGGTTACCCTTAAACAATTCATCAAAATTAAGCTTCATCCAACTAGAAGAAGGAGGGTACCATCTATAGAAAAGTCTCATATTAGGGGCATGATCTTGAGGCATATCACAAAAAAATACAAGATCCCATTTAGGAGTAAGATCCACAGATAAAGACATTTATTTATATCTCCCTTATCCACATAAATTATTCTAATATTCTCCTTCACATTGCATATGGTTCTAAAAGCAGCCTGATAGGCTATTCATTTGATATTTTAAAAGTTTGAATGTTTATCCCTTTCCAAAGTCCCCATAAAAGGTGATGAAGGAGGAAATTCCATAAATATTTCAGCCTAGGGAAGAAAATGTAGAATCTCATTGGGAGAGAATCTCCATAATGGATTTAGGGAGAACCTAATTATTTTACAATATATTCAAAATCACCTCACAAGTATCTTTGAAAAAATAGTTGTTGTTGAATATGTGATCAGTTGACTCTCCATGTGATTTGCACAGATAGCACCTGTTAGTGATTGTCATTTTGTGTTTGAGGTTTTCAATAGAAATAATTTTATCATGGGCTACCAACCATACTAACCTTGGGAAGGGGATTGTGGATTCAAATCTTATTATTCTAGGTCAACCAAAAAAACTCTATCTCAGACAACAAATAGATCAAGTGGACTGAAAAGCAACCATCAGTTTCTCCTACCCAAATTATCCTGCCTACCCTACTCAAGAGAGGAGTAACTTTGCAATTAATAAGAGTAACTACTTCTCCCAAGCTTACTGCACCTCCATGCCATTAGATAGTAGGGAATTCAAGTCCTAGTTCTTGTGGCCATTGCTCGAGGATATAAAATATAAGACTTTGACACAACCCATGGATTTATACAATTGTTCAACAACATTAATGCTAGGGTCCCAGATAAGGGGATGATCTGCAATCCACATGTCCTACCAAAATTTAATTGACCTATTGTCCCCTAGAATCCATCTTCTACCTTGATGAAGAAGAGAACAGGACTTCACCAGACTTTGCTAGAAATGAGAGCCTGCACTTAGAAGTAGGTTAGAAAGGAAATCTTGGAAATGGTATTTATCTTCCAAGATTCTAGTCCAATTCACTTCACTATTAATATCTAGCTTCTAGGTTTTCTTAGCAACCATAGCCCTATTCACCCTATGAATATCCTTCAATCCTAGGCAACCTCTCCTCTTGATGCTACAGATATGATCCCAAGAAGCTAGGTGAAATTTACATTTTAATTTAAATCCAACCCAAATAAATGCCTTTTTATTTTATATGTTATTATTTAATAATTGAAAATATATTTTGAGAACTTTGGTAAAATGTTTTTGAATATTTTCATGATCATTTTTACCTTGTCACACTATATTTCAATAAGATAAATTAACCTCCTTATATTTTACAAGCCCTATTCTAGATCCTTCTCTTGCCTTGGAATGACTCCCTTATTATGGCCTTTAGCCCTAACAAGCCAACAATTGATATTGGTATTGTTGGTGTGGATCTATGTGCAAATGGTACCTCTAAAATGATCGGGAAAAGTTTATATTGGAAGTGGTTTACAAGGTAATCCCTTTGCTCCTAGTTTTGTTACCTCCTTTCCTAATTTTGATACTACATGTAAGTGGTTTGAGAATTATACCCGAGTTGGGTATTTTAGGGTTAGAATCCCATCATAAAGTTTTTGAAGGGTTGGGTGAGTTTCACCTAGATCCCCTATGAATTTCAACTAAAAATTGATCAAACCTTACCAAAGATTTATTTTTGTTTCACTTAACTAAATAAAAGCATGTCCAAGACATTTACCAATATGGTCCCTAATATGTCCATAACTCTCTTCTTGTCTTTTTCCTTACACTTGGATTTTTTTCATTTCTAAGGAATATGTCAAACGGGTCCCTATTTAAGTTGAGTTACCTAGAATTCCATTACCTTTATGGACGTATCTCAATTGAATTTAGTGTCACTTTGATGTCAGAGCATCCGGCAGCAGCAGAGCAATCCTGCATCAACCAAATTTTTCTAAGTGTTTCCAAAATTTGGTTCTGTTTCGAAGTACTTAGCAAAAAAAATGCAAAAGTTGGAGGGTCGCGAAATTGTGACATAAAAGCGGAGTACAGGCTCGCAGCCAAAAATGGTCACGATATCGCGATGCGTGATATCGCGACAGAAACACGAAACAAAGGCCGAGGGAAAAAGTGGTTGCGATATCGCGACGCACGATATCGCGACAAAAAATCAAAAGCAAGGATCAAAGGTGGAAAACATAAGACATGGACTCAGAGGTGAAAAGTCCAAGGCAAGGGGCTTGGAGGAGAAACGGTCGCGATGTCACAACGTCGTGATATCGCGACAAGAAACAGAGTAAAGGAGTCAGAGGTAAAACGGTCGCGATGTAGCGACGTCGCGATATCGCGACGTTGCGACGTCGCGATGTCATGACGTCGCGATGTCACGATATCACGATGTCATGATATCATGATAGGAAATAGAGCAGAGGAGTCAGAGGTGAAATAGTCATGACATCGCGACATCACGATATCGCGATGTCATGATATCACGAAAGGAAACTGAGTAGACGACTCGAAAGTGAAATGGTCGAGATGTCGCGATGTCATTATATCATGACAGGAATTTGAGCAAGGGACTCGAGGGTGAAATGGTCATGATGTCATGACGTCGCGATGTCGCGACATCGCGATATCATGATAGAAATTAGAAATAGAGGGCGCAGTGAAATTACATCGTGATATCGTGACATGTCGTGATATCGCGGCCAGAAGGAAACAGACGAGAAATAAACACGTGGCCCGGAAGAAAACAAATCAGAAATGGACACTTGGGTGGCCATGCGCATGGGAAAAGAGGCAACAGTCATAGGTGGACAGTCTAACAAAATAGCGGTTGCAGGTCAAGGACCTATTGAATGCGTGCTTTCATGGCGGATCAGGGAGTTGGCCAATTACGAAGGGAAAATTGAAGACTCGGCGGGGAAAGTCGATTTTTGTAGGTTTTGATTATTATTTTTCATGCAGGTGGGTCATTAATGATCTAGAGGGCTGAGACATCGATAAAAACTCAGAATTTTGTAATAGAGGGGTGGCGGATTAGATCAAAGGGGAGACAGAGTGCAGGGAAGAAGACCAAGCCGAGCTTGGTCATTGTAAAGCCTACGGGCTGTTTTATTTTTATGTATGTATTTATTTTTAGAAGATATTAATGAAAAGTCAAATTTGAGAAGGTGTAATCTCTTGTCCGCCATCAGTGGTATCAGAGCCGAAAGTTCCTGAGTGTGTAACAGATCACCGAACGTGAGGCAGTTACACCAGGATCTATGGGAAGGCTCGTGAGAAAGTGAGTAGAATGCCTCCGAGAAGAAACCCTGTTGGTGGGGGAGGCATGATGGCAGTAGTAGATTTTTGAGCTTTGCAGCGGCAAGTTCAGGCCCTGCAAGAAGAACTGCACAGAGGACACGAACCAAGAAGAGATGATGACAGTGAGGACGAAGTGGATGAAGAAGAAAATCAGTCTAAAGAAGAAGAAGAGGTTATGGATTTGGCACAAGACAGACTATACAAAGCCATATCCCAGATTGGGAAGAGGTCGAAGATGGAAGTTTCCACGTATTTCGGGAACCTGGATCCGGAGGAATTGATCGACTGGATCAATGATCTGGAAGAATACTTCGAGTATGAAGAAGTTGAAGATCCCGAGAGGGTCAGATTCGCTAAGACCAAACTGAAAGGTCATGCCAGCATATGGTGGAAGGGAGTACAGCTAGAACAGAACAGAAGAGGAAAAGAGAGAATAACAAAATGGGAACGGATGGTAGAAAAATTAAAAAGACAATTTATTTTGGCAAATTACGAGCTGGATCTGCTGAGAAAAATGTAGAGTTTGAGACAAATGAACAAAAATGTCCAAGAATACACCGAAGAGTTTTATAATATCTCCATCATAACTAGCCATTTAGAAGCAAGCAAGGAGAAAGTGGCCCGATATATCAATGGGTTGAGACCCAGTGTCCAGGAAGAGTTGAGCTTAGTTCGGGTGAGCACCATTGAATATGCTTACTAGTTTGCTCTGAAAGTTGAAGAAAAATTGAACAGAAGGTTTGAGAGCAAGCAAAAAGGAAGAGGGCATGGAGGAAATACTGGTGGAAGAAAATATGAAGGAAAAGAGGAGAAGAAAGAAGAGGTTAGCAGCAGTCGGGATCAGAAGGAAGATGAGGAACCCAAACCCCAAGTTCAGAACAATGGCTACCCAAGAGGAAGAGGTAGATCTAGACGTGGGTATGGAAGAGGAGTGTTTCAGGGAACCTATTTCCACTGCGGAGAAGAGGGACATCGGGCATATGAGTGTCCCCAGCACCCCGAGAGGGTGAACAAGAAACATGTGGGTCCAGCCAGAGCTACTGTAGCAAAGGAAGATGCTGAGTCTGAACATTCTGAAGAAGCTGAGAGAGGAGAAGCAATGATCATGAGGAGAACCATGCTGATTGAGGAAGACAAACCAGATCAGAGGAGAAGCCTATTCCGCACACGATGCAAAAGTGCAGGCAAAGTCTGTAATGTTATTATAGACAATGGGAGTATAGATAACTTAGTCTCCGAGGAGATGGTTGCTAAGTTATAGCTGGAGAGGAGGAGACACCCGCATCCATACCGAATTGCGTGGTTGCGGAAGGACCACAGAGCATGGGTCCGTTAACAGTGCTTAGTCACGTTCAATATTGGGAGATACCAGGATGAAGTCCTGTGTGATGTTTTTCCCATGGATGCTTGCCATTTGCTGTTAGGAAGGCCATGGCAGTTTGATCGAAGTGCAGTGCATGATGGTCGTGCAAATACGTACTCCTTGATGAAAGATGGAGTGCACCACAAATTAAAGCCAATACAGGCAATGGACGAGAAGGTGTGTAGCAGTGCCAGAATTTTTCTGGTAGAAGGCAAAAAATATTTTTGCCAGGAGACGGGGTTTAAGTGGGCTGCAAAGGTAGGTGCATGTTTGGAGCTAATACAAGAGACGCAGACCAAATAGCATAGAAGTGAAGGTCACTTCTCCATTTACCCTGGGTGTCTGATGTCGGAGCATCCGACGACAGTAGCAGAGCAATCCTGCATCAACCAAATTTTTCTAAGTGTTTCCAAAATTTGGTTCTATTTCGAAGTACTTAGCAAAAAAAATGCAAAAGTTGGAGGGTCGCGAAATCGTGACATAAAAGTGGAGTACAGTCTCATAGCAAAAAATGGTCACGATATCGTGACGTGCGATATCACAACAAAAATGCGAAACGAAGGCCGAGGGCAAAAGTGGTCGCGATATCATGACGCGCGATATCGCAACGCGCGATATCGCAACACGCGATATCGTGACAAAAAATCAAAAGCAAGGATCAAAGGCAAAAAACATAAGACATGGACTTAGAGGTGAAAATTCCAAGGCAAGGGGCTCGGAGGAGAAACGGTCGCGATGTCATGACGTCACGATATTGCGACGTCACGATATCGCGACAAGAAATAGAGTAAAGGAGTCAGAGGTAAAACGATCGTGATGTCGTGATGTCACGATATCTTGATGTCACGATATCATGACAGGAAACAAAGTAGAGGAGTCAGAGGTGAAATGGTTGTGACGTTGCGACGTCATGATATCGTGACATCGTAATATCGTGACAGGAAACTGAGCAGAGGACTCGAAGGTGAAACGATTGCGATGTCATGACGTCGCGATATCGCGACGTCACAATATCATGACAGGAATTTGAGCAAGGGACTCAGGGGCAAAATGGTTGCGATGTCACGACATCGTGATATCATGACAGAAATCAGAAACGGAGGGCGCAGTGAAATTACGTCACGATATCGCGACATGTCGCAATATCACGGCCAAAAGGAAATAGACGAGAAATAAACATGTGGCCTAGAAGAAAACAAATCAGAAATGGACACATGGGTGACCATGCGCACGGGAAAAGAGGCAACAGTCACAGGTGGACAGTCTGACAAAACAGTGGTTGCAGGTCAAGGACCTATTGAATGCATGCTTTCATGGCGGATCAGGGAGTTGGCCAATTACGGAGGGAAAATTGAAGACTCGGCGGGAAAGCCAATTTTTGCAGGTTTTGATTATTATTTTTTGTGCAGGTGGGTCATTAATGATCTAGAGGGCCGAGACCTCGATAAAAACTCAGAATTTTGTAATAGATGAGTGGCGGATTAGAGCAAAGGGGAGACAGAGTGTAGAGGAGAAGACCAAGCCGAGCTTGGTCATTGTAAAGCCTGCAGGCTATTTTTTTTTTATGTATGTATTTATTTTCAGAAGATATTAATGAAAAGTCGAATTTGAGAAGGTGTAATCTCTTGTCTGCCATCACACTTGGTAATGTTTTTTATGTCAAGATAAAATAATATTTTGTGCCTCACCCAAAAAAATGAGTTTGTGTTGAGATAGATCTCTCTAAGGATCTCAAGGATACTATTGATATCTAAATTGATCCCCATTGTATATATAATAGGTTTTTATATCTAAATTTTCTTAATATGTGCTTTAGATGTCAATCCTCTAAGCACAAAAATAAGGACTTTTCTCTAGACATCTAAAGAGCTAAACTGGATCCAAATCCTGACAACATAACCACTCGTTAGTCTATTGATTAAGGATGGATAACTATGAGAAACTAGAGGAATAACCATAATAATGATTCCAAAGAATCTACACTTTCTAGGGCTTAGAACCAAGTTCTTAGTCAAGCTCCTAAGAAATATAATAAAAGGAAAGGAAATTTCTCAGTCATCCTTTTTTGTAAATAAGCTCAAAGAGGAAGCTTGACCTCATTATATAAAAATTCCCCAAGCTGCTAGTGTAATCTTTATCCAAGCAAACACTAGATAGGTTATCCTCTATCATCTCTTGCAATAAATACTAGGTGCTTCCATATCCCAAGCTGCAAAGAGGATGCTAATAAGTTTTTGTCAAACAAATGCCTATATTTCACACCAACTATGTAGTTGGGAAGTTATAGGCCTAAAAAAAAGTCTATGTAGACATAGAACAACTATGGAGTTCTAGCTAAAGTTGATAGTGAGCATATATTGCTCGATCAACTTCTTCCATAAATTTTCTATCATAGAATGTTAGGGTTTTTATGAAATCCAAAAGGAAGTATAACATGCAAAAAATTCAACATCTTTATCCCAATATCGATATTCTTTGTTTATAAGAATTAAAGACCTCAATTTTTTTATTCTATGTATTTTGTCATGCCATAAGGCTACCAATTTTTTCTTTCATAGCAATCATTATCTAAGATGTGATAAAGTTGCCACCCTTATCTCTACTAGGTGGAAATGACATTTAATTGACCATAAATGTGACCCCATTTATCGAGCCTTATGCTACTTTTTAACAATAATAATCATTTATTTAGGATTAGTAATGCTTGTGTTTCTAATGATTCTATTGAATGATATCACCTCTAATATTGAATTACAGATGGACTATCTACTACACCTTAGGTAATATGTGGATATTTTAATATTGAATGTGCATCATTCAAATGCAACAACCTCCCAATGCATTGTATAGTTGACAAAAGGGTTGCATGGTACTACATGCATAATAAGTTGGTTTTTTTGACCTCAATATTGTTCATAATAATTCTAATTATTCTTATACATATGGAATAACATGCAATATGGTATAGAAATAATTCTCAAATGGATTGACAAAGCCATGCTAACAATTCTAGGTATAGGTGAACAAGGTAGTATTAAAGGTTACTCATTTATAGACTCTTGTAGACCATTATGTTAATACCCCATTCATAGTGGCTTGCATCATGTCAACCTCTTTTCAATGCAAGAACCATTCCCACACTTACCACACTCAATATTCATAAGCTCCCTGTAGGAGTCCTCAATAGAATTGAGGAATGGAATTGCTTTCTAGCTCATCCCTCTACCTTATGACTAGGGATCCTAGAAGAAGGATGTAGAAGAAAACTAGGCAAATGAACCAATTGTAAAATGTTCCAACTTAGACTAGGATTCTCCATTGAATACTTAAGATCAATATTTTGGTTCCATAGCTCTTGTTGCATAAATAACTTGTGGTTGATCTACTATGTCTAATTTTATTTAATATTTTTGGTTTAATGGCTTTGCCTAACATAGACTTTGGGGTGTGATTTTCTATCCATCCACTTTTTTTTTAATTAGTGTACTATATTTATTTTCCTAAATAATATAATTATTACTATTTTTCATAAAAACGATTTATGAAAATTTAAAATTTAAAATTTATATATACTCACTTTTATTATTTAATTACATATGATTATATATATATATATATATATATATATATATATATATTTGGTAGATAAGATACTATAGCATTAATACTGGGTTTTACAGGTTGACCCAAAACCTTTTACAAAAGTCAGCCCAGGGTTGTTGATGAACAAATATATATATATATATATATATATATATATATATATATATATATATATATATATATATATATATATATATATATATATATTCATTTGATTTAATTATAATTTCTATTTGATAAAAATACAATTATATCTTTTAGTTTTCTCTAAAGTAACTATATTTTAATTAAATAGACTTCAAACTATTGATTTTAGATTTTGAAAATAAATGGATTACCTAAGACCAAATGCATATTAATTTTATATTTTTACACATTACCACATAAATAAGAGTTTCATTATGTTGAAAAAAAATAGTGAGCTTCTAAAATATTTTTTCATTAAAAACAAACAAATAAAATCAACTTTATAAATATATGTTTTCTATATACTAATACATTTATCTAATATATTTTATTAAAAGTGAATGAAAAATATTTTTGCATTTAAAAAATAAATTAAAGGTCATGTAACAATTGGTTTAATGATAAATGCAAACTAACGTGAAAAATATAAATGATAAGACTATATATTTTTTATTAGGGTAAAAAGAAGCAGGTTTTGAAAGGGCTTCAATCCTTTCTTATAATACCACTCCTCTACATTAAATCATACAATGAGGAATTATAGAAAAATAAAAATGAACTAAGATATAAATAATCTACAATTACAATAACATGTTAAATTATTAAAATACATAACAATGTAGGAAGCAAGTGCGAGTGTATCCATAAGTGAGTGTGCGTAACAGTCTAGAGTGAGTGCAGGCATAGCCAAGAGTGAGTGCAAGTGTAGCCGAGAGAGTGCAATCAAAAGCAAGTGTGAATGTGAGCCAAGAGTGAGTGCAATAAAAAGTTAGTGTGAGCTAAGAGTGAGTGTGATTTCAACCAAAAGAGAGTGTGAATGCAGCCAAAAGTGAGTGCAAGTGTAGCCAAAAGTGAGTGTGAGTGTAGCAAAAAGCAATTTCAAGTGCAACTAAAAGTGAGAGTGAGTGCAACTAAAAGTTATTATGAGTGCAGTGAAAGTGAGTGCAAGCACATGAGCCAGGAGTGAGGATGAAGTGTCAGCAAAGAAGCAAAAAGTAGAAAGCAAAGTGTGATCAAGAAACAAGTTTCACTTATTATTATATAAAATTTAAAGGATTTATTTGAATAATATCTAGGTAACATGGAAAGAAATTCATTTATGAAATTTCTTACTAAAAGTGTGAATGGCCATGTTGGAAGTATGGATGCCCTAACTAGCATTAAGAGGATGAGAGAATCTATGTAAAACCCAATATAGGTAGCAAATTCTACACAAAAGTGATTACCCAGGAAGAGATAATTAAGCATGTTATAATGTTTCTTAAAACCTGAGGGTTAATATGTAAGTTTCATGGATATTGTATAGGTTTTTCTAAGATTCAAAATTGGATCAAGTGGAAGTGGGGTTTGAATTCAAATTACTCCATGACATTTCTTCCAAAAGGATTTTTTCTCATTATTTTCAACAGTTTAGAAATAAGAGATAAAATAATGGATGGAAGCTTGTGATTTAGGGGTAAAGATGCATTATATTTAAGACCTTGGAGTGAAAATAAATTTGTGGACACAAAATATATTAAAATAATTCTCATATGGATTAGGCTTTTTGGACTTCCTTATCAACTCATCAATAATAAGGTTTTGAAGAACATTTGTAATACTCTAGGTGAATTCATACAGGAGGGACCAACTACTAAGGAGATAAGGCATGTTGTATACACTCGAATATGTGTTTCCATAGATATTTCTAAACCTTTACTACAATCTATTAGGATTAAATATAATTCAAGAGAATGGGATCAACAAATGGATTATAAAAACATTGTATTCCAATGTCGCAAATGACATGAAATTGGTATTGGAAATAGAGTCTATTCTATAACTTGAGATATGTAAATGTATCCTCCAAGATACATATATAGATTACTTTCTATGTAATTTATCTAGTTACTTCATGCAATGTAATAAATGCACAAATGTCAATGTGCAAGTTGTACATGTGCAATTTATCCCTTGCACAACTAGATAGATTGTTGGACAAGTAACATATTTTACCTATATAAGTATGGCCTCTTAGATAGATAGTTAGAGAGTCGGGAGACATTGTTAGATAGCATTGCTTAGTGGATAGTGTATTTTTGTATGACTCAACATTCATTGGTAATGGATACAATGTAGATTAGTAGCTTTTTTAATGGAGTGCTCATTTCCTCCATAGCTACATTGTAATATTTATATGATTTATACAAAATACTTCAGTCATCTATCATATTTAATTTCTTTCATATTACTATGCATATTGTGATTGTTATCTCCCAAGTCTCATTCATAAAAATCTAACATTGGTATCATATCCATAGTAGATCTAGTATATGTAGGTCAATAGGGAAACCACCATTATCGGTTACCCTAAGAGTTTTGTCAAACTGATGCACCACTGGACCAACCACTATCAAAATATCTCAGAAGAATCTAGGTGGTAGATTTTGGGAGAGTCACAAATATAGGACTGAAAGGAATCTCAATTTCATAAAATAATGAGATAATTTTTTTCTAGAGTCTTTTCAACATAGTTGTTATGAAAACTTGTGAAGACTAGGACTCGAAACTCAATCCACTATATTGATAGATCATCTAGTGAATATCATCTAGGTTATATGGAATTTACTAACTAGTGCCTAATTTTTCTTTTGTTGTAGGAAATTAGACAATTGGGATTCATCATACGATAGAAAACTAGGAGACTTCAACTTCATTGTATAAAGGTTAGAGTACCCTCATAGTGTAGAGGTTAGTTCATTGAGAAAGAGAAGAATACTATAGAATAAGACTTCTAATGAAGTATCATGGTGAAGATAGGAGACTAAATATCTCCACTCCTAGATTTCAGAACTCCACATTTGAAGAACAAGCCATAGGAGCCTTGATATAGAAATGCCATAGAACCCTTGAAGAAGAAGCCCCAAAATTCTTAATGCTAAAAATGCCATAGAAGCCTTGATACTAAAAAGGTCACAGAAGCCTTAATACTAAAAAATCCATAGAATCCTTGATACTAAAAATGTCATAGAATCCTTAGTACTGAAAAAGGCCATAGGAGCCTCAATAGTGAAATATACCACAAAAGCCTTGATCCTAAAGAAGAATTTGAGAAGAATATCGGATTCAGAATTATACTATATATTTCAGCACTAATATATATATTGCAAAAAAAAAATATTTAGTGAGTTGGGATACTTCCTACGAGAAAGTTAGGAAGAGTATCTTCTTCAGAATCAGCTCATCCTTGAAACAAAAATGAAGATATTAGGATAATATATCATTGAAGAACTTCTAATATTGGAATAAGAAGAAGAAGGACTAGGAGAGTCCTACTTGACTCCAGGAGTATAAGAATCAGAATATCTTACCACCAAAACTTCCAAGAGTATAAGGTTAAATAAAATACATCAAGGAAGACCATCAAAAGCTTCCATATCAAAGACCTTGTGAAGGTCTCATCGAGCATCCATAAAAGGCTAAGATAGCCTTGCTAAAAATCAAGAGAGTTTTTTGAAAACTCATTGGAGAACTCAACTATCAAGGTCAAGTCCATGACAGTGAAGAACTTGGGACAATTATCGCCATCTGACAACAAGCCCAAGAGGAGAATTTGACAAGGAGTTCAAAATGTGTAAAGAGGAGAATTTGGTAAGGAGTGCAAAATTTATGAATAAGAATTTGGAAAGGAGTACCAAATATAAGAAGAATAATTTGGTAAAGAGTGCCAAATCCTAGAAGAGTATCCTTCTTGAAGTCAAAATTTGATAAGAAGACTTGAAGATAGAAGAAGCTCACCAAATATTGGAGATTTGAATATTGCCTCTCACAGAAATAAGGCACTACTTTAGAGATATAGACTTCTCCAAATCTATAGAAAAAGGAGGATAACACAATAGGATAACAAGCCACCAAATCCTAGGCTCATGAAAGAAAGTTCGAGACCATCATTTGGTGAAGAAAGAGTTATTCAGGAAATCCTACTTGAAGCAGCAACTTGGTGTTTTTAGAAATGAAGGTCTACATCCTCTACAAAGGTGGGAGAATAGCTACAAAAAAATGTATGTAACTTATGGTGCAAGAATATTAATTAATTGGATTACTTATCAGATTTATTAGAGCACCTAAATTTGGATTAAAGTTGCAAAAAGAAAATTGGATTATAGTCTTCTAAAGTGCAAAAGAAAACATATTATTTTTAAATATTATTTGCAAATTTATTAGGATTTGATTATATTTCAGATTAGCTTCTATCAACTACCTATTTACTACTTTTGAAAAAAAAAATACTAAGTCCTACAATGTTGATTGTAGTGAAATTGTAGAATAACTCTTAAAGATTAATTTTAGGTTATTCTTGATTAATTGCAAAAAATTATTAGTGTATGAATTTTAGAGTTGATTGGAGTGATAAGGTGTAACATTAGTTAATTAAAATTAGAGAACTTGTTCTATTATACCACTCTCAAAAAGAAAATTAGTTTTGTGTTTCTTGCAAGGCACAAAATCTAATTTGTATCAAGTATCTAAAGACACTATTGAAGCACACAAATCTACAAATTGTAGTGGACAATAGAAGCCACCAAAAGGGTTAGAATCCTCTAGAATTTGGAGAAGAACTTAACTAACTAAAAACAAAAATAGAAGCTTATGAAAGTGAGACTTGGTGAGTCTCAAAATCAAAAAGCATTACAAAGTTGAATGCAAGGAAAGAAAGTGCAGAAAATTGCATCAATTAAAAAGCTTCTATATATTGTTATTGAAGCTTGGATTTATTATCAAAAGTGTCCATGCAAAAAGGGAAAGGTGTGTCTATTGTTTAAAGACAACCTCAAACCCTTGTATTGCAGGAAAAATCTGCCATAAAATCATAATTTCAGATCTAGAAATAGAGTGCAATAGAATGTATATTAAAAATATTTATTAGACAACATATAATACATTATATGCACTCCTCTAATCTCGTTTATGACAGCAAAACAACATATTTGGAAGTGCTACAAAAGGGTACATTTACTATTGATAAAATAAACCAATGAAGGTTGAAAATAAGCACTCTTATTCCTGAGATAGGAGTCACTCAAAGGCTCATATTGGATGTATGTACCTACAGAATCAAAGCTCATTTTATATCAATCAAGAGCTACATTTACATAGACAAGCGAGTGTATATCTATTTCTAAAAGATGTTAGTAATCTACAAGGGATTCAACATGATTGGAGGCATAAAAGGTAGAGGAAAATGTGTTACATTCATAGTCTCTAACTTGGATAATACCATCCACCGAAGGAAGCTCCAAATCATATTTCAAGCTCCATAGCACATCGTCTATCCACCTACAAGAAAATAGCTTGCTTGATGTCCAAGCTACGTAGCCAAGAAAAAGGATTTAGGAGTTATAATCTCCATATTTGAAGACATTACAAGAATAGAATCCATGCATAAATAACACTTGACATTGAAGAACACAAGCTTATACCAAGAGGGGGGATTAACAATATAAGATGAAAAATTTCCTTTCAAACCAATAAATGCAATAATGTGAATGCAATAATAAATCAATGCACAATTTCCATATACATAAGACATAATGCTTTTACATGGAAACACCCTTTCGAGATAAAACCATAATAAAATATTACTTATATTTTCTTCAATAAATTTTATGGGCACCAACCCATAGGAGACACCAATCCCTTATAAAATTTCATGGGAACCAACCCACAGGAGACACCAATCCTCTATACAAGTTTATGGGCACCAACCCACAGGAGACACCAATCCTCTATACAATTTCATGGGAACCAACCCATAGGAGGCATGTGCCCTTTTTGAAAGGGTTAACATTGCCCTTTGATGATATCCAAGACCAAAGGCTTGGTGAAGGTAAAACCCCCCTTGTATGTTTTTATGGTTGATTATTTGCCTTGTCATAGCTTACCATATGTCGAACTAGAAGATTTATGGATTGTGTGGTAAGGTTGTTTTAAGCACCATTTTTGTTTAGTTTTGGGATTTAATAATCCCACATGGAGAGTGTAGAAGGCACAATGTGCCTTATAGGGAAAAACCCTCCTCTTAAGTAGTGTGACCACTAGTGGTGGTCATGCCAGCCTTCAGGTTAGCCATAGTGGTTTTAGTTATTAAGCACTAGTGATGACACCTATGGTGGTATCTCTATATGTGGGTCTATTTTTTGGCCCCTGGTTTCCTTTTCACGTGTGCCTATGTTTCAATCTTGGTTCTTGAACCACCTATTGATTGGATTGTTTGACCTGCTTTGATTGCTTTTTGACTATTCTAACCCTCCTTTTGCTGTTATATGACCTTTTAATTAATTAGGGATATCAAACAAAAGGTAAATTTTTCTTATAATAAAATATAGGATTTTGGTTATAAAAAAAGGTAGACTTTTGTGTTAAAAAATGATAGAATTTTACATTAAACAAAGATAGGATTTTGTTATAAAAGATAGACTTCTATATTAAACAAAGATAGACTTTTCTATTAAACAAAGATAGACATTTGTGTTTAAAAAAGATATGATTTTTGTTATAAAATATAGACTTTTGTTATAAAGAAACATAGGCCTTTTGTTGTTTAAATAAATGGATTTTTTTAAGTATTCAATTGATTATGCGTATGGGACCTTAGTTGATTCAAGAAACGGATGTTTGTAAGTATTTAATTGATTAAGGGTATGGGAGCATAGTTAATTAAATAAATGGATGTTTGTAAGTTTTTAATTTATTAAGGCTATTGGACCTTATTTTAATAATGAAATGGATGTTTGTAAGCATTTAATTAATTAAATGTATGGGACCTTAGTTGATTAAAGAAGTGGATTTTTGTAAGTATTTAATTAATTAAAGGTATGGGACCTTAGTTGGTTAAAGAAATGGACTGTTTGTAAGAAATTAATTGATTAAGGGTATGGAAACTTAATGGATTAAGGAAATGACTTTGTATTATGAAAAGCATGAGACTTTGATTGCTAAAAAGGAATGTGTAAATTATTCATATGTTGACTAAATGATTCATGAATGGATGCATTGAATAGTTTATATAGTTGCAATTTGGTAACCAAATTATAAATGCACTTGTTTCATAAGTTATTTAGTAGATGCATTTATATGCATGCTTCATAATATTCATGAGTTGTCCTGATACCTTACCACCATCAATTGAGTTATTGAAAGACAAGGAGAACCAAGGGAGACACTTAGATTGAAAGTATTAACCTTGAAATTGGTTGTAATGATAAATTTATTTATTAAATTTGACTCTAGATAAGTAATATCCTAGATGTATTATGATGTAATAGGTTACTCTTTTAGGTATGGAATTTTTACCATAGTTGGGTTATGTAATGATTTAATAAATTAATGAAGGGTGTATCTCTAACTTATTGTTTATGAAGAACCATTATTGTTGTAGTTTCGTAGATATTCCTTTATTTAAGTGCTTTAGTTAAATTATGATGTCTTATTTGAGTATATTTGTTAGTATTTTTTTAGATACTACCCATGCTTAAACTAAGTAGATATACTCAATCTTATCCTTCTAAATAAAGAAGGGTTATAAGGTCTTATATTTTAACATAGTTACATGGTTGTTTGTTATCAAAAAATGATTATTAATTATGTGATAGAGGTAGAGTAAAAGGAACCTAATATATTATGGGATCTATTAGGACAAAACTTACAATAACCCTAATTTTAAAAGATATCTTCTAATGAAGCTAAATCAGATAGACTTGCAAAACAAAACAACTTGGAACGAACTTGGATATCTATGAAAGGAATAAGTTAGCTCATCATGGAGATGAGATTGATAACTTATTTTCAATACACGTAGTATATCTATATAGATGGACTTGTGTATGGTATAGATGTGGGCATATTCCTTTAACTGATTGAAGGAGATAAGCTAGCTTGTCATAGAGATGAGATTGATAACTTATGTGCAATATGTGTAGTATACCTACATAGAAAGACTTGTGTATGGTATAGATATGGGCATATCCTTTAAATAGGTTAAGTAAGGAGAATGTTAGTCAACTTAAAACTTTAGATTAATTTAGTTATCTTCATAGTAATGCATATGCTAGTTATGGATATGTAAATCCCTCTCAAGTATATAAAATTGTCTTATATTAGTTAGATTTTTGGATCGTTACTCTAAGGACTATATATAATGGGATGTAACTCTTCACCTTTCACCTTCCCATGAATCTTCACATTCCTATTCGATAGACTCATGTATACATGGACAACATGCACATTTATATCATTGCACATTCTAACAATAGTTGTGCATTTATTACATTGCATAAAGTAAATAATCAAACCCTAATCTAAGACACACTCCTAATATAAAGATGTACCCAATATGGTACATTAGCATGTACCAAATAATATAATATATTCCAACACCCCACTTGTATTACATTATTTGGTTATTGAAGACTTTAGTCTTCAATATTGATCTTTGTATTTCAACTCACTTTACATCGTATTCCTCCTTGATCAAGTTCTTTCTTCTTTTGTTTATATTCACCATTGATGTTTGTATATATTCTTTTAGGATGTATCAGTTTGTCATTACATTCTTACAAAGGCATTTTCTCTTTGCCTTTTTCCTTCATATTACAAGTCTTCTTTAGCACAAAAGTTTCTGAGTATTCACTTATAGCATCATGGTAAGATTTTAAATTAGATGTACTTGAAGCATCAATATTACATGAAGAATGAAATACTTTTTCTAAAATGATTCATCCACTTTTTATTTCTTCTTGAGATATCTAATCATCTCCTCATGTTTCAATTTCTTCTCTTTGAAATGTTTAAGTGTAAGTAATGTAATATATATTATACTAGTAGCATTCAAAAGAATCATAAAACTATCTTTAGTATTATCAATTGCTTCATACATTCTAGCATGCAGATAGTATTCTAATATTTCAAAATATTCTTATAAATATTCCTTATAGATTGAACTTGAAACTAAGTGTACTTTCCATTAGACTTTTCAATAATTTTTTTGATTCCATATTTTATAACTTTTACTCTTTCTTTTCTAATTTAATTTTCCATTTCATTATTCAATGAACTCTTTGGAGTAGACATCATTTTTTCTCCTTAGTAGTAGATATTAAAAATATTTTTTGATAGAATCTTTTGACTTTCAAAAATGTTGAGGTTGACTACCTTATGACTCCCTAGTTTTAAGTATATGATCAAATTTGATAATATCTTTTCAATTTTTAAATTTTATAGAATACCTTATATCTACATAGTGTTTTAATATGGCTTTGATATGATACTTAGCTTTCTAAGTTTTTCTTTTGAGTTGAAGTTCTTTTTACTCCCTATTTATGAATGGAAAGAGAGATAATTTTGATGCAATTTCAATTTTGATAATAAAAAAATTTATTTTCAAGAACTATAGATTGGATTCCTTAAGTCTCATTAATTTGAGTATGAGACTAATACCAATATAATTTTCCAACATTTAAACAACTCTATGTTGTGTTTCTTATAGCTTTCAATTTTCAATAATGTAGTTTTTAAATTTCAAGAACTTAAATTGGTGTTGAATTCCTTATAACTCCCTAATTGGAAATTTAGAAAATAATGTATTTGCAAATTTAATATTTCTATGTAGAAATAATTATTCCTCCAAGTTAAATTATTTGCAAATATTTATATGCAATATAATTTTCAAAATATTTCAAAAATATTCTTACTTAAAATATCTTCTAAGGCATTCAATAATTATTCTAAGGTTGCAATTCATCACCTTATTTCTCCTATTATTCAAATAACCTTAAGTATAATTGAGTAAATAATATTAATCTCAATAATATGTTCTATACCCCATTTAATCCTTCCAAAGGTTATAAATTAAATTAGATATTTCATACCTCCTTTTATATGGTGTGCTAAACTTGACATGATTCTGCAACCTACACTCTTAAGCGATATTCCTTCTCTAAAAAAATTTTAATGCTCCTTTTGGACACTCATTAAACTCAATTTTCAAAATTTTTAACTCTTTACTATATTTTTTCTTCTCTTCATGCAGTTCTTATGCAATATTCTTACATGCCTCCCTTAATTTATGTCAAGTGGCACTCGAACCCATGCCTTTATTGCATGTAAGAATATTTCACTAATCATGGTGGTTGGCACTTCTTTTTTAGGTTACAATTGTCTCTAACACCCTTCAAATTATTTACCATATGTAACACTTGGTAATGGATGTTAGAAACTCCTTCCTCCTTGGTAATGTTTAAAATTCCAACAATACTAGACTTGTTTATCTCCTCTACAGTGATGGTTTGGCTTTCTTGGTGCTCAAACTATGTTTTAGTTCTCTTCATGGTTATTGGCACTCCATTTTAGACTTACAAAGTGGAAAACAATACCTTTTACTTTCACCTTACATGTTTTGATTTTCCAACGGTATTTTTTATTGTTTAATGTTCAGGAATGAATGGAATGTATTATTTTCAATATGTTATGCTTGCTCGGGTGTTTCAATCAACAAGTGGCATCCTCAAATCATCCATTTATGTAGTGATTTATCTCTAGGTTCTCACCTTTCCCTAATTCCTACTTTTAAATTTTTTTTACTTGCCAACGCTTGCTCTTTGATTTATATTCATATGTTATATATTCGTATACCATAGCATATGGTCTTGAGTGATACTCTTGGTGGTGATAAAGCTATTGTATTACTCCTCAATTTAGGTGTGTAACCTTGGTGGCTCAACCTTAATAATTTTTTCACCTCTTACTTTGATGTTTGATGACTTCCATGATAGCTCCTCCTCTACACTCAATGATTGGATCTTGGTGGCTTCTTCAATATGGTGGTGGAGTTCTTCAATATGGTGGTGGCTCCACTACTTCCTTGGTGGTTCTACCACTCCTTTGGTGATTACTCTTCATCAAAATATTTGCAATATTTGATGCCTTATTTGGTGTTTTAAACACCACAAGTATGCCTTGCCATTTTTCACTATTGAATCTCTTTCTTTTACTCAATAGAACTTAGAAAAATCTGCACTTCAATTATAAAAACAACATATGCTACTTCTACTTATTACTTCTTTTCAAGAATGTTTTAACTTCAACATTTTGTTTTATTTTTTTTGTATATTTCAAGATAATAATGATGTCTCCTTCCTTGGCTTGGATATACTTAACTTAAACTAGCTTTTGCTCCTTAAAAGACTCTAATATGGTGCTTTAAAAAACCTTATAATGAACTAGTTTTAATACTTAAATAATGAACTTTCATAGCACCACTTATACACATATTTTTACCTCCTTTTGTAGCTAGTCTTATTGGTGATTTGGTTCACCTATTTTCTGCCTCGAATTTGTAAAATTTGCAGCTCTCTTTTCTACTCAATTGCTGCCTCAAACTTATCAATATTACAGCTTTAATTACCTTTTATTTGTTGACCTAAACTTGCCAATATTGTAGCTCTATAAATTCTCCAATTTTCTGTCCAATACTACTTTCCAAAAGGATTTAAATGTCTGAATTATTTTCCTTTAATTTTTTTTCCAGAAATCCTTTAATTTGCAGCTTTCAATGTTGTTCAAGAATAAACTTCTATACTATCCAAATGTCTTTATAATTTGTAGTAGTTATTCTTCTTTAAATGCTTCCAAATTCCCTTCGATTTTATGTCCAAATCTCTCTCAAATCTACCCCTATATTCTCCAAAATACAACTTTATTTTCTCCTTATAAATATCTTAATTTGCTGCTCCAAATTTTCTTCTCCTTTATCTTGTTGTTCAAAACAACATTCAATTCCTCCAAATTGCTTCCTTATTTTTTTATCAATTCCTCCTTTAATTTGTTATTCAAAGGTACTTAAAAATCTGCCCAATTCTTCTTCAATTTGCAGAACTATGTCACCTTCAACTTTTTGGCTTGTGACTCTTCAACTTGTGTTGTAGAAATATCAATATTCTCCTTCACAAATCAGCCTTAAAATCCTTTATGGTTGTCTTTCAAATTCTCAAATCTATTTGTCTCGTTTAGCTTCTTTCTCCTCCAATATTCTTATAAAATTTTGACTTCAAATTAGACCTATTTTTTTGCCTCCTCATCAATAATTTGAATTTCTTGAGATCTTCAAAAATCCTTTCCAAAATCTGTGAAACTTCTTTCCAAATCCTTCTTCCTTTTGGGCTTGTTTTCGGATGGTGATAATTGTCCCAAATTCTTCTTTTTAGGAGCTTCTCATTTATTGCAATCTCGATATTTCTTCAAATCTTCTCGAATGGATACTTCTTCAATTTTTTCAATAAGGATTTTTTAGCCTTCTTCTTCTATCTCCTTCCAATTTTTCTTGAGACCTCTTCTCTTGGGTCTTCAAATTTTATAGCTTCTCAAATATTCAATAGTACTTAGTCTTTCTCTATCTTCAATCTTCTATATTCTATCTTCCAAATCTGAAATTTCTTCAATGAGATCTCTTCTCTTGGATATTTTCTTTCTCCGATATTCAATAGGGCTTCTCTTGGCCTCTTTCTCTCTTCTCAATATTTAATAGAATTTATTTCTTCTTTCTTCAATCTAGAGTCTTCAATATTTAAGTTTCTATGGGGATATATTTTTTTTATCTCATCATTTTTCAATATTATTTTTTTCTACAACTAGAAACTAATCTCCTAAAATAAACTTAGATAGAAACAAGCAAATGTATGTAAATATCTAGATCTCTAAAAATCAATAAAATTCACTAGTTATCCTTCAATCTAGTGGAAAGAGATATATGTTGAGTCCTAGTCTTCATGAGTTTTCCTACAACCCTATGGAAATACTCTAGCCAAAATGCAATTTTAAAAATTAAAAAATGAGATCTCCTTATCTTCTCTCAATCTCTCGTTTGGATCTCTCTATCTCCTATCAATATCCCTTGTGGCTCTAATACCCCTGTTAGATTTTAATGTTATATATTTAATGTAAAAACTACCACAAGATCTAAAATGAGTATGCAATATTAAATATATAATAATGGCAATATAAAAATCAAGTAAAACTCATAATAAACTTCTATAATAACTCAAAAAACTACCATTAGTGAGAGCTCATGAAAATAGGATCTTCATACAAAATATGGAGATCTCAAATGCTCCATGCTCTACATTGTAACTACCTTGTGTTACTCTAATGTACTACACTCCTTTCTCTATATCCTTATATCTAAGGCTTATATATAATGGGATGTAACTCTTGGCCTTTCATATTCCCATGAATCTTCATATTCCTATTCTATATACTCATGTACACATGGATAACATGCACATTTACATCATTTTACTTCTAACATTAGTTGTGCATTTATTACATTATATAAAGTAAATACTCAAACCCTAATATAAGACATGCTCCTAATATAAATATGTACCCAATATGGTATATTAGCATGTACCAAATAATGTAATATATTCCAACAATAAATCCATCAATTAATAACAAGTTTTTAATGACCTAGCAAGTGTTTGATAGTTATGAACATATTATTCACTTTATTCAATAGGCATATTAATTCATAGAGGAATTGAACCCCAATATTGACAAGGCATATCAAGATTATATAGTACATCTAGGTTCTAAAACTATATCCAAAGGGTTGGTTACCTTGGAATACTTTTTTAGTCTAGATGATCAGTTTAAAGGCAAGAGAGGGATGATAACTAATAAATTATGCTATCAAGAGATAGAGGTCACCTCAAGATGAACCTTTAAAACAAAAAGGTGTTTATCTAAGTGAAAAAGGAGTCTTTAGTCCACATCTACCAAAATTATGATGGAGTGATAACATCAATCTATGGATACCTAAAAGGATACAACAAAGATATCATCCAACATAAAATAAAGCTAGCTCCTAAAGCTAAACCTATTAGGTAGAAAAAAAATCTCTTATGAAAATAAATTTATCTAAACTGATTAAATCATGGATTATAGACCCCCTAAAGCATATAAAATTAGTCTCTAGTGATATTAGCCTTTGTGTTGATTTTAGAGATCTAAACAATTCTTCACTAAAATATCACAACCCATTATTGGTTCCAAAATATTCTCACTACTAGATGGATTATTAGGTTACAATAAAGTATAGATGAAGTACAAAAATCAATATATGATATCCTTCATAGCTAAATGAGGCACCTTTTGAAGAACCCAAACTTATACTAAGATGGGGGTAGAACAGTATAAGAGCACTTTTTACCTTTTCTCTCAAACTGATATATGCAATGTAAAGATAAAAATATCAACAACAGTAATCAAATAAATGTACACAACACCACACACAATGGAGACACAACAATTTGCGTGGTTCACCCAAAGATTGTTACTTCCATAGAGAAAATATTTCACTAAATTTTCTCAATCAATCTCTTGGGAACCCTTCAATTACAATGTTTATGGACCTTTGTCCAAAGGAGATTATGATCCCCTAAATATGGTTTGTGGATCTCTATCCACATGAGAACTCTTTCTCCTCTGCTATGGATGGTGATCCTCTAGAAGACTCTGCATCCACTGCACTGACTTATGGATCTCTCTCCACTTGAAGACTCTTGTACTCACTCAGAAGACCTATCCTAAATGTCCTAGTTGATGGATATCTATCCACTAGAGACTCTATCCTCACTACTCTATCACCTCCAAAGCTCTTTCTCAATTTTGTACTAAACACAATCCAGTCGGTATAACACAAGTCTACTCAAATCTACACTAAACATAGTCCAATCGATCTAGAATAAATATGCTCAATAGGTCCACTCAAAACCTACTTAAATATGCTCAAAAGTTACACATAGAACTTGCACAACTCTTCTCAACAGGTCCACTCAGAACCTACTCAAATTTGCTCAACAGGTCCACACAGAACCTGCTCAATTCTGCTCAACAGGTCCATACAGAACCTATCCAAATTTGCTCACCAGGTCCACACAAAACTTGCTCAATTCTGCTCAATAGGTCCACACAGAACCTGCTCAACTCTGCTTAACAATATCATGCAGAACTTGTCCAAATATACTCAACAAGCTCACACAGAACTTGTCCAAATCTGCTCAACAAGCTCACATAGAACTTGTCCAAATATGATCAATACGCTCACACAAAACTTGTCCAAAACTTGTCCAAATCTGCTCAACAAGCTCACATAGAACTTTTCCAAATCTGCTCAATCACTTTTTCAACTCAATCTCATAGAAGCATAAAGAGAATTGTTAGAGACTCAATATGTTCTATACTCAAAAAATCAATCTCAACTCAACTCAATATCAACTCAAATTAGAATATAAAATAGTTTGTTTTATGGAACTTGAACAACCACTTCATACATCCACTTGACTAGGCTCAATCAACTCTACTCAACCAATCACTTCAAGAAACAACCTTTGCTCACAAATCCTAGTCCAAGTATGTATCATCCAACTCAAAATGTTTCCAACAATGCTCAACAACAAATCTCATATAACAATGATACTCATGATCTTTTCAAACCCTAACTCAAGTTCTTTGCACAATAACTCACTTCAACAACAATGCTCATAAAACAATCTTCGCATAACAATGATACTCATGTTCTTTTCAAACCCTAACTCAAGTTCTTTGCACAATCCAATGACTTCAACAACAATTATAATAAAACAAGATTTTAATCATAACATTTAATTCCAAAAAACCTTGAAGCATTAACTCAAACACTTCACTCAACCAATGGTCTCAACAAAAATGCTTATCAAACAAGGTTTAATCACAACTCTCAATTTAGAAAACCTTGAAGCACCAACTCCAAAACTTTCAAAAAGGAAACCCTAATCAAATTATTTTCACTCCAAACTTAATTTTCAATCAAGTCAATCAACCAAATCAATAAAAAATAATTTTGCCCATACCTTTTCTTGAAGAGGAGTTGATCTCACAAATCTATCACACTCACAAATTTCTCTTTTTTAATCTCAATAAGGGTTAGAGTATAATTTTCTTCAAGAAAACATATCACAAAAATAATATCAAAATTACACCTTATCACTCCAACTTGAATAATAATCAATATCCTCACAATAATCACAAAAACTCTTAATTAAAAATAACATACCATTCACAAAGTCTTAACCTTTCAATATTCCACAATTTCAATTTTAATACTTCAAATAAATAAATAAATAATTCTCCTTATAACCCCTATAAGTAATTCTCAGCTACCACACTTTATTACAAAGCAACCTTTCTAAATTTCAACCATCAAACACGTTATACCTCCAACTTAGGTATTCAATAAAATAAAATATAAAAATGTTACCTTTGCCTTTGGAGAGTTTTGAACTCTCAACGCAGCCCACACAAACGTGATTCCCATGGCGCAAACCACCACATGAGCTACACGCTCATTCGACAAGAAGAAGCACCACGTGCTTCAAAACGTTGTCTTCCTTGCCTTGCAAAAAGGTGCACCTTACATTTAGCACTTTCAACACACCCACCAAAGTGCTTTCGTCGAGATTCAAATGTTGTCCTCTTGCACACAAAATGTAAGCTTGTAGCCCACGTGCCAGTAGGCCAAGGTGCCTTGTTGGATTCCAACTAATCAATGCTTTTTATTTTGTTTCCTTTCGCCATAAATATAAACACAAAATTTGCACATTCATTTCACGAGCTCTGCATTAATTCGTATGCTATTCTTTTTCCAATCGAGCAAGGATAATTTTAATGTCCTTTGGGCATAGGTTTAAATACTTTTTTTCTTCCTTTTCTTAGAATGTTGGTGCTTCAAAATATAATTAACCCTCATGACATCAACGAGGATTATCAAGGCCTTTGGTATTAAACCCAACCTTTGGGTTTATTAAAATATTTTTTGACTATATAAAACCCACTTTTACCTTTTAAAACGTTATAATAAAAATTATAAATGTTTTATTTGGGTTTTCACCATGGCACATTTTAATATTATAATAACCATTATTATAATATTAACCTTCGATAATGTACCTTTAATATTTATTTATAAAATTTAAATTCATACTAAATTTAAATAATTTATAAAATAAATATTACAACTCCTTTTTAACTTTTGTCTTTTGCACTGTTTCACTTGATCTTTGGCTTTCTTTCTATATATAAAATAATCATCTTTGTCCCCTTTATTTCCTATAGAAATATTTCATATTAATGTTGACTTCATCTAGTGACATCAATGATAACTTTGACTCATCATCTAAAATAATGCATTACACACATCGCATTTACCATATCATAACACCATGAATTAGATACATACAATTAAATAAAAATCAAACATGCATTTAGCAAAAATCATTGCATCCATATATGCATACATCACCATAGTACATCCATACAGGTAGATCATAGCACCTAAAGCAATACATTCATCATCATAATGCATCCACATATCTAGGTCATAGCATATAAACATGAAGAACACAAGCTTATACTGAGAGGGGGGGTGAACAGTATAAGACCACTTTTTATTTTTTCCTTTAATTCAACTTTCAATTCAAAAATATGCAGTGTATAGATAGCAGATTCAAAATCCATAATCAAAGCAATGCACAAAACACCATCAACAAAGAGACACAACAATTTATGTGGTTCACCCAATGTGGGCTACTCCACGGATAAAATCTTTCACTAAATTTTATCAAATCATAATTCTGGGAATACCTTTCTCGATTACAAAGTTTATGGGCACCAACCCAAAGGAGACACCAATCCCCTAGCTCTGTTCTGGCTGGTGATCCTCTAGAAGACCTTTGCCTCCGCTGCCCTTAGCAAATGGAACTTTATCCATAGAAGACACATGTCTTCCCTGCTCTGGCTGGAGACCTCTATCCTCAACTCTATCATCACCAAGCTGGTCCTCAAATTTGCACTAGACACAGTCCTTTGGTATAGCACAAATGTCCTCATTCTCTATCTCTGATCTACACCAAACACAGTCCTTCGGTCTGGCACAAATGTCCTCGAATCTGCACCAATCTCTATCCTCAACTGGTCCTCAAATATGGTTCACAAAATGTGTTCACAAACTTTCACTAAATCTTGCTTGATCTTCACCCAAGTCTTCACCAAGACTTGTATCAGATCTGCTTTGCAAGTTCTCACTAGAACCTGCCCAGACTGCTTCACAACATACACTTCTTGTGCTTTTACAGCCGCACTTTGTCTAACTCCAGTCTTTGCACTGTCTGTGCAATCATAGCGGTACTCAGTTGTCGATGATCGAACTTCTCCCCCTATGCTCTATCTACGAATATTGCAACGCCAATAGCTTCTACTCCTTTTTGCAAACACAACAGCACCATCTTTGTGCACTTTGATTCCTTGCGATCTCTCTCACTTAGACGATTCAACAAAATGCACTTTGTACCCTACTATCGAATTTTGCACTCTATCTACGAACGTCGCACTTCGAACGCACACTCCAATCGATGCTTAACTCTCCAAGCAGCCCTCCTTTTATACTAATACTTTCAAGAATAAAACCTTGATCTTAGTCGGCTACACACCCTAAACTATGTCGACTGCAAACCCTAATCTTTGTCAGCCCAAATTTAACTTTGTCGGCTTCACTGCCTCTGCAACTCTTCTGTAGCTTCTGTCATGAAACTACAACATGTCGCAATATCACGACACCTTTGCAACCGTACACTATCTTATGGCTTTTGTCGTGATATCGTGACACTTTAGCCTTTGACGACTTTGACTAAGCTCTTGTCACGATATCGCGACACTTCTCACTTTATTACCATCTTCTCGGATTGCATTAGCAAAAGCAGAACATGTCACGAAATCATGACACTTTCGCTTCCTTGCACTCTTCTCGGCTTGCACTAGCAAAAATAGAACATGTCACAAAATTGTGACACTTTCGCTGCCTTATGCTCTTCTCTACCTTACGCCCGCAAAACCGGAACATGTCATGAAATCGTGACGCTTTCGCCTTCGAGCTCTTCCTTCTTAAATTCATCATGAAATCATGACGCTTCTTCTGTTGAAGACTTGTTTACTGTCTCTGTTGTGAAATCATGACACTTTCTCTAACTGAATGCCTCCATCTCAACCTGTCACAAAATCGTGATACTTTCTGCATCCGTACGATTTCTTTGCAGCCTATCATGAAATCATGACAGTTCTCATTTCTGACTCTTCCCTTTGCTGCATGTCACGAAATCGCGACAGTTCTCACTTCGATTTCTGTAGCATGTCATGAAATCATGACACTTTGTCTTGCTACTTTCTCTCTCTTTGAACTTGTCGTGAAATCATGACAATTCACACTACGGACTCTCTTTTTAGCAACATGTCATGAAATCGTGACACTTTTTCTTTCGGACTCCCTCTCCTGCAACATGTCGTGAAATCGTGACACTTTTTCATCCGTACAATATTCTTTGCAATATGTCGCGAAATCGTGACACTTTTCCTTCTCTGCCTTCCTGCACTTTCCGAGTCGCAAAAATGCGACATGTCATGAAATCATGACACTTTCCACCTTGCTCTTCTTTTCTACCAACATGTCGCAAAATCGTGACATTTTTGCCAACACTTTCTCTCTCCTCAAACATGTCGCTAAATCGTGACAATTTTTCTAGCACTTTCTCTCTCCTCTAACATGTCACAAAATCACGACAGTTTTTCTTGCCTACTGCATACCTTTTCTTACTTGTCTTTTTCTTTGATCTTTTGCAAATGGGCTACTATGATATTCCTGGAAACTCACTGTCCATGCTCTGAATAATCTGACATTAAATCAAATTCCTTCAAGAGCTTCTTGACATCAATGACAACTTCTACACTTGAGCAAAGGCAATGTACCCAAGGTACCCAAAATTGCCAACAATATCCCCCTTTGTCATTGATGGCAAACCTTTACTGAAAACACATCTCAAAAGCCAAAACTGAAACCAACTATGCTCACAACTAATAATCTACCTTTGAAGTTTTGCTCCCCCTGACTTGAAACTCTTCTCTTCACTTGAAGCTCTCCCCCTTACTCATATCTCTCCCCCTTTGTCATCAATGGCAAAGGGTCACCTTTGGGGCTCGGGACTAAGAATGAGCATATTAGCTTAGTCCCTCCCCCACCTCTTGATGAGGTGATTAAAATAGGGGTGGGAGTAAAACTCCCATTAGGCACTGATCATCATCAACGTCTACAATTTCCTTATCAGGCCTTTTCTTGAACTCTTTGTCAATATTCCTGTTCTTGTTCCTATCACTGTTCTTATCCATGCCTTGATCCTTGGACCTATTCATACTACTATTTCTGTTCCTGTACCTTGGAAGTTTAGCTCTACACTGTCTAGCTATGTGACCTTCATTGTTGCACTTATAACAAGTAACAAAGTTATTTCTTTTAGGCATACCTACTTTTTGAATCCACCAGTTCTGACCAAACCTATTCCTGTTATTTGCCTTGCAATAAACTACCTTGTGCCCAAACTGTTGACAAGAGTAGCAATATCCTTGAAAGAAACTAGCACTTTTGAAATTATTGTTTACCTTCTTCATTTGAGCCATGCAATGTGCAGCCATGTGACCAAACCTATAACACGCAAAACATCTGCCATGAAATTTTCTTTTATTCGACCTCATGGGTCCCAAAAACTTCTTCTTCTTATTCTAAATTTTGTTTTATGTTTCTGCACATCTATCATCCATGAAATACTCTCCTCATCAGAACTCTCTTCTTTTTGAAATCTCTTACTAGATTCGCCAACCTGTTCCTTGCACGGCTTAACAAAGCCAAGGCCTATTTTATCTGTTGTCTTTCTTTGACCTTTGATGAGTGACTTAACCTTTTTGGAGCTATCTTGAAACCTGTAAAGCTTATCCTTGTACTCTTTAGTTTCCTCTTTCAAAGAAGCCATTTTCTTTTCTAACTCACTATACTCAAGAATCTTATACTCTAACTCGTCCTTGAGTTCTTGTGTCTTAGCCATAGAGAAGTCAAGACTTTCTGTAAGATCAGCTCTCTCCATAAAACATTCATCTAACTTATCCTTGAGTCTAGCATTCTTCTTTCTTCCATTTTTCAAAGCACTTAGAGCATTAGAAAGTTTACTTTCAAGATCCTTTATTTGATTTCTTTCTGGATCATCAAAGCCTTTTTCAGTTTTCTTATCGCTAGAGGTGCTACCCTCTTCAAAAACCATACATGCATCTTCCTTATAGTTTTCTGAAGCATCCTCATACATACTGGAAACCAAATCATTATTTGTACAATCATCCTCAAGGTGACCAAAATTTCCACATCTAAGACATTTCATGATAATGAATCTATGTTTCGGTTCTTCTTCTTTTTCTGAAATAAACATCTCATTTTCATCATCACTCGAAGAACTTTCACTATCACTACTCGAACACTTACTTGCTTTGTCTAGGTAGAAACTCTTCTTGTGCTTGCGAGAATACCTCTTTCCTTGATTTTTGTGCTCATATTTGTATTTCTTGTGATGCTTGTGCTTTTCATTCTTGGAAATAGTATAGTCAGTAGCATAATGACCAAACTTTTCGCAATTAAAACATATTATATTTTTCACATTTTTGCTCTTTCTAGAGAACTTGTCTTTCTTGTTGTAATATGCTTCTTCATCACTAGAAGACTCATCACTCTCTTTAAGTTGTTTGCCTTTTGATTTCTTGGTAGCCTTGAAAGCTACCTCTTTCTTGACATCAACCTTCACTTGAGTTCTCAACTCAAATGCTGCAAGTATACTATGGAGCTCATCCTTTTTCAACTTATCCAAATATTTAGCTTCCTCAATAGCAAAAATCTTTTCACTAAATCTATTAGGAAGAGATCTTAAAATCTTATCACAAACATCATTTTTAGCAAGCTCAAGACCTTATTCTTTCATGGAGTTAACAACCTCATCCATACGAAGCATGTAGTCACTAATATTTTCATCATCATTCATCTGGAGTTGTTCGAACATACCTTTGAAGTGTCTCAACTTGGCCTTTTGGACATTTGCATCACCTGTATGAACCACTTTCAGCTGATTCCACATTTCACTAGCTGTCTTGCAGTGAATCACTTTGGTGAGATCTGCTTTCTATAAGCCTTTCAGGATTGTATTCATTGCTTTTTAATTGCTGTGATATAGGAGTCTGTCTTCTTTAGTATAAGGACCATGTTCAGGAATAGTGTACCCATCTTCAATCACTTCCCGTACCTCATTACCAAGTGCCATTAGATGAACCTTCATTCTTGCACTCCATAGACCAAAATCTGATCCATCAAGAATAGGTGCTGCATTGCCACTTGAATAATCCATCGTGTTCTTTGCTAGATTTTCCTTCAAGCTGTTAAAATTTTCAAAGGAACCCACTGTGATACCAATTAAAGAACACAAGCTTATACTGAGAGGCGGGGTGAATAGTATAAGACCACTTTTTATTTTTTCCTTCAATTCAACTTTCAATTCAAAAATATGCAGTGTATAGATATCATATTCAAAATCCATAATCAAAGCAATGCACAAAACACCATCAAAAAAGAGACACAACAATTTACGTGGTTCACCCAATGTGGGCTACTCCATGGATAAAATATTTCACTAAATTTTATCAAATCATAATTTTGGGAATACCTTTCCCGATTATAAATTTTATGGGCACGAACCCAAAGGAGACACCAATCCCCTAGCTCTGTTCTGGATGGTGATCCTCTAGAAGACCTTTGCCTCTGCTGCCCTTAGCAAATGGAACTTTATCCATAGAAGACACCTCTCTTCCCTGCTCTAGCTGGAGACCTCTATCCTCAACTCTATCATCACCAAGCTGGTCCTCGAATTTGCACTATACATAGTCCTTCGATCTAGCACAAATGTCCTCGTTCTTTATCTCTGATCTACACCAAACATAGTCCTTCGATCTGGCACAAATGTCCTCAAATCTGCACCAATCTCTGTCCTCAACTGATCCTCAAATCTGGTTCACAAAAGGTGTTCACAAGCTTTCACTAAAGCTTGCTTGATCTTCACCCAAGTCTTCACCAAGACTTGTCTCAGATTTGCTTTGCAAGTTCTCACTAGAACCTGCCTAGACTACTTCACAACATACACAGCTTCTTGTGCTTTTATAGCCGCACTTTGTCTAACTCCAGTCTTTGCACTATCTATGCAATCACAGCGGTACTCAGCTATCGACGATCAAACTTCTCCCCCTGTGCTCTATCTGTGAATATTGCAACACCAATAGCTTTTGCTCCTTTTCACAAACACAGCAGCACCGTCTTCACGCACTCTGATTCCTTGTGATCTCTCTCACTTAGACGATTCGACAAAATGCACTTTGTACCCTGCTATCAAATTTTGCACTCTATCTATGAACATCGCACTTTGAACACACACTCCAATCGATTCTTAACTCTCCAAGTAGCCCTCCTTTTATACTAATACTTTCAAGAATAAAACCTTGATCTTAGTCGGTTGCACACCCTAAACTACATCAGCTACAAACCCTAATCTTTGTCGGCCCAAATTTAACTTTGTCGGCTTCACTGCCTCTACAACTATTCTGAAGCTTCTGCCGTGAAACTACATGTCACGATATCATGACACCTTTGCAATCGTACACTATCTTATGGCTTTTATCATGATATCATGACACTTTAGCCTTTGACGACTTTGACTAAGCTCTTGTCATGATATCGTGACACTTCTCGCTTTCTTACCCTCTTCTCGGCTTGCACCAGTGAAAGTAGAACATGTCGCAAAATCGTGACACTTTCGCTTCCTTGCACTCTTCTCGGCTTGCACTAGCGAAAATGGAACATGTCACGAAATTGTGACACTTTCGCTACCTTATGCTTTTCTCTGCCTTACACCCGCAAAACTGGAACATGTCATGAAATCATGATGCTTTCGCCTTCGAGATCTTCTTGAATTCATCGTGAAATCGCAATGCTTCTTCTGTTGAAGACTTGTTTACTATCTCTGTCACAAAATCGTGACACTTTCTCCAACTGAATGCCCCCATCTCAACCTATCATGAAATCACAACACTTTTTGCATCCGTACGATTTCTTTGCAGCCTATCACGAAATCATGACAGTTCTCATTTTCGACTCTTCCCTTTGTTGCATGTTGTGAAATCATGACAGTTCTCACTTTGAGTTCTACAGCATGTCATGAAATCACGATAGTTCTCACTTCAACTTCTATAGCATGTCGCAAAATCATGACACTTTGTCTTGCTACTTTCTCTCTCTTCGAACTTGTCGCGAAATCACGACAATTCACACTACGAACTCTCTTTTCAGCAACATGTCATGAAATCATGACACTTTTTCTTTCGGACTCCCTCTCCTGCAACATGTCATGAAATCACGACACTTTTCCATCCGTACAATCTTCTTTGCAATATGTCACAAAATCGTGACACTTTTCCTTCTCTGCCTTCCTGCACTTTTCGAGTCGTGAAAATGCGACATGTCATGAAATCTTGACACTTTCCACCTTGCTCTTCTTTTCTGCCAACATGTCACGAAATCATGACAGTTTTTCCAGCTCTTTCTCTCTCCTCAAATATGTCGCGAAATCACGACAGTTTTTCAGCACTTTCTCTCTCCTCAAACATGTCACGAAATCGCGATAGTTTTCCTTGCCTGCTGCATACCTTTTCTTACTTGTCTTTTTCTTTGATCTTTTGCAAATGGGCTACTATGATCTTCCTGGAAACTCACTGTCCATGCTCTGAATAATCTGACATTAAATCAAATTCCTTCAAGAGCTTCTTGACATCAATGACAACTTCTACACTTGAGCAAAGGCAATGTACCCAAGGTACCCAAAATTGCCAACAAAACATTCATTCATCATATAGCTAGAGCATGTCATCAATACATCACATCATATAGCATAAGATCATAAACATTGCATCCATATGCATCTCATAAACATCATAATAAAAACCAATCACATGATACACATAATGAATCTAAAACATATAATATCATATAAATATGTGTCAAATGTACATGGCGGTACAAAATGCCCATAGGCTACAATAGTGTAGGTCCTTAGACTTACACTCAAAAATAACACAAGAGCTATAATAATCATCAAACTAGACCTATGCTTCCTAGCTTACCTCCACCTTGGGAGCTAGTCTTGATGGTCTACCTTATCCATATCCTGGTCCTATGGCTTGACCGCATCAATGACTGCCCTAATGCACTCTACATATTATGTTGCAAGCCCCCTACTGTATCTCTCTCTTAAGGAGTGTTGCCTACCAACCTAATATAGGACTGTAGGAAGATAATGTAAGCAAAATCTAAAGCCATATAACCCACATCCTCCTCTATAATCAATTGTAGGTGCCTAACCTCAGCCCCTGAGTCCAGACCTATGGGCCCTTGTATAGCTAGAGTAGTTGGTACAACCTATCCTCGAGTAGCATCCCTCTTGATAGTAATATAATCTATCCTAATCTATGTTGAATCAATATGTGCCTAGATATTGGCCATCTCCTCATCAAAACCCCTAACCCAATACTGGAGAGTAATAATGGTAAAGTCCTACTGTAAGACCTGAGTATGAGCTACCTGAAGCTTGGCCTCTACACTGTGCAACTAAGCCTGAAGAGGAGACTCTTGCTCCTCTGGAGATAACTTCTCCTCCTCCTCAGGAGCTACCTACTCCTCTACCACCTACTGCTCCATTCCCTAGCCCCACTCCTTAGTCCTAGGTTGCACTTAATGTACATTAGGATCCTCATATATAGCTACCTCATCCCTATATTGACCTAAACTACCACCATTGTGCCATAGCCATGTAACCCACCACTGGGTATATGCCTTAGTCACCCCAGTATCTTCTATGCTAGCATCCACTACAAGAGGGTGCTCCTCCTCTGAAACTATTGCAACTCGAGGTGGTGGAATATCCCTCTCTATGGTGACCCACCTATACAAATCTGGCTCGAGGAGTACATCCTACTATATGCCAAATTGGAAGAGCATCGAGGAGTAATGGAAAAACATTTTTATTCCTCCCTTAAAATCGATCATCCATCGATCGTTCTTAGTATGAGCCATAAATCTATCTACCTTCGACCAATCAGGGCACTCAAAATAAGGCCTCCAAATGATATCTTGTAGTTGCAGGCTATTCAGGGTGGCTGCATAATGTGTTAACTCCCTTGTGTTATGTTGACACTGGTGCTCCTCTCGCTCCTAAGGCCACCTGCATCTATAACACTGAGCCACCTCTACAATGGTAGTAATATTAATTTTTAATCCTCTTGGGTGATCCACCTTGATGTGCTCCTAGACCTAGATCTATAGAAGTAGGATGTAAGCAATGCTTGCTCGTCCCCATTGCTGAATCCTATAGATATCATCATAGCACTAGGCTAGCAATGCACTCCCCCAAGCCATAATAATAGGTGCCTCACTATCCATCAAGTCCTAAACCATAGCTAGGAGGTTCTATGGGAACCTCACTTTGGAGAAATTAGGTAAAAGCATGTTACATATGACGTGCATCAGGATGATCTACCGATGTGTGAAGACATCCTCTTGGTACCACCGATCCATGGAGATCTTCTCATGACAGTAGTCACAAAATGCTATAGCTACATGATCTCCAAATACCCTCACAAAGACAACGTCTCTAGCATATTTAGGAGAGGACACAATAGGAAATTCATCAAAAGGGATCTAGAAGATCCTATATATGTCCTTCGAAGTAATAGTCATCTTGCCATTAGGGAGATGGAAGGTGTTCATTTGGGAATCCCACCTATGTGCCAGGGTAGTGAGGTATGCCTGGTCCAACATGATCGTCGGTAGCCTCATGATGTACTTGAGTTTGTATCCATCAAGCCAATCCTAATATGCATCATCCATATGGGGCAAAAATTACACAAGAAAACTAGGGTCTCGAGATCGAGCAGATAAGAGCTAAAAGTGTAAAGTAAATGCCTAAATTAAATGCACTTAAAAGCTAAAAAGAGCAATAAAATGCAAAATGATGTAAAATTAATCTAAGTTAGGCTATGGATACAAAAGCAATGAGCAAATGCACCTAAACAAAAAAAAATCAAAAATTACACTTATAAAATCCAAAAAAATCAATTAATAGCCTTTAAAATAAAAATAAATAAATAAATAAATGACCTAAAGTTACGAGGTTGCTCACACCAATAGCAACTGCGAAATGGATGCTGAACATAATAGTGGCCAACCACCAATAGTCAAAAATTTGACCATTGAAATTCAAGCTGACCGCTATCAGTAGTAGCGACCACTCTTTGCCAATTGGGGGCCAATCTAAGCATTAGAGGCCATGAGGTGGTACACCAATGGCGTCCACCCTTGCAAAAAACATCAAAAAACTAAAAAAAATAGAAACTAATCTAAACCTACTACAATTAAGCTAAACCTAGACCTATTGACTTGTTTGGTTCATTGCCAACTGGTTTAATTTGGTTCATTTACCAATTAATTAGTGAGGTTTATTTTACCCAATAAAATAAATAATAAGCTAGGGTTAAGAGAAATACCCGTGAAGCTCGGGATACTCCTCTCGTGGATGCATTACCATGGTCTGTCATGGCATCTGGTAGTCTCATCAGTGTCCGATGTCACTTTCACTCTTTCTCTCTCAGAGCTCAAAAACAAAAACTAACAACTAGAAATAATAAAGTCAAAACCCTAAAAAATTCTTTTATATTTTCCATTTTAGCCTCAACCACTTCTCGTATTAGTGGCCTACACTTTTTGGTCATTGACTCTGACAGCGGCCACAAAATTGCAATTGGAGGTCGCTCTTACTGACAGCGGATTCAAAGTAGAAATATAAAATCTCAATTTCTCACCATGAGGAATCTTATAATGGGAAATTAGGCAAATTTTGTAGTCCAAAATAATCAAAAATTGCATAAATTAAAAAAAATCACATAAATAAAAAATAAAAAACAATATAAAATCTAAAAATAGCAAAAAAATATTGAAGGCACCTCATATTTAGTTATTTTTTCTATACACTTGGCGGTTGCAGTTACTGGCGCTCCATGCAATCCGACAAGATGAGTAAATTACCATAGGTCCATTTGGGGTAAATTATTCATTGCTCAAATTGATATGCTTCAGTCTAGGACATCATTTTGCATGCACATAGAATGAATGAAAGGACGTCACACACTGTAGTGGAGAACCAAAAACTCTCTTTAAAACCACAATTCCTAGCATTAAATCTTCAATCCTAAAGAAGGTTGTGTGACCCCGAGAAATGCACACCACAACTGACCCTACTTGCGATATTGCTCTTATATCAAATATAAAATTAAATGAAGCACACAAGCACATTTAATGCAAAAGTAAAAAGCAAAGAAATATTCTTTTTGATGCTTCCAGATCTTAGTTTCATGTACATCCCTCTAAGGGATACTTATTTTGATACAATCTATGACAAGTGGGGCAACGGTGAATGTATCCCCCCGCAAGGAGACAATGCACCTTCACAAGGTTTCTTGATCTTGCACACCAAACTATCTAAGGGCTTACTGATGCCTCCTTCTCCCAATTTCATCCTAGAGGGATCTCATGCTCTGGATACTTCAAACAGATCCTGTAAACTTGTATATGTGGGCATGGAAACAATAGATCATAGTAAGTAGTCTAGGTTGCTTCCTTGGATGTGATTTTTAGTATCAAATCTGATAAGCAAGGTAAACAAACATAATATAATTAAATGCAATGAAACTAATGAAAAATGTGTGAATATCTTAGGAAACAATAATATAAATGCATAAATAAATCAATTCTATACTAGAAATAAATACTGAAGTAGAAAGTAATCTGATCTAATTCTAGAACAAAGGAAACTTATGTCTAATCCCTAGGTTATGCCTGTGGGCCACTGTCCAGGACAATGACCATGAAATAAACCTCTCTCCTCTTGATACAAGGGTTGTAGTACTCAGTTACTCACTCTAAAGGGTTTCCAATTATGTCTTGATAAATAGGTTGATGGTGAATAATAACATATATGAATAGCGAGTGCATAGTCTCTTCTCATTTGGATATCACTTCATTGCTCCTCAAGGGTGCACAAATTTGCTCTCCAATATGATAGGGATTTGTTGCATAAACTTTAAAAATTACGGATCTTATTTTGCTCTTTATGGGAGAGTATATATGTAGACTTACCTCTATTTCATATATATACCTTGGCTTCCTAGAGAATATTTAATCCAAATTGCATGTGACTAACCATACCAGGTGGAAAGCATCAGTCATAAACTAGCATTGAAGGGACAGTAAGGAGGAACTCAGGGAGTTCCTTGCCAAAATATGCCTATAAATAATGTAATATGTAGTCAGACTATGTGATATGGGCTCGTATTCATGGCCATAATGTGCATGGTACTAGCCACTATTAGGTGCAATGTCTAGGTGTGGCCACTACAAGCTTTAGCGGCTAGATGTGGCAGCCGCTCTACTTGAGAGTGACCAGGCCTAGATGGGCTAAAAGTACCCTTTTTGAGTGGTTAGAACCACTTATTTCTCTTTTGAGGTCCAAGAGGATTCATATGGTATGCAAATGTGTCCATATGGGTATTATCCTAAACATGATGCATTTTAGGTGTCTATAGATGCTCCTTTTTTGGATGTGCTATTGGAAAACACAGTGCAGATAGACCACCTAGGGTCACATAGCAGGTTGTGTGATGATCATTGATCTAATCAACATAGGATACCCCAGTCATGCAGAAGGTGTGCATCCTAGAATCATTGTTTCCAATGATATGGAAGGCTTTAGTTTGCAAAATCTTGCACTCGTTCATCAAAAAATTGGGTATCTTGATCGCTACTATAGGCTTCAGTGCAACTATGGATTCAAAAAGAGGAGAGCTAAAAACATAACTATCATGTTTGCTTTTTGCCCGCAAAAAGGGTAATATTATGATAGTTATTGGCAATGATTCATAATATGACCATGATTTGACATGATTGAGTGATATTTTGTTGGTTTTGATTATGATTGTTTGAAATGTTTTGACTACCCCCTCAAGCGACAAGTCAATGAGGAAAGGACAATTAATAAAGTGATGAGTCTCTTGACCAAGATAAATTATTTGGACCTATTTTGAGGGTTGTTTTGTTTTTATGGGGTATTTCCTATCCAAGTGTGATTTCAACCATTTTTGGTAATTGTACACTTCTATCCCATGGGGTGATCCGGCTGCAATGACCTTCTTAGGGAATCAAGGTGATAGCAATTCTATTGTAGCTTGTGTTGAATCACTATTTGTTATAGGAGAAATGAGATGAATCCTTGCTCTCATGGGGAAGTCTGCCCATCCTAGCCTTCTTCGGGTTTGAAGTAAAGCATCTCAATTTGACCATAACTATGTTACCCCAAGTGGCCTTATGGTAATTTACTCATATTTCCAAACTGCATGGAGCACTATTCGTTGCAATTGCCAACTGTATAGAGCAAATAACTAATTACGAGGCTCACTTGAGATTTTTTTATTTGAAATTTTTGTGTTAATTTGAATTTTATGATGTTTTAGATTTTGCTTTATGTTATTTTTTTGGTATTTGTGCACATTTTGGTTGTTTTGGATTGATAGATGTGCTTATTGACCCATTTTGAGGTGCTTTATGGTGAGAAATTAAGTGAATTTCTCCTTGTTCCTTGGCCGCTATCAGGTCTAGAAACCCCTGATTACTGCTTTGTGGTTGCTGTCAAGTCCAACAACTAGAAAGTGTGGGCCACTAATGCCAGTAGTGGCCGAGGTGTGAATTGAAAATATAAAAGTAAATTTTAGGGTTTTATCCCTCATTATTTCCAGCTATCAATTGCACTTTTGAGCTCTGATGTGATAAAGTGCAATTGTGACACAGAGTGCTACAATATTTTCTACTGACTATATGTGATGGTCGAGCAGAGGGAGGCATATATGATTGGAGGATCCAGAGCTTCATGGGTATTTTTCCAACCTTGACTTGCTTATCTAATTTGGTAAAATGAACCTAATTAATTAATTGGCTAAATGAACTCACTAAACCTATTGGAAATGAACCAAAACCATCAATAGGTCTAGGCTAGGTTTAGGTGTAGTGGGTCCAGGCTAGTTTTAGGATTTTTTTAGTTTTTTATAATTTTTGGCCCAAGGGGAAATGAAATTGGTGTGTCTCCTACTGGCTTCTATCGCTCAAGGCAGTTGACCTGGCCTGAGGTTGGCTGCCATCGCTGTCAGTGACCAGTTTAAAATATACGGTTAAATTTTTTATCATTGGAAACTAGCCGTTGTCGGCTTTAGTGACCACTTTGTGGCCGCTCCTGGCATGAGTGACCACTAGGCCTTAGATTTATTTCTCATATTTTTGCAATTTTGAAGTAATTTAATTGATTTTTTTATAATTTTGAAGTGTAGTTTTTTTTTAGGTTTTTAGTTACTATTCTAATAGCCTTAAGCTCGTCTTAGATTATCTTGCATCATTTTTGTTAGTGCATTTATTAGTTTGTTAGTGCATTTGATTTAGGTATTTATTTTGCACTTCTATATTTTGTCTACATGGGCTTAGGACCCGAATTTGCTTGTGGATATTTTTCCTGACATGGATGACACGAACTAGGGTTGGCTCGATGGTCACAGGCTCTAGTACATCACTAGGCTTCTGATGATCAGGCCTATCTCACTGCTTTAGTCCATAGGTGGGACTTTAGGACTAATACATTCCACCTCCCTATAGGCAAGATGACCATTATACCAAAGGATGTGTACATGATATTCAATATCCCCTTTTATGGAGTCCCCATTGTGTCTTCCTCAATGAGTTCCAAGGATGTTGTCTTCATTAGAGTTTTTGGGAGACATGTTGCTACTGTATTTTAGGACACCCAGTTTGATGGGATTTCTATTTTTCAATGGTATTAGGAGCATGTATTATCCTAGAGATATGATGTCCTACTAATGGTTATTTGTAACATCCTTCTACCTGATTGCTCTGGAGCGAGTTTCCCATGGAACCTCTTAGCTATGATCTAGGACCTAATTGATAGTGCAGAGCCTATTATCTATGCTTGGGAGAAAACATTACTGGTGTAATGCTATGATGGGTTGTATTCACATCCAGTGGTAGGGACGAGCTAGCATTGCTTGTAGCCTACTCCTACTGATCTAGGTTGGGAGTATATCATGGTGGACCATCCAAGAGGTCTACCTATTGAGTTCACTGATATAGTAGAGGTGGCTCAGTGCTATGGGTCTAGATGGGCCAGAGAGTGTGAGGAGTGCAAGATTCAGCACCATACGAGATAGCTCTCTCACTACATAATATCTTTGACTGGATTTTAGGCCCAAGATATCATTTTACATCCCTATTATGTTTACCCCACCTAGGAGGAGGCAAATAGATTCATAGCTTAGACTCTATGTGACCGATGGGTTATTGGCCATAGGGATGACATCAGGGAGTTCTTCTATGATTCTAGGGTGCTTCAATAATTTGGCATACAATAATATGTCCCTATTTATCCAATTGTGTATAGATGAAAAACTGTCGAGAAGAACCTTCCACAACACTAATTTTTAGCAGTTTCAAAGTAGGATGACCCTCCAGTAGTTGATGTGAGTGTTGCTAATGCTAGGATGACTTAGGCATATACCCGATGGTGGTTTAAGTGATTATGTAAGGGTGGTGGCTACCTAGGGTGGTCCATGGATGAGGTAGAGATTAAGGATCCTGATGGATGCTAAGTGTAGGCTCGAACATAGGAGTAGGGGCAAGTAGAGTAGAAGGTGATAGAGGAGTAGGTCATCCCTAAGGAGGAGGAGGAGTTAGCTCTCGAGGAGAAAGAGTCACCTCTCTAGGCTCAGCTACACCAAGTAGAGGCTGAGCTCCATTAATATCATATCCAAGTACAACAACATGATTCTACTATTTCTATGCTCCAGATACAGGTTACATATGTCACTATCAAGTGAAACACCACCCTAAGCCAGCTTGTAGCAGTCGCTCCTACTATGTAGGGGCCTACAGGTTTGGATGTAGTGACCAAGGTGAGGCGACTATAGGGGATTATAGAGGATAATGAGGACCATATGGTATTATATGCCACCTAAACTGTTACTCTCAGGTCTTAGATTCAACTACTAGGTGCCACTCCTAGGGAGAGACCAATAGTAGGGGGGTCACAACACAACATGTAGACTATGTCAAGGCAGTTTTCAGTCCAGCCTAGCTAGAAGACTAGGACTCATACAGATAGGAATGTGGGGACTAGCTCCCACCATTCACATAGGGACAAATCCAAGGTTTGAGGCAAGGAAATAGGTGTAGGCCTAGGTTGATGGCCTTATTGTACTAGTTTCATTTTTGAGTGTAAGGTTGGATGACCTACACAGTTGTAGCCTTATGGCAATTTTGTACCTAGATGTACTTATTTGACACACATTATATGATATCTAGACTTTGAGACTCATTATGTGTATATTTTATGATTATATTTTTATGTTTATGTGATGCATATATGATGTTATGCTATATGATGTGACATATGATGTGCATTAGCTAGATGATAGATGTATGTGATGCTTAGATGTTTAAATGCCATGATATGGATGTGTAAATGGACTACTTATGCTTTTGTGTTGCAGGATGTATATATGATTTTATGCTATGTGATGGATGTATTATTAGATGTTGTGATCTAGATGTGTATGCATATATGGATGTAGTGCTTATTGTCAAATGCATGCTTAATTTTGATTTTATTGTATGCATCTAACTTATGGTGAATGAAATGTATGCAATGCATTATGCTGATGTGAATGAACCTGTATTCTTTAATCACTTAAAACATAAGGAATGTATGTGATATGTGTTCTACAATCTAATGGGTGACACCACAAAATGTATAAAAATCATGAATAAATAACAACTCTTATAATAAGAATTAATCATTTAAACATCCAAATGTGATATGAGATGATGTGATATGTATGTACTTTCTTGATTAGTTTCTATAAATTAAAAGATACTCCAAAAATTGTAGTCTTTTCATGGCTGGTTATCCAAGGAAGAATTCTAACCATTGATAATATGATGCATAAAGGTATTTGTATCACTAATCATTGTTATTTGTGCAGGGCTAATTGGGAGACCATTTATCACATTTTCCTTGAGTGCCCTTTTTCCTTGACTGTCCTAAGTGGGGTTTTGTAGGCCTTCAATATTTCATGGGTTAAACCAACCACCGTACTTGATTTGTTCATCCAGTGGCCTTGCCCCTTTTCAAGCCAAAGACTTAGATACATGTGGAAAATTTTTCTCAATCACTATATTTGGTAGGTGTTGTTAGAAAGGAATCATAGAGTCTTTAATGAGTCTATCCATGATCATCAAACTATCATTGCCAGGATCCTATCCTTTTCCAACAAGAATGTGAACCTTATCCCTTTTGATAGATGTAAACCTCATCTACATGAGACCATGATTGCTCAATATTTAAGGTTAACCTTGTTAGATGAGTTTATGCCTAGGGTAGTCAACCCTAGATCCAATGTTAAGTGGTCTCCACCTCCTATGGGTTGGTTTAATCTTAATTTTGATGGAGCAACTAAGGACAATCCTAGAAAAGCATACATTGGTGGCATTGTGTGATATCATAATGGGAATATGATGCTTGCATTTTTTGAATATTTGGGAACAAGGACAAACAACGAAGTTGAAGCTAGAGCTATGTGGAGAGGCCTTCAAATGACTCAAGACTTAAAAGGCAATTTGATCATAGAAGAAGACTCTATGCATGTTATAAATCTCCTCAATAATTTGAAAACACCTCCTTGGAGGATTAAAACAATTTTTGAAGAGGCTAGGATCCTTTTCCAGGGAAGATAGGATAGAAAAGCCCAACATGTCTTTCGGGAAGCTAACAAAATTGTTGATAAGCTGGCCAATTTGGGTGTCGATGGTGACGGACTTTTCAAACGGGAACACGGTGTTTCAAGTGAAGTAGAGGAGCTTATTCAACAAGAATTCCAAGAATGATAGTTGAATTTACCAACAGGGAAGGCACTGTAAGTTTGAAGGCTAGGAGTATTCCCATCTCTTTTTTGAATTGGACTCACAATAAAAATTATCTAAGTTGTCAGTCTTCATGGATGCTACTTGGAAATACCACAAAGACTAATGGGGACAATCACATGTCAGATAACATGGCTCCTAGTCATCTTAGTAATTTGAGGTCAGTTGATAATCACAGGGAAGGAAAAAAAAGACAATATAAGACTTTGAACAAAAACCACGTGGACCACCAAATAGCCATCGCCATAAATCTAGCCAGCAGGTTCACTTCTCCAAGGCTTATTGGCCAAGATAGTATGTGGTACCAAAGCATGTCATATACGGAAGAAAGCAATTACCAAATAATTATTACGAGTAACTTTCAATACAGAGCTTGTGGGATTTTTTTTTCAGTATTTTGCTGTGTGTCTACAGCTTTTTATTTCTCCATTGTCTCAAGGAAGGGATCCGTGTCTGTTTCTTTTTTGTAATTATGATGCATGTGTGTTTTCTTGGGGTATACCCAAAATTTTGTATGGGAATTTTCTTTTTGGTAACAGGTTATGTACCTTACTGGATGTAATGGCTTTGGCGGCATGTAGATTTTACATATATAGGATCCTTAGTAAGGATATGTTCATCAACAACCCTAGGCTGATTTTTGTAAAAGGTTTTGGGTCAACCTATAAAACATGGTATTAATGCTATAGTATCTCATCTACAAAAAAAAAAAAAATTAAAAGATACACACAAAATAGTTAGTGGCCATCTAAATATCGTTGTTGATATTTATCCAGTATCTATCCTATTTCATGAATGTCATTTAACAAACAAAGCCTCCTAAAGAAAGTTGATTGCAAGTCATGATATGAATTTTTGCTATAAGGGGATTTTTGAGGTTTTACATGAGACTCAAACACTCTAATTGCTCCATCAAAAGTTGTATACTGATCATATAGAGCTTCTGAAGGATAAATTTTTGTTATGAAGACCTAGATATTCATTATCCTTATGTGTGCAAATGAATATTTTAGATAAAATATAAGCATACCCCAGTTCCAGGTGGGATTCATTGAGCCCATTGTTTTATTGGGGATCCTCAAATGTTTTATCCTAATCCTAAGTTGGACTCAATTGGATTAGACCACTAGGTGGTACAGGACACCTAAAGCTAGCTCTTCCACATGCAAACATTGGTTTGTACAAAAGTGAGATGCTAATGTGACAGACATATCATCATGCGTAAGGATACCTTACATCTCATCCATGCTGAGAATTCCAAGGATTCAAGTTCAATACTCCCTTCTTTTCTTCATATTTATTTGGGATACTTTCTCATGTTTAGTGATGAAAATCATTGTTTATTTTGATTTTTTTTTTCTTTTGAGCAAGGGATTTATGTAGTGATGATAACCACTATTTATTTTGCTTTTGAATTTTGATTTATTTGGGATTTTTTCTTGTTTTGATTAAATCAAAGTATTTTTGTGGGTAGGGGTGAACTTGTCCTTTTGCCAATTCTCAGCATTTTCAAACCGATTGCATAGGGGGATGATCAAGATAAACTTTTCACCTTATGATACTTAATACCACTTCATAGTGTTCATATTTATCTTGTTCCAACTAGGATTTTAGTGTTTTTATTAGTGGTAGGATTCTAAAATGTACCAGGTGCTATCAAAACTAAACCTCACCTATTAAAATCTAAGATAACTTTCTACAAAGTTTGATAAAACCACTAGGTAAGGCTGAGTGACCAAAAGACCCTAGTATATTCCTCATAGCAATAGGAGGGGTTGTGTTGAAAAATATAATTACACACATGGGTTATGGATGATGATGGATTTTGATGATGCATGATTGATGTATAAATGTGGTGTCATTTGTAATATTGTGAACACATATGTATCTAAATGTAAATGCAATGGATGCAACGTGCCTAATGCAATGCAACTATGGATGCAAGTGCGAATGCATAATGCAAATATTTTTGTATTTTTTATGCTTTCAATTGTTTTTGAGTTTTGATTATTTTGAATGTTTTTGAACTTTTTGATTTTAAATTGTTTTGACCAAAGGGCTTTAAGATGCCTTTGGAGCCTTTTGTGATTTGACCAAAGGGCTTTAAGATGCCTTTGGATATTTTTGTGATGTGACCAAAGGACTTTAATATACCTTTGGAGATTTTTGTGATGTGACCAAAGGGATTTAAGATTCCTTTGGAACTTTTTGTGATGTGACCAAAGGGCTTTAAGATGCCTTTGGAGCTTTTTGTCATGTGACCAAAGGGCTTTAATATGCCTTTGGATATTTTTGTGATGTTACCAAAGTGCTTTTATATTCCTTTGGAGCTTTTTGTGATGTGACCAAAGGGCTTTAAGATGCCTTTGGATTTTTTTTTTCTTTGAAGTTTTCTATTGTTTTTGTAATTTTGAAATTTATTTGAATGTTTTTGATATTTTGTTATGCTTATGTGTGAAACACCTTTATATGAATAATTTTGAGAGGCTATGGCTCCTAAACACCCCCTATAATTGTTAGGTGATGCACCCCTGGTCCAATCTTCTCAGAGATGATATATGGACCTATTTAATTGGCCATAAATTTGTCTCGTCGATGCAGCGATAGATTTGAGTTCTGTTGGTTTTATTTAAGCACAATATCCCTAAATTTAAAGCCTCTTATATGGAATTTATTTTTATAATATTGTGTTAGACGATCCTGATAAATGTGAATATGCTCAAGAGCATTGATGTGATGTTCATCCAACAGAGTCAATTGATCCAAGTGATCTTGTCGCACAGTGTCATCATTGATGAACTCTTTTAATGTAATGCATAATATTAGAATTTCTAACTCTAAGGGCATAATGGCCTCAACACCATATACAAGTGAAAATGGTGTTTCCCTAGTGGGCATTCGTACATTAGTATTTTAAGCCCATAATACTAGGGGTAATTACAGATGCCAATCCTTATGATTTTCTTTCACCGTCTTCTTTAATATGGATACTATTATCTTGTTAGAGGCCTCTGCTTGCCCATTTTCTTGTGGATAGTATGGTATCACAAAATTGTGCTGAATGTTGTAATTGGTCATTAAATCTCACGTATTTTTATTTTTGAATGATGGACCATTATCCAAGATTATCTTGAAGGGTACCCCAAAATGACATATGATGTTGTGAAGTATGAACCCCACAATTTAAGGTCCAACTATAGAGGTTAAGAGGACTACTTCCACCCATTTGGTATAGTACTTAGTGGACATTAAGATGAATGTATGTCAATCCAAATATGGGGTAGAAATATTTTTTATCAGATCAAAACCCCACTGAAAAAATGGCCAAGCCATCTAAATGGGATGTAAGGCCTGAGATGGCAAGTGCATCAAATTTGCATGCTATTGAAATTTAGCATATTTTCTAACATACTAGCAGTAATCCCTCTCCATGGTGGACCAGTAATAACCCATTCTAAGGATGTGCTTGACAATGGCCATGCTACTAAAGTGGCCACTACATGTACCATCATGAGCTTGTGAAATCATGCAAGCTAATTCTTGGGGCTCTAAGCAATGAAGGAGAACTCCATTGTAGCTTTGAGGATACAATATGCCTCCTAGAAAGACATATATTGTCACATTTTTCTAGAATACTCATTTTTTGGTATGCGACAGTCCCTATGGGATAATTCCAATCCTCAAGAAATCTTGTAACTAGGATAGCCAATCCTAATAGACTATGGACTCAACAAATAAGATGACTTGTTCCTCCTACAATTTGATTTGCACAAATGCATATTGAGAAACAACCTTATGGTGAATAGTGGTAACATTCTCTGTAGGACCCTACAATATCAAGGACTCCCAAGGTGCCTTCTCTAAGAATTCTTTGGTTTTAAAAAACTATTCATGGTCTGGCTCTATATGGATCATGTTGATTGAGTCCTTGTTATCAAAATACTCATGCTACATCGTTGAGTGTGAGAGAATTTTGACATGAATGCTTATGAAATCAGTAGATGGATTCTTAGGGATCAATGATCCTAAATACGCCATGGTGTCTACAAATATGTTTTATGAATGAGGGATTACCTCAATGTCATACCATTCTAGTTTGGCTAAATAGGTATCAACAAGCTCCTTATAAGCTTTCAAGATTGGATCCCAGCATTGAAATAGTCCCTTGACTTGGTTGACTATGAGGAGGGAGTCACCGAAGATATTTAGCCTCTTGATTCTCATGGTGATGGCTATTTGGAGACCCAATATTAGGGCCTCGTATTTGGTGTTATTATTCATGCAAGGTGGAGAAGAAAAATTTATGACATCGCATTAAGGGCTCTCTATTGCAATGTGAAACATATTAAAGCATAAAAAGGGAAAAGGTGCATAAATATGTAATATATTAAAATGAAGTGAAATGTGTAATAAAAGTGGTGGATTTCTCCTTGTATTTATTCATTCATGGCTTCAAATAGGATTACAATACATCCCCTTGAGGGATTTAGAACTTGATACATTTCAACATTTACAAGATTCAAGGGATCTAATCCCTTGCAAGGTCTTAAGGCATGCACTGATGTTCATCTCACATTCCCACACTTGAGAGCTAGTCTCAGGCTTATCTTTATGTGCCTCTTTAGCTTCTCCCTCCTATCTAGTTTACCTACACCTACACACAAGAGATTGAAAAGGGGTTAATAGCATATGCGATTGTGGAGGAAAAACATAGAAAGCATGTATATAGAAATACTAAAAATTACTTCTAATAAACCAAACTACTTCAAAATTAATTCCTAATAATAGTATTGAATTAATAGCATGATTTTGTAAATATCTGAGAATGAATGAAAGGAAAATTTTTAACAAAACTGTGACCATCCCTGGGTGAGCCAAATAGACCTGCAATCACAAAACTTCTAATTACCCTATCAAAACAACTCCAATTATCACCAAAATTGAACCATAGGCTAATCTAAACATTTCCAGAAGTTCTGTGGTGGAATTAGATCAATATTATCTACTATTTTCTAACCATTCCTAACAGGTGCATCTAGCTACTGCTAACCATCCCCAGGTAGGACGGTTACAAATTGGCTTATATTTTGCCACCAATCCTAATGGGAATTGGTTCAAAACTAGTCTAAAGGTTGTGTCAGTAGATGGGGCCAAATTACTCTTCAATTTAGCCAATTTTGAATGGCTTGAAGTGGTTTCTAATGCCCCTGAAAATACCTTCAAATTAAGAGGGTTTCAAGGCCAAAATGACGATGAATTAAGATTGCAAAAGGTGACGGTAGAATTGGGCAGCACTTCATTATTAAAATGTTTCAACTTCCTCTCTAAAAATGGGTGAATACACCTCTTTTTATAGCCCAAAAAGGGCATATAGGGCAAAGGGGCAAGTATTGGCATGCAAGGCAAGTGTTTTCACTTGTCAAAACCCTTGCCATGATTAGGTAGAAAAGGTTCCCATTTGGAGCCTCTAATTGGGAGTAGGCTCCTAATCAATTTTTGGTGATTGGGTGAGGAATATGGTAGTAATTGATTTAATTTCTCCATCCCTTTGAATTTTGGGGTGCCTTTTTAGGGACCATACCACCCAGGGATGGTTTTGGATGGTCGTCCCTAGGTGGGACGGTCACCATATATAATTGTCCCTTGGTGGGACAATCATAAGGATATGACCCCAAACCTCTCAAAACTACTGGGAAAATTTCCAAAAGTTCTATGAAGATATATATTACCCTAGAGGTCTGCCCAATGGGGCCATATAATGTTGATAAGAGTGGCACATGTGATGCATTAGTAGTCTTATCTAATTTATGCAATTTTAATGTCTATAGATCCCCATTTTTGGGATGTGCTATGTGCAACAAATAACTACGCAAAAATAGATGACTAAATCATTAAATGATTAAGGTTGTTCATTAACATAAAAAACTTTGGATGCCTTCATTGTGGAAATAGCATACATTCTTGGAATCCTTGCTTTTGACATATTTGAAGGATTCATTTGGGTATACCTTTCAACCATACTATAATGACAGTTTTAGGGGCTTAGGGTATACTAGGTCTTGGTTCCTTGTGTTCTTGTAAACATTTACATGAGTGTATTCTTTAGGTTTCAAGGAGTTCAATTCCTATTTGTTGCTTATGCTAATTATTTTCCCCAGCATGGGCTTAAAAATTTATCTTTAGCAAAGATTCTTTTGAATACATGGAAATTACATTTTTGAGTGTTTTATTGTTGATTTTATTTATGACATCATTATTATGACTACCCCCTCAAGCGACGATTCAATGAGGGCATGAAAAATTATAAAGTGATGAGTTACTTGACACAGATGATTGAATTGAGATAACTCTCTATTTTTCGCATGGTACTATATACCTGTTTGGAGGGGATTTTTGATCATTTTGATGAGCATTTCTGGAAGAAAAAGGCTAAAAAAATCATTCCCAGGGAGTGGTCCAGCCATGGAGGCCTTCTTGGAAAATAAAATAAATACTTTTAAAGCATCCATAAATGTTATTTTTTAATCTTGATCCTTGCAAATTTGGTGACCATTCTGCCTTATTTTTTGTGTGTTTTTGACCCTATTTTTGGGGTTTTTGAGTTGTTTTTGCAAAAACATTTGGTGACCATCCTAGGGGGGAATGGTTATGAATTTTACAACCATCATAAGGTGGTATATCTATAAAATTGTGTGATAATCCCACCTTGAGGTGGTTGTTGGCAATTTTGGGTACCTTGGGTACATTGCCTTTGCTCAAGTGTAGAAGTTGTCATTGATGTCAAGAAGCTCTTGAAGGAATTTGATTTAATGTCAGATTATTCAGAGCATGGACAGTGGGTTTCCAAAAAGATCATAGTAGCCCATTTGCAAAAGATCAAAGAAAAAAAAGACAAGTTAGAAAAAGTTTGCAGCAGGCTAGAAAAACTGTCGCGATTTCGCGACATGTTGGAAGAGAGAGAAGAAGCTGGCAAAACTGTCGCGATTTCGTGACATGTTGGAAGAGAGAGAAGAAGCTGGAAAACTGTCATGATTTCGTGACATGTTGGCAGAGAAGGAGAGCAAGGTGGAAAGTGTCACGATTTCGCGACATGTCGCATTTTCGCGACTCGAAAAGTGCAGGAAGGCAGAAAAGGAAAAGTGTCACGATTTCGCGACATATTGCAAAGAAGATTGTACGGACCGAAAAGTGTCACGATTTCATGACATGTTGCAGGAGAGGGAGTCCGAAAGGAAAAATGTCATGATTTCATGACATAATGCTGAAAGGAGAGTCCACAGTGTGAACTGTCACGATTTCGCGACAAGTTCGAAGAGAGAGAAAGTTACTCGAAAGGTGTCACGATTTCATGACATGCTGAAGAGTTCGAAGTGAGAACAGTCACGATTTCGCGACATGCTGAAAAGCTCGAAGTGAGAACTGTCATGATTTCGTGACATGCAGCAAAGGGAAGAGTCTGAAATGAGAAGCGTCACGATTTCGCGACGGGCTACAAAGAAAGCGTACGAAAGCTGAAAGCGTCGCGATTTCATGACAGGATGAAAGAAAAGCGTACGGATGCAGAAAGTGTCATGATTTCGTGACAGGCAGAAGTGAAGAAGCCAACGGATGAAGATGTAGCGATTTCACGACAGGATGAAAGAAAAGCGTACGGATGGAGAAAGTGTCACGATTTCATGACAAAAACTGGAAGCAGGTCTTCTATAGGAGAAGTGTCACGATTTCATGACAGAAGCAGAAAGGAAGGCTATGAAGACAAAAGCGTCACGATTTCGTGACATGTTCCAGTTTCATGGGAGTAAGGCAGAGAGAAGCTCAAGGCAGCGAAAGTGTCACGATTTCGCGACATGTTCCATTTTTGCTAGTGCAAGCCGAGAAAAGGTTGAGAAAGCGAGAAGGGTCACGATTTCATGACAGGAGTGAAGATGACATCAGCAAAGGCAGTAGTGTCATGATTTCATGACAAAAGTAGAGAAGAAGGCCATGAAGTCAGAAGGGTCACGATTTCACGACAGAAGAGAAGATGACATCAGCAGAAGCAGAAAGTGTCGCGATATCATGACAAAAGCCATAAGATAGTGTTCGGTTGCAAAGGTGTCATGATATCGCGACATGTTGTAGTTTCACGAGAAAAGCTACAGAACCACAGAGGCGGTTGAAGCCGACAAAGTTGAATTTGAGCCGACGCAGTTTAGGGTTTTGCAGCCGACGAAGTTAAGGGTAGCAGTCGACTAAGATCAAGGTTTTGATCTTGAAAGTTTTAGTATAAAAGCAGGGCTGCTTGGAGAGAAAATGATATCGATCGAAGTGTGCGTTCGAAGAGCGGCGTTCATAGACTGTGCGAAGTGAAGAAGTTCGATCGTCGAGAGCAGAGTGCATTCTGTCGAATCTTCCAAGTGAGAGAGATTGCAAGGAAGCAGAGTGCACGAAGACTATGCAGCTGTAATTGCACAGAGGTGCAAAGGTCAAGGGCAGCTGTGATTGCGCAAAAAGAGCGAAGGACTATGTTTTTGTGCAGACCAAAAAAAGAGGACAAAAGACATCTGTGCCAGACCGAAGGACTGTGTTCGGTGCAGATCAGAGAAAGAGAAATCGAGGACATTTGTGCTAGACCGAAGGACTGTGTTTAGTGCAATTTCGAGGACCAGCTTTGGAGGTGATAGAGTTGAGGACAGAGGTCTCCAGCCAGAGCAGGGAAGACAGGTGTCTTCTATGGATAGAGTTCCATTTGCTAAGGGCAGAGGAGGCAGAGGTCTTCTAGAGGATCACCAACCGTAACAGAGCTAGGGGATTGGTGTCTCCTTTGGGTTGATGCCCATAAATATTGTAATCGGGAAAGGTATTCCCAGATTTTGAGTTGATAAAATTTAGTGAGAGATTTTATCCGTGGAGTAGCCCGCTTTGGGTGAACCACGTAAATTGTTGTGTCTCTTTTGTGGATGGTGTTTTGTGCATTGTTTTAATTACTGTTGTTGATATTGCTTTCTATACTCTGCATAATATTGATTTGAAAGTTGATTTGGAGAAAAAAGGTAAAAAGTGGTCTTATACTGTTCACCCCCCCTCTCAGTATAAGCTTGTGTTCTTCAATTGGTATCAGAGCCGGTGCCTTCGAAAAGTTTAACAGCTTGAAGGAAAAGCTAGCAAAGAACACAATGGATTATTCAAGTGGCAATGCAGCACCTATTCTTGATGGATCAGATTTTGGTCTTTGGAGTGCAAGGATGAAGGTTCATCTAATGGCTCTTGGGAATGAGGTTTGGGAAGTGATTGAAGATGGGTACACTATTCCTGTAAATGGTCCATATACTAAAGAAGATAGGCTCCTACATCACAGCAATTCAAAAGCAATGAATGCAATCCTGAAAGGTTTACAGAAAGCAGATCTCACCAAAGTAATTCACTGCAAGACAGCTAGTGAAATGTGGAAACAACTGCAGGTGGTTCACACAGGTGATGTAAATGTCCGAAAGGCCAAGTTGAGACACTTCAAAGGTATGTTTGAACAACTCAAGATGAATGATGATGAAAATATTAGTGACTACATGCTTCGTATGGATGAGGTTGTTAACTCCATGAAAGACTTAGGTCTTGAGCTTGCTGAAAATGATGTTTGTGATAAGATTTTAAGATCTCTTCCTAATAGATTTAGTGAAAATATTTCTGCTATTGAGGAAGCTAAAGATTTGGATAAGTTGAAAAAGGATGAGCTCCATAGTATACTTGCAGCATTTGAGTTGAGAACTCAAGTGAAGGTTGATGTCAAGAAAGAGGCAGCTTTCAAGGCTACCAAGAAATCCAAAGGTAAACAGATTCAAGAGAGTGATGAGTCTTCTAGTGATGAAGAGGCATATTACAGCAAGAAAGGCAAGTTCTCTAGAAAGCACAAAAGCATGAAGAATATAAGATGTTTCAATTGTGGAAAGTTTGGCCATTATGCTACTGATTGTACTGTTTCCAAGTATGAAAGTGATGAAGATAAACAGGATTCTAAGAGCAAGGATTCTAAAAAATTCAAACATCACAGGAAGAACAAAGATGAGCACAACAATCACGGAAAGAGGTATTCTCACAAGCACAAGAAGAGTTTCTACCTAGACAAAGCAAGTAAGTGTTCTAGTAGTGATAGTGAAAGTTCTTCAAGTGATAGTGAAAATGAGATGTTGTTCATATCAGAAAAAGAGGAAGAACCGAAACATAGATTCATTATCATGAAATGTTTTAGATGTGGAAATTTTGGTCACCTTGAGGATGATTGCACAAATAATGAATTGGTTACTAGTATGTATGAGGATGCTTCAGAAAACTATAAGGAAGATGCTTGTATGGTTTTTGAAAAGGGTAGCACCTCTAGTGATAAGAAATCTGTAAAAGACTCTGATGATTCAGAAAGCAAACAAATAAAGGATCTTGAAAGTGAACTTACCAATGCTCTTAGTGTTTTGAAAAAGGAAAGAAAGAAGAATGCCAGACTCAAGGATAAGTTAGATGAATGTTGTATGGAGAGAGATGATCTTACAGAAAGTCTTGACTTCTCTATGGCTAAGACACAAGAACTCAAGGACGAGTTAGAGTCTAAGATTCTTCAGTATAATGAGTTGGAACAGAAAATGGCTTCTTTGGAAGTGGAAACTAAAGAGTACAAGGATAAACTATACAGGTTTCAAGATAGCTCCAAAAGGGTTAAGTCTCTCATCAAAGGTCAAAGAAAACCAACAGATAAAACAGGTCTCGGTTTTGTTGAGCCGCACAAGGAACAGGTTGGGGAATCTAGCAAGAGATTTCAAAAGGAAGAGAATTCTGATGAAGAAAGTACTTCAGATCATGAGTCCGTGAGTGATAGATGCATAGAAATAGAAAACGAAATTCAGATTGCGAAGAAGAAGTTTTCGGGACCCAAGAGGTCGAATAAAAGAAAATTTCACGATAGATGTTTTGCGTGTCACAGGTTTGGTCACATGGCTGTGCATTGCATGACTCAAGTAAGGAAGGTAAATGACAGTTTTAGAGGTAGCAATTTCTTTCAAGGGTATTGCTACTCTTGTAATCAGTTTGGGCATAAGGCATTTTTTTGCAAGGCTAATAACAGGAACTCGGTTAGTCAGAACAGGCGGATTCGAAGAACAGGTATGCCTAAAAGAAATAACATTATTACATGTTATAAGTGCAACAATGATGGTCACACAGCTAGACAATGTAGAGCTGATCTTCCAAGGTACAAGAATAGGAACAGTGGTATGAACAGGTCCAAGGATCATAACAGTGATAGGAACAAGAACAGGAATATTGACAAAAAATTCAAAAGAAGGCCCGACAAGGAAATTGTAGATGCTGATGATGATCAGTGCCTAATGGGAGTTTTACTCCCACCCCTATTTTAATCACCTCATCAGGAGGTGGGGGAGGGACTAAGCTAAGAGGCTCATTCTTAGTCCCAAGCCCCAAAGGTGACCCTTTGCCATTGATGACAAAGGGGGAGAGATATGAGTAAGGGGGAGAGCATCAAGTGAAGAGAAGAGCTTCAAGTCAGGGGGAGCAAAACTTCAAAGGCAGATTCTCAGTTGTTAGCATAGCTGGTTTCAGTTTTGGCTCTTGAGTTGTGTTTTCAGTAAAGGTTTGCCATCAATGACAAAGGGGGAGATTGTTGGCAATTTTGGGTACCTTGGGTACATTGCCTTTGCTCAAGTGTAGAAGTTGTCATTGATGTCAAGAAGCTCTTGAAGGAATTTGATTTAATGTCAGATTATTCAGAGCATGGACAATGGGTTTCCAAAAAGATCATAGTAGCCCATTTGCAAAAGATCAAAGAAAAAAAGACAAGTTAGAAAAAGTTTGCAGCAGGCTGGAAAAACTGTCGCGATTTCGCGACATGTTGGAAGAGAGAGAAGAAGTTGGCAAAACTATCACGATTTCACGACATGTTGGAAGAGAGAGAAGAAGCTGGAAAAACTGTCATGATTTCGTGACATGTTGGCAGAGAAGGAGAGCAAGGTGGAAAGTGTCACGATTTCGTGACATGTCGCATTTTCGCGACTCGAAAAGTGCAGGAAGGCAGAAAAGGAAAAGTGTCACGATTTCGTGACATATTGCAAAGAAGATTGTACGGACCAAAAAGTGTCACGATTTCATGACATGTTGCAGGAGAGGGAGTCCGAAAGGAAAAATGTCATGATTTCATGACATAATGCTGAAAGGAGAGTCCACAGTGTGAACTGTCACGATTTCATGACAAGTTCGAAGAGAGAGAAAGTTACTCGAAAGGTGTCACGATTTCGTGACATGCTGAAGAGTTCAAAGTGAGAATAGTCATGATTTTGTGACATGCTGAAAAGCTCAAAGTGAGAACTATCACGATTTTACGACATGCAGCAAAGGGAAGAGTCTGAAATGAGAAGCGTCACGATTTCACGACGGGCTACAAAGAAAGCGTACGAAAGCTGAAAGCGTCACGATTTTATGACAGGATGAAAGAAAAGCGTACGGATGCAGAAAGTGTCATGATTTCATGACAGGCAAAAGTGAAGAAGCCAGTGGATGAAGATGTAGCGATTTCATGACAGGATGAAAGAAAAGCGTACGGATGGAGAAAGTGTCACGATTTCATGACAGAAACTGGAAGCAGGTCTTCTATAGGAGAAGTGTCACGATTTCATGATAGAAGCAGAAAGGAAGGCTATGAAGACAAAAGCGTCATGATTTCGTGACATGTTCCAGTTTCATGGGAGTAAGGCAGAGAGAAGCTCAAGGCAGTGAAAGTGTCACGATTTCGTGACATGTTCCATTTTTGCTAGTGCAAGCCGAGAAAAGGTTGAGAAAGCGAGAAGGGTCACGATTTCGTGATAGGAGTGAAGATGACGTCAGCAAAGGCAGTAGTGTCATGATTTCATGACAAAAGCAGAGAAGAAGGCCATGAAGTCAGAAGGGTCACGATTTCATGATAGAAGAGAAGATGACGTCAGCAGAAGCAGAAAGTGTCACGATATCATGACAAAAGCCATAAGATAGTGTTCGGTTGCAAAGGTGTCATGATATCATGACATGTTGTAGTTTCACGAGAAAAGCTACAGAACCACAGAGGCGGTTGAAGCCGACAGAGTTGAATTTGAGCCGATGTAGTTTAGGGTTTTGCAATCGATGAAGTTAAGGGTAGCAGTCGACTAAGATCAAGGTTTTGATCTTGAAAGTTTTAGTATAAAAGCAGGGCTGCTTGGAGAGAAAATGATATCGATCGAAGTGTGCGTTCGAAGAGCGGCGTTCGTAGACTGTGCGAAGTGAAGAAGTTCGATCGTCGAGAGCAGAGTGCATTCTGTCGAATCTTCCAAGTGAGAGAGATTGCAAGGAAGTAGAGTGCATGAAGACTATGCAGCTATAATTGCATAGAGGTGCAAAGGTCAAGGGCAGCTGTGATTGCGCAAAAAGAGTGAAGGACTGTGTTTTTGTGCAGACCAAAAAAAGAGGACAAAAGACGTCTATGCCAGATCGAAGGACTGTGTTCGGTGCAGATCAAAGAAAGAGAAATCGAGGACATTTGTGCTAGACCGAAGGACTGTGTTTAGTGCAATTTCGAGGACCAACTTTGGAGGTGATAGAGTTGAGGACAGAGGTCTCCAGCCAGAGCAGGGAAGACAGGTGTCTTCTGTGGATAGAGTTCCATTTGCTAAGGGCAGAGGAGGCAGAGGTCTTCTAGAGGATCACCAACCGCAACAGAGCTAGGGGATTGGTGTCTCCTTTGGGTTGATGCCCATAAATATTGTAATCGGGAAAGGTATTCCCAGATTTTGAGTTGATAAAATTTAGTGAGAGATTTTATCCGTGGAGTAGCCCGCTTTGGGTGAACCACGTAAATTGTTGTGTCTCTTTTGTGGATGGTGTTTTGTGCATTGTTTTAATTACTGCTGTTGATATTGCTTTCTATACTCTGCATAATATTGATTTGAAAGTTGATTTGGAGAAAAAAGGTAAAAAGCGGTCTTATACTGTTCACCCCCCCTCTCAGTATAAGCTTGTGTTCTTCAGTGGTCGGCTTCTTTTGGAGCTATATAAGCCCAAAATGGGGCAAAAAGGCTCATTTGTGCATTGTGCTTGGAGGAGTTTGGAGAGGAGAGAGGTAGGAGGGTTATTTTTTGAAGTGGAGCACTACAAAAATATCTACCCAAAAACATGATCCAGCCATCGGATGCGACAGGCGGTGGAGCCGGTGCGAAACGGGTATGGAACACATTTCCTTCTCTTCCCTATTTTATTGTGAAATTGTAAATTCTACTAAAATTTTCATAACACACACTAAATAATGGTTAAGAAACCTTAATAATAGTGTAATTTATGAAATTTAGCTTTTATTTGTGATTTAGATGCTTAAAATTAGGATTTTATGCTAGTTTTTTATGTTTTTTAGGCTTTTTAGGGCTATTTTAGGGGTCAAAATGACCTTGTTTTAGCCATTTTTGGGGACCATCCCTATAAGGGACGGTCACTAGTGGCCATCCTTGGGTGGGATGGTTACCAAATTTTGGGCCACACCTGGGTGGGATTGCCAAAAATTGGGCCAAAAAGGGCCCTTTATTATGCATTTTTTGGTATTTTTAGAGCATTTTTATTGCATTTTTAGTGCATTATTGACAAGTTAATTTACATTATCAGATAGTGAGGAGTCAGTATAGGGTTCCAAATATATTTTAGGTCACTAGAGACCTTTTTATTGCTATATAATGGTGATGGCTTGATGCCATTGGCCTGAAGCATGTTACACGGTTAGATCTCATAGTGAGCGACCGTGCCTATCTAACTACATTGATAGATTTGTGGGACCCTCGTACTAATACTTTCCATCTAGCTATAGGGGAGATGATAGTTACTTTAGAGGATGTATATCGGATACTACATATTTTGATAGAGGGGCATCCCATAGTATCTACTCCTATAGAGTGATGAGAGGCCGTACTACGGAGGTACTTTGGGGCACGTGGGAGGATGCAGTGGTTGATCTTCTCAATGGAGGGATATTAGTGGTCTCATGGTTTCAGGCTGATGTGCTTAAGATTAAGCATACTTTATTGATGACCTTGATCAACAACATGCTACTACCTGACTCTTTAGGTGCTAGGTTCCCATGGAACCTTATAGAGTTGGTGTTCACTCTTGTGGAGTGTACAGAGGATGAGCCGATAGTGATGGCTTGGGGTCCTACTTTGTTAGCGTAGCTATATGAGGAGTTATATGAGATCCACTCTCATGGGTAGAAGGGATTGGGCTACAGCTTCTTGCTATAGGTTTGGGGTTGGTAGCATATTGTTGTGGAGCAACCACGGGGACTACCATGGACTACTCGAGTAGAGCTACCAGATAGGGAGATTGGTTATGGGGTGCTATGGTAGAGGTCACATGAGTTAGGCCATAGCCATCGACATGTTGGGGAGGTTGAGCACTATGTAGAGGCTTTTGCATGGCTTAGAGTGGTAGACATTGTATGGAGACCCTATAGGGATTGTCCCGCATGGAGGGAGGCTGAGGCACAACTACGCCAAGTTTGGTGAGGTAGGTGGTTGATAGGGTGACATGGGATAGAGTGAGAGTACTTCCCTTATGATCATGTCTTATGATAGTTTAGGCTATGCTAGGGGTTACCTAGGGATCCATGATCTATCATCATAGTGGGGATGAGAGGACTCTAGCATGGCCTATTGTGGAGGCACTAGGAGAGGAGTCAGATCTTGTGGTGGTAGTTTCTGAGTTGGATGATGTAGGTATGATAGAGGAGTATGACGCTTGGTGGGTCATACGATAGTGGTGAGGGGAGGGACCACTAGGAGGGGATGCAACTACTAGAGATGCAGCTAGGGGTGCTCCAGATGAGGAGGGTCAGGATGAGTCTCCAGATGATGAGGAGGTAGACACAAGTGAGTGATTTGTGCATCATCGTGTGCCATGGATAGGGTGGAGCTGATTGATGTACAGGATCCACTAGACTTTGATGGGGAGGACCTTGGAGATCAGGGTATGCAGGCATAGTTAGCAGCATGAGATGCTATGATTACAGAGCTATGGGGTGATCTCAGTAGGGTGTGATGGGATTTTTAAGAGGAGAGAGCTCTACTATAGGCATAGGTGTAGAGTGCACATATTGATATGGAGAGGTAGGCAAATTTGATAGCTACTCTTTAGGAATAGGTTGGTGTACAAGGCCCTAGCCATGGGGAGTCTAGTAGTGGTGAGATAGCCATGATGTAGGAGGAGATGGTACATCTCTAGGGTTTGGTGGTGACCTATCAGACTCGGTTCTAGGAGGATCAGACCTATATGGATATGATGGAGGATGAGATAGTGCACCTTAAGGGGTGCATACCAGATCGAGCATTGGCTATTGGATCACAGCATAGCCAGAGGAGCGAGATAGGATAGTCATCTATGTAGATGAGGGCTCTGAGTTCTACATGGAGGATGGACACATCTGGGGGTAGTAGGTCTAGGGGTAGTATGGGAGCTCACGAAGGACTCCTACTGAGGGCAGAGGAGAGAGTCATGGTGTCGGTCCTGCGTGACCATGGCTAGTAGACTCTAATGGTTCTTTTTGGACTTTTTGTTTTTTGGAGTGTGAAGTCTGAGGACTCACTTTTATTGTAGCCTACGGGTAGCTTATGGACTATGATGTAGCTTTTGGCTTTTACATATGGATATATATATATGTATGACTTTGCTTTGATCATTATGTCATATTTTACTGCTTTATGATATGTATGCTATGCTATGCTTTATGATGCTATGATGGATGTCTAACATGGATGCATGTATTTATCCTATGATGTGATTTGATGATATGTAGATGTGTATATGCATGATGCAATGGATGATGTGATTTAATTTTGTATGATGGATTTATGATGACTATTTGACGCATTATATGCTAGCACCATAGACTGTACAAAATGTATCTTTATTATTTTCATGTTATTATGACACTTATGTAATGGATTTTGTAATTTTGACAAATATGTGACAACATGATGTAAAATGGAATGGATAATGTAATGTGATATGATATGTTTGGTAGTTTTTAAGAGACTCAAACACTCTAGTTACCTAATCAAAAGTTGTATAATAACTATGCAAGACTTTTTGACAAAGTATGCACCTACTAAGATAACCAAGATAATCAACATCCCTGTGTGTGCATGTGAGTTCATTACCATGATAACGCATAAGGTTGCCCTAGTGCAAATGGGATTCACTCAGCCCATCTGTACTAGAGATCATTCTATGAGTCTCATTATCCTGAGTTTTGTACTTAGTTAGATTAGACTACTAGGTAATATAGGTTACAACAAGCTAGCTCATCCACATTCAAACATTGGTCTATACCTAAGCAAGTTGCTTAAGTGATAGACATATCATCATGCGGGAGGCTACCACCATTGACAAGTAGGCTATCCACCAAACTTGTAATGAGGATCACCTTATGGTTCTCTAATGCTGAGAATTCTAGGGATTCAAGTTCAAGACTCCCTTATTTTCTTTTAATTTTGAAGTATTCAAGGGAGTAGCTCATTTTTTTTGTTGAGCAAGGGATTTTGGTAGTGGTGAGAACCACTATTTATTTTTGCTTTTTCTAGTGATAATAATCACTATTTCTTTTTGCATATTTTTGAAGTGATAATAATCACTATTTGATTTTCTCTTTGGGATACTTGCCCCAGTGTAGGGCAAGGGATTTTTGGGTAAGGAGGAACTTGTCCTTTTGTCAATTCTCAGCATCTTTGAACCATTCACATAGGGGGATGAGCGAGATAACCTTTTTCGCTTAAAGTAACCTAGACCACTTTATAGTTTTCATATTTCCTTGTGCTAGACTTGGATTTATTAATGTGAAAATGTGTTGGGATTTTGATGTATATCAAGCATTATCTAAGTAGGATTCTACCTTCTAAAAATCATGATAGCTTTCTACAAAATCTGAGAAGACAACTAGATATGGTTGAGTGACCAAAAACTTTAACTATGTTTTACTAACAATGGCTAAGTGACGGGAAACAGACATATAATATGGAGTGTAAATGTAAATGGTATATGTAATGTAAATAGGTGGTAATATTGACATATAATAACAATGATTTTAATAGATGCCTAGTGTATAGACCTGGTGCTAGACATGTATGATCAATTTTGACCGATGCATAATGCAATGATGAGTATGCCTAATGCAATTTAGATGAAGTGCAATGAAGCAATATTTTTGTATTTTGATGATTTTAATGATATTTTTGTATTTTTGATATATATGTATATAAGGGTTGACCAATGGGCTTAATGAATGCCATTGGAGCTTTTGGGTGACCAAAGGGCTTATAGATGCCTTTGGGGCATTTTGGGATGACCTAGACAATCGTAGACTACCTAGGAATGTTTTAGTTTGACCTAGATGGTCATAGACTACCTAGGGGTATTTTATGGGGACCAAAGGGCTTATAGATGCCTTTGGGGATTTTTGGATTGACCTAGATGATCGTAGATAGTCTAGGAATATTTTATTTTGACCTAGATGGTCATAGACTACCTAGGGGTATTTTAGGTTGACCTAGATGGTCATATAAGACTACCTAGGGGTATTTTAGGGTGACCAAAGGGCTTATAGATGCCTTTGGGGATTTTTGGATTGACCTAGATGATTGTAGATAGTCTAGGAATATTTTATTTTGACCTAGATGGTCATAGACCACCTAGGGGTATTTTAGGTGACCTAGATGGTCATAGACACTAAGGAAGTATCATAGACTACCTAGGGGTATTTTAGGGTGACCAAAGGGCTTATAGATGCCTTTGGAGATTTTTGGATTGACCTAGATGATCGTAGATAGTCTAGGAATATTTTATTTTGACCTAGATGGTCATAGACCACCTAGGAGTATTTTAGGTGACCTAGATGGTCATAGACACTAAGGAAGTATCATAGACTACCTAGGAGTATTTTATGGTGCTCTAAGCATGAAATGGCCATAAATGACTAACATTCATTGGTTCAGGCTCTTCACTTCCTTTGATGGATGCTAAGTGATAAGTTCTAGGTCCAATATGACTTGTAATGATGAATGGACCTAACCAGTTTGCTATAAATTTGTCCCACAAATTGGATGGCAAATTTGAGTTTTGTTGGTTCTCTTTTAGAACTAAATCACCAACTTGAAAGTCTCTCTGGTGTACTTTCAAGTTATAAGCTCTCTTAAGGTATTCTTGATAAACACGTAGATGCTCGAGGGCATTGACACATCATTCATCAAGCAATGTTAATTGATCTAAATGAGCTTGCCTAGCGGTATCATCATCGATGAATTCTTGCATGGAAATGCGTAGCGATAGAATCTCTAACTCTAGAGGCATGATGGCTTCAGCACCATACACTAGTGAAAATGGAGTTGCCCCAGTGGGCATCCGAATGCTAGTGCGATAGGCCCAAAGGGCAAGAGGTAATTGATTATGCCAATATTTATGATTTTCCTTAATGGTTTTCTTCAAGATGGCTACTACTATCTTATTTGATGCCTCTACTTGCCCATTGGCCTATGGATAATAGGGCATGGAAAAGTTGTGCTTTATGTTATACTTTGTTGTTAACGCACGCACATCCTTATTTTTAAAGGGTGTTCCATTATCCGATATTATTTTGGATGGAATACCAAAATGACATATGATGTTATGTAGCATGAACTCCATGATGCGAGGTCCAGTCGTAGTGGTAAGGGGAATTGCTTCCACCCATTTTGTGAAGTACTCGATTGCCATTATGATAAATGTGTGATGGCCCAAAGAGGCAGGTGAGATTTTCCCAATTAAATCAAACCCCCATTGTGCAAATGGCCAGACCGATTGAATCAGTTGTAAGGCCTATGAAGGTACATGTGTCAAATTTGCATGATGTTGACACTTCATGCACTTCTTTACATAAGCACAACAATATTGCTCTAAAGTTGGCCAATAATAGCCCATGCAAAGAATGCACTTAGCGATGGCCATGCCGCTAAAATGACCACCACATGTACCATCGTGGGCTTGGGAAATGGCCCAAGCTGACTCCTGTGAGTCTAAGCAATGAAGGAGGATACCTTCATAGCTCCGATGATACATTATGTCTCCTAATAAGACATATTTTGCCATTTTTTCTTAAATGCTCACTTTATGGCATGCGATAATCCAGGTGGAATATTACCTAGTTTTAAGATAATATTTAATCTGTATGGCCCAATCTTGCTTTGAAGAAGCCTCAATATTATGAATCGTGCAATCCTTTTGATGTTCGTCTCATGCGAATGTTGATTGAGAATGAACTTGAAGATATAGCGTTATGCTAGTATCAAAAGAATTCTGAGGGAACAGAGTCCCCCATTGGGCGTTATTCAAATAATTATGTAGTTGAGAGAACCTTTCATGTGAAGGCTCAATCTGAATCATGTGAACATCTGGTATGGCATTATGCTCATCATGCTCAGTCATAGATTGCACTAGCATTTTTACTTGAATAGTAGTGATATCATCTAAAGGGTTTTGTGGGATTAGCGACCCTAAGGAAGCCATTGTATCCACAAAATGATTAGATGATCGAGGGAGTGCCTCAATATCATACCATTCAAATTGTACTAGAATTTTGTCCACTAGGGCTTTGTAGGCTTGCAATATGGGACACCTACACTAGAATATCCCTTTAACCTGATTAACTATGAGCAAGGAATCACCAAAAATGTTTAGCTTTGTAATTTTCATGGTGATTGTCATCTGAAGGCCTATGATGAGGGCTTCATACTCGGCATTGTTGTTGGTACATGGGAAATCAAGTTTAAATAAAAGAGGTATTGGAGCCCCTTACAATGTGAAAAACATGATACCTATACCACCCCTTGCTCACATTTAGAACCATCGAAGAATAGAGTTATGTCTGCTTGTGACTCAGGCTCTATAGAATCAGGTGATTCTGAGATATGAAACACTCCATCATCAGGAAGATCTACATTCAGAGGTTGGTCATCCTGGAGAGGAGCCTCTGCTAGTTGATCGGCTATGACCTATCCTTTGATTGATTTTTGTCCAATGAACTCTAGGTCAAATTCCATCAACAACATTATCCATTTTTCCTGCGACTATTGTGATATGTTCGACTCATCATATATCATAATGGATTTTCTTTAGATATGACATACGTGGTATGATTGAGCATGTAATGGCATAGATTTTTAGTGGCAAAGACCACTGCTAAGCATAGCTTCTCAATGTATGCATACTTGATTTCATAGCTGACCAGTGTGCGACTGATATAATATGTAGCCTGTTCTTTATGAAATTCATTCTTTTGGGACAACATGGTGCCCAATGCCAACTCAGTAGCTGAGATGTATAAATAGAATGACACTCCTGGTCATGGAGGAGCCAATACGGGTGGTGAAGCTAGGTATTGCTTAATATCATCAAAGGCATTTTGACATTCTTCATCCCAATGAAATGAGACCCCCTTGTGTAGCAACCTATTCATGGGTCGACACTTATCCGATAATTGTGCTATGAAGCATTTTATGGATGTGACCTTTCCTTGCAAGCTGCGTAGCTGCTTAATGGTTGTGGGGGGAGGCATTTCTAATATTACCTTGACCTTGTTTGGATCTACCTCTATGCCTCGCTTGGAGACTATGAATCCCAAAAGTTTACTAGATGTGACACCGAAGACACACTTCTTGGGATTAAGCCTAACATTGTGCTCAATGAGGTGATCTAGAACCTTACATAATACATCGATATGCTCATGGTGCAATAGATATTTCACCAATAAGTCATCCATGTAATCTTCCAAAATCTTATGCATGTAGTCATGGAAGATATACGTCATGGCTCGTTGATAGGTGGCGCCAACGTTCTTAAGGCCAAAAGGCATGACCTTATAACAGAATGTCCCCCAAGGCATTGTAAATACCATTTTGATTTGGTCTTCTAGATTAATATGAATTTGATTATATCCAGAGAAACCATCCATAAGGGATAGCATTTCATGTCCTGTTGTAGCATCTACCAATGCATCAATGTTTGGTAAGGGAAATTCATCCTTAGGACTCGCTTTGTTGAGATCTCTAAAGTCAGTGCAAATGCGAATCCTCCCATCAGGATTTTTGATGGGAACCATGTTTGAAACCCATGGTGGATAGTCTACTGAGATGATGAAATCAGCGTCCAACAACTTTTGCAATTCATCTTTCACCATTAAGGCTATTGTTGGGTGCATCTTACACAACTTTTGCTTGACTGGTTTTATCTTTGGGTCCAATGTAAGATTATGCGTGACTAGATTTGGGTCCAGTCCTGGCATGTCTTTATAAGACCAAGCAAAAGCATTCATCCTTTCTTTCAATGCTCTTGTGAAATCATCTTGTTCAACTAGGGATAGACCTTCCCCTAGTTTGATAATGCAGGGATTATCGAGATCTGTATCGATATCCTTGTCAATTGTTGGCTCAATTGACATATGAGACCCATATTCCAACTGATGTGGAGTGGGAATCAAGTGAATGTCATCAGTTGGGTTTGCTTCATCCATAGGAAATTCAGGATCAACCTCGGCTTGAAAAACATCCTGAGTAGTTCTTGGAGAAAATTGAAATGGTTGTAACATTTCCTCGCAAGGCCAATACTCGATGGTGATGGGGTAGAATCTCCTCGATCAAAGTCAATTGCCTCAATGTCGAGATGCAATGACTTTGATGGGTTATTCGGATCTATCAATGGTGTGGTTAAATCTATGGAAATCATGTTGATGGATACATGATCTCCCATTCTAGGGTGAGTGGGTCTAGAGACCTGATGTTGTCTCATGACTCATGGGGGTGGCTCTAGTGGAAGTGGAATAAATGGTGGTGGCCTATGTGGAAGAGGACGAGCTTGCTCTTCACGTGGCAAGAGCTGGCATCAGATGGGGCCTTGGATGGGGAATAACATGTAAAGATAATATTCATCCTCATCATCCAAGGGGAACACTCTCTCATGTTCATCATCTGAGCTAGGATAGTTTATTGGTGTGATGCCATAGTCATCTTCATCATCACTCATCCATTCATGAGGAGGACCTTGATCCTCTTCCTCACTATCATATTTCAAGGTATGTGAGCTTTCCCCCACTTCATGGGGTTGGGCAACATCATTGGATAGTCCTTGATCTATCATATCTATGGGGAAATAATCCCCCAAGGAATGAATGTGATTTAGATTGGCATATGGATCACGTGCAAGCTTATCTTGATAACCTAGACATAGGTGTTCTAGACTATCTGTGAGGACATCCAATGGTACTAGCTTATTGTGTCCCAACCTAGATTTATCATAAGGTAGCTGATATTGGGGCTGACATGGGACATGAGTACCCTACTCATATAGGCCTAAACCAAAACCATGCCAATTACAATGATCTAAGTACCACAATGCATAATCTGGATTCGACAAATAGTTTACATCCTCCAAAAAAGGTTCATCATCTTCTTCTTTCAGAGGAATTGGTAGAGCTCCATACTCTAAACCTCCATATACAAAATTAGTTTGATTGGGAGGTAGACCAAGAGGCACAATGCTACCTATGGGAAGATGAGGTCACCCCATATCTTGCACTATCTCTATAGATGGAACCATTGTGACATTTCTCACTAGATATTCTCCTATCCCTGTACTAGACATATGCACTATGGTCTGGGATGGTGAAGGTGAATGAGATGGAAGTGAGGTTTGAGGTGACTCAATGTGAACCTCTGGAAGTGATTCCTCATCTACTAAACAAGGAATCTCCTCCATGGATATGGTGGAAACTAAAGGTGGGCTCTCATCAATGGGCCTTTTCGACATGTTCCTCGATGGAGGATCTGATGATGTCGAAGGCATCTCTATGGCTATCGATGATGAGGATGGGATGGATGAAGATGTAGATGGTGAAATGGAAGGTGATGATGGAATGGGTAGACCCTGAATAGGTGTATTCAGTTAGAAGTCTACATGAGTCAAAGGTAATGTCGACTCTAGCATCTATTGCACCATATTGTAGTATTTGAAGGGCTCTAGATCTATAGAGACTACGTGCACTTGCCCTTCATGAGTGTATTTGAGACATTGATGTACAATGGATGGGACACACTTCATATCCCATATCCAAGGTCTACCTAGCAAAATGTTATAGGCCATCTCACCTTCCAACACATGACACAATGTCGGTATAGTCTTGCACCCCACTTGGATGGGTAAGACTATGGTACCAATAGTAGAGCATATTGTGTCATTGAATGTATGAAGAGTGTAAGTTGATGCAACAACATGAGATGCTAGAAATTTTAAATGTTTCAATGTTGTGGTTGTGATGATATTACTCGAGGAACCAGTGTCTATGAGCACTCTTTTGTATGGTACCTCATTTACACATGCAATGATGTGCAAAGGAGGATCTACCACATCATTGGCTATTTCCTTAAGCTCATGCTCATGAAATGTTATTACTGGTTCCTTGCACTATTGCACATGACCCACAAAATCAATGAAGGAGTTAGACTCCTATGGTTGCAACTCTATTGACTTTAGAATGTCCATCAAAGCATCCCAATGTGGAGGTGATTGTTGGATTAGCTCATAGATGGACAATCATGCTGATGTTGTCCTCAAGATTTGTGCAAGCTTGTTCTTTATTGTTAATGTTGGCCTAGATGGAAGGCCTTGTACTATAGGTGGTGTAGTTTATGACGTAGTGGGAACATCACTCGAAGCTATAGCTGGTGCAACTTGGCTTGGATATCTTCTGTTCTTGGTCACAATACTCACCATCCCAACATACCCTTGGATAGGGGTGTTGTCTTCACCTCATTCATCGGTTTAGCAGGCGCTTCTTGTACCTCATGAGTTGGTAATGGGTCTTTGTATATACCCATATGCTGATTGGTAGGGGCTAGTGGAGCATCGACTTGAAGCTCATTCCTCTCAATCATATCTTGTACTAGGTGTTTAAAACCATAGCACATTGGTAAATCATGGCCACCTTGTCGATGAAATTTGCAATATTGATCCTCTCGGTATCCCATAGGCTTGGGTTTACCTATTTCTGGATCGATGGGTTTGATATCTGGTAGATTAATCATTTTTGCAACCCATAATCGATCGAATAGAGAATCCATGGATTCAACGAAGGGAGTAAATTGTCGCTTAGGGTGACGTTGTTGGTTTTGTCCCTGATTCGCTTGACCATTACTATTATAGCTCGTAGGAGGAGGTTGGGCCTGATAGTTCACCTTTTGAGGAGGCATCACTTGTGTAGGCCCAGGGACATTTATGGCCACTTGATTGACCATTGCTGGCTTTGTAGGTGCCGAGCTATTTTTAGGGTTCTTTGTCCACTCCTTATGAGGTTTGGCTATTTCTCCCTCTTGGATTTTTATTTCTTCTATGTTTCTAGCTTATGCTAGAGCTTCTTCCAAGGTAGGGTATTGTTGTAATTGCAATATCAAAGAGATGGGTTTTAAGCAACTCTTTGAAAACAATCGAGTTAACTCAGTCACTGGCAATAGATAAGGTAGCTTAGCCAAAAGCGTTCACCACCTATTTCCATAATCAGTAATCGACTCATCCTCGGTTTGTTTCAACCCCGTGAGGTCTGTTAATGTCACCTTCCTTTTGGTGTTAAAGGTGAAACATTCCAAAAATGCATCAACAAATTGTTCAAATGTGTAGATGCTATGTTTTGGAAGTTGGTTGAACCACTCAATGGCAGGACCAGAGAGGGTACTTAGAAAAGTTCTGAGGAGCAATGCATCATTGTCCTGTATGTTAAAGCACAGATTTAGAAATCTAGTAACGTGCTCTTGAGCATCTTCTTCCCCCTTGAATCTATCCAATTTTGGCATTTTGAAATGCTCAGGGTATATCGGGGAAGGAATGGATGGATGTAATGGTTGATTCTTTAGTTGATGCAAAGTGGGTTTTTGAAGCCCATTGCCAGTTGTCCTACCTTCTATAGTTTCTAAGCGTGCAAGCAAAGCTTGATACACATCTGAGGATTTGATTTCCTCTTCCTTGTTTTGAACTCGTAGAGGTGGACAAGGAATATTAAGCATAGGTTGGGGTGGTTTATTGACATCATCCACTCCTCCATAAGGTGCTTCTACATAATCCTCATTTTGTTCCAAGTCATCGTAAGCCCCATAGGGTGTTTCAGGTATGGGCCTACAAGGAGGAATGAAGGCCTCTTGAAGGTGATCTATGTTTGGCCTATCATGTATATTCTGTTCATGCCTATGAGGTCTAGGAGGTAACATTGGATTAGGTCTAGGAGACCTATCTTGTTGGAGGTTTGGTTGCCTCGGGTGAGCCTCCTGTCTACGCGTATTTGGAGTAGAAGCTCCATTATGCAAAGTTTCTTGAATTTGGCATTCAAGTATTTCTTTCTCTAATTGTTGCCACTACTCTAAAATATCTAGGTGATGTTTATCAGACCTAAGTTGATTAAACTTGGCCTAGCGGTCAGCATACTTCTTTACCAACTGATTGATCTGATCAATTGTATTAGGTCTAAGTGCCTTAGCACTATTACTCTGATATCTATCTTGTTCAAGGGGGTTCGTGAGATCTATTACAACTTTCCCTCGATTGAGGGAGGCTGCATTGACTTGAGGCTCACCCCTAAATAGATCTTCTTGATAATCTACTGGTGTAGAGGCACAACGTGCTTGCATTGACACATTTGAATGAGGATAATCTGGATGTTCCTCAGGTCTTCCCTCATAAACAAGGAAAGGTAAGGTGGAATAAGGTCACCTATGGTGATGAGTATTATCCTCATCATGATCATGGCACCATGGGGAAGGGTGGTTTGAAATCATAAGATGATCATTCAACCCTACCTTAGGTGACAAGTCATACTCCTACATAGTAGTGAGGAGTAGACCGAGTAGGCACACGAATGCGTGGGATTGCTCTATTGGGAAGCACCCCATTGCATGGTGACTCTTCTCGAAATAAGGCATTAGAAATATCTATATTAGGGAAATAATTCCCTAAGAGGGGGTTGTTTCCTATGGGGGTACCCCATGTAGGAGTCCCTTGTTGGCTAGGTCCCTTTCTTGCTATTCTAGGAGTAACCATCCATTCATCTACCACTCGATGATTAGGGATATGACTTCCTAAGTTGAGACCATCACCTATGGGGGTGCCCCATGTAGGGGTCCCTTGTTGGCTAGGTCTCCTATCAGCCCCTCTAGGGCTAGGAAGAGTAGGTGGTCTCCAAGGAGGTATGACCATGTCCTTGGGATCTAGGTGAAGATGTTGTACGTCCTCTTCCCTACTCCCTACAACTTCCACCCTTAAATGGGCTTGGCTATGGGTATGTACCATAGCTATGTACTCTAGACTACTATATGATTATCTCCTTTACAATTTTTATGAATTTGAAACAAACAAACAATAGAAACACACAAGCATAGAAGTGATTATCTCTTTTAAATATTTTAAATGTGAATCCCTAAACTATTTGTTGTTGTTTCAATATGTGTTGCTTTGTAAAGAAAATACTTGGCATGTTTGATTTGTTGATGTAATACTCAAATGTTTAAAGGTTTTCACCTATACACTCATAGCTCGACAACTGGTATTGACGTAATCCAATCTAAAGTATGGTGATGAATTCCATACCCGATCAGGGAGCATAGGTCTTGTCGATCCTCACCCAACACCCCGTGCATAGTGATACACCCCTCCGAAGAGGGATGCATGCTATTTTGCATGGTTAGGATAGATCTTGGAGTCGGTATTGGCAAATAGAACAAGGTTCATGGGAATCAGTGGTTGGGTATGAAGTCCAACTCACCAATGTTTAAGAAGATCATGTTGTGTGTGTTGTTCCTTTTAAAAATTTGAAATAAAACAATACAACATACAATGATGATTCACTAATATGCATAAAAGTACATTTTTATTTTAGATTCATTAGTAGCATAAAAGGAAACCACTAAAATTGATAATCTATATGAACTTAGCCTCTTTTGGGTAAGTTGCAAGCAGGCAAACCAATAAAAAAGCATATAAACTACTGTTATTTTCCTATTTTCTCTGATTTGATTAATGCAAAATTGGGAAATATGACATCTATCCTTCTTATGCACAAAGAAGACAATAAAATTTGAAATTTAAGCTAATTTGAATAGTATTAATGCAAATTGAAGGTTTAGAGAGGTGTAATTTCTGACCTGGAACTTTTTATTTCTGCAAATTTTTGTAGAAAACCTCTAGTTTTGTAACCATCCCTAGTAGGGATGGTTAGCAGTTTGGGGGCCATCCTTGGCAGTGACACCTAGCTGGTCCATCCCACCCTATGTCACCTAGCATAAAAGGGTCATTTTTGCTTAGAACGATCAAAACCTACAACAATCAAAATAGAAAATGGAGGTCAAAAATAGACAAATTCAAAGGGGAGAGATACAAATCTCAAATACCATGATCACCACTGAAGAAGCAAAATTTATGACATCACCTTAAGGGCACTTTATTGCAATGTAAAGCAGATTAAAGCATTAAAAGGGAAAAGGTGCATAAATATGTAATCTATTGAAATGAAGCAAAATGTGTAATAAAAGAGGTGGATTTCTCCTTATATTCATTCATTCATGGCTTCAAATAGGATTACAATACATCCCCTTGAGGGCTTTACAATTTGATACATTTCAACATTACAATAAAGCAAGGGATCTAATCCCTTGAAAGGTCCTTAAGGCGATGTACTATTGTCCATCTCGCATTCCCACACTTGAGAGCTAGTCTTGGGCTTATCTTTCTTGCCTCTTTAGCTCCTCCCTCCTATCTAGTATACCTGCACCTACACACAAGGGATTGAAAATGGGTTAATAGCATATGCGTTTGTAGATTTAAAGCTAGGAAAACATAGAAAGCATGCATATAGAAATCACAAAACCTATTTCTAATAAACCAAAATGCTTCAAAATGACTTCTAACTATAGAATTGGGTAAATAACATGATTTGGTAAATATCTAAGCATAAATAAAAGGGAAATTGTTAGAATAAATAATTATCGTCCCTGGGTGAGCCAGATAGACCTACAATCACAAAACTTCTAATTACCCTATCAAAACTACTCCAAATCTCACCAAATTTGGACCATAGGCTAATCTAAACATTTCTAGAAGGTCTATGGTGGAATTGCCTCAAAATTCCCTACTATTTTCTAACCATCCCTAATAGGTGCATCTAGCTACTACTAACCATCCCTAGGTGGGATGGTTACAAATTGCTTAGATTTTACCACCAATCCTAATGGGATCTGGTCCAAAACTGGTCTAAAGGTTGTGTCAATAGATGGGGCCAAATTTCTCTTCAATTTGGCTAGTTTGGAATGGTTTGGATCAATTTCTAATGCCCTTAAAAGCACCTTCAGATGAAGAGGGTTTCAAGGCCAAAGTGAGGGTAAATTGAGGTTGCAAAAGGTGAGGATAGAATTGGGCAGCACTTCATTGCTAAAATGCTTCAACTCTCCTCTTTTAAAATGGGTGAATACACCTCTTTTTATAGCCCAAATAGGGCATCTAGGGCAAAGGGGCAAGTATTGGCATGCGAGGCAAGTGCCGCCACTTGTCAAAACCCTTGCCCTCATTGGGTAGAAGAGGTTGCCCATTTGGGGCCTCTAATTGGGAGTTCTTGGTCTCTATGATAGGCTCCCAATCAATTTTGGTTGATTGGGTGGAGAATATGGTAGTAATTGATTGCCATTTCTCTACCCCTTTGACTTTTGGGGTGTCTATTTAGGGACCATCCCACCTAGGGATGGTTTTGGATGGCCATCCCTAGGTGGGACGGTCACCATCTATGACCATCCCTTGGTGGGACGGTCATAAGGATATGCCCCAAAACCACCCAAAACTACTGGGAACCTTCCCAAATGTGCTATGGAGCTCTATATTACCCTAGAGGGCTGCCCAATGGGGCCATATGATGTCGATAAGAGTGGCACATGTGATGCATTAGTAGTCTTATCTGATTTACATGATTTTAGTGTCTACACAAGGGAAGTAAAGATTAAATTACAAGGGTATTGGAGCACCTTGTAGTGTGAAAAATATAATCCCTACACCTCCTCCTTGCTCACACTTTGAACCATCAAAGAAAAAAGTCATTTCAGATTTGTTTTTTGGCTCTTTAGGTTTGGGTGCTTCTGATAATGCAAAAAATTGCATCATCAAGAAGATCTATGGTGAGGGACCTACTATTATAAATAGGTGCCTTAGCCAGTTGATCAGTTATGACTTGTACCTTGATGGAATTTTGATGTATGAATTCCAAATAAAATTATATCAATAACATGATCCACTTTGCAGTACATGTGTTATGATATGTCTTGCTCATCATATACTGCAAAGGATTTTGTTTGGATATTGCATATGTCATATGTCTCAGCATATAGTGGCACAATTTCTTGGTTGCAAAGACCACTACTATGAACAAATTTTCTACGTATGCATATCCTATCTCGTAGCTCACCAAGTTGTGGCTGATGTAATATATCACTTGCTCCTTATCTTGAACATTATTTTGAGTCAACATGGTTCCCAGAGCAAAATTAGTGGTAGATATATATAGCAGGAATGACATGTCTGGCCTTGGTCAAGCTAGGACTAGTGGTGTTGCTAGGTACTTCTTATTTTTAGAAAAGGCTTGCTGATATTATTCATACCATTGGAATAGGACCCCCTTATGTAGTATTTTATTCATGGATCGACATTTATTTGATAATTAAGCGAGAAATTGTTTTATGGATTCTACTTTGCCTTGTAAGCTTCTTAGTTCTTTGATGTTCATGGGCGGGGCCATTTCTAGGATAGCCTTTACCTTTGTTGGGTCTACCTCGATGCCTCATTTAGAAATGATGAATCCCAAGAGTTTTCTAGAAGTTACACCAAAGATACATTTCTTGGGTTTCAACCTAACATTGAACTCAATCATGAAATTGAAGACATTTCAGAGGGTCTCAGCATGCTCTTCTTATAGCAATGACTTGGCTAGTAATTCATTGATGTAGTATTCTAATATATTGTGCATATAGTCATGGAAAATGTATGTTATAGCCTACTGATATGTGTCACCAGAATTTTTAAGGCCAAATGACATCACTTTGTAATAGAATATTCCCCAAGGAGTGGTGAATGTGGTTTTGTGTTGGTCTTTGGGTTTAATCTAAATTTAATTGTATCCAGGAAACCCTTCAATTAGGTAGATAATATCATGAATTGTAGTTGCATCTACAAGAGAATCTATATTGTGTAAAGAGAATGAATCCTTTAGTGTTGCCTTTTTGAGATCCTTGAAATCTATGGAAATGCAAATTCTTCCATCAAGTTTTCCTATAGAAACCATGTTTGATACCCACTCTGGATAGTCAATGGGAACAATAAATACTACATCCAATAGTTTTTTCAACTCGTTCTTAACAAAATTAGTGATGGTTGGATGCATATTTTTGATATTCTACTTGATTGGTTTTTTTGTAGGGTCTAGAAAAAGGTTGTGGACACCAATTTCGGATCTAGCCCTGGCATGTATTTGTAGGTCCAATAAAAGTGATTTGGTCTCTCTTGCAATAGAGGAATTATGATGGCTTATTTTTCTAGAGATAAGCTTTCTCTAAAATTGAATTTCTTTGGATTAGAAGGATCATTGCTTATGTCCACCTCAAAATTCTCCTTTATTGCTATATGTGACCCCTCCTCAAGCTGGTGAGGCATGGGGATTAAATGGATGTCATCCGATGTATTTATAGTTACCACTGACTTAGGGTCAAGATCAACATGATAGACATCATGTGAATAGCCTGGTGCAAAGTGGAATGGTTGTATCATCTCTTCATTAGGGAAGAAATTTTTTAGGCTGTACGGGCAAGTCAACATGATCCCAATCAATAACATCTAAGTTAAGATATAATGGTTTTGTGGGATCTACTGGATTATGGAGTGGAATGATAAAATCAATGGAGATCATGTTGATGGATGGAATGAAATATCTAGGAAAATGTGGGTGAATATTTACATCAAATGTGTGCCCTTCATACTCACGATGAGGTTTTAGGGGCATAGGGATCTTAGGATCTGGTCTATGGTTAAACGGGATGATGGAATAATTAGGCAATAGCCACTCTCTAAATGTTGGTGGGTCTAGGAATACCATGTGATAGATGGCTTCTAGATCAGGGGGTCTTCCCAAGAAGTGAATACCAAGATATATGGTACAAAGCATCACTTCTCTCTCAACAAGTAGATCGACTGGATGTAAATGATGAGGCCCAAGATAAGCCATCTTGATCTCATCCTCAAAGTCATAATATCTTATGAAGAAATTATTGTCATTTTTTTCTAGCCCTAATATAGGATGGTAAATTTCCTATTGATGCCCAATATAGACCATCTATGTTGATTCCTCTGACTCATATCCACTCTCATTTGACACGTATCCACCCTCATTTGAGATGTATCTACTCTCATATGAGATGTATCCACTCTCTGTGTGGCCTATCCAAGTAAGGTTCAACACATACTAAGGCCCATGGTAGGCCAAGACAACTTCATATTCATTCTTACTTGGGATATAATCATACTCCTCTCACTCATATCCATGCATTCGCTCTTCCTCCCATAGTATGGCTCCTGATGGGGTCACTTTAAGAGAGGATTCAGGGTGATACTCATCAGGTGGTGCGATATTTATCAAGTCAACCATTCGTCACCTAAGTAGTTTCTTCTAAGGTGTTTATAGGGGTTCAATTCAATGTCCTTCATGAACCCTATTATTATCCTATCTAGGGCGACTGCCAAAGAATCATTGCAGCTCTATATTTGATAGCCTAGACCAACCTATTAGTAGGAAATTGGTACTGTGGATGGAATGGTAGTTGATGCCCTTGCTCATGTAGGCCTAGTCCATAGCCATGCCAATGGCACTACTCAAAGTACCTTAGGATTTAACAAGTAATAAACATTCATGGTGAATGGTTCATCCTATACTTCTTCAATATCAGTAGTAGTATGGGCACAGTCCAGACCAACATAGATGAAGTGGTTTGTGTAGACACTAAAATCATGTAAATTAAATAATACTACCAATGTGCCACTTGTGCCACTCTTATAAACATAATATGGCCCCATTAGTAAACCTTATAGGGTAACATAAGGCTCCATAGCACTTTTGGGAAGGTTCCCACTAGTTTTGGTAAGTTTTGGATCATATCTATATGACCTTCCCACCTAGGGATGACCACCCAAAACTATCCCTAAGTGGGATGGTCCCCAAAAAAGCATTGAAAAATTCAAAGGGGAACGTGAAATGACAATCAATTCCTACCATTTCCATGCCCAATCATTCAAAATTGATTTGGAGGCTGTCATAGAGACCAGAGACTCCAAATTAGAGGCCCCAAATGGGTAACATCTTCCACCAATGCATGGCAAGGGTTTTGACAAGTGGTAGAACTTGCCTTCCATGATATAACTTGCCCTTTTGCCTCAAATTCCCTAATTAGGCTATACATTGAGGTGTGCTCACACCAATTTAAAATATATGAACTTAAGTATTGTTAGTCTTACAATGGCACTGAGAGGGGGGTGAATCAGTGTAGTTCTTTAAACTTAAATTCATAGCTCTTAAAACTGAAATAATGAAACCTTAAAACCAGATAAAGCAAGTATCACAAGAGAACATCACACAACACAAGATTTAACGAGGTTCACCAATTTGGCTACTCCTCAAGAATGACTGCTTGGACTACCATCCAAATCCAGCCTTTGCAAAGCTCCAACTTTACAATCAATTTACCAGCACCCCTTGGAAGGAGTACCAACCCCTTATTTATCTGCACCAACAGAAAGGAGCACCAACCCTTGATTTACCAGCACCTACTGGAAGGAGCACCAACCCTTGATGCCAAGCTGCAACCTGGACTTCAATTTTGAATCTAGAAGTTTAACAGAAAAATACCTTCGCTTTTACAAGACCCTGACTGGTCTATTGCTTACCCAATCTCTCTCACTATTTATGGAACAGACACATCTTCTACGATCTACAACCGCACTTCGCCTTCTTTGAGTCGCTTCTCTATGCACCCTCTGCAGTGTCTTCGTACACTCTACGCCCTTACAGCTGCACTTTGCGTTCGTCTTCGCCCTTTGCACTCTCTACGCCTTCTACTTTCTCTGCGCAATCACAGCCGCACTTGGTCGAACTTCAACCTTTTTGCTCTCTGTGCACTTTGCTCTCTCTGCGCACTCACAGACGCACTTAGGACAATTCGACATGACTCTTCGCTCACTTTGCGCACTTCGCCATCATCTCACCGCTTCTACGCTTTCTACGCTCTTACGGCCGCATTTCACACTTCGACACGCATTCGACGACTTATCCAACAACTCAACAATTCTCCAAACAACCCTCCTTTTATAATAATATTTTCATGATGAAAACCCTAATCTTAGTCGGTTGTAAACCCTAATCTTAGTCGACTTTCATAACAACTGTAAACCCTAATCTTAGTCGGCTGTCATCGGTCTTAGTCGACTTCAACTCATGAAGATATTTGTAATTCCATGTCAAGATTTCATTAAGCCAGAGATTTTGTTCACTCTTCATATTTTAGGATGAATTCACTTACCCTAAATGTAGAGATGTCGGTCCATGTCATACTTCTCATTTTAGTTGGGTTCTTCTTCTTGTCTTGTGCACATAGACTATTTCTTGCTTTTTTGTCGTATGGCTTTTTTCTCTCTATACATGTATATCGTGACACTTTTTTCTCTCCTTTCTAAAACATGTCGCGATATCGTGACACTTTTCTTCTCTTCTTTCTCTTTGCTTCGGCCCCAAAATACAATGTCACGATATCGTGACACTTTTTGTCCTTGCCTTTTCTCTTTGCTTCAGCCCATGAAAATACAACATGTCACGATATCGCGACACTTTTCTCCTTGCATTTTCTTTTGCTTTGGACCATGAAAATACAACATGTCACGTGATATCGTGACACTTTCACCTCCGTACTCTTCCTCTTTACTTTTGTCGCGATATCGCGACACTTCTACCTTCTTACTTTCTCTCTCCTCCTTTAGTCGCGAAAATGCGACATGTCGCGATATCGTGACACTTTTTCTCCTTTGCTCTTTCTCTTGCCTTTGGGTCATGAAAACGCGACATGTCACGATATCGCGACACTTTTCTCTCAGACTCTCTCTCTTGCAATATGTCATCGAAATCGTGACACTTTTCTCTGATCGAACTCTCTCTTGCAATATGTCACAAAATCGTGACACTTTTCTTTTGTACTCTCTCTCTTGCAATATGTCATGAAATCGTGACACTTTTTCTTCCGTACAATCTCTCTTGCAATATGTCACGAAATCGTGACACTCTTTCTACTTGCCTTTTCTCTTCCAACATGTCATGAAATCGTGACACTTTTCTTCCGTACTATCTCTCTTGCAATATGTTGAAATCGTGACACTTTTTCTACTTGCCTTTTTCTTCCAACATGTCTTGAATTTTCTCTCCTTTTCTTCTTGCCTTTTCTCTTCAACAAATGTCTAAATCGTGACACTTTTCTTGCCTTTTCTCTTCGAACATGTCTGAAATCATGACAGTTTTCTACTTGCCTTTCTCTTCGAACATGTGAAATCATGACAGTTTTCTTGCTTGCGCTTTCTCTTCGAACATGTCATGAAATCGTGACAGTTTTTCTTGCTTCTTTCTCTTCGAACATGTCACGAAATCGTGATAGTTTTTCTTTCTTCTCAACATGTCGCGATATCGTGATAGTTTTTCTTTCTTGCTCAACATGTCGCGATATCGCGATAGTTTTTCTTTCTTGCTCAACATGTCGCGATATCGTGACAATTTTCTTCCTTGTGATTTTCTTTTGATTTTTAGCATATGGGCCACTTCGATCTTTTGGAAAATCACTGTACATACTCTGAATAACCTCTGAACTCCTGTCCACTGCATCAACCGATCTATCTGACTGTGTTGACAACAATGACAATACTTTTGTTGCACCTTGCTCAACAATCTCCCCCTTTGGAATTGTTGGCAACACATGTGCAATTTCCTGTAACTCTTCTCCCCCTTTGACAATAATACCAAAGGGCTACTGCAGACTCCCCCTGAGTCCATGCACAACATTCTCAGGCAAAATTTATTACACTTAGCAAAAATCATGAACATGAGCAAAAAGATAATCAAATACTTAAATGCTCCCCTAGAGAATGTGATCCCTATAGCTAGTCAATTCTTGGGAAGTGTGACCACTCCCAATTTATTGCGAAGGTACTCAAAAAGCTTCCTTGGGCAATGGTTTTGTGAAGATATCTACTACTTGCTCTGTAGTTGGAACAAAATCCAACTTAACCTCACCTTTCGCAACTTTCTCCTTCAAAAAATGATACCTGCGTACAACATGTTGTCGTTGCAATATATTCTGCCTCTGCTGTCGATAAGGAAACTGACTCTTGTTTCTTACTGTGCCATGCGACCAATCTGTCTCCAAGATAGAATGCACCTCCACTGGTACTCTTTCTATCATCGACACTTCCTACCCAATCTGCATCTGAATACGAAATAAGGGTGAAGTCTTTACCTTTCGGATACCATAACCCATACTCCATAGTACTCTTGAGGTACCGAAGAATCCTCTTCACTGTTGTCACATGAGTCTCCTTGGGATTAGCCTAAAATCATGCTACCATGCATACTGCCTACAAAATATCTGGTCTGGTAGCTATCAAGTATAGTAAGCTCCCAATCATAGATCTGTACATGGTTTGATCAACAGGTGGAGATTTGTCATCCTTGCTCAACTTGCAACCAATCATTGACATTTCAAATTCTTTCTGCATCTTATTTGCTAAATCTTTACATGACTCATCTTTGCTGCTGCCAAATATGATATCATCTTTCTTAAACCCTTGTTGAGTGAGATAGTTGTCTAGCTTTGCATACCATGCTCGGGGTGCCTGTTTCAAGCCATATATCTTCAACTTACAAACTAAGTTGGGATCATCACCAAGCTGGAAACCATCTGGCTGCTCAATATAAACCTCTTCTTCAAGCTTCCCATTCAAAAATGCTGATTTCACATCTGTCAAAAAAATTGTCAAGTGACTCACACTTGTACCAACTTTTGTCCAACACTGTACCGACACTGCAATTTTACTGCCAACTCTGTGCAAGCATCAAACATTGTACCACAACACCAACCAAATCCCTTTTTACATTTTCAACTTGGTCTATGTTTTCTACAGTCACCGCTGGTCACACCTTACTTTCAACTGTTCGAATCAGGAGACAACATTTTGTCAAACACTTCACGGCCAACTATAGTGCACCTTACTCAAACTCATACTTCTGGACCTCGGATAGGTATGATTCACAAAGCAAAGTCGCTCATCTTGATGAGCTAAACATGAATCAATAATCAGACTTCAATATTTTTCACCACAGCGTCATAATAGATCTAACAATCTTCACGTCAATGTGTAGTTCAAATACACACTGCTTTTATCGAAACACATATATGCGGCTAAGGCAACATTCTTTCACTAACCAAATTATCTGAACTATTATAATCCTTAACTTTGGACAGTGGCAGTAAGAACCATCAACAGTACAACAATGACATATAGCAATACTACCAATAATGACAACTCTCAATTTAATCACCACCCTTCACGACACTTCCACAAACAACTACATGAACTGAAAACACACTTCGACAACTATACGACAACTTCCCTGACTACTTGCCTTTCATCCTCGGGTAATCAAACAAATACATAGGAGCATTAAAATGAAACTTCAAGATTGCTCCCCCCGAGGATGTGCTACCCGGAGTTGCTTAGTGCAATAGCGGAGTAGTCTCCTTGAGTCCAAGGAGACACGATTTCCTTTCTTCTATCTTTCTCCAAACTTTCTTGAACTCGGGCTTGGATTTTTCAACTACATCCCTGTTTTGCACCTTTTCGTGAACTCGAACATTTCTCTTGTGTGGTTGTCTCTTGTGCATCCTTGATGAATGATTATTTTCCTTTCTTTTATGTACATGATTTATTCCCTGTCTATGTTGCGTTCTTTGCGTCTGATGAAATCTACTATTTTGCCTTAGATTAGATACAAAAGTGCTTGGACAAAACCTTGCTATGTGCCCATGACCATTACATTGAAAACATTGTACATAGTGTTCACTCAAAAATGCAGATGTATTTCTACCAGCATAACTCTTTGATTTATTATTCAATCCACAATAAATTGCCTTGTGACCATACTGGTTGCATCTGAAACAATAGCCATTAAAAGTATTATTATGAATAGAGTGAGAGTGATAGAACCTCTTTTGTTGTGGTTGCTTTGTTGTAGATCTCCTTTGATATTTTCTTCCTTTTGAAGATTCAGCTTCAAACTTTTCTTGCTTCGATCCTTCAACGGTGAACTTCTTCTTCTCTGCAGAGTTGGAAGATGAAGGTTGTTCAACTTCATATCCAAGACCACGCTTATCCGTGGAGCTTCTTTGTTGGCTTATCATTTTATCTAGCAACTCTGTGCTCTTCTCGAATTTGAGATTTGTATTGGCCTCTTCTAGTTGTTTCTTCAATAAAACAATCTCTTCCTCTTGTTTGCAGCAACCAATCTCTTTCTCATTGATCTGTGACCTGAGAGTTTCTTCAATCCTTTTGAATTCTTCTACCTATACTTTCAAACTGGTTATTATTTCATTTGCATCCTCAAGCTTTCTTGAGATTTCCTTATTCCTTTTTCTTTCTATCTTCAATTCATCCAGAGCTGCAATTAGTTCCTCTTTCAAATTTATTTCTGCATCAATTTCTTCTTCATCACATTCCTGTTCTTTTTCTGTTTCTTCTTCGAGTGTCATGAAAAGACCTCCACCTATTTCCTTTTTAGAATCATCCTCTAGGACTTCATTAACTCTCAAGCATATATGCCTCTATGTTCTCATCGTCATTCAACTTTAATGCTTCGAACTGAGCTTGATGTGTTTGTAACTTGGCCTCCTTGATCTCATCGTCTCCTTCATGAATACTCCTCAGTTTGTCCCATATTTCTTTTGCCATTTTACAACTCATGATCTTTACCAGTTCACTGTCTACTAATCCGCACTCGATAGCATTCTTTGCTTTTGAGTCATTCTCAAATAGATTCTTATCGACAGCATCGGTTGGAGGAGTGATGGGTATTGTGTATTCACTGTCTACTGAATCCCAGATGTCGTATCCCAAAGCACAAAGATATGCCTGCATCCTGATTCTCCAGATCACGTAATTAGTTTCATCAAACAAAGGTGCTTTGTTTGATGAGAAGTCTTCAACCTTTTTTGGTTCAATTTTCTCTTCCACAAGAACTAAAACTGATCGAGATGCCCTTTTGGAGGAGGATCTATTCTTCTTACCCATTGCGTACTAATCCAAGATCAACCCTGACTGATTTAGCCTGAGAAGGGAACTTGGCTCTGATACCAATTGTTAGTCTTACAATGGCATTGAGAGGGGGGGTGAATCAGTGTAGTTCTTTAAACTTAAATTCATAGCTCTTAAAACTGAAATAATGAAACCTTAAAACCAGATAAAGCAAGTATCACAAGAGAACATCACACAACACAAGATTTAATGAGGTTCACCAATTTGGCTACTCCTCAAGAATGACTGCTTGGACTACCATCCAAATCCAACCTTTGCAAAGCTCCAACTTTACAATCAATTTACCAGCACCCACTGGAAGGAGTACCAACCCCTTATTTATCTGCACCAACAGAAAGGAGCACCAACCCCTGATTTACCAGCACCTACTGGAAGGAGCACCAACCCCTGATGCCAAGCTACAACCTGGACTTCAATTTTGAATCTAGAAGTTTAACAAAAAAATACCTTCACTTTTACAAGACCCTGACTGGTCTATTGCTTACCCAATCTCTCTCACTATTTATGGAATAGACACATCTTCTACGATCTACAGCCGCACTTCACCTTCTTTGAGTCGCTTCTCTATGCACCCTCTATGTCTTCGTACACTCTCCCTTACATGCACTTTCGTTGTCTTCGCCCTTTGCACTCTCTACGCCTTCTGCTCTCTCTGCGCAATCATAGCTGCACTTGGTCGAACTTCAACCTTTTTGCTCTCTACGCACTTTGCTCTCTCTGCGCACTCATAGACGCACTTAGGACAATTCGACATGACTCTTCGCTCACTTTGCGCACTTTGCCATCATCTCGCCGCTTCTGCGCTTTCTACGCTCTTACGACCGCATTTCACACTTCGACACGCATTCGACGACTTATCCAACACATCAACAATTCTCCAAACAACCCTCCTTTTATAACAATATTTTCATGATGAAAACCCTAATCTTAGTCGACTGTAAACCCTAATCTTAGTCGGCTTTCATAACAACTGTAAACCCTAATTTTAGTCGTCTGTCATCGGTCTTAGTCGGCTTCAACTCATGAAGATATTATAATTAAAATATTATGAGAATTTTTATCTTTCTCTCTTTTTCTGGCCTTTGCGAAAATGCGACATGTCGCGATATCGTGACACTTTTCTTTCTCTCTCTTTCTCTTTGCTTTGGCCCCAAAAATACATGTCGCGATATCGTGACACTTTTTCTCCTTGCTCTTTCTCTTTGCTTCGCCCTGAAAATACAACATGTCACGATATCGCGACACTTTTTCTCCTTGCATTTTCTTTTTTCGCGCCTTTTCTCCTTGCTAATATTGACATGTCGCGATATCGTGACACTTTCACCTCCGTACTCTTCCTCTTTACTTTTGTCACGATATCACGACACTTCTGCCTTCTTACTTTCTCTCTCCTCCTTTAGTCATGAAAATGCGACATGTCACGATATCATGACACTTTTTCTCCTTTGCTCTTTCTCTTGCCTTCGGGTCATGAAAATGCGACATGTCGTGATATCGCGACACTTTTTCTCTCGGACTCTCTCTCTTGCAATATGTCACGAAATCATGACACTTTTTCTTCCATACAATCTCTCTTGCAATATGTCACGAAATCGTGACACTTTTTCTTTCGGACTCTCTCTCTTGCAATATGTCATGAAATCGTGACACTTTTCTTCCATACAATCTCTCTTGCAATATGTCATGAAATCGTGACACTCTTTCTACTTGCCTTTTTCTCTTCCAACATGTCATGAAATCGTGACACTTTTTCTTCCGTACTATCTCTCTTCCAATATGTCACGAAATCGCGACACTTTTTCTACTTGCCTTTTTCTCTTCCAACATGTCATGAAATCATGACACTTTTTCTTTCGTACTATCTCTCTTGCAATATGTCATGAAATCGTGACACTTTTTCTTCTTGCCTTTTTCTCTTCCAACATGTCACGAAATCGTGACACTTTTTCTACTTGCCTTTTTCTCTTCGAACATGTCGCGAAATCGTGACAGTTTTTCTTGCTTGCGCTTTCTCTTCGAACATGTCACGAAATCGTGACAGTTTTTCTTGCTTGCGCTTTCTCTTCGAACATGTCACGAAATCGTGACAGTTTTTCTTTCTTCTCAACATGTCACGATATCGCGACAGTTTTTCTTTCTTGCTCAACATGTCGCGATATCGCGACAGTTTTTCTTTCTTGCTCAACATGTCGCGATATCGCGACAGTTTTCTTCCTTGTGATTTTCTTTTGATTTTTAGCATATGGGCCACTTCGATCTTTTGGAAAATCACTGTACATACTCTGAATAACCTCTGAACTCCTGTCCACTGCATCAACCGATCTATCTGACTGTGTTGACAACAATGACAATACTTTTGCTGCACCTTGCTCAACAAGTATTGCTAATGAAGTGCTACTCACATTTGTCCTCACCTTTTGTCCTCACATTTGCCCTAGTATTTCCTTGAAATCATCTTCATTCGAAGGTTATTTTAGGGGTACTCTAAATACACCAAACCCATTCCAAAACCTATAAAATTGAAGATAAATTTGACCAAATTTTCTGACACAACATCTAGGAGAGTTCCTAACCAAATCCCTTTGTAATTGGTGACAAATTCCACTCAGTTTGGAAATCGTCCCACCCGGGGACGGTTAACAGTGGTAGTTGCACCTAATGAGTATGGTTATAAAATGGTTAATAATTAGAGTGCAATTACACCATAGATCATTTCAAAATATTTATATTATCCTTGCATTCAATTTTGATCAAGTTTGGAGCAATTTTGATAGGTCAATTAGGAGTTTGGTGTTTATAGGTCTAGTTGTCCCTGTTAGGGATGGTCACTATTTTTTCTAATAATTTACTTTCAATTCATGCTCATATCTTCACAAAACCATATTTATAATTTCATATCATAATTGCAAGTCATTTGGGATTGTTTTGATTTATTACAAATAAGTTTTTGTATTTCTAGATGCATGCTTTCTATGTTTTCCTAGTTATAAATCAATAAACACATATGCTTTTAATCTATTTCAATATCTTGTGTGTAGGTGCAGGTATTCTAGACATGAGGGAGGATCTAAGAGGTACATCAAGATAGGCCCAATACTAGCTCTCTATTTTGGGTTGCAACAAGAACACTGGAACATGCCATTAAGCTCATGAAGGGATTTGATCCCTTTGGAAAATTGTAAATTGAGATGTAATAAATTATGAAGCCCTCAAGGGATGTATTGTAATATTATTTAATACTATGGATTAATAAAATATGAGGAGAAAACCCCTTTTTTATATCAAATAATCCATGTTTTGCAATAGATTAGACATTTACATCTTTATGCACATTTCCATTTGAATGCTTATTTAAATTTGTTTTATATTTCAATAAAGAATACTCAAAGGCGTGTCATTTTTCATGTATGTAATATCGAAGGAAAATCCATTGTGATACATAATGATTCATACATATCACAATAGTCGCATGGTGAAATGGATAATTTTTTTGACATAATTTGACCTAGAGTTCATTGGATAGAAGTCAATCAAAGGACATGTCATAGTCGATCAACTAGCAAAGGCTCCTCTCTAAGATAACTAGCCTATGAGTGTAGAACTTCCCAATTATGGAGTGTGTCATGTCTCAGAATCACCTAATTCTATAGAGCCTGAGTCACAGGTGGACATAAAACTATTTTTTATGGTTCTAAGGGTGAGTGATGAGGTGGTGCAGGTATTATGTTTTTCACATCGCAAGGGGCTCCCATACCTCTTTTATTTAAACTTGATTTCCCATGCACCAATAACAACATCGAGTATGAAGCTCTTATAATAGGCCTTCAAATGAAAATTGCCATGAAAAACACTAAGCTAAACATTTTTTGTGATTCGTTGCTCATAGTAAATTAGGTTAAAGGGATATTCCAATGTAGGTTCCCAGTCTTGCAAGCCTATAAAGCCCTAGTGGATAAACTTCTTGGTAAAGTTTAAGGCACTCCCTCATTCATATAATCATTTTGCAGACACGATGGACTCCTTAGGGTGACTAATCCCATAAAACCCTTCAAATAATATCATAACTATTTAGGTGAAAATGCTAGTGCAATCTGCGATTGAGTGTGATGAGCATAATGCCACACTATATGTCCACATGATTTAGAGAACCTTCACATGAACGGTTCTCTAAACTACATAATTATTTGAATAATTTTAGATGGGGGACTCTATTCCCTTAGATTTATTTTGATATTAGAACAATTCTATATCTCCAAGTTCATCCTTAATCAGCATTTGCATAAGATGAACATCAAAATAATTACATGATTCATACAATTGAGGATTCTTCACAACAAGATTGGGCCATACAAATTAATTATTTAAAATTGGGAAATATTCCTCCTGTATTATCGCATGCCACAAATCAATAATATAATAAAAATGCAACATAGTATGTATTATTAGGAGACATAATGTATCATCAAAGCTATGATGGTATCCTCCTTCATTTATTAGACTCACAGGAGTCAGCTTGGGCCATTTCCCAAGCACACGACAGTACATGTGGTGGCAACTTTAGTAACATGGCCATCACTAAGTGCATTATTTGCATGGTCTATACGAGCCAAACTTTGATAAATATTGTTATGCTTATGTAAAGAAGTGTGTGAAATATCAACATCGTGCAAATTTGACACATGGACCTTCACAAGCCTTACAATCGATTAAATTAGTTTGGCCATTTGCACAATGGGGGTTTTATTTAATTGGGAAAATATCACCTACCTCCTTAGGTTATCATATGTTTATCATAATGATGACTGAGTACTTCACAAAATTGGTAGAAGTAATTCCCCTTACCACTACGGTTGGACCTCACATTGTGGATTTCATGCTACATAACATCATATGTCATTTTGGTATTCCATCCAAAATAATATCGGATAATGGAAACTCCTTCAAAAATAAGGATATACATGTGTTAACTACAAAGTATAACATAAAGCATAGTTTTTCCACACCCTATTATCCATAAGCCAATGGGTAAGAAGAGGCATCCAATAAGACAGTAGTAGCCATATTGAAGAAAATCATTAAGGAAAATCATAAATATTGGTATAATCAATTACCTCTTGCCCTTTGGGCCTATCTCACTAGCATACGGATGCCCACTAGGGCAACTCCATTTTTTATAGTGTATGGTGCTAAGGCTATCATACCTTTAGAGTTAGATATTTTCTCGTTGTGTATTTCTATATAGGAATTCATCGACGATGATACCACTAGGTAAGCTCATTTAGATCAATTAAAGTTGCTTGGTGAACGATGAGACAATACTCTTGAGCATTTATGTGTTTATCAAGAATGCCTTAAGAGAGCTTACAACATGAAAGTACACTAGAGAGACTTTTAGGTTGGTGATTTAGTTCTCAAAGAGAACCAATAAAACTCAAATTTACCATCCCATCTGTGAGATAAATTTGTAGCAAACTGGTTAGGTCCATTCATCATTACAAGTCATATTGGACCTAGAACTTATTTCTTAGCATCCATTGAAGGAAGTGAAGAGTTTAAACCAATGAATATTAGTCATATATTGCCTTTTCATGCTTAAATCACCATAAAATGTTCCTAGGTGGTCTATGATCGTCTAGGTCAACCTAAAATACCCCTAGGTAGTCTATGACCATATAGGTCAAACCAAAATGTTCCTAGGTAGTATATGATTTTCTAGGTCAACCCAAAAGATCCAAAGGTATCTATAAGCACTTTGGTCACCATAAAATGCCCCTAGGTAGTCTATGACTATCTTGGTCAACCTAAACACCCCTAGGCGGTCTATGAGAACCTAGGTCAAACCAAAATGCTCCTAGGTAGTCTACAATTATCTAGGTCAATCCAAAAAGCCCCAAAGGTATCTATAAGCCCTTTGGTCACCATAAAATGCCCCTAGGTGGTCTATGACCATCTAGGTCAACCTAAAATACCCCTAGATGGTCTATGACCATTTAGGTCAAACCAAAACACTCCTACGTGGTCTATGATTGTCTAGGTCACCCCAAAAGGCCTTGAAGGTATCTATAATCCCTTTGGTCACCATAAAAAGCTCATAGGCAACCTATGGTTGTCTAGGTCACTTCAAAATCCCCCAAAGGAATATATAAGCCCTTTGGTCATCCAAAAATCCCCCAATGGCATTCATTAATCCCATTGGTCAACCTATATATACATATATCAAAAATACAAAAAAAATCATCAAAATAATCAAAAACACAAAACTATTGCAGTGCATTGCATTTCTCATCATTTAAATTATAAAACTATGTGCATTAGGTATATTCATCATTGTATTTTGCATTTTTAGAAGTGGATCATACATGTTTAGCGCCAGGTCTGTACATTAGGCATCTGTCAAAATCAAGATTCTTGAAAGTTAGTTGTACCACCTGTTTACACTACACATATCATTTGCATTTACACTTCATATTATATGTTTGTTTCCCATCACTTAGCCATTGCTTTTAATACATAGTTAAGGTTTTTTGATCACTCATCCATATGAATTTTTATTTTTAGATTTTGTAGAAAACTATCAAGATTTTTAGAAGGTAGAATCCTGCTTAGATTATACCTTGTATACATCAAAATCCCAACACATTCTCACATTAATAAATCCAAGTCTAGCACAAGGAAATATGAAAACTATAAAGTGGTCTAGGTTACTTTAAGCAAAAAATGTTATCTCACTCATCCCCCTATGTGAATGGTTCAAAGATGCTAAGAATTGACAAAAGGACAAGTTCCTCCTTACCCAAATCCCTTGCCTCACACTGGGCAAGTATCCAAAAGATAAAAATAAATAGTGATTATTATCACTTCAAAATATGCAAAAATAAATAGTGATTCTTACCATTAGAAAAATAAAAAAGACACATTGGTTCTCACCACTACCAAAATCCCTTGCTCAACAAACAAAAATGAGAAACTCCCTTGACAAATTCAAAGTTAAAATAAAAGAAGGGAGTCTTGAACTTGAATCCCTATAATTCTTAGCATTAGAGAATCATAAGGTGATCCTCAGTACAAGTTTGGTGGATAGCCTACCTGGAAATGGCAACACCCTTACGGATGATGATACGTCTATCATCTAAGTAACTTTCTTATGTCCAAACCAATGTTTCCATGTGGATGAGCTAGCTTTTTGTAGCCTATACTATTGTTGGAACTTATTATTGTATCCATAGGATTTCAACTGTCATGCTACAAGAATCCGTTTGAAACCAATGAGCTATTGCAGGCTCTGGTCAACCTTCTTCGTTGTTATTCTAAACACAAATATTGCTCAATAAAACTACAAAATGGGTAAGGAAACCCCAACGATAATTCTATGACTAAAACTCTAATCACATGCTCTAGATTTATATCATATTATATGTATTAAAATGACCAAGCATAAAAATAATCATTTGTTATGCCTTATGTAGACCGGTGCCTAGATTCATTGGGCTGTTATAGCAATTTAACAACAATTCTATCATGAAATAGAAATAAGGAGAGTAGAAAAATTGGCATTCTTAATATTATTTGAATATCACAATAAAACCAAGAGTTAATCAATGAAATAAATGAATATAATGTGTTCAAATAATGTAACCCATTACACAGTGACACACAAAGCTAAGACAAAATATATAATAGAAAAGAGATTCAAAATTGTATTGATTCCATAAAATTTACATGCAAAGTGGGCAGAATACCTTTTAACTCTGATTTTCTCAAAGAAAATATATCAATACAATGAAAAGATCATGTTCAAATAATGTAATAGGTCTCTCCTACTCTCCTTGTTCCAATCTGGTAACATCGGAGTCTCTAAATCTCAGGATCAAAAAGGTAGGAAATGATCTCATCTTCTTGAACACTTTCCTATCACAATCCTACAAAGAAAAAGGAAGAATAAAAAATGATAAAGAAAAAAAGACATAGAAGGGGATACAACAACACAACTAATTGGGCACTCAAGAATGCCACTTATAAAAAATGTTATTCTTTAATTGCTTGATCCCGAATCTGAACCTGGTTGCTTCTTTTTATAGCTTCTGGTTCTTTATTTTGTTATTCTTAGTTTATTTTTGACCTTACACTTGTCAACATCTTATTAGACTTTCAAAATTGGTACAGCTAGATTCCACTACCCTTACTATCTTGGTTATGCTCTTTCCTTTGACTTTTTAAAATAGTGATTCAATTTAACTGGTGATGGTGGTGTTGGATGAACCTACTTCTCTTCCTTCGATTGTTTCCTCTACAACTATTTCTTTTTGGACCTCCTCTTAAACTACCTCCTTTACTATTTTGGGAACTTTTTTTGCAGGTTCATGTTTCTATTGTGATGATCTCACTTCCTACTATTGACTGTAGATATTAACATTTTTTCCATTTTAACTATGTTGTAGCCATTTTATATATTCATTAATCAATATCCAAACTCCTGTATCAAATGTGGCTGTAATCCTCAACATTTTTATTTCCTACAAAATTCTATTTTTTTGTACGACAATAATAGGCCTGTTCCTTTCACATTTAAAAAGTAACATCTCCACAACATTCACCATAAGGGTAGTTTGCCTAATAATTTATTCCTCATCACCTAATTCACACTCAAACCTATCAATGGTATCTTTGAATACCTATTCTATGTCTGAGGCCTCTAAGCATTGGTCTAAGGATAGTCTAATCTTTGCCAATTTCCCTGTATCATATTTTATCAGGTCATTCATTTCAGTCACAAAATTGATCCATCTCCCCCTATTAGCTCCAAACACGACTACTTTAAAGAACCCAAAATTAATTTGAATCTTGCTACCATCATGTGTTATTAATTCTTGTCCTTGTAATTCTTCAAAATGGTCTCCTGTAAAATCTAGGGTAGGGTGAATGATTCCAAAATCCTCTTCTCTTTCTTGAATCAAGGTGAGAATTTCTTGAGCAATTTTTTAAATCACCCTTGTTTGTCTGAACATTTCAGTAAATCCCTTGGCATGAGCTCTTATATTTATTGACATATTTTTCTTCATTGTATTAAGATAATAAGCATTATATTGAATTTTTACCACCGAAGGGGGCTTGGTACTTGAGGCATCTCTTCGGTTTAATTCTTCTTATTGCTTATTTATTAATGCCTTTAGCTCTGCATTTTCATTCTTGTATTTCTCCAATTATTTCCTTAGTTGTGTAATTGTTCTCATAAATAGATCTATGGCATGATTTTGCATTGCTTTGACAACTTTGGCCACTTCACCTTCTTTCCCTAGTATCGATGAGCCCCCTATTTCTTCATTGAATATGAATACTAGCGGGTCTTGTAGAGAAAGAAGATGTATTTTTGCTATATTTGATGTAGCTACTTCTGATTGTGACCCTTCTATAAACTGCTCTCCTATATTTCCCGTCCCTGCTACTAATTGTAACTCTTGTTAGTCTGCAACAATGAAAGTATTATGTTCATCTGTTCTTTCCAAAACAACCTTTGTAGAGGGTAGAGATAATTTGGGCTTCTTATATTCTATAGGAGTTATCTCTATTTTATTTCTCACTAGATGACTTCTAAATAGACCAGCAAGTCCGCAAGTTCTCCTGCTATTCATTTGAATTATAGATGGGATTATAATGTCTTGTCCTTTTATTTTTATAGTGGTAGGGACAGCCATGGGTGCCAATTTCTTTACACTTGTTACAGCTAGAAATCTGTCAAAAATGGGAACTATGGCTTGTTCTTAGAGGGAATACTCCTGAGAAGGTATTGTCATAATATTCTTCCCTTTTTTTGTACTCTAGTTTTTAGAAGCTTCTTGGGAAGTTCTTGGCACCGCTTCTATTCTGAGGGGAGCACTTTCAAAAGGCCTAACCTATTGCTCTACTATATATGTAGTTTTAATAGTGACTTCCATTAGATCAATACCTTGTTCTTCTATCAACTCCAACAAGGGGTCTTATTTGATTGCTTGTCCTGATCTTGGTATAATAGGTGCCACAACATCTGCTAAAACTTATCGAAGACTCATTAACTCTATGGGTAATCATAGGCTTCACAAACCTGTGTGTTGCCCCTATTTTTGGGAGGGAAATCATCCCATACTTTTTGTAAATCCAATCCCTTTTCCATAGCCTCTAATAAGCCTTCTTCAAAAGCATCTTCACGGTGTAGTATTCGGGCGTATTCTCTTTTCGTCATCATTTTGTTGTATGTTCCTTTTGGGTCATAAAATCTCCAAGTTACCTCATCGAATCCCCTGTTATCCAACTCAAACATTCTTTTGAGAAAGGAGGGGTAGCAAAAAAATATAAAATCCTCAAAGTGATAGGGAACATCGAGCCAGGGGACCTTACCATGTTTCTTCACCAACCTCATTTTAGCCTCTTCTACCACTTGCTTGCATAATTCTAAAGTTTCTAGGGATAATGGACAGTACCTAGGTAGCAGCTTAGGGGGAATTTTAACCCCATATAATCTGATATAAGTAAAATATTTTGTGAAGAAAAAATCCCCAATTTCCTTCACTTTGATAAAGGATCCTACCCCTGGCCATAACCTCTCACGGACCAATCCTGTTAGAGCCCAATGAATTTCTACCATGAAACGATCACAAAACCAACCCATGTGAGTTTGTCTTTCATGTATTCTCTAGAATCCGTTCTGAACATAAGGGTTGTCAATGGCTCTTACACTTTTATGGGCTTCTTCTCCCAATTGACCTGCTAATGGATGGATACAAATTAAGTATTGCAAAAAATGAGGCATCTCTTTCCTCTGTTCGAAAACTACTTTTCACAATTCTACCATTTCTTTATGCATATGGGTACTTAATTCCAATTCCAAGGTGTAAATTGGAGTGTTATATGCCCTATTGCATTGTGCAGCTTAATATAAAACTATTTTTGTTATTCTATAGAGATCCTGTACTCCCAAAACTATGTTTATCATATCACAAAAATATTGGACCCATGGCTTAAAAGCATTCTTCCTAATTGGAAATTCTTTCTCTATTTTCTCATGTGTATCAAACAAGTTTTTAAAAACTTCCATATCTGTAAACATTCGATATTGGTGTTCAATTACCTTTTCTACTAGAAAGGTGGTATATTTTGTCAATTTGAAAACTTCTTGGATGTGCTCGACTTTAATGCTAAACACCAATTAATTTTTATTGTTTCAAAATGTCCTCATTCTTTTTTCATACACCATCATGAGCCATGCCATCAAATTTGAGGAGAAGTGAACTTTCAGACATATCAGCTTCCCAAGGTTACTGTTCCATTTGTTGTTCCTAGGGAAACCTTTGTACTGTAGCCTCTATGCTTTGTGAAACAAATCAGCCATTATCCATGGGGTCTGGTCATCGTTCTCCATCACACGAGAAAAACTATTGATACATGCATTGTTGATATCGTATTGTTGCACAAGGGTAGGTATTTTATCAACTCCACACTTCTAAGAAAATTCGTACATGGTGCCACCAAAAATGGGTGGTCCAGATATCATAGAGTATGGTGACCTATCTATGATAAATATTACGGTCTCCCTAGTGTTGTCTGGGATGAAAATGTCTCCCCATGATGCCATTGATCTCACTATAGCAGGTCGGGTTCTTCTATGACTATGAAGCTTGAAAATCCTCTTCTCTCTGTATTTTTTGTGTATCAAATTCTACTCTTAGCTCGCCAAGGTAGTAGCCTTGACTGTGTTTATGGGCTCATATACAAGGTGGTGGAATGGGTTTGATAATTTTGCATGCCTTGTTATTAATAAGACACCACCAACTCCTATTTAAAATTAGCCAAAGAAAATTTGCTAGCACCTCTTTTTTTTGAGTTGAGAGTTTATGACGAGTAATTTCTTTCATCCTACTTACCTTGGGTCCTTTTGATTTGTGTGCCTATAATCATAAATACTTCAGCCATTTACCATTGGAACCCTTTTTATCTAATGTGGAATTAAGATGTGAAATGGGGGTGGTTTTTGCTTTGAACCGTACACCACATCAAACCCAAACAATAACTAAATATTTGGGATTTATTATACTTTTCTTAGGCAGCAATCATGCTCAGGATCTTTACAAGATTCGGTCTTTGGTGTGAGTTCTTGGTATTATTATATAGATACCCTTAGCTTCCTTGAGTCAACCATTATTAAGCACTACCGTCGGATGTTATTGCTCTAGATGATGTGTTGTCATTAGATCTCGATGGTTGATTCATCACTTAATATTTTGATTCATGCACCACCGTTAGATCTTGAATAGAATTAGCACAACCGTCGATGTCCTGGGACCTGCATGTTTGTTAGTATACCTTTTCTTGAGATCAGTGTTAGATCATACAATGGTGGTATACCTTTTCTTGAGATCAGTGTTAGATCATACAATGGTGGAGGTGCAACCGTTGGATTTTTTGACCACATGCTAGATTTAACATAAGATAGAGGGGGAATATTATAAAGTATTTAATTAACCAAAAGAAGGCCTTTAGATAAAACCTTCATTACTTTTACCGACGCACACTATTAGATTTTAGTGGTGATGAGTGCTACCGTCGGATCTTTGAATCACTTTATACCTTTGTTTTGCTTTTGATATTTCTCCGCCATCATAGACCTTCACATCCATTGATTTTTGGGCTCGTTGGAGCACCACCGTAGATCTCCTGAAAGGTGCATATTAAATAACCAAAAAGGATGTATTATCATATTTGATTAGACTTGGTTTAAGACGAAGGGGGGGGTAATTAGAAATGTATTACACCCTCACTAATACGTAATTAAATTTACCTTTGTATTTATCTATCATATTACCATCTATAATATTGGCACAGTCATTGGATCTTTGATAGCTATTGTCATAGCCGTAGATTTTAATCAACCTGTAGGTTAGTTTCCAAGGGGTTCATAATGTTTAACCTTGATTAAGTCAAAAAGTGGGATATTAGCTAATGTGTTATACCCTTTTTAACCCTATTTAATATTTTAATTAACCTCTTAGATATTTTACCTTTTTAATGCATCTTGTATGGGTACACGACCGTTGGATTAGACTTGGATCGAACGCTGTCGTACGATTTTTCAAATTAGCTTGATAGTTATTCCAAAGGGGTTGCATACCCTTCAATCATTTTACCATGGCATTTTAACACGTTATTTAATTAAAACAAGCACTACCATTGATCTTGAGTAAATTTGAGTGCTATAATCCGATCTGATAGACTAGTTAGATTTTTATTTTGATTAAACTTGGATCGAGTGCGGTCCTCAGATCAGATCTCAGGTGCTCGTTTGTTAATTTAAATGGGACACGTGCCTTTGAGATTTTAATTAAGCTCTTCATTTTTAGATTTAAAATTTTTGGGTCTTAGACCACAATGTTGAATTATTCTCCTAATTTTAGCACACCTTAGAACTTAAATATTTATCATTTGATTTTAAGCCTAAGGGAGATTTTTTATGAGGTTCAGAGCCAGGCTTTTAAACATTTTATTAATAATATCATGTCATATCATTTATTGAAGACTATGGAGTTTTATTAAAGGGACATATATTATTAACAACCAAGGTTAGACTTCATCAAACCAACCAACAAAAAATTAAGATACTCACACTAATTGAAGAAGTGACCACTATTATTATCATTTTGATGGCCTATTCTTCTAGAGATAAGCTTTCTCTAAACTTGAATTTCTTTGGATTAGAAGGATCATTGATTATTTCCACCTTAAAATTATCCTTTATTGTTATATGTGATCCCTCTTCACTTTGGTGAGGCATGAGGATTAAATGGATGTCATCCGATAGTTCCCACTGACTCAATATCAAGACCAACATGATAGACATCATGTGAATAGCCTGGTGCAAAGTGGAATGGTTGTATCATCTCTTCATTAGGGAATAAATTTTTTAGGCTCTAGGCGTAAGTCAACATGATCCTAATCTATAGCATCTAAGTTAAGATATAATGGTTTTGTAGGATCTACTGGATTATGAAGGGGAATGATAAAATCAATGGAGATCATGTTGATGGATGGAATGAAATCTCTAGGACCACGCGGGTGAATATTTACATCAAAGGTGTGCCCTTCATACTCATGATGAGGTTTTAGGGGCATAGGGATCTTAGGATCTGGTCTATGGATAGACGAGATGATGGGATAAGTAGGCAATCACCACTCTCTAAATGTTGGTGGGTCTGGGAAGACCATGTGATATATGGCTTCTACATTAGGAGGTCTTCCCAAGAAATGAAGACCAATATCTATGGTACAAAGCATAGCTTCTCTCTCAACAAGCAGATCGACTAGAAGTAAATGATGAGGCCCAAGATAAGCAATCTCGATCTCATCCTCAAAATCATAATCTCTTATGAAGAAATTATTGGCATTTGTTTCTAGCCCTAAGATAGGATGTTGAATTTCCTACTGATTCCCAATATAGGCCATCTTAGTCTCATCTTCATAGTTATCATCAATTATAAAGAATCCATTAGCATTTACTTCTAGCTCAGTGTTGTGGCTCGCATGTCTAGGGTACATGTAGACCATCTATGTTGATTCCTCTTACTCATATACACTCTCATTTGACACATATCCATCCTCATTTGAGATATATCTACTCTCATATGAGATGTATCCACTCTCTATGTGGCCTATCCAAGCAAGTTTTTGTAGATACTAAGGCCCATGGTATGTCAGGATGACTTCATATTCATTCTTACTCGGGATATAATCATACTCCTCTCACTCATATCCATGCATTGGCTCTTCCTCCCATAGTATGGCTCCTGATGGAATCACTTCAAGAGAGGATTCAGGGTGATACTCATCAGGTGGTGCGATATTGATCAAGACACCCATTCATCACCAAAGTAATTTCTGCTAAGGTATTGATAGGGGTTCAATTCAATGTCCTTCATGAACCCTATGATTAGCCTATCTAGGATGACTGCCAAAGAATCATTGTAGCTCTATATTTGATAGCCTAGACCACACCTATTAGTAGGCAATTGGTACTATGGATGGAATGGTAGTTGATGCCCTTGCTCATGCAGGCCTAGTCCATAGCCATGCCAATGGCACTGCTCAAAGTACCTTAGGATTTGACAAGTAATAAACATTCATGGTGAATGGTTCATCCTCTACTTCTTCAATTTCGGTAGTAGTATAGGCATAGTCCAGACCAGCATAGATGAAGTGGTTTGTGTAGACACTAAAATCATGTACATCAAATAATACTACCAATGTGCCACTTGTTCCATTCTTATAAACATAATATGGCCCCATTAGGAAGCCTTATAGGGTAACATAAGCCTCCATAGCACTTTTGGGAATGTTCCCACCAGTTTTGGGAGGTTTTGGATCATATCTATATGACCTTCCCACCTCAGGATGACCACCCAAAACCATATCTAGGTGGGATGGTACCCAAAAAAGCCTTGAAAAATTCAAAGGGGCACATTAAATGGCAATCAATTCATACCATTTCCATGCCCAATCATTCAAAATTGATTTGGAGGCTATCATAGAGACCAAAGACTCCAAATTAGAGGCCCCAAATGGGTAACCTCTTCCATTAATGCATGGCAAGGGTTTTGACAAGTGGTAGAACTTGCATTCCATGATAGAACTTATCCCTTTGCCTAAAATTCCCTAATTAGGCTATACATTGAGGTGTGCTCACATCAATTTAAAAGATATGAACTTAAGTATTGCTAATGAAGTGCTACTCACATTTGTCCTCACATTTTGTCCTCACATTTGCCCTAGTATTTCCTTGAAATCATCTTCATTCGAAGGTGCTTTTAGGGGTATTATAAATACACCAAACCCATTCCAAAACCTATCAAATTGAAGAGAAATTTGACTAAATTTTCTTACACAACATCTAGGAGAGTTTCTAACCAAATCCCTTTGGAATTGGTGACAAATTCCACTCAGTTTGGAAACCATCCCATGTGAGGACGGTTAATAGTGGTAGTTGCACCTACTGAGGATGGGTAAAAAATGGTTAAGAATTAGAGTGAAATTACACCATATATCATTTAAAAATGTTTATATTATCCTTGCATTCAATTTTGATCAAGTTTGGAGCAATTTTGATAGGTCAATTAGGAGTTTGGTGTTTATAGGTCTAGTTGTCCCTGTTAAGGATGGTCACTATTTTTGCTAATAATTTCCTTTCAATTCATGCTCATATATTCAAAAAACCATATTGATAATTTCATATCATAATTGCAAGTCATTTTGGAATGTTTTTATTTATTACAAATAAGTTTTGGTATTTCTAGATGCATGCTTTCTATGCTTTCCTAGTTATAAATCAATAAACGCATATGCTTTTAATCTATTTCAATATCTTGTGTGTAGGTGCAGGTATTATAGACATGAGGGAGGAGCTAAGAGGCACATCATGATAGGCCCAATACTAGCTCTCAATTGTGGGTTGCAATAAGAACACTAGAACATGCCATTAAGCTCATGGAGGGATTTAATCCCTTTGGAAAATTGTAAATTGAGATGTAATAAATTATGAAGCCCTCAAGGGATGTATTGTAATCTTATTTAATACTATGGATTAATAAAATATTAGGAGAAACCCCATTTTTTTATATCAAATAATCTATGTTTTGCAATAGATTAGACATTTACATATTTATGCACATTTCTATTTGAATGCTTGTTTAAATTTATTTTACATTTCAATAAAGAATACTCAAGGCATTTCATTTTTCATGTATGTAATATCTAAGGAAAATCCATTGTGATACATGATGATTCATACATATCACAATAGTCGCATGGTGAAATGGATAATTTTGTTGATATAATTTGACCAATAGTTCATTGGATAGAAGTCAATCAAAGGAAATATCATAGCCGATCAACTAGCAAAGGGTCCTCTCTAAGATAACCAGCCTATGAGTGTAGAACTTCCCAATTATGGAGTTTTTCATGTCTCAGAATAACCTAATTCTATAAAGCTTGAGTCACAGGTGGACATAACTCTATTTTTTGATGGTTCTAAGTGCAAGCGAGGGGATGGTGTAGGTATTGTGTTTTTCACACCGCAAGGGGCTCCCATACCTCTTTCATTTAAACTCGATTTCCCATGCACCAATAAAAACATCGAGTATGAAGCTCTCATAATATGCCTTCAAATGAAAATTGCCATGACAATCACTAAGCTAAATATTTTTTGTTATTCCTTGATCATTGTAAATTAGTTTAAAAGGATATTCCAATGTAGGTGCCCAATCTTGCAAGCCTATAAAGCCCTAGTGGATAAAATTATAGTAAAGTTTAAGGCACTCCCTCGTTCATCTAATCATTTTGCAAACATGATGGCCTCCTTAGGGTCACTAATCCCATAAAACCCTTCAAATAATATCACAACTATTCAGGTGAAAATGCTAGTGCAATCTGTGATTGAGTGTGATGAGCATAATGCCACACTAGGTGTCCACATGATTCAGAGAATCTTCACATGAACGGTTCTCTAAACTACATAATTATTTGAATAATTTTAGATGGGGGACTCTATTTCCTTAGATTTATTTTGATATTAGAAGAATGCTATATCTCCAAGTTCATCCTTAATCAGCATTTGCATGAGATGAACATCAAAAAAATTACATGATTCATACAATTGAGGATTCTTCACAACAAGATTAGGCCATACAAATTAATTATTTAAAATTGGGAAATATTCCTCCTATATTATTGCATGCCACAAAGCAAGAATTTAAGAAAAGTGCAACATAGTATGTCTTATTAGGAGACATAATATATCATCAAAGCTATGAGGGTATCCTCCTTCATTTCTTAGACTCACAGTAGTCCACTTGGGCCATTGCCCAAGCACACGACAATACATATGGTGGCCACTTCAATAGCATGGCCATCACTAAGTGCATTAGTTGCATGGTCTATACTAGCCAAACATAGAGCAATATTGTTATGCTTATGTAAAGAAGTGTGTGAAATATCAACATCATGCAAATTTGACACATGTACCTTCACACGCCTTACAATCGATTCAATTAGTTTGGCCATTTGCACAATGGGGGTTTTATTTAATTGGGAAAATATCACCTACCTCATTAGGCTATCACATTATTATCATAATGATGACTAAGTACTTCACAAAATTGGTGGAATTAATTCCCCTTACCACTATGATTGGACCACACATTGTGGAGTTCATGCTACATAACATCATATGTCATTTTGGTATTCCATCCAAAATAATATCGGATAATGGAACCTCCTTCAAAAATAATGATGTACATGTGTTAACTACAAAGTATAACATAAATCATAGCTTTTTCACACCCAATTATCCACAAGCCAATGGGTAAGCAGAGGCATCCAATAAGACAGTAATAGTCATATTGAAGAAAATCATTAAGGAAAATCATAAAGATTGGCATAATGAATTACCTCTTGCCCTTTGGCCCTATCTCACTAGCATTTAAACGCCCACTGGGGCAACTCCATTTTTGCTAGTGTATGGTGCTAAGGATATCATACCTTTAGAGTTAGATATTTTATCATTGTGTATTTCTATATAGGAATTCATCGACGATGATACCACTAGGTAAGCTCATTTAGATCAATTAACGTTGCTTTATGAACAATGTGTCAATGCTCTTGAGAATTTACGTGTTTATCAGGAATGCCTTAAGAGAGCTTACAACATGAAAGTAAACTAGAGAGACTTTTGGGTTGGTGATTTAGTTCTCAAATAGAACCAGTAAAACTCAAATTTACCATCCCATATATGAAATAAATTTGTAGCAAACTCGGTAGGTCCATTCATTATTACAAGTCAGATTGGACCTAGAACTTATTTATTAGCATACATTGAAGGAAGTGAAGAGCTTAAACCGATGAATATTAGTCATATATTGCATTTCCATGCTTAAATCACCATAAAACATCCCTAGGTGGTATATGATCATCTAGGTCAACCTAAAATATCCTTAAGTAGTCTATGACCATATAGGTCAAACCAAAATGATTTTCTCTGGAAGATTTGGCTAGAAAGGAACCATAGAGCTTTTAAGGATACCATTCACAACCCAAAAACCATCCTCAATAGGATTATTGTCTTTGCGAAAGAAAACATTAGCACCTTAGTGGATGAGAACCACTCAATTCTTCCCCAAGAAAAATAATTATCTCGGGCCTTAGGTATTGAGGACAAACCTTCCATTCCTTTGCCCAATCCCAGAAATGGCATTTCTTGGGAGCCACCCCCCCAGGGTTGGTTTAAACTAAATTTTGATGGTGCAGCCAAGGAGAACCCGAGAAGAGCTGGAGCTGGAGGAATCAAGGAAATCTGGTCAAGGCCTTTGTTGAACCATTGGGAATCAGAACTAATAACAAAGCAGAAGCTAGAGCCCTTTGGAGAGGGTTGCAAGTAGCCCAAGAAACTTAAGGCAACTTGATGATTGAAGGTGATTCTATGAAAATCATCAACCTGTTAACCAATTGCAAAGAACCTCCATGGAGGATCGAGGGAGTCATTCATGAGGTGAGGATATTTTTTGTAGAAATATAGAATAGGAGGGCTCATCACGTGTACCGTGAGGCCAGTAGGTCAGATGAAAAATTAGCCAACATAGGTGTTGATATTGGTAGTTTGGTGACATGGACACAAGGTGTGCCACGTGAAGTGGAAAACATTATTAGTCATGAAAATAAACCTACCCATTAAGGAGAAATATGAATGGGTGTTCTTTCCCCATGGAGCTGGTAATAACTATGGGGTTTCCCTCTAAATCATACCAAATTGGAAATGAAGGTAACAAGGTGTAAGCCTTGGAATATTTTGACAGAGAATAGGAAATGGGCAAGCAACAAGTTTCACAAGTGTAAAGTTCCAAACTTCAATTCCTATCAATGTAAGTAATGTTTAGAGTTATGTTTAGGTATGGGTGTGCTTTGTTAGTAAGGTGTTGTAGGGGATTCAACACAATTTCTAGTAAGAAAGTTTCAAGGATGACTAGGATCTAAAATCTCAGCAGAAGGTTGGATATTGTAATAGGTTTTGAGTTAACCTGCAAAACCCGATAATTAATGAAGACTTTTATTTACCAAAAAAAAAACCTAAAATATCCAAAGGTATTATGATTTTCTAGGTCAACCCAAAAGATCCAAAGGTATCTATAAGCCCTTTGGTCACCATAAAATGCCTCTAGGTGGTCTATGACTATATAGGTCAACCTAAAACACCCCTAGGTGGTGTATGAGCACCTAGGTCAAACCAAAATGCTCCTACGTAGTCTATAATTATCTAGGTCAACCCAAAAATCCCCAAAGGCATCTATAAGCCCCTTTGTCACCATAAAATGACCGTATGTGGTCTATGACCATTTAGGTCAACCTAAAATACCCCTATATGGTCTATGACCATTTAGGTCAAACCAAAACACTCCTACGTAGTCTATGACTTTCTAGGTCACCCCAAAAGGCCTTGAAGGTATCTATAAGCCCTTTGGTCACCATAAAAATCTCATAGGCCACCTATGGTTGTCTAGGTCACTAAAAAATGCCCCAAAGGAATCTATAAGCCCTTTGGTCATCCAAAAAGCCCCCATTGGCATTCACTAAGCCCATTGGTCAACCTATATATATATCAAAAATACAAAAAATATTATCAAAATAATCAAAAACACAAAACTATTACTGTGCATTGCATTTCTCATCATTTACATTATAAAAACTATGTGCATTAGGTATATTCATCATTGTATTTTGCATTTTTAGAAGTGGATCATACATTTTTAGCACCAGGTCTATACATTAGGCATCTATCAAAATCAAGATTCTTGAAAGTCAGTTGTACCACCTATTTACACTACACATATCATTTGCATTTACAATTCATATTATATGTCTGTTTCCCATCACTTAGCCATTGCTTTTAAAACATAGTTAAGGTTTTTCGATCACTCATCCGTATCTATTTTTATTTTTAGATTTTGTAGAAAACTATCAATATTTTTAGATGGTATAATCCTACTTAGATTATACCTTGTATACATCAAAATCCCAACACATTCTCACATTAATAAATCCAAGTCTAGCACAAGGAAATACAAAAACTATAAAGTGGTCTAGGTTACTTTAAGCTAGAAAGGTTATCTCACTCATCCCCCTATGCGAATGGTTCAATGATGCTGAGAATTGAAAAAAGGACAAGTCCCTCCTTACCCAAATCCTTTGCCTCACACTGGGGCAAGTATCCAAAAGAGAAAAACAAATAGTGATTATTATCACTTCAAAATATGCAAAAATAAATAGTGGTTCTTACCATTAGAAAAATCAAAAAGACATAGTGGTTCTCACCACTACCAAAATCCCTTGCTCAACAACCAAAAATGACAAACTCCCTTGAAAAATTCAAAGTTAAAAGAAAATAAGGGAGTCTTGAACTTGAATCCTTAGAATTCTTAGCATTAGAGAACCATAAGGTGATCCTCATTACAAGTTTGGTGGATAGCCTACCTGGAAATGGTGGCACCCTTACGGATGATGATACATCTATCATATAAGCAACTTTCTTATGTCCAAACCAATGTTTCCATGTGGATGAGCTAGCATTTTGTAGCCTATACTATTGTTGGAACCGATTCTTGCATCCGTAGGATTTCGACTATCACGCTACAAGAATCCATTTGAAACCAATGAGCTATTACAGGCTCTGGTCAACCTGCCTCATTGTTCTGCTAAACACAAATATTGCTAAAGAAAACTACAGAACGGGTAAGGAAACCCCAACGGTAATTCTATGACTAAAACTCTAATTACACGCTCCAGATTTATATTATATTATATGTATTAAAATGACCAAGCATGAAAACAACCATTTGTTATGCCTTATGTAGACCGGTGCCTAGATTCATTGGGTTGTTATAGCAATTTAACAACAATTCTATCATGAAACAGAAAGAAGGGGAGGAGAAAAATTGGCGTTCTTAATCTTATTCGAATATCGCAATAAAACCAAGAGTTAACCAATGAGAGAAACGTATATAATGCGTTCAAATAATGTAACCCATTACACAGTGACACACAAAGCTAAGACAAAAGATATAATAGAAAAGAGATTCAGAATTGTATTGATTTCATAAAATTTACATGCAGAGTGGGCATAATGCCTTTTAACTCTATTTTTCTCAAAGAAAATATATCAATACAATGAAAATATCCTGTTCAAATAATGTAACAGGTCTCTCCTACTCTCCTTGTTCCAATCTGGTAACAGCAGAGTCTCTAAATCTCAGGCTCAAAAAGGTAGGAAATGATCTCAGCTTCTTGAACACTTTCCTATCACAATCCTGCAAAGCAAAGGGAAGAATAAGAAATGATAAAGAAAAAATAGACACATAAGGGGATACAACAACACAACTAATTGGGCACTCAAGAATACCTCTTAGCAAAAATGCTATTCTCTAATTGCTTGATGCAGAATCTGAACCTGTCTGCTTCCTTTTATAGCTTCTAGTTCTTGATTCTGTTATTCTTGGTTTATTTCTGACCTTACACTTGTCAGCATCTGGTCAGACTTTCAAAAATTGGTACAACTGGCTTCCACTACCCTTACTATCTTGGTTATGCTCTTTCCTTTGACTTTTTCAAATAGTGATTCAATTTAACCGGTGATGGTGGTGTTGGGTGAACCTACTTCTATTCCTTCAATTGTTTCCTCTTCAACTGTTTCTTTTTGGACCTCCTTCTCTTGAACTGCCTCCTTTACTATTTTGGGAACTTTTTCTGTAGGTGCAGGTTTCTGTTGTGATGAACTCGCTTCCTATTGTTGACTGTAGGTATTAACCTTTTTCCCCTTTTAACTTTGTTGCAACCATTTTATATATTCATCAATCAATCTCCAAACTCCTGTATCAAATGTGGCTGCAATCCTCAACATGTTCATTTCCTACAAAATTCTATTTTTCTGTACAACAATAATAGGCCTGTTCCTTTCATATTGAAAAAGTAACATCTCCACAACATTCACCATAAGTGTAGTTTGCCTAATCATTTCTTCCTCATCACCTGGTTCACACTCAAACCTATCAATGGTATCTTTGAATACCTCTTCTATGTCTGAGGCCTCTAAGCATTGGTCTAAGGATAGTCCAATGTCTGCCAATTTCCCTGTAGCATCTTTTATCAGGTCATTCATTTCAGTCACATAATTGATCCATCTCCCCCTGTTTGCTCCAAACAGGGCTGCTTTAAAGAACTCAAAATTAATCTGAATCTTGCTACCATCATGTGTTATTATTTCTTGTCCTTGTAACTCTTCAAAATGGTCTCCTATAAAATCCAGGGTAGGGTGAATGATTCCAAAATCCTCTTCTCTTTCTTGCATCAAGGTGAGAATTTCTTGAGCAGTTATTTGAATCACCCTTATTTGTCCTGAAACATTTCAGTAAAGCCCTTGGCATGAGCTCTTATCTTTATTGACATATTTTTCTTCATTGTATTAAGATAATAAGCATGATCTTGAATTTTTACCACCGAAGGGGGCTGGGTACTTGAGGCATCTCTTCGGTTTAATTCTTCCTGTTGCTTATTTATTAATGCCTTTAGCTCTGCCTTTTCCTTCCCCTCTTTCTCCAATTGTTTCCTTAGCTCTGTAATTGTTCCCATGAATTGATCTATGGCTTGATTTTGCATTGCTTTGACAACTTTGGCCACTTCACCTTCTTTCCCTAGTATCGATGAGCCCCCTGTTTCTTCATTGACTCTGAAGACTAGTGGGTCTTGCAGAGCAGGAAGATGTATTTCTGCTATATCTGATGTAGTTGCTTCTGATTGTGACCCTTCTATAAACTGCTCTCCTATATTTCCCATCCCTGCTACTAACTGTAACTCTTGTTCGTCTACAGCAGTGAAAGTAGTCTGCTCATATGTTCTTTCCAAAACAACCTTTGTAGAGGGTAGAGATAATCTGGGCTTCTTCTTTTCTATAGGAGTTATCTCTATTTGATTTCTCACTAGATGACTTCTGAATAGACCACCAAGTCCACCAGTTCTCCTACTATTCATTTGTATTACTGATGGGATTATAATCTCCTGTCCTTTTATTTTTATAGTGGTAGGGATAACCATGGGTGCCAATTTATTTACACTTGTTACGGCTAGAACTCTATCAAAAATAGGAACTATGGCTTGTTCTGAGAGGGAAGACTCTTGAGTAGGTATTGTCACAATCTCCTTCCCTTTTTTTGTACTCTAGTTTTTGGAAGCTTCTTGGGAAGTGCTTGGCGTCGCTTCTATTCTGAGGTGAGCACTTTTGGAAGGCCTAACCTATTGCTCTACTATATCTATAGTTTTGATAGTGACTTCCATTAGATCAATACCCTGTTCTTCTATCAACTCCAACAAGGGGTCTTCTTTGATCGCTTGGCCTGCTCCTGGTATAATAGGTGCCACAACATCTACTGAACCTTCTCGAAGCCTCCTTAACTCTGTGGGGTAATCATAGGCTTCACAAACCTGTGTGTTGCCCCTCTTTTTGGGAGGGAAATCATCCCATACTCTTTGCAAATCTAATCCTTTTTCCATAGCTTCTAACAAGCTTTCTTCAAAAGCATCTTCTCGGTGTCGTATTCGAGCATATTCTCTTTTCCATCATTTTGTTGTATGTTCCTTTTGGGTCATAGAATCTCCAAGTTATCTCATCGAATCCCATGTTATCTAATTCGAACATTCCTTTGAGCAAGGAAGGATATCCAACAAATATAAAATCCCCAAAGTGACAGGGAACATCGAGCCAGGGGACCTTACCATGCTTCTTTACCAACCTCATCTTAGCCTCTTCGGCCACTTGCCTACATAATTCCAAAGTTGCTAGGGATAATGGGCAGTACTTAGGTAACATCTTAGGAGGAATTTTAGCCCCATATAATCTGATATAAGTAAAACCTTCTATGAAGAAGAAATCCCCAATTTCCTTCTCTTTGATAAAGGCTCTTACCCCTGGCCCTAATCTCTCAGGGACTAATCCTGTTAGAGCCCAATGAATTTCTACCATGAAATGATCACAAAACCAGCCCATGTGAGTTCGTCCTTCGTGTATTCTCCAGAAGCTACTCTGAACATAGGGGTTGTCAATGGCCCTTACTCTTTTATGGGCTTCTTCTCCCAATTGACCCACTATCAGATGGATAAAAATTGAGTATTATGAAAAATGGGGCATCTCTTGCCTTTGTTCGAAAACTACTTTCCTTAATTCTATCATTTCTTTATGCATCTGGGTACTTAATTCTAATTCCCAGGCATAAATTGGGGTGTTATATGCCCTATTGCATTGTGCAGCTAAATACAAAACCCTTTTAGTTATCCTACTGAGATCCTGTACTCCCAAAACTATGTTTATCATATCACAAAAATCTTGGACCCATGGCTTAAAAGCATTCTTCCTAATTGGGAATTCTTTCTCTATTCTCTCATGTGTATCAAACAAGTTTTTAAAAACTTCCATATCTATAAACATTCGAGATTGGTGTTCAATTACCTTGTCTACTAGAAAGGTGGTATATTCTATCAATTTGAAAACTTCTTGGATATGCTCGACTTTAATGTTGAACATCGATCAATTTTTATTGTCTCGAAATGTCTTCGTTCTTTCATCATACGCTACTGCTAGCCATGCCATCAAATTTGAGGAGAAGTGTACTTTCGGACATACCAGCTTCCCAAGGTTACTGTTCCATCTATTATTTCTAGGGAAACCTTTGTACTGTAGCCTATGTGCTTTATGAAATAAGTCGACCATTATCCATGGGGTTCTGTTATCGTTCTCCATCACTCGAGTAAAACTATTGATACATGCATTGTCGATCTCGTATTGTTGGGCTGAGTTTGGTCTTTTATCCACTCCATACTTTTGAGCAAATTCATACATGGTGCTACCGAGAATAGGTGGTCCAGAGATTATAGAGTATGGTGACCTATCTGTGATGAATTTTATGGCCTCCCTAGTGTCTTCTGGTATGAAAATGTCTCCCCATGATGCCATTGATCTCACTGTAGTAGGTCGGGTTCTTCTGTGACTATGAAGCTTGAAAATCCTCTTCTCTCTGTATTTTTTGTGTATCAACTTCTGCTCTTAGCTTACCAAGGTAGTAGCCTTGACTGTGTTTGTGAGCTCATATATAGGGTGGTGGAATGGGTTTGATAATTTCACGTTTTGTCATCAATACGACACCACCAACTATTGTTTAAAATTAGCCAAAGAAATTTTGCCAACTCCTTTTTTTGGAGTTGAGCATTTATGATGGGTAATGTCTTTCATCCTACGTGCCTTGGGCCCTTTTGATTTGTGTGCCTGTAATCATCAAGACTTCAGCTATTTGTCATTGGAACCCTTTTTATCTGACGTGGAACTGAGATGTGTAATGGGGGTGGTTTCCACTTTGAACCTCGCACCACATCGAACCCGAATGATAACTAAATATTTGGGATTGATTATACTTCACTCAAGCAGCAATCACCCTCGAGATCTTCATGAGATTTGGTCTTTGGTGTGAGTGCCTGCTGTTATTATCTGGATGCCCTTAGCTTCCTTGAGTCAACCGTGATTAAGCGCTACCATCGGATGTTCTTGCTCTAGATGATGTGCTGTCATTAGATCCCGATGGTTGATTCATCACTTAATATTTTGATTCACGTGCTACCGTTAGATCCTAAAAATAATTAGCGCAATCTTGATGTCCTGGGACCTGCATGATTGTTAGTATACCTTTTCTTATATAAACATTTGATTAGATCATACCATGGTGGAGGCGCGACCATTGGATTTTTTGACCACGTGCTAGGTTTAACATAAGATAGAAGGGGTAGATTATAAAGTATTTAATTAACCAAAAGAAAACCTTTAGATTAAACCTTGATCACTTTTATCGATGCGCACCATCGGATTTGAGCGGTGATGAGCGCTATCGTCGGATCTTTGAATCACTTTATACCTTTGTTTTGCTTTTGATCTTTCACCGCCATCATAGACCTTCATGTCCATTGATCTTTGGGCTCGTTCGAGCGCCATCGTAGATCTCCTGCAAGGTGCATATTAAATAACCGAAAAGGGCGTATTATCATATTTGATTAGACTTGGTTTAAGCCAAAGGGGGGTAATTAGCAATGTATTACACCCTCACTAATACGTAATTAACTTTACCTTTGTCTTTATCTATCGTCTTACCATCCATAATTTTGGCGCGGCCGTTGGATCTTCGATAGCTATTATCGTGGCCATAGATTTTAATCAACCTGCAGGTTAGTTTCCAAGGGGTTCATAATGTTTAACCTTGATTAAGCCAAAAAGGGGGAGATTAGCCAACGTGTTATACCCTTGTTAACCCTGTTTAATATTTTAATTAACCTCTTAGGGCTTTTACCTTTTTAATGCATCTTGTATGGGCGTGCGACCGTTGGATTAGATTTGGATCGAACGCTGCCATCCGATTTTCCAAATTAGCTCGATGGTTATTCCAAAGGGGGTGCATACCCTTCAATCGTTTTACCATAGCATTTTAACATGTGATTTAATTAAAACAAGCGCTACCATTGATCTTGAGTAAATTTGAGCGCTATCATCCGATCCGGTGGACTAGTTAGATTTTTATCTTGAAGCTTAAGCCCGAGTTGACTCGTTTAATGCTTTGACTCTTTGGAGAATGTGCAACCATCGGATTAAGCTTATCTCAAGCGCATTCATCCAGATTTGCAAAGTTGCACTGATTTTAATCACTTATGACCTTAGGTTATAACTTTAATGGAATATTTGACTTTTGACTTAACCTTTAATCATTTTATCAAAGCGCAACCGTCCGATTAAACTTGGATCGAGCGCGGCCCTCAGATTAGATCTTAGGTGCTCGTTTGTTAATTTAAATGGGATACATGCCTTTGAGATTTTAATTAAGCTCTTCATTTTTAGATTTAAATTTTTTGGGTCTTAGACCACGGTGTTGAATTATTCTCCTAATTTTAGCACACCTTAGAACTTAAAGATTTATCATTTGATTTTAAGCCTAAGGGAGATTTTTTTATGAGGTTCGGAGCTAGGCTTTTAAACATTTGATTAATAATATCCTGCCATATCCTTTATTGAAGACCATGGAGCTTTATTAAAGGGACACACATTATTAACAACCAAGGTTAGACTTCATCAAACCAACCAACGAAAAATTAAGATACTCACACCAATTGAAGAAGTGACCAGTATTATTATCATTTTGATTGAAACCAAAAATTTAAATTTGGGGGTTTCAAAGTTTGAGTCAAATTTGGCTCCAACATAGGCTCTGACTGGGACAATGTGTTGAAAACATGAAGCACTTGAGAACCACAGAATCTCCTAGGTTTTATTTGCAAAAAAATGAACAAAAATCAAAATTTTTGACTGCTAAGTAAAGCTTGAAATACATAAAAGAAACTTTTTCTATTTTAAATATACTAAAAATATTCTAGTGAACAACATGATATCAAAGCAATTAGAGTATTGAAAACTGTAGATCCCTTTTCATTCACTTTGGAAAAAGTAGGGTCAAAATTTTAGAAACAGATGAGCTTTTGAAATTATTGTAATGCTTGTTCTAGCTAAGTTATAAGATATGATTACACAAAATTTTTCAAAGCCTTTTGCTTCATCATGTTTAGGCCCATGTGTGTGTTTGTGTATTCTTTTTTATTTCTAAATCTTTCAGAACTTTGTCATATCTGAGCAAAATAGTTAAGCCTAATATGTGATTTCACTCTTAAATATTTTCACCATTCTGCAGGGCTCCACTGCCAGTCATGCGTCTATAGCCCCGGTGGAGTTGCTTCTAATCCCACCTTGGTTTTACCCTACTGCCAGTCAAGCGTCTATAGCCCCGGTAGAGGTTTTCCAAGATATCTCAGGTAGTGACTCAATTTAACTTTGTTTTTTATTTTTCTTTCTCGTGAGAGAAGTACTTGGATATATAAGCAAATTGTGCAATGAGTATGCCTGAGTTGAGGATTAGTTTCTGGCTAAAAGGATGAGTGTAATGATTTTTAGCTTAACCACCCTCTCAAAGATAACTTGGTTCTTCGGACCTTTGAAGTCACTTTAAGTATCATTTGTAATGTGAGGCTTTGACATGATGTTTCAATCAACTTTGTTTTCCTTCTGTTTTATCTCATATCAAACAACTATTGCATAAACACTCATATTTTGAAAAATGTAAAGCTCATCAAAATCTAAAATAAATATCCTTTTTCCTTATCGTTTTTGGTGGAATCAACAATAATGTATACTCATCAAACTAAGAATATCATGTGTACAGTAAACTCAAAATTATTCAAGAACATAAGAGAAGCTTAACTAATACACAAAATAACAAAATACATCACTCTATTTTTTGGATTTTTTTTTTTTGTTTTTCTATTATTTATTTTTATTTTTTTGTTAAAATTTTTCCTTCAACAGGGATTGTACATTTTGAGGTGTTGGCCATTAATAGGGATAGCCATCATTTCTCCCTACAAGGTCTGCAACTTGTATGTATTCTGATTGATAACATGGGCTATTTGGTATGGACCAATCCATTTGGGTTCAAATTTACCTTTTTCACCATGTTTATCATTTTTAGGATCCCAATAGATGACTATATCTCCCTAAGAAAAAGGAGTACCCTTGGCTTTCTTATTAAATAATTTCATGGTTTTCTGAGTTTGTTCCATCATTCTATTAAGGGTCTCTCTTCTTTGTTCTTCCAATAGGACAATTTGGTCAAGCCTTCTTTGTATGGGGTTGGGGTTTTCATGGTCTTGCAATAAGAGGGAAAGTGCCAATTTTTCTATTTTTGAAGGTAATAGGGCTTTCTCTCCATAAACCATCTCATAGGGGGTTCTTCCTGTGTTTCTTTTAATAGACAACCTATCAGCCCATAAAGCAAATTTAAGTTCACTGTCCCATCCCCTTTTGTTCTTACCTAATGATCTTTTTATTCTGGTTATTACATTCTTATTTGATGACTCAGCTAAACCATTTCCTTGGGGGTAATAATTAGTAGAATGGGATAATTCAATTCCATATTCAGCACAAAATTCTACCATTTCATATGAAACAAAATATTGTGCATTATCTGTAACTAGCTTTTGAGGAACCCCAAACCTGGTCAGAATGTTTTCTTCCAAGAATTTGATGACAGTTGTAGTATTGGATGTTCTCAATGGTGCAACTTCTACCCACTTGGTGAAGTAATCTATTGCAGTTATGATCCACTTGTGCTGGCCAGATGAATTAGGCTTGATCTCTCCAATTAGGTCAATACCCCATTGTGTGAATGGTGCTTCAATGATTACTGGCTTGAGGGGCATGGCAGCCAAATGCTTCTTTCCTACAAAAACCTGGTAGTTATGACAGTTCCTAACATGTTTATATACGTCTTTAAAAATGGAAGGCCAATAATATCCTACTCTCATTATTTTATTAGTTGTAGCTCTTGGAGCAAAATGTCCTCCATAGAAACCATCATGAAATTCATTGATTATTTTTGGGACTTCGCTTTCATATAAACAGACTAATAATATTCCATCAGGGTGTTTCCAGTATAGCACACCATCTTGTATGTAATATTTCTGAGCTTGAAGCTTGACTGACCTCATTCTATTTGTTGACATATCTTTAGGGAATGACAGAGTTTGTAAGTATGATAATATTTCTTCATACCATTTGCATTTGGTATTATTGATTCTTCTGACATCATATGCCTCATCTATTGTGAGAACATTTTCAAACCCTTCTTCTTTTTTGGCCAACAATTTTGCTAAACCCTGCCCTTTGATAGTTTTAACTATCTTGAATTCAACATCATATTGCAGAAGCTTTACCATCCACCTTGTTGGTCTTCCTAATGGCTCTGATTGGGAAAAAATATCCTTTATTGCTATAAAAGGAATACAACAGTAAACTTTATTTGAGCCAAATATACCTTTGAAGTGTTCTAAAGATTGTATGACTGCATAAGCATGTTTTTCTAGCAAGGTGTATTTAATATGTGCTCCTTTTAGTCCTGAGCTCATGAAGGCTATTGGCCTTTCATTATTTTCATCATCTTTCTGTGAAAGAACTGCAGCTATAGAATGTTCAGATGCATAAGAATAGATGTTAAAATCTTTTGCATAATCTGGGCAACTTAGGGCTGGAGTGGTTGATATGGCTTCTTTAATCTTGTTAAATGCTTCCATATTTTCCACTGTCCATTTTATTTCTCCAGTTTTCTTAACCATGTCATTTATGGGTTTGGTCATCTCTGCAAAATTTGGGACAAATATTCTGATGAAATTTATCTTGCCAAAGAATGACCTGACTCCTTTTAAATTTCTAGGAGGGGGAATTTTGGAAATGGCTTCAATTCTATCTGGATCAATGCTTATTCCTTTTTCTGAAACTATGTGTCCTAACAACTTTCCTTGTGTAGTCCCAAATATGCATTTCTTGGGATTCAAAGAAATTCCAAATTCCTTGCACCGAGCAAAAACTACAGTTAAATGTTCTAGATGATCTTCTAGATTCTTAGAAAATACTGTGATATCATCTAAGTATACAACTACAATTTTGAACATTAATCCTTTAAAGGCAAAGTCCATTGCTCTTTGAAAAGTAGCACCTACATTCATTAGTCCAAAAGGTATCCTTAAATATTCAAATGTGCCCCAGGGTGTAGTGAATGTTGCCTTATGTCTATCTTCTAGATTTATCTGAATTTGATTGTACCCTAAAAATCCATCTAACAGAGACAATCTTGTTGAACCAACTACTGCTTGCAATAATTGTTCCATGTTGGGTAATGGGTAATTATATTTTAATGAACTCTTGTTTAAATTTCTAAAATCTACACAGAGTCTAATATCCCCATTCTTTTTTTTACTGGTACTAAATTGGATATCTATGAAGAAAATCTTACCTTTCTAATTATTTTGGAATCCAGTAACTTTTGTACCTCCTTTTGCATTATTGGGTGCAGAGTTGGATTGTATTTCCTTTGTTTCTGTCTGAATGGTTTGGAATCTTCTTTTAGGGGTATTATGTGTGTCATTACATCTATTTTGAATGTTTTTAGATCTTCATAAGTCCAGGAAAAATGTTCTTTGTTCTTTTTCAAGAAATTGATATATCCAACTTTTTCTTTAGTAGGTAAAGCCATGTCTACTTTCACTATTCTGGGTTCTTTCATTGAACCAATATTAATATCCTCAGATATCACTTCTCTTCGTAAAGGTTTATAGGCTTTGTCAAAATCATCAAATAGACTCTCTAGAGAAACTAATCCTTTGGGTATCTTATTAGTTTTCAACTGGATTACTTCTACTGGCTCTCCTATTTGATCTTTTAGCTTTTCTTCATATTTTTCATCACAGATTACATCTGCATACTGATTTTGTAGAGTCATAAAATCTTTAATATCTATGTCATCCTGAAAGACCTGTAGATATACTATGTTATCTGGCACAAAAGGTTTATAAACTGAAATAGTTGGGAATCTATCCATATATTCTGTAGTTATCTCTGGGTGATCTAGACCTGAGGCATTTACAACTAAAATATCTGCAACATGATTTTGTTCTCTAGGAATATATGAAATATTGAAAGCTAAAAATTTATCAATTTCTTCCAATACTGCATTTCTATATTGCTTAAGCCTAGGATGTTTAGTCTGATATTTACCTTTGATCTATAGTATAATAAGCTCTACATCCCTTGTTATAGTCAAGTAGTTAATGCCTAGCTCTTTTGCTTTCCTTAGCCCTAGTAGTAAGGCTTCGTACTCAGCTACATTGTTTGTGCAAGGAAATTGCAACCTGTAAGGAATACTAAGGTAGTTTCCTTTAATATCAGTCATATTTACACCTGCACCTACTCCAGATTGGGATTTAGCTCCATCAAAAGACATGGTCCACATTTCTTGAGTCAAAAATCTATCTGATTCAGCATCTACTATTTTTATATCTTCTGGATCCATGTTCTTTGCATCTGGTACTTCCACCAGGAATGGGTTGTGCCATATTGAATAAACTCCCATCCCTTTTTCTTCCATAGAGTTAACTAAGTTAATCATGGTTTCATCTGTTTGAATTAACTCTATGAAATGTTTGTTGAATGGTTCCCTTCTCAAAATTATATTCTCCTTATCTGATATTGGGATTGTAGCATAGGACCAGTCCAATTGAATTGAACCTCCTAGTTGTTCTACCCAATGTCTATTGAGTAATAATGAGAAAAATGGGTCAACGTCAACTACTGCAACATCCATGACAATGCCCTTTTTGGGGTGTTGATCTAGGAAAACTAACAATCCAGTTATCACCCCTACACAAGGAATTTGCCTACTATCCATTACAAAAATAGGGGCAAAATCTCTAGTACAGATTAATCCCATTTGGTCAGCTATTAACTTAGGCATGATATTATGTGAAGCTCCACTATCTAGCATGCAATTATGAATCACATATCTTTCCCCTTCATCTGAATTATATCTTAATGACACATAGAAGGGTCTGATAGAGGATGGTGATCTTGTATCATGTTGATTTTGTCTAGCAGCATGGCAAGTTGGGTCTTCTTTTAGTTCTACTAATCCAAATGCTCTATAGACTTGTTCTCTATACTGTTGAACTTTCATAAGTTCTCCAAATGTGATATTAACCTTTTTCTTACTGAGTTCTGACCTAACATCAAATTCTATCTTCTTTATATCCAATGGTTTATTACTTTCTTCTTTGGGAATCTCTTCCTCTGATTCTATTACTTCAGGAGTAATCTTTTTAGGGTTCCTATCAGTTTTCTCTTTACTGATATTTTTATTGGTGAAAGTTTGTTTTCTTGTTTCACTTGTAGAGGCTTTCTCTATCCTTTCAGGGACTGTTCTATTCCTTAAATTTAGAACATGGGTTGCCTCTAATTCCTCAACCTCTTGAGCAGTGGGGATTAATTTCCCTTGCTTCATCTTATCATATCTTGACTCATGTGATTTCTGCAAGATTTTAGTTCCTTCAGTTACTAAAATTTGAGGATGATGATTTGAAGCATATTTATCCATGTCTTCTTCAAACAACCTTTCTCTGATTCATCTTCAACAGACCACTGGATTCATCTTCAATGGACCAACATGCATTGATTCTTATATCCTCTTCTGATTCTGCATGCATATCTACATTATGCTGATCACTTAGGTGGATTCCACATGCATCAGGGTTATGGGGTGCATCACAAGTAGAGCAAAAATAGGGAAACCCTTCTGCTACATTAGCATATGGTATAGGGTTAGGAACATTGTTCTGATCTCTATCAAAATCTCTATTTTTCTAGTTATTATTTCCATTACCTCTATTCCTATTTCCTTCTTCAAAACCATTGTTATTTCCCCAATTCTTATTATAATTTTTCTTAAAAGGAGGATGGTTGTCAACATGTGGTCGCTCTATTTGTGAAGATTCACCATTATTTCCATTTCTTTCAATTCTTGCTAACCTGTTGTTCACGTTATTGAACATCTCAGTCATTTGACTGGTCAATTTCTCCATTGGATCAATTTCAGTTCTTCTTTGTATATCAAATGCCACCCTTTTAGGTTTTCTCTCAGGTAGGTTGACCTCTAGAGAATAGGGCTTCATCTTACCACTGTCAAGCATATTTCTTTCTATATCCATTGCTTTTTCCATACAACCATCAATGGTAGTGGCTTGTTCTTGCCTTAATTCATAGTTAAACTCTCCTTGAAAAGCATTCTTATAAAAACAAATAGACTGAATATCACTAGGCCTGAGGTTGGTAGGGATTTTGTTCCTAGTCTTTGAAAATATTGTGTTAAAGTCACTAACAACTTCATTTTCTTTTTTCTTCATAGTGGCTAGCTCAGTTAACAATGATTGTTCATTTTTCCTTTCACCATATTTCTTTAGAAACACCTCTTCCATTTTGGTGAAGTCTGGGATATCATTGTTAGGAAGGGAATTAAACCATTCTCTGGCATATTTTTCTAAAGTCTGTAGAAACAGTCTTAATACTACATCTTCATGTTCAACTTCCAGACTATCCATTGCATATAAGAAACTTTTGATATGATCCTCTCCAGTTACTGCATTATTTCCTAAAAACTTAGGGAGGTATTTGTGAGCTTTATTGGGTAAGGCATTTAAATTTGTTGGTAATGCAAAAGGCCTATATCTGTTAGTTCTCCATAAATGAACATTAACCTAGGCCATTGCTACTATAGAATTCAATTTCATAGTTGTAGTACCTACAGTGGTATGGGTCTGGGCAGCTTGAATGTAAACTGATGGATTATCTACCTTTGAATTATTATTACATGTATCTTCTATAGCAGAATTCAAATTTCTATCTATAGTAGAATTTAAATCATCTTCTATAGTGATATCAGTAGTAATAGTATTCTAAATTTTCTTTACGTACCTTTTACCGCTAGAATTTAATCTACTGCTATAAACAATATTCTTAAAAAGTGGAGTTTTTTGGGTATGTATAAATACCTCTGGATTCTCGAGTTCTAGAAATAGCTCCTTACCACTTCTCCTGGTGTTAGCCAACATGTTCTACTCTCTCCTTTTTATTTTTTTCTTCTGGGTTCATCTAGCAGAGTCGCCAACACTAGGGTGCAGAAAGAACAGCGTACGCTTTTATCAAGAATGCTTGATATTATCACTCATCCTCACAGGAGTCGGTTCTTGGGATAAATCAAGAAAATCAAGAAACCAAAATTTCAAGAAGATCAAGAAAAATAAATTTCAAGAAGATCAAGAAACGTAAAGAAAATAAGATTGAAAAACACGGGTAAAATAAAGAACGTAGCCAAAAAAAATTTGCGTCTACTTGACGGGCCAGTTTAAAAAGCTAGCTAAAATATTTTGTTAAAGCACAGAAAATGTCATTCGGAAAATAAACTAAAAAGATATGTATTCAACATATAAGTTCATTCCCCGACAACGATGCCAAAAAACTATTGGAACCGATTCTTGCATCCGTAGGATTTCGACTGTCACGCTACAAGAATCCGTTTGAAACCAACGAGCTATTACAGGCTCTGGTCAACCTACCTCATTGTTCTACTTGTAGACACCTAAAATGCATCATGTCGAGGGTGACTACTCATATGGACATGCTACAAGACCATATGGAGGATCTTGGATAGACTCCAAGATAGAGCAGTGGTTTTAACCACTTAATTTAGGCATTTTGGCCTAAGTAGTCTGAACCGCAGCTTAGACCTACGGTCTCCAGTCTAAACCATGATTGACACCCATGGTCTATAGTTTGGACCACAACTATGACCTGTGGTCTTAACTAAAGTTTAGTTAGGCCTTCCATTCAATCCAAATCGGTTGAAACGACGAAGAGATCTAGAAGGAGGCAGTTGAAGGATGAAAGATTTCAGAAGCTTCCATCCCAAATGTCCTAACCAACCTTCTTGGTCTTGGCTTCTGCATGAAGCCACCCCTAGCCCTAGGGGCATGCTATAAATACCCCATCCAAATGAGGAGAAAAAGAGAGCAAGCATTGGATATTTGAGCAGCGAAGCCCTGGCAAATTCTATACTCAAACTAAGCATACTAAGAGATAGAGCTATTGCACTTATTTCCTGACCCGTTTGCCACCATTCATGATGAATTACATTATGGATGTCCTAGGTGCTTAGGAGGATCAAAAAATACAAATATGAGCAAATGAAGTCCCTTCAAATCAAATTGATCACAAAATCAATCTGAGGACAATGAAGGCGACCCTTGACCATCAATTTGGACAAGGAGATTGAGCTCACTGCCCCTGATTTTGAGGGTAAACTTATCAGAGGTCAAACCGCAACTGTCAGTTGTGGTTCATAGTGCAGATTGCTCACCAGAGCTATGGTTTACAATAGGTGACATATCACCTTACTCTTTTCATTTTTGTCTAGCTAGTTAGGTTAGATTAGCCATTTTGTTGATTTAATAGCGTTTTAGAAGACTTTTGACCGTAGAAATAGGCTAGATTCACATTTTATGCTTATGTTCTAATTAGGATTAGAATGCTTTATTTATGCATGTTTATGCTTCATTTCCTATATTTTATCCATGCATAGTGTAGATGCTATTTTACTTTATGCTATTACATGAATCTTGATTCACTTTGCATAGTTTAGCAACTTTCTTTATGTTTTCTTGATTATGCATGTTAATGGTGTCATTATACATTTTATCTAAAAGGGTCTCATCACAAGAGGTTGCCTATATTTTTGACATTTCTTGTTGTTTCTTGACCACAAGAAATATTTCTAAAGGAGAGATAAAGCATCCAACCCCTTCCCCATTGTGAAGAAGAGGGTCATTGACACCCTAGAGCAGTTTGTGTCACCCCGAGGGGCATTTTGATCACACCTACCCTTGATAGAGATTAAATACTATTGTAATTAATGTATCAAATGGCTATCCCTAAGAGGGATGAATCTGTAATTTGATTTCATAGAAAATAATAAAGAATTCCTTATATTCACTTTATTTCTTGTTATCAAATTATGCATGCCTATTTGTGTGTTTCCCTTCAATTGCGATAGTTAGAGTGGGTGTGAGCTTCCTTGGTGTGTTGGGAAATGATGTAATTTGTGTTAATCAACCAACATTTAAATAATACAATATTGCCCTCAACTAATCCATAGTTATCGGATCTAAGAACAACTTAGAACCCAAAATAACTTAGGCATAGTTAGGTCTAACAACTAACAATAAAGTTGCACAAATAATGAAATAATAGCTAATAGTAAAATATATGCTAACATCCCCCCTTATTACATTATTTGGGTAATGTAATAACTACTAGCTACACTATCATCCCCCCATACAACAATATTTGGGTAAAGTATATAACTGCCCCAATACAATGAAGAAGAAGAAGAGAAATGAAAGAATGGTGGCTCATGCTTTGTCTTTAGCTCTATCTCAGGATCTGCCTATGAATCTGCCTCTAGATTATTGCCTCTGGATCTGCCTGTAGATCTACCTCTGGAACTTTGTCTCTGGGACTGTCTTTAGGTCTGTCTTTGGGTCATTATCTTTGGGACTGCCACTCGGTCTATCACTGGTTTGCCTCTGGGTCTACCATAGGTTTTACATTTTTGGAAGAAGCCACACAACATTTCTTTCATCATGGTCCATTGTGTGAGATCTATCCATCCACAATCAATATGAACCTTTTTGGCCATTTTCACTAACACCAACAACTGGAAGAAGAGTGATTCATACATCCACATGAATCACAAGGATGTAATCTCCAACACTTAGCTACAACATGTCTTGTCTTTCCATAGTGACTGCAACAATGATTTTTAGGAGTTGTAGGAGATTTAGGTTTTACAAACATAGAATTACTGGTACTTGCATGCCCAGTATAGCCAAGGCCTTCATGCTTTGCCCTGACATTTAGCATTATAGGAGTTTTAATGCCTTGTTCCTGTTTACCTAATCTCTCACCATTGAATCCCATTTTCTTCATAATTTTGAAACCAAATCCTTTGGTGTGTTTTTCAAAACACCCAATTTCATCATCTTCATCAATGCTTTTAACAATATTGTATTTGTCGCTATTTCTGAGAGTATGGAATTAATTTTTAAGAGGTTCAATTTTTAAGTCACTAGTGTCACAAGCAAAATCTGCTATTGTGATGAGATCACCTGTGCTACAAATGATATCTGCCATCATAGGCATGAGGTCGCTTGTATCACAACAATCATTGGCCATCATGGGCTCAATGTCACATGTGTCACAACAAGAATTCACCACCATGGGCTGAAGGTCACTTGTGTCACTACAAGCATCGACCATTAGGGGTTTGACCTTTGTTTCCTCACTAAAGTCCCTGTACACTTTACGTTGGGCAATATCAAGAGAAATCAATGATATGTAGACTGCCCTTATGATGCCTATAGGGATTTGAACACCATTATTCTGAAGATCTTCAGAATCTTCAGAATCTTTGAGAATGGATTTTACACCACTGCGTAGTGTAGAATATTTTTCATCCTCATAAAAATCCATTCCTTCCATATCTGGTGGAAATTAAGGACCTTTAACTGATTTTGCAACATCATTAGTTTGTTTTGGAATAGTTTTCTTCTTTGATCTACCCATTCTTAAGGTGTTGGTCTCTGCCGAAAATGCACCTTTTACAATAAAATTTTGCAAAATAATTTGACTAAGGTGTTGGTCACTTCCGAAAATGCACCCTTATAAGTCTTCCCCCTTGTTTTTGCAAAATTATATCTCCCCTGTACGGGGTTCCAAGGGGTAGCGCCCCTGGCATGCAAATTTTTTTGGTAGCACAAAATGGGTGCTCCAGAAGGTTTTTTTCACTGGTTTGTAAAAAATTACAATATGTGCCTCTTAGGCAGATTAGCACAAAAATGTCATCAAAAGAATCCCCCTGGTTCTTCAATTTTGCAAAATGGAGGATAAAATGGTTTTTGAAAGGTACATTTAAAGAAGAATTTTTGAAAGTAATTTTTTTTAAATTTTTATGAAAAACAATTTGAATTTTAATTAAATAGTATATCAATTTCATAATAAATTTTATAAAATATAAATTAAGAAATTGATTATTTAATTAAAAGAAACAAATTATGAATCATAAAAAAATAAAATAAAAAACTTAACAAAAGTAAACTTTAATTAAAAAAATATACCTTTATGGTCAAAGGGAATCGAACCCCTGACCACCTTGTTGACAACCTTACCGCTGGCCCCTCGACCAACCGGGCTAGCGGGCTGATCCGATAGGAGAAAGTCTCCTTTTCCCTATAAAGAGATGGTGAATGGTGGCTTTGGTCTAGGCGGCTCCTTCACCGATCTTTAGCCACTCTACTACCGCTTCTCCACTCCTCAGAAGCGGCGTCACCTCCTCCAAAGACTACCACTGCGACGACGGAGGACTACCACTACGCCGCCTCTGCTTCTCTTGCATTTTCTCTTCTTCTATGACGATCGTCCGTTGTCTACAAAAATTTTCTCCTATCTTGCGCAATGCATGCTATCGAGGGCGTTAAAACACCTCCTCCCTACGTGATTCAGTCACGATGGAGGATGATTCTTGGCCACCAGTTTTCATTCACGTCCGCCAGGTGTGCCTACGAATTCTGGAAAAACTATGAACTATCAATAGCATTCTCCAGTTACACACTATTGTCCAACCAGGATGATTTTATCTTTAACTCCTAAACAAACGTTTCTACTTCAACTGAATCATCAATGCAGTGCATGTCAGGTATCTATCACACGCTCTTGTAGTTTTCGGTTGAGGACGCACCGTTAGTTGACATAGATCAGGATGACATGGTGATGCTTCTCTACTCGTAGGGCACTATGAGCTTATCAAAGGAGTGGTTGCGACTCATAGGAATTACATCGCTATGGTAGCGGCGATAGTAAACAGAACAGAAAGTGCAGTCTCACTTGCAGACAATAGTAAATGCACTCATCTTACTTAGTGATGCAAGATGCCAGGTATGCGAAAATGATGTCAAAAAGCATCACAGTGATAGTGCAGTCTCACTTGCATATGGTGATATGATTACAACATAGGCATGCTACTATGGCACCCGCACAAATCCTTTTATCAAAGGATAAAATCAACAAATGGGTGGAGCAACACAATAGAAACAGTGTCGCTATGTTCACAAAAAATTGGTGACACTGATTAATGGATGGCACGAATCATTCTAAGAGATATCCGCCCATGGAAGTGGCCACCGAATATGTTAGTCATAATGGACACCGCCATGAAGAGAGCCAAACCATGCCACAGTGCCATGCCCACGAGAAATACAAACGTCTCCAGCAGGAAATACAAACTTTCTTCCACACTATCTCAGCAAAAAAAACTTGTTTTCACAAGTTGGGCTCACAGCAACGTGATGAACAACCATGTCACAAGCTCTGATACCATGTTGTAATTTGCATTAATCAACCAACATTTAAATAATACAATATTACCCTCAACTAATCCATAGTTATCAGATCTAAGAACAACTTAGAACCCAAAATAACTTAGGCGTAGTTAGGTCTAACAACTAACAATAAAGTTGCACAAATAATGAAATAATAGCTAATAGTAAAATATACGCTAACATGGTGGTCATAGATGGCAATAATAGTGAAACTCTATATTTCTAGCCCTTGAGTACTAAAATTTTTGGTTTTTTCATCTCATGTGCTAATTATAGCTAACAACTGCGATTATTTTTTGGCCCATGGCTGTCACCTATGGTTTACAATGCAGCCCGTAGACTAGAGCTACGGTTTACAGTAGAAGCAACAGACAACAAAGAAACCACTTGGCAGTAGAGTAGGAGTTGAAGTAGGTTTTATTTCCATCCTCTGTTTTGCATTTTCTCCTCTGTATTTTTATAGTGAGTGACAAATCAACAATAAATTAGGAACATTAAAGGAAAAGGATCAATGAATAAGTCCTGATTTGCTTTCGCATTCTTTCCATTAGAAAGGCACTGCTAGGAATAGCGGACCTCTGATTGCAGTCTGCCCTAGAATACAATGACCTTGATAAAATTATGTGGTAGTTTGCATGCGTGAGGCCCAATTAGAGGCCATGTCATCGTAATTGCATTTTCATAACGTCATGTAGGGCATAGCATGCATACCTTTGAGAATTTTAAATGTCCCTTCTTATGCATATCATGTAGGAATGATCATAGGAATGCTCTTTTATGCATTTGTCTTTATGCAAAATAAAACAAACCACACACACCATGTTTCATTTTAAACATCAGTGGCGTTGGGCTCTCACATCTAACCCATTTTATTGAGACCAATAGTGGATTTCATTACCACTTGGTTGGATAATTTGAAATTGTATTATCGGGACCCGCTCATTGCCAAGGCCAACCCAAGAATTGTCCTATCCGTGCAAAATAACACGCAATCATATTTGAAAGGGTGTATCAGTGCACACGGTGTGCTGGGTGAGGGTTGGTAGTACCTATGCTACTTCTTTGAGTATGGACTTCATTACCATAATCGACTTGTGTGAGTATATATGTGAAATCCAATTAAACTGAGAATAAAATCGAACGATTTTGTAAAACACACGAGAGTTTCTCATACTGATACAACACATCATGTAACAACATCAAACAGTTTAGGGTGCATTGTAAAATTTAAAAATAAGGTAAACATCATTGTATACCTTTTTTTATAATAAAAGATACATCTAGACATTAGGTACACTATGGTGGATACACGGGGTGGTCGGCAAAGGTGCAAGCCTGACGTCGATGACCAAGCCCCAATCGATTTACAATTACACGTGCCTAGTCCTCAACCACATGAGCAAACCGAACGATATTCGATGAGAATTAGAGGATACAACTCGACATGAAGGGATCCCATTGAGTGTACCCCTGATAGACTAGCATCAGTGCATACTGTTAGACATAGATTAGAGCATGGGGCTTCTCAAACTGAGGGTGCTTCACTCGAAAGCCATTATCGATACCATAGTGCATGCACATCCATGAGATCGGTCAAAGAGTATGTTGTACAGGGGACTAGATTGGTATCCATCTGCATTAAGTCTATAGGGTGTACTATACCACCACATTCTAAGTATATAAGAAATAGAGGTCTACCCATTCAGGTGAAAGTATATGGGCTCCCTACTGAGCGCAAGTCTACCCATACTCCCATGCATACTATAGTATGCAAGATTACCATCGATATGTCAAAGGTGGGAGCTAATGGAACACCACCCCATGAGATATGGAGGTCTAGATAGCTAGACGTTCTAGGTAGTGTGCTAGAGCAGCTAGGCTACAAGACTTCGGCTCTGCCCACTCGTGCTTCATGTGAGCATAGCAATAGAACCATTAGAACTACTAGAGAGCATGGAGAGGCTTCTAAGTTCCCTCATGTCTCACGTCCACCATCCATGCATGGTGGCAGGTAGCATAGGACACATCATGATGTCGATGTCATATTTATAGACAAAGGCAAAAGCATAGCACATCAGTCCGATGGGTATAGAACCCATAAGGTCACTCGTACAGAGCAAGCATATCAAAGGCCTCTGATGGCTGACTGGCCTCTGAGTAAAAATGCCAACTCCTCCAAGATCAATTGGAGGATGCTTTCCTGGAGAGGTAGTGCATTGAATATGAATATCTTCAGGCACAAAGGCTTACTATATAAATGTTGTATGACCAGTGCTTGCGTGAGGAGTGCATCCTCGTCTAGGAGTGTGTAGAGTATGAAGATAGGTTGGCTAGGGCCTGCCTATACTCTCACTATGAGCATAGATATCAGGTGCATAGGAAGGATTTTTTGCAAGCCAACATGTACCATGAGCGGGCAAGTATTCATACTCATATCACTACCCATCACAAAGAGCAATTGCCCTCAGTCGACAATTAGAGACAACAACATTATGAGGAGCAAGAGAGGAATAGATGCAACCAAGAGTATCCTGAGAGTTCCCAAGCTGAGGATGAGGAAGAGCAACACCCTCCACCTCGATAGAAGAGGAATGTACCTCCCAGACCACCCCCACATTGACTTAGGGAGGAGGACTTTTTTTCTTATGAGGCTTACAAAGCTTTGGTTGAGAAATTCAAGGAAATTGAGAGATAGGACACAACTGTTCAAAAGCTGATGCTGAGGAAAATTCATAATGAACCTTTAGATACCTTGGTACCTATGCCCGCATACCCAGAGCATTTTGAGATACCCAGGTTAGACAAATTTAAGGGTGATGAAGAGGTGCAAGAACATATCACGAGCTTTATGGATGCTTGCTTCTAGATAGAGAACAATGATGCATTGTTGTTGCGTACGTTTATCACGACACTCTCTAGACCAACCTGAGAGTGGTTTAATCAACTAAAGAATCACAACATAAAAAATTTTGAGCAATTATCTTATGCATTTCTTGAACGCTATTCCTTCAGTGTCAAGAAATAGGCCAACCTTTCCGATTTGGCTACGCTAGCTCAGCACGATGATGAGCCAATAGAACAGTATGGGAAGAGGTGGAGGAGATTAATGGCAAAGTTGCCATTCCTGATCCCTACCATAGAATTAACTCAAATGTTTACAAAGGGTTGTGCCAAGCACATCTCGCTACTGTTGCAGCTGTAGCAGTATGCCACATTCAAAGAAGCTTAGGCATAAGCTAAGGTAATTGAGGATATCAAGTTGTAGGAAGGCAACTTGAAGCTAAAAACTAGGAAAGAGAGATATAAGAAGAGTACCTCAAAGCAACAGTGCAAGAAGGCCCATGTGAATCAAGTGGTACTAAATCTCCAAAATGAGGATAAGGGACAAAAGAAATAGAATTATCAAGCCCATCCCCCTCCTATGCAATACAACCAATGCAAAAATAAATACAAGGGCAAGAACAAAGAGCAACACCTACCTCGCATATTTACGCCATTGACAAAATCAATGACATCTATCTTTCATCAACTCTGTGAAGCCAAGGCAATAATATTACCCGAAGTCAAAATGGTTGATCCAAATCAGCCCAAGCCCAAAGACTATCAGGAAGAGTTGTTTTGCATATTTCATAGAGCAAAAGTCCATGACATCGAGGTGTGTTGGTCCTTCAAACACATTGTAAAAAATATGATATACAAGGGAGATATTGTAGTACCATGAAATCCCTAGGTACCAAATAACCAAAACATGGGGATTTTCAAAAATCCATTACCAAACCATGAGGCACCCCGTAACCACGTTAACCACATCAATCAAGTACGAGTTGAACAACCTAACCAAGGGTTCATCAGAATGGTCAATGTTATTACCAATTATGGGAGGTATGAATGACCAAATCCACCTCGTGCTCCTATTCAAATATAGGCCACACCCCAGCAGCAACAGGCACAAAATATTCCAGGCCCACCAATGAGACCGGTGGTGACCATTAGGAGCAGGTTGGTTCAAAACCTGTAGATGACTCCTATGAAGTTGTCAATATATGAGCTTATACAACAGTCCCCTAGGCACAGGGAGACTCTTATGGACATTCTGAGGTCCATTGAAGTATAGTCCCAGGATGCATAGGCATTCATGAACTTCGTGGGGCATGTACAATAATTCCAGGAACCAATGATCCAATTATAATATCACGAAGTGAAAGTGGCTTTTGCAAGCATGGATGACCCGCCACTACATATCATTGCATGTGTTAACCATGTGTTGTTCAAAAGGGTCTTGATTGACACTGGTTCATCGATCAATATAATCACGACTAAGGCACTGCACCCTTTTAAATTGCCTAAATCACTCATCATACCAACCACCTTTACATTGCAAGTGTTTAACAACACACTATGCTCTATGGTTGGCACAATTTTCCTACCTATTTATGTGGGACTAAAGACCATTATTATAATGTGTCACGTGATAGAGGGCACCTTGCAGTATAACATCCTACTAGGGAGGCCTTGGATTTGTGAAATGTGTTGTGTTCCCTCGATATTGTATCAATGTGTCAAGTATGTACATGAGGGACAAGTTCACGTGGTTGCATAAGACCATTCAAGTTCGTGAACTTAGCAAATTTTCCATGGGGTTTTGTGATCCCATCAACGCACTTGGACATACGGCCCACATCGTCGATGAGGGTTCTAAGAGGTAAATAGGCGGTGCATGTTCAACCATTGGTATCTATATCAAATAGATCTAAACATACCACTACCACTTCTCTAAGATCGAGTGCATCGAAAATGCATCAGAATGATGAGAAATTAAAGGCAAAATTGGGTAGGAAAGAAGCAAAGAGTGTGCCAAAACTAGTCACAATTGAGGCTACCACTCGCATGGAGGTGGAGGAAGCCCAGGATCAAGTCAAGGAGGCACCTCAGCCTGCTTCACCTACTTCATCAGCAGGGTCATCTGCACCCCAGGTGACTGTTCACCTAGCCAACATAGGTTTGAATGAATATCTTATGCAAAATGTGACCTTCGGTCCTATTTTAGAGTCTGCATGAGACATGGGCTGATCAATAGCCCTTCGATACCCATTTGGATCCATAGTACCATTGGGCGAGCCACCCAACCAAGAAAACTTCATTTATGTCAGGTTGGATCAAGTTCCAATGCAGGCACCCATGGAAGTGGATGACGATGAATAGTTCATGATGAACATTTTTGAGCTTTATCATTGGCATGGATACGTCTTGGGTATTTTTGAACAAGGACGAAGAACCCCTCTTGAACCATGTTATCAGTTGGCAACTGAAAGGTTCGGATTGGGATTGCAGATTCAGGGACATGATGATTTACTCGTTGCATCATTGGATCGTTTGTACCTGGGTCTGGGGGACGACGTGGATTTTAATCCATATCATCCTAACATGTCTAGCCTTCAGGGCAACAACCCAATGGTGTCAGTAATCACCCTTGAGAGACCGGATATTGAACATGAAGAGTTCTCGAAGAAGAACCCTAGAGGCAGCCTGGGTCATCAAAACCATATCAAAACCGATGATACCAATATGTAGGGGCACAATCCCATCATTCTAGGTGATCTCAATTCAAGAGATATTTGTAGTTAATATGTAGAGGATTCCACCTCCAAAATGAGTAGACCAAGTTATGATGCAGATGGCGAGTCCTCAAATGATGATCAATCCAAAGAGGGAATTGATTGAGTCTTCGTGGTTTCGGTATTTCTATGCCATTTGCTACCTAGAGAACAATTAAATGAGATACAAGAGTATTTCATGGTCGATCATGATTATGAATATGAGACAGAGCAAGCCTACTTAAGGCCTCGTCCGACTAATCTCCCAATATTCATGGACACAATAGAGTGCCCTGCCCATAGTAGTAATCACAGCGATGAGGTTGAGATGATCAATCCAAGGCTAGTATATCTGCTACATCTATTGCCTAAAAAGTCAGAGTATGTTATAAAAGAGGGTCATCCTAACATAGATCACTTTGAAGAGGAAGCAGAACCCATTTTTGCATCGATGTCGTATATATGATCATTTTATCCAATCTATTTGAATAATGATGATAGCGATTGTAGAATTAGGTACATGGGGCCACATCTGGCATATCATCCCTTGCATATGGGGGGAAGTGAAAGATTATATCTTTATAGTGATGATGAGGATTCATTGGAGATGGCCTATTTGGGGCCTCATCACCTACATAATCGAAATCCACCTCGGGGTCCACCACCTGTTACAACTATGGGTTTGCGTCGAGAGATAAATTGTTAGGATCTCATCCTAACCCTTAATGTAATAACTTCCATGATGTAATAATTCCTAGTGAATGTGGGTAGTACCCATGATTAATATTTTGTAATGTTCTAAGTTTTAGCTTAGGTAGTGCCTATGACAAATGGCACCCTTTTTATGTAACACATGGTAGATAGGTTAGGTAAGGTGGCATTGTGCATGTAATTCGTGTGGCATTATGCATGTAATTCGAGTGGCATTGTGCATGTAATTCAAAGTGGCACTATGCATGTAATTCGGGTGGCATTATGCATGTAATCTAGGTGGCATTTTGCATGTAAGCCAACCTTGGAAGGAAACTCCTTAAATACCCGAAAAGGCACCAATGTAACCATCTTTTTGCAAATTAATGAAGTGTTGAAGGAGGTTGCCCCCTTGAAGAGGCCTGTGATTCTATATTATTGTGAGATTGTTCCTTTATGCAAATTTTTGTTATATTAATATGATGTTTATGTGAGTTTATTTCCAAGCAATCATGTGAGAGTGTGTTATTTGAGTTTATTTTATAGTAGGATCTTAACAAGTGGTATCAGAGCACTTTCCAGGGCCAAGTTCTACTACAACTGCAATGATTCTTGCCATCCAATCCACCTGTTAGGTATAAATTCTATGTGTTTTTCCCATTTATGTTTTTCCTTATTAAAAAAAAAAATCCAAAAAAATACAGTGCATTTTTTTTTTCAGACCAAAAAAAAAAATATATATATTTTTTTAGTTGAGTAGGTAGAAACCTTGTGTCGGGGGTTTTAAAATATCATGAAGGATCTATCATTATTGGCTAAGCTAGATAGCCCATAAAGCGTCTAGTGAAGTGAGGGGCAATCAAGCTCCAATACCCAGGCCTCAGACAGAACTCGTGCACGGACTTGAGCTCCCACGTATCTTCGGGTATATCGGGAGACCATCTAGGATTAAACAAAATTTTAGCCATTAGGAAGCTCTTCGGCCTTGTATTACTCATAGTCTACGGGACACAACATCCTGGACGATTACCCTCCCGTATTGTCAGAGAGGCAGGTAGTGTGCTCAAGGGTATGTGTGGAATCCTCCTTGAGTAGTGGCCTAAAATATTGGTCCGAGCACTATTGTTCGTCACTGTCGGTATATTAGAGGGCCTATGGGTGGTACATACTCCTATACTTAGCATTCCCTGGTTCTGTTAAAACTTCAACCTGTAAAAAATGCAAAAAAATAAAAAAATAAAAATCCAAACCTCCCTGTTCGTAAACCTGCATTTCAAAAGTGAGCATATGAGAAAGGAGTCCTCTACTAAAAAAATAATAGAAAGGACATGCATTCGGGATAAGCCATGAGGGTGACACTTAAGTTGACAGTCTGGAGAATAATAGTCAAATTTATAATGGTAGTCACAGTTAGGTCAGTCAGGTCAGAGAGGTCAGCACAGTTGAGGCAGAATTCACAGTCTTCAGGGTCAGAACAAAACTGTCATAACAATCACCTACAAAATACAGAGAATCTTGAGTATGAAATGAGGCCAGTTATAGATAGTGCTCCAGTACCCAACTTTTGCTCTGTAGCTCAGAATCAAAAACTGTAAACACCGTTAGACTCAAAAAAATAGGAGATAAAAAAAAGTCTAGGGTGCCAAAAAGTAGTGTTGAGAGATATAGCTCATTGTGACCACCTCCTTGAGCTGATAATTTTGATATATAGCACCCAAGAACTTTTTTGGGCACTTACTAAAAATAGTAAGTCCTAAAAACTCAATTCTATTTTTAGTAACTGGTCACAAAAGGTTTAAAAAATGGCCCAGGGTACCCATGGACACCAAAAAGAACTAGAACACTTGGAATCCCTAACAAAAGCCATTGAGAACTTGAACTCGACTTTTCACTCCATAAGGGAAGAAGTCCAAGGTCTTCGCCTAGAGCATGAGGCCACTAGCAACCGCTTAGAAGAAGCACTGACAGAAGTAGACAGCAAACTGAAAAGAGGACCACCCAAATCAAAATACCAAGCTGAGAGTTCTGCAAGGAATCATGACCATGATCCACCCTTTAGAATGCCCAAATTGGACTTTCCCAAATTTAGTGGGAAGGATGTTGATGGGTGGCTATGTAGGGTTGATCAATTCTTTAGACTTCATAATGTACCCGTATTTCATCGAGTCCAGATGGATTCCTTTAACTTGGAGTCTGAGGCTCTACACTGGTTTCAATGGTTATATGTTGCCTACCCAAATCTCTCTTGGGAGGATTTTGAATCCCAACTACTCACTCGATTTGGTCCTAGTGAGTATGAGGACTTTACAAGAGCCTTGACCAAACTACAACAAACAGGGTCAGTCCGAGAGTACCAAGCTCAATTTGAAAAATTGGCCAATAAGACAAGAGGATTGAATGAAGGGTTCTTCCAGAGTTGTTATATTAGTGGGTTGAAGGTGGAACTCCAAGCGGAAGTAAGAATGTTGAAACCATGAACTATGATGGAAGCTATCAGTTTGGCCCATTTGGCCGAATCTAAACTCTCTGCCCAAAGATGCCCATCAAAGTTTCCTCAAAATAGACCTTCATTTCCTCCTCGAGCCCAACACCCAGCTGATAATAAACCTGCTGCACCCAAGTGCCTCACCACCGAAGAGATGGATGCACGTCATGCCCAAGGATTATGCTACAATTATGATGAAATTTTTTTCAAAGGGCATAAGTGTGCACACAAAAAATTGTTCTTGATAGATGTTGAAGAACCTGATACCTCTGACGAGAGTGATGAGGATGAGGACCCTCCAGAAACACCTCCTCCATAAGAAGAAGTGAAATAGGAACCTGAGATAGCAATTATAGTCCATGCCCTTGTAGGCATTACTACTCCTCAAACCATGAAGGTTACAGGATTTTTCAAGGGCCAACGTCTTTCCATCCTTCTGGATTCAGGAAGCACGCACAACTTCATTGACCCTAGAGTTTCTCAATGGGCAAATTGCTATATCCACACTTGTAATTCCTTTGAGGTCATGGTAGCCAATGGGGGAACCTTACCTTGTAAAGGAAAGTGTTGCAATGTTAAAATCAAGATAGGGGACTATGAACTCAAGCAGGACATGTTTGCCCTCCAGTTGGGTGGATGTGATATTGTTTTGGGATCTCAATGGTTGAGTACGTTGGGCACTATCAGTTGGAACTTTGCTGAACTCTGGATGCAGTTCTCCCAAAATGGACAAACACACATCATCAAGGGCTCCCCGACAGGAACACCTCAAATTATCAGTTCAAACGACATGGAGAAATTGCTAAAGAAATCATCATGTGGGGTCATTGCACAACTATTCTCCATCCAACCATCCACATCTCAAATGGGTGAAATCCCACCAGACATGCAACAGATTCTCCACAAACATGAGGCCATATTTTTAGAACCAACCACACTACCACCGCATCGCTCTCATGACCATGCCATTCCATTATTGTCGGATAGTACACCTCCCAATATCAGACCATACAGGTACCCCCATGCCATGAAGTCAGAGATTGAGAAAATGATACAAGAATTACTCAAGGCGGGTGTCATTCGGCCTAGTACTAGTCCCTACTCTGCACCAGTCTTACTAGTCCTCAAGAAGGATGGCTCTTGGCGACTGTGTATTGACTACCGAGAACTCAACAAGATAACTGTCAAGGATAAATTTCCTATCCCTGTGGTTGATGAATTACATGGGACCATGTACTTCACCAAGCTAGACCTCCGCTCTGGGTACCATCAGATCCGGCTCAGGGATGAAGATATTCCTAAAACTGCTTTTCGCACTCATGAAGGTCATTATGAATTCTTGGTAATGCCATTTGGTCTCACAAATGCTCCTTCCACATTCCAAAGCCTGATGAACATCTTTCACCCTTTTTTATGGAAGTTCATCCTTGTGTTCTTCGATGACATCTTGATTTACAGTCACACATGGGAAGAGCATCTCAAGCATGTAGATCAAACCCTCCAACTATTGGCCGACCATAAACTGTTTGCAAAAAGGTCCAAGTGTTCCTTTGGTTTGACTGAAGTAGAGTATCTAGGACACATTGTCTCAAAGGATGGTGTCAAGGTTGACCCTAAGAAGATCCAAGCAGTCCAAGAATGGCCAAAACCTCGCACACTCAAGGGGCTTCGAGGATTTTTAGGGCTTACAAGATATTACCATAAATTTGTCTATAATTATGGAAAGATAGCCGCCCCCCTCACCTCCATGTTGAAGAAGGATTCTTTTACTTGGACAGGGCCGACTGAGCAAGCATTCTTGGAACTCAAGCATGCCATGACCACCACTCCAATTTTAGCCATGCTAGACTTCTCTAAAAAATTTGTCATTGAAAGTGACGCTTCTATTCATGGTATTAGGGTGGTATTGATGCAAGAAGGATGCCCTTTGGATTTTACCAGCAAAGCCCTATCTGATCGCAATTTGGGGAAATCCACATATGCCAAGGAAATGTTGGCAATATTGCATGCAGTCCTGCATTGGTGACCTTACCTCATTGGGCGCCATTTCTCCATCAAAACTGACCACCAGAGTCTGAAATACTTTCTAGAACAATGGGTTGCCACCCCCGAGCAACAAAAGTGGGTATCAAAACTCATGGGCTATGATTATGACATCACGTACAAAAAAGGGAAGGAAAATCTTGTGGTAGATGCTCTCTCTCGCCAATTTGAGACCCTTAGTATGTTGTGTGCCATCTCTGCACCATTGCCCCAATGGATTGAGCCCTTACATCAAGAAATACTTCAGGATGTAGATTTGAAAGACCTGGTTGCTTCACTTAGGGATGATCCAGAGTCTACACTAGGATATAGTTGGGATGGCTAGGATCTGCGTTACCATCAACATCTGGTTCTTCCTCCTAAGTCCCCACTTTGAGAGCTCCTCATGAAGGAATCACATGCTACCCCATCTGCTAGCCATTTAGGGTTCCTAAAAACTTATGAGCGACTCAAGCACACCTTCTTTTGGAAAGGTATGAAATAGGACATTCACTCTTTTGTAGCGGACTGCGACACATGTCAAAGGATGAAAGGAGAAACAGTGCGCTCTTCGAGCACTCTTCAACCATTGCCGATACCAGATCAGGTGTGGACTGACATCTCCATGGACTTCATAGAAGGGCTACCTAAATCTAGAGGCAAGTCTATTATTTTCGTGGTAGTGGACCGCCTTTCAAAGTATGCTCACTTTTGTGCCCTAACCCATCCTTACACAACATCCACTATTGCCCAAATTTTTCTTGACTCCATATTTCACCTTCATGGCATGCCAACCTCCATTGTATCTGATCGTGATCCCACCTTTACTAGCAATTTTTGGCAAGAGTTGTTTAAGTTGTAGGGGACTCAACTCAAAATGAGTTCAGCCTACCATCCACAAACGGATGGTCAAACAGAGGTTGTTAATAAATTCTTGGAAACCTACCTTCATTGCTTTGCCTCCAATCATCCTACTCATTGGGCAAAATGGCTTTCCTTGGCTGAATGGTGGTACAACACTTCCTATCATACCACCACCAAACTCACACCGTTTGAGGCAGTTTATGGGTGCCCTCCACTCACGCCTTCCTCCTACATTTTGGGCAGCTCCAAGGTCCAGGCCGTTGACAATGCTCTGAGTCAACACACCGAGGTCCTCCGCCAACTCAAGCAAAATTTGAACATGGCCCAAAATCGGATGCACCAACAAGCTGATCAACATCGTTCTGAGCGCAGTTTTGATGTGGGTGATATGGTCTTCCTTCGCTTACAACCATACAAACAATCATCCCTACAACTTCGTAGGTGTCAGAAGCTCGCTCCAAAATTCTATGGTCCTTATCAGGTTCTACAATGGATTGGTCCGATAGCTTACAAATTGGCTCTTCCCCCCACTTCCAAGATCCACCCTATTTTTCATGTTTCCCTTCTCAAGAAAGTTGTGGGCACAAAGGTACAGGTTCAATCAACACTCCCCAAATTGGATGAAGAAGGCTCCATATTACTTGCATCGGAGTAGCTGCTGGATCGTCGAACTCGCACTCTGCGCAACCGTACCATTATAGAGGTCCTGGTTCAGTGGCATGGACTTCAACCTGAGGATGCTACATGGGAGTCTCTCCATCAACTCCAACAATAGTTTCCTCATTTTCAGCTTTGAGGACAAAGCTTCTTCAAGGAGAAGGGCATGTTAGGATCTCATCCTAACCCTTAATGTAATAACTTCCCTAATGTAATAATTCCTAGTGAACGTGGGTAGTACCCATGATTAATATTTTGTAATGTTCTAAGTTTTAGCTTAGGTAGTGCCTATGACAAATGGCACCCTTTTTATGTAACACATGGTAGATAGGTTAGGTAAGGTGGCATTGTGCATGTAATTCGTGTGGCATTATGCATGTAATTCGAGTGGCATTGTGCATGTAATTCAAAGTGGCACTATGCATGTAATTCGGGTGGCATTATGCATGTAATCCAGGTGGCATTTTGCATGTAAGCCAACCTTGGAAGGAAACTCCTTAAATACCCGAAAAGGCACCAATGTAACCATATTTTTGCAAATTAATGAAGTGTTGAAGGAGGTTTCCCCCTCGAAGAGGCCTACGATTCTATCTTATTGTGAGATTGTTCCTTTATGCAAATTTTTATTATATTAATATGATGTTTATGTGAGTTTATTTCTAAGCAATCGTGTGAGAGTGTGTTATTTGAGTTTATTTTATAGCAGGATCTTAACATAAATCTCCAATTCCGCCTTCAGTAAATAATAAATATAGAAGAGGAATATCAAAGGCTCTTTCCCCAGCCACCTACTTATGATGAGCTACTTGAGCTGAGAGATCCCATTTTGCAGTCAGTGCACAGAGAGGATCCAGTTATTCGAGCATCCCACAGGGAGGACCCTTTCATCCCCATGCCATCCGAGCCAGATCTTGGGTATGAAAGCTACACATATGATGTAGATTTTAGTACGTGTGGTCATAGAGATCAATTTTATTCCATCAACATGGTCTCCATTGATTGGACCACTCCACTCCATAATCCAACAAATCTGTCCAAACCATTGCATCTAAATATGGATGCTATCGATTGGGATCATGCTGATTCACCAGTAGAGCCTAAATATTTCTTCCCAAATGAAGAGATGCTACAACCATTTTATTCTAGACTAGGTTGCACTTATGATGTCTATCATTCTAAAAATGCTTCTAGTGAAGAACATATAAATCTAGCTGATGACATCCATTTGATCCCTACACCTCATCAGCTTGAGGAGGGACCCCATATGTCAATAGAGGAAGCCTTTGAAGTGGATATAAATAATGACCCCACCAATCCAAATAAGGTCAAATTTAGAATGAGTCTCACTCCAGATGAGTGTGCTAGCATCATCCCTCTATTGAAAGAAAGACCTAACCTTTTTTCTTGGACATACAAAGATATGCCAGGTCTAGACCCGAAGTTGGTTACTCATAACCTTTTTCTAGACCCGTCCAAGAAGCCTGCCAATAAGAAGCTTAGAAAGATACATCCAATAGTAGCCTTAATGGTGAAAGATGAATTACAAAATTTTTTGGATGTAGAATTTTTCATTTCTATCGACTATCCAGAATGGGTATCCAACATGGTGCCTGTAGGAAAACCAGATGGAAGGATTTGTATTTGTATGGATTTTAGAGATCTCAACAAGGCAACACCTAAAGATTCATTTATGTTGTCCAATATCGATGCTCTAGTAGATTCTACTATTGGTCATGAAATGCTCTCCCTAATGGACAATTTTTTTAGTTATAATCAAATTCAGATTAAGCCCGAAGACCAGCACAAAACTGCGTTTATAACACCATGGGGAAAATTTTACTACAAAGTTATACCATTTGGTCTCAAAAATTTTGGTGCTACATACTAATGGGCCATGACATACACTTTTCATGACTATATGCACAAAATTCTAAAATATTATATCGATGATTTGCTAGCCAAGTCGTTGCTATGAGAAGAGCATGTAGAGGTCTTGAGAAAAATCTTCCATCACCTGATAGAGCACAATGTCAGGCTTAATCCTACGAAGTGCATATTTGGCATAACTTCTGGAAAGTTGTTAGGGCTCATTGTCTCCAAGAGAGGCATCGAAGTAGACCCAACAAAGGTCAAGGCCATTTTGGAAATGCGTCCTCCCACCAATATTAAGGAATTAAGGAGCCTCCAAGGAAAGGTAGCTTTGATAAAGTGATTTATCACCCAACTATCGGATAAATGTCGACCCATGAATCGACTACTACATAAGGGTGTCCCATTAAACTGGGATGAGGACTACAAGTCAGCCTTCACTAAGATAAAGCAATACCTAGCAACTCCGCTAGTGTTAGCTCCACCAAAGCCATAAGAGCCTTTTTTGCTATATATATCGACAATAGACTTTGCGTTAGGGATCATTTTGGCCCAAAAGAACGTACAAGGCAAATAACAAGCCATATATTACATTAGCCAAACCTTGGTGAGTTACGAGCTAGGATATGCATATGTGGAAAAGCTATGTTTTACAGTAGTGTTTGCTACCAAGAAATTGTAGCACTACATGTTAAGTCACATGACATATGTGATATCAAAACAAAATCCTCTACAGTATATGATGAGCAATACATATCATAATACACATACTGCAAAGTGGATCATGCTATTGATAGAATTTGACCTAGAATTTGTAATCCAAAAGTCCATTAAGGTATAGGTTATAGAAGATTAGTTAGCTAAGGTACCACTATCCAATAGTAGGCCTCTAACAATCGAGCTTTTGGATGATGCAATTTTTGTAATATCCAAAGCTCCCAAACCCGAAGAGCTAAAGAACAATGCTGATATGACTTTGTTCTTTGATGGTTCAAAGTGTGAGCAAGGAGCTAGCATAGGGATAGTGTTTTTTATGCTGCAAGGAGCTCTAATGCCCTTGTTATTCAAACTAAACTTCCCATGTACCAACAATAATGCTAAATATGAAGCCCTACTTTTGGGCCTTCATACATCCATCGCCATGAATATCAAGATACTAAACATCTTTGGTGATTCCCTGCTCATAATTAACCAAGTGAAGGGACTATTTCAATGTCGATGTCTGATACTGAAAGCCTATAAAGATATTTTTTCCACATATCTGGCTAAACTAGAGTGGTACAACATCGAGGCAATCCCTCGTTCATCAAATAGATTTGCGGACACCATGGCTTCTTTGGGATATTTAATCCCTCAGAATCCATCTACTGACTTCATTACCATCCATGTCAAGATGCTCTCGCATCCTGTAACAGAGTGTGTAGCCTTTGATAACAAAGAATCAGTCAACATGATTAGTATGAAACCAAAAGTTGATTGGTTCTGCAAAGGTAAAACTTTCTCAAGAAAGCACCCTGGGGGTCTTTAACCTCCTAGAGTCCTATAGGGAGTGGCTATCTCCCAGTCTGCATTTGCAAAAGTAAATATATAGGGGGTACAGGTTGTCTTAGTGGTCGACATTGAGGCTCATCATAATTGGATGTCACAGATTCAAGACTTCCTAAGACTTGGTTTTGTCCCATAGGGACTGTCACATGTCACAAGATGCACATTTAAATAGAAAGAAACTAAATTTGTCTTGATGGAAGAAATTTTGTACCACCAAAGATATGATGGAGTTCTCATTTGTTGTCTTGAGCCCTAAGAGTCATCTTGGGTAATTTCAAAAGCTCATGATGGTACATGCGGTGGCCATTTTAGCGACATGGCCATTGTCAAGCACATCCTTCTAATGGGTTATTATTGGCCCACTATGGAGAAGGATTGCAATGTATATGTCATGAAGTGTGTCAAACGTCAGCATCATGCTAATCTCACACACCTACCATCACAGGCCTTATAGCTCATCCAAGCGGCTTGGACATTTCCTTAGTGGGGGTTTGATCTAATTGGCAATATCTCTCCTCCGTCATCAGGCCGACATGCATTCATCATTACAACTACTGAGTATTTTACAAAGTGGGTGTAAGCCATTCCATTAATAATGACCATGAGAGCTCGCATAGCTGAGTTCATAATGGAGCATATCATAAGTCATTTTGGGGTACCATCCAAAATAGTTTTTGATAATGGAACTTCTTTTAAGAACAAAACTGTGTGAGCCTTAACTTCTAAGTACCGCATAAAACATAGTTTTACATCTCCATATTATCCACAGGAAAATGGGCAAGCTGAGGCCTCAAACAAGATTGTGGTAGCCATCTTGAAAAATACAGTGCAAGAACACCACAAGGATTGGCATACACAGTTGCCTCTTACATTATGGGCTTATAGAACTAGCATTCAGACTCCCACTAGGGCAACTCTTTTTTTACTAGTATATGGTGTTGAGGCCATTATGCCCTTAGAGTTAGAAATTCCAACACTGTGCATCACATTGAAAGAGTTCATCGATGACGAGACCGTGCGACAAGCTCACCTAGATCAACTGACGTTGCTCAATGAACATCGTGTGAATGCCCTTGAGCATCTTCGTGTTTATCAAGAGTGACTCAAATGAGCTTACAATATCAAATTCCATAAGAGAGACTTTGAAGTTGGGGATCTTGTGCTAAAAATAAAACCAACAGAACTTGAATTTGTTGCCCGATATGCGAGACAAATTTATGGCTAATTGGTTAGGACCCTATATCATATCTAAAAATATTGGTCTAGGTACCTATCGCTTGATGTCGCTAGGGGGTGTTGAAGAGCCTGAGCCTCTCAAAATCATCCATATTAAGGCATTATATGCTTAGAGAGCATATCAAAAAAGCTCCAAAGGCATTTGTAAGCCCTTTGGTCAGTCAAAAGGCTCCAAGGATTTCTAAAAATTGCTTGGTCAACCCAAAGGCTCTGAGAGTTCCTATAACTACTCGATCATCCCAAGAGGCTCCAAGCTCTCATTCGAGTGATTTGGTCATGTCAATAAAATCTCCAAAGGCATCTGTAAGCCCTTTGGTATCCCAAAAGGCATCGAGGATTTCTAAAAATCACTTGGTCAACCCAAAGGCTCCGAGGGCTGCTTAAAGCAACTCGGTCATCCCAAAAGTCTCCAAGGATTTCTAAAAATCACTTGGTCAACCCAAAGGCTCCGAGGGCTTCTTAAAGCCACTCGATCATCCCAAAAGGCACCAAGGATTTCTAAAAATCACTTGGTCAACCCAAAGGCTCTAAGGGTTGCTTAAAGCCACTCGGTCATCCCAAAATGCACCAAGGATTTCTAAAAATTTCTTGGTCAACCCAAAGGCTCTGAGAGTTCCTATAGCTTCTCGGTCATCCTAAAAGGCTGCACACCCTCTTGCTGAGAGTTTGGTAAACTAAAAGGTTCCAAAGATGGTTGTAAGACCTTTGTTAAATTCAAAAGACTCCAAGGATTTCTAAAAATTGCTTGGTCAACCCTAAAAATCTCCAAAGGCATATATACTTATCATTTTATCAAATATGAAAGCTCAAAAATGTATACAAATTTGAAAATATATAAAATTCTAGAACAAATTGGTAAAGCATAAAATACAAAAACGTTTGCTTTCATAGTTTGCATTTTCATACATGCATTCACCTCATCATATTGCTTTTAGGCATTTGTCATCCATTGCATTCCATAGTAGAGTGTAGTGTGTCTATCAAAATATTACAAATGATCGCACATTTGTGTTTCAATCATGCACCCTTGCATTTATCATAATTCATTGCATTCATACATGATACCTGTTGTGGAGAAACACGTATGTATATTAAGTTTTCCAATAACTCAGCCATACCTAGTAGGTTCTTCAGATACTGTAGAAAGCTTGCTTTGTAGTTATAGACAAGGTCATTAGTTGGGATAGTGCTTCAACATATCAGAATCCCGTCACTAAGCAAAACAATATAAAATCCTCCTAAGACAAGAGATGATGAAAGCTATGAAAGTAATCTTAAGTATTTAAGAGATATGGGTTCCACGACCTACTTATCTTGCAAATAATCTGTTTACAAAGGTGTACTTTGGCAAAAGTACAAGAATTTCCCCTATAAATCCCAAGGTCACAAATTTTAAATCCCAAGTTACAAAGTGCAAAAGTACAAATTTCAAGTTCAAAATGTAAAGTGACATAGTGAATCAAAAGCACTATAAAAATCCCTTTCTCAAAGAAAACGGTAACACATGGACTAACAATGATTTTTATCACTACATATGAGCAAGTAAGAAGGGTGAGAACTTGAATCCCTAGATTGTCCACCTTATTAAATCCATAGAGTGATCCTCGATCGCAACAATGGGTTGGAAGAGTCTTGTCTACAATAAGAGGGGTAATTCTATTGGGTGATCCCCAAATGTAGCAATGGTTTGGAAGAGTCCCACCTGCATTTGGAAAGGCCCTAATTAATTTGCAAGATGAGCTAGCTCTAGGTACCTAGGATTTTCTAGTTGTATAAGTCTAATCAAAGCTGAAACAAGGATGGTATGATCATATGAGGAACCCTATCTCACATATGGGTTGAAAGAGTCTCGACTGACATACGGGGTATGCTTATGATCTATCTAAAAATACTCACATGCACACACAGGGATGATGAATAGTTGGGTCTGTCACGGCATAATCCTTGTCCAATAAAAGCCTTGTATAGTTAGTATGTGATTTTTGGAGATTTCTACTAGGGTGTTTGGGTTTCAAGGAACCCCCCCCCAAAAAAAAAAAAATTCTCCAATAGCAACAAGATACCAAATATCATTAAACATAAAAAATACTAGTCATTCATTCATTTATTTTACAAAGCACAATCAAACATATAGGATAGATACCACATGAATATCAGAAATGATGTTTAGACGGCCATTGACTATATAGTTAAGCAAATAAATATACATAATGGCATATTCATTAATTAAGCATTATACCAATCTATTTCACTGCATTTCATATATGGGTGATTAATTGATTGAGTTCTTGTAATGAGAATTATCAATTATCTTGTATGATTGTCATACATTCTGTGGTGTCATAGTTTAAAATTGATATACAAAGTTACATTCGTTCTTTATAAAGCATACAAGTTCATTTCCATTAGATTATGATTATGTACATAATGCATTACCATACATTGCATAGCATGCCATAACTTCATAAAAATAAATGCATGCCCACAAAGCAAAAATAAATATGCGTTCAAAATAAATACTACATCCATTTGCATCCAGTATATATAGCACATCTAATAATATAGATCATTGCATAACATCATCATCATAAAATAGATAGCTATCTAGTGCATGTCATCCATACATTGCATCATATCAACATAGAATCACATAAGCATTGCATCCATGTGCATAAAATAAACATAAAATCAAAAATTAAACATCAGATACGCATAATGAGCTGAAATGATCAAGTCATATATATATATATATATATATATATATATATATATATGTGTGTGTGTGTGTGTGTGTGTGTGTGTGTGTGTGTGTCCAACAGAGTACATAGGTAGTGCATCAATATGCCCACAGGCTACAAAGCATGTAGGTCCTCGACCTTACACTCAAAATGAGTACAACATAGCAAAAGTATAGTCTATATCTAGTAGATCCTAGGTCTAGGATGCTTCCCTTGTATCAAAACTCTCATCACCTCCCTAAGAACTGTGATCTAGAGCCTGCTATCCTATCTACGCTGATACCTATGGTAGATCCTATTGTGGATCCTACCTACCTCCAAATCCTAAGGCACCCACCACATGAGAAATGAGTAACTACAGCAAGCTAGTCCCTTAAATGGTGGTCCCTAAAGTCTGCCCTACATCCCTAGGCCTGACACGCGATGTCACCCCATGTGTGCTAGAGGACTTGTGTGTCCTCTTAGTCCTATGAGTCTTGTGACCTGAGCTCACCATAGACTGCCCTGAGGTCCTAGACCTGGTACGTTGTGACTTTGAGGAGAAAAGATCCTCAGGAATCTTTAGCCCATGCATCTCTATATAATCGACTAATTGATCAACACAAAAAATTTGGGCTACATGCATCTTATTGGTCCTCATGACCATACCACGTAGTCACTCTACCTTAGTCATCGTATCCTATGGAGATATTTGTGCTACAACTGGTGCTACCAAAGGCCCCATAGTAGCCTGAGGAGGTGGCATACCCACCTTGATACCTAGAGGATATCCCTCTCTGCCTCTACTATAGTCCATTGTGGTTGCACTAACTCTAGAGTAGTCTAAAATATCTAAGCCTAGGCCTCTACATCCATGGCCTGCTTAATCAGACCCTATATCTGATCTTCCACCTTAGTAAGGCACCTATCCATGTTATCTACTCTCACCTCTAGAGTGGTGATAGTAGTGTCTCACTCTAGCTACTACATGTGGAATCGCCCTAGATGACTCTACAATTCAGCCACCTAAGCTAAGAGCTGACCCTCTACACTATCAAGAGGCACCTCACCCTCTTCTAGAGCCTCCTCATCAGGGTCAACCTCAAGAGCCTCCTCGATAGTGGCTGTTGTGCCCTAGACACCCTTTATCTACTGGCACACCCTACGCCCATCAAGATCTGCCTCTACCTCTACCTGGTCTAGCTCTTGGCCTAGAGGCCCTATGCCATACCATCTGAACATGGACCACCACCCATCATACTCTAGAGTGGTCCCAGCAATATCGACTCTAGTATCCTGGTAGTCATCAACAACATCTCCTAGAGACTTCAAAACAATCCATTGTAGATCATGCTCTGCAACCAAGTGGCGGTACCTGATGGGGATATCTAGAATATCTTGCACAATCCCAAATTGTTGCAAGACCTGATATTAGAACTGGTACTCTCGAATATTTGCCTTATGGTTAATCAACCATCTATCATGGCATAACTACCTTAGCCACTGGCCCTCCTCTAGACATGCTAGACAATCCATATAGGGCTGCCACTGAACATCGTTTAGGCCAAGTGTCGTAAATTGAGTAATTTAGTGTTAGAAATCACCAACATGGATCTTGTTGAGGGCACCCTCCTCCTCATGAGGCCAAAAGGTAGTATAGCACTGACGATCATCAACAATAGTAGTAATCTATAGGGGTAGATCTAAAGGATGCTCAATATGAATGTGCTGCCACCCCCAGATCTGTAATAGAATACTGTAGCTGAGGCCCTTATGGCTATGCTCTATAATATGGTATATCTCCTTGTAGAGCTGACTTAGCATGGTGCTCCCCCAATATAGAATTAGAGGTGCCTTTGTAGAGCTCTACAGCACCCTCCAAGTGATGGATAGGAGGTTCCAGGGAATCCTCACACCCGAGGAGTCTGGAAGCACAATCTAAACTATGAGGTGCATAAAGAGGGCCTCCCATGTAGAGAATACATCCTCATGGTACCACTCACCAATGTGTACCCCATCATGGTCTATCACATCCTGAGCATCCTCGCTCTGGTTACCGAAGATAGTGTCAAAAATAGCCTCCTTTACCCTAGAGGTAGAGGAGACGATGACCTCACCATTAATAGGAATCCTAAAGATCCTGTAAATATCCTCTAGAGTCATAATCATTTCACCTGTAGGCAGATGAAATGTGTTAGTCCACGCATAGTGGGTAGGCTTGATCTACCCTAATAGTGGGTAGATCCATGATGTATCCAAACATGACAACTCAAAACCAATCCCAATCAACATCGGATAAAGCCTTGCAAAGAGTCTTTAGAATATCTGGCTCTCGAGCTATAGAAGTCAATATCTAGAATAAAAAGTATACTTTAAGACAAAATCTAGCTAACTAGAGCTTAAAAAAAAAGCAACAATAGAAAATTGTAGCTGAAACCTGTGGTCCCCAATTTGCAAATTGGGAACCACATCTGAAACCTATAGTCCCCAATTTGCCAACTCGAAACCATAGCTATCATCTACGGTTTAGGAGTGGCATCCATTTTGGGTACCCTCCTAGACCACTAAGTCATAAAATTTAAATCCTAAATCTAGCCTAAACTAGTGGGATTCATTACCAATAGTTTAGGGAGGTTCATTTTCTGCATTACTTAATGTAGTTCATTTTACTGGTATTGAGTGTGTGGTCTCATTTTCGAGATACCTTAGCCGCACCCTATCCTCGACTAGTAGATGGCTGATCAAGATCTGCCATCGAGGTCGAGGAGTGTAATCAAGGTATAGTGTGGTAGAATTTTTTATCAGGAAGGGTATTCTCACTCTTAGAGATCTTAGATTGCTAGTGTTTTCCAAAAAATAATGAAAAAATTCAAATTAGAATTCAATTTATAGGTTTTCCTAGTCTCGATGAACTATAGCTGACACCTGCAATTTTGGAACTACGATTTTTTGCCCGTAGGTATGACCCACGGTTCCCAAAATTTGGAAATATAAATCATAGACCATACCTGCGGTCTACAACTAGCATTAAATGCACTCAAAACCCACCGTGGAAAGGTTTAAAAGAGCAAATTACTGACTTCCACCAGAAAAAAATTTAAAATCAATGATTAAAATTTGCAAATTTGGTGATGTTAAAAGCACCAGGATCAATCAAATAAATGCAAAATTAAAACAAAAAAAATTCAAATAATTAAAAAACCAAATGCACCTCGTATTCAGTGAATTATCCTATACACTTGGCAATTGCAGCGAGTTGTGATCCATGCAATCCGACAAGATGAGTAAATCATCATAAGGACATTTGGGATAAATTTATCATTTCTTTTATGACATCTTTCAGCAAATCATCGATAAATATGATTCAACACAAGTCTAATTGCATTTGTATCATTTTGATTTCTTAAGATGACTATTGTAGCTTGACTACTCCAGGGGATAGAAATGTGACAATACTACTAAGAGTTGCAATCATAAGCTAAACTAGGCCTAGCCAAGGCATTAAAAGGCTCGAATATTAATTTTTTTAGGATCATTCATTATGCTCAAGCGATTTCATCACTTGATACATTATCATTACCCTCATCGAATCGTCACTTGAGGGGGTAGACATAATTTCATAATCATAATCAAAGTCAATAGAAGATCCCTAAGATCGTAGATCCCTTCATCTTGTCAAAGTTGCATTTGTTCTTGTGAATCATTGTCAACAACTATCATAAGCTTCCTCCTTTGCTTGGGGTAAACAATAAATATGATAATTGGTTTGTGTTGAGTGGTGTTTTCACCCGATTGTGAAAGCACACTCTCCGGTAGGATCTGAGTCCCAAAATCCTCTGCTTGCAAAGAAAATAATTTCTCCAAGGTTCCTGTTATGCTGATATGATGTTGTTCAAATGAAATGCTAGGAATACCTTAGGGTTTGCAAGTGGATGTTAACAAGGGGCACTGTGGTTTATTTAGTTTGAAATTACAATGGACTCAAAATGAATAATATCTATTCTCCTCTTTAGTTCTGATGGATTTTCAGCTTGTTTATTTGAATATAGTAATTAAACTGCAAAAAATAAATTAAGGGTTTAAAAAAATAAAGCAAAATAAATGAAAATGAAACTAAACTACAGTCAGAATGCTGTCATCAATTCGATGAAACCGAAGATAATGAGGTTTTTTGCATGCAACCTAACCTAATGAACCTAAAAATTCGCACAATCCAAATAAATTAGGTGTTGGTTTCTAGGGTTTCTATTGTAATTCCAGATTTAGGCATTCGCATGAAGCAACCAAGCACACTTGCATTAAACTTCACCTAAAAGCCTTAGAAATCTGGAATGAATGATAAAACATTAAATCATGCATGCACAAAATGACTCCTTCTTTCTCATCAATGAGATGCCAACACTCTGTATTTTTGCATTAAAATGATATATCAATTACAATTATAGAATGTTCCAAGTTTTACAAATCCAGAACAAATGAAGGAAATTGCCCAAGTGCAGGCCCAGAATGGCATGAAGCCCTTGTCTCTGCAACTCTACAAGCAGCAATTTCCAACCCCTTCTTTCAATCCGCACTCTTGACTTTATAATCACTGAAATGGCTCTTCGATTCTCCCTGTGTCGCTTCGTTTCACCTTCCTACATTTGACCTTTCAAATTCTCGCCTTTTCCTTGCTTTTGATTAATGCTCGATTTTGAAATGCTCGAAATCCACCGCTGCATGTAATGCCTCTACAATACTAACACCTGTAAGCCACGTGTCCTACATTTTCTGCGTCTTTTGTAACGTCTTCCCGTGCCAAAATGCAACAAAATAGCATGCAACCTGCTCACCTTTCTGGCCGCAAAAACGCGACATGTCACGAAATCACGACATGTCGCGATATCGCGACGCTTTCCTCGTTCGTACGCCTTCGGCCGTTTCTGTCGCGATATCGCGACGTTTTTCACCTTCGAACCCTCATGCCGCAAACTGTCGTGATTTCATGACCATTTTTGTTTTCGTACCCCTTAGGTTGCACCCTGTCATGAAATTACGACGCTTCTCTGCTTCGGGAACCTTTGTCACATGTTGTCACGATTTCATGACATTTTTCCCTTTCGTACGCTTGAGCTTCAACCTGTCACGATTTTGCGATGCTTTTCTCTGTCCGTACTACTTCATTGCAATCTGTCGCAAAATCGCGACCATTCTCTCCTTCGGACCTTCTTGCCGCAAGATGTCACGATTTCGCTACCATTTTTTGTTTCGGGCCTTCTCACCATAAACTGTCGTTATTTCGCTACCGTTTTGACTCTGCACTCCTTTGCGCTCAATGCTGTTGCGATTTCGCTACCATTTTCCATTTTTGTACACTTGCCAATTTTTCGTCGCAAAATCCCTACGATGCCCCCATCCATACTACTTCGCTACTTCGAAGCCACGAAACTGTGACCTGTCACGATTTCGTGATGCCTTTTCACTTCATTCCCCTTTTCTGCTTTATGTCGTGATTTCATGACCATTTCTGTGCATTATGCTTTCTGGTTGATCCTGTCGTGATTTCGCGACCATTTTGGCCCTTTTCCCTGTTTGACTGGTTCCTGTCGCGATATCGCGACGTTTTTTCGCTTTGTGCTCTTTGACCTCTTTCTCGTGTTCGACTTTTGCTTGGCCCTTTGCCTCTTTCTTCCGGGGTTTCGCTTTGTTTTGTCTTTCTGTCGCGATATCGCGACGTTTTTTTGCTTTGTGCCCTTTGGCCTCTTTCTGTCGCGATATCGCGACGTTTTTTTGCTTTGTGCCCTTTGACCAGTTTGACCCATGATTTTGTGACATGTCACGATATCACTATGCCTTTCCATTTTGCCTTTCTCTCTCCTACCTGGGCCGCGACAGAGCAACATGTCACGATTTTACGACACTTTTTCGTCTTCATTTTCTCTCTCCTCTTTCTGCCGCGACGGAGCAACATGTCACGAAATCGCTACGCTATTTTCATCCGTACAACTTCTACAGCAACACGTCGCGATTTTGTGACACTTTTTCATTCTGGCAGCGACGGAGCAACATGTCGCGATATCGCGACGTTTTTTCAATTTCGGGAGCAACATGTCGCGATTTCGCGACACTTTTCCTATTTTGGTCGCGACGGAGCAACCTGTCGCGATTTCGCGACACCCTTTCATTTTTTCCAGTGACATGTCACGATATCATGACGTTTTTCATTCTTTTTCAGCGATGGAGCGACATGTCGCGATATCACGACGTTTTTCTATTTTTCAACAGCGATGGCGCGACAGGTCGCGATTTCGCGACATGTCACGATTTCGTGACACTTTTAACACTTAGGCATTTTTTCCTCTTTTCTTCAATTTTAGCATCTAGGTCACCGAGATTCTTCTCTGCAAGCCTGCAAAAAGGTGGGTCCCCAATTTTGGGGTGTGTTGTGGATCAACCACAACAAATGGTGACTCTACTGTCAAATGCTCTTGAGCATTTTAGTAAGAACCCAACCTGAAACATATCACAAACTCACAAACATATGTTAGCACATAAGCAATATAACAAATGCCCAAAGATCAAAAGTACATGAATCATCAGAATCATCAAGTATTAGCTCAATGTGTGCAATGTGTTTTTTTTTTCTATCATTTGAAATTGATCCACATTCCATTATCAGTTTTGCATGAATGCATATGTGGGATGGTGAATGATTTGTGTACCCTAATGAATGTGCTAGGAGATTTTGCTTTCATAAAAGGCATGGTCATTCTTATATTATTATGCACAAGCATTCAAGATTTCCAAACCCTCTTAGGATCAACTAATTCATTACCTTATTGTATCCCAAAGTTGGTTATGAGTCCCTACTATCTGGAACCCATGTGCAAGTGAATGTGAAATCAGAACTTTGGGGAATCAGACTCCCAACCAACCGAGATGAGAGTTTAACCCTATCCTTACTATTCTGATTTAGAGTTCATTACCTCACTTTAAGCAAAATAATTAAACCAATTATGGAAGAAATGGTCATGCTAGTCTAACCCTCTAGACAATCAGTGGTCTTGTTTTTTAGGCAAGACATGATGCCATGCATGGGCATATCTAACCCCACAATCCAAAACTTATCTCCATTTCTTTGGACCTTGGGGATGACTACCCATCCTTTGCAGAGGACAAGTAGTACAATCCTTACAATCCAAAATAAAGATGAGATGGGAAAAAATTATTTTTTTACTTCTTGGACCTTGGGGATGACTACCCATCCTGGCTAGGGACACGTAGTACGATCCTTGCAATCCAAAATTTAGATGAAAACATTAATTTTGTTGCTTAGACCTTGGGGATGACTACCCATCCTTTGTAGAGGACAAATAGTACGATCCTTACAATCCAAGATTTACTATGAAATGAGACATAAGAGCTTTGGGGAATCAAATTCTCAACCTAAGCGAGATGAGAATTTATGCCTTATCCTTACTACTCCATGTAGGTCAAATCAAAGTTTTGGGGAATTGGATCCTCAACCTAAGTTCGATGAGGATTTAACCCTATCCTTACTACTCTAATTTTAGGCTTTAGGCTCTATGGAAGTGGTCAAAACCACTGTTTTAAGGATCATGTTGCATAATAGGATAGACATGAAAAGCTTCTTTCGCCCAACCTTTTCTTCCAAGTTAGGTTTTGATCATTTTGCTCAAGATCCTTTTTAATGTATGAGACATGCTTGGTTCTAGATATCTCAAGACTCAGTTTCCAACCTTAGGATTCTCTTCTTATTTATGTGATAGCATAACCTTAAGAGGATTTGACACACTTTAATGATTTGTATTTGAAATGCATTTGCAACTAAGATGGCATGTATTGCAAAGTGAGATGGAACATGAATGCATTATCTCTTGAATTGCAAATGAAAATGATTTGTCATGCAAAACTGACTCTTTCATGCATCACAAAATCAAACAATATTATTAAACTATTTGTGTTACTTGTGGAGCTTTTACAAGACAATTCCAATGTTTCATATTCTCCCGATCTAGAACATAAGTTAGCATCTCAAGGCAACTTTTTCATCTTCATTTTTTTTTTTTTTTTTTTTTTTAATATAGACAAACAAAACATGTCAAATAAATACACAACTTTAAATTAAAACTTATTCAATCCAAAACCAAACTGCAATCCCAAAAATGAAAATTTGAAAACACAAACCAAAAACCAAAAACCAAAATTTATATACAAATGTACACTATAATACAAGATGATGCAAAGCTTAGCTTATCACTTTCCTGGATCCCACACATGATTAGAACATTTCAACAAAAATATGACATGATAAGCATGCCAAGTGTTGTGGGAGACCAACAAAAACAAGACAAAACCAAACAATGCAGCAAATTTCCACTTGCCATGCTCACCATACCAATTTGATTTAGTTCCAATAATACTCCCATAGGTGAGCATCAAATTACTAACATGATTAGACAATAAATGGTTTTCAATTTTATCTTGTCTATTCTTTAAAATGTGAACTTCATAATTGCCTCCTTGATTTAGAATTAGGCTATCTTCTTCCAATACGCAATTTTGTAAGTAGGAGCCTATTTCTACAAATTTTAAAACCAAATTATTTTCCAAATTTGTAGGCCAATCAAATTTGTGTAACAATTTACAAGCATCTAGGATATTTACTAAATTAGGATCATTAAAAGTTTTTATCCTAGATTCAATTAGTAATTGTTGATGAATTTTATTTAACAATTCAAGTGCATCAACTTCTTTTCCATTCATTAAAACCATGTTCTTAAAGGTGTGATTAAAAATTATACCTTGCTTTTCATTTACCTTTAGTGACATTTCATCATTCAAATTATTTAAATTCAAAATATGGTCATCCTTTTCAATCCTCAAACACTCTTGGTCAAAGTGTATGTCAAGTAATCTGCTTTGATGATCACTTATTTGAGTTGCTTCCAATTGATCCATCTCTTTATCATTTGGTTCTAATTCTTTGTTCACTATCCATGGCATCTCTTCATTTGAATCCTCCAAATCATCATGTAAACTTGCATCCACACTTTCAATGAATTTATATTTTGTCCCCTTTTCAAATCTTGTGAATATGAGATCTTCGTATGATGTAGAAGGTTCAACATCCTGTATATCAAGTAAAATATGAGTTTCATCTATAGGGATGTGAGAAAAGAATGCATTACCATACCTTCCCCAACCATTGTAAAAATCGTCATCCAAATCTATGAGATGAAACTCCATGATATTTGTGACATGATCTTTTGATTCATTCATAGATTCTCTTCTTTCTTTGTTCTTGGCAATAGGATCATTATAATCTTCCAAAATTTGATGAGATTTGAAACCCTCTTCCAAAACATCCTCAAATTGTACAGGAGTTGTAATATCTTCCTTTGAGTAGGCAATTATGTTGTCCTGTATATCAATTGGCACAAAAGTTTCATTAGTAGTTTTGGAAAGAGTGAAGTCTTCCCACTTCTTCCAAGCATCATAATAATCATCTTCCAACATCAAGTGGTGACGTTCAACTACTTCTTCAACATCTTCCAATTCATCAATATGCTTCTCATCAAACTCATCTTCACCTTCCTTAGATGGTTCAATTATTTCCAAAAGTGGGTTATTTCTTGAATTCAAATTTATAAGGCTATCATTGTCCAAATTAGTAACCCATGATTCATTATCATAATTTGGAGGGTGAAGAATTTCTTGATCTTTAATTTTACACATTTCATCAATAGTATCTTCCAAGAACAAGTGGTGAAATTCTATCATATCTTCAAATTTATTTATTGATTTTCTTTCCATTTCACTTTCAACCACTTCATTCAATTCTATGGTGGGTTCCATCCATTCACATATATCAAACATTGTTGAATTTAGAACCCCTTCATCTAGATAATCATGTATCTCTACATGATCCTCACTAGTGGATGTTGTCTTAGCAATTTGCACCTCCTCGTGGACTACATCCAAGGTGGTCATAAAATTTGGGTATTCAAATTCATCCCCTTGATCATTTACCTTAGATATCATTGGAGTGGAGGGTGCTATGTTTGATGGTTGGTGTAGGTTGGCATCAAAAGAACAATCTCTCATGTAAACATGTTGTGCCTTTTCTTCTTCAAGACCTTGTCGTTCTATCTCTTCTAAGATCTCATGGATTCTCTCTAGGGACAAACCATTCAGTTTTTCCTCAATGAGTAAAGCAAGTGTGGGGTGTATGGCTCCTAGGTATACTTCCATGGCTTCCTCTTCTAATGTGTTAAAATTTTCCCACATTTGGGAGTGCAACTCACGAAATCTTCCATTGAATTGTCTCAAGGATTCATTAGACTCTTTACATATGGAGGTAAACTGATTTTTCAATATTTCTAAGTCAGCCTGATTACCAAAATGATTAAGATAGGCTGCTTCTAGTTGTATCCAAGAAGTCCTAACCTCCATGGGTAGTTGGCTATACCAAAATAATGGTCTATCATCCAAAATGTATGCAAATAACTTACAAGCTACCTCCTCATAAAAAATCTGGAATTTACATAATGCATCCTTGTAAACATGCAGTTTTTGCAAGTATCCTAGTGGCACCTCTTGATTAAAACACCGTAAAAAATCCAATAACATTGTAGGAATATGACAGGGTATCACATGTAAACCCTCATAATAATCCTCCATTATTAATACCATTCTCTCTCTTAGAGATGTTATTTCAGCTCTCAGGGATACCCTTTGCTCCTCAAGTGTTGCCATTAGTGAACTTAAAATGTAATTTTAGAACCAAATCTATTGAATATTCAACCTGCAATATAAAACAAAAATCATGTTAGCATCAACTAAGAGATGTATTCATTAAAATCAAATGAAAAGTAATTGCATGAGACCAAAATTCTGAAAAATTAAATCAAATCACTTTAATTCTGTATGAACAATCAAAAAAATATACAACATACCTGAATTGCTTAAAATAGAATAGGTAAATAAATTCAGACCGTCCTTTTTACAATCCGATGAATGTTAGAGGACTAATGCATACAAAAATTTAAAATTATATTACACTAAAAATAAACCCGTACGGCCCTCCTAGCACCAATCCGTTGAGTGGTGTTAGAGGCCGTATATGCTAATAAAATGGACTTGAAATTTTTAGCAATGTAAAGCTCTTAAACAATTAAAAACCCGTAGCATCTAAAATCATGATAAAATAAACCCTTTTTAGGCCCTCCTTCTAGCGCCAATATATTGAGTGGTGTTTTCACCCGATTGTGAAAGCACACTCTCCGGTAGGATCTGAGTCCCAAAATCCTCTGCTTGCAAAGAAAATAATTTCTCCAAGGTTCCTGTTATGCTGATATGATGCTATTCAAATGAAATGCTAGGAATACCTTAGGGTTTGCAAGTGGATGTTAACAAGGGGCACTATGGTTTATTTAGTTTGAAATTACAGTGGACTCAAAATGAATAATATCTATTCTCCTCTTTAGTTCTGATGGATTTTCAGCTTGTTTATTTGAATACAGTAATTAAACTGCAGAAAATAAATTAAGGGTTTAAAAAAAATAAAGCAAAATAAATGAAAATGAAACTAAACTACAGTCAGAATGTTGTCATCAATTCGATGAAACCGAAGATAATGAGGTTTTCTACATGCAACCTAACCTAATGAACCTGCAAATTTGCACAATCCAAATAAATTAGGTGTTGGTTTCTAGGGTTTCTAATCGTAATTCCAGATTTAGGCATTCGCATGAAGCAACCAAGCACACTTGCATTAAACTTCACCTAAAAGCCTTAGAAATCTGGAATGAATGATAAAACATTAAATCATGCATGCACAAAATGACTCCTTCTTTCTCATCAATGAGATGCCAACACTCTGTATTTCTGCATTAAAATGATATATCAATTACAATTACAGAATGTTCCAGGTTTTACAAATCCAGAACAAATGAAGGAAATTGCCCAAGTGCAAGGCCAGAATGGCATGAAGCCCTTGTCTCTGCAACTCGACAAGCAGCAATTTCCAACCCCTCTTTCAATCCGCACTCTTGACTTTATAATCACTGAAATGGCTCTTCGATTCTCCCTGTGTCGCTTCGTTTCACCTTCCTGCATTTGACCTTTCAAATTCCTGCCTTTTCCTTGCTTTTGATTAATGCTTGATTCTGAAACGCTCGAAATCCACCGCTGCATGTAACGCCTCTGCAATACTGACACCTGTAAGCCACGTGTCCTACATTTTTTATGTCTTCTGTAACGTCTTCCTGTGCCAAAACGCGACAAAACAACATGCAACCTGCTCACCTTTCTGGCCGCGAAAACGCGACGTCATGAAATCATGACATGTCGCGATATCGCGACGCTTTCCTCATTCGTACGCCTCCGGCCGTTTCTATCGCGATATCGTGACGTTTTTCACCTTCGGACCTTCATGCCACAAACTGTCACGATTTCGTGACCATTTTCGTTTTCGTACCCCTTAGGCTGCACCCTGTCGCAAAATCGTGACGCTTCTCTGCTTCGGGCACCTTTGTCGCATGCTGTCGTGATTTCGCGATATTTTTCCCTTTCGTACGCTTGAGCTTCAACCTGTCGTGATTTCACGATGCTTTTCTCGGTATGTACTACTTCACTGCAATCTGTCACGAAATCGTGACCATTCTCTCCTTCGAACCTTCTTGCTACAAGCTGTCGTGATTTCGCTACCGTTTTCTGTTTCGGGCCTTCTCACCGCAAACTGTCGCGATTTCGCTACTGTTTTGACTCTGCACTCCTTTGCGCTCAATGCTGTCATGATTTTGCTACCATTTTCCATTTTCCATTTTCGTACACTTGCCAATTTTTTGTCGTGAAATCGCTACGATGCCCCCATCCGTACTACTTCACTGCTTCGGAGCCGTGAAACTATGACCTGTCGCGATTTCGTGACGCCTTTTCGCTTCATTCCCCTTTTCTGCTTTCTGTCACGATTTCGTGACCATTTCTGCGCATTATGCTTTCTGGTTGATCCTATCGTGATTTCACGACCATTTTGGCCCTTTGCCCTATTTGACTGGTTCCTATCGCGATATCGTGACGTTTTTCCGCTTTGTGCTCTTTGACCTCTTTCTGTCGCGATATCGCGACATTTTTCCACCTTTGGCCTCTTTCTGTCATGATATCGTGACATTTTTCCGCTTTGTGCCCTTTGGCCTCTTTCTATCATGATATCATGACGTTTTTCCGCTTTGTGCCCTTTGGCCTCTTTCTGTCGCGATATCACGACGTTTTTCCGCTTTGTGCCCTTTGACCAGTTTGACCCATGATTTTGTGACGCGTCACGATATCGCTACGCCTTTCCATTTTGCCTTTCTCTCTCCTACCTGGGCCACGACAGAGCAACATGTCATGATTTTGTGACACTTTTTCATCTTCATTTTCTCTCTCCTCTTTTTGCCATGACGGAGCAACATGTCGTGAAATCGCTACGCTATTTTCATCCGTACAACTTCTACAGTAACACATCGCGATTTCGTGACACTTTTTCATTCTGGCAGCGACGGAGCAACATGTCGTGATATCGCGACATTTTTTCAATTTCGGCAGTGACGGAGCAACATGTCGTGATTTCGCGACACTTTTCCTGTTTTGGCCGCGACGGAGCAACCTGTCACGATTTCGTGACACCTTTTCATTTTTGCCAGCGACATGTCGCGATATCGCGATGTTTTTCATTATTTTTCAGTGACGGAGCGACATGTCGCGATATCGCAACATTTTTTTGTTTTTCGGCAGTGATGGCGCGACAGGTCGCGATTTCGCAATAGGTTGCAATTTCGCGACATGTCACGATTTCGTGACACTTTTAACACTTAGGCATTTTTTCCTCTTTTCTTCAATTTTAGCATCTGGGTCACCGAGATTCTTCTCTGCAAGCCTACAAAAAGGTGGGTCCCCTATTTTGGGGTGTGTTGTGGATCAACCACAATAGTTTGTAAATCTCATCCTTTAGATTTATGGGTCAGAAGATACCCATACTTGGCATTGGTGCTATTCGAACGTCTGATGATGAGGGCAAACTTATCAAAATGTAAGCCTTTCAAAAGCTGGAAGCAATGATTCCAAGATGTGCATCCTTTTACTAGACCTGGGGCATCTAATGTTGATATGACTAATGATCATCATAGAACCTTAAACATCATTTTAGGATGTATATTTTTGCTTAGTGTTGTTCAATCTCACAATGCATCTCAAAAGGGGTATCTTTAGACACCTAAAATGCATCATGTCAAGGGTGACTACTCATATGAACATGCTACAAGACCATATGGAGGATCTTGGATAGACTCCAAGATAGAGAAATGGTTCTAACCACTCAATTTAGGCATTTTGGCCTAAGAAATCTAAACCACAGCTCAGACCTGCGGTCTCTAGTCTAAACCATGGTGGACACCTACGGTCTGTAGTCTAGACCACAACTATGACCTATGGTCTTAAATGAAGTTCAGTTAGGCCTTCCATCTGATCCAAATCAGTTGGAGCATCCAAGAGATCTAGAAGGAGGCAATTGAAGTATAGAAGATTCCATAGGCTTCCATCTCAGCTGTCCTAACCAACCTTCTTGGTCTTGGCTTCTCCATGAATCCACCCCTAGTCCTAGGGGCATGCTATAAATACCCCCTCCAAATGGGGAGAAAAAGAGAGCAAGCATTGGATATTTGAGTAATGAAGCCCTGACGAATTGTATACTCAAACTGAGCATACTGAGAGATAGAGCTATTGCACTTAATTCCTGACCGTTTTGCCACCATTCATGATGAGTTGCATTATGGATGCCCTAGGTGCTTAGGATAATCAAGAAATGCAAATCCAGGCAAACGAAGGCCCTTCACATCAAATTTACCACCAAATGAGTCTAAGGACAATGAAGGTGACCCTTGAACATAAATTTGGACAAGGAGATTGAGCCCACTACCCATGATATTGAAGGCAAACTCATCAGAGGTCAAACCGCGGTTGTTAGTTGTGGTTCACAGTGCAGACTGCTCACTAGAGCTGTGGTTTGCAATAAGTGACATATCACCTTACTCTTTTCCTTTATGTCCAGCTAGTTAGGTTATATTAGCCATTTTGTTGATTTAATAACATTTTAGAAGAGTTCTGACCGTAGAACTAAGCTAGATTCACATTTTATGCTTATGTTCCAATTAAGATTAGAATGCTTTCTTTATGCATGTTTATGCTTCATTTCCTATATTTTATCCATGCATAGTGTAGATGCTATTTTACTTTATGCTATTACATGAATCTTGATTTGCTTTGCATAGTTTAGCAGCTTTCTTTATGCTTTCTTGATTATGCATGTTAATGGTGTCATTATACATTTTACCTAAAAGGGCCTCATCATGAGAGGTTGCCTATATTTTTGACATTCTTGTTGTTTCTTTACCATAGGAAATAGTTCTAAAGGAGAGATAAATCATCCAAACCCTTCAGCATTGTGAAGAAGAGGGTCATAGACACCCTATAGCTGTTTGTGTCACCCTGAGGAGCATTTTGATCACACCTACCCTTGATAGGGATTAAACACTATTGTAATTAATGTATCAAATGGGTATCCCTAAGAGGGACGAATCTGTAATTTGATTTCATAAAAAATAATAAAGAATTCCTTATATTCACTTTATTTCTTGTTATCAAATTATGCATGCCTATTTGTGTGTTTCCCTTCGATTGTGATAGTTAGAGTGAGTGTGAGCTTCCTTGGTGGTCACACTACAAAACATAAATATTTCTAAAGAAAACTACAGAACTAGTAAGGAAACCCTAGTGGTAATTCTATGACTAAAACTCTAATTACACGCTCCAGATTTATATTATATTATATGTGTTAAAATGACCAAGCATAAAAACAACCATTTGTTATGCCTTATGTAGACCAGTGCCTAGTTTCATTGGGATGTTATAGCAATTTAACAACAATTCTATCATGAAACAGAAAGAAGGGGAGGAGAAAAATTAGCGTTCTTAATCTTATTTGAATATAAACCAAGAGTTAACCAATGAGAGAAACACATATAATGCATTCAAATAATGTAACCCATTACACAGTGACACACAAAGCTAAGACAAAATATATAATAGAAAAGAGATTCAAAATTGTATTGATTCCATAAAATTTACATGCAGAGTGGGCAAAATGCCTTTTAACTCTATTTTTATCAAAGAAAATATATCAATACAATGAAAATATCATGTTCAAATAATGTAACAAGTCTCTCCTACTCTCCTTGTTCCAATCTAGTAACAACAGATTCTCTAAATCTCAAGATCAAAAAGGTAGAAAATAATCTCAGCTTCTTGAACACTTTCCTATCACAATTCTACAAAGGAAAGGGAAGAATAAGAAATGATAAAGAAAAAAGACACATAAGGGGATATAAAGACATAACTAACTAGGAACTAAAGAATACCTCTTAGCAAAAATGCTATTATCTAATTGCTTGATCCCGAATCTGAACTTGTCTACTTCATTTTATAACTTTTGGTTCTTGATTCTATTATTCTTGGTTTATTTATGACCTTACACATGTCAGCATCTAATTAGACTTTCAAAAATTGGTACAGCTGGCTTCCACTACCCTTACTGTCTTGGTTATGCTCTTTCCTTTGAATTTTTCAAACAGTGATTCAATTTAACCGGTGATGGTGGTGTTGGGTGAATCTACTTCTCTTCCTTCAAATTTTTCCTCTCCAACTATTTCTTTTTGGACCTCCTTCTCTTGAACTGCCTCCTTTACTATTTATGGAACTTTTTCTGTAGGTGCAGGTTTTTGTTGTGATGAACTCGCTTCCTGCTATTGATGTAGGTATTAACCTTTTTCCCCTTTTGACTTTGTTGCAACCATTTTATATATTCATCAATCAATATCCAAACTCCTATATCAAATGTGGTTGCAATCCTCAACATGTTCATTTCCTATAAAATTCTATTTTTTTTTACAACAATAATAGGTTCGTTCATTTCACATTGAAAAAGTAACATCTCCACAAAATTCACCATAAGGGTAGTTTGCCTAATTATTTATTCCTCATCACTTGGTTCACTTTAAAACCTATCAATTTTATCTTTGAATACCTCTTCTATGTCTGAGGTCTCTAAGCATTGGTCTAAGGATAGTCCAATGTCTACCAATTTCCTTGTAGCATATTTTATCAGGTCATTCATTTCAGTCACATAATTGATCCATCTCCCCCTGTTAGCTCCAAATAGGGCTACTTTAAAGAACTCAAAATTAATCTGAATCTTGCTATCATCATGTGTTATTATTTATTGTCCTTGTAATTATTCAAAATGGTATCCTATAAAATTCAGGGTAGGGTGAATGATTCCAAAATCCTCTTCTCTTTCTTGCATCAAGGTGAGAATTTATTGAGCAATTATTTGAATCACCCTTATTTTTCTAAACATTTCAGTAACACTTAGCATGAGATGTTATCTTTATTGACATATTTTTCTTCATTGTATTAAGATAATAAGCATGATCTTGAATTTTTACCACTGAAGGGGACTAGGTACTTGAGGCATCTCTTCAGTTTAATTCTTCCAGTTGGTTATTTATTAATACCTTTAGCTCTATCTTTTCCTTTCCCTCTTTCTCTAATTGTTTCCTTAGCTCTGTAATTGTTCTCATGAATTTATTTATGGCTTGATTTTGCATTGCTTTGACAACTTTGGCCACTTCACCTTATTTCCCTAGTATCGATGAGCTCCCTATTTCTTCATTGACTCTGAATACTAGTGGGTCTTGCAGAGTAAGAAGATGTATTTCTGCTATATCTGATGCAGCTAATTTTTATTGTGACCCTTCTGTAAACTTATCTCCTATATTTCCCATCCCTTCTACTAACTGTAACTATTGTTCGTCTACAACAGTGAAAGTAGTCTGCTCATCTGTTCATTCCAAAACAACCTTTGTAGAGGGTAGAGATAATCTGGGCTTCTTATTTTCTACAGGAGTTATCTCTATTTGATTTCTCACTAGATGACTTCTGAATAGACTAGCAAGTCCACCAGTTCTCCTGCTATTCATTTGTATTATATTTGGGATTATAATATCCTATCCTTTTATTTTTATACTGGTAGGGACAGCCATGGGTGCCAATTTCTTTACACTTGTTACGACTAGAACTTTGTCAAAAATAGGAACTATGGCTTGTTCTAAGAGGGAATACTCCTGAGCAGATATTGTCACAATCTTCTTCCCTTTTTTTGTACTTTGGTTTTTGGAAGCTTCCTGGTAAGTGTTTGGCGTCGCTTCTATTCTAAGGTGAGCATTTTCAAAATGCCTAACCTATTGCTCTACTATATCTATAGTTTTGACAGTGACTTCCATTATATCAATACCATGTTCTTCTATCAACTCCAATAAGGGGTCTTCTTTGATCACTTGGCCTACTCCTAGTAGAATAGGTGCTACAACATCTACTGAACCTTCTCGAAGCCTCCTTAACTCTATGGGGTAATCATAGGCTTTAAAAACCTATGTGTTGTCCCTATTTTCGAGAAGAAAATCATCCCACACTTTTGGTAAATATAATCCCTTTTCCATAGCCTCTAATAATATTTCTTCAAAAGCATCTTCACGGTGTAGTATTCGGGCGTATTCTCTTTTCATCATCATTTTGTTGTATGTTCCTTTTGGGTCATAAAATCTCCAAGTCACCTCATCGAATCCCCTGTTATCCAACTCAAACATTCCTTTGAGCAAGGAGGGGTAGCCAACAAATATAAAATCTCCAAAGTGACAGGGAACATCAAGCTAGGGGACCTTACCATGTTTCTTCACCAACCTCATTTTAGCCTCTTCTGCCACTTGCCTGCATAATTCTAAAGCTACTAGGGATAATAGGCAGTACCTAGGTAGTAGCTTAGGGGATATTTTAGCCCCATATAATCTGATATAATTAAAACCTTCTGTGAAGAAAAAAATCCCCAATTTTCTTCTCTTTGATAAAGGCTCTTACCCTTGGCCCTAACCTCTCAGGGACCAATCCTGTTAGAGCCCAATGAATTTCTACCATGAAACGATCACAAAACTAGCCCATGTGAGTTCATCTTTCATGTATTCTCTAGAAGTTGTTTTAAACATAAGGGTTGTTAATGGATCTTACTATTTTATGGACTTCTTCTCCTAATTGACTCACTAATAGATGGATAAAAATTGAGTATTATGAAAAATGATGCATCTCTTACCTCTGTTCGAAAACTGCTTTTCAAAATTCTACCATTTATTTATGCATTTGGGTACTTAATTCCAATTTCTAGGCATAAATTGGAGTGTTATATGTCCTATTACATTGTGCAGCTATATATAAAACCCTCTTTATTATTCTACTGATATCCTGTACTCCCAAAACTATGTTTATCATATCACAAAAATTTTAGACCCATGGCTTAAAAGCATTCTTCCTAATTGGAAATTCCTTCTCTATTTTCTTATGTGTATCAAACAAGTTTTTAAAAACTTCCATATTTGTAAACATTCGATATTGGTGTTCAATTACCTTGTCTACTATAAAGGTGGTATATTCTATCAATTTGAAAACTTCTTGGATGTGCTCAACTTTAATGTTGAACATCGACCAATTTTTATTTTCTTGAAATGTCCTTGTTCTTTCGTCATATGCCACCACCAGCCATGCCATCAAATCTGAGGAGAAGTGAAATTTTGGACATATCAGCTTCCCAAGGTTACTATTTCATCTGTTGTTCCTAGGTAAACCTTTGTATTGTAGCCTCTATGCTTTGTAAAACAAATCGACCATTATCCATGGGGTCCGGTCATCGTTCTATATCACATGAGAAAAACTATTGATACATGCATTATCGATCTTTTATTGCTGCACTAGGGTAGGTATTTTATCAACTCCACACTTCTGACCAAATTCATACATGGTGCTACCAGGAACAGGTGGTCCAGAGATCACATAGTATGGTGACCTATCTATGATAAACCTTATGGCCTCCCTAGTGTCTTATGGTAGTAAAAATTCTCCCCATTATGCCATTGATCTCACTGTAGTTGGTCGGGTTCTTCTGTGACTATGAAGCTTGAAAATCCTCTTCTCTCTGTATTTTCTAGGTATCAAATTCTGCTCTTAGCTCACCAAGGTAGTAGCCTAGACTGTATTTGTGGGCTCATATATAGGATGGAAAAATGGGTTTGATAATTTTTCATACCTTGTCATTAATACGACACCACCAACTACTGTTTAAAATTAGCCAAAGAAAAATTTCCAGCACCTCTTTTTTTTTTAGTTGAGCATTTATGATGGGTAATGTATTTCATCCTACGTGCCTTGGGTCCTTTTGATTTGTGTGCCTGTAATCATCAAGACTTTAGCTATTTATCATTGGAATCCTTTTTATCTGACGTGGAACTAAAATGTGTAATGGGGGTGGTTTCCACTTTGCACCTTGCACCACATTGAACCCGAATAATAACTAAATATTTGGGATTGATTATACTTCGCTCAGGAAGCAATCATCCTCAAGATCTTCATGAGATTCAATATTTTGTGTGAGTGCCTACTATTATTATCTAGATGCCCTTAGATTCATTAAGTCAACCATTATTAAGTGCTACCATCAGATTTTCTTGCTCTAGATGATGCGCTGCCATTAGATCCTGATGGTTGATTCATCACTTAATATTTTGATTCATGTGCCACTATTAGATCCTGAAAAGAATTAGCACAACCATCGATGTCTTGGGACCTGCATCTTTTCTAGTATACCTTTTCTTGAGATTACCATTAGATCATACCATGGTGGAGGCATGACCGTTGGATTTTTTGACCACGTGCTAGATAGAAGGGGCAGATTATAAAGTATTTAATTAACCAAAAGAAAACATTTAGATTAAACCTTGATCACTTTTATCGATACACACCATCATATTTGAGTGGTGATGAGCACTGCCGTCAGATATTTGAATCACTTTATACCTTTGTTTAGCTTTTGATATTTCACTGTCATCATAGACCTTCGTGTTCGTTGATCTTTGGGCTTGTTGGAGTGTTGTCGTAGATCTCCTACAAGGTGCATATTAAATAATTGAAAAGGGTGTATTATCATATTTGATTAGACTTGGTTTAAGACGAAGGGGGGGGGTAATTAAAAATGTATTACACCCTCACTAATACATAATTAACTTCACCTTTGTATTTATCTATCATCTTACCATGTATAATTTTGGCACGGTTGTTGGATCTTCGATAGCTATTGTCGTAGCCGTAGATTTTAATCAACCTGCAAGTTAGTTTCCAAGGGGCTCATAATTTTTAACCTTGATTAAGCTAAAAAGTAGGAGATTATCCAACGTGTTATACCCTTGTTAACCCTGTTTAATATTTTAATTAACCTCTTAGAGATTTTACCTTTTTAATGCATCTTGTATGGGTGTGCGATCGTTGGATTAGATTTAGATCGAACGCTGTCGTCTGATTTTTCAAATTAGCTCGATGGTTATTCCAAAGGGGTTGCATACCCTTCAATCATTTTACCATGGCATTTTAACACATTATTTAATTAAAACAAGAACTACTGTTGATCTTGAGTAAATTTGAGGGCTATCGTCTGATCCGATGGACTAGTTAGATTTTTATCTTGAAGCTTAAGCCCGAGTTGAATCATTTAATGCTTTGACTCTTTGGAGAATGTGCAACCATCAGATTAAGATTATCTTAAGCACATTCATCTAGATTTGTAAATTTGCACTGATTTTAATTGCTTATGACCTTAGGTTATAACTTTAATGGAATATTTGACTTTTAACTTAACCTTTAATCAATGTATCTAAGCACAATCATTTGATTAAACTTGGATCAAGTGCTACCCTCAGATTAGATCTTAGGTGCTTGTTTGTTAATTTAAATGGGATACATGTCTTTGAGATTTTAATTAAGCTCTTCTTTTTTAGATTTAAATTTTTTGGTTCTTAGACCACGGTGTTTAATTATTCTCCTAATTTTAGCACACCTTAGAACTTAAATATTTATCATTTGATTTTAAGCCTAAGGGAGATTTTTGATGAGGTTCAGATCTAGGATTTTAAACATTTTATTAATAATATCCTGCCATATCCTTTATTGAAGACTATGAAGCTTTATTAAAGGGACACACATTATTAACAACCAAGGTTAGACTTCATCAAACAAACCAACAAAATATTAAGATACTCACACCAATTGAAGAAATGACCAGTATTATTATCATTTTGATTGAAACCAAAAATTTAAATTTGGGGGTTTCAAAGTTTGAGTCAAATTTGGCTCCAACAACTACCTAGTGGTCTAATCCAACTAAGTACAAAACTTAGGATAATGAGAATCGCAGGGTGATATCTAGTACAGATGGGCTACATAAATCCCATTTGGCACTAGGGTAACTTTATGCGTTATCATAGTAATGAACTCACATGCACACACAAGGATTTTGATTATCTTGGTTATCTTAGTAGATGTATTTTTTCAAAAAGTCTTGCATAGTTATTATACAACTTTTGATTAGGTAACTAGAGTGTTTGAGTCTCTTAAAAACTACCAAATATATCATATCACATTACATTATTCATTCCATTTTACATCATGATGTCACATGTTTGTTAAAATTATAAAATCCATTACATAGTGTCATAATAACGCAAAAATAATAAAGATACATTTTGTACAGTTTATGGTGCTAGCATATAATGCGTCAAAATATTCATCATAAATCCATTATACAAAATTAAATAAAATCATCCATTTCATTATGCATCTACATTGCATCTCATATCATTGTATTTTCACATCATAGAATAAATACATGCATACATGATAAGCATCCATCAACAACATTATAAAAGTATAGCATACATATCTTAAAGCAATAAAAGGTTACATGATTATCAAAGCAAACTCATATATATCCATATGTAAGAAGTCCAAAGCTACATCATAGTCCATAAGTTGTTCATAGGCTACAATAAATGTGATTCCTCAGACCTCACACTCTAAAAAACCAAAAATCCTAAAAGAAGCTATCAAAGTCTCCAAGCCATGGTCACACAGGACTAGCTTTGTGACTCTCTCCTCTGCCCTTAGTAGGATTTCATTATGATCTCCCATATCTACTCCCCCTAGACCTGTCCAACGTTCATGTAGAACTAGGAGGTCTCATTTGTGCAGACGACTATCCTATATCACTCCTATGACTCTGTTGTGATCCAAAGGCCAATGCCTGATCTGGTATTCACCCCTTAAGGTACACTATATTGTCCTCTAGCATGTCAATATAGGTTTTATTCTCTCAATACTGAGTCTAGTAGGTTGAAACCAAACCCTGGAGATGTGTCATATCCTCTCGCATCCTAGCTACGTTACCACTACTGGAATCCCCAGGGATAGGTCTCTATACTATAACTTATGCCTAAAGAGTAGCTATCAAAGCTACTTACCTCTCATCTTAGCATATGTATTTTACGCTTGTACCTGTAGTAGAGCTCTATCCTCTACAAAATATTTTTACACCCTACTGAGATCACCCTATAGCTCTATAATCATAGCATCTCGTGTTGCTAACTCTACCTGTATATCCTAATATTCAAGGTCCTCCCCATAAAAGTCTAATGGATCCTATACATCAATAAGTTCCACCCCGTCCTCTACCACACAACAATACACATATCACTCACCTGTATCTTCCTCCCCATCCAAGGACTCATACTGACCATCCTCATATGGATCACCCCTAGCTATATCCTCTGCTACCATAGTTGCATCTCTTCCTAGTTGCCCCTCTCCTTGCCACTATTGTGTAACCCACCAAGAGTCATACTCCTCTATTGTACAAGCATCATATAGCTTAGAAACCTCTACCACATGATCTGAATCCTCTCCTAATGCCTCAAAAATAGGCTAGATAAGAGTCTTCTCATCCCCTTGATGATGATAGATCATAGGCTCCCTAGGAAACCCCTGGCATAACCTAAAATATCATAATATGTGAGCATAAAGGAAGTAATCTTGCTCCATTCCATGTCACCATATCAACCACCTACCTCACTGCACTCAAAATAATTGTGTTTCAACATAACTCCATGCAGGACAATCCCTATAGGGTATCCATAAAATATCTACTACCCTAAGCCATGCAAAAGACTCTACATAGTGCTCAACCTACCCAACATGTCAATGGCTCTGGCTTGTCTCATGTGCCCTCTACCATAGCATCCCATAACCAATATCTCTTTTAGATAGCTCTGCCTAGATAGTCCATGGTAGTCCCTACGGTCACTCCACAGTAATATACTGATACACCCAAACTTGTAGTAAGAAACTACAACCAAATCCCTTTCTCCCATGATAGTGGATCTCATATAACTCTTCATATAGTTGTGCTAACAATGTATGACCCAATCCATCACTACAGGCTCATCCTCTGTACACTCCATAAGAGTGAACACAAACTCTATAATGTTCCATAGGAACCTAGAACTTGAAGATTCTAGAAGTAGCATGTTTCTAATAAAATTCATCAACAAAACATACCTAACCTTAAGCACATCAACCTCAAACCATTATACCACTCGTATCCCTACACTAAGAAGATCAATCATAGCATCCTCTCATCGCACCCCAAAGTGTCTTCACAACATAGCCTCTCACTGCTCTATAGGAGTAGATACAATAGGACACCCCTCTATCATAATATGTAGTATCCAATATATGTCCTCTAAAGTCCCTGTCATTTCCCCCATAGCTAGGTGGAAAGTATTAGTACGAGGGTCCCATAAATATATCAATGCAATTAGATAGGTGTGGTCGCTCACCACGAGCTCCAACTGTGTAACATGCTTCATGCCAATGGTATTGAGAAATTACTAGTACACACCTATAAAAATGTCTCTAGTGACCTAAAAGAGATTTGAAACCCTATACCGACTTTTCACTATCTAATAAAGTGAACCAACTTATCAATAATGCACTAAAAATTGAAGAGATTTACAGAAACTTATTCCAAAATTCTAAAGCAAAATTAAATAAATTAGAAATAAAAATGAGAACTCACAATAAACATGCACATATGAAACATGAGATTTACCTTGGTTCACCCGATGTGGGATACTACAGCAAAACAAGAGCCACTCCTTGATATTATTATCCTCTTCCTTGCCCGAAAATGGGACATTACAATAAAATATAAAGGAAACTCTCACAAACCTAAACTACTATGTGGTATTAGAATAAAATGGGCATAAAATCATGGAATAAACCACCCACACCCATCAACCACCCACAAATAATGGGAATCTCGGCAATCACTCCGCCAATTGCTTTGGAAAAAGAGGAATTTTTTTTTTTTGTGTTGCTGGAAAACCACCTTCGTCAGACGCCTTCGGCATGGCTGGGGGGGCTACCACCACCCTCGGACCCCCCTAGAACCCCTGGGGAGGGCTTTGATATCCTATTTATTATCTCCACTCCTCTTACCCTCTTTTGCCTACCGTACAGTATTTCCTCAACAAAGGATGAGACACATCCAACAAAAATGCATAAAAAAAGTATAAAAAAACCAAAAAAATGAATAACAAAGGGCATTTTTGCCCCAATTTTTGGATAACCCACCAAGGGAAGGCCCAAAATTTGGTAACCATACCATCTAGGTATGGCCATAAGTGACCATCACACCCAGTGACGGTCCCCAAAAATGGCTAAAATAGGGTTATTTTGACCCTTAAAATTGCCTTAAAATAGCCTTAAAAAGTACAAAAAAATAGTATAACATGCAAATTCAAAGCATTTAAATCATAAAATAAAGCTAAATTTCATACATTACCCCCTTATTAGGTTTCCTTAACCATTATTTAGTGTGTGTTATGAAAATTGCAACAGAATTTACAATTTCATAATAAAATAGAGAAGAGGAAGAAATGTGTCCCATACCTGTTTCGCACCAGCTCCACTACCTATCATGTTTTGTGCCTGTATCATGTTGTTGCATAGATTTTTTGGTAGTTCTTAGCTTCAATAAATAACCCTACTACCTCTCACCTCTCCACTCCCTGAAATCATAATGCACAAATGAGCTCATTTGCCCCATTTTAGGCTAAAATAGCTCCAAAAGAAGCTGACCACCCCTAGGTGGGATGATCACACAATTGGCTGGCCATCCCACCTTGGGATGGTTATAAAATGTTTACTCATATTCCCTAGGACGGTCACCAAAAATATTCACCAAAACAACTCAAAAACATCAAAAATATGGTCAAAGACCCATCAAAAACAAGGTAAAACTAGTCTAGAATTAGCAGGGATCAAGATTGAATCAATAGTATTTATGGATGCTTTAAAAGTATTTATTTCACTCCCCAAGAAGGCCTTTATGTCTGGGATTCTCCATGGGAATTATTTTTTAGCCTTTTACTTCCAGGAATGCTCATAAAAACAATCAAAAATACCCTCAAAATAGGTATATAGTACCATGGGTAAAGTAGTGAGTTTTCCCAATTCAGTTATATGTGTCAAGTGATTCATCACTTTATCATTGGTCATGCCCTTACTGACTCATTTCTTGAGGGGGTAGTCATAATAACAATTTCATAAATCAAATCAACACTAAAACACTCAAAAGTGCAATGCTCATACATTCAAAAGAATCTTTGCTAAAGATAAATCTTAAAGCCTATGCTAGGGAAAATAATCAGCATAAGCAACAAAAATAGGGCTTGACCTCCTTGAAGCCTTAGGAATTTACTTGTAGGCATAAAATTGCCACATACTTAGAAAAATTTTGAATTTTTTTGCCTAATTCATGAAGTTCTCATTCCACACACTTTGTAGTGTATTTTGGAGCAGATCTATAACAAAGGCCACAAACCCACCCAATACTTAGTGAATTTTCACACTTGGAGAAATTCCACATAAGTTTCTTATGTTTTTGGCTTTGGACTGGTGACACGTCCTTAATCTGTATAAATTTTTTTATGAAGGATGATGTTAGCATAAAATAAGTGCAGATTGGTGACCGCTTGATATTTTGAATACCTTGTGAGTAGCTAAGTATTGGAAAGCCTGATTTCGGAGAGCACATTGAACATTTTTTCCTAGAATGATAATAGAAGGCGTAATGCTAAGTATAAGTGATGCAGATCTATGACAAATATTTGTTTTGACTAACTTTCTTTCAGAATTGCGACAAGCAAAATTTTACTCTGAAGCCAATGCGGAATGGAGGAGAAGTCACTTTACACTATAATAGGTCCAAAATGATGTTCATAGGACAATGCACTTGCTTAGGTCCAGAATGAAATCTGTAAAAATATATGATGTCATCAAAATTTTTTGCATATTAGTGAATGCTTCATCGCCAATGAAGAGAAATGAAGGATAGTGAGCGGATTTCATCCTGCTTCACTTTCTAAGCATTTTGATCTGAGAGTGACGTTCACCTGTTTTTGAAGCATGGAAGGTGATGTCATTATTTTTTAAAGTAGAATGGTGTTTTTTTCTCCCATGCCATTACATCAAGATTATTTTAGATTTAATCATAGCCATACGATGGGGGAGATCAGTGGTAGATATTTTCTTAAGAAATTGAAGTATATAAAAGCAATTTCTCATCGGAGTTATAACATTTAGTTGGAGGAGGAAGCCGAAGCATCAAGGGTTTCAAAAAGATGAAAACCAGATATGGTTGCAGATCGATGGTGGAAGAGGACTTCCAAGAAATATCGATGATGTATATACAATATCCAATGGTCAGAACTCCAGTTAGAATTGAAAAACTAGCAAGTTGTAGAGTTTTCAAGCTACCATGGCAATCCACTTGCAGTGGATTTCTTGGAGGTTGAACCAGTAAGAGAATGCCAACAAGAACTCTCTATTGAGCTATTAATATTTCATATTTGTAATGTTCCTTGTTATTTTAATTTTTCAAAACTATAAATACAGGTTGAATCCTCATTCTTAAGGGTTAGCTCTAGTGTGTTTTCCTGTGCTACTATAAATATTCCCAAGGGCTAATGGAAGGAACATTACATTGATATTTACCTCAAATTTTGTGTCTTCATGCTTTTATATTAGAGGTTTGAATTCTTTAGTTGCATTTCTATGAATACTTGAATGGTTAGTTTGTGCCAAATTAATGGATTACTAACTACTAGGGTAATTGAAATCTGCTTCTGAATTTGATCTTTATTTTTAGGGAGTGCATTTCTATAAAATCTAGATACTGGTGAATTCTATTATTTGGATTATCATTATTTAGATATTGAAATTTTTGTTTGCAATATTTCTCTATTTTTCTTTAATGAATGAAAGTACATTTAGTTTGGGATAATTTTGATCTTAGTAATGTCTTTAATTTGGTTTTTCGAAGATTTTTTCTATAGTGCAATGTTGTTAGCCTAATTGTCCACTATTATTCACATTTTCTAACCCTAATCCTTTTCTTCCCCTAATCTCTAAAACCCTAAGTGAGCATAATTATGTCAACACCCTTTTGATTTGACAAGGAACCAATATACTCTAGACATTGGATTGAAAACTCCTATTTTGGTCCATCCAATTTTGAGTGTTGAGCTATAGCTATCAGGTGAAAGCTTGGACAAAAATAGGAAGATAGATAGCCACATTATTAAGTAAAACTTGATGCAATTTAGTGCCCAACATTTTTTGGCACACCTAGTGGGACCATTTCACAAGGAATACAAAAAACCATCATATAGTTATTGTTTATCTCAACTCGGAGGAATCAAGATTTGGTGAATTGTCTTGACCTTGTAAATAGAGAATAGTAAATTCACCTGGAAACTCCCTGGTCCTTGAACCCAAAAAAAGAATTACCCCTGTAGACCAGTGTCCTTTCATGTATACCAGGTCTTTCAAAAGGAATAAACCTAACTCCTATTTCTATTGTGAATTACCTTATAGAGGTTCAACTATTGTTAGAAGTTTAGAACAATATTTCCTCTCAAAATAAGAACTTCCTAAAGAAAATCTTGCACTTAATATGATAGTGTAGACACCAAAACAGCACCAATCCGATTATGTGACTACAAAAATTGATCACATTAACACACACAGCCCCCAGGGTAGCCCCCAGAGGTTAAACAATGGTTCTAACCACTTACACAGCAGTTTTGCAAGTCAAAAATCAATTTGGCACCTTTTAGACACTTTATTTCTTATTCGTCCCACCCAGGGACGAGTGCAAATTTGTACTCGTCCTACCTAGGGACGAGTATGGATTTATACTCGTTTCACCCAGGGACGATTATTAGCGCTTGCTCCAGGGTGGGACAAACGCCCACAAGATATAAGAAGTACCTCCAACAAGACCTACACCTAAAAATATGGCATAAAATGTGCCTCCTAATCAACCAATATAGAAGTACCCCAGCTAGATCGTAGCTGGTCCCCTGAGATTAGACCAAATGAATGCCATACCATAGGCTGTATCTAAATCTATCCCCACTTATGATGGATCAGGGAAGACACATTATGAGCACTATTAGGATATTTTAAATCTAGCATCAATTCACAACATAAAAGAGGAGGATATTATTGTAAGAATCCTAGCCTTTTCCTTCAAAAGAAATATATTGCATTGGTTCAGAACTCTGGAGGATAACACTATTATTTCTTGGCAAGCATTGGCTTTTTAGGGTAAAATAGGTAGTATATTGCATTATACTACATAGGTTATTACATCTACTTTTCTACCATAGGAGATATTTACTATTCTATGAATTACCTTCTAGTTAACTAAGGTTAATAACTAAATATATTATGATATTTAGTTAGGTTTTTAGAATAAATATATTATTAATCATCGTTAGTGCTTCTAATGCTAAGTGGTTAATAAACCTATTTTATAACCTACTTAAGCTTCTAAATTGAATGCAATTTCTAATGTTAGATTGATAATTATTTTGCTTAATCTTTCATGCATTTTACTTCATTGGCATCAGAGCCAATCCCTATTTTTCTTGCTCGAAGGAATGGTTATGGCAGAAGCCCCCGTAGGGCCAGGCCAAATTGACCTACCAGTGCCTAGGCACATGCCTACAGGATCCACCCTAGCCAAGTCAGATCGACCTGCCAGTAGCGAGGCATCCTTGGTGATCAACCAAGGCTAGCCAATCCACCTAAGCTTAACCAAGCTAGGAAATTGACCGCCCTCGCAATCGACCAAGCCCCTAGAGTCGACAATGATTCGTTGTCGATGAGATTCATAGTTGAAGCCTGAGGCGATTGGAACCTCGACTCTTGCTAACGTATCCAAGGCCCTCAGAGCCACATGGGCCTAGGAGCCACATGGCTTCATAACTACTCAAGAGAGCCGAGAGGGCGGGAGCACCCTCCCCTCATAGCTGGATACACATGAGACCCAACATCAAGATCCGAGAGGGTAGGAGCATCCTTCGATCCCTGACAACCTCAGGATCCTCAATGGTAGGATGTCCTTCGATCCCTAAATTTGACCTATCACATCGGGACACATGGGACAAACTTAGATCGAACATGTGGCAGACAACCACTAGATTGGACCCAACACCAACTGGACATGTGGCGAACAACCACTAGATGGGACCTGACATGATGACACAACTAGCCCCACACCCTGGCATGACGTGGTGATTTCCAAAAGGGTGGGCATGACACATCGATTGCTTGTAGGCAATTGACATTTGAGGGGAGGACTCAAGCTTATAAAGCCTTATGCATCCCAAATCGGGATGCATGTGGGATAAATCCCACATAAAAAATTAAGGTACCGTGGCCACCTTAAATACCAGCCCCGCAACCTTTGTATCAAATTGGTTGGTGGCTTGGTTGGCCAAGGCAGCAGTCTAGCACCCACAAAGACACGCGATCGAGTCTTGGCACCTCCAAATCCAGGATTTTTAAAAATATTTGGTGTTTTTCGATCAAATTTTTCATTTTTCTAAAGTTTTTTAGTTATATAAATTTTTTTATTTTATTTTTTTTATAATTTAGTTAAAATTGGTTTTAAAAATGCGGGTCGTGTGTCGACTTGTCTTGAAAGGAGTGCTCGAATTTTTTCAATTTTGTAAAAATTAAGGGGGGATAGAAGTCATATTTTTATGATTCTATTTTTTGCAAAATTGTAAAGAAAAATGGGGGATATGTCAAAAGCAAGAAAGGTGCATTCTCGATTGTACTCGACACCTTTTCTTAAAAATTGACTATACTAGGTGCATTTTTGGTTGTATCCGACAACTATAGTGATAATAATTTGGGTTGTTCTCTTGTTTTGAATATTGGACTAATAATAATGTTTTTTTGTGTGTGCAATTAAAAAATCATATAAAACATTGAAGAAGCATTTCACAAAACCCAAATTTCACTACAATCGTGCTACACCTTGCACAGGTTAAACAAAGTCAATTTTTTTTACTCCTCACCAAAGGTCAAAATCCAAACACCTTGATTCACTCTATTTTTTTGGCTTAATTTCCTCAAACTTTCCATCCTTATTGAAGGGTGTTAAGGCAGGTGCCATTAAATAGCCTAGAGAGCAAAATCAAAAGTCTTTCAAAACCTACCCCTTTAATTTACTCTATTTTTTTTGGGTTCATTTCCTCAAAATTTTCATCCATTGTTAAGGGTGTTAAGGCAGGTGTCATTAAATATCTTATAGAGAAAATTAAAATATTCCATATACTCTTTTGAGGGTATACTACAAGATAAAGTCATCTTAGTCATATCAATTTGAAACCTTCACCATGGCCATGATCAACAAGTATCTCAATGAGAGCCAACTGCTCAAAGGTTTAAATTATTCTGCCTAAAAAACTAATATGAAAGCCATTTTAATTGTAGATGAGATATGGTGAATAGTAGATGGCACTAATTATAGACCCACATCAGCAAGAGCATATCAGACAGCTTATGATAAAAAGGATAAAAGACTTTCCTTATTGATCTTGCTAGCTATTACTAATGACATACAACCTCATATAAGTGAAGATAAAAATGGTAAGGAGGCATGGAATGCCTTAGCAACTATTTTTTAAGGAAAGAATCAATCAAAAATTCTTAACCTTCAAACACAGTTTCATACTCTTCATATGAAACTGTGGAGACAATAGAGGTATTCCTCTACAGAGTCACAGATATAAAAACAAAACTACAAGCCTTAGGAGAAAAAGTGGAAGACAATGTCCTGACCTTAATAATTTTAAGGGCTCTTCTAGACTCCTATAGAATGTTGATCACTTCACTACAAGTCTCTGGGAGGACAATGACTTTTGTAGAGTTGGTAAATTTACTTCAAACTGAAGAAGCTAATCAACTCCAAAGAGATGAGGCATACAAAAATGCACTTTTCTCAAACAAGCAAAGTGGAAAGAAAAAGTGGAATCAACAGAAAGGATCTTCTTATAACAAAGAAAAGGGTAAAGGCAAAGATATTTAGAAGAAGAAGCAATATTGTAAAATTTGTGATAAAGACACTCATGAAACCAAAAGATGTTGGTTTAAGAACAAACTACCCAATGAACAAGTTCAAAAGAAGGACAAAGGTAAACCAAATAACAAGAATAAAAAACAAGGACACATTGCCACTAAAGATTCTAGTTTAGAATTTGAATGAGCACACAAAGTGCTCATGACACATACAAAATCCTCTCACAAGGATATTGTTTGGTACATAGATTCAGGTGCTAGTAAACATATGACTGGCAATAAGTCCTGGTTTGAGATATTTGAGGCTCAAAAAGGTAGACCGGTAACCATTGATGATGATCAGACCTATCGAGTTTAGGGAGAAGGAAGTGTTTATGTCTCCCTTCTAGATGGATAATGTAAGATTCAAAAAGTTATTTATGTACCAGGATTGAAAAATAATCTCTTATCAATTCTACAAATCCTAGACAATAACATGAATGTCAATTTCAAAGTGGACAAAGAAAAGAAACGTTGCTTTATCACTCAGAAAGAAAAATAGATAGCAATAGGTTCATACAAACATGGTTTGTTTATCTTAGATACAATTAACTCTACACATACTGCAATGGTAGTAACCACAAAAGAGGCCACTTCTCTATGGCATAAGAGATTTGGGCATCTAAGTTTAGGGTATTTACTAGAACTCAGTAAATATCAAATGGTGAAAGGACTACCTACTCTTTCATCTACTTTGCCAGTGTGCTCAAATTGCTTGTCAAGAAAGCAACATAGAGTACCTTTTGAACCTAGCTCCTTTCAAGCTAAGGTACCTTTGGATTTAGTTCACATAGATTTGTGTGGTCCTATGTCTACTAGTTGTAGAGGAAAAATGTATTTTCAATTGTTTGTAGATGATCACTCATAGAAAATATGGGTCTTCTTCTTACAGTTGAAGTCTGAAGCATTTGACTATTTTCAACAGTTCAAGAAGCTAGTTGAGAAAGAATCGAGATGTTTCATAAAGACCCTCTATTCATATCGAGGGGGGGAATACACATCAAAAGAATTTTTCTCACTTTTATAGAAACATAGGATAAAAATATAGTTAACAATAGCCTATTATCCTCAGTCAAATGGAGTTGCTGAGAGAAGAAATCGTTCAATTATGGAAATGGTTCAATGTATGCTTAAGGGAACCAATATTGAGCATATTTACTGGGCTGAATCTATAAAAATTGTAGTATATCTTCTAAATAGGGCACCCACATGGGCTATTGAAGGGATGACTCCTCAGGAAGCATGGAGTGGAAGGAAACCCTCCATATCTCATCTATGAGTATTTGGGTGTAAGGCTTTTATGCATATACCTAAGGAGAAAAGAAAGAAGTTAGATGAGAAGACCCTACAGTGTGTTTTTCTTAGATATGATGAATTCTCAAAAGGCTATTGGTTGATAGATCCATTAACCAAGAAAATATATGTTAGTAGAGATTTAGTGTTTGATGAAGCTTTCACATCTAACACTACATCAGTATACCTGGAAGATGAGGAGCAACAATCATAGACTCCTCCACAACAAAAAAACCTCCAAAATGGTATACATGTACTATGAGAGATTCTAAACTCACTTCACCACCAGATCTCACTCTCAATTTTCCAAAGACATGAAGCATGTCTCGATAGAGAACGACAGAAGCATCTACTTCAGTTGATGATATTTATGCATATTTTCAAGAGCTTTCTATTGATAGAGATTTAGAAAGTGGAAATTATATGGAAATTGATGAGGAGAGGGTTTACATGTCTTCATATGATGAAAATAAACCTTCTACAGTTGATGAAGTGCTTAGTTAGCCTTAGTGGAAGGTAGCTATGGATGTTGAACATAAATACCTCATTAAAAACAAAATATGGAAGCTGGTCAATTTGCCTAAAGGAAATAAGCCCATAGGCTACAAATGGGTTGACAAAGTAAAATATAAGGCAGATGGTACCATAGACAAGCATAAGGACCATCTTGTGGCAAAGGGCTATGCTCAAAAGTAAGGCCTTGATTATGAGGAAACCTTTGCACCCACTGCAAGTATGACCACCATTCAAGTTATTTATGCTATGGCAGCACAGTTCGAATGGAAATTACATCATATGGATGTAAAAAGTGCCTTTCTAAATGCTTACTTAAAATAAGAGGTATACATGACTCAACCTCCAAGATTTTCTAAGGAATGCCATGAACAACAGGTTTGCAAGTTGGTCAAATCATTATACAAGCTAAAACAAGCCCCAAGAGCATGGTACATCAAAATGGATAGTCACCTCCTGCAACACGGTTTCAAGAGAAGTCCATCTGATGCAAATATCTATATCAAGAACACAGGTTCTAAAATAGTAATTCTTGTATTATATGTAGATGCTCTGATCATCACTAGCAATTTAGAGAAATTGATCAACGCCATGAAATATGACTTGAAAGAGTCATTTGATATGACAGATCTAGGACTTCTCCACTACTGTCTTGGTCTTGAGATAGAACAAAAAAATAATCATCTTAGGGTGACTCAAAAAAAGTATGCCAAGACTTTAGTAGAAAAATATCATATGACTGATTGAAAGCCCAAAGCAACATCAATGGAATCAGGGCTTCAGTTATCATGGTATGATGACTCACCACAAGTAGATGGCATGCTATATATATAGATGATTGGAAGCCTCATCTATCTGACCAATACTAGACCAAACATTACTTATGCTATAAACTATATTTCTTGGTTCATGCAGAAACCAAAGGTCTCTCACTGGAAAGTAGCTAAGCATGTTCTTCACTACATTCAGGGTAGTGTAGAATATGGTCTAGAGTATAAGAAGAATAACTCATTCTTCTTACAGAGTTATACTGACTCTGACTACGTTGGATCCTTAGATGAGAGAAAATCAACTTCAGGATATGTATTTCATCTTGGATCTGGTCTTGTCTCATGGCATAGTAAAAAGCAATAGATGGTTGCTTTATCTTCAATAGAGACAAAGTATCATGCTGCACATGGATCTATGTGTGAAGTGATATGGTTAAGTCACATCTTGGCTACCATGGGCCTACCAAAGAAACTTCTTATTCACATGTTTTATGATGACTCGGATGTTTTGAACTTTGTCAAGAATCTAGTCCATCATGAATGCACAAAGCATATTGACACAGATTGTAATTTCATTCGTGATGAAGTTCCTAAACATAGGATCAAGCTCCAATACATTCCCACCAGTGAACAAGTTTTTGATATCTTCACAAAGGCTCTTAGACATGTCAAATTTGAACTATTCCGAAGTAGACTTTGTATATCAAAGTAATGTAATAAAGCGGGGATGTTAGGGTAAAATAGGTAGTATATTGCATTATACTACATAGGTTATTACATATACTTTTCTACCATAGGAGATATTTACTATTCTATGAATTACATTCTACTTAACTAAGGTTAATAACTAAATATCTTATGATATTTAGTTAGGTTGTTAGAATAAATCTATTATTAATCACCTAGCACTTCTAATGCTAAGTGGTTAATAAACCTATTTTGTAACCTAATTAAGCTTCTAAATTGAATGCAATTTCTAATGTTCGATTGATAATTATTTTGCTTAATATTTCATGCATTTTACTTCATGGCTAAACCTTTTATGAAATATTTTAATTAATCTATGGACCCATTTTTCCTACTTAACCAGTTTACATCTATGAAGAATTCTCAGCAAGAAACTATCTCTGATTCCAATTTAAAATTTAGCAGAACATGGAAGAGAATACCTCCTATAGCTAGACCAGATGCATGTTTGGCTTATATGTATTATATCATATCTCTTGGATTAGATTTAGGCCTACAGACATAACAATCTAGAGTAGAAATCTTCCCCCAAGTTTATAATACAATAGTTCATGCTAAGAATATCCTAATTAATGTGGGAAGACTACCCCCAAAGAATGTATTGCCTTATAACTCAGAAGCCACTAATGGACAAAACCAAACTATAAACCCACCTTCATGGATCCCCTTTCTTTATCATCCCCATATCCATAAATGAATATAATTCATCAACCAAAACTAGCATCCTCTATAGTTCCTTTCCCTCCCCTTACTTCTCAACCATCTCAAGAGTTTTTTTCTATCCTTGATATACAAAATACTCTAAAAAATTTGATTAATAGAATGAATTCGATGGAAAAGAGAGACCTAGAAATTTCATAGCAAAGGAGATTCTCATATGTAAATAAAAATTAGAGACCTGGTCCTAGTAACTGTACTGGGGTCAAAGTGAACGCAACATATGAGGAGCCTGAGTGTTATTCACATACTACTCTTGCAAATGTCTAGTTTCTGGTATGCAATGAACCTCATGACTCACAGTCTTGTGTTATGTACCAACACCATGTCCAACAAGATATGGATCAAGTTGAAAGAAATAAAAAAGGAAGAGTAAACATGTTATGGTATATTGATCAAATCATGGTTGGGCAAGACTTGGATGAAGATAACTCAATTGTTGTTATGAAAAGGTTTGAAAAGAAAGCCTTGCAAGTAGATCCCAAAAATATGAGGCAATTCCAAGTCCCTTCTCAAAAAATAACTGAACCCCTTCCTCAAAGTAGTGAGACTTTTCCCATCCCTCAAGCTAAAGGGAAAGAGAAGACAACCAATCTTCCTAAGAGGTCAAACAAGGAAACTGAAGGAGACCAGATGAGATCTAAAGATGAGGCTCAAAAAATGCTTAGATTCCCCTCTATTACCAAGAGATAAAGAATAAATGCCACTCAGCCAAGAAGTATACCACTTTATTTAGAGCTCTACTCACATATATTGGATTTGCATCATCCAATTTCCTCTATAACTCCTTAATTTGGATTACAAGAATCCTCAACCTCCATGTCTCCAAAGTAAATTTCTTCATGCAATCCAAAGATCCTATCAATATTTGAGAATATGATCCTATGATTATTCTACTATAATGTTATATAATGGATGTTATGGTACCCATGAATAGATATATGAGGATATGATATTATATTGTTTAAAGGTTGGCATGGATCACACATAACCAAAGGTTTATTATATTATAATATAATATTATATTATAATATAATATTATATTATAATATTAGATTATATTATAATATTATTTATATTATAATATTATATTAGTAGTCAACTCTCCAAAGTAGAATTAGAATATGGATATATAAATAAGGGATATTGGTCATTGTAATCATCATCATGGAGATCAATCATATGTAATCATCTTTGTGCATGAAGTGGATTATGGGAATTTTACCCCTCTAAGTGGTTCTTTTATCTTGGGAGAATTTGTGAGTTATTACCTCCATAATGAGTATTATTAGTTTTGTCCTACCATAATGGTATTATCTATTTTTATCTCATTATGTGGATTGTGATTATGGATAATTATTTGTGAATGAATGGTTTGATATTTCTAAATATTAATGAATATTTTCTATTAATGAAAATAAAGTTTTGTAACAAGTGGTATTAGAGTAATGATTTTGGCAAAGTGGAGATTATTTTTTATGGATTGCAGAATTAGGACAAATTTTTTTCTTGGAAAAATATCTCATCTTTTAGGAGCTATATCTCTATGAATGTTTATCCAATTTAGACGATTCTTGGATCATTTTGTGCAAAATTTGAAGAGCTTTAAAATGAGTGGTCATATGAAGGAATCTAACCAGTATTGAGGGATACAATATTTTAAAGTCAGCCATATAGAACAATAGTAGTTATGAATTTTTAAATCATGAATTTTTTAGAAGATAAAATTTGTCAATTAGGATAAGTAAATTAGTTGCAGTTTATTTTATTTTGAAGAACAATTGCAGATCTAATTGTTTATGTTGATTTTTAGCTTCAAATTTGTGGGGAGATATATATTTTTATAAAACCCTAGTTTGCATTATCTTGTGGATGTGAGCTCATGGTATTTCAAGGTTTTCTAGAGAAAATGATATTGATGTAAGAGAGTGGATGAAAATGGAAAACTATCAATATGATAGAAATAACTTCATGTGATTTGATTTTCATGAATTTATTTTTGGGGGGGAAGCTTTATAATGGGAATAAGGCCTTGTTAGGGATAAAATATTATGCATTGGAAAGAAATAGAATCATCATTCTTGAGAAAATGGGAACCTATTGAATTACAAAAAAAGTTAGATATTTGTAAGAGAGGTCTTGAGGGAAAGGATAAAATATAGATAGCCTTATGGAGGTCATCAAAGACCTTGAAAAGAAACTAGAAGGGATTCAAAATGAGCAAAATGAAATAAAAAGGGAGTGGAAAATTTTTAAGAAACAAAATGAAGACTATAAAAAAAAAAAAAAATTAATCAAGAAAGAGAAAGAAAAAAATGTTAACAAAGATAGTGAAAAGAATGTTGAAGCCATATCTTTGGATTTACAAAGGCAAAAAAATAGTCAAAAGGGTCTAAATTCATCTAAACATTATATTTTATAGGTTCATGGAGGTATTCAAAAGGAAAAGGTTATTATTTCCATTAACCCTAGTAGCAGATATAATTGTATTAATATTGCTTTGGCTAAGAGGTTACAAGTTCAAGCAACAAAAATAAAGGACATACATATTAAGGGTGAGAATTTTCAAAATTTTGAAGATTTAAAGATCACCATGGATAATATGTTATACATTAAAATTTTCATGCTATTGAGATGGATGATGTGGACATTGTTCTAGGTTATCCTTGGTTGGATTCTTTGGGTACTATTAACATTAATGTGTAAAAGAAGTTTATGAAGTTATGATACAGGAAAAAGAAGATAACATTGCATGATATTTCTTAGCTTAAGAAGCAAGGATCCAAGGAAAAAAAAATGGTTGTAGAGAAACAAATTGAATAAAAAATAGAAGAACCTAAAAAAAAATCCAGGAAAGAAGTAGCAACAACAAATTTCATGGAAATAATAGTAGTAGAGTCCAAGGAAGCTTTGATAGAATAGCACAAAGATAAACCAAACAAATGGTACATGAAAGAACAACATGTAGAAGAATTTAAAACAATGGAGCCAAATATTGAGGAGTCAAAGAAGGTAGAACATCAAGTTAAGGTTACAACATATCACCATCCACACCACCAAGAGCAACAACAATATTGGAGGTATGGCTTAGGTAAAAAATATTATGGTTCTACATGGAATCAAAAGGGTACCAAGTATGGTAGTGTTTGGTAGAGAAAGCTAATAATCCTTTTTTTCAAAGTGGTTTCGCAAAATCAAGGAAAAAATGGATCCATAATTCAAACTATCATAATAGATAAATAGAAGTGTGGATCCAACGAAGTGGTTTTGGATGCTCAAGTGAAAATTTGATATACCACCATCAACAAAGACCATCACCAATAAGAGTTTTACTAGGATAGATAAATGATTGAAATTGGTACTCATTGCTAACATTGATTAGAAAATAATATTATCTTATTTCTCCATATATTTCAAACATGATATATTTGTGAGGGTGGAATGTTAGGGTACCTAGGAATAGATATGAGGATATTATATTATATTGTATAAGGGTTGGCATGGGGCACACATAACCCAAGGTTTATAATATTATAATATTTTATTAGTAGTCAACCCCCTGTTGGTTAGATATATGCCTTAGGTAAGGGTTTGTCTAGTTATCCACCCTAGACCTAAACAACATTGAAAGACCAAGAGAAATAAATGCCTCCCATGCCAATATCTAGAGATGGGTTGGTTCCCTTTCTATTCTATCTAGGGTATTGAGATAAGAGAACTAGAAAGAAATTTAAATGATTAAAATAAATGGGAAATATGGCCACATGCCAGATAAAATAGGGGTGATGGGCTAACAACGCGATAACTTAACTGTGCATTGAATCAAATGGCCATTTAATACAAATGCTAACAAAAATTAAAACTAAACATCTAACATGCATAATCTCTAGGACTTCATGTTTTATCATAACCTAAATCCATATATTAGAATTCAACCCTACAGATAAACCAAAGAACTTAATAGAATATAAGAACTAGAATACATACACACAATTAAAGTCTAGAGTTAGAGCTAGACACTATTTGTATTTATAGTAGAATTCAAGTTACAACAAGCTTCTAGCAAATACCCATCCATTTTACAACAAAATAGTAGGCTTATATATCAAATTATATCACTTGAACATTAAATGCACACCAACAAACTATGGCAGTGGAAGCCAATATAAGGATTACAAGAGAGTACAGTTATAAAATAATTATTAGGCATGGCCAGGATTGATGACTTCTTGAAAATGCAATTTATCTCCTTCAATGATATAAAATGCTTGTCTCACTAGCGTTGCCTTCTCACTCACAAGGACCGCCTTCATGGAAGATAGACTTGAAATATTGGAATGTACATTCTGGAAGCTTCTTAGAATGACTACGCCTAGATGGATAAGAATGAACCTTAACTTTACTGATGTGAAGTGTAGCTAAGAAATATTAGTACTAGAGTTGATAGGTTTGGAAGTGAAGTGTAACCATATAGTACACAACACCTTGGGTGCACCTGAAGATGTGCACCAAAGCTTGGTGCACCTGAGGATATGCGCTAGACCCTGGCACACCTGAGGATGTGTACCAAAGCTTGGAACACCTAAGGATGTGTGCCAGAACCTAGTGCACATAAGGATGTGCACCAGACCTGGGTGCACCTGAATATGTGTGCCAAACCTAGGCACACCTGAAACTCTTCCTTTCGTTGGAGCGAAAGGATAAACTGCATCATGGGACTTAGCATAAAATACCATCACCATCGAAAGGAGGATTTTCTTGCATGTTTAGTAGACAAAAACAATTGCACACTATTTTAGGCTCTATAGCAAGGTTTTTGTAGAAAAAATTAGGAGAGATAAAAATGCATTATAAAAATGAGAACAGAGTTTCTGAGGAGCAAAAATTACTAGAAAGCTAAATGTATACCATGTTGTAGAAGTGATAACATCTCTAGTAGCTTGCAGGGAAATTGAGCTCACCTCAATGTCAAAATCCCAGGCCTTATTCATTGGACTTAGAGTCATCATCGTTATCACTCTTTGAATGCTCACTAGTAGTAGTAAAAATCTTCTCATGATTCTTATTTTCCTATCTCCTCCTCCTCATGAATTTTGTTGTGCGACTCTTCATCTCATCCTGGTACCTCATTGTAGACACCTAAAATGCATCATGTCGAGGGAAACTACTCATATGGACATGCTACAAGACCATATGGAGGATCTTGGATAGACTCCAAGATAGAGCAATTGTTCTAACCACTCAATTTAGGCTTTGTGATCTAAGCAGTCTGAATCGTAGCCTAGACCTGCAGCCTCCAGTATAAACCATGGTTGAAACCTGTGGTCTGTAGTCTAGACTGCAACTATGACCTGTAGTCTTAACTAAAGTTTAGTTAGGCCTTCCATCTAAGCCAAATCGGTTGGAACAACCAAAATATCTAGGTAGTTGAAGGATGAAATATTCTAGAGGCTTCCATCCCAATTGTACTAACCAACCTTCTTGGTCTTGGGTTCTCCATGAAGCCACCCCTAGCCCTAGGGGCATGCTATAAATACCCCCTCAAAATGGGGAGAAAGAGAGAGAAAGCATTGGATATTTGAGCAGTGAAGCCTTGGTGAATTGTACACTCAAACTGAGTATACTAAGAGATAGAGCTATTACACTTAATCCCCGACCATTTTGCCACCATTCATGATGAATTGCATTATGGATGCCCTAGGTTCTTAGGAGGATCAAGAAACATAAATCCAAGCAAATGAAGGCCCTTCACATAAAATTGACCATCGAATAAGTCTGAGGACAACGAAGGTGACCCTTGAACATCAATTTTGACAAGGATATTGAGCCCACTGCCCTTGATTTGTAAACTCATCAGAGGTCAAACTTTGGCTGTCAGCCATGGTTCACAGTGCAGACCACTCACCAGAGTTGTGGTTTGCAATAGGTGATAGATCACCTTACTATTTTATTTTATGTCTAGCTAGTTAGGTTAGATTAGCCATTTTGTTGATTTAATAGCATTTTAAAAGACTTCTGACCGTAGAACTATGTTAGATTCATATTTTATGTTTATGTTTCAATTAGGACTAAAATGCTTTCTTTATGCATGTTTATGCTTCATTTTCTATATTTGATCCATGCATAGTGTAGATGCTATTTTACTTTATGCTATTACATGAATATTGATTCACTTTGCATAGTTTAGCAGCTTTCTTTATGCTTTCTTGATTATGCATGTTAATGGTGTCATTATACATTTTACCTAAAAGGGCATCATCATGAGAGGTTGCCTATATTTTTGACATTCTTGTTGTTTCTTGATTGTAGGGAATAGTTCCAAAGGAGAGATAAAGCATTCAATCCCTTCCCCATTATGAAGAAGAGGTTCATAAACACCCTAGAGTAGTTTGTGTCACCCTAAGGGGCATTTTGATCACACCTACCCTTGATAGGGATTAAACACTATTGTAATTAATGTATCAAATGGGTATCCCTAAGAGGGACAAATCTATAATTTGACTTAATTGAAATTAATAAAGGATTCCTTGTATTCACATTATTTCTTATTATAAAATTATGCATATCTATTTGTGTATTTTTCTTTGATTGTGATAGTTAGATGAGGTGTGAGCCTTTTTGGTGGTTACAAATGGCGATCACCGCAGAACTCCGTATTTCTAGCCCCTGAGTGCTAACATTTTTTGTTTGTTTTATCTTAGGTGCTAATCACAGCTAACAGTTGCAATTATTTTTTTGCCCATGACTGTCACCTGTGGTTTGCACTATAGCCTATCGAACAGAGCTGTGGTTTACAGCAGAAGCAATAGACAACAGAGAAACCACTTGGCAACAGATCAGGAGTTGAGGTAGGTTCTATTTTCATATTTTGTTTTGCATTTTCTCCTCTGTATTTTTATAGTGAGTGGTAAATCAATGACAAATTATGAAAATTAATGGAAAAGGATCAATGAATAAGTCCTAATTCACTTTCACATTCTTTCCATTAGAAACACATTTCTAGGAACATCGGACCTCTGATTGCAGTCCACCCTAGAATACAGTGACCTTGATAAAATTGTGTGGTCATTTACATGCGTGAGGTCCAATTAGAGGCCATGCCATCGTAATTGAATTATCATAACATCATGTAAGGCATAGCATGCATACCTTTGTGAATTTGAAATGTTCCTTCTTATGCATATCATGTAGGAATGATCATATGAATGCTCTTTTATGCATTTGTCTTTGTGCAAAGTAAAACAAACCACACACACCACATTTCATTGTAAACATCAGTGGCATTGGGCTCTCACATCCAACCCATTTGATTGATACCAACAATGGATGTCATTACCACTTGGTTGGATCATTTGAAATTGTATTATTGGGACTCGCTCATTGCCTTGGCCAACCCAAGAACTGTCCTATCCATGCAAAATAGCACGCACTCATCTTCAGAAGGGTGTATCACTATGCACGGTGTGCTAGGTGTGGATTGGTAGTACCTATGTTACTTCATTGGGTATGGACTTCATTACCATATTCAGCTTGTGTGAGTATATAGGTGAAAGACAATTAAACTGAGAATAAAATTCAACAATTTTGCAAAACACGTGAGAGTTTCTCATACTGATACAACACATTTTGAAACAACATCAAACAATTTAGGGAGCATTTTAAGATTTAAAAATATGATAAACATCATTGTATACATTTTTTGATAATAAAAGATACATCTAGACGTTAGGTACACTATGGTGGATACACGAGGTGGTCGACAAAGGCACAAGCCTGAGGCCGATGGCCAAGCCCCAATTGATTCAAAATTACACTTGTCTAGTACTCAACCACATGAGAAAACTAAATGATGTTTGATGAGCATTAGAGGAGACAACTCAACATGAGAGGATCCCATTGAGCGTACCCCTGATAGACTAGCATCAGTTCATACTGTTAGACATAGATTAGAGCATCAAGCTTCTCATCCTGAGGGTGCTCCACTCAGAAGACATTACCAAAACTATAGTGCACATGCATCCACGGGATTGATCGAAGAGTATGTCATGCAGGGGACCATATTGGTACCCATATGCACTAATTCTATAGGGTGTACTATACCCCCATATTTTTAGTATAGAAGGAATAGAGGTTTTCCCATTCAGGGGCAAGTAGATGGGCTCCCTACTGAGCACAAGTATACCCATACTCCCATGCATACTATAGCATGAAATATCACCATAGATATGTCAAAGGTGGGAGCTAATGGAACACCACCCCATGAGAGGTGGAGGTCTAGACAGCTAGACGGTCTAGGTAGTGTGCTAGAGTAGCTAGGCTGCAAGCCTTCGACTCCACCCACTCGTGCTCTAAGTGAGCATAGCGGGAGCACCATTAGAACTACTAAAGATCATGGAGAGGCTTCTAAGCACTCTCATGTCTCATGTACACCATATACACATGGTGGCACACAACATAGGACATAATATGATGTCGATGTCATTTTAACAGATAGAGGAAAAAGCACAGCACATCAGTCTGATGGGTACAGAACCCACAAGGTCACTCGTATAGAGCAAGCATATCAAATGCCTTCGATGACTGACTAGGTCAAAAGATCATATTGACTAGCCTCTAAGAAAAAATGCCAACTCCTCCAATATCAATTGGAGGATTCTCACCTAGAGAGGTAGCACATCAAAGATGAAGATCTTTAGGCGCAGAGGCTTACTAGACAAAGGTTGTATGATTAGTGCTTGCACAAGGAGCGCATCCTCATACAGAAGGAGCATGTAGAGCAGGAAGATAGGTTGGCTATGGCCGGCTTATACTCTCAAGACAAGCATAGATAGCAGGTGCACAGGAAGGCTTTTTCACAAGCCGACATGCACCATGAGCGCACAAGAGTTCACACTCATATCACTACCCATCATAGAGAGTGATTGCCCTCGATTACAAATCAAAGGCAACCACATTATGAGGAACAAGAGGGGAACAGATGCAACCAGGAATAGCCTAAGAGTTCATGATTTGAGGATGAGGAAGATCAATGCCCTCCACCTTGATAGAAGAGGAATATACCTCCTAGACCACCTCTACGCTAACTTATGGAGGAGGACTTTCTATCTTCTAAGGCTTACAAAGCTTTGGCTAAGAAGGTCATGGCAATTGAGAGACAAGGAATGGCTGTCCAAAAGCTAAGACTGAGGAAAATTCATAATGAACCTTTAGATCCCTCAGTACCTATGTCCCCATACCCAAAGCATTTTGAGATGCCCAAGTTAGACAAATTTAAGGGTGATGAAGAGGCACAAGAACATGTCACAAGATTTATGGATGCTTGCTTCGAGATAGAGAATAATGATGCACTCTTATTGCGTATGTTTGTCATGCCACTCTCTAGGCCAGACCGAGAGTGGTTTAATCAGCTAAAGAAACATAGCATAATTTTTTTTGAGAAATTAGCTTATGCCTTTCTTGAATGCTATTCCTTCAACATCAAGAAACATGTCAACCTTTCTGATTTGGTTGTGCTAGCTCAGCACAACGATGAGCCAATAGAACAGTATGGGAAGAGGTGGAGGAGATTAATGGCAAAGTTACCATTCCCAATTCCTGCCATAGAATTAACCCAAATGTTTACAAAGAGTTATGCCAAGCACATCTCGCTACTATTGCAGTTGCAGTAGTACATCACATTCAGAGAAGCTTGGGCGCAAGCCAAGGTAATTGAGGATATCAAGTTGCAGGAAGGCAACTTGAAGCTAAAAAATAGGAAAAAGGGATATAAGAAGAGTACCTCAAAGAAATAGGGCAAGCATGCCCATGTGAATCAGGTGGTACTGAATCTCAAAAATGAGGATAAGGGGCAAAAGAAATAAAATTATCAAGCCCATCCTCCTCCTATGAAATATGACCAGTGCAAAAATAACTACAAGGGCAAGAACAAAGAGCAACACCCACCTTGCATATTTACACCATTGAAAGAATCAATGACATCGATATTTCGTCAACTCTATGAGGCCAAGGCAATAAGATTTCTTGAAGTCAAGATGGTTGATCCAAATCAGCCTAAGCCCAAATACTATCAAGAAGAGTTGTTTTGCATATTTCATAGAGAAAAAGGTGATGACATCGAGGTGTGTTGGTCCTTCAAACACAATGTGAAAAATATTATAGAAAATAGAGAGCTTGTAGTACCAGGCAATCCCCAGGCGCCAGACAACCAAAACATGGGGATTTTTAAAAATCCATTACCAAACCATGAGGTGCCTCGTAACCATGCTAGCCATGTCAATCAAGTGTGAGTCAAACCACCTACCCAAGGGTTCATTGGCATGGTCAATATTGTTACTAGACATGGGAGGTACAAATGGCTGAATCAACCTCATGCTCCCATTCAATTACAAGCCATTCCCTAGCAGTGGCAGACACAAAATATTCTAGGCCCACTAATGAGACCAGTGGTGACCATTAGGAGCAGGCTGGTTCAAAACCTACAGATGAATCCTATGAAGTTGTCGATATATGATCTTATATAGTAGTCCCCTAGGCACAGGGAGACTCTTATGGAAATTTTGAGGTCCATTGAGGTACAATCCCTGGATGCACAAGTGTTCATGAAATTTGTGGGGCATGTACAATAGTGCCAAGAACCAATGATCCAATTCTATGATCATGAAGTGAAAATGGTTTCTGCAAGCATGGCTGACCGACCACTACATATCATTGCATGTTTTAACCATGTGCCATTAAAAAGGATCTTGATTGACACTGGTTCATCGATCAATATAATCACGAATAAGGCACTACACCATTTGAAATTGCCTAAATTACTCGTCGTACCAACCACCTTTATATTGAGAGCGTTTAAAAATGCACTATGCTCTATGGTTGGTATGATTGTCCTACCTATTCAGGTGGGACTAAAGACCATTCTTATAATGTGTCACGTGATAGAGGGCACCTTGCAGTATAACATCCTATTGGGGAGGCCTTGGATTCATGAAATGCATTGTGTTCCCTCGATATTGCATGAGTGTGTCAAGTATATACATGAGAGACAAGTTCACATGGTTTCATCAGATGAAGAACCATTCAAGTTCATGAACTTAGAATATTTTCTAGGGGGTTTCATGATCCCATCAATGCACTTGGACATACAACCCACATCTCTAGTGAGGGTTACAAGAGGTAAACATACAGTGCATGTTCAACCATCGGTATCTGTGTCAAACATATCTGAACATACCATTGCAACTTCTCTAAGACCGAGTGCATCGGCAATACGTTGAAATGACAAGAAATTAAAGGTGAAATTGGGCAAGAAAGAAGCAAAGAACGTGCCTGAACTAGTCACCACTAAGGTTACCACTCCCATGGAGGTGGAGGAAGCCCAATATCAAGTCAAGGAGGCACCTCATCCTACTTCACCTGCATCTTCAGTAGGGTCATATGCACCCCAGGTAACTATACACCTAGCCAGCATAGGTCTGGATGAATATCTTATGCAAAATGTGATCTTCGGTCCTATTTTGAATACTGCATGAGACATGGGCCGGTTGATAGCAAATAAATATCTAGTTGGATACATAGTACTTTTGGGCAATCCACCCAACCAAAAAAACTCTATTTATGCCAGGTTGGATCAAGTTCCAACACGGGAACCCATGGAGGTGGATGATGATGAACAGTTCATGGTGAAAATTCGGTACTTGTCCAACCCTGAGTACACCATGCACATTTTTGAGCTCTATCATTGGCATGGATATGACCTTGGTATTTTTGAACAAGGACAAAGAACCCCTCTTGAACCATGTTATCAGTTAGCAACTGAAAGGTTCGAATTGGGATTGCAAATTCAGGGACATGATGATTTAATCGATGCATCATTGGATCATTTGTACTTGGGTCAGGGGGATGATGTGGATTTTAATCTATATCATCCTAACATTTCTATAATTCAAGAAAACAACCCAATGGTATCATTCATCACCATTGAGATACCAGAGATTGAACATGAAGAGTTATTGGAGAAGAACCCTAGAGGCAACCTGGGTCATCAAAATCGTATCACAATCGATGATACCGGTATGCAAGGGCACAACCCCATAATTCTAGGTAATATAAATTTAGGAGATCTTGGTAGTGAAGATGTATAGGAGTCCACCTTCGAAATGAGCAGACCAAGTTATGATGCAAATGGCGAGTCCTCAAATGATGATGAATCTGAAGAGGAAATTGACCGAGCCTTCATGGTTCTGGCATTTCTACCCCATTTGCTGCCTGATGAGGCCCAAAAAAGCCTCATTATTGCACAATGTTTGACTACCATATGATAATTTAATTACCAAATATTTGACTAAAATATACTATTGTTAAATGTTTACATGATTTTATGTTGGGAATACTATATCTCTGTTTTTGACTATTTTCAGCATTTTGTGACTGATTTTGCTTGATTAAGTAGCAAGTAAAAACATGCATTTCAATTTAAAAAATGTGTTATGATGATATACATTAACTTATAAATGGTTTTTTAATGTTTTCCTGCCCTTCAACTTGTTTCAAATCCACATTGAAACCAAAAGTTTAGGACTGTCATAAATCTGAAAATCTGAAAAAAACAGCCATATAAACAATCAGCAAGCTGTCACTTTACAGGAACACCTTGAATTTGTCAAGAAAAGCATGATGATATGGATGGAATTAGTTCATAAGGACTACAAAATACATATGACATATTTATAAGCATTCCCACATGGTCTAAATAGGCAGCAATAGGGTATAATAGAGCAGGGACAACTGTGCAAAGACTGTTGCACTATTTCAGCATTGTTACTTGGTGAATGAAGTGTATAAATTCAGTAGCAACTTGATGTAATCCTTCATGTTGATATTTAAATAATTTTTCCATGTTTTAATTTGTTTTAATTTGCAATAAATGCCAATATTTTACAACTGTGCAGCAGAATTGGAAAATGCAGTAATTTACCATGTAAATTCCAGTAAGCTACAAATGAATGACAAGGCATGGAATTCACACATGGAGAGGAATGAAGGCTATTGAAATATGATCCTAAGGACTAATACACCTAAGAAATATAGCTAAAATAACTTGAAGAGAACACAGTTGTTCATTCTAAAGATCTTCAAAATGAACAGACATCTTCGAAATGAGAAATGCAGTCTCTTCGGAATGAGCCACTTATCTTCGAATGAGAATAGAAAGTGTTTTTTGACTTGTTGACTAATTTATGAAGATGGAAAAATGGAAAGAAGGTTGAAAAGGTTAAAGGAAAATATCTCCCATCTGACTTTTCCATCCTTGCCATCCAAATCCACCATTCATGGAAAAGATCAATTTTGATCCTCTTCTAGGATAAACCTAGAAAAACTGTAGCATAATAGCAAGTTGTTTGCAATATAGAAATGGCATATTATGAAGTGGAGAAAGATGTGTAAGATATTTCTAGACTCCTCCCACGTACTACCACCACTTAATATGCTTTCTAAGGGCCAATGACTACTACTGCAACACAAACTGTCCAAATTTGCATTTATTTCAGATCCAAAATTATTGGCAAATCATTGTAAAGTAGCACATAGGCTGATTTGAGCATGGGATATGTTGTAAATATTTATATAAATAACATAGCTCCCTCCTTGGTTGAGCCAGTTAGGAATTAGAATAGAGGATATTTTTCAATAGCAGCAATTAGGACTATACAACAATTTTTTGTAACAGTTTTTAGTATGTTCTGTCATCAATAAAAGTGCAGCTATTTTATCATTTTCTGTTCTGAGTGTTAATTAGTTAAGGAGTGCTTTTAACCTCCTTCTAGATCAGGAAGTATGGGCCCACTTTCAAATCTATAAGGACGGATTTTATGATAGGTTTTAATCTGTAATTTTGCTACAACAGAATTAATAGATTGCTTGCCAAATTTCATTTTCTTGTTTTTATTTTGTATTATGTGATTTATGTTTTCTATTATGTTTGTGTACAGCATTTGTGTGTATGTCAGATGACAAATTATATTAAGCATTTTTCCTTTGCTTTCTATATTTTCCCTACTTTTCTATTTTAACAACTTTTCATTTTCAACATATTTCATTTTGCTGTCAATTCCTGTAGCAGAAGCTTGATGACCTTTTGTGGCAGGGCATTGACAGGTGTTTTATTTCCAAGCATCACTTCCATTTTGCAAGAGTAAAATAGGTTTTAATTTTGCAAGTGTAATTTTGGATTTCATTTTAGCAACATTTCAATTTAGCAATTTCAATTCTGTTATTTCAATTTTGCAAAAGTAGATTAGATTTCAATTCAACAATTTCAATTCATGCAATTGTAGTTAACTTTAATTTTATGAAATTAGAATTAGTTTTTATTTCTTGCAAGTTTCCATTTTGTAGATTAGGTTTAGTGTGACACCAAAAGGCTAAACCAAATCTGTCTCACCTAATAAATGCTTGAAACATGAATTCTTGAATTGTACTCTACCCTAACCTTCTATCGTAGACAGCCTTGGACACCACCCCGGATTGATAAATCATTGAGATTAAATTATGAGACTCAATGAAACTCATCACTATCTAGAGAGAAATTAGATGAATACAAGATCATTTCATGATCGATAGTGATTATGAAGATGAGATAGAGCAGGCCTACTTAAGGCATCATCTAGCTAATCTCCCAATATTTGAGGACATGATAGAGTGGCCTGCTCATAATAGCAATCATAGCAATGAGGTTGAGATGATCGATCCAAGGCTAGTATATCCGCTACATCTATTGCCTGTGGAGTCAAAGTATGTTATATAAGATGTTCCTCTTAATGAAGATCGCTCTGAAGAGGAAGTAGAGCCAATTTTTATATCGATGTTGTATATACGATCATTTTATTCGATCTATCTGGATAGTGATGATAGTGACTGCAGAATCAGATACATGGGACCACATATGGCAGATTGCCTCTTGCATATGGGGGGAAGTGAAAGATTATATTTTTACAATGATGATGAGGATTCATTAGAGATGGCCTATTTGGGGCTGCATCACCTGCATAATCGAAATACACCTTGGGGTTTGCCACCTATTACAGCTATGGGTTTGCATCGAGAGATAAATCTCTAGTGTCACCTCAGGGAATGAGGATTCATTAGAGATGGCCTATTTGGGGCTGCATCACCTGCATAATCGAAATACACCTCGGGGTTTGCCACCTATTACAGCTATGGGTTTGCATCGAGAGATAAATCTCTAGTGTCACCTCAGGGAAAGAATAAATTTGGAAGAGAAATATCAAATGCTCTTTCCCCATCCACCTACTTATGTCAAGTTACTTGAGCTGAGAGATCCCATTTTGTAGTTAGTGCACAAAGAGGATCCAATTATCTGGGAATCCCACAAGGAGGACCCTTTCATACCTGTGCCATATGAGCCATAGCTTGGGCATGAAAGCTACACAAATGATGTAGAGTTCAGTCCGTGTGGTCCTAGAGATCAATTCCATTCCTTCAACATGGTCTCCATTGATTTGACCACTCCACTCCATAATATAGCAGATCCATCCAAGCCATTGCATCTAAACATAGATGCTATTGACTGGGATCATGTTGATTCAGCAGTAGAACCTGAATATTTCTTCTTGAACGAAGAGATGCTGCAACCATTTCATTTTGGACCAAGTTGCAATTATGATGTCTATCACACTGAAAATACTTCCAACAAAGAACATATAAATCCAGTTGATGACATCCATTTGATCCCTATGCCTCATTAGATTGAGGAGGTTTCCCATATGTCAATAGAGGAAACCTTTGAAGTGGATATCGGTAACAACCCCACCAATCCAAAGAAGGTTAAATTTGGAATGATTCTCACTCCAGATGAGCATGCTAGCATCATCCTTCTACTGAAAGAGAGACCTAACCTTTTTTCTTTGACATATAAAGATATGCCCAGTCTAGACTCAAATTTGGTTACTCAAACTTTTTCTAGACCCATACAAGAAGCCCATCAAGAAAAAGCTTAGAAATATGCATACAATAGTAGCCTTAATGGTGAAAGATGAATTACAAAAACTGGTGGATGTAGAATTTGTTATTTCCATCGACTAGTGCCTATGGGAAAACCAGATGGAAGGATTCATATTTGTACGAATTTTAGAGATTTCAGCAAGGCAACACCCAAAGATTCATTTTTGTTGCCTAATATCAATGCTCTAGTATACTCTATTATCGGTCATGAAATGCTCTCCTTAATGGACTATTTTTCTGGTTACAATCAAATTCAGATTAAGCCTAAAGACCAGCACAAAACTACATTTATAACACCATGGGGAACATTTTGCTACAAACTTATGCCATTTGGTCTCAAAAACATTGGTGCTACATACCAGCGAGCCATGACATACATTTTTCATGACTATATGCACAAAATTATAGAATATTATATCGATGATTTGCTAGCCAAGTCATTGCTACGAAAAGAGCACGTGGAGGTCTTGAGAAAAGTCTTCGATCACCTGATAGGGCACAACATCAGGTTGAATCCTAAGAAGTGTGTATTTGGTGCAACTTATTGAAAATTTTTAGGGCTCATTATCTCCAAGAGAGGCATCGAAGTAGACCCAACAAAGGTCAAGCCCATTTTGGAAATGCGTCCTCCCACCAATATTAAGGAATTAAGGAGTCTCTAAGGCAAGGTAGCTTTGATAAAGCGATTAATCACCCAACTATCGGATAAATGTCAACCCATGAATCAACTACTACATAAGGGTGTCCCATTCAACTGGGATGAGGACTACAAGGCAACCTTTGCTGAGATAAAGCAGTACCTGGCAATGCTACCAATGTTAGCTCCACCAAGGCTAGAAGAGCATTTTTTGCTATATATATCAGCAATAGACTTTGCATTAGGGATCATGTTGGGCCAAAAGAATGTACAAGGTAAAGAGTAAGCCATATATTACGTTAGCCGAACCTTGGTGAGTTACAAGCTAGGATATGCATATGTGGAAAAGCTATGTTTAGCAGTAGTGTTCGCTACCAGGAAATTATAGTACTACATGTTAAGTCACACAACATATGTGATATCAAAATAAAATCCTTTGCAGTATATGATAAGCAAGACATATCATAATACATGTACTGCAAAGTGGATCATGCTATTGACATAATTTGTAAGCCAAAATTCCATTAAGGGACAGGTCATAGCAGATCAGTTAGTTGAGGTGCCACTATCCAACAGTAGACCTCTGAAAATCAAGCTTTCGAATGATGTAGTTTTTGTAGTATCTGAAGCTCTCGAGCCTAAAGAACTAGAGAACAATGCTGATATGACTTAGTTCTTTAATGGTTCAAAGTGTGAGCAAGGAGCTGGTGCAAGGATAGTGTTTTTCATATCGCAAGAAGTTCCAATGCCCTTCTTGTTCAAACTAGACTTCCCGTGCACCAACAATAACATTGAATATGAAGCCCTACTTTTGGGTTTTCATACAACCATCGCCATGAATATCAAGAGATTAAACATCTTTGGTGATTCCCTGCTCATAATTAACCAAGTGAAGGGACTATTTCAGTATCGATGTTCAGTATTGAAAGCCTACAAAGATCTTGTTACCACATATCTGACTAAACTAGAATGGTACGACATCGAGGCAATCCCTCATTCATCAAATAGATTCACAGACACCATGGCTTCTTTGGGATATTTAATACCTCAAAATCCGTCTGCCAACTTCACTACCATCCATGTAAAGATACTCTCACATCCTACAGCAGAGCGTGCAACCTTTGATAACAAATAATTAGTCAACATGATTAGTGTGGAACCAAAAGCTGATTGGTTCTGCAAAGCTAAAGACTTTCTCAAGAAAGCACCCTAGGGGTCTTTAACCTCCTAGAGTCCTACAGGGAGTGGCACCACCATTCACCACAAGGTTGTCTCCTAGTCTAAATTTGCAAAAGTAAATATGCAAGGGGTATAGGTTGTCTTAGTGGTTGAAGCTGAGGCTTATCAGAATTAAATTTCACACATTCAAGACTTCCTAAGACTTGGTTTTATCTTGGAGGGACTGTTGCATGCTGCAAGATGCATATTTAAATAGAAAGTGACTAAATTTGTCTTGATAGGAGATATTTTGTACCACCAGAGTTACGATGGATTTCTCCTTCATTGTCTTGATCCCCAAGAGTCATCTTGGGCAATTTTAGAAGCTCATGATGGTACATGCAGTGGCCATTTCAATGGTATGGCCATCATCAAGTGCATCCTTTGAATGGGTTATTATTGGCCCACTATGGAGAAGGATTGCAATGTTTATGTCAAGAAATGCATCAAATATAAGTGTCATGCTAATCTTACACACCTACCATCATAGGCCTTACAACCCATACAAGCGACTTGGCCATTTTCTCAGTGGGGGTTTGATCTAATTGGCAAGATCTCTCCTCTGTCATCAATCTAACATACATTCATCATTATGACTACTGAGTATTTTACAAAGTGGGTGGAAGTCATTCCCTTAACAACGACCATGGGAGATCGCATAGCAAAGCTCATAATGGAGCATATCATAAGTCTTTTTGGGGTACCTTCCTGTATCGCTCCAAATTTTTTGCATCCTTACCTTCAGGCTATAGGATCCACACCTATAAGGGGAATGCAAGAAGGATGGGACAATACCTCAGACTGAGAGGCCCTTTGAAGGTCGCACTCTTGGGGAAGGGGTATAAGGGTGAATTTTTGATGGATGGTGGGTTCACCAGGAAACTTTTGAGTGGCAATTTCCATGCCTAGGTTGATAATGGTTTTGATGTGTTCATTTTGTGTTTTAATCATTCATATTCTAGGTTTGGACAAGATGAATCTAAGCTATTCTATATGCTGATGCTGATTTATATGAATACAAAGAACATAAATAAGTGCTAAACACAGAAAGTATGCTAAATGAGATAGAATATACCTGATTTTGGATGTCTGATGAAGATTCTGAGTTTTATAGAAGTCAAGATCATCTCAAATATTACATGATCATCTGCAATTGCATAGAATCATCTCAAATCACAGTCGGTCATCTGAGATCAGAGGAGATCATCGACGATCTTACGAATTTTTCAAAAACATGTAATCACATAAATAGATACCAAAAACCAAAAATGCAACTGCAAAAGCAAGGGGAAATGATAGAAATAGCAATAAATTTGCCTAAATGACAGATCCAGATAACGATTAAAGGAACATGCATTACTTTAATAATTTATTTTAATTTTAGCATGCATCTATACTAAATGAGGTGAACTCTAGGATGCAGATATAAAATAAACCAAGTTAATGCATAAGAAAATGAAGAGAAAAGATAAGAAAATGCAAACTTTGGGCTCTGATTGCCCCCAATATGGACTACAGTTGAGATCGCCTCCAATCATACGAGATCATCGCCGATCTATGACAGGATCATCCAAAATCATCTGGAATCGTCTGCGATGATCCAAGCTTGCTCCGGCTGAAAAATAGTAAGATTCCTACAAGAAAACTTGAAATACGCAATGCAAACGAAAGTATGAAGGTGTTCTAATGCACGAAAAGTTAAAGTTGTAGGGAAATTAGTCAGCCAGGGGGTTCAGGGGGATAAACTGAGAAAATCCCAGTTTATATAGGATTAGGGAGAGGTTAGGAGGTTGGAGATCATCCCAATCTGGGAGATCTCCAATGGGGGAGACTCTAACTACGCAGACACGCTTTCTGCCCAAGTTGGAGAAGTTGAAATAGAAGCTAATTATGAAAATTCGGTTTTGGGATGAAATCGTCTGGATGTTCTGTTCTAGACGAATTCGTCAGATCTGGGATGATTTCGTCTGATCGGCGACGATATCATCCAACGGTCAAAAAAAATCCTAAAAATGGCGGGGGGGGTGAAAAAATACTAAGGTTTGCCAATTTTAGGGTGCTACATTTTGCCCCCTCTTTAGCAAATTTTCCAAAGAAAATGCGTTAAAGACGAGTTCTTCCCGTTTTACGAGAAAGCAAAATTTACTCAATTTTTTAGATGACAATTCTTGGTCAAATCGTATGACTGTTTACTATGGTGCCCCCTCCGTGTTTTTACCCAAATCGAACGTTTGAGGTAAAAGCACGGAAAAGCTAAATTAAAAAATGTTGTTTTTAAATAAAATTAAGAAAAATAGGGAAAACCCTAATTCATTTTTACTATTTGAGAGCTCTACAGACAAAAATGGTCGAGACAGCGCATAGATCGATAGAGGTCCGACGCGGGCTATGGGTAAGGATCTAAACTTGATGCATTATGTTTTTAATTTGATTTGTGTAATTTTTGATTGAATTTTTGACTAATTTGGGGCATCGTGGCCGTTTTTAGGCCATCGACGATGTCGGGGTGAAATCGTCCTCATTTCATCGAAATCGTCCCTAGATCATCGATTTCGTCTGAGGGTGAAATCGATGAACTAGGGGCGATCCCGTCCAACAGGGGGTGATCCCCAAGTTGCGAAATAGGGGATGATTTCATCCTACAAAGGATGATTTTACCCAATTTGGGATGATATCATCCAATGGTGGACGATATCATCATTTTTTTATGAAATTAAGCTTGTTTGAATTGCATTTAATTGATTTTAATAATTGGTTTATTAATGAATTTTATTTTTTTATTGTTTGTTTTGTAGAGGGGATTACTAAAGAGTCAGGAGTGGAAATACAGGGGGCTGAGAGATGACATGGCCACGCTCGACCAGGCGGAGTGAGACCAACTAGCATAGGTCAGACTACAACATGTGGTAGAGATGCCACAAGTATCGATAGACATGGGGCTACTGACAGCCCTAGTAGAGAGATGGTATCCGGGGTCGTCCTACTTTCGGTTATCGATAGGGGAGATGGCTCCCACACTAGAGGACGTATGGAGGATCTTGAGGATCCCCATATAGGGATGGTTTATGATGCCTACGGACAATCAGGGCTAGGCTATGATGTGATTATGTGGAGACCCAAGCTTCACCCTGGAGAAGGGTAGAGTGAACATCTAGTCGCTAAGGCAGATGCTAGGGCATCTAGGTTGACTCGAGTTTTGGCTGAGATAGTAGGTGGCTTGCTATTGTGCCACCAAAGTGGGTGCAGATTACCTTGGCTCCTATCAGATGTGGTCTATGACATGAGAGACCACAGAAATAGGTTTGCATGGGGTAGCTTTGTACTATGCCGCTTGTATAGGATCCTGCATGGGGTCATATACAAGGGAGGTCCGATGTCTGGTTTTGACATCGCTACTACAGGTTTGGTGCTGGGAGCACATCACGATGCGGAGGCCGATAGGGCTCCCACTAATAGGGGTTGATCGAGAGAGGCCCCGGGTTTTCTATTGGTGGCTCCAGAGAGGGTCATAGCGGCGGATAGATCTACCAATGTCACGGAGGTTTCTAGACGACCTCATCCTAGACCAGATCACTTGGAGGCCATGGAGAGAGCATCCAGGGTGGGTAGAGGATGGGTAGGAGCTAGCTCACATCAGGTGAGTCTACTGGCTGAGGATGGAGCGGGGAGAGGTAGAGCTCCACCGCTATGATCGAGTTCTACGATAGTTTGGTCTTCAACAGGGGATCCCTTCTCTCAGGGATTATGAGTACTCCTAGACTATTCGAGATAATACCACACTGAGTGGGGCTTCGGATATGCAGCGATTCTGGAGCCAGGACACGGATGATGCCCCCATCCAGCCAGTGGATGGAGATGACGCTGGGGTTGCTGATGGATATGATGCCTGGTACGTAGGCATCCACCCTCCTCGAATGATGAGGGCATAGGGTCCGGTGCATGTGATTGTGCGATGGATGGGGAGGTGGTGCCAGGATACTATTAAGGCAGCGTGGGGTCACGACAGGAGAGAGCAATGACGGTCTCCATAGGAGAGATGCTAGAGGATGCCACAGGCTCCACAGAGACCACAGCAGACAGGGAGGAGGGAGGAGAGATTCCCTTCTCAATAGGGGGAGAGGCCACCATCACCCGATAAGGGCAAGGGTGTCGAGGTAGGGGAGAGCAATGAGACGATGGCTCTCCGGGCTGAGGTTGCCCACCTTCGGGCTCAGGTGCAGACTCTATAGGATGAGGCTACATGGCTCAGGGCTCGGAGCGGAGGGGCTAGCATGCAGGAGTTGGCATAGTCTATGGCTCAGATCACGTTCTATCGGGGAGCATACTATCAGCTGGTTCTAGAGAGCCAGAGGTTACAGCTGCCAGTTGACATTGCAAGGCCGATCAAGATGGGATCATCGAGGACATCCTCATGATCGACGATGAGGACCCGAGACACAGCACGGACCTCTATGGGACCACCTCCTCCACCTTAGGGCGGGAGAGGAGATGAGGCTAAGAGCTCGAGGGCTTCTCGAGGCTAGCTACTATAGATTGTAGATTGCATATATTATTATTACTTTTTGAGGGGATTGAGTATGCCAGGGTATTGATTGTGGCATACCATTCTAGTTTTGATATGATGTACAGATATTTTTGATATATATATATGGTCTTTTTGATGATATGACTTGTGTATATGTTGTATGGTGCTTTAATGTTTGAATTGTTTGGTTGTTGATTGATGATTCATGGAATTATGTCATTTGGAAATATTATAATTTTATATCATGCTGTAAAATTTAAATGAAATAATCTGATGTAAACAAGTTGGTTGTTTTGGGGTGTGATTTGATGAAAAATAAAAGGGACTTCTAACAATAATTTCAAAGGACATTGTCGTTGTTATAGACCATTTCATGGAGTCGCCGCTCGCTAGGTCGTCAAGCTAATCCCCAGTATAGAAATATTGTTAAAAGTAAAAGAGTGCTTAAGAGACTGTCTTAAGACTTTGTGTTGTGATGGTGAAAAAGGATGATGGTGATGATTTGTTTTCAGATTTTCATAAAAATATTATGCATGAGATATTTAAAAGAAATATGATTTTTGCTAGGCATAAATTCCTAAGTGTGATAAAATTTTTGAATAATTCCCTAGGAATTATACCATCATTGCAAAATTGAATGTTGACATAATGAAATGAAAATAGAAAAATTTGCGTTCTTTTTAAAGCACAATTGTGTAACATAATGATGTAAGCCATAAGTTTTTATGAATTTAAAATGAATGGGAAAATAAAATTAGAACAATGGTTTGCGCTAGGCATAGAATTATAGGTATAGAATTATACCATCATCACGAAATCCAAAGAAGGAAATTGATATTTTAGTTTTATTGCATGATTGATTTTTGATTTTTGAGATAAACATAAAATAATAATATATAAAACATGACTTTATTTACTAGGTTTTTGAAGATGTGAAAGAAAATTTTGGTTTTTGGAAAGAAATATAGTTAATTGTTTTTATGCTGAGCAAATGTTCTTAAATAAGAAGATGAAATGATTCAAAAAGAATTGCAAAGATATTTTAAATTATCTCAAAGACAAAATGTAGATTTATAAGGAACCCTCATGTGCAAATGTGAGTTCATTACTGATCTTGATTTATCATAATGATGCAAAATATCTCAAATACAAATGTGTGTGCAATTGTATTGTTCATTTACCAATTTTGAGCAAGATAATTTGATACAAGTAATTTGAATTAACCAAATGAGTGTTCGTTGACCATGATTTATATGCATGTAACCGTACTAGACTACTATGTAAGTTAGGTCATCAAGAGCTAGCTGATCCATAAGCTGACATAGGTCTATACAAAAGAAGGTCGCTAATGTGACAGACATATCACCACGCTAGGGATTACCCAAGGCCAAGCGGGTTGGGCACAAACCGCTTGTTATGGGGCTTACCTCACAGTTTTCGAATAATTGAGAATTCCGAGGATTCAAGCTCATTCACCCTTCTTTTCTTTTCAAGGGGTAGGGAAAGGGATTTTATTGCTTTTTGCTTTTGCCTTTTCTCTTTCTTTTTTTTTTTTGTATTTTTTCTTGGAACTGAGATAATGCTGAAATATTGTTGCGATGGTACAAAATGATATTTTTCTTTTTCTCATTTTCTTTGACTTTTCTTTTTCTTCCTATGCTAGGGATACTTGCTCGGATTGGTTGTAGAGCAAGGGATTTTTATTCTGGGTAGGGGTGAGCTTGTCCTTTTGTCAATTCTCAAATATTCTAGACCATGTGCATGATAGGATAGCAGGGGAAACTTTTCGCTCAAGAAACCATTTCTACTATGTAGCATCATATCGAATTTGCAATGAAATCATTTTAATGTGAAAAGATATACTTGGTTCAAGTAAATAACAAGATCATTTCTCTATGCTCAAAAATTTATTTAATTCAAATGTGGACTTTGATATAAGAGAGATTAATAATCATACCAAATAAAATCAAGATATTTATTCATGTGAGTGTGAAGGTGCGGGATTCCAAATAAATGCTATTTTTTTTAACAAATAATTTATCCAAAATAACTGAAAATATAACTGCAATACTTCAAGAATTGACAAGTACGAAAATAAAAGATGTTTTTAAAGATTTTTATGATTTTGAAGTTTTTATATTTTGATTTTAATTTATGAATTGAAAGAAACACAATGTGATTTTTTTTTTTTGAAATTTTTATGTGAATAACTAGAATGAAACAACATGCAAAACAACAATATATACAATGATGAAATGACCAAATTTTATGCATAATAGCGTTTGAGATGCATAATGTTCATAGGTTCTTTAAGATCTTTACCATCTAAGGTAGCTAATCGGTATGCTCCTGAGCCAAATTTAGTAGTGATGACATATGGCCCAAGCCAGTTAGGTTCAAATTTACCTTTAAGATCTTTGGTTGCATTAGTATTTTTTGATTTTCTTTTAAGATGAGGTCATCGATCTCAAAGGATCGATGATGAAATTTCTTGAGGTATGCTCATTTAAGCTTGTTTTGGTAGGCACGAAGATGCTCCAAAGCATTGATGCACTTCTCATCTAGGAGTTCCAGCTGACTAAGTCTGCCAACACGATATTCATCTCCTACTTCAGTATCTTGAAGTAGTAGAGCCAAGGAAGGAACTTCTAATTCAAAAGGAAAAATAGCTTCAGTGCCATAAACCAAAACAAAAGGTGAAGTGCCCGTGGGAGTACGAACACTAGTTCGATAAGCCCACAAAGCAGGGTATAATTGGATGTGCCAATCTCAGCCAGATTTATTGACCAGTCTTTTGAGGATTTTGATTAATGTTTTATTAGATGCTTCTACTTGGCCATTACCCTGAGGATAATAGGGAGTGGACCAATGATGTTGAATTTTATATTTTTGACATAATTTCTTGACATCTTTATTTTTGAAACAAGTTCCATTATCCGAGATGAGATTTGCAAGAATTCTGAACCTACAAATAATTTGATTAAAAATAAATTTGGAAACTTGGGTTCCAGTGCAAGAAGCTAAGGGCATAGCTTCAACCCACTTCATGAAATACTCAGTAGCAGTTATGATAAATTTGTGTCCATCAAATGACACAGGGTTGATTTTTCCAATGATGTCTAAGCCCCATTTTGAAAAGGGCCAAGGAGATGAAATAGCTTGCAGCTCTTGTGCAGGTGCATGGACAAGGTCAGCATGTTTTTGGCACTTGTTGCAATGGCGCACATAATCATGTGCATCATTCTCCATGGTAGGCCAAAAATATCCTATCCTAAGGAGCTTCTTGGCAATGGCACTACCACTAAAATGTCCCCCACAAGATCCATCATGGGCTTCACTCAAAGCTGATCTAGATTCTTCTAGATTCAAACATCTCAATAGGATTCCTTCAAAAGATCTCCTATACAAGGTATTACCAATAATTACGAAGCGACTTGCTCGTCTACATAATAACTAGTGCTTGTTGCTATTACAACCTTCGAGGAAGGTCCCATTTTGAAGAAAATTAAATATATCAGTGTACCAAGGTTCAGGAGTAGTTTCGTTGATTAGAAACACATCCAAAGTTTCTAAGCATGATTTATTTGAAGCGGGTTCCTAGAGTCGATGAATAATGATGGTAGCATATTCGTCATCTAACTCCAAGGGCAAAAGAGATGCAACTACAGCCATAGCGTCAGCACACTATTGCTAGTTCGAGGAATAGCTTCCAAGGTAACTTGATCAAATAGGGATAATAATTGTAGGACATATGCTTTATATGGGCATAATTTATCATCTCTGGTCTGATAAACATCATTGATTTGATTTATGACAAGTTGAGAATCATCGAAAACTAATAAATTTTTAATTTTCAGTGCCAAGGCAGCCCGTAATCCAAGGATTAGAGCCTCATATTCAGTAGTGTTATTAGTGCAAGCAAACGTTAATTTGAAGGACAGAGGTATAAGATGTTTCTATGGAGATATTAAAATAATACCTGCACCAGCCCCACTCATGCATCGGGCTCCGTAAAAGTATAAGGACCATTGCTCTGGATGGTCTGCCTCTAATTTAAGGCATTCATCAGGAAACTCAATGATGAGGGGATGGGTAGACTCTAAGGGTGTAGTAGCTAATTGATCTGCTATGATTTGACCCTTAACAGACTTCTATCCTATAAATGTGAGTTCAAAATTGCTTAGCGCAAGAACCCACTTTGTTGTGCGACCAGATAAGTATGGTCGACTCATGAGATACCGCAAAGGATCGAATTTAGCAATAACATACGTTTTTTGACTGAGCATATAATGGCATAATTTCTATGTAGAAAATATGACTGCTAGACATAACTTCTCTAATGTTGTATAGCGAGTTTCATAACTGATTAAGGTTCGGCTAATGTAATAATTAGCACGTTCTTTCTTCTCATCATCAAGTTGAGCTAACATAGCTCCTAAGGCAAGATCTAAAGCAAAAATATACAAGATAAATGGGTGATCAGATCTAGGTGGTGAAAGCACAGGTGGGTTAAGGAGATATTGTTTGAGGAGTTCAAATGCTTCCTGACATTCATCATCCCAATGAAAAGAGACATCTTTCTTAAGAAGCTTAAGAAAGGGTCCTAGTTTTGTCCGCCAACTTATCGATGAAGCGACGAATAGCTTGAAGCTTACCTTGTAGACTTCGTAATTCAGATATATTTGTGGGTGCGGGCATATCAGTGATAGCCGCGATCTTGAGAGGGTCAATTTTGATGCCACGTAAAGAAACTATAACCCCCAATAATTTATCAGACTTAACTTCGAATATACATTTAGCTAGATTCAGTCGGATAAGATATTCCCTTAACCGATCAAAGACTTTTCTCAAGTCATCTAAATGATCATCTTCTTTGATGGAATGAGCTATAATATCATCTACATAATCATGTAGAATATCATGCATCATATCATGAAAGATATAAGTCATGGCTCATTGATAAGTTGCACCCGCATTCTTCAAACCGAATGGCATCACTTTCCAACAAAAGGTCCCCCAAGGGGTAATAAAGGTTGTTTTAGCCTGATCTTCAGGAGCTATCTCGATCTGATTATAACCAAAAAATCCATCCATTAAGGATATCATTCCACTCCCAGTAGTAAAATCAATGATCTGATCCATGTTGGGAAGAGGAAAATCATCCTTAGGGCATGCAACATTGATATCTCTAAAGTCTGTGCAAACCCTAACTTTGGTAGCTTCTTTCTTAGTTACTTGAACTACATTTGAGATCCATTCAGCATAATCAATGGCTTGTATAAAAATAACCTTCAGGAGTTTTTCTAATTCCCCTTTGACTAGTAAGGCCACTTTAGGATACATTTTTCTAAGTTTTTGTTTAATAGGTTTAGCATCCGGATGGACTACTAGGTGATGCATAACTACGGAAGGGTCTAATCTTGGCATATCTTCATATGTCCAAGCAAAAACATCTTCATATTGTTTAAGAAATGCAATGTATTTATCTTGTTTTTCTTGACTCAATTCTGATCCAATGTTGATTATGTGAGGGTTATCGTTGGTTCCAATGTTAATTTTTATGACATTTTCTACTTCCATGTGTAGATCTCTCTCAAAATTAGGTGGGGTGGGTGAAACACCCAATTCTTGTAATTCTTCCAAGGTTAGCTTGGATAATTCCTCTTGAGGAGTCGTGGCCTCAAGTTGGGCTATACTAGGTATAGAGCCATCGAAATAAAATCCGTTATGTAATAATTCCTCAACGGAGACATCATGGAAGATATCTCCCTCCAACTCATCATCGGATTCAGTGATCATCTGAGGGTAAGCTATGGATAGCATATTACATGTAAATGGATTATTCATTAAATGCAAGGCATCATGTTTATCCAAATAATCTTGGTAACATATGAGATGGTCATCATCCTCAAATGGGAAGGGTTGACCTTTACTAGGAAATAGGCCCACACCACATCGGGCGGGCCATGGTTCTACCTCAAAAGGTTCTTTCATACCATTTTGGAAAGGTCCCAAACCTTTCCCTTTATATCCCAATTTAAGCATTATAGACTTAGCTTTAATATACTCATTAGTAAAATAACATCGAGCATATCCATCATAATGTGTCTGGATGTTTCTAGGTATTTTTCCCCAGTCATATCCCTTATAAATAAAAGCGCAACTCCCAACTTGGTAAATACATTCCATAGGCTATGGGAGGCCCAAGGTATGAGGAGAGGGTGGCAAATTATTTAAGATAAGGGAATCTTGCATAGCAACGTTTATTTTTTTTGATATAAGAATTTTAGATAAATCGGGTAAGAGCTCATCAGTAAGAGCGTAAGAGGTAGAAGGAACATTTCCTACATCATGGGATGCGGAAAGTATGTCTTTAGTGGATGTAGATGGTGTAGAAATGTCAATGGATGATTCTATAGGTATGGAAGTTATAGGAGTAAAACAAGAAGCATTGGTTGTGGGTTTAAGATCTTTTGGAAGTCCTAATGTGGTTTGTTCGAAAGATGGTTGAACTATATGTAGAGGTGGAGTTGATGGAGAAAAAGTAGATGATGTTATGGGTGTGTGTTTCACATGTTTAGATGGGTGATTAGAATTAGGATGTGTGGATGATAAAGTAGGGAAAAATTGAACTCCAACAGGTTCTGCCAAAGCACACATATCAAAGGGTCTAGGATCACCATGAATGGTAACCAACCGATTTTTAAATTCGAATTTAACACACTGATGTAAAGTTGAGGGAACAACTCACATCGCGTTGATCCAAGGGTGACCCAAGAGTATATTGTATGATGCAGGGCAATGTACAATAAACACGGTCATGTCTAAGGTTCTTGGACCAACTTGCAATGGGATAGTAATAACTCCACATGTTTCTTGTGTTTTGTCATTGAAGGCTTTTATGATCATATCAGTTCTTTTCATTTCGTCACTTCTAAACCCAAATATTTGGTAGAAGTCAAAAGTGCAAATGTTTAAAGATGAACCATTATCAATCAAGACTCGTTTAACTGCTACATCTCCAATTAAGGAGTATATATAGGGGTTATCCTTATGAAACTATGTTGTGGTAGTATCTCATCCGTCCTGCTTTGGGGGATTTTTGTAGACACCAAAACAACACCAATCCGATTATGTGACAACAAAAACTGATCGTATTGACACACATAGCCCCTAGGGTAGCCCCCAGAGGTTAAACAATGGTTCTAACCACTCACACAAGTAGTTTTAGAAGTCAAAAATTAGTTTGGCACCTTTTTTAGACACTTTATCCCTTATTCGTCCCACCCGGGGACGAGTGCAAATTTCGCACTCGTCCTACCCTGGGGAACGAGTATGGATTTGTAACTCGCTTTCACCCAGGGACGATTTTCAATTAGCACTCGCTCCGGGGTGGGACGAATGCCAGGTTTGACCAGCAAAAAGTCAGACCTCGATGCATGACAACTCAGAACTACCACTTAGCTTTTCCTGCATGGCATAGGAGTGCGAGTGAGTTCTTTTGACAACTCATATCTGCCAATTGACATTCCCTTCACTGCATGGGAATGAGAGTGAGCTTTTTAAGACAACTCAGATTTGCCACTTAGTTATCCCTTCATTGCATGGGAGTGAAAGTGAGCTTTTCTAAAACATACAAAGACATGCACAGAGGCAGTTAAGAATCCCTTGATCAAGAAGAAGTCTTCTCTTCACACAAAAAGCATTCATGCAAAGAAACACTTTTGCATGTTAATTCAAAGAGACCCCTTGGGTCTATAAAATGGTGAGTTTCCTCACCCAAAAGAGATATCGAGCAGGAGCATTCTGAGCAACGAAGTGCTGCTAATTCACTTACTTGCGATTTGTGCCCAAATGCCATTCTTTTGACCATAATATTCTACCAATTTGCCGACAACACATCACATCAGGTTTCGGACCCATCTCAAGCGGATTGGTGTCGAAGCAAAGTTTCATCCGCGGGTGGTTTGCCTTCGGGCACCTCCCCGCTTTATTTCTTTTATAGTATTTTAGCTAGTTTCATGTTTATGCTTTTGTCAAGTTTTCATTTCATTTAGATTCATTTCAGCTATAGTTAGATTTATCTTTTATTTTTCATACATAGGTGCTACTGATTCTTTGTTTGTTTCTTTGAATGTAGGTTTCAGGTCTATTGGAGGAGCAACGAGGAATCGACCTAAGTCAATGCAAGCGACGACAAAGTTTTGGTTTGCCCATTTTATATGTGGGCACGCGGAAGAAGGAATTCAGAGACAAGTTGTAGAGAACAATATCTAACGCTCCTATCCCCTAAAAAGGAAGGAGATGTATTGTAACACGAATTTGAAAAGAATATCAATAAAAAAGGGCCGAATTTCATATTGTTCTAATATCTTGTGTTCATGTTCATTTGTGTTCCTTCCTTTTCAATACGATTTCGTTTAGTATTTCCTTTTTGTTTTCGAAATCTCGTGCTTTCAATGGCGATCACGGTGGGACCACTGTCCTCTATTTTTTTTAGGTTAAATTACTGATCTAAAATTGCTTGTTTTTATAGGTACCTATTTTTCAACATCGGATCGTTATTTGTCTCTGCACGTGACGATTACAAAATTTTACTCGTCTCACCTCGGGATGAATAATCTATTCGTTCCACCCTGGGACGATTACGGTCTATTATTTACTCCACCCAGGGACGAATATAATTTTGTGCAATTTTTAGAGCAAATCAGAGACATCCTGTTAGGCAGAGAAGAGGTAGGGGTTTTTTTAGCTTCTGTCAAATTTTTGTTTTTTTGTTTTTTGGTTTTCAGTTTGTATGGCTTAGGGAAAGATTTCTTTTTCGTTTTCCTATTTCAATTTTTGCACAATTAAAACGAACCCCACACATCACGTGGTATTTTAAACCAAGGCGTTGGTCGTAAAACCCCAACCCTTGAGCAAGACCAAAGGTGGATTCCATTATCACTTTGGCTTGAGATATTGCATCCATTATCTCGATCATGACTATTGCTAGACGTAAATCCTGACGAAATCTGACCGAGTGTAGCTTGAGGTGATTCCCAGCACGCGAGGATAAGTCTTCTATGGTAGGTGTCATAAACAAAGTGATTCCCCTTTCGTACCACCTATGTTCCATGTATCATCTGCTCTCACGTACCTATAGTCTCCCTCACATAAGGGCGGGTATATAGAGAGGTTGGTATATCGGTCCGGCAATGGTATATTGAAGGGGCGACCATTTTGGGAGTCATAAGAGCCTTCATAATTGCATTTAAACGTTTCACAAAAATCTTCAAAAAAAAAAACAAACAACAAAAACACACTAAACCAGATTTAGGGCACACTATTAATCTTTAAAAGAGATAATCATTGCTTGTGTGTGTATGCTATTTTCTGTTTAGACAAAAAAAATCAAAAATCAAAAAAATCATAAACAAAGATAAAAATCTACGCATTTTGTCACTCGCTCCAAAAGCTCCAAGGATTCCCGCAATCGCTTGGTCACCCCAAAATGCCCCAAAGGTGTCCATGAACCCTTTGGTCAACCCAAAAGCACCCCGAAGGTGCCCATAAGTGATGCAGGACCATCCAACAAAATATGGGAAATCTTATATTTTTCCCTAAATTTTAGTGCATCTTGTTGGGGCCATAACTTCTCAACCGTAGCTCCGATTGACATGAAATTTTATAGGGACCCAGAAAACCAGTTTTCGGGGCCAAATTCCATAATCTAGGGCCTCAAAATTAGGTTTTAAAATTGCTCACCTAATTTTTTGCACTTTTTGAGCTGTTCGAAGGCTAATATCTCCTAATGTATTTAGAGTTAGGACTTGAAACTTTATTTATGGCTTATCTACTATAAGGGGGATGCGCACACCAATTTTGGGCCCCATTTGACTCATTTTCAATTTTTAGGGTTTTTAGAGAGACATCGTCATGGTGCTCACCCACAGTCAAGCCCAATCACGGGCGGATGCTGCGGAGAATGTCCAAAGAAGCACGAGTCGCCTCCATTATAGTCCCCAAGATTTGGTCATACCACCTTGGTGACCTAACACACAAGGTAGTCCCCTCCACACTTTAACGAAAAGGGACTATAGGGGCACCTCTTCTAGGGGCACTCCTATTCAGCATAGCACCCAACACACACCCTTCCATGAGGGGTACATCCATAGGAGAGCTCCCTTAGATGCTCACTATGAGTGGTCACCACATGATGAAGCACTAGGTCAACATAGGGTTCGACGAGAGGAACCACATGATTACACTATCCCTCCTTCACCCCCTCTAGTTGTCAAGACTACAAGGACAAATCTAGAGCACAAGGCTCCTCAGGCGGGGCGAGCCAACTCTGCCCATTCCTCTTTCACTTACGAAAGGGAGCACGAGGAAAACCCTTACCTTCCTCAAGAACAATATACATCGTAGGAGCAATACGCCTCCATAATTGCTAGCTTTCAGGATCACCTATTGAGGCCAAAGCCTCGGAGGGAGTGCCGCTACCCCCAATAAAGGGAGGTGGCCTATAGAGATCTCGGATCACCATGACCGGGATAGATATCTAGGAGAGGCATCTAGACCTTCTAGACATGAGATGATAGGACCAACTATCTTAGAATCTTCCAAGCATATTGCACGTCGGATGCAACTCACACTACTTGAGCTAGAACAACAATAGTTAGAGCAACAATATCTTTTAAATCAAGAGTGCCTTCAATGCCAGGAGGATGAGTTGTTACAACACACTATGCAGGTGAAGACTCCAACCCCTCACACGCATAAGATAGAACATTATGAGAGACACAACTGGGTGCAAGATAGGTCTCTATGACCTTATCAAACGTTGCCTTCGATGCCTCCTAGACTTGAGTGGGAGGCCAATCCTAAGACCAATGATGGGTGCCTTCTTTAGGCACCCACCCAGGTTCATGGGCCACCCCCAAAAATTCTTCAAGAAGCCTCTGAGGAACCTGAGCGAGAAGAAGAGCGGACTAAAACGAAATACCAAGGCATGGGGGGTGCTATCCTGTCACCCCTCCATAGGCCCCAAGTTCCCCACAACCTGCAACGGGAACAAATCAAAGAGGAGGAGCTCAAATCCCTCGATACAAGCAATGCACTGCCCAAGCACTTAGAGTCGGTAGAGACCAAGATTTTGGGGCCCCAAAAGCCCAACTCACGTGAAAATCCTCTCAAAGAGGATCAACCCTCGGTTGTAGAGCTACCTGATGATGAGGTCTTCCATATCTCAAAATCACCAGATTTTGATGAGCCTGACTCTCTCACCAAAGATGAGTCAGCATATGCAATAGCGCCATGGGACTCGTTCGAGTCTAAAAGCATTACTTCATAGGCGGTCTCCATGGATGAGCATCACAAAATTCTCCTAACATTACTCCCTTTGGAGGCTCCCATCGAGCCCGTGCCATTGCAAGAAAATCAGGTCCCCCCACAAAGCGCGAAACAACCCCATGAGGACCACATCAATCTGCTCAAACAAGAAGATCCTAGCATGTCATAGACAGCTATTGAGGCCAACGAGGGCCTTTGGATCATCGATAATGATTACGAAGATGAAACTGAGATGGCATATCTCAATCATGCACGACGACACAATCAACCCTGTCACCCATGACAAACTAATGGCACAACTAGGCATAAGACTAGGGCATGAGTGGCACATAGACCCAACCCACTGGCATCAAATGTTGATTCCACTCCTTTGGGAAGATCATGAGCAACTTCCACCCAGAGATATCATAGCACCATCGATGCCGAAGGCGGACCTTGCCCTCCTATCCGTTCATAAGGCCGATCCATTAGTGCCAATTCCTATAGAGATTTGGTGCATCAAGATCATCAATGGGGTACCTCTATTCCCCGAAGAGCCAGTGGGTTACACCAAAAAGCTCCAAAGGTGTCCATAAACCCTTTGGTCAAACCAAATGCTCCAAAGATGTCCATAAACCCTTTGGTCAAACCTAAAAAGCTCCAAGGATTATCGCAATCCCTTTGGTCAAACCAAAAGCTCCAAGGATTATCGCAATCGGATTATCGCAATCTCTTGGTCAACCCAAAAGCTCCAAGGATTATCGCAATCTCTTGGTCAACCCAAAAAGCTCCAAGGATTCTCGCAATCTCTTGGTCAACCCCAAATGCTCCAAAGGTATCTATAAACCCTTTGGTCAAGCCAAAAGCTCCAAGGATTACCGCAATCGCTTGGTCATCCCAAAAAGCTCCAAGGATTATCATGATCTCTTGGTCAACCCCAAAAGCTCCAAGGATTATCGCAATCGCTTGGTCATCCCAAAAAGTTCCAAGGATTATCGTAATCGCTTGGTCAACCCAAAAGCTCCAAGGATTATCACCATCACTTGGTCATCCCAAAAAGCCCCAAGGATTATCACAATCACTTGGTCAACCTAAAAGCTCCAGGGATTTTCATAATCGCTTGGTCAAACCCTAAATGCCCCAAAGGTATCTATAAACCCTTTGGTCAAGACAAAAGCTCCAAGGATTACCACAATCGCTTGGTCAACCCAAAATGCCCCAAGAGTTACCATAAACCCTTTGGTCAACATAAGTATTCAAAAATCAACAAAAACAACACAAAAATCCCAAAGGATCACAAAAACATTTGCATTTCAATTCCATGCATTCTCATAACACATCAAAATTACAAAAACAATTGCATTTCAATTCCATGCATATTCAAAAAAAAAAAAAAACAACACAAAAATAAAAATCACAAAAACAATTGCATCTCAATTACATGCATTCTCAAAAAAAAAAAAAAAATCAAAAATTACAAAAACATTTGCATTTTCCATATTCTCACACATGCATTTTCATAAAAATCAAAATACAAAAATATAGGTTGCATTAAGCATTGCATCCATACATTGCATACTTTGCTAGGTCATACAAGTCAACAACACCATAGACAGTCATTACTTGGCAATTCCATCCTTTTCCACCTCAGATCCATTTTCATAAATGCCTACATCCGCCATATCTACCCTTTTTTTTTAGCATCGTCAGTTGTCTCCTAATGTATATAGGGTTTTCGTCATTCAGCTGTCTTTAAATTTCTAGCCAAAAACTGTACAAAGTTAAACAGATTTTACAAAGGTAGAGTCATACTTGAAATACGCTTTGTTATGTAACATCCCATCACAAGCTAAAACACATAAAAACAAATTCCCAAGTTGTGTGAACGAAAGATGAAACCTGCAAAGTAATCCAGGTCCCCATAAGTGAAATGGTTATCTTGCTCATCCCCCTGTGCGAATGACCCCAAGAATGCTGAGAGTTGGCAAAAGGACAAGCATCCTCCCTACCCAATTCCCCAAGAATCCCAAGAGTTGCAAAACATCAAAAATTTGCAAAATGTCAAAACACTAAAAATTTGACATCCTACAGTGCACACATCAAAAGGCACAAACAATAGTGATTCTCGTCACTCCATATTCAAATCCCTTGCTCACAAAAAAAAAAAAAATCAAATCATAATATCACAAAAATAAACAGTGCTTATTATCACTATAAAGAGCAAGTATCCCAACCCAATTGAAGAAAAGAAGGGAGTCGAACTTGAATCCCTGGAACTCTCAGCATTTCGACAGGTCATGAGGCAAGCTTCAGTATCGATTTGGTTGATAGCCTATCGGTCACTGGTGGTAAACCTCCCACATGATGATATATCTGTCACATTAACTTGTGTATAGATCAATGTTTGCATGTGGATGAGCTAGCTTATGGTATCCTAGATAGCATCACAGATTAATCTAACCAAACACAATCAAGGAGTTAGTGGAGCTAATTAGGTGATCCTCAGTACAGGTTCGGTTGAAAGCCCATCTGGCACTGGCGGTATCCTGATGAATAACACATAAATGAACTCAATTGCACACACAAGGATGTGAAATAACTTGGTTAAATTCAAGTCGGATTTATACCTTGTTCAAAAGTCTTGTGAGATAAATGTACAGTCTTGGCTAGTTAGTTAAAATATCTGAATCTCAGAAAAGCTTAACTACATTTTAAAAACAACTGTCACATTTTATTCCGTACATCACCATCAAAATATATGCAAAATACAAAAACACACAGTTATCACATGCCAAGTCATTCCACAAAGTCATCCCATTAGTATAGCAAGTCAGTCAAATCTTGTACAGTCTATGGTGCATCGACACATCATCAACAACTCATTTCATTCATTCCATATGACTACATCATACAAATTAGAAACATCACATTCATAATCACCTCTGCATACATCAAACACATACATAAAAAACATGCCACAAAAAAAAAAAAAAAAAAACAAACACAACAAAACAACCAAAATATAAAAATGACAAATGCCAACAAACCCACTAAAAATTGCCGGACAAAAGTGCTCTTGCACTTAACCTCTTGGCATAAGAAAATTGATGTCGGGGTCTACCTTGTCGTTATCCTACTCCCCAAGAAGGCTACCATAGCCGGACCGCTCCACGGGAAGATGGATTTTCGCCCATGTTACCCCCAAATGGCATCCCAAAATGGGTTCACACCCACCAAAAATAGGTCCACAAAAATCAAGAAATTGCTCGTGCATTCAACGGACAACATCTGAAGGCACCCTCACTTAAGTCATCTTGGGTCAAGTGACTCATCTCTTTTCTCATGTCATTAATTCCCTCATCGATTCGTCGCTTGAGGGGGTAGTCACACTTAAGTCACCAATCAACAACAACACACCCAATCACGGCAATAGCATGCATTCAAAGAATCATTGATAAAGACAATCACGCTCCTACTTGGGGTAGCAAACAAGCAATTATCACAAACTTATTAAACACTTGGCATTCTCGAAGCATGAACACAAGGTTCCCCCATGGATAAAAGGTTGCGCCCTTTGCCTATTCATGACTGATCAATGTCCAAGCTCAAGTCACACCTCACCAAAATAGGTTAATACTTGAAATCAAGTTCCTTAGCTCGTTAGAAGCAAGGATTCAAGAATGCATGCCCTTTCCATACTTGGGGCATCAAGAGTTGGTTAGGTTACTGAAGAAACCCTAATAATTAGTGCTTTGGTTATCTATTTTTGCTCGGCACTGTGCCTTGCACAGCGCTTCCCAAAAAGGGGCATCTATAGACACCAAAACAGCACCAATCCGATTATGTGACAACAAGCACCGATCGCATTAACACAAATAGCCCCTAGGGCAGCCCCAGAGGTTAAAATAGTGGTTCTAACCACTCACACAGCAGTTTTAGAATATCAGAAATCAGTTTGGCACCTTTTAGACACTTTATTTCTTATTCGTCCCACCCAGGGACGAGTGCAAATTCGTACTCGTCCTTCCCAAGGGGGAATGAATATGGATTTGTACTCATTTGTCTCGCTCCTAGGTGGAACGATTTAATTAGTCATGCTCGCTTCTGGGTGGGACGAACACCAGGTTTGACTCAAAAAAGTCAGACCTCGGCGCATGACAACTCAGAACTGCCACTTAGCTTTTCTTGCATGGCATAGGAGTGCGAGTGAGTTCTTTTGACAACTCATATCTGCCAATTGACTCTCCCTTCACTACATGGGAATGAGAGTGAGCTTTTTAAGACAACTCAGATTTGCCACTTAGCTATCCCTTCATTGCATGGGAGTGCAAGTGAGCTTTTCTAAAACATACAAAGACATGCACGAGAGGCGGTTAAGAATCCCTTGATCAAGAAGAAGTCTTCTCTTCACACAAAAAGCAATCATGCAAAGAAACACTTTTGCATGTTAATTCAAAGAGACCTCTTGGGTCTATAAAATGGTGAGTTTCCTCACCCAAAAGATAAATGGGTTCACACCCACCAAAAATAGGTCAGAATGTTTGGAAACTGCTTTCGCATTAAATGGAAAACATCTGAAGGCACCCTCACTTAAGTCATCTTGGGTCAAGCGACTCGTCGCTTTTCTCATGGCAGTCATTCCTTCATCGATTCGTCACTTGAGGGGGTAGTCACACTTAAGTCACCAATCAACAACAACACACCCAATCAAGGCAATTGCATGCATTCAAAGAATCATTGACAAAGACAATCACGCTCTTGCTTGGGGCAGCAAACAAGCAATAATCACAAAATTGATCAAACACTTGGCATTCTTGAAGCATGAACACAAGGTTCCCCCATGGATAAAAGGTTGCACCCTTTGCCTATTCATGACTGATCAATGTCCAAGCTCAAGTCACACCTCACCAAAACAGGTTAATACTTGAAATCAAATTCCTTAGCTCGTCAGAAGCAAGGATTCAAGAATGCATGCCCTTTCCATACTTGGGGCATCAAGAGTTGGTTAGGTTACTGAGAAACCCTAATCAATAGTGCTTTGGTTATCTATTTTTTCTCGACGCTGCACCTTGCACAATGCTTCCCAAAAAGGGGCATCTGTAGACACCAAAATAGCACCAATCCGATTATGTGACTACAAAAATTGATCACATTAACACACACAGCCCCCCAGGGTAGCCCCCAGAGGTTAAACAGTGGTTCTAACTACTTACACAGTAGTTTTGCAAGTCAGAAATCAATTTGGCACCTTTTAGACACTTTATTTCTTATTCGTCCCGCCCAGGGACGAGTGCAAATTTGTACTCATCCTACCCAGGGACAAGTATGGATTTATACTCGTTTCACCCAGGGATGATTATTAGCGCTCGCTCCAGGGTGGGACAAACACCAGGTTTGACCAGCAAAAAGTCAGACCTCAGCGCATGACAACTCAGAACTACCACTTAGATTTTCTTGCATGGCATAGGAGTGCGAGTGAGTTCTTTTGACAACTCATATCTGCTAATTGACTCTCCCTTCACTACATGGGAATAAGAGTAAGCTTTTTAAGACAACTCAGATTTGTCACTTAGCTATCCCTTCATTGCATAGGAGTGCAAGTGAGCTTTTCTGAAACACACAAAGACATGCACAGAGGCAGTTAAGAAGCCCTTGATCAAGAAGAAGTCTTCTCTTCACACAAAAAGAAATCATGCAAAGAAACACTTTTGCATGTTAATTCAAAGATACCTCTTAGGTCTATAAAATGGTGAGTTTCCTCACCCAAAAGAGATACCGAGTAGGAGAATTTTGAGCAACGAAGTGCTGTTAATTCACCTACTTGCGATTTGTGCCCAAACCCCAATCTTTTGACCACAATATTCTATCAATTTGACGACAACACATCACATCAGGTTTCGGACCCATCTCAAGAGGATTGGTGTCGAAGCAAGGTTTTATCCACGGGTTGTTTGCCTTCGGGCACCTCCCCACTTTACTTCATTTATAGTATTTTAGCTAGTTTCATGTTTATGCATTTATCAAGTTTTTAGTGCATTTAGATTCATTTCAGCTATAGTTAGATTTATCTTTTATTTTTCATACACAGGTGCTACTGATTCTTTGTTTGTTTCTTTGAACACAGATTTCAGGTCTATTGAAGGAGCAGAAAGGAATCGACCTTTGTCAATGCAAGCGGCGACAACATTTTGGTTCGCCCATTTTATATGGGGGCATGCGAAAGAAGGAATTCAGAGACAAGTTGTAGAGAACAATATCTAACGCTCCTATCCCCTAAAAAGGAAGGAGACGTATTGTAACACGAATTGAAAAGAATATCAATAAAAAAAGGGCTACATTTCATATTGTTCTTATATCTTGTGTTCATTCATTTGTGTTCCTTCATTTTAATATTATTTCGTTTAGTCTTTCCTTTTTGTTTCCGAAATTCCGAAAACAAAAAGGAAAGACTAAACGAAATCGTATTAAAAGGAAGGAACACAAATGAATGAACACAAGATATAAGAAAAATATGAAATGTAGCCCTTTTTTTATTGATATTCTTTTCAATTCGTGTTACAATACGTCTCCTTCCTTTTTAGGGGATAGGAGCGTTAGATATTGTTCTCTACAACTTGTCTCTGAATTCCTTCTTCTGCGTGCCCACATATAAAATGGGCGAACCAAAACATTGAATCGCAAGTAAGTGAATTAACAGCACTTCGTTGCTCAGAATGCTCCTGCTCGGTATCTCTTTTGGGTGAGGAAACTCACCATTTTATAGACCCAAGAGGTCTCTTTGAATTAACATGCAAAAGTGTTTCTTTGCATGATTGCTTTTTGTGTGAAGAGAAGACTTCTTCTTGATCAAGGGATTCTTAACTGCCTCTGTGCATGTCTTTGTGTTTTTCAGAAAAGCTCACTTGCACTTCCATGCAATGAAGGGATAGCTACGTGACAAATCTGAGTTGTCTTAAAAAGCTTACTCTTATTCCCATGCAGTGAAGGGAGAGTCAATTAGCAGATATGAGTTGTCAAAAGAACTCACTCGCACTCCTATGCCATGCAAGAAAAGCTAAGTGGTAGTTCTGAGTTGTCATGCGCTGAGGTCTGACTTTTTGTTGGTCAAACCTGGCATTCGTCCCACCCCGGAGCGAGCGCTAATAATCATCCCTGGGTGAAACGAGTATAAATCCATACTCGTCCCTGGGTAGGACGAGTACAAATTTGCACTCGTCCCTGGGTGGGACGAATAAGAAATAAAGTGTCTAAAAGGTGCCAAATTGATTTATGACTTGCAAAACTACTGTGTAAGTGGTTAGAACCACTATTTAACCTTTGGGGGCTACCCTGGGGGGCTGTGTGTGTTAATGTGATCAATTTTTGTAGTCACATAATCATATTGGTGTTGTTTTGGTGTCTACAGATGCCCCTTTTTGGGAAGCATTGTGCAAGGCGCAGCGCCAAGCAAAAATAGATAACCAAAGCACTATTGATTAGGGTTTCTCAGTAACCTAACCAACTCTTGATGCCCCAAGTATGGAAAGGGCATGCATTCTTGAATCCTTGCTTCTAACGAGCTAAGGAATTTGATTTCAAGTATTAACCTATTTTGGTGAGGTGTGACTTGAGCTTGGACATTGATCATTCATGAATAGGCAAAGGGTGCAACCTTTTATCCATGGGGGAACCTTGTGTTCATGCTTCGGGAATGCCAAGTGTTTGATCAATTTTGTGATTATTGCTTGTTTGCTGCCCCAAGCAAGAGCGTGATTGTCTTTGTCAATGATTCTTTGAATGCATGCCATTGCCTTGATTGGGTGTGTTGTTGTTGATTGGTGACTTAAGTGTGACTACCCCCTCAGCTGACGAATCGATGAAGGAATGACTGCCATGAGAAAAGCGACGAGTCGCTTGACCCAAGATGACTTAAGTGAGGGTGCCTTCAGATATTTTCCATTTAATGCGAAAGTAGTTTCCAAACATTCTGACCTATTTTTGGTTGGTGTGAACCCATTTATCTTTTGGGTGAGGAAACTCACCATTTTATAGACCCAAGAGGTCTCTTTGAATTAACATGCAAAAGTGTTTCTTTGCATGATTGCTTTTTGTGTGAAGAGAAGACTTCTTCTTGATCAAGGGCTTCTTAACTGCCTCTGTGCATGTCTTTGTGTGTTTCATAAAAGCTCACTTGCACTCCCATGCAATGAAGGGATAGCTAAGTGACAAATTTGAGTTGTCTTAAAAAGGTTACTCTTATTCCCATGCAGTGAAGGGAGAGTCAATTAGCAGATATGAGTTGTCAAAAGAACTCACTCGCACTCCTATGCCATGCAAGAAAAGCTAAGTGGTAGTTCTAAGTTGTCATGCGCTGAGGTCTGACTTTTTGTTGGTCAAACTTGGAATTCGTCCCACCTCGGAGTGAGTGCTAATAATCGTCCCTGGGTGAAACGAGTACAAATCCATACTCGTCCTTGGGTAGGACAAGTACAAATTCACACTCATCCCTGGGTGGGACGAATAAGAAATAAAGTGTCTAAAAGGTGCCAAACTGATTTTTGACTTGTAAAACTACTGTGTAAGTGGTTAGAACCACTGTTTAACCTCTGGGGGCTACCCTAGGGGCTGTGTGTGTTAATGTGATCAGTGTTTGTAGTCACATAATCATATTGGTGTTGTTTTGGTGTCTACAATTTCCATGTCACTTTCAGTCTCATATTCTTCATCACTAAGATCAGGTGTCTGAATGTTATATAGAGGCCTGGTCGTAACCATGGATAAATTTGTGTCAAATATTTCCAAATCATGAGTAAGTAAATGTCCACTAATAGTCCCTACATATCGGGTAGGAGGGGAACATTATGATGTTCAATTTGATTAGCCACTTCTTTGCCATGCTTTAGTAAAGGATGTTGAAATATGTCCAATGATTGATTGGCATTCTGATTTTGATTTTGGGGGATGTTATTTTGAGCATTATTAGGAGGATTTTTTTTAGGTTGAAAGGCTTGCACCTCCATATTATTGTTATCAATTAAGTCTTGTATTTTATGTTTTAATATTTTACAAGAATTGGTAGCGTGTCCAGGTCCTCTATGGAAATCACAGTGTAAATCAGCTCTGTATCCGGGTATAGTTGGATTAGGTTCTCGGATATTTGGTAATTGGATCAAACCTCATGCTAGTAATTGCAGGAGAATGGTTGATAGAGGTTGATTTAACCTAGTAAATTCTTGAGGTGGTTTATCAGGGGGTTTCAATATGAACTTCTCCGTTGTTTTTGTATTATTAACATTGGTGACGTTTCTGCTATCAGTGACTCCATCATCCACAACTTGTTTATTCTTATATTTATTTTTGGATGTTTTCTCATCATATTTCTTTTTAAGCTGACCTCTCATAATGAGAGCATCTTCCACTCTTCGGGCTAAGTCTATAGCTTGATCGAAGGTGGTCAAGGTAGCAGTTGATAACTCATAGGATAGTTGTTCTTGTAAATTATTGATAAAGATATCCAACACTTCTCGATAAGGTAACACAAAGTGTAATTTTCCTATCAACTGTATCCATCGAGCTAGGAAATCAATAAAACATTCATCTTTGTCTTGTTTTAAGTTGTACAAATATTTAATAGTTACATGCCTTTCAATGTAGGCACTAAATTGCTAAATGAAAGACTCGACTGTTTCTTCAAAATTCCTCAAAGAATGAGTGGGTAGTTGATAATACCACTCCAATGCCATTCCTCCTAAAATTTTCAGGAACATCTTTAGTAATAACAAGTCATCATATGATATATCATGACATGCTATCCTAAACATACGAAGATGCTCTATGGGATATTTGGTTCCTTTGTATATAGGTAGAACAGGCATAGGAAAGTGTTTAGGATATGGTTGTGCTACAACTATAGGATCTAGAGGCTGACTACACATCTCTCGATAATTGTACGAGGGACGGTAGGGATCTATCTGGTCCATGCGGGAGACTAACTATTTCACCATGGCTTCCAGATTACTAGTTTGTCCACCATATTGGTTTGGTGGTAATTGAGCATATGATGGCGTGACATAAGGATTAGATGCTATATTGCCATTATGCAAATGATTGGTAGGAAGAGTATTATGAAGAAGATTTGTAGTAGCATTATGTTGTATCCTAGATTGTTGGAAATTGGTTTTTGGTTTTGTTTTGGGCTTTTGTTGATTTGAAGTATGTTGATTAATAACTTGGCAAAATAGAGTAGTGAATGAAGGTTTCTTTTATGTGGGAATAACTCTAGGCTTGGTAACAAGCACTCTAGGTGGTTGGGTAACCTGTTGTTGTTGCATGTTCTAGATCATAGTGGCCATATCCAAATTGGATGGTCCAGGTTGATCACTTTCTTGATCAACAAAGGACAAGGGATTAGTGCGTGTGTGATATATTTCTTCTAGGGTTGCTTGGGTGTCACTAATTTTATCCTTGTCCATATGGACTGCTCTATTAAGGGTGCCAATATTAGTATTGAGGAACTTCCAAAAATGTTCCATGTTCTCAAAAGTAACAGCTCCTTCCGGAGACATTTTAGGGGATGAGGATCCTTCCTCTCTAATAGTTTCTCTTTGTTCATTTGCTTCAGCAAACTCTTCTTCTTTTTGGTCTAGTGTTCCTTCTTCCTGAATTGGGTCTTCAGGAAGGACATCTGGTTTATTTACTAGTTTTCCTAACCAATATTCTTCTACTTCAGTCTATTTTCCATTCCTAAGTCTAGTCATTATGCTTAAACTTAGTTTTTAGCAAATATATATTTATATATATATATATATATTTGCAACAAGTTTGGGAGGTATATATTTTAATTATATACCTACTATAATACTTAAAATAAAACGTTTTGACTTTTTTGTTATATTTTTGTTTTGTTTTTGTGATTTTATGTTTTTATGATAATATTATAAAGACAACAAACAACACACTAAATGCAAGAAATAATAGAAGAATGGCTTAGTTTTCTATAAATAGTTTATAGATGTCATTGATAGGATCAAGTTCATCAGGAGTCATGAAATGCTCCTCTTCAAATTGGAAATGGTTTTTTAGGAATTTGACAAAGTGTGCTATGGTGATGTTATCTACTTTTGACTCTGACTTGTAAAAATAGAGCTCATGGCAATACTCTCGATATAACACAGCTCTAGGAACTCTATTCCATATCTTTCTATCCATAATAACGACCTCTTGATCCTCTATATGAGATAGATATTTATGTACTACAACTGCATTGTCGAGGTATTCCTCAAAGGTGTACAACTCGAAAGACACAAGGGCTCTTTTATCTGCTAACCACCTATGGCAAGCTCTATGAAGTTCATGATATAAGGTTACTTGATCAGGATCCAGGATTCTATCTAGGACAAACCTCTTGATTTTCCTAAGTTCGGTTGATCTAGATGAAATAAGATTCAATCTCCTATTAAGTTCATCCCATAAAGGTGGGACTCTATATGTTTGAGATACTCTAAGCAAAGAAGTAATCTCTATGGCTACTAATTTATTTTCAACATTAATGGTGACAACTCTTCTTTTATTATAATCTACCATCTAAATATGATATGCAATCTTAATTGTTTATCTGATGATTCTAAATGCATTTTTTTTTTGTATTGTTTTCAAAAGGCTTTAAGTTTTCACGTCGGGTTCACCAAAATGTATCGCTCCAAATTTTTTGCATCCTTACCTTCAGGCTATAGGATCCGCGCCCAGAAGGGGAATGCGAGAAGTATGGGACAATACCTCAGACTGAGAGGCCCTTTAAAGGTCGTGCCTCTCGGGGAAGGGGTATAAAGGTGAATTTTTGATGGATGGTGGGTTCACCAGGAAAATTTTGAGTGGCAGTTTCCACGCCTAGGTTGAGAATGGTTTTGATGTGTTCATTTTGTGTTTTAATCATTCATTTCATAGGTTTGGCCAAGATGAATCTAAGATATTCTATATGCTGACGCTGATTTATATGAATACAAAGAACATAAATAAGTTCTAAACACAGAAAGTATGCTAAATGAGACAGAATATACCTGATTCCAGATGTCTGATGAAGATTCTAATTTTTGTAGAAGTCAAGATTGTCTCAAATATTACATGATCATTTGCAATTGCACAAAATCATCTCAAATCATAGTCGATCGTCTGATATCAAAGGAGATCGTCGATGATCTTATGAATTCATCAGAAACCTGCAATCATAGAAATAGATACCAAAAACCAAAAATGCAACTGCAAAAGCAAGGGGAAATGATAGAAATAGCAGTAAATTTTCCTAAATGATAGATCCAAATAACGATTAAAGGAACATGCGTTACTTTAATAATTTATTTTAATTTTAGCATGCATCTATACTAAATGAGGTGAACTCCAGGATGTAGAGATAAAATAAACCAAGTTAATGCATAATAAAATGAAGAGAAAAGATAAGAAAATGCAAACTTCAGGCTCTTATTGCCCCCAATCTGGACTGCAGTCGATATCACCTCCAATCGTATGAGATCATCGTCGATCTATGATAGGGTCATCCGAAATCATCTGGAATCATCTACGATGATACAGGCTTGCTCTGGCTGAAAAATAATAAGATTCCTGCAAGAAAACTTGAAATACGCAATGCAAACGAAAGTATGAAGGTGTTCTAATGCATGAGAAGTTAAAGTTGCAGGGAAATCAGTTAGCAAGGGGGGTTCAGTGGGATAAACTGAGAAAATCCTAGTTTATATAAGATTAGAGAGAGGTTAGGAGGTTGGAGATAATACCAATCTGGGAGATCTCCAATGGGGGAGACTCTAACTACATAGAAAATCTTTCTATCCAAGTTAGAGAAGCTGTTGAAACTGAAGCTAATTATGAAAATTTGGTTTTGGGACGAAATCATCTGGACGTTCTGTTCTAGACGAATTTTTCAGATTTGGGATGATTTCATCTGATCGGCGATGATATTGTCCAATGGTCAAAACAAATCCTAAAAATGGCACGAAAAATAAGGGGAGCAGGTAACGGGTGGTTAAAAAGTGATTTTGGGTTAAAATTGCACGAAAAACAAGGGGAGCGGGTAACGGGTGGTTAACTGCACCAATTTTAGGGTGCTACACTTCCAAAATAGTTTTGGATAATGGAACTTCTTTTAAGAAAAAAACTATGTAAGCTTTAACTTCTAAGTACCGTATCAAACATAGTTTTACATCTCCATATTATCCACATGCAAATGGGCAAGCTGAGGCCTCAAACAAGACTATGGTAGTCATCTTGAAAAAGATAGTGCAAGAACACCATAAGGATTGGCATACACAACTACCCCTTGCATTATGGGCTTATAGAACTAGCATTTAGACTCCCACTGGGGCAACTATGTTTTCACTAGTATATGGCATTGAGGTCATTATGCCCTTAGAGTTGGAAATTCCAATGCTGTGCATCACATTGAAAGAGTTCATTGATGACGACACCGCACGACAAGCTCGCCTAGATCAACTAATGCTGCTCGATGAACGTAGCATGAATGCCCTTGAGCATATCTGCGTTTATCAGGAATGACTCAAATGAGCTTAAAATATCAAATTCCACCAGAGATATTTTTAAGTTGGGGATCTTGTGCTAAAAGAAAACCAATAAAACTTGAATTTGTCACCCGATATGCGAGACAAATTTGTGGCTAATTGGCTAGGACCTTATATCATATATAAAAAGACTGGTCTAGGTACCTATCACTTGACGTTGATAGGAGGTGTTGAGGAGCTTGAACCTCTCAATATCATCCATCATAAGGTGTTATATGCTTAGAGAGTGTAGCACTAAAAGGTTCCAAAGGTATCTATAAGCCCTTTGGTCAGTCAAAAGGCACCAAGGATTTCTAAAAATCGCTTGGTCAGCCCAAAGGCTTCGAGAGTTCCTATAACTACTCGGTCATCCCAAAAGGCTCCAAGATTTCATTCGAGTGATTTGATCATGTCAAAAAAATCTCCAAAGGCATTTGTAAGCCCTTTGGTCAATCAAAAAGGTACCAAGGATTTCTAAAAATTGCTTGGTCAACCCAAAGGCTCTAAGAGTTCCTATAACTACTTGGTCATCCCAAAAGGCTCCAAGCTCTCATTTGAGTGATTTGGTCATGTCAAAAAATTATCCAAAGGCATTTGTAAGCCCTTTGGTCAGTCAAAAAGCCACCAAGGATTTCTAAAAATGCTTGGTCAACCCAAAGGCTCTGAGGGTTGCTTAAAGCCACTCGGTCATCCTAAAAGGCACCAAGGATTTCTAAAAATTCCTTGGTCAACCCAAAGGCTCCGAGGGTTGCTTAAATCCACTCGGTCATCCCAAAATGGCACCAAGAATTTATAAAATTGCTTGGTCAACCCAAAGGCTCTGAGAGTTCCTGTAGCTTCTCGGTCATCCTAAAAGGCTCCATGCCCTCTCGCTGAGAGTTTGGTCAACTAAAAGGTTCCAAAGGCATATGTAAGACCTTTGGTCAATTCAAAAAGCTCCAAGGATTTCTAAAAATCGATTTGTCAACCCTAAAAAGCTCCAAAGGCATATATACATGTCGTTTGGTCAAATATGAAAGCTCAAAAATGTATAAAAATTTGAATATATAAAATTCCAAAAAAAATTGGTAAAGCATAAAATCTAAAAACATTTGCTTTTTTAGGTTGCATTTTCATATATGCATTCACATCATCATATTGCATTTAGGTATTTGTCATCCGTTGCATTCCACAGTAGAGTGTAATGTGTCTATCAAAATCTTACAAACAATCACACATTTGTGTTTCAATCATGCACTCTTGCATTTATCATAATTCATTACATTCATACACGATACCTGTTGTGAAGAAATATGTATGTATATTAAGTTTTCCAGTCACTCAAACATACCTAGTGGATTTTTTAGATATTGTAGAAAGCTTGCTTTGCTATTATAGACAAGATCATTAGTTGGGATAGTGCTTCGACATATCAGAATCCCATCACTAAGCAAAATAATATAAAATCCTGCTAAGACAAGAGACGATGAAAGATGCAAAAGCAGTCTTAGGTATCTAGAGAGATGGGTTTCATGACCTGCTTATCTTACAAATAGTCGATTTATAGAGGTGTACTTTGGCAAAAGGACAAGAATTTACCCTATAAATCCCAAAGCCACAAAATTTAATTCCCAAGTTACAAAGTGTAAAAGTACAAATTTCATGTTCAAAATGTAAAGTGACATAGTGAATCAAAAGCATTATAAAATTCCCTTGCTCAAATAAAATGGTAACACGTGGACTAACAGTGATTTTTATCACTACATATGACCAAGTAAGAAGGGTGAGAACTTGAATCCCTAGATTGTCCACCTTTTGAAAGCCATAGACTGATCCCCGATCATAATAATGGGTTGGAAGAGTCCCACCTGCAATTGAAGGGGTATTTCTATTGGGTGATCACCAAACATAGCAATGGGTTGAAAGAGTCCTACCTACATTTTGAGGGGTAGCCTTGATCAATTTGCAATATGAGCTAGCTCTAGGTATCAAGGATTGTCTAGTTGTATAAGTCTAATCAAAGATAAAACAAGGATGGTACGATTGTATGAGGAACCCTATCTTACATATGGGTTGAAAGAGTCCCGACTGACATATAGGGTATGCTTATGATCTATCTGAAAATACTCACATGCACACACAGGTATAATGAATAGTTGGGTTTGTCACGACAAAAGCCTTGTCCAATAAAAGCCTTGTACAGTTAGTATATAATTTTTTGAGAAGTCTACTAGGGTGTTTGAGTTTCAAGGAAAACCCCAAAAATTTCTCTAATAGCAACAAGATACCAAATATAATTAAACATCAAAAATATGAGTCATTCATTCATAAGAATGCATTTTACAAAGAAAAATCAAACATATAGGATAGATACCGCATGAATATCATAAATGATGTTTAGACGGCCACTGACTATATAGTGCAGCAAAGAAAAATATACATAATGACATATTCATTCATTAGCATTATACCAATCCATTTCATTGCATTTCATATATGGGTGATTAATTGATTAAGTTCTTGTAATGAGAATTATCAACTATTTTGCATGATTTTCATACATTTTGTGGTGTCGCATTTTAAAATTGTTATACACAGTTTACATTCATTCTTTATATTTTAAGTGATTAAAGCATACAGGTTCATTCCCATTAGATTATGATTATGTACATAATGCATTACCATACATCGCATAGCATACCATAACTTCATAAAAATAAATGCATGCCCACAAAGAAAAAATAAATATACGTTCAAAATAAATACTACATCCATTTGCATCCATTATATATGACACATCTAATCATATAGATCATTGCATAACATCATCATCATAAAATAGATAGCTATCTGGTGCATGTCATCCATACATTGCATCATATAAACATTGCATCATATAAAAATTGCATCATATCAACATAACATCACATAAGCATTGCATCCATGTGCATCAAATAAACATAAAATCAAAATTAAACATCATATACACATAATGAGCTGAAATGATCAAGTTGTATATATATGTGTCCAACAAAGTACATAGGGAGTGCATCAAGATTACCATAGGCTAAAAAGCATGTAGGTCCTCGACCTTACACTCAAAATGAGTACAACATAGTAAAAGTATAGTCTGCATCTAGTAGAGCCCATGTCTAGTCTGCTCCCCTTGTATCGGAGATCTCGTCGCCTCCCTCAGCATTGTGCTCTAGATCCTGCTCTCTTGTCTACGTTGGCCCCTGTGGTGGGTCCTGTTGTGGATCTTGCCTGCCCCAAAATCCTAATGCACCCAACACATGAGAAATTGGTAACTACAGTAGACTAGTCCCTTAACTAGTGGTCCCTGAAGTCTACCTTGCATCTCTAGGCCTGGAACACGATGTCTCCCCATGTGTGCTAGAGGACCTGTGCGTCCTCTTAGTCCTATGAGTCTTATGACCTGAGCTCACCATAGACTATCCTGAGGTCTTAGACCTGGTATGCTGAGACTCTAAGGATAAAGGATCCTTAGGAACCTGTAACCCGTGCATCTAAATATAACCGACTAGTTGATCAAAGCAAGTAAGCTAAGCTACATGCATCTCATTTTTCCTCATGACCATGCTATGTAGTCACTCTACCTTAGTCATAGGATATTTTGTAGCTATTGGTGCTACTATTGGTGCTACCATAGGCCCCATAATAGCTTGAGGAGGTGGCATAGCCCCCTCAATACCAGGAGGAGATCCCTCTCTACCTCTACTATAGTTTGTTGTGCCTGCACTAACTCTAGAGAAATCTACAACCTATGAGCCTAGGCATCTACATCTATGGACCTCATAGTTAGATATTGTATTTGATATTACACTTTAGTAAGGCACCTAACCTGTTAGCTACTCTCACCTCTAGAGTGGCGATAGTAGTGTCTCGCTCTAGATGTTGTGTGTGGAATCACCCTAGCTAACTTTACAAGTCAGCCACCTAAGCTAAGAGCTAACCCTCTACACTGTCAAGAGGGACCTCAACCTCCTCTGGAGCCTCCTCATCAAGGTCAACCTTGGGATCTTCCTTGGTGATGGCTGCTATGCCCTAGCCGCCCTCTATCCGTTGGTGCACCCTGTGCCTATCATGATCTACCTTTGCCTCTATCTAATCTGGTTCCTAGCCTAGAGACACTATGTCATACCATATTAACATGGAACACCACCTGTCATACTCTGGAGTGGTCCTAATAGTCTCAACTCTAGTCTCCTGGTAGTCATCTGCATCATCTCCTAGAGGCTCTAGAATGATCCATTGTAGATCATGCTCTATGACCAAGCGTCGGTACCTGAGGGGGATATCCAAAATATCATGCATGAGCCTAAAATACTACAGGTCCCGAGAGTAGAACTGTGAACTCTTGAATCTTGACCGTATGACTGATCAACCATCTATCATGGCATGCCTATCTCAGCCACTAGCCCTCATTTGGCCACACTGGGCAATCCATATAGGGCCACCACTGAACATCATTCAGGCCAAGTGCCATAAACTGAGTGATATAGTGCTAGATATCACCAGTATTGATCCTACTATGGGTACCCTCCTCCTCATGAGGCAAGTAGAGGGTATAACACTAATGATCATCAACATGGTAGTAATCCTTAGTGGTAGATCTATAGGATGCTCGATCAAAATGTGCTAACACCCCTAGATCTGCAACAAAATACTACAACTGAGGCCCTTATAGCTATGCTCTATAATCTGGTATAGCTCCCTATAGAGTTGACATAGGAGGGTGCTCCTCCAAGATATAAGTAGAGGTGCCTTTGTAGAGCTTTGCAACACCCTCCAGGTGATGGATAGGAGGTTCTATGGAATCCTCATGCCTAAGGAGTCTGGAAGCACAATCTATACTATGAGGTGCATAAAGAGGGCTTCTCGTGTAGAGAAGATATCTTCGTGGTAACACTCACCAATGTGTACCCCTCCATGGTCAATTGCGTCCCGAGCATCCTCGCTCTTGTCATTGAAGATAGTGTCAAAAATAGCCTCCTTTACCCTAGAGGTAGAGGAGATGATGGCCTTGCCATCAATGGGGATCTTGAAGATCCTATAGACATCCTCTAGAGTAATAGTCATTTCACCTATAGGCAGGTGAAATATGTTGGTCTACGCATTCCAGTGTCAGGCCAACGCAGTCAGGTAGGATTGATATACCCTAATCATGGGTAGATCCATGACATATCTAAACCTGATAGCTTAGAACCAATCATGATCATCATCAGATAAAGGCTCATGAAGAGTCTTTAGAATATCTGGCTTCTAGGATCTAGAAGTCAATCTCTAGAATAAAAAGTATAATATAAGACTAAATCAAGCTAACTAGAGCTAAAAAAAAAAGCAACAAAAGCAAACCATAGCTGAAACCTGCGGTCCCCAATTTGTAAATTGGGAACCACAACTAAAACCTATGGTCCCCAATTTTCCAACTGGGAACCATAGCTACCAGTTGCAGTTTAGGAGCGGTACCCATTTTGGGTACCCTCCTAGACCACTAAAGCATAAAATTAAATTCCTAAAGCTAGCCTAGACTAGTGGGGTTCATTACCAGTAGTTTAGTGATGTTCATTATATGCATTACTTAATGTAGTTCATTTTACTGGTATTGAGTGTGTGGTCTTAGTTTTGATTTACCTTATACACACCCTAGCCCCGACTAGTAGATGGCTGATCAAGATCTGCCATCGAGGTCGAGGAATGTAATCACAGTCGAATGTGGTAGAATTTTAGATCAGGAGGGGTCTTCTCACTCTCAAATCTCTCATATTGCTAATGTTTGCCAAAAAATAATGAAAAATTTCAAATGAGAATTCAATTTATAGGTTTTCCTAGTCTCGACGAACCACAACTGGCACCTACGATTCTAGAACTAGGGTTTTTTGCCCATAGGTATGACCCATGGTTCCTAAAATTTGGAAATATAAACCACATACCATACCTGTGGTCCACAACTAGCATTAAATGCACTCAAAATCCATCGTGGGAAGGTCTAAAAGAGCAAATTAATGACTTCCACTAGATAAAAATTCAAAATCAATGATTAAAATTGCAAATTTGGTGATGTTAAAAGCACTAGGACCGATCAAATGCATGCAAAATTAAAACAACAAAACAAAAAAACAAAAAAACAAAAAATTAAAAACAAAATGCGCCTCGTATTTAGTGAATTATCCTATACACTTGGTGGGTGTAGCAAGTTGTGATCCATGCAATCCGACAAGATGAGTAAATCACCATAAGGACATTTGGGGTAAAATTATCATTTCTTTTATGACATCTTTCAGCAAATCATCGACAAATATGATTCAAAACAAGTCTAATTGCATTTGTATCATTTTGATTCCTTAAGAAAACTATTGTAGCCTGACTACTCCAGGGGATAGAAATGTGCCAATACTACTAAGAGTTACAATCATAAGCTAAAATAGGCCTAGCCAAGGTATTAAAAGGGTCGAATCTTAAATTGTTTAGGATCATTCATTATGGTCAAGAAATTTTGTGGCTTCACACATTGTCATTACCCTCATAGACTCATCGCTTGAGGGGTAGTCATAATTTCATAATCATAATCAAAGTCAATAGAAGATCCTTGAGATCGTAGATCCCTTGATCTTGTCAAAATTGTGTTCGTTCTTGCGAATCATTGTCAACAACTATCATAAGATTCCCCCTTTGCTTGGGGTAAATAGCAAATATGATCATTGGTTTGTAACCTCATCCTTCGTATTTATGGGTTAGAAGATACCCATACTTGGCATGGGTGCTATTTGAACGTCTGATGATGAGGGCAGACTTGTCAAAATATAAGCCTTTCACAAGCTGGAAGCAATGATTCCAAGATGCACATCCTTTTGTTGGACCTAGGACATATAATGTTGATCTAACTAATGATCATCACAGAACCTTAGACATCATTTTAGGATGTATATTTTTGCTCAGCATTGTTCAATCTCACAATGCATCTCAAAAGGGGCATCTATAGACACCTAAAATGTGTCATGTCAAGGGCGACTACTCATATGGACATGCTACAAGACCATATGGAGGATATTGGATAGACTCCAAGATAGAGAAGTGGTTCTAACCACTTAATTTATGCTTTTTGGTCTAAGCAATCTAAACAACAGCCCAAACCTATGGTCTCCAGTATAAACTGTGGTTGACACCTACTGTCTGTAGTTTGGACCGCAACTATGACCTGCGGTCTTAACTGAAGTTTAGTTAGGCCTTCCATTCAAGCCAAATCAGTTGGAACAACCAAAATATCTAGAAGGAGGTAGTTGAAGGATGGAAGATTCTAGAGGCTTCCATCCCAACTATCCTAACCAACCTTCTTGGTCTTGGATTCTCCATGAAGCCACCCATAGCCCTAGGGGCATGCTATAAATACCCCCTCCAAATGGGGAGAAAGAGAGAGCAAGCATTGGAGATTTGAGTAACAAAGCCCTAGCGAATTGTACACTCAAACTGATTATACTAAGATATAGAGCTATTGCACTTAATCCCTGACCCTTTTGCCACCATTCATGATGAATTACATTATGGATTCCCTAGGTTCTTAGGAGGATCAATAAATGCAAATCCAAGAAAATGAAGGCCCTTCACATCGAATTGATTGCCAAATCAGTTTGAGGACAATGAAGGTGACCCTTGAACATCAATTTGGACAAGGATATTGAGCCCACTACCCCTGATTTTGAGAGAAAACTCATCAGAGGTCAAACCGCGGCTATCAACCATGATTCACAATGTGGACCGCTCACCAGAGATACAATTTGCAATAGGTGATAGATCACCTTACTCTTTTCTTTTCTATTCAGCTAGTTAGGTTAGATTAGCCATTTTGTTGATTTAATAGCATTTTAGAAGACTTCTGACCATAGAACTAGGTTAGATTCATATTTTATGCTTATGTTTCAATTAGGACTAAAATGCTTTCTTTATGCATGTTTATGCTTCATTTTCTATATTTAATACATGCATAGTGTAGATGTTATTTTACTTTATGCTATTACATGAATCTTGATTCACTTTGCATAGTTTAGCAACTTTCTTTATGCTTTCTTGATTATTCATGTTAATGGTGTCATTATACATTTTACCTAAAAGGGCCTCATCACGAGAGGCTGCCTATATTTTTGACATTCTTGTTGTTTCTTGACTGCAGGGAATAGTTCCAAAAGAGAGATAAAGCATTCAATCCCTTCCCCATTGAAAAGAAGAGGGTCATAGACACCCTAGATCAGTTCATGTCACCCTAAGGTGCATTTTGATCACACCTACCATTGATAGGGATTAAACACTATTGTAATTAATATATCAAATGGGTATCCCTAAGAGAGACGAATCTGTAATTTGACTTCATTGAAATTAATAAAGGATTCCTTGTATTCACGTTATTTCTTGTTATCAAATTATGCATGCCTATTTGTGTATTTTTGTTTGATTGTGATATATAGATCAGGTGTGAGCCTTTTTGGTGTTTACACTCATCTAGGTGCTCATCTTCATCATCTAAGGCCCTTGTCCTACATATTTTTAGGGCTCAAGGGTTTCACCCTAGCCCTCCTCCTCAGCGTGCACCTCTTGCTCAACATGAACTTTTTCACCCTGAGGTACTCAACCTACATCCTATTGGAGTTCAAGACTCTCACCTTGGCCTTCTTGTTGAGCAACCTCCTCTTTAGCAGGAACTTTACCCAACGCCTAATTTTCTCTTTGTTCCCTCATTTTCCCTTGTGTTTGGATCTATCCTTGTGCCTAGGTATCTTCCTACTATTGAGTAGGCTCAGGTGGCACAAGATCCTTCTGGATATGGTCATAGGTCACTTAGACTAGGGCCTAGTTATCCTCATGCATGGTGTTACATTTATGAAGCTCTCAAATTAGGTACCTAAACCTTTCCAAATGGTGGACTTCAGTAAAATTAAACCTCTCGATGAGGTCCATAAGATAGGCTTCCATTAGCATGAATATGGTTGTATATTGCATCACCTGAAGTTTAGTAATGGGCTCCTCCCAAATGTTGATTTCTAAAGTATCATTTTAAAAGAAGTCCCACACTGATTGTTGTTCTTCTTCATTTAGGAGATGGTCCCCCTCATCGGTGAAGCCTGAGAAACCATTTTACACTAGAGTATCAAAGTACATAAGAGCAATATTTCTCTCTTTCAAACTTGTCCATGATATCTCAGGCCTTTCAAGCCAAATTAGCCTTCTTGAAAAAATATCTAAGCATGGTATCTATGGATGCCAATGATTGAGATAGGTCATACATCGGGGCAAGTCAGATGCCTGATCTATCCAAGGTTTGCACCTTCATGTCCAGTTATAGCCATTGTTCAAATTTCACCTCAAAATATTCTATGATGGAATCACTATGGAAAACTATCTATTTGGCTTCCTAGATGAACACTAGGACTACAGCTACATGGTGCACCCTATTCCTAAACTTGGACAAAAAGTGACTTCATGTCTTCTTGACATGGTATTTTGACACGATCATTATGGATTCTAGTTTACTATCCAATTTAGCCTGTAGCTCTTGGATATGATTATCTAACACTTGCAGTTGGTCCTTTGCCTCTCCTTAAACCCTAAGGTTCTCCTCAAAACCTTTCTTGGTGTCCTCTAGTTCTTGCTCTAGATCAATCACTCGCTACTGCAACTGCTTCACTTTGGTCTACTCATCTTCGAGATGCCCCCTTGTGAGTGCTAAGGTTTATTCAAACTACATATTTTTAGCCTCAAAATCATAGAAAAAATCCTTAAAATGCTCCACCTAGAGGTAGAGGTATGTCACCTCAATATAAATATTACCAACTTTTTCTACGAGATTGACAATCTTCAGATCTTCTACCGTTTATCGATAAGAGTAGTACACTGGCGTCATCTCATTCAATGGTTTCCATACCTTGGGAACCTTCTCCATTCTATGGAGTTGCATGTTATGAGGATCAAAGAATGCCCTTTTATCTAGTGGAGCCAACACCTGCACACTTTTTCTCTTATGGCCTTTCAACCAAGTCGAGGAATTTTATTGTGCCTTGCAAATACTCTTAGCCATTGGGACTTCTTCATAGAAATCTAGCTCTATAGGATCTTGCACTCCAAAGAATAGGGTAAATAGAAAAAAATCTTGCTGAGGGCTTGATTCGATAGGTTTTTTTGGGATAGAGGGAGTGATGACTATAGTGACCATAGGGGGGCACTAGGGTTTCCATGATTGAAGCCAAAATGCTAGGGTTTGGGGGAGGAGTTCCCATGGAGGATATTGTTGAAATAATTGAGGAAGCTAGTATAGGCGAGGTCTGGCCAAGACTTACTATCACAACAAATACTATAGCTAAAAATACTAAACTCTAGGGAGTAAGGATATAATTAATCGGGAAGGTGAAGGTATTGGAAAATTTTGCAAACATTTCAAATGACTTAGAAACTATGATCAGGGAAGGATGAGACATCACCTAGAGTAGGGAGTTTAAAAATACTTTAGTAGGGGTATTGAATGGGATGTGGGTAGGCACTAGGGTTTTGGAACTAAAGAGTGGGGTTTTTAAAGGGACAAAGGAGAGAAAGAGAAGAAAAGAAGATGCACTTGCAGGTTCAGACATCTCAAGAGATGACGTGGTAAACTGCTATGTTATTGGGTTGGGTTTTATATCTCTACCCGATGCCTCATCCTCCAAGTTAATAAATGGCACTTCAGGTTGCACCTATAGTTCCTACTGTTCCTGAAGCATTGGATGGGTATGCCACACCTAATGGGCTAGAAAAAAAACCCTTGAATCACTACCTTTTATGTCTACTATTACTACCAGAGGGCCTACACCAGTGAGATTAATTTTAATAGTATGAGTCCTCTTCACGGTGCTCTAGGGCATAGGTGCATCAGATGCACTCCTCTTCTTTGGAGCAACCTTTTCTTTGTGAAGTGGTTGTTTACCCTTTCCCTCAATAGGAGGTAGTTTACTAGCTTGCTAATCTTATTTTGATGCGTATTCCACTCTACTGGGACTCTATATACTCTTGGTTACAAGGTTTTCGAAGAATATGGGTTGGTAGGAGTCATAATTTTTGTCAATTATGTCAAAAAAAAATTTATGTATCTACAACATTGGGTTAGATACTCCTTTTCTGTGGTGACACCTCATGATCTACCAGTTTGTAATCTTCTCCTTCGACCAATGGGGCACATTTTATTTTATTTTTTTGAACACTCGATCATCAAGGTCCTACTTCAGATACAACATAGGTTTGTACTCAACCTCCATGATATAAAAGTTATGCCATGGGGGGAAGGAGACCATCCTTTCTTTGTGCCATTCGAGATCCAATACATAAGTGTTATTATGCTACTTCTCGATATTCGAGCAAGGGCAATGATGGAATTTATCCCTTGCAATTTTTTCCTTAAAGACACATTTTGGGTCATACTTCCACCATTGAGTAGTTCAATCAGACCAAAATCATACAGAGTAACTGTAAAATGGATATGTTTCCTATCATTTGTAACTTTTATGGCACCAAGTTTAATAGGCTAGGGACAGATGTTTTGTCTTTTTTACCCCTTACTGTACATATCATCTACGAAGTCGCACTGGCAAAAAACTTTGAGGGCAAATAGGTATTTGGTAGTGTAGTACAACAACAGGAAGGGTTTACCAAAAAATCCAAAAAATTGTACCACAAGACCCTATGTCAGTCAAAAAATATCTCCAAGATACTACTGTATTACATATTCCCTCATAGCTCTTAGCACCCACTCATAGACACCATAAATAATCTCTAGAACTAGTCCCATAAAGACTCAGTTAAAATTGTAGTAGGACTCATGCCTTGACAAGATCAAATTCCACTGGTATACTAGAAGTGCCTCACCCTTCTCGTTCATGTATATTTTTTCAAGGAAGGTAAAATAATGGTTCAAATGTAATTGGTGGAAGAAATACCACACCAAGAATGAGCAGCTCTAGAATGTCATGTTTCTATTCTACATCCCGCATAACTGGAGGTGCAGCTATCAAGACACCCAATCTATCTAATAAAAAAATATGGGCTTTATCCCCCATGATGCAACATCAAAAGCATAAAATTCCTTGTGAGACATGCATTCAACAATAACTATCTACCAGGCATTTACTTGGGCATATAAGGCTTGACTAGTAATCCACACCAGCATGGAGAAGAGCTCAGAGTTCATGAATCTCCTAAAGGACATGGGGAGTGAAGAACACAAGCTTATACTGAGATGGGGGGGGTGAACAGTATAAGACCTCTTTTTACTTTTTCCTTTATACTTCAAAATAGTAAAGCAATATACCCAAAGCAATATCAAAGTAATGCACAAAATCATCCACAAAGTGACACCAATTTTAACATGGTTCACCCAGAATGGCTTGGCTACGTCCACAAAACTTTTCTCTAAAAGTTATCTCAAAGTTCTTTGGGAAACCTTACCAATTACAATGTTTATGAGCCTCGGCTCAAAGGAAATACCTTCCCCCAATCTGAATTTATGAGCCTCTGCTCAAAGGAGATACCTTCCCCCAATATGAATTTATGAGCCTCTGCCCAAAGGAGAAACCTTCCCCCAATATGAATTTATGAGCCTCTGCCCAAAGGAGAAACCTTCCCCCAATATAAATTTATGAGCCTCTACTCAAAGGAGATACCTTCCCCTCTGCTCTAGATATGATCCCTTAGAAGATCAACTGTCTCTACCTCTTGCCAGCATGTGGAACTCCTTTCCACAGAAGACCTCCTGTCCTCAATGCTTAGCCTAAGAGACCTCTACCTTCTATGATCACGTCCACAGCGACTCAAGCAACTTTGTACTAAACACAGTTAGTCGGTCTAGTACAAGTCTTCCTCTGTCTATCAGATCTATCCAACTCTTGAACAAATCAATCCTCTATCCACAAGCCTTCTCAAAGACTTGCCAAATCTATCCTCAGGTTCTCTGATATAACCAATGTACCTCTGTCCTCAAGTTCTCCGATAGAACTATCAATCTCGACTCACAAGTCCTCTACTAGGACCTGTCCAAATCTGCTCACAAGTCCCCATCGAAACCTGTCCAAAACTCTGCTCACAAGTACCCAACGGAACCTATTCAAAACCTGCTCACAAGTCCCCAACGAAACTTGTCCACAACAGCTCACAAGTTCACCAAGAAAAAACTTGCTTAGCATGAACCCACAAAGAGAATTGTTAGAGACCCAATGTGATTCATCAACCTCATAGAAGCATAAAGAGAATTGTTAGAGACTCAATATGTTCTATACTTAACTCCAAATATCAATCTCAAATCTCATAGAAACATAAAGAGAATTGTTAGAGACTCAATATGTTATATATTTAACTCTCAATATCAATATTCAACTCAATCTCAAATCTCAATAGAATAAGATAGATGTAGTATGCTTTTCTCAAGAACATGAAACACAACCCAACAATTGCCAAACATGCAATATCTCATATAACAATGCTACTCATGTTCTTTCCACAACCAATATCTTTTCTCAACCGATTAGGGCTTTAACAACAATGCTTATAGACAAGGTTTAACCAACATCATTCAACTCAACATTAACCTTGAAGCATTCAACCAATCATCACAAGAAAAGGAAATAAGTAGAAATCCTTTTCCCTCCAAAGATATTTGAACAAAACGACCACCAACACAATATCACCAAATGCAAAGAATAACTTGCTCAAATCAACTCAATGGAGTAAGCCCAATATCATGAATCAAGTAAAGCAATAACTTGATCAAACAACCTCTATGGAAGCAACTCAACCATCAAACTCAAAACAGCCAACCAAGGGTTTCACCAACTCAATGCAAGTAGCTTGACTCACAAACCCTAGTGCACAAAGCTTCCACTATCTCAAACCAAAAATTATGCATTCATCAAAAACTCTCCTTAAGGATAACAATGCATAAGTAGTCTTCAACAAACCAGAAAATAGGATTTACACCCAATCAAAGAAAACCTAGTTGAAAACCTTTTCACTCCAACCTTATTTTAGAAAACATACACCAATCATACTCATAAGAAGAATGTGCCCATACCTTATTGGAGTAGAAGAAACTTGACCCTTAAAGTTGTCACCACACACAACCCTCAAACTTCCAACCAAGTTAGGGTTAGAACCAAGATAAATGAGCATATAAAAACTTTCCTTAGTACACCTTTTAGCTTCTCTTATTTTGAAAACAACCACCAAAGAAGTCAAAAACACAACAACCAAAACTTACACCTTATATATCCATTTTAAACTTTAGCATTGCAAAAGACTAATCTCAAAAATACAACCAAATAAATATCCCCTTATTTCTCCTATGTCTTTTAAACAATGCTAAACAATGCCAAAAATTATATCAAGAAATTAATCACACCTTAGAATGGCTGTCCTTGAAGAATTCGAAAATTGCGGAATGGCTGCCCTTGACGAATCCGAAAATCATAGAACAAAATACGTTTTAACAAAAATGTGACTTAATCCATGCACAACTTCCTTTGCGGGAATCGAAACACAGACCTCTGCCTACGCAAAGCCCAAATGCAGCCTATGCTGCCACTATCCCACAAGGGGCTAACGAAGTCTAAGACAGACTTCCTACCACTTCAACGAACAAGCAGTTCGTAAGTTTTTCAAACGCGAGCTCTCTTCTTTCGCGGCATCAACAGAGCATCAATTGCAGCCAAAAATTAATGCATTCAAAATTCTCAAGAGGAGTTAAACCTTAGGATCCTTCCCATATTTATAGTCCAATCGTGGACTTTAGAACACGTCGACGACAGAGAAATGTAATTTCAAATTTAATCGAAATTGCTTTCTAAAGGGTTTAAAAAACCTTAATTAATTTTAATAAATTAAGAATAAAAAAGGTTTAAAAAGCTTTAAATATTTTTAATAAATTAAAAATAAGTTTCTCCCTTAATTAATTAAATAATTAATTAATTAAAACCTTGAAGGGTTTTAAATAATAATTAAATAATAAAGAGAACCTCCATTGGTTTTAATAAAAACCATTTAACTTGGTTTTAATAAAAACCCTATCCAAAAACATTATCCAATGGAATCTCTCCGAATTCTTTTAAGAATATTCTCTTGGAATCTTTCACCTTTGAAGCCAACACATCCTCTTAACATTAATGCCATTTCCTTTTGACATCAATGACAACTCATAGACAAGGAGCTAGGATCTCAAACCCAAAATTGCCAACAATCTCCCCCTTTGTCATTGATGGCAAACCATGCTTCTCAACAACAAAAACTCAACATAAATAGCTCCCCCTGTCTTGAGGCTCTCCCCCTTACTCAAATCTCTCCTCCTTTGTCATCAATGGCAAAGGGTCACCTTTGGGGCTCGGGACTAAGAATGAGCCTCTTAGCTTAGTCCCTCCCCCACCTCCTGATGAGGTGATTAATTATGGGGTGGGAGTAAAACTTCCATTAGGTACTGATCATCATCAGCATCTATAAATTCCTTGTCGGGCCTTCTCTTGAACTCTTTGTCCATATTCCTATTCTTGTCACTATTCTTGTTCCTGTATTCTAGAATTTCAGCTCTACACTATCTAGCTATGTGACCTTTATTGTTGCACTTATAACAAGTAGCAATGTTATTTCTTTGTGGTAAACCTGATCTTTGAATCCACCAGTTCTGACCAAACCTATTTTGGCCAACCCTGTTCTGACCAAACCTATTTTGGCCAAACCTATTATGACCAAATATGTTCCTATTATTTGCCTTGCAATAAACTGCCTTGTGCCCAAACTGTTGACAAGAGTAGCAATACCCTTGAAAGTAACTAGCACTTCTGAAACTGTCATTTACCTTCTTCACTTGAGCCATGCAATGTGAAGCCATGTGACCAAACCTGTGACAAGCAAAACATCTGCCTTGAAACTTTCCATTATTTGACCTCTTGGGTCCTAAAAACTTCTTCTTCTTCTTCTCATTATGAATTCTATTTTTTGTTTCTGTGCATCTATCATTCAAGGACTCATGATCTAAAATACTTTCCTCATCAGAACTCTCTTCCTTTTGGAGTAACTTACTAGACTCTCCAACTTGTTCCTTGTGAGGCTTAACAAAACCAAGGCCTATTTTATCTGTTGTCTTTCTTTGACCTTTGATGAGTGACTTAACATTTTTGGAGCTATCTTGAAATTTGTAAAGCTTATCCTTGTACTCTTTAGTTTCCTCTTTCAAAGAAGCCATTTTTTGTTCTAACTCACTATACTCAAGAACCTTAGACTCTAACTCATCCTTGAGTTCTTGTGTCTTAGCTATAGAGAAGTCAAGACTTTCTATAATATCATCTCTCTCCATACAACATTCATCTAACTTATTATTGAGTCTAGAATTCTTCTTTCTTTCATTTTTCAAAGCACTAAGAGCACTAATAAGTTCACTCTCAAGATCCTTTATTTGATTTCCTTTTGAATCATCAAAGCCATTTTCAGATTTCTTATCACTAGAGGTGCTACCCTTTTCAAAAATCATACATGCATCTTCCTTATAGTTTTAGGAAGCATCCGCATACATAATAGAAACCAAATCATTATTTGTGCAATCATCCTCAAGGTGACCAAAATTTCCACATCTAAGACATTTCATGATAATGAATCTATGTTTCGGTTCTTCCTCTTTTTTTGATATGAACAACATCTCATTTTCATTATCACTTGAAGAACTTTCACTATCACTACTAGAACACTTACTTGATTTGTCTAGGTAGAAACTCTTCTTGTGCTTATGAGAATACCTCTTTCCTTGATTGCTGTGCTCATATTTGTTTTTCCTATGATACTTGTACCTTTCAGAATCCTTGCTCTTAGAATCCTGTTTATCTTCATCACTTTCATTCTTGGAAACAGTACAGTCAGTAGCTTAATGACCAAACTTTCCACAATTGAAACATGTTACATTTTTCATACTTTTGTGCTTTCTAGAGAACTTACCTTTCTTGCTATAATATGCCTCTTCATCACTAGAAGACTCATCACTATCTTGAACCTGTTTACCCTTGGATTCTTTTATAGCCTTGAAAGCTGCCTCTTTCTTGACATCAACCTTCACTTGAGTTATTAACTCAAATGCTGCAAGTATACTATGGGGCTCATCCTTTTTCAATTTATCCAAATATTTAGCTTCCTCAATAGCAGAAATATTTTCACTAAATCTATTAGGAAGAGATCTTAAAATCTTATCACAGACATCATTTTCAGCAATCTCAAGACCTAAGTCTTTCATGGAGTTAACAACCTCATCCATACGAAGCATGTAGTCACTAATATTTTCATCATCATTAATCTTAAGTTGTTCAAACATACCTTTGAATTGTCTCAACTTGGCATTTCTAAAATTTGTATCACCTGTATGAACCACCTGCAACTGTTTCCACATTTCACTAGCTGTCTTGCAGTGAATCACTTTGGTGAGATATGCTTTCTGTAAGCCTTTTAGGATTGCATTCATTTCTTTTGAATTGTTGTGATGTAGGAGCCTTTCTTCTTTAGTATTAGGACCATGTACAAGAATAGTGTACTCATCTTCAATCACTTCCCATACCTCATTACCAAGTGCCATTAGATGAACCTTCATCCTTGTACTCCAAAGACCAAAATTTGACCCATCAAGAATAGGTGATGCATTGCCACTTGAATGATCCATTGGGTTCTTTACTAGCTTTTCCTTCAAGCTGTTAAACTTTCTGAAGGCACCCACTCTGATACCAATTGAAGAACACAATATTATACTGAGAGGGGGGGTGAACAGTATAAGACATCTTTTTACTTTTTCCTTTATACTTCAAAACAGTAAAGCAATATGCCCAAAGCGATATCAAAGAAATGCACAAAATCATCCACAAAGTGACACCAATTTTAACGTGGTTCACCCAGAATGGCTGGGCTACGTCTACAAAACTTTTCTCTAAAATTTATCTCAAAGTTCTTTGGGAAACCTTCCCAATTAAAATGTTTATGAGCCTCGACTCAAAGGAGATACCTTCTCCCAATCTGAATTTATGAGCCTCTACTCAAAGGACATACCTTCCCCCAATCTAAATTTATGAGCCTCTGCCCAAAGGAGAAACCTTCCCCCAATCTAAATTTATGAGCCTCTACTCAAAGGAGATACCTTCCCCTCTGCTCTGGATATGATCCCTTAGAAAATCAACTTTCTCTACCTCTTTTCAGCATGTGGAACTCCATTCCACTGAAGACCTCCTATCCTCAATGCTTAGCCTAAGAGACCTCTACCTTCTATGATCACATCCACAGTAGCTCAGGAACCTGTACCAAACACAGTCAGTCAGTCAAGTACAAGTCTTCCTCTGTTTCTCAGATCTGTCCAACTCTTGAACAAATCAATCCTCTGTACACAAGCCTTCTCAAAGACTTGCCAAATATGTCCTCAGGTTCTTTGATAGAACCAATGTACCTCTGTCCTCAAGATATCTGATAGAACTATCAATCTCAGCTCACAAGTCCTCTGTTAGGACCTATCAAAATCTGCTCACAAGTCCCCACCGAAACCTATCCAAAACCTGCTCACAAGTCCCCAATAGAACCTGTTCAAAACCTGCTCACAAGTCCCCAACGAAACCTGTCCAAAACAACTCACAAGTTCACCAAGAAAAAACTTTCTTAGCATGAACCCACAAAGAGAATTGTTAGAGACCCAATGTGATTCATCAACCTCATAGAAGCATAAAGAGAATTGTTAGAGACTCAATATGTTATATACTTAACTCCCAATCTCAATCTCAAATCTCATAGAAACATAAAGAGAATTGTTAGAGACTCAATATGTTCTATATTTAACTCTCAATATCTATATTCAATTCAATCTCAAATCTCAAAAGAATAAGATAGATGTAGTATGCTTTTCTTAAGAACATGAAACACAACCCAACAATTTCCAAACATGCAATATCTCATATAACAATGCTACTCATGTTCTTTCCACAACCAATATCTTTTCTCAACCAATTAGGGCTTTAAAAACAATGCTTATAGACAAGGTTTAACTAACATCATTCAACTCAACATTAACCTTGAAGCATTCAACCAATAATCACAAGAAATCCTTTTCCCTCCAAATATATTTGAACAAAACAGCCACCAACACAATATCACCAAATGCAAAGAATAAATTGCTCAAATCAACTCAATGGAGTAAGCCCAATATTATGAATCAAGTAAAGCAATAACTTTATCAAAAAACCTCTATGGAAGCAACTCAGCCATCAAACTCAAAAAAACCAACCAAGGGTTCCACCAACTCAATGCAAGTAGCTTGACTCACAAACCCTAGTGCACAAAGCTTCCACTATCTCAAACCAAAAATTATGCATTCATCAAAAAATCTCCTTAAGGATAACAATGCATAAGTAGTCTTCAACAAACCAGAAAATAGGATTTACACCGAATCAAAGAAAACCTAGTTGAAAACCTTTTCACTCCAACCTTATTTCAGAAAACATACACCAATCATACTCATAAGAAGAATGTGCCCATACCTTATTGGAGTAGAAGAAACTTGACCCTTAAAGCTATCACCACACACAACCCTCAAACTTCCAACCAAGTTAGGGTTAGAACCAAAATAAATAAGCATATAAAAACTTTCCTTAGTACACCTTTTAGCTTCTCTTCTTTTGAAAACAACCACCAAAGAAGTCAAAAACACAACCAAAACTTACACCTTATATCTCCATTTTAAACTTTAGCATATCAAAATCCTAATCTCAAAAATACAACCAAAGAAATATCCCCTTATTCCTCCTATGTCTTTTAAACAATGCTAAACAATGCCAAAAATTATATCAAGAAATTAATCACACCTTAGAATGGCTGTCCTTGAAGAATTCAAAAATCGCGGAATGGCTGCCCTTGACGAATCCGAAAATCACGGAACAAAATACGTTTTAACAAAAACATGACTTAATCCATGCATAGCTTCCTCCACGGGAATCGAAATGTAGACCTCCTCCTACGCAAATCCCAAATGCAGCCTATGCTACCACTAGCCCACAAGGGGCTAACGAAGTCTAAGACAGACTTCCTACCACTTCAACGAACAAGCAGTTCGTAAGTTTTTCAAACGCGAGCTCTCTTCTTCCACGGCGTCAACAAAGCATCGATCGCAGCCAAAAATTAATGCATTCAAAATTCTCAAGAGGAGTTAAAACTTAGGATCCTTCCCATATTTATAGTCCAATCATGGAATTTAGAACACGTCGGCGGCAGAGAAACGTAATTTTGAATTTAATCGAAATTGCTTTCTAAAGGGTTTAAAAACCCTTAATTAATTTTAATAAATTAAGAATAAAAAAGGTTTAAAAACCTTTAAATAGTTTTAATAAATTAAAAATAATTTTCTCCCTTAATTAATTAAATAATTTATTAATTAAAACCTTGAAGGGTTTCAAATAATAATTAAATAATAAAGAGAACCTCCATTGGTTTTAATAAAAACCATTTAACTTGGTTTTAATAAAAACCCTATCCAAAAACCTTATCCAATGGAATCTCTCTGCATTCTAAGAAGATTCTCTTGGAATATTTCACCTTTGAAGTCAACACATCCTCTTAACATTAATGCCATTTCCTTTTGACGTCAATGACAACTCATAGACAAGGAGCTAGGATCTCAAACCCAAAATTGCCAACAGGGATTTGCGATAAGGTCGCAGGTGCAAGTGTCTCTATGAAATGGGACTCCATGAATCACCACATTGGTAACATATTGGTGTATCTCTCCCCTAATCCTTGGTTCTAATTATCCTAATGATAACCTAACAAAAATTTTCCCACCCATAGGTGAATGCTATGCAAATTTTGTTAGCAGATATGGAGAACAACCTCTTTCCCTCTGCATTCTTCATCGAACTAGTCTTAGGATCATAAAATTGGAAAATTGTGCAAATAAAATATGGGTAGGGGTGCACAGGTACTAGTATAGGAGGGAGGGGTAGGCAACTACCCGGTGACCTATCCAAAAAACATGCACCTAACTAATACATCAATTGGAATCAACATCAAAACATAAAATTATAGACAAGATTGCAAATAACAAGAAAATGGATGCTTCTTTTATTAATATTGGAAACACATTTTGGTTACAATCATGCCCCTATTAGATTCACCCAAATTTTGATACAAATGATATAATTCTAAAGCCCCAATGGGGTAGGCACAATACTAAGGCTCTCTAAATAGTCACAAACTACTCCAGGGTGGAGTTAACCCTTTTCTTCATTTGAGGAAGGAATTGGATGATTGAATCTCCTTTGAATCTACTTTCCTATGGTAAAGAAACAACATAAAATAATTAATAGCATAGGCAGCCTCTCATGATGAGGCCCTTTAAAGAATGTGCACATGAAAATGCCATAAAACTAATATAATCAAGAAAGTGGATAAAACATGCTAAGCATATACAATACTTGAAAATATTAATGGAAATATGTAAATAGAAAGTATAGCTATCTATATATTGGATTAGTTTATCAAATAGACTCATGAAAGCATAAGATAACCCATAATTGCACTGATTTCCAAATTGACTTAATGAAGGTAAATCTACTTCTAATGTTGAATTCCACCGATCATATGTCTCTAAAATATCAATTAAACCTATGCTAAACATAATATAATAAAATGATTTTCAAGAAATAATACAAGGGGATCCATATCCATTTTCTCATCATGGGTCTAATGTGTGATCAGTACTGTAGACCATGATTGATAGCCATGACTAAGCTCTTAGTAAACATGTCCTCAAAATTAGGGCTTCCTCTCTGATCCTCCTTGCCAAATTTATGGTCAAGGGTTGCCTCTATGGCCTATGATAGGTTTGGTGGTTGAATTATCCAAATTATGCACTGATTGCATGGAATTGTGTTTCTTGGCTCTCCTAGGCTCCTAGGGCTTCCATACTGATTTGATCTCCAATTGGATAGCAAAAGTGTCCCTCTCAATGTATGAAAATGAGTATGCAATTCGACAAGGCTTCACTACTCAATTGATCATATTTCATCCCAACTTATCCCCAATTCGAATGGGGATTTTATAGCACTTTCCAAGGGCTAAGAGTGGCTTCCTCATGAATCCAATATCAATATTTGGTAGTTGAGTCAGTTGGATGGAATTATCTAGAACCTTCCTCACTCAAACCACTCCAATATGCAACTAATTGGCTAATGCAACCAACTTTGGGTTGGATGAAGGCTAACTAACTCTGAGTGTTTACCATGACTAACATGTATGGTGAGCACTACTAACCATGGGTTTCAACAAAAAATAGCAATGATTAGGCAATGATACCCCAAATGAGTGGTAAAAACCACTACTATACCTTGGATCTATCCAAAGGTATTCCATATGGTCTTCTAGCATGTACCATATGAGTAGTCGCCTTGACATGATATATTTTAGGTGTCTAAAGATACCTCTTTTGAGATGCATTGTGATATTGAACAACGGTGAGAAAAACTAGACCTCCTAAAGTGATTTTGTAGGTTGCATGATGATCATTTGTCTGATCAATATTAGATGCCCCAAGTCTAGCAAAAGGACACACATCCTAGAATAATTGCTTCTAACTTGGTAGAAGGATTAATTTGAAAGGGTTTGCACTCATCATCAGGCATTCGAGTAGCTTTGGTTCCACAATAGGAGTTAGGCCTATATAACCAAAATGAGAAGAGCTACAAACAAACTATCATATATACTATTTTCCCTAGTAGAAGGGTAATATTATGATAGTCTTTGATAATGATTTGCAAGGACGAATGCAATTTTGACAAGATCTAGGGATCTACAATCAAGGGATATTCTGTTGACTCTGATTATGATTTAATATTATGACTACCTCCTCAAGTGATGAGTCAATAAGGGTAATGACAATGAATGAAGCAACAAGGTTGCTTGACCATTATGAATGATATTTTAATAAATTAGGATTCAACATTTGAAATTCTTGGCAAGGCCTAATCAGCTACGATTACAACTATTAATAGGAATTGCCTATTTCTATCCCATGGAGCAGTCCAGCCATGAAGGCCTTCTTAGGGAATCAAAATGAAACCAATTCTGATTAGGCATAAGTTGAATCATATTATCGATGATATGTTGAAAATATCATAGAAGAATTGTGATGAATATCTCATTCTCGTGGAGCAGTTTGGCTATGTAGGCCTTCTTAGGGATTGAAACAAAGCATAGTAATTCTACAATGAAGAATTTGCCCCAAATTTCCTTATGGTAATTTACTCATCTTGCAGGATTGAATGGATCACAAATCGTTGTAACTACCAAGAGTATAGGGTAAATAACTGAATACAATGCATTTGGCTTTTGGTTTATTTGATTTTTTTGTTAATTTTAATTTTTTTGAATATTTTTGAATTATTGGCTGGGAGGTGCGGTGCTCAAAGAAAGAATTTCCATGGCGATGACCTCGATTGAATGTATTTTATAATCTCGGCTGATTATTTTTTTTGCCTTATGATGACATTTTATGGTGTCATTGTGCCATGTTAACTTATTTGGAGTGTTTAAATTATCATTTAGCAGCTTTCCTTAAGGTAAATTAAGGTACTTTTATAAATTTTGTTGACCACGGATCTGCACTGTGAGTTTTTTTGCTCACCGTGGCTATGTGGTTGCAAAAACCTAACTCAGGGACCATGGGTGTCAACCACGGTTTGACCTAAATAGGAAAAATTATAAAAAGGGCCTTCCTTTTGAAAAAAATTCATTTTCATCTAACTTCAACAGTTAACCTGAGAGCTCTAGAGGTTAAAACATAAAAATTAACCTGAAACGCTGCTAAAACTGAACCATATTACCTAGACTTCACACCTATGGTTGACCCAAGAGAGGCATCGACCAATGGGAGAGTCTGGGGCTCAAAGGTAACTTGTAAATGGAGACCTTGCTTGTGATTACTAGCTTTAAAATTAACCTCATTAATTATTCAGTAATTTAACCACACTAAAAAATAGGCAATGAACCTCACTGTAGATTAGGATTCACCCTATGTTAGTTAGCTAGGGAGGTTTAATTTTGGGTTTCGGGATGCTTTCCAGTAGGAGCAAACCCATTTAGGGTTTCACTCGCTAGCCGCAAGTGGCAGCCGCAGTTCCCAATTGGAATATTTTGGGCTAGGGTTGTCAGCCACAGCGGGGTTTAAATCCAAATGATCAAAATTTTGACTGTTGGACTGACCACAGATTTGACCTGCGGTGCCCAAATTTAGCAAAAGTTTTCATTTTTTTATATTTTTTGAGGTTTGATGGGAAATTAATGCCACTTTTTGTTGCTTTGAAGCATTATTTTAATTTTCCTAGAAAATTTTGCTCATATGTGTGCATATTATTGCATTTTTAGATTTTATAATTTTTTTGTCGTTTTTAGAGTGATTTTAATTTTTTTTTTCGCTTTACTTTTTATTTCGTTTATTCAGTCATTAACTAATAGGGCAAGGGAGACTGATCTCCTTCACACTTTACACCCCCTAATTACTAATGTGAAGTGGGAGTGGTTTGCTGCTATTGGCTTTGGATACATCCTAGATCTCCCTACCATTCGAGTAGACCAGGCCTATCTGACTGCTTTGGCCTATTGCTGGGACGTACAGACCAACACATTTCACCTTCCCATAGGTGAAATGAAGGTCACACTAGAGGACATGTACCACATATTTTGGCTACCCATCGATGGTGAACCTATCACCACCTCCCCATTTATAGTGAAGAGAGCTATTTTTTATGTTGTCTTTGGATATCAGAGCATGGAGGCATAGGGCCGCATCAACCATGGTGACATCCATGTTAGAGAGTGGTATGAGGCTAACATATTCTCATAGCGGGAGGCTGTGTTCATGCACCTGGTTATCTGGATAGCCCTATTTGATTATTTTGGTGTGAGGTTCCCCTGGAACCTCTTAGATTTCATTCACCCTATTATGACATGCTCGATGGAGGAGCTAGTTATCCTATCCTGGGGAAGCGCTCTACTGGCATAGTTGTATCATGAGTTGTATCAGATCACCCATCAAAGAAAAGTGGGCATTGGTTGCAGCATCTTATTGCAAATTTAGGACTGGTAGCACATCTAGATAGATCACCCTATGAAGCTACCCCTAGATATCACCACTATTACAGATGCTTGTCAGTTCTACGCTACCTACTGGCCTTGGGAGTAGAAGGGGTTTAGGAGCAGGTCTTAGGATTTAGTAGGAAGTCCCAAACATGTCTACTATCTAAAAATGCTTGGTATTGGAGAGGGACCTCGCTTGGCCTCAGGTTACTCCTCTAGGATAGGAGAATGATGATTTATAGGAGTCATGAAAAAGGGATGTAGATACTACTCCATATTACGATGGATGATGGGCTGACATTCAGTGGCACAAGATGGGACCTCTCGGTCATCTAGCTAGTGGATTTGCTGTAGAGGGTGATGATGGCATAGAGGTGGATCCCCATGGGTGCCACACTCGACAAAGGATAGAGGGTGACTAGGGTACAACATGGGAGGCCCCCCAAGTGGATGCAGAGGAGGAGGGTCTCAAGGAGGGCAAGGAATCACCAAATAACAAGATTGGATAGTTACGGGTACAGGTAGCTAACTTGTAGAGTCAGGTGGGTAGGTTGCATACCCATATTTTATATCGATATACATCTATCAACACTCTAGAGGTGAATTTTTCTCATAGTGAGAGGCAGCTACAGTAGGCTCAGGAGGAGAGAACAACTCTCTAGGAATAGGCTACATCAGTCGAGACACAGGTTAGGAATCTCACTAGTGAGCATGATCTTGCACAGGTATGATTGAGTATAGCTTTTTTTGACAGGGACCTACTCAGGGTAGAGAGGGGATATCCTTCATCCTCCTAGGCCATCATGAGACCTCTAGCTACACCATATTCTCTACTGCTAGTAGATCACGACCCTATGACTAATATTAGGATGCTTCATTCCCTTGTGGAGGAGAGTAATGAGTGAGAAACAACATGCACAGTCTGTATCTCCTAGCTATAGGGGCACATCAGTTTGATAGGTGGGGAGGTTCCAAAGGACACACACACTACAGGGACCCACTAGAGCTGATCCTAGACTAGAGAGATAGGGCAGTCCACTGCCAGCTCCAACTATAGGACTCATAGGACTGAGAGGACACATAAGTCTTCTAGAACTCATAGAGCCAACTCGTAGAGGAGCCACAGGGATGGCAAGGGTGATGGCGATGACTCTTAGGCTGGGGGTGCAAGCCCTTAGTACATATATCAGATACACTTTATTGTACTATTTCGAGGACCTATATAGTTGTAGCCTACGGGAACTTTGATGTACCTCTATGTATCTATGGACACACACACACACACACACACACACACACATATATATATATATATATATATATATGAGATTGATAATTTTGGCTCATTATGTGTACTTGTATTATTTTCATTTTATGTTTATGTTATGCACATGTATGCAGATGTTCATATTGATGCTATGCTTTATATGATGTGATGTATGGATGACATGCACTACATAGCTATTTAATTTATGATGATGATGATATGCAGTGATATAGATGCATAGATGTGCTATTTATGTTGAATGCATATGGATGCAATGTTTTACTTTTAAATGCATATTTTTTTTTTTGAAAAAAATGAAAAAAGCTTGCATTAAAACAAATTACAGTTACAAGAGGGAGAAAGGGCATCCCAACCAAGAGCAAAGAGACCAGAAGAACAAAGGGCGCGAAAACACGACAGGTCACGAAAACGCGACAAGTCGCGAAATCGTGACACCAAACCTTACAATCGTCGCGCCACGACAACCGGTCACGAAAACGCGACATGTCACGAAATCGTGACATGTCGCGACATCGCGAAAAAATAGCGCCGAGGCCACCCCACTCAAAAAATGTCGTGAAATCACGACAGCACAGCACCAAAGCACCCAAACGCCAAAAACGTCGTGAAATTACGACGAGAAATCCAGAAGGCACCAGCTCCCCAAAATTGTCGCGAAATCGCGACGAGTTCACCTTTAAACAACATCTTTAAGAAAGTGTCACGATATCGCGACGGCTTTTCCTTAAAGCCCCAGTTGGCCGGAAGTGTAGCGAAATCGCGACAAGAATTCCAATGGACGCCCCTTCTGCAAAAGTGTCATGAAATCACGACATGTTCTCCCCCATGGTGCCCTTTTCTTAAACTAGTCACGAAATCATGACGTTTATCCTTCATGCAGTTTGTTCTCCAGAACTATCGTGAAATCGCTACAAGTTTGCCCCTTTGCTTCCTTTCCTTAAAAATGTCGCGAAATCGCGACAGATTATCCTTTGAGAAGCTTTTCTCAAAAAATGTCGCGATATCGCGACGGTTTTTCCACTTAACGCAATTGTGCTCAAAGCGTCGCGAAATCGCGACAACTTTCCTCCAACAGCAGAACCGACAAAAAATGTCGCGAAATCGCAACATGTTCTCCCCATGGTGCCCTTTTCTCAAACTAGTTGCGAAATCGCGACCTTTATCCTTCATGAAGCTTGTTCTCCAGAATTTTCGTGAAATCGCTACAGGTTTGCCCCTTTGCGTCCTTTCCTCAAAAAAGGCACGAAATCGCGACAAATTTTCCTTTGAGTAGCTTTTCACAAAAAAAGTCACGATATCGCGACGGTTATTCCCCTTCACGCAATTTTTCTCAAAGCGTCGCGATATCACGACGCTTTTTCTCCAGCAGCAGAACCAACAAAAAAGGTCGCGAAATCGCGACACCTTCTCATCAAAGACCGCGACGACGCAACAAGTCGCGAAATCGCTACAATTTTCCTCCCAAGGCCGCGACAACAAAAAGGGTAGCGAAATCGCTACAGTTGTCCAGGAAAGGTCGCGACAGAGCAACATGTCACGAAATCGTGACAGATTTCCAAACAAGGTCGCAACGGCGCAATAAGTCGCGATATCGCGACAAAAACTAACCTTAGCCATTTTTGAGCTCATGGATGCAGGGATCGTTCCAGACCACTCCGAATCTCTTCATCTATCATAGGCATATCACTGTGTAGCTGAACACCTACCTATTTCTCAGCACCCATCTTCGCAAGGAAGTCAGCTACCGTGTTCAAATTTCTACTCACATACATAGGGATAACATCATCTAACTCCCTCCATAACTCCTTGATTTGGGATATCAAAATCCGCAGTCTCCAGGATTTTAATGAGAAATTCTGCAAGCAATCCAGAGCGCCGATCAGGACTTGAGAATCTGATTCAAGAATTATCCTTCGGTAACCCTGCTTAACAGCCCAGATAGACGCTGACTTAATGGCCAAGGCTTCGGCTTCATTGTTCGTGGCATTGCCCAATCCCTGCAATTCCCAGTAAAGAACCACACTCGAGTGATCTCGACAAACAACACCAATTCTTGCGCTGCCCGGGTTGCCTTTTGCAGCCCCATCAGTATTGATCTTGATCCAGCCAACAGGGGGAGGTTTCCAGCATGCTCTGCCTTGCCTCTCAAGTCCCTCAACCCCCTCTTCAAGATGCCCAAGAGCAGCCTGATTCTCTTCATCAACATAAATAGCAATAGTTTCTGTGACTTTGCTCCAGATGACCTGCCAAACGCCGTCAATCAAGGAGAAAGTGTTTCTAAAGATCCGGGCGTTTCTCTCCAACCAAACTTGCCACCAAATGAAGAGAAAGCCTAACTGCCAGCCAGTTCGGAGAGCTATGGAATTGAACCTGCCCCTTTTCCATTTTTCCCAAATATTGGTACGATTGAAAACACCATTAGCCTGGAGTTTAAATTGAGAGAACCAGCGTTCCCAAATCTGATGAGTAAAAGGGCACTCAAAAAACAAATGATCTATAGTTTCCTCATGTTGGAGGCATAAAGCACATTGAGAGGGGCCATTGAAACCCCTACGTCTGAGATTGTCAAAGGTGAGAAGACCATTATGCATAAGTTGCCAAGCAAAGAAATTCACTTTCGGCCAACCCTTTGAATGCCAAATCCTTCTCCAATGTTGAACCGGAAAAGAGTGTGGGGGAGGCTCAGGGAGGATCTCTTCATATCTAGCCTTAACTGAGTAGACCCCAAGGCTTCCATAGCCCCAGGCTAATTCATCTTCCTCATCCCTCCTCGTGAGGAACATTTCTGACAAGATTTTTTGTAGGACGGGAGCCAACTCCGGAGAGACAGTAATTGGCCACTCCTCCCACCGCTTAAAATTTTTAAATTTATACCCCCCCAATTGACTGGTAAGTAGATAATTATCAATATGGATCCAGCCCTGGGCTTCTAAGGCGGTCATGATTGGTTGTATCTCAGGGAACATGACAATAATGGGCGAATGTTGGTCCCAAGAGTCAGTCTAGAAACGAGCCTTGTCTCCTCTCCCCACTTTCCAGAATAATTGATCTTTGATAATCTGTGACCCAAGCTTGAGAGTCTGCCACACTAAGGATCCATTACCTTCCAAGGGAAAGCGACCCACCTCATTGGGATGAACATGCCCCAAATATTTACTGGAAAGAATTCTGCTGAAGAGGGAGGTTGGCTGAGAAATCCACCTCCAATACAGTTTTCCAGCCAATGCTCTGTTATTAAGCTTAGAACTTCTCAAGCCTAGCCCTCCTTTGTCCTTAGGCTGGGTAACTTTATTGTATTGTATGCATTTAATTTATGAGGATGTTATGATATGTTGGTGCAATGTATGTAATGCTTTATTTACATGATGGTAATCTAATGTAAATGAACCTATATGCTTTAATCACTCAAAACATAATGAATGAATGTGGTATGTGCCTAACAATCTAATGGATGACACCATAGAATGTATAACAATAATAAATTGTAGTTGCTTTATCTCTTTGTGAAAGATAATGCACCCATATGTGATATGTAATGATGTATGTTTTCCGTTCATAAGCTTTTGTAAATTAAAAGAATATGTATGATATAATTAGTGATCGTCTAAATATCATTTTTGAAATCCATCTAGTATCTAATCATATAATACAAACTCTTATAAAAAGAAATTAAATTTTGATGATTGCATTTAAAAATTTGATTGTTGCTATTTGGGAATTTTTTAGGTTTACCATGAGACTCAAACACCCTAGTTGACTGATCAAAAGTTGTATACTAGCGACACCAGACTTTTGAAACATAAGGTTTTCACTTGGATAGGCCCTAATTTTTTATTACCACTGTGTGTAAATGAATATATTAAGATAAGGCACAAGAATACCCCAATGTCAAGCGGGATTATTTCAACCCATTTCTAATATTGGGGGTCCATAAATGTTTATCCAATCCTAGATTTAGATTTTAGCAAGACTAGACCACTAGGAAATACAAGGCACTTGAAGATAGCTCTTCGATATTCAAACATTGGTGTGTACATAAGCAAGGTTTTAATGCATCAGAAATATCGTCATGCATAAGGTATAGTAGTACTGGCAATTCCATAGATTCAAGTTCACTCCCTCCTTTTCTTCAATTTTTGGGATACTTGCTCATATAAAGTGATAAAAATCACTATTTATTTTTTTACTTTAGTGACAATAATCACTGTTTATTTTGTACTTTATTTTCTTTTCCTTGAGCAAAGGATTTGAGACTGATTTTATTTCCTTTGTACAATTTGATATTCATTTGATCTGAATTTTTGGAATTTTACATTTGATAATTTGCTTTAGAAACTTCCTTTGGGGATTTTACTTTGGAAAAATATTTCTAGGATATCGATTTTAGGATATCAATCTATGATATCAATATGGGATATCAAGTTGTGATATTTTAATCACAAATCAATATGCAAAAATTCACTATTCATTCTTTCAAATTTGAAATTACAAAGTATTGTATAGTGTCTATATAGCTGTTCAGAGAAATTTGGGAGAGAATAAATAGGGAGGAAAGGAAAAATAATTAGGAGTTAAACTCTTCCTGCCATCCATGTCGTCCAATCCTACTGACTTGGTTGCCGTCCAATGAGGTAAAAGGGTAATGTGGTTACCATTTTAACTTCCAACATTCTCCCCCTTAAAGTTGAGAGGACTGACTATACAGTCTCTCAGCTTTATATATTGAGCTTTAGCCATGCCTTTGGTGAAGATATTTGCAATGTTGTCCAAAGTTATGAAATATTTAAGCTCAACTATCTGCTACTCCACCATGTTTCGGATGAAGTGATACTTCATATCGAAATGCTTTTATCTGCTATGGTGGATTGGATTGTATACCAATTGAATTGCACTTATGTTATCACAATACAGTCGAGTTGGACCACTTTGAATTTCTCCAATCTCTTCAAGGACTTTTCTCAACCATAGGGCTTGAGTACTAGCATGTGTGAAAGCTATATACTCATCCTTAGTAGATGACAATGCTACAACATTTTTCTTCTTGGAACTCCATGTGATTAGTCTTGTTGGCAATTTTGGGTTTGAGATCCTAGCTTCTTGTTTATGAGTTGTCATTGATGTCAAAAGGAAATGGCATTAATGTTAAGAGGGTGTGTTGGCTTCAAAGGTGGAAGATTCCAAGAGAATCCGAAGAGATTCCATTGGCAAGGGTTTTTCATTAAAACCAAGTTAAATGGTTTTTATTAAAACCAATGGAGGTTCTCTTTATTATTTATTTAATTATTATTTAAAACCCTTCAAGGTTTTAATTATTTAATTAATTAAGGGAGAAATTATTTTTAATTTATCTAAAGGGTTTTTAAACACTTTAGAAAGAAATTTTGATTAAATTAGAAATTACTTTTCGAATTCAGCCGACGTGTTTGGAAATGCATCAAAGTGCATATAAAATGAGGAAAATGAATTCATTTATGTTTGGCTAAGAGTTTGACATTAATATCTGAGCATTTCAATTTCGACATCGAAGCACCTACGCCAACGAAGGAGGAAGACAAGCGTTGCATGGTCAAAGGTGTGACGGGTTGGTCTTGGCGCGAAGGAGGAGATGCACGAGGTGATAAGAACGGAGAATTCCCTTCTCCCTCACGTGGGCTCTCCTAGCCCATGCGGCATGGTCAAAGGACTTAGTAGCATGGTGATCTACGGTTCAAATCATCGAAGACCCTTTTGAGGGTAGTGTTTGCACTCTGAAATTCACGTGATATTTACCAAGTATGCGCTCCAATTTTTGCAGAAAGAGTGGCAATTAAATTTTAATATTTTGCTTGCTAAGGTTTTATAAAGTTAGCTTTGGGAGGTATAAGGAATGCAAGCTTAATATCTTTGCTATAGTCGGATTGAAAATTAAAGGGGAAATAATTGCCATGGTGGTTGAATTATTTTGACATGCCAATGTTGGGTTAATAATTTTTTAGGGAAGATCAAAATTATTAATTGTGGTAGATTTTCAAGGGCTTATTCATATTCAAAAAGGTATGGGCACATTTTTCTTATAAGTATGATTAGTGTATGTTTTTCTGAAATAAGGTTGGAGTGAAAAGGTATTTTACTAGGTTTCCTTTGGTTGGGTGTAAATCCTATTTTCTGGTTTGTTGAAGACTACTTATGCATTGTTATCCTTAAGGAGAGTTTTGGTGAATGCATAATTTCTGGTTTGAGATAGTGGAAGCTTTGTGCACTAGGGTTTATATTTGTGAGTCTAGCTACTTGCATTGAGTTGGTGGAACCCTTGGTTGGCTGTTTTGAGTTTGATTGTTGAGTTGCTTCCATAGAGGTTGTTTGATCAAGTTATTGCTTTACTTGATTCATGATATTGGGCTTACTCCTTTGAGTTGATTTGAGCAAGTTATTCTTTGCATTTGGTGATATTGTGTTGGTGGTTGTTTTGTTCAAATATCTTTGGAGGGAAAAGGATTTCTACTTGTTTCCTTTTCTTGTGATGATTGGTTGAATGCTTCAAGGTTAATGTTGATTTGAATGATGTTGGTTAAACCTTGTCTATAAGCATTGTTGTTAAAGCCCTAATTGGTTGAGAAAATATATTGGTTGTGGAAATAACATGAGTATCATTGTTATATGAGATATTGCATTGTTGGCAATTGTTGGGTTGTGTTTCATGTTCTTGAGAAAAGCATACTACATCTATCTTATTCTTTTGAGATTAAAATTTGATATTGAGATTGGGAGTTAAGTATAGAACATATTGAGTCTCTAAAAATTCTCTTTATGCTTCTATGAGGTTGATGAATCACATTGGGTCTCTAAAAATTCTCTTTGTGGGTTCATGCTAAGCAAGTTTTTTCTTGATGAACTTGTGAGCTGATTTGGATAGGTTCCGGTGGGGACTTGTGAGCAGTTTTTGGACAGGTTCCGTTGGGGACTTGTGAGCAGATTTGGACAGGTCCTAGCAGAGGACTTGTGAGTTGATTTTGATAGTTCTATCAGAGAACTTGAGGATAGAGGTGCATTGTTTCTATGAGAAGAACCTAAGTATAGATTTGGCAAGTCTTTGAGAAGGCTTGTGTGCAGAGGATTAATTTTTTCAAGTGTTGGACAGATCTAATAGATAGAGGAAGACTTGTACTAAAGTGACTGACTGTGTTTGGTACAGGTTGCTGAGCTATTGTGGACATGATCATAGAAGGTAGAGGTCTCTTAGGCTAAGCATTGAGGATAGGAGGTCTTCGGTGGAAAGGAGTTCCACGTGCTGGCAAGAGGTAGAGACAGTTGATCTTCTAAGGGATCATTTCTAGAGTAGAGGGGAAGGTATCTCCTTTGAGCAGAGGCTCATAAATTCAGATTGAGGGGAAGGTATCTCCTTTGAGCAGAGGCTCATAAATTCAGATTGGGGGAAGGTATCTCCTTTGGGTTGGGGTCTCTTTGAGTAGAGGCTCATAAATTCAGATTGGGGGAAGGTATCTCCTTTGGGCCGAGGCTCATAAACATTGTAATTGGGAAGGATTCCCAAAGAACTTTGAGATAACTTTTAGAGAAAAGTTTTGTGGACGTTGCCCAGCCATTTCTGGGTGAACCATGTTAAAATTGGTGTCACTTTGTGGATGATATTGTGTATTGCTTTGATATTGCTTTGGGTATATTGCTTTACTGTTTTGAAGTATAAAGGAAAAAGTAAAAAGAGGTCTTATACTATTCACCCCCCCCTCTCAGTATAAGCTTGTGTTCTTCAATTGGTATTAGAGCAGGTGCCTTCGAAAAGTTTAACAGCTTGAAGGAAAATCTAGTAAAGAACACAATGGATCATTCAAGTAGCAATGCAACACCTATTCTTGATGGGTCAGATTTTGGTCTTTGGAGTGCAAGGATGAAGGTTCATCTAATGGCACTTGGTAATGAGGTATGGGAAGTGATTGAATATGAGTACACTATTCTTGTACATGGTCCTAATACTAAAGAAGAAAGGCTCCTACATCACAACAATTCAAAATCAATGAATGCAATCCTGAAAGGCTTACAGAAAGCAAATCTCACCAAAGTGATTCACTGCAAGACAGCTAGTGAAATGTGGAAACAGTTGAAGGTGGTTCATACATGTGATACAAATGTCAGAAAGGCTAAGTTGAGACACTTCAAAGGTATGTTTGAACAACTCAAGATGAATGATGATGAAAATATTAGTGACTACATCCTTCGTATGGATGAGGTTGTTAACTCCATGAAAGACTTAGGTCTTGAGCTTGCTGAAAATGATGTTTGTGATAAGATTTTAAGATCTCTTCCTAATAGATTTAGTGAAAATATTTCTGCTATTGAGGAAGCTAAATATTTGGATAAGTTGAAAAAGTATGAGCTCCATAGTATACTTGCAGCATTTGAGTTGAGAACTCAAGTGAAGGTTGATGTCAAGAAAGAGGTAGCTTTCAAGGCTACCAAGGAATCCAAGGGTAAACAACTTCAAGATAGTGATGAGTCTTCTAGTGATGAAGAGGCATATTACAGCAAGAAAGGCAAGTTCTCTAGAAAACACAAAAGCATGAAAAATATAAGATGTTTCAATTGTGGAAAGTTTGGTCATTATGTTACTAACTGTACTGTTCCCAAGAATGAAAGTGATGAAGATAAACAAGATTCTATGAGCAAGGTTTTTGAAAATCATAAGCATCACAGAAAGAACAAAGATGAGCACATCAATCAAGGAAAGAGGTATTCTCACAGGCATAAGAAGAGTTTCTATCTAGACAAATCAAGTAAGTGTTCTAGTAGTGATAGTGAAATTTCTTCAAGTGATAATGAAAATGAGATGTTGTTCATATCAGAAAAAGAGGAAGAACCGAAACATAGATTCATTATCATGAAATGTCGTAGATGTGGAAATTTTGGTCACCTTGAGGATGATTGTACAAATAATGATTTGGTTTCTAGTATGTATGAGGATGCTTCAGAAAACTATAAGGAAGATGCTTGTATGGTTTTTGAAAAAGGTAGCACCTCTAGTGATAAGAAATCTGAAAAAGGCTTTGATGATTCAGAAAGCAAACAAATAAAGGATCTTGAAAGTGAACTTATTAGTGCTCTTAGTGCTTTGAAAAAGGAAATAAAGAAGAATGCTAGACTCAAGGATAAGTTAGATGAATGTTGTATGAAGAAATATGATCTTATAGAAAGTCTTGATTTCTCTATAGCTAAGACACAAGAACTCAAGGATGAGTTAGAGTATAAGGTTCTTGAGTATAGTGAGTTAGAACAGAAAATGGCTTCTTTGAAAGAGGAAACTAAAGAGTACAAGGATAAGATTTACAGGTTTCAAGATAGCTCCAAAAAGGTTAAGTCACTCATCAAATGTCAAAGAAAGACAACAGATAAAATAGGCCTTGGTTTTGTTAAGCCACACAAGGAACAAGTTGGAGAGTCTAGTAAGAGACTCCAAAAGAAAGAGAGTTCTAATGAGGAAAGTATTTCAGATCATGAGTTCTTGAATGATAGATGCACAGAAATAGAAAACATAATTCAGAATGAGAAGAAGTTTTCAGAACCTAAGAGGTCAATTAAAGGAAAGTTTCAAGGCATATGTTTTGCTTGTCATAGGTTTGGTCACATGGCTTCACATTGCATGGCTCAAGTGAAGGAGGTAAATGATAGTTTCATAAGTGCTAGTTACTTTCAAGGGTATTGCTACTCTTGTCAATAGTTTGGGCATAAGGCAGTTCATTGCAAGGAAAATAATAGGAACAGGTTTGGTCAGAATAGGTTTGGCCAGAACAGGTTTGGCCAGAACAGGTGGATTCAAAGAACAGGTATGCCTCAAAGAAATAACATTGTTACTTGTTATAAGTGCAACAATGAAGGTCACATAGCTAGACAGTGTAGAGCTGAAATTCCAAGGTACAAGAACAGAAACAGTGGTATGAACAGGTCCAAGGATCAAGGCATGGTTAAGAATAGGAACAGTGACAGGAACAGGAACAAGAATATGGACAAGGAGAACAAGAGAAGACATGGTAAGGCAGCTATAGACACTGATGATGATCAATGCCTATTGGGAGTTTTACTCCCACCCCAAAATTAAACACCTCAATAGGAGGTGGGGGAGGGACTAAGCTAAGAGGCTCATTCTTAGTCCCAAGCCCCAAAGGTGACCCTTTGCCATTGATGACAAAGGGGGAGAGATATGAGTAAGGGGGAGAGCCTCAAGATAGGGGGAGCTGTTTATGTTGAGTTTCTGTGTTGTTGAGAAGCATGGTTTGCCATCAATGACAAAGGGGGAGATTGTTGGTAATTTTGGGTTTGAGATCCTAGCTTCTTGTCTATGAGTTGTCATTGATGTCAAAAGGAAATGACATTAATGTTAAGAGGATGTGTTGGCTTCAAAGGTGGAAGATTCCAAGAGAATCCGAGAGATTCCATTGGCAAGGGTTTTTCATTAAAACCAAGTTAAATGGTTTTTATTAAAACCAATGGAGGTTATATTTATTATTTATTTAATTATTATTTAAAACCCTTCAAGGTTTTAATTATTTAATTAATTAAGGGAGAAATTATTTTTAATTTATCTTAAGGGTTTTTAAACCCTTTAGAAAGCAATTTCGATTAAATTCAAAATTACTTTTCGAATTCAGTCGACGTGTTTGGAAATGCATCAAAGTGCATATAAAATGAGGCAAATGAATTCATTTATTTTTGGCTAAGATTTCGACATTAATCTCTGAGCATTTCGATTTCGACATCGAAGCCCCTGCGCCAGCGAAGGAGGAAGACAAGCATTGCATGGTCAAAGGTGTGACGGGTTGGTCTTGGCGCCAAGGAGGAGGCACACGCGGTGATAAGAATGGAGAATTCCCTTCTCCCTCATGTGGGCTCTCTTAGCCCATGCAACATGGTCAAAGGACTTAGTAGCATGGTGATCGGCGGTTCGAATCACCGAAGACCCTTTTGAGGGTAGTGTTTGCACTTCAAAATTCGTGAGATATTTACCAGGTATGCACTCCAATTTTTGCAGAAAGAGTGGCAATTAAATTTTAATATTTTGCTTGCTAAGGTTTTATAAAGTTAGCTTTGGGAGGTATAAGGAATGCAAGCTTAATATCTTTGCTATAGTCGGATTGAAAATTAAAGGGGAAATAATTGCCATGGTGGTTGAATTATTTTGACATGCCAATGTTGGGTTAATAATTTTTTAGGGAAGATCAAAATTATTAATTGTGGTAGATTTTCAAGGGCTTATTCATCTTCAAAAAGGTATGGGCACATTTTTCTTATAAGTTTGATTGGTGTATGTTTTTATGAAATAAGGTTGGAGTGAAAAGGTATTCTACTAGGTTTCCTTTGGTTGGGTGTAAATCCTATTTTTTGGTTTGTTGAAGACTACTTATGCATTGTTATCCTTAAGGAGAGTTTTGGTGAATGCATAATTTCTGGTTTGAGATAGTGGAAGCTTTGTGCACTAGGGTTTATATTTGTAAGTCTAGCTACTTGCATTGAGTTGGTGGAACCCTTGGTTGGCTGTTTTGAGTTTGATGGTTGAGTTGCTTCCATAGAGGTTGTTTGATCAAGTTATTGCTTTACTTGATTCATGATATTGGGCTTAGTCCATTGAGTTGATTTGAGCAAGTTATTCTTTGCATTTGGTGATATTGTGTTGGTGGTTGTTTTGTTCAAATATATTTTGAGGGAAAAGGATTTCTACTTGTTTTCTTTTCTTGTGATGATTGGTTGAATGCTTCAAGGTTAATGTTGAGTTGAATGATGTTGGTTAAACCTTGTCTATAAGCATTGTTGTTAAAGCCCTAATTGGTTGAGAAAAGATATTGGTTGTGGAAAGAACATGAGTATCATTGTTATATGAGATATTGCATGGTTGGCAATTGTTGAGTTGTGTTTCATGTTCTTGAGAAAAGCATACTACATCTATCTTATTCTGTTGAGATTGAAATTTGAGATTGAGATTGGGAGTTAAGTATAGAAAATATTGAGTCTCTAACAATTCTCTTTATGCTTCTATGAGGTTGATGAATCATATTGGGTCTCTAAAAATTCTCTTTGTGGGTTCATGCTAAGCAATTTTTTCTTGATGAACTTATGAGCTGATTTGGACAGGTTCCGGTGGGGACTTGTGAGCTATTTTTTTTGGATAGGTTCCGGTGGGGACTTGTGAGCAGATTTGGACAGGTCCTAGCAGAGGACTTGTGAGCTGAGTTTGATAGTTCTATCAGAGAACTTGAGGATAGAGGTGCATTGGTTCTATGAGAAGAACCTGAGGACATATTTGGCAAGTATTTGAGAAGGCTTGTGTGCAGAGGATTGATTTGTTCAAGTGTTGGACAGATCTAAAATACAGAGGAAGACTTGTACTAGACCGGCTGATTGTGTTTGGTATAGGTTGCTGAGCTACTATGGACGTGATCATAGAAGGTAGAGGTCTCTTAGGCTAAGCATTGAGGAGAGGAGGTCTTTGGTGGAAAGGAGTTCCACGTGCTGGCAAGAGGTAGAGGTAGTTGATCTTCTGAGGGATCATTTCCAGAGCAGAGGGGAAGGTATCTCCTTTGAGTAGAGGCTCATAAATTTAGATTGGGGGAAGGTATCTCCTTTGAGCAGAGGCTCATAAATTCAGATTGGTGGAAGGTATCTCCTTTGAGCAGAGGCTCATAAATTCATATTGGGGGAAGGTATCTCCTTTGGACCAAGGCTCATAAACATTGTAATTGGGAAGGATTCCCAAAGAACTTTGAGATAACTTTTAGAGAAAAGTTTTGTGGACGTAGCCCAGCCTTTCTGGGTGAACCATCTTAAATTGGTGTCACTTTGTGGATGATATTGTGCATTTCTTTGATATTGCTTTGGGTATATTGCTTTACTATTTTGAAGTATAAAGGAAAAAGTAAAAAGAGGTCTTATACTGTTCACCCCCCCTCTTAGTATAAGCTTGTGTTCTTCAAGTCCTGACCCTAGACTAAAATAGTTCCCTGATGTAGATTTCATATCATCTATATTGCTGCCCCAATCACTATCATTGAAGCCAACTAATTTCATAGAATTACATTTGTGGTATTGAATTCCAAAATCCAATGTACATTTTACATATCTTAAGATTCTTTTAGTTGCTTATAGATGCAGCTCAGATGGACTTTCCATAAACCTTGAAACTAGAGAAACATCATATTGAATATCAGGCCTTGTGTTGGTGAGAAACATCAGACTCCCAACCATGCTCCTGTAAGTGGTCATGTCAACCTTTGGTGCTCCGTCATCCTTGCTCAATTGGATTCTATGTCCGGTTGGAGTTGCAACTGATTTGCACCACTCCATGAAAAATTTATTGATAATGTGTCAAGCATACTTATGTTGACATATGAAGATCCCCCTATTTGATTGATGCACTTCCATGCCTAGGAAGTATTGTGTTAAACTGAGATATTTCATCTCAAACTGCTTCATCATGGAGTTTTTGAACTCCATATTCATTTTAGTGTTATTATCCATAAATATTAGATCATCCACATACAAAAAAAATATGAGAATGTCTACTCCATGCTTTAGGTAGTACAGAGTTGGTTCACTTTTTCTTCTAGTGAATCCATACTCGCTTAAATAGCCATCAATGTGTGAGTACTAAGATCTTGGTGCTTGATTGAGCCCATAAAGTGATTTTTTCAATTTTTAAACAAGGTTCTCCTTTCCTTGTTATTGAAATCCTTGAGGTTATTGAACATAAACCTCCTCAGTAAAGTATCCATTTAGAAAAGCACTTTTCACATCCATGTGTTGAACATTCCATCCTTTATGGGCAGCTAAGAAAAGAACTGATTTGATTGTCTCTTGTTGTATCGCTCCAAATTTTTTGCATCCTTACCTTCAGGCTATAGGATCCGTGCCCGAAAGGGGGATGCGAGAAGGATGGGACAATACCTCAGATTGAGAGGCCCTTTGAAGGTCCCGCCTCTCGGGGGAGGGGTATAAGGGTGAATTTTCGATGGATGGTGGGTTCACCAGGAAACTTTTGAGTGGCAGTTTCCACACCTAGGTTGATAGTAAGTTTGATGTGTTCATTTTGCGCTTTAATCATTCAATTCCTAGGTTTGGCCAAGATGAATCTAAACTATTCTATATGCCAATACTGATTTAGATGAATACAAAAAATATGAATGAATGCTAAACACAGAGAATATGCTAAATAGAATAGTACATACCTATTTCGGATGTCTGATGAAGATTCTGAGTTTTGTAGCGATCCAGATCGTCTCAACTCAGTACGTAATCATCTGAGATCAGACGATATCATCGTCAATCTGACGAATTCGTCAGATGAATTCATCAAAAACCTACAATCATAGGAATAGATACAAAATACCAAAGATGCAACTACAAAAGCAAAGGAGAATGATAGGAACAACAGCAAACATGCCTAAATAATAAATTCAAATAACAAATAAGAGAAATGCAGTAGATTTAATGATCGATTTTAACTTTATCATGCGGTTATCCTAAATGAGGTGAACTCCAAGATGCATAAATATAATAACTAAGATAATGTATAAAGAAATGCAGAAAAAAATAAAGAGATGCAAACTCTGGACTCTGATTGCCCCCAATCTGGACTACAATCGGGATCACCTCCAATCGTACGAGATCGTCTGCGCTTCTCGACAGGATCGTCCGAAATCTCTTGGAATCGCTTGCGACGATCCGAGCTAGCTTCGACTAAAAAATAGTAAAGTTCCTGCAAGAAAACATGAAATGCGAGAATGCAAATAATGGTGTGAGGATGCTCTGAGGTGCGTGGAAATTCTAGGGGGTTCAAGGGAGTCAATCAGGGGGATAAACTAGAAAAATCCCAGTTTATATAGGATTAGGGAGAGGTTAGGAGGTTGGAGATCATCCCAATTTGGGAGATCTCCAACGGGGGAGACTCTAACTGTGCAGACACGCTTTCTGCCCAGGTTAGAGAGGTTGTTGGAACAGAAGCTAAGTATGAAAATTTGGTTTTGGGACGAAATCGTCTGGACGTTCTGTTCCAGATGAATTCGTCAGATCTGGGATGATTTCGTCTAATCTGCGATGATATCGTCCAACGGTCAAAACAAATCCTAAAAATGGCATGGAAAACGAGGAAAGCGGGTAACGGGCGGTTTAACGGGAGGTTTGGGGTTAAAATTTGAATTTTTATCTTTTTACTAAGGTTTAACTGTGCCAATTTTAGGGTGCTACATTTTGCCCCCTCTTTAGCGAATTTTTCAAAGAAAATGCGTTAAAGACGAGTTCTTCCCGTTTTACGAGAAAGCAAAAATGTACTCAATTTTTTAGACGACGATTCTTGGTCGAATCGTACAATTGCTGACTATGGTGCCCCCTCCGTGTTTTTACCCAAATCGAACGTTTGAGGTAAAAGCACGAAAAAGCAAAAAATAAAAAAAAAGTTGTTGTTTTTAAATAAAATTAAGAAAAATAGGGTAAAACCCTAATTCATTTTTAGTTCATTTTATTATTACTTTTTGGGGATTGTTGCGGGTTTTGATTGTGGCATACCAATCTAGATGATGTACATAATTGATTGATATATATATAGATTGTCTTTTTGATGATATGACTTGTGTATATGTTGTATGATGCTTTAATGTTGAATTTTGCAATTGATTATTGATGATTCATGTGATTATGTCGTTTTAGAAATATTATAATTTTATGTCATGTTGTAAAATTTAAATGAAATAATCTGATGTAAACAAATTGGTTGTTTTTGGTGTGATTTGATGAAAAATAAAAGGGACTTCTAACAATAATTTCAAAGGACATTGTCGTTGTTATAGACCATTTCATGGAGTCGCCGCTCGCTCGGTCGTCAAGCTAATCCCAGGTATAGAAATATTGCTAAAAGTAAAAGAATGCTTAAGAGACTGTCTTAAGACTTTGTGTTGTGATGGTGATGATTTGTTTTCAGATTTTCATAAAAATATTATGCATGAGATACTAAAAGAAATATGATTTTGCTAGGCATAAATTCCTAAGTGTGATAAAATTTTGAACAATTCCTTAGAAATTATACCATGGTTGCAAAATTGAATGTTGACATAATGACATGAAATAGAATAAGTGTTGCGTTCTCTTTTTAAAGCACAATTGTGTAACATAATGATGTAAGCCATAAGTTTTTTTTTTTTTTTTAAAATGAATGGGAAAATAAAATTAGAACAATGGTTTGCGCTAGGCATAGAATTATAGGTATAGACTTATACCATCATCGCGAAATCCAAAGAAGAAATTGATATTTTAGTTTTATTGCATGATTTGATTTTTGATTTTGAGATAAACAAAAAATAATAATATATAACTTGACTTTATTTACTAGATTTTGTAATATGTTGTTTGAAAAGAATTTTGGATTTTTTGAAAACAATGTATGTAATTGTTTTTATACTAAACGGATGTTCTGAAATAAGAATAAAATTTATTCCAAAAGAGTTGCAGAAATATTTTAAATTATCTCAAAGACAAATGTAGATTTGTAAGGAACCCTCATGTGCATATGTGAGTTCATTGCCGATCTTGATTTATCATAATGATAGAGAATCTCTCAAATACAAATGTGTGTGCAATTGTATTGTTCGTTCACCAATTTTGAGCAAGATAATTTGATACAAGTAATTTGAATTAACCAAATGAATGTTCGTTGACCATGATTTATATGCATGTAACCGTACCAGGACTACTATGTAAGTTGGGTTATCAAGAGCTAGCTAATCCATAAGCCGACATAGGTCTATACAAAATAAGGTCGCTAATGTGACGAGACATATCACCACGCTAGGGATTACCCAAGGCCAAGCGGGTTGGGCACAAACCACCTGTTATGGGGCTTACCTCACGGTTTTCGAATAATTGAGAATTCCAGGGATTCAAGCTCATTCACCCTTCTTTTCTTTTCAAGGGGTAGGGAAAGGGATTTATTGCATTTTGCTTTTGCCTTTTCTTTTTCTCTTTTTTTTTTTTTTTTTTGTATTTTGCTTGGAACTTGAGATAATGCTGAAATATTGCTGCGATGGTACAAAATGATATTTTTCTTTTTCTCATTTTCTTTGACTTTTCTTTTTCTTCCTATGCTAGGGATACTTGCTCGGATTAGTTGTAGAGCAAGGGATTTTTATTCTGGGTAGGGGTGAGCTTGTCCTTTTGTCAATTCTCAAAGATTCTAGACCATGTGCATGATAGGATAGCAGGGGAAACTTTTCGCTCAAGAAACCACTTTTACTATGTAGCATCATATTGAATTTGCAATGAAATCATTTTAATGTGAAAAGATATATTTGGTTCAAGTAAATAACAAGATCAGTTCTCTATGCTCAAAACTTTATTTAATTCAACTGTGGACTTTGATATAAGAGAGATTAATAATCATACAAAATAAAATCAAGATATTTATTCATGTGAATGTGAAAGTGCGGGATTCCAAATAAATGCTAATTTATCCAAAATAATTGAAAATATAACTGCAATACTTCAAGAATTGACAGGTATGAAAATAAAATATGTTTTTGAAGATTTTGACGATTTTGATGTTTTTTATATTTTGATTTTGATTGATGAATTGAGAAGATACACAATGTGATTATTTTTGTTTTATTATTATTTTTTTTTTTTTTGATGATGGAATTGGTGGTATATACAAGATGATCTATATACACTATACAAGGTTATTTGAGTATAGCATGTCTAAGGTTGCTTCAAAATCAAAGGAGGTTTTGAAGGATAATTTGGTTGTGGTGAAGGTAAGAACAAAAGGTGATGAATAAAAGGTAGTGATAACAAAAGCTTTGTTATAATGTAGAATAATGTAGCAAAAGATTTGACTTTTATATGTGTAAAATTGATCATGTTACAAAATAAAATGTCAGAAGGATAAGAAGGTTCTTCATTCTTATCACTATCTTCCAAGTCTTGATAATATGGAGGGAGCATATGTGAAAGATATGCATGGGTGTTATTTGGTAAACAAGGATGATCATATATGGATGAAGAAAAGTGATGGATAGAAGGTAATTGTGACAATGGAGAATGTATAGAACTTGATGTTTCAATCGTTAAATATTCTTCAAATGGTGTTGGGTCATTATGTATGGTAACAATTTTACTTGCAAGTTCAAACTTCAAACATTGGTGAAGAGTAGAAGGGACAACCCTCATCGTATGAATCCAAGGACTTCTGAGAAGTAGGTTGTAAGGTGAAGGGCAATATGCTACATAAAACAAAGTATCCAGGATCTTGGATCCAATATTAAGGGGAAGAATTATAGTACCTTGAGCTTCTTGAATTTCATTGTTAAAAGATTTTACAATAACATTTGATTCATTAAGATCTTCTTCCTTTAATTTGAGTTTTTGGAATAATTGATAAGTGCATAAATTAAGAGAGGAGCCATTATCTACCATGATAGTTTTAACAGGTGTTTCTTTACTAGATCCTGTAATGTAAAGAGAGGAGTCTTCTTGTGGAGTAGAGGAAGGAATCTCCTCATCATAGAATGAAATATGGTTAACCTCAAGAGGGCTTACACCATTAATTATGTTCTTAGGGAAAATATCATGAGGAACAAATTGTTGGCTAGGTATCTTGAACAAAGTTTCCTTATGAGAACTTTGTAATACTTCTAAAAGGGATATCTTTGCTTGAGGATTAATCACTTGTTGTTGGCTATCAAAGTGGATTTCAGATTGAGATTTTGATTCTAAAGATGAGCTTTCTATGCTTACATTCCATTTTGGATCATTCTCTAGAGCCAAAGATAGTTTTGAAGGTTGGTCAAATGAGGAATCCATATCTTGAATATCGGATTGAGTTGATTGAACTTGAGGTTGCTCATTTGTAGTTTTTGTTACAATATTAGTAATATCATCATGATGGGACACATTAACATGCAATATTTGATTGGTTTCCTGTTGTTGATAATTGAATAGGGGTTCTTGGGAGATCCCCATGTCTTGATTGATTATTGGTATTTGTTGTGTAGGAGTTTGATAGTTTACTTGGAGATTTATAATCAGTTGTAGATTGTAATTCCTTTATATTAAAAAGACCCTCATCAATCAAATCTTGAATTGCACATCTTAAATCTTTACAATTTTGTGTCATATGTCCATCTACTCTATGATATTCACAATGTAGCTCAGGTTTAAACCAATCTGTTGTGGTATCAAGTTGTCTTATGGAAGGGAGTTCAATCTTATTTGTATCAAGTAAATGCTTGAGAATTATATCCATTGGTTGATTGAGCTTTGTAAATTTACGTGATGAAGGTTTTCGAGAGGTTTTTGATAAGTGCCTTAGGAGTTCAGTCATAAAAGGACCTAATGGTTTTTTACCTCTCTTTTCTTTGTTATGGGTAGAATGATGATAGGAAGATTGTGAAGTATGATGTGAGTGCATGGTAGGATTGGAAGAATAAGTATTTTCTTGTTGAAATGGATGTGTTGTATTGAAAGAAGAATATTGAAAGGGTGGAGGAGGATTGTATGTGGATTGATAGACATAATATGGATATATGGGAGAATAGATAATATCATTATGAAGAGGATTGGAAAAGGGATTGTCCTGTTGGGGTAATGATGAAAAATGAGAAAAGTGTGATGGAGGTGATGTTGAATAGGGATGAGGTTGGTCATAATCAACAAATGTATTTGGCTGAATTCTTCCAACATTACTGATGGGCTCATATTGATTTGAGTAAAAACTCATGGTTTCTTTAGTACTTCTAAAAGTAATATTTAGTATCTACTATTTAGAATTGAATCTAAAACATACAAACTTGAAATGATGATTTTGTTTTTATTTTTCTTGTATACATACATATATATATTTTTATTTTTTTATATTTTTGAATCAGAAATATGCCTATGTTATTCACGTCGGGTTCACCAAAATGTATCGCTCCAAATTTTTTGCATCCTTACCTTCAGGCTATAGGATCCGCGCCCGGAAGGGGGATGCGAGAAGGATGGGACAATACCTCGGACTGAGAGGCCCTTTGAAGGTCCCGCCTCTCGGGGGAGGGGTATAAGGGTGAATTTTCGATGGATGGTGGGTTCACCAGGAAAATTTTGAGTGGCAGTTTCCACACCTAGGTTGATAGTAGGTTTGATGTGTTCATTTTGCACTTTAATCATTCAATTCCTAGGTTTGGCCAAGATGAATCTAAACTATTCTATATGCCAAATACTGATTTAGGTGAATACAAAAAATAGGAATGAATGCTAAACACAGAGAATATGCTAACTAGAACAGTACATACCTGATTCCGGATGTCTGATGAAGATTCTAAGTTTTGTAGCAGTCCAGATCATCTCAACTCGTACGTAATCATCTGAGATCAGACGAGATCATCGTCAATCTAACGAATTCGTTAACGAATTCGTCAAAAACCTGCAATCACAGGAATAGATACAAAATACCAAAGATGCAACTACAAAAGCGAAGGAGAATGATAGGAATAACAACAAACAGGCCTAAATAATAAATTCAAATAACAAATAAGAGAAATGCAGTAGATTTAATGATTGATTTTAACTTTACCATGCGGTTATCCTAAATGAGGTGAACTCCAAGATGCATAAATATAATAACTAAAATAATGTATAAAGAAATGCAGAAAACAAATAAAGAGATGCAAACTCCGGACTCTGATTGCCCCCAATCTGGACTACAGTAGGGATCGCCTCCAATCGTACGAGATCATCTGCGCTTCTCGACAGGATCATCCGAAATTGCCTGGAATCGCTTGCGACGATCCGAGCTAGCTTCGACTGAAAAATAGTAAAGTTCCTACAAGAAAACATGAAATGCAAAATGCAAATAATGGTGTGAGGATGCTCTGAGGTGCGTGGAAGTTTAGGGGGGTTCAGGGGAGTCAATCAGGGGGATAAACTAGAAAAATCCCAGTTTATATAGGATTAGGGAGAGGTTAGGAGGTTGGAGATCATCCCAATTTGGGAGATCTCCAACGGGGGAGACTCTAACTGCGTAGACACGCTTTCTGCCCAGGTTAGAGAGGCTGTTGGAACAGAAGCTAAGTATGAAAATTTGGTTTTGGGACGAAATCGTCTGGACGTTCTGTTCTAGATGAATTCGTCAGATCTAGGATGATTTCATCTAATCTACGATGATATCGTCCAACGGTCAAAACAAATCCTAAAAATGGCATGGAAAATGAGGAAAGCGGGTAACAGGCGGTTTAACGAGCGGTTCGGGGTTAAAATTTGAATTTTTATCTTTTTACTAAGGTTTAACTGCGCCAATTTTAGGGTGCTACACTTGTCGTTCAACAGGAGCAAAAGTTTCCTCATAGTAAATGCCAAATTTTTGAGTAAAACCTTTTGCTACTAATCTCACCTTGTACCTCTCAATTCTTCCATCAACATTGTATTTGGTCTTGTAGACCCATTTACATCCAACACAATTTTTTCCTTTGGTAGCTTTACTAGCTCCCATGTATCATTATTTTTTATAGAGGTTATTTCCTCTTCCATGGCTTCTTGCTATATGTTTTGAGTACAAGACTTCTCATAGCTATTTGGTTCTATCTATGAACTAGCCAATAAAGCATAATTGACTACATCTCCCTTAGGATCATGGGAGTCATCATCCCCATACAATTGCAAATTTTCAAGTTGTTGCAAAACTGTATTCAATTCACTAGCTTGGCTTCTAATGAATCTTTTCTAGAAATTTCGATACAAAATTTGAAAATATGGATGATGTTATAATGTTATTTTACCTCTTGATGGAGAGTCACTATCAATGTCCATCGGTGAAGAACTTACTAATCTCTGTGGAGAAGGACTTGGAGTGGCGGTTGAAGTACTTGATGTAGTACTCCTACTTGGGCTTGGAGGGGGTGGTGTGCCTTTGATTTTCTTGGGAGACACCTATTGTACCTATTGTACCTATGAAGAATTTACATCTTGGGACTCATCATCAACAAAAATTATTTGATGACCCAATTATCTCCTTTCATCAAAAATTACATCCTTGAAAAGTACAATTTTATGAGTCTTGGGATTGTAGAGTCTATATGCTTTTGTAGACTCACAATACCCTACAAATATACAAGCTTGAATTTTGGGATCAAGATTCTTCCTTTTCTCATCAGGATTGTGCGCATATGCTAAAGAACAAAAAAATTTAAAGTGCTTTACATTGGGTTTCTTTCCATACCACCCCTCATAAGGAGTGATGCCATCTAAACTAGAAGTTGGACTTCTATTTAGAATGTATACACTAGTTCTTACAGCATCATCCCAGTACATATTAGTTAGATGCTTAGTTTGAAGCATATTTCTTGTCATCTCGACTATGATGTGGTTATTTCTCTCGGCCACACCATTCTGTTGTGAGGTATAGGAAGTGGTGAGTTGCATTTTGATCCCACTTGCTTTACAATATTTCAAGAATTATTTTGAGGAGTACCCACCTCCTCGATCAGTCCTAAGACATTTTACAAAATACTCACTTTGTTTCTCTACATTTTTTTTGAAATATATGAAGCAATCAAAAGCTTCATCTTTATGTTTCAATAAATAAATCCAACACATTCTAGAGAAATCATCTATGAAAGTGAGAAAATAGGAATTATTTCTGATACTATTTATCTGCATTGGACCACATATTTTCTGAATGCACTAACTAAAGTGGATAGTTGGCTCTCCACGCTTGTCCTTTTGGAAACTTAGACCTTAAGTGCCTTTCCAAAGCACATCCTTCATAGACCTCATTTTATTCATTGATTTTGGGAAGTCCTATCACCATAGCTTGAGAAGTTAATAGTTTCAAGCTAGCATAATTAAGGTGACCATATCGTAAGTGCCAAAGCACACTTCGATTAGCTATAGCTACATTTACAAGTTGATCTCCCCATGGCTCACCAAATTTGAGATGGAATAACTGATTCTTGGTCATTAGGACCTGTGTTATGACATGATTACGATTGTTTTTATCAAGAATGATACATTTTACTTCATCAAAAAAAAGTTTATAATTATTCTCTATCATTTGCCCAACACTTAGCAGATTGCATTGGAGCTTTGGAGTGTAGTAGATGTCATTCACTTTCTTTAGACCTTATTTTTTTGGAACCTCCATGGCTCCAATGCCTTCAACTTGCAAATATTTTTCATCCCCTAGCTTGATGTGGGATTTATAATGGGAATCTAGAGTAGTAAATAGATTTTCTTTACCACTCATATGGTTTGAGCAACCAGTATCCAAAATCCATGTGTCATTTAGATTTTTTTCTGATTGTCCATATGAAATAAAAATATTAGAGGTATCATCTTATTCACCATAATTTCCATATTGATTGTTGTTGCCTTGAGAATATTTTGACAAGCAGTCACGAGCAAAGTGACCTAGCTTGCCATAGTTAAAACAAGCTATTTTGGACTTGTCACTTCCTCGTCCTTGATTTCCACTTCATCCTGGATTTCCTCCTTGATTTTGGTTTCCACCTCTATTTTGATTGCCTCCTCTATTGGAGTTACCTCCTCTGTTCTGATTGTCTCCTTTGTAGTTGCCTCTACCTCTACCTCTTTGCTGGCCTCTACCTCTACCTCTTTGTTGGCCTCTACCTTGACCTCTTCCACATCCTCTTCCAGTATTTTCATTGGACGTGAAGTCTTTATCATCGCATCCATAACTTTTTGAAGGAGATTCTTGTAATCTCTCTTCATGAGACATTAACGACCCAATTAATGCATCAAATGTTAAAGTGGAAAGATATTTTGACTCTTCTATGATTATGGCTATGCGATTCCATCTTTGAAGAAGTGTTCATAACACTTTATTTACAATTGTTTTAGGCTTAATTTCTTCTCCAAGAGTAACCATTTTATCAACTACTGCTTTCACTCTGATGTAGTAGTCACCAAATTTTTGGTCTTCGTTGATTTTGAGATTTTCAAAATCTTGTTTCAGTGTTTGAAGCCTCACTTGCTTCACTTGATCACTTCCCTGGAATCCGTATTTCAAAGCTTTCCACACATCTTGTGCAGTTATACAAGTGGCTATTCTAGGGAAAATACTCTTCTCCAATGCTGCTTAGAGATGATAAAGAGTAGAGGATTTGCTCTTTTGCACTTCTTTCTTTGTTTTCCCAATCTGCAGCACTTAATGTTGTCCATTCTATGGGTTCGGTGTAACCCTCTTCCACTATGTCCCACAAACATTTCCCTATGAGTAAGGTCTTCATTTTGATAGACCAATACTCGTAATCATATCCATTGAATTATTGAATAGGTAGATTGTTATGTTAGGCCATAGCTGTTATAAACTAAAACACTCTCTTTGTTTCTCGGTTACAATAAAGAACTCTACTTTTTTTAAATAAGGAAGAAAGAAGAAGAAAGAAGAGATTACAAATTTAAGTCAAATATGACTTGATTCACTCTTTCAATGTGTGCTTTTTCCTCTTGTTGTGGCACTACTATTTCTTAATTCACAAAATTTTTTGCTATTTGTTCTTCATCATCACTGATCAATATTATCTTAGGTGATTATGGTTCTAGAATTTCTATTGAATTACTGTAATGAGTATATCCAAATTCTTGTGGTGCAACTTCTATGGATTCAGATTGCTCAAATTGACTCCCAAAGGAGTTATCTTCAGAGTCTACCTCCTACCCTGAGTCTGGTTGCCTCTGGTGTGCTATTACTGCATTCTACAACTGATTAAACATAGTATGTAGCCCATAAGCTCTCAATTTTTCATCAAAACTTTTGGCATTTTCTCTCACCAAAAGTGCACGTAGGGCATGATAACAACCACTTGGTCTTATCATCAATGCCTCTTTACAAATTTCAATTTGATATTTTGTCTCTCTTAAAAGGAAAAAACACAGCCTCTTAGGCTTGTTACACAAAAATTTCCAGTTTGTATAGACTTCTAGACTATCATAGTATGCTTTTACACTACAGTTTTTAATTCCTCGAATCAGGTGAAAAGCCCCTTATTTTACAATAAATTGCCTCTTAGGCAATATAAAAAAAAAATTATATAGTCTATTATAATTTTAAAAAAGTTGTAATTATAAGTTAAATAATAATAAAAAATATTGATTTTCTTAAAAAACTTAAAAAAAAACAATATATTTTAATATTATTATTAAACCTATATAAAAAACTTTTTTTTAAAATTATATAAAAAAAATTTATCTTCGACCTTTTAAAACTTAACCTTATGCAAAAAGGATTAATATGTCAATCTGACCTCAACCTCATGCCAACATAATAAAAAATTAAATCACGTTGGGTTTTGAACCCGTGACTTCCCCTCTACAGAATAGCGTGCTCACCAAGTGTGCTACAAGCCTCTTTAGGCTTCAAACTGACGGGCATAGTATTTAAACCGACGGGAAACAATTTTAAACAAAAAAAAATTAGTTTCTTTATCCCACATGCAACAAGAATTGGGCTGAGAAGGGGTTTAAGAGTACAAGGGTTCACAAGGGTATTCGATTGTCTTTGGGTAATTTGACCTTGCCCTTTTTCTCTTCGTTGGGTGAATGCCCTTTTGCCACTTTTCCACCTCATGTCCACTTGCCACATGTCCTGCTTACTATGTCCGCCATGTCACCTCCTTACTGTGTCTGCCACATCACCTCCTTGCCATGTGTCTGCCTCTAGTCAGCTTGCCACATGTTCATCTCTAGTTAGCTCCCCATGTATCTGCCTCTGGTCCGTGTTTTGACAAGTCACCTGTCAGTCACCTCGAGAATCATGCTTGGTGTCCTCTAGTTAGTTGGTCAACCTCAAATCGTGTGCTCTACGGGTCTCCTTTTGACCTCACCTTGGTGTGTACTCTGCAAGCCCTCTCGACCTCCTCAAGAATTGTGCCTCCTATGGGCTCGCTCATGTGGGCCTCCTTAACCTCCTCGAGATCTATGCCTCATCTGTGGGCCTCCTCGGGATCCATGCCTAGCTTGCATTGAAATCCTAGATACCCTCCGCTCTGATACTGGATATTGTAATCACAAATCAATATGCAAAAAATCACTATTCATTCTTTCAAAGTCGAAATTACAAAGTATTATATAGTGTCTATATAGTTGTTGAGAGATATTTGGGAGAGAAGAAATAGGGAGGAAAGGAAAAAGAATTAGGAGTCAAAATCTTCCTGCCATCCATGCCATCCAATCCTACTGACTTGGTTGTCATCCAATGAGGTAAAAGGGTAAGGTCAAAAATTATAGTTGAAACAAAAATTTTAACCATTTTACCATTTTAACTTCCAACAAGCTGGGATGCTGATCTATGATATCGATCAGGGGTATCAATCTTGAGGATTGATGTGGAATATCATTCTAGGATATTTCTCATTTTAATTTAAGCAAGGGATTTGTGGTAGAGAATGAACTTGTCCTTTTGCCAATTGCCAACATATCCTATACCATCCGCACAGGGAGATAAGAAAGAATAAATATTTTCACCTCAAGATACCTGGTCCTAATTTGTGGCTTTCATATTACCCTAGTCCTTATTAGGATTGTTTAATTTGTTGATTATTGATAGGATTATGATATACTAAGGGCTATACTAACTAGACCTCAACTACAAAAACAAAGCAATATTTCTATCAACTCTTGAGAAGACCTTTAGGTATGGTTGAATAATCTGAAAACCCTAGTATATTCTTCATAGAAACATTATGGGTTGTATTGAAAAATAAAATTACTCACATGAATGATGGGTTATGATAAATGCAGATGTGCATGATTGAAACACATTGTGGCATCATCTGTAATACTGACAAATACAATCCATCCTACTACGTAATGCAATGGATGTAGGATGCCTATATGCAATTCAATGAAGTGAATGCATGTGTAAATGAAAATTCATAATGTAAATGCAAATGTTTTTGGACTTTATGCTTTACCCATTTTTTTGTATTTTATTGCTTTTTTTAATTTTTATGGATTTTGAGCCTTTATATTTGACCAAAATATGAGTACATGCCCTTGGAGCCTTTTGGATTGACCAAAGAGCTAATAGATGCCTTTGGAGCCTTTATATTGACCAAGAAATTTTTTAGAAAAACCCTTGGGGATTTTAGGTTGACCAAAGGAATTATGAGCACCTTTGGAGATTTTAGGGATGACCAAGCGGTTCTTAGGAACCCTTGGAGCCTTTTGGTATTGATCGAGTGGTTTTAAGAAAACCTTCGGGACCTTCAACTAACATGACCAAGCAATTTTTGGAACCCTTGGTGCCTTTTGGGGGAGGGTATGCCATCCTATGTACCCCTAGCATGCATGCTATCAACTAAAATGTAATCAAATTATTTAGGAAGAGTGATGGAAATCAAATATTCCAAATGACGAACATACCTTAGCAGAGTGCCTATGTCTTGGCTAAGTTGAACGAGGGAACCATCCTCGTGGACCACATCTCGTTCTACTAGGTCTTGGATGACCCTCTTAAATGATTGATAATCCCGAATATCATATCCATGTGCTCGATGATACATGCAAAAGGGGATCTCATCAGGTGACCCAATATTGGATGCCCTTTGCTTGACTTTGGGTAATACAAATACCTTTACCTTGTGTAACTTTTGGAACAAAGTTAGAATAGTCATCTAAAATAAAACTATTTGTTGCACTGGCTTATTGGGCCTACAAGGCGACTGGCAACCTTAGGATCGCACATGAGGAGGTGTGACCTCCACTTCAGCATGTTGGGGCACTATAAGAGAAGCATCTACATTATAAACCCTCCTATCTATAATATTCTACACCACACTCTTGAATTCGTGATAATCTCGAATGCTATGACCCTCTATTCGGTGATAGAGATAATAGTGATGCTCCTTGTAACCCATAGTATTAACTCTATTTGGGTCTAATGGGATGATATTAGGTAAGGTGATGAACTTAGCCTCTTGTAGCTTTTGAAATATTTCAAACATATACTCTTTTAATGGAGTCCAAATGCGCTATGACTGTTTTGGATGCTTGACCTGCATTGGTTTGCTTTGAGGACCCAATGGTTGGGTTGTTCACATGGGCTCTTACTTTTAGTGAGGTTTTTCCTATACTTGCACAGGAAGTGGTTCAATATAAAAAAAATATGCTTTTGTGATCCCAGTTTCCCAAGCTGGTTCATGATAAGATGCAATGCCTTATCTTACTCATCCATTTGATGTTCCATTTGTTCTATATGACTTAGAATGGCTTGCAATACTAACAAAGAGTTCATATGTATTTCCAATGACTGATTCGAAATACCTTTTTATATTAAAGGAAATATAAAAGTGGATGCTAGAGATAAATTAGGTAATTGCAAATCACCTTTTCCTGCATTTGGGTTGATGCGAATGCTTCTTGATGATACACTTTGTCAGTGCTATCCACATTCTCATGCACATGATTCAGTTCATGTTGTTGTTCGACTTGAAAGAATTGAACTATGTCAGATTTAGTACCCCCTGCCTGATATGTGGTACACACTTGCTATTGTCCTTGAGAAGGTGGCACAAGAAATGAGTCTGGAGTGACTAATTTTAAAGGTTTTTATCCCTTTGATGTGGAAGTAATGTTTGATTTCCCCATGTCTTGCTCTATTTGCTCTAGAGTCACTTGATCCTCTGACCTAATGTCAACCATTCCCACAAACTCATGAGGAGTTGAATCCACAATTGCATGAGTCGTAGGTGACTCTTCAGCCTGTTGGGGTTGTAGCATCTCAATTGCAATAATTGACTCTTCTTCATGCTCATTCGATGCATCAAGGATAGGCTCAATAGGTAGATACTCGACAAGGAGCTGGCCTAAATCCTCAATGATCCCTATAATGGGTGACACCATGGTGTCTACCTCCATATGTTCTGTATATTCACCATCATCCTCATGAGGTCTACCTTGTGACATGATGGATGATGAGGGTATGATACACTCAAGTGCATCCATGATCATGCTAGGTACTTCCCCCTTGATAGGAGTATGAGGGTCCTCTAATGACACATCCAAGGTATCTCTGAACATATCTATGATATGGTTCACCAGTCCTTCCCTAATAGGAAATTCCAAATATGAAGGAGTCATAGGTGACTCCATAGGTGATAGCGGTGGTGATGGTAACTCCACAACCATATGTAAGGCTACATCCAAACTTTGGATAAACTCATCATGTCTAGTGTTCGATTGCATGGGCACCCCACTAGGTTCTTGTGGATGCTCCCCCGATTTGTAATACTTGAAAGGATATGGGTTTAACTTGACCACATGGACCTTGTTTGCATGGGTGTACTTAATACATTGATGCACTATGGATGGTACACACTCCATGGCTCTTATCCACAACCTTCCAAGAAGAAGGTTATACTATCTTGAACCCTGTAAAATGTAGCATAATGTAGAAATAATATTTTATCCCACCTCAATGGGAAGGATTATTGTGCCTACTATAGGGGATTCCATGTCATTAAAATCATGTAGCATGAAAGTCGATGCCTTGATGTGGGAAGGTGGAATATTGAGATGTTTGAATGCAGAGGTGGTGATAATATTGATGGACAATCTGGTATCAACCAACACTTGCTTATACACAATATGATTTATCCTTGCTAAGATATGCAGTGGAGGATCATATTATTTGATAGGGATATGTTTGGATTCCCATTTATGGAAAGTAATCATAGGTTCCTTATATGGAGGAATAGATTGTACATGCATCAAGGATTGTGATAACTTCTGAGCATTAACATTGCTCACCTGTCTAACTTGCCTACTTTCAACTTCATGCTTGACCATGGGATCCTTAGGTATGTCTTTATTTCGCTTATCAATAACCGACAGTATGTCTGTCTATCTAAGATAATGGCTATCTACTTGCTTAAGAGGTAACTCTTGATGATGCGTAGGATGCATCATGTTGACTTTTTGCCTAAGCATTCTATGTATGATCTTCTTCTCAGGAGTTACCTTACATGATTTTTCTTCACATAAATTTTGTTGGTAAATCCTCCCTTCACATTGTTGGAGCCTATCCAACATTTGTTGATGAGATCTCTTTACCTCTGAGTACTCATGCTCTAGGCGTTCCTACTCAATGCGTGCTTTCTCCAATTGAATTTGGAGTAGTCGTCCACTATGAATTGTATGAGACTTAGGTTTCCTATATGAATAACTCATGGAGTAGGATCCACAACTCTCTGTCTCTATAGGGGGAGACCTAATGATGTGGGTTCTATCTATATATGAAGAAACCCCATGGCCTGTATGGGTGGACCCCCTGTGTGATGATGGGGGTTCACGATGACTATCAAAATGTTGCATTAGGAGGATTAGATCCTTAGGTGAATGATGCATGTGATGCCTAGAAAGGAGATGTGCAAGATCTAAAATATCCTCAAGGGAATACCAGAGGCATTAAGGGCCTCTCCCTACATATTTTGAGTCATTAGCTTGTGATTGAGCTCGACTATGCCTAGTTGTCATGATGCGCCAACTACACAAGTCTTGAGATGAAACCTCTCTTACTAAAAATTTTGGCCTCAAGTAAGGCCTTATCTTGATGATTTAAGCAATAAATAAGCATACAATGTAAAAAATATGATTATATCCTTTACATTTTAAAAGTGGGCCCTAAACTATTTGATGTTCTTTCATGATTTGTTGTATCAGTATTAGAAACTCTTATTGTGTTTGAAAACTTGTTGGATGATAATCTCAATTTAATTGGCTTTCACCTGTATACTCACAACTCAACAACTTGGATATGAACTCCAAGTCATGTAATCCAACCTATAATGTGTGGTAATGAAGCCCACACATGGTCATGGAGCACAGGTCCTCCCAGATCCTCACCCATTTTCACCCAGTCAGCGTCATACCCTCTGAAGAGGAGCATATGCAAATTTTCTAGGCTACAAAATGTTATTGGATCCGGTATTGGTCTAGAACATGGGGTACGTGGGAGTTGGGCCAACGGATGGAAATTACCTCCACCATCATTGAAACCCTACTAGTGGTTGGATGTCACTTCCAACTCATTAGCATTTAATTGAAATGTGGTGTGTGTGGTTCATTTTAGATTGCATAAAAGGAAAGATGCATAATACAACACTCACATGATCATTTCCTAAATGATATGCATAAAAATAATGTTTTATATCCAAGAAGTATGTATGGTACATCCTACATGAACTTTTAACAATGCAAGTTACGATGGTAAATGGCCTTTGATTAGGCCTCAAGCATGAAAAACTACCACAAGAAATATTCTAGCACGCTGGAGTCTAGGGCAGACTGCACTCAGAGGTCCACTATTCCTAGTAGCACCTATCTAAAGTGTAACAAAAATGAACTCCTAAGACCTAATTCATTTTCCATTTTTTATTTAAGGTGTCCTAATTAAATTCCATTTTATGCGTTCTGGAAAAACACAGACAGTGAAAATAGAGACAGAAGTTGAAAATAGGACCTACCTCAATTTATCATCTAATATAGCTTTAACTCCCCGTTGTTTGTTGTATCAGATGCTAACCGTGGCTCTGATGCATGGTTACCACTATAGACCATGATTGTCAATCGTAGATCAACTTTTTGACCATGGATGTCAACCGTGGTGAGTACCTATCATGAAAAACCAAACCACAGTCAGTAAAACATGGTAAAATTTATGGAGTTCTATCGTGATCGCCTTCTGACCTATCCAAAAAGTATGCACCTAACTAATACATCAATTGGAATAAAAATCAAAGCATAAAATGATAAACAAGATTGCAAATAACAAGAAAATAGATGCTTCTTTTATTAATATTGGAAATGAATTTAGGTTACAATCATGCCCCTCTTAAGGTAAACCAAATGTTGATACAATTGATACAATTCAAAAGCCCCAATGGGGTAGGCACAATACTAAGGCTCTCTAAATAGTCACAAACTGCTCCAGGGTGGATTTGACCCTCTTATTCATGTTGAGGAAGGAATTGGATGATTGAATCTCCTTTGAATCTGCTTTCTTGCAGTCAAGAAACAACATAAAAGCATTAATAGCATAGGCAACCTCTCATGATGAGGCCCTTTAAAGAATGTGCACATGAAAATACCATAAAACTAATATAATCAAGAAAGTGGATAAAACATGCTAAGCATATACAATACTTGAAAAAATTAATATGTAAATAAAAAACATAGCTATCTATCTATTGGTTTAGTTTATCAAATAGACTCATGAAAGCATAAGATAACCCACAATTGCACTGATTTCCATTATCTACTTCTAACGCTAAATTCCACTAGCCATATGTCTCTAAAATATCAATTAAACCTACACTAAACATAATGTGATCTAATAAAATGATTTGCAAGAAAGAATACAAGGGGATCCATAGCCATTTGCTCATCATGGGTCTAACGTGCAGTCAACACTATAGACTATGGCTGATAGCCGTGACCGAGCTCTTAGTAAACTTACCCTTAGAATTAGGGCTTCCTCTCCGATCCTCCTTGCCAAATTGATGGTCAAGGGTCACCTCTGTGTCCTCTGATAGGTTTGGTGGTTGAATTGTCTAAATTATGCACTGATTAAACTGATTTGCATTTCTTGGCTCTCCTAGGCTCCTAGGGATTCCATAGAGATTTGATCTCCAATTGGGTAGCAAAAGTGTCCCTCTCAATATATGCAAATGAGTATGCAATTCGATAGGGCTTCACTACTCAATTGATCACACTTTGTCCTGAATTATCCCCAATTCAGAGGGGGATTTTATAGCACTTGCCAAGGGCTAGAGGTGGCTTTTTCATGAATCCAATATCAATATTGGGTAGTTGAGTTAGTTGGAAGGAAGGATCCAGAATCTCCCTCACTCAAACCACTCCAATCTATAACTAATTGGACATTGCAACCAAATTTGGGTTGGATGAAGACCAACTAACTTTGAGTGTTGACCATGGCTAGCACTGACTAGGCAAAGATGCCCCAAATGAGTGGTAAAAACCACTACTATATCTTAGATATATCCAAAGGTCTTCCATATGGTCTTCAACATGATGTGTTTTAGGTTTCTACACCCGGTTATTTACTTCCAACACCTTAGTTATCATCTGATCAACATATTGGTGTAGCTTCTCTATACTAGTCCTAGTGAGGACACAATCCCAAATTTTACTTAGTTTATCTTCAAGCAGAGGCAATAGGGGTTTTCCTTTTTATCTTTTGTCTACTCTTGCTCACCCTCCATCAAATTTGGGACCTTCTTATTTTTTTTCTTGGGCTCTCCTTTCTTGCCCATATCCATAGATAAATCATCCAAGTGCACTAGGAATGACAATTCCCAATCAAAGTCTACCCGAATTGCATCTGAGCAATAATTTTCTTACGCTACAACAACACAACACTCTGCTAATAATTTCCATTCTTACCTGTAACAATCATCATATTGAACTCAATAATTGTGGATGTTGCAACAACTTAAGAGTTTTTAAAAGGTATAACTAGTGTCTAATGCATCTTATTATAGTTCTAGTCTGCACCCACCTGCATTAATACTGCTTAAACAAAGTAAATGCTAGGAGTGATTTGGGGGCACTGTGGAAGATCTCTTATGTGAAAACTGATGGAGGAGTGTGCATCCCAATGCTAACTAGAAAAGTGGGGCAATATATTTCTTAGGGGATGTGAATCACTGCCTCTATTGTATTTATTTCTTGATGTTCCTTGCTTTGGATAACATATCAAAGGTTTTTAAAGAAAAGTGCCTTGTGCACAAAAACTAAAAAATAGGCTGCACCCACATACCAGAGTGCAAAATCCTCCTTGGAATATGTGTCCATCTTGGGTGCACCCAAGATGTGCACTCGATCTTGGTGCATGTTTGGACGTGCACCTACCTTAGGCACACCTTGGATGTGCACTCGATATTGGTGTACCATTAGATGTACACATGCCTTGGGCATACCTTTGTACATGCACCCACCTTGGGTGCATCTTGCAATGTGCGCTTGGCCTTGGTGCACCATTGGACATGCACCCACCTTGGGTGCACCTTGGATGTGCGCTCGACCTTGGCATATCATTGGATGTGCACCCACCTTGGACACACCTTGGATGTGTGCTTATCCTTGGTGCATTGGATGTACACCCACCTTGGGTGCACCTTGCAATGTGTGCTTAGCCTTGGCACACCATTGGACATGCACCCACCTTGGGTGCACAACTGGATTTGCACCTCACTTGGTTGGGTGCACTACTGGATGTGCACTTCACTTGGTTGGGTGCACCAAAGGATGTGCACCAGCCTTGTGCACACCACTATATGTGCACCTTACTTGGTTGGGCATACCAAAGGATGTGCACCAACCTTGGATGCACCACTGGATGTGTGCCTCCCTTGGTTGGGTGCACCACTAGATGTGCACCAACCTTGGATGCACCATTGGATGTGTGCCCGATATTGGCACACCATTGGACATGAACCTGCCTTGAGTGTACCACTGTATGTGCACCCGACCTTCGTGCATAATTGGATGTGCACCTGCCTTGGGTGTAACATTGGATTGTGTGCCTCACTTGGTTGGGTGCACCAAAGGGTGTGCACTAGCCTTGGGTACACCACTAGATGTGCACCTCACTTGGTTGGGTGCACTATTGGATGTGCACCTACTTTGGGTGCACCTTGGATGTGTGCTTGGCATTGGTGCACCATTGGACGTGCACTCACCTTGGGCACACCTTGTGATGTGAAATTGACCTTGGTTCTCCATTGGATGTGCATCTACCTTGGGTGTACTAATGGATTTATGCCTCACTTGGTTGGGCACACCAAAGGACATGCACCACCCTTGGGCACACCACTGTATGCACACCTCACTTGATTGGGTGCACCACTGGATGTGCACTTCACTTGGTTGGGTGCACCAAAGGATGTGCACCAGCCTTGGGTGCACCAATGGATGTGCACCTCACTTGGTTGGGTGCACCAAAGGATGTACACCAACCTTGGGTGCACCACTCAATGTGCACCTCACTTGGTTGGGTGCACCACTAGACGTGTAAACTACTACCTACCTCTACACACAACTCCATAGAATAAAATAACTACAACCCTTGACATCCTCCGACTAGTTGGGACTCTGGCTAAAAAAACTTGTGCTATCACTAGCACTGGAAGAGGTGAAGAGATACTTTGAAAAGCAAACTAAAATGCAAAGAGAAAATAGAAAAAATATGTATAGTTGTACAAGAACCTCTTGTACTACCCCTCACTTGTAGTATGACTTTAACTAAATTTCATTAACTGATAGTGGCAGAGTAAACCCATTCAGGTCTTGCAGTGTGAAGGATTTTACTATATGGACCTGAGAATATTGAAAAGGGCCCTCCCAGAATGCGTCAAATTTGTCATGGTATCTAGGCTTGGACTTCTTCTCATTCCATTTAAGCACCAAATCTCTGACCTAGAAAGTGTGATCAAAGGTCCTTTTTTTGAACCTATTTTTTGTGGTAATGGTATGCTTCATGAAAGCCACATAGGCTTTCTCCCTTGGTTATTTCCTCGCCATATAATGACTAGAGAGACTGTAGTGCTAGAAACTCAATATGTACTAGAAGCACTACTTCCTTCCTATACACTAGGGAATATGGGGACATCTAAATGGATTTATTGATGGAAATTCTATCCATCCATAATGAAAAATCCAAACCAGATTCTAGGTCTACTTGTTTTTTTCCAGCGTCCTCTTCAAAATCTAGAGCAAGTTTTTATTGGTAGACTCCACAAAACCATTGCCTTGTAGGTAATAGTTTGACAAAGTTTTCAAATAAATTTTGAACTTGCTAGTGAATGTACACATATTGGCCCTAATAAAATGGGAACTGTTATCTGTCACTATGGCATTTGGTATTCTGAAATGGGTTATTAGCCCTTCCAAAAAATCAATGATGACATCCTGATTAGATCGCTTGGTGGGCATTGCCTCAGTCTACCGGGTGAAATAGTGTGTATCTATCAAAATGTACTTGTGCCCTATAAAATAATTAGGCTCAATTATTTTGATGAAGTACAAACCCCATTTATGAAATGGAGCCTCAACCTGAATTAGGTGCAGAGGCAAAGAAGCATTCTTGATACGACCAGCATATCATTGACACTTATCACACTTTTGGCTCACACTAAAGGCATAAAAAAAATGGTGGGCCAATAATAGTCTACCCTTATTATTTTTAAAACCATCAGAATTCTAGCAAGATGACCCCCAAACATTCCAAAATGGAAATCATCTAGGATTTTCTATTTTTTTGTCCTCTTAACACATCTTAGGAGGACACCGTCAATATTTTGAAAAAACAACCCCTCGGGTAGCAATACGTATCTGTAGGCCTGAATCCTAAAACACCTCCTCTATGAAGAGTTGGGGTCAGTAGAGCACTATCCCATACTGAAGCACTCTACCAAGTCTTCAGTCCAATCCCTATATTTCGCTGATTAATTTGCTAGATTGCTCTACGATGGTGAATATTCCCATTGGGAAGCTATTAACTCAGCTACGGTGCTCTTGGCAAGCTCCTGACATAGAGCCCGATCATGGACCAACTTGGTGGGCCAGAACTCCATAGAATATTATTGGATCTTAATGATCCATCCTACCCTATTTTTACCAATTTCACCTTGATTGATGATGTTTGTAACGTCTGGGTGTACTACATACACTATCGTCTTGCTATGTGAGACAAAATGATGAAACTTCTTCAGTGCCCTCATTATTGCATGCATTTTACTTTCAATAAAATTGTGCTTTTCTTCATGTAGGAGAATGAACTGACTAAGTATTGCTATGGTCCATTCATCCCCATCATCATTTTTATTGGTTAGCATAGCCACATAGCTTTTTGGCTCCCCGACTGCATATAGAATGAAGTCTTTGAAATAATTAAGGTTTACCAGGATGGTAGTCTAGGTGATCTGGTACTTGATCTCCTTGAATGCCCATATTCTCTCTTCTATCCATAGGAACTCCGCATCCCTTTTGAGGAGCTCAATCATAGGCTTCACTACGTGGGTGAAGTCAGAAATAAACTTATTGACAAAATTTATCTGTCTAAAGAAGGACTAGAGGCCCTTCTTGTTTTCCACTAGAGGTAGCTTGAGCAAGGCTTCAGCCCTAGAAGGATCAATAGCAAGACCTTTATTTGATATGATATGACCAAGGATTTTACGTTCTTTAACTATGAAAATTGATTTTTTTAGGTTTATTTATATTCCAAACTCTCGATACTTCTCAAAAACTTATTGCAAGTGTAAATCGTGCTCCTCCCTTCTATGGAAGAAAACCATCATCTCATATAGATATATTATAATGACACGGTTGAGAAAATCACCAAAGGCTAAGTCCATTTCTCTCTAGAAGGTTGCTCCAACATTGGAAAGGTCGAATGACATACATTGATATGCGAAGGTGTCCCACTTGATGGTGAAGGTAATCTTATATTGGTCCTCATATTTGACCCAAATTTGGTTATACCCCAAGAAGTCATCTAGAAGGGAAAAACTCTGGGCACTTGCTACCACATGAAGAATTTGATTAATTTGGAGCAATGTGTAGTGATCTTTTAGGGAGGCCTGATTAATATTTCATAATTCCACACAAAGGTGAATATCTCCATTATTTTTTTGAATTGGGACTAGGTTCACTACCCGATTATTTACTTTATAAACCTTAGTTATCATCTGATCAACATATTGGTGCAGCTTCTCTATACTATTCCTAGTGAGGAAACAATCCCAAATTTTACTTAGTTTATCTTGAGGCAGAGGCAACGACCATTTTTCCTTTTTTTTATTTTGTCTACTCCTGCTCACCCTTTGTCGAATTTGGGACCTTTTCATTTTTTTTCTTGGGATCTCCTTTCTTGCCCATATCCATCGATAAATCATCCAAGTGCACTGGGAATGACAATTCACAAGAATTGTCTGATCGAATTGTGTTTGATAAATACTTTTCTTGTGCTAGAACAACATGACGCTCTGCTAATGCTTTCCACTCTTACCCACAAAAATCATCCTCTCAAACTCAAAAATGGTGGATGTTGCAATAACTTAAGAGTTTTTAAAAGGTATAACTAGTGTCCAATGCATCTTCTTATATTTTTGGTATGCACCCACCTGTATTAATGCTTCTTAAGTAGAGTAAATTCTAGGAGTGATTTGGAGGCACTGTGGAAGATCTCCTGTGTGAAAATTGATGGAGAAGTGTACATCCCAATGCTAAATAGCAAAGTGGGGTGCAATATTACTTGGGGGATGTGAATCATTGCCTCTATTGTATTTATTTATTGATGTGTATTACTTTGGACAATGTGTTGAAGGTGTTTAGAGAAAAGTTCCTTATGCACAAAAAACTAAAAACTAGGCTACACCTGCATACCAGATTGCAACAACCTCCTTGGAAGATGTACCCATATTGGGTGCACCCAAGATGTGCACTCGATCTTGGCACACCTTTGGACGTGAACCTACCTTAGGTACACCTTGGATGTGCGATCTGTCTTGGCACACCATTGGGTGTACGCTCACCTTAGGCATACCTTTGGACGTGTGTCCACCTTGGATGCACCTTGTAATGTGCACTCGGTCTTGGTGCATCATTGGACTTGCACCCACATTGGGTGCACCTTGGATGTGCACTCAGCATTGGCACACCATTGTATGTGCATCCAACTTGGGAACACATTGGATGTGTGCTCAGCCTTGGTGCACCATTGTACGTGCAATCACCTTGGGTGCACCTTTCAATGTGTGCTCAACCTTGGCACACCATTGGACATGCACCCACCTTGGGTGCACCACTGGATGTGTGACACACTTGGTTGGATGCACTACTAGATGTGCACCTTACTTGGTTGGGCACACCAAAGAGCATGTGCCAACCTTGGGCACACCATTGGATGTGTGCCTCACTTTGTTGGATGCACTATTGGATGTGCACTTAACTTGGTTGGGTGCACCAAAGGATGTGTGCCAGCCTTGGGCACACCACTAGATGTGTGCCTTACTTGGTTGGGCATACCAAAGGACATGCACCAACATTGGGTGCACCACTAGATGTGTGCCTCTCTTGGTTGGGTGCACAACTGGATGTGCACTAGCCTTGGATGCACCATTGGATGTGTGTCTGGTCTTGGCACACCATTGGACATGCGCTTGTATTAGGCACACCACTAGATGTGCACCTGACCTGGATGCACCATTGGATGTGCACCCACCTTGGATGCACCAGTGGATGTGCACCTCACTTGGTTGAGAATACCAAAGGGTGTGTGCCAGCCTTGGGCACACCACTGGATGTGAGCCTCACTTGGTTGGGTGCACTATTGGATGTGCACCCACCTTGGGTGCACCTTGGATATGTGCTTGACCTTGGCACACCATTGGATGTGCACTCATCGTGGGAGTACCTTGCAATGTGTGCTCGACCTTAGTGCTCCATTGTATGTGTGTCCACCTTGGGTGCACCATTGGATGTATGCCTCCCTTTGTTGGATGCACCACTGGATGTGCACCTCACTTGGTTGGGTACACCAAAGGACGTACGTCAGCCTTGGGTACACCATTGGATGTACACCTCTCTTGGTTTGGTACACCACTGGATGTGCAATTCACTTGGTTGGGTGCACCAAAGGATGTGCACTAATCTTGGATGCACCAATGGATGTGCAACTCACTTGGTTGGGTGCACCAAAGGACGTACGCCAGCCTTGGGTGCACCATTGGGTGTGTGCCTCACTTGGTTGGGTGCACCATTGGATGTGTAAACTACTACCTACATCTACACATTGCTACATAGAATAAAAAAACTACATCCCTCGACATCCTCCTACTATTTGGGACTTTGGATTAAAAACTTGTGCTATCGCTAGAGCTAGAGGAGGCAAAGAGATACATTGAAAAGCAAACTGAAATACAAAGAGAAAATAGAAAAAATATGTATAGTTGTACAAGAACCTATTGTACTACCCCTCATTGATAGTATGCCTTTAAGTGAATATCGTTAACTAATATTGGAAAAGTAAACCCATTTAGGTATTGCAGTGTGAAGGAGTTTATTGGATGGACCTAAGAAACTTAAAATGGGCCCTTCCAGAATGCATCAAATTTTTCATGGTATCTAGGTTTGGAATTCTTATCATTTCATTTAAGCACCAAGTCACCAACCTAGAAAGTGTGATCAAAGGTCCTTTTATCGAACCCATTTTTTGTGGTAATGGTATGCTTTATGAAATCCACATAGGATTTCTCCATTTCCCCTTCCAACTGTAGTAGTTGGGAAATTCTGATGCTGATCAGGTCAAACCCTTTTTCCTCATCATCTAATGACCGAAGGGACTGTAGTGATGGCAACTCAATATTTTATAGAAGCACTACTTCCTTCTTGTACACCAAGGAATATGGGGACATATTAATGGATTTCTTGATGGAAATTCTATTCGCCCATAACGTAAAATCCAATAGAAGATGCCAGGTCTTCTTGTTGTCTTCCAACATCCTTTTCAAAATCCAGAGCACGTTTTTATTGGTAGACCCCACAAAACCATTTCCCTATAGGTAATAGTCTGACGAAGTTTTCAATTGAATTATGTACTTGCTGGTGAATGTGCACATCTTGGCCCCAATGAAATGGGAACCGTTATCTATCACTATGGCATTTGGTATTCTAAAATGGGTTATTAGCCCTTCCAAAAAAGTGATGGTGACATCCTGATTAGCTTTCTTGGTGGGCAATGCCTCTGTCCACCAGGTGAAATAGTCTATAGTTGTTAAAATGTACTTGTTCCCTACAGAATAATTAGGCTCAATTATTTTGATGAAGTCCAAATACCATTTTTGAAATAGAACCTCAACCTAAATTTGGTGTAGAGGTAGAGAAGTATTCTATATACGGCAAACATATATTTGATACTTATCACAATTTTGGCTCACACTGAAGGCATCAAGAAAAATGGTGAGTCAATAATAGCCCATCCTTATTATTTTTAAAATCATCAACCTTCCAGTGAGATGACCGTCGAACATTCCAAAATGGAACTCATCCAGGATTTTCTATTTTTATGTCCTCTTGACACATCTCAAGAGGACACCGTCGATGTTTTGACAAAAAAACCCCTCGAGCAGCAATATGTATCTGTAGGCCTGAAGCCTAAAATACCTCATCTATGAAGAGTTGAGGTTGGTAGGGAAATATCCCATGCTAAAGCACTCTACCAAGTATTTAGTTCAATTCTTGTCTTCCACTAACTTATTCACCAGATTGCTCCACGATGGTGAATCTTCCCATTGGCAAGTTGTTACCTCAGTTGCAGTGCTCTTGGCAAGCTCCTGACATAGAGCCCGATCACGAACCAACTTGGTGGGCTAAACCTCTATACCATATTCTTAGATCTTGGTGATGTAGCCTATCCTATTGTTACCAAGTTCACCCTGATTGATGAAGTTTATAACATCTGGGTGTACTACATACACTATCGTCTTGCTCTACGATATGAAATGATAAAACTTCTTTAGTGTCATTATTACCACATGCACTTGAATTTCAATAAAATTGTGCTTTTATTCATGTGGGAGAATGACCTGACTGAGGAATGCTATGGGTCATTCATCCCCATAATCATTTTTTTGGGTCATAACAACCACATAGCTTTTAGGCTTCTCGACTGCATATAGAATGAAGTCTTTGGAATAATCAAGGTTTACCAAGATGGTAGTCTGGGTGATTCAGTGCTTGATTTACTTGAATGCCCACCTTCTCTCTTCTATCCATAGGAACTCCACATCCCTTTTGAGGAGCTCGATCATAGGCTTCACTACTTGGGTGAAGTCAAAAATAAAATTCTTGGTAAAATTTATCTATCTAAAGAAGGAATGGAGGCCCTTCTTGTTTACCAGTAGAGGTAGCTTGAGTAGGGCTTTGACCCTACTAGTATCAATAGCAAGAGATTTATTTGATATGATATGACCAAGGAGTTTACCTTATTTAACTATGAACTCATCCAAAATGACCCCTGAACATTCCAAAATGGAATTCATCTAGGATTTTATATTTTTTGTACTCCTGACACATCTTAGGAGGACACCGTCGATGTTTTGACAAAACAACCCCTTGGGTAGCAATACATATCTGCAGGCCTGAAGCCTAAAATACCTCCTCTATGAAGAATTGAGGTTAGTAGAGCACTATACCATGCTGAAGCACTCTACCAAGTTTTCATTCCAATCCCTATCTTCCACTAACTGATTTACCATATTGCTCTATGATGGTGAATCTTCCCATTGGCAAGTTGTTACCTCAGCTGCGGTGCCCTTGGCAATATCCTAGCATAGAGACTGATCATGGACCAACTTGGTGGGCTAGACATCTATATAATATTATTGGATCTTGGTGATCCATACTACCCTCTTGTTACCAAGTTCACCCTAATTGATGAAGTTTCTAACGTCTAGGTGTACTACGTACACTATCATATTGCTCTACGAGACGAAATGATAAAAATTCTTCAGTACCGTCATTAATGCATGCACTTGAATTTCAATAAAATTATGCTTTTCTTCATCCGAGAGAATGACCTAACTAAGGAATTCTATGGGCCATTCATCCCCATCATATTTTTTTTGGGTTAGTACATCCGCATAGTTTTTTGGCTCTCTGACTGCATATAGAATGAAGTCTTTGGAATAATCGAGGTTTACTAGGATGGTAGTCTGGGCAATCCGGTGCTTGATATTCTTGAATACCCACCTTCTCTCTTCTATCCATAGGAACTCCGCATCCCTTTTGAGGAGCTCAGTAATAGGCTTCACTACCTGGGTGAAGTCAAAAATAAAATTCTTGACAAAATTTATTTGTTTGAAGAAGTATTGGAGGCCCTTCTTGTTTGCTTATAGAGGTATCTTGAGTAGGGCTTTGGCCCTAGTAGGATCAATAGAAAGACCTTTCTCTGATATGATATGACCAAGGATTTTACCTTATTTAACCGTGAAATTTATTTTTTTGGGTTTATTTATATTCCAAACTCTCAATACTTCTTGAAAACCTATCGCAAGTGTAAACCATGCTCCTCCATTCTATGGGAGAAAACCATCATATCATATAGATATATTAAAATGAAAATGTTGAGAAAATCACAAAAGTCCAAGTCCATTGCTCTCTAGAAGGTTGCTCCGGCATTGGAGAGGCTAAACGGTATGCGTTGATGCGTGAAGGTGCCCCACTTGGTGGTGAAGGTAATATTATATTGGTCCTCATATTTGATCCAAATTTGGTTATACCCCAAGAAGCCATCTAGAAGGGAAAACCTCTAGGCCATTGCTACCACATGAAGGATTTGATCAATTTGGGGCAGTGGGTAGTGATATTTAGGGAGGCCTAAATAATATTTTGGAAGTCCACACAAAGGTCAATATATCCATTATTTTTTGGAATCAAGACTGGGTTCACTACCCAGGATGAATGCTTGATAGGCTAGATTATATTTACCTCCAACATTTTCAAAAGCTCAACCTTCATTAGTATTTCAATATTTGGATTCACAAGCCTTTGCTTCTATCGGGTGGGCTTGACTCCTTCCTAGAGTTTAATCGTATGTTCAATAATATTCCTATCATACCCTTTAGGTCACGGTAGCTCCATGTGATGATGTATGGATACTCTATATAGAGGGTACTGATTTGCTTGATTTATTGTGGTGTGTAATCAGTCCCTACCTTGGTAATTTTACCATAATCTAGCTCTAACTCCTGGTATTCTCTTACATCCACTTTAATTTTGTGGGGAAGAGCCCTATCATCCTGGTAAAATAGACTTTCAAGGGTGATCAAACCCTTGTGGAGGTGGTTGTTCTTTAGCTGGATAAGGCCCTCTATTATTCATCATTGAGAGCTTTATATTTGATGCTTCCAAATTCATCAATAAAAAAATTAATGATCTGTTCATCATTATCAAAGACCTACCAGTGAATATTTTTATCTGGAACAGAGGGTTGGTAGATAAACCTCACTATTTTTGGTCTTTGTATTATATTCTTAGTCAAGGAGCATCTTGCTCTGATGGACACAAAAATATCAACATGTTTATTCCACTCTCACAAAATAAATTTAATGTTAAGAGCCAAGAAGGACTCATTAAAATTCCATACCTAATTACTGTATGCCTTGAGATATTGTTGTTTGGCAACACATTTATTTGTGACTTGATTATAGAACAATTTGGAGTTCCCAAATATCTATAACTATTTTATTTCTAGCCTATCCATATTTCATAACCCTAAACATAGGGCTTCATACTTAGCGATATTATTAGTATAGCTCCAAGCGAGCCTATACGAGTATGTGATTTAAATTTTGAACGAAGAGATCATGACAACTCTGGCTCTAGTGCCATTTTTGCATTAGGCACCATAAAAAAAGAGCTTCCATAATTGGTCATCCATAGGGTTAGTGCCACTTGGTACTTTAGCCTTTTCAGGATTGGTTATTAAGTAACATCCGATATCTAATTCTATCATATCATTAAAATCATGTATGGAGAACTCATCCTCTATGCACAACACATCAAGAGATTCCTCCATCAACTCCACTTCTTCTTCCACTTATTTTACTCCATCAATGATATTGACTGAGTCTAGGGGTTTCTCAACATTTTGGATCCTTTCTATGAGAAAGGTAGAGGGTTTCTCATTAAAACTTTTTACCCTCTTCCCCTTAAAAGGGATATCCAGGTGTGAACAGTCAAGAGACAAATAGCCTCTAAGATTAGTAGTGAATTCCCTCGATAAGCACATGTTGAAATAGGGCTCCAAGTCAACTACCACAACTTCTTGGATTACTGTGATCTATGACATCTTATGCAGCATTATCAGGATGTCCTTGATGATCTCCACTATCCTAAACAGGGTCTCATCTATCTTGAGAACTCCAGGATTTCTTTGGGTGTACTCCATGCCCATGAATTTGCATACATCTTTGGAAATTAAAGTGGTGGCAACACTAGAATCAACTGTGTAATTATGCACTACCTAGCCTTCCATTCTGAGGGATAAGTAAAATGGTGGTAACATGTTCTTACTGGTAGCAGAGGTGGTTAGCAGCTATACCAAGATGGTTTGGGTCGGTCTTCCCTTACCCTCAACAAACTTGAGGGATTCTTGCAATAGGTTGACTTAACCAGACAACTAAAGTATGTTGAAGAGGTTTACCTTAGCCAAAGTCCTCCTTAAATATTTGATGACATTGTATGATCTAGCACCATACTGACCTCCATATTTAGCGATCTCATACTAAGTGTGGTACTGTTGCATTGCTTCTACCATCTAACACATGGTTATTGAGGGGTACTGCAAATTTTCCCTTACCTGATCTCTTGCTTCTGCTAGGGGCTAAGAGGTCGAAGCTTACGGCTAAGGGGTGCTCACTCTTGCCCTTGGGGGCAGATAGTCTCTTAAATGAGCATTGTCTATAGGTGCTGGTGCCTAAATTGGTTCTCTTTCTGGTGGCATGGCTACATTTTCTCTTGGTAGCTTAGGATCAGTAGGTACCTTGAGTGGTTCCATATGAACTGGGTCAACCTCAATTGGCTTCTTGCTTGTTCACATAAGAATTAAGACCTATTTGATAGGGTGGATCATACAATTTCTATTAGTTTTTCTTATCATGTTTACTTGTCCGCCAGATGCATTTTCTACAAGCATCTGTACATAGTTCAAGTGAACCATAAAAGTTTCTTCACCATGAGGGTCATTGTAGGTGGAGCACCAGTAGGTCCTATTGGATGAACTAGCCTCATCATATTCCACCATCATAGAATTTCTATCATGAGGCCTTTTGGTGGAGGCAACTTGCTTCCTTGTGATCGAGGGTGGAGGCCTTCTTGGCAAATAGCTTTGATCCCTGAATTGACTTTTCTTCATGATAGCCATGTCATTCACCATGGTCTTCATGAACCCATACACATCTCATAACTCCTTGGCCTGATTCGCATTTAGAGATATCATGGCTATGAGCACTGGTAATGGTAATGGTGCCAACGATGCTAGTAATACTAGGTACTGAGGAGGAACCGAAAGCTAGGGAACCACGGGATTTGGATATTGAGGAGTTGGTACCTAAAATTGAGGAGTGGGTACTACTTGATTTTGTGGGCTAGGATACCATGATTTATTGGGGTACATTTGAAGTGCAGAGGAGGTGGATGCACTTGGATACATTTTCTATGGAAAATATGGGTAAATCAGTGTAGTTTCTTTTGGAGGTAACTTTTCGATGGCTACTAGGTCGGCTTCAGCCTTCTACGCCTATTGGTACAATTTCAAAAAAAATTTAACATTAGCATACCGAATGTTCATGCTAATGTCAGAGTTGAAAACCCTTAGGTAATAGAACACCGCCTGTTGAGATGTGGGTTGAAGGCTAGGAGTGAGACTCTACCAGGTTTGAGCAAACCTAACATTGAAGTCAACTATCTCCTCATGCGGGTGCCTATGGATAGAGGTGAACTGGTGTAGGATAGAGAATGGGTCTACTTGCTCATTGAAGCTCCTTATGAGCTAACCAACCAAGTGGTCCCATGAAGTTATGGTGTCGACCAGCAGTGATTGGTACTAGTAGAGAAGCTTACCTCTAAGTGAAAGTACCATCAACTTCACCATTACATCTTCTTCTATTATCTGGTGAATAGTTATCAGTCCTACGACATCTTGAATGTGCTCATCCACTATATTTCCAATGCTATTGTAAGTAGGTACAACTTTCAAGGTAGCAGGCAACACAGTGTGTTGAGATTGTAGTGCAAGAGGTCCAGTGTGATTTTAGGCTAGAAACAGCCTAGGCAGAGTTTGTTGCACCATATGGGGTGGTGGCTACAATGGTTGAATTGGAATAATGGAAATACTCAGAGCACCTAAATGGATGTTAGGTGGAACTAAAGTGTTTTGGTGATCTAAAGAATTTGAAGGAACTGCGGGTAAGCTAGTAGTTGTGCTATCAAGAGTTGTATCCTATGTAGCAATAGTATCTTCCTATGAAGAAGTCCTATGCAATAGGATATTTGGCCTGACCACTCTGGGGTGCTCTCCCAAAAGGTCGACATCAAGCTCGAGGAACTCAACTTCTTCTTCAGTATTTCTAATATTCCACCTCATTCACATGAAGGGATGATATTTTAAGTTGATTTACGAGGTTCAGATATGTCTGAGTTTGTATGAGTCACCAAAATGTTCAGATGTGTTAGCAATAATATGAGCATCAACTTATTAATAATACTTTTGTAGTGGAACATTTGCATCCCACTAGGCATGCTAGAAATTTTTGGTCAGAGATTTAGCTTAGGTTAGGGTTTGTCTAGTTATGCGTCCTAGACCCGACCAACATTGAAAGGCTGAGAGGAAGAAATGCCTCCCATGCAAATATCCAAAGATGGGTTGGTTCCCTTATTATTCTATCTAGGGGGTTGATATAAAAGAACTAGAAAGAAATTTAAATGATAAAAAGAAATGGGAAATATGGCCATAGTCAGGATAAAATAGGGGTGAGGGCTAACATCACAATAACTTAACTGTACGTTGAATCAAATAGCCATTTAATACAAATGATAACATAAATTAAAACTAAACATCTAACATGCATAATCTTCAGGACTACTCCAGAGGTTCACATTTTATCATAAGCTAAATCCAGATATTAGAATTCAACCCTATAGAAAAACTAGATAACTTAATAGAAGATAAGCAATGGAAGACATACACACAATCAAAAGTCTAGAGTTAGAGCTAGGAAATTTTTGTATTTATAGTAGAATTTGAGTTACAACAAGCTTCTAGCAAACACCCACCACTTTACAACAAAAGAGTAGGATTATATAGCAAATTCTACCACTTGAACATTAAATGCACACCAACAAACTATAGCGATGGAAGCCAAGGTAAGGTTTACAAGAGAGTACAATCATGAACTAGTTATTAGGCATGGTCGGGATTGATGGATCCTTGAAAATATAGTTGAGCTCCTTTAATGCTCTGACAAGCTTGACTTGTTGGTGATGCCTCCTCATTCACAGGGACCACTTCTGTGGAAGATAGACTTGAAATATTGGAACATCTAGTCTAGAAGCTTCTCAGAATGATTGTTCCTGGATGGATAAGGATGCACCTTAACTTTACTGATGTGGAGTGCAGCTGAGAAATACAAATGCTAGATTTGATAGATCTGGAAGTGAAGCGCAACCGAATAGTGCAAAACACCCTAGGTGCACCTAAAGATGTGCGTCAGATCCTAGTGCACCTAAGGATGTGCACCAAAGCCTAGCACACCTGAGGATGTGTGCTAGACCTAGAAGCACCTACAGATGTATGCCAGACCTGGGTGCACCTGAAGATATGTGCCAGACCTCTATTTTATCCTAAAATTGGGCTGCACTCTTCCTTCCATTAGGGTCAAAGGCAAAACTGCATTAGGGGACTTAGCACAAAATACCATCACCATCGAAAGGAGGATTTTCCTGCATGGTCAGTAGATAGATACAACTGCACACTGTTTTAGGCTCTATAGCAAGGTTTTGGTAGAAAAAATTAACAGAGAGAAAAATTCATTGGTAAAATGAGAACAATGTTTTTTAGGAGCAAAAATTACTAGAAAGCTAAATGTACACCATGTTGTAGAAGTGACAACACTCCCCAAAGTAGAATTAGAAGATACATATATAAATAAGGGATATTGGTCATTGTAATTATCATCATGGAAATCAATCATATGCAATCATATTTACCCATGAAGTGGTTTATGGGTCATTACCCTTCCTAAGTAGTGATCTCATCTTAGGATATCTTGTGGAGTTATTCCTTCCTTAAGGAGTATTATTGGTGTTGCCCTAACTTAAGAGTATTATCTATCTTTGTCTCATTGTGTAGATTGTTATTGTGGATAATTATTTATGGATTAATGATTTGATTATGCATATTGATGAATGATTTTTATTAATGAAAATAAAGTTTTGTAATAATTGGTATCGGAGAAACATTTATGGAAAAGTGAGGATTTTGATTTTGTGGATTATAGAATTAGGGTATATTTTTTTGGGGGGGGGGATATATCATCTTTCAAGAGCCATATTTGTATGAAAGATTATCTGATTTAGATAATTCTTGGATCCTTTTTTGTGAAATTCGAAGAGCTTTACAATGAGTGGTCATATGAAGGAATCAAATTAGTATTGAGGTAGATACAACCCCATAAAGGTAGTCATATGTAACAATGGTAGTGATAAAATTTCAAATTGTGATTTTCATTGGAAGATAAAATATATCAAATGGGGTAAGCAAAGTAGTTTCTATTTATTTTGTTTGAAGAAAAAATTGTAGGTGTAATAGTTTGTGGAAGTTTATCTTCAAATCAGTAAGGAGATATATATTTTTATAAAATTTATCTTGGAGTGAACTTATGGAGCTACAATTTTTTTGGAGACGATGATATTGATGTTAGGGATTGGTGGTAAGATTTTAAATCTTTGTATCATTATTCTCTTTGGCAAGTTATGTTTCCTTATCATATTAGAGTAGAAGTTATTTTTTGATTTTATAGTTTTCATAGTGCCCATAATTGTGAACTAACTTGGGAAAAAATAGAGAAAGCATTCTTAAGTAAATGGAAACCTATTCAATTACCATGAAATTTAGATATTTGTATGATATATCTTGAGGGAAGGGGTAAAAATATAGATATTTTTATTGATGTTATCAAATACCTAAAAAATAAACTAGAAAGGATTCAAAATGAGTGAAATGAAAATGAAATAGAATAAAAATGAGAGTGGAAAGTTTTCAAGAAATAGAATAAAAACTATGAAAATGAAATAAAATTAGTCAAGGAAGAGAAAGAGGAAAATGTTAATAAATATAGTGAAAAGAATGTAGAAGCCACATATTTGGATTTATAAAAGTGAAATAAGGATCAAAAGGGTCATAAATTCATCTAAAAATTATATTTTGCAGGTTCATGGAGTCACTCAAAAAGAAAAGGTTATTATTTCCATCAACCCTAGTAGTAGATATAATTTTATTAATATTTCTTTGGATAAGAGGTTGTAGGTTCAATCAACAAAAATAAAGGACATACATCTTGAGGGTGAGAATGTTTATATTTTTGAAGATTTGAAGATCACCATGGATAAACATGTTTTACATTTAAATTGTAATGCTATCAATATGGATATGTGGATATTGTTCCAAGTTATCCTTGGTTGGATTCTTTGGGTACTGTTAATATTAATGTGCAAAAGAAGTTTATGAAGATATGGTACAAGAAAATGAAGATAACATTGCAGGATATCTCTTAAGTTAAGGAGTAAGGATCTAAGGTAAAACAAGTGGTTGCAAAGAAAAAAATTGAAGAGAAATAGAAGTACCTAAATTAGAATTCAAGAAAGAAGTACCAGCAACAAAGTCCATGCAAATAACAATAGCAAAGTCTAAGGAAGCTTTGATAGAAGAGCAAAAAGATGCACAAAACAAAGTGCACATGAAAGAACAACATGTAGAAGAATTTAAAACAATTGAGCATAATGTTGAGGAGTCAAATATGGTAGAACACCAAGTTGAGGTTACAACATATTACCATCCACACCACCAAGAGTAGCAACAATATTGGAGTTCTAGATTAGGGAAACAATATTATGGTTCTACATGGAATTAGAAGGGTACCAATGATAGGGATTAAGTGTTAGGTGTGGTATATCCTATGTAGTAAACCATTATCATTTAATGGTCATATTTGGTTATCTTTGTTTTAATGGTAGTTGTTGTAATGGATAATGTGCACTATAATCATTAAATATGACCTTATATATAATTTGTGATGTAATTGCCTATTTATAGGCCTTTGATTAGAAATAGTAATCAATTTTGGGTTTGTCAATCATTTCATATTGTGCTTGTTATAGTTTATCCACATCATTTGGTATTAGAGCTAGTTGCAGAATTAAGGCAAGTATCTTCTTACCCTAGGCCAAGATCGATTTAGACAGGGAACGAGAAAGCCTCCGTAGTCGGATCCGTGGAATTGCCATTCAAGCATTTTTTTTGGCTATACAGTTTGCTTCAAATTTGTACATGGGTCCGTTCTACCTTGGCCATACACATTGGCAAGTTTTGAGCCTCCGATCGATTTCATTCGATACGAGTTCATGATTTGTTTCAAAACTCATTTTTTGGCCCACTGTTTGAACATTGATCGTTCATTTTGTTGATGGCATAATTTTTTTTTGGGTGTAGCATATTGTCGCTGCTCATAGAACTATTTAAGCATCAAATTGATCCACCAGTATCCCTATCATTGATGATTTCTGGTATTGCTATAGTTAACATTTTGTTTTTAAAGTCATTGATGACTTTCTTGTAATTGTTGTTGATGATTATATAACAACAATCCACCCTTGATGGCTAGTTCTGCAATGTTTTACCATGATTCCAATGAAAAATTATGTGATTGTGGAAATTTTTTGTCCACGTCACTTTGCTCATGGAGATCATTCATTGATTTTCTATTTTGTAATGATGTCTCCATGCATTTTACACTGCACACCAGAACTCATGCATGCTCATTTTCCTGGCATGCCATTATTTCCTATCCTCATGCTCACAATTTTTGGCCTATGATGAGTTTTCTATAGCCTTCATATTTATCGATAGCATATTTCTCTGGCTTCATTCTGATGCCATCCTATTCCATCGTACAACACCCTTGCAGCGTCATCCAGTGCCATGGTGCATTAACCTCTCATCGAGCAATCCCATTCAGGCAGATCGATCTAGTGGTAACAACTTCTATCTTCCCGGTTGGTATCCCTATTACTGGTTTCAGTGCATATTTTCACCTTTTTAGCCATCTTGCCAACTCCAACAATGAAAATTAAAACCATACCCTAAGGTCCTTGATGTTTTTCGATAGCTCTATGATGTGTCCCTTCTTTCTTGATGGATTTTCCCAAAATTTTGATTTTCGTTATGCATGTCTTCTTTTTGTTTTCCAATTTTTTATTGTGGGTTTATCCCACATGACTTGTGGAGGTACCCTGGTCTTCTTTTTAAACTAGCCCGCATCTTTTTTAAAATAGCCAGCATCATAGTGTTGGATATTCCCCCTACCTTGGCTACTTCTGGCCCTCACCTGATGATCCTCAACCCGCTAGCCTCCCACATCATCGCTCATCCGCATCTATTCCCTTACTTCCACCATGCCACCATGGTAGTACCCTTGCCTTTGTGTCCTCAAGTGACCTATGATCGTGTTAGTTTCCATGTCACCCATATATTTCGTTCATTTGCCCATACAATTCATGTCGTCCGGTCACCCTCGATCCCCTACATTTACGTCACCCTTTCCACCACTATGTTCTTATTTTTATCCTTTTTTGATGTCACCATTTCATTGCCTTACCCCATATCTCTCATTAAATTGCATTGAATTTTGTTGCCATTACCCATTGATTTCACCGTTGCACACTAACTACTGGCCATTATCATTTTTTTATGAATGATTATTTATTTATTGATGGCGATAATTTATTGACTATTGCTAGCCAATTGACCTTATTTAATTTTAGTATACATTGCAGATTTGACACATTTAATGCTAAATGGTAGTCATTGGGCATACCCTGTTGTAACTCTTCTGATTGAACTATTGTTATTTTTTATTTTATAGGATCATTCTTTGTCCGAGTATACCCTTGCATATACTCATTGGAAAGCTCATTTCGAGCTCTACGCATATTCCAAGGTACTTTTTCCATTTGGATCTATTTTATCCTCCAAATTTTATCTCGAAGAAGTCCTTCTATTTTGGGCCTGCATTTTTGCATTCTGACTGCCCCTTCATCCATTTTCAGCTGTCTTCCTGGCTCAAACTAGACATATGGCCAACAACATGGCCTTAGCCAAAAAATTGGCCAAAATATCACAAGTTTCTGCCCAAATATCCACCACCTTGGCCGACATTACTACCAATCAATCCACCACATTGGCCGTAGTCCAAGCCCAAGTCAATTTTTTGGCAGATAAACTTATGGATCTCAACATCAAAACCTTCACTCCTTCTGCTTCCCATGCTAAATGTGAGGTCTGCATCCATGAAGGTTCTCATGATCCTAATGTTTTGAATACCTGGATCCTCACCATGGAAACTTGGTTTGACTATAGTCAAACTACGGAGGAAGACAAAGTTCCATTTGCTCGGTTGAAGCTATCTGGTATGGCTAAGGTTTTGATCATCGAATGCCATGGCACTCAAAACCCCATTCACACATGGGATGACTTGGTCACCACTTTGAAAGCAACATTTTATCCCTCTCATTATGATGTTGACTTGAAGGTTCATTGGCTTCGCATTCGACAGGGATAAAATCAATCTATTTAGGATTATGTGTTTCAATTTAACCATTTGCATGTTTTGTTTGTGTTACTGATCCTACAAATTATTTGATTCTTAAGTTTAAAAGTGGGCTCCATGCACACTTTTACCATGAGTTGAAATACACTCCATGTGCCACTCTTGATGAGGTGTTCAACCATGCTCAGTGGCGGAGGAGAATTTCCTTGCACAAAGGCATGAGTCTCGCTATTCTATTGGTGGTTCCAATCAAGCATCTCGTCCACCCCAACAAGGTCATCCACAGCAACAGGGTCATTCACAGCAATAGGGCCACCAATAGAACTAGGCACCATGATAGTCTTCTCATTTCACCCCTTCTTCTCATCCTCCCACTTCTAAACAATCCCTTCATACTTCTTCTTCTTCTTCTTCTAATCACTAGAATTTTCAAATATGTCGATATTGTAAAAATAAAGGGCATGACAAATTTAATTGTCCACAAAAGTCTAAGAAGAAGACATTGCTTGTACAGTCCGATGAGGGAACTTGTGATAACCCCATCAGGACTACTAGGGAGGGTCAAATTTATGAGGAACTCAAGGGGAAACTGAATAATGTCACATTGATGAATGGTCATTCCACACCCGATGATCATGATAATTTGTTTGTCACACGTGCACATATGTTGCATAATTTTGTTGTAGATTGTATTATTGACAATGGCTCATAGAAAAATCTCATTGTGAAGTCCATTTTTGATAGGCTCAAACTACCCACAACACCTCATCCTCACCCCTACTCTCTTGGGTGGAAGGATAGCAACACTACATCAAAAATCACTCACACGTGCACCATTGATTTTGCTTTTGGCTCTAAGTTTCAAGATACAGTCACATGTGATGTGACACCTATGGACTATTGTGGCTTATTGCTTGGCAAGCCATATCAGTATGATCGAAGAGCCACATATGATGCTTATCAGAATACTTACACATTGCAACACAACAATAAGCATTATTTAATTGAATCCACAAAGCATACAAATAATATTTTTCTTACTTACCACCAAGCACGAAAAGCATCTAATCAAGCACAAGCTTTAGCACTCATCTTCATTCATAAACAAACACAACCTTCATCTATAGCACCATCTAAGTCACACAAGAATTCAGCCCTTGACAACATATTGCATAAATATGATTCTATTTTTTAGGAGCCCACTTCTTTACCTCTTGAATGAGCCATTAATCACAGCATTGACATCATACCAGCTGCACCTTTGCCTAATGCACCCATGTATAGGCAATCTATTCTGCAATATGATGAGATTAAAAAATAGCTTCAAGATTTGTTAACCAAGGGATTCATCAAACCAAGCACTTCTCCTTGTGCCTCTCCTATTCTTCTTGTTTTGAAAAAGGATGGCACTTGGCGATTTTGTATTGATTTTTGGGCACTTAACAAAATCACCATAAAAAATAGATATCCCTTGCCCCACATTGATGACCTCTTAGATCAACTTCAAGGTGCTAAGTTTTTTAGTAAAATTGATCTTAAGAGTGGCTATCATCAAGTTTGGATCCAGGCTGAAGATACTTGGAAAACCACTTTCAAGACTAAGATGGGTTTGTATGAGTGGCTTGTCATGCCTTTTGGGCTCACTAATGCTCCTGCCACTTTTATGAGGTTGATGAATGATGTTTTTCGTGAGTGCTTGGATAGATATGTCATTATCTATCTTGATGATATTCTGATATTTTCTACCACATGGCAAGAACATCTACAACACATTGAGCATGTTCTTTCCATCCTTCAGAAGAATCAATTGTATGCTAATTTGCCTAAGTGTTCTTTTGGGAAAACCTCCATCTCATACCTTGGCTTCATCATCAATGCCAATGGTATTCAGGTTGATCCTGTCAAAGTAGAAGTTCTCCTCACTTGGCCTTCTCCCAAAAACATCACTGAATTAAGGAGTTTCCTTGGCCTTGCCAACTTCTACCGCAAAGTTCATTCTAGGCTATTCAACCATTGTTGCTCCATTACATTCCTTGACTAAGGCCAAATCTATTTTTCATTGGACTCCTAATCATACCCATGCTTTTGCTACTCTCAAAGATAAGCTTTGTTCTACTCCTATTTTGGCCATTCCTGACCTTAGACAACCTTTTGAAATTGAAACTGATGCCTCTCAATTTGCCCTTGGTGCTATTCTCAAGCAAAATGGTCATCCCATAGCCTATCATTCTGAGTCCTTTTCCATAGCCAAGAAAAACTACTCCACGTATGATAAGGAACTTTATGCCTTAGTCCAAGCCATAAAATATTGGCATCATTATCTCTTAGGGAAAGAAACCATTGTCCACACTGATCATTTGCCTTTGCAGTTTCTTCAATCCCAAACCAAGATCCAAGAAGCATGACACATGAAATGGGCTTCCTACCTTCAACAATTTCACCTTGTCATCAAGTACAAAAAGGGTAGTCAAAACTCTATTGTTGATTGTCTTAGTCATCCTCCTTTCGCTCATGTTTTAACCATTGTCACTACTTCTCACTTGGGTTTTCAGTCTTGGCCTTCTGAGTATCCTAATGACCCTAACTTTGCACAAGTTTATCAATGTTTACATCATCCTTCTTCCTCAAACTTGTCCCCTTTTTAGGACTACCACCTTAAGGAGGGTTTGCTTTACCGTCTCGACAAACTTTGTGTCCCCCATGAGAATCATCAATCCCTTTTGAAGGAGGCCCATTCTACCCTTTATGGTGGTCATTTTGGCAAACATAAGACTCTTCATCATTTGCAGAGATTCTTTTATTGGCCCCACATGTAGCATGATGTTCTCAGGTACTTGAAACAATGTGTCCTTTGTAGTCGGTCTAAGCCAGCTAACCGTAATTTTGGTCTTAGTATGCCCTTGCCCATTGCCTCCCATCCTTGGAAAAGTATTTCTATGGATCTTGTCAGTGGTTTTCCTATGATTGTCCATCAACATGATTGTGTCTTTATCATAGTTGACCATTTTAGTAAAATGGCTAAGTTCATTCCATGTCGTAAAACAAGTTCCACTACCGACTTAGCCCAAATGTTCTTTGATGTCATTTGGTGTTCGTTTGGTCTTCCCACCAGTATTGTGTTTGATCATGATTCTCATTTTATCGATCACTTTTGGCATTCCTTGTGGAAATTATTAGGTGTGTCCCTTAATTTTTCCATAGCCTTTCATCCACAGTCTGATGGTCAAACCGAAGTCGTCAATCGTACACTTATCCAAAGTCTACGTGTCTTCCATCATTCGAGTCCATCCAAGTGGGATTTGAGTCTAACTCATATCGAGCATGCATATAATAGGGTTGTCCATTCATCCACATGTCATTCCCCCTTTGAGGTGTGTCTAGGTTTTCAACCTCTTGCTCCATATGAGTTACCCTTGTCACTTCCATCTCCTATCATAGTCCACATGCACAAAGAACAAGATTGAGCTCACTCTTTCATTCAGCACTTGTAGTAGCTCCAGTCCAAGGTTATTCACATTTTGTAGAAGACACAACAACAATAGAAGCAGGCCATGGATCATCATCATGTTCCACATTCCTTCCAAGTTGGATATAGATTTTGGTTGTACCTTGATCATCGTAGGTTTTCGAGAGAAGGCACATAGCAAGATCAAACCTCTTCATTATGGGCCTTACACTATCATACAACAGGTGTCCGAGAATGCTTTTCATCTTGATTTTCCAGCACACTTGGGCATCCATGATGTTGTCAATGTCGACTTACTCCGCATGTACCATGACTCTACTTTGGAGAGTGCACCAGTTATCAGTCATCCAGCAGATGTTGTACCAGACTTCCAGCTTCCATTGGAGGAGGATCATCTTTTTGACACCAAGACCCATACCACACATCAAGGTTCTTCCACTTCCTATCTTGTTGGTCATCATGGACAGCTTCCACATCAGGCTCATTGGATTCCTCATCATCATATGGTTCGAGACTTTCCTTCCCTTTTGAATGCATTGGAGTCCAATGCTTCTACGATGGGGAGGAATGATAGGGATTAGGTGTTAGGTGTGGTATATCCTATGTAATAAACTGTTATCATTTAACGATCATATTTGGTTGTATTTGTTTAATGGTAGTTGTTGTAATGGATAAGGTGCACCGTAATCATTAAATATGACCTTATCCATAACTTGTGATGTAATTGCCTATTTATAGGCCTTTGATTAGCAATGTAAATAAATTTTTGGGTTTGTCAATTATTCATCTTGTGCTTGTTATAGCTGATCCACATCAACCAAGTATGGTATTGTCTGGTAGAGAAAGCATAATGATCCTAGTTTTTAGAGTGGTGTAGCAACATCAAGGAACAAGTGGACCCATCATTCAAATTATCAAAATAAATTAGCATAAGCATGAAGCCAACAATGGGGATTTGGATACTCAAGTGGCAAAATAGCATACCAACATCAATGAAGACCACTACCAATCAATGTTTCAATAGGATGGATGAATGATTGAGATTGGTACTAGTCACTAACATTGATTAGCAAATCACATTATCTTGTTTCTTCAGATATTTTGAGGATGAAACATTTGTAAGGAGGGTTGAATGTTAGGGCGCCTAGAAATATATATGGGGATATGATATTATATTGTATAAGGGTTGGCATGGGCCACACATAATCCAAGGTTGATTACATTATAATGGTATATTATATTACTAGTTGGCTCTCTAGAGTAGAATTATAATATGGATATATAAATAAGGGATATTTGTCATTGTAATAATCATGGAGATCAATTATATGTAAACGTATTTTACCACAAAGTGGCTTATAGGACTTTGCCCTATTTGAGTGGTGCTCATATTGGAAGAATTTTTGAGTTATTCCTTCCTTAAGGAGTATTTTTGGTGTTGCCCTACCTTAAGGGCAATATCAATCTCTGTCTATCTCACTATGTGGATAATTATTTGTGAATGAAAGATTTGATACTTTTGCATATTGATGAATGATTTCTATTAATGAAAATAAAGTTTCATAACAACTTTATTTAGAGCTCTACCTACATATATTGGAATCACATCATCCAATTCCCTATACAAGTCCTTAATTTAGGTGATATTAATCCTTAACCTCCATGTCTCCAAAGTCAATTTCTTCATGCAATCTAGAGCTCCTATCAAGATTTGAGAATTGGATCCTATGATTATCCTACATAATATTTTTCTTTTTTTTTATAAAATTTATCCTCCATAATCTTGTCTTACTATCCAATAAAAGTAAACTTGATAACTAAGGCCTCACTCATATTATTACATTATAACCACATAATGGTATTAGAACAACTTAAAAATTATATATATATATATCTTGACAAGATATGAAATTCAATTTTTCTTAATTTTTTTTTTAAGAATTTAACTAAATAAACTCATAAACTATAATGTTAATAATTTAAAAAAATAAATAAAACTTTATTTTACCATGGAGAAAAAAATTTCTTTTGAGTAAGAAAACAAATTTTAACAAGTAAATTTATTTGTCATTAATCAAATTAAATTTAAATATAACATATAAACACTACTATATTCTAGACAAATATATATCTTAAATTTAAAATGTAAGATGCAATCTATCACATGTCATAGCTTAAAATTATAATTTAATCCTAATTTCAAAAATTATGAATATTTTAAAAAATTTAGATTCGAAGCATATAAAAGAAAAATTGTTTCTCTTATTCCTACATACATCTAAAAATTTAAAACCAAAAACACATTTATAATTTTAATATCAATTAAATTAATTTTAATTATATTAAAAATTATAATTACAATTTAAACCTAAGTTTTTAATAAACAAATATATAAAAAACTAATATGCAAAAAAAAATCATATATATATATATATATATATATATATATATATATATATATATATATATATATATATATATATATATATATATATATATATATATCAACCACATTATTTTTAGTAGCTAACAAGCGTAGGGTTCAAATCACAGGGGTTGCATCCACCAAACATATTCCACCTCATTGTTTTATAGTCCAACGTGAAATGGACCACTAGGTGCTTGGAATTTTTACCATCTTCGTCACCTTAATTAAGGAAAACCATTTCCTATATACCTGGGACCAGGACTCATCAATTTAAAATCTCAATTAAGGATAATTGTTCCCTATATTCCTTGAGGATCAGAACTAATTGAGATTTTTTTGTATCCAACGCAGGCCTCCAGGCTTGCTAAACCTCCTTTAAAGGAATAAGAGAACTGATACCTACTACGAATTATATATATATATATAAATAATTTCAATCCAATATAATTAACTTTAAAAATTAAAATACACGGAAAACTCAACCCTCTTTTAACACATGGAAAAATAAATCAATTAAAAGATATTGTTAGAAAATAATAATTTTTTTACCCTTATTCTCATTTTCAATACATAGAAACAAATCATGTGAAACCAAAAACACATTTATAATTTTAATTATATTAAAATTAATAATAAAATATTATAAAAAAATAATAATATAAAAACTATGTAAATCCAAAAATATATAATTTAAATTCTATATAACTACCTTAAAAAAATAAAGAACATGAAATTCATACCCCTTCTTAAAAATACATGGGAAACAAAAACAATTAAAACCAATTCTTAGAACATAATCCTAATGTTACTTAACCATATTGTGGTCTTCAAATTTCCAAAAGAATCAGATGATAGCTAAAGCATCGCAATAAGTTCTCATCAACTTCCTATGAGGCAATGGACATAACATTGATTGATCTAGATTAGCCTGCACACCTGTATATCCTCAACATCTTTAATATACATATATATTATATATATACACACTTACAGAGGAGATGGACTATGTCGAAGAGAGTCTGCTACTTCCCAAAACCTAATAACCACAATGATAAAAGCCACCGTAAGTTTATGAAGTTAATATACAGGAAAAAGAAGATGACATTGCATGACATTTCTCATATTAAGGAGAAAGGATCTAAGGAAAAACAAGTGGTTGTAGAGAAAAAAATTAAAGAACAAATGGAAGAACGTAAAAAAAAATCCAAGAAATAAGTAACAACAATAAATTTCATAGAAATAACAGTAGTAGATTGCAAGAAATATTTGATAGAAGAGCACAAAGATAAACCAAATAAAAGGCACATGAAAGAACAACATGTAGAAGAATTTAAAAAAATGGACCCAAATGTTGAGGAGTCAAAGAAGGTAGAATATCATGTTAAGGTTGTAACATATAGCTATCCACACCACCAAGAGCATCAACAATATTATAGTTCTACATGGAATTAAAAGGGTACCAAGTATGGTAGTGTTTGGCAGAGAAAGCATAATGATCCCTGTTTTCAAAGTGGTGTAGCAACATCAAGGAACAAATGGATCCATCATTTAAATTATCATAATAGAGTAGTAAAAGTGTATATCCAACGAAGTGGTTTATACCACCATCAATAAAGACCATCACCAATAAGAGTTTCACTAGGATGGATGGATGATTGAGATTGGTACCAATTGCTAACATTGTTTAGCAAATCATATTATCTTGTTTCTTCATATATTTTGAGGATGAAATATTTGTGAGGGTGGAATTTTAGGGTACCTAGGAATAGATATGGGGATATGATATTATATTGTATAAGGGTTGGCATGGGACACACATAACCCAAGGTTTATTACATTATAATATTTTATTAGTAGTCGACTCCCCAAATTAGAATTAGAAGATGCATATATAAATAAGGAATATTGGTCATTGTAATTATCATCATGGAAATCAATCATATGTAATCATATTTACTCATGAAGTTAGCCAGCCACCGGAGGATCCATCAGACGAGAGAAGCACAACTGGGAGGAAGAATTAAAAGAAATTACCGACAAGGATTTTTGCAGGAGAGCTAAACTGGTTGGGCTGCGGCGCTTCGATATTCCCTTTCCCTGGGGAAGTCTCCTAAAGCCCATCATGGAGTTTGTGACTGTTGACTATCCAGATAAGTCCCTTACCTATTTTCATTTTGCCTTCTTTAACCATTTCCACGATGCCAAGGTTATGAACATTCCCAAATACATCTTCAATTCCATTAGCCATACCTTGGAGGACTGTAACAGAAATAAAGACAAACTCCCCATTCATAGAGGCCTTTTTAATGTGCTCTATAAGCATTGGATGTTACACTGTCCTGAAGGTGTTATCCTGAAGCCTGAGCCCAGTCCATCCAAAGCTAGTTCTTCCCCGTCCCTGCCCAAGAACTAGAGTATGTTAGCAAGAAAGCAGAAAATTATTGAAAATGTTTCCAAACTTAGAAAAATACTTTTACCATTGATTCTGACAGTGATAGTGATTTCAAAATTGGCAAATATCCTAAGCTTTAGAATGTTCCTGTTCGGAGCTCGACGAGATTGAAAAGCAAATCTAAGAAGGAGATTTTTGTGTGTGATTCCGCGGGCGACTGCGCTTCTAAACCAGAAACCCACCTAGAGAATTATGTTATGAATTATGTTATAAATTCCATCTCCAATTGCATTCTCCACCTTGTGGACCTGCGTACCACTCTCAATGCTCACTTTTTCAAGAAACCCCACACCAACGATGACCTGAAGGCGGTGGCCGATGGTATCCGTATTCTTCCTGAGGACTCCCCTGCTGTTGGGACCGAAGCTAAGTTTTTCACTAATATTGGCAAGTCTCACATGGAGAAAAGTCTAAATTAATTTTCGTGGCTCCTCTTCTATCTCTTTGGGCTATGGTCTTTGTTTCGTAGCGGTGTTCCTTTTCTTTTGTCCTCTCCCAGGACTTCCTTCTTCCCTTTCTGTTTAGCTTCTTAGTGTCCTCTCAAAGGTCAATCTCTGTTCCAAATTTTTCTTCTTCTCCACCTTCTTCTACGGCTGGTATCCTGTTTCCTCTTGTACTCAGGGCAAGGGTCCCTGTCAAAACCCTGTTTTAATATATACCTCATATATTTAACCGACCAAAAAAAAAAATATTTACTCATGAAGTAGATTATGGGTCATTACCCTTTCTAAGCGGTGCTCTCATCTTAGGATATCTTATGGAGTTATTCCTTCCTTTAGGATTATTATTGGTGTTGCCCTACCTTAACGGTATTATCTATATTTGTCTCATTGAGTGAATTATTATTGTGGATAATTATTTATGGATTAATGATTTGATTATGCATATTGATGAATGATTTTTATTAATGAAAATAAAGTTTCGTAACAATTGGTATCCGAGAGACGTTTATGGTAAAGTAAGAATTATTTTTTGTGGATTGTAGAATTAGGGTATATTTTTTTGGGGAAAATGGCTCATCTTTTGAGAGCCATATCTTTATGAAATATTATCTGATTTAGACAATTCTTGGATAATTTTGTGCGAAATTTGAAGAGATTTAAAATGAGTGGTCATTTTAAGGAATCCAATTATTATTGAGGGAGATACAACCCTATAATTTTAGTCATCTAGAACAAGGGTAGTGACATATTTTCAAATCACGATTTTGATTGAAAGATGAATTTTGTCAAATGGGGTAAGCAAATTAGTTTTAGTTAATTTTGTTTGAAGAAAAAATTGTAGGTGTAATAGTTTATGTGGAAGTTTAGCTTCAAATCAGTAAGGAGATATATATTTTTGTAAAATCCTAGTTTACATTATCTTGGGGTGTGAAATTATGGAGCTACAATTTTTTTTGGAGAAGATGATATTAATGTTAGGGATTGGTGGTAAAATTTTAAATTCTTGTATCATTATTCTCTTTGAAAAGTTATGTGTCCTTATCATCTTGAAGGAGAAGCTCTTTCTTGATTTTATATTTTTCATAATGTCCATAATTGTGAACTGACTTGGAAAAAAATAGAGAAAGCATTCTTGAATAAATGGAAACCTATTCAATTACCAAAAAAATTAGATAGTTGTATGATATCTCTTGAGGAAAGGGATAAAAAGATAGATAGTTTGATGAGTGTCATCAAATACCTTAGAAAGAAACTAGAAAGGATTCAAAATGAGTGAAATAAAATGAAAGGAGAGTGGAGAATTTTTAAGAAACAGAATAAAAACTATGAAAAGGAAATAAAATTAGTTAAGGAAGAGAAAAAGAAAAATGTTAACGAATATAGTGAAAAGAGTGTAGAAGCCACATATTTAGATTTACAAAAGCAAAAGAAGGATCAAAAGGGTCTAAATTCATCTAAAATTTATATTTTGTAGGTTCATAGAAGCATTCAAAAGGAAAATTTTATTATTTACATTAACCCTACTTGTAGATATAATTTTATTAATATTGCTTTGGCTAAGAGGTTGTAGGTTAAAGAAAAAAAAATGAAGGAAATACATCTTGAGGGTGAGAATGTATAGATTTATTAAGATTTGAATATCACCATGGATAAATATGTTTTACACTTAAATTTTCATGCTATTAATATGGATATGTGGATATTGTTCCAGGTTATCCTTGGTTGGATTCTTTGGGTACTATTAATATTAATGTGCAAAAGAAGTTTATGAAGATGTGGTACAAGGAAAAAAAGATAACATTGCAGGATATTTCTTAGGTTAAGGAGCAAGGATCCAAGGGAAAATAAGTGGTTGCAAAAAAACAAATTGAAGAACAAATAAAAGAACCCAAAATAGAATCCAAGAAAGAAGTACCCATAGTAAAGTCCATGGAAATAACAATAGTAGAGTCTAAGAAAGCTTTGATAGAAGAGCACAAAAACACACCAAACAAAGTGCATATAAAAGAACAACATGTAGAAGAATTTAAAATAATGGAGCTTAATGTTGAGGAGTCAAAGAAGGTAGAACACCAAGTTAAGGTTACAACGCATCGCCATCCACACCACCAAGAACGACAACAATCTTAGAGGTATGGCTTAGAGAAACAATATTATGGTTCTACATGAAATCAGAAGGGTACCAAGTATGGTATTGTCTGGTAGAGAAAGCATAATGATCCTATATTTTAGAGTGGTGTAGCAACATCAAGGAACAAGTGGACCCATCATTCGAATTATTAAAATAAAGTAGCAGAAACATAGATTCAACAATGGGGATTTGGATACTGAAGAAGAAAATGACATACCAACATTAATGAAGACCACTACCAATCAATGTTTCACTAGGATGGATAAATGATCAAGATTGGTACTAGTTGCTAACATTGCTTAGAAAATCATATTATCTTATTTCTTCATATATTTTGAGGATGAAACATTTGTAAGGAGGGTGGAATGTTAGGGCACCTAATAATATATATATGGGGATATAATATTATATTGTATAAGGGTTGGCATGGGCCATGCATAATCCAAGGTTTATTACATTATTATAGTATATTATATTATAATATAATATTATATTAATAGTTGGCTCTCCAAAGTAGAATTAGAATATGGATATATAAAGAAGATATATTTGTTGTTGTAATCATCAAGGATATCAATCATATGTAAACATATTGGCCCACGAAGTAGCTTATGGGACTTTGCCCTCTCTAAGTGACACTCTCATCTTAGGAGAATTTGTGACTTATTCCTTCCTTAAAGAGTATTATTGGTGTTGCCCTACCTTAAGGGCAATATCTATATCTATCTCATTGTGTAGATTATTATTGTGCATAATTATTTGTGAATGAATGATTTGATATTTTTACATATTGATGAATGATTTTTATTAATGAAAATAAAGTTTCATAACAACTTTATTCAGAGCTCTATCCACATATATTGGAATAGCATCATCCAATTCTCTCCACAACTCCTTAATTTGGGTGACAAGAATCCTCAATCTCCATGTCTCCAAATAAAATTTCTTCATACAATCTAGAGTTCCTATTAAAATTTAAGAATTGGATCCTATGATTATCCTCCATAATCTTGTCTTACTATCCAATAAAAGCAAATTTGATAGCTAATATCTCACTCATATTATTACATTATAACCACATAATAGTGTTAGAACAAATTAACAATTATGTATATATTTTTCAACAAGATTTAAATTTTAATTTTTTCCTAAAAAAAATTAAAAAAATTTACTAAATAAACTCATAAACTATAATGTTAATAATTTTTTTTTAAAAAATAAGACTTATTTTACCAAGTATAAAACAATTTTTTTTTTAAAATAAAAAAGCTAACTTTAACAATTAAATTTATTTTTCATTAATCAAATTAAAGTTAAATATGACATATGAACCCTAGCCCTATTATATTCTAGATAAATTTATATCTTAAATATAAAATGTAAGATGCAATCTATCACATATCATAGCTTAAAATTATAATTTAATTCTAATTTTAAAAATTTTAAATATTAAAAAAATTTATATTTGAACCATATAAAAAAAAAAAAAAGTTTCTCTTATTTCTACATACATCTAAATATTTAAAACCAAAAACACATTTATAATTTTAATGTCAATTAAATTAGTTTTAATTATATTAAAAATTTACTTTACTTTAAAATATACAATAATTTTTTTTATTATATTATTATTTTTATAATTAATTTTAATAAAAATATAAAAAATCTATAATACAAAATGATGTGTATATAATTTCAATCCTATAATATAATTAACTTTAAAAATTAAAATAGACAGAAAACTCAACCTTTTTTTAACACAAAAAAAATCAATCAATTAAAAGGATAATTGTTTTATTCTTATTCTCATTTTTACATACATAGAAACAGTTTATGTGAAACCAAAAATACATTGATGAGAGATGAATATATTCATTAAAAAAAACACATTTATAATTTTAATGTCAAATAAATTACTTTTAATTATATTAAAATTATTTATAAAATATATTATTTAATTATATTTTATATTTTATATTTAAAATTGATATCTATATTTTTAATAAAATATAATAAAAAAATTATAAAAATAATTTAAAAATCATGTAAATCTAAAAATATATAATTTCAATCTTATATAATTTCGATTAAAAAAAATTAAAGAACATGAAACCTCAAAACCCTTCTTAAAAACACCTTGGGAACTTAAACAATTACAACCGATTCTTAGAACATATCCCTAATGTTACTTATCCATATTGTGGTCTTCAAATTTCCAAAAGAACCAGATGCCAGCTAAAGCATTGCAATAAGTTCTCACCAACTTCCTAGCAGTGGACAGAACATCGACTGGTCTAGATCAGCATGCACACCTATATATCCTCAACACCTTTAATATATATATATATATATATATATATATACACACTCTCTGACAGAGGAGGTGGGCTATCTTCAAGAGAGTCTGCTACTTCCCAGAAGCTAATAACCACAGCGTTAAAAGCCACCACAAAACTGCCACCTTCACCGATGGACGTCCCAAAATACACAGCCGATAGAAGTGCTATACCATCGTTCAAAATTCTCTGTTTCCACTAAAAGGTGCAAGGTGCCATTATACCGAGAGTATAAGAATCAACACCAGAGTTTGATATTTCCAAGGGCATCTACGTCTGCAACAAGATTCCCTAAACCTGCTTGCTTGCATGCTGAAACCTTGCCTGCACCCATCAGGCCCATGGCCAGATCTTAAATTCCCCATAAATGGTCGTTCTTCCCCGTGTTTCTTTTATTGGGTCCACGGCATTTAATATGGTTTTTTTTCAGGCACCCTGATCAAAATCTCGTTGTTTACGCATAATTGGAACCCTCCTCACATTAACGTCTTTGATGTTGAGCTCAGCATACACAGAAACAGTTCCAGCAGTCGTCGTATGCATTTTAGGAGTAGGTTTATCTGTTTAGTGGCTGACTTGAAATCTTTTTGCTGTGGAGATGATGATGGCCGGGCGCCCGATATTCAGCTGGATTGCTTTGCTAACTATATCGATTGTGGCGGCTACTGCATTGGGCGGGAGGGACTATAATGGCACAGGAAAGTATAATTATTTTCAGGACGATGGGTTTTTCAGTGATGTAAAATGGCTTTTGCAGATGAAGAAGCAGGTGGAAGACCCCAAGGGATTTCTTGCAAAATGGAAGCTCAGCGTGCGTCCCTGCGCCTGGCCGGGAATCGGGTGCTCGGAAAACCGCAATGCTTGGAGAATTGTTTCTGTGAGCCTCCCCAATTGTAGTTTATACGGCTCGTTCCCTTCTGCATTGCTAAATTTGGACGATCTCCAGGTGCTCGAATTGCAAGGGAATGGTCTCATCGGACCAATCCCAGCAGCCATCGCCAACCTCTCAAATCTGTCTGTGTTGCAGCTCTACTCCAATAGATTTTCCGGCAGAATTCCGGCCGAAATCGGCTTGCTGTCAAGACTGAGGATTCTGAGGATCGGCGACAATCCGTACAGCGGCTCCATTCCGCCGGAGATTGGGAATCTCCGTCGACTGGAACAACTGGGCCTGGCTTCCTGCAGGCTCACGGGTCCGATCCCGACAACGATGGGAGAATTAAAAAGCCTCAAAGTGTTCGCAGCTAGCAATAACCTCTTGGATGGAAGAATACCGCCAGAGCTCGGAAATTGCAGCAATCTCACCGTCCTTAGCCTTCATAAGAACATTCTCACGGGCTCGATCCCGGGATCTCTTGGTGGGCTTGCGAACCTCCAAACATTATCCTTGTTCAACAACAGCTTAACGGGCACCATTCCTTCGGAGCTCTACAACATAAGCAGCCTCAGCTACCTCAACCTCGCCGGGAATTTTCTAACCGGAGCAATTTTGGCCGAGTTGGGCCGCCTGAGCAAGCTGACCATGCTGGATCTCTCTAACAACCTGCTCACTTCCATTCCACAAGAGATGGAGCTCCCTCCGGAGCTAGTTTACTTCATGGTCTCGACTAACCGGCTCCAGCAAAGGATTCCGGCCAATCTCTGCCGGATAAACTGGGCGTTGGAGTACATAACTCTGTTTGAAAATTCACTGGAGGGCACCATTCCGTGGCAGATTGGAGATTGCGTCAGTCTGGTGTACATAGATCTCTCCTCCAATAAACTCAGCGGCAACATTCCGTCTCAGGTAGGAAGTCTCCTTAACCTCTCTTCTCTGCTTCTCCATAACAATAGTTTATCCGGCAGAATCCCCCAGTCTTTAGGGAACCTCACCAATCTAAGGACATTGACCCTTTATGAGAACATTCTGGCAGGACCCATCCCTTCTGTCCTAGGAAATCTTAGGCAGTTGAATACTTTGTTCTTGTACCGCAATAAGTTATCCGGAACAATCCCTCCGCAGCTGGGAAACTGCACCCAGTTGCAGGAGCTCGATTTGTTCAGCAACAGTCTCACCGGAACGATCCCTGAATCCCTTGGCCGTTTGCCGTCGCTGAATTTTCTTCATCTAAGAAGAAACAATTTGACGGGATCCATCCCGGATAGCTTGGGCAATTGCAGCAGCCTCCGCATCCTGGACTTGGCCGAGAATCATCATACGGGTGGGATTCCGGCCTCATTAATCAACCTCCACCTCATTCAACAGTTTCATGTTTATAAAAATTCTCTTACTGGCCCAATCCCGCCAGGATTCTCGAAGCTCAGAGCTCTCCAAAGAATTAATTTTTCAAACAATCGTCTCAGCGGCCCAATTCCACGGAGATTTGGATCGTCCGGGTCTCTGCTCTCGGTCGATGTCGGCATGAATTTACTGAGCGGCCCCATTCCCGGCGAGCTCGGGGAGTGCAGGCGGCTAGAAAGGCTGGTCTTGAGCAATAATTTTTTAACCGGACCCATTCCCCCGGAGCTCGGCCTGCTTTCCACAATGACGGTCCTGGATCTCGGTGACAACAATCTCACGGGTTCCATTCCGGGCGATCTGAGGGGATGTTCCAATCTTACCACCCTTTTCCTCGACAACAATAATCTCAGCGGCCCCTTGCCGGAAGAACTGGAGGAGCTTTCCAATTTGGTGGAACTCAACGTCTGTTGCAACGATTTGCAGGGTCCGATCCGCACCGAAATTATCACGGAATGCAAAGGTCTACAGAAGCTGATGGTTGGGGGAAATCGCCTGGAAGGACCTATTCCTTTGGAGATCGGAAACTTGACTTCCCTTCAATTCCTAAACCTGGAGGGCAACAGGTTTCGGGGTCCAATCCCGGGTTCTCTAGGGCAATGCCAAAACTTGCTGGAGCTGAGGCTGGGATCGAATCTCCTGGAGGGAACTATTCCGAAAGAGCTTGGATACCTGAACAATCTGCAGACTTTGCTCGACCTCAGCAGAAATAATCTATCAGGCCCCATTCCTCCACAACTGGGAAGCCTATCGAAGCTACAAAACTTGAATGTATCGCACAATAAACTCAGTGGCAGCATTCCTCAGCAATTGGGTGATCTAATAAGCCTCATTTCCGTGGATTTCTCGGCCAACAGGCTTTCCGGGCCTGTTCCGAATGCCTTGGCTGTCATACCCAAAAAATCCTTCGAAGCTAACCCGGGCTTGTGCGGAACCCCAGTTTCGATTCCCTGCAACGTAGAGACCATTAATCGAAAAAAGAAGAAGATTTCCACGTTGGCCATTGTGTTGATGGTGCTTATCTCCTCTGCAATTCTATTTGTTTCTCTCATCATCATGCGAAAAACCTTGAGGAAAATCTACAGGAAGAGGAAATCATCGCCCTCTCTGAAAAGCATGGACATGACGGGCACAAGCGGAAAGAAGAGCAAGTTGACATTCAACGACATAATGGAGGCAACTGATAATCTGGACGAGAGCAACATAATCGGCTCCGGCGGGTTCGGAACCACGTACAAGGCCTACATGAGGTCGGGGGACGTTCTGGCGGTGAAGAAGGTAGCTTTTAACAGCGGCGAGGAGAATTCAGTTGGTGGGGAGAGCTTTCTGCGAGAGGCCACGACGCTGGGCCAGGTTCGACACCGGCACCTGGTGAAGCTAATCGGCTTCTGCTCTCACAATGACTTGAACCTCCTCGTTTACGAATACATGGAGAAAGGGAGTCTGTGGAGCCACCTCCATGAACATGGCAACTCCTCTCCCACAAGAAAGCCTCTGGACTGGAATTCACGTTTCAAGATTGCACTGGGGGTTGCTGAGGGACTGGCATACCTTCACCATGACTGCAAACCCACCATTATTCACAGAGATATTAAGTCCACCAACATCCTATTGGACTCCAATGGCGAAGCCCATGTTGGGGATTTCGGCCTGGCAAAGACGTTAAACGAAGGCAGTGAAACGCCTCAATCCATGTCCGTCATCGTTGGTTCTTTTGGTTATGTTGCACCAGGTATGAATCCACACAATATATGAGTCAAACGTTAGCAAAATTGTAGGTGGTGATTCTGATATATTTATTTTTTTGGGTTGCAGAGTATTCTTATGCTTTCAAAGCCACGCCCAAGAGCGATGTGTACAGCTTTGGTGTGGTTTTGATGGAGCTGGTGACGGGGAAATTACCCCTGGACCCGAGCTTTCCCGAGGGAATGAACATGGTGAGTTGGCTGAGATGGTATATGTCTTCTAATGGCGGGAATTGGATAGAAGAGTTGATGGATCCGGCATTGCCCAGACCTGTGGGTCGTTCGCACAAGGAGGAAGCCATTGGAGTTATTGAGACTGCTTTGCTCTGCTGTAGGGATTCACCTGCCGAAAGGCCTACCATGAGGGAGGTTGTTAACAAGTTGTTGAAGTGCAGTAAAAGAACACAACGATCATAATATTCTGTTCCAAGTTTGAAGCCATTGGAGTTATTGAGACTGCTTTGCTTTGCTGTAGGGATTCTCCTGCCGAAAGGCCTACTATGAGATAGGTGGGTAATAAGTTGTTGAGCTGCTGTAAAACAAGACAATGATCATAATATTTTGTTCCAGATTTGAAGCCTAAACCAGAGACCGTTAAGGCCTACTATGAGAGAGGTGCTTAATAAGCTGTTGAGGTGCAGTAAAACAAGACAATGATCATCATATTTTGTTCCAGGTTTGAAGCCATATCTAAACCATACACCGTTGTCATGGAAAGTCTTTCTTTAGAGCACCTATATCTAGATAGATAGATATATATATATAGAGAGAGATTAGAGTAAGATAGTATAATTTAATTGAGAGCTTGTGGGAGGGTTTAAGGGGACATGTTTATTGTGGTTTTCCACTATAGCAAGAGGAAGAGGTGTTTAAGTCCCTCTTGACAGTTATTTTAGTTTTTAATGTGTGGGAGGGTTTAAGTTGACATGTTTATTGTGGTTTTCTACTATAGAAAGAGGAAAAGGTGTTTAAGTCCCTCTTGACAGTTAATTTAGTTTTTAATGTTTAAGCTGTAGTTTTTAATGTTTAAGTAGAAACATTGGGTATTAAAGTTTAAAAGGCTTTCAATGTAATGAGTTATTCTATGTGGAATGGGGTGACTGCAGCAAAGAGATGAGTTGTGTGATGGTATGTGGAAGTGAGATAAAGGAAACATATTTAATGTCAATGTTTAAGTGTTTATTTGTTTATATGAAGTAAAAAAAAAATACTACAGACATATAAGTTTATACGATTTTAAACTCTTGAGATTATTATATTAGCATAGTTTACATATCTTGAGTGATTTCATGCATATTTAAATTAAATTTTCATATTTATTTATATATTATTATAAAATTATTATATATTAATAAAAAATTAAATTTTATGTTTGTGATTTCTTAAACGTTAGGTGAATTGTTTTAGTTTCAATATAAAAAAAATGTGTTAATGTTAGAAACCTTGTAGTAAAATAAAAGAACATCATTGATATGGTTTTCACGGGAAGATGTTAGGGTTTTGAGTATCATTATGGTCCCCAACTCTGGCGGACCAATGCACAACATTGGCACCACATAAGAGAATGCATGTGATAATGGTTTCTCTCATTCAACTGTGCAGGTTTGTGCTGAGAATGGTCCACAAGGTAACCTTCGTTCTCCTGATGTAATTCTTTCTTTGTCTGAAGTTGATTCTGCATGTCACAATTTAGAATCTCTCACCCTTGTCGAGTATTTCATTGGACGCATCCCTAATGAATCTTCCCTTAGGTCCTATGTTAACATAGATTGGACTCCTCACGAAGTCAAGCTAACGATAGTTCAAAACCTTACAAAGGGATTTTTTCTATTTCACTTTGTGGAAACAACCCATGTTAAGGTGATTTATGAACATGGTCCCTAGTACATGAGAAGCTCTCTGCTTGTTTTTTCTCCTTTGACCCATGACTTTTCTATTTTTGAGGAAAGATCTACCAAATTCCTTGTGTGGGTGGAATTCCCAAGACTCCCTTTACCTTTGTGGTCCTTTCTCAGTCGCATAGAGACCCCTCTTAGGCATGTCATTTTTGTGGAAGTGGACAAATTTTTCCATGCATGCCCTCAAAAACATGTTTGCATTGAGATTGATGTTTCTCGATATCTCATGGAGTCTATTGATATACACGTTGGTGACATTATGTTATCCCAAAAGGTACTCTACATTAATTTTTCTAACACTTGTTTTCGGTGCCAATATTTAGCACACAATATCAAAGACTATTTGTTGATGCCGCATAACAGGGACAAGCAAAGCCCCACCACGCCGAGTGCATCCACTCCTCAACTTCAGAAGGATGGTTGGACGACTGTGGGACAATGTAAAAATGCACATTTGGTTATTTATAAAGGTACATAGGCTAATTCGGCACATGTATCATGACCGATAAACAAATAATATGAAAAGAAAAAAGTTAATCCTACAACTGAAACTTCCAACAATGAGGCTCCTCAATGTCAACAGAGTGTTGCAATAGTTCTTGCTTCATATTTCTCTAGTACATTTTCCCTAGCTAATTCCAAGTGCTCCCACATCCCGAGAATGGGATCTATAGAAGAAGATGCTGCTCCAAAGAAATGACTTCATATGACCAATGTTTAGTTGGGTAACAACTACAGTGTGTTGGAGTATATTAACCCAACTACAACATGTTGGAGTATCTTAACAGTGGTGAGGATATGTCATTGGATGTAAGCCATTATCGATGGAATTCATAATTTCTCCAAAGGAAGCAAAACCTAAAGTTCTTTCATCTTCTATGCAATTTTGATGTTCTCATAGTCCTAGACAAAAAAAAGAATATGAAGACACTTTACCTTAAAAATGGGTTCAAACATCTGACCCAAAATTTCCAATAATTTTGCATTGGGCAGACACCCATATGGCCTAAAAGTTCTAATAAATTTGCATTGGATAGACGTAATTCTACCTGGTGCCTAGAGTTACAGTTCTATAGTTTAGGATTTCTAGTTTATTTTTCTATGCCTAATTATGTTGTTTATTCACCCTTTTAGGATTGGTTTTGTTCTTTAATGGGGTGTTGAATAATTGTCATTAGGTTCCTCTCTATTGATAGGGATGTTTTTTTGGCTGATGGCATTAGCCACGTGGTGTGTTTACCCACCTCTTTTTTTATTTGTAAAAATATATTTTGTTATTTAATATAATGCTTTTTACATCAAAAAATAAACAAAAGTGAAGAACATATGCTAATACTGAGAGGGGGGTGAATAATATAAGATAAAACTTTTTACTTTTTAATCCAATCAATAGCATTAACCATATCAAAGTAGTAAATATTGCACAAATCATCACACACATGAGAGACATGATTTAACGTGGTTCACCCAATGTGGGCTACTCCACGAAGAAAATATTTCTACTAAATTTTCTCAAACAAATATTTTGGGAACCACTTACCTATTACAATGTTTATGGATCTCTGTCCAAAGGAGACACCAATCCCCTATGCTCTAATTTTATGGAACTCCATATATAGGAGAACTCTTTCTCCTCTACATTGGTTGGTGATCTTCTAAAGACTACTGCTCCCACCGCATTGGCTTATGGGTCTCTCTCCATAGAAGACCTTTGTCCTCACTGCCCTGGCTAATGGATCTCTATCCACTGGAGACTATTGTCCTCTACTTTTTCACCTCCAAAGCTTTATATTAACTCTATATTAGATCTACACCAAATATTATCCTTGATCTAGTATAAATTTGCTCTAACTCTGTCTCAGGTCTAGCATAAATCTACTCTCAAATCTACACCAAATTGTGTCCTTAAGCCTTAAAACAAAGCTCAAAATTTTCCTCAAGTCCTCTCAAGAAATTTCTCAATCTGTTCTCAAGTCTTTACCAAGACTTGTCTCACCCACAAGATTTCACAAAATCTTGCTCAAACCTATCCTTAAGCTTTAACAAAAGCTTACTCAAATCTTCTCAAACACATGCTTAATACAACTCACAAGATATGCTCAATCATAAACATACTCAACCCAACATTCAAAAGTTTCATTCAATTATTCAACCAATGAATCACAACTTGCTTACAAACCCTAAACAATTGTTTTCATACTTATTCATACAATGTGCATAATGTGGGTCTCAAACCCTAACTCAAATAGTCTTCAATCTCTATCTCAAATTTTCTCTAAACATTCACCAATGAAGCATATAATAATTCACTCAATATTTCCAATAATGCTTATCAAACAATCCTTTTCACTCCACCTTGTATTTCACAACATTCATTCCAATATTTCAAACAAAATATGATGTGGCTATACCTTTTTGCTTTGATGGAGATATGCCTTCAAAACTTGTCTTAATCACAACCAAATCATCATTTCCAATTTTAAGTTTAGATAGCAATAGTATATCTCTAAGTCCCTGACCTTTTCAGGCCATGAACTTATATTTCATAATGTTCTCTAAAAATATTTTTCAGGCCCTAACCTTATATTTCATAATGTTCTCTAAAAAGTGCTTACATTATAATTTTTGGCCCACGTCTCAAAAACTATTACGCACATATTTTTACTGCATCCAAACTCGAACTCGCAACCAATTACCATTGTAGCATCTTAGTCCAAGGCTAAGTTGTCACCTGGGCTATATGCCCAAACGTGAACCTAATTCCACACACTCCTTCTAATGCCTCTATAGGAATTCGACAAATGATAAAAAAACATCTTCCTCCTTTGCAAAATGGATCACGTGGAATTCGAAGCCATGACCTCTCCTGCACAAGCGTCTTAACAAGCCTTTGACCATCATCTGCGCTACCCAAAACCTTGGTAATGGATTTGGTGCTTCACTCAAATTTCAACATGATTTCTACCTCCCTCAATTAAAAACACATGAATCCTCTTCTCCCTTCACAATGCAGTGCACGAATTATATTTCAACTTAGGCATTTGAATAGCATAGGTAATTTTGAAATGAAATTCATTTCCCCTTTTTATACTTTGTTCTTTGCACTTCAACACATCAACACATTTGATTTTCAAATTTCTAATTCGAATTTAAAAATTAAACCTTGGTGCCTTTTGTTTATTTAAATTAAAATTTTAACCATAGGTTAAAATATTTTAATTTAAATAAATTAAATAAAAACCTTTATAATCTGCTCAATGGGTCTTTTCTTTTTTTTTGGTAGATAAGATAATATAGCATTAATACCGGGTTTTACAGGTTGACCCAAAACCTTTTACAAAAATTAGCCCAGGGTTGTTGATGAACATATCCTTACTAAGGATCATATACATGTAAAATCTACATGTCGCTAAAGCCATTACATCCGATAAGGCACATAGCTTGTTATCAAAAAGAAACTTCCCATACAATATTTTGGGTATACCCCAAGAAAACACACATGCATCATAATTACAAAAAAGAAACACACACGTATCCCTTCCTTGAGACAATGGAGAAACAAAAATCTGCAGATGCACATAGTAGAGTACTAAAAAAACTCCCACAAGCTCTGTATTGACAGTTACTCTTAATAATTCTTTGGTAATTGCTATCTTTCATATATGACATGCTTTGGTACCACATGCTATCTTGGCCAATCAGCCTTGGAGAAGTGAATTTGTTGGCTATATTTATGGTGGTGGCTATCTGGTGGTCCACGTGGCTTTGGTTCGAAGTCTTATATTGTCGTTTCTTTCCTTCCCTATGATTATCAACCAACCTCAAATTACTAAGACTAGGAGCCATGTTATCTGACATGTGACTGTCCCCATTAGTCTTTGTGGTATTTCCAAGCAGCATCCATGAAGACTAAAAGCTCAGATAATTTTTATTTTGATTCCAATTCAAAAAAGATATGGGAATACTCATAGCCTTCGAACTTACAGAGCCTTCCTTGTTGGTAAATTTGACTATCATTCTTGGCATTCTTGTTGAATAAGCTCTACTTCACTCGGGACACCGTGTTCCCATTTGAAAAGTCCATCACCATCGACACCCAAATTGGCCAGCTTATCAGCAATTTTGTTAGCTTCCCGAAAGACATGTTGGGCTTTTCTATCCTATCTTCCCTGGAAAAGGATCCTAGCCTCTTCAACAATTGTTTTAATCCTCCAAGGAGGTTTTTTCCAATTATTGAGGAGATTTATAACATGCATAGAGTCTCCTTCTATGATCAAATTTCCTTCTAAGTCTTGAGTCATTTGAAGGCCTCTCCACATAGCTCTAGCTTTAGCTTCGTTGTTCCCAAATATTCAAAAAATGCAAGCATCATATTCCCATTATGATCTCACACAATGCCACCAGTGCCTGCTCTGCCAGGATTGTCCTTAGCTGCTCCATAAAAATTAAGCTTAAACCAACCTATAGGAGGTGGAGACCACTTAACATTGGCTTTGGGGTTGACTACCCTAGGCACAGACTCATCTAACAAGGTTAAGCTTAAATATTGAGCAATCCTAGTCTTGTATATGAGGTTTACAACTATCAAAAGGGATAAGGTTCACATTCCCATTGGCAAAGGATAAGATCCTAGCAATGATAGTTTGATGATCATGGATAGACTCATTAAAGACTCTATGGTTCCTTTCTAACCACACCTACCAAAGATAGTGATTGATACAAATTTTCCACATGTATCTAAGTCTTTGGCTTGAAAAGGGGTAAGGCCACTAGATAAAAAAATCAAGTACGATGGCTGGTTTAACCCATGAAATATTGAAGGCCTAAAAAACCCCACTTAGGACAGTCAAGGAAAAAGGGCACTCAAGGAAAGGGTGATAAATGATCTCCCAAGTAGCCCTGTGTAGATAACAATGATTAGTGATAAAAATACCTTTACGCATCATATTATCAATGGTTAGAATTCTTCCTTGGATAACCAGCCATGAAAAGACTGTAATTTTTAGAATTAAATTTTTCCAAACTAAGTCCTTTTGGAGGACAAAATCCTCGTCATCAAGAAGAAGCTTGTAAGCTAATTTAACAATGAACTACCCATTTTCTATAGGAGCCCAGGTTACTTGATCTTCCTTGGGTCTCATGGGGATAAACTGTTGCCAAAGAATGTTACAAAGATCATTTTATTCTGCTTGAAATCCTTGAATTCTTATTTGTTTCCACTTCATTCTACCTCTATCCTCAACCATATAATCGGAGACTTTTCTGCCAATAATTTCTTCTATGATATCTCTAATTTGAGATAAGTTAGGATATGGCGTCAGTGGTTCATCCTTAGCCCACCTGTCATTCCAAAAATTTATCCTCTCACCATTGCCTAAAACCCATCTTAAAACTTTTTTGATGATTTCCTTACAATTAAGAATTGCTTTCCAAAAAGTAGAACCTCTTATTGGAACTGAGTCACTTAGTAATTCCATATTTTTAAGATACTTTCATTTGATGATAGTTTCCCATTCATTTTATTCACCAAAAATGATATGTCATGCCTGCTTAGCTAGTAAAGCTAAATTTATATGACCAATTCTCCTTAGACCTAAGCCACCATTTTCCCTGGGTCTGCACACTTTGGTCCATCCTATAAGGTGTATCCTTTTTTTCTCCTCTGATCTAGTCCATAAAAATTATTTTTGGAGTTTTTCAAATTTTTGGGAAACCTTCATAGGGGCTTTGAAAATAGAGAGGAAATAGAATGGAATGCTCTGAAGAGAGGCCTTATTGATGGTCAACTTTCCTGCTTGAGATAGAAGATGACATTTCCATCCAACAAGTTTTTTTTGAATTCTTTCAATAACCCTGTCCCACATTGACTCTCTCGGAGAACCAATGAAAAGAGGGAGACCAAGATACAAAGTGGGGAGGTTTGCTATATCACACCCTAAAATTTTTGCAATCCTTCCTTGCCTTTGAATGGGGGTGTTCAAGAAATATAACTTGCTTTTACTAAAATTAACTTTCTGACCAGCAGTGTCCTCATAGAGTTGTAGGATGTATTTAATTATTTTTGCCTCAACCACTGATGCCTTAGTCAATATAAGGGTATCATCAATGAATTGTTGGTGAGAAACAGCCCTAGTGAGATATGTTGCCTTGATTCTTAATATTAGCCTTGAACTACAAATATTTTTTATGGTTATGCCTAAAGATTCTACCACAATGATGAATAACATAGGGTTGATAGGGCCCCTTTTCCAAATTCCTCTATGACTTTGAAAGTAACCAGTAGTTGTTCCATTAACTATAATCGAGAACCATTCTTTAGAAATACATTCTTTGATCAAATTAACCCATTGGTGGTGAAAACCAAACTTAAGGAGGACAGCAATCAGAAAGTCCCAATTTAGCCTGTCAAATGCTTTGTTCATATCAAGCTTGAGGGCAAAACCAGACATGTTAGTCTTATGAGGAAAGTGCAGAACTTCATGAACTGTGATAACTCCATCCAAGATTGACCTGCCCTGGACAGAGCTTCCTTGGCATGGATCTATGATGCGAGGTATAATATCTCTCATTCTATTTGCAATGGCTTTAGTTAGGATCTTGTAAGAAACATTACACAAACCGATTGGCCTGAAGTCAGCCATAGATTCAGGGGTTTGCTGATATATTATTTTAATGATTCCTTGGACCTTGTTTTTCTTCACCTCTTAATTTTTCCCAAAATATTATAATATTAAATATTATAATATTATTATTTCTCTTTAAACTTGCTTCTCTTCCCTTGGGTCTTCTACCTTTTAGGCCTCTTTAGATATATAATATTTAAAATAAATATTATACCCTTTTTATTTTAACCACTTCCTTGCCTTTTGAAAAATCAACCTTGTGACATCAATGACAACAAAACTGGACATCAAACCTCTTGACATCAATGACAACAAAACTTGCTCATATTTCCAACAATATTTCCCTTTGTCATTGATAGTAACTCCTTTGTTTTTTAAACACTCCTTTTACTTTTCAGTTCTACTCCACTTGAGAAACTACTCCCCCTTACTGAATGCTCTCCCCATTTGTCATAAATGGCAAAGGGACTCCTTTGGGGATAAATATAAGACTCTTAGCTTAGCCCCCTCTCCACATCCTCTTTGTGAGGTGATTAATTTTGGGGTGGGAGTAGAACTACTCCCAATTTTCCTCTAAGATACTCAAAAGTCTCTTTTGGAAGTGGCTTAGTGATAATATCTGTAATATGCTCCTTTGTAGTAACATATTTCAACCTGACTTGCTTATATGTCACCTACTTTCTCAGAAAATGATATTTGATCAGAATGTGCTTGGTATAGGAGTGCATCATCAATTTTTTTGAGATATTTATAGCACTTGTATTATCACACATTATGGGGATAGGGTGATCATGCTCTATCTTGAAGTCCTTTAAATTTTACTTCATCCATAAAACATGTGTACAACACGCAACCACTGCAATATACTCTGACTCTGTTATGGATAGGGATACTAATGCATGTTTATTTTTTAGCTAAGATACTAAACAATATCCAATAAAGAATGCTCCTCCACTTGTGCTTTTTCTATCATCAATGATTCTAGCCCAATCTGCATCTGTATATGCTATGAGAGTGAAATTATTGCTTTTGGGGTACCAAAGCCCAAAATCCATAGTCCCTTTCAAATACATGAGAATCCTCTTTACTGCCACTACATGTGTCTCATTTGGTGATGCTTGAAACCTTACCATTAGTCCCACTGCTTGCATTATATTCGATCTTGTAGCTGTAAAATATAGTAAGCTACCAATCATAGATCTATACAATTTCTTATTTGCCTCAGGAGATTCATCATATTTACTTAACTTACATCCTGTAACCATGGGGGTACTTATTGGTTTGCAATATTCTAACTTGAATTTCTTTAGCATATCTTTTATATACTTGGTTTGTGAGAGAAATACACCTTTCTCTGATTGTGAAATTTGGAGTCCAAGAAAGAAGGACAACTCACCAAGCATTGACATTTCAAATTCATTCTGTATGCTCTTTGCAAATTTCTAACACATATTATCATTTTTGCCTCAAAAAATAATAGCATCCACATAAACAACCACAATAGTAAGTAATTCCCTTCATTTTTTATGTATAAGTTACTGTTCACTATTCCTTTCTTGAAACCTTGTTCCTGAAGGTACTTATCAAATATTTCATACCAAGCTCTAGGATCTTGCTTTAGTCCATAAAGTGTTTTCTTTAATCTATAAATATAGTATGGTTTTTCGGTTAGGCTGAATCCCCTAGGTTGCTCAATGTAAACCTCTTCTTATAAGAAACCATTTAAAAAGGTTGATTTAACATCCATCTGATATACTTTGAAAATTTTGAAACTTGAGAAGTCTAAAAATATTCTTATAGCTTCAAGTCATGCAACTAGAGCAAATATTTCATCAAATTCAATTCCCTCAACATGTGCATAACCTTTACATACTAATCTTGATTTGTTTTTGACTACTTGACCATCTTCATTTAACTTGTTTCTAAAAAGCCATTTAGTGTCAATTACATTTTTTTCTTTTGGTCATGGGGCAAGTTCTCAAGTCTCGCTTTTTTCTATTTTATCTAGTTCCTCATTCATTTCCTTGATCCAAAACTTATCCTCTTGCCTCATTGAAATATTTGGGTTCAATTTTAGATAGCAAAGAGAATTTGCATGCTCACTTGTTCCTATTATCCTTCTCCTTGTCTATCTCTCATTTGAATTTCCAATGATTAGATCTCCTGGATGATTTTTTTTCACATACCTAGATGGATTTTTGGGTAGTAGTTTTTGTCTTTCTTCTTCTTCTTATGATTCTTCACCTAACTCTTCTTGACAAATTTCTTCTTCTTGATACATAATTTCTCGGGTTGGTTCCCTAATAGTATGTGTCCTTTTGTTATAGCATCTATAGTATTTGCTCTTAGTGGAATAGCTAAGAAAAATACCCTCATCACATCTTGAGTCAAACTTACCCAAATTTTTCTCTTCCCATATTATGTAACATTTGCTTCTAAATTTTTTGAAATACTTTATAGTGGCTGGTCTTCCTTTCCAAATATCATATGGAGTTTTGTGATGGTTTACTCTTACTTGAGATCTATTGATGATATATACTACTATATGTACTACCTCTTTCCAAAAACCATCTAAAATATTAGACTCATTTAACATGGCTCTGGCCATATTTTCAATAGTCCTATTTTTTCTTTCAACTACTCCATTTTTTTGAGGAGTTCTTGTTGCTGAATATTCTCTTTTGATCCCATGTTGTTCAAAAAATTCTATGAATTCATTTGAGGTAAATTCTTCTTATCTATCTGAACTTAAATCCTTAATCCTTCTATCTATTTCATTTTCAACTAATCATCTAAAAGCTTTAAACTTCTCAAGAGATTCTAATTTTTCTTTCAGGAAAGCTACCCAAATCATTATGGAATAATAATCTATAAATAATATAAAGTAAATTTCACCTTGTAGACTCTTTGTTCTTGTAGGACCACATATATCAGTGTGCACTAGTTTCAGTGGCTTAGATGACATAAATCCTTTTGACTTGAAACTTGTTCTAGTTTGCTTGCCATGCTGACATTGTGAACAAACTATGTTTTGTGGCCTTTTTAGCTTGGGTAAATTTGTGATAGCCTACTTTTTTCTTATTTTCACTATATTTTCAAAGTTAAAATGACCCATTCTTCTATGCCACAACCAACTCTCATCTTCATGTGATAGAAAACACTTCTCTCCTTTAATATTACTTAGAATGTAGATGTTGCTTGTAGTTCTATTTGTATTTGTGATAAGTTTTCTAGTTTTAGAATTTATAATCTCCCGCATATTTGGATAAAATGTAACCATGTGACCCTAATCACAAATTTGGATAACACTCAGTAGATTGTGCCTCAATACCTTGACATACAACACATTCTCTGTCTTTGTTTTTCCATTATCTAAACTCAAGGTTGCTTTTCCACAAATTTTTGTTGATCCATTGTTACCAAATTTTATTGTAACAATCCCAATTGTTACTACTCGTCCACTAATTTTTTTTATACTTATATAATATTTGTTCACCTTTAAATGAGTTAAAAGTATAATAATGATCTAATATGAGAGTATCACAAATGAATAGTAAGTAATCCAAGCAACACAATATCAATGCAAAGTCACATTTGAGTAGAAGCACCAACTTCTACAATTCATTCAAGCCATTCACAAATAGGAGCACCAACTCCTACAATTCCACCTCATCATCACCAAATGGTACATGGTTAATATAATGTCTAAGTCCTTCATGAGGACATCTCAATGGTTTTACCATTAATTGGAAGTTTTACCCAAGGGAATCATCCCCTCCTCTCCATACTATTGATGAAGACTAATATTAAGGAGAGAGTAATTAATCTTGTCATTCATCGTGAAAAATTACAAGTAAATTGGAATATTGTCTTAAGCACTATTATAGAATTTACTCATTTACTAGATGTGATGGTGTTGGTGTTTGTATGTCATAACCGATTGCATGGAGTGATTAGTTGCTTCTAGTTATCTTGGTAGATGGTGTAGATATGGTTTTGTCTCATATTAATAAAAAAAAATTCATGAATTTCCTTCTTCACTATTATAGTCCATTAGAGAGAATTGAAATACATCCATCTAATCTACTAGATCCACATCAATCTCAATATCATACATTTGACAATGTGGAATATCCAAAGTAATTCCATTTCTTGCTTATATTCTAAACATATGTCACCTAAAATTTTATTAGAGGTGAATACTACAATTATTAGAGGTGAATACTACAATATGAAGACTTTATCTCTAATTTACAAATATTGTAATAAAATACATTAAAAATTACAAATCATAGCTGATTTTACATAAATTATTTCAGCCTTTCAAAATTACATTGGAACTATCTCAATACAAGCTTATACATGATGAACATTGCAAAAGTATTCAAATGTGTTGTTTGGTTCTTCTTTGAAAATTCTTGAGTTCTTCATGGTTGGAAGAGATGATAGTGAAGGTATTAGGACAACACGGATGTAAAGTATTCCAAATGCATTACAAGCAAGCCATACTTATCAATTTGAATAAAATTATGCATCACACATTTGCCAAATGTATATCACATACAAGAAACCACCAAGTATGAATCATATATTCATAATATTTTATATTTCATAACAATGATTAATTTTTAATCCCAATAATAAATCATTTGGATTACCACCAAACATAGGGAAGAGTCCCATACCTCTCCCCAAGGAATGGACAGCAATCCAATCCTTCCAAACTAGAAAGTTTCATATTATTCTTTTACAAAATTTGTATTAGAACATAGAATAGTTCACTATCTATTTCCCTCCCTCTCAAGCAATATGCATATTTTATAATTTTTCTAATCAATGCTATTTGACTTCCAATAATTCAATTTTATGTAAACATCACTAGTATCTACCAAGAAGAAGAGTAATAGCAATAGACCATTCTTTAACACCTATGAAAATTCATTTCCACTAACTTAGCTTTAAAATTCATACACAAGAAAAAAATTTTAAACCTTCCACATATAAATACACCTGAATCATTCTACGAACATTCATTTCCAATATTCTTAAGCATTCAATAGAAAAATAATCAAATACTTCTACTCTATGGTAGTTTTAGTATTGGCCCCTTTATTTTTATCTTCACCTACTAACTATGAATAACCTGATTTATAAATCGAAAGGTTATCTACCAGGCATGATTATTCGACTTATTATTATTCGATCCCAATCAAGATCGAATTGCTATGTACACAACATTAGGTTTGTCATAGGTGTGGTTAACCATCTGAGATAGTTAAACTATATCATCTAAATATCCAATCAATATTTGTTGACACCCTAATCTCTATGACTAGGTAGATAGCTTTCACAACTAGCTTCGACCACCATTGTCATTTCTCTAGGGAAGTCTTTCCCCATCTATGTGTCGACACATGCTCCCAAAGTGAGCATATGGGACAATAGACCTCATAGTTTTAGATAGAAATCAACCAACAGTAATGCGTTGCACCCAAGATGCTACTACATGTTGGATCAAAAATACATAGATCTAATACCGAATAGAGGTTTGGTCATGATTTTTCCAAATGCCTCAGAACTTGGCTACAGACCATTCGGTGCCATCCATTTATTATATTATGTCACATTTTATGAGAAGTCATGTGGAGCACTAATTTGTAGATAGCACTCTGAGATAAGGGTTTTAAATTTAGAAGGTAAGGATATTTGTAGTGAAGAAGAAAATTTTACTCAGTAGTAGAAAATACCTCACTTCAAACTAGTATAACTAACAGATGAATTGGCCTCATATAGGTAGCTAATTTTATAGCCAACAAAAACAAGATCAACACTATGACAGTGATCCTTAGTCTTGACCATAGAAACTCTCCTATGCCAGAATCGTGCCAACATTAAAGTTTAAGGAAATAGATCTTGAGGTTCTTACGTCGACCATAATCCTATAGATACATCGTTCTCACGATGTGAGCAATAGCACATCACCTATTGATTGTTTGATGTTCTAAGGAAAGAATATGGTATTCCTACTATGAATTAATATTGCCAACGGTCTCTTGAGCTAATAGGTTAGAACTTGGGTGCATATGTCATGGCTTCGCATCGAAATAACTCATGACATTATTGGGTTCCTAAGATACACTCTAGTTAAGCAATATTAAACAAAAAAATTGTAACTCCATTCTCTAACTAAGATGGCTTTTGAATAAGGCAAGGAGTGAAGACAATGATTTTGGAGATGCAAGTGTAAATTCGTAAGGCTAGGCTAGATGTCATTATATGGTAGGGTACCAAAATGGACACAAAAACCCATCATATAGAGATCATTCTTATGACATTCCCTATTATAGACAGAAAAAAAAATGGAGCTTCATCTAGTGATTAGATACCACAAAATAATTATGCTATTTATTTTAGATAATAAACCAATTTAAATCACCATACAAATTGTCAAATAGAGAAGAAGCAAACATAAGTAGTGTAAGAGGAATTTTCCACACCTGGATCTTCCACAAGTCACAAATCCCAAATTTTCATAAAATTCCTTCCTCCGTTTCCCCGTTCTAGTATCCTCTCTTCCATACCACTATGGTTATTTATAACACTTTCCTCTCTCGACAAGAAGATCCTTCCTAATATTTTATTTATCTTATTTTTCCTCACCCCATGGGAAGGTTAAAGTATAAATTATTTTAATGGAAAGGGAATCCATAGAGATAAGGCAAGGGTAGGTTATTTGTCCTATGTCCCCCAATCCTAGGGCACTACCACTATTTTGAGCATGGGTGATAATGATTGATACTATTAGAGATTAAATAATAATCTCACCCACCATTTCAACCATCCCAAAGTAGCCATCTGTAGGAGAGATTGATTATTTAAATCTACAAGGTAGTCTTTTCATGTTTTGGTCCAATAAAAATTGAACAAGTTCATAAAAGAACAAACCACCTAATATCCTTCTAAAATAGGATCACACAGATCAAATAAGCATGATCAACAAAAAAATATTTTACTTTAGAAATATCTCAAATTAAGATTTCACAAAATCATAATAAATTGCATATATTCTTTTCAATATTTTATAGAGTAATTTGTAAAATGTAAAACATTATTTATGTGCATTTTCAAGTAAAATTCAATTAACCCAACTCATGCAAATCAATTGTGAAATCACACAAAAGGCATACAATCACTCGATGCATATGCTCATTGTTCCCCATCACCATTTTTCCTTTGCGTGGCGATAATTTTAGAGTAATTCGTAGGTAACACCACCATCAGGGAGGTAACTAGTGATGATATCAATATGAGTTTTACCTGTTGAGTTGTCTTTTTCATAATTTCCCTTATCATCTCTTGGTGGTCAGTCTTCCACCTACAAGAATAAATGTTCCTGCAATCAAGCAATGCAACACAACATCATTTTCTCTTGATAGAAACAAACATAATGCAAATATATTAAGCATTAAAACCATCCATAATTACACAAATATCATCATAAAATAAGTCCTCTAATGTGGGATGTGACATACCCCTCCCTTAGATTAATAACATTCCTCTGTGTTTTCTTGTAATATTATAGAACAATCAATAAAACATAGTTTTTGGCATAGTTTCCACTTTGCATAAGTGGTCTATAGTTCAACTTGTATTATTGCATAGCATCGTCAAATAAATAAGGAAAGTGTCTTTCCATATTTTCCACTTTTTTCCAAGTGGAATTCTTTTCAGAATATTGTTCCCAATGGACCTTACACTGATCAATATTATGCTTGCTCATAGTCTTGGAATAAAATTCCAATATATTCACAGGTCTCACCTCAAAGGTTGTCGGATCTACCATTATTTAATAGCAGAGGTGTGGCTTGACCATCAAGGTTTTGCATTTTTGTTGCATAGATCTTGTGATTTGGCCTATTAGAGCTAGTGCTTGCATGTTGTAGTAAGTTAATGATAAAATGTGAACCTCCACATTAATATTTAATTTGAATCTCCTTGAACCTAATTTCCTATTGCCACTACTTGTAATGAAATTGGATGCTTAGGAGCCTAGAAATCCCTATTGTTGTTGTTGGAGTAATTTTTATTCTTGTGGAAAAATTATTTCTTGAAATTATTCTTACCACAATTGTTGTGCTTCTCAAATTTTGAATTTCCTTTGTTCTTTTGATTTTGTCCATTATCCCACTTTCTCTTTTTCTGAAACTTTTGTCCCTTATTTGACCATTTTGTGGAACTGTTGTGAGTTTCATTAGTAGTCTAAGTAGACTCTGTCCTTCAAGCCATATCATAAGATTCTTGCATAGTTTTATGAACATGTATGCTTACCTTATCTCTGATCCAAGGCTTCATTCCTAGTACAAATTTGTGTATTTTCATATTATTATTTTGATTATAGGACGACACATATTTAAGAAGTCTCACAAACGGTTCATAGTATTCTTCCATAGATCTTGATCCTTGTTGCAATGCAAATAATTCCTTATATTTATTCAAATAAAATTTCTTTGGATGGAATCTATCCTTAATCTTCCATTAAATATTCCCACTTCAACTTGTTAGATGATATCTTTTGTTCATATTTATAAGTATTCCACCAATCAATTCCTATTCCTCCTAGATGAGAAATAGCAAATACCATTTTAGTTTTAGAGGAGTAATTTCTTATGGAGAAATGGAGTTCTAGTTCATCTAACCATAACTTTGTTGCATCTTCTCTTCCTTTTCCTGTGAACTTGTTCATTTTAATATGCTTTAATTCATTGCCCATTTCTCTCTTCATGTGGGCCTTGTTTTCACGCTCTTCGGGATCTTCATTCTCCCTAATATAAACATCTAGATTTTCCATAACATGATTGTTGTTGTGGTGATGTTGTGAATTTATAGCTTGCAAAATTTGAGTAATTTGATCTTGCATAATGGAAACCATCGCAGTAAGGTTTTTCATATCTTTGTTCAAATTTCTAGAAATTTCTCCTATCTGTATGGCTTTAGGACTATCGGGACAAGCTTTTTGTAAGGTTACTTTCTTCTTACTTATCAAGATTATTGCCATGTTATCCTAGATTAAAAATTTGCATTAATTATCACTGATTTTCATAGTTGAAATTCTAGACAACTAGATTCATCCTAAATTTTCAAGTAATCTATTACTACTAGGTTCATTCCCTAGTTTTATCCACTAACTCTTGTTATTGTTCATACACACCTAAAAATAAGGATTAAGTAAGTCAAGAGACATATATGTTGAGTAATTATCCAAAATAGTCTAAGTTACACTACTTCAAACCCATAGAAGGAGGGTTCAATTAGCTCTTCCACTTTCGAATGACTATGGCTATATTCATGGGGTATAAGAACTCAGACATAGGAAATCTCAAGTACTAACTTTTTCCTTACCAAGTGTGCATCTTTTAGAGTTATGGAACTTATATTTCAAGTTTTTTTTATGCCCAAATATTTTGCTAACCCAAATCTAACTAGAATCTATCAGTTAGCCTAGGCTCTGATACCAATTGTAACAATCCCAATTGTTACTACTCGTCCACTATTTTTTTTTATACTTATATAATATTTGTTCACCTTTAAATGAGTTAAAAGTATAATAATGATCTAATATGAGAGTATCACAAATGAATAGTAAGTAATCCAAGCAACACAATATCAATGCAAAGTCACATTTGAGTAGAAGCACCAACTTCTACAATTCATTCAAGCTATTTACAAATAGGAGAACCAACTCCTACAATTACACCTGACCATAACCAAATGGTACATGGTTAATATAATGGCTAAGTCCTTCATGAGGACATCTAAATGGTTTTACCATTAATTGGAAGTTTTACCCAAGGGAATGATCCCCTCCTATCCATACTATCCATGAAGACTAGTATTAAGGAGAGAGACATTAATCTTGTTATTCATCATGAAAAATTACAAGTGACTTGTAATATTATCTTAAGCACTATTATAGAATTTACTCATTTACTAGATGTGATGGTGTTGGTGTTTGTATGTCATAACCGATTGCATGGAGTGATTAGTTGCTTCTAGCTATCTTGGTGTATGGTGTAGATATGGTTTTATCTCATATTATTGAAAAGGTTTTCCATGAATTTTATTCTTTACTATTATAGTCCATGAGAGAGAATTTAAATATATCCATCTAATGTACTAGATCCACATCAATCCTAATATCATACATTTGACAATGTGTAATATCCAAATCAATTTAATTTCTTTCTTATATTCCAAACATATGTCACCTAACATTTTATTAGAGGTGAATACTAAAATATGAAGAATTTATATCTAATTTACAAAGCTTGCAATCAAATACATTAAACATTACAAATCATAGCTTATTTTACATAAATCATTTCAACCTCACAAAATTACATTGGAACTATCTCAATACAAGCTTATACATGATGAACATTGTAAAAGCAATCAAATATGTTGTCTGGTTGTTCTTTAAAGAGTATTGAGTTCTTCATGGTTGGAAGAGATTATAGTGAAGGTATCAGGACAAATCAGATGTAAAGTATACCAAATGCATTACAATCAAGCCATGCTTATCAAATTTGAATAAAATCATGCATCACACATTTACCAAATGTATATCACATACAAGAAATCACCAAGCATGAATCATAGATTCATTCATATTTTATATTTCATAATAAGGATTAATTTTTAATCCCATTCATCATTCATTTGGATTACCACCAAACATAGGGAAGATTCCCATACCTCTCCCAAAGGAATGGACACCAATATAATTCTTCCAAACTAGAAATTTTCATATTATTCTTTTACAAAATTTGTATTAGAACATAGAATAGTTCACTATATATTTCCCTCCCTCTCAAGAAATATGTATAGTTGATAATTTTTCTAATCAATCCTATTTGACTTCCATTCATTCAATTTTATGTAAACATCACTAGTATCTACCAAGAAGAAGAGTAATAGCAATAGACCATTCTTTAACACCTATGAAAATTTATTTCCACTAACTTAGCTTTAAAATTCATACACAAGAAAAATATTTCAAACCTTCCACATATAAAGACACCTTAATCGTTCAACGAACGTTAATTTCCAATATTATTAAGCATTCAATAGAACAATTATCAAATACTTCTATTCTATGGTAGTATTAATATTGACCCCTTTATTTTTATATTCACCTACTAACTATGAATAACTTGATTTATAAATCAAAAGGTTATCTACCAAGCTTGATTATTTGACTTATTATTATTCGGTCCCAATCAAGATTGAATTATTATGTACATAATATTAGGCTTGTCGTAGGTGTGGTTAACCATCCGAGATAGTCAAACTATCTCATCTAAATATCCAATCAACATCTATTGAAACCCTAATATTTATGACCAGGTAGCTAGCTTTCCCATCTAGCCCCAACCACCATGATCGTGTCTCTAGGGAAGTATTTTCCCATCTATATGTCGACACATGCTCCCATAGAGAGTAGGTGGGACAATAGACCTCATAATTTTAGATATAAATAAACCAACAGTAATGCCTCGCACCCCAAGACACTGCTACATGTCGGATCAAAAATATGCAGGTCTAATGTAAGATAGAGGTTTTTTCATGATTTTTATGAATGCCTCAAAACATGGCTACAGACCATTCGGTACCATCCATTTATTATATTATGTCATATTTTATGAGAAGTTATGTGGAGCACTAAGTTGTAGATGGCACTCTAATATAAGGGTTTGAAATTTAGAAGGTAGGTAGATTTGTAGCAAAGAAGAATGTTTTACTCAATAGTAGAAAATACCTCACTCCAAACTATTATAACTAATAGATGAATTGGTCTCATACAGGTAGCTAATTTTATAGCCACCAAAAAAAAGGTCAACACTATGATAGTGATCCTAATTCTTGACCATATAAACTCTCCTATACCAGAATCATGCCAACATTGAGTTTTAATAAAATGGAGCTCGAGGTTCTTACGTCGACCATCATCTTCTAGATACATTGTTCTCACAATGTGAGCAATAGCACAACACCTATTGATGGTTTTATGTTCTAAGGAAATAATATGGTATTGCTACTATGAATTAATATTTTTAATTGTCTCTTCAGCTAATAGATTAGAACTTGGATGCAGATGTTGTGTCTTCACATCCAAAGAACTCACGATATTATTGTGTGCCTAAGATACACTCTGATTAAGCAGTATTAAACAAAAATATTGTAACTTCATCCTTTAACTAAGAAGGATTTTAATTAAGGTATGGAATGAAGACAATGATTTTGGATATGTGGGTGTAAAACTGTAAGGCTAGGCTAGATGTCGTTATATGGTGGGGTGCCAAAATGGACACAAAAACCCATCATATAGATATCATTCTTATGGCATTCCCTAGTATAGACATTCAAAACAACAGGGTTTCATCTAGTGATTAGATACCACAAAATAATCATACAATTTATTTTATACAATAAACCAATTTAAGTCACCATACAAAGTGTCAAACAGGGAAGAAGTAAACATAAGTAGTGTAATATGAATTCCCCACACTTGGATCTTCCGCAAGTCACAAATCCCAAATTTACCTAAAAGTAATTTCTTTGTTTCCCCATTCTTGTCTCCTCTCTTCCATACCACTGTGGTTATTTATAACACTTTACTCTCCAGACAAGAAGATGCTTCCTAATATTTTATTTATCTTATTTTTCCTCATCCCATGTGAAGGTTTCTAAAGTATATATTATTTTAATGGAAAGGGAATCATTAGATATAAGGCAAGGGTAGGTTATTTGTCTTGTGTCCCCCAGTCCTAGGGTACTACCACTATTGTGAGCATAGGTGATAACAATTGAGACTATTAGATATAAGAGAAGAATCTCACCCACCATTTCAACCATCCCAAAGTATCCATGTGTAGGAGAGATTGATTATTTAAATATATAATGTAGTCTTTTCATGTTTTGGTCCAATAAAAATTGAACAAAATCATAAAAGAACAAACCACCTAATCTCCTTCTAAAATAGGATCACTTAGATCAAATAAGCATGCTCAAAAAAATAAATCTTTTACTTTAGAAATTGCTCAAATTAAGATTTCACAAAATCATAATAAATTGCATGATATTTTTCAATATTTTCTAGAGTAATTTGTAAAATGCAAAACATTATTTAATGTGCATTTTCAAGTAAAATTAAATTAACCAAACTCATGCAAATAAATTGTGAAATCACACAAAAGGTATACAAGCACACGATGCATATGGTCATTATTCCCCATCATCATTTTTTCTTTGAGTGGCAAGAATTTTAGAGTAATTCTTAGGTAACAATGCCATCAGGTAGGTAATTAGTCATGATAGGAATATGAGCTTTGAATTTTGAGTTGTCTTTGTCATTATTTCCCTTCTCATATCTTGGTGGTCAATCTTCCACCTACGAGAATAAATGTTCCTGCAATCAAGCAATGCAATGTAGCATCATTTTCTCTTGACAAAAACAAACATAATGCAAATATATTAAGCATTAAAACCAACCATCATTACACAAATAACATCATAAAATAGGTCCTCTAAGGCAGGATGTGACATTTACTGATCCTCCATCAGTTTCTTTGAGTACAAAAAATTTACTTTTATCTCCTTTCATATGACTAGAACAACCACTATAAAGAAACCATTGTTCTCCCTTATCATGAACATGAAGAGTTGTTTGTACTAACATTGATCTAACGTTATCATGTTCTTTTCTCTCTCTCCTAATTATTGAAGTTGTATTCATTTTATTTGACTCAGGAAATACCATTTTACACCATCTAGGATTGTGCCCAAAAGTATTGCATTTATAACATATGACATCATCATTCATAAGAGGTGCAAAAGAATTGAAATTCCTATCAACATTATTTTTTACATAACTAGTGTAATGTATGGCTCTATGACCATATTTGTTACATGAAAAGTAATAGACATGGAAGATATTTTGTATCCTATTTGAGTGCCTTGGAAAATATGGTCGAGTGCTTCTTATTTTGTTGTTCTTGTGATTAAATCTTGTCCATAGTTCTTCTTTACCTTCTTCTTTCCTGATGCCTTTTCCTTCCAGATTCATGAGCTTATATTTGTTTGATGTCTCTATTTCTTGAGATATTGATTCCTCTTTCTATTTCTCTAACTTTATATCTTGTCGTAACTTAGTCTTTTCAACTCCATTCCTTAGAGAGACATTTTTTTATTCCAACCTTTCACACTCTACTTCTCTTACCCTTAATAGATCTATCATATCCTGTTCAATTTTCTTTCATTCTTCCACTTTTATATTGATTTTTGTGAGACTATGTAGAAGTTTCATTTTTTCTTATTCATCCTCTTGAATTTGATCCTTCAAATTTGAGTTTTTCTTTTTAACCTTTTCCAAGTTCCTGAGAGAATCAAAGAATTCCTTTTTTATGTCGATCATGGTATCTTCTTCATTTTTTGAAGTCATGTGTGTTTTTTTTAGATCTTTCTCTACGCTTTTAGTCTTTTCATGGAGAGACCCAATTTAATACCAATTGAAGAACATACACGTATACTGAGAGTGGGGGTGAATAGTATAAGATAAAACTTTTTACTTTTTAATCCAATAAATAGCATTAACCATATCAAAGTAGTAAAATTGCACTAATCATCACATACATGAGAGACATGATTTAACGTGGTTCACCTGATGTGGGCTACTCCAAAAAGAAAATATTTCTAATAAATTTTCTCAAACAAATATTTTTGGAACCACTTCCCTATTACAATGTTTATGGATATCTATCCAAAGCAGACACCAATCGCCTATGCTATAATTTTATGGAACTATATCCATAGGAGAACTCTTTCTCATATACTCTGGCTAGTGATATTCTATAATACTACTGCCCGAGATTGATAGTTCAAACCCCACCAACACTACTTATGTTACTGATTATGAAAAATCATCACAAAATGGGGGAGAGCTCTAGAAGAGAAAACTAGGGTATCGGTTGGGTAGTTGAAGATATTTTTGGTTACTGTGGATTTGAAGACAAGATTCCTATCCCAGGAGGGCCCAATGGGGACATCTCTTGATCCTATTCTAGAGAGACATAGTTATTTTGCAGATTTTTGAAAGGATAAATCTTCATCAAAGACTGAAGAAGCACAAAAAACTGTATTAAAAATGCTCTTTACGACTGTTGGAAATAGATCAACATATCAACGAGTTAATGGATGCTTGCCATAGTCAGAATCAAGGCCAAATATTGTCATTGCACAAAGTATGGTTGAAGAAATAGTTTTATATAGATTCAATCATGATTTGATTTGTAAATTCATGGGTATTTACCCTACCCTAATTTTTTTGCATTCCTGGGTTCAGAAAAATTGGGAGCCTCTTGATGAGTATTCTTTGTGGTTTATTAGCAATAAATATTTTATTATTAGTTTTTCTTCACTTTTTGATAGAAATAGGGCTTTCAAATAAGAAAAGAGGAATCATGGTCTGGTAGGATTATTTTTTCAACCCTGGAGAGTGGGATTTGATCCTTGAATTGAACCCATTGTTGTCTCGGTTTGGATCTATTTGTATGCACTTCCAATGGATTTTTGGAGTGAGCAAGTATTGGAAATTATCGGTAATTCCCTTGGAAGACATTTTGGTGTTTCCAAAGACACAATAGAAGGAAACACAATCGTTTATGCAAGATTATGTATGTAAATGGATCTTATCTAGCCTCTATCGATAGAGGTGGAACTTGAACTTGCAGGACTATCTTGGATTCAATAACTAGATTATGAGGCATTGCCCTTCAGATGCAGAGTTTACCACAAATATGGGTATTTGGCCTGATCTTCCCCAAATAATATGAACATAAAAATGGAGGCTCCTCTAGGAATTTCAAATATTCCTAATGAGGGTAAGTCAACAATCAACAAAGAACCAACCAATATTTCTCAGGGTAATGAAGCATAGGGATATGGTTTTGAATAGCCCAAAATAAGGAGAAGTCAAAAGAAAAAATATGGTAAAGAGCAAACCCAACTCAAGCCCTACAATAGGTATGAGATACTTAAGACACTAATGGACCAAAAATAACAATTCATGGAAGGAGTGGATGGGAATAATGAAAATAATAACAGTCATGTTCAATCTCCTCTTTCATCTCCCCCCATCATAGAGTAGGTAATTGAGCACAGTGAGTTACCGCAGTCAGAGAGTGCAGGGGCATTAATAGTGCATAACCAAGAGCAACCAATAATTAAGGATGTCAGCATGGGCATAACTAAAAATAATAGAGAAAGGCCAACTCTAGGGATAACTCAGGTGGAAAAGAGATCAAAAAATAGCAGCTCTCAAGGAGTCGGTAGAAAATCAAATAAGGAATTGATAGCAGTTCAAGGAGACAAACTGATCACTAGGATCGATGAGGCCAATAGATTTTTACTACTCTCAAGGTAACCAATGATTATACAATCATGGAATGTTAGGGGTTTAAATAGTAGAACCCATCAATATGCTATTCGAAGACTCTTATAAAAATGTAAAACAAATTCTTTGCTTATCCAGAGACAAAAATGTCATTAGATCTTATGTGTAAAATTGTTAACAAACTTTGGAGGGTTGCTGGTCATATGGAAGTGGCTGCCCAAGGTGCCTTAGGGGGGATAGTTACTCTTTGGAACTCTCTTGAATGGACTGCAATAGAACATATAGCTTGGAGGGGTGTTCTCACATCACATTTTAGAAATAATGTCATAGTTGAACATGTTTTAATCATAATTTTTTATGGGGCTCAAAACCTAGATGGTCATATGCATCAATGGAAAGCTATGCATAACATGAGAGTCTCAAGGGAAGAGTTAGACTGGATTATTGTTGGGTATTTTAATGCTAAATTATCCTCTAGATATCAGGAAGGGGAACCCCAATTTTGGACCTAGAGGATCGACTTATGATTGCCCAAGTCCAGGCATTACACTTGGTGGATATTAAATGCCCTGGAACCAACTATACTTGGACTAATAAGAGGAGGGAGCCACATAGGAGGAAGGTGAAGTTAGACCATTTTTTGGTTTCAGAGGAGGCATTTGTAAAATGGAATATAAAATTTCATATTTTGGAGGGTCTAGTTTCAGATCACTTTCCCATTTTTTTGGAAGGGGGGATCAAGATAGTGCAGCATCACAAAACATTTAAATTTGAAATTTTTTTGTTACAAAAAGAGGAACTTCGAAAGAAAATTCCATAGTGGTGGCAATAAGGTCACCCATCATATGGGATAGCAATGTTTAGATTCCACAAACAGCTTCATTATTTCAAATATCAAATGAAACAATGGAGGTGACCTAACAAGACAAAATTTTAGGTCCAAAGAGCTCCATTGGTGGCCAAATGGGATGAGGTTCAAAAACACTTTAGGGAAGGAACAATTACAAAGAATATCAAAGAAGAGGATGATGCATTGGGTAAAGCGATTGAGGACATTGACAACCAAGAGGAGACCTACTGGAAACAAAGAGCAAGAACCACTTGGTTATTAAAAGGTGATAAAAATACCAAATTTTTCCATAGGACTGCTTGTGCTAGGATACATATGAATAACATGGAAGCTCTTCAAGATGAGAACGGACACTCCTTTGATACAATTCTAGGTATGCATTTCCATTCAATGGATTATTTTTCTAAACTATTTAAGGAAAGTATGGTGCAAGATGAAGAGGCTCAAAAAGAAGTTATTGTTGTCATACCCTCTGTTATCTCTGAATAATAAAATCATACCCTACTTAAACCAATTGATAGAGAGGAACTGAATAATGTAGTCTTTAGAATGGACACCGAATAAACACTAGGTCCATATGGCTTTCCAATTGATTTTTTTCAAGCCTTCTGGGATAACTTGTAGGAGGATGTAATGGTTGTTATAGAGGAGTCCAAAGGTAGTAAAATAATTCTTAAAGCATTAAATCATACTTTCATTACCTTAATTCCAAAATGGGAGGAGGGGGTACATATTTTAGATTATAGACCTATTGCCTTATGCAATGTCATATATAAAATAATCACAAAGGTAATGGCTAAGCGGCTAAAACCTCTTCTACATAGCATTATCTCCTCAGAGCAAGGAAGTTTTGTAGAGGGTAGGCAGATCTTGGATGGTGTGGTTCTATCTTAGGAGGCAATCCATTCAATGCAAACATTTGGTAATAGAGGAATGTTCATAAAATTAGATATTTCAAAGGCTTATGATAGGGTGGAGTGTAGCTTCTTGTCAAATATGATGGTAACCTTTGGTTTCTCTCTGGATTGGATAGAATGGGTCATGAGTTGTGTTTCTACTCTGACATACTCAGTGTTAATCAAGGGTCTTCCCTCACAACCGTTTGGAGCTACTCAAGGTCTTCATCAAGGAGATCCTTGCTCTCCCTATATTTTTATCATATTGGTTGAAGGATTGGGTAGACTCATCTTGAGGAGAAGACAACAAGGTTTTCTAACAGGTATCAAGGTGGGTGAGGAAGTTTTGACTCACCTACAGTTTGTGGATGACACAGGATTGGTGGGAGTGGCTAGCTTCAGGGAAGCAAGAATTATTAGAGATACACTTAATGTCTACCTTAGGGCTACAAACCAAGTCATCAATGATATAAAATCCAAATTGGTCTTTTTTAATCTTGATCAAAGGCTTCAGGACAAAATTTTAGATATCCTGGGATTCACAAGGACTTATCTCCTAGTGGTATACTTGGGGATCCCTTTGCATTTTAAAAAACTAAAAATAGATATCTAGAGGAATATTTTGGACTGTATCAAGGACAAAATTAATCATTGGTCTCACAAATGGTTAATCTATGGGGGTAGATTAACTTTTTTATAGTTAATCATTCATGCCATGCCAATTTATAAATTTTCTATCCTTGCTGCCCCACATACCATATGGAAAGAGTTGGACAAGATGGCTAGAGAATTTTTATGGGAAGGAGTAAAAGGAGAGAGTAAATGGGCCATAGTAGGTTGGTAGAAAGTAATCCAGCCCAAGGTAAAAGGAGGTTTGGGACTAAGAAGATCAAAGTTAAATAATAAAGCTTTAGCTGGAAAGCTTTACTAGAGGTGGATTTCCCAACCAACTTCTTTATTCAGTAGAATCTTAACTAGTAAATATTTGGGACAAGTAAACCCAAATGAGATGGGTCATTTACTTTTGGATGGTAATGGATCCTTAGTGTGGCAGGCTCTCAAGTTAGGATCTTGGGTAGTAAAAGATGTATTATTTTGGAAAGTGGGGAGAGGGGAGAAGGCACGATTTTGGACAGATTCATGGGATCAATACCCACCTATCATTATTGAATTTCCTGAACTACAACCAATAAAAATAGCCATAGAAACTAGGGTGTGGGTCCAAATTGAAATTTATTTCAACACTAGTCAGCTGGGGGATTATAATTTTAAGCATTTTAAGAAGTTGGATGAGTGGCCAATTTCAATCCCTCCGGATTTGACACCCATCATGACTAAAATCTTGGTAGAAAGATTTCTCACAAGTAGAGATGAGGAGGATGAATTATATTGGGGCTATGGGAGCCTTGGTGTCTACACAGTGAAGGATGGATATGATAAGATCCTTCTAGAGCCTCCTCATACATATCAGGTTGAGGATTGGAGAAATATTTGGCAGTCCAAGGGTTGGCCAAAAGTAAACTGTTTTTCCTAGTAGTTCATGCATAATGGAATTCTTACTTTTGATAATCTAAGATGTAGGGGAATCATTGGTCCATATCAATGTGTTTTATTCTACAAGAGTGAGGAAACAACTGATCACTTGATGTTTGAGTGCCCATTCATGCACCAGATTTGGGAGAGATGGTTTTTATATTATAAAATTCAAGTTAATGGTGATTTGAATCGGATTAATATTTTGGAAATATGGAAGAGGGGTAGATTTAAATCTAAAGCTCTTTGTATTGGTTTGGATATTAGATTAAATTTTATTTGGTGGCAAGTGTGGTTGGAGAGAAATGCCAAAAATTTTAGAGAAACTTTTTCTTCTTTAGATGGAGTTTGGCAGGTCATTTAGAGCAAAGTCACAGAAACGGTGGCAGTCTATGCTAAAGAGGCAAGACAGGTTGTTATTTGGGCAATGGAAAAGGAAGTTGAAGTGCAAGAGGGACAAGACAGAGCTAGTTGTAAACCACCCCCATAAGTTTGGATTAAAATTAATACTGATGGAGCTGCAAAAGGCAATCCGGGTAGAGCTGGAATTGGAGTGGTTTTTCGGAATCATGTTGGAACAGTGCTCTATTGGGAACTACAAGGCTTGGTAAGAGCCACAAACAATGAAGCTGAAGCCTTAGCTATCAAATATACTTCTATTTGGGCAATAAAACAAGGTCATAGGAGGATAATGATAGAATCATATTCTCAAATAATGGTTGGAGCTCTAGATTGCATGAGGAACTTTACTTTGAAAACATGGAGGTTGAGGATTCTTTTCACTCAAATTAAGGAATTATGGAGGAAATTAGATGATGTGATTCTAGTTTATGTGAGTAGAGATCTAAATAAAGTGGCAGACTTCCTAGCTAAGATGGGTACTAAGAAGGAGGTAGGGGTTCAGTAGTACAGTGACATGGCTATTGAGGATGAGATGATTAGGTAGGTTGGTGAGCAAATCCAGTGCCTAGATAATTTGGATAACCATTCTATAAATACTATTTAGGATATTTGTGCTTCAATGTAGATCTTCTTTTATAGTTGTAAACAGGTGAACAATCATTGTAGAAATATGGTTTAAGAGATTTGGCTCCAATGTAAATCTTCTTTTATCATTGTCAACATGTGTTCTCTTTGGCTAAGGCTGGAAAAGTCTCATCCCAACTTGTAAATGATATTTGTTTTAATACAATTTTTTTCAAATTATTTTTCAAAAAAATATTGTATTAGAGGTGAATACTACAATATGAAGACTTTATATCTAATTTACAAAGCTTGTAATAAAATACATTAAACATTACAAATCATAGCTGATTTTACATAAATCATTTCAGCCTTACAAAATTACATTGGAACTATCTCAATACAAGCTTATACATGATGAACATTGTAAAATTCATCAAATGTGTTGTCCAGTTGTTCTTTGAAAAATATTGAGTTCTTCATGGTTGGAAGAAATGATAGTGAAGGTATCAGGACAAATCAGATGCAAAGTATGCCAAATGCATTACAAGCAAGCCATGCTTATCAAATTTGAATAAAATCATGCATCACACATTTACCAAATGTATATCACATACAAGAAATCACCAAGCATGAATCATAGGTTCATCCATATTTTATATTTCATAATAAGGATTATTTTTTAATCCCAATCATCAATTTTTTGGATTACCACCAAACATAGGTAAGATTCCCAAACCTCTCCCCAAGTAATGGACACCAATCCAATCCTTCCAAACTAGAAATTTTCATATTATTCTTTTACAAAATTTGTATTAGAACATAGAATAGTTCACTATATATTTCCCTCCCTCTCAAGCAATATGCATAGTTTATAATTTTTCTAATCAATGCTATTTGACTTCCAATCATTCAATTTTATGTAAACATCACTAGTATCTACCAAGAAGAAGAGTAATAGCAATAGACCATTCTTTAATACGTGTGAAATTTATTTCCACTAACTTAGCTTTAAAATTCATACACAAGAAAAATATTTCAAACCTTCTACATATAAAGACACCTTAATAATTCAACGAACATTAATTTCCAATATTATTAAGCATTCAATAGAACAATTATCAAATACTTCTATTCTATGGTAGTATTAGTATTGACCCCTTTATTTTTATATTCACCTACTAACTATGAATAACTTGATTTATAAATTGAAAGGTTATCTAGCAAGCATGATTATTTGACTTATTATTATTCGGTTCCAATCAAGATTGAATTATTGTGTACACAATATTAGGTTTGTCATAGGTGTGGTTAACCATCTGAGACAATCAAACTATCTCATTTAAATATCCAATCAACATCTATTGAAACCCTAATTTCTATGACCAGGTAGCTAGATTTCTCATCTAGCCCCAACCACCATGACCATGTCTCTAGGGAATTTTTTTCCCATCTATATGTTGACACATGCTCCCATAGAGAGTAGGTAGGACAATAGACCTCATACTTTTAGATAGAAAGAAACCAACAGTAATGCGTCGCACCCCAAGACGTTGCTACGTGTCAGATCAAAAATATGTAGGTCTAATGTAAGATAGAGGTTTGTTCATGATTTTTACGAATGCCTCAAAACATGGCTATAGATCATTTGATACCATCCATTTATTATATTACGTCATATTTTATGAGAAGTCATGTGGAGCACTAAGTTGTATATGACACTCTGAGATAAGGTTTGAAATTTAGAAGGTAGGTAGATTTGTAGCAAAGAAGAATGTTTTAGTCAGCAGTAGAAAATACCTCACTCCAAACCATTATAACTAATAGATGAATTGGTCTCTTATAGGTAGCTAATTTTATAGCCACAAAAAACAAGGTCAACACTATGATAGTGATCCTCATTCTTTACCATAGGAACCCTCATATACCGAAATCATGCCAACATTGAGGTTTAATAGAATAGATCTTGAGGTTCTTACATCGACCATCATCTTCTAGATACATTGTTCTCACAATGTGAGCAATAGCACAACACCTGTTGATGGTTTTATGTTCTAAGGAAATAATATGGTATTCCTACTATAAATTAATATTGTCAATGGTCTCTTCAGCTAATAGGTTAGAACTTGGATGCAGATGTCATGTCTTCACATCCAAATAACTCATAATATTATTGTGTGCCTAAGATACACTTTTATTAAGCAGTATTAAACAAAAATATTGTAATTCCATCCTCTAACTAAGAAGGATTTTGATTAAGGTATGGAATGAAGACAATGATTTTGGATATGCGGGTGTAAAACTGTAAGGCTAGGCTAGATGTCGTTATATGGTGGGGTACCAAAATGGACACAAAAATCCATCATATAGATATCATTCTTATGGCATTACCTAGTATAGAAATTCAAAACAACAGGTTTTCATCTATTTATTAGATACCACAAAATAATCATACTATTTATTTTAGATAATAAACCAATTTAAATCACCATACAAAGTGTCAAACAGGGAAGAAGCAAACATAAGTAGTGTAAGATGAATTCCCCACACTTGTATCTTCTGCAAGTCACAAATCCCAAATTTACCTGAAAGTCCTTTCTCTGTTTCCCCGTTATTGTATCCTATATTCCATACCACTATGGTTATTTATAACACTTTACTCTCCTGAAAATAATATGCTTCCTAATAGTTTATTTATCTTATTTTTCCTCATCCCATGTGAAGGTTTCTAAATTATATATTATTTTAATGGAAATGGAATCCATAGAGATAAGGCAAGGGTAGGTTATTTGTCTTGTGTCCCCCACTCCTAGGGTACTACCACTATTGTGAGCATGGGTGATAAGGGTTGAGACTATTAGAGATAAGAGAAGAATCTCACCCACCATTTCAACCATCCCAAAGTAGCCATGTGTAGGAGAGATTGATTATTTAAATCTACAAGGTAGTCTTTTCATGTTTTGGTCCAATCAAAATTGAAAAAAAATCATAAAATAGCAAACCACCTAATCTCCTTCTAAAATAGTATCACTTAGATCAAATAATCATGCTCAAAAAAATAAATCTTTTACTTTAGAAATTGCTCAAATTAATATTTCATAAAATCATAATAAATTGTATGATATTTTTCAATATTTTATAGAGTAATTTGTAAAATGCAAAACATTATTTAATGTGCATTTTCAATTAAAATTAAATTAACCCAACTCACGCAAATCAATTGTGAAATCACACAAAAGGTATACAAGCACTCGATGCATATGCTCATTGTTCCCCATCATCATTTTTTATTTGAGTGGCAAGAATTTTAAGAGTAATTCTTAGGTAACAATGCCATCAGGTAGGTAATTACTGATGATAGGAATATGAGCTTTGAATTTTGAGTTGTCTTTGTCATTATTTCCCTTCTCATATCTTGGTGATCAATCTTCCACCTACGAGAATACATATTCCTGCAATCAAGCAATGCAACATAGCATCATTTTCTCTCGACAAAAACAAACATAATGATATATTAAGCATTAAAACCAACCATAGTTACACAAATAACATCAAAAAATAGGTCCTCTAAGGTGGTTTGTGACATTTACTAATCCTCCATCAGTTTCTTTGAGTACAAAAAAATTACTTTTATCTCCTTTCATATGACTAGAACAACTACTATCAAGAAACCATTGTTCTCCCTTATCATGAACATGAAGAGTTGTTTGTACTAACATTGATCTAACTTTCTCATGTTTTTTTATCTCTCTCATAATTATTGAATTTGTATTCATTTTATTTGACTCAAGAAATACCATTTTACACCATCTAGGATTGTGCCCAAAATTATTGTATTTATAACATATGACATCATCATTCATAAGAGGTGCAAAAGAATTGAAATTCCTATCAACATTATTTTTACATAACTAGTGCAATGTACAGCTCTATGACCATATTTGTTACATGAAAAGTAATAGCCATGGAATATATTTTGTAACCTATTTGAGTTCCTTGGAAAATATGGTCGAGTGCTTCTTCTTTTGTTGTTCTTGTGATTAAATCTTGTCCATAGTTCTTCTTTACCCTCTTCTTTCCTAATGCCTTTTCCTTCCAGATTCATGAGCTTATATTTCTTTGATGTCTCTATTTCTTGAGAGCTTGATTCCTCTTTCTATTTCCCTAACTTTATATCGTGTCGTAACTTAGTATTTTCAACTTCATTCCTTAGAGTGATAATTTTTTATTCCAACCTTTCACACTCTACTTCTCTTACCCTTAATAGATCTATCATATCCTGTTCAATTTTCTTTCCTTCTTCCACTTTTATCTTGATTTTTGTGAGACTATGTAGAAGTTTCATTTTTTATTATTCATCCTCTTGAATTTGATCCTTACAATTTGAGTTTTTCTTTCTAACCTTTTCCAAGTTCCTAAGAGCATCAAATAATTTCTCTTTTATGTCAATCATGGTATCTTCTTCATTTTTTGAAGTCATGTGTGTTTTTTTAGATCTTTCTCTAAGCTTTTAGTCTTTTCATGGAGAGACCCAATTTAATACCAATTGAATAACATACACTTATACTGAGAGTGGGGTTGAATAGTATAAGATAAAAAATTGTACTTTTTAATCCAATCAATAGCATTAACAATATCAAAGCAGTAAAATTGCACTAGTCATCACATACATGAGAGACATGATTTAACATGGTTCACCTAATGTGGTCTACTCCACGAAGAAAATATTTTTAATAAATTTTCTCAAACAAATATTTTTGGAACCACTTCCCTATTACAATTTTTATGGATCTCTGTCCAAAGCAGACACCAATGGCCTATGCTATAATTTTATGGAACTCTATCCATAGGAGAAATCTTTCTCCTCTACTCTGGCTAGTGATATTCTAGAAGACTACTACCCCCAGTACACTGTCTTGTGGATCGCTCTCCACATAAGACCTCTATCCTCACTCAGAATACCTCTATCCTCATTGCCCTGGCTAATGTATCTCTATCCACTAGAGACTAATGTCCTCTACTCTATCACCTCCAAAGCTTGCTCTTAACTCTGTCTTAGATCTACACCAAATATTGTCCTTGATCTAGTACAAATATTATTTGACTCTATCTCATGTCTAGCAAAAATATTCTCTCAAATTTACACCAAAATATATCCTCAAGCCTTAACACAAAGCTCAAATTTATCCTCAAGTCATCTCAATAACTTTCTCAATTTGCTCTCAAGTCTTTACCAAGACTTGTCTCAAATATCCCCACAAGATTTCACAAAATCTTGCTCAAATATATCCTTAATATTTAACAAAATCTTACTCAAATCTACTCAAACACATGCTCAATACAACTCACAAGATATGCTCAATCATAAACATACTCAACCCAATATTCAAAAGTTTCATTCAATTATTCAACCAATGAATCACAACTTGCTTACAAACCCTAAACAATTTTTTTCATACTTATTCATACAATGTGCATAATGTGGGTCTCAAACCCTAACTTAAATAGTCCTAAATATTTATCTCAAATATTCTCTAAACATTCACCAATGAAGCATATAATAATTCACTCAATATTTCCAACAATTCTTATCAAACAATCCTTTTCACTCCACCTTGTATTTCACAACATTCATTCCAATATTTCAAACAAAAGATGACGTGCCTATACTTTTTTTATTTTATGGAGATATGTATTCAAAACCTGTCTTAATCACAATAAAATCCTCCTATCTAATTTCAAGGATAGATAGCAATAATCTATCTCTAAGTCTCCACACAAATATTCTCCTCAATAATTATTTCACAATACAAAAATTATCAAGTCTCAAGTACACCTTATAATCTCCACACTTTTGAAAATAATATTCAATACATAAAAATCAAATTACTTTTTTAACACCTTGTAAACTCCAAACTTCTCAAAATAACATTCAACATATAAAAAAAAAAAATCCTTTGTTAACACCTTATAACTCCAATCCTTTATTTATTTTTCTAAGCAAAAAAATTATAAAATATTTTTCAATTAACCTTATGACTCCCTATGCATTCCACATATACATTTAATATTATCATGTGACCTCTATATCATTTGCACCTTCAACACTTTGGCGAATTTAATTAAAAATAAAAAAATGTTTACCTTATAATATTTGTCCCACATCTCAAAAACTATTGTGCACATCTTTTGACTACACCCAAACTCGAACCCACGACCAACTACCATCACAACACCTTATCCCAAGGCTAATCTTCCACCTAGGATATACACCTAGATATGAACCTAAGTCCATGCACTCTTTCTAATTCCTCCATAGGAATTTGACGAACAAAAAAACATGTCTTCCTCCTTTGCAAAATGGATTGCATGGGATTTGAAACCATGATCTCTCCTACAAGAGCATATTAAGAAGCCTTTTACCACCTTCTGCGTTACCTAGTGCCTTGGCAATGGATTTGGTGCTTCACTCAAATTTCAACATGATTTTTGCCTCCCTCAATTAAAAATACATGAATCCTCTTCTCCCTTCACAATGTAGTGCACTAATTATATTTCAACTTAGGGATTCGAATAGCATAAGTAATTTTGAAATGAAATTCATTTCCCCTTTTTATATATTTTTCTTTGCACATCAACACATCGACACACTTGATTTTCAAATTTCTAATTCAAATTTAAAAATTAAACCTTGGTTCCTTTTGTTTATTTAAATTAAAATTTTAACCATAGGTTAAAATATTATGATTTAAATAAATTTAATAAAAACCTTTAAACAATGATATATTATTTTAATCATTCCTTGGACCTCATTTTTCTTCACCTCTTCCTTTTGCCCAAAATATTATAAAATTAAATATTGTAATATTAGTATTTCTCTTTAAACCTGCTTCTCTTCCCTTGGATATTCTACCTTTTAGGCCTCTTTAGATATATAATATTTAAAATAAATATTATGCCCTTTTTCTTTTAACCACTTCCTTGCCATTTGGAAAATCAACCATGTGATATCAATAACAAAAAAACTAGACATAAAACCTCTTAACATCAATGATAACAAAACTTGCTCATATTTCCAACAAAAATAACATCCACATACTATTGCAATAATAGAAAATAAGCTTGTTATTAACAATATTGCAACATGAGAGATAAATGCAACAAATTATAATATAGAAAACAAGAGCACATTACAAAATCACAAGTCTCCTTGAGGGGAAACCTCCTTAGAAGTAGAGATTTGATACAAAAAATATAAGATATCCCTTCTCTTAACCCCTTATTTTTTAAATACTTTGGTTAACCATAATGTGTAAGTATTCCCATCCATGTGCAAATACCCCCCCCAGCTAGTAACTCTTAAACAATAATTGTTACATCTTTTTAGAATACCTAATGGTTACATCATATAACCTTGTATGTCTAGGAATCCAAAGTACCACATGATTAAATAATTATTGATAATAATATAATGGGGTATTAAAATGTACTTTCCCTTCAAAAAAATATTTATCCTCAAAGCTACAGATGAGAAAATTCCTATTAAAATTGCTAAAGATACTCTCATGTGGAATCTTCCTTCTGTACACCTCACCTTTATAACAAGACTTTAATGATGATGTGATTTTAGAGAGTGTGAATTCAATGATCCAAAAATCTATTAGGCTTCAATATTACCAAACCTTCATCAACCAACTTGGTAGTGTCGATTGGACCTAAACATAGTTGTTGAGTACCTTATATAGACAAGAGACATGGAAGACTGGATGGATTTTAGAAGAAGGTGATAACACAAGCTTATAGGCCACTTGATCAATCAACTACACCACATAAATAGGAATAGAATATAATATAAATTAGATTTATGCAATATATTAAAAATATGCAAGGCAATATAGTTTAATTTCCCATGGACGTATTTAATGATCGAGACTATATTTTGTATTTTACCATCCATTTAACACATGTATTAAATAAATAGAATTCTAGATTCTTCCAATAGACCTTCTAGAGGCATTCATTTTTAATGTGATATTATGCTATATCCTTCTATAATACCTATAAATACTTTTTAAATGCAATGGAAATACAATTTTCAGATTGGAACAATCATGTTCCATATTATTGGTTTTAGAGCAATCGATCTTGCTTTTCTTCTTTGGATCTATTTGGTATTTTGTTGGTTATGGTCCATTGAAATCTTGGGAATTATTTAGTCCTAGAAGTTAGGGTCCATTATTGCAAAATATTTACATTAGTTTTAATTGTACATCCATCCTTCAACATTTATAGCCTAATTTTCTGGTTGGGCAATCAACTCCATTTGTCCCAAATAAATAACAATAGTCATTGAATTGATTCAAGCATTGATGTGGCCTTGGGCAATGGATTCTTCAAAGGTATGAATTTTATGAAGCTGCAAGGAGATTGAGATGTATTTATGATAACTTTTGCAAAAAAGTGTCACTAACTCAATAGTGGGGAGGCTATGGGTGAGGTCATGTATGATCTATGTCCACTGTAAAACAAACTCAGTAATAGGTTCATCATCAACCTATTGTAGGATGTAGACATCTAAAAAGTTAATTTTCTTTTTTATGTTTATGGAAAAATGCTCTAGGAAGGAGTTGACCAACTGTTCAAAGGTGTACATGTGATGCAATGGGAGCATGTCATGCCAGTCAAGGGCTTGTCCCGGAAGTGAAAGGGAGAAGATACGTAACATGATGGGGATGATAATATGAATCTAGTAGCAAGATGAACATTAGTTACTCAGATGTTCATGAGGATCTTCCTTACCCTTGTATTTATCAAACTTTTAGATCTTACTTGAACCAGAACAGTTGCTAGATCGCCGCACCCTCACTCTCCGTAATCATACCATCACAGATGTCCTTGTATAGTGGCATGGGCTCCAGCTAGAATATGCTACATGGGAGCCTCTCCATCAACTCCAACACCAGTTTCCTCAATTTTAGCTTTGAGGACAAAGCTTTTCGAAGGGAAAGGACATGTTAGGATCCTATCCTAACACCATGTTGTAATTCTCATTTACCTATGTAATAACCCAATTCCAATGTGGGGATCCAATTTTAATGTTATTATGCAATACATAGTAATGTAGGTGGCAATAAAGGTACCTCACCAAGTGGTACCATCTCATGTAACAATTTTTATCAATATTGTAACCGATGTAATAAGATACCTCTCTAAGTGGTACCATTTCATGTAACCTTTTTTATCAAGATTGTAACCACCATTTGGTGGGAGATTCTATCTCGAGTGGCATTTTGCATGTAAGCCACCTCTTGAGCATTTAGGTAAGGTTGCATGTAGTTTTCCTTTAAAAAAATATGAAGCCATGTATGAGATTATCATTTTGCAATCTAATGAAATATTGAAGGAGGTTGCCCCCTTGAAGAGGGCCACAATTTAGTGTTACTATGAGATTGTTTCATTTCTATAATTGATTTATGCATAATGGTATTGAGTTATTTGATGCATGTGAGTTATTTTTCAGTATTTTGTGTGAGTGTGCTTTATTTTAATAGTAGGTTCCTAACATAATGGTTGCAAATTTGAGCTAGAGATAAGAAGATAAGGGTTCAACAATGCATTAGGTAAAAAAATTGTATAATTTCCCTCATTGAATGACCATATAATATGTTTTTGATTTGTTAAAAACTAACTTATATGAATTCCCATGTTGATGAACCTTTAGGTAGGGTTATTTTCCTAAATAATTTCATTGCATAAAAAGAACCTATATATTTTTTAAGTAAAATTTTATTGGTCAGATATATACCTAAAATACAAACATGCATTTTTGCACCTTAGACACGACCAACATTGAAAGGTTGGAGGAAATAAATGTCCTCCAATCCAATCTCCAAAGAGGGTTGGATCCCTTGCTAATACTACATAGTTTTGAAGTTTAGAGTTGCAGGAAAGAAATTGGAAATAACAGAAAGAAATGGGAAATATATCCATAGGCTAGAGATGTAGGATTGGGGATAGACTTAGTAGTAATAATTCCAACCAAGTGTTATAACAACATAGTATAGAAAGAAGGCAAAATAATCCACTTAAAATTTTATGGAGACAACTTCTAGAATTGCATTCTAAGATTCACTTCCTCACCAACAGTGCTCAAATCTAGATGCAGAATTCGAGCTTAACAATAGATAATAGACATGAATATAAATTAGAAATTCTTAAAATAGAAATAAATCACACATAGAAAATGCTTGCAAAATCAAAAGCTAAATTCCTTATATTTATGCAAAAAACTTGAAGAGTTTTTCTATAGAGTGTCTATCCTCCTCTTACATTGAAAATATCTAGTATTTATAGAGTTTTTTGCCTCTATTCATTTAATACACAAAAGAAAAATATTACAGATCAAGAACCTTTGTGAATATATTCCTCCTTAAAATCCTTGAAAATCTTCCTTTTGTGATAGCGATCCAGTTCTTAAGGAAAAACTTCTAGGAAATCAACAACTTCGAGTGTCGGTGCACAGAAAACTACAAATATGGTCGTTGACTCGATACCTCCATCATTCATTGGAAATTCACCCTTGTTCAGAATATCTTGGAACTCATGAAAATTTCTCTATGGTTTTTCATCTTGCAGCCTTTTTAGCGTGAAACCAACAATTCCAGTCATCTTCGCCTCAATCATTAAATTCTCGTTATTTTTCTGATTTGGGTGCCTTTGAAAAGTCTTCTTTTATGCTTGAAATGGACTTCACCCAAGATAGGGCAATGTGTGAAAGCACTCCCTTTAAATTTCATCATCTACTCCTGATTCACACTTCCAGATAGAGATATCTCCCACCAAACAAAAATATTTTGCTCAACTTGCGCCTCTGAGTCATGTTTTGTGTCATTCCATATAATTTTGACCAAGGAAAAAGTAAAATATTTTATCCACCATTAAATTGTAGCTTTAGGTAACCAGGTGTTGTAGGTGAGTTAGAGAGGAGAGGGCAATCCTCCAAGGGACGTCCCAGGTTCGAATCTCCACCCTACCAAAAAGCTGAATTGGGTACCAAAAATCCAATTGATAATGTTGGTGCGAGCAAGGCTGGGTGCGACCCTCGGGTGACTTTGACGGTGTAGAACCCCCTGTTCATGGTCTCTTAGACCAAGGCGGACCCACAACGGGTTTTTCGCTTAAAAAAAAAATTGTAGCTTTAGGTTCTTACATTATTTCATCCAATGTATAGCCCACAACTTAGTTTATTTTAGAATCATTTTCATTGCATTCAACCCATCATCATGACAAAAAACCCCTTTGATTTCATATTTGGTGCTTCGAATCATCTTCATATTATTTTACCCTAGTTAGGGGTGACTGAGAGCTTCACCTCTCTCCCAGGGTGAAAGTTCTTCACATAAAATGTATCTCTTCTTAAAATATGTGTCTACCCCCAAAATAGGTGAAAGGCACTATCACCGTTTACCTCAGGAAAACATAGCTTTGACATTTCTAAAACCTTTTTTTAATTCTTACCCGAAGCGTATACAAAAATCCTTAATGCATTTGTGGGACCATATTCATGTAGCTTCACCCCTGAAAGGGGTGAATGGGACTTTCACCCCTCAACTAGGGTTAAGCACTGTGATCTTAACTCCTTTTAATGCATGCTAATGTGGAGCTTGCAACCTCTTCCTTCTCTATATGATTTTACCTCATGAAGGGACAAAAGGTTGTTTCGCCCCTCTATTGGGGCGATAGGTAGTTTCACCCCTCTATTGGGGTGATAGGTAGTTTCACGCCTCTATTGCGATGAAATATCCTTAACCTTTTAATATCGTATCTTGTTGCTTTGACACCTTAGTGGGACCCACGATGTATACTCCTAAATTTATTGTTGTTGGACTTTCACCCTAAGGAGGGGCGAAAATGAGTTTCACTCCTCACTTGAGGCAAAATTCTAATTGAATTTTCCACATACTAACCTGGCAAGACATTCATTTATTTTTATGACATTCACCCCAAAGTGGGGTGAATGATGCTTCTGCATCACCTTTAGGATGAACACACTTCTTTCTATGGCTATCACTCTTCAACTTCAAGCTCATCACAAACTTGCTTTTAGATGTATTTTCACCCTAAGGAGGGACAAAAGGGATTTTTGCCCATCACTTGGGGTGAAAGCAATTTTGCAAAACTTAACATTTTTTCTCCTTTTAAACATACATTCACCCTGAAGTGGGGTGAATGGGTTTTTCACCACACTTTTGGGGTGAAATAAATTTTTGTGCTCTTTCCTTTTCTTGGTGATGAGACCTTCAGGAAAAGAAGGATATCTTTGGGTGATTGCCACTGCCTTTACACACAATTTTTATTATCCTCATTTATAATCATTTTACCTTATAACATCCATTATTCCCAAGCATGGAACCCATGAAAATTAGAAAGAATATGAACACACAAAAAATAAACTACAACATATTATACTGGCCAGAATACTGCAACATAGTTTCAATATATTTTATCATTTATTCAATCAAAAATATTCAAAAAAACTTCATCAAATTTTTGTTGTGACATAGTAAAAAATTGCAAATATTTTTGGCAACTCTCAGGGTATCCAGATTGCGTGGATGCAAGCGATCCCAAGCCTTTATCCATTAGGCACTTAAGGTTCTACCTTACGGGCTACCTTGGTTGGCACTTCTATTTTGGATGCCATTTTTTGTGCCTATTCTACTGCTACTTGCTCGATGGTAGTCTACTCTACTATGACTTATTTTTCTTATTCCTTCAATATTTCATAGGTTATTTCATAAACTGTAACTACTTTGGCCCATGTATCTATGGTGAATGGGTAAGGAAAACTGAGTGACTCATAAATGTACTGTAGATACTGGGTATCCTCCAAGATAAGGTGCTTAGATCTCTGATCTAATTCAAACAAGGATAACTCCATGAGATTGAATTTATTCATGAGCAGCAACACTTGTTCTTCAGTAATTGGCTCCTCTCACCTATTGATTTTTTATGCATCTTCCATAAAATTCTTCCAAGCTGCTTCTAAATATTCCTTCGATAGTGGCTCACCCCATTGTTCTATAAAATTTGGGAATACCATGTCAGCAAGAGCATAAAAATGAACCATAAAAACATAATGCTCTCACTCAATCATGTTAAGGAGTTTATTTCCTTCTTTCACTAGATCTAGCCTATGAAAATAGTTGTACATCGTAACCTTGATGGTATACTAGGCTCGGTCCATATCACTCATGGGGTGAATGCGCATATTAGATTGAGCCAAGGCTTGGATTTTTACCGCCAGCTTCAAATGTGGCTCTAGCATCTCCTTAGTACTATCCACTACCTGTTGGCTCATTTGAATCTATATCTAGACCTCATAGAGATATTGCAAAACCAGAACTGCTCTTGTCATAAACTTTTTATAACTTTGAGCCAACCGAATATGATCCTCTTTAATTATCTTCTGAGATAAAACCATAACTTTTATAGCCTTCTCTACTAGTTGATTATGTATGGAATTGAGTTATATCTTTAGTTCTTGTGTCTACTGCTCTATCATGTCCTTTGCATTTTGGTTATCCCCTACCTATTGATGCCATTGTTCAATCTCCTTTGTCATCTTCTCCTATTCTACTCTACTTTCTTCCAAAGCATCCTCAAGCTCAGTAATTTTGCCTCAACATCATAAAATATTTACTTTGTAATTTTTGTCATGCAAGTAAACTAAACTTATATCAACTTGGATGTTCCTCATTTTTTTATTTGGATAAATCTTTGTCAGGTCCTCTATCACAATTATGTAAGTGTAATCACTTGGTATCATTTCTCCTTATGGATTTTGGACCAGGGGAATCATCTTGGTTGTGTGAGCCTCCATTGCAACAAGATCAAAGGTAACTTTCTTAAGTAGATTAGTTGGAGCAAGTGATTATTTTCTCCTATGAATCTTCAACCACTGTGACGAACTATGATGATCTCGATTGATTTTCTCTACAACTGGATTTTCAAGCACTACCTGAGTTTGGGATAGTGCCTGCATATCCAAAAATAGGGTAAAGGAGAATAAAGCTTGTGACTGATTTGGATCAAATAAAGAAGAGAAAACATAAATAAGATGGGAGATCTAAATAGCAAAATAGATGTAAGTACCATGCTTAGCTTTACTTATGCTCACTTTTGGAGGAGCTTGTGTACTTATAACTATAGTGGAGGAAGTGATAGGAATGGAAGGCAAATAACATAAAAATCAATTTGATCCTGATGCAAATGAACTACAATAAAGTGAGGTCGAAGAGAGGGTATGGGAAGAAGGAGCAGTAGTGACTTGCAGGTGAGAGTAGGGAACAAAATAGAAATAGAGGGTATACCCAAAAGAGGGGCAACAGATGTAGAAACTAAAGGAAATGCATCCAGTACTTGCTCTTAAGTAGAAGAAGAGGTAAGATGAGACGTACCTTTAGGCATAGGCATCGTGTAATCCAGTGATGGAGGTGATTGCGTAACATGTTCCTCTTATTGCTTCTCTACTTTCACCTTGAGATCTATGATCTCCATATATTGTTCCAATGACTGCTCTTGAATTTGGGCAATACTAAATTGAGCAACTAACATCAGTGAAGGAGATTTTACTATAGATGTAGTAACTACAGTTGTGGAAACTACAATAGTGGATGAAGAAATAATGCCTATTCTTAACATATTTTTAGCCTTATGGAAATGAAATGCCTCTTTTGCACTTTGCTTCACTCATTGAGATCTTCATTTAAACACAAACTATTATTCTTCTTCGTCATGTATCACTTCCTCAACTACTGGGTGCTCTTCTCAAACCACACTTCCTTCGCTATCATATTTTTAAAAGTTTTGAGGTACGACCTTGGATAAAATGATTGGTTGGTAGATGTCAAAAAACTCATCATATACATTAGAAAATACTTTATCCATATTCAACCCATAAGGCGATGTAATTTTTCCCTAGTGGACCCTCATTATCCACCAATTTGTGATCTTCTCCTCAGACCATATAGGTAGTTGATACCTTGTCTAGCCAAATAGTTCCAATGGAGGAATGTGATCTCTCTACACTATGGGGTTATATTCACCTCTTGTTCATAAAAATCATGCCACGGTGGAAATGACATCATGGCTTCAACATGCCACTCAAAATTGTGTCCTTAAAAATTATTATAATTTTCTTGAATATTTGATTGTGGGTAGCAATGAAAATTCTTGGCCTTCATTATTTCTAAAAAACAACCCAATGGATCATATCTCCATATTTGTAGCATTTCCACTAGACCTAGGTCCTAGAGAGACTTTGTGAGTAGTCTATTCTACCCAACCTGGTTTACTTCTATACTGCTAAATTTAAATGGCATCATGCACATTGTTCTCTTACCGTACCCTGATCCTTATACATAATTCACATAATTATTTTGGTGTACCACCTTCATTGTAAAAACATACTCTATGGTAAAATATGGAAGCAGAAATGACTTACCTGTGAAGCCAAAAATTCACACAACCACACCTTGAGTTAGCAAAAATATCACCTTTTTCGGCTATGACAATCACTTCTTTCATTGCCTACGATACTCTTTCACTCTTGCCACAAATAAGCTCAATTGTAGGGCCCAAAAATAAGTAATTAAAATTATAGTATGACTCCCTTATTGATAAAGTGGGAGTCCACATATAAACTGAAAAAACTTTGTTCTTCTCATCAACTTGTTTAACTGCAATAAATAAAAATGTTGATGTAAATGAAAGAAGAAATACCAGATGAGGAAGGATGTATGCTTGAATGAATATGCCTCCCCCGTATTCATATTTTCCAACTAAATATGCAATTTTTGATATATGAAATCAGCCCAATCAAAATAAATTAGGTTAGTACCTACCCTCATCGTTGTTGGAGCATAAACTCCACCTGGGATATTCACTGTGCAAGTGACATCTACCACTTGTGAACTATGGAGTCTACAAAGAGACCAAAAACCCATACTAGTATCAAAAATATATCTGGACTCTTGAAATCTAAAAGAAGCTTTAACATATTTTGCAACTGCCCTAGTTGTGGCTCTCTAATTAATTGCACCTCCATGAACTGGTGTATTGTCACAGTGGACAAATATTTGTCTTCCTATTCATTGATGTGTAGTTTCTTGAAAATCATATCAAAGTGGGGTTTTAACCCACAGTAAAATGCTTCCCTCACTGCATCGAATGATATTGATAAAAGCACATCCCCATTTGTACTCTAAACAACCCTCGTAGTTAGGTTATAAAATCAAGCAATCAATTTCACCAACTTTGGATAAGCATGTACAAGCGTACATATGTACCAAAATAAATGTTCATAGTATGACACCATTAAGGGGCTCTCTAAATTCAACCCTCTCTTGATGGTTAATTCCACATCCTACCAAATTTTAACAATTCCCTTATTGATGATGACACAGTATCTAATTTCTACCATCATGTCAGCATACGGGTCCAACTCCACATTTTCATTTCTTCAAGATTTCTTGGATTTTTTCCTGCCCTCTGCTTTCTTCTTTTCCTACTTGGGATCTTTGGCATCCTTCACTTCTGAACTTTTCTTACCCATCAACAGTGAACTTTCCTTTTTCTGCTATGATATTGAAAATACCTTTCTCATATTTTATTACTCCTAAGGTGAAAATTCTCCTTTTCAAATAATTCTTGCTCTTTTTTTTACACCATATTTTAAGAAAAAGCATTGATTTTCTTTAAAATCCTCTATCTTGGAGCTTTAATTTTGCTTTTTCCTTTTCTCTTTATTTTATTTTTTCCCTCTTACTTTTATTTTATAATTTAAAATTTATTTAAATTATTTTTCAGCACTTAATTATAATTTTAACAACTTGTCCTTTGCTGAAAAAATAATTAAATAATTTCGCTGAAATCCCTTAACATCGCTTTCAAAATAATTTAGGGGAAAATCTTATTTTCGGAGGAAGATAGAGAAAAAAATATTTTATTTTCTTCTCTCCCACTTATTTATATCTTTATCTTCATATTCCAATCTTAATTTCTTATGAGTGCGCCCCCCTATGGGAGGCGAATGGAAGTTTTACCCCTCTCACAGGGTGAAAGCACCGTTGACTATTACCGAATTTGAAATTGTGGTGCATATTGAAATCACGTTCACCCCAAAGAGATGCACACAACACTTTCATCATACCTTCAAAGTTATCCTCCTATATTTTTTTCATGTGTAGGGTGCACTATTTTCTTTCGGGTGAGAGTGCTTTCACCTTAATGAGGGGCGAAAGGGAGCTTTACCCCTTTCATGGGGTGAAAGCCCTTTTGAATTTTCAATATTGAACTTGGTGCTTTCCATATATTCTTTATCTTAACTTAAAAAAAACGTTCACCCTGAAGGGAGGTGAATGGGATTTTCGCCCCTTGGTGTAAAATTACCTTTAGTTGTTACATTCCACAATTTTAGAAATTGGGCCATGCACCTTTTTATATTTCATGCTTTGGTTTTTTAACTAAGACATCTCACTTGTGCTTTCAAGAATTACTATACTTTCACCTTGTGCCTTCATATGTTTTATTTATAGTGTTTGCCACTTGAAGACTTCCAAAGTTTAATCCTCATTTTCTCACATATTCCTTTAATTTTGAGAATAAATTATATTTTAATTTCAAATTATTTAAACACCAGCTAGAATATTATCATAAAATAATCAAATTCCACATGAAACTCACAATGGGTCATCAAAAGCACTCTTGGGGCAAAATAAATTTTGAGAGAGAGAAAGCAAAAATAATTTGTTTTTCTTGAGGGTAGCTTCGCACATTTTTTTTTAGAATCAAATATTTTTTTTAGAAATAAAAATACTAGCAAAAAATGAAATTTGTACATATTTTCATGCTTGCACCTCTGATCAATTAATGAAAATAAGCCTTTAGATGAAGGCCATTAACTAGAATTGTAAGATCCCAACCATCCATATCCTAGAGATGGTATGCATTCGTTGAATTTACCCCTAAAATTTTAAAAGGATCTTCCCATATCATGTCAAACATATGGTGCTTCCCTGGCTTAGCTTTGTTATCATTCCACTTGAGGATTAGATCTCCAAACTAAAGCTTACACTCTGTCATCTTCTTTCCAAACCACTTTTGTATCATTTTAGAATGTTCGGTGAAAGCAACATATAAATTTTCTCTCTCCTCTTCTAGCTATAGAAGTTGAGCCAACCTTGCACTCATTGGATCAGATTCATCAGCTTCATCTCTGAACAATTGCAAGGTCTGGAGAACTAGAAGCTCAATGTGGGTGGGTAAAACTACCTTTTTTGCCATACACTAGGGAGTAAGGAGAAGATTTAATAGAATTTTTAACTGATATATGATCTACCCATAGAGCTTGATTTAATAGTACATGCCAACCTCTTTTGTTTCTACCAAGTGTTCTTTTTAAGATCCAAAGCAATTTTTTGTTCATGAATTTAGCTAGACCATTTCCCTATGGGTAATAATTGGAATAAGTTTTTAGATACATCCCATAGCTGCTTGCAAATTCTATGATATTTGCTCCAATAAAAGGATTATTTTTATTTATCACAATAGCATCTAGAACATTGAATCAGGTAATCAGTCCTTTGAGTAAGGAGAAGACTATAGCCTGGTCAAATTTCTTGGTAGAAATGGCTCTACCCACTTGGTAAAGTAATTGGTCATTGTTAAGATATATTTATGCTCGGTAGAGGAATGAGGATAAATTACTCCAATGAAATCCAAGCCCCACTGCTGAAAGGGAGCTTCTACCTAGATTATATGCAAAGGCAGATATGCCTTTCGACTCCTGCCCATATACCTTTAACAATTATCATAGCTTTAGCCCACCTTACGTGTATCTGCAAAAAGGGTAGGCCAAAAATACCAAGCTCAGATGATCTTCAAGTCCATAGGCCTTCCTGCATAATACCCACTAGATAATCCAGAGTGGAATTCCTCCAAGATTTTTTTCTTTTCTGACTCTTTTACACATCTGAGGAGTACTCCATCTATTTTTTTATGGAATAGTCCACTAGGCAATAGGATGTACCTGAGCACCTATAGTCTGAATATTCACCTTTGTGAAGCATCAATATGTGATGGAAATTTTCCGAATGTGATGAATTCGACAAGGCCCTTTGTCTAGTCATGATTGCTTATTACTTGATTGGCAAGATTACTTTCACCCATGACCTCATCCTGTATTGGAGCCAGTGATCCAAAAGTTATATTTTTGGCCAATTATTGGTAGAGGGCTTGACCACAAACTAACTTAGTAGGCTGAATCTCCATATTGTATTCCTAAATCTTTGAGACCCAACCTACTTTTTTATCACCTAATTCTCCCTAAATGATGAAATTCCTGATATCTAGATGAATGACATAGATGACTATCTTGTTCTATGAGATGAAATTCCAGAAATTATTTAAAAACTTCATGACAACATACACCTATTTCTCAAAAAATTTATACTTTTCTTGGTGTGGTGAAATAACTTGACTAAGGAAGGTGATTGGTTTCTCATCCCCATCATCTTCCTTTTGATTGAGGACACAAACATAACTCTCATGTTCACCTATTATGTAAATTATGAAATATTTTTAGTAATATGGGTTAATCAATACTGGTGCTTGGGTGATTCTCTCCCTAATGTCCTGGAATGCCCATATTCTTACTTCTTTCCATTTGAAGTCTGCATTCTTCTTTAGAATTTTAGTCATTGGCTTTACTACCTATGCAAAATCGGCTATGAATTTTTGAATGAAATTGATCTAGCCAAATAATGACTATAGATTTTCTTGTTAATTGGAAATGGTAATTTCAAAATTTCTTTGGATCTCATAATATCAATTGCCAGTCCTTCTTGTGAAATCACATGTCCCAAGAGTTTTCCCTCTTTAACAATGAAAATGGATTTCTTTGGGCTAATGGAAATTTGAAATTCCCAACACTTTTCAAATACTTGCCTAGTATGAGAAGCATAGTCTTCCTTGCAATGTGAGAAAATATTCATGTCATCAAGGTAAATTACAATAACTCAATTCAAAAACTCACCAAAAGCAATGTCTATAACCCTTTGAAAGGTGGCACCAATATTTGAAATACCAAATGGCATCCTTTGATAGGTGAAGGTGCCCCACTTGGTAGTAAATTTTGTTTTATGTTGGTCCTCATGCTTCACCCAAATTTGGTTGTAACCGAAGTAACCATCTAGCAATGAAAATCTTTGCGCTTCAGTGACTACATGTAGAATTTGATCAATCTACAATAGAGGATAGTGATCTTTCAAATATGCTTGGTTTAGATTACAAAAGTCCATGCACAAGTGAATATCTCTATTTTTCTTATGAACTAGAACTAAGTTTGCCACACATGTTGAGTGCTTTATAGGATAAATTATTTTTTCCTCTAATATTTTTAGCAACTCTCCTTTCATAAGTACTTCAATTTTAGGATTGACAGGTCGTTGTTTCTACCAAAAAGGCTTCACCCCTTCTTGTAACTCAATGGTGTGCTAGATTACATTTTTTTCATATCCTTTTAGATCATGGTAGCTCTAGACCACAATTTTAGGAAACTCTTAACATAGATTCTTAATATCTTGAAGCTCATCTAGTGTACAATATGTTCCAACTTTAATAACTTTATCAGGCTCCAACTGCATTTTCTTATACTCTTTCACATACACTTTGATCTTATGTTTCTTTGCCCTATCATTTTTATCAAATAAGCTTTCAAGTGATATTAGTCACCTAGGAATGTGGTTATTATTTAGTTGAATCATTCCTTCCATCTCCTATTTGGCTAGTATTCTATATTTTGTGCTATTAGCTTCCTTAATCAAAAAATTAACAATTTGTTCATCATTATCGAACACCTATCAATAGATATTTTTATCAGGGACCAAAGTTCTATAGATTACTCTCATGGTTTTTGGTATCCTAACTAATTGCTCTATGAGAGAGAAATTATCACCAAGAGAAGCCAATATGTCTACATGTTTATTCTATTCTCATGAAATCACTTGAACATTCAATACCATAAAAGACTCAAAAAAATTCCATACCTTATTGCAGTAAGCCTTTAGATAGTGTTGCTTTGACACACATTTTTTTTTAGTCTAATTAAAAATAAGCTCAAAGTTTCCAAAGATCTGCAACTGTTTGATGCCCAGCTTTTTTGCTTTCTTCAAACTAAGGTACAATGCTTCATATTCAATGACATTGTTCGTGCAACTACAAGTTAACCTATATGAGTAAGTATTTTGTAACCCTGATGAAAAATCAAGGAAAATATTGGCTCTTACACCATTTTTACACCTTGCACCATCAAAATACATCTTCCATAATTGATTGAAGTCACGATCTAGGGAATAAAAAACTTTTGCTTTAATCTGATCAAGTTTGGTTATGGTGTAACAACCAATATCAATTTCCACCATTGCATTGAAATCCATCAATGAAAATTCATCTTCCATTCAAATCTCATCAAGATATTCCTCCATCAATTCTACCTCTTACATTTCTTATCTCATCATATTGACTACGCTAGTGGGATTTTCTTCTTCTTAATTTTTTTCTATATAAAAAGTGGAGAACTTTTTATTATAGATCCATATTCTTCTTCCCTTAAAAGCAATTTCCAAATGTGAATAATCCAAGGAAATATATCCTCCTAGATTTGTTGTGAATTCCCTTGATAGACACATGTTGAAGTATGGTTCTAGGTTGACTACCACCACTTATTGAATAGCAGTGATCTACGACATACTGTGCAAAACAATAGGAATATATTTGATCACACCCACTATCTTGACTAGGGTCCCATCCAACTATAAGACACATGGACTGCTCCTTGTGTATTCCATTCTCATAACCTCACATATTGCCTTTGGCATGATAGTGGTCACAACATTGACGTCAATCATACAATTATGCATGATCCACCCTTCCATTCTAAGAGAAATAGAATAGATGTGGTCTATTCTTACCAGTTGCAAAGGCTGGAAGTGTCTATGCTAACACTGTTTGAGTAAGGTTTTTCTTTTGATATTTTGTAGACTTGAGAGATTCCTGCAATAAGTCAACTTATCCAGGTAACTATAGTGCATCATACAAACTTACCTTTGTAGGGATATTCTTCATTTCCTCAATGGTTTTATAATAAAAAGTACCAAGGACCCTTTCCCTACTAGTTGGTTCATATTTGTTTTGGTACTATTGAGTATATTCTACCCTTTGTCTCTTGGTCAATGATGGATACTTGAGGTATTCTTTAGATTGTTATTTTGCCTTAGTTTGTACTTAAGTGGCTACAGGCTATGGAGTTAATGCCTTCATCTACAATTTCTCTTGATCTTGTTTAGGCAATAGATCCTTCAGCAAGACAAAATCTTGCTATTTAGATGTTGCACCAGGTGCTTTCACTTGTGGTTGTACCTTTTCATTTTGTACCTTTTATTTAGGAGGAACTTCCAAAGGCTCCATCTCTACTGGATCAAATTCTTCCTAGCTCTTGTAAGAACCAAAACTTTCTCCAAGGAAGGAACCATAAAATTATGATCAACTTCCATTATAATATTGATTTTTCCACTAGCATAACTCTCTACTAACATTTGCACATAGTTCAAATGAACCATACACGTATCTTAACCATGAGGATCATTACATGTGGAACACAAATATGTCTACTCTGATGTACTAGATTATTCATTGGCCAATACATTTGTATTTATTTTAGGACCTTTTCTAGTAGTTGGTTGCTCTCTAGTAATCGACAATGTTTGAAATATTCTTAACCAAAATTCAGCTTCAGCTTACTTATTTTTAATTATCGTTATTTCATTTGACATTGTCCTTAATACCGAATTAACAGACTGCATCTCCTATAATAATTTCATATAGGGATTAGGATTTGAGAGTGTAGAATGTTCTAGTAGAGGTAGAGGCATTGGTGGAGTAGGCAATGCTAGGAATGGAACTAGGGCTAGCAATTGTAGAACAACTGGTACATGTAATTGTGAAATGCTTGGAGCCGGGAGTTGTGGAACTGGAACCAGAGTGATTTGAGGTGGAATTGAACTCCATGAAGGAAAAATATACACAGAAGGTATAGGCTATGAAAATGTGCTACAATATAGATGCTATGGAAGATAAGGAAGAATAGGTATTGTTACGTTTGGAGGCAACTTACCTATAGCAATCAGATTTACCTTGGCCTTTTGCACCTGCATGTACAAATATGGAAATATGTTGACACTGGCCTATTGAAAAACCATACCAATGTCAAAATTGAAGGCTCAAAGATAGTAAAATACAATTTTCTCATGAGTAGGCCTAAGACCATCAGGGACTCTCTACCAACTTTGAGTGAACCTAACATTGAAATCCACTATTTCCTCCTATAGATGTCTTTGGATGTTAGTGAATTAGTGCAATAAGGAGAATGGATTAGCTTGCTCATGAAAATTCTTGATCAACAATTCCTCACAGGCAACAAGGACCGATACCAATATGACAACTTCCCTTTGAGGAACAACACAAGTAATATCACCTTAATATCTTCATCTGTGATGCCATGTATTGTTTCCAAAGAAGAAACATCTTGGATATGCTCATAAGTACTCTTTATAGTACCATCATAGGTAGGAACAATCTTAAATGCTACTTGAGGTACTGGACTTTATGCTTTCATATTCAAAGCTTCTAAGATATTCCATTCTAGGAACTACCTTGGTGTTTGTGGTTGTTGTGTTGGTGGATTCTAAGCCATATTGACTAGTGTGTGAGGTTGAGACAGTGGGATTCTAGTATCAATACTAGATGGACTTGAAGGAATTGAAAATACACTAGCTATATATGAAGATGTTGTGACTGATGTATGAGGTGAGGTAACTAATTTGGGGTGTTCTAATTTCTGGGTGTCAAGTTCAAAGAACTCAATGGGGTTTTTAGAATTTTTGGCCTTCGATATTGTGATCATTAAGTACGAATTTCATCGAATTCACATTCAGAGACTTCTATATATAATTGAGTCACCATCTATTTTATCTTAACAATACAAAGGTGAACATCAAAACCTTAATATTGCATGTATATCTCAATATGAGACTTAAAGAGTCCCATCGGGCGTGCCAAAAACTGTTGGTCAAATATCTTCCTAAAATAAAAATATGCATTTGTGAACCCTAGACATGGACACCATGAAAGGCCAAAGGAAATAAATTTCCTCCAGGCCAATATCTAGAGAGGGCTAGCTCCCTTGCTAATCCTAAATTATTTTGAAGTTTAGAGTTGCAGGAAAGAAATTGGAAATAATGGAAAGAAATGGGAAATATAGACATAGGCCAGATATGTAGGATTGGGGATAGACTTAGCAACAGGAATTCTAACCAAGTGTTATAACAACATACAATACAAATAATGCAAAAGAATCCACTTACAATTTTATGGAGACAACTTCTAGAATCACATTCCAAGATTCACTTCCTCATGAGTAGTTCTCAAATCTAGATGTATAATTTGAACTTAATAGAAGATAATAGACATGAATATAAAATATAAATTCTTAAAATAGAAATAAATCACACATATAAATTTCTTACAAAATTAGAAGCCAAATTCCTTCTATTTACGTAGAAAACTTGAAGAGTTTTTCTGTAGAGTGTATATCCTCTTCTTACATTGAAAATGTATAGTATTTATAGAGTTTTTCACCTCTGTTCATTTAATACATAAAATATAAAAACATTTATAGATCAGGAACCTTTGTGAAGAATTTCCTCCTCGAAATCCTTGAAAATCTTCCTTCTGTGACAACAATCCAACTTTTAAGGGAAAACTTCTAGGAAATCAGCAACTTCGAGCATCGATGCATGAAAAATTGCAAATATGGTGATTGAATTGATACCTCTATCATTACTTGGAAATTTGCCCTTGTTCAAAATATATTGGAGCTTATGAAAATATTTATGGTTTTTCATCCTACAACCATTTTAGCATGAAACCAACAATTCCAGATATCTTCACCTCAATCATTAAATTATCATTATTTTGTCTGATTTGGGGGCCTTTGAAAAGTCTTCTTTGATTATTGAAATGGACTTCACCCAATACATGGCGATGGGTGAAAGTGATCCCTTTAAATTTCATCACCTACTCTTTATTTGTGCTTCTAGATAGAGATATTTCCCACCAAACAACCTTTTGCTCAACTTGCACCTCTGAGTTGCATTTTATGTCATTCCATATAGTTTTGCCCAAGGAAAAAGAAAAATATTTTATGCACCATTAAATCACAGATTTAGGTTCTTATATTATCTCTTCCAATGGAAATACCACAACTTAATTCATTTTAGAACCATTTTTGTTGCATCTGTCCCATCATCATGATAGAAAACCCCTTTGATTTCATATTCATCACTTCAAATTGTCTTCATATATTTTCACCCTAGGGAGGGGTGACTGAGAGCTTCACCTCTCTCCCAAGTTGAAAGTGCTTCACATAAAATGTATCTCTTCTTAAAATACGTGTTTGCCCCCAAAATAGGTGAAAGGCACTGCATGAAATGCATTTTTTAATGCTTGCACGAAGTGTAGACAAAAATCCTTAACACATTCATGGGACTATCTTCATGTAGCTTCGCTCCAGAAAGGGGCGAATGGCACTTTCACCCCTTGCCTAGGGCAAAAGCACTGTGATCTTAACTCATTTCAATACATGCTAATGTGGAACCTGCAACATCTTCCTTCTCCATATGCTTTCACCTCATGAAGGGGTGAAAGGTAGTTTCACCCCTCTATTGGGGTGAAATAGTCTTAACCTTTTAATGTCATATCTTATCGCTTTGAAATCTTAGTGGGACCCACGATGTATACTCCTAAATTTATTGCTACTGGAATTTCATCCCAAGGAGGGGTGAAAAGGAGTTTCACCCCTCACTTGGGATGAAAGTCTAATTGAATTTTCCATGTACTGACTTAGCAATAAATTTATTTATTTTTATGATGTTCATCCCAAAGTGGGACGAATGATGCTTTTGCCCCACCTTTAGGATGAACACACTTATTTCTATATTTGTCACTCTTCAACTTCCGGCTCATCACAAACCTACTTTTAGATGTGTTTTCAACCCAAGGAGGGGTGAAAGGGATTTTTCCCCTCACTTGGGACGAAAGTGATTTTTCCAAAATTAATGTTTTTTCTCCTTTTAAACTTACATTCACCTTGAAGTAGGGCGAATTCGTTTTTCACAACACTTTTGGGGTGAACACAATTTTTGTGCTCTTTCCTTTTCTTGGTGATGAGACCTTCAAGAAAATAAGGACATCTTCGAGAAATTTCCACTACCTTTACACATAATTTTTACTATCCCCATTTATAATCATTTTACCTTATAACATCCATTATTCTCAAGCATGCAACCTATGAAAATTAGAAATAAGAAGAACACACAAAAAATAAACTACAATATATTATACCGGCAAAAATACGACAACATAAATTCAATATATTTTACCACTTATGCAATAAAAAATATTCAACAAAACTTCATCAAAATTTTAATGTGGCATAGTACAAAACTGCCAACACATTTTTTCCATTTCTTTGCTTGATGTCTAAATTATTTTTCACCCAAAATTTTCTCCTAAGGCCAATCTCATAAATTTTCAATCCTGCAAGCATGTTCCACTAGTATTCTCTCCTTTGAAAACCCTATCCCACTTGTAAATAGAAAGCCTAAATTTATCTTCACATATTTTTTAGAGAAAGTCTCTTTGAATTCTATCAATTTTTTATGCTATACCTATTGGCAAACTTGAAAGTGACATCATATTGCAAATAATATTTATGAGGTATAGACCTCCCACCATGGTTAAGAACTTACTTTTTCAACTTACCTCAATCAAAACAAGAGACTCAAGGTCCTTTTTATTTCCTTTGAGGTAAAGTAATATCTAATTAGGTTGACAATATTTTTTCAATCATAAACCCTAAGATATCCATAATAATTTATTGTAAATTTAGAGCAATGTCAATGAAAATTTTAGATTTTCTACTACTAACTAGCCATCCAATAGCCTTATCAAAACATGATAATATTTATTTAAACTCCATGGCCTCATTGACTAGGGGATGGCCCAAAAGAAAAATATTATCAACAATTTGAAGACGAGACTCAAAGAGACTATTTTCTACAACTTGAATACCTATATTTTATTCTTCTTGTTTTCCTTTGAGAAAGCTCTCCCTAATAAATATGCAAGAATAATGAATATATAATAAGATAGTGAATCAACCTTGTGCAGTCCACAAGATGAATTTAAGTAACTAGTAGGAGAACCATTAGTCAAAATAGAATATTTTGTAGTGCTATAACAACATTTAGTCTATTCACACCAAATCTAATCAAACACAAACATTTTTATAATATCATGTAGAAAACTCTAGGAAACTTTACCTTTAACCTCATCTCTCATTATAAATTATATTATATTAGGATTGTGTTTGGGTTTTATTAACATTATTATATTATTTGATACCTTGAATATCATTATGAATATTTATATTAGGAATTATGGGTTTCAAAAGCATGTGTCAAGATGTAAAAAGTATTTGTGTGTTATGTAATAAAGTGTAAATGGTGTAAGTGTGGAAGTGAAGAGTCATAAGTGATAGGTGTCAAGTACGATAGTGAATATTCATGTGAGATGTGTCAAAATGTGAAGTAGGAGGCTATGTAATCATGAGAGTTTTTGTCATAACGATGTGAGACATGTGAAAAGTTGCATCTCTAGTGAGTTAGAGGAGAGTAAAATTCAAAAGTATTGTTATATATTGGAGATAAAGATCCATGCAATGTAATAAGAATTTTTATAATCTGATAAATCATGATTTATTAATGTAATAAAAAGTTGTTTGTTGTGCAATATTTGTTATTTTTATTGAATGAGATTCTAGAAAATTTTGGATTTGTGATTTTTTAAGCCCATTTTCTAATAGTGGTATCAAATCCACTTTGGCTAGTCCTATATAGTGTCAAAGGAGAAGAATATGGTATTGAAAGAAATTTGGAGAATGTTTGAGTGGACGGATGATTTATTTCTAGATAAATTTGTGAAGGAGAAATATTATTGAAGGCATATACAAGAACGTTGGAAGGAGAGACTTTGAATATGCCATTTGTTGTTTTTTAAACATTTTTTGGATATTTTTATTGGATACATTACTAATGTAAAGAGGACGATTGCTTAGACTGTTAGATATGTGAAATTCGAACACAGTCACATCAACAAAAAAATAATGCAGGACAAATAATTAAAAACCTTTATTAATTTGAAGCATTCAACCTTCCAACATATTCAAATCACATAATATATAGAAAGGGAATAGGAAGAAAGTCGACAAAGGAGATATAAGAGGAAATAGGAGATAAGGAGGGAGAAGATAGAGGAAAGAAAGGCACGGAGGGATAATGAGGTTGGAGGGATAAGAGAAAGGGAGGAAAAGGAGGGATAAGGAGGAGGGAAAATAGGATATTAGGGGAGACAAAATAGGAGATAGACTGCCGACAAATTCAAAAACAAAATCTGTCGACAAATGTAGAGGAGATTTCACACTGAAGCTTAGAAAAGAGATTTTTCTAAGCCAGTTTCAAAACAACCCTATTCACAATTGTAACATTCTCCCCCTTAAAGTTGAGAGGACTGACTACACAGTCTCTCAGCTTTACAAATTGAGCTTTAGTCATCGCCTTGGTGAAGATGTCTACAACATTCTCCAAAGTGTGATAGTATTGAAGCTCAACAATTTCATGTTCCACCATATCTCTGATGAAGTGGTACTTCATATCAAAATGCTTCGTTCTGCTATGGTGGACAGGATTATATGCCAACTGAATGGCACTGATGTTGTCACAGTAGATTCTGGTCGGACCACTTTGCTGTTCTCCAATATCTTCTAGTACTTTCCTTAGCCACAAGGCTTGAGTACTAGCATAAGTAACTGCTATATACTTTGCTTCTGTTGAAGATAGCGCTACTACTATCTATTTTTTTGAACTCCAAGTTATTAGTCCTGATCCAAGACTAAAACAATTTCCTGATGTTGACTTCCTGTCATCAATATTGCTACCCCAATCACTATCACTGAAGCCTACAAGCTTGATAGTGTTACATTGACGGTACTGGATTCCAAAATCCAATGTACCCTTCACATATCTCAAAATTCTTTTAGCTGCCTACAAATGCAGCTCAGAGGGGTTAGACATAAATCTAGAAACAAGAGATACAACATACTGAATATCTGGTCTAGTGTTGGTGAGAAACATCAAACTCCCAACCATGCTTCTAAAAGTGGTCACATCAACTTTCTGTGCTCCATCATCTTTGCTTAGTTGGATCCCATGTCCAACTGGAGTTGCAACTAGTTTGCAATGCTCCATAGCAAACTTCTTGATCATATCTTGAGCATACTTATGTTGACAGATGAAGACCCCTGTATTTGATTGATGAACTTCCATTCCCAGATAGTAGTGCATTAGTCCAAGATCCTTCATCTCAAACTGTGTCATCATGGAGTGTTTGAACTCCATATTCATTTTCTCATTACTACCCATAAAAATAAGATCATCCACATACAAACAAACTATGAGAATGCCTTTACCTTGCTTTAGGTAGTAGAGTGTGGGTTCATTTTTGCTCCTTGTGAACCCATATTCTTTGAAGTACCCATCAATGCGTGAGTACCAAGCTCTTGGTGCCTGTTTAAGACCATAGAGTGCCTTATTCAATCTGTAAACAAGGTGTTCTTTACCTTGCACTTCAAATCCCTGTGGCTGCTCAACATACACTTCTTCTGTCAAGTAACCATTGAGAAATGCACTCTTAACATCCATGTGTTGTACTTGCCATCCTTTGTGTGCAGCTAAGGCAAGAACTGTTCTGATTGTCTCCTGTCTGGCTACAGGAGCAAATGTCTCTTCATAATCTATTCCATACTTCTGAGTAAAACCCTTTGCCACTAATCTTGCCTTATGCTTCTCAATGCTTCCATCAGCATTAAATTTGGTCTTGAAGATCCATTTACAACCAACACATTTCTTTCCTTTCGGAAGCTTCACAAGCTCCCAAGTGTCGTTGTTTTTTATAGAGGTTATCTCCTCTTTCATGGCTTCTTGCCAAATCTTTTGAGTACATGCCTTCTCATAACTATAAGGTTCAAGCTATGCACTAGTTAACAAAGCATAGTTAACTTGATCTCCTCTGGGTTCTTGTTGGGATTCATCATCACCATACAAGTGCATACTTTCTAATCTGTGTAAAACAAATTCCATTTCACTAGCTTGACTCCTAGTATATCTTCTTGAAAAAAATTTATCCAACATCTGAGAAGATGGATGATATTGTAAAGTTATATTACCTTTGGATGGAACATCAATATCCATTGGTGAGGAACTTACTGATCGTTGTGGAGAAGGACTTGGTGAAGCAGTTGAATCAGAAGATGGACTTGGTGGATGTGAGGGTGGAGACTGCTTTCCTTTTTGTGGTAGTTGTGGTTGCACATGCTGAGCAACTACATCAGTGGCTTCAACATCACTGAATATTTGGGGCTTACCCCACTCTCCCCCTTCATCAAAAATCACATCCCTTGAAACCACTATTCCTACAAAAATGCAAGCCCGACTCTTTGGATCTAACTTCTTTCTCAGCTCATCAGGAATGTGAGCATATGCCAATGAACCAAATACTCTGAAATACTTCACATTTGGTTTCTTACCATACCAGGCTTGGTAAGGTGTCTTCCCTTTCAAACTTGAAGTAGGACTTCTGTTCAAGATGTGAACACTAGTCCTTGTTGCATCTCCCCAATATGCATTACTCAAATGCTTTGTTTGAAGCATTGATCTTGCCATCTCCACAATGGTGCGATTCTTTCTTTCTGCTACACCATTCTGTTGTGGAGTGTAGGTAGTTGTGAACTACCTCTTGATGCCATGATGTTTACAAAAATTCAAAAACTGATTAGAGGAGTATTCACCTCCTCTATCTGATCTAATACATTTTATTGAATATCCACTCTCACTTTCAACTTTTGCTTTAAAATAAACAAAGCATGCAAATGCTTCATCCTTATGCCTCAAAAAGTATATCCAACACATTCTTGTGCAATCATCAATGAAAAGTAGGAAGTAAGAGTGATTACCTAGACTCTTGGTCTGCATCGGACCACAGATGTCTGAATGTACCAATTGAAGAGGATAGTTGGCCCTCCATGCTTGTCCACGAGGAAATTTCGACCTAGCATGCTTGCCCAAGGCACACCCTTCACAGAATTCCTTACTATCTTGAACTTTGGGAAGTCCAGTCATCATTTCTTGTGAAGTTAGCAATTTCAAACTTGCAAAATTCAAGTGACCATATCTCAAGTGCCATAGGACACTTGGATTGGTAATAGCTACATTTGCTAACTTATTTCCTCCTAGGTGGCCAAACTTCAAAGGAAATAATCTATTTTTTGACATTGGCACTTGTGTAATGATTCTATTACTATTGTTTTTGTCAAAAATGGTGCATTTACCCTCATCAAAAATCAACTTATAATTCTTTTCAAGCATTTGACCAACACTTAACAAATTGTGTTGAATATGAGGAGTGTAATAGATATCACTTACATGTTTTATGCCTTCTTTTGTTGGAACCGCCATAGCTCCAATGCCTTCAACTGCCAATGACTTGTCATCACCCAACCGAATGCTGGATTTGTATGAGGAGTCTATCTTAGCAAAGAGTTCTTCTTTTCCACTCATGTGATTTGAACACCCTATGTCCAAAATCCATGTATCATTCAAATTTTGCTCTGTTTGGCCATAAGAGAGAAAGAGATTTGAGGACTCTTCCTCTTCTTCAAAATTCCCAAACTGACTGCTGCTTCGGTTGCTGCTGCTTCCTTGCGAAGTCCTTGACCAACAATCATGAGCATAATGGCTAGGTTTGCCACAATTGTAGCAAACTTGCTTTGAATTGTCTCCTCCTTTTCCTTTACTAGACTATTTTCCTCTATATTGTTGCTGTCCTCCTTTATTCTGGTTTCCACCTCTGTTGGATGATCCTCCTCTGTTAGGAGTTCCCCATCTTTGAATATTCCTGCCTCTGCCTCTTTGTTGACCTCTGCCACGGCCTCTACCTCTTCCTTCATGTGTGGAAAAAGCTTTTTCATCTCCTCCATAACTGGTGGTAGGAGTTTCCTGCAATCTCTCTTCATGTGAGAGAAGTGAACCAGTTAATGCATCAAAAGACAATGTAGATAAGTCTTTTGATTCTTCAATAATTATTGCAACAGAATTCCATTTTGGAAGAAGTGTTCTCAACACTTTCTTCACCATCATCTCTGGATTAATATCCTCCCCTAGTGTGACCATCTTGTCGACTACGACTTTCACTCGTATGCAGTAGTCTCCGACTCTTTCATTCTCTTGCATCTTGAGATTCTCAAAATCTCGTTTCAAGGTTTGCAGTTTTACCTGCTTCACCTGGTCACTACCTCTTTAGCTATCTTTTAAAGAATTCCATGCATCTTGTGCAATTACATATGATGCAACCCTAGGGAAGATAGTTTTATCTAAAGCAACATGAATGTGATATAAGGCAAAAGCATTATTCTTTTGTGCTTATTTTCTTGTCTTTTTATCTGCATTAGAAAATGCTACCCATTCAACAGCAGTTGGTTCTGTATAACCTTCCTCAACTACATCCCAAAGACCTTTTCCAATCAACAAAGTCTTCATTTTTATAGACCAGTATTCATAGTCACTACCATTAAATTCAGGGATTGGTAGACTAGTGTTTGCAGCCATTGCTAAAAAACAAACTTTGATTTCACTGAAATAAGCAATTACAAAGCAAAGTAATTCTCTTACTGATTTCTTGTTATGAGACTCCCAATACTGGCTTTGGATCTACTCTAGATTTATTGGCTTTGGCTCTGTTGGCTCTGGCTCCACTTCAATATTGAACCCTTAAACGGGGTTCCAAGGGCGCGCCCCTAGCGTGCCACCCCCGTCATGAGACGGGAGTCCAAAAAATTTTGGAGGTGCTAAACGGGTGCTCCGAAAGACTTCCCGTCACTTTTCCAGGTTCACAATATGCAAATTTTCAAGCCCCCTTGGGCGAGTTTTAATTGGCCACAAAAAACTCTTCAAGGTTTGCAAAATAAAAGTTTTATAAAGGTTTTCCTTTTAAATAAATTTAATAATCTTTTTATTATTTTTTAAATTATCTTTTTTTTTTTAAAACTTAATTAAAAAAGATAATAAAAAATAATATAAAGATTATTAAATAAATTTTTTAAAACCTTAAACAAAAAATATTACCTTTACGCGAATCGATCGTGCGTCCGCTGCTCAATGAGGGGAGCGCCTTCGCCGCTGCACCACGCAGCTCGACCGGCAACTAACAAGAAACTCCGACGGCAAAAATAAATAAAATTTCTCGACGGCACAAAATAAAAAAAATTTCCCAGTGGGATTCGACCCCCGGACCTCCTTCGATCAAACAATGGACTTCGCCGCTGCGCCAAGCGGCTCCGCTTGGAAGGAAAGCGGACGGGCTGCGATATGTTACCTCCCAGCGGCAAACGTTTAAAAAAAAAAAATTTGTGACGGGAATCGATCTCGTGTCCACCTGCGAGCTAGCGGACCAACTCTGACCACCATGCCAAGCGTGCTCAGTCGAGATAAGAAGAGCGAGCGGATGAAATTATATCGTCGACGGGTGGATTTTTTTTTTTTTAAATTTGATGTGGGATTATCCCACATGGGCTGCGGAAACACGCAGCGAGGGTTTTTAACCCTCTCGCCGCAGAGTAATGTTCGACTGCCTTCGGGCACTCGGACCTAGCTGGATTTTACCCACTTGTTCGCCCAATCACATTTCGCCACGTGGAGCCAAATGCCCAACGCGTGCCAATCACCGTCCGCCACGTGGTGGTATTTTGTCAACTCGCTGCCAACCAGACTATGACACATGTCACGATCTGCTAAGGCAATGTGTCACCTCTGCTTCGACTGCCACGCCACTGCCACTTATCACCTCAGGAGTCATGCTACTGACAATGTGCACGATCCGCCTTGGGATCCATGCCCAAACTGCCTCAAGATCTGTGCCCGAGCCTGCTCATGATCCACCTCGGGATCTGAGCCCTGCTATGACCTATGTCGAGATGCGTGCCTGGTCGCACCTCGAGAACCATGCCTGTGCTGACCTCACTTCACCTTGGGAACTGTGCTCGACAGACGACAAAGTCTGGCTCTGATACTAGATGTGAAATCCGAACGCAGTCACATCAACAGAAAAATAATGCAGGACAAATAATTAAAAACCTTTATTAATTTGAAGCATTCAACCTTCCAACATATTCAAATCACATAATATATAGAAATGGAATAGGAAGAAAGTCGACAAAGGAGAGATAAGGGGAAATAGGAGATAAGGAGGGAGAAGATAGAGGAAAGAAAGGCGCAGAGGGATAAGGAGGTTGGAGGGATAAGAGAAAGGGATGAAAAGGAGGGATAAGGAGGAGGGAAAATAGGAGATTAGGGGAGACAAAATAGGAGATAGACTGCCAACAAATTCAAAAACAAAATCTACCGACAAATGTAGAGGAGATTTCACACTGAAGCTTAGAAAAGAGATTTTTCTAAGCCAGTTTCGAAACAACCCTATTCACACTTGTAACAAGATATGAGTGCAAGTAGAAGAACACAATAATGGGGTGAGTGCAAGTATAATAATGAAGACTTGAAGCTAGAGGACAAAGTGAGTGTTAGAGATGGATGCTAGTCTTGGAGGACATAGGTATTTTTAGCTATTTGTTGATGACTATTCTAGGAAAATGTGGGTATACTTCTTAAAACTAAAAGATGAAGCTTTTAGTTGTTTTAAATAATCTAGACAACTAGTAGAAACATAAATTAGAAGATCAATCAAGAATATTTTCTCAAATAAGTGTGGTGAATTCTTATTAAAAAAATTTAAATAATTTCTAAGACAAAATGGTATAAAAAATAACTCACTACGACTTATTCATATTTAAAAAATGGTATAGTAAAAAGAAATAATTGTTCTATTATGGAAATTATATGTTGCATACTTAAAGAAGAAAATATTTGCCAATGATATTGGGAAGAAGCTATTAAAAATATAGTATATATACAAAATAGATCACCCACAAGAATACTTAGAAATATTACTCCTGAAGAAACCTATTCAAGATGAAAACTTTTAGTAGAACTTGTTCGAATTTTTGGTTATAAAGCATATGTGCACATTGCAAAGCAGAAAAATAATAAAATTATATGAAAAACCATATGGAAAATTTATTGGCTATGATTATTATTCAATAGGATATAGGTAATTGATCCAATCAGAAATAAAACTTATGTAAGTAAAGATGTGGCTTTTGATGAAAAGAACAAAATTCTTGTCAAAATTCTAAGGGTCAATACAAGTATTATTTTGTATATTATATCAGATAAAAAAGTTTCAAAAACTAAAATATATAATGAATCAATTAAAAACTTAGAATCTAGAATGCCACCATAAATAAAATAAGTCAAATGGTATACAAATACACTCAAAAATTCAAAGCTAGAATAATTTCCAAATATTACCACTACAAGACCTCAAACTCATAGCATGACAAGAACAAATATATATTTAATTAGTTTAGTAGTAGAACCTACAACTACACAAGTCACCATAAGACAACCAAAATGGATAACAACCATGGGATCCAAATATGCAAGAATAATGAATAAAAAAATATTGAATTTAGTTGATCTACTATAAGGAAAGAAAATAATAGGATGTAAATGGGTCTACAAGATAAAATGAAAGGTAGATGGATCTCTTGAAAAATACAAGGCACAACTAGTTGCAAAAGGTTATACTAAAAAAAAAAAATTACTATGAAGAAACCTTTGCACCAACAACAAGAATGACTACCATTCACACAATATGCACATTAGCAACACAACTTGGTTGGAAACTATATTAGATGGCTATTAAGAACTCATTTCTCAATGGTGATCTTGAGGAGGTATATATGAGTCATCCAAAATGTGTTTTTATCAAGGGACAAGAACAAAAGGTTTGCAAATTAAACAAATCATTATATGGATTAAAACAAGCTCCTAGAGCATGGTACATTAAAATTAATGATCATCTACTATGACACAATTTCAAAAAAATGCATCAAATTCAAATATTTATATAAAAAATGTTGGATCAGAAAGAATAATTCTTATGGTATATGTAGATAATATACTAACCATAGGAAGTTCAAAGATAGACAAGGTTAAAAATGATCTAAAATAGGAATTTGAAATGACATATTTAGGACTTCTACACTACTATCAAAAAGATAATAATATCACAATAACTCAGACAAAGTATATAAAATAATTACTTGAAAGATATAGAATGACAAAATGTAAGCCTAAAGATACTCCAATTGAACAAGATCTATAATTATGAAGATATGATGAGTTGCCACTAGTTTTTACTACTATTTACTAACAACTAACTGGGATTATTTTATGTTTAACAAATACTATATTTGATATTATTTTTGTTTTAAATTATATATCTAAATTTATGCAAGAGCCTAGGGAAATTTATTGGAAAACTACAATGAGAATACTACAATATATCAATAAAACTATAGAATATGACCATGATTACAAAAAGAAATGGTCATTTTTACTTATAAGGATATTCAATTTTGACTATGCTAGATCTATAGATTACAAAAAATAAACATCAAGATATGTATTCTATCTTGGGTCAAGACCTATTTCTTGGTATATTAAAAAAACATGCAGTAGCTCTCTCATCAATAGAAGTAGAAGCAATAAGAGATGCAATATGTGAAGCACTTTGGTTACAATATATTTTATCATATTTGGAATTAGAAAGACTTATACAATACTAAACTATGATAATAAAGGAGTTCTCAAATTGATTAAAAATCTTGTGATTCATAAAAGAACAAAACTCATTTATGCTAAATTTCACTTTATTTGAGATCATATTTAGGACCATCATATTTAGATAAAATATGTTGCTATTGAAGATCGGGTTGTAGATATTTTTACAAAAAAACTTGGATGGAACAAATATAATATCTTCCAAAGCCATCTATGCATAGTAAGGGATCCTCATACCACATAATATAATATGGGTGGGTGTTAGTGGTATTACATTATTTTATACTTTGTGTATCATTATAAATATCATATTAGAAAGTGTATGTGTCAAATATATGTGTCAAGATGTAAAGAGTGTTTACGCGTTATGTAATAAAGTGTGAAAGGTGTCAAGTGTGAAAGTGTGAGTTGCCAAGTGCACAAGTTAAGAGTCATATGAGATGCATAAAAATGTGAAGTAGAATATTATGTAATTATGAGAGATTTTATCATAATATAAGGTATGTGAAAGGTTGCATCTCCCATCATTTAGAGGAGAGAAAAGTCAGAAGTATTATTATATATTGGAGATAAATCTCCATGCAATTTAATAAATATTTTTATAATGTGAAAAATCATGATTTTTAAATGTAATAGAAATATGTTTACTATGAAGCATTTGTTATTGTGACTGAATGGGAGTCTAGGAAATATTGGACATGTGATTTTTTGGCCCCAGTTGCTAACAGGTTTGACAAAAAATTTAAATTTCATGATTTATGTAGGTGGCATAGTTATTCATATATTTAGTCGCTTGTTTTTTAGTAAGGTAAAAATTTAATATCCATTAAACCCTTACATTATGGTTAATATTTACTATTTTATGTTTAATAAACTAAAAAATATTATTTATAATTTGTGATTAAATAATTTATATATGCTATTTATCTTTAAAATTTTAAGTGGTTACATAATATTGAAATATGTTCTACTTATATTACATAATGAACTCATTATTATGATATCTCAATAAATTATATTATAAAATATCATCTATCATGAAAGTGATCATTTTAATATAAGAGTTTAAACTTGGTCATTTATAGAAATATGTTGAATAATTTCCATGTTGTTCTTGTGGGGTTAACTCTAAAATGCTAAAAACTCTCCATGTATTATCATTAGATTTCAAGGAAAATTTAGGGTTTTAAAGATATTTTTAGACCCATATGGGTTGTTTTGGGTTAATATATGTGAACCCATGGTTTTATGCCCATGGTATTGTAAAATTCATTCTTGTGTTGTTATTTAAATTGTACTTGCATCACGATTTGAGTGAAAAGAAGATGAGCATTATTGTATTAAATATGGTTAAGTTTATGCAATAAGGAGATATTAATATGTTGAGTTTTTTTCTCATAAGGATTTTTCTAGGTAAAATATTATGTTATGTGTGTATATGTTATCTTCTTTTGAATATGTATTTACTACTTTTCTAGAATTAGTTTATCGAGGATTTTTTCTCTTTATTTGATATCAGGCTAGGTTTTAGCTTTGTTTAAGGAGTAAAGATTTTAAAACTATGATAAATTAATTCTTGAGTGGGATACACACACAAAAGAATTTGGGTGAAAGAAAATAACAGGAAGCACATGGGTAGAGTGGAAGACTCTAGTTAGCCTTCGGCCACATCAATATTAATATAACGTGAGCTTTGATAACAAATCATGCATTGCACCAGGAAATAATTACACCCGAGATATTAAACGAAGAAGGAAACCAATAATTAAATTATAAATGAATTGCCACTTTAAGTGGGCACACCCCTTCCGTACAGGTAAGTATGCAAATGTCACAAATGAAATTGGATAAAATATAATAGATGATGATTAATTTAAAATCAAATCACATAAATACATAAAACATTCTTCTAGGAAACATAGCCGACGACGGCTATGTTTGTTATGTAGCATGACTCCCCTCCTCGGAAAGCTTTGTCCTCAAATCTAGAAATGACTGGAAAATACTTTTAGATTCCCATGTTGCATCCTCTTCAGGTAAGTCCTACCACTTTATGAGAAACTCTTGAATGTGATGAGATCTTAGTCTGTGTATTTTGGTTTGTAGAACTACTTCTGGTTGGAGATATATATGCTCTTCTTCATCCAGTACTGGTAATTTTGATTGAGATTGTACTTTTTGACCAATCATATTTTTGAGGAATGAGACGTGAAACACTAGGTGTATACAAGAACATTGGGGTAACTCCAATTGGTATGCAACTTCCCCAATGCGATGCAGAATTTTTTAGGGACCATAAAAGTGTGGTGCTAACTTCTGATTAGATTTGATCTTTAATGATAACTATTTTTAGGTCTGAAGACGTAAAAACACCCTATCATCAACATTGAATGCCCTTTCTGAACGATGTTTGTCTTGTTGTTGCTTCATGCGATTTTGTGCTTGTATCAAATTATCCTTTAGAATAGTGAGCATTGATTGTCGCTGCTGCAACCAATCGTCTACTTGGGCCACTTTGGAAGATCCTGGTACATGATCTGCTACTATTGGTGGCTTTGAAAGGAGACATCTTAGTGGAATAATGGTAGGATGTATTATAACACCATTCTACCAATGAAATCCATTGACTCCATTGATATTTTTTATCTTGTACAAAACATCTCAGATAAGTATCCAAACATTTGTTAACCACCTCTATTTTACCATCTATTTGTGGATGGTATGCTGAAGACATGTTTAATTTGGTACCACTAAGTCAAAATAATTATTTCCAAAAATTACTAGTAAAAATGGGATCTCTATCATTTACAATATTTTTTGGCATTCCGTGTAATTTAAAAATTGAATCCATAAATACCTTTGCCACTTTTCTTGCTGAAAATGGATGTTGCAAGGCCTGGAAATGAGCATATTTGGAAATGCAATCAACTACCACAAAAATTAATTTTTTACCTTATGACGTAGGAAGTCCAATAAAATCCATGGATATATGTTCCTACTGACGATCTAGAATAGGTAACAGTTGAAGCAAACCCGATGACTTAATTGTTTCACCCTTATTGTGTTGGCATACTTCATAGTCAGTTACCCACTGCTTGACCTCTATTTTTAGCCCTTTCCAACAAAAGGATTGTTTAACCCGCATGTAGGTTTTCAGAAACCTTGAATGTCCTGTTGATGTAGAAGCATGTGACTCCTCTATAATCTATGATTTAAGTGGTGAGTTGTGTGGGATGTAAATGCAACTCTTCTTACATAATATTTGGTCACAATATGTGAAAAGAGGGTATTTAGAGGAACCCCTAGACAATTCTTGAATTATTTGAGTTGTTTCACTATTGGAAAACCATTCTTCCTGCAATTGAGACACCCATTGCAAACATGGTCCTGAAATGGTATTAATGACTACTTCATATTCGTATTTTCTAGATAATGCATCAGCTACCACATTTTATTTACCTTAATTATATTCAATCATAAAATAATATCCCAACAATTTATTCAACCACTTATTTTGTTCGGGATAAGAAAACCTTTGTTCTAAAAAATTCTTGAGACTGTTGTGATGTTTTAATAATAAAACGACTATTGAGTAAGTAATGCCTCCATTTTTCCACTGTGTGTAGAATAGCCAACATTTATTTTTCATAATTATATCCACCCAAATTCTTCCCTGAAATTTGTTTACTTTCAAATTCCAAGGGATGACCCTCCTGCATTAGTACTACATCAATACCTATTCCTGAGGCATCGCATTCAATGACAAATGATTTTTGAAAATCTGGAGTGGCCAAAACTGGAGTCATACACATTTCCTCCTTGAGAGCCTTGAAGGATTTGGTAGCTACTTATGACCATTTAAAAACATCCTTCTTGGTGAGAGACATGAGAGTACTTATAATTTTACCATAGTTACACACAAATTTGTTGTAATATCTAGTGAGACCCAAAAAACCTTGAAGTTTATTAATGGTTTTAGGAAAAGGCCAATCTTGTATTGCTTTAATTTTATTGGGATCCACCTTAAAACCTTCCTGAGATACTATATGACCAAGGTACTCAACTTCTAGAACACCAAAGGAGCATTTGGATCTTTTGACAGATAACTTTTCCTTGTGTAGGATATGGAAGACTCTGCCCACATGTGATAAGTGTTCTTTCCAAGATTTACTATAGATTAGTTTGTCATCGAAGAATACGAGGATAAATTTATGAATAAATGAATGAAATACCTTATTCATGAGGCTTTGTAAGGTAGATGGAGCATTAGTGAGACCAAAGGGCATGACCAAGAATTCATAATGATCCTCATAAGTGCGAAAGGTGGTTTTGGGTATATCTTCATCCCTAAATTGTATTTGGTGAAAACCTGAATGTAAGTCCAATTTGGTAAAGAATTTGACACCATGTATCTCATCTAGTAAATCATCATTGATAGGAATAAGGAATTTATCTTTGATCATGATTTTTTTGAGAGAACAAAAATCAGGGCACATATGCCAAGAATTGTATTTTCGGTGAGCTAGGACTACTGGTGAGGAGTAATGACTAGTACTATGATAGATGACCCCATGGTCTAATAGCTCTTGGACAATCTTCATAATTTTTGTGTTTTGGGGTTGGGGATATCGATAAGGATGACCATTGGGTGGAAGAATTCCAGGCACGAGATGTATGGCATGGTCATGAGATCTTTTGGATGGTAGTCCTTTTGGTTCTTGAAAAAATTCCTTATAGTTAGCCATAATATTTTGAAGATATTCCTCTTTGATTTTCAACGTATCTTGTTCTAATTTCTCTATGCAATTGATTCGGGCTATGAATCCCCCACCATATTTTCTTAATATATTTTCCATGCTATGTTAACTTAAAATTTTTGATGGAGGTGTGGGTAATACCTTAAGATGAATGGTCCACCCATTGGCTTTCCATTCCATGAAGTGATTTTTGTGATTAAAACCCACGGTGGTTTCCAATTTTTCTATCCATGCAATGCCCAAAATAACCTCTAAATTTCCTAATTTCATAACAAAAAGAGGACCTTGCCAAGTATACGTACCCATTTGTAATGAAACAAAATATGTCTTACCTAGACATTGAGAAATATCCTTGCTTGTAGTTCTGACTTGAAACCGATCTTGAATAGAAGAGAAAACATGCAAACCCAATGTCCTTGCAAGTTTTGCATCAATGAAGTTGTTGTTGCAAGTGTGAACAGGGGTTCACCTAAAGAGGCTTAGTAAAATCCCTTTCCTAAGCCTAAGTGTGAACACTCTACTCCTTATGATTGTCGGCAATTTTTTGTTGGCAATATTCTCTAACCCCCTATCCTATTTTCTCTCCTATTCTCCTCCTATATTCCTTCCTAATTCCTCCTTTTCCTCCCTTCCCCTTATCCCTCCAACCTCCTTATCCCTCCGTGCCTTTCTTTCCCTTATCTTCTCCCTCCTTATCTCCTATTTCCCCTTATCTCTCCTTTGCCGACTTTATTCCTATTTCCTACTCTATAAATTATTTGAGATACATTTGTAATAAGGTTGGGGGTACTTCAAATTTAAATAAATATTTTATATCTTTTGTCCTGCATTATTTTTTTTGTGTGACTGCATTCGGAATCTACATCTGGTATCAGAGCCAGACTTCGTCATCTGTCGGGCACGGTTCTCGAGGCAAAGTGGAACGGGCACGGTTCCCGAGGTGGGCACGCATCTCGACGTAGGTCATAGCAGGGCTCGAATATCGAGGTGGATCATGAGCAGGCTTGAGCACGGATCTCGAGGCAATTCAGGCATGGATCCTGAGGTGGATCGTGCATAGTGGCAGTGGCATGACTCCCGAGGTGACAAGTGGCAGCGGCGCGGTAGTCGAAGCAGAGGTGACACGTGGCATTAGCAGATCATGACACGTGTTGCAGTTTGGTTGGTAGCGAGTTGGTAAAATTTTACCATGTGGCGATTCGTCGTGGCAGTCGACGAGTTGACAACGTGGCAGTGAACGGAAATTTGATTGGTTGAAGCAATAAAGCGCATCAATCGAGACTCGACTGCCCGAAGGCAGTCGAATACGACTGTGAGATGTGAGGGTTAAAAACCCTCACTACGCGATTGCATCGCGCATGTGGGATTATCCCACATATTTAAAAAAAAAAAAAATCGCCCGCCGACGATTACAAAGCGGACGGGTAGAGATTAATTCCCGTCCAAAGGACGTGGCGCAATGGTCAAAACCCTCCATTTGCATGCTGGAGATCTCGGGATCGATTCCCGCGGAGGCTGAAGTTTTTTTTTTAAAAGGTTTTTTAATATGCGCGTCGTCGAACTAGTTTAAGGAGGGAGTGCTGCACGTTTGTTTGCAGCGTAGCTACGAGGTCGAGCGGCTAAGGAGCTCACCTAGCCCACCGCAGGTCACGTGTTCGAATCGCGCTAGGAATAAAAGGTAATTTTTTATTTTTATTTTTTGTTTTTTAAAGTTTTTTTAATTTATTTAATAATTTTTATATTATTTATTTTTAAAATTATCTTTTTTAAATAAATTCATTTTTTAAAAAGGGTAATTTAAAAATAAAAAAAGGTTATTAAATTTATTTAAAAAAACTTTAGAAAACCTTTAAAGAGAATTTGTGAAAGGAGAAATAATGTGCTTGTGGAAATGGTAGATGTTCCGATATGAAGGGTGCTATCATGCACTTCTCTCTCTTTTGAAGAGGAAACGCCAGAATCCTTTGATGAAAGGGTTCACCGAACTAGTCTGCATACTGTGTTTTGTCAGCTTGAGAATCAGGTGATAGCTCACCTCAGAAAGCCAAATTCAGGATATGAAGCAGATTCCGAAGACAATATATTTGGACAGAGAATTGAAGAATCTAAAACCATGCAATTTGTTTTGGACGTACAAACTGGTGCCAGTTATACACCAGGTGTGCCAATAGATGAATTGAGTGTGGGCTATACACCACACTCTCCTAAACCTGAACCAGCAGAAGCAGAGGAAGAGGAAGAAGAAGAAGAAGAAGCAGCAGTAGCAGCAGCAGTAGATCCAGTGGAAGTGAAACCTGAGTTCATCATCATTAGCAGAAGTTCTGAAGCAGAACATGAATGTACTAAGAATGCGATATTTGATTTAAATTATTAAATCATTCTGTACTACATTCTACTTTGTATTTCCAGTTTGCCTCAATAAAAGTACTTGTGTGCTTTGAATAAAAGTTGTTTTTTATTCTGCAATGGTCGCAAACACTAGTCTACCAATCCCTGAATTTAATGGTAGTGACTATGAATACTGGTCTATAAAAATGAAGACTTTGTTGATAGGAAAAGGTCTTTGGGATGTAGTTGAGGAAGGTTATATAGAACCAACTGCTGCTGAATGGGCAACATTTTCAAATGCTGATAAAAATACAAGAAAAGAAGCACAAAAGAATAATGCTTTTGCCTTATATCACATTCATGCTGCTTTAGATAAAACTATCTTCCCTAGGGTTGCATCATATGTAATTGCACAAGATGCATGGAATGCCTTAAAAGAGAGCTATAGAGGCAGTGACCAAGTGAAGTAGGTAAAACTGCAAACTTTGAAGCGATATTTTGAGAATCTCAAGATGTAGGAAAATGAAAGATTCGGTGATTACTGTGTGAGAGTGAAAGCAGTAGTCGACAAAATGGTCACACTAGGAGAGGATATTAAGCCAGAGATGATGGTGAAGAAAGTTTTGAGAACACTTCTTCCAAAATGGAATTCTGTTGCAATAATTATTGAAGAATCAAAAGACTTATCTACATTGTCTTTTGATGCATTAACTGGTTCACTTCTCTCACATGAAGAGATATTGCAGGAAACTCCTACCACCAACTATGGAGGAGATTACAAAGCTTTTGCCACACATGAAGGAAGAGGTAGAGGCCATGGCAGAGGTCAACAAAGAGGCAGAGGCAGGAATAATCAAAGAGGGGGAACTCCTAACGGAGGAGGATCATCCAACAGAGGTGGAAATCAGAATAGAGGAGGACAGCAACAATACAGATGGAAATAATTTGGAAAAGGAAAAGGAGGAGACAAATCTAAACAAGTTTGCTACAATTGTGGCAAACCTGGCCATTATGCTCATGATTGTTGGTCAAAGACTTCACAAGGAAGCAGCAGCAACCAAAGCAGCAGTCAGTTTGGGAATTTTGGAGAAGAGGAAGAGTCCTCAAATATCTTTCTCTCTTATGGCCAGACAGAGCAAAATTTGAATGATACATGGATTTTGGACACAGGGTGTTCAAATCACATGAGTGGCAAAGAAGAACTCTTTGCTAAGATAGACTCCTCATACAAATCCAGCATTCGGTTGGGTGATGACAAGTCATTGGCAGTTGAAGGCATTGGAGCTATGGAGGTTCCAACGAAAGAAGGCATCAAACAAGTAAGTGATATCTATTACACTCCTCATCTTCAACACAATCTGTTAAGTGTTGGTCAAATGCTTGAAAATAATTACAAGTTGATTTTTGATGAGGGTAAATGCACCATTTTTGACAAAAACAATAGTAATAGAATCATTACACAAGTGCCAATGTCGAAAAATAGATTATTTCCTTTGAAGTTTGGCCAGCCAGGAGGAAATAAGTTAGCAAATGTAGCTATTACCAATCCAAGTGTCCTATGGCACTTGAGATATGGTCACTTGAATTCAGCCAGTTTGAAATTGCTAACTTCACAAGCAATGGTGACTGGACTTCCCAAAGTTCAAGATAGTAAGGAATTCTATGAAGGGTGTGCCTTAGGCAAGCATGCTAGGTCGAAATTTCCTCGTGGACAAGCATGGAGGGCCAAATATCCTCTTCAGTTGGTACATTCAGACATCTGTGGTCCGATGCAGACCAAGAGTATAGGTAATCACTCATACTTCCTAATTTTCATTGATGATTGCACAAGAATGTGTTGGATATACTTTTTGAAGCATAAGGATGAAGCCTTTGCATGCTTTGTTGATTTTAAAGCAAAAATTGAAAGTGAGAGTGGATATTCAATAAAATGTCTTAGATCAGATAGAGGAGGAGAATACTCCTCTAATCAGTTTTTGAATTTTTGTAAACATCATGGCATCAAGAGGCAGTTCACAACTGCCTACACTCCACAAATGAATGGTGTAGCAGAAAGAAAGAATCGCACCATTGTGGAGATGGCAAGATCAATGCTTCAGACAAAGCATTTGAGTAATGCATATTGGGGAGATGCAACAAGGACTAGTGTTCACATCTTGAATAGGAGTCCTACTTCGATTTTGAAAGGGAAGAAACCTTACGAAGCCTGGTATGGTAAGAAACCAAATGTGAAGTATTTCAGAGTATTTGGTTCATTGGCATATGCTCACATTCCTGATGAGCTGAGAAAGAAGTTAGATCCAAAGAGTCAGGCTTGCATTTTTGTAGGATACTGTGAAAACACAAAGGGGTATAGACTCTACAATCCTACAACTCGAAAGATAGTGGTTTCAAGGGATGTGATTTTTGATGAAGGGGGAGATTGGGGTAAACCCCAAATATACAATGATGTTGAAGCCACTGATGTAATAGCTCAGCAGGTGCAACCACAGCTACCACAGAAAGGAAAGCAGTCTCCGCCCACACATCCACCAAGTCCATCTTCTGATTCAACTGCTTCACCAAGTCCTTCTCCATAGTGATCAGTAAGTTCCTCACCAATGGATATTGATGTTCCATCCAAAGGTAAGAGAAATTTATAGTATCATCCATCATCTCAGATGTTGGATAAGAATTTTTCAAGAAGATATACTAGGAGTCAAGCTAGTGAAATGGAATCTGTGTTACATAGATTAGAAAGTATGCACTTGTATGGTGATGATGAATCCCAACAAGAACCCAGAGGAGATCAAGTTAACTATGCTTTGTTAACTAGTGCACAACTTGAACCTTCTAGTTATGAGAAGGCATGTACTCATAAGATTTGGCAAGAAGCCATGGAAGAGGAGATAACCTCTATAAAAAACAATGACACTTGGGAGCTTGTGAAGCTTCCGAAAGGAAAGAAATGTGTTGGCTATAAATGGATCTTCAAGACCAGGTTTAATGTTGATGGTAGCATTGAGAAGCATAAGGCAAGATTAGTGGCAAAGGGTTTTACACATAAATATGGAATAGATTATGAAGAGACATTTGCTCCTGTAGCCAGACAGGAGACAATTAGAACAGTTCTTGCCTTAGCTGCACACAAAGGATGGCAAGTACAACACATGGATGTGAAGAGTGCATTTCTCAATGGTTACTTGATAGAAGAAGTGTATGTTGAGCAGCCACAGGGATTTGAAGTGCAAGGTAAGGAACACCTTGTTTATAGATTGAAGAAGGCACTCTATGGCCTCAAACAGGCACCAAGAGCTTGGTACTCACGCATTGATGGGTACTTCAAAGAATATGGGTTCACCAGGAGAAAAAATGAACCCACACTCTACTACCTAAAGCAAGGTAATGACATCCTCATAGTTTGATTGTATGTGGATGATCTCATTTTTATGGGTAGTAATGAGAAAATGAATAGGGAGTTCAAACACTCCATGATGACACAGTTTGAGATGAAGGATCTTGGATTAATGCACTATTACCTTGGAATGGAAGTTCATCAATCAGATACAAGGATCTTCATCTGTCAACATAAGTATGCTCAAGACATGATCAAGAAGTTTGCTATGGAGCATTGCAAACCAGTTGCAACTCCAGTTGGACATGGAATCCAACTAAGCAAAGATGATGGAGCACCAAAAGTTGATGTGACCACTTTCAGAAGCATGGTTGGGAGTTTGATGTTTCTCGCCAACACCAGACCATATATTCAATATGTTGTATCTCTTGTTTCTAGATTTATGTCTAACCCCTCAGAGTTGCATTTGCAAGCAGCTAAAAGAATTTTGAGATATGTGAAGGGTACATTGGATTTTGGAATCCAGTACCATAAATGTAAAACTATCAAGCTTGTAGGCTTTAGTGAAAGTGATTGGGGTAGAAATATTGATGACAGGAAGTCAACATCACGAAACTATTTTAGTCTTGGATCGGGACTAATAACTTGGAGTTCAAAAAAGCAGACAGTAGTAGCGCTATATTTAACAGAAGCAGAGTATATAGCGGTTACTTATGCAAGTACTCAAGCCTTGTGGTTAAGGAAAGTACTAGAAGAGATTGGAGAACAGCAAAGTGGTCCGACCAGAATCTACTGTGACAATATCAGTGCCATTCAGTTGGCATATAATCCTGTCCACCATAGCAGAACAAAAAATTTTGATACGAAGTACCACTTCATCAGAGATGGTGGAACATGACATTGTTGAGCTTCAATACTGTCACACTTTGGAGAACGTCGCTAACATCTTCACCAAGGCGATGACAAAAGCTCAATTTGTAAAGTTGAGAGACTGTGTAGTCAGTCCTCTTAACTTTAAGGGGGAGAATGTTGCAAGTGTGAACAAGGGTTCACCTAAATATGCTTAGTAAAATCCCTTTCCTAAGCCTAAGTGTGAACACTCTACTCCCTATGATTATCGGCAATTTTTTGTCGGCAATATTCTCTAACCCCCTATCCTATTTTCTCTCCTATTCTCCTCCTATATTCCTTACTAATTCCTCCTTTTCCTCCCTTCCCCTTATCTCTCAAACCTCCTTATCCCTCCACGCATTTCTTTCCCTTATCTTCTCCCTCCTTATCTCCTATTTCCCCTTATCTCTCCTTTGTCGACTTTATTCCTATTTCCTACTCTATAAATTATTTGAGATACATTTATAATAAGGTTGGGGGTACTTCAAATTTAAATAAATATTTTATATCTTTTGTCCTGCATTATTTTTTTTAGTGTGACTGCGTTCGGAATCTACAGTTGTGAGTACTTCTTGAATCAATTAATACTGTCACCCTCTATTTTTGAATGAAACCTGTCACCTTGATTGTATGGTGAGAGGATAACCCCATAAGAGCATCTACTAAAATAGTCATGTAGAGGATAACCTCCTTGTGTTCACTTTGGTCCTTGACTGGGGGATCCTTAGGTGCACCATACTCCTCTATTTATTCTTCTTCCTTGTCTACACATTCAATCTAAAAGTTTTATCATGGTATACATGCTTCATATTTTATATGATATATGATGATTGCGACATTTATAATATAAATACCATGATGGTTGATCATTTCTATGAAAATAGTTGTTTCGGAGTTGAGGTTGCCCATATGAATCATGTCGTGTGGATGGGCCTAGGTGCACCTTTGTCTCTACCAAATCAGCAATCCTTATATACTCATCTAGCTTGGATGGATTTTGCAGGTCCACTTCGAATTTAATATGTGCTTTTAATCCATTTTGAAAAGTTGCTACCACCACGTCTGGTTGTAGGTCTTGTGCATAGTGAAGCATACTGGTGAATTATGAGATATAGTCCTCTACTGATCTTGCTTTCTTAAGTGACAACAACTGTACTATGTATGAACTTTTGGAACATTTTTCGAATCAATAAAGAAAGGATTTCCTAAAATTATTCCAAAAGAAGGCATGATGGGGATCCTCACATTTATACCATGTGAACCATTAATAGGATTTAGTGCCAAATTTGGTTGCTGCAAAAGGGACATTTTCCTCATCCTAGAATTTTTAGAACTCTCATATGCCTTCCATTTTGGCAATCCATCCACACAGATCCTGACCTTCAAATATAGGCATGTCAACACATGGATAATTGACTCCAATAGGACCTCATGGTTGGAAGTGAGAATTGTTTCTATCTTGTTCCATATTACTCCTTTGTTGTTGGTTGTTATTGTGATAAGGTCTATTAGAACCTCTATGTTGCTCCAAATTTTCTTTGTTACCCCAATCCTCATTACTTTGGTGACCATTATGATTTAGGGACTGACTATTTTGACCTCTATTATGTGTATAGTCATCATAGTGGATGTTAGTACTCCAGTGATTGGGACTAGGAGGATTTGGTTGGGGTTGTTTCCTAGATGCATTGAATCTTGCAGTCATTATTTGAAGACTATTTATCAAATATCTTAACACATCATCACTGACCATTGGACAATTGTTTTCTATTAGGGTGAGGTTTTCTTGTGAGGAGTTTGGAGAGGTATTGGATGCCATTGAGCTGACTAATGGATGACTCGGATTAAAACTACCAAATTCGAAAGGAGAAGGAGAATTTTTTGTACCTTGAATTTGATGAGGTCACCTTGCATCTTTGTTGGGAGTCTTTGAGCTTGATAGTCGACCGTCAGATCCTTTGACCCACTTTTTGGTCATGCACTTTCCAGAGTTTTTTTCTTAGAGGTTGTCTTTGAACTTTGATTTTTGCAAAATATTTCTTAAATTTGGCAAAATTTTGTATTCCGCTTCAATTGTCGCTCCAACTGCAACACATATTTTGAATTTGTTGGCTCACCTCCTTGACAACAACTTTAGACAGGTTTCAACAATTTTGACAACTTTTGGCAATTTCTTGGCAAGTTCAAATTGTGACAAGTTCTAATTTTGATAATTTTTGACAATTTGCACTTGACAACTTTTGGTAGTTTCTTGATGACTTTTGATGACTTTGGACTTTTGATAATTTGTACTTGAAAACTTTTAGCAGTTCCTTGATGACTCGTGATGACTTTGGAGCACTTTTGATGGAAATGTGACACTTTGGGTAGGACCCAATGGCTAATGACCCTGACATGACAACACTGATTGAGAAGTGAAGACAACGAAGAGAACTGACACAAAACACACTCACAAAGGACTAGAACCTAACTCAATGATAGAACCAAAATCAACGTAGAAATGATAGAACTAGACCACAACTCATCGAAGTACATGGGTGATAACATGCGAAGATACAACTAAGACATGACCAACCAACCAAGAATTGATAACAAGGCAACGAAGACCATTGGACACAAAAGATGACGGAGGACTGACAACTAGAAATGAAGTATGAAGACACATAGAATGAGGGACAACTGGCATTAAACACTCAGCAAGGCGAGGGAACTGATGCAAGACCTGCAAGATGAGGACACTTGACAAGTGGGACACAACTTGAAGACAACTAGACCGGGATAATGAAGTAAGGGTTAGCAGTAAGCGACGTGTAGAAGGAGCCTATGTGACCTAAGTCACATTCAACTTACCATGAGTTTATGCTTAAAAACCTTTGCTTGATCATGACACATGACATGTGGGATAAATCCTAAATATAAATTAAAAAAAAATACTTTGTACCTTAGTAAAGCGAATAAATTTATCGATTTTCATGAGTTTTGATTGGACGATAATGCTCACTATTTTTTGGGATTCGTAGTGCGTAATTTTTTCACCTATGTTTTGAATTATTCTTCAATGATCATGGGGATTACTTCTAATGCAATCTTATCATAGGTTTTGAGTGAGCTACTATTGGGCTCATTGATTTGGACGTCCCTAAAGTCATATTCTCCCCACCGGGTACACAATCATTGCGACGTCTCTATAATTCTTGGAAGATGTAACTTCATGAACCGGTGACTACCATGCAAATGTCAAGACTTCTTTGCTCTGTGGTGCAATTAACCTACGGTGACTCCATTTTCTTGAGTGTTATGAACCACCAGGTTGCAGTTTTAATGCTTGTTGTGAACTATCGATGGGTGCGTAATGTTTGTAGTCAGATGAATACCTATGTATTTTCCCACTTAATTGACTTCCTGATACCACTTGGAATACTCTAGTTAGCCTTCAGCCACCTCAATATTAATATAATGTAAGCTTTGATAACAAAGCATGCATTACACCAAGAAAAAATTACACCCGAGATATGAAACGAAGAAGGAAATCAATAAATAAATTATAAATGAATTTCCACTTCAGGTGGGCACACCCCCACTGTACAGGCAAGTATGCAAATATCACAAATGAAATTGGATAAAATATAATAGATGATGATTAATGTAAAATAAAATCACATAAATACATAAAACCCTCTTCTGGAAAACATAGCTGATGATGGCTATGTTTGTTATGTAGCATAAAATTCATTCTTGTGTTGTTATTTAAATTGTACTTGCATCATGATTTGAGTGAAGAGAATATGAACATTATTGTATTGGAGATGGTTAAGTTTATGTAATAAGGAGATATTAATATGTTGAGTTTTTTTCTCATAAGGATTTTTCCAGATAAAATATTATGTTGTGTGTATTTGTTATCTTCTTCTTTTGATTATGCATTTATTGCTTTTATAGAATTAGTTTATCGAGGATTTTTGCTCTTTATTTGGTATCAGGATAGGTTTTAGCTTTGTTTGAGGAGTAAAGGTTTTAAACCTATGATAAATTGATTCTTGAGTGGGATCCACACACAGAATAATTTGGGTGAAGGAAAATAACAAGAAGCACATGGGTAGAGATTGAAAATTTTAATAAATATAATTTTGAGTTAGAGAAACTTAAGATGGAGGATTTGTTGGTTGATAGATATTAGGGTATTGTGATCTCGATAATAAAACCAACATCAATGACAAATAAGGATTGGATAAAAATTGATAGGAAGGCAAGGAGCTCTATTATATTGTGCTTATCTAATTTAGTATTGTTGAATGTATCGACAAAGACCATGGCAAAGTTGTTATGAGATAAGTTGGGAACTTTGTATCAGACAAATTCATTGGTAAATAAAACCTTTCTCTAGAAGAAGTTGTATTTACTTTGGATGAATTATGGTGGTTCAATGGTTGAACAACTTAATGCTTTTAACACTGTGATAAGTCAATTAAACTCTATTGAAGTAAAAATGGATGAGGAGGAAAAGTGTATTATTTAATTTTATTTATTATCTAGTTCATGGGATAACATGGTTATGGCTATCACCTATACTATTTCTATATTGAAAGTAGAGGATATAGTAGGAACATTGTTATCTAAGGAAATAATATGAAATATTCTGAATATTATCATCAAAATGATGCCTTGGTTGTGAGAAGTCATGCTCAAGAAATAAGTAAAAATAAATTAAGAGATAGGAAATCAAGATCTAGGGGTAAATTTGTTTCTTTGGAAAAGAGGAAATACTAGAAGTGTGGTAAAATAGGGCATTATGAAAGAGACTATAGATCTAGAAAGGCTAATAATATATTATCATCTGATGAACAAACTTCTATAGAAAAAAATACCATAAATTAATATTAAGGGGACTTATTCTTAACTATAGTGTGCTCAAGTGAATTCCATGACTCATGGTTAATTGACTTAAATGCTTCCTTTAATATGACTCCTTATAGGGAGGGGTTCTGTGAATATGAAAAGATAAATGGAGGTGAAATATTCTTGGGAGGAAATTTGAAATATAAAATAATAGGTTAAGGAAGAGTCATTTTGAGGTTAAAAGATGAAAAAATTAAAATCATTCCTAGTGTGCTACATATTTTGGGTTTGGCAAAGAATCTGATATTTGTGAGTAAGATGAATAATGTGGGTGTGACTATACTATTCAATAAGGATATTTGCAATATGGTTTATGGATTCATGGTGTTGGTAAGGGGAGTTTGTACAAGAACTTTGTTCAGACTTGAGACTAGAACTATAAGTAAGAATTATAATAACTATTCAGTTGTAGAGGAGAATAATATGGTAGAAGTGGCTCTAAGTATTCTTGTAGTGAAGATAATATTGTGGCATCAATGGATGAGGGATATTGGTGAGAAAGGTCTTTGAACATTAAAAATGAAAGGTATTGTTGAAGGAATTTATGATTGCCCATTAAATTTTGATTTTTGTTAGCACTTCATTTTTGGAAAGCAAACCCAAGTCAAGTTTCCTAGTAGTGCTACAATATCTAAAGAAATTTTGTATCTAGTTCATAGTGATGTGTTTGGACCTGCAAAAGTACCATCATTAGGTAAATATATCTATTTTGTTACATTTATAGATGAATTTTCAAGAAATACCTGGGTATATTTTTTATGAAATAAATCTAATGTTTTCAATAAATTTAAAGAGTTTAAGGCTCTTATAGAAAATCAGATAGAGAAAATATAGAGGTTTTGAGAAATGGAAATGGTGGTGAGTATTTATCTAATGAATTTGAACAATTTTACAAGGACTATTGTAATGAACCTCCCTTGGCAGATTTTGCTATGGATGGATTCTTGATTTACTATGTTGTTTTGTGATTGGAGTGACTAGCTATTTCATGATTTATTTGAGCAAGACAAATTTTATAATGAAATATTGTTAATAAAATATCTTATTATTTGAATGATTAAAAATTTCACATTTAGTGCCTATATATATATATATATACAAGAAAAGGGAAACATTTTGGCAAAATATATGATTCTACTGATGAATCACATTTGTATAGGAATAAATTTGCTTCAAAGGTGGAAGAAATACTTATCCACTGAAAATATGATACCATTAAATATAAAGGAAAAGACGTGATATCCTTTTGACATTTAGCTTGTACAGCAAGAATGAGTATTATAAATCATAGTTGCATGTTATGAATTCACTTGTGGGGATTTATATTGAGGTAGACCAATTAATGTTGCATACTAACTTTATCTTGGATGTGAATTTAAGTAGAAAATTTATTATACAAAAATGGATTATTAGGTATTGTGTTCCCTTTTCTTTGTTTAAAATAATGGAATATATCGCTTGATAAACAATAATGTTTGGATTTAACTAATGTGTGAAAGTTTTTCATTGTAACTCAATGTTATGAAAAAGAAGTTAGCTTCGTGGAAGTGCCCAAACTACCACTTGAATTGGAGTTAAAGTGTACCACTAAAGGGAGAACTATGAGCTGAATAAAAAATACAACTTTGACCTAGGAGAAGATTCGAATGATTTTCAAAAAAATATGGCATGCACACTCATGAGGGTTGGAGGGGCACCATTGGCTAGCTTTGGATCCCTTGGTGATGTGATGGTAGTGGAAGGAGAAGAGAGGTAATATTTATTTATTAATTTTTTAGGAAAATATGGATGGAGAAAAACAAGGAAGATATCATTGATTGGATTAAGATAAAAAATGGAGGTTGATTTGGTAGGGTATATTATTGGTTTGTTGTGAGATACGGTGAGGTTGAGTTGGTAGTGGACATCATTGGGTTGCTATGTGAATACCATGAGTAGTTGAAGGAGACAACTCTAGTTTTTTTTGGGTGCAATCACTGGTTCTTCAAGAATTTTTTAATAGAGATATGTCATTGCCGAATCACTCCAATTTTTTAAAGGTATTTTTCTTTGCTAAATTATGGACCTGTTGTAAATCTGCCAATGATTGTATGGGAAAGAACTTAGTGTTTGTAAATGAAATTTGTGTAGTAATTTTGATTTGGATGGGTTCAACCCTTGGATAAATAGGATCTTTATGTTGGTTGGTTCAAGTTGGGATGTTTTGTTAGTGAAACATTTTGGTAAATTTATTTTACCTAAATAGTTAGTTTTTGGTTAATAAAAACTATGTGTTGGGTGTCTAGAGTGAAACTTAACCAACTGTAGGCCCATTCATAGAATAATAATTCGTCAGTTGAGTCTTGTGTAGTAGTAGGAGTTTTATATTTGTTGGCTTTTTTTCCAACTATAGAAGTACTCTATATTGGTAACATTCAAGGTCAAATTTTCCAGCCAATGAAGGTTTGAGCTAGCAGTTACTTGTAACTATTGTAGGATTGGTCCTTTTTATTTAGTACTAGTTCATGTCATCCTATCATTCATCATTTTCGAGAATGCACCTTTGTGGGATGAAGTAGATCCTACATTTGATTTTTCATTTGGATTAAATACAGTAAACTAAAGGCTATGGTGGTTAGGTTCTATTCAAAAAGTGATGGATGGATTTAAAAAAAAAGGTATTTTGCCATCCAAATTAAACCACAAAAATATTTTGAGCAAGAGAAATATGTAAGGTTTCCAGTAAGGAATAGAGTGTTTTACATAGTGAAATCTTGTGGTAATATAGAAATATTTTATAACACAATATCTACCTATTAACATCCTTAGTTATGTCTAAACACTGTTGTTTTGATATTCTTTTTGTCTTGAAATAATATCATGAAAAGGTGGAGACCTGAGCACTCAAAAGGATTTTCGGGCATTGGTATCTAAATATATAAATTTATTAGGTCATGATATTGAATTTAGGCAAACTCAAGAAGTAGGCGTCCTTCAAAAAATTGTAAGATTCTTAGTTTTAGAGCATTTTTTGGTGGAGTATAATATTTTTCTTTAGATATTGGTTTCTGCATGTGATGAGGTTAGAAGAACACCTCTTTTCCATTAGTGAATGGTGAAACTAGTTAAGAGTTGAGGCTATTGTTGATATTTAGAAAAAAAAAAAGGAAATTTGGTTAAGAGTTTTGAGCTCTATGTTGGTTTGGAACACATTATTACTTTATGAGACATAGTTGTTTTTAAATTAAATTGGTAACATGGATTTTCATGTGTGCAAGAAGCACAATTGGTTGTGTTGTACTAGTTTAATAGAAATGAAATAGCATCCTTGTCGAAGGGGAGTAATTTATTATGTGGAAACCAAGGGAAAATGGAATGTCCCTATTTAGAGATAAAGACATGAGATTATGTCTATTTTTCAATGTAAAGATTCAGTTACCTTAATGAAATAAAATGGAAGAATATTTAAGGTTGGGTTTTCCCTTCGGGGTTTTTCCCAGGGTAATTACTGTGTTATGACTCTTGTGGAGGTTTTACTTTATGATGGTTTTGTGCTTTAATTTTTAATGGTTATGGAATGGCTCTTTAATTGTGGCAATAATTCCTATGAAAGCATGACTTATTGTGATGTAGTGATTGATATTACATGAGGACTAGTTGTATTTGTTTATTAAAGGTTCATTCATAATTTTGTATGTGTGGGCATAATAATAAAGAATTCCTCTTGGGGTATTTAATTAATGTTGACCATGATTTTCACGAAATTGCTTTTTGTCATGTTGATAATTGTTAATTATATAGATTGGTTGAATTATACTCCAAAATAATCATTATAGACCTTGATGGGTGTAGATAAGAGATATCTCATACAACTAGAAGTTATTAGTCTTCTAGCACACAAAGATAAACCTAGAGAGTAATAAGACCTATGAAAACCAAATAAAAGAATGGTTAGTCATGATGTTAATTCCACAAAAAAGATATGGTAACGAGGTCTTTTGGTAAGTTTAGCTCAAACAGGCCTGATATGGAGAGACAATTCCCTCACGCATATACCACCACATAGAAGGACTTATATGGAGGGTGGACTTGGCATGCACCTTTTGAAAGAATGAAGGGGAGGTCAATGCTAGCTCAATGGATCCTTGAGATGGATAGTTTTGACCCATTAAATTAAACACCTAGTGCTCTTACATAATTGGACATATATAAGGTGTAAGGATGGGTATGCCTATAAAGAAGATCTAGGTTGGAAACTGTTATGGTGACATGAGTAGTTGCAACAGAACCTAGAGTCTAGAACCAGTGGGAAAAAGCAAGAGAGAGAGAATAAAAAAATTGGACTATGATATTTGATATTAGAGTGCTTGGTTAGTAGGGATACAAGTTTCCTTGCATAATATTATATAGAGTGCAATGGGATGTACACTATGTAGATACTAAACCTATAAGAATAGTGTATGTGCTAAAAAAATATATCAACTATCTAGTTTGAATAACTAAGAATATAGTTGCTAGTAGGAGAAATAATTCAAGGATATAATTGTGAACTAATCCCTACTATCTCTCTTGTGTGGCCAAGGATAATGCCATTAAAGAGAAGGAGAGAGATTTTTGTCTCATATACTAGGCATACATGACAAAATAATGTAGAGATTGAGACCCTAGATATAGGTATGGATAATATTTATAATGAGAGGGAGGATCTTATTGTAGTAGTTTCCTTAACAAGATAATAGATGGAAGCACAAAAACAACTATTGGAAGCTATAGTGAATCGAGATTCACAAGCTAGAAATTCTAGAATGGGATGAGAGAATGAAATTCACTCGGAGGCTCAATAGGCTAGAATTTGACTAGAGGTAGAATTGGGCAAGGATATGAAACATCTAAAATATTCCAAGTTCAATGGAGAAGAAGATGGTGATAAAGTCGGAGTGGCTAAAGGATATAGAGATATTATGTAACATGAATAACTATTCCACCAACACCCAAACATCCTATACCACTTTGCATTTATAGGGGGTTGGTTTGGATTGGTGGGAAACATTTAGTGGGGAATAAAGGATTAAGGCTATAGTTGATTTGAAATGGGATAACTTTGTGATAAATTTAAAAGAAATATTTCTCATTGAACACTTCTATACCAAGAAGTTTGAGTAATTCACCAACCTTAGAAAATGGACTAGGACTATGGAATTGTATATCAATTTTTTTTCAAGCTACTAAAGTATGTATCTATGTATAATGAGAAAATGAAGGTACATATGTTTATACTAGAAGCAGATCCTAGAGTAGGGAATGAAGTGAATATGTGTGAACCTAGTAATCTTTAGAAGATCTATGATTTGGCTAGGAAAGTTGAAATTTATATCAAGCCCTACTTCAACTATGAAGGGGCATCTGAGCAGGACAAAAATACACTAAGAAAAAGAAATAGTGCAAGGTTCGTGAAATGAGAAAGTAAGCAAGAAAACAAGAGTTCCCCTAGGAATGAAAGAAGAAATAATAGGAGGTAAGGAAATTTTAGGAAAAGGTTGAAAAGGAAGAACCAGAATCCTAACAATAACAACAGTGGTGATAACTGACCACCAACATAGGGTCAATCCAATCCCTCACTAACAGTGAAAATCAAAGATGGACATAAGTAGAAAATATATCTAGGACCCAAAGCAAGATGTTATGAATGTGGAGGGATACATTACACCAAAAATTTTCCACTCAAAGTAGGATTAAATTTGAAGGTAAAGGAACTTTCTTATAAATAACCAATACACTATATTTATGCAACAATAGGGAGTCAAAATTTGGAAGGACAAGACACTCCACTACTAATAAAAGCTAATATATTTTGTAGAAATGTTAGAATTTTGATTGATTGCGATGCCACACATAGTTTTGTTTTCACTGGATTAATTAAAAACATACCAAAAATTCCATCTTGGCACATGGGTGGAAGGCCGATTATGGCTTAGGATAGACCTACTTTGTAGATCAATGTTACCCTATCATATAAATCATCTTACCTAGTGGCACAACTGTAGGTTACCTTTATGTAGCACTGATACATGCTTTTGATGTAGTCCTAGGAATATATTGGTTGTAATCCCATAAGGTCGTAATCAACTTCCAAGATATATGCTTTCGATGTAGTCCTAGGAATACATGCTTTCAATGTAGTCCTACGAAAAAAATATGCTTTCAGAAGATGGCAAGAAAGTATAGAGGGTGTACATCCTGCAAGAGGATTTTCAACCCTAGATCCTCTTGGTAATGCAACTTAAGAAAATCTTCAAGATAGCAGGAACAATATATTTAGTCAAGTTAAATATGATTGAAAAGGAAAATAAAGAGAAGGTTTTTAGGAAACACCCAGTATTACAAGAGTTCAGGCATGCATTTCCATAAGAGATACATGGGTTACCTTCAAAATATGAATTTTATTTCATAATTGAGCTTCAACATGGAACAAAGCCTATACATATGGCTCCTTATAGAATTAACCTTGTTGATATGCAAGAGCTAAAGGTACAATTTCAAGGATTATTGGAAAAGGGGTTAATCAAACTAAGTGTGTCACCTTGGGGTGCATCAGTGTTATTTATTAAAAATAAGTATGGTTCCTTACGATTGTGCATAGATTATAGAATATTGAATAAGACAACCATTAAGAAAAAATAACCTCTATCTAGAATCAAAGATCTTTTTTATTAGCTCAAGGATGCCACTATTTTTTTAACAATTGATCTTAAATCGGGGTACCATCAATCGAGGATCTGTGAAGAGGATACCCATAAGATAGCCTGCAAAACTCGTTATGGACATTATGAGTTTATTGTCTTGCCTTTCAATCTAAAGAATGCAATGACAACATTTATGGACCTAATGAATATAATTTTTAGGAAGCTTTTGGACCAATTTGTTTCATTGTTCTTATATGATATTTTGATATATTTCTAACATTAGATTTTGATGTAGTGTGCAATGGGAGATAGCAATCACAAGATGCAGAATAATATGAAAGAAAGTAAATCTATGAGATGACTAAAATGTGTTATAAATATAAATTATAGAAATGAATACAATGTAGCTATGGAGTAAATGAACACTCCATTAACAAAGCTATTGTATTACATTGCATCCATCACCAATATATGGTGATCCACACAACACTATGCTACTACCTATCCATCTATGTGTTTCTATATATCCGCATGTTACAATTAGATATTTTTATATAGTAAGATATGTTCTGTGGCCAACACTCTACCTAGCTGTACAAAGGACAACTTGCACATATACAACTTGCATATTGACACTTGTACATTTATTACATTGCATTAAGTAACTAGATAACTTCCCTCTAAAGTAATCTAATGTCCTAAGCATGTACCTAGGAAATATTTAACTGTGACAATGAATCTATAACTTTATGAGAGACACGCACCTGCTAATCACAACTCAAATCCTGATATTGGATGGATCAAAGATTTACTTCAATCCAAAATCCAGAGTAGGTTGGTATACCTTATCAACTAATTTGTGTTGACTCAATTAAGCTTAGTTAAAAGTGTAATTTTAGGGATAGAAATAAGGTTTAGAAAATTATTGAATGAATAATGGCCAGATAAAGCCAACAACATTGATAAATATCAAGAATACTCTAATCAATCACATTTTTAGTTTGCCACACTTAAGACTAACAACATTCAAAATGAATCATATTCATCATTAAGTAATAATAAAACACTTAGAGAACTATTTCAAACATCTAAAATGTTAATAATCCAAATAGTAGAATTAGATCAACCTTTAGATTAATATAAAAATAAGCTCTCTACAATAATTTTTTAAGCATAAAGCATTAAAATGTACCCCAAATTAGAAATCCAATATTAGCAAAATTATCTAACCATAACAACAGTAGTAGAAATAAATTCACAAAATAAAATCATAAAATATGAAGACACAAGCCTTAGGTAAACATATAACTAATGTTCCTATTGATTTCTTACCAAAATTATAGTAATATTATAGGCAAACACTCTAGAGCCGACCCTCAAAAATGATGACTTGACCTATTTATATATATATTTTACAATAACAATAGGAAGAATAGGGACATTACAAGTATTTTCATTCCATATCAGCAGGATGTTGAGGTAGTGGTCTCTTATTTGTTTACAAGAAAAATAAAGGAGTTGTGCTCCATGAAACTTTACAACTTTAAGCTCTACAAGTTTTTCGGCCCTCAAAGGAATTTGATGGTTGCACTGGTTGCAGGGTGATCTAGTCCATCCCCTATTCTTGATCAAGCTTTTCATCCATAAATTTGTAACTAAAAATTTAGATGAATATTGATTTTGGTGACGTTTGGAATTCCTTGGTTCCTTCCGCTCGAACTCCTCATATTTCACTTTAGATGGCTACATTATCCTTAATTTCAAAATTTGCTCCTTCAAATTCTACTAGGTTGGGTTTGACTAGTTTGACCATAAAATATTAACCTTAAGGTAACTAGCATCATTCTTTGAAATCCTCTCCTTCAAATTATTTTAGTTCAGGTTTCACTGATTTGATCATGGAATGAGAGCCTAGAGGTGACCTGCCTCATTCTTAAAAATCCACTTGTTAAAATTCTACTAGCTTTGGTTTGACAATTTTGACCATGGAATTTTGCATTGCATTGCGGGTGGGTAGAAAATAACACAAGACTTCTTTTTGGAGAGAAAAACTTCTTGTTGGGTTGTCCTCCCTTTCACAAGTCTACTACTCCAAAATTCGTGGTGCTAGTTTTGACCACTCTGACTGTAAAATTATGCATTGCATCTACTTCGTATAGAATTTATAATTATGTTATATTCGGTGGAACTTTGTTAAAGAAAAAGGAACAATTTTACCCATCTTTTAGTTTTTTGCTCCTTAGAATTTTGTTGGGAACCGTTTAACCAGTCTGATCATGGAATTTTGCACATCAACAGAAATTTAACATTGCAACTTCTCTATGTAGAAATTAACATCAATCTAGAGTTACATTCATCTTTTTGAATTCTGCTCCACTCCTCCAAGTTTCACTAGGCATTGTTTGACTAGTTTGACCACAAAATTTTCCATCTTAGAAAAATTTAACACAACTAAGGTTTTTTCACCACTTAAACCAAATTTAAAAGTTTTCCAAGTATGTGGCCCTATTAGACCTACATTTGGTGCCTCTCAGTGAACTTTTCTCATAAATGTAAGGAACTTAAAGCCTTATCCACTAAAAATATCAGTAATCTTTGAGGTAATCAAGGATACAACCAAGGAGGAGAGAAGGGCTAAACAAAAAAGTATGGGAAGAATTATGAAACTAGAATTAAGAAGAACAAAACACAATAAAAAATGGATGGATATGTAATGGTATTATATCAATAGTCAGCAGAGTGACATGAAACCAACCCTATATTGCTAATGAAATGGAGGTGATGAGACAAATATAGGGACAAAACTTAGTATAACACCCTCCTTGAAACAAAAAAGGAAATCCTAAAAGAAGGGCTATATGGTATTTTTATAGGAATATAAGAGGAAGTAGGACTAATGTGCTAAGGAAGTAGAGAAAAGAAAAACAAACAAATAGAATTGGAGCTACACAAAAATAAGGATTCATACACCACATAATGTTTATATATGAATAAACCATCGTGGTATAGGATCCATGTGCATAATCCATCGAGGCACAATATTTCTTCCAAGGTAGATAGATTGCCATGAATTGTAATTTTTCTTTCATTTTTATTCACATACAACATCTAGAAAGGGTGAACAATACCTCCTCCATCTGTTCGAGCTATCCTCTGTCACTTTTATCTATATATTCTAACCCATATTAGATGTTGAAATATTTAAAATAGCTACTCCTCCTTTTATAGACTTGAAAAAAAGGCACACCATATGCTAAGTATGTGGAGATTCTACCTCTAGATATTCTAAAGTACTTAATTTATTTCATCTAGCATTCCTACTCTTACTAAGTCATTTACTTACATGACCTTAGTTAATTTAGCTTACATGAAATGGGGTATTCCCACAACCTCCCCAGAAAGCCTTATTTTTAACCATTTAGTATCCATTGGGCAACATAGTTAGAAGACCTTATCATGAGTCAAACTATCAAAACACAAAGGCTGATGTTATACTTTCTATCATAGATGTTGTCCTTTGAACTCAATCTCTACCTCTCCTCCATTCTCTTTGTAATATATATATATATCTATATATATATATATATATATATATATATATATATATATATATATAATAACAAGGGCTAGCATTTCATATAAACCTATATTTGTTTTATTATGATGATTGTAGTTACCCATTTTATTTACCTACCAATTATGTACAAAAAATGTGGTATGTGTGCCCATGCCTAGCCTTAAAACTACCTTGTGAATCTATCTGGTGAATCTACAATATTTAGTAGCATTTCATATAAACCTATATTTGTTTTATTATGATGATTGTAGTTACCCATTTTATTTACCTACCAATTATGTACAAAAAATGTGGTATGTGTGCCCATGCCTAGCCTTAAAACTACCTTGTGAATCTATCTAGTGAATCTACAATATTTAGACCATATGGTTTTGAATTTGTACTTCTCTTTAAAATTTCTATGATGTGATTCATATATCTCATATGTCTGAATGTAATGATAATTTGATATTTTGCATCTCATGCCATAGGAATCAAATATTACTTCTGTAGTCTTTGTAGTTTGGAAGTATCCCTCCTATTGGTAGGTCATGACCATGGTATCTATCTTGAAATACTCATGCCTTTGATGATATTGGCCCTTCACACCTCTACCCATCGCCTATTCAATATCATAGGAATCAGGCAGAGAGAAAATGTCCCTTTTTATTTCTTGGGATAAAGAAGGGGTCTTCATGGCCCATGTTCTATTTGGATAACAACATTCCCACTGGTCTCCTTAGGGAGGAGTTACTTTTCCTACCCTTGCAATGTTATGCATAGTGGGTGGAAGGTTGGTGTGTGGCTACTTTTAATATTCGATGATGAAGAGGTGAAGGCCTTGGCTGGTAATCTAAAAAATATTCCTTCTTTCAAATATTCTAATAAAGTTTGTCTCCTTCTCAAGATGAAACCCAAAAGGTTCAATTGAATCTTTAGAAATATAAATGCCAAATAATGGGGGTACGTCGATGACCATGATATCTAGTACCCCAAGTAAGTTAGGCAATCCCCCAATCATCATTGAAAATTCTTTTGGAATGCCAAAAAAGTTTATGGACTTCCCTCTAAATTGTAGGTATTTGAGCTCCACCTTCTCAAAAACTAGCTCTAAGCCTTCACATATCTAAAAAGGCATTATGGATACTTTAGCTCCTGGATTTATTGAGAAATTGTGCACCATCCCATTTTCAACCACAATTGACACATAACATGGTTCGAACCACCTCTCATATAAACCTAGAGCATTACTTTCTGATTTTTCCCTTCTTGCACCAACTAAACATTTTAAAGAAAGGTTAACCAAATCAACCCCTTAGTGTACCAACAAATCTCCCCTAAAACCTTTCTCTAATTGAAATGACCCTTCAAATAGATTCTAAAATTGATGTATCTTTTCCCTTTATTGTTCAAGCATTATCACAGGGAAATACAAGTCCCTCAGAGCTCCAATATTCCTTTTATTCATGGATTTTCCTACTAAGATGTACTCTCGCATAAAAATTTTACTTTCTCCATATTGTGTGTAAATTTGTAGTGTTTTGTAGGAATCATCGGTATCATTCATTAGATAACTTGCTTTTATGCTCCAAATATTTTCATTGCTTAGATAGCTATAGCCATAATTTGCTATCTACTCAGGGCCAAATGGAGAAATTGATACTGGGAGTGGAATGTCATTGTTAGTCACCTCCTCATGTTTTGGACCATGTTATTTTCTACCTTCACCTACAACCCAATATTTAGTGAGCCATATATTGTAATAGTGGTACATAGTGGGGCCCTATAATATCATATCACCAGGTTGCAACTCATCCCTTCCTTTGTAGTCTTGAGAGTATGGCTCATTTTTTCTTGACTCCTAATTTAAAATTGCTTGGCTAACATGTTGACCTGATAATAACCCATCATCACTCTTTTGTTTTATCCATGACTTAGCTTCGTCATTAGTTCTACTATAATATGGGGTAAATGAGGGGTAAGAGAAAGAGGAATTTACTTTTCTAGGAGAAATTTTACCTACAGTGATTAACATATTTTTTTCTCTCATGGCTTCTTGAAAATTTTGTGGGAATCTCATTTCCTTAGAATATTGGATAAGGAGACTAAAATCAAAATGTAGTGCATGAATGTAATACAGGTATGCTTGGGGGTGAGAGGGAGGATATTCTTGGGGAATTATTTTCCACATCCTCTTAAAATGAATATTGAACTTAGAGAGGCTTTCATGAAAGAATTTATTTACAAATAAAAAATGAGTTAGGAGTAAGAAGAGATCTCCAATATCATCAAACTCATCTATGAGGGCCTTGGCTAAATAATCCCAAGTTCTGATAATCCCACCATCCAAATATTTTTACCACAACACCTTACATTTTAAATATAGAGCTAATAATCTTAGCATAACATATTCAAACTCTAAAATTATAAATATATGACAAGGAAGCTATATCTTGGCAATGTTCTTTTGTAGTTTTCTCCTTCCCTTGATAACTAGGAAAATTTTTTAGTGCAATTTTAGGAATATCATGTAAAATTGGGATGTCTAGGGGCCCAAAGTCATGCCAAGGGAGGCAATGGTGACTAGTCATTGGGTGTGCAAACTTTCATAATAAAAAAAGAAATAATATCCAATCAAAATAATCTTTAAATGCAACTGGTCATAGTATCTAACTTTACTTCCTAGCATAGTCACCAAGTAAATTTACTTTTTCTACTGAATGAGGTTAATACAACTCACTAAATCTTGGTTCCTCTGAGAATTACCAAAAAATAAAGAGGTAGGGAAAATACAATGTGTATTTAGTGTCCCATTGTGTGTGCCAAAATTATTGGGGTCTGCATTGACATCAAGAAAATATTAAACTATGACTATCAATCTATCACTTTCTAGGAGGCACACACTCACTAATCATAGATAAACCCCTGACATTGGATGGATCAAAGATTACTTCAATCCATACTCCAAAGTATGCTAGTATACCTTGTCAACTAATTAGGTTTTGACTCAATTAAGATCAGTTAAAAGTGTAAGTTTAGGTAGAAAAATAGTATAAGGGTTAGAACGATTGAATGAGTAACGGTAGGATAAAGCTAACAACATTGACAAATATCAAGAATCCTCTGATCAATCACATTTCTAGTATGCCACACTTAATACTAACAACATTCAAAACTAATCATCTTCATCATTAAAGAATAATAAAACACTTAGAGAACTATTTGAAACATCTAAAATGTTAATAATTCAAATAGAATAATTAGATCAACCTTCAGACTATCAAAAAAATAAGTTCTCTACAACATTTTTTTAAGCATAAAGTATTCCAATTTACCCCAATTTACCCCAAGTTAGCAATCCAATATTAGCAAAACTAACTAACCATAACAATAGTAGCAAAAATGAGTTCATAAAATAAAATCACAAATGAATACACAAGCATGACGCAAACATCCAAGTAATGCTCCTATTGATTTCTTAGTAAAATTACAGTAATATGACAAGCAAACACTCCAAAGCTAACCTTTAGAAATGAGGGCTTGATCTCTTTATATAGATTTTACAATAATAGTAGAAAGAATATGAACATTAAAAGTATTTTAATGCCAGATCAACAGGATGTTGAGGTGGTGCCCTCTTCTTTGGTTACAAGAAAAATAAAGGAGCTTTGCTCCATGAAACTCTACAACTCAAAGCTCTGCAAGTTGTTTAACCCTAAAAAAAATCTGATGGTTGCACTGGTTGTAGGTTGATCTGGTGAATTCCTTGTTATTGATTAGGCTTTTCATCCATAGATCTATAACTAAAAATTCAGGTGAATCTTGATTCTATTGATGCTTGGTCTTCCCTAGTTCCTTCCACTTGCACTCCTTAGATTCTACTTCAACTGGTTGCATTATCCTTAATTTTGAAATATGCTCCTTAAAATTCTATTGGGTCAGGTTTGACTAGTTTGACTATGAAATGAGAGCCCTGAGGCAATCCACATAATTCTTTGAAATATGCTCCTTCGAATTCCACTTGATCAAGTTTGACTGGTTTGACCATGGAGAGCCTAGAGGTGATGTACCTCTTTCTTAAAAATCCACTCATTCAAATTCTTCTAGGTCTGGCTTAACCATTTTGATCATGGAATTTTTCATTGTATCGTAGGTGGGAAGAAAATAACATAGAGATTCTTTTTGTACAACAAAATATCTTGTTGGATTGACTTCACTTTGAAGAACATAGGCTTATACTGATAGGGGGTGATTAGTATAAGACCAGCTTTTTACTTTTATTTCCCAAACAATAGTATCCAATATTATCAATGGCAATATCAATAGTAGCAATCAAAACAATGCATAAATAATCACACACAAGAAAGACATAAATTTAACGTGGTTCACCCAATGTGGGCTACTCCATGGAGAAAATATTTCTTCTAAATTTTCTTAACAAATCTCTTGGAAATCAATTCCCTATTACAATGTTTATGGACCTCTGTCCAAAGGAGATACCAATCCCCTATGCTCTATTTTGTGGATCTCTCTCCATAGGAGAACTTTATCCCCTTTGCTCTAGTTTATGGAACTTGATCCAGGAGAACTCTATCTCCTCAACTAGTTTGTGGATCTCTATCTATAGAAGAAATCTATCTCTCCAATTGGTTCATAGATCTTGTAGACACCTAACACATGTCTTGGTCAGGAAGACTACTCACATGGGTACACTCATAGGTCATGTGACTAAACCTTGGGACCTTCCAAGTGTCAAAAGTGGTTTCTGCCACTCATTTGGGGTATTTTTAGCCCATCCAAGCCTAGCCGTTGTAGACTAGAGCGACTCGAATCCAACCACTATAGCTTAGAGTGGCCAAACCGTAGACATTACAGATGACAAAGACTAAGCTTTAAATGCATTTTGCTACCCATCCAGCCTAATATTAGGAGGAATTGGCATTTTGCATGCAAAAAGGATGAGCAGGGATAACTTTGCATTCCTCCTCATAGCCAGTCTACATGGAAGACTCGAGTCCAGATTTAGACTTTAGTTAAACATAGAAAATAAGGAGCTTCTCATGCTAACACCTAGTATGCATGAGGGATTTAGTACTAGGGTTGAACATTGACCTGGGGCTTCAAACACTTTGTAAGGAGTAAACCTAAAATCACTAGGGGACCTTCTTTTATCAATCGTAGAGAGAGATATAGAACATCATACATCAAAACTTTGAACAGGTTAGATCATTGAGGAGAACTTCTAGAGACTTGGAGAGATTCCCTTGGATATCAATTCTTGTAGCAGAGCCCTTTCGTATTGGAGGGAAAATATGAACACATAAGGTAATCATTTTAACATTAGTAGCAGACTTGAGCCCATAGCCTTTGGATCAATAGAGAGAGATTTCACCTTAGCGGTCGTTGTCCTGGATAGTGGCCTACAACCTAGTCTAGGGTTTTAGGTGTTAGTTTCTTTTATTATGCTTTCTCTTTCATTTCATTAGCATAATATTTATTTTAGTTATTCATGTTCATAGTACTAGTTTCATTACATTTGTTTCCATTGAGCTTATTAATTTCTAATAACTTCATACGAGGAGGCAATCTCAAACATCTAAGTGTGTGTTGTTGTTTCATTGATTTCAAGGCTACAATTTCAATTGAGAAAATCCACAAAATACGAGAGCAAGAATATCACTCTAGCAATCAAACCTAGAGAAGGGGGTATCTGTAAGCCCTCATACATTTATGTGTGCATCATCAAGAATCTTGATAAAGTGCACCCCCTGTATGAGGGGATATTTTAACACTTGCTGCCCTCTTTGTGTGTAAAAACATGTATCAAATGAAGGGTATCCCTTAGAGAGATTCATATGTAACCAAATCTTGGGAATATCAATACAAAAAGCACTCATTCATCTATTTCTTCACATTCTAGTTATATCTTCTGTATGCCTTTCATTTATTGCATATTTAACATTAAAGGATACAATTGAATCACAAGTAGTGGATGGCGCACTGCTTCCCCATGGTCGCTACAGATGGCAATCACAGTGGGACCCATACCAAGTTATTTAGTTAATTTTTATTTTTTTCCACTTTACTAACTCAGGTTTTGTGTGCAGGTTTAGCTACTCTGGTCCATAGTGGCTCACAGGCTTAGCCACTCCTGCTAATAGTGGCCAAAAACCAGTCACTTTGGTCAACAACAGCTAGAACTGGAGTGCAGTAGAGGTCAAAACATTGATTCTCTGAGATGGATTAAAGGTTGGTATAAATTTTTTGACACTTTTTGGTTTTTTGTCTATTTCTATTCTCTTAAAAATAGTGATAATCAAGACATATTTCAATTTGGAAAACTTAAATAATGAAAGATAAATAACTTGCATCTTGCACATCTTAGGTTTCCTTTTAGATTTTCCACTAGGCGTTGCTAGGAACAACAACTTCTGTTTGTAAATTTTATCTAGAATCCAACGTGCTAGAATCTATGTGTTGGTTTGCTTGCTTTGAGGCCTTTCTAAAGGCCATACTTGAACCTAATAGAGTACCTTCATTAATTTCATAGTAGCTATGCACCTTTATGAAATTAAAACGTATTTTACATTTGGCATATAGGAAAGAGTCATTGTTGTTGTATGATGAATTCTGATTCATGTAAACTTAAAATGAACCCCACACACACACACATATTTTAAACATAGGGGAGTTAGATTTCATCACTAACCCTCAATTCAATCCGATGATGTTGGCATTCATCTCCTTCCACCAGTTTTGCCCCCTAGAGATTCCTAACAATGGATTGAGGAAATTACTTATAGTGATACTAAGTTACTTGTGTTCAAACTGTCTCCCACTATTGGAACAATCATTGGTTTAGAGTGGAAGAGCTAGGCAAACCCCCCACTAGGATTTAAATGGTGTACCCTAGTATCTTTTGAAAAACCATGTTTGGCATGAGTGTTCTTTATTATCACTATGGATAAGTATCCTCAATCCAAATCCAAAGAAATAATAAGAAACAAGAAACAAAAAAACATCAAAATACAACAAACAGTTAAACCACACTTAAATTTATAATCAAGATAAACATTTGCTTGATATTTTCTGGTTATATTTAAGTGCAACAAAAAAGATAAATTCCCAAAAATAATGGTCAAAACAAGAAGTAAACATCCTTGGTCTGACACTAAGGGAGAATATGAAACAACACATACCCTTAGGTGAAGTCATTGTAACATTGAAAGACCTACTCAGAAGACCGTGAGACATAGTTGCACGAGTCTAAGGTGTGATAACTCAACCCTTGGGGATCTCCTCGAGAGACCCCAAATAGGGAACCACATTAGGTAACTACATCACATAAACACAAAGCAGCCTCATGACCATCATAATCAAGGAGACATGAGGAAACCTCAAGGGCTTCCTCTAAACACATAGAAACTTCTCAGAGATGTGAGGAAGCTTCAAAATATTCCTCCTCACATGGATATAAGGAGGGTTATAGAACTTGTTCTTCACACAGAGATGATGATTTTTCCCCATATCCATCCACATGGAGGGTAGAGAGGGCCACAAAAACCTCATCACCAAAAAGACACAAAAGAGTTGCAACATCCCAACATTCACATGAGACAATTAGAACAGATCATCCCACTAAGAGGTAGTAAACTAGAGATACATCTAGTAATAGACATCAAGTATAAGATATCCTTCACACAAGAGTAATTATTCTAGTAGAATTTGACCTCATTGGAGTAAATGTCACCCCACGGGATTAGCCATGGAAGACAAGACAGTTAGATGAGGTGGATCAGATTTATTCGAGACTACATCCCAAAACTGTAGCCATAGAGAATTCTACATTTGAAAGTTCACAAATTGTAACTTATAAGCCCACTTCTAAAATTGGGAGTGCCTCAGGATGACCTTGTAGTAAAAATACATAGTTTGATCATAGATACACTCAAAAATACATAGAACAAGTCACATTAGCTAGCAAGAGCAAAGAAATATATGAAACCTCTTCGAGAAATATACAAATCAAAACCACTAGAATAGGATCAGATAAGCATGAGTCTTCTATGACTGTTAAATTTAACCATGTGTGATGGTTATAAAATGCCTTGCACAAAGATTAAGAGGTTTTAGAAGCTCTCAAACATGATAAACAAAGATAACGGTTGTTGCACCAACATGAACAAAGGTTAAGATATCAAGCTAAGCATCTAGCTCGTATCAACCAATAAGCAAATAGAAATTATCATCAAAGATATCAATGCGCTTACTCATCAAGAGAGGAGAACACTATAAAAGAAGAAAACCCGCAATAGAATCACCCTCCAAATCATGAGAAAAATCTAGCTAGTGGAGAAAGGGTAGACCTAATAGAGCAGGATCAAACACATCCTGAATACCCTCATAGGAGAGAAGAAAATAGAGCAAATCAAATAGATAGAGGGTTACCTCCACCACCACCACGGGGGGGTCTGCAAGAGGAGGAACTCCTTGCCTCAAAGGTATTCCAAGAAATTACTAAAAATATGAAGTCCTTTGAAAAGAAATAGACGACTGGTAGCAAACCAACCTTGAGCAAAATACACAATCGACCGTTATGTCTATCTATTCCTAGCCCCACATACCATAAGCATTTTGATATGCCTAGGCTAGAAAATTTTAAGGGTGAAGAGGATGCACAAGATCATGTTACCGATTTCATCAATGCATGCTTTCATATTAAAGACTATGATGCTCTTCTGCTTAGGACATTCATTATGACATTTTAGGGTGCCACCACTCAATGGTTCAACCAGCTGCCCAAGCATAGCATATCCAATTTTGAACAACTAATGAATGCTTTCCTAAAATATTTCTCTTTTGGTGCTAATAGGAAAGTGAATATTTTAGATTTGGATAATTTGAGACATTATGATGATGAGACAGTAATGGATTATGGGAATAGATGGAGAAGAGTCATGGAAAAAAAATTGTTCTCATGGAAAAATTATCGTTCTCCATCCCCATAGAAGAGATCGTACATATGTTCACCAAGAGTTGTTCCAAACATATTTACCTATTGCTACAAATTCAACAATACCCCTCATTTGAAGAAGCCTTGGCACATGCCAAACTCATCGAAGGCATAAAAGTAGATGAGGGAACCATCAAACTCCAAACCAAGAAGGAGTGGAACAAAAATGAAAAAAATGGTAAATACAAGCAGAAGCAGGAAAACCTTGCTCCAATTAATCAAGTGGTATTGGTTGCGCCTAAGGATGGGGTTGCATACCAATACCATAATTATCAAACATAGCCTCCACAAGCCAACTAAGATCAAAAGAACAATCAAGGATGAAACAAAGAATGCAAACCCCCTTGCTATTTCACACCATTGACAGAATCAATGCAATCAATATTCAATCAATTGAGTGAGGTAGGAAATATTAGGTTCCCTAATATATCTCTTATATATCCCAAACATCCTAAGCCAAAAGGATATAGGAAAGATCAATTTTACCCTTATCATAGGATACCGGGGTATAATATTGAGTTTTACATTGGTTTCAAGCACCAAGTGCAAAACATGATTGATGCGGGAGAACTTAAAGTGGACAACCCACTGGTCCCTGACAACAGAGATATGGGCATCTACAAAAACCTACTACCAAATCATGAGGTCCCTATAAGGCAAGGTGTGATGAGTTTCGTTGTTCATTCATCATTTAATCATTATATGTGTTAATCCAGGGCGATGTCCAAAGGCTGTATACGATAGGAGGTGTTATAGTTGCAGGTTCAGTTTATCTAAGAACAGGTTTTATTGGTGGATCAGTTAGCATTTGGGGGTTTTGTTGTGACCTTTAACTCCTAAGAATTGAAATTAACTCCTATTTACTTTTGTAGAAACAGAATTGCAGGAAATGAAATGATAGAATCTAAAAATTGCAAAAAATGAAATGTTTCTAAATTGAAATGATAGAAAAGTAAAGTGCATAATTAAAAACACACACACTCTTGCATGAAATTAAATCAACTAGATAATATCAAAATAGAATTTCAACTACTGTAATACTGAATCAACAAAAACTGCCAAATTGCAAAATGACAAGATATCTGGAAATTGTTGTGTAATGCAAAATTGAATCAATATTTACTGTAAAACTACAAAATGACAAAATATATAGAAATTGTTGTAAATTCAAAAAATGCTATCCACTGCTGAAAACTACTTAAAGAAATGCAAACTGGCAGAATTCTGCTAACCTGCTGTAGCAAGAATTTAGCAAGAAATTCTACCAGAAAATGCCTTCCTCTGGCCTACAAGTGGGCCCTTGCTTCCAGAACCATAAGAAGGTGATGAGTTATGCTAAGAATATCTAGCTATTACTCATAAACCTCAACATGCCAATTGAAAACTGAAGATTGCACCTTTTTATTCAATCTAAAAATGCATTATAGTAATGCAGGAAAAACCTGCAAATTACTGTTTTGCTACAGGAAAACTTTACTCTATGTTAATTTTGATACTCTATTTCCTATATATCTATATGTATATCTATATCTGTATATTTTCTCAACCATATGGAAGATTTATTATTTATAAGATAACACTGATATGCTTGGTTACTGCTTTGTAGGGATTTACAACTAATTACATAACTATTTCCTAGACTGCAGGAATTACTTTGTCAAAACTTTATCCATTCATTATTTTTGGGCTACATCTGTTGAGGAAATCATGTTAATATGAGTTGGTAAAACCTCCTGGTCAATTTCCAATACTTTCCTCCATTGGTTTATCACTTTTTGACCACCTTTAGTTGTTCCTGCACTATTCCCTATTCCTGCGCTGCTTATTCCTGCAATGCTCCGGAACAACAAGCAGGTGACCATTTGTTGTTGATTTGTGGTCCAAACATGTAGTAAGTAATGTTTTTACTTCTCCACCCTCGTGCACACCATTCTACATCGATGGCATGTGCTAGAGTGACTAATTCCAAGCCATGTTGTATATGTACAGCTGGCTAGAACTATCACAGTTACAGCCTGTTTTCCTGCACAGTCAGCTACAGTGATGAATTCTTGGAACACTTTCCATTTGAATTAGTTTAACCAAAGGAACACCATATTACCAAGAAATAGATATTAAAACAAGTTCTGAATTGCTATAACACTACTGATTAATTAACTGAAAAATAGGTGAAATAGCAATAAAAATAGTAAAACAGAGTATATGCACTTTGTCATTCCATAATTTGCAAACATCATTATATAATGCATTTTTCCATAATTAACATAAAAATCATAGTAAAAATGGTAAGTCAAATAGTCAAAAATGTATCAAAAAGTATTCATGGATGAGGCAATTCCTGGCCTCATCATTCCCCCCTAGCTTATGGTAATGCATGTCCTCATGCATTTTGTACAGCGATAGCAGCACACAGATCCAGGTCTAGACATCTTTCATGAAATTTGAGTAATGCGCCACCAATTTTATAGAATCCACTGACTACCTTGATAGACTAAAACCATTGTTGGAAGTGCTCATCAAGCTGTGGGTCAGTATCAAAGAAGTAGGGGATAGGAGTAATAATTATGGGCATCCTATATCTCAGACCTATCCAAAGCTCCTTGATTTTTGATATAATTAGGACAATGCCTTATGCCCTTCTCCTTGACCATAGCAAATTGGTGGGAGAAATTGGCTCTCTTTTTTGGAGAGAGATAGATAACTCACCCCATCTGTTTTTACAAGCTGCTACAACATCATCAAAGAAATCTGCACAAAAATTTTGAAACTGGATTATACATTTTTGAAGGTTCCTTAAATAGAGTTGTTTCATTCTGATATCCCTCATGAAATTATAATGAGCATTTGTACAATCTCTGTGATTTATGGGAGCAGGTCTCTTAAGCAAAATAGCCTATGATTCCAATTCCTTGGTGAACTTCTTTTTTGTGTCCCAGTAAATTTGATTTTGCAGAGTGGACATGAAAGCTCTAAGTTGTAAATCACTTGTATAAATGTGAGGCAGAAACATACTTTCTGTGGGCCAAAAGAAATTATGAAAAAATAACTCACATAAAAGGTTTTGTTGCTCTGCTGGACTCTGCATAAATGCCTCTATGAATTCTTCAAGAGTGTTCAACTAATGAGGCAGCTCAGAAGCAAGTCTCATGATTTGCCAATGAAGGTATCTCTCCTTGAGTAGGAGGCTATAAAACCGAGGTGGTCTTCTGCACTGTATTGCATATTCTGCAATATGACATACATCCTACACCTGTGTTTTTAACCTATTCACTTATGTTTCCTTCTCTGCTACTTTGGATGCTTCAGAGGTTAAAGTGGCAATCTTGCCTTCTAACTAGTGACACTGAGTCATCCAATATGCCAGGTCTTCATTGTACTTAGTTAAAGGCACTGTGTCTAGGGGTCTTACAATAGGTTGCATTTGTGCCACTATATTCACTTGTACACCAACTTCCACAGTTGGTATTACAATAGACAAATATGTTTGTGTTCCTTGTTCTATTGTAATAGCAATGAGAGGAGAGGGGGTGGATACCTGATCTTGTGCTACAACTTCTTGTTGCTCTTCAGAAGGTGTTCGTGTTTCTTGCTAAAGTGCAGTATCATTTGTCAGCAAAATTCTTGATGGACTCTCATCATCAGATATTGCCATTCTTGCTTCTTCTCTGTTAGGTAATCTCTATGCAGGTGCTATGTTGGCCTCAGAATGTTCAGCTAAATCTAAGAGAATCTGGGCCCATTTATCCTGTGATGCTTCTGGTACCTTTGTAGACTGATATTCTAGATAAGACAACTGGTTCTGCAGCTCTTGAATTTTTTACTAAAGTAGATCAATTGTTGATCCTTTTGTTTTATGGTCTCTTCAACTTGCTCAATCCATTGGGTTTGAGTTTTAACAACACTCTTTGTAGCATGCAATTGAGTGTGGATATCAATTTCCTCTTCAGAATCAGACTCAGAATACTGTTCAGAATCAGCATGCATTAAAATATTCATATTATCCCCAACTGGTTCAGAATTAAATTTTAGCGGCTCCTCAGAATCAAAGTCAGAATAATCAACTAATGGACATACAGGGCTTATTGAAGTTTCATCCATAGTTGTATCTAGCTCCATGGTCTGTATACCTATGTCTGTCATTTCTATTTCAATATTTGTTTCTTGTGCATCCTCTATTCTAGTTTCTCCTTCACTTGAGTCTGTGATATCTATTAGGTCTTCTAGCAGGGTTTTAGTTTTCTAAAGTCTAGCAGACCTTCTTAACCCTGTAGACCCTGGATACTTCTTAGCAAGTGCAGGTTTTGGACATTCTGAAGCAACTACGGATGTTGCTATTGTTTGAGTAGATTTCAAAGCATGTTCACTTGCACTTCCCATTTCTCCGCTGGACTATACTGTATCTGCAATGTTACCCTTTTTCTTTTTGACTGAGAACCAGATGTGAACGCTTGCTATTTCTGAGTTTGTGAAGATGGGGGACCATATAAATAGGTGGAAATTCTAATTTCATAGGGTTCTGGACTAGGGTTTCTTGCAGAGTCTTCCTCTGCTTCCTCTTCCTCTAATGCAGGATTAGAGTCATTTTTTTTTTGCCCAAGGGGCAAAGAAGCGGTCAAAATTTCTAGGGTTGCCCCTAAAGTGATACTGACAAATCAGTTTGATGAGCCCATGGTGCTTAGGGTTTCCTTTCCTCACTTGATATTTGCTGGCCATAGCCTTTAACTCCTGAAAAAGGTATAAGGGCACATTAACCCTACATTCTGGTTTAACTACTCCATGGCGTAGATGGTTGAGGATACGAAGGTGTGGGCTAGATACAACAAGAAATTGGCCATCACAAGTGATGTACCTCATCATCCACATTGCAAATTCCTTCCAAGGGACTGGCAAACTAAGCATTTTGACCCCCTTACAAACATTTCTATGCATTAAAAACTCAATTTCGCCATCCCCTTCTTCCGTAAACTAATTAACTAGGTTATTTAAAATATTTCACCCAGTTTTTATAATCTACAAGCCTTGAAGAGGTAATTCAATGACTTGGCTGAGTATTTCAGGATTTTCCTGGATAGTCATCCTGTTAATGTGCACTCGATTGTTGCGGAAGGTGCGTGCGAATTTTGCTGCCAAGCCTTCGGAATAACCATCAAATTTTTGTAGGAACGGTAGAAAACCTCCATCAACGAATATTTACAGGGATGCAGGGTCACTTTCCAGGTAACTAATGTTTTTATGTTCGGCTCTGATTTTCTTTCCCCCCATGGCATAATTTATTGCCTTTTGTTCTGTAGTTTTTGTAAACTGGTGGAAAGTATGAGTGTGCATCTGGTTTAGGGTTTCAATCGTTGTAGCAGGAATAATAGCAGTGCAAGAACTGCTTTGAAACTTGCAGCATAATTATGTGGCAGCGCATGTGAAGTTACCACCCGTAATTTTGCTCATTTTCATTATGGATGCCAGCTGTCACATGCAACCGTGAGTCGATGACCTATCTTTTTCTTTTTAAACCAATTAACTCACCACAGGCCACGTGTCATAAATAGTTTTTACACATAATTTCATTCATGTGCTTAGTGATTTCTTCCTGCGCTTAATCAATCATTCCTGCACTCTGGGATATAAATAGTTTATTCCTGCATCTGTTAAATCATTCCTGCACTCTGGGATATAAACAATTTATTCCTGCACTTTATGGATTATTCCTGCGCTTTGGAATATAACAGGTTATTCCTACGCTTTCCTTATTCCAGCGCACTTCTATTTTTTTTTCATTCTCAGAGTAGAATTAAGCAGAGGCATATGGACAAGGAATTTTTATGTTTGATTCCCTCTTTTTACATGCTTTTATATTAATCAAGGATATATACACTATATACTAATGATTTACATTATTCAGAGAATGAAAAAGACACATACCTATTATAACCATTTTATCTACATTTTGAGGTGATCCTGCTGAGATTTCCAGCTAATCAATCTTTGAACTTAGGTAGGTGCAATCTGAAAATAGACGAAACCACGGTCATGATACATTATCGAACAATGATAGTGAAACCAACTAGGTAAACATGTCGAAAAACCTGTTTTCATGTAAACCCAACTCAGGAGTGCCTCAAAGAGGTTTTCACTTCCTGAATTATTATTTGTTCTTTTTTTTTTTTTTTGAAAACTAAATTCTTGTGTCAATCTGTTGAATTCAGTATGGAAGAAGTGTTTTCTTCCCAAATGTGTACATTCAAACTTTCCACTTGTTTGAGAAATTCTGCCTTGTTGTATGGTTTGTGGTACAAACGAAGACGATGTCCATTCACCACCAACTTGCATTGTGAGTGATCAATAGGTGTAAGATGAACAACTCCATTTTCAAACACTTTCTCAATTTGGTAAGGTCCAAGCCATCTGGTCTGTAAATTTCTAGGGAAATCTTTGTATTGTGAATCAAACAACAAGGCCCAGTCACCTTGCTGAAATTTCTGCTGCTTTATGTGACTATCATGCCACATCTTCCACTATGCTTGGATTATCTTTGTCTGATGTAGTGCATCCATGCGCAGTTCATCTAATGCATCAAGTTGTAGAATACGCTCTTCTTGTGCCTGTGATAGATCAATACCTACTTCCAAAGTAGTTCGAAGAGTTAGTAATTCAAACTCAATAGGCAAAAGCGGTTTCTTTCCATAGACCAATTCATAGGGCGTAAATCCAGTGGTAGATTTCCAAGTGGTATTATAAGCCCAAATAGCTTTTGGTAATTTGTCTAGCCAATTTCTTTTATGGACTGCTATGGTTTTTGTCAGAATTCGTTCTAATTCCCTATTCGTCACTTCAACTTGGCCATTGGCTTGTGGATGATAAGGTGAGGATTTTCTATGTTTGACTTGATAGAGGTGAGTGAAGGTTTCAATAACCTTGGAAGTAAATTGGGGTCCGTGATCTGTGGTGATAGATTGTGGGGCTCCAAAATGTAGAAAAATATGTGAATACAAAAAATCAGCAACTTTTTCTTCTCTAGCATGCTTAAAGACACGAGCTTCTACCCATTTGGTAACATAATTAGTACATACCAAGATATGTAATTTGCCTTGGGAAGGAGGATTAATGGGTCCTATGAAATCTAAACCCCATATTTCAAATGGTTTTGTTCCTATTTGAGGTTGTAATGGCATTTCATTAGTAAAAGTAGGTTTTCCCATTCTTTGGTAGGCATCACAATGTCTAACGTACCTCTTTACATATTTATGCAAAGATGGCCAATAATATCTGGTTCCCAAGATTTTATGAATAGTGCTTTTAATTGAATAATGCCCTCCTGATGATTCATCATGGCATGCCCATAGGATATCATATACTTCATCCTGGCAGATACAACTACATAAAACATGATCAGGACTACACTTAAACAGTAAGCCCTCTACCCATTGGAAAGAAGCACTTTGCTTGATTAACTATTTCTTTTGTTTGGGGGTAAAGTGAAGAGGAATCTTCCCTGTAGCTAAGTAATTATCTATGTCTGCAAACCATGGAGATTGTACCGAGATAGCAAACAACTTTTCATCTAGAAAAGTATCCTACACAACTTCCCCTGTATCTGCATTTGGTATTCTTGACAAGAAATCTGCAACTACATTAGATTTCCCAGGCTTGTTTACTATGGTAACATCAAATTCCTGCAACGGAATCAACCAACGAATAATTCTTGCACTAACCAATGGTTTATTCATCAAATATTTGATTTTAGTATGATCTGTATGGATGAATACTTGGTACCCAGTGATATAGTGTCAAAATTTGTTAATAGCATAGATTACAGCCAAGAATTCTTTTTCAGTGGTAGTGTAGTTTTTCTCAGCTCCTGTCAAGTTTTTACTGATATAATAAATAGCATAATGTTCCCCATTTTCAATCTGTCCTAACATAGCTCCAATAGTAGTATTGGAAGTATCTATTTGAATATGAAAAGGTAACTCCCAATTAGGACCTCTTAATACAGGTGGAGTAGTTAATTTTTCCTTTAAGTTTTCAAAAGAAGTTTGACATTCAGGAGACCAAACAAATTCAGAATCCTTTATGAGTAGAGCAAACATAGGATTTTCTATAGTACTGAAGTTAATAATGAATATGCAATAAAAACCAATGTGCCCTAAGAAACTGCGTACATAAATTTGATTTTGTGGAGGAGGGAGGTTTTTGATGACTTCAACCTTCTTAGGATCAACTTTGATTCCAAAAGAAGAGATATGATGTCCAAGGACAATTCCTTCCTCCATCATTAAGAAGCATTTCTCAAGATTCAAAGAGAGGTGGTATGTTTCACAATGAATCAGCACTTTTTCAAGCTATTCTAATGCATATTCAAAACTATTTCCAAACACCATGAAATCATCCATATAAATTTCAACACTTTCATTGGTTAAATAAAAAAAAATTGCTAAAATAGCTCTCTAAAATGTTGCTGGAGCATTACATAAATCAAGGGTAAAACCCTGTAAGCAAAGGTTCCCCAAGGACATGTAAAGGTAGTTTTTTCTTGATCTTTTGGCGCAACTTGTATCTGGTTATACCCGCTGAAATCATCAAGAAAACAAAAAAAATTCTTTCCAAAAAGGGTATCCAATACTTGGTCTATGAATGGTAATGGGAAATGATCCTTATGTGTGGCCTTATTTAACTCCCTATAGTCCATACATACTCTCATTTTACCATTTTTCTTTGGAACAATGACCAGTGGTGAAACCCACTTACTGTCTAAAATTGGATAAATGAATCCAACATCTAAGAGTTTTTCAATTTTCTCTTTCACAATTTCCTTTAGAGCAGGATTCAAGTGTCTCTGAGGTTGCCTTACTGGTTTTATGTTTTCTGTGTATATCCTATGTGTACATACCTCGGTATGAATTCCAGTCATGTCTTTATAATTCCATGCAAAAGCCTGAACATGTCTTTGTAAGACAACAAATAATTTGGCTTCCTGGTCCTTAGTTAGCCAGCTATTAATGTTCAAAAATTTACCTGGCTAGATTTCAATTTGTTTGATCCTTGGATAGATAGAACTAGCTGCTTCATAGTTACTGATTAATGCATTTAATGGAAAATTATGTGGCTGTAGAGTATGAAATACTCTAGAATCTATATAAAAAATGATACCTGGTGGATTCAGAGGACATTTGAAGGTGTTAAGGAGAGGATGATGCCATCCATGTGGTAGAATGAATGATCTTTCCTGATTAGGCATAGATGACAGAAGTTCTAAATTTTGTTCCTCCTCTTGCCACAATAACCTATGAACAAGATTTTGATCATCAGTTAGTCCTTTTGATTGTAATGTTTCAAGTAGGATAGTTTCATTCTCGAATATTTCTCTCTTCGATGTAGTGATTTCCTCAATATGTTCTTTTACTACAACTATAGCCAAAGTGGCAATGGTTTCTTGTTCTTCATCAGATTCATGATAGCAAATTTTTCCAAAAAATTTAGTTGAAGGCTGAGTAGGTGGATACAAATAAATTTTCTTTAGGTCAACACCATTATAAATGGTCATTTCCCCTGACCTGCAGTCTATAAAAGCAGCTGCAGTAGCCAACCAAGGTCGTCCTAGAATGATAGGGTAGCCATTGACTGATTTTCTAGGTTGCAACACTAAGAAGTTTACAGGATATTCCCAAGAATAGACTTCAATGGCTACATCTTCTAGGATCCCTTTAGGTTTAGCAACTAACCTATATGCCATTTCCAAACCTGTGGTAGTAGGACTGAGATTCTTGAGCTACAATTTTTGCATTGTGTCATTAGTCATAACATTAATTGCAGCTCCAAGATCAATTAGCACATTAGGAATTTGCATTAATCTAATAGTAATTGTAACTATTGGACTACCGGGGTCACTATATTTGGGAGGAACTAGTTTCTCAAACAATAAATTAGCTAATTTTCCTTCTACCTGAACGGTTTTAGGAAAGGCCTTATTTTTACTAGGTTTCTTGATACATAACTCCTAAATAGTTTTTTTGAGTGAAGGCACATCCCTTATTGCCTGCAACAAAGGGAGATAAATTGACATCTTTTTAAGTTCTATTACTAATTCTAATTCAGGGGCAATATCAATATGATCAAACCTTTCAGGGTATGGTAATGCTACTAGAGAAGATTCCTGCATTTTTTTTGTTACTTCCTCTATTTTTTTTTGTTGCACTGTCTCATAATTTGGAGGTTCTTGTTTCTCACTTATTTCTTCAATGGTGGGTGGAACAGGTTTAGGTAAAATCTTCCCTGAACGCAACTAGATGTTACTACAGTCAAGTACATGAACTACAATAGAATCTTCAGACTCATCCTCATAAATAAGGGTTATTTGTCTAGTATTATTTTGGTTAGTCATAGGCTGAGCTGGGAATGGAGGTTGTTTCACTGGTTGCATTTGTTGATGTTGTGTTCTTCCCTAAAAATTTGGATTAGGAGTCAGCAAGCAAGTTTTGAGCTTGCCCTTGATACCTTTGATGTCCTTGATATGGTGGATATTTTTGTCCCCATATTTGTCCTTGATGTGTCCACTGTGGATGAGTTGCATTCCAAGGTGGGTTCATCCATCCAGGATGTGACCAATCTAGAGGAGTTGTCCAAGGTTGGTTCCAAGGTTGTGCAGGGACTTTTGCATGTCCCCATGGCATGTTCATATTCCAAGGAGATTGTCCTCAATTTGGAAATCAAGGAGCATTGGGATATTGTGTGTAGCCACCATCGGATCTCTACCCAATAGCATTAATTTCTTCTATTTTGGTGCCTAAGACAAATTTTAGATGAGGCAACAAAGGACATCTATCTGTTGAATGTTCCTTGGAACAAATTCCACAAATAGAAGTTTTTTTTAAAGGGCAGTCTTGCAAGGCATGCTTATTCCTGCATCTTAGGCAATAAATTACCAAAGGTGGTGTAGAATTGGATTTTATGTTTCTCTCACCTAATGCAGAATTAAGTTGAACAAGGATATCATTTTTTAAATTAGCCATTTCCTCCATCAACTCCTTTATGTCATTATTGTCAGCATTCCTTTTCTTTCTTTGATGGTGAGTACGAGAATAGTTTCTACATAATTCCACAATATCTTCAAGATCAAGTTGATCTATGTCTCATTTTCCCATTAAATCTAACTCTTCCCTAGATTCATCTTGCAATCCTCTTAAGAAAATAGGCTTTAAGAAATTAGGTTCTACAGGACCACATCTCTTTTGGACAAAGGCAAAGCGATCAAGATAATCCTCTAAACTTTCATCTTCTTCTTGCTTGATTTGAAACAACTCATCTTTTCTATTTTGTACTTGACAGTAATCCTGATATTTATGTAAAAATGCAGTCTCCATGTCATCCCAAGTACAGATTGAATTAGGTTCAAGATTACTCATAAACCATCGAAGAGCAGCATCCTTAAGCATAGAATAAAATAGTTTCAATTTTTGATTATCATTTATGTAGTCATAAGTCTGACATAACACTTTGAATTCAGACAAAAATTGATCAAGATATTCTAAAACAGTTCCCTTAAAAATTGGCAATATGGATGGAGAAATAGTTTTCATGGGAGCATCTAGAGCTAGATCCAACCGTATGGGGTATTCAAAAATCTTAGGAGGATCATCAGCATACCCACCTAGTGGTGGTAGTGGTGCTGCCATAGTTGCTTTCTTTCTTGATTTTGATGTGGATGGTTCAGTATTAAGGGAATGTTTAGTAGATAGTGTTGCCAAAAGTTATTGTTCTAATCTGTCCAAAGCTTCAGTTGGTGAAGAAGGTATTTCTTGCTCTGGCAATTCTTCGTCTGATCGTGAAGAACTCCTTGGTGGTTCATAACTAGTTCTGATAAACCTCCCTCTTTCATCTCTTGGCCTATGCATTCATGCCTATTCAATAAATAAACTGAAATACAATGTTTCAAAAATTGTAACACAATTCTTGACCTGTGTCACTTTTCCTAACAACACCATTTGTTCCCCGAAAACGGTGCCAAAAATTATGAGTGTCGTTGTTCATTCATCATTTAATCATTATATGTGTCAATCTAGGGCGGTGTCCAAAGTTTGTATACAATAGGAGGTGTTACAGTTGCAGGTTTAGTTTATCTAAGAACAGGTTTTATTGGTGGATTAGTTATCATTTGGGGGTTTTGTTGTGACCTTTAACTCCTAAGAATTGAAATTAACTCCTATTTACTTTTGCAAAAATAGAATTGCAAGAAATGAAATGACAGAATCTAAAAATTACAGAAAATGAAATGTTGCTAAATTGAAATGATAGAAAAGTAAAGTGCAAAATTAAAAACACACACACTCTTGCATGAAAGTAAATCAACTAGATAATATCAAAATAGAATTTCAACTACTGCAATACTGAATCAACAAAAACTGCCAAATTATAAAATGACAAGATATCTTGAAATTGCTGTGTAATGCAAAATTGAATCAATAATGACTATAAAACTGTAAAATGACAAAATATCTAGAAATTGCTGTAAATTCAAAAAATGCTATCCACTGCTGAAAACTGTATTGAAAACTACTTAAATAAATGCAAACTGATAGAATTCTGCTAACCTACTATAGCAAGAAATTAGCAAGAAATTCTGTCAAAAACTGCCTTCCTCTGGCCTGCAAGTGGGCCCTTGCTTCCAGAACTAGAAGAAGGTGAGGAGTTATGCTAAGAAGATCTAGCTGTTACTCATAAACCTCAACATGCCAATTGAAAATTGAAGATTGCACCTTTTTATTCAATCTGAAAATGCATTACAGTAATGCAGGAAAAACCTGTAAATTACTATTCTGCTATAGGAAAACTTTACTCTATGCTAATTTTAGTACTTTATTGCCTATATATCTATATGTATATCTATATTTTTATATCTGCTCGACCATCTGGGAGCTTTATTATTTATAATATAACACTGATATGCTTGGTTACTGCTTTGCAAGGATTTACAACTAATTACATAATTGTTTCCTAGACTGTAGGAATTACTTTGTCAAAAATTTATCCATTCATTATTGATGGGCTACATCTGTTGAGGAAATCATGTTAAATTGAGTTGGGAAAACCTCCTAGTAAATTTTCAATACTTTCCTCCATCGGTTTATCGCTTTTTGACCACCTTCAGTTGTTCTTGAGCTATTCCCTATTCTTGCGCCACTTATTCCTGCACTACTTCAGAATAATAGGCAGGTGACCATTTGTTGTTGATTTGTGGTCCAAACATTTAGGAAGTAATGTTTTGACTTCTCCACCCTCATGCACACCCTTTTGCATCGGTGGCATGTGTTGGAGTGACTAATTCCAAGCCCTGTTGTATATGTACAGCTGGCTGGAACTGTCATAGTTATAGCCTGTTTTCCTACACAGTCGGCTATAGTGATGAATTCTTGGCACCCTTTCCATTTGAATTAGTTTAACCAAAGGAACACCATATTACCAAGCAATAGATATTCAAACAAGTTATGAATTGCTAACACTATTGATTAATTAACTAAAAAATAGGTGAAATTACAGTAAAAATAGTAAAACAGAGTATATGCACTTTGTCATTCCAGAATTTGCAAACATCATTATATAATGCATTTTTCCATAATTAACATAAAAATCATATTAAAAAGGGTAAGTCAAATAGTCAAAAATGTATCAAAAAGTATTCATGGATGAGGCAATTCCTGGCCTCATCAAGGTGCACAAGTCAATCAAGTCCAAATTGATATGCCTACCCACGAGTGCATTGGGATGGTTGAAATTGTCAATATAGCAACCAGGAGTAGATGGTATGGTCAACTGTAACCTCCTGTAGCTCCCATTAACATCCCCACTGCACCTAGGCATATGCAGGGACAAAAAAACCTTCCAGGTCCACCAACCCGACCTGTGGTAACTACTCAGAGTAGACTTGAGCAAAAATTACAAACAAATCTGGCTAAGCTATCAATCTATGAGCTCATACAACAATCCCCAAAGCACAGGGAGACCTTGATAGAGATTTTAAGGTCTATTGAGTTCCAACCAAAAGATCCAAATGCATTCACCTATTTTTTGGGACAAGTACAAGAATGCCAAGAACCTATAATTTGATTCTATAATTATGATATTAAGACAGTATCTACTGCCTTACCAAAACCTTAACTGCACATTGTGGTGTTAGTCAATGATTTACCTTTTAAGTGGGTTTTATCGATATAGGTTCGTCAATCAACATCATCACAACAACAACAATAGAACACCTTAAGATCCCCAAGTCCAATATCATTCTTGGAGCCTATACATTAAGGGCTTTTAACAATGCTTTATGCAATACTATGGGAACTATAGTCCTACCTATCAATGTGAGGTGTAAGACCATCCCTGTGATGTGTCATGTATTTGAAGAGGCCATGCAATACAATATCCTCCTAGGGATACCTTGGATAAGGGACATGAAATGTGTTCCTTTGATCTTACACCAATGTGTCACATATGTGCATGATAACAAAGTCTACATGGTGTTAACTGATGAAGAGCCATTCAAGTATGTTCATCAGGTGGATTGTCTAAGAGAATTTGTGATTTATTCTACCCAATTGTCTGTAGGACCTTCATATCTATATATGCAACTGAATGATAAATACAAATAGGTACAGAAAGGCCCATCTACATCAACAATTCATCTTGCGTACAAATTAACTAATGCTTCTAATAAACCATCAATGTCTAAACCAAAATACAATCAAAAGTTGAAGGTGCTTATGGTTGATGAAAGAAATCATAAGGAAGCATTAATCATAGACATTAAGAAAAGTCCAACTCACATGGAGTAGGAAGATCTCCAAGATCAAGCTAAGGAGATACTAGAGCCCGCTTCGCCAATGTCATTTGTAGGATCATCCACATCACATGTGACAATACACTTGGAAAGTATGGGGATAGGAGAGTATATTATGAAGAATATAAAATTCATGCCCATCATAGAGTTTACACAGAACATGGGATGACCAAAAGACCTAAGACCACCAATGGGAATAGTGGTTTCACTTGGAAACCCTCCCAACCAAAAAAATTTCATCTACGCTAGCCTGGACCGCGCCCATAAATCTAGAGATATAGAAGAAGATAATTATGATATATTAACTATAAATGTTCACTATCTATCTAATCATAAGTTTTCTCTAACCTATTTTGAGTTTTGCCATTGGTATGGTTATGATCATGGTATATATGAGCAGGGGCATACGTGGCCATTCAAGCCATAATACCAAATTCCATATGATAGGTTTGGGTTAGGCTATCAAATCAGAGGTCGAGATGACTCTATAGTAGTAGACTTAGACATATTAAGCCTGGGTTTAGGAGAAGACATCGATTTTATTCCCTATCACCCACCAATTGCAAGCTATCCAAGCAACAAATAAGTGGTTGTTGTAAGCATACCACCTTTCGAGACTTATCATCCAAGCTTCGCAAGTGAGACCATCCCAATAGGTTGCAACTTGTGGGATGAGAAACATGAAGGAAATAGATACGAGACAAATGATGATGAAGCATAGATAATCTTAGCCTATCATGGGCCTTGCTATTTACAAAGCCTTTTTTGGTCCAACCACAACGAGAGTGGGTACATATTGTATTAAAGTGACTATGAGTCAGAGGACTCAATAGAGAGAACCTACCTCAGAACAAGGCAATGGTCCCATGAATTGGGACAACATACTAATGCAAATGGCATATTCATAAGTGATGAATAATATAACAATGAGATGGATATGGCCTACTTAGGGCCAAGAGATGTACCCCTTACCTTGGGGCCACATACCAATGCTAATGTTTTTTGTTATGATGATTTTGATGACAATACTGAGATGGCTTATCTTGGACCTCACCACTTGTGACAGGTTGACATGTTGGTAGAAATAGAAGTGGTACTTCGTGCCATAGACCCTAGATTGTAGTTTTTGGGGAGACCTATTGACTTGAATGTCATTCATCACATGGTCAATCTCCCTCTGCCTACGTTCAGTGAACTCTTAGAGCCCAATGATCCTATTATTTTACTAGCTCATGGGTCAGATCCAGATATTTCTTTTCCTCCAGAGTGTGATTATGAGTATAGAAAGGAAACCTTTGAGACAAGATTTAACCCATGCGGTTTTGGAGATTTCATTCCATCCATTAACACAATCTCCATTGATTTGACCACTCCACTTCATAACTTGGCATATCCCACTACACATTTGTGTCTCAATATGAAGGCTATTGATTGGAATCACACTAATTCACCCATAGAGCCTGAGGATCTTTTCTCTAATGAAGATACATTACAACCATTCTATTTTGCATCAGGCTATGCATATGATGTATTCCATGCTGGTCTAGATCCTAAGTCGGTAGGACCTATAAATCCCACTGATGACATTCACTTGATACCCATGCCTCACCAGTTGGAGGATGGGTCACATATGGTTATAGAATTGACTTTTGAGGTGGACATCAGTGATGATATTACTCAACCAAAGAAAGTCAAGTTTGGAGAAAGTTTGTCCCCAGAGGAACAAGCCATCATAATTCCTCTCCTTAAATAGAGGCCAAATATATTTGCTTGGGCTTACAAAAACATGCCAAGTATTGATCCAAATTTAGTTGTTCACAACCTTTCATTGGATCCCCTAAATAAGCCATCAAGAAAAAATTGAGGAAAATGCATCCAACCGTCACTTTGATGGTGAAAAATGAGTTACAAAAACTATTGGATGTGATTTTCATAGTTCCCATTGACTATCCTGAATGGGTCTCGAACATGGTGCCCATGGAAAAACTATATGGAAGAGTCCATATTTGCATATATTTTAGGGACTTGAATAGGGCAACTTGAAAGGATTTGTTCTCGTTTTCAAACATAGATGCTCTTGTTGATGCCACTGCAGGTCATGAGATGCTCTCCCTAATGGATGGGTTTTATGGATATAATCAAATTCAAATTAAACCTAAATACCATCATAAGACTACTTTCATTACTCCATGGGGGACTTTCTATTACAAAGTGATGCTATTCGGTCTAAAGAATTTTGGTGCCACATACCAATGGGCCATGACATACATATTTCATGACTACATGCACACAATATTGGAATACTACATGGATGACTTGTTGGCCAAATATTTAGTACAACAAGAGCACGCTGAGATACTTACAAAAGTCTTCGATCACCTCATATAGCACAACATCAGATTGAATCCTAAGAAGTGCATGTTTGGCATAACTTCTGGTAAGCTCTTAGGTTTCATTGTTTTCAAAAGAGGCATTGAAGTCGATCCTAAAAAAGTAGAAGCTATAATGGAAATAGCCATCCCTACCAACATTAGGGAGTTAATATGCCTACAAGGCAAGGTAGCATCCATCAAATGGTTCATTACACAATTATCAAACAAGTGTTGATCCATGAATTGGTTGCTACACAAGGATGTCCCATTTCATTGGGATGAAGAGTGCCAACAAGCCTTTGTAGAGATCAAAACATACCTAGAAACACTGCCAATGCTAGCTCCACCAAGTCTAGATGTGCAATTTTTGCTATACATATCGGTTACTAATTTTTCTTTGGGCACAATGTTAGCCCAAAATAATGTGCAAGACAAAGAGCAAGTCATATATTACATTAGTCGCACCTTGGTGAGTTATGAGCTAGGATATGCATATATAGAAAAGTTATGCTTAGTAGTGGTCTTTGCAACAAAAAAATTGTGACACTACATGTTGAGCCATACGACTTATGTTATATCAAAATAGAATCCTTTGTAGTATATTATGAACAAGATATATCACAATACATGTACTGCAAAGTGGATCATGCTATTGACAAAATTTTATCTAGAATTCATAAGCCAAAATTCCATCAAGGGACAAGTCATAGTGGATAAATTAGCAGAGGCACCTCTTCAATATGGCAAGCCTCTCACTATAGAATTTCTTGATGATGCAATATTTGCATTATCAGATCTGCCAAAACTCAAAGAGCCTAAAAAGGAAAGAGACATGGCATTGTTCTTCGATGGTTCAAAGTGTGAAAAAGGGGGTAGATTAGGTATGGTATTTATCACACTGTAGGGTGCTCCATTATCCTTATCATTCAAGATAGACTTCCCTTGCATGAACAATAACACAGAGTATGAAGCCTTAATATTGGGACTCCATATAGTTGTGGCAATGGGCATTAAAATATTAAATATCTTTGGTGACTTCTTGCTCATAGTAAATCAAGTCAAAGGATTGTTCTAATGCAGGTGCCCACTCCTTAAAGCTTACAAGGAGCTTATTGACACTTACCTAGCCTAACTAGAATGGTATGAAATTGAGGCAATCCCTCGTACATCAAATAGATTTGTAAACACCATGGCATCTTTAGGATCCTTAATCCCTTAGAATCTGTCTATTGATTTCACAACCATTCATGTGAAAGTGCTCACATTTTCAGCAATACAATGTGAGGTTATTTACAACCTAGATTCATTCAACATGATCCATACTGATCTAAATTAGGATTGGTCCTTCAAAGTTAGAGCTTTCTTGCAAATGGCCCCTTGGTAATATTTGATCTCTCAAGGTCCTATAGAGTGTGGAACAATCATTCATCACATGATTGTTTTCCAATCGATGTTCACAAATGTTGGATCACAAGAGGAATATGTTGTTTTATCCATATAAGTTGTGGCTTATTAGGATTGGCCATCCCAATTACAGGATTTCCTAAAGCTTGAAATAATACCGCAAGGCCTATAACATGCTAAAATATGAACATTTAAACAAAATGTGACTAGATACATTTTTCTAGGAGAGATCCTTTATAGACTAGGTTATGATGGAATGCTCCTTCATTGTATTGAGCCCCAGGAAAGCATCTTGAGAAATTTTGCAAGCTCATGATGGTACATGTGGCGGTCACTTAAGTGGCATAGCCATCATTAAACGCATATTGAGAATGGGTTACTATTGGTCCACTATGGAATAATAATGTTTTGAGTATGTTAGAAAATACGTCAAGTGTCAACATCATGTAAATCTCACCCACTTGCCATCAAAAGCCTTGCAACCCATCCAGGCAGCATGACCCTTCTCGTAGTGGGGATTAGATTTGATTGGGAATATCTCTCCCTCATCTTCAAGACAACACGTGTTCATCATAATGGCCACTGAGTATTTCACTAAATGGGTCGAAGCGATCCCCTTAACATTGACAATTGGACCAAGGATTATGGAGTCCACAATATCATAAGTCATTTTGGGGTCCCCTCGAAGATAATATCGGATAATGGACCATATTTAAAAAAAAAAATGTGCGTGATTTGATGAACAAATACCACATTCAACACAATTTTTCAACACCTTATTATCCATAAGAAAATGGGCAAGCAGAAGCCTTAAACAAAACAATAGTCTCCATATTGAGGAAAATAGTGAGAGATAATCATAGGGATTGGCATTTGCAGTTACATCTAGAATTATGGGCATATAGGACTAGTGTGCGTATACCCAGTAGGGCAACACCATTTTCTCTTATATATGGTACTGAGGCCATCATGCCCCTAGAATTGGAGATTCCAATCTTACACGTAGCATTGAAGGACTTCATGGATGATGACACCGCATGACAAGGCCGCCTTGATAAGTTAATTCTTCTTAATGAATGACCATTCAATATCTTGGAGCATCGTTATGTTTATCAAAATTACCTTGCATGAGCATACAATAATAAAGTCCATTTGATGGGATTCAAAGTTGGGTACCTTGTGCTCAAATAAAACCAGCAAAACTCAAATATACCATCGCATTTATGAGATAAATTTGCAACAAATTGGATAGGCCTATACATTATTTCAGAGAAGGTTGGACCTGGAGCATATTGCCTCACATATTTGGACAGTTTTGAAGAGCCTGAACCTCTCAATATCATTAATTTGAAGACGTTTCATGCATAAAAATAAAAAACATTCAAATATGTCATAAAAATCACAAACATTCAAATATGTCATAAAAATCAAAACATTCAAATATGTCATAAAAGTCAAAAACATTCAAATATGTCATAAAAATAAAAAATATTCAAATATTTCATAAAAATAAAAAACATTCAAATATGTCATAAAAATCATAAACATGGTCACCTCCATCACAAAAATCTCCAAAGGTATTTTAAAGCCCTTTGGTCAAATCAAATCATCACAAAAATCTCCAAAGGCATCTTAAAGCCCTTTGGTCAAATCAAATAAAATCACAAAAATGCTCCAAGGGTACCCAATCCGCTTGGTCATAATCATCACAAAAAGATCCAAAGGCATCTTAAATCCCTTTGGTCAAATCAAATCAAATCATAAAAATGCTCCAAGGATACCCAATCCGCTTGGTTACAATCATCACAAAAAGCTCCAAAGGCATATTAAAGCCCTTTGGTCAAATCAAATCAAATCACAAAAATGCTCCAAGGGTACCCAATCCGCTTGGTCAAAATCATCACAAAAATCTCCAAAGGCATCTTAAAACCCTTTGGTCAAATAAAATCAAATCACAAAAATGCTCCAAGGGTACCCAATCCGCTTGGTCACAATCATCACAAAAAGCTCCAAAGGCATATTAAAGCCCTCTGGTCAAATCAAATCAAATCACAAAAATGCTCCAAGGGTACCCAATCTGCTTGGTCACAATCATCACAAAAATCTCCAAAGGCATCCTAAAACTCTTTGGTCAAATCAAATCAAATCACAAAAATGCTCCAAGGGTACCCAATACACTTGGTCACAATCAAATAAAAAGCTCCAAAGGCATATTAAATCCCGTTGGTCAAATAAAATCACAAAAATCTCTAAAGGCATCTTAAAGCCCTTTTGTTAAATTAAATCAAATCACAAAAAGCATCCATCATAAATATCAAATCCATAAGCATCCATCTCAAATTCATATCATCATAAATATCATCTATGATCTAACACATATATATCAACTCATCATAATGCCATCATAACATCACATAAATAAAACAAAAACATAAGCAATAAATGAAACATATAATGAAGCATAATGCAAAGTCTCAAATAAATATGTGTGTCTCAAAAGATGTCTCAGAATATGTATCTCAAAGTGCATGAATATGCAAAAATTGCCCATAGACTACAATCATATAGGTCAAGCAGACCTCAAAAATAAAATCCAAGTACATCATCAATCAAACATAGGGCCTGTGCCCCCAACATCACCTCCCCTTGTGGCTGTGTCACATGTAGAGTGATGTGACCCTGCTAGTATCTCTATGTGAGTCTGAGTCCTCTAGATAGGACATGTGGAATATTGCCTAGAGGTGGATCACTTCCTGACCTGTGAGCCACCTACACTAGGTGCCTCTCTAGGGACAACCTCATGCCTCCTAAGCTACATATGAAGAGAGGCTATATGGGAGACATGCACCTAGATCTGCTCCTTGTACTCATCTAGCAATGACTATAGGTGTAGAACCTTTGCCCCTATATCTACTTTAGGATCCACCCCGATATCACCCTATGGTGTAGAAGGAGGAACAACAAATTGCATCCTAGCAGAACCACCCCTGACAATAGCCTACAAAGCCTGGATCTGTAGTGTGAGCTACTCTATAGTATCATCTCATTGGGCTATGGTAGCATCTCACTGTTGTACCTAGATCTTGGTCTATTGAAGCTTAGCCTCGACCTCATGCAACTATGCTCTTAGAGGAGAATCTCTATCCTCGGGATCCAGCTCCTCCTCATCCTCCTTAGGATCCTCCTACTTCTTTGTTGCCACCCACTGTACTGGATGGCCCCATACCTTAGTCCTAGCTTAGAATATGTGCCCTACTAGATATGCACCATCATCTATGCCATCATCCACATAGCTCAAAATGCCATCACCATGCCACATCATATCCCCCTACCACTGCACAAATGCATCTGTGATTCCCCCAATGAATCTTGGGTCAACTTTTGGGGCATCCTCCTCATCAAAAAGCTCTATAATCTATGGAGGAGGAAGGTCTCACTCTGTTGTGAGACGCTTGTACAAAAATAGAACTAGTGGCACATCCTGCTATAGCCCGTACTGATGAAGAACCCAGAGTAGAAGAAATACTACCTGATACCAACCTTGCGGCCGATGAGCCACTAATCACGTTGTATCCTAGTTGTGAAACAAGCAGGGCCATCCAAATATGGGCACTCATATTTTGGATGCCACATGATATCTTCGACCTTCAACCTAATAAAAGTAGCAGTGTAGTGGGAAATCTCCCTTGCATGAGGATATCTCTTGTTCTCCTCGTGCCCTCGATCCCATATAGTAGCATAACACCGCATCCACTCCTCAATAGCTATAATCTCGATAGGAAGCCCTTTGGGATGATCTACCTTGATGTGCTCCCATTCCAAAACCTTTAGGAGTAATTTGCAAGTGATGCTGATGCAACCCCACTGGCAGATATGGTACAAATTATCATAGCACTAGGCCAGTAAATACCTACCCCATGCACAGATGATGGGCTCCTTGCTATCCATCAGATCCTAGACCATCACAAGGATGTTCCATGGGAACCTCAGGCATACGCAATCTAGAAAAATAATGTTGCTGATGACCATCAACAATACTGCATGTCTCTCGGTGAAGACACACTCTCGATACCAACGTATAATAGACACACCCCCAGATTTGGTATCATTGGAGGCATCAACAGAATGCCCTCTGAACACCCAAAGAAAGACAATATCACAATCATTTGTGGTCGAAGATAAAATGGCCAATCCATCAAAGGGGATCCAAAATATCTTATACACATCCTCCAATGTGATATTCATCTCACCAGTAGGAATGTGGAAGGTATTAGTCCAAGAATCCTACTGATGGACCAAATACATAAGGTAAGCTTGATCTAACATAATGTAGGGCAACCTAGTGATAAACTATAGCCTGCAGACCTTGAACCAGGCCCAATCCGTAGCACTCAAAAGGGGTAGAAGGTGATTCATGATCTTCGGGTCACGAGCCTGAGCAGTGAGCATCTAAGAGAAAAAGAGATAACAAAGCATAACTACAATGCATCTAAGTCATATATCATAATAAAATGTGGGAACGATGAAAATAATGATAGGCTATTCTAAGTCCAAGCAAAAATATCAATAAATGCACCTAATAATGCTTCAAATTTCACAAAAGCAAGTCAAAAATTAAAAAAAATTAGTTAATCACTTCAAAAATGCAAGAAAAATAAAAATAATTCACAAGTGTTCTTAGTCGTTGTCGACTATAGTGACCATAAATCAGCCACTAAAGCTAAGAGTGGCCAAACCACAATGGTCAAAATTTTTACCATTGGGATTCAAATCTAGTCGTTTTGAGTGACAGTGGCCAAACCATAAGTCGAGTTGGCTACTCTAAGTAGCAGCGGCCGATAGGCGACGCAAAAAAAACATCTACCCTAGGCCAAAAATGATAAAAAGAATTGAATAATTGTAAAATGGGGACAATCCCACCACATAAAATCCTAAACTAAGCCTAACTATGGTTTTAATTTATTACCAACAAGTTTAATGAGGTTCATTTACGGATTACTTAATGTGGTTCATTATTACCCAAAAAATAAATAGATAGGGTTAAGGTTTCAAAGAGTACCTAAGAAGCTCTAGCTCCTCCCCTCTTTTATGCCTCACCCTACATAGCCATGGTCCTTTAAATCACAACACCACTCCAAATTGTAAAAGTCGCTTTCACTACAGAGCTCTAAAATTTAAACTGATAGCTGGTAAAAGTGAAAGGTCAAAACCCTAGGGTTACTTTTTATATTTTCAAATTATGCCTTGGCTGCTACTATCATCAATGGCCCATATTTCTTGGCTTCTCAGGATGAGAACGACCATGAGCAGGCATTTGGGGGTCGCTGGACCTAACAATAGCCAACAACCTAAGCAAAAATAGGAGGGATTCTCTCTATGAGAAGCAGAAAAATCATTAAATAAACACATTTTGATGACTCATGGTTATCATAATGTTAAAAATAACAAAAAAATTACATAAATACAAATCTCAAGTAATCCTCTTATCAATTTACTTACTCTATCAACTCAATGGTTGCAGTGATTTGCACTCCATGAAACTCGGTGATATGAGTAAGTTACCATGAGGTTACTTAGGGAAAAACAATCATTTTGGAACTACAATGTGCCTCCTTGAATCCCGAAGAATACCAATATGGTTGGACTGCTCCATGGGTATGAAGGAATCATCCTTATTCTCCTATGACACCAAAAACACCAAGCCAAATGATGTAATACAAGCATAAATAGAATCACTCAACCTAACTCCCTAAGAAGGTTGCTAATGGTTAGACTGCTCCTCGGGATAGGGATGAATGATTATCATAAATAATTGGAATCACACTTGGATTGGGGATTGCCCATTAAAATAACAAGTACTATAAAGGAACTAAAGCTAGTCAAAGTGATCAAGCGACTTGTCACTTCATTCATTGCCCTTCCCTCACCAATTCATTATGTGAGGGAGTAGTTCAAATATTCAAATCATCATAATCAAAATCAACAAAAGATCACTCGATCATGTCAAAATTGCATTCATCCTACGAATCATTGCACTCAACTCTTACAAAATGTTTCCCCATTTTCTAGGTTCATAAGCAAATATGACATATTCAATTTGTATCTCTCCTCCAGTCAAATCACATTGTAGTAACATAAGCTACCCGAATGTGTTTGAGGAATGAGTGCAAGTGGACATGTGCAAGTCCTATGCTAAATTAAGCCTTCAATTAGGTTGAAGCAATGATTCAAGGATGCATGTTATCTTACATGATAGGGCCATCTAGTGTTTATTAGATCAATGATCATCGTACACCCTGCAAACATAGCAGTCTATATTTTTGCTCCATGTCATATCTATCTCTTAGCGCATCACAAAAAGGGGTATTTGTAGACACCCAAAACATGTCTTGGTCAGGAAGAATAGTCACATGCATACACTTATAGGTCATGTGACTAAACCTTGGAACCTTCCAAGTTTCAAAAGTGGTTTATGCTACTCATTTGCGGCATTTTTAGCCCATCCAAGCCTAGCCACTATAGACCAAAGTGGCCAAAATCTAGTTGTTGTAGCTTAGAGTGGCCAAACCTTAGCCACTACAGATGACAACAACTAAGTTTTTGTATCGTTCCAAATTTTTTGCATCCTTACCTTCAAGCTAAAGGATCCGTGCTCGAAAGGAGGATGGGAAAAGGATGGGACAATATCTCAGACTGAGAGGCCCTTTGAAGGTCCCGCCTCTCAGGGGAGGGGTATTAAGGTGATTTTCCGACGGATGGTGGGGTTCACCAGGAAACGTTTAGTGGCAGTCTCCATGCCTAGGGTGGGAATATGTTTTAATGTGTTCAATTTTAGCTTTAAACATCCAAGTCCTAGGTTTGGCCAGATGAATCTAAGTTGTTCTATTATGAAAATGCAAGTTAAATGAAGACAGAAAATAGATTTAAACATAAAACATAGAGAATAATTAAGTGAAGAAATCCATACTTGGTTCCGGATGTCTAATGGAGGTTCTGATTTTTGAAGTAGTCAAGATCGTCTAGAATTTTACAGGATCGTCTCTGATCTAACAGGATTGTCTGAGATCTGATGAATTCGTCAGACGAATTCATTAGAGACTTGCAATCAGAGAAATGGATAGAATACAGAAAATGCAGCTATGCTGATAAAGGAAAATGATGTGAAATGACAAAATAATGTTAATAAGATAATCCCAAATAAAAATGCAAATAAATTATCATGCTTGAATAGCTAATCATGACTTTATTATGTACTTAAGCTATATGGGTGAACTCCAAGATGCAGAATAGCAGAAAATAATAATAAAATGACTAGATGCAGAATAAAATAGCAGACGAGAAGAGAAAAATGCAAACTCTAGGTAGTAATTGCCCCCAATGTTGACTGCAGTCGAAATCATCTCGAATTGGGACGCGATCATCCGAGATTTGTACAGGATCATCTACGATGATCTAAGCTTGCTCCGGCTAAAAAACAATGAAGTTCCTACAAACAAACTTAGAAAAATACGAAAGCAAATGGTGATTTAAGATGGTCTAATGCATGTAGAACTCGTGTTATAGGAAATTTCAGCCAGGGGGATGTCAAGGGGGAGTCCTAAGGTTTAAATAGGCTTAGGAGGGAGGTTAGGAGGTTGGAGATCATCCTAATCTGGAAGATCTCCAATGGGGGGGGTCTCTAACGGCGTAGACACGCTTCTGCCCAGGTTAGAGATGCCATTGAAACAGAAGCTAATTATGAAAAATTAGTTTTGGAACAAAATTAGCTGGACGTTCTGCTCTAGAAGAAATCGTCCGTTCTGAGGCGATATTGTCTGATCGGAGATGATATCATCCAACAGACGAAACAAACTCTAAAAATGGCATGGAAAATGAGGAAACGGGTAGCAGGCGGTTTGGGAGCAGTTTTGGGGTTAAAATTTGAATTTGAATTATTATTAAGGTAATTTTAATTATTTGCTAAGGTTTACTGTGCCAATTTTAGGGTGCTACATTTTGCCCCCTCTTTAGAGAATTTTCCAAGGAAAATGTGTTAAAGATGAGTTCTTCTTGATTTACTAGAAAGCAAAAATTATTTCCATTTTTAGGTGACAATTCTTGGTCGAATCGTACGACAGCTTACTATAGTGCCCCCTCCGTGTTTTTACCCAAATCGAACGTTTGAGGTAAAAATGCGGAAAAGCAAAATTTTAAAATGTTGTTAGTTGTTTTTGAATAAAATTAAGAAAAATAGGGTAAAACCCTAATTCATTGTTACTATTCATTTTCATTTTTTGGTTTCTAGAGCTCTGCAAACAAAATGGTCGAGACAACGCATAGATCAACAGAGGTCCGGTGTGGGCTACGGGTAAGGGTCTAACTTAGTTTAGAATGCTTTAATTTTGATTTTCTATGCTTTTTAGATTAATTTTGAATGATTGTTGAGCATCGCAGTCGTTTTTGGGCCGTCGACGTCGTCGGGACAAAATCATCTCGATTTCGCCGAAATCGTCTCGATATTGCTGATTTCATCCAAGGGAAAAATCGATGAAATGGGGACGATTTCGTCAAATAAGGGACAATTCCGGCTTGCAAAATTAGAGACAAATTTGCTCAAATTGAACTTGTGTTGCATTTTTAATGACTGTTTGATTAATGATTTTTATTGTTTTGTTGTTTATGTTGCAGAGAGGATTATTAAATAGCAGAGAATGGAAATACGACAAGCTGAGGGATGACTTGGCAACTCTATCTCAGGTAGAGTGAGATAAATTGGCTCAAGTCAGCTTGTAGCATCTGGTAGATATGCCATAGGTTTCTACAGATATGGGGCTATTGATAGCCCTAGCAGAGAGGTGGTATTCAGGTTTTTCTTGTTTTCGGTTATTGATAGGGGAGATGACTCCCACACTGGAGGATGTATGGAGGATTTTGAGGATTCCCATGCAAGGACGGCTAATAACTCCCATGGACAATCAAGGCCATGTGATGATGCAACTGTGCAAAGATTCGAGCTTCACCCTGGAGAATGTCGGAGTGAACATCGAGTCACTATGCCAAATGCTTGGGGCATCTAGACTGACACAGGTTTTGGCTGGGGTGGTAAGTGGTCTGATGCTATGCCATCAGAGTGGATGCAGAGTACCATGGCTACTTTTAGATGTGGTCTACGACATGAGAGATCACAGGTGAAGGTTTTTTTGGGAGATTTTTGTACTATGCCAATTGTATAGGATCCTGCATGGGGTTGTATACAAGAGCGGCCGATGTCTGGTCATGACATCACTACTATAGGTTTGGTGCTAGGAGCACATCATGATGCGGAGGTCGGTAGGGCTCCCACTGATAGGGATTGATAGGGAGAGGCCTCGAGATTTCTACTGGTGACTTCGAAGAGGGTCACAATGGTGGATAGATCTGCCAATGTCCTGGAGACTACTTGATGACCTTGTCTCCGACCAGATCACCTGGAGGCCTTGGAGAGATCATCCAAGGTGGGCCAAGGATGGACAGGAGCTGGCTTGCATTAGGCAAACCTATTGGCTAAGGATGGAGAGGAGAGATATGGAGCTCCACTGCTACGATCGAGTTTTGAGGTAGTTCGGTCTACAGTAGGGGATCCCATATCTTAGAGACTATGATTTTTCTTGGACCGTCTGAGATAACACTATAGTTATCAGGGCTCCAGATATGCAACGCTTCTAGAGTTAGGACATGGAAAATGCCCCCATTTAGCCAGTGGATGGGGATGACGTAGGGGTAGCCGATGGCTATGATGCCTGGTATGCAGGCACCTGCCTTGCTCGGATGACGAGGGCTCAGGGTTCGATTCACGTAGTTGTACGTCAGATGGGGAGGTGATGCCAGGCGGCCATTGAGGTGGCACAAGGTCACGACGGGAGAGAGCAAAGGAGGCCACAGGCTTAGCAGAGGCCATGGCAATGGGAGAGGAGGGAGGAGAGACCCCCTTCTCCATGGAGAGAGAGGCCACCATCGCCCGATAAGGGCAAGGGTGTTGAGGTAGGAGAGAGTAGCGAGATGGCTACTCTCTGGGTGGAGACTATTCATCTCCAAGCTCAGGTGTAGTCCTTGTAGGATGAGGCTACACGACATCGAGAGGAGGCCACACAGCTCAAATATGAGGTAGCATGCCTCAGAGCATAGAGTAGAGGGGCGAGCACTCGAGACTTAGTATGGGCTATTGCCCAGATCACATTCTATCAGATGCTATACCACCATATGGTACTAGAGGGGCAAATATTACCATTTCCAGCCCATATTGTGGAGCCTATCATGATGAGGTCATCGAGGACATCATCACGATCAGAGTCCAGGACTCATAGCACCACACGGACTACGATGGGGCCACCTCGTCCACCTCAAGGTGGGGGAAGATATGAGGCTGAGAGCTTGAGGGGCTCTCAAGGCTAGCTGCTACAGATTGCACTGCACAGATTAATACATAGTGCTTATTATTTTTGATAGAGGATTGAGTATGCCAAGGTACAGATTGTGGCATACCGATCTAGTTTTGAGATGATGTAGATGTTGTTGATATATATATAGATGAGATATTTTTGATCATATGACTTGTCTTATGTATTTGTATGATGTTTTAATGTTGTGGTGTGATTGATTTGATGATTCATGTAATTATGTCATTTGGAAATATTATAGTTTAAATGTCATGCTTTTAAAATTTAAATGAAATAATCTGATGTAAACAATTGGTGGTTGTGATGTGATAATTTGATAAAAATAAAAGGAGACTTTTAACAATAATTTCAAAGGACATTGTTTCTATTATAGACCATTTCATGGAGTCATCGCTCACTCGGTCGTCAAGCTAATCCCAGTATAGAAATATTGCTAAAAGTAAAAGAGTGCTTAAGAGACTATCTTAAGACTTTGTTGTGATGATGCAAATGATGATGATGATGATGATTTGTTTTCAGATTTCCATGAAAATAGTATGCATGAAATATTTTAAAATGATTTTTCTAGCATAAATTACTGTGTGATAAAATTTTTGGATAATTCCCTAGGAATTATGCCATCATTGCAAAATTGAAGTTTGACATAATGACATGAAATCGAATATGTGTTTGTTTTTTTAAAGCATATGTGTAACATAATGATTTAAGTCATATGTTTTTATGATTTTAAATAAATGAAAAATAAAATTGGTACAATGGTTTGCGCTAGACATAGAGTTATAGATATAGACTTATACCATCATCGCGAAATCCAAAGAATAAATTGATAGTTTTATTTCATGGTTGATTTTTTAATTTTTGAAAAAAGTTAGAAAATATGAAGATGAGGACTTGCGCTAGGCATAAAATTCCAATTTTGGTTTTGCAACTATACCATCGTCACGAAAGTCAAAAGTTATATATAAATGTAACTTGATTGCATGTTTTTGAAAATGATTTTGATTTTTGATAATGGATGTAGTTGTCTTTATACTAAATGTAGCACCCTAAAATTGGCGCAGTAAAACCTTAGCAATAATTAAAATTACCTTAGTAATAATTCAAATTCAAATTCAACCCCAAAATCACTCCAAAATTGTCGTTTAACCCGTTTCCTCATTTCTCATGCCATTTTTAGAGTTTATTTTGATTGTTTGACGATATTGTCGCCGATCAGATGATATCGCCTTAGATTAGACGATTTCGTTTGGACTAGGACATCCAGACGATCTTGTCCCAAAACTAATTTTTCATAATTAGCCTTTGTTTCAACGGCGTCTCTAAGTTGGGAAGAAGCATGTCTGCGTCGCTAGAGACCTCCCCTGTTGGAGATCTTCCAAATTACGATGATCTCCAACCTCCCAACTTCCCTCCTAAGCCTATTTAAACCTTAGGACCCCTCTTGATTTTCCCCTGGCTGAAATTTCCTGTAACTTGAACTTTACACGCATTAGAATACCCAGGATTACCATCTGCATTTGTACTTTCCAAATTTTGTTGTAGGAACCTTGTCATTCTTCAGCCGGAGCAAGCTCAGATTGTCGTAGACGATCCTGTCCAATTCGAGACGATTTCGTATCAATCCGAGATGATTTTTATTGTAGTCTGCATTAGGGCAATCAGTGCCCAGAGTTTGTGCTTTTTCTATACTTTGCTATTATTTTATTCTGCATTTAGTCAATTTTATTATTATTTCCTATTATCTTGCATCTTGGAGTTCACCCATGTAGTTTAATTGCATAATAAGATCATGATTAGCTATTAAATTATCATAATTTATTTGCATTTCCATTTAGGATTATCTTATTAACATCCTTATTATTGTTTCATATCATTTTCCTTTATCAAAATAGTTGTAATTTTGGTATTTTGTATCTATTTCTCTGTTTGCAGGTCTCTGAAAAATTTGTCTGATGAATTTGTCATATCTCAGATGATCCTGTCAGATAGGAGATGATCCTGTTAAATTCCAGACGATCTGGACTACTTAAAAAATTAGAACCTCCATCAGACATCCGGAACTAGGTATGGATTTCTTCACTTAGTTTGTTCTCTGTGTTTTCTGTTAAATCTGCTTTTTGTATTTAAATCTGCATTTCATATAGAATAACTTAGATTCATTTGGCCAAACCTAGGATTTGAATGTTTAAAGATAAAATTGAACACATAAAACACATTCCCAACCTAGGCATGGAAACTGCCACTAAATTTTTCCTGGTGAACCCCACCATCCATCGAAAAATCACCTTAATACACCTCCCCCAAGAGGCGGGACCTTCGCAAGGCCTCTCAGTCTGAGGTATTGTCCCATACTTTTCACATCCCCCTTCCAGGCGTGAATCCTATAGCCTGAAGGTAAGGGTGTGAAAATTTTGGAATGATACATTTTGGTGAACCCGACGTGAAACTAAAACCTTTTGAAAATGAAAAAAAAACAAAAAAAAACATAGATGCATTTAAAATCATTAGAAAACTACTAAGTTGCATATCATGTCTAGATGGTAGCTCCTAAGAAAATACTAGCAGTTATTATAAATGTTGAAAACCAATTAGCAGCCTTAGAAATTAATTTTGTGCTTAGTGTGCCTGAAACAGATAGAAACCAACTTTTGTGGGACGAACTTGATAGAAGACTAGGTGTCATTTCATTTAGGTCAACAGAACTTAAACAAATCAAGAGGCTTGTCCTAGATAGAATCCTGGATCCTCATCAACTCATTTTTTATCATGAACTTCGGAGAGCCTGCCATAGGTGGTTAGCTTATAGGAGAGCTCTTGTGTCTTCAAAATTGTTCACCTTCGAGGAATACCTCGAGAACGCAGCCATTATACACCAATTCCTAGGTCGTGCAGAAGACCAAGAGGTCATTCTTACGGATAGAGAAAGATGGAATAGATTTCCTAGGGCTATGTTATATCGAGAATATTGCCACGAACTTTATTTCTACCAACCAGAATCTAAGATAGATGATATCACTATAGCACTTTTTGTCAAATTCTTGAAAGAAAATTTTCAATTTGAAGAAGAACACTTCATGACTCCCGAAGAACTCGAGCCCATTAATGATATTTATAAATTGTTTATAGAAAACTAGATCATTGCTTTCATTATTATTATTTCTTGCATTTTGAGTGTTGTTTGTTATCTTTATAATATTGTTATAAAAAATAAGAAAAACCAAAAAACATAACAAAAACCCAAAACATTTTTAAATATTATAGTAGGTATATAATTAAAATATATACCTCTTAAGCTTGCTGCACACACACACACACACACACACACACACACACACACACACACATATATATATATATATATATATATATATATATATATATATATATATATATTTCTGAAATCTAAGTTTAAGCATAATGACTAAACTTAGGAATGGTAAACAAACTGAAGAAGAAGAAGAAGAAGATTGGTTAGGCAAGAAAAATAAAAAATTAAATACCCTTCCTGAGGATTCAATTCTAGAAGAAGAAACTCTAGAACAGCCAGAAGATGACGTGGCTGAGGAAAATGAACAACAAGAAAATGTTAGAGAGGAAGGATCCTCATCCCCTAGAATGGCTTCAGATGGAACTATTGATTTTGATAACTTAGATCATTTCTAGAAATTCTTTAATAATAATATTGGTGCTCTTAATATGGCAGTTCGTATTGATAGAGGACAAATTAGTGACACTCAAGCAGCCATGGAACATATGTTTGACATACACACTAATCCCTTGTCTTTCATTGATCAAGAAAGTGATAAAGCTGGACCATCCAATAGAGATATGGTCACTATGATTCAGAACATGCAAAAAAAACAGGTTACCCAACCTCCTAAGGAACCTGTTATTGAACCTAAAGTCATTCGCACACAAAAGAAAATTTCATTCACTGTTTTATTTTGCCAAACTATTGATCAATATGCTTCAAATCGACAAAAATATAAAATGAAGCCAAACACCAATTTTCAACAATTTGGGATACAACATAATACAACTTCAAAACTTCTTCATAACACCCTTCCTACCAACAATTTACACAATAGCAATATAGCATCTAATCTTCATGTCCCTCCATCATATGGTCACAAATATCATATTAATGCCCTACCAAACCAATATGGTGGGCAAACCAGTAATCTGGAAGCCATGGTGAAATAGTTAGCTTCTCGCATGGACCAGATAGATCCCTACCATCCCTCGTACAATTATTGAGAGATATGTAGTCAACCTCTGGATCCCATAGTTGTAGCATAGCCATACCCTAAACACTTTCCCATGCCCGTTCTGCCTATATATAAAGGAACTGAAGATACCATAAAGCATCTTCGCATGTTTAGGATAGCATGTCATGATATTTGCTATTACTAAAAATGTTCCCAAAAAGCTTAGGAGGAATGGCATTAGAGTGGTACTATCAATTGCCCACTCATTCTTTGAGAAATTTTGAAGAAACAACTGAATCTTTTGTTCATCAATTTAGTGCTTACATCGAGAGGCATGTCACCATTAAAGATTTGTACAACTTAAAACAAGACAAAGATGAATGCTTTGCTAATTTCATAGCTATATGGAGACAGTTGATAGGAAAACTGCACTTTGTGCTACCTTATAGGGAAATGTTGGACATTTTTATTAATAATTTGCAAGAACAAATATCTTATGAACTATCAACTACTACCTTAACTACCTTCGATCAGGCTATAGACTTAGCTCGAAGAGTAGAAGATGCCCTCATTAGGAGAGGCCAGCTCAAAAATAAAGATGATGAGAAAACATCCAAAAATCGGTACAAAAATAAACAAGTTGTAGGTGACGGAGTCACTGATAGTAGAAACATTGTTAATATCAATACAACCAAGACAACAGAAAAATTTATATTGAAACCTCCTAATAAACCTCCTCAAGAGTTTACTAGATTGAATCAACCATTGTCAACTATTTTATCCCAATTAATCCAAAGAGGTTTGATTCAATTACTAGCTATCCAGGAACCTGATCCAACCATACCCGAATACAGAGCCGACTTACACTATGATTTCCATAGAGGGCCTGGAAACTCTACCAACTCTTGTAAAAGGTTAAAACATAAAATACAAGATTTGATTGATAATAATGAGATGGAGGTGCAAGCTTTCTAGCCTAAACAAAATGCTCCTAATAATGCTCAAAAGACCATTCCCCAAAATCAGAATCAAAATGCTAATCAATCATTAGATATATTTCAACATCCTTTACCAAAACATGGTAAAGAAGTGGCCAATCAAATTGAACATCATAATGTTCCCCCTCCTACTCGATATGTAGGGACTATTAGTGAACAATTATCTGTTTAGGATCCTCAAATATTTGGCATAACTTTATCCATGGTCACGACCAGGCCCCTACATAATATTCAAACTCTTAATCCTAGTGATGTAGAATCGTATACTAAAAGTGAAGTAGACATCACCTCAAATCAATCGAATAGTTCTAAAAATGAATCAGATCCTATTCAACCCATCACATATGCTATGATTCTAGAAGAACCATTTCCTAGAAGAGTTACTACTCGACCCTCTTCTAATCAATTCCTTTCTAATGAACAAGCCATAAACGCTCAACCGAGACTAGTTCAGCATCTTCAATATAACATTGTAGGTACCATCGGAGTCGTTACCAGACAACAGGCTCAAAATTCTCAACAAGAACCAAATTAGAACGATGGATCAACTCCATTTGTTTTGAGAAATCCCAATAAAGGGAATCATGCTCCTAATGTTCAACCTAAACCCCCTTACAATATTAATGAGCAATTATCCAATACTACAGCCAGAATTTCCCTTTTGGATTTATTAAGATCTTCTCCTACAAAGAGATGAATTGATGCTTACATTAAGCCAAATGATGGTACCACAAAACATTCAACCTGAAGCCATGGCCAATACTATCATCACTAGAGAAGTTGATTGTATCGACTTTCGAGATAAAGACATACTGCAACATAGTTTACATAAGGATAACCCCTTATATATTACTGCTCTAATAGGAGATGTAGCTATTAAAAGGGTCTTGATTGATAATGGTTCATCTCTAAATATTTGGAATTTTGACTTCTACCAGATATTTGGGTTTAGAAGTGATGAAATGAAGAAAACTGACATGATCATAAAAGCTTTCAATGACGAAACACAAGAAACATGTGGAGTTATTACCATCCCATTGCAAGTTGGTCCTAGAACCCTAGATACGATCGTGTTTATTGTACATTGTCCCGCATCGTACAATATACTCTTGGGTTGTCCTTGGATCAATGCAATGCGGGTTGTCCCATCAACTTTACACCAATGTGTTAAATTTGAATTTAAAAATCAGTTGGTCACTATCCATGGTGATCCTAGACCTTTTGATATGTGTGCTTTGGCAGAACCTGTTGGAGTTCAATTTTGCCCTGCTTTGTCAGCCACACATCCTAATTCTTATTTTTCATCTAAAATCGTGAAATGCACACCCATAGCTTCACCTATTTCTCCTCCATTAATTTCACCCTCATATATATCTCAAAAATCTTCTAAACAAACCACTCTAGAACCTCAAAAAGATCTTAGATCTACAACCAATCCTTCATGTTCTATCTCTATAATTTCAAAACCTATAGACCCATCTATTAACACCTCTACATTATCTACATCTATCATACCTTCCACATATAAAGATATAGGGAATGATCCTTCTACATCTTATGATCTTTCTAATGAACTCTTACCTGATTTATCTAAAATTATTATATCAGAAAAACAAATGCTTCTATGCAAAATTCCATTATCTTAAGTAATTTGCCGCCATCTCCTCGTACTTTGGGCCTCCCAAAACCTATGGGAAGTACTTACCAAGTCGGGAGTTGTGCCTTCATTTATAAGGGATATGACTGGGGAAGAATACCTAGGAACATCAAAACTCATCATGAGGGATATGCTCGATGTTATTTTACTAATGAGTATATTAAATCTAAACCTATAATGCTTAAAATGGGATATAAAGGGAAAGGCTTGGGACCTTTCCAAAATGGTATGAAAGAACATTTCGATGTAGAACCATGGCCCGCCCGATGTGGTGTGGGCCTATTTCCTAGTAAGGGTCAACACTTCCCTTTTGAACATGATGATCAACTCATATGTTATCAAGATTATTTGGATATGCGTGATGATTTGCCTCTACGAAATCAACCATTTACATGCAATATGCTATCCATAGCTTATCCTGAAATGATTGCTGGATCCGATGATGATTTGGAAGGTGATATTTTCCATGATGTCTCCATTGAAGAGATGTTACACAATGGATTTTATTTTGATGGTTCTATACCAACTATAGCTCAGCTTGAGGCCACTACTCCTCAAAATGACTTATCTAAGTAAAACTTAAACGAATTACAAGAATTGGGCATCTCACCCGCCCCACCTAATTTTGAAAGAGATCTACACATGGAAGTAGAAAACGTCCTTAAAGTTAACATGGGAACTGAGGATAATCCTCACATAATCAATATTGGGTCAGAATTAAGTCAAGAAAAATAAGAGCAATACATTGCATTCCTTAAATAATATGAAGATGTCTTCACTTGGACATATGAAGATATGCCAGGTTTAGACCCTTCTGTAGTCATGCATCACCTAGTAGTCCATTCAGATGCTAAACCTGTTAAACAGAAACTTAGAAAAATGCATCCTAAATTGGCTTTGCTAGTCAAAGGGGAGTTAGAAAAACTCTTGAATGTTGTTTTTATACAAGTTGTTGATTATGCTGAATGTATCTCGAATGTAGTTCCAGTCACCAAGAAAGAAGCTACCAAAGTTAGGGTTTGCACAAATTTTAGAGATATTAATGTTGCATGCCCTAAATATGATTTTCCTCTTCCAAAAATGGATCAAATCATTGATTTTACTGTTGGGAGTGGGATGATGTCCCTAATGGATGGATTCTTTGGCTATAATCAGATCAGGATAGCTCCTGAAGATCATTCTAAAATAGCCTTTATTACCCCCTGGGGTACCTTTTGCTAGAAAGTGATGCCATTCGACTTAAAGAATGCAGGTGTAACCTATCAACGAGCTATGACTTATATTTTTCATGAAATGATGCATGATATCCTACATGATTATGTAGATGATATTATAGCTCGCTCTATTAAAGAAGATGATAATTTAGATGATTTGAGAAAAGTTTTTAATCGATTAAGAGAATATCTTATTCGATTAAATCCTGCTAAATGCATATTTGGAGTTAAGTTTGGTAAACTATTAGGGGTTATAGTTTCTTTACGTGGCATCAAAATTGACCCTCTTAAGATTTGTGAATATCACTGATATACCCAGACCTACCAATATATCTGAGTTACAAAGTTTACAAGGTAAACTTCAAGCCATCCGTCGCTTCATCGTAAGCTGGCAGACAAAATCGGTCCCTTTCTTAAGCTCCTTAAGAAGGATATCCCTTTTAATTGGGATGACGAATGTAAGGAAGCTTTTGAACTTCTTAAAAAATACCTCCTTAACCCACCTATGCTTTCATCGCCTAGACCTGACCACCCATTTATCCTGTATATTTTAGCTTCAGATTTTGCTTTAGGAGCTATGTTAGCTCAACTTGATGATGAGAAAAGAGAATGTGCTAATTATTATATTAGTCGAACTTTAATTAGTTATGAAACCCACTACACATCATTAGAAAAACTATGTCTAGTAGTTGTATTTTTTATGCAAAAATTATGCCATTATATGCTTAGTCAGAAAACGTATGTCATTGCTAAATATGATCCTTTGCGGTATCTCATGAGTCGACCTTATTTATCGGGTCACACAACCAAGTGGGTTCTTGCTCTAAGCGAGTTTGAACTCATGTTTATAGGACAGAAGTCTATTAAGGGTCAAATCATAGCATATCAATTAGTTGTTGCACCCTTAGAGTCTACCCATCCCCTCATCATTGAGTTTCCTTATGAATGCCTTCAATTAGAGGTAGACCATGTTGAAAAATGGTCCTTATACTTTGATGGAGCCCGATGCATGAGTGGGTCGGTGCAGGTATTATTTTAATATCTCCACAAAAGCACATTATACCTTTGTCCTTTAAATTAAAATTTGCTTGCACTAATAATACTGTTGAGTATGAAGCTCTAATCCTTGGATTACGAGCTGCCTTGGCGCTAAAAATTAAAAATATATTAGTTTTTGGTGATTCTCAACTTGTTATAAACCAAATTAATGAATTTTATCAAACCAGAGATGATAAATTACGTCCATATAAAGCATATGTTTTACAATTAATGTCTCTATTTGATCAAGTTACCTTGGAAGCTATTCCATGAACTAGCAACTGTGCGGATGACGCTATGGCCGCAACTGCATCTTTTCTGCCCTTGGAGTTAGATGATGAATATGCCACCATAATTATTCATTGAATATAGGAACCCGCTTCAAATAATTCATGCTTAGAACCTTTGGATGTGTTTCTAATCAATGAAACTACTCCTGAACCTTGGTATACAGATATATTTGATTTTCTTCACAATGGGACTTTCCCTGCCAATTCTAATAGAAACCAGCATCGATTATTACGTAGACGAGCAAGTCAATTTGTAATAATTAGAAATGCTTTATATAGGAGATATTTTGAAGGTATCCTATTGAGATGTTTGAATTTAGAAAAATCCAGATCAGCTTTGAGTGAAGCCCATGATGGATCTTGTGGAGGACACTTCAATGGTAGTGTCATTGCTAAAAATCTCCTTAGGATAGGATACTTTTGGCCTACCATGGAGAATGATGCACATGATTATGTGCACCATTGCGACAAGTGCCAGAAACATGCTGACCTTGTCCATGCCTCTGCACAAGAACCGCAGGCTATTTCATCTCCTTGGCCCTTTTCAAAATGGGGCTTAGACATTATTGGCAAAATTAATCCTGTGTCATCTGATGGACACAAATTCATCATAACCGCCACCGAGTATTTCACGAAGTGGGTTGAAGCTATGCCTTTAGCTTCTTGCACTGGAACACAAGTCTCTAAATTTATTTTTAATCAAATCATTTGTAGGTTCGGAATTCCTACAAATCTCATCTCAGACAATGGAACTTGTTTCAAAAATAAATATGTTAAAAAATTATGCCAAAAATATAAGATTCAACATCGCTGGTCCACTCCCTATTATCCTCAAGGTAATGGCCAAGTAGAAGCTTCAAACAAAACCTTAATCAAAATTCTCAAAATATTGGTCAATAAATCTGGCCGCGACCGGCACATTCAATTATATCCAGCTTTGTGGGCTTATCGAGCTAGTGTTCAAACCCCTACTGGAACTTCATCTTTTGTTTTGGTTTATGGTGCTGAAGTCATTTTTCCCTTTGAATTAGAAGTTCCTTCTTTGGCTCTACTACTTCAAGATATCGAAGTAGGAGATGAATATCGAGTTGGCAGACTCAGTCAGCTAGAGCTCCTATATGAAAAGTGCATCAATGCTTTGGAGCATCTTCATGCCTACCAAAATAAGCTTAAAAGATCATATGCTAAGAAAGTTCGTCATCGATACTTTGTGGTCGATGACCTTGTTTTAAAAGAAAATAAAAAAAATACTAATGCAACTAAAGACCTTAAAGGTAAATTTGAGCCCAACTGGCTTGGACCATATATTATCACTGCTAAATTTGAATTAGGAGCATACAAATTATCTACCTTAGATGGTAAAGAACTTAAAGAACCCATGAACATTTTACATCTTAAACGTTACTATGCATAACAAAATTTGTCATTTCATCATTGTATATATTTGTTTAAAATATTTCAAAAAAATCACTATCTTGTATTTCTTTCAATTTATAAACTTAAAAATCTAAAAAACATTCAAAATCATCAAAAACATCTTTTATTTTTGTACTTCTCACATTGTGACGCATTGCAGTTATATTTTCAAATTATTTTGGATAAATTAGCATTTATTTGGAATCCCACACTTTCACACTCACATGAATAAATATCTTGATTTATTTGGTATGATTACTAATCTCTCTTATATCAAAGTCCACAAAATTCAATTAAATAAAGTTTTGAGCATAGAGAATTGATCTTGTTATTTACTTAAGCCAAACATATCCTTTCACAATAAAATGATTATATTTGTAATGTCTATGCTATCCTACATAGTAGAAGTGGTTTCTTGAGCGAAAAGTTTCCCCTACTATCCTATCATGCACATGGTCTAGAATAGTTGAGAATTGACAGAAGGACAAGCTCACCCCTACCCGAAATAAAAATCCCTTGCTCTACAGCTAATATGAGCAAGTATCCCTAGAATAGGAAGCAAAAGAAAAGAAAAAATCAAGAAAAATCATGTACCACTATTTCAGCATTATCTCAAATATCAAAGCAAAAGATACAAAAAAAAAAAAAAGAGAGAGAAAGAAAAGAAAGAAAGACAACAAAATGAACAAAAGCAAAAGCAATAAAATTCTTTCCTTACCCCTTAAAAATAAAAGAAGGGTTGATGAGCTTGAATCCCTGGAATTCTCAATTATTCAAAAACTATGAGGTAAGCCCCATAACAGGTGGTTTGTGCCCAACTCGCTTGGCCTTGGGTAACTCCTAGCATGGTGATATGTCTATCACATTAGCGACCTTCTTTTGTATAGACCTATGTCTGCTTATGGATTAGCTAGCTCTTGATAATCCGACTTACATAGTAGTCTGGTATGGTTATATGCATCTAAATCATGGTTAATGAACACTTATTTGGTTAATTTAAATCACTTGTATCATAGTATCTTGCTCAAACCTAGTGAATGAACAATACAATCGCACACACATTTGTATTTGAGAGATTTTGTGTATCATTATGATAAATCAAGATTGTAAATGAACTCATATATGCACATGGGATTCCTTATAAATCTAAATTTTGTCTTTAAGATACTTTGAAATATTTTTGCAAATTATCTGGAATAATTTCATTTTCTTCTCTGAGAACAGTTGTTTAGTATAAAGACAACTACATGCATTAACAAAAAATCAAAATCATTTTCAAAAACATGCAATAAAGTTACATATAATTTTTGACTTTCGCGATGATGGTATAATTCCAAAACCAAAATTGGAATTTTATGCCTAGCACAAGTCCTCATCTTCATATTTTCTGTTTATTTTCAAAAATTAAAAATCAACCATGCAATAAAACTATTTATTTTCTTCTTTTGGATTTCGCGATGATGGTATAAGTCTATACCTAAATATTCTATGCCTAGCACAAACCATCGAACTAATTTTATTTCCCATTTATTCCAACATATGACTTAAATCATTATGTTCCACAATTATGTTTTCAAACAGAATGCAACTTATTCTATTTTTCATGTCATTATGTTCAAATTCAATTTTTCAACCATGGTATAATTTCTAAGGAATTATTCAAAATTTTATCACACTTAGGAATTTGTGCCTAGCAAAAATCATTTTAAAATATTTCATGCATATCATTTTTATAAAAATCTAAAAACAAATTACCATCAAACCATCATCAGTTCTATCATCACAACAAAGTCTTAAGACAGCCTCTTAAGCACTCTTTTTACTTTTAATAATATTTCTATACCGAGATTAGCTTGACGACCGAGTGAGCAGCGACTCCATGAAATGGTCTATAATAGCGACAATGTCCTTTGAAATTATTGTTAACAGTCCCTTTTATTTTTATCAAATTATCATCTCAACAACCAATTTGTTTACATCAGATTATTTCATTTAAATTTTAAAGCATGACATTCAAACTATAATATTTTCAAACAACATAATTACATGAATCATCAAATCAATCACATCAAAAACATTAAAGCACCATACATAAGACAAGTCATATGATCAAAAATATCATATATATATATATATATATATATATTCTCAACAATGTATGTACATCATATCAAAACTAGATTGGTATGCCACAATCTACATCTTGGCATACTCAATCCTCTTAATCATATATCCAGTCTATGTAGTGCAATAGCCTAGCCTTGAGAACCCCTCGATCTCTCAGCCTCATCTCCTCCCCTGCCCTGAGGTGGACGAGGTGGCCCCATCACAGTATGTGTGGTACTGTGAGTCCTAGTTGTCGATCGAGATGAAGTCCTCGATGACCCAACCCTGATCAGATCTGCAATACCGGCTGGCAGCTGTACCCTCTGGCCCTCTAGCACTAGCTGGAAGTAGATACCCTGGTAGAATGCAGTTTGAGCAATCAACCGCACCAGCTCCTGAGTGCTCACTCCTTTGCTCCATGCTCTGAGGCATGCAACCTCATCTCTGAGCTGTGTAGCCTCCACTCAATGATGTGAAGCCTCATCCTATAAAGTCTACACCTGTGCCTAAAGATGGACAGTCTCCACCCAAAGAGTAGCCATCTCGCTACTCTCTCCTACCTCGACACCCTTGCACTTATAGAGCGATGGTGGTCTCTCTCTCTATGGAGAAGGGGGTCTCTCCTCCCTCATCTCCCACTGTTGTGGCCTCTAATAAGCCTATGGCCTCCTCTGCTCTCTCCTGCCATGACCTTGTGCTACCTCAATGTCCGCCTAGCACCACCTCCCTATCTGACGCACAAATATGTGAATCGAACCCCGAGCCCTCGTCATCCGAGGAGGGCGAATGCCTATGTACCAGGCATCATAGCCGTCGGCTACCCCTGCATCGTACCCATCCACTGGCTGTATGGGGGCATCATCCGCATCTTGAATCTAGAATCATTGCATATTTGGAGCCTCGCTAACTATAGTGTTATCCCGGATGGTCCAGGAAAACTCGTAGTCTCTAAGAGATGGGATCCCCTGCTATAGACTAAACTACCTCAAAACTCGGTCATACCGGTGGAGCTCCACCTCTCCCCTCTCCATCCTCAACTAGCAGACTCTCCTAATGCAAGCTAGCTCCTGTCCATCCTCAGCACACCCTGGATGATCTCTCCAAGGCCTCTAGGTGATCTGGTCGAAGACAAGGTTGTCAAGTAGTCTTCGAGACACTAGCAGATCTACTTGCCGCTGTGATCCTCTTCGAAAACACCAGTAGAAAACTCAGGGCCTCTCCTTGTCAATCCTTATCAGTGGGAGCCCTATCAGCCTCTACACCACAATGTGCTCCCAGCACCAAACCTGTAGTAGTGATGTCATGACCAGACATCGGCCGCCCTTGTATATGACCCCATATAGGATCCTATACAATTGGCATAGTACAAAGCTCCCCTAAGCAAACCTGTATCCATGGTATCTCATGTCGTAGACCACATATGTCAGTAGCCATGGTAGCCTACATCCACTCTGATGGCATAGCAGAAGACCACCTACCACCCTAGCCAAAACCTATGTTAGCCTAGATGCCCCAGGCATCTGGCGTAGAGACTCGATGTTCACTCCGCCCTTCTCCAGGGTGAAGCTCAGATCTTTGCATAGTCACATCATCACATGGCCTTGATTGGCCATGGGAGTGATCAAATGTCCTTGTATGGGGATCCTCAAGATCCTCCATACATCCTCCAGTGTGGGAGTCATCTCCCCTGTCGGTAACCAGAAACAAGAAGAACCCGGATACCACCTCTCTGCTAGGGCTATCAATAGCCCCATGTCTGTAGACACTTATGGCATATCTGCCACGTGCTGCAAGCCTACTTGAGCCAATTGATCTTGCTCTACCTAAGATAGAGTGGCCAATTCATCCCTTAGTCTGTCATATTTCCATTCTCGAATCTTTAGTAATCCTCTCTACAACATAAATAACATAAACAATAAAAAAATCAACAATAAAAATAATTAAATCATTAATCAAAATGCAAGTAAAATAAGTTCACTTTCACAAATGATGATATCATCCACCATTGGGTGATATCGTCCCAAATTTGAGAAAATTCGTCTTCGATTTCACATGAGGGAATCGTCCCTTATTGTTAGAAATCGTTCCCATATCACCGATTTCGCCCTTGGACGAAATCGGCGATATCAAGATGATTTCGATGAAATCGAGACAATTTCTTCCCGACAACGTCGATGGCCCAAAATCTGCCGTGATGCTAAAAAATCAATCAAATATAATCTAAAAAGTATGAAATTCTAAATTAAAGCACTCTAACTTCAGTTTAGACCCTTTCTCGTAGCCCATGCCAGACCTCTGTCGATCTATGCGTTGTTTCGACCATCTTGTCTACATAGCTCTAGAAAATAGTAAAAATGAACAGTAACAATGAATTAGGGTTTTTCCCTATTTTTCTTAATTTTATTCAAAAACACTTAACAAATTTTTTAAAATTTTGCTTTTTCACGTTTTTACCTCAAACGTCGATTTGGGTAAAAACACGGAGGGGGCACCATAGTAAGCTGTCGTACAATTCGACCTAGAATCATCACCTAAAAATGAGAATAATTTTTGCTTTCTCGTAGATTGAGAAGAACTCATCTTTAACGCATTTTTTTTGGAAAATTCGCTAAAGAGGGGGAAAAATGTAGCACCCTAAAATTGGCACAGTAAAACCTTAGCAATAATTAAAATTACCTTAGTAATAATTCAAATTCAAATTCAACCCCAAAACCACTCCAAAAGTGTCGTTTAACCCGTTTCCTCGTTTCCCATGCCATTTTTAGAGTTTGTTTTGACCGTTTGACGATATCGTCACCAATCAGACAATATCGCCTCAGATTGGATGATTTCGTCTGGACTAGGATGTCCAGACGATCTTGTCCCAAAACTGATTTTTCATAATTAGCCTCTGTTTCAATGACATCTCTAAGTTGGGAAGAAGCGTGTCTACGCTGCTAGAGACCTCCCCCGTTGGAGATCTTCCAAATTAGGATGATATCCAACCTCCCAACTTCCCTCCTAAGCCTATTTAAACCTTAGGACCCCCTTGACTTTCCCTTGGCTGAAATTTCCTGTAACTTGACCTTTACACGCATTAGAATACCCAGGATTACCATCTGTATTTGTACTTTCCAAATTTTGTTGCAGGAACCTTGTCATTCTTCAGCCAAATCAAGCTCAAATCGTCGTAGATGATCCTGTCCAATTCAAGATGATTTCGTATCAATCCAAGACGATTTCAACTACAGTCTGCATTGGGGAAATCAGTGCCCAGAGTTTGTGCTTTTTCTATACTTTGTTGTTATTTTATTTTGCATTTAGTCAATTTTATTATTATTTCCTGTTATCTTGCATCTTGGAGTTCACCCATGTAGTTTAATTGCATAATACAATCATGATTAGCTATTAAAGTATCATAATTTATTTGCATTTCCATTCAGGATTATCTTGTTAACATCCTTATTATTGTTTCATATCATTTTCCTTTATCAGAATAGTTGCAATTTTGGTATTTTGTATCTATTTCTCTGTTTGCAGGTATCTAACGAATTCATCTGATGAATTCATCATATCTCAAACGATCCTGTCAAATAGGAGACGATCCTGTCAAAATCCAGTGGATTTGGACTGCTTCAAAAATTAGAACCTCCATCAGACATCCGAAACCAGGTATGGATTTCTTCACTTAGTTTGTTATCTGTGTTTTCTGTTAAATCTATTTTTTGTATTTAAATTTGCATTTCATATAGAATAACTTTGATTCATTTGGCCAAACCTAGGATTTGAATGTTTAAATATAAAATTAAACACATAAAACACATTCCCAACCTAGGCATGGAAACTGCCACTAAATGTTTCCTGGTGAACCCCACCATCCATCGAAAAATCACCTTAATACACCTCCCTCGAGAGGCGGGACCTTCGCAAGGCCTCTCAGTCCGAGGTATTGTCCCATAATTTTCACATCCCCCTTTCGGACGCGGATCCTATAGCCTGAAGGTAAAGGTGTGAAAATTTTGGAATGATACACTAAACAACTGTTCTTCAAAGAAGAAAATGAATTTATTCCAAACAATTTGCAAAAATATTTCAAAGTATCTTAAATACAAAAGTTAGATTTATAAGGAATACCATGTGCGTATGTGAGTTCATTACCAATCTTGATTTATCATAATGATACACAAAATCTCTCAAATATAAATGTGTGTGCAATTGCATTGTTCATTTACCAGTTTTGAGCAAGATAATTTGATACAAGTGATTTGAATGAACCAAATAAGTGTTCATTAACCATGATTTAGATGCATATAACCGTACCAGACTACTATGTAGGTCAGGTTATCAAGAGCTAGCTAATCCATAAGCAGACATAGGTCTGTACAAAAGAAGGTCGCTAATGTGACAGAGATATCACCATGCTAGGAGTTACCCAAGGCCAAGCAGGTTGGGCATAAACCACCTATTATGGGGCTTACCTCACAGTTTTCGAATAATTGAGAATTCCAAGGATTCAAGCTCATCAACCCTTATTTTATTTTCAATGGGTAGGGAAAGGAATTTTATTGCTTTTGCTTTTGCTTTTCTCTTTTGCTCTTTTTTTTTTTCTTTCTTTCTTTTTTTTGTACTTTTGTATTTTGGCTTGATATTTGAGGTAACGCTGAAATAACTTGTTTATTTTTCTCTTTTTCTTGAACTTTTTTTTTCTTCCTATGCTAGGGATACTTGCTCGGATTGGCTGTAGAGAAAGGGATTTTTATTTCGGGTAGGGGTGAGCTTGTCCTTTTGCCAATTCTCAAAGATTATAGACCATGTGCATGATAGGATAGCAGGGGAAACTTTTCGCTCAAGAAACCACTTCTACTATGTAGCATAGCATGGACATTACAAATATAATCATTTTATTGTGGAAGGATGTGCTTGTTTTAAGTAAATAACAAGATCAATTCTCTATGCTCAAACTTTATTTAATTAAATTTTGTGGACTTTGATATAAGAGAGATTAGTAATCATGCCAGATAAAATCAAGATATTTATTTTGTGTTTGTGATAGTGAGGGATTCCAAATAAATGCTAATTTATCCAAAATAATTTGAAAATATAACTGCAATACTTGAAGAAGAAATATATACAACAAATATTTTTGAGGAGTTTGATGATCTTGACTCTCTCTTTCTTCTTTATTATTTTTTTTGGTTTCAAAAGAGTCAATAATATTGCTGTTTTTACTTTTTATTTTTTTTGTTTGTTTTTCTTTAAACAGTTATATATATATATATATATATATATATTTAAAATGAGACAACATGCAAAATATGTACAAATGATGAAATGACAAAATTTTATGCATAATATCGCTTAAGATGCATAATATTCATAGGTTCTTTTAAATCTTTACCATCTAAGGTAGCTAATTTGTATGCTCCCGATTCAAACTTAGCAGTGATAATATATGGTCCAAGCCAGTTGGGCTCAAATTTACCTTTAAGGTATTTAGTTGCATTAGTATTTTTTTTATTTTCCTTTAAAACAAGGTCACCGACCTCAAAGGATCGATGACGAACTTTCTTGGCATATGATATTTTAAGCTTGTTTTGGTAGGCACGAAGATGCTCCAAAGCATTGATGCACTTTTCATCTAGGAGTTCCAGTTGACTGAGTCTTTCAGCTCGATATTCATCTCCTACTTCGGTGTCTTGAAGTAGTAGATCCAAAGAAGGAACTTCTAATTCAAAGGGAAAAATAGCTTCAACACCATAAACCAAGACAAAAGGTGAAGTACCTATGGGAGTACGAACGCTAGTGCGATATGCCCACAAAGTAGGATATAATTGAATGTGCCAGTCGCGACCAGATTTATTGACCAATATTTTAAGAATTTTGATTAAGGTTTTGTTAGATGCTTCTGCTTGACCATTACCCTGAGGATAATAGGGAGTGGACCAGCGATGTTGAATCTTATATTTTTGGTTTCTTAACATATTTATTTTTGAAACAAGTTCCATTGTCTGAGATGAGATTTGTAGGAATTCCAAACCTACAAATGATTTGATTAAAAATAAATTTATAGACTTGTGTTCTAGTGCATGAAGCTAAAGGCATAGCTTCAACCCACTTCGTGAAATACTCAGTGGCGGTTATGATGAATTTGTGTCCATCAGATGACACAGGATTAATTTTGCCAATAATGTCTAAGCCCCATTTTGAAAAGGGCCAAGGATATGAAATAGCCTGCAGTTCTTGTGCAGGTGCATGGACAAGGTCAGCATGTTTCTGGAACTTGTCACAATGGCGCACATAATCATGTGCATCATTTGCCATGGTAGGCCAAAAGTATCTTATCCTAAGGAGCTTTTTAGCAATGACACTACCACTAAAGTGTCCTCCACAAGATCCATCGTGGGCTTCACTTAAAGCTGATTTGGATTCTTCTAGATTCAAACATCTCAATAGGATACCTTCAAAAGATCTCCTATATAAAGTATTGCCAATTATTACAAATCGACTTGCTCGTCTACGTAATAACCGATGTTGGTTTCTATTAGAATTGGCAGAGAAAGTCCCATTTTGAAGAAAATCAAATATATCCGTATACCAAGGTTCAGGAGTAGTTTCATTGATTAGAAACACATCCAAAGGTTCTAAGCATGACTTATTTGAAGCGGGTTCCTAGAGTCGACAAATAATTATGGATTCGTCATCTAACTCCAAGGGTAGAAGAGATGCAGCTACAGCCATAGCATCAGCCGCATGGTTGCTAGTTCAAGGAATAGCTTCCAAAGTAACTTTATCAAACAAGGATAAAAATTGCAAAATATATGCTTTATATGGGCGCAATTTATCATCTTTGGTCTGATAAAATTCATTAATTTGGTTTATAACAAGTTGAGAATCACCAAAAACTAGCAGATGTTTGATTTTTAATGCCAAGGCAGCTCGTAATCCAAGGATTAGAGCCTCATATTCGATAGTATTATTGGTGCAAGCAAATGTTAATTTGAAAGAAAAAGGTATAAGATGTTTTTGTGGGGATATTAAAATAATACCTGCACCAACCCCACTCATGCATCGGGCTCCATCAAAGTATAAGGACCATTGTTCAATATGGTCTTCCTCTAATTGAAGGCATTCATTAGGAAACTCAATGATGAGGGGATGGGTAGACTCTAAGGGTGCAGCATCTAACTGATCTTCTATGATTTGACCCTTAACAAACTTCTATCCTATAAACATGATTTCAAACTCGCTTAGAGCAAGAACCCACTTGGCTGTGTGACCCGATAAATAAGGTCGACTCATGAGATACCGCAAGGGATCATATTTAGCAATGACATACGTTTTCTAACTGAGCATATAATGTCATAGTTTCTATGTAGAGAATATGACTGCTAGACATAATTTTTCTAATGCTATGTAGTGAGTTTCATAACTGATGAGGGTTCTGCTAATGTAATAATTAGCACGTTCTTTCTTCTCATCATCAAGATGAGCTAACATAGCTCCTAAGGCAGAATATAAAGCTAAAATATATAGGAGAAACGGGTGATCAGGTCTAGGTGGTGAAATCAAAGGTGGGTTAAGGAGGTATTGTTTGAGAAGTTCAAAAGCTTCCTTACATTCATCATCCCAATTAAAAGGGACATATTTCTTAAGGAGCTTAAGAAAGGGACCGATTTTGTCCGCCAGCTTATCGATGAAGCGATGAATGGCTTGAAGCTTACCTTGTAAACTTCGTAACTCAGATATATTGGTAGGTGTGGGCATATCAGTGATAGCCGCAATCTTGAGAGGGTCAATTTCGATACCATGTAAAGAAACTAAAACCCCTAATAGTTTACCGGACTTGACTTCGAATATACATTTAGCTGGATTTAATCGAATAAGGTATTCTCTTAACCGATTAAATACTTTTCTCAAATAATCTAAATGATCATCTTCATTAATAGAGCAAGCTATAATATCATCTACATAATCATGTAGGATATCATGCATCATGTCGTGAAAAATATAAGTCATAGCTCATTGATAGGTTGCGCCTACATTTTTTAATCCAAATGGCATCACTTTCCAACAAAAGGTATACCAAGGGGTAATAAAGGCTATTTTGGGCTGATCTTTAGGAGCTATCCTGATCTGATTATAACCAAAAAATCCATCCATTAGGGACATCATTCCACTCCCGACATTAAATTCAATGATTTGATCCATGTTTGGAAGAGGAAAATCATCTTTAGGGCATGTGGTGTTAATATCTCTAAAGTCTGTGCACACCCTAACTTTGGTAGCTTCTTTCTTGGTGACTGGAACTACATTTGAGATCCATTCAACATAATGAATAACTTGTATAAAAACAACATTCAGGAGTTTTTCTAACTCCCATTTGACTAGTAAGGCCACTTTGGGATGCATTTTTCTAAGTTTATGTTTCATAGGTTTAGCATCCCGATGGACTACTAGATGATGCATGACTACAAAAGGGTCCTGTTGGTCCAAAATCTACCACAGGAAAGGATTTTACAAGTGTGCCCTAGACCCGGCCAACATTGAAAGGCTGGAAGCAAGAAATGGCTCCCAGACCAATCTCCAGAGTGGGCTGGTTCCCTTCACTATTCTAAACTTGGTTAAGATAAGGGTTACTGGAAAGAAATTAAAAAGGTTACGAAAAGAAATGGGAAATATGGCCACAGGCCGAAGTTATGGGATCAAAAAATAACAACAGGAAACTTCAAGTGCAACAACAACAAGCAATAAAAGTTACTAACTTAACTTCCGCACGATGCATACAAAAAAACCCTCCAAAATCACATTCCAGGAATTTATACTCTTACGGCAATATTCAAATCCAGTATGCAGAATTTAAATGTAACAACCATGAAGACATACAAATGCTATTAGAAATGCAACATCAACAGAAAGGAAATCACCAATGCAAACGCTTGAAAAGTTAGAAGCCAATCCTTTATTCCTGCAGTGAACTTCCAGTCTCTAGCAGAGAATTTTCCAACCTTTTGCAATGAAGTTTACATTGGTTTTTATAGAGGGTCGTCCTCTTTGCAGCATTTAATACTTGCTACCAAGTTTCTTGTGATCTACAAATATACCTTGGAAATCCGCAACACGATCCCCTTAATTGCAGCGTTATGGAAGCAAAAAATTAAATACAATGAGACAATCGCGGTCACATTCATTAAATTCATTTTTCAAACATGTGCATGCAATTGTTAAATCAATCCACGAACAGCAACTTCGAACCAATAAACCCTTTAATTTTGGTGGCCTGGGCACTCTTCGACCTTAACCGCATCGAAAATCCACAAAGCATTTAATTTGGGGCAGCATTTAATCATCGAAACCCAAAAAACCTTCTCGACCGTTCATACTTGTGTTTTGGCGGGAAACTACGCAGGTCGCGAAAACGCGACGGGTCGCGAAATCGTGACATAGTTTGATGTCGTACGTCTTTCGTCACTTACACCTACGAAAATGCTCCCTGTCGCTCTTTCGCTGCATCGTCGGCTTCATTTCTTCCATCGCTAGCTCAATCCCGCGAAAACAGCACATGTAGCGATATCGCTACGCATTTTGGTCTTTGGCTCTGTCCTCCGCTCTTAACTTGCAAAAATAAAACATGCAGCGCATCGCTGCACATTTCGGGCTCCTTGTACGGTCTTGTTGATGGGCCGCAAAAATGCTACAGCTTTTGCCTCTTAAGACCTTTTCAAAAAAATGCAGCGCATCGCTGTCATTCTTACCCCTTGGACTCTCTTCAACAATCGGTCGTCGCAAAAATGCTATGACTTTGATCCTTGCTTGGTGTGTTCCCTTTTAAGAGCGCAGCGAATCGCTGCAACCTTTGAACTCTGGAGCCTTTGAAACCGCCATCTCAACAAACATACAGCGCATCGCTGCAAGTTTTCCTTTGGACTCCCTACTCCGCCAACCGCCGCGATTCTGAGACGTCAGCGCATCGCTGCACTTTTTCGGGTTAAGTCGTCGGCTGAGTTTTTGGTCGCGATTCGCTGACAATTTTTGGACTGTTCCTCTTTTGCTTCCTCAAACCCGCGAAAATGGAACACGTCGCGATATCGCGACGGTTCCGCCAAAGCTGCATGCGTTGACCGCGTTGACCGCGATTTCGGAACATGTCAACGAATCGCTGCAGTTTCTGGACTTAGTTATTTGTTGCTCCTTTTTTGCTCAAAACCGCATCAAAGCCAAAATCAAAGTTAGATTTGCAACAATTTACATGTTAGTACTTCAATCAAAATCAATGTGGCAAAAATGCCAACATTCTTGGCGGCTCGCGGGGTATACAGCTCGCTGTATGCAAGAATCCAGGCCTGAATCCATTGGGCACAGAGTCATATTAGATCAGAAAGTTGGCCGCTGTGGTGCATATCTCAGGGGACTGCTGCAATGATCTTCTGCTAAAAAAGCTGGAACTGGAAGAACCTGCATATAACGGATTATGAAATGCGACAAATGGAATGCGATAGTGGAGTGAGCTCCTGCGATTGCGCAAGCGGTGACTGCAATGGAATGATGATTATAATGGAATGATGGAGTGAGCAAGTGATGTGGTAGACATAATAACAGAATGCTACTATACTACCATCTGCAATGGATGGAATGAAAGTGAATGAACGGATGGAATGGAAATGGAAGTATGAAAAGTGTGGAATGAAATGAGCTAGACTGTAAATTAAATATGTAACAGGACAGAAACTAGAGGAAAGGGAAAAGAAGGAACGGGAACAATGAGAATGGGAAAAAGAAACAATAGCCATGGCTTGTTTTTTAACTACAGAAGAAAAAGAAGAAAAAGAAGGAAGATGAAGAAGGGAAAGGAAAGAAAAAGGGAAGGGAAAAGAAGAATTTTCTAGAAAGCCACCAACTGCTGGGAGGAGAAAAACAAAGGAAAAACAAGCATCTACGGCTCGCAGGCAACAAGAGCCGAGATGAATAAATAAAAACAATACCTTTTTTTTTTTTTTTCTTCTCTTTCTATTTTTTTTTTTTTATATACTATATACAATAGTTCACGACATGATTGGCATGTCGCCACCACAAACCCAGTCTAAGGAGTTATCCGGTAAATCTACAATGTCCCGACCAGATCTGATCATACTTAAGTCGGTCCTTGAAATTGGGCTGGCTTCTTCCTGAAGTTCTCCATGTTTCAGACATGGGCAAGTTATCATGCATGCCAGTACCCACACAATTGACAAATAATGCAGAAAAGAAACCCCACCATCTTGAAGAGTTCTCTGATTGTGGACTGAGAACAGGTTCCTCCAACTCCTGGATCCGATCACAAGAATTGTCCAGCAACAGTCCTTTCTTCAGGATCTTTGCCGACTCCACCTGTTGATCTGACATATTCAACAGGTTCTGACTACACGCTTGCGTGTCTTGCATAGCTATGCCTTCTTGGTGCTCAGGTTCTGCCACTTGAGTCTGTTCTTCTTCTTCGCTTATATCCTCTGGATCCATCTCCTTATGAAAACTGCAAGCAACCATATTGTTCATTGCCGATCCTTGGCTTTGGATGAGATCTGTCCCTTGAGCTCCACACAACTGCATCTCAGGTTTCTGCTCAGTATACGAGATCTGGCATGAAAAAGACTATGCGGGATGGACAGGAGCAGCAACTACCGAAGAAAGTGATGGAGTTTCTCCCCACGGTAATTTTCCTGATAAGAGCAAAAGTTGTTCCGCTCGCACTGCTTCCTCAAAGATTTGCGGGAACCTTCGTTCACCTGATTGCAGCAAGAGGAGGCCTATGTCAGAATGGAAAGCTCGAACATAGAAGAGGTGGGCTTGGGTGGGTGATGGTCGGATCTTTTCTGGAATTCTCTTCCAGCTTCTCAAGAATCGGACATTGAAGTCCGTGATGCTCTCTAGAGGTGCTCTCTTGATGTACATTAAAAATTGATAGAGATCCAAAGAACTGTAAAAGGGATCTTCATCAAATCTTTTGATTAGTGCTCCCGCTAGATCATCCCATGAGCTGATGCTTTGACGCTTGAGCAGTCTGTACCACTGCAATGCCCTTCCTTCCAAAGACTGAACCAGAAGTCTGATCATGATATCCTCGTGATTTATGACATGGATCATTGACAAAGTAGCAATATCTTCAACATGCGCCAGAGCCATGCCTTCGGTACCATCATATTTTGCCAGGGCCTTCAGGGCACCTTTGGGAATTTCATGCCGGATTTGGAGATTCAGAGGGCCAGGATCATCCCATCTAGGAAAAACCCTCGCCTTTGTGGCAGTGGTCTGCGGGATCACGGCTATCGCCATTAAGTCAGAGTCGCCAGATGAACATTCTTTGAACTTAAAAAAAAAATAGGCGTCCACGATCAAGAAATTCGGATCTTCAACTCAGCAAAGTCGCCAGATGAACTTACAAATCTCCGCTATGAGGCCAAGACAGCTCATCAAAAATCTTGAGACCTCCGGGTGTTAAAAAAAAATGTGGATCTTTTGAGACAGAAGAAGTCTGTCCCACCGGGCGTGCCAAAAACTGTTGGCACCGGTGGGTTTATCACTTTGGAAAATTATGCTTATCCCACCGATTATGAATTCTTGGAGACAAAACTTGTCTGTCCCACCGGGCGTGCCAAAAACTGTTGGTCCAAAATCTGCCACAAGAAAGGATTTTACAAGTGCGCCCTAGACCCGGCCAACATTGAAAGGCTGGAAGCAAGAAATGGCTCCTAGACCAATCTCCAGAGTGGGTTGGTTCCCTTCACTATTCTAAACTTGGTGTAAGATAAGGGTTACTGGAAAGAAATTAAAAAGGTTACAGAAAGAAATGGGAAATATGGCCACAGGCCGAAGTTATGGGATCAGAAAATAGCAGCAGGAAACTTCAAGTGCAGCAACAGCAAGCAATAAAAGTTACTAACTTAACTTCCGCACGATGCATACAGAAAAACCCTCCAAAATCACATTCCAGGAATTTATACTCTTACGGCAATATTCAAATCCAGTATGCAGAATTTAAATGTAACAGCCATGAAGACATACAAATGCTATTAGAAATGCAACATGAACAGAAAGGAAATCACCAATGCAACCGCTTGAAAAGTTAGAAGCCAATCCTTTATTCCTGCAAACGAACTTCCAGTCTCTAGCAGAGAATTTTCCAACCTTTTGCAATGAAGTTTACATTGGTTTTTATAGAGGGCCGTCCTCTTTGCAGCATTTAATACTTGCTACCAAGTTTCTTGTGATCTACAAATATACCTTGGAAATCCGCAACACGATCCCCTTAATTGCAGCGTTATGGAAGCAAAAAATTAAATACAATGAGACAATCGCGGTCACATTCATTAAATTCGTTTTTCAAACATGTGCATGCAATTGTTAAATCAATCCACGAACAGCAACTTCGAACCAATAAACCCTTTAATTTTGGTGGCCTGGGCACTCTTCGACCTTAACCGCATCGGAAATCCACAAAGCATTTAATTCGGGGCAGCATTTAATCATCGAAACCCAAAAAACCTTCTCGGCCGTTCATACTTGTGTTTTGGCGAGAAACTGCGCAGGTCGCGAAAACGCGACGGGTCACGAAATCGCGACATAGTTTGATGTCGTACGTCTTTCGTCACTTACACCTATGAAAATGCTCCCTGTCGCTCTTTCGCTGCATCGTCGGCTTCATTTCTTCCATCGCTAGCTCAATCCCACGAAAACAGCACATGTAGCGATATCGCTACGCATTTTGGTCTTTGGCTCTGTCCTCCGCTCTTAACTTGCGAAAATAAAACATGCAGCGCATCGCTGCACATTTCGGGCTCCTTGTACGGTCTTGTTGATGGGCCACAAAAATGCTACAGCTTTTGCCTCTTAAGACCTTTTCAAAAAATGCAGCGCATCGCTGTCATTCTTACCCCTTGGACTCTCTTCAACAATCGGTCGTCGCGAAAATGCTACGACTTTGATCCTTGCTTGGTGTGTTCCCTTTTAAGAGTGCAGCGAATCGCTGCAACCTTTGAACTCTCGAGCCTTTGAAACCGCCTTCTCAACAAACATACAACGCATCGCTGCAAGTTTTCCTTTGGACTCCCTACTCCGCCAACCGTCGCGATTCTGAGACGTCAGCGCATCGCTGCACTTTTTCGGGTTAAGTCGTCGGCTGAGTTTTTGGTCGCGATTCACTGACAATTTTTGGACTGTTCCTCTTTTGCTTCCTCAAACCCGCGAAAATGGAACACGTCGCGATATCGCGACGGTTCCGCCAAAGCTGCATGCGTTGACCGCGTTGACCGCGATTTCGGAACATGTCAGCGAATCGCTGCAGTTTTTGGACTTAGTTATTTGTTGCTCCTTTTTTGCTCAAAACCGCATCAAAGCCAAAATCAAAGTTAGATTTGCAACAATTTACACGTTAGTACTTCAATCAAAATCAATGTGGCAAAAATGCCAACAGGTCCAGACCTGGCATGTATTCATATGTCCAAGCAAAGACATCTTCATAATCTTTAAGAAATGCAATGTATTCATATTGTTTTTCTTGACTTAATTCTAATCCAATATTGATTATGTGAGGATTATCCTCAGTTCCAATATTAACTTTATGATGTTTTCTACTTCCATGTGTAGATCTCTTTCAAAATTAGGTGGGGCTGGTGAGACGCCCAATTCTTGTAATTCTTTTAAGGTTAACTTGGGTAATTCATCGTGAGGAGTGGTGGCCTCAAGTTGGGCTATAGTAGGTATAGAACCATCAAAATAAAAACCATTGTGTAACAACTCTTCAACGAAGATATCATGGAAAATATCTCCTTCCAACTCATCATCGGATTTAGCAATCATTTCAGGGTAAGCTATGGATAGCATATTGCATGTAAAGGGATTATCTTTGGACACAAAGAATCTTGTTTATCTAGATAATCTTGATAACATATGAGTTGATCATCACCTTCAAAAGGGAAGGGTTGACCCTTACTAGGAAACATGCCCACACCACATCGAGCAGGCCATGGTTCTACCTCGATAGGTTCTTTCATACCATTTTGGAAAGGTCCCAAGACTTTCCATTTATATCCCATTTTAAGCATTATAGGTTTAGCTTTAATATATTCATTAGCAAAATAGCATCGAGCATATCCATCACAATGCGTCTTGATGTTTCGGAGTATTCTTCCCCAATCATATCCTTTATAAATAAAAGCACAACTCCCGACTTGGTAAGTACTTCCCATAGGTTGTGGGAGGCCCAAAGTACGAGGAGATGGTGGCAAATTATTTAAAAGAAGTGAATCTTGCATAGAAGCATTTGTTTTTTTTGATATTAAAATTTTAGATAAATCCGATAAAAGCTCATCAGAAAGAGCATAAGATGTAGAAGGATCATTCCCTATATCTTTAGATGTGGAAGGTATGATAGATGTAGATAATGTGGAGGTGTTAATAAATGGGTCTATAGGTTTTGAAATTATAGGGATGGAACATGAAGGATTGGTTGTGGATTTAAGATCCTGTTGAGGTTCTAGTGTGGTTTGTTTAGAAGATGGTTGACTTAAATGTATAGGTGTAGTTGATGAGGTAGATGATGTTATGGGTGTGTGTTTCACATGTTTAGATGAAAAATATGAATTAGGATGTGTGGATGACAGAGCGGGGCAAAATTGCACTCCAACAGGTTCTGCCAAAGCACACATATCAAAGGGTCTAGGGTCACCATGGATAGTGACCAACTGATTTTTAAATTCAAATTTAACACATTGATGTAAAGTGGAGGGAACCGCTCGCATCACATTGATCCAAGGGTGACCCAAAAGTATATTGTACGATGCTGGGCAATGTACAATAAACACGATTGTATCTAGGGTTCGAGGACCAACTTGCAAGGGTATAGTAATGACTCCACACGTTTCTTGTGTCTCGTCATTGAAAGCTTTGATAATCATATCCTTTTTTTTCATTTCATCACTTCTAAAGCCAAATATTTGGTAGAAGTCAAGAGTGCATATGTTTAAAGATGAACCATTATCAATAAGGACTCTTTTAACAACTACATCTCTAATTAGGGCAGTAATATATACGGGGTTATCCTTATGTAAACTATGTTGTGGGATGTCTTTATCCCAAAATTCAATACAATTGACTTCTCGAGTGATGATAGTATTGGACATGGATTCAGGTTGAATATTTTGAGGTACCATCATTTGGATTAATGTAAGCATTAACTCATCCCTATGGACATGGCTTCTGGTTGTAGTATTGGATAATTGTTTATTAATATTGTAAGGAGGCTTAGGTTGAACATTAGACATATGATTCCATTTATTGGGATTTTTCATAACAAATGGAGTTGATCCATCATTCTGAGTTTGGTCCTATTGAGAATTTTGAGCTTGTTGTCTGGTAACAACTCCGATGGTACCTACAATGTTATATTGAAGATGTTGAACTGGTCTTGGTTGAGCGTTTATGGATTGTTCATTAGGAAGGAACTGATTAGAAGAGGGTCGAGTAGTAACTCTTCTAGGAAATGGTTCTTCCGGAACCATAGCATCTATGATAGGTTGAATCAGATCTGATTCATTTTCAGAGCTATTCGATTGGTTTGAGGTGATGTCTATTTCACTTTCAGTATCCAATTCTACATCACTAGGATCGGGAGTTTGAATATTATGTAGGGGTCTGGTCATGACCATGGATAAAGTTGTGCCAAATATTTGAGGATCCTGAACAGATAATTGTCCGCTAATAGTCCCTACATATCGAGTAGGAGGGGGAACATTATGTTGTTCGATTTGATTAGCTACTTCTTTACCATGGTTTGGTAAAGGAAGTTGAAATATATCTAATGATTGATTAGCATTTTGATTCTGATTTTGGGGAATGGTATTTTGAGTGTTATTAGGAGCATTTTGTTTAGGTTGGAAGGCTTGCACCTCCATTTCATTATTATCAATCAGATCTTGTATTTTATGTTTCAATATTTTGCAAGAGTTTGTAGCATGTCCAGGTCCTCTATGAAAATCACAATGTAAATCAGCTCCGTATCCGGGTATAGTTGGATCAGGTTCCTGGATAGCTGGTAATTGAATCAAGCCTTGTGCTAGTAATTGAGGTAGAATGGTTGATAAAGGTTGATTCAATCTAGTAAATTCTCGAGGAGGTTTATCAGGAGGTTTTAATATAATTTTTTTTGTTGTCTTCATTGTATTGATATTAGCAATGTTTCTACTATCAGTGACTCCGTCACCTACAACTTTTTTGTTTTTATACTGATTTATGGATGTTTTCTCATCATCTTTCTTTTTGAGCTGACCTCTCCTAATGAGAGCATCTTCTACCCTTTGAGCTAAGTCTATAGCTTGATCGAAGGTGGTTAAGGTAGTAGTTGATAACTCATAAGATATTTGTTCTTGTAAATTATTGATAAAAATATCCAACATTTCCCTATAAGGTAGAACAAAGTGTAGTTTTCCTGTCAACTGCCTCCATCTAGCTAAGAAATCAGAAAAACATTCATCTTTGTCTTGTTTTAAGTTGTACAAATCTTTAATGGTGATGTGCCTCTCGATGTAGGCACTAAATTGATGGACAAAAGATTCAGCTATTTCTTCAAAATTTCTCAAAGAATGAGTGGGCAATTGATAGTACCACTCTAATGCCATTCCTCCTAAACTTTTTGGGAATGTTTTTAGTAATAGCAAGTCATCATGTGATATATCATGACATGCTATCCTAAACATGTGAATATGCTCTATGAGATCTTCAGTTCCTTTATATATAGGCAGGACGGGCATGGGAAAGTGTTTAGGGTATGGTTGTGCTCCAACTATGGGATTCAAAGGTTGACTACACATCTCTTGATAATTGTATGAGGGACGGTAGGGATCTATCTGGTCCATACGCGAAGCTAACTATTTCACCATGGCTTCCAGATTACTGGTTTGCCCACTATATTGGTTCGGTAGGGCATTAATATAGGATTTGTGAGCATATGATGGAGGGACATGAATATTAGATGCTATGTTGCTATTGTGTAAATTATTGGTAGGAAGGGTGTTATGAAGAAGTTTTGAAGTTGTATTAGGTTGTATCCTAGATTGTTAAAAATTGGTGTTTGGCTTCATTTTAGGTTTTTGTCGATTTGAAGCATATTGATCAATATTTTTGCAAAATAAAGCAGTGAAGGAAGGTCTATTTTGTGTGGGAATGATTTTAGGCTCAATAACAGGTTCCTTAGGGGGTTGGGTAACTTGTTGTTTTTGCATGTTCTGAATCATAGTGACCATATCTCTATTGGATGGTCCAGCCTTATCACTTTCTTGATCAACAAAGGACAAGGGATTAGTGTGTATGTTAAACATATCTTCCATGGCTGCTTGAGTGTCACTAATTTGTCCTCTATCAATACGAACTACCATATTAAGAGCACCAATGTTATTATTGAAAAATTTCTAGAAATGATCTAAGTTATCAAAAGCAATAGTTCCATATGGAGCCATTCTAGGGGATGAGGATCCTTCCTCTTTAAGATTTTCTTGTTGTTCATTTTCTTCAGCCAACTCATCTTCTGGCTGTTCTAGAGTTTCTCCTTACGAAATTTAATCCTGAGGAAGGACATTTGGGTTTTGTGTTTTGTCTCCTAACCAATCTTCTTCTTCTTCTTCTTTAGTTTGTTTACCATTCCTAAGTCTAGGCATTGTGCTTAAATTTATATTTCAGCAAATATATATATACTTGTATATATATATATATATATATATATATATATATATATATATATATGCAACAAGCTTAAGAGGTATATATTTTAATTATATACCTACTATAGTAAAAAAAAAAAATGTTTTGGTTTTGTTATGTTTTTGGTTTTTCTTGTTTTTGTAACAATATTATAAAGATAACAACACACTAAATGCAAGAAATAATAATAATGAAAGCAATGATCTAGTTTTCTATAAACAATTTATAAATATCATTAATGGGCTCGAGTTCTTCAGGAGTCATGAAGTGTTCTTCTTCAAATTGAAAATTTTCTTTCAAGAATTTGACAAAAAGTGCTATAGTGATATTATCTGTCTCAGATTCTGGTTGGTAGAAATAAAGTTCGTGGAAATACTCTCGATATAACACAACTTTAGGAACTCTATTCCATATTTCCCTATCCGTAAGAACGACCTCTTGATCTTCTACATGACCTAGGAATTGGTGTATAACAGCTGCGTTCTCGAGGTATTCCTCGAAGGTGAACAATTATAAAGACATAAGAGCTCTCCTATAAGCTAACCACCTATGGCAGGCTCTTTGAAGTTCATGATAAAAAATGAGTTGATGAGGATCCAAGATCCTATCTAGGGAAAACCTCTTGATTTGTCTAAGTTCGGTTGATCTAGATGAAATGATACCTAGTCTCCTATCAAGTTCTTTCCACAAAAGTTGGTTTCTATCTATTTTAGGCACACTAAGCATAGAATTAACTTCTATGGCTGCTAATTGGTTTTCAACATTTATAGTGACAACTAGTCTTTTCTTAGGATCTACCATCTAGACATGATATGCAACTTAGTAGTTTTCTAATAATTTTTAATGCATCTATGTTTTTGTTCTTTTTTTTTTAATTTTCAAAAGGTTTTAGTTTCACGTCAGGTTCACCAAAATGTATCATTCCAAAAATTTTGCATCCTTACCTTCAGGCTAAAGGATCCATGCTCGAAAGGAGGATGGGAAAAGGATGGGACAATACCTCAGACTGAGATGCCCTTTGAAGGTCCCGCCTCTCGAGGGAGGGGTATTAAGGTGATTTTTCAATGGATGGTGGGGTTCACTAAGAAACATTTAGTGGCAGTCTCCACGCCTAGGGTGGGAATATGTTTTAATGTGTTAAATTTTAGCTTTAAAAATCCAAGTCCTAGGTTTGGCCAGATGAATCTAAGTTGTTCTATTATGAAAATGCAAGTTAAATGAAGACAAAAAATAGATTTAAATAGAAAACACAGAGAATAATTAAGTGAAGAAATCCATACCTGGTTTCGGATGTCTAATGGAGGTTCTAATTTTTGAAGTAGTTAAGATCATCTGGAATTTGATAGGATCATCTCCGATTTGATAGGATCGTCTAATATTTGACGAATTCATTAGATGAATTTGTCAGAGACCTGCAATAAGAGAAATGGACACAGAATATAGAAAATGCAGCTATGCTGATAAAGGAAAATGATGTGAAATGACAAAATGATGTTAATAAGATAATCCCAAATAAAAATGCAAATAAATTATCATGCTTGAATAGCTAATCATGACTTTATTAAGTACTTAAGCTATATGGGTGAACTCCAAGATGCAGAATAGCAAAAAATAATAATAAACTGACTAGATGCAGAATAAAATAGTAGACGAGAAGAGAAAAATGTAAAATCTGGGCAGTAATTACCCCCATTGTTGACTGCAGTCAAAATCGTCTCGAATTGGGATGCGATCATTCGAGATTTATACAGGATCGTCTGTGACGATCTGAGCTTGCTTTGGCTAAAAAACAATACGAAAGCAAATGGTGATTTAAGATGGTCTAATGCATGTAGAACTTGTGTTACAAGAAATTTCAGCCAGGGGGATGTCAAGGGGGGGGTCCTAAGGTTTAAATAGGCTTAGGAGGGAGGTTAGGAGGTTGGAGATCATCCTAATCTGGAAGATCTCCAATGGGGGAGGTCTCTAACGGTGTAGACATGCTTCTGCCCAGATTAGAGACGTCGTTGAAATAGAAGCTAATTATAAAAAATTAGTTTTGGGACAAAATCGGCTAGACGTTCTACTCCAAACAAAATTGTCTGATCTGAGGTGATATCGTCTGATTGGAGATGATATTGTCCAACAAATGAAACAAACTCTAAAAATGGCACGAAAAATGAGGAAACAGATAGCAGGCAGTTTGGGAGCGGTTTTGGGGTTAAAATTTGATTTTGAATTATTACTAAGGTAATTTTAATTATTTGTTAAGGTTTACTGTGTCAATTTTAGGGTGCTACAACTTTAAATTTATTTTGCCACCCATCCAACCTAATATTGGGTGGAAGTGGAAGTCTACATGCAATAAGTATGAGTGGGTACAACTTTGCATTCCTCCTCATAGCTAGTCTACATGGAAGACTCAAGTCCAGATTTAGACTTAGTTAAAGATAGAAGAACAAGGAGCTTCTCATGCTAACACCTAGTATGCATGAGGGATTTTGTCCTAGGGTTGAACATTGATCTAGGGCTTCAAACACTTTGTAAGGAGTAAACCTAAAAGCACTAGGGGAACTTATTTTATCAATCATTAAGAGAGAGAGAACATCATACATCAAAACTTTGAACAGGTTGGATCATTGAGGAGAGCTTCTAGATACTTGGAGAGCTTCCCTTGGAGATTTATTCTTGTAGTGGAGCCCTGTCGTATTGGAGGGTGAATTTGAACACATAAGGTAATCATTTTAACATTAGTAGTAGACTTGAGCCCATATCCTTTGGATCAATAGAGAGAGATTTCACCTTAGCGAATGTTGTCCTAGACAGTGGCCCGCAACCTAGTCTAGAGTTTTAGGTGTTAGTTTATTTTATTCTGCTTTCTCTTTTATTTTATTGGCATAAGATTTATTTTAGTTATTTGCATTCATAGTACTATTTTCATTACATTTGTTTTCATTGAGCTTATTCATTTCTAACAACATCATCTGGGAAAACAATCTCTTACATCTAATTATGTGTTGTTGTTTCATTGATTTCAGGGCTACAGGTTCAATTGGGCAAATCCACAACATACGAGAGCAAGAATATCCCTCTAGCAATCAGACCTAGAGAAGGAGGCATCTATAAGCCCTCATACATTTTCGTGTGCATCATCGGGAAGCTTGATAAAGTGTACCCCCTGTGCGAGGGGATATTTTATACACCTACTACCCTCTTTGTGTGTAAAATCATGTATCAAACAAAGGGTATCCCTTAGAGGGATTCATATGTAACCGGATATTGGGAATATCAATACAAAAAACATTCATTCATTTATTTCTTTACATTCTGGTTATATCTGCTTTATGCATTTCATTTATTTCATGTTTAACATTAAAGGATTCAATCAAATCGCAAGTAGAGTAGTTAGTGGATGGTGCACCACTTCCCCAGGGTCGCTACAGATCTCACTCCATAAGAGAACTCTATCCCCTCTACTATGGGTCATGGATCTCTTTCCATAGGATAACTCTTTCCCCTTGCTCTGGTTTGTGTATCTTTCTCCACAAGATAACTCTTTCCCCTTGTTCTGGTTCGTGAATCTCTCTACAGGTGAACTATTTCCCCTTGCTCTGGATATTGATATTCTAGAATACTTCTCTCCCCACTACTCTAGCTTGTGGATCTCTCTCCATAGGAAATATTTATCCCCACTGCACTGGCTAATGGATTTATCTCCACTGGAGACTATTGTCCTCTTTGTTCTATCACCTCTAAATATTGTTCTCAAATTTGTCTTAAATATGCACCAAACTCTATCCCAAGTCTAGAAAAAATATGCTCTAGCTCTACTCACAAATTTACATGAAAACCTATTTCAAATATACACCAAAATTTGTCCCAAGTCTAGCACAAATCTGCTCTAGCTTTGCTCACAAATATGCATCAAAATCTATCTCAAATATACACCAAACTTTGTCCCAAGTCTAGCACAAGTCTTCTATAACTCTACTCACAAATATGCACCAAACTCTATCTCAAATATGCACCAAAATTTGTACCACTTCTAGCACAAATATTCTCTTACTCTGATCACAAATTTGCATTAAACTCTATCTCAAATCTACCCCAAGCCTTAACACAAAGCTTGAGCAGATCATCAATCAAACCTTCTCTCAATATTGTTTAAATCTGCCTTCAATTATTCTCAAAAACTTGCTCAAATCTATCTTCAAGTCTTCTCAAAGACTTGCTCAAATCTGTCCTCAAGCCTTCTCAAAGACTTTTTCAAATCAAGTCTTCTCAAAGACTTGCTTAAATCTGTCTTCAAGTCTTCTCAAAGACTTTCTCAAATATTTCCTCAAGCCTTCTTAAAGACTTGCTCAAATTTATTCTCAAGCCACTCACAAAACCTACTCAAATATTTCCATAACTTGCATACAAACACAACTTAATTTTTTTCCAAAAAATTTCTTCACACAAACAAATTCTACTTAGAATTCATTTAACCTATGGAACATATAGAGAATGATGTACACTATCAACAACTCAATATGTTCTACTTCAATAAATAAATATGTCACTTTCACATGTCTCACATTTATTGCTCTTTTAAAGGTATATCTAGTCTAGCACACTTATCTTCCTGATGCACACACTTGCTTTCACAAATCTAATTTCTAATGTTTACACATTCACTTTCAATATCACTCAAAACCAATGCCAAAAAGCTTCATACATTCATTCAACCAATGAAGCATAATTTTATTACAAACCCTAAATAAGTGTTTTCACACTTCTTCCAACAAAGATAACAATGTATATCTCAAACCCTAACTCAAATAGTTAAAAATATCTATCTCAAATGTTTTCAAAACATTCAACAATGAAGCACACAATCCTCACTCAAATATTTCCAACAATGCTTATCAAACAATCCTTTTCACTCCACCTTATGTTCCAAAATATTCATTCCAACAAACACTTTAAACCAAGGAATGATATACCCATACCTTTTAGCTTGCTCTTATGGATATATGTCTTCAAAAATATACTTCACACACAATATATTTTGCAACTATAAAATGTTAGAACAACACCTCTTAATGAGTTAGCAAACCTTCAAATTATGTGCACAATTTATTCCAAACCAATGCTCTATACCTCTTTTGGTTTCTCAAAATAAAATATTAACTCATGAAACAAGTCTTTCGTTATTGAATCAAATATTATAAACAACAAGGTACATTCTACACCTTTTATCTCCCACTTGAAATATCAACAAACATACCCAAAAATATTTGCCAATAATTTCCTTATTACTCCATAAAATAACACTTTAGAAAAATACATTCTCCATTATATTTTCCTCCTAAACAATGGCAAAAAATAAAAATATTTCCCTTATAGCTCCCTAAGTCCAATGGTGCTAACAACCAAACACACCTTAAGTGCCTAACAACCAAACACACCTTAAGCGCCTAACAACTCAACCTTAGACATTAACAAAATATTTTGGTTACCAAAATTACCACGGGTGAGACTCGACCATAGCACTTCCTACCTACCAGCATGCTCATGCTACTTGAGCTACCACTAGGCCAACCACCTACACAAATATGTTAGTGCATGATTCACACTTTGACTTCCACTCACACTACCTTACCAATAAAAGTCTTTTCAAAACTATCACCACCCAAAATCGAACTCGTGACTTGTTGTTCACCTGCACCTTAACACTGCCCAATATGACGTTAGGCCAATCACCTGGTTGGAGGTAAGATCTCATGATCTTCTCCTTATACATGTTCAAGTTTTTTTATAAATAACAATTCATCTTCTTCCACTAACAATTTCTCACATTGGTTATTCGAATCAATCACACATTAAACACTTGAAATGCACATCAAATACAACCTTAGAGCTAGGAAAATTATCCATATTTATATGGATTTTCCACCATGCTTTGAATGTCAATGCTTTTAAGAATTAAAAAATTCTTTTTAAAGTTGGCACCAAAACCCACCTTGGGTTATAAAATAATATAATATAAAATATTATAATTATTTTATAATTTAACTTTAGGCTTTAACCTTTTAACTTTAATATTATAATATTAAACTATTATAATATTATTTCCTTTTTGAGCCTTAGTCACTTGCTTCCTTTAGGATTTTTAAACCAGGTCCTTCAACATTTTAACCCATCACTTGGAGCTTTGTCCCAAACCTCTTGGACTTCAAATATATATATTTTTTAACCCTTTATTTTTTTCAATTTTCTTTCACTAAGACTAATATTTGCCTTGAATTTTAATCAACGTTTAAACCTTGTCTTTTTACCATTTCAAGTTATCAATAACAACTAATGTCATCAACCTATTTGATGAGTGTCGTTAATCCCATCATTTAATATCAATGATTTATCAATCCGGGGTGGTGTCCAAGGTTGTCTACGATAGAAGGTTAGGGTAGAGTACAATTCAGGCATTCAGATTCAAGCATTTATTGGGTGAGACATATTGGGTTTAGCCTTTTGGTGTCACACTAAACCTAATCTATAGAATGAAAACTTGCAAGAAATAAAAACTAATTCTAATTTGTAGAAATTGAAAGTTAACTACAAGTGCAGGAATTGAAATTGCAGAATTAAAACCTAATTTACTTTTGTAGAATTGAAATGATGCTTAGAAATAAAAACATCTGTCAATGTCCTACCACAAAAGGTCATCAAGCTTCTGCTACAAGAATTGACAGCAAAATGAAATCTACTGAAAATTAAAGGTTGTTGAAACATAAAAAAATTAGAACATGGAAAGAAAAGAAAATAAGGGGAATAAATGTTTTAATATAATTTTTCAGTTGACACACACACAAATGCTATACACAAAAATAATAGAAAACATAAATATAAAATTAAAATAAGAAAATGAAATCTGGCAAGCAATCTGTTAATTCTGCTGTAGCAAAATTACAGATTAAAATCTTCCATAAAAATCCTCCTTCTAGATCTGAAAGTGGGCCCATACTTCCTTGTATAGAAGGAGGTGAAAAACACTCCTTAACTAATTAAAAATAGAACAAAATCTGACAAAATAACTGCACTTTATTACTCTGAAAATAACATTACAGTTTTGTTGCTACAGACTGTTACAAAGATAAAAACAACACCTACTTTTCTATTGCTTATTCTCTCCTCCAAGCTCAATCGACATGGGAGCTATATTTTATAATCATCTAAAATTAATTTACATACCAAAAATATTCTTGCAAATCAACTCCTATTATGCTGCAGTTATTTCTGGGTTTATTCTAGGAGAGGATTAACTATTTCAATTTATCTTTTCCATGAGCTGTAGCTTTTGGTTGGCAAGGATGGCAGGGACAACTGTAGGATACTTTCCCTTAATCCTCTCAACATTATTTCCTATTTTTCCACCATTATAAAACCATAAAAATTCAAATGGATTAAATTCCCCTATCATTTCAAAGATAAGCAAATTTTGCTCATTCTGAAGATAAGCAAATTCTACTCATTTTGAAGATCTTCAGAATAACTAGTTGTAGGTGCTTTTTATGTTATTTTGGCTACTTACTTCAGGTAGACCATCTATTTCAGATCTCAATAAGTGGTTGCAATCATATTTATCTTCCTCCATTGGTAAGTTCCATGCCCTTCTATTCATTGGTAGTTGATTGGAATTTACATTATAAACTACTGCATTTTCTAGATCCTATTGATGCCTATTTAGACCATGTGGGAATGCTTCTAAATAGGTCAGATGTCTTCTGTAGTCCTTCTAAAATTATTCCATCCATTTTATCATTCTTTTCTTGACATATTCAAGGTGCTCCTTTAATGTAATAGCTTGCTATTTTTTGTATGCTGCACAATTTTTCCAACTATCAAAACATGCCCAACTGCCCTTTTGGAGTGCTCATAACTTGTGCCTAGTAACTCCAATGTATACCAAATTTTATCCACATGTTCTTGGTTGTATGAAATTAATTTGGTTCAATTTTTACCTCTTAACTCTTCAGGAATTTTTCCCAGCATTGCCGTCAAGTTGGCCTCTAACACAGATTTTCATTAGAATTTCCAGCTATCAAAAAGTGTGAAACTATCATTTTGTAGGTCCCATAACTTCCATATTACCTGTCCATATGACCTAAAATTTGGATCATGTGTTTTATCTACTATGGATTACTATTGGTATGAATTTGGTACCTTAAGTCACTTTGGATCATTCCCAGTAGATCCGCCAATGTTCCCCTTAACGTAGATTTGCACCTGTTAACTCCATAAAAGACTAAGGCATGAACATGATGTAAACTTCATAACTTTTTATCTACAACTCAGATTGACTTGATTAAAAAAGCAAAGTTGTAGTTCTCGGTGAGAGGCATATGTTCATGTCTTCCTAATGTATTTTTACTATAGTTTTATTTTCTACTTAATCAACTGAAATAGTGCATAAAATGCTGAAAATAGTAAAAAATAGATATATATTGTTCCTAACATAAAATCATGCAAACACTTAACAAATATATATTCTAATAAACTATTTGGCAATTAAATTTTTCATGTTTAGTAATATGGCAGTTTTTATATGTCAAACATAATGTAAAAATGAGGTATTTCCAAACCTCATCATCCCTCCCAGCTTGAACTGATGCATGCCCTCATGCATCCCAGTAGGCTATAGTAATATGCAGGTTTTACCTTTGTAAACAACATCCTTTTCCACCTGCTACCTGAGAAATATCTCCTTGCTTCACTATTCCAAACATTTTGCAATTTCTACAACTATAATTTTTTTAATTTTTGTAGTTGTAATTTTTCTTTTCTTCCTCTTTTTTTTTTTTATTTTATTCTGCTCTTTTTTTTTTGTATATATTTTTTTTCATTTTCAACTTGCAACTCTTTGAATTCTGCACTTTCATCCTTCAATATTGTAATTTCTACAATTCTTGCAGTTTTAACTCTTTTTCTGCCCTTCTACAATTTTTAGTGTTGCAAGGTACATCTTAAGGGCTTGGTATCATGTGATTCATCTTGCAATAGCCTTATTGTGGAACCATATTTGGCATATGCAATACTACTGGTGGAATTTTTTGTTCTTAAAAATATTTTGGCCTGAATGCCTATTTCTGTTGTTTGTACCTTTTGAACAAAATTGATAAAATTTTGATTTTGAAATGCTTGAGAGATGTAATTACGTGTCGTAGAGCTTTAGGAACATTAATATTTGATGTACCCTACTCTTTTTTCTATTCTGCAACATTTTCAACAATTTTGGTATAGTTTCTACTTATTCTAAAGATATCCTGCTTATTTCGAATATATGCCTGTTTATTTCGAAGATGCATCAAAAAATGTAGAAATGGCATATTTTTCAAAAGTGATACAGATTATGTTTTGGAACCATCTCTAGAGTGTGTAAGCATTCCATAATATCAAAAATTCCTTCTCCATCCTTTTGTTTACTCCATGTCTATTTTTCTATTTTTGCACTTTTGAAATAAAATTGACAAAAAAATTTGAATTTGAATTTTTTTGGAGGGATGTACTACTTGTGGTGAGATGATTTTGAGCTTTAAGAACCTCAATATTTGATGTGCCCTACATTTTTTGCCATTCTACAGCATGTTCAACAATTTGGTATAGTTTTTGCTTATTTCGAAGATATTCTACTTATTTCGAAGATGCATCAGAAAATGCAGAAATGACCTCATATGCAAAAGTTAGCTACAAATTATATTGTGGGATCATCTCTAGAGTGTATAAAATTTCCATAACATCAAAAATATCTTCTCCATATTTTTTTTAGATGTTATTCCTCATTTTGTATATTGTTATTTTATTGTAGCAATAGTAAAACCAAATCTTCAGATGCTCCCATGCAACTAAGGGCAAAAGGGGGTGTTTCTTGACATCTTAAACATGTTCCATTTTCAACTTGCCAATATTGTATGAATAGTTTTATAACAAATATCGATTATCATACATTAAATGCTAAATGCTTACTATGACTTAAATGCAAGAAACACATATTTTTCAAGTGCCTCAATAGAATAGAATATCTCTCATGAGGCTTCAAATGAGAGAATTTCTCTCACTCTTATTTGGATAAGAACAATCCTTATTCTGCAAAAATATGTCAATCTTTGTATGAAAACACCATCTTTTTCTGCTAAAATCTGTAACAATGATGCAACCTTCCTTTCTATATGAGTAGTAAGAATCTGCTTATGTCATAATTTAACTCCTTATTGCTAGGAAATAAAGAACTAACTTCATTGTTCCTTCTCCATGTTGAAATTGATGTTTGTTCTCATGTATCCTCATTTTGTGGGACATGCCTTTTGTTGCAATTTTTTTCTCTCTTTTTCTCTTCTCTTTTTTTTTCTTTTTTTTTTTTCTCTTTTTTTTTCAATTTTTTCTCTTGTCTTTCTTATGCCCATGAAGTTTGCAAACAAGATTATTCTCTTTACTTTTCTTGTATTTTATTTTTTTTTATTTTTGTCAAACTTTTTATCATCAACTTGAATCTGACATGGAAGAGAAATTCTCTTCCATCATGTGTACATCCAATGAAATCTGCTTCAAGAACCCCTCCTTAGTTAATGGTGCATGGTATACCCAAATGCAATGTCCATTCACCACTAGTGTCCTTCATGAATCACCAATGGGAGAAAGAAGCACTGCTCCATATTTGAAAACTTCTTCAATCAAGTGTTGTTCATGCCTCTTAGTCTGCAAAATATTGTCAATTTGTACTTGAAACAATTCAATACCAATTCTCAAATATGTTAAGTGCATACATCAAGATGAAATTTTGACATACCCTTGTAATTCCATGCAAAGGGATTGAAATATTATTTCAAAACAACAAACAATTTCAGCCAGCTAATAATGTTTAAGAATTTTCTTGGTTGTACTTCAATTTGTTTCATTCCTAGGAGGACATAATTTACCCCTAATGGAAGTAAATTTTCTATGTGCAGATTTTTTAGTTTTTCTCCTTTATCCAAGGCCGATATCTATGTGTCTGGACTAAAGTTTTTTTGTGTATCTCCATTAAATTTTATCTCTTCAAGCTTTGGTAAGTTATTGTTTGAGCACAGTTGGATGTTGCTGCAATCAATAACATTTCCTACAGTTTTTTATCAAATTCAACTACACAAATAGGGGTTGCCTATCCTGTATTATTTAGGCTGACCACAAGTTAGGCTGGAAGTGGTGGTTCTTCCTCTACTGGTGGTACTTATGAATCTACCTCCTATCATAAGGTATATTCATACCTCCTGATCAAACTTCAAAAAGTGAAAAAGACAATTTAACTAAACATGTTTTTGGTTTGCACAACAAAACAAGAAGTGTACAACTTAGCAGATCAACTACTTGTTAGGTAGGATCACCTCTAATGAGATCAACTATTATCTTTGTAGGATAAGAATTGCTAGGTTATAGTTTAGCATGGTAAAAACCTAACAATATTTAAGCAATAATGGCAAAACTCTAGGATCACCGTTAAGCTGTAAACTTCTATTTTGATTGTACAAAAGTTTTGTGATGATTTTTTTTTTAATAGACTCAACTTACATAGACACGGGTTTCCTGTCCTGTATTATTCATATTGGCCACAAGTTGGGCTGAAGGTGGTGGTTGATTTACTTGCCATGTTTGTTGCTTTTGGGATCTCTCTTTGAGAAGAATTCATAATAGGCTACAAATTTTGCATCTCTAAGTTGTGGAAGTAAATGGCATTCATAAGTGATATGTACCTATCAAAAAATGCTAAAGGTAGCTAATATGGCTATTTTTTTCAAAGGATAGTCTTGTATATCTACCATGATATCTTCCCAACAGCTAGTACAAATTTGTTTATACTACCCTGATGATATGGATATAAAAATGGCAATACTAGCAGATGGCTCTTCTAAAATTTTCAAGAGATCTTATGTTTCCTGATAATAAGGATGATGAATTCTTTCATTTTTTATCAAGAATTTCAAACATAGGTAATTTAACCCCCAAGTGTGAAGATCACCTCCCTGTTGTTGCTTATTTTCTAAATGGACTAATATGCAACTATCAATAATTATTATTTATACCAGCTATTACATTTAGATTTTAATCTGAACTTCATAACTTAGCACAATAATAATTATTTTACTACTTTTACCCTCTAACAACACCATGATCCCTGGCAACGGTGCCAAAATGATGAGTTTCATTAATCCCATCATTTAATATCAATGATTTATCAATTTGGGGTGGTGTCCAAGGTTGTCTACGATAGAAGGTTAGGGCAGAGTACAATTTAGGCATTCAGATTCAAGCATTTATTAGGTGATATAGATTGGGTTTAGCATTTTTGTGTCACACTAAACCTAATCTACAGAATGAAAACTTGCAAGAAATAAAAACTAATTCTAATTTGTAGAAATTGAAAGTTAACTATAAGTGCAGGAATTGAAATTGCAGGATTAAAACCTAATTTACTTTTGTAAAATTGAAATGATGCTTGGAAATAAAAACACCTACCAATTTCCTACCACAAACGGTCATCAAGCTTCTGCTACAAGAATTGATAGCAAAATGAAATCTGCTAAAAATTAAAGGTTGCTGAAACATAAAAACAATTAAGCCTGGAAATAAAAGAAAACAAGGGGAATAAATGTTTTAATCTAATTTTTCATCTGACACACACACAAATGTTGTACAAAAACATAATATAAAACATAAATAACATAATATAAAATTAAAATAAGAAAATGAAATCTGGCAAGCAATTTGTTAATTCTGCTACAACAAAATTATATATTAAAACCTACCATAAAAATCCTCCTTCTATATATGAAAGTGGGCCCATACTTTCTGATCTATAAGGAGGTGAAAAACACTCATTAACTAATTAAAAATCAGAACAAAATTTGACAAAAGAACTGCACTTTATTACTCTAAAAATAGCATTACAGTTCTGCTGCTACAGACTATTACAAAGCTGAAAACTGCACCTATTTTTCTATTGCTTATTCTCTCCCCCAAGCTCAACCGACATGGGAGCTATATTTTATAATCATATAAAATTCATTTACATACTAAAAATATTCTTGCACATTAACTCCTATTATGTTGTAGTTATTTTTGGGTTCATTCTATGAGAGGATTAATTGTTTCAATTAATCTTTTCCACGAGTTGTAACTTTTGGTCAATAAGGACGATAGGGACAACTGTAGGATACTTTCCCTTAATCCTCTCAACCTTATTTCACCTTTTTTCACCATTATAAAACCACAAAAATTCAAATGGATTAAATTCCCCTATCATTTCGAAGATAAGCAAATTTTGCTCATTTTGAAGATAAGCAAATTCTGCTCATTCTGAATATCTTCGGAATAACTAGTTGTAGGTGCTTTTCAGGTTATTTTGTATGCTTCATTTAGGTATATCATCTATTTCATATTTTATGAAGTGGTTGAAATCATCTTTATCTTCCTCCATTGGTAAATTCCATGCCCTACCATTCATTGGTAGCTGGCTGGAATTTACATGGTAAACTACTGAATTTTCCAGATCTTGTTGCTGCCTATTTAGACCATGTGGGAATGTTTCTAAATAGGTCAAATGTATTATGTAGTCCTTCTAAAATTATTCCATATATTTTCTCATTCTTTTATTGACATCTTCAAGGTGCTCCTTTAATGTAATAGCTTGTTGTTTTTTGTATGCTGCACAATTTTTCCAACTGTCAAAACATGCCCAACTGCCCTTTTGGAGTGCTCATAACTTGTTCCTGGTAACTCCAATGTATACCAAATTTTATCCACATGTTCTTGGTTGTATGAAATTTATTTGGTTCAATTTGTAGCTCTTAAATCTTCAAGAATTGTTCCCAGCATTGCCTTAAAGTTGGCCTCTAATACATATTTTCACCAGAATTTCCAACTATCAAAAAGTGTTAAACTGCCATTTTACAGGCCCCATAACTTCTATATTACCTGTCCATATGCCCTTAAATTTTATTTATATGTTCTCTCTACTATTGCGTACTACTGGTATGAATTTTGTACCTTAATGCACTTTGGATCATTCCCAGTAGATCCAACAATGTTCCCCTTAATGCATATTTGCACCTGTTAACAGCTCTAGAAAAGACTAAGGCATGAACATGATGTAACCTTCATAATTTTTTATCTGTAGTTTCTATTGACTTACTTAAAAAAGTAAAGTTGTAGTTTTCGATGAGAGGTATCTGTTCATGCCATCCTAATTTAATTTTACTATAATTTTATTTGCTACTTAATCAACTGAAACAGTGCATAAAATGCTAAAAATAGTCAAAAACAAAGATATAATGTTCTTAACATAAAATCAAGCAAACACTTAACAAATATATATTCTAATAAACTACTTTGTAATTAACTTTGTCATGTTTAGTAATATGGTAATTTTTATATGTCAAACATAGTGTAAAAATGAGGTATTTCCAGGCCTCATCACTATTGACCTCAAATATTTTGACATAAATGACAGTAGTATACTCAAAAATTCCAACAATATCCCCCTTTTTCATTGATGGCAACCATTTTCAAAAAAAAAATTTCAACCACTAGATTCCAAAACTGCTCCCCCTGAGAAACTGCTCCCTGTGAATGCTCTCCTCCTTACTCAAATCTCTCCCCCTTTGACATCAATGGCAAAGTGAATTCTTTGGGTCTAAATATAAGACTCTCAGCTCATCCCCCTCCCCACCTTCTCTCCTTGAGGTGTGTTGGAGCCAAATTTGACTCAACTTTGAAACCCCCAAATTTAAATTTTTTGGTTTCAATCAAAGTATCCTTAATGTTGGTCACTGCTTGAGTTGTTGTGAGTTTCTTAAAAGAAAATTCCATTGGTTGGTTTGATAAAGTCTAAACCTTAGATTTTAATAATGTGTGCCTCATTCTATTAATCAAAGTACCTCAAAGTGGATAGGGCAAAAAATTTCAAATTAAATCCCTAAGCCAAAGTTCGACCTTCATAAACAATAAGTTCCCTTGGGCCTAAACTAACTTATAAAATCATAAAGTCCTAAGGTATGCTAAATATAAGGGAATAATTAATCATCGTGGTCTAAAAATCTGAAAAACCTAAGTCCAAAGCAAATATTAATTAAAACCTAAGGGTATGCACCCCACTAAGCTAAAAAGCAAGCACCTCAAGGTTAATCCAAGGGCCGCGCTCGATCCAAAATAAATTGGACGACAACGCATTAATAAAATTGAACAAGGGATAAGCCAAAGGTCAAAGCCTTGGTAAAAGTTAAAGAGTCTACATCTTAATTTTAATCATACGGTTGCGCTTTCATCAGGATAAATCTAACGGATGCACATTTAAAATAAATCTGAAAGATAAGTCAAAGGGTCAATGAGGTTTAACCTAAGGTTTAAAAATCAAGCATCTCAGATTAATCTAACAGTCGCACTTGATTAAAAATAGATTTGATGGTTGCGCAATCTCCAAAAATTCAAAGGTTAAAGAAAGTTGGCATAGGTCAAATAATCAAGTTAAAATCTAAGCAAGTTTGAAAGATCGGAGGATCGCACCCATGCAATGTCTAGATCAATGGTCACACATGCTCCAAGTTAATCATCGGTTAAAAAATAATATTAAAAGAACATGCCCCCTATTGGATTAATCATCGGGCTAATTAAGAGGATCAAACGGCTACGCTCAATCGATAATCGATCTAATGATAGCGCGCTTACTGAAGATGCATTAAAGTGTTTTAAGATTTCGAAAAATTAATTAATGTTAATTACATCATTAGCGAGGGTCTAAACACATTAGATAATCACCCATTTTTGGCTTAATTAATATCAAAGCTATACACCCTTGAATAAACTAACTTGTAGGTTGACCAAATCTAACGACGAAACTTGTCTCCACTAAATTCCGATGGTCGCGAAGAAATCATAGACGATAAGATGAAAACAAAGGTAAAAATTAATCACATGATTAGCAAGGTTCTAATATGTTGCATGATTTCCCCCTTTTCGACTTAATCATGATTAATATAAAATCAAAAGTTTTAACATTGACTATATATTGTGCATCTTATGAACAATCTAAGGACAACAACCAAACTAATCCGAGAATCAACGAATGCAAAGGCCTATGGTGGCGGTAAAATATCCAAAGCTAAATGAAGACGTCTAAATCAAACGATGGTATTTTTTTCTCATCAGATCCAACGGTGCACGTATTGAAAAACAACCGAAGGTTAGCCTAAGAATTATATTACAAATTATTGATAAAAGTAGTCCAAGGTATGCATGGTTTTTTCCATTGGTTAAGAACTATGTGCATATGTATAATCCAACGGTCATGCCCCACCTTGGTAAGATCTAACGGTGAGCGTATGAAGGGGTAATTAGATCATAAGTGCCTTTGGTTTAATTAAAGTTTATTAAATTTTTCAATTGCCAATTATGTGGGATTAATGCATTAATTAATAATGAGCACGAGGTGAATGATAAAATTTTTAAGCCTAAGTATTGTTAGTCAGATTATTGCTAACCCCATGGTTTTCAAGGTTAATCAGGTTAAGTTGGCACATGTTTATATCTTTGGACTAACGACCATGCAGGTCCTCAAATATCAATGATAGCGCTTGGAGCAAACCAGATCTAATGATTGATGAATCTTTGTAGGTGCACACCTCCATGAACAAATCTAACGACAAGTGCCCGAGAAAGGTGATCGATTTTTAATGGTATAAGCCTTATATGGTCTAGGATAGGTTTAATAAAAATTAAAATATTTAAAAGTTTATTCGAAGATCAAATTGCTTCTGATATGTTATCCATGGAGATAATGGAAATAGCCTTTAAGGAATAAATAATTTTTTACACATCTAATTAAGAGTTTTAATTTGCCTAAGTTTTCAACAGGAGTTATTGAATTAATGATTGTTTTAATTTGACTTTCATCGAGGGCCTAAATTACGAAAGATTTAAATGAAAGAATTGAGCCTAAAGTTTGAATATTAAATTTCATATATGTGCAGTATACTTTGAACTAACCCCCATGCAGGATTCACATGATCTAGAGGAAACATTCACCTCAAATAAAATCTATGAATGCACATGTTCAAAACTGCAAGGAAAATAAGAGTGTTTATTTTAAGCATATTGTCTAAGGTTTGAATGATCTAATGGAAGTGCTTCATCAAAAGTAAATCCAATGACATGCACATCATAAGATGAATTATTTTTATCATCACAAACATAGTCAGCAATGACATTGATACCAAAGTACAATTGAAAGCTCAGTGATAGAAATACTACAAATTCAGACAATAGCCGAGGAAAGAAGTTTTTTCCACATATTGTACAGTGATAAGGAAAAGGTAAAAATGCAAGACTTGATCAAAAATCCTGTAAGAACATTTGTCTAAGGAAAAAGCTACACAAGTACAACCTCCCTCGGTCAAGAAAGAGATAGATTATACAGTTTGCCTCTCCAAAATTAGGAGAGAAATATCTCTTAAGATACAACACAGAAAAATAGGATCCTACAGGAAATGAACATAGTAAGGTTTGTTATAACCTTTCATACTGATGCATGGAGGCTCATTGGAAAACAAATCAGAGAACTTCAACAAAATAAAAAAATAAAAGTAACCGTAGTATGGGGTCTACAACTGAAGATAAACACACCTCTTGAAGAAGAAATAAAAAGCACTAAAATAGGGTAGAGTTCAAAAGTGGTAAGTCAACCAAAGGATGAGGAAGATACAAAAGGAGAACACTTATCAACAACTGAGATAACTGGTTAATAGAAACAATCAAACTAAAAAAATCTTGGCAAAGTATACAATACGAACAAAAGGAAGTAGTGGAGCACAACTGTACTATATCTGAAGGATCAAACCAAAGGGTGACAAGTGTGGGGCTGGGATTGTGCCATAAATAATAGAATCAAGAACCAGTAGCTATAAAAGGAAGCAGATAGGTACAAATTATGCATCAAGCAATTAGAGAATAGCATTTTTGCTAAGAGGTATACTTGAGTGCCCTGTTAGTTGTGTTGTTGTATTTCTTTGTGTCTATTTTCTTTTATTCATTCTTTCTTCCTCCCCTTGCTGTGCAGGATTGTATGATAGGAAAGCATTCAAGAAGCTGAGAATATTTCTAGTCTTATTGAGCCTAGGATTCAGAGACTCTTTTGTTATCAGATTGAAATAAGGAGAGTAGGAGAGACCTGTTACATTATTTGAATAGAGTCTTCTTCATTGTATTGATGTATTCTATTGAGAAAAATAGAGTTAAAAGGCATCCTACCCACTCTGCATGTAATATTTTATGAAATCAATACAATTCTAGGTTTTATTCCTATCATATATTTGTCATAGTATTATGTGTCATTGTATAATGGGTTACATTATTTGAATACATTATATACGTTTCTTTCATTGGTTAACTCTTGATTTTATTACAATATTCGAATAAAATTAAGAATGCCAATTTCTCTTTTCCCCTTCTCTCTATTCATGATAAAATTATTGTTAAATTGCTATAACAACCCAATGAATCTAGGCACCGGTCTACATAAGGCATAACGAATGGTTGTTTTCATGCTTGGTCATTTTAATACATATAGTATAATATAAATTTGGAGCATGTAAATTAGAATTTTAATTAAAGAATTACCGTTGGGGTTTCCTTACCCATTCTGTAGTCTTCTTTAGCAATATTCATGTTTAACAGAACATGAGGCAGGTCGACTAGAGCCTGTAATAGCTCGTTGGTTTCAAATGGATTCTTGTAGCATGATAATCGAAATCCTACGGATGCAAGAATCGGTTCCAATAGTTTTTTGGCATCGTTGCCGGGATGAACTTATATGTTAAGATCATATCATCTTAAGTTTGTTTACCGAATGACATTATTTTTAAACAACGGGTGGCCAGTTTGAATAAAGAACATTTGTTTTAATTTTCACTGTTTTTACGTTCTTTATTTTGCCCAATTCCCATTTCTTGATTTTCTTGAATTTCCCCAAGAACCCACTCCTGTGAGGATGAGAGATAATATCAAGCATTCTTGATAAGAGTATACGTTCTTTTTGCACCCTAGTGTTGGCGACTCTGTTGGACAAAACAGAAGAAAAATATAAAAAAAGGAGAGAACAGAACATGTTGGTGAACACTAGGAGAAGTGGTAAGGAGCATTTTTCTAGAACTCAAGAATCTAGAGGTATTTATACATACCCAAAAATCACCATTTTTTAAGAATTCTATTTATAATAGTAGATCTAATTCTAGCGGTAAAAGGTACGTGAAGAAAAATCTAGAATATTATTACTACTGATATTACTCGTTGATGAACGTTTAAAATCAGTAGTAGAAGATATATGCGATTATTCTCATCATACAATAGATAGTAATACATAGATAATCAATCTACGTTCAAACTACTCAGACCCATACCACTGTAGGTACTACATCTATGAAATTAAATTCAATAGTAGCTATGGCTCGGGGTAATGTTCATTTGTGGAGAACTAACATATATAGGCCTTTTGTATTACTAGTAAATTTAAATGCCTTACCCAAGTAAAGCTCACAAATACCTCCCTAAGTTTTTAGGAAACAATGCAATAACTCGGAGAGGATCATATCAAAAGTTTCTTATATGCAATGGATAGTCTGGAAGTTGAACATGAAGATGTAGTATTAAGACTGTTTCTGCAGACTTTAGAAAAAGATGCTAGAGAATGGTTTAATTCCCTTCCTAACAATGATATCCCAGACTTCACCAAAATGGAAGAGGTGTTCCTAAAGAAGTATGGTGAAAGGAAAAATGAACAATCTTGTTAACCGAGCTAGCCACTATGAAGAAGAAAGAAAATGAGGTTGTTAGTGATTTTAACAGAAGATTTTCAAAAACAAGAAACAAAATCCCTACCAACCTCAGGCCTAGTGATATTCAGTCTATTTGTTTTTATAAGAATGCTTTTCAAGGAGAGTTTAACTATGAATTAAGGCAAGAACAAGCCACTACCATTGATGGTTGTATGGAAAAAGTAATGGATATAGAAATAAATATGCTTGAAAGTGGTAAGATGAAGCCTTATTCTTTAGAGGTTAACATGCCTGAGAGAAAACCTAAGAGAGTGGCTTTTGATATACAAAGAAGAACTGAAATTGATCCCGTGGAGAAGTTGACTAGTCAAATGATAGAAATGTTCAACAACATGAGTAACAAGTTAGCAAGAATTGAAAGAAATGGAAATAATGGTGAATCTTCATGGACAGAGCGACCACATGTTGACAATCGTCCCCCCTTTAAGAAAAATTACAACAAGAATTGGGGAAACAACAATGGTTTTGAAGAAGGGAATAGGAATAGGGGTAATGGGAATAACAACTGCAAAAAAGAGATTCTGACAGGGATCAGAACAATGTCCCTAACCCAATGCCATCTGCCAATGTAGCTGAAGGTTTTCCTTATTTTTGCTCTACTTGTGATGCACCCCATAACCCCGATGCATGTGGAATACACCTGAGTGATCAACGTAATGTAGATATGCATGCAGAATCAGAAGAGGATATAAGAATCAATGCATGTTGGTCCATTGAAGATGAATCCAGAGAAAGGTTGTTTGAAGAAGACATGGATAAATATGCTTCAAATCATCATCCTCAGATCTTAGTAATCGAAGGAACTAAAATCTTGCAGAAATCACATGAGTCAAGATATGATAAGATGAAGCAAGGGAAATTGATTCCCACTGCTCAAGAGGTTGAAGAATTAGAGGCAACCCATGTTTTAAATTTGAGGAATAGAACAATCCTTGAAAGAACAGAGAAATTATCTACAAATGAAACAAGAAGACAAACTTTCACCAATAAAAATATCAGTAAAGAGAAAACTGATAGGAACCCTAACAAAATTACTCCCGAGGTAATAGAATCAACGGAAGAAGTTCCCAAAGAAGAAAGTAATAAACCATTGGATATAAAGAAGATAGAATTTGATGTTGGGTTAGAACTCAGTAAGAAAAAATTTAATATCACATTTGGTGAACTTATGAAAGTTCAAACATACAGAGAACAAGTATGCAGAGCTTTTGGATTAGTAGAGTAGAAAGAAGACCCTACTTGTCATGCTGCTAGACAAAATCAACATGATACAAGATCACCATCTTCTGTCAGACCCTTCTACGTGTCATTAAGATATAATTTAGATGAAGGGGAAAGATATGTGATTCATAATTGCATGCTCGAAAGTGGAGCTTCACATAATATCATGCCTAAGCTAATAGATGACCAAATGGGATTAATCTGTACTAGAGATTCTGCTCCTATTTTTGTAATGGACAATAGACAAATTCCCTGTGTAGGGGTGATAACTGGATTATTAGTTTTCCTAGACCAACACCCCAAAAAGGGCATTGTCATGGATGTAGCAGTAGTTGATGTTGACCCATTCTTCTCACTATTACTCAGTAGGCATTGGGCAGAACAACTAGGGGGATCAATACAACTAGACTGGTCTTATGCTACCATCCCCATATCAGATAAGGAGAATATAATTTTGAGAAGGGAACCATTCAACAAACACTTCGTAGAGTTAATTCAAATAGATGAAACCATGATTAACTTAGTTAACTCTATGGAAGAAAAAGGGATGGGAGTCTATTCAATATGGCACAACCCATTCTTGATGGAAGTACCAGATGCAAAGAACATGGATCTAGAAGATATGAGAATAACTGATGCTGAATCAAATCAAGTATTAACCCAAGAAATGTGGACCATGTCATTTGATGGGGCTAAATCCCAATATGGAGTAGGTGCAGGTGTAAATTTGACTGATATTAAAGGAAATTACCTTGGTATCCCTTACATATTGTAATTTCCTTGCACAAATAATGTAGTTGAGTATGAAGCTTTACTATTAGGGCTAAGGAAAGCAAAAGAGTTAGGTATTAACTACTTAACTGTAATAGGGGATGCAAAACTTATTATACTACAAATAAAAGGCAAATATCAGACCAAGCATCCTAGACTTAAGCAATATAGAAATGTAGTACTGGAAGAAATTGATAAATTTTTGGCTTTCAATATTTCATATATTCCTAGAGAACAAAATCATGTTGCAGATCTCTTAGTTGTGAATGCCTCGAGTCTAGATCACCCAGAGATAACTACAGAATATATGGACAAGTTTCCAACTATCTCAGTCTATAAACCTTCTGTGCCAGATAACATAGTCTATCTTCAGGTCTTTCAAGATGATATAGATATTAAGGATTTTATGACTTTGCAAAATCAGTATGCATATGTCATCTGTGATGAAAAATATGAAGAAAAGCTAAAATATCAAATAGGAGAACCAGTAGAAGTAATCCAGTTGAAAACTAATAGAATACCCAAAGGATTGGTGTCTCTTGAAAGCCTATTTGATGATTTTGACAAAGCCTATAAACCTATACGCAGAGAAGTGATATCTGAGGATATTAATATTGGCTCAATGAAAGAACCCAGAATAGTGAAAGTAGACATGGCACTACCTACTAAAGAAAAAGCTGGATATATCAATTTCCTAAAAAGAACAAAGAACATTTTGCTTGGACCTATGAAGATCTCAAAACTTTCAAAACGGATGTGATGACACATATAATACCCTTGAAAGAAGAGGCCAAGCCATTTAGACAAAAATAGAGAAAGTACAATCCAACTCTGCACCCAGTAATGCAAAAAGAGGTTCAAAAATTGTTGGACTCCAAGATAATAAGAAAAGTCAGATTTTCCTCCTGGATATCCAACTTAGTACCAGTTAGGAAAAAGAATGGGGACATTAGACTATGCGTGGATTTTAGAAATTTAAACAAGAGCTCACTAAAAGACAATTACCCATTGCCTAACATGGAACAACTACTACAAGCAGTAGTAGGTTCAACTAGATTGTCCTTGTTAGATGGATTTTCAGGGTACAATCAAATTCTGATAAATCCAAAAGATAGACACAAGGCAACATTCACCACACCCTAGGGCACATTTGAATATTTAAGAATGCCTTTTGGATTGATGAATGCAGGTGCTACTTTCCAAAGAGCGATGGACTTTGCTTTCAAAGGACTAATGTTCAAAATTGTAGTAGTGTACTTAGATGATATCATAGTTTTTTCTAAAAATCTAGAAGATCATCTAGAACATTTGACTGCAGTTTTTGCCCGGTGCAAGGAATTTGGAATCTCTCTAAATCCAAAAAAATGCATATTTGGAACTACACAAGGAAAATTGCTAGGTCATATAGTTTCAGAAAAGGGGATAAGCATTGATCCAGAAAGGATAGAAGCCATTTCTAAAATTCCCCCACCCAAGAATCTAAAAGGGGTAAGGTCATTCTTTGGCAAAATAAATTTTATCAGAATATTTGTCCCAAATTTTGCAGAAATGACCAAACCCATAAATGATATGGTGAAGAAAACTGGAGAAATAAAATGGACATTAGAAAATATGGAAACATTTAACAAGATTAAAGAAGCCATATCAACCACTCCAGCTTTAAGTTGCCCTGATTATGCAAAGGATTTTAATATCTATTCATATGCTTCTGAACACTCTATTGCTGCAGTCCTTTCACAAAAATATAATGAAAATAATGAAAGGCCAATAGCCTTTATGAGCTCAGGACTAAAAGGAGCAAATATTAAATACACCCTACTGGAAAAACATGCCTATGCAGTCATCCAATCTTTAGAACACTTCAAAGGTATATTTGGCTCAAACAAAGTTTACTGTTGTATTCCCTTTATAGCAATAAAAGATATCTTTTCTCAATCAGAGCCATTGGGAAGACCAGCAAGATGGATGGTAAAACTTTTGCAATATGATGTTGAATTCAAAATAGTTAAAATAGTCAAAGGGTAGGGTTTAGCTAAATTGTTGGCTAACAAAGAAGAAGCAAGATCTGAAAATATTCTCACCATAGATCAGACATATGATGATAGAAGAATAAAAAATGAAGAATGTAAATGGTATGAAGAAATATTGTCATACTTACAAACGTTGTCTTTTCCCGGAGATATGACAATAAATATAATGAGGTCAGTCAAACTTCAAGCTCAAAAGTATTATATACAAAATGGAGTATTATATTGGAAACATCCCGATGGAGTATTATTAGTCTGCTTATATGAAAGAGAAGTCCCAGAAATAATTAATGAATTTCATAATGGTTTCTATGGAGGACACTTTGCTCCAAGAGCTACAACTAATAAAATCATGAGAGCAGGATATTATTGGCCATCCCTTTTTAAGGATGTATATAAATATGTTAGGAATTGTCATAACTGCCAAGTTTTTATAGGGAAAAAACATCTACCAGCCATGCCCCTCAAGCTAGTAATCATTGAAGCACCTTTTTCTCAATGGGGTATTGACCTGATTGGAGAGATCAAGCCTAATTCATCTGGCCAACATAAGTGGATCATAACTGCAATAGATTACTTCACAAAGTGGGTGGAAGCTGCACCTTTGAGAACATCTACATCTGTTATAGTCATCAGATTCATAGAGGAAAACATCTTGACCAGGTATGGAGTTCCTAAAAATCTTGTAACTGATAATGCTCAATATTTTGTGTCATATGAAATGGTAGAATTTTGTGTTGAATATGGAATTGAATTATCTCATTCTGCTAATTATTATCCCCAAGGAAATGGTCTAGTTGAGTCATCAAATAAAAATGTAATAACAAGAATAAAAAGGTCATTAGGCAAAAACAAAAGGGGATGGGACAGTGAACTTAAATTTGCTTTATGGGCTGATAGGTTGTCTGTTAAAATAAATACAGGAAGAACCCCCTATGAGATGGTTTATGGAGAAAAAGCCCTACTGCCCCCAAAAATGGAAAAAATGGCACTTTTCCTTTTATTGCAAGATCATGAAAACCCTAATCCCATTCAGAGAAGGCTTGACCAAATTGTCTTGTTAGAAGAACAAAGAAGAGAGACCCTCAATAGAATGATGGAACAAACCCAGAAAACTATAAAATTGTTTAATAAGAAAGCCAAGGGTACTCCTTTTTCTCAAGGAGATATAGTCATCTATTGGGATCCTAAAAATGATAAGCATGGTGAAAAGGGTAAGTTTGAACCTAAATGGATTGGCCCATACCAAATTGCCCATGTTATCAGTCGAAATACTTACAAGCTACAGACTTTGCAAGGAGAAATAATGGCTATCCCTATTAATGGCCAACACCTCAAAATGTACAATCCCTGTTGAAGGTGTACTTACAAAAAATGCATTACACAAAAAAATATATAGAAAAACAAAAATCCAAAAATAGAGTGGTGTATTTTGTTTAGTAGTTAAGCTTCCCTTTTGTTCTTGAATAATTTTGAGTTTACTATACACATGATATCTTAGTTTGATGAGTATATCTAACTGTTTATTCCACCAAAGACAATAAAAAAAAAGGGGATTTATTTTAGATGTTGATGAGGTTTACAATTCTATCAAATATGAGTGTTTATGCAATAGTTGTTTGATATGAGATAAAACAGATAGAAAACAAAGTTGATTGAAACATCATGTCAAGCCTCACATTACAAATGATACTTAAAGTGACTTCAAAGGTCCAAAGAACTGAGTTATCTTTGAGAGGGTAGTTGAGCCAAAAATTATTACACTCATCTTTTATAGCCAGAAACTAATCCTCAACTCAGGCATACTTATTGCACAATTTGCTTATATATCCAAACACTTCTCTCACGAGAAAGAAAAATAAAAAATAAAGTAAAACTGAGTCACTGCCTGAGATATCTTGGAAAACCTCTACCAGAGCTATAGACGCTTGATTGGCAGTAGGGTAAAACTAAGATGGGATTAGAAGCAACTCCATCGAGGCTATAGACGCCTGACTGGCAATGGAGCCCTACAGAATGGTGAAAATTTTTAAAGAGTGAAATCACATATTAGGCTTGGCTATTTTGCTCAGATATGGTAAAGTTCTGAAAGATTTAGAAATCCAAAAAAGAATGCACAAACACACACATGGGCAAAAATATGATGAGACAAATGGTTGTGACAAAATATGTGTAATCATATCTTATGACTTAGCTAAAACAAGCATTACAATATTTCAAAATAAAACTCATTGATTTCTAAAATTTCTAACCTTTGTTTCCAAATTGAATGAAAAGGGATCTACAGTTTTTCATACTCTACTTGCTTTGATATCATGTTATTCATACAGTTTTTCAGTATATAAAAAAAATGATGAAGAAAAGAAAGAAAAAGAGGAAGGAAGTTTTTTTTGTTATGCATTTCAAGTTTTACTTAGCAATCAAAATTTTGTTGTTTTTTGTTAATTTTTTGCAAAATAAAACCAGGAGATTCTGTGGTTCTCAAGTGCTTCATGTTTTCAACACATTGTCCCAGAAGAGCCTATGTTGGAGCCAAATTTGACTCAACTTTGAAACCCCCAAATTTAAATTTTTTGGTTTCAATCAAAGTATCCTTAATGTTGGTCACTGCTTGAGTTGTTGTGAGTTTCTTAAAAATAAAATTCCATTGGTTGGTTTGATAAAGTCTAAACCTTAGAATTTTAATAATGTGGGCCTCATTCTATTAATCAAAGTACCTCAAAGTGGATAGAGCAGAAAATTTCAAATTAAATCCCTAAAACCAAAGTTCGACCTTCATCAAAAAGTTCCCTTAGGCCTAAACTGACAAATAAAATCTTAAATTCCTAAGGTATGCTCAATATAAGGGAATAATTAATCATCGTGGTATAAAAATTCAAAAAACCTAAGTCCAAAAAAAACATTAATTAAAACCTAAATGTATGCACCCCACTAAGCTAACAAGCAAGCACCTCAGATTTAATCCAAGGGTCGTGCTCGATCCAAAAGAAATCGGACGACAACACATTAATAAAATCGAACAAGGGATAAGTCAAAAAGTCAAAGCCATGGTAAAAGTTAAAGAGTTTGCATCTTAATTTTAATCAGACAATTGCGCTTTCATCAAGATAAATCTAACGGATGCGCATTTAAAATAAATCTGAAAGATAAGTCAAAGGGTCAATGAGGTTTAACCTAAAGTTTAAAAATCGAGCATCTCAGATTAATCTAACAGTTGCACTTGATTCAAAATAGATCCGATGGCTGTGCAATCTCCAAAAAGTCAAAGGTTTAAATAAAGTCGTCATAGGTCAAATAGTCAAGTTAAAATCTGAGCAAGTCCGACAGATCGGACGATCGTGCCCATGCAACGTCTAGATCAATGGTCACGCATGTTCCAAGTTAATCACCGGTTAAAAACCAATATTAAAATAATGCACCTCCCATTGGATTAATCATCAGGCTAATTAAGAGTATTGAATGACTGTGCTTAATCGATAATCGATCTAACAATAGTGCACTCGCTGAAGTTGCATTAAAGTGTCTTAAGATTTCAAAAATTAATTAAAGGTAGTTACATCATTAGCGAAGGTCTAAACACGTTAGATAACCACCGCTTTTTGGCTTAATTAATATCAAAACTATACACCCTTGAATAAACTAACTCGCAAGTTGAGCAAATCTGATGACGACGCTTGTCTCTACTCAGATCCAACGGTCATGCAAAAATCACAAACAATAAGATTAAAACAAAGGTAAAAATTAATCACATGATTACCAAGCATCTAATACATTGCATGATTACCCCCATTTTTTACTTAATCATGATTAATATAAATCAAAGAGTTTATGTTTTTGGTTATATAGTGTGCATCTTATGAACAATCTAACGGTAGCACCCAAACTAATCTGAGAATCAATGGATGCAAAGGCCTATGGTGGCGGTAAAAGATCCAAAGCTAAATGAAGACATTTAAATCGGATGATGGTGTTTTTTCCTCCTCAGATCCAATGGTGCGCGTACTAAAAAATAATCGAAGGTTAGCCTAAGCATTATATTACAAATGATTGATAAAATTAGTCCAAGGTATGCATGGTTTTTCCATTGGTTAAGAACTATGTGCATATGTATGATCCAACGGTCACGCCCCACCTTGGTAAGATCTAACGGTGAGCGTATGAAGGGGTAATTAGATCATAAGTGCCTTTGGTTTAATTAAAGTTTATTAAATTTTTCAATTATCGATTATGTGGGATTAATGCATTAATTAATAATGAGCACGAGGTGAATGATAAAAGTTTTAAGCCTAAGTACTATTAGTCAGATTATTGCTAACCCCCATGGTTTTCAAGGTTAACTAGGTTAAGTTGGCACATGTTTATATCTTTGGACTAACGACCATGCAGGTCCTCAAATATCAATGATAGCGCTTGGAGCAAACCAGATCTAATGATTGATGAATCTTTGTAGGTGCACACCTCCATGAATAGATCTAATGACAAGTGCCCGGAAAGGTGATCGGTTTTTAATGGTATAAGCCTTATATGGTCTGGGATAGGTTTAATAAAAATTAAAAGATTTAAAAGTTTATTCGAAGATCAAATTGCTTCTAATATGTTATCCACGGAGATAATGGAAATAGCCTTTAAGGAATAAATAATTTTTTACACATCTAATTAAGAGTTTTAATTTGCCTAAGTTTTCAACAGGATTTATTGAATTAATGATTGTTTTAATTTGACTTTCATCGAGGGCCTAAATTACGAAATATTTAAATGAAATAACTGAGCCTAAAGTTTGAATATTAAATTTCATATATGTGTAGTATACTTTGAACTAACCCCCATGCAGGATTCACATGATCTAGAGGAAACATTCACCTCAAAGAAAATCTACGAATGCACATGTTCAAAAATACAAGGAAAATAAGAGTGTTTATTTTAAGCATATTGTCTAAGGTTTGAATGATCTAATGGAAGTGCTTCATAAAAAGTAAATCCAATGACATGCACATCATAAGATGAATTATTTTTATCATCACAAACATAGTTAGCAATGACATTGATACCAAAGTACAATTGAAAGCTCAGTGACAAAAATACTACAAATTTAGACAATAGCCGAGGAAAGAAGTTTTTTCCACATATTGTACAGTGATAAAGAAAAGGTAAAAATGCAAGACTTGATCAAAAATCCTGTAAGAACATTTGTCTCAGGCAAAAGCTACACAAGTACAGCCTCCCCCGATCAAGAAATAGATATATTATACAATTTGCCTCTCCAAAATCAGGAGAGAAATATCTCTTAAGATACAACACAGAAAAATAGGATCCTACAGGAAATGAACATAGTAAGGTTTGTTATAACCTTTCATACCGATGCATGGAGGCTCATTGGAAAACAAATCAGAGAACTTCAACAAAATAAAAAAATAAAAGTAACCATAGTATGGGGTCTACAACTGAAGATAAACACACCTCTTGAAGAAGAAATAAAAAGCACTAAAATAGGGTAGAGTTCAAAAATGGTAATTCAACCAAAGGATGAGGAAGATACAAAAGGAGAACACTTATCAACAACTGAGATAACTAGTTAATAGAAATAATCAAACTAAAAAAATCTTGGCAAAGTATACAATACGAACAAAAGGAAGTAGTGGAGCACAACTATACTATATCTGAAGGATCAAACCAAAGGGTGACAAGTGTGGGGCTGGGATTGTGCCATAAATAATAGAATCAAGAACCAATAGCTATAAAAGGAAGCAGACGGGTATAGATTCTACATCAAGAAATTAGAGAATAGCATTTTTGCTAAGAGGTATACTTGAGTGCCCTATTAGTTGTGATGTTGTATCTCCTTTTCGTGTCTATTTTATTTTATTCATTCTTTCTTCCTCCCCTTGTTGTGCAAGATTGTATGATAGGAAAGCATTCAAGAAGCTGAGAATATTTCTAGTCTTATTGAGCCTAGGATTCGGAGAATCTTCTGTTATCATATTGAAATAAGGAGAGTAGAAGAGGCCTATTACATTATTTGAACAGAGTCTTCTTCATTGTATTGATGTATTCTATTGAGAAAAATAGAGTTTAAAGGCATATTTCCCACTCTGCATGTAATATTTCATAAATCAATACAATTTTGAGTTTTATTCTTATCATTTCTTTGTCTTGGTATTGTGTGTCACTGTATAATGGGTTACATTATTTGAATGCATTATATATGTTTCTATCATTGGTTAAATCTTGGTTTTATTACGATATTCAAATAATATTAAGAACGCCAATTTCTCTCTTCCCCTTCTTTTTGTTCATGATAGAATTGTTGTTAAATTGCTATAATAGCCCAATGAATCTAGGCACCGGTCTACATAAGGCATAACAAATGGTTGTTTTCATGCTTGGTCATTTTAATACATATAGTATAATATAAATTTGGAGTGTGTAATTAGAGTTTTAATCATAGAATTACCGTTGGGGTTTCCTTACCCATTCTATAGTTTTCCCTTAGCAATATTCGTGTTTAACAGAACATGAGGCAGGTCGACCAGAACCTGTAATAGCTCGTTGGTTTCAAATGGATTCTTGTAGCATGACAATAAAAATCCTATGGATGCAAGAATCGGTTCCAAAAAGGTGATTAATTTTGGGGTGGGAGTATCTCTACTCCCATCATAAAATGATATTTTCCTTTGTCTACCTTCCTTCTCAACATACCCTTTTGATCCTTTTGAGTGTCCCTATTCTTACTTGTCTTTGGAAGCTCTGGAAACTCTATTCTACATCACTTGGCCTTATGACCAACATTATTGCACTTATAACACTTAATAGTGTGGTTCTTAGAAGGTGCAAATAACTTGAAGTTCCTCCTGGTGAAGCCATAATCATTTCTATCATGAACCCTTTAGTGGATTTCTTTATGACCAGATCAATTAGAAGAGTAGCAATACCCTTGGAAGATATATCCATAAATATTTGTTCTTAGTAAAACCATGTTCCTTCTTTTCATGAACCCTGCAATGCATAGCCTTGTGACCAAATCGATTACATGAAAAATAATATCCTTTGAAGAAATCTTGTCTTGAGCCCACTGGTCTCTTAGTCCTTTCTTCTTTATTATGATCCGTGTTCCTTGTGTGTGCATTGTTTACTTTATTATTGAAGCTTCTATTATTCAAATTATCCTCATAATTCTTAATTTCTCCTTCAATATATTCCTCTAAAACTTCTTCCTTTGAGCTTGAGCTTTACCATTCTTCTTGTTTCCCTTGTCCTTATTCAAAACCAAGTCTTGTTTTGATAGATGAAGATCTTTGTGCATTGATAATATTATCTAAAGTCTTTGAAATTTTCCCAAACCTTTATATCTTGTCATTAGAATCTTTCACTTCCATCCTTAGTGAAACTACCTTATGTTCTAATCTTTCACATTCTAAGAATTGTACCTCTAATGTTTCTTTAAATCTCCTTGTATTAGCTCTTGAGTTTGCTAGGTCTTGTATAAAATTTTCTTTTTCTTCATCACATTATTGAACTTGAGCCTTGGATTTTGAATTATTATTTCTAACATTTTTCAATTCTTTAAGAGCAGTAATAAGTTCTTCTTATAGATCTACTATGCCTTCCTCTTAATTTTTTGAATCTTATTCTACTTTTTTCTCTTCAAGAGCATCTTTATACTTTTCAACTTTACCTTCAATAGGAGTATTTTCTTCCTCTTCTATTGCCAAAAATATAATCTCTTCTTCTTCACTATATAAGGGTCTTTCATCACTATCACTTGAAGACTTGCTTCCCTTATCAACATAGAAACTCTTCTTGTACCTTTGAAAAACCTATTTTTACACTTGTTTTGATAATACCTGTTTTTATTTTCATACCTAGATTTTTCTCCTTCCTTTTTCTTATGATCATATTTATCTTCACTGTTGCTTCTTCCAGCTTCTGGATAATTAGATGCATAGTGACGAAAATTTCCACAATTGAAACATTTCATTGTTTTCATACTTTTGTTTTTTCTTGAGTCCTTGTTTCTTCCACCATAGTTAGATTCTTCATCACTGCTTGACTCACCACTTGATTTTGTTTTCTCATATTTTATCTTCTTTTATTCTTTGAAATATACCTCTTTCTTGGAGTTGGGATTCTTTACTATTCTCATCTCATAAGCTGTGATAATTCCATGTAACTCATCCATAGTCAACTGATCAATATCTTTCATTTCTTCTATAGTTGAAACTTTTCCATCATGCCTCATAGCAAGTGACCTTAAATTGTTTTGAGTAACATTGGATTCTTCAATTTCAAATCCAAGTACATGCATGGTATTAACAATATCATCTACACAAAGTAAGTATGTAGCAATATCTTCCTCATATTCCATATTCAAATCTTCAAACTTTTTATTGTGGTTTTGTAGTTTTTCCATATAGACCTTTTTATTTCCCTCATAGGTTTGCTTCAATTTTTCTCAAATCTCTTTTGTTGATTTGCAATGCATAACTTTCACAAATTATGCTTCACGTAATCCACTTAATATCACATTCATAGCCTTTGAATTATTTACATGTAAGATCTTACCATATTTATCTATGGGAGGATTAGTTGTAGGTGTGAACCCATCCTCAACTTCTTACCATGTCTCATATCCTTGTGCCATCAAGTAAGTCTTCATTGTTATGCTCCAAAAAGCATAATTGTTTCCATTAAACAAGGGTACCTTATTTGATGAAGATCCATTCTAAGATGTCATTTGTGTTCCTATAACCTCTTCCTTTAATATTTTAGACTCTTTCAAAGGAACCCACTCTAATACTAATTTAATAACATAGGCTTATACTAAGAGGGGGGTTGAATAGTATAATATCAATGATGAGCATTAGATATGCTCATATTTTTGTATACATACTAATGGTTTTTGTGTGGTAATATATCATGAGTTGTATATTTTTATGAATCATTATGTATTTATTTAATGAAATCATGTGTATTATCTAATCTATGTGTGAAGTGTGTTTTGTGTAGTTATTCACCTGATTTTGTCATATTTTTTTTAGTCGAGGTCCTACATGGACCTAGCATGCTTTCGCTTCATCATACCAAGGCATACTCAAGTAGGAACCTTATTGAAGAAGGTGCCTTACTAAGGTAGGTGCCTTAATCAAGTAGGCACCTTACTGAGGTAGGTGCTTTACTCAAGTAGGCATCTTACCGAGGTAGACACCTTACTCAAGTAGGCACCTTACCAAGGTAAGAACCTTACTCAAGTAGGTGCCAACCAGGTACCTTACTCAAGAAGGTGTCATGATTATGCGTGTTGACCAAACGGCTGTAGAAGGACCCTATTGAAAATCATTACACATTTTTGTGGGAAACTGTTAAACAAAAAAGCTATCCCAACTAGATTGGATGAACATGTAACCACTCAATGAAGCAAAATTCCAACAAGTAGAAATCATCCGATTGCCAAAAAACAATGAAAAGTTTCTTATTGTGTGCCTGTTACAGTAACTAAATTATCTTAGTTTAGATTGTAAATAGGATGTCTATTGTAATAGAATTACAACAAGAATTCTTGTGTGTGTTATATAAACACATGGAATTCTTTGTAGTAGGGGAGGAAAATATTTTAGAGAACATTGTCGCATGTAATATTTTATCGCACTATCAATAAAAGCTTGAAAGTTCTTCCATTTGCATATTATATTCGTGATTTATTGGGTAGGACCTGCTGAATCTTGGGCCCACTCCAAGCTAGTATTCCTCCCCTACTTCTTAGTTGTCTTCGTAGATTTAATTATGCATGATAGTATGTTTATTTATTAGATTAAATATATTTTATTTAGCGTGGTGTGCTTTTTAGTTACGTAAGTGTGTTTACCACTTTTAGTGTGGAGTTTTTATTTTTACATCTTTATTTATGTATAAGTTTTATTGGTGTGGAAAAATCAATTGCTGCTTTACAAACACCCCCAATGATAGTTTAACAAATTCATCTCAAAAGCGGTAGTGTGAGTAGTCTCAACCATGGCACTTCAAAATTCTACGAGCTCCCTAGTTTGACAATTTAAATGTGAGGGTTGTGACATAAATAGGATAAATTTAATCAGTTTTTTACCAATAAAAAATTTTGGTACCATTGTCGAGGAAGAACCACCAATATACTAACTACAGTACACCTTAAAAACCTTCTATTTGATCTTGTATGAGTCCATCAAGAAAAATTGGACCCGATGATTATTTTATAAGACAAAGCCCATCAAAAAAAATTGAGTCAACCGAACAATTAGAGTTTGAATTAGATTCTCCTGACTCATCACTAGTAGTCCACTAGAGTGAGCATCCTCACTTCGCACAAAGATCCTCCTCGTATCATCAACCTAGGAAAGAATAGATTATCCCAAATCCTTTGTTTAAGAGGACATCCTCAGAGGAAGCCTTATTGTGGAAAGCCATAAAGGATTAGACCATAATGCCAGCTAACTTAGAGGCTCTAGTATAAAAAAAATGGAATGACTGAAAGACCATAGAAGCTGCATTAGAGACCACACTTTCTAAAAAAATTTCCAAAGAAGTTTCATCTGGTTTGAGATTCCCAATAGAGGAAGGAGTAGGGGAAACCAAAATGAAGAATATATCCCCTGCCCATCTCCCTACCTTTAGGGGATACCCAACCAATGACCCTGACCTATTTTTATTTAAATTTGATGTGTTGTGTAGGTATGTCGATTATAAATCAAATTCCCATAAGCTAAAACTCTTTCCATCAACGTTGGATGACTCAGCTCTATGCTAGTTTATCAGGTTGGGGAATAAGCAGATCACCACATGGGAATAAATGAAGAATCTCTTCCTAGAATAGTACCAAGACTTTGGCAAAGCATGAGACTCCAAAGAAGATATCCTAAGTATAACACAAAAGAAGGAAAAATCTCTGTAGGAGTACTAGGAGAGGTTCAATTTCAACCTGCAATGATCCCCTCATGCAAATATAGGTGATAAGTCCCTCAAAAGCAATTTTATGAGGGGATTTAACAACATGTCATTGGAAGTGCTCAACATGATTTATGGGGGGGATGTGTACTAGAACCTTATGAAAGATATTTGATAACTGTGTCAGAATTACTCATGAAGGAGAGGCAAACCCACTCCCAAAACCATGAAGGCAATTGCATCGATCACAAAAGTAGAGATAGGAAACATGCTAGAGGATTTAAAAAGTGAAATGCTCTCATCTTTAGCACTACAGTTGGATACACTCTTGTTGGAGAAGAAGAAAAAATAGAATGAAGCAACATTGACCTATTTTTGCCTAAAATATAGAGGGAAGCATGCTAGGAATGCATGCATGAAGAACAAGGTTAGAGTATGTGTGGTTTTACAATAGAATCATAAAACTTGACTGTACCTATAGCTTCCCAATACCAAGGAGGATGTTGACGTAATTGAAGCCTATTTCATGGGTAACTGAAGAAATTGGTAGCAATCCCCTATGGGGAGTATGCCAACAAAGATGTCACCCTATGTAGGAGGACCATATATACCACAAGGATAGATGCAACTACCTAATATGGGATGGTTGGGACCACCACCTTAGATGAATGTGCCTCTAGAAGCTACATTTCCTAGTCAACAACCATGGATGCCATATAAATATTTTGGGTAATAGTGGAGGACCCACGTTCAATGGAACTCCACTCCATAAAACATGGCATAGACTCCACCTCATCAAGGCCTACTAGACCTACCTACGATAAGAGATACACAACTACCAGCATAGTCGATGGTGAACCCAAATTATAAGGTAAACCAGTCAGCATATCAAGTAGAGGGAGATATGTATCCTATGTACAATATTAGTTGAAATCCCATTCAACTTAAGTCAAGTAAGCAACTAGGATTAGAAGAACCTCCCTTGGTAGAAGAGGAGGAAAATATAGGAGACTCCCCTCTTATAGAATATATGGAAGAAGAAAAATTATTTATAAAATAGAGGCTTCATTTTCTAAATGGTTGCAATAATAGAGGAAGCTAACACATCCTGATTTTGATATCCTTTCTAGCTTGAGGAATATCATAATTACTATCTCACTCTTCCAAGCTATCTGATATTTCCTGATATATACCAAGGTGATAAAGGAGTTTTTCCTGAGGAAACCAAGATGTAAAGTGGTGCATACCATAAATATCATAGAAAAATTGGCTGACTTAATTATGGGGAATGCATATCATCCCAAATATGCAAACCCAGGTAGCCCGATGCTGACTATGAAAATAGGAGGACATTCACTGTTGGTCATAAAATCTACCTAGGTAAGGGTTTTGAGTAAATGTATGCACCCTAGACCTGGACCAACATTGAAAGGCCGAAGGGAAGAGATGCCCCTCGTGCCAATATTCGAAGAAAGGTCGGCTCCTATGCTAAACTACTTGGGTGTTTGAAGATAAGAGTGCAGGAAAGATATAAAAGGGGTTAGGGTTAGAGAAATAAATAAAAAGGGATAAGGGAAGAGAGATTGGTGATGTAAGGTGGGAGAGAACAAGAAGCACGATCACTAGCTAGCAACTTGAATAGAAGCAAAGAACACCAAGAGTAAAACCAAAGAGACATAATATTAGCCTTCCTATGTATCCTCTAAAACGAGTTTCAGGGTACTGTCCCCGATCGCACACCGAACACAGAGTTCAGCATCTTAGTCTACAAATGAAGAGAGACAAAAAAATCAAGCAAGGTAGGTAGCATAAAATAAATTTAATAAGATGTCTTTCAACTCCTATGTATCCTTCAGAACGAGTTTCAGGACATTGTCCCCGATCACACATCGGACGCAGGATTCAACATCCAACATACAAATGAGGAGAGATAAAAGAATCAAGCACAAAAGGCAGCATAAAAGAGAAGAATTGAGCTCAAAGCCTTTTAGTATTAATCGTAGGACATCAAGTTACAATAACTTTCTAGCAGATAGTTCCCCCCCTTTTCCATTACAATGCTTGGGTTTTTATAGAGGACCCGGGCCTCTGAATCATAATTACATAGCAAAGAAGAGTATGCCCTCGAGCTCTGAGAATTTGGCCTTCCTTGGATCTCGTGACTGAGCTTTCAAATCTGTTACCAAAATTGGCAACTGTGACCGGGTCAACCATGGAAAGGTGCATTGATGAGCCGTTTGGATGTCCTTGGTCTTTGGGTGCAGTGCTCGAGTGGCTGTCATGTTCGCTGGGCTCTCCATCATGGCCTGATACTTCGTTTTAGATTGCCAAAAATGATCAGCGGGCTTGCTAGGCATGAAAAATCACATTTATGAGGCACTTGATCGCCTCAGGAAAATACCCGGCTTGGAATGTGTGCCCGCAAAGCGCTTTGCTAAGTTTTCATTCACAACTTCACTTCGCAATGATTCTGGGCCAAAGCAAAACTCCTCTTAGGTTAGTACTTCACAAAATTGAGCTTCACAAAACTGCTTTAGGGGTGGGGAGTGCCGAAGCATATTTACTTCGCAAAATGGGCCCCTTTATCCTTGCCACTTTGTTGAAAAAATTGCTTCGCTGACGCTTTGGAGAAATACTTCGCCATGATCCTCCTCAAAATTGTGGTTCGGAGAGATTTCGACCGAAACCCATTCCTGCATTCAAAATGCTTCGCTTATCTTGGTTGCCAGAACTTCGGTCAAAAATGCTTTGGGAGAAAACTCGCCGAAGTGAATGCTTCGCTATGGTTTTTGCCAAAGTAGAAATGGTTTGGGTGTGAGGAGGCCCGAAGTAGATGCTTCAACAACTTTCTGGCAAAGTAATCTTCGATGTTTCTTCTGATTCTGCTTCGTTGGTTCCTTAGCCAAAGTGTTTACTAAAAATACTTCACGCCCGAAGTAGTTTTACCCTGGTCTAGACTTTTCTCCTTCGACGAAGTTGCTCTTTTGAATGTCGCTTCGGATGATTTCTACCCGAAGCAGTGTTTTGAAATGTTTTGGGCCCGAAGCCCTTTTCATCGGTCCTCTTGCATTTTTCTTCGACAAAACTACTTCGCAAAAAATCCTACCCGAAGCAATGCTGGAAGCGCTTCGGGTGCGAAGCAGTTTCATTTTCTTTGGTGAAGCCTTTTTCTCTAGCTTGTTCGATAGCGAAGCTTCTTTTCTTTCTACTTTTTATACAAAGGGGTGGCTTTGAAAGCCAAAATTGCTACAACTTCAAAATAAAAATACAACAAAGAAAAACTTTACAAAATCTGTACAAAATTCGATTTCTTTTCCTACCCCTTGAGAAATGTGAAAAAATTGTCAACATTCTTGGCGGCTCGCGGGGCAACGAGCTCGTCTCGGTGGGAGGACCCTTAGTCTTGATCCATTGGGCTGGAGTCCTTTCTTGATCCTTCTCCTCCTTCTTCCACACCTTCTTCTTCTTTTGGGAGTGCCTCGGCAGCTGGTTATCCTTCTTCTTCTACTCCCTCTTCTTCTTCACCCTCCTCCTCTAGTGCAGCCTATTTTGGAGCAGCTTCTTGCGGCGATGACGGGGCAAGACGTTCGCATATTTTCTTCATCGTTCAACGAACCTGAGACCAGGCACTTTTTGAGAAAGGTTCTTGATCTTGTAGTGCCTTAATCAAAATATGAAACCAATCAATCTACCCTATGTCAGCATGCTGGGCTCTGGTATACAAATCGTTCAGGCAGGCCGCTATCTTACAGTATCTTAGAAGAAAATCAGTGACTTGTCTTTTAGTTATGGGTTCTACCCATCTGTCTATCTCTGAGACATCACTCTCAAATTGAAGCCATATTGTCTTGATATATTCCTTGGTCAGGAGGTTCCCTTCATTATCGGTGAAGCTTGGGAAAACCATGGAGGAGAGATCTTGAAAATAGCCCTAGGATGTACGCTGCTCATTTTCAAAAACATCTAGGAGGTTCTTTGCCTTTTGAGTTTTTCGCACCTTGGAGAAGAAGGCGCGAACTGTGGCCTGGGCCATGGACCAATCCCTAGCTATCCGACTCATTGCAGGGATCTGCAATTGTTGATGTTTGGTGCTGTGAACATTGAAAGCTAACTTGAGTCAGCTTCTGGCCTTCTGAGTTATCTCATCGATGATTGGGCCTCCTTCGGTAGTGGCACTCTGAGCTTCAACAATGAAGGTCAAAATTGAAAGGGCATTGGAGGCCTGAGATCTAAAATTTTTTAGCAGAAGCAAGCGGATTTCCTTGATTCTGCTCCTGTCACATAGCCCTAACCCTTCCTTTTTGTTCAGCTGATTTTGCATCTGCAAGATTTTTCCTTCAAGCTCCTTGGCTCTCAGATCATTCTCGATCTGCCTTTGCTCTCTATTTTTAGCTATACATTCCAACTTTTGTATTTGCAATTTTAGGGCATGTGTTTCCTTCCTCATCAGCTTGCACTGCTCTTCAGCTTCTGCCAGCTTGGACCGGATCCTTGCCAGCTCTTCCTCTAGCTTAATATTGGTGCTCTCTACTTTGAATCTACACTGGTTTATGATATTTGCATGTGCTTAGAAGGTTTCAATCCCAATGTGCATGGAAGCTGATTCATTGTCCATGTTTAAATGCTCCAGATCCTTAGACTTGTCTTGGTAATCATAATCTATGGGAGTCATTTCATCTAGAGGCTTCTGGACTTTGGGGATCTTCTTTATCTTATGAAGCTTCCCGGCCTGCAAATCGAAGACAGCACATTTTTCCACTTGAGCCAATGAGTGCCCTCTCTTCTTCCTTGCCTCTTTCAGCATCTTCTCAGTATTCTGGCGGGCCTGCGAGAGCTTTTCGGCTAGAGCGATTTCTTTTATTGTAGACAATTGGGACTCAAATAAGGCTAGATCTCTAGCCGAGGGGGTAAACAAATATAATGAATTAATGGGGGATGCCTCGCCAGAAGGCTCAGCGACGGGAGTGGCTGGGGCTTCGACGAGTGCGGAAATGCCCTGTATGATGGGGGTGTGGGCCATGGGGTTCGGCGTTAGAGGACTATCTTCGCTTTGGAATAAAGGATCAACGAATTGAGTGAGCAAAGAAGTTTCAACAGCTTTGTCTTGGTCGGATGACTCAGGTGAAGTGTGGATAGGCAAAGCGCGAGGTGAACTTGGAATGGTCGTGGACTCAACGTGGAGGGGAGATTGACCTTGTAGGGGATGGTGAGAAAAGCTTTCGGTTGAGGCCATTATGGATATGTGAGAGGTGAGAGTTAAGGGTAGAGAATGTGTACCTATGTGCCCTCCTGGTAGAGCAACCATGATGACTTCTTGCGTAGTTGGCTCCTGCTCGTCCTGGGCTTTGGCACTTCCAACCTCCAACACTTCCACTTCAGGGTCCCCTTCTAGTTAGAGGAGTTCCTCCATATTAATGATGTCTAAGTCTGGGACCATCTCAATACTTGGTGGCTCTACACTCTCAATATGTGTTTCAACTAGAATCAGTGCAGGTTGTTCGACAGGAGCGTTCGGATGCCCTGTGCGGGGTCGTTTCGGGTGGCTCAGAGGCATTTGATCTTGTTCTGGCCTTTTTCACTTTTTCCTCTCCAATGGTTGCTTCGAATCTTTGGCACTTGTGTCCTCTGATGGCCTTTGTGGTAGTGCCCTTGGTGCAGCTTCAATTTTCTTCTACCTTCCCGAGGCATCATCGGTCCTCCCTAGGCTTTCACCTGATCCTGGAGTGGCTAGAGGGACAAAGTCTATGAAGGATATGGGCTTCCATGATCCGACATTAGCTTCATAGACAATTGCGAAGTCCCTATCTATTGCCAAGAGTCCATAAGAATTCATATTTTAGTGATGGACTCTCATTATCCACCACTCCCTTAGCTGTTCCTCATCCCAGTTCTTCAACTCTTCCTTCAGATCATCCTTGGATTTCCTCTAGAATGTGGAGTCTGGAGTTGGAAATGGGTACTGATCAGGATCAAACTCTATCTCCATGGGATAAAAATCATGCCAGGGAGGTAATGTCCACACTTTCTCTAGATGCCACTCCAGATCTCTCCCATTGGGATTGTTCCTCTGCTCCATTATCTCGGGGTGGGGGCAGACATGAAAATTTTTACATTTTAAATGATCTTTCATCACCCCTATGGGATCATAAAGCCACCTCTACGAAATCTGAAGCAGGCCAAAATTAGCAAGCTTTTCTTCTAGAATGATGTTCTGCTTCAATGCGAAAACTTCAATCACTCCCATTCTAAAAGGAAAGTCACAAGTGTGTGCCCACTTTCGGCCGTGGCCGTAAACTTCATTGTTCGCGTTGCTCTATCGAGCGAACTCTAGTGCGAACTAGTACTTAGATGGGAAAATCGACAGCAAGAAGGGATTTCCCATGAATCTGAATAGGCATATCACAAGCCCCTATGTGAGTTGAAAAATATCCCCCTTTCTGGCCTGCACCACCTTGTTTATCAGACTGAGGGGCACCCGAGGGCTGGACCCCATCAACAATTGCATGGCGGGCCCCAAGAATTGCTGATTGAAAGAATAGTAGGACTCTGACCTCAATAGGAGGCAAGTCCACTGGTATACAGGTAGAGGATTTCCATCCTCGCCATTTGATGTAATCGCAACATGGGGAAAATTTTTATATGCGCGATAAAAGAATAACCAGACAAGAAAAGAACATGGGCTAAAATGTTGCTCTGCTCCAAAATTCTTCATCGCGGTGAGCCATGTGTGTAGGTTTTAGGCTACCCATTCCACCCAATCAAAGAATACTGGGTTGGTGTTTGGCCTCGAAGCATCGAGAGCATAGAACTCCACTTTGGAAATACACTCGATCAAAGACACCTGCCAAGGGTATACCGAAGTATCAGTTGACAAGCCCGCCACCCATGTAATGATTGAGAAGATGTTTGTGTTCTTAAAGGCCTCCAAGGGTAGGGGAATTTGGGGTAGTTTTCCTGAAGGGAGCTCGCTTTTGAGGTTTTCTTGCAAGAATTTCAACACATAGTTGTTTGAGGTGAACCTCTCCATTTGTTCGCTTAGGATGACATTGTGAACTGTATATCCCTTCGGTGGCCCCTGTTGTGGAGCAAAGGCTGCTTGCACGTCCTCCTTTAGGATAGAGAACAACCTATGGCATGAAGCATCTAACACTTGCTTGGAAGCTAGTTGGTAGTTTTGTGCGATAGCGTAAACCAGCTCAGGACAATGGTGCACATGGGGAGTCAGATACCAATAGATTTGGGAGTAATATGTGGCAGCTCTCTCATTTTCTAGCGTGAGCCTACTCTTCATAAAATCAATAGTGTACCTAAGCTCGACCATGCTTCTTAAGAGTTTTGTATCTTTAATTTTCTCCCACCTATCGACTGGTGGCTCTACAAGTTGTTCATCTTCAGATTCCTCTCTTTCTTCCACAACCTGTTTCTTTGGGCAGAGGTTCGGGTTGACCTTCTTCGGTCTCTATTTTTTCTCCTCTAAACCTTTCACTTTTTTAGGAACTGTTACCTCAGGTTCCTTTCCTATCTAGGTAGAACCTTTCTTTCCCATGTTGTATGATTATGGTAGCAACACCAACAGCGTAGACTATTTCGGCATCAGGGAGCTTCTCGGCGAGTGGCAGCAGAATTTGTGGACGAGCAATGTGCCTTCAATTTTGCACTTTCAAATAAACTTTTCCTTGCTAAAGCCTAAATTTTATAGCCTTAAGGGGTGACTACCCCTATTTATGGCTCTTGCCATAGTTAAACCTATGCTAGTGGCCTAAGAAATTGCTACGCCATCCGATTGGCTATCCGATGGCATCGCATGTGGAGTTACGTGCACTAATGATTACACCTTACATTGGAAGCACATCTTGTACTCGGGTGCAAGCCCTTTCCCCAATTGAATTGCCTCGGGACGTGCCCCGCCACCTTTGCCTTAAATTCATCCGCTTCGAGCTCTTTTCAAGGTGGTAGTCGGCACATTTCTTGAGACATGCTTTAAATGCTCCCGTCCTATGCATAATCGGTTCAATGAAGCTTGGGTCGGACTTGGAAATGCTTCGCAATGAACTTCTTCTTTGGGCTGATCTTCTATGCTTCGGGCCCGAGGTACTTATCCTTTGTCATGCTTTGCAAGGACCACCTACCGAAGCTTGTGCTTTTGAAAATTACTTCACAAAATTTCTACCCGAAGTGGTTGCTGGAAATGCTTCGGGTGCGAAGCTCTTTTGTGCCTTTGTTTGAACTTTGGTTCGGCCCTTTACTTCCTCGCAACTGTTACTTTGGATAAAAATCTTCGAAGGAGATTATCAATTTTTTTTTTCCTTTTCACCCCTTGTGTAATGTGACAAGAGTTTCAACCTTCTTGACGGCTCATGGGGCAACGAGCTCATTCGGATGGGAGAACCTTTAGCCTTGATCAATTGGGCTAGAGTCACCTCCAGACCCTTCTCTTCTCTCTCCCTCTAGGAGTGCTTCTGTATATTTTTCTCCCTCCTCTTCTACTTCTTGAGACACATTTAATATATTCTGGATGAGTACTTGTGTCTTGTACCTTGGGATACAAAAGGGGTGCAAAAATGTGCCTTCTTCATTCTCAGGCCTTACCGCTTGAGACAGCTCTCCTTGGACTACCTCCTGATGGAGATTGCAAGCAGCCACATTGTTCATTGTTGGGTCAAAGCTTGCATATTCCCATTGCTGTTCTTGGGAAAAAAATTTTTTTTGAGCTCCAAATGACTGCATCTCAAACCTATGCTCAGTACGATGAGTCTGCCATGATGAATACTGCACAGAATGGCCAGGAGCAGTGAACAATGATGGGTTTTCTCCCCACTACCACTTTCTAGATAGGAACAAGAGTTGTTCTGCTCGTATTGCTTCCTCAAATATCTGAGGAAATCTTCGTTCACCTAATTGTAGTAAGAGAAGGCATATGTCCGGGTGAAAGGCATGAACCTAGAAGAGGTGAGCTTGGGCATGCGTCGGTTGGATCTCCACTGGGATATTCTTCCAACTTCTACAAAATCGGACATTGAAGTCCGTGATGCTCTCCAAAGGTGCTCTCATGATAGCAAATAGATCCATCAAAAGCTAGGAGGGATCTTGAGAGCCATCGAATGTCTTGATCAATGCTTCAGCTAAATCGCTCCACGAGCAGATGCTTTCATACTCGAGTAATCTAAACCATCGCATCGCTTCTCCTTCCAGAGACATGACCAGAAGTCTAACCATGACATCTTCATGGATTATGTTGTGGAGGTTTGCCAATGCCGTGACGTCTTCAAGGTGCCTTTGGGAAATTCCTTTAGTGCCATCGTATTTTGCCAATGTATGCAAGGCTCCTCTAGGAATTTTATGATAACCCTGAAGATTCAGAGGGGAATGGGCATTCCAACTAGGATAACGTGCTTTTTCCATTATGGCAGTGGCCTTGATTTTTTGGGACATTTTCTTTCAGCTTAAAAGGTGCCTACGATGAAGGAATCTAGGTTTTCAGCTCAGTTAGAGTCGCCAGGTGATTTTGACAGATGGGGGCAAGCCAAAGATTCACCAACTTAGACTTCCTTAAAACATGGGGATTTTTGCCATGAAGGCACGGATTTGGGTACTGGTCTTTATGACTTAGATATTTTTGGGTAAACAGAGTCACCAGATGCTAAGAGTCTTTCAGTAATGAGGGCATCAGTCCTCACTACCACTAGTCAGGTGAGACTGACCGGGTCACACCGGGAACTGATTAGAACTATTGGCCCCGATGAAGATGGGTTTGCGTTAAAAATATGGGACCTTAACTGGTTATGGATATCTCTAAGACAGACACAGTAGGTCCCACCGGGCGTGCCAGAAACTGTTGGTCATCAAATCTACCTAGGTAAGGGTTTTGAGTAAATGTATGTGCCCTAGACCTAGACCAACATTGAAAGGCCGAAGGGAAGAGATGCCCCTCATGCCAATCTCCGGAGAAATGCTGGATCCTATGCTAAACTACTTGGGTGTTTGAAGATAAGAGTGTAGAAAAGAGATAAAATGGTTTAGGGTTAGAGAAATAAATAAAAAGGGGTAAGGGAAGAGAGATTAGTGATTTAAGGTGGGAGAGAACAGGAAGCACGATCACTAGCTAGCAACTTGAATAGAAGCAAAGAACACCAAGAGTAAAACCAAAGAGACATAATATTAACCTTCCTATGTATCCTCTAGAATGAGTTTCAGGGTACTGTCCTCGATCACACACTAGACGCAGAGTTCAACATCTCAGTCTACAAACGAAGAGAGACAAAAGAATCAAGCAAGGCAGGCAACATAAAAGAAAGTCAATATGATGTCTTTCAACTCCTATGTATCCTTCAGAATGAGTTTTAGGACACAGTCCCCGATCACACATCGGACGCAGGATTCAACATCCAACATACAAACGAGGAGAGATAAAAGAATCAAGCACAAAAGGCAGCATAAAAGAGAAGAATTGAGCTCAAAGCCTTTTAGTATTAATCGTAGGACATCAAGTTACAGTAGCTTTCTAGCAGATAGTTCCCCCCCATTTTCCATTACAATGCCTGGGTTTTTATAGAGGACCCGGGCCTCTGAATCATAATTACATAGCAAAGAAGAGTACGCCCTTGAGCTCTGAGAATTTAGCCTTCCTCGACTCTCATGATTGAGCTTTCAAATCTGTTACCAAAATTGGCAACTGTGATCAGGTCAACCATGGAAATGTCAATTGATGAGCCTTCTGTACATCCTTGGTCTTTGAGTGCAGTGCTCGAGTTGCTGCCATGTTCACCGAGCTCTCCATCATGGCCTGATACTTCGTTTCGGATTGCCAAAAATGATCAGCGGGCTTGTTGGGCATGAAAAATCACATTTATGAGGCACTTGATCGCCTCGAGAAAATACCCATCTTGGAACGTGTGCCTATGAAGTGCTTCGCTAAGTTTTCATTCACAACTTCGCTTCGCAATGATTCTGGGCCGAAGCAAAACTCCTCTTAGGTTAGTACTTCACAAAATTGAGCTTCACAAAACTGCTTTGGGGGTGGGGAGTGCCGAAGCATATTTACTTTGCAAAACGGGCCTCTTTATCCTTGCCACTTTGTTGACAAAATTGCTTCACTGATGCTTTGGAGAAATACTTCACTGTGATCCTCCTCAAAATTGTGGTTCGGAGAGATTTCGGCCGAAACACATTCCTACCTTCAAAATGCTTCGCTTCTCTTGGCTGCCAGAACTTCGGTCAAAAATGCTTTGGGCGAAAACTCGCCGAAGTGAATGCTTCGCTATGGTTTTTGTCGAAGTAGAAATGGTTCGGGTGTGAGGAGGCCCGAAGTAGATGCTTCGGCAAATTTTTGGTGAAGTAATCTTCGATGTTTCTTTGAATTCTGCTTCGCTGGTGCCTTAGCCAAAGTGTTTACTGAAAATGCTTTGGGCCCAAAGTAGTTTTACCCTGGTCTAGACTTTTCTCCTTCGACGAAGTTGCTCTTTTGAATGCCACTTCGGATGATTTCCGCCTGAAGCAGTGTTTTGAAATGTTTCGGGCCCGAAGCCCTTTTCATCGGTCCTCTTGCATTTTTCTTCGACAAAACTACTTCGCAACAAATCCTACCCGAAGCAATGCTGGAAGCGCTTTGGGTGCGAAGCAGTTTCATTTTCTTTGGTGAAGCTCTTTTCTCTAGCTTGTTTGATAGCGAAGCTTCTTTTATTTCTACTTTTTATACAAAGGGGTAGCTTTGAAAGCCAAAATTGCTGCAACTTCAAAATAAAAAGACAACAAAGAAAAACTTTACAAAATCTATACAAAATTTGATTTCTTTTCCTACCCCTTGAGAAATGTGACAAAATTGTCAACAGCTAACACCTTAGTTGATATGGGTGTAGCCATCAATGTAATTCCATAGGAGACCATACAAAATATAAATCTCACAAACCTAAAACCCACCAATATGGTGTTACAATTGGTCGATCGATCAACCGTAGAACTAGAGGGAATGCTCGAGGACATTATTGTGATAGTCAACGTATGGGAATACCTAGTGGGTTTCTTGGTGTTGTAGTCTACAAAAGTACTAGGGAGGCCATAGCTAGATATGACTAATGCCTATATCAATTGTCGTGATAGACTTATGACCATCTCAAATGGTCATAACGTCAAGAGATTGACTATCTCACCTCTTGTGCAGTCTTTAAATACGCTGGGAGAACCCACATGGGACAACCAAGAGGTTAGTTCATTTTCCATGCTCCAACTGATGATGGCATTATTAGAGTTGGAGGAGGAAGACAATGAAGGCAGTGTCATTATGATATTTCTTCAAGGATAATCCTCCCTCACAGTTCTCGAGTCACCATTGATTGGTTCTCAAGACCACCACATTAGGAAAAGTGACGTTGAGCCTAGCAGAATGTTAAATATCAGTAGTGGGTTGACCCCCACACAACTAACAAAATTAAAGGATATCCTAACTAGGCACCAACAAGTATTTACCTGGATTATTTGAATATGAAGGGAATCAACTCAAAAATCTACACCCATCAAATCTACCTCGAAGAGTAGGCGACCCTAGTCAGATAGCCACAAAGAAGGATCAACCCGACCATGAAGGAAATTATTAAATTCAAGCTATAGAAGTTCTTGTTAACATGATTCATCTACCCAATATCTAATAGTGAATGGGTATCACCACTTTTGGTGGTCCCCAAGAAAAATGGGAAATGGTGGATCTGCGTTGATTACAGATAATTGCATAAAGTGACCAAGAAATATCACTTCTCGCTACCCTTCATTGATCAAGTATTGGATATACTTTTTGGAAGAAAATACTTTTCCTTTCTAGATGGATTTAGCGGATACAACCAAATCCATATCAGGGAGGGGAACCAAGATAAGATAACATTTACCTACCCATGGGGAACGTTCACCTATAGAGTGTTGCCCTTCGTGTTATGCAACACACCAGCCACCTTTCAAAGGGTGGTGTTAAGAATATTCTTGGATATTATGGGGGAGGTAGTTGAGGTATCTATGGATGACTTCACCATTTATGGAGAAACCTTTGAATAAATGATGACAAATGTGGAATAAGTGCTCTAGAGGTATCAAGAGAACAACTTATCCCTCAACAATGAAAAGTACTTTATGATGAAGCATGAGGGCATAGTGCTAGGACATCACCTCTTGATAGAGGGAATTAAAGTTGATCCAAAGAAAATAGAAGGCATCAAAGACTTACCTAGCCCAAAAATATAGAGGGAAGTAAGAATTTTTCTTGGCTCTACTAGGTACTAAAGGTGATTTATCACTGACTTCAATAAGATCACCAAATAACTGTACACCCTATTGATAAAATACGTAGACTTTATCTAGATGGAGGAATATGAGCAAGCATTTCATATGCCAAAGGAGAAGCTGATTTCTACCCTAGTTTTGTGGGGCCCAAATTGGGCTATCCCATTTCATATATATTGCAATGCATCCAATAATGCAATTGGAGTGATCCTCGGGTAGAAGGATAGTGAGGAGTTATATGCCATTTATTATGTCAACAAGAACTTAACAAGGGCTGATCTCAATTACATCATAACAAAAAAATAATTCCTCATAGTTGTGCATACCATCAAGAAATTCCACCACTATATCATTGGATACAAGGTGTTTGTTCATACGGACCATGTGACCATTAGGTACCTAATGAGTAAACCAATGATCAGTAGTAGGATCATCATGTGGCTTTTTTTGTTACAAGAGTTTAAAATTACCATCGTTGATAAGCCCAGGAAGGACAACATAGTCATGGACTTCCTATCTAGAATAATACCAGTAGATCATGTAGTGGTGGAGGACCGGTTCCTGGATGAACATTTATTCATCATAAATGAATGTATGTCATGGTATGTAGACATTACCAATAATATATCCATTGGTAGAAATTCCCCTACACTTTCATACAAAGAGAAGCAGATGATGATTAAAAAGAGCACTTCCTTTCAGTAGATTTATGGCCTCCTGTTCAAAACAGGGCCCAACCAAATTGTAAGTAGGTGCATAGTAGAGCATGCATTTTTGGAGATACTCAAATACTATCATAGCGAGACATGTGTAGGGAACTTTTTAGGGAGAAGGATTTCATATAAGGTGTTACAGATCAAGTATTTTTGACCCACTCTATTCAAATATGTAACCACATACACCATCAAGTGTGATGAAAGCCAAAGAATGGGTAGGCGTACCCACTGGAATAAAAATCCCCTTCAACCTCACATGCATATAGAGCCCTTCGACAAGTGGGGCATGGATTTTGTGAGATCCATCAATCCACCTTTGGCTAGGAGAAGATATATTCTAGTTTGCACAGACAACGTTACTAAATGGATTAAATTCCAGGTGTTGAGGGATTCCAAGGAAGGGACAGTAGCTGAATTCTTGTTTGCCCATATTTTTATGAGGTTTAGGGTACCCAAGGAAATTACAATGAACAAAGGACCCCAATTTACCTCTAGTATAATTGAGGAACTAATGAAGTAGTATAGGGTTTAGCATAACAAGACTACCCCCTACCATTCATAGGCAAATGGGTAGGTAGAAGTGACCAACAAGGAAATTGAGAATATCTTGACAAAAACTATGTAGCAACACAAGAAGGACTAGGTTGCAAGATTATCGAAGGTAGTGTGGGCATATAAAATAATGTGGAAATCAACCATAGGCTTTACACCCTTCTAATTGGTATACAAGAAGGATGCAATGATGCCCATGGATTTTGAGGTTAAGATGCTCAAAATGATGGTAGAAATTGACCTAAGCTTAGACGAAGTATAGAGGGAACAAATTTGGTAGCTGAATCAACTAGGAAAATTTTGAATGAACACCTTGTAGAGAACAAAAATCATGCAAAGACAAAGTAAGTAGTGGCATGACCACCACATTAGGATGAAACATTTCAAAGAAGGAGATTGGGTACTATTGTATGATTCCAAGTTCTTTGAGTGGAAGGAAAAATTGATGCAAATGTGGATGGGACCGTACAAAGTAGTGGAGATTATAAAAAATGGTGATGTGTGCATCAAGATAATTTATGGTAGCAAAACCATTCTAATAGTTAGTGGCCATCAGTTGTGCCCATACCACACATTTGAAAGTTTTCTAGTGGGATCTAGAATAGGCATGGGGGAGACCCCATCCAAGTAAATGTTTCCAGAGTTCTCAACAACATGGTGGACATAGAGGTGTCCACCAAAACAAATTTAGTGTAGTTTTTATAGCTTACAATGTGTTTTTCAAGAACAACGCCTGCATGCAAGCTACATGTATCTTGAGAGCTAGGGCCTAACAGGCACATATAACATTTAACTACATTTTTATTTTTTTCTCATTTTATTTTTGTAGGAGAATAGCCTGATTGCTCAAAAAATAGGTATCTTGGGTAAAAACACCTAGACCAGCTTAGCATTTATGAACCTACACATTTAGGAAGATAGTTTTAATCCAAGCATGGGCTAGGGAACCAATTCCATGTAAATAAAAAATTATGTACCCTTGTGCCTGGATGAAGCAGATGCCAATGTAGTATGAAGAGAATTTTATAAGGCTTGATCAACCTCACATCAATGGACACATCATCCCCTACTAAATTTTCAATTATGGGAGAATGGTTTATCACAAAAGAGAGGCACCTTACTCTAGAAGGGTGGCACCTTACTTTGGTGTCTTAATCTGAAAGGGAGGAACCTTACTCCAGTGCCTTACTCTATAAGGGAGGCATCTTACTTTAGTGTCTTAATATAGAAGGAAGGTGCTTTACTATGATGCCTTACTCTGGAAGGGAGGTGTCTTACTCTAGTGCCTTAATCCAGAAGGAAGGTGTCTTACTCCACCAAGGAGGTGCCACTCCAGAGGTGTTTTGACCATGGTTGAAGAGTTGAAAAAAAAATCAAGGGAGGCACATTACTCTAGTGCCTTACTCCGAAAGGGAGGCACCTTACTCTAGCACCTTATTCCAGAAGGAAGGCACCTTACTCCAACACCTTAATCTAAAATGGAGGTGCCTTAATCTACTAAGGAGGCACCTGTTGGAACAAAATCTGCCTTCGGTTAATAGTGATGCGCCTTAGACTTTGCCAACATTGAATAGACAGATATTGCTTGAGATCATCTGTCTAGTCTCCAGAGAAGGCTGGTTCCTTTGAGTTTTTTAGAGAAAGGGGAACAAGAGATAAAGGGAAATATAGCCTAAGCTAGAAACTTTTCTCATGGTATAGATTAGAAAACATCAATGACAGATTTACTTACTTCTATCCAAAGCATTTAAAACACATTCCCATGCATAAATTATATAATTCTAGATATGATTTCTGATATTTCATTTAGCATGCGTATATATTAGATTCTTATTCCAAAAATATGATTTATGTATTGCGAAAGTTCAGATACAAGAACAGACTCAATTTATAATTCAATATTGTAAGAAAAAATAAAGAACATTAGTACATACACTTGCATGATATGAACCAGAAGCCAATGGGAGATGCGATCTTATTGCTTGTATTCAAAGTACGTACACACAGTCTTGTAAATGTCCAAGAGCCAAAAAAAATTTGGAGTCACCCACCCCTATATATACCCTAAAAGAGTATCTTCCTAAGTACATCTTACTTATTTTACAAGCAATCATCTGTAGTTTCTAACAATACACAACGGATTTCCTGTAGATTGGATAGATTGGCAATCATCCAACAGACCTACCAGGTTTTAATCAATAGACCATTCTTCAGAAATCAGCACCTGATGTCAGTGCTCATCTCTAGTTGCCAAAAATATACTTTATTCCTTTACAACTGGCATGTCGTGAAATCATGACATTCAGCCATAAAAATGGGACATGTCACAAAATTGCGACATTCGTCTCTTCCTTTGCTCCTTTGCTGCTTCTCGCCATGAAAATGAGACATGTCATGAAATCACGACATTCTTTCTTGCTTTGCTCTTTTTCTGCTTCCAGCCGTGAATATGGGACATGTCACGAAATTGCGATATTCGTCTCTTCCTTTGCTCCTTTGCTGCCTCCCGTCGCGAAAATGAGACATGTCACGAAATCACGACATTATTTCCTTGCTTTGGTCTTCTATCGCTTCCAGCCACGAAAATGAGACATGTCATGAAATCGTGACATTCGTCTCTTCCTTTGCTCCTTTGCTTCCTCCCACCATGAAAATTAAAAATGTCGCAAAATCGCGACATTCTTTCCTTGCTTTGCTCTTTTGCCGCTTCCAGCCTTGAAAATGAGACATGTCACGAAATCACAACATTCTTTCTTGCTGTGCTCTTTTGACACTTCCAGCTGCAAAAATGAGACATGTCACGAAATTGTGACATTCTTTCTTGCTTTGCTCTTTTTCCACTTCCAGCTACAAAAATGAGACATGTCACAAAATCGTGACATTCTTTCTTGCTTTGCTCTTTTGCCACTTCTAGTTGCGAAAATGAGACATGTCGCGATATCACGACACTTTTTACTTTTGTCTCTTTCTCTTTGCTTTGGACCACAAAAAAGCAACATGTCATGATATCGCGACACTTTTCCCTCTTGGCTCTTTCTCTTTCTCTTTAGCCACGAAAATGCAACATGTCACGATATCGCGACACTTCTTGCCCTTTGCTTTTTCTCCTCACCATGAACCGTGAAACTGAGACATGTCACGATATCACGACACTTTTTCTCTTTTGGCCGTGACAAAGCAACATGTCGTGATATCATGACACTTTTTCACTTTTTGCCGTGACAAAGCAACATGTCGCGATATCGCGACACTTTTTCTCTTTTACTTTTATTTTTTCTTTGAACCATGAAAATGCAACATGTCACGATATCGCGATACTTTTTCCTTCTTGTGGTGTTTTGCATTTTCTTTGATATTTAGCATATGGACCACTTTGGTCCTCTTGGAAAATATGCAAAAAGGAGCATCAGATGTTTTTTTGTAGTTAGTCACTTTTTGACTAACATTCTTGGCACCTTTCGGGGGATTTTTTGCTTGCAAAAATTTTGAACCAGGCCTTTATCCATTGGGTATCGGAGTCAACAACGCAGTTGTAAAAAGAATCTTTCAGAGAAAGACAAAGAACACAGGAAAATGCACTTAGATCAAACGTGAACATTACCTCGCCAAAACTCCCTTTATACCTTAGTATCTCTATTCAAAAAAAATGTCGACTTCTGATTGGCTACGACTAAAAATATTTTTTTGTGTTAAGGCAAAAAAAACGATAATATTTACAAATAGTATCTGAATATGCTTATATTATACTGTACATATAATTCCTTTTATGCTTTTGCCTAAAAGTCTTAGCTCCTTTTTTATGCACTTCTCTGATCTGGTTCCCTTCCTCTTCATCCTACAGATCTCAACTGGCTGAGCAATTCATTTCAGGGATTAAGAAATCTAGTACCTATTCATCATTTTCAAAAACTTGCCAAAATATATTTTTATCAGGTACTGAAGGCCTGTATATAAGTCTAACAAGTTTTAGACTTCTGAATAACATTACTTATAGGACAAAAATTAGCTCCCACTAAAGCTAACAAATCTGTGTGGGTATTCTATTCTCTAGGGATAAACTTTATATTTAGGGCCTCAAAGGCCTCTAAGAGATCCCACACTTTGTTCCTATAAGCCTTCAAATAATCCTGTTTACTTATACCTTTTTTGGTGACTTGATTCACAATAAGTTCTGAATTTCCATAGATGAGTAACTGTTTGATTCTCAATTTCTTAGCCTTTCTTAACCCTAAGCACGAGGCCTCATATTCTCGTTGTGTTGTTGGAGCAACTTCAAGTCAACCTCGGAAGAGAAAACATTTTCCTCTCCAAGTGGGAGAAATCAAAACTATTCGGCACCGGCATCCATTCTTGCACCTAGCCCCATCAAAGAAAAGCTTCCACAAATGATTCACAGAACCATCCTCTTCTAGGGAGGGTACCAATTTTCTTTTTGGTTTCTCAATAGAATAGTTTCCTATTTCTATTTCTATCATGGCATTAAATTTCTGTAGAGAAAACTCGTCCTCATCTTGGAGCTCTTCTAATGTTTCTTCCATTAGGTCTTCTTCTATTGTTTCTTCAGTCATCATATTTACACGATCAGTTTCACCAATCCTTTCTACATGAAACGTTGATGGTTTCTAATTAAAAATATTGACCCTTATACCTTTGAAAGGTATCTCCAAATGAGAATAATCTAAGGATAAGTATCCTCCTATCTTTGCTGTGAACTCTCTGGATAGACACATACCATAATGGGGCTCCAAGTCTACGACTACTACCTCTTGTATGATCGTCATCTGAGGCAAATTATGCAGCCGTATGGGAATATCCTTTATCACTCCTACAATTTTTACTGGAGTACCATCTAACTGTAGGATGTCTGCGCTGCTCCTAGTGTATGCCATTCCCATAATATCACATACTTCTTTGGGTATCACAGTGGTAGCAATGCCTAAATCTATCATGAAGTTGTGGACAACCCATCCTTTCATTTGAAGGGATAAATAAAAGGGGGGGGCTGTTCTTACCAGTGGCAGATGTCAAGTTTTTTAGAACCATTTTCAAAGATGATGCAGTCCCACCTCCATTTTTCATCATCCTTAGGGATTCCTGTAGGAGATTGATTTGACCTAGGATTTGAAAAGCATCATACATACTTGCCTTAGGAGTCTTTTTCATTTCCTCCACTATACTGAATATAGGTGAATCAACTATCCTTTCTCTTTCTTTGGCAAAATTTTCACATTTATTTTTGTATCCCTGGGTAGCTTCAGTTCTTTGCCTTTTTGTCGACGAGGGGAAACTCAACCTTTCCCTAGCCTGTTCTTGGGTTTCATTTTCCCCCTGAGGAAAAAAATCTTTGTGTGTTTCTTGCCCTTGACTTTTTGCTGGAAACTGATATTCTCTTTCCTGAGGGAGACTTCCTCTAGGATTTTCTTTGGGAACTTCCTTGGGAGCATGGGAAACATCCAATGGCTGAAGCTATTTAGGGTCTGCTTGCAGTGGTTTCTTACCTGATCTTGTCAAAACTAAAACCTGTTCTACTGTAGGCATCATGAAGTTGTGGTCCTCCTCTCTAATTATACTTACATAGCTTTTCATTTTTTCTTTACTCTTTTCAACTGCTATACTTTGTACATAATGCTGGTGTATTATACATGAACTTTCCACATGTGGATAGTTACATGAAGTACACCAAGAGTTATAATCAATGGGAGGATCATCAGCCTCCACTGTCTCATTTGTATATACCGTGCTCGGTCTTACATGTCCCCTATTGCTTGATTATGCTGCATCTCCTGTTACCTGAGGAAACCTTCTTGGTGAAAAACTCCTTTTAGCCTCTCTCTTTTTCATGGATGCCATTTCATTTGACAATGCCTTCATTGTATTAATTATGGTCGTGTATTGATCACTAGGGGGAGCTGATGCAAGGGGTGTGGCTGGTAATGCACGGAATGCAGGAGGTGTAGCTATAGCTGGGAGGGCCTGCATTGATGGGAGTACAAGCAATTTAGAGATTGACGCTTGGGAAAACTCTGGTAAAATTGGCAATAGAGTTTTTGATGGATATATTTTTGTAGCGATGATATCAGCTTCGCCCTTTGCTGCCTCTACATAGATCCTAGGAAAAGTGGTTACACGGGATTGCCTTATTATCATACTGAGCTCTGAATCAAAAGCCCTTAGATAATAGCATATAGCTTGTTCTTCTATGGTATTTAGGCCTTGCGGTACTCTATCACGAGTTCTTGTAAACCTAATTTTGAAATCTTGGATTTCTTCTTATGGATGCCTCTCAATGATAGTGAATTGATTTAGCAATGTGAAAGGATCCACATGTATATTGAATTCATTGACCAGACAGCCAGCCAGTACTGCCCAAGAAGTAATGGATCCAAAGAGAAGCGCTCTGTACCAATAGAGCATCTTTCCTTTCAAAGATATGATCAACAATCTGACCATTACATCTTCCTCAGTGATGTTGTAAACAGATGCTAGCATTGATACATCTAAACAATGCTCATTTATTGTTTTGCCTGTTCCATCAAAGGTCGGTAAGACTTTTAGCATAGCTTGTGGAATTTGGTGGTGTGTTCCCAAGTTCAAAGGGCCAGTTTGATTCCATACAATATGTGTTGGGGTAGGGGCGACTGCCATGATTGCTAAAGGAGTTACAACTGCTATGGGATTGCTTGCAGATGCTCCTACAGCGGGTTGTAAAGAGGTGCTAATGGTGCCGGGAGGATTTGATCGTGTGGCTAGCATAGGGTGTGCTTTTAGGCTTTCGAGATGTAGTTCAAAAAACTCAATAGTTTCTTCAGAGTTTTTAGCTCGGGATCTGGTTATCATATGGCTATATAACTAGAAGGCTTCTTAGACAAGGTCTTTCTTTTATGGTCTAAATGCAACGAAGTCGCTAGGTGATTTTTCTTGAGATTTTGCAAACAAAAGGCTCTAAAGGTAAAACACCAAAACTTATACAATATTGTGGGATTGCTGGTCCCATCGGGCATGCCAAAAACTGTTGGAACAAAATCTACCTTCAGTTAATAGTGATGCGCCTTAGACTTTGCCAACATTGAATAGACAGATATTGCTTGAGATCATTTGTCTAGTCTCCAGAGAAGGCTGGTTCCTTTGAGTTTTTTAGAGAAAAGGGGAACAAGAGATAAAGGGAAATATAGCCTAAGCTAGAAAATTTTCTCACGGTACATATTAGACAACATCAATGACAGATTTACTTACTTCTATCCAAAGCATTTAAAACACATTCCCATGCAAAAATTATATAATTCCAGATATGATTTCTGATATTTCATTTAACATGCGTATATATTATATTCTTCTTCCAAAAATATGATTTATGTATTGCGAAAGTTCATATACAAGAACAAACCCAATTTATAATTCAATATTGTAAGCAAAAATAAAGAACATTAGTACATACACTTGCACGATATGAACCAGAAGCCAATGGGATAGGTGATCTTATTACTTGTATTCAAAGTATGTACACAGTCTTGTAAACGTCTAAGAGCCGACCCTTTTTTTGGAGTCGCTCACCCCTATATATACCCTAAAAGAGTATCTTCCTAAGTACATCTTACTTATTTTACAAGCAATCATCTACAGTTTCTAACAATACACAACGGATTTCCCATAGATTGGATAGATTGGCAATCATCTAGCAGACCTGCCAGGTTATAATCAATAGACCATTCTTCAAAAATTGGCACCTGATGTCAGTGCTCGTCTCCAGTTGCCAAAAATATACTTTATTCCTTTACAGCTGGCGTGTCGCAAAATCATGACATTCTTTCCTTGCTTTGGTCTTCTATCGCTTCCAACCACAAAAATGAGACATGTCGTGAAATCATGACATTATTTCCTTTCTTGGCTCTTCTGCCACTTCCAGCCATGAAAATGGGACATGTCATGAAATTGCGACATTCGTCTCTTCCTTTGCTCCTTTGCTGCTTCTCGTCGCAAAAATGAGACATGTCACGAAATCGCGACATTCTTTGTTGCTTTGCTCTTTTGCCGCTTCCAGCCACGAAAATGGGACATGTCACGAAATCATGACATTCATCTCTTCCTTTGCTCCTTTACTGCCTCCCACTGTGAAAATGAGTCATGTCATGAAATCGCAACATTCTTTCCTTGCTTTGGTCTTTTGTCGCTTCCAACCGCGAAAATGAGACATGTCACGAAATCGTGACATTTGTCTCTTCCTTTGCTCCTTTGCTGCCTCCCACCACGAAAATGAGACATGTCACGAAATCATGACATTATTTCCTTGCTTTGCTCTTTTGTCGCTTCCAACCATGAAAATGAGACATGTCGCGAAATCATGACACTCTTTCTTACTTTGCTCTTTTGCCGCTTCCAGCGACGAAAATGAGACATGTCGCGAAATTATGACATTCTTTATTGCTTTGCTCTTTTGCTGCTTCCAGCCACAAAAATTAGACATGTCATGAAATTGTGACATTATTTCTTGCTTTGCTCTTTTTCCGCTTCCAGCCGTGAAAATGAGACATGTCATGATATCGTGACACTTTTTCCTTTTGGATCTTTCTCTTTGCTTTGGACCGCGAAAAAGCAACATGTCGTGATATCGTGACACTTTTCCCTCTTGGATCTTTCTCTTGCTCTTTAGCCGTGAAAATGCAACATGTCGCGATATCATGACACTTTTTGCCCTTTGCTCTTTCTCCTCACTATGAACCACAAAATTGAGACATGTCGCGATATCGCGACACTTTTTCTCTTTTGGCCACGACAAAGCAACATGTCACGATATCGCGACACTTTTTCTCTTTTGGCCATGAAAAAGCAATATGTCATGATATCGCGACACTTTTTCCCTTTTGGTCGTGACAAAGCAACATGTCGTGATATTGCGACACTTTTTCCCTTTTGCTTTGAATCGCAAAAATGCAACATGTCGTAATATCACGACACTTTTTCCTTCTTGCGGTGTTTTACATTTTCTTTGATATTTAGCATATGGGCCACTTCGGTCCTCTTGGAAAATATGCAAAAAGGAGCATCATATGTTTATCTGTAGTTAGTCACTTTTTGACTAACAGCACCATACTCTGCCAAGGAGGCACCACTACGGAGCATTATTTTAAGAAAAATGTTGAGGTACCTTGATTTTATCCATCAATGGCAATGAAAAAAATTATCAAGCATGCACCTTACTTTGGTGCCTTACTTTGGTGCCTTACTCTAATGCCTTACTCTAGTACCTTATTCAAGTAGGTGCATTACTCAAGTAGGCATATCGATTGAATCAAAAGCACATGCGTAACTTGGTAGTACATAGAGCAACCAAAACCAACACCAACATCTCACATGATGGAAATCATAAAGCACCCAAAAACATTCAAAATAATTAGCTAGCATCTATCCATGTCCCAAGGGCAACCGTTGAAGGCAATATGCGTTCCAACCTGAACCAATAGGATCCACCAAATTTTTAGTGCAGGATCTCGAGTGAACCAAAATTGTAGTAACCAAGGTGTTGTAATCACCACATGGGAAATATATTATCACCATTACCACTAAGTACCAAATTGGCATACTCCACGTAGCAAGAAATGACCAATCAGGTATGCACATGATTTATTTTAAATATATACGTAATTTTTCATATGATATGCTTCTCTAAAAATAATATCGGTGCAAGAATTGAATTCACCCCTCATGCCTAATACGTCATGCTAAAAATCAATTCAAGTGGTGTACCCTACCAACCCCAATGTGAAAACAATTTCCAAAGTTAGGCATTCAAATATATAAGAAGACGCCTTACTAAGATCAAAGCATCAAGCCAGCCAAAATTAGCAGAGATTTTGCCATGGGAGGACAATCTAAGAATCATGTGCTCAAAAAGCATGAGCCTAGTGGCACTGAGGGAATTAGAGGAGAAGTCTATAACTGGTTTGAGGTGGCTTAATAGATGGATTACTATTGCCTGGTTAGCCAAGAATGGGATATAGAAGCAACAAAATATTTTGTTATCGCTATGAGAGGAGAGGTTGTCCGATTGTGTGGATTAGAGATTCTAGTCATCCCAGAGTACATTGCTCATGTCACTGGTATCCCCCTTACTAAGGAGTGCACATTTAAGGATGATGCGGTAGTACAATGCATAGAATAATTGCTCAAACAAAATAATATCCAATTCAACCATGGGGGCTCCCAAAGTAGGGATTCTATATGCACCTGAGGAAGCTCTTAAAATAGGTTATGAGATACTTCACATGCACCAGGAAGTACTCACACCTAAAAATGAACCATATATAGTTCTTGAACACCTAATACATGGGTTAGAAATTAACATCCCATTTTATCTATAAAATACCCTATAAGACTAGGTATCATGGTACCATAGAGGATTAGTCTCTGCACTAGCCCATCACAGGATAATTACAACACTGATACACCACATGGAGGAACACAAGGGAAGCTCATCGGTGATAGGGACTAAACACTCTAGTGTGCAGGAGCAAGTGGTAACTAAAGTAGGGCAAGAGACAAAATTATGAGAAGTGGGTGAAGAAGAAGGGTCTGAACATTCGTATACATAGGGGTAGACAACAGTAGAGATAGGATACAAGGCCAAATTGGGGGGAGTTCTCAAAGAGGAACAAACCCAAAATTTACTAGATGTTGCGGAGGCAGAGCAAATTTCTCTACCAAATTTTATGAAGGACAGGAAAGAATCCTCCAGTCCTGAACCCACAACTCAAAATATGGAGTGCATATGCGGTCAGAGATGCCTGCATTGACTAATTCTATCAAGCAAGAAAGAAGAGGAAGATGCAAAGGTTAGGTTCATAGCCCAAACCCTATAGAATTTTGCCACCCACAGTCCACAAGATCCATAGTCTCCAGTAGGCCTGTAACAATAGCCTAAGGTGCCAATGGAAGAATACTGCACTAGGCAGAGTAAGAAATTCATGATGCAGGTGCTATTTGAGGAATTCAAGGAGATGGCCATGAGAAAAATTCAAAGGCAGGAGGCCACCATCACCCAATTACAACAACTAATCTAGCATCTCATGTTAGATAACTAGTAGTTTTAGGTTAATGTGATTAAGATATGGGACACCTCTACCCAAATAGATTGGGCAATTGAGATACCCATGAAATCTCCAACATCACTAGAGAGGGTAGTCTCATCTAGGGCAGTCAATTTGGATGCCCAAAATGAAGAAGTAGATGCAGGAGAGGGTTCGTGCACCTTTGAAAAAGTAATTAAAAAAGAATGGGGGAATTTTGCTTTTCAAATAGAAACCCCTCTTATCAACATTGGTGATGACAAGGAGCCCTTAGGGAAAAGCCAAGGACAAGATCCTAAATCTGAGGCCAAGAAGGACTCTTCGGAGCACCAGGTACCTAAAATTGATGGACCACTACCTAAATAACTAGAGGAGTAGGTGTTAGGAAACCAAAGAACAAGGGAGATAGCCATGGGATATCTAGGACCAGAGGGTCAGATTCCTAGATCCTCTAACAGGGATTCATCTCCCATGGGAAAGGAAGATATCCCCATGTAGGCCACTACAATACCAGATAGGAGAAAGGGGAAGGCACCTCAAAAATCATAGAAAAGGTCCAAAAGAAAGTCTAGAGTTAAATTCACCAAACTAAACCTCAACTCGGATGAAGAATGGGAAGAAGGCATGTAGGACTTCGCTGAGCGAAAAGAAAATTTTGAAAAGCTTTGTGATGAGTTCAAAGTAAAAAATGCAGCTAGGAAAGCTCCCAAGAAGGTTGAAAGAGTATCTAGCATCTGTGTGGACCTTGATATGGATGACCAATTATGGGAGATCTATGGTTCATTACAGGGCTGACCCTCCAATATGAGGAAATGGTTGGAAATACCAAGGTGTATTCGAACTAGAGGTAGAGGTGGCAATGATTTTAGAATAAAATGCTAGCCTCACCTTAGAATAAATTTGGTTGTATAAGGCTAGCGTGGTTACTCAAAAGAGGGATGAATATGATATTCCATTTGAATAATTATGCCCTCAACACACTAAATTATGGCAGGAAGTAGAGGCAGTATTCCAAAGAGGAGGGACGACTATGGCCACAATTCTCAACATTGGTGCTAGGTTGAGCATGATAGGGAGGCGTAGCCAGTGCAATAGGAATATGGCATAGAATGAAGGGCAACCCAACATAGTCGAAGGTATACACAACCCAGGAATGTCCCATAATAAACCAAGGCCCCTTAGCAAAAATTGAAGCCTTAGGATGAAGGGAAAGCCAAGGCCACTAGTAAGATAAGGAAATAGGGAGAAGTGGCCTATGCGAAGGAGGTGATTATCGATTTCAAGTGCCACGAGGGCGTGGCACATATTAGGCATGGGGGATGATGAGCATTATATATTCTCATATTTTTGTATGCATACTAATGGTTCTTTCATGAAAATATACATGAGTTGTATATTTTTATGAATCTTTACGTATTTATTTAATGAAATCATGTGTATTATCTAATCTATGAGTGAAGTGTGTTTTGTGTATTTATTCACCTAATTTTTTATCTTTTGGTCAGTCAAGGTCTTGCATGGACCTGGCACCCTTTCACTTCATCAGACCAAGACATACTCAAGTAAGCACCTTACTGAAGAAGGTCCCTTACTGAGGTAGGTGCCTTACTCAAGTAGGCACCTTACTGAGGTAGGTACCTTACTCAAGTAGGCACCTTACTAAGGTAGGCACCTTACTCAAGTAGGTCCCTTACTAAGGTAGGTGCCTTACTCAAGTAGGCACCTTACTCAAGTAGGCATCAAGAAGGCGCCTTACTCAAGCAGGTTCTAGGATTATGCGTGTTGACCAGATGGCTATAGAAGGACCCCATTGACCACCATTCCACATCATTTATGGAAAACTGCTAAATGAATGAGTTTTCCTAGCCAGAGTGGATGAACACGTAAACACTCAATGAAGCAAAAATTCAACAAATCAAAAATCATCCGATTTCTAGAAAATGAGGAAAAGTTGCTTATCGTACACCTATTACAGTAACTAAACTATCCCATTTTAGACTATAACTAGGATGCCTATTGTAACAGAACTACAACAAGAATTCCTGTGTGTGTTATATAAACACACGAACTTCTCTATAATAAGGGAGTAAAATATTTTAGATAACATTCTCACATGTAATATTTCATCACACTATCAATAAAATCTTGAAAGTTCTTCCATTTGCACATTGTCTTCATGATTCGTTGGGTGGGATCTACAAGATCTCGGGCCCATTCAAAGCCAATATTCCTCCCCTGCTTCTTAGTTGTCTTCGTATATTTAATTATGCATGATATTATGTTTATTTCTTATATTAAATATATTTTATTTAGCTTGGTGTGCTTTTCAGTTACGTAAGTGTGTTTACCGCTTTCAGTGTGGAGTGTTTATTTTTACGTATTTATTTATGCATAAGTTTTATTGGTGTGGATAAATCAATTGCTACTTTACAAACACCCCCAATGATAGTTGAATGGATTCATCTCAAAAGTAGTAGTGTGAGCCATCTCAACCATGGCACTTCAAAAGTCTACAAGCTCCCTAGTTTGACAATTTAAATGTGAGGGTTGTGACATAAATAGGACAAATTTAACTAGTGTTTTGCCCACAATAATCAAATTTTTACTTTTTTTAACCAAATAATATTACCCAATATTATCAATGGTAATATCAATAGCAATAATAAAAGTAATGTACAAATCATCACACACAAAAGAGACACATATTTAATGTGGTTCACCCAATGTGGGCTACTCCATAGAGAAAATATTTCTTCAAAATTTTCTCAACAACTCTCTATCCAAAGGAGACACCAATACCCTATGCTCTATTTTGTGGATCTCTCTCCATAGGAAAACTCTATCCCCTTTGCTCTGGTTTGTAAAAATTGATCTAGGAGAACTCTATCTCCTCAACTGGTTTATGGATATCTCTCCACATAATAACTCTATCTCCCCAAATGGTTCATGGATCTCACTCCATAGGAGAACTATATCCCTTTTCCTCTAGTTTGTGGATCTCTCTCCATAGAAGAACTCTATTTCTCCAATTGGTTCATGGATCTCACTCCACAAGAGAACTCTATCCCCTTTGCTCTAGTTTGTGGATCTCTCTCCACAAGAGAACTCTTTCCCCTTACTTTGGTTTGTGGATATTTCTCCATAGGAGAACTCTTTCCCCTTGCTCTGGTTCATGGATCTCTCTCCACAGGATAACTCTTTCCTCTTGCTCTGGTTGGTGATATTCTAGAAGACTTCTACCCCCACTACTCTAGCTTGTGGATATCTCTCTATAGGAGACCTTTTTCCCCACTGCACTGGCTTATGGATCTCTCTCCATTAGATACTATTGTCCTCTTTGCTCTATCACCTCCAAATCTTGTTCTCAAATCTATCTTAAATCTACACCAAAATATGTACTAAGTCTAGCACAAATTTGCTCTAACTCTGCTTAGAAATCTATACCAAACTCTATTTCAAATGTACACCAAACTCTATCCCAAATATAACATAAATCTTCTCTAACTCTACTCACAATTCTACACTAAAATCTATATCAAATATACACCAAAATCTGTCCCAAGTCTAGCACAAATCTGCTCTAACTATGTTTACAAATCTGCTCAAATTTGCCCCAATCCTTAACACAAAGCTTGAGCATATAGAAACCAAACCTGCTCTCAATTTTGTTCAAATATACCTTCAATTCTTCTCAAAGACTTTCTCAAATTTACCTTCAAGTCTTCTTGAAAACTTGCTCAAATATGTCTTCAAGTATTCTCAAAGACTTGCTCAAATATATCCTCATGCCTTCGTAAAGACTTACTTAAATATAACTTCAAATCTTCTCAAATACTTTCTCAAATCTATCCTCAAGATTTCTCAAAGACTTGCTCAAATATGTCCTCAAGACACTCACAAAACCTGCTCAAATATTTCCATAACTTGCATACAAACACAACTTAAATCTTTTTCAAAAAGCTTTCTTCACACAAATAAATTCTACTTATAATTCATTTAACCTCTGGAACATATAGAGAATGATGTACACTCTCAATAATTCAATATGTTCTACTTCAACCAATAAGTCTGTCGCTTTCACATGTCTCACATTTATTGCTCTTTTATAGGTATATCTAATCTAGCACACTTATATTCCTGATGCACACACTTGCTTTCACAAATATGATTTCTAATGTTTACACATTCACTTTCAATATCACTCAAAACCAATGCCAAAAAGCTTCACACATTCATTCAACCAATGAAGCACAATTTTCTCACAAACCCTAAACAAGTGTTTTCACACTTCTTCCAATAAATATCACAATGTAGGTCTCAAATCCTAACTCAAATAATTCACAATCTCTATCTCAAATATTTTCAAAATATTCAACAATGAAGCACACAATCCTCACTCAAACATTTCCAACAATGCTTATCAAACAATCCTTTTCACTCCACCTTATGTTCCAAAACATTCATTCCAACAAACACTTTAAACCAAGGAATGATATGCCCATACCTTTTAGCTTACTCTTATGGAGATATGTATTCAAAAATCTGCTTCACACATAATATATTTTGCAACTATAAAAGGGTTAGCACAACACCTCTTTATGAGTTAGCAAACCTTCAAATTATGTGCATAATTTGTTCCAAACCAATGCTCTATATCTCTTTTGGTTTCTCAAAAGAAAAAATTAACTCATGAACCAAGTATTTCAAAATTGAATCAAATATTACAAATAATAAGGTACATTCTACACCTTTTATCTCCCACTTGAAATATCAACAAACATACCCAAAAATATTTGCCAATAATTTCCTTATTACTCCATAAAATAACACTTCAGAAAAATACATTCTCCATTATATTTTACTCCTAAGAAATGGCAAAAAATAAAAATATTTCCCTTATAGATTCTTAATTCCAATGGTGCTAACAACCAAACAAACCTTAACCGCCTAACAACCAAACATACCTTAAGTGCCTAACAACTCAACCTTAAACATTAACAAATTATTTTTCTTACAAAAATTATTGTGGGTGAGACTCGACCATAGCACCTCTTGCCTACCAGAGCACTCATGCTTCTTGAGCTATTTCGAGGTCAACCACCCACACAAATATGTTAGTGGATGATTCACACTTTGAATTCCGCTCACACTACCTTACCAACAAAAGTATTTTCAAAACTATCACCACCTGAAATCAAACTCGTGACCTGCTATCCGACTTCACCTTAACACTACCTAGTCTACCACTAGGCCAACTATCTGGTTGGAGGTAATATCCCATGATCTTCTCCTTATACACATCCAAGTATTTTTCTTTTATTTAAATAAAAATTCATCCTCTTCCACTCATGATTTTGCACGTCAATTATTCAAATCAATCGCGCATTAAACACTTGAAACACACATTGAATACAACCTTAGGGCTAGGAAAATTATCCATATTTATATGGATTTTCCACCATGCTTCGAACATCGGTGCTTTTAAGAATTTAAAAATTATTTTTAAAATTGGCACCAAAACCCACCTTGGGTTATAAAATAATATAATATAAAATATTATAATTATTTTATAATTTAACTTTAGGCTTTAACTTTTTAAATTTAATATTATAATATTAAACTCTTATAATATAATTTTCTTTCTGAGCCTTAGTCACTTGCTTCCTTTAGGATTTTTAAACCAGGTCCTTCAACATTTTAACCCATCACTTGGAGCTTTATCCCAAACCTCTTGGGCTTAAAATATAAATATTTTAACCCTTTATTTTTGTCAATTTTCTTGCACTAATACTAATATTTGCCTTGCATTTTAATCAATTTATAAACCTTGTCTTTTTTCCATTCCAAGTTATCAATGACAACTAATGTCATCATCCTATTGACCTCAAAGCTTTTGATATCAATGACAAAAATATAATTAAAATTTCCAACACCCTTTCACAACTCCACTACTCCAAAATTCGTAGTGCTAGTTTTGACCAGTCTGACCATGGAATTCTACATTGCATTTGCTTCATGCATAATTTATAACTGTGTTCTATTCAATGGATACTTGTTAAAGAAAAGGAGAAATTTCACCCATCTTTCAATTTCCACTCCTTAGAATTATGCTAGGAACCAATTGACTAGTCTGACCATGGAATTTCACACATCAACAAACATTTAAATCTACAACTTCTCTATGTGGAAATTAGCACCAATATGGAGTTACATTCACCTTTCTAAAATTTTCTTCACTCCTCCAAGTTCTATTAGGTAGTGTTTGACCAGTTTGACCATGGAATTTTCTATCTTAGCAAAATTTAACATCGCAACTAAGGTTATTTCACCACTTAGCCAAAATTTGAAAATTTTCTAAGTATATGGCCCTTTTAGGCCTACATGAAGGTACATTTACATGACCAAAATGATGTAATATAATATATTTCTAACACCTCCTATATTACATTATTTAGGTATTGAAGACTTTAGTCTTCAATGTGGATCTTCTTCTTTTTTTTGAAAAAGAGGGTAAAAATTTATTAACTCAACAAAACATCCAAGATACAAATAAAAATAAAAAGTTATTCAGACATATCAACTCTCAATAAAGAAGAGAGAGATTGAGAGTAATAAAAAGAAATTTGAGACCAATTATGAACATCCCAACCATCCTGAAACTCAAAATCCCATTTAGCTAACAAATCCGCTACCCCATTCCACTCTTGGGGAATATGCACAAAAGAAATGAACTCCAAGTGAGTAGAGATATTGAGAATTTATCGAGCAATCCAACTCAACCACCAACTCCCATGAAGACTATCCCCAGAATTCAACAAATTTATAACAATCTGAGAATCAAATTCACAAATAATTTTATGGTAACCCAAAGCATACCCTTTATCCAAAGCATATAAAATTGTAAGGGCTTCCATGAAGTTATTAGAATGATATCCCTTAAAACAAGAGAAAAAAATTGGATAGTACCACTACTGTCCTATCCCACACCACCAATACTAGCATTACCAAAATTACCCCGGGAAGATCCATCCGTATTAATCTTCAACACTCCTGGAGGAGGCGGATTCCATTTACCAACCCTCCACACCCGATTACTCTGACCCATCCATCTATAAGAGACATTAGGACTAGGACCATTAACCAATAAACCTAATATTTCCATGATCTGATGTTCTAATTGGTCCACTTGAGAAATAATCTAACATTTTACAAACACAGTTTCTTGTATCATTCACAAAATCCTCTACTAGACCTAAGAAGCAGTTAACTCCTTCCCTTGGAAAATTCGGTGGTTCTATTCAAGCCAAATCTTCCAAAAAATGCACGAAGTACCAATTCTCCAACCAAATTTTAAAAAGAAAATCCTTGTAGGAGGCCGCTCCATACTCCTCCAAAAATCAATTACATATAAAGCATGCGGACAAGCTTGATTCCACACTCCCCACCAATAATGCCAGAGTTGATGAGCAAAGTCACATTGGAGAAGTAAATGCCCAACAGACTCCTCATCCTTCCCATAGTTATAGCATAAAGAGGGGCCAACAAAACCATGCTTTTGAATATTATTCCAAGTAGGACACCGATTATGAGTAGCCAACCACACATAAAAACTACACTTAGGCTAAACATACTTATTCCAAACTTGCTTCCACCATAGGACCACATCCTCCCCAAATTTTTGTTGATCCAAAATACAATAACTAGTAGCAATCGAAAATATCCCTATATTATCCCTCTCCCATGCTAGCACATCATCCCCAAGAAGAGAAGAGCAGGGAAGACTAGCCAAAATATGGGTCAGTTCCACCCTCGCATCCATAGTGCCACCAATAGGCCATTCCCAAGGATCCTTCCACTGAAAACTAACCATATGACCAAAGGACTTAACAATTTTGAAATCTGCCACCTTCACCCATCCAACATCCAAAAAGCATTGAGCAAGATCTTGAATATGGGGAAACTCACTAAGGAGAGGAGAAAATCCATCCCAAGAATCATGCCAAAAAATAGCCTGAGACCCAATATAACAAATCCATATTAACCCCTGCTTACCAAATTTGCACCCTTCTTCAGAGTATTCCAAACAAATGATCCTCGACTAGTCAAGTTGTATCTAGGAATCTCATAACCTTCCACCCCCCTAAGATACTTATGGGAGATAATACTGGCCCAATTTTGCTCCTAATTACTACACCAACGTTGATACAGCTTAGCAACCAAAGCAATCCCAAAAATAGATCTTAGGCAAAGACCCAATCCCCCTTCCTACTTCGGTCGACAAATAGTCTTCCAATTAACAAGACTCCATTTTGAGGAATCAATATTACTAGCCCATAATAATTGCCTAGAAAGAGAATCCAAATCATGAAGAAAACTTGTTAGAGCAATCTAAATAAGGCATCTATACACCGGTAAAGCCTGAACAACCGACTTTAAAAGTAAAACCCGACCAACAAAATTCAACCATATGTGAGTCCAATGACTAACTCGACTGTGGAAGTTATCAAGTATGTTAGTCCAAACTGACCTAGGTAGAGGACCAAAAGAAATAAGAATACCCAAGTATGTAAGGGGAAGAGTACCAACCTTAAACCTAAGAATCTAAGCAATTCTAGCTTGAATCCTGGGATCTGTATTGAAAAAAATAGTAGACTTATGCTTATTAATCTTCTGACTAGAGACAACAAAATACATACCAACATGCATCTAAAGTTGGTGGCTTCATGAATAGATGCCACACCCAAGAGAGCAGTATCATCAAAAAACTAAAGATGAGAAATATTCGGCCTACCAGTCTCCCATTTCCACCCATGAATAAGACCCTGGTGAACCTGATCTTTAAGAAAATGACCCAAACCTTTAGCCATAATTATAAATAAGTAGAGAGATAAAGGATCCCCCTACTAAAGACCCCAAAAAGCATGAAATAGATGAGAGGGCTCCCCATTAATTAGGATATAATATGAAGGAGTCGTAATACAAATCATAATCCACTCAATCCAGGAAGGATCAAATCCAAAGGCCAAGAGGATTTTGTGAAGAAAAGACCATTTCACCCTATCATAAGCCTTCACCATATCCAACTTCATAAACATAAATTTGTACTTAGAAGTGCTCATGGAATGAATAGCCTCAAAATCAATAGCCACCCCATCCAAAATCTACAGACCAGCCACAAAGCCACCCTATTCATCAGAAAAAACTCTATCTAGCTAAGTCTTGAGATGCTTTGCAATCAGCTTTGTAATAATTTTATACACCACATTGCAGAGAGCAATAGGCTAAAACTAATCAAAATATCTAGTCCCCTCCCTTTTAGTAATTAGAACCAAAAAAGTGAAATTCAAATATTTCAACAACTAATGGTTACGAAAGAACTCGAGAACAACCTTCAAAATATTAGATTTAATAATTTCCCAAAAGTGTTGAAATAACTCAACAGGGAATCCATCAGGCCCCGAAGATTTCCCAGTTTTCATAAGGAAAACTACCATTTCTAGTTCATCATGGAAATAGGTTGAAGAAGATGAGCATTAATCTCTTCTAAAATAATAGAAGGAATACAATGCAAAATAGTATGATCATCGGTGTGATCCACACAAGAATCCTTAGAATATAAGGAAAAAAAGAACTAAATAGCCTCTCGAGAGATATCTTGAGAAGCAGACAACTGAATACCTTGAGAATAAATAATCGAAGAAATACCATTGCCATGTCTTCGAGCCTTAATAGTGTTAAATACAAAAGTTGTATTTTGATCTCCTTCCTGTAACCATTCCACTCTGGCATTTTGCTTCCAAAAAATTTCTTCCGAAAGATCCCACTCTTTAAGCTCATGCAAAGCTTCAGAATCCTACATATTCTGCTCCGTAAGCCCATGATATCTGATATATCTAGTGATGACATCAAGCCTACTTTGGTTCAAAGCTTTAGCCTAAAATAGATTCTTGAAACACTGCATGTTGCACTTTTGAGTTGAAATTTCACAAATTAAAGCCTTTTAACAAAAGAGTACATAGCAGTACCGTAGGAAGGACAACCTTGAATCCACCAGACTTTTATCAAGTCATACAAAGAGGGATCCCTAAGCCACATTAACTAAAATTTAAAACTTGGATAATGACCCATTCCCTTTCGAGATATAGCAAGTTTAATAGGCCAATGGTCCGATCCCCTCCAGTCAAGAACCTCTGAATTAATAACCCAAGAATTTCTAACCCAATATGAAGAAGTAAGAAATCTATCCAACCTCTCAGATATTGAGTTAGAATCACACCACCTATTCATCCAAGTGAACACACCATTCGATGACTTAATATCTACAAGATTAAGAAGCTGAATATTATCATTAAGGAGACTAGAGGAAGGCCCCAAAGTACCCACACCTCCCTGCTTCTCATCAATACTAGATATATCATTAAAATTCCCTACCCTAATCCAAGGATAGAATAGAACCAAAGCTCGAACACTTTGAATTTGGTTCCAAAGAAACACCTTCCCAACAAGATCCGAGGGGACATAAATGTTAATCAAACCACTTCTCCAGACTCATGGCAAGAAGCTATCATAGAAAGAGCTGACTTATTCGAGATCCACTAGATAGGAGTAAGCTTCTATGGATTCCAAAGGCTAACAATCCCCCCAGCACTACCCACAACCCTAACACAAGGATAAATACCTCAAGCCCTGAGTTTAGAAGCAATACTAAATAGATCCTCCATTGATAATTTAGATTCTTGAAGAAAACAACATACGACTTATACACCAGCACCAAATACCGATTAGATTTTTGATGAGCTAAGTTATTCAAACCTTTCACATTCCATGAAAGAACAATCATTTAGAGAGAGAATAAAAGTGAGACTCCAGGGGTTTAACCACCCCACTCTCAACCAATGTTTCTCCCTTGACATGAATTTTATCTGCATGTTTATTCCTACCCACCTTAATCGGCTTCGCAGGGGACCCTTTTTTTAAGGTATTTTGGAGCAACCCTAGAGAAGGACCAGGCTTGGAATCCTTTCCTCTATCAGTATTCAACAAATCAACCAAAATAGGGTCATCCCATTTCACTCCATCATGTTGCACCTCCAAAATAGGAATAATTTCCACGACTGTGTCCAAACAAGGCTTTGTTACTTCCTGTTTCCCATTATGGTCTAGCACGTCAGTCATATTTTGAGCATCCATATTCAAATTACCATTCATTCCTTCATCAAGAAATGCCAATTCATCTAAGGTATCAAAATTATTATGTAAGCCATCCATTTTTCTATCAGTAAAGGTCCACTTCAACCCTTTTCCCTTATTATGAGTCTTAACCAGAACAAAACCTTCCTTATCTTCCCCACTAACATCCATGGGACCACTCCCATGACCAGGCCCAACATCTTGTGTAACTGACTTCCCACCAGAAGATTGCAGATTTATATTTTTAGAACCAGATGATTTATTTTCAAGAATATTAGGGCATTTATGCTAAATATTCCCGTACTCATGACACAATCGACAATGGAAAGGAAGATTTTCATAGTCTAATTATTGAACCAAAGAAAAATAGCCAACACATATTTGCATAGAATCAGACAGAGGCTTAGCTAAATCCAACTCAACACAAATATGGGTACATGAGACTCTCTTTTTTTAAGTTTGATGGTATGATCCCACTGGTTTACCCAACAAAAATGCAATCATGTGCAAAATATCCATCTGCCAAAACTCCAAAGGCAGCCATAGAAGCCTAACCCACACGGGAACCCAATAAGGAATCTCCTCAATAGGATTAAAACCCATGTGCCAAGGTTTAATAAATAGGTTAGTATGATTGTAAAAGTACATGCCCCCCTCAAAATCCCTATTCTGATATTCTAAGAAAGAAAACACCACCAAAAAGAAATTATTAGCTCCCCTCATGATTTCCATGTCACCAACTGGGTTCCAAATACTCCTAGCCCACGTTTCAAATTCTAAGAAAGGGATACGAATACCCAAAAATTTGCATATTAAAGCATTATTTTACATATAATCCACATCCTTTGCAATTGACTAAGGCTGAATCACAAGAACAAGCCACTCACCAGCCCTTTCCAAGAATCCATTAACTCTCTTTACATGAAACCCTCCTTCCAAAGAAAGACCACCTGGGCCTGAAGAGTTATCATCCATATTATGCCAAAAAAAATAAGAGCTCAAGCTATGAAGGGCTTCCTTAAATGAGATATTATTCTGAAATTGGATACCTCCACGCAAATCCATGACTATCCCACACTCAGATCAGGAAAATACACTCTTGTGTAGCAAAAACCCACCCAAAAAAATTATAAAATACCCACCACCACAATTAGAAAAATCCACTGAATCAAAAGAAAGAAAAAACTTCCTCATGCAGGTACTCGTAGAGGCATGCAAGCCTGTGCGAGGCTCACACGGTGTCCAACATCTCCATCACTCCAGTTTTCAATGTGGATCTTCTTCTTGAGTAAGGTATTCAACTTGATATTATTTGGCTTGATCTAGTCTTCTTTAATTCACTTTGCACTGTAAGCCTTCTTGCATTGGTTCTTCTTCTTGGAGTCAAATCTAGAACTTGTATTCTCCTTCATTGCCTATTTTAATTTGATCAAAAAATTAGTTGGTGTTTTCATATGATGTAAAGAGGAATATAGCTGATGGTTCTTCAATATTTATTTTTGGTTTGATAAGACTTCTCTGACCATGCATTTTCTTCATTTTTTCTTTATTTTTCTATGACTCTGCATAGATGTTGGTGGTGTTTTTGCTTCACAAGGAGTTAGTCTATCATAAAAATAATATTGATTTGTATTTCTAGATTTCTTATTGTGTTGAGTGAGTACAAACACAATTAATGATAGGTAAATCATTAAGCATTCCTTGGATGTGAATATAACTATATTTTGTTAATTCCACCATGCCCTTAAAAGTTTTATAACTAATTAATGCTTCAAAGCTACCCTCTTTTGCTTCTTTAATAAATAAGGATAATCTCTTATTTTTTCTAGTTGATAGATTCTCATATCCTTTAAGGGTTTCTATCAATTTTTGAGAGTATAGTTTCATTTCATAAAATATATATTTTTTGATAAGTTAAATTTTCATTCAAAAAAGGGGGTTTTAGCAGGGGATCCCGAAACCAGCATACAAAGACAACTTAATGAGGTTAAAAATAGAAACATAAAAGGAATTAGGGACACAACACATCACAGGAAAAAACAACTAAGACTAGAAACCATAGAAAAGGGTCCCTTGTAGGGAATCCCCAACACCACCAGTAACAAAAAGGAAAAATGTTAGTCTTTCTCTCCAACTTCAACATCTCCATCCTTCACTTCATCCTTAGTTGCATCCTTGACCTCATCCTCAATGATGACCTTAGATGTCTTGGCATCCTCTAGAGTAGCCCCAGGGAATTTTTCATGGAAAAATAGGAGGTGAAGGGCATTACGGAGATCAGTGAATGTCTCCACCAAATATTTCAATTGGGACATGATGCTTTCCAATTGAAAAATCCCTTTGGAAGTAGTAGTGATGATGAGTGTTGTGGGCCAAACAAGGTTAACTTTCTATCTATTTTGTCACTTGCCCGATCATTAATTATCAACTAGGGATTCGTAAACTTTCGAAGGATCTCTTACAGGATCATTCACAATACCACCTTGAGATGAGTCCTAACTCTACTATTGGGGGGTGTTCAAAAGGTTGTCAATCTCTCATTCACTCCTCAATAAAATGCGTATGAAAAATTAAATATTCAGAAAGAAAGCATTCATACGTGCATCTAAGAAATAATCAAACCTACTGCAATAATAAAACACAAATACAGGAAATGAAACTATGAAAGCATGAAATCTACAAAGCATAGAAAAGAAGGGGAAGAATACTATCTTGGAGTGGGCCCAAGCTCCAGTAGATCCCTCCCAATGTGAACACGCTTTAGGAACTTGTAGACTTTATTATGCAATCAAAGGATTACAATGTGTATTCTATATCTTCTATACAATTGTTATATGTTCTATATTCTATATTCTATATCTTCAAAGAGGTCTATGTGTGTTTATATAGCACATGCATAGGTCTTCTGTTACAACTCGGTTACAACCATCGGTCTATTCCAGACTCGACGATGGCAATCTGGTAAGCTTCATCCATCGTCTACCAAAAACTGGCTTTGTTCCTAATATTGGCATGTTCCATAATTGGCTCATGCTTCACTTGGCATGGGTGGCACAACTCCCACAAATATCTTGTGTGGCATGGAGTTGTAACTGCACCATTTATTATCGCTCGCGTCATGTTTGATCTGGTCAACGTGCAAAAATAGAGGCACCTTCCTTTGCGAAAGGCGCCTACCTTCTATTGGCTCCTTCTTGGAAGAGGAAGGTGCCTATCTTCAATTGGCGCCTTCCTAGAATGGGAAGGCGCCTACCTTCTTCTGGCGCCTTCTTAGAAGAGGAAGGCACCTATCCATTATGCATCAGTTCCACAATAAACAAAGTGCCAGGTCCATGAAAAAGACCTCGACTAATTAAATCTGACAAAATCAACAATATCTCCAAGAAACACATTAAAACACACAAATCAAATAATATGCATAATCTCATTAAATAAATACATAATCATTGATAAAAACATACAATTCCTAATATATCACCGCATAATATCTGCTAAGACTCATACAAAAATATAGGTAATTTTGGGACTCATCATCCCCCCATGCCTAACATATGCCACGCCCTCGTGGCATCAAAACCATAGGCACTCTGGTCATCGCCTGTATCTGGATGTTCCTGCTACTATTGATTTTTGTCGATCTACTCTCCTTGTTCTGGCTGCTATTGGGGCCGGCATGACTACTATGGGTGTCCTTGCCTAAAATGCTACTTTTGTAGCCTACCACAGGTCGGTTTCTTCGGTCCTAGGAACCGCAAGGGGGATATCTGAATCACTTCCCCTTTGATGAACCACCTAGGCCTTATATGTTTTGGCCTCCTCAGGATCAGGCCTTGGATATTCCTTGGCCTTAGCTATAGCCTCCGACTCTGGGCTGAATATCCCCCATATCTCTAACCATTTCCTTATTTTTGAGGGTCGCCCTGGGGCTGAGCCGTAAATTTTCCAAAATTTACTCTTATGTGCTAGATCAATACTGATGCCAGAGGTTCCTCGAACCCTCGAAGAGGATTTTATCCCCTGCTTAGCTGCCCTCACCTCTCTACGTAGCCGTTCAAACACTTTATGTATATCGGAAAACAGATGCATATCCCAGTCATCATCTTTCGGCTCTATGATAGCCTCCTTGGCCTTCTTTCGAGTAGTCCTAGGCCTTTTGGCTATGGCCTATGTAGGAACTATGGTAGCTCGGTCAGAGGGCTCTCTAGCGGCCATTCTTTCATTGTTGGGGACCTGCTCTACTATCCCCACTATTGCTGATGTTTTAACTTCTTCTCCTGTAGGTTCAGCAGGTTCTTCCCTGAGTTCCAGCTCTATCTGCAAGGGCTGATCTGAGTCGGTTAGGTCAATAATAGGGGGCTCTACGGGGCTCTTGCACTCCTGGCTCCCAAAAATAGAGGATTGTTCCCCTGCCTTTGGGCTGTTCTGTCACGCATCTGATTGGAACTCTCCCATAGAGACTACTCACTCTCTGGAAGTGGGAGAGTTTTTTGAAACCTCCATCACCTAGTCAGTCTAGGTTGATGCGTCCTTCCTTTTCGCTCGCCCTGCCTTCAATTCTTGATTTTATTTTTGCAGCTGTTGAATCAGCTGCTCGAGGTGGGCAATTTTCTTTGCCTGCTCTTCTAGCTCACCTCTCTGACTACTTTGGCAATCCTCCAACATCTGTTGGGCCATCCAGTAGTTGGTTTTCCAGTCTAATGCTTCCTCCAGGGCCACGTCAATCTCACTATTGCCCCTGGGGGTTTCTCTTTCTCATGGGTCCTGGCCCATCAATTCCCACAGGGCCTATGCTGCAGCCCCGACCTCCGAGTCTTCTTCCTCTTCCTGTGAGGAGAGGAGGAGTCACCATAGGTGCTTTCTCCTTGGGGGCCAATTATGGCTGCTACGACTCGGTCGTGCTACTGGTGAGTTGTGCCCCTGTATCTTCATGTTTAGGCATAGGGGAGTGTCCTCTCTCTTCTATGCATTCGAGCAGCGTTGGCGGCCCGATATCCCCTACTTCCCTTGTAGGGCTTTCTTCTGCTTGCATTGTGGGGCTCCCTACCACTTGAATTGTAGGGCTTTCTGATGCTTGCCCTGCCTCGACAACTTCCATTGCCTGGCCTCCATCTTCTCCTACATCAGGGTCCTACCTCTATGCCTCTGTGTGGTGGGCAAGTGCTGATATGAGCCCATGGTGGGCCAAAGATGTAGGTACTCCCTTCTGATATCATGTCACTTCTTCCTTAAGGGTTTTCTCTAGGTAGAAGGGCATGTTAATTCTTCTCCCATGCACTAGGTGGTTCAAAAATTGCACATGGTGGATGTGCAGGTGGGTGTATTTCCTAGTGCAAGTGAAGAATCAAGCAACCTGCTCAAATATCTCTCATAAATTTATAGGGAGGGTGCTTTTGATCAGCCCATCTCTATCTATCTATGGATTCTCTCCAGGCAGTAGTTGTTTAGCACAGGATTTCAATGTCCCACTCTTGTACACACATTCACCTATCAAGGGTAAGCCAGTCACCTCTGAGATGTATTCTGGGGTGACTGGAATTGCCATCCCCCACACCTGAGTAGAATCTCCCCTTAAGGAGGAAAAAAACTCCCTTGCTGCCTCTACATCCTGGTTCTGGCTAACCAAGGCATAGTATCCGAGCCATCCCTCTGCCTAAAATTGGGCTCTCACCACCCCCTTGATCCCATCTATGTTGCTCGTCTCGTTCTTTTTTACCGAATGATTCTTTGATCGACCTCCCATGGTGCCTTCCTACAAGCTACTATTTCTCTTCTTTGCTTTCTCAGGGAGGTGCCTTCCTTATAAGGAGGGTGTCGAATAGCTAACTCCCAATCCTTGCCAGGCATGCATTTCAAGGTACATGTTGGCACGATCGGCCATGGGGGGTGTATGATTTTTTTTGTTTTATGGCGGTGATATTTCGGTACTCGCATATTTTAACAATGATTACATATAAATCTAAGTAGAGTATGCACGTACCTGATTGGATGCCTCGTGTGTCATGGGGATCATCGATTCGTCGATTCTTTATGGGGGATGGGTACCTTGTTGGTGTGGATTATGCTGTTGAGTTGCTTTGATGACAGGTGTTGAAGACAAATCGAAAAACCGATTGTTGTTGGAACGTGCATTGATTTTGCCCCGTAATTCTTTGAGATTTGCTTTGATTGGGGTGGATTCTACTTACATGCTCCTGGAGATAAATTTGTGCCATGTGTCACATGATGATTGAGGCACGTGTGAAACTTGATCATTGGCTACATATGGAAGGTGCCTGCTTTTATACCTTCCGGATGAGGAAGGTGCTTGTTGTGGTGCCTTCCCGATGTGGAAGGCACCTGATGGATAGATGCGCCTTCCTGGTATGGAAGGCACTTTGAAATGCATGCACCTTCCTAGGTAAGGAAGGCGCCCTTGAGGCTCATGCACCCAAAAAGGAGGGTGCTCCGATTTGATTTTTTTTTTTTAGGATGCGCCTTCCTGATGAGGAAGGTGCTCCCCTACTCTTTTTTTTTTTAGGATGCGCCTTCCTAATGAGGAAGGTGCTCCCTTTCTATGGGGCGTCTTTCGACAATGGAAGGCGCCTTATTCACACGGGGTGCCTTCCTGGGAGAGGAAGGTGCCTTCTTTCGGTGGGCGCCTTCTTGGTGGTTGAAGGCACCTTATTGATGGGCGCCTTATGGTGGGGGAAGACGCCTTATTTACATAGGGCACATTCTTGGAAGAGGAAGGCACCTTATTTTATCGGCAACCATGTCGTATTTGATCGAGAAAGGTGATCAGGCCTCCTCGGGCTGACTTCATGCCTACTTTTATTCTATTAGTGCCGGTGTCGGGGTGCTGAGCCGAACTAGGCCTGGTGTCCCAGATGCCTATCCGTCGAACTATCAGTTCCTCCACCTACAAAAAGCAAACAAAAAAAAATAAAAATACGGGCAGTTAGACGCATTATGTGCCTGTTAGGCCCTATGGCCAGGATGCCTATAGCTTGCATGCGGGCATCGTCCCTACAAAATAAAACATGCTGTAAGAAAATTATTTACACCTATCTACTATTTTTTTTTTTGGTGAGCATTTTCATGCCCACCATTCTGTTTTGCTGAGAGTTTGGATCCAGATTCATGGGGATGAGGTCTCCCCCATGCATGTTCTGGATCCCACCAGTACATTTTCGGATGTGCTATAGGGATGCAGTTGGTGGCCATTGACAGTCAATAGAACATTGCTATCGTCGATAGTTCTAACATGCACAGCTCCATTCTTAATGAGTTCTACCACCTCATACGGTCCCATCCATCTTTGCATAAGCTTTCCCTTCCTTTCTTGGAATCGAGAATCATACAACAATACCCATTCTCCTTCTTTGAACTACTTTAGTTTGATGTGGCGGTCATGCCACCGTTTCCTTTGCTTCTGTGTGATTTTTGTCTTCTGCAAAGCATCCATTCAAATTTTGTCTAGCTGATCCAGCTACCGAATCCTTTATTTTTGAGTGTCATCCAAGCTCAAATTCAATTCTAAAGTTGTTCTTAATGTCTTAATCTCAAACTCAATGGGCATCATTGCATTCTTCTTGTAGACCAGTAGGAAGGGTGTGAAACCTGTGGTAGACTTCCATGTAGTGTTGTATGCCCATATTGCCTCTGGTAGCCATGTAGCCCAATCCTTTCTATGTTGCTGCACAGTCCTCGTCAGGATATTCTCAATCTCTTTATTTTTTACTTCCACTTACCCATTTGCCTATGGATGGTAGGGTGTAGTCTTATTGTGCCAAATTTTGTATTGCTCCATTAGCTCCTCAATCAAATTTGAAGTGAACTGAGGTCCCTGGTCCATTGTTATTTCCTTGGGGACCCCAAACCATGTAAAAATGTGAGCAAATAGAAAATCGGCAACTGTTCTTTCTTTTGAATATTTCAGTGCCTGGACTTCAACCCACTTGGTGACATAGTCTGTGCAGACTAAGATAAACCTCTTCCCTATTGAAGGTGGGTTAATTGGCCCCAAAAAATCCATACCCCACTTATCAAAGGGTTCTAGGTGTACTTGAGGCTGAAGGGGCATTTCATCATGATGGGTTGGTCTACCCATACTTTGGCACTCATCGCACTTGCTGACATACACGACTGCATCTTTGAATAGGTTAGGCCAAAAATACCCAGCCTGCAGAACTTTATATGCAGTTTGTTTCCCTGCAAAGTGTCCTCCACAAGGTTCATCATGACAGGCTTTGAGTATCTCTAAGAATTCCTACTCTGCCACGCACCTCCTTATGATTTGGTCACATCCTATTTTGAACAAGAGGCCATCGATCCATAGGTAGGGTGTGCTCTTCTCTATCACCCCCTGCTTTTCTCGGTATGAGAGAGCAGGTGAGGTTCTACCAGTGGCCAAGTAATTGGATGTCTACCTACCACGGGATTTGATCGCCAATGGTAAATAAGTGTTCATCCAAAAAATTGGTCTTCCATTGCCGTATAGTCTACTAGTGTCAACTTGGATAGGAATTCTGATACCATGTTGTCCTTGCCCGATTTGTCAACTATGGTGATATCAAATTCTTACAATAGTAGGAGCCACCTAACCACTCTCCCACCAATATTTGGCTTACTCATTAGGTATCTGATGGCTGCATGGTCCGTATGGATGAACACCTTATAGTCGGTGATGTAATGGCAGAATTTATTTATGGCATGCACCACTACAAGAAACTCCTTTTATGTTATCGTATAATTGAGCTCAGCTCCTTCCAAGTTTTTACTGATGTAATAGATGGCATAGAAATATTTGCCATCTTTCTATCCCAGGACCGATCCAATCGCATTATTGGACGCATCACAATAAATGTGGAAGGGTATGGCCCAATATGGTCCTCTTAAAATCGGTGTAGTTATCAGCTTCTCCTTAAGCAATTGAAAATCTTCTTCGTAGTCTTCCGTCTAGTTGAACTCTACGTCCTTAGACAATAGAGTGTGCAGTGGTTTTGCAATCTTGCTGAAATCGGCGATAAATCGTTGGTAGTACCCGATAGATCCAAGGAAAATCCTCACTTATTTCTACATCCTGGGGCTGGGTAGGTATTTGATGACCTCAATATTCCTTCTGTTAACTTTTAGCCCTACTGTAAAGATATGGTGTCCTAGCACGATGCCTTCTTGCATCATAATGAAGCATTTTTCATTTCTTAGGGATAGATTGTTCTCCTCGCTTCTTTCAAGCACTTTCTCGAGGTTCATCATTGCTTCTTCAAAGGTCTCTCCATAAACGATGAAGTCATCCATGTATACTTTGACTGCTTCTCCTATCATGTCCAAAAATATGCTAAGCATCACCCTTTGAAAGGTGGCCAGTGCGTTGCATAACCCAAATGGTAATACCTGGTAAGCAATTGTTTCCCATGGGAAGGTACACGTTGTTTTATCCTGATCCTCTCCTCCTATCTAGATTTGATTGTATCCACTAAACCCGTCCAGGAAGGAGAAGTACTTTCATCCCGAAAGTGTGTCCAAGACTTGATCAACGAATGGGAGCGGGAAGTGGTCTTTCTTAGTTGCTTTATTCAGTGCTCTATAGTCCATGTAGATTTGTCATTTCCCATTTTTCTTAGGGACTACCACAAGTGGTGACACCCACTCACTGTCAAAAATTGGATAGATGAATCCGATAGCCAAGAGTTTCTGTAACTCTATTTTGATAATGTCCTTCATTGTCGGGTTCATTCTCCTCTGTGGTTGCCTACTTGGAGTCTCTTTCTCATCAAGGTATATTCTATGAGTGCATATTTCTAGGAGAATACCCTTCATGTCTAAGTAGTCCCATGCAAATGCCTATTGGTGTCTTACCAGGAGTTCTACTTTTTCCAGCTATGTAGGAGTCAACCCACTGCTAACATTCAACGTCCTTCCTAGCCCAACAGTTATCTGTTAGACGTGATGATCATGAGCACCAGCCAATGGCGATCTAGGTGTACTAGTAGAGGACTCTCCATTGAGGAATTCTACATTAGCCGTATCCTCATATTCTTCCTCTGCTAACTCATCTAACACCATTACTGGCTAGATTATGGACAACTCCTGATAATTATGCCTGGGTAACGTAGCTTCTCCCAATGGGTTGATAGACTATGCAGGGGGTAAAATGGTCAATATCTTGATGTTTTGGCCATCGAAGATGGTCATCAACCCATCCCGATAGTTGATGTAGGCATCGATTGTTGCCAGCCATGGTCTCCCCAAAATGAGTGGGTAGCCACCCAGCCTAGTCTTGGACTACAAGACTAGGAAATCGGTTGGGTATTCCCATGCGCTAATTGTCACCGTTACATCCTCTAGCATTCCCTCTGGTGCTACTGTCGATCGGTCAGCTAATTGTAGCATGATCATGGTGGGTCTCAGGTTTGTGAGTTGTAGCCTCTACATGGTTTCTTGAGGCATTACATTGATGGCTGCTCCAAGATTGACCAATGTATTAAACAAGGAATGCCCTTTGATTTTTATAGTCAGTATTGGACTGCTTGGATCCATGTACTTGGGATGACATATCTTACCCATCATCAGGTCTACTAATTTACCCACAACATTGATATTTTGGGTTGCTTTCCGCCCTGGCTTCCTCAAGCACATTTCTCTTATTGCCTTGTTGTATATTGGAACATCTCGGATGGCTTGAAACAGTGGTATCATCACTGTGAGGTTCTTCAGACTCGATAGGATATCAAACTCCGGTTGCTTTTGTTTCTTCTATTCTTGCAGTTGATAAGGGAATGGAGCCTTTGCTCTCTCAGCTATTTCCTCTATCACCTCTTCCACAAGAGGTGTTTCTTCTTCTTCTTCCTCATATTCTACCAATGGAGGTGTTTCTACTCCTAACTGCCTACCTGACCTAAGCTAAATATTATACATAGGATACATCTCACCTTCGACGCTATATGCCAGCTAATTTACTTTATTGTTTGGATTATCCATTGGTTATACTGGTAGCTACGTAGGTCTCACTATTGGTAGAGCCGACAAGTTTTAATGGGGTTGAGTTGGCGCTACATTCTATGGGGTCGGATTCCATGGTGTGTGGCCTCTCCATTGTTTCCCCAATTATTGGTACTGCATCCAAGGTTGTTGATTCATGAATGCCACTCCTAGGGGTGTGTTGGACCAAGGTGATGGCCCCCACCATCCCATGTTGGACGGTTGAGGTGGACCTTGTGGCATGTATGGCATTCCTTCATATTGTGACATTCCAGCTGGCATACTCCCCGCAGGGGGTTGTGGCCAACTCTTCTGGTTACCTATGAAATAGGCTTTCGATGTCTCAGCCTCCTCCTGGTTGCTAGGCAACTTTGGGCACAATCGAGTCTTATGATTCAGTTTGCATACTATGCATACTCTAATATTGTTCTATGGGCATGCATTCTTTGCATGCTTTCCTCTACATTTTGGGCATAAATAGGTTAATGTTGCCTCATTCTCTTATTTCTTCTTCTCTAACAGTAATGTGTCCATATGCAATGCTAGAGAAGAGAGCATCTCGCTTTTCATATCTTCCAGCATATTGCCAAGTTCTGTCTTTGTCACCGAAGCAGTCACTTTGATGCTTCTAGAAGTGGTCTTACCTCTTCTTCTTGAGTAATTCTAGCAGAGTTGTCGGATATCTTCCATATCGTGCTGGTAGACATCACCTCCAAAAATCATATTAAGAGCCTCTAATTATTAATTATTAATTATTAAGTTCCCTTAATAAGATGCTTTTGAGGGACTTATCGAAAAGCTTTGCGTGGGGAGATCATTGAAGATTAAAATTAAATCTCTCCCAGTACTCCTTGAGAGACTCATCCTCTTTCTGCGTCATGCTCAGGACTTCTTCTCTAGAATCTCTTGCTCTCTTGAAATATTGGTATTGCTCTTGAAAGAGCTTCTTAATTTGATCCCATGTCACTATGTGCTTTTCTCCTAGACCGATGAACCACCACAAAGCTGCATCATCCAGTGTAGAAGGGAAGAGTTTCAGCTTCTGCGTATCTGATTTGTAATCCACAAACTTGCATAAAACATCAAACTTGAATAAGAATAGGTCAGGGTCTTCGGTTGAGTATCCTCTAAAGGTAGGGAGATGAGCAGGGGATATGTTTTTCATCTTGGTGTCTCCTACTCCGTCAATCGGGAAGCTAAATCCAGATGAGACTTCTTCTATGTCAGCCATTTTTTTAGAAAATGTGGTCTCAAATGCAGCACTTATGGCCTTATGGTCATTTAAAACTTTTTGAGTCAAAGCGCTAAGATTATTTGGAGTTATTATCTGATCTTGCACAACTTTCCATAGCAAGGCTTCTTCTAGGGGTGTTCTTTTAAACAATGAGTTCGTAACTATTCGTTCTTCCCTAAGTATATGGGATAAGGAAGCACTTCGTTCAAAGTGTTGATCCTTGCTCCAGTGGATTACTGGTTGCGAGTCAGGCTACTCTAGTTCTAAAGATCTTTGTTTTATGAACCGATCGTTAGGTCCTCTTCTTCTCGAAAACTCATACAAATTTAGGTAGAAGGTTTTAGGTATTAGAATGGATCTAAAAGGTGCTTCCCCGTCAATGGTGCCAAAATGTTGCGAGCCAAACAAGGTTAACTTTCTATCTATTTTGTCACTTTCCCGATCATTAATTATCAACCAGGGATTTGTAAAATTTCAAAGGATCTCTTACAGGATCATTCACAATACCACCTTGAGATGAGTCCTTCTAACTCTACTATTGGGCAGTGTTCAAAAGGTTGTCAATATCTCATTTACTCCTCAATAAAATGTGTATTAAAAATTAAATATTCAGAAAGAAAGCATTCATACATGCATCTAAGAAATAATCAAACCTACTGCAATAATAAAACACAAATACAGGAAATGAAACTATGAAAGCATGAAATCTACAAAGCATAGAAAATAAGGGGAAGAATACTATCTTGGAGTGGGCCCAAGATCCAACAGAACCCTCCCAACATGAACACGCTTTAGGAAATTGTAGACTTTATTATGCAATCAAAGGATTACAATGTGTATTCTATATCTTCTATACAATTGCTATATGTTCTATATTCTATATTCTATATCTTCAGAGAGGTTTGTGTGTGTTTATATAGCACACACATAGGTCTTTTGTTACAACTCGGTTACAACCATCGGTCTATTCTAGACTCGATGATGGCAATATGGTAAGCTTCGGCCTTCTTTACTAAAAACTGGCTTTTTTACTAATATTGGCATGTTCCTTAATTGGCTCATGCTTCACTTGGCATGGGCAGAACAACTCTCACAAATATCCTATGTAGTGTGGAGTTGTAATTGCACCATTTATTATCGCCCAGGTCATGTTTGATCTGGTCAATGTGCAAAAATAGAGGCGTCTTCCTTTGCAAAATGTGCCTACCTTCTATTAGTGCCTTCCTGGAAGAGGAAGGTGCCTATCTTCAATTGGCACCTTCCTATAAGGGGAAGGAACCTACCTTCTTCTGGAACCTTCCTGGAAGAGGAAGGCGCCTATCCATTATGCATCAGTTCCACAGTAAACAAAGTGCCAGGTCCATGAAAAAGACCTCGACTGATTAAATTTGACAAAATCAATAATATCTCCACAAAAACACACAAATCAGATAACATGCATAATCTCATTAAATAAATACATAATCATTGATAAAAACATACAATTCCTAATATATCACCGCATAATATCTGCTAAAACTCATACAAAAATATAGGTAATTCTAGGACTCATCAATGAGCTACTACAAAATTTGAGCTTCAATGTCATAGTCATCCTCATAAGACTCAATTTCTAGGATCTTCTACTTGTCCTGAGTAAATTTGTTTCTTAGGCTATATGAAAAGCTAACTATACCCTCAAGTTCCTCCTACTTGATCTTCTCATTCATGAGAAAATATCTAACTACCTCAATGATTACTCTCTTCTTTGTAGCGAAGGTTGAGGGAAGGCTGGAGGATGAGGATGGGCTTGGTTTAGCCTTATCAGGGCTAGGTCTTCCTTTAGTAGGGACATTCGTGGAAGTAGGGGGGTTATACCACTAGGGAAATGGACTAAACAGTTGTTATAAAGGACTTTTAAGAGGCCTTGGTGAGAAGGGAGGTCATCTCCCTTCTTCTTTATACAAGCTTCAAAAAAGTAGCTAATGGACTTAAACATAAACTGAGGAGTTCTAATAGGGTTAACATCTCTAAAATGATTCACAAAAGCAAAATGGAAGATATAGAGAGTTTTCTCAGGGTCGTATATAGTAATTAATTCCATAACAAGATTTATTACCTTATTCCACAAGGATGGGAGATCCATACGGTGCATTCCCACCTTCAACTACTTGTAAAAATTTTGATCCTTAAAATCCTTTAGTTTGGATTCCTAATTATGCTTTTCATGCTAGATCGATCACCCTTTGGTAGGTTGCCTAGTGAGTTCAACCAAAAAATTGATGTCAATTAGGTAGTATTTTCCCTGAACATTAACCTTTCCTCTGTCCTAGCTATTTAGGATTGCCATGGTTATTTCAAGTTAATCTCAAAAAAAAATCTTAAAGAAGGGAATGAAACCCTTCTCAGCAAGTATTACCTTAGCAGTGGGTTCAAGCTCTAGGGAATTAGGCTCGATGAAACTCATCTTGGATCTCCAAAAAGGATGATTGTTGAAGGAAGTAGGGGATCGAAGATCAATCTCAAGAAGATGGATGCTACAGTAACTAGGTTGGTTCTTAAAATAGATAAAAACACACATGCTTAAGGGAGGTAGCTTCTCTTAGAAGGAACCAAAACTTTTGGAAGGTGTTGTAGAAGTTGCAACAATCATATTGGGGAATCCCACCATTCACAAAGTTATCCTTGAGAATAATAGCAATATTGAAGATCGAGGTTGTTTGAAACAACATGAAAGGCCACGTGAACCAGAAAACAATATGGCAATGGGTAAAGGGAAGCTAAAAGAGTAGTTTGGATGAAGTAGAAATGATAGGAGGATAATGATAAATACACATGTGAAGGGTGTGAGAAATTGAGGGTGAGAAAGTGAGGGTGTGTCCAATGTGGGAAAAAATTGGTCATTATTCCTATATTGGAAATGATGAAAAATAAATTGGAAATTTAAAATAGCAAGGAAGGCTCTACAATAAAGGTTGACAACAATGCTTTCATGGAAACAACCATTGTAAATATCAAATATTTTATCCTTAGGAATAAATCTCTTGATCCTAGCACCCGAGGAAATAGGGGTGTTAAGGTGAATAATTGGTAGAACAAAGATGACCATTTGATTCAAATTTATTTCTATTAATATTCTAGGTTTTTTCTTGGTCCACGATGTTCCTAACCACTTGTGATATGCCATATATCCACATGATCATGCTTGAAGCATTGACTCCATGGTTTTCTAGTATATCAGCTACCCTATTGGCCTCTCTGAAGGAATTTTAGAATATGGTCTCCTATTGGTCAAGAGTTAAAATCCTTGTGTCCTCAATGTAGTCCCTGACCCTCCATGAAGGATTAATATTGTTCTTTAAGTAGATGATTATATTAATAGAATCTCCTTCAACAATAAACCTGCAAGGATAATTTTTTTCAATGGTTAATCCTCTCCATATAGCTTTTTATTTAGCAACATGATTAGTCTAGACTCCTAGGCATTCTACAAAGACAAATATGACATTCCAATAGTTATCCCTAAGGATACCTCTTGCACCTGCACTTCTTAGTTTTCCTTTGGTAGTTCCATAAAATTTCAACTTGAACCATCCATTTGGTGGAAGAATCCATTTAGAGTTAGCTCTGATGTTGGGAGAATATTGGATGGGAATTTTTGCAAGAGGAAGGTTTAAGGAATGACTTAAGGAAGCTTCAAACCTGGAAGTGGGTATGGAGGAAGGAGGAATAAGGAGAGCATTTTATTTTTCAAAGGAGAGAATTTTTCTAGTGATCAAATCAGGACAAAACTTGCTATGAGTTAATATTCTACAGTTTCTCTCAAGCCAAACTTGCCATAGGAAATGTTGGAGGTAAGTTTTCTAGAGGAATTTGAGGTGAGGGTTATGAAATGGAATGGACCATTAGAGGAAGAACTCAATAATAGAACAAGGTTTGACCCACAATATATGGAATTTTTGGAGTATTTTGTTGAGTATGGAAGAGGAATAAGGACAGGTGAGGCGACAAGGGGATTCCCAATTAGATAGACACAAAAAAAAAACATGTTAGGGAAAATGATGCCTCTTTTAAGCATATGATAGATAGTAAATACTCTCTCTTGAATGGCCAAATAGGAGAAAAAGGAAACCTTATGGATGAGGAATTTGGTCCAAACAAGATGACAAGAAAGTAAAGGTTCCTTAAGATCTAGGAGCAATTGGTAAGCTGACTTGACCAAGAATTCTCCACTCTCAGAGGGCTCTCAAAAAGGAGATTATTTGGAATTTCTATAAGTAAGAATAGTGGAATTCAAAAAATAATATAGAAAATAAGACTCCACCAAATGAGAGTTGCATATGATAGGTTTCCAACTGCTACTATTATTTAGGATGCTCAAAACATTAGAGGATATTTGGCCAAAATTGACATCAATGAAAACTTTCATACCATATTGGTTATCATCTATAATGAGAGGTTCTTCTCTGGTCCATTTGTCATTCTAGAAATTTATGTTGTGTTCATATCCTAGCTTCCACATTAGACCTTTCTTCAAAATCTATTTGGTTTTTAAAATAGATTTCCAAAAGGTATATCCTCTGGTGGGGGCCATTTCACTGAGGAAGTCTATTCCCTGCAAGTATTTTTTCTTGACTATAGTTACCCATTCATTGCTGACATTGGTGACTAGGAACCAGGCTTGTTTAGAAATCAGGACTAAGTTTAATGAGTGGATTATCCTAAGACCAATTGTTCCATTATCCTTGGATCTACACACTTTATCCTAAGAAATAATATGTAGGTGCTATTTGTTTTCAGTTCCAGACCAATTTTGTTTCTTCTGAATTTATTCTATTATGTGGTATGCCATAGTCAGAGACTTGAAAATAGATAGAAAGTACATTGGGATGCTTTGAAGGGAAGCCATAGTAAGGGTTCCTTTGATAAATTAAGATAAAAGGTTTCATCTCCATCTTGCTAATTTATTTTGAATCCTTTCAATCACATTATTCCACATTAAGTCGAAGTGATTACCAATGAACAAAGGAAGTCCCAAATAAGTTGCAGTAAAGGAAGATACATAGTATTCTAAGATTTTGGTAATTTTAATCTACCTCTAAAAGGGGATGTTAAAGAAATATATCTTTCTTTTATTGAAATTCACTTTTTGACCAACCACTTCCTCATACAAAAGCAAAATATATTTTATTACCTTAGCTTCGAAAATAGAGGCATATGTAGAAATGATGGTATCATCCATGAATTTTTGGTGTGTGACTAGATTGGTCTGGGATGTTGCTCTAATTCCTAAAATGAGTCCTCATCTATAGGTAGCCTTGATGGTCCTTCCAAGATCTTCCACAACAATGATGAATAGTAAAGGATATATGGGGTCTCCCTGTCTTAGTCCTCTACTACTCTGAAAATAACTAGTTATGGATCTATTGATGAGAACAAAGAACCAAGGTTTGGAAATGCATCCTTTTATTTTTTAATAATAGTTCTTATACACATCCACCATGGGAATTGAACTTGGGTCACATCATCGATAATCCAAGTGGTGTTATTTTCGGTAGTTAATCAGATCTACCCATTCAAGGTGGAAACCAAATTTGAGAAGAATAGCTATAAGAAACTCCTAGTTGATTTCATCATAAGCCTTAGTCATCTGAAGTTTGAGGATGAAGGCAGGTTTCCTAGGCTATGACACTAAGTGCAAATCTTCATGAATGGTTATTATTGTTGGGGTAAAAATATTGGTTAATTTCTTCCTATTTCTATTAAAACTCTTTCATTTACTTGTCAACCCAATGAAACTTGTAAGCTTTTGAATCACCAAGTTGAGATCAATTACAACACCTATGGATATGAGTCCACTAGTTCTATTGTTGGGGGATTGTTGTAATGCTAGGAAAGAAATAATTTTGCTCTTTAATTATTCTAGCATTTTGCCTATCTCTAACTTTGTGACTAAGGCAGTTGCCTTCATGGTCTTGGAAGTTTGTTTACCCTTTCTTCGAGAGTAATTCTGACATAACTATCAAATTTCAAACATCTGGTGCTGGTAAAAATCCCCTCTAGATATCATATTCAAGGCTTCAAGAGATTTGTCGGTAAGTCCTCTCAGGAAAATTCTCTTGAGGGAATTATCACTTAGCTTTGTATGGGGAGACCTTTACAAATTGAAGTTGAATCTATCCCAATATTCCTTCAAGGATTTGTCTTCCTTATGGGTCATGTTTAGGATTTCCTCATTGGAATCCCATGCTCTACCAAAACCTTGGTATTGCTCTAAAAAAATATTTTTCATCTCCTCCCAGGTGGTGATTTTTTTATTTCCCAAGATGATTAACCAACATAAAGCTGAACCATCCAATGTTGAAGGAAATAACTTCAAATTCTTGGCGTTTGACTTATAATCCACAAACCTACACAAAACATAAAACTTAAAAAAAAAATAGCTCAAGGTCTTCTTTTGGGGATCCTTTGAAGGTAGTAAGATGAGCAAAGGGATATATTTTTTATTTCTGTATCTCCCCTAGATTCTTCTATTAAGAAGCTAAATATGTTTGACACCTCTTATTCCTCAACTATTTTTTCAGGGAATATGGTCTCTAAAGAAATTTCTATGATCTTCCAATTATTTTGAACTTTCTACACAAGAGTTTGCAAGTCACCTGGTGTAATGGTTTCATCCTCAATAGATTTCCATAGTAAATACTCTTCAAAAGGAGTTATTTTAAACAGAGGATTATGTATGATCCACTCTTTTATTGGATGATAATATGTGGAAGAGTCTTGTGCAAAAATTGGGTGTTCAGTCCAATGCACTACTGGGGGTGACTATGGGGACTCTAGTTCAAGTTCAAAATTTGTAGTTGGTTCAAGATTTTCTTGTGGACTATTTCTCTTTATGAAACAATCATCTGGTCATCTATTTATCAATGGACTCATACAAAATCATGTGGGAATATTAGGGTATTGTAATAAAATCTACTATTGGCACTTCCCTAGAATCAACACAAAAATTTTGGGGTAAAAACATTGGTCAATTTATTCCTACTCTTATTTCTGTCACAACCCTTTCATTTACTTGTCAACCCATGGAAACTCGTAAGCTTGTGAAGCACCAAGTTGAGATCAATTACAACACATATGGAGATGAGTCCACTAGTTTGTATAGCATTCAATTCATCCAAACTAACTAACTTGTAGAAAGTAAATTACAGGAATGAAGACACACCACACTTTACAGGAATAAAAGAAAGCTGGAAATAAATAAACTTGCAAAAATAAAAAAAATTGAAGAAATAAAATGTAGCACACTAGAAATAAAAGAATCTAACTAGAAAGCAAATAAGAAGAAGGGGAGGAATACTAGGTAGGAGTGGATCCAGGCTCTAATAGATTCTACATGACTAAACTTTATAGATTGAATGCAGATGAGAGAACTCTTGAATGAACTTTTATTTATAAAATTGTATTAAAATATCATTTTGATCTCTTTAGTTCTCCTCCTCTCAAAGAATTCTATGTATTTATATAACACACACATAAATTTTGTTACAATGTTGTTATGACAAAAAATTTACTACATTCTAAATCAAGATAGTTCAGGTGTAGTAATAGATACAATAAAAATTTTCAAACAATACTTTTGTCCTTTTTTTGGAGTAGTATATTTTTTGTTTTTGCTTTATCATCATCTGTATTCTACTTCAGTGGGTGGTTCTATTTTCCTCCTATAAGAATAGGATATCTAATGCACTTTGATAATTACATAGAATTAGTATCTTTCATGGAGTCAATAGTCAACTTCTATTAATGTAGCAAATATGTCCTCCATCGAGAGCAAGGTGGGATCAAGGTGTCTTTCATTGAATGGGATCAAGGCACCTTCCTTCAACGGTATCAAGGCACCTTCCCTCAATGGGATCAATGTGCCTTCCCTTGATGGGATCAAGGCACCTCTTGTAAATGGGATCAAGGCACCTTCCCTCAACGGGATGAAGGCACCTTCCCTTGATGGGATTAGGGCACCTTCCCTTGATAGGATTAAGGTGCCTTCCCTCAATGGGATGAAGGCATCCTCCCTCAATGGGATTAAGGTACCTCTTGTCAATGAGATAAATATGCATTTTACTTTGATATAACTTAGATCCTTAAAACATAAATGTACCAGGTTCGAGTAGGACCTCAATGAGATCATAAAGAATATGATAAAAATAACCAAATATACACACAAAACACACTTATCACACAAGTTAGGTGATATGCATAATTTTCATTAAATATATATAAATTCTCATAAAAAGATACAACTCTGATAATATTACCACACAAAAATGTTAGAAACTCATACAAAAATATGAGCATTTTTTATGCTCATCATCCCCCCATGCCTATCGAGTACCACATCCTTGTGGTACCTAAAAATAGTAATTCTATGTGCTATAGACCCCCTCCCAGTAGGCCTTGTTATTTTGTTTCCTCTTTTGGATGGCAACTTTAACTTTTTATTTATCTTTGGGTTTACATCCTTGTTGAGAGGCACTGGTTTCTTGTGGTAGCTTTTAGCTATGTTGACTGTGTTTACCTATTATTTTGGGCCCTCCACCTATGCTGGGTGGTTCTATATCAAAAGTTATTTTTCCCTTGACCACCTTATTGAATCCGAACGCAGTCACATCAACAGAAAAATGCAGGACCAATAAAATTAACAACTTTATTAATTGAAGCATTCAACCTTACAACTTATTCAAATCACATAATATATAGAAAGGGAATAGGAGGAAAGTCGGCAAAGGAGAGATAAGGGGAAATAGGAGATAAGAAGGGAGAAGTTAGGGGAAAGAAAGACGCGGAGGGATAAGGAAGTTGGAGGGATAAGGAAAAAGAAGAATTCACGGAGGGATAAGGAGGAGAATAGGAGAGAAAATAGGATAGGGGGTTAGAGATTATTGCCGACAAAAAATTGCCGACAATCATAGGGAGTAGAGTGTTCACACTTAGGCTTAGGAAAGGGATTTTACTAAGCCTCTTTAGGTGAACCCCTGTTCACACTTGCAACATTCTCCCCCTTAAAGTTGAGAGGACTGACAACACAGTCTCTCAGCTTTACAAATTGAGCTTTTGTCATCGCCTTGGTGAAGATGTCAGCGACGTTTTCCAAAGTGTGACAATATTGAAGCTCAACAATGTCATGTTCCACCATATCTCTGATGAAGTGGTACTTCATATCAAAATGCTTGGTTCTGCTATGGTGGATAGGATTATATGCCAACTGAATGGCACTGATGTTGTCGCAGTAGATTCTGGTTGGACCACTTTGTCGTTCTCCAATCTCTTCTAGTACTTTCCTTAACCACAAGGCTTGAGTACTTGCATAAGTAACCGCTATATACTCGCTTCTGTTGAAGATAGCGCTACTACTGTCTGCTTTTTTGAACTCCAAGTTATTAGTCCTGATCCAAGACTAAAACAATTTCCTGATGTTGACTTCCTGTCATCAATATTGCTACCCCAATCACTATCACTGAAGCCTACAAGCTTGATAGTGTTACATTGACGGTACTGGATTCCAAAATCCAATGTACCCTTCACATATCTCAAAATTCTTTTAGCTGCCTTCAAATGCAGCTCTGAGGGGTTAGACATAAATCTAGAAACAAGAGATACAGCATACTGAATATCTGGTCTAGTGTTGGCGAGAAACATCAAACTCCCAACCATGCTTCTGAAAGTGGTCACATCAACTTTCTGTGCTCCATCATCTTTGCTTAATTGGATCCCATGTCCAACCGGAGTTGCAACTGGTTTGCAATGCTCCATAGCAAACTTCTTGATCATGTCCTGAGCATACTTATGTTGACAGATGAAGATCCCTGTATCTGACTGATGAACTTCCATTCCCAGATAGTAGTGCATTAGTCCAAGATCCTTCATCTCAAACTACGTCATCATGGAGTGTTTGAACTCCTTATTCATTTTTCCATTACTACCCATAAAAATGAGATCATCCACATACAAACAAACTATGAGAATGTCTTTACCTTGCTTGAGGTAGTAAAGTGTGGGTTCATTTTTGCTTCTTGTGAACCCATATTCTTTGAAGTACCCATCAATGCGTGAGTACCAAGCTCTAGGTGCCTGTTTAAGGCCATAGAGTGCCTTCTTCAATCTATAAACAAGGTGTTCTTTACCTTGCACTTCAAATCCCTGTGGCTGCTCAACATACACTTCTTCTGTCAAGTAACCATTGAGAAAAGCACTCTTAACATCCATGTGTTGGACTTTCCATCCTTTATGTGCAGCTAAGGCAAGAACAGTTCTGATTGTCTCCTGTCTGGCTACAGGAGCAAAAGTCTCTTCATAATCTATTCCATACTTCTGAGTAAAACCCTTTGCCACTAATCTTGCCTTGTGCTTCTCAATGTTGCCATCAGCATTAAACTTGGTTTTGAAGATCCATTTACAGCCAACACATTTCTTTCCTTTAGGAAGCTTCACGAGCTCCCAAGTGTCGTTGTTTTTTATAGAGGTTATCTCCTCTTCCATGGCATCTTGCCAAATCTTCTGAGTACATGCCTTCTCAAAACTAGAAGGTTCAAGCTGTGCACTAGTTAACAATGCATAGTTAACTTGATCTCCTCTGGGTTCTTGTTGAGATTCATCATCACCATACAAGTGCATACTTTCTAATCTGTGTAAAACAGAATCCATTTCACTAGCTTGACTCCTAGTATATCTTCTTGAAAAATTCTTATCCAACATCTGAGATGATGGATGATACTGTAAAGTTCTTTTACCTTTGGATGGAACATCAATATCCATTGGTGAGGAACTTACTGATCGCTGTGGAGAAGGACTTGGTGAAGTAGTTGAATCAAAAGATGGACTTGGTGGATGTGTGGGTGGAGACTGCTTTCCTTTCTATGGTAGTTGTGGTTGCACCTGCTGTGCAACTACTTCAGTGGCTTCAACATCACTAAATATTTGGGGCTTACCCCACTCTCCCCCTTCATCAAAAATCACATCCCTTGACACCACAATCTTTCGAGTTGTAGGATTGTAGAGTCTATAACCCTTTGTGTTTTCATAGTATCCTACAAAAATGCAAGCCTGACTCTTTGGATCTAACTTCTTTCTCAGCTCATCAGGAATGTGAGCATAAGCCAATGAACCAAATACTCTGAAATACTTCACATTTGGTTTCTTACCATACCAGGCTTGATAAGGTGTCTTTCCTTTCAAACTCGAAGTAGGACTTCTGTTCAAAATGTGAACACTAGTCCTTGTTGCATCTCCCCAATATGCATTACTCAAATGCTTTGTCTGAAGCATTGATCTCGCCATCTCCACAATGGTGTGATTCTTTCTTTCTGCTACACCATTCTGTTGTGGAGTGTAGGCAGTTGTGAACTGCCTCTTGATGCCATGATGTTTACAAAAATTCAAAAATTGATTAGAGGAGTATTCTCCTCCTCTATCTGATCTAAGACATTTTATTGAATATTCACTCTCACTTTCAACTTTTGCTTTAAAATCAACAAAGCATGCAAATGCTTCATCCTTATGCTTCAAAAAATATATCCAACACATTCTTGTGCAATCATCAATAAAAAGTAGGAAGTAAGAGTGATTACCTAGACTCTTGGTCTGCATCGGACCACAGATGTCTGAATGTACCAACTGAAGAGGATAGTTGGCCCTCCATGCTTGTCCACGAGGAAATTTTGATCTGGCATGCTTGCCCAAGGCACACCCTTCACATACTTCCTTACTATCTTGAACTTTGGGAAGTCCAGTCACCATTGCTTGTGAAGTTAGCAATTTCAAACTTGCAGAATTCAAGTGACCATATCTCAAGTGCCATAGGACACTTGGATTGGTAATAGCTACATTTGCTAACTTATTTCCTCCCGGCTGGCCAAACTTCAAAGGAAATAATCTATTTTTCGACATTGGCACTTGTGTAATGATTCTATTACTATGGTTTTTGTCAAAAATGGTGCATTTACCCTCATCAAAAATCAACTTATAATTATTTTCAAGCATTTGACCAACACTTAACAGATTGTGTTGAAGATGAGGAGTGTAATAGATATCACTTACATGTTTTATGCCTTCTTTTGTTGGAACCGCCATAGCTCCAATGCCTTCAACTGCCAATGACTTGTCATCACCCAACCGAATGCTGGATTTGTATGAGGAGTCTATCTTAGCAAAGAGTTCTTCTTTGCCACTCATGTGATTTGAACACCCTATGTCCAAAATCCATGTATCATTCATATTTTGCTCTGTCTGGCCATAAGAGAGAAAGAGATTTGAGGGCTCTTCCTCTTCTCCAAAATTCCCAAACCGATCGCTGCTCTGGTTGCTGCTGCTTCCTTGTGAAGTCTTTGACCAACAATCATGAGCATAATGGCCAGGTTTGCCACAATTGTAGCAAACTTTCTTTGACTTGTCTCCTCCTTTTCCTTTACCGGATTGTTTCCTCTCGTATTGTCGTTGTCCTCCTCTATTCTCGGTTTCCACCTCTATTGGACGATCCTCCTCTCGTTAGGAGTTCCCCCTCTTTGATTATTCCTGCCTCTGCCTCTTTGTTGACCTCTGCCTCGGCCTCTACCTCTTCCTTCATGTGTGGCAAAAGCTTTGTCATCTCCTCCATAGCTGGTGGTAGGAGTTTCCTGCAACCTCTCTTCATGTGAGAGAAGTGATCCAGTTAATGCATCAAAAGACAATGTGGATAAGTCTTTTGATTCTTCAATAATTATAGCAACAAAATTCCATTTTGGAAGAAGTGTTCTCAACACTTTCTTCACCATCATCTCTGGCTTGATATCCTCTCCTAGTGTGACCATTTTGTCGACTACTGCTTTCACTCTCACACAGTAATCTCCAACTCTTTCATTCTCCTGCATCTTGAGATTCTCAAAATCTCGTTTCAAGGTTTGCATTTTTACCTGCTTCACCTGGTCACTGCCTCTATAGCTCTCTTTTAAGGCATTCCATGCATCTTGTGCAATTACATATGATGCAACCCTAGGAAAGATAGTTTTGTCTAAAGCAACATGAATGTGATATAAGGCAAAAGCATTATTCTTTTGTGCTTCTTTTCTTGTCTTCTTATCGACATTAGAAAATGCTGCCCATTCAGCAGCAGCTTGGTTCTCGTATAACCTTCCTCAACTACATCCCAAAGACCTTTTCCTATCAACAAAGTCTTCATTTTTATAGACCAGTATTCATAGTCACTACCATTAAATTCAGGGATTGGTAGACTAGTGTTTGCAGCCATTGCAGAATAAACAACTTTTTATTCAAAGCAAACAAATACTTTTATTGAGGCAAACTGGAAATACAAAGTAGAATGCAGTACAGAATGATTTAATAATTTAAATCAAATCTCGCCTTCTTAGTACATCTATGTTCTGCTTCAGAACTGTTGCTAATGACGATAATCTCAGATTTCACTTCCACTGGATCTGCTGCTGTTGCTGCTTCTACTGCTGCTTCTTCTTCTTCTTCTTCTTCTTCCTCTTCCTCTTCCTCTGCTTCTGCTGGTTCAGGATCAGGCTCAGGTGAGCGTGGTGTATAGCCCACACTCAATTCATCTGTTGGCACACCCGGTGTATAACTGGCACCAGTTTGTACGTCCAAAACAAATTGCACGGTTTCGGATTCTTCAATTCTCTGTCCGAAGATATTGTCTTCGAAATCGGCCTCGTATCCTGAATCTGGCTTTCTCAAGTGAGAAATCACCTGATTCTCCAACTGACTAAACACAGTGTGCAGACTAGTTCGGCGAACCCTTTCATCAAAGGATTCCGACGATTCTCTCTTCAAAAGAGAGATAAGTGCATGATAACTTCCTTCAGATCGGAACATCTACCATTTCCACAAGCACATTATTCCTCCTTTCACAAATTAAAAAAAAAAAAAAAAAATTCTAAAGTTTTTTTTAAATAAATTTAATAATCTTTTATTATCTTTTTAAATTACCCTTTTAAAAAAAACTTTTATTTAAAAAGATAATTTAAAAAAAATAAATAATATAAAAATTATTAAATAAATTAAAAAAAAACTTTAAAAACAAAAAAAAAAATTAAAAAACTTTACCTTTATTCCTAGCGCGACTCGAACGCGCGACCTGCGTAGCACTACACAGGCACCTTTGCCGCTGTGCTAAATCGGTTGATGAAACCAACCAAGGGCCACCGCCCTTTTAATCTGCCGCAGCCGAATTTAAAAAAAAAAAAAAATTATCGTGCGACGCTAGCGGGAGTCGACCCGCTAACCTCCTCCCAACAACCGAACCAACAATCCAATACACCAAGCGGTCGGACGGGAATCAACAGGGGCGAGAATCAATTTATGTCAACGGCGGGCACAAATTTAAAAAAAAAAATTTATTCCCGTGGAGCGGGCGGGAATCGACCCGCGTACCTCCACCTTACAAGCGGACAACTCTGTCCGCTACACCACAGCCGCGGACGGGAATTAATCTCAGCCCCGTCCGCTTTGTAATCGTCGGCGGGTGATTTTGAAAAAAAATATATGTGGGTTAATCCCACATGCGCCCGGACGTAGGCGCAAGAGGGTTTATAACCCTCGCTTCGCACAGTGGATTGCGAAGGCCTTCGGGCACTCGGACGTGGCCGAAATGTACCCGCTTGTTCGCCCAATCACGTTGCTCCACGTGGGGCCAGTTGCCGTTCGCCACCTCACTGCCACGTGGCAAAATTTTTCCAGCTGCCAACCAGACTGTGCCTGCCAACCAAACTGCGACACGTGTCACGATCTGCAAACGCCACTTGTCACCTCGGGAGTCGTGCCACTGCCACGTGTCGCCTCGACTGCCGTGATGCTGCCACCTCCGCCTCGGGATCCATGCTCAAGCCTGCTCGTGATCTGCCTTGGGATCCGAGCCTGGTCATGCCTCGGGAACCGTGCCCATGCTGACCTAACTTTGCCTCGGGAACCGTGCTCGACAGACGACGAAGACTGGCTCTGATACCATATATTGAATCCGAACGCAGTCACATCAACAGAAAAACGCAGGACCAATAAAATTAACAACTTTATTAATTGAAGCATTCAACCTTACAACTTATTCAAATCACATAATATATAGAAAGGGAATAGGAGGAAAGTCGGCAAAGGAGAGATAAGGGGAAATAGGAGATAAGAAGGGAGAAGTTAGGGGGAAAGAAAGACGCGGAGGGATAAGGAAGTTGGAGGGATAAGGAAAAAAAAGAATTCACGGAGGGATAAGGAGGAGAATAGGAGAGAAAATAGGATAGGGGGTTAGAGATTATTGCCGACAAAAAATTGCCGACAATCATAGGGAGTAGAGTGTTCACACTTAGGCTTAGGAAAGGGATTTTACTAAGCCTCTTTAGGTGAACCCCTGTTCACACTTGCAACACACCTTTGTGTAGTAGCCAGTAAATGTGGGGTTCTCTTTTTAAAATGTTGATTCAACCTCCTATATATTAGTGTGTTGAGGATGAAGCCCTGCTAGTAGGATATCTAAATCATCCCATTCCCATTTTACTACTCTGGTCCTCAACATCTAGGTCACCTCTGGAGAGAGGCTAGTATTTTCTTTCGCTCTTATAGCAGCCTCTACATCTAGCCTAAATAATCCATACCTCTCCAAATATTTTATCATTCTAGAAGGTTTCCTTAAAATTGACCCATATACCCACCATAATTTATTCTCTGAAGTAGGGTCAATAGTTATATCAAGCTCTCTTGGAACCTTCTTGAAGGCTTTCCTTACTCATTTTACTACTACACATTATTCTTGGAGCTTTTTGAACTACTCCTGCTAACTGGAAAAATGTTACAACCCCCTTGCTCATTCTTCATATGAACTATCAGTTGGCTAGGTCCCTACCTTTGTGATTTTTACCTTCTTTTTGGACCTCTACTATGGTGCTTTGGCTACTTTCTTTTTGCCTCAATAGGATTGTTGATGCAACAGAGTGAGAGGGGATGTTTTCCTCCTCTAGAATAGGGGCTTCTTATCTACTGATAGAAAACTTAAGCCCTTAATTTTTTGTAGTCATCTCATCAGCCATATCCTCATCTTTGGTTCATCCTTCAATTTTGTAGTTGATGACTAATCTGTTAGCCCCTCTATAGAGTGTACCAATTGTTTGTTCATTGGTATCTCTACTTTGATGCTATTCTCCTCATCCTACTATTGTCTAGGGACTTACTGCTCATCCTCTTCATCAAGGATTTTGATTACAAGGGCTCTATTTGAAAAATAGAGTTCCCCTATCATTCAGTAGTTGTTATAGCCAAAATGGAAAATGTTACAACCCCCTTGCTCATTCTTCATATGAACTATCAGTTGGCTAGGCCCCTACCTTTGTGATTTTTACCTTCTTTTTGGACCTCTACTATGGTGCTTTGGATTCTTTCTTTTTGGGCCTCAACAAGATTGTTGATGCAACAGAGTGAGAGGGGATGTTGTCCTCCTCTAGAATAGGTGCTTCTTCTCTGCTGATAGAGAACTTAAGCCCTTAATTTTTTGTAGTCATCTCATCAGCCATATCCTCATCTTTGGTTCATCCTTCAATGTTGTAGTCGATGACTAATCTGTTAGCCCCTCTATAGAGTGTACCAATTGTTTGTTCATTGGTATCTCTACTTTCATGCTATTCTCCTCATCCTACTATTGTATGGGGACTTATTGCTCATCCTCTTCATCAAGGATTTTGATTACAAGGGCTCTATTTGAAAAATAGAGTTCCCCTATCCTTCAGTAGTTGTTATAGCCAAAATGTAAGAACAATCCCCTACTTCGACTTCTTCATTCCCCATATTTGACATATATGGTATGGATGAAACAACTCTCTTTAGAGAGTTTAGATAAGTCATGGGCACATCCATTACCCAATCTATTTGTGTGCCTACATATGTTCTCCCCATCTACCCAACCTTCAATCATTGGTTCTCCTCTATCATTTGCTGCACCATATGATGTAGCCAGAATATAGTACCTTCAAATTTCTACTTCTTATTTATGGTGGTCTCCCTAAATTCCTTAAGGAGTGTCTTATCATTTTTCTAGGAAAGGACTTACTACATTGCCAAATCTAGTTGCTCTTGCAGGTCCTCTGAAGTCTACTGACATGGTGGACCTCGATTGGATAAATTCTACAACACTTGGGCTACAAAATCTACTTTTGTATCTTCCTCCTCATTTTCATTGTATAGGATCAGGCATCTTAGCTACTTTTCCCTCTTCTAACCTCCATAATATAGGAATTTTGATTAGGTCTAGGCACTCTTATGTCAAATTCCTCATTAAGCTATAGAGAGTGATCAACTGCTTGGTTAGAGCTAGGAATATCTAGCACAAATTCTATGTCAATTTATGGAGAGTAGGGAATGGAGTTTGCCCTTCCTATTTTTTAGTCATATCATCATGGGAGTCTGATAGTTGTTCTTTTGCTAACCCTTCTATGATGGTGACATAACCGCAGAGCACATGCCTTTCTAGGCATACTAATATATACCATCACAAAAACACAAAGCTACACACAAATACATAAATTAAACAAATAAAGCCAACGTATGCAAAGTTTCTTGTATTAATCTTTAAAGGATCTTGAATTACAAAAATTCCCTCTTACGGTCACTCAAAAGATAATACAAATGTTACAATTGCCAATGCCCTCAACAGGGTAGGCACACTTATTGTTCTTCGGTGATTACTCACAAACTGCCTTGGGGTAGAGCTAACCCCCTTCTCCACGATGTGGAAGGATTATGATATAGTCTCCTTTTTGCACCTGTCTCTCTATAAACAAGAAACAATAGCACATGATTACAAATATTGATAGCCTCTCGTGATGAGGCCCTTTAAAGAAATATGCACGTAAATACCATTAAACTAGTAAAACAAGAAAGCATAAAGAAAGACTTTAAGTTATTCTAATTACATCAAGAATTATGCTAAAACATACAAGACATGAATAATAAAATGATGCATAGATCAAATATCGAATTAGAAACAATAAAGCACATAAAATATCCAATGTAATCCTACTTAATGCAACACATGAAATGTCTAATTCCTACAGTCAGAGTTTCCCTAAGATACAATTAAACCTATAAAAAGACTAACATGACTAATCTATGCAATCAAAAGCAAAGTAAGTAAGGTGATAATTAACCTATTGTAAACCATAGCTGTGAGGGGAGGTCTGCACTATGAACCATGGCTGACAGCCACGGTTTGACCTCTGATGGGTTTATCCTCAGAATTAGGGGTAGTGGGCTTGACCTCCTTGTATGAATTGATGTTCAAGGGTCACCTTTGTCATCCTATGACATATTTGGCAGTCAAATCACTGTGAAGGGCCTTTGTTTGCCTGAATTTACATTTCTTGATCCTCCTAAGCACCTAAGGAATCCATGGCTAATTGATCTTTAGATGGATAGCAAAAGGGCTCTCAAATGCACAAAGTCGGTATGCAATTTGACAGGGCTTCACTGCTCTCTTGATCAGTTAGCTCTCGCTCGATAATTTGCTAGCACTTCGCTATACAAATCATCTCTCTTCTTCATCCCCTTGGAGGGGGGTATTTATAGCATGCCCCTAGGGCTAGGGGTGGCTTCATGGAGAATCCAAGACCAAGAAGGTTGGTTAGGACAGTTGGGATGGAAGCCTTTGGAATCTTCCATACTCCAACTACCTCCTTCTAGATATCTTAGTCGTTCCAACTGATTTGGCTCAGATGGAAGGCCTAACTGAACTCTAGTTCAGACCACGGGTCACAACTGTGGTCTAGACTACTGTTAGGATCCTCAATCCTAAAATTATTAGTTAGTATTATTAATCATTTAATTATTATATTATTAACTTATAAAGTGAACCATCACAACCCTTCATAACGTGAACCATCACGTCTCTTCATACATGAACCATCATGTCTCTTCACCAATGTAGCTTTAGGGTAGATATATATATTAGGTTTTCCATCCATATCACATCATCCAAGAAGAACAATAAGAATAATAATCATATATTCTAAAGAAGTGAGCTTCCTATAGTGGCAAAGCAATTACAAGGGAGCCCCCCTTGAGTGGCCTGCGATAACATTTACATTAATTTATTAATAATTTTACAGTAAGACCTTGGGGTCTTACCATTTGGTATCAGAGCCATGTGGGACTCAACCATGTGGGATTTACTCAAGGGAATTTTTCAAATCACTTCCATATGTGAGTATCAAACTCAGTTTGAGGATATCACCAAACACAACACAGGGTTGGATGAATCAATTCTCATTAATAGCTTCATTAGTGGATTGAAAGAGGAAATTAGAATAGAGGTGACAAGGTTCAATCCCTATACCATGATGTAAACTTATGGATTGGTCAAATTAGCCAAATATAAAATCAATGCACAACATCGATTATGGAAACCACCTATGGAGAATTCATCAACCACTTACATCGCTTCCAAGCCAACACATAATGTTGACCTTGATAAGGCAATAGAAGAAGAAAATGAAATAGAGGTAGACATAGTGATGGATACACCTGAAGATAGCACTAAATATGGTAATGATGAGGAAGGTAAGGAATATTAGGAAGCCATGAAAGATAAAAAATAAGAGGAAGATGTGGAAAAAAAGGACAATGAGCAAGAAATATCTCAAGACATTCCCGAAGTGACTCATTATGGCCAACCATGCACTCTACAAGAACTACACTCAATTTCCTCTCCAATAGTGAGTTATCACCATAGGATCAAACCTATTAAAAAACAAGGCAAAAAGGTGACTGCACACTCCTCCATTGCCTCTCCTAGGGAACAACAGGAGAATGTAGAAGTTTTACCACCTCTTTTTATGCATCATTCTAAGGCATTTGAAGAACCCCAAGGATTGTCCTTCCCTCATCATCACACATTTACTAACATTTCTGGCAGCCCCCCACTAACGCTTCATCCTTCTCGATATCCCTACCTACGAAAGGATGACATTAAAAGAGTCCAAGAACTTACGCAAATCCTTCTTGGAAAACAAAATATAAAGCTCCTCACTTTTTGCTTTGAGGACAAAGCTCTTTTTTAAGGAGGGTGGCATGTTAGGATCCTCAATCCTAACATTATTAGTTAGTATTATTAATATTTTAATTATTATATTATTAAATTATAAAGTGAACCATCACAACCTTTCATAACGTGAACCATCACGTCTCTTCATACATGAACCATCATGTCTCTTCACCAATGTAGCTTTAGGGTAGATATATATATTAGGTTGGCCATCCATATCAAATCATCCAAGAAGAAGAATAAGAATAAGAATCATAGATTCTAAAGGAGGGAGCCCCCTATAGCGGCAAAGTGATTACAAGGGAGCCCCCTTTGAGTGGCCTGTGATAACATTTACATTAATTTGTTAATAATTTAACAGTAAGACCTTAGGGTCTTACCAACTACAAACCACAGGTGTCAACTATGGTTCAAAATGGAGACCATAGGTCTGGGTTGCGGTTCAGACTTCTTAGGCTAGAATTCCTAAATTGAGTGGTTAGAACTGTTGACAATATTGTCACATTCCACCAAGGGGAAAAAAAATTAAAACTTTGTATGATATTTGTTTTGTTGAAAGTTTTCTTTTGTTTATAAGTTATAGCAATTTTGGTTTTCCCTATCGCCCCCTGGTGGACAAAATGAAAAAGAAAAGAGCTTCGGGCCCGAAGCGCTTCAAATCATCACTTCGGGCGAGAACTTTGCCAAAAAAAGTACGAAGGAAATGCTTCGCACCCGAAGCATTCCCAGTGGCTACTTCGGGTGAAGAGTTTTGCGAAGCGGCATCCAAGCAACTTCGTCGAAGAAGAAAAGATAGCCCGAATCAGCTAAGGCAAAGAAATTACTTCGGGCCCGAAGTATTTCTAAAATCCACTTCGGCCAGTTTTCACCCGAAGCAGTAGAGGTCGAGAAAGTGCTTCGACCAAAACTCCCCCGAACCGCCGTTTCAAAAGAAGATCGGCCCGAAGCATTTTTCCCGACCCATCAGCGAAGCAGTTTTTCCAGCGAAGCAGCGAAGGATAGAGGGAGATCGGCTTCGGCACTCCACGCCCCTGAAGTAGTTTTGCGAAGCAAAAATCAACGAGGCGCTTCCCAGGAATGCTTCCCAAGTTGGGCATTTTCCCGAGGCGATCAGAGAGCCTCATAAATGCATATTTTCTTGCCCGATAAGCCCGCTGCTCATTTTTGGCAATTGGATGCGAAGTATCAGTCCATGAAGAAGAGCCCGACAAGCATGGCCACCACTCGAGCACCGCACCTACAATCCAAGGACACCCAGGTGGCTCATTTAATGCGACTTTCCCCGGCTGACTCGGTCACCATTACCAATTTTGGTAGCCGATTTGAGAGATCATCCGCAGCAGCAGCGAGGAGCCGATTTCTCAGGGCTCGAGGGTGTACTCCGCCATTTTTGTAATAATGATTCAGAGGGTCGGGTCCTCTATAAAAACCCAGGCTTTGCAATGTAAAATGGGGGGGAACTTTCTGCTAGAAAGCTGCTGTAACTTGATGTCCTGCGTTTAATACTAAAGACCTTTTGTGCTCTATTTCTCTCTTTTATGCTCGCCTTCTGTGCTTAATTCTTTTGTCTTTTCTCATTCGCATACTGAGACTCTGAATCCTGAATCCGATGTGCGATCGGGGACTGAACCCCTGAAATTCGCCCTGAAGGATACATAGGAGAGGAAAAATGCCTTGTCGCTTTCCTTTATGCTGCCTGGTGGATCGAGGTTTCTGTTATTCCCTTATCTCAATCGTTGTTACTCTAAATCCTGAATTCCAGCGAGAGAGAAAGGAGAACCCTGCGAACCCGTCCAGAGGATACATAGGAAGTTCGACATTTCATTTCTTTCATGTTATTCTTGGTATTTCTTGCTGCTATTCGAGTTGTTAGCGAGTAATCGTGCTTCCTGTTCTCTCCCACCTTAAATCATCATCTTCTAACCCTTACTCTTTTTATTTCTTTCTCTAACCCTTACCCCTTTTTATTTCTTTTCCTAACCCTTACTCTGTTTATTTCTTTCCTGCACTCTTGTCTCAAACCCCAAAAGTAGATTAGTATAGGAGCCGGCCTTTCTTCGAATATTGGCACGAGGGGCATCTCTTCCCCTCGGCCTTTCAATGTTGGTCGTAGGTCCAGGGCACGCAAACCCACCGAAAGTCCTTTCCTGTGCGGATTTGATGACCAACAATTTTTGGCATGCCCGATGGGACTCAAGGTCCCATATTTGAGAAAATTTCTAGCCCGTCTTCACCGGAGCCAGTAGTTCCAACAAGTTCCCGGTGAGATCCGGTCAGTCTCATCCCCTGAGTAGTAGTGAGAATCGATGCTCTCATTACTAAGAGACTCTTAGCATCTGGCGACTCTATTTTACCCGAGAATCTTCAAGTCGTAAAGACCAGTACTAAAGCCTGTGCCTTCATGCAAACAAGATGGAGAGTTAGGAATAGAGGAGAGGAAACCGAGTTCTTTGAGCTTGATATTGATGCCTTTGGGGAATGCTCTAGGTTAGTTACCCCCGAATATCTCTTACGTGGGACATCCTCGCAAGAGGCTGCTATTGACGAGCAAGGCCTAACTTTCGATAGCACAACAACTAGTTTTCCTTCGAATCCTCCCAACTCACCGAAGCATCCTAGTGCCTCCGTTCCCATTGGCCTTCCGACGAGCAACCCAAGAGGGACTTCGGGGACCTCTGTTCCATAGAACCCAGGCACAAATATGGCCCAACAACAACAACAACAACAACAACAACAACAAATAGCAAATGCAACAGCAACCGTCGCCCAGATTATTTCTAGCATGGAATTCTTCGTCACCGTTGAATCTCGCGGGCCAAGGGCAAGTTCCACCTGCTGCAATAAAAAATCTTCTGACGTTCGACGAAACCAGAAAGACTACTCTAGAGCATATCCAGGACATCATTTCCCTGGCGGCAATCCATGATATCATAGAAGAGCGAGTGATGGTGAAGCTCCCGGTTCTCTCCCTTAGAGGAAAACTCCTCTATTGGTATAGATCTCTGCCACCCCGACACTATTACGAGATGGGACCAGTTAGCCGGGTAGTTGATGCAAGGCTTCAACGAGTCCGTCGATCCAACTTCTCTTCTGCAACAATTCACTTCAATCCAAAGACATCCACAAGAAGAGATTGCAGACTTCAATGTTAGGTTCGCTCGAACTTGGCAAAGAGTCCCAGTTGGACTTCGCCCAACCGACGAAGCCACGATGTACTACTTCCTTCGGGCCTTCAACCCTGATATCGGTCTTATGATAAGGTACTCAAATGTCAATACTTTTCCAGAGTTGTATGGGTTAGCCAAGAAAGCAGAAACGGACCTCATAGCCATGGGTAAACTCCCTCAAAGAATGCCAATGCCCATACTCCCCAAGTTCCTTCAAGCCTCAGTACACGAGCGCAATCGCTCCATAGATTTTTGCAATCCTTGCATACCCGATCTCATCCTGGAACCCGAATCCCATTGTGTCACAGATCACCGCTCCATAGATACATTTCCCCACACTTTCAACTATGCCCCCACCATCACTCCAACATTTCCAATGTTGCCAGCACCCCTCCAACATCCTGCCCTACCTCCGATATCGACTATGGCTTCTTTACCATCAGTTCCCAAGGTCGATGATATGCAAGCCAAGATACTGCAAGAAATGCAATCGTTAAATGCCACAGTGTAGACCTTGTCCAATGACATGACCATTGTCAAGAAGAAGCAAGCGCAACAAGAGTTTCTACCAAGAAGGTCTTATCCCACACCTGCGCTTACCAGAGATCAAGCGGTCCATCAAGGAAAAGCTTCGACAAGAAATGCTGCGATAGATGAAGCCCCAAGCACTTTCGATCATGTATATTGGTGCTCTACATGTAATGATCCTCATGAGGAGAATACATGCATGTTGCATCAACACTACGTGCAGACACTAGCAAGCAGCGGTCAAGGCGGTCAAGTCAACGTCATCAGACAATTGGATCAGAACTTGTCAATCGGCGAGGAAGAGCCAGTCGCAGTCCTTACCAGGGGAGGTAAAAGGTCGATAGAGGTGGATGCTACTCAGATGGCTCCTTTGAAGGTACACGCTCGATTTGAGAAGGGACAACCATCCTCTTCGGCCCCGAGCGAAGCTCCTCCGCCAGCTCTAGTCAAAGAAAAGGCCCAAAAGGCCACTATCGAACCACCTCAGGTGGAGACCAAAGAATAGGCTAAGGAGAAGCTCAAGTTTCCCTCACTCACCAAGTGACAAAGGGTCGAAGCGACAGAGCAATATCACACCAAGTATGAATCGAGAAAGGAACCTGAGGTGCATAGCTCCCCAGCCTACAACATTGTAGAAGAGTTGAAGAGGATTCTAGCCAAAATCAGTTTGTATGATGCTCTGCAACTTCTTGGACAAGTGGACCTGCTACAAGAATCATTGAAGAGGATTAATACAAAGAAGGCAGAGCCGCTCGCCCCTGGTGCAAACCCTGTCCACGTCCATCATGGGGAAAAATAGACCACCACCATTCTACTTATCCTTACAAATGGAAGGGTATATCATGCATAACTGTATGATAGATTCTGGAGCCATGACGACAGTCATGCCAAAGGCAGTATGCGAGGAAATAGGCATGGAATACACACGAAGCAGTCACGGAGTCCTCCAGTTGGATGGTACCCTAGTGAAGACTGTAGGTGTCATCAAAGACATTCCTATTCGGCTACATAAGACACCTCAAATCATAGTCATACAAGAGGTGGTAGTCATGGACCTTGAGCCCTACTTCAGCATGTGCCTGTCGAGGGAATTCACGGCAAAGCTGGGCGGATATCTGTCCATGGACTACACTCATCTGGAGATCCCCTTCAAAGGGAAGAAGGTGAAGATCTATAATGAAAAGCCTTCTACGTTCCTGGTTTAGAAGATGTCCGAGGAAGAGAGCAATGACCCTGTGCATACGATCATGGAGGAACTAGAGCAAGTGGATCTGGTCTAGGAATCCCTCGCACAGTTGTGTTGTGAAGATGAATTTTCATTGGCAGATTTCAATGCCATGATAGAAACTGAGGTGGGGTGCTACACCATCGCCAAGTCCGAGAAACCAACCAAAATGGAGGGGAAGGTTTCTGCCCAAGAAGGACTATGGAAATTGTTCTTCGACGGTGCCCGATGCAAAAATGGCATCGGGCAGGAATCCTTCTGATTTCACCATTCGATGAGCAAAAGGAATATTGCTACCGATTGACATGGAGCTGCACCAACAATGCAACAGAGTATGAAGCCTTGTGCTTAGGACTCAAGAAAGCTGACAAGTTAGGCATAAGGCATCTTCAAATCTTCGGAGATTCCGAACTAGTTTGCAACTAGGTCACCAACAGATGCTCTTCAAAGAAGCACTATCTTAAATCATACCGTAATAGGGTATGGGACCTGTTCGACCAATTTGAATCCCTCAATCTACAGTCTATTCCATGAGAAAAGAATCGACATGCAGATGTCTTAGCATCCATCGCAGCCCGATATTCTCCAGTGGATGATATGGTGCATAAGCCGAAGGTTGTAAGGATGATCTATAGACCCTCTGTCCCGAACAGAGATTTACACTGGCAAGTTTTTGACAACGATGAGCAGATTGTCAATTTCATGATCCAAGAAGCCGCTACAGTCGAAGACCGAAGCCCTGATGAGGAAGAATACGAAGGATTGGTCCAGTTGAAGAACAACCACGTTCCCAAGGGATTGATCATGCTTGAGAGCCTTTTCGATCAAAATGATCGATCGCTCTCCCATAGGATCCAGATCAACGCGTAGCAATATCAAGATTTAGAACTGGAACCTGGGAAAGTAATAAAGGTCGAGACCGATTGTACTTCAAAAGAAATAGAGCGAATCCGATGTTTGTGTAAGAGGTACCCAGATATCGTGGCTTGGTCTTATCATGACCTCAAGGGATATGATCGATAGCTGATCCAACATACAATCGAATTACAAGAAGGGGCCAAACCTTTCCGACAGAAGCAAAGGCCGGTTAATCCAAAGATCGAGGTCCTGATGAAGGCCGAACTACTAAAAATGCTCGAAGCAAAGATCATTTATCCCATCAAGCATTCTTCCTGGGTAGCGAACTTGGTCCCTATCAAAAAAAATAATGGAGACATCCGGTTATGCGTGGACTTCCGCAACCTGAATCATGCTTCCCTCAAGGACCACTATCCTCTCCCATAGATCGATCAGATCTTGCATTCGATGGCTGGAGCTCAACGATTCTCCCTGCTTGATGGTTTCTTCGGATATAATCAAATCTGGGTCAGGGACGAAGACCAGCATAAGACCGCGTTCACAACCAAGTGGGGCACATTCGCCTACCAGCGAATGCCTTTTGGCCTCTCGAACGCGGGAGCTACTTTCCAGAGGGCGATGGACCTAGCTTTTGGCGAGCTTCTCAACAAGGTTATCATTATCTATTTGGATGACATGACCATCTTCTCCCGAAGGAGAGAGAACCACCCATAACATCTTCAACAAATCTTTGAAAAATGTCGAGAATTTGGCATCTCAATCAATCCAAAAAAGTCTATCTTCATAGTCAATGAAGGAAAGCTGTTGGGACACGCAATTTTAGAAAAGGGTCTCACCGTGGATCTTGACAGAGCTGAAGCTCTGATGAAGCTCCCAATCCCAATGGATAAAAAGGGCCTTCAATATTTCTTCGGTCAGATTAACTTCGTAAGGAAGTTTGTCCCAGACTTCGCCCAGGTCATTAAGCCGATGTCTGAGCTTTTAAAGAAGGGCACAGAATTCGTCTGGATAGAAGAGAGGAGAAAAGCATTCAAAGAAATCAAGGCCCGAATTGTTCAGGCACCGGTCTTGATCAACCCCGACTACAACCGAGATTTTATCCTGTATGCAATAGGAGAACCTGAAAGCTACGCCGCGGTCTTGACGCAAAAGGGGGAAGATGGAGAGGAATGTCCCATCGCGTTCCTCAGTCAGATAATCAATCCCCATGAAGAAAAGTACAATTTCATCGAGCGTCAAGTGCATGCAGTAATGAAGTCTCTCAGGAAATTCAAATAGTTCATTTCTCAGAGTCGAACCACAGTCTTCGTCATTCACCCCGATGTGCGTAGTTTCATTATTCAGGGGGAACTGGGAAGCAAGAGAGCTGGTTGGGTAAGCAAAATCCAAGAGTTTGATATTGAGATCAAGCCCACCAAACTAGTTCACGGTCGCGCATTATGTCAAGAGCTGGCGAAGAGCGCAACGGCCAAAATAACAGACTGTCAGTCGGATGACTCACCAATAGGAGAATGCCTCGCTAATCAAGAAGAGGCCGAGAAAGATTGGGTCGACAAAATAGTGGAATATTTCAACACCGATAGATGCCCCTCACATCTGAATGCTTCACAGCGAAGACATTTCAGGATGCGGTCCGCCCGATACACTATGCGCCCAGAAGGCCTATTTTTCAGGAACATCGACGACGTCCTCCTCAGATGCATAAAAGATGATGATAAGAGGAGAATCCTGGGCGAATTTCATTCAGGACTATCTGGAGGACACTTTGCTGGAAGAGCGACGACGTTGAAGATAATCAAGGTGGGTTACTATTGGCCCACACTCTTTGCCGATGCCTTCTCCGTTTGCCGCAGGTGCGAGCAATGCCAGAGATTCATCGAGCCGAAGCAAAAATGCTCCGATGCCCCTCCGACCGATACAGGTGGAAATGCCCTTTCAGCAATGGGGACTAGATTTCGTAGGGGCCATATCGCCAAACTCCTCCACTGGGCACAAATTCATTCTGACTGTGACTGATTACTTCACCAGATGGGCCGAGGCAGTCCCCACAAAACACGTCGATCAAGATACTATCGTCACCTTCCTGGAAGGATTGATTACCCGCTTCGGCATCCCCAAAGCAATTATTATAGATAACGGTCCTGGTTTCATGGGCACAAAGATCAACGAGTTCCTATACAAGTATGGGATATATCACAAGGTGTCTTCCAACTATTACCCCCAGGGCAATGGATTGGCAGAATCCACCAACAAAACCCTGTTGAGGATACTGAGAAAGTTGATCGATCAAAACAAAAGAACTTGGCACCTCCTTCTGGATCGGGCCTTGTGGGCCGATCGGGTTTCTATCAAAAGGTCAATCAAGACTTCGCCTTATGCTCTGGTCTACGGCAAGGAGGCCATCCTGCCCACTCACATCGAGATCCCTGCATTACAGTTGCTAGAAGAAGATGAAGCTAACCCGATGGAGAGACGCCTGGTTCAGCTACTACAACTAGAAGAGGAACGTGAAAAGGCCTACCAGAACTTCGCACGACATGCTGAGGTCACCCGAGAATGGTTCAAAAGGAAATCATCCGATCGCACATTCAAAGCAGGAGACCTGGTATGGAGGTGGGATTCATGGAAGGCCAAGCCTGGGAATCATGACAAAATGGATGCGTTCTGGGATGGACCGTTTGAAATAGTAAAAGTGAATTCAGCCAATTCCTTCATCCTCAAAGATGCGAATGGCCAAGTTTTACCAATCTCCATCAATGGTCTCCACCTGAAGACCTTCAATCGCTAAGGTATGTATGCTCAAAAAAAAAAAATCTTGCATATATTTTTGTATATAGGGTTTCAGTTCTTTGTCTGTACTCTGTTCAAAAGATCACGGAGAGCAAGCGCCACTTCAACCGCAAAAGCTAGATTCCTGGCTTCGGCTTCACAAAGCATGATCGAAATCGCCTTCGGGGGGGTTTCGGTCCGAAGTAGCCGACGAAGGGAAGTTCGCCGCGAAGCAGTTCATCCTCGTAGAACCAAACCACATGCAAATCAAGGACGTGGAAAATGCTTCGCTAAAGAAATGTGCCGAAGGCATTGTCCGAAGTAATTCTTGGCGAGGCCCTCCTCGATGAAATGGGTTTCGGTCGACGGTATTCGTGAACCGAAGCAACAGCATGGCAAAGGGGAACTTCGGGCCCGAAATGAAGGAAATCAGCCCGAAGAAGAACTTCGCGACGAAGTATTTTCTACGCCAACTCCATATCGCCGAACCCCGCATACGAGGCGGACACATTTAGGATGTGCCTCGAGGAACGTGTCGACAGTAGCCTCGAAAGGGGGCCAAAGCAGATGAACTCAATACGAAAGAAATGACACTCATCCCAAGGTAGTTCGTTAACCAAAAAGCCATGCTAAAGTACCAGATGGCAGCGATTCACATTCCCAATACAAAATCCAATCATCAAATTGCATGGCCCCACGTACGATGCCGCCATATGGCCAATCAGATGCCACAGTGATACTTTCGGGACAGGCCCACGAAGTAATTATGACAGTTGCCATAAATGCAGGAAGTTGCCCTCCGAAGCTATAAAATGCAGATGCCCATTAAGAACAAACCATTTGCAAGTGTGAGAGTCGAGTTTGCATTCTGTCACCTCGGAGAGCTTCTGCATCAAAGGTTCCGCTGTCCACCATGATTATCCTATCCCTTGTTTTGAGGTGTGGAACTCTTCTACATCACAAGTCATTCTGCTATGATCGTTCACGATGGGAAAGAAGAACCCCACTCAGAAGGGAAAAGAACCAGAGACGATGGTTCCAGAGAAGGCGAGAGCCATGAAAGAAAAGAAATAGAGACCTAGGAGGGTCAATCCTCCCCCACGCCCAGGAAAACAAGTGATGGAAGGAAGGGAAGAGTCCGATGATGAGCCCAGCATAGAACCACCTGTCGATAAGTGGGTGAAAATCAGAGACCCAAAGCTCTCAAGAACCATGGCCGAGCTTCGGTATACCATCGACTTCATGCGAAGTAGGCTCTCGATGGAGAATAAGAGGGCCACAATGTATTATTCCCACATATACTGGTATCTAGTCCCTCCTACACATCACTGCCCCGAGCTCATGTATGCCATCGCTCAGAACTACCAACCACAAACCAGGCAGGTGTTGGATGCCTCGGGTCAAAAGTTGTTTTCCATTCTGAAGGAGGATGTGCAGGTAGCGTTCGCACCATAGCAAAGGCCACCAAAAGGCTATACCATTCGCAATGTCAGCCTGAGCGAACAAATGGAGAAGTTCACCTCTAATCCCTTCATCCTGAGCTTTTTGCATGAAAACCTCAAGAGCGGACTTTCTTTCGAAAAGCGACCCTAGATGCCCCTGCCCTTGGAGGCCTTCAAGAACATAGATATATTCTCTATCATTGCATGGGTGGCAGGCTTGTCAAGCGATACTTTGGTATACCCATGGCAGGTGTCGCTAGCCGAATGCATTTCCAGAGGAGAGTTCTATGCCCCCGACGCTTCACGGCCGAACACCAACCCAGTTTTCTTTGATTGGGCAGAATGGGTGGCCCAAAATCTGCATATGCGGTTGATATCCATGAAGGATGCTAGCAAGGAGCCGCACTTCCAGCCTTGTTCCTTCTTGGTTTGGCTCTTCTTCTTTCATGTACATAAAGCCCTTCACCATTGTGATGTTTCACCAGTTGGCGAGGATGGGATCCCTTTGCTCGTATATCAGTGGACCCGTCTCCTGCTGAGGTCGGAGTCCTATTACCCTTTCAATCAGCAGTTTTTGGGACCTGCGATGCACGTTCTGACAAAGTCTAGCCCCCGGGTGCCTCTCTGCCTTAGAGATAAAGTGGTACTGGAGAAAAGGGGGGATGTGTTTCAATTGACACAAGGGCTTGTGATCCACCTTTTTGGCTTCACGAGGAAACCCTTCCTGCTGCCTTTTTTCCCTTCAGAGTACCAATTTGCCCTGGAAGTTGCTCGACAAAGCGACGCGACCGATGAAGCCTACGGCCACGGATGAAAGTGGGCACACACCTGTGACTTCCCCTTCAAGATGGGAGTGATCGAAGTCTTTGCCCTGAAGCAGAACATATACCTGGAGGAGAAGCTCACCGATTTTGGTCTGCTTCAAATACCACAGAGGTGGCTCTACGACCCATTGGGGGTGATGAGAGATCACTTGAAAAGCAAAAACTTCCATGTCTATCCTCACCCCAAAATTCTGGAGCAGAGGAATAACCCCAATGGTACGGACCTAGAGTGGCACTTAGAGGAGATGAGGACGTTGCCTCCTTGGCATGACTTCTATCCTATGGAGGTCGAATTCGACCTAGACCAGTACCCATTCCCAACTCCCGACTCCACTTTCTGGAGGAAAGCAAAGGATGATTTAAAAGAGGAGTTGAAAGACTGGGACGAGGAGCAGTTAAGAGAATGGTGGATTATGAGAGTCCATCATCGAAAGATGAATTCTTACGGGCTTCTAACAATGGATAGGGAATTCGCAATTGTATATCAAACCAATATTGGGTCTTGGGAACCCTTGTCCTTCACCGACTTCATTCCACCGACCACCCCAAGTTCGGACGAAAGCCTCAGGAGGACTGATAATGTCCCTAAGGAAAAAGTAGCCAGGGCCATGCCAAAAGCTTTACTACAGAGGCCATCCAAAGTTCTCGAGACAACAATAGAGGAATCGGAGCAACCCCTCGAGAGGAGGAAAAGAAAGGAGCGGGAACCTACGCAGGCACCCCCGAACTTCCCAAAGCGACCACGTACAGGCACTCCGAGCGCCCCTACCGAAAGATCAGTATCGGGCTCGATCGAAGCAAATGATGGAGGAACTCCACCAAGTGCCAAAATGATCCCAAACATAGATGTCATTAACGTGGAGGAACTCATGGAAGTCATGGAAGCCAAAAGTACCGAGGCCCAGGAGGAACAAGGGCCAATCACCCAGGAGATCACCATGGCCGCTCTGCCAGGAGGGCATGCAGGTACATTTTCTTCACCTTATGCTCTGGTTGCTCGTAAGTCTATCCCGGCCCTGGCCAAAAGCTCTCACCTGTTCACCCTACCTCCACAAGGTCAGTCACCTTCTTACGCCGTGTCCCTAACTACTCCCCCTGAGTCTTCCAGCCAGGACAAACCTATCAAAGTTACTTCACCCAGCCACACCGCCAATCCTCCAGTCATCAACCAGGGCGAAGCTAATAGTCCAATGTCGAACCTCGAGGCTCATTCCTCCATTGTACACAATGTGCTCCCACTCACCGAAGCCCCCATCACCCCTATTGCCAAACCTTCGGGTGAGGCTATCCCCTTCAACTCTTTATATTTGTTCAATCCCTCGGTTGGAGATCTAGCCGCATTCGACTCTGAGCTGTCCTCAATACGAGAATCCCCCTTGGCCAAAAAACTCCTCCAAGCCCGATAGAACATAGAGAGAATGTTAAAAGAGGCAAGAAAGAAGAAAGGGCGCTCGCTCGCTCAAGTTGAGAGGTGCACCATCTTCGATTTGGAGGCAAGAAAGTTGCATAAAGTAAAGAAGATACCCAAAGTCCAAAAGCCCCTGGATGAAATGACTCCAGTGGACTATGAATATCAGGATAAAGAAAAGGACTTGGAACATCTGAACGTGGACAAGGAGTCCGCCTCTATGCACACTGGAATCGAGACTTTCAAGGCACATGCCAACATTGCCAACAAGCACAGGTTCAAAGCCGAGAGTGCTAACATCAAGCTGGAGGAGGAGCTAGCAAGGGCTCACTCCAAATTGGTAGAGGCCGAGGAGCAAAGGCAAGCTGATGCAGAAAGAAGCACACGCCCTAAAGCTATGGATAGCACAACTGGAGTGCACAGCTGAGAATCAAGCACAAAGGCAGGCCAAAAATGATTTGAAGGCCAAGGAGCTTGAAAGTAAGATCTTGCAAGCTCAGATCTAGCTGCATGAGAAGGAAGGCCTAGGGCTACTTGATAGGAGCAAAATCAAGGAGATTCGCTCACATCTGCTCAAGAATTTTAGGTCTCGGGCTGTCAGTGCCCTTTCAGTTTTAGCTTACACCATAGAAGCCCGGGTTGCCACCGTCGAAGGAGGGCCAATCATCGAAGAGGTCATTCAGAATGTCAGAGCCCAACTCAAGCTGGCCCTCAAGGTCCAAGATGCAAGGTATCAAGATTTGAAGCTCACAGCGATGAGTCGAACAGCAAGGGATTGGTCAACAGCCCAGGCCATAGTTCATGCCTTTTTCTCCATAGCCAAGAAAGCGCAAAAGGCAAAAATCCTACTGGATGCATTCGAGAGTGAGAGGCACGCGTCAATGGGCTACTTCGAGGACCTCTTCTCCTTAGGCTTCCCGAGCTTCATGGATAATGATGGGAAGCCCTTAGCCAAGGAAGAAATCATGCCGAAGTGGCAGTAGTTTGAAGGCAACGTCTCGGAGATAGACGAGTGGGCCGAACCAATAACAGAGAAGCAGGTTGCCGATTACATATTGAAATATTATAGAATCGTCACCTCCCTAAATGATCTGTATACCAGGTCCCAACATGCAAAAATCGGGCAGATCGATAGGTTTCATGCTTTGGTCAAATCCCTGGAAGATCAGGAGCTGTTCACAAAAAGCGTCTGGTCTCAGGTTCATCGAACCTTAAGAGACATCCGCGTCCGCCTGGCCCCATTGCCAATGGCTGAAGACGTAGCAGAAGCAATGGCGATAGGAGGAGAAGAAGCAGTAGCAGAAGAAGAGGAGAGAGAAGAGGAAGAGGAAGGACAAGCTGTGGAAGCACCCCCAAAAAAGGAACAAAGAGAAGGGTCTGGAGGTAACTCTGGCCCAATGGATAAAAGTTGAGGGTTCTACCACCGAGACGAGCTCGTTGCCCCATGAGCCACCAAGAATGTTGACAATATTGTCACATTCCACCAAGGGGCAGAAAAATTAAAACTTTGTATGATATTTGTTTTGTTGAAAGTTTTCTTTTGTTTATAAGTTATAGCAATTTTGGTTTTCCCTATCGCCCCCTGGTGGACAAAATGAAAAAGAAAAGAGCTTCGGGCCCGAAGCGCTTCAAATCATCACTTCGGGTGAGAACTTTGCCAAAAAAAGTATGAAGGAAATGCTTCGCACCCGAAGCATTCCCAATGGCTACTTCGGGTGAAGAGTTTTGCGAAGCGGCATCCAAGCAACTTCGTCGAAGAAGAAAAGATAGCCCGAATCAGCTAAGGCAAAGAAATTACTTCGGGCCCAAAGTATTTCTAAAATCCACTTCGACCAGTTTTCACCCGAAGCAGTAGAGGTCGAGAAAGTGCTTCGGCCAAAACTCCCCCGAACCGCCATTTCAAAAGAAGATCGGCCCGAAGCATTTTTCTCGACCCATCAACGAAGCAGTTTTGCTAGCGAAGCAACGAAGGATAGAGGGAGATCGGCTTCGGCACTCCACGCCCCTGAAGTAGTTTTGCGAAGCGAAAATCAGTGAGGCACTTCCCAGGAATGCTTCCCAAGTTGGGCATTTTCTCGAGGCGATCAGAGAGCCTCATAAATGCATATTTTCTTGCCCGGTAAGCCCGCTGCTCATTTTTGGCAATTGGATGCGAAGTATCAGTCCGTGAAGAAGAGCCCGACAAGCATGGCCACCACTCGAGCACTGCACCTACAATCCAAGGACACCTAGGTGGCTCATTTAATGCGACTTTCCCCGGCTGACTCGGTCACCATTACCAATTTTGGTAGCCGATTTGAGAGATCATCCGTAGCAGCAGTGAGGAGCCGATTTCTCAGGGCTCGAGGGTGTACTCCACCATTTTTGTAATAATGATTCAGAGGGCCGGGTCCTCTATAAAAACCTAGGCTTTGCAATGTAAAAGGGGGGGAACTTTTTGCTAGAAAGCTGCTGTAACTTGATGTCCTACGTTTAATACTAAAGACCTTTTGTGCTCTATTTCTCTCTTTTATGCTGCCTTCTGTGCTTAATTCTTTTGTCTTTTCTCGTTCACGTACTGAGACTCTGAATCCTGAATCCGATGTGCGATCGGGGATTGAACCCCTAAAATTCGCCCTGAAGGATACATAGGAGAGGAAAAATGCCTTGTCACTTTCCTTTATGCTGCCTGGTGGATCGAGGTTTCTATTATTCCCTTATCTCAATCACTGTTACTCTGAATCCTGAATTCCAGCGAGAGAGAAAGGAGAACCCTGCGAACCCATCCAGAGGATACATAGGAAGTTCGACATTTCATTTCTTTCATGTTATTCTTGGTATTTCTTGCTGCTATTCGAGTTGTTAGCGAGTAATCGTGCTTCCTGTTCTCTCCCACCTTAAATCATCATCTTCTAACCCTTACTCTTTTTATTTCTTTCTCTAACCCTTACCCCTTTTTATTTCTTTTCCTAACCCTTACTCTGTTTATTTCTTTCCTGCACTCTTGTCTCAAACCCCAAAAGTAGATTAGTATAGGAGCCGACCTTTCTCCGAGATTGGCATGAGGGGCATCTCTTCCCCTCGGCCTTTCAATGTTGGTCGCAGGTCCAGGGCATGCAAACCCACCGAAAGTCCTTTCCTGTGTGGATTTGATGACCAACAAGAACCACTACTCTATCTTGGAGTCTATCCAAGATCCTTCATATGGTTTTGTAGCATGTCCATATGAGTAGTCACCCTCGACATGATGCATTTTAGGTGTCTATAGATGCCCCTTTTGAGATGCATTGTGAGATCAAACAATGCTGAGCAAAATAGACCTCCTAAAATGATGTCACAGGTTCTATGATGATCATTAGTCTGATCAACATTAGATGCCCTAGGTCCAGCAAAAGGATGCACATCCTAGAATCATTGCTTCCAATGTGGGAAGGCTTACATTTGAAAATTTTGCACTCATCATCAGACATTCGGGTAGCTTTGGTGCTACAATAGGAGTTAGGCCTATATAACCGAAGGATGAGAGCTACAAATGAAATTTCATATTTGCTATTTACCCCAAGCAGAGGGGGAAGCTTATGATAGTTGTTAGCAATGATTCGCAAGGATGAACATAATTTTGACAAGATCAAGGGATCTACGATCTTCGAGATCTTCTATTGATTTTGATTATGACATGAAATTATGACTACCCCCTCAAGCGATGAGTCGATGAGGGTAATGACAATGTCTAAAGCGATAAAATCGCTTGACCATAATGAATGATCCTGAACAACTTTAGATTTGAGACGTTTAATGCCTTGGCTAGGCCTAGTTCAGCTTATGATTACAACACTTAGTAGTATTTGCACATCTCTCTCCCATGGAGCAGTCAGGCTATGATAGTCGTCTTAGGGAGTCAAAATAATACAAATTCAAGAAGACTTGTGTTGAATCATATTGTCGATGATTTTCTGAAAAGATGTCATAAAAGAAATGACAATTTTACCCCAAATGTCCTTATTGTGATTTACTCATCTTGTCGGATTGCATGGAGTGCAAGTCACTGCAACCACCAATTTTATAGGATAAATCACTGAATACGAGGTGCATTTGGTTTTTCATTGTTTGATTTTTTTTTGTTTAATTTGGCATTTATTGGATTGATCTTGGTGCTTGTAACATCACCAAATTTGCAATTTTGATCATGTATTTTGATTTTTATCCATTGGGAGTCATTAATTTACCTTTTTAGACCTTCCCACGATGGGTTTTTAGTGCATTTATTGCTAGTTGTAGACTGCAGGTACGGTCTACGATTTACACTTCCAAATTTTGGGGACCATAGGTCAGACCTACGGGTGGAAAACCCTAGTTTTGGAACCGCGGGTGTCAGCTACGGTCCACAGAGACTAGGAGGACCTATAAATTGAATTCCCATTTGAAATTTTTCATTATTTTCTTGCAACCCTTAGCAAATTGAGAGCTCTGAGAGAGAGAAGACATTCCTTGATACGAAACGCTGTCAAAACTCGACCACCATTATACTCGTCTTCCTTGATGGCGGATCCTGATCAGCCATCGACTAGCCGAGGGTAGGGTGTGGGCAAGGTAACTCAAAACCGAGACCTCACACTCAATATCAGTAAAATGAACCACACTTAAGAAATGCAGAAATTGAACCTCATTAAACTACCGATAATGAACCCCACTAGTCTAGGTTAGCTTAGGATTTAACTTTTATGCTTTAGTGGTCTAGGAGGGTACCCAAAATGGGTGCCACTCCTAAACCATAGCTGGTAGCTACGGTTCCCAGTTGGCAAATTGGGAACCATAGGTTTCAGCTACGGTCCCCAATTTCCCAAATTGGGGACCGCAAGTTGCAGCTGTGGTTCCCAATTTGCAAATTGGGGACCGCAAGTTGCAGTTGCAGGTTGCAATTGCTAGTTTTTTTTTAGAGATTTTTAGTTTTCTTTAGCTCTTCTTAGCTAGATTTAGCTTACATTATGTTTTTTGCTTTTTTAAAAGTTAACTTCTAGAGCATGGGAGCCTGACTTGATGAAGACTCTCCATGAGGCCTTATCGGATGACGACCGAGCATGGTTCTGAGCCATCGAGTTTGGTTATGTCATGGATCTACCCACCATTAGGGTAGATCAGGCCTATATCACTATGTTGGCCTGATGCTGGAATGCACGGACCAACACATTTCACCTTCCTCCTGGTGAGATGACCATCACCCTAGAGGATGTCTACAGGATCTTTAGGATCCCCATCGATGGTGAGGCTATCATTTCCTCTGCCTACATGACAAAGGATGTTATTTTTGCTACCATATTCGGTGATCAGAGCATCGATGCATAGGATGATGCAGACCATGGAGGGGTGCACATCGATGACTGGTATCTAGGATGATGTCTTCTCTATTTGAGAGGCCCTCTTTATGCATCTCATCATTCAGATTGTCCTTCTAGACTCCTCGGGCATGAGGATTCCTTAGAACATGTTGGCCCCTACTTGGAGGGTGCTTCAGAGCTCGATGGAGGAGCCACTACTACTGGCCTGGGGGAGCACCTTACTATGCCAGCTCTATAGGGAGTTGTACTAGATTATGAAGCGAAGTCATAAGGGCATCAATTGTAGCCTATTGCTATAGATCTGGGGGTGGCAGCACATCCGAATCGAGCATCCTACTGATCTACCTCTATGCATCACTACCCTAGATGATGATCATCAGTGTTACACCACCTACTGGCCTCATGTTGAGGAGGGTATCCATAGTAGGGCTCATGCTAGGGACATGGAGCATTACATCATTTAGTTTGCAGCACTTGGACCAGGGGACGTCGTCTGGCGCCCCTACATGGATTGCCCTGCATGGCCAGAGGAGAACGAGTGGCTACGATGGGCCCATCAAGATAGATGGCTTATCTGGCGTAAGCTAGAGGTCTGAGAGTATCAGTTTTTCTCTCATGTCCTATGATAGTTTGGCCTAGTGTAGGACCTACCAGATATGCCCCTAAGGTATAGATGCTTGGCTCTAGAGAGGGATCTCCCATTGATAGTTCCTCCACCATTAGGAGATGCACTTGATGACTTCCAAGAGTCAGGGGTTGAGATAGCTGGGACCACGCCCGACTATGATGGGTGGTGGTCTCTATTTAGATGGCATGGGATAGGGCCTCTAGGCTGAGAGCCAACTGAGGTAGAGGTAGAGGTAGATCCTAATGGGCGTAGGGTGCACCAGCGTACTAAGGGTGGTTGGGGCATAGAGGCCATTATTGAGGACCTATCAGAGATCGACCCTAAGGAGGATGCTCTAGAGGAGGGTGAGGTCCCTCCTGACAAGCATAGAGGGATGGTTGCTAGCTCAGGTTGCTGACTTGTAGAGTCATATTGGGCACTTTCATACTTAGCAACTCGAGAGAGATACTACCATCGCCACTCTGGAGGTGAAGGTATCTGATAGGGAGTGGTGCCTGACTGAGGTATAGGGCTAGGTACAGGAGCTCATGACTCGAGCTACCGATGCAGAGGCCCAGGTGTAGAGACTATAGACTACCCTAGAGTTGGCACAGGCACAATGGACTATAGTAGAGGTAGAGTGAGATCTCACATGAGCAGTGAGGGGGGCTATGCCACCTCCTCAGGCTATCATGGGGCCTCCTACGGTACCAGTAGTAGGTACAATAGCTACATAGGATCCGATTGCTGAGGTGATGTGACTGTGCGGTATGGTCATGAGGACCAATGAGATGCATGCAACCTGGCTTGCTCGCATTGATCAGCTAGTTGGCTATATAGAGATGCATGGGCTATAGGTTCCTGAGGATCCTTTTGCATCAGAGTCTCAGCGTACTAGGTCTAGGACCTCAGGGTAGTCGATAGCGAGCTCGAGTCATAGGACTCATAGGATTGAGAGGATGCATAGGTCCTCTAGTACACACATGATGAGGTCACAGGCTAGGACTAGAGATCTAGGGCAGACATCAGGGGCCTCTAGTCAGAGGACTAGCCTACTATAGTTACCAGTTTCCCATGTGCTGGGTGCGTTAGGCTTTGGAGGTAGGCAGGATCCATAGCAGGATCCACCATAGGTGCCAGGTCAGCCAGGAGAGCAGGCTCCAGAGCACAGTGTAGAGGGAGGCGGCGAGAGCTCCAGTATAGGGGGAGCAGCCTAGATCTAGGTTATAGCAGTTGTCGGCTATAGTTTGGATGTTCTTATTTTACGTGTAAGGTCGAGGACCTACACAGTTGTAGCCTATGGGAATTTTGCACTCCCTATGTACTCATTTGGACACACATATATATGATATGATATTTCATGGCTCATTATGTGTACATGTTTATTTATTATTTTTGATTTTATGTTTATTTGATGCACATGGATGCAATGCTTATTTAAATGCTATGTTTATATGATGTGATGTATGGATGTCATGCACTAGATAGCTATTCTACTTTATGATGATGATATGCAGTGATCTAGATGAGTAGATGTGCGACATATGATGTATGTAGATGGATGCGATGTTTATTTTTAATGCATATTTATTTTTGCTTTGTGGGCATGCATATATTTTATGCAGTTTATGATATGCTATGCAATGTATGGTAATGCATTATGTACAGAATCATAATCTAATGGAAATGAACCTGTATGCTTTAATCACTTAAAACATAAGGAATGAATGTAAACTGTGTATATCAATTTTTAAAATATGACACCACAGAATGTATAACAATCATGCAAAATAATTGATAATTCTCATTACAAGAACTTAATCAATTAATCACCCATATATGAAATGCAGTGAAATGGATTGGTATAATGCTAATGAATGAATATGTCATTTTGTATATTTCTTCTTTGCTGCACTATATAGTCAGTGGTCATCTAAACATCATTTCTGATATTCATGCGGTATCTATCCTATATATTTGATTGTGCTTTGTAAAAATGCATTCTGATGAATGAATGACTCATATCTCTGAATTCTAATGATATTTGGTATCTTGTTGCTATTGGAGCACTTTTTGGGGTTTTCCTTGAGACTCAAACACCCTAGTATACTTCTCCAAAAATCACATACTAACTGTACAAGGCTTATATTGGACAAGGCTTTTGCCGTGACAGACCCAACTATTCATTATCCCTGTGTGTGCATGTGAGTATTTTTAGATAGATCGTAAGCATACCCCGTATGTCAGTCGGGACTCTTTCAACCCATATGTGAGATAAGGTTCCTCATACGATCGTACCATCCTTGTTTTAGCTTTGATTAGACTTATACAGCTAGACAATCCTAGGTACCTAGAGCTAGCTCATCTTGCAAATTGATCAGGGCTACCCCTCCAAATGCAGGTGGGACTCTTTCAACCCATTGCTACGTTTGGGGATCACCCAATAGAACTACCCCTCCGATTGTAGGCAGGACTCTTCCAACCCATTGCTGCGATCGGGGATCACTCTATGGCTTTCGAAAGGTGGACAATCCAGGGATTCAAGTTCTCACCCTTCTTACTTGCTCAGATGTAGTGATAAAAATCACCGTTAGTCCACGTGTTACCATTTTCTTTGAGCAAGGGATTTTTATAGTGCTTTTGATTCACTATGTCACTTTACATTTTGAACTTGAAATTTGTACTTTTTGTTGCACTTTGTAACTTGGGATTTAACTTTTGTGACTTTGGGATTTATAGGGGAAATTCTTGTCCTTTTGCCAAAGTACACCTTTCTAGACCGACTATTTGCAAGATAAGCAGGTCATGAAACCCATCTCTCTAGATACCTAAGACTGTTGTCACAGCTTTCATCCTCTCTCGTCTTAGCAGGATTTTATATTGTTTTGCTTAGTGATGGGATTCTGATATGTTGAAGCACTATCCCAACTAATGACCTTGTCTATAACAACAAAGCAAGATTTCTACAATATCTGAAGAACTCACTAGGTATGGCTGAGTGACAGGAAAACTTTAACATACATATATGTTTCTCCGCAATAGGTATCGTGTATGAATGCAATGAATTATGATAAATGCAAGGGTGCATGATTGTCATACAAACGTGTGACTGTTTGTAAAATTTTGATAAATGCATTACACTCTACTGTGGAATGCAACGGATGACAAATGCCTAAATGCAATATGATGATGTGAATGCATGTGTGAATGCAAATGAAAATGCAAAATGTAAATGCAAATGTTTTTGGATTTTAAGCTTTATCAATTTTTTTTTGGACTTTTATACATTTTTCTTGATTTTTATAGATTTTTGAGCTTTCATATTTGACCAAATGATGAGTACATGTCCTTGGAGCTTTTTAGGGTTGACCAAGCAATTTTTAGAAATCCTTGGAGCCTTTTGAATTGACCAAAGGTTTTACAACCACCTTTGGAACCTTTTTAGTTGACCAAACTCTCAGCAAGAGGGCGTGGAGCCTTTTGGGATGACCCAGAAGCTATAGGAACTCTCGGTTTGCCCAAGAGGGCATGGAGCCTTTTGGGATGATCGAGAAGCTATAGGAACTCTCGGAGCCTTTGGGTTGACCAAGTGATTTTTGGAAATCCTTGGTGCCTTTTCTTGACCAAGCTTCTTAATCAGAGAGCTTGGGGCCTTTTGGGATGATCGAGCGGTTGAGACAAAACCCTCGGGGCTTTTGGGTTGACCAAAGGCTTACAGATGCCTTTGGTGCCTTCACTACACTCTCAAGCATAGAACGCCTTAAGATGGATGATATTGAGAGGCTCAAACTCTTCTACACCCTCTAGCGATGTTAGGCGATAGGTTCCTGGACCAATATTTTTAGATATGATGTAAGGCCCTAGCCAGTTAGCCATGAATTTGTCTCGCATGTCAGGTAGAAAATTCGAGTTCTGTTGGTTCTCTTTCAGCACAAGATCCCCAACTTCAAAGTCTCTCTGGTGGACTTTGATATTGTAAGCTCATTTTAATCGCTCTTGATAAACGTGGAGATGCTCGAGGGCATTCATGCGACGTTCATCAAGCAACGTCAATTGATCGAGGTGAGCTTTCTGCATGGTGTCGTCATCGATGAACTCTTTCAATGCGATGCGCAGCGTTGGAATTTCCAACTCCAAGGGCATAATGGCCTCAGCGCCATATACTAGTGAAAATGGCGTTGCCCCAATAGGCGTCCGAATGCTAGTCCTGTAAGCCCATAATGCAAGGGGTAGTTGTATATGCCAATCCTTGTGGTGTTCTTGCACTATCTTTTTCAAGATGGCTACCACAGTCTTGTTTGAGGCCTCAGCTTGCCCGTTTGCTTGCGGATAATATGGAGTTGCAAAACTATGTTTAATGCGGTATTTAGACGTTAAAGCCCACACAGTTTTGTTCTTAAAAGAAGTTCCATTATCCAAAATTATTTTGGATGGTATCCCAAAATGACATATGATATGCTCGAGAATAAATTCTGTGATGCGAGCTCCAGTGGTCATTGTAAGGGGAATGGCTTCCACCCACTTTGTAAAATACTCAGTAGCCATGATAATGAATGTATGTCGACCTGACGATGGAGGGGAAATCTTGCCAATCAGATCTAGTCCCCATTGAGCAAATGGCCAAGCCGCCTGAATGGGTTGTAAGGCCTACGATGGCAAGTGCGTAAGATTAGCATGATGTTGACATTTAACGCATTTCTTGACATACACATTGCAATCCTTCTCCATAGTGGGCCAATAATAACCCATGTGAAGGATGCGTTTGATGATAGCCATGCCGCTGAAATGGCCATCGCACGTACCATCGTGAGCCTCTAAAATTGCCCAAGATGACTCTTGGGGCTCAAGACATCGAAGGAGAACTCCTTCATAGCCGCGTCGGTACAAAATGTCTCCTATCAAGACATACTTGGTCACTTTCTATTTAAATGTGCATCTTGCGGCATATGATAATCCCTCTGGGATCATACCAAGCTTTAGGAAGTCTTGGATTTGCAACATCCAGCTTTGACAAGCCTCAGCTTCGACTGCTAAGATGACCTGCTCCCCCTGCGTATTTAACTTTGCAAATGCAGACTAGGAAACAACCTTGTGGTGAATGGTAGTACCACTCCCCGTAGGACTCTGAGAAGTCAATGACTCCCAGGGTGCCTGCTTAAGAAAGTCTTCCGCTCTATGGAACCAATCAGTTGTTGGTTCCACGACAATCATGTTGACTGACTCTTTGTTATCAAAGGCTGCACGCTCCGCTGCTGGGTGCGAGAGCGTTCTAACATGGATGGTAGTAAAATCGGCAGATGGATTCTGAGGGATCAAGGACCCCAAATATGCCATGGTGTCTACGAACCTATTTGATGAATGAGGGATTGCCTCGATGTCATACCATTCAAGTTTAGCCAGATAAGTGGCAACAAGATCTTTGTAGGCTTTCAGTATGGGACATCGACACTGAAAGAGCCCCTTAACCTGGTTAACTATGAGCAGAGAATCACCAAAAATGTTCAATATTTTAATACCCATGGCGATGGCTATGTGGAGGCCCAAAAGTAGGGCTTCATACTCAGCATTATTGTTGGTGCACAAAAAGTCTAACTTGAATGACAAGGGCATTGGAGCTCCTTGTGGCATGAAAAACACTATTCCTGCACCGCCCCCTTGCTCACACTTTGAACCATCAAAAAACAATGTAATATCAGCATTATTCTCTGGTTCCTCGGGTTCGGGAGCTTCAGATATTATGAAGACCGCATCATCTGGAAGCTCAATGGTTAGAGGCCTACTATTGGACAGTGGTGCCTCAGCCAGTTGATCAGCTATGACTTGTCCCTTGATGGACTTTTTGGCTGATGAATTGCAAATCAAATTCTGTCAATAGCATGATCCACTTTGCAGTACGTGTGTTATGATATGTCTTGCTCATCATGTACTGCAAAGGATTCTATTTTGATATAACATATGTTGTATGACTTAGCATGTAATGCCACAATTTCTTGGTAGCGAACACTACTGCTAAACAAAGTTTTTCAACATATGCATATCCTGACTCATAACTCACCAAGGTGCGACTGATGTAATATACGGCTTGCTCTTTGCCTTGCACGTTCTTTTGGGCTAACATGGTCCCTAATGCAAAGTTGGTTGCCGATATATATAGCAGAAAAGGCTCATCTGGCCTTGGTGGAGCTAGTACTGGCAGCGTTGCCAGGTATTGCTTAATCTCAGCAAAGGTTGCTTGGCAGTCCTTGTCCCAATCAAATGGGACCCCCTTGTGTAGCAGTCAATTCATGGGTCGACACTTATCCGATAATTGAGTGATGAATCACTTTATGGATGCTACTTTGCCCTGAAGGCTTCTTAGTTCTTTGATATTAGTGGGAGGACGCATCTCTAAAATAGTCATGACCTTTGCTGGGTCTACTTCGATGCCTCATTTAGAAATGATGAATCCCAAGAGTTTACCTAAAGTTATGCCAAATACGCACTTCTTAGGATTCAACCTGACATTGTGCTCTATCAGGTGATCGAAGACCTTCCTTAAGACCTCCACATGCTCTGCTCACAACAACGACTTAGCTAGTAAGTCATCGATATAATATTCTAAGATTTTATGCATGTAGTCATGAAAGATATATGTCATAGCCCACTGATATGTGGCACCAACATTTTTAAGACCGAATGGCATAACTTTGTAGCAAAATGTCCCCCATGGCGTTATGAACGCGGTTTTATGTTGATCTTCGGGTTTAATCCGAATCTGGTTGTATCCAAAAAAACCATCCATAAGGGAGAGCATTTCATGACCTATAGTGGCGTCTACCAGAGCATCGATATTTGGCAATGAAAATGAATCTTTGGGTGTTGCCTTGTTGAGATCTCTAAAATCCATACAAATACGGACCCTTCCATCTGGCTTTCCTATGGGCACCATATTGGACACCCATTCTGGATAGTCGATGGAGATGATGAACTCTACGTCCAACAACTTTTGTAACTCGTCTTTCACCATTAAGGCTACTGTTGGATGCATTTTTCTGAGTTTTTGCTTGACTGGCTTCTTCGATAGATCTAGCGATAGGTTATGAGTAACCAATTTTGGATCTAGACCCAGCATGTCTTTGTAAGTCCAAGCAAAGAGATCAGGTCTCTCTTTCAGTAGAGGGATGATGCTATCATGCTCATCCGGAGTGAGACTCTCTCCAAATCTAACCTTCTTTGGATTGGTGGGATCTTTACTGATATCCACATCGAAGGTTTTCTCTACTAACATATGTGATCCCTCCTCAAGCTGGTGAGGCATAGGAATCAGATGGATGTCATCAATCGGGTTCACATGTTCCTCTCGGGAAGCATTCTCGGTGTGACAAACATCATGAGCATAGCCTAGTGCAAAATGAAATGGTTGTAGCATTTCTTCATTAGGGAAGAAATCTTCATGCCGGACCGGTGAGTCAGCACGATCCCAATCGATAGCATCCATGTTCAGATGCAGTGGTTTGGATGGATCTACTGGATTGCAGAGTGGCATGGTCAAATCAATGGAGACCATATTGATGGAATGGAATTGATCTCCAAAACCACATGGACAAAACCCTATCCCTAAAGCGTAGCTTTCGTACCCAAGATCTGGTTCGGATGGTATGGGCACAAATGGATCCTCTCTATGGGATGTCCGTATAACTGGATCCTCCCGGTGCACTGGCTACAAAATGGGATCTCTCGGCTCAAGGAGCTCCATGTACGTAGGTGGATCGAGAAAGAGTTCCTGATACCTCTCTTTGAGCTCTCTTCTTTCCCTCAGGCTACGATGGAGATTAATCTCTCGATGCAAACCTACAGTTGTAATAGGTGGGGGACCTCTAGGTGGAGGCCTATTACGTAAGTGGTGAGGTCCCAAATAGGCCATCTCCATCGAGTCCTCATCATCATTGTACAAATACAATCCATCACTTCCCCCCTCTTCTAAGGAGCGATTTGGTAGATGTGGTCCCATGTATCTGATTCTACGATCGCTATCATCACTATCTAGATAAATCTGATAGAATGATCATATATATGATACTGCCATATAAACTGGCACTACTCTTTCCTCAGAGCGCTCAGTGTTGGGAGGGACTTCCTCCATAACATGCTTTGATTCCCTAGGTAATAGATATTATGGATACATGAGCCTGGAATCGATCCTCTCATCTACATCATCGTGGTCACTACCATGGATGGGCCACTCTATTGTGTCTATGCATAGTGGGAGATTAGCTGGGTGAGGCTTTAAGCAAGCCTCCTCTATTTCATCTTCATAATCACTATCGGCTATGAAGCGCTCGTTCGTCTCTTCCACTTGTTCCATAGGCAGCAGATGGCGTATAAACGTTGGCCCTAAAAAATTCAGCTTGATTTCCTCCTCAGATTGATCATCATTTGAGGATTCATCATCTGCATAATAACTAGGTCCACTCATTTTGGAGGTGGACTCCTCTCCATCATCATCGCAAAGATCTCCTAACTTGAGATCGCCTACAGTAGTGGGGTTATGCCCCTGCATACCAGTGTCATTGGTAGCACCATGGATTTGGTTACCCAGGTTGTCTCTGGGGTTGTCCTCTAAGGGCCTATCATGGTATGAATCAGGTGGCCCTATGGTAACAAATGATACCATCTAGTGAGTCCTCCAATAGCTGGAAGGATTAGGGTGATATGGATTAAAATCCACATCATCCCCCAGACTCAAGTACATGTGATCTAAGGATGCAGCAAGCAGATCGTCATGACCCCGTACTTGTAACCCTAACCCAAACCTATCAGTAGCTAACTGATAATGAGGTTCGAGCGGGGTTCTATGTCCCTATTCGAAAAGACCAAGGTCGTGCCCATGCCAATGATACGACTCAAAAATGTGCATGGCGTATTTTGGGTTGGATAGATAGTGCACATTCATAGTGAATGGCTCATCATCATCTTCATCTACGGACATTCTGGTGGGCACTTGATCTAGCCCTACATAGACGAAGTTTGTTTGGTTGGGTGGCTCACCCAATGACACTATAGATCCAATCAAAAATTGATGGGCGTGCGGTCGGCCCATCTCTTGTGCAATTTTTAGGATAGGTCCAAAAGTAACATTTTGCACAAGATACTCACCCAACCCTGTGTTGGCCAGATGAACGGTCACCTACGGTGCAGATGACCCTGCTGAAGATGCAGGTGAAGTAGGCTGAGGTGCCTCCTCGACTTTGTCTTGAGGTTCTTCCACATCCATGGGAGTGGGAGTCTCATTGGCGACTGGTCCGAGCATATGATTTTCCACTTTCTCGCCCAATTTTACCTTTAGCTTCTTGACTTGTCGATGCATTGCCGATGCAGTCAGTTTTAGAGAAGTTGCAGTCGTATGCTCAGATCTGTGTGACACAGATGTCGATGATTGAGCATGGGCTACTGGTTTGCCTCTTGGAATCTTAACCGATGAAATAGGTCGGATATCCAAGTGCATCGATGGGAGTACAAAACCCCTAGGCAAATCTGCTAGGTTCACGAACTTGAATGGTTCTTCATCCGAGGACACTACGTGAACTTGTCCCTCATGAATGTATTTCATGCATTGATGCAAGATAGAGGGGATGCAATGCATTTCATGAATCCAAGGCCTTCCAAGAAAAATGTTGTACTGCATGGCACCCTCTATCATGTGACACATCATAGAGATGGTCTTGAGTCCCACCTGAATAGGTAGAACAATTGTACCAACCATCGAGCATAGTGCATCGTTAAATGCTCTCAACGTAAAGGTGGTAGGCACAATGTGTGATTTGGGTAGCTTGAGATGGCTCAGTGCCTTGGTCGTAATTATATTGATCAAGGACCCAGTGTCGATCAAGACCCTTTTGAAAGGCATGTGGTTAACACACGTGATAATATATAGTGGTATGTCAGCCATAATAGTAGGAACCATCTTCACTTCATGATCATAAAATTGTATCGTGGGTTCCTGACACTATTGTACATGTCCCACAAAATTTGTAAATGCATGGGCATCTTGGGACTGTACCTCAATGGACCTCAAAATTTCCATAAGAGTCTCCCTGTGTCTAGGGGACTACTGAATAAGCTCATATATTGACAACTTCATAGGAGTTATCTGCAGGTTCTGAACTAACCTGCTCCTTATGGTCACCACTAGTCTAGCTAGTGGGCTTGGAATGTTCTGAGCTGGTCGTTGATCCGATGTAGCTTGTATTCTAATGGGAGCACGAGGTTGATTCGGTTGATCATACCTCCCATGTCTAGTAACAACATTGACCATGCCTACGAACCCCTGGGTAGGTGGTTTGATTCTCACTTGATTGACCTGGTCGGGCGTTGTTATGAGGTGCCTCATGATTAGGAAGTGGATTCTTGAAAATCCCCATGTTTCTATTGTCGGGTGCCTATGGGTTACCTGGTACTACCAGCTCTCCTTTTTCTATCATGTTCTACATGATGTGTTTGAAGGACCAACATGTCTCGATGTTGTGGCCTTTCGCTCTATGGAATATGTAGAATAGATCATCTTGATGCCACTTTGACTTTGGCACATTCGGATCTACTAATTTGACCTCAAGCAATCGTATGGCCTTGGCCTCGCACAGTTGATGGAAAATCGAAGTCATCGATTCCGTCAAGGGCGTGAACTGGCGAGGTGGGCGCTCTTCTTTGTTTTTGCCCTTATAGTTGTTTTTGCGTGTCTCATAACGCGTAGGAGGAGGTTGGGCCTGATAATTAGGCTTTTGTTGTCCCTTGTCTTCTCCTCCGAGATTTAGTACTACTTGATTTATGTGGGCCTACTTGCCCTATTATTTCATAGTACTCTTTTTAAACCCCTCTTTCCTGGTCTTGAGCTTCAAGTTGCCTTCTTGCAACTTGATGTCCTCGATCACCCTGGCTTGCGCCATAGCTTCCTCGAATGTAGGGTACTGCTACAGCTACAACAGTAGCGAGATGTGTTTGGCACAACTCTTTGTAAACATTCAGGTTAGTTCGGCTATAGGAATAGGGAATGGTAGCTTTACCATTATTCTATGCCATCTCTTTCTATATTTCTCGATGGGCTCGTCGTCACACTGAGCTAGTGTCACCAAATCAGAAAGGTTGGCCTGTCTCTTGATGCCAAATGAATAGCGTTCAAGAAATGCATCGACCAACTACTTGAAACCAGTAATACTATGTTTCTTTAGTTGGTTGAACCACTCTCGGGCTGGGCCAGAAAGTGTCATAATGAAAGTGTGCAACAACAAGGCATCCTGACTCTCTATCTGGAAACAAGCGTCCAGAAAACTCGTAACATGCTCTTGTGCATCCTCATCACCCTTGAATTTTTCCAACATGGGCATATCAAAATGCTCAAGATATGGAGGCGTAGGTGATGAGGCCCAAAAATACCTCATTATTGCACAATTTTTGACTACCATATGATAAGTTAATTGCCAAATAGTTGACTAAAATATACTATTTGTTAAGTGTTTACATGATTTTATGTTAGGAATACTATATCTCTATTTTTTACTATTTTCAGCATTTTGTGACTGATTTTGCTTGATTAAGTAGCAAGTAAGAACATGCATTTCAATTAACAAAATGTGGTATGCTGATATCCATTAACTTCTCAATAGTTTTTGAAATTTTTCCTGCCCTTCAACTTGTTTCAAATCCACATTGAGGACAAAAGTTTAGGACTGTCATAAATTTGAAAATCTGGAAAAAACAGCCATATAAAAATTAGCAAGCTGTCACTTTATAGCAGTGTTCCTAGGGGACGCATCCCCCCCTAGGGGACGCATCCCATAATTTCTTGCATCCCCCCCTAGGGGACGCATCCCCTCATTTCCCGCATCCCCCAGCACGGGGGGACAGCAAGGGGGATGTTTCCCCTTGTCCCCCTTTTTGGGGGATGGCTGGGAAACATCCCCGGGATGGCTGAGGCCTGTGGCCTCCCATCCCTAGGATGTCCCCCTTTTTGGGGCATCCCTAGGGATGTCTAGCTATACCTAGGGATGGCTGGTCCCCATGGGGGACGCTCGGATCATCCCCGAGGATGCCTATACATCCCCAGGGATGGTCTGAGCATCCCCCATGGGGCCCAGCCATCCCCAGGGACACCCATCCGTCCTCGGTGATGGTCTGAGCATCCCCCATGGGGCCCAGCTATCCCCAATAGCTGGGCATCCTCACCCAAGGGGGAAAAAAAAAAAATTAACTTAAAAAATGGTAAGGGTCTTTGGAATTATGCTATAATGCCATCATTACAAGACTAAAAGGAGGTTTATTTAAACAATACCAATTCTTTTGGTATAGTGACTGCAAATTTGAACAATTAGTGATAGTTAGTGACTAAATTTTTTTAAAAATGACAGTCTTTGTTTGAACATTGGTGGCTAAAAAAATGATGACTGTTATTACTTAAAATGATGACTATTTGAACATTGTTTGCACTTGATATCCTTGGTTGAACCTTCAAGTTATAGTTGTTGAACTTGAAACAATTAAATGGCTGCATATTAGTAACTAATATGAATATGAAAATGTTAAATGACTCAATTATGGCTGCACTTATGTGTTAGTAACTACTCTCAATATGAATGACTGCACTTATGTGTTAGTAACTAATCTAAATATGAATGGCTGCACTTACATAATTGATTAGTAATATGAAATATCATTTTTGTTGGGTGTAGAATTATAAATGTGTAGATTATTCTAAATTTCTAAAAAAAATCAATTTTTATAGTATTATACTAGCCGTCCCTGAGCCGTCCCCTAAAATCAGCCTGTCATCCCCCACCGTACCTAGAAACCCGTCCCCCCGTCCCCCCATCCCCTAGGCTCATGGAACCTTGCTTTATAGGAACACCTTGAAGTTGTCAAGAAAAGCATGAGGATATGGATGGAATGAGTTTAGAAGGACTATAGAAGACATTTGACCTATTTAGAAGCATTCCCACATGGTCTAAATAGGCAACAACAGGGTATAACAGAGCAGGGACAATTGTGCAGCATTGTTGCACTATTTCAGCATGGTTGGTGAATGAAGTGTATAAATTCAGTAGCAACTTGATGTAATCCTTCATGTTGATATTTGAATAATTTTTCCATGTTCTAATTTGTTTGAATTTGCAAGAAATGCCAATATTTTACAATTGTGCAGCAGAACTAGAAAATGCAGTAATTTACCATGTAAATTCTAGCAAGCTACCAATGAATGGCAAGGCATGAAATTCACATCCAAGGAAGAATGAAGACTATTGAAATATGATCCTGAGGGCTAATACACCTTAGAAATGCAGCCAAAACCATTTGGAGTCAACATAGTTGGTCATTCTAAAGATCTTCGGAATGAACACAATGTCTTTAGAATGAGAATTGCAGTATCTTCGGAATGAGCCACTTATCTTCGAAATGAAAATAGAATGTACTTTTTGACTTGTTGAATGAATTTTGGCAATGGAAAAGGGGATAAGAAGGTTGATAAAGTTAAGGGAAAATATCTCCCATATGATTTTGTCGTCCTTGCCGTCCAAAGCCACCATTCATGGAAAAGATCAATTTTGATCCTCTTCTAGGATAAACCCAAAAAAATTGCAGCATAATAGAAAGTTGTTTGCAAGATAGGAATGACATATTCTGAAGTGGAGAATTATGTGTGAGATATTTCTAGACTCCTCCCACATACTCCCACCACTGAAGATGCTTTCTAAGGGCCAATGACTACTACTGCAACACAAACTGTCCATATTTGCATTTATTTCAGATCCAAAATTATTGGCAAATAACTGTAAAGCAGCACATAGGCTGATTTGAGCATGGGATATGTTGTAAATATTTATATAAATAACATAGCTCCCTCCTTGGTTGAGCCAGTTAGGAATTAGAATAGAGGAGAGTTTTCAATTGCAACAATTAGGACTGTACAGTAGTTTTCTGTAATAATTTTCAACATGTTTTGTCATCAATAAAAGTGCAGCTATTTTATCATTTTCTATTCTAAGTGTTAATTAGTTAAGGAGTGCTTTTCACCTCCTTCTAGATCAGGAAGTATGGGCCCACTTTCAAATCTAGAAGGAGGGATTTTATGGCAGGTTTTAATCTGTAATTTTGTTGCAACAAAATTAATAGATTGCTTGCCAGATTTCATTTTCTTGTTTTTATTTTGTATTATGTGATTTATGTTTTCTATTATGTTTGTGTACAAAATTTGTGTGTATGTCAGCTGAAAAATTATATTAAGCATTTTTCCTTTGCTTTCCATGTTTTCCCTGCTTTCTATTTTAGCAACTTTCCATTTTTTAGCATATTTCATTTTGCTATCAATTCTTGTAGCAGAAGCTTGATGACCTTTTGTGGCAGGGCATTGATAGGTGTTTTTAGAATAAGTTTCATTTACAAGCATCATTTCAATTATGCAAAAGTAGATTAGATTTCAATTTAGCAATTTCAATTATGCAAGAGTAACTAGATTTCAATTCTGCAAAAGTAGATTAGATTTCAATTTAGCAATTTCAATTATGCAAGAGTAACTAGATTTCAATTCTACAAAAGTAGATTAGATTTCAATTTAGCAATTTCAATTCATGCAATTGTAGTTAATTGTTAAATTCTGCAATTTAGATTTAGTTTTCAATTCTTGTAATTTATTTTAGTTTCCATTCTTCAAACTAGGTTTAGTGTGACACCAAAAGGCTAAACCAAAATCTACTTCACCAATAAATGCTTGAAATCTGAATGCCTAAATTGTACTATGCCCTAGCCTTCTATCGTAGACAGCCTTGGACACCACCCCGGATTGATAAATCATTGAGATTAAATGATGAGACTCAATGACACTCATCATTTTGGCATCGTTGTCGAGGAACATGGTGTTGTTAGAGGGTAAAAGTAGTCAAATAATTATTATTGTGCTAAGTTATGAAGTTCAGAGTTAAATATGAATGTAATAGCTGGTATAAATAATAATTATTGATAGTTGCATTTCAGTTCATTTAGAAAACAAGCAACCACAGGGAGGTGATCTTCACACTTGGGGGTTAAATTGCCTAGTTTGAATTCTTCTCAAAGAGAGATCCCAACAACAACAAACAGGGCAAGTAAATCAACCACCACCTTCAGCCCAACTTGTGGCCAATATGAATAATACAGGACAGGCAACCCCTGTCTATGTAAGCTAAAAAAAAAAATCACAAAAACTTTTGCACAATCAAAATAGGAGTTTACAACTTAATGATGATCCTAGAGTTTTCCATTATTACTTAAATATTGTTAGGATTTTACCGTGCTAAACCGCAACCTAGCAATTCTTAGCCTACACAGACAATAGTTGATCTCATTAGAGGTGATCCTACCTAACAAGTAGTTGATCTGCTAAAGTTGTACACTTCTTGTCTTATTGTGCAAACCAAAAATATATTTTTAGCACAACCTGTGATCAGTATGAATAATACAGGATAGGCAACCCCTGTCTATGTAGCTGAATCTGGTATAAAAAAAAAAATTGCAGGAAATGTTATTGACTACAGCAACATCCAACTGTACTCAAACAAGAACTTACCTGAGCTTGAAGAGACAAAAATCAATGGAGATACACAGAAAACCTTTAGTCCAAACACACAAAAATTAGCCTTGGATAAAGGAGAAAAAAACTAGAAAAACTGCACATAGAAAATTTACTTCCATTTTACAAAGGGGTAAATTATGTCCTCCTAGGAATGAAACAAATTGAAGTGCAGCCAAGAAAATTCTTGAACATTATTAGTTGGTTGACTTATAAACAAAAAGTAAAATTGTTGTTATTTTGAAACAATATTTCAATCCCTTTACATGGAATTACAAGGGTATATCAAGATTTTATCTTGATGTAAGAACTTAACATCTTTTGGGAATTGGTATTTAATTGTTTCAAGTACAGATTGACAAGATTTTGTAGACTAGGAGGCATGGACAACACTTGATTGAAGAAGTTTTCAGATATGGAGCAGTGCTTCTTTCTCCCATTGGTAATTCATGGAGGATGTTAGTGGTGAATGGACATTGCCTTTGGGTATACCATGCACCATTAACTAAGGAGGAGTTCTTGAAGGAGATTCCATTGGATGTACACATAATGGAAGAGAATTTCTCTTCAATATCAGATTCAGAGTGATGATAAAAAGTCTGACAAAAAGAAAAAAAAAAAGGAAAAAATACAAGAAAAGAAAAAAAGAAGAATAGTCTTGTTTGTGAACTTCCTTTTTGGGTACAAGCAAGACAAGAAAATTTGAAAAAAAAAAAAGAGAAAAAATTTGCAGCAAAGGCATGTCCCACAAAATGGGGATACATGAGGACAAGCATCAATTTCAGCAAGAAAGAGGAACAATGGAGCCAATACTTCATTTCCAACAATAAGGAGGCAATGATGATGTAAGAAGATTCTTACTGGTCATCTAGTAAGGAAGGTTGCATCAATGTTGCAGGTTTCAACAGAAAGAGATGGTGTTTTCATACAACAATTGACATGTTTTTGCGGAATAAGGATTGGTCTTATCCAAATAAGAGTGAGATATGTTCTCTCTCATTGAAGCACTTGAAAAAAAAAAAAAAGGACAGAAGTTGGTTGAAAACCAGAAATGGCAACCTCTTCTGATGAAAAAAATGAAAAAAAAAAGAGATGAAAAAAAAAATGAAAAAAAAAAAAATATATATATATATATATATATATATAAATGAATAATTCAGTAGTGAAAACCTTCTTGGAGGCGCTACTGAGTTGGCTTGCATGAAAACCGATTTTTTGGCATGCATTGCCTTGTTGATCTACCCATCATTGTTCCACCATTGTACAAATCTCACACTGCACATGTGTTATGTTTGTTTATGTTTTCGAGATAGCCTTGCTAACAATCATCAAAAGCAGCTTGTAAGGTGCATGACCAATTTTCAGGAGAGTAAGGTATGTGTTTCTTGCATTTAATTCATAGTAAACATTTAGCATTTAGTGTATGATAGTCGGTATTTGGCATAAACTATTCATACAATAGTGACAAGTTGAAAAAAAGGAACATGTTCAAGATGTCAAGAAACACCCCCTTATGCCCTTAATTGCATGGAAATTTCAAAACTATGCAAAAACCTGATTTTGGGATAGACATGGCAGCAATTCTATTTCAATTTGTAGGGCAAATTTTAGAAGGAGAACTGCAAGTTTATATCTCATAATTGTCTGATAAATTGAAGGAGGATAATCAACAAAATGCACCTGAAGGTTCTATTTTAGTACTACTGGAATAAAACAACAACATACAAAACAAAGAATAACATCTAAACAAAAGGATGAAGAAGGGATTTTTGATGTTATGGAAGGCTTATACACTCTAGATATGGACCCACAATAGAATATGTAGCTAACTTTTGCATAGGAGGTCATTTCTACATTTTTTGAAGATCTTCGAAATGAGAAATGCAGTCTCTTCGAAATGAACAGACATCTTCGAAATGAGAAATGCAGTCTCTTCGAAATGAGAAATGCAGTCTCTTCGAAATGAATAGACATCTTCGAAATGAGAAATGCAGTCTCTTCGAAATGAATAGACATCTTCGGAATGAGAAATGCAGTCTCTTCAGAATGAACAGACATCTTCGAAATGAGAATACAGTCTCTTCGAAATGAGCAGGATATCTTCAGAATGAGCAAAAACTGTACCAAAATTGCTAAAAATGCTACAAAATAGCAAAAAGAGTAGGGTACATCAAATATTGAGGTTTATAAGGCTCTACCACAAGTAAGTACATCCCTCAAGCATTTCAAATAAAATAAAATAAAATATCAATTTTATTCAAAAGGTGCAAACAACAAAAATAAGCATTCAGGCTGAAATGTTGTTAAGAACAGAAAATTCCATCAGTAGTAGTGCATCTGCCAAATACGGTTCCACAATAAGACTATTGCAAGATGAATCATATGATATCAAGCCTTTAAGAGGTACCTTGCAGCACTAAAACTTGTAGAAAAATAGAAAAATAGTCATACATGTGCTTAATTGCAAAATACTTGATATAGTGCAGCAAGGAGGAATTTCTCAGTTAGCGAGGTAGCAAAGGATGTTGTTCACAAGAATAAAACCTGCATATTACTATGGCCTACTAAGATGCATGAGGGCATGCATCAGTTCAAGTTGGGGGGGATGATGAGGCCCAAAAATGCCTCATTATTGCACAATGTTTGACTACCATATGATAAGTTAATTGCCAAATAGTTGACTAAAATATACTATTTGTTAAGTGTTTACATGATTTTATGTTAGGAATACTATATCTCTATTTTTGACTATTTTCAGCATTTTGTGACTGATTTTGCTTGATTAAGTAGCAAGTAAGAACATGCATTTCAATTAACCAAATGTGGTATGCTGATATCCATTAACTTCTCAATGGTTTTTGAATGTTTTCCTGCCCTTCAAATTGTTTCAAATCCACATTGAAGACAAAAGTTTAGGACTTGTCATAAATCTGAAAATCTGGAAAAAACAGCCATATAAAAATCAGCAAGCTGTCACTTTATAGGAACACCTTGAAGTTGTCAAGCAAAGCATGAGGATATGGATGGAATGAGTTCAGAAGGACTACAGAAGACATATGACCTATTTAGAAGCATTCCCACATGGTCTAAATAGGCAGCAACAAGGTATAACGAGAGCAGGGACAATTGTGCAACATTGTTGCACTATTTCAGCATGGTTACTTGGTGAATGAAGTGTATAAATTCAGTAGCAACTTGATGTACTCCTTCATGTTGATATTTGAATAATTTTTCCATGTTCTAATTTGTTTGAATTTGCAAGAAATGCCAATATTTTACAACTGTGCAGTAGAACTGGAAAATGCAGTAATTTACCATGTAAATTCCAACAAGCTACCAATGAATGGCAAGGCATGAAATTCACATCCAAGGAAGAATGAAGACTATTGCAATATGATCCTGAGGGCTAATCCACCTTAGAAATGCAGCCAAAACCATTTGGAGTCAACACAGTTGGTCATTCTAAAGATCTTCGAAATGAACACAATGTCTTCGAAATGAGAATTGCAGTATCTTCGGAATGAGCCACTTATCTTCGAAATGAAAACAGAATGTACTTTTTGACTTGTTGACTAAATTTTGGCGGTGGAAAATGGGATAAGAAGGTTGATAAAGTTAAGGGAAAATATCTCCCATCTGATTTTGTCGTCCTTGCCGTCCAAAGCCACCATTCATGGAAAAGATCAATTTTGATCCTCTTCTAGGATAAACCCAGAAAAACTGTAGCATAATAGAAAGTTGTTTGCAAGATAGGAATGGCATATTATGAAGTGGAGAATTATGTGTGAGATATTTCTAGACTCCTCCCATGTACTCCCACCACTGAAGATGCTTTCTAAGGGCCAATGACTACTACTTGCAACACAAACTGTCCAAATTTGCATTTATTTTAGATCTAGAATTATTGGCAAATCATTGTAAAGCAGCACATAGGCTGATTTGAGCATGGGATATGTTGTAAATATTTATATAAATAACATAGCTCCCTCCTTGGTTGAGTAGGTTAGGAATTAGAATAGAGGAGAGTTTTCAATTGCAGCAATTAGGATTTGTACGGTAATTTTTTGTAACAATTTTCAGCATGTTTTGTCATCAATAAAAGTGCAGCTATTTTATCATTTTCTATTCTGAGTGTTAATTAGTTAAGGAGTGCTTTTCACCTCCTTCTAGATCAGGAAGTATGGGCCCACTTTCAGATCTAGAAGGAGGGATTTTATGGCAGGTTTTAATCTGTAATTTTGTTGCAACAGAATTAATAGATTGCTTGCCAGATTTCATTTTCTTGTTTTTATTTTGTATTATGTGATTTATGTTTTCTATTATGTTTGTGTACAAAATTTGTGTGTATGTCAGCTGACAAATTATATTAAGCATTTTTCCTTTGCTTTCCATGTTTTCCCTGCTTTCTATTTTAGCAACTTTCCATTTTTTAGCATATTTCATTTTGCTGTCAATTCTTGTAGCAGAAGCTTGATGACCTTTTGTGGCAGGGCATTGATAGGTGTTTTTAGAATAAGTTTCATTTACAAGCATCATTTCAATTATGCAAAAGTAGATTAGATTTCAATTTAGCAATTTCAATTATGCAAGATTAACTAGATTTCAATTCTGCAAAAGTAGATTAGATTTCAATTTAGCAATTTCAATTATGCAAGAGTAACTAGATTTCAATTTTGCAAAAGTAGATTAGATTTCAATTTAGCAATTTCAATTCATGCAATTGTAGTTAATTGTTAAATTTTGCAATTTAGATTTAGTTTTCAATTCTTGTAATTTATTTTAGTTTCCATTCTTCAGACTAGGTTTAGTGTGACACCAAAAGGCTAAACCAAAATCTGCTTCACCAATAAATGCTTGAAATATGAATGCCTGAATTGTACTCTGCCCTAGCCTTCTATCGTAGACAGCCTTGGACACCACCCCGGATTGATAAATCATTGAGATTAAATGATGAGACTCAATGACACTCATCAGTGAGGCACCGAGGGGTCTAGAGCTTCATTGTGTATCTTCATCAGTGTTGTATTTTGCATAGTCGCACCTTGCCTCTCTATTGCTTTGACCTTATCGACCAAAATCTTGTATGCCTTAGAAGACAAAAAGTCCTCCTCCCTAAGCTAATGTGGAGGTGGTCTAGGAGGTAATGTCTTTTTTAGGGGATGTCCTCCTCCTCAACTTGGTAACTCTTAGGATACCCCTGATCATATCTATCTGCATCTATGTGCTCATGCTGCCTTTGTCTAAGATCATTGAGTGACGACAGTCGCTCCCTCTATTGGGAGTATGATTGTCTCTTTGCTCCTCATGCATATTTGCTAGGGACACAACCCTCCTATGCAAACACTCTCTATGCTCCTCATGAGGGTATAGGCCAGCCCTGGCTATTCGATCCTCCTGCTCTATGCACTCCTTCAGAGGTAAAATATGCTCCTCGCATATACGCTACTCATATAATATCTACCATAGGAGCCTTTGTGCCTGAATATTTTCATCTTCAATATGCTGCCTCTCTAGGCAAGCATCATCCAATTGATCTTGAATGATTTGATTTCTTTGCTCAGACACCATTCTATGTGATATGTCGATCTAGTCAGCTTTAGGAGACCTCTGATGTGTGTGCTCTGTGCAAGCTACCTTATGATTTATGTACCCATCAGACAAATGTGTGGAAAATGGACGTGTGACATGAGGGTGCTTAGAAGCCTCTCCATGCTATTTAGTGATCTTGATACAACTATCGCTATGCTCACTTGGAGCATGAGTGGGCAAAGTTGTAGGCTTACAGCCTAGCTGCTTAAGAACACTACCTAGACCATCTAACTTTCTAGACCTTGACCGCTCATGTGGTGGTGTTCCATTAGCTCCCACATTTGATATATTAATGGTGATCTTGCATGGTGAGCCATGCACTGGAGTATGGGTGGACCTATGCTCGAAAGTGAGCGTGTCCTCCTGCCCCTGAATGGGCAGATATATGATCCATTTATACTATGACGGTGGAGGGTTAGAACCTCCTATGGACTTAGTACATATGGGAACCAACTTGGTCCCCTGCACAACATATTCCTTGACTGATCTCATGGATGCACATGTAGTGCGGTCTCAATAATGGCTTTGGGGGAGAGCATCCTCATGCTGAGAAGATCTACGCTCAGTCTTGTGCCTATAAGAGTGTACTAAAGCTCCTCTATCGGGGGTCTACTCAACGGGATCTCCCCATGTCGAGTTGTAACCTCTAATGCTTTTCAAACGTCGTTCAATTTGCTCATGTGTATGAGGACTTGACACATGCTGATGTGAACCGATTGGGGGTTGATCATGGGCATCGGTTCGAGACCTTTACCGATCACCCCGTGTGTTCACCATTTGTGTACCTAACATCTAGATGTGTTTTATTATGCAAACAAAGTATACAAATGATGACTATCTCCTTTTAAATTTTTATTGTGAGCCCTAAACTATTTGATGTTATTTTCAGATGTGTTGTATCAGTGTTAGAAAATCTCACATTTTTTGAAATATTGTTGGATTTTAAACTCAGTTAAATTGGATTTCACCTATATACTCGCACAATTCGAATATGGTAATGAATTCCATACTCAACGAAGTAGAATAGGTACTACCAACTCTCACCCAGCACATCGTGTGTAGTGATACACCCTTCCTAAGAAGAGTGTGTGCTATTTTGCATGGATAGGATAGTTCTTGGGTCAGCCTTGGCAACAAGCGGGTCCCAATAATACAATTTCAAATGAGCCAACCAAGTGGTAATGACATCCACTATTGGTCTCAATCAAGTGGTTTGGATGTGAGAGCCCAACGCCACTGATGTTTAAATGGAACGTGGTGTGTGTGGTTCCTTTTACTTTGTGAAAATGACAAATGCATCAGAGCATAATTATCATTCCTACATGACATGCATGAAAAGAAAGGAACATTTCAAATTCAGAAAGAATGCATGCTAATATCCTATATGATATTTTGATGATGCAATTACAATGACATGGTCACTGATTGGGCCTCAAGCATGCAAACGACACACAATACTTATCAAGGTCACTATATTTAGGGGAATACTACACTCAAAGGTCCACTATTCCCAAAAATTCCTTTCTATTGAATGGAAAATGAAAACAAACCAGGACTTGTTCATTGACCCCTTATATATATATTTTTTCGTTCCTAGTTTGCAACGGTTCGATGATTTCTGGAAAGATACAGAGAAGAAAATTCAACACAGAAGGTGAAATTAGGTCCTACCTCAGCTCCTGCTCTTCTTCCCACTGATTTTCTTGTTGTCTACCTTTTCATCTATGAACCGCAGGTCCAATTTGCGGGCTGCAGTCGAGACCGCAGGTTACAATTGTAGGACAAAAAATAACCATAGCTGAAAGCTGTAGTTAGCACCTGTGAAAAGAAATAGCCAAGAACAATTGAAATTTAGGGCTAAAATTTTGGGGTTCCACCATGATCACCATATGACGTAACCACGGAGCACACGCCTTACTAGGCGTATTGATTTATACCATCACAAAAGCACAAAGATCCACACAAATACATAAATTGAACAAAGAAATCCAACATATGCAAATTTTCTTGTATTAATATTTAAAGGATCTCAAATTACAAAAATGCCCTCTTAGGGTCACTCGAAAGATGATACAGATGTTACAATTTCCAATGCCCTCAATAGGGTAGGCACACTTATTGTGCTCCGGTGATTACTCACAAACTGCCTTGGGGTAGAGCTAACCCCCTTCTCCACGATGTGGAAGGATTATGATATAGGCTCCTTTTTGCACCTATCTCTCTACAAACAAGAAATAATAGCACATGATTACAAATATTGATAGCCTCTCGTGATGAGGCCCTTTAAAAAAATATGCACGTAAATACCATTAAACTAGTAAAACAAGAAAGCATAAAGAAATACTTTAAGCTATTCTAATTACATCAAGAATTATGCTAAAAAACACAAGATATGAATAAGAAAATGATGTGTAGATCAAATATCAAATTAGAAGCAATAAAGCACATAAAAGATCCAATTTACTCCTACTTAATGCAACGCATGAAATGTCTAATTCGTATGATCAAAGTTTCCCTAAGATACAATTAAACCTATAAAAAGACTAACATGACTAATCTATGCAATTAGAAGAAAAGTAAGTAAGGTGATCATTAACCTATTGCAAACTGTTGATGTGAGGGGCGGTCTACAATATGAACTGTGGTTGATAGTCACGGATTGACCTCTAATGGGTTTTCCCTCAGAATTAGGGGTAGTGGGCTTGACCTCCTTGTTCGAATTGATGTTCAAGGGTCACCTTTGTCGTCCTTTGATAGATTTGGTGGTCAAATCACTGTGAAGGGCCTTCGTTTGCTCGGATTTATGTTTCTTGATCCTCCTAAGCACCTAGGGCATCCATGGAAAATTGGTCTTTAGATGGATAGCAAAGGGGCTCTCAAATGCACAAAGTTGATATGCAATTTGATAGGGCTTCGTTGCTCTCTTGATCAGTTAGCTCTTGCTCGATAATTCACGAGCACTTCGCTATAAAAATCATCTATATTCTTCATCCCTTTAGAGGGGGTATTTATAGCATACCCCTAGGGCTAGGGGTGGCTTCATGGAGAAGTCAATACCAAGAAGGTTGGTTAGGACAGTTGGGATGGAAGCCTTTGGAATCTTACATCCTCTAACTACCTCTTTCTAGATCTCTTGGCTGTTCCAACTGATTTGGCTTAGATGGAAGGCCTAACTAAACTCCAGTTCAGACCGCAGGTTATAACTACAGTCTAGACTACAAACCGCAGGTGTCAACTGTGGTTCAGACTGGAGATCATAGGTCTGGGTTGCAGTTTAGACTGCTTAGTCTAGAATGCCTAAATTGAGTGGTTAGAACCATTGCTCTATCTTGGAGTCTATCTAAGATCCTTCATATAGTTTTGTAGCATGTCCATATGAGTAGTCGCCCTTGGCATGACATGTTTTAGGTGTCTATAGATGGTTATATTTTACAATTTAGCTTCCTACTCTATTTTTGGATCTTTAGTGGCCAATTGAGCTTGTGCATTAGAAGCTTTGGCCCCATCTTCTCTTGCTACTAGGGCCTCCTTGTATGATATAGTGTATTGTATCAGGGCTTTAGCCCATGGTGAGCTAGGGCAGTGACTGCTCTCGCTTGATACTATGTTGCTTTTTCCTTCAGGGCATAAGCTAGATAAAACAAAATGTTGATTTGCTTCTCATGCAACAATTGATTCAAAAATAACATGTGATTTGCATTCGGATGGGTATAATTACCTACACAAATAGAGAACCTGGCTATTTGCTTCAAAATGTTTTGCTAGAGCTTCGAGATACTTTGCTTCAGTAATCCTGAGCATTCCAAGTTTATGGGTGCATGACCTAGAAGTTGTTCTGCACATTTGGCTAGCACTCCCTCTTTGTAGACTCACTCTCTTGTAAGGGGAATATCAATGATGGCTACTATGAATTTCTTTGTGACTAGAAATTCTAATCCTCAAAGGCGTTCAAATCCTTCTTCCAATGCTACAAAAAATTCCTTGACTACTTCTAAATCCTAGTTTTGGCTCACCAGGCGACAATAGTCCATTCACCCGATGTCCTCAAATTGTGCCTAGAATTCTTCATTAATAAATCCTACATGACTGGGTTCATTATTTTTTTGACCATGATTCCTTGACTTGCCCCCTATTGTGAATTCTTTGAATTCTCCTAACTTATTCCTTCCTTCTAGACTGGTTCGATACTATGTCTTTCTTTCTTCCATAGGAAGGTACCTACTTATGGAGGTAGGCGCATATCCAGTAAATTATATTTGCATTCAAGGTTGCAAAGATATGCTTACCAAATTGATTATTGGTACGTCATATTAGACAAGGTGGGCAAGTAATAATTGGTCGCATGGTTATGCATAGTGGCTATTTTCATAAAATTGACTAAAATTAGGATTTTCAAAATTTGGAATTGGCTAATATTTGGGACCCTTGAATAGGATCCATTAGCCAAAAATTTTTGTGTGCAATTTTTTTTTGGGTCGATTGGCCCCAATTTTATAATTATTTGACCATTTTAAGTTTAAATTTTCAACATTGCCCCTAGTAATAGTGAATCATCTACATGTGTTTCGAAACTATTCACCTATATTTTGAAACTGATTCGCCAAATTTTTAGACCCCTTATGCATAACCCTGATTGGTCGATTTATTTGTGACAACACTATTTTTTAGAGGAGTACTAATTATGAAAATTATATAGATATTTAATGGAAAAATTATGCACATACCTTATTTGTGATTCATGTGTTTGGAGCATATTGATTTGGTAGCTTGTGATAAAAACAATGGTGTATTCCCCATGTGGGCTATTTCTTTGGATGGTTCTCCTTGGGTACTACAAATTTCGTTCATTTGAGATATTGTGCAGAAAATTAGGAAATTTGGTTGGCTTGCATGAGAGGACACACATCAATTTTTATTGTTTCCTTGTGATATGTTAAAATCATTTTGTATGATTGCTCAATAAATTCCTGGATGATTTGAATTTTTATCACATGGGGTGATTTCATGGCTTTAGATGCTCCTCTGTGCCATTGAGATGCACAGGTGCTTCAAATGGATCAAGGTGCCTTCTTGATAGTGGGATCAAGGAACCTCAAATGTATGGGATCAAGGCACCTTAAAATGTATGTGATCAAGGTGCCTGGGATAAAGGCACCTTAAATGTATGGTATCAAGGTGCTTGGGATCAAGGCACCTAGGATCAAGGTGCCTCAAATGTATGGTATAAAATCACCTGGGATCAAGTGTTAGGATCCTCAATCCTAACATTATTAGTTAGTATTAGTTAGTATTATTAATCATTTAATTATTATATTATTAACTTATAAAGTGAACCATCACAACCCTTCATAACGTGAACCATCACGTCTCTTCATACGTGAACCATCATGTCTCTTCACCAACGTAGCTTTAGGGTAGATATATATATTAGATTGGCCATCCATATCAAATCATCCAAGAAGAATAATAAGAAGCATAGATTCTAAGGAGGGAGCCCCCTATAAGTGGCAAGGAGGAAGCCCCCTATAGTGGCAAAGCGATTACAAGGGATCCCATTTGAGTGGCCTGCGATTACATTTATATTAATTTGTTAATAATTTTATAGTAAGACCTTGGGGTCTTACCATTTGGTATCAGAGCCATGTGGGACCCAGTCATGTGGGAATTGCTCAAAGATCTTCATCAAATCACTTATGTGCGTGAGTATCAAAATTGGTTTGAGGATATCACCAAACACAACATAATATTGGATGAATCAATTCTCATCAATGGCTTCATTAAGGGATTAAAAGAGGAAATTAGAATGGAGGTGACAAGGTTCAATCCCTATAACATGATGCAAACATATGGATTGGCAAAATTAGTTGAAGATAAAATCAATGCACAACAACAATTAGGGGAACCACTTATGGAAAAATTTTTGACCACTTACATCGCTCCCAAACCTATGGATAATTGAAGGGCACAAAGCACTTACACAACCCCCAAATCTAACCAAAATTTACAAATTAAACATCTTAGCTTTGAGGAGATGAAGGAACGATGAGAAAAAGGACTCCATGATAATTGTGATGAAAAATTTGGACCCCACCATAAATGTGCTACACTAACATTGTATTTATTGAAGGAATTTTATCCCTGTCTCTCCATAGAGCAAGCAGATGAGGTAGTTGTGTCTAAAGTGACCAGTGCATCTACTCACCGCAATGAAGACAATGAGGTTGATGTGCAAGAAGTGATTTATGTACCAAGCAAGGATGAGGTAGACATACCCAGAGTGATCAATGCTAGCCAAACATGCACTCTACAAGACCTACATATACCTTCCTCACCAATAGTGAGTTCTTGCCATATGACCAAACCTATTCGAAACCAACGCAGAGTGACTACACACTCCTCCGTTGGCTCTACCAAGGAACCAAAAAAGGATATGAAATCATTACCATCACTTTTTATGCATCATTCTAAAGTATTTGAGGAACCCCAAGGGTTGCCCTCCCATTGTCATCATGATTTTCCTAAGGAAGATTCTACTATTGTTCTTGGCAACCCCCCGCTAATGCTTCATCCTTCTTGATATCCCTGCCTATGAAAGGATGCCATTAAAAGAGTCCAAGAACTTACACAAATACTTCTTGGAAAACAAAGGACAAAGCTTCTCACTTTGAGCTTTGAGGAAAAAGCTCTTTTTAAGGAGGGTGGCATGTTAGGATCCTCAATCCTAACATTATTAGTTAGTATTATTAATTATTTAATTATTATATTATTAACTTATAAAGTGAACCATCACAACCCTTCATAACATGAACCATCATGTCTCTTCATACGTGAACCGTCATGTCTCTTCACCAACGTAGCTTTAGGGTAGATATATATATTAGGTTTGCCATCCATATCAAATCATCCAAGAAGAATAATAAGAAGCATAGATTCTAAGGAGGGAGCCCCCTATAAGTGGAAAGGAGGGAGCCCCCTATAGTGGCAAAGTGATTACAAGGAAGCCCCTTTGAGTGGCCTACAATTATATTTATATTAATTTGTTAATAATTTTATAGTAAGACCTTGGGGTCTTACCATCAAGGCACCTTAAAATGTATGGGATCAAGGCACCTAGGATCAAGGTACCTCAAATGTATATAATCAAGGCACCTAGGATCAAGAAACCTCAAATGTATGGTATCAAGGTGTCTCAAATGTGTGGGATCAAGGCACCTCCCATAAATGAGATCAAGGCACCTTCCCTCAATGAGGTCAAGGTGCCTCCCATAAAAGGGATCAAGGTGCCTTTATGCATGCCCCGAATTATTATTACTATTATTTTTTTATGGGATTAATGCACCTTCCCGTAACCATTTTTTTAATGACAATATCAAGGTGCATTTTCTCAGGTGGGGTCAAGGCACCTTCCTCCAAATGGGATAAAGGGTACCTCCTTCCTATTGAAAACTCAATAGTTGTTGATGTGTATGTAGTCATTATTGCAAAGTTGATCAGGCCTCCCAATATTTTATTTCTTAACATGCTCCATCAGTAGCTAATTCATCCAAAAACATAGGTGGGTACATTTTTATTTGTATAAACTAACACCCACATTCATATCAGATGGTGACTATCTCCTTCATATGGAAACAGTCAAGGTCCTACTAAAAAACTAAAAAAAATCATGTAGGCTCATGGATCCTATGCCGGTTAGGCCTAGGTTTCCCAGGCTGCCTACTTCATGCATTCAGGGCATTTCACCTGCAAAAGAAAATAAGAAAAACTAAAAAGCAATAAAATGTAGTTCAATGGAGTCTGTGCCTATTAGGCCTAGGTTTCCTAGGCTACCTACAACTTGCATTCAGAGCACTGTGCCTACAAAACAAAAACACAAGGAAAGAAAAGAAAAACTAAAGAATAAATTATTTTTAAGTGGACAATCCTATGTCCACTATTTTTGCTGAGAAATTTTAAAAAAGTTTTTAATTGGATGGGGTCTCCCCCATGCCTATCTTGGACTCCATCACAATATTTTTAGATATGTGGTATGGTCGTAGTCGGTGATCGTTGACTATCAATATGGTGTTGCTACCATCAATTATCTTGACACACACAACACCATTATTGATTAGTTCGACCACTTCATATGGTCCCATCCATATCTACATTAGCTTACCCTTTCATTCCTGGAATCAGGAGTCATACAGTAGCACCCATTCTCCTATTTTGAACTACTTCAATATGATGTGGTGGTCATGCCACTATTTCCTTTGTCTCTAGATGACTTCTGTTCTATGCAGGGCATCCAATCGGTATTCATCCAACTAATTTAGTTGTTGAATCCTTTCCTTCTATGCATCATCTAGACTCAGGTTCAATTCTATTGTAGTCCTAAGAGTTTTGATTTCAAACTCAATGGGCATCATTGTGTTTTTCTCGTATACCAGTTGGAACAGAGTGAAACCGATGGTTGTTTTCCATGTAGTTCTATAGGCCCATACTGCCTCTGGTAATATCATAGCCCAATCCTTTTTGTGCTACTACATGGTCTTTGTAAGGATGTTCTCCAACTCTCAGTTGGTAACCTCGACCTATCCATTCACCTGCGGATGGTAGGGGGTGGTTTTGTTGTGTCTGATTCTATATTGTTGCATCAGTTCCTAAATCAATCTTGAAGTAAATTGAGGCCCTTGATCGGTTGTGATCTCTCTGGGCACCCCAAACCTTGTGAAGATATGTGAAAATAGGAAGTCTACCACCATTATTTCTTTAGAATCTTTTAGTGCCTGCACTTCAACCCACTTGGTTACATAGTCAGTGTAAACCAAAATATACCTTTTTTCGATTGATGGTGGGTTGATCGGCCCCACAAAGTCCATTCTCCATTTATTGAATGGTTCAATGTGAATGTGCGACTAGAGAGGCATCTCATCCCTAAAATTTGGTCTACCCATCCTTTGGCATTCATCACATTGACTTGCATATTTGACTGCATATTTGAACAATGAAGGCCAGTAGTATCCGATCTGTAATATCTTGAACGTAGTCCTCTTCCCTACAAAATATCCATTGCAAGGTTTGTTATGGCAAGCCTTGAGGATTTTTGGAAACTCGTGCTCAGTGACACATCTCCTCATGATTTGATCAGGCCCTATTTTGAATAGGTAGCCATCAATCCATGAGAAGGTTATGCTCTTCTCTATTAGCTTCTACTTTTCATGGGGTGAAAGAGTAGGAGATACTCTACTAGTGGCCAAGTAATTGGCCATATTAGCATACCACGGTGTTTTCTCACTCAAAGAGAAAATATGTTCATCCAAGAATTGATCCTCCATGGTTGCATGATCTGGTGGTGTTAATCTGGACAAAAATTCTGCAACCACGTTGTCTCTACCTAGTTTGTCCATGATAGTGATGTCAAATTCTTGTAGGAGTAAGAGCCACCTGATTATCCTACCACTGATTGCAGGTTTGTTCATCAGATACTGGATGGCTACATGGTTTGTGTGCATGAAGACCTTGTATCCCGTAATGTAGTGGTAAAATTTATTGATGGCATGGACAACCACAAGGAACTCTTTCTCAGTTACCATGTAATTGAACTCAGCCCTAGTTAGATTCTTGCTGATGTAATAGATGGCATAAAATTATTTGCCATATTTTTGTCCCAGGACTGCTCCAATCGCATTGTTGGATGCATCAGAGTAAATGTGAAATGGAATGGCCCAGTTTGGACCCCACAACATTGGGGTAGTGATCAACTTCTCCTTTAACATTTGGAAGGCTTGTTCAAAGTATTTTGTCCAAATGAACTCCATGTTCTTTGATAGTAGTGCATGCAGGGGTCTGGCGACCTTGCTGAAGTCTACTATAAACCTCCTATAATATCCAGTGGAGCCAAGAAAGCTCCTAACATCTCTCTGTGTCATGGGATTGGGTAGATCTTTGATGACTTCAATTTTCTTCTTATCCACTTTTATCCCTTCTATTGAGATGTGGTGTCCCAGCACTATCCCTTCTTGCATCATCATGAAGCATTTCTCATTGCTCAGGGATAGGTTATTTTCTTCACACTATTGGAGTGCACATTCTAAATTTGTCATAGATTCATCAAAGGTCTCACCGTAAATGGTGAAGTCATCCATGTAGACCTTGACTGCTTCTCCCATCATATCAAAAAAATGCTCAGCACAACCCTCTAAAAGGTGGCTGGCATGTTGCATAGTCCAAAGGGTAGGACTCTGTATGCGAATGTTCCCCATGGACAAGTGAATGTCATCTTGTCTTGATCTTCTTCTCCGATCTGGATCTGATTATACCCACTAAATCCATCTAGAAAGGAGAAGTACTTCCTTCCTGCCAGTGTATCTAGGACTTGGTCGATGAATGGCAGTGGAAAGTGATATTTTTTAGTTGCTTTGTTCAGCAACCTGTAGTCAATGCATATTCACCATTTCCCATTCTTCTTGGGTACCACCACTAGTGGTGACACCCATTCACTATCAGATATGGGATAGATGAATCTGATTGATAGGAGTTTTTGTAATTCTACTTTGACTATCTCCTTCATGGTAGGGTTCATTCTCCATTGTGGCTGCCTGATCGGACTTGCCTGTTCCTCTAGGTAAATGTGATGGGTGCAAATTTTTGAAGCTATTCCTTTCATGTTCGAGTAGTCCCAGGTGAAATCTTGTTGATGCTTGGTTAATATTCCTTTTAATGCAGTCAGCTGCATAGGTGTCAGCTCACTACTAAAATTCAACATTCTTCCAAGCTTAATTTTAATCTGTCTAATATGGTGATCTTGGATGCCTACTAGTGGTGACTCTAGAGTGATGTGGGAGGATTCTCCTTGGAGGAAGTTTGTAATAATGCCATCTTCATCAGATTCATCTTCTAATTCATCCAATGCCATTATAGACTACATCATTGATAGCATTCCTTCATCTTGGTTGTCCCAAATGGGTTCTCCTAGTGCATCCACAAACTGTGTAGGTGGAGATATGGTCAGTATTTTGACATTCTAGCCATCTAAAATTGTCATTTGTCCATATTGGTAGCTTATATAAGCATTGGCTATTGCCATCCAAGGCCTTCCCAAGATGAGTAGATAGCCTCCCAATCTAGACTTGGATTGTAGTACCAAAAATTCTATCAGGTATTCCCATGCGTCCACCATCATGATGATGTCTTCCAACATCCCTTCTGGTGATACCATTGATCTATCGGCTAGTTGTAGAATAGTCTTGGTGGGTTTCAGGCCTATGAGCCTAAGATTTTGCATGGTTTCTTTCGACATGATGTTAATGGCTGCTCCCAAGTCAACTAGAGTATTGGCCAATGAGCAACCACCTATTTTCATGGTCAAGATTGGACTGCCTGGGTCTGCATACTTGGGGTGGCATGTATTTCCTAGCATCAAATCTACCAACTTCCCCACCATGTTTATGGTCTAGGCTATCTTGCATCCTAGCCTTCTTAGACATAGCTCCTTGATCACCTTGGTGTAAATTGAGATGTCTCTTATAGCTTGAAACAATGGGATGGTTACCATTAAATTCTTCAAGCTTGAAAGGATGTTGAACTCTGGCTGTATTGGCTTCCTCTGCTCCTGTAACCTCTTGGGAAATGGAGGGGCTTTAGTTTTCTTAGAAATTGGTTCTTCATCAACCTCTTCTACCAGAGGTGATTCTTCTACGTTCTCCTCTTCTTCTATTAAGGGAGGAGCCTCTACTCCTATCTGTCTACCTGATCGTAGTTGTATAGGATTACAACTTCTAATATTGTACATAGAAAACATCTCACCTTCTAGTTGATATGTTGGCTGATTCATCTTGTTATTAGGATTGACCATCGATTGTGCTAGGAGTTGCATAGGCCTCACTATAGGAGGAGCTGGTAGGCTTTGTTGTAGTGGAGCTTGTGCTACATTTTGTAGAGCTAAATTCCATGTGTCGTAGTTCCTCCATTGCTACCCTAGTTGCTGATATGGCATCCATGGGTATTGATTGGAGAATGAGGCTCCTTGGGGGGTGTTCATCCAGGGTGGTTGTCCCCACCATCCCATATTGGGTGGTTGGGCTTGCCCTTGTGGCATGTAATGGCCTCCTCCATAGTGTGGCATTCCTACTAGCATATTCCCCATAGGGGGTTGCTACTAGTTTCTCTAGTTCCCCATGAAGTATGCTTCTAAAACTTTAGCATCCTCCTTGGCAGTCAGTAGCTATGGACACAATCTGATCTTGTGATTTTTCTGACAAACAATGCACACCCTGACTTTATTTTCTAAACACGCATTCTTGGCATGTTTCCCTCTACACTTTGGATAGTAGTAGGCTAACGCAACTTCATTTTCTTGTTTCTTCTTCTCCAATAGGAGAGTGTCCATCTGTAATGCTAGGGAAGAAAGCATTTCGCTCTTTAAGTCTTCTAGCATGTTGCCTATCTCTATCTTTGTGATTGAGGTGGTTGCCTTCATGGTCCTGGAAGTTGGTTTACCCTTCCTTCGAGAGTAATTCTGACATAACTATCGAATGTCAGACATCTGGTGCTGGTAAACATCCCCTCCAAAGATCATATTCAAGGCTTCAAGAGATTCGTTGGTAAGTCCTCTCAAGAAAATGCTCTTGAGGGACTTATCGCTTAGCTTTGCATGGGGAGACCTTTGCAAATTGAAGTTGAATCTATCCCAATATTCCTCCAAGGATTCATCTTCCTTCTGGGTCATGTTCAGGACTTCCTCCCTGGAATCCCATGCTCTACCAAAATCTTGGTATTGCTCTAAAAAGATATTTTTCATCTCCTCCCAGGTGGTGATCTATTTATTGCCCAAGTCGATGAACCAACGTAGGGCTGAACCATCCAATGTTGAAGGAAATAACTTCAACTTCTGGGCATCTGACTTATAATCCACAAACCTGCACAAAACATCAAACTTAAACAAAAATAGCTCAAGGTCTTCTGTTGGGGATCCTTTGAAGGTAGGAAGATGAGCAGGGGATATATTTTTCATTTTTGTATCTCCCCTAGCTTCTTCTATCGAGAAGCTAAAGTTGGTTGATACCTCTTCTTCCTCAGCCATGTTTTTAGGGAATGTGGTCTCTAAAGCAGTTTCTATGGCCTTCCAATCATTTTGAACTTTCTACACAAGAGTCTGCAAGTCAGCTGGCGTAATGGTTTCATCCTCAATAGCTTTCCACAACAAATCCTCTTCAGAAGGAGTTCTTTTAAATAGAGGATTTTGTATGATCCACTCTTTTCTTGGATGATAATATGTGGAAGAGCCTTGTGCAAAAACTGGGTGTTCAGTCCAGTGCACTATTGGGGGTGACTGTGGGGACTCTAGTTCAGGTTCAAAATTTGTAGCTGGTTCAGGATTTTCTTGTGGACTATTTCTCTTTACGAAATGACCATATGGTCCTCTATTTCTCAATGGACTCATACAAAATCAGGTGGAAAGGTTAAGGTATTGTAATAAAATCTACTATTGGCACTTCCCCGACAATGACACCAAAATATTGGGGTAAAAACATTGGTTAATTTCTTCCTATTTCTATCACAGCCCTTTCATTTACTTGTCAACCCAGGGAAACTCGTAAGCTTGTGAAGCACCAAGTTGAGATCAATTACAACACCTATGGAGATGAGTCCACTAGTTCTATCATTGGGGGATTGTTTTTGTATAGCATTAATTCATCCACACCAACTAACTTGCATAAAGTAAATTATAGGAATGAAGACACACCACACTTTGCAGGAATAAAAGAAAGTTGGAAATAAATAAACTTGCAAAAATAAAAATAAAAACTTGCAGAAATAAAATGCAGCACACCAGAAATAAAATAATCTAACTAGAAAGCAAAGAAGAAGAAGGGGAGGAATACTAGCTAGGAGTGGGCCCAGGCTCCAACAGATTTTGCCCAACTAAACTCTATAGACTGAACGCGGATGAGAAAACTCTCGAATGAAATTTTATTTATAAAATTGTAGTACAATATCCTTTTGCTCTCTTCAATTCTCCTCCTCTCAGAGAATTTTGTGTATTTATATAACACACACAAAATTGTTAGAATTAAACTTCACTATGCCTATTTAGTTGTTTCATTAACATTTGTCATGTTTCTCATATAGGCTTATGTCTATATATTGTAACCTATTATTGTATCAATACATCTCATCTATTCATATTCCCAACAATTGGTATCAGAGCGGGTTTGCTCTCTTGCCTGTGTAACCCCTTGAGGGGGGATTTCCCTCATGGAAATCCCCCCCACTTTTTCCTCCATATTTTTTTTGATACCGAGGGAGCATGTTCTCCATCCCTTGCTGGATGGATCAGAAACCAGAAGTTGAATAAAAAACCATGACTGCTAATTTTTTTATTTCATATGTATCCGTTCGTAGAAGTAGTTTGTCAATGGAGAAACGAAAAACGGGATACATCACTGAAAATCCATGTTAAGGCAGATTTGAATGTCTTAAAGGAAAGTAGTCTTGCAAGGATGCAGTTTGTTATTTTATTTTTGATTTATTTTTTGCATAAACAATCGGTGGATACGCATGGAGAATTCACATTTGCTATGGGATTTAGTGGTCAACAAATACTTTGGTCTTGAAGATGCTGAATAGGCTTTTGATGGCCCTGGTGGCCATGGTGGCCTTGATTGGAGCTAGCAGAAACAAATTGTAACAGTGAGCTTCTCCCATATGTCTCAGGTAGAGACCCTGGCACTGTTAGAAAAATAAACCCAGATTTCACGCCTGTGCCCAACTGCGCTGCGAACCTTGGGCGAAACCGGACTGCGCTCCAGACATGGGCAAAGTCGGACTGCGCTGCCGCAGTCCGGGATCCCGGCAAAAGTGTGACATGACGTCGCACTTATCTTCTGACAGATTTGACACCTGACAGATCCGATCTCCGCAGGAGTTAATGCCAAGTCGGCGTTTGTCAGAAACCCTAGATGAGGGTCGGTCCGAGGATAACCCTTATCCGGAGCTGTCAGAGGATAAACCCTTATCCTCCTCTCCCCGCGGCTATAAAAGGATGGTTCGGGTCTACAGACAAATTAGTGAAGAAGAAGGAAGCAGAGCGGGTGTGAGAGAAGTTCGTGAAAGTGAGCAGAAAAGAAGGGCGAGTGATTCAGTGAGCAGAGTGGCTCAGTTGATAAATGTCCGAGCAGCAGACTCGACATTTCCCTTGTTTAGTTTATCCTGCAGCGTAGCCTGTAGATGTTGTTACTTCCTCGGTTGAGGAATTCTGTAACCCTAGTTGTTCATATGAATAAAGTTTGCTTTTGTCTGTGGCATCTTTAGGGTTTGCAGTAGTTTATGTGTTAACCTTGTTGTTCTCTGTTTCGGCGTTTCTCTCCTCTCTTTCGGGTCTTGCCAAGCCAGGAAAACCCAGCGACAGCCGCGAAAGACGAAGAAGTCGAAGGCCAGAGTTGGCCAAGTCTGAAGCTTGCAAATCGTTGCCGTGCGAAGTTGGTCGCCGAGCGAAGTTCGCACTTCGCTGCGACAGCCACGCTTCGGCTGCTGAAGGTGCGAAGTTCGCACTTCGCTGCGACATCCAGGGCTTCAACAGCTTGAAGCTGCGAAGTTTGCACTCCACGTGAAGTGCGCACTTCGACAGCTTGCCCAGCGAAGTATGCACTTCAGCCGAAGTACGCACTTCGCGAGAGTGCCAAACTTAGGCTGCTTATCCATGTGAAGTTCACACTTCGGCCGAAGTGCACACTCTGGCTGCCTTGCACAGCGCAGTCCACACTTCGTGAGAGTGCCGGACTTCAGCCGCTTGGCCCGCACTGTCGCTCTTCGCTCCGCTGGCCGCGAGCTCGTGCAGTCCGTGACGAGCTGGCCGTGGCGGTCGAGTCGTGGAGATTTCGGTGGTGGAAAAGAAAAAATTGAATCTTCCTTCAAATTGGTATCAGAGCTGATAGTGCCGTGACACGGAGATAGAAGCATGGCTTCCGAGAGAAACTCGCTGCAGTTGCAGATCCCACGATTTAACGGTAAGAACTACGATTACTGGAGCATCCAGATGAAGATCCTGTTCGGATCTCAGGAGCTATGGGAGTTAGTCGAGAACGGCTACCCAGAACCGGTAGATGCAAAGTAGATTGGCCGCCCTCTCTCAAGCAGATAAGGATCTGTTGAAAGAGCACAAGAAGAAGGACCAGAAGGCCCTCTTCTACATCATGCAAGCGGTTGAGGAGACCATCTTCCCATGGATTGCATCAGCCACCAAGGCCAAGCAGGCCTGGGAAACCCTGGCGAGTTCGTATCAGGGCACCGACAAAGTGAAGTTGGTGAAACTACAGATGCTCAGGAGAGAGTTCGAGAATCTGCAGATGAGCGAGTCCGAGTCGATGAGCGACTTCTTCACCCGGACGATGGACATTATCAACCAGATGCGGTTGAACGGAGAAAATGTCCAGAGCCAGAGAATCGTGGAGAAGATTCTCAGAAGTCTGCCTACGAAGTTCGACTCGGTTGTGATAGCAATCGAAGAGTCGAGGGATTTGACAACCCTCTCGACAGACGAACTCATGGGTTCCCTGCAGACCCATGAACAGAGGCTGAGCCGCTCAACTCAGTCTTCTTTGGAGCAAGCCTTCAAAGCGCAAGTCTCAGTCCGAGACAGCGGCAGACAAGACTCCCAGCACAGCGCTTCTAGTTCTCAAGGAGGAAGAGGCAGAAGCAGACGTGGGAGAAGGAACAAGCAAGGAGGGAACTCAAACCCTCAGGACGCTGAGCCAAGTTGCAACTTTCATCAGCAAGGAGGAAGAGGCACTGGCAGAAATCAGCAAGGTGGCTCTCAGCAGAAGAAGGACATGTCAAAGGTCCAATGCTACTACTGCAGCAAGTTCGGCCATTATGCCACACAGTGCAGAAAGAAGATGGCGAACGAGAATCAGCAGCAAGCCCATTATTCGGAGGAACCCAAAAATGCGATAGGAGGAAATGTGCTGCTGACTTGCAGTATTGAAGAGGAGAGCAAGAAAAACATCTGGTATCTTGACAGTGGTTGCAGCAACCACATGACTGGGAACAGGGAGATGTTCTCACAACTGGATGAAACAGTCCAGTCCGAAGTCAAGATGGGGAACAACATCAAAGTTCCTGTGATGGGGAAAGGAAAGATCCTCATCCGCACCCGACACGGTGATAGAAAAACAATTCAAGATGTTTTTTATGTGCCCGGGTTGAAGCACAATCTGCTAAGTGTTGGACAACTTGTGTAGAAGGGGCACACTGTACTGTTCAAAGATGGTGTCTGCTCCATCAGAGACAAAGTCCATGGACAAATCGCAACTGTGTCCATGACGAAAAACAAAATGTTTCCACTGCAGATTCGTAATGAATCTTTGATGTCTCTGAGTGCTTTTGAGAAAGATGCTACCCGGTCGTGGCATCTCGTATTCGGTCACCTGAGTTTCAGTGGCCCGAATCTGCTGCACAAGAAGCAGATGGTGAAGGGTTTACCCCTTATAGAGCAACCGAACCAAGTTTGTGAAGGTTGCCTGGTCGGCAAGCAGCACAGGGATGCATTCCCTGTAGGGCAGTCTTGGAGAGCATCACGGCCTTTGGAGCTGGTGCACTCAGACATCTGTGGTCCCATGCAGACCACCTCATATGCCGGCAATAAGTATTTCCTGACCTTCATTGATGACTTCAGCCGAAAGACTTGGATTTATCCAATCAAGTTGAAGTCAGAGGCATTTGCAAGGTTTAGGGAGTTCAAGGCTCTGGTTGAGAAACAGAGCGGTCATTATGTGAAGACTCTCAGAATTGATGGAGGTGGAGAGTACATCTCCAACGAATTCCACAACTTCTGCAAGCAACATGGAATTCGGAGGCGCTTCATCGCGTATACACGCCACAACAGAATGGCGTAGCTGAGAGGAAGAACAGAACAATCATGGAGATGGCACGGAGCATGTCGAAGGCAAAAAGTTTGCCACATGAGTTCTGGGCGTAAGTCGTAAGTTGTGCAGTTTATCTGCTGAACCGATGTCCCACCAAGAGTGTGAGGGACAAAATTCCAGAGGAAGCCTGGAGCAAGTTGAAGCCAAGTGTGGCTCATTTGCGAGTTTTTGGGTGCATAGCATATGCACATGTTCCAGATGAGAAAAGGCAGAAGCTGGATGACAAAGCTGAAAGATGCATCTTCACAGGGTACAACGAACCATCAAAGGCATACAGGCTGTACAATCCTGTGACAAAGAAACTTGTCATCAGCCGAGACGTGAAGTTCCTGGAGGATGAAGTCTGGAACGGGAAGTCAAAGACTGGTCAGTCTGAACCAGTAATTGTTGAATCTGTAGACTTGGAGGAAGACAGAGTCCAACCACCTGTGCCTTCAAGCATCAACAATGGTGCCAGCAGTAGCACACCCTCAACATCCCGCTCACCTCCACTTGCAAGCAGAATTCAAAACCTGAGGACTCCTGCAAAGACTCGGAGCTTGCAAGACATCTATGAGGTAACCCGTAATCAATTAGATGAAGATTATTCTGATTTTGCTCTCTTTACTGAATGTGATCCAGTGGAGTTTGAAGAGGCAAGTCAGAATCGCAAATGGGTGAATGCGATGGATGAGGAGATAGCAACCATTGAGAAGAATGAGACATGGCAACTAACAGATCTTCCAACACGAAAGAAGACCATTGGGGTCAAGTGGGTATATAAAACAAAGTTTAATGCCCAAGGAGAAGTTGACAGGCATAAGGCCAGATTAGTGGCGAAAGGCTACAAGCAGAAGTCAGGAGTTGACTATCATGAGGTGTATGCACCCGTAGCCCGACTTGACACAGTCGAATGATTCCGGCACTCGCAGCCTCGTAAAGGATGGAGCGTGTACCGTATGGATGTCAAGTCCGCCTTCCTCAACGGAGTGTTGGAAGAAGAGGTCTACATAGACCAGCCGCCCGGTTATGAAATACAAGGGCAAGAAGGCAAAGTCCTGAAACTGAAGAAGGCCTTGTATGGGTTGAAGCAAGCACCCAGGGCATGGTACAACCGTATTGACGGCTATTTTTAGGAGAATGGGTTTCAGAAATGCCCATATGAGCACTCCCTGTACATGAAGACAAATGCAAGCAGGTGAGCTCATCATCGTCCGCCCGTACGTAGACGATCCCGATATTTACCGGCAATAGCAAGCACTTATTTGCGCAGCTTTAGAACAGCCATGAAGTCCGAGTTTGAAATGACTAACATGAGGCTGATGAAATATTTTCTCGGCATTGAAGTTGACCAATCGACAGATGGCATCTTCATTTCTCGTGGCAAGTATGCGAAGGATGTCCCGAAGCGCTTCAAGATGGAGGACAACAAACTCGCCATCACACCCGTAGCCACAGTGTTTGAAGCCGAGCAAGTTGGATACAGGGAGGTTCGTAGATCCAACCTTGTTCAAGAGGCTAGTTGGCGATCCGATGTACTTGACTGCAACTCGGCCAGATCTGATGTTCGGAGTCAGCTCGATCAGCCGTTTCATGGAGACTCCGAAGGACACGCACTGGCAAGCAGGCAAGAGGATCTTGCGCTATGTCAGCGGGACGCGAAACCATGGCCTATTTTACGCCAGACGAGACCAGTTGGAGCTAGTGGGCTTCACAGACAGTGATTGGGCTGGCAGTACTGACGATCGAAAGAGCACCTCCGGGTATGCTTTCCATCTCGGATCGAGGAAGTCTCATGGGCGTCCAAGAAGCAACCCATCGTTGCGTTGTCCACAGCCGAAGCAGAATATGTCGCCGCCACGACATCCGCATGCCAGGCAGTATGGCTGCGAAGAGTTCTGAGTGAACTGTACAATCCTCCAGAAGGCGCGACAACAATTTTCTGTGATAACAATTCGGCCATTGCACTGTCAAAGGATCCCGTGTTCCATGGCCGGACGAAGCACATTGATATTCGTTATCACTTCATCGTAGAGTTGGTGAAGTCCGGAGAAATTCATCTGCAGTTTTGCAGATCCAAGGAGCAGTTGGCAGATATTTTCACGAAGCCTTTGAAGGAGGAAGACTTCAGCAGATTACGAGAGCAGCTTGGAGTCAAAGTGCTTGTGAAATCAGGTTTAAAGGAGGGTGTTAGAAAAATAAACCCGTATTTCACGCCTGTGCCCAACTGTGTTGCGAACCTTGGGCGAAACCGGATCGCGCTCCGGACATGGGCAAAGTCGGACTGCACTGCCGCAGTCCGGGATCCCGGCAAAAGTGTGACATGACGTCGCACTTATCTTCTGACAGATTTGACACCTGGCAGATCCGATCTCCGCAGGAGTTAATGCCCAGTCGGCGTTTGTCAGAAACCCTAGATGAGGGTCGGTCCGAGGATAACCCTTATCCGGAGCTGTCAGAGGATAAACCCTTATCCTCCTCTCCCCGCGGCTATAAAAGGACGGTTCGGGTCTACAGACAAATTAGTGTGCGTAGAAGAAGGAAGCAGAGCGGGTGTGAGAGAAGTTCGTGAAAGTGAGCAGAGAAAGAAGGGCGAGTGATTCAGTGAGCAGTGTGGCTCAGCTGATAAATGTCCGAGCAGCAGACTCGACATTTCCCTTGTTCAGTTTATCCTGCAGCGTAGCCTGCAGATGTTGTTACTTCCTCGGTTGAGGAATTCTGTAACCCTAGTTGTTCATATGAATAAAGTTTGCTTTTGTCTGTGGCATCTTTAGGGTTTGCAGTTGTTTAGGTGTTAACCTTGTTGTTCTCTGTTCCGGCGTTTCTCTCCTCTCTTTCGGGTCTTGCCAAGCCAGGCAAACCCAGCAGCAGCCGCGAAAGACGAAGAAGTTGAAGGCCAGAGTTGGCCAAGTCTGAAGCTTGCAAATCGTTGCCGTGCGAAGTTGGTCGCCGAGCGAAGTTCGTCACTTCGCTGCGACAGCCGCGCTTCGGCAGCTGAAGGTGCGAAGTCCGCACCTCGCTGCGACAGCCAGGGCTTCGGCAGCTTGAAGCTGCGAAGTTCGCACTCCGCGCGAAGTGCGCACTTCGGCAGCTTGCCCAGCGAAGTTCGCACTTCGGCCGAAGTGCGCACTTCGGCTGCTTTGCCCAGCGCAGTCCGCACTTCGCGAGAGTGCCGGACTTCGGCTGCTTGCCCGTGCGAAGTTCGCACTTCGGCCGAAGTGCGCACTTCGGCTGCCTTGCACAGCGCAGTCCGCACTTCGCGCGAGTGCCGGACTTCGGCCGCTTGGCCCGCGCTGTCCGCTCTTCGCTCCGAAGCCGGCAGCTGGCCAAGAGCTCTGTGCAGTCCGTGACAGAGCTGGCCGTGCGTTCTGTGTGGTCGAGTCGTGGAGATTTCGGCGGTGGAAAAGAAAAAATTGAATCTGCTCCTTCAGCACCCCCACACCCAATATGCGCTGTTAGATGCGCTATTATTACAGAGACAAACACTCTACAGGCCCAAATCTTAAAGTTTATTTTTTGTTGCATATCAGTTTCGAGAATATGTCACTACCTGCCCTTCAAAAGAAACACAACATCGTCCATATCTACTATATATTATGTGAATGCATGTTAAACAAGGATTATGTTTGAACATCAATGAAGGATGCTTGCATGAACGATTTTCTAGAACATTGGTGCCGGATTTATATTGTGGAAGCGTCGAGTATTTAAAAAAAAAATTATTGAGGATTAGAGATTTTTGCCTGACAATAGCTTGGACAAGTCCAGCCAAATTTATCTGTTTAACGAGGAGATCAAGATTTTTTGCTGTGATATGGGAATGTTTTTTCAAATAAAACTTTAGCAACCGCAAGCCTCCACACAAGCCGTAAACGTCCCAAAATTGGAGAGAAAATTTTTTACATTTTGTTGCATGCCCAGAATGATTTTTGCTACCAGAGATTGCATCCAGTCACGGTTGAGGAGGCATTTTCTCAGCTCCATTAAAATTGAGACCACCAACCCAAATTTTGCCACTCCAAATTATTGTTGCCACCCCAAGTTCGGTCAGTTTACATGTGATTATCATAGTCGTGTTATATGTGATTATTGCGCCACGATGCCACCACACCAATATTCACGTTGCCAAAATATTTTTTCATCTGAGTCACGACGGAGCTAAGTAGGGTTTGTATGTCGCATGTGATAAATTGTTGCATTGCTTGGTGAAATGCTTACGACTATTGTTTCCATAGCATTGTAGTTGAAGGAGTTGTAGATGCATGAAGATCATGTTAATGGGACCTCGAGATATTGTGGAGGAGTTCAACAAAGAAGCAGTCATGGGAGACACTGAGCTTTATGGAGTGTTGATATGGAGAAATAATTACTCGTATTTTATCAAATTTGATTTGGCCATCTCCAATCGTATATTGTGTAGTGTTAATTTAATATTGTAATGTTTCAGTTTTCCTGTCAAGGGTAAAGTTTTTTTAGAACCTGTTTTGCTTCATTTATTGTCTGGCTAAGGGCCATTATGGGACATTATGAGACCGTAGGGAGATCGTGGATAGAGTCAAGTAATGGTTTGTGATGTTCATCATGTGAGAAAACCATTTCGACAACAAGGCTACAAGATTTTGAGTTTTGTTGCTTCTATATATGGAGCCCAATCACCCGCAAATGGACACTTCGTCAGTGTTATACACAGTAGGTATACTATGAAAGTTTTCTATTAATTGTGTTGTAGTGGCAAACAAAGATGCTGATTTTAGCTCCAAGATTTTCTCATGATAGAGTCTGCATATATTGATATTTGATGAGAATCCACATTGAATTGATTATACCATGCAAAGTGATCGCCAATATACAATTTTAGGTATTTTTTGTGGATAAATATTGCTAGTTTGGACCGTGGCATTTGATGTAAATTCCTAAATTTCTTATTTGCTCGCTATTTGATAGGTGGTAGCGTGTGTCATCAAGAGTGCTCATGAGTTATTGCCTCTATTCTTGATCAAATAAGGAGATTATTATTGTTGTTTACTATTGTGAAGACTTGTCGTGGGTCATGAGATTGTGACAACGATGTTGGAGGTTTACGATGATGTTAGAGGTTTTTCGACGTAGGAAAGGAGAATCTATTCAAGTTTAGTTTTTTGGATATGCACCCCATGAGTCCATTCTATCTTTAGGTGAGCCCTTGATTAGAGGTAGCAGAGTCTCTTCAGCCATTTTGCAGTTCCAATTCATGATATATTTTTTATCAATCTTCAAATCTTCGTTTACAACAAGGTGCTATGAAGTTTTTTTCAATATGCTAGACATAAATATTCACCGGATGTTTGTTTTTTTCTCTACGCACTATGAAAATGTGGTTGCATTTTCACTTTATCAGTGTTTAAGTATCTACACCAAAGTTTCGTGTTTTTAATTTTGAAGCGCATGGAGAATATTAATTTGTAGCGATGGCTGGTGGCTCTCTGAAGACCTGTTCATTCCAACAGCCAGATGATCTGTCATTCACAGGTAATATTTTATGAGATCCAGGGAAACTGTTAGTAGTATTTTAGTGTGAAAGGATGTCACAGCATAAATCACCCACAAATGGACACTTCGTCAGTGTTATACACAGTAGGTATACTATGAAAGTTTTCTATTAATTATGTTGTAGTGGCAAACAAAGATGCTGATTTTAGCTCCAAGATTTGCTCATGATAGAGTGTGCATATGATTGATATTTTATGAGAATCCACATTGATTTGATTATACCATGCAAAGTGACCGCCAATATACAATTTTAGGTATTTTTTGTTGATAAATGTTGCTAGTTTGGACCGTGGCATTTGATGTAAATTCCTAAAGTTCTTATCTGCTCGTTATTTGTTAGGTGGTAGCATGTGTCATCAAGAGTGCTCATGAGTTATTGCCTCTATTTTTTATCAAAGAAGGAGATTATTATTGTTGTTTAATATTGTGAAGACTTGTCGTGGGTCATGAAATTGTGACAACGATGTTGGAGGTTTATGATGATGTTAGAGGTTTTTCGACGTAGGAAAGGAGAATCTATTCAAGTTTAATTTTTTGGATATGCACCCCATGAGTCCATTCTATATTTAGGTGAGCCCTTTATTAGAGGCAGCAGAGTCTCTTCAGCCATTTTGCAGTTCCAATTCATGATATATTTTTTATCAATCTTCAAATCTTCGTTTACAACAAGGCGCTATGAAGTTTTTTTCAATATGCTAGACATAAATATTCATCAGATGTTTGTTTTTTTCTCTACGCACTATGAAAATGTGGTTGCATTTTCACTTTATCAGCGTTTAAGTATCTACACCAAAGCTCCGTGTTTCTAATTTTGAAGCGCATAGAGAATATTAATTTGCAGCGATGGCTAGTGACACTCTAAAGACCTGTTCATTCCAATGGCCATATGATCTGTCATTTGTAGGCAATATTTTATGAGATCCAGGAAAACTGTTAGCATTATTTTAGTGTGAAAGGATGTCACAGCACAAAACCAGATGGTGACCAGTACCTGTTATGGAATGCAGGATAATTTTTCCTCAATTTGTTTATCTTGTGATTGTGGCAGTTTCTTTAATTCCTGCAGTGGATGACAGCCGATGAAAGTGGGAAGGTGTGATCTAATACGGAGCATAGATCTCTTTTATAGGGCATTCATTTATGTCATTTGGAGCATTAAAATAAAATACCATATGCAATGTGGAAGCTACATCGTGAATATGGTGTTCCTACAGGAGGCGAAGAAGAGGAGGATCTCATGATAAAACATACTTTGTGTTCTAAGTGACTCTCAATGTCATGTGTCTTATGCTACAGTTGATTAAAAATGGTACCGAGATCTGGCGCATGGGGTTTAGCTCAACGAGTTTCTACGTGATGGCTGAAATAATGTTTGAAATGATGTTTGAGATGAGCGTTGTACGACAAGACGTGCACCAGGCCCGATGCCAAAAATGCTATAGGGATGCACTATTTTTTTTTGTAATTTTGTAGGAGAGATGATTGAGCTCCAGTGACAACATTACTGTTTGGGTTTATGTGAAGTGAAGAGTCACTCGGCCTCGAGATCGAAACTGAGGAAAGGTAAGCCTGCACCGTCGTTACCCACTGCTACCGATGGACCTGCATGCTAAAGTTTTATCGTATTATTGTGTTCCTGCTCCTATTGCATGGCCGACCCTGTAGGCTAGAGGGAGTGATACTGGCCACGAGGGCAAGATTCAAGCAAGCGGATGGTAGGCCATTCCATAGTGATTCAGCTGCGGCGTTGGAGTTTGTGTGATGGATCCGATCATACTTCTGTCTACATGACTATGATGACAATAAAGGAGAAGCCATTGGGGAGGTCAAGTATTTTTATTTTCATGGGTAAAGGTATTTTTTTATTAAGGAAGGACCACTATAATTTATGCGAAGCAAGGAAGCCTGGTTCATATGAACTATTTTAAAATATTGTTTTTTTTTTTTTTGTAAAGGGGAGGGCTTCACATGGCCCATTGATTGTGAACATATTTTTTTCATATTTTTCTTATTTCTTCTTCCGTTGTAGAAGTGAAAGGTATTATGGCAATGTAATGGTGGGCAATTAATATATTTTCCACATAAGTTACGGAAGTGGAAGTGATGAATATTTTACTGCCTAGAGCGGTATGGAGTTTTTAATCCAAACTGAAGGTCTTATTGAGATCCAAACATAGGGGTATTTATAGTCTTCGGAAAGGTTTTTCCAAGACGGACACATTGATGGTGTTCATTTATAATTTTTAGGCCATTTCATTTGATTTTTTTAGCCTCAAAGTTATTGTACCTTGGAGTGCACTCTCGGTGGAACCCGACACTCCCAAAGAATTTATAAGTGATCCTAGTATCTAGTTACCTTCTCTAGAGAACCTAGTGGATGCAACGACTGGTTACCCATGCATTCCGATAGGATGAGATGGTCACAATAAGGACACATACTCTAGGGACTACAAACATAGACACCCTAGACTCTATCTAAGGACTTTTTCGGATCAACTTTTGAAGACTACAGATGAAGACACTTTAGAAGATTCTATTCTCTTCTTTCTTCTTCTCCTCCATATTTGGATTCTATGGCTCATTTTATTGTATTTTATGGCTCGTATTTCTTTTGTATTAAGGTGCATTTTTTGCAGAGACCGACACCTTCTAGATTGAGTTCACCATGAGGGGGTATGATATTCATGGTGGATCTAGTCAGTGACCTACGAGAGGCAACATACCTGGAGGATAACCTACAAAGGCAACAGACCCAAAAGTGGCTGACCCTAAGGTACACAAGATGAACCTGAGGCACTTAGACATCTGACCCAGTGGCAACAGATCTAGGGAAGTGGTTGACCCTATGGCAACAGATCGATATGTATACATCATTGATCTAGCATTATTCATAGTTGAGAGCCAAGCACAAAAAGCACAAGAAGTCAACATTAAGGGGGAATGTTACCTAATGTTGAATTGTTTTTTTATTTAGTTAGGATAGTGCACTTTAAGGGGGAATGTTAGAATTAAAGTGCACTATGCCTATTTAGTTTGACACTTGTCAGTTTCATTGACATTTATCATGTTTCTCATATAGGCTTATGCCTATATATTGTAACCTATTATTGTATCAATACATATCATCTATTCATAGTCCCAAAGAAAACTTATGTTACAATGTTGTTATGATGGAAAATTTGCTATGTTCTAAATCAAGACATTTTAGATGCGGTAATAGATACAATCGAAATAGTTGAACAACACTTTTATCCTTTTTTGGGAGTAGTATATTTTTTTTTCTAATTTATCATCATCCATATACTACTTTAGTAGGTGGTTATTCCATTTTCCTCCTATAATAATAGGATAGCTAACACTCTTTGGTATTTAACTAGAATTAGTGTCTTACATGGAGTCAACAGTTAGCTCTAGTCAACACAACAAATGTGTCCTCTATTGGGAGCAAGGTGGTATCAAGACTTATTTCTATGGGTTCAAGGCATATTTCATTGAATGGGATCAACAAACATTCCTTTAGCGGGATCAAGGCACCTATTATCAACAAGATCAAGGCGCCTTCCCTCAATGGGATCAAGTCACCTTCCCTTGATGGGATCAAGGCACCTCCCGTAAATGGGATCAGGGCACCTTCCCTCAATGGGATCAAGGTGCCTTACCTTGATGGGATCAAGGTACCTTCCATAAATAGGATTAAGGTGCATTCCCTCAATGGGATCAAGGTGCCTCCTATCAATGGGATCAATGTACATTTTGCCTTAATATACCTTAGCTTCTTAAGACATAAATGTGCCAGGTCCGAGTAGGACCTCGACGAGATCATGTAGAAGATGACAAAAATAACCAAATCTACACACAAAACACACTTATCACACAAGTTAGGTGATATGCATAATTTTCATTAAATATATATAAATTCTCATAAAAAGATACAACTCTTATAATATTACCACACAAAAATTTTAGAAACTTATACCAAAATATGAGCATTTCTTATTCTCATCAATGATGCCATATAAAATGGATCTACCATGGACATAGCTTTCTTGACACGTATCAGTGAGGTTGGGTAGAACTTTCTTCATCCTATTGGCAATGGCTTTAGTGAGGATTTTATAAACCATATTGCAAAGGCTTATAGGCATGTAGTCAATCATTGATTTGGAGATAGGGGCTTTAGGAATAAAGGCATTGAAGGTGGAATTGTAGCTATGTGGGATGCACTTGGAGGATTTAAATTCCCTTACTGTGGAGTAGATATCTTGACCAAAAATATCCCATAAATTTTAAAATAATCAAGGAGGAAAGCCATCTGAACCAGGAGCTTCGTTAGGATTCATATAAAAAATAGAATGTCTAACTTCTTCATTAGTAAAGAGGGTTACTAAATTGATGTTGACCTCCTTCGTAATGGAATGGGGGATATGGTAGAGCATAGAGTCTCTTACAAAATTATAATAAGGATTACATTCTTTGAGGAGGGAACTAAAGTACATGACAACGTCGACTCTTATTTCCATGATATTAGATGTCGAGGAACCATTGCTCTTCACAAGTTCCTTAATTTTGCTGTTGCTCCTATTTATCAAAGTCGACACATGAAATAATTTAGTGTTTGAATCCCCCTATTTGAGCCATAAGGCTCTAGACTTTTATCTCCAAAATGTTTCTTCATAGGCTAGGATATTGTGGTATTCATAAAGGATGATTTTTTCTTCTATCCTGATGTGCTCATCACTCTATCCATTCTGAATATTGTTCTCTATGATTGAAATTCTTTATTTTATTGACTGCTTATTTGCAAATAGATTACCAAACACTTATTTATTCCAAAATTTGAGATTTTCTTTGAGGTGTCTGAGTTTTTGTGCTAGTTTGAAATAAGGACGTCCTTGTCCTACCTATTGCCACCATTGGGAAATTTTATTTATGAGATTAGGATGGTGGATCCACATTGCTTCAAATATGAATGGTCTTTTGAAAGGATTATCTTTCTCAGTTTCCATAAAGAGAGGGTTGTGATCATATCCAATATTTGGCAAAGAATGGAGGCTAGAATCTCCAAATGTTTGAATAGCTTCTTGTGAGAGAAAAACCTATTCAGTTTCATATAAGTTGATTACCCAATATTCTATTACTCCAATTAAATTTAGCATTCTTGAGTTTTACATCCATAAGATTATTTGAATTGACAAATTCATTAAATTTTTCCATGATTTTAAGTGGGGAACCTATTCTTTTTTTTCTAGGGGTAGAGAGGGGTATTGAAATACCTTTCAATAATCCAAGGAATGTTTTGAAAAGAATATTTTAGTCTATTTAAAATGTCCCATAGTTGAGCCCTTCCTAGTAATGTGTTTGGAGCATAAATATTGGATAGGACCCAAGAATACTTATTATCTCTATCATGAAATAGCTTACTTAATATTCTATAACTAGACTAAATCAATATACCTTCAAGTTTTTGTAGGTCCCATAAGCACATCAGGACTCCTAAGGAGCCACTCACACGACTAAAAATTGCTTCTCCTTTCTTCCATATTTTGTTTGATGTGTTGGTGGATATGCATCAATTTTAGTTTTTTGCATTATGAATACAGAGGGCTTTAACTCACTTCTTAATGAATAAACCACTCTCTGCTTGGCTGGCCCATTAAGGCCTCTCACATTCCATGAGAGAAACTTAATTTGGAAGGTTTCATGGTATTTCTACACCCTTTTCCATGAGGTTTGGGAAATTTGGTACTTTTTATATCTTCTCTGGATTGGTTAATAATTTAAGGAAATAGAGTGTTTTGAATTCCATTTTCTATATCTTCCTGCATTCATATTTTCCATTGTTCATTAGCTAAAATTATTCCTATCTTTTTGTCACTTCCACAATCAATGGGTGACTTTGTGGAACTTCTTGTTTTCTTAGGACTAAATTTTTATGGAATAATTTATTCAATGACAGTGCTAGAACATATAGCATTGATATAGTTCTTAGTAGGGCTAGAAATTCTTGAAGATAGTTTTTCTTTGGTGGGATTGCTCCTCTCAGTACTGTCTTTCTTAGGATTATTAGATGGACATTCTAAAGGACTGTGATATGGGCCCAATATTGAGGGGGAATCTACCTTGTGGGTATCAACATGCAAGTCTTCATATGAATTATGTGGGCCTGATATTGAGAGGATATATACCTTATGGTTATCAACATGCACGCATTTAGAGGGATGAGATGGGTTTGATTTAGAAGGGGATTCCAGCTTACTAGGGATTTACCAAGAAGGAGGATTATAATTGGGGTTTGGACATATTTCCCTATCTTTCTCTTACATGATGTTTGTTTCACCAAGGATACCAAATCTATTTAAGAAGGAAAAAATGGAGCTTACCTTATTTTTTTCTAGATCTGGATGCGAGTTCACAATTTATTTCTCTTTATTTAGAATGGTAGATGTTATTTTATGGTGAAGTCCTTTCCCTAATTGGATGTAGTGTTGTCCCTATCTGGGTTTTCTAGAGGATCCCCTATTCACTTGGTTTTTGTTTCGCTAGTTTCGATACAAGGAGACCCCTTGACTAGGAGGATTATTGGCATCTTGTGCCAGGTCCTTCACCCTGTTAGTTTGTATCTTGAGGGTGACACACTAGTTCCTGAGGTGTCCTTGGATGTGGTATTCTACATAAAAAGTAGGTTTATTCTCATATTCCAGTGGCTACCTCCGATAGTAAGAATTATACTTGAGGTTAACGTATGTGGGAAGTTCAAAATTGAGATTTGCATTTATGTAAATCTGAGCATGAACCATACATTTACAAGAAAAAGTGGCTAGGTCAATCACAAACAGTTTACCTATGGTTATAGCAATCACATGGAGGATATCCTCATGCCAAAGGTGAAAAGGGAGGTCAGGAATATGAACCTAGATAGGAGCAAAATTTTTTAAAAAATAATTTGAAAAAACTTGTATTAAAACAAAGATCATTTACAAGTTGGGATGAGACTTCTCCTAGCCTTAGCCAAAGAGAGAACATGTTTACAATAGTAAAATAATATTTGCATTGGAACCCAAATCTCTTAAACCATATTTCTACAATGTTTGTTCACCTATTTACAACTATATAAGAAGATCTAATTTGGAGCACAAATATCCTAAAAAATATTTTTGGAATGGTTGTCCAAATTAGCTAAACACTAGATTTGCTCACTAACCTTCCTAATAATCTCATCCTCAATAGCCATGTTACTATGCCACTGAACCCCTACCTCCTTCTAAGTTCCCATCTTAGCCAAGAAGTTTGCCACTTTATTTAGATCCCTACTCACATAAACTAGAATCACATCATCGAATTCCCTCCACAATTACTTAATTTGAGTGACAATAATCCTCAACCTCCATGTCTTCAAAGCAAAGTTCCTCATGCAATCTAGAGCTCCAACCATTATTTGAGAATTTTATTCTAGGATTATCCTCTTGTAACCTTGTTTTACTACCCAAATAGAAGTAAATTTGATAGCTAAGGCTTCTGCTTCATTGTTTGTGGCTCTTCCCAAGCCTTGCAATTACCAATAGAGCACTGTTCCAATATGATTTTGGTAAACCACTCCAGTTCTAACTCTACCCGAATTGCCTTTTAGAGCTCCATCAATGTTAATTTTAATCCAACCTTCTGGGGGTGGTTTCCAACTAGCTCTATATTGAACCTCTTGCACTTCAACTTCCTTCTCAATTGCCCCTATAACAATCAAATTTTCCTCTTTAGCATACACTACCATAGTTCCTGTGAATTTGCTCTAAATGACCTGCCAAACTCCATATAAAGAAGAAAAGGTTTCCATAAAAATCCTACCATTTCTCTCCAACTACACTTGCCACCAAATTAATTTTAATATAAGCTCCCAAACAATACAAAGATATTTAGATTTAAATCTACCCCTCTTCCATATTTCCCAAATATTAATCTGATTCAAATCACCTTTAAATCAAATTTTATAATATAAAAACCATCTCTCCCAGATCTGGCATTTGAATGGGCACTCAAAAATCAAGTGTTCAACTATTTACTCACTCTTTTTGCATAAAACACATTGATATGGACCAATTATTCCCATACATCTGAGATTATTAAAAGTAAGAATTCCATTATGCATGAACTGCCAGGAAAAAAGTTTACTTTTGGGCAATCCTTGGACTGCCAAAAATTTCTCCAATCCTCAACCTAATATGCATGAGGAGGAGGCTCTAGAAGGATATTATCATATCCATCCTTAACTATGTAGGAACCAAGGCTCCCATATACCCAAGCTAATTTATCCTCCTCATCTCTACCTGCGAGAAATATTTCTACCAAAATTTTAGTCATGATGGGTGTCAAATCTGAAGGTATTGAAATTGGCCACTCATCCAACTTCTTAAAATTCTTAAACTTATAATCTCATAGCTAACTAGTGTTGAAATAAATTTCAATTTGGAGCCAACCCCTAGTTTCCATGGCTATTTTTATTGGATACAGTTCAAGAAATTCAATAATGATAGGTGGGTATTGATCCCATGAATCTATACAAAATCGTGCATTCTTCCCTCTCCCCACTTTCCAGAATAATCCATCTTTTACTACCTAAGATCCTAACTTAAGAGCCTGCCACACTAAGGATACATTACCATCCAAAGGGAAATGACCCATCTCATTTGGATTTACCTATCCCAAATATTTACTAGTTAATATTCTACTGAATAAAGAAGTTGGTTGGGAAATCCACCTCCAGTAAAGCTTTCTAGCCAAAGATTTATTATTTAACTTTGATATTCTTAGTCCCAAACCTCATTTTACCTTGGATTGTCTTAATTTATCCCAATCTACTAAGGCCCATTTCCCCTCTCCTTTTACTCCTACCCATAAAAATTTTCTAGCCGTCTTGTCCAACTCTTTCCATATGGTATGTGGGGAAGCAAGGATAGAAAATTTATAAATTGGCATGGCCTGAATGACTGAATGTAAAAAATTTAATCTACCCCCATATCGTAACCATTTTTTATACCAATTATTAATTATTTCCTTGATATGGTCCAAAATATTCCTTCAGATATCTATTTTTAGTTTTTTAAAATGCAAAGGGACCCCCAAGTATACCAATGGGAGAGAAGTCCTTGTGAATCCCAATATCTCTAAAAAATTTTCGTAAAGCCTTCGATAAATATTGAAAAAGACCACTTTGGATTTTTTATCATTGATGACTTAGTTTGTAGCCCTAAGGTAGACATTAAGTGTATCTCTAATCATTCTTTCTTCCCTGAAGCTGACCACTCCCACCAATCTCATGTCATACACAAACTATAGGTGAATAAAAACTTCCTCACCCACCTTGATACCTATTACAAAACCTTGTTATCTTCTCCTCAAGATGAGTCTACCCAAGCATTTATCCAATATGAAAAAAATATAGGGAGAATAAGGATCTCCTTGATGAAGGCCTCAAGTATCTCCAAATGGTTTTGAGGGAAGACCCTTTATTAACACTGAGTATGTCAAAGTAGAAATATAGCTCATGACCCATTCTATCCAATACTGAGAGAAACCAAAGTCTTCCATCATATTTTATAAGAATATCCACTCCACCCTATCATAAACCTTTGATATATCCAATTTTATGAACATTCCTCTATTACCAGATGTTTACATTGAATGGATTGCTTCCTGAGCTAGAACCACACCATCCAAGATCTACCTACCCTCTATAAAACCCCATTGCTCCATGGAGATAATGCTATGTAGAAGAGCTTTTATCCACTCAACAATTACATTTGTGATTATTTTATATATGACATTTCATAAAGCAATAGGTCTATAATCTGAAATATGCATCCCCTCCTCCTCTTTTGGAATTAAGGTAATAAAAGTATGATTTAATGCTTTAAGCATTCTTTTACTACCTTTGGAATACTCTATAACAGCCATTACATCCTCCTCCAATTTTTCCTAGAAGGCCTAAAAAAACTCAGTTGGAAAGCCATCTAGACTTGGTGTTTTTTCGATGCTCATTCCAAAGACTACATTCTTCAGTTCCTCTCTATCAATGGGTTTAAGTAGGGTATGATTTTATTCTTTAAATATAATAGAGGGTATGCTAACAAGTACTTATTTTTTAGCCTCTTCATCTTGCACCATACTTTCCTTAAATATTTTAGCAAAATAGTCAATTGAATGGAAATGCATATCTGGAATTACATCAAAGGAGTTTCCATTCACATCTTGAAGAGCTTCCATGTTGTTCATATATCTCCTAGCATAGGTAGCCCGATGGAAAAAATTGGTATTTTTATCACCTTCTAATAACCAAGTGGTTATTGCTCTCTATTTCCAGTAGGTCTCCTCTTGGTTGTCAATGTCCTCAACCAATTTACGCAATGCATCATCCTCTTCTTTGAGATTCTCTATAATTTTTCCTTCCCTAAAGTGTTTTTGAATCTCATCCCATCTAGCCACCAATGGAGATCTTTGGACTTGGAAGTCTATCTTGTTAGCTCACATCCATTGTTTTAGTTGATATTTGACATAATGAAGCTATTTTTGGAATCTAAATATTGTTATCTCATATTTTGGGTGACTTTCTTCCCATCAATGTGGAATTTAATTTAAAAGTTTCTCTTTTTGTAACCAAAAGTTTTCAAATTTAAATGGTTTGTGATGCTGCACTGTCTTGATACGCCCTTCTAAAAAAATTAGAAAGTGATCTAAAATTGAACCCTCCAAAATCTAAAATTTTATATTCCATTTTACAAACTTCTCCTCTAAAACCAAACAATGGTCTAACTTCACCTTCCTGCTATGTGTCTCCCTCCTATTATTAGTCCAAGTATAGTTTGTTCTAGGGTATTTAATATCCACCATGTATATTTCCTGGACTTGGACAATCATAAGTCGATCCCCTAGGTCCAAAATTAGGGTTCTCCCTTCTTGATATCTAGAAGATAATTTAGCATTAAAATCCCTAGTAATAATCTAGTATAACTCTTCCCTTGAGACTCTTATGTTATTCATAACTTTCCATTGATGCATATGACCATCTAGGTTTTTAGCCCATAAAAATTTGAGATTAAAATATGTCCAGTTGTGAAATTATGCCTAAAATATGATGTGAGAAAATCCCTCCAAGCTATATGTTCTATTGTAGTCCATTGAAGAGATTTTCAAAAAGTAACTATTCCCCCTAAGACCCCTTGGGTAGCCACTTCCATATGACCAGCACCCCTCCAAAGTCTATTTACTATTTTACACATAATATCCAACGATATTTTTATCTCCTAGATAAGCAAAAAATTTGTTTTACATTTTTCTAAGTCTTCAAACAGTAGATTTATGGGTTATACTATTTAAACCCCTAACATTCCATGATTGTATAATCATTGGTTACCTTGAGAGTAGTAAAAATCTATGTTACATTGATGCTCTAAATTTCGAGGTTAAAATCCTCTATCCACTTGCGAATGAACATGCTTCTTCTACCAAGAAACCAAGGGCCACCTATTAGGATATGATTGGTATCTTCATGGTTGCTCAATCTGATTGTAAAAAATCCTATAGGTTTTATTTATAGTCTACCTCATTGCAAAAAATATTTAGGATAATTCTTTATTGATAAAGGTATTTCTTATTATTTTATCCATATTTCTTCTTGATAGTTTTAAGATAGGGTTTTCTTTGTATTCTACCTTATGACTAACTATATTAGGATAGATGACTCCTAATTTATGTATATAAGCTTGATTTGATAAAACCTTTATCAGTCCTTAGGTTTTGTATAAATCTTATATATTCCTAATGGATTTGCAACTTGATAATATTTGATATATGTTGATGTTACCAAGTTTTGTAGAATACCTTATGACTCCCTAGTATATTTTGGAATATAATATAGTGCTTTTGTAAAATGTAGTTCAATTTTTGGTTGATTTTGTAAATTTTTTTAAATCCCAAAATCAACTTCAATTAACCTTTATTGCTCCAATTGAACTAAGCACTTTTCTAATTTTGAAGAGGTTATAATGTTGGATTTCTTTTGTCTCTTTTTGAGGAATTTTAAGATAAGAATATTATAAATTTCCAACCTTAGAAAAAATCTTAATAACCTCTTTTAATATACCTTTAGGATTTAATTGTAGTGTATCTAATTTCAAATAAATTAATTGTTAGAAATACTAAGTTGTCAATGATGTCAAATGTGCATGGTATGTTAGTCTTACAATGACACTGAGAGGGGGGGTGGGTGAATCAGTGTAGCTCTATAAACTTAAATTTATAGCTCTTAATACCACAAAAATTAAAACTTATTACTAGATACATCAAGTATAACAAAAGAGCATCACATAACACAAGATTTAACGAGGTTCACAAATGTGGCTACTCCTCAAAAATTGACTACTTGGACTACCATCCAAATCCAAGCTTTGCAAAGCACCAACTTTACAATCAATTTACCAGCACCCACTGTAAGGAGCACCAACCCTTTATTTATCTGCACTAATAGAAAGGAGCACAACCCCTTATTTATTTGCACCAATAGAAAGGAGCACCAACCCCTTATTTATCTACACCAATAGAAAGGAGCACCAATCCTTGATGCCAAGCTACAACCTAGACTTCAATTTGAATCTATAAGTTTGATAGTAAGATACCTTTGCTTTTGCAAGACCCTGACTGGTCTTCTTCACATTTATGTTCTCTGCACTCTGCTCTCTTTGTGCAATCACTTTGCACACTCTGCTTTGTTATAGTCAAACTTCATGATCATATTCTCCCTTTTGTGCACTCTGATCTCTTTGCAAATTTTGCACTTATCATGATTCGACACGACTTGCTCTCTGCGCACAACGACTGTATTTCACATACATTCGACCATGTTTTCAATTCTCCAAAAAACCCTCCTTTTATAATAATATTTTTTATGATGAAAACCCTAATATTAGTCAGTTGTAAATCCTAATATTAGTTGGCTTTCATAACAATTATAAACCCTAATTCTAGTTTGTTGTCATCGGTCTTCGTCGACTTCAACTCAAGAAGATGTTTGGTTTATCCATCGCTTGATGATTTCATTCTGGATAGACCCTGTAACCACCATACTGACTTTTGATCACTCTTCATATTTCAGCAGTATGAAATCACTCTGTAACTGCCCTTGTAAATGCCGTAGTGATGTCATCCATTGTCATACTTCTCATTTCAGTCAGGTTCTCCTTCTTGACTTGCACATTTACGACCTATCATGAAATCGTGACATTTCTATCTTTGTAGCTTCTTTTGTTGTTGTTGCCATGAAAATACATGTCGCGATATCGCGACACTTTCACCTCTGTATGCTTTCTCTATTCTTTTGTCGTGATATCGCGACATTTTTGCCTCCACAAACTTTGTATTTTCTTTTGTTGCGATATCATGACATTTCCACCTCCATATACTTTGTCTTTGCTTTTGTCATGATATCGTGACATTTTTTCCTCCATATACTTCGTCTTTGCTTTTTTCATGATATCGTGACACTTCTACTTCCATAGACTTTGACTTTGCTTTCATCACGATATCGCGACACTTCTGCCTTCATAGTCTTCAACTTAGCTTTTGTCACGAAATCATGACACTTATGTTTTCGTACTTAGCTTATTTGCTTTTGTCACAAAATCGTGACACTTCTGCCTTTGAAGTCTTCTTCTCTGCTTTTGTCACGAAATCATGACACTTTTGCTTTTGTACTTTACTTCTTTGCTTTTGTCACAAAATCATGACACTTCTACTTTCGAAGTCTTTCTTTCTGCTTTTGTCACAAAATCATGACAATTCTACTTCCGTACGCTTCCTCTCTTTTTTTGTCGTGAAAATGCGACATGTCACGATATCGTGACACTTTTTAGACTTACTTTCTCTCTCCTATTTTAGTCACAAAAATGCGACATGTCACGAAATCATGACACTTTTCTTACTTGTTCTCTTTCTTCAAACTTGTCACAAAATCGTGACACTTTTTCCTGCTTTCTTTTTCTCTTCCAACATGTCACGAAATCATGACAGTTTTTCCACTTGCCTTTTTCTCTTCCAACATGTCACGAAATTGTGACAGTTTTTCCTGCTTTTTCTCTCTCTTCCAACATGTCACGAAATCGTGACAAATTTTTCTGATTTTTCTCTCTCCAACATGTCGCAAAATCATGACAGTTTTTCTTGCCTGCTGTATATTTCGTGATATCGTGACACTTTTCTTACTTATATTTTTTCTTTGATCTTGTGCATATGGGCCACTTCGGTCTTCTTGGAAAATCACTATACATACTCTGAATAACCTTTGAACTCCTATCTTTTGTATCTGAATAGCTTTTGAACTTCCTGTCCACTGCATCAATAGATCTATCTGACTGTGTTGACAACAATGACAATACTGTTGCCGCACCTTGCTCAACAATCTCCCCCTTTGGAATTTTTGGCAACACGTGTGCAATTTCCTCGTAACTCTTCTCCCCCTTTGACAATAATACCAAAGGGCTACTGCAGACTCCCCCTGAGTCCATGCACAAAATTCTTAGCAAAAATTTATTACACTTAGCAAAAATCATGAACATGAGCAAAAAGATAATCAAATACTTAAATGCTCCCCCTAAGAATGTGATCCCTGTAGCTAGTCAATTCTTGGGAAGTGTGACCACTCCCAATTTATTGCAAAGGTACTCAAAAAATTCCTTGGGCAATGGTTTTGTGAAGATATCTGCTACTTGCTCTATAGTTGGAACAAAATCCAACTTAACCCCACCTTCTACAACTATCTCCTTCAAAAAGTGATACCTGATAGCAATGTGTTTTGTGCGTGAATGCATAACTGGATTCTTGGAGATGTTAATGGCAGTGGTGTTATTACACTTAACTGATATTGGCTCACTGAAGCTAATACCAAGATTTTTTAGGGTTTGTTTCATCTACAATACCTGCATACAACATGTTGTCGCTACAATATATTCTTCCTCTGCTGTCGATAAAGAAACTGACTCTTGTTTCTTACTATGCCATGCAACAAATTTGTCTCCAAGATATAATGCACCTCCACTGGTACTCTTTCTATCATCGACACCTCCTGCCAAATCTGCATTTGAATACAAAATAAGGGTGAAATATTTACCTTTTGGATACCATAACCCATACTCCATAGTACCCTTGAGGTACCAAAGAATCCTCTTCACTGTTGTCACATGAGTCTCCTTGGAATTAGCCTAAAATCGTGCTACCATGCATACTGCCTACAAAATATCTGGTCTGGTAGCTATCAGGTACAGTAAGCTCCCAATAATCGATCTATACATGGTTTGATCAACAGGTGGAGATTTTTCATCTTTGCTCAACTTGCAACCTATCGTCATGGGAGTGCTAACTGGCTTAAAATCCTCCATTGTGAACTTTTTTAAAATCTCTTTCACATATTTAACTTGAGAAATAAATATGCCCTTCTTATTTTGATTAACTTGCAACCCGAGGAAATACGAAAGTTCACCAATCATTGACATTTCAAATTCTTTCTCCATCTTATTTGCTAAATATTTACACGAATCATATTTTCTACTGCCAAATATGATATCATCTACATATACAACAAGAACAATAAGATGCCCATTTTCTGTTTTGACATACAAATTACTATCCACCATACCTTTCTTAAACCCTTGTTGAGTGAGATAGTTGTCTAGCCTTGCATACCATGCTCGAGGTGCCTGTTTTAAGCCATATAATGCTTTCTTCAACTTGCAAACCAAGTTGGGATCATAACCAAGTTGAAAACCATCTAGTTGCTCAATATAAATCTCTTCTTCAAGTTTCCCATTCAAAAATGTTGATTTCACATCCATTTGATAAAATTTGAAATTCTTGTAGACTGCTAAAGCCAGAAACATTCTAATTGCCTCTAGTCTAGCTACTGGTGCAAAATTTTTCTCAAATTCAATGCCTTCAACTTGTGCATAACCCTTACATACCAATATTGCTTTATTTCTAACTATCTGTCCATCTTCTTTCAATTTGTTTCAAAAAATCCATTTAGTCCCGATTATATTTTTATTTGTAGGTCTAGGTACTAACTCCCAAGTTTCATTTTTCTCGATCTGATCTAATTCTTCATTTATTGCCTTCATCCAACTTTCATATTTTCTTGCGTCAACAACATTTTTGGGCTCAATGTTGGATAATAGAGAGTAGTTACTTACTACTCTTCTTCTTGTCTGAACACCAACTTTGGGGTCTCCAATTATTTGCTCTCTAGGATGATTTTTCTACCAGTTGCTTGTTTTGAATTTATTATTTTCTTCCACTTCTGAATCATAACTTAAATCATCTGAGTCAATTTTCTGTATCTTTTTTGTTTCATTTTCCTCATCTCCTTCAATAACCTCTTCATAAATTGGGTAGTTCTTTTCATAGCTAATTACTCGTTCTCTACCTTCATCAAATTTAACATCGACACTGTCCACAATTTTCTTTAGCCTCTTGTTGTAGCATTTGTAAGCTTTGTTTTTTGATGAATAACCAACAAAAATACCTTCATCCACTATATCTTCAAACTTACCAAGATTATATTCAGTTATTTTGATGTATAACTTGCTGCCAAAAACTTTGAGATATTTTGTTTTTGCCTTTTTACCGAACCACAACTTATAAGGAGTTTTTCTTTCATGTGTTCTCAACATGTACCTATTTTGGATATACACCGCAATATGGACTGCTTCTTTCCAAAATCTTTCTGCTACTCTACTTTTAGCCAACATAGTCCGTGCCATTTCCTGCACTGTCTTGTTCTTTCTTTCTACCACTCCATTCTGTTGAGGTGTCCTGGTTTCTGAAAACTGTCTCCTAATACCATATTTTTCATAGTACTCTGTAAACTCCTCTGAAATGAATTCTCCTCCTCTATCTGATCTTAAACATTTTATCCTCTTTCTTGTTTCATTCTCAACTTGGTTTTGAAAGTCTTGAACATTTCAAAAGCTTTTGATTTATGCTTCAAAAAAAATATCCATGTCATTCTAGAATAGTCATCAATGCACAACATAAAATATTTGTCACCATTTATGCTTTGTGTTCTCATGGGTCCACATAAATTAGTGTGTATTAGTTCCAAAGGTTTTCTTGTGTAGTACTCTTTTGTTTTGAATGTGACTCTAGTTTGCTTCCCCTTTTGGCATGAAGCACAAATGTTGTTTGTAGGTTTTTTGATGGTGGGAATATCTCTCACTACCCTTTTTGAGTTGATTTTTACTATATTATCAAAACTGATATGATCGAGTCTCTTGTGCCACAACCAATTTTCTTCTTCCTATACAATAAAACAAGCTCCTTCTGAAGTCTATGAGAGCGTGTATAGGTTTACAGATGTCCTTGATCCAGTTGCTATCAATTTTCCACTGCTTATTTTTCTGACTTCACAACCCTGCTTCTTAAAAACTACTTCATGACCTTTATCACAAATCTGACTTACGCTCAACAAGTTATGTTTCAAACCATACACAAACAAGACTTCTTTTGACTTAATTTTTCTATCACTAATTTTAATTGAACCTTTGCCAACTATCTTAGCTCCATCATTATTTCCAAACTTTACTTGAACCACCTTCATATTTTTGTAACTTCTCAAATTTTTGTTTGTCACTTGTCATATGACTTGAGCATCCACTATCAAGTATCCATGGTACATATTTATTCTATGCTTTAAATGTTGTTTGTATGATTAAGGATTCCTTTTCTTCCTTAAGTCACTCTTTTTCTTTCCACTCCATTTTGATAGTAGTTTTGGGCTCTTATTTTGCCTTTCCCTTATCAATAGCTTGTGCATGTTTTTCGATAAGTTTTCTATTTTGTCTCATCCTATTTGGTTGAAATTTTCTTTTCTAAAACTAATTTTATGCAAATGTACTTCTATAGTTTCTTGCAATGTGCCCAAAATTATGACAGTTATAACATTCTACTATATAATTCATCAGAGGAGAAAAAGCATTTCTACTGGTGAAATTCCTTGGTCTTACATTATATTTGCAGTCTAAGATTTTATGTCCATAGCCATTGCATTTAAAATAGAAACTAGAAAAGAGATAATTGAACCTGGGTGATGGTATTTGCCATGTTGCCATAGGAGCCATAGGTCTTCTTCCTCTTTGATGTGTGACATTGGTGAATCCATCATCGTCAATTCTCCTTTCGTGCCTGGCATTATTGCTTTCTTTTGAGTGAGACGTTTTTCCTTGATCAACCTATTTCTAATCTTCATTCTTTATGGATTCTACATTTCTAGCCTTTGATCCATTTGATGATTCTCCTTTGATGAAACCCAGACCAAATTTGATGCCTATAGGCCTTTGGTCATTTATAATCTTATCCAACTTCATAGAACTTTCTTCACGTTTGTGATAACAACTAATTTTGTGATTCATCTCTTCTATCTGCATCCGTAAACCAACATTCTCTTCTTCTAGTTTGCAACAATAATCTATTTTCATGGTAATTTGTACTTCGAGATCTTCAGATATTTTCTTGTATTCTTCTATCTGTACTTTCATACTGGTTATGATTTCATTTGCATCCTCAAGATTTTTTAAAAAAAAATTATTATTTTTCCTCTCTATTTTCCACTCTTCAAGTGCATAGATCAACTCACCTTCTAGATCTACTTCAGCCTCAGGGTTTTCACCACATACTTCAGAGTTCACTCCTTCTTCCTTTTCTAATTTTACTTCTTCAAATGCCATGAAAAGAGCTTCACCTGTTTCCTCTTTAGAATCCTCACCGGAGCTATCTTCTATTGAACTAGCATTCCTGGAGATGAAACTTTTCTTCTTGAAGTTGCCTTTTCTGAAATTCATTTTCTTCTTCTAGTCACTTCTTTCTTGGTGCGATCCTTCATCATTTTTGTTCTTCTCATTAAGTGGACATTTAGTCGCAAAATGCCCAATGCCTCCACAGTTGAAACATTTAAATGGTAGCTTTCCTCTATATTTTTCTTTTCCCCTTTTTAGTTTTCTAACAAATTTTGCTTCCATTTCATCTGATGTCTCTTCTTCCTTGGAATCTTGTTTTGCATTTTTATTTTTAAGGGCTTTAAAAGTCACTTCTCTATCTATGGGTTTAGATCTTCCTATCCTCATCTCATATGCAGTCAAATAACCATACATCTCATCTATACTAAAATAATTTATATTTTTAGCTTCTTCTATTGTTGAGACTTTAGAATCAAACCTTTGAGGAAGAGATCTTAATACATTTTTCACGATGGTAGAGTCTTTGATATCCTCGCCAAGTCCTCTAATCGCATTAATAATTCCATTAAATCTCAGCATATATACCTCAATGTTTTCATTGTCATTCATATTTAATGCTTTGAACTGAGCTCGATGTGTCTGTAACTTGGCCTCCTTGATTTTATCATCTCCTTCATGAATACTCCTTAGTTTGTCCCATATTTCTTTTGCCATTTTATAGCTCATGATATTTACTAGTTCACTGTCTGCTAATCTACACATGATAGCATTCTTTGCTTTTGAGTTATTTTCAAACAGTTTTTTTTCGTCAGCCTCTTTTGGAGGAGTGATGGGTATTGTGTATCCACTAACTACTGAATCCCATAAGTCACATCCCAAAGCACAGAGATATGGCTGCATCCTGATTCTCCAAAATGTGTAATTAGATCCATCAAATAATGGTGCTTTGTTTGATGGGAAGCCTTCACCACCTGCCATTGTGTTACTTCCAAGATCATCCTAGCCGGTTAAGCTTATATAGGAACTTAGATCTGATACCAATTGTTAGTCTTACAATGACACTGAGAGGGGGGGTGAATCAGTGTAGCTCTATAAACTTAAATTTATAGCTCTTAATACCATAGTAATTAAAACTTATTACTAGATACAACAAGTATAACAAAAGAGCATCACACAACACAAGATTTAACGAGGTTCACCAATGTGGCTACTAAAAAATTGACTGCTTGGACTACCATCCAAATCTAGCCTTTACAAAGCACCAAATTTACAATCAATTTATCAACACCCACTATAAGGAGCACCAACCCCTTATTTATCTGCACCAACAGAAAGGAGCACCAACCCCTTATTTATTTGCACTAAAAGAAAGGAGCACCAACCCATTATTTATCTCCACCAATAGAAAGGAGCACCAAACCCTGATGCCAAGCTGCAACCTGGACTTTAATTTGAATCTATAAGTTTGACAGTAAGATACCTTTGCTTTTTCAAGATCCTGACTGGTCTTCCTCACCTTTGTGTTCTCTATGCACTCTGCTCTCTCTGCGCAATCACTTCGTACACTTCTTCGTTACAATCAAACTTCATGATCGTCTTCTCCCTTTTGCACATTGCTCTCTTTGCAAATTTTGCACTTAGAACGATTCGACACGACTTGCTCTCTGCACATAACGACCGTATTTCACACACATTCGACCATGTTTTCAATTCTCCAAACAACCCTCCTTTTATAACAATATTTTTTATGATGAAAAACCTAATCTTAGTCGATTGTAAATCCTAATCTTAGTTGGCTTTCATAACAACTGTAAACCTTAATTTTAGTCAACTATCATTGGTCTTCATCGGCTTCAACTCAAGAAGATTTTCGGTTTATCCATCGCTTGATGATTTCATTCTGGACAGACCCTGTAACCGCCATACTAACTTTTGATCACTCTTCGTATTTCAATAGTATGAAATCACTCTGTAACTGCCCTTGTAAATGCCATAGTGATGTCGGTCCACTGTCATACTTCTCATTTCAATCGGGTTCTCCTTCTTGACTTGCGCATTTATGACCTATCACAAAATCATGACATTTTTGCCTCTATAGCTTCTTTTGTTGCTATTGCCGCAAAAATACAACATGTCGCGATATCACGACACTTTCACCTTCGTACGCTTTCTCTATTATTTTGTCATGATATCATGACATTTTTGCCTTCGTAGACTTCGTCTTTTATTTTGTCATGATATTGCGACATTTCGGCCTCCGTATACTTCATATTTGCTTTTGTCGTGATATCATGAATACTTAATCTTTGCTTTTGTCGTGATATCATGACACTTCTGCTTCTATAGACTTCGACTTTGCTTTTGTCATGATATCATGACACTTCTTCCTCCGTAGTCTTCAACTTAGCTTTTGTCATGAAATCATGACACTTCTGCTTCCGTACTTAGCTTCTTTGCTTTTGTCGCAAAATCGTGACACTTCTGCCTTCGAAGTCTTCTTCTTTGCTTTTGTCGTGAAATCACGACACTTCTACTTCCATACTTTACTTCTTTGCTTTTGTTGCAAAATCATGACACTTCTACTTTCGAAGTCTTGCTTTCTGCTTTTGTCGTGAAATTGTGACAGTTCTGCTTTCGTACTCTTCCTCTCTTTCTTTTGTCATAAAAATGTGACATGTCACGATATCGTGACACTTTTCAAACTTACTTTCTCCTATTTTAGTCGCGAAAATGCGACATGTCGCGAAATCGTGACACTTTTCTTACTTGTTCTCTTTCTTCGAACTTATCGCAAAATTGTGACACTTTTTCCTGCTTTTTCTTTCTTTTCCAACATGTCGCGAAATCACAACAGTTTTTCCACTTGCCTTTTTCTCTTCCAACATTCTCTTCCAACATCACGAAATCATGACAATTTTTCTTGCTTTTTCTCTCTCTTCCAACATGTCGCTAAATCATGACAGTTTTTCTTACCTGTTGTATATGTTGTGATATCACGATACTTTTCTTACTTATCTTTTTTCTTTGATATTTTGCATATGTGCCACTTCGGTCTTCTTGGAAAAGCACTATACATACTCTGAATAACCTTTGAACTCCTGTCTTCTGCATCTGAATAGCTTTTGAACTTCCTGTCCATTGCATCAATAGATCTATCTGATTGTGTTGACAACAATGAAAATACTGTTGCTGCACCTTGCTCAACATGGTATTCAAGGCAGAAATATTCTTCAAGAATGATAAGTTTATAAGGTTGGAAAATATATCAATATTATAAATAGAATGACAAAGGTTTGGACAAAGGCTTGAAATATAATAAAAGAGAAGGACAAATTTTGGGACAAAGGTTTGACATATTTAAATCAAAGGATTTAAATATATAAGATTTTAAAAAATTGAATATTATAATATTTAAATCATAGATTTAAATATTATAACCTAAAGTGTTTGAAAAAAATTAATGTGTCGACATCTTTGGATAATATAGAAAGTTCAAAGGCAAAAAATAAGAGTCGAACTCCTTATTGAAGACAATGGGAAATGTATAAATATAGGGCATCATTTCACCTTTGCAATGTGCATGAAATCGATCGATCCTCGTTGTGAGTGTGAGCGGTAGAGAGAGGAGAAGAGCAACAAAAAATCAGGCAGTGAAAGACAAGGATAAATATCATATTTACCCCTTTGATTCCATCCACTAGGGTAGCCTAGACGGATGCCTTGCTTGCATGGAGCACTACTGTGTAGGAGGTTAAGAGGTTGAATCTAGTTGACGTCATTTTGCTAAAGAGTGAAGGTAGAATTATGAAGGATCTATATATCATTTTTGCACCTTTGGTTCCATCCGTTAGGGTAGCCCAGACGGTCACCTAGCTTGTGTGGAAGCACTGTTGTACATGAGGTTAAGGGATCGAATCCCTTCGATGCTATTTTGTTGTGGTTTTAATGTTTGAGGGAGCACAAAGACAAGGATAAATATTCAGGCACCCTTTTAGGTTTCATGTGTTGTGGTAGCATAGCTGGTCACGAGAACTTGTGAGAGCACTGCGCTTCGAGAGGACAGGGGATCAAATCCCATTGTGGTTGTGCAAGGTATTTAAAGTTTTACTTTATCAAATTTAATTAAGGGAGAAATAAGGGTTATGGTGCTAGTGTAGAATTATATTTTTGCATATTAAATAAAGGGGAGATATAAGGGTTGTGATGTTGGTATAAGGTTTCATTTTTGAAAATTAATAAAAGGAGATATAAGGGTTTTAGTTGTCAATAAAGCTTTACATTGTGAGTTTCAAAAAGGGAGATATAAGGAGTTAATTTTTAAGCTTTATTGTGTATGTTTTTTATAAGGGATTTTAAAGTGATTGATTTGATATTTAATCAAGAAAGAAAAAGAGAATTGCTAACCAAATTTTGAAGGGACAAACAAAAGGAAAATTATTTTTGTCAAGATAGGTTTGGAAAGCTCATACAAAATAAGATCATCATCATTGAGGCAGATTTAGAGGTATGGTGATTTAATTCCTTTCTCAAAGTGGTTTTGTTTGAGGAAAATATTTTTGTTATCATATAGTGGGAGGTATAAGGAATTATTGGATGTGCATTATTTTGCTTGAAATTGGAAGTAAATGGGTAAGGATTATAGAGCATATTTGAGCAGGTTTTGTGAGCAAGTTTTGGAGCAAATTTTATGAGTAGGTTTTGGAGCAAGATTTGTGAGAATGTTTTGGAGCATATTTGAGCAGGTTTTGGAGCAACTTTGAGCAGTTTTTGTAAGCAGGTTTTTGAGAATAATTGAGTAGGAACTTGAGAGGGGATTGGTGTCTCTTGTGGATTGGTGTCCACGAAATTGAGAGGGGATTGGTGTCTCTTGTGGATTGGTGTCCACAAACTAGAGTAGAGGGGATTGGTGTCTCCTATGGATTGGTGTCCACAAAATTGAGAGGGGATTGGTGTCTCCTATGGATTGGTGTCCACGAACATTGTAATAGGGGATTGGTGTCTCCTATGGGTTGGTGCCCATGAAATTTGTTGAGAAATTTATAAGCAATATTTCTCTATGGATGTAGCCCATATTGGGTGAACCACATTAAATTTATGTCTCTCATATGTGTGATGATTTGTGCATTGTTTCATTACTGCATTGATATTATTGATTGTTATCATTTGGATTGAAAAGTAAAAATTTTTATCTTATATTGTTTACCCCCCCCTCTTAGTATAAGCTTGTGTTCTTCAATTGGTATCAGAGTGGGTTCCTTCATGAAAAGCCTAACAATCTTGAAGGAAGGTCTTACAAGAACACACATGGCCATGGAGGTGAAAGAAAATAATCCTATTGTTGAAATCCAAGAAAAGGAGAAAAATCCAGAAAATGAAAAAGAAGCCATAATAAGCATAGAAGAGAAAGAAGATGCTCCTATTGTCAAAGACCAAGAAGAAGAGAAATATTCAGAAAGTGAAGAAGAATCCATGGTTGACATTGAAGAGGAACTTATTGTTGCTCTTGAAGAGTTGAAGAAAGTTAGAAAGAAGAACTCAAGATTGAAGGCTCAAGTACAAGAGGATGAGAAGACAAAGGTAAAGTTGACACAAGAGCTCATTGACCTGAAAGTTAAAATTAAAGAGGCAAGGCAAATTGAGGAAGGTATGGCTAAATAATTAAAGGTAAAAGAACTAGAGTGTGAAATACTAGAACATGAAGTTGTTATTCTAAGGAAGGGACTTGAAAAATTTAATGATAAGATATATCAATTTAGGAAAATCTCAAAAAACTTGGATGATATTATCAAAGCACAAAGATATATCAATTTATGAAGACTGGACTTGGTTTTGAATAAGGTCAAGAGAAACAAAAGGGGGAGTCAAGCTCAAAAAAAATAGAAGCATCAAAGAAATTAATTGAAGAAGAACCCAAGACCTATGTTGATATGTTGAAAAGTGGAAGCATCAATGAGGAAGAAAACAATGTACCATCAAGGAACATGGACCATCACAGAGAAAACAAAGATTCATCATGGACCAAATTCAATCATAGAAACAATAATGAGAGAACCATGCGACCATATCCTCTAAGGCAATCAAATAGGTTTCAATATTTCTTCCATGGTTATTGTTTTTCATGCAATCAATTTGGTCATAAAGCTGTAAATTGTAGGGTCCATGCTAAGAATGATTATGGTTTCACCAAAATAAATTTCAATTCATTTGCACCTCTCATGGATGACAATATCATTTGTTATAAATGTGATAATTTTGGGCACAAAGCTAAATGGTGTAGAATAATGTTTCCTGAACTTCCTAAATCAAGCAAGAAGGAGGAAGGTCAAACAATTTAAAAAGAGATGTCCTCAAAAGTTTGGAAAAATAAAAAGGAACAAGAAAAAGAAAAATCCATGTTAGTACAAATGACTCTTCATGTGCAAAATGAAGGAAATCAATGGTACATTGATAGTGGTTGTTCAAGCCATATGACAGGTGATAAAAGTAAATTTCTCTCTCTTAAGGAAATAAATGGAGGAATAGTGAAATTTGGTGATAATGCTTTTGCCAAAATTGTTGGAAAAGGGACTTTGAGTTTGGATAATGGAATATCAAGGATAGAAAATGTATTATATGTTGAAGGATTGAAGCACAATATACTAAGTGTAAGTCAACTATGTGATCAAGGGCATACACTCACATTTCACCCAAATGGATGTGAGATCAGAAAATCCAAGACAAGAAAGCTTATTGTAGATGCCAGTAGAACTACAAACAATATCTACATGTTGAGAGAAATTAAGGGAGAAAAATATTTTTTATCACAAGAGGATGAGAGATGGTTATGGCATAGAAGAATGGGTCACTTGAACTTTGACAACATAGTGAAGATAAGCAACAAATATGTAGTTTGAGATTTACCCAAAATAGCAAAACCCCCAAGCACGATTTGTGCACAATGCCAGCATGGTAAGAAAACAAGATCAAGTTTCAAATCAAAGGAGTTTTCTTCATCCAAGCCTTTGGAGCTAGTTCACACCGATCTGTGTGGTCCTACAAGGACAAAGAGTTTACAAGGTGAAAATTACTTCATGTTATTTATTGATGATTTCTCTAGAATGACTTGGGTAACATTCTTAAAAGAAAAATTGAAAGCATTTGAAAAGTTCAAGGCATTCAAGGCACTTGTAGAAAATGAAACAAGTAAAAATATCAAGTGTCTAAGATCAGATAGAGGAGGTGAATTCACTTCAGGTGAATTTATAGAATTCTATGAACAACATGGAATCAAGAGATAATACTCAGTAGCAAGAACTCCACAACAAAATGGAGTAGTTGAAAGGAAAAATAGAACTATTTAGGGTATGGCTAGGGCTATGCTAAATGAGTCTAAGATTTTTATGATTTTTGGAGAGAGGCAATTCACATAACTATTTATATCATAAATAGAGCTCAAATAAGAGTAAATCACCACAAAACCCCATATGAGCTTTGGAAGGGAAGACCAACTACTATGAAGTACTTCAAATTTTTTGGAAGTAAATGCTACATTAGATGAGAAGAGAAAAATTTGGGTAAGTTTGATTCCAGGTGTGATGAGGGTATCCTCCTTGGATACTCCACTAAGAGCAAAGCCTATAGATGCTACAATAAAAGATCACATACAATTGTGGAAAGTGCAAATGTAAGAGTTGATGAAGAAATAGATCCAAGAGGACCAACTCAAGAGATTGTATATCAAGAAGGAGAAAGTTGCAAAGAAGAAGAAGGTGAAGAAACTAAAGAAGATGAGACAATATCAAGAAAGGCATCACCTAAGACACCATCCAGGTATGTGCAAAATAACCATCCAAGAGAACTGATTATTGGGAATCTAGATGAGAGACAGACAAGGAGGAAGATAACAGGAACATGTGAACATGCAAATTTTTCTTTGCTATCTAAAGTTGAGCCCAAGAATTTCAATGAAGTAAGTGAAGATAAATATTGGATTAAGGCAATGGAAGAAGAGTTAGACCAAATAGAAAAGAGTGAGACTTGGAAACTTGTTCCACGTCCAAAAGATAAGAATGTAATTGGCACCAAATGGGTCTACATAAATAAGTTGAATGAATATGGTCAGGTTGTCAAAAATAAAGCAAGACTTGTGTGCAAAGGCTATGCACAAGTTGAGGGGATTGAATTTGAAGAGACATTTTCTCCTATTGCACGTCTTGAGGCCATAAGAATGTTCTTGGATTTCTCAAGTTTCAAAAACTTCAAAGTGTACCAAATGGATGTAAAATCAGCATTTCTTAATGGTTACTTAGAGGAAGAGGTCTACATTGAGAAACCAGATGGTTTCAGCCTGATAGATAAGCTAGACTATGTATGCAAATTAAATAAGGCTCTCTATGGACTAAAGCAAGCCCCTAGGTCTTGGTACTCAAGGTTGGATAAATATCTTCAAGAATAGGGTTTCAAAAAAGGTGTAGCAGATAGCAATCTGTACATCAAAAATGAAGGAAATGACTTGTTGATTGTAGTGGTCTATGTGGATGATATCATTTTTTGAGGTAGTAATGACAAGATGTGTCAAAAATTTGCAAAGTGTATGCAAAATGAATTTGAGATGTCAATGCTTGGTGAGTTGTCTTTCTTTCTTGGTTTGCAAATTTCACAATCAGATAAAGGTATATTTCTCTCTCGGACCAAGTATGTAAAAGAAATGTTGAAAAAATTAAAGATGGAGGATTGCAATCCTGTGAGTACCCCCATGATTACAGGATGTAAGTTAAGTAAAGATGATGAGTCTCCTAAGGTAAATCAAACATTGTATAGATCCATGATTGGAAGTTTACTGTATGTCATAGCTACAAGGCCAGATATAATGTAGGTAGTCGGATTGGTGGCAAGATTTCAAGCTGCACCAAAAGAAACACATGTACAAGATAGTAAAGAGGATCTTTAAGTATTTAAAAGGAACTATGGAGTTTGGACTATGGTATCCTAGATGCAATAATTTCACTCTCACTGCATATACAGATGCGGATTGGGTAGGCAGTATTGATGACAGAAAAAGCACAAGTGGAGGAGCATTTTTTCTTGGAGATTGTTTGGTCTCTTGGCTAAGTAAGAAACAAGCATCAATATCCTTATCTAATGTAGAGGCAGAGTATATTGCAGTAGTTGCCTGATGCACACACGTTTTATGGATGAAATAAACTTTAAGTGATTTCAAAATTAAGCATGAGAATCAAATATCCATACTTTGTGATAATACAAGTGCCATAAATATTTCAAATAATCCGATGATGCATTCAAGAACCAAGCATATTTCAATCAAATATCATTTTTTGAGAGATCAAGTGGATTGATCAGCAAGTTAAGTTGGAATACATTGCTACAAAGGAATAAATTGTTGACATCTTTACCAAGCCACTTCCAAAGGAGACCTTTGAGTATCTTAGAAGTAAGTTGGGACTTTCACTCCCATCTCATAATTGAAGTCTCAAGTAAGAGCAAGGAGGAAGGGGGCATTGTTAAGTGTCTTATTTTTAGCCCCAAGGAGCCCTTTGCCATTGATGTCAAAGGGGGAGAGTTTTTAGTAAGGGGGAGAAGATTGTTAGGGGGAGCAGATTGTGAATCCAATTGCAGTAAGAGAAATATTTTGTAGGGTTGCCATCAATGACAAAGGGGGAGATTGTTTTTTTTTGAAAATTTTGAAAAAACTTGTATTAAAACAAAGATCAATTACAATTTGGGAAGGGAATTTTCCCATCCGAAATCCAAGAGAACACCAGCTTACAAAAGGAAGGAAGATTTGCAATGGGGCCAAATCTCCTAAACCATTAACTAGCAAACAGGGGGGTCAGATTGGTCTGTAGATGCAACTTGTTGCGAAATCGCGACACTCTTGCCCTCTTCTCCTTTGGCCGCGAAAATGCAACATGTCGCGATATCGCGACACTTTTTTCCTTTGGGCGCGACAATGCAACATGTCGTGATATCGTGACACTTTTTCCTCTTCTGTCCATGACCTGGTCGCGACACTTTTTCCCCCTTTGGCCGTGACAAAGCAACATGTCGCGATATCGCGACACTTTTTCTCCTTGGGCAGCAGCGTTGCAACATGTCGCAAAATCGTGACACCTTTTCCTCCTTTTGCCATGACGAAGCAACATGTCATGATATCACGACACTTTTTCTTTCTCGGCCGCGATGAAGCAACATGTCGCGATATCACGACACTTTTTCTTTCTCGCCGTGACGAAGCAACATGTCGTGATATCGTGACACTTTTTCTTTCTCTGTCGTGACAAAGCAACATGTCGCGATATCGTGACAAATTTTCTCTTTCGGCCGCGATGAAGCAACATGTCACGATATCGCGACACTTTTTCTCCTTGGGCAGCAACATTGCAACATGTCATGAAATCGCGATACCTTTTCCTCCTTTTTCGCGACGAAGCAACATGTCGCGATATCGTGACACTTTTTCTTTCTCAGCCGTGACGAAGCAACATGTCGTGATATCGTGACACTTTTTCTTTCTCTGCCGTGACAAAGCAACATGTCGCGATATCGTGACACTTTTTCTCTTTCGACCGTGACGAAGCAACATGTCGCGATATCGCGACCCTTTTCTTTCTCGACCGCGATGAAGCAACATGTCGCGATATCACGACACTTTTTCTTTCTTGGCCATGACGAAGCAACATGTCATGATATCGTGACACTTTTTCTTTCTCTGTCACGACAAAGCAACATGTCGCGATATCACGACACTTTTTCTCTTACGGCCACGATGAAGCAACATGTCGTGATATCGCGACCCTTTTTCATTCTCGGTCACGATGAAGCAACATGTCACGATATCGCGACACTATCTCTCTTATGGCCACGATGAAGCAACATGTCGCGAAATCATGACATCTTTCCACCATTGACCGTGACCCAGCAACATGTCATGAAATCGTGACATCTTTCCTCTCTTGGCCGCGACCAAGCAACATATCACGATATCGTGACGCCTTCCCTTCCTTGGCCGCGACCAAGCAACATGTCGTGATATCACGACGCCCTTCCTCCCTTGGCCGCGACCAAGCACCATGTCACGAAATCATGACACCTTTCCTCCCAAGGCCATGACCAAGCAACATGTCACGATATCACGACAGCTATCCTCCCTTGGCCATGACGAAACAAAATGTCATGATATCATGACACCTTTCCTCCAGTGACCACGACCAAACAACATGTCGCGATATCGCGACAACTATCCTCCCTTGGCCGCAACCAAGCAACATGTCATGATATCATGACAGCTATCCTCCCTTGGCCGCGATGAAACAAAATGTCATGATATCGCGACACCTTTCCTCCAGTGACCGTGACCAAACAACATGTCACGATATCGCGACAACTATCCTCCCTTGGCCACGACGAAACAAAATGTCATGAAATCATGACAACTTTCCTCCCTTGGCCACGATGCAGTAGCATGTCATGAAATCGTGACACCATTCCACCCTTTGCTTTTTCCTTGATCATTAGCTCAGGGACCTTTCAAGACCCTGCCTAATCGCCTCATCCTCAGTAGCCATGTCACTATGCAATTGAACCCCAACCTCCTTCTCAGCACCAATCTTAGCCAGGAAGTCGGCCTCTTTGTTTAAATCTCTACTCACGTAGACTGGAACCACATCATCTAATTTCCTCCATAGTTCCTTAATTTGATTGACAAGAATCCTCAACCTCCAAGATTTCAAGGCAAAGTTCCTCATGCAATCTAGAGCTCCGACCATTATTTGAGAATCTGATTCGAGTATTATCCTCCTATGGCCCTGTTTAACTACCCAAATAGAAGCAAATTTGATAGCTATGGCTTCTGCTTCATTGTTTGTAGCTCTTCCCAAGCCTTGCAGTTCCCAATAGAGCACTGCTCCAACATGATTATGGCAAACCACTCCAATTCCAGCTCTACCCGGGTTGCCTTTTGCAGCTCCATCAGTATTAATTTTAATCCACCCTGCTAGGGGTGGTTTCCAACTAGCTCTGATCTGTTCCTCTTGCATTTCAAGTCCTTCTTCCATTGCCTCGATAGCCACCTGAGTTTCCTCTTTAGCATAGACGGCCACAGTTTCAGTGACTTTGCTCCAAATGACCTACCAAACTCCATCTAACGAAGAAAAAGTTTCTCTAAAGATTCTAGCATTTCTCTCCAACCACACTTGCCACCAAATGAAGTTTAATCCAAGCTCCCAACCAAGATGAAGAGCTTTAGATTTAAATCTACCCCTCTTCCATATTTTCTAGATATTAATTCGGTTCAAGTCACTATTAACTTGAATTTTAAAACATGAAAACCATCTCTTCCAGATCTGGCATGTGAAAGAGCACTCAAACATCAAGTGGTCAGCTGTTTCCTCGCTCTTGTAGCATAATACACATTGGGAAGGGCCGATGATTCCTTTACATCTGAGATTATCAAAAGTGAGAATTCCATTGTGCATGAACTGCCAAGCAAAAAAGTTAACTTTCAGCCACCCTTTGGAATGCCAAATCTTTCTCCAATCCTCAACCTGAAAAGTATGCGGGGGAGGCTCTGGAAGAATCTTGTCATATCCGTCCTTCACAGTGTAGACACCAAGGCTCCCATAGCCCCAAGCTAATTCATCCTCCTCGTCTCCACCGGTGAGGAATATTTCTGTCAAGATTTTAGTCATGATGGGTGCCAAATCCGAAGGGATTGAAATTGGCCACTCATCCAACTTCTTGAACTGCTTAAAATTGTAATCCCCCAGATGACTTGTGGTGAAATAAATTTCAATTTGAACCCATCCCTTGGTTTCAATGGCTGCTTTTAAAGGTTGCAATTCAGGAAATTTGACAATGATAGGTGGGTATTGATCCCAAGAATCTGACCAAAAATGTGCCTTCTCCCCTCTCCCCACTTTCCAAAATAATCGATCTTTTACAACCTGAGATCCTAACTTGAGAGCCTACCACACTAAGGATCCAGTACCTTCCAAAGGGAAATGACCCACCTCATTTGGGTTAACTTGTCCCAAATATTTACTGGTTAGGATTCTCATCGAATAAGGAAGTTGGCTGGGAAATCCACCTCAAGTAAAGCTTTCCAACCAAAGCTTTATTATTTATCTTAGATCTTCTCAGACCCAAACCTCCTTTTACCTTGGGGCTGGTCACTTTGTCCCAACCAACTAAGGCCCATTTCCTCTCGCCTCTTGCTCCTTCCCATAAAATTTTTTTGGCCATCTTGTCCAACTCTTTCCATATAGTATGTGGGGCAGCCAGGATAGAGAATTTATAAATTGGCATGGCCTGAATGACTGACTATAGAAAATTTAATCTACCCCCATGGCTTAACCATTTGTGAGACCAATGATTGATTCTATCCTTGATACAATCCAAAATATTCCTCCAGATCTCTATTTTTAGTTTTTTGAAGTGCAAAGGGACCCCCAAGTAAACCACTGGGAGAGAAGTCCTTGTGAATCCCAAGATCTCTAAAATTCTACCCTAGAGCCTCTGATCAAGATTGAAAAAGACCACTTTGGATTTTTTGTCATTGATGACTTGGTTTGTAGCCCTAAGGTAGACACTAAGAGTATCTCTGATCATTCTTGCTTCCCTGAAGTTGGCAACTCCCACCAATCCAGTATCATCCACAAACTGTAGGTGAGTCAAAACTTCCTCACCCACCTTGATACCTGTTAGCAAACCTTGTTGTCTTCTCCTCAAGAAAAGTCTGCCTAGTCCTTCAGCCAATATGAGAAACAAATAGGGAGAGCAGGGATCCCCTTGACGAAGGCCACGGGTGGCTCCAAATGGTTGCGAGGGGAGACCCTTGATTAACACTGAGTATGTCGGAGTAGAGACACAACTCATGACCCATTCTATCCAATCCTGAGAGAAACCAAAGGCTGCCATCATCTTTGCCAAGAAGCTCCACTCCACCCTATCATAGGCCTTTGACATATCTAATTTTATGAACATTCCTTTATTACCAAAAGTTTGCATTGAATGGATTGCCTCCGAGCTAGAACCACCCCATCCAGGATCTGTCTACCCTCAATAAAACCCCCTTGCTCGAGGAGATAATGTTATGTAAAAGAGGTTTTAGTCGCTCAACCATTACCTTTGTGATTATTTTATATATCACATTGCATAAGGCAATAGGTCTATAATCTGAAATATGAACCCCCTTCTCCCCTTTTGGAATTAAGGTGATGAAAGTATGATTTAATGCTTTAAGAATTCTTTTATTACCTCTGGACTCCTCTATAACAACCATTACATCCTCCTCCAAGTTATCCCAAAAGGCCTAAAAAAACTCAATTGGAAAGCCATCTGGACTTGGAGTTTTTCCGGTGCTCATTCCAAAGACCACATCCTTCAGTTCCTCTCTTTCAATGGGTTTGAGAAGGGACTGATTTTCTTCTTCAGAGATAACATAAGGTATGACATCAAGAACGTCGTTTTGAGCCTCTTCATCTTGCACCATACTTTCCTTAAAAATTTCAAAAAAATAATCCATTGCATGGGACTGCATACCTGGAAGAGTATCAAAGGAGTGTCCATTCTCATCTTGAAGGGCTTCCATGTTATTTATCTGTCTCCTAGCACAAGCAGTCCGATGGAAAAATTTGGTATTTCTATCACCTTCTAATAACCAAGTGGTTCTTGCTCTCTGTTTCCAGAAGGTCTCCTCTTGGTTGTCAATGTCCTCAACCGCTTTACGCAAAGCATCATCCTTGGCTTTGAGTTGCTCAGTAATTGTTCCTTCCCTAAATTGTCTTTGGACCTCATCCCATCTGGCCACCAAAGGAGCTTTTTGGACCTGGAAGTCTATTTTGTTAGCTCGCCTCCAAAGTTTCAGTTGAGCTTTGACATGATGAAGTTGTTTGTGGAATCTAAACATTGTTGTCCCATAGGCTGGGCGGCCCTCTTCCCACCACTGAGGAATTTTCTTTCGAAGTTCCTCTTTTTGTAACCAAAAATTCTCAAATTTAAATGGTTTGTGATGCTGCCCTATCTTAGTCCCTCCTTCCAACAAAATGGGAAAGTGATCTGACATAGGACCCTCCAAAATCTGAAATTTTGTATTCCATTTTACAAATGCCTCCTCTAAAACCAAAAAATGGTCTAACTTTACCTTCCTGCTATGTGGCTCCCTCCTCTTATTAGTCCAAGTATATTTGGTACCAGGGCCTTTGATATCCACTAAGTGTAAAGCCTGGACTTGAGCAATCATAAGTCGATCCCCTGGGTCCAAAATTGGGGTTCCTCCTTCCTGATCTCTAGAGGATAATTTAGCATTAAAGTCCCCAACAATAATCCAGTCTAAATATTCCCTTGAGATTCTCATGTTATGCACAACTTTCCATTGGAGCCGCTGACCATCAAGGTTTTGAGCCCCATAAAAATTTGTGATTAAAACATGTTCATCTGTGACATTATTCCTAAAATGTGATGTGAGAACACCCCTCTAGGCTAGATGTTCTATTGCAGTCCAATCAAGAGATTTCCAAAGAGTAACAATCCCCCCTAAGGCCCCTTGGGCAGCCACCTCCATATGACCAGCACCCCTCCATATTCTGTTAACTGTTTTACACATGAGATCTAACGACATTTTTGTCTCCTGAATAAGCAAAAAGTCTGTTTTACAGTTTTCTAAGAGTCTTCGAACAGCAGATTGATGGGTTCTACTGTTTAAACCCCTAACATTCCATGATTGTATAATCATTAGTTACCTTGAGAGCAATAAGAATCTATTGGCCTCATCGATCCTCCAGTGATCAGTTTGTCTCCTTGAGCTGCTAGCAATTCCTTATTTGATTTTCTACCCACTCCTTGAGAGTTGCCATTCTTTGATCTCTTTTCCACCTGAGTTATCCCTAAAGTTGGCCTTTCTCTATTCTTCTCTGCTATTCCCATGCTGACATCCTTGATCATTGGCTGCTCTTGGTTATGAACTATCAATGCCCCAACACTCTCAGACTGCGGTAACCCACTGTGGTCAATTACCTGCTCTATGATGGGGGGAGAAGAAAGAGGAGCTTGAACATGAATGTTATTATTTTCACTATTACCATCCATGCCTTCCATGAACTGTTCCTCTTGGTCCACTAGTGTCTTGAATATTTCATACCTATTGGCGGGTTTGAGGTGGGTTTGCTCCTTGCCATATTTTTTCTTTTGCCTTTTCCTTCTTTTAGGTTGTTCAAAACCATCTCTCTGAGCTTCATTGCCCTGGGAGGTATTGGCTTGTTCTTTGTTTATTGTTGCCTTACCCTCCTTAGGAAGATTCGACATTCCTAGAGGACCCTCCATTTTTGTGGTCATATTATTTGGGCAGAATCAGGCCAAATTCCCGTGTTTGTGGCAAACTCTGCATCTAAAGGGTAGAGCCTCATAATCCAACTATTGAATCCATGATAGTCCTGCAAGTTCAAGTTCCACCTCTACCGGGAGAGGCTGGCTAAGATCCATTTCCACACATATTCTTGCATAAATAGCTGTGTTCCCTTCTATTGTGTCTTTGGAGACACCCAAATGTCTTCCAAGGGAATTACCGATCATCTCCAAAACCTGCTCACTCCAAAACTCCATTGGAAGTGCATACAGATGGATCCAGACCAGGACAACAGTGGGTTCAATTCGGGGATCGAAACCCACTCTCCAGGGTTGAACAAATAAACCTGCCGGACCATAATTCCTCTTCTCTGATTTGAAAGCCCTGTTTCTATCGGCCAGAGAAGAAAAACTAACAATAAAATACCCATTGCTAATAAACCACAAAGAGTACTCACCATGAGGCTCCCAGTTTTGCCAGACCCAGGAGTGCAAAAAATTTAGGGTAGGGCGAATACCCATGAATTTGCAGATCAAATCATGATTGGCTCTATATAAGACTGTTTCTTCGACCATCCTTGGTTCAATGACAATCTTGGGCCGTGAATCCAATTGTCATAGGCATCCATTGATTCGATGCACTGTTGATCTGTTTCCCATAGCCGTAAAGAGCATTTTAAAGGTAGATCTTTGAGCTTCGTCCGTCTTGGATGGAGATTTATCTTTTAGCATATCTGCATAAGAGCTATTCCTCCCTAAGAGAGGATCCGAAGAAGTCCCCATTGGACCCTCCTGGAGCAGCAAACTTGCCTTCAGATCCACAGTACCCAAAAATCTCTTCAGAAACCCAATCGATGCCCTAGATTTTCCTTAGCTTCAGAAACCCTAGTTCATCACTTCCCCATTAAAATTTTTGGATCACTCTGCCAAATTATGGTCTTGTTACAAGGGCGAGATTGTTAGAAATACTAAGTTGTCATTAATGTAAAAGGTGCATGATATTCAAGGCAAAAATATTCTTCAAGGATGATAATTTTATAAGGTTGGACAATATATCAATATTATAAAGAGAAGGAAAAATTTTTGGACAAAGGCTTGAAATATTGAATATTATAATATTTAAATCATAGGTTTAAATATTATAACCTAAAGTGTTTGAAAAATGAGAAGATAAAAAGTTGAAGGTAAAAAATAAGAGTTGACCTCCTTATCGAAGACAATGGAAAAAATATAAATATAGGGTATCATTTCACCTTTGTGATGGACATTAAATAGATCGATCCTCGTTGTGAGTGTGAGATATAGAGAGAGGAGAAGAGTAGTGAAAAATCGGGCAGTGAAAGACAAGGATAAATATCATATTTGACCATTTTATTCCATCCATTGGGGTAGCCCAGACGAACACCTTGTTTGCATGGAGCAGTGTTGTGTAGGAAGTTAAGAGGTAGAATCAAGTCGATGCCATTTTGCTGATGAGTGAATGTATATTTAAGAAGGATATATATCATTTTTTGCACCTTTTCTTCCATCCACTGGGTAAGCCCAGATGGTTGCCTAGCTTGTGTGGCAGCAGAGTTGTATAGGAGGTTAAGGGATAAAATCCCTTCAACACTATTTTGTTATGGTTTTAATGTTTGAGGGAGTGAAAAGACAAGGATAAATATTCATGCACCCTTTTAGGTTTTATGTTTTGTCGTAGCACAACTAGTCATGAGCGCTTATGAGAGTGTTACACTTTGATAGGACAAGGGATAAAATCCTATCATGATTGTGCAAGGTATTTAAAGTTTTACTTTATAAAATTTAATTAAGGGAGAAATAAGGGTTATGGTGCTAGTGTAGAATTATATTTTTGCATATTAAATAAAGGGGAGAAATAAGGGTTGTGATGTTGGTATAAGGTTTTATTTTTGAAAATTAATAAAAGGAGATATAAGGGTTTTAGTTTTCAATAAAGCTTTAAATTGTGAGTTTCAAAAAGGGAGATATAAGGATTTAATGTTTAAGCTTTATTGTGTATATTTTTTATAAGGGATTTTAAAGTGATTGATTTGATATTTAATAAAGAAAGAAAAAAAATATTTTCTAACCATATTTTGAAGGGAAAAACAAAAGGAATTTTTTTTTTGTCAAGATAGGTTTGGAAATCTCATACAAAAGAAGATCATCATCATTGAGGTAGATTTAGAGGTATGGTGATTTAATTCCTTTCTCAAAGTGGTTTTGTTTGAGGAAAATACTTTTGTTATAATATAGTGGGAGGTATAAGGAATTGTTGGATGTGCATTATTTTGCTTGAAATTAGAAGTAAATGGACAAAGGTTATAGATAATATTTGAGCAAGTTTTGTGAGTAGATTTGAGTAGGTTTTGTAGCATATTTGAGTAGGTTTTGTAGCAGATTTGAGTAGTGTTTGTAAGAAAGTTTTTGAGAAGAATTGAGCAGGACCTTAAGAGGGGATTGGTGTCTCCTGTGGATTTGTGCCCATAAACTAGAGTAGAGGATATTGGTGTCTCCTGTGGATTTGTGTCCATGAACAAGAGTCGATGAGATTGGTATCTCCTATGGATTGGTGTCCATAAACTTGATATAGGATTGGTGTCTCCTGTGGATTGGTGTCCATAGACATTGTAATAGGGTATTGATGTCTCCTATGGGTTGGTGCCCATATAATTTGTTGAGAAATTTATAAGCAACATTTCTCCTTGGATGTAGCCCATATTAGGTGAACCATGTTAAATCTATGTTTCTTATATGTGTGATGATTTGTGTATTATTTCATTACTGCATTGATATTATTTTTGTTATCATTTGGATTGACAAATAAATTTTTTTATATTATACTATTCACCCCCCACTAATTATAAGCTTGTGTTCTTCATTAATTTGATGTAGTAACCCTTTTAAATACCTGTTGTGGCTGATCCACAACACACCCCAAAATTGGGGACCCACCTTTTTTGCATGCTTTCAAAGAAGACCACAGTGGCCCAGATGCTAAAAAAATCAAAGGAAGAGCAAAATATAGCAAGAAAAAGAAAGTGTCGCGATATCGCGACATGTTGCTCCGTCGCGACCAGAAATGAAAAGTTGTCGCGATATCGCGACATGTTGCTCCGTCGCGACCGAAAATGAAAAGTTGTCGCGATATCGCGACATGTTGCTCCGTCGCGACCAAAAATGAAAAGTTGTCGCGATATCGCGACATGTTGCTCGTCGCGGAGAAATGAAAAGTTGTCGCGATATCGCGACATGTTGCTCCGTCGGGAAAAATGAAAAGTTGTCACGATTTCGCGACATGTCACGCTTCGCGGCTAAGAGAGAATGCATCATGAAGAGAAAATGTCACGATATCGCGACGTGTTGTGAAATCGTGGGTCATAGAAGAGAGAGAAAGACAGAATGGAAAATTGTCATGAAATCGCGACATGTCACAAAATCGTGGTCAAACCAGTCAAACAGGGCAAGGCACTAAAGTTGTCACGATTTCGCGACAGGAAGCAGCAAAGGGGTACGAAGCAGAAAAATGTCGCGATATCGCGACAGGTCGCGTTTTCGTGGCTCCAAGCAATGAAATGGTATGGAAGGAAAATATGTCACGATTTCACGACATGTCACTTTGCGGCCAAATACAGCAAGAGCAGCCTGAAATAGAAAAGCGTCACGATTTCACGATGGAAAGCTGGCAAAGTGGTACGGAAGGAGAAGCGTCACGATTTCGCGATAGAAAGCCACAAGATAGCTCCAAATGAAAAGCGTCACGATTTCACGACAAAAAAGCAAGGTGTACGAAAGGGAAAAAAGGTCACGATTTCATGACAGAAAGAAGTGAGATGATGCCGAATGAAAAAGGGTCACGATTTTTGACATGTCGCGAGGAAAAAAAAAATGAAAAGGTGCGATTTGGAAGTTGCATCTCACGCAAAAGAAAAATGTCACGATTTCGTGACAGGTTGCATTCAAGGTGGAAAATGTCATGATTTCGTGACATGTCTTATTTTCGCTATGCATGAAGGCGGACAAGGCTGTTGGTAGGAAAATGTCGCGATATCGCGACATGTCACGTTTTCACGGTGAAAGTAAAGGAGCAAAGTTGCATGCATAAAAATGTCACGATATCGTGACATGCTATTTTTTGTCACGATTTACACGGGGCCATTATAGAACATGCAAAAAAGTGCGGAACACGTGGCGTACATGTGTAAGGGCTACAGAGGCGTTACAGTTCATAGAGAAGATCAAGCGTCTCAATGTCGAGCATAAATTCAAAAGCAATGGAAAGGCGGGGAAGGTGAAACGAAGCAATCTGGAAGATGAAATGAACCGTCATGGAAGGAGAAGCAATTTACCAAAACTTTAAAAGTGGAAGCACAGATTGGTACGAGGGTCAAAAACCGCTGCGAGCAGAGTTGCAGTGCCGAAGGCGAGAAGCCATTCTGGGCCTGCTTAGGAGTGTTTTTCTTCCCCTTTTTCTGGTTTTGAGAAAACTAGAGATTCTGTTATTGTAAAATGACCAATTTTTAATACAAAAAATTCAGAGAGTTGCACCTCATTGGCAAGAAAGAAGGAGTTGTTTTCTGCATGCAGGATTAAATGTTTATCTTTCCCCTTTTCAGATTTCTAGGCTTATAGGTGAAGTTTAATGCAAGTTCTCTTGGTTGCTTCATGCGAATGTCTAAATCTGAAATCACAGTTAAAACCCCAGAGACCAGCACTTAACTTATCTGGATTGTGCGTGTTTTGCAGGTTCAATAAGTTAGGTTGCATGCATGGAAACCTCATTAGCTTCGGTTTTGTCGAATAGGATTGCATCACCTCGAATGCATTTCATTTTACTTTTGCATTTTATTTTCATTTTTTTTTGCACTTTATTTTATTTACAGGCATTAAAATAAAATAAAAAAATAAAAAACTAAAAAATCTCAAAGTCGAAAAATAGAAAATTTCCATTTCTAGGCCAGAATTTCATTTTACAGTTTTGTTTTTCATTCATGAGCAGATGATGATATTCCCTTCATAAAATTCCAATTTCATTGAAGGGGTTATGTTTCAAGGCATTTCATCAGTTTCCATTTTGAAATTACAACTTGGTCATATAGAGATCAAATCATATTTGCTTTATTAGGGTTCAAAGAACAATCATTAAAGTTTCACAGTAAAATAAACCAGCATTGCCCCTTGTTTTCAGTTACTTGCAACCACTAAGGTGTTCCAAGCATTTTAATTGAATATCTTCATTTGAGATCATTAATACACAGATATAAAATGCTAACATAGCGGAACCTTGGAGAAATTGTTTATTAAATTTCTTTGCAAGAGAGGATTTAGAACCCAAATCCTATCGGAGAGTGTGTTTTCACAATCGGGTGAAAATACCACTCAACAGATTGGCGCTAGAAGGAGGGCTGGATGGGTTTATTTTAGTGAGATTTAAAATTTTTGTATATTTCATGCCCTACTGATTGTTATCTTTAGCCTTCTAACACCACTCAACAGATTGGTGCTAGAAGGAGGGCATGAAAAGGTTTATTTTATCATGATTTTAGATGCTATAGGTTTATAATTGTTTAAGAGCTTTACATTGCTAAATATTTCAAGTCCATTTGATTAGCATCTTCGGCCTCCTCTAACACCACTCAATAGATTGGCATTAAAAGGAGGGCCTGAACTGGTTTATTTCATGGTGATTTAAGTGCTACAGGGATTTAAATTTTGAATATTTCATGCCCTGTTAATTGTTATCTTTACTCCTCTAACACTCGGCAGATTGTTAAAAGGACGGCCTGAATTGGTTTACTTTATTCTATTTTAAGCAATTCAGGTATGCTGTATATTTTTCTGATTGTTCATACATAAACAATGTGATTTGATTTAATTTTGAAAATTTTGGTTTTGACTAACAAAGTGTTGTTTTCATGCAATTACTTTTCATTTGATTTTAATGAATACATCTCTTAGTTGATGCTAACTTGATTTTTTTATACATTGCAGGTTGAATATTCAACATATTTGGTTCTAAAATTACATTTTAAGTTTCACTAATGGCAACACTTGAGGAGCAAATGGTATCCCTAAGAGCTGAAATAGTGTCTCTAAGAGAAAGAATGGTATCTATAATGGAGGATCATTATAAGGGTTTGTCTATACATGTGATACCCTATCAAATTCCTAAAATGTTATTGGATTTTTTACGGTGTTTTAATCAAGAGGTGCCACTAGGATACTTGCAAAGACTGCATGTCTACAAGAATACATTGTGTCAATTCCAGATTTTCTATGAGGAGGTGGCTTGTAAGTTATTTGCATACATTTTGGATGATAAACCATTCTTTTGGTATAGCCAACTACCCATGGAGGTTAGGACTTCTTGGATACAACTAGAAGCAGCCTATCTTTATCATTTTGGTAATCAAGTTGACTTAGAAATCTTGAAAAATCAGTTTACCTCCATATGTAAAGAGCCTAATGAATCCTTGAGTCAATTCAATGGAAGATTTCGTGAGTTGCACTCCCAAATGTGGGAAAATTTTAACACATTAGAAGAGGAAGCCATGGAAGTATACCTAGGAGCCATACACCCCACACTTGCTTCACACATTGAGAAAAAACTGAGTGGTTTGTCTCTAGAGAAAATCCATGAGATCTTGGAAGAGATAGAACGACAAGGTCTTGAAGAAGAAAAGGCACAACATGTTCATATGAGAGATTGTTCTTTTGATGCCAACCTACACCAACCATCAAATATAGCACCCTCCACTCCAATGATATCTAAGGTAAATGATCAAGGGGATGAATTTGAATATCCAAATTTTACAACCACCTTAGATGTAGTCCACGAGGAGGTGCAAATTGCTAAGCCAACATCCGCTAGTGAGGATTATGCAGAAATGATCTCATTCATAGAGATACATGATTATCCGGATGAAGGGGTTCTAAATTCAACAATGTTTGATATATGTGATAGGATGGAACCCACCATAGAATTGAATGAAGTGGTTGAAAGTGAAATTGGAAGAAAATCAATAAATAAATTTGAAGATATGATAGAGTTTCACCACTTGTTCTTGGAAGATACTATTGATGAGATGTGTAAAATTAACGATCAAGAAATTCTTCACCCTCCAAATTATGATAAAATTGAATCATGGGTTACTAATTTGGACGATGATAGCCTTACAAATTTGAATTCAAGAAATGACCCACTTTTGGAAATAATTGAATCATCTAAGGAAGGTGAAGATGAATTTGATGAGAAACACATTGATGAATTGGAAGATGTTGAAGAAGTAGTTGAACGTCACCACTTGATTTTGAAAGAGGATTATTATGATGCTTGGAAGAAGTGGGAAGACTACACTCATTCCAAAACTACTAATGAAACTTGTGTGCCAATTGATATACAGGACAACATAATCGCCTACTCGAAGGAAGATATTACAACTCCTGTACAATTTGAGGATGTTTTGGAAGAGGGTTTCAAATCTCATCAAATTTTGGAAGATTATAATGATTCTATTACCAAGGACAAAGAAGAAAATGAATTGATGAATGAATCAAAAGATCATGTCACAAATATCATGGAATTTCATGCCATGGATTTGGATGACAATTTTCACAATGGTTGGGGGAGATATGATAATGCATTCTTTTCTCACATCCCTATAGATGAAACTCATATTTCACTTGATATGCAGGATGTTGAACCTTCTACATCATACGAAGATCTCATATTCACAAGATTTGAAAAGGTGACAAAATTCGATCATGTTGAATATAAATTCATTGAAGGTGCGGATGCAAGTTTGCATGATGATTTGGAGGATTCAAATGAAGAGATACCATGGATAGTGAACAAAGAATTGGAACCAAATGACAAAGAGATTGATCAATTGGAAGCAACTCAAATGAAGGATCATCAAGATGAGTCATGGGACATACACTTTGACCAAGAATGTTTGAGGATTGAAAAGGATGACCATATTTTGAATTTAAATAATGTTTATGGTGAAATGTCATTAAAGGTAAATGAAAAACAAGGTATAATTTTTAATCACACCTTTAATAACATTGTTTTAATGAATGGAAAAGAAGTTGATGCACTTGAATTGTTAAATCAAATTCATCAACAATTGCTAATCGAATCTAGGGTAAAAACTGTTAATGATCCTAATTTAGTAAATATCCTAGATGCTTGCAAACTGTTACACAAATTTGATTGGCCTACAAATTTGGAAAATAATTTGGCTTTAAAATTTGTAGAAATAGGCTCCTACTTACAAAATTGCATATTGGAAGAAGATAGCCTAATTCTAAATCAAGGAGGGAATTATGAAATTTACATTTTAGAGAATAGACAAGATAAAATTGAATATCAATCATTGTCTAATCAATTTGAAAATTTGAAGCTCACCTATGGGAATACTAATGGAACTAAATTTAATTGGTGGGGTGAGAGAGGAAAGTTGAAGTGGGTTGCATTGTTTGGTCTTGTCTTGTTTTTGTTGGATTCCCACAACATTTGGCATGCATATCATGTTATATTTTTGTTAAAATGTTCTAATCATGTTTGGGATCCAGGAAAGTGATAGTCCAAGCTTTGCATCATCTTGTATTATAGTGTACATTTGTATATAGATTTTGGTTTTTGGTTTTGGGTTTGTGTTTTCAAGTTTCATTTTGGGATTGCTATTTGGATTTGGATTGTAAGTTGTGTGTTGGTCCTTTGGACATTTTTGGTTTGTTTATGAAAAAAAAAAAAAATTGGTTTTGAGATGTCAACTTATGCCTAAAATCGGGAGAATATGAAACATTGGAATTGTGTTGTAGAAAGCTCCACAAGTAACACAAACATTTAAATGATATCGTTTGAATCTTGTGATGCATGAAGTTGTCAGTTTTGCACATTATGGTAAAGTAGATGATATATTCCAAAAGAAGCAGTGCATTCACATCTCATGTCACATTCCACATGGCATATATACATGTCATCTCAAGTTACATTTTCATTTCATGTGCAATCATTGAGAAGGTGTCGAATCCTCTTAGGGTTATTCTATAACATAAAACATAAAAAAATCCTAAGGTTGGGAACCGATGTCCGAACTATCTTGAACCAAGCACATTCCATGCACATTAAAAGAATCTTGAGCAAAATGGTCAAAACCATACTTGGATGAAAAGGTGAGGTGAAAAGAATATTTCATGTTTGTCCTATCATGCAACATAATCCTTGAAAAAGTGGTTTTTACCACTCCCATAAAAGCTTAAAGCCTAAAACCGGAGTAGTAAGGATAGGGTTAAATCCTCATCGAACTTAGGTTGAGGATCCAACTCCCCAAAGCTCTGATTTGACCTACATGGAGTAGTAAGGATAGGACATAATTCTCATCTCGCTTAGGTTGAGAATCCGATTCCCCAAAGCTTCCATTTTTCCCACTTCATCATAAAGCTTGGATTGGAAGGATAGTACTACATGTCCTCTACAAAGGATGGGTAGTCATCCCAAAGGTCCAAGTAATAAAATTAACTAATATTTCCCATTTTGTCTTAATATTGGATTGGAAGGATCGTACTACATGTCCCTAGCAAGGATGGGTAGTCATCCCCAAGGTCCAAGAAGTAAAAAATTAATATTTCCCATTTCATCTCAATATTGGATTGGAAGGATCGTACTACATGTCCCTAGCAAGGATGGGTAGTCATCCCAAAGGTCCAAGAAATAAAAGAAAAAGAATGAATGAAGCCAAGCCAGGGATTATGGGGTTAAGTATGCTCATGCATGGCAACATGTCTTGTCTAAAAGCAAGACCACTGATTGCTCATATGGATAGACTAGCCTGACCATTTCATCCATAACAGGTTAAATTATTTTGTTCAAGATGAGGTAATGAACTCCAAATCAGAATAGTAAGGATAGGGTTAAATTCCCATCTCGCTTAGGTTGGGAATCCTATTCCCCAAAGTTCTGATTTCACTTACACTTGCACATGGGTTCAAGATGGTAGTGACACATAACCAACTTTGGGATCTAATAAATTAATTCAGTATGACATATATTTGGTCCTAAGAGGGTTTGACAACTTTAATATGTTTGTTCATGATATTAGAAGGGTTGAGCCTTTGCAATGCAAGTTGTTATATCTTTAGCATCTTCATCATGCATCAAATCCTGCACAAATTATTCATAGCCTTGCATACAAATCATAAGTGAAACTGACAATGGAATGTTGATCAAGTTCAAGCGATAGGGAATGAAAACACATTGCACACACCGAGCTGATACTTAATGATTCTGATGTTTCATGTATTTTTGATCTATCGATATTAGTTTATCTTTTATGTGTTGACGCTTGTATCTAAGCTTCTATATTTCAGGTTGGGTTCTCACCAAAATGCTCAGGAGCATTTGACAACAAAGTCACCATTTGTTGTGGCTGATCCACAACACACCCCAAAATTGGGGACCCACCTTTTTTGCATGCTTTCAAAGAAGACCACAGTGGCCCAGATGCTAAAAAAATCAAAGGAAGAGCAAAATATAGCAAGAAAAAGAAAGTGTCACGATATCACGACATGTTGCTCCGTCGCGACCAGAAATGAAAAGTTGTCGCGATATCACGACATGTTGCTCCGTCGCGGCCGAAAATGAAAAGTTGTCACGATATCGCGACATGTTGCTCCATCACGACCAAAAATGAAAAGTGTCATGATATCGTGACATGTTGCTCTGTCACAAAATGAAAAGTCGCGATATCGCGACATGTTAGCTCGTCGCGAAAAATGAAAAGTGTGATATCGACATGTCGTCCTAGGAAGAGTTGAGAAAATGTCACGATATCGCGACGTGTTGTGAAATCACGGGTCATAGAAGAGAGAGAAAGAGAATGGAAAATTGTCGTGAAATCGTGACATGTCACAAAATCATGGTCAAACCAGTCAAACAGGGCAAGGCACTAAAGTTGTCGCGATTTCGTGATAGGAAGCAACAAAGGGGTAGAGAAAAAGTGTGATATCGTGATAGGTCAATGTTTTCTGGATCCAAGCAAGAAGTGGTATGGAAGGAAAATATGTCATGATTTTGTGACATGTCACGTTTTTGTGGCCAAATATAGCAAGAGCAACCCGAAATAGAAAAGCGTCACGATTTGCGATGGAAAGGGAAAGTGGTAGAAAGGAGAAGCGTCAGGATTTCACGATAGAAAGCGAAGATAGCCCAAATGAAAAGCGTCATGATTTCGTGATAAAAAGAAAAAGTCAGATTTCATGAAGAAGCAAGATGATGCAAAATGAAAAAGTGTCACGATTTCGTGACATGTCGTTTTGCAGAAAACTGATTTGAGGTTGCATCCAGCTGAAAAGAAAAATGTCACGATTTCGTGATAGGTTGCATTTTCACGGCCCGTTGGCATAAAAATGTCACGATTTCATGACATGTCTCATTTTTGTGGTGCATGAAGGCGGACAAGGTTGTTGGCAGGAAAATGTCACGATATCGCGACATGTCGCATTTTTACGATGAAAGTAGAGGAGCAAAGTTGCATGCATAAAAACGTCGCGATATCGCGACATGCTATTTTTTGTCACGATTTACACGGGGCCATTATAGAACATGCAAAAAAGTGTGGAACACGTGGCGTACATGTGTAAGGGCTGCAGAGGCGTTACAGTTCACAGAGAAGATCAAGCGTCTCAATGTCGAGCATAAAGTCAAAAGCAATGGAAAGGCGGGGAAGGTGAAACGAAGCAATCTGGAAGACGAAACGAACCGTCATGGAAGGAGAAGCAATTTACCAGAACTTTAAAAGCGGAAGCACAGATTGGTACGAGGGTCGAAAACCGCTGCGAGCAGAGTTGCAGTGCCGAAGGCGAGAAGCCATTCTGGGCCTGCTTAGGAGTGTTTTTCTTCCCCTTTTTCTGGTTTTGAGAAAACTAGAGATTCTGTTATTGTAAAATGACCAATTTTTAATACAGAAAATTCAGAGAGTTGCACCTCATTGGCAAGAAAGAAGGAGTTGTTTTCTGCATGCAGGATTAAATGTTTATCTTTCCCCTTTTCAGATTTCTAGGCTTATAGGTGAAGTTTAATGCAAGTTCTCTTGGTTGCTTCATGCGAATGTCTAAATCTGAAATCACAGTTAAAACCCCAGAGACCAGCACTTAACTTATCTGGATTGTGCGTGTTTTGCAGGTTCAATAAGTTAGGTTGCATGCATGGAAACCTCATTAGCTTCGGTTTTGTCAGAATAGGATTGCATCACCCTGAATGCATTTCATTTTACTTTTGCATTTTATTTTCATTTTTTTTTTGCACTTTATTTTATTTACAGGCATTAAAATAAAATAAAAAAATAAAAAACTAAAAAATCTCAAAGTCAAAAAATAGAAAATTTCCATTTCTAGGCCAGAATTTCATTTTACAGTTTTGTTTTTCATTCATGAGCAGATGATGATATTCCCTTCATAAAATTCCAATTTCATTGAAGGGGTTATGTTTCAAGGCATTTCATCAGTTTCCATTTTGAAATTACAACTTGGTCATATAGAGATCAAATCATATTTGCTTTATTAGGGTTCAAAGAACAATCATTAAAGTTTCACAGTAAAATAAACCAACATTGCCCCTTGTTTTCAGTTACTTGCAACCACTAAGGTGTTCCAAGCATTTTAATCGAATATCTTCATTTGAGATCATTAATACACAGATGTAAAATGCTAACATAGCGGAACCTTGGAGAAATTGTTTATTAAATTTCTTTGCAAGAGAGGATTTAGAACCCAAATCCTATCGGAGAGTGTGTTTTCACAATCGGGTGAAAATACCACTCAACAATACCTAATTTTGGAAAATTAGACCACAATAATATTTGCAAATATTTTTAAAATCAATTTCCACTAAAAACCCTTATTACTCCTAAATTTAATATTGCAAATATTATATTGATTTTATAATTTATTTCCTTTAAAATATGGTTTTAAATATGGTTAAATTATTCTATATTTAACAATAATTTATAAACCTTATAACTCCCTAAAAGTTAAAGCACTTTTATAATGGAAATAAATATTACCTTTTACTATGCAGAGACCGCAATAATCAATGCTAATTTCTAGTGTGCAAGGGTTGTTGTATTAATATCTCTGCTTTGGCCATTTCCTCCAATAGAATTCTTGGAACCTTCCTTGTATTTAATGCTCCAAATATGGCCTTTTTAATCTCTACCTTTGACCTCTTCGGACCAAAGCATTGAAGGCTCTTCTCCTTGCTTCCATGCACCAGTTTGCTTTGAAGTCTTGAATGTGGATACATGAATGTGCTTAAAATCCTTGATATTAGACGCCCTTTAAATGAAATGGAATATTGATTTAAGTTACAAGTGGCACATATGTTTTCTTCTTCAGCGTCTAGGATGAATGATGCTAGATAATGCTTGTTGCCTCCTATAAGTAACACCTGGGAGTTATGTTCTTTAGGTGAGCACTTGTTCTCTTTGTAGACAAGTGTCTCATACTTTCTCAATGTACCAATATAATTGATGGTGATCCAATAATAGTGTAGAGTGCTCCTACTTACATCTTGCTTTGCTTGCTTTTATTCAATTTATTATGCTCCTTTTGTAGACCTGAATATAATGCTTCTCCCTTATTTGCTTTTATGCCTTTGTTGCTTGTAGGTTCGTCTATCCAAGAAGTAGGGAATATAACCCTTCTATGGTGCTCTTTTTCATTGCTTTGAGTGTGCAATTATTCGAATACCATCGAATAGTTTACCCTATGGATATTGTGCCTTTAAGGCACCTTCAAATCTGCCCTTTTTTGTATAAACCTGATTAGGATAGTATAATATTATGTATAAAATAACCTTTAGTGCACCTTATTTTGCACTCTTTTTTTAGGTCTGAATTTTTGGTTTTGTGGCATAATTTTTGAATTTAATATAGGGGTTTTGAGGTTGTCTCTTTGTTTAGACACCTTCCCCATTTTGCTTGGAAACTTTGCTGATAAATCCAATCTTAGATAGAAGCTTCTTATTTGATGCAATTTTCAACAGTTTTTTTCTTGCACCAAACCCTGTAATGCTTTGGATTTGAGACTCACCAAGTATCAATATTTGAAGCTTCTATTTTATATTTTGGTTAGTTGTATTCTTATACAAGTTTTGGAGGATTCTAACCTGATTTTGGTGTCTTCACATGGCCATTATGTGTTGTAAATTTTTGTGCACTAATAGTGTCTTTAGACACTTTGTTAAATTCTTATTTTGTGCCTTTCTAAAGAACACAAGCACTAAGCTTCTTGAGAGTAATATAGTAGTGCAGATGAACCCACTAATATTTAAATTTAAATGCACTAAAAATTACACCTTATCACTCCAATTAACTCTCAAAATAACTTATAAGTGCACTTAATCAATTTACTACAACTAATCAATAATAATTTGAAATTAATTTTCAATAATTATTTTGCATTACGTTGCGATTAATATTTTAGGACTTAGTCTTCTTTTATTTTTCCAAAGTAGATGATAGATAGTTGATAGATTTAGTTGTAATTTTGCAATCTAATCAAATCTGAACTAATGTGAAAATGAACCTTAAAAGGAACTTTTCTCTTTTTGCACTTTTGAAGACTATAATCTAATTTTCCTTCTTGCAACTTTAATACAAATAATATGCTTTAATAAATATGATAAGTAATCCAATTAATGAATCTACTTGCACCAATAGTTGCTTACCTTTTTGAAATATTTTGTATCTCCTTTGCCACTTATGTATAGGATGCTGATCTTGTAGAGGATGTTGGTGTCTAATATCACTATCTTGCTACTTCATTTCTTCTTCACCAAAAATTGGTCTTCAACATTCTTTCATGAGCCTAGGAGTTGGTGGCTTGTTCTCCTCTTGTAGTCTCCTCCTTTTTGATGTAGATTCTTTTGAATTATTTATCTCAACAACTTCTTGCTATGAGAGGTAATATTCAAGTTTCCTAGCTTTGGAAAGCTTCTTCTTTTTTCAAGTTGAATTCTAACTTCAAGCAAGATCTTCTTCTCAATATTCTAAATATCTTGAGGTCTTCTAGGATTTGGAACTTGCCAAATTCTTATTCTTATTTTGGGATTGTTGTCAAATGGTGAAAATTGTCCCAAATATTTTACTATATTCTATAGTGAATTTCTCCAATAAGTTCTCCTTTGATGATTTTTTTAGTAAGGTTATCCAAGCCTTTTATTGGATTCTCATTGAGACCTCCCTAAGGTATTTTTTCTTACAAATTATTATGGTATTCCTTGAGACATTTTCTTCAATATTTTGCTCCTAAAAGTGTTTGTGGTGAGATCTTCTTTTGGATATTATGATTTTGTTGCTTTGGGATTAGATCAAGACTCTCCTAGTTCTTCTTTTTCTTCTAAGACTGGAATTTATTCAATGATATCTTCTCCTAATCTCTTTATCTTTAGTTTTGCTTCAGATTTTGAATTGATTATGAAGAAGATAGTCTTCCTAACTTTATTGTAGGAATTTTTCCAACTCACTGAATCTTCTTTACCTACAAAAAAGTGTTAGTACTGAAGTCTTTAATCTACTTCTAAATTAGATACTCTCTTTTGGATTCTTCCTTAGGATTAGGATTTTATGGCATTTTTTAGTATTAAGGATTTTGTGGCCTTTTTTTAGTATCAAGACTTCTGTGGCCTTTTTAGTATCAAGGCTTATATGGCCTTTTCTTCAAGATAAAGGCTTCTATGGTCTTTTATTTTGGAACAAGGCTTCTATGGCCTTTTCTTCTAGATCAAGGCTTCTATGGCATTTTCTTCTGGATCAAGGCTAATATGTCATTTTCTTCTTTAGTGAAGCTCTCAATCTAGCAATGGAGATATCCAATATTCTAGCTTCACCATGACTCTTTTATAGATGTATTCTTCCATAATTTTCTTTTCTTGCACAAGGAACTAATATCTTCACTATGAAGGCATACCAACCTTCAAGAAATGAAGTTGAAATATCCTACCTTTCTATTGTAAGAGGATTTCCAATCATCTATGAATTAATTTTTTGCAACAAAAGAAACTTTGGGCAATAGCTAATAAATTTTAGATATCTTGAATGATCTTCACTAGTTGATTTGTCAATCTAGTGGATTGAATGATGAGTCCTAGTCTTCATGAGTTTTCTTGCAACTCTATGGAAAGAATCTAGCCAAATGCAATCTCAATCCTCACTTGTGGCTCTCCCTAATTCTACTAACTTAGCTCTTCTAAGAGTTTTTGATAGTGGTCGGTCCAGCAACATGTCATATTGACAAAAAACTCAGGCTTAATGATAATGGTGGTTTTTCTATTGATCTGCAATGGCTAGATCTACCATAGCTTTGATACCATTGTTAGATTTTGATTCAGTGTACAATGGGAGATAAAAATCACAAGATGCATAATAATATGAAAGAAAGTAAATCTATGATATGACTAAAATATGCTATAAATAGAAATGATGAAAATGAATACAATGTAGCTATGGAGGAAATGAACACTCCATTAACAAAGCTATTGGACTACATTGCATTCATCACCAATATATGGTTATCCACACAACACTATGCTACTACCTATCTATCTATGTGTTTCTATATATATGCTTGTTACAATAAGGTATTTTTATATAGGAAGATAGGTGATGGAAATTCACAATAGGAGACCGTCAATGAACTGCAAGGATCAAATTGCAAGATAAGACATAATATAAAATACACCAATAAAATAAACCTATAAATACTTCCTTTCATTAACTGAATTCCCATCCTCCTTACAATAGAGTCTCCCACTTATTATACTCCCAAAAAAAAACCCTAGCCTATGCTACTCCTTTATTATTTTTAGTAATGTTCTATTTTTAGCAATTCACTTGCTATTTTTAGGAACCCTAAAAAAAAAACTTGAATGGCATCCAAAATGGAATATTGCACCCGTTATTCAATAAAACCTACTACCCCAAGATATCAACCCTACTCTAGTTCTACACTAATAGTTATGATAACTTTTCAGTTGTGAAAACTAAAAATTATATTAAAAGCTAACTTTGGGCCTCCTAGAGGTGTGTTCGTGCTGAAAACATATGGACCACTTTACTTAGGTTCTCCATGTAATTCAGCACATTATGAAAAAGAACGGGGTAAAAAGGATACTCGGAGCAAATATTATGGCCCTGGTAAGGTGCATCATTCTCCTCTGGTTTAAAATAAAATCAGCTCCTACGAGTTCTACTGATTAAATACCTTAAGCTTGTCAATGTCAAGACTTTTTAGTTCCTCCTTGGAAATCCAAGTGTTATCGACCTGGGACAAACCTTCCCACTATACCAAGTATTTTCTATAGTTACCATTGTGTGTGGTGATCACTTTCCTATCAAGGACCTACACAATGCGTTCCTTCTTCTTCTTAGGGATTTGCTTCTCCCAAGCTATGGTTTTTGCCTCTTCAAAAACTGTAATATCACCATGAAATTCATGCAAATCAAAGACATTGAAAACTGGTGAAATATCGAGGTCAACTAGCAATTCCACCTTATAAGCATTGACATTCATTTTCTATAGAATTCTACAAGGACCAATTTTATTCATTTTCAATTTATTATATGTCCCCTTGGTAAATCACTTATTTCGAAGGTGAACAATCACCATATTCCCAACCTAGAATACTTGGATGTGTTTGTGCACATTAGCAACCTTTTGTACTTAGTATTACTATTCTCCAACTCGTCTTTGACCTCTTCCTATAATTGTTGTATATGTTCAGTAAATGCTTCTACATCATCACTAACATGCTCTTTGATTGGTAATTCAACCAAATCTAGAACTCCCTTTGGGTTCTATCCAAAAATAATTTGAAATGGTGATTTACCTATCAATTGGTTCACTGATCTGTTGTATGTAAATTATGCTTGTGATAGGGCTAAATCCCATTGTCATGGTTTCTCACCAACTATGCACCTCAAAATATTGCCCAAGCTCTAATTCACAACCTTGATTTTTCCATTAGTCTATGGATGATAAACACTACTTAATTGTAGCTTTTTTTCTAGTTTCTTCCATAATGTCCTCCAAAAATGACTCAAGAACTTAACATATCGATATGAAGTGATGGTATTTGGAACTCCATGCAGTCTCACCACTTCATTAAAAAAATTTACTGCAATCTTGGTTGCATCATTGGTTCTATGGCAAGCAAAAAAATGAGCCATATTAGAAAAACCTATCTACTACAACAAAAATAGAATCTTTACCTTGCTAAGTACGGGGTAGCCCCAGCACAAAATCCATGCTTAGGTTGGTCCACGATCCTAGGGGAACTAGTAAGGGTGTATACAACCCTGTATAGACTTGCCTTACCACCTAGTATACTGAAGATTCATGACACATTTCATATTTCATTGCTTATAAAAATATATAGCTAACCATGATCATGAGTGAGACTTCTCTAAACTATAGATAGCTGATCTAAAGGCTATAGAGGTTTGACCAATAAAAATCCTTGAGTTTGATTCCAAATTAATGAGGAATGAAATATTGGAGTAATGCAAGGTCCAGTGGGACTGCTACTTTGAAATAAATTTTGCTTGAGATAAAGTAGCAGATATGCAAAAATATTTTTCATATATGTTTGAGAATGTATTGTAAATATTCTTTTATAATTAAACCTTGTTGCTACAAAAAGGATTGTGTTAAGCCTAAGGAGGGACAATGCCACGACCCTCCCTTGGAAGAATTTTTTTATGGATGTATTCTTGATTTACTATACTATTTTGTGATTGGAGTGACTAGCTATTTGATGATTTATTTGTGTAGTACAAATGGCATAATGAAATATTGTTAATAAAATATCTTGTTATTTGAATGATTAGCAATTTCACATTTAGTTCCTATAATTATATATATGTATGTACAAAAAAAGAGAAAACATTTTGATGAGTTGCATTTGTGCAGGAAAAAATTTTCTTCAAAGGTGGAAGAAAGACTTATCCACTAAAAATGTGATGCCATTAAATAGAAAGGAAAATACGTGATATCCTTTTGGAATTTAGCTTGAGCATCAAGGATGAGTATTCTAAGTCATAGTTCCATGTTATGAATCCACTTGTGGGGATTTATATTGAGTTAGACCAATTGATGTTGCATACTAACTTTATCTTGGATGTGAAGTTAAGTAGAAGATTTATTATACAAGAATGGATAATTAGATATGGTGTTCCCTTGTCTTTGTTTAAAATAATGGAATATATCGCTCGATAAGCAAGAAAATTTAAATTTAACTAAGGAGTGAAAGTGTTTCATTGTAACTCGATGATATGGACAAGAAGTTAGATTAGTGGAAGTTCTTAAACTACCACTTGAATTGGAGTCAAATCATACCAATAAAAGGAGAAATATGATCCAAATAAAAAATGCAACTCCGATCTAGGAGAAGGTTCGATTAATTTTCAAAAAATATGGCATGGGAAATCATGAGGGTTGGAGGGGCACCATTGGCTAGCCTTGGATCCATTGGCGATGGTAGTGGAAGGAGAAGAGAGGTAACCTTCCTTTATTAATTTTCTAGGAAAACCTAGAAGAAGAAAAAAAATAAAGATATCATTGGTTTGCTAAAGGAAAAAAATGGAGATTGATTTGGTAGGGTATATTGTTGGTTTGTTGTCAAAGATATAATTAGGTTGTTGTGTGAAGACCATATCAAAGAAGAAAAGTAGGATCAAATGGAATCTAGAAACTCTTGAAATTTTGGTGCAAATAAGATTTTTTTCTTTACATTACATTGGTGTACCATATCCCTCATTAAAGAGGATGAACTGTAGTGTTTCAAGATACTACTACAAAAGGCATCCTACATCCACAAGTATCTAAATTTTCTAAGGTGGAAGGTGCAAAGAGGAGGTAAGACAATCTAGGGCTCCTAAGAATCAGGTCTAGGTGTCTAAAAGATACTAGTTTCAATCTATTATCCACTCCCTACAACAACGTCAACCTACAACATGAAGAGTTATGTAAACAATCTTGCATAGAAATAGATATATATGTCTACATGTCATCATATTGCATAAAATATATACACAAAGGATCTATGTATAGGAAAGAGTAACATATAGAAATTGATCCAACAAGGAAGAAAACAAAGGTGTATACCATATCTCCAACATTTAATAAAGGCATTTGTTTTATGCAATGTATACCATCATTTCTCTAACATCTAAGGAATTTCAATGCTTCTCAATAACCAGTGAGGCCCAAGGTGGAAATTGAAGTAACATATATCACCACTTGGCATTCATATAAATAAGAGAAGCTTGCATATAGTCATATTAACACAACACAGATGAGCAGAGAATAGAATCAAGTTTACAATGAACTTTAAGAAAAATGAAATAAGAAGATAGTAGTAAAGAGTCATTCATATTATTCTATAATTAGAAGATGGTAGTAAAGCGTCATTAAAATTTGAGAATTAAGGATTCAAAGGTGCATTTAATACATCAATTTTTTCTATCATAAACTAGTAGCAACAACATTTTACAAAGAACTCTAGTGCTTATCAACCATTTGAACTACAAGGTATTCGATGTCAAGCACTCATCAAAATATTAAGGTATTATTTAATTGATTCATGAGGAGTAATAAGGTTATTATAAGGTTGAAGGTATTATTATTATTTGCATTTAAAATATATATGTAAAATAAACCTTTTTTTAAAGCAAGATTAAAGATTTGAGTCCATCCCAATTTACTATAATTGGAGATGGAATATTTGTAATTAAATCATAGGAGGAATAAGGTTGTATACATTGAAATATTATTATTGCAAATATTATTATTAATTTATAATATTCCAAAGTAGGGAGTTATAAGGTATACTATATCAACCATAGACTATTAGAATTTAGAAATATTAAACTATTGAATATAGAAGGATATAAAAGAAAGTTCTTCATTTACTTAAAGGAGTTGAAATTATATACTTACACTTGTATCATATTCATACTAAATGGACAAAAGAAGTCCAACCGTAGAGAACTTTAAATTAAGTGCATAGTTCATTAGGAGAAATAAGGTGAAATAGATGTTGATTATTTTTATTTACAAAACATTACAAAATCAATTCAAAAGTGAAATATTATTTACTAAGCTCTTTACTAAGCTTATAGATTACTCTAATAACTATGGAGATATAATAAATTCTACAAAACCTAAGTCTAGAAAGGTCTCTATCAAAATAAATTCATACACTAGGGAGACATAAGGTAGATCTAAAGTATTGAAAGAACCCTATCATACACTGCAATGGATAAAGTAGCTAGAGACACATTTCATCATAATACACACCACAAAAGGACTCAAGAATAGAATCCATCCAATATACCATATCATATATGCAAAATCACTTCAAATGATTTCACAAGTCAAAATGAAAAGGACATATGGTATATTGATTCAGGGGCAAGTCACCACATGACAAGAAATCTACACTGGTTTTATTGTATTGAAGTCACTAATAGCTACAAGTTGAAAAATTACAAATGTCAATAACTATAATATACATGGATGAGGATGTGTATCACCTCGTAATTTTTTTTCAATTTTTTTGCTACATAATGTAATGTATGTTCCTGGATTAACATCTAATCTCATTTTAGTATCCAAGTTAGTAGAAAATAAAAGGATGGTTGACTTCAGATACATAAATGGAGCTAATATGTGTCTTATTACACATCAAAATGAGATTGAAGCTACTGTATCAATCCATAGAAATATATATGCATTGGATTCTATCAAAACTTTACAATATATTGTTATGTTTCAAAACAATACTAATGCAATTTTTGAGGAACATATTGAAGAGAATGAAGAACCTACATATCATAAAAATAAAAGAAGAAATGGAAGGTTCAAAATTAAAAGGATGAGGGGACAACTACAATATGCTTTACTTGGCCATATTCTATCTAGAAAAGAAGAAGAACCTGAACAAGATGAAGATACTCATTCAAATTCAAACAAAGAAGACAATGAAGGAACCTGGAAAAAAGAGCTCAAATTTGAGGACCAAGACAAATATCCATATTGAATACTAAAGTCTTAAATACCAAAATAATGTAATACATGGGTGTGGTAGAGTATGTTACATAATTATTTCCATGTATATATACCACCTTTGGCACATATCTAGAGTAGGAATTTACTTTAGAGTAAATTTAGTTAGATGATTTAAGTATTATAATAAATGCACAAGTGTCAATGTGCAAGTTGTAAATGTACATGTAGTCCACATGTACATGAGTCCTAGGTAGAGTAAAGGCCAAGAAATATATATTTCTATATAAAGGCCTCATAGGTGTAGTAGAGTGAGAGTGAGAGTGATATAGTAAGTATACAGTGTGTAGTAGATATAGTGTGTAGTATGGTACAATGTAGTTCTTTCATATACTTTCATGGAGTGTTCATGTCATTTATTATATAACATTGTACAATTTTCATCATTCTCATTAATGACATATTTTTGAGTTATTTGTAGATATTCATATTTTTATTTTCTTACATATCATTATGTCATTAGTTTTATAGTTATATCATATTAGTTATCCTTCATATTATGGTTGTACTACCTCCCATCAAAATCTAACATGAAGAGGAGGTCAATGGATCCTTGAGATGGATAGTTTTGACCCATTAAATTAAACACCTAGTGCTCTTACATAACTGGATGTATGTAAGGTGTAAGGATGGGTGTGCCTCTAAAGAAGATCTAGGTAGGAAACTATTGTGGTGACATGAGTAGTTGCTCTAGAACCTAGAATCTAGAACCATTGGAAATAAAACAAGAGAGAGGATGGGAAAACTGGGTTGTGACAAGTATAGAATAGAAATATAAAAAATAATTCCGTATACTCCATAATAGAATGAAGTTGCAAAACAAATAAACAAAATATTTATGGATAAGACGAATATCATGCTAAGTGGTGCAAGGTTAGAAATGAAATTCTAGGTAGAAGTTCTGTTAATTGTTTGTTACCCCATCAATAGATCTCCTACCTCAAATTTTGTGGATAAAACTCCACAGGAAGTGTGGACTAGTAAGAAATCCTATCTCAATAATATAAATATTTTTTGGTTGTGAAGCTTATATGTATATCACAAAAGAGAAAAGGACTAAGCTAAACTATAAACATGAAAAATACATATTTATGGGTTAGAGTACTGGTGTTAAAGGATATAAGTTGTGGAACCCAGAAACATAGAAGATTTTTTATAGTTGTAATGTGATATTTAGAGAAACAAAAGTTGGTTCAAAATAAGAAATGCAACCAAGAAAAGAACTTAAAATAGTTTAAGTAAAATTGAAATAGGAGGAAGAACCTATGGTAGAACATGGTGCTATAAAGAAGATGAACTACAAAGATATTTTGAAGAGAAAACTTTAGAGGAAGAAGGTGCGGAGGAAACTAAAGCTGTAAAACCTACAACTCTATGTTTGAGGATATTAGAACAAGTGAGAAGACTTCCAGAAAGGTATAGCCCTTAAAATATTTTTTATGCATTTAATATATTAGTTATTAATAAAGAACCCAAGATTGTAAAGGAGGAACTTCAGTCAAATAAAAATAAGTCTTGGAAAAAATCTATGGAGGAAGAAATGGAGTCCTTAGATAAAAATAATACATGGGACACTGCACCAAAAAAGGGTTTTAATGGTGGATAAAAAATAGTGGTTATCTACAATGGTAAAAAAATCACCCTAATAGACCCTAAGAGGGTGGCTTAAGACTACCTTGGATTTTAAGGGTTTCTAAAATACGATGATTGTTTATGGCGATAAAAAACAACCCCAATAGACCTTAGAGAGTGGTTTAAAACCAACCTTAGAACACTACACTAAAAAAATATTTATGGCAGTTTTCAACCACCCTATCCCCCATGTGGAAAATCATATATTTTAGTTTTTTTTAAGAGTTATTTTCAAGGGCGGTTTTAAAATGCCCTTAAAAATTACTCTTTAAAAAAAACTAAAATATATGGTTTCTCACATAGGTGAGGGAAAAGAAGAGGGGTGATGATAGATAGGTACAGGGAGGGAAAATGAGGGGTATGATAGATGGGTACAAGAGAGGAAAAAGGACAAGGGGATGATATATGGGCACGAGGGAGGAAAAAGGAGAGGGGGATTGTGTTAACCTAATTCTGACATTGATATCACTTACTTTCTTCTTTATATTTATTAGATGCTTGTAAAATTATGGCTATGGAAATTATCATAAGGAATGATTTTATGTCATTTCAAGGTTAGAAGTTAAAAGCTTTCAAAATATTGCAGGCCTTGCATTCTGCTACTGGTGTTGCAGTGTTTTTCTTGTGGAATTTAGTTTGACATCATCACTTGAAGCTACAATGATAGAGATGGAAATTTGTAAATATTGGATTTTGAATTTTACACTATTACTACTTTTTATGCTAGTTTTGGATTGAAGAGGATATCTTGCAATTCAAAACTTTTGAGTGATTGGTCTACAATTGCTCTAAAGGTTGGTTATTTTTTTTGGGTAGATAAGATACTATAGCATTAATACCAGGTTTTATAGGTTGACCCAAAACCTTTTACAAAAATCAGCCCAGGGTTGTTGATGAACATATCCTTACTAAGGATCCTATATATGTAAAATCTACATACCGCCAAAGCCAGCCTATTATCAAAAAGAAACTTCCCATACAAAATTTTGGGTATACCCCAAGAAAACACACATGCATCATAATTACAAAAAATAAACAAATACAGATCCCTTCCTTGAGACAATGGAGAAACAAAAAGCTACAAACACACATAGCAGAGTACTAAAAAAAACTCCCACAAGCTCTGTATTGACAGTTACTCTTAATAATTCTTTGGTAATTACTTTCTTTCGTATATGACATGCTTTGGTACCACATACTATCTTGTCCAATCAGCCTTGGAGAAATGAACCTGCTGGCTAGATTTATGGCGGTGGCTATCTGGTGGTCCACATGGCTTTGGTTCGAAGTATTATATTGTCATTTCTTTTCTTCCCTGTGATTATCAACCAACCTAAAATTACTAAGATGACTAGGAGCCATGTTATCTGACATGTGACTATCCCCATTAGTCTTTGTGGTATTTCCAAGCAGCATCCATGAATACTGATAGCTCAGGTAATTTTTATTGTGAGTCCAATTCAAAAAATATATGGAAATACTCTTAGCCTTCGAACTTACAGTGCCTTCCCTTTTGGTAAATTTGACTAACATTCTTGGGATTCTTGTTGAATAAGCTCCTCTACTTCACTCGGGACACCGTGCTCCCATTTGAAAAGTTCATCACCATCGACACCCAAATTGGCCAGCTTATCAGCAATTTTGTTAGCTTCCCAAAATACATGTTGGGCTTTTCTGTCTTGTCTTCCCTGTAAAAGGATCCTAGCCTCTTCAACAATTTTTTTAATCCTCTAAGGAGGTGTTTTACAATTATTAATGAGATTTATAACATGCATAGATTCTCCTTCTACGATCAAATTGTCTTTTAAGTCTTGAGTCATTTGAAGGCCTCTCCACATAGCTCTAGCTTCAGCTTTGTTTTTCATCCTTGTTCCCAAATATTCAGAAAATGCAAGCATCATATTCCCATTACGATCTCGCACAATGACACCAGCACCTAGTCTGCCAGGATTTTCCTTAGCTACTCCATAAAAATTAAGCTTAAACCAACTCGTAGGATGTGGAGACCACTAAATATTGGCTCTGGGGTTGACTACCCTAGGCACAGACTCATCTAACAAGGTTAAGCTTAAATATTGAGTAATCGTGATCTCCTACAGATGAGGTTTACAGATATCAAAATGGATAAGGTTCACATTCTCATTGGCAAAGGATAGGATCCTAGCAATGATAGTTTGATGATCATGGATAGACTCATTAAAGACTCTATGGTTCCTTTCTAACCACACCTGCCAAAGATAGTGATTGAGACAAATTTTCCACATGTATCTAAGTCTTTGGCTTGAAAAGGGGCAAGGCCATTGGATGAAAAAATCAAGTACGGTGGCTGGTTTAACCCATGAAATATTGAAGGCCTGAAAAACCCCACTTAGGACAATCAAGGAAAAAGGGCACTCAAGGAAAATGTGATAAATGGTCTCCCAATTAGCCCTGCACAGATAACAATGATTAGTGATACAAATAATTTTACGCATCATATTATCAATGGCTAGAATTTTTACTTGGATAACTAGCCATGAAAAGACTACAATTTTTGGAATTAAAATTTTTATCCAAACTAAGTCCTTTTGGAGGACAAAATCCTCGTCATCAAGCAGAAGCTTGTAAGCTAATTTAACAGTGAACTGTCCATTTTTCATAAGAGCCCAGGTCACTTGATTTTCCTTGGGTCTCATGGGGATAAACAGTTTCCCGAGAATATTACAAATATCATTTAATTTTTCTTGAAATCCCTAAATTATTATTCGTTTCCACTTCATTCTACCTCTGTCCTCAACCATATAATCGAAGACTTTTCTACCAATGAGTTCTTCTATGATATCTCTGATTTAGGATAAGTTAGGATATTGCATTAGTGGTTCGTCCTTATCCCACCTATCATTCCAACAATTTATCCTCTCACCATTGCCTAAAATCCATCTTAAACATTTTTTGATGATTTCCTTACAATTAATAATTGCTTTCCAAAAAGCAGAACCTCTGATTGGAACTGAGTCACTTAGAAATTCCATATTTTGAAGATACTTTTGTTTTATGATAGCTGTCCATTCATTTTATTCACCATAAATGAGACACCATGCCTTCTTAGCTAGTAAAGCTAAATTTATATGAGCAATTTTCCTCAGACCTAAGCCCCCATTTTCCTCGGGTCTGTACACTTCGGTCCATCCTACAATGTGTATCCTTTTTTTCTCCTCTGATCCAGTCCATAAAAAATATTTTTGGAGTTTCTCAATTTTATAGAAAACCTTCACAAGGGCTTTGAAAACAGAGAGGAAATAGACTAGAATGCTCTGAAGAGAGGCCTTAGTGAGGGTCAGATTTCCTGCTTGAGATAGAAGATGACCTTTCCATCCAACAAGTTTTTTTTGAATTATTTCAATGACCTTGTCCCACATTGACTCTCTCGGAGAACCAATGAAAAGAGGGAGACCAAGATATGAAGTTGGGATGTTTGCTATATCACACCCTAAAATTTCTACAATCCTTCCTTGCCTCTGAATGAGGGTGTTCAAGAAATATAACTTGCTTTTCTGAAATTAAATTTTTGACCAGCAATTTCCTCGTAGAGTTGTAGGATGTATTTAATTATTTTAGCCTCAACCACTTATGCCTTAGTCAATATAAGGGTATCATCAAAAAATTGTTGGTTAGAAACAACCCTCGTGAGATATGTTACCTTTATTCCCGATATTAGCCTTGAACTTCAAGCATTTTTTATGGTTCTGCCTAAAGCTTCTACCACAATGATGAATATGTTGAGCAAGGTGCAGCAACAGGATTGTCATTATTGTCAACACAATTAGTTAGATCATTTGATTCAGGGGACAGAAAGTTCAGATGCTCAGAAGCTATTCAGATTCAGTAAACGAGGAAGTTCAGAGATCTCTCAGAATATGTACAGTGTTTTTCCAAAAAGACCTAAGTGGTCCTTATGCAAAAAATCAAAGAAAAAGACAAGTAAGAAAAGTGTCGCGATATCGCGACATACTCAGAAAACAAGAAAACTGTCACGATTTCGCGACATATTGGAGGAGAGAGAAAGTGCAAAGAAAAATGTCACGATTTCGTGACATATTGGAGGAGAGAGAAAGTGCAGGGAAAAATGTCACGATTTCGCGACATGTTGAAAGAGAAGAAGGCAAGTTGAAAAACTGTCATGATTTCATGACATGTTCGAAGTAGAGGGCAAGCAGGGAAAACTATCATGATTTTATGACATGTTGAAAGAAAAAATGCAAGGAAGGAAAACAGTCATGATTTCATGACATGTTCGAAGAGAAAGTTCATTCAGGGAAAACTGTCATGATTTCGTGACATGTTCGAAGAGAAAGAGCCCACAAGGAAAAGTGTCATGATTTCATGACAATTTGTAGGAGAGATAGTATGGACGAAAAAGTGTCACGATATCATGACATGTTCGAGAGAGAGAGAAAGTAAGTTTGAAAAGTGTCATGATTTTGTGACATGCTACAGGAGAAAGAGTTCGAAGTGAGAAGTCACGATTTCGTGACAAGTTCGAGGAGAGAGAAAGTAAAGTGAGAAGTGTCATGATTTTGTGACATGCTGTAGAAGAAAGAGTCTGAAGTGAGAACTATCACGATTTCGTGACAAGTTCAAGGAGAGAAATTAAAGTGAAAATTATCATGATTTTGCAACATGCTACAGATGAAAGAGTTCGAAGTGAAAAGTGTCATGATTTCATGACAGGTTGAAGAGAAAGCATACGGATGTAGAAAGTGTCATGATTTTGTGATAGGTTGTAGAGAAAGCGTACGGATGTATAAAGTGTCACGATTTTGTGACAGATTGAAGAGAAAGCGTATGGATATAGAAAGTGTCACGATTTCATGATAGGCAAAAAAGAAAGCATGCGGATGCAGAAAGTGTCATGATTTCATGATAGATTGAAATAGCAGCGTACGGTTGTAGAAAGTGTCATGATTTCATGACAGAAATAGAGAGCAGGACTTCAATAGTAGAAGTGTCATGATTTCGTGACAAAAGCAGAGTTGAAGTCGATGAAGGGAGAAGTGTCGCGATATCGCGACAAAAGAAAAATTGATGTTGATGAAGGCAGAAGTGTCGCGATATCATGACAAAAGCAAAGTTGAAGTCGACAAAGGTAGAAGTGTCGCGATATCATGACAAAAGCCAAAAGGAAGTGTACGAAGGAAAAAGTGTCATGATATCGTGACATGTTGTGGTTTCATGGCAACATGAACAAAAAGAAGCTATAGAGTCAGATAAGTTGAAGCCGATGAAGATCGATGATAGCCAACTAAAATTAGGGTTTACAATCGACGAAAGCTAGGGTTCCGACTAAGATTAGGGTTTACACAGTCGACTAAGATTGATTTTTCATCATGAGATTTCTACTATAAAAGGAGGGTTGTTTGGAGATTTGATGTATCGATGATGTGTGTGATATCTATCCATAGTGCGTAGAGTGAGCGAGTCATGTCGAATCGAGCTAAGTGCGAAGTAAGAGCGCACAGAGAGTAGAGAGCGCAAAGGGTAGAGATGATCGTTTGGCTGTAATGGCATAGAGTGCACAAAAGGTGAAGTCGATCATAGAGCTTGACTGTAGTAGTACAAGATGCGAGTGTCTTGCGAACTGTAAGCTCTAGACCAGTCAGGGTCTTGTGAAAGCAAAGGTATTTTTTTGTAACATTTATAGATTCAGAATTGTAGTCCAAGTTGCTGCTTGGCATCTGGAGTTGGTGCTCCTTTCTGTTGGTGCAGATAAATCAGGGGTTGGTGCTCCTTCTAGTTGGTGCTGGTAAATCAGGGGTTGGTGCTCCTTTCTGTTGGTGCAGATAAATCAGGGGTTGGTGCTCCTTCCAGTAGGTGCTGGTAAATTTATTATAAAATTGATTGCTTTGCTAAGGTTGGATTTGGATGGGAGTCCAAGCAGTCAATTTTTGAGGAGTAGCCACATTGGTGAACCTCGTTAAAATCTTGTGTTGTGTGATGCTCTCTTGTTATAATTGTTGTATCTATTTTTAAGTTTGCATTACTTCAGCATTAAGAATTACAGATTTAAGATTTTAATAAGCTACACTGATTCACCCCCCCTCTCAGTGTCATTGTAAGTTTAACAATTGGTATCAGAGCCGAGTACCTGTTCAAGCTTAACCGGCTAGGGTGATCTTGGATTTAACACAATGGCAGGCGGTGAAGGCTTCTCATCAAACAGAGCACCAGTGTTTGATGGATCTAATTACGCATACTGGAAAGTCAGGATGCAGGTATATCTCTGTGCTTTGGGATACGACATCTGGGATTCAGTACGTAGTGGATACACAGATCCCATCACTGCTCCAAAAGAGGCTGAAGAAAAGAAACTATATGAAAATAACTCAAAAGCAAAGAATGCTATCATGAGTGGATTAGTAGACAGTGAACTGGCAAAAATCATAAACTGTAAAATGGCAAAAGAAATCTGGGACAAACTAAAGAGCATTCATGAAGGAGACCATAAGATCAAGGAAGCCAAGTTACAAATACATCGAGCTCAGTTCGAAGCATTAAGGATGAATGACAATGAGAACGTAGAGGGATACATGCTGAGAGTTAATGAAGTCACAAATGCGATGAGAGGACTCGACGATGACGTAAGTGACTCTGCTATCATGAAAAAGGTATTAAGATCTCTTCCTCACAGATTTGATTCTAAAGTCTCAGCGATAGAAGAAGCAAAAAATCTAAATTTCTTTAGTATGGATGAGTTGCATGGTTCTTTGACTGCTTATGAGATGAGAATAGGAAGAGCTAAACCCACAGACCGAGAAGCGGCCTTCAAAGCCATTAAAAATAAAAATGCAAAACAAGAGCCTGAGGAAGAAGAGACATCAGATGAAGAAGAAGCAAACTTCGTTAGAAAACTAAAAAAGGGAAAAGGAAAATACAGAGGAAAGCTACCTTTTAAATGTTTCAACTGTGGAGGTGTCGGGCATTTTGCGACTAAATGTCCTCTGAATGAAAAGAACAAAAATGATGAAGGATCACACCAAGAAAGAAGTGATTGGAAGAAGAAAACAAACTTCAGAAAAGGCAACTTCAAAAAGAAAAGTTTCATCTCAAGGAATGCCAGTTCATCTGAAGACAGCTCTAGTGAGGATTCTGAAGAAGAAACAGGTGAAGCTCTTTTCATGGCTTTTGAAGAAGAAGAATAAAAAAAGCAAGGAGTAAACTGTGAGGTTTGTGGTAAAAAATCTGAGGCTGAAGTTGATCTAGAAGGTGAGTTGACCTCCGCACTTGAAGAATGGAAAATAGAGAAGAAAAAGAATAAGAAACTTTCAAAGAGGCTTGAGGATGCAAACGACATCATAACTAGTTTGAAAGTACAGACAGAAGAATACAAGAAGATAACCGAAGAGCTTGAAATTTAGATTACCATGAAAATAGATGTCTGCTACAAACTAGAAGAAGAGAATGTTAGTTTACGGATGCAGATAGCAGAGTTGGAGCGTAAAATTAGCTGTTATCACAAACGCGAAGAAAGCTCTATGAAATTGGATAAGATTTTAAATGACCAAAGACCTACAGGCACCAAATTTGGTCTGGGCTTCGTCGAAGGAGAATCTTCAAATGGTTCTAAGGCCAAAAATGTAGAACCTATAAAAATTGAAGATAAGAAACGAGGTTGATAAAGGTAAAACGACTCATGCGAGAAGAAGACGATAATGCCATGCACAAAAAGAATATTGATAATGATGGATTCACCAAGGTCACGCATCAAAGAAAGAGAAGATTCATGGCCCCTACGACAGCATGGCAAAGACCATCACCCAGGTTCAATTATCCCTTTTCTGGTTTCTATTTTAAATGCAATGGTTATGGTCATAAGATTGCAGACTGCAAATATAATGTAGGACCAAGAAAATTCACAAGTAGAAATGCTTTTTCACCTCTGATGAATTATACAGTAGAATGCTTTAACTGTCATAATTTTGGACACATTGCAAGAAATTGTCGAAGTGCATTTACTTCAAATCATTTTCAGGAAAGAAAATTCCAACCAAATAGGATGAAACAAAATAGAAAACTTCTTGAAAAACATGCACGAGATACTGAAAAAGGAAAATCAAAACTAGAGCCCAATACGGTAGTCAAAACAGAATGGAAACAGAAAGAGCAACTTAAGGAATCCCTGATAGTACAAACAACTTTCAAAGCACAGAATAAATATGTACCATGGATACTTGACAGTGGATGCTCAAGTCATATGACAGGTGATAAACAAAAATTTGAAAAGTTTCAGAAATATGAAGGTGGTTCTATAAAATTTGGGAATAATGATGGAGCTCAGATAGTAGGGAAAGGTTCAGTTAAGATTATTAACGAAAAAATCAAGTCTGAAGAAGTATTGTTCGTGGATGGTCTGAAACATAACTTGTTGAGTGTCAGTCAGATCTGTGACAAAGGACATGAAGTAGTTTTTAAGAAGCAGGGCTATGAAGTTAGAAAAACAAACAGTGGAAAATTGATAGCAACTGGGTCAAGGACTGCTGGCAACCTGTACACACTTTCAGAGAATTCAGAGGGAGCCTATTTCATTGGTCAGGAAGAACAAAATTGGTTGTGGCACAAGAGGCTCGGTCATATCAGTTTTGATAATCTGGTGAAAATCAGCTCAAAAGGGGCAGTGAGAGATATTCCCACCATCAACAAACCTTCAAATAGCATTTGTGCTTCATGTCAGAAGGGGAAGCAAACTAGAGTCACATTCAAAACAAAAGAGTACAATACAAGCAAACCATTGGAACTAATACATACTGATTTATGTGGACCCATGAGAACGCAAAGCATAAATGGTGACAAATACTTTATGTTGTGTATTGATGACTATTCCAGAATGACATGGGTATACTTCTTGAAGCAGAAAATAGAAGCCTTTGAAATGTTCAAGTCTTTCAAACACCACGTTGAGAATGAAACAGGAAAGAGGATCAAAAACTTAAGATCAGATAGAGGAGGAGAATTCATTTCAGATGAGTTTACAGAGTACTATGATAAATATGGCATTAGGAGACAGTTTTCAGCAGCCAGGACACCTCAGCAAAATGGTGTGGTAGAAAGAAAGAACAAGACAGTACAAGAAATGGCCCGGACTATGTTGACTGAGAGCAGAGTAGCAGACAGATTTTGGAAAGAAGCAGTCTATACTGTTGTGTACATTCAAAATAGGTACATGCTGAGAACACATGAAAACAAAACTCCTTATGAGTTGTGGTTCTACAGAAAGGCAACAACAAAACATCTCAGAGTTTTTGGCTGTAAGTGTTACATCAAAAGAACTGAAGATAATCTTGGTAAATTTGAAGATAGAGCGGATGAAGGTATTTTTGTTGGCTATTCACCATCAAGCAAAGCCTACAAATGCTACAACAAAAGGCTAAAGAAAATTGTGGACAGTGCCAGTGTTACATTTGATGAAGGTAGGGAACGAGTAGTTAGCAATGAAGAAAACTACCCAATTTATGAAGAAGTTATTGAAGGAGATGAGGAAGACAAAACTGAACAGAATCAAAAGATTGTCTCAGATGATTTAAGTTATGATTCAGAAGAGGAAGAAAATAAGAAATTCAAAACAGGCAGCTGGTAGAAAAACCATCCTAGAGAGCAAATAATTGGAGACCCCACAGCTGGTGTGCAAACAAGAAGAAAAGTAGTAAGTAATTACTCTCTTTTATCCAGCATTGAGCCCAAAAATATTGATGAAGCAAGCAAAGATGAAAGTTGGATGAAGGCAATAGATGAAGAATTAGATCAGATTGAGAAAAATAAAACTTGGGAGTTGGTACCTAGACCTACAAACAAGAATGTAATCGGTACTAAATGGATTTTTCGAAACAAACTGAATGAAGACGGACAGGTAATCAGAAATAAAGCAAGATTGGTATGTAAAGGTTATGCTCAAGTAGAAGGTATTGATTTTGAGGAAACTTTTGCACCTGTAGCAAGACTTGAGGCAATTAGAATGTTTTTGGCCTTAGCAGTTTACAAGAATTTCAAAGTTTATCAGATGGATGTAAAATCAGCTTTTTTAAATGGGAAACTTGAAGAAGAGGTTTATATTGAGCAGCCAGATGGTTTTCAACTTGGTGATGATCCCAACTTGGTTTGCAAGTTGAAGAAAGCCTTATATGGATTAAAACAGGCACCCCGAGCATGGTATGCAAGGCTAGACAACTATCTCACTCATCAAGGGTTTAAGAAAGGTATGGTGGACAACAATTTGTATGTCAAAACAGAAAATGGACATCTTATTGTTCTTGTTGTATATGTAGATGATATCATATTTGGCAGCAGCAAAGATGAGTCATGCAGAGACTTAGCAGATAAGATGCAAAAAGAATTTGAAATGTCTATGATTGGTGAACTGTCTTACTTTCTTGGGTTACAAGTTAATCAAAATGAGAAAGGCATATTTATTTCCCAAATCAAATATGTGAAAGAGATGTTAAAAAGGTTCACAATGGAGGATTGTAAGCCAGTTAGCACTCCCATGACGATAGGCTGCAAGTTGAGCAAGGATGACAAATCTCCACTTGTTGATCAAACCACATACAGATCTATGATTGGGAGCTTACTGTACCTGACAGCTACCAGACCAGATATTTTGCAGGCAGTTTGCATGGTCACTCGATTTCAGGCTAATCCCAAGGAGACTCACGTGACAACGGTAAAGAGGATTTTTTGGTACCTCAAGGGTACTATGGAGTATGGGTTATGGTATCCGAAAGGTAAAGACTTCACCCTCATTTCATATTCAGATGCAGATTGGGCAGGATGTGTTGATGACAGGAAGAGTACCAGTGGAGGTGCATTCTATCTTGGAGACAGGTTGGTTGCTTGGCACAACAAGAAACAAGAGTCAGTTTCTTTATCAACAGCTGAGGCAGAATATATTGCAGCAACAACATGTTGTACACAGGTTTTGTGGATGAAACAAACTCTGAAAGATCTTGGTATTAACTTCAGTGAGCCAATATCAGTTAAGTGTGACAACACCAGTGCAATTAACATCTCTAAGAATCCAGTAATGCATTCACGGACAAAACACATTGCTATCAGATATCACTTTTTGAAAGAGAAAGTTGCGGAAGGTGAGGTTAAGTTGGATTTTGTTCCAACCATAGAGCAAGTAGCAGATATCTTCACCAAACCATTGCCCAAGGAAGTTTTTGAATACCTTCGCAATAAATTGGGAGTGGTGACTCTTCCCAAGAAGTGACTAGATACAGGGATCACATTCTCGTGGGGAGCATTGAAGTATTTGTTTATCTTCTTGCTCATGTTCTTATTTATTACTAAGTGTAATAAAATTTGCTTGAGAATGTTGTGCATGGACTCAAGGGGAGTCTGCAATAGCCCTTTGGTATTATTGTCAAAGGGGGAGAAGAGCTACAGGAAGATGCACATGTGTTGCCAACAATTCCAAAGGGGGAGATTGTTGAGCAAGGTGCAACAACAGGATTGTCATTGTTGTCAACACAATCAGTTAGATCATTTGATTCAAGGGATAGGAAGTTCAGATGCTCAGAAGCTATTCAGATTCAGTAAATAGGAAGTTCAGAGATCTCTCAGAATATGTACAGTGTTTTTCCAAAAAGACCTAAGTGGCCCTTATGCAAAAAATCAAAGAAAAAGACAAGTAAGAAAAGTGTCGCGATATCGTGACATACTCAGAAAACAAGAAAACTGTCATGATTTCGTGACATATTGGAGGAGAGAGAAAGTGCAAAGAAAAATGTCATGATTTCACGACATATTGGAGGAGAGAGAAAGAGGGAAAAATGTTGAGATTTCATGACATGTTGAAAGAGAAGAAGGCAAGTTGAAAAACTGTCGTGATTTCATGACATGTTCGAAGAAGCAGGGAAAACTGTCATGATTTGATGACATGTTGAAAGAAAAAATGCAAGGAAGGAAAATAGTCACGATTTCGTGACATGTTCGAAGAAAAGTTCATGAGAGGAAAACTGTCATGATTTTGATGACATGTTCGAAGAGAAAGAGCACGCAAGGAAAAGTGTCACGATTTTGTGACAATTTGCAGGAGAGATAGTAGAGAAAAAGTGTCACGATATCATGACATGTATTTTGACAGGAGAGAGAAAGTAAGTTTGAAAAGTGTCACGATTTCGTGACATGCGAGAGAAAGTGTGAAGTGAGAAATGTCATGATTTGATGACATGTTTGAGAGAAAAGTGAGAAGTGTCACGATTTATGACAAGTTGAGGAGAGAGAAAGTAAAGTGAAAAGTGTCATGATTTTGTGACATGCTACAGATGAAAGAGTTAGAAGTGAAAAGTGTCGTGATTTCATGATAGGTTGAAGAGAAAGCGTACGAATGCAAAAAGTGTCACGATTTTGTGACAGGTTGAAGAGAAAGCGTACGAATGTAGAAAGTGTCATGATTTCATGATAGGTTGAAGAGAAAGCGTACGGATACAAAAAGTGTCATGATTTCATGACAGGCAGAAAAGAAAGCATGCGGATGCAGAAAGTGTCACGATTTCATGATAGATTGATATTGCAGCGTACGGTTGTAGAAAGTGTCACGATTTCATGACAGAAATAGAGAGCAGGACTTCAATAGTAGAAGTGTCATGATTTCATGACAAAAGAAAGGAAGTCGATGAAGGGAGAAGTGTCATGATATCATGACAAAAGCAAAATTGATGTTGACGAAGGCAGAAGTGTCACGATATCATGACAAAAGCAAAGTTGAAGTCGACAAAGGTAGAAGTGTCGCGATATCATGACAAATGCCAAAATGAAGTGTACAGAGGCAAAAGTGTCATGATATCATGACATGTTGTGGTTTCATGGCAACATGGAACAAAAGAAGCTATAGAGTCAGATAAGTTGAAGCCGACGAAGACCGATGATAATCAACTAAAATTAGGGTTTATAATCGATGAAAGCTAGGGTTACAGCAGATAAATTAGGGTTTACATAGCTGACTAAGATTGATTTTTCATCATGAGATTTCTACTATAAAAGGAGGGCTGTTTGGAGATTTGAAGTATCGATTAAGTGTGTGATATCTGTCTATAGTGCGTAGAGTGAGCGAGTCATGTCGAATCGAGCTAAGTGCGAAGTAAGAGCGCACAGAGAGTAGAGAGCATAAAGGGCAGAGATGATCGTTCGGTTGTAATGGTGCGAGAGTGTGCAAAAGGTGAAGTCGATCATAGAGCTCGGCTATAGCAGTACAGCAGATGCGAGTGTCTTGCGAACTATAAGCTCTAGACCAGTCAGGGTCTTGTGAAAGCAAAGGTATTTTTTTGTAACATTTATAGATTCAGAATTGCAGTCCAAGTTGCTGCTTGGCATCTGGAGTTGGTGCTCCTTTTTGTTGGTGTAGATAAATCAGGGGTTGGTGCTCCTTCCAGTTGGTGCTGGTAAATCAGGGGTTGGTGCTCCTTTCTATTGGTGCGAGATAAATCAGGGGTTGGTGCTCCTTCCAGTAGGTGCTGGTAAATTTATTGTAAAATTGATTGCTTTGCTAAGGCTGGATTTGGATGGGAGTCCAAGCAGTCAATTTTTGAGGAGTAGCCACATTGGTGAACCTCGTTAAAATCTTGTGTTGTGTGATGCTCTCTTGTTATAATTGTTGTATCTATTTTTAAGTTTGCATTACTTCAGCATTAAGAATTACAGATTTAAGATTTTAATAAGCTACACTGATTCACCCCCCCTCTCAGTGTCGTTGTAAGTTTAACGTAATAACATGGGGCTGATAGGGTCCCCCTAACGAATTCCTTTATGACTTTGAAAATAACCAACAGTTGTTCCATTAACTAGAATCGAGAACCATGCTTTAGAAATATTAGTCTTACAATGGCACTGAGATGGGGGATGAATCAGTGCAACTAATTAAAAACTTAAATCTTCATCTCTTAATTCAGAACTAATGAATGCTTAAAAATAGATGCAACAAGTTTAACAAGATAGCAACACATAACACAAGATTTAACGAGGTTCACCAGTTTTGGCTACTCCTCAAAAATAGACTGCTTGGACTCCAATCCAAATCTAGCCTTTGCAAAGCACCAACTTCACAATCAGTTTACCAGCACACACTGGAAGGAGCACCAACCCCTAATTTACCAGCACCAACTAGAAGGAGCACCAACCCCTGATTCCAAGCACCAACTTGGTTTTCTATTTTGAATCTCAGATTGACATAAATATGCCTTCACTTTTACAAGACCCTCACTGGTCTATTGCTTCCTCAACTTCTTTCTCTGTTCATTAAACACACTCTCTTTTCTTGCCCTCTTGTGACTCTCTGTACATTTTCTTACAGCACCTATCTTCTATCATGCAGCATACTCTCCAGCTTACTTATCTTTTTGCACTTTCTCTGCTACACCCTTTTTCCCTTTTACTTCCTTTCTGTACAGCAGTCATTTTACACTCTTAGCAGCACTCTTACCATTTTCTTGTTCTACATCTTTTCACCCACTTATAGCCCTGTCTTACTGCTTACTCTTACAGCTCTCTTGCTGCTCTGCTTACTCAGCTCTTATAGCTCTCCTACAGCCCGTAGCTCTATCCCTCTATTTAGTGGCACTTTTCACTATCAGCAACACTCTTTCCTACTGAGCAACACGTTGCTCTCACTCTTCTCGCACGAAGCTCAACCTTGCTACTTCACACAACTCTTCTTTTATAACTGTATTATGTTTCTATTCTTAACTTCCATATTTGCGCATGCAGCCTGTTAATAGTAACGACTCCTTTATTATCACATGCAATCTTATTAATAGAATGGTTCTTTGTTTGGGCTTCGAGACGTTTCTCTGTCCAACTCATGGTCTTCGTCTAATGACTTTCAGTAACCACTACTACATGATATTTCTTTGTAACGACTCCTGTAACTGCAGTAATGACTTCTGTTTACTGTCACTGTAACTGCCTCTATAACTATCGTAATTACTTCAGTTCACTATTCTTATTTAACTACATGATTTCTATCTGTATCTGCACCTGTAACTATTGCACTGAGTTCAGCTAACTCTTCTAATTTTTGCCGCATGTATTTCCTATGCAAATGCATCTATAACTGTTGTGTTCCTTCAGTTAACTTTACTTCAGCTGGGTTCTCCTTTTAGCTCTAAGTCATGCAGAAACAACATGTTGTGATATCGTGACATTTCTGCCCCTTTGACTTATCCTTGGTGTTTGATCGGAAAAACATGACATGTCATGAAATCATGACACTTTCTGGCTCCTTGTCCTTTTCTCAGCTTGCACCCGCGAAAATAGAACATGTCATGAAATTGCGACACTTTTGCTGCCTTGTTACTTTTCTTCGCTTGTACCCACAAAAATAGAACATGTCACGAACTCGCGACACTTTTCATTTTCGTAAACTCTTCTCGGCTTGCACTAGAAAAAATGAAACATGTCACAAAATCGTGACACTTTTGCTACCTTGTGCTTTTCTCTGCCTTACGCCCGTGAAAACGGAACATGTCACAAAATCGTGACGCTTTCGCCTTTGAGCTCTTCCTCCTTGAATTTGTTGCAAAATCATGACACTTATGCTTCCATGCTCTTTCATTTTGATTCTATCACAAAATAATGACACTTCATCCTTCGGAGTCTTCCTCTCTGCTGTTGTTGCAAAAATGCAACATGTCATGAAAATGCAACATGTAGCGATATCGCTACACTTTTGTTCCTTGCACTTTACCTTTGCTTCGGCCCACGATAATACAACATGTAGCGATATCGCTACACTTTTTCTCCTTGCACTTTCTCTTTGCTTTGGCCTCCGAAAATACATGTCACGAAATCGTGACACCTTTTTCTCTCTCCTCTTTCTCTTCACTTTGGACCATGAAAATGAAGCATGTCACGAAATCGTGACACCTTTTTCTATTGAACTCTCTCTCCTGCATTATGTCGCAAAATCGTGACACTTTTCCTCCTTAGCACTTTTCTTCTCATCGGATCACGAAAACCCGACATGTCACGAAATCACGACACTTTTTCTCCTTAGCGCTTCCTCTTGCAAATTGTCACGAAATCACGACACTTTTCCTTGCAAGATCTTTCTCTCAAACATGTCATGAAATCGCAACACATTTTTGTCCGTATTGCCTCTCTTGTAGATTGTCGCAAAATTGTGACACTTTTCTTTGCGAGCTCCTTCTCCCCGAACATGTCACAAAATCATGACAATTTTCTTTGCTTGTGCCTTCTCTCCAAACATGTCATGAAATCGTGACAGTTTTCTTTGCTTGCGCCATTTCTCCAAACATGTCATGAAATCGTGATAGTTTTCTTTGCCTGCGCCTTCTCTCCAAACATGTCACAAAATCGTGACAGTTTTTCCTGCATGCGCTTCTTCTTCAAACATGTCATGAAATCACGATAGTTTTCTTACTTGCCTTCTTTGCTTTCAACATGTCACGAAATTGTGACAGTTTTTCTACTTGGCTTCTTTGCTTCCAACTTATCACGAAATCGTGACAATTTTTCTTACGCTTTCTCTCTCTTCCAACATGTCGTGAAATCACAACAGTTTTGATTGAATTTTCTCTCTCCTCTGAAATGTCACGAAATCGTGACAATTTTTCCAACATTTTTTCTCTCCTTCGATATGTCATGAAATTGCAATAGAAAACATGTCGCGATATCGCGACAGTTTTCTTACTTGTATTTTTCTTTGATCCTTTGAACCTGGGCCACTTCTGTCTTCTTGGAAATTTACTATACATGCTCTGACTGCTCTAAACTCTTATTCACTTCATCAACCAATCCATATAATGACCTCTGCACTCCTGTCCATTGCATCAACTGATCCTCTGTCTATGTTGACAACAATGACAATACTTTGTCTGCACCTTGCTCATCAATGAACTCCTGTCCATTGCATCAACTGATCAACCTGACTATGTTGACAACAATGAAAATACTTTGGTTGCACCTTGCTGTGTGCAATTACCTATAAATCTTCTCCCCCTTTGAAAATAATACCAAAGGGCGGCTGCAAAACTCCCCCTGAGTCCATGCACAGAATTATCAAGCAAAAATTATTATAGTTAGCAAAAAGCATAAACATGAGCAATATGAAAAATAGATGCATAAATGCTCCCCCTAAGAATTTATCCCGATGTCGAGTCAATTATTAGTCTATTCTTGGGAATATGTGACCACTTCATTTCACTATTTAACTATTGTAATCACAATGACACTGAGAGGGGGGGTGAATCAGTGTGTTCTTTAAAAACTTCTAAAATAATTAGATTATAAAACTAGCAGCAGTTTAAAGCAGATAAAAGAGATACTAAATGCATCAAGAAAGCATCACACATAACAAAACATTTTAACGAGGTTCACCAATGTGGCTACTCCTAAAAAAGACCGCTTGGACTACCATCCAAATCCAGTCAATGCAAAGCTACAACTTTACATAATCCTTTACCAGCACCAACTGGAAGGAGCACCAACCCCTTAACTTTATCTCGCTTCAACGAATGGAGCACCAACTCCTATTTTACCAAAGACCTAGTGGAAAGAGGCACCAACCCTTTAATTTTCCAGCACCAACTAGACAAATTGTTTACCAGCACCAACTGGAAAGAGGCACCAATCCCTTAATTTGTCAGCACTAACTGGACTTCAATATTGAATAAAAAATGTTTGACATATACCTTTGTTATTGCAAGACTCTAACCGGTTTACATCACCTTTGCAATATCTGTGCACTCTACTCTCTCTTGCACAATCACTTCACACAGTTTTCTGCACTGCTACAGCCAGACTTTGCAATCAACTTTGCCCTTCGTGCTTCTCTCGCAGACTCTTTCTCATGCACACGCTTCGCACACTCTGTGTCGTTTCACATTCTGCTCTCTGATCAACACGAACTTCACTTTCACAAAAACTATGCTCGCATTTGCACTTTATCTTTTCACCCCACTTTTCAAACTCGAAGTACCCTTGTTTTTATAGAAGTTTTAGGAACAAACCCTAAAAGAACGTCGGTTGAGAAACCCTAGAATTTGTCAGCTGCCAAACCCTAAAATCCGTCAGCCCAGATTTAACTTTGTCAGCCTCAAACACTTCTTCCACCTTCGTCACTTTCCTGTATCTTATTGCCGTGAAATAGTAACATGTCGGCCCTTTTAATTTAATTTAATATTTTAATTTAAATTTTAAATAAAATAAAATTTAAACTAAATATTTAAAATTAAATATCTTCATCACCGAGGCATATTTTTCAACGAAACGAAGAGCCAACTTGGGTTTTAAGAAAAACCCATTTCAAATCTGTTATCCATGGTTTTAAATAAAACTTTTTATTTTGACTGCCTTGGTTTTCACAAAAAACCTTTAAAATTTAAACTAAATATTTAAAATTAAATATTTTTATCACCGGGGCATCTTTTTCAACAAAACGAAGAGCCAACTTAGGTTTTAAGAAAAACCCATTTCAAATCTATTATCCATGGTTTTAAATAAAACTTTTTATTTTGACTGCCTTGGTTTTCACAAAAAACCTTTCCGCTTCTTGACATCTCAGGTTCTGAAGACTTCTCATTCTGAATTATGTTTTCTGCTTATGTGCATCTATCATTTAAGGACTCATGATCTGACTAACTTCTAAAATTTATCCTCTCGCATCTCGAGTGACTTTTGAACCGCCTCGTCCATTGCATCATTAGATCTAACCGATCGTATTGACAACAATGACAATCCTCCCGCAACACCTTGCTCAACACCGAACTCCTATCCATTGTACTTTGGCTGCACCTTGTCGTTCAATAAACTCTTGTCCATTGCATCAATAAATCTGTCTGATCGTGTTGAAAACAATGACAATACTATTTGCTTGCACTTTGCTCAACAATCTCCCCCTTTGGAATTGTTGGCAACACATGTGCAATTTTCCTCGTAAATCTTCTCCCCCTTTGACAATAATACCAAAGGGCTGCTGCAGACTCCCCCTGAGTCTATGCACAATATTCTTAGACACAAATTATTACAATTAGTAAATATTCCAAGCATGAACAAAAAGAAAAACAAGTACACAAATGCTCCCCCGGAGTCCAAGACCACTTCATTTCACTGATTGACAACATCATGATAAGCATAATAGGCATCAATAAAATCAAAAATGTGAATAGCAGCAATAACTAGTGAATGACACCATCACCGTCAACTTCACCAATATAACATGTGTAAGAACATAACTGAACCATTGTCTTCTGTGCAACTACCCTCTGTTGCTTTGCAAACTCAAACTTGTCCACTGTTAGTGAAGGCATACAATAATCTTATATAGCCAAATTTTTGTTCTCGCAATGCCAGCAACATCTGCATACAACTTCACCATGCATCTTGGATATATTCTCAACAATCTTGAACCCAATGACAGTTGTTTGTCTCTCTCTGCAGTGAGAATTCAGTAGGCTACCTCAATCCACTTTCAACTCTATGCAAGTACCAAACATTGTACCACAGCACAACCAACATATTTTCTCAACAAATTAGGGCTTTAGCAACAATGCTTATAGACAAGGTTTAACCAACATCATTCAACTCAATATTAACTTTGAATCATTCAACCAATCACTACATGAAAAGGAAACTAGTAGACATCCTTTTCCTTCCAAAGGTATTTGAACAAGACAGCCACCAACATAAATCACCAAGGCAAAGAATAACTTGCTCAAATCAAACTCAATGGAGTAAGCCCAAATCATGTATCAAGAAAAGCATTAACTTGATCAAAACAACCACTATGAAAGCAACTCAACTATTCATCACCAGGTCGGAAATCATCTCGGTCGCTCATTAAAAAACTTTTTTTTTTTCAATCTTCCCATTCAACATGCTGATTTCACTTTTGTCAACTGAATTGACAAGTGACTCACATCTCGTACCAATTTTTGTCCAAGACCTGCAATTTTGCTGCAAACTCTTACTTTCAACTATGCATGTCTGAAGAAGACATTTTGTCAAACACTTTATGGCCAACCATAGTGCACCTTACTCAGCCTCAATCTTCTTATCCTTGGACTAGCATTAAATCAATAGTTAAAACAAAACTATCTGTGAATTAAATATATTCACCAAGGTGTCATGAAAGATCTGGCAATCTTCACATCAAAGAGTAAAAACAAATACATGCTGCTCGAAACACAAATACACAACTAGGGCAAGCATTCTTTCGTTGAGAAAATTATCTGGACTATTATGATTCGTAATTTTGAACAAGTGGTATTAAGAATCATCAACAGTACAATAGTGACATATCTCAAAACTACCAATGGTGACAACTATCAAATTAAACACCACACTTCACGGCATTTCCACAAACCACTATATAAATTGAAAAACACACTTTAACAACTATACAACATTAACCTGACTGCTTACCTTTCATCCTCAGATACCTAGACAAATACATAGGAGCATTAAAATAAAACTTTAATATTGCTCCCCCTGAGGATGTGCCACCTGGAGTTGCTTAGATCAATGGCAGAGTAGCCTCCTTCAATCCAAGGAGACACAATTTCCTTTCTTCTGTCTTTCTCCAGACTTTTCTGAACTTGGTCTTGGGTTTTTTAACAACATCCCTATTTTTCTCCTGTTCATGAACTTGAACATTTCTCTTGTGGGGTTGTCTCTTGTGCATTCTTGATGGATGATTATTTTCTTTTCTTTTATGCACATGATATGTTCCTTGTCGGTGTTGTCCTCTTTGTGTCTGATGAAATCTAGGGTTTTGCCTTAGATTAGATATAGAAGTGCTTGGAGAGAACCTTGCTATGTGCCCTTGACCATTGCATTTAAAACATTGCACATGTTTTATTCCTTGCTTGTATTGCATTCTATGTGTATGATGAAATCTATGGTATTGCCTTAGATTGGATACGAAGTGCTTGAACAAAACCTTGCTATGTGCCCATGGCCATTACATTTAAAACATTGCATAGGGTGTTCACTCAAAAAAATAGAAGTATTTTTATCAAAGATAACTCTTTGATCTATTGTTCAGCCCACAATAAATTGCCTTGTGACCAAAGTGGTTGCATTTAGAACAATAGCCATAAAAAACATTATTATTAAAAGAGTGAGAGTGAGAGAACCTCTTTTGTTGTGGTTGCTTTGCTGTAGATCTTCTTTGATATTTTCTTCCTTTTGAGGATTCAGCTTCAGACTTTTCTTGTTTCAATCCTTCAATCGAGGACTTCTTCTTCTCTGCATATTTGGAGGATGAAGGTTGTTCAGCTTCATATCCATGACCAAAATTAGCTTTGGAACTTCTTTGTTGATTTATCATTGTATCTAGCAACTCTGTGCTCTTCTCAAATTTGAGATTTATATTGGCCTCTTTTAGTTGTTTCTTCAATGAAACAATCTCTTCTTCTTGTTGGCAGCATATAGTCTCTTTCTCATTGATCTGAGACCTAAGAATATCTTCAATCCTTTTGTTTTGTTCTACTTGTAGCTTTAGATCAACAATAACCTGTTTATATTCCTCTTCACTTGTGTTGTATACATCATTCTTATTATCCAGTTGTGTCTTCAAGGCTTCTTCTAATTTCTTGGCCTTTTGAACTTGTAGGAAGAGATCTTCAATCTCATCCTCATATTCTTCTAATTTCTTGGATAGTATTTTGTTCTTTTTCTTTTCTATTCTCCACTCTTCAAGAGCAGATATCAACTCTCCTTCAAAATCTACTTCAGCCTCAAGATTTTCATCACAAACTTCAGGATTCTCTTCTTCTACCTTTTCCGGTTCAAATTTCTCTTCTACAGGAACCGAAACTGACTGGGATGCCTTTTTGGATGAGGATATATTCTTCTTAGCCATTGTGTACTAATCCAAGATCAACCCTGACTGATTTAGCCAAAATTGGGAACTTGGCTCTGATACCAATTGTTGTAATCACAATGACACTAAGAGGGGGGTGAATCAGTGTGTTCTTTAAAAACTTCTAAAACAATTAGATTATAAAACTAGCAATAGTTTAAAGCAGATAAAAGAGATACTAAATGTATCAAGAAAGAATCACACATAACACAACATTTTAACGAGGTTCACCAATGTGGCTACTCGTCAAAAAGACTACTTGGACTACCATCCAAATCCAGTCAATGCAAAGCTACAACTTTACATAATCCTTTACCAGCACCAACTGAAAGGAGCACCAACCCCTTAACTTTATCCGCTTCAATAGAATGGAGCACCAACTCCTATTTTACCAAGCACCTACTGGAAAGAGGCACCAACCCCTTAATTTGCTAGCACCAACTGGACAAATTGTTTACCAGCACCAACTAGAAAGAGGCACCAACCCCTTAATTTGCCAGCACCAACTGGATTTCAATATTGAATAAAAAATTTTTGACATATACCTTTGTTATTGCAAGACTCTAACTGGTTTACATCACCTTTGCAATATTTGTGCACTCGCTTCTCTCTTGCACAATCACTTCACACAGTTTGCTGCACTCGCTACACACGTACTTTGCAATCAACTTTGCCCTTCGCGCTTCTCTGCGACACTCGCTTTCTCACGCACACGCTTCGCACACTCTGTGTCATTTCACATTCTGCTCTCTGCTCAACACGAAATTCACTTTCACAAACACTATGCTCACATTCGCACTTTATCTTTTCACCCCACTTTTCAAACTCGAAGTACCCTTGCTTTTATAGAAGAAGTTTTAGGAACAAACCCTAAAAGAACGTCGGTTGAGAAACCCTAGAATTTGTCAGCTGCAAAACCCTAAAATCCGTCGGCCCAGATTTAACTTTGTCGGCCTCAAACACTTCTTCCACCTTCGTCACTTTCTTGTAGCTTATTTCCTCGAAATAGTAACATGTCGGCCCTTTTAATTTAATTTAATATTTTAATTTAAATTTTAAATAAAATAAAATTTAAACTAAATATTTAAAATTAAATATCTTCATCACCGAGGCATCTTTTTCAATGAAACGAAGAGCCAACTTGGGTTTTAAGAAAAACCCATTTCAAATCTGTTATCCATGGTTTTAAATAAAACTTTTTATTTTGACTGCCTTGGTTTTCACAAAAACCTTTAAAATTTAAACTAAATATTTAAAATTAAATATCTTTATCACCGGGGCATCTTTTTCAACGAAACAAAGAGCCAACTTGGGTTTTAATAAAAACCCATTTCAAATATGTTATCCATGGTTTTAAATAAAACTTTTTATTTTGACTACCTTGGTTTTCACAAAAAACCTTTCCGCTTCTTGACATCTCAGGTTCTGAAGACTTCTTCTTCTCATTCTGAATTATGTTTTCTATTTTTGTGCATCTATCATTTAAGGACTCATGATCTGACTAACTTCTGAACTTTATCCTCTCGCATCCGAGTGACTTCGAACTACTCGTCCATTGCATCATTAGATCTAACTCGATCGTATTGACAACAATGACAATCCTCCTGCAACACCTTGCTCAACACTGAACTCCTATCCATTGTACTTTGGTTGCACCTTTCTATTCAATAAACTCTTGTCCATTGCATCAATAAATCTGTCTAACTGTGTTGACAACAATGACAATACTATTTGCTGCACTTTGCTCAACATTGACAACATCATGATAAGCATAATAGGCATCACTCAGATCTATCTTCAACTGTGTTGGTTGCTGGATCTCTATCCATTGAGACTCTGTTCTTTGTACTCTGTCAATAGGCTCACATAGAACCTGCTTAACAAGCTCACATAGAACTTGTCCAAATCAACTCACAATTCCTCACTAGAACTTGTCCAATTCAGCTCATAGGTCTTCACTAGAACTTGTCCAAATCAGCTCACAAGTTTATCAAGAGAAACTTGCTTAGCATGAACCCACAAAGAGAATTTTTAGAGACCCAATGTGATTCATCAACCTCATAGAAGAATAAAGAGAATTGTTGGAGACTCAATATGTTCTATACTTAACTCCCAATCTCAATCTCAACTCAATCTCAATCTCAAAAGAATAAGATAGATGTAGTATGCTTTTCTCAAGAACATGAAACACAACCCAACAATTGCCAACCATGCAATAACTCATATAACAATGATACTCATGTTCTTTCTACAACCAATATATTTTCTCAACCAATTAGGGCTTTAACAACAATGCTTATAGACAAGGTTTAACCAACATCATTCAACTCAAGATTAACCTTGAAGCATTCAACCAATCACTACATGAAAAGGAAACTAGTAGAAATCCTTTTCCTTCCAAAGATATTTGAACAAAAAAGCCACCAACATAAATCACCAATGCAAAGAATAACTTGCTCAAATAAATCTCAATGGAGTAAGCCCAAATCATGTATCTAGAAATATGTCCCAACACTGTCCTCAAATATTTCCCTAAGGCCTTCTTCAAAGGCTCAATCAATCAAATCAACCAATCATCACCAGGCTGGAAACCATCTGGCTGCTCATTATAAACCTCTCCTTCAATCTTCCCATTCAAAACACTAATTTCACATATGTCAACAACATTGACAAGTGACTCACACTTGTACCAACTTTTGTCCAACACTGTACCAACACTACAATTTTTACTGCCAACTCTATGCAAGCATCAAATACTGTACTGCAACACAACCAAATTCCTTTTTATATTTACAACCTGATCTAAAATTTCTATAGTTACTACAGATCACACCTTACTTTCAACTGTGCAAATTAGGAGAAGACATTTTGTCAAACACTTAATGGCCAACCATAGTGCACCTTACTCAGCCTCATACTTCTTAACCTTGGATTGGCATTTTATCAACAGTTAAAAAAAAACTATCTATGAATTAAATAATTTCACCAAGGCGTCATGAAAGATCTAACAATCTTCACATCAATGTGTAAAACAAATACACGTTGCTTTTATCGAAACACAAATACATAGCTAGGGCAAGCATTCTTTCATCAAACAAAAATAATCTAAACTGTTATAACCCATAGCTATGAACAGTGGTAGTAAGAACCATCAATAGAACAATAATGACATAAGCAATATTACCAATGGTGACGATTCTCAATTCAATCACTACCCTTCACGACACCTCCACAAACAACTACAAGAACTAAAAACACACTTGAAAACTAAAACGACAATATCCTGACTACTGGTCTTTCATCCTCAGATACCCAAACAAATACATAGGAGCATTAAAATAAAACTTTAATATTGCTCTCCCTGAGGATGTGCTACCTAGAGCTGCTTAGTGCAATAGATGAGTAATCTCCTTCTGTCCAAGGAGACACGATTTCCTCTCTTTTGCCTTTCTCCAAATTTTCTTGAACGTGGGCTTGAGTTTTTCAACTACATCCCTATTTTGCCCCTTTTTGTGAACTTGAACATTCTTCTTGCGCAGTTGTTTCTTGTGCATCCTTGATGGTTGATTATTTTCCTTTCTTTTATGCACATGATATTTTCTTTGCCTGTGTTGCATTTTTTGCGTCTGATGAAATCTATGTTCTTGCCTTAGATTAGATACAGACGTGCTTGGACAAAACCTTACTATGTGCCCATGACCATTATATTTAAAACATTGCACATGATATGTCCCCTTTCTGTGTTGCACTCTTTGTGTCTGATGAAATCTATGGTTTTGCCTTAGATTAGATACATAAGTGCTTGGACAGAACCTTGCAATGTGCCCATGGCTAGTACATTTAAAACATTGCACAGGGTGTTCACTCAGGAAAGTAGATGTGTTTTTATCAGCATAACTTTTTGATCTATTGTTTAGTCCACAATAAATTGCCTTGTGACCATAGCAGTTGCATTTAGAACAATAACCATTAAAAGCATTATTATTAAAAGAGTGAGAGTGAGAGAACCTCTTTTGATGTGATTACTTTACTGTAGATCTTATTTGATGCTTTCTTCCTTTTGAAGATTCAGCTTCAACCTTGAACTTCTTCTTCTCTACATATTTGGAAGATGACGGTTGTTCAAATTCATACTTTCCTTGCCTCGATCCTTCAGTCGTGAGCTTCTTCTTCTCAGCACATTTGGAGGATGAAGGTTGTTCAGCTTCATATCCAAGACCAAACTTAGCCATGGAGCTTCTTTGTTGCTTTATCATTGTATCTAGCAACTCTATGCTCTTCTCAAATTTGAGACTTATATTGGCCTCTTCTAGTTGTTTCTTCAATGAAACAATCTCTTCTTCTTGTTGGCAGCAAATAGTCTCTTTCTCATTGATTTGAGACATGATAATATCTTCAATCCTTTTGTACTGTTCTACTTGCAGCTTTAGATCAACAATAACTTTGTTAGATTCCTCTTCACTTGTGCTGCATACATCATCCAGGTGTGTCTTCAAGGCTTCTTCTAATTTCTTGGCCTTTTGAACTTATAAGAAGAGATCTTCAATCTCATCCCCATGCTCTTCTAACTACTTGGACATTCTTTTATTATTTTTTTTTTCTATACTCAACTCTTCAAGTGCGGCTACCAACTCACCTTCTAGATCTACTTCAAACTCCAGGTTTTCATTGCATACTTCATAATCCACTTCTTCTACCTTCTCTAGTTCAGTTTTCTCTTCCACAAGAACTGAAACTGGCTGAGATGCCTTTTTGGAGGAGGATATATTCTTCTTACCCATTGTGAACTAATCCAAGATCAACCCTGACTGATTTAGCCAAAACTGGGAACTTTGCTCTAATACCAATTGTTAGTCTTACAATGGCACTGAGAGGGGGGGGTGAATTAGTGCAGCTAATTAAAAACTTAAATCTTCATCTCTTAATTCATAACTAATGAATGCTTAAAAATAGATGTAGCAAGTTTAACAAGATAGCAACACATAACACAAGATTTAACGAGGTTCACCAGTTTTGGCTACTCCTCAAAAATAGACTGCTTGGACTCCCATCCAAATCCAGCCTTTGCAAAGCACCAACTTCACAATCAGTTTACCAGCACCCACTAGAAGGAGCACCAACCCCTAATTTACCAGCACCAACTAGAAGGAGCACCAACCCCTGATTCCAAGCACCAACTTGGTTTTCTATTTTGAATCTCAGATTGACATAAATATGCCTTCACTTTTACAAGACCCTCACTGGTCTATTGCTTCCTCAACTTCTTTCTCTGTTCATTAAACACACTCTCTTTTCTTGCCCTCTTGTGACTCTCTGTACATTTTCTTACAGCACCTATCTTCTATCATGCAGCATACTCTCCAGCTTACTTATCTTTTTGCACTTTCTCTGCTACACCCTTTTTCCCTTTTACTTCCTTTCTATACAGCAGTCATTTTACACTCTTAGCAGCACTCTTACCATTTTCTTGTTCTGCATCTTTTCGCCCACTTACAGCCCTATCTTACTGCTTACTCTTACAGCTCTCTTGCTGCTCTGCTTACTCAGCTCTTACAGCTCTCCTACAGCCCGTAGCTCTATCCCTCTATTCAGCGGCACTTTTCCACTATCAGCAGCACTCTTTCCTACTGAGCAACACGCTGCTCTCACTCTTCTCGCACGGAGCTCAACCTTGCTACTTCACGCAAATTTGCTTTTATAACTGTGTTCTATTTCTATTCTTAACTTCCATATTTGCGCATGCAGCCGGTTAATAGTAACGACTCATTTATTCTCACATGCAATCTTATTAATAGAACGGTTCTTTGTTTGGGCTTCGAGACATTTCTCTGTCCAACTCGTGGTCTTCGTCTAATGACTTTCAGTAACCACTGCTGCATGATATTTCTTTGTAACGACTCCTATAACTGCAGTAATGACTTATGTTTACTGTCACTATAACTACCCCTATAACTGTCGTAATTACTTTAGTTCACTATTCTTATTTAACTACATGATTTCTATCTGTAACTGCACCTGTAACTGTTGTACTGACTTCAGTTAACTCTTCTAATTTTGGTTGCATGTATTTCCTCTGCAAATGCATCTGTAACTATCGTTTTCCTTCAGTTAACTTTACTTCGGCTGGGTTCTCCTTTTAGCTCTAAGTCACGCAGAAACAACATGTCACGATATCATGACATTTCTACCCCTTTGACTTTTCCTTGGCGTTTGACCATGAAAACATGACATGTCATGAAATCGTGACACTTTTTACCTCCTTGTCCTTTTCTCAGCTTGCACCCATGAAAATAGAACATGTCGTGAAATCGTGATGCTTTTGCTGCCTTGTTACTTTTCTTCGCTTATACCCGTAAAAATAGAACATGTCACGAACTTGCGACACTTTTCGCTTTCGTACACTCTTCTTGGCTTGCACTAGCAAAAATGGAACATGTCACGAAATCATGACACTTTCGCTGCCTTGTGCTTTTCTCTGCCTTACGCCCGTGAAAATGGAACATGTCATGAAATCATGACGCTTTCACCTTTGAGCTCTTCCTCCTTGAATTTTTCACAAAATAGTGACACTTCTGCTTCCATGCTCTTTCATTTTGCTTTTGTCACGAAATCGTGACACTTCATCCTTCGGAGTCTTCTTCTCTGTTTTTGTCACAAAAATGTGACATGTCACAAAAACCCAACATGTAGCGATATCGCTACACTTTTGTTCCTTGCAATTTACCTTTGCTTCGGCCTGCGATAATACATGTAGCGATATCGCTACACTTTTTCTCCTTGCAATTTCTCTTTGCTTTGGCCTCCAAAAATACATGTCACGAAATCGTGACACCTTTTTCTCTCTCCTCCTTTTCTTTGCTTTGGACCACAAAAATGAAGCATGTCACGAAATCATGACACCTTTTTCTATCGGACTCTCTCTCCTACATTATGTCATGAAATCATGACACTTTTCCTCCTTAGCGCTTTTCTTCTCATTGGATCGTGAAAACTTGACATGTCACAAAATCGTGACACTTTTTCTCCTTAGCGCTTCCTCTTGCAAATTGTCATGAAATCGTGACACTTTTCCTTGCAAGCTCTTTCTCTCAAACATGTGAAATCGCAACACATTTTTGTCCGTACTGCCTCTCTTGCAGATTGTCGCAAAATCATGACACTTTTCTTTGCAAGCTCCTTCTCCTCGAACATGTCATGAAATCATGACAGTTTTCTTTGCTTGCGCCTTCTCTCCAAACATGTCACGAAATTGTGACAGTTTTTTTTGCTTGCGCCATTTTTCCAAACATGTCGTGAAATCGTGACAATTTTCTTTTCCTGCGCATTCTCTCCAAACATGTCACAAAATCACGACAGTTTTTCCTGCATGCACTTCTTCTTCAAACATGTCACAAAATCACGATAGTTTTCTTACTTGCCTTCTTTGCTTTCAACATGTCACGAAATCGTGACAATTTTTCTACTTGGCTTCTTTGCTTCCAACTTGTCACAAAATCATGATAGTTTTTCTTGCACTTTCTCTCTCTTCCAACATGTCACAAAATCGTGACAGTTTTGCCAGCATTTTCTCTCTCCTCCGATATGTCGCGAAATCATGACAATTTTTCCAGCATTTTCTCTCTCCTCCGATATGTCGTGAAATCATGATAGAAAACATGTCGCGATATCATGACAGTTTTCTTACTTGTCTTTTTCTTTTATCCTTTGAATCTGGGCCACTTCTGTCTTCTTGGAAATTTACTGTACATGCTCTGACTACTCTGAACTCTTGTTCACTTCATCAACCGATCCATCTAATGACCTCCGCACTCCTGTCCATTGCATCAACCGATCCTCTGTCTGTGTTGACAATAATGACAATACTTTGGCTGCACCTTGCTCATCAATGAACTCCTATCCATTGCATCAACTGATCAACATGACTATGTTGACAACAATGACAATACTTTGGTTGCACCTTGATCATCAAGAAATACATTCTTTTATCAAATTAACCCATTGGTGGTGAAAACTAAACTTAAGGAGGACAACAATCAGAAATTCCCAATTTAGCCTATCAAATGTTTTGTTCATATCAAGCTTGAGGGCAAAAATAGACCTGTTAGTCTTATGAGTAGAGTGCAGAGATTCATGAACTATGATAACTCCATTCAAGATTGACTTGACCTGGATAGATCTTCCCTGGCATGGATCTATGATGCAGGGTATAATATCTCTCATTCTATTTGCAATGGCTTTAGTTAGGATATTGTAAGAAACATTGCACAAACTGATTGGCCTGAAGTCAGCCATAGATTCAGGGGTTTGCTTCTTAGTAATTAGAGAAATAAAAGTAGATTTGATACCTTTTGGGATATTATTTCTTGCTTGGAATTCTTTGATAGCAAAAATTACATCCTCACTTACGATGTCCCAAAAATCTTGATAGAAATGAGGGGGAAAGTCATCGGGTCCTGGGGCTTTGTCTGGCTCCATGCTAAACAAGGCTTCCTTAATTTCCTCATCAAAAAAGGGAGCTAGAATCTTAAGGTTTATATCCTCATTTATTATGCTAGGAATGGATTGCAATAGAATATCTTTGGCCTCCTCATTGCACTACAATTCCTGACCAAGGATAGAATTGAAATTATTTATTGCCTCCTTTCTAATTTCTATTAAGTCTTGAGTAATAGAACCATCTATTTTTTTATAAAATTTTATCTTTTTATTGCTTCTGTTTCTAAGCATGGTGATGTGAAAAAACTTGGAATTTGAATCTCCATATTTCAACCAAAGAGCCCTTGATTTTTTCCTCCAATATATTTCCTCATAGGCCAAAATGTTATGAAACTCTGCTAGTTTTGTTTGTTCCTCCTGCCTAGTAGTTTCATCAACATCACCATGTTGGATCCTCTAATAAATTATCTTCACACTTTCAACAACCTATTTTTTATTTTCAAAGAGATTCCCAAAGACCTTTTTGTTCCAAGTTCGAAGATTTTCCTTAATAAACTTTAATTTGCCAGCAAGTTTAAAAGCTGCACTACCCCTGACAGGCTGCTGCCACCACTAACTTAAGTTATCTCTGAAACTGGAATATTTGATATACATAGATTGAAATCTAAAAGGTTTCTTGAAGGACAGAGAGTTAGGGATCTCCAAAAAAATGGGATTATGATCAGAGGTAATTTTAGGAAGGGCTTGCAGGGTAGAATCACCGAACAAAGTTGTAGCCTCCTTTGATAGAAAAAACCTATCAAGCCTTTCTTGAATAAGATGACACCTTATCCATCAATTGCTCCAGGTATAATTCATTCCTCTAAGTTTTACATCCATCAACATATTGGAGTTCACAAAGTCATTGAACTCATCCATGCTCCTGATAGGTGGTCCATTTCCATCCATTTTGTTTGAAGGGTAAAGAGGAGTGTTGAAATTCCCAGCCATAATCTAGGGGACATTATGGAAAATTTCACTTAGATTGTCTAAGTACTCCCACAGTAGAGTTCTCCCCTTGAATTGAAGTTGGGGCATAAATATTTGAAAGGATCCATGACCTGTTGCTATTTATTTCCTTAAATAAAACACTAATAACCCTATCATATTTTTGAATAATGGTACCTTCTACTATCCAGGGATCCCACAAAGTCATAAGGCCTCCAGATGCTCCTCTGGATGATTTGCAAACCATCTCCCCATGATTCCAAATTTTTTTTGCTATTTTTTTTACTGAATCTCATCAGTTTTTTTTCTTGCAACATGATAATAGTTGGATTCACTTGATTTATTATTGCACTAACTTCCCTGTGTTTGGATAGGCCATTGAGGCCTCTCATGTTCCATGAGAGGAACTTAATTTATATTGTTTGGGATTTCTTCCTATCCCCCTCCCTTGAGGGGGTTTTCCTAATTTTTTGTCTTCAGAACCCGAAATAACCTGTTGAAACAAGGTTATTTGTTTTCCATTGGCAATGCCATTATCAATTTTAATTTTTTGATGCCCAGCATTTGATATTCTCCCTCTTATTTTTTCACTGCCAAAATATATAGGAGACTTCACAGTTCTCTTGGTTTGTTTAGGACTAAACTTAGGGGAGGTAATTTTTAGTAGAACCAGATTGCCATATTCCTCAGTCTGAAGAGTTTCACATATCTCCACCCCTACATCCAAATATTTTCCTTTTTTCCTGTATTCCCCTGGTCTATGGGATGGTCCCTCAGTAGGATTCACTTGGCTCCTAGTTATGATGTTAGGGAGATGAGATTTTTTATTTTCCAATGCCTCAACTTTCTTCCTAAGTTATTCAGCATTAGGTTTTGGCTTTGGGATGCCCACTGGGCTTGAAGTATTTCTAGCATTGGGATTTAAGGATCCTGACTTGGATGTGGATTCTAGAGATCATGCATTAGGGTTTGGATTTGTGATGCCCACGGGGCTTACAATAATTTTAGAATTAGGGTTTGAGGATCCAGAATTGGATGGGGATTTGAGAGAGTCTGAAATGTTAGCCTGAAGGTGCTGGGCTTCCATGTCTTCCGATAATCCTCCTACTCCCATATTGGATAGAATTGAAAATTTATTTGAAACTAGAGGATTGGAACTTACCTAAGTATTTTGGTTGCCAACAACCTATTGTTTTCCTTTATCTTGTTGGGACCCTGCACCCTCTCTTTTATTTTTTTGGTAGACATAGTTTACCTGATTGAAATCGCCTCTTCCAAGAAAACTCCTCAAATTTCCTCTGTATAGCATTCCCTGCTTCTACTTTTATCTATTCATTGCCATGTTAGGGCACTGATTGCATAGATGTCCTTGATTTTTACATTTTGCATAGAATGTCGATCTGTTCTCGTATTCTACTAGCTATTTTCTATAGTATTATCCATACTCTAGCTCCACAAACCTTGGCAATTCATTATTCAAATTAGCATTTACATAGATTCGTACATGAGTCATCCTTATCCTGGCCAAGGTCACGTGGTCAATGGAGATCAGGTCCCCTATAGTTCTGGCTATGCCCTATAGCCAATATTCATTGAAGAACTTGGTAGGTAGACTCGGGAGACGAACCCAAATAGGGGTAATGTTAATATTTTTCTTTTCAGGGTCGAAATCTTCACCCCATCGTCTAAGAAAAAGGCTTCTTTTGCCTAGAAACCAAGGACTTCTTGTTAAAATGTGGTTAGCATCCTCCATATTATTAAATGGATAATGAAGAACCCTTGAGTTAGAACTGCAAACTCCAAGCTACCTACCAGTCGCCATTTACCTATCGCCCAAGCCCTAATAGTCTCCATGTTCGACCTACCTCCCAAAAACTTGCCTACCAGGGAGAATTATTCCATTAAAAGAAAAGGGCTCATGGAACTTGTCGGGGCTAAAATTTTATTATTTATTGGAACTAGGGGCAAAAGAGAGAGAACCTCCTTTATTTTTCCTCTAAGAGTCTTAGCAAAAGATAGCCACTTCTTGGGCCCCGCATTGTCCTTCGTATCTTTTTTGTCGGGGTCTTTCTAAGGAGGTTCAGGCCCCCGTGTGATGGCCACCTCCAAATCTGCCATAGCTTGACTGCCTTCCTATAGATCCTTTATTGATCCATGCTCGAGGTTCCCACCTGCCCCTTCTGTACCTGCTCTACCTCTACTGCCTTGGCTGATATTCCTGCCCAAAAAATTCAAACCCTCACTCCCGTCGCACTCGCTAAACCTCAGATCACTCATTCCTCTTACTGAAGGAGAATAATATAAGGTTTTTTATTTTATTCATATTTCAAGTCTTGAAGAAAATTTTAAAATGAAATTAATGAAAAAAAACTAGTTTCAAAAAATATCATTCTTACATATGCCAATGACCCTATTTAAGATTCTTCATGTGGGATTTGTTGTTAGGTATGCATTACTTGCATAATCTATTCTTGGATTCAAAATATTTGTTTATTGGGTGGAGAGCTCGGTCTATATAATGCTAACATTTTTTCTAAAACTGATTCACCTTAAAGCTTTTAAAATTTCTCTAAATTTTCCAAAAAAAACCATTGATATGGCCATTTTAGTTTTTAGAATCCTTTTTACTATTTATGGCACATATTGAAGATGTCCTAAAGTCTTTATTAATCGATCTATGTTCCAAAGTAGTTCAATTTTGTACAAATACATGCTATTAGTCACATGTTAATATTCATAGGGTCAACTTACAAAAACTTATTTTTTATTTATATTTTAGTTAATAGGGAGATTGTGTTAGCCTTGGTCTAGCATTGACATCACTTACTTTATTCTTTATTTTTATCATATGTGTATAAAATTATGACTATGACAATTATTATAAGGAATTATTTTATGTCATTTTAAGGTCGGGAGGAGTTAAATACTTTCACAGACTTGCAGGCCTAGCATTCTACTTTGTTTCTTGGGTTGTAGTGTTTTGCTAAAGGAATTCAATTTGACATCATCACTTGAAGCTACAATGACAAAAATAGAAATTTGAAAGTAATGGGTTTTGAATTTTACACTATTACTACTTTTATGTTGTATTTGGATCGAAGAGGATATCTTGCAATTCAAAATATTTTGAGTGATTGGTCTACAATTGCTCTAAAGGTGGGCTATTTTATTCATATTTCAAGTCATGAAATTAATGAAAAAAATTTGTTTTAGAAAACATCATTCTTTCATATGTGAATGATCCTGTTTAATATTCTCCATGTGGGATTTGTTGTTTGGCATGCAATACTTGCATCATCTATTCCTAAATTCAACATATTTATTTCTTGTGTGGAGAGCTTAGTCTATACATTGCTTATATTTGTTTTCCAGCATCGATTCACCTTAAAAAATTTAAAATTTCTCTAATTTTTTCAAAAAAAACCATTGATATGGCCATTTAATTTTTGGAATCCCTTTTACTATTTATGCCACATGTTTAAAATATTCTAAATTATTATTAACCAAGTTGTATTCCCAACATTAGGTTTGTAAAAATACATGCTATAAATCACATGTTAATATTCATAGCTTCAACTTAGAAAAACTTATTTTTCATTTACATTTTAGTTAATGGAAGATTGTGTTAACCTGGGTTTGGCATTGACATCACTTACTTTCTTCTTTGTTTTTATCAAATTTCTACAAAAAAATGGTTATGGAAATTATCATGAGGAATGCTTTTATGTCATTTTAAGGTCAAGAGGAGTTAAATGCTTTCACAGGCTTGCAATTCTCACATTATCCTACTAGGATTGTAGTGTTTTTCTTGTGGAATTTAGTTTGATATCATCACTTGAAGATACAATGACAAATATACAAATTTGTAAGTATTGGGTTTTGATTTTACACTATTACTACTTTTTATATTGATTTTGGACTAAAAAGGATATCTTGCAATTCAAATATTTCGAGTGACTAGTCTACAATTGTTCTAAAGGTGGACTATATTCATATTTCAAGTCATGAAGAAAAAATTAGAATGAAATTAATGAAAAACAAATAGTTTAAAAAAAAATCATTCTTACATATGCTAATGACCCTGTTTAAGATTCTTCATGTGGAAAACATCATTCTTACATATGCCAATGACCCTATTTAAGATTCTTCATGTGGGCTTTGTTGTTAGGCATGCAATACTTGCATCATTTGTTCTTGGATTCAACATCTTTGTTTCTTGGGTGGAGAGCTTAGTTTATACATTGCTTACATTTGTTTTATAGCACTAATTCACCTTAAAGCTTTTAAAATTTCTTTAAATTTTCCAAAAAAAATATTGATATGGTCATTTTAGATTTTGGAATCATTTTTACTTTTTATGGCACATATTGAAGATATCCTGGAGTCTTTATTAATTTATTTGTGTTCCAAAGTAGTTTAGTTTTGTACAAATACATGATATTAGTCACATGTTAATATTCATAGGGTCAAATTACAAAAACTTAAATTTTTTATTTATATTTTAGTTAATGGAAAGATTGTGTTAGCCTGGGTCTGGTTTTGACATCACTTACTTTCTTCTTTGTTTTTTTCAGATTTTTGTAAAATTATGGCTATGGAAATTATCATGAGAAATTCTCTTTTGTCATTTTAAAGTTGGGAGGAGTTAAATGCTTTCATAGGCTTGTAGGCATTTCATCCTACTGCTATTGGGGTTGTATTTTGATTAAGGAATTCAATTTCACATCATCACTTGAAGCTACAATGATAGAGATGGAAATTTGGAAGCAATGAGTTTTGAATTTTACACTTTTTTTTATGTTGTGTTTGGACTGAAGAGGATATCTTGCAATCCAAAACTTTCAAGTGACTGGTTACAATTTCTCTAAAGGTGGGATATTTTATTTGTATTTCAAGTCATGAAGAAATGTTTAAAATAAAATTAATGAAAAACAACTGGTTACAGAAAACATCATTCTTGCATGTGCCAATGACCTTGTTTAAGATTCTTCATGTGGGCTTTGTTGTTAGGTATGCAATACTTGCATCATTTATTCTTGGATTCAACATATTTGTTTCTTGGGTGGAGAGCTTAGTTTGTACATTGCTTACATTTATTTTCCAGCACTGATTCACCTTAAAGCTTTTAAAATTTCTTTAAATTTTTCCAAATCCAATCCAAATAAGTTACAATAAAAAATTTCAGCTATACATGGTTGCACTTAAATGGCCAAAACACTTCATTTTTCCTCTGTATTTGTAAACCTCCATTTTATTAAAATACAGTCATATGAGTCATAAGAAAAATCAAATTCAGATTAGTTATTTTTTATAAACAAAATTTATGTAATAATAAAAAATTATTCATGATAAATTACTAAGATTCTCATGTAGTAATAAAACTAGTTTTTCATGTATTTTATACATATTTTTAAGAAGTAATAATAGGAGGGTGATTTAAAACTACCCTCTTAGGATTTTATATTTAAAAAATAAAAAATAATAATAAGAGGACAATTTAAAACCACCCTCGTAGGTTTTATAATTTTTTTGAAAAGAAAATAATAAGAGGGCGATTTAAGACCCCCCTCTTAGTTTCTATTAGGGCAGTTTAAAGTCGCCCTCTTAGGTTATATATCTAAGATTTCAATTTTAAACTACTCTCATAGTGATAAAATAAGGTGGTTTTTAACCACCCTAATAGACCCTAAGAGGGTAATTTTTTAAGGTAGTTTTTAACCATCATAGGACGTAAACATTTTTTACTGACCTCGTAGACGGTTGCTGAATAACCATCCTTAAATACCCTTTTTGGTGTAGTGAGATTTGGGGAAGTTACTTTATAGAAGAAAACCTATTGGTTGTAAGTAGTATTCAAGAAGTACAATGTATAAGGAAAGTTGGAGAAGTACAAGGCTCGCTTGATAGCAAAAAAAATTTCTCAAATTGAGGGAATTGACTTTGGTGAGATTTTGTCTCCTATGGCTAAACTAACTTCAATTAGATTTATGTTGGCTATTTCTATTTCTTTTGATCTTGAAATACAACAGATGGATGTAAAAAAAATATTTCTACATGGTGAAATTGATGAAGATATATATGTCACAACCATAATGCTTTAAGATAAAAGGTAAGGATTACTTGGTATGCAAGTTGATAAATTCCTTTTACAGCTTGAAGCAATCTCCAAGAATGTGGAACTAAAAATTTGATAGGCTTGTTTTGAAACTTGGGCTTGGAAAAAGCAAAGAAAATCTATGTGTGTATTTTTAACAAGAAGGTGAAATTTTTTTATCATTGTTTTGTATAAAGATGACATGTCTTCAGTTGGTAACAATAAGAAGATGATAAAGTTACTAAAATCTTAGTTATCTTTTGAATTTGACATGAAGGATTTGGGTGCTACAAATTTTATTTTGTTGGCAATTTGAGTTGTTTTATGTTGTCATTGATGTCACATTAATGTCCCAAGGAACACATTGAGTTTTGATGACCAAAGCATTCATATTTCGGAGAGCATGGATATATACAGGGTTTTTGTGAGAACCAAGGCAAGCAAAATAAAAGGTTTTATTTAAAACCATGGATGGCATATTTGAACTGGGTTTTTCTTGAAACCCAAGTTAGGCTTTCATTTCATCGAAAAAGGTGCCCCGGTGATGGAGATATTTGATTTTAAATATTTAGTTTAAATTTTAATTATTTAAAATTTAAATTTAAATTTTAAAATTAAAATTAAAATTATTGCCGATGTCATAAAGTTCATGCACTATCAAAGGTAATTATTAAAATTTAAAAGCGCCAACATTTATTATATTACAAAGGAGATTGCATATATATGCAAAGGGTTTTTTGTTTTAAAGCCCCTAAGCAAGATTCGAAGAGAACATTTATTCGTAGGCGCCAAATTTCCTCGATGTGACAGCGTGGTCCAATGGTGAGCTTGGGAGTGTTAAGGTTTTTTCTAGCGGATGTGCATGTGCTCGATTCCCACCGAATGTGAACTACGAGGAGTAAGGAAGGAAAGTCTTAAACCACATTTTTATGTGAGAAATAGGGCATCGAGATAAGGGGAGAGTCTTCGCTCTCCATCTTATGCGAGCGAGTAGCTCGCGTGGTCTTTGGCACCGTGGTTGAGGTGTTGTGTGGGAAGCGACGAGGGTTCGATTCCCTCTAAGAGGCAAGTAAACGTTTTATTAAAATATTTTTTATTATTGCCTAATGTTGGAGGAATAAGGTGAGTTGAGGAAATTGATTTATAATATTTTTTATTTAATGGAAGGCAAGTTTAAGAGTTATAGTGCACTTTTAGAAAAGGAGATATTTCTGGTATTTTCCTTTTATAAAAGTATATCATGTTATATATCGTTGGAAAGCTTATTTTAGAGGGCTATTTGATTATCTTACTTAGAAGGAGAAATAAGGTGTACATAAAGAGATATTTCTATTTTTGTAAAGGGGTTCAAGTGAAGGTTGTTTTGTTCTTTTCAAAGTGTGTTGAGTGTGGCATATTTCCAAAGGGGTTTCTTCATCTTCATAAAAGGTATGGGCACATTCTCCTATTGATTGTTTATGGTGGTTGATTTCTGAAATATCATTGGAGGGAAAAGGATTGTTTGTGGTTTCCTTTTCGAAAGTGGTTGGTTGAATGCTTCAAGGTTTTCTGAATTGAGAGTTGTGTTTAAACCTTGTTTTATAAGCATAGTTGTTGAAGCCCATTGATTGTGAAAGAACATGAGTTAGAAAAGAATATGAGTATCATTGTTATGTGAGATTTGTGGTTGAGCATTGTTGGAAACATTTGAGTTGGTTGATACATACTTGGACTAGGGTTGTGTGAGAGAGAGTTGTCCCTTGTGGTGATTAGTTGAGATTGAGTTTAGAACATATTGAGTCTCTAACAATTCTCTTTATGGTTCTATAATACTTGAGTTGAGTTGAGATTGATTTGGGTTGAGAGTGAGATTAGAACATATTGAGTCTCTAAAAATTCTCTTTATGCTTCTATGAAGTTGATTTGAGTTGAGATTGCCATTCATTGGTGAGTTCATTTGAGTACTACTTGAGCATGATTGATTGAGCCTTTGAAGAAGGCCTTTGGGATAGATTTGTGGATAGACTTGTGGTAGTTTGTGCATGATTGATTGAGCCTTTGAGAAGGCCTTTGTGGATAATTTTGGGACACATTTGAGGATAGTTTTGGGACAGATTTGAGGACAGATTTGTGGATAGATTTGGGATAGATTTGGACAAGTTCTTGGTGAGCTTGTTGGAAAAATTTTGGGTAAGTTCTTGGTGAGCTTGCTAGAGAATTGGACAAGTTCTTGGTGAGCTTGTTGAAGCAGATTTTGGGCAAGTTCTTGGTGAGCTTGCTAGAGCAGATTTGGACAAGTTCTTAGTGAGCTTGTTGGAGTATATTTGGACAAGTTTTGTGTGAGCTTGTTATTCAACATTGGACATGTTATGTGTGAGCTTGTTATTCAACATTGGATAGGTTCTGTGTGAGCTTGTTATTCAACATTGGACAAGTTTTGTGTGAGCTTGTTATTCAATTTTGGACAGGTTCTGTGTGAGCTTGTTATTCAGAGTTGGACAAGTTCTGTGTGAACTTGTTATTCATATTTGGACAAGTTCTATGTGAACTTGTTATTGCCTAGCTTTGAGCAGATCAAAGAAATCATTGTATTGGATATTTCTATGTGAAATATTATAAGGAGATCAACTTGTGGAGTACCCCACATTGGGGGAACCACATTAAATCTTGTGTCTCAATTGTGTGTGGTGACTTGTGCTCTTGCTTACTACTGCTATCTGAGTTATTAATGCACACTGCTATATTTGGTTATTGCAATTAAGGACATTAATTGATATTGGTTTGGAAAGAAAGTAAAAAGTGGTCTTATACTGTTCACTCCCCCTCTCAGTATAAGCTTGTGTTCTTCAATTGGTATCAGAGCGGGTTCCTTCAGAAAGGCTAACAACTTGAGGGAAGATTCTACTAGGTTACAAGATGGACAAATGGTATATTGATAGTGGGTGCTCTAGTCATATGACTGGGTATAAGGATAAGTTCATTTCCTTAAAAGGGAACAACAACGGATCTATAAGATTTGGTGATAATGCTTCAGCTAAAATCAAAGGGAGAGGAACTTTAAGTTTGGATGATGGAAAGACAACTACACAAGGTGTACTCTATGTTGAGGGTCTGAAACACAACCTACTAAGTGTAAGTCAGCTTTGTGATCGAGGCTACATAGTTACTTTTTCCTCTACAGGATGCAAAATTAGGGAAACAAAAACAGGAAAGCTTGTTGCAACTACAGAAAGAACCAACAACAATCTCTACATGTTCAGTGAAATAAAAAAGGAAAAATATCTTCTATCTCAAGAAGAAGAGAGTTGGCTATGGCATAAAAGGTTGTGTCACTTGAACTTTGATAACATAGTAAGGATAAGCAACAAACAAATTGTTAGAGATCTACCAAAGATAAAAAGACCTTCAAATACAATTTGTGCACAATGTCAGTATGGAAAACAGACAAGATCAAGTTTCAAGGCAAAAGAATATTCCTCTTCCAAGGTATTAGAATTGATTCATACTAATTTATGTGGGCCTATGAGAACTAAAAGTCTGCAAGGTGAAAGCTACTTTATGTTGTTCATAGATGATTATTCTAGAATGACTTGGGTTGTTTTTCTAAAAGAGAAATCAGAGGCATTTGAGCATTTCAAAATATTCAAAGAAATGGTAGAAAATGAAACAGGAAAGAAGATCAAGTGTTTGCGATCAGATAGAGGAGGGGAATTCATCTCTACAAAATTTATTGAGTTTTGTGCAGAACATGGAATCAGAAAAGAATATTCAGTAGCTAGAACTCCTCAACAAAATGGAGTAGTAGAAAGAAAGAATAGAACTCTTGAGAATATGGCCAGAGCAATGCTAAATGAATCAAATATTTTAGATGGGTTTTGGAAGGAAGCAATCAGTACAATAGTCTATGTTATGAATAGATCTCAAGTTAGAACAAAGCAACATAAGACTCCATATGAGTTTTGGAAAGGAAGACCTCCCACGGTGAACTACTTTAGAGTTTTTGGAAGTAAGTGTTATATCAAAAGAGAGGATAAAGACTTGGGTAAGTTTGATCCTAGATGTGATGAAGGTATTTTTCTTGGATACTCTACAAAAAGTAAGGCCTACAGATGCTACAATAAAAGAACACATACCATGGTGGAAAGTATAAATGTCAGAGTTGATGAGAGAACAGGAATAAATGAGCCACCTCAGGAAGATATTCTTGAAGAAGAAAGTTGTCAAGAAAAAATGGGTGAAGATTCAGATGAAGAAGAATTGTAGAATATACCTTCCAAAACTACATCAAGATATATTCAGAAAAATCATCCAGAGGACTTGATCATTGGCAGTCCTAATGTAAGATGGACAAGAAGAGGAATCATAGGTTCAACAGAACAAGCAGATGTTTCACTATTATCCAAGATAGAACCAAAGGATTTTAGAGAGGCAGAAAATGATGAATGTTGGATTAAGGCAATGAAGGAAGAACTAGATCAAATTGAAAAGAGTAAGACTTGGGAATTAGTTCCAAGACCAAAAGGAAAAAATGTAATTGGTACTAAATGGGTCTACAGGAACAAACTAAATGAAGATGGTCAAGTCATCAGAAACAAGGCAAGATTGGTGTGTAAAGGATATGCACAAGTAGAAGGAATTGATTTTGATGAGACCTTTGCACCTGTTGCAAGATTGGAAGCTATACGAATGTTTTTGGCACTTTCAAGCTATAGGAATTTTAAAGTATATCAGATGGATGTCAAATCAGCTTTTTTGAATGGTCATTTAGAAGAAGAAGTTTACATTGAACAACCAGATGGGTTTAATCAAGCAGATAAGCCAGACTATGTGTGTAAATTGAAAAAGGCTCTCTATGGCTTAAAGCAAGCCCCTAGAGCATGGTATTCAAGACTGGATAAATATCTTCGAGAGCAAGGTTTTAGAAAGGGAATAGTTGATAGCAATTTGTATATTAAAAATAAGGGAAATGATTTGATGATTGTGGAAGTTTATGTGGATGATATTATTTTTGGGGGTAGCAATGATAGAATGTGTCAAGAATTTGCAAGAAACATGACTAATGAGTTTGAAATGTCTATGCTTGGTGAATTAACCTTTTTCCTAGGGTTACTAGATTTCACAATTAGAAAAAGGGATATTTCTTTCACAAACAAAGTATATAAAGGAGATGTTGAAGAAATTCAAAATGGAAGATAGTAAGCCAGTTAGTACTCCAATGGTTACAGGGTGTAAATTAAGCAAAGATGATGAATCTCCTGATGCAAATCAAACTCTATACAGATCTATGATTGGTAGCCTATTATATGTTATAGCCACAAGACCAGATATAATACATGCAGTTAGTTTAGTAGGAATATTTCAAGCAGCTCCAAAAGAATCACATGTGACGACAGTGAAAAGAATACTCAGATATCTCAAAGGAACAATGGAGTATGGTCTATGGTATCCTAGAAGCAATAAGTTCACTCTCACAGCATACACAGATGCAGATTGGGCAGGAAATATTGATGATAGAAAAAGCACAAGCGGAGGAGCATTATTTCTTGGTGATTGCCTAGTTTCTTGGCTAAGTAAGAAACAACCATCAGTGTCACTTTCCACAACAGAGGTAGAATATATTGCAGCAACAACATGTTGTTCATAGGTATTATGGATGAAATAGACTCTCAAATATTTCAGCATAGAACATGATCATCCCATTCCTATTCTGTGTGATAACACTAGTGCTATAAGTATCTCTAAGAATCCAGTAATGCATGCCAGAACAAAGCACATTCCAATCAAGTATCACTTTTTAAGAGAGCAGGTTACAGAGCAACAAGTAAGATTGGAATATGTTCCTACAAAAGATCAGATTGTAGACATCTTTACAAAACCATTACCAAGAGAAGCATTTGAGCATTTGAGAGAACAACTGGGAGTAAAGGTACTCCCACCCCAAAATTAATCACCTCAAGAGAGAAGGTGGTGAGGGGGCTATGCTTAAGAGTCATATCATTTTAGCCCCATAGGTGTCCCTTTTGCCATTGATGTCAAAGGGGGAGAGATTTGAGTTAGGGGGAGAAGCCTCCAAAGAGAGTATTGAGTTAGGGGGAGCAGCCTCCAAGGAGAGATTTGAGTTAGGGGGAGCAGCCTCCAAAGAGAGCATTGAGTTAGGGGGAGCAGCCTCCAAAGAGATTATTGAGTCAGGGGGAGCAGCTTTGATTCTCAGAGATGGTTTTTGCAGTGATTGTGGTTTTTGCTTTAGAGGTGTTGCCATCAATGACAAAGGGGGATATTGTTGGCAATTTGAGTTGTTTTATGTTGTCATTGATGTCACATTAATGTCCCAAGGAACACATTGAGTTTTGATGACCAAAGCATTCATATTTCTGAGAGCATGGATATATACAAGGTTTTTGTGAGAACCAAGGCAGGTAAAATAAAAGGTTTTATTTAAAACCATGGATGGCATATTTGAACTGGGTTTTTCTTGAAACCCAAGTTAGGCTTTCGTTTCATCAAAAAAGGTGCCCCGGTGATGGAGATATTTGATTTTAAATATTTAGTTTAAATTTTAATTATTTAAAATTTAAATTTAAATTTTAAAATTAAAAATTATTGCCGATGTCATAAAGTTCATGCGCTATCAAAGGTAATTATTAAAAGTTAAAAGCACTGACATTTATTATATTACAAAGGAGATTGCATATATATATGCAAAGGGTTTTTTGTTTTAAAGCCCCTAAGCAAGATTCGAAGAGAACATTTATTCGTAGGCGTCGAATTTCCTCGACGTGATAGCGTGGTCCAACGGTGAGCTTGGGAGTGTTAAGGTTTTTTCTAGCGGATGTGCATGTGTTCAATTCCCATCGATTGCGAATTGTGAGGAGTAAGGAAGGAAAGTCTTGGCCCACATTTTGATGTGAGCAAGAGGGAAGTGAGATAAGGGGAGAGTCTTCGCTCTCCATATTATGCGAGCGAGTAGCTCGCGTGGTCTTTGGCACCGCGGTTGAGGTGTTGTGTGGGCAGCGACGAGGGTTCGATTCCCTCTAGAGGTAAGTAAACGTTTTATTAAAATAATTTTTTATTATTGCCTAATGTTGGAGGAATAAGGTGTGGTTGAGGAAAATGTTTGATTAAATATTTTTTATTTATTTGGAAGGCAAGTTTAAGAGTTATAGTGCACTTTTAGAAAAGGAGATATTTCTGGTGAATTCCTTTTATAAAAGTATATCATATTATATATCGTTGGAAAGCTTATTTCGAGGGCTATTTGATTATCTTGCTTAGAAGGAGAAATAAGGTGTACATAAAGAGATATTTATATTTTTGTAAAGGGGTTCAAAGTGAAGGTTGTTTTGTTCTTTTCAAAGTGTGTTGAGTGTGGCAGATTTCCAAAGGGGTTTCTTCATCTTCATAAAAGGTATGGGCACATTCTCCTATTGATTGTTTATGGTGGTTGATTTCTGAAATATCATTGGAGGGAAAAGGATTGTTTGTGGTTTCCTTTTTGAAAGTGGTTGGTTGAATGCTTCAAGGTTTTCTGAATTGAGAGTTGTGTTTAAACCTTGTTTTATAAGCATAGTTGTTGAAGCCCATTGGTTGTGAAAGAACATGAGTTAGAAAAGAACATGAGTATCATTGTTATGTGAGATTTGTGGTTGAGCATTGTTGGAAACATTTGAGTTGGTTGATACATACTTGGACTAGGGTTGTGTGAGAGAGAGTTGTCCCTTGTGGTGATTGAGTTGAGATTGAGTTTAGAACATATTGAGTCTCTAACAATTCTCTTTATGGTTCTATAAGACTTGAGTTGAGTTGAGATTGATTTGGGTTGAGAGTGAGATTAGAACATATTGAGTCTCTAACAATTCTCTTTATGCTTCTATGAAGTTGATTTGAGTTGAGATCATTGTCATTCATTGGTGAGTTCATTTGAGTACTACTTGAGCATGATTGATTGAGCCTTTGAGAAGGCCTTTGGGATAGATTTGTGGATGAGACTTGAGTGCTAGTTTGTGTATGATTGATTGAGCCTTTGAGAAGGCCTTTGTGGATAGTTTTGGGACACATTTGAGGATAGTGTTGGGACATATTTGAGGATAGATTTGTGGACATATTTGGGATAGATTTGAACAAGTTCTTGGTGAGCTTGTTGGATAGATTTTGGGCAAGTTCTTGGTGAGCTTGCTAGAGCAGATTTGGACAAGTTCTTGGTGAGCTTGTTGAAGTAGATTTTGGGCAAGTTCTTGGTGAGCTTGCTAGAGCAGATTTGGACAAGTTCTTAGTGAGCTTGTTGGAGCAGATTTGGACAAGTTCTATGTGAGCTTGTTATTCAGCATTGGACAGGTTCTGTGTGAGCTTGTTATTCAGCATTGGATAGGTTCTGTGTGAGCTTGTTATTCAGCATTGGACAAGTTCTGTGTGAGCTTGTTATTTAGTTTTGGACAGGTTATGTGTGAGCTTGTTATTCAGAGTTGGACAAGTTCTGTGTGAACTTGTTATTCAGATTTGGACAAGTTCTGTGTGAACTTGTTATTGCCTAGCTTTGAGCAGATCAAAGAAATCATTGTATTGGATATTTTTGTGTGAAATATTATAAGGAGATCAGCTTGTGGAGTACCCCACATTGGGGGAACCACGTTAAATCTTGTGTCTCAATTGTGTGTGGTGACTTGTGCTCTTGCTTACTACTACTATCTGAGTTATTAATGCACATTGCTATATTTGGTTATTGCAATTAAGGACATTAATTGATATTGGTTTGGAAAGAAAGTAAAAAGTGGTCTTATATTGTTCACCCCCCTCTCGGTATAAGCTTGTGTTCTTCATAATATGGGCATGGAAATAATAAGGGATTGTACAAATAGAAAGTTATGGTTAAATAAAAGAAAATATATTTATTTTATACTACAAAGGTTTAGGATGCATGATTGTAAACTAATGTGTACTCCATATCCTGTTTATCAAAAGTTATCTACTAAATAGTATCCTAAAACAAATGAGAAAATTTAAGAAATGCATCATGTTCCTTATGCTAGCATTATTGGTAGTCTGATGTATGAAATATTTTGTACTAGACCTAATATTGCACAATAAATGGGAGTAGTTAATAGATATATGTCCAATATAGGAAAGGAACATTAGACTATTGTTAAGATGATCTTCAGATTTTTGTGTGGAACTTTAAATTAAGTTATTTGTTAACAAATAAAATTTGGAGATAGTAATATTGTAAATCTATGAGGTTTTGTGGATGCTGGCTGAGCTAGAGATATTGACAAGAGAAGATCCATAAGTGATTATGTGTTCAGACTATTTTGAGGGGCAATAAGTTGGATGACTAAAAATCTATAAGTGATTGCTTTGTACATAATAAAGGTAGAGTACATTTTAGCAACTCATTCCTATAAATAAGTAGTGTGGCTATAAAGGGTGTTTTCAACATATGGTCTTAAGTAGAAGGCTATGAGAATTGATAGTGACAATCTAAGTGTAACATTTTTGGCCAAAAATACAAGTTTTCATGATCAGTCAAAACAAATTGATATCAATACCATTTTGTGAGAGATATGATTGAAGCGAATTGAGTGATGTTGGAGAAATTTGATACAAAAAATAATGTTTCTAATTCATTAATAATGGTTGTACTTACTCAAAACATTTCTTGGTGTAGAAGATCTATGGGCATGGTTACCCTTGATAGTTGACAATGGTAGTTTTTTGCCCCTATGGAAAGTATTCAACAAGTGGGAGGATAATGGAAATATGTTGTGTATTTTCCATGTTATTTTTGTCGGGTTAACTCTAAAAGGTATTAGACACTCTCCGTGTATTAGCGCAAGGGTTTATGGAACATTTAGGGTTTTTAAGCTATTTTTAGACCCATATGGGTTGTTTTGGGTTAATATATGTGAACCCATGGTTTTATGCCCATGGTATTGTAAAGTTTGTTCTTGTGTTGTTATTTAAATTACACTTGCATCAGGGTTTGAATGAAGAGAAGATGAAAATTATTGTATTGGATATGGTTAAGTTTATGCAATAAGCAAATATTATTGTAATGGGTTTCTTTCCCGTTAGGGTTTTCCCATGTGAAATATTATGTTTTGTGTATATATTATCTTTTTATTTTGATTATGCATTTACTACTTTTCTAGATTTAGTTTATTGAGGTTTTTTGCTCTTCATTCATGGTCCTTTGATTAAAACCCCCTTAGATTTTTTAATTAAATAATTTAAGTTATGAAGTATTATATATATATATATATATATATATTAATAGATTATATGTGGCTTCTATTGGGGGCTACTCCCATCAAAATATCTAAATATTACATTTGTTGCAGCATATATTTTTATCAACATTTTTCATTTCTTTTTTCTCTTAAATATATTCTTCAACTTCCTCGAAGTGCATACATTTTTAGCATAGTATTTTCATTTCTTTTATCTCTCAAATATATTTTTCAACTTCCTCTAAGTCCTGCGTTTCCACAATCATCTCCTTGACATCATTTTTATTAAAACATAAAATCTCACTTGGCCAATTGCCTTCTAAAATTTTAATTTCATCGAGATGAAAATCAACACCATAATTCACTAATTTATCTGCTACTTTATTTCCTTCTCTATAAATATGCTCACACTAACAGGAGATTACCTCTAGTAATATATGATGAACACAAACAATACTATTATTTTGTATCCAATCTCTAGATCCATTTTGTTAATAGCATTTTTGATAATTTGTGAGTCCCCCTAAATGGAAATATATTTCCATAATTTTTCTACTACAATTTTAATCCCTATAAGAAGTACCCTAATGTCTACATAGTTGTTAGTAGAATTTCCATATGATTCTGAATAAGTGAGAAGAATTTTGCCTTCACTATTTATAAAAACACCACCTCCACCAACTTTTCCTAGATTTCCTTTAGAAGCACCATCAAAATTAACTTTGATAAACACAATTTATAGATATTTCCATTTTACCATAGAGCAAAGTAGATCCTTTGATGTAATTTTACTATCACAAATGATTCTTCCATGTATGTTCAAATCATATAGCTAAGTTATTAGCACCTATTTTTTGCAATTGAGACTTCCCATGATGAGAACCATATTTGTTGACCTTATACGATATAAGCACTAATATGGTTCCAAACTTGGATATGATTTTGATATTTATTTTTAATTTTTTTGTTATTCCTTTCAAGCCATAAATTCCAAAAAATAATGACATGGCCAATCCTCCAAAGAATACATAATGCTTTAGCTTTAAAATAATTTATCCAACATTGTATCAACTCTTTCAATGTTGATGGAGCTACCCAATATAATTCATATTTATCAAAAAATAATCCCAAATGGAGTGAACAAACGAACAATAAAGAAGTAAATGGTCTGACATTTCTAAATTCTTCTCACATAAGGCACATTTGAAGGGTCCATAATATCATCTTCTTTTTGGAATATCTCCCATAAAAATATTACTTTGAATTGCTAACCAAAGAAATGTTGAGGCATTACAAAGAACCTCAAATAACCAAATGTTCTTCCAAGGAAAATATTTGGGAGATGGAAATTTTGATTTTTCTAAATCCTCATATTTGAACTTGACTGGTATCCACCATCCTTTGATAAATTCCAAACCAACTCATCCTTTTGTGTAAAATTCATTAAATAAAACTCTTGAAGAATATTTTAAAGTTTTTTTGCAAATAATTTGAGTTCCTATCCTTCAACCATGTTACTAAAAGAAATCCATGATCTGGAGTTTTTTCTCAGTATAATATAATCTTTGACCTTTGGACATTTACATGCTATGCATGCTTGAGCCAATGGTTTCCATTTTGAGTTAGATATAAGAGGATAAGGCTTCAACCACGCATCAGAACAAAAGTTTGTATAACTCCTCTCATGGATTGACCATCTAATATGTTTCTTTATCAATTGTAAACTCTTTGATATGAAGTTCTATGTTGACAATCCTTTCGATAGATTTATTTTCCTAAACAATTTCATTGAATCAAGAGAACCTATATATTTTTTAACTAATATTTTCACCCAATTCTTTCCTTGATCTCTAAATAATCTCCACCCAAGATTTGCTCCTAATGTCAAATTTATAAGTTTACAATTCCGCAAGCTTGCTTCTCCAATATTCTTTCCTTTGCAAACCCTATCCCACTTATAAAGAGGAAACCTAAATTTTTCCTCACAACCTTTCCATAGAAAGTCTCTTTGATTTTTATCAATTTTTGATGTAATACCTATTGGCAGTCTTGAAAGTGACATCATATAAATAGGAATAGAGTGCAAAGTAGTATTTATGAGTTGTAGCCTCTCTACCATGGTTAAGAGCTTACCTTTCCAATCTACCAAGCAATATTTCATTCTATCCAAGAGATACAAAACTCAAAATTTTTTCCTCTTTATAAAAAAAAGGAATACCCAAGTAGGTTGATGGAAAATTTTCAATTTTAAACTTTAGAATACTCACAATAATTTGTTGTAAATTTAGGGTTTAGTATTAATAAAAAAATATTGGATTTTGAAGTATTTGCCAACTATCTAGTAGCTTTCTCATAACATGATAATATTGATTTAAATTCCATGGCCTCACTAAATGAGAGATGGACCAAAAGAAAAGTATCATCAACAATTTGGATATGAGACTGAAAGGGACCATTTTTTGTAACTTGAATACCCTTGATTTTTCCTTCCATTTTTTCCTTTGAAAATGCTCTTCCTAATGCTTCTTCCATGATAATGAATAGATAAGAAGAAATAGTATCACCTTGACAAATTCCATAAGATGACTTGATGTATCCAACTAGAGAACCATTGCTCAAAATATAAAATTTTGTAGTGTTATAACAACATTTAATCCAGTCACACCAACTATAATCAAAGTCATTTTTTTTAGAATGGCATGTAGAAAACTCTAGGAAACCCTATCATATGCTTTGTTCATATCTAATTTCAAAATCATACCTAGTTTTTTTTTATGGAATGAAGATAATATATGACCTCTTGTGCAATAATTATACCATAAAAAAATTGTTTACCATGAAAAAAACCACCTTGTTCCTCTGAGATAAGACACCATAGAATGCCCTTCAACCTATTTTCCATATTTTTTGAAATGATATTATAAATCATATTACAAAGGCTTATTGGATGAAAATTATCAAAAAAAATTATGTTACCTTTATCGGGAACCAAGGTAATAAAAGTAGCATTGATATCACTTATTATAGCCTTCATTTGTTTGACCTCTTCAACTACATCTAACATATCACTCTCTAATAAATCCTAATTTTTTTGAAATAAAATTGTAGGAAATTCATTGGGACTAGGTGCTTTGTTAATATGGAAAGAGACAACTACTTCATGCAGCTCCTCCATCAATATCTTCTTCATCAAGCTTTCATTTTGTTCTTGAGTGATAATTGATGGAATATTTTGCAGACTTTTTCTTGTGCCTCCTTATCTTATCTAGAATTTGACAAAAAAAAATTAAAATAAATTAATCGCTTCCTTCCTTATATCTTCATCTTCAATATTTCTTCCATCTAGAGTTAAAATATTTTTGATATGACAAAAAAAAATTCTCTAGATTTTTTAAATTTTTGTCTCCTTTCTAGAGCCGTTTCTCTCTAGACTTTTGAAACCAATATGACTCATCATATTTCAATGCATTATGATAATAAAAAAGTAATTATGTTTCTTTCATATAAGAATCCTGATCCATTCCATTAATTTCTACTACCAATTGTAAATTTTTGAGCTTGGATTCATTTTTTTCTTTTATTTAAAAATGTTACCAAAATATTTGGCATTCCGTATTTAAATATTTTAACTTTTGAAAAAACCTATACATACATGATCCATCAAATTTTGATTCATCCCACCATAACATAACCATATGGAAAAAATCAAGATCAAGCCACATAGACCAGAAGCAAAATGACTTTGGATGACCGTTATTAGTTAACTCACAAGTCAAAAGAATGGGTTTGTAATCTGATCCTAATCATAATAAAATATTTGAAGAGATTGTATACTTTTTTTGCAACCATTTATTGGATACCAAGAATCTATCTAGTCTTTTTGCTATATTATTTTCCCCAATGCATCTATTATTCCATGTATATTGAAAGCTTGAAGGACTAACATCCCAAAGACCATTTGAATTGACAAATGAAGCAAAATATTGTATTTATTTAGACTATCCTAGAATGCCACCCTTATTTTCCAAGGGAGACAAAATAATATTGAAATCACCCCCAAGAATCGATAGATCACAATGAATCATCATTGTATTTGACAAAAATATACTAAGGTCCTTCCAAAATCTTTCACAAGGAGTAAGTATAGTTGGAGCATACACATTATTAAACCCCAATTTAATGTTTTTCTCTTTCTTACAAAATAATCCATTAACCCAATTACTTTTTGCTTATAATAGTTGTCCATACCATTTGCATTTATCCCATATTATTGTAATATTACCTAATGCTCCTATAGAAGAAACTTCTAAACAATCACGTGTCTTTCAAATCTTCTTAAAAGCATCCTTACATTCCTCAATGCTTAATTTTATTTCTTATATTAAAATAAACTCAAGGTTATAACAACCTATTAATTCCTTAATAACTCTTTTTTAGGGGTTTTATTCATACCCTTAATATTCCATGATATCATTTTCATCATCAACACTTTTTATTTTTATTAGTGGGCTTAGTCCCACTTCTTGTTAACACCTATGATATTTTTATTTGGATTCCCAAATCAATATCCTTTTGAGTTTTTTTTTCTCTTTGTTCCTTCTTTGATGACCTTCCTCTCCTTCTTCCATTCCCACCAACACTCTCATCTTCATCAATATCTTCCATTTTTTTATATTGTTCAAAATGAGGCTTCTCTTCTAAAGATTTATGTTTCCCTAAAGAGTTGAAATTTCAAGGACTAGCCTCATTAGAATGTTATTTTTTATTTTTCCTTGAAAAATCTAAACTGCATAGATGATCCTCCATAGTTATAACTTTCTTATGTTGGCCTAAAAAAAATAAATTTCCTTGGATATCCTCCATAAGATTTTCTTTACTATACTACTCTTGAAATCCTAAAGTGCAAGGAATACACTCCATACTACTTTCATTTTTTTGTAAGGAGAATATTTTAAGCTACTTGAGGATAATAAATGTGATTTACTTAGATTAAGCTCGACCTCTTTCACCTTATTTTATTTAAAATGAATCTTCCCATATTCCTTTGTTTTAAAATTTGCCTTCCCCCCTTCCTTCACACCTTTAGCTCCTTCTATATTTGAATTTATGCATTGTACTTCCTAATCCCCATATCATTTTTCTTCAACTGGCTGATTTGAGTGAACTATAATGGCCTTTCCATATGATGATATAGAGGGATTTTTCTAGCCACATTCTTAGGAGTGGAAAATCCTTGATTTGACCTAGTTTCTTGTGTGATATGGTCTCCTTGTTTCAAATTTAAGCTACCTGCATACCAAAAAATTTCCCTCTCTTCCTTTATTTCCACTTTGTAATCTTGTCATGTGCCTAGTTTCATGATATTTAAGACATCAAAATGCAATATTTTCATAATCCACTTGTTGATCCCATTCTCTTGATTCAAATTTAATCCTAATCAATTGTGGTAAAGGTTTATAAATATCCATGGCAACACATATTTGAGTGCATACAACATGCCTTATCTCCTTTTTATTTGGTCCCTCATAGATGGATTCACCTAGAGTATTATGAATATTATTTAAAACATCCTTATTGATGAGTTGATATGGAAGTCCAAAAATCCTAATCCATACCAAAGGCTTTTTCATAGTTTTTGTGTCCACAAAAAAATTCTCACTCCAAGGTCTTAAATATAATTTATCTTTACCTCTAAACTATAGGCCTCTATCCATTATTTTATCACTTAATTCTAAACTACAAAAAATAATGAGGAAAAATCCTTTTGGAAGAAAAGTCATGAAGTAATTGTTTTTTGATTGGTAGGTGGAAGGGGTTTTGAAAGGGACCTTGAATATTTTACAAAGAGAGAAATCCCTCGAAGAGGACCACCACTAAAAATAGAATAGGGATCCCATAACTGGGACACACAAAGAGATCAAACACACAAAGGAAACCATGGCCTGCACAAGAGGCACCAAGGTAGGAAGGCCTAGTCAAGCAAAAAATTAAAAAAAGGGTATTCTTGCCAAAGCAATGGAATTTCTCTCAAATTAAAATTTTAAAATTTCCTCCATCGAGGGGGTCTCTCTAGCATAACCGTTAGGTAGGATCACTCCTAATCTTGGTCTTGACCAAAATCCACCAATTGGATCTATAGAGAAGCCTCAATCATAATGCTATGGAACAATATTTTAAACTTTGAAATTATCCCCTCCATGAGGGGTCTCCTGAAGCACATAAAGCTAGTGGAAAACCAAGAGAGAAAATCTAACTAAATCCTTGGACAATTCCAAAATTGAATCCTACTCAACATTCTCTTTACATATCCATCCCAAGGAGGGCTTCTCCAAATTTGAAGGTAGATTAGCATGCCAGGAAGGACATCTGATAGGAAAAATAACTAGTACCAAAAAAATTTCTCCAAATATTTAGCAATAGAATTTTGCATACATATAGAAGGTAAAGGGCTTACTTGGCCCCAATAAGAGTTCCCATGGTACTGGAACACAAATATGCATGCATCCACTAAAGAAGCCCTCTCAAAAAATGACTTGACATTATAGGGAAAAATAGGGGGCCTTCTTGGCACTTAGAAAATATCCCATTTGATTAGGGATTGAGGACGTTCTCAACCACCATATCTGCCCTCTTGAGATGGGAAAATAGATGCACATCCTCAATGGTTGATAGGGGGGTCTTCTAGATCCTACTGGAACAAAAGAGATGAAACATACAAGGAGTTCCAATAGAAATAAAAGGCATAAACCAATGATCCATGCACCTCCATGAAATACTTGAGAGGATTTCACAAGAAAAACCTTTGGGAAATAACAATATTAATAGGGGTATTTCCCATCAATGAAAAGCATGGGAAGAGGTGATGCAAGAGCATCCGGTGGTAGTAGAGCAATCTTGCATCAACAAAAAAATTTCTAAGTGTTAGCCTTGATGTCGTGATATCGCGACAGAGAAAAGTGTCACGATATCACGACATGTCGCATTTTCGCAACTCAGGAGGGAGAGAGAAGACGTGGAGCAAAAATGTCGCAATTTCATGACATGTCGCGAAATCATGACCGAAAGAAGACCAGAAGGGCCAGAGAAGAAAATGTCATGATTTCATGACATGTCGTGAAATCGCGATTGACGGAGCAGAAAGAAAGCAAGGAAGGAAACTATCGTGATATCACATGTCATGATTTCATGACCCAAAACAGAGAAAGTAAGTAGAGAGCAAAGTTGTCGCGATATCGTGACATGTCACGATTTCGGGACCTGAAAGGTGAGGAGGAGTCAGAAAGGAAAGATGTCACGATAACGTGACCTGTCACGATTTCATGACCGAAAAGGAGAAAGAGGAGCCAAAAAGGAAATATGTCGCGATATCACGACATGTCACATTTTCGTGACCAAAAGTTGAGGGAAGGCGCAGGAGAGAAAAGTGTCGTGATATTGCAACATGTCACATTTTCATGACCAAAAGGTGAGGGAAGGCACAAGAGAGAAAAGTGTCACGATATCGTGACATGTCGCATTATCGTGGCCAAAAGGCGAGACAAGGCACAGGAGAGAAAAAGTTTCAAGATATCGCGACATGTCACATTTTCACGACTTGAAAGGGGCAGGAAGGCCGAGAAGCAAAAGTGTCATGATATCGCGACATGTCACATTTTCACGACTCGTAAAAGGCAGGAAGGCTAAAAAGCAAAAGTGTCGCGATATCACGACATGTCACATTTTTGCGACTCGCAAAGGGCAGGAAGGCCGAAAAAGTAAAAGTGTCACGATATCGTGACATGTCGCATTTTCATGACTCAAAAAGGGGCAGGAAGGCAGTAAAGCAAAAATGTCATGATATCATGACATGTCACGTTTTTGCGACCAAACAAAAGGAAAGAAAAGGTAGGCGGTTACAAGGGCTGTTACAGAGGAAATTGTCGAGCGATGGATATACCAAATGTCATCATGGGTTGACAGGCGGACAGAGTCTATAGTGGTAGCACTGGACAAGCACGTGGCACCAAGGTGCAATGAAAGCAGACGAAGATCAAGAGTCAGAAAGAAAGACATTTCGGAAGCCAAGACAACGAAGAGGCACGGGAAATGAAATGAAGGGTCAAAAAATGGAAACAAAGAGTCACGCTAGAGATTTTAAAAGGGGAAGTGAAGGCATGCACAAGGGTCAAAAAACTATGGAGACAGAGTTGCAGACGTGAAGGCAAGAGGGCCATTTTGGACCTGTTTAGGCTATTTTTCTTCCAGGGTAGAAGATGTTGTAATAGAAACTATCTTTTGGGATAAAGGAGTTCATTTGGTAGACTATTGCCATCATTGTAATATTTTTCCGAATTGTTGAATGAGAACATAGATTTTGCATGAGCGATTTGGCTCCCCATCAAGTGGTATCAGAGCAGGAGTTCCTGAGTGTGTGAGCAGATCACTGAAAGTGAGGTAGTTTGCACCAAGATCTATGTAAGGATTGTGAGAAGAGAGTGAGGAAGAATTCCTCCACGAAGAAACCATGGTGGTGGGAGAAATGTGGTACCTAAAGAAGCACATTACTAATATGAATAACCAATATAAGACAAGGGCAGACCAGAAGCAACGGTTCAATGAATTTTCCATGGGAGATGAAGTCATGGTCCATCTGAGAAAAGAAAGATTTTTTGTTAAAACCTATAACAAGCTGAAGATGAAGAAGTTTGTACCATGCCAAATTATAGGGAAACAAGATTCAGGCAATGCATATGAAGTGGAATTTCCCAGTGGCCTTAACATATCACCTATTTTCAACATTGCAGATTTGGTAGAATATCATGAAGGAGGCAGTAGCAAGACACCAAGTGCAGAATTGTGGAGTATTCCAATGTCTACTCCAGCAACAGGTGAGATCAAGGAAATACTAGACACTCGAGCAGGAATAAGTACCAGGAACATGCAGTATTATGAATATTTGGTCAAGTGGAAGGGTAGGCCTATCGAAGATGCAAATTGGTTGTCAAAAATAGAGGTCAACCGCCTGGGTCTTCCTCCAATAGTACAGAAGTGAAGGACACTTCTAAATCCACCCCAGTTGTCTGATGCAGGAGCATTCGATGGCAACAGAGCAATCTTGCATCAACAAAAAAAATTCTAAGTGTTAGCCTTGATGTCGTGATATTGCGACAAAGAAAAGTGTCGTGATATCATGACATGTCATGTTTTTGCGACTCAGGAAGGAGAGAGAAGACATGGAGCAAAAATGTCACGATTTCGTGACATGTCATGAAATCACGACCGAAAGAAGACTGGAAGGGCCAAAGAAGAAAATGTCATGATTTCGTGACATGTCGCAAAATCATGACCGATGGAGTAGAAAGAAAGCAAGGAAGAAAACTGTCACGATATCGCGACATGTCATGATTTCATGATCCAAAATAGAGAAAGTAAGCAGAGAGCAAAGTTGTCGTGATATCATAACATGTCGCAATTTCGGGACCCGAAAGGTGAGGAGGAGTCAGAAAGGAAAGATGTCACGATATCACGATCTATCACGATTTCACGACCGAAAAGGAGAAATAGGAGCCAGAAAGGAAAGATGTCGTGATATCATGACATGTCACATTTTTGTGACCAAAAGGCAAGGGAAGGCACAGGAGAGAAAAGTGTCGGGATATCACATGTCACATTTTTGTGACCAAAATGCGAGGGAAGGCACAGGAGAGAAAAGTGTCGCGATATCGTGACATGTCGCATTATCACGGCCAAAATGTGAGACGAGGAACAGGAGAGAAAAAGTGTCACAATATCGTGACATGTCACATTTTTGTGACTCACAAGGGGCAAGAATGCCAAAAAGCAAAAGTGTCGTGATATCGCGACATGTCGCATTTTTGCGACTCACAAAGGGTAGTAAGGCCAAAAAGAAAAAGTGTCAGGATATCATGACATGTCACATTTTCATGACTCGTAAATGGTAGGAAGGCCAAAAAAGCAAAAATGTCAAGACATCGCGACATGTCACATTTTCGTGACTCGAAAAGGGGCAGGAAGGCAGTGAAGCAAAAATGTCACGATATCGCGACATGTCATGTTTTTGCGACCAAACAAAAGGAAAGAAAAGGCATGCGATTATAGGGGCCATTACAGAGGAAATTGTTGAGTGATAGGTATACCGAACGTCATCATGGGTTGACAGGTGGATAGAGTCTACAGTGGTAGCACTGGACAAGCATGTGGCACCAAGGTGCAATGAAAGTAGATGAAGATCAAGAGTCGAAAAGAAAGACGTTTCAGAAGCCAAGAAAATGAAGAGGCATGAGAAATGAAATGAAGGGTTAGAAAATGGAAACAGAGAGTCACGCTAGAGATTTTAAAATGGGAAGCGAAGGCATGCACAAGGGTTGAAAAAATGTGGAGATAGAGTTGTAGACGTAAAGGCAAGAGGGCCATTCTAGACCTGTTTAGGTTGTTTTTCTTCCAGGGCAGAAGATGTTGTAATAGAAACTATATTTTAGGATAAAGGAGTTCATTTGGCAGACTTCTGCCATCATTATAATATTTTTTCAAATTGTTGAATGAGAACATAGATTTGGCATGAACGATTTGGCTTCCCATCAAGAGGCCACCAGAAGAACCATAGACCACACAATTGCTCACCACAAATACCTTATTAAAAAATAAGGAATTAGATAGAGATTATTTAAGCATTGGAAGAAGGAGGAATATTAAAAATAGAAGTATTTGAACCAGCTAGGACCATAGCAAAATAATCCCTAGCATCGGCCACCATCAAGGAAACCCCAAATCATAGAAAACCTAAATACCAAAGAAGAAAAGGGGTTGGAATCATCCTTATGATGGTAGGATATAGACCAATCAGTACTAAGGTAGGAGAGACTCTCTAGATAGTCCAACCACACCTTATTCTACACTAAATATCACCCACTCTCACTCTTGCTCTTGCTCTCTTTCCCATCTCTCTCACCCCCATTTTACCAAGTCATGGAGTATTTTGAATTCAATTTCCACTTCCATGTAATTCAATTTTGAATCTCAAAAAACCTAGCCAATATCCATGAAACTTACATATTAACCCTCTAGTTTTAAGAATCATTATATCATGCTCAATCATCTCATCCTTGATAATCAATCTTGGTGTAGAATCTACTACCTAGACTAGGTTTTCCATAGATTCTTTCTTCCTCTTATTATTAGCTAGGGCATCCAAAATTCCAACTTTGTCATTCATACTTTTAGGAAGAACTTTCACAAATGAGTTTCTTTCCATGATACCTACATTTTGATCAAATTAATCCTTTAAATTATCATAATATCTAGAATAAGAAGTGGTACTTGTTCATTGATCACACTTTATTTTCTACTTTTTTCTTTCTAGCTCACAATTCCTCCTCACTCCCAACTTATACCTTTTGATTGCAATCATTCCTAAATCATGCTCTCTTGCTTCTGCCTACACTTACTCTTGGCTCGTGCTCACACTTAGTATTTTGGTTGCACTCACTCCTTACTTGTGCTTGCACTCACTTTTAGGTACACTCACTCCCAACATGTGCTTTCACTTGCTACAGACTGCATTTGATCCTCTCACTCTTGATTATGCTTGCACTCACTCATTCACTCCAATTTGTGCTCACTCTTGATTGTGCTTACACTCACTTGTTCACTCCTAGATATTCTCACTCCTAGTTGTGCTCACACTCGATCGTTCACTCCCTAAGAAGTATTATATTATTATTATTATTATTAATTTACATGGTGGAATCGGTAGCCATCATGAATCTGGGTAGGTTGTCTAGATTTTATGGTCACCATAGTATTCTATGCTATCCGCTCTGAAAACCACCACATAGTTTTTCATGTAGTTTACCCTTATAACCACCATGGCACAATCATTTTAAACCTTTGTGAAGTATTATATATTACTTTATGGTATTTTTAAATTATATAGTTTAAAACATACATTCTCTAACACTATGTCCTTATTTATTTTTTACTAAAGAGAATATAAAAATAAAATAATAACATAGTGTGGTCCTATTTGTAAGTAGTGATCTAGATTTAAATTAAATGTGTGTTGTTTAATTTTCATGTTTACTTATTTACTACACTTTATTTAATTTTATTTTTTTAGACAAGATGAAATATGAAAAAAAGTGATGAACATTATTGATATTTTATTGGAGACTTAGTTAACTTGATATATGTTAAAATTTGATAGTTTACACTTAGAATTAATCCATAAGTGCATTTTGGTCACTCTACTCTTTCTCATATCCTTGCATAGATTATATATGGGTAATAAATGTTCACTATGCTTAGACTATACCAAATCATCTTTAATATAGTGTAACAATATGGTTATTATGATTTTGTATCGTATGCTTTCCTTTTTATCTCATGGTAAATACCAAATGTACACCTAATGTCTATTTTCATAGATGATTCCAACTCTATCAAACCAATAATAGGGTACAACACTAGAGAGCATCCTAAAATAAAATATTTTATTTTTGGATGTTGATATTATACCTTTTATTGCATTCACATCATAATCCCACCATATTACATATAAAAAGTATTATGAATGAATTTGGTAGTATTTTTTCATGTAAACCAACACATCCTGGATGCTCAAGTATCAATAGCTGTTAGCTTGTCGTAGCCTATCTTAAATAGGCAATAATAGTAGTTTTGATTAGTATATAATAATCAAGTTAACTTAATAAGACAAATTTTGAAATATATAATCCATATTTTTGTATTTGGATATTTCTAATGCATCAAAATATCTATGCAACTATGTGATATAAGTGGCATCTACCACTTACTACATTCTCAAGTGGATGATCATAAATACATGTAATCTAGATCTCATTAGATATGAGTTAAATTATCAATTAATTAAAGTTTGAGATTGAATATATTTTGAAAGGACAATAAAATGGTTAAATATACAATGGGTCATTATTCTATTTTTACAAATATTATGAAATTATGATCATATCTACCAAATTGATCATCTAAGGTATTGCTCCACTAGAGGAGGTGTAATGGTTAGGTTGATGGTGGTGCTTAGTCTAAAAGTTAAAAAATATTTTTTGTATGGTTATTTTACTACCGCCACTATTGTTTTTGTGTTAGGTTAGGTCATGGTAATGATTCTTATTATTAATTATATGGTGTCAAAAACAACTTACTTAATATTCTAGTAAACAATGTTTCTCTAAAAATAGACAAAGACAACATTATTAAGACCATCAAATTCCATCAATTGTAGTAATCTATTCATTTTCAATTATATCATGAAAACAAATAGGTTCCACATTTAAATTATTAAAGTGTTTTCTCTAGTAGCTATAGGATTATTAATCACTAATAACATCCTATGTTGTTGACCATTGTGTATTTTAGGATCACATGTACTCTCTTGTCTAGTTTATAGAAAAGAGTGATGCATTTACATACCTAGATCATCAATAGTATATAATATGTGGACAATCATTTCATAAGATTTCCTAATTGTTGGAAATTTGAGTTATTTTATGTTGTAATTGATGTCACATAGATCATTGATGTCACATGGATCACATTGACTTTTGGTGGCCAAAGCATTTCATAAATAAGCATTTATGATATTTTGGAGAGCATGGATATATACAGGATTTTTGTGAAAACAAAGGTAGGCAAAATAAAAGGTTTTATTTAAAACCATGAATGGTAGATTTGAAATGGTTTTTTCTTAAAACCCAGGTTGGCTTTTCGTTTCGTCGAAAAAGGTGCCCCGATGATGGAGATATTTATTTTTAAATATTTAGTTTAAATTTTAAATTATTTAAAATTAAAATTAAAATTTTAAAATTAAATATATTAATTTTAGCGCTGACTAAAGAAATTAGGAAAGGCTATATTAATTTATAGCACAGAAATCTAAAAAAATAGGAAAGGCATATATATATGTCAACAAAAGCTTAGACTTCATAATCCCAACGCTTATTTTTCAAATGCCTTCGATTGAGGAACAAATTGCGAAAAAAGAGAGAAGTGTGACTTTGGTCTATTGAAAAATAATTCATGGAGTTTAATAAGATGCATAGGAATCTTTGGCCTAGTGGTTCATGCGCTTTGTGTTATGTAGGAGGTCTTGCGATAGAGTCCCACCATGGCTATTTGCTTTGTTAAAGCGCTCGAAGTGCTGTTAAGTTTTTCGAAGGGTGTAGAAGTTTATAGTATATGTTTTTGTTCATGTCCATTTGGACACATGAGGGCATGTGGACCAATGGAAGGTTGGTTATGGTTAAAGCATTGAGCAAGGAGACATCACGAGATCGAATCCCGTCAGGGACAAAGGAAAGTTAATAATCTTTTTAATATGTTTTATTTTTCTAAATTTGCCCTAGGAGGAATAAGGGTTGTGATGCATGTTTAGAAAAAGAGAGATTTATTGTGTTTATATTTTTGAAAGTATATCATATTATATATCATTGGAAAGATTATTTCAATGGATATTTGATTAAATTTCTTAGAGGGAGAAATAAGATGTATGTAAAGAGATATTTCTATTTTTGTAAAAGGGTTAAAAAGTGAAGGTTGTTTTGTTCTTTTCAAAGGTGATTAATTCTTTCATGAGGGGACATGTTGTATTTTATTGAGTAGGAGTGATAAGGTGTTATTTGGATATTATTTTTGTGATATTAATCATGATCTTTAACCCTTTTTGAAATTTGAAAAATAATTTCTTTAAGTGTGACAGATTTAGTGGACAACCAATAAGGCATCAAAAGGTATGAGAAATACTCTCCATTGACTTTGTTTATGGTGGTTGATTTCTGAAATATCATTGGAGAGAAAATGATTGATTGTGGTTTCCTTTTTGAAAGTGGTTGGTTGAATGCTTCAAGGTTTTCTGGTTTGAGAGTTGTGTTTAAACCATGTTTTATAAGCATAGTTGTTGAAGCCCATTGGTTATGCAAAGAACTTGAGTTAGAAAAGAACATGAGTATCATTGTTATGTGAGATTTGTGGTTGAGCATTTAAGAAGGCTTTTGGGATAGATTTATGGACATATTTGGGACAGCACTTGAGCAATTTCTTGGTGAGATTTTTGAGTAAATTTTTGAGCAAATTCTTGATGATCTTGTTGATCAGTTTTTGAGCAAGTTCTTGGTGAGCTTGTTGAGTAGATTTTGAGCAAGTTATTAGTGAGCTTGTTGAGCATATTTGAGCAAGTTCTTGGTGATATTGTTAAGAATATTTTGAGTAAGTTCTTATTGATCTTGTTGAGCAAATTTGAGCAAGTTCTTGGTGAGCTTGTTGAGCAGATTTTGAGCAAGTTCTTCATGAGCTTGTTGAGCAGATTTTGGGCAAGTTCTTTGTGAGCTTGCTAGAGCAGTTTTGGGCAAGTTCTTGGTGAGATTGCTGAAGTAGATTTTGGGCAAGTTCTTGGTGAGCTTTCTAGAGCAAATTTGGGCAAGTTCTTGGTGAGCTTGCTGAATCAGTTTTGAGAAAGTTCTTGGTGAGCTTGCTAGAGTAGATTTTGAGTAAGTTCTTGGTGAGATTGCTAAAGTAGATAAGTGGATTGCCTACTTGAGCAGATCAGGATTGCCTTGTTGAGAAGATCAATGGATTTCCTACCTAAGCAGATCAGGATTGCCTAGCTGGGCAGACCGATGGATTGCCTACCTAATTAGATCAGTGTATTGACTAGATTTGATCAGATCAAAGTAATAATTTGTATTGGGATAAGGATACTTATTTATGTGTGAAATATTATAAGGATATTATCTTGTGGAGTACCCCACATTGGGGGAACCACATTAAATCTTATGTATCAATTGTGTGTGGTTATTTTTGCACTTGTTTACTATTGTTATGTATGTCATTAATGCACATTGCTATATTTTGTTATTGCAATTAAGGACACTAATTGATATTGGTTTGGAAAGAAAGTAAAAATTGGGTGCTATACTATTAACCCCCCTATCAGTATAAGTTTGTGTTCTTTAATTGATATTAGAGCGGGTTCCTTCGAAAATGCAAACATCTTGAGGGTAGATTCTACAAGAACATAGATGGATTCATAGAATGGATTATCTAAAAATAAGGCTCCATTGTTTGATGATAATAATTATGCTTTCTAGAGCATGAGAATGAAGAACTACTTGATATCACAAGGATATGAGGTATGGCATATGGTTGAAAAATAGTATAAGGTTGAAGGTGATCCCAAGGTAGATAAGACTATTAAGAAATTGGTTGAGATCAATGCAAGGGAAATGAATTATATTTTGAGTGGGCTACGTGAAACAAATTTTACAAATGTCATGGTATGTAATTCAACTAATGAAATGTGGACCAATTTGTGGAATACTTATGAAGGATATTCAAAGGTAAAGTTGGAAAAACTACAAACTCATAGAAAAAGATTTGAGGAATTGAAAATGGAAGATTCTGAAGATATTGTAAAGTTTTTACTTCAAGTTGATGATATTACTAGCACCATGAGAGGCCTAGGATTTGAGATGAAAGAATCAAAAGTTACTTCAAAGGTTTTGAGATCACTTCCCATGAAGTATGATCCAAAAGTTTCAGTAATAGAAGAAACAATGAATATCAACAAGCTAACAATGGAAGAACTACAAGGAACTCTCACAACTTATGAGATGAGGGTGAGTAAGCATCAGGTTCCAATAAAAGAGATTGCATTCAAGGATTAAAAGAAAAATAAAGGGAAAGTTCCAGAGATAGATAAAGATTCAGATAATGATGAGGAAGCTAACTTCATCAAAAAGAAAAAGGACTTAAGAAATTACAGGGATATGAAGAAAGTCAAATTCTACAAGTGTGGTTATTTTGGTCACTATGCACACAAGTGTCCACATGAAGAAAATAGTTATGATGAAAAACAGGGTCACAGAAGAAAAGAAGATCGAAAGTATAAGCATGACAAATATAACAAGTACAAGCAAAGCAAGTATGAGAAGAAGAAAAGTTTTTGTAAGACAAAAAACTTTCTACATTGTAGAAGCAAGTGATAGCTCAGATCACAGTGATAGATACAAGTCAAATGATGAAAAGAAAGAACATATATTCCTAGGAATAGAGGATGAAAGAGAACAATGCTTTGTATGTGGTAAAATATATCACAGATCAAGATATTGTAATGGTTTGAGTGATAGTGAAGATGAGATGACACATAAAGGAAACAAACATGGTCAAAGAAATCATGAAATTTTGTTTGCTATAGAAGATTATAATGATCTAAGTGATAGTGAAGATGAAGAAGGGTTTTTCTATGGGATAAAAGAAGTAGAAGAAGAACATTCACTCCAAACATAAGAAGTTAAGCAAGAGAACATTGTAATAAATATAGATGTCTTAGTTGATCTAAAGGAAGACTTCAATGATATCCATGAGCAACTACAAGAGGTTAAGGAGAATATAAAAGAATTGAGATGTTCCATACTTGAGAAGTTTGATCTATAACATGACTCAATAGGTCAAGATATTTTCACTAAGAAGGAAAAATATATTTCAGAGACAATAACGACGGATTCCAATTTGCTATTTGACACAAATGAAGAGAAATAAGAGGAAGGTCCCAAAGCACCAAAGGTCTCATATTTCAAGTTTGGGGAATCACACTCAAAAGGAAAGGAAGTTCTAAAAAATGAAAGTAAGGAATCACCTAAGTTTTATGAAGAAAGTTCCAAAGTTATTATGGCTTCAAACATTTAGTCTGGATCTTGTTTTGAGATAGGTGAATCAAGTTCAAAAGGAAAATAAATTCTTGAAGAGGAAAGCAAGGAATAAACTAAGGAAGAGGATTTAGATACTACAAAGAAGGTTCAAGGATACAATGCACAAGTTTAAAATGATCATAAGGATAATGGTAAATAAAGGTATGAGGAACCAAGGCATGAACAAAGGGCTTTTCAAGGATATTGTTTTTCTTGTAATGGATTTGGACATAGGGTTATACACTGTAGGATCCATGGATCAAAGAAGTTTGATTTTGCTAGAAGAAACTTCAAAGGAAGAAGGTATGGTTTTCAGGGACATTGCTTCTTATGCAACAGGATTGGTCATAGAGATTCTTAGTGCAAAGAAAATGAGCAACATGGTTTTGGTTTTAGAGCTACACAAATTAGAAGTCATGGTCATAATGGTCATGAAAACAAAACTTCACAATACACGGTTCAGGAAAAGAATGGATATGGAAATTATTTCAAGAAATAATTTAGGATATGGGCACCATCCAAAGGCTACAATATCAAGTGTTTTAATTGCAATAACTCTGGACATATTGTCAAATGGTGTAGGACTCAATTCCAAATAGGTTCAAGACAAGAAGGTCAAACAGGTTCAAGAAAAGAATGTCAAATAGGTTCAATACAAGAATATCAAGTAATTCATCAAGATAAGGATATCAAAAAAATATGGAAGTAAGTTGATAGAGGAAAGAAACAATGTAATATGGGAGTAAAAGTACTCCCACCCTAAAATTAATCACCTCAAGAGAGAAGGTGGTGAGGGGGCTAATATTAAGAGTCATATCTTTTAGCCCCATAGGTGTCCCTTTTACCATTGATGTCAAAGGGGGGAGATTTGGGTAAGGGGGAGAGCATTGAGTTAGGGGGAACAGCCTACAAAGAGAGCATTGAGTTAGGGGGAGCAACCTCCATAGAGAGTATTGAGTTAGGGGGAGCAACTTTGATTCTCAGAGATGGTTTTTGCAGTGATTGTGGTTTTTGCATTAGAGGTGTTGCCATCAATGAAAAAGGGGGATATTATTGGAAATTTGAGTTATTTTATGTTGTCATTGATGTCACATGGATCACATTGAGTTTTGGTGGCCAAATAATTTCATAAATAAGCATTTATGATATTTTGGAGAGCATGGATATATAAAGGGTTTTTATGAAAACCATGGCAAGCAAAAGAAAAGGTTTTATTTAAAACCATGGATGGCATATTTGAAATGGATTTTTCTTAAAACCCAGGTTGGATTTTTTTTTCGTTAAAAAATGTGCCTCGGTGATGGAGATATTTATTTTTAAATATTTAGTTTAAATTTTAAATTATTTTAAATTTAAATTTTAAAATTAAATATAATAATTTTAGCGCCAACAAAGAAAGGACGAAAGGTAATATTAATTTATAGCACCAACGTCTAAATAAATAGGAAAGGTATATATATATGCCAACAAAAGCTTAGACTTCGTAATCCCAACGCTTATTTTTTGAATGCCTTCGATTGGGGAACGAATTGCAAAAAAAAAGAGAAGTGTGACTTTGGTCTATTGAAAAATCGTTCGTGGAGTTTAATAAGACACATAGGCATCTTTGGCCTAGTGGTTCGTACGATGTGTGTTATGCAGGAGGTCATACGATCGAGTATCACTATGGTTATTTGCTTTGTTAAAGTGCTCAAAGAGTTGTTAAATTTTTTTAAGGGTGCAAAAGTTTTTTTTGATTGGTTGAAAGGGTGTTGAAAGGTCCCTGAACCTTGTACAAGAGTTTTACATGATTTCCACATCGACCAAGGTGGTCCAAGAACTAAAGATCAAAGAATGAGCAAAACGCCACACAAGGAAAGGTGTCATGAAATCGTGACCAGTTTGGAAATGATGTCATGAAATCACGACATGTTGCACCGTTGCATCCAAGAGAGGAAGAGAAGTCATGAAATCATGACAAGAAGTGGCATCGAAGCCGAAGGAGAGAAAGTGTCACGATATCACGACATGTTGCAAGGTTGCTGCCAAAAGAAAAGAAGTGTTGTGATATTGCGACATGTTGCAAGGTTGGTGCCAGAAGAGAAGAAGTGTCGTGAAATCACAACAAGCAGCATTATCGTGACCAAAGAAGAAAAAGTGTCACGAAATCATGACAAATTGCAAAAATGCGGCCAAAGGGAAAAGGTGTCACGATATCACGACATGTTGCAAATTTGTGCCCGAAGAGAAGAAGTGTCGCGATATCGCGACATGTTGCAAAATCATGCCCGAAGAGAAGTGTCGCGATATTGTGACATGTTGCAAAATCGCGGCCAAAGAGGAAGGATGTCACGAAATTGCAACATGTTGCAAAAAGGCGGTCGAAGAGAAAAAGTGTCATGAAATCGTGACATGTTGCAAAATCACGGTCGTAGAGAAAAAGTGTCGCGATGTCGCAACATGCTGCATCATCGAGGCTAAAGATAAAAAGTGTCACGATATCGTGACATGTTGCAAAATCACGGTCGAAGAGAAAAAGTGTCGCGATATTGCGACATGATGCAAAACCATGGCCGGACAGAAAAGGTGTCATGATATCGTGACAAGAAAAGACATCGCGGTCGAAGAGAAAAGGTGTCACGAAATCGCGACATGATGGAAGACCACGATCGAAGAGAAAAAGTGTCACGATATCGTGACATGATGGAAGACCGTTGTCGAAGAGAAAAGGTGTCGCGAAATTGTGACATGATGGAAGACCGCTGTCGAAGAGAAAAAGTGTCACGATATCGCGACATGATGGAAGACCGCAGTCGAAGAGAAAAAGTGTCATGATATCATGACAAAATGGAAGACCGCTGTCGAAGAGAAAAAGTGTCGTGATATCGCGACATGTTGCAAGACCGCAGCCAAAGAGAAAAAGTGTCGCAATATCGTGACATGTTGCAAGACCACGTCGAAAGAGAAAAAGTGTCGCGATATCGCGACATGTTGCAAGAACACGCCCGAAGAGAAAAAGTGTCGCGATATCACAACATGTTGCAAAAATGCGGCCAAAGAGGAAAAGTGTCATGATAGCACGACATGTTGCAAAATCACGGCCGAAGAGAAAAAGTGTCGCGATAACGCGACATGTTAAAAAAACACGGCCGAAGAGAAAAAGTGTCGTGATATCATGACATGTTGTAAGACCACGTCCAAAGGAGAAAGAAGTGTCACGATATCGCGACAAGTTGCAACCTCATGGCAAGAGGGGAAAGGGATGTCGCGATATCGCGACATGCTGTAGTTTTGCAGCCAAAGGTGAAATGTGTCGCGATACCGCGACATGTTGCCAAAATGTGGCCAAAGGAGGAGAAGAAGGAAGAAATGATGTGAAAACTTGACCAGTTCCATGAGCAAACTAAAATGGTCCCCTGCCAACCACTCACATTGTGCAAACATTGATAGTTATAGAATTGTTCCTTAGGCCAATGGGGAAGGAGTCTCTCCAAACATGAATGTCAGATTTGCCTACACCCTTGTTAGCAAGCCAGTCTATAGCTTTGTTTCCTTCTCGGTACTAATGCTTAATGACTAATTTTGGGTAATTGCCAATTAGAGCCTTGCATTCTTAGAAAATCGAAACAAGGGCCCAGGGAGGCATAGAAGTCCCATTGAGCCAGTTGATACAGTGCAACGAGTCTCCTTCTATGATAAGTTTATTGATGGTCAAACCTTCCAAGAGGATCAAGCTTTGGAGTAGAGCCCGAGACTCTACCATATTGTTAGATTGAATTCCCAGGTTCTGGGCAAAGGCCAAAATTATTTCTCCTCTGTGATTTCTGAGAATTCCTCCTCCGCTAGCCGCTCCTGGGTTGCCTTTGGCCGCACCATCAAAATTGAAAGCACGAGGATACGGAAACAAAAAGGAATATGCCACAAGAACAAGAAATAACGTATGCAAATTGACACAAGATAAAAGCAATACGAAATATAGTAATCTCTTTTATTGATACGCTTTACAAATTGTGTTACAATACGTCTCCTTCCTTTTTAGGGGATAGGAGAGTCAAATGTGTTTCTTGTCACAAGACTCATGGCTAACAATCCTTCTTCCGCGTGCCCACATGTAAGATGGGCGGACCAAAACGTCGCCGCCGCTGTTGTATGTGATTCTTTGCTCTTTCCTGCTCCTCTACTGTCGGAAACCTGCGTTCAAAGAAATAGAAAATATTAATAATACCTGCAGACCAAATGAAACATGTATTTCCCAAGGCCTACTGTCAGTAAAAGCATGAAAATAATAAAACGACTATCAGATGACCTCTGATTGACCTGAAACTTTGAAAGAAGCATAAAAATATCATCAGAAGACCATTGCAAAAAGAACAGTCTAAAAATTCCTCACAATTTTGTATTCGCTCCAGGGTGGGACGAATAGACCCTTGACAGATTGGTATTCGTTCCAGGGTGGGACGAATAGACCTGCAATAACCTGTCAGAAAGCACCCTCTTCAATGTCCTATCCCGGAAGCTCCAAATGACCTAAAAACTTGGGGTTAGCTAATTGGGGGCATTTTGAGACGACCCAGATGCTCATATTTCTCCAATTTTGCCTCTAGGATCCATATTTTGAAGATGGCATCTGCAAGTTAGTGAAAGCGGGAAACAACAATAACCTGGTCAAAAATAATCAGAATGACATGAAATTTGAACTGTAACCTATTTAACCTATCTAGAATCAGATGCAAAAGAAAAAAACAAGAAATCTATCATAGATTTCTAATCATCCCGGGGTGGGGCGATTAGCACTGTGATAGTTTGGGGAGCGCCCGGGGGCAGGACGCCCACCGATTGAAGCACTGTTTCGGCACCAATCCACTTGGGATGGGTCCAAAACTGATTGTATGGTGTTGTCGACAAATTTGGTGGATAGTTGTGGTCAAAAATTGGGTTTTGGGTACGGATTTGCGCCTCCAATAGTCACCCAATAACCTCCCTTTCGAATGAGAGATTAAGGATGTAAAAGCACAAATCGCAGTTAGGTATGAAATTGGCAGCACTTCGTTGCTCAAATGCTCCTTCTCTGTCCTCTTTTTTGGGTGGGAAAACTCCCCAATTTATAGACCTTATGGTCTCCTTGTTTGAATTGCGCATGCGAGGGCGCCACTTGAGTTAACTGTCCTATTTTCAGAGAAAAGCTAACTCCTTGATAAAAAAGCTTCTTGCATGAGGTCTCTAAAATAAAGACATGCATGACTGAAGTCTCTCCTCTTGAATAAAAGCTATTCCTCACAATTGCATGGCCTGAAGCCTCAGTTAACTGGCGGAGTTGCCGAGGTTTGACTTTTTGCCAGTCAAACCTGCTATTCGTCCCACCCTGGAGCGATTGCTTAATCGTCCCAGGGTGGGACGAATACCAGTCTAAATTCGTCCCTGGGTGGGACGAATAGAGAAAAAGGTGCCAAAAAGGTGCAAAATTGACTTTTGACCCTCAAAACTGCTTTTGGGAGTGGTTAGGACCACTGTTTGACCTCTGGGGGCTGCCCTAGGGGCTGTTTGTGTCAATGCGATCAGTGCTTGTTGTCACATAATCGGATTGGTGCTGTTTTGGTGTCTACAGATGCCCCTTTTTGGGAAGCGTTGTGCAAGGCGCAGCGTCGAGCAAAAATAGATAACCAAAGCACTAATGATTAGGGTTTCTCAATAACCTAACCAACTCTTGATGCCCCAAGTATGGAAAGGGCATGCATTCTTGAATCCTTGCTTCTGACGGGCTAAGGAATTTGATTTCAAGTATTAACCTATTTTGGTGAGGTGTGACTTGAGCTTGGTCATTGATCATTCATGAATAGGCAAAGGGCGCAACCTTTTATCCATGGGGGAACCTTGTGTTCATGATTCACGAATGCCAAGCGTTTGATCAATTTGTGATTATTGCTTGTTTGCTGCCCCAAGCAGGAGCGTGATTGTCTTTGTCAATGATTCTTGGAATGCATGCCATTGCCTTGATTGGGTGTGTGTTTGTTGGTTGATGACTTAAGTGTGACTACCCCCTCAAGCGACGAATCGATGAAGGAATGACGGCCATGAGAAAAGCGACGAGTCGCTTGACCCAAGATGACTTAAGTGAGGGTGCCTTTAGATGTTGTCCGTTGAATGCTCGAGCAGTTTCCTGATTTTTGGACCTATTTTTGGTGGGTAAAAACCCTTTTGGTGATGCCAGAATGGGGGGAAATTGTCGAAAACCCGTCTTCCCGTGGAGCGGTCCGGCAATGGTAGCCTTCTTGGGGAAGTAGGAGAGTGACAAGTTGAGCCCCGACATCGATTTTCTATGCCAAGAAGTTAAGTGCAAAAGCACTTGTGTCCGACAATGCTTATTACTTTGTTTTTGTGTTGCATTTTTTTGTTGTTTTTGTTGTTTTTGGGGGTTTACTGTTTTATTGTTTTTGAGTGGGTTTTGACCCATTGGGGACGTCGTTGGGGGTGAAATTGTCAAAAATCCGTCTTCCCGTGGAGCGGTCCGGCTATGGTAGCCTTCTTAGGGAGTAGGATAGCGACAAGGTAGACCCCGACATCAGTTTTTTATGCCATTGAATGTCAAGTGCAAAGGTGCCGTTGTTCAACACTTTTACTGCTATTGTTTGTGGATATTGGCTGTTTTGTTTTTATGTATATGTATTTACATTGATGTATGCAAATGCTTTTATGAATGCGATGTGTCTAATTTGTATGATGTATGCATGTGGAATGAATGAAATGAGTTGTTGATGACTTGTCGATGCACCATAGACTGTACAAGATTTGACTGACTTGCTGTACTAATGGGATGACTTTGTGAAATGACTTTGCATGTGAAAACTTTGTTTTTGTATTTTGCATATATTTTGATGGTTATGTACGGAATGAAATGTACCAGTTGTTTGAAAATGTAGTTAAGCTTTTCTGAGATGCAGATATTTTAACTAACTAGCCAAGATTGTACATTTATCTCGCAAGACTTTTGAACAAGGTCTAAATCCGACTTGAATTTAACCAAGTTATTTCACATCCCTGTGTGTGCAATTGAGTTCGTTTATGTGGTATTCATCAGGATACCGCCAGTGCCAGATAGGCTATCAACCAAACCTGTACTGAGGATCACCTAATTAGCTCCACTAACTCCGTTGTTGTATTTAGCAAGATTAATCCACGTGACAATCTAAGATACCATAAGCTAGCTCATCCACATGCAAATATTGGTCTGCACACACGCAAAGCTAATGTGACGGACATATCGTCGTGCGGGTAGGATACCACCATTGCCAGGTAGGCTATCAACCAAACCTGTAACGAGGATCACCTAGATGGTTTTTGAATGCTGAGAATTCCAGGGATTCAAGTTCAGGTTATTTATTGGCTGAATGATTTGGGAGACTTGCTCGTCAATATAGTGATGAAAATCACTGTTTATTTTTCTATTTATGTTTCTTTTGTTTTTTGAGCAAGGATTTTGAATAGTGGTGATAACCACTGTTATTTGATTTTGTATTTTGAGCTTTGTAAATTTGAACTTGTGAAGGGCCTTGATCCTTTTAGGTCTTGGGGATGACTACCCATCCTGGTTAGGGGCGTGTAGTACGAATCCTTACGACTTTGGGAATCAAGGGGATGATGGAGATTATGAAGTAAGGGCATTGATCTTTTAGGCCTTGGGGATGACTACCCATCCTGGTTAGGGGCGGATAGTATGAATCCTTACAACTTGGAGACCAAAGGTGAATGGAAAGGGTTAGGATGATGGTTGGTTGGAATTTTGTTTGTGAATGGCATTGATCCTTTTAGGTCTTGGGGATGACTACCCATCCTTGGCAGGGACGTGTAGTACGAATCCTTACAACTTTGGGGACCAACTATGATTGGGATTTGGTAGTGGTAAAAACCACTGTTTATTAAGGTGAATGAATAGGGAAGAGCTCGTCCTTTTGTCAATTCTCAGCATTCTAGAACCATTCGCACAGGGGGATGAACAGGCTAATCTTTCACCTATGGTACCCGAGACTGCTTTGTAGGTTTCTCTTGCGTTCACACAACTTAGGAATTATTTTATGTGTGTTAATTTGTGTTGGGATGCTACGTAACAAGGTGTGATCCAAGTAAAACTTTCCCGTGTAAAATCTGTTTAACTGTGTACAATTTTTGGCTAGAAATTTAAAGACAACTGAATGACGAAAACCCTATATACATTTAGGAGACAACTGACTATGCTAAAAGAAAATGGTGATATGCTGGATGTATGCGTTTATGAAAATGGATTTGATGTGGAAATGATGGAATTGCCAAGTAATGACAACCTATGGTGCTTTTGACTTGTATGACCTAGCAAATATATAATGTATGGATGCGATGCCTAATGCAACCTATATTTTTGTATTTTGATGTTTATGAGAATGCATGGAATTGAAATGCAATGTTTTTTTGTTATTTTTGATTTTTATGAGTATGCATGGAATTGAAATGCAATTGTTTTTGTGATTTTTGATTTTTATGAGTATAAATGGAATTGAAATGCAATTGTTTTTGTGATTTTTGATGATTGGATTGTTTTTGTTTATTTTTGAATATTTATTTTGACCAAGCAGTTATGGTAACGCTTGGAGCTTTTGGTGTTGACCAAAGGGTTTATGGATACCTTTGGAGCATTTTGGGGATGACCAAGCGATTATGAGAATCCTTGGAGCTTTTGGCTTGACCAAAGGGTTGATAGATACCTTTGGGGCGTTTAGGGTTGACCAAGCGATTATGAGAATCCTTGGAGCTTTGTGATTTGACCAAGCGATTATGAGAATCCTTGGAGCTTTTAGACTTGACCAAGCGATTATGAGAATCCTTGGAGCTTTTAGACTTGACCAAGCGATTATGAGAATCCTTGGAGCTTTTTAGGGTTTGACCAAGCGATTATGAGAATCCTTGGAGCTTTTGGCTTGACCAAAGGGTTTATAGATGCCTTTGGGGCATTTAGGGTTGACCAAGTGATTATGAGAATCCTTGGAGCTTTTGGATGTGACCAAGGGATTGCGATAATCCTTGGAGATTTTAGGGTGACCAAGTGATTGCGATAATCCTTGGAGCTTTTAGGGTGACCAAGTGATTGCGATAATCCTTGGAGCTTTTAGGGTGACCAAGTGATTGCGATAATCCTTGGAGCTTTTGGTTTGACCAAAGGGTTTATGGACACCTTTGGAGCGTTTGGTGTAATCCACTTGCTCTTCAGGGAATAGAGGTACCCCCAGCTTGATGATCTTTGTGCACCGGATCTGGCTCTGGAGGGATTGGCACGAATGGATCGGCCCTATGCACGGATAGGAGGGCAGGGTCTGCCTTCGGCACTGATGTGGCTATGATATCTCTTGGTGGAAGGTGCTCGCGGTCTACCCAAAGGAGCGGAATCAACAGTTGATTCCAGTGGGCCGGGTCTAGGCGCCACTCATGCCCTAGTCTTATGCCTAGTTGTGCCATCAGTTCTTCATGGGTTACAGGGTGATTGTGTCATCGCGCATGATTGAGATATTCCATCTCAGTTTCATCTTTGTAATCATTATCGATGATCCAAAGGCCCTCGTTGGCCCCGACAGCTGTCTGCGACATTCTAGGCTCGTCCTGCTCGAGCAGATTGACATGGTCCCGATGGGGTTGTTCCGCGCTTTGTGGGGGGACCTGATTTTCCTGCAATGGCACGGGCTCGATGGGAGCCTCCAAAGGGAATAATGTTAAGAGACTTTGGTGATGATCACCCATGGGGACCACCTATGAATTAGTGTTGTCTGACTCGAACGGGTCCCATGGTGCTATTGCATATGCTGACTCATCTTTGGCGAGAGAGTCAGGCTCATCGAATCTGGTGATTCTGAGATATGGAAGACCTCATCATCAGGTAGCTCTACAACCAGGGGTTGATCCTCTTTGAGAGGAGTTTCACGTAAGTTGGGCTTTTGGGGCCCCAAAATCTTGGTCTCTACCGACTCTAAGTGCTCTGGCAGTGCATTGCTTGTATCGGGGGATTTCAGCTCCTCCTCTTTGATTTGTTCCCATTGCAGGTTGTGGGGAACTTGGGGCCTTGGGAGGGGTGGCCGAATAGCACCCCCCATGCCTTGGTAGGGCATTTCATCCCGCTCTTCTTCTCGCTTAGGTTCCTCAGAGGCTTCTTGAAGAATTTTTGAGGGTGGCCCATGAACTTGGGTGGGTGCCTGAAGAATGCGCCTGTCATTGGTTTGAGGAGTGGCCTCCCGCTCAAGTCTAGGAGGCGTTGGAGGCAACGGTTGATAAGGTCATGGAGACCTGTCTCGCACCCAGCTGTGTCTCTCATAATGTTCTGTCTTATGCGTGCGAGGGGTTGGAGTCCGCGCCTGCATAGTGTATGGGAACAACTCATCCTCCTGGCGCTGAATGCACTCTTGATTTAGAAGATACTGTTGCTCTAACTGTTGTCGTTCTAGCTCAAGTAACGTGAGTTCCATCCGACGTGCGATATGCTGGGCAGATTCTAAGATAGTTGGTCCTACCGTTTCATGTCTAGAAGGCCTAGATGCCTCTCCTAGATTTCTATCTCGGTCTTGGTGATCCGAGATCTCTATAGGCCGCCTCCCTCTGTTGGGGGTAGCGGCATTCCCCCGAGGCTTTGTCCTCAGTAGGTGATCCTGATGGCTAGCAATTGCGGAGGCGTGTTGCTCCTACGATGTATATTGTTCTTGAGGAAGGTAAGGGTTTTCCTCGTGCTCTCTCTCGTAAGTGAAAAAGGAACGGGCGGAGTTGGCTCGCCCCGCCTGAGGAGCCTTGTGCTCTGGATTTGTCCTTGTAGTCCTGACAACTAGAGGGGGTGAAGGAGGGATAATGTAATCATGTGGTTCCTCCCGTCGAACCCTATGTTGACCTAGCGCTTCATCGCACGGTGACCACTCATAACGAGCATCTAAGGGAGCTCTCCTACGGATGTACCCCTCATGGAAGGGTGTGTGCTGGGTGCTATGCTGAACAGGAGTGCCCCTAGAAGAGGTGCCCCTATAGTCCCTTTCCATTAAGGTGTGGAGGGGACTACCTTGTGTGTCAGGTCGCCAAGGTGGTATGACCAAATCCTTGGGACTGTAACGGAGGTGACTCGTGCCTCCTTGGACATTCTCCGTAGCGTCTGCCCGTGAGTGGGCTTGACTACGGGTGAATACCATGGTAATGACTCTCTACAAGCTACGTAGATTTTTATCTTTTGTTTATGATTTTTTGATTTTTGATTTTTTTTTGTTACACTAAGCAGAAAAGAACATACACACACAAAGCAATGATTATCTCTTTTAAAGATTAATGGTGTGTCCTAGACTGGTTTTAGTGTGTTTTTGATGATGATTTTTGTTTTGTTTTTGAAAATTTTTGTGAAGACCATTTAAATGCAAAATGTTGGCTCATATAACTCCCATAAATGGTCGCCCCTTCAATATACCATTGTCGGACCGATATACCAACCTCTCTATATACCCGCCCTTACGTGAGGGAGACTATAGGTACGTGAGAGCAGATGATACGTGGAACATAGGCGATACGAAAGGGGAATCGCTCTGTTTATGACACCTACCATAGAAGACTTATCCTCATGCGCTAGGAATCACCCTAGCTACACTTGGTCAGCTTTCGTCAGGATTTACGTCTAGCAACAGTCACGATCGGGGTAATGGATGCAATATCTCAAGCCAAAGTGATAATGGAATCCACCTTTGGTCTTGCTCAAGGGTTGGGGTTTTACGACCAACTCCTTGGTTTAAATTACCACGTGGTGTGTGGGATTCATTTTAAGTTGCAAAAAATGAAACAGGCAAGCATCTAAACTCTCCTATGCAAGCAAAAATCAGAGAACAAAAAATATAGAAAACAAAAAATTGACAAAGGATGTTTAAATCCCTTACCTCTTCTCTGCCTAAGTCGAATATCTCTGAATTTCTGCCTGAAATAGTCTAGATTTTGAAAAATTGGTACCTGTAAGCAACAAAACAAGCAACTTTAATCAGAAATTTAATCTTTAAAAATCAAAGGACATAGGTCCCACCGTGATCGCCATTGAAAGCACGAGGATACGGAAACAAAAAGGAATATGCCACAAGAACAAGAAATAACGTATGCAAATTGACACAAGATAAAAGCAATATGAAATATAGTAATCTCTTTTATTGATACGCTTTACAAATTGTGTTACAATACGTCTCCTTCCTTTTTAGGGGATAGGAGAGTCAAATGTGTTTCTTGTCACAAGACTCATGGCTAACAATCCTTCTTCCGCGTGCCCACATGTAAGATGGGCGGACCAAAACGTCGCCGCCATTGTTGTATGTGATTCTTTGCTCTTTCCTGCTCCTCTGCTGTCGGAAACCTGCATTCAAAGAAATAGAAAATATTAATAATACCTGCAGACCAAATGAAACATGTATTTCCCAAGGCCTACTGTCAGTAAAAGCATGAAAATAATAAAACGACTATCAGATGACCTCTGATTGACCTGAAACTTTGAAAGAAGCATAAAAATATCATCAGAAGACCATTGCAAAAAGAATAGTCTAAAAATTCCTCACAATTTTGTATTCGCTCCAGGGTGGGACGAATAGACCCTTGACAGATTGGTATTCGTTCCAGGGTGGGACGAATAGACCTGCAATAACCTGTCAGAAAGCACCCTCTTCAATGTCCTATCCTGGAAGCTCCAAATGACCTAAAAACTTGGGGTTAGCTAATTGGGGGCATTTTGAGATGACCCAGATGCTCATATTTCTCCAATTTTGCCTCTAGGATCTAGATTTTGAAGATGGCATCTGCAAGTTAGTGAAAGCGGGAAACAACAATAACCTGGTCAAAAATAATCCGAATGACATGAAATTTGAACTGTAACCTATTTAACCTATCTAGAATCAGATGCAAAAGAAAAAAACAAGAAATCTATCATAGATTTCTAATCATCCCGGGGTGGGGCGATTAGCACTGTGATAGTTTGGGGAGCGCCCGAGGGCAGGACGCCCACCGATTGAAGCACTATTTCAGCACCAATCCACTTGGGATGGGTCCAAAACTGATTGTATGGTGTTGTCAACAAATTTTGTGGATAGTTGTGGTCAAAAATTGGGTTTTGGGTATGGATTTGCGCCTCCAATAGTCACCCAATAACCTCCCTTTCGAATGAGAGATTAAGGATGTAAAAGCACAAATCGCAGTTAGGTATGAAATTTGCAGCACTTCGTTGCTCAAATGCTCCTTCTCTATCCTCTTTTTTGGGTGGGAAAACTCCCCAATTTATAGACCTTATGGTCTCCTTGTTTGAATTGCGCATGCGAGGGCGCCACTTGAGTTAACTGTCCTATTTTCAGAGAAAAGCTAACTCCTTGATAAAAAAGCTTCTTGCATGAGGTCTCTAAAATAAAGACATGCATGACTGAAGTCTCTCCTCTTGAATAAAAGCTATTCCTCACAATTGCATGGCCTGAAGCCTCAGTTAACTGGCGGAGTTGCCGAGGTTTGACTTTTTTCCAGTCAAACCTGCTATTCGTCCCACCCTGGAGCGATTGCTTAATCGTCCCAGGGTGGGACGAATACCAGTCTAAATTCGTCCCTGGGTGGGACGAATAGAGAAAAAGGTGCCAAAAAGGTGCAAAATTGACTTTTGACCCTCAAAACTGCTTTTGGGAGTGGTTAGGACCACTGTTTGACCTCTAGGGGCTGCCCTAGGGGCTGTTTGTGTCAATGCGATCAGCGCTTGTTGTCACATAATCGGATTGGTGCTGTTTTGGTGTCTACAGTTTCCTTCCTAGTACTGATGCTTAATGACTAATTCTGGGTAATTGCCAATTAGAGCCTTACATTCTTGGAAAATCAAAACAAGGGCCCAGGGAGGCATAGAAGTCCCATTGAGCCAGTTGATATAGTGCAACGAGTCTCCTTCTATGATAAGTTTATTGATGGTCAAACCTTCCAAGAGGATCAAGCTTTGGAGTAGAGCCCGAGCCTCTACCATATTGTTAGATTGAATTCCCAGGTTCTGGGCAAAGGCCAAAATTATTTCTCCTCTATGATTTATGAGAATTCCTCCTCCGCCGCCCGCCTCCTGGGTTGCCTTTGGCCGCACCATCGAAATTGAGCTTGTGCCACCCAGTAGGTGGTAAGACCCACTTGATGATAGACCTGTCAATAGAAGTACGGGGCATGGCAGAGAAATTAGAAAGATTGAAAAGTTTTGTTAGGTCCGATTCAAGGCCAAGAGGGGGGGTTTGGAAGATGAAACAAGAGAGGCATTCTCCACAGCAAGGGCCAAGATTTTGGCAACAATAATCTTCTTATCAGTGGCTTGGTTTTTGAAAATTCTGGCATTTCTCTCGAGCCATATCTACCACAGGAAAAGGTGGAGGCAAGCTTGCCACATGAATTTAAGTTGATTACTCTTGAAATGCCAGGGCCATTGTTGAAAAAGGAGGGGAATGGAATGAGGGAGGGCTACGGAGATGTCAAAGGTGTTAAGAACCTGGTTGAGAACTGCTAGAGAGAAGGGACATTCCAAAAAAACATGCGAAGTTGACTCACAGGCATTTTTGCATAGGATGCACCAATTGGGAATGAGTAACCCTTTGATTATCAAGTTTTCAGTGGTGAGGATTCTATTTTGGATGGCCAACCAACAGAAGAATTTGACCTTGGGAATGATATTGGGAACCTAGACTTGATTAGATAAGTCCCGACAATCATTGGGAGTTTCTTGACTGTAGTAAGCTGATTTAATAGTGAAATTCCCTGAATCTTCAAGGTTCCAGACCATGGAATCATCTTTGTGTGAGCTAGGGATGATGCAAGTCCTCAAAAAGTTTTGTAACCACCTGAGTTCCTCGGTGATATGCCTAGGCCCATTGAGATCCAGGTGTTTCAATTGAGGTCTTGTGATACCTGGGTTAATGAAATGGCACACCTTATCTCTAAAGGTGGCTTCGATAACCGTCTTGAGCACTGTAAGATGCAGATCTTAGCTGAGAGGTTTATCATGGATCCATGGGTCATCCCAAAAATTAATGTTCATTCCAGTTCCAAGACACCACCTTAAGCCTTCCATGCTGATCTTCCTTGTTTTTGTGATGCCATTCCAGAAATGGGATCTGCTAGGAAGGTTGTGCTCTCCAAGAAAGGAAACCTGATGGAGGTACTTAGCTTTGATGATGTCAATCCAAGTGACTTTTTCATTGATGGTAAGTCTCCAGGACTACTTGGCAATGAGGGCCATGTTCATCTACTTGATGTCTCTGAATCCGAGTCCTCCATCCTTTTTCTTGGAACAGACACTATCCCAGGCAAAAAGTGAAAATTTATTCTTGTTTTCGTTTCCCGCTCAAAGGAATCTGCATTGAATTTGCTCAATTCTTTGGCAGATGGAAGCTGGAGCTTTGAATATGGATAAGAAGAAAATAGGAATACTTTGCAGGCAAGCCTGGACCAAAGTGGCTTTGGCTACCTAACTGAACATTGACCTTTTCCAACCTGCAAGTTTCTTGTTGAGGTGATCTAAAATAGGGTTCCACATAGCCGAGACAGATATGCCGTGGAAAAGCGGTAATCTAAGATAAGTAGTTGGAAGGCTCCCAATGATTCACCCAAGGATCTCAGCAATCCTATTTTTCCTGTGAATGGGAGTATTGAGAAAGTATAGCTTGCTTTTGCGGTAATTGACTTTCTGGCCAACCGCTTCTTCATAAGAATCAAGAATGTTCTTAATTATTTTTGCTTCAATAATGGAAGCATGAGAGGATAGAATAGTATCATCCACAAACCGTTGGTGGGATATGGCATTGGTTGTTGAGGCTGGTTTGATCCTAGAGACGAGACCATCATGTAGTGAGCAGTAAGGGTTCTTCCAAGGGTTTCAGCCAAAATTATGAAGAGAAAGGGGGACGAGAGGGTCCCCTTGATGGATGCCTTTGAAACTTTGGAAGAAACCCATGGGTGAACCATTGATAAGAACAGAGAACCATGCAATCGAGATACATTCATAAACCATCTTGATCCATTCTTTGTGAAACCCAAACTTCTTTAGGACCTCAAATAGGAATTTCCAAGAAACCCAATCAAAAGCATTGTTCATGTCAAGCTTAAGGAACATGCTGGGTTTTGTATTTTTATATGTCAAGTGGGCCAATTCGTGGATGGTTATCACTCCATCAGCAATGAATCTGCCTTTTACCGAGCTCCCTTGGTACTGGTCGATGATGGAGGAAAGGATGTCTTTCAACCTGTTTTCCATAACTTTGGTGATAAGTTTGTAGATGACACTACAGAGACTAATAGGTCTGAAGTCAGAGAGAGAATCACGATCATTGGACTTGGGAATTAAAACAGTGAAGGTGAAATTGGCCTCTCTCGGCATATTTTTGGCTCTCTGGAATAATTTAACCACAGCAAAGACATCTAGGCCCATAATATCCCAAAAGTGTTGAAAAAATTAGGGTGGGAAGCCATCGGGTCCAGGGGCCTTATCAGGTTCCATTGCAAACAGAGCTTCTTTGATCTCCTCTTCAGTGAAGCATTGAAGAAATTTCCCATTATCATCGTTAGAAACCAACTTTGGGATGTTCTAAAGTAGAGAACTTGTTGTGCGGGGATGGCAGTCAACGCTTGGACCTAAGATTTCCTGGAAGTGGCACACAGCTTCCTGTCTGATAGCTTGGATGTCAGATACAATGGATCCATTAGCCTTGGTCAACTCAAATATTTTATTTGAGCCTCCGTGACGCATGGTGGAAGCATGGAAAAACTTCGTGTTAGTGTCTCCTTCTTTTAGCCAGAGGTTTCTGGATTTTTGCCTCCAGTAGGACTCTTCCTTAGCCAAGGCACTGTGAAAGTTTGAAAGGAGGATTTTTTCTTCCATGAAAGTTTCGACCCTCAGATCTCCTCCTTGAATTAGATTTTCCACCCTTTTTAGCTCATCCATCATCAGCTTTTTCTCGGTAAAGAGGTTGCCAAAAACCTCCCTATTCTAGCATTTCAGCTTGAGTTTGACCGCTTTGAGTTTGAGGAACAGATTCGTGAGAGGGTTTGGACAAAGGTTTTGCTACCACCATTGTTGAATACACCAACCTAAATCTAGATGGGTGAACCACATATTTTCAAACCTGAAAGGGGTTTTGAAGATTTACTGGGGGCGGGAACAATCTAGAATTAAGGGGTTGTGATCAGAGCCAATTTTTGGGTGGCTATGAAGCCTGGCATCGCCAAAAATGGGAATGAGTTCTTTGGATAAGAGAAATTTGTCAAGCCATATTTGGATGTGATGGATTCCTGCACGTATGTTGCTCCATGTGTAGTTGGATCCTTGGAGCGGCATGTCCATTAGCTCGTTGTGGTTGACAAAATCACTGAAATCTTCTATGCAGCTGCTGGTGATCGGATTGCCTCCTTGCTTGTCAAACAAGTGAAGGGGAGCATTGAAATTGCCATAGAGCATCCATGGAAAGTCAGAAAAGTTGTTGCGCATTTCTGAAATGTTATCCCACAGCAGTCTTCTGTTGATAGGACTGTTAGGTCCATAAACATTGGTGGCGATCCATTGGAGGTTAGTGACTTTATTGGTAAAAATAATGTTGATGGTTCTATCAGAGACTGAAAGAACCCTCCCATCAATGGTTGTCATATCCCACAAACAAAGGAGACCCCCAGATGCCCCTGAGGAGGGACAAAAGGCAAAATTGTTGTTTTCCCAGATTAGCTTGCAAACTTGAGTGCTGCTATTCTCGTTAAGTTTGGATTCTTGAAGGAACATGATATTTGGTTTTAGGTTTTTTCTTACTAATTTAATAGTCCTCTGTTTAGCAGTTCCGTTGAGGCCTATGAAATTCCAGGAGACAAACTTCATCGAGTTGATTTGGGGTTTTCTTTATGGCCTTTGCCTCTCCCTTGATACGGAGTAAGTTTGGGTCTAACTCCATCCTCATCTTGGTGGTTGGGGTGTTTAGAAATAGGGCCCAAGGAGGTAGGCACTGAGCCATCAGCCAATTCGATCTCAGCTACTTTGGCAAGATTTTCTGCATTTGACGGTCATCCCCTTCTCTATTCTTTGTTGACGTCAGCTTTGGGTGCAGGAATGGGAGATTTCAGTGGGCTGGATGTTTGGAGAATATCGATGGAATCAGTCCCAGGGGCAGGATTGTGGGGGGATGGAGAGCGGGGAGACTGGCATAGGGTAATAGACTCAGGGGAAAGGGAAAGAGAATGGTTCTGATTCGGGGGAATGGGTGGGAAGGGAAGAGGAAGGTGAGAGGGACCAGAATCGGTGGGTGATTTTGGAAAGGTCATTGCAGACTTTCCTTTGGACAAGGGAGACTGAATCAAAGTGGGTGCAAAAGTATATAGTATAAGTTTTTGTTCGTTTCCCTTTGGACATGTGAGGGCGTGTGTCCCAATGACAGGTTGGATGTGGTTAAGGCACTGAGCAAGGAGATGTCATGAGATCGAATCCTGTTAGGGACAGAGGCAAATTAATAATTTTTTTAATATATTTTATTTTTCTAAAGTTGCCCTAGGAGGAATAAGGGTTGTGATGCATGTTTAGAAAAAGAGATATTTCTAGTGTTTCTATTTTTGAAAGTATATCATATTATATATCATTGGAAAGCTTATTTCGAGGGCCATTTGATTAACTTGCTTAGAGGGAGAAATAAGGTGTATGTAAAGAGATATTTCTATTTTTGTAAAAGGGTTCAAAAGTGAAGGTTGTTTTGTTCTTTTTCAAAGGTGATTAATTCTTTCATGAGGGGACATGTTGTATTTTATTGAGTAGGAGTGATAAGGTGTTATTTGGATATTACTGTTGTGATATTAATAATGATCTCTAACCCTTGTTGAAAGTTTAAAAATATGTTTGTTGAGTGTGGCAGATGTAGTGGACAAAAAATAAGGCATCAAAATGTATGAGCAATACTCTCCATTGACTTTGTTTATGGTGGTTGATTTTTGAAATATCATTGGAGAGAAAAGGATTGATTGTGGTTTCCTTTTTGAAAGTGGATGGTTGAATGCTTCAAGGTTTTATGGTTTGAGAGTTGTGTTTAAAACATATTTTATAAGCATAGTTTTTGAATCCCATTGGTTATGTAAAGAACTTGAGGTAGAAAAGAACATGAGTATCATTGTTATGTGAGATTTGTGGTTGAGCCTTTAAGAAGACTTTTAGTACAGATTTGGGACAACATTTGAGCAAGTTCTTGGTGAGCTTGTTGAGCGGATTATTGAGCAAGTTCTTGGTGAGCTTTTTGAGTAGTTTTTTAGTAATTTCTTGGTGAGCTTGTTGAGCAGATTTTGAGCAAGTTCTTAGTGAGCTTGTTGAGCAGATTTGAGCAAGTTATTGGTGAGCTTGTTAAGCAGATTTTGAGCAAGTTCGTAGTGAGCTTGTTGAGCATATTTGAGCAAGTTATTTGTGAGCTTGTTGAGAAGATTTTGAGCAAGTTCTTGGTGAGCTTGTTGAGAATATTTTGGGCAAGTTCTTCATGAACTTGCTAGAGCAATTTTGGGCAAGTTCTTGGTGAGCTTGCTGAAGTAGATTTTGGGAAAGTTCTTAGTGAGCTTGCTAGAGAAGATTTGGGTAAGTTCTTGGTGAGCTTGCTGAAGCAGTTTTGAGCAAGTTCTTGGTGAGCTTGCTAGAGAATATTTTGGTCAAGTTATTGGTGAGCTTTCTAGAGCATATTTGAGCAAGTTCTTGGTGAGCTTGATGAAGCAGATCAGTGGATTTCCTACTTGAGCAAATCAGGATTACCTTGCTAAAAATATCAATGGATTACCTCCCAGAACAGATCAGGATTGCCTAGCTAAGCATATTAGTGGATTGCCTACCTGAGTAGATTAGTGTATTGCATATTTTTGAGATGATCAAAGTAATCATTTGTATTGGGATAAGGATCCTTATTTCTATGTGAAATATTATAAGGATATTATCTTGTGTAGTACCCCACATTGGGGGAACCACGTTAAATCTTGTGTCTCAATTGTGTGTGATGATTTGTGCACTTGTTTGCTATTTCTATCTGTCATTAATGCATACTGCTATATTTGGTTATTGCAATTAAGGACACTAATTGATATTGGTCTGGAAAGAAATTAAAAAGTGGGTGCTATACTATTCACCCCACCCTCTCAATATAAGTTTGTGTTCTTCACTAATCCATTAGGTGACTATTTAGAATTTTCAATACATTATTTTATCATGTGAAGGTAAGTCTTTTATCTAATATGAATCCTATATTATAGGACCCCATGATAGCCACATGGACCTTGAATAGTATTATAATCAATATTTTTACATAAAGTATAATGTTCTTTGCTCAAACATATTTTCTTCTCAAGTAGGTCAATGTTTTATTTTTATACCATAAGGTATGAGTATTAATCATAAAGTTCAACCCATTATCATAACATCATATAATAAATAGATATACTCTATGTTGAAGACACTCTTTTAGTAAGCTAGAAGAAGGAATAAATAGTGTCCAAGAACCTATAAATTAATTATCTTGTATATGAGGTTTTAGTATATCTCATAGTTTTTGATTTTATAATAGATCCCAAACCACCTTTTTTAGTATGCACTTGTAGGGTCCTCTTTTCATCACATTGGCCAACTACCTCATCAATATCTCGCAACCATATAGTATCTAAATTGTAATATTTATAATATAAGAAATGATAAAATATTAATTCCAAATCAATTTATATATGACATAATAATTATATATGACTATCTATCATACCTTAGCCAATACTATTTTTTATTTATAATTTGGTATTAAATACGATATATCATATGACACAACATGATATCAACAATAAAGTATTTAATCCTATGTTATATATAGGTGGTGCTTCTAGTAATTGTTATGCTTTTAGTGGAGACCTAGAAATTTGTAGAAATTTCATCATGCTTATTATTACGTATAAAAAATCTAAGAGATCAATGCTTAAATTCATACCCAGAGTAGGTTGAATCTTGCTTCAATTAAATAGGGTTTTCAACTTTGAGTTACGGGATATGTAAGTAGGATCACCATTATCACTGGGTACCTCATTGATAGGGGTAACATGGTTGGATCTATCCTTGTGCGGATTAGGGGGGATTATGTTGCAGGCTATAACAAATTTTTTAGTATGTTCTTCAAGGGTATGTTTATATAGAATGAGGTGCAAGCCCTGGTGGGTTGGGTGGGATGAATTCATTTTTCTCACATTGTCAATAGATATTTCAATGGATCTATACAAGTAGATGGGAATGTTAATAAACCCAATCCCTAAGATGGTTTTAAAATGCTAGGTGGAAGCTATGTAAAGGGAAAATAATATTATCAACAATAAGGTATTTTTTTGGTAAATAAAAGTCTTCATTAATTACCGGGTTTTGTAGGTTAACCCAAAACCTATTACAATATCCAACCTTCTACTGAGATTGTAGATCCTAGTCATCCTTGAAACTTTCTTACCAGAAATTGTGTTGAATCCCCTACAACACCTTACTAACAAAGCACACCCATACCTAAACATAACTGTAAACATTACTTACATTGACAGGAATTGAAGTTTGGAACTTTGCACTTGTGAAACCTGTTGCTTGCCCATTTCCTATTCTCTATCGAAATATTCCAAGGCTTACACCCTGTTACCTTCATTTCCAATTTGGTATGATTTAGAGGGAAACCCCATAGTTATTACCAGCTCCATGGGGAAAGAACACCCATTCATATTTCTCCTTAATGGGTAGGTTTCTTTTCATGACTAATAATGTTTTCCACTTCACGTGGCACACCTTGTGTCCATGTCACCAAACTACCAACATCAACACCTATGTTGGCTAATTTGTTAGCTGACCTATTGGCCTCATGGTACATGTGACGAGCCCTCCTATTCTATCTTGCCGCAAAAAGGATCCTCACTTCATGGATGACTCCCTCGATTCTCCATGGAGGTTTTTTGCCATTGGTTAACAGGTTGATGATGTTCATAGAATCACCTTCAATCATCAAGTTACCTTGAGTTGCTTGGGCTACTTGCAACCCTCTCCAAAGGGCTCTAGCTTCTGCTTCATTATTAGTTCTGATTCCCAATGGTTCAGCGAAGGCCTTGACCAGATTTCCTTGATGATCCCTGATTATTCCTCCAGCTCCAGCTCTTCCCGGGTTCTCCTTGGCTGCACCATCAAAATTTAGTTTAAACCAACCCTGGGGGTGGCTCCCAAGAAATCCCATTTTTGGGATTGGGCAAAGGAATGGAAGGTTTGTCCTCAATACCTAAGGCCCGAGCTAATTGTTTTTCTTGGGGAAGAATTGAGTGGTTCTCATCCACTAAGGTGCTAAGGTTTTCTTTCGCAAAGACAATAATCCTATTGAGGATGGTTTTTGGGTTGTGAATGGTATCCTTAAAGGCTCTATGGTTCCTTTCTAGCCAAATATGCTAGAGAAAATGATGCCAACAGATTTTCCATAGGTACTTAAGTTTTAGGCTAACAAAGGGTTGAGGCCATTGATGGAACACTTTGGATATAAGAGCAGGCTTAACCCACGAGATCCTAAAGGCTTGGAAAAGTTCATCCAGGATGGACTCCGCTACCGGACACTCCAGAAACAAGTGTTGGGTTGTCTCCCATCCTGCCCTGCACATGTAGCAATGGTTAGCAATAACCATACCTTTGGATAACATATTGTCCATAGTGAGGATTTTTCCTTGAATCACCAGCCATGAAAAAAAGGATATTTTAGGAATTAAGCCTTTGATCCAAACCAAACTCGGTTGAAATTGTTGACCTTCCACATTGAGAAGCAAATTATAGGCAGACTTAACTATGAAGTCACCACTTTCAGTCTCAGCCCAAACAATGTGATCTTCATCCTCTCTAGAGGGAATAATTTGCTGAGTTAAAATGTTATAAAGCTCTTCAGACTCCGCTTCAAAACCCTGTACTCTGATGTGTTTCCACCTGTTGATATTTATATCCTACCACATATAATTTGCAACCTTCTTCCCAATATGCTACTCCATATGCTCTTGAATCCTAGCCAAACGAGGATTCTGGGATAACTCCTCAGCTCTCACCCACCGATCCTTCCAAAAGTCTATTGTTTGCCCATTTCCTAGAATCCATCTAAGACCTTTCTTGACAAGATCCCTGCTCGTGAGGATTGCCTTCCAAAAAGTAGACCCCCTGCTTGCTAAGTTGTCATTAAGGAAGTTCACACCTTGGAGGTATTTCCTCCTAACTATGGCAGTCCATTCATTATCGACCTTAGTCAATAACCGCCATGCTTGTTTGGCTAACAGAGTTGTATTGAGATGAGCAACTCTCCTCAATCCTAACCCCCCATCAGCTTTAGGTTTGCAAACCTTGTTCCAACCTACTAAATGGATCCTTTTCTTATCCTCAGTCCCTGACCAGAGAATTTTTTTTGAAGCTGCTCAATTTTGTGATACACCTTGCTGGGAGCTCTAAAGACTGATAGGAAGTAAATGGGTATACTTTGAAGTGAAGCCATAGTTAAAACTACTTTGCCTGCTTGAGATAACAGATGTCCTTTCCAACCTGCTAGATTTTTTTGGATCCTCTCCAGAACTATGTTCCACATTGATCCTTCAGGTTTCCCCGTAAATAGGGGAAGACCTAAATAGGAGGTGGGAAGGGATGCAATATGACATTCCATGATCCTTGCTATGTTGTTTTGCCTAGGAATGGGGGTATTGATGAAATAAAGTTTGCTCTTATCAAAATTCACTTTCTATCCAACCGCTTCTTCATACATTATGAGAATATTTTTAATCCTTCTTGCCTCAACCACAGAAGCCAAAGTCAGTAACAATGTATCATCAACAAATTGTTGATGTGTCACTAGGGTAGTTAGTGACGTGGCCTTGATACCTGATATGAGTCCAGCTACCACTGTTGCCTTAATGGTTCTTCCCAAGGCCTCAGCTACAATGATGAACAACATAGGACTTATGGGATCTCCTTGTCTTAGACCACATTTTCTTTGAAAAAAACCTGTAGTAGACCCATTAACCAAAACTGAAAAACAAGGCTTAGAAATACACTCTCTTATTAACTTGACCCATTTCATGTTGAAGCCAAATTTTAATAAAACTGCCTCTAGGAATTCCCAATTTATCCTATCATAAGCTTTGTTCATGTCTAACTTTAAAGCCATGACTGCTTTTTTGGTCTGAGCGGTTGTATGAAGAGCCTCATGAACAGTAATAACTCCATCTAAGATTGATCTTCCTTGTACAGAACTTCCTTGACTTGGATCAATGATAACTGGTAGAACTTTCTTCAAACGGTTGGCTAAAACTTTGGACAAAATTTTATAGGATATATTACACAGGCTAACCGGCCTAAAGTCAGCCATAGTCTTGGGGTTGGGGCCTTTAGGGATCAAAGCAATGAAATTTGAATTGAAACCCCTTGGAATATGATTTGAACTTTGGAACTCCTTGATTGCAGCAATAACTTTTGCTCCAACAATATCCCAACAAACTTGGAAAAACCGCGATGAAAACCCATCCGGCCCAGGAGCTTTGTCAGGATCCATGTTAAACAAAGCCTCCTTGATCTCTTCATCTAAAAAAGCTGTTGTAAGAGACTCGTTAATCATTTCATCAATGAGTTGTGGAATGAATTGAAGGAGAGAGTCCTTTGCTTGGGCATTACAGGCCCGTTCTTCACCCAATAATGAACTAAAAAAATTAACAGCCTCGTCCCTGATCTCCTGAATGTTTTGAGTTGAGGATCCATCCACCTTAGTTAAATTTCTAATATTATTGTTGCTTCTATTGCTCAATGTGGTAACATGGAAAATTTTTGAATTAGAGTCCCCTTCCTTTAGCCATAATGCCCTTGATTTCTGCCTCCAATACATCTCTTCACAAGCTAAAATATTATAAAACTCACAAAGGGTTTCCTTCTCTTCAGTCCTTGTCGCCTCATCATAGGTTCCATTTTGGATTTTGCTTTCTATTATTCTCAGTTTTTCCCCCACTGCTCTCTTATTCTCAAAAATATTTCCAAAGACTTCTTTATTCCATATTCTAAGGTTGTTTTTCACCATCTTAAGTTTTTGAGATAGTTTGAAGGAAGCACTTCCCTGGATAGGCTGCTGCCACCATTCCTCTATTCGTTTCTTGAAGTCTGGATGTTTAACCCACATTGACAGAAATATGAATGGCTTTTTAAAGGAGTTAGCCTAAAATGCCTCCCATAGAATAAGATTATGGTCTGAAGCGCATTTAGGAAGGGCTTGTAACGTTGAATCACCAAACATTGTTGTAGCTTCCTTGGATAAAAAAAACCTATCCAACCTTTCTTGAATCAGCTGACTTCCTATCCTCTTGTTACTCCATGTAAATTTGGCTCCTTTTAGTCTTACATCCATCAATTCATTTGTGTTAATGAATTCATTGAAGTCCTCCATGCTCCTTGAGGGTAACCCAGATCCTCCCTTCTTATCAGATGGGTAAAGGGGGGTATTGAAATCTCCCCCAATCACCCAAGGAATGTCTTTAAAATCTTGGCTCAAATGCCCCAAAAACTCCCATAGTTTAGACCACCCTTGGACAGAGGTGGGGGCATAAACATTTGACATAATCCAATTCTTATTAGTATCAAAATCATGAAATAATATGCTTAAGACTCTTTCATTTTCCTGAATAATACTTCCTTCTATTTTAATAGGATCCCATAAGATCATGAGGCCCCCAGATGCTCCTCTCACCTATTGAAAGGCCACTTCCCCTTGCTTCCAAATCCTTCTAGCTATAAGTGTTGATTGTGCCACATCTGTTTTGGTTTCTTGAAGAAAAATGATAGTAGGATTCCAATCCTTCCTTATAGACTTCACCATCCTTTGTTTTGGTGGGCCGTTTAGGCCTCTCACATTCCATGAGAGAACCTTCATTTAGACTATTTGATATTTTTTCCCCGCCCCCTTCCCTGATCCAAAGGGGGTTTGTCAATTTTGCTATTATCCTGGCCAGGAATAGCTTGCTGTAACAATGTTCTTTGCTTTCCATTTGCAATTTCTTCATTGATTCTCATTCTATAGTGCTCTATTGTAGATATTCTCCCTTTCTTTCTTTCACTTCCATAATCTATCGGAGGCTTGGTAGTGCTTCTAGTCTATTTTGGACTGAAATGAGGGGGCATATATTGTGATAGTCTAGGGCTTGAACCTTCTTCCTCATTTTGGGGGTTTTCAATTCCCTCTTCATCCTCAGCCTTGTTTTGGTTCACCTCTCCTATCTGGTTCCTAAACAGGGGGCTTTCCTTCAAGGAACCTTTTACCGTTGGGCTCGTCTGATAAGGGATAATTTGCTCCACTACCAGATTAGGAGCTACATTCCTGGCTCTTGTTTCCACAACTTCGACTCTTGACTCTATTTTTTCCATGTTTAAACTGAAATGACCTAGAAATTTTTCTTCATTTTGAGCATAGCTTTTGGGGCTTTTTGTCATAGCTGTGGATGGTCCCGATTTGGATGGGGAGTCTAGGGTTTCAGGAAACTTGACACTGATGGTATCATCCTTACTGTTTTCTTTTTCAACTTCTAGATTTTCTAGGATATCAAACATGTTCAAGTTGGGATCTTTATTACATACCTTATGATTTTTGCCTCCCTCATTATGTTGCTTTCCTTTCTCCTAGATTTTTGCCAGTTCTGTGTTGGCTTGGTCAGCCTGGTTATTCTTAACTTGTCTGTATCCTTCCAAGTTAAGATGTGGTCCTTGAAACTTTGGGATCCCTATCCCATTAGCTTTCAACAATAAAGTATTGCATGACAAGAATCATCACACATTCCTAGGGAGAAGGAAGGGAGGTTCTCACAATGTCACTATTTTCCCAAATAAGCTTTTTACCTTTGTCAATGAAGTTTTCTATTTTTTCCATTATAGAGTGCCTATTTTAACTGATAATTCACCCATACTTTAGAAGACCAAAAACTTTATCCAAGATGCAAATGTTGATTTGGAACTCCAAACCTCGGATGACAATGTTCCCTTAGTTCTAGGTTTTGACTATATCATTGAACACCTACTCATCGTTACCATTGATTTTTTTTAGAAAAGGGATGAAACCATGTGACCCAAGGATATCTTTGATAATAGGATTAATTTGGAGGGACTCAAGCTCAAGAAGGACCATGGGTAAATTTTAGGATATGGACCAAAGAAAAATATGTGACAGTGAACAATGAATCAGACCATTCCAGACTATGGATTTATGAGATTGAGCATCAAATATACCAAATATTTTAGGCTAAGATAAATCTAGGAGCCATTATTAGCATTGATTAGTGACAAGGATTGGTTCATGTGCCCTGGTGTGAAAGATGCTCCTCAAATGGGAAAGGTACCAAAATGGAAGGTTTTCAATGGGTGAAAAAGTATCATGGAAATGATTGCAATTGAGGATGGTAGATGAAGTACTTCAAACATAGAAAGTTCTAAAGACAATGATGGAAGGGGCCTAGGGATGGTCACAAAACATGGGTCTACCAAACATGGTAAAATAAGAGAGGATGGATGAATGGAAAGGATTATGATGGGTGATAGGGTAGATGATATGGATTCAAGGATTAAAGTGGGTATCCACATAGAGAAAAAAAGGATGACAAGGATTAAATGAGATGACCTAAGTAAGAAGAAATGTCAAAATACCAACTCTATTTGAAATTTAGTGGTAAGAACCAATCATTGCCAAGAGATTCAATGTTATACCAAGGGTAAGGCACCCAAAATAGATGGCCATGAGGAATGTTTCAAAGAGATAATGGTCAATTATAGATGGCAACATTGAAAAGGGATTGGGTAAAGTCATTGCACCAAACAACGAGGGACTTCTGATTGGGTCCCAAATTGGTTAGCTAGTCAGCCATTTGATTAGCTTCCCTAAAGGCATACTAAATTATGGTCTCAAGGTATTTATGAAGGAGTCTCTTGGACTCTGAGATGATGTTACTAACTCTCCATGCTAGGGATTTATACCTTCTAGTGTAACTAATGACATTTAAAGATTCACCTTTAGTGATGAGCCTACAATGGGGGTTGCTCACAATGTAGAGGACACATAGGAGAGATCTGGCTTCTAAAACATGGTTATTTTGAGTGCTTAAGCTTTTTTCAAAGGCAATGATGATTTTACCACTATGATCTCTAATGACACCACCTCATCTAGATCTTCTGGGGTTACCTTTGGAAGATCCATTAAAATTTAACTTTACCTTAAGGTAGGGAACTCCATTTAGAATTGTCTCTAGTGATAGCTTGATTTGAATGTTTGGAGAGCTCATTGTATAGGTTAAAAAATGCAACAATGGTGGCCTCAATACCAGGGTCAGAATATTTTGAATAGGAGATGAGTTGAACATTTTTAGTGGCTAAATAGAACATTTTGTTGCCAAAAAAGATGGGGTATTTGGAATTGTTGGATAAATATCTATTATTATTCTCAAGACACACCTACCAAAGGAATTTATGGAGGTATAGGATCCACAGGAACTTGAGTATGGTGTTGTAGAAGGGATTAGGCCATTGGATAAAGAAGTCCATAAGAGAATTGGGATGGACCCACAAAATACTAAATGTGGTTAAGAGAAACACTCAATGAAAAGATTATGGGTTGAATCCCAATTAGATAAACACAGGTAGCAATGGTTTAGAATGATGACACCATGTTTGATGAGATTTTCAATGGTTAAGATTTTATTTTGGGTAGCCAAAAAGTAGAAAAAATTAACTTTAGAAATGAGGTTTTTGTGCCAAATGAGATTAATTGGGATCAAACATGTATGGATGTTTTATTTCAAAATAGAAGTAGCCTTGATAAAAAAAAGGCCAATATTACAGTTTCTTTATATAGGTTGATCATGTGATCCTTAAGTGGGAATGATACATGAGTTGTGCAAGTATGACAAAAGAGTTATGCACTAACGAGATCTCTTCTCTAATATTGGATGATGGGATGGGTTTCCATGAAGGTTTGCCCTGTACATACATGATGAAGTTGGAAATTTTACTACCAAAGAGATGATCAATAAGGATCAACATTAAATGGTATCCTCCTCTAATTTTTTGGGTCAAGCTTAACTTTGATGGAGTAGCTAAAGGAAATCTTGGAATTGCTGGAGCCAGAGGAAGTCTAAGGGATCATTCTGGTAATTTTATTTTTGCTTTTTTTAAACCTTTGGGCTTCCTTTCCAATCCCATTGAAGCCAAAGATGTTTGGAAAGGCCTGCAATTCATTAAAAACATTCCAAAGAACATTATTGTGGAAGGAGATTCTCTAAATATCATTAATTATTTAAAAATTTCAAAATCTAGTAGCTAGAGGATTAGAACAATTATGGAATATAGTAAATAAATCCTTTTTCAGTAGCATAACACCATTTTTCAACATGCCTTTCAAGAGGCTAACTCTATTGCTGATAGATTGGTAAATATTGGAGCTAACACCCAAGGACTGCTGACGTGGACTGATACTCTTCCTTTTGAGGTGGCAAAGCTTGTTAGAAGTCATCAAAATAATGGTAATCATGTTGAATATTGAAAATCTCTTTCAATTCATTGCCCAACATTCTTCCTTCCATGTGAAGCATTGGGTTCATGTCCTAATTCCTTTGTTATCCCTTCCATCAAGGACTATGCCTTAATTTGAAATTTGGACTCATGACCCATTGTGTTTCAATTCTAAATTATCCAACACCTTTATTCATGCTTGCACCTATTTATTGATAACCAAAACTTCATGGAATCCCAAGGTAAATCCTAGCATGATTTTTAATCATACTTCTCTCGTGTGTTTTGATATTCGTAAACTTGTTTCATCGAGAACCATCTTCCACTGTCTAGCCAGTTGCATTGTTCCAAGATTTTTATTTGGTGAACATCCCAATCCTTTTTGTGTCTTGTGCCAGATTATTTTTTTGGCTTCGTATTCTAAGCATCCTTGATGGTCAACCTTTTCATTTGATGTTGATTTTCTTGAATATCTGTTGTAACATTCGATGCCTAAAAATTTGCCTTGTTATTTGCCCTAACCAATCTCATTTCTTTAGATGGTTTTTTCCCTTTTCAAAGCATCATTTTTGGATTTTTTCCAAAATCCAGAGCTACAAAATCACTTTCCTTTTATATGACACTTTGCATGCTCTGATTATCCATCAGTGTGTTGCTTCTTTAGCTGTCTCATTTATCCCTAGACATTCCTCTTGTTTTCCTTCTCATTATCTTCTATCCACAACCATGAAAGAAGTAAAAACCATCTTTATTGATCCTGAGGTGTTCGAGCTTGAATCCATTGTCAGAGACATATGGAAGGACAAAGGAGAGCTGATCAAAATTTTCAAGTTGTTCTCTAGTGTTGATGAGGAAGTAACTCAAGCCTTTGCTGAGTCCTAGAACAAGGGCCTGGTTACTATTCATGATGTAGAATTTAAAATTAATTTTGAGTTGCTGGCGGACCTGATGGGACAACCTATGTATGAAATATTGATCAAAATAAATAAACATAATTGGTAAGCATAGCTGACACATTTTGAGAAATCCTTGATGATTCACAAGATGGTCAAGAAAGGTCTATACCGTTATCATCTCTCCACTCCCTGGAAAGAAATTCAAAAATCTATCATGCAATACCTTACCTCTAATAATCTCGAATACCAGCTCTGGTATTTCCATTTGGCTTTTGTAAACCACTTTCGTGAAGCCAAAATTATGAACATTCCCACTGCCATCTTTTGGTGCATAGATTACACCATAACTTCCACTCGTAAAAATGAGGAGGGTTTGCCCTGCCATCAAACGCTTTTTAAAGTCCTTTACAGATTTCTCCTCTTGAAATTTCCCAAAGTAAACATTCCCATCTTGGATTCTGATGAAGAAAATTCTTCCTCAACTCCTAGTCCTAAAATTTCTAAACCTAAGAGGAAGGAGAAAAATGATAAACCTATTCCTGATTTCAACATCAGAAAAAAGGTCAAAATTGAGATTACTCATGTTAGATGTTCCTAGAGGCTCAAGCTTAAAGAAATTTTTGAAACCCCTCCTTACACGTCTGTTAAACCTACAAAGGACCATTCTAATTTGCCTGATATTATAGAGAAATACCTTCTTAAACTTGTTTTCCAGGAAACCTCTGCCATAATTGATCATCTAAAAGCATCCCACATGGCCATCGATAAAGCAATTTAAAGGCTAAAGGATCAGTTCCAAGCTCTTAATCTCTTATTATTTTGTGATATGTTCGAGGACATTCATACCTTTTCCATTGCTGACGGTCCTTCTGATGCCAAGGGTGATGGAAAAGATGAGGACGTGGTGGATATTGCAAAGTAATCTTGCATTGATGTTCTGAAGGATGTCCCAAAGGATGCACCAAAGGATGAAGCAAAGGATACCATGTTGGAGACCACTACCACTTCCTCGATGCCTACTAACATTCCTCTCTAAGCAAGGATGTGGTTCCATATGTTGTTGTCTCTTTCACTTTTTCTCTTATTCCTTCAGCCTAAAGGTTTTGGTATGGTTTAGTCCTATTGGCTATAGGCCTATTTCTTTTTGTTTCTTTATGTCTGAGGATGGCTTATTTTTTTTTGTAGTAGGATTTTTACCTCTTTGTTGTGTTCCTTTCAAGGTTCCTATTGCATTCCTCTTCTTGTTTAATTATTGTACAAGGCATTGGGGCACCTTTCAAATGCCCTATTTTAATAATTAAAATATTTAAATTACCAAAAAAATAAGAGGTTTTAAGCGAGCAAGATCAAGATCATCAAGAAGGGGATGATCACAATCCCAAGGGTACTTCTAGAAGTAAATATATTGACCATCACCAAGTTTCTATCTGATGCCTTTTTGAATAATGGGTCTGGTTTGGATGACCAAATTCTAGAAAGCAAATCCAGTTTGAAGGATTCCTTCATCCATAAAATCATGGTGTTGAAGATATTTTATTTTGACTATGGAGAACCACTCAATTTTAGCATTGGTGAATATTTTCCAAGCATACTTTGCTATAAGGGCCATGATCATCTTACTTATCCTCCTAAAACCTAGGGCTCTTTGAGATTTGGTAGAGAAAATTTTATCCAATGACACCAAAGAGAATCTTCTTTTGTTGTCCAAACCTAACCACCTGAATATTTTTTGTATTTGTTCAATTTTAGAGCAAACAAATATAGGGGCTTTGAAAACATACAAAAAATAAACATGTATGCTTTGGAGGTAAGCTAAAACAAGAGTTTCTTTAGCAACTTGACTAAGAAGGGCTCCCTTCCAACCATTAGGTTTTTTATGGAGTATTTCAAGGACATTATTCCACATGATATCACTTGGGTTGCCTATGAAAAGAGGAATACCAAGATAAGAAGAGGGAAGATAAGCTACAGTGCATTCAAGGATGTGAGCTATATTAACCTACCAAGATATAGTTTATATTTTGTCCTGTAGCATCCTCATAGATAGTTGTAGCCAAGATGGTGTAATCAACAAATTATTGATGGGTGAAAGGTCTTAGGAAGGATGCAACTTTGATGCTTGAGATAGCTCCTTAGGCACATACAACTTTAAGAGATCTTCCCAAGGACTCAGAAAGGATAATGAGCAAGGGGATAATGGATCACCATGTCTTAGCCCTATAACACTCATAAAGTAGTCAGTAGAAGACCCATTGGTGATTAAAAAGAACCATGAAATAATGCAAGATAAAATGAGGTCAATCCATTCATGGTGGAAACCATAATTTTTATGTATAGCAAAAAAGAAACTCCTAGGGTACCCTATCGAAGGATTTGTTCATGTCAAGCTTGCAAAACAAATTGGATTTTTTGCTTCGAGAAATAAAATGTAGAAGTTTGTGTATGGTAATAACTCTATCTGTAATAGTTATTCCTTGGATAGTACTACCTTGATAGGGATAAATAATGAGAGGGAGAATATCTTTCATTCTATTGATCATGACTTTAGTTATAATTTTATAGAGCACATTGCAAAGACTTATAGGCTAGAAGTATAAGATAGTTCTATAAACACCTTTGGAAATGAGGGCAAGGAAGGTTGAATTCACATCCCTAAGGATGAATTTTGACTTTTGAACATCCTAGATAGCTTTACTGACACCTTTTACAATAATATCCCATAATTTTTGGAAAAACCAAGGATAGAAACCATCAGGACCCAGACCTTTGTCAAGTTGCATGGAGAAAATGGCTTGTTTGATTTCATCTTGAGATAAGGGTCTAGTGAGTCATGTGTTCATTTCAAGGGTTATGGAATTGGGGATATGATGAAGCAAGGAATCATGGGATTGGGTAGATATTGAGAGTTGGAATTCAAGAAGGAATTCAATTTGATTGACAACTTCATACCTGATCTCATGAATGCTAGTGGTTATGGAACCATCACATTTAACTAGCTCCATAATTTTTTTGGAGCTTCGATGCCTTAGAGTTGATGTGTGGAAGAGTTTGGTGTTGGCTTTAGCTTCAAAATTATTGTTTAGCTAGTAGGTCATAGAAGAATTTTATTCTAGGATAACCTTATGAAAAGGGGTTTTCATGGTTCATCATAATGTGTTTTATTTAAAAAGGACGAGGAGAGTGTAGACCATCTCTTAGGACATTGCATTATATATTGGAAATTATGGAAATGGATTCTTAATATATTTGGTAAATTCATGGTGACAAATAGAAAATTGAATAATTGTTAAAGCAATGACAAAGAAATTTTAAAAATTAGGCTTTATAGACAATCTAGATTATATCAAAAGATACAATACTTGGTGTAAACACCTAAATTATGTAAATCAGATAAGACTATCAGTGCATTATATATGCCCTATTATTGAAAACATATGGCCTTATTAGGCACCCCTTTAGGCTAGCAAAAGGCTTCCAAAACCCTCCAAAAATTATTTTGGAGGGTTCCTAGCAGTCTGGGGAAGTTTTGGGGCCCAAAATGGTGACTGTCCCACCCAGGGATGGCCATAGTTGGTGATCGTCCCACCTAGGGATGGCCATAATAAATCGTCCCTAGGTGGGACGACACCTAACTAGACCCTTGAAAAAGTTAAAGGATGCACTGAACGGCAATCGAAGACTACTATTAACACATCCAATCACCCCAAATTTATTTGGGACCTGCTAATGGACTTCAGGGTTGTATATTAGGAGCCCCAAAGGGGAAATCTTCCCCTCCTCAATCAAATGATGCAATTAGGACAAGTGGCATCACTTACATCGCATGGCAAATATGCCATTTGGCCCTAGATTCCCTTTTGGTCTATAAAATGAGGCCTAAAACCTCATTCTAAAACAGAGGAGAATAGAATTTGGAGCAATGAAGTGCTGCTCATTTGAAACCACACCCTCACAAACCAAATTGAAACTTAATATTGCCTACCTCTTGACCTTGAAATCCTCTTCATTTGAAGGCACTTTCAGGGGCAATAGGACCTGATTTACCAATCCAAAACCAGAAAAATTGAAATAAAACTTGGCCCCATCTATCAAAAACATCCTCACCCTATTTTGGACCAATTCCCAAGGCCATAGGTGACACAACTAAGGCATTTTTGTAACCGTCCCACCTGGGGATGGCTAATAGTCAACCCATGGCACTCATAGGGACGGTCCCAAAATAGTAGAGAATTTTGGATAAATTCCTTAATAGAACTCCTTAGTATGCCTAGATGAACCTCTGGTACAAATTTGAGATCATTTGGAGGAGTTTTGATTCAGGATTTGGAGTCCCCAATGTTGTAGGTTTACATGGCTCACCCCAGAGCGACCAACATTTTAGCATACTTTTGCACTAATAATTGCTTCTAAGTTTGGTTATTATTATTTATATTATATTATAATATGTTCATTCTTACTTCATATCAGTTTTTATGCACATAGATCACTTTTATATTGCGATATTGACCCCCATTTCTTCATGTTTCTAAAGCTTTTCTCTATGATATATAGGTGCTATTGACTCTTTTGAAATATCATGTGTGTAGGTGTAGGTATTATCAATATAGAGAAGGAGATAAGGAGCTAAGGATATAAGGAAACACTTCAAGACAAACCCAATATTGGCTCTTGGGCGTGGGAAACAAGTTTCACAACTTGTGTTAAAATTGCCTTAAAGGCTTCATTCCCAAGGGACTAGATCCATTGGGAAATTGTAAAAGTTGAATGTATCACATTTGTAAATCCCTCGAGGGAATGTTTTTTAATATGAATTTGAAGCCATGAATCAATAAATGCAAGGAGAAATCCACATTTTTATTATATACTTCAATTCATTTCACATAGATTACTTATTGCAAACTTCCCTTTGAATGCATGCTTTAAAAGTGACATATACTGCTAGTAAAGGCCCTTAAGGCGATATCATGAAATTTTCTTCTTTAGTGGTGATCACGGTATTTGATGTTTTTCAATATCCCCTTTCAATGGTGCTAATTTGGACCTCCTTTTCTAGTTTTCTCTATTGCAGGTGTTGACCATTCTGAGAAGAAACGACCTATTTACTGCTCCATGGCACTGGGTGAGACGGCCAACTCCATGGCACTAGGTGAGATCGCCCATAATCTATGACCATACTTGACTGGGTGTTGGAAGATAAACACAAGGTAAGAAATATGTCGTGATATCACGATATTTTTGAGAACAAGGCCAAGCAAGAGAAACTTGTCACGATATCACGATAGGAAGCGGAAACGAAGGCGAAGGCAGGAAAGTGTCACGATTTCGTGACATATTAGGGTGGAAGGACCAAGTGCAAAGAAATGTCGTGATTTCACGACATGTTGCATTTTCGCAAGGAGGAAGCAAGGAGGCAGCCAAATGGTACAGACTGTCATGATTTTGTGACATGTTCCATTTTTGTGCCTTGTTGTAGATGAAAGAACCAAATGGAGAAAACGTCACGATTTCATGACATGTCACATTTTCGTGACATATCACATTTTTGTGGAACAAAAGATGACAAGTACAAGGCAAAAAAAAATTGTTGCGATATCGCGACATGTCACGTTTTCACGATGAAGGAGCTCGAAAGACAATGCCAAGTATGAAATGTCATGATTTCGTGACATGTTCCATTTTCGCTACTTGCAAGAAGATGAAGGCCAAGGAAGAGAAAATTGTCGTGATTTCATGACATGTTGTAGTTTTGCGGGTATACAGAAGAAAAGGACACAGAAGGAAGAAGATGTCGCAATTTCGTGACATGGTGAAGTTTTTGTGACTTGGAGTAGCAAAGGAGGTAGGCGAAGGAAAATGTCACGATTTCGTGACATGTTGAGGAAAGAAGCCTAAACAAAGGAAAATGTCATGATTTTGTGACATATTATGAAGACAAAGCTAAACTAAGGAAAGATGTCACGATATCGTGACATGTCATAGTTTCACGACTGGTGGCAGAGAGAGAAGGCAGTAAGGTAAAAGTGTCACAATTTTGCGACATGTCGCTTTTTCGTGACTTGTCACATTTTCGTGACCAAAGCAATAACAAAGGCCCGATACAGTTCTATTTGCATTTTTCTTCAGGATTGCATAGAAGAACATGTGGAGGAGATAAGGATCAATTAAATGCTCTCCAACAATTTTCAAATCATGGTCAAAGAAGATTCAAGATTAAATGTTGCTGATTACCGATGTGCAATGGATGGAAGAACCTGAGGCAGTTTTTGATGCCACCAGAATTAAAAATGCCTCCAATATTCAAATCTCATATTCATGAGCTCTTAACAACTTCTAGCTTCCCTTGATAATGGTCATTTAACGAAGAAGTATGGGCCCTTGTTTTTGTTTCATTTTTAGTTGTAATCCATTAAAAATAGGGATTGTCATTTCTCCAAGGCAGATTAAGGGAATTGTTTCTTCAAAATATGTTTCATGTATTAAATGCTGTAATACAAAAGGAAGAGGACGGACCTCTATAAATACCAATGTAAAAATCAAACAAAAAAGAGGAGGATCTTGTTGCAGAAATTGAAATAGAAATCCTAGATGCAATTGCTTCCATTCTTAGTGTCTTCTGGAGTTGGTGATCTAAATGGTTGTGCATGTTTAGCTTTCTGTCTGAGTTTCTTCTGTTAGTCTAGTGTTAACATAAGTTAAATTCTGTTGTTCTGAATTTGGCTATATTTGCATTTGAATGTTTGAAGTACAATTGGAAGCAAACTCATGGCTAATGCATGATCTAATTTCTGTATATGTATTCTAAGAGTCAGTTGCTATTTAGCTTTAGGATATTTTGAAGTTATTATTATTCGAGGTTGTTCTCCCCATCAATGATCAGCTTCAGCCATATTTACATTCCTTTATGTTATTTCCCATTTCTGTCCGCATTTTCCCATTTCTTTTTGCATTTTCCCATTTCTTTCCTACATCTCTAATCCTAAAACTAATTTAGATTAGTTTGGGAGCCAGCCCTCTCTGGAGATTGGCCCAGGAGACTTCTCTTTCTCTCGGCCTTTCAATGTTGGCCAAGTCTAGGGTGCATATATGTATAAAATCCTTTCCTATGGCAGATTTGTGACCAACAGTTTTTGGCACGCCTGGTGGGACCCTGAAAGTTCCACTTCCAATAGTATTAAGGTTTAATGTTCACCTTCATGCTGTATAATTAGAACATTTGGCAACTCAGCACTACTTAGAAGCCTCCGAACATGGATACGGTGAAATTTGTACTTCATGATCACAAGATCGAAGGCCAAAAAATTTGAAAATCCTGTTGAGTTTTTTGAACTTGACAGCCAAATATTAAGCGAACACCCTAAGTTGGTTTCCCCACCACTTATATCCTCTGCAACATCCTCACAAATTGCTAGTGTGTTCTATGTTCCTTCAAATTCATCTAGTACTGCTACTAGTTTTCCACCTCTACAGCCATACGTGCCAGTCCAAATGGCCCAGCATCCTCCACCAAGGAAGTTCTCAGCATGGAATGATTTAGGAGTCTTGAATTTAGTGGCATAGAATCAAGTACCTCAAGCTGCTTTGAAAGATTTGCCAACCTATGATGGTACTGGTAAAATTCCCTATGAGCATATTAATGATGTAGCCTCTTTGGTGGCCATCCATGACATAACGGACGAAGATGTGATGGTAAAATTATTGGTGTTGTCACTGAGAGGAAAATTGTTGTATTGGTATCGAACATTGCAACCAGGCACCATTGCATCATGGGATCAATTAGGAGAACTGTTAGTCAAGAAATTTCATGAACAAGCTGATCCATACTCCTTGTTGCATTAATTTAATGCGATCCAAAGGCACCCGCAGGAGGAGATAGCTGACTTCAATGTCAGATTTACAAGAAGCTGGCAGAGAATTCCTAATGGTCTTCGGCCTGCTCATGAGCTAGCTGCATTCTATTATCTCAGAGCCTTCAACACAAACATTGGCTTGGTTGTTCGACAGTCTAGCGTGACTACATTTCCAGAGCTATTCGAACAAGCACAAAAGGTGAAAGCTAACTTGATTTCCATAGGTAGGATTCCACCAAAGATAACAATGCCCATCTTACTTGATATTCCTAAGCATTTGTATTCTAGTTCATTTTCATAGCCTATGCCTTCCATGTATCCTATTCCATCATGGAGCTCAAGTGTGCCTCAGATCGCACCTATTCCAGTTCCCCAGCTCCCTGCTCTAGCTATTCCATAGTTTTCTGCACCAATCATTCTGCAATTACCAGCTCCCACTTCATTCCCAAAATTGCCTGCACCACCAGCACCTCTACCTCTATCGGCACCTCCTGCACCCTCAAACCCTGATCCTTTCACAATCCTATTACAAGAGGTACAGTCGGCCAATTCAGCTATAAGAGATATGGGCAATAAAATCATAGTTCTTGAAAGAAAGCAGGTTGAGAGAGATTTCCAACCCAAGAGATTTCAACCTCCGACGATCACTAGAGAACAAGTGGCTTCAAAAAATAAGGTGCCTAAAAAGAACCTGATTATGTTGACGAATGATGAAGCTGGCCCTACAAAAAGAACATGTTGGTGCTCTACATGTAATGATCCACACAATAAAGAAACTTGTATGGTTCATCTGAACTATGTGCAAACCTTGGTTGCAAGCTCTTCTGGAGGACAAGTTAATATGATTTCTGAGGTGGATCATAATTTTATGGTTCCATCTGAAGAACAAGTCTCAGTTCTCACGAGAACTGGGAAGAAGCTAGTCACTATAGATCCAGCAGTGATGGAACCATTAAGGGTACTGGCTGATCCGAAGATGAAAAATGAAAGAAGACAAGTACAAGTGAAAGCTCCTATTTCAACACCAAAACCAGATTCACCTATTCTGTTGAAAGATCTTTTGCCACCACAAGCAAAGGAGACATTGCAAGAAAAAGCCTCAGCTTCATAGGCAAGAGCTGAAACAGAAGACCGAGCCAGAGAAAAGCTCAATTACCCATATTTGACTAAAATACTGAGGGTAGAAGCCACTCAGCAATATCAAACCAAATATGAATACATTAATGAAAAGAGGGATTCTGGTGCATCTGCATATAATATTGTTGAAGAATTAAAGAAGATTCCAGCCAAGGTTAGTCTCTATGATGCTTTACAATTACCTGGGCAAGTTGATCTATTACAAGAATCATTGAAGTCTGTGAAAAATAATGAGAAGAATCCTACCCAGACAATTTTTGCTCAAACATTAACTACTTCAGCCATCGGAAAAATAGACCACCCCCATTTTATTTGTCACTCAGAATGGAGGGTTGGATAGTGCACAACTGCATGATTGACTCTGGTGCTGCAACAACTGTCATGCCAAAGGTAGTTTGTGAAGTCATGGGTATGGAGTATACAAGAAGTAGCCCCGGTGTCTTGTAGTTGGACGAGACTCCCATGAAAACAATGGGTGTAATCAAGGATTTTCCTATTGCTTTGCATAATATGCCTCATATTACAGTAATTTAGGAGATAGTTGTGGTCAATTTGGAACCATATTTTAGTATATGTTTATCAAGAGAATTCACTGCTAAGCTGGGAAGCTACCTTTCTATTGATTATTATCACTTGGAGATTCCTTTCATAGGAAGAATATTCCGTATTGACAATCAGAAGCCTTCTGCTTTTCATGTAGAGAAGATGGGAGAAGAAGAAAGATCTAAACATTCTGTCAATATGATCACTGAAGAATTGCAAGATCCTAATTTGGTAGGTGAAGTCCTGGATGAGCTTTACTTGAAGGATGAGTTTTCAATGCTTGATTTTAATGCCATGATAGAAACTAAAGTTGGTTGTTATTCTATTCTCAAGACTGAAAAGGCTCAAGAACAGAATAATGGAAGTCAATATCAACTCTATTTTGATGGAGCTCAATGTAGAAATGGCGCTGGCATTGGAACTATTCTAATGTTACCTTCTAGAATTCCATGATCCTATTCATATCAGTTGACCTAGAGCTACATAGATAATACCACAGAGGATGAAGCTTTATGCTTAGGTTTCAATACGACTGAGACACTTGGAGTGCAACAGTTTCCAATCTTTGATGACTACAAGCTGATTATCAATCAGGAGACTAATGAGTTTCTGTACAAGGTCTGGGATCCAATAGATAGAGCCATGTTTGGGTTCATATCTCTCTCGAGAGTTCACATCTAATTCGGGAGTTACCTTGTACATAGAAAAAAAAAAGAAAGAATTTTTTTTTTTACTTTGGCTCTTTTTGCATGTGAGCCTGCAGGTACGTTCATTTATTTTTATTTTTCTTTTCCTTCCTTCCTAGCAGATAGTGGCTTTCTTCTACTTTTTCCTTCCCCTCTACTTCATTCCCTTCCTCTCTCTTTCCTTCTTCTACAAATTAATCAAGCCACTACTGTTGTTTCTACTCCCCCCTCTGATGTTCCCATTTCTACTTTCCATTTCTTCTAGTCCTTTGTATTGTGAGTACTTCATCACAGCCACAATTTTTACCACCTGTTGAGTGGTGTTTTCACCCAGTTGTGAAAGCACACTCTTCGGTAGGATCTGAGTCCAAAAATCCTCTGCTTGCAAAGAAAAGAACTTTCTCCAAGGTTCCTGTTATGCTTAAATAATGTTGTTCAAATGAAATGCCAGGAATATCTTAGGGTTTGCAAGTGGATGTTAACAAGGGGCACTGGGGTTTATCTAATCTGAAATTACAGTGGACTCAAATTGAATAATTGTACTTTAATCTTGGATTCTGATGGATTTTCGGTTATTTATTTGGATACAGTAATTAAATTGCAAAAAATAAAGCAAGGGTTTGAACAAAAAAGTAAATGAAAAAGAAACTAAATTACAGTCAGAATGCTGCCATCAATTCGATGAAACCGAAGATAATGAGGTTTTATGCATACAACCTAATCTAATGAACCTGCAAACTCGCACAATCCAAATAAATTAGGTGCTGGTTTCTAGGGTTTCTACTGTAATTCCAGACCTAGGCATTCGTATGAAGCAACCAAGCACACTTGCATTAAACTTCACCTAAAAGCCTCGAAAGCCTGGAATGAAAGATAAAACATTAAATCATGCATGCACAAAATGACTCCTTCTTTCTCATCAATGAGATGCCAATACTCTGTATTTTATATTAAATGATATGTCAATTACATTCAAAGAATGTTCCAGGCAAAAATATTCCAAAACAAAAAAGAAGGAAATTGCCCAAGTGCAGGCCCAGAATAGCACGAAGCTCTTGTCTCTGCAACTCTGCAATCGGCAATTTCCAACCCTTCCTTCAATCTACACTTTTGGCTTTATACTAATAGAAACGGCTCTTCGATTCTCCCCGTGTCGATTTGTTTCATCTTCCTGCATGTGACCCTTCAAATTCCCACCTTTTCCTTGTCTTTATTCCATGTTTAACGCCAAAACGCCTAAAATCCTTCACTGCATGTAACGCTTCCGTAGACCCGACACCCGCATGCCACGTGTCACACGCCCTCTGCGCCTTCTGTAACGCCACTCGCAAAAAACCCGACAAAAACTGCATGCCGCCTGTTCACCTTCTTGGCCGCGAAAACGCGACATGTCACGAAATCGCGACATGTCGCGATATCGCGACGCTCTTCCCGACCGTACGTCTCCGACAGCATCTTGTCGCGATATCGCGACCGTTTTTGCTTTTGAACCTTCTTTCCTCAAACTGTAGCGATATCGCTACCATTTCTCCATCGGGCTTCCTTTTCACCAAGCTGTAGCGAAATCGCTACCATTTCTCCGTCGGGCTTCCTTGGCAACTTTACGTCGTGACATCGCGACCATTATCACTTTCTTGCCTTCTTTCGACAAACTGTCGCGATATCGCTATCGCCTTTATCCCCGAACCTGTTTGCCACAAACTGTCGTGATATCGCTACCGCTTTCTCTTTCCGTACGCTTTCCCGAAACACGTCGTGAAATCGCTACCGCTTTTATGTTCCGAACCTTTGGCAAAACCTGTCGCGATATCGCGACCATTTTCATCATCCGTACAGTTTGCCAAAACACGTCGTGAAATCGTGACACTTTTCATCTTCCGTACAGTTTGCCAAAACACGTCGTGAAATCGTGACACTTTTCATCTTCCGTACAGTTTGCCAAAACACGTCGCGAAATCGTGACACTTTTCATCTTCCGTACAGTTTTCCAAAACACGTCGCGAAATCGTGACACTTTTCATCATCCGTACGCTTCAGCAAAACACGTCACGAAATCGTGACCATTTTCATTTTTTTCCAACGGCATGTCACGATTTCGCGACACCATTTCTTTCCTCTCAATGACATGTCGCGATTTCGTGACACCATTTCTTTTCTTCTCAGCGACATGTCATGATTTCGCGACAACTTTTCCTTTCTTCTCAGCCACATGTCACGATTTCGCGACAACTTTCTTTTCTTCCTCTTTGCACATGTCGCGATTTCGTGACATTTCCGTTCATTGCGACATGTCACGATTTCGCGACACCTTTCAACACTTAGGCATTTTTTCTCTTTTCTTCAATTTTAGCATCTGGGTCACCGAGATTCTTCTCTGCAAGCCTGCAAAAAGGTGGGTCCCCAATTTTGGGGTGTGTTGTGGATCACCCACAACAAATGGCGACTCTGCTGTCAAATGCTCTTGAGCATTTTAGTAAGAACCCAACCCGAAACATATCACAAACTCGCAAATATACGTTAGCACATAAGCAAAATAACAAATGCCCAAAGATCAAAGTACATGAATCATCGGAATCATCAAGTATTAGCTCAGTATGTGCAATGTGCTTTCATTCCCTATCATTTGAAATTGATCAACATTCCATTATCAGCTTTGCATGAATGCATATATGGGATGGTGACTGATTTGTGTACCCTAATGAATGTGCAAGGAGATTTGCTTCCATAAAAGGCATGGTCCTTCTTCTATTACTATGTACAAGCATTCAAGATTGCCAAACCCTCTTAGGATCCACTAATTCATTACCTTATTGTATCCCAAAGTTGGTTATGAGTCCCTATTATCTAGAACCCATGTGCAAGTGAATGTGAAATCAGAACTTTGGGGAATCAGACTCCCAACCAACCGAGATGAGAGTTTAACCTTATCCTTACTATTCTGATTTAGAGTTCATTACCTCACTTTAAGCAAAATAATTAAACCAGCTTATGGAAGAAATGGTCATGCTAGTCTAACCCTCTAGACAATCGCTGGTCTTGTTTTTTAGGCAAGACATGATGCCATGCATGGGCATATCTAACCCCACAATCCAAAACTTATCTCCATTTCTTTGGACCTTGGGGATGACTACCCATCCCTTGCAGAGGACAAGTAGTACGATCCTTACAATCCAAAATAAGGATGAGATGGGAAAAATTTATTTATTATATATTTATTTTATTTTATTTTATTTTTATTTTTTTACTTCTTGGACCTTGGGGATGACTACCCATCCTGGCTAGGGACATGTAGTACGATCCTTACAATCCAAACTTTAGATGAGAAATATTAATTTTGTTGCTTAGACCTTGGGGATGACTACCCATCCTTTGCAGAGGACAAATAGTACAAACCTTACAATCCAAGATTTACTATGAAATGAGACATAAGAGCTTTGGGGAATCAGATTCTCAACCAACCGAGATGAGAATTTATGCCCTATCCTTACTACTCCATGTGGGTCAAATCAAAGCTTTGGGGAATTGGATCCTCAACCTAAGTTTGATGAGGATTTAACCCTATCCTTACTACTCGATTTTAGGCTTTAAGCTCTATGGAAGTGGTCAAAACCACTGTTTTAAGGATCATGTTGCATAAATAGGATAGACATGAAATACTTCTTTCGCCCAACCTTTTCCTCCAAGTTAGGTTTTGATCATTTTGCTCAAGATCCTTTTTAATGTATGAGACGTGCTTGGTTCTAGATATCTCAAGACTCAGCTTCCAACCTTAGGAGCTACTTACATATATGTATAACACAACCCAAAGAGGATTTGACATACTTTAATGGCTTGTACCTAAGATGCATATGTAACTAAGATGAGATGTATGTAAGGTGAGATGGAACATGAATGCATTATTTCTTGAATTACAAATGGAATGAATTGTCATACAAAACTGATTCTTTCATGCATCCCAAAATCAAACAATATTATTAAACTGCTTGTGTTACTTGTGGAGCTTTTACAAGATAATTCCAATATTTCATATTCTCCTAACCTTAAGCATAAGTTGACATCTCAATTTTTTATTCTTTATTATTATTTTTATTTATTTTTTATTTATTTTTATTTTTTTTCAAAATTAACACACATGTCAATTGAAATCAAATCCATAACCAAAATCCTAGCTAGACTAACAATCCTAAACAATAAAAAACAAAATCTGAAAATCCCCCACCAAGATCAAAAGAATAATATCAAAGTCTCAAAACCTAAGGGCTAAAATAATGCTTTAAAATCTGCCCATTAACCGGTAGCATGAAATCTTCCCCTTCTAATGTTTTTAGCCTGAAGGTATTCTTCCCAAGAATCTCTTGAAATCTGATATGGGCCCAACCAAAGACAATCAAACTTTTGGTGATTCCCTTTTTCCTCATGTCTTTTGTCCCATAGTAATACCAAATCTGAAATTCTGAATGATTTAACTTTGGCCCTTCTGTCAAACCATCTCTTGATAACTGCCTCGGTGTTTATTCATGTGATTCATGGCCTCTTCTCTCTTTTCATCAAGGTGCAACAACCGGCTCAACCTCGGCTTCAACTTGATCATCTCGTCCCCAAGTACTCTTGTATGAAATGTAAGGTCTCGCAACTTCAAATTTGCCGGAAATATCGGGTCTTGCCCATAGACCAAATGATAGGGAGTATTCCCTATGGACTCTTTCACACTGGTCCTATCTGCCCAAAGGGCAAACTTTAGTTGGCTGTGCCAGTCCCGCGGGTTCTTTTCCAGCAACTTCTTAATAGTATTCAACAAATTCTTATTTGAAGACTCGGCCAACCCATTTCCTTGAGGATAGTAATTGGATGCAAACTTTAAGCTCACTTTGTTATCATATGCCCAATCTGCAAATTGTGTAGAAATAAAAGCTTTACCATTGTCACAGACAATAGAGTCGGGCATTCCAAATCTTGTTATAATTTGATCCTCAAGAAATTTAATCACAACATCGGTGGTGGCATGTTTAGTAGGAATCACTTCTGTCCACCTTGTACAGTAGTCCGTAGCTATCAAAATGAATTTATGAGAATCAAAAGAATTTGGGTTAATAACCCCGATGAAATCTAATCCCCACTGTGCAAACGGTCTCATTTCGACTACAGGCTGCAACGGCATGGCTGCATTTCTCTCTCTATTTGCAGCCACTTGACAGATGTGACAAGATCGTACATGGGTATGCGCATCCTTGAAAATATGTGGCCAGTAGTATCCTGCTCTCAGGATTTGATGTGCTGTAGCATTGGCCGCACCATGACCAGCTCCATGTTTCCCGTGAAATTCTTGCAACACCCTGGCAGCTTCTTCTTTGCTCAAGCACCTCGGTAGATACCTTCATGATTCTTCCCGTAAAGCACACCAGATTTTATCGGATAATTGATAGATTTAAGCCTTAAGGCTCTTCTTCGTGTTGAATTCAGATTAGAAGGACACTTACCAGTCAATAAAAATTGCACAATATCAACATACCAGTCGTCCTTAGCCATGTATTCTGTATTTGAGCATTGACCTGTTATTTGCAGATTATTTTCTGTGATCGCCTTCGCCAATCCCTGTCCTCGAACTAGTTTCATTGATTGGATTTCGAGATCAAATTCTTGGATGGTTGAAATCCACTTTCCTCTCTTCTCACCTAGTTCATTCCGTAAAAACATGGTCTTGACAACAGAAATCGGGCACGATGGCGATAATTCTATCGTGCACGATGTAGTGCCTAAATTTTTTCACAGTTTTAAAAAGTGCGTACATTTGCTTATCAAGGATCGAATACCTTAATTGAGCGTCTTTCAAGGGGGCACTTAAAAATGCAATGGGTTTTTCGGCACTATCCTCACCTTTTTGGGTTAAGACACTCGCAAAGGAGTGTTCTGATGCAAAAGCATAAATATAAAAAGGCTTGGAGTAGTCTGGGCTTATAAGGACAGGGGCTCTGGAAATGGCATCTTTGATATTCTGGAAAGCCACTCTACTTTCCTCGTTCCATTTTACATCCACATCTTTCTTGAGCATTTGGTTCAGAGGTTTGGCTATCTCAGCAAAGCTAGAGATAAACTTCCTCACAAAATTGACTTGCCCAAAGAAAGATCTCAGTTCTTTCTTACTGCTCGGGAGAGGTAGGTTTTGGATAGCTTGTATCCTTTCTGGGTCGATGGATATGCCCTCTTTTGAAATGATGTGACCCAACAATTTCCCTTCTGTTACTCCGAAAATGCACTTTTTGGGATTTAAGGAAATTCCATGTTCTCTCGCATCTTTGAAGCACTTTCTTCAAATCTTTAACATGATCCTCTCTCTTCTTCGAGAAAACCGGGATATCATCCACATACACGATGATGCATTTGCCTATTAGCCCTTTGAATGCGTAATCCATGGCGCGTTGAAAAGTTGCACCAAAATTTAACAGTCCAAACGACATTCTCTTATATGCAAATGTCCCCCACTTGGTAGTGAAGGCCGTTTTCATCCTCGTCATCCTGGATGTATAAGAACTTGGTTGTACCCCGAATATCCATCGAGAAAGGACATCATTTCAGATCCATTTACCATTTGCAGAATTTCATCAATTGATGGCAATGGATAATTGTCTTTTTGAGAGGCTTTATTAAGATTTCGAAAATCTATGCACAGCCTAATCTCTCCACTCTTTTTCCTTACTGGAACGAGGTTGGCCACCCAGGTTGAGTGCCTAACAGAAAAATGATTTTCGCTTCCAATAATATTTTAACCTCCTTTTCGATCAAAGGCTCCAATAGCGGGTTAACAACTCGCTGTCTTTGCCTAAAAGGCTTGGAGTCTGGCTTCAAAGGAATGGTATGTGTGATAATGTTCTGGTTGTAAGTCTTCAGCTCATTGTAGTTCCAAGCAATACAATCTATGTAATGCTTCAATGCCTGTATTATGTTGCTCCTTTCTTCCTCCGTACATGCCTTTGCTATGTACACCTCCTTTGGATTGTCTGCACTCCCTAGATTAATTGAATCGCATGCATCTTTGGGGAGTGGGACTCTTTTTCTCTTCTTGTTCTTGCATTCCATGTCGAACATCTTTTCTAATGAAACCACGTCTTTAGGAATTTTGTTGGATTGATACGCAGCTTCACTTTCTTCTGTTTCATCCTCGCCACCTTTGTTCCTCATCAATCACCCGGTTTTCAAAAATACCCGAGTTTGTGACAAACTTGAAGATGTGCCTGTCACTTTCAAAAACCTGGAAATTCTTTACATTATCATGTATTGATGGACAAGGAACCAGCTCAATGGAAAACTTTTTACATCTTTTTATATCCACCGGGTTTAACATGCCCGCGGCGACTGCAAGAGAGTCCGCTATTCGATTTCCTCTCCTAGAAATAAGGGCTATGTTAAATGCATCAAACTCCTCCATGAGATCCATAACCCTAGTTCTATAAAGGCTCGCATTTTGTCGCGGCATGTATACCGTCCTTTGATTTGCTTGACAACCAACTCGTAATCTCCCAAAACCTTCAAGCATTTAACATGTTTGCTCAATGCTAGACGTAAACCATAGATCAATGCTTCGTACTCGCCACATTGTTTGTGCAAGGAAATTGCAGTCCGTAGGCAGCTAGCAATGGTTTACCTCCCGGACCAGATGAGCTCGACTCCAGCTCCCGCTCCCTCGTATAGACTTTGATCCATCGAACTTGAGCAACCACGTGTAATCATTTTCTTCAGAAGAATGACCATGACACACTTCTTCTTTAAACTCTTCAGTAGCTTCCTCAACATCAAGCGCATAGACCCCTAAGTCTGGCTCAGAAAACTGAACTTCATTCGGCTTGTTAAAATCTGTTATAATCTCTTTAAGCCTCGGTTCGTTTTCCACTCTTATTTGATTTGCAATTCCCTTCCATGGTAGCCACATATGCGAGCAGTCTGTTGCAAAATAGCCATTCAACGTTTTCATCCAATCCCTAGCAAGTAGCATTCCATACCTACTCGGGATATTAACCACCAAAATGTCCACAACCTGCTGAACCCTGGGTTCAGAATTCAATTGAATCTTGACATCATATAAAGTCCCCACTACATTTACTTCTGATCTCGTCCAGCTGTAGGATCGTACATTTGGATGAAACAGGTCGCAGACCTAGCATTTTGCATATCTCCGTAGGCATGAGGTTGCTCGTGGCTCCCGTGTCCACCAAACAGCTTATGCAAGTTCTTACCCGCAATTCTCATAGTCAATAAGAATGGCGGGACATCCCTTCTCTCCTTTCGCAAAATCAGATGGGATTCAGCTCTTTTTTCCTTCCACATCGGATCAGGTGAGTTCAAAGCTCTTATCAACGCCTCCTTTTGACCAGGCAATTTAGCCGCGTCCAAGAATGAAAGGCTAGATTTGGACTTCTTCATATCCTCCACCACATCATAATTTGGTTTTTCGAATTTGACTGTCTTCTGGACGTCATTGGACATTTCTCTTCTGAGTGGAGGGGGAGGGTTGTTACTTGCCTTTGTATCTCGGAGGAAGAATAGAATTGTTTGGAGGTGTTGATGAGGTTTTAGGGGCTTTAGATTTACTCCTCAAATGGTACCCATGAGTCCCCTTTCTGAAATCTCGAAAAGCTTGCACCTCCTGTTCCAAAACTTCGTCTTCTTCCTCCTCGCTTTCACCCTCTTGGTGATATACTGTTTCCATCACCATAATATTTTCATCTTGATGATACGATGGATCCTCATTTGATACTAGTTCCAAATCATCAACTTGTGCCTGAAGACAATGAGTGTATCTAGCAATCTCAGGACAATTCCTCTCATTGTGTTCCTTTGTGTTATGTAACCTCGCACCCCCTTTCCCATGCCAAATCTGAAAGATTCAAAAGAGAATTAGATTGGCTAGGGCCTACAGAAGCATCTAATTGATTAGCAATGGGAGCAGGAACTCCCCCATTGTTTGGCTTGGTGTTCAAGTGCCTCCCTCTATTGTTAAAATTCTGGTTTGGGTGAGGGGCATGGGAGTCATACTTCTGCTGTTGAACCCTGTCATTGCTTAGTTTATGCACTAGTTTCTTGAGCTCTTCGACTTCCGAAAAACATCCTTCGGTGGAATCATATTGTTGTTAACCCCTATTGGATTCGCATAATTAATGGGGTCTTGATTCCACATTTGGGTCGGGTTCTGAGGAATTTGATTCCCATATGGATTAATACCTTGAATCGGGATTGGATTCGGAACAGGAACTATGGCTTGAGGATTGACTTGACTAGTTTCCTGCGTAGTTGATTGACTGTTCTGCAAAAATGCAGGAACAGGTGGAATGGCTGTGATTGGTTGGATTGGAATGGGTGCATATGCGGGTGCTGGTGGATACGGCTGCTGATATGGGAAGGCATTCATACTTGGCATTTGTGGTGCCATGAGTTGATTTTCCTGGGTAGCTTGACCATATGGAGCACACTGTCCCATCATAGGCATCTGGGTAAACCCGTAGCCTTGCGGTGTCAACTGCTGCTCAATAGTCATGGCTTCATTATAGGCCAAAGCCAGCGTGGTGACCCGAGGATTACGCCTTGCAAACATAGCTATCATGGGGTCTAATGCCCCAAAATATATCTCGCAAAGCCACTGCGGGATCGATGGCAAAATGTCTAATTGCTCCGTTATAGTTCTTTTGGAATCTCTCGATTAAACATTCGGATTGGTTCCCCTTGGCCCCGTTTGCATGTAATAAACCGATTGTAAATAGTTGCGGGATCTAAGGGTGACCTAAATTGATTGACAAAGGCATTTTCCATTTGTGTCCAAGAGGTGATTGAACCAGCTTGGCAAGCATATATACCATTCATATGCTATTGGATCCAAGCTCATGGGGAAAAGTCTACAGGCTACATCTTCATGCTCGAACTTGCAACCTAATTAAAACATCCCTATAGGCTTGGATATGTTCTTCTCGTTGTTCTTAGGCCATCCGGCTTGTATTTAGGCAAAAATATTTCAATGTTCTTGGGGATTTCATGGATATCCCAAGCAATATTCAAAGGAGTATTGTTAGCTCCATACCAAGGAGCCGCTGGAGCTTGAGCCATTTGACTCAGAATTGATGTAGACAGACCTACAATAGCAGTAGAAATATTACTAACTATAGGCACACTAGGAGCAAAGGATATTACTGGCGTAGGTCCACTCGACGTTCCCCGGAGAAAATAGGCCTTTTGCGACCGGTGTGCTTACGACTTGCTTGGCTTTACCCTTGGGAGTACCAAGTAAGGTCATGAAAAATGGTTTCTCCGGTTGTTTGAGACCCGGTCGCAATACGGCGTGGTGGGTCCAAATCTCGCTCGAAGAAACCCTCGGCTATTTCGAAGAAAACCTGCAACAAAAACAAAAAATGATGTTGCAGTTTAGCCGTAAATAATTTCAGAATTAAATCAAAAACAAAATACTCAGATATGAAAATCAAAATAGATAAACCAATTCGGCCCTCCTTCTAGCGCCAATCTGTTGAGTGGTGTTTTCACCCAGTTGTGAAAGCACACTCTCCGGTAGGATCTGAGTCCAAAAATCCTCTGCTTGCAAAGAAAAGAACTTTCTCCAAGGTTCCTATTATGCTTAAATAATGCTATTCAAATGAAATGCCAGGAATATCTTAGGGTTTGCAAGTGGATGTTAACAAGGGGCACCGGGGTTTATCTAATCTGAAATTACAGTGGACTCAAATTGAATAATTGTACTTTAATCTTGGATTCTGATGGATTTTCGGTTATTTATTTGGATACAATAATTAAATTGCAGAAAATAAAGCAAGGGTTTGAACAAAAAGGTAAATGAAAAAGAAACTAAATTACAGTCAGAATGCTGCCATCAATTCGATGAAACCGAAGATAATGAGGTTTTATGCATACAACCTAATCTAATGAACCTGCAAACTCGCACAATCCAAATAAATTAGGTGCTGGTTTCTAGGGTTTCTATCTGTAATTCCAGACCTAGGCATTTGTATGAAGCAACCAAGCACACTTGCATTAAACTTCACCTAAAAGCCTCGAAGTCCTGGAATGAAAGATAAAACATTAAATCATGCATGCACAAAATGACTCCTTCTTTCTCATCAATGAGATGCCAATACTCCGTATTTTATATTAAATGATATGTCAATTACATTCAAAGAATGTTCCAGGCAAAAATATTCCAGAACAAAAAAGAAGGAAATTGCCCAAGTACGAGCCCGTAATAGCACGAAGCTCTTGTCTCCGCAACTCGCAATCGGCAATTTCCAACCCTTCCTTCAATCTACACTTCTGGCTTTATACTAATAGAAACGGCTCTTCGATTCTCCCCGTGTCGATTTGTTTCATCTTCCTGCATGTGACCCTTCAAATTCCCACCTTTTCCTTGTCTTTATTCCATGTTTAACGCCAAAACGCCTAAAATCCTTCGCTGCATGTAACGCTTCTGTAGACCTGACACCTGCATGCCACGTGTCACACGTCCTCTGCGCCTTCTGTAACGCCACTCTGCAAAAAACCCGACAAAAACTGCATGCCGCCTGTTCACCTTCTTGGCCATGAAAACGCGACATGTCGCGATATCGCGACGCTCTTCCCGACCGTACGTCTCCGACAGCATCTTGTCGCGATATCGCGACCGTTTTTGCTTTTGAACCTTCTTTCCTCAAACTGTAGCGATATCGCTACCATTTCTCCATCGGGCTTCCTTTTCACCAAGCTGTAGCGAAATCGCTACCATTTCTCCGTCGGGCTTCCTTGGCAACTTTACGTCGCGACATCGCGACCATTATCACTTTCTTGCCTTCTTTCGACAAACTGTCATGATATCGCTACCGCTTTCTCTTTCCGTACGCTTTCCCGAAACACGTCGCGAAATCGCTACCGCTTTTATGTTCCGAACCTTTGGCAAAACCTGTCGTGATATCGCGACCATTTTCATCATCCGTACAGTTTGCCAAAATATGTCACGAAATCGTGACACTTTTCATCTTCCGTACAGTTTGCCAAAACACGTCGTGAAATCGCGACACTTTTCATCTTCCGTACAGTTTGCCAAAACACGTCGCGAAATCGCGACACTTTTCATCATCCGTACAGTTTGCCAAAACACGTCGCGAAATCGCGACACTTTTCATCATCCGTACGCTTCGGCAAAACACGTCGCGAAATCGCGACCATTTTCATTTTTTTCCAACGGCATGTCGCGATTTCGCGACACCATTTCTTTTCCTCTCAACGGCATGTCGCGATTTCGCGACACCATTTCTTTTCTTCTCAGCGACATGTCACGATTTCGCGACAACTTTTCCTTTCTTCTCAGCCACATGTCGCGATTTCGCGACAACTTTCCTGCTTCCAGCAGCGATGGCGCGACAAGTCGCGATTTCGCGACATGTCGCGATTTCGCGACACCTTTCAACACTTAGGCATTTTTTCTCTTTTCTTCAATTTTAGCATCTGGGTCACCGAGATTCTTCTCTGCAAGCCTGCAAAAAGGTGGGTCCCCAATTTTGAGGTGTGTTGTGGATCACCCACAACACCACCATATCCATTCCATTCACTTCCATTTCATTTTATATTTTTAGAAAAACCTAGCAGCTAGTAGCACAGTAGCACCCTGTTGCTGTATCTACCATTTCCATTTCTCCACCTTCCATCATTTCATAATTCACCATTTTTGTTCCACAGCCTATGCATCCATTGGTCATCATTCCATTCATTTCCATTTTTGTAGTTTAGGTGCTTTTCACTACTACCATGGAGATCCTTGCACAACACCTAGTGATTACCCAGCTCAACCGAGCTAGGCAAAGTACAGTAGTTCTCAAGAAATAAAGGAAGTTCTGTTCTTCCACAAATTTCTGTTGGAGGTCCTATTTTTCAGAGCCAAGTACCAGCAAGAGCTTGTTGCAGCAGCCTGCAGAGACATCCAGCTTCCACTAGCACTAGTTTTCTTCTACTCCTCCAGTTTCTTGACTCTATTTCCCAATGGATAAAGGCCTGAGGTTCGTGCATACAACGAACTGTATACCCCACAAGCCGCCAAGAATGTTGGCATTTTTGTCACATTGTTTTTGTTGTAACTGTTCATGTAAAATAATGCAAATTGTAGAGTTGCTAATTCTTCTGTTTGTCCCTCCATGCACTTTGAAAGGGAAAATGTAAAAATATCTATAAGTTTTGTGTTAGATAAAAGTAACTGTAACTGTCATGATATCACAACATGTCACAGTTTTGCAATGCCAAATGCAGAAATCAGCTAAATATGAAAATTGTCGCAATATTGCGACATGTCACATTTTCATGACCTATCGCGTTTTCACGGTCAAAATAGTCAATGGAAGCAATGAAGCCAAACTGTCATGATATCATGACATGTTGGATTTTCATGACTTGTTGCGATGAGGGAGAACTAATTGAAAAATTGTTGCGATATCGTGACATGTCGCATTTTTGTGACTTGCAGTGGCCATAGAGCAAAGTGATAGAAAATGTTGTGATATTACGACATAAAGCAGCAGAGGGCAATGCCAATGAAAAATGTCATGATATCACGACAGAAAAGCAAGAAAGGAGCTAATGGTATGGACTGGCATGATATCGCGACATGTCACATTATTGCGAAAGCGACTGGAAGATAAACACAAGGCAAGAAAGATGTCGTGATATCGTGACATTTTTGAGAACAAGGCCAAGCAAGAGACACTTGTCGTGATATCACAATAGGAAGCGGAAATGAAGGAGAAGGCAGGAAAGTGTCACGATTTCGCGACATATTGGGGTAGAAGGACCAAGTGCAAAGAAATGTCACGATTTCGTGACATGTCATGTTTTTGCGAGGAGGCAGCAAGGAGGCAGCCAAATGGTATGGACTATCACAATTTCATGACATGTTCCATTTTTTTACCTTGTTGCAGATAAAAGAACCAAACGGAGAAAACGTCATTATTTCACGACATGTCACATTTTTACGACATGTCGCATTTTCGCGACATGTCGCATTTTTGCGGAACGAAAGATGACAAGTACAAGGCAAACAAAAATTGTCGCGATATTGTGACATGTCACATTTTCGTGATGAAGGAGCTTGAAAGACAATGCCAAGTATGGAATGTCACGATTTTGTGACATGTTCCATTTTTGCTACTTGTAAGAAGATGAAGGCCAAGGAAGAGAAAACTGTCACGATTTTGTGACATGTTACAGTTTCGTGCGTATACAGAAGAAAAGGACACAGAAGGAAGAAGATGTCATGATTTCACGACATGGTGAATTTTTCCTAAATTGGAGTAGCGAAGGAGGCAGGCGAAGGAAAATGTCACTATTTTGTGACATGTTGAGGAAAGAAGCCCAAACAAAGGAAAATATCATGATTTGATGACATATTATGAAGACAAAGCTAAAATAAGAAAATATGTGATATTGTGACATGTCATAGTTTCACGATTGGTGGCAGAGAGTGAAGGCAACAAGGTAAAAGTGTCACGATTTCATGACATGTTGCATTTTCATGACCTGTCACATTTTCACGACCAAAGCAATAACAAAGGCCCGATATAGTTTTGTTTGCATTTTTCTTCAAGATTGCATAGGAGAACGTGCGAAGGAGATAAGGATCAATTAAAGGCTCTCCAAAATTTTTTAGATCATGGTCAAAGAAGCTTCAAGATTAAATGTTACTAATTACTAATGTGCAATAGATGGAAGAACCTGATGCAGTTTTTGATGCCGCCAGAATTAAAAATGCCTCCAATATTCAAAGCTCCTGTTCGTGATCTCTTAAAAACTTCTAGCTTCCCTTGATAATGGTCATTTAACGAAGAAGTATGGGCCCTTGTTTCTATTTCATTTTTAGTTGTAATCCATTAAAAATAGGGACTGTCATTTCTTCGAGGTAGATTAAGGGGATTGTTTCTTCGAAATCTATTTCATGTATTAAATGTTGTAATACGAAAGGAAGAGGATGGACCTCTATAAATACCAATGTAAAACTCAAACAAAAAATAGGAGGATCTTGTTGCAAAAATTGAAATAGAAATCCTAGATGCAATTGCTTCCATTCTTAGTGTCTTCTAGAGTTGGTGATCTAAATGGTTGTGCATGTTTAGCTTTCTGTCTGAGTTTCTTCTGTTAGTCTAGTGTTAACATAAGTTAAATTCTTCTGTTCTGAATTTGGCTGTGTTTGCATTTGAATGTTTGAAGTACAATTGGAAGCGGACTCATGGCTAATGTGTGATCTAATTTTTGTATATGTATTCTAAGAGTCAGTTGTTGTTTAGCTTTAGGATCTATTGAAGTTATTGTTGTTCGAGGTTGTTCTCCCCATCAATGATCGAATTCAGCCAAATTTACATTTCTTTCCATTATTTCCCATTTATTTTTGCATTTTCCCATTTCTTTCCTGCATCTCTAATCCTGAAACTAGTTTAGATTAGTTTGGGAGCCAGCCCTCTCTGGAGATTGGCCCGGGAGACTTCTCTTTCTCTTGGCCTTTCAATGTTGGCCAAGTCTAGGGCGCATATACGTACAAAATCCTTTCCTATGGCAGATTTGTGACCAACACTGGGATGACCATAAAACCAGAGGGTTTCTACAAAAAATTGTAGAAACAACAAGTCTAAGGTCCTAATTTACACCCCTTTTCACTGTCAATTTGCATATTTACTATCCAAAATAGTCATATTTTACATTTTCTTGTTTTCTCTATGCATAGAAAGGTTAGATATCCTCTTTCCCAATTTGTGCATTAATTAGATCACAAGAAATAAGGAAAATAATAGTAGACTTTCTACTTTTTGTCTAGTTTGACTGCTTGCCACTTACCCAAAAGGGGTTAAGTTCATATAGGTGTGCATTTTTGGTTTCCTTTTATGCTACTGACAATTCTGAAAGTAAAACACATTCATGCATTTATTCAAAAATCATTGAGTGCTACTTTGTTTTATTTCAAATTTTAAAAGGAAAAAACACACACAACAATCCACTTAAATGTTGGTGAGTTGGACTTCATTCCCAACCATTGATAGAGTTCAATGACGGTGGGTTTCATCTCCATCCATTGACTCAAATCCTATGAACCATGTTTTATTGGCCAATACCAACTCCAATATATGTCCTAAACATACAAAATAGCACACATTCCTCTTTGAAGGGGTGTATCACTACACACGGGGTGTTGGGTGAGGATCGGTATGACCTATGCTCCTTGATTTTTATGTATTTCATCTCCATACTTTGGTTGGTTCACATGACCGAAATTTCACTCTCAATTGTTGAGCTATGAGTATATAGGTGAAAACCACTTAAACTTTGAGAATATCATTCAACGAAATATCAAACATGAGAAAAGTATTTTCTTTACAAAGAAACACATATTGAAACACAACAAACAATTTAGGATTCACATCTAAAAAATTTAAAACAAGATAATCACTTTTATGCTTGTGTGTCTCTATTATTTTTTGTTTCAAATTCATATAAATTGTAAAGAATATAAACACATAGTAGTCAGAGTATATAGCTATGGTACATACCCATAACCAAGCCCATTCAGGGGTAGAAGCTATGGAAAATAGAGAAGAGGATATAAAACGTCCTTGTGTTGAGTCTAGGGATAGGATCATTCTTCCCTGGAAATCAGCTACTCTTCCCAGTCGTAGATTGACTTATGAGTGGATGGTTACTCCTAGATATTCAACTAGAGGATCTAGCTTACAGGGGACCCCTTTGTAGGGTACTCCTGTAGGTCATAGTCCTAGTTTGGGAAAGTATCTCCCTAATTCATATGCTACAAACACCTTTCAAGAAGAGTCACCATGCAATGAGGTGCCTCCACATAGAGCAATACCACGCGTTCATGTACCTATTGGATCCTCTACTCCTAATCACATACAGGAGAAAGAGCTCACACCTCAAGTAGGGTTGAATGATCATCTCAATATTTCAAGTCACCCTACTCCAAGGTATCAAAATCATAACGAGTATGATACTCGTCAAATTAGGCGACCTTATTCCGCCTTACCTTACCTTGTTTACAAGGGAAGACCTGAGGAACATCCAGATTATCCTCATGAAAATGTGTCAACGAAAGCACATTGTGCCTCTATTCCCGTAGTATTTGAAAAATATTTATCAAGGAGAGAACCTCAAGTCAATGCGACTGCCCTCAATCGAGGGAAGCATGTAATTGATCTCAAAAATCCTCTTGAATAGGATAGACAATGAAGCAATCATGCTCAGTTACGTAGACCTAATAAAACTGATAAAATTAATAATTTTGTCCAGAGATATGTTGACCGCCAAGCTAAGTTTAATTGACTTAGGTCGGATAAACATCACTTAGATCTCTTAGAGCAATGGCAACAAATAGAGAAAGAAAAGATTGAACGACAAACTCAATAAACTTTGTGTCATGGAGCTATCACTCCAAGTATGCGTAGACAAGAGGCTCACCCAAGGAAAGCAAATTTCCAACAAGATAGGTCTCCTAGACCTAATTCTATGTTGCCTCCTAGACCTCGTAGGCCTGAACATAATACATATGATAGGCCAAACATAGATCACCTTCAATAGGCGTTAGTTCCTCCTTGTAGGCCCATACCTGAAACACCTTATGGGGCTTACGATGATTTGGAACAAGATGATGATTATGTAGAATCACCTTATGGAGGTGTGGCTGATGTCAATCAACCACCCCAACCTAGGCTTAATATTCCTTGTCCACCTCTATGAGTTTAAAACAAGGAAGAGGAGATTAAATCCTTGGATGCGTATCAAGATTTGCTTGCATGCCTAGAAACTATAGAAGGTAGGAAAGTTAGCAATGAGCTCCAAAAGCCTACTTTGCCTCAGCTAAAGAACCAACTGTTAAACCCATCCATTCCTTCCTCGGTCTATCCTGAGCATTTAAAAATGCCCAAATTTGATAGATTCAAGGGTGAAGAAGATGCTCAAGAGCACGTTACTAGATTTCTAAATCTATGCTTCAACATACAGGATAATGATGCATTGCTCCTAAGAAATTTCTTGAGTACCCTCATTGGTCCTACCATTGAGTGGTTCAAACAACTTCCAAAACATAGCATCTACACATTTGAATAATTTGTTGATGCATTTTTTGAACATTTCACCTTTAACACCAAAAGAAAGGCAACATTAACTGATATCATAGGAATAAAACAAACCGAGGATGAGATGATCACTGACTATGGAAATAGGTGGCGAATGCTTTTGGCTAAGCTACCCTATGTATTTCTAGTGACTGAATTAACTTGTTTGTTCTCAAAGAGTTGCTTGAAACCCATCTCTTTGACATTGTAATTATAGCAATACCCTACCTTGGAAGAAGCTCTAGCATAGGCTAGAAACATAGAAGAAATCAAAATCCAAGAGGGAGAAATAACAAAACATCGCAAGGAGTGGACAAAGAATCTTAAGAATAGCTTGACACTTAAAAAGCCATATATGGTCAATCAAGTGGCCATAAATGTCCCTACCCCTCCTCAAGTTACGCCTCCCCAAAAGGTGAACTATCAGGCTCAACCTCCTCCTGTGAATTATAACAATAATGGTATAGCAAACCATAGACAAAAATAGCGTCGCCCTCAGCGACAATTTACTCCCATCACTAAATCCATAGATTCTCTTTTTGATCGATTGTGGGCTAAAAATATGGTTAATTTACCAGATATCAAACCCAAAAATCTGAAAATAAGCAAACCCAAGCTTATGGGATGTCGAGAGGATCAGTATTGTAAGTTTCATCAGCAAGGTGGCCATGATTTACAATTGTGCTATGGTTTTAAACATATAGTACAACACATGATTTAGGGGAATGAGCTTACAGTAGATGCTCTAGTAGCTCCTACCAATCAACAAATGGGTATTTTCAAAGACCCTTTACCAACTCACAAGGTACAGGAAGTGCCTACTAAATCGATGAATGAGGTGAATCAAAAACACCCTGTTCAAGGGTATGTTGGGATGGTGAGTATTGTGACCAGGAAAAAGAGATATCCAAGTCAAGTTGCACAACCTGTGGCTTCAAATTATGTTCCAACTATGTCGTAAACTACACCACATATAGTACATGGCCTTCCTTCTAGGCCAACAGTGATAATTAAGAGCAATCTTGCAAAAATCTTGAGGACCACATTAGCACGATTGTCCATATATGAGTTGATCCAAAAATTACCTCCACATCGAGTGCCTTGATGGATATTTTAAAATTCATAGAGTTGCAACCACAAGAGTCCAACTCCTTCATATATTTTATGGGACATGTGAAACAATGCAAAGAACCAGTCATACAATTTCATGAGCATGAGCTAAAAGAAATAGCCAGCGATATGGTAGACCCTCCTTTACACATCATTGCATGTATAAATGAGATACCATACAAGAGAGTGCTTATAGACACTGGGTCCTCAAGTAACATAATAACAACTAAAGCATTAAAGCATCTTAAATTGCCATCATCTCATGTTGTGGCATCAACTTACACTCTTCGCGTTTTCAATGACACAATATGCTCTACTATCGATACCATAGTTTTACCCATTTAGGTGGGACAAAATATTATACTGACATTGTGCCATGTTATAGAGGGTGATATGGCCTACAAAATTTTACTTGTAAGACCTTGGATACGAGATATGAAGTGTATCCCCTCCATCATGCATCAATGTCTTAAATAAACTCATGAATGGCAAGTACATGTAGTATCTGTCAATCTAGATCCCTTCAAATACTGCAACATGGTGCAATAGATTCTAGAGTTGATACTTACTTTGACTCACATAGACTTATAATTAAATACAACTGATTATATTCTACCCATTCCACCACCTTCATCATCATCTATTACATCCTCATCATCGCCACCTTCAAAGAAGGCTTCAACATCGTCAAACCCTCCATCAAGGAACACGTTGAAGAGGCCTATTGATGAGATCCCACCATTAGTTTCCACCATATCCATAGAGGAGGTTCCTTGTGTCATTAATGAGGAATTACCTCCAAAGGTGAACATTGAATCACCTCAAACCTCCATGCCATCTCATCCAACTTCGCCATCCCAGGTAACAGTCGAGATGTCTAGCACAGGGTTAGGAGAATACTTTGTGAGAAATATCATGATAGTTCCATCAGTGGAGACATTGCAAGACATGGGAAGACCTCATATTCCCATAGGTAGCATTGTACCTCTTGGTATACCTCCTAATAAAACAAATTTAATATATGGAGGTATAGAGTATGGAGCTATGCCCATTCCTCAGACAAAAGATGACGATGAACCCTTTTCTAAGGATGTAAATTATTTTTCAAATCTAGACTATGCATTAAAATATCTAAATCACTATAATTGGCATGAGTTTGGCCTTGGCATGTATAAGCAGGGTAACCGTGTTCCATGTCAACCCCAATATCAACTTTCGTATGATAGATTTGGGTTGGGAAACAATAAACTGGTACAATTGGATGTCCTCATTGAGAGTCTTGAACACCTATGCCTAAGCCATTAGGCTAAGCACGCCCACAATCCATATACTAATCTGAATCATGCTCATTCCTTGGGAGATCCTTTCCCCATAGATATGACATATCAGGGTCTTTCTAGTGATGTCGTCCAACCCCATGAAGTGGGGGAGAGCTCACACACCTTGCAATCAGATAGTGAGCAACAAGACCAAGGTCATCCTCATGAATGGACAAGTGATGGCAAAGATGATTATGGTGTCACACCCATTAACTGCCATAGCTCATATGATGAATACAAACGTGTGTTCCCTTTGGACAATGAGGATGAATATTTTATTCGTATGTTATTCCCCGTCCAAGAACCCATCTGATGCCAGCTGTTGCCTCATGAAGAGTAGGCTCACCCTATTCCACGCAGGCCACTTCCAGTTATCCCATTTCCACCCGAGCCACACCCATGAGTTATTAGAAAATATTAGGTCTCTAGACCCACTCGCCCTAGAGCAAGAGATCATGTATCCATCAACATGATTTCCATAGATTTAATGACACCATTGGTGAATCTAAATGACCCATCCAAGCAATTGCATCTTAATTTAAATGCAATTGACTTTGATCTAGGAGATTCTTCTCCATCGTCCTCAAATTATTGGCCTCATGAGGAAATGTTATAACCATTTAACTTTTCTTCAAGAACTACTCAAGATGTTTTTCAAGCTAAGGTTGACCCTAAATTTCCTATGGAATAGGCAAACCTAGCTGATGATATTCACTTAATTCCCACCCCACATTAGTTCGAGGATGGGTCTCACATGTCGATTGCACCAACAATTGACAAGGATATCGGTATAGATCCCAATAATCCTCATACCATTAAATTAGGGGAAGGCCTCTCCCTAAGTGAACAAGATGATTTCATAGCTGCATTGAAAGAAAGGATTAAATATTTTGCTTGGTCGTATAAATATATTCCAGGACTAGACCCAAATATAATCACACATAATCTTACATTAGACCCCAAGATCAAACATGTTAAGCAAAAGTTAAGAAAATGCACCCAAAAATAGCCTTAATAGTGAAATATGAATTATAAAAGCTATTGGACACTGATATCATCATCTCAGTAGATTATCCACCATGGGTTTCAAACATGGTTCTCATAAAAAAGCCTAATGGGAGGATTCGCATTTGCACCAGATTTTGAGTTCTTAACAAAGCAAGTCCTAAGGATGAATTTCTCTTACCTAACATCAACACATTGGTATATGCAACAACAGGACATGAAATGCTATCCATAATGGATGGATTTTCTAGATATTATTAGATTCGTATTAATCCAGAAGACCAAATCAAAACGACATTCACAACACCTTGGGGGACATTTTGTTACAAGGTCATGCCTTTTGGCCTTAAGAACGCTGGTGTTACCTACCAACGAGCCATGACATATATCTTCCATGACTACATGCACAAGATTTTAGAATATTACATTGATGATTTATTGGTAAAATCTTTATTATGCCATGAACATATCGATGTACTATGTAAGATCCTAGATCACCTCATAGAGCACAATGTTAGACTTAATCCCAAAAAGTGTATCTTTGGTGTCACATCTGGTAAAATTTTGGTATTCATAGTCTCTAAGAGAGGCATAGAGGTAGATCCCAACAAGTTCAAGGCAATATTAGAAATGCCTCCCCCAAAAACCATTAAGCAACTACACAGTTTGCAAGGAAATGTCACAACCATAAAATGCTTCATAGCGTAGTTATCAGATAATTATTGACCCATGAATAAGTTTCTACAAAAAGGGGTCTCATTCATTGGGACGAGGAATGTCAAAATGCCTTTGATGAGATAAAAAAATACTTGGCTTCGCTGCTTGTATTGGCTCCACCGTGACCAGGAGTGCCATTCTATTTATATATCTTAGCTACTGAGTTAGCTTTGGGCACCATGCTATCCCAAAAGAATGAATTTCACAAATAATAGGCTACCTATTACATCAATCGCACATTGGTCAGCTATGAAGTTAGATACGCATATGTTGAGAAGTTATTCTTAGAAGTGGTTTTTGGTACCAAAAAGCTATGCCATTATATGTTAAATCACACCACATATGTTGTATCTAAAGAAAATCCATTGTGCTACATGATGAGCAAAACATATCATAATAGTTGCACAACAAAGTGGATAATGTTATTGACAAAATTTGACCTAGAGTTTATTGGACAGAAATATATCAAAGGATAGGTCATAGCCGATCAACTAGTAGAGGCTCCTCTATAGGATGATCAACCTCTAAATATAGAACTCCCGATGATGGAGTATTTCAAATTTTAGAATCACCTGATTCTATCGAGCCTGAGTCACATGCGGACATAACTCTATTCTTCGATGGTTCCAAGTGCGAGCGAGGTGGTGGTGCAGGTATCATGTTTTTCACATCGCTAGGGCTCCCATACCTATTTATTTTAAACTCAATTTTCCTTATACCAACAACAATGCCGAGTATTAATCTCTCATCATAGGACTTTAGACGGTAATTGCTATGAAAATAACAAAGCTAAATATTTTTAGTGATTCCTTGATCGTAGTTAATCATCTAAAAGGGATTTTCTAGTATCTATGTCTCGTATTGCAAGCCTACAAAGCCCTAGTGGACAAAATCCTAGTCAAATTTGAATGGTATGATATAGCGGCACTCCCTCATTCATATAATAATTTTTTGGATACAATGGATTCCTTAGGGTTGCTAATCCCGCATGACCCTTTAGATGATATCACAACTATCCAAGTAAAAATGCTAGCGCAAGCTGCAACTGAGCGTGAAGAGCATAAGGCTATACTAGTTTTTCACATGATTCAGATTGAGCCTTCTCATGAAAGGTTCTCTCAACTACACCAATATTTGAATAATATTAACTAGGGGACTTTGTTCCCTCATAATCCTTTTGATACTAGCACAATGCTATATCTCCAAGTTTGCTTTCAATCAGCATTCACACGGGACAACCATCAAAGGGATAGCACGATTCATAATATTGAGGCTTCTTCAAAGAAATATTGGGCCATCCAAATTAAATATTATCTTAAACTGGGCAATATTCCACCTGAATTGTCGCATGCCACAAAGCGAGAATTAAAAAAAAATGCAACAAAATATATCTTAATAGGAGATATAATGTATCATCGGAGTTATGAAGGTATCCTCCTTCATTGCTTAGACTCACAGGAGTTAGCTTGGACCATCACCCAAGCACACGATGGTACATGTGGTGGCCACTTTAGTGGTATGGCCATCGCCAAGCACATTCTTCACATGGGCTATTATTGGCCAAATTTAGAGCAAGATTGTTGTGCTTATGTTAAGAAGTGCATGCAGTTTCAACACCATGTAAATTTAACACATGTACCTTCACAGACCTTACAATCAATTCAATCGGTTTGGCCATTTGCATAATGGGGGTTTGATTTAATTGGGAAAATATCACCTGCCTCATCAGGCCATCACACATTTATCATAATGACAACCGAATATTTCACAAAATGGGTGGAAGCAATTACCCTTACCACAATGACTGGACCTCACATTGCTAAGTTCATACTACATAACATTATATATCATTTTGGTATTCCATCCAAATAGTATCGGATAATGGAACACCCTTTAAAAATAATGATGTGCGTGTGTTAACAACAAAGTATAACATAAAGCATAAATTTTACATGTCCTATTATCCACAAGACAATGGGTAAGCAAAGGCATCAAATAAAAGAGTAGTTGCCATCTTGAAGAAAATCATTTAGGAAAATCATAAATATTGGCATAATCAATTACCTCTTGCCCTTTAGGCCTATCGCACTAGTATTCAGATGCCCAGTGTGGCACCTCCATTTTCACTAGTGTATGGTGCTGAAGCGATCATGCCTATGGAGTTAGATATTCCATCGCTGCACATTTCCATGCAGGAATTCATCGATGATGATACAGCTAGGCAAGCTCGGTTAGATCAGTTAACATTGCTTGATGAATGACACATGAATGCCCTCGAGCATCTACGTGTTTATCAAGAGCATCTTAAGAGAGCTTAAAATTTGAAATTACATCAGAGAGACTTTCAAGTAGGTGATTTAGTTCTAAAGGAAAACTAGAAAAACTCAAAATTTCCCTCCAGTTTGTGAGACAAATTTGTAGCAAACTAGCTAGGTCCATTCATCATTACACATCATATTGGACCTAGAACTTATCGCATAGCATCCATCGATGGAAATGAAGATCCTAAAACCATGAATATAAGTCATTTGCAACCATTTCATGCTTAGAGCACCAATAAAATGTGCCTAGGCAGTCGTAGACATATTCTAAGTGTCGTTACCCGCATCGGTCACCCTAAAGGCTCCTAACGGTTTTTGACCATATAGGTCACATAAAAAAGCCCCTAGACTATATATGATCATCTAGGTCAACCTTAAATGCTCCAAAGGAATCCATAAGCCCTTTTTTCACAACCAAATGCCCCTAGGTAGTCATAGACACTTTATAAGTGTCGTTTCCCGCCTAGGTCACCCTAAAGGCTCCTAGCGGTATTTGACCATCTAGGTCACATAGAAAATCCCCTAGACTATCTATGATCATCTAGGTCAATATTAAATTATCCAAAGGCATCCCTAAGACCTTTTGTCACAACCAAATACCCTTAGGAAGTCGTAGAAACTTTCTAAGTGTCATTTCATGCCTAGGTCACCCTGAAGGCTCCTAGCAGTCTTTGCCCATCTAGGTCACATAGAAAATCCCCTAGACTATCTACGATCATCTAGTTCAACCTTAAATTCTCAAAAGGCATCCATAAGCCCTTTGGTCACAACCAAATACCCCTAGGTAGTCGTAGACACTTTCTAAGTGTCGTTGCCCGCCTAGGTCACCCTAAAGGCTCCTAGCGGTTTTTGATTGTCTAGGTCACATAAAAAAGCTCCTAGACTATCTACAATCATCTAGGTCAATCCAAAAAGCTCCAAAGGCATATATAAGCCCTTTGGTCACCTTAAAATGCTCCTAGGCAGTCCATTATTGTTTAGGTCAACCCAAAACGCCCCTAGAGGGTCTATCACCATCTAGGCCAAGCTAAAACGCTCCTAGGCAGTTTACAACTATCTAGGTCAAACCTAAATGCTCCAAATGCATCTATAAGCCCTTTGGTCACCCAAAAAGCCCCAATGGCATTCATTAAGCCCATTGGTCAACTTGTACATATATATATATCAAAAATTACAAAAAAAAATCATGAAAACCATCAAAATACAAAAATATTGCATTGTATTGCATTTCTCATCACTTGCATTATAATCATAGTTGCATTAGGCATACTCATCATTGCATTATGAATCATTACAAATTGATCATATATGTCTAGCACCAGGTCTGTACATTAGGCATCTGGTAAAAAATCATTGTTATCATATGACAAGTCATACCACCTGTTTATATTACATATACCATTTACATTATATGTCTATTTCCCGTCACTTAGCCATTGTTAGCAAAACATAGTTAAAGTTTTCGGTCACTCAACCATATCTAGTTGTCTTCTCAGATTTTATAGAAATCTAGCATGATTTTTAGAAGGTAGAATCCTACTTAGATAATGCTTGGTATACATAAAAATCCCAACACAATTTTCACATTAATAAATCCAAGTCTAGTGCAAGGAAAGATGAAAACTATGAAGTAGTCTAGGTTACTTTCAAGAAAAAAGGTTATCTTGCTCATCCCCCTGTGCGAATGGTTCAAAGATGCTAAGAATTGAAAAAAGTACAAGTTCCTCCTTACCAAAAATCCCTTACCCTACACTAGGGTAAGTATCCCAAAGAAATAAAATCAGTAATGATTATTATCCCCCCAGTATTGAAAACATACATTGCCCTACACTAGGGCAAGTATCTCAAAGAAATATTCCAAAGAAAATATTGATTCTTATCACTCTCAAATATGCATAAAGAAATAGTGATTATTACCACTAGGAAAAGTAGAAAGAAACAGTGGTTCTCACCACTATTAAAATCCCTTGCTCAACAAATAAAAATGAGAAATTACCTTGAGAAATTCAAATAAAGGTAGGGACTCCGAAACTTGAATCCCTAAAAATTCTCAGCATCAGATAACCATAAGGTGATACTAATTATAGGTTTGTTGGATAGACTACTTGTCAATGGTGGTAGCCTCCCGCATGACGATATGTCTATCACTTAAGCAACTTTTTTAGGTATAGACCAATGTTTGAATGTGGACGAGCTAGCTTGTTGTAACCTAGGTTATATAGTGTTATAATCCAAATAAGTATGAAAATTAGGATAATGAGACTTGCAGATTGATCTCTAATACTGATGTGCTAAATGAATCCCATTTGCACTAGGGTAATATTATGTGTTATCATGGTAATGAACTCACGTGCACACATAGGAATATTGATTATCTTGGTTATCTTAGTAGGTGCATACTTTGTCAACAAATCTTGTATAGTGAGTATATGACTTTTGATTAGGTAACTAGAGTGTTTAAGTCTCTTAAAAACTATCAAAATACAATCATATCACATCACATTATCCATTTCATTTTACATCATGATGTCACATGTTTGTCAAAATTACAATGTCCATCAAATAAAGTGTTATAATAACATGAAAATAATCAAGATACATTTTGTATAGTCTATGGAGCTAGTATATAATGCATCAAATAGTCATTGTAAATCCATCATACAAAAATTAAATCTAATCAAATCATTACTTTCAGTCATACACATTTAAAATTTTTGTTTATTACGTGATATTCACGATCTAGGATAGATACCGATTAAATATAAGCAATAATATTTAAACGACTAATGACTATTTTATGCATATCTTTTAATTTACAAAAGCATATAAAATGAAGCATCCACATCTACATATCATCAAATCACATCATCGGATAAATACATGCATCTATGTTAGACATCCATTATATCATCATATAGCAAATATAAAAATTGCATTCATATCATAAAGTAGTAAAATGACATAATGATCAAAAGCTAATTCATATATATATTTCCATATATGTAAAGCCGAAAACTACATCATAGTCCATAAACTTCCCATAGGCTACAATAAAAGTGAGTCATCTGACTTTGCAATCCAAAAAACAAAAAAGAACCATCAGAGTCCGCTGACCATGGTCACGCAGGACCGATACCTCGAATCTCTCCTCTACTCTCAATACGAGTCCATCGTGAGCTCCTTGACCTGCTCCCACCTGATATGCTACCTCTAGATACCTCCATACTTTGAGAAGTACTTAGAGCTCTCATCTAAATATATGATCATCCTGTCCCACTCCCTTGACTACACTGTGATCCAATAGCTAATGCCTAATCTGGTATGTGCCCCTTATAGTGCACTATCTCATCATCCATCATATCCATGTAGGCACACTCCTCTCAACACCTAGTCTGATAGGTCACTACCAAACCCTGGTGATGTGCTATCTCCTCCTACATCCTGGCTAGCTTGCCACTATTGGAATCCCCATGGATAAGGCCCTATCTACTAACCTATGCCTAAAATGTAGCTATCACTGTTGCCTGTCTCTCCATCTCCTCTTGTGCACTCTGCACCTATACCTATAGTAAAGCCTGATCACTCTATAGCTCTATGATCCTAGAATCTTATGTTGCTAACTCTACCTATAGATCCTGATCTCCCAAGTCTCCCTCATTAAAGCCAATTGGATCCTGTACATCTATCAACTCCACCCTATTTGTTGACACACGCTGACACACAACTCTCTCACCGGTGTCCACCTCCTCATCATATGGAGACTCACCAAAACCCTCCTCATTTGGAGCACCTCTAGCGACATCCACTATCCTCATAGCTACATCCCCTCCTAGTGGTACATCCCCTCACCACTGCCATATGATCCACCATGTGTCATACTCATCTGTAGTGCCTGCATCATCTAAGTTTGAGATTGCCACCTTAGAATATGACTCATATCCCAACTCTTCTACCATAGGCCATGCTAGAGTCATCTCATCCCCATGATGATGATAGACCATCAGCTCACTGATAAATCCCTAGCATAGCTCAAAATTTTGTAGCACATGATCATAAGAGAAGTACTCTCACTCTATGCCATGTCAACCTATCAACCACCTACCTTGCCAAACTTGACATAGATGTGTCGAAGCTTTATCCTAGGTAGTACAATCCTTGTAAGGTATCCACTCCATATCTGCTACCCTAAGCCATGCAAAAGCCTCTACATAGTGCTATACCTCCCAAACATAGTGTCAGCTATGCCCTGACTCATGTGACCTCATCCATAGCTCTCCATAGTCAATATCCCTATCTGGTAACTCTACTCGAGTGGTCCAAGATAGTCCCTGTGGTCTCTCCACTGCAATATGCTACCAATACCAAGACTGTAGTAGAAATTTGTAGCCCAAACCCTTTCACCCATGAGAGTGGATCTCATATATCTCATCGTATAACTGTGCCAATAAAGTAAGACCCCAAGCCATCACTATCGGCTCCTCCTCTATGCAGTCAACTAGAGTAAAGACCAGCTCTATTAGGTTCCATGGGAACCTAGCTATCGAAGAGTCGGGTAGTAGCATGTTGCTAATAAAGGTCATAAAAAAAGTGTTCCTAATGCCAAGTGCACCCTTTTGGTACCATATAGACACTAGAATCCCTCCACTAATCATATCAGTCAAGACATCCTCCCAGCACACATCGAACTACCTCTACACTATGACCTCCCGTCGCTCCATTAGAGAAGATACTATCTAGCACCCCTCTATTGAAATATATAGTATCCGATAAATATCCTCTAGTGTCACTATCATCTCCCCCATATCTAAATGGAAATTATTAGTGTGAGGGTACCATAGGTCTATCAAAGCAGTCAAATAGGCATGATATCCCACCACGGGATCTAACTACGTAACTTACTTCAGACTGATGGCATCGATCCAATGCCAATATGCAGTATTAAAATGGTCTCTAGTGACCTGAAAGAGACTTGGTACCCTGTACCAACTCTTAACTATCTGCTCATGCAAATTAGTGTGTCAAACAGGCCCTAAAAGTGCAAAAGTTTGCTATAAAAACACTAAAAAACACATAAAAAAGGGCCTTTTCTGGCCCAGTTTTTGGCCGTCCCACCCAGGGATGGCCCCTAATTTGGTATCCATCCTACCAAGGGATGGCTACCACTAATCATCCCTCATAGGGACGGTCCCCAAACAAGGGTAAAATAGGGTCAATTTGACCCTTAAAAATGCCCTAAAAACCCTAAAAAACAAAACAAATTTGACTTTTAACCCTAGTTGTTTGAAAATAAAGCATTCATAAGGTTAAATTTTATGTATTTAAGTACTACTAAGTTTATTAAATCATGGTTGTGGCTATAGTCATGAAATTAGACCAGAAATTGCAAAAATTCAATAAAATAGGGCAAAGAAAAGCTTGTAATCCATACTCGTTTCGTACTGGCTCCACCACCCGATGCGTACATTTGTTGTATCATGTCATGGTTTAATACTTTAGCAGAAATATTCTTTATAAAACTCTCTCCTACCTCCTCTCCTCTCCAACTTCTCCAAGCAAGTTGCACAAATGAGCTAAAATGGCCCTTTTTAGCCTTTTATAGCTCCAAACAAATCCGACCGCTCCTGGGTGGGACGAGCGCACTTTTGGCTGGAAATACCACCATGGGACATCCAAAAATACTTCCCTCATACCCCTCTAGGATGGTAATAAGAAAATTGCACTTAAAAACATCAAAAACATCAAAACAATGGGCCAAAAACCCATAAAAAATAAGGTAGATTGGGCAAAAAAATGAGATGGATCTAGATTGAACCTATAATAATTTTGTATGCATAAAAATATTCTATTTTAGTCCTCAAGAAGGCCTCCATGGATGGACCACACCACGGGAATGAGATATTGGGCCTTTTGCTCCCAAAACTATTCATCAAAATAGTCAAAAATCACCTCCGAACAGGTATATAGTACCATGGGTAAAATAAAGAGTTACCCTAATTAAGTCATATGTGTCAAGTGACTCATCACTTTAGAATTTTTTATTCCCTCATAGAATCATCACTTTAGGGGGTAGTCATCATAATGAACTCAAAAATTGAATCAACATTTAAACACTTAGAAGTGTAAAATTCCATGCATTCAAAAGAATCTTGGCTAAAGATAAATTTTCAAGCCCATGCTGGGGAAAAGAATCAGCATAAGAAGAAAATTAAATAGGCTTGACCTCCTTGAAACCTCGGTAATTGACCCATGTAAAGGTTTACAATAATACAATGCACCAATACCTAGTATGCCCTAAGCCCCATAATATTGTTACTACAACACGACTGAAAGGTATACATGCAATCGATCCTTCGACTATGTTAATAGAAAGGATTCCAAGAATGTATGATTTTCTATAATGAAGGCATCTAGAGTTTATTATGTTAATGAACAACCTTTATCATTCGAATATTTAGTGATCTATTTTTGCTTAATGCTTTGTTTCACATCATGCATCCCAAAAATGGGGTATTTGTAGACACCTAAATCACATAAATTGGATAATACTATCAGTGCATTACATATGCCCTCTTATCGACAATATATGGCCTTATTAGGCACCCATCTAGGCTAGAAAAATACTTCCAAAACCCTCCAAAACTTAGTTTGGAGGGTTCCTAGCAGTTTGGGGCAGTTTTGGGGCCCCTACTGGTGACCTTCACACCCAAGGAAAACCATAATTGGTGACCATCCCACCCAGGGATGGCCATAAACAATCATTCCTGGGTGGGATAGACCCTAATTGGACCCTTGAAAAAGTTAAAGGATGTGCTAAATGGTAATACAAGACTGCTATTAGCACATCCAATCACCCTAGATTGACTGGGGACCTACTAATGGACTGCATGGCAGTAGATTGGGAGCCCCAAAGGGGCAACCTTCCCCTCCTCAATCAAATGACACAATTAGGACAAGTGGCATCACTTGCCTTGCATGGAAAAGATGTCATTTGGCCCTAGATGCCATTTTGGGCTATAAAAGGAGGCCTAAAACCTCATTCTAAAATAGGAGGAGAATAGCATTTGGAGCAACGAAGTGCTGCTCATTTGAAACCACACCCTCACAAACCAAATTGAAACTTAATCTTGCCTACCTCTTGACCTTGAAACCCTCTTCATTCGAAGGCACTTTTAGGGGTAATAGGACCTGATTTACCAATACAAACAAGTCAAATTGAAGGAAAACTTGGCCTCATATGTCAAAAATACCCTCACCCTATTTTGGACTAGCTCCCAAGGCCATAGGTGACAAAACTAAGGTAGTTTTGTAACCATCCCACCTAGGGACAACTAATAGTCAGCCTATGGAACTCATAGGTATGGTCCCAAAAAAATAGATAATTTTGGAGAAATTCCTCCATAGAACTCCTTAGGATGTCTATATGAACATCTGGTCCAAATTTGAGGTCATTTGGAGGTGTTTTGGTCTGGGATTTGGAGTCCCCAATGTTACAGGTTTGCATGGCTCACCTTGGAACAACTAGCAGTTTAGCATAGTTTTGCATTAAATATTGCTTCTAAATCTGGTTATTATTATTTATATTATATTATAAGATGTTCATGCTTACTGTAGATCAGTTTTTATGCACATAGATCACTTTTATATTGTGATATTGACCCCCATTTCTTCATGTTTCTAAGGCTTTTCTCTATGATATGCAAGTGCTACTGACTCTCTTGAAATCTCATGTGTGTAGGTGTAGGTATTCTCAATAGAGGGAAGGAGCTAAGGAAACACTTCAAGACAAACCCAATATTGGCTCTTGGGCATGGGAAACAAGTTTCACGACTTGTGTTAAAATCGCCTTAAAGGCTTCATTCCCAAGGGACTAGATCCATTGGGAAATTGTAAAAGTTGAATGTATCATTTGTAAAGCCCTCAAGGGGATGTTTTGTAATCTGAATTTGAAGCCATGAATCAATAAATGCAAGGAGAAATCCACATTTTTATTATATACTTCGCTTCATTTCACATAGATTACTTATTGCAAACTTCCCTTTGAATGCATGCTTTAAAAGTGACATATACTGCTAGTAAAGGCCCTTAAGGTGATATCGTGAAATTTGTTTATTCACTTGGACTAAATGGTTGGAAAGTAATAAAAAAATATTTAAAGGAAAGGAAATTAGTTTAGAGGTAATGAAAAGGAAGATTTTTTTAGCCATAAAGGAGTCTAAACCAACCCTATCAACTCACCTAATCCCTAATATTGAAGTAGAGAGCCTTGATAGATGGAATCAAGACATCAAATAGAATCATCATTTTGGTTATAGAAGAAAAAAATAAGACAAGTAATATAAAGTGGAAAATGCTAGAAGTGGAGTTGCTCAAATTGAATTTTGATGGAGCATCTAAAAAATCCAAGACCAGATATTGTCTCATTACACTTTCAATAGTGGTTTTAAGACTAATAATGAAGATGAAGCTTAAGTGGATTTAGAAGGCTTAAAAATATGTAGAAAATTAAATGGAAAAAAGTATGTATGGGAGGTGATTCACTAATAGTAATAACTTAAATTTTGAATAAAAGGATAAATGGAACATAAAAGAGATAATTGTGGAAATAAATGACCTTCCTACAAATATTTAAGAAATTAGGTTTACACATACAGTAATGCAGGAAATTTATGTGTAGATAGGCTATCCAATATAAGGGTTTTAATTGAGGATTGTGAAGTTGAATTCTCTTTTCCATGGTTAGCGAAAGTAGTATGTTTAGCTAAAGGTAACAATAAAATGTTGAATACTTGAATGAAATAATGATTAATATTTACTTATGTTTTTTCCGTTGATAATATTTGATTTATTTTATTATATTAATGTGTTTTCATATAAACTATTTCTTACAATTCTTATGGTTGCATTTATGCTTTAGGAAGGAAACTAACAATCTAGTTCTAGTAAAGCAGGCCATGATAGCATGAAGTTTTGGAAATATTTCTCCCCTGGGATGGAATACATAGATATTAGAGATGGATTTTTGGTATTGTGAAGGCTACTACATAAAAATATCAAGAATAATGATGCTGAATTTTAAAATATGTGTATCCACACAAAATATTGAAGAAATCCATAAATTAAAAATCAAGAATCCATAATTTTTATGAAAATGATGTAGGTGTCTAGTTATATCAACTCAATTGAAATGAGAATTGAATTTATTTGTAAAATATAAATATCTAAAGGAGATAATTGTAATTTGGTGGAAGACCTGAGTACAACCCCTTGCTCCCCTATAAAAAAAAAGTATGTATAAATCTAAAATCTTAAATTTCCATATTGTTTTTATGAAAAAAATTAATAATTATACTATTTAAAAAGAGAAATATAGTACACTAATTCATAAAAATATGGATGGATAAAAAATCACATCCCAAAGTATATGTTAGGAAAATATATAAAACCAAAATAATTAAACAAAATTAGACATAGTGGAACAACCATAAGCTATTTATGCAGTAAGAGTTATGGGGTCATAAGGTGGATTTTGAGTATCCAATAGAGGATCCCAACCTGATTTGGCACCTTCACCAGTTGGTTCATCTGTCTAGTTGTATTATACATCCCTCTTCTAGGATCCATAGTCATAGCACTAAGTGGGATATGGTTGCAAAAACTATTAGTCCCCAACTCTATGCTGAGGACTCCTACAAGAAGCTTATAAATGTTAACTGTGATGACTGTGTAACTTTCTCCTACATGGAGGAGAGGCTAGTAAGATGCAATCCACTGTGCATGGGGCATTAACCCAAAGTTCCATAAGAGTCTACAAATGAGCCACCCTCGATTCCATCTTCTTCACCTATACCTAAAACACTAATTTTGGCCTTCTCAAACCATTTGAGAATTATTTCTATGCTAGATTGCATGTTATTCCATGTGTAACAAATAAAGTTAGAATGAAAACAACTTGTATTAGGATAAAAAAAACCCCAAATTATTATACATGTAGTACCATGTAGCTCTTTTGCCAACTATCCAATGCATTAGGACGTTGTTGCATTTGTTTGATGCACATTCAATCATATTAAAATATTCACACAATACCCATTATGTACTAAGCAGTGCATCCATGATCCAACCTGAGAGGTGATATCATTCAACATCATTAGAGGTATACACATTAATAATCCCAAATGAATGATTATTAATGTTGAAAAGAATCCATAAGGTTCAATAAGTGAGGTCACATCCATAGTCAATCAAATGTGGTCACCATCTAGTAGAGACAAGGGTGGAAACTCTACCTTGTCTTAGATAATGATCATTATGAAAGAAAACATTGGTGACTATATGACACGATATATTACAAATATTAAAAAACCTGAGATCTTTAATTTCTATAAACAAATAATATTGAGATCAAGATAACTTTGCCATTATTTTTGCATGATATACTTCCTTTTAGAGTTTGTTTGACCCCTACCACTCCATGAAATAAAATTTATGGAAGAGGTTGATTGAGTGGTAAATCCTCAAGATCAACAAAAACTCCATAGTTGTTTTTGTGTTTGTATAGACTCATGGTTAGGCATATAACTTTACAACTGCATATTTGGTGTGAAATATGGGAATTTGTTTGGCATAAACTTGTTAGCCTCCACTATGCATCTTGTGCTACATGAGTACCTAGTGTTCATTGGCAAATATCACAGAGGATAACTTGTTTAAGTGATTGCTTAGGTAGAGATTACACTAGAAGCCTAGGAAATTTTGATACAATGAGTCCTTATTGCCTCTTTGAGCTTATTTTTAGAAGGGGGTGGTTCAGAAATTTACTTCTCCATGTTATATTTCTTGGGAGCTTGGAAGGGAACTTGGATCTAAGCCCTAATGAGTGTAGATCACATGGAACTATTGTTGTAGTTATTGCTCTAGTTGATCATAGTTGTTCATCCATACTCAAAGAACTGAGGAGTGGTTGCATTAGTAGGATTTAGATCCAATTTTTCTCTCTAGGTGGATAGATGATAATCCTTCATCTTGTGCTAAGAGGATTTCCATCTAAAGCATGTATGAAAAATATTGATATATAAAACCCTATAAGATATGCACTAGGTACCAATATCAAGATCAATGGTATCATTGATGTCCTTGGTGATATCTACCTCAACACAAATCCTTTTCTAAGGGTAATCCACAAAATAATTTTTGGCTCAACAAAAACAACATTACTAGGGATGTTGCAATGCATCTAAAATAAGACCATAAAGTTAATGAAAGTCTACGAAACTCAAACCAAATGGGGACTTGTTTGGTGCATTCTTTAGAAATGATGGAAGCCCAGGTCTAAGGGTTAAATTAACAAATATAATTATGGACATACCAAGGGCCATGCTGATAAATGACTTGGTCATGTTTTAGTTCAACAAAGTGCAATAGAAAGAAATCTTTAGTAATGTCTTGATAAGATTTTAGTTGAACCTCATAGGTGACCTAGAAAAGTTTAACCCAATATTTTAGAATATATTTTAATGGGATTATGCACACAAAATACCCAACTAGGGTGTAATTCTCTATAATCCCTAGTCCACTAGCTAAATATGAAGTCAATGGGATGCTGATCCTTTAGGAAATTGAATAAGGGTAACCTAGTGAAAAGCACGTAGTCACTACCAATTGGCCTATTCTTTTTTAAACTAAAAGTTTTAATTTAAAAATATGAATTTTTAAGAGGGTCCCAATCCCCTCAATTTTAGGTTAAATAGCAAGTTTTCGAAAGTGTTTTAGTCCCTTGTGAAGTACTACAAGCGAATCCCTTTATGGGCTAAAAGTTTCAAGTTAAAACCATGTTTTTTATGAGAGGTCTTGATCCCCTCAATTATAGAGTAAAACATAGTTTTTAAAAGGGTTTTGGTCCCTTGTACAATGGTATCATCCTATCCCTTTTTGGTCTATCTTAAATCTCTAGGGAATCAAACTGTGGTAACCCATCGACAAGCACTAGACCACTACAAACTAGCCTAATCCTTTCTAAATTAAACTTTTTGAGTTAAAAATATGTTTTTTTAATGAGGGATCCTAGTTCCCTTAGTTTTAGAGTAAAGACTAGGTTCTTGAAAGGGTTTCAATCCCTTGTGCAGTGGTACCAACCTATCCCTTTCCAGGAATAATATTTTGAGTTTAAAACATAGGTTTTTATGAGGGGTCTTATTCCCCTCAATTTTAGAGTGCAGCACATGTTTTTGAAATGGTTTTGGTCCCTTGTGTAGTGGTATCAACCTATTCCTTTTTGGAAAAAAAATGAGTTAAAAATGTGGGTTTTTGTGAGGGTTTTTAGTCCCCTCAATTTTAGAATAAAACATAGCTTTTTGAAATGGTCTTGATCCCTTGTCTAGTGGTATTAAACTATTCCTTTTTGGGAAAAAAATGAGTTAAAAACGTGGGTTTTTGTGAGGGTTTTTAGTCCCCTCAATTTTAAATTAAAACATAGGTTTTTGAAAGGGTCTTGCTCCCTTGTACAATGGTTTGAAACTGAATCTCTTGGATGAAAACACAAAGTCATATCACTAAGGTGTCTCAACAAAGGTTTTTGAGAGTGGTCCTAGCTCCCTAATATAGAGGTTTGAACTTGAGTCTCTAAATAAAAACCCAAAAACATACCACTACAATATCCCTCATGAGACTAAAATTTTAAGGTAAAGCCTGGGTGCTTGAAAGGGTCTTGATTCCTTGTGCAATAATTTAAACTTGTTTCTCTTCAATGAAAACCAAAGTCTTTGATTTTTCATTTTAATTAATTCATTAATAATAAATAAATATTAAAAAAAAAATTGTTTATTAAAAAGGAAAAAAAAAATTAATTTTATGGGCTTCCCTCATTCTATATTCTCAAGCAATAAAAACAACAAACTAAGTCCGTTTCATTAGATATGCCTGATAAATCCTTGGGCGTCAATGTTAACTCAGTTCACAGGAATAAGAGTTCTTTTTAATTTTTTTCCTCCCAAAATATCTCTTCACTGATTTGGTTAAGAATCCCACCAAATATGGTAATGTCTATAGTAATTCGAAAAAAAGTTGATATATTTATGTTCTCTTCAATACCTTCTGTTCTCAACATTGTTTTTTTTTTCTTTACCTTAACACATGTATATTTTCAGGCTTTGAAGAAGTAAGCAAAGGTTGTTGTGGATTGCTGAATTATGTAACAATCTTCCTGACGCATCCAAGCATGTCTTCTGGGACAGTGTCCTTCTGACAAGAGCAGCTTACAGCATTGTGGCCAAAGACATTTTCCAAAAACTGAAAATTTTGATAACATTCGAGAAAATCAGATGAACAGAATGTATTTTATTTATTTTTTACCTTTTCTATTTACTAGATTGGAAGAATTTTTGTGTATTTTGTTGTGTATTTAGGTGCGGAAACTCCTCCATTGGTTTTTCTTTGTATGTTGTTAATGTTTTTTTTCCTTTTAAATTTTATTATCGAATTGATAAGAGTATAAAATTAAACCTTTTTGTTGAAAGGTAATTAATTTTATAATTTAATATAATTTTTATTATTATATATAAATATATTATTATTATTATTATTATAATATGTTATGATGTTGTTTTGATTATAATGGTAAAAGTTATTAGTTTTTTTTTTTTAAATAAAAATTCATGTTTAATTCATAAGAAAGGTTGTCAGCTACATGCCTCTGCTTTTCAACCTGTTGAAAAGAAATATTAATATATTACTATGCTTTTAAAACTATTGAACACTATCTTCTTAAATACAACCTTTTATAATTAGTTACAAAAGTTTTTAAATTTGTACAAAGAAATGGTTTAATGGTAAAGGAGATATACTAACATCTTCTTTAATTAAGTGTTGTGCACTTAAATGCTATGCAATAACAATTGTAATGTTCTAGAACAACATCAATATTTTATTTAATATTTTATTTATTATAGACTAAGAAACCTTGAAGTGTGAGATGTAGTGGTATTCTAAAATAGAGATTGAAACAACATAGAACGGAGACAATGAATAAAATATAAAATTGCATAACAATTCTTTAATAAATACTTTATTAATCTTCAAACTTTTACATTCTAATTCGATACAATGCCTTACACATATACATATATAATAGGATATCTCTTGGTTGTCTAAAGAGTCTCTTCATGTTTTATATTCCCTCCAAATATTGGTGTGAGTATTTATTTTATCCTTAATTTTTTACTTGCTATTCTAATTTTTTCATACTCCATTTTTATCTTAGTCTTGTCATGTTTTATTTTTTGTCTCATTTAATATCAAAATTTCTAACATTGTTTCCATTAAGATTGAACTCGAAAATATTCATTCTATCTATGAGTGAACTAAATTGATTCTTCGCCACTATCTTTATAAAATTTCCACATACTAATATTTCAAACTATAGTGTTTCAATTCAACTTTCTTTTTTTGAATTAAATCCTTATAAAATGATGGTGTTTATCAACGTACTTTGATTTTACATGAAAAATGATTTTTAGCATTTGCATTGCACTTGTGTTATCATAAAAAATTGTAGATGGTCTTTCTTGCTTTTCACCAAGGTCTTCTAAGATCGGTCTCAACCACACATCTTATGTGCTTGCTGGTGTAATTGTTATATCCTCTACCTTTATTTTTAAGAGTGTAATTGTTGCTTGTTTTCTTGAACTCCAAGTTACCAATCTATTTCATAATAAAAATTAATTATCTAATGTAGATTTCTAATCATCAATCAAGACTCCACAATCTGCATCATTTTTTTGAACCAACCCAATCTTATTGGATGAAGCATAATAGATTTTATATTTTAAAGGTTTTTCACATACCTCAAAATTTTTATAGCTACGCTTATATGATATTTTGATGGCTTACTCATGAATTTTGACATTAAATAGACCACATATGAAATATTTAGTCTTGTTATTATCAAGTATGTAAGGCTACCTATCAAAATTCTATATTTCCTCACTTCCACTCTTCAACTTACATTAATTTTGCACATTATTTTACCTTATGCAAATGGTGTAGCAACATTTTTGCAACTTTTAATGCCAAACATCTTCAACATATCATGTGCATATTTAGATTGGTAAATTAAGACCCATCATGTGTTATATGTACCTATATTCCAAGAAAATAAAACATCAAACCTACATTGCTCATTTCAAATTCTTACATCATGGACTGCTTGAACTTTCTCTTCATTCTTGATGAATATATTATGGAGATTAGATAATCAACATACAAGTAGAAAAATAAAATATCATCATCTTCTATTATCTAGTACAATGCAAGCTCATTCATACTTCTTACAAATTCACACTTTAATAAGTATAAAAGAATTATTTCACACCATACCTTTGGTGCTTGTTTTAGTCCATCTAATACTCCTTTTTAACTTGTAAGCATATCCTTCTTTACATTCCACTTCAAATTCTTATGGCTGCTCCACATAGACTTATTTGTTAGTCTTAACATTTAAGAATGCACTATTTATATCAATTTGATGTATAATATATCTATTTTGGGTTGTCAAAGCTAAGACTATTTTTATTATGTCTTGCCTTGCAACTAGTTCATATATCTCATTATAATAAATTCCAATTTCTTGTACATACCCCTTTGACACATACCTTAGTTTATATATTTCAATTGATCCATGATTATTGTACTTAGTCTTGAAAACCCACTTCACTTCAATTACTTACTTTTTATTTGGATATTCACACAACTCTCAAGTATCATTCTTTTCAAATGAATTTAATTCTTCTTCCATGGCTTTGGTCCATACCTTGCTTTGGGCTATTGCTTCAAAACTTAAAAGCTCCACTTCAATATTGGATAATAGTGCATAGTTCACCATATTATATTCTTATTCCTTTTGTGTTTATTTATGGGCTTGTACTTGTGTTCTTGTGAACCTATTGTTAAAATTCTAAGCCAATATTGGATAGATTGGATGTTCTTATAATGCTCTCTTTCCTTTTATGTTTGTCTTTGGAGAAATTCTTGTGTCTCCACTTGATATTCATTAAAAACCAAAATATTTTAATAGTTATTTTTATTGTAGTCTATTTTGCTTGCTATCCATGCACTCCCCTTCATCAAAAAACACATCTCTAGATATAATGTATTTTATAGACATGGGGAATAACATTTATATGCCTTTTTTGATTCAAAATAACCAAAACAATGTACTCTTGACTCTTTCAATCTAAATTCATCATTTTTTATCTTCTACATAAACATAATTGAAACAACCAAACTACCTCAATCAACTTCAGAAAGGCTTATTTCGATACCATTACTTGTTAGGTGCCAATTATTTATTGAAATTATCAAAAATTCTATTGAGGATGTAGACTATTGTTACTACTACTTTAGACCAAAAATTACTGTCCAAATATTTTCTAAGACCATTCTTATTTCCATATCCATATTCCAAGGTATATGAGCTATTTTCAATTATCTTCTTATCCTATATTCATCATAAAATTGATTGAATTTCTTGAAATGTTTTTTTTTGAAAAAATTGAAAAAAAATTGTATTAAAACAAAGATCAGTTACAATTGGGAGTAGACACTTCCCAGCCGAAAACAAAGAAAGCACAAGATTACAAGGCATGAAAATGTGACACAATTCACCTCTGACCGCAAAAAGTCAACAAGTCACGAAATCACGACAACTAGCCTTCCTTGGCCGTGACGGAGTGACATGTCATGAAATCGTGACATGTCACGATTTTGCGACGACTATCCATCCTTGGCCATGACGGGGCAACATGTCATGAAATCGTGACATGTCATGATATCATGACAACTATCCTTTCTTGGCCATGACAAAGCAACATGTCATGATATTGCAACAAAAATCCTTCCTTGGCCGTGATAGAGCAACATGTCACGATATCACGACAACATTCCTCCAGTGGCCGCAATGGTGCAACATGTCGCGATATCACGACAACTTTCCTCCCATGGCCGTGATGGTGCAACATGTCACGATATCATGACACCTTTCCTCCGAAGACCGAGACGACGCAACATGTCACGATATCGTGACAGCTTTCCTGCAAAGGCCATGACGGTGCAACATGTCATGATATCGCAATAGCTTTCCTCCAAAGGTCGCGATGGTGCAACATGTCATGATATCGCGACAGCTTCCCTCCAAAGGTCACGATGGTGCAACATGTCGTGATATCATGATAGCTTCCCTCCAAAGGCCACGACGATGCAATATGTCATGATATCACGATAGCTTCCCTCTAAAGGCCATGACGGCGTAACATGTCGCGATATCGCGACACTTTCCCTCCAAAGGTCGTGACGTGCAACATGTCACGATATCACGACACCTTCCCTCCAAAGGTCATGATGACACAACATGTCATGATATCACAACAGCTTCCCTCCAAAGGCCGTGACGGTGCAACATGTCATGATATCGTGACAGTTTCCCTCCAAAGGTCGCGACGGAGCAACACGTTGCGATATCACGACAGCTTCCATCCAAAGGCCATGACGATGCAATAGAGCACGATATCATGAAAAAAACCACCCTTAGCATTTTATTTGCTCATTGGCTCAATGATCTTTCAAGACCATGCCTAATCACCTCATCCTCCAAAGGCATATCACTGTGTAGCTGCACCCCTACCTCTTTCTCAGCACCCATCTTTGCCAGGAAATCGACCGCTTTATTTAAATCTCTACTCACATAAATGGGAATCACATCATATAATTCCCTCCATAATGCCTTGATTTAAGATACTAGAATCCTCAACCTCCATGCTTTCAAAGCAAAGTTCCTCATGCAGTCTAGAGCTCCAACTAGTATTTGAGAATTAGATTCAAGAATTATCCTCTTGTGGCCTTGATTAACTGCCCAGATAGAAGTAGATTTGATAGCAATGGCTTCTGCTTCATTGTTTGTGGCTCTTCCCAAGCCTTGTAGTTCCCAATAGAGCACTGAACCATCATGATCCTGGAAAACCACTCCAATTTTGGCACTACCCGGATTGCCCTTTGCAGCTCCATCAGTATTGATTTTAATCCAACCTTCTGGGGGTGGTTTCCAGCTAGCTCTGTCTTGTCTCTCTTGCTCTTCAACTCCCTCTTCCATTGGCCCAAGACCAACCTGAGTTTCCTCTTTAGCATAGACAACAACAGTTTTTGTGGCTTTGCTCCAGATGACCTGCCAAACTCCATCTAGCGAGGAAAAAGTTTCTCTAAAAATTTGAGCATTTCTCTCCAACCACACTTGCCACAAAATGAAGTATAAGCCAAGCTCCCAACCAATTCGAAAAGCTTTAGATTTAAATCTACCCATCTTCCATATTTTCCAAATATTGGTTCGATTCAAATCACCATTAACCTAGATTTTATAGTGAGAGAACCATCACTTCCAAATTTGACATGTGAAAGGGCACTCAAACATCAGGTGATCAATTGTTTCCTTGTTCTTGTGGCATAAAACACATTGAGATGGACCGATGATTCCTCTACATATGAGATTGTCAAAAGTGAGAATTCCATTGTGCATAAACTACCAGGCAAAAAAGTTTACTTTCGGCCAGCCCTTGGAATGCCAAATATTTCTCCAATCCTCAACCAAAAATGAATGTGGGGGAGGCTCTAGGAGGATCTTGTCATATCCGTCCTTCACTGTATATACACCCAGGTTCCCATAGCCCCAAGTTAATTCATCCTCCTTGTCTCTCCCTGTGAGAAACCTTTTTGTCAAGATTTTGGTCAAGATGGGTGCCAGCTCCGGAGGGATTGAAATTGGCCACTCCTCCAACCTCTTAGAATTCTTAAACTTATATTCCCCTAGTTGACTAGTGTTGAAATAACTTTCAATTTGGACCCAACCCTTGGTTTCTATGACATATTTAATTGGTTGTAATTTGGGGAACTTAGCAATTATGGGTGGGTACTGGTCCCAAGAATCAGTCCAAAAACGTGCCTTCTCCCCTCTCCCCACTTTCCAAAATAATTGGTCTTTAATAACCTGAGATCCAAGCTTGAGATCCTGCCACACTAAGGATCCAGTACCATCCAAAGGGAAATGGCCCACCTCATTGGGGTGAACATGACCCAAATATTTACTAGTTAGGATTCTACTGAATAAGGAGGTTGGTTGGGAAATCCATCTCCAGTATAGCTTTCCAGCCAAAGATTTATTATTTAGCTTGGATCTTCTCAGTCCCAGCCCTCCTTTTTTCTTGGGCTGGGTAACTTTATCCCAACCAACTAAGGCCCATTTCCTCTCCCCTTTTACTCCTTCCCATAAAAATCTTCTATCCATTTTGTCCAGCTCTTTCCATATAGTATGTGGGGCAGCCAGGATAGAGAATTTATAAATTGGCATGGCCTGAATAACTGACTGTAAGAAAGTTAATCTACCCTCATAGCTTAACCATTTATGAGACCAATGATTCATTCTATCTTTGATACCATCCAAAATATCCTTCTAGATATCTATTTTTAATTTTTTGAAATGCAAAGGAACCCCTAAGTAAACCACTGGAATAGAAGTCCTTGTGAATCCCAAGATCTCTAGAAATCTATCCTATAGCCTTTGATCAAGATTGAAAAAGACCACTTTGGATTTTTTATCATTGATGACTTGGTTCGAAGCCCTAAGGTAGACATTAAGAGTATCTCTGATAACTCTAGCTTCCATGAAGCTGGCCACTCCAACCAATCCTGTATCATCCACAAACTGTAAGTGATTCAAAACTTCCTCACCCACCTTGATACCTGTTAGCAAGCCTTGATGTCTTCTCCTCAAGAAAATTCTACCTAATCCTTCAGCCAAAATGAGGAAAAGATAGGGAGAGCAAGGGTCCCATTGACAAAGACCACGGGTGGCTCCAAAAGTTTGAGATGGAAGACCCTTGATTAAAATAGAATAAGACAGCGTAGAAACACAACTCATGACCAAAGGCTACCATCATCTTTGACAAGAAACTCCACTCCACCCTATCATAAGCCTTTGACATATCTAGTATAATGAACAATCTTTATTACCAGATTTTTGCATTGTATGGATTGCATCCTGAGCAAGAACCAGCCCATCCAAGATCTGTCTACCCTCTACAAAACCCCCTTGCTAAGAGGAGATAATGTTATGAAGGAGAGGTTTTAGCCGTTCAACCATTATCTTTGTGATTATTTTATAAATCACGTTGCATAAGGCAATAGGTCTGAAATCAAAAATATGAGCCCCCTCCTCCCCTTTAGGAATTAAAGTGATGAAGGTATGATTTAATTCCTTAAGCATTCTTTTATTACCTCTAGAATCCTCTATGACAACCAAAACATCCTCCTCCAAAGTATCCCAGAAGTCCTGAAAAAACTCAATTGGAAAGCCATCTAGTCCTAGAGATTTGCTGGTGCTCATTCCAAAGATCACATTCTTCAGTTCTTCTCTATCAATGGGTCTAAGAAGGGTCTTATTTTCTTCTTCATATATAACAGAGGGTAAGACATCAATAACTTCATTTTGAGCCTCTACATCTTGCTCCATACTTTCCTTAAAAAGTTTAGAAAAATAATCCATTGAATGGGAATGCATACTAGGAAGAGTATCAAAGGAGTGTCCATTCTCATATTGAAGGGCTTCCATGTTATTCATCTATCTCCTAGCACAAGTTGACTGATGGAAAAATTTGGTATTTCTATCACCTTCTAATAACCAAGTGGTTCTTGCTCTCTGTTTCCAGTAAGTCTCCTCTTGGTTATCAATGTCCTCAACCGCTTTACGCAAGGCATCATCCTCGATTTTGAGATGCTTTGTAATTGTTCCTTCCTTAAAGTGTTATTGAACCTCATCCCATATGGCCACCAAGGGAGCTCTTTGGAGCTAGAAATCTGACTTGTTAGCTTGCCTCCATTGTTTCAGTTGAACTTTGAAAAAATGAAGCTGTTTGTGGAATCTAAACATTGTTGTCCCAAAATGTAGACGACCTTCTTCCCACCACTACGGAATTTTATTTTGAAGATCCTCTTTTTGTAACCAAAAATTCTCAAATTTAAAAGGTTTGTGATGTTGCCCTGTCATAGTCCCTCCCTCCAACAAAATGGGAAAGTGATATGAAACTGGATCCTCCAAAATCTAGAATTTAGTAGTCCATTTTACAAATGCCTCCTCTGAGACTAGAAAATGGTCTAGCTTTACCTTCCTGCTATGTGGATTCCTCCTCTTGTTAGTCCAAGTAAATTAGGTTCCAGGGCCTATAATATCCACTAAGTGCAAGGCCTGGACTTGGGCAATCAGAAGTTGATCCCCTGGGTCCAAAATTGGGGTTCCCCCTTCTTGATCTCTAGAAGATAACTTAGCATTAAAATCCCCAGCAATAATCCAGTATAAATCTTCACTTGAGGTCCTCATGTTATGTACAACTTTCCATTGGAGCCTCTGGCCATCAAGGTTTTGAGCCCCATAAAAAATTGTGATTAAAACATGTTCAGCCGTGACATTATTCCTAAAATGAGATGTGAGAACACCCCTCCAAGCTATATGTTCTATTGTAGTCCATTCCAAAGAGTTCCAAAGAGTAACTATCCCCCCTGAGGCACCTTGGGCAGCCACATCCATATGACTAGCGCCCCTCCAGATTCTATTAACTGTTTTACACATAAGATCTAAAGATATTTTTGTCTCTTGGATAAGCAAAAAAATTGTTTTACATTTTCCTAAGAGTCTTTGAACAGCAGATTGATGGGTTCTACTATTTAAACCCCTAACATTCCATGATTGAATAATCATTGAAAACCTTGAGAGCAGTAAGAATCAATTGTCCTCACCGATCCTCCAGTGATTAGCTTGTCTCCTTGAGCTGCTAGCAGGTCCTTATTTGATTTTCTACTCGCTCCTTGAGAAATGCTATTTTTTGATCGCTTTTCCACCTGAGTTATCCCTAGGGTTGGCCTTTCTCTATTATTTTTTGCTACTCCCATGTTGACATCCTTGATTATTGGCTATGCTTGGGTGTGCAGTATTAATGCTGCTGCATTCTCTAACAGCGGTAACTCAGTGTACTCAATTACCTATTCTGTGACAGTGGGAGATGAAGGAGAAGCATGAGCGGGGATGTTGTTGGCTTCAGTGTTCACATCCACACCTTCCATAACTAATGTATTAAATATTTCGTACCTATTAGCTGGCTTGATTTGTGCTTGCTCCTTACCATTTTTCTTTTGCTTTCTCCTTCTTTTAGGCTGTTCAAAGCCATCTTTCTGAACATATTTACCTTGAGGGGTACTGGTTGGTTCTTTTGTTGGAGTTGACCTACCCTCCCTGGGACGATTTGGCATTCCAAGCGGGGCCTCCATTTTTGTGTTTAAATTATTTGGACAAAATCGGGCCAAATGCCCATATTTGTGACAAACTCTACATCTGAAGGGCAAAGCCTCATAATCTAGCTGCTGAATCCAAGATAGTCCTGCCAGTTCAAGTTCCACCTCTATCGGTAGAGGCTAGCTAATATCCATTTCCACACAAATTCTTGCAAAAATAGTTGTGTTTCCTTCTATGGTGTCTTTGGAGACACCCAAATGTCTTCCAAGGGAGTTCCTGATCATTTCCAGAACCTGCTCACCCCAAAACTCCATTGGAAGAGCATACAGACAGATCCAAACTGGGATAGCCGTGGGTTCATTACGAGGATCGAAACCCACTCTCCAGGGTTGAAAAAATAGCCCTGTCGGACCATGGTTCCTCATTTCTGATTCAAAAGTCCTATTTATATCGGACAGAGAAGAAAAACTAACAATGAAATACCTGTTGCTAATAAACCATAAGGAGTACTCACCGTGAGGCTCCCATTTTTGCCTAACCCAGGTGTGCAAGAAATTCAGGGTAGGGCAAATACCCATGAATTTATAGATTAGATCATGGTTGGCTATGTATAAGATTGTGTCTTCGACCATATTTGGCTCAATGACAATCTTGGGCCTTGATTCAGACTGCATAAGGCATCCATTGACTTGTTGGCATAATGATATCTTTCCAGCATTCTTGAAGAGCATATGAAGAGCATTTCTCTGAGCTTCGTCATTAGAAGAAGGAGAATTATCTTTTAGCATTTCAGCATAAGAGCTCTTTCTCCCTATGAGAGGATCCGGAGGAGTCCCCATTGGACCCTCTTGGGATAGCAGACTTGCGTTCAGATCCACAGTAACCATAAAAACACTATGGCAACCCACCAGATGCCCAAGAAAATTTGAAGATCCAGAAACCCTGGTTCAGAGGAGAACATCGCCAGAGCTCATTTTCTCGCCCACCTAGCGACATTATTTGTTGGGTAAACCATTTGATCTTGAATTTCTTGAAATGTTACTTACCATAATTTTTATTTATTAATATTTTTAATTGAATGTTAACTTTAATTTTCTACTATAACATTTAATCTCTTGAATACTTCAAAAAAATCATTATTATTATTTAAAAATATTCCCAAGTTTTTCTAGAATGATAGTCAATAAAAACAATAAAGTAGAAGGATTTAACAACACCTAGTGTGTGTATTGGATCCCAAATATATAAATAAATTGGTTGTAATTATCCTCTTTATGATATTTATTTTGGAAATATCTATCTATGATATGTTACTGTAGACACCAAAACAGCACCAATCCGATTATGTGACTACAAACACTGATCGCATTGACACACAGCCTTCAGGGCAGCCCTCAGAGGTCAAACAGTGGTCCTAGCCACTTACACAACAATTTTAGAAGGTCGGAAAGTAATTTGGCACCTCTAGACATTCTGCTTCAAATTCGCCTTTGTGCCTGGGTGTCGCAATATTGTTTTATTTTCGGGCAGAAGTTGGTTGTTTTAAACAAGGCAAAAATCAAAAGAAAGCCTTTGCCAGAAGGGTCGCAAAATCGTGACGTCACGATTTTGTGACATCACAAAATCATGACACTTCTGGCCAAAAGAGAGCCTTTGCCAGAAGTGTCCAAAATCATGACGTCGTGATTTCCCGATGTCATGAAATCATGACACTTCTGGCCAAAAGAGAGCCTTTGCTAGAAGTGTCATGAAATCATGACACTTCTAGCCAAAAGAGAGCCTTTGCCAGAAGTGTCACAAAATCATGACACTTCTGGCCAAAAGAGAGCCTTTTCCAGAAGTGTCATGAAATTGTGACACTTTTGGCCAAAAGAGAGCCTTTGCCAGAAGTGTCACGAAATTGCGACATCGCGAAATCGCGATTTTGCGACGTCGCAAAATCACAACACTTCGGCCAAAAGAGAGCCTTTGCTAGAAGTGTCACGAAATCACGACGTCATGATTTTGCGATGTCGTGAAATCGTGACACTAAAGGCCAAAAGGAAACCTGAGGCTTAGGTGTCGCGATATCGTGACGTCGCGATATCACGACATCGCGATATCGCGACAAACTCCTGTCTTTGCGCTTGGGAAGATTTTAACCAATCGAAGGTGGAATGTAAACCAATAAAAGTAGACATTAAAATATACATTAAAGAAAACATTAAACAAGTGGCAGTCGAAGACAGTCAATTATTGTCTCTTGATGTGCATGCGCACGTAGGTGGGTAGATTGGCAGTTAGAGGACTGTCACAAGGGCAGTCATGTAAGCCCAAGTCAGGGAGGAGTCTCCTCCCTCTTGGGAAGGCATGGCCACCATGTGGCATCCCTGCATGCCCCTCTAAAGAGACCCCATGGGTCTATAAAATGGTGGACTTTCCCACCCAAAAAAAAAGTTGGTAGACATTTCAAGTAACGAAGTGCTGCCAAATTGAACACCCTATTGCACCTCTTTTTGATTCATCTCTTTTACATCCATAATCTCTTTCGCAAGAGATGTTATTGGGTGGATATGGGAAGGGTAAATCCGAACCTTAGAACCTGACATTTGACCACATAAATCCATCAATTTGTCGACAATTCAACCTAAGAGTTTTTGGGCCTATCCCTAGTGCATTGTCACTGAAATCACGTTCCAATGAAGGGTGGCCCACTTGGGCACCCCGCACCTTTTAAATTTCATTCTAATCCATTTTTTGTCATTTATTCATTCCTCATTCCATTCTATACTGACCAGATAGTCATGTATTCAATTTCATAATATTTTAATCAGATTTCATCATATGTTTGTCGTTTTTGTCACTTTTTGTCATCCCACTGACTTATAGATATTGATTCTAAATTCTCGCTGATGGAGGTGTGACATTTGAGTGACAGCATTTTGAATTTTCATCACAGGCGAAGTTGTCTCACCTGGGGATGAATTATAGCAGACTTTCATTGACTGTATCACTGGCAGCAGCATTTCGGTGATGTTTTCTGGTCTCTGTCAGAGTTGCAAGTTGATTAGAGTTATTTTATTCACTAGCTTAATCAATATTTTGCATGCATTTCTCGTTGATTTCTAAAGTTAAACGCTTTATCCTTTTGTTACAGGTGCTACTAATGCATTTGTGTTTCTTTGATCGCAGGAGAAGCAGCAAACATCAAGGATTCATTATCGCAAGTGGCGGCAACACTCTGGCCCGCTCATTTTAAATGTGGGCATGCGAAAGAGGAAAGACTAAGTCGTGATTGTAATCCAAAAACTCATTTAAATGCTCCTAACCCCTAAAAATGAAGGAGGCATCTTTGTAACCGAGGTTAAAAGAATTCAATAAAAAGGGCTGTGATTTCTCTAATTTCTTTTGTCTCCGTTCGATTGGCTTCTTTCATTTCATGCTTTGCACTCTTTAGGACTTAGGTGTTTATTTGAATTTTGAATGTATCGAAAATAGTTTTTCTTTCAAAACTTCTGAAATCTCGTGCTTTCAGTGGCCATCACGGTGGGACCGTTCCCTGGTTTTAAGATCAAGAAACTAATCAGATTTTTTTTGTTTTGTGCTTGACAGGTACCATTTTTTTTTAAAAAGCAGACTGTAATTCATCTTTTCCTGCAATGATTACTATACTATAATTTTTTTCTGTAAATTTTTAGAGCCGAGGATCAGAAACAACAAGTCTGGGCAGAGAAAGGTAAAGTTCTGAAACTGTATTTGTCATTTTTTTGATTTTTTGCTTTCATTTTTTATTAATTCTTGCATGCTTAAAGAAAATAGTGGTTGCTTACATGTTTCAATTTTAAGTAAAATAAACCACACACACATCACGTGGCACATTTTTAACGAAGGAGCTGGTCGTAAGACCCCAGCCCTTGAGCAAGACCAACGGTGAGTTCATCACCACCTTGGCTTAGCTTTGCATCCATTTCCTCGATTGTCACTGTTGTTAGGCGTAAATCCTGACGAAAGCTGACCGAGTGTCGCTGGGGTGATTCCCATGTGCACGAGGATAAGTCTTCTATGGTAGGTGTCATTAACAGGACAATCCCCCTTCCATACCGCCTATGTTCCACGTACCATCTACTCTCACGTACCTATAGTTTCCCTCTCGTAAGTGCGGGTATATAGAGAGGTTGGTATATCGGTCCGACAATGGTATATTGAAGGGGCGACCATTTATGGGAGTCATATGAGCCAACATTATGCATTTAAACGTTCTTCAAAAGTTGCAAAAACAAAACAAAACATCAAAATGCACTAAACCAGTTTAGGACACACTATTAATCCTTAAAAGAGATAATCACTGTTTGTGTATGTGTGTGTTCATTTCTACTTAGTGTAACAAAAAGAAAAATCATCATAAACGAGATAAAAATCTGCTTAGCTAGTTGTAGACACCAAAATAGCACCAATCCGATTATGTGACTGCAAGCACTGATCGCACTAACACATAGCCTCTAGGGCAGCCCCCAGAGGTTAAATAGTGGTTCTAACCATTCACATAGTAGTTTTACAATTCAAGGATCAATTTGGCACCTTTTGGACACTTTTTTACTTATTCGCTCCACCTAGGGATGAGTGCAGATTAGTACTTGTCTCACCCATGGACGAGTGTGGATTGGTACTCGTCTCACCCAGGGACGATTACTAGTGCTCGCTTTAAGGTGGGACGAACGCCAGGTTTGACCAAAAAAAATTCAGATCTCGACGCATGACAACTCAGAACTGCCACTTAGCTTTTCCTGCATGGCATAGGAGTGTGAGTGAGTTCATTTGACAACTCACATCTGCTAATTGACTCTCCCTTCACTGCATGGGAATGAGAGTGAGCTTTTTAAGACAACTCAGATTTTCCACTTAGCTATCCCTTCATTGCATGGGAGTGCGAGTGAGTTTTTCTAAACATACAAAGACATGCACAAAGGCAGTTAAGAAGCCCTTAATCAAGAAGAAGTCTTCTCTTCACAAAAAAACATTCATGCAAAGAAACACTTTTGCATGTTAATTCAAAGAGACCCCTTGGGTCTATAAAATGGTGAGCTTCCTCACCCAAAAGAGATACAGAGAAGGAGCATTTTGAGCGACGAAGTGTTGCTAATTCATTTACTTGCGATTTGTGTTTTCAACATCCATAATCTCTTAATCGAAAGAGAGGTTATTGGGTGACTTTTGAAGGCACGAATCAAGAACCAACCCCGATTTTTCTAACCACAATATCCTACCAATTTGTCGACAACACATCACATCAAGTTTCGGACCCATCCCAAGCGGATTGGTGTCGAAGCAAAGTTTCACCCATGGGTGGTTTGCCTTAGGGCACCCCCCGCTTTATTGCTTTTGGTGACTATTTCTTTTGTAGTATTTAGCTAGTTTCATGTTTATGCTTTTGTCAAGTTTTCAGTTTATTTAGACTCATTTTAACCATCTTTAGATTTATCTTTTATTTTTCATACACAGGTGCTACTGATTCTTTGTTTGTTTCTTTGAACGCAGATTTGTAGCATTAGAGGAGCAGTGAGGAATCTACCTTTACCAACAAGCGACGACAACGTTTTGGTTCGCCCATCTTATATGTGGGCACACGGAAGAAGGAATTCTGAAACAAGTTGTAAAAGACCAACATTTAACGCTCCTATCCCTTAAAAAGGAAGGAGACGCATTGTAACACAAATTTGAAAAGCATATCAATAAAAGGGTCATATTTTATATTGCTTTGATATCTTGTGTTCATGTTCTTTCTTTTTACGCATTTTTCAATAACATAGGGTTTAAGCGTTATTTTAGTTTCATTTACATTGCATTTTTAGTTTATCCTTTTTGTTTCCAAAATCTCGTGTTTTCAATGGCGATCACGGTGGGACCTCTGTCCTCTATTTTTTTTAGGTTAGATTACTGATCTGAAATTGCTTGTTTTGATTACAGGTACCTATTTTTCAATCATCGAACTGTTATTCATTTCTGCAAGTGATGATTACAAAATTGGTATTCATTTCACCCCGGGATGAATAAACTATTCGTCTCACCCTGGAACGATTACTGTTATCATATTCGCCTCACCCAGGGACGAGTATAGTTCTATGCATTTTTTTAGAGCAAATCAGAAACATCATGTTGGGCAGAGAAGAGGTAGGGGTTTTTTAAAGCTTCTGTCAAATTTTTGTTTTCTGTTTTTTGGTTTTCAGTTTTGTATGGCTTAGGGAAAGATTTCTTTTTCGTTTGTCTGTTTCAATTTTTGCAAATTAAAATGAACCCCACACATCACATGGTATTTTAAACCAAGGCATTGGTCATAAAACCCCAACCCTTGAGCAAGACCAAAGGTGGATTCCATTATCACTTTGGCTTGATATATTGCATCCATTACCTCGATCGCGACTGTTGCTAGACGTAAATCCTGACAAAAGTTGATCGAGTGTAGCTAGGGTGATTCCTAGTGCATGAGGATAAGTCTTCTATGGTAGGTGTCATAAACAGAGCGATTCCCCTTCCGTACCACCTATGTTCCACGTATCATCTGCTCTCACATACCTATAGTCTCCCTCACGTAAGGGCGGGTATATAGAGAGGTTGGTATATCGGTCCGGCAATGGTATATTGAAGGGGCGACCATTTATGGGAGTCATATGAGCCAACATTTTGCATTTAAACATTCTTCAAAACTTTCAAAAACAAAACAAAATCATCAAAATGCACTAAAACCAGTTTAGGACACACCATTAATATTTAAAAGAGATAATCACCATTTGTGTATGTGTGTGTTCATTTATGCTTAGTGTAACAAAAAAAAATAAAAAAAATCATAAACAAAAAGATAAAAATATACGCATTTTGTCACTTGCTCCAAAAAGCTCCAAGGATTCCCGCAATCGCTTGGTCACTCCAAAATTCCCCAAAGGTGTCCATGAACCCTTTGGTCAACCCAAAAGCACCCCGAAGGTGCCCATAAGTGATGCAGGAGCATCCAACAAAATATGGGAAATTTTATATTTTTTCCTAAATTTTAGTGCATCTTGTCGGGGCCATAACTTCTCAACCGTAGCATCGATTGACGTGAAATTTTACAAGGAGTTAGTTGGGATAATTTTAAACAAATATGACTCCATAGAGTCCTATTTTCCCAAAAAAGTCAGTTTTTAGGGCCAAATTCCATCATCTAGTGCCCCGAAATTAGGTTTTAAAATTGATAACCTAATTTTTTATGCTTTTTAAGCTATTCGGAGGTCAATATATCCTAATGTATTTAGAGTTAGGACTTGAAACTCTATTTATGGCTTATCTATGGTAAGAGGGATGCGCACCCTAATTTTGGGCCCCATCTGACTCATTTTCAATTTTTAGGGTTTTTAGAGAGACATCGTCATGGTGCTCACCCGCAGCCAAGCCCAATCACGGGCGGACGCTGTGGAGAATATCCAAGGAGGCACAAGTCACCTCCATTATAGTCCTCAGGATTTGGTCATACCACCTTGGCGACCTAGCACACAAGGCAGTCCCTTACACACCTTAATGGAAAGGGACTATAGGGGCACCTCTTCTAGGGGAACTCCTGTTCAGCATAGCACCCAACACACACCCTTCCATGAGGGGTACATCCATAGGAGAGCTCCCTTAGATGCTTGTTATGAGTGGTCACCACGTGATGAAGCGCTAGGTCAACATAGGGTTCAACGGGAGGAACCACATGATTACATTATCCCTCCTTCACCCCCTCTAGTTGTCAGGACTACAAGGACAAATCCAGAGCACAAGGCTCCTCAAGAAGGGTGAGCCAACTCCACCCATTCCTTTTTCACTTATGAAAGAGAGCACGAGGAAAACCCTTACCTTCCTCAAGAACAATATACATTGCAGGAGCAACACGCCTCCATAATTGCTAGCCATCAGGATCACCTACTGAGGACAAAGCCTCATGGGAATGCCGCTACCCCCAACAGAGGGAGGCAGCCTATAGAGATCTTGGATCACCAAGACCGAGATAGAAATCTAGGAGAGGCATCTAGGCCTTCTAGACATGAAATGGCAAGACCAACTATCTTAGAATCTGCCCAGCATATCGCACATCGGATGGAACTCACGTTACTTGAGCTAGAACGAAAACATTTAGAGCAACAATATCTTCTAAATCAAGAGTGCATTCAGCACTAGGAGGATGAGTTGTTCCCATACATTATGTAGGCATGAACTCCAACCCCTCGCACACATAAGACAGAACATTATGAGAGAAACAACTAGGTGCGAGACAGGTATCTGCGACCTTATCAACTATTGCCTCCTAGACTTGAGCGGAAGGCCACTCCTCAAACCAATGACAGGCGCATTCTTCAGGCACCCACCCAGGTTCATGGGCCACCCTCAAAAATTCTTCAAGAAGCCTCTGAGGAACCTAAGCGAGAAGAAGAGCGGGATGAAATGCCCTACCAAGGCAGGGGGGGTGCTATTCGGTCATCCCTACCAAGGCATCAAGTTTCCCACAACCTACAGCAGGAACAAATCAAAGAGGAGGAGCTCAAATCCCCCGATACAAGCAATGCGCTACTAGAGCACTTAGAGTCGGTAGAGACCAAGATTTTGGGGCCCCAAAATCCCAACTTACGTGAAACTCCTCTCAAAGAGGATCAACCCCTAGTTGTAGAGCTACCTGATGATGAGGTCTTCCATATCTTAGAATCACCAGATTTTGATGAGCCTGACTCTCTCACCAAAGACGAGTCAGCATATGCAATAGCACCATGGGACCCGTTCGTGTTCGACAACACTAATTCACAGGTGGTCCCCATGGGTGATCATCACCAAAGTCTCTTAACCTTATTCCCTTTGGAGGCTCCCATCGAGCCCGTGCCATTGCAAGAAAATCAGGTCCCCCCGTAATGAGCAAAACAACCCCATGAGGACCACATCAATCTGCTCGAACAAGAAGAGCCTAGCATGTCACAGATAGCTATCGGGGCCAACGAAGGCCTTTGGATCATCGATAATGATTACAAATATGAAACTGAGATGGCATATCTCAATCATGCGCAATGACACAATCACCCTATAACCCATGATGAACTAATGGCCCAACTAGGCATAAGACTAGGGCATAAGTGGCACATAGACCCGGCCCATTGGCATCACATGTTGATTTCTCTCCTTTGGGAAGATCACCAGCCACTTCCACCCAGAGATATCATAGCACCATCAGTTTCAAAGGTAGACCCTATCCTCCTATCCGTGCATAAGGCCAATCCATTTGTGCCAATTCCTACAGAGCCAGATCCGGTGCACACAGATCATCAAGCTGGGGGTACCTCTATTCCCTGAAGAGCCAGTGGGTTACACCAAATGCTCCAAAGGTGTCCATAAACCCTTTGGTCAAACCAAAAGCTCCAAGGATTATCACAATCACTTGGTCATCCCAAAAGCTCCAAGGATTATCGCAATCGCTTGGTCATCCCAAAAAGCTCCAAGGATTATCGCAATCGCTTGGTCATCCCAAAAGGCTCCAAGGATTATCGCAATCACTTGGTCATCCCAAAAAGCTCCAAGGATTATCGCAATCTCTTGGTCATCCCAAAAAGCTCCAAGGATTATCGCAATCACTTGGTCATCCCAAAAATCTCCAAGGATTATCACAATCTCTTGGTCAACCCCAAAAGCTCCAAGGATTATCGTAATCTCTTGGTCATCCCAAAAAGCTCCAAGGATTATCGCAATCGCTTGGTCATCCCAAAATCTCCAAGGATTATCGCAATCGCTTGGTCATCCCAAAAAGCTCCAAGGATTACCACAATCTTTTGGTCAACCCAAAAGCTCAAAGGATTATCACAATCGCTTGGTCAACCCAAAAGCTCCAAGGATTACCACAATTGCTTGGTCAACCCAAAAGCTCCAAGGATTACCACAATCGCTTGGTCAACCCAAAAGCTCCAAGGATTTTCATAATCGCTTGGTCATCCCTAAATGCCCCAAAGGTATCTATAAACCCTTTGGTCAACACCAAAAGCTCCAAGCATTACCATAACTGCTTGGTCAACATAAATATTCAAAAAATCAACAAAAACAACAAAAAAAAAATCAAAATCACAAAAACAATTGCATTTCAATTCCATGCATACTCAAAAAAAAAAACAAACAAAATCACAAAAACAATTGCATTTCAATTCCATGCATTCTCATAAAAATCAAAATACAAAAATATAGGTTGCATTAGGCATTGCATCCATACATTGCATACTTTGCTAGGTCATACAAGTCAACGACACCATAGACTGTCATCACTTGGCAATTCCATCATTTTCCACCTCAAATCCATTTTCATAAATGCATACATCTAGAATAGCACCATCGCCATTTTTAGCATAGTCAGTTGTCTCCTAATGTATATAGGGTTTTCGTCATTCAGATGTCTTTAAATTTCTAGCCAAAACTATACATAGTTAAACAGATTTTACATGGGAAAAGTTTTACTTGGATCACGCCTTGTTACGTAGCATCCCAACACAAATTAACACACATATAAAAATTCCTAAGTTGTGTGAACGAAAGATGAAACCTGCACAGTAATCCAGGTCACCATAAGCGAAATGGCTATCTTGCTCATCCCCCTATGCAAATGACCCTAGGAATGCTGAGAGTTGGAAAAAGGACAAGCATCCTCCCTACCCAATTCCCCAAGAATCCCAAGTTCTCAAAAGTTGCAAAAAATCAAAATTTGCAAAACGTCAAAATATTAAAAATTTGACATCCTACAGTGCACACATCAAAAGGCACAAACAATAGTGATTCTCGTCACTCCATATCCACATCCCTTGCTCAAAAAAAAAACAAAAAAAACAAAAATAAACAGTGATTTTATCACTATAAAGAGCAAGTATCCCAATACAATTGAAGAAAAGAAGGGAGTCGAACTTGAATCCCTAGAACTCTCAGCATTTCGACAGGTCATGAGGCAAGCTTCAGTACCGGTTTGGTTGATAGCCTATCGGTCACTGGCGGTAAACCTCCCGCATGACGATATATCTATCACATTAACTTGTGTGCAGATCAATGTTTGCATGTGGATGAGCTAGCTTATGGTATCCTAGATAGCACCGCAGATTAATCTGACTAAATACAATAAAGGAGTTAGTGGCGCTAATTAGGTGATCCTCAGTACAGGTTCGGTTGAAAGCCCATCTGGAACTGGCGGTATCTTGACAAATACCACATAAACGAACTCAATTGCACACACAGGGATGTGAAATAACTTGGTTAAATTCAAGTCGGATTTATACCTTGTTCAAAAGTCTTGCGAGATAAATGTACAGTCTTGGCTAGTTAGTTAAAATATCTGAATCTCAGAAAAGCTTAACTACATTTTAAAAACAACTGTCACATTTTATTCCGTACATCACCATCAAAATATATGCAAAATACAAAAACAAAGTTTTCACATGCAAAGTCATCCCATTAGTATCGTAAGTCAGTAAAATCTTGTACGATCTATGGTGCATCGACACATCATCAACAACTCATCTCATTCATTTCATATGCATACATCATACAAATTAGAAACATCACATTAATAATCGCCTCTCGCATACATCAAACACATACATAAAAACACACCACAATAAAAACAATAAAAACAAACACAACAAAACAACCAAACTATAAAAATGACAAATGCCAACAAAACCACTAAAAATTGCCGGACAAAAGTGCTCTTGCACTTAACCTCTTGGCATAAGAAAACTGATGTCGGGGTTTACCTTGTCGTTATCCTACTCCCCAAGAAGGCTACCATAGCCGGACCGCTCCACGGGAAGACGGATTTTCACCAATGTTACCCCCAAATGGCATCCCAAAATGGGTTCACACCCACAAAAAATAGGTCAAAATAATCAGGAAACTGCTCGAGCATGCACTGGATAACATCTAAATGCACCCTCACTTAAGTCATCTTGGGTCAAGCGACTCGTCACTTTTCTCATGGCCGTCATTCCTTCATTGATTTGTCGCTTGAGGGGGTAGTCACACTTAAGTCACCAATCAACAAACACACACCCAATCAAGGCAATGGCATGCATTCAAAGAATCATTGACAAAGACAATCACGCTCCTGCTTGGGGCAGCAAACAAGCAATAATCACTAATTGATCAAACACTTGGCATTCGTGAATCATGAACACAAGGTTCCCCCGTGGATAAAAGGTTGCACCCTTTGCCTATTCATGACTGATCAATGACCAAGCTCAAGTCACACCTCACCGAAATAGGTTAATACTTGAAATCAAGTTCCTTAGCTCATCAGAAGCAAGGATTCGAGAATGCATGCCCTTTCCATACTTGGGGCATCAAGATTTGGTTAGGTTACTAAGAAACCCTAATCATTAGTGCTTTGGTTATCTATTTTTGCTCAGCACTGCACCACGTGCAACGCTTTCCAAAAAGGGGCATCTGTAGACACCAAAACAACACCAATCTGATTATGTGACAACAAGCACTGATCACACTAACACACACAGCCCCCAGGGCAGCCCCCAGAGGTTAAAAAGTGGTTCTAACCACTCACACAACAATTTTACAAGTCAAGGATCAATTTGGCACCTTTTGGACACTGTTACTTATTCGCTCCACCCAGGGACGAGTGCGGATTAGTACTCATCTCACCCAGGGATGAGTGTGGATTGGTACTTGTCTCACCTAGGGATGATTACCGGCGCTCGCTTTGGGGTGGGACGAACACCAGGTTTGACCGGAAAAAAGTTAGATCTCGGCGCATGACAACTCAAAACTGCCACTTAGCTTTTCCTGCATGGCATAGGAGTGCGAGTGAGTTCTTTTGACAACTCATATCTGCCAATTGACTCTCCCTTCACTGCATGGGAATGAGAGTGAGCTTTTTAAGACAACTCAGATTTTCCACTTAGCTATCCCTTCATTGCATGGGAGTGCGAGTGAGTTTTTCTAAACATACAAAGACATGCACAGAGGCAGTTAAGAAGCCCTTAATCAAGAAGAAGTCTTCTCTTCACAAAAAAGCATTCATGCAAAGAAACACTTTTGCATGTTAATTCAAAGAGACCCCTTGGGTCTATAAAATGGTGAGCTTCCTCACCCAAAAGAGATACAGAGAAGGAGCATTTTGAGCGAAAAAGTGCTACTAATTCATTTACTTGCGATTTGTGTTTTCAACATCCATAATCTCTTAATCGAAAGAGAGGTTATTGGGTGACTTTTGAAGGCACGAATCAAGAACCAACCTCGATTTTTCTGACCACAATATCCTACCAATTTGTCGACAACACATCACATCAGGTTTCGGACCCATCCCAAGCGGATTGGTGTCAAATCAAAGTTTCACCCGCGGGTGGTTTGCCTTCGGGCACCTCCCGCTTTATTGCTTTTGGTGACTATTTCTTTTGTAGTATTTAGCTAGTTTCATGTTTATGCTTTTGTCAAGTTTTCAGTTTATTTAGACTCATTTTAACCATCGTTAGATTTATCTTTTATTTTTCATACACAGGTGCTATTGATTCTTTGTTTGTTTCTTTGAATGTAGATTTGCAACATTAGAGGAGCAGTGAGGAATCTACCTTTACCAACGCAAGCGACGACAACGTTTTGGTTCGCCCATCTTATATGTGGGCACGCGAAAGAAGGAATTCTGAAACAAGTTGTAAAAGACCAACATTTAACGCTCCTATCCCTTAAAAAGGAAGGAGACGCATTGTAACACAAATTTGAAAAGCATATCAATAAAAGGGCCATATTTTATATTGCTTTGATATCTTGTGTTCATGTTCTTTCTTTTTACGCATTTTTCAATAACATAGGGTTTAAGCGTTATTTTAGTTTCGTTTACATTGCATTTTTAGTTTATCCTTTTTGTTTCTAGAATCTCATGTTTTCACTAGTAGAGAAGCACCACAATGGTGTACACCCGTAGCCAAGCCCAATCAAGGGTGGACGTTGCGGAAGGTGCACAAAGAGAGGGTGCTGGTCGCCTTCGCTTTAGCCCTGAGGACTTGGCCATACCGCCTTGGCGGTCTGGCCTACAAGAGAGTCCACATCAGGCCACATCAAGAAGGAATTATTAGGACCCTCCTCTGTGGAGTTTGCCCATTCAACACAACCCCTTTAAGGAAGAAGCTTTGCATGTGGCACTCGATGTAAATAGAAAATCGCCTTTTGAGGCTAGACATGAGTGGCCACAACATGATGAAGCGCTAGAGAGGTACAGTGTCCATGAGGAGAGACATCGTGAATACGGTACCTCTCCTTTGCCTCCCATTAGAATAGAAAGACAAAACCCAGAGCGCAGGGCTCTCCACACAGGGCGAGCTCACTCCGCCTGCCCCTTTCACACCCATGAAAGGGAGTATGAGGAAGACCATCGCATTCCTCGGGAACAACATACAGCGTGGGAACCTTGCATTTCTGCACTTGCTAGATATCATGGTCACCCATCGAGGCCAGAGCCTCAAGTAAATGTCGCCTACCTCGACAGAGGGAAGTGACCCATTGAAATTTTAGATCATCAAGATCGAGGCAAACACATAGGAGAAACATTCAAACCTCCTGAGCAAAAGAGGACAGACCAAATTGACCCGACAGTCGCCAGACATGCCACCCGCCAAGCCTGAATCACATAGTTTGAGCAAGGTCATCAGGAGTTAGAGTACTTATACCGCCTTAATAAAGAGTGCATGCAGCGTGAAGCGGATGACTTGCGCTATAAACTCCCTGAGAGGGTGCCAACCCCTCACACCCAAAAAATAGAACAATATGAGAGGCATAACCCTTTGGTGCAGGATAGGTCTCCGCGACCTCATAAAGATTTGCCTCCGAGACATTATAGACCCGAGAGGGAGGCCACTCCCTGAAACAATGATGGATACCCTCAGAAGGGATTCACTCAGGGTCATAGGTCTTGCCCAGAGACTCCTTAGGAAGTTCATGAGGAATATGAACCAAAAATAGAACGGGCCGAAATGCCCTATCAAGTTAGGAGGGCTGCCATTCGGCCACCCCCCCATAGGCCTCCAGTCTCCCATAACTCACAACGAGAGCAAACAAAAGAGGAAGAAATAAAATTTTCTGATGCATACAAAGCACTATTAGAGCATTTGGATTCTGTGGAGACAAAATCTTCTGGGCATCAAAATCCCATGTTACGTCAACTCCGCAGTCATCCAGTGCATCCCTCAGTGCCCACATCTCTTTACCTCGAACATTTCAAGTTGCCTCAATTGGCAGTCTTTAAAGGTGAAGAGGATGCACAAGAACATGTCACAAGATTCCTGAGCCAATGCTTCGGCATTTAAGATAATGATGCATTGTTGCTTAGGACATTCATAACCACATTCATGGGCCCTACCTCGGATTGGTTCACACAGTTACCAAAACACAACATAAACAACCTAGATCAATTAGTAGATGCGTTTCTTGAACGCTTTGCCTTCAACACAAAGAAGGCATCACTGAGTGATCTGGCTAGCCTTAGGCAATATGAGGAAGAGATAATGGTAGCATATGGGAATCGATGGAGGGCTTTGCTTTCTAAGCTACCCTACCTTCCCCCTATGTCTGACCTCACACAAATGTTTGCACGAAGTTGTCTAAAATCAATCTTTGGGCTATTGCTGCTACAGCAATATGCCAGCCTAGAAGAATCTTTGGCACAAGCCAGAGTTATAGAAGAGATCAAAATAGGTGAGGGTGCAATCACCAAGCCTAAAAAGAAAGAGTGGAACAAAACCACTAAGACCAGGACTACGCAATCACAACCCACTACGGTTAATCAAGTTACGATAAATGTCCACAAGCCTGTGCAAGAAATACAGCCCCAAAAAGCTAATTATCAGGTAGTGCCTCCTAGTTATGAAAGAGATAATAAAAAATAGGAGCAAAATCAGCAGCGTCTCCCTAGGCAACAATTTGCCCCTTATGCGTAGTCTAGGGACTCCCTATTTGACCGCTTGTCAGTGGTGAATTTAATCACCCTTTTAGAAATCCAAACTATATATCCTAATGCTACCAAGACTAAGGGATACAGAGAGGAATTATATTGTATATTCCATAGGCGAAGGGGATATGACATGAATGGATGTTGGAAATTCAAGGGATTAATCCAAGATTTGATCGATAACAAAACATTGGCTGTGGACAACCCCATAGCACCAAATAATCAACATATGGGGGTATTAAAGGACCCTTTGGCTGCCCACAAGGCATAGGCAAAACCTCTTCAGGTCAATGAGGTGCGACAGAATCTTCCCATGAAAGGATTTGTGGGAATAATCAGCATAGTGACCAGGAACAAAAAGTACCCAGGAGTTGCCCTCGAGGTAGATACAAGGGAAGTTCCAACAACGTCGTAGCCTCAACAATGCCCTGTGCAGTTGCCTCCGCCTAGACCCGAGGTCATGATACGGACCAAACTCACGCAGATTTTGTGGACCACATCGGCTAGGCTTTCCATTTACGAGCTTATTCAACAGTCAACACCCCATAGAGAAGCTCTCATTGAAATTATGAAAGCCATCGAGTTACAGCCTCACGAAGTGGATTATTTCAACAACTTCATGGGACATGTGAAACGATGTATGGATATGGTCATTACCTTCAGAGAGGATAAATTTAAAACAATATCAAATGACATGGCAAATCCACCCCTGCACGTTATCACACGGGTCAACGGGATCCCGTACAAGAGAGTGTTGGTAGATACTGGCTCATCCAGTAACATCATTACCACTATAGCCTTAAAACATCTGAAGCTACCAGCCTCTCATATCATAGCTTCCACATACACACTGTGAGCTTTCAACGATGCAATATGCTCGACAGTCGGCATAATTGTTCTGCCTGTCCAGGTAGGACAAAAGACAATACCAACATTGTGCCATGTTTTGGAAGGCGAGATGGATTATAACATATTGCTAGGGTGGCCATGGATCAGGGACATGAAGTGTGTCCCTTCGATCGCTCACCAGTGTCTAAAGTATGCATTTGAAGGAGAAGTTCATGTAGTCCCGATGGAATTAGAACCCTTCAAGTATTGCAATGCGGTGTAATTAATGCCTCAATCGACCCTCCCTTCAATGCATTTGGATTTCTAGTTAAATCCATCTAAACAGGGTCCAATACCGTAGGCGCCACTGGTGACCAAAACATCAAAATCCCAGCCAGGTGAGTCTTCATCATCTGCTCCTTCACTACCAATGCCACCTATCATGGCTAAATAGAAGGACAAGGGAAAACAGATCCTGGAAGAGGCTCAGCCCCTAGAAGAGGGGTTGCCAACAATATCAACAGTATCAATAGAAGAAACACCTAGCACAATGGAAGCTAAGACTCCTAACCCACCAAACATGGAATGGACTCAGGAAGGACTCCTGTTCCCTCCCTCCCAAGCATCAACAATTACTGTTGAAATGGCCAGTACAGGCCTGGGGGAGTATCTAGTGCAGAATGTTGTGGCAACGCCCGCATTAGAATCAGTACAGGACATGGGGAGACCTCGCCTTCCCATAGGAACAGTTGTTCCTCTAGGCTACCCACCAAACCAGACAAATTTTGTGTATGGGGGCCTTGATCATGGTGTTGAACCATGCAAGCAAAAGGACGAAGATGAAGAGCCTTTTGCTAAAAATATCAATTATCTATCAAACCCGGACTTCGCTCTGAGATATCTCGGCCAATGCAATTGGCATGGATACGAGATAGGCAGATATGAGCAAGGGATGCATGTCCTTTGCCAACCAAGATACCAAATTCCATATGATAAGTCGGGAGTAGGGTTCAACCACCCCCTGCCCTTAGACATCTTGGTAGAAAACATGCAAGGCCTAGAAATAGGCAACAAGGGTGGATTGGCATCAGATCCTTATGCCAACCCAAATACAGAATATACATTGGGAGATTACCTCCCATGGTCAACAAACACCCTTGGTAACATCAGTAATCCCTCTCCTTTGCTAGAGAGAGGTGAAATTTCGGACACTAATTCCCAAAGAGAACATAAACGATGTCCAAAAATATTTTTGAAACTATTCCCTTTAGAGGTTCCAGTTGAGCCAATACAGTGTCAAGAGAATCAGGTCCCTCCACCAAGAGTGGAACAACCACAATGGGACCAGATTAATTTGCTGGAACAAGGTGAACCCTTAATGTCGCAAGCCATGGTTGAAGAAAATGAACATTTTTGGATCTCCGACGGTGATTCAGAAGATGAGACTGAGATGGACTATCTCAATCATGCGTGATGGCACAATCACCCTTTAACTCATGAAGATCTGATGGGACAATTAGGCATAAGGTTAGGGCATGAATGGTATGTAGACCCAGCAGGGTGGGACCAAGTGTTGGATCCATGGCTCCAAATCTACGATGAGCACCGTCCACCCCGAGACCCTATAATGACATCAGTGCCGAGAGAAGACCCTATCTTCCTATCAACACATAGGGCCGATCCGTTCGTGCCCGTTCCCCTAGAGCCAGATCCAGAGTATAGGGAGCATCCAAAAGATTCAAGTTATCATACCCACGATAATGGAGACCAAATTCATTCCATCCACATGATCTCCATTGATTTGACTACACCCATCCACAATCCGGCCGATCCAGCATGGTCATTGCATCTAGACACAGATGCCATCGACTAGGATCATGTCAATTCACCTCTTTCACCATCAGAGTACTGGCCTTTCGGTAAAATGCCTCATTTTACCCCTGGGGACAACTCAAGATATTTTTCAGGCTGAAGAGGAACCCGAGGTTCCCAACGTAGATTTAAATTCAGCTAATGATATCCATTTGATCCCGACTCCACATCAGTTGGAGGACGGATCCCACATGTCAGTCGAGGAGACGACTGACGTAGATATCGACATAGATCCAATGAATCCATAGATTCTCAAGCTAGGGGTAAGTCTTTCCCCCGAAGAGCAAGCCGACTACATTACCCTTCTCAAAGAGAAGAAGGAGGTTTTTGCATGGTCATACAAGGATATGCCAAGACTAGACCCGTAGCTAGTCACGCATAATTTAACGCTTGATCCGACAATCAAGCCCGTAAAGCAAAAACTATGTAAGATGCACCCAACAGTGGCCTTGATGGTCAAAGATGAATTGCAAAAGCTGTTGGATGCACAGTTTGTCATCTGCGTGGATTATCCGCCATGGCTGTCCAACATGGTTCCCATCAAGAAGCCCGACGGGAGGATTCGCATATGCACCAATTTTTGAGATCTAAACAAAGCGAGTCCTAAGGATGATTTCCCCTTTCCGAGCATCAACGCATTGGTAGACGCTACAGTAGGTCACGAAATGCTCTCCCTCATGGATGGTTTCTCAAGATACAATCAGATTCGTATCAATCCTGAAGACCAACTAAAAATGGCATTCACAACGCCTTGGGGGACATTTTGTTATAAGGTCATGCCTTTTGGCCTTAAAAATGCTGGTGCCACCTACCAACGTGCCATGACATATATCTTCCATGATTACATGCATAAAACTTTGGAAGATTACATGGATGATTTGTTAGCCAAGTCTCTTTTGCGCTCAAATCATATCGATGACTTAAGAAAAATCCTCGATCGCCTCATGGAGCATAAAGTTAGACTAAACCCCAAGAAGTGCGTATTTGGCATCACATCTGGAAAACTCTTGGGTTTCATAGTCTCAAAGCGAGGAATTGAGGTGGACCCAAAGAAAGTCAAGGCAATCCTTGAAATGGTTCCCCCAACTACCATCAAGCAACTCAGAAGTCTGCAAGGAAAGGTCGCGTCGATTAAACGCTTCATAGCGCAATTATCTAACAAGTGCCGACCCATGAACAAATTATTGCACAAGGGGGTTACATTTCATTGGGATGACGAGTGCCAGTCAGCCTTTGACGAAATCAAACAATACTTGGCTTCACCACCAGTATTGGCACCACCTAGACCAGGAGTGTCATTCTACTTATACATCTCAGCTACTGAGGTGGCACTGGGTTCCATGTTAGCCCAGAAGAATGAACTTCACAAGGAATAGGCTACTTACTATCTTAGCCGCACCCTGGTCAGTTATGAACTTAACTATGCATACGTTGAGAAACTCTACTTGGCAGTGGTGTTTGCTACCAAAAAGCTATGCCACTACATGCTGAGAAACACTACGTATGTTGTGTCTAAGGAGAATCCATTGCGATACATGATGAGTCGTACTTATCATAGTAGTCGCACAACGAAATGGATCATGTTGTTGACGAAATTTGACATAGAGTTTATTGGATAGAAATCTATCAAAGGACAAGTCATAGCCGATCAACTAGCAGAGGCTCCTCTTGAAGATGATCAGCCTCTAGTCATAGAACTACCCGATGATGGGGTCTTCCATGTCTCAGAATCGCCAGATTCTGATGAGCCTGAGTCACAGGCCAACATAACCCTATTCTTTGATGGTTCTAAATGTGAGCAAGGTGGTGGCATGAGAATTGTATTCTTCACATCGTAGGGTGCTCCAATGCCCCTGTCATTTAAATTAAACTTCCCGTGCACCAACAATAATGCAGAGTATGAAGCCTTGCTCCTAGGTCTTCAGACAACAATCGCCATGAACATCAAATGACTGAACATCTTTGGTGATTCGTTGTTAATTGTCAATCAAGTCAAAGGGGTATATCAATGCAAATGCCTAGTTCTGCAGGCTTATAAAGCCCTTGTGGACAAATTCCTGGCAAAAATTGAGTGGTATGACATCGAGGCACTCCCTCGATCATCGAATCATTTTGCGGACACAATGGCCTCCTTGGGGTCACTAATTCCGTAAGACCTTTTCGGTGATATGACAACCATTCAAGTCAAAACCTTATCGCAATCCACGATGGAGCGTGCAAGCTCAGACTTGATGCCAAGAATCCACATGATCCAGATTGAACCATCCTCGGATAAGTTCTTTCGAATCCAAGATCATCTGAAACGTGCCAACTGGGGGTCCTTGTTCTCCCCTACTCCCATTAATAGCAACACAACGCTATTCTTACAAGTTCTATCCCGTTCAACGTTTGCTAGGGATGAACTTCAAGAGGGATTGGCTATTCATACCATCGAGGTTTCTGATCAACAGGACTAGTATTTACCCATTAGAGACTACCTCAAGTTAGGTAATCTCCCGCTTGGATTGACGCATGCCGCAAAACGAGCATTCAAGCAGAAAGCGACTAAGTATGTCTTGATAGGAGACATTTTGTATCGTCGTAGCTATGAAGGAATCCTTCTTCGTTGCTTGGACCAGCAAGAGTCCACTTGGGCAGTCGCCCAAGCACACGATGGTACATGTGGTGGCCACTTCAGTGGTATGGCCATTGCAAAGCGCATTCTTCGCATGGGCTATTATTGGCCATCTTTAGAGCGAGATTGTTGCACATATGTCAAGAAGTGCATGAAGTGTCAACATCATGCCAATTTGATGCACGTACCTTCCCAGGCCTTGCAGAAAGTCCAGTTTGCTTGGCCGTTCTCGTAGTGGGGCTTCGATCTAATTGGAAATATCTCCCTTGCATCGTCAGGCCGTCACATGTTTATCATAACGGCCACAGAGTATTTTACCAAGTGGGTGGAAGCAATTCCGCTTACCTCTACGATAGGACCCCGCATTGTGGAGTTCATTTTGCATAACATCATATGTCATTTTGGTATTCCATCCAAAATAGTCTCGGATAATGGGACGCCTTTCAAGAACAAATACGTGCGTGCTTTGACCACAAAGTACAAAATTCAGCACAATTTTTTGACACCCTATTATCTACAGGTGAATGGGCAAGTAGAAGCGTCAAACAAAATGCTAGTTGCCATCCTTAAAAATACCATCATAGATAGTCATAAGGATTGGCACATTCAAATCCCACTTGCCCTATGGGCCTATCGCACTAGCATTCGGACGCCCACTGGGGCCACTCCGTTTTTGCTCGTGTATGGCTCCGAGGCAGTCATGCCTCTAGAGTTGGAGATTCCTTCCCTATGCATATCAATGCAAGAGTTCATCGATGATGACTCTGCATGGTAGGCCCGGTTAGACCAGCTTACATTGCTTGACGAACGATGCATTAATGCTCTTGAGCATTTACGTATTTATCAAGAGCGACTTAAGAAAGCTTACAACATGAAAGTTCACCTGAGGGACTTTCGGGTTGGTGATTTGGTTTTGAAGGAAAACCAACAGAATTCTAGTTTGCCGTCCCACCTAAGGGACAAGTTCATGGAAAATTGGTTAGGTCCATATGTCATTGATAGCAAAATAGGACCCGGGACATACCGGCTAGCTTCTCTTGATGGTATCAAGGAAACAGAACCCTTGAATATCAGTCATTTGCGACCATTTCATATCTAAGAGAGCCATATCCCAAAAATGCTCCAAGGATCCATAAAATTGCTTGGTCAAATCCCAAAAATGCTCCAAGGATTATTGCAATCGCTTGGTCAATCCCAAAATGCTCCAAGGATTCTATAATCGCTTGGTCAAATCCCAAAAATGCTCCAAGGATCCATCGCAATCGCTTGGTCAAACCCAAAAATGCTCCAAGGATCCATAAAATCGCTTGGTCAATCCCAAAAATGCTCCAAGGATTATCGCAATCGCTTGGTCAAATCCCAAAAATGCTCCAAGGATTATCGCAATCGCTTGGTCAAATCCCAAAAATGCTCCAAGGATTCTATAATCACTTGGTCAATCCCAAAAATGCTCCAAGGATTCTATAATCGCTTGGTCAATCCCAAAAATGCTCCAAGGATCCCTAAAATCGCTTGGTCAATCCCAAAATGCTCCAAGGATTTCCACAATCGCTTGGTCAAAAATAAGAAAAGTTAAAATTCAAAAATCATCAAAAAACAACAAAAAAAAAATTTGCATCTCATTTCTAGGCATACTCAAATTCATCAATAGAGAGCTCTTCTCGCACCTCATCTTCATATTCACAAAAATCAATCCATCAAAAATACAAAAATACATAGCTGCATTAAAGCATTGCATCCATACATTGCATATTTGTGGTCGTACAGGTCAAAGGCACCATAGGTTGTAATTGCTCTGCTAGTCCATCTTGTTCCACACTGTTCCATTTTACAAAAACAACAAAAACACCATGCATTGCTTTTTACCACACTAGAGTCAGTGGTCTTTTAATGTATCAAGAGTTTTCGTAATTCAGTCATCATTTTGCTCTTTAGCTACGTAATGTACCGAGTCAGACAGATTTTACGAAGGTAGAGTTACACTTGAAATACGCCTTGTTACGTAACATCCCAACACAAATTAAAACACATAAAAATTCCCAAGTTGTGTGAACGAAAGATGAAACTTGTGCAGTAATCCAGGTCACCATAAGTGAAACGGTTATCTTGCTCATCCCCCTGTGCGAATGGTTCCAGAATGCTGAGAATTGACAAAAGGACGAGCTCTTCCCCATTCATTCACCTCCATATACAGTGGTTTTCACCACTACCAAATCCCAATCATAGTTGGTTCCCAAAGTTGTAAGGATTTGTACTACACGTCCCTGCAAAGGATGGGTAGTCATCCCCAAGACCCAAAAGGGATCAACGCCATTCACAAACAAAATTCCAACAAATCATCATCCTAACACTTTCCATTCACCTTTGGTCTCCAAGTTGTAAGGATTCGTACTATCCGCCCCTAACCAGGATGGGTAGTCATCCCCAAGGCCTAAAAGATCAATGCCCTTACTCCATAATCTCCATCACCCCCTTGGTTCCCAACGTCATAAGGATTCGTACTACATGTCCCTGCAAAGGATGCGTAGTCGTCCCCAAGGCCACAAGGATCAAGGCCACTCACCAGCCCAAACTCACAATACTCAAAACACAAAATCAAATAACAGTGGTTATCACCACTATTCAAAATCCTCGCTCAAAAAGAATTAATAGAAAATAAACAGTGATTTTCATCACTATATAGACGAGCAACTTTCTAAATCATTCAGCCAACAAATATCCTAAACTTGAATCCCTGGAATTCTCAGCATTCGAAAACCATCTAGGTGATCCTCATTACAGGTTTGGTTGACAACCTATCTGGCAATGGTGGTATCCTACCCGCATGACGATATGTCTGTCACATTCGCTTTGCATGTGTGCAGACCAATGTTTGCATAAGGATGAGCTAGCTTATGGTATCCTGGATAACATTGCAGATTAATCTAACTAAATACAACAAAGGAGTTAGTGGAGCTAATTAGGTGATCCTCAGTATAGGTTCGGTTGAAAGCCCATCTGGCACTGGTGGTATCCTGACAAATACCACATAAATGAACTCAATTGCACACACAGGGATGTGAAATAGCTTGGTCAAAAACAAGTCCGATTCATACCTTGTTCAAAAGTCTTGTAAGATAAAGTACAATCGTGGCTAGTGAGTTAAAACTGTCTGAGTCTCAGAAAACCTTAGCTACATTTTTTAACCCACTGCGCTACTTTTCATCATCACATTATCATCAGGAAATACACAAAATACCGCATGCACAAAAGCAAAGTCATCCACTACAGCAATCGCATAAAAACAAAATCACAAAGTCCTAAACAGTCTATGGTGCCCTAACCAAACAACACAAATTCATTTCATCCATTACATTTTGCATATCACATATATATCAAAAACATTCGTATTTATCATACCATGTGCATACATCAATATAAAGTAGCATGCATCCATCAACATCAATCATTGTGCATAACATAAAATCATGACATATACACAAAGCAAGAAAATCAAAACAACAAAAACATCACAAAAATGCAACACAAAAACATAGCAATAAGCATTGTCGGACACAAGTGCTCTTGCACTTAACCTCTTGGCATAGAAAATTGATGTCGGGGCTCAAATTGTCACTCTCCTACTTCCCCAAGAAGGCTACCATAGCCGGACCGCTCCACGGGAAGACGGGTTTTCGATGATTTCACCCCATTATGGCATCACCAAAAGGGTTAACACCCACCAAAAATAGGTCTAAATGTCAAAAAACTGCACACACATTCAATGCTAAACATCTGAAGGCACCCTAACCTAAGTCACCTCGGGTCAAGCGACTCGTCGCTTTTCTCATGAAGGTCATTCCCTCATCGATTCGTTGCTTGAGGGGGTAGTCACACTTAGTCACCAATCAACAAACACATACCCAATCAAGGAAATGACATGCATTCAAAGAATCATTGACAAAGACAATTACGCTCCTGCTTGGGGCAATAAACAAGCAATAATCACAAATTGATCAAACACTTGGCATTCCCGAAGCATGAACACAAGGTTCCCCCAGGGACAAAAGGTTGCGCCCTTTGCCTATTCATGACTGATCAATGTTCAAGCTCAAGTCACACCTCACCAAAATAGGTTAATACTTGAAATCAAATTCCTTAGCTCATCAGAAGCAAGGATTCAAGAATGCATGCCCTTTCCATACTTGGGGCATCACAAGTTGGTCGGGTTACTGAGAAACCCTAATCATTAGTGCTTTGGTTATCTATTTTTGCTCAGCACTGCGTCACCCATAGCGCTTCCCAAAAAGGGGCATCTATAGACACCAAAACAACACCAATCCGATTATGTGACTACAAACACTGATCGCATTGACACACACAACCTTCAGGGCAGCCCTCAGAGGTCAAACAATGGTCCTAGCCACTTACACAACAGTTTTAGAAGGTCAAAAAGTAATTTGGCACCTCCAGACATTCTGCTTCAAATCCGCCTTTGCGCCTGGGTGTCGCAATATTGTTTTATTTCTGGGCAGAAGTTGGTTGTTTTAAACAAGGCAAAAATCAAAAGAAAGCCTTTGCCAGAAGGGTCATGAAATCGTGACACTTTTGGCCAAAAGAGAGCCTTTGCCAGAAGTGTCACGAAATCGCGACGTCACGATTTTACGACGTCGTGAAATCGTGACACTTCTGGCCAAAAGAGAGCCTTTGCCAGAAGTGTCACGAAATCGTGACACTTCTGGCCAAAAGAGAGCCTTTGCCAGAAGTGTCATGAAATCATGACACTTCTGGCCAAAAGAGAGCCTTTGCCAGAAGTGTCACGAAATCGCGACACTTCTAGCCAAAAGAGAGCCTTTGCCAGAAGTGTCGCGAAATCGTGACGTCGCGATTTCGTGACGTCACAAAATCGTGACACTTCTGGCCAAAAGAGAGCCTTTACCAGAAGTGTCACGAAATCATGATGTCGCGATTTCACGACGTCACGAAATCACGACACTAAAGGCCAAAAGGAAACCTAAGGCTTAGGTGTCGCGATATCACGACATCGCGATATCGCGACAAACTCCCGTCTTTGCGCCTGGGCAGACTTTAACCAATAGAAGGTGGACTGTAAACCAATAAAAGCAGACATTAAAGTAGACATTAAACGAGTGGCAGCCGAAGACAGTCAATTATTGTCTCTTGACATGCATGCGTGCGTAGGTGGGCAGATTGGCAGTTAGAGGACTGTCACAAGGGTAGTCATGTAAGCCCAAGTCAGGGAGGAGTCTCCTCCCTCTTGGGAAGGCATGGCCGCCACATGGCATCCCTGCATGCCCCTCTAAAGAGACCCCATGGGTCTATAAAATGGTGGACTTTCCCACCCAAAAAAAAAGTTGGTAGACATTTCAAGCAACGAAGTGCTGCCAAATTGAACACCCTATTGCACCTCTTTTCGATTCATCTCTTTTACATCCGTAATCTCTTTCGCAAGAGAGGTTATTGGGTGGATATTGGAAGGGTGAATCCGGACCTTAGAACCCGACATTTGACCACATAAATCCATCAATTTTCCGACAATTCAACCTAAGAGTTTTTGGGCCTATCCCTAGTGGATTGGCGCCGAAATCACGTTCCAATGATGGGTGGCCCACTCGGGCATCCCGCACCTTTTAAATTTCATTCTAATTCATTTTTTTTCATTTATTCATTCCTCATTCCATTATATGCTGACCAGATAGTCATGTATTCAATTTCATAATATTTTAATCAGATTTCATCATATGTTTGTCATTTTTGTCGCTTTTTGTCGTCCCACTGACTTGCAGATATCGACGCTAAATTCCCGCTGATGGAGGTGTGACATTTGAGCGACAGCATTTTGGCTTTTCATCACAGGCGAAGTCGTCTCACCTGGGGACGAATTACAGCAGACTTTCACCGACTGTATCACTGGCAGCAACCTTTCGGTGATGTTTTCTGGTCTCTCGTCGAGTTGCAGGTTGATTAGAGTTATTTTATTCACTGGTTTAATCAATCTTTTGCATGCATTTCTCATTGATTTCTAAAGTTAAATGCTTTATCCTTTTGTTACAGGTGCTACTAACGCATTTATGTTTCTTTGATCACAGGAGAAGCAACAAACATCAAGGATTCATTATCGCAAGCGGCGACAACACTCTGGCCTGCCCATTTTAAATGTGGGCATGCGGAAGAGGGAAGACTAAGTCATGATTGTAATCCAAAAACTCATTTAAATGCTCCTAACCCCTAAAAAGGAAGGAGGCATCTTTGTAACCGAGGTTAAAAGAATTCAATAAAAAGGGCTGTGATTTCTCTAATTTCTTTTGTCTCCATTCGATTGGCTTCTTTCATTTCATGCTTTGCACTCTTTAGGACTTAGGCGTTTATTTGTATTTTGAATGTATCGCAAATAGTTTTTCTTTCAAAACTTCCGAAATCTCGTGCTTTCAGTTACCATTGTGAAACTTCAAACACTTCGTTTCTTGCTTCTACTCAAAGTAGCCCATGGAAACTTCTTTTAGTATTCAATAAATGTAAACTTCAGAAACTCAAGTAACCATACCTTTGGTGCCATAATTAGTTGTTGTGCTCAATGGTTGTAATGATGTAAATTACTTTGTTTCAATCTTCAAAGAAAATATTATTTTCATTGTCATAGGTATATTAGCAGTTACTTGGTTCCTATTTGTTTTGACATAAATAATCCACTCCTTATTCCTAAACAAAAATTCCTAGTTTTTATCTACAAGATGCCACATAATTCACAAAATATGCTTTAAACATAGCATAAAGTGAGTACTTCAGATATTTTTTATTTTTACCTTTTATTCCAATTTTGTAAGGATCTTTTTTCTTCAACCTTGAGTTCTTTGTTGTTTTAAAATTTTACCTTGCTCTTGTATAAGTCTTCCAAATCTATAAATAATTCCTTATTACCAATCATATGATTTGAATAACTAAAATCTAGGTACCAAGACTCTTTAGTTAAAACTTCTATAACATTACATGACATGGACATATATTTGAAGCTTTCATCTTATTTATGTGAAGCATTTATTTTTTCCTTCTCTATTTTTTGTCTTTATATTCTCTTTTGTTTGAGTTATATCTTTTGCAATAGTAACAATAAAAAATTTTCTCCATAAATGATGAGGAATATAAATTAATCTTTATAGTATTATATTTAGGCTTGGGATTATTAGACTATTTTATTCTACTTCTTATAAGCATCTGACAAGCACACTCCATTTGGCCCTATTCTAATAGGCCTATTAAAAAAGCATTTGACATAATCTATCTTGTAAGGGTGTGATATTATTTTTTAAAGGAATGTGGCATACCCATTCAATACAGTTTCATATTCTTATCTATAAAAGGTATATTATATGCCTATATAAGCTTGGCAATGTGAATAAAGTAGATAGGTAAAAGTTCTTGATTGTCTTGGGTGCTTTGGAGCTGTGCTGTCACGATTTCGCGACACTTTTTGAGTTGTGTGGCCTCGGCGCAGTTTTGTCGCGATGTCACGACATGTCACGATTTCGCGATCGGTTGTCGTAGCGCAGCGGTTGTTAGGTTTGGTGTCGTGATTTCGTGACTTGTCACGTTTTTGCAAAACACGAATTGTCGCGTTTTCACGCCCTTTGTTCTTCTGGTTTCTTTGCTCTTGGTTGGGATGCCCATTCTCCCTCTTGTAACTGTAATTTGTTTTAATGCAAGCTTTTTTTAATTTTTTCAAAAAAAAAAGTTCTTGATCGTCATTAGTTGGTATCAAAATATTTTAATATGTTTGCTAATTTATTCTAATACATTTCTTGAGCATTTTGGATCAATATCCTTTCTCTTTATTATATCTTTCTCATGATATTTGTGAAGACGATAAAATGGTGGTTAACCATGTGTATCCCAAGAATTTATCTATGCAAGATTTGATGTATTTGGCCAAGAAGCTATACATAGAGATTATTTTGGACATGTAAAAAATGAGAGGTCACCTAGATATGAGCCTTAGTGTTGACAACCCCAAGCCTATCATTAAAGATGATGAATTTAGCCCCATCAATATCGTGGCTCCTTTCTTCTTTGTGATGAGATCCATTGAACATGTGTTGCATATAAATTCTATTTTAACTACCTCATCTATTCTAGAGGGCATTTATTTAGAGAGGAAGATGAGCTTCAATAGAAACATCAAATTTGACAATATTAAATTTATTTCTCTTAATTTGAACAATGATATTGAGAAAATATAAAGAGTGGATTTTAGGGCCTTTGCATCATTAGATTATATCATGGAAATGAGAGGAATGATCACCCCTCTCATGTCAAAATAAGTGCAACTAATTCAAATTCAATCATAGTTAAACCAGATATGTAGTCTCCCACAATGTAAACCTTGTTGAGTTCATTATCTAACATGAAAAATATGATGATACCTTACCCATCCTCCTCCTTTGAAGAGAATATATTGACCCACTCATTATTTACCAACATAGTATAGAAGAACTATGTGTTGAAGGATAATACTTAGTCAAAGTTCATCCATAGATATCTCTTCATATGTAGCCTAGGTGGTATACTTGACCTTCCTCTTTCAAGAATTTGTAACAAATATTATAATATCTTGTGTCTCATTAGGAACCTATACCATATTCTACATTGATGACTTGAGCATCACCCTTCACCTCTTGAAATTCCAATGTGCTTGTATGCTCCTATTTCCACACATTATTATTACATGTAAAATAATCCATACTTATTCTCTATGTGAGGTAGAGAATCTAGGTTAAAATTCCTGCACATGTATTACATGCCCTCTATACACCTCCTTGTACCATGTGTCAATTGTGCCATCCCAAAGACCTTGCATGACTATCTCAATAGCCATATTTAAATATGATAAAATTATTATGAGCTAAAATATGTAGGTAGACTATTATAGACACACACAAAAATTCTCCACCTAAAAAGATGCCATGGAAGGTTTAGATTACCTATGGAAAAGGATGATATCAAGACTTGAATCATGGGCACAAAATATGTACTCCATGTAGTATGTATGTCTCATTTACTATTACAAAGTGTGGTTGTGCACTCATGTGATTTTTCTTCCACTTTCTTCCACCATGATACCCATCAATATTCATTAGAAAATCACCCAAGACACTCAAAAGTAGTTTTCTAAAAGCCTTCAATAAAACTTGAGTTTTAAACACTCGACAATGGAGATGATCCTATAAATTGCTATGTTTATCAAGTTCCTCTCTAGCCTAGCATCCAGTGTGACATGGATATTGGGACATGACTACTCTAATTTTTGGCAAGCCTTTTAAATTACTTTTCCCACATTCATAGTGGGAAGGTCAATTTTAGCCCTTATTTATTTTCTTTTCCTTTATAAAATATAAGTGAAAATGAGACAAGGCATATAATATTTGAAATATCAAAATATGTTGAAGAATATTTCTTAAGGAATTTGATTGGAGGAAAAATCAATCTCTATTTTATTTTGCACAATTAAACATTAATTTTCTCATAATTCAAGGTATCAATCCATTTATGAATATAGAATTCTATATACTTGTTGGAAAGCATTATTCATGATCAATCTAGTGGAAGCAAAATTTTCTAGTTTGTGCAGATCTAATATGACTAGTGGTGCATCAAAGTTTCTATTGTACGACTTATTACTATTTTGAAATGCATTGGAGTCGAATGCTTTTGTTGTTTGGAGGAATGAAAAGAATAATAATAAATATTTATAGTCTTATAGTCTTAGTTTTAGGTTTAGGATTATTAGAAAATATTATTTTTCTTTTGAAAAGTATCTGATAGGCCCACTCCATATGGACTTGTTTTGATAGGCCTTATCCTAAAATTAATTTTCTATGATCTATCTTGTAACGGCTTGATCTCATTTTGCAAGGGTATCTAACATATCAATTCAATAAAATATCATCTTATTATATGTAAAATGCATATTATATGCCTATAAAGGCTTGGCAATACCAATAAAATAGATAGACAAGTTTTATTGATCTTTATCAATAAATTTACCTCTTCCTCTTACATTATAGTATCCTCTTATACAATGGTATATTCATATTATACAATGTTAATTTTATTGGTGTAGTATCTATTCTCAAGTTGGAATTAGAGCTTGAGCTACCCTCATTATTATTTAACACTCTTATCTTGAAAGTAATTTTTTTCTCTAAGTTTTCTTCTCTACTATTTTTAATTCTTTCTTCATGGGATATAAGTGATCCCATCAATTCAAAATCTAACTTCATAAAATATTTATTTCCTTTAATAATAATTGTATAATTGTTCCACTTTGGTGTCAATATTCTCAATAGTTTTTTCTGGTATTTTCATGTGTTAGTTATTCCCCATAGATACTCATTTTGTGCACAACATAATACACCCTTACAAAATAATCTTAGACATTCTCATTTTCTTCATTATTTTTTTTTTCTTTCTTCAATGAATGTAACTTCACTAATTTTAGTTGATAATATCCTTGATAGGTTGCCTTCAATGTTTCTTAAGATTCTTTGGCAATACCAATATTTGCAAATATTAAAAATGATTATCTCAAGACTTACTCATATATGATACAAAGCTAAGGCACATTTTATTGTTATTCCTCCAAATTCTTTTTTGTATGGTTGATAAAATACTCTAATATAAAGGTTCCTAATATCCATTTTATAAACACTACACACTTCCTTGGTAATCAATGAAGTCATCATATTTATACTCCAATACATAATTTTTTATTTTAATTTCTACTATGGTCATTGAAGATTTTCCATGAGACATGACAACTATAGTATTACCATTTCAAGTTTTCCTTCCCAAACTTGAATTTTATTTTTTTGGTTAAAGAGAATCAAATAATCAAACCATTTATCTAATTTGTAATTTTTAAGTTGTGACACTAGTATATAAGATATGGTGGTATTATAAAATATAGATTTCCATATTATAGAAAGGGAAAAATTAATAAAAAATAAAATTACACAAAAACCCTCCAATAAAAACTTCATCAATCATTTAATTGTATTTAGTACTTCAATACAATACTCTACATTTATATATATACAATAGGAAATCTATTGGTCTTATCAATGTTTGTGGTTCTTCATATTCATTATAAAATTGGGTGAGAATATTTTTTCTCATTTAATATCCACTTTTAATTCTAATTTTTTCATGTTTTGATTTGTAATAATTTTATCTTATATTTAACTAGTTCTATTTTTTATCTCATTCAATATCAAAATTTTGAGCATTATTCTATTGAGATATTTATTCTATATGTAGACACCTAAAACATGTCATGTTTAGGAAAACTACTCACATGGACACATTCATAGGTCATGTGACTAAAAATTAGGGCCTTCCAAGTATCAATAATGGTTTTACATCTCATTTAGGGTATTCTTAGCCCATCCAAGCCTGGCCACTATGGACCAGAGTAGTTGGATCCTGGTCACTACAGTTCAAAGTGACCAAACCTTAGTCATTGTAGATGACAACGGGTAAACCTTAAATCCATTTTATCGCCAATCTAGCCTAATATCGGGTGAAAGTGGCAGTTTGCATGCAATAAGGTTGAGTGGGGACAAATTTGCATTCCTCCTAACAACTAATTACATAAAATACTCAATTCCATATTTAGACATCAGTTAACTGCCACTCAACGGTAGACAAAAGCTCAATTTATCATGCTAACATCCAGTGTGCATGAAGGATTAAATCCGAGGGTTTGAACATCGACCTAGGGATTCAAAACCTTTATAAGGTGCAAATCTAAGAGCACCAAGGGATCATCACATATCACATATCATAATTTTTTATAGGTTGGATCATTGACGAGAGATTTCGGAGACTTGGAGAGCTTCCCTTGGAGATCATTTTATAGTGAAGCCCTATCATATTGGAGAGCATATATGAGCACCCTTGAGGAGCAACGAACTGCTAGCCAAATGAGAGGTGACCATCCGTGAAAATATAGTATTAAATTAACCTTAATAACAAACTTAATCCCAAAGCCTCTAGGTCAATAAAGACAAATTTTATCTTAGTGACTGATGTCCTGGACAATGGCCTACTAACCTAGTCTAGGGTTAGGTATTAGTATCTTTTAGTCTACTTTATTCATGTTTTCATACCATTAGCATAAGATCTACTTCATTTGTTTTCATAGCACTAGTTTTATTACATTTATTTTCATTGTTGACAGCCTCATCTAGGGAGGCAATCTCGGACATCTAAGCGTGTGTTTTTGTTTCATTGATTGTAGGGCTACAGGTTCAGAGGATAATTTTACAACATACAAGAGCAATAGGATCCCTATAGGAATCAAACCTAGAGAAATAGGCATATGTAAGCCCTCATACAATTCTATGTGCATCACTAGGAAGCCTATAAAAGCACATCACACCTTGCAAAGGGGATATTTTATACATCTGCTACTCTATTTGTGTAACATCATGTATCAAATGAAGGGTATCCCGTAGAGAGATTTATATGTAACTAGATCTTGGAAATATTAATACAAAGCATTCATTCATTTATTTATTCGTATTTAGGCTATACCTCTCTTTTAGGATTTCTCATTTAATGCATGTTAAACGTTAAAATATTCAATAATAATCATAAATAGAGTGAGTGTATGGTGCGCCGCTTCTTTGGGGTCGCTACAGATGGCGATCATGATGGGACCCCCACATAGTTTTTATTTTCTACCACTTTACTGATCCATTTTATTGTGTGCAGGTTTAGCCACTCTGGTCTACAATGGCTAAGAATTAACCGCTCTATTCTACAGGAGCCAAGAATCAGCCGCTCTGGTCTACAATGGCTAGGAGTCAGTCGCTTTGGTCGATAGCAGCCAAAACTAGAGTGTAGCAGAGGACAAAATATTGGGTCTCTGAGATGGATTTGAGGTTGGTACAACTTTTTTAATGGTTTGTGTTCTTTTATCTACTTCTGTTTTCCTAAAATAATGATATTAAGACATATTTTGATTTGGAAACTAAGGAATGAAAAGGAAAGAACTTGCATCTTGTACATATTAGAATTTTTCTTTATATTTACACTAAGTGTTGCTAGGAACAACAAGTCATGCTTGTAAAGTCCACCCTAGAATATAGTGTGATAGAAATCATGTGTTGGTTTGCTTTATTTGAGACCCTACTAGAGACCATATTTGCACAAAATAGAGTACATCCATGAATCTCATACTAGTTATGCATCTTTCTGAAAAGTGAAACATCATTCATATCAGACATATAGGAAGGATACATTTCTATTGTATGATGCATTTTACTTTATGGAAACTTAAAATGAACCCCACACACACACATGTTTTAAAAATTAGGGAGTTGGATTTCATCACCAACCTTCAATTCAGTTTGGTGACATTGGCATTCATCTCCTTCCACCGACTTTCCCCCTAGATATTATTAGAATGGAATTGGGAACTTCTTTATAGTGGTACTAAGTTACTCATGTTCAAATTGTCTCCCACTATTGGAACAATTGGTTCAAAGTGGAAGAGCTAGGAGAACCCCCCACTATGACTTCAGTGGTGTACCCTAGTCTCTTTGTGAGAAAATAATGTTTGGCATGGGTGTTCTTGATTCCCACTATGAATGAATTTCCTTATTCTAAATCTAAAATAAGAGCAATAAACAAGAACAACACATCAAAAACACAACAAATAGTTTAGGGCACACATAAATTGGTAATCAAGATAAACACTTGCTTGATATTGTTTGGCTACCTCTAAATTGTAATCCAAAAGACTAATTCACAAGCACAATGGTCAAAACAAAAAGTAAATATCCTCAATCTAATACCGAGGGATAATATAAAGAAACACATGCCCATAGGTGAAGTTATAATGACATTGAACCACATGATCATAAGATCGTGAGACGTAGTTCCATGATTCTAAGGGGTGATAATTCAACCCTTGGGGGCTCTCCTCAAGAAACCCCAAATAGGGAGTCAAATCATGGAACTAAATCATAAAAATAAAAAGAGGCCTCATGACCATCATCATAAAAGAGACATGAGGAAGCCTCAAGGCCTTCCTCTAAACACATAGAAACATCTCAAAGAAACAAGGAGGCTTCAAGAGCTTCCTCCCCACATGGATATAAGCAGGGTTCTAGAACCCATTCTTCGCATAGGGATGATGAGGTTTCCCCATATCCATCCTCATGGAGGGTATATAGGGCCACAAATCCCTCATCACCAAAACAACACACAAGAGTCACAACATCTCAAACTTCACATGAGATATTGAGAATGGGTCTACCCACTAAAGGAAAAGAAACTAGAGCTACATCCAGTCATAGACATCAACCAGAAGATACCCTTCACACAAGAGGAAGGATTCCAATATATTATGAACTCATTTGAGTAAATGGCACCCTAAGATATCAACGATGGAAAAAAATAGAGTTAGATGAGTTGGATCAGTTGCATTCAAGGCCACCTCCCAGAATCATAGCCACATAAAATTTTACATCTGGAAGTTCACAAACTATTACTTCTAAGCGCACCTCTCAACCTGGGTATGCTTTAGAGTGACTCCACAAGTCTCATATAGAGTCTAACCATAGAGACACTTATCAACACATGGAATAGATTACAATAGCTAGCAAAAGAAAAGAAATAGAAGAGACCTCTTTGAGGAATCTGCAAATCAAAACCACAAGAACATTATTAGACAAACATGAGTCCTCTTCAATAGCACAATCTGACCACATGCAACGGTTATAAAATGCATTGCAAAAATAGCAAGAGCTAGTGGAAGCTCTCGAGCATGACAAGAAAAGCGAAATGCTTTTGCACCAACATGAGCAGTGTCTAAGAGAACAAGCTGAGCAACTAGCTCATATCAATTTATAAGCCAATCACAATGGTCATCAAAGAGATAAATGCACTAAATCACTAAGATAAGAGTGCACCATACAAGAAGAAATCCTACAATGAAACCACCACTCAAATCATGGACAATGTTAAACTGGTGGAGAAAGGGTAAATAGGATAAATTAGGATCAAACGCATCCTAAATCCCCTCGTAGAAGGGAAGAGAATAGAACAAGTCAAACATAGGGTTACCTCCATTACCACCATGAGGGGACCTCCAAGAAGAGGAACTCCTCACCTTAAAGGTATTATAGGAACTCACTAAAAATATGAAGTCCTTTGAGAAACAAGAGACGATAGAGAACCAACCAACATTGAGTAAAATACATAACCAACCATTATACCCATAAGTCCCTAGCCCTGCATATCCTAAGCATTTTGAGATGCATAGGTTAGAAAATTTTAAGGGTGAAGAAGATGCACAAGAGCATGTTACCAATTTCATCAATGCGTGTTTTCATCTTGAAGACAATGATGCTCTTATGCTAAGGACTTTCATTATGACATTTTCAGGTGCTACCACTCAATGGTTCAACCAACTACCCAAGAACAACATATCTAGTTTTGAACAACTAGCAAACACATTCCTGAAGTGTTTCTCCTTCGGTGCTAAAATAAAGGTGAACCTTTTAGACCTGGACAACATAAAACATTATGATGATGAGCCAAAAATGGAATATGGAGATAGGTGGAGAAAAGTCATGGAAAAGTTATCATTCTCCGTCCCCATAGAAGAAACTGTCTACATGTTCACCAAGAGTTGTTATAAACACATCTCCCTCTTACTACAACTTCAAAAATATCCTTCAATTAAGGAAGCCTTGGCATAGGAAAAAATCATTGAGGATATAAAAGTAGACGAGGGAACCACAAGCTTCAAAACAAGGAGTGGAAAAAAATGGTAAAAATAACAAATATAAGTAGAAGAAGGCAAGCCCTGCTCTAGTTAATCAAGTAGTATTGGCTATAGCTAAATATGGGGTTGCGTAGAAACCCTAGAATTATCAAGCACATCCTCCACTAGCCAATTATGATCAAAAGAACAATCAAGGGTGAAATAGAGAATGCAAACCACCTTGCTATTTTACACCTCTATTAGAGTCAATGCAATCAATTTTTGACCAATTGAGTGAGGTTGGGAATATCAGATTTTCTAATGTACCTTTTATAGATCCCAAATATACTAAGCTAAAAGGATATAGGGAAGATCAATTTTACCCTTATCATAAGATACTAAGGTATAACATTGAAGTTTGTGTGGGTTTCAGGCACTAGGTACAAAACATGATTGAAGCAGGAGAACTTAAAGTTGACAACCCATTGGTTCCTGATAACAGAGATATGGATGGTAAGATGACAAATTCAATCATATCTAAATTGATACGCCTACCCAAGGGTTCATTGGGATGGTTGAAATTATCAATATAGCTACAAATACTAGATGATATGGTCATCCACAACCTCCTACAACTCCCATTAATATCCTAGATGCACCTAGGCAAAGGTAGTGGTAGAACAAACTTTCATATCCATAAAACCGACTTGTGGTAACTGTTCGAAGTAGACTATATTAAAACTTACAAATGAATCCAACTAAGTTGTTTATATATGAGCTCATACAACAATCCCCAAAGCACATAGAGAATTTTATGGAGATATTGAGATCAATTAAGCTCCAACCACAAGATCCAAATGAATTCACTTATTTTGTGGGACAAGTACAAGAATGCCAAGATCCTATAATCCAATTTTATGATCACAAGATTAATACAGTGCCTAATGCCTTACCAAACCCTCTGATACACATTGTAGCATCATTCAATGATTTACCTTTCAAGCAGGTCTTTATCGATATGGGTTATTCAATCAAAATCATCACAATAACAACAATAAAAAACCTTAAGATCCCCAAGTCAAATATCATTCTGGGAGCCTACACATTAAGAGATGTCAATGATGCTTTATGCAATACTGTGGGAATGATAGTCTTGCCCATCAAGGTGGGGCATAAGACCATCCTTATGATGTTTCATGTCTTCGAAAGTGCCATGCAATACAACATCCTCCTAGGGTGCCCTTGGATAAGAGTTATGAAGTGTGTTCCTTCAATTTTACACCAATGTGTCAAGTACGTACATGATTACAAATTCTATGTGATGTTGGTTGATGAAGAGCCATTCAAATATGTCCATCAGGTTTATTTTCTAGGAGAATTTGTGATTCCTTCTACCCACCTGTATGTAGGACCTTCATCTCCAACTATGCAACTATATGACAAGGACAAAGGGGTACGTAAAAGCCCATACACTTTAGCACCTCATCTTACACCCAAAATGAATAATGCTTCTAAGAGACCATCAATGTCTAAACCAAAATACAATAAGAAGCTAAAGGCACCTTTAATTGAGGAAGGAAAGCCCATGGAAGTGCTAACCATAGCCATTGAGAAAATTCCAAGTCCCATGAAAGAAGAATATCTTCAAGATCAAGCTGAGGAGATACTAGAACCTGCTTCACCAGTGTTGTCTTTAGGATCATCCACATAACATGTGATAATACACTTGTAAATTACAGGTATAGGAGATTATATTGTGTAGAACATAACATTCGTGCCCATCATAGAGTTTGTACAAGACATGGGACGGTGAAAAGACCTAAGACCACCAGTGGGAACAGTGGTTCCGCTTGGAATCCCTCCCAACCAAACCAACTTTGTCTATACTAGCCTGGACTAAGCCCATAAGTATAAATATATAGAAGAGGAAAATGATGAACTATTCATTGTTAATGTTCATTACCTATCTAATCCTGAGTTTTATCTAACCTATTTTGAACTTTGCCATTGGCATGGTTATGATCTTGGTATATATGAGCATGGGCATAGGCGGCCATTCAAGTCGCAATACCATCTTCCCTATGATAGGTTTGGGTTAGGTTATCACATCAGAGGTCAATATGACTCTCTAGCAGTAGCCTTGGATAGATTAATCTTGGGGTTAGGAGAAGACATTGATTTTATTCCTTATCACCCACCAAGTATGAGATATTTGAGCAATAGACAAGTGGTTGTGGTAAACATACCACCACTCGAGACTTATCATCCAAGCTTCATAATTGATGCCATACCAATGGATTGAAACTCATGGGATGAAGAGTGAGAAGAAAACAGATATGAGGCAAGCGATGATGAAGCACAAGCAAGATTAGCATATCATGGGCCTCACTATTTTCAAGGCCTTACCTGATCTAACCATAATGAGAGTGGGTACATATCGGACAAAAGTGGTTATGAGTGAGAAGATTCAATAGAGAGATCCTACCTAGGGGCAAGGCAATGGCCCCTTGACTTGGGACAACATACTAATGCAAATGGAATCTTCATAAGTGATGAAGAATATGAGGATGAGATGGATATGGCCTACTTGGGGCCACGAGATGATCCCCTTATCTTAGGTCAACATACCAATGCTAATGGATTTGGGATAAGTGATGATGACTTTGATGACAATACTAAGATGGCTTATCTTGGGCCTCTTCACTTGTGGTAGGCCAACATACTGGTAGGAAGAGAAGCGGTACTTCATGCCATAGACATTGGCATGCATTTTTTGGGGAGACCTGTTGACTTAAATGTTATTCACCATGTGGTCAATCCCCCTCCACCCATATTTAGGGAGCTCTTAGAACCCAATGATCCTATTATACATCCTGCTCATGGGCTAGATCCAGATATTCCTTTTCCTCTAGAGCCTCATCATGAGTATGGATGGGAAACCTCTAAGACAATGTTTCACCCGTGTGGTCCCAGAAATTTCATTCCATGCATCAATACAATCTCCATTGATTTTGCTACTCCACTTCATAACCTAGCATATTCTATTAAACCACTGTGTCTTGATACATAGGCTATTGATTGGGATCGCACCGATTAACCCATAGAGCTTGTAGACATTTTCCCTAGCAAAGAGGTGTTACAACCATTTCATTTTGCATCAGGCTGTGCATATAACGTATTCCATGCCAAATTAGATCCTAAGTCAGTAGGACTTGTAAATCCTATTGATGACATTCATTTGATACCCATGCCTCACTATTTGGAGGATGGGTCACATATGGCTATAGAAGCAACTTTAGAGATGGACATCAATGATGATCCTACTCAACTAAAGGAAGTCAAGTTTAGAGAAAGTTTGTCTCTAGAGGAACAAGCTATCATAATTCCTCTCTTTAAAGAGGGGTCAAATATGTTTTCTTGGAATTACAAAGACATGTCAAGGATCAATCCAAAGTTAGTTGTTCACAACCTTTCATTGGATCCCACGAAGAAGCCAATAAAAAAAAAGTTGAGGAAAAGACATCCGACCGTCACTTTGATGGTGAATAATGAGTTACAAAAACTATTGGATGTGATTTTTATAGTCCCAATTGACTATCCCGAATGTGTTTCAAACATGATTCCCATGGGAAATACTAATGAAAGAGTCTGTATTTGCACATATTTTAGAGACTTGAATAGGGCAACTCCAAAGGATTCATTTCCATTGCCAAACATAGATGCTCTTGTTGATGCCACTATAGGTCATGAGATGCTCTCCCTAATGGATGGGTTTTTTGGATATATCAAATCCAAATAAAAATTTAAGACCAACATAAGACCACTTTCATTACTCCATGAGGGACATTCTATTACAAAGTGATGCCATTTGGCCTAAATAATGTTGGTGCCACGTATCAATGGGCCATGACATACATATTTCATGACTACATGCACACAATCTTATAAGACTACATTGATGACTTGCTGGCCAAGTTTTTAGTGTGGAAAGAGCATGCTAAAATCCTTGAGAAAGTCATCAATCGCCTCATTGAGCACAATGTCGGATTGAACCTTAATAAGTGCATATTTGACATGAATTTTGGTAAGTTCTTAGGTTTCATCATTTCTAAGAGAGGCATTGAAATCAATCCTACAAAGGGAAATGCTATAATGGAAATGGCTGCCCCTACCAACATTAGGGATTTAAGAAGCCTACAAGGCAAGGTAGCATCCATAAAATGGTTTATTGCTCAATTATCAGATAAGTGTCACCCCATGAACTGATTGTTATGCAAGGATGTACCTTTTCATTGGGATGAAGAATGCCAACAAGAATTTGTAGAGATCAAAACTTACCCAAAAACACCATCAGTATTGGCTCAATCAAGTCTAGACGTACCATTTTTACTATACATATTGGCTACTTATTTTGCTTTAGGCACCATGTTGGCCCAAAAGAATGGACAAGACAAATAGCAAGCCATATATTATATCAGTATCACCTTGGTGAGTTATGAGCTAGGATATGCGTATGTAGAAAAGTTGTGTTTAGAAATGGTCTTTGCAACCAGAAATTTGTGACACTACATGTTAAGCCATACGACCTAAGTTATATCAAAACAAAATCCTTTGTATTATATGATGAACAAGACCTATCACAATACATGTACTGCAAAGTGGATCATGTTGTTGATAAAATTTGATCTAGAGTTCATAATATAGAAGTACATCAAGTGATAAGTCATAGCAGATCAATTAGTAGAGACACCTCTTCAGGATAGCAAGCCTATCACCATAGAATTGCCTAATGATGTGGTATTCGCATTATCACATTTGATCGAACCTGAAGAGCCTAAAAAAAAGAGACATGGCATTGTTCTTCGATGATTCAAAGTGCGAGCAAGGGGGTAGACTAGGGATAGCCTTTATCACACCGTAGGGTGCTCCACTGTCCTTATAATTCAAGCTAGAATTCCCTTACACAAACAATAACATAGAGTTGAGGCCCTGATATTGGGACTCCAAAAAACCATTGCAATGGGTATTAAAATATTGAATATCTTCGGTGAATCTTTACTCATAGTTAATCAAGTCAAAGGATTATTCCAATGCAGGTGCCCACTCTTGAAAGCTTACAAGGAGATTGTTGACACTTACCTAGCCCAAATAGAATGGTATGACATCAAGGTAATCCCTCGTACATCAAATAGATTTGTAGACACCATGGCATCTTTGGGATCCTTAATCCATTAGAATCCATTTTCTGATTTCACAACCATTCACGTTAAAGTGTTTGTGCACTCAACAATACAACGTGAAGCTATGGATAATCAAGAGTCAGTCAACATGATCTAGACCGAACCAAATCAAGATTGGTCCTTTAGAGCTAGATATTTCTTGAAAATGACACCTTAGGAACCTTTGATCTCTCAAGATCCCATAGATTGTGGTACAACCATTCACCATAGGGTTGTTTCTCAATATGTGTTCTCAAATTTGGTATCACAGGAGGACTATGCCGTTTTATCCATAGAAGTTGTGGCTTATAAATATTGGCTTTCCCAATTATGGGATTTCGTAAAATTTGGAATGGTACCACAAGGCCTATCGCATACCAAATGATGAGCATTTAAATAGAAGGTGATGAGGTATATCTTGCTAGGAGATATCCTTTATAGATGAAGCTATGATGGAATGCTCCTTCATTGTATTGAGCCCTAGGAAGCATCCTGGGCAATACGTAAGCTCACGATGGTACATGTGGTGATCACTTCAGTGGCATGTCCATCATTAAGCACTTATTAAGAATGGGTTACTATTGGCACACTATGGAAAAAGACTATTGCTGGTATATCAAGAAGTGTGTTAAGTACCAGCATCATGCAAACCTCACTCACTTGCCATCATAAGCCTTGCAACCCATCTAGGTAGCATGGCCCTTTTTGTAGTGGGGAATAGACTTAGTTGAGAATATCTCACCCCCATCCTCAGGCCGACACACGTTCATCATAACAACCACTGAGTATTTCACCAAACGGGTCAAAGAGATCCCCTTGACATCAACAACTGTACCAAGGATTATGGAGTTTATACTCCACAATATCATAATTCATTTTGGGGTCCCTTCGAAAACAATATCAGATAATGGACCATATTTCAAGAAAAAAATATGCATTCTTTGATGAACAAGTACCATATTCAACACAAATTTTCAACACCCTATTATCCACAAGAAAATGGGCAAGCAGAAGCCTCAAACAAAGTAATAGTCTCTATCTTGAGAAAAATAGTGAAAGATAATAATAAGGACTGGAATTTACAATTGCCTTTAGCATTATGGGAATACAAGACTAGTGTGCGAATGCCCACAAGGGCAACATAATTTTCACTTGTATATGGCATTGAACCCATCATATCCCTAGAGTTGGAAATTCCAACCCTGCACATAGTATTGAATGACTTCATAGATGATGACACCGCACAACAAGGCCATTTTTATCAATTAATGCTTCTTGATGAACACCGAGTCAATGCCTTGGAGCATATCCATGTTTATTAGGATCACCTCACGCGAGCTTACAATAGTAAAATCCACTTAAAAGAATTCAAATTTGGGGATCTTGTGCTCAAAGAAAACCAACAAAACTCAAATATACCACTTCACATACGAGAAAATTTTATGGTAAACTGGATAGGCCCCTACATAATTTTATAAAGGGTTGGGCATGAAGCATATCACCTCACATCATTGGATATATTTGAAGAGCTTGAGCTTCTCAATATCATTCATTTGAAGGTATTTTATTCATAAAATACAAAAACATTCAAATATACATAAAATACAAAAACATTCAAATATGCGTAAATACAAAAAACAAACAAATTCAAAAAACATAAATATTCAAAATTTAATAAAAATGCTCCAAGGGTATACAAGTCACTTGGTCAAATTCAATTCAAAATTCTCCAAGGGTATACAAGTCGCTTGGCCAAATTCAATTAAAAAATGTTCTAAGGGTATACAAGCCATTAGGTCAAATTCGATCAAAAATTCTCCAAGGGTGGCTTCATGCCATTTGGTCAAACTCTAAACGTCCCAAAGGCACAATAAGCCCTTTGGTAAAAATACAATTGAAAATACAAAAACAATGAAAAATCAAAAATACAAAAATAGTTGCATCTTACATCTGCATCCATATAGTCACATTACATCAAACATGCATGTCCATTACATTTGCATATGTTATGATCACACTCTTACAAATGATGCCATAGTTTGTATCACAACGACAAATACACAAATCCACCTTCATCCATTCCATGTGTGTAACTGTGTTTTTAAACACAACCATATAATGTTTCTATATGGAATAGGCTAAGATTTTTTGGTCATTCAACCATATCTAGTGGTCTTATCAATTCTTGTGGGAAGCCATCATTATTAGTAGAGAGTAAGGTCTAGTCGTGAATGCCTCAGATATTCAAGATCCTATCACTAATTAAAAACACTAAAATCCTAGTTGGTACAAGGGAAAGATGAAAGCTACAAAAGTGGTCTAGGTTACCTTAAGCAAAAATGGTCTTCCTTGCTTATCCCCTTGTGCGACTGATTCATAGGTGCTAAGAATTGACAAAAGGACAAGCATCGCCCTACCCAAAAATGAGTGATTATCATCACTACATAAATTCGTTTCTTTCATTAAAATAAGAAAAAATACCGAAACAAAGCACAAATTCAAAATCCTAGTTTCCAAATTCATAATTCAAAATCCCAAAATAAAGCAAAAATTTAAAGTCAAAACAAACAAGTGAGTTTCATCCTTACATAAATCCCTTGTTCAAGAGAAAAAAAAAAAAAATCAGTCAAAAATAAATAGTGATTTTCATCACTAAGCATGAGCAAGTATCCCAAATAAAATGAAGAAAATAAGGGAATGAAGCTTGAATCCCTAGAATTCTCAACATTGCACAAAATCAGAAGGTGATCCCCATTACAGGTTGGTGTACAACCATGCTTGGCAATGGTGGTACCCTTACGCATGATGATATGTCTATAAAAATAGCATTTTTTATTTGTGTAGACCAATTTTTGCATGTGGATGAGATAGGTTTAGGTAACCTAATTCTACCTAGTAGTAAAGTCCAACTAAGCTCAACACATGATAAGATGAACAATTGAGGATCCACGATCTTAGCAATGTGCTGAAAGAATCCCACCTAACATTGGAGGAAATTCTTGAGTTCTATATAAATATATTCATTTGCACACATAGGGATAATGAACCTCTAGGTCCATGATAAAATCCTTACTTTCCAAAAATCCTGTATGACCAGTGCACAACTGTTGATAGGGTAACTAGAGTGTTTGAGTCTCAAGAAAAACCTAAAAAATTCCTACATAGCAAAAAATCATACCATTCATCACATCATCAATTTTATTTATGAAGTATGCAAATTAAGGGATATTTACAAAGTAGGCTAAATCGTGGATAGATTTCAAAAATAATATCTATATGACCACTGACTATTTTGAACCTTTTAAATAATATAAGCTTTATCAAGAAATTACATACATTCTACATCACTACATTTCACATATGAATGCCCAAATGATTAGTTCTTATGATAATAATGATTATTTACATTCATGATTTTTACACTTTCTGTGGTATCACCCGTTTAGATTGATGAAATCATATCATATGCATTCTTCATGTTTTAAGTAATTAAAGCATACAGGTTCATTCACGTTAGATTAAGCAGTGCATAACACATTGTAGTTACCATATCATAACATAAGTTAGATGCATACAATTAAATCAAAGTTAAACATGCATCTGACAAAAACATTACATTCATAAATACATAATTTCATAAATCATTCATCCACATCATAATTTCATAAATCATCCATCCACATCTAATATCACATCATTGCATCCACCCATACATAAAAGCATAAATCAATCACCGAATCAACTCATGATACATCACATCATGTCACAATAATAAAATCATATAAGCATCTACATAAGCATCCATCTCAATATCCATATCATCATAAATATCACCTATCATCTGACACACATATATCAACTCATCATAATGCCATCATCACATCACATAAGTAAAACAAAAATATAAGCAATAAATGATACACATAATGAAGCATAATGCAAAGATCTCATAAATATGTGTCTCAAAAAGTGTCTCAAAATGTGTATCTCAAGTGCATGGATATACAAAATGACTGAAGGCTACATTCATATAGGTCGGCTGACCTTAAAAATAAAAGCCTAATGTATCATAAATCAAACACTGGTCCTATACCTCCTGTAGTGCCACCTCCTATGGATGGATCTCGAGTAGAGCGGTGTGAGCCTATTGGCATTTTTGTGAGAGTCTGGGTTCTCTGACTAAGCCAAATGGAATGCTACCTTGAGGTGGAGCACCTGCTATCCTGTGATACACCTGCACATATTCTCTCCCTAGGAGTGGCTCCTAGCCTCCTGATATACATCTGAAGAGAAGCAATGTGGCCTACATGAACAACAATATCTACCTCATACTCATCTAGCAAAGTCTACATCCACTTGATCTTTGCCCTCTAATATGTCCCTATAGAACCCTGATGTGTGGAAGGATCAACAATCTGCATCCTGGTAGCACCAACCTTGATAGTAGCCTACAAAGCCTATATCTAAGCCATGAGTTTCTCTATAGTAGCATCCTAATGTGCTATAGTAGCGTCTCACTGGGCTATGATAGCATCATGCTACTATACCTGGATCTTGACCGACTGGAACTCGACCTCTACATCATGCAACTACGCTCTTAGAGGAGAATATCTCTCCTCAGGATCTAACTCCTCCTCCTCCTCCTCAAGAGCCTCCTACTCCTTCATTGCCACCTACTTTGTCAGCTAGCCCCATACCTCAGTCCTATCTTGGACTCTACGCCCTAATAGATCTACACCACCATCTCTACCATCATCCTCATGGCCCATATTGCAATTACCATGCCACATCAGATCACCCTACCACTGTGCAAATGTATCTGTGACTCCCCCAATGACTCTTGGGTCAACTGCTAGGGCATCCTCCTCATCATACAACTCTGTGATATGTGAGGAGGGAGGTATCTCTCTACTCTAATGTGCCTATACAAGAATGAAACAAGTGGTACATCCTTCTATAATCCATACTAACAAAGACCTAGAGAGTAGAAGAAATAATCCCTAATGCTAATATTATGGCTAATTAGCCACTGCTCGCACCACGTACTAGCTATAAAATTGGGTGGATCATCCCAAGCTGGGCACTCGTGATATGGACACCACATGATGGCTCTAGACTACAGTCTAGTGAAAGTAGCAATATAGTGGGGGGGCACCCCCGCATTAGGGATACTCTTGTGCTCCTTGTGCTATCGGGACCATATGACAACATAGTACTGCATCTTAGCATCAATAACTAAAATTCTAGCAGGGATCCCTATAGTACGATCCATGCTGATATGCTTCCATCCCCATACCTGAAGGAGCAAGTTGCAAGTAATGCTTATGTAACCCCACCTGAAGATGTGATACAAATCATCATAGAACTATATTAGCAGAGACTTCCCCCATGTGTAGATGATGGGCTCTATGCTATCCATCAAGTCCTGAAACATCGCAAGGATATTCCATGGGAACCTCAAGTCAGAGAAATTCGAGATGAGAATGTTGTTGATGACCATCAGCAATACTACATACCTCTCCAAGAAGACACACCTCTAGACTTGGTGTCCTTGAAGGTAGTCGTAGCATGCCCCTCGAACACACAAATAAAAATTACATTACGATAATTAGTGGTTGAAGAGACGATAGCCACTCCGTCAAAGGGGATTCAAAAAATCTTGTACACATCTGAAGAACACAAGATTATACTGAAAGGGGGGGGTGAACAGTATAAGACCTCTTTTTACTTTTTCCTTTATACTTCAAAATAGTAAAGCAATATACCCAAATCAATATCAAAGCAATGCACAATATCATCCACAAAGTGACACCAAATTTAACGTGGTTCACCCAGAATGGTTGGGCTACATCCACAAAACTTTTCTCTAAAAGTTATCTCAAATTTCTTTCAGAATCCTTCTCAATTACAATGTTTATGAGCCTTGGCCCAAAGGAGATACCTTCCCCCAATAAAAATTTATGAGACTCTGCTCAAAGGAGATACCTTCCCCTCTGCTCTAGAAATGATCCCTCAGAAGATCAACTGCCTCTACCTCTTGCCGACACATGGAACTCCTTTCCACCGAAGACCTCCTATCCTTAATGCTTAGCCTAAGAGACCTCTGCCTTCTATGATCACGTCCACAACAACTCAGCAACCTGTACCAAACACAGTTAGTCGGTCTAGTACAAGCCTTCCTCTGTCTGTCAGATATTTCCAACACTTGAACAAATCAATCCTCTGCACACAAGCCTTCTCAAATACTTGCCAAATTTGTCCTCAGGTTCTTCTCAAAGAACCAGTGCACCTATGTCCTCATACAGCAGCACTCTGCATTCGTATTTAACCTTTCTGCTCTCTATGCCCTCTGCTCTTTCTGCGCACTCACAGCCGCACTTGGTCAAAATTCAACCTTTGCACTATCTACGCAATCACAGTGATACTTAGAACAATTCACCATGACTCTTCGCTCACTCTGCACACTTCGATCGAATTTCACACTCTGCTCTCGGCAATCGAACTTCTCATTCTGTGTTCTATCTACGAACGTCACCACCAACAACACCTCCAACTCTTAAAAATAGCCTGCCTTGTATAATAGCACTTTCAATATCAAAACCTTAATCTTAGTTGACTATAACCCTAATTTTTAGTTGGCTGCACAACCCTAAACTTCATTGGCTACAAACCCTAATCTTCGTCGGCTCACATTTAACTTTGTCGGCTTCAACTACCTCTGTAACTCTTCTATAGCTTTTGCCGCGAAACTACAACATGTCATGATATCATGACACCTTTGCAACCGTATACTTTATTTTGGCTTTTTTTCCGATATCGCGAAACTTTAGCCTTTGTCGACTTCAACTAAGCTCTTGTCGCGATATCGCGACACTTCTGTCTTTGTTAGCATCAACTTTACTTTTGTCATGATATCACGACACTTCTCCCTTCATCGACCTCCTTTCTGCTTTTGTTGAAAAATCGTGACACTTCTGCCTCTGCAGACTTTGTCTTCAATTCTATCGTGATATCACGACACTTCTGCTTTTGTTTGCTTTCTTTGCAACCCATCGTGAAATCGCAACGCTTTCAGCTTTCGTACGCTTTCCTTGTAACCCGTCGTGAAATCGTGACGCTATCAACTTTTTGTACATTTTCTTTGCAACTTGTCATGAAATCGTGACGCTTTCAGCTTCCATATGTTTTCTTTTCTATTTGAGTCACGAAATTGTGACATGTTGCGATATCATGACACTTTTCTAACTTGCTTTCTCTCTCCTACTTAAGTCGTGAAAATGCGACATGTCGCAATATCGCGACACTTTTCTAACTTGCTTTCTCTCTCCTGCTTAAGTCGCGAAAATGTGACATGTCACAATATCGCGACACTTTTCCTCCTTAGCTCTTTTCTATTCTTCGGGTCGTGAAAACCTGACATGTCGTGATATCGTGACACTTTTTCTGCTTAGCACTTTTCTTTTCTTTGGGTCGCAAAAACCCGACATGTCACGATATCGTGACACTTTTTCACTATGAGCTCTTTCTCTCGAACCTGTCAGCTTGGGGTTTGCAAAAGACTTTTGAAATTGTCATGCCGTAACCTTCATCAAAAAAAATTATTTTATGTCAAATCAAATTCCTTCAAAAGCTTCTTGACATCAATGACAACTTATATACTTGAGCAAAGGCAATGTACCCAAAGTACCCAAAATTGCCAACAACATCCTCTGGTGTGATAGTCATCTCACCGGTAGGAATATGGAAGGTGTTCATCCTGGGGTCCCATCGGTGAACCAGGGCAGTGAGTTAGACTTGGCACAACATAATATGTGGTAGCCTGGTAACATACTGTAGTTCCTGGGCCTTAAACCAGGCCTAGTCTATATCATATAGGAGCGATAGGAGGTCATTTAGGAGCTTCGGGTCCAGATCCTGAGTAGTGAGAATCTAGGAGTAGAAATCAAAGGTATAACTACAATGCATATAAGGCATAAATCAGAAATAAAACATGAAAAATAGTGCAAATAATGATAAATTATCTTAAGTTTGAGTGAAAGAGCAATAAATGCACCTAAGCATGCAACATAGTACAAAAAAGCAGCTCATAAATTCAAAAAAATTAATTGATCATCTCAAAAAAATAATAAATTTGTAAAATTTACCTAAGGATCCTGGTCGCTGAGGCTAGCAGCAGCCAAACCCCAATGGTTAAATTTTTGATCATTGGGATTCAAAATCGATCGAGACGACAACTCTGAGCGGCAGTGGCTGATGGGCGACATGGAAGATGCATACGCCCTAGGCTGAAAATACCAAAAATAATTGAAAATTTGTAAAATGGGGGTAAGCCCACAAAAAAAAAACCCAAGTTAAACCTATCTACAAGTTTAGTTCATTGTCAATGAGTTTAATGAGATTTATTTACTGGTTACTTAGTGAGGTTCAGTTTTACCCAAAAGGAAAATTAGGGTTAAGGTTTGAGAGAGTACCCGAGAAGCTCCTGCTCCTCTGCTCATCGATATCTCACCCTGTGTAGTCATAATACTTGATGCAATAGCACTCCAAGTCATAAATATCACTTTCTCATCAGAGCTCTAGAAAGAAAAATCCCCAACTAGAAGAATGAAAATTCAAAATCCTAGATTGCTTTTTATATTTCTCAAGTTGTGCCTCGGCCTTTGCTGATTTTAGTGGCCCAAACTTCTTGGCCACTCAGGGCGAGAGTGGCCACAGGCAGGTAGTTAGCGACCATTGGATCTAATAGCGACCGACTGCACAGGCAAAATAAGGAAGATTCCTTCCAAGAGGAATAATATAATGATTAAATAAACACATTTTGATGGTTCCTAATAATCATAATGATCAAAATAACAAAAAAAACACATAAAAATAAATCTCAAATAAGCTTCATATTTAGTTACTTACTCTATCAACTCAGTGGAGTGATTTGCACTCAATGCAACTTGATGATATGAGTAAGTTACCATATAGCTACTTGGAGCAAATGATTCATTTTAGAATTATGATGTATCACCTCAACCCCGAATAAGATCAATATGTTCATACTGCTCCACGGGTATGATGGAATCATCCTATTTCTCTTATGACAAAAAAATGTTGAACCAAGTGATGCAATATAAGCATAAATAGAATCACTCATCCTAACTTCCTAAGAAGTCTATTTGTATCTGGACCGCTCCCCGGGATAGAGATGAAATATCATCATCAACAATTGGAATCACACTTGGATGGGGGTTTTCCATTAAAATAACAAACTAGAAAGGAATCAAAACTAGTCAAATTGGTCAAGTGACTTGTCGCTTCATTCATTACCCTTTGCTCACCAATTCATAGGTCATGTGACTAAATATTGGGACCTTCCAAGTATCAAAAGTGGTTTTTACCACTCGTTTGGGGTATTCTTAGCCCATCCAATCCTGGTCGCTATGGACCAGAGTAGCTAGATCATGTCCACTATAGCTTAGGTTGGCCAAACCTTAGCCACTGCAAATGATAATGGCTAAAACTTAAATGCATTTTATCGCCAATCTAGCCTAATATTTAGCGGAAGTGGTAGTATGCATGCAATAAGGTCGAGCGGGGACAAATTTGCATTCCTCCTCACAACCAATCCACATAAAAGTCTCAAGTCTAGATTTAGACATCAGTTAACAACCCCTCAAGGGTAGACAAAAGCTCAATTTATCATGCTAACATCCAGTGCACATGAGGGATTCAATCCTAGGATTTGAACGTTGACCTAGGGCTTCAAAAAATTTATAAAGTGTAAACCTAAGAGCACCAAGGGATCATCATATATCATATATCAAAATTTTGAATAGGTTGGATCATTGAGGAGATATTTTGGAGACTCGGAGAGTTTTCCTTGGAGATAATTTTATAGAGAAGCCCTATCATATTGGAGAGCATATCTAAGCACCCTTGAGGACCAAAAAAGTGCTAGCCAATTGAGAGGTGACCATCCGTGCACATACAATAATAATTTAACATTAACAAAAAACTTAAGCCCATAGCCTCTAGGTCAATAGAGATAAATTTCAACTTAGTGGTCACTGTCCTGGACAATGGCCCGCAAACCTAGTCTAGGGTTAGGTATTAGTCTCTTTTATTCTACTTTTTTTGTGTTTTCATACCATTAGCATAAGATCTACTTAATTTATTTTCATAGAACTAGTTTCATTACATTTTTTTTCATTGCTAACAGTATCATTCGGGGAGGCAATCTTGGACCTATAAGCGTGTGTTGTTGTTATATTGATTGTAGGGCTACAGGTTCATCAGATAAATCTGCAACATACAAGAGCAAGAGGATCCCTCTAGGAATTATACCTAGATAATGAGGCATTTGTAAGTCCTCATACAGTTCCGTGTGCATCACTAGGAAGCCTGTAAAAGCACATCACCCCTTGCAAAGGGGATATTTTATACATCTGCTACTCTCTTTGTGTAATATCATGTATCAAATGAAGGTTATCCTATAGAGGGATTTATATGTAACCAAATATTGGAAATATCAATACAAATCATTCATTCATTTATTTATTTGCATTTAGGCTATGTCTCTCTTTTATGCTTTCTCATTTAATACATGTTAAACATTAAAATATTCAATAATAATTGCAAATATAGTGAGTGGATGGTGCATCATTCTTGCTGAATGCTTGGGTAGGACTATAACCAAAAAGAGGGAAAAAAAACCCTTGAGGGAGTTACCATTGCTCATGGAGCTATACCTATCTCTCATATTCAATTTTTAGATGACTCTACTCTTTTAGGTAAATCTAGAGTTAAGGAAGCTTCTAATATTAAGAAAATCATTAGTTGCTTTTCTAAGGATACTTGGCAGTTGATCAATGAAGGCAAATCTAAAGTTATTTTCTTTCACTGCTCTTCTAGATAGGAATCCATGGTCTTGGATAAATTAATATATAAGAAGACCTCCCTTCCAATCACTTATTTAGGTATTCCCATAAATATTCAAAGGTAGAAAAATAAATATTGGAATTGGTTGTTGGACAAAGTCAAGAAGAAAATTGGAAAGTGGACCAACATGTGGCCTTCTTCTGGGGGTAGAATCACCTTGGTAAAATCAGTCCTTCAAGCTATTCCTATTTATGTTTCTTTCATTTTGAATATCCCAAAGGCTATTCTTCGAGAATTGGATCAAATTAGTCATATTTTCCTTTGGAGTGGTACTAAGGAGAAAAGAAAATGGGCCTTGGTGAAATGGGATACTTTATATCTTCCTAATAATGAAGGGGGGTTAGGATTCCGGTCTTCTATTAATAACAACAAAGCTTTAGCTGCTAAATTATATTGGAGGATGTTGCATAACCCCAATTCTCTTTGGTCCAATAATATCCGTGCCAAATATGCTGAGAATAAAAGTCCTGAAGACCTTGTTCGCTATCAAATTCCTACCAAAGGTTCTCCCATTTTAACAGTTCCTAAGACTGGTGAGGATTTCATAAAGAAAAAATTATTTTGGATCATTCATAATGGTCAATAGGCAAATTTTTGGACAGATTCTTGGGATGGTCACAAGCCTTTGATAACTCAGTTTCTTGATTCGAGGCCTTGTATGGAGGAGCTTCATCGAGCTAACTAGATAAAGGTGGCTAATTACTATCGGTACCATATTGGTAATTCAAATGTTGGTAGATATTGTATCCCTATTAAGGACTAGCCTATTCAAATTATAGAAAGGCAAAGACAAGATATCCAAGACATCCTTCATATGAGATCCCTCTCTAGGTCCCATGAAAAAGATTGTTTTGGATGGAACAACACTACTAAGGGTGAGTCAGTTTCTCAAGGTTATTTGACCTTATGCAATAATAATCCCAAACACTATTATAACATATTTTATTGATTTTGGTATTATTATGGCATAAGGTCAAATAACCTTGAGAAACTGAGCAACTTAGGGTGCTTACTAGTGAGCAACTTATGAAGCATGGTTTTCATGGCCCTTTTAGATGTGAAATATGTGAAGAAAATGTAGAAAATCTCAACCATATTTTTATTGAGTGTACTTTAGCCTCTGAGCTATGGAGGAGAATGACCACTTTACCTGGCTTACAGTGGTCCAATTTTTTTACTTTTGAACAAATTTGGAGGGATTGGCCTAATCAAGAGGGTGTTGATCATTTTATTAGGCAGTTAGTTTGGATGGGTTCTACAATTCTTATTTGGAATATTTGGAATGAAATGAATAGCTGAATTTTTAATCAAGATAGGAAGGATATTCACTATATTTGTAAAAATACCATAGACAACTTAGTTGAATTAGTCCATCAACTCCTTAATCACCCCCAAAACTCCCACCAAGGATGGGATCAAGTGATGCAAAGATTGAAGATTAAATATTCTAAGGGCAACCAACTTAAAGGGAATGTGAGTATTAGTAATATGGATAGGACAAGAAATTGGCAATATCCTCCTAAGGATTTTGGAAAAGTCAATACTGATGGAGCCTCTAGAGGGAACCCTAGAAAAGCCAGTGTGGGAGGAATTGGTAGACTTTCAGATGGCTCCCTAGTTTTTACTTTTGCTGAGAATTTGTGTATCCTTTCAAATAACCTTGCTGAGGGGTATGGTATCCTTAGAGGCCTTCAGGAGGCTGCTAAGGTTGGATGGGAAAAGGTGTTAGTTGAGTCTAACTCTAAACTTATGATTAATATCTTGAAGACTCCTTCTAAGAATCATAAGGTGGATTGGAGAATAGAAAGAATTATTGAGAAGATTCATTTAATCCATATGGGATTTTTGAAAGTTGATTATAATCATGTGGTCAGAGATCAAAACAAGAGTGCTGATGCTTTAGCTAATTGGGCTTTGGACAAAGGTGATCTTACTTGTTATGGCCACCCTCCTATATGGTGGGCTTCTTAAATTAGGAAAAATCTTCTTTCTATCATTTCTTTGGATGGCTCTGGTTCTGAAGGTCCCTAGTTTCTTCTTGTTTTTTTCTTTTTTTGCTTGTATTTGGTTCATTCAATTTTTTTTTAGTTCCCTAGCTCATTATATTCTTTCTTTTGTTTCCTCTGTTGATTCTTTCCTTAATAGTCTTCTTGTCTAGATAGGTCATTGTTATGTTCAATTTTTTAAGGTGGGTGGGTTCTTTTGTTTTCTTTTGTTTTTGTGTTCTTTGTGTTGTTTTTTGTTGTTCTTGTGTTTTTGTTGTTTTGTGTTTTTGTTTTTATGTTTTTTGTTATTGTTCTTATGTTTTTTTCGTTCTTGTTCTTGGGTTTATCTTTGGTTGTGTTAATTCATGTTTTTATGTGTGAGTGTTTTCTATGTTTTTTGTTTTTGTTTATTGTCTATTGTTGGTTGTTTTTTATTTTATTTTTTCTTATTTTTAAGGTTTTGGTTGTGTTTATTTTTTATGTTTTTTTTGGGTTATGTCTTTGTAGTGTTTAGTTATTTTTTTCTTGTTTGTGTTTTGTTATGTGGTTCTTATATTTTTCTATGTGGTTCGTGTTGTGGTTTTTTTTTTATCTTATTGTGCGTGTTTGGTTGTGATTTTGTTTTTGACACACTCAAGGAGCATGTTTTTTATTTTATTTTATTATTTTTGTTGTTATTTACTTATTTAGTTACTTATTTTTAATTTGGTTTTGTGTGTTTGTTTGCTTCTTCAGTATGTCAAAGGTGGTAGGCCAGGTATGATTCCTGGGCATTTTTGGTGAAATGGATATCCCTGCCTCCTTGGGTCTTACCCGAAAGTGGCATCCCTTTTGGGATGTTTTCTACAATTAAAAAATAAAAAAATAGTGAGTTGATGGTGTGCCGCTTCCCCGGGGTCACTATAGATCATTTTATAAGGTGCAAACCTAAGAGCACCAAGGGATCATTACATATCACATATCCAAATTTTGAACAAGTTGGATCATTGAGGAGAGATTTTAGAGACTTGGAGAGCTTCCATTTGGAGATCATTTTATAGCGAATCCCTATTATATTGGAGAGAATATCTAAGCACCCTTGAGGAGCAACAAAGTGCTAGCCAACTAAGAGGTGACCATCCGTGCACATACAATAATTATTTAACCTTAATAGCAAACTTAAGCCCATAACATCTCGATCAATAGAGAAATATTTTATCTTAGCAGTAGATGTCCTAGACAGTGGCCCATAAACCTAGTCTAGGGTTAGGTCTTAGTCTCTTTTATTCTGCTTTCTTCGTATTTTCATACCATTAGCATAACATCTACTTCATTTGTTTTCATAGCACTTGTTTCATTGCATTTATTTTCATTGCTGACAAAAAACTATTGAATATTTAATGTTTAGAATGCATTAAATAAGAAAGCATAAAAGAGAGGCGTAGCCAAAATATGAAGAAATAAATGAATGAATGCTTTGTATTGATATTTCCAATATTCGATTACATATAAATCCCTCTATGGGATACCCTTCATTTGATACATGATGTTACACAAAGAGAGTAGCAGATGTATAAAATATCCCCTTTGCAAGGGGTGATACACTTCTCTAGGCTTCCTCGTGATGCACACATAACTGTATGAGGGCTTACAAATGCCTCCTTCTCCATGTCTGATTCCTAGAGGGATACTCTTGATCTCATATGTTGCAGATTTGTCTGATGAACCTGTAGCCCTGCAATCAATAAAATAACAAAACACACTTAGATATCCGAGATTTCCTTGTTGGATGAGGGTGTCAGTAATGAAAAAAAATGCAATGAAACTAGTTCTATGAAAAAAATAAAGTAGATATTATGTTAATGGTATGAAAACATGAATAAAGAAAAACAAAAGTGACTAATACCTAACCCTAGACTAGGTTTGTAGGCCACTATTCAGGAAAACGATGACTAAGATAAAATATGTCTCTCTTGACCCAAAGGCTATGGGCTTAAGTTTTCTCTTAAGGTTAAATGATTACTGTATGTGCACGGATGGTCACCTCTCAGTTTGCTAGCACTTCGGTGCTTCTCAAGGATGCTTAGATCTACTCTCCAATCTGATAGGGCTTCACTATAAAATGATCTCCAAGGGAAGCTCTCCAAGTCTCTGAAAGCTCTCCTCAATGATCCAACCTGCTCAACATTTTGATGTGATATGTTATGATCCATTGGTACTCTTAGGTTTACACCTTATAAAGTGTTTGAAGCCCTAAGTCAACATTCAAACCCTAGTATTGAATCCCTCATGTGCAGTAGATGTTAGCATGATAAATTGAGCTTTTTTATACCCTTGAGGGGTAGTTAACTGATGTATAAATATGGACTTAAGTCTTTTATGTGGACTGACTATGAGGAGGAACACAAAGTTATCCCCGCTTGACCTTATTGCAGGTAGACTATCACTTCCACTCGATATTAGTCTAGATTGGTGGTAAAATGCATTTAAGGTTTAGTCATTATCATTTGTGGTGGCTAAGGTTTTTCCACTTTGAGCTACAGCAACCAAGATCCAACCACTCTGGTCCATAGTTTCCAGGCTTGAATGGGCTAAGAATACCCCAAATGAGTGGTAAAAACCATTTTTGATACTTGGAAGGTCCCAAGGTTTAGTCACATGACCTATGAATGTGCCCATGTGAGTAGTCTTCCTAAAAATGACATGTTTTAGGTGTCTACACTATCTCTAAGTGAAATAAGCTAATTCTTTGTCAATATATTTATTAAAATGTTTACACATTTATTTTTTGAATTGCAATGTTTCAATTCAACTTCCATTTTCTAAACTATGTCTCTAATAAAATGATGCTTGAAATAAATGTGTTTTGATTTGTATGAAATGGTTCTCATATAAATGGTGGTTGCTCTTTGTTGTTTTTCACCAAGGGCTTCTTGGATCTACCTCAATCACATTGCTTATATTTTTACTAATGTAGCTATTATATACTTTTGTAGCACCCTAAAATTGGCATAGTTAAACCATTACTAAAAAGATCAAAAAATTTTGAATTTTAACCCTCGAAACTACCCATTAATCACACACCTCATTTTTCATGCCATTTTTAGAAGTTGTTTGACCGTTGGATGATATCATCACCGATATGATGATATCGTCCCAAATAAGATGAATTCATCTGAAAAAAATGTCCAGACGATTTCATCCCAAAAATGAATTTTCATAATTAGCCGTTGTTTCAAAAACCTCTCCAACTCGGGTAGAAGCGTGTCTGCACAGTTGGAGATTCCTACGTTGGAGATCTCCCAGATTGGGATGATCCCCAACCTCCTAACCTCCCCCTAATTCTATATAAAATTGGGATTTTCCCAGTTTATCCCCCTGTTTGATCATTTCCCTGCAACTCTATTTTCTAACTATATTAGAACATCCTCACCCCTATCATTTGTATTTGTATTTGTAGGATTTTACTGTGTTTCATCCAGAGGAAGCTCGGATCGTTGTAGGTGATCCAACATGATTTTAGACGATCCTATCGAGATCGGCAATGATCTCATATGATTTCAGACGATTTTTCCTGCAGTTCATATTGGGGGTAATCAGAGCCCTGAGTTTGCATTTTCTACCTTATTCTCTTATTTAATTATGTATTAGATTGATTTACTTCTGTTTTACATCCTGGAGTTCACCTCATTTAGCATATTTGCATGATAAAATTTAAAATAAGTTATTAAAGTAGTGCATCCCATTTTGATTTGTTATTTGGATTTATTATTTAAGCATCTATATTGTTATCATTTTGCATCATTCTTGCAATTACATTTTTGGTTTTTGGTGTCTGTTTCCATGATTGCAGGTTTTTGACGAATTCGTTTGACAAATTCGTCAAGTCGTCGATGATCTCATTTGACCTCAAATGATTACCTATGATTTGGGATGATTATGTACAATTACAGATGATCCTATCATATCCAGGATTATCTGGGCTCCTACAAGCTTAAGAATATTCATCAGACATCAGGAATCAGGTGTATTCCTTTCCATTTCACGTAATATTTGTATTTAAGATTCATTCATGTTCGTTGTCTACATATAAACCCAAAATTTCGCATAGAATAGCTTAGATTCATTTTGGCCAACCTAGGAATATGAATTATTGAATATAAAATGAACACATCAAATCCATTCTCAACCTAGGCATGGAAACTGCCACTCAAAGTTTCCTGGTGAACCCCACCATCCGTCAAAAATTCACCCTTATACCCCTCCCTCGAGAGGCATGACCTTCAAAGGGCCTCTTCGTTTGAGGTATTATCCCATCCTTCTCACATCCCCATTCTAGGGCACGGATCCTTTAACCCAAAGGTAAGGGTGCGAAAAATTTGGGTGATACATTTTTGGTGAACCCGACGTGAAACTAAAACACCTTTTGAAAACAATAAAAAAAAAACACATTATTAAGAACATCTAGAATCATTAGACAACTGTTAAAATTGCATATCATATTTAAATGGTAGATTATAATAGAAGACGAGTTGTCATCATAAATGTTGAAAATAAATTAACAACCATAGAGATTACTTCTGTACTTAGAGTACCTCAAAAAAATAGAGTCCAACCTTTATGGGACAAACTTGATAGAAGATTGGGTATTATTGAATCTAGATCTACATAACTTAGGCAAATTAAGAGGTTTTGTCCTAGATAGAATCCTGGATCCTAATCAGGTAACTTTGTACCATGAAATTTAGAGAGCTTGCCATAGGTGGTTAGCAGATAAAAGAGCACTTGTGTCTTCAAAATTGTACACCTTTGAGGGATACCTTGAGAATGCAGTTGTAGTACATTGTAGTACATAATTTTTTATCTCGTATAGAGGATCAAGAAGTTGTTATTACGGATAGAAAAATATGGAATAGAGTTCATAGAGCTGTATTGTATGGAGAGTATTGCCATGAACTTTATTTTTACAAGTTAGAGTCTGAAGTAGATCATATTATCATAAAACCACTTCCAATTTGAAGAGGAGCATTTCATGACTCCTGATGAATTTGATCCTATCAACGATATCCATAAACTATTTATAGAAAACTAAGTCATTATTTTTACTATTTGTTATTTCTTGCGACTAGCATGTTGTTTGTTATTTTTATATACTTGTGAAATAATAATACAATATAAAAAAAAAAAAAAAACAAAAAAAGACAAAAAATTTCCTTTTTAAGTATTATAGTAGGTATATAGTTAAAATATATACCTCTCAACCCTATTGCATATATATATAAGTATATATATTTGCTAAAACCTAAGTTTAGCACAATGCCTAGACTTAGGAATGGAAAACAAACCGAAGAAGAAGAAGATTAATTAGGAAGACCATTAATTGACCGAAATATCCCTCCTGAGGACCAAGTTCAGGAAGAAGAAATCCTAGACCAGCAAGAATAAGAGCTTGTTGTAGCAAATGAACAAGAAGAAATTAATAAAGAGGAAGGATCCTCATCCCCTAAAATATCTCTAGGAGGAGCTATCACTTTTGAAAACATGGAACAATTTTGGAAGTTCATTAACACAAATATCGGTGTTTTTAATAGAGAAGTCCATATGGACAAGGATCGAATTAGTGACACTCAAGCAATTAGAGAAGACGTATTTCACACATGCACTAATCCCTTGTCCTTTATTGAACAAGAGAGTGATCAAGATGTACCATCCAATTTGGATATAGTAGCTGTGATCCGGAACATGCAACAACAACAGGTTACCCAACCACCTAAAGTTCCTGTTAACAAGCCTAGAGTCATTCCTACACAAAAGAAACCATCATTTACTGCTCTATTTCACCAAGCTATTGAGCAACATACCTCAAATAAAAAAAAACCCAAAATAAAACCAAACACCAATTACCAACAATCTAGGGTACAACATAATACTATTACAAATCCCCTTCATAATACTCTTCCTACCAACACTTTGCATAATAGTAATATAGCATCTAATCCTTATGCCACACCATCATACACTCATAAATCCCATACCTATGTCCCACTGAACCAATATGGTGGACAAACTAGTAATATTGAAACCATGGTGAAATAGCTAGTTTCCCGCATGGACCAGATAGATCCCTACTAACCCTCGTACAATTATCGAGAGATGCGTAGTCAACATTTAGATCCTATAGTTGTAGCACAACCATATCCTAAAAATTTTCCTATGCCTATCCTTCCCATATATAAAGGAACGAAAGATCCCATAGAGCATCTCTGTATGTTTAGGATAGCATGTCATGATATATCACATGATGACTTGTTATTTCTAAAAATGTTCCTGAAAATATTGGGAGGAATGGCATTAGAATGGTATTATCAATTACCCACTAATTCTTTGAGGAATTTCAAAGAGACTTTCGAGTCTTTTGTTCATCAGTTTAGTGCCTATATCGAAATACATGTGACCATTAAAGATTTGTACAGCTTAAAATAAGACAAATATGAATGCTTTGATGATTTTCTACCTAGGTGGAGACAATTGATAGGAAAATTGCACTTTGTGTTGCCTTATAGGGAGATGTTGGAAATATTTATTAATAATTTGCAAGAGTAACTATCTTACAAATTATCAACTGTTGCCTTGACCACCTTCAACCAGGCTATAGAATTAGCCCGAAGAGTGGAAGATGCTCTCATTAGGAGAGGTCAGCTTAAAAAGAAAGACGATGAGAAAACATCCAAAAATCAATATAAGAATAAACAAGTTGTGGGTGATGGATTCATTGATAGCAAAAATATTTCTAATGTTAATGCCGCAAAGACAACAGAGAATTTTATACTGAAACCTCCTGATAGACCTCCTCAAGAATTTACTAGGTTAAATCAACCTTTATCAACTATTTTACCACAATTATTAGAACGAGGATTGATTTAATTACCAAATATCTGGGAACCTGATCCAATTATACCTGGATATAAAGCATATTTACATTGTGACTTCCATAAAGGACCTGGACACACTACCAACTCTTGTAAAAGATTAAAACATAAAATACAGGACTTGATTGATAACAATGAGATGGAGGTACAAGCCTTTCAACCTAAGCAAAATCCTCCTAATAACACTCAACAGAACATCACACAAAACCAAAATTAGAACGCCAATCAGTCATTGGATATATTTCAACATCCTTTACCAAAACATGGTAAGGAGGTGGCTAATCAAATTGAACATCATAATGTTCCTCCTTCTGCCCGACATGTAGGAACTATTAGTGGGAATTTACCTATTCATGATCTGGAAACCTTTGACACAACTTTATCCGTGGTTACAACTAGACCTCTATATAATATGCAGATACCTGATCTTAGTGATACAGAATATGAGATTGAGAGTGATATGGAAATCACATCAAATCAATCAAATAGTTCTGAAAATGAATCAGATCCTATTCACCCTATCACAAGTCATATGGTTCCAGAAGAACCATTTCAAAGAAGAGTCACTCTAGACCATCATCCCATTAATTACTTTCTAATGAGTTAGCTATAAATGCTAGACCAATGCTATCATCACAAGTCCTATGCTAATGAGAATGCTTGTTTAGTGCCTGCAACATCTAGACCTCCAAATCCTTTTGAAGCTTCATTAGGCCAGTCATTAAACTTACCTCTCACTGATGGCCTCAATCATCCTCAAGTCTGTCCTAGAACCATGATCACATGGACCCCACTCCCCCTAGGGTGGATTAAGTTAAATTTTTATGGGGCATCTAGGGGCAACCCAGGTGAAGCTTGGGCTGGTGGCTTACTTAGAAACCACAAGGGTGAGGTGCTTGTAGCTTTTGCTGAACATCTTGGAGCTCAAACTAACAATGTGGCTGAAGCGAGGGCAGTTTGGAGGAGCCTCAAGGTGGCAGAGAATTATCCAGGGAAACTATTGGTGGAAGGTGATTCTCTTATTATTATAAATCTTCTAAAGAAAACTAAGAGAGCTCCTTGGAGATTTGATGACTACATCCACGAAGCAAGGGCTCTAATTCATGATCGACCTGAGGCCATAATTTTGCATACCTTCCGGGAAGCAAACATGGCAGCTGATAGGTCGGCAAATGAAGGCATTGTAGCAGCAAATTTGATCACGTGGACTGAAAATCTTCCTCATGCAGTCTCAATGGTGATAGATAATGAAAAATTTTAGATTGGAAGGCTCAAAGTGGATTTTGTCTTTGTTAGTTCTATTTTGCGTCTTTATTTTCTGATGGCCATAATATTAGGCTTCCATAGTTTAGTTTGGCTGTATTATGTTGGAAGAGTAGGTCTTGGCCCTTTTTGTTGTCAGTTTAAACTTTTAGGGCTTGGCCTTTGTCCAGTTGGTCAGTGGACCCTATTTTGTAAAATGGTTTTGGGTCAACCAGTTAAAACCCAGTGTTAATTATAAATTTGCTCTTACTTACCAAAAAAAAAATAAACGCTAGACCAAGACCTATTCATCATTTGCAAAATAATATTGTGGGTACCATCGGAGCTGTTACTAGACAACAGGCTCAAAATTATCAACAAGATCAAATTTAGAATGGTGGATCAACTCCATTTGTTTTGAAGGATCCTAATAAAGATAATCATGCACCTAATGTTCAACCTAAACTTCCTTATAATATTAATGAACAATTATCAAATATTACAGCTAGGATTTCCCTTTTGGACCTTTTAAGATCTTCTCCCACACATAGAGATGAATTAATGCTCACATTAAGCCAGATGATGGTACCACAAGACATTCACCCTCAAGACATGGCCAATACTATAATAACTCGTGAAGTTGATTGCATTGACTTTCAGGATAGAGACATACCGCAACATAGTTTACACAAAGATAACCCCTTATATATTATCGCCTTAATTGGAGATGTAGCAATCAAATGAGTTTTGATTGATAATGGTTCATCTTTAAATGTTTGCACTTTTGACTTCTACCAAAGATTTGGGTTTAGAAGTGATGAAATGAAAAGAACTGATATGACTATAAAATATTTCAATGACAAAACACAAGAAACGTGTGGAGTTATTACCATTCCATTGTAGGTTGGTCCAAGAACCTTGGATACGACTGTGTTTATTGTACATTGCCCTGCATCATAAAATATACTCTTGGGTCACCCTTGGATCAATGTGATGTGAGTCATCCCTCAAATTTACATCAATGTGTTAAATTCAAATTTAAGAATCAGTTGGTTACCATTCATGGTGATCCAAGACCCTTTGATATGTGTGCTTTGGCAGAACCCATTGGAGTTCAATTTTACCACACGCTGTCATCCACACATCTCAATTCTCATTATCCATATAAACATGTGAAAATAACACCCATAATGTCATCTACTTCTTCTCCATCAAATGCACCTTCACATATAGCTCAACCATATTTTGAACAAACCACATTAGGACCTAAGAAAGATCCTAATCCCACAACCAATGTCTCTTGTTCTACTCCTATAACTTCCATACCTATAATATATCCTTATATTGACACCTCTACTCTGTATACATCTACCAAAGTCATTTTTTCCATATCAAAATACGTAGGAAATGTTCCTTCTACCTCTTATGCTCTTACTGACGAGCTCTTACCCGATCTATCTAAAATCCTTATATCAGAAGAAATGAACGCTTCTATGCAATATTCCCTTGTTTTAAATAATTTACCACCATATCCTCATACCTTGGGCCTCCCAAAACCTATGGGAAGTATTTACCAAGTCAGGAGTTGTGCCTTTATTTATAAGGGATATGACTGGGGTAGAATACCCAAAAACATTAGAACTCATTATGATGGATATGCTCAATGTTATTTTACTAATGAGTATACTAAAGCCAAACCTATAATGCTTAAATTGGGATATAAAGGGAAAGGTTTGGGACCTTTCCAAAATGGTATGAAAGAACCTTTTGAGGTAGAGCCATGGCCCGCCCGATGTGGTGTGGGTCTATTTTCTAGTAAGGGTCAGCCATTCAAGGATGATGACCATCTTATAAGTTACCAAGATTATTTAGATGAACGCAATGTTTTGTGTTTAACGAATAATCCATTCACATGTAATATGCTATCTATAGCCTATCCTAAGATGATCGCTGAATCTGATGATGAGTTGGAAGGAGATATCTTCCATGATGTCTCCGTTGAGGAATTATTACATAACATATTTTATTTTGATGGCTTTATACCTACTATAGCCCAACTTGAGGCCATGACTCCTCAATACGAATTATCCAAGCTAACCTTGGAAGAATTACAAGAATTGGGCGTCTCACCCGCCCCACCTAATTTTGAAAGAGATTTACACATGGAAGTAGAAAATGTCATAAAAATTAACATTGGAATCGAGGATAATCCTCACATAATCAACATCGGATCAGAATTGAGTCAAGAAAAATAGGATAAATACATTGTATTTCTTAAAGAATATGAAGATGTATTTGCTTGGACATATGAAGATATGCCAGGTTTAGACTCTTCTATAGTCATGCATCACCTCATAGTCCATCCGGATGCTAAACATATTAAACAAAAACTTAGAAAAATGCATCCTAAAGTGGCCTTACTGGTCAAAGGAGAGTTAGAAAAACTCCTGAATGTTATTTTTATACAAGCCATTGATTATGCTGAATGGATATTGAATGTAGTTCCAGTAACTAAGAAAGAAGATACTAAGGTTAGGTTTTGTACAAAATTTAGAGATATTAATGCTGCATTGCCCTAAAGATGATTTTCCCCTTCCCAACATGGATTAGATCATTGATTTTACTGTCGAGAGTGGAATGATATCCTTAATGGATGGATTTTTTGGTTATAATCAGATCAGGATAGCTCTTAAAGATCAAGCTAAAACAACCTTTATTACCCCTTGAGGGACATTTTGTTGGAAAGTGATGCCATTCGGTTTAAAGAATGTAGGTGTAACCTATCAACACGCTATGACTTATATCTTTCATGATATGATGCATGATATACTACATGATTATGTAGATGACATTATAGCTCGTTCTATTGAAGAAGATGATCATTTAGATGACTTGAGAAAAGTATTTAATCGGCTAAGGGAATATCTTATCCGATTGAATCCAGCCAAATGTATATTCGAAGTTAAGTTCGATAAATTATTGGGGGTTATAGTTTCTTTATGTGGCATCAAAATTGACCCTCTCAAGATTGTGGCTATCACTAATATGCCCGCACCCACAAATATATCTAAATTACGAAGTCTACAAGGTAAAATTCAAGCCATTCGTCGCTTCATCGATAAGATAGCAAATAAAATTGGACCCTTTCTTAAGCTTCTTAAGAAGGATGTCTTTTTCCATTGGGACAACGAATGTCAGGAAGCATTTGAACTCCTCAAACAATATCTTATTAACCCACCTATAATTTCACCACCTAGACTGGATCGCCCATTTATCTTGTATATTTCTGCTTCAGATTTTGCTTTAGGAGCTATGTTAGCTCAACTTGATGATGAGAAGAAAGAGCGTGCTAATTATTACATTGGGAGAACATTAATAAGTTATGAAACTCGCTACACATCATTAGAGAAGTTATTTCTAGCAGTCATATTTTCTACACATAAATTATGCCATTATATGCTCAGTAAAAAGACATACGTTATTGCTAAATCCGATCCCTTGCAGTATCTCATGAGTCGACCTTATTTATCTGGTTGCACAACAAAGTGGTTTCTTGTGCTAAGCAAGTTTGACTTCACGTTTATAGGATAGAAGTCTGTTAAGGGTCAAATCATAGCAGATAATTTAGCTGCTGCACCCTTAGCATCCACCCATCCCCTTGTCATTGAGTTTCCTGACGAATTCCTTAAATTAGAGGTAGATCATTCGGAGCAATGGTCCTTATACTTTTATGGAGCTCGATGCATGAGTGGGGCTGGTGCAGGTATTATTTTGATATCTCCACAGAAACACCTCATACCTCTATCCTTTAAATTAACGTTTTCCTGTACTAATAACATTGCTAAATATGAGGCTCTAATCCTTGGATTACGAGCTGCCATGGCACTAAAAATTAAAAATATATTAGTTTTTGGTGATTCTCAACTTGTCATAAATCAAATTAACAATGTTTATCATACCAAAGATGATAAATTGTGCCCATATAAAGCATATATATTATAATTAATATCTTTATTTGATCAAGTTACCTTGGAAGCTATTCCTTGAACTAGCAATCGTGCGACTGACGCTATGGCCATAACTGCATCTCTTTTACCCTTGGAGTTAGATGACAAATATGCTACCATCATTATTCGTCGACTCTAGGAACCCACTTTAATTAAATCATGCTTGGAACCTTTGGATGTGTTTCTAATAAATGAAACTACTCCTAAAATTTGGTACATTGACATCCTCAATTTTTTGCAAAATGAGACCTTCCCTAAAGATTTTAATAGAAACCAACATCGGTTATTATGTAGACAAGCAAGTCACTTTGTCATAATTGGAAATACCTTATATAGGAGATATTTTGAAGGTATCCTACTGAGATGTTTGAATCTAGAAGAGTCTAGATCAACTTTGAGTGAAGCCCATGATGGATCTTGTGGGGGACACTTTAGTGGTAATGCCATTTCTAAGAAACTCCTTAGGATAGGATATTTTGTCCTACCATGGATAATGATGCACATGATTATGTGCACCATTGCAACAAGTGCCAGAAACATGCTGACCTTGTCCATGTACCTGCATAGTAACTGCAGGCTATTTCATCTCCTTGGCCCTTTTCAAAATGGGGCTTAGGCATTATTGGAAAAATCAACCTCGTGTCATATGATGGACACAAATTCATTATAATCGCCATCGAGTATTTTACGAAGTGGGTTGAAGCTATGCCCTTAGCTTCTTGCACTGGAACCCAAGTTTCCAAATTTATTTTCAATCAAATTATTTGTAGGTTCGGAATTCCTGCAAACCTCATCTCTGATAATGGAACTTGTTTCAAAAATAAATATGTAAAGAAACTATGTCAAAAATATAAAATTCAACATTGTTAGTCCACTCCCTATTATCCACAGGGTAATGGCCAAGAAGAAGCATGTAATAAAACATTAATTAAAATCCTCAAAAGATTGAACAATAAATCTAGTCGATATTGGCACATTCAATTATATCCTACTTTGTGGGCTTATCGAACTAGCATTCGTACTCCCATGGGCACTTCACCTTTTGTTTTGGTTTATGGCGCTGAAGTTGTTTTTCCCTTTGAATTAGAAGTTCCTTCTTTGGCTCTGCTACTTCAAGATACTAAAGTAGGAGATGAATATCGTGTTGGCAAATTTAGTCAGTTGGAACTCCTAGATGATAAGTGCATCAATGCTTTGGAGCATCTTCAATCCTACCAGAACAAACTCAAACGAGCATATCTTAATAAAGTGCATCATCGATCCTTTGAGATCGACGACCTTGTCTTAAAAGAAAATAAAAAAAATACTAATGCAACTAAAGAACTTAAAGGTAAATTTGAACCTAACTGGCTTGGGCCATATATCATCATTGCTAAATTTGGATCGGAAGCATACAAATTAGCTACCTTAGATGGTAAATATCTTAAAGAACCTATGAACATTATGCATCTTAAGCGCTATTATGCATAATTCGGGTAATTTAATCACTGTATATATTGTACACCTTGTCTTATATTAGTAAATTCATATAAAAATTTCAAAAACAGTAATATTATGTATTCTCTCAATTCATAAATAAAAAAAAAATATAAAAAAATCAAAATCATCAAAATCTTCAAAAACATCTTTTATTTTTGCACTTGTCAATTCTTGAAGTATTGCAGTTATATTTTCAGTTGTTTTGGATAAATTAGCATTTATTTGGAATCCCTCTCTTTCACACTCACATGAATAAATATCTTGATCTTATTTGGTATGATTATTAATCTCTATTATATCAAATTCCACAGTTAAATTAAATAAAATTTTGAGCATAGAGAACCGATCTTGTTATTTACTTGAACCAAGTATATATTTTCACATTAAAATGATTTCATTACAAATTCCAAAATGATGCTACATAGTAGAAGTGGTCTCTTGAGCGAAAAGTTTCCCCTGCTATCCTATCATGCACATGGTATAGAATATTTGAGAATTGACAAACGAACAAGCTCAACCCTGCCCAGAATAAAAATCCCTTGCTTTACAGCCAATCTGAGCAAGTATCCCTAATATAGCAAGAAAAATAAGAAAAATAAAGTCAAGAATAAAATCATGAGAAAAAGAAGCATTATTTCAGTAGCATTTTGTACCATCTCAACAATATTTCAGCATTATCTCAGTATCAAGCAAAAATACAAAAAAAAAAGAGAAAAGAGAAAAGAGAAAAGAAAAAGAAAAAGAAAAAGCAAAAAGTAATAAATCCCTTCCCCTACCCTTTGAAAAGAAAAGAAGGGTGAATGAGCTTGAATCCCTGGAATTCTCAATTATTCAAAAACTATGAGGTAAGCCCCATAACAGGTGTTTTGTGCCCAACCCGCTTGGCCTTGGGTAACTCCTAGCATGGTGATATGTCTATTACATTAGTGACCTTCTTTTGTATAGACCTATGTCTACTCATGGATCAGCTAGCTCTTGATGACCCGACTTACATAGTAGTTTGGTACGATTATATGCATATAAATCATGGTCAACGAACACTCATTTGGTTAATTCAAATTACTTGTATCAAATTATCTTGCTCAAAATTGGTAAATGAACAATACAATTACACACACATTTGTGTTTGAGAGATTTTGTATCATTATGATAAATCAAGATCGACAATGAACTCACATATGCACATGGGGTTCCTTATAAATCTAAATTTTGTCTTTGAGATAATTTAAAATATTTATGCAAATCTTCTGGAATAATTTGATTTTATTACTTAAGAATATTGGTTCAGCATAAAAACAATTAAATACCTTTCTTTTCAAAATCCAAAAATTCTTTCAAAACATGTTCAAAAATCTAGCAATAGAGTCACATTTATATATTTTCGACTTTCGCAATGATGGTATAGTTCCTAAACCTAAATTGGAATTTTATGCCTAGTGCAAGTCCTCATATTATATTTTTTGTTTATCTCAAAATAAAAAATCAACTATGCAATAAAACTATTATATCAATTTCTTCCTTGGATTTCGTGATGATGGTATAAGTCTATACCTAAAATTCTATGCCTAGCACAAACCATCGTTCTAATTTTATTTCCCATTTATTTAATCCATAAAAGCATATGGCTTAAATCATTATGTTACACAATTGTACTTTAAAAAGAACGAAAACCTTTTCTATTTCATGTTATTATGTCAACATTCAGTTTTGCGACGATGGTATAATTCCTAGGCAATTGTTCAAATTTCTATCACACTTAGGAATTTTATGCCTAGCAAAAATCATATTTTTAAATATTTCATGCATAATATTTTCATGGACATCTGAAAACAAATCATCACCATCATCATTTTTTCATTATCACATCACAAAAGTCTTAAGAAAGTCTCTTAAGCACCCGTTTACTTTTAGCAATATTTCTCTACTGGGATTAGCTTAATGACATAGTGAGCGGCAACTCCATGAAATGGTGATGTAACAATGACAATGTCATTTGAAATTATTGTTAGAAGTCACTTTATTTTTTCATCAAATCACATCACAACAACTAATTTGTTTACATCAGATTATTTCATTTAAATTTTATTGCACGACATACAATTATAATATTTCCAATGACATAATTACATGAATAATAAATCAACCATTAAAATATTAAAGCATCATAAAACATATGCACAAGTCATATAACAAAAAGAATATATATATATATATATATATATATATATATATATATATATATATATATATATATATCAAGAAATATATGTACATCATATCAAAATGTATTGGTATGCCACAATCTATACCTTGGCATACTCAATCCTCTCAAATCTATACAATCTATAGTCAGTGTGTTGCTAGTCTCAAGAAGCCCTCAAAATCTCAGCCTCATCTCCTCTCTCGCCTTGAGGTGGAGGAGGTGGTCCCATCGCAGTCCGTCCTATGTCACGAGTCCTCGATGTCGATCATGAGGATGTCCTCGATGACCCCATCTTAATCAGCTATGTAATTCTGACTGGCAGCTATAACCTCTGGCCCTTTGGAACCAACTGAAAGTATGCTTCTTGATAGAACGTGGTCTCAATAATAGCCCACGCCAACTCTCGCATGCTCACCCCTCCACTCTGAGCCCTGAGTTGTGTAGCCTCATCCTATAGCATCTGCACCTGAGCTTGTAGGTAGGAATTCTCTACTCGAAGAGTTGCCATATCGTTGCTCTCCCCCACATTGATACCCTTGCCCTTATCGGGTGATGGTGGCCTCTCCCTATGCTGATAAGGGAGCCCCTCCTACCTCCTATCTAGCTACTATGGTCTCTCCAAAGCCTGTGGCACTCTTCGACATCTCTCTTGAAGAGGCCATCGCTGATCCCTCCCTCTGTGACTCCTCACTGCATCGATGGCAGCCTGGCACCGCCTCCCCATTTGTTGCACAACAACATGCATCAGACCCTGTGCCCTCGTCATCTGAGGAGGGTGGATGCCTGCACACTAGGCATCATATCTGTCTACCAACCCAATGTCATCCCCATCCACTAGTTGAATGGGGGTATCATCAACATCCTAACTCCAGAACCGCTGCATGTCTGGAGCCTGGCTTAGTGTAGTATTATCCTAGATAGTCTAGGAGTACTCGTAATCCTTGAGAGAAGAGATCCCCTGCTATAGACCGAACTACCTCAAAACTCAGTTTTAGTGGTGGAGATCTACCTCTCCCCATTCCATCCTCAACCAATAGACTCACCTGATGTGAGCCAGCTCTTGTCCATCTTATCCACACCTTGGATGCTCTATCCATGGCCTCTAGGTGATCTAATCTAAGATGAGATCGTCTAGCAACCTCTGAGACATCGGCATATCTATCCGTCATTGTGACCCTCTTTGAAGCCACCAATAGAAAACCTAGGGTCTCTCCCAATCAACCCCTATCAGTGGAAGCCATACCGGCCTCCGTACTGCAATGTGCTCCCAACACCAAACTTGTAGTAGCGATGTCGATACCAGACATCGACCTCCCTTGTATACAACCCCGTAGAGGATCCTATATAAGCGACATAGTACAAAACTATCCCAAGAAAACCTGTAATCATGGTATCTCATGTCGTAGACCACATCTGAGAGGAGCCACAATAACTTGCATCCGCTCTAATGGCATAGAAGTAGGCCACCCACCACCCTTGCCAAAACCCAGGTTAATCGAGACACCCCAGCCATCTGCCTCAATGCCTCAATGTTCACTCTGCCATTCTCTAGGGTGAAGCTCGGATTTGCACATAATCACATCATAGCATGGCCTTGATTGGCCGAAGGAGTCATAAATCGCCCATGTATGGGGATCCTCAAGATCCTCCATATGTCCTCTAGAGTGGGAGTCATCTCCCCTATCGATATCCGAAAGTAGGATGATCCCGGATACCATCTCTCTGCTAGGGCCATCAGTAGCCCCATGTCCATAGGAATTTGTGGCATCTCTGCCACATGCTATAATCCAACCTCCGCTAGCCTATCTCACTCGGCCTGATCGAGCGTGGCTACATCGTCTCTGAGCCCCCTATATTTCCATTCTTGACTCTTTAGTAATCCCCTCTGCAAAATAAACAATAAAAAAAAATCATTAGTACATAATCATTAAAAGCAATTAAAACCAATTTCATCTCATAAACAAAATGATATCGTCCATTATTGGACGATATCATCCTAAATTTAGTAAAATCATCCTTGGTAGGATGAAATCGTCTCCCTTTTGTTCAATTTAGGGATCGTCCTTTATTGGACGGAATCGCTTCTATTTCTCTGATTTTGTCCTTTAATGAAATTGGCAATATTGGGACGATTTTGACAAAATTGGGACGATTTCATCCCGACGTCGTCGACAGCCTAAAAACGGCCGTGATGACCAAAAACAATTAAAATTCAACTAAAAAATTAAACAAATCAAGTTAAAAACATAATGTATTAGGTTTAGATCCTTACTTGCAACCTGCGTCAGACCTCTATCAATTTGTATGTTGTTTCCACCATTTCGCCTGCAGAGCTTTGAAACAATGAAAGTGAAGAGTAAAAATGAATTAGGGTTTTACCCTATTTTTCTTATTTTTATTTTAAAACAACATTTTTTAATTTTGTTTTTCCGTGTATTTACCTCAAATGTTCGATTTGGGTAAAAACTCGGAGGGGGAACCATAGCAAGCAGTTGTACGATTCGACCTAGAATCATCATCTAAAAATTGAATAAATTTTTGCTTTCTCGTAAAGCATGAAGAACTCGTATTTAACATATTTTATTTAAAAAATTCACTAAATAGGGGGAAAAATGTAGCACCCTAAAAGTGGCACAGTTAAACCATCAGTAAAAAGATCAAAAAAATTAAATTTTAACCCCCGAAACCGCCCGTTAACCGCTCATCTCATTTTTTATGCCATTTTTAGTTGTTTGACCGTTGGACAATATCATCGCCGATCTGACGATATCGTCGTAAATTGGACGAATTCATCTGGAACAGAACGTCTAGTCGATTTCATCCCAAAATCAAATTTTCATAATTAGCTTTTGTTTCAACAACCTCTCCAACTCGGACAGAAGCGTGTCTGCACGGTTGGAGATTCCTACGTTGGAGATCTCCTAGATTAGGATGATCCCCAACCTCCCAACATCCTAAAATCCCCCTAATCCTATATAAACTTGGGATTTTCCTAGTTTATCCCCTTGGCTAATCATTTCCCTACAACTTTATTTTCTTATTGTATTAGAACATCCTCGCCCCTATCATTTGCATTTGTATTTGTAGGTTTTATTGTAGGATTTTACTATGTTTCAGTCGGAGGAAGCTCGAATCGTTGCAGGTGATCCAACATGATTTCATACAATCCTGTCAATATCGACGACGATCTCATACGATTGTAGATGATTTTGACTGTAGTTCATATTGGGGGCAACCAGAGCACTGAGTTTGCATTTTCTACATTTTTTATCTTATTTAATTATGCATTAGATCAATTTATTTCTGTTCTGCATCCTAGAGTTCACCTCATTTAGCATATTTGCATGATAAAATTTAAAATAAGTTATTAAAGTAGTGCATCCCATTTTGATTTATTATTTAAGCATCTATACTATTATTTCTATCGTTTTACATCATTCTTGTAATTGCATCTTTGATTTTTGGTGTCTGTTTCCATGATTGCAGGTTTTTGATGAATTCATCCAATGAATTCGTTAGGTCACCAATGATATCATCTGATATTAGATGATCACATATGATTTGGGATGATTTTGTACAATTACAGATGATTCTATCATATCCAGGATGATCTGGGCTCCTACAAGCTTCAGAATATTCATCAGACATCAGGAATTAGGTGTATTCCTTTCCATTTCATATAGTCTCTATATTTAAGATTCATTCATGTTCGTTGTCTACATATAAACCTAAAATTTCATATAGAATAGCTTAGATTCATTTTGGCCAACCTAGGAATATGAATTATTGAATATAAAATAAACACATCAAACCCATTCTCAACCTAGGCGCGGAAACTGCCACTAAAATTTTCTTGGTGAACCCCACCATCCGTCGAAAATTCACCCTTATACCCCTCCCCCGAGAGGCGCAACCTTCAAAGGGACTCTCCATCCAAGGTATTGTCCCATCCTTCTCGCATCCCCCTTCCAGGGCACGGATCCTTTAACCCGAAGGTAAGGGTGTGAAAAATTTGGGTGATACAACTTTACCACTACTATTGAGAGTGTAAATTTTACTTGTTTCCTTGAAATCAAAATTGCTTATGCATTTTTTAATGAAAAAATTCTTGATGTAGATTCCTATAATCAATTGAGCCTTTTCAATTTTAATTATTCTATCCAATAAACTCAACCTTATTGGTTATATTATAGTGACCTCCATAATTTAAACTTTTTTTTACATACCTCAAAATGATCATAGCTACTCTCATATGATCTCTTGATGGCTCCCTCATGAATCTTGAAATAAAAAATATTACACATACAATATATTATCTTGTTATTATCAAGTATATAAGAATTTTAATCAAATATTTACACTTTATCTCATCCTCTATTCCACTTCCATTATTCTTGTTAAAAAATATTATGCATACAATATCTTATCTTGTTATTATCAAGTACATAAGACGTTAATCAAACATTTACACTTTCTCTCATCCTCTCTTCCACTTCCATTATTCTTGTAAGTGGGATGTCAATATCTTTATAATTTTTCATTCCAAACATCTTCAACATAACATGTGCTTATTTATATTGACTAATAAAGATCCTATCATGTGTTTGATGGACTTCCATGCTAATAAAATAGTGCATCGAATAAAAATTGTTCATTTCAAATTTTTATATCGTGGCTTACGTAAAAAATCTCTTCATTCTTGTAAATTTCCTATAAATATTAGATCATCAACATACAAGTAAATAATTAAAATATTATAACCTTAGGATTGGAGTTATTATAAGGAAACTATTAAAATGTGAGAGAAAGATTTAGAATGGGGCCTACAAAAATATTCAAGGGGCTCATTTATCTTTTTGAAAGGTGGTGTGACAAGGTGAGGTTGATCATACAAAAACTTCAATTTTTTGTTAGAATAAAATTATATATATTAAATAACATATTAAATTAAAGTAAATATACATTATGACAACATAAGAATTAGCTTTAAACAAATACTAGAGCCAAATATTCTCTCTTTTAAAATACACTATTAATATTACTTTCATTTGAATTATCTAATATGATAAAATAATATTTACCTTAATAATTAAAATTTAATTTTTAACTACAAAATAAACCTATCATCATCGAGTATATAAATTATTATTTTTTATTCCCTTTCAAACTATAAAACTCCCTTTCTCCCAATGCTATCCAAATATTAAAAATATTTTTAAACTAAAAAGTAAATATATCATTTAAATAAAAGTGTTTAGAATACTTTTTTTCTTTCTTATCGCCAGATGGTGGAGTGGTAGGGGTTCATCATTACAAAAAAAGAAAAAAAAAGTGGATAGCAATCCTATAGTGTGCTTGAATATTGATCAACAACCCTTAAAGGGAACAAAGAACAAGGAAACAGGTTTTTCATTTATTGTTGAACCCATAAAAGAAGGGATAATAAGCAAGATGGATATAATCCCATATGAGGTGAAGGATTCATTGGAAGAATGTGTAAATATTCTTTCAAAATTGGGTTACCACTAATAAGAAGCATATGTCATCACATAGATCTTAGTCTCAAGTCGATCTTACATGACAAGGTAACACCAATGGAGAATGAGGAGGAAAGGGTAGTGACAAGAAAAAGAATAAGCATAGGAAAGAGGTTGATGGTTCAAATCACTAGTAGTAGTGATGATGAATATGGTAGTGGAATAATGCATACTATAGATAAGGAGAAAGAGAAAAATGAAAGAAATGATAAAGAGATAGTAGACGAAGATGAACCTCATGAGGTCATTGATGGTTCTAACAAAGGCCATATTGCTAGAGTTGATAATGAAAATGATTTAAAAGTGTGGTGAAGGACATTATGATCAGAGTGACGATGAAGAGTTTGGATGCTTGAAAGGCACACAAAAGGTATTGGTTCCAAATTATTGAGAAGAATGAAAAATAGCAACAAGAAATTGGGAATATACGAGCAAGGTGTGAAAATACCCATAATATAAAAAATAAGACTAAGGAATGAAGGCCTTGGGTAATCATGCCCAATAAGAAGTACTAGGAGTAAATTTGTAAAAGGACTGAGTAGTATGGATATGGAAGGTTCAAGAATAGGTTGTTGCAATAAGTGTGGAAGGTCTCTACATGTAGCAACTAGGTGTTTGAGCTTATATCCTTGTGATATTTTTATACATGATCACTCCACACAAAAGTGTTGGCACCAAAAGTAGCCAGTAAGTACATGTTGATTACGAGTGGATGGATGTGATGCAATGGAACAAGGTAAAATGAATATTGAGTGCATTCTATAAGAGGAGGTTTGGTCCTCAAAGTAAGGCCAAGACAAGACAATGAAGTTGAACTCGTGAAGACAAACAAACTAAAATAAAAATGGCTTAGAAGAATAAATCATGTTCATGAGTTGGAGCTCACGTTACATACATTCTTACTAAGTAAGTATGATGTGGAAGTATCCACATAAGAAGCTGGAAGACCATCTATTATACTGCATGGGAAGTTGGAAGACCAACCACCAAGTAGTTATGAAATAATTATCGAGTGAAACTATTTAGAAATTATTTTTGAAGCACTTAGAAAGGGGGTTCGAGAGCAGAGAATGGGAGGGAAAGAAAAGTAGAGGTAAAGATAGTGTAGAGTAGAAGATAAGAGAAATGGAAACAAAAGAAGATGAATAAGGAAAGGACTTCTAGGGAGCATGAACAAAATGTCAAGAGGAAAAAAAAAAAGAGACTTGTGTGTGATATTTGGGTGTCTGCATGATATGGCCTTCAATATCATAACCGAGTGGCTGGTCTATGTAGACCTCCTTCTCTAGAACTCCATTGAGGAAAGTGGACTTGACATCCATCTGGTAAACACTCCAACCCTGTTGGGATGCCAGTGCCAAGATCATCCTCACTGTGTCAAGTAGAGCTACAGGTGCATATACCTCATGGTAATCGATGCCTGAATTCTACTTGTAGCCCTTTGCCACCAATATGGCCTTATGTCGATCAACTTCACCTTGGACATTGAAATTTGTCTTATACATCCATTTGACCCTAATGGTCTTCATTCTTACTGGAGGATCTGCTAGTTGCCATGTATCGTTCTTATCAATGGCTTTAATCTCTTCATCCATTTCCTTCACCCACTTTTGATTCTGACTTGCATATTCAAACTCCACTGGATCAACCTCAGTAAAGAATGCAAAATTAGAATGTTCATCATCTTCATGATTGTTGCCTCGTAAATATCTTGCAAGATCCTTGTCTTTGTAGGTGTGACCAAATTCTAGATTCTGCTTGCAAGTGGAGCTGATCGAGATGGTGAGGATGTGCTACTACTGGAACCGCTACTGCTACTTGAGGCTACACACTACCCTTCTCCAGGTCAACAAACTCAACTACTGCTAGCTTTGACTGGCTAGTATTTGACTTCCAGTTCTAGGATTCATCTTCCAAGATCTTCATGTCCCGACTGATGATGAGCTTCTTCATCATAGGTTTGTACAGCCTATACACCTTCACCTACTCACTATACCCCTATGAAGATGCACTTATCTGTTCTATCATCCAGTTTCTACTACTTCTCTTCTGGAACATGTGCATATGCAATGCACTCGAATACACACAAATGAGCCACACATGGCTTTTCACCACTCTAGGCCTCTTGAGGGATTTTGTCCTTCATGATTTTGGTGGGACATCTATTCAGTAGGTAGACTACATAACTTATAGCCTCTACCCATAACTCATGCGACAATCCCTTCACCTTCATCATACTGCATGCCATTTCCATGATGGTCATGTTCTTCCTCTCAGCTACACTATTCTACTGTAGTGTATATCTCACAATGAGTTGTGTCTAAATTTCATGCTACTTACAGAAGTTGTGGAATTCATTGGAGATGTATTCACCTCCACTATCTATCCTAAGATTTTTAATATAATATCCACTCTATTTATCCATCGGAGCCTTAAAATCCTTAAATATGGAAAATGCTTCTGACTTCAGCTTGATGGGGTAAATCCAAGTCTTCTGCCTGAAGTCATCAACGAATGTCAAGAAGTATTTATTTATAACAAACGTGTTGGTCTACATCGGACCACAAATATTTGAGTGCACTAGCTCCAATGGATGTGATGCTCTCCAAGACTAACTAAAAAGGAATGAATCCTTGTGCTATTTTCTGACTAAGCAACCCTTGCAAATCTGATTTTCTTGCTCTATCAAGGGTAAACCCTTCACCATATGCTTCTTGTGTAGTAGGTTTAGGCCACTGAAACTTAGGTGACCAAACCTGAGATGCCATAGCTAGGTAGAATCGTTCACAACTATACTCAGGGACATTAGATATTTTTTTTGAATATACAACGAAAACATTTTATTTTTTGTCATCGACACGGTTGCAATCTACCCATGCGATTTGTCTCTAATGGTGTATACTCTATATTTGAACTAGAATGTATGACCCTTATACACGAGTTGTCCAACACTCAACAGGTTGTACTTCAGACCAAGAACATATTAGACATCACAGATCTGATTTCATTCATCGTGCCTGATGTAGATGAGGATATTTTCTTTCCCCATCATAAGAACCTTGCTGTTGTTCCCCATCTTGACCTCAGACTAGACTGTTTTATCCAATTGTGAGAACATATCCTTGTTCCTTATCATGTGGTTGTTGCACCCACTATCCAAATACCAAATATTCTTCTAGATCTGCTCCTTAATATTGCAAATTAGAAACACATTCCCACCTACTGCATTTTTGGCTTCATCCGTATAATGGGTCTACTTCTGATTCTTCTTGGTCATCCATTTTTGAAATTGTGAGATGTAATGGCCGAATTTATTACAATAGTAGCACTAGAACTTTGATATGTCATTTTTTTGACTACATCCAGCTTGCTGGTTCTTCACACTGCCTCTTCCTCCTTGCTGATGGAAGTTGTAGTTGATCTCTCCCTCACTAGGGTTTGACCGTCCTCCTGACTTGTTTTCTTTACCATGTCTACCTCTGCCTCTTCCTCCTTGAGAAATATAGGTGCCTTGGTGGGAGTATTGTATACCACTATCTCAGAATGAGACCTGAGCCTTGAATGCCTACTCTCAAGAGGTCTGAGATGAATGGTTCAACCTCTACTCATGTGTTTGCAATGAACCCATGAGCTCGTCTATTTATAGGGTTGTCAGATATCTTGACTCCTCTATCGCAATCATGATAGAGTTAAATTTGGCAGGTAGACTTCTAAGAATATTATCCATGATTATCTGGATTTGTACGATTTCTCCATTCAACCGCATCTGGTTTATGATGTCCGTTGTCTAGGTGAAAAAGTCACTCATGGAATTAGAATCAATCATCTGTAGGTTCTCAAACTCCCTCGTAAGCATCTATAGCTTCACCAAATTCATCTTATTGGTGCCCTAATATGAGTTGGCCAGAATCTCCCAGGTCTATTTTGCCTTGGTGGTTGATACGATCCATGGGAAGATGGTCTCCTCAATCGCTTGCATGATGTAGAAGAGGGACTTCTGGTCCTTTTTTGTGTTCTCATTCAATAGGTCCTTGTTTGATTAGGAGAGGGTGGTCAGTGCTGTTGCATATGCTAGTTCCAGGTAGCCGTTCTTGACTAACTCCCACAACTCCTAAGATTCAAACAGGATATTCATCTGGATGCTCTAGTAATTGTAGTTCTTGTCATTGAAGTGTGAGATCTATAACTGTAGTGAATGGTTGTTCTCAGAAGCCATTATGATGTCTCCATGTGAATGGCACTACAAACATGATACCAATTTGAATATTTGATTAATTTTTTTTTTAAACCCCGTTAGACTATGCAAGGTATACCCACGACATCGGGCTACACGGGATCAAATCCATGAATTTGGGTGGATTGGGATGGGTCAACTCCCAATTGTGCAAGTCAATAATAGCACAGTCGGGCAGGGGAAAAAATATAGATAAATTTTGAAGAGGGAGATCGTTGGACTGTGCTACCCTTTTGGACTGTCTCGTTAGACAGCGTACGATATGGCTTGCACAGTGGAGTCGGGTGGTTAGTCCCACACTTAGGCAAATTTTTGTCTATCGAACTTGCTGTCCAAAGGCACATGGGAATGTGGTGATGGCTTGGTTAGCAACAACCTCATTGTGGAAGAGTATAATGAGGTTGCTGCTTCTTTCAATTAAAAACTCAAAACTTTAATAGGTTCTATGAAACCCACTCTTGCGGGTCTTCAAATTATTTATGTAGATGTCTACGACAAGTTCACTGATTTGTATAAGAATCCCATCGAATATGATAATGTCTATATTAATTAGAAATAAATTTGATATATATGTACACGTCAATTCCTTCATGTTCTCAACATCTTATGGTTTTTTAACCTCAACATATGTATATTTTGAGGGTTTGAAGAGGTAAGCAAAGGTTGTTGTGGAACAGGATTGGTGGAGATGGGTCCAACATGTAACAGTCAATGCATGTTATGTCCTGACGCATCCAAGTATGTCTTCTCGAACATTGTCCGTCCATAAAGTGCAACTTACAACATTTTGGCCAAAGACATTTTCCAACAATTGAAAATGTTGATAAAATTCTAGAGAATCAGGGGAACAAAATTTGTATTAATACTTGTATTGTTTTTCCAGTTACTAGATTGGGATAATTATTATGTATTTGGTTGTGTATGTAGTACAAAAACTCTTTCATTCATTTTTATTAATGAAATTTTACTATTATTTAAAAAAAATGAAGAATAGAGGATTGTATTTGAATTTTTAATTGAGATCTTTATCAATATTTCCTGCTACCTCACTTAAGAATATTTTCACTTTTTTGGGATCTTTATCATTTTTTCATATGAACACAAATGTCCGAGAATTCAGCATATTTCTACTATATATGTATTTCATATTAGTATAATAATATTTTTAAAAAATCACTCTATCATGGTAGGCTTTCACAAAGTTTCCTTTGTTAAACACAAGTGCAACCACAAACATTATAATAAATAATTTAAATAAAAACATATTATTGTTATAAAATAAAGTAGATACTAGCAATGAAAAATATTAAAGTAAATCTTACTTATTATTTGATATAGGTAACCAAAATTTTGTTGTCAAACTTTAACTAAACTTACTACGTAATCTAATCATAGAAAAGAGAATGTAAGTTCACAATCCTGAATTAAAACCCCTCTATTGACTATGCTATCTACACATTGTTTCCTTCCTTAATGTATGTGTAAAATTGATTTCTTTAAAGTCTATAATAGGGTTTTGAATTTTTACAATTATCTATTGTATGTTCCATGGACCATTTACTTTCCTCAAAATTATATTTACTACTATGAGTGAATCATCTTCCATCCATACTTTGTTCCATTTCATTTGTTTACATATTTTTAAATATTCCAATGTCATCTAAGCTTCAACTTCATTATTTGTCTTAAATCCATTATTGAAAGCATAATGCGACAAAATATCTCCTCTATTTTTTTAAAATTATTTCTTCTCCTATTGGCCTTCATTTCCTTTAGATGATTCACCAAATAATGATTCACTATTATTTACAAGTGATGAAGAATTACATATAAATTGTAAAGGCCATAGAGTCATCCTTTGGAATGGTATACATTCCACTTTTTATAGAGGATTTTTCATTGAATTTGAATTACAATATTGATTGCATTAGGTGAGAGGATTATTTTGGAATGGTTGGAAGATCAACTCATATTCTGCTTTTCAAAAGAATTGCGACTGTCTAGAGGAAGTTAGGTTTTTCTACATAGATCTGGGTCCTTGATCACTCTTGTCAGGCTTACTTAGGCAATAAATTTTATTTTCTCCACCTCTTCGAGCACCTAAGAAATTAGTCTATACTTCTACTTGCTCCTTGTTAGCTCGTACTAGGATGGTTGTGATCATTAATGGACCAACTCCACATCTAGTGGTTTCATATTTATATTCTTTGTCTTGTTTTTGTTTATTATATACTCAACATCATAATTATATTTGATGACTTGAATTAATCCATCAAGGCTCTTTACTTCTAGATGAGGGATTGGGTGAGTTGATAGGGTTGGTTTAGACTCCTCTATAATTAAATAAATATTTTTTTATTACCTCTAAACTACTCTCCTTTTTTTTAAATATTGATCTATTTTTTTAGCCATATAGTTCAAAGTATTGTATCTCTTGATATATCCTAGATTGTTTGTACATCATTTCTTTTAAAATTTCTCTATAATTTCTTTAATCATTCATCAATTCTACCATTCATCACCATGTATTTATGAACCATATTAAGATTCCATTGCCATAGTTTCTAGATTATTGTGAAGTTTCCGAAGAGGTGGTCTATACTCTTCTCCTCCTTTTATAAAGAACATATTGTGAGGGGCCATGACAACCCCTTTTCATAAGGTTATCCTATGATAAAATTCTTTTGTGACCTACTAGACAAATAAACATTTTGACTTTAAAAATATTTTAATTTATTATTGAATTGACATATGAGTATAAAATTAATGTCTTTTAAAAAAAATAGAAATATAATCTATATGATATACAAATATTTAAATACAAACATTTATATTATTATAATTGTTTTTTTTTTTTAATTTACATGGTGGAATCGATAGCCGCCACGAATCTGGGTAGGCTGTCCAAATTTTATGGCTGCCATAGTATTCTGTGTTGTCTGCCCCAGAAGCCACCACATAGATCTTCATGTAGTTTGCCCCTATAACCACCATGCCACAATCATTTTAAACCTTTTACGCTGCTGAAAGTACCAGGAAAGGGACAAATATTATTATAATTGTTATTATGATATGTTATGATATATTATTTTTAAAATTATTTTCAAGCCAATGATAAGAAAAACCATATTTCAACTATTTTTTCACATTCTTATAAAATTTAGAAATGCAATAATTTCCTCATCTTTAATCTTTCCTCATTATATGTTTTTAGTGTGATGCATTAGCATTCACATATGAACACGATTATAGGTAAGTTAGTTGCCACCTCTTAACTACCTCCTATATGTATAAAGAAATATCTTTATTACATGATAAGAGAAAATGGCTCACACAAGGAAGAGAAGAGGAAGAGGAGGAAGGGAAGAAGAAGAGGAAAAAAGAGAGAGAAAGGACATCAAGCATGGAGAGGAGAGGAAAATAGGAAAGGAAGAAAATTTGAAATGAACACAAAAATGTTAAGTTGAGCACTAATAATATGAAAAGGGAGTTGGTTGAAGCATATGCACAAGCTAGTGAATGAATTCATTATGTAGTAAGTTATTTTGATATATGAGTAATAAAATTGTATTATTTTCTACTTATTTTATGCATGTCTAAAACATAATATTGTAGGTAGTGTTTTGTATGGTCCATTGTATGTAGGAAGTTAATGTAATATTAATGTTATTAGAGTATAAGTATTATGTAAAATAAGATCATGAATACCGAGGAAGAGCCATTTAATAGGTATTGTTTGGGTGACATATAGAGAAATTATTCAAGTAAAGAGCCAAGGACAAGAGCATCATGAAAGAAGACTTGACTATTTGCTTCCAATTTGTCAAAGAAAATTAATTTGGACCTTACTTAATAGAGCAATATGGGTATTGGTACTTTTATAAAAGATAAAAGTCCACTGAAATAAAAAAGACCCAACAAGGTACAAATATTAATATTCACTATAATAATTACTTAATCTTATTGCTGAAACTTTACAATACTTAGCAAAACTTTTAATCAATCAAAATATTTATTGTAAATGACCCTTATTTTTCCAAAGGGATTTTTTATTGTGATCACCTATTCTAATAAACAAAACATTTGATAGTCAAAATATTTTATCCTAAGTTACTTTTACAACAATTAAAAGTGTTTATTTTGAACTATTTTTAATAAAGTGACTTTTCCTGATAATTGAGACTTTTGCCATAATGCTTCTAAACAAATAGAAACATACATTGGAGGTTTCTCTTCTTCATATAGAAGGATTTTTTATCCTTTGCATGGTTGTAGCTTGCACTTCCTAGAGTGGCTCACTCTTCTTCCCACTAACACTTCTACGTCTCTTCCATGATATTGCTTCAACAAGTATCTATTCTTCTACTCCAACAAATTGCTCCACTTCAATTTCAAATCAAATCATGCACAACACTCATATATATAACTGAGAAAGAAGGACAAAATTAACCTTATGTATTAATTAATGGATAGTTGGAACTCTAATCACCAAATAAATACAACTACCCTGAGTAAGTTCAATCGCTCTTTGAAATGGATTTCATAATTTCCAAAACATAAGATATGCTAATTATAGGTGAAATTTGGATAGTTCTATGGTTGAGTTATTATCACAAAATATTTTTGATGCCCCTTCTTATTAATGATTCAACTTGTCCAATATTATTCTCATCCAATCTACTTGACATGCTATAAATGCAATGACTATGGGTATTTTTTGCACACACACATGCCTAATTGCTAGTAACTATATATTAGGTTTACTTTTGTAGGTAAAACTAGAGATAACCAAAACAATTGTTAGCAAGTAGCTGATATATTATAATATTAAAGTGTTAAGAGAAAGCCTAAGGTTATTTATAAAATAATTATAATATTTATATTATAATAATTTTATAACCCTAAGTAGGGTTTGGCGCCAAGGTTAAGGTTTAAATATTTTAATTTCCATCGACGTCCGAGCAAGGAGGAAAAATGGTATTTATACCATAAATTTTGGAGCCAAAAGGTAAGTCTCTGAATGCACATGCGAATGTTTAATTAAATTGGTTGATGCAATTTTTGTGAGCAAAAGAGGACAAAGGTTTTTATTTTTAAAAGGCATAGAAGAGCACGTGGAAGGATAAGGAGGCAAGGGTGCATGCCCCTATCACCAACCACGTGGTTGGCCTAGTGGCAAGGCTTGGCAACGTAAGGCTTTGGTAAACGATAGGTCTCGCGTTCGATTCCCGATGATAGTAGAGGGAAGTGTTTTGTTTTAAATGATTTTGGCGCTAGAAAAAGGAATAAAGAACAATGGGTGCATTGTTTGTTTCAAGTGAGCGCTTAGCTCACGCGATGGTTAGGCCATGGCTAAGGCACAAGCAACAAGTACAATGGGGGTTTGATTCACGCGAGGCAATGAGCAAGGTATTTATTTTTGCTTTAATAAATTTATCACCTAAGGTTCTAAGTTGCATGGTATGCGCTAACGTGGGAGGTATAAGGTGTTAAAAATAATTTTTATTTTTTGGCATAAAAAGGGTTTTGAATTAATTTGGATTTTGACATAGTGAAATTGTTAAGTGCCTTGGAATATTATTTTGAATGGTGGTTATATTTCTTTTGGAAATGCATTTATGATAAGTGGGAGATATAAGGGAATAATTTTCATTATTCCATGCATTTAATTTTTGAAGGAAGTTATAGTGAATAAATTTGAAAGTGAATTTTTGGAGTAATAAGAATCATTGCTGATTTTGTTTTGAATGTGTTAAGAGGGAGTTAAAAGGTGTATGAGGTATTTTGATTATTTGTATGTCTTGCTAAAATATTTTGAAGGGTTTGATTATTAATTGAGAAACCAAGAGAGTGGTTTGGAATTTAATTGGGCACATTTTGGAAGGAATACTTTGTGGATGTTTTGAAATAGATTGTTGCTATCTAACCTTTTGAGTGGCACAAGGAGAATTGATTGTGAAACAGATTTTGAAGACATATCTCCATCAAAGAAAAAAGGTATGGGCACATCATCCTTTGATTGAAGTGTTGTTGGATTGAATGTTGTGAAATATAAGGTGGAGTGAAAAGGATTGTTTGATAAGCATTGTTGGAAATATTTGAGTGAGTTTTTATATGCTTGATTGGTGAATGTTTAGAGAACATTTGAGATAGAGATTGAAGATTATTTGAGTTAGGGTTTGAGACCCACATTGTGCTCTTTGTTTGAAGAAGTATGAAAACACTTGTTTAGGGTTAGTGAGCAAGTTGTGTTTCATTGATTGAATGATTGAGTGAAACTTCTTGAGCATTGGTTTTGAGTGATATTGAAAGTGAATGTGCAAACATTAGAAATCAGATTTGTGAAAGCGACAGACTTAATGATTGAGTAGAACATATTGAGTTTTTGATAGAGTACATCATTCTCTATATGTTCCAGAGGTTAAACGAATTCTGAATAGAATATGTCTAAAGTGCTTCAAGTTAAAGGAATTACTTTGAAGATTAGACAAAGCATTTGATAGCATTGTGTGCAAGATTTGAGATTGATTGAGCATATCTTGTGAGTTGTTTTGAGCATGTGTTTGAGAAGATTTGAGCAAGTCTTTGTGAAGGCTTGAGAGTAGATTTGAGCAAGTTCTTGAGAGGACTTGAAGGTAGATTTGAGCAAGTCTTTGTGAAGGCTTGAGAGTAATTGAGCAAGTTCTTGAGAGGACTTGAGGGCATATTTGAGTAGAGTTGATTTTGATTTGTTCAAGATTTGTGTTAAGGCTTGGGGTAGATTTTAGTAGAGTTGATTGTTGATTTGTTCAAGCTTTGTGTTAAGGCTTGGGGTATATCTGAGCAGAGTTGATTGTTGATTTGTTCAAGATTTGTGTTAAGGCTTGGGGTAGATCTAAGTAGAGTTGATTTGTGATTTGTTCAAGCTTTGTGTTAAGGCTTGAGGATAGATTTGAGGATAGATTTGGTACAAATTTAAGAGTAGATTTATGCTAGATTGAGATAGATTTAGAGAATATTTGTACTACACTTGGGATAGAGTTTGGTGTAGATCTAAGATAGAGTTGAGAGTAAGATTTGGAGGTGATAGAGTAGAGGATAATAGTCTCCAGTGGATAGAGATCCATTAGCTAGGGTAGTGAGGATAAAGGTCTTCTGTGGAGAGAGATCCACAAGCTAGAGTAGTGGGGGTAGAAGTCTTCTAGAAGATCATCATCTAGAGTAGAGGGGAAAGAGTTCTCCTATGGATAGAGATCCATAAACTAGAGCAAGGGGAAAGAGTTCTCCTATGGAGTGTGATCCATGAACCATCTGGGAAGATAGAGTTCTTCTATGGAGAGAGATCCATGAACCAGTTGAGGAGAAAGAGTTCTCTTGGATCAAGTTCCATGAACTAGAGAAAAGGGGAAAGAGTTCTCCTATGGAGAGTGATCCACAAATCAGAGCATTAGGGGATTGGTGTCTCCTTTGGATAGAGGTCCATAAATATTGTAATAGGGAAGTGATTCCCAAGAGATTTATTGAGAAAATTTTAGTGGAAATATTTTCTCCGTGGAGTAGCCCACATTGGGTGAACCACGTTAAATTGGTGTCTCTATTGTGTGTGATGATTTATGCATTGATTTGATTACTGCTGTTGATATTGCCATTGATAATATTGGATAATATTGTTTGGGAAAGAAAAGTAAAATTTGGTCTTATACTGTTCACCCCCCTCTCAGTATAAGCCTGTGTTCTTCAATTGGTATTAGAGTGGGTTCCTTCGAAAGAGTTTAACAGCTTGAAGGAAGAGTGTATAGGAACACAGATGGCATCTCAGAGTGGAGCTTCAACAAATAAGGCACCATTGTTTGATGGGAACAATTATGCATTCTAGAGTGTAAGAATGAAGACTTACCTGATGGCACAAGGAATTGAGACATGACAAGCAGTTGAGGATGGGTACACACCACCAACTAGTCCTCCTACAGATAAATATGGTAAGCTCTTACACTTGTATAATGCAAAGGTAATGAATGCAATCTTGGGTGGATTACGTGAAGCAGAATTTGTAAAAGTTATGCATTGCACATCAACAAAAGAGATATGGGATAAGTTGAAGAATGCATATGAGGGAGATAAAAAGGTTAATATGGTAAAGTTGCAAAATCACAAGAAAACATTTGAAGACTTGAAGATGAAGGATGAGGAAGACATTGCTACATACTTACTTCATGTGGATGAGGTTGTTAACTCCATGCGAGGACTTGGGTTTAAAGTTGAAGAATCTGATGTTTTTCAAAATGTTCTAAGGTCACTTCCTATGAGGTTTGATGGAAATATTTCAGCCATAGAAGAAACAAGAGATCTTGAAAAACTAACTTTGGATGAGTTACAGGGAACACTCACAACATATGAGATGAGAATAGTAAAGGACCCTATCCCAAAGAAAGAGGTAGCCTTCAAAGCAGCAAAGAAAGCAAAGGATAAGAAATCTATTTCAAGTGATGAGTCAACCAGTGATGAGGAAGCTAACTACGATAGAAGGAACAAGAAGGATTCAGGAAAGCACAAAGGTATGAAAATAGTAAAGTGTTTCAATTGTGGTAAATATGGTCATTATGCATCTAACTATACAGAAGCAAAAAGCAGCAGTGGTGAAGAGAAACATGATCATAAGAAAAGGGAAGCAGGGAAATCCAGGTATGAAAAGAAAAGTAGGGATGGACAAAGCAAGCATGGAAAGAAGTTTTTCCAAAGGTATAAGAAGAGTTTCTATGCAGATAAGATAGGCAAGATTTCAAGTGAAAGTGATGGAAGATCCTCAAATAATGAAGAAGAAGAAATTCTCTTCTTGGCAATAGAGGAAGAAGGAAGTGCTCCTATTGAAGATAAATCTGAAAAATATGAGGATGCTCTTGAAGACAAAGAAGTAGAGGAAGAATCATAAAATGAAGAGGAAGGAGTAGTTGATCTAGAAGTTGAGCTTATTTTTTCTCTTAAGGAATTAAGAAAGGTTAGAAAGTAGAATTCAAAACTCAAGATTCAATTTCAAGAATGTGATGAAGAGAAGGGAAAGCTTATACAAGATCTGACAAACTCAATAGCTAAGACAAGGAGATTTAAAGAAAAGTTAGAGGTAAAAGTCTTAGAATGTGAAATATTAGAGCATGAGGTAGTTTCACTAAGGAAGGAAGTGAAAGAGTCTAAAGATAAGCTACACAGGTTTGGGAAAAGTTCAAAGACTTTGGATAAGATTATCAATGCACAAAGATCTTCATCAAACAAGATAGGACTTGGTTTTGAAGAGGGACAAAGAGAACAAGGAGAGGAGTCAAGCTCAAGCTCCAAAGAAGAAGAAGCTTTAGAAGAAGAGAGTGAAGGAGAAAGTGAGACTTATGAGGATAAGTTGAAAAATAGAAGGTTCACCAAGGAAGGAAACAATGCACAAATAAAGAACATGAAACATCATAGGGAAGAAAGGACTAAGAGACCAGTGGGTCCAAGGCAAGATTTCTTCAAAGGACGTTGCTTCTCATGTAACAGGTTTGGTCACAAGGCTATGCAGTGCAGGACACATGAAAAGAAGGAATATGGTTTCACTAAGAGAAATTTCAGAGATGGGCATCTCTTTCAAGGGTATTGCTACTCTTGTAATCATTTTGGTCATAAAGCAATTCATTGCAGGGTTCATGATAGGAATGGGTATGGCTTCACCAGGAGGAACTCCAAGATATTTGCACCTTCTAGGAACCACAACATTAAGTGTTATAAGTGCAATAATGTTGGGCATATGGCCAAGTGGTGTAGAACAAAATTTCCAAGGACAAGCAAGAACAGGAATATTCAAAAGAATCAGAAGGATCAGTTGAGGAAGAAGGTGGACAAAGAAAAAGAGCATTGTATGTTGGGAGTAGATCTACTCCCACCCCAAAATTAATCACCTCAAGGAGAGGAGGTGGGAGGGGGTTGAGCTAAGAGTCTTATCTTTAGCCCCAAAGGAGTCCCTTTGCCATTGATGTCAAAGGGGGAGAGATTTGAGTTAGGGGGAGAGCATTCAGTAAGGGGAGCAGAATTGGAAAAAGGAAAAAGGAATGGTTAAGGAAAAAGGGTTGCCATCAATGAAAAAGGGGGAGATTGTTGGAAATTTTGAGTAGTTATGTTGTCATTGATGTCAAAAGTCAGTTCATCTCAGTGCAAGGAATTGATAAAAGGAGGGTTAAAATATTTATATTTTAAGCCCAAGAGATTTGGTTTAAAGCTTCACATGATTGGTCAAAAGTTTGTCTAAATACCCTAAAGGAAGGAAATACCTAGGCCCAAAGGAAATAATATTATAATATTTATTATTATAATATTAAAGTTGTTAAGATAAGGTCTAAGGTTAAGGAAGGAAATACCTAGGCCCAAAGGAAATAATATTATAATATTTATTATTATAATATTAAAGTGTTAAGATAAAGCCTAAGGTTATTTATAAAATAATTATAATATTTATATTATAATAATTTTATAACCCTAAGTAGGGTTTGGCGCCAAGGTTAAGGTTTAAATATTTTAATTTATGCTGATGTCCAAGCAAGGAGGAAACATGGTATTTATACCATAAAGTTTTGGAGCCAAAAGGTAAGTCTCCGAATGCACATGCGAATGTTTAATTAAATTGGTTGATGCAATTTTCGTGAGCAAAAGAGGACAAAGGTTTTTATTTTTAAAAGGTATAGAAGAGCATGTGGAAGGATAAGGAGGCAAGGGTGCATGCCCCTATCACCAACCACATGGTTGGCCTAGTGGCAAGGCTTGGAAGCGTAAGGCTTTGGTGGATGATAGGTCTCGCGTTCGATTCCTGATGGTAGTAGAGGGAAGTTTTTTGTTTTAAATGATTTTGATGCCAACGAAAGGAATAAAGAAAGGTGGGTCTATTGTTTGTTTCAAGTGAGCGCTTAGCTCACGTGATGGTTAGGCCGTGGCTAAGGTGCATGTGGTAGGCGCAATGGGGGTTCGATTCCCATGGAGGCAATGCGCAAGGTATTTATTTTTGCTTTAATAAATTTTTGCCTAAGGTTCTAAGTTGCATGGTATGCACTAACGTGGGAGGTATAAGGTGTTAAAATTAATTTTTATTTTTTGGCATAAAAAGGGTTTTGAATTAATTTGGATTTTGATATAGTGAAATTGTTAAGTGCCTTGGAATATTATTTTGAATGGTGGTTATATTTCTTTTGGAAATGCATTTATGATAAGTGGGAGATATAAGGGAATAATTTTTATTATTCCATGCATTTAATTTTTGAAGGAAGTTATAGTGAATTAATTTGAAAGTGAATTTTTGGAGTAATAAGAATCCTTGTTGATTTTGTTTTGAATGTGTTAAGAGGGAGTTAAAAGGTGTATGAGGTATTTTGATTATTTGTATGTCTTGCTAAAATATTTTGAAGGGTTTGATTATTTGAGAAACCAAGAGAGTGGTTTGGAATTTAATTGGGCACATTTTGGAAGGAATACTTTGTGGATGTTTTGAAATAGATTGTTGCTATCTAACCTTTTGAGTGGCACAAGGAGAATTGATTGTGAAATAGATTTTGAAGACATATCTCCATCAAAGAAAAAGGTATGGGCACATCATCCTTTGATTGAAGTGTTGTTGGATTGAATGTTGTGAAATATAAGGTGGAGTGAAAAGGATTGTTTGATAAGCATTGTTGGAAATATTTGAGTGAGTTTTTATATGCTTGATTGGTGAATGTTTAGAGAACATTTGAGATAGAGATTGAAGATTATTTGAGTTAGGGTTTGAGACCCACATTGTGCTCTTTGTTTGAAGAAGTATGAAAACACTTGTTTAGGGTTAGTGAGCAAGTTGTGTTTCATTGATTGAATGATTGAGTGAAACTTCTTGAGCATTGGTTTTGAGTGATATTGAAAGTGAATGTGCAAACATTAGAAATCAGATTTGTGAAAGCGATAGACTTAATGATTGAGTAGAACATATTGAGTTTTTGATAGAGTACATCATTCTCTATATGTTCCAGAGGTTAAACAAATTCTGAATAGAATATGTCTAAAGTGCTTCAAGTTAAAGGAATTACTTTGAAGATTAGACAAAGCATTTGATAGCATTGTGTGCAAGATTTGAGATTGATTGAGCATATCTTGTGAGTTGTTTTGAGCATGTGTTTGAGCATATTTGAGCAAGTCTTTGTGAAGGCTTGAGAGCATAATTGAGCAAGTTCTTGAGAGGACTTGAAGGTATATTTGAGCAAGTCTTTGTGAAGGCTTGAGAGTAGAATTGAGCAAGTTCTTGAAGAGGACTTGAGGGTAGATTTAAGTTGAGTTGTTTGTTGATTTGTTCAAGCTTTGTGTTAGGCTTGGGATAGATTTGAGTAGATTTTATTGGTGATTTGTTCAAGATTTGTGTTAAGGCTTGGGGTAGATCTGAGAAGAGTTGATTGTTTATTTGTTCAAGCTTTGTGTTAAGGCTTGGGGTATATCTGAGTAGAGTTGATTTGTGATTTGTTCAAGCTTTGTGTTAAGGCTTGAGGATAGATTTGAGGATATAGTTTGGTGTAGATTTGAGAGCAGATTTGTGCTAGACCTAAGATAGAGTTAGAGTAGATTTGTACTACACTTGGGATAGAGTTTGGTGTAGATCTAAGATATATTTGAGAGTAAGATTTGGAGGTGATAGAGAGAGGACAACAATCTCTAGTGGATAGAGATCCATTAGCTATGGTAGTGAGGATAAAGGTCTTCTATGGAGAGAGATCCACAAGCCAAAGTAGTGGGGGCAAAAGTCTTCTAGAAGATCATCAACTAGAGTAGAGAGGAAAGAGTTCTCCTATGGATAGAGATCCACAAACTAGAGCAAGGGGAAAGAGTTCTCCTATGGAGTGTGATCTGCAAACCAGCTGGGAAGATAGAGTTCTTCTATGGAGAGAGATCCATGAACCAGTTGAGGAGAAAGAGTTCTCCTAGGTCAAGTTCCATGAACCAGAGAAAAGGGGAAAGAGTTCTCCTATGGAGAGTGATCCACAAATCAGAGCATTAGGGGATTGGTGTCTCCTTTGGATAGAGGTCCATAAACATTGTAATAGGGAAGTGATTCCCAAGAGATTTGTATTATATGGTATAATTGAGCTTCTTATTCCAAGGATTTGTAACCAACCTTATAACATATTGTGTCCCCTAAGGTACCTATACCATATTCTAATTTGATGAATTTAGAATCACCCTTCACCTCTTGAAATTTCAATGTACTTGTATGCTCATTATTATTACATGCAAAAGAATCCATACCTATTCTCTATGTGAGGTAGAAAATCCAGGTTCAAATTTCTACACATGTATTACATGCCCTCTATACACCTCCTTGTCTCATGTGCTAATTATGCCATCCCAAAGACCTTGCATGTATGTCTCAATATCCATATTTACATATAATAAACTTACTATGAGCTAAAATATGTAGGTACATTTGAATGTAGGTAAACTATTATAGACACACACAAAAATTCTCCACCTCAAAAGATGCCATGGAAGGTTTATATTACCTATGGAAAAGGATGATATCATGACTTGACTTATGGGAACCAAATGTGTACTCCATGTAGGATGTATGTCTCATTTACTAGTACAAAGTGTTTGACTTCAATGCCTACTAGTACAACAAATAATAACCAATGTTTGTAGTCCTAGTTTTAGGTTTAAGATTGTTAGACAATTTTATTTTTCTTTTGAAAAGCATATAATAGGCCCACTCCATATGGACTTGTTTTGATAGGCTTATCCTGAAAAGCATTTGCTATGATCTATATTGTAACGACTTGATATCATTTGGCAAGGGTATCTAAAATACCCACTTAATAAGATATCATCTTATGTAAAAGGTATATTATATGCTTATAAAGGCTTGGAAATTCCAATCAAATAGATAGACAATTTTTATTGATCCTTATCAATAACTTCACTTATTCCTCTTTCATTATATAACCCTCTTCTATAATGGTATATTCATCTTATACAATGTTGATTTTAATAGCCTACTCTTTGTTCTCATGTTGGAATTAGAGATTGAGATACCCTCATTATTATTTGACACTCTTATCTTAAAAGTATATTTTTCTCTAAGTTTTCTTCTTTACTATTTTTAATTATTTATTCATGGGATATAAGTGATCCCATAAATTCAAACTCTAACTTCAACCAATATTTATTTCCTTCAATTATCATTGTATAATTGTTCCACTTTGGTTTCAATCTTCTCAATAGCATTTTTTTTGGAATTTTTGTGTGTTAGTTCTTCTCCATAGATACTCGTTTTGTGCACAACATAATACACCCTTAAAAAATAATCTTAGACATTCTCATTTTCTTCATTCTTAGATTTTTTATTTTTTCTTCAATGATTGTAACTTCACTAATTTTAGTTGAGCATATCCTTGATAGGTTGCCTTCAATGTGTCTTAAGATTCTTTGGCAATCCTAGCATTTACAAATATTTAAAATGATTGTCTCAATACTTACTCATATATGATACAATGCTAAGGCACATTTTGTTGTTATTCCTCCAAATTCATTTTTTTATGGTTGATAAAATACTCCACTCTAAAAGTTTCTGATATCCATTTTATAAACACTACACACTTCCTTGGTAATCAATGAATTCCTCATCTTTATACTCCAATACATAATGTTTTACTTTAAGTTCTACTATGATCATTGAAGAGTTTGAATGAGACATGACAACTATAGTATTACCATATGAAGTTTTCATTCCCAAACTTGAATTTTAATTTTTTGGTTAAAGAGAATAAAATCATCAAACCTTTTCTCTAATTTGTATTTTTCAAGTTGCGACACTAGTATATAAGATATGATGGTATTCTAAAACATAGATTTACATATCATAGAAAGGGAAACATTAACAAAAAATAAAATTACATAAAAACCCTCCAATAAACACTTCATCAATAATTTAATTGTATTTAGTACTTCAATACAATACTCTATATTTATATATATACAATAGGAAATCTCTTGGTCTTATGAATGCATCAAACCATTTCTCTAATTTGTATTTTTCAAGTTGTGACACTAGTATATAAGATATGATGGTTTTCTAAAACATATATTTACATATCATAGAAAGGGAAAAATAAAAATAAAATAAAATTACATAAAAACCTTCCAATAAACACTTAATCAATCATTTAATTGTATTTAGTACTTCAATATAATACTCCATATTTATATATATACAATTGGAAATATCTTGGTCTTATCAATGTTTGTGGTTCTTCATATTCTTTCTAAAATTGGGTGAGAATATTTTTTCTCATTTAATCCCCACTTGTAATTCTAATTTTGTCATGTTTTAATTTGTATTAATTTTGTCTTATATTTAACTAGTTCTATTTTTTATCTCTTTCAATACCAAAATTTTGAACATTATTCTCTTGAGATATTTATTCTATCTCTAAGTGAAATAAGCTAATTCTTTGTCACTATCTTTATTAAAATGTTTACACATTTACTTTTTAAATTGCAATGCTTCAATTCAACTCCCATTTTCTAAACTAAGTCTCTAATAAAATGATGCTTGAAATTTTTTTTTTATTTGTATGAAATGGTGGTCATAAAAATGGTGGTTGGTCTTTGTTGTTTTTCATAAAGGGCTTCTTGGATATACCTCAATCACATTGCTTATGTGTTTACTAATGTAGCTATTATATACTTTACCACTACTATTGAGAGTGTAAATGTTGCTTGTTTCCTTGAAATCAAAATTACTTATGCATTTTTAATGAAAAACATTCTTCATGTATATTCCTATCATCAATTGAGCCTTTTAAATTTCAATTATTGTATTCAATCAACTCAAATTTATTGGCCATATTATGATAGCCTCCATAATTTAAACTTTGTTTTACATATCTCAAAATTAACATAGCTACTCTCATATGATCTCTTGATGGCTCACTCATGAATCTTGAAATAAAAAAGATTACACATACAATATCTTATCTTGTTATTATCAAGTACATAATACTTTTAATCAAATATTTATACTTTCTCTCATCCTCTCTTCCACTTCCATTATCCTTGCATTAAAAATGATTACGCATACAATATTTTATGTTGTTATTATCAAGTAAATAAGAATTTTAATCAAACATTTATAATTTCTCTCATCCTCTCTTCCACTTCCATTATCCTTGAAAGTGGGATGTCAATATCTTTGTAAATGTTCATTCTAAACATCTTCAATATAACATGTGCTTATTTAGATTGACTAATAATGATCCTATAATGTGCTTGACGGACTTCCATGCTAATAAAATAGTGCATCAAAACAAAATTGTTTATTTCAAATTTTTATATCGTGGCTTACTTAAAAAATCTGACAAGGGGCTAATTTATATTTTTGAAAGGTGGTGTGACAAGGTGAGGCTGATCATACAAACTCTTCAATTTTTTTGTTAGAATAAATTTTTACATATTAAAAAACATATGAAATAAAAGTAAATATGTATTATGACAACATAAGAATTAGATTTAAACAAATATTAGGGTCAAATATTCTCTCTTTTAAAATACAATATTAATATTACTTTCATTTGACATATCTAATATGATAAAATAATAATTACCTTAATAATTAAAATTTAATTTTTAACTACAAAATAAACCTATTATCATCCAGTCTATAAATTATTATTTTTTATTCCCTTTCAAACTATAACACTCCCTTTCTTCCAATGGTTCTCAAATATTAAAAATATTTTTAAACTATAAAGTAAATATATCATTTAAATAAAAGTGTTTAAAATATTCCATTTTGTAAAACATTATATAAAGTTACTTCTCATAACATTATTACTCTACTTTCATATGACACTTGATTTTGATTTTTAGTATAACTGAAGTCATGGAGACTTCAAAACATTGAATAAAACTTCAAGATTCAAAGAGTGTACTTCAATATTCAAACAGTGTAGGGTGTAGGGTTATAACCCTATATCCATGCTTCAATAATTCAAGAATGATTGATAAATCATATATTGGGTGAAAGCATATTGCATTAAAATATTCTTATATAACATATAACCTTGCACTAAAATATTCGCATATAACATATAACCTTGAGAAGTTAAAAAATATTCACCTTTTATTATATATTTATCAAATTTTCTTTGCTTTTCTATTTTATTAATTCAAATTAAAAAAAATTGTTTATTGATGCAGGAACATCTACATAGGAATCTAGAAAACCAACTAACAAACTTCATGGAAAGTTAGAAGATCAACCATTAGATGGTTTTTATGAAATAACTATCTACTAAATCTATTTGTGAGAAGAGAAATACAGAATGACATGCTAGGAAAGTGAATGACATACTAAGAGGAAAAGAAAAGAGAGAGACTTATATGTGAGGTTTATGTGTATGCATGATATGCGTATTTGTAGATATTTATGTTTGCCTTAGCTATGTAAATACAATTTGAAAAATAAATAAATAAAAACTTCTTCATATTTCTTGTGCTATGTTTATGTTTTTATTATATTTTGTTTTTAACCCTTTCTATTGGAATCACCATCTAATAAAGTGGTAGGTCATATAAATGTACCTTCCTTATAGATAAAATTAATGTCTAAGTAATTACCTCTTACTATTTGTCATATTGCCAACTAAGAAAAACTATCATCATAAGAAACTTCCATTAGAAAGTTTATCATCCTAAAGCTTGCTTACTAAGACTGTCATCTTGAGTCCAAAACTAAGTCTATCATAGAATCCAAAAGGACTATTGTTTGAATGTTTTTATTATGCATTTTCTATTGAAAATATATTAACCCCCTTATCGTTGCATCATTTTGGTATGATATCCAAAATATCTCTAAGGATTGATACATGCCAAAGGAATGATGGCACAACGGGGATGAAGAATACCATGAGGTCTTTAAGCCATGAATATAGTTGAAATATTATGAGGAATGATTGCTTAATTAGATCCACTTAAAACTACCCAAAGTAGGGGAATTCAAGAAGAATATATGAGTGATAGTAAAGGTGAAGAAACGAATCAACAAGAAGCTCATGATGAAGAATTATAGGAAGAAACAAAAATGAATGATTAATTAGGGCAATTTATAGAATGGGAAGGAATCGAAAGTTAGAAACCCCATCCTATAATTGAAGTTTAAACCCCAAATAATTCATTGATTATATTATGAATATGGAGAAATATTTTAATTTTGAATTAGTAGAAGACCCTAAAATATATAAAATTTGCTTGTATGAAGCTAAAGGGTTATCCGTCCTTGTAGTGGGTCCATATCCAAATGAAAATATAAAGAAAATGAAAATAAAACATTAAGAATTGATAGAAAATGGTCATAAAATTGAAGGTCGAATTCCTCTCATCAGATTATAAGTTGAGTTTTTTAGGAGACTACAAAACTTGGGATAAAAGAACCTGAGTGTGAAGTATTACACTAAGGAATTCTATAGGCTCACCATTTGGGCAATTTACATGGAAAATGATGTGGAGAAGGTTTCAAAGTATATCAATGGACTACGATTTTCCATACAATATGAATTGAGTATGATGCAGATGAGAATAGTAGAAGAATCCTACGAGTATGTCTTAATGGAAAATAAAAAGTTATTGCACACATAACAAAATAATGCAAGATGAACATGATGATCCTCTCGAGGAAGCAAAAAATCATATGATGGTAGAGGGATGCATTTGTAAGGAGAAGCCAATACTTTTGAAGGTCATTTTAGCCAAACTGCATAGAAAAAGGTGAATCATCAAGAGGAAGATGTGGATTTAATAGATGAAGAAGAGATGGTTTTGTTGGTAAATATTATAGTTGCTTGGAAGAGGAACAACAAGCATTTGAGTATCCTCAAGCATAATAGATTGGTGGAAATGGAAAGGAATCCCATAGTCAAATTGTACAAGAAAATGAAGAGAATATTGCTTCACCAAAGTACATGGATGAACTAGAATAAGGGAAATTCCTTAATACAAAATGTACTATTGAAACTAGTAAAGTGAAGGTATGAACCTGAGTAGAGAAGGAGCTTGTTTACAATAATTTACAAATTAATTGGTAAGTGTTGTTAGGTGATTGTGGATAGTGGAAGCATTGATAACTTAGTGGCAAAAAATATGGTGGAGAAATCTAGATTAAATAGGATTGAACATCCAAATTCATACGAAGTGTTATAATTGTAGAAGGGAATTAAACTTTGGTGAGTAAACAATGTATGGTAGACCTCCAAATTGGTTCTTACAAGGATGAAATGCTATGTGATATTATGTTGATGGGTGCTTGTCATATCTTATTGATAAGACCATGGCTGTTTGATAAAAGGTAGTACATGATGGTAGGGAGAATACCCACACTATTGAGAAGGATGGTAGGAGGTACATATAAGTCCATTACAGATAAAAAAGAAGAAGTAGATAGCAATCGTATAGTGTGCTTGAATATTGATAAACAACCCTTAAAGGGAAAAAAGAACAAGGAAACATGTTTTTCATTCATTGTTGAACCCATAAAAGAAGGGATAATAAGCAAGATCAATAGAATCCCATATGAGGTGAAGGATTTGTTGGAAGAATATGCAAATATTATTTCAAAATTGGGTTACCACTAATAAGAAGCATGGGTCATCACATAGATTTTAGTCTCAGATCGAGCTTACATGACAAGGTAACACCAATGGAGAATGAGGAGGAAATGGTACTGACCAGCAAAAGAATAAGCATAGGGAAGAGGTTTATGGTTCAAATTACTAGTAGTAGTGATGATGAATATGGTAGTGTAATAACGCCTACTATAGATAAGGAGAAGGAGAAAGATGAAATAAATGATAAATATATAATAGAGGAAGATGAACCTCATGAGGTCATTGATGGTTCTAACATAGGCCATATTGCTAGAGTTGATAATGATAATGGTACTTAAAAGTGTGGTGAAGGACATTATGATCAAAGTGAGGATGAAGAGTTTGGGTGCTTTGAAAGGCACACAAAAGGTATTGGTTCTAAATTATTGAGAAGAATAGAAAATAGCAACAAGGGATTGGGAATATACAGGCAAGGTGTGAAAATAACCATAATATTAAAAATAAGACTAAGGAATGAAGGAATTGGGTATGCAGGTCCAACAAGAAGTACTAGGAATATATTTGTAAAAGGTCTAAGTAGTATGGATATGGAAGGTTCAAGAATGGGTTGTTGCAATAAGTGTGGAAGATCTCAACATGTAGCAACTAGGTATTGGAGCTTATATCCTTGTGAGAGTTTTGGATATGATCACTCCACACAAAAGTGTTGGCACCAAAAGTAGCCAATAAAGTACATGTTGATTATGAGTGGATGGATGTGATGCAATGAAACAAGGTAAAATGAATACTGAGTGTATTCTATAAGATGAGGTTTGGTCCTCAAATGAAGGCCAAGACAAGACAATGAAGTTGGCCTTGTGAAGACAACCAAGCTAAAATAGAAATGGCTTGGAAGAATAAATCATGTTCATGAGTTGGAGCTCACAGTACATACATTCTTACTAAGTAAGTATGATGTGGGAGTGTCCACATAGGAAGCTGGAAGACCATCTATTAGACTCCATGGGGAGTTGGAAGACCAACCACAAAGTAGTTGTTATGAAAGAATCGTCTAGTGAAACTATTCAACAATTATTTTTGGAGCCCTTAGAAAGGGGTTTCAAGAGGAGAGAGTGGGAGGGGAAGAAAAGTAGAGAGAAAGAGAGTGTAGAGTAGAAGAGAAGAGAAAGGGAAATAAGAGAAGAGGAATAAAAAATGGCCTTCTAGGAAGTGTGAACAACATGTCAAGAGGAAAAGAAAAGAGAGAGACTTGTGTGTGAGGAGGTTTGGGTGTGTGCATGATATGCATATTTGTAGACATTGATGTCTGCCATGACTACATAATTATAATTTGCAAGAATAAATAAAGAAAAGCTTCATCTTCATTGCTATTGGAATAGAGGGCTTCACCCTCTAGTGAAAGACCAAGTTATAGTAGTTGCCATCCTTGGACAGAAAATTGCTGCCAAACAAATTATTCCTTAAACCTTGTCATCTTCCCAACTAAGGAAATCTGCCATAAGAAAAAACTACCATTGGCAAGTGTATGCTATCAGGGAAAATTGTCATAAAGGAAGTGCATACCTTTAGGAGAAGCTGTCAGCTAAAAGTGGATCATCATACAGGTTGCTGACATGAATAAGTTGTGAAGAAGCACACCATCCTAGAGAGAGTGGCATCCTGAAGAAGGGAAACGAAACCGTCGGGTCCACGCCATGTAAAGGTGCTGTGTAGAATTATTGCTCTCCAAAGCACTGTCGATACAACCATGTCGTCCAAACATTGTCATCAAAGCTTGCTGTTAGAGCTTGCCATTAGAGAATTGCTATCGTAAAGTAAGCCACAGAGGAGAATGTCATCTAGATGATTGTCATCTAGGAACATGCCATTAGAAGTTCGAAAATTAGTCTGTCATCAATGCCAAATTGACCGCCGTCTCAAGGTGTTGGTTGTTGAAAACACAGTTACCTAGGTTGATGAAATGGAAAGACATTCTACCTAAACAATATTCTCATTGGCCAATCAAGTGATTCCTGGAAAGACATTCTACCTATACAATATTCTCGTTGGCCAATCAAGTGATTCCTTTCTTTTATCTAATACTGTTCATATATTTTGTGTTTGTTGTATTATTTTGGTCCTTCCTTTCTTTTTTTTCTTTTGCATTGATGTCGAGCGACCCTTCACAGAATACCTCCTCACAAAATCCTAATTTTAGATTAATCTTCTGGTCTCCCCTCATTTTATATTCTCAAGCAATGAAAATAACCTGAAGTTCGTTTCATTAGATATGATTGATAAATTCTTTGACGTCAATGTTAACTCTCTTCACACATATAAGAGTTCTTTCTAATTTTTTTCACTCCAAAAATCTCTCATGTCGGTCATCTCTTGAAAGTTAGTAAAAAAAAAGTAATCAGGAAGTAATTTGATCTGAATCTTTTCAATGGATGTGTACGAATCCTAAGCAACGGGTGATTTCCATCTCACGCTGGGTCAACAATGACTAAACAATACAGAGGTTATAAGAGGTAGTTCCAAAATTCAAACCCTACCTGATAAGTGTAATCACATTCAAAATCCGTTACAAAGAATATCATTCTCCAACTATTATAAAAAAAAATAGATAGACAGCTCTAAAATCTGTTACTAATAATAGAATCTTACTAAGAATAAAAGCTTGTTAACACAACAGATATAAGAGTTCTTTCTAAATATTTTCCTCCAAAAATTTCTCTTCACAGGATATGCTATGTCGGCCATCTCTTGGACTTCACGTGAGGAAGACAGTTATTCACAATCAAAATCCGTCGCAAAGAATAGCATTCTCCAACTATTATACAGCAAAAATGTAGATACACAGCTCCAAAATCTTTTAATAGAATCTTCTAATAGTTGTTTAGAATAGAAGCTTCCAATACTTGTTTAGAATAGAAACTTCCAATAGTTGTTTAACCCAAATGTTATAGAATATACATCTGATCTTAACTCACAAAATACATTCATTGCCAAACTGGTTTGAATATATGCAGTAATTTCCTCTCCTCAGTTGAAAATGGGCAAATTAGCAGCATTTATTTTTTTGTTTTCAGGTTTTCTTCTTTTGATTTCGGCTTGTGAGCCGCTCGTTCCAGCCCTGTATATATTTGGAGATTCCACTGTAGATACCGGCAATAATGACGGACTTGTAACGCTTGCCAAAGCCAATTTTCCGCCATATGGAAAAGATTTCCCCGGGGGCGTTGCAACGGGGCGATTTACTAATGGGAAATTAGCGACAGACATGCTATGTAAAAATCTCAGCCAAAGCCCTTGGAAAGACACAGATTTTTATGTTTTGTTTAGAATTTTTTTGTTTGTTTGAGTTTATTATATTCAATTTTGGCTAACGCTGCAACCTTTTGAATACAGCTGGTTTCCTAGGGCTTCCAGATGTGCTGCCTGCATATTTGGACCACAACTTCCAAGGACAAAAGCTGCTCACGGGCTGTAGTTTCGCTTCAGCTGGCGCAGGAATCGACGACAGCACCTCAATTCCTCTGGTGTGTTCTAAAAAACATGGCTTTTACAAGAACTGTGTCTGTGACGTTTGAAGCACCTGCTTCAGATTGAAACCAACAATTATATTTAATTAAAAATAAAAAATAAATATAATAAAAGGGAGTTGGAAAAAATCACAGGGCGGAAAGCCATCCAAACTATCAACATCTTGTCTTGCAGAAAACAATATTAGTCCCTGAATCATGAAGGATTCACCTAACTTCCCTTGGCCTCAAAATTCTTCTGTGTTTCTTCGAGTCCTCAGCATAGCAAGTTATCAGCCTGTCTCAGATTTTGAAATGTTTGTCAATATTAGGTTCTATGTGAACGTGAGTGTCTTGACTATCGATATAAACCAGCTTGAGAGCAATTTGGTTTGTGGCATCCCAATGGCTTATATGATTTTAAAATTTTAAAAAATTCCACCTCGCAAATTTTAGTAGTTCCAACTTTGATTTGAATTTGCAGGGAGTGCTGACGCTAGAGAAAGAATGGGATTATTTTAAAAGTTACAGAGCCAGTCTTGAGAGTATGCTTGGGAAGGATGGTGCGAGCAAGATAATCTCCGAAGCCTTATTCGGGTTAAGCATGGGGACCAATGACTTCATCGAAAATTATTATCAAAATCAGGAAACAAGAGATAAATATACTATCTCACAGTTCCAGGACAATCTCTTAGAAGAGTTGAAGCCATTTATAGAGGTAAAACAATTCCTCTGTGTCCACATTAGTGATATATACGTCCTTTTTAATCTTATTTGAAATTGTTTTCGCACAGAATATTCACGACGAGGGTGCCACCAAATTTTACGTGAATGGCCTTTCCCCTTTCGGTTGTTCCCCTCTTCAAATTACTTCCCGCAACTTGACCAATGGCACCTGCGTGGAAGAGTACAATGAGGTCGCTGCTTCTTTCAATGACAAGCTCAGAGCTTTTATAGCTTCTATGAAACCCACTCTCCCGGGTCTGCAAATTGTTTATATAGATGTCTACGACAAGCTCAATGATTTGTATAAGAATCCCATAAAATATGGTAATGTCTATATTAATTCGATACAAAGTTGATATATTTATGTTCACGTCATTTCCTTATCGTTCTCAACATCTATCTTATGGTTTTTTAAGCTCAACATATGTATATTTTCAGGGTTTGAAGAGGTAAGGAAAGGTTGCTGTGGAACAGGATTGGTGGAGATAGGTCCAACATGTAACAGTCAATGCATGTTATGTCCTGACGCATCCAAGTATGTCTTCTGGGACAGTGTCCATCCATCAAGTACAACTTACAGCATTCTGGCCAAAGACATTTTCCAACAACTCAAAACGTTGATAAAATTCTAGAGAATCACGGGAACCTAATTTATATTAATACTTGTATTGTTTTTCCAGTTACTAGATTGGGAGAATTATTATGTATTTGGTTGTGTATGTAGGTACGAAAACCCTTTCATTCATTTTTCTTAATGAAATTTTATTATTATTTAAAAATAAAAATAAAGAATTGTATTTGGATTTTTCATCCTTGATAATTTATAACTTTGTTTTTTTAGAGTGTGAAAGTTTACAAAGAAATTTAATTGTTATAGCTAAAAACCTGCTACCTCACTTAATCACTTAAGATAGAATATTTTACTTTTTTGGGATCTTTATCAATTTTTTATATGAACACAAACGTTCAAGAATTTAACATCCTTTTCAAAACATCACTTTATCATGGTAGGTTTTGTGAAAGATTCCTGCGTAAAATACAAGTGCAACCACAAACATTATAATAATACTTTGTATGAAAACACATTAATGTTATAAAATAAAGTAGATACTAGCAATGGAAAATATTAAAGTAAATCTTAGAGAATGTAAAGGCCATAGAGCTGCAGTTTGGAATGGTAAACATTCCACTTTTTATAGAGTATTTTTCATTGAATTTGAATTACAGCATTGATGGCATCAGGCGGGAGGATTATTTTGGAACGAGTAGAAGATCAAATGATATTCTGCTTTTCAGAAAAATGGTGGCTATTCAAAGGAAATTAGTTTTTTCTACGTAGATCCGGGTCCTTGCTCCCTCTTGTTGGACTTGCTCAGGCATTAAATTTCATCTACTCCACCTCTTCGAGCACTTGAGAAGTCGGTATGATTGTTGTAGGCTTTACGTACTCCTACTTGCTCCTTGTTAGATGGTACTAGAATGGTTGTTATAATTAATTGCCCAACTCCACATCTAATGGTTTCATCTTTATATTTTTTGCCTTATTTTTGTTTCTCCTATACTCAACATCAGAATTCTATTTGATGACATGACTTAGTCGATCAAGGTTCTTTGCTTCTAGATGAGGGATTGGATGAGTTGATAGGGTTGGTTTAGATTCCTCTATAATTAAACAAATATTTTATTTATTACGTCTAAACTACTTTCCTTTTCTTTGAATATTGATCTATTTATTTTAATCTTCTAGTTCAAAGTATTGTATCTCTTGATATATCCTAGATTTTTTGTACATCCTTCTCTTTTAAGGGAAGGACTAGGTTTTACCTCCCCTCCCCTTTATTTTCTCCTCTTTAATTGAAATTACGATTGGCCTCGATGGGGCACAATTTTGTACAATGCGAAATCATGATTGGTACCAATGGAGCACAATTTTATGCAATGTGAAATCGAAGTAAGCTCTAACGGGGTGTAATTTCACATTTTAGGGTATTTTTTCATGATAACCCTAATTTCCAAAGTTGATGTGTTTTAGCATCAGCTCGTCATGTTTTTTCCACCCATTTAGCTTTCAAATCTGCTATAAAAAGAAGGTTTGAAATATTATTTTAACAAGTGATAGATATTCCAATCATGAAAAATGTCTTAAGTGTTCTTGCGTTTATTCTTCTCCTACAAGCAAGCTAATTTTCAAGTTGATAAAGTGTTTATATTTCATGTGTGAAATATAGTTTGTTGAAGCTCCATTTTTTGTTGCATTGATCTATTTATTGCTGAATTTGGTGGACAAGTGTTGAATACCTAAGGAGAGATCGACTATTTGGATATCTTAGTTATTCTATCTGCTTTTACACTATTTATCAAGTGATTTCACTCTTCTACATGCACATTTTGATATTATTTATCACACATCAGTTATTTTGTATCGGTCTAAATATTTTTACCTTACTTTTATGAAATTATGTTCGATCTCTTTGGGGTATGATTTCATCTGTCTATGAAATCACAATTTTTCCTGGCAAAACATGATTTCACCTAGACTCTATCTAGGGGTAAGTCACTACCCCTAAACACTAGATCCACATTTTAGACTACATATAGGACATGTTGGTGCATTTTGTGAGCTATTTTATTGCTCTATTCTACTGCATTCTGTTATGTTTGTTCATATTTTGAAGGTCAACATTCACTTATTTTTTCAAAGACTAGCTAAAAGGACCTAGGGAAGATGATCAATTTTATAGAGAGGATACTAACATAGATCTAGAAGAATAAGATATTGTTGAAACTAAGATAAATTTTTATTCCTATGAAGGACCCGATGATGATTTTCTTTTTACATATTTTGAGTATATCTGGAGCTTTATGAAAGTTAAGAGTAACAAAATATTGAAGGGTATGGAGAAGGAGGATCATATTGAAAGAGGTGAGACTCCGCCTCTTCCTCATTCAATAAGTTCCCCTTTGCTTTTTTAAAACAATTCTTTTCCTAAATCTTCACATTGTGGTAATATGAGGTACCAAACAACTTATGCCACTACTACAACCACCAATGTTGGACGAAATTTGCAAGATCCTTTAACTAGTAGTGTCACTCAAAATTATATTCAATTTCCTCATAAATATGCTAATATCAACACTCTTGCTTCTGATCTGTCTAATATTAGTTGTTCTCTCTCTCAGGGCATCACATGTAATACCGATTTCTATGCTCCTAACATAAGTCAAGCACTTGTTCATCGACCTCATTTGAGGAATCTGAAAATATCAAATAATAATAATCCATATGTTCAAAACTTGAAAAAAATGGTGAAGCAATTTGTTTTAAAAGTGGAGATGATTCAACAATCCAGTTTTACTTATAGTTATAAAGAGATGTGCAATCAACCCTTGGATCCCATTGTTGTTGTTAGAACTTATCCTAAGAACATTTCTATGCTATTTTTTCCCATATATAAAGGAATGGAAGGTCGAATAGAAAACTTAAGAATATTTAGAACAACATGTCATGATCTCATATATGATGATATGTTGTTACTAAAAATATTTATATTTTAAGCCCAATATATTTGGTTTAAAGCTTCACATGATTGGTCAAAAGTTTGTCTAAATAACCTCATGGGAGGAAATACCTAGGCCCAAAGGAAATAATATTATAATATTAAAGTGTTAAGAGAAAACTTAAGGTTATTTATATAATAATTATAATATTTATATTATAATAATTTTATAAACCTAAGTAGGGTTTAGCACCAAGGTTAAATTTTAAATCTTTTAATTTCCACCGACGTCTGTGCATGGAGGAAACATGGTATTTATACCATAAAATTTTTGGAGCAAAAAGGTAAGCCTCCAAATGCACATGCGAATGTTTAATTAAATTGGTTGATGCGATTTTTGTGAGAAAAATATGACAAATATTTTTATTCTTAAAAAGGATAATAGAGCACATGGAATAATAAGGAGGCAAGGATGCATACCCCTATCACCAACCACACAGTTGTATTAGTGGTAAGGCTTTTCAACGTAAGGCTTTGGAGAATGACAGGCCTCACTTTCGATTCCCAATAATAGCAAGGGGAAGGGTTTTATTTTAAGCCATTTTGGTGTCAAAAAAAGGAATAAAAAATGGTGGGTGCATTGTTTGTTTCAAGTGAGCGCTTAGCTCACGTTATGGTTAAGTCGTGGCTAAGGAGCAGGTGGCAGGCACAACGGGGTTTCGATTAATGCAAAGATAGCGAGCAAGGTTTTTATTTTTTCTTTAATAAATTTGTCACCTAAGGTTCTTAGTTGCATGGTATGCGTTAACATGGGAGGTATAAGGTGTTAAAAATAATTTGTTTTTTGGCATAAAAAGGGTTTTGAATTAAATTGGATTTTGACATTGTGAAATTGTTAAGTGCCTTGGAATATTATTTTGAATTGTGGTTATATTTCTATTGAAAATACATTTATGATAAGTGGGAGATATACGAAAATAATTTTAATTATTTCATGCATTTCATTATTGCATCCATATCGTTTGTTGTCCAGATCTGTTGTGGAGTTGCATACCCAGAAAATGTACAACCATCCATTTGTTCTTATGTGAAATATATGAATAGAGAGAAAATCATATTTATGGTAGTTACCTATTATGGGAAATGATATTTTTGGTAATAAAAGACAAATGGGTATTTTTTTAAGTCAAAATATATGGCAGAATAAGAGTTTTTACCAAACCGTACAACGACGTGACCAAACCATACAAGCATTTGTAATTCCATACATTTGATGATTTTTTGGCCTAAAATTGTACTTTGAAGCATTTTGAGGGTAAATCAAGTGATTTCCAAGTGAATATTGGAAAAGTGAGTAAGATTTGATCAATTCTAAGATTATTGGAGAAGATAGCATAAGTGTTCAGTTATGACCGTACAACTCTATGTTTTGGGGTTGTACAGTCTTCAGTAGTACATTGTAGGCATTGTATAGTTGTGAACCCTACGGAATTGGATAGATTAAATGCAATTTATTGAAACTTATATTAAATATCTATCATCACATCCTTCCTGGGAATACTGCACTCCACTCGTGCTATAATAGTTGGGTACTACACATGGTCTCAAACTCTCCCTAATCAACTCTTTGTCCAATAATTTTTAGACTTGTCTCTTCATCTCTTCATTTTCCATGGATGTCATCCTTAAGAAACCTTGTTTAGTAATATTGCTCCAAGTATTAAGTCCATATGATGAATAATGCTCCTTATAGGTGGTAATCCTTCTAACAATACTTGTAAAAGAATCTTTGCATATTCCTCCAACAAATCCTTTATTTTTTATGGAATTGCATCCATCCTCCTTGATGGGGAAGTGGAAAGTAGTTATGGATGAAGAGGTAGCAGCAATAGAAAATAATGATACATGGGAATTGGTAAATATTCCACAAGGAAAAGGGGTTATTGGTGTAAAATGGGTTTATAAAAAAAAATGTAATGCTGAAGGAAATATTGAGACGTATAAAGCAAGACTAGCTGTGAAGGTATACAAATAGTAACATGTAATAGATTATGATGAAACATTCTGCCCAGTTGCAAGAATGGAAATAGTAAGGATAGTCTTGGCTATTGCAGCCCAACACAAGTGGAAAGTCCATCAAATGGATGTGAAGTCAACATTATTAAATGGAGTCTTGAAGGAAGAATTTTATATGGAGCAACCACCTGGATATGAAGTTCAAGGACATGAGAACAAGGTGTATAAGTTGAAGAAGACACTCTATGGCTTAAAAAAATCACCATGGTTATGGTATAGTAGAATAGACCCTTATCTCTTAAGTAATGGTTTTTGTAAAAGTGATGGTGAACCAACTCTTTACATTAAAGCAAGTAATGATAAGATTTTAATTGTTGTTTTATATGTAGATGATCTAATATTTACTTGGAATGATGATATCCTCGTTGTTGAGTTTAAAGAAGCTATGAATAATGAATTTGATATGACTGCTTTAGGCTTATTGAGATACTTTCTTGGTATTGAGGTCCAAAAAATGGATCATGGAATATTTATTTCTTAATAAAACTATGCAGCGGGTATCTTGAAGATATTCAAAATGGAAAGTTGCAAGCCTACTCTATCTCCAATAGCTATGGGATTAAAACTGAGAAAGGAATATTGGAGCAAGAATGTAAATCCAACTTTATACAAGAGCATTGTACAAAATTTAATGTACTTGACAGCCACAAGGTCAGACATAATGTATGCAGGAAGTTTAACCTCAAGGTTTATGGAGACTCCTAAGGAAACACACTTGCAAACATCAAAAAATAATCTTACGGTATGTTAATGAAAGAAAGGAATATAACATTTTGTACACAAAGGCAAATGAGTTCAAGCTGATTGGATACACAGGCAGTGACTAGGTAGGTAGCATAGAAGATAGGAAGAGTACTTCAAGATATATTTTTAATCTTGGATCATTATTTATCTCATGGGATTCCAAAAAGCAACCTATTGTATCTCTTTCTATAGCCGAAGTGGAATATGTAGTAGCTACAGGGGCAGCATGTCAAATGACGTGGATGAAGATAATGTTAAAAGACCTTGGACATAAGCAAGGAGAACTAACAAGAATTTTTTGTGATAATAAGTCTGGCATAACAGTATCCAAGAACATTGTGTTTCACAAGAGGACCAAACACATAGACACTCATTATCATTTCATCAGGAAGTGCATGATGTTAGGAGAAGTTGTCATCTAAAAGTGGATCGTCATACTGGTTGTTGACTTGAATAAGTTGTGAAGAAGCATACCATCCTAGAGAGAGTGTCATATTGAAGAAGGGAAACCAAACCGTCGTGTCGATGCCATGTGAAGTTGTTGTCTAGAATTATTTCCCTCCAAAGCACTACAAATAGAACCAATCATTATTTTCAGAGCTTGTTGTTAGAGCTTTCCATTTGAAAATTGTTGTCATAAAGTAAGCCACAGAGGAGAATTTCGTCTAGATGATTGTCATCTAGGAACATGCCATCAATAAATTCACCATCTTCTTAAGTGTAATCATAGAATGATCAATAAATTCACCATATTCTTAAGTGTCATCACAGAATGAGTTGACGAGACTAAGACTGCCATCTTGAGTTCAAAAATTTGTTTACCGTCAAAGCCAAATTGACCGCATTCTCAAGGTGTTGGCTTTTGAAAATACATTTACCCTTTGTCTTACCTAGGTTGATGAAATGGAAAGACATTCTACTATAAAAAATTTTGGTGGGTGATTCATTTCATTTATCTAATTCTATGATTATTTTGAATATATGCAGTAATTTCCAAAGTTGAAAATGGGTAAATTAGCAGCATTTGTTTTTTTGTGTTCAGGTTTTGTTTTCAAGTTTTCTTCTTTTGATTTTGGCTAGTGAGCCGCTAGTTCTAGCCTTGTATATATTTAGAGATTCCACTGCAGATCCCGACAACAATAACGTACTTGAAACGCTTGCCAAAGCCAATTTTATTCCATATGGAAAATATTTCCCTGGGGGCGATTTACTAATGGAAAATCAGCGACAGACATGCTATGTAAAAATCTTAGTCAAAGCCCTTGGAAAGACATAGATTTTTATGTTTTGTTTAGAATTTTTTGGTTTGTTTGAGTTTATTATATTCAATTTTGGCTAATTCTGCAACCTTTTGAATATACAGTTGGTTTCCTAGGGCTTCCAGATGTGTTGCTTGCATATTTGGACCTCAAATTCCAAGGACAAAAGCTGCTCACGGGCTGTAGTTTCACTTCAGCTGGCGCAGTAATCGACGATGCCACCTCAAATTTTGTGGTGTGTATATATTTTGGTGTGTTCTAAAATAAATGGCTTTCTAGAATAACTATTCCTGTGACGTCTGAAGCACTGCTTCAGTTTTTTATTAGAAAAAACAATTATACTGAAAGCACGAGGATACGAAAACAAAAAGGAATATGCCACAAGAAAAGAACAAGAAAGAACATATGCAAATTGACACAAGATAAAAGCAATAGGAAATATGGTAATATCTTTATTGATACGCTTTTCAAATTGTGTTACAATACGTCTCCTTCCTTTTTAGGGGATAGGAGCGTCAAATGTGTTTCTTGTCACAAGATCCATGGATAATAATCCTTCTTCCGCGTGCCCACATGTAAGATGGGCGGACCAAAATGTCGCCACCACTGTTGTACGTGATTATTTGCTCTTTCCTGCTCCTCTGCTGTCAGAAACCTGCATTCAAAGAAACAGAAAATATTAGTAATACCTGCAGACAAAATGAAACATGTATTTCCCAAAGCCTATTGTCAGTGTATGCATGAAAATAATAAAACGACTATCAAATGACCTCTGATTGACCTGAAAATTTGACAGAAGCATAAAAATATCATCAGAAGACCATTGCAAAAAGAACAGTCTAAAAATTCCTCACAGATCTGTACTCGCTCCAGGGTGGGACGAATAGGACTGTGAGAATTGGCCAGAAAGCACCCTATTCAATGTCCTACTTAGGAAGCTCCAAAAGACCTGAAAACTTGGGGTTAGCTAATTGGGGGCATTTTGGGAAGACCCAGATGCTCAGATTTCTCCAATTTTTCCTCTAGAACCCAGATTTTGAAGATGGCATCTGCAAGTTAGTGAAAGCGGGAAATAGCAATAACCTGGTCAAAAATGATCAGAATGTAATGAAATTTGAACTGTAACCTATTTAACCTATCTAGAATCAAATGCAAAAGAAAAAAAAAAGAAATATATCACATATTTCTAATCATCCCGGGGTGGGGCGATTAGCACTGTGATAGTTTGGGGAGCGCCCGAGGGCAGGACGCCCACCGTTTGAGGCACTATTTCGGCACCAATCCACTTGGGATGGGTCCAAAACTGGTTATGGGGTGTTGTCGACAAATTTGGTGGATAGTTGTGGCCAAAAATTGGGTTTTGGGTCCGGATTTGCGCTTCCAATAGTCACCCAATAACCTCCCTTTCGAATGAGAGATTAAGGATGTAAAAGCACAAATCGCAAGTAGGTATGTAAATTGGCAGCACTTCGTTGCTCAAATGCTCCTTCTCTGTATATCTTTTGGGTGGGAAAACTCCCCAATTTATAGACCTTAGGGTCTCCTTGTTTGAATTGCGCATGCGAGGGCGCCACTTGAGTTAATTGTCCTATTTTCAGAGAAAAGCTAACTCCCTGATTAAAAAGCTTCTTGCATGAGGTCTCTAAAATAAAGACATGCATGATTGAAGTCTCTCTTCTTGATTTGAAGTCATTCCTCGCAATTGCATGGCCTGAAGCCTCAGTTAACTGGTGGAGTTGCCGAGGTTTGACTTTTTTTCCAGTCAAACCTGCTATTCGTCCCACCCTGGAGCGATTGCTTAATCGTCCTTGGGTGGGACGAATACCAGTCTGAATTCGTCCCTGGGTGGGACGAGTAGAGAAAAAGGTGCCAAAAAGGTGCCAAATTGACCTCTGACCTCCAAAACTACTTTTGGGAGTGGTTAGGACCACTGTTTAACCTCTAGGGGCTGCCCTAGGGGCTGTTTGTGTCAATGCGATCAGCGCTTGTTGTCACATAATCGGATTGGTGTTGTTTTGGTGTCTATAGATGCCCCTTTTTGGGAAGCGATGTGCAAGGCACAACGTCGAGAAAAAATAGATAACCAAAGCACTAATGATTAGGGTTTCTCAGTAACCTAACCAAATCTTGATGCCCCAAGTATGGAAAGGGCACGCATTCTTGAATCCTTGCTTCTAACGAGCTAAGGAACTTAATTCAAGTGTTAACCTTGTTCGGTGAGGTGTTACTTGAGCTTGGACATTGATCAGTCATGAATAGGCAAAGGGCGCAACCTTTTGTCTATGGGAACCTTGAGTTCATGATTCACGAATGCCAAGTGTTTGATCAGCTTGTGATTATTGCTTGTTTGCTGCCCCAAGCAAGGGCGTGATTGTCTTTGTCAATGATCCTTTGAATGCGTGTCATTTCCATGATTGGGTATATTGTTGTTGATTGGCGACTAAGTGTGACTACCCCCTCAAGCGACGAATCGATGAGGGAATGACCGACATGAGAAAAGCGACGAGTCGCTTGACCCAAGATGACTTAGGTAAGGGTGCCTTCAGTTGTTTACCATTGAATGTGCATGCAATTTTCGAACATTTTGACCTATTTTTGGTGGGTTTTAACCCTTTTTGTGACGCATTTTGGAGCTGAAATTGACAAAAATCCATTTTCCCGTGGAGCGGTCCGGCTATGGTAGCCTTCTTAGGGAGTAGGATAGTGACAATTTGTAACCCCAACGTCTATTTTGGATGCCAAGAATGTCAGGCGCAAAAGCGCCTTCGTTCGGCAATGTTATTGCTATTTTTGGTTGGGTTTTGACCCATTTTGGGATGCCATTTGGGGATGAAATTCTCAAAAATCCGTCTTCCCGTGGAGCGGTCCGGCTATGGTAGCCTTCTTAGGGAGTAGGATAGTGAGGATTTGTGACCCCGACATCTGTTTTGCATGCCCGAAATGTCAAGTGCAAAAGCACTCTCATCGGACAATTTTATTGCTCTTTTTTTGTGCATTTTTGTGCATTTTTTTGCTATTTTTTGAAATGTTGGTTTATGATGATGTATGCATGTGGGATTATGATTGTGATGTTTCTAATTATATGATGTATGCATATGGAATGAATGAAATGATTTGTTGATAACTTGTCGATGGCACCATAGATTGTACAAGATTGACTGGCTTGCTGTACTTATGGGATGACTTTGTGGAATGACGTTGCATGTGACAACTTTGTTTTTGTATTTTGCATTTTTTTTTTGATGGTGATGTATGGAATGAAATGGACCAGTTGTTTTTAAAATGTAGTTAAGATTTTCTGAGATTCAGATATTTTAACTAACTAGCCAAGACTTTACATTTATCTCGCAAGACTTTTGAACAAGGTATAAATCCGACTTGGAGGTTAACCAAGTTATTTCACATCCCTGTGTGTGCAATTGAGTTCGTTTATGTGGTATTTGTCAGGATACCACCAGTGCCAGATAGGCTATCAACCAAACCTGTACTGAGGATCACCTAACTAGCTCCACTAACTCCATTGTTGTATTTAGCAAGATTAATCCACGGGACAATCTAAGGTACCATAAGCTAGCTCATCCACATGCAAACATTGGTCTGCTCACACGCAAAGCTAATGTGACAGACATATCGTCATGCGGGTAGGATACCACCATTGCCAGGTAGGTTGTCCACCAAACCTGTAATGAGGATCACCTAGATGGTTTTTGAATACTAAGAATTCCAGGGATTCAAGTTCAGGCTTTTTATTGGCTCAATGGTTTAGGATATTTGCTCGTATACAAAGTGATGAAAATCACTATTTATTTTGTTCTTTTTGTTTTTGTTTTTTTTGAGCAAGGATTTTGAATAGTGGTGATAACCACTGTTATTTGATTTTGTATTTTGAGCTTTGTAAGGTTGAGCTTGTGAATGGCCTTGATCCTTTTAGGCCTTGGGGATGACTACCCATCCTTGGTAAGGACGTGTAGTACGAATCCTTACGACTTTGGGAACCAAGGGGATGATGGAGATTATGAAGTAAGGGCATTGATCTTTTAGGCCTTGGGGATGACTACCCATCCTTGGCAGGGATGTGTAGTACGAATCCTTACAACTTTGAGACCAAAGGTGAATGGAGATGGGTGTGATGATGGCTTGTTGGAATTGTGTTTTTGAATGGCATTGATCCTTTTAGGTCTTGGGGATGACTACCCATCCTTGGCAGGGACGTGTAGTACGAATCCTTACAACCTTAGGGACCAATGGTGATTGGGATTTTTGGTAGTGATGAAAACCACTATTTATTAGGGGGAATGGATGGGGAAGAGCTCGTCCTTTTGTCAATTCTCAGCATTCTTGAACCATTCGCACAGGGGGATGAATAGGCTAATCTTTCACCTATGGTACCCTAGACTGCTTTGTAGGTTTCTCTTGCATTCACACAACTTAGGAATTATTTTATGTGTTTTAATTTGTGTAGGGATGTTACGTAACGAGGCGTGACCCAAGTAAAATTTTCCTGTGTAAAATCTGTTTAACTTTGTACAATTTTTGGCTAGAAAGTTAAAGACAGCTGAATGACAAAAACCCTAAATACATTAGGAGACAACTGACTTTGCTAAAAATGGGGATGGTGTGATGCGGGATGTATGCGTTGATAAAATGGATTTGATGTGAAAAATGATGGAATTGCCAAGTAATGACAGTCTATGGTGCTTTTGACTTGTATAACTAACAAATATGCAATGTATGAATGTGATGCCTAATGCAACCTATATTTTTGTATTTTTGATGTTTTATGAATATGCATGGAATGGAGATGCAATTTTTTTGTTATTTTTGATGATTTTATTGTTTTTGTTTATTTTTGAATATTTGTTTTGACCAAGCGGTTATGGTAACCCTTGGAGCTTTTGGTTTGACCAAAGGGTTTATGGATACCTTTGGGGCATTTGGGGTTGACCAAGCGATTATGGGAAATACCTTGGAGATTTTGGTTTGACCAAAGGGATTTATAGATACTTTGGAGCATTTTAGGGTTGACCAAGAGATTGAAAAATCCTTGGAGCTTTTGGGTTGACCAAGAGATTATGGAAATCCTTGGAGCTTTTTAGGTTGACCAAGAGATTATGAAAATCCTTGGAGCTTTTTAGGTTGACCAAGAGATTACGAAAATCCTTGGAGCTTTTAGGTTGACCAAGAGATTAGGAAAATCCTTGGAGCTTTTTAGGTTGACCAAGAGATTACAAAAATCCTTGGAGCTTTTGTTGGTAAGTTTTGGGTTGACCAAAGGGTTTATGGACCCCTTTGGGGCATTTTGGGGTTGACCAAGCGATTGCAGGAATCCTTGGAGCTTTTTGGTTAATGTAGTCGGCTTGCTCTTCGGGGGATAGAAGTACCCCCAGCTTGATAATCTATGGATTCATTGGATCTGAGCCGATGTCTACGTCAGTCATTGCCTCGATCGACATGTGGGATCCATCCTCCAACTGGTGTGGAGTTGGGATCAAATGGATATCATTTGCTGAATTAAGATCATCGTTAGGAACATCAGGTTCCTCTTCAACATGGAAGACATCCTGAGTCTATCCTGGAGTGAAATGAAACATCCCACCGTAAGGCCAATACTCTGATGGGGATGGTGGTGTGTCAGCATGATCCCAATCTATAGCCTCTATGTCTAGATGCAATGACCGTGTTGGGTCGGTTGGATCATGGATGGGGGGGTCAAGTCAATGGAGATCATGTTGATGAAATGATTGTAACCTCCATTACCATAGGTGTGATAACTCTGACATTCTGGATGTTCTTGATGCTTTGGATCTGGCTCTGTAGGCACTGGCACAAATGGATCAGCCCTATGTGCGGACATGCAGACAGGGTCTGCCCTAGGCACTGATGGTTTGATAGGGTCTCCAGGCGGAAGATGCTCTCTGTGTACCTGGAGTGGCGGGTGCAGTAATTGCTATAACTATGCCAGGTTGAGGTGCCACCTATGTCTTGGACCTATGTGTAAGTGTTCAAACATGTCATCTATGTCCAAGGGATATTGTTGATTTGTTGCATGTTGGGGGGACTGATTTTCTTGAGGTGGCCTCTGCTCAATTGGACCATCCAATGGGAACATGGTCAAGAAGCTTTCTTGAGAATCATCCATGGGATGCATGTGGGAATGATTGCTATCCGACTCAAGAGGATCCCAAGGTGCTACCTCGTACTCCAACTCATCATCCGAAGACCCTTCTTGGTCTTGTTCATATCCTTCGTGGAGGTGAGTCCTTGAATTGTCTCCCGTTGCGATCGAAGGGAAAGGGTTGTTGAGGTCAACAAGGTTGTTTGTTTGTAATGGGAAATAATCCCCCAATGTATAAGTTGTGTTTGGATTGGCATATGGATCTGATGCCAACCCATCCTTGTTGCCTATCCCTAGGCCTTGCATGTTTTCGACCAAGATGTCTAGGGGCAAGGGGTGATTAAACCCTACTCCTGACTTGTCATAAGGCATTTGGTATCTTGGTTGGCACAAAACACGCACTCCTTGTTCATACCTGCCCAACCCATATCCGTGCCAATTACATTGGCTAAGATATCTTAATGCGAAGTCTGGGTTAGATAGATAATTGACATCCTCAACAAAGGGCTCTTCATCTTCCTCTTCTTGTAGGGAAGGTTCAATGCCATTATCCAGGCCCCCATAAATAAAGTTTGTCTGATTAGGTGGGTAGCCTAAAGGAACCACAGAGCCTATGGGGAGTCGAGGTCTCCCCATGTCTTGCATGGACTCAAGTGTGGGCGTTGCTATAATGTTTTGCACTAGATACTCCCCCAATCCTGTGTTGGCCATCTCAACTGTGATTGTTGGCGTTTGAGGGGGAGCGAATGGAAGTTCTCCCTGAGTCCACTCCATGTGGGGTGAACTAGGTGTCTCGACTTCCATTCTACTAGGCTTCTCTTCTGTCGAGATGTTGGAGACTAAGGGTGGTTCTTCTTCCAGGGGCTTCTTTCCTTTGTCCTTTGGTGTGGCCACCGTAGGTGGCATCGTTGTGGAAGGACTAGATGAAGAAGATGGACCCGCCTAGGAATTTGATTGCCTTGGTAATGGAGATTCCTACGTAATCGGACCCCTTTTAGATGGATTTAACTAAAAATCCAAATGCGTTGAAGGAAGGGTCGACTGTGGCATTAGTTGCACTGAATTGCAGTATTTGAAAGGCTCTAAGTCTACAGGGACCACATGCACTTGTCCTTCAAATGTATACTTTAAGCATTGATGAGCAATTGAAGGGACACACTTCATGTCCCGGATCCAAGGTCGCCCCAGCAAGATATTGTAAGCCATCTCACCTTCTAAAATGTGGCACAATGTATGAATGTTCTTTTGTCCCACTTGTATGGGTAGGACAATTGTGCCAACTGTCGAGCATATCGCATCATTGAATGCTCGAAGAGTATAAGTGGAAGGTACGATGTGAGAGGCCGACAACTTCAAATGTTTTAATGCGGTGGTTGTAATAATGTTACTGGACGAACCAGTGTCTACCAACACCCGCTTATACGAAATCCCATTGACCCACGCAATAACGTGCAGGGGTGGATCCGCCACATCACCAGCCATCGATTTTAATTCATCTTCTCTAAAGGTGATGACTGGTTCTATACATTGTTTCACATGGCCCACGAAGTTGTTGAAAGAATTTGCTTCGTGGGGATGCAGCTCAATTGCCTTTAATATCTCCATGAGAGCCTCCCGATGGGGCACTGATTGTTGAATAAGCTCATATATGGAGAGCCTAGCCGACGTGGTCCTTAGACTTTGAGTAAGTCTAGTTCGAATCGTGGCCACTGGTCTAGGTGGGGGAAGCTATGTAGGGTTCGGTTGAGGTTGTGACATTGATGGAACTTCTCTTGTGGCTGCCGCGGGGGTAGCTCCTGGGTATCTCTTGTTCCTTGTCACTATGCTTATCATCCCCACATACCCCTCCATGGGGCAATTTTGTTGCACCTCATTGACGTGAAGAGGTTTTGCTTGTGCATCATGTGCGGGCAAAGGATCTCTGAAAATGCCCATTTGTTGGTTGTTGGGCGCTATAGGGTTATCCACTACCAATGTATTATTGTCAATGAGGTCTTGCACCAAACCTTTGAACTTCCAATAGGCGTTAAGGTCATGTCCCTTTCGTCTATGGAACCTACAGTACAAGTCCTCCCTGTACCCTTTAGGCTTTGGCGCATTAGGATCTATCGTTTGAATCTCTGGTAGATTAATCAAGTTTGCCGTTGACAAATGGTCAAACAAGGAGTCCCTGGACTCTGTGTATGGTGTAAATTGCCGCCTAGGGCGACGCTACTGATTTTGTTCCTGCTTTTGGTTTTCTCTATCATAATTGTTTGGAGGCACCGCCTGATAGTTAGCCTTTTGAGGCTGCGTTGCTTGGGCAGGCTTAGGGGCGTTGATAGCAACTTGATTGACCGCGATGGGTTTCTGTTGCGTAGTCCCTATTTTAGTGCTCTTATTCCATTCTTTTTTCTTAGGCTTGGCAATTTTGCCATCCTGTATCTTGATCTCTTCGATGATTCTAGCTTGCGCCAGTGCTTCTTCTAAAGTGGCATATTGCTGCAGCTGCAATAGCACAGAGATCGATCACAAACAACTCTTTGCGAACATTTGAGTTAGGTCGGACATAGGAGGGAGATAGGGTAGCTTTGAAAGCAACGTCCTCCACCGGTTCCCATATGCCACCATAGATTCCTCCTCATACTGCTTGAGGCTAGCTAGATCGCTTAGTGATGCCTTTTTCTTTGTGTTGAAGGTGAAACATTCTAGGAACGTGTCCACTAGCTGATCTAAGTTGCAGATGCTATGCTTCGGTAATTGAGTAAACCAATCCGAGGTAGGGCCTACGAATGTGGTTATAAATGTTCTTAATAGCAAAGCATCATTGTCCTGAATGCCAAAGCATTGGCTCAGGAATCGAGTCACATGCTCTTGGGCATCTTCCTCCCCTCTAAAGAGTGCCAACTAGGGCAGCTTAAAATGTTCGGGGTATGGAGGTGCCGGCACTGACGGATGCACAGGATGACTACGGAGTTGGCGTAAAGTAGGCTTTTGGGGCCCAGAAGTCTTGAGCTCCATAGTCTCTAAGCGTTCTAACAACACTTTGTATGCATCGGAGGACTTGATCTCCTCCTCCTTGGTTTGCTCCCGTTGTGGGTTGTGGGGAACTTGAGGCCTTTGGAGGGATAGCTGGGTAGCACCCCTTCTGCCTTGATAGGGCATTTCAGCCCGCTCTTCTTCTTGTTCATACTCCTCATAGGCTTCTTGAGGAGTGGCTGGCCGAGTCCTATACACATGGGTGGGTGCCCGCGGAGGGTGCCCATCATTATTTCTGGGAGTGGCCTCCCGCTCAAGTCTAGGAGGTCTTGGAGGCAGTGCTTGATAAGGTCACGTGGACCTCTCTCGTACCAAGGGGTCTTGCCTCTCATACACTTCTACTTTATGCATGCGAGGGATTGGAGCCTTCGCGAGCACATTGTTATGAAGCAATTCGGCTGTCTAACGCTGAATGCGCTCTTTGTTAAGCCGACAAAGATGCTCTAACTGTTCTTGGTCTTGCCTAAGCTGTGCGATTTGCGCTTGGCGGGCGACATGTTTGGCAATCACCAAGTCAATTTGTTCCACCGTCTCTTGTTTAGGAAGCCTAGATGCCTCCCCTACATGTCTGTCTCGATCATGGTGATCCGAGATCCCTATGGGCTGCTTCCCTCTATCGAGGTTAGCGGCATTCACTTGAGGTTCTGGCCTTAATGGGCGATCCTGATACAAGGCAGGCGTGGAGGTACATCACTCTCGTGTTGTGTACTGCTCTTGAGGAATGTGGTACTCTCCCTCGTCCGCTCTTTCATATGCATAAAAGGTATGGGCAGAATTGTCTTGCCCTGTCTGGAAAGCCTGATACTCTGGAAATGGTCTAGTGTTTCTAACAGCAATGCGGGGTAGAAGAGGGATGACAAAATCTAGCGGCCTCTCCTTCTGGACCCTCTGTTGCTCCAGAGTAGTACACAGCGCTTCATCACTAGGCCACCCATAACGAACTTCTACGGGAGGTCTAGTGTCTGTGTTGAGATCTACGTGTAGGTTATCCTCATGAAAGGGCCTATGTTGAGTGGGGGTACCCCTTAAGGAGGTGCCTCTATGTTGAGTGGGTGTGCCCCTCAAGGGGGTGCCTCTATAGTCTTGTCTAGTGATGGCATGAGTTGGAGTGCCCCTCAAGGAGGTGCCTCTAGAGTCATGTTCTGTAACTGCATGATGTGGACTAACTTGTGTATCCTACCGCCAAGGCGGGATGACCAAGTCCTCAGGACTATATCGGAGGCGACTTGTCCCCCTTGGTGCACTCTCTGCAGCTTCTGCCCATGATTGGGCTTGGCTACGGGTGTACACCATGGTGATGATTACCTAAAAATGCGTAGATTCTATTTTTGGATTTTTCTTTTTATGATTTTTTTGATACACTAAACAGAAAATAGCATACACACACAAGCAATGATTATCTCTTTTAAAGATTAAAAGTGTGCCCTAAATCTGGTTTAGTGTGTTTTGTTGTTTGTTTTTGAAAGCTTTTTGTGAAAACCATTTAAATGCAATTATGAAGGCTCTTATGACTCCCAAAATGGTCGCCCCTTCAATATACCATTGTCGGACCGATATACCAACCTCTCTATATACCCGCCCTTACGTGAGGGAGACTATAGGTACGTGAGAGCAGATGATACGTGGAACATAGGCGGTACGGAAGGGGAATCACTCTATTTATGACACCTACCATAGAAGACTTATCCTCATGTGTTGGGAATCACCCCAAGCTACACTTGGTCAGCTTTCGTCAGGATTTACGTCTAGCAACAGTCGCGATCGGGGTAATGGATGCAATATCTCAAGCCAAAGTGATAATGGAATCCACCTTTGGTCTTGCTCAAGGGTTGGGGTTTTACGACCAAATCCTTGTGTTTAAAATACCACGTGGTGTGTGGGGTTCTTTTTAAGTTGCAAAATTGAAACAAGCAAGCCTCTAAACTCTCCTATGCAAGCAAAAATCAAAGAACAAAAAAATAGAAAATAGAAAATTGACAAAGGGTGTTTAAAACCCCTACCTCTTCTCTGCCTAAATCGGATGTCTCTGAATTTTTGCCTGAAATAGTCTAGCGTTTGAAAACTTGGTACCTGTAAGCAACAAAACAAGCAACTTTAATCAGAATTTTAATCTTAAAAATCAAGGGACAGAGGTCCCACCGTGATCGCCACTGAAAGCACGAGGATACGGAAACAAAAAGGAATATGCCACAAGAAAAGAACAAGAAAGAACATATGCAAATTGACACAAGATAAAAGCAATAGGAAATATGGTAATATCTTTATTGATATGCTTTACAAATTGTGTTACAATACGTCTCCTTCCTTTTTAGGGGATAGGAGAGTCAAATGTGTTTCTTGTCACAAGATCCATGGATAATAATCCTTCTTCCGCGTGCCCACATGTAAGATGGGCGGACCAAAACATCGCCACCACTGTTGTACATGATTCTTTGCTCTTTCCTGCCCCTCTGCTATTGGAAACCTGCGTTCAAAGAAACAGAAAACATTAGTAATACCTGCAGACAAAATGAAACATGTATTTCCCAAAGCCTATTGTCAGTGTATGCATGAAAATAATAAAACGACTATCAGATGACCTCTGATTGACCTGAAACTTTGACAGAAGCATAAAAATATCATCAGAAGACCATTGCAAAAAGAACAGTCTGAAAATTCCTCACAGATCTGTACTCGCTCCAGGGTGGGACGAATAGGACTATGAGAATTGGCCAAAAAGCACCCTATTCAATGTCCTACTTAGGAAGCTCCAAAAGACCTGAAAACTTGGGGTTAGCTAATTGGGGGTGTTTTGGGAAGACCCAGATGCTCATATTTCTCCAATTTTGCCTCTAGAACCCATATTTTGAAGATGGCATCTGCAAGTTAGTGAAAGCGAGAAATAGCAATAACCTGGTCAAAAATGATCAGAATGTAATGAAATTTGAACTGTAACCTATTTAACCTATCTAGAATAAAATGAAAAATAAAAAACAAATAAATATATCACATATTTCTAATCATCCCGGGGTGGGGCGATTAGCACTGTGATAGTTTGGGGAGCGCTACGGGGCAGGACGCCCACCGTTTGAGGCACTGTTTTGGCACCAATCCACTTGGGATGGGTCCAAAACTGGTTATGGGGTGTTTTCAACAAATTTTGTGGATAGTTGTGGCCAAAAATTGGGTTTTGGGTCCGGATTTGTGCTTCCAATAGTCACCCAATAACCTCCCTTTCGAATGAGAGATTAAGGATGTAAAAGCACAAATCGCAAGTAGGTATGTAAATTGGCAGCACTTCATTGCTCAAATGCTCCTTCTCTCGTATATCTTTTGGGTGGGAAAACTCCCCAATTTATAGACCTTAGGGTCTCCTTGTTTGAATTGCGCATGCGAGGGCGCCACTTGAGTTAACTGTCCTATTTTCAGAGAAAAGCTAACTCCCTGATTAAAAATCTTCTTGCATGAGGTCTCTAAAATAAAGACATGCATGACTGAAGTCTCTCTTCTTGATTTGGAGCCATTCCTCACAATTGCATGGCCTGAAGCCTCAGTTAACTAGCGGAGTTGTCGAGGTTTGACTTTTTTGCTAGTCAAACCTGCTATTCGCCCCACCCTGGAGCGATTGCTTAATCGTCCCTGGGTGGGATGAATACCAGTATGAATTCGTCCCTGGGTGGGACGAGTAGAGAAAAAGGTGCCAAAAAGGTGCCAAATTGACCTTTGACCTCAAAAACTACTTTTGGGAGTGGTTAGGACCATTGTTTAACCTCTAGGGGCTGCCCTAGGGGCTGTTTGTGTCAATGCGATCAGCGCTTGTTGTCACATAATCGGATTGGTGTTGTTTTGGTGTCTTCTGTTTGAGTTTATTATATTCAATTTTTTCTAATTTTGCAACCTTTTGAATATACAGTTGGTTTCCTAGGGCTTCCAGATGTGTTGTCTGCATATTTGGACCTCAAATTCCAAGGACAAAAGCTGCTCACGGGCTGTAGTTTCACTTCATTTGGCGTAGTAATCGACGATGCCACCTCAAATTTTGTGGTGTGTATATATTTTGGTGTGTTCTAAAATAAATGGATTTCTAGAAGAACTGTTCCTGTGACGTTTGAAGCACTACTTCAGTTTTTTATTAGAACAAACAATTATATTTAGAAAAAATTAAAAAATAAATATAATAAAAGGTAGCTGGAAAAATCATAGGGAGTAAGGTGACCTACACTATCAATACTTTGGAGATAAGGTCTGAGCTCAAAAATAAAATCAATCCCTCAAAGGAGCCGCTCGAGTAAGAAATATTAGAAATATTAATCCAGATTTCACGCCTCCGCCCAACTGCGCTCCGAACTTGGGCGAAGCCGGACTGCGCTCGCGAAGTCGGGCATCCCGACAAATTTTTTGACTTGACGTCGCACGTGCCTTCTGACAGATGTGACGTCTGACAGATCCGATCGTCGCATAAGTTAATGCCAGTTCGGCGATTGGTCAGAAACCCTAGTTCAGGGTCTGTCAGAACCTGTCAGAGGATAACCTCTATCTTCCTCTCCCCGTGGCTATATAAGGCAGTTCGGGTCTTCAGACAAAGGGTGGAGAGTGGGGGAAATTTGGAGAAATAGGCAAGAGAAAAGAAGTCATTCGTAGAGTAGCAGACGAGATCGTTTCAGTGAGCAATGTAGCTCATCTGTTTAATGTCCGAGCAGTAGACTCGACATTTGTTTTCCCTCTTAGTTTATCCTGCAGCTTTAGTCTACAGATGTTAGTTTTTCCTCAGTTGAGGACTTTTGTAACCCTCGTCTTATAAGAATAAAATTTGTTGTTGTTTAAGGCATCTGTAGGGTTTGCGGTTATCTTTGTCTGCATAAAATCTGTTGTTGTTTGTACAATCGCCTCAGAGCATTTTTTTATGTTCTATAAGTTTGAACTCAGATCCCAAACATTGCATTCAGATTCGGTGTTTCTCTCCTCCCCGTACAGTTCTTGCCAAGCCAAGCAAACCATCATTGTAGCCGCGCGAGCCTCAGGACAACAAAGTTTGCAAGGCAAAAATTTGCCTAAGTCTGGAGCTGTCCACCCGACTACGCAGCGAAGTCGGACTTCGCTGCCTTTGACCAGCGCAATCAGGCGTTGACCACCTCCTCCTCGACTTCGCACTTTATTTCGTGCATAGCCCGATTGCGCACATTTTTTGTGCGCAACCCGACTATGCACATTATTCTGTGTGCAACCCGACTATGCAAGTTTTACTTGCGTAGCCCGACTAGAAAAGTCGAGAGCACAACCAATTTTGGGTGTGCCATCCGACTTCAAGAGTGCAACCCGACTTCGGGCCCCCCTTCGCCCTGCGCTCCCGACGATAAAATAAAACTTCAAATTGGTATCAGAGCCACTGATCCCTTGATGCGGAGACCGAAGCAGAATGGCTTCCAATAGCAACAACTTGCAGTTGCAGATCCCGCGCTTCAACGAGAAGAATTACGATTACTAGAGCATCTAGATGAAGATCCTGTTCGGATCTCAGGAGCTGTGGGAGTTAGTCGAGAATGGCTACCCAGAATCGGCAGATGTAGCAGCACTGGCCGCCCTCTCTCAAGCAGACAAGGACCTATTGAAAGAGAACATGAAGAAGGACCAGAAGGCCCTCTTCTACATCATGCAAGCGGTCGAGGAGTCCATCTTCTCGTGGATCGCATCAGCCACCAAGGTGAAGCAGGCCTAGGAGATTCTGGCCAGCTCATACCAGGGCACCAATAAGGTAAAGTTGGTGAAGCTGCAGATGCTCAGGAGGGAGTTTGAAAATCTACAGATGAGTGAGTCTGAGTCCATGAGTGATTTCTTCACCCAGATGATGGACATTATCAACCAGATGCGGTTGAATGGAGAAATTATGCAGAGCTAGAGAATCATGGAGAAAATTCTCAGAAGTCTGCCTACCAAGTTTGACTCGGTTGTGATAGCAATCGAAGAGTCGAGGGATCTGACAACCCTCTCGATAGATGAGCTCATGGGTTCATTGCAGACACATGAACAGAGGTTGAGCCATTCATCTCAGACCTCTCTGGAGCAAGCATTCAAGGCTCAAGTCTCATTTCGAGACAACGACAGACAAGATTCCCACCATGGCGCCTCTAGTTCTCACGGAGCAAGAGGCAGAGGTAGGCGTGGGAAAGGCAACAAGCAAGGAGGACGGTCAAACCCTAGCGAAGGAGAGACCAACTGTAATTTCCATCAGCAAGGTGGAAGAGGTAGCTCAAAAAATTAGCAAGTTGGATCTAGTCAGAAGAAGGACATGTCAAAGGTCCAATGCTATTTCTGTAAGAAGTTCGGCCATTACATCTCACAGTGCAGAAAATGGATGGCCAAGGAGAACCAGTAGCAAGCCCATTACATGGATGAAACCAAAAATGCGGCAGGAGGAAACGTGTTGTTGACTTGCAACATTGAGGAGGAGTGCCAAAAGAATGTCTGGTATTTAGATAGCGGGTGCAACAACCACATGACGGGGAACAAGGAGATGTTCTCCCAACTGGATGAAATAGTCTAGTCTGAGGTGAATATGGGGAACAACAACAAGGTTCCCATAATGGGGAAAGGAAAGATCCTCATCCGCACTAGGCATGACGAACGAAAGCAGATCTGTGACGTCTACTATGTGCCTGGCCTGAAGCACAACCTGCTGAGCATTGGACAACTCGTGCAGAAGGGACATACGATCCAGTTCAAAGATGGAGCTTGCACCATCAGAGACAAGTCGCATGGGCAGATTGCTACCGTGTCCATGACGAAGAATAAAATGTTTTCACTGTAGATTCAGAATGAATCATTGATGTCTCTGAGTGCAGTTGTGAAAGATGCTACCTGGTTGTGGCATCTCAGATTTGGTCACCTGAACTTCAGTGGCCTGAATCAACTGCACAAGAAGTAGATGGTGAAGGGTTTACCCTTGATAGAGCAGCAAAATCAAGTTTGTGAGGGCTGCTTAGTCGACAAACAACATAGGGATTCGTTCCCTTTCGATCAGTCTTGGAGAGCATCACAGCCACTGGAGCTGGTGCACTCAGACATTTGCGGTCCGATGCAGACCAACACGTTTGTCGGCAACAAATACTTCTTAACGTTCATAGATGACTTCAGCCAGAAGACTTGGATCTATGCCATCAAGTTGAAGTCAGAAGCATTTGCCATATTCAAGGAGTTCAAGGCTCTGGTGGAGAAACAGAGTGGATATCAGATCAAGACTCTCAGGATAGATGGCGGAGGTGAATACATCTCCAACGAATTCCATAACTACTACAAGCAACACGAAATTCGAAGGCAGTTCACTGCCAGATACATGCCACAACAGAACGACATAGCTGAGAGGAAGAACCGGACCATCATGGAGATGGCATGAAGCATGATGAAGGCGAAGGGATTGCCACACGAATTTTGGGCAGAGGTTGTAACATGTGCAGTCTACCTGCTGAACAGATGTCCCACCAAAAGCATGAAGGACAAAATCCCTCAGGAGGCCTAGAGCGGTGTGAAGCCAAGTGTGGCTCACTTGCGTGTGTTCGGGTGCATTGCATATGCACATGTTCTAGAAGAGAAGCGGCAGAAGTTGGATGATAGAGCTGAGAAGTGCATTTTCATAGGGTACAGTGAGCAGGCGAAGGCATATAGGCTGTACAACCCTGTGATGAAGAAGCTCATCATCAACCGTGATGTGAAGTTTCTTGAAGATGAAGCCTGGAACTGGAAGTCAGAGACTGGCCAGTCAGAGCCAACAGTAGTAGAGTCTGTTGACTTGGAAGAAGGAAGTGTGCAGCCACCTGCAACCTCCAACAGCAGTAGTGGTGCCAGCAGTAGCACAACCACTCCATCTCGATCGCCTCCACGTGCAAGTAGAATCCAGAACCTCGTGACGCCAGCAAAGACAAGGAGCTTGCAAGAAATCTATGAGGCAACCCAAACCCATGTAGATGAAGAGTACTCTGACTTTGCATTCTTTACTGAAGTTGATCCAGGAGAGTTCGAAGATGCAAGTCAGAATCAGAAGTGGGTGCAGGCTATGGACGAGGAGATTGAAGCCATTGAAAAGAATGATACATGGCAACTGACAGATCTTCAAGTAGGGAAGAAGACCATTGGGGTCAAGTGGGTGTATAAGACAAAGTTCAACGCCCAAGGAGACGTTGACAAGCATAAGGCCAGACTGGTGGCAAAGGGCTACAAGCAGAAGTCAGGCATCGATTACCATGAGGTATATGCGCCTGTAGCCCGACTTGACATAGTCAGGATGATCCTGGCATTGGCAGCCCAACAGGGTTGGAAGATGTACCAGATGGATGTCAAGTCAGCCTTCCTCAATGGAGTGTTGGAGGAGGAGGTCTACATAGACCAGCCACCAGGTTACAAAATTGAAGGCCAGGAGGGCAAAGTCCTGAAGCTGAAGAAGGCCCTGTATGGTTTGAAGCAGGCACCCCGGGCTTGGTACAACCGGATTGACAGTTATTTTTAGGAAAATGGGTTTGTAAAATGCCCATATGAGCACACCCTGTACATGAAGACAAATGATGTAGGTGAGCTCATAATCGTCTACCTGTATGTGGATGATTTAATTTACACTGGCAACAACACAACACTATTTGCCCAGTTTAGAACAACCATGAAGAAGGAGTTCGAGATGACGGACTTAGGGCTGATGAAGTATTTTCTCGACATTGAAGTTGACCAATCGACAGATGGCATCTTCATTTCTCAGGGCAAGTATGCGAAGGATGTCCTAAAGCGGTTCAAGATGGAGGACAACAAACCTGCCATCACACCTGTAGCCACAGGTTTGAAGCTGAGCAAGCTGGATTCAGGGAGGAATGTAGATCCAACACTGTTCAAGAGGCTAGTTGGCAGTCTGATGTATTTGACTGCAACTCGACCAGATCTGATGTTTGGAGTCAGTCTGATCAGCCATTTTATGGAGACTCCAAAGGACACGCACTGGCAAGCAGGCAAGAGGATCTTGCACTATGTCAATGGGATGCGAAACAATGGCCTATTTTATGCTAGATAGGACCAGTTGGAACTGGTGGGCTTCATAGACAGTGACTGGGCTGGCAGCACCGACGATCGAAAGAGCACCTCCGGGTATGCTTTCCATCTCGGATCAGAGGCAGTCTCATGGGCGTCCAAGAAGCAACCCATCATTGCATTGTCCATAACCGAAGCAGAATATGTCACCGCCACGTCAGCCGCATGCCAGGCAGTTTGGCTGCGAAGAGTTCTGAGTGAACTGAACTATCCTCCGAAAGGCGCGACAACAATTTTTTGTGATAACAATTCGGCCATTGCACTGTCAAAGGATCCCGTGTTCCATGGCCGGATGAAGCACATCGATATTCGTTATCACTTCATCAGAGAGTTGGTGAAGTCCGAAGAAATTCAACTACAGTTTTGCAGATCCAAGGAGCAGTTGGCAGATATTTTCACGAAGCCTTTGAAGGAGGAAGACTTCAGCAGATTGCGTGAGCAGCTTGGAGTCAAAGCGCTCATGAAATCAGGTTTAAAGGAGGGTGTTAGAAATATTAATCCAGATTTCATGCCTCCACCCAACTGCGCTCCGAACTTGGGTGAAGCCGGACTGCGCTCGCGAAGTCGGGCATCCCGACAAAATTTTTTGACTTGACGTCGCACGTGCCTTCTGACAGATGTGACGTCTGACAGATCCGATCGCCGCATAAGTTAATGCCAGTTCGACGATTGGTCAGAAACCCTAGTTCAGGGTCTGTCAGAACCTGTCAGAGGATAACCTCTATCTTCCTCTCCCCGCGGCTATATAAGGCAGTTCGGGTCTTCAGACAAAGGGTGGAGAGTGGGGGAAATTTGGAGAAATAGGCAAGAGAAAAGCAGTCATTCGCAGAGTAGCAGACGAGATCGTTTCAGTGAGCAGTGTAGCTCATCTGTTTAATGTCCGAGCAGCAGACTCGACATTTGTTTTCCCTCTCAGTTTATCCTGCAGCTTTAGTCTGCAGATGTTAGTTTTTCCTCAGTTGAGGACTTTTGTAACCCTCGTCTTATAAGAATAAAATTTGTTGTTGTTTAAGGCATCTGTAGGGTTTGCGGTTATCTCTGTCTGCATAAAATCTGTTGTTGTTCTTTGTACAATCGCCTCGGAGCATTTTTTTTCGTGTTCTATAAGTTTGAACTCAGATCCCAAACATTGCATTCAGATTCGGTGTTTCTCTCCTCCCCGTACAGTTCTTGCCAAGCCAAGCAAACCATCGTTGTTGCCGCGCGAGCCTCAGGACAGCAAAGTTCGATAGGCAAAAATTTGCCTAAGTGTGGAGCTGTCCACCCGACTGCGCAGCGTAGTCGGACTTCGCTGCCTTTGACCAGCGCAGTCGGGCGTTGACCACCCGCTCCCCGACTTCGCACTTTATTCCGTGCGCAGCCCGATTGCGCACATTTTTCGTGCGCAACCCGACTGCGCACATTATTCCGTGCGCAGCCCGACTGCGCAAGTTTTACTTGCGCAACCCGACTGCGCAAAAGTCGGGAGCGCAACCCGACTTCGGGAGCGCCACCCGACTTCGGGAGCGCAGCCCGACTTCGGGCCCCCCTTCGCCCTGCGCTCCCGACAACTTCATCAAAAATAAGATTTCAAGAAAACGAGACTTGCTGCAGGTACTGACAGAACCACCTAAAAAATCTTATCATGTACTCTTAGCAAGGTTTCACCTAACCTCCTTCCGCCTCAAAATCCCACCTAAGTTATCAGCCTGTCTCAGATTTTGAAATGTTTGTAAAAATTTACCACAAAAATACGCCATGTATATTTACTTGTATGGCTGCCCAAAAAAACAATGGTTCTTATCTTAATGCCTATCGATATAAACCAGCTTGAGAGCAATTTGGTTTGTGGCATGCCAATGGCTTATATGATTTTAAAATTTTAGTTGATCTTCTTCCTTTTGTATTTTATAAAATTCGTCCTCGCAAATTTTAGTAGTTCCAACTTTGATTTGAATTTGCAGGGAGTGCTGACGCTAGAGAAAGAATGGGATTATTTTAAAAGTTACAGAGCCAGTCTTGAGAGTATGCTTGGGAAGGATGGTGCGAGCAAGATAATCTCCGAAGCCTTATTCGGGTTAAGCATGGGGACCAATGACTTCATCGAAAATTATTATCAAAATCAGGAAACAAGAGATAAATATACTATCTCACAGTTCCAGGACAATCTCTTAGAAGAGTTGAAGCCATTTATAGAGGTAAAACAATTCCTCTGTGTCCACATTAGTGATATATACGTCCTTTTTAATCTTATTTGAAATTGTTTTCGCACAGAATATTCACGACGAGGGTGCCACCAAATTTTACGTGAATGGCCTTTCCCCTTTCGGTTGTTCCCCTCTTCAAATTACTTCCCACAACTTGACCAATGGCACCTGCGTGGAAGAATACAATGAGGTCGCTGCTTCTTTCAATGACAAGCTCAGAGCTTTTATAGCTTCTATGAAACCCACTCTCTCGGGTCTGCAAATTGTTTATATAGATGTCTACGACAAGTTCACTGATTTGTATAAGAATCCCATCGAATATGGTAATGTCTATATTAATTCGATACAAAGTTGATATATTTATGTTCACGTCAATTCCTTCTTGTTCTAAACATCTTATGGTTTTTTAAGCTCAACATATGTATATTTTCAGGGTTTGAAGAGGTAAGGAAAGGTTGCTGTGGAACAGGATTGGTGGAGATAGGTCCAACATGTAACAGTCAATGCATGTTATGTCCTGACGCATCCAAGTATGTCTTCTGGGACAGTGTCCATCCATCAAGTGCAACTTACAGCATTCTGGCCAAAGACATTTTCCAACAACTCAAAACGTTGATAAAATTCTAGAGAATCAGGGGAACAAAATTTATATTAATACTTGTATTGTTTTTCCAGTTACTAGATTGGGAGAATTATTATGTATTTGGTTGTGTATGTAGGTACGAAAAATCTTTCATTCATTTTTCTTAATGAAATTTTATTATTATTTAAAAAAAAATAAAATAAATAATTGTATTTGGATTTTTCATCCTTGATAATTTATAACCTTGTTTTTTAGAGTATCAAAGTTTACAAAGAAATTTAATTGTTATAGCTAAAAACCTGCTACCTCACTTAATCACTTAAAAGAGAATATTTTGGCTTTTTTGGGATCTTTATCAAATTTTTATATGAAAACAAATGTTCAAGAATTCAACATCCTTTTACTATTTATGCACTTCATCTTAAGAGAGTAATATTTTCAAAACAGCACTCTATCATGGTAGGCTTTGTAAAAGTTTCCTTTGTAAAACACAAGTGTAACCACAAACATTATAATAATACTTTGTATGAAAACACATTAACTTTATAAAATAAAGTAGATACTAGCAATGGAAAATATTAAAGAGAATGTAAATTCACAATCCTCAATTAAAACCCCTCTACCCGCTATACTATCTGCACGTTTGTTTCCTTCCCTTAATGTATGTGTAAACTTGATTTCTTTAAACTCTATAATAGGGTTTTGAATTTTCACAATTATCTCTTGTATATTCCAAGGAGCCTTTACTTTCCTCAAAATTGCATTTACTACAATGAGTGAATCATATTCCATCCATATTTTGTTCTATTTCATTTGTTTACATATTTTTAACCCTTCCAATATCGTCTAACCTTCAACTTCATTATTTGTCTTAAATCCATTATTGAAAGCATAATGAGACAAAATATCTCTATTTTTTTTTTTCTTCTCCTTTTGTTCCTCGATTTCCTTTAGATGATTCAACAAATAGTGATTCACTATTATTTACAAGCTTAGTTATCAAGTCTTAGTTCGTATTCGAATTCAACACTTTTGAAATTAAAAAAAAAATTATCGTAATTAAGAATTCAAAATAAAATTCGACATAAAATTTGATACATCTAACTAATATATTATATTATCATAAAACCATATATAAAATATATAATAAATATTTCAAATATATTAATACTTGTATTTTGTTTTACAGTTACTAGATTGGGAGAATTATTATGTATTTGGTTGTGTATGTAGGTACGAAAACTCTTTCATTGATTTTTCTTAACGAAATTTTATTATTATTTAAAAATATAAGAATAAAGGATTGTATTTGGGTTTTCCATAACTTTATTTTTTAGAGTATGAAAGTTTACAAAGAAATTTAATTCTCTCGTTGTTATAGCTAAAAACCTGCTACCTCATTTAAGATAGAATATTTTTACTTTTTTGGGATCTTTATCAATTTTCTATATGAACCCAAATGTTCAAGAATTCAGCATCCTTCTACTATCTATGCATTTCATCTTAGTAGAGTAATATTTTCAAAACATTACTCTATCATGGTAGGCTTGGTAGGCTTTCTGCTTTGTGAAACACAAGTGCAACCACAAACATTATAATAAATAATTTAAATGAAAACACATTAATGTTATAAAATAAAGTAGATATTAGCAATGGAAAATATTAAAGTAAATCTTAATTATTATTTGATATAAGTAACCAACATTTTGTTGTCAAACTTTAACTAAACTTGCTACGTCCTCTAATCATAGAAAGGAGAATGTAAATTCACAATCCTCAATTAAAACCCCTCTATTGGCTATGCTATCTACACTTTGTTTCCTTCCTTAATGTATGTGTAAACTTGATTTCTTCAGACTCTATAATAGGGTTTTGAATTTTCACAATTATCTCTTGTATGTTCCATGGAGCATTTACTTTCCTCAAAATTATATTGACTACTATGAGTGAATCATCTTCCATCCATACTTTGTTCCATTTCATTTGTTTACATATTTTTAACCCTTCCAATGTTGTCTAAGCTTCAACTTCATTATTTATCTTAAATCCATTATTGAAAGCATAATCATACAAAATATCTACTCTATATTTTTTTTAATTATTTCTTCTCTTATTGGTCATTCACTATTATTTACAAGTGATGAAGAATTACATATAAATTGTAAAGGCCGTAGAGTCGTCCTTTGGAATGGTATACATTCCACTTTTTATAGAGGATTTTTCATTGAATTTGAATTACAACATTGATGGAATCAAGCGGAATGATTATTTTGAAATGGTCAGAAGATCAATTGATATTATGCTTTTCAGAAGAATTACGACTATCCAGAGGAAGTTAGGTTTTTTTGCATAAATCTGAGTCCTTTATTGCTCTTTTCGGACTTGCTCAAGCAATAAATTTTATCTGCTCCACCTCTTCGAGCACCTAAGAAATCAGTTTGATCATTGTAGGTTCTACATACTTCTACTTGCTCCTTGTTAGCTCGTACTAGGATGGCTGTGATCATTAATGGAACAAATCCGCATCTAGTGGTTTCATATTTATATTCTTTGCCTTATTTTTGTTTCTCCTATACTCAACATCATAATTCTATTTAATGACTTGACTTAATCCATCAACGCTCTTTGCTTCTAGATGAGGGATTGGGTGAGTTGATAGGGTTGGTTTAGACTCCTCTATAATTAAATAAATATTTTATTTATTACCTCTAAACTACTTTATTTTTGTTTAAATATTGATCTATTTTTTTAGCCATATAGTTCAAAGTATTGTATCTCTTGATATATCCTAGATTGTTTGTACATCCTTTATTTTAAAAGTGCTCTATAATTGCTTTAATCATTCATCAATTCTACCATTCATCACCATATATTTATCAAACATATTAATATTCCATTGCCATAGTTTCCAGATTATTGTGTAGTTTCTGAAGAGGTGGTCTATAATATTCTCCTCCTTTTTACAAATAACACATTGTGAGGGACCATGACAATGCCTTTTCATAAGGTTATCCTATGATATAATTCTTTTATGACCTGCTAGACAAATAAACATTTTGACTTTAAAAATATTTTAATTTTATTATTGAATTGACATATGAGTATAAAATTAATGTCTTTTAAAAAATTAGAAATATAATCTATATGATATACAAATATTTAAATACAAACATAAATATTATTATAATTGTTATTATGATATGTTATGACATTTTTTAAAACTAATGACTATACAAATACTATATTATTTGACTATAAATATTAATTTCATTTATTCATTTCAGTTTTCATATCATATGGATCATGTGCTTTCCATTACCAATATACTTAAGATATCTATCTATACATTATTTTTAAAATTATTTTCAAACCAATGATAATAAAAACTATATTTCGACTATATTTTCACTTTCTTATAAAATTTAGAAATACATGCAATAATTTCCTCATCTTTAATCTTTCCTAATTACATATTTTTTAGTGTGATTAATTAACATTCACACATGAACATGATTATAGGTAAGTTAGTTTCCTCCTATTAACTACCTCCTATATGTATAAAGAGATCCCTTTATTACATAAGAAGAGAAAATAGCACACACAAGGAAGAGAAGAGGAAGAGAAGGAAAGAAAAACAGGAGAAAAGAGAGTGAAAAGATATCAAGCATGGAGAGGAGAGGAGAATAGGAAAGGAACAAACGTTGAAATGAACACAAAAATGTTAAGTTGAGCACTAATAATATGACAAGGGATTTTGTTGAGGCATATGCACAAGCTAGTGAATAAATTCATTATGTAGTAAGTTATTTTGGCATATGAGTAATAAAATTGCATTCTTTTCTAGTTATTTTATGCATGTCTAAAACATAATATTGTAGGTAGTGTTTTGTATGGTCCATTGTATGTAGGAAGTTAACGTAATCTTAATGTTATAAGAGTATAAGTATTATGTAAAATAATATCATGAATACCATTCGAGGGAGAGCCATTTAATAGGTATTGTTTAGGTGACAGAAAAAGAAATTATTCAAGAGCCAAGGACAAGAGCATCATGAAAGATGACTTGACTATTTTCTTCCAATTTATCAATGAAAATTAATTTGGACCTTACTTAACTTATTAGAGCAATATGGGTATTGGTACTTTTATAAAAGATAAAAGTCCACTGAAAGAAAAAAGACCCAACAAGGTACAAATATTAATATTCACTATAATATTTACTTAATATTGTTGCTGCAACTTTACAATACTTAGCAAAACTTTTAATCAATCAAAAAATTTATTGCAAATGACCCCTCTTTTGCCAAAGGGATTTTTATTGTGATCACCTATTCTTATAAATAAAACATTTGATAGTCAAAATATTTTATCCTAAGGTACTTTTATAGCAATTAAAAGTATTTATTTTGAACTATTTTTAATAAAGTGACTTTTCCTGATAATTGGGACTTTGCCATAATGCTTATTAAAAAATAGAAACATACATTTGAGGTTTCTCTTCTTCATATATAAGGATTTTTTATCCTTTGCAATGTTGTAGCTTGCACTTACTAGAGTGGCTCACTCTTCTTCCCACTAACACTTCTACGTCTCCTCCATGCTATTGCTTCAACAAGTCTCTACTCTTCTACTCCAAAAAATTGCTCCACTTCCATTTCAAATCAAATCATGGGAAAAACTCATATATATAACTGAAAAAGGAGAAAAAAATTAACCTAATGTATTAAATTAATGGATAGTTGGCACTCTAATCACCAAATAAATACAACTACCCTAAGTAAGTCCAATCGCTTTTGGCAATGGTTTTCATTATTCTCAAAAAATAATATGTCAATTATAGGTGAAATTTGGATAGTTCTATGGCTGAGTTATTATCGCAAAATATTTTTGATACCCCTTCTTATTGATGATTCAACTTGTCAAACATTCTTCTCATCCAATCTACTTGATATGCTATAAATGTAATGACTATGGGTATTTTTTTGCACACACCCATGCCTAACTGCTAGCAACTATATATTAGATTTGCTTTTGTAGGTAAAACTAGAGATCACCAAAAATTTATTATGAAGATAGAAAGAATTTCCAAAGTAGAGATGAGATGTGAAGTGATGAGGTTGTGTAGACACAAAAAAATGGCCCACATGAGTGAGTAATTTTCCCTAAACCCTTCAGGGAGACCCTTCATACTTGCCTAAGGCAAGGACTAGGTTTTACCTCCCCTCCCCTTTGTTTTTCTCCTATTTCAAAAAAATCATGATTGGCCCTGATGGGGCATGATTTCTGTAGACACCAAAACATCACCAATCTGATTACATGACAACGAGCACTGATCACATTGACACAAACAATCCCTAGGGCAGCCCCCAGAGGTTAAACAATGGTCCTAACTGCTTCCAAAAGTAGTTTTAGAGGTCAAAGGTCAATTTGGCACATTTTTGGCACCTTACTCTCTGTTCGTCCCACCCAGGGATGAATACAAACATTCATTCATCCCACCCAGGGACGAATACAGAATTCGTCCTAGGGTGAGGTGAATAGAATGTTTGACTAGCAAAAAAAAGTCAAACTTCGGCAACTTCGCCAGTTAACTGAGGCTTCAGGCCATGCAATTGCGAGGACTAGATTTTATTCAAGAATAAAGACTTCAATCATGCATGTATTTATTTTAGAGACCTCATGCAAGGATATTTTTAATCAGGGAGTTAGCTTTTATTTGAAAATAGGAAAACAACTCAAGTGGCACCCTCGCATGCGCAATTTAAACAAGGAGACCCTAAGCTCTATAAATTGGGGAGTTTTCCCACCCAAAATATATACAGAGAAGGAGCATTTTGAGCAACGAAGTGCTGCCAATTTACATACCTACTTGTGATTTGTGCTTTTACATCTTTAATCTCTCATTTGAAAGGGAGGTTATTGGGTGACTATTGAAGCACAAATTTGGACCCAAAACTTGATTTTTGACCACAACTATCCACCAAATTTGTCGACAATACCCCATAATCAGTTTTGGACCCATCCCAAGTGGATTGGTGCTGAAACAGTGCCTCAAACGGTGGGCATCCTACCCCTGGACGCTCCTCAATCTGTCGCAGGCCAATTCGCCCCACCCTAGTATGAATAGAAATTTGTGATAGATATCTCTAGTTTTTCCTTTGCATTGTGTTCTAGATAGGTTAAATAGGTTAAAGTTTAAATTTCATTGCATTCTGATCATTTTTGACCAAGTTATTGTTATTTCTCGATTTCACTAACTTGTAGATGCCATCTTCAAAATCTGGGTGCTAGAGGAAAATTTGGAAAAATCTGGTCATCTAGGTCTTCCCAAAACACCCCCAATTAGCTAACCCCAAGTTGTAGGTCATTTGGATCTCCTAATATAGGACATTAGCACCAATCCGATTACGTGACAACGAGCGCTGATCGCATTGACACAAACAGTCCCTAGGGCAGCCCCTAGAGGTTAAACAATGGTCCTAACCACTTCCAAAAGCAGTTTTAGAGGTCAGAGGTCAATTTGGCACATTTTTGGCACCTTGCTCTCTATTCGTCCCACCCAGGGACGAATACAAACTGTCATTCGTCCCACCCAGGGACGAATACAGAATTCATCCCAGGGTGAGGCGAATAGAATGTTTGACTAGCAAAAAAGTCAAACTTCGGCAACTCCGCCAGTTAACTGAGGCTTCAGGCCATGCAATTGCGAGGAATAGATTTTATTCAAGAAGAAAGACTTCAGTGATGAGTGTCTTTATTTTAGAAACATCATGCAAGAAGATTTTGTAACAGGGAGTTAGCTTTTCTCTCAAAATAGGACATGCAAACTCAAGTGGCGCCCTCGCATGCGCAATTCAAACAAGGAGACCCTAAGGTCTATAAATTGGGGAGTTTTCCCACCCAAAAGATATACAGAGAAGGAGCATTTTGAGCAACGAAGTGCTGCCAGTTTACTTACTTACGATTTGTGCTTTTACATCCATAATCTCTTAATCGAAAGGGAGGTTATTGGGTGACTTTTGGAGGCACGAATCAAGACCCAAAACCCGATTTTTTTGGCCACAATATCCTACCAATTTGCCGACAACACATCACAACAGGTTTTGGACTCATCCCAAGCGGATTGGTGTCGAAACAAAGTCTCAACCGGTGGGTGGTTTGCCTTCGGGCACCCCCTGCCTTATTGCAGGTTTATTCGTCTCACCCCGAAATGAATACCAAACTGTTGCAGGTTTATTCGTCCCACCCCGAAATGAATACGGATCTGTATCGAATTTGGTGACTGTTTCTTTTGCAGTATTTTGTCTAGTTACATGATTATGCTTCTATCAAATTTTTAGTCTATTTAGATTCATTTTAATCATCGTTATATTTATCTTTTATATTCATTAACAGTACTCTTTCAGATTTGCGAGTTTCATTATCATACACAGGTGCTACTGACGATTTGTTGTTTCTTTGAACGCAGGAGGAGCAGCAAGGATTAAAGATTCATCAATACCAACGATGGCAACACTTTGGCCCACCCATTTCACATGTGGGCACGCGGAAGGAGGAACACTAAATCCATGATTGTAATTGAAACTATGTTAACGCTCCTACCCCCTAAAAGGGAGGAGACGTCTTTGTAACCGAATTGGAAGAGTATAAATAAAAAGGGTTGTGCTTTCTATACTTCCTTTTATCTCATTTAAATTCGTCTCTTTTCTTTCATTTCATGCATTTCACTTTATAGGACCTTAAGCGTTAACTTTGGGTTTTGAATACATCGCATTAGTTTTCCTTTCAATCTTCTGGAATCTCGTGCTTTCAATGGCGATCACGGTGGGACCTCTGTCCTCTATTTTTTTTTAGGTTAGATTTCTGATCTGAAATTGCTTGTTTTGATTACAAGTACCTATTTTTTAGTCATTAGACTATTATTCATTTCGGTCAACGACGATTACAGAATTGGGATTCGTCTCACCCAAGGGCGAATAGGCATTCGTCCTACCCTGGAACGAATACGGTTCTGATATTCATCTCACCCAGGGACGAATAGCATTCTATGCATTTTTTAGAGCAGCAAATCAGAAACATCCTTTTGGGCAGAGAAGAGGTAGGGGTTTTTAACAAGCCTCTGTCAAATTTCTGTTTTCTATTTTCTGATTTTTAGTTTTTGTATGGCTTAGGGAAAGTTTCCTTTTTGTTTGCCTGTTTCATTTTTTGCAAATTAAAATGAACCCCACACATCACGTGGTTACTTAAACCAAGGAGCTGGTCGTAAAACCCCAGCCCTTGAGCAAGACCAACAGTGGATTTCATCACCACGTTGGCTTGGATATTTGCATACATTACCCCGATCGCGACTGTTGCTAGACGTAAATCCTGATGAAAGCTGACCAAGTGTAGCTAGGGTGATTCCTAGCGCATGAGGATAAGTCTTCTATGGTAGGTGTCATAAATAGAGTGATTCCCCTTCCGTACCGCCTATGTTCCACGTATCATCTGCTCTCACGTACCTATAGTCTCCCTCACGTAAGGGCGGGTATATAGAGAGGTTGGTATATCGGTCCGACAATGGTATATTGAAGGGGCGACCATTTTGGGAGTCATAAGAGCCTTCATAATTGCATTTAAATGGTTTTCATAAAAATCTTTCAAAAAAACAAACAACAAAACACACTAAACCAGATTTAGGGCACACTTTTAATCTTTAAAAGAGATAATCATTGCTTGTGTGTGTATGCTATTTTTTGTTTAGAGTATAAAAAAAAATCATAAAAAGAAAAATCCAAAAAAGAATCTCCGCATCTTTAGGTTAACATCACCATGGTGTACACCCGTAGCCAAGCCCAATCATGGGCAGAAGCTACAGAGAATGCACCAAGGGGGACAAGTCGCCTCCGATATAGCCCTAAAGACTTGGCCATCCCGCCTTGGCGGTAGGATACACAAGTTAGTCCACACCATGCAGTTATAGAACATGACTCTAGAGGCACCTCCTTGAGGGGCACTCCAACTCATGCCATCACTAGACAAGACTATAGAGGCACCTCCTTAAGGGGTACTCCCATTCAGCAAAGATCCTTTCAAGAAGACAACCTACATGTAGCACTTGACCTAGATATAAGGCCTCCCTTGGAAGCTCGTTATGGGTGGCCTAGTGATGAAGTGCTTGAACAACAAAGGGTCCACAAGGAGGAACCATATGATTTCGTTACTCCTAATTTACCCTTGATTAATGTCAGACACACTAGACCATATCCAGAATATCAGGTTCTCCCGACAGGGCAAGACAATTCTGCCCGCACCTTTTATGCATATAACAGAGAATGTGAGGAAGATCACTACGTTCCTCAAGAATAGTACATAGCATGGGAACGATGCACGTCTACACCCGCTTTATATCCAGATCGCTCATTGAGACCAGAGCTTCAAGTCAATGCTGCTAACCTCGATAGAGGGAAGCAACATATAGGGGTCTCAGAGTACCATGATCGAGAAAGATATGTAGGGGAGGCATCTAGGCCTCCTAAACAAGAGACGGTGGAACAAAATGACTTGGCATTTGCCAAACTAGCCGCCCGCCAAGCGCAAATCACGCGGCTTAGGCAAGACCAACAACAATTAGAACATTTGTGTCGCCTTAATCAAGAGCGCATTCAGCGTCAGACAGCTGAATTGCTTCACAACAATGCGCCTGAGAAGGCCCCAGTCCCTCGCGCATAGAAATCTGAGATGTATGTGAGGCACAACCCCTTAGTGCGAGATAGGTCTCCACGACTTCATCAAGCACTGCCTCTAAGACCTCCTAGACCTGAGCGGGAGGCCACTCCTCGAAACCGTGATGGGCATCCTCCACGGGCACCCATCAATGTTTACAGGCCTAGGCCAGACACTCCTCAAGAAGCTTATGAGTATTATGAACAAGAAGAAGAGCGGGCTGAAACGCCCTATCAAGGCATAAGGGGTGCTACCCAGTTATCCCTCCAAAGGCCTCAAGTTCCCCACAACCCACAGTGGGAGCAAACCAAGGAGGAGGAGATTAAGTCCTCCGATGCATACAAAGTGTTGTTAGAATGCTTAGAGACTATGGAACTCAAGACTTCTGGGCCCCAAAAGCCTACTTTATGCCAACTCCGTAGTCATCCTGTGCATCCGTTAGTGCCGACACCTCCATACCCCGAACATTTTAAGCTGCCCCAGTTGGCACTCTTTAGAGGGGAAGAAGATGCTCAAGAGCATGTGACTTGATTCTTGAGCCAATGCTTCGGTATTCAAGATAATGATGCATTGCTATTAAGAACATTTATAACCACATTCGTAGGACCTACCTCGGATTGGTTTACCCATTTACCGAAGCATAGCATCTACAACTTGGATCAGCTAGTGGACACGTTCCTAGAACGTTTCACTTTCAACACAAAGAAAAAGGCGTCACTAAGTGATCTAGCTAGCCTCAAGCAATATGAGGAGGAATCTATGGTGGCATATGGGAATCGGTGGAGGACATTGCTTTCAAAGCTATCCTACCTCCCTCCTATGTCCGACCTAACTCAAATGTTCGCAAAGAGTTATTTGCGATCGATCTCTGTGCTATTGTAGCTGCAACAATATGCCACTTTAGAAGAAGCTCTAGCGCAAGCTAGAATTATCGAAGAGATCAAGATACAGGATGGCAAAATTGCCAAGCCTAAGAAAAAAGAATGGAATAAGAGCACTAAAATAGGGACTACGCAACAGAAACCCATCGTGGTCAATCAAGTTGCTATCAACGCCCCTAAGCCTGCCCAAGCAACACAACCTCCAAAGGCTAATTATCAGGCGGTGCCTCCCAACAACTATGATAGAGAAAATCAAAAATAGGAACAAAATCAGCAGCGTCACCCTAGGCAGCAATTTACACCATACACCGAGTCCAGGGACTCCTTGTTTGACCATTTGTCAATGGCAAACTTGATTAATCTGCCAGAGATTCAAACAATAGATCCTAATGCGCCAAAGCCTAAGGGCTACAGAGAGGATCTTTACTGTAGGTTCCATAGAAGGAAAGGGCATGACCTTAACGCCTGTTGGAAGTTCAAAGGTTTAGTGCAAGATCTCATTGACAACAATACATTGGCAGTGGATAATCCCATAGCGCCTAACAACCAACAAATGGGCATTTTCAGAGATCCTTTGCCCACACATGATGCACAAGCAAAACCTCTTCATGTCAATGAGGTGCAACAGAATTGCCCCATGGAAGGGTATGTGGGGATGATAAGCATCGTGACTCGAAACAAGAGATACCCAGGAGCTGCCCCCGCGATAGCCACAAGAGAAGTTCCATCAACATCACAAACTCAACCGACCCCTACACAGCTTCCCCGCCTAGACCAGTGGCCACGATTCGAACTAGACTTACTCAAAGTCTAAGGACCACGTCGGCTAGGCTCTCCATATATGAGCTTATTCAACAATCAGCGCCCCATCGGGAGGCTCTCATGGAGATCTTAAAGGCAATTGAGCTGCATCCCCATGAAGCAAATTCTTTCAACAACTTCGTGGGCCATGTGAAACAATGTACGAAACCAGTCATCACCTTTCGAGAAGATGAATTAAAATCGATGGCTGGTGATGTGGCGGATCCACCCCTACACGTTATTGCATGGGTCAATGGGATTCCGTATAAGCGGGTGTTGGTAGACACTGGTTCGTCCAGTAACATTATTACAACCACCGCCTTAAAACATTTGAAGTTGCCAGCCTCTCACATCGTACCTTCCACTTATACTCTTCGAGCATTCAATGATGCGATATGCTCGATAGTTGGCACAATTGTCCTACCCATACAAGTGGGACAAAAGAACATTCATACATTGTGCCACATTTTAGAAGGTGAGATGGCTTACAATATCTTGCTGGGGCGACCTTGGATCCGGGACATGAAGTGTGTCCCTTCAATTGCTCATCAATGTTTAAAGTATACATTTGAAGGACAAGTGCATGTGGTCCCTACAGATTTAGAACCTTTCAAATACTGCAATTCAGTGCAACTAATGCCGCAGTCGACCCTTCCTTCAACACATGTGGATTTTTAGTTAAATCCATCTAAAAGGGGTCCGATTACGCAAGAATCTCCATTACCAAATCAATCAAATTCCTAGGCGGGTTCATCTTCTTCATCTGGTCCTCCCACAATGATGCCACCTATGGTGGCCACACCAACGGACAAAGGAAAGAAGCCCCTGGAAGAGGAACCACCCTTAGTCTCCAACATCTCGATAGAAGAGATGCCTAATAGAATGGAAGTCGAGATGCCTAGTTCACCCCACATGGAGTGGACTCAGGGAGAACTCCCATTCGCTTCCTCTCAATCGCCAACGATTACTGTTGAGATGTCTAACACAGGCATGGGGGAGTATATAGTGCGCAATGTTGTAGCAACGCCCACACTTGAGTCTATGCAAGACATGGGGAGACCTCGACTCCCCATAGGCTCTGTGGTTCCTTTAGGCTACCCACCTAATCAGACAAACTTCATTTTTGGGGGCCTGGATAATGGCGTTGAACCTTCCCTACAAGAAGAGGAAGATGAAGAGCCCTTTGTGGAGGATGTCAATTATCTGTCTAACCCAGACTTCGCATTACGATATCTTAGCCAATGCAATTGGCATGGATATGGGTTGGGCAGGTATGAACAAGGAGTGCATGTTTTGTGCCAACCAAGATACCAAATGCCTTATGACAAGTCAGGAGTAGGGTTTAATCACCCTTTGCCCCTCGACATCTTGGTCGAAAACATGCAAGGCCTAGGGATAGGCAACAAGGATGGGTTGGCATCAGATCCATATGCCAATCCAAATACAACTTATACATTGGGGGATTATTTCCCATTACACACAACCAACCTTGTTGACCTCAACAACCCTTTCCCTTCGGTCGCAATGGGAGACAATTCCAGGACTCACCTCCATGAAGGGTATGACCAAGACCAAGCAGAGTCTTCGGATGATGAGTTGGAGTACGAGGTATCACCTTGGGATCCTCTTGAGTCAGGAAGCAATCATTCCCACATGCTTCCCATGGATGATTATCAAGAAAGCTTCTTGACCATGTTCCCATTGAATGATCCCATTGAGCATAGATTACCTCAAGAAAATCAGGTCCCCCCATAGAGAGCGGCACAACCTCGTTGGGACCATATTAATTTGCTCGAGCAAGATGAGCTTCCCATGTCGCAAGCAGTTATTGGAGCCAATGAAGGCCTGTGGATCTCTGACAGTGATTACGAAGATGAAACCGAGATGGCCTATCTCAACCACATGCGACAAATGCAACAACAATATCCCTTGGACATAGATGACATGTTTGAACACTTACACATAGGTCCAAGACATAGGTGGCACCTCAACCCGACGTAGTTATAGCAATTACCGCACCCGCCACTCTAGGTACACAGAGAGCATCTTCCGCCTGGAGACCCTATCAAACCATCAGTGCCTAGGGCAGACCCTATTTGCATGTCCATGCATAGGGCTGATCCCTTTGTGCCAGTGCCTACAGAGCCAGATCCAACGCATCAAGAACATCCAGAATGTCATAGTTATCACACCTACGGTAATGGAGGTTACAATCATTTCATCAACATGATCTCCATTGACTTGACCGCCCCCATCCATGATCCAGCCAATCCAACATGGTCATTGCATCTAGACATAGAGGCTATAGATTGGGATCGTGCTGACACACCACCATCCCCATCAGAGTATTGGCCTTGCGGTGGGATGTTTCATTTCACTCCAGGACAGACTCAGGATGTCTTCCATGCTGAAGAGGAACCCGACGTTCCTAATGATGATCTTAATTCAGCAAATGATATCCATCTGATCCCAACTCCACACCAGTTGGAGGATGGATCCCACATGTCGATCGAGGCAACGACTGATGTAGACATCGGCACAGATCCAATGAATCCATGAATTCTCAAGCTGGGGGTAAGTCTCTCCCCCAAAGAGCAAGCCGATTATGTTGCCCTTCTTAAGGAGAAGAAGGAGGTTTTTGCATGGTCATACAAGGATATGCTGGGACTAGACCCACAGCTAGTCATGCATAATTTAACGCTTGATCCGACAATCAAGCCAATAAAGCAAAAACTATGCAAGATGCACCCAATAGTGGCCTTAATGGTAAAATACGAGTTACAAAAGTTGTTGGATGCACAGTTTGTCATCTATGTGGATTATCCGCCATGGTTGTCTAACATGGTTCCCATCAAGAAGCCCGATGGGAGGATTCACATATGCACCGATTTTTGAGATCTTAACAAAGCGAGTCCTAAGGATGATTTTCCCTTGCCAAGCATTGACGCGTTGGTAGATGCTACAATGGGCCATGAAATGCTTTCCCTCATGGATGGTTTCTCAGGATACAATCAGATTCGTATTAATCTCGAGGACCAACTAAAAATGGCATTCACAATGCCTTGGGGGACATTTTGTTATAAGGTCATGCCTTTTGGCCTTAAAAATGTTGGCGCCACCTACCAACGTGCCATGACGTACATCTTCCATGATTACATGCACAAAACTTTGGAAGATTACATGGATGATTTGTTGGCCAAATCTCTTTTGCACCCAGATCACCTCGGTGACTTGAGCAAGGTCCTTGATCGCCTCATTGAGCATAAAGTCAGACTAAACCCCAAGAAGTGCATCTTTGGCGTCACCTCTGGAAAGCTCTTGGGTTTCATAGTCTCCAAATGAGGAATCGAGGTAGATCCCAACAAAGTCAAGGCAATCCTTGAAATGCTTCCCCCAACTACCATCAAGCAGCTCAGAAGTCTACAAGGAAAGGTCACGTCGATCAAACGCTTCATAGCGTAGCTATCTGACAAGTGCCGACCCATGAATAAATTATTGCATAAGGGGGTAGCATTCCATTGGGATGACGAGTGCCAGTCAACCTTTGATGATATTAAATAGTACTTGGCTTTGCCACCAGTATTGGCACCACCTAGACCAGGAGTGCCATTCTACTTATACATCTCAGCTACTGAGGTGGCATTGGGCGCCATGCTATCCCAAAACAATGAATTGCACAAAGAATAGGCTACTTACTATCTTAGCCGCACCCTGGTCAGTTATGAACTTAACTATGCATACGTTGAGAAGCTCTGCTTGGCAGTGGTGTTTGCTACCAAAAAGCTATGCCACTACATGCTGAGTAATAAGACGTATGTTGTGTCTAAGGAGAATCCATTGCGATACATGATGAGTCGTACTTATCATAGTAGCCACACGATGAAATGGATCATGTTGTTGATGGAGTTTGACATAGAATTCATTGGACAGAAATCCATAAAAGGTCAAGTCATCGCCGATCAACTAGTCGAGGCTCCTCTTGAAGATGATCAGCCTCTGACCTTCGAACTACCTGATGATGGGGTCTTCCATGTTTTAGAATCGCCAGATTCTGATGAGCCTGAGTCACAGGCTGACATAACCCTATTCTTCGATGGTTCTAAGTGTGAGCAAGGAGGTGGCACGAGAATTGTATTCTTCACTCCACAAGGGGCTCCAATGCCTCTGTCATTTAAATTAGACTTCCCATGCACCAATAACAATGCAGAATATGAAGCCTTGCTCATAGGTCTTCAGACAACAGTCACCATGAACATTAAATGATTGAACATCTTTGGTGACTCGCTGTTAATTGTCAATCAAGTTAAGGGGATATTCCAATGTAAATGCCTAGTTCTGTAGGCTTATAAAGCCCTTGTGGACAAATTCTTGGCACAACTTGAATGGTACGACATCGAGGCACTCCCTCGATCATCGAATCATTTTGCGGATACTATGGCCTCCTTGGGGTCACTAATCCCACAAGACCTTTTCGGTGAGATGACAACCATTCAGGTCAAGACATTATCGCAACCCATGATGGAGCGTGCAAGCTCTGACCTCACGCCAGGAATCCACTTGATCCAGATTGAACCATCTCCGGATAGGTTTTCTCGAATCCAAGATTGTTTGACTCAAGCCAACTAGGGGTCCTTGTTCTCCCCTACCCCTCTTAATAGCAACACAATGCTATTTTTACAAGTTCTTTCCTGCTCAGCTTTTGCTCGGGATGAACTTCAAGAGGGATTGGCTGTTCATACCATCGAGGTTTCTGATCAGCAGGATTGGTACACACCCCTAAGGGATTACCTCAAGCTAGGTACTCTCCCACTTGGATTGACACAAGCCATGAAAAGATCATTCAAACAGAAAGCGGCAAAACATGTCTTGCTAGGAGACATTTTGTATCGTCGGAGCTATGAAGGAATCCTCCTCCGTTGCTTGGACCAGCAAGAGTCCGCTTGGGCGATCACCCAAGCCCACGATGGTACATGTGGTGGCCACTTCGATGGTATGGCCATCGCAAAGCGCATTCTCCGCATGGGTTATTATTGGCCATCTTTAGAGCGAGATTGTTGCGCATATGTGAAGAAGTGCGTGAAGTGTCAACATCATGCCAATTTGACACACGTACCTTCTCAGGCCTTGCAACCGATCCAATCGGCTTGGCCTTTTTCGTAGTGGGGCTTTGATCTAATCGAAAAGATCTCCCCTGCGTCGTCGGGTCATCACACATTTATCATTACAGCCACAGAGTATTTTACCAAGTGGGTGGAAGCAATTCCGTTAACCTCTATGACTGGACCCCGCATTGCGGAGTTTATTTTGCATAATATCATATGTCATTTTGGTATTCCATCCAAGATCCTCTCGGATAATGGGACACCCTTCAAGAACAAAGATGTGCGTGCTTTGACCACAAAGTACAAAATTCAGCATAGTTTTTCAACACCCTATTATCCGTAGGCAAATGGGCAAGCAGAGGCATCTAATAAAATGCTCATCGCCATCCTCAAAAATACTGTCATAGATAATCATAAGGATTGGCACATTCAGATCCCGCTTGCCCTATGGGCTTATCGCACTAGTATTCGGACGCCCACTAGGGCAACTCCATTTTCGCTGGTGTATGGCTCCGAGGCTATCATGCCTCTTGAGTTGGAAATCCCTTCGCTACGCATATCACTGCAAGAGTTCATCGATGATGACACTGCACGATAGGCCCGGTTAGATCAACTTACGTTGCTTGACGAACGACGCGTCAATGCTCTCGAGCATTTGCGTATCTATCAAGAGCGACTTAAGAGAGCATATAATATGAAGGTTCACCTAAGGGATTTTTAGGTTGGAGATTTGGTCTTAAAGGAGAACCAACAGAATTCTAATTTACCGTCCCATCTGAGGGACAAGTTTGTAGCAAACTGGTTAGGTCCTTATGTGATTGATAGTCGAATAGGACCTGGAACTTACCGGCTTGCCTCTCTTGAAGGAATCAAGGAGCTCGAACCCTTGAACATCATTCATTTGAGGCCATTCCACATTTAGAGAGCCATAGTCCAACCAAAAGCTCCAAGGATTATCACAATCGCTTGGTCAACCCCAAAATGCCCCAAAGGTGTCCATACACCCTTTGGTCAACCCAAAAGCTCCAAGGATTATCCCAATCGCTTGGTCAACCCCAAAATGCCCCAAAGGTGTCTATACATCCTTTGGTCAAACCAAAAGCTCCAAGGATTCCCATACTCGCTTGGTCAACCCCACAAATGCCCCAAAGGTATCCATAAACCCTTTGGTCACACCAAAAGCTCCAAGGGTTACCATAACCGCTTGGTCACAATAAATATTCAAAAATAAACAAAAAACAATAAAATCATCAAAAAATAACAAAAAAAAAAATTGCATCTTCATTCCATGCATACTCATAAAACATCAAAAATACAAAAATATAGGTTGCATTAGGCATCATATTCATACATTGCATATTTGTTGGTTATACAAGTCAAAAGCACCATAGACTGTCCTTACTTGACAATCCCATCATCTTCCACATCACATCAATTTTATCAATGCTTACATCCCGCATCACACCATCCCATTTTTTTAGCATTAGTCAGTTGTCTCCTAATGTATTTAGGGTTTTCGTCATTCAGCTGTCTTTACCTTTCTAGCCAAAAATTGTACACAATCAAACAGATTTTACACAGGAAAATTTTACTTGGGTCACACCTCGTTATGTAATATCCCTACACAAATTTACACACATAAAATAATTCCTAAGTTGTGTGAACGCCAGAGAAACCTACAAAGCAGTCTAGGGTACCATCGGTGAAAGATTAGCCTGTTCATCCCCCTGTGCGAATGGTTCAAGAATGCTGAGAATTGACAAAAGGACAAGCTCTTCCCCATCCATTCCTCCTAATCAATAGTGGTTTCCATCACTACCAAAAATTCAAAAATCATCATTGGTTCCTAAGGTTGTAAGGATTCGTACTACACGTCCCTGCCAAGGATGGGTAGTCATCCCCAAGGCCTAAAAGAATCAATGACCATTCCAAAAACAAAAAAACCATTTCCACAAGCCATCATCACAATCACCTTTGGTCTCTCAAGTCGTAAGGATTCGTACTACACGTCCTTGCCAAGGATGGGTAGTCATCCCCAAGGCCTAAAAGGATCAATGTTATTACAAAGCTCAAAAGCCAAATCAAATAACAGTGGTTATCACTACTATTTAACATCCTTGCTCAAAAAAAAAAAAAAGAAGAACAAAATAAATAGTGATTTTCATCACTTTGTATACGAGCAAATATCCCAAACCATTGAACCGATAAAAAACCTGAACTTGAATCCTTGGAATTCTCAGCATTCGAAAACCATCTAGGTGATCCTCATTACAGGTTTGGTGGATAGCCTACCTGGCAATGGCGGTATCCTACCCGCATGATGATATGTCTGTCACATTAGCTTTGCATGTGAGCAGACCAATGTTTGCATGTGGATGAGCTAGCTTATGGTACCCTAGATTGTCCCGTGGATTAATCTTGCTAAATCCAACAACGGAGTTAGTGGAGCTAGTTAGGTGATCCTCAGTATAGGTTTGGTTGATAGCCTATCTGGCATTGGCGGTATCCTGACAAATACCACATAAACGAACTCAATTGCACACACAGGGATGTGAAATAACTTGGTTAACCTCCAAGTTGGATTTATACCTTGTTCAAAAGTCTTGCGAGATAAATGCACAATCTTGGCTAGTTAGTTAAAATATCTGAATCTCAGAAAAGCTTAACTACATTATAACAACTGGTACATTTTATTCCATACATCATCATCAAAAAATATGCACAATACAAAAACAAAGTTTTCACATGCAAAGTTATTCCACACAGTCGTCCCATTAGTTCAGCAAGTCAGTCAAGTCTTGTACAGTCTAAGGTGTATCGACAAGTAATCAACAAATAATTTCATTCATTCCATATGCACACATCATACAAATTAGAACCATCGCATTTATACAAGCATTTGCATACCATCAATGTAAATACATGTCCATAAAAACACACCATGAAAAGTTCATAAAAACCAAAAACAAGAGTCATCTATATATATATCATCAAAAATGCCCATAGGCTACAAATAAATCGGTCCTCTGACCCCGCAACAACAACCAAAAACTCAAAAACCCCCAAGCCTAGGGCGTCGGCCACCATGATCATGTAGGATCGGTGCGACGGGAACTACCCCCTGTGGTGTGGGTCCTATGGGACCTCTCAGGGTGACTGCTGCTCGCCCCTACATCACGCCTACTAGTGCCCCCCTCATCTAGCCATCGACGATGGGACGATGTTGACTGCTCAGTATCGCTGTCTCTCATCCATCATGAAGAACCCCCTCTAGGAGGCTCAGGTAACCGCCCACCTAGGTGGATGATCTCTCCCTCCATATCCATCCGATGTCGATGCCAGTCTGCCTCCCTCCCAAGCCAATCTGACTCCCGCTGATCCCACTCTACCTCTCATCGATGGTAGTAAGCTACTACATCATCGCACTGTGCTAGCTACATCCGTAGTAGATCCCTCTCTCGTGCAGCATCGGTATCCCCCTCCTATCGATGGGACGCAGCCCATGCGGTCTCCCACTCTACCAACTGAGTCCATAGGAGATCTCTCTCCTGCAAAGCCTCTCCCAGCTCCCCATATCACCTCCGTAGTAGCTCCTCCAATCATGCTATCTCTGCGCCCTGTCTTACCTCTGCATCCTCCGAACCTACCTGAGGCATAGGTGAATCCGGGATAGCAGCCTACTCTGGCTCCCACTGCTCCGAGATGTCCTGCATCTCCGGCTGATCTGGTACCCCAAATTCCCCTCCAACACCCTCAACCTCCACCATGTCTGCATCATCATGTGGTACTCCCCAACCCTCATCTAGTGCTTTCGCACCCTCATCCCCTGCTTTGCCTCTGCACCGCCAAGCGGCCCCTCACCTCTCCACTGTCGCAAGGTCCACCACTACTCATACTCAGTAGTAACCCCGACGTCATCCACATCTGGGATGTCAATCATCGTATCTGAATCCTCGCCAAGTGGCGCAACGACTGGCCGATCTAGAGTCCTCTCATCCCCCCAATTCGATAGACCATGGGCTCACCAGGCATCCCCTGGTGCACCCTAAACTATCGTGTGACTCGACCGTATGGGAACAACTCCTACTCAGTCCCATGCCTCCCAATCAGCCATCGCTCCCTCCGTACCCATCGAAGCCACTCTCCAGCCTCAGGCCAGGCTGGACAGTCCTAGTAGGGGCACCAGAACACCTCCCCTAGAGTAAGCCGAGCGAAGGCATCGACATAATGCCCTACGACACCTGCCCATCATCGACTCTGACCCTGCTCCTCTGACCTCCACCACAATACCCCGTATCCAATCTCTCGGTCTGCCATCTCCACCTGAGTCATCCAGGGCAGCCCCGTAGGCCTCTCCACTACTATGTGTTGCCAAGCCCAACACTACAACAAGTAGCTACAACTGATCCCCTTCTGCTTCTAATAGCGGACCTCGTACAACTCATCATAAAGTTGTGCTAATAGAGTCTGTCCCCATCTCATAATCATCGATGTGTCTGTCGGACACTCCACCAGCCTGAACACCACCTCTAGCAGGTTCCATGGGAACCTCGCACCCGACAAGTCGGGAAGCAACATGTTGGAAATGAGGCCCATGAGTAATGCGTGCCTCACTCCCAACACACCCTTCTCTAACCACCATCGAACCAGTATGCCACCCATCTGACAGTCGATCTCTGCCCTCTCCACTGGGGTCTCCACACCCAACTCCTCCCCATGCCCAAAATAGCGTATCAGTATTGTCCTTCGATCCCATGGCATCATCCGGATCGACAGTCCATCTATTGGAATCCGAAGAATCCGATAGATATCCTCCAAGGTCACCGTCATCTCCCTTGTTGGGAGATGGAAGGTGTTGGTCCGGGGATCCCATAGATTGATCAAGGCCATCAGATAGGCCCGATCCCCGACCATCGGCTCCAGTCGAGTCACCTGCTTGAGCCCAAGGGCGTCAAGCCAATCCTAGTCAGCCAAAGTCAGTGTTGCACGCGCTTCAATAAAAATAGTAGGCACCCGGTGTCGACTCTTCACAACCTACGAAAGAAAACAACACAAAAACATTAAAAACAATGAAAAACTGTACAACTCTAACATGTATATACAAATAATGCATTCAAACTGTACAGCCAAAAACAAAGCACAAAATTCAAAAATTATTTGTCAGTCCTAGGGTTTCTAATCCTAACTGATAAATTCCAAAAACACAACACTTTACAAAAATTAATTTGTCAGACCTAGGGTTTTTAACTCTAACTGATTAATTAAACCATAAAAACAATTACAAAATTCAAAAATTATTTGTCAGTCCTAGGGTTTCTAATCCTAACTGATAAATTCCAAAAACACAACAAAACTTTACAAAAATTAATTTGTCAGACCTAGGGTTTACACTCTAAACTGATTAATTAAAAAAAAAAAAAAATTTGCTAGGTTTACTAATAATTCAACAAAAATTACAAAAATTTTCCTAGGGTTTTCTAACTAACGATTAAATTAAAAAAATTACAAAAATTTACAAAAATTATTTGTCAGTCATAGGGTTTCTAATCCTAACTGATAAATTCCAAAAACACAACAAAAACTTTACAAAAATTAATTTGTCAGACCTAGGGTTTTTAACTCTAACTGATTAATTAAACAACAAAAACAATTACACAACTAGGGTTCAGTCAACTAGGGTTCACGCTACGCTTTTCGCTTAGTTTTACTCTACATTTTTTAACTTACAGTTTAGCTTTTGGTTTCATTCAGGTTCAACGCAGTTTTTAAGTTATGTTCTAAACTAACTTTCTAAGTTTAGTTTTCACTTAAAATTTTGATCTGTGTTTAACTAGGGTTAAATTAAGTTTTCAGTTATGTGTTCATCAACTAGGGTTTTCATTTTTAACCATAAACAAAAAAAAAAACATAAGAAATAAACAAATTGCGGTTTTTCAACTGTGACACAAAAAAATAAAGAGGAAGGGGCACTCACTGGTAGCGCTTCGGCTCCGCCGCTCGATCCGGTGTGTGCACTCATGGTCACAAGAAAAATTCCGTAGCGCTTCGCTTCGCAGAATTGACCTCCTCCTCCTCAGAGCTCCAAATTGCCCAGAAAAACAAATGCAAATGAGCCCAAAACTCAGTTTTGGCCTTTAAAAAGGCTTTTTGAGCCTGTATTCGTTCCCCCTGGGATGAGCACTCTGGTTAGCACTCGTCCCACCCTAGGATGAATACTAAATAGGAATTCGTCCCACCCTGGGATGAATACAGAGCAAAAATTTCAAAAACAACAAAAAACTGCACAAAAATGCACCAAAAACAGCCCTAACAGTGTCCGATCAGAATGCTTTTGCACTGGACATTCCGGGCATGCAAAACTGATGTCGGGGTCACAAATCCTCACTATCCTATTCCCTAAGAAGGCTATCATAGCCGGACCGCTCCACGGGAAGCCGGATTTTCGAGAATTTCATCCCCAAACGGCATCACCAAAACGGGTCAAAACCCACCCAAAAATAGCAATAACATTGCCGAACGAAGGCGCTTTTGCGCCTGACATTCTTGGCATCCAAAATAGACATTGGGGTTACAAATTGTCACTATCCTACTCCCTAAGAAGGCTACCATAGCCGGACCGCTCCACGGGAAGATGGATTTTTGCCAATTTCAGCTCCAAAATGCGTCACAAAAAGGGTTAAAACCCACCAAAAATAGGTCAGAATGTTCGAAAACTGCTTTCACATTCAATGGTAAACAACTGAAGGCACCCTTACCTAAGTCATCTTGGGTCAAGCGACTCATCGCTTTTCTCATGTCGGTCATTCCCTCATCGATTCGTCGCTTGAGGGGGTAGTCACACTTAGTCGCCAATCAACAACAACATACCCAATCTTGGAAATGACACGCATTCAAAGGATCATTGACAAAGACAATCGCGCCCCTACTTGGGGCAGCAAACAAGCAATTATCACAAGCTGATCAAACACTTGGCATTCGTGAATCATGAACTCAAGGTTCCCACAGACAAAAGGTTGCGCCCTTTGCCTATTCATGACTGATCAATGTCCAAGTTCAAGTAACACCTCACTAAACAAGGTTAACACTTGACTTTAGTTCCTTAGCTCGTCAGAAGCAAGGATTCAAGAATGCGTGCCCTTTCCATACTTGGGGCATCAAGAGTTGGTTAGGTTACTGAGAAACCCTAATCATTAGTGCTTTGGTTATATATTTTTGCTCGGCATTGTGCCTTGCACAGCGCTTCCCAAAAAGGGGCATCTATAGACACCAAAACAACACCAATCCGATTACGTGACAATGAGCGCTGATCGCATTGACACAAACAGTCCCTAGGGCAGCCCCCAGAGGTTAAACAGTGGTCCTAACCACTTCCAAAAGTAGTTTTAGAGGTCAGAGGTCAATTTGGCACATTTTTGGCACCTTGCTCTCTGTTCGTCCCACCCAGGGACGAATACAAACTGTCATTCGTCCCACCCAGGGACGAATACAGAATTCGTCCCAGGGTGAGGCGAATAGAATGTTTGACTGGCAAAAAAAGTCAAACTTCGGCAACTCCGCCAGTTAACTGAGGCTTCAGGCCATGCAATTGCGAGGACTAGATTTTATTCAAGAAGAAAGACTTCAGTGATGAGTGTCTTTATTTTAGAAACATCATGCAAGAAGATTTTTTAATAGGGAGTTAGCTTTTCTCTAAAAATAGGACAGTTAACTCAAGTGGCGCCCTCGCATGCGCAATTCAAACAAGGAGACCCTAAGGTCTATAAATTGGGGAGTTTTCCCACCCAAAAGATATACAGAGAAGGAGCATTTTGAGCAACGAAGTGCTGCCAATTTACATACCTACTTGCGATTTGTGCTTTTACATCCATAATCTCTCATTCGAAAGGGAGGTTATTGGGTGACTATTGGAAGCACGAATCAAGACCCAAAACCCGATTTTTTTGGCCACAATATCCTACCAATTTGTCGACAACACATCACAACAGGTTTCGGACTCATCCCAAGCGGATTGGTGTCGAAACAAAGTCTCAACCGATGGGTGGTTTGCCTTCGGGCACCCCCTGCCTTATTGCAGGTTTATTCGTCTCACCCCAGAACGAATACCAAACTGTTGCAGGTTTATTCGTCCCACCCCGGAACGAATACGGATCTGTATCGAATTTGGTGACTGTTTCTTTTGCAGTATTTTGCTAGTTACATGATTATGCTTCTATCAAATTTTTAGTCTATTTAGATTCATTTTAATCATCGTTATATTTATCTTTTATATTCATTAACAGTACTCTTTCAGATTTGCGAGTTTCATTATCATACACAGGTGCTACTGACGATTTGTTGTTTCTTTGAACGCAGGAGGAGCAGCAAGGATTAAAGATTCATCAATACCAATAGCGACAACACTTTGGCCCGCCCATTTCACATGTGGGCACGCGGAAGGAGGAACACTAAATCCATGATTGTAATTGAAACTATGTTAACGCTCCTACCCCCTAAAAGGGAGGAGACGTCTTTGTAACCGAATTGGAAGAGTATAAATAAAAAGGGTTGTGCTTTCTATACTTCCTTTTATCTCATTTAAATTCGTCTCTTTTCTTTCATTTCATGCATTTCACTTTATAGGACCTTAAGCGTTAACTTTGGGTTTTGAATACATCGCATTAGTTTTCCTTTCAATCTTCCAGAATCTCGTGCTTTCAATTTCATATAATGCAAAATCACAATTTGAAGAACACAAGCTTATAATAAGAGGAGGGTGAACAATATAATATCACTTTTTACTTTTCTTTCCTAATAAATATTATGTAATGTATAAATAGCAATATCAACAACAGTAATCAAAGCAATGCACAAATCACCACACATAATAGAGATACCAATTTAACATGGTTCACCCAATGTGGGCTACTCCATGGATAAAATCTTACTAAAATTTTCTCAATATATATCTTGGGAATCTTTTCCCTATTATAATATTTATGGACCTCTATCCAAAGGAGAAACCAATCCTCTAATCAAGTTTGTGGATCTCTATCCATTGGAGAACTCTTTCTCCTTAGCTCTGACTAGTGATATTCTAGAAGGACTTTTGTCCCCACTACTCTGGTTAGTGGATCTCTATCCACTAAAGACACATATCCTCAATGCCCTAGCTAATGGATATCTATCCACTGGATATTGTCATCCTTTATACTCTATCACCTCCAAAGCTTACTCTCATCTTTGTCTCAAATTTGTACTAAATATAGTCCTTCGATCTAGCACAAATCTACTCAATATTTATCTTTGGTCTAGCACAAACCTATCCTAAAATATGCATCAAACTCTATCCTAAAATTTGCACTAAAAATAGTCCTTCGATTTAGCACAAATTTGTCCTCAATATCTATCGTCTGATCTGTACTAAACACGGTCCTTCGATCTAGCATAAATATATCCTTAATATATATCCTTAAGCCTTAACACAAATCTTGACTTAATCTCAAATCAACTCTACTAGATCTACCCCAAATATTAACTCAAGGTTTGAACAAATCAATCAATCAACTCTGCTCTCAATTCTTCGCAAAGACTTACCTCAAATCTGCCTTGAAAGATTCCACAAAATATCACACTAATCTATCTAAAAGTCCTCTCTAGAACTTGTCCAAATCTGCTCAACAAGTCCTCTACTCAACAAGTCCTCACTAGAACTTTTCTAAATCTGCTCAACAAGTCCTCACTAGAACTTGTCCAAATATGCTCAACAAGTCCTCACTAGAACTTGTCCAAATATGCTCAACAAGTCCTCACTATATATTTTCCAAATATTCTCAATAGGTCCACACTAGAACTTGTCCAATCTCATAGAAACATAAAGATAATTGTTAGAGACTCAATATGCTTCACATTCACCACAATTTTCAATCACTTTTTTTACCATAAAAACATATAGATAATTTTTAGAGACTCAATATGCTTCACACTCACAAATACTCAACATATTTCTCAAATAAATTTAGAATATAGAACAATTTGTTTTACAGAACTTGAAATATTACTTTAACACATCCACTTGACTAGGCTCAACCAACTCTTCTCAATCAATCACTCAATGAATTAATCTTAGATTACAAACCCTAGCCCAAGCATATGAAAACTCATATATTTCCAATAATGCTTATCAATCAATCTCACATAATAATGATATTCATCATCTTTGCAAACCCTAGTTCAAGTTTTTCACTCAATCACTTAATTCAACAATAATGCTTATCAAATAATCTTCACATAACAATGATACTCATAATATTTGAAAACCCTAGTTCAAGTTCTTCACTTAATCACTTACTTCAACAACAATTCTTATCAAACAATATTCACATAATAATGATACTCATGATCTTTGTAAACCCTAGTTCAAGTTCACTCAACTAATCACTTCAACAACAATGCTTATCAAATAAGGTTTTATCAACAACTCTTTATTCCAGAAAACCTTGAAGCATTAATTTGAAACACACTCAACAATGCTTACAAAATAATCATTTTCACTCCAAATTTGTATTCATAGCATTCATCAATCACTCACTATGAAGATGTGCCCATACATTTGTTTTATGTAGAAGTACACTTAGAAAACCTATCTCAATCACAATTTTTTTCTTTCCAATTTCAATGATTAGATGAAAAAATATCACTTCAACACTTTCTCAAAATAGTCCTTAGACACAAAAATAATCAAAGCTCAACTATACCTTATTGCTCCTTGAAATTTATATCCATCAGATCATACATAAAAATAATTACTTGGATACACCTTATAATCTCCAACTTAAAATAATATCCAACACCACAAAACCTCAAACAATCTTCCTAAAACACCTTATTATCCTTTTTAAACACTCAAGCAAATAACACCAAAAATTAATTTTGCATCAACCTTATAACTCCCCTTAAAACCTTTCAAGCCAAATAAAATATGCAAAAATTAATTTTTAATACCTCAAATAATTCCTCCAAAATTTTTGGTTCTTAACTAATGCATACCTTTATTATCTCCCCAAAAGGGTTTCGGTATGATTCGGACTGCCATCTCTCCAAGTGCCATGTTCCTTAGCACTTCGGTGCCCACCGCGTGGTCTATAGGCACCCACGTGAAGGAAGGAATATTTCCTTCCCTTTTAACCTTCTTACACCGTTGAATTCAACACAAAATAAATAGTCCTCCTATGGATTTGAACCTGCATCAATCGCTGCCCTCACATCTTGCTTCTGTTGTGGTTGCCAACTGCACTACCAGCACTTGGTGACCAAGGCTCCCTCCTTGGTGGGTCAAATGCTTTTGGCTCCTCTTAAGCACTTAAAAATTAAAATTAAAATCCTCTTTGCACAACACGATTTGCATAAGCTCACATAACATCAAAATTAATTCAAAGCATTGGTAACTTTGGCTAAGGTGGGGTAATACCCCTTTTATACACACATGGTTAATTTGCTCCCCACATTGGTGCTTAGAATTCAAATTCAAAATTTGAATTAATAACCCACCTTAGGATTATTTAAAATTAACATAAATTAATATATAATTAATATTAAAATTAATTAATAATTAATTTAATCTTCCTTGTATAATACTATAAATAATTATTATAATATTATTCACCTAGGTTTTTTCTTTGCACTTTGGACCACATCTGACTTCCTGAAATCGGGTCTTGATCAACTGAAACATGGAGAACCTGAAACTGATGTTGCCACTGACTGGTGCTGAAATCTTGACATCAATGACCACTCACTCTTGACATCAATGACAACTCATATACTCAAAATATCCAACAATATCCCCCTTTGTCATTGATGGTAACCCAAATTCTTTTTATGAAAACTTGACATTTTTCTTGTTCTACTCCCCCTGGGAAATTTCTCCCCCTGACTCAATGCTCTCTCCTTAAATAAAATTTCCCCCCTTACTCAAATATCTCCCCCTTTGAAATCAATGGCAAAGGGTTAAATTTGGGTCTTGGGACTAAGAATGAGTCTCTTAGCTTAGCCCCTCCCCTACCTCCTCTTGAGGTGGTTAATTATGGGGTGGGATTATTTCTTATCTCAACATGCATTGGTATTTACCTTAGTCCTCTTTCCTTCTCATCTGATCCTTTTGATTCCTTTGACTATTTTTATTCATGTTCATGTTCCTATTCCTATTCATGTTCATATTCCTATTCTTGTTCATGTCCATATTCCTGTTCTTGTTCCTATTCCTATTCATTTCCATATTCCTATTCCTATTCCTATTCATGCTTGATTGTATAATGTCTTATCTATACCACTTTGTTGTATTTCCATAATTATTACACTTAATATTATTATTCCTTGGAGGTGCAAATATCTTTATATTTCTCTTGGTGAAGCCATATCTATTCCTATCATGGACCCTGCAATTCATTGCCTTTTGACCAAACTGATTACATAAGTAGCAATACCCATGGAAAAGTTACATGTTCCTGAAGTTTCCATACTCTTGTATTTCATGTGTCTTGCACAGTGAAGCCATGTACCCAAATCTGTGATATGAGAAACATCATCCATTGAAATTTTCTTGCCTTGATCTCATTGGTCTCTTAGTCTCTCTTTCTTTGTACTGATTTTTATTCTATATGTTTCTTATTTATGCATTATTCCTTTCCTTGTTGAATTTTTTGTTGTCCAAATCATCCTCATAAGTCTCACTTTCTATTACATTATCTTCTTCTGAAGTTTCTTCCAAAACTTGAGGTTGACTCATCTTCCTGTTTCTTTTGACCCTATTCAAAACCAAGACCTATCTTGCTTGATGTAGGTTTTTTTGCTTGATGATCTTATCAAAATTCTTTGAGATTTCCCAAAACTTATGTAGCTTATCCTTAGACTTCTCTACTTATTCCCTTAGACTTATCCTTGAAACTGAAGCTTAAGTTGGGAATTTTTCTTTCTTACCTTCTTCAATATGTTAAGAGCATAAATAAGCTCTCCCTCAAGATCAACTTCTCCTTTCTCTAATTCTTCCTCTATTTTTTTACCTTTGAAAACATCTTATTTATCTTCTGACTTGTCTTCTATAGGATCACATCCTTCTTCTTCTAGTGCCATTATAATATTCTCTTTTGGTCCTTCAAGTCTATCTTCATATTCATCATCATTAAAGATGAAACCATTATTTGTACAACTATCTTCAAGATGTCCAAAATTACTACATATAAAACACTTGAGAATTATTGGTGACCTTTTCTTAACTTCTTATTTTTCTTCTATCAGAAATAGAACTTCATATTTATCATTATCTGAGAAATTATTATCATTATCACTTGAGTACTTACTTGCCTTGTCTGCATAGTAACTCCTCTTCTGTCTTAGAAAGAACTTATTTTTTTGTTTACCTTATACATCCTTGCCTTTCGTTTGGTACCTGTATTTTTTTATTCTCTATTCTTATGATCCTATTTTTCTTTATCATTGTTATTTCTAGCTTCTTGATAATCAGTTACAAAGTGACCATACTTTCCACAATTGAAACATCTAACAGATTTTACATCTTTAAATCTTCTTGAATCCTTATTTCTTTTGCCATAATTAGCTTATTCATCATTGGATGACTCATTGCTTGAATTTGAATTTTTGCCCTTTGTCTTCTTAGTAGCTTTGAATGTTGCTTCCTTTCGGATATTAGGTTCCTCTTTTGTTCTTAACTCAAAATCTATAAGAATACCAAGTAACATATCTCTTGTCAAATAATCACCATCTTTTGATTCTTCTATAACATAAATATTTTCACTAAATCTTTTTGGAAGAGATCTTAAGACCTTATCACAAAAATCCAATTTTTCAATCTCAAGTCCAATTCCTTGCATGGCACCAACAACCTCATCTACCCAAACTAGATAAGTACTAATATTTTCCTCATCCTTCATTCTTAATTCTTCAAATTTTCCTTTTAGATTTCGTATCTTTGCTTTTTTGACACTTTTATCTCCTTCATATATGCTTTACAACTTATCCCAAATTCCTTTTTCATATTTGCAATGCATAAATTTTATGAATTCTTTTCTATGCAAACCTCTCAAAATTGCATCATTGCTTTTGGATTGTAATATTTAGAAGTTTACCTTCCTTATCTATAGGTGGATCAACTAGTGGTATGTATCCATTTTATTTTGCTTCTCAAATTTCATTACCAAGTGCCTTTAGATGAATATTCATTCTCATAATCCAAAATATATAATAACTTCCATCAAATATTGGTGTTGAATTATCTAAGGATCCACTCTTAGAATCAATTGTGTTCTTGAAAGAACCCATTCTTAGAATCCATTGTCTAGACATGGGGTATAACATTTATATAATTTATTTAAATCAAAATAACCAAAAATGTGTACTCTTGACTCTTTGGATTCAACTTTTTTTTTATCTTCTACATAAAAATAATTCAAATAACCTAACTATCTCAAGCAACTTACCAAAGGCTTATTTTGATACCATACCTTGTTAGGTGTCACATTATTTATTGAAATTATCAAAATTTCTATTGAGGATGTAGACTATTGTTACAACTACTTTAGACCAAAAATTATTGTCCACACCTTTTTCTAAGACCACACTTCTTTCCATATTCGTAATTATCCTATATTTCATTTCTACCACTCCATTTTACTAAGGTATATGGGCTATTTTCAATTATCTTCTTATCCTGTATTCATCATAAAATTGCTTTAATTTCTTTAAATGTTACCACCAATTTTAATTATTAATATTTTCTTTTAATGTTCACTTTAATTCTCTACTATAACTTTGATACTCTTCAATACTTCAAAAAAGTAATTCTTGTTCTTTAAAAATATTCCAAGTTTTTCTAAAATGATAATCAGTAAAAATAATAAAGTAGAAGTATTTACCAAAATTGAGTGTGTACATTGGACCTCAAATATATGAATAAATTAGTTTTAATTGATATAATTCTCTTTGTATAAGCAAGAAACAAAAATTTTTACCACTGCACCACAACATATCAATAAATTAGATAGATATTATCAATTAAACTTGCCTAGGATATTATAGATATTATTTTTTTTATCAATAAATTATATAGATATTATAATCTCAGACCACTGGCCTATTAAACTTGTTATCTCTCGGCAAGAAATGGATCATCATCCAAGTTTTAAATTCCAGTTAATGTGGCTTAGGGATCCCTCTTTGTACAAGTTGATGAAAGTCTGGTGGAGTCAGGGCTATCCTTCCCACGGTACTGCTATGTACTCTTTTGTTAAAAGACTCCAATTTGTGAAATATAAACTCAAAAAGTGGAACAGGCAGTGTTTCGGGAATCTATTTCAGGCTAAAACTTTGGCCCAAAGAAGGCTTGATGTTATCACCAGACATATCAGAGATCATGGGTTAACAGAGCAGAATTTGCAGGAGGAGTCTGAAGCTTTGCATGAACTTCAAGAATGGGAGCTTCGGGAAGAGATTTTCTGGAAGCAAAAGGCCAGGGTGGAATGGTTACAAGAAGGAGATCGAAATACAACTTTTTTATTTAACACTATTAAGGCTCGAAGACACGATAATGGTATTTCTTCGATTATTTCTTCTCAAGGTATTCAGTTGTCTGCTTCTCAGGATATCTCTCGAGAAGCTGTTCGATTTTTTTCTTCCTTATATTATGAGGATTTTTGTGGGGATCATGTTGATGATCATACTATTTTGCATTGTATTCCTTTTGTTATTTCTAAAGAGATCAATGCATGCCTTCTTCAACCTATTTCCATTGATGAACTAGAAAGGGTAGTTTTCCTTATGAAGACTGGGAAAGCTCCAGGGCCTGATAGCTTCCCGGTTGAGTTCTTTCAACACTTTTGGGAAATTATTAAATCTGATCTTTTGAGGGTTTTTCTTGAGTCCTTTCATAACCATCAGTTGTTGAAAGCTTTGAATTCCACTTTTTTGATGCTAATTCCTAAAAATGAGGGTGCTAGCTCTTTTGATCAGTTTCGGCCTATTGCTCTCTACAATGTGGTGTATAAAATTATTACTAAGCTGATTGCGAAGCGTCTCAAGCCTTGGCTGGATAGAGTTGTTTCTGATGAGCAGGGTGGCTATGTGGCTGGCCGACAGATTCTGGATGGAGTGGCTATTGCTACCGAGGCGATTCATTCTATGAGCACTTCTAAGAATAAGTTTATGTTTATGAAGTTGGATATGGCGAAGGCTTATGACAGGGTGAAATGGTATTTTCTTCACAAAATCCTCTTGGCCTTTGGATTTGATCCTTCTTGGATTGAGTGGATTATGAGTTGTATTACAACTCCCTCATATTCTGTCCTAATTAATGGAAATCCCTCTCCTTTGTTTCATGCTTCTCGGGGTCTTCGGCAAGGGGATCCTTTATCTCCGTACTTGTTTATAATTATGGTTGAAGGTCTGGGTCACTGGCTTAAAGATCAGGTTCACCAGGGTCTTATTCATGGATGGAAATGGGAGAATAGTAGGACAGCCATTTCCCATCTTCAGTTTGTTGATGACACTGCTCTCTTGGGTGTAGCTTCTATTTGTGAAGCAACCAACTTTAGACATGCTTTGGACTTGTATTTGGCTGTCTCTCGTTAGGAGATTAATGAGCACAAGTCTATTATTTTATTTTTCAATACAGATCCCAGGGTTCAAGCTAGAATTGTTCAGATTCTCAGGTTTCAGGTTGGAACTCTTCCTCTTACATACTTGGGGATTCCCATTTCTGTTGGTCCTCTACCTAGGGTGGTTTGGACTAACATACTTGACAAATTTCGTAGTCGAGTTAGTCATTGGACTCATAGATGGTTAACTTTTGTTGGTCGGGTTTTACTTTTGAAGTCAGTTGTTCAGGATTTACCGGTGTATAGATGCCTTATTCAGATTGCTCCAACAAGTTTTCTTCATGACCTGGATTCTCTTTCTAGGCAATTCCTATGGGATGGCAATCTTGGTTCCTCAAAATGGAGTCTTGTTAAATGGGAGACTATTTGTCGACCAAGGCAAGCTGGGGGGTTGGGTCTTCGTCTAAGCTCTCTTTCTGGGACTGCTTTGGCTGCTAAGTTGTATTGGCGTTGGTGTAGTAATCAGGAGAAAACTTGGGCCAATATTATCTCCCACAAGTATCTTAGGGGAGTGGAAGGTTCAGAGATTCCTCGATACAGCTTGACTGATCGAGGATCATTTGTTTGGAATACTTTGAAAAAGGGAGCAGAGCTGGTTAAGCAGGGGTTATTCTGGATTTTTTATACTGGGTCTCGGGATCTTTTTTGGTAGGATTCTTGGGATGGATTTGCTCCTCTTCTTAGCGAGTTTTGGCATCTTCAAGATCTTGCTCAATGCTTTTGGGATGCTGGATGGTTGAAGGTGGCATATTTCAAAACTGTTAAGTCCTTTGGTCAGATGGTTAGTCTCCAGTGGAAGGATCCTCGAGAATGGCCTGCTAGTGGCACTATGGATGCGAGGGCAGAGCTGGCCCGTATTCTCGCTAGCCATCCTTGCTCTTCTCTACCTGGGGATGATGTGCTAGCATGGGGAAGAGATAATAGAGGGATATTTTTGGTTGCTGCTGGTTATTGTGTTTTGGATCGACAGCGGTTTGGTGAGGAGGAGGTTCCGTGGTGGAAGCAAGTTTGGAATAATTTTATTTGGCCGAAGTGTAGTTTTTATGGGTGGCAGGCTACTCATAATTGTTGTCTCACTTGGGATAATTTTCAAAAGCATGGGTTTGCTAGCCCCTATTTATGCTATAACTGTGGGAAGGCTGAAGAATCTGTTGGGAATTTACTTCTCCAATGTGACTTTGCTCGACAAGTCTGGCATTATTGGTGGGGAGTATGGAATCACCCTTGTTCACATGCTTCATCAATAGTTGATTTTTGGAGGAGTATGGGGCGGCCTCCTACAGCGGCTTTCTTTTTACAAGTTGGATGGAGTATTGGTCCTTCATGCCTTTTTTGGTAGATTTGGCTTGAACGAAATCGTCGAATTTTCCAAGGTAAGGAGTTAACTACTTCCCAGGTCTGGTAGAGGATTTTGCGTATGATCTAGGAAACTGTGTCTGCAAAATGTCAGATTATTTCTCCCGTGGACCATGCGAAACGTCAGATCATGGAAAGATTAGGCTTGATGGTTAATGGTCCTGGTCCTAATGTCTCTTGCAGACGGATGGGTCAGAATAATCGGGTGCGGAGGGCTGGCAAATGGAATCCGCCTCCTCCGGGAGTGCTGAAAATTAATACGGATGGATCTTCCTGGGGTAATCCGGGTAATGCCGGTATTGGTGGTGTGGGGCGGGATAGTAGTGGTACTATCCAATTTTTTTTCTCTTGCTTTAAGGGACATCATTCTAATAACTTCATGGAAGCACTCACAATTTTATATGATTTGGAGCAAGGGTATGCTTTGGGTTGGCATCGGGTTTTTTGTGAATCTGATTCTCAGATTGTTATAAATTTGTTAAATTCTGGAGATAGTCTTCATGGTTGTTGGCGGTTGAGTTGTGTTGCTCGGAAAATTCTTAATATCTCTGCTCACTTGGACTTCATTTCTTTTGTGCATATTCCTCGGGAGTGGAATAGGGTAGCGAATTTGTTAGCTAAATGGGCTTCTAAGTTTCAAGATGGTTGGGATGTTCAAAATTGGTCTCAACTTTCTTCTGATTGCTCTCAATCTCTCTCTTCTTTATTGAGAGCTGATATGTCTGAATAGCTTCTACTTTTTCTTTGTATCATGAATGTTTTGCTGAGTTAATAAATTTTTACCCTCTTTTACAAAAAAAAAAGTATCACAAAAATATGTTTTTTAATTTAGTCTAATACATCTATTGATAATTTTGAATTAATATCCTTGCTCTTTATTATATATTTCTCATGATATTTGTGAATATGACAACATGGTGGTTAACCATGTGCACCATAAGAATCTCTCTATGGAAGTTTGGATGCAGATGGTTAAGAAGTTATGCATATAGATTATTTTGAACATGTAAAAAATGGAAGATAACCTAGATATAAGCTTTAGTGTTGATGAACCTAAGCCTATCATCGAAGATGATGAATCCAAACCCATAAAAATCATGGATTATTTTTTATTGACTATGAGATCCATCAAAATTGTGTTGCATATAAATTCTATTTCAACTATCTCATCTAGTCTAGAGGACATTGATTTAGAGAGGAATATGAGCTTCAATAGAAACATCAACTTTGGTAATATTAACTTTGTTTCTCTAAATTTGAACAATGATATTGAGTAAATATAAAAGAGTATTTTTTAGGGTCTTTGCATCATTATATTAGAGCATTGAAATGAGAGAATGATCACCCCTATCATGGCATAATAAGTGAAACTCATTCAAATTCAATCATAGTTAATCCATATATGTAGTCTCCCGTGATGTAAATTTTGTTGAATTTATTTACAAATATGAACAACATGATGTCACCTTACCCATAATCCTCCTTTGAAGAGAATACATGACCCACTCATTGTTGACCAATATGGTATATAATAACTATGTGTTGAAGGAGAATATTTAGTCGGAGTGAATCCATGGATATCTCTTCCTATGTAGCCTAGATGGTATACTTGATATTCATATTACAAGCATTTGTGACCAACCTTATAATCTCTTGTTTCCCCTTGGGCACTTATACCATATTCTACTTTTATGAATTGAGCATCACCCTTCACCTCTTAGAATTTCAATGTGCTTGTATTCTCCCATTACCACACACTATTATTACATGTAAAAGAATCCATACCTTTTCTCTATGTGGGGTAGATAATCTAGGTTCAAATTTTTGTACATGTATTACACACCTTCTCTACACATTTCCCCATGTGCCAATTGTGCCATCCCATTACCATTACATGTATGTATCCATAGCCACCTTCAAATATGATAAACTTACTATGAGCTACAATATATAGGCATATTTGAATGTAACCAACCTACTATAGATACACAAAAAAATTATCCACCTTGAAAGATTCCATGTAATGTTTGGATTACCTATAGAAAAGGATGACATCAGGACTTGACTCATGGGCACCAAATATGTACTCCATGTAGGATGTATGTATCATTTAATACTACAAATAATTGCATTCATGTGATGTTTATCCCACTTTCTTCCACCATAGGACCCATCTAGATTCACTAGAAAACCACCCAAGACACTCAAAAGTCGTTTTCTAAAAGTCGTCAATTGAACTTGAGTTTTGAACACTAAAAAATGTAGATGATTCTACTACTTGTATACACTCATATCCATATATATGTTACTCTTCATTCCATCTACAATTGCATCTATACATGGGTCATAGGGTTTAAGCCCATAGAACCATGTTTATTTTACCTAAAAAACTACTAGAAGGTGAGGACATGAACTTCTACCCATATCAATATGAATTTCTATATTTATGAAGTTCCTCTATAGCCTAGAACCTAGTGTGATGTGGATTTTATGATATAACTACTCTCATTTTTGGCAAGCCTTTTAAATAACTTATCCAACATTCATAGTGGGAAGGTCAATTTGAGCCCTAATTTATTTACTTTTCCTTTATCAAATATAAGTGAAAACGAGACAAGGCATATAATTTTTTGAAACATAAAAATATGTTGAAGAATATTTATTAACGAATTTGGTTGGAGGAAGAATCGTTCTACCTTTCATTTTTTCTAATGAGACATTGAGTTTCTCGTAATTCAAGGCATCAATCCATTTATGAATATAGACTTCTATATACTTGTTGGAAAGCATTTTTCATGATCAATCTAGTGGAAGCAAAATTTTCTAGTTTTGTGAAGATTAATATGATTAGTGGTGCATCAAAGTTCCTATTTTCTAACTTATTTCTATTTTGAAATGCATTGGAGTCCAATGTTTTCGTTGTTGGGAGGAATATGAAGAATAATAACCAATCTTTATAGTCTTATTTCTAGATTTAGGATTTATAGACAATTTTATTTTTCTTTTGAAATACATCTGATAGGCCCATTCTATATGGACTTATTTTGATAGGCCTTATACTAAAAAGCATTTTCTATGATCTATATTGTAATGACTTGATCTCATTTTGTAAGGGTATCTAACATACAATGTTGATTTTACTGGTATTCTCTTTGTTCTCAAGTTGGAATTAGATCTTGAGCTACCCTCATTATTGTTTGACACTCTTATCTTAGAAGCAATTTTTTCTTTAAGTTTTATTCTTTACTATTTTAAATTCTTTCTTCATGGGACATAAGTGATCCCATCAACTCAAACTCTAACTTCATAAAATATTTATTTTCTTAAATAATCATTGCATAATTGTTTCACATTGGTGTCAATATTATCAATACCCTTTTTATTGGTATTCTTTATGTTAGTTATTCCCCATAGATACTCATTTTGTGCACAACATAATGCATCCTTACAAAATAATCTTTGATATTCTCATTTCCTTCATTCTTAAATTTTTTGTTCTTTCTTCAATGATTGTAACTTCACTAATTTTAGTTGAGCATGTATGTGATAGGTTGCCTTCAATGTGCCTCAAGATTCTTTGATAATATAGATATATACAAATCTTAAAAATTGATTGTCTCAAGAGCTACTCATATATGATACAAAGCTAAGGCATATTTTAATGTTATTCCTTCAAAATATATACTCTAATATAAAGGTTCATCATATTCATTTTATAAATACTACACACTTCCTTGGTAATCAAGGAAGTCCTCATTTTCATACACCAATACATAATTGTTTACTTTAAGTTCTAGGATGGTCATTGAAGAATTTCCATGAGACATGACAACTATAGTATTAAAATATAAAGTTTTCATTCACAAACTTGAGTTTTAATTACTTTGGTTGAAGAGAATAAAATCATCAAACCACTTCTCTAATTTCTAATTTTCAGGTTGTGACACTAGTATATAAGATATGGTGGTATTCTAAAACATAGATTAACATATCATAGAAAGAGGAAAATGAACAAAAAATAAAATTACACAAAAACCTCCAATAAACATTTCATCAATAATTAATTGTATTTAGTATTTCAATACAATACTCTATATTTATATTTATACAATATTAAATCTGTTGGTTTTATCAATGTTTGTTCGTACTTCATATTCTTTCTAATTTTTTATAAGAATATTTTTTCCTATGTAATCTCCACCTGTAATTCTAATTTTTTCATGTTTTGATTTGTATTATTTTTATCTTATATTTACCTTGTTCTATTTTTTGTCTCATCCAATATCACAATTTTGAATATTATTCTCTTGAGATTAAATGGAGAAAAAATTATTCTATCTCCAAGTGAAATAAGCTAATTCTTAGTCACTATATTTATTAAAATATTTACACATTTATTTTTTGAATTGCAGTGTTTCAGTTCAACTTCCATTTTCTAAACTATTTATCTAATAAAATGATGATTGAAATAAATGAGTTTTGATTTGTATGAAAAATATGGATCTTATTCATTTAAATTCACTCGTGTTGTCATAAAAAATGGTGGTTGATCTTTATTGCTTTTCACTAAGGGATTATTGGATCTACCTTATTCACATTGCTTATGTGTTTACTAATGTATATATTATATACTTTTCCACTACTATTGACAGTGTAAATATTGCTTATGCATTTTTAAATGAAAATATTTTTTTGATGTAGATTGCTATAATCAATTGAGAATTATTGTATCCAATCAAATCAATCTTATTTGCTATATTATAATGACCTCCATAATTTAAATTTTATTTTACACACCTTATAATTATCATAGCTACTCTTATATTATCTCTTGATGGCTCACTCATGAATCTTGAAATAAAAAATATTACGCATATAATATCTTATCTTGTTATTATCAAGTACATAATACTTCTAATCAAACAATTACACTTTCTCTCATCATCTCTTTCACTTATATTATGCTTGCATATCCTTTGATCTTGTGCACATGGGATTCCAATATCTTTGTAACTTTTCATTCCAAACATCTTCAACATATCATGTGCATATTTAGATTGACTAATAAATATCCTTTCATGTGTTTGATGGACTTCCATGCTAATAAAATAGTGCATCAAGTCCAAATTGCTCATTTCAAATTCTTATACCATGGCTTACTTAAAAAATCTTTTCATCCTTGAACTTCCTATAAAACTTAGATCATCAAAATACAAGTAAATAAATAAAATATTATAACCTCAGGGTTGGAGGCCACAATAAGGAAACTGTTAGAAGGTGAGAGAAAGACTTAGAATGGGACCTGCAAAAATATGCAAAGGGCTAATTTATCATTTTGAAAGGTGGTGTGACAAGGTGAGGCTGAGAATACAAACACTTAGAAGTTTTTTGTTAGAATAATATTTCATATATTAAATAACTTATGAAATAAAAGTAAAAATACATTTCAGCAACATAATATTTAGTTTTAAACAAATATTAGGGCCAAATATTCTCTTTTAAATACACTATTAATATTACTTTCATTTGAATTATCTAATATGATAAAATAATAATTACCTTAATAATTAAAATTTACTTTATAACTAAAAAATAAACCTATCATCATCCAACATATAAATTGTTAGTTTTTATTCCCTTTCACAATATAAGACTTCTTTTCTTCCAATGATTCCCAAATATTAAACATCTTTTTAAACTATAAAGTAGATATATCATTTAATTAAAAGTGTTTAAAATATTTCTTTTTGTAAATTATTATATAAAGTTACTTCTCATAACATTATAATACTAGTTTTAGATGGTGCTTTCAATTTTTATTACAACTAAAGTCATGGAGACTTCAAAACATGGAATAAAGGTTCAAGACTCATATAGTGTATGGTGTAGGGTTATAACCCTATATCCATGCTTTGATAATATAAGAATGATAGATAAATTATATATTGAGTAAAAACATCTTGCATTAAAATATTTGTATATAACATATAAGAAGTTAAACAATATTTACCTTATATTATATATACAACAAAGTTTCTTTGATTTTTTATTTTGTTAATTCATATTAAAATAAAAAGAGATTTATTTATGCAAGAACATTTGCATAGGAAGCTAGAAGACCAACTGATAAAATTCATGGGAAATTGGAATACCAACCATTATATGGTTGGTATGAAATAACTATCTACTAAATATATTTAGTAATTTTCTTTGGAGCCTTTAAGAAGGGAGTTCAAGAGGAGAGAGTAAAATGAGGGGAGAAAAAGTAGAGGAGAATAGAGTATAGAGTAAAAGAGATGATAAAAGGAGATAAGAGAAGATTAATATTAAATGACATGCTAGGAAAGTGAATGACATGCTAATAGGAAACGAAATGAGAGAGACCTATGTGTGAGGTCTAGGTGTAAGCATGATATGCATGTTTGTAGACATTGATTTCTTTAATAACTATGCAATTGTAATTCAAAAAATAAATAAAGGAAAACTTCTTCATCTTCCTTGGGCTATGTTTATGTTTTGATTATCTTTTTTTTTTAAACCTTACTATTGGATTCACCATATAGTGAAGTGGTAGGTCATAGCAGTGTGCCTTTCTTGTAGAGAAAATTAAAGTTTAAGAAGTTATATCTTACTCTTTGTCATCTTGCCAAATAAGAAAAATATCATCATAAGAAACTGCCATAAAGAAGTTTGTCATCCTAGAGCTTGTTGACTAAGACTATACTCTTGAGTCCAAATTTAGTTTGTCATCAAATCCAAAAGGACTATTGTTTGAATGTGTTTGTTATCCATTTACTATTAAAAATATATAAACCTCATTACCGTTGTATCTTTTTGTTATGATAGCCAAATTATCTCTAAGAAATGATACATGCCAAAGGAATGATGGCACAATAGGAAATAAAAAGACCATGAGGTCCTCAAGACATGAATATAGTTAAAATATTAAAATAAGTCATTGCTTGATTAGATCCACTTCAAAGTACCTAAAGGAGGGGTATTTAAGTAGAAGACATGAGTGATAGTGAAGGTTAAGAAGTAGGTCAACGAGAAGCTCATGATAAAGAATGGTATGAAGAAATAAAACAGTTATTAATCAGGGTAATTTATAACATGGGAATAAATCTAAATTTAGAAAACCCATCCTATAATTGAAGTTTAAATCCCAAAGAACGCATCAATTGTATTATGTAGATGGAGAAATATTTTAGTTTTGAATCAACAAAAGACCCTAAAAAGATGAAGTTTACTTGTATGAAGTTATAGAGACATCTATCATTGTGGTGGAACTATATCCAAATGAAAATACAAAGAAAATAAAAATAAAATATTAAGAACTAATAGAAAATGGTCAAAAAGTTGAAGGCCAAGTTCCTATCATCAAATTATCTATTGAGTCTTTTTAGAAGACTACAAAACTTAAATCAAAATAATGTGAGTGTGAAGGATTACACTAAGGAATTCTATAGGCTTACCATTTGGGCCATTCTTGTGAACAATGATGTGGAAAAGGTTCAAAGTGTATCAATGGACTATGATTTTCCATACAAGATGAAGTGAGTATGATGAAGATGAGAATAGTACATGAAGCCTACCAATATGCCTTAATGGTAGAGGAAACGTTGTTGGATGCACAAAAAAATAATGCAAGATGAAAAGGATGATCCTCTTGAGAAAGAGAAAAATAAAATGATGGTAGAAGAAAGCACTTGCAAGGAGAAGCCAATACTTTTCAAGGTGATTTCAGGAAAAGTCCCTAGAAAAAGGTGAATCATCAAGATGAAGATGTGGATTTAATAGATGAATAAGAGATGGTTTTATTGACAAGTGTTATATTTGCTTGTAAGAGAAACATCAAGCATTTGAGTATCCTTAAGCACAATAGACTTGTGGGTATGGAAAGAAATCCCATAGTCAAATTGTATAAGCAAATAGAGAGAACATTGCTTCACCACAATACATGGGTGAACTAGAATAAGGGGAATTACTTATAATAGAAAATACATTGTTGAAACTAGTAAAGGAGAGGTATGAGCCTAAGAAAATAAGGAGCTTGTTTGGAATAATTTATAAATCAATAGGTAAGTGTTGTCAGGGAATTATGGATAGTGGAAGCACTAACAAATTAGTGGCAACAAATATTGTGGGCAAAGTTGGATTAAAGAGAATTGAACATCCAAACCCACACAAAGTATCATAATTGTAGAAGGGCATCAAATAGTGAGTGAATAATGTATGGTAGAAATCTAAATTGGTTATTACAAGGATGAGATGTTATGTGATGTTATGTTGATGGTTGTTTGTCATGTTTTATTGAAAAGACCATGATAAATTGATAAAAAAATATACATGATGGTAGGGAAAACACCCACACTATTGAATAAAAGGTACACATAAGTCCATTAGAATAAAGGAAAAGAAGTGGATAGCAATCATATAGTGTACTTGAATATCAATAAAAAACCCTTAAAGAGAATAAAGAACAAGAAAACTTGTTCTACTTTCATTGTTGAACCTACAAAATAAGGTATAATAAGTAAGATGGATAGAATCCTCTATGAGGTGAAGGATTTGTTGGAAGAATGTGCAAATATTCTTTCAAAATTGGGTTACCACTAATAAGAAGCATGGGTCATCACATAGATTCCAATCTCTGGTCGAGCTTACATGACAAGGTAACACCTATGAAGAATAAGGAGGAAAGGATAGCAACATGCAAAAGAATAAGTATAGGGAAGATGTTGATGGTCACGAATCCGCCTAGTCATATAAAATGGGCCATAGACCTAGCCAACATTGAAAGACCGTGAGAAAGAGAAGTCTCACGGGCCAATCTCCAGAGAGGGTTGGCTCCCAAACTAACCTAAAATTGATATCAAGGTAAGGGTTAGAAATAACAGAAAGAGATGTAAATATGGCCGAAGTCGGTAGTCAATAGGGAGAACAACCTCAGATAGCAAATAACTTCAACAAGGTCCTACAGATAAGCAACAACTAATTCTTAGAAAGCACATACAGAAATTGGATCAAACCTTGACCATAAGTTTGCCTTCAATTATACTTCAAATGTTCAAATGAAAACATAGCCAAATTCATAACAGTAGAATTCAACTTATATTTTAACACTGGACTAAGCAGAAGTGAATCAAAAATAAAACATCACATGAACAACAGTTTGGATTACCAACTCAAAAGACACTAGGAACAGAGCAAAATGCACTTAGGATTTTTGGTTCAATTTTTGCAAAAAGGTCCTCCTCCATTTTCTTGAGATATACATTAGTATTTATAGAGGCCTTCCCTCTCCCTTTCACATCACAAAATTTAAAACATAAAACAGATTTTGAAGAGGAGGTCCGCCAAATATGCACTTGAAAAGAGAAACAATCCCCCTTGGAGAAAACACATTCCCTGCTTTTATGGATCAAAACTAAAAGTCGAATGGAAACAAGGACCATATTTCTCCATTAAATGACCGTTCTCGGGGTATGCTTGAAGTGTTAGGATATCACGAACAAGATATTTTAATACTGGAGGTATAATTAATTTTTGTGGCTTCGAGAACAAACTGATTTAACACGTTCTCCCATCTTGCACACATAGGTAAACAAAAAAACATTTAATCTTGGAGCCTCTCTGACCTCGATCTCAAAATTAGTTGGAGAGCTTTTAAAACATTACTTTGTTTGATCCTTCGTTGTCGCTTCCTGTTGTGAAAACAAAACAAGTCGCAAAATCATGACAATTTTCTCCTACCTTGTGTTTATCTTCAGTACTTCCGTGAAAATGCGCCATGTCGTGAAATCATGACATCCTCCTCTCACTTGGATCTTTGTCGCTTTTAGCTACAAAAACATGACATGTCGCGATATCGCAACATTTTTCCTTAGCGCTCCTCTTTGCTGCTGTATGTCGCGATATCATGACATTTTCCTATCACTTTGCTTTGTTGCCATTGCAAGTCGCGAAAATGCGACATGTCGCGATATCGTGACAACTTTCACTTTACTGCTCCCTCACCGCAACAAGTCATGAAAATGCGACATGTCGCGATGTCGCAACAATTTTGTTGTTACTACTTCCTTTGTTGTTTCCTAGCACGAAAACGCGATAGGTCATGAAAATATGACATGTCATGATATCGTGACATTTTTTGTGCTAAACTATTTTCTGCATCGGACACCGCAAAACTGCAATAGGTCGTGATATCGCGATCGCGATATCGCGACATCTTACACTTACTTTGCTTTAACACAAAACTTGTAGAGATTTTTGTATTTTCTCTTTTGAAGTACTTGGAGGGAGAAATAGAGGAGTGAGTATCTCTACAATTTATGCATTCGTTTGTATGAATAGTAACAACAAAAACAATGTGGCAAAAATGCCAACATTCTTGGTAGCTCTCGGGGTATACAGTTTCGCTGTATGCATGAACCCCAGGCCTTTATCCATTGGGAAACAGAGTCAATAAGCTGGAGGAGGAGAAGAAATGAGTGCTGGTTGATGTTGGACATTTCTGCAGGCTGCTACAACAAGCTCTTGTTGGCACTCGATACTTAAAATAGGACTTTTAGCAAAAATTTGTAAAATAGCAGAACTTCCCTTATTCCTTTAACTACTGCATTTCACCTGGCTTGGTTGAGCTGGGTAATCACCAGGTGCTGTGCAAGTATCTCCATGGCAGTAGTGAGAAGCACCTGAGTTGCAAAAATGGGAATGAATGGAGTGATGACTGGCAAATGTGCAGGCTGTGGAACAGGAATGGTGAATGATGGAATGGTGGAAGATGGAGGAGTAGAAGCGGTAGATACAACAACTGAAGAGGGTGCTACTGTGCTACCAGCTACTAGGATTCTATGAAAATAGATACTAAAATGGAAGTGTATGGGATGGAGAAAATGATAGGAACTATGGAGAAGTGCTCAAAAGACAAAGGATTGGAAGAATGGGGAAGTGAAGAAACGAGGAACATCAGAGAGGGGAGTAGAAACAACAGTAGTGGCTTGATTATGTACAGTGGAAGAAGGAGTGGGAGAGGAAGGGAATGAAAATAAGGAAGTGAAAGAAAGAAGTAGATGGAAGCTACTACCTACTGGGAAGGAAAAGAAAAAGAAAGAGAAATAAACATACCTGCGGGCTCGTGTGCAAAAGGAGTTGAAGTTGACGATTTTTTTTTTTTTTTTTGTAGATCACCGAAGTGAAACCTGACCTAATATTCTAAGAAACATTTAGTGCCCTCATAAATTTATTTACTAGCTGGGCTATTTATAGTATTTACACAAAATTTTGTGACATGATTGGCATGCTACCACCACAAACCCAGCTTCGGGTGTCTACCCGGTGAACCTGCAGTGTCCAGACCAGATCTAATTGTACTTGAGTCAATCCTTGAAGTTTGGATGACCTCCCAAAGTTCTTCATGTTATGAAAAGGGTGTAACATGGTAGGTTATCATGCATGCCAGTACCCACACAGTTGACGAATAATTTAGCAAAGATATTTGCCACATGGAGGGCTCCTTTGGGTACCAGTTGCAGTAATGGTCGAAGCCAATACCACCATTTTGAAGAGTTCACTGGCTGTGGACCAAGTACAGGCTCCTCCAACCCCTTGATGTGACAACAGGGCTTTTTCAGCGACGAGTAATCTTCTAGGATCTCTTTAGGCTCAACTTCTTGATGAGACATGTTTAATGGGTTCTGGTTGAACACTTGCATGCTATGCCCTGGGATACAAAAAGGGTGCAAAAATGTGCCCTCTTCATTCTCAGGTTTTACCACTTGAGCTTGTTCTTCTCCTTGGCTCATCTTCTGATGGAGACTGCAAGCAACCATATTATCTATTGCTGGGACAAAGCTTGCATATTCCCATTGTTGGACTTGGATGAAATCTGCCTCCTGAGTTCCACACGGCTGCATCTCAGGTCTCTGATCATTATGAGGAAAGTAAAATGCAACATACATCAGAAAACACCCAAAAAATGAAACTAAGGTGTTAGTTTCCATTGAAAATGCACCTTTTACAATTTGCCAATTTTGAAGAAATGCTGAAAATTTTTCTCACTCTCCCCCCTTTTTTCAGTTTTGAAAAATTGTGCTTTAAGAAAAAAAAATTCCCCCTTTTTAAGTTTGAAAAAAAAAAATTCTCCTAATGTCAAAAAATATTTTAAAGTTTAATTAAATAATTTTTCTAAAAAAAAATATTTCAAATAATAGTTTTTTTTTATATATTTAAAATAACCTTTTTTTAAGAAAAAATTAAAAAAATTAATGAAACTAAAAAAAAAATTAAAATGAACATTAAAAAGAAAATAAAAATCAAACAAAAAAGTATTTACCTCATGGGGGGGTCGTAGGGAGTCGAACACTCGACCTCTGGCCTCAAGCGCCTTAGCGCTCGATCACCAACTGGCTGAGCTGGGCACTCGACGACGCGCTAGGAAGAAGCGCCACTTGTTCGAAGATACTCTATGGACAATGTGATGGTGGAGCTCTGCTCACATAGTAGAGTTCTGAACAACAAAAAAATGCCTCCCTTCACTAGTACCTCATCCGCTCCTCCTTAGGGACCGAATCCAAACCTCAAACTGCCTCAATCGACTGCAAAAAAAACAACTCGATCACCTTCTATGAGTGTCTATTACGGGTTGTGAGGATGAAAAATGGTTTGCTTGGACAATCTAAGGGCTAAAATAAAATTCTAATCTGGCCAAATTCACTGCAATGGCCTAAAATTTTGATCCAACGATTCCATTTTTTGATCTAGCTTCTCAGGTGGTAACAAAAAATAAAGTTGTATTTGCAGGGTTGACTCCAGGTAGCAGGGTTGATGTCAGGTAGCTGATTTCTAAAGTCCTTTAAAAGAAATATCCCACATTCATGGGAATGAAGTGGCTAGTGGGGTTTAAAAATGAAAAACCACCACTTTGGCTTGTGTCTCCTCTTAGGGAGACTATGCCTGATAGGAGTGTTGAGACTCTTTACTCTTGCTCACTACCATTGTATGTAAAATTTTGTCTTACTGCCATTGTCCATAGAATGTTGTCCTGCCCTGCGTCGTTGCTCAGTATTTTTCCCCAGCCTCACTTTTTTGCCTGGCCAGTCGACTAGTTTTTGGTCAAGTTATGGGGTCGAGTCACCGTTCGGGTCGGGTCAGTTGAATCATAGCCATCTATGGTGGCATGCTACCTCAAGAGGTGTGCAGATTCTACACTACCTTGGGTGGTGTACTACCTTGAGAACTATGCCCAAAGTGCCCAAAATTGAGAGCAAAATTGAGAGCATTAAACCTTCCGTAGTTTTGATACCATGTCATAAAATCGAACATAGTTCCATTAAACTGAAGTAAATAAATATTACAATGGATGCCTAGATTAGTCTATAATTACCAAAACTGATCAGGCCCACTTAAGATGGTAGTTCGAACTGATAGATATGCTACCTCAACAATAATGTAATAACCTAACAATATGCTAAAGACAAACATACGCTAATAATGGGATTAAAATTTAGAAAGGAATATTGGATCAAGAAAGTAAATCCAACTTTATACAAGAGCATTGTAGGAAGTTTAATGTACTTAACAGCCACAAGTCTGAACATAATGTATGCAGTAAGTTTAATCACAAGGTTTATGGAGACTCCTAAAGTAACACACTTGCAAGCAACAAAAATAATCTTACAGTATGTTAATGAAACAAAGGAATATCGAATTTTGTACACTAAGGTAAATTAGTTCAAGCTGATACACAAATAGTGACTTGGAAGGCAGTGTAGAAGTGGAAGAATACTTTAGTATATGTTTTTCATCACGAATCAGGATTTATCTCATGGGATTCCAAAAAGCTGGTAGTCTCACAATGACACTAAGAGGGGGGGTGAATCAGTGTAGCTATTTCAAACTTAAATATTCAACACTCAAAGCAAAAACAATGAAAACATAAAACCAAATAAAGCAAGTATAACAAGAGAACATAACACAACATAAGATATACCGACGTTAACCGATTTGGCTACATCCTCAAAAATGACTATTTGTGCTCCTATATAAATCCAGCATTTGCAAAGCACCAAATTTACAATCAATTTACCAACACCCACTGGAAGGAGCACCAACCCCTGATTTATCTGCACCAACAGAAATGAGCACCAACCCCTCTACAAAGCACCCACTTGATTTTGATATTGATAATAAAATGACATATATGAATGAATTCACTAAAACCATAACCCTCTATGGCATGTAAGCTCAAAATCTAAAACTTTGTATTTCACCCAGTATAACATCCCTCTCTCTGCATTTCTCAGAATTTGAATCTTCTCTTCTCAAAAACAAAAACTTATTGTTCTCTTAGCTCATTCTGCTAATTTCTAAATGCTTTATGGGTATCAAAACTTTTTTTGCAAACTCATATAAAAATTTTAGCCAAAATGGATATCATATGAGAAGGTTATGCCCAAAATACTAAAGTAATGTTTTTCACCATTCTTCAGAAATCACAAATTTTCAATCTTTATTTTTCTCCACACACACTTCTCTCTTCACAAAAAATAAAGTCCCCACTTTTCAATAAAATATCTTTTCAGTTAAAAAACACACACTTGCATTATTTTTCCCTTTTAAATTTTAAAAATATTTTCTTTAATGAAGCTTCTTAAAACAATATAACTTCCTTTTTTATTTTGAGAAGGCAATTCGTCAAACACGTCACATGCAAAGAATTGACACCTTACTCGTTCTCTTACTTCGGAGCCACGTGACAACTCAAACCAAAAACAAAATATACTCTATTTTATGCCTTGAAGGTGTAACAACACTGAAACCAAAACTCTGGCGACTCTGCAAGGTCGAAATGACCAAGTGAAGGATTTTGCACAAGTGGAATAAATTGACATAAAAGTGACCTGTATCATTTTTGCAACAATCATAACTCTCACCTCGTAACTTTTTTTTCTCTAAAATTTGAAACGTAGAATATCTGTAATTATGAATACATCCAATACGAATATTGATGTATAAATCCTTACGGTTCACCTGTACCACCTCCACGAAAACTATTGCTGACACACTTTTTCCAAAAAGAGCATTTTTGTGACAATATTGCAATGCTTGTAACATTCGCCTCGTTTATCCATTTTTGTGGAAATTTGGAAAAAATATTATTGAAGATAATGACCACCTCCAGTTTGAATTTCACTATCAAATTCTTCTTGGTTTACTCGCAATGCTTCTGAAAAAACTACCCTTTTTTGGCTTGTACAACCACTTGCCAAATCATCCGCCAAGATACCGGAAACGTCACCGATCAATCAAAAAATTGTACTGACACCACCAATGTTGTTATGTACTATTTACTAACATGTTAGCATGTTCCAAACTGGTCCATCCTGTCCAACTACACCCGTGATGACTTTTGCAATTTTTTGAAAACTTCTTGACGACTTTTTCAACTTTTGCAAATTTTCATGAACAACCTGTAACTTCACCCAAACATCAAAAATATCCTTATAAGCATTGAAAATCACTATAAATACTCTTAAAAACCTTTGAAAAACTATCCATTGCATCAACCTGTCCATATGAGTGTGTTGACAATAATGACAATACTGTCGTTGCACCTTGCTCAACAATCTCCCCCTTTGGAATTGTTGGCAACACATGCACACTTTCCTATAAATCTTGTCCCCATTTAAAAATAATACAAAAGGGCTACTGCAAACTCCCCTTGATTCCATGCACAATATTCTTAGGTAAAAATTATTATACTTAGCAAAAATCACAAACATGAGCAAAAAGATAAACAAATACACAAATGCTCCCCCTGAGAATGTGGCCCTAATAGCTAGTCAATTCTTGGGAAGTGTGACCACTCCAAATTTCTTACGAAGTTACTCAAATAATTCCTTATAAATGGTTTGGTGAATATATCTTCTACTTGCTCTATTTTTGGAACAAAATCCAACTTAACCTCACCTTTCGCAACTTTCTCCTTCAAAAAATGATACCGGATAACAATATGTTTTGTGTGAGAATGCATAACTAGATTCTTTGAGATGTTAATGGCACTGGTGTTATCACACTTAACTGAAATAGGCTCACTAAAATTAATGCCAAGATCCTTTAGAGTTTTTTTCATCCATAACACCTGCATACAACATGTTGTTAATGCAATGTATTCTACCTCTGCTATGGATAAGGAGACTGACTCGTGTTTCTTACTGTACCACATGACCAACCTGTATCCAATATAGAATGCACCTCCACTAGTAATCTTCCTATCATCTACACATCCTACCCAATCTACATTTGAATATGCAATAAGGGTGAAGTCCTTACCTTTCGGATACCATAACCCATACTCTATAGTACCCTTGAGGTACCAAAGAATCCTCTTCACTGCTGTCACATGAGTCTCCTTGGGACTAGTCTAAAATCATTCTACCATGCATACTGCCTACAAAATATCTGGTCTGGTAGTTGTCAAGTACAGTAAGCTCCCAATCATAGATCTATACATAGTTTGATCAACATGTGGAGATTTGTCATCCTTGCTCAATTTGCTACCTGTCGCCATGGGAGTGCTAACTGTCTTACAATCCTCCATTGTGAACTTTTTTAGCATATCTTTCACATATTTAATTTAAGAAATAAATATGCCCTTGTCCTTTTGATTAACTTGCAATATGAGGAAATACAATAGTTCATCAATCATTGACATTTCAAATTCTTTCTACATATTATTTGCTAAATCTTTACACAACTCATCTTTGCTGCTGCCAAATATGATATCATCTATGTATACACCAAGAACACTATGATGATCATTTTTCATTTTGACATACAAATTACTATCCACCATACCTTTCTTAAACCCTTGCTGAGTAAGATAATTGTCTAGCCTTGCATACCATGCTCGGGGTGCCTATTTTAAGCCATATAATGCTTTATTCAACTTGCAAACCAAGTTGGGATCATCACCAAGTTGGAAACCATCTGACTGCTCAATATAAACCTCTTCTTCAAGTTTCCCATTCAAAAATACCGATTTCACATACATTTGATAAAATTTGAAATTCTTGTAAACTGTTAAAGCCAAAAACATTATAATTGCCTCTAGTATAGCCATAGGTGCAAAGGTTTCCTCAAAATCAATACCTTCAACTTGTGCATATACTTTGCATATCAATATTGCTTTGTTCCTGAATACCTATTCGTCTTCATTCAATTTGTTCCGAAGACCCATGTAGTACCGATTACATTTTTATTTGCATGTCTTGGTACTAACTCCCAAGCCTTTTTTTTCTTGATCTGAGCTAATTCTTCATTTATTGCCTTTGCCCAACTTTCATCTTTTCTTGCATCAACAAAATTTTTAGGTTCAATGCTAGATAAAAAAGAGTAGTTACTTACTAATATTTTTCTTGTCTAAACACCAACTGTGGGGTCTCCAATTATTTTCTCTCTAGGATGATATTTTTTCCAGCTGCCTATTTTGAATTTCTTGTTTTCTTCCACTTCTAAATCACTATTTGAATCCTCTGAGTCAATTTTTGGTTTCTTTTTTGTTTCCATTTCCTCATTTCCTTCAATGACCTCTTCATAAATTGGGTAGTTCTCTTCATAGATAATTATTTGTTCCCTTCCTTCATCAAATTTAACATCAACACTATCCAAAATTTTCCTTAGCCTCTTGTTGTAGCATTTGTAAGCTTCGATTTTTGACGAATAGCCAAGAAAATACCTTCATCTACTCTATCTTCAAACTTACCAAGGTTTTCTTCAGTTCTTTTGATGTAACACTTGCTACCAAAAACTTTAAAGTATCTTGTTGTTGCCTTTTTACCGAACCACAACTCATAAGGAGTTTTGCTTTCATGCATCCTCAACATGCACTTATTTTGGATGTATATCATAGTATGGACTACCTCTTTCCAAAATATGTCTACTAATTTGCTCTTAGTCAACATAGTCCATGCCATTTTCTGCACTGTCCTGTTCTTTCTTTCTACCACACCATTCTACTGAGGTGTCCTGGCTACTGAAAATTGTCTCCTAATGCCATATTTTTCACAATACTCTATGAAATCCTCTAAAATGAACTCTCTTCCTCCATATGACCTTAAAAATTTAATCTTTTTTTCTATTTGATTCTCAACATGGTTTTTGAAAACATTGAACATCTCAAAAGCTTCTGATTTATGCTTCAAAAATAGTACCCATGTCATCCTGGAATAGTCATCTATACACAAAATGAAATATTTGTCATTGTTTATGCTTTGTGTTCTCATGGGTCCACATAAATCAGTATGTACTAGTTCCAAAGGTTTTCTTGTGTAGTACTCTTTTTTTTTAAATGAGAATCTAGTTTCCTTCCCATTTTGACATGAATCACAAATGCTATTTGATGGTTTGCCAATGGTGGGAATATATCTCACTACTTTCTTTGAACTAATTTTTACTAGATTTTCAAAATTGATATGATCGAGCCTCTTGTGCCACAACCAATTCTCTTATTCCTGTCCAATAAAGAAAGCTCCTTATGAATTCTCTAATAGAGTGTACAGGTTTCCAGATGTCCTTAATCCAATTGCTATCAACTTCCCATTGTTTGCCTTTATAAATTCACAACCTTGCTTCTTAAAGATCACTTCATGACCTCTATCACAAATCTGACTTACGCTTAACAAGTTATACTTCAGACCAACCACAAGCAAGACTTTTTTTGACTTGATTTTTTCGTCACTAATCTTAACTAAACCTCTACAAACTATCTTAGCTCCATCATCGTTTCCAAACTTTACTAAACCACCTTCATATTGCTGCAACTTCTCAAAATTTTGTTTGTCACTTGTCATATGACTGGAGCATCCATTATCAATTATCCATGGTGCGGATTTATTCTACACTTTAAATACCATCTGTACAATCAAGGATTCCTTTCCTTCCTTAGGTCACTCTTTTTCTTTCCACTTAGGTTTGATTACAATTTTGGGCTCTTGTTTTGGATTTTCTTTTTCAGTAGCTTGTGCATGTTTTTCAAGAAATTTTATATTGTCTTATTCCATTTGGCTGAAATTTTCTTCCCTGAAATTGATTTGATGCAACTGTACTTTGATAATTTCTTGAAATATGCCCAAAATTATGATATTTATAACATTCTACTGCATAATCCATCAAAGGTGAAAAAATATTTCTATTGGTAAAATTCCTTGGTCCTACATTATACTTGCAATCTGAGATCTTATGTCCATAACCATTACATTTAAAATAGTAACCAAAAAAAATATGATTGAACCTAGGTGGTGGTCTTTGCCATGTTGTTGTAGGAGCCATAAATCTTCTTCTTCTTTGATGTGTGACATTGGTGAAGCCATCATTGTCAATTCTCCTTTTGTGCCCTGCATTATTGCTTTCCTTTGCATGATTCATTTTTGCTTGATCAACCTGTTTCTTCTCTTCATTATTTGTGGATTCTTCATTTATGGCCTTTGATCCATTTGAAAATTCTCCTTCATCAAAACCCAAACCAAATTTGATGCTTGTAGTCTTTTGGTTATTTATGATCTTATCCAGCTTCATAGAACTTTCTTCACGTTTGTGATAACAACTAATTTTATGATTCATCTCTTCTAGCTACATTCTTAAACCAACAATCTCTTCTTACAGCTTGCTACAATAATCTATTTTCATGGTTATTTACACTTAGAGATCTTCGGATATTTTCTTGGATTCTTCTATCAATACTTTAAAATTTGTTATGATTTCATTTGCATCTTCAAACTTTCTTGAAAATTTCTTATTCTTTTTTCTTTCTATCTTCAATTCATCTAGATCCGCAATTAGTTTCTCTTCCAAATTCACTTCTGCGTTAATTTCTTCTTCATCACATTCCTGTTCTTTTTCTCGTTTCCTTCTTTGAGTGCCATAAAAAGAGATTCACCTATTTTATTTTTAGAATCCTCACTAGAGCTATCTTCTGATGAACTAACATTCTTGGAGATGAAACTTTTCTTCTTGAAGTTGTCTTTTATAAAATTTATTTTTTTCTTCCAGTCACTTCTTTCTTTGTGCGATCCTTCATCACTTTTGTTCTTCTCATTAAGTGGACATTTACCTGCAAAATGCCCAACGCCTCCATAGTTGAAACATTTAAACAATAACTTTCCTTTGTATTTTTCTTTTCCCCTTTTTAGTTTTTGAACAAATTTTACTTCCATTTCATCTGATGTCTCTTCTTCCTCGGATTCTTTTTTTTCTTTCATATTTTTATGGGCTTTAAAAGTAGCTTCTCTGTCTGTGGGTTTATATTTTCCTATTCTCATCTCATATGCAGTCAAAGAACCATGCATATCATCCATACTAAAAGAATTTATATCTTTAGCTTCTTCTATAGCTAAAACTTTAGAATCAAATCTTTAGAGAAATGATCTTAATACCTTTTTCATGATGACAAAATATTTGATTTCCTCATCGAGTCCTCTAATCGCATTAATGACTTCATTAACTCTTAGCATATATGCCTCTATATTCTCATCGTCATTCATATTTAATACTTTGAACTGAGCTCGATGTGTTTGTAACTTGGCCTCCTTGATCTTAAAGTATCCTTCATGAATGCTCTTTAGTTTATCCCATATTTCCTTTGTCATTTTACAACCCATAATATTTACCAGTTCGGTGTACACTAATCCACACATCATAGCATTCTTTGCTTTTGAGTCATTCTCAAATAGTTTCTTAATGACAGCATCGGTTGGAGAAGTGGTGGGTATTGTGTATCCACTATCTACTGAATCTCAAATGTCATATCCCAAAGCACAAATATATGTTTACATCCTGAGTCTCCAAAATGTATAATTAGTTCTATCAAACAATGGTGCTTTATTTGATGAGAAACCATCACCACCTGCCATTGTGTCACTTCCAAGATCACCCTAGCTGGTTAATTCTATTCAGAAATCTCGCTCTAATACCAATTATTAGTCTCACAATGACACTAAGAGGGGGGAGGTGAATCAGTGTAGCTCTTTCAAACTTAAATCTTCAATACTCAAAGTCAAAATAATAAAAACATAAAACCAAATAAAAAAAGTATAACAAGAGAACATCACACAACACAAGATGTACCGCGGTTCACAAATTTGGTTACATCCTCAAAAATGACTATTTGGACACCCATACAAATTCAACCTTTACAAAGCATCAACTTTACAATCAATTTACCAGCACCCATTGGAAGGAGCACCAACCCCTAATTTATATACACCAACAAAAAGGACCACCAACCCCTCTACCCAGTACCCACTTGATTTTGATATTCATAATAAAATTACATATATGAATGTCTTCACTGAAAGCAAAACTATTTATGGTCTGTAAGCTCAAAATATAGAACTTTCTATTTCACCCAGTATAACATCCCTCTCTCTGCATTACTCGAAATTTGAATCTTCTCTTATCAAAAATAAAAACTGATTGTTCTCTTAGGTCGTTCTTCCAATTACTAAAGGCTTTCTGGGTATTGTGCATCACTTTGTCTATGAACTCCTCTCACAATCTCAACCAAAATGGATATTATATGAGAAATTTATGCCCAAAATACTGAAGTGATGTTTTTCACCATTCTCTAGAAATCACGAATTTTCACTCTTTATTTTTCTCCACACACACTTCTCTCTTCACAAAAAATAAAGTCCCCACTTTTCAATAAAATCCCTTATCACTTAAAAAGCACACACTTGCATTCTTTTTCCCTTTTCAATTTTAAAAATATTTTCTTTAATGAAGCTTCTTAAAACAATATAACTTCTTTTTTTTATTTTGAGAAGGCATTTCGTCAAACACATCACATGCAAAGAATTGACACCTTACACGTTCTCTTACTTCAGAGCCACGTGAAACCTCAAACCAAAAACAAAATATACTCTATTTTATGCCTTTAAGGTGTAACAATACTGAAACCAAAACTCTGGCGACTCTGCAAGGTCGAAACAACCAACTAAAGGATTTTACACAAGTGGAACAAATTGACATAAAAGTGACTTGTTCTGAATACATCCCATTTGAATATCATTGTATAACTCCTTACGGTTCACCAGTACCACCTCCACGAAAACTGTTGCTGACACACTTTTTTCTTAAAAGAGCATTTTTGTGAAAGTCTTGCAACGCTTGTAAAATTTGCCTCGTTTCTCTGGTTTTGTGGAAATTTGGAACACATATTATTGAAGATAACGACCACCTCTAGTTTGAATTTCACTACCAAATTATTCTTAGTATGCTCGCAGTACTTCTGACAAAACTGCCATTTTTTGGCCTGTACAACCACTTGCCAAATCATCCGCCAAGATACCGAAAACGTCACCGATAAATCCAAACATTGTGTTGACACCTCCAATACTATTATGGACTATTTATTGACATGATGGCATGTTACAAACTAATCCATCCTGTCCAATTGCACCCATGATGACTTTTGCAATTTTTTGACAACTTCTTGATGACTTTTTCAACTTTTGCAAATTTGCATGAACAACCTGTAAAAACTTCACCTGAACATCAAAAACATCCTCATAAGCATTGAAAATAACTATAAATACTTCGAAAGACCTCTAAAAAATTTTCCACTTCATCAACCTGTCCATATGAGTGTGTTGACAATAATGACAATATTGTCATTGCACTTGCTCAACAAAAGCAACCTGTTGTCTCTCTTTCTAAAGCCGAAGCGGAGTATGTAGCAGCTACAGGGGCAGCATGTCAAACGATGTGGATGAGGATAATCTTGAAAGACCTTGGACATAAATAAGGAGAACCAATAAGAATTTTTTTTGATAATAAGTCTGGAATATCATTATCCAAGAACGTTGTGTTTCACAAGAGGACCAAGCACATAGAAAATCGTTATAATTTCATCAAGAAGTGCATGATGTTAGGAGAAGTTGTCAGCTAAACATGGATCATCATATTGGTTTCTGACATGAATAAGCTATGAATAATCATACCATCCTAGAGAGAGTTTCATCCTAAAGAATGAAAACCAAACCTTCGGGTTGATGCCATGTGAAGGTGTTGTCTAGAATTATTTCCCTCCAAAGCACTGCAGATAGAACCAAGCATTGTTGTCAGAGCTTGTTGTTATATCTTGCCATTTGAGAATTACTATCATAAAGTAAGATTAGAGGAGAATTTAATCTAGATGATTATCATCTAGGAACATGCCTTCAATAAATTCACTATCTTCTTAAGTGTCATCACAGAATGATCTAACGAGAAGTTTGCCATCGTAAAGCTTGTGGACTACGACTGCCATCTTGAGTTCAAAAATAATTCTATCGTCAAATCCAAATTGACCGTTGTCTCAAGGTGTTGTCTTTTGAAAATACATTTACCCCTTATCTTGCCTAGGTTGATGAAAAGGAAAGGCATTCTACCTATACAAAATTTTGTTTGGTGATTCATTTATTTTATCTAATTTTATTCATATGTTTTGTGTTTGTTGTATTATTTTGGTCATTGCTTTTTTATTTTGTCTCTGTTTATAAAAAATGTAGATAGAAAACTCCAAAATTTGTTACTAAGAATAGAAGCTTGTTAATTCTCTTCACACATACAAGAGTTCTTTCTAAATATTTTCCTCCAAAACTTTCTCTTCACACAATATTCTATGTCGGCCATCTCTTGGACTTCACATGAGGAAGACAATTATTCACAATAAAAATACGTTACAAAGAATAACATTCTCCAACTATTATACAACAAAAATGTAGATACACAGTACCAAAATATTTTACTAAGAATAGAAGCTTCCAATAGTTGTTTAGGATAGAAAATTCCCATAATTGTTTAAAATAGAAGCTTCCAATAGTTTTTTAACCCAAATGCTATAGTATATAACATCTGATATTAAATCACAAAACACATTCATTGCCAAACTAAATTTGAATATATGCAGTAATTTCCTAAGTTGAAAATGGGTAAATTAGTAGCATTTATTTTTTTGTTTTTAGGTTTTCTTATTTTGATTTTGGCTAGTGAGATGCTAGTTCTAACCCTATATATATTTGGAGATTCTATTGTAGATCTTGACAAATGTAGGTCCGAAGGTAAGGTTACAATATAAAATTGAACATTAGCTTAGGCAATAGATTGCCCAAAATATATATAACAATAATAATCAACTAATCTAACGTCTATCTTGCTAACCAACATGGTAGGAGAGATGTGTAGCTAACTACTAACCTAGGTAGAGAGTTCTAACCATAACACTAACCTAAATATCTAACATAGGATATTTATGTACTTACCTAGTTTAACCATGAGGAAAATATCTCATGGTAATTACATAATTACATAGAAAAGTAAATGTAATAACCCCACGTAGTGTAATGCAATACACTACCTTATTTTACCCTAACATCCCCCATTTATTACATTACTTTGATATACAAAGTTTGCTCTAAAACAGTTGAAATTTGACACGTCCAAGTGCATTTGTAAAAATATCTACAACCTATTCGTCGGTGGGAATGTGTTGGAGCTTGATTTTGTGCTTAGGAACTTCATCATGAATGAAATGACAATTTGTATCAATATTCTTAGTTCATTCATGATGCACTAGATTCTTGACCAAGTTCAAAACACCTGAGTTGTCACAAAACATGTGAATGGGAAGTTTATTTGGTAGGCCCATGATAGCCAAGATGCGACTTAGCCATATCGCTTCACACATAGCTCCACGTGCAACACGATATTCTACCTCAATTGAAGATAAAACAACCACCTATTGCTTTTTACTAGGCCATGAGGCAGGACCAGATCCAAGATGAAAAACATAGCCTGAGGTTGATTTTTTGTCATATATGGATCCAACATAATTAAATTCAGTGTAACTCTATAAGAATAATGAGTTATTCTTCTTATACTCTAGACCATAATTGGCACTACCCTGAATGTAGTGTAAGACTCTCTTAGCTGCTTTCCAATGGGATACCTTTGGTTCTTGCATGAACTGTGAGAGATAGTTTACAACATACGTAATATCTGGTCTAGTATTAGTCAGATAGATGAGGCTTCCAATCATCTATCTATAAAGTGTTCCATCTACCTATGGTGAGTCTTCATATCATGATAACTATAGCCCTAATTCCATCGGTGTTGCTTTGGGTTTACAATCAGTCATATGATATTTTTCTACTAAAGTCTTAGCATACTTTGTCTAAGTCACCCTTAGATGATTCTTTTTTTTGTTCTATCTCAAGGCCAAGACAGTAGTGGAGAAGTCCTAGATCTATCATATCAAATGACTCTTTCAAGTCATCTTTCACGGTGTTAATCAAGTTCTCTGAATTTCCAGTGATTATTAGATAATCTACATATAACACAAGAATCACTATATCAGAACCTGTGTTCTTGATATAGATATTTGCGTCAGATGGACTTCTCTTAAATCCATGTTGCAGTAGGTGACCATCCATTTTTATGTACCATGCTCTTGGGGATTGTTTTAGCCCATATAATGATTTGACCAATTTGCAAACATGTTGCTCATGGTCTACCTCTACAAATCCAGGAGGTTGAGTCATGTATAATTATTCTTTTAAGTCATCATTAAGAAAGGTGTTTTTTACATCCATATGATGTAATTTCCATCCAAACTATGCTGCCATAGCATAAAGTACTCGAATGATGGTCATCCTTGTTTTAGGAGCAAAGGTTTCCTCATAGTCAAGTCATTCCTTTTGAGCATAGCCCTTTGCTACAAGACGAGCTTTATGCTTATTTATAGTGCCATCTGCCTTATATTTTATTTTATAAACCCATTTGCAACCTATGGGTTTCTTTCTTTTAGGCAAATCCACTAGCTTCCATGTTTTATTATTTATGAGGGAGTTATATTCTACATCCATATCTACCTTCCACTGAGGTAGTCTAAGTGCTTCATCAACTATAGAAGGTTCATTCTCATCACATGCTAATAAGTAAACCCTCTCCTCATATATTTCCATATCATATTCCCTTGGTAACTCTCTATCAATAGAAAGATCTTGAAAATCTACACAAAGATCATCAACTGAAGTGGATGCTTCATTCTTTTATTTTTGTGTCATGCTTCTTGTCTTTGGATGATTGAGAGTAAGGTCAGGTGGGGAAGTGATTTTAGAGTCTTTCACTATGCTTTTATACCATTTGGGTGGCTTTTTCTATTGTGAATAAGGATGTTGATGTTCCTTCTCATCATCTAGGTATACTGATGTAGTGTTGGATGTGAAAGCTTCATCAAACACTACATCTCTAATTACATGTATCTTCTTGGTAAATGGGTCTATCAACCGATAGCCTTTTGAAAATTCATCATATCCAAGAAATATACAAGGTAGGGATTTCTCATCTAATTTATTTCTTTTCTCCTTAGGTATATGCATAAATGCTTTACACCCAAATACCCTTAGATGAGTTATGGAGGGTTTCCTACCACTCCATGATTCATGAGGAGTCATACCTTCAAGAGCCCTTGTGGGAGCCCTATTCAGAAGATATACTACAGTTTGAACAACTTTAGCCTAGTAAGTTTACTCAATGTTGGCCCCCTTAAGCATACATCGAACCATTTCCATTATGGACTGATTTCTTCTCTCAGCAACCCCATTGGATTGAGGAGTGTAGGCTGTTGTTAACTGTCTCTTTATCCCATGTGTATGTAAAAAAGAGGAAAATTCTTTTGATGTGTATTCCCCCCCTCGATCTGAATGGAGGGTCTTAATAAAGCATCCTAATTCCTTCTCAACAAGAGTTTTAAATTGTTGAAAATAGGAAAATGCTTCAGAATTCAACTGTAAGAAGAAGACCCACATTTTTTTTGAGTGATCGTCTACAAACAATTGAAAATACCATTTTCCTCCACAACTTGTAGACATGGGACCACACAAATCTGTGTGAATCAACTCCAAAGGTACCTTAGCTCGAAAAGAGCTAGGTTCAAAAGGTACTCTATGTTGCTTTCCTGACAAGCAATCAAAGCACACTGGCAAGTTAGATGAAAGAGTAGGAAGTCCTTTCACCATTTGATATTTACTCAACTCTAGTAAATATCCTGAACTCAAATGCCCAAATCTCTTATGCCAAAGAGAAGTGGCCTCTTTTTTGGATACTGCCATTGCACTATGGGTAGAGGTAATTGCATCTAATACAAACAAACCATGTTTGTATGAACCTGTTGTTATTTGTTTTCCCTTTTTAGTGATAAAGCAACATTTCTTTTCTTTATCCACTATAAAATTGACATTCATGTTATTGTCCAAGATTTGTGGAACTAACAAGAGATTATTTTTCAATCCTGGTACATAAAGAAATTTGAATATTACATTCTCCATTTGGAAGGGAGAAAGAAACACTTCCTTCTCCCTGAACTCGATAGGTCTGATCATCAGCAATGGTGACCGGTCTACCTTCTCGAGCCTCAAATGTTGCAAACCAAGATTTATCGCCAGTCATATGTTTAATAGCACCTGAATCTATGTACCACATAGAGTCCTTGTGGGAGGAATCTATGTGTCATGAGCACTTTATGTGCTCTCTCAGAATTTGAACTAGAATCTTCAGCTACAATGTGTCCCTTTTGCTATTTGTTCTTGTTCTTAGGTTTGCCTTGGCCCTTTTTGTTTCCTTGTTCATTGGGCGATTTGTTCTTAAACCAACATATTTTGGTTTCATGAGTGTCTTTGTCACAAATCTTACAATACTACTTCTTCTTTAGAATCTCTTTGGCTTTACCCTTTTATTTATTAGAAGAATTACCTTTATGTTGATTCCACTTTTTCTTACCACCTTGTCTTTTTGAGAAAAGAGCATTGTTGGATGCCTCATCTCTTTGGAGTTGATTAGCTTCTTCTGTTTGAAGCATGTTTACCAACTCGACAAAAGTTACTGTCCTGCCAGAAACTTGTAGTGAAGTGATCAACGTTCGGTAGGAGTCAGGAAGAGCTCTCAAATTGATAGAGTTCAAGACTTGGTCTTCCAATTTCTCTCCTAAGGATTGCATTTTTATTTTCAATTCTACGAATCTGTAGATGAATAGCTCTACTGTTTCTCTTGATTTCATATTTACAGTATGAAGCTGTGTTTGAAGGTTAAGAATCGTTGATTGATTCTTCCCCTCAAATATGGTATTTAAGGCATCCCATGTTGTCTTACCAGTCATAGCTTCACTGATATGAGGTTGGATATCATCAGTAATAACAATCAAGATCATTAAGGATAGTTTTTTATCCTTTTTATCAAAGTCTCTTTGATCTACTCTAGGTGATTGAGGTCTAGTGACACTTCCATCCACTATTGACCACAATTCCTCTACAGTTAAGATAGCTTTCATCTTAGTCTTCCAAGTTGAATAATTTAAACCTTTGAGAAGTTGGCTCTCAGTGAGATACTCGTGTATCATGGCCATGGTTTAGGTTTCAAATTTGATAGGACTAATATGGTGATATCTTCCACTATACCCTCAAAAGAGTATATGAAATTTGTTTTCAATTTGCCTTTATAAGATATTTAATGGAACCTGCATTAACACCCTTACCAAGGGATGAAAATTTGGAGGAATTTTAAGCCAAACAAAATAGAGCAAATTAAACAGGGGTAGGTTTGTTTAAAACTTTTGATTTTGCCCTCTAGGATATTTAATGGCACCTGCTTTAACACCCTTAAAGAAGGATGAAAAATTTGAGGTTATTAAGCCAAACAAAGAGAGTGAATCAAGGTGATTTGAATTTTTGACCTTTTGATGGGGATTAAAAAATGACTTGTTTTAACCTATGCAAAGTTTAGCATGGTTTTTGAGTGAAGTTTGGGTTTTGTGAAATGCTTCTTTTAATGTTGTATTTGAATTTTTAATTTGCACACAAAAATATGAGTGTTAGTGCAATAATAAAAACATGAGAGCAAGCCAAATTTGTATCACTCTAGGTGTCGGATGCAACTACAAATGCACCTAGTACAAACAATTTTTAAGAGAAGGTATCAAGTAAAATCGAGAATGCACCTTTCTTACTTTGAAATATCCCCCCTTTTTTTCATTACAATTTTGCAAAGTATAGAATAAAAAAAATGAATTATATCCCCCCTTAATGTTTACAAAATGTAGAATTTAGAGCACTCCTTTCAAGACAAGTCGACACACGACCCATGTTTGAAAGGCTTCCAGAAGTAGTCGACATACTACTTAGTTTTTATGGACCCAAGGTTACAAAGTCTTCTCAAATTTATAGAAAAAAAAAGAGATGTGCAATTTTATGTATTATATCTCCTTGGAGAAAACAAATGCACTCTTTGAACTTTGATTCTTACAAAAAATTTTAGGCTCCTTGTTATCTAATTTGCAAAAAAAAATCAAGTGTGATCCTTTCTTGTATGCTAAATTAACAAGGTTTGAGAAGAGTTGTCTAATTTACAACAAAAAACTATGCTCTTGCTATGTCTTATATCTCCATTTTGTGAGAAAACACTAGCACCTTTAAATTTCAAAGTTGCAAAAATATTTCTTTAATTTTAAATTGCAATAGTTAAGAAAAGTTTAATAAATAATTTTAATTAATAATAAAAAACTAAAAAATATATTGTAGCACCCTAAAATTGGCATAGTAAAACCTTAAAAAATAATTAAAATTACCTTAGTAATAATTCAAATTCAAATTTTAACCCCGAACCGCCCGTTAACTACCTGTTAAACTGCTTTCCTCGTTTTCCATGCCATTTTTAGGATTTGTTGTGACCATTGGATGATATCGTCGCCGATCAGACGATATCGCCTTAGATCGGATGAATTCGTCTGGAGTAGAACGTCCAAACGATTTCGTCCCAAACTAATTTGTTCATAATTAGCTTCTGTTTTAACGACATCTCTAACCGAGGCAAAAGTGTGTCCACACGGTTAGAGACCTCCCCTGTTGGAGATCTCTCAAATTGGGATGATCTCCAACCTTCCAACCTCTTTCCTATGCCTATTTAATCTTAGGCCCTCCCCTTGACCTTCCCCTGGCTGAATTTTACTGCACTTCGAGTTTTACATGCATTAGAATGTCTTAGACTACTATTTGCCTTTGTCCCTTTTCAAATTTTCTTGCAGGAACTTTGTCATTCTTCAGTCGGAGCAAGCTCAGATCATCGCAGATGATCCTGTACGATCTCGGATGATCACGCCACAATTCAAGACGATTCCATATTTTGTAGACGATTTCGACTATAGCCAACGTTGGGGGCAATTCGTGCCCTGAGTTTGCATTCTCTGTCCATTATCTACTATTTTTCTTTGCATTAGTTAAGATTATTACTACTTTGCATCTTGGAGTTCACCTCATGTAGCCTAGATGCATAATAAAGTCAAATTTAGTCATTAAAACAATGCATTTTACTTAATTTGTTATCTAAAGTTGTCATTCTAGCATTCATACTTTCATTTCTATCATTTTCCCTTGCTTTTGCAATTGTATTTTTTGTTCTTGGTATCCATTTCTGTAATTGTAGGTCTCTGACAAATTTGTCTAACTATTTCGTCAAATTAGAGATGATTTCGTCAGATTAGAGACGATTTCATCAAATTAGATATGATCTTGTCAGATCAGTAGATCAGGGACGATCCTGTCAGATCAGAGACGATCCTATAAAATTCCAGATGATCTGGACTGCTTCAAAACTTAGAATCTCCATCAAACATCCAAAATTAGGTATGGATTTTCTCATCTAGTATATTTTTTGTGTTTTCTATTTAATTATGTTTTTTGTATTCATTTAAATCTGCATTTCATAATAGAATAATTTAGATTCATTTGGCAAAACCTAGGATTTGAATGATTAAAGATAAAAATGAACACATCAAACACACTATCAACCTAGGCATGGAAAATGCCATTCAAAAGTTTCTTGGTGAACCCACCATCCGTCGAAAATTCACCCTTATACACCTCCCTCGAGAGGCGGGACCTTCAAAGGGCCTCTCAGTCCGAGGTATTGTCCCATCCTTTTCACATCCCCCTTTCGGGCATGGATCCTATAACCTAAAGGTAAGGGTGCAAAAAATTTGGAGCGATACATTTTTGTGAACCCGATGTGAATAACATAGGCATCTTTCTGATTCAAAAATATAAAAAACCAAATATATATATATATATATATATATATATATATATATGTATACAAAAAAAAATGTAACAAAATCATCAGTTCAAGTTTGCATGTTTTAGATTCAATTATAAATAGTAGATGCTAAATATTACTTTTAGAAGTACTAAAGAAACCATGAGTTTTTACTTAAATCAATATGAGCCCATCAGTAATGTTGGAAGAATTCAACTAAATACATTTGTTGATTATGACAAACCTCATCCGTATTCAACACCACCTCCATCACACTTTTCTCATTTTTCATCCTTACCCCAACACGACAATCCCTTTGCCAATCCTCTTCAAAATGATATTATCTATTCTCCCATATATCCATATTATGTCCATCAATCCACATACAATCGTCCTCCACCCTTTCAATATTCTTCTTTCAATACAACACATCCATTTCAACAAGAAAATACTTATTCTTCCAATTCTACCATGCACTCACCTCATACTTCGCAATCTTCCTATCATCATTCAACCCATAATAAAGAAAGTAGAGGTGAGAAACCATTAGGTCCTTTTATGACAGAATTCCTAAGGCATGTATCAAAAACCTCTCGAAAACCTTCATCACGTAAATTTACTAAGCTCAATAAACCAATGGATATAATTCTCAAGTATTTACTTGACACAAATAAGATTGAACTCCCTGCAATATGACAACATGATACCACAACAAATTGGTTTAAACCTGAGCTACATTGTGAATATCATAGAGTGGATGGACATATGACACAAAAATGTAAATATTTAAGATGTTCAATTCAATATTTGATTGATGAGGGTATTTTTAATATAAAGGAATTACAATCTACAACTGATTATAAATATCCAGTAAACAATCAAACTCCTACACAATAAATACCAATAATCAATCAAGACATGGGGATCTCTCAAGAACCCCTATTCAATTATCAACAACAAGAAACCAATCAAATATTGCATGTTAATGTGTCCCATCATGATGATATTATTAATATTGTAACAAAAACTACAAATGAGCAACCTCAAGTTCAATCAACTCAATCTGATATTCAAGAGATGGATTCGTCATTTGACCAACATTCAAAACTATCTTTGGCTCTAGAGAATGATCCAAAATGGAATGTAAGCATATAAAGCTTATCTTTAGAATCAAAATCTCAATTTGAAATCCACTTTGATAGCCAACAACAAGTGATTAACCCTCAAGCAAAGATATTCCTTTTAGAAGTATTACAAATTTCTCATAAGGAAACGTTGTTCAAAATACCTAGCCAACAATTTGTTCCTCATGATATTTTCCCTAAGGACATAATTAATGGTGTAAACCCTCTTGAGGTTAATCATATTTCATTCTATGATGAGGATATTACTTCCTCTACTCCACAAGAAGACTCATCTCTTTACATTACAAGATCTAGTAAAGAAACACATGTTAAAACTATCATGGTAGATAATGGCTCCTCTCTTAATTTATGCACTTATCAATTATTCCAAAAACTCAAATTAAAGGAAAATATTAATGAATCAAATGTTATTATAAAATCTTTTAACAATGAAATTCAAGAAACATCAAGTTCTATACATTCTCCATTATCACAATTACCTTCTATTCCTCACTTTTATTCATCCATATATGATCATCCTTGTTTACCAAATAACACTTATGCATATCTTTCACATATACTTTCTCCATCTTATCAAAACTTGGAATATAATAATAAGAATGAAGAACTTTCTTATCCTTCTGGCATTTTATTTTGTAACATGATCAATTTTATACATATAAAAGTCTAATATTTTGCTACATTATTCTACATTATAACAAATATTTTTTTATCACTACCTTTTATTCATCACCTTTTGTTCTTACCTTCATCACAACCAAATTATCCTTCAAAACCTCCTTTGATTTTGAAGCAACCTTAGATACACTATACGCAAATAACCTTGTATAGTGTATATAGATCATCTTGTATGTACCACCAATTTCATAAATTAAAATCAAAATATAAAAATCATCAAAATTGTCAAAAATCTTCAAAACCGTCTTTTATCTTTGTACCTCTCAATTTGTGAAGTATTGCAGTTATATTTTCAGTTATTTTGGATAAATTAGTATTTATTTGGAATCTCGCACTTTCACATTCACATGAATAAATCTCTTGATTTTATTTATTATGATTATTCATCTCTCTTATATCAAAGTCCACATTGGCATTAAATAAAGTTTTGAGCATAGAGAAATGATCTTGTTATTTACTTGAACCAAGTATATCTCTTCACATTAAAATGATTTCATTGCACATTCGATATGATGCTACATAGTAGAAATGGTTTCCTGAGTGAAAAGTTTCCCCTGCTATCCTATCATGCACATGGTCTAGAATCTTTGAGAATTGACAAAAGGACAAGCTCACCCCTACCCAGAATAAAAATCCCTTGCTCTACAGCTAATCCGAGCAAGTATCCCTAGCATAGGAATAAAAGAAAAGTTCAAGAAAAAGAGAAAAAGAAAAAGGTTATTTTGAATCATCACAGCAATATTTCAGCATTATCTCAAATATCAAGCAAAAATACAAAAGTACAAAAAAAAAAAGAGAAGCAAAAGTGAAAAGCAAAAACAAAAGCAATAAAATCCCTTTCCTTACCCCTTGAAAAGAAAATAAGGGTGAATGAGCTTGAATCCCTGGAATTCTCAATTATTCGAAAACTGTAAGGTAAGCCCCATAACAGGTGGTTTGTGCCCAACCCGCTTGGCCTTGGGTAAATCCTAGCATGGCGATATGTCTGTCATATTAGCGACCTTCTTTTGTACAGACCTCTGTCAGCTTATGGATTAGCTAGCTCTTGATAACCTAACTTACATAGTAGTGTGGTACGATTACATGCATATAAATCATGGTCAACGAATATTTATTTTGTCAAGGCAAATTACTTGTATCAAATTATCTTGCTCAAAATTGATAAGTGAACAATACAATCGCACACACATTTGTATTTGAGAGATTTTGTATCATTATGAGAAATCAAGATTAGTAATGAACTCACATTTGCACATGAGGATTCCTTATAAATGTACATTTCTCTTTGAGATAATTTAAAATATCTCTGTAACTCTTTTCGGAATAATTTTATCCTTTTATTTCAGAATTTTTGTTTTGTATCAAAGCAATTACATACATCTTCTCATAAAATCTCAAAAATAATTTCAAACAACATTTTCATATTATTATTTTTTTGTTTATCAAAGGTCAAAAATGCATCTTGCAATAAAACCAACAATCTATTTTTTTCTTTGGATTTCGCAATGATGGTATAAGCCTATACCTATAATTCTATGCCTAGCGCAAACCATCGTTCTAATTTTCTTTTCCATTTATTTTAAAAACAAAATTCATCAAAACATGTGACTTGCATCATTATGTTACACAATTATGCTTTACAAACAAACAAACACTTATTCTATTTCATGTCATTATGTTCAAATTCAGATTTTGCAAACATGGTATAAATTCTAAGGAATTGTTCAAAATTTTATCACACTTAGGAATTTATGTCTAGCAACATCATATTTTCATGCATACTATTTTTATGAAAATCTGAAAACAAATCATCAAACCATCATTATCTCCATCATTACAACACCAAGTCTTAAGACAGTCTCTTAAGCAGTCTTTTACTTTTAACAATATTTCTATACTGGGATTAGCTTGACGACCGAGTGATCGGCAACTCCATGAAATGGTCTATAATAGCGACAATGTCCTTTGAAATTTTTGTTAGAAGTCCCTTTTATTATTTTATCAAATCACACCACAACCACCAATTGTTTACATCAGATTATTTCATTTAAAATATTATAGCATGACATCAAAATTATAATATTTCAAAACGACATAATTACATGAATCCTCAATCCAATAAGCAAATAATTCAAACAGTAAAACATCATAAAACATATACACAAGTCATATCATCAAAAATATCCCATATATATATCAACATAGTCATGTACATCATATCAAAACTGGATTGGTATGCCACAATCTGTACCTCGGCATACTCAATCCTCTCACAATAATAATAAAAATATAGTACAATATGTAGTCAGTCAGCATATAGCCTTGACTGCAGAGCTCTAAAAACCAAAAATAAAAATGAACAGTAGCAATGAATTAGGGTTTTACCCTATTTTCTTAATTTTATTCAAAAACAAATTAACAACATTTTAATTTTGCTTTTCCGTGTTTTTACCTCAAATGTTTGATTTGGGTAAAAACATGGAGGGGGCACCATAGTAAGTTGTCATACGATTCGACCTAGAATCGTCGCCTAAAAATGGAAATAATTTTTGCTTTCTCGTAGATCGAGAAGAACTCATATTTAACGCATTTTTTTCAAAAAATTCGCTAAGAGGGGGCAAAATGTAGCACCCTAAAATTGGCGTAGTAAAACCTTAACAAATAATTAAAATTACCTTAGTAATAATTCAAATTCAAATTTTAACCCCGAACCGCCCGTTAACCACCTGTTAAACCGCTTTCCTCGTTTTTCATGCCATTTTTAGGATTTTTTGTGACCATTGGACGATATCGTCGCCGATCAGATGATATCGCCTCAAATCGGACGAATTCGTCTGGAGCAGAACGTCCAAATTATTTTGTTCCAAACTGATTTGTTCATAATTAGCTTATGTTTTAACGACGTCTCTAACCGAGGCAAAAGCATGTCCGCATGGTTAGAGACCTCCCCCGTTGGAGATCTCCCAAATTGGGATGATCTCCAACATCCCAACCTCCTTACTATGCCTATTTAATCTTAGGCCCTCCCCTTGACCTTCCCCTGGCTGAATTTTACTGCACTTCGAGTTTTACATGCATTAGAATGTCTTAGACTACTGTTTGCCTTTGTCCCTTTTCAAATTTTCTTGCAAAAACTTTGTCATTCTTCAGCCGAAGCAAGCTCAGATCGTCGTAGATGATCTTGTACGATCTCGGACGATCACACCACAATTCAAGACGATTCTATATTTTATAGACGATTTCAACTACAGCCAACGTTGGGGGCAATCCTTGCCCTGATTTTGCATTCTCTATCCATTATCTACTGTTTTGCTTTCCATTAGTTAAGCCTATTACTGCTTTGCATCTTGGAGTTCACCTCATGTAGCCTAGATGCATAATAAAGTCAAAGTTAGTCATTAAAACAATGCATTTTACTTAATTTGTTATCTAAAGTTGTCATTCTAGCATTCATACTTTCATTTCTATTATTTTTCCTTGCTTTTGCAATTGTATTTTTTTTATTGGTATCCATTTATGTAATTGTAGGTCTCTGACAAATTCGTCTGACTATTTCGTCAAATTAGAGATGATTTCGTCAGATTAAAGATGATTTCGTCAGATTAGAGATGATTTCGTCAGATTAGATACGATCTTGTCAGATCAGTAGATCAGGGATGATCCTGTCAGATCAAAGACGATCCTATAAAATTCTAGATGATCTGGACTGCTTCAAAAATTAGAATCTCCATCAAACATCCGAAATCAGGTATTGATTTTCTCATCTAGTATATTTTTTGTGTTTTCTGTTTAATTCTATTTTCTGTATTCATTTAAATCTGCATTTCATAATAGAACAGTTTAGATTCATTTGGCCAAACCTAGGATTTGAATGATTAAAGATAAAAATGAACACATCAAACACACTATCAACCTAGGCGTGGAAACTGCCATTCAAAACTTTCCTAGTGAACCCACCATCCGTCGAAAATTCACCCTTATACACCTCCCCCGAAATGCGGGACCTTCAAAGGGCCTCTTAGTATGAGGTATTGTCCCATCCTTTTCACATCCCCCTTCCGGGCACGGATCCTATAACCTGAAGGTAAGGGTGCAAAAAATTTGGAGCAATACATATATGTTTTAAATAAATCAACTTAAATATTTAAATAAAAATTGATTTAATAAAAAAATATTTTCAAGTATAAATTATTAAAAAAAATAATAAAAGAAAAACTTTAATTAAAAATGCAATAAAAAAATTAAAAAAATATTTTAAGTTACCTTGGAAGTGGCGCAGGCAAAAAACAATTGCCTTGTGTTCCCGGTGGGAGTCGAACCCTAGAATCCCCACCTAGGGCCTTAGCTCGACCCAATCAACCAATCGAGCTAAAGCGCCCGATGGGAACTAAGGCACACAATGTGCCTTATACACTCTACGGACGACAATTTTTTGTTTTAAAGAAGTTTTATCCCACATGCATCCCATAGTGGGATGCTATGGGGTTGATAAGGCGGAGGGCTCCCCTTATCCGTTGATTGCCTTCGGAAATCAACTAGAGTCACCTACCCTTTTGGTCACCACCACGTGGTGCCAGGGGTAGGCGAGTCTGTCCGGCTTAGTCCTGTGGCGATGTGCCACTTATCGAGTTGTGTCCAGTGGCTATCCGCCACTTGTCCGATAATGGTCCAGACTACGTTTTCCAGTGGCTGTGCGCCATGTGTACACTAGTGGCTATCTGCCACATGGCCGATCTCGATCCTATCTAGTTAACACCTCGAGGTGCATGCCAGGGTCTAATCTACATCGATCCAGTCCACATGTCCCTCGGGGTGCGTGTCAAGGTCTAGTCTGTGTCGGTCCAGTCCACATGTTGGTCAGGGATTGGAGGGTCGCCTGCCCTCTTAGATCCTATAGTCTATATCTGTGGGGATGGGAGGGCACTCCTACCCTCTCTGCCTTCCCGTGATTGGGCCACGTGGCCTGCTTGGCCTACGTGGCTTTGCAGGCCCTGGGCCAGTGTAGGAGCCAAGGAATTGGTGGCATTGGGACATCGATCATGTCCAATATAGGGGAGCACAGAACCTTGGCCTGTGTCGGCTAGGTCGATGGGCGAATCCGCGAGCCCTCTAGCTGCATCGACTGCAACGACTAGGTCTGTGGGCCAACATGTGGTCCCTTGGCCTGCGTTGATTGTGATGGCCAGGTCTACTTGCCTTATCGATAAGGGAGAGACCACATCGAGCACCTCAGCTACTCCATGGGAGTCCAATGCGATGGGGAAAAAGTGAGAGCTCGTATTCTCCTCCTTGGTGAATGATACCAATGTAGGTCCGAAGGTAAGGTTACAATATAAAATTGAACATTAGCTTAGGCAATAGATTGCCCAAAATATATATAACAATAATAATCAACTAATCTAACATCTATCTCGCTAACCAACATGGTAGGAGAGACGTGTAGCTAACTACTAACCTAGGTAGAGAGTTCTAACCATAACACTAACCTAAATATCTAACATAGGATATTGAGGTACTTACCTAGTTTAACCATGACGAAAATATCTCATGGTAATTCCATAATTACATAGAAAAGTAAAGGTAATAACCCCACGTAGTGTAATGCAATACACTACCTTATTTTACCCTAATAACAACAATAACGTACTTGAAATGCTTGCCAAAGCCAATTTTCCATGATATGGAAAATATTTCCCCAAGAATGTTGCTCTTAAAAATATTAAACCTGACTATCGCTCAAAAAAAGCACCAAATATGGGAAAAACTCATTTGTGATGGTAATCCTAGGAATCACTCGACACCACCAAGTCTGGAGTGATTTTACGTATGACAGCTCGGATCAGTGCAAATTTGATCATCGTATTTTGATAAGCGTGATAAATTAATTTCGTTAGTTACAATTTGGTGATTGGTTAGAAACCCTACTTTCGCTGTCAGAAACCCTAGTTCAAAGTATGTCAAAAGATAATCTTGTTAGAAGGTAAGCCTTATCCTCCCTATCGTAGGCTATAAAAGGTAGAGCGGGTTTTCAAAAAATATTATTGGGGTGTAGATCAATGCATTGCACAGTAGTACAAGTGTGGGCAAAGCCAAAGAAGCGAAAGGCGAAGAGGAGCAGATTGGAGTAGGAAGAAATATTTTTGAACAACATTTTTAGAATCCTCGTTCTTGTTCTTGCGTTTATGCAAAAGTTTGTAACTCCTCTGAAGAATCCTGTTTGTTCTTTTATTCAATAAAAATCTATGTTCATTTGGTGGTTTGTTTGATTTCTCCCTCTGTTGCTCACCGGATTAGTTTTTTCTCTATCGCTCACCAAATTTGAGTGATTTCCATAAATGTTAGCTTGTGGGAGTTATTATTTGTATTTTATGGTTTTGTCCTATTCTCCATTTGAAACATTGCTAAAAACTGTCATTTAGAACAAGTTTTCCCTCCATCGCTCGCTCTTTCCTTCAACTCTCGAAATAGCACATCTATCTGGCAATCGTCATCAAGGCAAGGGAAACATTCTTTAGCTTGGTCAAACCCTTCTCCCTACCATCGCTCAAACTTTGAGCATTCCTTGCCATCGCTGGCTCCCGACAACAATTGGCATCGTAGGAGCCTTTAAAACTTACCTCACAAAACTTTATCTCCATCGCTTTGTTGTGATTACAATTCTAAGAATCACGTAAGTAGTCAATGATCGCTATCAAATATTATTTAAACCTAAATCACTCAAATTCATTTGCGATTCTAGGAATCATGGGTCTAGCTAGCGATCGCGATGGGGAGTCAGTTTTATTTCACCCATCGTCGCTAGTTTCTCAAAGGTTTATTTTTGTCGCTATCTTGCAACAACGATTCTTGATGCGATAAGGTTTTATTTTATTTTATTCAAATTGGTATCAGATCTTATTAGTGCCTTTATGAGGAGATTGAAGTATGTATTTTGGAAGTAACCATTCTTTGCAGTTGTAGATCCCACGCTTCAACAACAAGAACTGTGACTACTAGAGCATCTAGATGAAGATCATGTTTGGATCTCAGGAGCTGTGGTACTTTGTCAAGAATGACTACCCAAGATCGGTAGATGCATCAATATTGGTCACCCTATCCCAAGAAGATAAGAATTTGTCGAAGGAGAACATGAAGAAGGACCAGAAGGCCCTGTTCTATATCATGTAAGTGATCAAGGATACCATTTTCCCATGGATTGCATATGCAACCAAGGAAAAGCAGGCTTGGGAAATCATTGCCAACTCGTATTAGGGCACCAACAAAGTGAAGCTGGTAAAATTGTAGATGCAAAGGAGGGATTTTGAGAACCTATAGATGAATGAGACTAAGTGTATGGGTGATTTCTTCACCCAGATCATTAATATCATCAACCAAATGCAGTTTAATGGATAAATCATATAGAGCCAAAGAATCATGAAGAAGATTCTTAGAATCCTGAATGCTGAGTTTGACTCGGTTGTGATAAAAATCGAGGAGTCGAGGGATCTAAAAACCCTCTCGATAGATGAGGTCATGGTTTCTTGCAGAGGCATGAGTAGATCCTAATCTTCTCATCTTAGTCCTATCTAGAGCAGACATTCAAGGTGCAAGTCTCATTCCAAGGTAGTGGTAAACAAGATTTCCACCAAGTCACCTCTAGTTCTCAAGGAGAAAGAGGCAGAGGCAGAGTGACAGGAAGACCAACTACAACTTCCATCAACAAGGAGGAAGATGCAATGTGAAAAACCAACAAGGTGGATCCAGTGATAATAAGGACAAATCAAAGGTCCAGTGTTACTATTGTAAGAAATTTGGCCATTACATCTCCAAGTCCAAAAATGGTATGCCCAAGGATAACCAGTAGTAAGCCCATTACATGGATGATGTCGAAACTGCGGGTTGTAGATATGTTGGTGGGAATGTGTCGTGGACTTACAATATTTAGGATGAGAGTGAGAAGAACATCTGGTATCTCGATAGTGGTTGCAACAACCATATGACAGGGAACAAGGAGATGTTCTCACAACTGGATGAAATAATCTAGTCCGAGGTGAATATGGGGAACAACAACAAGGTTCACATGATGGGGAAAGTAAAAATACTCATCCACACCAAACATGGTGAATGAAAGCAAATCTATGATGTATACTATGTGTCTGATCTGAAGCACAACCTATTGAGTGTTGGATAGCTTATGCAAAAGGGACACACTATCCAGTTCAAATACAAAACCTGCACCATTAGAGATAAAGTACATGGAAAGATTGCAAATGTGTCCATGACAAAAAACAAGATGTTTTCACTATAGATTCAAAATTAATCCTTGATGTATCTGAGTGCAGTTGTGAAGGATGCTACCTGGCTGTGGTATCTCAATTTCGGTCACCTAAGTTTTAGTGGTCTGAACCTAATGCACAAGAAGCATATGGTGAAGGGTTTACCCCTCATCGATTAGTCAAATTAAGTTTGTGAGGATTTCTTAGTTGAAAAACAACATAGGGATTCATTCCCTTCAAAGTAGTCTTGGAGAGCATCACAATAATTCAAGCTGGTGCACTAAGATATTTGTGGTCCGATGCAGACCAACATGTTTATCGATAAGTACTTCCTGACCTTCATTTATGAATTTATCCGAAAGACATGGATTTATCCCATCAAGCTAAATTCGGAAACATAGTCGATGTTCGGTGAAGACTCTTCGGATAGATGGTGGAGGTGAATACATCTTCAACAAATTCCAAAACTTCTACAAGGCAAATGGAATTCGGAAGCAACTTACTACCAAATACACACCGCAACAGAACGGTGTAGTTGAGATTAATAACAAAACCATTATGGAGATGGCATGAAGTATACCGAAGGCAAAGGGTTTGCCACATGAGTTATGGGTAGAAGTTGTAACCTGTGTAGTCTATATGTTGAACAGATGTCCCACCAAAAGTGTTAAAGAAAATATCTCTTAGGAGGCCTAGACCATTCTGAAGCCGTGTGTGATTTATTTGCATGTCTTCGGGTGCATTGCATATGCATATGTTCCAAAAGAGAAGATGCAGAATTTGGATGATAAGACAGATAAGTGCATCTTCATAGGATACAATGAGCAGGTGAAGGCTTATTTCTTGTACAATCCTGTGATGAAGAAGCTCATCATCAATTGTGAGGTGAATTTCCTAGAAGATGAAGCTTGGAATTGGAAGTCCAAGACTGGCCAGCCTGAGCCAACAGTTGTCGAGTCTGTTGACTTGGAGAAGAGCAGTGCATTACCACCTATAGCCTCAAGCACCAGTAGTGGTGCCAGTAGCAGCACAACCTCACCATCCCAGTTGCCTCCACTTGCAAGTAGGATTCTAAATTTGGTAACACCCACGAAGATGAGGAGTTTACAAGATATCTACGAAGTAACCCAAAATCATGAAAATGAAGAAAATTATGACTTTGCATTCTTCATTGAGTGTGATTCAGTTGAGTTTGAAGAGGTAAGTTAGAATTAGAAGTGGGTGAAGGTGATGGATGAGGAGATATATGCCATTGAGAAAAATGACACAACGGGATGAAAAAATCCAATTTGAGGTGAATATGGGGAACAACAGCATGGTTCACATGATGGGAAAAGGAAAAATTCTCATCCACACCAAGCACGGTGAACTAAAGCAGATCTGTGATGTCTATTATGTGCTTGGTCTGAAGCACAACCTTTTGAGTTTTGGGAATCTTGTGCAGAAGGAACACACTGTCCAATTCAAATATGGAATCTACACCATCAGTGTCAAAGTGCATGGGCATATTGCAACTATGTCCATGAAAAAAAACAAGATGTTTCCACTTCAAATTCAGAATGAATCTTTGATGTCTCTAAGTGTAGTTGTGAATGGTGCTACCTTACTGTGGCATCTCAAGTTTGATCACCTAAGTTTTAGGGGCCTGAACCTACTACACAAGAAGTATATGGTGAAGGGTTTACCCCTCATAGGGTAGCTGAATCAAGTTTGTGAGGGTTGCTTAGTCAGAAAACAAAATAGATATTCATTCCCTTCAAGGCAGTCTTGGAGAGCATCACAACCATTGGAGTCGGTGCACTCAGATATTTGCGGTTCGATGCAAACCAACATGTTTACCAGTAACAAGTACTTCCTGACCTTCATTGATGACTTTAGCCAAAATACATGTATTTATCCCATCAATTTGAAGTTAGAAGCCTTTGCCAGATTCAAAGAGTTCAAGGCTCTGGTGGAGAAACATAGCAGATATTCGATGAAGACTCTTTGGATGGATGGTGGAGGTGAATACATCTCCAAATAATTCTAAAACTTCTGCAAGGAAAATGGAATTCACATGAAGCTTATTGCCATATACACACTGTATCAGAACGGTGTAGCTGAGATTAAGAACATAACCATTATGGATATGGCACGAAGCATGCTGAAGGTAAAGGGTTTGCCACATGAGTTCTGGGCAGAAGCTATAACTTGTGTAGTCTATCTACTAAACAAATGTCTCACCAGAAGCATTAAAGACAAGATCCCTCAGGAGGCTTGGAGTGGTCTAAATTCGTGTGTGGCTCATTTGCATGTGTTCGGGTGCATTACATATGCACATGTTTCAAAAGAGAAGAGGCAAAAGTTGGATGATAGGGTAGATAAGTGCATATTCATAGGATACAATGAGCAGGCAAAGGCTTATCGCTTGTACAATCCTATAATGAAGAAGCTCATCATAAACTACGATGTGAAGTTCTTGGAAGATGAAGCTTGGAACTGGAAGTCCAATACTGGCTAGCCTGAGCTAGCAGTTGTTGAGTCTATTGACTTGGAGGAGAGCAGTGCATTACCACCTATAGCCTCAAGCACCAGTAGCGAGGCCAATAGCAGCATAGCCTCACCATCCCAGTCGCCTCCACTTGCAAGTAGAATTCAAAATTTTGTGACACCCGTGAAGACGATAAGCTTATAAGACATCTACGAGGTAACCCAAAATCATGAAAATGAGGAACATTCTGACTTTGCATTCTTCACTGAGTGTGACCCAGTTGAGTTTGAAGAGGTAAGTCAGAATCAGAAGTGGGTGAAGACGATGGATGAGGTGATAGATGCCATTGAGAAAAATGACACATGGTAGTTAGCAAATATTCCAAAGGGGAAGAAGACCGTTGGGGTCAAGTGGATGTACAAAACACAGTTCAACACCCAAGGTGAAGTTGACAGGCATAACGCCAGATTGGTGGTGAAGGGCTACAACAAAAAATTATACATTGACTATCATGAGGTGTATGTGCTTGTAGCCTAACTTGACACAATTAGGATGATCCTAGCGCTAGCAGCTTGGAAGGGCTAGAGTGTTTACCAGATGGACGTCAAATCAACCTTCCTCAATGGTGTTTTAGAGGAGGAGGTTTACATAGACCAGCCACTTGGTTACAATATTGAAGGACATGAGGGCAAGGTCCTCAAACTGAAGAAGGCCTTATATGGGTTGAAGTAGGCGTCTAGAGCATGGTATAACTAGATTGATGGATATTTTTAGAAGAACAGGTTCATCAAATGCCCATATGAGCACACCTTTTACCTGAATATAAATGAAGTAGGGGAGCTGATAATTGTCTGCCTATATGTGGACGATATGATTTACACTAAAAATAGTGATGTACTATTTGACAAGTTCCAAACAGCCATGAAGGAGTTTGAGATGATGGACTTAGGGCTGATGAAGTATTTTCTTGGCATCAAAGTTGACCAATCAGTAGATGGTATCTTAATTTCTTAGGGTAAATATACGAAGGATGTCCTGAAGAGGTTCAATATGGAGGACAAAAAACCTGTCATCACAACTATTGCCACAGGTTTGAAGTTGAGCAAGTTGGATTTAGGTAGAAACGTGGATCCAACTTTGTTCAAGCGGCTAGTTGGCAATATAATGTACCTGACAGCAACTCGACCAGATTTGATGTTTAGAGTCAGTTTTATGAGACAGTTTATGGAGACTCCGAAGGGCACACATTGGCAAGCAAGCAAGCAGATCTTGTGCGATGTCAATGGGACGCGGAACCATGACATTTTCTATGCCAGAAAAGACTAGTTGAAACTAGTGGACTACATAGATAGCGATTGGGCTGGCAGTATTGATGATCAAAAGAGTACTTCTGGGTATGCATTCCATATCGGTACAGGAGCAGTATCATGGGCATCCAAGAAGCAATCGATTGTTACATTTTCCACTGCTGAAGTAGAGTATGTCGTTGCCACATCAGCCGCATGCTAGGTAGTTTGGCTGTGAAGGGTTCTGGGTTGAACTGAACCATCCTTCGAAAGGCGCGATAATAGTGTTTTGTGACAATAATTATGCCATTGCACTATCAAAGGATACAATGTTCCATGGGTGGACAAAGCACATCGACATCAGGTATCACTTCATCAAAGAGCTGGTGAAGTCGGGCGAGGTTCGGTTACAGTTCTGTAGATCCAAGGAGCAGGTAGCTAACATTTTTACCAAGCCTTTGAAGGAGGACTTCAACAGATTGCGACTACAGTTGGGGGTCAAAGGGCTTGTGAGATCAGGTTTAAAGGAGGGTGTTAAAAATATTAAACCTGACCCCATCTCGCTATCGCTCAAAACAAACACCAAAGACGGGAAAAACTCATTTGCGACGGCGATCCTAGGAATCACTTGACATCGCCAAGTCTGGAGTGATTTGACTTCTAATAGCTAAGATCGCGGTAAATTTGATTATCGTATTTTGACAAGCATGCTAAATTACTTCCGTTAGTTGCAGTTCGGTTATTAATCAGAAACCCTACTTCGGCTGTCAGAAACCCTAGTTCAAAGTATGTCAGAAGATAAGTTTGTTGGAATGCAAGCCTTATCCTCCCTTCCGCAGGCTATAAAAGGCAGAGCGGGTTTTCAGAAAACATTATCCGGGTGTAGATCAAAGCTTTGGACAACAGTACAAGTTTGGGCAAATCCGGAGAAGCGATAGGCAAAGAGGAGCAGATTGGAGCAGGAATAAATATTTCTGAACAGTAGTTTCTGAATCCTTGTTCTTGTTTTATCCTGCGTTTATGCGAAAGCTTGTAACTGCTCCGAAAAATCTTGTTTGTTCTTTTGTTCAATAAAAATTTGAGTTCATTTGGTGGTTTGTTTGATTTCTCCCTTTGTCGCTCTCTGGATTAGTTTTTTCTCTATCGCTCACCAAATTTGAGCGATTTCCATATATGTTAGCTTGTGGGAGTTATTATTTGTCTCTTATAGTTTTGTCCTATTCTCTATTTGAAACATTGCCAGCAACCAACCGTCGTCTAGAACAAATTTTCCAAATTTTCCCTTCGTCGCTCGCTCTTTCCTTCAACTCCCGAAATCGCACATCTATATGGCGATCGTCGTGAGGGCAAGGAAAACTTTCTTTAGCTTGGTCAAACCCTTCTTCCCGCCGTCGCTGGCTCGCGACAGCGATCGGCGTCGTGGGGGGCCTTTAAAACTTACATCACAAACCTTTATCTCCATCGCTTTGTTGTGATTGCGATTCTCGGAATCGCGTAAGTAGCCGGCGATCACTGTCAAATATCAATTAAACCTAAATCGCTCAAATTCATTTGCGATTCTAAGAATCGCGGGTCTAGCTAGAGATCGCGACGGGGAGTCGGTTTTATTTCACCCGCTGTCGCTAGTTTCTCAAAGGTTTCTCGCCGTCGCTGTCTTGCGACACAGATTCTCGACGCGGCGAGGTTCTATTTTATTTTCTTCAATTGCAACGGGGCGATTTACTAATGGAAAATTAACGACAGACATGCTAGAGTTTTTTTTGTTTGTTTGAGTTTATTATATTCAATTTTGGCTAACGCTGCAACCTTTTGAATATACAGCTGGTTTCCTAGGGCTTCCAGATGTGCTGCCTGCATATTTGGACCACAACTTCCAAGGACAAAAGCTGCTCACGGGCTGTAGTTTCGCTTCACCTGGCGCAGGAATCGACGACGCCACCTCAAATTCTGCGGTGTGTACATATTTTGGTGTGTTTTAAAATAAATGGCTTTTAGAAGAACTGTGCCTGTGACGTTTGAAGCACCTGCTTCAGATTTTTATTAAAACCAACAATTATATTTAATATAAAAAAAATTAAAAAATAAATATAATAAAAGGTAGTTGAAAAATTATACAGTCCCTCAAACGAGCCGTTCTTGTAAGAAAAGCTCCTGTAAGAAAACGAGACGTGACAGAACCACCTAAAAAATCTTATCATGCACTCTCAGCAAGGTTTAACTTAACCTCCTTCCGCCTCAAAATCCCACCAAGTCATCAGCCTGTCTCAGATTTTAAAATGTTTGTAAAAATTCTTCTATGACCTAATAGACAAATACACATTTTGACTTTAGAAATGTTTTAATTTTATTATTGAATTGACATATGATTATAAAATTAATGTCTTTTAAAAAAATAGAAATATAATCTATATATGATATACAAATATTTAAATACAAATATTTATATTATTATAATTGTTATTATGATATGTTATGACATTTTTTAAAACTAATGACTATACAAGTACATAATATGACTATACATATTAATTTTATTTAATCATTTTATTTTTCATATTATATGGGTCATGTGCTTTCCATTAACAATATACTTAAGATATATATCTATATATTATTTTTAAAATGATTTTCAAGCCAATGATAAAAAAACCATATTTCAACTATTTTTTTCATATTCTTATAAAATTTAGAAATACATGCAATAATTTCCTCGTCTTTAATATTTCTTAATTATATGTTTTGTTAGTGTGATGCATTAGCTTTCACACATGAACACGATTATAGGTAAGCTAGTTGCCACCTCTTAACTACCTCCTAAATGTATAAGGAGATCCCTTTCTTGCATGAGAAGAGAAAATGGCATACACAAGGAATAGAAGAGGAAGAGTAGGAAGAGAAGAAGAAGAGGAAAAAAGAGAGAGAAAATACATCAAGCATGGAGATGATAGGAGAATAGGAAAGGAAGAAAAGTTGAAATGAACACAAAAATGTGAAGTTGAGCACTAAGAATATGACAAGGGAGTTGGTTGAAGCATATCCACAAGCTAGTGAATAAATTCATTGAGGGAGAGCCATTTAATAGGTAATTTTTAGGTGATAGACAGGGAAATTATTCAAGTAAATATCCAAGGACAAGAGCATCATGAAATAATACTTAACTACTTGCTTCCAATTTGTCAAAGATAATTAAATTGGACCTTACTTAACATATTAGAGCACTATTGGTCTTGGTACTTTTATAAAAGATATAAGTACATTGAAAGAAAAAAGAGCCAACAAGGTTCAAATATTAATATTCACTATAATATTTACTTAATCTTGTTGCAACTTTACAATACTTAGAAAATTTTTTAATCAATCAAAAGTTTTATTGCTAATGATACCTCTTTTGCCAAAGGATTTTTTATTGTGATCACTTATTATGATAAAAAAAACATTTGATACTCAAAATATTTTATCCTAAGGCACTTTTATAGCAATCAAAAGTATTTCTTTTGAACTATTTTTAATAAAGTGACTTTTCCTGATAATCGAGACTTTTGCCATAATGCTTCTTAACAAATAGATACATACATTGGAGGTTTCTTCTTCATATAGAAGGTTTTTTTATCCTTTGCAAGGTTGTAGCTTGCACTTCCTAGATTGGCTCACTCTTCTTAGCACTAACACTGCTACTTCTCCTCCATGCTATTGCTTCAACAAGTCTCTACTCTTCTACTCCAATAAATTGTTCTACTTCCATTTCAAATCAAATCATGCAAAACACTCATATATATAACTGAGAAAGGAGGTAAAAATTAACCTAATGTATTAATTAATGGACAATTGGCACTCTAATCACCAAAAAAATACAACTACTATGAGTAAGTTCAATCGCTCTTGGCAATGGCATTCATCATTATAAAAAAAAATAATATATACCAATTATAGGTGAAATTTGGATAGTTCTATGGCTAAGTTATTATCATAAAATATTTTTGATTGCCCTTCTTATTGATGATTCAACTTGTCTAATATTTTTATCATCCAATCTACTTGACATGCTATAAATGCAATGATTTTAGGTATTTTTGCACACACCCACGCATAACTGCTAGCAACTATATATTAGATTTGCTTTTGTAGATAAAACTAGATATCACCAAAAAAATTGTTAGCAAGCCTAGAAGCATTGCCAAAAGTAGAGTTGAGCTGAGAAGTGATGAGGTGGTGTAGACACAAAAAATTGATCCACATGAGTGAGTAAATTTCCCTCAACCCTTCAGGGAGACCCTTCATATTTTCCTAAGGAAAGGACTAGGTTTTACCTCCACTCCCCTCTATTTTCTCCTCTTTCAGTGAAATCACGATTGGCCTCGATGGGGCACAATTTTATGCAATGCGAAATCATGATTGACCCCGATGGAGCACAATTTCATGCAATGTGAAATCGAAGTCAGCTCTAATGAGGTGTAATTTCACCTTTTAGGGTATTTTCTTAGGATAACCCTAATTTCTAAATTTGATGTGTTTTAGCATCAACTCATCATATTTTTTGCACCCATTTAGCTTTCAAATCTGCTATAAAAAGAATATTTGAAATCTTATTTTAACAAGTGATAGATGTTCTAATCATGAAAAATGTCTCAAGTGTTCTTGCATTTATTCTTATTCTACAAGTAAGCTAATTTTCAAGTTGATAAAGTGTTTATATTTCATGTGTGAAATATAGTCTATTGAAGCTCCATTTTCTGCTTTATTGATCTATTTATTGCTAAATTTGGTGGACAAGTTTTGAATCCCTAAGGAGAGATCGACTATTTGGATATCTTAGTTGTTCTATTTGATTTTACACTATCTATCAAGTGATTTCACTCTTCTACATGCACATTTTGATATTCTTTATCACATGTTAGTTATTTGTATCGGTCAAAGTCTTTTTACCTTACTTTTGTGAAATTATGTTCGATATCTTTGGGGTATGATTTCATCGGTCTATGAAATCACAATCTCTCCTGGCAAAACATGATTTCACCTAGACTCGATCTGGGGGTAAGTCACTACCCCTAAACACTAGATCCACATTTTAGACTACATATAGGGCATGTTGGTGCATTTTGTGAGCTATTTTATTGCTCTATCTACTACATTATGTTATGTTTGTTCATATTTTAAAGGTCAAATTTCACTTCTTTTTCAATGACTAGCTAAAATGTCCTAGGGAAGATGATCAAATTGATAGAGAGGATCCTAACATAGATCTAGAAGACTAAGATATTGTTGAAACTATGATAAATTTTGATCCCTATGAAGTACTCAATGGTGAGTTTCATTTTACATAATTTGAGTATATCTGCAGCTTTATGAAAGGTAAGAGTAACAAAATATTGAAGGGTATGGAGCAGGAGGCTCATATTGAAAGAGGTGAGACTCCTCCTCTTCCTCCAATAATTTACGCTATGCTTTTTCAAAACAATCCTTTACCTGAATCTTCACATTGTGGTAATATGAGGTACCAAACAACTTATACCACTACTACAACCACCAATGTTTGAAGAAATTTGCAAGATCCTCTAACTAGTAGTGTCACTCAAAATTATATTCAATTTCCTCCTCAATATGCTAATCTCAACACTCTTGCTTCGGATCTATCTAATATTAGTTGTTCTCTCTCTCAAGGTATCACATGTAATAGTAATGTCTATGCTCCTAACATAAGTCAAGCACTTGTTCATCGACCTCCTTTGAGGAATCTGAAAATATCAAATAATAATAATCCATATGTTCAAAACTTGAAAAATATGGTGAAGCAATTTATTTTAAAAGTGGAGATGATTCAACATTCCAGTTTTACTTATAGTTATAAAGATATGTGCAATCAACCCTTGGATCCCATTGTTGTTGTTAGACCTTATCCTAAGCACTTTTCTATGCTATTTTTTCCCATATATAAAGGAATGGAAGGTCCAATAGAAAATTTAAGAATATTTAGAACAACATGCCATGATCTCATATATGATGATATGTTGTTACTAAAAATATTTTCTAAAAGCCTTAGTGGCATGGCATTAGAATAGTACTATCGGTTACCTAAATATTCCTTGAGGAATTTAAAAGAGATATCAGAGTTATTTAATCAACAATTTGGTACCTACATTGAAAATATGTGATCATGAAAGATGTTTAAAATATAAAACAAAATTAAAAATATAGTGTTTTAGAATTTCTATCTCGTTGGAGAAGCTTAGTTGGATTATTAACATATACTTGCCTCATCAAAATATGCTTGAAATATTTATTGAAAACTTACACTAACATATATCTTATGCATTAGAGACTACAACTATTACATCTTTTGAGGAAGCAATTGAGTTAGCGAGAAAAGTGGAATAGGTTCTCATTAGAAGGGGCCAAATCAATATGAAAGAAAAAAAAGATACCAATTCACAACATGAGAATAAACATGCAGGAGGTGATGGTGCAGTAGATGGTATGTTTGTTAATAATGCTATTAATAGCCTACAAAATATTATACTTCAAATACCTATACAAAGGAATTTTATAAAGCTTAACATGTCTATGGAACTAGTTTTGAACAAATTTTAGAAGCTAATATGATTGAGTCACCTCCCATAAGATAACCAGATGCTACATCTAGTTGGTACAAGTTAGGGTAACATTGTATATATCACAAAGTAGAAGTATACTAAACAAACTCTTAAAATAAGTTGTAAAAATATGAAACATGTGGTTAAAGATTTAATTGATGGAATTTGTATTGATATAGGGAATTCTTAGTCATCAAATAATCAGTAAACACCAACAACAAATCAAGATATTGGAATATTCAAGGATCCATTACTAAAACATGATCAATGAGAATCTATTCAGATATCCTACCAAAATGAATCTCCTACTAATAGTAACATGGTTGGTATGATTGAGGTCACTATAAAAAGACAAGCTCAGGTTTAGCTAACTCAACATTATCAACAAGAAAATAATTCTATATCACAACCTACTTTGGTTTTGATGACTAATCAAAGAAATAATATAGAAATAGGTACACCACCTTTTATATTGAAACCCCAACCCAAAGCTTCCTTTGATCTCCAATAGCACCTAGTCGGCACTCCAACTAAATTCTCTATCTTATAACTCTTACAAACTTCTTCTACCCATCAAGAAGCCTTGCTAGAGTTTCCAAAATAGCAATTATTGGAAATTTAGAGTAGTTATGTTGTCAGTGATGTCAAAAGTCAATTCATCTCAGTGTAAGGAATTGACAAAGGGAGAGTTAAAATATTTATATTTTAAGCCCAAGATATTTTGTTTAAAGCTTCACATGATTGGTCAAAAGTTTTTTCTAAATAACCCGAAGGGAGGAAATACCTAGGCCCAAAGGAAATAATATTATAATATTTATTATTATAATATTAAAGTGTTAAGAGAAAGCCTACAGTTATTCATAAAATAATTATAATATTTATATTATAATAATTTTATAACCCTAAGTAGGGTTTAGCACAAAGGTTAAATTTTAAATATTTTAATTTTCACCTACGTCCGAGCATGGAGGAAACATGGTATTTATACCATAAAATTTTGGAGCCAAAAAGTAAGCCTCTAAATGCACATTCAAATGTTTAATTAAACTGGTTGATGCAATTTTTGTGAGAAAAAGAGGACAAAGGTTTTTATTCTTAAAAAGCATAATAGAGCACGTGGAATAATAAGGAGGCAAGGGTGCATACCCCTATCACCAACCACATAGTTGGCTTAGTGGTAAGGCTTGGCAATGTAAGGCTTTGGAAAATGACAGGTCTCGCGTTTGATTCCCGATAATAGCAAAGGAAAGTGTTTTATTCTAAGCCATTTTGGTTTCAACAAAAGAAATAAAAAATGGTGGGTGCATTGTTTGTTTCAAGTGAGCACTTAGCTCACGTGGTGGTTAAGTCGTGGCCAAGGAGCAAGCGGTAGACGCAATGGGGGTTAGATTCATGCAAAGACATCGAGCAAGGTATTTGTTTTTTATTTAATAAAATTGTCGCCTAAGGTTCTAATTTGTATGGTTTGTTCTAACATGGGAGATATAAGATGTTAAAAATAATTTTTTTTTGACATAAAAAGGGTTTTGAATTAAATTGGATTTTGACATAATGAAATTGTTAAGTGCCTTGGAATATTATTTTTAATGGTGGTTATATTTCATTGAAAATACATTTATGATAAGTGGAAGATATAAGGAAATAATTTAAATTATTTCATACATTTCATTATTGCATCCATATTGTTTGTTGTCCAGATCTGTTGTGGAGTTGCATACCCAAAAAATGTACAACCATCCATTTGCACTTATGTGAAATATATGAATAGAGATAAAATAATATTTATGGTAGTTAACCATTATGGGAAATGATGTTTTTGGCAATAAAAGACAAATGGGTATTTTTCTAAGTCAAGATATATGGCAGAATAAGATTTTTTACCAAACCGTACAACAACATGACCAAACCATACAAGGGTTTGTAATTCCATACATCTGATGATTTTTTGGCCTAAAATTGTACTTTGAAGCATTTTAAGGGTAAATAAAGTGATTTCCAAGTGAATATTGGTAAAGTGAGTAATATTTGATCAATTCTAAGATTCTTGGGGAAGATAGTACAAGTGTTCAGTTATGACCAACTGTACGTTTTGGGGCTATACAGTCTCTAGTAGTATGTTGTAGGCATTGCATAGTATGTTGTAGGCATTGCATAGTTGTGAACTGTATGGAATTGGATAGATTAAATGCAAATTATTGAAAGTTATATTAAATATCTCTCATCACATCCCTCCCAAAAATACTGCACTCCACTCATGCTATAATAGTTGGGTACTACACATGGTCTCAAAATCTCCCTAATAAGCCCTTTGTCCAATAATTTTTAGACTTGTCTCTTCATCTCTTCATTTTCCATGGATGTCATCCTTAGGCAACCTTGTTTAGTAATCTTGCTCCAAGTATTAAGTCCATATGATGAATAATGCTCCTTATATGTGGTAACCCTTCTAACAATACTTGTAAAGTATCTTTCAAATTCCTCCAATAAATCCTTTACTTATTATGGAATTGCATCCATCCTTATTGATGGGGAAGTGGAAAGTAGCTATGGATGAAAAGGTAGCAGCAATGAAAAATAATGACACATGGGAAATGGTAAATCTTCCACAAGAAAAAGAGGTTATTGGTGTAAAATGGGTTTATAAAACAGAATGTAATGATGAAGGAAATATTGAGACGTATAAAGCAAGACTAGTTGTGAAGGTATACAAATAGCAACATGTAAAATATTATGATGAAACATTCGCCCCAGTTGCAAGAATAGAAATAGTAAGGATAGTCTTGGCTATTGCAGCTCAACACAAGTGGAAATTTCGTCAAATGGATGTGAAGTCAATATTCTTAAATGGTGTCTTGAAGGAAGAAGTTTATGTGGAGCAACCACCTGGATATGAAGTTCAAGGACATGAGAACAAGGTGTATAAGCTGAAGAAGACACTCTATGGCTTAAAACAAGCACCACGGTTATGGTACAGTAGAATAGACTCTAATTTCTTAGGCAATGGTTTTTGTAAAAGTGATGGTGAGCCAACTCTTTACATTAAAGCAAGTAATGATAAGATTTTAATTGTTGTTTTATATGCAGATGATCTAATATTTACGGGGAATGATGATATCCTCATTGTTGAGTTTAAAGAAGCTATGAAGAATGAATTTGATATGACTACTTTAGGCTTATTGAGATACTTTATTGGTATTGAGGTCCAAAAAATGGATCATGGAATATTTATTTCTCAATCAAACTATGTAGCAGGTATCTTGAAGAGATTCAAAATGGAAAATTGCAAGCCTACTCCAACTCCAATAGCTATGGGATTAAAACTGAAAAAGGAATATTGGAGCAAAAATGTAAATCCAACTTTATACAAGAGCATCATAGGAAGTTTTATGTACTTGATAGCCACAAGGCCGGACATAATATATCAAGGTTTATAGAGACTCCTAAGGCAACACACTTGCAAGCAGAAAAAATAATCGTAGTTGATCTTCTCCCTTTAGTATTTTATAAAATTCCTCCTTGCAAATTTTAATAGTTCCAACTTTGATTTGAATTTGCAGGGAGTGCTGATGCTAGAGAAAGAATGGGATTATTTTAAAAGTTACAGAACCAGTCTTGAGAGTATGCTTGGGAAGGATGGTGCCAGTAAGATTATCTCCGAAGCCTGATTCGGGTTAAGCATGGGGACCAATGACTTCATCGAAAATTATTATCCAAATCAGGAAACAAGAGATAAATATACTATCTCACAGTTCCAGGGCAATATACTATCAAAGTTGAAGCCATTTATAGAGGTAAAACAATTCCTCTTTGTCCACATTAGTGATATATTCGTCCTTTTTAATCTTATTTGAAATTGTTTTTGCACAGAATATTCACGACGAGGGTGCCACCAAATTTTACGTGACAAGAGTACAATGAGGTCGCTGCTTCTTTCAATGACAAGCTCAGAGCTTTTATAGCTTCTATGAAACCCACTCTCCCGGGTCTGCAAATTGTTTATATAGATTTCTACGACAAGTTCACTGATTTGTATAAGAATCCCATCGAATATGGTAATGTCTATATTAATTCGATACGAAGTTGATATATTTATGTTCACGTCAATTACTTCTTGTTCTCAACATGATGAGGTTTTTTAACCTCATCATATATATATTTTCAGGGTTTGAAGAGGTAAGGAAAGGTTGCTGTGGAACATGTAACAGTTTGACCAAGTTATGTCGTGACGCATCCATCAAGTATGTCTTCTGGGACAGTGTCCATCCATCAAGTATGCATTCTGGCCAAAGACATTTTCCAACAACTCAAAATGTTGATAAAATTCTAGAGAATCAGGGGAGCAGAATTTATATTAATACTTGTATTGTTTTTCGAGTTACTAGATTGGTTATTATGTATTTGGTTGCGTATGTAGGTGTGAAAAATCTTTCATTCATTTTTCTTAATGAAATTTTATTATTATTTTAAAAAAATAAGAATAAAGAATTGTATTTGGATTTTCTATTTTGATAATTAAAACCTTGTTTTTTTAGAGTATGAAAATTTACAAAGAAATTTAATTGTTATAGCTAAAAACCTGCTACCTCACTTAATCACTTAAAATAGAATATTTTCGCTTTTTTGGGATCTTTATCAATTTTTTATATGAACATAAATGTTCAAGAATTCAACATCATTTTACTATTTATGCATTTCATCTTAATAGAGTAATATTTTAAAAACATCACTCTATCATGGTAGGCTTCGTGAAAGTTTCGTTTGTAAAAAAACACAAGTGCAACCACAAACATTATAATAATACTTTGTATGAAAACACATTAACTTTATTAAATAAAGTAGATACTAGCAATGAAAAATATTAAAGTAAATCTTAGAGAATGTAAATTCACAATCCTCAATTAAAACCCCTATACCCACTATACTATCTGCATGTTTGTTTCCTTCCCTTAATGTATGTGTAAACTTGATTTCTTCAAACTCTATAATAGGGTTTTGAATTTTCACAATTATCTCTTGTATGTTCCAAGGAGCCTTTACTTTCTTCAAAATTGCATTTACTACAATGAGTGAATCATATTCCATCCATACTTTGTTCTATTTCATTTGTTTACATATTTTTAACCCTTCCAATATCGTCTAAGCTTCAACTTCATTATTTGTCTTAAATCCATTATTAAAAGTATAATGAGACAAAATATCTTTATTTTTTTAAATTAGTTCTTCTCCTTTTGGTCCTCGATTTCCTTTAGATGATTCACCAAATAGTGATTCACTATTATTTACAAGCATAGTTATCAAGTTCTAGTTCATATTCAAATTCAACACTTTTGAAATTCAACAAAAAATTGTTGTAATTAAAAATTTGAAATAAAATTCGATACATATAACTAATATATTATATTATCATAAAACCACATATATATAATATATAATAAATATTTCAAATATAATATAAATATCATCTAATTTAGGGTTTTAGTCACATGATGTAAGAAAAGCATGCCAATGATGAATGCTGAGAAAACGCACGCTTGGGCCTCAGTCGTCGATGACCACAAGAGGATCCACCATGAAAACTACACTGAAAGCTCTCCTCTTTGCTTTTGACCCGATCTACTACTATTTGGGCGTTCTTCAACAAGGTGTCCTGGGTTGAGTTTTTTTTCTTTAAGCCTGGTTTTCTAAGGACAGCAACAACTTTGTCTAAGTTTGGATCCATTGAAATTGTAAATCCTCACCCTTCCCTTTGCTACTTCAGATCGTGTTTTAAAGGAAATGATCCCACCCTTGCTCATACTGAAAGTCAAATTTAGGGTTTATTCGCACCTCCACTGGGACTGAAACCCAAATTTAGGGTTTCTTTACCTAATTTGTTCATCAAGATTTTAAATTCGACGAATTTCAAACTTCATGTTAAAAATTCATCGAATTTAATAACTAAGTTTACAAGTGATGAATAATTATATATGAAATGTAAAGGCCATAGAGCTGCAATTTTGAATGGTAAACATTCCACTTTTTATAGAATATTTTCATTGAATTTGAATTACAATATTGATGGCATCAGGCGAGAGGATTATTTTGGAACGGTTGGAATATCAAATGATATTATGATTTAAAAAAAAATGGCGGCTATCCGAAGGAAGTTAGGTTTTTCTATGTAGATCTGGGTCCTTGTTCCCTCTTGTTGGACTTGCTTAGGCAATAAATTTCATCTACTCCACCTCTTCGAGCACTTGAGAATTCAATATGATTGTTGCAGGCTCTGCGTACTTCTACTTGCCCCTTGTTAGCTCGTACTATAATGGTTGTTATAATTAACGGCCCAACTCCACATCTAATGGTTTCATATTTATATTCCTTGTCTTATTTTTTCTTCTCTTATACTACACATCATAATTCTATTTGATGACTTGACTTAATCGATCAAGGTTCTTTGCTTCTAGACGAGGGATTGGGTGAGTTGATAGGGTTGGTTTAGACTCCTCTATAATTAAAAAAATATTTTATTTATTACCTCTAAACTACTTTCCTTTTCTTTAATTATTGATCTATTTATTTTAATTGTATAGTTCAAAGTATTGTATCTCTTGATATATCCTAGATTTTTTGTACATCCTTTTCTTTTAAAAGTGCTCTATCATTGTTGTAGCCATTCATCAATTCTACCATTCATCACCATGTATTTATCAAACATATTAATATTCCATTGCCATAGTTTCCAGATTATTCTGTACTTTTCCAAGAGGTGGTCTATACTTGTTTTATCCTTTTTACAAAGAAACCATTGTAAGAGGCCATGACAACCCCTTTTCATAAGGTTATCCTATGATAAAATTCTTCTATGACCTACTAGAAAAATACACATTTTGACTTTAGAAATGTTTCAATTTTATTATTGAATTGACATATGAGTATAAAATTAATGTCTTTTAAAAAATTAGAAATATAATCTATATATGATATACAAATATTTAAATACAAATATTTATATTATTATAATTGTTATTATGATATGTTATGACATTTTTTAAAACTAATGACTATACAAATACTATATTATTTGACTATACATATTAATTTCATTTAATAATTTCATTTTTCATATCATATGGGTCATGTGCTTTTCATTACCAATATACTTAAGATATCTATCTATACATTATTTTAAAAATGATTTTCAAGCCAATGATAAGAAAAACCATATTTAAACTATTTGTTTCACATTCTTATAAAATTTAGAAATACATTCAATAATTTTCTCGTCTTTAATATTTCTTAATTACATGTTTTATTAGTGTGATGCATTAGCGTTCACACATGAACATGATTATAGGTAAGCTAGTTGCAACCTATTAAATACCTCCTATATGTATAAAGAGATCCCTTTCTTACATAAGAAGAGAAGAAGAAGAGGAGGAAGGGAAGAAGAAGAGGAAAAAAGAGAGAAAAGACATCAAGCATGGAGAGGAGAGGAGAATAGGAAAGGAAGAAAAGTTGAAATGAACACAAAAATGTCAAGTTGATGACTAAGAATATGACAAGGGAGTTGGTTGAAGCATATCCATAAGCTAGTTAATAAATTCATTGAGGGAGAGCCATTTAATAGGTATTGTTTAGGTGATAGGCAGGGAAACTATTCAAGTAAAGATCCAAGGACAAGAGCATCATGAAATAATACTTAACTATTTGATTCCAATTTGTCAAAGAAAATTAAATTGGACAATACTTAACTTATTAGAGCATTATGGGTATCGATACTTTTATAAAATATACAAGTACATTGAAAGAAAAAAGATCCAACAAGGTACAAATATTAATATTCACTATAATATTTACTTAATCTTGTTGTTGCAAGTTTACAATACTTAGCAAAACTTTTAATCAATCAAAAGTTTTATTGCTAATGATCCCTCTTTTGCCAAAGGATTTTTTATTGTGATCATCTATTATGATAAACAAAACATTCGATAGTCAAAATATTTTATCCTAAGGCACTTATATAGCAATCAAAAGTATTTCTTTTGAACTATTTTTTAATAAAGTGACTTTTCCTAATAATCGAGACTTTTGCCATAATGCTTCTTAAAAAATAGATACATACATTGGAGGTTTCTCTTCTTCATATAGAAGGATTTTTTATCCTTTGCAAGTGTGTATCTTGCACCTCCTATAGTGGCTCATTCTTCTTACCACTAACACTTCTACTTCTCCTCCATGTTATTACTTCAACAAGTCTCTACTCTTATACTCCAACAAATTGCTCCACTTCTATTTCAAATCAAATCATTCTCAACACTCATATATAGCTGATAAAGGAGGTAAAAATTAACCTAACACATTAATTAATAGACAATTGGCACTCTAATCACCAAACAAATACAACTACTATGAGTAAGTTCAATCTCTCTTGGCAATGGCTTTCGTTATTATTAAAAAATAAGATATACCAATTATAGGTGAAATTTGGATAGTTCTATGGATAAGTTATTATCATAAAATATCTTTGATGGTCCTTCTTATTGATGATTCAACTTGTCTAATATTCTTATCATCCAATCTACTTAGCGTGATATAAATGTAATAATTGTAGGTATTTTTACACACACCCACGCATAACTGATAGCAACTATATATTAGATTTGCTTTTGTAGATAAAACTAGATATCACCAAAAAAAAATTGTTAGCAAACCTAGAAGCATTGCCAAAAGTAGAGTTGAGCTGAGACGTGATGAGGTAGTGTAGACACAAAAAATTGATCCACATGAGTGAGTAATTTTCTCTAAATCCTTCAAGGAGATCCTTCATATTTGCCTAAGGAAAGGACTAGATTTTACCTCCCCTCCCCTTTGTTTTCTCCTCTTTTAGTGAAATCACGATTGGCCTCGATGGGGCACAATTTTGTGCAATGCAAAATCATGATTGGCCTCGATGGAGCACAATTTCGTGCAATGTGAAATAGAAGTCAACTCTAACAGGGTGTAATTGTTAGTCAGAGCATCAGTTGGGCAGATAAAACAAAATAATTAAAAATATAGTTTCAACACACACTCAGCTTTATTCTCATTATTTATATATTCATAATAGAAGAGGAGGCAGTGGGAGTGGAGGGATAAGCAGAATGAGGAAGAGGAGGTGGGAAAATTGGAGGAAGGGGAGGCAGAGAGATAAGGTAGTTAGAGAGAATAATGGGAAGAGGAGAAACATAAAAAATTGTGCCGACAAAAAATTGTTGTCGACAGAAAAGAAGTGCGTTCACACTTAGCCTTAAAACAAGTTTTTTTAGGTCGCTAAGTATGAAGACATGTTCACACTTGCAACATTCTCCCCCTTGAAGTTGAGAGGACTGACTAGACAGTCTCTTAGCTTTATAAATTGAGCTTTAGCCATCCCATCGGTGAAGATGTCTGCAACATTCTCCAAAGTGCGATAAAATTTAAGCTCAACAATATCATTTTCCACCATATCTCGGATGAAGTGGTACTTCATATCAAAATACTTCATTCTGCTATGATGGATCAAATTGTATGCCAACTGAATGGCATTGATGTTGTCACAGTAAATTTTGGTCAGATCACTTTATTTCTCTCCAATCTCTTCCAGCACTTTTCTTAGCCATAGGGCTTGAGTAATAGCATAGGTGACTGCTATATATTCAGATTCTATAGAAGACAAAGCTACCACAGTTTGCTTTTTGGAACTCTATGTTATTAGTTCTGATCCTAGACTAAAACAGTTCCCTGAAGTTGATTTTCTATCATCAATATTTCTGCCCCAATCACACTGAAGCCTACAAGCTTGATAGCGTTACATTTATGGTACTGGATTCCAAAATCCAATGTACCCTTCACATATCTGAGAATTCTCTTATCTGCCTGCAAATGCAGCTCAGATGGACTAGCCATAAATTGAGAGACAAGAGAAACAACATACTGAATTTCTTGTCTGGTGTTGGTGAGAAACATCAAACTCCAAACCATGCTTCTGAAAGTTGTCATGTCAACTTTAGGTGCTCCATCATATTTGCTTAATTGGATCCCATATCCAACTAGAGTTGCAACTGGTTTACAATGCTCCATAGCAAACTTCTTGATCATGTCTTGAGCATACGTATGTTGACAGATGAATATCCCTGAATCTGTCTTATGGACATCCATTCCAAGGAAGTAATGCATTAAGCCAAGATCCTTCATCTCAAATTGCTTCATCATGGAGTGCTTGAACTTCATATTCACTTTTTCATTACTACCCATGAAAATGAGATCATCCAAATACAATAAAAATATGAGGATGTCTTTACCTTGCTTAAGGTAGTAAAGTGTGGATTCATTTTTACTTTTGGTGAATCCAAAATCTTTGAAGTACCCATCAATGCATGAGTACCAATCTTGCGGTGCCTTCTTGAGGCCATAGAGCACCTTTTTCAGTCTGTAAACAAGGTCTCCTTACCTTGCTCTTGAAATCCTTGAGGTTGCTCAACATACACTTCCTTTGTTAAGTACTCGTTGAGAAAGGCACTCTTCACATCCATGTGTTGGACTTTCCATCCCTTGTGTGCATCTAAAGTAAGAACCATTATGATGGTCTCCTATCTGGCTACAGGAGAAAATGTCTCCTCATAATCAATACCATACTTTTGTGTAAATACTTTTGCAACCAATCTTGTTTTATGTCTTTCAATGCTTCCATCAGTATTGTATTTGGTCTTGAAGACCCATTTACATCCAACACACTTCTTTCCTTTAGGAAACTCTACCAGCTCCCAAGTATCATTGTTTTTTATAGATGTTATCTCCTATTTCATGGCATCTTGCCAAATTTAATGAGTACATACCTTCTCATAACTAGAAGGTTCAAGTTGTGCACTAGTTAACAAGGCATAGTTAACTACATCTCTTTGAGGTTCAAGTTGGGAGTCATCATCACCATACAAATGCATATTTTCAATTCTTTGTAAAACAAAACTCATTTCACTAGCTTGACTTCTAGTATACCTTCTTTGAAAATTTTTATCCAACATCTGATAAAATGGATGATGTTGGAGAGTTCTCTTACCTCTGGATGGAGAATCAATATCCATTGGTGAGGAACTAACTAACCTTTGTGGAGAAGGACTTGGTGAAGAAGATGATGAAATGGATGTAGAATGTCTGCTTGGGCTTGGAGGAGGAGACTTCTTACCTTTCTATGGTGCTGATGAATTTGTGAAGAACCTGTATCATGATATTCAACATCACTATAAATTTGGGGATGTCCCCATTCTCCCCCTTCATCAAAAATTACATCCCTAGAAAGTATTATCTTTCGAGTCCTAGGATTATAGAGTCTGTAAGCTTTTTTGGTCTCACAGTACCCTACAAAAAAGCAAGCTTGACTCTTGGGATTGAGCTTCTTCCTCTATTCATAAGGAATGTGTGAGTAAGCCAATGAACCAAATAATATGAAATCCTTGACATTTGGTTTCTTACCATACCATTCTTGGTAAGGTGTTTTCCCTTTCAAACTTGAAGTAGGACTCCTATTCAAAATATACACACTAGTCCTAGCTGCATCTACCTAATATATATTACTCAAATGCTTCGTTTGAAGCATAGATCTTGCCATCTCTACAATGGTGTGGTTCTTTCTCTCAGCCACACCATTCTGCTATGGAGTATAGGCAGCAATAAACTACCTATTTATTCCATATTTTTTACAAAGATTCAAAAATTCATTAGAGGAGTATTCTCCTCCTTTATCTGATCTGAGACACTTAACAGAATATCCACTCTCATTTTCAACTCTTGCTTTAAAATCTATGAAGAAATCAAATGACTCATCTTTATGCTTCAAAAAATATATCCAACACATTCTTGAAAAATCATCAATGAAAAGAAGAAAGTAAGAGTTGTTACCAATGCTCTTGGTCTGCATCGGACCACAAATGTCCGAATGCACTAGCTGGAGTGGATAACTAGCTCGCCATGCTTATCCATGAGGAAATTTGGTTCTAGTGTGCTTGCCCAAGGCACAACCTTCACAGAATTTCTTATTGTCTTAAACATTAGGAAGTCCAATAACCATCGCTTGAGAAGTTAACATCTTCAAACTAGCTAAATTCAAATGACCATATCTCAAGTGCCACAACACACTTGGATTTGCAATAGCAATATTTACTAATTGATCTCCTCTTGGCTGGCCAAAATTTAAAGGAAATAACCTATTCCATGTCATTGGCACTTGAGTAATGACTCTATCACTATTACTCTTATCAAAAATGGAACATTTACCATCATCAAATAGCAACTTATAGTTCTTCTCTAACATTTGACCAACACTTAAAATATTGTGTTGGAGATGAGGTGTGTAATAGATATCACTTACTTGTTTCATGCCCTCTTTTTTTGGAACCTCCATGGCTCTAATGCCTTCAATTGTCAATGACTTGTCATCTCCCAATTTGATGCTGGATTTGTAGGAAGAATCTAGAGTAGTAAAGAGTTCTTCCTTACCACTCATATGATTTGAACATCCAGTGTACAAGATCCAGGTATCATTCAGATTCTGATCTAACTTGCCATATGAGAGAAAGAGATTTGAGGTCCCTTCCTCTTCTCCAAAATTTCCATACTGACTGCTCTGGTTGCTGCTCCTTTGTGAATATTTTGACCAGCAGTCACGAGCAAAGTGGCCAAGTTTACCATAATTATAGCAATCTTGTTTTGACTTGTCACTTCCTTTTCCTTGTCTTGGATGCTTCCCTATGTTCTACTATCCACATCTATTCTGACCTCCACCTTTGTTTGAAGATCCTCCTCTATTAGGAGTTCCACCTCATGGACTATTCCTACCTCTACCTCTGTTCTGACCTCTACCTCGACTTCTACCTTGTCCTTCTCCTTCTTGTGCAGTGAAGGCTTTGTCATCACCTCCATGGCTAGTGGAAGGAGATTCCTGCAATCTCTCTTCATGTGAGAGAAGAGAACAATTAGTGCATCAAAGGAAAGTGTAGTCAAATATTTTGAATCTTCAATAATGATTGCTACATGATTCCATTTAGGAAGAAGTGTTCGTAACACTTTATTCACTACAACTTCTTGAAAGCATGAGGTGAAAGCACGAGATTCCAAAAAACAAAAAGGGAAAACTCCAACACGATGCAAAAATGAAACTAAACTAGATGCTACAAATTAGGAATGCGTAAAATGGAGAAAGCATAGACAAATGGGAACCAAAATGGAATGAAACAACCCTCTTCTTTTATTGATGTATTTTGAATTCGGTTACAATTAGCTTCCTCCATTTTTAGGGGAAAGGAGCATCAAACTAGTCTCTTGGTCACATCAATAGAAAGTCATCTCTCTTCCGCATGCCCACATGCAAAAATGGGCGGACCAAAGTGTTGTCGTCGCTTGTGTAAATGAATCCTTGATCCTTGCTGCTCCTCCTACATCCAAAGAAACAAAAAAAATTTTAGTAGCACCTACTGCAAATATGAAATATTTATTCTCTAAAAATTATGAAGGATGTATGCATAAAACTGAATAAAATGATGAATGAACTAATTCTAAAAAACTTGCACGTTTGATAGGAACCAGGGAACATTACCAGAGGACCACTGCCATCAAAACAGTCAGAAAAAATGCCGCTGATTCGAATTTTACTGTAATTTGTCCCTGGGCAAGATGAATTCTACTGTAATTCGTCCCTGGGCAGGACGAATTCTACTATAATTCGTCCCCGGGTAGGATGAATTCGCCTACGACAAAGCGTCGAAGTGATGCTACCCAAATGTCGCGTCTCGGGATCTCCAAACGACCTGCAAACATAGGGGTTAGCTAATTGAGGGCATTTTGGGACGACCCAGATGGTTGGATTTCCTCAATTTGACCTCCATCAACGGGAATTTGACGTCGCTACCTGCAATTTAGTGGGGACAACAAAAGCGACAAAACATGATAAGATTTGATCAAAACATTCTGAAATTGAAATTATAAACTATATAAAAAATATAAAATGGAATGGAAGATAAAAAAGTGACAAAAGAACAAATTAAAATGAAACTAAGAAATGCGGGGCGCCCGGGCCGGCCACCCATCATTAGAACTTGATTTCGGCACAAATCTACTTAGGGTAGGCCCAAAATCTCTTATAATGGGTTGTTGATGAATTGGTAGATCAATGTGGTCAAATGTCGGGTTTTGGGTCCGGATTCACACTTCCAATAACCACCCAATGACCTCCCTTGCGAAAGATATCAAGGATGTGGAAGAGGTGAATCAAAAGGGTAAAATGTGGTATTCAATTTGGCAGCACTTCGTTGTTTGAAAACCTCCAACTTGTCCTTTTTTGGGTGGGAAAGTCCACCATTTTATAGACCCAGGGGCTCTCTTTGGAGGGGCATGCATAAGCGCCATGTGGCAGTCATGCCTTCCCATGAGGAAGGAAAGTCCTCCATGACTTGGGCTTCCATGACTGCCCTTGTGACAGTCCTCTAACATCCAATCTGCCCACCTACACGCGCATGCGAGGCAGGAGGCATTAATTGATTATCCTCGGCTGCCACTTTGTGCCATTTTTCTCTTTGCCCGTTGAACCTAGAATTCACCCTAACCTAGAGCAAATTTAGAATCTGTCACTGGGTGAGACGGATCCCAATTTGAATTCATCCCTGGGTGGGACGGATACTGAGCAAAGTGCCTGAATGTGCCAAATTGCCTTCTGACCTTACAAAATTGCTACAGAAGTGGTTAGGACCATTGTTTAACCTCTGAGGGCTGCCCTGGGGGTTGTGTGTGTCAAAGCGATTAGTGTTTTGCAGTCACATAATCGGATTGGTGCTATTTTGGTGTCTACAGATGCCCCTTTTTGGGATGCGCTGTGCATGGTGCAGCGTTGAGCAAAAATAGATAACCAAAGCACTAATAATTAGGGTTTCTTGGTAACCTAACCAAATTTTGATGCCCCAAGTATGGAAAGGGCATGCATTCTTGAATCCTTGCTTCTAACGAGTGAAGGCACTCAATTCAAGTGTTAACCTTTTTTGGTGAGGTGTTACTTGACCTTGGACATTGATCGGTCATGAATAGGCAAAGGGCGCAACCTTTTGTCTGTGAGAACCTTGAGTTCATGATTCACGAAATGCCAAGTGATTTGATCAGATTGTGATTATTGCTTGTTTACTACCCCAAGAAGGAGCGTAATTGTCTTTGTCAATGATTCTTTGAATGCATGTCGTTTTCCTTAATTGGGTGTGTGTTTGTTGATTGGTGACTAAGTGTGACTACCCCCTCAAGCGACGAATCGATGAGGGAATGACCTTCGTGAGAAAAGCAATGAGTCGCTTGACCCAAGATGACTTGTGCAAGGGTGCCCTTAGATGGTTTAGCATTAAGCATGTGCAATTTCCGACATTTAGACCTATTTTTGGTGGGTGGTAACCCTTTTTGCGATGCTTTTTGGAGCTAAAATTGGCAAAAATCCGTCTTCCTGTGGAGCGGTCTGGCTATAGTAGCCTTCTTAGGGAGTAGGATAATAAAAATTTGTGACCCCAACGTCTGTTTTGTATGCTCGGGATGTCAAGTGCAACAGCACTCTCATCGGGCAAGTTTATTAGCTGTTTTAGTGCATTTTTGTTCAATTTTTGATGTTTTTTGAAATTTTTGGCCTGAATTCATCTCAGGGTGGGATGAATACTAGCTTAGAATTCATCCCAGGGTAGGACGAGTGCTTACTAGAGTGCTCATCCCAGGGGAAGATGAATTTAAGCTCAAAAGGCCTATTTAAAGGCCAAAACTAGGGTTTGGGCTCATTTGCATATAATTTTTCTTGCGATTTGGAGCTCTGTGGAGGAGGAGGTTAATTCTGTGAAGCAAAGCATTGTCGAATTTTCCTTGCCATCATGAGTGCACAAACTGGATCGAGCGACGAAGTCGAAATGAGACCAGTAAGTTCTCCCTAGAGTTATTTTTTGTTTAACATTGCAATTGTTTTGTTCAATTATTTTTGCGATGATGTTTTTCAAAATTTTAAAACTTAAACCCTAAAACTGAGCTGAAGACAACTAAGACTTAGCGTACAACTAAATGTTGCGAAAAACCTAGGTAAAGAATTGTTATTTAGCTTTTAACTAAACCCTAGGATAAACAGAACGTAAAACCCTAAGATGTAATTTTTGTTGTTTTTTGAATTTTTTTTCTGTTTTTAAATTAATCAGTTAGGATTAGAAACACTAGAACTAAAAAATTAATTTTTGAATTTTTGTTTTGTTTTATTTTTGGAATTTATCAGTTAGGATTAGAAACCCTAGAACTGGAAAATTAATTTCTGTTTGAATTTTTATGTTTGTTTTTTGTTGTACATTGGTATACCATGTGGTATATTCATGTTATTGTTGTACAGTTCTTTTTCATGATTTTAATGTTTTTGAATTGTTTTCTTTTGTAGGTTGTTAGGAGCCGATACCGTGTACCCACTACTTTTACTAAAGCATGGGGAGTGTTGATTGTAGCTGACTGGGAATGGCTTGATGCCCTTGGGCTCAAGCAGGTGGCTCGACTGGAGCCTGTGGTCACGGATCAGGCCTATATGACAGCCCTGATCAATCTTTGGGATCCGTGGACCAACACTTTCCATCTCCCAACAAGGGAGATGACTGTGACCTTGGAGGATATCTATCGGCTTCTATGGATTTTGATAGATGGACTGCCGATCATGACATCGTCGCGTGATCTACAGATAGTTGTACTGATGAGATGCTTCAGGCATGGGGAGGAGCTGGGTGTGGAGGATCCACTAGAGAGGGCAGAGGGTGATTGCAAAATTGGCAATATTTTGGCCCGATGGTGGCTGGAGAGGGGGGTGTTGGGCGTGAGGCACGCATTCCTTATGGGCCTCATGTCCAACATGCTGTTACCTGACTCGTTAGGCGTGAGGTTCCCATGGAACCTGTTGGATTTGGTTTGGTAGTTGGTAGAGTGCCCAACAAAGACACCATTTATCATGAGATGGGGACAGACGTTGTTGGCATAACTCTATGGGGAACTGTATGAGGTTCACTGTCAACAGCGAAAGGGGATTAGTTGTAGCTACCTATTACAGTTTTGGGCTTGGTAGCACATAGCAGTCGAGAGGCTAGCCAGGTTACCATGGATGACTCGGGTAGAGATGGAGGATAGGGAGATAGGTTATGTAGTTCTGTGGCAGCGGTCCGGGGAGTAGGGGTAGAGTCGACAGTGGGCAGGTGTCATAGGGCACTATGTTGATACCTTCTCTTGGCTTACTCCAGGGGATGTGGTTTGGCACCCTTATCGGGACTGTCCAGCCTGGCCAAAGGTTGGAGAGTGGCTCCGATGGGTACACAAAAAGTGGTAGCTGATTGGGCATAATGAGATCGAGCATGAATTCTTCTTGTATAACTGGGTTACACGACAGTTTGGGATGCACTAGGGGTTTCTTGGTGAGCCCGTTAGCTATCGACATCAGGGGGATGAGAGGACTCTAGACTGATCAATCATCATGCCACTGGGCAAGGATTCAGACACGATGATCGACATCCCAAATGTAGATGACATCGGGACTACCGTTGAGTATGACCAGTGGTGGGTACTATGGCGATGGCAGGGAGAGGGGCCACTGGGAGGCACGGAGGTAGCAATGGCGGGTGGGGAGGGTGTTGAGGCACCAGGGGATGATTGGGGAGCTCCTTTGGAGGATGTAGACATGGTGGAGGTGGAGGGTGAGGATGTGGATATGGGGGCTCTAGATCAGCCAAAGATGCAGGACATTACAAAGCAATGGGAGCCAGAGCAGGCTACTGTTCCAAAGAGTCCCATGCCTTAGGCAGATGTAGAGGAGATGGAGTCTGGGGTATGCACTAAGAATGCATGTTTGGCAGAGCTATTGTGGAGACAAGATGATGAGTTGGGGGATGTGTTGTGGGAGAGGGATCTCCTACGGGCTCAGCTAGCATAGTGGGAGAGCGCACAGATGGCGTCTTGCCAGTAGGAGGGGGATACTAATGCTACACGGCAGAGGGATCTCCTATGGATGTAGCTAGCAGAGAGAGATAGGATTTTGGCACAACGCAATGATGCATTAGCTTACTACTATTGGTGGGAAGCAAAGTGGTTCCAGCATCGGATGTATTTGGAGGGGGAGATCATCCACCTCGATGGGCGGCTACCTGAGCCATCAAGAGGTGGATCTTTGCACCGAACAAGGGACAGTGGTACTGAGCAGTCAGCATCATCTCGTCGTAGGTGATTGGATGAGTGAGGTGGTAGCAGGCGTGATGTGCGGGCTAGTAGTAGCCGCCCTGAGGGGTCCTGTTGAGTGGTATTTTCACTCGATTGTGAAAACACACTCTCCGATAGGATTTGGGTTCTAAATCCTCTGCTTGCAAAGAAACAATTTCTCCAAGGTTCCTGTTATGTTAGCATTCTGCATCTGTGTATTAATAATATCAAATAAAGATATTTAATAAAAATGCTTGGAATACCTTAGTGGTTGCAAGTAACTGAAAACAAGGGGCACTATGGTTTATTTTACTGTGAAACTTAATGATTGTTCATGAACCCTTATAAAACAAATGTGATCTGATCCTTATTATGACCATGCTGCAACTTCAAAATGAATTTAATGAAATGCCATAAATGAAGGAATTATTTATGGATTTTGAAGTTTTTTAATTTTTTTATTTTATTTTAATCCCTGTAAATAAAATTGGAACTTCTAAAAATAAAATGCAGCAAAAAGAAAAATAAAATGCAAAAGAAAAGAAATTTAAAATTGCATTCAGTTTGATGCTATCCCATCCTGGGAAAACCGAAGACAATGAGGTTTCCATGCATGCAACCTAACCTATGGGACCTACAAACACGCACAATCCTGATAAGTTAAGTGCTGATTCCTAGGGTTTGAAATAAAAATTTATATTTCAAATATTCGCCTAATGCAACCCACAAAAGTGGCATTTAACATTATCTATAAATCTGAAATCTGAAAACAAAAGAATAAACATTAAATCCATTAGCATGCACAGAAGATATCCTTCTTTCTTGCCAACAAGATGCAAATTTCTGAACACTCTACATTAAAATAAATCATGTTACAATAGAAGACTTTCTGGTTTTCTCAAAACCAACAAAAGGAAGGAAAACAGCCTCAAAGCAGGCCCAAAATGACCCTCTGGCCTCTAGCACTGCAACTCTGTCCCAGCGGATTTTGACCCTGTATTTTTCATGTGCCTCTACTTTTAAATCTTGGCAATGCTTTCTATTTTGTCCTGTGACGCTTCGCTTCATCTTCAAGATCGATTCGCTTCATCTTTCTTTTATTGCATGTGTTTTGGCTTTATGCCCGACATTGAGACGTTTGATCTTCCCTGTAACACTTCTGTAGCATGTACACCACGTGTTCTGCACTTTCTGCATCTTTCGTAATGGCTCTCTGTAAATCATGACCAAAAATAGCATGCAACTTTGTCTGTCTTCCTAGCTTTGAAAACGCAGCATGTCATGAAATCGCGACATTTTCTTGTCAGCAGCCTTTCTGCCATCACGCCCAGCGAAAATGTGACATGTCGTGAAATCGTGACATGTCATGAAATCGTGATGCTTTTCTCATTCGTACTATTTTCTCGCAACCTGTCGCGAAATCGTGACATTTTTCCACTTCGAGCACCTTCGCTGCAACCTGTCGCGAAATCGCGACGCCTTTTCACTTCGAGCATCTTTGCTGCATGCTGTCGCGATTTCATGACATTTTCTCGCTTCATGCTCTTTCGCTGCTTTCTGTCGTGATTTCGCGACCATTTTTGTTCCATATTGCTTTGCTCGTTTTCTATCATGAAATCGCAACAATTTTCACTTTCAGACTGCCTTGTTGCAATCTATCACGATTTCATGATGCTTCTCCATTCTATGATCTTGCGCTCATTTTTGTCATGATTTCGTGACGCTTTTGCACTTCATGCACCTTTGCTAATTTTTGTCACGATATCGCTATGCCTTTTTTCTTCGTATTTCTCTCTCCTCTCTGGGCCACAAAAATCAAACACGTCACGATTTCGTGACGGTTCCGCCCACCTGCTGCCATTGACTGCGTTGACCGTGATTTTGCGACACGTCATGATTTCGCTACGCTTTCTGCTTCTTGCCCCATTTGACCGATTTGACCATGATTTTGTGACATGTCACGATTTCGCTACGCATTCTCATTTTTTCCCGCGATTTTGCGACATGTCACGATTTTGTGACACTTTTCATTTTCTGGCAGCGACGGAGCAACTTGTCATGATTTCACGACACTTTTTTCATTTCGCCTTTCTCTCTCCTCTTTCGATCGCGACGGAGCAACATGTCATGATTTCGTGACACTTTTCTATTTTTCGACAGCGATGGCACGACAGGTCACGATTTCGCGACATGTCGTGATTTCACGACACTTTCTATACTTGTGCATTTTTGCCCCTTTTTCTTGAATTTTAGCATCTGGGTCACTGAGATTTTCTGTGAAAGCATGCAAAAAGGGTGGGTCCCCAATTTTGGGGTTTGTTGTGGATCAGCCATAAAAAATGGCGACTCTGCTGTCAAATGCTCTTGAGCATTTTAGTGAGAACCCAACCTGGAAACATATATAAACTCGAAAAACATGCGTCAGCACATAAGTAATATAAACAAATGCCCAAAGATCAAAAGTACATTAATCATCAGAATCATCAAGTATTAGCTCAGTGTGTGCAATGAATTTCATTCCCTATCGTTTGAAATTGATCAACATTCCATTGTCAGTTTTATATGAATGCATATGTGAGATTGTGAATGATTTGTGTAACCTAATAAATATGCTAAGAGATTTTGCTTTTATAAAAGGCATAGTCTTTCTTCTAGTATCATACATAAACATTCAAGATTATCAAACCCTCTTAGGATCAACTATATGAATTGTTTTATTATATCCCAAAGTTGGTTATGAGTCCCTACTATCTTGAACCCATGTGCAAGTGAACATGAAATCAGAAATTTGAGGAATCAGACTCCCAACCTAACCGAGATGGGAGGTTAACCCTATCCTTACTATTCTGATTTAGAATTCATTACCTCACTTTGAGCAAAATAATTTAACCAATTATGGAAGAAATGATCATGCTAGTCTAACCCTTTGGACAAACAGTGGTCTTGTTTTTTAGACAAGACATGTTGCCTTGCATGGGCACACTTAACCCCATAATCCAAGACTTAGCTTCATTTCTTTGGACTTTGGGGATGACTTATCTGTTGAGTGGTATTTTCACCCGATTGTGAAAACACACTCTCCGATAGGATTTGGGTTCTAAATCCGCTGCTTGTAAAGAAACAATTTCTCTAAGGTTCCTATTATGTTAGCATTCTGCATCTGTGTATTAATAATATCAAATAAAGATATTTAATAAAAATGCTTGGAATACCTTAGTGGTTGCAAGTAACTGAAAACAAGGGGCACTGTGGTTTATTTTACTGTGAAACTTAATGATTGTTCATGAACCCTTATAAAACAAATGTGATCTGATCCTTATTATGACCATGCTGCAACTTCAAAATGAATTTAATGAAATGCCATAAATGAAGGAATTATTTATGGATTTTGAAGTTTTTTAATTTTTTTATTTTATTTTAATGCCTGTAAATAAAATTGGAACTTCTGAAAATAAAATGCAGCAAAAAGAAAAATAAAATGCAAAAGAAAAGAAATTTAAAATTGCATTCAGTTTGATGCTATCCCGTCCTGGAAAAACCGAAGACAATGAGGTTTCCATGCATGCAACCTAACCTATGGGACCTGCAATCACTCATAATCCTGATAAGTTAAGTGCTGATTCCTAGGGTTTGAAATAAAAATTCAGATTTCAAATATTCGCCTAATGCAACCCATAAAAGTGGCATTTAACATTATCTATAAATCTAAAATCTGAAAACAAAAGAATAAACATTAAATCCATTAGCATGCACAGAAGATCTCCTTCTTTCTTGCCAACAAGATGCAAATTTTTGAACACTCTGCATTAAAATAAATCATGTTACAATAGCAGACTTTCTGGTTTTCTCAAAACCAACAAAAGGAAGGAAAACAGCCTTAAAGCAAGCCCAGAATGACCCTCTGGCCTCTAGCATTGCAACTCTGCCCCAGCGGTTTCTGACCCTGTATCTGTCCTATGCCTCTGCTTTTAAAGCTTGGCAATGCTTTCTATTTCGGCCTGTGATGCTTCGCTTCATCTTCTAGATCGATTCGCTTCATCTTTCTTTTACTGCGTGTGTTTTGGCTTTATGCCCGATATTGAGACGTTTGATCTTCCCTGTAACGCTTCTGCAGCATGTACGCCACGTGTTCTACACTTTTTGCATCTTTTGTAATGGCTCCCTATAAATCGTGACCAAAAATAGCATGCATCTTTGTCCATATTCCTAGCCGTGAAAACGTGACATGTCACAAAATTGCGACGTTTTCTTGTCAGTAGCCTTTCTACCATCACGCCCAGCGAAAACACGACATGTCACGAAATCGCGACATGTCATGAAATCATGACATTTTTCTCGTTTGTACCATTTTCCCGCAACCTGTCGTGAAATCGTGACATTTTTCCACTTCGGGCACCTTCGCTGCAACCTATTGCGAAATCACGATGCCTTTTCACTTCGGGCACCTTTGCTGCATGCTGTCGCGATTTCGCGACATTTTCTCGCTTCGTGCTCTTTCACTGCTTTCTGTCGTGATTTCACGACCATTTTTGTTTCGTACTGCTTTGCTCGTTTTCTATCATGAAATCGTGACAATTTTCACTTTCGGACTGCCTTGCTACAATCTGTCACGATTTTGTGATGCTTCTCCATTCTATGCTCTTGCGCTCATTTCTGTCGTGATTTTGTGACGCTTTTGCACTTCATGCACCTTTGCTGATTTTTGTCGCGATATCGCTACGCCTTTCTGCTTCGTCTTTCTCTCTCCTCTCTGGGCCGTGAAAATCAAACACGTCACGATTTCACGACGATTCCGCCCACCTGCTATCGTTGACTGCGTTGACCGTGATTTTGTGACACGTCATGATTTCGCTATGCTTTCTGCTTCCTGCCCTGTTTGACCAGTTTGACCATGATTTTGCGACATGTCACGATTTCACTACGCTTTCTCGTTTTCGCCTGTGATTTTGTGACATGTCACGATTTCGTGACACTTCATTTTCTAGCAGCGATGGAGCAACTTGTCGCGATTTCACGACACTTTTTCATTTCAGATTTCTCTCTCCTCTTTCGATCGCGACGGAGCAACATGTCACGATTTCGTGACACTTTTCTATTGTTTGGCAGCGATGGCGCGACAGGTCGTGATTTCGCGACACTTTCTATACTTGTGCATTTTTGCCCCTTTTTCTTAAATTTTAGCATCTGGGTCACTGAGATTTTCTATGAAAGCATGCAAAAAGGGTGGGTCCCCAATTTTGGGGTGTGTTGTGGATCAGCCACAACAAATGGCGACTCTGCTGTCAAATGCTCTTGAGCATTTTAGTGAGAACCCAACCTGGAAACATATATAAACTCGAAAAACATGCGTTAGCACATAAGCAATATAAAAAAATGCCCAAAGATCAGAAGTACATGAATCATCAGAATCATCAAGTATTAGCTCAGTGTGTGCAATGAATTTCATTCCCTATTGTTTGAAATTGATCAACATTCCATTGTCAGTTTTATATGAATGCATATGTGAGACTGTGAATGATTTGTGTAACCTAATAAATATGCTAAGAGATTTTGTTTTTATAAAAGGCATAGTCTTTCTTCTAGTATCATACACAAACATTCAAGATTAGCAAACCCTCTTAGGATCAACTATATGAATTGTTTTATTATATCCCAAAGTTGGTTATGAGTCCCTACTATCTTGAACCCATGTGCAAGTGAATGTGAAAATAGAACTTTGGGGAATCAAACTCCCAACATAACCGAGATGGCAGGTTAATCCTATCCTTACTATTCTGATTTAGAATTCATTACCTCACTTTGAGCAAAATAATTTAACCAATTATGGAAGAAATGGTCATGCTAGTCTAACCCTTTGGACAAACAGTGGTCTTGTTTTTTAGACAAGACATGTTGCCTTGCATGGGCACACTTAACCCCATAATCCAAGACTTAGCTTCATTTCTTTGGACCTTGGGGATGACTACCCATCCTTTGCAGAGGACAAGTAGTACGATCCTTCCAATCCAATATAAAGATGATATGGGAAAATTTTATTTTTTACCTCTTGGACCTCCTTACTAGGGACATGTAGTACGATCCTTCCAATCCAAACTTTAGATGTAAATGGAAAATATTAATTTTATTGCTTAGACCTTGGGGATGACTACCCATCCTTTGTAGAGGACAAATAGTACGATCCTTCCAATCCAAGATTTATCATGAAATGAGACATAAGAGCTTTGGGGAATCAGATTCTCAACCTAAGCGAGATGAGAATTTATGCCCTATCCTTACTACTCCATGTAGGTCAAATCAAAGCTTTGGGGAGTTGGATCCTCAACCTAAGTTCGATGAGGATTTAGCCCTATCCTTACTACTCTGATTTTAGGCTTTAAGCTTTATGGAAGTGGTCAAAACCACTGTTTTAAGGATCATGTTGCATAAATAGGATAGACATGAAATACTTTTTTTGCCCAACCTTTTCTTCCAAGTTAGGTTTTGATCATTTTTCTCAAGATCCTTTTTAATGTATAAGACGTGCTTGGTTCTAGATATCTCAAGACTCAGTTTCCAACCTTAGGATTCTCTTCTTATTTATGTGATAGCATAACCTTAAGAGGATTTGACACACTTTAATTATTTGCATTTGAAATGCACTTGCAACTATGATGGCATGTATGTGCAAAGTGAGATGTAATATGAATGCATTGTCTTTTGAATTGCAGATGAAATATTGCTATATAAAACTGACTACTTCATGCATCACAAGTTTCAAACAATATTATTAAATTGTTTGTGTTACTTGTGGAGCTTTTACAAGACAATTCCAATGTTTCATATTCTCCCGATCTAGAACATAAGTTAGCATCTAAAGGCAAATTTTTCATCATTTTTTTTTTTATATATATAAACAAACAAAAATTTCAAATAAACACACAACTTTAAATTAAAACTTATTCAATCCAAAACCAAACTGCAATCCCAAAAATGAAAATTTGAAAACACAAACCAAAAACCAAAAACCAAAATTTATATACAAATGTACACTATAATACAAGATGATGCAAAGCTTAGCTTATCACTTTCCTGGATCCCACACATGGTTAGAACATTTCAACAAAAATATAACATGATATGCATACCAAATGTTGTGGGAATCCAACACAAACAAGACTAAGCCAAACAATGCAACAAATTTCCACTTGCCATGCTCACCATACCAATTTGATTTAGTTCCAATAATACTCCCATAGGTGAGCATCAAATTACTAAAATGATTAGACAATAAATGATTTTCAATTTTATCATGTCTATTCTTTAAAATGTGAATTTCATAATTCCCTCCTTGATTTAGAATTAGGCTATTCTTTTCAAATATGCAATTTTGTAAGTAGTAGCCTATTTCTACAAATTTCAAAGCCAAATCATTTTCCAAATTTGTAGGCCAATCAAATTTCTGTAACAATTTACAAGCATCTAGGATATTTACTAAATTAGGATCATTAAAAGTTTTTATCCTAGATTCAATTAATAATTGTTGATGAATTTTGTTTAACAATTCAATTGCATCAACCTCTTTTCCATTCATTGAAACAATGTTATTAAAGGTGTGATTAAAAATTATACCTCGTTTTTCATTTACCTTTAATGACATTTCACCATAAACTTTATTTAAATTTAAAATATGGTCATCCTTTTCAATCCTCAAACATTCTTGGTCAAAGTGTATATCAAGTAATCTGTTTTGATAATCACTTATTTGAGTTGCTTCCAATTGATCCCTCTCTTTGTCATTTGGTTCTAATTCTTTGTTCACTATCCATGGTATCTCTTCATTTGAATCCTCCAAATCATCATGCAAACTTGTATCCGCACCTTCAATGAATTTATATCCAACATGATCAAATTTTGTCACCCTTTCAAATCCCGTGAATATGAGATCTTCATATGATGTAGAAGGTTCAACATCCTGCATATCAAGTGAAATATGAGTTTCATCTATAGGAATGTGATAAAATAATGCATCATCATATCTCCCCCAACCATTGTAAAAATCGTCATCCAAATCCATAGAATGAAAATCCATGATGTTTGTGACATGATCTCTTGGTTCATTCATAAATTCTTTTTCTTCTTTGTCCTTGGCAATAAGATGATTATAATCTTCCAAATTTTGATGAGATTTGAAACCCTCTTCCAAAACATACTCAAGTTGTACAGGAGTTGTAATATCTTCCTTTGAGTAGGCAATTATGTTGTCCTGTATATCAATTGGCACAAAAGTTTCATTAGTAGTTTTGGAATGAGTGAAGTCTTCCCACTTCTTCCAAGCATCATAATAATCATCTTTCAAAATCAAGTGGTGACGTTCAACTATTTCTTCAACATCTTTCAATTCATCAATGTGCTTCTCATCAAATTCCTCTTCACCTTCCTTAGATGGTTCAATTATTTTCAAAAGTGGTTTATTTCTTGAATTCAAATTTATAAGGCTATCATTGTCCAAATTAGTAACCCATGATTCATTATCATAATTTGGAGGGTGAAGAATTTCTTGATCTTTAATTTTACACATTTCATCAATAGTATCTTCCAAGAACAAGTGGTGAAATTCTATCATATCTTCAAATTTATTTATTGATTTTCTTTCCATTTCACTTTCAACCACTTCATTCAATTCTATGGTGGGTTCCATCAATTCACATATATCAAACATTGTTGAATTTAGAACCCTTTCATCCGGATAATCATGTATCTCTACATGATCCTCACTAGTGGATGTTGGTTTAGCACTTTGCACCTCCCCTTGGACTACATCTAAGGTGGTTGTAAGACTTGGATATTCAGATTCATCCCCTTGATCATTTACCTTAGATATCATTAGAGTGGAGGGTGCTATGTTTGATGATTGGTGTAGATTGGCATCAAAAGAACAATCTCTCATGTGAACATGTTGTGCCTTTTCTTCTTCAAGACCTTGTCATTCTATCTCTTCTAAGATCTCATGGATTCTCTCTAGGGACAAACCACTCAGTTTTTCCTCAATAAATAAAGCAAGCGTGGGGTGTATGGCTCCTAGGTATACTTCCATGGCTTCTTCTTCCAATGTGTTAAAATTTTCCCACATTTGGGAGTGCAATTCACGAAATCTTCCATTAAACTGACTCAAGGATTCATTAGGCTCTTTACATATGGAGGTAAACTGATTTTTCAATATTTCTAAGTCAGCCTGATTACCAAAATGATAAAGATAGGCTGCTTCTAGTTGTATCCAAGAAGTCCTAACCTCCATGGGTAGTTGGTTGTACCAAAATAATGGTTTATCTTCCAAAATGTATGCAAATAACTTACAAGCCACCTCCTCATAGAAAATCTAGAATTGACACAATGTATTCTTGTGGACATGCAATTTTTGCAAGTATCCTAGTGGCACCTCTTGATTAAAACACCGTAAAAAATCCAATAACATTGTAGGAATATGATAGGGTATCACATGTAGACCCTCATAATAATCCTCTATCAGTGATACCATTCCCTCTCTTAGAGACATTATTTCAGCTCTCAGGGATACCATTTGTTCCTCAAGTGTTGCCATTAGTGAAACTGTAAAATGTAATTTCAGAACTAAATCTGTTGAATATTCAACCTGCAATTTATAAAAAAAATCAAATTAGCATTAACTAAGAGATGTATTTATTAAAATCAAATGTCAAGTAATTGCATGAGACCAAAATTTTCAAAATTAAATCAAATCACATATTTCTGTATGAACAATCAGAAAAATATTACAGCATACCTGAATTAAAATAGAACAAGTAAATAAATTCAGGCCGTCCTTTTTACAGTTTGTTGAGTGTTAGAGAATTAAAGCATAAAAATTTAAATTTAAATAACACTAAAAAAAACCTGTTCGGCCCTCCAGAACCAATCTGTTGCGTGGTGTTAGAGGCCGTATATGCTAATAAAATGGACTTGAAATATTTAGCAATGTAAAGCTCTTAAACAATTAAAAACCCGTAGCATCTAAAATCATGATAAAATAAACCCTTTTTAGGCCCTCCTTCTAGCGCCAATCATGTTGAGTAGTATTTTCACCCGATTGTGAAAACACACTCTCCGATAGGATTTGGGTTCTAAATCCTCTACTTGCAAAGAAACAATTTCTCCAAGGTTCTTGTTATGTTAGCATTCTACATCTGTGTATTAATAATATCAAATAAAGATATTTAATAAAAATGCTTGGAATACCTTAGTGGTTGCAAGTAACTGAAAACAAGGGGCACTGTGGTTTATTTTACTGTGAAACTTAATGATTGTTCATGAACCCTTATAAAACAAATGTGATCTGATCCTTATTATGACCATGCTGCAACTTCAAAATGAATTTAATGAAATGCCATAAATGAAGGAATTATTTATGGATTTTGAACTTTTTAATTTTTTTATTTTATTTTAATGCTTGTAAATAAAATTGGAACTTCTAAAAATAAAATGCAGCAAAAAGAAAAATAAAATGCAAAAGAAAAGAAATTTAAAATTGCATTCAGTTTGATGCTATCCCGTCCTGGAAAAACCGAAGACAATGAGGTTTCCATGCATGCAACCTAACCTATGGGACCTGCAAACATGCACAATCCTGATAAGTTAAGTGCTGATTCCTAGGGTTTGAAATAAAAATTCAGATTTCAAATATTCGCCTAATGCAACCCACAAAAGTGGCATTTAACATTATCTATAAATCTGAAATCTGAAAACAAAAGAATAAACATTAAATCCATTAGCATGCACAGAAGATCTCCTTCTTTCTTGCCAACAAGATGTAAATTTCCAAACACTCTACATTAAAATAAATCATGTTACAATAGCAGAATTTCTGGTTTTCTCAAAACCAGCAAAAGGAAGGAAAACAGCCTCAAAGTAGGCCCAGAATGACCCTCTGGCCTCTAGCACTGCAACTCTACCCCAGCGGTTTTCAACCTTGTATCTGTCATGTGCCTCTGCTTTTAAAGCTTGGCAATGCTTTTTTTTTCGGCCTGTGACGCTTCGCTTCATCTTCCAGATCGATTTGCTTCATTTTTCTTTTACTGCGTGTGTTTTGGCTTTATGCCCAACATTGAGACGTTTGATCTTCCCTGTAACGCTTCTGCAGCATGTACGCCATGTGTTCTGCACTTTTTGCATCTTTCGTAATGGCTCCCTGTAAATCATGACCAAAAATAGCATGCAGCTTTGTCCGTCTTCCTAGCCGCGAAAACGTGACATGTCGTGAAATCGTGACATTTTCTTGTCAGTAGCCTTTCTGCCATCATGCCCAGTGAAAATGTGACATGTCACGAAATCATGACGCTTTTCTTGTATGTACCATTTGCCCGCAACCTATCGTGAAATCGTGATGTTTTTCCACTTCGGGCACCTTCACTGCAACCTGTCACGAAATCGCGATGCCTTTTCACTTCGGGCACCTTTGCTGCATGCTGTCGCGATTTCGTGACATTTTCTCACTTTGTGCTCTTTCATTGCTTTCTGTCATGATTTCGTGACCATTTTTGTTTCGTACTGCTTTGCTCATTTTATGTCGTAAAATCATGACAATTTTCACTTTCGGACTGCCTTGCTGCAATCTGTCGCGATTTCGCGATGCTTCTCCATTCTATGCTCTTGCGCTCGTTTCTGTCACGATTTCGTGACACTTTTGCACTTCATGCACCTTTGTTGATTTTTGTCGCGATATCATTATGCATTTCTGCTTTGTCTTTCTCTCTCCTCTTTGGGTCACGAAAATCAAACACGTCACGATTTCACGACGGTTCCGCCCACCTGTTGCCATTGACTGCGTTGACCACGATTTTGTGACACGTCGCAATTTTGCTACGCTTTCTGCTTCCTGCCCCGTTTGACCGGTTTGAACATGATTTTGTGACATGTCACGATTTCACTACACTTTTTCGTTTTCGCCTGCGATTTTACATGTCGTGATTTCACGACACTTTTCATTTTCTGGCAGCGACGGAGCAACTTGTCGCGATTTCATGACACTTTTTCATTTCACCTTTCTCTCTCCTCTTTCGATCGTGACGGAGCAACATGTCGCGATTTCGTGACACTTTTCTATTTTTTGACAACGATGGCACGACAGGTCGCTATTTCGTGACATGTCACAATTTCGCGACATGTCGCGATTTCACGACACTTTCTATACTTGTGCATTTTTGCCCTTTTTTCTTGAATTTTAGCATTTGGGTCATTGATATTTTCTGTGAAAGCATGCAAAAAAGGTGGATCCCCAATTTTGGGGTGTGTTGTGGATCAGCCACAATAGGTCCCATAGGACCCACACCATGGGGGTAGTTCTCGTTGCACCGATCCTGCATGATCATGGTGGACGATGGCTTAGGCTGGGGGTTTTTGAGTATGATTGCAAGGTCAGAGGACCAATTTTGTAGCCTGTGGGCATTTTTTTGATGATATATATATATATATATATATATATATATATATATATATATCGACTTTATTTTATTTATGCACATGTGATGATTTGATCTTATGCATGATGGTTGATGAATGTGGATGTATGCATGTTAATTTATTTTTATGGATGCATATGTTATGATGAATGCAAATGTTTTTGTTGTATATGTGATATGCAAAATGTAATGGATGAAATGAATTTGTGTTGGTTGGTTAGGGCACCATAGACTGTTTAGGACTTTGTTATTTTGTTTTTATGTGATTGTTGTGGTAACTGACTTTGTATGTATACATGTGGTTTTTGATGGTATTGTAAGGATGAAAAGTAGCACAGTTGGTTTAGAAATGTAGCTAAGGTTTTCTAAGACTCAGACAGTTTTACCTCACTAGCCATGATGGTACTTTATCTTACAAGACTTTTGAACAAGGTATGAATTAGACTTGTCTTTGACCAAGCTATTTCACATCCCTGTGTGTGCAATTGAGTTCATTTGTGTGGTATTTGTCAGGATACCGCTAGTGCCAGATAGGCTGTCAACCAAACCTGTACTAAGGATCACCTAATTAGCTCTACTAACTCCTTTATTGTATTTAGTCAGATTAATCTGTGGTGCTATCTAGGATACCATAAGCTAGCTCATCCACATGTAAACATTTATCTGCACACAAGTTAATGTGACAAATGCATCGTCATGTGGGAGGTTTACCACTAGTTACCGATAGGCTATCAACCAAACCGGTACTGAGGCTTGCCTCATGACCTATCAAAATGTTGAGAGTTCCAAGGATTCAAGTTCGACTCCCTTCTTTTCTTCAATTGTATTGGGATACTTGCTCCTTTGTAGTGATAAAATCACTATTTATTTTTGTTTTATTTGTTTTTATTTTGAGCAAGGGATTTGGATATGGAGTGACGAGAATCACTATTGTTTGTGCCTGTTGATGTATGCACTCTGGGGATGATGTCAAATTTTTTGGAGTTTTGACGTTTTGCAAAATTTTGATGTTTTGCAACTATTGAGAACTTTGGGATTCTTGGGGAATTGGGTAGGGAGGATGCTTGTCCTTTTGCCAACTCTCAGCATTCTTTGGGTCATTCGCATAGGGGGATGAGCAAGATAGTCGTTTCACTTATGGTGACCTGGATTGCTTTCCAGGTGTCATCTTTTGTTCACACAACTTGGGAATTTTTATGTGTTTTAATTTGTGTTGGGATGCTACGTAACAAGGTGTGATCCAAGTAGAACTCTACCTTCGTAAAATCTGCCTAACTTGGTACAGTACATGGCTAGAAAGAAAAATTATGACTGAAATACGAAAACTCTTGATACATTATAAGACCACTGACTCTAGTGTGGTAAAAAGCAATAAATGGTGTATTTTTGTTGTTTTTTGGACTGCTTATAAATTGGGAAAATGTGGAACAATATGGACTAGCAGAGCAATTACAGCCTATGGTGCCTTTGACCTGTACGACCACAAATATGTAATGCATGGATGCGATGCTGAGTGCAGCTATATATTTTTGTATTTTTGATGGGTTGATTTTTGTGAATATGAAGATGATATGTGAGAAGAGCTTTTTATTGATGAATTTGAGCATTCCTGGAAATGAGATGCAAATTTTTGTTGTTTTTGATGATTTTTGGATTTTGAATTTCTTTATTTTTGACCAAGTGATTGTGGGAATTGTAGCACCCTAAAATTGGCGCAGTAAAACCTTAATAATTACAATTACTCTAGTAAATAATTCAAATTCAAATTTTAACCTCCCAAACCGCTCCCAAACCGTCGCTTAATCCGTTTCCTCCTTTCCCATGCCATTTTTAGAGTTTGTTTTGACCGTTTGACGATATCGTCGCCGATCAGACGATATCGCCTCAGATCGGACGATTTCGTCTGGGCTAGGACGTCCAGACGATCTTGTCCCAAAACTAATTTTTCATAATTAGCCTCTGTTCCAACGACGTCTCTAATCCGGGCAGAAGCGTGTCTACGCCGTTAGAGACCCTCCCCCATTGGAGATCTCCCAAATAGGGATGATCTCCAACCTCCTAACCTCCCTCCTAAGCCTATTTAATCCTAAGCCCTCCCCTTAGCATCCCCCTGGCTGATATTTCCTGTAAATTGACTTCACACGCATTAAGACATCCTAAATTGCTATTTGCATTAGTTCTATCCAAATTTTGTTGCAGGTACCTTAGTATTTTTTAGCCGAAGCAAGCTTACATCGTCGCAGACGATCCTGTTCAGATCGGAGGCGATCCTGTCGAATCCGAGACGATTTCGTACCAATGCGAGACGATTTCGACTGCAATCATCATTGGGGGCAATCAGTGCCCAGAGTTTGCATTTTCCTCTTTTCAATCTGTTGTTTTATTCTGCAATTAGCTAGTTTATTTATTATTTTATGCTATCTTGCATCTTGGAGTTCACCCATCTAGATCAAATGCATAATTAAGTTATAATTGTCATTAAATCAGTATAATGCATTCATGTTTCTATTTATAATTTTTAGTTTGATATTGTTATTGTCATTTTACATTGTTTCCCTATGTTAGCATTGTTGTATTTTCTATGTTTTGCACCTATTTCTCTATTTGCAGGTCTCTGACGAATTCGTCTAACGAATTCGTCAGATCTCAGACGATCTTGTCTGATAGCAGACGATCCTGTCAAATCAGAGGCGATCCTGACTGCTTCAAGAATCAGAATCTTCATCAGACATCCGGATCAGGTATGACTTTTTAATCTTGCTTAATTTCTCTATTTTCTGTCCTAATTTTGTTCTCTGTATTCATTTAAATCTGCATTTCATATAGAATAGCTTAGATGCATTTTGGCCAAACCTAGGACTTGGATGTTTAAGGATAAAACTGAACACATAAAACACATTCCCAACCTAGGCGTGGAAACTGCCATTAAATGTTTCCTGGTGAACCCACCATCCATCGAAAAATCACCATAATACACCTCCCTCGAGAGGCGGGACCTTCGCAAGGCCTCTCAGTCCGAGGTACCATGCCATCCTTTTCACATCCCCCTTCCAGGCATGGATCCTATAGCTTGAAGGTAAGGGTGTGAAAAATTTGGAGCGATACATTTTGGTGAACCCGACGTGAATGCATTTTAAACCTTTTGAAAACAAAACAAAAAATAAAACAACCAAAACATAGATGCATTTCAAATCATTTAAAATTAATAAGTTGCATATCATGTTTAGATGGTAGCTCCTAAGAAAATATTAGCGAGTTACTATAAATGTTGAAAACCAATTGGCAGCCATAGAAATCAATTATGTGCTTAGTGTGCCTGAAACAGATAGAAATCAACTTTTGTGGGACGAACTTGATAGAAGACTTAGTGTCATTTCATCTAGGTCAACAAAACTTAAACAAATCAAGAGGCTTGTCCTAGATAGAATCCTGGATCCTCATCAACTCATCTTTTATCATGAACTTCAGAGAGCCTGCCATAGATGGTTAGCTTATAGGAGAGCTCTTGTGTCTTCAGAATTGTTCACCTTCGAGGAATACCTCGAGAACGCAGCCATTATACACCAGTTCCTAGGTCATGTAGAAGACCAAGAGGTTGTTCTTACGGATAGGGAAATATGGAATAGAGTTCCTCGAGCTATGTTATATCGAGAGTATTGCCACGAGCTTTACTTCTATCAACCAACATCTGAGACAGATAATATCACTATAGCTCTTTTCATTAAATTTTTGAAAGAAAATTTTCAATTTGAAGAAGAACACTTCATGACTCCTGAAGAACTCGAGCCCATTAATGATATTTATAAATTGTTTATAGAAAACTAGATCATTACTTTCAGTATTATTTCTTGCATTTATTGTGTTGTTTGTTATCTTTACAATATTATTACAAAAACAAAGAAAAACTAAAAAAAAACATAACAAAAACCAAAACATTTCATTTTAAATATTGTAGTAGGTATATAATTAATATATACCTCTTAAGCTTGTTGCATATATATATATATATATATATATATATATATATATATATATATATATATGCTGAAATCTAAATTAAGCACAATGCCTAAACTTAGGAATGGTAAACAAACTGAAGGAGAAGAAGAAGATTGGTTAGAAGATAAAACTAGAGACCCAAATGTCCTTCCTGAAGATCCAATTCCGGAAGGAGAAACTCTAGATCAACCAGAAGATGACCTAGGTGAAGACAATGAACAAGAAGAAAATGTTAAAGAGGATGGATCCTCATCCCCTAGAGTAGCTCCAGATGGAACTATTGCTTTTGACAACGTAGATCATTTCTGGAAATTTTTCCATAATAACATTGGTGTTCTTAATATGGCAGTTCGTATTGATAAAGGGCAAATTAGTGACACTCAAGCAGCCATGGAACATATGTTTGATGTGCGCACTAATCCCTTGTCTTTCATTGATCAAGAAAGTGATAAGGCTGGACCATCCAATAGAGATATGGTCACTATGATTCAAAACATGCCAAAACAACAGGTTACCCAACCTCCTAAGGAACCTGTTATTGAGCCTAAAATCATTCCCACACAAAATAAAACTTCCTTCACTGCTTTACTTCGCCAAACTATTGATCAATATGCTTCAAGTAAACAAAAACCTAAAATGAAGTCAAACACCAATTTTCAACAATCTGGAATACAACATAATACAACTTCAAAATTCCTTCATAACACCTTTCCTACCAACAATTTACACAATAGCAACATAGCATCTAATCTTCATGTCCCTCCATCATATGCTCACAAATCCCATATCAATGCCCTACCGAACCAATATGGTGGGCAAACTAGTAATCTGGAAGCCATGGTGAAACAGTTAGCTTCGCGTATGGACCAGATAGATCCTTACCGTCCCTCGTACAATTATCGAGAGATATGTAGTCAACCTTTGGATCCCATAGTTGTAGCACAACCTTACCCTAAGCATTTTCCCATGCCCATCCTGCCTATATATAAAGGAACCGAAGATCCCATAGAGCATCTTCGCATGTTTAGGATAGCATGTCATGATATATCACATGATGACTTGCTATTACTAAAAATGTTCCCAAAAAGTTTAGGTGGAATGGCATTAGAGTGGTACTATCAATTGCCCACTCATTCTTTGAGAAACTTTGAAGAAAGCAACTGAATCTTTTGTCCATCAATTTAGTGCCTACATCGAGAGGCATGTAACCATTAAAGATTTATACAACTTAAAACAAGACAAGGATGAATGTTTTGCCGATTTCTTAGCTAGATGGAGGCAGTTGATAGGAAAACTGCACTTTGTGCTACCTTATAGGGAAATGTTGGACATTTTTATTAATAATTTACAAGAACAAATATCTTATGAGCTATCAACTGCTACTTTAACTACCTTCGATCAGGCTATAGATTTAGCTCGAAGAGTAGAAGATGCCCTCATTAGGAGAGGCCAACTTAGGAAGAAGGATGATGAGAAAACATCTAGAAATCAATATAAAAACAAACAAGTTGTTGGTGACGGAGTCACTAATAGAAAATGTTGCTAATATCAATGCAACGAAAACAACAAAAAAATTTATATTGAAACCGCCTGATAAGCCTCCTCGAGAATTTACTAGATTGAATCAACCATTATCAACTATTTTACCTCAATTACTCGAAAGAGGTTTGATCCAATTACCAGCTATCCGGGAACCTGATCCAACTATACCCGGATACAGAGCTGACTTACACTGTGATTTCCATAGAGGACCTGGACACTCTACCAACGCTTGTAAAAGGTTGAAACATAAAATACAGGATCTGATTGATAATAATGAAATGGAGGTGCAAGCCTTCCAACCTAAACAAAATGCTCCTAATAACGCTCAAAAGACCATTCCCCAAAATCAAAATCAAAATGCTAATCAATCATTAGACATATTTCAACACCCTTTACCAAGACATGGTAAAGAGGTGGCCAATCAAATCGAACATCATAATGTTCCTCCTCCTACCCGATATGTAGGAACTATTAGCGGACATTTACTTAATCATGATCCTCAAATATTTGACACAACCTTATCCCTGGTTACGACCAGGCCCCTACATAATATTCAAACTCCAGATTCTAGTGATGTAGAATCAGATACTGAAAGTGAAATAGACATCACTTCAAACCAATCGAATAGTTCTAAAAATGAATCAGATCCTATTCAACCCATCACAGATGCTATGGTTCCAGAAGAACCATTTCCTAGAAGAGTTACTACTCGACCTTCTTCTAATCAATTCCTCCCTAATGAACAAGCCATAAACGCTCGACCGAGACCAGTTCAGCGTCTTCAATATAACATTGTAGGTACCATTGGAGTCGTTACCCGACAACAGGCTCAAAATTCTCAACAAGAACCAAACCAGAATGATGGATCAGCTCCATTCGTTTTGAAAAATCCCAATAAAGGGAATCATGCTTCCAATGTTCAACCTAAACCCCCTTACAATATTAATGAGCAATTATCCAATACTACAGCCAGAATTTCCCTTTTGGATTTATTAAGATCTTCTCCTACCCATAGGGATGAGTTGATGCTTACATTAAGCCAAATGATGGTACCTCAAAACATTCAACCTGAAGCCATGGCCAATACTATCATCACTCGAGAGGTTGATTGTATTGACTTTCGGGATAAAGATATCCCACAACACAGTTTACATAAGGATAATCCCTTATATATTCTTGCTCTAATTGGAGATGTAGTCTATTAAACGAGTCTCGATTGATAATGGTTCATCTCTAAACATTTGCACTTTTGACTTCTACCAACGATTTGGCTTTAGAAGTGATGAAATGAAGAAAACTGACATGATTATCAAAGCTTTCAATGACGAAACACAAGAAACGTGTGGAGTTATTACCATCCCATTGCAAGTTGGTCCTAGAACTCTAGATACAACCGTGTTTATTGTACATTGCCCCGCATCGTACAATATACTCTTGGGTCATCCTTGGATCAATGCAATGCGGGCTGTCCCATCAACTTTACACCAATGTGTTAAATTCGAATTTAAAAATCAGTTGGTCACTATCCATGGTGACCCTAGACCCTTTGATATGTGTGCTTTGGCAGAACCTGTTGGAGTGCAATTTTGCCCCGCTCTGTCATCCACACATCCTAATTCTTATTTTTCATCTAAAACTATGAAACACACACCCATAGCTTCACCTATTTCCCCTCCATTAATTTCATCCTCATATATAGATCAACAATCTTCTAAACAAACCACTCTAGAACCTCAAAAAGATCTTCAATCTACAACCAATCCTTCATGTTCTATCCCTATAATTTCAAAACCTATAGACCCATCTATTAACACTTCCACATTATCAACATCTATCATACCTTCCACATCTAAAGATATAGGGAATGATCCTTCTACATCTTATGCTCTTTTTGATGAACTTTTACCAGATTTATCCACAATCTTAATATCAAAAAAAACAAATGCTTTCATGCAAGATTCAATTCTTTTAAATAACTTGCCGCCATCTCCTCGTACTTTGGGCCTCCCACAACCTATGGGAAGTACTTACCAAGTCGGGAGTTGTGCCTTCATTTATAAAGGATATGACTAGGGAAGAATCCCTCGAAATATCAAAACTCATCATGAGGGATATGCTCGATGTTATTTTACCAATGAATATATTAAAGCTAAACCCATAATGCTTAAAATGGGATATAAAGGGAAAGGCTTGGGACCTTTCCAAAATGGCATGAAAGAACCTTTCGAGGTAGAACCGTGGCCTGCCCGCTGTGGTGTGGGCCTATTTCCTAGTAAGGGTCAACCCTTTCCTTTTGAAGATGATGATCAACTCATATGTTATCAAGATTATTTGGATAGGCATGATGATTTGCCTCTAAAAAATCAGCCATTTACATGTAACATGCTATCCATAGCTTACCCTGAAATGATTGCTGACTCCGATGAGGAGTTGGAAGGAGATATCTTCCACGATGTCTCCGTTGAAGAGATGTTACACAATGGATTTTATTTTGATGGTTCTATACCAACTATAGCCCAACTTGAGACCACTAATCCTCAAGATGAATTATCCAAATTAACCTTACAAGAATTACAAGAATTGGGCGTTTCACCCGCCCCACCTAATTTTGAAAGAGATCTACACATGGAGGTAGAAAACGTCATTAAAATTAATATTGGAACTGAGGATAATCCTCACATAATCAATATTGGATCAGAATTAAGTCAAGAAAAACAAGAGCAATACATTGCATTCCTTAAAGAATATGAAGATGTCTTCGCTTGGACATATGAAGATATGCCAGGTCTAGACCCTTCTGTAGTCATGCATCATCTAGTGGTCCATCCGGATGCTAAACCTGTTAAACAAAAACTTAGAAAAATGCATCCCAAAGTGGCTCTGCTAGTCAAAGGGGAGTTAGAAAAACTCTTGAATGTTGTTTTTATACAAGCTATTGATTATGCTGAATGGATCTCAAATGTAGTTCCAGTTACCAAGAAAGAAGCCACCAAAGTTAGGGTTTGCACAGATTTTAGAGATATTAACGCTGCATGCCCTAAAGATGATTTTCCTCTTCCAAACATGGATCAAATCATTGACTTTACTATCGGGAGTGGGATGATGTCCTTAATGGATGGATTCTCCGGTTATAATCAGATCAGGATAGCTCCTGAAGATCAGGCTAAAACAACCTTTATTACCCCCTGGGGTACCTTTTGTTGGAAAGTGATGCCATTTGGCTTAAAGAACGCAGGTGCAACCTATCAACGAGCTATGACTTATATTTTTCATGATATGATGCATGATATCCTACATGATTATGTAGATGATATTATAGCTCGCTCTATTAATGAAGATAATCATTTAGATGATTTGAGAAAAGTTTTTAATCGATTACGAGAATATCTTATTCGATTAAATCCAGCCAAATGCATATTCGGAGTTAAGTCCGATAAACTATTAGGGGTTTTAGTTTCTTTACGTGGTATCAAAATCGACCCTCTCAAGATTGCGGCTATCACTGATATGCCCGCACCTACTAATATATCCGAGTTACGAAGTTTACAAGGTAAGCTTCAAGCCATCCGTCGCTTCATCGATAAGTCGGCGGACAAAACCGGTCCCTTTCTTAAACTCCTTAAGAAGGATGTCCCTTTTAATTGGGATGACGAATGTAGAGAAGCTTTTGAACTTCTCAAACAATACCTCCTTAATCCACCTGTGCTTTCACCGCCTAGACCTGATCGCCCATTTCTCCTATATATTTCAGCTTCAGATTCTGCCTTAGGAGCTATGTTAGCTCAGCTTGATGATGCGAAGAGAGAACGTGCTAATTATTATATTAGCCGAACCTTCATCAATTATGAAACCCGCTACACAACATTAGAAAAACTATGTCTAGCAGTCATGTTTGCTATGCAAAAATTATGCCATTATATGCTTAGTCAAAAAACTTATGTCATTGCTAAATATGATCCCTTAAGGTATCTCATGAGTCGACCTTATTTATCGGGTCGCACAGCCAAGTGGGTTCTTGCTCTAAGCGAGTTTGATCTCACATTCATAGGACAGAAGTCTGTTAAGGGTCAAATCATAGCAGATCAATTAGTTGCTGCACCCTTAGAGTCTACCCATCCCCTCATCATTGAGTTTCCTGATGAATGCCTTCAATTAGAGGCAGACCATATTGAACAATGGTCCTTATACTTTGATGGAGCCCGATGCATGAGTGGGGTTGGTGCGGGTATTATTTTAATATCCCCGCAAAAACATCTTATTCCTCTGTCCTTCAAATTAACATTTGCTTGCACCAACAATACTGCTGAATATGAAGCTCTAATCCTTGGATTACGAGCTGCCTTGGCGCTAAAAATTAAACATCTATTAGTTTTTGGTGATTCTCAACTTGTTATAAACCAAATTAATGAAGTTTATCAGACCAGAGATGATAAACTATGCCCATATAAAGCCTATGTTTTACAATTAATGTCTCTATTTGATCAAGTTACCTTGGAAGCTATTCCTCGAACTTGCAACCGTGCAGCTGATGCTATGGCCGTAGCTGCATCTCTCCTGCCCTTGGAGTTAGATGACGAATATGCCACTATCATTATTCATCGACTCCAGGAACCCGCTTCAAATAAGTCATGCTTAGAACCTTTGGATGTGTTTCTAATCAATGAAACTACTCCTGAACCTTGGTATACGGATATATTTGATTTTCTCCAAAATGGGACTTTCCCTGCCAATTCTAATAGAAACCAGCATCGGTTATTACGTAGACGAGCAAGTCGATTTGTAATAATTGGCAATACTTTATATAGGAGATCTTTTGAAGGTATCCTATTAAGATGTTTGAATTTAGAAGAATCCAAATCAGCCTTGAGTGAAGCCCACGATGGATCTTGTGGAGGACACTTCAGTGGTAGTGTCATTGCTAAAAAGCTCCTTAGGATAGGATACTTTTGGCCTACCATGGAGAATGATGCACATGATTATGTGCGCCATTGCGACAAGTGCCAGAAACATGCTGACCTTGTCCATGCGCCTGCACAAGAACTACAGGCTATTTCATCTCCTTGGCCCTTTTCAAAATGGGGTTTAGATATTATTGGCAAAATCAATCCTGTGTCATCTGATGGACACAAATTCATCATAACCGCCATTGAGTATTTCACGAAGTGGGTTGAAGCTATGCCTTTAGCTTCCTGCACTGGCACACAAGTCTCTAAATTTATTTTTAATCAAATCATTTGTAGGTTCGAAATTCCTGCAAATCTCATCTCTGATAATGGAACTTGTTTCAAAAATAAAGATGTTAAAAAATTATGCCAAAAATATAAGATTCAACATCGCTGGTCCACTCCCTATTATCCTCAGGGTAATGGTCAAGCAGAAGCATCTAACAAAACCTTAATCAAAATTCTCAAAATATTGGTCAATAAAACTGGCCACGACTGGCACATTCAGTTATATCCAGCCTTGTGGGCCTATCGAACTAGTGTTCGAACCCCCACTGGAACTTCACCTTTTGTTTTGGTTTATGGTGCTGAAGCCGTTTTTCCCTTTGAATTAGAAGTTCCTTCTTTGGCTCTACTACTTCAAGATACCGAAGTAGGAGATGAATATCGAGTCTGGAGACTCAATCAGCTGGAACTCCTAGATGAAAAATGCATCAATGCTTTGGAGCATCTCCGTGCCTACCAAAACAAGCTTAAAAGATCATATGCTAAAAAAGTTCGTCATCGATCCTTTGAGATCGACGACCTTGTTTTAAAAGAAAATCAAAAAAATACTAATGCAACTAAGGACCTTAAAGGTAAATTTGAGCCCAACTGGCTTGGACCATACATTATCACTGCTAAATTTGAATCGGGAGCATACAAATTATCTACCTTAGATGGTAAAGAACTTAAAGAACCCATGAATATTTTGCATCTTAAACGTTACTATGTATAAATTTGGTCATTTCATCCTTGTATATATTTGTTTAAAATATTTCAAAATCACTATCTTGTATTTCTTTCAATTTATAAATTCAAAAACACCAAAAACATTCATAATCATCAAAATATTCAAAACTATTTGTTGTATTTATTTATGGCACTTGTTAATTCTTTCAAAAACAAAATAATAAAAATAAAAACAGCAATATTCTTGACTCTTTCGAAACCAAAACAATATAAAGAAGAAAGAGAGAGTCAACATTCTCAAAACTTCTCAAAAAGTATTTATATATATATCTTCTTACAAATATTGCAGTTATATGTTTCAAATTATTTTGGATAAATTAGCATTTATTTGGAATCCCTCACTTTCACACACACAAAAATAAATATCTTGATTTTATCTGGCATGATTACTAATCTCTCTTATATCAAAGTCCACAAAATTCAATTAAATAAAGTTTGAGCATAGAGAATTGATCTTGTTATTTACTTAAACCAAGCACATCTTTTCACAATAAAATGATTATATTTGTAATTTCCATGCTTTGCTACATAGTAGAAGTGGTTTCTTGAGCGAAAAGTTTCCCCTGCTATCCTATCATGCACATGGTCTAGAATCTTTGAGAATTGGCAAAAGGACAAGCTCACCCCTACCCAGAATAAAAATCCCTTGCTCTACAGCTAATCCGAGCAAGTATCCCTAGTATAGAACAAAAAGCAAAGTTCAAGAAAAAGAGAAAAAAAAAAATGTTATTTTATATCATTACAGCAATGTTTCAAGCATTATCTCAAAAATCAAGCAAAAATACAAAAGAAAGAAAAAAAGAAAGCAAAAGCAAAAGCAATAAAATCCCTTTCCCTACCCTTTGAAAAGAAAAGAAGGGTTGATGAGCTTGAATCCCTGGAATTCTCAATTATTCGAAAACTGTGAGGTAAGCCCCATAACAGGTGGTTTGTGCCCAACCTGCTTGGCCTTGGGTAACTCCTAGCATGGCGATATGTCCGTCACATTAGCGACCTTCTTTTGTACAGACCTATGTCTGCTTATGGATTAGCTAGCTCTTGATAATCCGACTTACATAGTAGTCTAGTATGGTTATATGCATCTACATCATGGTTAATGAACACTTATTTGGTTCATTCAAATCACTTGTATCATATTATCTTGCTCAAAACTGGTAAATGAACATAGCAATTGCACACACATTTGTATTTGAGAGATTTTGTGTATCATTATGATAAATCAAGATTGGAAATGAATTCACATATGCACATGGGATTCCTTATAAATCTAACTTTTGTCTTTAAGATACTTTGAAATATTTTTTGCAAATTGTTTGGAATAAATTCATTTTCTTCTTTAAAGTACAGTTGTTTAGTCATAAAGACAACTACATGCATAATAGAAAAATCAAAATTTCTTTCAAAACCATACAATCAAAACATACAAAAAAAAAAAAAAAAAAAAAATATATATATATTATCGACTTTCGCGACGATGGTATAGTTCCAAAACCAAAATTGGAATTTTATGCCTAGCGCAAGTCCTCATCTTCATATTTTCTGTTTATTAAAAATCAACCATGCAATAAAACTATCTCTTTTTGGATTTCGCGATGATGGTATAAGTCTATACCTACATATTCTATGCCTAGCGCAAACCATTGTAACAATTTTTATTCCCCATTTATTTAAAAATCATGAAAACCATATGACTTAAATCATTCTATTATACAATTATGTTTTTAAACAAAAAGCATGCACATTATCATTATTTCATGTCATTATGTCAACCTTCAATTTTGCAATGATGGTATAATTCCTAGGGAATTATCCAAAAAATTTATCACACTTAGGAATTTATGCCTAGCAAAAATCATTTTAACATTATTTCATGCATACTATTTTTATGAAAATCTGAAAACAAACCATCATCATCATCATTTGCACCATTGCACCAAAGTCTTAAGACAGTCTCTTAAGCACTCTTTTACTTTTAACAATATTTCTATATTGGGATTAGCTTGACGACCGAGTGAGCGGCGACTCCATGAAATGGTCTATAATAGCGACAATGTCCTTTGAAATTATTGTTAGAAGTCTCTTTTTATTTTTTATCACATCACATCACAAACAACCAATTTGTTACATCAGATTATTTCATTTAAAATCTTACAGCATGACATTCAAACCATAATATTTCCAACGACATAATTACATGAATCATCAAATCAAATCAATCAAACATAAAAGCATCATAAAAATACATAAGACACAAGTCATATGATCAAAAAATATCTCATCTCATATATATATCAACAATATATACATCATCTCAAAACTGGATTGGTATGCCACAATCTGTACCTCGGCATACTCAATCCTCTATCAAAAATAATAAAAACTATATATCAATCTGTATAGTGCAATCTATAGTAGCTAGCCTCGAGAACCCCTCGAGCTCTCAGCCTCATCTCCTCCCCCGCCCTGAGGTGGACGAGGTGGCCCCATCGTAGTATGTGTAGTACTACGAGTCCTAGTCATCGATCGGGATGAAGTCCTCGATGACCCAATCCTGATCGGATCTACGATGTTAGCCGGTAGTGGTAATCTCTCCTCCTCTGGCACCATCTGATAGTATAATGTCTGGTAGAAAGTGATTTGGGCAATAGCCCATGCTAGCTCCCGAGTGCTCGCCCCTCCGCCCCGTGCTCTGAGGCATGCAATCTCATCTCTGAGCTGTGTCACCTCAGCTCGATGTCGTGCAGCCTCCTCCTGTAGTGTCTACACCTATGCCTGGAGATGGACTGTCTCCGCTCGGAGAGTCACTGTCTCGCTACTCTCCCCAGTGTCAACACCCTTGCCCTTATCGAGCGATGGTGGCCTCTCTCTCTATGGAGAAGGGGGTCTCTCCTCCCTCCTCTCCCATTGTCATGGCCTCTCCTGCGCCTGTGGCCTCCTCTGCTCTCTCCCTCTATGACCCTGGGCCGCCTCAATAGCCGCCTAGTATCGCCTCCCTATCCGACGCACAACTGCATGAATCGGACCCTGAGCCCTCATCATCCGAGGAGGGCGGATGCCTGCATACCAGGCATCATAGCCATCGGCTACCCTTGCATCATCCCCATCCACTGGCTGAATGGGGGCATCATCCGCGTCCTGACTCCAGAAGCGCTGCATATCTGGAGCCCCGCTGACCGTAGTGTTATCCCGGATAGTCCAAGAAAACTCGTAATCCCTGAGAGATGGGATCCCCTGCTGTAGACCGAACTATCACAAAACTCGGTCGTAGCGGTGGAGCTCCACCTCTCCCCTCTCCATCCTTAGCCAGCAAACTTACCTAATGTGAGCCAGCTCCTGTCCATCCTCGGCCCACCCTGGATGCTCTCTCCAAGGCCTCCAGGTGATCTGGTCTGGGACAAGGTCATCCAGCAGTCTCCGGGACATCGGTAGATCAATCCATCGCTGTGACCCTCTCCGGAGCCACCAGTAGAAAACTCGGGGCCTCTCCCCATCAATCCCTATCAAAGGAAGCCCTATCGGCCTCCGCACTACAATGTGCTCCCAGCACCAAACCTGTAGGAGCGATGTCATAACTAGACATCGGCCGCCCTTGTACACGACCCCATGCAGGATCCTGTACAGCCGACATAGAACAAAACTGCCCCAAGAGAATCTGTAACCATGGTCTCGCATGTCGTAGATCACATCTGCTAGCACCCATGGTACCCTGCACCCGCTCTGGTGGCACAGCAGAAGTCCACCCACCACTCCGGCCAAAACCTGTGTGAGTCTGGATGCCCCAGGCATCTGACGCAGTGCCTCGATGTTCACTCCGCCCTTCTCCAGGGCGAAGCTCGGGTCACCACACAACCGCATCATAGCATGGCCCTGATTGGCCGTAGGAGTGATCAACCGTCCTTGTATGGGGATCCTCAGAATCCTCCATACATCCTCTAATGTGGGAGTCATCTCCCCTATGGGTAACCAAAAATAGGAAGAACCCGGATACCACCTCTCTGCCAAGGCTGTCAGTAGCCCCATGTCTGTAGAAACTTGTGGCATTTCTGCCACATGTTGTAAGCCGACCTGAGCTAGCTGATCCCGCTCTGCCTATGATAGAGCGGCCAAGTCATCTCTCAACCCCCCGTATTTCCATTCTCTGCTCTTTAGTAAACCTCTCTGCAACATAAACAACAACACAATAAAAATCATTAATAAAAACTCAAGTGATTAATAATGCAAGTTAAAATCAGTTCAATTTTATACAAATGATGATATCGTCCACTATTGGACGATATCGTCCCTAATTTGAGCACAATCGTCTCCGATTTTGCAAGCCGAAATCGTCCCTAATTTGATGAAATCGTCCCCCTTTCATCGATTTCGCCCTTAGACGAAATCGACGAACTTGAGACGATTTCATCGAAATCGGGACGATTTCATCCCGACGACGTCGACGGCCCAAAAATGGCCGCGATGCTCAAAATTTATTCAAAATTCACCTAAAAAGCATGTAAATTCAACTTAAACCATTCTAAGCTAAGTTTAGACTCTTACCCGTAGCCCGCACCGGACCTCTGTCGATCTGTGCGCTGTCTCCACCATTTTTGCTTGCAGAGCTCTAAAAACCAAAAAAATGAACAGTAAAAATGAATTAGGGTTTTACCCTATTTTTCTTAATTTTATTCAAAACACAATTAAAAACATTTTAAAATTTTGCTTTTCCATGTTTTTACCTCAAACGTTCGATTTGGGTAAAAACACGGAGGGGGCACCATAGTAAGTTGTCGTACGATTCGACCAAGAATCGTCGCCTAAAAATGGGAATAATTTTTGCTTTCTCGTAGATCGAGAAGAACTCATCTTTAACGCATTTTCTTCAAAAAATTCGCTAAAGAGGGGGCAAAATGTAGCACCCTAAAATTGGCGTAGTGAAACCTTAATAATTACAATTACTCTAGTAAATAATTCAAATTCAAATTTTAACCTCCAAAACCGCTCCCAAACCGTCGCTTAATCCGTTTCCTCCTTTCCCATGCCATTTTTAGAGTTTGTTTTGACCGTTTGACGATATCGTCGTCGATCAGACGATATCGCCTCAGATCGGACGATTTCGTCTGGGCTAGGACGTCCAGACGATCTTGTCCCAAAACTAATTTTTCACAATTAGTCTTTGTTCCAACGACGTCTCTAATCCGGGCAGAAGCGTGTCTGCACCGTTAGAGACCCTCCCTCGTTGGAGATCTCCCAAATAGGGATGATCTCCAACCTCCTAACCTCCCTCCTAAGCCTATTTAATCCTAAGCCCTCCCCTTAGCATCCCCCTGGCTGATATTTCCTGTAAATTGACTTCACACGCATTAAGACATCCTAAATTGCTATTTGCATTAGTTCTATCCAAATTTTGTTGCAGGTACCTTAGTATTTTTCAGTCGAAGCAAGCTTACATCGTCGTAGACGATCCTGTTCAGATCGGAGGCGATCTTGTCGAATCAAAGACGATTTCGTCGCAATGCAAGACGATTTTGACTACAATCAACATTGGGGGCAATCAGTGCCCAGAGTTTGCATTTTCCTCTTTTCAATCTGTTGTTTTATTCTGCAATTAGCTAGTTTATTTATTATTTTATGCTATCTTGCATCTTGGAGTTCACCCATCTAGATCAAATGCATAATTAAGTTATAATTGTCATTAAATCGGTATAATGCATTCATGTTTCTATTTATAATTTTCAGTTTGATATTGTTATTGTCATTTTACATTGTTTCCCTATGTTAGCATTGTTGTATTTTCTATGTTTTGCACCTATTTCTCTGTTTGCAGGTCTCTGACGAATTCGTCTGACGAATTCGTCAGATCTCAGACGATCTTGTCTGATAGCAGACGATCCTGTCAAATCAGAGGCGATCCTGACTGCTTCAAGAATCAGAATCTTCATCAGACATCCGGATCAGGTATGACTTTTTAATCTTGCTTAATTTCTCTATTTTCTGTCCTAATTTTGTTCTTCTGTATTCATTTAATCTGCATCTTCATATAGAATAGCTTAGACGCATTTTGGCCAAACCTAGGACTTGGATGTTTAAGGATAAAACTGAACACATAAAACACATTCCCAACCTAGGCGTGGAAACTGCCATTAAATGTTTCCTGGTGAACCCACCATCCATCAAAAAATCACCATAATACACCTCCCTCGAGAGGCGGGACCTTCGCAAGGCCTCTCAATCCGAGGTACCGCGCCATCCTTTTCACATCCCCCTTCCGGGCACGGATCCTATAGCCTGAAGGTAAGGGTGTGAAAAATTTGGAGCGATATAGGAATCCTTGGAGCATTTTGGGATTGACCAAGCGATTATAGGAATCCTTGGAGCATTTTTGGATTGACCAAGCGATTATAGGAATCCTTGGAGCATTTTTGGGATTGACCAAGCGATTATAGGAATCCTTGGAGCATTTTTGGGATTGACCAAGCGATTATATGAATCCTTGGAGCATTTTGGGATTTGACCAAGCGATTATATGAATCCTTGGAGCATTTTTGGGATTGACCAAGCGATTATATGAATCCTTGGAGCATTTTTGGGATATGGCTCTCTTAGATATGGAATGGTCGCAAATGACTGATATTCAAGGGTTCTGTTTCCTTGATTCCATCAAGAGAGGCTAGTCGGTATGTCCCGGGTCCTATTTTGCTATCAATGACATATGGACCTAACCAATTTTCCGTGAACTTGTCCCTTAGGTGGGACGACAAACTAGAGTTCTGTTGGTTTTCCTTCAAAACCAAATCACCAACCCGAAAGTCCCTCGGGTGAACTTTCATGTTGTAAGCTTTCTTAAGTCGCTCTTGATAGATACGTAAATGCTCGAGAGCATTAACGCGTCGTTCATCAAGCAACGTAAGCTGGTCTAACCGGTCCTGCCACGCAGCATCATCATCGATGAACTCTTGCATTGATATGCGTAGGGAAGGAATTTCCAACTCGAGAGGCATGACTACCTCGGAGCCATACACGAGCAAAAATGGAGTGGCCCCAGTGGGCGTCCGAATGCTAGTGCGATAAGCCCATAGGGCAAGTGGGATTTGGATGTGCCAATCCTTATGACTGTCTGTGACCATATTTTTAAGGATGGCAACTAGCATTTTGTTTGACGCCTCTGCTTGCCCATTTGCCTACGGATAATAGGGTGTCAAAAAACTATGCTAAATTTTGTACTTTGTGGTCAAAGCATGCACGTCTTTGTTCTTGAATGGTGTCCCATTATCCGAGACTATTTTGGATGGAATACCAAAATGACATATGATGTTATGCAAAATGAACTCCACAATGCGGGGTCTTGTCGTAGAGGTAAGCGGAACTGCTTCCACCCACTTGGTAAAATACTCTGTGGCCGTTATGATAAACGTGTGACGGCCTGACGACGCAGGGGAGATCTTTCCAATTAGATCGAAGCCCCACTACGAAAATGGCCAAGCAGACTGGACTATCTGCAAGGCCTGGGAAGGTACATGCATCAAATTGGCATGGTGTTGACACTTCACGCACTTCCTGACATATGCGCAACAATCTCGCTCTAAAGATGGCCAATAATAGCCCATGCAAAGAATGCGCTTTGCGATGGCCATACCACTGAAGTGGCCACCACATGTACCATCGTGCGCTTGGGCGACTGCCCAAGTGGACTCTTGCTGGTCCAAGCAACGAAGGAGGATTCCTTCATAGCTGCGATGATACAAAATGTCTCCTATCAAGACATACTTAGCCGCTTTCTGCTTGAATGCTCGTTTTGCGGCATGTGTCAATCCAAGCGGGAGATTACCTAACTTGAGGTAGTCTCTAATGGGTAAATACTAGTCCTGTTGATCGAAAACCTCGACAGTATGAACAACCAATCCCTCTTGAAGTTCATCCCTAGCAAACGCTGAGTGGGATAGAACTTGTAAGAATAGCGTTGTGTTGCTATTAATGGGAGTAGGGGAGAACAAGGACCCCCAGTTGGCATGTTTCAGATGATCGTGGATTCGAGAGAACTTATCCGAGGATGGTTCAATCTGGATCATGTGGATTCCTGGCATCAAGTCAGAGCTTGCATGCTCCATCATGGATTGCGATAGGGTTTTGACTTGAATGGTTGTCATATCACCAGAAAGGTCTTGCGGGATTAGTGACCCCAAGGAGGCCATTGTGTCCACAAAATGATTCGATGATCGAGGGAGTGCCTCGATGTCATACCACTCAAGTTTTGCCAGGAATTTGTCCACAAGGGCTTTATAAGCTTGTAGAACTAGGCATTTGCATTGGAATACCCCTTTGACTTGATTGACAATTAACAGTGAATCACCAAAGATGTTCAGTCATTTGATGTTCATGGTGATTGTTGTCTGAAGACCTATGAGCAAGGCTTCATACTCTGCATTATTGTTGGTGCATGGGAAATTTAATTTAAATGATAGGGGCATTGGAGTGCCCTACGGTGTGAAGAATACTATTCCCGTGCCACCACCTTGCTCACATTTAGAACCATCAAAAAATAGGGTTATGTCGACCTATGACTCAGGCTCATCAGAATCTGGCGATTCTGAGACATGGAAGACCCCATCATCGGGTAGTTCTATGACTAGAGGCTGATCGTCTTCGAGAGGAGCCTCTACTAGTTGATCGGCTATGACCTGTCCTTTGATAGATTTTTGTCCGATAAACTCTATGTCAAATTTCGTCAACAACATGATCCATTTCGCCGTGCGACTACTATGATAAGTATGACTCATCATGTATCGCAATGGATTCTCCTTAGACACAACATACGTAGTGTTGCTCAACATGTAGTGGCATAGCTTTTTGGTAGCAAACACCATCGCCAAGCAGAGTTTCTCGATGTATGCATAGTTAAGTTCATAACTGACCAAGGTGCGGCTAAGATAGTAAGTAGCCTGTTCTTTGTGAAGTTCATTCTTCTAGGCCAGCATGGCGCCCAGTGCCACCTCAGTAGCTGAGATGTATAAGTAGAATGACACTCCTGGTCTAGGTGGTGCCAATACTGCGGCGAAGCCAAGTATTGTTTGATGTCATCAAAGGCTGACTGGCACTCGTCATCCCAGTGAAATGTAACCCCCTTGTGCAATAATTTGTTCATGGGTCGGCACTTGTCAGATAGCTGCGCTATGAAGCGCTTGATTGACGCGACCTTTCCCTACAGACTTTTGAGCTGCTTAATGGTAGTTGGGGGAACCATTTCAAGGATTGCCTTGACTTTCTTTGGGTCCACCTCGATGCCTCGCTTTGAGACTATGAAACCCAAGAGTTTTCCAGATGTGACGCCAAATACGCACTTCTTGGGATTCAGTCTGACTTTATGCTCCATGAGGCGATCGAGGATCTTGCTTAAGTCATCGAGATGATCTAGGCGCAAAAGAGACTTGGCCAACAAATCATCCATGTAATCTTCCAAAGTTTTATGCATGTAATCATGGAAGATGTACGTCATGGCACGTTGGTAGGTGGCGCCAAGCATTTTTAAGGCCAAAAGGCATGACCTTATAACAAAATGTCCCCCAAGGCATTGTGAACGCCATTTTTAGTTGGTCCTCGGGATTGATACGAATCTGATTGTATCCCGAGAAACCATCCATGAGGGATAGCATTTCGTGACCTGTTGTAGCATCTACCAACGCGTCGATGCTTGGCAAGGGGAAATCATCCTTAGGACTCGCTTTGTTTAGATCTCAAAAATTAGTGCATATGCGAATCCTCCCATCGGGCTTTTTGATGGGCACCATGTTGGACAGCCATGGCGGATAATCCACGTAGATGACAAACTGTGCATCCAACAACTTTTGCAATTCATCTTTGACCATCAAGGCCACTTGTTGGGTGCATCTTACGTAGTTTTTGCTTAACTGGCTTGATTGTCGGATCAAGCGTTAGATTATGCATGACTAGCTACGGATCTAGCCCCGACATGTCTCTGTATGACCATGCAAAAACCTCCTTCTTCTCTTTGAGAAGGGCAATGTAGTCGGCTTGCTCTTCAGGGGATAAGCTTACCCCCAGCTTGATAATCTATGGATTCATTGGATCTAAGCCGATGTCTACGTCAGTCGTCTCCTCGATCGACATGTGGGATCCGTCCTCCAACTGATGTGGAGTCGGGATCAAATGGATATCATTAGCTGAGTTTAAATCTACGTTGGGAACCTCGGGTTCCTCTTCAGCCTGAAAGATATCTTGAGTTGTCCCTAGGGTAAAATGAGGCATTTTATCAAAAGGCCAGTACTCTGATGGGGAGAGAGGTGAATTGACGCGATCCCAGTCGATGGCATCTATGTCTAGATGCAATGACCATGTTGGATCGGCCGGATTGCGGATGGGTGCGGTCAAGTCAATGGAGATCATGTGGATGAAATGAATTTGGTCTCCATTACCGTGGGTGTGATGACTCAAACATTCTGGATGTTCTCTGTGTTCTGGATCTGGTTCTGTAGGTACTGGCACGAATGGATCGGCCCTATGTGCTGATAGGAAGACAGGGTCTTCCCTCGGCACTGATGTCATTATAGGGTCTCGGGGTGGACGGTGCTCGTCGTAAACTTGGAGCAATGGATCCAACACTTGGTCCCACCCTGCTGGGTCTACGTACCACTCATGCCCTAGCAGTATGCCCATCTGTGCAAATAAGTCATTAATCCTCCAAGGGATGTCGTTGTTGCATTTGTTGCCTTTGTTGCATTTGTCGCATGTGGTTGAGATAGGCCATCTCTGTTTCATCTTTCGAATCACTGTCGGAGATCCAAAAATGTTCATTTTCTCCAACAACTGCTTGCGACATATTAGGCTCATCTTGTTCTAGCAAATTAATCTGGTCCCATTGCGGTTGTTCCACGCTCCATGGGGGGACCTGATTCTCTTGACTCGACACTGGCTCGATTGGAGCCTCTAGAGGGAACAAATTCAAAAATATCTCTTGCCAGTTATTCATGGGAATCTCTCGTGAGTGATCACTATTGGATTCGAAGGGATCATATGACACTGGTTCATATTCTGATTCATCCTCCGAAGATCCTTCTGGACACTGTTTATGCTCTCCTTGAAAGTGAGTTCCCGAACTTTCACCTCTCTCTAGCAAAGGAGAAGGGTTATTGATGTTACCAAGGGTGGTTGTTGACCATGGGAGGTAATCTCCCAATGTATATGTTGTGTTTGGGTTGGCATAAGGATCTGATGCCAATCCACCCTTGTTGCCTATTCCTAGGCCTTGCATGTTTTCCACCAAGATGTCTAAGGGCAGGGGTGGTTGAACCCTACTCCCGACTTGTCATAAGGCATTTGGTATCTTGGCTGGCAAAGGACACGCACTCCTTGCTCATACCTGCCTAGCCCGTATCCATGCCAATTGCATTGGCCAAGATATCTCAGAGCAAAGTCCGGGTTAGACAGATAGTTGACATCTCCTGCAAAAGGCTCTTCATCCTCGTCCTTTTGCATGCATGGCTCAACACCATGGTCAAGGCCCCCATACACAAAATTGGTCCGGTTCGGTGGGTAGCCTAAAGGAACAATCTGTCCCGATGGGGAGGCAAGGTCTCCCCATGTCTTGTACTGACTCTAGCGCGGGCGTTGCTACAACATTCCTCACTAGATACTCCCCCAGGCCTGTACTGGCCATTTCAATAGTAATTGTTGGCGATTGAGAGGGAGGGAACGGAAGCCCTTCCGGAGTCCATTCCATGTTGGGTGGACTAGGAGCCTCGGCTTCCATTGTGCTAGGTATCTCTTCGGTTGAGATGGTTGATATTGTTGGCAGCGCCTCTTCTAGGGGTTGAGCCTCTTCCAGGATTTGTTTCCCTTTGTCCTTCTGTTTAGCCATGATAGGTGGCGTTGGTAGTGAAGGAGCGGATGATGAAGATGCACCTAGCTGGGGTTTTGATGGATTAGTCACCAGTGGTGCTCATGGCATCGGACCCTGTCTAGATGGATTTAACTAAAAATCCAAGTGCGTCGATGGGAGGGTCGATTGCGGCATCAACTGCATCGCATTGCAATATTTGAAGGGTTCTAAGTCCGTCGGGACTACATGTACTTCTCCTTCAAATGCATACTTCAAACATTGGTGAGCTATCGAAGGGACACACTTCATGTCCCTGATCCATGGCCGCCCTAGCAATATGTTGTATGCCATCTCGCCTTCCAAAATATGGCACAATGTAGGTATCGTCTTTTGTCCTACCTGAATGGGTAGAACAATTGTGCCAACTGTCGAGCATATCGCATCATTGAATGCTCGCAGTGTGTAAGTGGAAGCGGTGATGTGAGAGGCTGGCAGCTTTAGATGTTTCAATGCTACTGTAGTAATGATGTTACTAGATGAGCCAGTGTCTACCAACACCCTCTTATACGGGATCCCGTTGACCCACGCGATAACGTGCAGGGGTGGATCTGCCATGTCATCAGATACTGATTTAACTTCATCTTCTCGAAAGGTAATGACCGGCTCCGTGCATCATTTTACATGTCCCACGAAGTTATTGAAGGAATTCGCTTCGTGGGGCTGCAACTCGATGGCTTTCAAAATCTCCATGAGAGCCTCCCGATGGGGCGCCGATTGTTGTATAAGCTCATATATGGAGAGCCTAGCCGACGTGGTCCACAAACTCTGCGTGAGTTTGGTCCGTATCGTGACCTCGGGTCTAGGCGGAGGTAACTGCACAGGGTGTTGTTGAGGTTGCGACGTTGTTGGAACTTCTCTTGTGGCTGCCTCGGGGGCAACTCCTGGGTATTTCTTGTTCCTGGTCACTATGCTTATCATTCCCACATACCCTTGCATGGGGAAATTCTGTCGCACCTCATTGACCTGAAGGGGTTTTGCTTGTGCCTCATGGGTAGGCAAGGGATCCTTGAAGACCCCCATCTGCTGGTTATTTGGCGCTATGGGGTTGTCCACTGCCAATGTTTTATTATCAATCAAGTCTTGTATCAATCCTTTGAATTTCCAGCATGCGTTCAGGTCATGTCCCCTTCGCCTGTGGAACCTACAATACAAATCCTCTCTGTATCCCTTAGGCTTGGGAGCGTTAGGATCTATGGTTTGGATCTCTGGAAGGGTGATTAAATTTGCCGCTGACAAGCGGTCAAATAGGGAGTCCCTAGACTCCGTATAAGGGGTGTATTGTCGCTTAGGGCGACGCTGCTGATTTTGCTCCTATTTTTTATTTTCTCTTTCATAATTATTAGGAGGCACTGCTTGATAATTAGCCTTTTGAGGCTGTATTTCTTGTGCAGGCTTAGGGACATTTATCGCAACTTGATTAACCACAGCGGGTTTTGGTTGCGTAGTCCCTGTCTTTGTGTTTTTGTTCCACTCTTTCTTTTTAGGTTTGGCAATTTTGCCATCCTGTATTTTGATCTCTTCGATAACTCTGGCTTGCGCCAGAGCTTCTTCTAAGGTGGCATATTGCTGCAGCTGCAATAGCCTAGAGATCGATCTCAGACAACTTCGTGAAAACATTTGTGTGAGGTCGGACATAGGGGGAAGGTAGGGTAGCTTAGAAAGCAGAGCCCTCCATCGATTCCCGTAGGCCACCATTGTCTCCTCCTCATATTGCCTGAGGCTGGCCAAGTCACTCAGTGACGCCTTCTTCTTGGTGTTGAAGGCGAAGCGTTCAAGGAACGCATCCACTAATTGATCCAAGTTATTGATGTTGTGCTTCGGCAACTGGGTGAACCAATCCGAGGTAGGGCCTACGAATGTGGTTATGAATGTCCTTAGCAACAACGCATCATTATCCTGAATGCCAAAGCATTGGCTCAGGAATCTTGTCACATGCTCTTGAGCATCCTCTTCACCCTTAAAGACTGCCAACTGAGGCAACTTGAAATGTTCGGGGTAAGGAGGTGCGGGCACTGACGGATGCACCGGATGACTACGGAGTTGGCGTAACGTGGGCTTTTGGGGCCCAGAAGCTTTGGTTTCCATAGACTCCAAATGCTCTAACAGCGCTTTGTATGCATCGAAAGATTTAATCTCTTCCTCTTTTGTTTGCTCCCGTTGTGAGTTGTGGGAGACTGGAGGCCTATGGAGGGGTGGCCGGATAGCAGCCCCTCCGCCTTGATAGGGCATTTCAGCCCGCTCTACTTCTTGTTCATACTCCTCGTAAACTTCTTGAGGAGTCTCTAGGTGAGACCTATGACCCTGAGTGGGTCCCCATGGAGGGTACCCATCATTGTTTCGGGGAGTGGCCTCCCTCTCAGGTCTATGGGGTCTCAGAGGCAAAACTTGACGAGGTCGCGGAGACCTATCCTGCACCAAGGGATTATGCCTCTCATATGGTTCCACTTTTTGGGTGCGAGGGGTTGGAACCCTCTCAGGTAGGTTATAAAGTAGCTCGTCTACTTCGCGCTGAATGCGCTCTTTGTTAAGGCGGTATAAGCGCTCTAACTGCTACTGATCTTGCTCAAGCCGCGTGATCTGGGCTTGGTGGGCGGCATGTCTGGCGACTGCCAGGTCAATTTGGTCCACCATCTTGGGCTTAGGAGGCCTGAATGCTTCTCCTATGTATTTGCCTCGGTCGTGATGATCCGAGATTTCAATGGGTCGCTTCCCTCTGTCGAGGTTGGCGGCATTTACCTGAGGCTCTGGCCTCAATGTGTGACCATGGTATCTAGCAGGTGCGGAAGCGCAAGGCTCCCACACTGTATATTGCTCTCGAGGAATGTGATGGTCTTCCTCGTACTCCCTTTCATGGGTGTGAAAGGGGCGGGCGGAGTTAGCTCGCCCTGTGTGGAGAGCCCTGCGCTCTGGGTTTTGTCTATCGGTTCTAACAATGATGGGAGGCAAAGGAGAGATGCCATAGTCACGTTGCCTCTCCTCATGGACACTGTGCCTCTCTAGCACTTCGTCGCATGGTGGCCACTCATATCTAGCCTCTAAAGGAGGTCTTCTATCTACGTTAAGTGCCACATGTAAAGCTTCTTCCCGAAAGGGGCTGTGCTGAATGGGCGTGTCCCCCAAGGGGGTGTCCCTATAATTCCACCTTGACATGGAATGATGTGGACTCTCTTGTAGTCCAGACCGCCAAGGCGGTATGGCCAAGTCCTTAGGGCTAAAGCAGAGGCGACTTGTGCCCGCTCCTTGTACACTTTTCATAGCTTCTGCCCTTGATTGGGCTTGGCTACGGGTGTACACCATGGTGGTGCTCTTCTACAAGCTAAGCAGATTTTTATCTCTTTTATGATTTTTTGATTTTTTTTGTTACACTAAGCAGAAATGAACACACACATACACAAACGGTGATTATCTCTTTTAAAGATTAATGGTGTGTCCTAGACTGGTTTTAGTGCGTTTTGATGATTTTGTTTTGTTTTTGAAAGTTTTGAAGAACGTTTAAATGCATAATGATGGCTCATATGACTCCCATAAATGGTCGCCCCTTCAATATACCATTGCCCGGCCGATATACCAACCTCTCTATATACCCGCCCTTACGAGAGGGAAACTATAGGTACGTGAGAGCAGATGGTACATGGTACATAGGCGGTACGAAAGGGGGATTGTCCTGTTTATGACACCTACCATAGAAGACTTATCCTCGCATGTTGGGAATCACCCCAATGACACTCGGTCAGCTTTCGTCAGGATTTACATCGAGCAACAGTGACAATCGGGGTAAATGGATGCAAAAATCAAGCCAAGGTGGTGATGAACCCACCGTTGGTCTTGATCAAGGGCTAGGGTCTTACGACCAGCTCCTTGGTTTAAAAATGCCATGTGATGTGTGTGTGGTTCTTTTTATTAAAAATTAAAACAGGCAGAAGCAACTACTTTCCTTAAGAAGGCAAAATTGATAGAAAATAGAAACAAAAAAGCAAAAAATGATAGGAACAGTTTAGGACCCTTACCTTTTCTCTGCCTAGACTTGCTGTTTCTGATCCTCGGCCCTAAAAATGCATAGACCAAAATTCGTCCCTGGGTGAGACGAATTACAGAATAGAATTCGTCCCTGTCTGAGATGAATTAGAATTCGTCTCAGGGTCAGACGAATTACAGTAATGTATTCGCCATAGGCAAAGACGAATAACAGTCAGAGTTCGAAGAAATGGTACCTGTGAGCACAAAAACACAAATTTTTGATCAGTTTCTTGATCTCAAAAACCAAGGGACAGAGTCCCACCGTGATCGCCACTGAAAGCACGAGATTCCGAAAAACAAAAAGGGAAAACTCCAAACACGATGCAAGAACGAAACTTAAACTTGATGCTACAAATTAGAAATGCGTAAAATGGAGAAAGCATAGACAAATTGGAACCAAAATGGAATGAAACAACCCTCTTCTTTTATTGATGTATTTCAAATTCGGTTACAATTAGCTTCCTCCCTTTTTAGGGGAAAGGAGCATCAAACTTGTCTCTTGGTCACATCAATGGAAAGTCATCTCTCTTCCGCGTGCCCACATGCAAAATGGGCGGGCCAAAGTGTTGTCGCCACTTGTGTAAATGAATCCTTGATCCTTGCTACTCCTCCTACATTCAAAGAAACAACAAAATTGTTAGTAGCACCTACTGCAAATATGAAACGTTTGTTCTCTAAAAACGATGAAGGATGTATGCATAAAATTGAATAAAATGATGAATGAACTGATTCTAAACAACTTGCAAATTTGACAGGAACCAGGGAACATTACCAGAGGGCCACTGCCATCAAAATAGTTAGACAAAATATCACCGATTCGAATTCGACTGTAATTCATCCCTGGGCAGGACGAATTCTACTGTAATTCGTCCCTGGGTAGGACGAATTCGCCTATGACAAAGTGCCGAAGTGATGCTGCCCAAATGTCACATCTCGAGATCTCCAAAAGACCTACAAACATAGGGGTTAGCTAATTGGGGGCATTTTGGGATGACCTAGATGGTCGGATTTCCCCAATTTGACCTCCATCAATGGGAATTTGACGTCGCTACCTGCAAGTTAGTGAGGACAACAAAAGCGACAAAACATGATAAGATTTGATCAAAACATTCTGAAATTAAAATTATAAACTATCTAAATAGCATAAAATGGAATGGAAGATAAACAAGTGACAAAAGAACAAATTAAAATGAAACTAAGAAATGCGGGGCACTCGGGCGGGCCGCCCACCGTTAGAACCTGATTTCGGCACCAATCCACTTGGGATGGGCCCAAAATCTCTTGTAATGGGTTGTCGGCGAATTGGTAGATCAATGTGGTCAAATGTCGGGTTTTGGGTCCGGATTCACACTTCCAATAACCACCCAATGACCTCCCTTGCGAAAGAGATCAAGGATGTGGAAGAGGTGAATCAAAAGGGTAAAATGTGGTATTCAATTTGGCAGCACTTCGTTGCTTGAAAATGCCTCCAACTTGTCCTTTTTTGGGTGAGAAAGTTCACCATTTTATAGACCCAGGGGGTCTCTTTGGAGGGGCATGCATAAGCGCCATGTGGCGGTCATGCCTTCCCATGAGGGAGGAAAGTCCTCCATGACTTGGGCTTCCATGACTGCCCTTGTGACAGTCCTCTAACGTCCAATCTGCCCACCTACATGCGCATGCAAGGCAGGAGGCATTAATTGACTGTCCTCGGCTGCCACTTGGCACCATTTTTCTTTTTGCCCGTTGAACCTGGAATTCGTCCTGACCCAGAGCGAATTCAGAATTCGTCCCTGGGTGAGACGGATCCCAATTTGAATTCGTCCCTGGGTGGGACGGATACTGAGCAAAGTGCCTGAATGTGCCAAATTGCCTTTTGACCTTCCAAAATTGCTACAAAAGTGGTTAGGACCACTGTTTAACCTCTGAGGGCTGCCCTGGGGGCTGTGTGTGTCAAAGCGATCAGTGTTTGCAGTCACATAATCGGATTGGTGCTGTTTTGGTGTCTACACGAGGATACAAAAACAAAAAGGAGAATGCCGAGTACGATGTGTGTAAAACCAAACTTAACGCTAAAAGCCTATATATTGGAAATGCATGAAAGGAAAGAACATAAATGAATAGACACGAGATAAAAGCAATATTGAATACAACCCTCTTTATTGATATGCTTTTAAAGTCATGTTACAATACGTCTCCTTCCATTTTAGGGGATAGGAGCGTTAAATATGTTTTTTGTCACATCCATGGATAGCCATCCTTCTTCCGCGTGCCCACATGTAATATGGATGGACCAAAACGTCGCCGCAACTTGTGTATATGAATGTTGACTCCTTGCTGCTCCTCCAATGTCTAGATACTATGTTCAAGGAAACATAAAATAGTCATTAGAACCTGTAAATAAAATAAAACATGCAATCCCCATGCCTTCAATTAGTGCAAGCAAGATGTAAATAAAATGATAACTAACATAGCTCCAAATGAACTAAAAATTTTATAGGGGCATCAAAACATCACAAGGAAAACATTGCAAATGGAACAATTAGAAAATTCATCACAGATTTGTATTCGCTCCGGGGCGGGACGAATAGACCTGTAACAAAATGTCAAAAAGCACTATCCCAAATGTCACATCCAAGAAGCTCCAAATCACCTACAAAGTTGGGGATTAGCTTATTGGGGGTATTTTGGGAAGACATATATGGTCATATTTTCCTAATTCAGCCTCTATCACAGGTAATTTGATGATGCTACCTACATGTTAGCAAAGGCAAGAAATAATAGAAATATGATCAAAAATGCTCAAAATGATGTGAAATTTAAATGACAACCTATCTAAGCAACATATAATCAAATACAAAAATAATAGAAAGGAAATCTACCATAGATTTCTAATCACTTCGAGATGGGGCAATTAGGACTACAGCAGTGTGGGGGGGTGCCCAGGGGCAGGACGCCCTTCGTTTGGGGCCTGATTTTGGCACCAATCCACTTGGGATGGGTCCAAAACCTCTTGTTGGGTATTTTTCGGCAAATTTGGTGGGATATAGTGGCCAAATGTCAGGTTATGGTTCCAAATTTGTGCTCCTAATAACCAACCTATGACCTCCTCTCCAAAAGAGATCAAGGATGTGAAAGGCACAAATCAAAAAGGTGTGTGTGTGGAAGTAAAATGATAGCACTTCATTGCTCAAAATGCTCCTCTCTGTCCCTCCTTTTGGGGTGAGAAGACTCACCAATTTATAGACCTAGAGGTCTCTTTGGATGAGCATGCAGAGGTGCCACTTGGCAATCATGCCTTTCCAGGGGAGGGAAGATTCCTCCCTGATTAGGGGCTTCATGACTGCCCCTGTAACTGCCTCTAACGCTCGAAAACACTCACTCACACTCCCATGCAATGAAGGAAGAATTAAGTGGTGGATATGAGCTGCCATTTGTCAATATTTGACTTTTTTCCTGTCAAATCTGCTATTCACCCCACCCTGGAGTGAATACTGCTAATCGTCCCTAGGTGGGGCGAATACCAGTTTGTAATTGTCCCTGGGTGGAACGAGTATGGAGCAGAGTGCCTGAAGGTTCCAAATTGACTCTTGACCTTCCAAAAACTATTGTGAGAGTGGTTAGGACCACTATTTAACCTCTGGGGGCTGCCCTTGGGGCTGTGTGTGTCAATGCAATCAATGCTTGTAGTCACATAATTGGATAGATGTTATTTTGGTGTCTACATATGCCCCTTTTTGGGATGCGTTGTGCATGGCGTAGTGCTAAGAAAAAATAGATAACCAAAGCACTAATGATTAGGGTTCCTTAGTAGCCTAACCAAATTTTGATGCCCCAAGTATGGAAAGGGCATGCATTCTTGAATCCTTGCTTCTGACGAGCGAAGTAACTCAATTCAAGTGTTAACCTTTTTTGGTGAGGTGTTACTTGAACTTGGACATTGATCAGTCATGAATAGGCAAAGGGTGCAACATTTTGTCTGTGGGAACCTTGAGTTCATGATTCACAAATGCCAAGTGTTTGATCAGCTTGTGATTATTGCTTGTTTGCTTTCCCAAGTAGGAGCGTGATTGTCTTTATCAATGATTCTTCGAATGCATGCCATATCCATGATTGGGTGTGTATTTTTTGATTGGTGACTAAGTGTGACTACCCCCTCAAGTGACGAATCGATGAGGGAATGACCTACATGAGAAAAATGATGAGTTTCTTGACCCAATATGGCTAAGGTAAGGATGCCTTCAGATGTTTAGCATTGAATGTGTGTGTAGTTTTTTGACATTTAGACCTATTTTTGGTGGGTGTGAACCCTTCTTGTGACGCTTCTTGGAGCTAAAATTGGCAAAAATTCATCTTCCCGTGGAGCGGTCCAGCTATGGTAGCCTTCTTAGGGAGTAGGATAGTGACAATTTGTGACCCCAACATCGGTTTTGCATGCCAAGAATGGCGGGTGCAAAGGCGCCTTTGTTCAGCAATTTTATTGCTATTTTTGGGTGGGTTTGGACCCTTTTGGTAATGCCATTTGGGGATGAAATTCTCGACAATCCGTCCTCCCGTGGAGTGGTCTGGATATGGTATCATTCTTAGGGAATAGGATAGTGAGGATTTATGACCTCGACATCTATTTTGCATGCCCAAAATGTCAAGTGCACAAGCACTCTCATCAGGCAAGTTTATTATTGTTTTTGGGTCATTTTATGTAGTTTTTGCTATTTTTAAAGCAGGTGATGAGGGTGCAGAGGCATCAGGTGAGGGTTGGGGGGTTTCACTAGAGGATGCGGATATGGTGGAGGTAGATGATTTTATGGGGATGAGGATTTTGGGGTTCCTAATCAGCCAGAGATGCAGGATGTCTCGAAATAGTGGGAGCCATAGGCTATTGTTCTAGAGATGCCAATGCCTCAGGCAGTTTTGGAGGACATGGAGGCAGGGTTACATGTTGAGAATGCGCGATTGGAGGGGCTACTACGGAGGTGCGATGAGGAGCTAGGGGATGCACTATGGGAGAGGGATCTCCTACGCATGCAGCTAGCAAAGTGGGAGAATGCATGGGCTACGTACCATCGATGGGAGGGGGATACCGATGCTGCACGGGAGAGGGATCTCCTACGGACGCAGCTGGCAGAGAGGGAGAGGGCCTTGACGCAACGGATGAGAACTTGGCTATGTATCTTCAGTGGGAGATGGACTTGGTGCGGCATTGATTGGAGCTGGAGGCAGAGATTAGCCACCTCGATGGGTGGGTCCCTACATGTTCAGCGAAGGTGGATCATCATGCCGCTCGAGAGGGAGCGATACTGAGCAGTCAGCATCCTCTCGACGCAGGCGACTAGATGAGGGGGGCTCGAGTAGGCGTGATGCGGGGGCTAGCAGTAGCCACCCTGAGGGGTCCCACAGGACCCACACCATGGGGGGTAGTTCCCATCACACCGATCCTGCATGATCATGGTGGCCGACGCCCTAGGCTTGGGGGTTTTTGAGCTTTTGCTTTTACGGGGTCAGATGACCGGTTATTGTAGCCTATGGGCATTTTTGATGATATATATACAGATGACTTTATTTTATTTATACACATGTCAGCATTTGATGTTATGCTCAATGATTGTTGAATGTGTATGTATGCATGTTAATTGATGTTGATGGATGCATATGTTATGATGAATGCAAATGTTTCTAATTTTTAGGATATGCAAACGGAATGGATGAATAAAATTTGTGATTTTTGGTAGTGGCACCATAGATTGTCTAGAACTTATGGCTTTTTGTCCTAGGCGATTGTTGTGGTAAATGAATTTTGTTGTATACATGCTATTTTTATATTTTCTGATGACAATGCGAGGATGAGGGATAGCACAGTTGGTTTGGAATGTAGTTAAGGTTTTCTGAGACTCAGATGTTTTAACTAACTAGCCATGACTATACTTTATCTTACAAGACTTTTGAACAAGGTATGAATCGGACTTGTCTTTGACCAAGTTATTTCACATCCCTGTGTGTGCAATTGAGTTCGTTTATGTGGTATTTGTCAGGATACCGCCAGTGCCAGATAGGTTGTCAACCAAACCTGTATTGAGGATCACCTAATTAGCTCCACTAACTTCCTTTGTTGTATTTAGTCAGATTAATCTGCGGTGCTATCTAGGATACCATAAGCTAGCTCATCCACATGCAAACATTGATCTGTACATGAGTTAATGTGACAAATATATCATCATGTGGGAGGTTTACCACCCGTGACCGATAGGCTATCCACCAAACCGGTACTGAGGTTTACGTCATGACCTTCTGAATGCTGAGAGTTCCAGGGATTCAAGTTTGACTCCCTTCTTTTCTTCAATAGTATTGGGATACTTGCTCTTATATAGTGATAAAAATCACTATTTATTTTTATTATATATATATATATATATATTTTTTTTTTTTTTTTTTTTCTTTTGAGCAAGGGATTTGAATATGGAGTGATGAGAATCACTATTGTATGTGCCTTTTGATGTATGCACTTTGGTGGTGATGTTAAATTTTTGGAGTTTTGACTTTTGCAAAATTTTATGATGTTTGCAACTTTTTGAGAACTTGGGATTCTTGGGGAATTGGGTAGGGAAGATGCTTGTCCTTTTGCCAACTCTCAGCATTCTTGGGGTCATTCGCACAGGGGGATGAGCAAGATAACCATTTTTCTTATGGTGACCTAGATTGCTTTGCAGGTTTCATATTTCGTTCACACAACTTGGGAATTTTTTTGTGTGTTTTAATTTGTGTTGGGATGCTACGTAACAAGGTGTGATCCAAGTAGAACTCTACCTTTGTAAAATCTGTCTGACTTTGTACAGTATTTGGCTAGAAAGCTAATGAGGACTAAATGACGAAAAACTCTTGATACATTTAGAAGACCACTGACTATGATATGGTAAAAAGAAGTGAATGGCATTTATTTTTGATGGACTGCTTATAGAATGGAGAAATGTGGAACAAGATGGATTTTCCAAGTAATTACAGTCTATGGTGCCTTGACCTGTATGACCACAAGTATGCAATGTATGGACGTTATGCTTAATGTAGCTATTACTTTTGCGTTTTTGATAGATTGATTTTTGTGAGTATGAATATGAGATGCAAAAAGAGCTCTTTATTGTTGTGATGATTTTGAGCATGCATGGAGATGAGATGCAATTTTTTGTTATTTTTGATGATTCTATTGTTTTTGAATTTTCTTATTTTTGACCAAGCGATTGTGGGAATCCTTGGAGCTTTTTGGTTTGACCAAGAGATTATGGGAATCTTTGGAGCGTTTTGGGGTTGACCAAGCGATTGTGGGAATCCTTGGAGCATTTTGGGGTTGACCAAGTGATTGTGGGAATCCTTGGAGCTTTTTGGTTTGACCAAAGGGGTTATGGGAATCCTTGGAGCATTTTGGTTTGACCATAGGGGTAATGGGCACCTTTGGGGCATTTTGGGATTGACAAAGCGATTGCAAGAATCCTCGAAGCATTTTGGGGTTGACCAAGCGATTGTGGGAATCCTTGGAGCTTTTTGGGTTGACCGAGTTTATTTCTTTTTTATTATAAGAATCCTTGGAGCATTTTGGGTTCCTTTTTTTTATCCTTATTTTTTGGGATTGACCAAGCGATTGTGGGAATCCTTGGAGCTTTTGGGGTTGACCAAGCGATTGTGGGAATCCTTGGAGCATTTTTTTGGGCTATGGCTCTTTTAGATATGGAATGGCCACAAATGATTGATGTTCAAGGGTTCTAGTTCCTTGATTCCGTCAAGAGAGGCTAGCCGGTATGTTCCAGGTCCTATTTTATTGTCGATGACATAGGGACCTAACCAGTTTGCCATGAACTTGTCCCTTAGATGGGGCGGCAAGTTAGAGTTTTGTTGGTTCTCTTTTAAGACCAAGTCACCAACCTGAAAGTCCCTCAGGTGAACCTTCATGTTGTATGCCCTCTTAAGTCACTCTTGATAGATACGTAAATGCTCGAGAGTATTAACACATCATTCATCGAGCAACGTAAGCTGGTCTAACCGGGCCTGCCATGCAGTGTCATCATCGATGAACTCTTGCATTGAAATGCGCAGGGAAGGGATTTCCAACTCGAGAGGCATGACAGCCTCGGAGCCATACACTAGCGAAAATGGAGTTGCCCTAGTGGGCGTCCGAATGCTAGTGCGATAAGCCCACAGGGCAAGTGGGATTCTAATGTGCCAATCCTTATGACTGTCTACGACTATCTTTTTGAGGATGGCAAATAGCGTTTTGTTTGATGCCTCTGCTTTCCCATTTGCCTACGGATAATAGGGTGTCAAAAAAATGTGTTGAATTTTGTACTTTGTGGTCAAAGCATGCACGTATTTGTTCTTGAATGACGTCCCATTATCCGATATTATCTTGGATGGAATACCAAAATGACATATGATATTATGTAAAATGAACTCCAAAATGCGGGTTCCAGTCGTAGAGGTAAGCGAAATTGCTTCCACCCATTTGGTGAAGTACTCTGTGGCCATTATGATAAACGTGTGATGACCTGATGACGTAGGGGAGATCTTTTCGATTAGATCTAAACCCCACTATGAAAATGGCCAAGCCGATTGGATTGGCTGCAAGGCCTGAGAAGGTACATGTGTCAAATTGGCATGGTGTTGACATTTCACGCACTTCCTTACATATGCGCAACAATCTCGCTCTAAATATGGCCAATAATAGCCCATGCAAAGAATGCACTTTACGATGGCCATACCACTGGGGATAATTGCCACCACATGATACCATCTATGCGCTTGGGTGGATCACCCAAGTGGACTCTTGCTTGGTCCAAGCAATGAAGGAGGATTCCTTCGTAGCTACGATGGTACAAAATGTCTCCTAACAAGACATGCTTTGCCACTTTCTACTTGAATGCTCATTTTGCGACATGCGTCAATCCAAGTGGGAGGTTACCTAACTTGAGGTAGTCCCTTATGGGTGAATACCAATCCTGCTGATCGAAAGCCTCGATGGTATGAACAACCAATCCCTCTTGAAGTTCATCCCTAGCAAAATCTAAGTGGGAGAGAACTTGTAAGAATAGCGTTGTGTTGCTATTAAGGGGAGTAGGGGAGAACAAGGACCCCTAGTTGGCATGATTCAGACAATCGTGGATTCGAGAGAACATGTTCGAGGACAGTTCTGGAGGTATTGGCATGAATGGATCGGCCCTATGTGCGGATAGGAAGATAGGATCTATCCTCGGCACTGATATCGCTATAGGGTCTCTAGGCGGAAGGTATTCTTCGTATGCCTAAAGTGGCGGATTCAACACTTGTTCCCATCACGCTAGGTCTACTTACCACTCATGCCCTGGCACTATGTTTAGTTATTCAAATATGTCATTAATCTCTAAGGGGTATTGTTGCTATCGCATATGATTGAGATAGGCCATCTTAGTTTCATCTTCATAATCACTATCGGAGATCCAAAGGCCTTCATTGGCTCCAACAACTGTTCATGACATTAGAGGCTCGTCTTGCTCGAGCAAATTGATCTGGCCCCATTGGGGTTGTTCCGCTCTCTGCGGTGGGGCCTGATTTTCTTGTGGTGGCACTTGCTCGATGGGAGCCACCAAAGGGAACATTGCCAAGAGGCTTTCTTGATAATCATCCATGGGGGTCACTTGTGAGTGATTGCTATCCGATTCGAAGGGGTCCCATGGTGCTACCTCATATTCTGACTCGTCTTCTGAAGATCCTTCCTGACCTTGTCTATACCCCTCTTGTAGGTGAGTTCTCGAACTTTCTCCTCTCTCTAGCGAAGGGAAAGGGTTGTTGAGGTCAACAAGGTTGGTTGTCAACAATGGGAGATAATCTCCCAGTGTATATGTCGTGTTAGGGTTGGAATATGGATCTAATGCCAATCCCCCCTTGTTGCCTATCCCTAGGCCTTGCATGTTCTCTACCAAGATGTCCAAGGGGAGGGGGTGGTTGAACCCTACTCCTGACTTGTCGTATGGCATTTGGTATCTTGGTTGGCAAAGAACATGCACTCCTTGCTCATATCTACCTAACCCATATCCATGCCAATTGCATTGGCCAAGGTATCTCAAAGCGAATTCTGGGTTAGACAAATAGTTGACATCTTCTACAAAGGGCTCTTCATCTTCATCCTCTTGCATGTATGGTTCAGTACCATGATCAAGGCCCCCATACACAAAGTTTGTCTGGTTCGACGGGTAGCCTAGAGGGACAATGGCACCGATGGGGAGGCGAGGTCTCCCCATGTCCTGCATGGACTCTAGTGCGGGTGTTGCTACAATATTCCACACCAGATACTCCCCCAGGCCCGTATTGGCCATTTCAATGGTGATTGTTGGCGATTGAGGGGGAGGGAACGAAAGTTCTTCCGAGTCCACTCCATGTCGGGTGGACTAGGAGCCTCGACTTCCATTCTGCTAGGCATCTCCTCAGTAGAGATAGTTGATACTGATGGCGGTGCCTCTTCCAGGGGTTTCTTCCCCGTGTCCTTCTACGTAGCCATCGTAGGTGGCATCGTTGGTGAAGGACCAGCCGATGAAGATGGACCCAATTGTGGTTTTGATGGACTTGTCAACGGGGATGCCTACGGAATCGAACCCTGTCTAGATGGATTCAACTAAAAATCCAAATGTGTTGATGGAAGGGTCGATTATGGCATTAGCTGCACCGCATTGCAATACTTGAAGGGTTCTAAGTCCACCAGGACTACATGCACCTCCCCTTCAAATGTATACTTTAAACACTGATGAGCTATCGAAGGGACACACTTCATGTCCCTGATCCATGGCCGACCCAACAAGATGTTATAGGCCATCTCACCTTCCAAAATATGGCACAATGTAGGTATAGTCTTTTGTCCCACCTGGATGGGTAGGACAATTGTGCCAACTATCGAGCATATCGCATCATTGAATGCTCATAGAGTGTAGGTGGAAGCCGTGATGTGAGATGTTAGCAACTTTAGATGTTTCAATGTCACTGTTGTGATGATATTGCTGGATGAGCCAGTATCTACCAACACCCTCTTATACGGAATCCCGTTGACCCACGCGATAACGTGCAGGGGTGGATCCACCATATCATCAGCCACTGATTTCACTTCATCTTCTCAAAAAGTGATGATTGGCTCAGTGCATCATTTGACATGTCCCACAAAGTTGTTGAAATAATTTGCTTCATGGGGCTGCAACTCGATGGCTTTCAATATCTCCATTAGAGCCTCCCGATGGGGCATTGATTGTTGTATGAGCTCGTATATGGAGAGCCTATCCGACGTGGTCCTCAAGCTCTGAGTGAGTTTGGTCCGAATTGTGGCCATGGGTCTAGGCAGAGGAGGTTGTGTAAGGTGTTGTTGCGGTTGTGACATTGTTGGCACCTCTCCTGTAGTTGCCACGGGGGCAGCTACACTCGGATACCTCTTGTTTCGAGTCACTATACTGATCATCCCTACATACCCCTGCATGGGGCAGTTATGTGTGACCTCATTGACTTGTAGGGTCTTTTCCTATGCATCATGGGTAGGCAAGGGGTCCTTAAAGACCTCCATTTGTTGGTTGCTTGGTGCCACGGGATTATCCACCGCTAATGTCTTGTTATCAATTAGGTCTTGCACTAGGCCCTTAAACTTCCAACAGGCATTAAGGTCATGTCCCTTCTGCCTATGGAACCTGCAGTACAAATCTTCCCTGTAGCCCTTAGGTTTTGGCACGTTGGGATCTATGGGCTGAATCTCGGGTAGGTTGATCAAGTTTTCCACTGACAAGCGATCAAACAGGGAGTCTCTGGACTCTATGTAAGGTGTGAATTGTCGCCTAGGGTGACGCTGCTGATTTTTTTCTTGCCTCTAATTTTCTCGGTCATAGCTGTTAAGAGGCATCACCTGATAGTTAGCCTTTTGGGGTTGTGTTGCTTGTGTAGGCTTAGGGACGTTGATAGCAACTTGATTGACCACAGCGGGTTTCTGTTGCATGGTCCCTGTTTTGGTGTTCTTAGACCATTCTTTCTTCTTTGGCTTGGCTATCTCGCCATCCTGAATCTTGATCTCTTCAATGATTCTGGCTTGTGCCAGAGCTTCCTCTAAGGTGGCATATTGTTGTAGCTACAATAGCACAAAGATCGATCTCAAATAGCTCTTTGAGAACATTTGTGTGAGGTCGAACATAGGAGGGAGGTAGGGTAGCTTTGAAAGCAAAGTCCTCCACCGGTTCCCATAGGCCGCCATGGTTTCTTCCTCATACTTCCTGAGGCTAGCTAAGTCGCTTAGTGATGCCTTCTTCTTGGTGTTGAAGGCGAAGCATTCGAGGAACGCATCCACTAGCTGATCCAAGTTGCTAATGCTATGCTTTGGTAATTGAGTAAACCAATCCGAGGTAGGGCCTACGAACGTGGTGATGAATGTTCTTAACATCAAAGCATCATTATCCTGAATGCCAAAGCATTGGCTTAGGAATCTAGTCACATGCTCTTGGGCATCCTCCTCACCTCTAAAGATTGCCAACTGAGGCATCTTAAAGTGTTCAGGGTAAGGGGGTGCTAGCACTGATGGATGCACAGGATGACAATGGAGTTGGTGTAACATGGGCTTTTGGGGCCCAGAAGTCTTGGTTTCCATAGACTCCAAGCGCTCTAGCAGCGCTTTATATGCATCAAAAGATTTAATCTCTTCCTCCTTAGTTTGCTCCCGTTGTGGGTTGTGGGAAACTTGAGGCCTATGGAGGGGTGGCCGGATAGCAGCCCCTCCGCCTTGGTAGGGCGTTTCGGCCCACTCTTCTTCTTGTTCATACTCCTCATAGGCTTCTTGAGGAGTTTTTGGATGAGACCTATGACAATGGGTGGGTCCCCGTGGAGGGAGCCCATCATTGTTCTTGGGAGTGGCCTCCCGCTCGAGTCTAGGAGGTCTTGGAGGCAGCACTTGGTAAGGTCGTGGGGACCTATCTCGTACCAAGGGGTTGTGCCTCTCATATGGTTCTTCTCTTTGGGTGCGAGGGGTTGGAACCCTCTCAGGCACCATGTTATGGAGCAGCTCATCTATTTGGCACCGAATGCGCTCTTTGCTAAGGCGATATAGATGCTCTAGCTACTGTTGGTCTTGCTCAAGCTGTGTGATCTATGCTTGGTGGGTGGCATGTCTGGTGACTGCCAGGTCGATTTGTTTCACCATCTTGAGTCTAGGAGGCCTAGATGCCTCTCCTACACATTTATCTCGGTCACGATGATCCGAGATCTCTATAGGTCGCTTCCCTCTATCGAGGTTGGCGGCATTCACTCAAGGCTCTGGCCTCGGTAGGTGATTCTGGTAGATAGCAAGTGCGGAGGTGCATTGCTCCCATGCTGTGTATTGCTCTTGAGGAATATAATGGTCTTCCTCATGCTCCCTTTCGTATATGTGAAAGGGGTGGGCAGAGTTGGCTCGCCCTGCTTGAAGATCCTTGTGCTCTAGATTTGGCTTTTTATTCCTAACAATGATGGGGGGTAAAGGAGGGATGACATAATCATGTGGCCTCTCCTCATGGACCCTATGTTGCTCTAGCACTTCATCGCATGGTGGCCACTCATACCAAGCTTCTAAGGGAGCCTTTCCATTTATGTTGAGTGCCACCTATAAGGACTCCTCCCGAAAGGGGCTATGACGGATGGACGTGTCCCTCAAAGGGGTGCCTCTATAGTCCCATTCTAAAATGGCATGATGTGGACTCTCTTGTGGGCCAGGCCACCAAGGCGGTATGACCAAGTCCTTGGGGCTATAGCGGAGGCGACTTGTGCCCCCTTGTACACTCTCTGTAGCTCCTGCCCGTGATTGGGCTTGGCTACGGGTGTACACCATGGTGGTGCTTTCCTACAAGATGCGTAGATTTTTACTTCTTTTTATGATTTTTATACTACACTAAACAGAAAATATCACACACGCAAAACAATGATTATCTCGTTTAAATATTAAAGGTGTGCCCTAAACCTGGTTTAGTGTGTTCTTTATTTTGTTTTGAAATATTTTGTAAAGGACGTTTAAATGCAATATGATGGCTCTTATGACTCCCAAAAATGGTCGCCCCTTCGATATACCATTGCCAGGCTGATATACCAACCTCTCTATATACCCACCCTTACGTGAGGGAAACTGTTGGTACGTGAGAGCAGATGGTACGTGGAACGTAGGTGGTACGAAAGGGGAATAGCCCTATTTTTGACACCTACCATAGAAGACTTATCCTCATGCGCTAGGAATCATCCCAGCTACACTTGGTCAGCTTTCATCAGGATTTACATCTAGCAATAGTAGCGATCGGGGTTTATGAATGCAAAATTCAAGCCAAGGTGGTGATGAAATCCACCGTTGGTCTTGATCAAGGGTTGGGGTTTTACGACCAGCTCCTTGGTGTTTATGTTGCCACATGATGTGTGGGGTTCCTTTTACTTTACACAAAAGAAAATAAACATGCAGTACAACTTTTCCTAAGTAAGCAAAGAACCAGAAAAATAGGAAGTAAAAAATAGAAAATAACAAAAAAAGTTCAGGACCCTTACCTCTTCTCTGCCCAAATCTGTTGGTTCTGAGTTTCTACCCTGAAACTACACAAACAGATATTCATCCCTGGGAGGGATGAATAATAGGACTTGTATTCATCACAGGGTGGGGCAAATTCCCATTCGTCCCTGGGTAAGACAAATTCCAGCCCTATATCCGCCTCAGGCTGGAACAAATAGCAGTCCAAGGTTTGAAAATGCGGTACCTGCAAGCAAAAAAAACTAATTTTTGATCATATTTTTTATCCTAAAAATAGAGGACAAAGGTCCCACCATGATCGCCACTGAAAGCATGAGGATGCAAAAGCAAAATGGAAACTCCAAGTACGATGCAAATTGAACTAAACTTAACGCTAAATCCTATGGATTGAAAGTGCATGAAAAGAGGGAAAGCATGAACGAATCAAATTGAAAAAAAATCCTATAAGGAAGACAACCCTTTTTATTGATATTTTTCAAAACCCTATTACAATGCGCCTCCTCCCCTTCCAAGGGCTAGGAGCGTTAAATATGCGTTCTTGTTACATCCATGGATGCCATTCCTTCTTCCGCGTGCCCACATGTAAAATGGGCAGACCAAAAGTTGCCGCCACTTGAATTGATGAGTCTTGACTCCTTGCTGCTCCTCTAATGTCTAGATCCTATGTTCAAAGAAACAAGAAATAGTTAGTAGCACCTGCAGATGAAATAAAACATGCAATCCCCATGCCTTCGATTAGTGCATGCAAGATATAAATAAAATGATAGCTAACATATATCCAAATGATCTAAAAATTTGACAGGGGTATCAAGACCTCACAAAGAAAACACTGCAAATGGAACAATCAAGAAATTCCTCACAGATTTGAATTCGCTCCTTGGGGAGACGAATAGACCTGCAACAAAACGTCAAAAGGTACTGTCCCAAATGTCACATATGGGGAGCTCCAAATCACTTACAAAGTTGGGATTAGCTAATTGGGGGTGTTTTGGGAAGACCCAAATGGTCAGATTTCCCCAATAAAGTCTCTGTCAATGGTAATTTTATGGGGGTTACCTGCAAGTTAGTAAAGGCGAAGAAATAATAGAAACATGATCAAAATTGTTCAAAACAAGGTGAAATTTAAATGGCAACCTATCAAAGTAGCATAGAATTGAATGCAAAAATGATAGAAAGAAAATCTGCCACATATTTCCAATCGCTTCGAGGCGGGGCGATTAGGACTGTAGTAGGGTGAGGGGCGCCTGGGGGCAGGACGCCCGTCGTTTGAGGCATGATTTTGGCACCAATCCACTCGGGATGGGTCCAAAACCTCTTGTGGGGTATTTTCGGCAAATTTGGTGGGATATTGTGGCCAAATTTGGGGTTTGGTTCTGGATTTGCGCTTCCAAAAACCACCCTATGACCTCCTTTCTAAAGGATATCAAGGATGTGAAAGGCACAACTCAAAAGGGTGTGTGTGTGTAGCACCCTAAAATTGGCGCAGTGAAATTGTAATAATTACATTCATCCTAGTAAATAATTTAAATTCAAATTTTAACCTCCCAAACTGTCTGTTAACCGTCGGGTAATCCGTTTCCCCCTTTTTCGTGCCATTTTTAGAGGTTGTTTTGACTGTTTGATGATATCGTCGTCGATCAAATGATATTTCCCCAAATCTGACGATTTCATCTTGGCTAGGACGTCCAGACGATCTTGTCTCAAAAATGATTTTGCACAATTAGCTTCTGTTCCAACGGGCCTCTAATCCGGGCAGAAGCATGTCTACGTTGTTAGAGACCCTCCCCCATTAGAGATCTCCCAAATAGGGATGATCTCCAACATCCTAACCTCCCTCCTAAGCCTATTTAATCCTAAGCCCTCCCCTTAGCACCCCCTGGCTGAAATTCCCTGTAACCCGACTGCATACATGTTAAAACATCCTAAGTTTCTATTTTGCATTAGTTCTATACAATTTTGTTGCAGGTACCATATTTTTTTTTAGCCGGAGCAAGCTTACATCGTCATCGACAAACCTATTCAGATCGGAGGCGATCCTGTCGAATCAGAGACGATTTCATACCAATGCGAGACATTTTTGACTGCAGTCAACATTGAGGCAATCAGTGCCTAAAGTTTGCATTTCTCCATCTTTTCTCTGTTGTTTTATTCTGCAATTAGCTTAGTTTATTTAGTATTTTATACTATTCTGCATTTTGGAGTTCACCCATCTAGATTAAATGCATAATTAAGCCATAATTGTGATCAAATTAGCATAATTCATTCATGTTTCTGTTCTTAAGTTTTAGTTTGATATTATTGCTATCATTTTACACTGTTTCCCTCTGTTAGGATAGTTGCATTATCTGTATTTTGCACCTATTTCTCTGTTTGCAGGTCTCTAAAAAATTCACCTGATGAATTCATCAGATCTTAGATGATCTTGTCTGATCTCAGATGATCTTGTCAAATCAGAGGCGATCATGACTGCTTCAAGAATCAAAATCTTCATCAGACATCTAGATCAGGTATTTTCCTTTAACATTCCTCAATTTCTCAGTTTTTCTATTCTATTCTATTTTTTGTATTCATTTAATTTGCATCTGCATATAGAATAGCTTAGATGCATTTTTTCCAAACCTAGGATTTGAATGCTTAAGGCTAAAACGAACACATAAAACACATTCCCAACCTAGGCGTGGAAAATGCCATTAAATGTTTCCTGGTGAACCCACCATCCATCGAAAAATCACCAATATACACCTCCCTTGAGAGGCGGGACCTTCGCAAGTCCTCTCAATCGAGAGTATCTACGAAATCCTTTTCACATCCCCCTTTCGGGCACGGATCCTATAGCCTGAAGGTAAGGTTGTGAAAAATTTGGAGCGATACATTTTGGTGAACCCGACATGAATGCATTGTAAACCTTTTGAAAACAAAAACAAAAAAAATAGAACAAGTAAAACATAGATGCATTTTAGATCATTTAAGTTTAATATCATGTTTATATGGTAGCTCCTAAGAAAATATTAGCAGTTACTATAAATGTAGAAAACCATTTGGCAGCCATAGAAATCAATTCTGTACTTGGTGTGCCTGAAACAGATAGAAATCAACTCTTGTGGGACAAACTTGATAGAAGACTTAGTGTCATCTCATCTAGGTCAATAGAAAATAAACAAATTAAGAGGCTTATCCTAGATAGAATCCTAGATCCTCATCAACTTGTTTTTTATCATGAACTTCAGAGAGCCTGCCATAGATGGTTAGCTTATATGAAAGCTCTTGTATCTTCAAAAATTTTAACTTTCGACGAATACCTCAAGAACACAGTTGTGGTACGACAATTTCTAGTTCATATAGAATCTTATGATTAGAAGAAGATGGAACAACATTCCTAGAGCTATGTTGTATCGTGAATATTGTCGTGAGAATTATTATTATCAATCAGAATCTGAAATACATGGTATTTCTATAGCTCTTTTCATTAAATTTAAAAAAAAAAACTTTCAATTTGAAGAAGAACACTTAATGACTCTTGAACAACTCGAGCCCATTAATTATATTTATAAGTTGTTTATAGAAAACTAGATTATTACTTTCAGTATTATTTCTTGCATTTATTGTGTTATTTGTTGTCTTTACAATATTATTTCAAAAACAAAGAAAAAAAAACTAAAAAAACATAGCAAAAACTTAAACATTTCATTTTAAATATTGTAGTAGGTATATAATTAATATATACCTCTTAAACTTGTTGCATATATATATATATATATATATATATATATATATATATATATATATATATTTGTTGAAATCTGAAATTAAAGCACCATGCCTAAACTTAGGAATGGTAAAGAAACTTTAGGAGAAGAAGAAGATTGGTTACAAGATAAAACTAGAGACCCAAATGTCCTTCCTGAAGATCAAATTCCGAAAGGAGAAACTCTAGATCAACCAGAAGATGACCTAGGTGAAGATAATGAACAAGAAGGAAGTGTTAAATAGGATGGATCCTCATCCCCTAGAGTAGCTCCAGATGGAACTATTGCTTTTGACAACGTAGATCATTTCCAAAAATTTCTCAATGATAACATTGACGCCCTTAATGTGGTAGTTCGTATTGATAAAGGGCAAATTAGTAACACTCAAGCAGCCATGGAACATATGTATGATGTGCACACTAATCCCTTATCTTTCATTGATCAAGAAAGTGATAAGGCTGGGCCATCCAATATAGATATGGTCAATATGGTTCAAAACATGTCAAAACAACAGGTTATCCAACCTCCTAAGGAACCTATTATTCAACCTAAAATCATTCCCACACAAATGAAAACTTCCTTCACTACTTTATTCTGCCAAACTATTGAGCAATATGCTTCAAGTAAACAAAAACCTAAAATGAAGCCAAACACCAATTTTCAACAATCTGGAATACAACATAATACCACTTCAAAATTCCTTCATAACACTTTTCCTACCAACAATTTACACAATAGCAACATAGCATCTAATATTCATGTCCCTCCATCATATACTCACAAAACCCATGCCAATGCCCTACTGAACCAATATGGGGGGAAAACTAGTAATCTGGAAACCATGGTGAAACAGTTAGCTTCACATATGGACCAGATAGATCCCTACCATCCCTCGTACAATTATTGAGAGATCTGTAGTCAACCTTTGGATCCCATAGTTGTAGCTCAACCATACCCTAAGCATTTTCCCATGCCCATATTACCTATATATAAAGGAATTGAAGATCCCATAGAGCATCTTCGCATGTTTAGGATAGCATGTCATAATATATCACATGATGACTTGCTATTACTAAAAATGTTCCCAAAAAGTTTAGGTGGAATGGCATTAGAGTGGTACTATCAATTGCCCACTCATTCCTTAAGAAACTTTGAAGAAACAGCTGAATATTTTGTCCATCAATTTAGTGCCTACATCGAGAGGCATGTAACCATCAAAGATTTATACAACTTAAAACAAGACAAGGATGAATGTTTTGCCGATTTCTTAGCTAGATGGAGGCAATTGATAGGAAAACTACACTTTGTGCTACCTTATAGGGAAATGTTGGACATTTTTATCAATAATTTACAAGAACAAATATCTTATGAGCTATCAACAGCTACTTTAACTACCTTCGATCAAGCTATAGATTTAGCTCGAAGAGTAGAAGATGTCCTCATCAGGAGAGGCCAACTTAGGAAGAAGGATGATGAGAAAACATCCAGAAATCAATATAAAAACAAACAAGTTGTTGGTGATGGAGTCACTGACAGCAAAAATGTTGCTAATATCAATGCAACGAAGACAACAAAAAAAATTATATTGAAACCTCTTGATAAACCTCCTCGAGAATTTATTAGATTGAATCAACCATTATCAACTATTTTACCTCAATTACTCGAAAGAGGTTTGATCCAATTACCAGCTATCTAGGAACCTGATCCAACTATACCTGGATACAGAGCTGACTTACATTGTGATTTCCATAGAGGACACGGACACTCTACCAATGCTTGTAAAAGGTTGAAACATAAAATACAAGATCTGATTGATAATAATGAAATGGAGGTGCAAGGCTTCCAACCTAAACAAAACGCTCCTAATAACGCTCAAAAGACCATTCCCCAAAATCAAAATCAAAATGCTAATCAAACATTAGAAATATTTCAACACCCTTTACCAAGACATGGTAAAGAGGTAGCCAATCAAATCAAACATCATAATGTTCCACCTCCTACCCGATATGTAGGAACCATTAGCAGACAATTACATATTCAGGATCCTCAAATATTTGACACAACCTTATCCCTGGTTATGACCACGCCCTTACATAATTTTCAAACTTCTGATTCTAGTGATGTAGAATCAGATACTAAAAGTGAAGTGGACATCACTTCAAACCAATCGAATAGTTTTGAAAATGAATTAGATCCTATTCAACCCATCACAGATGGTATGGTTCCAGGAGAACCATTTCCTAGAAGAGTTACTACTCGACCCTCTTCTAATCAATTCCTCCCAAATGAACAAGCCATAAATGCTCGATCGAGACCAGTTCAACGTCCTCAATATAACATTGTAGGTACCATTGGAGTCGTTACCCGACAACAGGCTCAAAATTCTCAACAAGAACCAAATTAGAATGATGGATCGGCCCCATTCATTTTGAAAAACCCCAATAAATCGAATCATGCTCCTCATGTTCAACCTAAACCCCCTTAGAATATTAATGAGCAATTATCCAATACTACAGCCAGAATTTCCCTTTTGGATTTGTTAAGATCGTCTCCCACCCATAGGGATGAGTTGATGCTTACATTAAGCCAAATGATGGTACCTCAAAACATCCAACCTGAAGCTATGGCCAATACTATCATCACTCGAGAATTTGATTGTATTGACTTCTAGGATAAAGATATCCCACAACACAGTTTACATAAGGACAATCCCTTATATATTACTGCAATAATTGGAGATGTAGCTGTCAAACGAATCTTGATTGATAATGGCTCATCTCTAAACATTTGCACTTTTGACTTCTACCAAAGATTTGGCTTTAGAAGTGATGAAATGAAGAAAACTGATATGATTATAAAAGCTTTCAATAACGAAACACAAGAAACATGTGGAGTTATTACCATCCCCTTGCAAGTTGGTCCTAGAACCCTAGAAACAACCGTGTTTATTGTACATTGCCTGGCATCGTACAATATACTTTTGGGTCGCCCTTGGATCAATGCAATGTGGGCTGTCCCATCAACTTTACACCAATGTGTTAAATTCAAATTTAAAAATCAGTTGGTCACTATCCATGGTGACCCTAGACCCTTTGATATGTGTGCTTTGGCAAAACCTGTTGGAGTGCAATTTTGCCCTACTCTATCATCCACACATCCTAATTCTTATTTTTCATCCAAAACTATGAAACACACATCCATAACTTCACCTACTTCCCCTCCATTAATTTCATCCTCCTATATAGATCAACAATCTTCTAAACAAATCACTCTAGAACCTCAAAAAGATCTTAAATCTACAACCAATCCTTCATGTTCTATCCCTATAAATTCAAAACCTATAGCCACACCTATCATACCTTCCACATTATCAACAACTATCATGCCTTCCACATCTAAAGATATAGGAAATGATCCTTCTACATCTTATGCCATTTCTGATGAAATTTTACCAGATATATCCACAACCTTAATATCAGAAAAAACAAATGCTTTCATGCGAGATTCAATTCTTTTAAATAACTTACCACCATCTCCTTGTACTTTGGGCCTCCCATAACCTATGGGAAGTACTTACCAAGTTGGGATTTGTGCCTTCATTTATAAAGGATATGACTAGGGAAGAATCCCTCGGAACATTAAAACTCATCATGAGGGATATGCTCGGTGTTATTTTACCAATGAATATATTAAAGCTAAACCCATAATGCTTAAAATGGGATATAAAGGGAAAGGCTTGGGACCTTTCCAAAATGGCATGAAAGAACCTTTCGAGGTAGAACCGTGGCCTGCCCGCTATGGTGTGGTCTTATTTCCTAGTAAGGGTCATGTTGAGAAGCAACACACCCCCACTGAAAAATAATTTTCCATCCTTTGAAAACATTAAGCTTTCATTTTGCAGTAGAGACCCTCTTGATGATTTTCAGGTTTTAATTCCAATTTTTACTTGCCTCTTTCTTCTTCAAGTTTTGCCTGTTTCTTTATCCAAGTTTTCTTGCATTCTGGCTTTGTTATCTCAGACTTCACTTTTTACATGCTAGAATCATTCATGGATAAAGAAAATATTACACCGGTATGAAAAAAATGCAGAAAACAGATAGATAAATTCATTGAAAATCAAAACTTTCCTTTTTTGGAAGTGTCGCGATATCGCGACAGGTTTTCAGAAAATCCGCCAAGTCCCAGAAGCATAGCGAAATCGTGACACTTTCCATTTTTGGAAATGTCGCGATATCGCGAAACTTTCCATTTTTGGAAATGTCGCGATATCGCGACACTTCCATTTTTGGAAATGTCGCGATATCGCGACACTTTCCATTTTTGGAAATGTCGCGATATCGCGACACTTTCCATTTTTTGGAAATGTCGCGATATCGCGACCGGATAGGAAAGAGAAAGGCAGATCGTACGGAACGTCACGATTTCATGACATGTCGCGAAATCGCGACATGTCGTATTTTCGCGACTGAAAGAGAAAAATCGACTAAGTGTGAAAAATGTCGCGATTTCGTGACATGTCGCGAAATCGCGACATGTCGCATTTTTGTGACAGGTTAGAGAGAAAGAAGCCGAAGGCAAGAGGAAGGTTGCGATTTCGTGACATGTCGCGAACTCGCGACATGTCGCATTTTCACGGCCAGGAAGATGAAGAAAGCTGCAAGTAATAAAATGGTCGCGAAATCGTGACATGTCGCATTTTCGCGGCATGAAAGGAAGAAAAGCTGCTAAGGCATGAGAGGGTCGCGATTTCGTGACATGTCACGAAATCGCAACATGTCGCATTTTCGCGACGCGTGAAGGAGAAAAGGACGCAGTTGTACGGACTGTCGCGATTTCGTGACAAGTTGCGAAATCGCGACAGGTCCAGGTGGAGACAGAAGGAAGCAAGAGGAACCAAAATTAAAAATTGACTAAGGCAAAAAAATGTCGCGAAATCGCGACGTCGTGAAATCATGACATGATTGAAAGGAAAGGGCCCGAGTGAGGAAAATGTCACGAAATCGCGACGTCGTGATTTCGCGACATCGTGAAATCGCAACGTTTTCGGCAAAGACAGTCAAGTCGTACGGACTATCGTGATTTCGCGACATGTCGTGAAATCGCGACGAGTCCAAGGTCATCAAGCAAGAAGCAACAAAGAGAATTTGAAAGAAAATCAGCTAAGGATGAAAATGTGCGCAATTTCGCGACATGTCGTGAAATCGCAACATGTCACGTTTTCGCGACGCAGAAGGAAGAAAAGTTGCTAAGGCAAGGAAGGGTCACGATTTCATGACATGTCGCGAAATCGTGACATGTCACGTTTTCGCGGTTGGAAGGAAGAAAATCAGCTAAGGCAGAGTCGTGAAATCGCTACATGTCGCGTTTTCACGGTTGGAAGGAAGAAAAGCAGCTAAGGCAGAGTCGCGAAATCGCTACATGTCACGTTTTCGCGGCTGGAAGGAAGAAAAGCAGCTAAGGCAGAAAAGGGTCGCGATTTCGCGACATGTCACGTTTTCGCGGCTCGCAGGCAAGAACATGTCACGAAATCGCGACGTCGCGATTTCGCGACGTCACGAAATCGCGACATGAAGGAAGAAAGTTTTATGATGTTAGGAAAGGTCACGATTTCTTGCATTTTCGCGGCTAACGGAGCAGAAGAGTGCCGAAGGGGGAGAAGGGTCACGATTTCGTGACATGTCGTGAAATCGCGACATGTCACATTTTCACGGCCATAAGGAGAAAAGGTTGCCGAAGCGCTGGGGATGTTGCGATTTCGTGACATGTCACGAAATCGTGACATGTCGCAGTTTCGCGGCTTGTCAGCAAGAAAGGTTGCCAGCGCTGGGGATGTCATGATTTCGCGACATATCACGAAATCGCGACATGTCGCATTTTCACGACTTGCACAGAAAAAGATCCCGTAAAGGAAGACAGCTGGAAATGGACACGTGTCACGATTCTGTGACACGTGTCAAAGCACTACGGGCCACGTATCAGATTAATAAGGCTGACATGCAAGTAAACTTTAGGGTTTTTAATCTGATTCAATAATTAAAGTTCTGATTTAATATTTTAAAAATACTAATTCATCTTTTGTTCTTTCATGCAGGAAGACATCTGTCACTTACGGGATAATGGAAAAATGGCCATAAAGACAAAGTCAAATGCAAATTAATCAAAGACAGCCATATTGAAAGAAAAGTTGTTGTGTCATCCAATTTTTTTCAGATCTGGCTGCAAAGAGACTTTACGGTGACTAAGCAGCTGCCCATTGTGGAATATGTCGAGAATTGGTTGGGAAATGAAAATATATGCACATAGTTGCCGAATTTTGTCGGTGAATGCATTTAATGAAGATTTATGGTAGAATTAATGGTGTGCAGATATTTTCAGCTCACGGATGGCTCTACGGAGATGAAGTGTCGGAGAAGTGGTGACTCATCCAGCTTACCCGAGGGAATTAATGAGGGCATTTATTTGCAGTTGCAGGTGAATGCAAGTGGCATTCGAATTCTATCTTCTCCATTTATGGCAACTGACTGCACTGATTTGCAGAATGGTTAAGTTTTATCCGAACTTTGTTTTAAATGGCTTTATGTTGTAAAACCCAGGTCCTAGGTTTTGAGATGATAAGATTTAGGGTTTGAGAGGAAGATATTTCTAAAAATATCAGGGTCTGTCCTGAGTCTATAAATACTTCTTCTCAATGTAATCGCAGGAGGCAGAAACTTAGAAATAAAATACTATTGAAGCAATTTCTTGTAAATTCTATAAAATATTTTATTTCTGGACTTGGAGTTGATGTGCTTTTTTTTTCTGTGATAGCATGGCCAGGAGCCTAATCTTTTGCAGAGTGTGATAAGTTCATTTTTTTTTGTTATCTGTTTCATTAAAGTTTATTAGATATATGCTGTAAATCGATGTTATCAAGATTAAATATGTTGTTAGGCTTCATTTGTTCCATTGTATACTAAGGAAAATTATAGATTTAAGGTTCAAGTTTGTTCTAATTGCTCTGTCCTCACTGTGCGAGCTAGGCTTCCGGTGAAAGATATCAATTTTAACGGACTTCCCTTTGGTTTATAATTTTCTGTTAGATTTGTTCCATCTCTGCCTTCTGCTCTTAGTAGAAAGTGATCTTAGAAAACTGGAAACTTTCTTCTTTGATTTGTTCTATTGTGAAGCTGATAGTATAAAAAAAATTGGTAGTTTTGTTTTACAGTTAAATTGGATAAACTTCTCTTTCTGCCTTACCCTGCCCTCTTTGTTTTACCGTGAAATAATCCATTTTTATTTTTTTTATTTGTCTTTTATTTAAATCTGCTGACCCATGAGAGCTAGATCAAAAAATTAATTTTAAATCTGATTGTCAACAAGTGACAACTTCTGAACATTACTGAGCAAGTTCAGTGAGCCCGTTGTAAGGTACAAACAGTCCATATTGAAATATATTCCAAAAGTGGAAAAGATTGAATTGACATTCGACCCGACTCTGTAACTCACACCTTGGATAACCAGCTAGATCCTAAAGTGAGTGGGATTTATCCCGTATAAGTGTTATCAGAGTTTTGTGCTCATTCTTCACAGGGTGTGTATGAAAGTCGGACCAACATTTAAAAATGGCGCTAGAAGGAGGGCCTACTGAAATTCGGTCAGTATTGTAAGTTGTCAGTACAGTATTTTAAGATTTCCAGAAAAGAAAACCTCAAGTTCAGTACTTTGTTAAGAACTATAAGTTTGTAAGTACTTGTGAAAAGCTAGATTCTACATATAGGGTAACAAGGTCCCACCCCAGAGCTGGAGAGCTCCTTGTCCCTGAATTAGAAACTCCAAGAAGAAGTAGCCTTAGAAGGGCTAAGTCTCTATCAAAAATAGTTTTATCATCACTGATAGTTACCCCAACCACAACTCAGAATATCACTAACAACCAAGTAGTGATGGCAAATTGGTTGGGCTGCACTGCTTTGAATATTCCGAGTATTGCCCATGACCTGCCCAGAAATCCAGAAATATATCTCTCCAGATATAAACATGATGGGACAAGAACTGTAGAAGAACATTTGGTTGCATTCAAGAATGCTTTGAAATTATTAAATGTGCAGCATGAGGATGTTGCCTGCAGACTCTTCTCGTTCACTCTCCAGGAGGGAGCTTATGATTGGTTTCTAAACCTCACTAATGATTCTGTCACCAGCTGGAATGACTTAGAAAAAGTTTTTGTGTCACAGTTCGGAGAAGTGATAGACCCCAGCATATTGTACCAGCAATTTTTTGGCATCAAGAGAGAATTAAGTGAATCTATCAGATCCTATAATGTTAGATTCCAGAAAGCTTATGGTAGACTTACTGGCTATTATGTACCGAATGCTGACCTGGCATTAGAGATCTTTAGAAATTCCCTGGATCCCATGACCTCTGTCTTCTTGAAGAGATATCCCATTGTTACTAATTTGACAGAAGCTTATAAAGACGCTTTGATTTTGGAAAGACAGTTGGGACCCCAGCCTTTAAATGCTCAGCAAATTCCTCTGATTACACAAGCTGCCCCTGTGTTCAATCCCATTCCACATCAGATAATGTTGTCAGTTTATCAGACTCTACCATCAGCAAATCCATTGGTTGTGGCACCTGTTGAGAATGTACAGAACCCAGTGAAAGAGGCTGACAATGCAAGAGTGGAAGAAGTCTCAAAGATTGTTCAGAAGCTGGACAATGATTTCTTGAGTTTTAAAAGGAAATTTTCTACAAGGGACAACTCCAATAGATATTCATATCAACCAAACAGATTCAACAGGCCCCCATAGGAACCTAATAAATATTACAAGGGCAAAGGCCATGATGTGAACATTTGTGATTTAGCTTTGCCCAACTGGTGCAGAACAGAATACATGCCACTTCATAGCATGGGTAGTTGGATTGTCTAGAATTTTGCAATGCATTTGAAGCTTTGTCTGGAGATTTGATCTCCCTTGAAAATCAAAGAACTGTTGATGGCCCAAGTTCATTCGGCCACAGTGCAGCTATGGTCCTGGATTCTTTCACTTTCTTGGATGAATCTGAGAATGTAGTTGAAATGCCTATGGATGAGGTGCAGGATTTCCAGTAGTATAGAAGAGAGAATTACAACCTAAGAAATAGGAATCCAGAGCCTAATACTACATCAACTCCTCCGGACAACTCTCACAATGTTCCTCCCGACCCCTCTCCAAGCAATAATCCATCTCCACCAAAAGGAGGGAATTTGAGAGGACCAGATGCTTTTGTCTCTCCACTTAACAAATGATATAACATAGTGGAGGATATGAAAAAGATTAAGGCCAACATTACTCTACATGAGCTGGCACATATTTCAGAGCAAAGAGGCAATATGATAAAAACAATATGATAAAAACATACTCTGGCCCTGCTACTAAACCTGTGGACAAAGGAAAGAAAATAGCACATGCCAATCTAGCCATGTACAAAGAAAAAATTGAAGTTCCCCCCTTTTTACTGACTGTCCGTATTTTTGGGAAGAACTTACATAATTGTTTGGTAGATTCAGGTGCATCTGCTAATGTTATGCCTTTGGCCATTTGTCAACAGTTGGGTCTCACCCCAATGAAGTCTAAAAGGAGAGTTGTCCAATTAGACAAATCAAAGGTTAAAGTTGTTGGAGAGCTTCAAAATATTCATATCCAATTAGCATCTGAGCCAAGGGCTCAACATAAAATTGAAATTCAGGTTGTAGATATCCCTGTGGGGTATGGGATGCTGTTGAGTAGAGATTGGTCAAGATCTTTGAACGAATACTTGGCAAAAAAATTTTCACACATGTGGTTGCCATGGAAAGGAGTGGCAAATCAATTACGGGTTGAAAGAGAACCCAGGTACAAGCATACAATTACATAATACAATGCAGAGAATGAAACTGTAAATATTGCAGAGGTAGATATTGGAGTCTACAATTTAACAACGGGGTAGATTAACAAGTTTAATAAAGCTCATCCTGTACATACTAATGAAGTCTGGACACTTCATGTGGATGGAGCTAGATCTAAACAGGGTTCTGGAACAGAGGAAGTCCTCAAAGGGCCTAAAAGTCAGACATATTTTATGTCTTACCGCCTACAGTTCTCGTGTACAAATAATTTAGCAGAGTATGAAGCTCTGATTTTAGGTTTGAAATTTGCTTTGGACAAAGGAGCAAGAAATATACAAGTTTTTACTGATTCATAATTAGTGGCAAATCAAGTCAAGGGTAAATTCCAGTGTAAAGCATCTTATTTAAAGGGATACAAACATCGGGCTTGGGATCTTGTAGAAGACTTTGATGCTTTCAATCTGACACACATACCCAGAGAGCAGAACTCCCATGCAGATGTCTTGGCTTCTTCAGCTGCAAGTTTAAAGCCATTGGAAGAATTTAAATGGAATAAGTTTTCAATTGAGTTAGTCCCTTGTCCTTCAGTTCCAAACAATATAGATAATTTTTAAGTTTTCTCTGATGATCAACAGATTGTAAACTTTTTGCAGAGTACTAACACATTTGAAAATGCTATAATTGATGAGGGCCAAAGAGATACCCTGCTGGAACAGTTATATGATGACAGAGGAATAATGAGGTTGAAGGACAACATAATTCCAAAAGAAATGGTGGAGCTAGAACGACTCTTTGATGTTGACAAAATCAAGCAAAAGGTGAATTTTGAGGATTATGTGGCTGCCACAAACAGTGAGACTAAAAATTTGAACATAGGGACTGAAGAAGATCCCAGGCACATCAAGTTGGCTAAGAACTGTGATCCAAAAATAAAAATAAGTATGATTGATTTTCTTCATAGGTCCAAAGATGTTATGGCCTGGGCATACAAAGACTTAAAGGTATTTGATCCTAAAGTTTACACTCACATTATACCTTTAAAAGAATTCTGCAAACCTTTCAGGCAAAAGCAGAGGCATGTCAATGCTCTGTTAGAGCCCCTCATCCAGAAAGAAGTAGAAAAATTGTTGAGTGCAGCCATTATTTTTCCCATCAGGCATTCTACCTAGGTGGCCAATCTGGTGCTAGTCAGAAAGAAAAATGGAGAGATCCGCCTGTGTGTGGATTTTAGAAATTTAAACAAGGCATCTAAAAAATATAATTACCCTCTGCCCTCCATGGATGAGGTGCTGCAAATTGTCAATGGTTCAGAGATGATGTCTTTCCTGGATGGTTTCTCAGGGTACAATCAGATATTGGTTGAGAAGGAAGACAAAATGAAGACTGCTTTCACAACTAAGTGGGGAACTTTTGCTTACAAGAGGATGCCATTTGGATTAATAAATGTCGGAGCTACATTTCAAATATCAATGGATCATACCTTCAAAGGGATTATGGGTAAATGTATTGTTGCTTACATGGATGATTTAACAGTCTTCTCAAAATATCGGTTTGACCATGTAAAACACTTGGAGTCTGTGTTTAACAAGTGCAGGGAGTTTGGCATTTCCTTGAATCCAAAGAAGTGCATTTTTGGTGTAACAGAAGTGAAGCTCCTTGGGCACTTGGTCACAAAAGATGGCATTTCTATGGATCCGGGCAGAGTTGAAGCCATATCCGGCATACCATTTCCCAACTCCAAGAAAGAGTTGAGGTCCTTCTTTGGAAAAATTAACTTTGTCAGGAAGTTCATCTTCGGTTTTGCAGAGATAGTCAAGCCAATGAATGACATGCTAAAGCAAACTGCTCAGATTGTCTGGACCACAGAAGCTAAGACGACTTTCCAAGAAATCAAGATAGCCATAAAACAAGCACCAGTTCTGGTAATCCCAGATTTCAGTGCAGATTTTTATCTGTACACTTTCTCTTCTGAACATACACTTGCTGCAGTTCTGACCCAACGGAGAGAAACTGGGGAACATCCAATTACTTTTAAGAGTACCAATTTAAATGGGGCTGAGCTGAAATATTATTGTTTAGAAAAACAAGCTTATGCCTTGGTAAGAGCGGTTAAGCAGTTCAGGCACTATATATTAAGAAGCAGAATTCATGCTATAGTTCCAGACCCAGCTGTTAAATACCTTCTAAGTCAGAATGAATTGGGTGAATTGAGGGGTAATTGGGTTACCAGGCTGTAAGAGTATGACTTAGAGATTCGGCCTACTAAATTGATCAGAGGACTTGGTTTTTCCCGACACATTATCGAAGTACCTGTACGGGAAGAAGTTAATCAGTTAAATTCTGAATCTAATGACTGGTATGGGGATATTACTCATCTGCTGTAATTTGGAATTTTCTCGTCTCACTTGAACAAAACCCAAAGGAGAGCATTAAAACTAAAAGCTGCTCATTATCTCCTCAAAGCAGGTAATTTGTACAGAGAGAATTATGCTAGCATTTTCTTGAGATGCATTTCCCAGAGTGAAGTCAATGAAGTCATGTCCATTTTTCATGAAAATTTAGGGGCAGGGCATTCATCAGGATCTGCTATCGCGCATAAAATATTGAGAGCAGGCTATTACTAGCCTACACTATTTAAAGATGCACATCAGCATGTAAGAACCTGCCATCAGTGCCAACATGTTCTAACAGCTACTGATTACTACATAAGATGGGTTGAAGCAGTAGCCACCATAAGAAGTACAGCTCATGAAGTGATTGAATTTCTAGAGTCAAATGTCATAACTAGGTTTGGGGTTCCTCTGAATTTGGTGTGTGATAATGGGCCAGCTTTCCAATCATTGGAGTTTGCAGAATGGGCATACCAGATAGGGATAGTTATCAGATTCTCATCCAACTATTATCCCCAAGGCAATGGACTGGCTGAGTCCATAAATAGAATTTAATGAATGCCATTAAGAAATCTGCAGCAGACAAACCCAGGCAGTGGCATACATTATTGAAATATGCACTTTGGGCTGACCGGATAAAATATAAAGTGGCTCTTAAAACTTCTCCTTTTGCTTTGCTGTATGGTACCCAGCCAATTTTTCCCATCTCTCTAAAGTTACCTACTTACCAATTTGTCTTAGACTATTTTGAGGATCAAGATGATGCAGAGGCTCGTGTTTTAGATCTAACTAACTTGCAGGATGAAAGACTCCAAGCCCTGGAACACTTCAGTCGACACCAAGAAACCGTCAAGCGATGGTTTGACAAGAGGGCCAAAGTGAAAGCTTTCAGACTGGTAGACTTGGTGCTTCTATGGGACAAGGCCCATGAAAAGAAGGGTAAGCATACAAAGTTGCAGCCACTGTGGATAGGCCCCTACCAGATTGCTGAGATTCTGGGTAGTAATGCATTTCGTTTACAAGACCTTGATGGTAATTTTTTGGACCTCTCTGTTAATGGTCAATAATTAAAACATTATTTCTCGGCTGTCCCATCCAATATATCATTTGAATGAGTCATAAAGAAGTTGTAACATGTGTATACATTGTAAATAGCTCTGCAGCTGCCTGTACAATTGTTTAGTTTAGTTTACTTTTAATGTCTGTACAGTTGTTTTAGTTTTAGTTTACCTTTCATGTCTGTACAGTTGTTTAGTCTAGTTTACTTTTAATGTCTGTACAGTTGTTTAGTTTAGTTTACTTTCATGTCTGTGCAGTTGTTTTAATTTTAGCTTAGTTGCCTGTACAGTTTTTAGTGTTCTTTTGTTTTATTTAATCCTAATTCTCTGTGCAGTTTTAGTCTGTCTTGAATTTCTGTATTTTATTTCCTTTGTAAATAACCCTGTAGTTTTAATTCCTTTCAGGTCTGTACATTTATGTATTCTATTTCCTGTGCTGTCTGTACAATAATTGTTTTATTTTAAAGTTTTGTATTTTATATTTTATTTAAGGTCTGTGCAGTTTATTTTCTTTGTAAATAGCTCTGCAGTCTTGTTTTATTTCATTTATTTTAAAGTCTGTGCAGTTTTTATTTTATTTTGTTTTAGAGGTCTGTACTTATCCTTGGAAGTCTGTACAAAGTTCTTTGGCTTCTAAAAATTCTGTTCTTTAACCTTTGCCTGAGCATCATGAAAAAGTCAGCCTTCTAAAATATTGTTCCATTCTGAGTCCAAAATTCGGTGTTCGTTTTCATAATTGTGAGATAGTCTATTTGAACTGAACAGTGGAACTATTTTTTTAGTCAGAACAACAGTGGAAGGATGATTGGATTTTGTGTCTTGTTTGCCACAGTTGTTTTAATTATAAAGAAACTGCTATGCTTTTTGGTTGGAGAAACTCCCGGGGAATCCAAGAAAAGTTGGTTATAAGAGGGGACTATGATTCATGTAATTATTTGAGTATCCATAGAGGCTATCGAGTGCCCGAGTCGAAGCAGATTCAGATTGATGAAATGTTAAAAGAAAATTGTTATTCTTTCTAAGGCTTTTCAGATGTTGATGTATTTCAAAAAGAAAGAGATGAAAGTTGAGCAGGTAGCATGAAATTGGCACTCTATCATTTCCAGTATATATATAAAAAGAAAAGAAAAGAAAAAAAAAGATAAAAAGAAAAAGAAAAAAGAGTTATATAATCAAAGAGGTAGCCAAGACTTCAAAAGATGTTCTTCTTCTACTAAGTTGTAGATTCTACCTTACAGTTGTAAATTTAGGTCGTGTAAATCTAAAGGGTAACTCTGTCGGGGCTGTAAAAGGCTAAACTAGTAAACAGAGCTCTACTCGGTTTCTCCTTTTTACAATCTAGAAAAGCTGATCAATCCAGAGTTCAACATTCGATCCATTCATTCTTGAAGAAAGTTTTATACCCTTGTAATTGCACATCAAAAATCTTCCTTAAGTAATTCAGCCTAGTATTTCCTTGAGAAATTTTAACAACTATCAGTTAGTAGTCAATTTATTTTGAAGAATATCTGTGGCAAGGCAAGATGCATGGTCTATGTTGTTTTGAAACTAGAGTCCTAGGTTCTAAAATAATGCTACTATTTTACCTGCAGATATCGCCATTTATTGAGAAGCAACACACCCCCACTGAAAAATAATTTTCCATCCTTTGAAAACATTAAGCTTTCATTTTGCAGTAGGGACCCTCTTGATGATTTTCAGGTTTTAATTCCAATTTTTACTTGCCTCTTTCTTCTTCAAGTTTTGTCTATTTCTTTATCCAAGTTTTCTTGCATTCTGGCTTTGTTATCTCAGACTTCACTTTTTACATGCTAGAATCATTCATGAATAAAGAAAATCTTACACCGGTACGAAAAAAATGCAGAAAACAGATAGATAAATTCATTGAAAATCAAAACTTTCTTTTTTTGGAAGTGTCGCAATATCGCGACAGGTTTTCAGAAAATCCGCCAAGTCCCAGAAGCGTAGTGAAATCGTGACACTTTCCATTTTTGGAAATGTCACGATATCGCGACATTTTCATTTTTGGAAATGTCACGAAATCGCTACCGATTAGGAGAGAGAAAGACAGATCGTACAGAACGTCACGATTTCATGACATGTCGCGAAATCATGAAATGTCGCATTTTCGCGGCTGAGAGAGAAAAATCGACTAAGTGTGAAAAACGTTGCCATGTCTCAAAATCGCGACACGTCGCATTTTCGCGACAGGTTGGAGAGAAAGAAGCCGAAGGCAAGAGGAGGGTCGCGATTTTGCGACATGTCATGATTTCGCGACATGTCGCATTTTCGCGGCCAGGAAGACGAAGAAAGCTGCAAGTAAGAAAATGGTCGCGAAATCGCGACATGTCGCATTTTCGTGGCATGAAAGGAAGAAAAGCTGCTAAGGCATGAGAGGGTCGCGATTTCGCGACATGTCACATTTTCACGACGTGGAAGGAGGAAAGGACGTAGTTGTACGAAATGTCATGATTTCGTGACATGTCGCGAAATCGCGACAGGTCCAGGTGGAGACAGAAGGAAGCAAGAGGAACCAAAATTAAAAATCGACTAAGGCAAACAAATGTCGCGAAATCATGACATCGCGATTTCGTGAAATCGTGACATGATTGAAAGGAAAGGGCCCGAGTGAGGAACATGTCGCGAAATCGTGACGTCGCGATTTCACGATGTCACAAAATCGTGACGTTTTCGGCAAAGACAGTCAAGTCGTACGGACTGTCGCGATTTCATGACATGTCACGAAATCGTGATGAGTCCAAGGTCATCAAGCAAGAAGCAACAAAGAGAATTTGAAAGAAAATCAGCTAAGGATGAAAATGTGCTTAATTTCGTGACATGTCACGAAATCGCGACATGTCACGTTTTCGCGATGTAAAAGGAAGAAAAGCTGCTAAGGCAGAAAAGGGTCACGATTTCGTGACATGTCATGAAATCGTGACATGTCACGTTTTTGTGGCTCGTAGGCAAGAACATGTCACAAAATCGTGACGTCGCGATTTCACGATGTCGTGAAATCATGACATGAAGGAAGAAAGTTGTACGATGTTAGGAAAGGTCGTGATTTCGTGACATGTCGCGAAATTGCGACATGTTGCATTTTCACGGTTAACGGAGCAGAAGAGTGCCGAACGGGAAGAAGGGTCACGATTTCGTGACATGTCGCGAAATCATGACATGTCGCATTTTCGCGGCCATAAGGAGAAAAGGTTTCCGAAGCGCTGGGGATGTCGCGATTTCGTGACATGTCGTGAAATCGCGACATGTTGCGGTTTCGCGGCTTGTTAGCAAGAAAGGTTTCCAGCGCTGGGGATGTCACGATTTTGCGACATGTCTCGAAATCACGACATGTCGCATTTTTGTGACTTGCATAGAAAAAGAGCCCGTAAAGGAAAACAGCTGGAAATGGACATGTGTCGCGATTCTGTGACACGTGTCAAAGCACTACGGGCCACGTATCAGATTAATAAGGCCGACATGCAAGTAAACTTTAGGGTTTTTAATCTGATTCAATAATTAAAGTTCTGATTTAATATTTTAAAAATACTAATCTGTCTTTTGTTCTTTCATGCAGGAAGCCATCTGTCACTTACGGGATAACGGAGAAAGGGCCATAAAGACAAAGTCGAATGCAAATTAATCAAAGACAGCCATATTGAAAGAAAAGTTGTGTCATCCAATTTTTTTCAGATCTGGCTGCAAAGAGACTTTACGGTGACTAAGTAGCTGCCCATAGTGGAATATGTCAGGAATTGGCCAGAAAATGAAAATATATGCACACAGTTGCTGGATTTTGCCGGTGAATGCATTTAATAAAGATTTATGGCAGAATTAATGGCGTGCAGATATTTTCAGCTCACGGATGGCTCTACAGAGATGAAGTGTCAGAGAAGTGGTGACTCATCTAGCTTACCCGAGGGAATTAATTAGGGCATTTATTTGTAGTTGCGGTTGAATGCAAGTGGCATTAGAATTCTATCTTCTCCATTTATGGCAACTGACTGCACTGATTTGCAGAATGGTTAAGTTTTATCCAGACTTTATTTTAAATGGCTTTATGTTGTAAAACCCGGGTCCTAGGGTTTGAGATGATAAGATTTAGGGTTTGAGAGGAAGATATTTTTGAAAAGATCAGGGTCTATCCTGAGTCTATAAATACTTCTTCTCAATGTAATCGCAGAAGGCAGAAACTTAGAAATAAAAGACTATTGAAGCAATTTCTTGCAAATTCTATGAAATATTTTATTTCTGGACTTGGAGTTGATGTGCTTTTGTTTTCTATGATAGCATGGCCAGGAGCCTAATATTTTGCAGATTGTGATAAGTTCATTTTCTTTTGTTATCCATTTCATTAAAGTTTATTAGATATATGTTGTAAATCGATGTTATCAAGATTAAATATGCTGTTAGGCTTCATTTGTTCCATTGTATACTAAGGAAAATTACAGATTTAAGGTTCAAGTTTGTTCTAATTGCTCTGTCATCACTATGCGAGCTAGGCTATCGATGAAAGATATCAATTTTAACCGACTTAGTTCCATTTACCAAGAAATAAGCTACCAAAGTTAGGGTTTGCTAGATTTTAGAGATATTAACGTTGCATGCCCTAAAGATGACTTTCCTCTTCCAAACATGGATCAAATCATTGACTTTACTATCTGGAAGTGGGATGATGTCCTTAATGGATGGATTCTCTGGTTATAATCAGATCAGGATAGCTCCTGAAGATCAGGCTAAAATAGCCTTTATTACCCCCTGGGGTACTTTTTGTTGGAAAGTGATGCCATTTGGCTTAAAGAACGCAGGTGCAACCTATCAACGAGCTATGACCTATATTTTTCATGATATGATGCATGATATCCTACATGATTATGTATATGATATTATAGCCCGCACTATTTTGGAAGATAATCACTTAGATGATTTGAGAAATTTTTTTAATCGATTATGAGAATATCTTATTCGATTAAATATAGCAAAATGCATATTCGAAGTTAAGTCCGGTAAACTATTAGGGGTTTTAGTTTCTTCACATGGTATCAAAATCAACCCTCTCAATATTGTGGCTATCACTGATATGCCCGCACCTACTAATATATCTAAGTTACGAAGTTTACAAGGTAAGCTTCAAGCCATCCGTCGCTTCATCGATAAGCTGGCGGACAAAACCGGTCCATTTCTTAAACTCCTTAAGAAGGATGTCCCTTTTAATTGGGACGATGAATGTAGAGAAGCTTTTGAACTTCTCAAGAAATACCTCCTTAATCCTCCAATGCTTTCATCGCCTAAACCTGATCGCCCATTTCTTCTATATATTTCAGCTTTAGATTCTACCTTAGGAGCTATGTTAGCTCAGCTTGATGATGCGAAGAGAGAACATGCTAATTATTATATTAGTCGAACCTTCGTCAATTATGAAACCCGCTACACAAAATTAGAAAAACTATGTCTAGCAGTCGTGTTTGCTACGCAAAAATTATGACATTATATGCTTAGTCAAAAAACTTATGTCATTGCCAAATATGATCCCTTGAGGTATCTCATGAGTCGACCTTATTTATCGGGTCGCATAGCCAAGTGGGTTCTTGCTCTAAGCGAGTTTGACCTCACATTCATAGGACATAAGTCTATTAAGGGTCAAATCATAGCAGATCAATTAGTTGTTGCACCCTTAGCGTCTACCCATCCCCTCATCATCGAGTTTCTTGATGAATGCCTTCAATTAGAGGCTGACCATATTGAATAATGGTCCTTATACTTTGATGGAGCCCGATGCATGAGTGGGGCTGGTGCGGGTATTATTTTAATATCCCCATAAAAACATCTTATTCCTTTGTCCTTCAAATTGACATTTGCTTGCACCAACAATACTGCTGAATATGAAGCTCTAATCCTTGGATTACAAGCTCTTTAGCACTCAAAATTAAACACATTTTAGTTTTTGGTGATTCTCAACTGATTATAAACCAAATTAATGAAGTTTATCAGACTAGAGATGATAAACTGTGCCCATATAAGGCCTATGTTTTACAATTAATGTCCCTATTTGATCAAGTTACCTTGGAAGCTATTCCTAGAACTTGCAACCGTGCAGCTGATGCTATGGCCACAGTTGCATCTCTCCTACCCTTGGAGTTAGATGACGAATATGCCACTATCATTATTCGTCGACTCTAGGAACCCACTTCAAATAAGTCATGCTTAGAACCTTTGGATGTGTTTTTAATCAATGAAACTACTCCTGAACCTTGGTATGTGGACATATTTGATTTTCTCCAAAATGGGACTTTTCTTGCCAATTCTAATAGAAACCAGCGTCGGTTATTACTTAGACAAGCAAGTCGATTTGTAATAATTGGCAATACCTTGTATAGGAGATCTTTTGAAGGTATCCTATTAAGATGTTTAAATTTAGAAGAATCCAAATTAGCCTTGAGTGAAGCCCACGATGGATCTTGTGGAGGACACTTTAGTGGTAATGTCATTGCTAAAAAGCTCCTTAGGATAGGATACTTTTGGCCTACCATGGAAACGGATGCACATGAGTATGTGCACCATTGCGACAAGTGTCAAAAACATGCTGACCTTGTCCATGCACCTACACAAGAGCTGCAGGCTATTTCATCTCCTTGGCCCTTTTCAAAATGGGGTTTAGACATTATTGGCAAAATCAATCCTGTGTCATATGATGGACACAAATTCATCATAACCGCCACTGAGTATTTCATGAAGTGGGTCGAAGCTATGACTTTAGCTTCCTGCACTGGCACACAAGTCTCTAAATTTATTTTTAATCAAATCATTTGTAGGTTCGGAATTTCTAAAAATCTCATCTCTGACAATGGAACTTGTTTCAAAAATAAAGATGTTAAAAAATTATGCCAAAAATATAAGATTCAACATCGTTGGTCCACTCCCTATTATCCTCAGGGTAATGGTCAAGAAGAAGCATCTAACAAAACCTTAATCAAAATTCTCAAAATATTGGTCAATAAAACTGGCCGTGACTGGCACATTCAGTTATATCCAACCTTGTGGGCCTATTGAACTAGTGTTCGAACCCCCATGGGAACTTCACCATTTTTTTTGGTTTATGGTGCCGAAGCCATTTTTCCATTTGAATTAGAAGTTCCTTCTTTGGCTCTGCTACTTCAATATACCGAAGTAGGAGATGAATATCAAGCTGACAGACTCAGTCAGCTAGACTTCCTCGATGAAAAATGCATCAATGCTTTGGAGCATCTTCGTGCCTACCAAAACAAGCTTAAAAGATCATATGCTAAAAAAGTTCATCATCGATCCTTTGAGATCGACGACCTTGTTTTAAAAGAAAATCAAAAAAATACTAATGCAACTAAGGACCTTAAAGGTAAATTTGAGCCCAACTGGCTTGGACCATACATTATTACTGCTAAATTTGAATCAGGAGCATACAAATTATCTACCTTAGATGGTAAAGAACTTAAAGAACCCATGAATATTTTGCATCTTAAATGCTACTATGTATAAATTTTGTCATTTCATTCTTGTATATATTTGTTTACAATAATTCAAAATCACTATCTTGTATTTTCTTTCAATTTATAAATTCAAAAACATCAAAAACATTCATAATCATCAAAATCTTCAAAACTATTTGTTGCATTTATTTATGGCACTTGTTAATTTTTTGTTCAATAAATAAATAAATAAATAAAAACAGCAATATGCTTGACTCTTTCGAAACCAAAACAATATAAAGAAGAAAGAGAGAGTCAACATTCTCAAAACTTCTCAAAAATCATTTATATATATTTTCTTACAATTATTGCAGTTATATGTTTCAAATTATTTTGGGATAAATTAGCATTTATTTGGAATCTCTCACTTGCACACTCAAAAAATAAAAACAAAAATCTTGATTTTATCTGGCATGATTACTAATCTCTCTTATATCAAAGTCCACAAAATTCAATTAAATAAAGTTTGAGCACAGAGAATTGATCTTGTTATTTACTTAAACCAAGCACATCTTTTCACAATAAAATGATTATATTTGTAATTTCCATGCTTTGCTACATATTAGAAGTGGTTTCTTAAGCGAAAATTTTCCCCTGCTATCCTATCATGCAAATGGTCTAGAATCTTTGAGAATTGGCAAAAGGAAAAGCTCACCCCTGCCCAGAATAAAAATCCCTTGCTCTACAGCTAATCCGAGCAAGTATCCCTAGCATAGAAAAAAAAAAAAAAAAAAAAAAGTTCAAGAATAAAGATAAAAGAAAAATGTTATTTTATATCATTACAGCAATATTTCAAGCATTATCTCAATTATCAAGAAAAAATACAAAAATAAAAAGAAAAGAAAAAGCAAAAGAAAACAAAAGAAAGCAAAAGCAAAAGCAATAAAATATCTTTCCCTACCCTTTGAAAATAAAAGAAAGGTTGATGAGCTTGAATCCCTGGAATTCTCAATTATTCAAAAAATATGAGGTAAGCCCCATAACAGGTGGTTTGTGCCCAACCTGCTTGGCCTTGGGTAACTCCTAGCATGGCGATATGTTTGTCACATTAGCGACCTTCTTTTGTATAGACCTATGTTTGCTTATGGATTAGCTAGCTCTTGATAATCCGACCTACATAGTAGTCTAGTATGGTTATATGCATCTACATCATGGTTAATAAACACTTATTTGGTTTCTTCAAATCACTTGTATCATATTATCTTGCTCAAAAATGGTAAATGAACAATGCAATTGCACACACATTTGTATTTGAGATATTTTTGTGTATCATTATGATAAATCAAGATTGGAAATGAATTCACATATGCACATGGGATTCCTTATAAATCTAACTTTTGTCTTCAAAATACTTTGAAATATTTTTTGCAAATTGTTTGGAATAAATTCTTTTCTTCTTTCAAGTACAGTTGTTTAGCATAAAGACAACTATATAATAGAAAAATCAAAATTTCTTTCAAAACTATACAATCAAAACATATATATCTGGTCGACTTTCGCGACGATGGTATAGTTCCAAAACCAAAATTGGAATTTTATGCCTAGCACAAGTCCTCATCTTCATATTTTTTGTTTATTAAAAATCAATCATGCAATAAAGCTATCTTCTTTTTTGGATTTTCACGATGATGGTATAAGTCTATACCTACATATTCTATGCCTAGCGCAAACCATTGTAACAATTTTTATTCCCTATTTATTAAAAATCATGAAAACCATATGACTTAAATCATTTTGTTACACAAATTATGCTTTTAAACAGCATGCACATTTTCATTATTTCATGTCATTATGTCAACCTTCAATTTTGCAATGATGGTATAATTCCTAAGGAATTATCCAAAAAATTTATCACACTTAGGAATTTATGCCTAGAAAAATCATTTTAACATTATTTCATGCATACTATTCTCATGAAGATCTGAAAAACAAACCATCATCATCACCATCATTTGCACCATTGCACCAAAGTCTTAAGACAGTCTCTTAAGCACTCTTTTACTTTTAACAATATTTCTATACTAGGATTAGCTTGACGATCGAGTGAGTAGCGACTCCATGAAATGGTCTATACTAGCGACAATGTCCTTTGAAATTATTTTTAGAAGCCTATTTTTATTTTTTATCACGTTTCATCACAAACAACCAATTTATTACATCAGATTATTTCATTTAAAATATTACAGCATGACATCAAAATTATAAATTTTCAAAATGAGATAATTTCATGAATCCTCAATTCAATCATCAAATTAATCAATAAAACATAAAAGCATCATAAACATACACATAACACAAGTCATATGATCAAAAATATCTCATCTATATATATCAACAATATGTACATCATCTCAAAAATGGATCGGTATGCCACAATCTGTACCTCGGCATACTCAATCCTCTATCAAAAATAATACAAACTATATATCAATCTGTACAATGTAGTGCAGTAGCTAGCCTTGAGAGCCCCTCGAGCTCTCAGCCTCATCTCTTCCCCTGCCCTGAGGTGGACGAGGTGGCCCCATCGTAGTATGTGTAGTACTACGAGTCCTAGTCATCAATCGAGAAGATGTCCTCGATGACCCAATCCTGATAGGGTCAGCAATGTCGACTGGCAACTGTACCCTCTGACCCTCTGGCACCATCTGGAAGTAGATGCCCTGGTAGAACGTGGTCTGAGTAATCAACCATGCTAGCTCCTATGTGCTCGCTTCTCTGCCCTGTGCCCTGAGGCATGCAATCTCATCTTTGAGCTGTGTAACCTCAGATCGGTGGCATGCAGCCTCATCCTGCAATGTCTGCACCTGTGCCCGAAGACAAGCTGTCTTCGCTCAAAGAGTCATTGTCTCGCTGCTCTCCCTAGTGTCGACACCCTTGCCCTTATCAGGTAATGGTGGCCTCTCTCTCTGTGGATAAGGGGGTCTCGCCTCCCTCCTCTCCCATTGTCATGACCTCTCCTATGCCTATGGCCTCATCAGCTCTCTCCCGTCGTGACCCTGGGATGCCTCTATAGCCGCCTGGCACCGCCTCCCTATCCGACGCACAATTGCGTGTATCAGACCCTAAGCCCTCGTCATTCGAGGAGGGCGGATGTCTATGTACATGCATCGTAGCCATTTGTAACCCCTGCATCGTCCCCATCCATTGGCTAAATGGGGGCATCATTTGAGTCCTGACTCTAGAAGTGCTGCATGTCTAGAGCCCCGCTAACTATGGTGTTATCCCGAATAGTCCAAGAAAACTCATAATCCCTGAGAGATGGGATCCCCTGCTATAGACCGAACTATCATAAAACTCGGTCATAGCGATGGAGCTCCACCTCTCCCCTCTCCATCCATAGCTAGCAAACTCGCCTAATGTGAGCCAGCTCCTGTCCATCCTTGGCCCACCTTGGGTGCTCTCACCATGGCCTCTAGGTGATCTGGTCTAGGACTAGGTCATCCAGTAGTCTCTGGGACATCGAAAGGTCAATCCGCCACTGTGATCCTCTTCGAAGCCACTAGTAGAAAACTCGGGGCCTCTCCTCGTCAATCCCTGTCAGAGGAAGCCCTATCGGCCTCTGCACTGCAATGTGCTCCTAGCACCAAACCTGTAGGAGTGATGTCATCACCAGACATTGACCACCCTTGTACATGACCCCATGCAGGATCTTGTACAACCGACATAGAACATAGCTGCCCCAAGCAAACCTATAGCCATAGTCTCGCATATCGCAGATCACATATGCTAGCATCCATGGCACCCTGTACCCGCTCTGGTGGCACAACAGAAGTCCACCAACCACTCTAGCTAAAACCTATGTCAGTCTAGATGCCCCAGGCATCTGATGTAGTGCCTCGATGTTAACTTTGCCCTTCTCCAGGGTGAAGCTCAGGTCACCACACAACCATCCCATAGCATGGCCTTGATTGGCCGTAGGAGTGATCAACTATCCTTGTATGGGGATTCTTAGAATCCTCCATACATCCTCCAAAGTGGGAGTCATCTCCCCTATAGGTAGCCAAAAATAGGAAGAACCCGGATACCATCTCTCTGCTAGGGCTGTCAGTAGCCCCATGTCTGTAGACACTTATGGCATCTCTGCCACATGTTGTAAGCCAGCCTGTGCCAGTTGATCCTGCTCTGCCTATGTTAGAGTGGCCAAGTCATCTCTTAAACCTCCATACTTCCATTCTCTGCTCTTTAGCAAACCTCTCTACAACATAAAACAACAAAACAACAAACAATCATTAAAAAAAAACTCAAGTAATTAATAATGCAAGTTAAAAACAAGTTCAATTTAATCAAATGATGATATCATCCACTATTGGATGATATCATCCCAAATTTGAATAGATTCGTCTCCGATTTTGCAAGCCGAAATCGTCCCTAATTTGACGAAATTGTCCCCCTTTCGTCGATTTCACTTTTAGACAAAATTGGTGCACTTGAGACGATTTCATTGAAATCGGGACGATTTCGTCCCGACGATGTCGACGGCCCAAAAATGGCCGTGATGCTCAAAAATTAATTAAAATTCACCTAAAAAGCATGTAAAATCAAATTAAATCACTCTAAACTAAGTTTAGACTCTTACCCGTAGCCCGCGTCGGACCTCTGTTGATCTATGTGTCGTCTCCACCATTTTTGCTTCTAGAGCTCTAAAACCAGTAAAGATGAACAGTAAAAATGAATTAGGGTTTTACCCTATTTTTCTTAATTTTATTCAAAAATAATTCAAAAATAATTTTGCTTTTCCGTGTTTTTACCTCAAACGTTCGATTTGGGTAAAAACATGGAGGGGGCACCATAGTAAGTTATCGTACGATTCGACCAAGAATTGTCGCCTAAAAATGGGAATAATTTTTGCTTTCTCGTAGATCAAGAAGAACTCATCTTTAACGCATTTTCTTCAGAAAATTTGCTAAAGAGGGGGCAAAATGTAGCACCCTAAAATTGGCGCAGTGAAATTGTAATAATTACATTCATCCTAGTAAATAATTTAAATTCAAATTTTAACCTCCCAAACCACCCATTAACCGTCGGGTAATCCGTTTCCCCCTTTTCCATGCCATTTTTAGAGGTTGTTTTGACCATTTGACGATATCATCACCGATCAGACGATATCACCCCAGATCTGACGATTTCGTCTGGGCTAGGACATCCAGATGATCTTGTCTCAAAACTTATTTTGCACAATTAGCTTCTATTCCAACGGGCCTCTAATCCAGGTAGAAGCGTGTCTGTGCCATTAGAGACCCTCCCCCATTAGAGATCTCCCAAATAGGGATGATCTCCAACCTCCTAACCTCCCTCCTAAGCCTATTTAATCCTAAGCCCTCCCCTTAGCACCCCCCTAGCTGAAATTCCCTGTAACCCGATTGCATACATGTTAAAACATCCTAAGTTTCTATTTTGCATTAGTTTTATACAATTTTGTTGTAGGTACCATATTTTTTTTCAGCCGGAGCAAGCTTACATTGTCGTCGATGAACCTGTTCAGATCGGAGGTGATCCTATCGAATGCGAGACGATTTCGTACCAATGCGAGACGATTTCGACTACAGTCAACATTGAGGCAATCAGTGCCTGAAGTTTGCATTTCTCCATCTTTTCTTTGTTGTTTTATTCTGCAATTAGCTTAGTTTATTTAGTATTTTATACTATTCTACATTTTGGAGTTCACCCATCTAGATTAAATGCATAATTAAGCCATAATTGTGATCAAATTAGCATAATTCATTCATGTTTATGTTCTTAAGTTTTAGTTTGATATTATTGCTATCATTTTACACTATTTTCCTCTGTTAGTATAGTTGCATTCTCTGTATTTTGCACCTATTTCTCTGTTTACAGGTCTCTGATGAATTCGTCAGATCTCAGACGATATTGTATGATCTCAGATGATCCTGTCAAATAAGAGGCAATCCTGACTGCTTCAAGAATCAGAATCTTCATCAGACATCCGGATTAGGTATTTTCCTTTAACATTCCTCAATTTCTCTATTTTTCTATTCTATTCTATTTTTCTGTATTCATTTAATCTGCATCTGCATATAGAATAGCTTAGACGCATTTTGGCCAAACCTAGGATTTGAATGCTTAAGGCTAAAACGAACACATAAAACACATTCCCAACCTAGACATAGAAATTGCCATTAAATGTTTCTTGGTGAACCCACCATCCATCAAAAAATCATCAATATACACCTCCCTTGAGAGGCGGGACCTTCGCAATTCCTCTCAGTCCGAGGTACTGTGACATCCTTTTCACATCCCCCTTCTGGGCACGGATCCTATAGCCTGAAGGTAAGGGTGTGAAAAATTTGGAGCGATACAGTGTGGAAGTAAAACGGTAGCACTTCGTTGCTCAAAATGCTCCTCTTTGTCCCTCCTTTTGGGGTGAGAAGACTCACTAATTTATAGACATGGAGGTCTCTTTGGATGAGCATGTAGAGGCGCCACTTTGCAATCATGCCTTTCCAAGGGAGGGAAGATTCCTCTCTATTAGGGGCTTCATTACTGCCCCTGTAACTGCCTCTAACACTCGAAAATGCTCACTCACACTCCCATGCAATTAAAGAAGAATTAAGTGGTGAATCTGAGCTGCCATTTGTCAAGATTTGACTTTTTGCCCGTCAAACCTGCTATTCGCCCCACCCTAGAGCGAATATTGCTAATCGTCCCTAGGTGAGGTGAATACCAGTTTGTAATCGTCCCTAGGTTGAACGAGTATGGAGTAGAGTGCCTGAAGGTGCCAAATTAACTCTATACCTTCCCAAAATTGTTGTGAGAGTGGTTAGGACCATTGTTTAACCTCTGGGGGATGCCATTGGGGCTATGTGTGTCAATGCGATCAGTGCTTGTAGTACATAATCGGATAGGTGCTATTTTGGTGTCTACACTTCTAGTTTAATTTCTTCACCTAGAGTGACCATTTTATCTACTATGACTTTTACTCGCACACAGTAGTCTCCTACTTTCTCATTCTCTTGCATTATGAGATTTCCAAAATGTCTTTTCAGATTTTGAAGCCTGACCTGCTTCACTTGATCACTCCCTTGAAAATTTTTCTTTAAAGCCTTCCAAGCATCTTGAGCTATTATATAGGATGTTATTCTAGGAAATATGATTTTATCTATGGCTGCTTGTAAATGATATAGAGCAAAGGAATTATTTTTTTGGGAATATTTCTTGGCTTTTCTATCGACAACACTTAAGGTAGACTAGTCAGTAGGAGAAGGTTTTGTGTAACCCTCTTCAACTATTTATCATAATATTTTACCAATCAACATAGTTTTCATCTTTATTGACCAATATTCATAATCACTACCATTAAATTTAGGAATTGGGAGATTTGAATTTTAAGCCATTTCTACTATTTGAAAGCAGACTTTGATTTGACTAAAAATAGGAAGTACAAAGACATTACAAGTTTAAATAAAATATAGATTTCTTAAATCTCTCACTCATTTCTTGTTCTTCTTGAGGATTGTCCAGTACTAGAGGTACAAAATTGTCTGCAATGGAATCCTTGTCATCATTGATGACAAAATTTTCAAGAGCTATCGTTGTCTCGACCTGTGCTGGCTCAACCTTTGCTGGCTCAGGATCTAGAGAGCATGGGCTATATCTTTCACTAGATTGTTCCTCCGGCTCAGCTAGAGAGTAGCTATCACTGGCATGATCTATAAGTGTGGCTTCAATTGTATTGGACTCCTCCACTCATTTTTTGACTATATTGTCTTCTAATTCAGCCTCATAACCATAAACTGGTTTCCTCTGGTGGGCTATCACTGAATTATGTAGTTGATTGAATACAGTTTGTATTCCATCTTGCCAGACCCTCTCATCAAATGATTTAGTAGATTCTCTCCACAGTAGAGAGCACAAAGCATGGTAACATCTGGTATATCTGATCATCTACTCATTATCACAACAGATGAACTAAGTTATAACATCAATTTTAAAAGTGCCAAAAAATCTTTCTTTGAAAAAGTATCTTTCCAATTCCACTTAAAAGGTTTTTCAAAAAAAAATTATAAAGTCTTTAAGAAAAAAATTTAATAATTTTCTTTATATCCTTAATTATTTTTTAAATAAACTATATATTTAAAAATAATTAAAAATATAAAAAATGAACAATTATTAAATTAATTATAAAGCTTTTTAAAAAAATATTAGAAAAACAATTTAAGTTAAAAAACCTTTTCTTAAGCGTTTCGAACCCTCGATCGCTTCATTCCAATTAAGGTACTTGGGCCACTACACCATGTGACCACCTCTGGGACTAAACCGCACGCGCTTCTCCTTAACCCTTGCAACATGGTGTGACAAAAACAAAACTTTCATAGACTTGTTCCGACGGGTTTTGAACCCTGGTTCTTCTTGCTCCTTGAGGGGAGCCTTTACCGTCACACCACGGTGCTTGTCGAGTTTGGAGGAAGACCTCCTTCTTATTATACTATCGACAGGCATCAAAAATAAAATAAAAATAAAAAGGATTGTCTCACATGAACCGGGACAAGGGGTTTTTAATATTTTTATGCACGTTCATCCACATATACCATCTATTGCCTTAAGGCAATTAAACCATCCAAACTTTTTCCATCGAAGGACCAATCAAAACTTACCATGTGGCATTCATTCCACTCACTATGCCTCATCAGCATGTCACCTTTGCCAACTTAGCTTCTCGAGTTGCGTTCCAAGTCTGCACCTGCCACCTGGCACCTCCAACCGTGTGCCTAGCTCATGTTGGCTGCCACATTAGCCTTGCATCAGCTTTCTTTAGTTTGCATGCCTCCCCACGTGTGCCTCATTCTACGTGCTATCGTACCAAACTCCTACCTTAAACTATGTGTCACCAATCAGTGTCCATACGAGCTCAGATCTTTGCATTTGCCTTAAGATTTGTACCCTCAGATCTGCTTCTAAGACTATCAACTCAGGATCTGTGCTCCGTGCCTTAGAGTCTGCGCCCGCCTCGACTCTAATACTAGTGTTAGTCAGCGCATCATATGGGTAGATAAAACAAAATAATTAAAAATATAGTTTCAACACACACTCAGCTTTATTCTCATTATTTACATTTATAAGAGAAGAGGAGGCGGTGGGAGTGGAGGGATAAGGAAGAGGAGGCAGGAATATTGGAGGAAGGGGAGGTGGAGAGATAAGGGAGTTAGAGATAATAATGGGAAGAGGAGAAACATAAAAAATCATGCCAACAAAAATTTGTTGCCGACAGAAAAGACGTGCGTTCACACTTAGTCTTAAAACAAGTTTTTTTAGGTTGCTAAGTATGAAGACATGTTCACACTTGCAATAGTAATTTCACCTTTTAGGGTATTTTCTCATGATAACCCTAATTTCCAAAGTTGATGTGTTTTAGCATTAGCTTTTCATGTTTTTTGCACCCATTTTGCTTTCAAATATGCAATAAAAATAAGGTTTGAAATATTATTTTAACAAGTGATAGATATTCTAATCATGAAAAATGTCTCAAGTGTTCTTGTGTTTATTCTTCTTCTACAAGCAAGCTAATTTTCAAGTTGATAAAGTGTTTATATTTCATGTGTGAAATATAGTTGTTGAAGCTCCATTTTCTACTGCATTGATCTATTTATTGCTGAATTTGGTGGACAAGTGTTGAATCCCTAAGGAGAGATAGACTATTTGGAGATCTTAGTTATTCTATCTGCTTTTACACTATCTATCAAGTGATTTCACTCTTCTACATGCACATTTTTATATTCTTTATCACATATTAGTTATTTTTATTGGTCTAAGTCTTTTTACATTACTTTTATGAAATTATGTTTTATCTCTATGGGGTATGATTTCATTGGTCTATGAAATCACAATCTCTCTTGGCAAAACATGATTTCACCTAGACTCGATCTGGGGGTAAGTCACTACCCCTAAACACTAGATCCATATTTTAGACTACATATAGGGCAGGTTGGTGCATTTTGTGAGCTATTTTACTGCTCTATTCTACTGCATTATGTTATGTTTGTTCATATTTTGAAGGTCATATTTTGCTTCTTTTTCAATGACTAGCTAAAAGGACCTAGGGAAGATGATCAAATTGATAGAGAGGATCCTAACATATATCTAGAAGAATAATATATTGTTGAAACTAAAATAAATTTTTATCCCTATGAAGGACCCGATGCTGAGTTTCTTTTTACATAATTTGAGTATATTTTGAGCTTTATGAAAGCTAAGAGTAACAAAATATTGAAGGGTATGGAGCAGGAGGCTCATCTTGAAAGAGGTGAGACTCCTCCTCTTCCTCATTCAATAAGTTCCCCTATGCCTTTTCAAAATAATTATTTTCATGAATCTTCACATTGTGGTAATATGATGTGCCAAACAATTTATTACACTATTACAACCACCAATGTTGGAAGAAATTTGCAAGATCCTCTAACTAGTAGTGTCACTCAAAATTATATTCAATTTCCTCCTCAATATGCTAATATCAACACTCTTGCTTTTGATATATCTAATATTAGTTGTTCTCTCTCTTGGGGCATCACATGTAATACTAATGTCTATGCTCCTAACATAACTCAAGCACTTGTTAATAGACCTCCTTTGAGGAATATGAAAATATCAAATAATAATAATCCATATGTTCAAAACTTGAAAAATATGGTGAAGCAATTTGTTTTAAAAGTGGAGATGATTCAACATTCTAGTTTTACTTATAGTTATAAAGATATGTGCAATCAACCCTTGGATCCCATTGTTGTTGTTAGACATTATCCTAAGCACTTTTCTATGCTAGTTTTTCCCATATATAAAGGAATGGAAGGTCTAATAGAAAATTTAAGAAGATTTAGAACAACATGCCATGATATCATATATGATGATATGTTGTTACTAAAAATATTTTCTAAAAGCCTCAGTGGCATGGCATTGGAATGGTACTATCGGTTACCTAACTATTCCTTGAGGAATTTAAAAGAGATATTAGAGTTATTTTTTCAACAATTTGGTACCTACATTGAAAGGATGTGATCATGAAATATGTTTAAAATCTAAAACAAAATAAAAAATATAGTGTTTTAGAATTTCTATCTCATTGGAGAAGCTTAGTTGGACGCTTAAGATATACTTGCCACATCAAGATATGCTTGAAATATTTATTGGAAACTTACAATAACATATATCTTATGCATTAGAGACTACAACTATTACATATTTTTATAAAGCAATTGAGTTAGTGATAAAATTGGAATAGGTTCTCATTATAAGAGGCCAACTCAATATGAAAGAAGAAAATATACCAATTCACAACATGAGAATAAACATGCAAGAGGTGATGGTGCAGTAGATGGTATGTTTGTTAATATTGTTATTAACAGACTACAAAATATGATACTTCAAATACCTATACAAAGGAATTTCATAAAGTTTAACATATCTATGGAAGTAGTTTTGAACAAATTTTGGAAGCTAATATGATTGAGTCACCTCCCATAAGACAACCAGATACTATAGCTAGTTGGTACAAAGTAGGGTAACATTGTATATATCACAGAGTAGAAGGATACTGAACAAACTCTTGTAATAATTTGTAAAAATTTGAAACATTTAGTTCAAGATTTAATTGATGCAAGTTGTATTGATATAGGGAATTCTTAGTCATTAAATAATTAGCAAACACCAACAAAAAATAAAGATATGGGAATATTCAAGGATCCATTACTAAAACATGATTAATGAGCATCTAGTCAGATATCCTACCAAAATGAATCTCCTTCTAATAGTAACATGATTGGTATGATTGAGTCCACTATAAAAATACAAGCTCAGGTTTAGCCAACTCAACATTATCAACAAGAAAAGAATTCTACATCACAACCTACTTTGGTTTTGATGAATAATCATAGAAAGAATATAGAAATAGGTACACCATATTTTATAGTGAAACCCCAACCCAAAGCTTCCTTTGATCTCCAACAGCAGCTAGTCGGCACTCCAACTAAAATTTCTATCTTAGAACTCTTACAAACTTCTTCTACCCATCAAGAAGCCTTGCTAGAGTTTCCAAAATAGCAATTATTGGAAATTTAGGGTAGTTATGTTGTCATTGATGTCAAAATTCAGTTCATCTTAGTGCAAGGAATTTATATTTTGAGCCCAAGATATTTGGTTTAAAGCTTCACATTATTGGTCAAAAGTTTGCCTAAATAACCTGAATGGAGGAAATACCTAGGCCCAAAGGAAATAATATTATAATATTTATTATTATAATATTAAAGTGTTAAGAGAAAGCCTAAGGTTATTTATAAAATAATTATAATATTTATATTATAATAATTTTATAACCCTAAGTAGGGTTTAGCACCAAGGTTAAATTTTAAATCTTTTAATTTCCATCGATGTCCGAGCATGGAGGAAACATGGTATTTATTCCATAAAATTTTGGAGCCAAAAGGTAAGCCTATGAATGCACATTCGAATGTTTAATTAAACTAGTTGATACAATTTTTGTGAGAAAAATAGGACAAAGGTTTTTATTTTTAAAAAGCATAATAAAGCACGTGGAAGAATAAGGATGCAAGGGTGCATACCCCTATCACAAACCACACAGTTGGCTTAGTGGTAAGGCTTGGCAATGTAAGGCTTTGGAGAATGACAGGTCTCACGTTCGATCCCCGATAATAGAAGAGGGAAGTGTTTTATCCTAAGTCATTTTGGTGTCAACAAAAGGAATAAAAAATGGTGGGTGCATTGTTTTTTTCAAGTGAGTACTTAGCTCACATGGTGGTTAAGTCGTGGCTAAGGAGCAAGCAGCAAACGCAACTGGGGTTTGATTGATGCGAAGACAATGAGCAAGGTATTTGTTTTTTCTTTAATAAATTTATCGTCTAAGGTTCAAAGTTGCATGGTATGTTCTAACATGGGAGGTATAAGGTGTTAAAAATATTTTTTTTTTGGCATAAAAAGGGTTTTGAATTAAATTGGATTTTGACATAGTGAAATTGTTAACTTCCTTGGAATGTTATTTTTAATGGTGGTTATATTTCTATTGAAAATACATTTATGATAAGTGGGAGATATAAGGAAATAATTTTAATTATTTTATGCATTTCATTATTGCATCTATATTGTTTTTTTTCCAGATATTTTGTGGAGTTGCATACCCAGAAAACGTACAACCATCCATTTGCTCTTATGTGAAATATATGAATAGAGAGAAAATCATATTTATAGTAGTTAACCATTATGGGAAATGATGTTTTTGGAAATAAAATACAAATGGATATTTTTCTAAGTCAAGATATATGGCAGAATAAGAGTTTTTACTAGACCGTACAATGACGTGACCAAACCGTACAAGGGTTTGTAATTGCATACATCTGATGATTTTTTGACCTAAAATTGTACTTTGAAGCATTTTGAGGGTAAATCAAGTGATTTCCAAGTGAAAATTGCCAAAGTGAGTAATATTTGATCAATTGTAAGATTCTTGGAGAAGATAGTATAAGTGTTTAGTTATAACCGTACAACTGTATGTTTTGGGGCTGTACAGTCTCTAGTAATATGTTGTAGGTATTGAATAGTTGTGAACTGTACAGAATTGGATAGAATAAATGCAATTTATTGAAAGTTATATGAAATATATCTCATCACATACCTCTTAGGAATATTGCACTCCCCTCATGCTATAATAGTTGGGTACTACACATGGTCTCAAACTCTCCCTAATCAGCCTTTGTCCAATAATTTTTAGACTTGTCTCTTCATATATTCATTTTTTGTGGATGTCATCCTTAGGAAACCTTGTTTAGTAATATTGCTCCAAGTATTAAGTCCATACGATGACTAATGCTCCTTATAGGTGGTAACCCTTCTAACAATACTTGTAAAAGAATCTTTGCATATTCCTCCAATAAATCCTTTACTTCTTATAGAATTGCATTCATCCTTATTGACGGGGAAGTGGAAAGTTGTAGACACCAAATCAGAACCAATCCGATTATGTGACAACAAGCACTGATCGAAGTGACAAGAATAGCCCCCAAGGCAGCCCCCAGAGGTTAAACAGTGGTCCTAACCACTCCCAAAAGTAGTTTGGAAGGCCAGAGGTCAATTTGGCACCTTTTTGGCACTTTTCTTCCTACTCGTCCCACCATGGGATGATTACAAACTGGTATTCATTCCACCCAGGGGTGATTGTTAGCATTCGCCCCAGGGTGAGACGAATAGACGGTTTGATTGGCAAAAAAAGTTGAACCTCGATAGGTCCACTAGTTAACTATAGCTTCAGGCCATGCAATTGTGAGGAATGGCTTCAAATCAAGAAGAGAGACTTCAGTAATGCATGTCTTTGATTTTTGGAGGCCTCATGCAAGGAGACTCTAAATTAGGGAATAATATTTTTCCCAAAATAGGACATGCAACTCCAGTGGCACCCTCGCATGCACATTCAAACAGAGAGACCCTAGGTCTATAAATTGGTGAGTCTTCTCACCCAAAATATATATGGAGAGAGAAGTAGCATTTTGAGCAATGAAGTGCTACCATTTTACATCCACACACATACCTTTTGATTTGTGCCTTTCACATATTTGATCTCTTTTGGAAGGGAGGTCATAGGGTGGTTATTGGAAGCGCAAATATGGAACATTTGGCCACAATATCCCATAAAATTTACTGAAAACACCCCACAAGAGGTTTTGGACCCATACCAAGTGGATTGGTGCCGAAACAGAGTCCTAAACAACAGGTGTCCTGCCCCCGAGTGCCCCCTAAACTGTCGCAGTTCTAAAAGCCTTACCTCAGATCGATTAGAAATATGTGACATATTTATTTGATTTTTCTTGTGCATATGATTCTAGGTTGTTTACATATGCTGTAATTTAAATTTCAAGTTATTATGACAAGTTTTGATCATGCTTTTATCATTTCCTGCATTCACTAACATACAGATACTGCCATCAGATTCTAGGTGACAGAGGCCAAATTGGGAAAATCTGACCTTCTGGGTCTTCCCAAAATACCCCCAATTAGCTAACCCCAACTTTGTAGGCAATTTGAAGCTTCTTGAATTGGACATTTGGTATTGTGCCTTTTAACACTTTGTTATAGGTTTATTCATCCCGCCCCAGAGCGAATACAAATCTGTGAGGAATTTCTCGACAGTTGCACTTGCAATGCCCTCCTGGTATTCAAAATCATAGGATTAGTATGGATTCAACACTCATATACACAAGCGACGACGACGTTTTGGTCCGCCCATCTTACATGTGGGCACGCGAAAGAAGGATTGCTATTCATGGATGTGACAAGAAACATATTTAACGCTCCTATCCCCTAAAATGGAAGGAGACATATTGTAACTCGACTTTAAAAGCATATCAATAAATAGGACCATATTTCATATTGCTTTTATCTTATGTCAATTCATTTATGTTCTTTCCTTTCATGCATTTTTCAATATATAGGCTTTTAGCGTTAAGTTTGGTTTTACATGCATCGTACTTGGCATTTTCCTTTTTGTTTCTATATCCTCATGATTTCAGTGGAGATCATGGTGGGATGTCTATCCCTTGATTTTAATATTAACTTTCTAATCAAAAGTTGCTTGTTTTTGCTTGCAGGTACCAAGTTTTCAAATGCTAGAATACTGTTCGTTCCAGTCTATGACGATTACAGAGCTAGAATTTTTCTTACCCAGGGACAAATGGGCATTTTCCCCACCTTGTGATGAATACTATTCTATTATTCATTTCACCCAAGGACGAATAGCTCTATGTGAAATTTTAGAACAAAAATTCAGAGGCATCCGATTTGGGCAGAGAAGAGGTAGGGGTCTTAAACACCTTCTGTCAATTTTTTGCTTTCTATTTTCTATTTTCTGGTTATTTTCTTGCATAGGAGAGTTTGAAAGCTTGTTTCCTTAATTTATGCAACTTAAAAAGAACCCCACACACCATGTGGTAATTTAAAACAACAAGGAGTTGGTCGTAAAACCCCAACCCTTGAACAAGACCAACGGTGGATTTCATCACCACCTTGGCTTGAGATATTGCATACATAACCCCAATCGCGACTGTTGCTAGATGTAAATCCTAATGAAAGCTGACCAAGTGTAGCTGGGGTGATTCCCAGCGCATGAGGATAAGTCTTCTATGGTAGGTTTCATAAACAGAGCGATTCCCCTTTTGTATCGCCTATGTTCCACGTACCATCTACTCTCACGTACCAATAGTTTCCCTCATGTAAGGGCGGGTATATAGAGAGGTTGGTATATCGGCCCGAAAATGGTATATCAAAGGGGTGACCATTTTTGGGAGTCATAAGAGCCATCATATTGCATTTAAATGTTCTTTACAAAAGCTTTCAAAACAAAAATCAAAACACACTAAACCAGATTTAGGGCACACTTTTAATATTTAAATGAGATAATCATTGCTTTGTGTGTGTGATACTTTTTGTTTAGTGTAGCATAAAAATCATAAAAAGAGATAAAAATCTATGCATCTTGTAGGAAAACATCACCATGGTGTACACTCGTAGCCGAGCCCAATCATGGGCAGGAGCTACAAAGAGTGCACAAAGGGGGACAAGTCACCTCCGATATAGTCCTGAGGACTTGGTCATCCCGCCTTGGTAGCCTGACACACAAGATAGTCCACATCATGCCATCACAAAATAGGACTATAGAGGGACCTCTCTAAGGGGCACCCCCACTCAGCATAGATCATTTCAAGAGGAGAACCTACACGTGGAACTCAACATAGAAAGGAGGCCTCCCTTAAATGCTCATTATGAGTGGCCTAGTGATGAAGTGCTAGAGTGACATAGGGTCCATAATGAGGGGCCACATGATTTTGTCATCCCTCCTTTACCCCTTATTACTATTAGAAACACTAGACAAAATCCAAAGCACAAGGCTCTCTAGACAGGGCAAGACAATTATGCCCGCACCCTTCACACATATGAAAGGGAGTACAAGGAAGACCACCATGTTCCTCAAGAGTAGTACACAATGTAGGAGTGATACACCTCCGCACCTGCTATGTATCAGGATCACCCATTGAGGCTAGAGCCTCAGGTGAATGCTGCTGACCTTGACAAAGGAAAGTAACCCATAGCAGTCTCGGATCACCATGACCAAGATAGACATGTAAGAGAGGCATCTAGGCTTCCTAAAAATGAGACAGCAAAACAAATTGACTTGGGATTTTCTAGACATGCCACCCACCAAGCGCAAATCACATAGCTCAGGTAGGATCAACAATAATTAGATCATCTATACCATCTTAGCAAAGAGCGCATTCAGCGTCGGATAGCCGAATTGCTTCATAACACTGTGCCTGAGAAGGTCCCAACCCCTTGCGCACATAAAGTAGAAGTGTATGAGAGTTGCACCCCCTTGGTGTGAGACAGGTTCTCATGACCTTACCAAGTGTTGTCTTCAAGACCTCCTAGACCTGAGCGAAAGGCCACTCCCAGGAACAACGATGGGTGCCCCCCGCGGGGACCCATCCATGGTTATAGGTCTCACCTAGGCACTCCTCAAGAAGCCTATGAGGAGTATGAGCAAGAAGAAGAGCAGGCCAAAACACCCTACCAAGGTAGAGGGGCTGCTATCTGGCCACCCCTCTATAGGCCTCAAGCTCCCCCCAACCCACAATGGGAGCTAATTAAGGAGGAAGAGATTAAATCTTTCGATGCATATAAAGCACTGCTAGAGTGCTTAGAGTCTATGGAGACCAAGAATTCTGGGCCCCAAAAGCCCACTTTATGCCAACTTCGCATTCACCCTATGCATCCGTCTGTACTGGAACCTCCATACCCTGAACACTTTAAACTGCCCTAGTTGGCACTCTTTAGAGGAGAGGAGGATGCCCAAGAGCATGTGACTAGGTTCTTGAGCCAATGCTTTGGTATTCAAGACAATGATGCTTTGTTGCTAAGAACATTTATAACCACATTCGTAGGCCCTACCTTGGATTGGTTCACTTAATTGCCAAAACATAGCATCAGTAACTTGGATCAACTAGTGGACGCGTTCCTTGAATGCTTCACCTTCAACACCAAGAAAAAGGCATCACTAAGCGACCTAGCTAGCCTCAAATAGTATGAGGAAGAAACCATGGTGGCATATGGGAACCGGTGGAGGACGTTGCTTTCAAAGTTACCCTACCTCCCTCCCATGTCCGACCTGACCCAAATGTTCTCAAAGAGCTATTTGAGATCGATATCTATGCTATTACAACTACAAAAATATGCCACTCTTAAGGAAGCTCTAGCCCAAGACAGAATCATTGAGGATATCAAGATATAGGATGGCGATATTGCCAAACCAAAGAAGAAAGAATGGTCTAAGAACACCAAAATAGGGACCACGCAACAGAAACCTGCTATGGTCAATCAGGTTGCTATAAATGTCCCTAAGCCTATACAAGCAACACAGCCCCAAAAGGCTAACTATCAGGCGATGCCTCTTAACAATTATGATAGAGAAAATCAAAGGCAAGAACAAAATCAGCAGTGTCACCCTAGGCGATAGTTCACACCTTACACAGAGTCTAGGGACTCCCTATTTGACTGCTTGTCAATAGTGAACTTGATCAACCTGCCAGATATTCAAACCATAGACCCCAATGCACCAAATCCTAAGGGGTATAGGGAGGACTTGTATTGTAGGTTCCATAGATAGAAGGGACATGACCTTAATGCATGTTGGAAATTTAAAGGCTTGGTGTAAGACCTAATTGACAACAAGACGTTGGCGGTGGACAACCTCGTAGCACAAAAAAACCAATAGATGGGAGTCTTCAGAGACCCCCTACCTTCCCATGATGCGTAGGAAAAACCCCTTCAAGTCAATGAGGTGCAACATAATTGCCCCATGTAGGGGTATGTAGGGATGATAAGCATAGTGACTAGGAACAAGAGGTACCTAGCAGCTACCCCCACGACGGCCACAAGAGAGGTTCCATCGATGTCACAACCTTAAAAACACCCTACGCAACCTCCTGCACCTGGAATACGCAACCTCCCATGCCTAGAATAGTGGCCATGATTCGAACTAGACTTACCCAAAGTCTAAGGACCATGTCGACTAGGCTCTCCATATACGAGCTCATTCAAAAATCAGTGCCCCATCGGGAGGCTCTAATGGAGATATTAAAAGCCATCGAGTTGCAACCCCATGAAGCAAATTCTTTCAACAACTTCATGGGACATGTAAAATAATGTATAGAACTAGTCATCACCTTTAGAGAAGATGAATTGAAATCGATGACTGGTGATGTGGCGGATCCACCCCTACACGTCATTGCACGGGTCAACGGGATTTCATATAAGAGAGTGTTGGTGGACACTGGCTTGTCCAGTAATATAATTACAATAGCAGCATTGAAACATCTAAAGTTGTCGACATCTCACATCATGGCCTCCACCTATACTCTTCGATCATTCAATGATGTAATATGCTCAACGGTGGGCACAATTTTCCTACCCATCCAAGTGGGACAAAAGACTATTCATACATTGTGCCACATCTTGGAAGGTGAGATGGCCTATAATATCTTACTGGGTCGGCCTTGGATCAGGTACATGAAGTGTGTCCCTTCTATAGCTCATCAGTGCTTAAAGTACACATTTGAAGGATAGGTGCATGTAGTCCCGACAGACTTAGAGCCCTTCAAGTACTGCAATACGATGCAATTCATGTCACAATCGACCCTTACATCAATGCATTTGGATTTTTAGTTGAATCCATCTAACCAGGGTCTGATTCTGCATACATCCCCATTGACAAGTCCATCAAATCCTCAGTCGGGTCCATCTTCCTCATATGGTCCTTCACCAACGATGCCACCTACGGTGGCCACACCAAAGGACAAGGGAAAGAAACCCCTAGAAGAGGAACCACCCCTAGTCTCAACCATATCTACCGAAGAGATGCCTAGCCTAATGGAAGTCAATATGCCTAGTTCACCCTACATGGAGTGGACTCTAGAAGGACTCCCATTCACTCCCCCTCAACCGCCAACGATCACTATTGAGATGGCCAACACGGTCCTGGGGGAGTATATAGTGCAAAACATTGTAGCAACACCCGCACTTGAGTCCATGCAAGACATGGGGAGACCTCGCCTCCCCATCGGCACTATGGTTCCTCTAGGCTACCCACCCAATCAGAAAAACTTTGTTTATGGGGGCCTGGATAATGGCATTGAACCTTACATGCAAGAAGACAAAGATGAAGAACCCTTTGTTGAGGACATCAACTATTTGTCCAACCCAGACTTCGCATTGAGATATCTTGGCCAATGCAATTGGCATGGATATGGGTTGGGTAGGTATGAGCAAGGAGTGTGTGTTTTATGCCAACCAAGATATCAAATGTTGTATGACAAGTCAGGAGTAGGGTTCAACCACCCTTGCCCCTGGACATCTTGGTAGAGAACATGCAAGGCCTAGGGATAGACAACAAGGATGGGTTGGCATTAGATCCATATGCCAATCCTAACACAACATATACATTGGGGGATTATCACCCATTGCTAACAACCGACCTTGTTGACCTTAACAACCCTTTCCCTTCGATCAAAAAGGGATAAAATTCAAGGACTCACCTACAAGAGGGATATAGACAAGACCAAGTAGGGTCTTCAAAAGACGAGTCAAAATATGAGGTAGCACCTTGGGATCCTTTCGAGTCTGATAGCAATCATTCACAAGTAACTCCCATGGATGATTATCAGGAGAGCTTCTTGATAATGTTCCCTTTGAATGCTCCAATTGAGCATATGCCACCTCAAGAGCATTAGGTCCCCCCGTAGAGAGCAAAACAACCCCGATGGGACCACATTAATTTGCTTGAGCAAGATGAGCCTCATATGTTGCAAACAGTTGTTGGAGCCAACAAAGGCCTTTGGATCTCTGATAGTGATTATGAAGATGAAACTGAGATGGCCTATCTCAATCATAAGATGGCCTATCTCAATCATATGTGACAACAACAATATCCCTTAGACATAGATGACATTTTTGAACAACTACACATAGGGCCAAGACATAGGTGGCACCTCAACCAGGCATAGTTATACCAATTACTGCACCCGCCACTCTAGGTATACAGATAACATCTTTCGCCTAGAGACCCTATAGAGCCATCAGTGCCTTGGGTGGACCCCGTCCTCTTATCTGCACATAGGGTCGATCCATTTGTGCCAGTACCCACATAACCAGATTCAGAGCATAAAGTTCATCCAGGATGTCCGAGCAGCCACACCCACGGTAATGGAGACCAAAATAATTTCATCAACATGATCTCCATTGATTTAACCACCCCCATCCATAATCTAGCCGACCCAACACGGTCATTGCATCTAGACCTAGATGTTATATAATTGGATCGTGCTAACACACCATCATCCCCATTAGAGTACTAGCCTTGTGGTGGGATGTTCCATTTCACCCTCCGATAGACTCAGGATGTCTTCCATGCTGAAGAGGAACCCAAAATTCCAAACGATGCTCTAAATTCAGCAAACGATATCCACTTGATCCCAACTCCACACTAGTTGGAGGATGGATCCCACATGTCGGTCAAGGAGATGACTGACGTAGACATCAACTCAGATCCATTGAATTTGCAAATCATCAAGCTGGGGGTAAGTCTATCCCCCGAAGAGCAAGCCGACTACATTGCCCTTCTCAAAGAGAAGAAGGAGGTTTTTGCATGGTCATACAAAGACATTCCCAAAAGCTCCAAGGATTCCCACAATCGCTTGGTCAACTCAAAATGCCCCAAAGGTGTCCATAAACCCTTTGGTCAACCCAAAAGCTCCAAGGATTCCCATAATCGCTTGGTCAACTCAAAATGCCCCAAAGGTTTCCATAAACCCTTTGGTCAACCCAAAATCTCCAAGGATTCCCACAATCGCTTGGTCAACCCAAAATGCCCCAAAGGCGTCCATAAACCCTTTGGTAAAACCAAAAGCTCCAAGGATTCCTACAATCACTTGGTCAACCCCAAAATGCCCCAAAGGTGTCCATAAACCCTTTGGTCAAACCAAAATCTCCAAGGATTCCCACAATCACTTGGTCAACCCCAAAAACGCCCCAAAGGTATCCATAAATCCTTTGGTCAAGTCAAACGCTCCAAGGGTTACCATAACCGCTTGGTCAAAATAAATATTTAAAAACAAGAAAAAATAATAAAATCATCAAAAATAACAAAAAAATTGCATCTCCATTCCATGCATACTCGTAAAAATCAAAATACAAAAATATAGGTTGCATTAGGCATCGCATCCATACATTGCATATTTGCTAGGTTATACATGTCAAAAGCACCATAGACTGTCATTACTCGGCAATTCCATAATTTTCTACATCAAATCCATTTTATAATCACATACATCCAAAATAACACCATCCCCATTTCTAGCATAGTCAGCTGTCTTTAAATTTCTAGCCAAAAACGGTACAAAGTTAAACGAATTTTACAAGGGAAAGTTTTACTTGGGTCATGCCTCATTATGTAACATCCCTACACAAGTTAAAACACATAAAATAATTCCTAAGTTGTGTGAACACAAGAGACACCTACAAAGCAGTCTAGGGTACCATAGGTGAACGATTAGCCTGTTCATCCCCCTGTGCGAATGGTTCAAGAGTGCTAAGAATTGGAAAAAGGACAAGATCTTCCCCATCAATTCCCCTAAATAAATAGTGGTTTTCAACACTACCAAAAATCCTAATCCCCGTTGGTCCCCAAAGTTGTAAGGATTCATACTACACGCCCTTGCCAAGGATGAGTAGTCATCCCCAAGGCCTAAAAGGATCAATACCATTCAAAAGCAAACTCCCAAAAAACCATCATCATGATAATCTCAAATCACCTTTGGTCTCCAACATCATATGGATTCATACTACATGCCCCTGAAAAGGATGGGTAGTCATCCCTAAGGCCTAAAATATCAATGCCTTTACTTCATAATATCCATAATCCCATTTGGTTCCCAAAGTCGTAAGGATTCGTACTACACATCCCTGAACAGGATGGGTAGTCATCCCTAAGGCCTAAAAGGATCAATGCCATTCACAAGCCACAAACCTACAAGCTCAAATTTGCAACCTCAAATACCAAATCAACTAATAGTGGTTATCACCACTATGTAGTAGTGTGAACACATAGTCAGCTTAGTGGTTAGGCTAGGTCAGTTTAGTTGTCGACAAATGTCGGCATGATTTTTAAATGAATAATTTCTTCTTCCCCTTATCCCTCCATTCCCTCCTTTATTCCCTCTTCCTCCTTATCACTCCACCTCCTTTCCCCTTATTCCTCCAACCTCCCTTCATTTCCTCTCCGCCGACTTCCTCCCTTCCCTCTCCATATAAATTAGTTGCTATTTCCTATGTTGTAAGGTTGTTGTATTGGCTCTACGAGATTAATATTTAATTTGTTTTATTTAGTTAATTTTTGATATTACCTCCTGGTCTGAATCTTATATTTGGTATCAGAGCTGGTCGGGCAAGCGTGTTGGGCATGAATCCCGAGGTCACATAGGCATAAATCCCAAGGTCGCACGGTGACTAGCTGGCGAGTGTGTTGGGCACGTATCCTGATGGCACACCATGTTTGAGGAGCTGGCGATCAGATCGAGGAGGTGGCAGAGTTGGGCACATATTTTGAGGCTACATAATTTTTGAGGTGACATGTGGCAGGCAAAGCTGAGAGCTGACTCAAACACATAGCTCGAGGAGCTAAGGTTGCGGTAGCTGACACATGGTAGGCATTAACAGAGCATTGACTAGGTGAACCGTGAGCTGATGTGGCGGTCGACATGGCGAGCTAAAGTGGTGGTCGAAGTGGCGAGCAGAGGTGGCGAGCTGACGTGGTGGTCGAGCATGTGGTGATGTGGCAAAAATTGGTTTGTCCACATGGTAGAAGTGGATTCGTCTGAGGGAGACACGTGGCGGTCATAGATTTATCGAGGAGCAAGCATAGCATTGGGGAGTGATTGCCCGAAGGCAATCGAAGGTTAATGCGCCTTCGTGCATATTTGAAGACAAATTTGTCTTCCTCCCACTGCATGTGGGATAAATCCCTATTTTTTCAAAAAAAAACTGCCACCGACGATAGTATAAGGAATAGCCAGTTCCTTTGGTCTCCAGCCGAAGCACGTAGCACAGTCGGTTGAGTCTCTTGCTTGCGGAATAGAGGTCCCGGGGTCGAATCCCGTCGGGGTGTAAAACAAACAAGTTTTTTTATTTATTTTTGTTATCGCGGACGGCGACGGGTTTAAAACGGTGGAAGTCGGCATTCTTCTCACCGGAGCCGCATGGTGCAGTGGCTAGTGCCTACGGGTAGGACGCGGAGGTCCTTAGATCGAATCCCGTCGGGGGTTCCCCGAAAAAAAACAAAAGGTTTTTTTATTTAATTTTTTCTTATTTGTTTTTTAATTAAAGTTTTTTAAATATTTAATAATTTTTATTTATATTTTTTATTATGTTTTTTTTAAATAAACTTTTATTTAAAAAAACTAATTTAAAATATATATAAAAAATTGTTAAAAATTTTAAGGGCTTTATTAAAACAAATTTTGGAAAATTGTTTAAAAAAAATAAAAGGGTGAAAAGTTTTTTTTTTGGCATCATTATTGTAACCCAGTGCATGCGGTGTATTTTTGGGTAGATGATTCGGTCATCTGGATGCTATTATGCATTGCTCTCTCTGTTGAGAAGAGAGACTTCTGATTCCTTTGATAGGAAAGTCCAGTAGAGTGGACTTCATACAGTGTTTTGTCAGTCAGAAAACCAAGTGATAGCACATCAGAGAAAACCAGATTCTAGATACAAAGCAGATTCTGAAGATAATATCTTTGGGCAAAGAGTAGTTGAATCCAAGACGGTTGAAACAGTACCTGAAGGACAATCAAGTGATAGTTATACTCCTACAGTGCCTGAAGTTGAAACGAGTGAGAGCTATACACCTCGCTCTCCTGATCCAAAACCAGCAGAAGCAGAGGAAAAAGAACCAGTGGAGGTGAAACCTGCAATTGAAGAATGAGTTGTTCTCAAAAGGCATCTTGAGCCAGTAGCAGCAGCAAAATAAGTCATTATAATCAGTGATGATGAAGCAGACAACTTCACCTTTCTAGTCTTGGGAAATCCTCAAGAAGAAGAATGCCAAATCAGTGAGAATTTTAAGAAAGCTAGATTTGATTTAAATCAGTAAATCAATAATCTATTTTGTACTTCTTTGTACAACTTGTTTGAAGTTGAAATAAAAGTTGCTTTCTTAAATGGCTTCCAATACTAGTTTACCAATCCCTAAATTCAATGGTAGTGATTACTGAATACTGGGTTTGATATACTGAACCTTCAGCTGCTGAGTGGGAAGTTTTGAGTGGTGCTGATAAAAGGGCTAGAAAAGAAGCACAGAAGAATAATTCTTTTGCCCTTTATCACATTCACGTCGCCCTTGATAAAAGTATTTTCCCTAGAATAGCTTCTTTTAAAACTATTGAATCTTCTTGGAATGCTTTACAAGAAAGTTATAGGGGTAGTGATCAAGTCAAACAAGTTAAAATCCAAACCTTGAAAAGAGAGTTTGAAACTCTTAAAATGCAAGAAAATGAAAAGGTTGGTGATTACTACGTGCGTGTGAAAGCCGTAGTAGATAAGATGGTCACTTTAGGAGAAGATGTAAAGCTTGAAGTTATAGTGAAGAAAGTGTTGAGAAAACTTCTTCCTAAGTGGAATTCAGTAGCCATCATTATAGAGGAATCTAAAGACCTAACTTCTCTGTCTTTTGAAACCCTCATTGGCTCACTTCTCTCACATGAGGAGAGATTACAACCATCTCCTTCCATAAGTTATGGAGGAGATGATAAAGCCTTTGCTTCTCAAGAAGGTAGAGGTAGAGGTCATGGCAGAGGAAAGTCTAGAGGAAGAGGCAAAAATAATAAAAGAGGTGGAACTCCTAACAGAGGAGGAAATCAGAACAGAGGAGGATTCTCAAACAATAGTGAACAAAAGCAGAATAGAGGAGGATAGAAAAATAAAGGGAAACAATCAAGCAGAGGTAAAGGAGGAGATAAGTCAAAACAATCTTGCTACAATTATGGCAAACTTGGCCATTATGCTCGTGACTGTTGGACTAAGACTTCACAAGGAGCTAGTAGCAGCCAGAGTAGTCAGTTTGGAAACTTTGGAGAAGAGGAAGAGGCCACAAATCTCTTTCTCTCATATGGTTAGGCAGATCAGAATATGAATGATACATGGATCTTGGACACAGGGTGTTCAAACCATATGAGTGGCAAAGAAGAGCTCTTTGCTACTCTAAATTCCTCCTACAAATCTAGCATCAAATTGGGAGATGATAAATCATTGGCAGTAGAAGGCATTGGAGCTATGGCAGTTCCAACTAAAGAAGGAGTCAAACAAGTAAGTGATATCTATTATACACCCCATCTCCAACATAATATTTTAAGTGTTGGTCAAATGTTAGAAAAGAACTACAAGTTGCTTTTTGATGAGGGTAAATGCACTATTTTTGATAAAAATAACAATAATAGAATCATTACTCAAGTGCCAATGTCAAAGAATAGATTGTTTCCTTTAAATTTTGGCCAGCCAAGGGGAGATAAGTTAGCAAGTGTTGCTATTTCCAATCCAAGTGTTCTATGGCACTTGAGATATGGCCATTTGAATTCTGCTAGTTTGAAAATGCTAACTTCCCAAGCCATGGTCACTGGACTTCCTAAAGTTTAGGATAGTAAAGAATTCTGTGAAGGGTGTGCTCTTGGGAAGCATGCCAGATCAAAGTTTCCTCATGGACAAGCATGGCGGGCCAGCTATCCACTCCAGCTAGTGCATACCGACATCTGTGGTCCGATGTAGACACAGAGTCTGGGTAACAACTCTTACTTTCTACTCTTTATTGATGATTATACTAGAATGTGTTGGATATATTTTTTGAAACATAAGGATGAAGCCTATGAATGCTTTATTGATTTCAAAACAAGAGTTGAAAGTGAGAGTAGATATTTTGTAAAATTTCTTCGATCATATAAGGGAGGAGAATATTCCTCTAATGAGTTTGTGAATTTTTGTAAGCAACATGGCATTAAGAGGTAGTTCACTGCTTCCTACACTCCATAGTAGAATGGTGTCGCAGAGAGGAAAAATCGCACCATTGTGGAGATGGCAAGGTCTATGCTTTAGACGAAGCATTTGACTAATTCATATTGGGCAGATGCAACTAGGACCAGCGTATATATCTTGAATAGAAGTCCTACTTCAAGTTTGAAAGGACTGACACCTTACCAAGCATGGTATGGTAGAAAGCCAAATGTTAAGCATTTCAGAGTATTTGGCTCGCTGGCCTATTCTCACATTCCTGATGAGCTTAGGAAGAAGCTCGATCCAAAGAGTCAGGCATGTATCTTTGTAGGATACTGTGAGAATACAAAATCTTACAGACTCTAAAATCCCTGGACTAGAAAGTTTGTGATTTCCAGGGATGTAATTTTTGATGAAGGGGGAGAATGGGGTAAGCCCCAAATATTCAATGATGTTGAATCTACTAATGTAGTTTCTCAGCAGGTGCAACCACAGACACCACAAAAAGGAAATCAGTCTCCTCCAACAAGTCCAAGTTCATCTTTTGATTCATCTTCTTCACCAAGTCCTTCTCCACAGCGATCTGTACGTTCCTCACCAATGGACATTGATTCTCCATCCCGAGGTAAGAGAACTCTATAGTATCATCCATCATCTCAGATGTTGGATAAATTTTTTTCAAGAAGATACACTAGGAGTTAAGCTAGTGAAATGGATTATGTTTTACCCAGATTAGAAAGTATGCACCTGTATGGTGATGATGTCTCCTAGCAGGAACCTAGGGGAGATCAAGTTAACTATGCTTTGTTAACTAGTGCACAGCTTGAAATTTCTAGTTATGAGAAGGCATGTACTAAAAAATTTTGGCAAGATGCCATGAACGAGGAGATAACCTCTATAAAAAACAATGACACTTGGGAGCTGGTTAAGCTTCCTAAAGGCAAGAAATGTGTTGGATGTAAGTGGGTCTACAAGACCAAGTTTAATGTTGATGGTAGCATTGAAAGGCACAAGGCGAGACTAGTTGCAAAGGGATTCACTCAGAAATATGGAGTTGATTATGAAGAGAATTTTGCTCTTGTAGCCAGACAGGAGACTATTAGAATAGTTCTTGCCTTAGCTGCAAATAAGGGATGGAAAGTCCAACACATGGATGTGAAAAGTGCATTTCTAAATGGTTACTTGATAGAAGAAGTGTATGTTGAGCAACCACAAGGATTTGAGGAAAAAGACAAGGAACATCTTGTTTACAAATTGAAGAAGGCACTTTATGGCCTCAAGCAGGCACCACAAGCTTGGTACTCACGCATTGATGGGTACTTCAAAGAATTTGGGTTCACCAGAAGAAGAAATGAACCCACCCTTTACTACCTCTAGCAATGAAATGACATCCTCATAGTTTGCTTGTATGTGGATGATCTCATATTCATGGGTAGTAATGAAAAATTGAATATGAAGTTCAAACACTCCATGATGTAGCAGTTTAAGATGAAGGATCTTGGCTTAATGCACTACTTCCTTGGAATGGAGGTTCATCAGTCAGATACAGGGATATTCATCTGTCAACATAAATATGTTCGGGACATGCTTAATAAGTTTTCTATGGAGCATTGCAAACCAGTTGCAACTCCAGTTGGACATGGGATCCAATTAAGAAAATATGATGGAGCATCAAAAGTTGACATGACCACTTTCAGAAGCATGGTTGGAAGTTTGATGTTTCTCACCAACACCATACCTGATATTCAGTATGTTGTTTCTCTTGTCTCTCGATTTATGTCTAACCCTTCAGAATTGCATTTGCAGGCAGCTAAGAGAATTCTTAGATATGTAAAGGGTACATGGGATTTTGGAATCCATTACCAGAAATGTAACACTATCAAGCTTGTAGGCTTCAGTGATAATGATTGCGGTAGCAACATTAATGACAAAAAATCAACCTCAGGGAGTTGTTTTAGTCTAGGATAGGGACTAATAACTTGGAGTTCCAAGAAGTAGACAATAGTAGCACTATCTTCAACAGAAGCTGAGTATATAGTGGTTACTCATGCTAGTACTCAAGCTCTATGGCTATGAAAGGTATTAGAAGAAATTGGAGAGTAGCAAAGTGGTCCAACAAGGATATTCTGTGACAACATTAGTGCCATTCAGTTGGCATACAATCCTGTCCACCATAGTAGATCAAAGCATTTTGATATGAAGTACCACTTCATTAGAGATATGGTGGAAACTAAAACTATTGAGCTTCACTATTGCCACACGTTGGAGAATGTTGCGGACATCTTCACCAAGGCACTGGCTAAAGCTTAATTTTTTAAAGGTGAGAGACTGTATTGTCAGTCCTCTCAACTTTAAGGGGGAAAATGTAGCAGTGGGAACACATAGTCAGCTTAGTGGTTAGGCTAGGTCAGTTTAGTTGTCGGCAAATGTCGGCATGATTTTTAAATGAATAATTTCTTATTTCCCTTATCCCTCCATTCCCTCATTTATTCCCTCTTCCTCCTTATCACTCCACCTCATTTCCCCTTATTCCTCCAACCTCCGTTCATTTCCTCTCCGTCGACTTCCTCCCTTCCCTCTCCATATAAATTAGTGGCTATTTCCTATGTTGTAAGGTTGTTGTATTGGCTCTGTGAGATTAATATTTAATTTGTTTTATTTAGTTAATTTTTGATATTACCTCCTGGTCTGAATCTTATACACTATTCAAAATCCTTGCTCAAAAAACAAAAACAAAGAGAAAAATAAATAGTGATTTTCATCACTATGTATATGAGCAAGTATCCTAACACATTTGAGCATATAAAAAGCCTAAACTTGAATCCTTGGAATTCTCAGCATTCGAAAACCATCTAGGTGATCCTCATTACGAGTTTTGTGGACAGCGTAACTGGTAATGGCAGTATCCTAAACACATGATGATATGTCTATCACATTAGCTTTGCATGTGAATAGACCAATGTTTGCATGTGGATGAGCTAGCTTATGGTACTTTAGATTGTCCCATGGATTAATCTTACTAAATACAACAACGGAGTTAGTGGAGCTAATTAGGTTATCCTCAGTACAGGTTTGGTTGACATCCTATCTAGTGTAGACACCAAAAAAACACCAATTTGATTATGTGACTGCAAAAACTGATCACATTGGCACACACTGCCCCAAGGGCAGACCCCAGAGGTTAAACAGTGGTCCTAACCACTCTCACAGCAGTTTTAGAAGGTCAAAAATCATTTTTGCACCTTCAAGGACTTTTCTCAATATTCGTTCCACCCAGGGACGAATTCTAATTGGGATTCGCTCCACCCTGGGATGAATTCCCAATTCGCTCTAGGGTGGGGCAAATTGCAGGTTGTTGGAAATTTTGGGTACTTTGGGTACATTGCCTTTGCTCAAGTGTATAAGTTGTCATTGATGTCAAGAAGCTCTTGAAGGAATTTGATTTGATGTCAAATAACTTGTTTTGATGAAGGTTACGGCATGACAGTTTCAAAGGTTTTTTGTAAACCCCAAGTTGGCAGGTTTAAAGATTATAGGTGGATGCATTAGTTTAATGCATTTGGGTCCAGGAGGAAGTATTTATTTAAATAATTAAAAACCTTGTTAAGGTTCCTTTTAATTATTTTTAAATAAATATTTTTTTGCATTGGGTTCTCCTAACCATTGCGCAAATGTCTTAAATTTGATGGCGCTATGTTCTAAGTTTGTGGGCGCTAGCCAAGACCTCCGCCGACATTTTAAAATCCTCCACCGACGTGTTAAAATCCTCATCGACATCAAGATTTTATGGGAAATATGCATATAAATCTCCCATGATGAAGATCAAAGATTATCCCATCCGCATTTTTGAAAAGTGTTGCTCGCTGTGAATTTGTGATTTGATGTTTGATTTCTTCCTCGCTGTGATATTGTGATCCGCTATTCGGATATTCGCCATTCATTTTTTGTATCTGCCATAAGGTTTCATCATCGTCGTTCACGTCAGAATACAGGGAGGCATGTTGTTTACTTTAGCCCTAGCATAGAAGGTACAAGGGAAACAGAGTGAGGTTCAAACCTCACTGGATGCCTTTGGTGCACCGGTAGCGGCTAGGCTATTGGCGCGCTACCCGAATGGAGGTTCCACGTTCGAATAACATGAAAGGATTTTTCTTCATTGAAGTGGACGTAGTGGGTGGTGTTATATTTCATGCGCAATTTCTCCATAGCACGATTTTTGGTGTTGGCCAAGGTATTTTCGAAATTAATTTTTTCTAGTGTATTTTGCGGATGGAGGAAGTTTATTAGAGAGAAAAACAACTTAGGAGTTATAAGGAGTTTGAAGCTTGCTTTATTTTGATAAAATATCTTTTGAAAGTGTTGTTTGCATTATCTTATTTCATTCTTATAAGAGATAAAGTTTATTGTTGATAAGACTATAAGGGAGAAATAAGGTGTATAAGGGATAAATATTTCTTGTAATGTTGAGAGTGCTTTTGGTTGATTATGGAAATGAAAGCATGATGTTTTAAGGTTAGAATTGCTTCTTGTATGAAGTTGTGAAACCTTAAATGGGCAGCTTTGAGATTGAGATTAGCTTTCATTAAATTGGTTATAATCAAGCTATTCTTTACTTGGTTAAAGTATTGGGCTTACTTCTTTGTTGATGATTTGAAAAGTTGTTATGTGCTATGGTGATTTGATTTGGTGAATGTTTTTTGTTCAAACAATGTTGGAGAGAAAAGGAGTTCTACTTGTTTCCTTTTCTAATGTTGATTGTGAAATGCTTCAAGGTTGTGTTTTGAGTTGAATGGTGTTGACTGAACCTTGTTTGATGAGCATTGTTGTTGAAGCCCTAATTGATGGTGAAAAGAACATGAGTACCATTGTTATGTGATTATTTGCATAGTTGGCAATTATTGGGGTTTCATGTTCTTGAAAGAAAGCATTCTATCCTATCCATTTTAGATATTGAGTTGAGTTTTCAGATTTGAGATTGAAATTGAGCTGAGTTGATTTGAGTTGAGTTTTGAGATTGGGAGTTGAGTATAGAACATATTGAGTCTCTAACAATTCTCTTTATGCTTCTATGAGGTTGACAAATCACATTGGGTCTCTAACAATTCACTTTGTGATTTCCTACTAAGAAATTTTTCTTGGTGAGCTTGCTAAGTTTTTGGACAGGTTTCGGTGGGGACTTATGAGCAGTTTTTGGACAGGTTTCGATGGGGACTTATGAGCAGTTTTTGGACAAGTTCCGGTGGGGACTTGTGAGCAGTTTTTGGACAAGTTCCGATGGGGACTTGTGAGCAGTTTTGGATAGGTTTCGGTGGGGGACTTGTGAGCAGATTTGGACAGGTCCTAGCAGAGGACTTGTGAGCTGAGTTTGATAGTTCTATCAGAGAACTTGAGGATAGAGGTGCACTGGTTCTATGAGAAGAACCTAAGGACAGATTTGGCAAGTCTTTGAGAAGGCTTGTATGTAGAGGATTTATTTGTTCAAGAGTTGTACAGATCTGACAAACAAAAGAAGACTTGTACTAGATCGATAGAATGTGTTTGGTACAAGTTGCTGAGCTACTATGGACGTGATCATAGAAGGTAGAGGTCTCTTAGGCTAAGCATTGAGGACATGAGGTCTTCAGTGGAAAGGATTTCCATGTGCTGGCAAGAGGTAGAGGTAGTTGATCTTCTGAGGGATCATTTCAAGAGCAGAGGGGAAGGTATCTCCTTTGAGCAGAGGCTCATAATTTTTGATTGGGGGAAGGTATCTCCTTTGAGCAGAGGCTCATAAATTATGATTGGGGGAAGGTATCTCCTTCGGGCCGAGGCTCATAAACATTGTAATTGGGAAGGATTTCCAAAGAACTTTGAGATAACTTTTAGAGAAAATTTTTGTGGATGTAGCCCAGCCATTCTGGGTGAACCACGTTAAAATTGATGTCACTTTGTGGATGATATTGTGCATTTCTTTGATATTGCTTTGGGTATATTGCTTTACTGTTTTGAAGTATAATGGAAAAAGTATAAAGAGGTCTTATACTATTCACCCCCCCTCTCAGTATAAGCTTGTGTTCTTCAATTGGTATCAGAGCCAGTGCCTTCGGAAAGTGTAACATCTTGGAGGAAAAGCTAATAAAGAACACAATGGATCATTCAAGTGGCAATGCAGCACCTATTCTTGATGGGTCGGATTTTGGTCTTTGGAGTGCAAGGATGAAGGTTCATCTAATGGCACTTGGGAATGAGGTTTGGGAAGTGATTGAAGATGAGTACACTATTCCTAAACATGGTCCTAATACTAAAGAAGAAAGGCTCCTACATCATAGCAATTCAAAAGCAATGAATGCAATCTTGAAAGGCTTACAGAAAGCAGATCTCACCAAAGTGATTCACCTCAAGACAACTAGTGAAATGTGGAATCAGTTGAAGGTGGTTCATACAGGTGATACAAATGTTAGAAAGGCTAAGTTGAGACACTTCAAAGGTATGTTTGAACAACTCAAGATGAATGATGATGAAAATATTAGTGACTACATGCTTCGTATGGATGAGGTTGTTAACTCCATGAAAGAATTAGGTCTTGAGCTTGCTGAAAATGATATTTGTGATAAGATTTTAAGATCTCTTCCTAATAGATTTAGTGAAAATATTTCTATTATTCAGGAAGCTAAAGATTTGGATAAGTTGAAAAAGGATGAGCTCCATAGTATACTTGCAGCATTTGAGTTGAGAACTCAAGTGAAGGTTGATGTCAAGAAAGAGGTAGCTTTCAAGGCTACCAAGGAATCCAAGGGTAAACAGCTTCAAGATAGTGATGAGTCTTCTAGTGATAAAGAGGCATATTATAGCAGAAAGGCAAGTTCTCTAGAAAGCACAAAAGTATGAAAAATGTAAGATGTTTCAATTGTGAAAAGTTTGGTCATTATGCTATTAACTGTACTATTCCCAAGAATGAAAGTGATGAAGATAAACATGATTCTAAGAGCAAGGATTCTGAAAAGCACAAGCATCACAGGAAAAACAAAGATGAGCACAACAATCAATGAAAGAGGTATTCTCACAAGCACAAGAAGAGTTTCTACCTAGACAAAGCAAGTAAGTGTTCTAGTAGTAATAGTGAAAGTTCTTCAAGTGATGATGAAAATGAGATGTTGTTCATATCAGGAAAGAGGAAGAACCGAAACATAGATTCATTATCATGAAATGTCTTAGATGTGGAAATTTTGGTCACCTTGAGGATAATTGCACAAATAATGATTTGGTTTCTAGTATGTATGAGGATGCTTCAGAAAACTATAAGGAATATGCATGTATGGTTTTTGAAAAGGGTAGCACCTCTAGTAATAAGAAATCTGAAAAAGGCTTTGATGATTCAAAAAGCAAACAAATAGAGGAAGATATAGAGAAAGGTAAAGTAGATCTTAAATGTGAACTTATTAGTGCTCTTAGTGCTTTGAAAAAGGAAAGAAAGAAGAATTCTAGACTCAAGGATAAGTTAGATGAATGTTGTATGGAGAGAGATGATCTTATAGAAAGTCTTGACTTCTCTATAGCTAAGACACAGGAACTTAAGAATGAGTTAGAGTCTAAGGTTCTTGAGTATAGTGAGTTAGAACAAAAAATGGCTTCTTTGAAAGAGGAAACTAAAGAGTACATGGATAAGCTTTACAGGTTTCAAGATAGCTCCAAAAAGGTTAAGTCACTCATCAAAGGTCAAAGAAAGACAATAGATAAAACAGGACTTGGTTTTGTTAAGCCACACAAGGAACAAGTTGGAGAGTCTAGTAAGAGACTCCAAAAGGAAGAGAGTTCTGATGAGGAAAGTATTTCAGAAAAGGAGTCCTTGAATGATAGATGCATAGAAATAGAAAATAGAATTTAGAATGAGAAGAAGAAGTTTTCGAACCTAAGAGGTCAAATAAAGGAAAGTTTCAAGGCAGATGTTTTGCTTGTCACAGGTTTGGTCACATGGCTTCACATTGCATGGCTCAAGTGAAGAAGGTAAATGACATTTTCAGAAGTGCAAGTTACTTTCAAGGGTATTGCTACTATTGTCAATAGTTTGGGCACAAGGTAGTTTATTCCAAGGCAAATAATAGGAACAGGTTTTGTCAGGACAGGTTTGGCCAGAACGAGGTTTGGTCAGAACAGGTTTGGTCAGAATAGGTTTGGCCAGAATAGGTTTGGTCAAAATTGGTGGATTCAAAGATTAGGTTTACCTCAGAGAAACAACATCGTCAAGTGTTTCAAGTGCAATAATGAAGGTCACATAATCAGATAGTGTAGAGCTGAAATTCCAGATTACAGAAACAGGAACAGTGGCATGATCAGGTCCAAGGATCAAGGCATGGACAAGAACAGGGATGAGAACAGGAACAAGAACAGTGACAAGAATAGGAATATGGGCAAAGAGTTCAAGAGAAGTCCTGAAAAGGAAGTTATAGACGCTAATGATGATCAGTGCCTAATGGGAGTTTTACTCCCACCCCAAAATTAATCACCTCATTAGGAGGTGGGGGAGGGACTAAGCTAAGAGGCTCATTCTTAGTCTTGAGCCCCAAAGGTGACCCTTTTCCATTGATGACAAAGGGGGAGAGATATGAGTAAGGGGGAGAGCTTCAAAATGAAGAGGAGAGCTTCAAGTCAGGGGGAGAAAAACTTCAAAGGAATATTCTCAGTTGTGGGCACAGTTGGTCAGTTGTTAGCACAATTGGTTTCAGTTTTGGCTCTTGAGAAGTGTTTTCAGTAAAGGTTTGCCATCAATGACAAAGGGGGAGATTGTTGGAAATTTTGGGTACTTTGGGTACATTGCCTTTGCTCAAGTGTATAAGTTGTCATTGATGTCAAGAAGCTCTTGAAGGAATTTGATTTGATGTCAAATAACTTGTTTTGATGAAGGTTATGGCATGACAATTTCAAAGGTTTTTTGTAAACCCCAAGTTGGCAGGTTTAAAGATTACAGGTGGATGCATTAGTTTAATGCATTTGGGTCCAGGAGGAAGTATTTATTTAAATAATTAAAAACCTTGTTAAGGTTCCTTTTAATTATTTTTAAATAAATATTTGTTTGCATTGGGTTCTCCTAACCCATGGCACAAATGTCTTAACTTTGATAGCCCTATGTTCTAAGTTTGTGGGCGCTAGCCAATACCTCCATCGACATTTTAAACTCCTCCACCGACATGTTAAACTCCTCATCGACATCAAGATTTTATGGGAAATATGCATATAAATCTCCCATGATGAAGATTAAAGATTATCCCATCCGCATTTTTGAAAAGTGTTGCTCGCTGTGAATTCGCGATCTGATGTTCGATTTCTTCCTTGCTGTGATTTCGTGATCTGCTGTTCGGATATCCATCGTTCATTTTTTGTATCCGTCGTAATGTTTCATCATCGTTGTTCACATTAGAATTTAGGGAGGCCTGTTTTTTACTTTAGCCCTGGCGTAGAAGGTACAAGGGAAACAGAGTGAGGTTCAAAACTCACTAGACGCCTTTGGCACACCGGTAGCGGCTAGGCTATTGGCGCTCTACCCGAACGAGAGGGTTTTTCTTCATTAAAAGTGGACGTAGTGGGTGGTGTTAGATTTTGTGCACAATTTCTCCATAGCGCGATTTTTGGTTTTGGCCAAGGTATTTTCGAAATTATTTTTTTCTAGTGTATTTTGCGGATGGAGGAAGTTTATTAGAGAGAAAAACAGCTTAGGAGTTATAAGGAGTTTGAAGCTTGCTTTATTTTGATAAAATATTCTTTTGAAAGTGTTGTTTGCATTATCTTATTTCATTCTTATGAGAGATAAAGTTTATTGTTGATAAGACTATAAGGGAGAAATAAGGTGTATAAGGGATAAATATTTCTTGTAATGTTGAGAGTACTTTTGGTTGATTATGGAAATGAAAGCATGATGTTTTAAGGTTAGAATTGCTTCTTGTATGAAGTTGTGAAACCTTAAGTGGGCAGCTTTGAGATTGACATTAGCTTTCATTAAATTGGTTATAATCAAGCTATTCTTTACTTGGTTAAAGTATTGGGCTTACTTCTTTGTTGATGATTTGAAAAGTTGTTTTGTGCTATGGTGATTTGAGTTGGTGGATGCTTTTTGTTCAAACAATGTTGGAGAGAAAAGGAGTTCTACTTGTTTCCTTTTCTAATGTTGATTGTGAAATGCTTCAAGGTTGTGTTTTGAGTTGAATGGTATTGACTGAACCTTGTTTGATGAGCATTGTTGTTGAAACCCTAATTGATGGTGAAAAGAACATGAGTATCATTGTTATGTGATTATTTGCATAGTTGGCAATTGTTGGGGTTTCATGTTCTTGAAAGAAAGCATTCTATCCTATCCATTTTAGATATTGAGTTGAGTTTTCAGATTTGAGATTGAAATTGAGCTGAGTTGATTTGAGTTGAGTTTTGAGATTGGGAGTTGAGTATAGAACATATTGAGTCTCTAACAATTCTCTTTATGCTTCTATGAGGTTGACAAATCACATTGGGTCTCTAACAATTCACTTTGTGATTTCCTACTAAGAAAGTTTTCTTGGTGAGTTTGTTGAGTTTTTGGACAGGTTCCGGTGGGGACTTGTGAGTAGTTTTTGGACAGGTTTCGGTGGGGACTTGTGAGAAGTTTTTGGATAGGTTTCGGTGGGGACTTGTGAGTAGTTTTGGACAGGTTCCGGTGGGGACTTGTGAGTAGTTTTGGATAGGTTTCGGTGGGGACTCATGAGCAAATTTGGACAGGTCCTAGCAGAGGACTTGTGAGCTAAGTTTGATAGTTCTATCAGAGAACTTGAGGATAGAGGTGCACTGGTTCTATGAGAAGAACCTGAGGATAGATTTGGAAAGTCTTTGAGAAGGCTTGTATGTAGAGGATTGATTTGTTCAAGAGTTGTACAGATATAACAGACAAAGGAAAACTTGTACTAGACCGACTGATTGTGTTTGGTATAGGTTGCTGAGCTATTGTGGATGTGATCATAGAAGGCAGAGGTCTCTTAGGCTAAGCATTGAGGACAGGAGGTCTTCGGTGGAAAGGAGTTCCATGTGCTGGCAAGAGGTAGAGGCAGTTGATCTTCTGAGGGATCATTTCCAGAGTAAAGGGGAAGGTATCTCCTTTGAGCAGAGGCTCATAAATTTTGATTAGGGGAAGGTATCTCCTTTGAGCAGAGGCTCATAAATTCTTATTGGGGGAATGTATCTCCTTTGGGCCGAGGCTCATAAACATTGTAATTGGGAAGGACTCCCAAAGAAATTTGATATAAATTTTAGAGAAAATTTTTGTGGACGTAGCCCAGCCATTCTGGGTGAACCACGTTAAAATTGATGTCACTTTGTGGATGATATTGTGCATTGCTTTGATATTGCTTTGGGTATATTGCTTTACTATTTTGAAGTATAATGGAAAAAGTATAAAGAGGTCTTATACTGTTCACCCCCCATCTCAGTATAAGCTTGTGTTCTTCACAGGTTTGACAGGAAAAAAGTCAAATATTGACAAATGGCAGCTTGGATCCACCACCTAACGCCTCCTCCAGTTCATGGGAGCATGGGTGAGCGTTTTTGAGCATTAGAGGCTATTACAAGGGCAGTCATGAAGCCCCTAATCAGGGAGGAATCTTACCTCCCCTGGAATGGCATGGCTGCCATGTGGCACCTCTACATGCTCATCCTAAGAGACCTCCAGGTCTATAAATTGATGAGTTTCCTCATCCCAAAATATACAGAGTAAGAGCAATTTGGAGCAATGAAGTGCTGCCATTTTATTTCCCCATACATCCTTGTGTGATTTGTGCCTTCTACATCCTTGATCTCTTTTAGAGAGGAGGTCATTGGGTGACTATTGGAAGGTCAAATATTGAACCCAACACACGACATTTGGCCATAGAATACCACCCAATTTGTCGACAACACCTTGTAAGATATTTTGGACCCATCCCAAGTGGATTGGTGCTAAAATCAAGCCCCAAAAGGTGGGCGGCCCACCCGGGCACCCCCACACTGCTACAGACCTAATCATCCCTTTTTGGAATGATTGGGAATTTGTGGAAGATGTTTCTTTCTATAATTTTCATTTTCTGCATTCAATTCCATGATGCTTAGATAGGTTTTCATTTAAATTTCGTCTCGTTTTGAACAATTTTGATCATGTTTCTATCTTCGTTTGCTTTTACTAACTTGCAGGTAGCATCATCATATTACCACTGATGGAGGTCAAATTTGGAAAATCAAACCATCTGGGTCTTCCCAAAATACCCCCAATTAGCTAACCCCAAGTTTATAGGTCTTTTGGAGGTCTCTAGGCTAGACATTTGGGACAGTACCTTTTTGGCATTTTGTTGTAGGTGAATTCGTCCCGCCCCAGAGCAAATTCAAATCGGTGAGCAATTTCTTGACTATTATTTTTGCAATGCCCTCCTGGTGATGTCCTGATGCCCCTGTCAAATTTTTAGAGCATTTGGATTCACTTTAGTCATACTTTAATTCATTTTTCTCATCTATTTATCACAGGCTTGGGGATTGCATGCTTTGTTTTATTCGTAGGTGCTATTGATTATCTTTTTTTTCTTTGAATGTAGGATTAGAACATAGGAGGAGAAGCAAGGAATCAAAATTCATAGACACAAGAGGCGACGACATTTTGGTCCACCCATATTACATGTGGGCACGCGAAAGAAGGAAGGCTATCCATGGATGTAACCAAGAGATGGATTTAACGCTCCTCGCCCCTGAAAGGGGAGGATGCAAATTGTAACCAAGTTGTGAAATACATCAATAAAAGAGAAGGTTTGTTATTTCATTTGGGTTTCAATTCATGCTTTCTCCATTTGATGCATTTTTAATTTGTAGGATTCAGCATTATGTTTAGTTTCATTTTTTGCATCATGCTTGGAGTATTTCCTTTCTTGTTTCCATATCATCGTGCTTTCAGTGGTGATCATGGTGGGACCTTGTCCTCTATTTCTAAGATCAGAGATATGATTTGAACTTGTTTTTTTATCCTTGCAGGTGCCGAGTTTCACACGCTGACTGCTGTTCGTTCCATCAGGAGGTGGATATAGAGCTGTAATTCGTCTTACCCAGGGACGAATGGGAATTCGCCCCACCCTATGACGAATATAGTCCTATAATTCATTCCCCCATAGGATGAATTTTTGTCTATGTAGTCTTCGGGTAGAAACTCAGAACCGACAGAGATGGGCAGAGAAGAGGTAAGGATTCTGAATTTTTCTTGTCTATTTTTATCTTCAATTTTTTTGTTTAGGGTACTTGCTTGCTTAGGGAAAATATTTTTCCTTTACCGCTTGCTTGTTTCCATTTTGCAAAATAAAAAAGAACCCCACACACCATGTGGCAACTTAAAAACCAAGATGCTAGTTGTAAAACCCCAGCCCTTGATCAAGACCAACGGTGGATTTCATCACCACCTTGGATTGAATTTTGCATCCATTACCTCGATCATGACTGTTGCTAGACGTAAATCCTGATGAAAGCTGACCGAGTGTAGCTGGGGTGATTCCCAGCGCACGAGGATAAGTCTTCTATGGTAGGTGTCATAAATAGGGTGATTCCCCTTTCATACCGCCTACGTTCCACGTACCATCTGCTCTCACATACCTATAGTTTCCCTCACGTAAGGGCGGGTATATAGAGAGGTTGGTATATCGGCCTAGCAATGGTATATCGAAGGGGTGACCATTTTTGGGAGCCATAAGAGCCATCATTTGCATTTAAACGTTCTTTACAAAAACCTTCAAAAACAAAAAAAAACAAAAAAAAATCAAAAACACACTAAACCAGGTCTAGGACACACTTTCAATCTTTAAACGAGATAATCACTGCTTGTGCATGTGTATGATCTTTTCTGTTTAGTGTAGCATAAAAATCATAAAAAGAAAAAAAAATCTACATAGCTTGTAGGAAAGCACCACCATGGTGTACACCTGTAGCCAAGCCCAATCAAGGGTGGAAGTTGTAGAAAGTGTACAAGGGGGCACAAGTCACCTCCGCTATAGCCCTAAGGACTTAGTCATACCACCTTGGTGGCCTGACCCACAAGAGAGTCTGCATCAATCCATGTCAATATGGAATTATAGGGACACCCCTTTGAGGGACACGCCCGTTCATCATAGCCCCTTTCGGGAAGAGTCCTTACACGTGGCACTCAACATAGATAAAAAGGCTCCCTTAGAAGCTTGATATGAGTGGCCACCACATGATGAAGTGCTAGAGCGGCATAGTTTCCATGAGGAGAGGCCACATGATGATGGCATCTCCCCTTTGCCCCCCATCACTATTAGAACCAATAGAAAAAATCCATAGTGCAAGGCTCTTCAAATCGGGCGAGCTAACTCTACCCACCCCTTTAACACATATGAAAGGGGGCCCAAGGAAGATTATTACATTCCTCAAGAGCAATATACAACGTGGGGGCCATGCACTTCCGCACCAACTAGATACCATGATCACCCACTGAGGCCAGAGCCTTGGGTAAATGCCACCAACCTTGATAGAGGGAAGCAGCCTATTGAGATCTCAGATCATCAGGACTGGGGTAAGTGCATAGAAGAGGCATCCAAGCCTCCTAGGCTCAGGATGGCAGAGAAAATTGACCTGGCAGTCGCTAGACATGCTGCCCACCAAGCGTATATCACATGGCTTGAGCAAGACTAGTAGTAGCTAGAGCATCTATATCACCTTAGCAAAGAGTGCATTAGGTGCCAAATAGATGAGCTGCTCCATAACCTAGTTCCTGAGAGGGTCCCAACACCGCACACCCAAAGGGAAAAACCATATGAGAGGCACAACCTCTTGGTGCGAGATAGGTCTTTGCAGCCTTACCAAGTGCTGCCTCTGAGACCTCCTAGACTTGAGTGGGAAGCCACTCCCCAAAACAACAATGGTTACCCTCCATGAGGACCCACCCAGGGTCATAGGTCTCGCCCAAAGACTCCTTAGGAAGTTTACGAGGAGTACGAGCAAGAAGAAGAGTGGGCCAAAATGCCCTACCTAGGCGGAGGAGTTGCCATCCAGCCACCCCTTCAGAGGCCTCAAGTCTCCCACAACCCGCAATGGGAGCAAACTAAAGAGGAAGAAATCAAATCCTCAGATGCATATAAAGCACTGCTAGAGCATCTAGAGTCTATGGAGACTAGAACTTCTGGGCCCCAAAAGCCCACTCTATGCCAGCTCCATAGTCATCTAGTGCATCCATCAGTGCCAGCACCTCCTTACCCTGAACACTTTAAGCTACCTTAGTTGGCAACCTTTAGAGGTGAGGAGGATGCTCAAGAGCATGTGACGAGGTTCCTGAGCCAATGCTTTGGCATTTAGGACAATGATTCTTTGTTATTGAGAACATTTATAACCACATTCGTAGGCCCTACCTCATATTGGTTTACTTAGTTACCAAAGCATAACATTAACAATTTAGATCAGTTAGTGGATGCGTTCCTCGAATGCTTCACCTTCAATACCAATAAAAAGGCATCATTGAGTGACTTAGCCAGCCTCAGGCAGTATGAGGAGGAGACCATGGTAGCCTATGGGAATCAGTGGAGGACATTGCTTTCAAAGCTACCCTACCTCCCTCCTATGTTCGACCTCACTCAGATGTTCTCTAAGAGTTGTTTGAGATCAATCTCTGTGCTATTACAGCTGTAAAAATATGCCACCTTAGAATAATATTTGACGCAAGCCAGGATCATTGAAGAGATCAAAATATAGGATGGCGACATAGCAAAACCTAAGAAAAAAGAGTGGACTAAAAACACTAAAGCTGGGACCACGCAACAAAAACCCATTGTGGTTAACTAAGTTGCTATCAATGTCCCTAAGCCTGCACAAGCAACACAGACTCAAAAGGCTAACTATCAGGTAGTGCCTCCTAACAACTATGACAGAGAAAATCAGAGGCAAGAATAGAGTCAGCAGTGTCGCCCTAGGTGACATTTCACACCCTACATAGAGTCCAGGGACTCCTTGTTTGACCGCTTGTTAGCGGTAAACCTGATCAACCTGCCAGATGTTCAGACTAAATATCCCAACGTGCCCAAGCCTAAGAGGTATAGAGAGAATTTGTACCACAAGTTCCATAGGCGGTAGGGACATGACCTAAATGCCTATTAGAAATTTAAGGGCTTGGTGCAAGACCTGATTGATAAAAAGACCCTAGCGGTGGATAATCCCATTGCACTAAGCAATAAACAAATGGAGGTCTTCAAAGACCCCTTGCCTGCTCATGCTCCGTAGGCAAAGACCCTACAAGTTAACGAGGTCACACAGAACTGTCCCATGCAGGGATATGTAGGGATGATCAGTATAGTGACTTGAAACAAGAGATATCCAAGCAAGAATGCTCCTGCAGCAACAGTAGGAGAGGTGCCAACAACTTCTCAACCATAATAGCACCTTGCACAACCTCCTCCACCTAAGTCAGTGGCCACACTTCGGACCAAACTAACCCAGAGTTTGAGGACCGCCTCGGCTAGGCTCTCCATATATGAGCTTATACAACAATCAACGCCCCATCGAGAAGCTCTAATGGAGATTTTGAAAGCCATCGAGTTGCAGCACCATGAGAAAAATTATTTCAACAACTTCGTGGGTCATGTAAAACGATGCACTAAGCCGGTCATCACATTTTGAGAAGACGAATTGAGATCAGTGACTAATGACATGGCAGATCCACCCCTACATGTTATCATGTAGGTCAACGAGATCCCATACAAGAGGGTGTTGATAGACACTGGCTCGTCCAACAACATCATCACAACTGCGGCTCTCAAACATTTGAAGTTGTCCGCATCCCATATCACAGCTTCCACCTACACTCTGTGAGAATTCAATGACGCAATCTACTCGACAGTCAGCACAATAGTCTTACCAATCCAAGTGGGACAAAAGACCATACCCACATTGTGCCATGTATTGGAGGGTGAGATGGCCTACAACATCTTGTTGGGCCAGTCGTGGATCAGGGACATGAAGTGTGTCCCTTCGATAGCTCACCAATGTTTAAAGTATACATTTTAAGGGGAGGTGCATGTAGTCTCGATGGACTTGGAACCCTTCAAGTATTGTAATGTGGTGCAGCTGATGCCGCAATCGACCCTACCATCAACGCATTTGGATTTCCAGTTAAATCCATCTAAACATGGCCCGATTCCGTAGGCATCCCCATTAACAAGTTCTTCAAAATCTTAGCCAGGTTCATCTTTATTGTCTGGTCCTCCACCAACGACACCATATTTGGGGGCCAAACAGAAGGACAAAGGGAAGGAACCCCTAGACGAGGCAAAACCTTTGTAAGAGACATTGCCATCAGTATCAACTATCTCTACTGACGATATGCCTAGCCGAATGGAAGTTGAGGCTCCTAGTCCACCCGACATGGAGTGGACTCAAGGAGAACTTCCATTCCCTCCCCCTCAACCGCCAACGATCACCATTGAAATGGCCAATATGGGCCTGGGGGAGTATCTAGTGTGGAATATTGTAGCAACACCTGCACTAGAATCTATGCAGGACATGGGGAGACCTCGACTCCCCATTGTCACTATTGTTCACCTAGGCTACCCGCTGAACCAAACAAAATTTGTATATGGGGGCCTTTATCATGGTGTTGCACCATGCACGCAAGAGGACGAAGACAATGAGCCTTTTGTTGAAAATGTCAACTATTTGTCTAACCTAGAATTTTCTCTGAGATACCTTGGCCAATGCAATTGGCATAGATATGGGTTAGGCCGATATGAGCAAGGGATATGTGTTCTTTGCCAACCAAGATACCAAATGCCATATGACAAGTCAGGAGTAGGGTTCAACCACCCCCTACCCTTGGACATCTTGGTGGAGAACATGCAAGGCCTAGGGATAGGCAACAAGGGGGATTGGCATCAGATCCATATGCCAACCCAAACACCACATATACATTGAGGGATTATCTCCCATTAATGGCAATCAACCTTGTTGGCTCTAGTAATCCTTTACCTTCGCTCGAGAGAGGAGAAAGCTCGAGAGCTCATTTTCAAGGAGGGTCTAGACAATGTCAAGAAGGGTCCTCGAAGGATGAGTCAGAGTATGAACCAAAGTCGTATGACCCCTTCGAATCAGATAGCGATCACTCACAGGTGATCTCCATGGATGATTATCAAGAAAGCCTCTTGACAATGTTCCCCCTAGATGCTCCCATCGAGCAAGCACTGCTCCAAGGAAATCAAGTCCCCTCACAAAGAGTGGAACAACCTGGGTGGGACCACATTAATTTTCTTGAGCAAGGCAAGCCTTTAATGCTGCAAGTAGTTGAAGCCAATGAAGGCCTTTATATATTTGATAGTGATTATGAAGACAAAACTAATATGACATATCTTAATCACATGTGGTAGATGCAGCATCGGCACCCCTTGGAGATTAACGACATATTTGAACAATTAAACATAGTGCCAGGGCATGAGTGGTACGTAGACCCAGTGCGGTGGGACCAAGTGTTGGATCTGCTACTCTGGGCATATGAAGATCACCTTCCACCCAGAGACCCTATAGTGAAATTAGTGCCAAGGATAGACCCTATCTTCCTATCCACACATAGGGTCGATCCATTCATGCCCATCCCTCTAGAGCTAGATCCAGAGCATATAGAGCATTTAGGATGTCTGAGTAACCACACCCATGGTAATGTAGACCAAAATCATTTCATCAACATGATCTCCATTGACTTAACCGCCCCCATCCACAATCCGACCAATCTAGCATAGTCATTGTCTCTAGACATAGATGCCATAGATTGGGATCATGTCAATTCCCCTCCATCCCCATTCGAGTACTGGCATTTCAATGAAATGCTCCATTTTACACTTGGGCCAACTCAGGATATCTGCTATGCTAAAGAGGGACCCAAGGTACCTAACGAAGATCTAAACTTAGCAAATGATATCCACTTGATCCCAACTCCACATCAGTTGGAAGAAGGATCCCACATGTCGGTTGAGGAGACGACTGACATAGACATCAGCTCAGATCCAATGAATCCACAGATCATCAAGCTGGGGGTAAGTTTATCCCTCGAAGAGCAAGCCAACTACATTAACCTTCTCAAAGATAAGAAGGAGGTTTTTGCATGGTCATACAAAGACATGTCGGGACTAGACCCATAGCTAGTCATGCATAATCTATTGTTTGATCTGAAAGTCAAGCCAGTTAAGCAGAAACTATCCAAGATGCACCCAATAGTGGCCTTAATGGTCAAATATGAATTGCAAAAACTATTGGATGCATAGTTTGTCATCTACATGGATTATCCACCATGGATGTCCAACATGGTGCCCATCAAGAAGCCTGACGGGAGGATTCACATATGCACTAATTTTCAAGATCTAAACAAAGTGAGTCCTAAGGATGATTTTCCCTTGCCAAGCATCGATGCCTTGGTAGACGCTATAGCGCATCACAAAATGCTTTCCTTCATGGATGGTTTCTCAGGATATAATCATATTTGTATCAGCCTTGAAGACCAGCTAAAAACGGTGTTCACAACACCTTGGGGGACATTTTGTTATAAGGTCATGCCTTTTGGCCTTAAAAAAGCTGGTGCCACCTACCAACGTGCCATGACATACATATTCCATGATTACATGCACAAGACTTTGGAATATTACATGGATGATTTGTTGGCCAAATATCTTTTGCACTCGGATCATCTCGATGACTTAAGAAAGATCCTCGATCACCTCATGGAGCATAGAGTCAGACTGAATCCCAAGAAGTGCATTTTTGGTGTCACATCTTGAAAGCTCTTGGGTTTCATAGTCTCAAAATGAGGCATCGAGGTGGACCCAAACAAATTCAAGGCAATCCTTGAAATGCGTCCCCCAACTACCATCAAGCAGCTTAGAAGCCTACAGGGAAAGGTCACGTCGATCAAGTGCTTCATAGCACAACTATCTGATAAGTGCCGACCAATGAACAAGTTGTTGCACAAGGGGGTAGCATGCCACTGGGATGATGAGTGCCAGTCAGCCTTTGACGAAATTAAACAATACTTGGCTTTATCGCTAGTATTGGCACCACCTAGACCAGGAGTGACATTCTACTTATACATCTCAACTACTAAGGTGGCACTGGGAGCCATGTTAGCCCAAAAGAATGAAATTCAAAGGAAATAGGCTACTTACTATCTTAGCTGCACCCTGGTCAGTTATGAACTTAACTATGCATACGTTGAGAAACTCTACTTGGTAGTGGAGTTTGCTACCAAAAAGCTACGCCATTACATGCTAAGCAACAAGACGTATGTTATGTCTAAGGAGAATCCATTGTGATAAATGATGAGTCGTACTTATCATAGTAGTCGCACAAAAAAATGGATCATGTTGTTGACAGAATTTGACATAGAGTTTATTGGAAAAAAATCCATAAAAGGTCAGGTCATAGCCGATCAACTAGAAGAGGCTCCTCTTGAATATGACTAGCCTCTGACTATAGAACTACCCAATGATGGGGTCTTCCATGTCTCAGAATCACCAGATTCTGACGAGCCTGCATCACAAGCCAACATAACCCTATTTTTTTATGGTTCTAAATGTGAGCAAGGTGGTGGTGCGGGAATAGTATTCTTCACACCGTAGGGTGCTCCTATGCCCCTATCATTTAAATTAAATTTCCCATGTACCAAAAACAATGTAGAGTATGAAGCCTTGCTCATAGGTCTTCAGACAATAATCACCATGAACATCAAATGACTAAACATCTTTGGTGATTCACTGTTAATTGTCAACCAATTCAAAGGGGTATTCCAATGCAAATGCCTAGTTCTACAGGCCTACAAAGCCCTTGTGGACAAATTCTTGGCAAAGCTTGAATGGTACGACATCGAGGCACTCCATCGATCATCGAATCATTTTGTGAACACTATGGCCTCTTTGGGGTCGCTAATACCGCAAGACATTTCTGGTGATATGACCACCATTCAAGTCAAAACACTATCGCAATCAATGATGGAGTGAGCAAGCTCTGATTTAATGCCAGGAATCCACTTGATCTAGATTGAGCCATCTATGGATAGGTTCTCTCGACTTCACGATTGTCTGAAACACGTCAACTGGGGGTCCTTGTTCTCCCCTACTCCCCTTAATAACAACACAACACTATTCTTACAAGTTCTCTTTTCGCTCAGCTTTTGCTAAGGATGAACTTCAAGAGGGATTAGTTTTTCATACCATCAAGGCTTCTGATCAGTAGGATTGGTATTCCCCCATCAGGGACTACCTCAAGTTAAGTAACCTCCCACTTGGATTGACACATGTCACAAAACATGCATTCAAGCAGAAAGCGGCAAAGCATGTCTTGTTAGGAGACATTTTGTACTGTCATAGCTATGAAGGGATCCTCCTTCGATGCTTGGACCAACAAGAGTCCACTTGGGTGATCGCCCAAGCGCACGATGGTACATGCGATGGCCACTTTAGTGGTATGGCCATCACAAAGTGCATTCTTTGCATGGGCTATTATTGGCCATATTTAGAGCGAGATTGTTGCACATATGTCAAGAAGTGTGTGAAGTGTCAACACCATGCTAATTTGACACACATACCTTCCCAAGCCTTGCAGTCGATCCAATCGGCTTGGCCTTTTTCATAGTGGGGCGTAGATCTAATTGAAAATATCTTCCCTACGTCGTTAGGTTGTCACACGTTTATCATCATGGACACAGAGTACTTCACTAAGTGGGTGGAAGTAGTTCCGCTTACCTCTATGACTGGACCCCGCATTATGGAGTTCATTTTGCATAACATCATATGTCATTTTGGTATTCCATCCAAGATAGTCTTAGATAATGGGACGTCATTCAAGAACAAAGATGTGCATGCTTTGACAACAAAGCACAAAATTTAGCACAGTTTTTTGACACCCTATTATCTGTAGGCAAATGGGCAAGCAGAGGCATCAAACAAAATGCTAGTTGCCATCCTTAAAAAGATAGCCATAGATAATCATAAGGATTGGCACATTCATATCCCACTTGCCTTGTGGGCCTATCACACTAGAATTCGAACACCCACTGGGGTAACTCTGTTTTCCCTCATGTATGGCTCTAAGGCTATCATGCCTCTCGAGTTGGAAATTCCTTCCCTACGCATATCAATGCAAGATTTCATCGATGATGATACTACACGACAGTGATGAGGCCTAGAAATGCCTCAATCATAACATGTTTTGTACACTAAAAATGCCTATAAACTCTTATGTTTTATCTGATATGTTAGTTAAGTTGATTTAATATGCTGTATATTAACCATTTTGCATGATCAATGTATTTGAAATATTATATGTTGATTTTATAGCTTTTTGCATAGTTTTGTGTTCTTTTTGCTATGATTTGCTACAATGGGATATGCTTAGAATAATAGCAGCATTTCACTAATCATATTTTGATTTGTCTCAAGCATTTACTTCACCTAAATCTGGAAACAGTGCAAGCAAATTGTTGTCGTGCAGCAAGAAATCGGTCTTTCCCATGTAAATTCCAGCCAACTGTCCATAAATAGCAAGGCATGGAATTCACATGAGGAAAGGGATGAAGACCATTATAATTTGATCTTAGGAGATAACCCACCTGAGATATGCAGAAGAAATCAATGGAAAAGCATATATTTTTTCATACCAAAATATCTTCGGAATGAACAGATATCTTCGGAATGAAGGAACACAGCATCTTCGGAATGAGCAGATCTTCGAAATGAAGAATGCAGCATCTTCAGAATGAGAAGATCTTCGAAATGAAGCATGCAGTATCTTCAGAATGATCAATATTCAGAATGAGAATGCAGTATCTTCGGAATGAGTGATCTTCGGAATGAAAACTGCATTGTCTTCGAAATGAAGCCACTTATCTTCGGAATGAAGAACAGAATGTGTTTTTGACCTTTTGACCGATTTCTTAAGTCGAAAAAATGGAAATAAAGGTTGGAAAAAGTAAATAGAAATATCTTCCATCTGTATTTTCCGTCATTGCCGACCAAAGCCATCATTAAGGAAAAGATCAAGTTTTAGTCCTCTTCTAGGATAAAACCAGAATTTGTTGCAGCATTGTAGGATTAGATCTTTTTGATATTCTTTTTTTGTAATAAGATCATAGGATAGCTATAAATATTGCTCCTATTCAGGTTGAGCGAGGTAGATAGAAAAAGAGGTAGAAAATAGAGTAAGGAAGCTAGCAGAAAATATAGAGTATAACTAGAAATTGACTGTTACAGTCCTATAATAGTTTTTCAGTAGAATTCTTGTAATCATGTCTTTTGATCAATAAAGTGCACCAGTTCTATTTCAAATTACTTGTAAATGAATGTGATTAAGATTTAGAAAAAGAGAGAGACTTACACCTTATTTTGGACAAAGAGGCTGGCCACTTCCAGACCTAGAAGGAGGACTAACAAAGCAGGTTTTTATTCTGATTTTGCTGTAGCAGAATGAGTTGTAGACTTGTTATGTCAATTGCTTGTAAATAGTTGACAATATTTGCAGTATTAGTTTATTTATGCTTAGAATAATCTTGTGCTTAAAGTTTTAGTTGCAATCTTACTTTCAGCAAATTTTCCACTTTATTTTCAGATTGTTATTTCCAGAATTTATTGTTTTTCAGCAATTTCCTGCATTTTATGTTTTGCTGTCAAAATCTGAACAGAAGATTGACAACCTTCTATTACAGAAATTTGATAGTTTTTATTTCCAAATTAGATCTAAACTTTCATTACTGCAAAAGTAATTAGATTTCCTTTCTGTAATTAAGATCAGACTTTCAATTCTACAACTGTTAATTTTGCAATATAATTAGGTCTCATTCTGCAATTGTAATTAGGACTTCATTTTTGCAGTTAATGATTAATTTCCAATTCTGCAACTTAGATTCAGATTTAATTTATATAATTTAGATATAGGAATGTTCCAAAACCCCCCACACAATCAGTTCCACCAATAAGACTTGTTGCCCTAGATTGACCTAAGTTATAGCTGTTTCATTTCTTCTCCCATAGATAGCCTTGTACATTGCCCTGGATTGATAGATTCATTGAGAATTAATGATGGTATAATGACTACGCATCATTTTGGCATCGTTGCCGGAGAATAGTGTTGTCAGAAGAAAACAAATAGTCCAATAGTTGTAATTAGACTAAACTGTGAACATTCAGGTTAAAATCTGAATATAACAGCAGAGTAAGATAACAACTATTGACTTAATTTATGTCATTTAGGAGTAAAAATGAATGAGTGAGTCTAGGGATACTCCAAAGGATCCCTGGCTTGTCCCATTAAGGAGATCTTCACGCCTAAGGGGTGAATCACCTGTGTTTGAAATACCTAAAAGATTGATAGAAAAATCACCAGTCTCACCATCAGTAGAACATTTTGAGAAAGGAAAATCACCAATTTTATCAATAGAATATCTTAAGGAAGATAATTCATCAGACTCATCAACAGAGAAGCTTGGACCTCTTGAGAGAACAATTTGGAAAGCTTTAACTTCTCCTAGGAAACAAGAAACTATGGCAAAAGGAGGCAATGCATATGGCCAGCATGGCTATGTTCATAATGAATGGGATGATCAGGATATACTCCAACCATCCAGAACATTTGAATATCCTATTCATCTAAATCCAACACAAAACTCTCCCATGAAGACCATTTCACCTTTGGTACTTTCAACCTTCCGAGGTGTTGTATCTGAAGATCCTGATCAGTTTTTATTTGAATTCAAGGTAGTGTGTCAGACCTATGATTATATAAATGACAATAAAAAACTTAAGGTTTTTCCCTCAAATCTCAAGGATTCAGCATTACGCTGGTTCATGAGCTTAGAGCCAAATTCCATAAGAACCTGGGATCAAATGGAGACTGTCTTTTTAGAAAAATATCAGGAATACTATCGTGTAAGGAATAGAAAAGATGAGTTATTTAGAATCAAGCAGGAAGATGATGAGACCTTGAAAGATTATCTTGATAGGTTCTCCTTTGTTCAAAGGAGATGTGGACTAGTAGAACCAAAATTGTGTAAAACTATCTTTTTGAGAGGATTGCAAGATGAATCCAGAGAAGTTCTGGATTTAATGGGAAAAGGGGATGTAACCACTCTCAGTAATGAGGAAATTATGGATCTCTACAGGAATTACTCTCGCACTAAGTAGAGAAGAAGAAAAAGCCGCACAAATGGCACTGATGTAAAGGACCTGATAGAGGAACTTGCAAATTTCAAAACTGATATCCTAGTGCATCTAAACACTACTTTAGGGGAAATCTCTACAAAATCTAAAAACATAGAACCTTTGGCAATTTATTGCCCAAGATATAGAAGTAAACATGCTTTGTAGGAATTTCCTTTGAATAAAACATCTATCTTAGCCATTTGTAGTATCTGTTCAAAAAGGCATTCAACTGATCAATGCCACCTGCTACCACAACTCAAAACTGTGTTAGAAAACCAGATTGAGGAACTCAACTATATTGGACCAAAAAAAGGGGGGAATTTCTCTCAATATCAAAATCCCCCTCATTTTCCTACAAATTGGGGGCATAATCCTGGTACTATGCCTTGGGGACAATCAGAACCACCCCAACGTCCTTGGAATTATCCTCAATGGAAAAATTCCCAAGAATGGCCACAATCAAATTGGAGTAACCCAGCCTGGAATTAAAATCAAAACAACCCCTCATGGAATCAAAACAATCTAGCTTGGAATCAAAATCAGACTAATCCACATTGGGTGCAAAACCAACCACATTAGAATCAGCAATACCAGTCTTATCCAAGGCAGCAAAGGAATCAAGGTCAAACTCAGCATTTGTTGCCTGCACCTAATCAAAATTTTTAAGAAAAACAATAGCAAACACAGCAAGTGAAACAACCTCAATTGCCAGCTTAGCCAGTCACTAATCCAAATAGTGTAAGACAGACACCTCCTATCTATGTGGCTGAAGCTGAAGAAAATATTGAAATTAATGTTCTTGATTGTAGCGATATCCAACTCCGTTCAGGGAAAGTTGTACCTAAACCAATTTTAATGGAAATCAAAGATAATGAAAAGCAAGAATCATCAGAACCAGAGAGAATCCAACCAACAATAGAAATAGAAAAATTGGATCCAACAATAGAAAAAGAGACACAAGCAGAACAATTACCAAGGATAGTTCCATATCCTAAAAGACTTAATGCAATACCAAAAATTTATGAGTCAGAATTGGTCAAAGAACTCAAAAATTTGACTATCTCATTACCCTTATTGCAAGCCATTAAGGAAATACCAGAAATTAATAGTATTGTCCGAAATTTGTGCATTAAAAGAGCAGGAAGAAAGAAGAAAGCATTCCCCAAGACTGTGCAGGTTGAAGGGAAGATAGCTGATCTTTTATCTGGAAAACTACTACCTCCAAAGTATAGTGATCTAGGAAGCCCAGTTATCACAGTAACCATAGGTTCAGTACCAATATCAAATGTTTTAGTGGATCTAGGAGCTGCAATAAATGTCATGACTAAAGATACAATGGAACAATTACAGCTCAAACATCTCAGCCCCACATTTACAATTTTAAAAATGGCTGATAGGTCAGTTACAAAACCTGAAGGAATCATTGAAGATGTCCCTATAGAAGTTTCTTCTTGGGAATTCTCTATAGATTTTTTGGTTTTACAGCCAAGAAATTCAGCACATGGATATCCCATTATTTTGGGAAGACCTTGGCTTGCAACTGCAGCAGCCTTCATAGACTGCAGATCCGGAAATATGACTATTTCAAATGGTATTGAGCTGAAAAAAATTTCTTTATATCCTCCTGCAAAACCATCTAGTAAATTTTCAGGTCAGTTATGGTTTTCTGACTTAGATGAAGAACCAGAAGAGGTCATTTCTACACTAGCTACCTTAGTAGTAAGAGAACACATAGAAGACCTCAGTGACACGTGAAAAATTAGAAAATGAAACAATCCTGATGAATGTTCTGCATGAACAAGGTTTAGAAGGGGAAGCAACAAATATCCAACAATTGATAAGTAATGAGGAGAATAAAAAATATGAAGATGAATCATCTATGCTATCACAGGGAAACTCTGTTTCACTACCACATGGATGGCACCATCATCTAATTTTTCCTTCTCACTGTTCCATACAAGATATGCTTCCCTCAAGCAGCAATGAAATAGAAACTGCTTCGTTTCTCCCATCTCAGCAATGTCCTCTTAATCCCTTAAACACCAAATATGAAGAAGTGAATTCAGTCCTAAATACAAAACAAATAGAAGTCCAGCCAGGCAAATTTCTGAACATCTACAGCCAGCTTACTGGGGAAGAGGAAGAAAAATTGATAGTTGTTTTGCAGAAGCATGTTCATGCTTTTGCTTGGAACTAAAAAGATATGTCAGGAGTTCATCCTGATATATGTACCCATAGAATCTATACTGAAGAAGTCAAGCCAGTCAGACAACCTCAAAGAATATTGAATCCTACCTTAAGAGATATTGTGAAAGAAGAAATTGAAAAACTCCTAGAAGTAGGATTCATTTACCCAATTTCTAATAGCCAATGGGTTTCTCCATTGGTAATAGTTCCTAAGAAAAATGGAAAAATGAGAGTATGTGTAGACTATATAGAATTGAATAAGGTGACATACAAAGACCATTTTCCATTACCTTTCATAGATCAAGTGTTAGATACTCTTGTCTGGAAAAAGATACTTTTGTTTTCTTGATGGATTTAGTGGATATAATCAAATTCAGATTGCACTTGAAGATCAAGAAAAGACAACTTTTACATGTCCATGGGGAACATTTGCCTATAGGGTTTTACCTTTTGGTTTGTGTAATGCCCCAGCAACTTTTCAATGAGCATTCCTAGCAATTTTTGCTGATCTAACCACCAAAAGTGTTGAAATTTACATGGATGATTTCACAGTATGTGGACAAACTTTTGATTTTACATTGGAAAATCTCGACAAAGTCTTAACTCACTGTGAAACATACCACTTATCCTTAAATCCAGATAAATGCTTCATGATGATGAAGGAAGGGATAGTTCTTGGTCATCACATATCTCCTGAAGGGATCCAAGTTGATCCAAAGAAAGTTGAAATTATCAAGAATCTCCTTCCTCCTAAAACTCAGACTAATGTCAGAAGCTTCCTAGGACACATTGGTTTTTATCACAGGTTTATTCCCAAATTTAGTACAATAGCCAGTCCTATGTTTGCCTTATTGACTAAAGATTCTGAATTCTCCTGGACTGCAAAATGTCAGGAAGCATTTGAAGCTTTGAAAGAGAAATTGATAACTCCACCTATGCTTAGAGGACCTAATTGGACATTACCATTTCACATTCAGACTGATGCCTCCAATACAGCAATTGGAGCAACATTAGGACAAATTGATAATGGTGAACATTATACCATCTACAACATTAGCAAGAACTTGATAGGAGTAGAGAAAAATTATACAACTGAGAAAAAATTCCTAGCAGTAATTTATGCCATCAACAAATTCAGGCATTATATCACAGGTTATCAAATATTTATTCACACAGATCATATAACCATTAAGTATTTGATGAATAAACCTATGGTAAGTGCAAGAATTATTTTTTGGTTGTTGTTACTGCAAGAATTTGATATCACCATAATCAAAAAACCAAGAAAAGCTAATGTTGTGGCAGATTTCTTGTCTAGGTTGCAGAACACAGATGAAGGGGAATTAGTTGATGACACTTTTCTTGATGAAAAACTATTTGCTATATCAGTTCAATCACCTTGGTTTGCAGATATAGCCAATTATTTGGTCATAGGGAAAGTTCCTCCACATTTTACTTCAAAATAGAAAAAACAATTGATCAAACAGAGTTCTTCTTTTGAATGGATTAAGGGTATGCTTTTTAAGTGTAGTCCTGACCATGTGTTACGTAGGTGCATTCGAAAGGATGAAGTGTATGATATCCTTAGAGCTTGTCATGATGAACCCTCAGGTGGACACTATTCCGTAAAAAGCACAATTAGAAAAATCTTTGGGATAGGATATTATTGGCCATCTCTTCACAAGGATGTGAAAAAGTACATCAGGCATTGTGATGCATGCCAAAGAATGGGGAAACCCACTCATACAAATGAGATGCCACTGCAGCCTCAAATGGTTTTAGAACCATTTGAGAGGTGGGGGCTTGATTTTGTAGGACCTATTGATCCACCTTCTCAAGGAAAGGTGCATATTCTAGTATGTATTAATTACGTGACAAAGTGGGTAGAGGTGCATGCTTTCAAACATGCTCATGAAGAGAAGGTCGCTGATTTCCTGTATACTCAGATTTTTTCGAGATTTGGAGCTCCACGATCTATCACCACAGACCAAGGCCCCCAATTTGCATCCAAATTCATAAAAGCATTTACAGAATTGTATGAAATCAAACATAGGAAATCATCACCTTACCACCCATAAGCAAATGGCTAGGTTGAAGTAACAAATAGGGAACTAGAACGCATCTTGACAAAAACAATAGCTTTTCATAGGAAAAATTGGCTAGACAAATTACCTGAAGCAGTTTGGGCCTACAATACTACTTGGAAGTCCACTACTGGATTCACACCTTATGAACTAGTCTTTGGTAAAAAGCCTCTCTTACCTATTGAATTTGAGCTACTAACATTGCGCACAACACTGGAAATTGGAATTGAATTGTCGCAGGCACAGACAGACATGATTCTATAGCTGAATGCATTGGATGAACTTAGATTGGATGCTCTACACCAAACTAAGGTAATTCAGGAGCAAAGGAAGTTATGGCATGATAGTCACATTCAGCAGAGGAAACTTCAATAAGGATATTGGGCTTTACTGTTCGATTCTCAATATGAAGACTTCCCTGGAAAATTGAAAACTAGATGGTTGGGATCTTACTAGATTGAAGAGGTATTTAACAACGGAGCAGCTCGTTTATCTCCCATTGATGGGCCATGAAGAAAGTTGGTAGTGAATGGACATCGCATCAGGGTATACCATACACCTCTGACTAAAGAATAATTCTTGCAGCAACTTGATAGTTTGGATACACAGCAGGTGGAAGAGATTCCTCCTTCCACTTCAAAACAATCAACATGATCAGTGGATTTAAAAAAAAATAGAAAATAAAAAAAAATTAGAAAAATAGAAAACAAAAAGATGAATAAATTCTGAGTATGAATTCCTTCATGGGCATGGTTTCAGGGGAAATCATGAAATTCCTTCATGGGCATAGTCAGGATCAAGAAAAAAAAAGAGAGAAAAAAAGAGAGAAAAATGAATAACCTAGCAGTGAAAACCTTTTCTTAAGGCACTACTGAGTTGGTGTGCATGAAAACCAATTTTCTGGCATGTATAACCTTGAGAAATTTTTGAACCATCATTGTCCAAATTCACCTAGTGCACTTGTTTTGAAATGTTGCAGAAAATCTCAGCAGAATATCAACAAAAGTAGTCATTCTTCAAAAACTGGCATTAACTGTTTTTATCAGGTATATATTTCTTACATTTCTTCATTGTAAAATGATTGGTATATAGTATGTGACAATTAAAAATTAGCATAAAAGGTATTCATAAGAGTTGGCATACTTAAAAACATGTTTTGAGAATGAAAATATTGATTTCTGCCTAATCTTTGAAACAAGAATGCAAAAAACAATACCTACTGTATTATCTTCGGAATGAAATTGTCTTCAAAATGATAGCAAAATGAATGTTGCACTTTGTCTTCAGAAAGAAACTTTGTCTTTGGAATGACAATTTGTCTTCAGAATGAAACTTGGTCTTCAGAATGACGACTTGCTGCATCATCTTCGAAATGAAGATATGTCTTCGAAATGAAGATCTGTCTTCGGAATGGGGGTCTGTCTTCGGAATGACGATTTACTTTCACAATACAGCCTGATATTTGAAATGAAGATCTATCTTCGGAATGAAAATTTTGCAAAGAAGATTTGTCTTCGGAATGAAGACCTGTCTTTGGAATGAGGTCATAATCTTCGAAATGAGGATTTGTTTTTGAAATGAAGACCTGTCTTCGGAATGAGGTCATAATCTTCGGAATGAAATTTTGTTTGTGCAATAAGTTATAATCTTCAGAAAGAGCATTTCCATGTGGCATCCAAGAAGGTAAGATACGACAAAATCAAGATTTTTTCTTAGTTGCATGCGAGGAAGGGACACGTGTCAATCAGCACATGGTTTTTTTTTGCACTCATTGGAAATACGAAGAACATGACCAACCATATGCCACCAGTTTTTAATGTCAATTAACATGCACGTGAGAATCTACAAAACTAATGAGGTGGATCTGACGGCAAGGACATCCATGCAATTACAAACAAATAGGTGTACAGTGCAAAAGTAGAAATGTGTGCCATCTTTCTTTCTGAAGACGTGTTGTGAGGTACAGTGCACAGGATATGGTTCATTCCAAAGAAGAATACGAGAAACAGGGCAACGAGGGTTTTAACTTAAAACTCTACAAATTTGCAACAAAAAACAGCCAAAAATCTTGCAGTAGAACAGCAACTGCAGTGTATAATTTTTAAACAGAGAAAAATGGGGCGAAAGATCAGAATAGAGCCTACAGATACCAATTACCTCCGAGAAAATCTGACAGTTGTGCAGATTTTTGAAGACGAAGGGTTTATGACATTTTTGGATAAATTTAATGGGTCTTCTAAAGATTTAACTGGCATGTTCGCCCATACATTCAGAAACAACCGAGCACATGTCAACGACATGTCTATTGAGGTAAGCCCTAAAATTTTAAGTCAAATTATAGACCTACCATTAGAAGGGATTTCAATTACTAGATCTGGTAAGAACACATTGGCAAATGTAGTTAATCAGTTTGTAGAAGAAAATTATAGAGAACCTGAATACTTAACCCATAACAACACATGCAAAGGGTTAAAAAGGGCCAGCCTGCAGGAACCCTGGGATAAAGTAGCCACTTGGGTGATTAAGTTTTTGACCTGTGAAGGGCAGTATGTGTTGTTGTCAGGGCATCATCTACGAATTTTAAACCATCTCAGACATGGTAGACAACAACCAAAAGTTAGGGTAAATCTTCCCCTGTATTTGTATCAAGAGTTAAAGAACATGGCAAAAAGATATCAAGAGGGTAAAGGAAGCCTTCACCATCATGGCCTCATCAAATTAGTTTGCCAACACCATTTTAGAGGAAACCCTAGGAGTTTTGACAGATTTTACTCTAACCTAAATGATGTCATTTTTGGAGATGAAAGTGAGGAAGAAGAAGAACCAAATACTACTGATGTTGCTACAGAAGAGGAAAAAACTGCTGTAGAAAGTATTGCAGAAGTTGCTGCAGAAAATGTTGCAGATGATGCTGTAGAAGAAGCTACAGAAGGTGCCCCTGAAGCTGTTATAGAACTACACCCCATAGCAGCAACAGAAAACCTTACTCCTGAACCCTCAACTTCACAAGTTAAGAGACAAAAAAGAAAAGGATCTGGAACTAGCAGCAAAGCAGAAAAACAAAAGAAATTTTGGTTTGCTGAAACTGCAATTGATTTGTCAGAACAGAGAAGTGAAACAAGGGAAACAGAGGCATCTAAAACTGACCCTATGACCCCTACTGTCACCAAAAAATAGAGCAAAAATAAGAAGTTTGCATCTGGAACTAGGAGGTCTACAAGAATCCATTTGAAAGAAACTGCAGAACGGGTCATGGAGGAAGAAGATAGACCAAGTAGCCCAGATGTCACAGAGATACAACCAGCATCTGACAACTTTCTAGAATTCCCTGAATAGATAGCTGAGGCAGAAACTGAGCAAGTTGGTTTGGAAGAGGCTACAGTTCAACAGGCTATAGATATGGTATATATCCTTATAGACAGTCTCATAGAGCATCCTGAACAAGAACAACCTATTGCAGAAGAAGAGATATTGGTTGAGCAGCCAACTACAACTGATTTGTCTATATCAGCTTCTGAAGTAGAAATAGAAGTGGAAGACATCACTGAGCAGCTGAGGGCAACAAGAAGTGTTGTCAAAACACAGACCAAATGGATCACAGAGAAATAAAGCATCATTGAGATGCAAGAAAGAAAAATTGTAGAACTTCAGCAGGAAGTGGCAGAACTAAAAAAATTGTTGTTGTCACAATCTAAAAAATAGCCAGCTATATCCCATGATGAAGATAATTTGGCTCAATTGCTTCTAGGTTTATCAAGAGTAGATGATTCTGATGAAGCAGACATGGGAGTCCATCCTAAAATAGCACTCCTTCATTCTAAAGAAGTGCCTGTTCATTCTGAAGCAGCACCATCTTATTCTGAAGCATTGCCTTCTTATTCAGAAGATACTTCAGAAATGGTGAGGAATATTACAGAGGATGTTGAAAATGAGCCACCAACACAGAAACAGTCCCAACAAGAAGAAAATGTTCAAGTAAGTACTCCTACTGAGGTCCTTGCATTTCAACTTGCTACACTTCCAGTAGAAATAGCAGATAAGGGGGTACAAGTAGAAATACTATCTGATGACAACCCCATAGAAATAGAAAATAAGGGGGTGCAAGTAGAGTTATTGATAGATGAACAGCTAGTGGAAGTGGTAGAAAAAGGAGTTCAGACAAATCTGTTGCCTAGGATCCCCCCTATAGTAAGACCACCTAATACTGTGTCTCTAGAGCAGTACAATGCAGACATAGCTAGCTGGATGCTTAGATATGAACAACTTGCCAATAAAACTAAAAAATTCAAATTGGAAGCAAAACAGCTAGAAGCTAAGGACATAGAAATTCAGGCATTGAAAGATAAGATGTCTGACTTATGTCAAATTGCTGAATTTTTAGTCCAATTTAGATGACCAGCCAGGTTTTACAGCCTTATTTTGAAGGAAAAGTACCTCAGATGGCAGGTCATGAGGATTACTTCAAATCTTACCTATAAATTGGACACTATTGAAGATTTTTTGGAAGCATATTTTAACAGTCCTTTTCAGCAGAAAAATCTTCTGTGTGAACTATTTTTACACAGTTTCTTCATTCCAGAGGAAGTTGACTCTCATCCTCAAATCTACATTGGAGATGTTCAGTTGAGAGCATTTATGTCTACTTTTTCAAAATTAGCTTTATTGGGATCACAAGAAAAGGCAGAATAAAGTGATTGAAACAAGGGCTGAGTTGTTAGTCAGAGCAATCCAACCAAATCACCTAAATATCACTTAGCAACACTTCTCAATGATGAACAGGGATGATATTAAGAGAATGTACTTGAACAATTTGAGGGACTGTGTGGCCAAATTTAACAATTTTTGTGATCACAATTTCTTCCCAGCATTGTCAGTATGCAGAGACAGATGGAATGAAATTTCCATGTCTTTGAGGAAAAGAGAACCTATCTCCCCCATAAATCTAGAATGGTCCAAAGAAGAGCAAAAGGTGTAGTCCAACTAATCCAGATCATGCAACATAACTGGATAGGTCTCAAGTTCAGGCCTCCAACCATCATTACTCCAGTTCCATTCTACTTTGAGGAAGATGCCCAGCCTGATGAACAATTTGAATATTGACTCAGAAACATTCATGAAAACAAGGGGTATTACATAGGCAAGAAGTTATTCTACAGGTCATGGAATCTAAACATGGACATATGCGATTCCATAGCCCAACAGAATGCATGAGGGCATGCATTAATATAAGTTGGGGGGAAAATGATGAGGCTAGAAATGCCTCAATCATAACATGTTTTGTACACTAAAAATGTCTATAAACTCTTATGTTTTATCTGATATGTTAGTTAAGTTGATTTAATATGCTATATATTAACTATTTTGCATGATCAATGTATTTGAAATATTATATGTTGATTTTATAGATTTTTGTATAGTTTTGTGTTCTTTTTGCTATGATTTGCTACAATGGGATATGCTTAGAATAATAGAAGCATTTAACTTATCATATTTTGATTTGTCTCAAGCATTTACTTCACCTAAATCTAGCAACAGTGCAAGAAAACTATTACTGTGCAGCAAAAACTGGTCTTTCCCATGTAAATTCTAGCCAGTTGTCCATAAATAGCAAGGCATGGAATTCACATGAGGAAAGGGATGAAGACCAGTAGAATTTGATCTTAAGAGATAACCCACCTGAGAGATGCAAAATAAATCAATGGAAAAGCATATATTTGTTCATACTAAGATATCTTTAGAATGAACAGATATCTTCGGAATGAAGGAACACAACATCTTCGAAATGAGCAAATCTTCGAAATGAAGAATGCAACATCTTTGGAATGAGTGAATCTTCAGAATGAAACATGTAGTATCTTTAGAATGAGCGATCTTCGGAATGAGAATGCAGTATCTTCGGAATGAGCGATCTTCGGAATGAAAACTGCATTGTCTTCGGAATGAAGCCACTTATCTTCGAAATGAAGAATAGAATGTGTTTTTGACCTTTTGACCGATTTTTGAAGCCGAAAAAATGGAAATAAAGGTTGGAAAAATTAAAGAGAAATATCTTCCATCTGTCTTTGCCATCATTGCCGACCAAAGCCATCATTAAGGAAAAGATCAAGTTTTAGTCCTCTTCTAGGATAAAACCAGAATTTGTTGCAGCATTGTAGGATTAGATCTTTTTGATATTATTTGTTTGTAATCAGATCATAGGATAGCTATAAATATTGCTCCCGTTCAGGTTGAGCAAGGTAGATAGAAAAAGAGTTAGAAAATAGAGTAAGGAATCTAGCAAAAAATACATAGTATAACTAGAAATTGACTGTTACAGTCCTGTAACAGTTTTTTAGAAAAATTCTTGTAATCATGTCTTTTGATCAATAAAGTGCACCAGTTCTATTTCAAATTACTTGTAAATGAATATGATTAATATTTAGAAAAAGATAGAGACTTACACCTTCTTCTGGACAAAGAGGCTGGCCACTTCCAGACCTAGGAGGAGGACTAACAAAGCAGGTTTTTATTCTGATTTTGCTGCAGCAGAATGAGTTGTAGAACTTGTTATGTCAATTGTTTGTAAATAGTTGAAAATATTTGCAGTATTAGTTTATTTATTCTTATATTAATCTTGTGCTTAAAGTTTTAGTTGCAATATTAATTTCAGCAAAGTTTCCACTTTATTTTTAGATTGTTATTTCCAGAATTTACTATTTTTCAGCAATTTCTTGCATTTTATGTTTTGCTGTCAAAATCTAAACAGAAGATTGACAACCTTCTCATTACAGAACTTTGATAGTTTTTATTTCCACATTAGATCTAAACTTTCATTACTACAAAAGTAATTAGATTTCCTTTCTGCAATTAGGATCAGACTTTCAATTCTGCAATATAATTAGGTCTCATTCTGCAATTGTAATTAGGACTTCATTTCTACAGTTAATTATTAGTTTCCAATTCTGCAACTTAGATTCAGATTTAATTTATGCAATTTAGAGATAGGAATGTTCCAAAACGCCCCACACAATCAGTTCCACCAATAAGAATTATTGCCCTAGATTGACCTAAGTTATAGCTGTTTCACTTCTTCTCCCGCAGATAGCCTTGTACACTGCCCTGGATTGACAGATTCATTGAGAATTAATGATGGTATAATGACTACACATCAGCAGGCCTAGTTAGACCAGCTTACGTTGCTTGATGAACGACGTGTTAATGCCCTCGGGCATTTATGTATCTATCAAGAGCGACTTAAGAAAGCATACAACATGAAAGTTCACATGAGGAACTTTTAGGTCGATGACTTGGTCTTGAAAGAAAACCAACATAACTCTAGTCTACCGTCCCATTTAAGGGACAAGTTTATGGAAAAATGGTTAGGTCCCTATGTAATTGATAACAAAGTAGGACCTGGAACATACCGGCTAGCCTCTCTTGATGGAATCAAGGAACTAGAGCCCTTGAACATCAATCATTTCCATGCTTAGAAGAGCCATAGCCCAAACAAACACTCCAAGGATTTTTGTAATCGCTTGGTCAACACAAATGCTCCAAGGATTTCCATAATCGCTTGGTCAACCCAAAAGCTCCAAGGATTTTCGTAATCGCTTGGTCAACCCAAAAGCTCCAAGGATTTTCGTAATCGCTTGGTCAACCACAAAATGCTCCAAAGATTCCCACAATCACTTGGTAAAAAACAAGAAAATTCAAAAACAATAAAATCATCAAAATAACAAAATTTGCATCTCATTTCCATACATGCTCAAAATCGTCACAAAAATAAAGAGCTCTATTTTGCATATCATCTTCATATTCACACAAATCAATCCATCAAAAACACAAAAACATATAGCTGCATTACGCATCACACCCACACATTGCATATTTGTGGTCATAAAGGTCAAAGCGCCATAGACTATCATTACTTGGAAAAACCATCATCTTCTACATTTTTTCGCTTTATCAATAGCTCATCGCCTATAACCACCATTCACATTATTCTCCCACATCATAGTCAGTTGTTTTCTCATGTATTGAGAGTTTTCATCATTTAGTCGTCATTAGTTGTCTAGCCACATACTGTACCAAGTCAGACAGATTTTATGTAGGTAGAGTTTTACTTGGCTTACACCTTGTTATGTAGCATCCCAGCACAAATTAAAACATATAAAACATTCCCAAGTTGTGTGAACAAAAGATGAAACCTGTAAAGTAATCCAAGTCACCATAAGCGAAATGGTTATCTTTCTCATCCCCTTGTGCGAATGACCCCAAGAATGCTGAGAGTTGGCAAAATGACAAGCATCCTCCCTACCCAATTCCCCAAGAATCCCAAGTTCTCAAAAGTTGCCAAACATCAACAATTTGCAAACATCAAAACTCCAAAAAATTTGACATCACAACCAAAGTGCATACATCAAAAGGAAAGCACATAAAATAGTGATTCTCATCACTCCATATCCTAATCCCTTGCTCAAAATAAAAGTATAATACAAAAATAAACAGTGATTTTTATCACTACAAAAGAGCAAGTATCCCAATACAATTGAAGAAAATAAAGGATTCGAACTTGAATCCTTGGAACTCTTAGCATTCACCTAGGTCATGAGGCAAACCTTAGTATCGGTTTGGTTGATAGTCTATCGGTCATTCGTGGTAAACCTCCTGCATGACAATATATATATCACATTAACTTGTACGTAGATCAATGTTTGCATGTGGATGAGCTAACTTATGGTATCCTATGATAGCACCACAAATTAATTTGACTAAACACAACAAAGGAGTTAGTGGAGCTAATCAGGTGATCCTCAGTATAGGTTTGGTTGACAGCCTATTTGGCACTGGCGATATCCTAATCAACACCACATAAATGAACTCAATTGCACACACAGGGATGTGAAATAACTTGGTCCAAAACAAGTCCAATTCATACATTGTTCAAAAGGTCTTGTGAGATAAAATACAATCATGGCTAGTTAGTTAAAACATCTGAGTCTCAGAAAACCTTAACTACATTCAAAACCAACTTGCTATATTTTATTCTCGCCATACCCAAAAAAAAAAAAAAAACATGTATACATAAAAATCTATTTACCGCAGCCATCGCCTAGGATAAAAGCCATAAAGTTCTACACAGTCTATGGTGCGACTACCAAACATCACAAATTCAATTCATCCATTCCATTTGCATATCATATAAATTAGAAACATTTGCACTCATCAACACATATGCATCCATAATTATAACTTAACATGCATACATCCATATTCATCAATCATCATGAATAAAATCAAATCATCACATGCACATAAAAAAAATAAAGTCTGTATATATATCATCAAAAATGCCCGTAGGCTACAAAGAGCTGGTCCTCTGACCCCACAATAAAATCCAAAATCTCAAAACCCCCAAGCCTAAGGCATCGACCACCATGATCATGCAGGATCGGTGCGATGAGAACTACCCCCCATGGTGTGGGTCCTATGGGACCCCTCAGGGCGACTGCTGCTAGCCCCTGCATCACACCTGCTACCACCTCACTCATCCAATCACATACGATGAGATGATGCTAACTGCTCAGTACCACTGTCCCTTGTTCGAAGCGAAGAGCCACCTCCAAGGGGCTTAGGTAACTGCCCACCGAGGTGGATAATCTCTCCCTCCAAATCCATCCGATGTCAAGACCAATCTATCTCCTGTCGAGACCAATATGTATCCCACTGCAACCACTATGCCTCCCACCGACGGTAGTAAGCTACTGCATCATTGCACTGCGCCAGCTACATTCGTAGGAGATCCCTCTCCTATGCACTGGTGTCCCAATCCCCTCGAGGATGTGCAAAAAATGTGCTATCCTGCTTTTCTAGTTGAGTCTTTAGGAGATCCCTCTCCTGCAAAGCTTCCCCCAACTCCTCATCTTGCCTTCATAGCAGCTCTACCAATTATGCATTATTAGTGCGCACCCCTACCTCCATGTCCTCCACCATGGCCAGATGCTTAGGTGCCTCTGGAATAGCAACCTACTCTGGCTCCCACTTCTTCAGGACGTCCTGCATATCCAGCTAGTCTAGAGCCCCAAAATCCATGCCCAAGTCGTCCACCTCCACCATGTCTGCCTCCTCTAGAGGAGCTCCCCAACCCTCACCTGGTTCCTCTACACCATCATCCCCTACTGCTGCTACCTCTGCACCTCCCGGTGGTCCCTCTCCCCACCTAGAGTCCACCACTGGTATTACTCTAGCATATTCCCAATGTCATCCACATTCGGGATGTCGATCACCACATCCGAATCCTCACCCAATGGCATGATGACCGATCGATCCAAAGTCCTCTCGTCCCCCCAACGTCGATAAACCACGAGCTCACCAGGAAATGCCTGGTGCACCCCAAACTAGTGTGTCACCCAACTGTATGGGAAGAACTCCTGCTTGGTCCCATGCCACCCAATAAGCCACCGCTCCCTGTGTACCCGCTAGAGAAACTCTCCAGCCTTAGGCCAGGCTGTACAGTCCTGATAGGGGTGCTAGAACACCTCCCCCAGAGTAAGTCGAGCGAAGGCATCGGCATAGTACCCTACGACACCTACCCACCACTGAATCTGTCCCTGCTCCTTAGACCACTGCAATAGAGCCACATACCCTATATCCTTATTTGTCATCTCCACCTACATCAGCCATGGTAACCCCCCTGGTCTCTCCATCACTATATGTTGCCAACCCTGGTTCTACAACAGATAGCTACAGCTAATCCCCTTCTACCTCTGGCAGTAGACCTTATATAGCTCCCCATAGAGCTACGCTAATAGCATCTGTCCCCATATCATGATCAAAGGCTCTTGCATCAAACACTCCACTAGCCGATAGACCACATCCAGCAGGTTTCATAGGAACCTCACACCTGACAAGTCAGGTAGTAGCATGTTGGAAATGAGGCCCATAAGCAATGCGTGCCTCACTCCCAACACCCCCCTCTCAAACCACCATCGAACCAGAATCCCACCCATATGGAAGTCAATCTCTACCCTCTCCACTAGACCATCCACCCCCAACTCCTCCCCATGCCCGAAGCAGCGTGTTAGCATCACTGTCTGCTGATCCCGCGGTGTCGTCCTGATCGAAAGTCCGTCTATTGGAATCCTAAGAATCCGATAGACATCCTCCAAAGTGACTATCATCTCCCCTATTAGGAGATGGAAAGTATTAGTTTGAGGATCCCACAAGTTTATTAGGGCCATTAGGTAGGCCTGATCCCCAATCACTAACTCCAGCTGAGTCACCTACTTGAGCCCCAGGGCGTCAAGCCACTCCCAGTCAGCCACAGCTAGCGCATCCCGCACTTCAGCAAAAATAGTCGACACGTGATACCAGCTCTTCACAACCTACAACAGACAAAAATAAAAGCACATTAGAATCATGAAAAATAGTGTACCGATACAAACAACATAAATGCAAAACAAAATTTAATTTGTCAACCTAGGGTTTTATACTCTCAAATTGATAAATTCAAAAAAAAAACTATAATACAAGAAAAATATAAAGAGGGAGTTCACTTACTGGTCTTGCTTCGGTTCTGCCACTCAATATAGTTCATGCACTCATGGTGGAAAAAAAATTTGGCAATGCTTCACTTTGCAGAATTGACCTCCTCCTCCTCAGAGCTCCAAATCGCTAGAAAAAACAAGTGCAAATGAGCCCAAAACCTAGTTTTGGCCTTTAAATAGGTTTTTTGAGCCTGTAATCGTTCCTCCCTAGAACGAGCACTCTAGTTAGCACTCGTTCCACCCTAGAACAAATACTACATAGGAATTCGTCCCACCCTGGAATGAATTCAACACATAAATTTCAAAAACAGCAAAAAAAATACACAAAATGCACCAAAAATAGCAATAAACCTGTCCAATGAGAGTGCTTTTGCACTTAACATTACAGGCATGCAAAATAGATGTCAGGGTCATAAATCCTCATTATCCTACTCCCTAAGAAGGCTACCATAGCTGGACTTCTCCACGGGAAGATGGATCTTCAAGAATTTCATCCCCAAACGATGTCACCAAAAGGGTCAAAACCCACCCAAAAATAGCAGTAGCATTGCCGAATGAAGGCGCCTTCACGCTTGAAATTCTTGGAATCCAAAATAGACGTCGAGGTTATAAATTGTCACCATCCTACTCCTTAAGAATGCCACCATGGTGGTACCGCTCCACGGGAAGATGAATTTTTGACAATTTTAGCTCTAAATGGCGTCGCCAAAAGGGTTAACACCCACCAAAAATAGGTCTAAATGTCAAAAAACTGCACACAATTCAAAGATAAATCTCTGAAGGCACCCTTACCTAAGTCATCTTGGGTAAAGTGACTCGTTGCTTTTCTCATGTAGGTCATTCCATCATCGATTCGTCGCTTGAGGGGGTAGTCACACTTAGTCACCAATCAACAAACACACACCCAATCATGGAACTAGAATGCATTCAAAGAATCATTGGCAAAGACAAATCACACCCCTACTTGGAGAAGTAAAAAAGCAACAATCACAAGCTAATAAATCACTTGGCATTCATGAATCATGAACTCAAGGTTCCCACAGACAAAATGTTGCGCCCTTTGCCTATTCATGACTGATCAATGTCTAAGCTCAAGTAACACCTCATCGAAAAAGGTTAACACTTGAACTGAGTTCCTTCGCTCGTCAGAAGCAAGGATTCAAGAATGCATGCCCTTTTCATGCTTGGGGTATCAAGAGTTGGTTAGGTTACTAAGAAACCCTAATAATTAGTGCTTTGGTTATCTATTTTTGCTCGACATTGTGCCTTGCACAACACATCCCAAAAAGGGGCATCTGTAGACACCAAAACAACACCAATCCGATTATGTGACTGCAAACACTGATCACATTGGCACACACAGCCCCAAGGGCAGCCCCTAGAGGTTAAATAGTGGTCCTAACCACTCTCACAACAGTTTTGGAAGGTCAAAAATCATTTTGGCACCTTCAAGCACTTTGCTCAATATCCGTTCCACCCAGGGATGAATTCTAATTGGGATTTGCTCCACCCTGGGATGAATTTCCAATTCGCTCTAGGGTGGGGCAAATTGCAGGTTTGATGGGCAAAAATTCAAATCTTGACAAATGGTAGCTCGGATCCACCACCTAATGCCTCCTTCAGTTCATAGGAGCATGGGTGAGCATTTTTGAGCGTTAGAGGCTGTTATAGGGGTAGTCATGAAGCCCCTAATCAGGGAGGAATCTTCCCTCCCCTGGAAGGGCATGGCTACCATGTGGTGCCTCTATATGCTCATCCCAAGAGACCTCTAGGTCTATAAATTTATGAGTTTCCTCATCCCAAAATATACAGAGTAAGAGCAATTTGGAGCAACGAAGTGCTGTCGTTTTATTTCCCCATACATCCTTATGCGATTTGTGCCTTCTACATCCTTGATCTCTTTTAGAGAGGAGGTCATTGGGTGACTATTGGAAGGTCGAATATTAAGCCCAAAACCTGACATTTGGCCATAGAATACCACCCAATTTGTTGACAACACCTTGTGAAATATTTTGGACCCATCCCAAGTGGATTGGTGCTGAAATCGAGCCCCAAACGGTGGGCGGCCTGCCCAGGCGCCCCCACACTGCTGTAGGCCTAATCATCCATTTTAGGAATTATTGGGAATTTGTGGTAGATGTTGCTTTCTATAATTTATTTTTTTGCATTCAAGTCCATGATGCTTAGATAGGTTATCATTTAAATTTTGTCTCATTTTGAACAATTTTGATCGTGTTTCTATATTCGTTCGCTTTTACTAACTTACAGGTAGCATCATAAAATTCCCATTGATGAAGGTCAAATTGGGAAAATCCGACCATCTGGGTCTTTCCAAAATTCCCCCAATTATATAAACCCAAGTTTGTAGGTATTTTGGAGCTCTCTAGGCCAAACATTTGGGGTAGTACCTTTTCAACATTTTGTTGCAGGTGAATTCATCCCGCCCCGAAGTGAATTCAAATCGGTGAGGAATTTCCCGACTATTATTTTTGTAGTGCCCTCCTGGTGATGTATTTATGCCCCTGTCAAATTTTTAGAGCATTTGGATTCATTTTAGTCATAGTTTAATTCATTTTTCTCATCTATTTATCGCAGGCTTGGGGATTGCATGCTTTGTTTTATCCGTAGGTGCTATTGATTATCTTTTGTTTCTTTGAACATAGGATCGAAACATCAGAGGAGTAGCAAGGAATAAACATTCATAGACACAAGCGACGGTGACATTTTGGTCTACCCATCTTACATGTGGGCACGCGAAAGAAGGAAGGCTATCCATGGATGTAACCAAGAAATGGATTTAACGCTCCTCGCCCCTGAAAAGGGAGGATGCAAATTGTAACCGAGTTGTGAAATACATCAATAAAAGAGAAGGGCTGTTATTTCATTTGGGTTTCAATTCATGATTTCTCCATTTCATGCATTTTTAATTTGTAGGATTTAGCGTTAAGTTTAGTTTCATTTTTTGCATCGTGCTTGGATTCTTTCCTTTCTTGTTTTTGTATCCTTGTGCTTTCATCTGGCACTGTCGATATCCTGACAAATACCACATAAATGAACTCAATTGCACACACATGGATGTGACATACCTTGGTCAAAATCCAGTTTGATTTATACCTTATTCAAAAGTCTTACGAGATAAATGTACAGTCTTGGCTAGTTAGTTAAAACATCTGAATCTCAGAAAACCTTAACTACATTTTAAAACAACTGGTACATTTCATTACTTACATCAACATCAAAAAATACGAAAACTCTCAAAACAAAATTACCACATGCAAAGTCATTCCAAAAAGCCATCACATAAGTACAAAAAACCAGTAAATCTTGTACAGTCTATGGTGCCATCAACAAGTTATCAACAACTCATTTCATTCATTCCCTATGCATACATCATATAATTAGACACATCACATTCATAATACCACATGCATACATCATCATAAATAAATTTGCATAAACATAAAAACAAACCACAAAAAGCGAATATACACAAAGAAAGTCATCTGTATATATATCATCAAAAATGCCCGTGGGCTACAATAAACCGGTCCTCTGACCTCACAAACAGAGCAAAAATTTTAAAAATAGCAAAAAATGCACCAAAATGCACAAAAACTAGCAATAAAACTATCCAATGAGAGTGCTTTTGCACTTGACATTCCAGACATGCAAAATAGACATCGGGGTCACAAATCCTCACTATCCTATTCCCTAAGAAGGCTACCATAGTCGGACCGCTCCACAGGAGGATGGATTTTTGAGAATTTCATCCCCAAACGACGTCGCAAAAAGGGTCACAACCCAACCAAGAATAGAAATAACATTGTCGAACGAAGGATCCTTTGCTCCTAACATTCTTGGCATCCAAAATAGACGTTGGGGTCACAAATTATCATTACCCTACTCCCTAAGAAGGCTACCATAGCCGGACCGCTCCATGGGAGGATGGATTTTTGACAATTTCAGCTCCAAAATGAGTCATAAAATAGGTTGAAACCCACCAAAAATAGGTCAAAATATTTGGAAACTACTTACGCATTCAACGGTAAACAACTGAAGGCACCCTTACCTAATTCATCGTGGGTCAAGCGACTCATCGCTTTTCTCATGTTGGTCATTCCCTCATTGATTCGTTGCTTGAGGGGGTAGTCACACTTAGTCACCAATAAAAAAAAAACACACCCAATCAAGGAAATAACACGCATTCAAAGGATCATTGACAAAGACAATCACGCCCCTGCTTGGGACAGCAAACAAGCAATAATCACAAGCTGATCAAACACTTGGCATTCGTGAATCATGAACTCAAGGTTCCCACAGACAAAAGGTTGCACCCTTTGCCTATTCATGACTAAACAATGTCCAAGCTCAAGTAACACCTCATCGAACAAGGTTAACACTTGAATTAAGTTCCTTAGCTCGTCAGAAGCAAGGATTCAAGAATGCATGCCCTATCCATACTTGGGGTATCAAAATTTGGTTAGGTTATTGAGAAACCCTAATCATTAGTGCTTTGGTTATCTATTTTTGCTCAACATTGTGCCTTGCACAACGCATCCCAAAAAGGGGCATCTATAGACACCAAATCAGCACCAATCCGATCATGTGACAACAAGCACTGATCGAAGTGACAAGCATAGCCCCAAGGGCAGCCCCCAAAGGTTAAAAAGTGGTCCTAACCACTCCCAAAAGTAGTTTGGAATGTCAAAGGTCAATTTGGCACCTTTTTGGAACTTTGTTTCATACTCGTCCCACCCTGGGACGATTACAAACTGGTATTCATCCCACCCAGGGGCGATTATCAGCATTCGCCCCAGGGTGAGGTGAATAGAAGGTTTGACTGGAAAAAAAGTCAAACCTCAACTGGTCCACCAGTTAACTACAACTTCAAGCCATGCAATTGCAAGGAACAACTTCAAATCAAGAAGAGAGACTTTAGTCATGCATGTCTTTGATTTTTGGAGGCCTCATGCAAGGAGACTCTAAATCATGGAATAATATTTTTCCCAAAATAGGACATGCAACTCCAGTGGCGCCCTCGCATGCACATTCAAACAGAGAGACCCTAGGTCTATAAATTGGTGAGTCTTCTCACCCAAAATATAGATGGAGATAGAAGTAGCATTTTGAGCAATGAAGTGCTACCATTTTACATCCACACACATACCTTTTGATTTCTGCTTTTCACATCTTTGATCTCTTTTGGAAGAGAGGTCATAGGGTGGTTATTGGAAGCAAAAATCCGGAGCCCAAACCCCAACATTTGGCCACAATATCCCATAAAATTTGCTGACAACACCCCACAAAAGGTTTTTGACCCATCCCAAGTGGATTGATGCTGAAACAGAGTCCCAAACGATGTGTGTCCTGCCCCCGGGTGCCCGCAAAACTGTCGCAGTTCTAAACACCCCACCCCAAAGTGATTAGAAATATGTGACAAATTTCTTTGATTTTTCTTTTGCATCTGATTCTAGGTTGTTTACATATGTTGTCATTTAAATTTCAGGTTATTTTGACAAGTTTTGATCATGCTTTTATCATTTCCCGCCTTCACTAACATACAGATAACACCATCATATTCTGGGTGATAGAGGCAAAATTGGGAAAATATGACCTTCTGGGTCTTCCCAAAATACCCCCAATTAGCTAACCCCAAATTTGTAGGCGATTTTGAGCTTCCCAGATTGGACATTTGGTACTGTGACTTTTAACACTTTGTTGCAGGTTTATTCGTCCTGCCCCGGAGCAAATACAAATATGTGAGGAATTTCCTGACTGTTCCACTTGCAATGCCCTCCTGGTCTTCGACATAAAAGGAGCAGTAAGGAGTCAACACTCATATACACAAGCGACAACAACGTTTTGATCCACCCATCTTACATGTGGGCACGTGGAAGAAGGATTGCTATACATGGATGTGACAAGAAACATATTTAACGCTCCTGTCCCCTAAAAGGGAAGGAGGCATATTGTAACATGACTTTAAAAGCATATCAATAAAGAGGGTCGTATTCCATATTGCTTTTATCTTGTGTCGATTCGTTTATGTTCTTTCCTTTCATGTATTTTTCAATATATAGGCTTTTAGCGTTAAGTTTGGTTTTACACGCATCGTACTTGGCATTTTCGTTTTTGTTTCCCTATCCTCATGCTTTCAAAAGTAGCTATGGATGAAGAGGTAGCAGCAATAAAAAATAATGACACATGGAAATTGGTAAATATTCCACAAGAAAAAGAGGTTATTGGTGTAAAATGAGTTTATAAAACATAATGTAATGATGAGGGAAATATTGAGACGTATAAAGCAAGACTAGTTGTGAAGGTATACAAATAGCAACATGTAATAGATTATGATGAAACATTTGCCCAGTTGCAAGAATAGAAATAGTAAGGATAGTCTTGGCTATTGTAGCCCAAAACAAGTTGAAAGTCCATTAAATGGATGTGAATTCAACATTATTAAATGGTGTCTTGAAGGAAGAAGTTTATGTGGAGCAACCACCTGGATATGAAGTTCAAGGATATGAGAACAAGGTGTATAAGCTGAAGAAGACACTCTATGGCTTAAAACAAGCACCACAGTTATGGTACAATAGAATAGACTCTTATCTCTTAAGCAATGGTTGTTCTAAAAGTGATGGTGAGCCAACTCTTTACATTAAAGCAAGTAATGATAAGATTTTAATTGTTGTTTTATATGTAGATGATCTAATATTTATGGGGAATGATGATATCCTAGTTGTTGAGTTTAAAGAAGCTATGACGAATGAATTTGATATGACTACTTTAGGTTTATTGAGATACTTTCTTGGTATTGAGGTCCAACAAATGGATCATGGAATATTTATCTCTCAATCAAATTATGCAGCGGGTATCTTGAAGTGATTCAAAATGGAAAATTGTAAACCTACACCAACTCCAATAGCTATGGGATTAAAATTTAGAAAGGAATATTGGATCAAGAATATATATCTAACTTTATACAAGAGCATTGTAGGAATTTTAATGTACTTGACAACCACAAGGTCGGACATAATGTATGCAGTAAGTTTAATATTAAGGTTTATGGAGACTCCTAAGGAAACACACTTGCAAGCAACAAAAATAATCTTATAGTATGCTAATGAAACAAAGGAATATGACATTTTGTACACAAAGGCAAATGAGTTCAAGCTGATTGGATACACAGACAGTGACTGGGCAAGTAGTGTAGAAGATATGAAGAGTACTTCAAGATATGTTTTTCATATTGGATTAGGATTTATCTCATGGGATTCTAAAAAGCAACTTATTGTCTCTCTTTCTACAATCGAAACAAAGTATGTAGCAGCTATAGGGGCAGCATGTCAAATGATGTGGATGAGGATAATGTTGAAAGACCTTAGACATAAGCAAAGAGAACCAACAAGAATTTTTTGTGATAATAATTCTAGCATAAAATTATCCAAGAACATTGTTTTTCACAAGAGGACCAAGCACATAGACACCCATTATCATTTCATCAGGAAGTGCATGACATTAGGAGAAGTTGTCATCTAAAAGTGGATTGTCATATTGGTTGTTGACATGAATAAGCTATGAAGAAGCATACCATCCTAGACAGAGTGTCATCCTGAAGAAGGAAAACCAAACCGTCGGGTCAATGCCATGTGAAGGTGTTGTCTAGAATTATTACCCTCCAAAGCACTGTAGATAGAACCAAGCATTATTGTCAGAGCTTGTTGTTAGAGCTTACCATTTGAGAATTGTTGTCATAAGGTAAGCCACAGAGGAGAATGATGTCTAGATTTTTGTCATCTAGGAACATGCCATCAATAAATTCACCATCTTCTTAAGTGTCATCACAGAATGAGCTGACGAGAAGTTTGCCGTTGTAAATCTTGTGGACTAATACTGCCATCAAAGGTTTTTATTCTTAAAAAGCATAATAGAGAACATGGAATAATAAGGAAGCAAGTGTGCATACCCTTATCACCAACCATACAATTGGCTTAGTGGTAAGGCTTGGCAATGTAAGGCTTTGGAGAATGATAGGTCTCACATTTGATTCCAGATAATAGCATGTAGCAAGTGTGAACAGGACTTAGCTTGAAATGGCTTAGAAAAATCTAGTTTTTCTAAGCCCAGTGTGAACACACTTACCTTTTTTTGGCTAATCTTGTCGGATGGTCGGCATGATATTCTTTCTCCCTTTCCTTTATTTTCTCCTTATCCCTCCACTCTCCTTCCTCCTTTCCTGCCATCCATTTGCCCTTATCACTCCACTCCCTTCCTCTCCCCATGCTCGCTGCCACCTCCCACTCCACTTCCTACTTCTCCGTTCTCTCTAAAAGCTTACTGTAGTAGTAGCATTGGACCTTTGTCATGTCCTTCTGCTAAAATCTTCCTTGCTAATTTTTGCTAGTGCCTCTTCCTCCTTGCTAATGAAAGTTGCAATTTGTCTTAGCATCATGAGGGTTTGATATCCCTCCTTGCTTGTTACTTCTCCCATGCTTGCTTATGCCTCTTCCTCCTTGAGAACTAGAAGCGCCATGGTGGGAGTCTTGTCTACAGTTGTCTTAGACTGAGACCTGTGCTTTGAAGGCTTGCTCCAAAGAAGACTGAGTTGAGTGGCTTAGCCTCTGTTCATGCATCTACAATGAACCCATGAGCTTATCTATTGAGAGGGTTGTCAAATCCCTTGACTCTTCGATTGCTATCACAACTAAGTCAGACTTGACAGACAAACTTCTAAGAATCTTCTCCATGATTCTTTGGCTTTGCATGATTTCTCCGTTCAACCGCATCTGGTTGATAATGTTCATCGTCCGGGTGAAGAAATCACTCATGGACTCGGACTCAGTCATCTGTAGATTTTCAAACTCTCTCCTGAGCATCTATAGTTTCACCAGGTTCACTTGTTGGTGCCCTGATATGAACTTGCCAAGGTTTCCTAGGCCTGCTTGGCCTTGGTGGCTAATGATCCATGGGAATATGGTCTCCTTAATCGCTTGCATGATGTAGAAGAGGCCCTTTTGGTCCTTCTTTGAGTGCTCTTTCAATAGATCCTTGTCTACTTGAGAGAGGATGGCTAGTGCTGTTGCATCTGTCAGTTCTGGGTAGTCGTTATCGACTAACTCCCATAGCTCCTGAGATCCGAACAGGATCTTCATTTGGATGCTCTAGTAATTGTAGTTCTTGCCATTAAATTGTAGGATTTGCAACTACAGGGAATTATTTCCAGAATCCATCTTCTATCTTCACATCATGGCACAATAGCTCTGATACCAATTTGAAGGAACGATTTCAACTTTTTAATTTTCTTCAGTCACCATTAGGAGAAAAATCAAAACAGGCAAAGGATGTCCATCGCAGCGCAGTGTAGACTGCACCTGTTCGATGGGTGAAGTTCGTCAGTCATAGCGCAGTACAAATTTCACCAGGTGTAGGAGGAGAAACAACTCGTGCAAGTGAAGTGTGGTCATCGCCATTAGTCGTAGAGTAGTGCAGACTTCACCCGTTTAGAGGATGAAGTTCGTCAGTCACTGCATAGTGTGGACGTCACCCAACTTTAGCTTTGCTTGCACACTCAGGCTACGCTCGAATCTTAGGCACAGTCTGACTTCGACAGCGAACTTGGAAAGCAACTTCAGACTTTGTCAACTTTGGCCTTCAACTTCTTTGTCTTGCACAGCTGCCGCTAGGTTTTCCTAGCTTGGCAAGACCCGTATGAGAGGAGAGAAATGTTGGAATAGAGAACAAAAAACTTTAGTACATAAACGACTACAAACCCTAAATATGCCACAAACTACAACAAGCTTTATTCATATGAAAAAATAGGGTTACAAAATTCCTCAATCGAGGAAATAACAACATCTATAGACTAAGCTGCAGGATAAACTAAAAGGGGAAATGTCGAGTTTGCTGCTTGAACATTAATCAGCTAAGCCACACTACTCACTAAATCGCTTGCCCTCCTTTCTCTGCTCTACTCTCTTCGCCTCTTTCTGCATCACCTATCGTCTGCTCTTTCATGGACTTCTTCCTTCCACTCTTCCTCTACATTGTCTGAAGACCCAAACTACCCTTTTATAGCCGTGGGGAGAGGAGGATAAGGGTTATCCTCTGACAGGTTCTGATAGGCCCTCAACTAGGGTTTCTAACCAATCACAAAACTTGCATTAAATCATCAAACTGACATTAACTTCTATGGCGATTGGATCTGTAAGATGTCACATCTGTCAGAGGGTAGGTGCGATGTCATGTCACACTTTTTTCAGGATCGTGGACTGCAGGAGCACAGTCCAAATTCGTCCATGTCGGGAGCGCAATTCGGTTTCGTCCAAGGTTTGGGGCGCAGTTGGGCGGAGGCATGAAATTTGGGTTAATTTTTCTAACATACGACAAGTTCACTAATTTGTATAAGAATCCCATCGAATATGGTAATGTCTATATTAATTCGATACAAAGTTGATATATTTATGTTCACGTCAATTTCTTCTTGTTCTAAACATCTTATGGTTTTTTAACCTCAACATATGTATATTTTCAGGGTTTGAAGAGGTAAGGAAAGGTTGTTGTGGAACAGGATTGGTGGAGATAGGTCCAACATGTAACAATCAATGCATGTTATGTCTTTACGCATCCAAGTATGTCTTCTAGGACAGTGTCCATCCATCAAGTGCAACTTACAGCATTCTAGCCAAAGACATTTTCCAACAACTCAAAACATTGATAAAATTCTAGAGAATCAGGGGAACAAAATTTATATTAATACTTGTATTGTTTTTCCAGTTACTAGATTGGGAGAATTATTATGTATTTGGTTGTGTATGTAGGTATGAAAAATATTTCATTCATTTTTCTTAATGAAATTTTATTATTATTTAAAAAAAAATAAGAATAAAGAATTGTATTTGGATTTTTCATCCTTGATAATTTATAACCTTGTTTTTTAGAGTATCAAAGTTTTCAAAGAAATTTAATTGTTATAGCTAAAAACCTACTACCTCACTTAATCACTTAAAAGAGAATATTTTGGTTTTTTTGGGATCTTTATCAATTTTTTATATGAACACACATGTTCAAGAATTCAACATCCTTTTACTATTTATGCATTTCATCTTAAGAGAGTAATATTTTCAAAACAACACTCTATCATGGTAGGCTTTGTAAAAGTTTCCTTTGTAAAACACAAGTGCAACCACAAAAATTATAATAATACTTTGTATGAAAACACATTAACTTTATAAAATAAAGTAGATACTAGCAATGAAAAATATTAAAGTAAATCTTAGAGAATGTAAATTCACAATCCTCAATTAAAACCCCTCTACCCGCTATACTATCTGCACGTCTATTTCCTTCCCTTAATGTATGTGTAAACTTGATTTCTTTAAACTCTATAATAGGGTTTTGAATTTTCACAATTATCTCTTCTATGTTCCAAGGAGCCTTTACTTTCCTCAAAATTTCATTTACTACAATGAGTGAATCATATTCCATCCATACTTTGTTCTATTTCATTTGTTTACATATTTTTAACCCTTCCAATATCGTCTAAGCTTCAACTTTATTATTTGTCTTAAATCCATTATTGAAAGCATAATGAGACAAAATATCTGTATTTTTTAAAAATTATTTCTTCTCCTTTTGGTCCTCAATTTCCTTTAGATGATTCACCAAATAGTGATTCACTATTATTTACAATCTTAGTTATCAAGTTCTAGTTCATATTCGAATTCGACACTTTTGAAATAAAAAAAAATTGTCGTAATTAAAAATTCAAAATAAAATTTGACATAAAATTCTATACATATAACTAATATATTATATTATCATAAAACCATATATAAAATATATAATAAATATTTCAAATATAATATAAATATCATCTAATTTAGGGTTTCAGTCACATGATGTAAGAAACACATGCCAATGGCGCATGCTTTGAGAAAACGCATGCTTGGGCCTTTTTCACCGATGACCACAGGAGGCTCCACCATGAAAACTACAATGAAAGCTCTCCTCTTTGCTTTTGAACCGATCCGCTGCTATTTGGGAATTCTTCAACAAGGTGTCCCGGGTTGAGTTTTCTATCTTTAAGCCTAGTTTTGTAACAATAGCAACAACTTCGTCTAAGTTTGGATCCATAAAAATTGTAAATCCTCACCCCTCCATTTGCTTCTTCAGATCGTGTGTCAAAGGAAAGGACCCCACCCTTGCTCAGATTGAAACTCAAATTTAGGGTTTGTTCGTGCCTTCGTTGGGACTGAAACCCAAATTTAGGGTTTGTTCACCTAATTTTTTTGTCAAGATTTTAAATTCGACGAATTTTGAATTTCATGTTAAAAATTTACCAAATTTAATAACTAAGTTTACAAGTGATGAATAATTATATATGAAATGTAAAGGCCATAGAGCCGTACTTTAGAATGGTAAACATTCCACTTTTTATAGAGGATTTTCATTGAATTTGAATTACAATATTGATGGCATCAGGCGAGAGGATTATTTTGGAATGGTTGGAAGATCAAATGATATTCTTATTTGAAAGCATGAATATACGGAAGCAAAAAGGAAACTCCAAGTGCGATGCAAACTGAACTAAACTCAATGCTAAATCCTATGAATTGAAAGTGCATGAAAGGAGGGAAAGCAAGAACGAATCGAAATGAAACAAAAGCCAATAAGGAAGACAAACCTTTTTATTGATATGTTTTAGAACTTAGTTACAATGCGCTTCCTCCCATTCTAAGGGCTAGGAGCGTTAAATATGCGTTCTTGTTACATCCATGGATGCCATTCCTTCTTTCGCGTGCCCACATGTAAAATGGGTGGACCAAATGTCACCGTCGCTTGTGTTGATGAGTCTTGACTCCTTTTTACTCTGATATCTAGATCCTGCATTCAACAAAACAAGAAATAGTCAGTAGCAACTGTGGATGAAATAAAACATGCAATCCCCATGCCTTCGATTAGCGCATGCAAGATATAGATAAAATAATAACTAAAATGGATCCAAATGAAATAAAAATTTGATAGGGGCATCAAAACATCACAAATAAAACACAACAAATAGAATAGTTAGAAAATCCACCATGGATTTTTATTCACTCTGGGGTGGGACGAATAGACCTGCAACAAAACACCAAAAAGGTATTGTCCCAAATGTCACATCCGAGAAGCCCCAAATCACCTACAAAGTTGGGGGTTAGCTAATTGGGGGTATTTTGGGAAGACCCAGATGGTCAGATTTTCCCAATTTGGCCTCCATTAATGATAATTTGATGATGCTACCTGCATGTTAGCAAAAGCGAGAAATAATAGAAACATGATCAAAATTGCTCAGAACAACGTGAAATTTGAATGGTGACCTATCTAAGCAGCACAAAATTAAATGCAAGAATAATCCACCATAGATTTCCCAGTGTGGCAGGGCGATTAGGACTATAGCAATGTGGGGGGGTGCCCGGGGGTAGGCTTCCCACCATTTGGGGCATGATTTAGGCACCAATCCACTTGGGATGGGTCCAAAACCTCTTGTGGGGTATTGTCAGCAAATTTGGTGGGATATTGTGGCCAAATGTCAGGTTTTGGTTCCGGATTTGTGCTTCCAATAACCACCCTATGACCTCCTTTCTAAAGGATATCAAGGATGTGAAAGGCACAACTCAAGAGGGTGTGGGTGTGAAAGTAAAATGACAGCACTTCGTTGCTCCAAAATGCTCCTTCCCTGTATGTTTTAGGGTGAGGAAACTCACCAATTTATAGACCTGGAGGTCTCTTGAATTGGACATGCAAGGGTGCCACTTGGCAATCATGCCCTCCCAGGGGGAAAGAGATTCCTCCCTGATTAGGGACTTCATGACTACCCTTGTAACTACCTCTAATGCTCGAAAATGCTCACCCACACTCCCATGTAATGAAGGAAGTGTTAAGTGGTAGATTTGAGCTGCAATTTGTCAAGATTTGAATTTTTTCCCATCAAACCTGCTATTCACCCCACCCTAGAGTGAATACTATTATTCGTCCATGGGTGGGGCAAATACCAGTTTGAAATCGTCCCTGGGTGAAACGAGTATTGAGCAAACTACCTGAAGGTGCCAAATTGATCTCTGACCTTCCAAAACTATTGTAAGAGTGGTTAGGACCACTATTTAACCTCTGGGGGCTACCCTTGGGGTTGTATGTGTCAATGCGATCAGTGTTTGTAGTCATATAATCGGATTGGTGTTGTTTTAGTGTCTACAGATGCCCCTTTTTGGGAAGCACTGTGTGAGGCATAGTGCTAAGCAAAAAATAGATAACCAAAGCACTAATGATTAGGGTTTCTCAGTAACCTAACTAAATTTTGATGCCCCAAGTATGGAAAGGGCATGCATTCTTGAATCCTTGCTTTTGACGAGCGAAGGAACTCAATTCAAGTGTTAACCTTTTTCGGTGAGGTGTTACTTGATCTTGGACATTGATAAGTCATGAATAGGCAAAGGACGCAACCTTTTGTCCATGGAAACCTTGAGTTCACGATTCACGAAATGCCAAGTGTTTGACCAGCTTATGATTATTGCTTGTTTGCTACCCCAAGCAGGAGTGTGATTGTCTTTGCCAATGATTCTTTGAATGCATGTCATTTCCATGATTGGGTGTGTGTTTGTTGGTTGGTGACTAAGTGTGACTACCCCCTCAAGCGACGAATCGATGAGGGAATGACCAACATGAGAAAATCAATGAGTTTCTTGACCCAAGATGACTTGTGTAAGGGTTCCTTTAGATGTGTATCGTTGAATGTATGTTTAGTTTTCTGACATTTAGACCTATTTTTTATGGGTGTTAACCCTTTTGGTGACACTTTTCGGGACTGAAATTGGCAAAAATTCATCTTCCCATGGAGCGGTCCAGCTATGGTAGCCTTATTAAGGAGTAGGATAGTGACAATTTGTGACCCTAACATCAGTTTTGCATGCTCAGAATGTCAAGTGCAAAAGCACTTTTATCGGGCAAGTTTATTGTTTGCTTTTGGGTCATTTTGTTCATTTTTTGATGTTTTTTGAAATTTTTGCCCCGTATTCATTCCTGGGTGGGACGAATACCAGTTTAGTATTCGTCCTAGGGTAGGAAGAGTGCTTACCAGAGTGCTCATCCCATGGAAGAACGATTACAAGCTCAAAAACCCTATTTAAAGGCCAAAACTGAGTTTTGGGCTCATTTACCTTTGTTTTTCCTGGTGAATTGGAGCTCTGAGGAGGAGGAGGTTAATTATGTGAAGAAAAGTGCTACAAAATTTCTCTTGACATCATGAGTGCACAAACTGGGTCGAGCAACGAAGCCGAAGCGAGACCAGTAAGTGATCCTCCTCGTTATTGCTTGCACTTTGTTGTTTACAATTTTTAATACCATAATTTATTTGTGGCTGTTTTTGTAGTTTGTTGTTCAATTGTAAAAATGAAAACCCTAATTAACGGTATGTCGTTATGCATGCCTTGTTGTCTTATGAATTCATGAAAACTTAGGTAAAAAATCATAGGTAGACAAAAAATTAAGTTCAAAACTTAGTTTAAAAATTTGTTTTTCTTTTTAGTTGGCTTCGTAAAAATGAAACCCTAGTTTACATGTATGTTGAAAAGACGTGATAAAAGTCTAAAATTTGTTTCCTTTTTACAGTAATGTAAACCTTATGTAAAAGAAAAATTTTGTATTTTGTGATGTTTTTGTTACACAAAAACCTCAGGATAAACTGACCGTGAAACCCTAGCTTTTTCGGCTGGAGTCGTCAGTTTTTAAAACTTGATTGAAAACCCTAGGTAAAGAAAACTATCATGTTAATTTTGTTTTGTTTGTTTTTCTTTGTCTCGTCGCTTTTAAACTTAGAGTACGTAAAACCCTAAGACTCGACAAACTATTTTTTGAAAATTGTTTTTTATATTTTTATTTTGTCTATCGCTTTTGAACTTAGAGTACAAAAACCCTAAAACTGGCAAACTATTTTTTGTTTTTTTTTTTTATTTTGTCTGTCATTTTTGAACTTAGAGTACAGAAACCCTAAAACTGGCAAACTATTTTTATTTTGAATTTTTGTGAATTTTGTTGTTTTTGAGCTGTACATTGTTTTATGTAGTGATGTATATTCATGTTATTGTTATACAATTTTTCATGATTTTAATGTTTTGTGTTGTTTTCTTTTGTAGGTTGTGAAGAGCCGGTACCATGTGTCCATAGTTTTCACTGAAGCATGGGAGGCACTGACTTTGGATGATTAGGAATGGCTTGATGCCCTTGGGCTCAAGCAGGTGACTCGGTTGGAGCCCGTGGTGAGGGATCTAGCCTATCTGATGGCCTTGATCAACTTGTGGGATCCCCGGACCAACACCTTCCATCTCCCAATAGGGGAGATGACAATGACCTTGGAAGATGTCTATCAAATTTTGTGGATTTCGATAGATGGATTACCTATCAGGATGACACTGCGTGATCAGCATACAGCAGTGCTGACATGCTACTTCAGGCATGGGGTGGAGGTGGGTCTGGATGACCCAATGGAGAGGGCAGAGGGTGACTACAAGATTGGCGGATTCTATTTCGATGGTGGATGGAGAAGGGGGTGTTGGGAGTGAGGCATGCAGTACTTATGGGCCTCATTTCCAACATGCTGCTACCTGACTCGTCAAGTGTGAGGTTCCCATGGAACCTACTGGATGTGGTCTGTCGGTTGGTGGAGTGCTCAATGCATGAGCCCTTGATCATGAGGTGGGGATAGATGTTGTTGGCACAACTCTATGGTGAGTTGTACGAGGTTCGCTGTTAGAGGTGAAATGGGATTGGCTATAGCTATTTGTTGTAGAGCTGGGTTTGGTAGCACATATCGGTGGAGATGTTGGTGGGGTTATCATGGATGACTCGGGCGAAGATGGTGGATAAGGATATAGGTTACGTAGCTCTATGGAAGTGGTATGAGGAACAGGGACAGAGTCGGTAGTGGACAGGTGTCGTAGGGCACTATGTTGATGCCTTCACTCGGCTTACTCCAGGGGAGGTGTTCTGGTGCCCCTATCAGGACTGTACAGCCTGGCATGAGGCTGGAGAGTGGCTCTAGAGGGTAGGTAGGGGCAATGGCTAATTAGGCAGCATGGGACTGATCAGAAGTTATTCCCTTACAACCGGGTGACATGACAGTTTGGGGTGCGCCAGGGGTTGCCTGGTGAGCCTATGGTCTATCAGTTCTGGGGGGACGAGAGGACTCTAGACTGGCTAGTCATCGCACCACTTGGCAAGGATTCAGATGTGGTGATTGACATCCCAGACATGGACAATGTTAGGACTACCACAGAGTATGACCAGTGGTGGATACTATGGTGATGGCGGGGAGAGGGGCCACTGGGAGGCATGGAGACAACAATAGCATACGAGGAGAGTGTTGAGGCACCAGGAGATGATTGGGGAGCTCCAATGGAGGATGTAGACATGGTGGAGGTGGATGATGTGGATGTGGATTTTAGGGTTTTGGATCATCCGAAGATGTAGGATGTCTCAGAGCAGTGGGAGCCAGAGCAGGCTGCTGTTCCAGAGATGACAACGCCTCAGGTAGTTTTGGAGAAAATGGAGGCAGGGTTACGTGCTGAGAATGCACGATTGGAGGGGCTACTACGGAGGCATGATGAGGAGATAGGGGATGCACTGTGGGAGAGGGATCTCCTATGCATGCATCTAGAAAAGTGGGAGAATGCATGGGCTACATACCTCTGGCAGGATGGGGATACCGATGCTGCACGGGAGAAGGATCTCCTACAGACGTAGCAGGTGCAGAGGGAGAGGGCCTTGGCACAACGTGATGAGAACTTGGATACGTATAGCCAACGGGAGATGGACTTGGTGTGACAATGGTTGGAGCTGGAGGTGGATATTATCCACATCGATGGGCTGGTCCCTATGTTCAATGGAGGTGGATCGTCATACCACTCGAGAGGGAGTGATATTGAGAAGTCAGCATCCTCTCGATGCAGGTGACTAGATGAGGGGGTTTCGAGTAGGCATGATGCAGGGGCTAGTATTAGCTGCCCTGAGGGGTCTCATATGACCCACATCATGGGGGGTAGTTCTCGTTGCACCGATCCTACATGATCATGGTGGTCGATGCCCTAGGCTTGGGGTTTTTGAGCTTTTAGCTTTTTGTGGGGTCAGATGACCGGTTATTATAGCCTATGGGTATTTTTGATGATATATATATAGATGACTTTATTTTGTTTATACACATGTCGTGATTTGATGTGATGCTCAATGATTGTTGAATGTGTATGTATGCATGTTAATTGATGTTGATGGATCCATATGTTATGATGAATGCAAATGTTTCTAATTTTCAGGATATGCAAACGGAATGGATGAATAAAATTTGTGATTTTTGGCGGCGGCACCATAGAATGTTTAGAACTTATGGCTTTTTGTCCTAGGCGATTGTTGTGGTAAATGAATTTTGCTGTATACATGTTATTTTTGTATTTTTTGATGGCAATTCGAGGAAGGCAGATTGTACGGGTGGTTTAGAATGTAGTTAAGGTTTTCTGAGACTCAGATTTTTTAACCAACTAGCCAGTACTGTAATGCTATCTTATAAGATTTTTGGACAAGGTATGAATCAGACTTGTCTTTGACCAAGTTATTTCACATCCCTGTGTGTGCAATTGAGTTCATTTATGTGGTATTTATCAGGATACTGCTAGTGCCAGATAGGCTGTCAACCAAACCTGTATTGAGGATCACCCAATTAGCTCCACCAACTTCCTTTGTTGTATTTAGTCAAATTAATCTACGGTGCTATCTAGGATACCATAAGCTAGCTCATCCACATGCAAAAATTGATCTATACACAAGTTAATGTGACAGATATATCATCATGCGGGAGGTTCATCACCAGTGATCGATAGGCTATCCACCAAACCAGTACTGAGGTTTACTTCATGACCTTCTGAATGCTGAGAGTTCCAGGGATTCAAGTTCGACTCCCTTATTTTATTCAATTATATTGGGATACTTGCTCTTATATAGTGATAAAAATCGCTATTTATGTTTGTTATATATATATATATATATTTTTTTTTTTGAGAAAGGGATTTGAATTTCGAGTGATGAGAATCACTATTGTATGTGCCTTTTGATGTATGCACTTTGGTGGTGATGTCAAATTTTTTGGAGTTTTGACTTTTGCAAAATTTTATGATGTTTGCAGCTTTTTGAGAACTTGGGATTCATGGGGAATTGGGTAGGGAAGTGTTGGCATTTTTGCCACATTGATTCTCATTGATTAATGCATTAGTGTATTGTTGGAAATCTGATCTTTGACTTCAGCTTTGATGCAGCTTGGGCAAAAAAAGGAGAAAAAATGAGCAAAAAATGACTAAGTCTGAAAACTGCAGCGATGCGCTGACATGTCGCAGAATCGCGGTCAACGCAGTCAACGCAGGCAGGTTGGGCGACCCGTCGCGATATCGCGACGTGTTCCGGAATCGCGGGTCGGTCGGCGGCAGAGGCATAAAGTTAATATCTTGCAGCGCGTCGCTGACATGTCAGCGAATCGCGACCAAAAATGGCGTTTGGTACGGCGACGGAAACATGTAGCGAAATCGCTACATGTTCCGTTTTCGCGGGGCAGAGCGCAGGGAGGAGCTAACGACGAAACATGTAGCGAAATCGCTACATGTTCCGTTTTCGCGGAGCAAGCTTGCGATGGCGAAGAGGAAGCCGGAGACGTAGCGAAATCGCTACATGTGCCATTTTCGCGGGTCAACGGTGGTCAAAGCATACGACATTATAAGACATCGCGATTTCGTGACCCGTCGCGATTTCGCGACCCGTCGCGTTTTCGCGACCTGCGCAGTTTTCCCGCCAAGTGCAGTATGAACGGCCGAGAGGGTTTTTTTGATTTTCGATGATTTAATGCTGACCTGAATTTAATAATTTGCGGATTTCCAATGCGGTTAAGGTCAAAGAGTGCCCAGGCTACCAAAATTAAAGGGTTTATTGGTTTGAAGTTGTCGTTCGTGGATTAATTCAACGGTTTTTCATGCACATATTCAAAGAATCGAATTTAATGAAGGGCCGCAAGCGTTTCATGGAATTTAATTTTTATTTCTTCGAGACTGCGATTAAGGGGATCATGTTCCTCGTTTCCTTCGCATGATTGTAGATCACGAGGAAGTTGGTTTTAATTATTTAATGCTGCAAAGAGGACGGACCTCTATAAAAACCAATGTAATTTTCATTTGCAAGGGTTGGAAAAACTTGCTGCTAGAAACTGGAATTGTATCTGCGGGAATACAAGGATCAACTTCTAATTTTTCAAGCGTCGCATGGATGAATTTGCTTTCTGTTTTCTGCATTTCTAATAGCATTCGTACTCCTGCATTGCTATTACATTTAAATTCTGCATACTGGATTTAAATATCGCGGTCAGGGTACGATTCCTGGAATGTGGGTTTGGAGGGATTTGTGGCATGTGATTGTGCGAGGATGAAGTTGATTTCTTATGTTACTTGCTGTTGATGCGTTTGTAGTTTCCTCATTGTTGTTTTTCTGATCCCATCACTTCAGCCTCGTGGCCATATTTCCCATTTCTTTCTGCAACCTTTTAAATCTCTTTCTGGAAACCCTATCTTAAACCCAATTTTAGAATAGTAGAGGGAACCAACCCACTCTGGAGATTGGTCTGGGAGCCATTTCTTGCTTCCAGCCTTTCAATGTTGGCCGGGTCTAGGGCGCAATTGTAAAAATCCTTTCCTGTGGCAGATTCGTGACCAACAGGAAGATGCTTGTCTTTTTGCCAACTCTCAGCATTCTTGGGGTCATTCACACAGGGGGATGAGCAAGATAATCGTTTTGCTTATGGTGACCTGGATTGCTTTGCAGGTTTCATATTTCGTTCACACAACTTGGGAATTTTTATGTGTTTTAATTTGTGTTGGGATGTTATGTAACAAGGTGTGATCCAAGTAGAACTCTACCTTTGTAAAATATGTCTGAATTTGTACGTATGTGGCTAGAAATCTAATGACATCTGAATGACAAAAACTCTAGATATATTTAGAAGACCACTGACTATGATATGGTAAAAAGAAGTGAATGGTATTTATTTTTGATGGACTGCTTATAGAATGGAGAAATGTGGAACAAGATGGATTTGCCAAGTAATTACAGTCTATGGTGCCTTGACCTGTACACAAATATGCAATGTATGGACATTATGCTTAATATAGCTATTATTTTTGCGTTTTTGATAGATTGATTTTTGTGAGTATGAATATGAGATGCAAAAGATATCTTTATTGTTGTGATGATTTTGAGCATGCATGGAGATGAGATGCAAATTTTTGTTATTTTTGATGCTTTTACTTTTTTTTGAATTTTCTTATTTTTGACCAAGCGATTGTGGGAATCCTTGGAGCTTTTTGGTTTGACCAAAGGGGTAATGGGCACATTTGGGGCATTTTGGGATTGACCAAGTGATTGTGGGAATCCTTGGAGCTTTTTTTTGGGGGGTTGACCAAGTGATTGTGGGAATCCTTGGAGAATTTTGGGGATGACCAAGCGATTATGGGAATCCTTGGAGCTTTTTGTTTGGGCTATGGATCTTTTAGATATGGAATGACTGCAAATGACTGATGTTCAAGGGTTATAGTTCTATGATTCCATCAAGAGAGGCTAGTTGGTATGTTATAGGTCCTATTTTACTATCAATTACATAGGGACCTAACCAGTTTGTCGTGAACTTGTCCCTTAGATGGGGCGGCAAGCTAGAGTTCTGTTGGTTCTCTTTTAAGACCAAGTCACCAACCTGAAAGTCCCTCATGTGAACTTTCATGTTGTATGCTTTCTTAAGTCGCTCTTGATAGAGACGTAAAAGCTTGAGAGAATTAATGTGTTGTTCATTGAGAAATGTAATCTGGTCTAATCGGGCCTACCGCGCAGTGTCATCATTGATGAAATCTTGCATTGATATGCACAGGGAAGGAATTTCCAACTCAAGAGGCATGATAGCCTCGAAGCCATACACAAGCAAAAATGGAGTTGCCCCGATGGGTGTTCGAATGCTAGTGCGATAAGCCCACAGGGCAAGTGGGATCTGAATGTGCCAATACTTATGACTGTCTGTGACTATCTTTTTGAGGATGGTAACTAGCATTTTGTTTGATGCCTCTACTTACCCATTTTCCTGCGGATAATAGGGTGTCAAAAAACTATGCTAAATTTTGTACTTTATGGTCAAAGCACGCACGTATTTGTTCTTGAATGACGTCCCATTATCTAAAATTATCTTGGATCGAATACCAAAATGAAATATGATGTTATGTAAAATGAATTCCAGAATGCGGGGTCCAGTCATAGAGGTAAGCGTAACTGCTTCCACCCATTTGGTGAAGTACTCTATGGACGTTATGATGAACATGTGACGACCTGATGACATAGGGGAGATCTTACCGATTAGATCTAAGCCCTACTACAAAAATGGCCAAGCCGATTGGATCGACTGCAAGGCCTGGGAAGGTACATGTGTCAAATTAGAATGGTGTTGACATTTCATGCACTTCCTTACATATGCGCAACAATCTCACTCTAAATATGGCCAATAATAGCCCATGCAGAGAATGTGCTTTGCGATGGCCATACCACTGAAGTGGCCATCACACGTACCATCGTGCGCTTGGGGGATCACCCAAGTGGACTCCTGCTGGTCCAAGCAATGAAGGAGGATTCCTTCATAGCTATGATGGTACAAAATGTCTCCTAACAAGACATACTTTGCCACTTTTTTCTTGAATGCTTGTTTTGCGGCATGCGTCAATCCAAGTGGGAGGTTACCTAACTTGAGGTAGTCCCTTATGGGTAAATACCAATCCTGCTGATCAGAAGCCTCGACGATATGAACAACCAATCCCTCTTGAAGTTCATCCCTAGCAAAATTTGAGCTAGAAAGAACTTGTAAGAATAGCGTTGTGTTGCTATTAAGGGGAGTAGGGGAGAATAAGGACCCCCAGTTGGTGTGATTCAGACGATCGTGGATTCGAGAGAACTTGTCTGGGGACAGTTCAATCTGTATCCAGTGGATTTCTAGTGCTAAGTCAGAGCTTGCACGCTCCATCATGGATTGTGATAGTGTTTTGACTTGAATGGTTGTCATATCACCAAAAATGTCTTGCAGGATTAGTGACCCCAAGGAGGCCATAGTGTCTACAAAATGATTTGATGACCGAGGGAGTGCCTCGATGTCGTACCATTCAATCTTTGCCAAGAATTTGTCCACAAGGGCTTTGTAGGCCTGTAGAACTGGGCATTTACATTGGAATACCCCTTTGACTTGGTTGACAATTAACAATGAATCACCAAAGATGTTCAATCGTTTGATGTTCATGGTGATTTTTTTCTAAAGACCTATGAGCAAGGCTTCATATTTGGCATTATTGTTGGTGCACGGGAAGTCTAATTTAAATGACATAGGCATTGGAGTCCCTTGTGGTGTGAAGAATACAATTCCCATGCCACCCCATTGCTCACATTTAGAACCATCAAAAAATAGGGTTATGTCGGCCTGTGACTCAGGCTCATCAAGATCTAGCGATTCTGAGACATGGAAGACCCCATCATTGGGTAGTTCTATGACCAGAGGTTGATCGTCTTTGAGAGAAGCCTTTACTAGTTGATCGGCTATGACCTATCCAAAGTATGTAGCAGCTACAGGGGTAGCATGTCAAATGATGTGGATGAGGATAATGTTGAAAGACCTTAGACATAAGCAAAGAGAACCAACAAGAATTTTTTGTGATAATAAGTCTAGCATAACATTATCCAAGAACATTGTTTTTCACAAGAGGACCAAGCACATAGACACCCGTTATCATTTCATCAGGAAGTGCATGACATTAGGAGAAGTTGCCATTTAAAAGTGGATTGTCATATTGGTTGTTGACATGAATAAGCTATGAAGAAGCATACCATCCTAGAGAGAGTGTCATCCTGAAGAAGGGAAACCAAACCGTCGGGTCAATGCCATGTGAAGGTGTTGTCTAGAATTATTACCCTCCAAAGCACTATAGATAGAACCAAGCATTATTGTTAGAGCTTGTTGTTAGAGCTTACCATTTGAGAATTGTTGTCATAAGGTAAGCCACAGAGGAGAATGATGTCTAGATGTTTGTCATCTAGGAACATGCCATCAATAAATTCACCATCTTCTTAAGTGTCATCACAGAATTAGCTGATGAGAAGTTTGTCATTGTAAAGCTTGTGGACTAAGACTGCCATCAAAGGTTTTTATTCTTAAAAATCATAATAGAGAACATGGAATAATAAGGAAGCAAGTGTGCATACCCTTATCACCAACCATACAGTTGGCTTAGTGGTAAGGCTTGGCAACGTAAGGCTTTGGAGAATGATAGGTCTCACATTTGATTCCAGATAATAGCATGTAGCAAGTGTGAACAGGACTTAGCTTGAAACGGCTTAGAAAAATCTAGTTTTTCTAAGCCCAGTGTGAACACACTTACCTTTTGTTGGCTAATCTTGTCGGATGGTCGGCATGATATTCTTTCTCCCTTTCCTTTATTTTCTCCTTATCCCTCCACTCTCCTTCCTCCTTTCCTGCCGTCCATTTTCCCTTATCACTCCACTCCCTTCCTCTCCCCATGCTCGCTGCCACCTCCCACTCCACTTCCTACTCCTCCGTTCTCTCTAAACTCCCTGATTTTCCTCTACCTTCCCTTCCCTGGTTGCTATCTCCTCATCCATCGCTTTTACCCAAGTGCAATTCTGAATTGCCTCTTCAAACTAAACTGGATCACACTCTGTAAAGAGGGCAAAATAAAAATATTCTTCAGCTATGTGGGTTTGGGTTGCCTCATAGATTTCTTGCAAGCTCCTTGTCTTTTTTGGTGTCACCAGGTTCTGGATTCTACTTATGAGTGGAGGCGATCGAGATGGAGTGGCTGTGCTACTGCTGGCACTGCTGTTACTGCTGGAAGTTGCATGTGGCTGAACACTTCCTTCTTCCAAGTCAACAGACTGTACTACTACTGGATCTGACTGGACAGTATCTGACTTCCCTTTCTAGGCTTTATCTTCAAGAAACTTCACATCCCGGCTAATGATGAGCTTCTTCATCACAGGGTTGTACAACCTATATGCCTTTGCCTACTCACTGTACCCTTTGAGAATGCACTTCTTAGCTCTATCATCCAACTTTTACCACTTCTCTTCTGGAACATGTGCATATGCAATGCACCCGAACACATGCAAGTGAGCCACACTTGGCTTCACTATACTCCAGGCCTCTTGAGGGATTTTGTCCCTCACACTCTTGGTGGGACATCGGTTCAGCAAATAAATTGCACAACTTATAGCTTCTACCCAGAACTCATGTGGCAAACTTTTTGCCTTCAACATGCTCTATGCCATCTCCATGATGGTTCGGTTCTTCCTCTCAGCTACGCCGTTCTGCTGTGGCATGTATTTGGCAGTGAACTGCCTTCGAATTCCATGTTGTTTGCAAAAGTTGTGGAATTTGTTGGAGATGTATTCTCCACCTCCATCAGTTCTGAGAGTCTTCACATAATAACCGTTCTATTTCTCAACCAGAGCCTTGAACTCCTTGAACCTTACAAATGCCTATGACTTCAACTTGATTGGATAAATCCAAGTATTCTGACTGAAGTCATCTATAAATGTCAAGAAGTATTTGTTGCCGAAAAATGTGGTGGTCTGCATCGGACCACAAATGTCTAAGTGCACCAGGTCCAATGGCCATGATGCTCTCCAAGAATGTCCTACAGGGAATGCATCCCTGTGTTGTTTGCTGACTAGGCAACCTTCACAAACTTGGTTCGGTTGCTCTATCAGGGGTAAACCCTTCACCATTTGCATCCTGTGTAGTTGATTCAGGCCACTGAAGCTCAGGTGATCGAATCTGAGATGCCACATCCAGGTAGCATATTTCTCAACTACACTCAGAGACATCAAAGATTTATTCTAAATCTACAGTGGAAAAATTTTGTTTTTCTTCATGGACACAGTTGCAATTTATCCATGGACTTTGTCTCTGATGGAACAGACACCATATTTGAACAATATAGTGTGCCCCTTCTGCACAAGATGTCCAACACTTAGCAGATTATGCTTCAACCCAGGCACATAAAAAACATATTGAATTGTTTTTCTTTCACCGTGTCAGGTGCGGATGAGGATCTTTCCTTTCCCCATCACAAGAACTTTGCTGTTGTTCCCCATCTTGACTTCTGATTGGACTGTTTCATCCAGTTGTGAAAACATATCTCTGTTCCCAGTCATGTGGTTGCTGCAACCACTGTCATACCAGATGTTTTTCTTGCTCTCCTCTTTAATACTGCAAGTCAGCAGTACATTTCCTCCTATCGCATTTCTGGGTTCCTTCGTATAATGGGCTTGCTGCTGATTCTTGTTCGCCATATTCTTCCTTCACTGTGAGACATAATGGCCGAACTTACTGTAGTAGTAGCATTGGACCTTTGACATGTCCTTCTGCTAAGAGCTTCCTTGCTAATTTTTGCTAGTGCTTCTTCCTCCTTGGTGATGAAAGTTGCAATTTGGCCTAGCGTCATGAGGGTTTGATCTCCCTCCTTGCTTGTTACTTCTCCCATGCATGCTTCTGCCTCTTCCTCCTTGAGAACTAGAAGTGCCATGGTGGGAGTCTTGTCTGCAGTTGTCTTAGATTAAGACCTGTGCTTTGAAGGCTTGCTCCAAAGAAGACTGAGTTGAGTGGCTTAGCCTCTGTTCATGCGTCTACAATGAACCCATGAGCTCATCTATTGAGAGGGTTGTAAAATCCCTTGACTCTTCGATTGCTATCACAACTGAGTCAAACTTGACAAACAAACTTCTGAGAATCTTCTCCATGATTCTTTGGCTTTGCATGATTTCTCTATTCAACCGCATCTGGTTGATAATGTTCATCATCTGGGTGAAGAAATCACTCATGGACTCAGACTCAGTCATCTATAGATTTTCAAACTCTCTCCTGAGCATCTGTAGTTTCACCAGGTTCACTTTGTTGGTGCCCTGATATGAACTTGCTAGGGTTTCTTAGGCCTGCTTGGCCTTGGTGGCTAATGCGATCCATGGGAATATGGTCTCCTTAATCACTTGCATGATGTAGAAGAGGGCCTTCTGGTCCTTCTTTGAGTGCTCTTTCAACAGATCCTTGTCTGCTTGAGAGAGGATGGCTAGTGTTGTTGCATCTGTCAGTTCTGGGCAGCCATTATCGACTAACTCCCATAGCTCATGAGATCTGAATAGGATCTTCATTTGGATGCTCTAGTAATCGTAGTTCTTGCCATTAAATTATAGGATCTGCAATTGCAGGGAATTCTTTCCAGAATCCATCTTCTATCTTTGCGTCATGGCACAATAGCTCTGATACCAATTTGAAGGAACAATTTCAACTTTTTAATTTTCTTCAGTCACCATCAGGAGCAAAATCAAAATAGGCGAAGGACGTCTATCGCAGTGCAGTGTAGACTGCACCCGTTCAATGGGTGAAGTTCGTCAGTCATAGCGCAGTGTGCAGACTTCACCGGGTGTAGGAGGAGAAAAAACTTGTGCAAGTGAAGTGTGGTCATCGCCATTAGTCATAGAGTAGTGCAGATTGCACCCGTTCAGAGGATGAAGTTTGTCAGTCACTGCATAGTGCGGATGTCACCCAAATTTAGCTTTGCTTGCACACTCAGGATGCGCTCGGATCTCAGGCACAGTCGGACTTCGACAACGAACTTGGAAAGCAACTTCAGACTTGGTAAACTTTGGCCTTCGACTTCTTTGTCCTACATGGCTACCACTGGGTTTTCCTGGCTTGGCAAGACCCGTATGAGAGGAGAGAAACACTGGAATAGAGAACAACAAAATTTAGTACATAAACGACTACAAACCCTAAAGATGCGACAAACTACAACAAGCTTTATTCATATGAAAAACTAGGGTTACAGAATTCCTCAATCAAGGAAATAACATCTATAGACTAAGATGTAGGATAAACTAAAAGGGGAAATGTCGAGTTTGCTGCTTGAAAATTAATCAGCTAAGCCACACTGCGCACTAAATCGCTCACCCTCCTTTCTCTGCTCTACTCTCTTCACCTCTTTTTGTGTCACCTATCGTCTGCTCTTTCATGGACTTCTTCCTTCCAATCTTCCTATACATTGTCTGAAGACCTGAAATACCATTTTATAGCTGTGGGGAGAGGAGGATAAGGGTTATCCTCTGACAGGTTCTGACAGTCCCTCAACTAGGGTTTCTAACCAATCACCAAACTTGCATTAAATCGTCAAACTAACATTAAATTCTGTGGCGATTGGATTTGTCAGATGTCACATCTATTAGAGGGTAGGTGTGATGTCATGTCAAACTTTTGTCGGGATCGTGGAATGTAGGAGCGCAGTCCAAATTCGTCCTTGTCGGGAGCGCAATTCGGTTTCATCCAAGGTTCGGGGCGCAGTTAGGTGGAGGCATGAAATTTGGGTTAATTTTTCTAACATACGACAAGCTCACTAATTTTTATAATAATCCCATAGAATATGGTAATGTCTATATTAATTTGATACAAAGTTGATATATTTATGTTCACGTCAATTTCTTCTTGTTCTAAACATCTTATGGTTTTTTAACCTCAACATATGTATATTTTCAGGGTTTGAAGAGGTAAGGAAAGGTTGTTGTGGAACAGGATTGGTGGAGATAGGTCCAACATATAACAATCAATGCATGTTATGTCTTTACGCATCCAAGTATGTCTTCTAGGACAGTTTCCATCCATCAAGTGCAACTTACAGCATTCTAGCCAAAGACATTTTCCAACAACTCAAAACATTGATAAAATTCTAGAGAATCAGGGGAACAAAATTTATATTAATACTTGTATTGTTTTTCCAGTTACTAGATTGGGAGAATTATTATGTATTTGGTTGTGTATGTAGGTATGAAAAATATTTCATTCATTTTTCTTAATGAAATTTTATTATTATTTAAAAAAAATAAGAATAAAGAATTGTATTTGGATTTTTCATCCTTGATAATTTATAACCTTGTTTTTTAGAGTATCAAAGTTTTCAAAGAAATTTAATCGTTATAGCTAAAAACCTACTACCTCACTTAATCACTTAAAAGAGAATATTTTGGTTTTTATGGGATCTTTATCAATTTTTTATATGAACACAAATGTTCAAGAATTCAACATCCTTTTACTATTTATGCATTTCATCTTAAGAGAGTAATATTTTCAAAACAACACTCTATCATGGTAGGCTTTGTAAAAGTTTCCTTTGTAAAACACAAGTGCAACCACAAACATTATAATAATACTTTGTATGAAAACACATTAACTTTATAAAATAAAGTAGATACTAGCAATGAAAAATATTAAAGTAAATCTTAGAGAATGTAAATTCACAATCCTCAATTAAAACCCCTCTACCCGCTATACTATCTGCACGTCTGTTTCCTTCCCTTAATGTATGTGTAAACTTGATTTCTTTAAACTCTATAATAGGGTTTTGAATTTTCACAATTATCTCTTGTATGTTCCAAGGAGCATTTACTTTCCTCAAAATTTCATTTACTACAATGAGTGAATCATATTCCATCCATACTTTGTTCTATTTCATTTGTTTACATATTTTTAACCCTTCCAATATCGTCTAAGCTTTGAATTTATTATTTGTCTTAAATCCATTATTGAAAGCATAATGAGACAAAATATCTCTATTTTTTTAAAATTATTTCTTCTCCTTTTGGTCCTCGATTTCCTTTAGATGATTCACCAAATAGTGATTCACTATTATTTACAAGCTTAGTTATCAAGTTCTAGTTCGTATTCGAATTCGAAACTTTTGAAATAAAAAAAAAATTGTCATAATTAAAAATTCAAAATAAAATTTGACATAAAATTCTATACATATAACTAATATATTATATTATCATAAAACCATATATAAAATATATAATAAATATTTCAAATATAATATAAATATCATCTAATTTAGGGTTTCAGTCACATGATATAAGAAACACATGCCAATGGCGCATTCTTTGAGAAAATGCATGCTTGGGCCTTAGTCGCCGATGACCACAGGAGGCTCCACCATGAAAACTACAATGAAAGCTCTCCTCTTTGCTTTTGACCCAATCCGCTGCTATTTGGGCATTCTTCAACAAGGTGTCCCGGGTTGAGTTTTCTATCTTTAAGCCTAGTTTTGTAACAATAGCAACAACTTCGTCTAAGTTTGGATCCATAAAAATTGTAAATCCTCACCCCTCCATTTGCTTCTTCAGATAGTGTGTCAAAGGAAAGGACCCCACCCTTGCTCAGATTGAAACTCAAATTTAGGGTTTGTTCGTGCCTTCGTTGGGACTGAAAGCCAAATTTAGGGTTTGTTCACCTAATTTGTTTGTCAAGATTTTAAATTTGACGAATTTTGAATTTCATGTTAAAAATTTACCAAATTTAATAAGTTTACAAGTGATGAATAATTATATATGAAATGTAAAGGCCATAGAGCCGCACTTTTGAATGGTAAACATTCCACTTTTTATAGAGTATTTTCATTGAATTTGAATTACAATATTGATGGCATCAGGTGAGAGGATTATTTTGGAATGGTTGGAAGATCAAATGATATTCTTATTTGAAAGCATGAGTATACGGAAGCAAAAAGGAAACTCCAAGTGCGATGCAAACTGAACTAAACTCAACGCTAAATCCTATGAATTGAAAGTGCATGAAAGGAGGGAAATCAGGAACGAATCAAAATGAAACAAAAGCCAATAAGGAAGACAAACCTTTTTATTGATATGTTTTAGAACTTAGTTACAATGCACTTCCTCCCCTTCTAAGGGCTAGGAGCGTTAAATATGCGTTCTTGTTACATCCATGGATGCCATTCCTTATTTCGCGTGCCCACATGTAAAATGGGTGGACCAAATGTCACTGTCGCTTGCGTTGATGAGTCTTGACTCCTTTTTACTCTAATATCTAGATCCTACATTCAACAAAACAAGAAACAGTCAGTAGCACCTGTGGATGAAATAAAACATGCAATCCCCATGCCTTCGATTAGCGCATGCAAGATATAGATAAAATGATAACTAAAATGGATCCAAATGAACTAAAAATTTGACAGGGGCATCAAAACATCACAAAGAAAACACAACAAATGGAATAGTTAGAAAATCCACCATGGATTTGTATTCACTCCGGGGCGGGATGAATAGACCTGCAACAAAACACCAAAAAGGTATTGTCCCAAATGTCACATCCGAGAAGCCCCAAATCACCTACAAAGTTGGGGGTATTTTGGGAAGACCCAGATGGTCAGATTTTCCCAATTTGGCCTCCATCAATGTGAATTTGATGATGCTACCTGCATGTTAGCAAAAGCAAGAAATAATAGAAACATGATCAAAATTGCTCAGAACAACATGAAATTTGAACGGTGACCTATCTAAGTAGCACAAAATTAAATGCAAGAATAATAGAAAAGAGATCTACCATATATTTCCCAGTGTGGCAGGGCGATTAGGACTATAGCAGTGTGAGGGGGTGCCCGGGGGCAGGCTTCCCACCATTTGGGGCCTGATTTAGGCACCAATCCACTTGGGATGGGTCCAAAACATCTTGTGGGGTATTGTCAGCAAATTTGGTGGGATATTGTGGCCAAATGTCGAGTTTTGGTTTCGGATTTGCGCTTCCAATAACCACCCTATGACCTCCTTTCTAAATGAGATCAAGTATGTGAAAGGCACAACTCAAGAGGGTGTGGGTGTGAAAGTAAAATGACAGCACTTCGTTGCTCCAAAATGCTCCTTCCCTGTATGTTTTAGGGTGAGGAAACTCACCAATTTATAGACCTGGAGGTCTCTTGAATTGGACATGCAAGGGTGCCACTTGGCAATCATGCCCTCCTAGGGGGAAAGAGATTCCTCCCTGATTAGGGACTTCATGACTACCCTTGTAACTGCCTCTAATGCTCAAAAATGCTCACCCACACTCCCATGTAATGAAGGAAGTGTTAAGTGGCAGATCTGAGCTGCCATTTGTCAAGATTTGACTTTTTGCCCATAAAACCTGCTATTCACCCCACCTTGGAGCGAATATTGTTATTCGTCCATGGGTGGGGCAAATACCAGTTTGAAATCGTCCCTGGGTGAAACGAGTATTGAGCAAACTACCTGAAGGTGCCAAATTGATCTCTGACCTTCCAAAACTATTGTGAGAGTGGTTAGGACCACTATTTAACCTCTGGGGGCTACCCTTTGGGCTGTGTGTGTCAATGCGATCAGTGTTTGTAGTCACATAATTAGATTGGTGTTGTTTTAGTGTCTACAGATGCCCCTTTTTGGGAAGCACTGTGTGAGGCATAGTGCTAAGCAAAAAATAGATAACCAAAGCACTAATGATTAGGGTTTCTCAGTAAACTAACCAAATTTTGATGCCCCAAGTATGGAAAGGGCATGCATTCTTGAATCCTTGCTTCTGACGAGCGAAGGAACTCAATTCAAGTGTTAACCTTTTTCGGTGAGGTGTTACTTGATCTTGGACATTGATAAGTCATGAATAGGCAAAGGACGCAACCTTTTGTCCATGGAAACCTTGAGTTCATGATTCACAAAATGCCAAGTGTTTGACCAGCTTATGATTATTGCTTGTTTGCTGCCCCAAGCAGGAGTGTGATTGTCTTTGCCAATGATTCTTTGAATGCATGTCATTTCCATGATTGGGTGTGTGTTTGTTGGTTGGTGACTAAGTGTGACTACCCCCTCAAGCGAAGAATCGATGAGGGAATGACCAACATGAGAAAATCAATGAGTTGCTTGACCCAAGATGACTTGTGTAAGGGTGCCTTCAGATGTGTATCATTGAATGTATGTTTAGTTTTCTGACATTTAGACCTATTTTTTATGGGTGTTAACCCTTTTGGTGACGCTTTTCGGGATTGAAATTGGCAAAAATCCGTCTTCCCATGGAGCAGTACAGATATGGTAGCCTTCTTAGGGAGTAGGATAGTGACAATTTGTGACCCTAATGTCAGTTTTGCATGCTCAGAATGTCAAGTGCAAAAGCACTTTCATCGGGCAAGTTTATTGTTTGCTTTTGGGTCATTTTGTTCATTTTTTGATGTTTTTTGAAATTTTTGCCCTGTATTCATTCCTGGGTGGGACGAATACCAGTTTAGTATTCTTCCTAGGGTATGATGAGTGCTTACCAGAGTGCTCATCCCAGGGAAGAACGATTACAATCTCAAAAACCCTATTTAAAGGCCAAAACTGAGTTTTGGGCTCATTTACCTTCATTTTTCCTGGCGAATTGGAGCTCTGAGGAGGAGGAGGTTAATTATGTGAAGCAAAGTGCTAAAAAATTTCTCTTGACATCATGAGTGCACGAACTGGGTCGAGAAACGGATCCGAAGCGAGACCAGTAAGTGATCCTCCTCGTTATTGCTTGCACTTTGTTGTTTACAATTTTTAATACCATAATTTATTTGTGGCTATTTTTGTAGTTTGTTGTTCAATTGTAAAAATGAAAACCCTAATTAACGGTATGTCGTTATGCATGCCTTTTTGTCTTATGAATTCATGAAAACTTAGGTAAAAAATCATAGGTAGACAAAAAATTGAGTTCAAAACTTAGTTTAAAAATTTGTTTTTCTTTTTAGTTGGCTTCGTAAAAATGAAACCCTAGTTTACATGTATGTTGAAAAGACGTGATAAAAATCTAAATTTTTTTTCCTTTTTACAGTAAGGTAAACCTTATGTAAAAGAAAAAAATTGTATTTTGTGATGTTTTTGTTACACAAAAACCTTAGGATAAACTAACCATGAAACCCTAGCTTTTTCAGCTGGAGTCGTCAGTTTTTAAAACTTGATTGAAAACCCTAGGTAAAGAAAACTATCATGTTAATTTTGTTTTGTTTGTTTTTCTTTGTCTGTCAGTTTTAAACTTAGAGTACAGAAACCCTAAGACTGACAAACTATTTTTTGAAAATTGTTTTTTATATTTTTATTTTGTCTATCAGTTTTGAACTTAGAGTACAAAAACCCTAAAACTGGCAAACTATTTTTTGTTTTTTTTTTTTATTTTGTCTGTCAGTTTTGAACTTAGAGTACAGAAACCCTAAAACTGGCAAACTATTTTTATTTTGAATTTTTGTGAATTTTGTTGTTTTTGAGCTGTACATTGTTTTATGCAGTGATGTATATTCATGTTAATGTTATACAATTTTTCATGATTTTAATGTTTTGTGTTGTTTTCTTTTGTAGGTTGTGAAGAGCCGGTACCGTGTGCCCACAGTTTTCACTGAAGCGTGGGAGGCACTGACTTTGGATGATTAGGAATGGCTTGATGCCCTTCGGCTCAAGTAGGTGACTCGGTTGGAGCCCGTGGTGAGGGATCCAGCCTATCTAACAGCCTTGATCAACTTGTGGGATCCTCGGACCAACACCTTCCATATCCCAACAGGGGAGATGACAGTGACCTTGGAAGATGTCTATAAGATTTTGTGGATTTCGATAGATGGATTACCTATCAGGATGACACTGCGTGATTAGCATACAGCAGTGTTGACATGCTACTTTAGGCATGGGGTGGAGGTGGGTCTGGATGACCCAATGGAGAGGGCAGAGGGTGACTTCCAGATTGGCAGATTCTAGTTCGATGGTGGCTGGAGAAGGGGGTGTTAGGAGTGAGGCATGCAGTACTTATGGGCCTCATTTCCAACATGTTGCTACCTGACTCGTCAAGTGCGAGGTTCCCGTGGAACCTACTGGATGTGGTCTGTCGACTGGTGGAGTGCTCAATGCATGAGCCCTTGATCATGAGTTGGGGACAAATGCTATTGGCACAACTCTATGGTGAGTTGTATGAGGTTCATTGTCAGAGGTGAAATGGTATTGGCTATAGCTATTTGTTGTAGATCTGGGTTTGGTAGCACATAGCGGTGGAGAGGTTGGTTTTGTTATTGTGGATGACTCGAGTAGAGATGGTGGATAAGGATATAGGTTACGTAGCTCTATGGTAGTGGTATGATGAACAGGGACAGAGTCGGTAGTGGGCAGGTGTCGTAGGGCACTATGCTGATGCCTTCACTTGGCTTGCTCCAGGGGAGGTGTTCTGGTGCCCCTATCAGGACTGTACAGCCTAGCATGAGGTTGGAGAGTGGCTCTAGAGGGTAGGTAGGGGCAGTGGCTAATTAGGCAACATGGGACTGAGTAGAAGTTCTTCCCTTACAACCGGGTGACATGACAGTTTGGGGTGTGCCAGGGGTTACCTGGTGAGCCTATGGTCTATCAGTTCTGGGGGGACGAGAGGACTCTGGAACAGCCAGTCATCACACCACTTGGCAAGGATTAAGATACGGCGATTGACATCCTAGACATGGACAATGTCAGGACTACCACAGAGTATGACCAGTGGTGGATACTACGGTGATGGTGAGGAGAGGGGCCACTGGGAGGCATGGAGACAACAACAGCAGACGAGGAGAGTGCTGAGGCACCAGGAGATGATTGGGGAGCTCCAATGGAGGATGTATACATGGTGGAGGTGGATGATGTGGATGTGGATTTTAGGGTTTTGGATCATCCGAAGATGTAGGACATCTCAGAGCAGTGGTAGCCAGAGCAGGCTGCTGTTCCAAAGATGACAACGCATCAGGCAATTTTGGAGAAAATGGAGGTAGGGTTACGTGCTGAGAATGCACGATTGGAGGGGCTACTACGGAGGCATGATGAGGAGCTGGTGGATGCACTACGGGAGAGGGATATCCTATGCATGCATCTGGCAAAGTGGTAGAATGCATGGGCTACATACCTCTAGCAATATGGGGATATCGATGCTGCACGGGAGAAGGATCTCCTACAGACGTAGCAGGTGCAGAGGGAGAGGGCCTTGGTGCAACGTGATGAGAACTTGGCTACGTATCACCAGCGGGAGATGGACTTGGTGCGACAATGGTTGGAGCTAGAGGCGGATATTATCCACATAGATGGGCTGGTCCCTATGTTCAATGGAGGTGGATCGTCATGCCACTCGAGAGGGAGTGATACTGAGAAGTCAGCATCCTCTCGATGCAGGTGACTAGATGAGGGGGTTTCGAGTAGGCATGATGCGGGGGCTAGTAGTAGCTGCCCTGAGGGGTCTCATATGACCCACATCATGGGGGGTAGTTCCCATTGCACCGATCCTACATGATCATGGTGGTCGATGCCCTAGGCTTGGGGTTTTTGAGCTTTTGGCTTTTTGTGGGGTCAGATGACCGGTTATTATAGCCTACGAGTATTTTTGATGATATATATATAGATGACTTTATTTTGTTTATACACATGTCATGATTTGATGTGATGCTCAATGATTGTTGAATTTGTATGTATGTATGTTAATTGATGTTGATGGATCCATATGTTATGATGAATGCAAATGTTTCTAATTTTTAGGATATGCAAACGGAATGGATGAATAAAATTTGTAATTTTTGGCAGTGGCACCATAGACTGTTTAGAACTTATGGCTTTTTGTCCTAGGCGATTGTTGTGGTAAATGAATTTTGCTATATACATGCTATTTTTGTATTTTTTGATGGCAATTCGAGGAAGGCAGATTGTACGGGTGGTTTAGAATGTAGTTAAGGTTTTCTGAGACTCAGATTTTTTAACCAACTAGCCAGTACTGTAATGCTATCTTATAAGATTTTTGGACAAGGTATGAATCGGACTTGTATTTGACCAAGTTATTTCACATCCCTGTGTGTGCAATTGAGTTCATTTATGTGGTATTTATCAGGATACTACTAGTGCCAGACAGGCTGTCAACCAAACCTGTATTGAGGATCACCCAATTAGCTCCACCAACTTCCTTTGTTGTATTTAGTTAGATTAATCTACGGTGCTATCTAGGATACCATAAGCTAGCTCATCAACATGCAAACATTGATCTATACACAAGTTAATGTGACAGATATATTATCATGCGGGAGGTTCGTCACCAGTGATCGATAGGCTATCCACCAAACCAGTACTGAGGTTTACTTCATGACCTTCTGAATCTTTGAGAGTTCCAGGGATTCAAGTTCGAATCCCTTCTTTTCTTCAATTATATTGGGATACTTGCTCTTATATAGTGATAAAAATCACTATTTATTTTTGTTATATATATATTTTTTTTTTGAGCAAGGGATTTGAATTCCGAGTGATGAGAATCACTATTGTATGTGCCTTTTGATGTATGCACTTTGGTGGTGATGTCAAATTTTTTGGAGTTTTGAATTTTGCAAAATTTTATGATGTTTGCAGCTTTTTGAGAACTTGGGATTCGGAATTGGGTAGGGAAGATGCTTGTCCTTTTGCCAAATTTCAGCATTATCGGGGTCATTCACACAGGGGGATGAGCAAGATAATCGTTTTGCTTATGGTGACCTGGATTGCTTTGCAGGTTTCATATTTCGTTCACACAACTTGGGAATTTTTATGTGTTTTAATTTGTTTTGGGATGTTATGTAACAAGGTGTGATCCAAGTAGAACTCTACTTTTGTAAAATATGTTTGACTTTGTACGTATGTGGCTAGAAATCTAATGACATCTGAATGACAAAAACTCTAGATATATTTAGAATACCACTGACTATGATATGGTAAAAAGAAGTGAATGGTATTTATTTTTGATGGACTGCTTATAGAATGGAGAAATGTGGAACAAGATGGATTTGCCAAGTAATTATAGTCTATGGTGCCTTGACCTGTACACAAATATGCAATGTATGGACATTATGCTTAATATAGCTATTATTTTTGCATTTTTGATAGATTGATTTTTGTGAGTATGAATATGAGATGCAAAAGATATCTTTATTGTTGTGATGATTTTGAGCATGCATGGAGATGAGATGCAAATTTTTGTTATTTTTGATGCTTTTACTTGTTTTTGAATTTTCTTATTTTTGACCAAGCAATTGTGGGAATCCTTCGAGCTTTTTGGTTTGACCAAAGGGGTAATGGGCACATTTGGGGCATTTTGGGATTGACCAAGTGATTGTGGGAATCCTTGGAGATTTTTTTTTGGGGGTTGACCAAGTGATTGTGGGAATCCTTGGAGAATTTTGGGGATGACCAAGCGATTATGGGAATCCTTGGAGCTTTTTGTTTGGGCTATGGATCTTTTAGATATGGAATGACTACAAATGACTGATGTTCAAGGGTTATAGTTCCTTGATTCCATCAAGAGAGGCTAGTCGGTATGTTCTAGGTCCTATTTTACTATCAATTACATAGGGACCTAACCAGTTTGTCGTGAACTTGTCCCTTAGATGGGGCGGCAAGCTAGAGTTCTGTTGGTTCTCTTTTAAGACCAAGTCACCAACCTGAAAGTCCCTCATGTGAACTTTCATGTTGTATGCTTTCTTAAGTCGCTCTCGATAGAGACGTAAATGCTCGAGAGAATTAATGCGTTGTTCATTGAGCAACGTAAGCTGGTCTAACCGGGCCTACCGCACAGTGTCATCATTGATGAACTCTTGCATTGATATGCACAGGGAAGGAATTTCCAACTCGAGAGGCATGATAGCCTCGAAGCCATACACAAGCAAAAATGGAGTTGCCCTAGTGGGTGTCCGAATGCTAGTGCGATAAGCCCACAGGGCAAGTGGGATCTAAATGTGCCAATACTTATGACTGTCTGCGACTATCTTTTTGAGGATGGTAACTAGCATTTTGTTTGATGCCTCTACTTACCCATTTTCCTGCGGATAATAGGGTGTCAAAAAACTATGCTAAATTTTGTACTTTGTGGTCAAAGCACGCACGTATTTGTTCTTGAATGACGTCCCATTATCTAAAATTATCTTGGATCGAATACCAAAATGACATATGATGTTATGTAAAATGAACTCCAGAATGCGGGGTCCAGTCATAGAGGTAAGCAGAACTACTTCCACCCATTTGGTGAAGTACTCTATGGCCGTTATGATAAACATGTGACGACCTGACGACGTAGGGGAGATCTTACCGATTAGATCTAAGCCCCACTACAAAAATGGCCAAGCCGATTGGATCGACTGCAAGGCCTGGGAAGGTACATGTGTCAAATTAGCATGGTGTTGACATTTCATGCACTTCCTTACATATGCGCAACAATCTCACTCTAAAGATGGCCAATAATAGCCCATGTAGAGAATGCGCTTTGCGATGGCCATACCACTAAAGTGGCCATCGCACGTACCATCGTGTGCTTGGGGGATCACCCAAGTAGACTTCTGTTGGTCCAAGCAACGAAGGAGGATTCCTTCATAGCTATGATGGTACAAAATGTCTCCTAACAAGACATACTTTGCCACTTTTTGCTTGAATGCTTGTTTTGCGGCATGCGTCAATCCAAGTGGGAGGTTACTTAACTTGAGGTAGTCCCTTATGGGTAAATACCAATCCTGCTGATCAGAAGCCTCAACGATATGAACAACCAATCCCTCTTGAAGTTCATCCCTAGCAAAATTTGAGCTAGAAAGAACTTGTAAGAATAGCGTTGTGTTGCTATTAAGGTGAGTAGAGGAGAATAAGGACCCCCAGTTGGTGTGATTCAGACGATCGTGGATTCGAGAGAACTTGTCTGGGGATAGTTCAATCTGGATCCAGTGGATTTCTAGTGCTAAGTTAGAGCTTGCATGCTCCATCATGGATTGTGATAGTGTTTTGACTTGAATGGTTGTCATATCACCAGAAATGTCTTGCAGGATTAGTGACCCCAAGGAGGCCATAGTGTCTACAAAATGATTCGATGACCGAGGGAGTGCCTCGATGTCGTACCATTCAAGATTTGCCAAGAATTTGTCCACAAGGGCTTTGTAGGCCTGTAGAACTGGGCATTTACATTGGAATGCCCCTTTGACTTGGTTGACAATTAACAATGAATCACCAAAGATGTTCAATCGTTTGATGTTCATGGTGATTGCTGTCTAAAGACCTATGAGCAAGGCTTCATATTTGGAATTATTGTTGGTGCACGGGAAGTCTAATTTAAATGACAGAGGCATTGGAGTCCCTTGTGGTGTGAAGAATACAATTCCCATGCCACCCCATTGCTCACATTTATAACCATCAAAAAATAGAGTTATGTTGGCCTGTGACTCAGGCTCATCAAGATCTGGCAATTCTGAGACATGGAAGACCCCATCATTGGGTAGTTCTATGACCAGAGGTTGATCGTATTTGAGAGAAGCCTTTGCTAGTTGATCGGCTATGACCTATCCTTTGATGGATTTCTATCCGATAAAATCTATGTCAAATTCCATCAACAACATGATCCATTTCGTCATGTGGCTACTATGATAAGTACGACTCATCATGTACTGTAATGGATTCTCCTTAGACACAACATATGTAGTGTTTCTCAACATGTAGTGGCATAGCTTTTTGGTAGCAAACACCACTATCAAGCAGAGTTTCTCAATGTATGCATAGTTAAGTTCATAACTGACCAGGTTGTGGCTAAGATAGTAAGTAGCCTGTTCTTTATGAAGTTCATTTTTCTAGGCTAGCATGGCACCTAGTGCCACCTTAGTAGCTGAGATGTATAAGTAGAAGGACACTCCTGGTCTAGGTGGTGCCAATACTGGTGGCGAAGCCAAGTATATTTTAATTTCGTCGAAGACTGACTGGCACTCGTCGTCCCAGTGAAATGCTACCCCCTTATGCAATAATTTGTTCATGGGTTTGCACTTGTCAGATAGCTGCACTATGAAGTGCTTGATTGACGCGACCTTTCCCTACAGGCTTCTGAGCTGCTTGATGGTATTTGGGGGAAGCATTTCAAGTATTGCCTTGACTTTGTTTGGGTCCACCTCGATGCCTCGCTTTGAGACTATGAAACCTAAGAGTTTTATAGATGTGATGCCAAATACACACTTCTTGGGATTCAGTCTAACTTTATGTTCCATGAGGCGATCAAGGATCTTGCTTAAGTCATCGAGATGATCTGGGCGTAAAAGATATTTGGCCAACAAATCATCCATGTAATCTTCCAAATTTTTATGCATGTAATCATAGAAGATGTACATCATAGCACGTTGGTAGGTGGCACCAATATTTTTAAGGCCAAAAGGCATGACCTTATAACAAAATGTCCCCCAAGGAGTTGTGAACGCCATTTTTAGTTGGTCCTTAGGATTGATATGAATCTGATTGTATCCCAAGAAACCATCCATGAGGGAAAGCATTTTGTGGCCCGTTGTAGTGTCTACCAATGCATCGATGCTTGGCAAGGGGAAATCATCCTTAGGACTCACTTTGTTTAGATCTTGAAAATCGGTGCATATGCAAATCCTCCCATCGGGCTTCTTGATGGGCACCATGTTGGACAGCCATGGTGGGTAATCCATGCAGATGACAAACTGTGCATCCAATAGCTTTTGCAATTCATCTTTGACCATCAAGGCCACTGTTGGATGCGTCTTACATATTTTTTGCTTAACTGGCTTGACTTTCGGATCAAGAGTTAGATTATGCATGACTAGCTATGGATCTAGCCCCAGCATGTCTTTGTACGACCATGCAAAAACCTTCTTTTTCTATTTGAAAAGGGTAATGTAGTCGGATTGCTCTTTGGGGATAAGCTTACCCCCAGCTTGATAATATGTGGATTCATTGGATTCGAGCCGATGTCTACATCAGTCATCTCCTCGATCGACATGTGGGATCCGTCCTCCAACTGGTGTGGAGTTGGGATCAAATGGATATCATTTGCTGAGTTTAAATATTTGTTGGGAACCTCGGGTTCCTCTTTAGCATGGAAGATATCCTAAGTTGTCCTTGGGGTAAAATGAAGCATTTTACCGAAAGGCCAGTACTTTTATGGGGATGGAGGTGAATTGACATGATCCCAGTCTATGGTATCTATGTCTAGATACAACGACTGTGCTGGATCGACCAGGTTATGGATGGGGATGGTTAAGTCAATGGAGATCATGTTGATGAAATTATTTTGGTCTCCATTACCGCTGGTGTGGTGACTCTAACATTCTGGATGTTCTCTATGCTCCGGGTCTAGCTCTGGAGGTATTGGCACGAATGGATCGGCCTTGTGTGCGGATAGGAAGACAAGGTCTGCCTTTGGCACTGATATCGCTATAGGGTCTCTGGGCGGAAGGTATTCTTCATATGCCTAAAGTGGTAGATTCAACACTTTTTCCCATTATGCTGGTTCTACGTACCACTCATGTCCTGGCACTATGTTTAATTGTTCAAATATGTCGTTAATCTCTAAGGGGTATTGTTGCTTTTACATATGATTGAGATAGGCCATCCTAGTTTCATATTCATAATCGCTGTCGGAGATCTAAAGGCCTTCGTTGGCTCCAACAATAGTTTGCGATATTAGAGGCTCGTCTTGCTTGAGAAAATTGATCTGGCCCCATTATGGTTGCTCCACTCTCTATGGGGGGATCTAATTTTCTTTACGTGGCACTTGCTCGATTGGAGGATCCAAAGGGAACATGGTCAAGAGGATTTCTTGATAATCCTCCATGGGGACCACTTGTGAGTGATTGCTATCTAATTCAAAGGGATCCCATGGTGTTACCTCATATTATGATTCGTCCTCTAAAGATCCTTCCTGCTCTTGTTTATACCCCTCTTGTATGTGAGTCTTTGAACATTCTCCTCTCTCAAGTGAAGGGAAAGGGTTATTGAGGTCAACAAGGTTGGTTGTTAATAATGAGAGGTAATCCCCAAGTGTATATGTTGTGTTAGGGTTGGCATATGGGTCTAATGCCAATCCCCCCTTGTTTCCTATCCCTAGGCCCTGCATTTTCTCTACCAAGATGTCCAAGGGTAGAGGGTGGTTGAACCCTACCCTTGATTTTTCATATGGCATCTGATATCTTGGTTGGCAGAGGACCTACACTCCTTGCTCATATCTGCATAACCCATATCCATGACAATTGCATTGGCCAAGGTATCTCAAAGTGAAGTATGGGTTAGACAAATAGTTGACATCTTCTGTAAAGGGCTCTTAATATTCGTACTCTTGCATGTATGGTTCAGTACCATGATCAAGGCCCCCATACATAAATTTTGTCTAATTCGGTGGGTAGCCTAGAGGAACAATGGTACCGATGGGGAGGCAAGGTCTCCCCATGTCCTGCATGGACTCTAGTGTAGGTGTTGCTATAATATTCCACACCAGATACTGCCCCAGGCCCGTATTGGTCATTTCAATGGTGATTGTTGGTGATTCAGGGTGAGGGAATGAAAGTTCTTCTGAAATCCACTCCATGTCGAGTAGACTAGGAGCCTCGAATTCCATTCTGCTAGGAATCCCCTCAGTAGAGATAGTTGATACTAATGGTGGTGCCTCTTCCAAGGTTTTCTTCCCTTTGTCCTTCTGTGTGGCCATCGTAGGTGGTGTTGTTGGTGAAGGACCAGCCGATGAAGATGGACCCGACTGTGGTTTTTATGGACTTGTCAGCAGGGATGCCTGCAAAATTAGACCCTATCTAGATGTATTCAACTGAAAATCCAAATGTGTTGATGGAAGGGTCGATTGCGACATCAATTGTACCGCATTGCAATACTTGAAGGGTTCTAAGTCCGTCAAGACTACATGCACCTCCCCTTCAAATGTATACTTCAAACACTGATGAGCTATCGAAGGGACACACTTCATGTCCCTGATCCATGGCTGACCCAAAAAGATTTTATAGGCCATCTCACCTTCCAAAATATGGCTTAATGTAGGTATAGTGTTTTGTCCTACCTGGATGGGTAGGACAATTGTGCCAACTTTCAAGAATATTGCATCATTGAATGCTCGCAGAGTGTAGGTGGAAGTCGTGATGTGAGATGCTAACAAATTTAGATGTTTCAATGCCGTTGTTGTGATGATATTGTTGGACGAGCTAGTGTCTACCAACACCTTCTTATATGGAATCCTGTTGACCCACACGATAACATGCAAGGGTGGATCCGCCATATCATCAGCCACTGATTTCACTTCATCATCTCGAAAAGTGATAACTGGCTCAGTGCATCATTTGACATGTCCCACAAAGTTGTTGAAAGAATTTGCTTTGTGGGGCTACAACTCGATGGCTTTCAATATCTCCATTAGAGCCTCATGATGGTGCGTTGATTGTTGTATGAGCTCGTATATGGAGAGCATAGCTGACATGGTCCGCAAGCTCTGAGTGAGTTTGGTTTGAATTGTGGCCACGGGTCTAGGTGGAGGAGGTTGTGCGAGGTGCTATTGTGGTTGTGTCATTGTTGGAACCTCACCTGTAGTTGCCACGGGGGCAGCTACACTTAGATACCTCCTATTTTGAGTCACTATACTAATCATCCCTACATACCCCTACATGGGGCAGTTCTCTGTGACCTCATTGACTTGTAGGGTCTTTGCCTATGCATCATGGGTAGGCAAGGGGTCCTTAAAGACCTCTATTTGTTGGTTGCTTTGTGCCATGGGATTATCTACCTCTAATTTATTGTTATCAACTAGGTCTTGCACTAAGCCCTTAAACTTCCAATAGGCATTAAGGTCATGTCCCTTATGCCTATGGAACCTACAATACAAATCCTCCCTGTAGCCCTTAGGTCTTGGTGCATTGGGATCTATAGGCTGAATCTCGGGAAGGTTTATCAAGTTTGTCACTGACAAGCAGTCAAATAGGGAGTCTCTAGACTTTGTGTAAGGTGTGAATTTTTGCCTAGGGTGATGCGGTTGATTTTGCTCTTGCCTTTGATTCTCGGTCATAATTGTTAAGAGGCACCACCTGATAGTTAGCCTTTTGGGTCTGTGTTTCTTGTGTAGGCTTAGGGACGTTGATAGCAACTTGATTGACTACATCGGGTTTTTGTTGCGTGGTCCATGTTTTGGTGTTCTTAGACCATTCTTTCTTCTTTGGCTTGGCTATCTCACCATCCTGAATCTTGATCTCTTCTATGATTTTGGCTTGTGCCAGAGCTTCTTCTAAGGTGGCATATTGCTACAGTTGTAATAGCATAGAGATCGATATCAAATAGCTTTTTGAGAACATTTGTGTGAGGTTGGACATAGAAAGGGTAGGGTAGCTTAGAAAGCAGAGTCCTCCACCGATTCCCATAGGCCACCATGGTTTCTTCCTCATACTGCTTGAGGCTGGCTAAGTCTCTTAGTGACACCTTCTTCTCAGTGTTGAAGGCGAAGCATTCTAGGAACACATCCACTAGCTGATCCAAGTTGCTAATGCTATGCTTTGGTAATTGAGTAAACCAATCCGAGGTAGGGACTACGAACATAGTGATGAATGTTCTTGAAAGCATGAGATTCCAAAAGTTTCTGAAAGGAAAACTACTTCGATGCATTCAAAAATCAAACTAACACTTAAGTCCTAAAGAGTGCAAAACATGAAATGAAAGAAGCCAATCGAACAGAGACAAAAGAAATTAGAGAAATCACAGCCCTTTTATTGAATTATTTTAACCTCGGTTACAAAGATGCATCCTTCCTTTTTAGGGGTTAGGAGTGTTTAAATGAGCTTTTGGATTACAATCGTGACTTAGTCTTCCCTCTTTCACATGTCCACATTTAAAATGGGCGGACCAAAGCATTGCCTCCGCTTACAATGATGAATCCTTGCTTTCTGCTTCTCCTGCAATCAAAGAAACATAAAGGCGTTAGTAGCACCTGTAACGAAATGATAGAGCATTTGAATTTAGAAATCAATAAGAAATGCGTGCAAAAGATTGATTAATCTGCAACTCTGATAGAGACCCGAAAACATCACCAAAATGCTGCTACCAGCAAAATAGTCGGTGAATCTGATCGCTGTTACCTGCAAGTTAGTGAAGAACCAAAAATCGACAAAAACATGATAATATTTGATAAGCGGCTTCTGAAATCTGAATTGTAAACTATATGAACAGCATAGAGTGTAATGTAGGATAAACACATGATAACAGAATAAATTAAAATGAATCTAAGAGCGTGTGGGGCACCCGAGTGGGCCGCCCACCGTTGGAACTTGATTTCGGCGCCAATCCACTAGGGAAGGGCCTAAAATCTCTTAGGTTGAGTTGTCGGTGAATTGATGGATTACTGTGGTCAAATGTTGGGTTCTAAGGTCCAGATTCACCCTTTCAATAACCACCCAATAACCTCTCTTGCGAAAGATATTACGGATGTAGAAGAGATGAATCGAAAAGGAATGCAATCGGGTGTTTAATTTGGCAGCATTTCATTGCTTTCAAATGTCTACCAACTTGTCTTTTTTTTGGGTGGGAAAAGTCCACCATTTTATATACCCATGGGATCTCTTTGGAAGGGCACACAGGGATGCCACGTGGTGGCCATGCCTTCCCAAGAGGGAGGAGACTCCTCCCTGACTTGGGCTTACATGACTACCTTTGTGACAGTCCTCTAACTGCCAATCTACCCACCTACGTGCGCATGCACGGTAGGAGGCAATAATTGACTGTCTTCGACTGTCACTCGTTTAATGTCTGCTTTTAATGGTTTAATGTTTGATTTCAATGGTTTAATGTTTGCTTTTAATGGTTTAATGTTTGATTTCAAATGGTTTAATGTTTGCTTTTAATGGTTTAGAATCTGCATTTGATTGGTTAAAGTCTGCCCAGGCATAAATGCAAAGTTTTTGTCACGATATCGCGACGTCGCGATATCGTGACACCAAAATGGAAACAGGGTGCAGTGGTAGGAGCTGTCACGATATCATGACAGTCATGATATCACGATAGTCGTGACATCGCAATAGTGTGACGTCACGACTGTCGTGATATTGCGATAGTCGCGATATCTTGACAGTTGCGATATCGTGACAGTCATGACATCGTGACAGCGCGATGTCGCGACTATCGTGATATCACGACTGTCACGATATCATGACAACATGATGTCACGACTTTCATGATATCATGAAAACGTGATGTCGACATCGCAACTGTTGCAATATCACGACCGTCATGATATCGTGACAGGCAGCATTTGCCTAAGTATTTAAAAGTAGCTTTTGCCTAAGTGTTTAAAAGCAGTTTTTGCCTAAGTGTTTAAAAGCAGTTTTTTGCCTAAGTGTTTAAAAGCAGTTTTTGCCTAAGCTCAAAACCTGAGCCGGACTTGGAGGATACATTCGATAGTTGGGCCTTCTCACCAGGGAAGGCAGAACGGTCGAAGAAAGCAAACGGGAAATAACCAAAGTACTGTCATGTAACCGGATTGGTACCTTCCAAAACTTCTGTGTAAGTGGCTAGGACCACTATTTAACCTATGAGGGCTGCCCTGAAGGCTGTGTGTCAATGCGATCAGTGTTTGTAGTCACATAATCGGATTGGTGTTGTTTTGGTGTCTACAGATGCCCCTTTTTGGGAAGTGCTACGGGTGACACAGTGCTAAGCAAAAATAGATAACCAAAGCACTAATGATTAGGGTTTCTTGGTAACCTAACCAACTCTTGATGCCCCAAGTATGGAAAGGGCATGCATTCTTGAATCCTTGCTTCTGACGAGCTAAGGAATTTGATTTCAAGTGTTAACCTATTTTGGTGAGGTGTGACTTGAGCTTGGACATTGATCAGTCATGATTAGGCAAAGGGTGCAACCTTTTGTCCACAGGGGAACCTTGTGTTCATGCTTCGGGAATGCCAAGTGTTTGATCAATTTGATTGTTGCTTGTTTACTGTCCCAAGCAGGAGCGTGATTGTCTTTGTCAATGATTCTTTGAATGCATGTCATTGCTTTGATTGGGTGTGTTCTTTTTGATTGGTGACTAAGAGTGACTACCCCCTCAAGTGATGAATCGATGAGGGAATTACCTTCATGAGAAAAGCGACGAGTCGCTTGTGAAAGCACGAGATTCCGGGAAGAGGAAACACTAATTATGCAATGTAAGACGAAATGTAACGCTTTAACCTTATGCACAAAAACAAAGAAAAGAGACAATTTGGAAAGGAAAGAAAAGATGTAAAGAAATCACAGCCCTCTTTATTCAAATATCTTATCCTCGGTTACATAGACGTCTCCTCCCTTTTTGGGGGCTAGGAGCGTTAAATTTGTCTTTGTTACAATGTTTGACTTAGTCTTCCTCCTTCCGCGTGCCCACGATTGCAATGGGCGGGCCAAGATGATGCCGCCACTGATGTCGATGAGTTCTTCACCTCTGCTGCTTCTCCTACGAACAAAGAAACAACCAAGATGTCAGTAGCACCTGCTACAAATGAAAGGTGTTTATTCTTTTAAAATCATCAAAAGATGCATGCAAACATTTATCTAAAATAGTGAACAAAATGATTCTAAACAGCCTGAAAACTTGCCAGAAGATAGAAAATGTTACCAACAGGCCATTGCCACTGAGACAGCTGGCCAATCTACCTTCAACTGGAATTCGTCCCTGGGTGGGATGATTTTTGACTGCAATTCGTCCCTGGGTGGGATGATTTCTTCTGTGTTGGGGAAGCCGACCCGACGCTCTCCAATGTCGACTCCCGAGGTCTCCAAAACACCTGCAGACAGGGGGGTTATGTAATTGGGGCCATTTTGGGATGACCCAGATGGTCGGATTCTCCCAATTTGGCCTCTATCTTCGGGAATTTGATATCGCCACCTGCAAGTCAATGAAACAACAAAGCGACACAAAACATACTAGAATCTGACCAAAAGTTACGAAATTGCAGCTATGAGTTCACTAAACATAATAACACAAAATGCAACCTGAAAAGGTAATCTAGAATACTCAAAAACTTGGAAAGTGCGGGGGTGCCCAAGTGGGCCTCCCACCATTGGCACTTGGTTCCGGCGCCAATCCACTAGGGATGGGCCCAAAACCTCTTAGGATTGGGGGGTCGACAAATTGGTTGGTTCAGGTGTCCATGTGTTGGATTTGGGTCAGGTTCAAGCTTCCAAAAGCCACCCAAAAACCTCCCTTGCAAAAGAGATTGGTGGATGTGAGAAAGTGAACCAAAGGGGATGCAAGTGAGTCTTCAACTCGACAGCACTTCGTTGCTTGAAATCTCCTTCAACCTGTCTGTCTTGGGTGAGAAAAGTCTCACCTTTTATAGACCCAAGGGGTCTCTTTTGGGAGGGAAGCACAAATGCCATGTGTTGGTCATAGGCGCCATGTGGCAGTCTTGTCTTCCCATGAGGGAGGGGAGTCCTCCATTGACTTGGGCTTTGATAAATGCCTTTTGTGACAGTCCTCAAACGGCCTATTTGTCCACTCACACACGCGTGCGAGGCAGGAGTCATCAACTGACTGTTCTGGGCTGCCACTTGGCGCCATTTGTCTTTTTGCCCGTTAAACTTGGAAATCGTCCCACCCAGAGACGATTTCAGAAATCGTCCCTGGGTGAGACGATTTCCATTTTGAATTCGTCCCCGGGTGAGACGAATATCGGGCAAAGTGTCCAAGTGTGCCAAATTGCTTCTTGACCTTACAAAATTGCTATGAAAGTGGTTAAGACCACTGTTTGACCTCTGAGGGCTGCCCTGGGGGCTGTGTTTGTCAAAGCGATCAGTGTTTGCAGTCACATAATCGGATTGGTGCTGTTTTGGTGTCTACAGATGCCCCTTTTTGGGAAGCGCTGCGGGTGACGCAATGCTGAGCAAAAATAGATAACCAAAGCACTAATGATTAGGGTTTCTTGGTAACCTAACCAACTTTTGATGCCCCAAGTATGGAAAGGGCATGCATTCTTGAATCCTTGCTTTCGACGAGCTAAGGAATTTGATTTCAAGTATTAACCTATTTTGGTGAGGTGTGACTTGAACTTAGACATTGATCAGTCATGAACAGGCAAAGGGCATTTTTATCCTCAGGGGGAACCTTGTGTTCATGATTCACGAAATGCCAGGTGTTTGATTGATTTGATTGTTGCTTGTTTACTTCCCCAAGCAGGAGCGTGATTGTCTTTGTCAATGATTCTTTGAATGCATGTCGTTTTCCTTAATTGGGTGTGTGATTGTTGATTGGTGACTAAGTGTGACTACCCCCTCAAGCGACGAATCGATGAGGGAATGACCTTCGTGAGAGAAGCGACGAGTCGCTTGACCCAAGATGACTTGTGCAAGGGTGCCTTTAGAGGGTTTACCGTTAAGCATTTGCAATTTTTCCAACATTTGGACCTATTTTTGGTGGGTGTTAACCCTTTTGGCGATGCCGTAATGAGGTGAAATCATTGAAAACCTATCTTCCCGTGGAGCGGTCCGGCTATGATAGCCTTCTTGGGGAAGTAGGAGAGTGATAATTTGAACCTCAACATCTATTTTCTTTGCTTAGAGGTTAAGTGCATGAGCACTTTTGTCCGGAAATGTTATTGCTTGTTTGTTTTTGTTGCATTTTTTCTTGTTTTTGTTGTTTTTGTGACACCATTTGGTGATTAAATTGTCGGCAATCCGTCCTCCCGTGGAGCGGTCCGGCTATGTTAGCCTTCTTAGGGAGTAGGATAATGACAATGTAAACCCCGACATCAATTTTTCTATGCCAAGAGGTTAAGTGCAAGAGCGCTTGTGTCTGGCAATGTTATTGTTGTTTGTTTTTGTGTTGCATTTATTTGTTGTTTTTGTTGTTTTGATTTTCTTGTTGTTTTTTAGTGGGCTTTGACCCATTTGTGAGATCATTTGGGGATAAAATTGCCAAAAATTCGTCTTCCCGTGGAGCGGTCCGGCTATGGTAGCCTTCTTAGGGAGTAGGATAGCGACAATGTAGACCCCGACATCAGTTTTGCTATGCCAAGAGGTTAAGTGCAAGAGCACTTGTGTCTGGCAATGTTTATTGCTATGTTTTTGTGTTGCATTTTTGTGATGTTTTTGTTGTTTTTGTGACGCCATTGGGGATTAAAATTGGCAAAAATCCGACCTCCCGTGGAGCGGTCCGGCTATGGTAGCCTTCTTAGGGAGTAGGATAGTGACAATGTAAACCCCGACATCAGTTTTGATATGCCAAGAGGTTAAGTGCAAGAGCACTTGTGTCTGGCAATGTTTATTGCTTTTTGTTTTTGTGTTGCATTTATTTGTTGTTTTTGTTGTTTTGATTTTCTTTGATCTTGTGCATGATGGTTGATGAATATGGATGTATGCATGTTGATTTATTTTGATGGATGCATATGCTATGATGAATGCAAATGTTTTTTTTTTTTTTATATGTGATATGCAGATATGAAATGGATGAATGGGATTTGTGATGTTTGGCTATGGCACCATAGACTGTTTAGAACTCTGTTATTTTGTTTTTAGGCGATTACTGTAATGTATGGCTCTTGTATGTTTTTCATGTGGTTTTTTTTTTTTTTTTATTTTTTTGATGGTATTGCCAAGATGAAAAGTAGCGCAGTTGGCTTAGAAATGTAGCTAAGGTTTTCTGAGACTCAGACGGTTTTAACTCACTAGCCAAGACTGTACTTTGTCTTACAAGACTTTTGAACAAGGTATGAGTCAGACTTGTTTTTAACCAAGCTATTTCACATCCCTGTGTGTGCAATTGAGTTCGTTATTGTGGTATTTATCAGGATACCGCCAGTGCCAGATGGGCTTTTAACCGAACCTGTACTGAGGATCACCTAATTAGCTCCACTAACTCCTTTGTTGTATGTACTAAGATTAATCTACGATGTTATCCAGGATGCCATAAGCTAGCTCATCCACATGCAAACATTGATCTGTACGCAAGTTAATGTGATAGATATATCGTCATGCGAGAAGTTTACCGCCAGTGACCAATAGGCTATCAACCAAACTGGTACTGAGGCTTGCTTCATGACCTGTTGGAATGCTAAGAGTTCCAGGGATTCAAGTTCGACTCCCTTCTTTTTTTCAATTGTATTGGGATACTTGCTCGTTTGTAGTGATAAGATCACTGTTTATTTTGATTTGTTTTCTTCTTTTGAGCAAGGGATTGGAAATATGGAGTGACGAAAATCACTGTTGCTTTGTGCATTTGATGTGTGCACTGTAGGATGTCAAATTTTGATGTTTTGACGTTTTGCAAATTTTTGATGTTTTGCAACTATTGAGAATTAGGGATTCTTGGGGAATTGGGTAGGGAGGATGCTTGTCCTTTTGCCAACTCTCAGCATTCTTTGGGTCATTCGCACAGGGGGATGAGCAAGATAACCGTTTCGCTTATGGTGAACTGGATTACTATGCAGGTTTCATCTTTCGTTCACACAACTCTAGAATTGTTTTATGTGTTTTATCTTGTGATGGGATGTTACGTAACAAGGTGTATTTCAAGTATGACTCTACCTTCGTAAAGTCTTTTGACTTGATACATTATAGGCTAAAGAGCAAAATGATGACTGAATCACGAAAAACTCTTGATACATTAAAAGACCACTGACTCTATGTGGTAAAAGCGATGTATGGTGTTTTTGTTGTTTTTGTACAATGGGACAGTGTGGAATAAGATGGACTAGCAGAGCAATTACAGCCTATGGTGCCTTTGACCTGTTCGACCACAAATATGCAATGTATGGATGCAACGCTTAATGCAGCTACATATTTTTGTATTTTTGATGGATTGATTTTTGTGAATATGAATATGAGGTGCGAGAAGAGCTCTCGATTTGTGTATTTGAGAATGCCTATAAATGAGATGCAAATTTTTTTGTTTTTGATGATTTTTGTTGTTTTTGAATTTTCTTGATTTTTGACCAAGTGATTGCGATAATCCTTGGAGCTTTTTGGGTTTTGACCAAGTGATTGCGATAATCCTTGGAGCTTTTGGGGTGACCAAGAGATTGCGATAATCCTTGGAGCTTTTTGGGTTGACCAAGAGATTGCGATAATCCTTGGAGCTTTTTGGGTTGACCAAGAGATTGCGATAATCCTTGGAGCTTTTGGGTTTTGACCAAGTGATTGCGATAATCCTTGGAGCTTTTTGGGTTGACCAAGTGATTGCGATAATCCTTGGAGCTTTTTGGGTTGACCAAGAGATTGCGATAATCCTTGGAGCTTTTTGGATTGACCAAGAGATTGCGATAATCCTTGGAGCTTTTGGGTTTTGACCAAGTGATTGCGATAATCCTTGGAGCTTTTTTTTTTTTTGATTTGACCAAGTGATTGCGGTAATCCTTGGAGATTTTTGGGTTGACCAAGAGATTGCGATAATCCTTGGAGCATTCGGGAAAATGTAAGATTTTTTTTGGCCTTTCCATATGTTGGATGGTCCTGCATCACTTATGGGCACATTTGGGGTGCTTTTGGGTTGACCAAAGGGTTCATGGACACCTTTGGGGCATTTTTGAGTGACCAAGAGATTACGGGAATCCTTGGAGCTTTTTGGAACAAGTGACAAAATGCGTAGATTTTTATCTTTTTGTTTATGATTTTTTTTTTGTTACACTAAGCAGAAATGAACACACACATGCGCAAACCATGATTATCTCTTTTAAGGATTATTGGTGTGCCCTAGACTGGTTTGGTGCATTTTGATGTTTTGTTTTGTTTTTGGTAGGTTTTGAAGATCGTTTAAATGCATTATGACGGCTCATATAACTCCCAAAACGGTAGCCCCTTCAATATACCAACCAGGCCGATATACCAACCTCTCTATATACCCGCCCTTACGAGAGGGAGACTATAGGTACGTGAGAGCAGAAGGTACGTGGTACGTAGGAGGTACGGAAGGGGGATTGTCCTGTTAATGGCACCTACCATAGAAAACTTATCCTCGCGCGCATGGGAATCACCCCAGCGACACTCGGTCTGTCTTCATCAGGATTTATGCCTAACAACAGTTGACAATCGGGAAATGGATGCAAAGCTAAGCCAAGGTGGTGATGAACCCACCGTTGGTCTTGCTCAAGGGTTGGGGTCTTACGACCAGCTCCTTGGTTTAAAATTGTTGCGTGGAGTGTGTGAGATTCATTTTATTTAACGAAAATGAAACAAGCATGAATGATTTTCCCTAAGTATGCAGGATAAAATGAAAACAGTCAAAGAAACAGAAACAAAAACAAAAATTTTAACAGAGATGATAAAATCCCTACCTCTTCTCTCGCTCGCTCTAGTTGCTTCGAATTTCTGCTCCGAAAATCCGTAGGCGGAAAATCGTCCCGCGGTGGGACGATTTGCGGAACGTAATTCGTCCCTCCCGGAGACGATTTTGAATTCATCCCGGGGTGAGACGATTTTCAGAATAGAATTCGTCCCCGGGGTTGGTGATTGCGAACAAAATTCGTCCCTCTCGGAGATGATTTTGAAATCGTCCCGGGGTGAGACGATTTGTAGAACAGTAATTTGTCCTCGTCGAGACGAATAGCAGTCTACAACAAAAAAAATGTACCTATAAAACACAAAACACAAAAATTCAATCAGTTTCTATGATTTTAAAAAATAGGGGACAGGGTCCCACCGTGATCGCCACTGAAAGCACGAGATTTCGGGAAGAGGAAACACTAATTATGCAATGTAAGACGAAATGTAACGCTTTAACCTTATGCACAAAAACAAAGAAAAGAGACAATTTGGAAAGGAAAGAAAAGATGTAAAGAAATCACAGCCCTCTTTATTCAAATATCTTATCCTCGGTTACATAGACGTCTCCTCCCTTTTTGGGGGCTAGGAGCGTTAAATTTGTCTTTGTTACAATGTTTGACTTAGTCTTCCTCCTTTCGCGTGCCCACGATTGCAATGGGCGGGCCAAGATGATGCCGCCGCTGATGTCGATGAGTTCTTCACCTCTGCTGCTTCTCCTACGAACAAAGAAACAACCAAGATGTCAGTAGCACTCGCCGCAAATGAAAGGTGTTTATTCTTTTAAAATCATCAAAAGATGCATGCAAACATTTATCTAAAACAAGGAACAAAATGATTCTAAACGACCAAAAAACTTGACAGAAGACAGAAAATGTTACCAACAGGCCATTGCCACTGAGACAGCTGGCCAATCTACCTTCAACTGGAAATCGTCCCTGGGTGGGACGATTTCTTACTGTAAATCGTCCTTGGGTGGGACGATTTCTTCTATGTTGGGGAAGCCAAACTGACACGCTCCAATGTCGACTCCCGAGGTCTCCAAAACACCTGCAGACAGGGGGGTTATGTAATTGGGGCCATTTTGGGACGACCCAGATGGTCGGATTCTCCCAATTTGGCCTCTATCTTCGGGAATTTGATATCGCCACCTGCAAGTCAATGAAACAACAAAGCGACACAAAACATACTAGAATCTGACCAAAAGTTACGAAATTGCAGCTATGAGTTCACTAAACATAATAACACAAAATGCAACCTGAAAAGGTAATCTAGAATACTCAAAAACTTGGAAAGTGCGGGGGTGCCCAAGTGGGCCTCCCACCGTTGGCACTTGGTTTCGGCGCCAATCCACTAGGGATGGGCCCAAAACCTCTTAGGATTGGGGGGTCGGCAAATTGGTTGGTTCAGGTGTCCATGTGTTGGATTTGGGTCAGGTTCAAGCTTCCAAAAGCCACCCAACAACCTCCCTTGCAAAAGAGATTGGTGGATGTGAGAAAGTGAACCAAAGGGGATGCAAGTGAGTCTTCAACTCGACAGCACTTCGTTGCTTGAAATAATCCTTCAACCTATCTTTCTTGGGTGAGAAAAGTCTCACCTTTTATAGACCCAAGGGGTCTCTTTTGGGAGGGAAGCACAAATGCCATGTGTTGGTCATAGGCGCCATGTGGCAGTCTTGTCTTCCCATGAGGGAGGGGAGTCCTCCATTGACTTGGGCTTTCATAAATGCCTTTTGTGACAGTCCTCAAATGGCCCTTTTGTCCACCTACACACGCGTGCAAGGCAAGAGTCATCAATTTACTATTCTGGGCTGCCACTTGGCGCCATTTGTCTTTTTGCCCGTTAAACTTGGAAATCGTCCCACCCAGGGACGATTTCAGAAATCGTCCTGGGGAGGGACAGATTCTATTTTGAATTCGTCCCTGGGTGAGATGAATATCGGGCAAAGTGTCCAAGTGTGCCAAATTGCTTCTTGACCTTACAAAATTGCTATGAAAGTGGTTAAGACCACTGTTTAACCTCTGAGGGCTGCCCTGGGGGCTGTGTTTGTCAAAGCGATCAGTGTTTGCAGTCACATAATCGGATTGGTGCTATTTTGGTGTCTACAGCTTGACCCAAGATGACTTGTGCAAGGGTGCCTTTAGATGGTTTACCGTTAAGCATGTGCAATTTCCCGACATTTGGACCTATTTTTGGTGGGTGTTAACCCTTTTGGTGATGCCATAATGGGGTGAAATCGTCGAAAACCCGTCTTCCCGTGGAGCGGTCCGGCTATGGTAGCCTTCTTGGGGAAGTAGGAGAGTGACAATTTGAGCCCCGACATCGATTTTCTATGCCAAGAGGTTAAGTGCAAGAGCACTTGTGTCCGGCAATGCTTATTGCTATGTTTTTGTGTTGCATTTTTGTGATGTTTTTGTTGTTTTGATTTTCTTGCTTTGTGTATATGTCATGATTTTATGTTATGCACAATGATTGATGTTAATGGATGCATGCTACTTTATATTGATGTATGCACATGGTATGATAAATGCGATTGTTGTATGTTGATTTATTTTGATGGATGCATATGTTATGATGAATGCAAATGTTTTTGATTTATATGTGATATGCAGAAATGAAATGGATGAATAGAATTTGTGATGTTTGGCTATGGCACCATAGACTGTTTAGAACTCTGTTATTTTGTCTTTAGGCGATTGCTGTGATGCATGACTTTGTATGTATACATGTGGTTTTTTTTTTTTTGTATTTTCTGATGGTATTGTAAGGATGAAAAGTAGCGCAGTTGGTTTAGAAATGTAGCTAAGGTTTTCTGAGACTCGGACGGTTTTAACTTACTAGCCATGACTCGTACTTTATCTTACAAGACTTTTGAACAAGGTATGAATCGGACTTGTTTTTGACCAAGCTATTTCACATCCCCGTGTGTGCAATTGAGTTCATTTATGTGGTATTTGTCAGGATACCGCCAGTGCCGGATGGGCTTTCAACCGAACTCGTACTCGAGGATCACCTAATTAGCTCCACTAACTCCTTTGTTGTATTTAGTTAGATTAATCTGCGGTGTTATCCAGGATACCATAAGCTAGCTCATCCTTATGCAAACATTGGTCTGCACACATGCAAAGCGAATGTGACAGACATATCGTCATGCGGGTAGGATACCACCATTGCCAGATAGGCTGTCAACCAGACCTGTAATGAGGATCACCTAGATGGTTTTCGAATGCTGAGAATTCCAGGGATTCAAGCTCAGGATATTTGTTGGCTGAATGATTTAGAAAGTTGCTCGTCTATATAGTGATGAAAATCACTGTTTATTTTCTATTAATTCTTTTTGAGCGAGGATTTTGAATAGTGGTGATAACCACTGTTATTTGATTTTGTGTTTTGAGTATTGTGAGTTTGGGCTGGTGAGTGGCCTTGATCCTTGTGGCCTTGGGGATGACTACGCATCCTTTGCAGGGACGTGTAGTATGAATCCTTACGACATTGGGAACCAAGGGGGTGATGGAGATTATGGAGTAAGGGCATTGATCTTTTAGGCCTTGGGGATGACTACCCATCCTGGTTAGGGGTGGATAGTACGAATCCTTACAACTTGGAGACCAAAGGTGAATGGAAAGTGTTAGGATGATGATTTGTTGGAATTTTGTTTGTGAATGGCGTTGATCCCTTTTGGGTCTTGGGGATGACTACCCATCCTTTGCAGGGACGTGTAGTACAAATCCTTACAACTTTGGGAACCAACTATGATTGGGATTTGGTAGTGGTAAAAACCACTGTTTATTAAGGTGAATGGATAGGAAAGAGCTCGTCCTTTTGTCAATTCTCAGCATTCTGGAACCATTCGCACAGGGGGATGAGCAAGATAACCGTTTCACTTATGGTGACCTGGATTACTGCGCAGGTTTCATCTTTCGTTCACACAACTTGGGAATTTTTATGTGTTTTAATTTGTGTTGGGATGTTACGTAACAAGGCGTATTTCAAGTGTAACTCTACCTTCGTAAAATCTGTCTGACTCGGTACATTACGTAGCTAAAGAGCAAAATGATGACTGAATCATGAAAACTCTTGATACATTAAAAGACCACTGACTCTAGTGTGGTAAAAAGCAATGCATGGTGTTTTTGTTGTTTTTGTAAAATGGAACAGTGTGGAACAAGATGGACTAGCAGAGCAATTACAGCCTATGGTGCCTTTGACTCGTACGACCACAAATATGCAATGTATGGATGCAATGCTTTAATGCAGCTATGTATTTTTGTATTTTTGATGGATTGATTTTTGTGAATATGAAGATGAGGTGCGAGAAGAGCTCTCTATTGATGAATTTGAGTATGCCTAGAAATGAGATGCAATTTTTTTTTTTTTTTTGATGATTTTTGAATTTTAACTTTTCTTATTTTTGACCAAGCGATTGTGGAAATCCTTGGAGCATTTTGGGATTGACCAAGCGATTTTAGGGATCCTTGGAGCATTTTTGGGATTGACCAAGCGATTATAGAATCCTTGGAGCATTTTTGGGATTTGACCAAGCGATTATAGAGTCCTTGGAGCATTTTTGGGATTGACCAAGCGATTTTATGGATCCTTGGAGCATTTTTGGGATATGGCTCTCTTAGATATGAAATGGTCGCAAATGACTGATATTCAAGGGTTCTGTTTCCTTGATACCGTCAAGAGAAGCTAGCCGGTACGTCCCGGGTCCTATTTTGCTATCAATGACATATGGACCTAACCAATTTGCCGCAAACTTGTCCCTTAGGTGGGACGGAAAACTAGAATTCTGTTGGTTTTCCTTCAAAACCAAATCACCAACCCGAAAGTCTCTGAGGTGAACTTTCATGTTGTAAGCTTTCTTAAGTCGCTCTTGATAAATACGTAAATGCTCGAGAGCATTAACGCGTCGTTCGTCAAGCAACGTAAGCTGGTCTAGCCGGGCCTGCCATGCAGTGTCATCATCGATGAACTCCTGCATTGATATGCGCAGGGAAGGAATCTCCAACTCTAGAGGCATGACTGCCTCGGAGCCATACACGAGTGAAAACAGAGTGGCCCCAGTGGGCGTCCGAATGCTAGTGCGATAGGCCCATAGGGCAAGTGGGATTTGAATGTGCCAATCCTTATGACTATCTACGATGGTCTTTTTAAGGATGGCAACTAGCATTTTGTTTGACGCCTCTGCTTGCCCATTCGCCTACGGATAATAGGGTGTCGAAAAGCTGTGCTGAATCTTGTACTTTGTGGTCAAAGCACGCACGTCTTTGTTCTTGAAAGGCGTCCCATTATCCGAGACTATTTTGGATGGAATACCAAAATGACATATGATGTTATGCAAAATGAACTCCACAATGCGGGGTCCTATCGTAGAGGTAAGCGAAACTGCTTCCACCCACTTGGTAAAATACTCTGTGGCCGTTATGATGAACGTGTGATGGCCTGACGACGCAGGGGAGATCTTTCCAATTAGATCGAAGCCCCACTACGAAAATGGCCAAGCAGACTGGACTATCTGCAAGGCCTGGGAAGGTACGTGCATCAAATTGGCATGATGTTGACACTTCATGCACTTCTTGACATAGGCGCAACAATCTCGCTCTAAAGATGGCCAATAATAGCCCATGCAAAGAATGCGCTTTGCGATGGCCATACCACTAAAGTGGCCACCACATGTACCATCGTGCGCTTGGGCGATCGCCCAAGTGGACTCTTGTTGGTCCAAGCAACGAAGGAGGATTCCTTCATAGCTACGATGATACAAAATGTCTCCTATCAAGACATACTTAGCCGCTTTCTGCTTGAGTGCTCATTTTGCGGCATGAGTCAATCCAAGCGGGAGATTACCTAACTTGAGGTAGTCTCTAATGGGTAAATACCAGTCCTGTTGATCAGAAACCTCGACAGTATGAACAGCCAATCCCTCTTGAAGTTCATCCCTAGCGAACGCTGAATGGGATAGAACCTGTAAGAATAGCGTTGTGTTGCTATTAATGGGAGTAGGGGAGAACAAGGACCCCCAGTTGGCACGTTTCAGATGATCTTGGATTCGAGAGAACTTATCCGAGGATGGTTCAATCTGGATCATGTGGATTCCTGGCGTCAAGTCTGAGCTTGCACGCTCCATCGCGGATTGCGATAAGGTTTTGACTTGAATGGTTGTCATATCACCGAAAAGGTCTTGCGGAATTAGTGACCCCAAGGAGGCCATTGTGTCCGCAAAATGATTCGATGATCGAGGGAGTGCCTCGATGTCATACCACTCAAGTTTTTCCAGGAATTTGTCCACAAGGGCTTTATAAGCCTGCAGAACTGGGCATTTGCATTGATATACCCCTTTGACTTGATTGACAATTAACAGCGAATCACCAAAGATGTTCAGTCATTTGATGTTCATGGCGATTGTTGTCTGAAGACCTAGGAGCAAGGCTTCATACTCTGCATTATTGTTGGTGCACGGGAAGTTTAATTTAAATGACAGGGGCATTGGAGCACCCTACGGTGTGAAGAATACAATTCTCGTGCCACCACCTTGCTCACATTTAGAACCATCGAAGAATAGGGTTATGTCGGCCTGTGACTCAGGCTCATCAAAATATGGCGATTCTGAGACATGGAAGACCCCATCATCGGGTAGTTCTATGACTAGAGGCTGATCGTCTTCAAGAGGAGCCTCTGCTAGTTGATCGGCTATGACTTGTCCTTTGATAGATTTTTGTCCAATAAACTCTATGTCAAATTCCGTCAACAACATGATCCATTTTGTCGTGCGACTACTATGATAAGTACGACTCATCATGTATCGCAATGGATTCTCCTTAGACACAACATACGTAGTGTTGCTCGAGCATGTAGTGGCATAGCTTTTTGGTAGCAAACACCACTGCCAAGCAGAGTTTCTCGACGTATGCATAGTTAAGTTCATAACTGACCAGGGTGCGGCTAAGATAGTAAGTAGCCTGTTCCTTGTGAAGTTCATTCTTCTGGGCTAACATGGCGCCCGGTTCCACCTCGCTAGGTTGAGATGTATAAGTAGAACGACACTCCTGGTCTAGGTGGTGCCAATACTGGCGACGAAGCCAGGTATTGTTTGATGTCATCAAAGGCTGACTGGCACTCGTCATCCCAATGAAATGTAACCCCCTTGTGCAATAATTTGTTCATGGGTCGGCACTTGTCAGATAATTGCGCTATAAAGCGTTTAATCGACGCGACCTTTCCTTGTAGACTTCTGAGCTGCTTGATGGTAGTTGGGGGAACCATTTCAAGGATTGCCTTGACTTTCTTTGGGTCCACCTCGATTCCTCGCTTTGAGACTATGAAACCCAAGAGTTTTCCAGATGTGACGCCAAATACGCACTTCTTGGGATTTAGTCTAACTTTATGCTCCATGAGGCGATCGAGGATCTTGCTTAAGTCATCGATATGATTTGAGCGCAAAAGAGACTTGGCTAACAAATCATCCATGTAATCTTCCAAAGTTTTATGCATGTAGTCATGGAAGATGTACGTCATGGCACGTTGGTAGGTGGCACCAACATTTTTAAGGCCAAAAGGCATGACCTTATAACAAAATGTCCCCCAAGGCGTTGTGAACGCCATTTTTAGTTGGTCTTCAGGATTGATACGAATCTGATTGTATCCTGAGAAACCATCCATGAGGGAGAGCATTTCGTGACCTATTGTAGCGTCTACCAACGCGTCGATGCTCGGCAAGGGGAAATCATCCTTAGGACTCGCTTTGTTTAGATCTCAAAAATTGGTGCATATGCGAATCCTCCCATCGGGCTTCTTGATGGGAACCATGTTGGACAACCATGGCGGATAATCCATGCAGATGACAAACTGTGCATCCAATAGCTTTTGCAATTCATCTTTGACCATCAAGGCCACTGTTGGGTGCATCTTACGTAGTTTTTGCTTTACAGGCTTGATTGTCGGATCAAGCGTTAAATTATGCGTGACTAGCTGCGGGTCTAGTCCTGGCATATCCCTGTATGACCATGCAAAAACCTCCTTCTTCTCTTTGAGAAGGGCAATGTAGTCGGCTTGCTCTTCGGGGGAAAGACTTACCCCCAACTTGAGAATCTATGGATTCATTGGATCTGTGCCGATATCTACGTCAGTCGTCTCCTCGACTGACATGTGGGATCCATCCTCCAACTGATGTGGAGTCGGGATCAAATGGATATCATTAGCTGAGTTTAGATCTGCGTTTGGAACCTCGGGTCCCTCTTCAGCTTGAAAAATATCTTGAGTTGTCCCTGGGGTAAAATGAGGCATTTCACCGAAAGGCCAATACTCTGATGGTGATAAAGGTGAATTGACGCGATCCCAGTCGATGGCATCTGTGTCTAGATGCAATGACCGTGTTGGATCGACCGGATTGCGGATGGGTGCGGTCAAATCAATGGAGATCATGTGGATGGAATGAATTTGGTCTCCATTACCGTGGGTATGATACCTTGAACATTCTGGATGCTCCCTATACTCTGGATCTGGCTCTAAGGGAATGGGCACGAACGGATCTGCCCTATGTGCTGATAGGAAGACAGGGTCTTCTCTCGACACTGATGTCATGATAGGGTCTCGGGGTGGACGATGCTCATCGTAGATTTGGAGCCATGGATCCAACACTTGGTCCCACCCCGCTGGGTCTACATACCACTCATGCCCTAACCTTATGCCTAATTGTCCCATTAGATCTTCATGAGTTAAAGGGCGATTGTGCCATCGTGCATGATTGAGATAGTCCATCTCAGTCTCATCTTCTGAATCACTTTCGAAGATCCAAAAATGTTCATTTTCTTCAGCAACTATTTGCGACGTTGAGGGTTCTCCTTGTTCCAACAAATTAATCTGGTCCCATTGCGGTTGTTCCACTCTTGGTGGAGGGACCTGATTCTCTTGACACTGTATTGACTCAACTGGAACCTCTAAGGGGAACAACTTCAAAAAGATGTTCGGACACCGTTTATGTTCTCTTTGGGGATTAGTGTCCGAACTTTCACCTCTCTCTAGCAAAGGAGAGGGATTACTGATGTTGCCAAGGGTGTTTGTTGACCATGGGAGGTAATCTCCCAATGTATATTCTGTATTTGGGTTGGCATAAGGATCTGATGCCAATCCACCCTTGTTGCCTATTTCTAGGCCTTGCATGTTTTCTACCAAGATGTCTAAGGGCAGGGGGTGGTTGAACCCTACTCCCGACTTATCATATGGCATCTGATATCTTGGTTGGCAAAGGACACGCATCCCTTGCTCATATCTGCCTAGCCCGTATCCATGCCAATTGCATTGGCCGAGATATCTTAGAGCGAAGTCCGGGTTTGACAGATAGTTGATATTTTCAGCAAAAGGCTCTTCGTCTTCGTCCTTTTGCTTGCATGGTTCAAGACCATGATCAAGGCCCCCATACACAAAATTTGTCTGGTTTGGTGGGTAACCTAGAGGAACAACTGTTCCTATGGGAAGGCGAGGTCTCCCCATGTCCTGTACTGATTCTAATGCGGGCGTTGCCACAACATTCTGCACTAGATACTCCCCCAGGCCTGTACTGGCCATTTCAACAGTAATTGTTGATGCTTGGGAGGGAGGGAACGGGAGTCCTTCCTGAGTCCATTCCATGTTTGGTGGGTTAGGAGTCTCAGCTTCCGTTGTGCTAGGTGTTTCTTCTGTTGATACTGTTGATATTGTTGGCAACCCCTCTTCTAGGGGCTGAGCCTCTTCCAGGATCTGTTTTCCCTTGTCCTTCTGTTTAGCCATGACAGGTGGCATTGGTAGTGAAGGAGCAGATGATGAAGACTCACCTGGTTGGGATTTTGATGTTTTGGTCACCAGTGGTGCCTGCGGTATTGGACCCTGTTTAGATGGATTTAACTAGAAATCCAAATGCGTTGAAGGGAGGGTCGATTGAGGCATTAATTGCATCGCATTGCAATACTTGAAGGGTTCTAAGTCCATCGGGACTACATGAACTTCTCCTTCAAATGCATACTTTAGACACTGGTGAGCGATCGAAGGGACACACTTCATGTCCCTGATCCATGGCCGCCCTAGCAGTATGTTATAAGCCATCTCGCCTTCCAAAACATGGCACAATGTTGGTATTGTCTTTTGTCCTACCTGGACAGGCAGAACAATTGTGTCGACTGTCGAGCATATTGCATCGTTGAATGCTCGTAGTGTGTATGTGGAAGCCGTGATATGAGAGGCTGGCAGCTTCAGATGTTTTAATGTCTGTAGTGGTAATGATGTTACTGGACGAGCCAGTATCTACCAACACTCTCTTGTACGGGATCCCGTTGACCCGCGCGATAACGTGCAGGGGTGGATCTGCCATGTCATTCGATATTGTTTTAACTTCATCCTCTCTGAAGGTAATGACCGGCTTCGTACATCGTTTCACATGTCCCACGAAGTTGTTGAAAGAATCCGCTTCGTGAGGCTGTAACTCGATGGCTTTCAAAATTTCCATGAGAGCTTCTCTATGGGGTGTTGACTGTTGAATAAGCTCGTAAATGGAAAGCCTAGCCGATGTGGTCCGCAAACTCTGCATGAGTTTGGTCCGTATCGTGACCTCGGGTCTAGGCGGAGGCAACTGCACTAGGTGTTGTTGAGGCTGCGACATTGTTGGAACTTCCCTTGTAGCTACCTCGAGGGCAACACCTGGGTACTTTTTGTTCCTGGTCACTATGTTGATCATTCCCACAAATCCTTGCATGGGAAGATTCTGTCGCACCTCATTGACTTGAAGAGGTTTTTCCTGTGCCTCGTGGGCAGGCAAAGGGTCCTTGAATACCCCCATCTATTGATTATTTGGCGCTATGGGGTTGTCCACGGCCAATGTTTTGTTATCGATCAAATCTTGGATTAATCCCTTGAATTTCCAACATCCATTCAGGTCATGTCCCCTTCGCCTATGGAATCTACAATATAATTCCTCTCTGTATCCCTTAGGCTTGGGAGCATTAGGATCTACGGTTTGGATTTCTAGAAGGGTGACTAAATTTGCCGCTGACAAGCGGTCAAATAGGGAGTCCCTAGACTCCGCATAAGGGGTGAATTGTCGCCTAGGGTGACGCTGCTGATTTTGCTCCTATTTTTTATTATCTCTTTCATAACTAGGAGGCACTGCCTAATAATTAGCCTTTTGGGGCTGTATTTCTTGTACAGGCTTGGGGACATTTATCGCAACTTGATTAACCACAGCGGGTTGTGATTGCGTAGTCCCGGTCTTAGTGGTTTTGTTCCACTCTTTCTTTTTAGGCTTGGCGATTGCGCCCTCGCCTATTTTGATCTCTTCTATAACTCTGGCTTGCGCCAAAGCTTCTTCTAGGATGGCGTATTGCTGCAACAGCAATAGCCCAGAGATTGATTTTAGACAACTCCATGCAAACATCCGTGTGAGGTCAGACATAGGGGGAAGGTAGGGTAGCTTAGAAAGCAAAGCCCTCCATCGATTCTCGTATGCTCGCCATTGTCTCTTCCTCATATTGCCTGAGGTTGGCCAGATCACTCAGTGATGCCTTCTTCTTTGTGTTGAAGGCAAAGCGTTCAAGAAATGCATCTACTAATTGATCTAGGTTGTTTATGCTATGTTTTGGTAACTGTGTGAACCAATCCGAGGCAGGGCCTACGAATGTGGTTATGAATGTCCTAAGCAACAATGCATCATTATCTTGAATGTCGAAGCATTGGCTCAGGAATCTTGTGACATGTTCTTGTGCGTCCTCTTCACCTTTAAAGACTGCCAATTGAGGCAACTTGAAATGTTCGGGGTAAAGAGGTGTGGGCACTGAGGGATGCACTGGATGACTATGGAGTTGACGTAACGTGGGCTTTTGATGCCCAGAAGCTTTTGTCTCCACAGACTCCAAACGCTCTAATAGCGCTTTGTATGCATCGAAAGATTTTATTTCTTCCTCTTTTGTTTGCTCCCGTTGTGAGTTATGGGAGACTGGAGGCCTATGGGGGGGTGGCCGAATGGCAGCCCTCCCGCCTTGATAGGGCATTTTGGCCCATTCTATTTCTGGTTCATATTCCTCATGAACTTCTTGAGGAGTCTCTAGGCGAGACCTATGACCCTGAGTGAATCCCCGCTGAGGGTATCCATCATTGTTTCGGGGAGTGGCCTCCCTCTCGGGTCTATAAGGTCTCGGAGGCAAAGCTTGACGAGGTCACGGAGACCTGTCCTGCACCAAAGGGTTATGCCTCTCATATTGTTCTGCTTTTTGGGTGCGAGGGGTTGGCACCCTCTCAGGGAGTTTATAGCGCAACTCATCCGCTTCGCGCTGCATGCGCTCTTTATTAAGGCGGTATAAGTACTCTAACTCCTGATGACCTTGCTCAAGCTGCGTGATTCGGGCTTGGCGGGTGGCATGTCTGGCGACTGTCGGGTCAATTTGGTCTGCCCTCTTTTGCTCAGGAGGTTTGAATGTTTCTCCTATGTGTTTGCCTCGATCTTGATGATCTAAAATTTCAATGGGTCGCTTCCCTCTGTCGAGGTAGGCGGCATTTACTTGAGGCTCTGGCCTCGATGGGTGACCATGATATCTAGCAGGTGCGGAAATGCAAGGTTCCCACGCTGTATGTTGTTCTCGAGGAATGCGATGGTCTTCCTCGTACTCCCTTTCATGGGTGTGAAAGGGGCGGGCGGAGTGAGCTCGCCCTGTGTGGAGAGCCCTGCGCTCTGGGTTTTGTCTTTCTATTCTAATGGGAGGCAAAGGAGAGGTACCGTATTCATGTTGTCTCTCCTCATGGACACTGTGCCTCTCTAGCGCTTCATCGCGCTGTGGCCACTCAGATCTAGCCTCAAAAGGCGATTTTCTATTTACATCGAGTTCTACATGTAAAGCTTCTTCCCGAAAGGGGCTGTGTTGAATGGGCAAACTCCACAGAGGAGGGTCCCAATAATTCCTTCTTGATGTGGCCTGATGTGGACTCTCTTGTAGGCCAGACCGCCAAGGCGGTATGGCCAAGTCCTCAGGGCTAAAGCGAAGGCGACCAGCGCCCTCTCTTTGTGCACCTTTCGCAGCGTCCGCCCTTGATTGGGCTTGGCTACGGGTGTACACCATTGTGGTGCTTCTCTACTAGCTAAGCAGATTTTTATCTCGTTTATGATGATTTTTCTTTTTGTTTACACTAAGCAGAAATGAACACACACATACACAAACAGTGATTATCTCTTTTAAGGATTAATAGTGTGTCCTAAACTGGTTTAGTGCATTTTGATATTTTGTTTTGTTTTTGCAAGTTTTGAAGAACGTTTAAATGCAGAATGTTGGCTCATATGACTCCCATAAATGGTCGCCCCTTCAATATACCATTGTCGGACCGATATACCAACCTCTCTATATACCCGCCCTTACGAGAGGGAAACTATAGGTACGTGAGAGCAGATGGTACGTGGAACATAGGCGGTACGAAAGGGGGATTGTCCTGTTAATGACACCTACCATAGAAGACTTATCCTCGTGCGCATGGGAATCACCCCAGTGACACTCGGTCAGCTTTCATCAGGATTTACGCCTAACAACAGTGACAATCGGGGAAATGGATGCAAAGCTAAGCCAAGGTGGTGATGAACCCACCGTTGGTCTTGCTCAAGGGCTGGGGTCTTACGACCAGCTCCTTGGTTTAATTTACCACGTGATGTGTGTGGGGTTCATTTTATTTAATGAAAATGAAACAAGCATAAACAACTTTCCCTAAGTAAGCAGGATAAACTGAAAACAAAAAAAAGAAACAAAAACAAAAACAAAAAATTTTAACAGAGATTATAAAAATCCCTACCTCTTCTCTGCCTGGACCGGCTGCTTCTGACCTTTTGCTCCAGAACTGAACAGGTCTGTATTCGTCCCTGGGTCAGACGATTAACAGAACAGGATTCGTTCTAGGGTGAGACGAATTCTCATTCGTCCCTGGATAAGACGAATTACTGTTCTGTAATCACCACAGACTGGAACGATTAACAGTCAGTGTTCAAAATATGGTACCTGCAAGCAAGAAAAATGATTTTGATCAGTTTCTAGATCTTAAAAGAAAAATGGGACAGCGTCCCACCGTGATCGCCACTGAAAGCATGAGATTTCGGAAGTTTCTGAAAGGAAAACTACTTCGATGCATTCAAAAATCAAACTAACGCTTAAGTCCTAAAGAGTGCAAAGCATGAAATGAAAGAAGCCAATCGAACAGAGACAAAAGAAATTAGAGAAATCACAGCCCTTTTATTGAATTCTTTTAACCTCGGTTACAAAGATGCATCCTTCCTTTTTAGGGGTTAGGAGCGTTTAAATGAGCTTTTGGATTACAATCGTGACTTAGTCTTCCCTCTTCCGCATGCCCACATTTAAAATGGGTGGGCCAAAGCGTTGCCGCCGCTTACGATGATGAATCCTTGCTTGCTGCTTCTCCTACGATCAAAGAAACACAAAGGCGTTAGTAGCACCTGTAACAAAAGGATAGAGCATTTGACTTTAGAAATCAATAAGAAATGCGTGCAAAAGATTGATTAAACCAGTGAATAAAATAACTCTAATCAACCTGCAACTCTGACAGAGACCCGAAAACATCACCAAAAGGCTGCTGCCAGCAAAACAGTCGATGAATCTGATCGTTGTTACCTGCAAGTTAGTGAAGAACCAAAAATCGACAAAAACATGATAATATTTGATAAGCGGCTTCTGAAATCCGAATTGTAAACTATCTAAACAGCATAGAGTGTAACGTAGGATAAACACGTGATAACGGAATAAATTAAAATGAAGCTAAGAGCGTGCGGGGCGCCCGAGCGGGCCGCCCACCGTTGGAACTTGATTTCGGCGCCAATCCACTAGGGAAGGGCCCAAAATCTCTTAGGTTGAGTTGTCGGCGAATTGATGGATTACTGTGGTCAAATGTCGGGTTCTAAGGTCCGGATTCACCCTTTCAATAGCCACCCAATAACCTCTCTTGCGAAAGAGATTACGGATGTAGAAGAGATGAATCGAAAAGGAATGCAATCGGGTGTTCAATTTGGCAGCACTTCGTTGCTTTAAAATGCCTGCCAACTTGTCCTCTTTTTGGGTGGGAAAAGTCCACCATTTTATAGACCCATGGGGTCTCTTTGGAAGGGCACGCAGGGATGCCACGTGGTGGCCATGCCTTCCCAAGAGGGAGGAGACTCCTCCCTGACTTGGGCTTACATGACTGCCTTTGTGACAGTCCTCTAACTGCCAATCTGCCCACCTACGCGCGCATGCACGGTAGGAGGCAATAATTGACTGTCTTCGGCTGTCACTCATTTAATGTCCACTTTTAATGGTTTAATGTTTGCTTTCAATGGTTTAATGTTTGCTTTTAATGGTTTAATGTTTGCTTTCAAATGCTTAAAATCTGCCTTTGATTGGTTTAAGTCTGCCCAGGCATACATGCGAAGTTTTTGTCGTGATATCGCGACGTCGCGATATCGCGACACCAAAAGGGAAACAGGGCGCAGTGGTAGGAGCTATCGCGATATCGTGATAGTCGCGACATCACGACAGCGTGACGTCATGACTGTCACGATATCGTGACACGATATCGCGATAGCGACGTCAGAATCGTGATATCACGACGACGGATGAGCGCGACGTCGCGATATCATGAATCACGAAGGACATGGAGCAGAGGCGATGTCGAATCGGATATGAGAGTAGCGATATCACGACCGTCATGATATCGCGATAGGCAGCATTTGCCTAAGTGTTTAATTGCTTAAGTGTTAAAAGTAGTTTTGCCTAAGCTCAAAACCTGAGCCGGACTTGGAGGATACATTCGATAGTTGGGCCTTCTCACCAGGGAAGGCAAAACGGTCGAAGAAAGCAAACGAGAAATAACCAAAGCACTGTCATGTAACCGGATTGGTACCTTCCAAAACTGCTGTGTAAGTGGCTAGGGCCACTGTTTGACCTCTGAGGGCTGCCCTGAAGGCTTTGTGTGTCAATGCGATCAGTGTTTGTAGTCACATAATCGGATTGGTGCTGTTTTGGTGTCTACAGTTCTTAACAACAAAGCATCATTATCCTGAATGCCAAAGCATTGGCTCAAGAATCTTGTTACATGCTCTTGGGCATCCTCCTCACCTCTAAAGATTACCAACTAAGGCAGCTTAAAGTGTTTAGGGTAAGGGGGTGCTGGCACTGATGGATGCACAAGATGACTGTGGAGTTGGCGTAACGTGGGCTTTTGGGGACAAGAAGCCTTGGTTTCCATAGACTCCAAACACTCTAGCAGCACTTTATATGCATCGAAAGATTTAATCTCTTCCTCTTTAGTTTGCTCCCATTGTGGGTTGTGGGAAACTTGAGGCCTATGGAGGGGTGGCTAGATAGCAGCCCCTCCGCCTTGATAGGGTGTTTCGGCCCGCTCTTCTTCTTGTTCATACTCCTCATAGGCTTCTTAAGGATTTTTTGGGTGAGACCTATGACCATGTGTGGGTCCCCGTGGAGGGAGCCCATCGTTGTTCCTGGGAGTGACCTCCCACTCAGGTCTAGGAGGTCTTGGAGGTAGCACTTGGTAAGGTTGTGGGGACCTGTCTCGTACCAAGGGGTTGCACCTATCATATGGTTCTGCCCTTTGGGTGCAAGGGGTTGGAACCCTTTCAGGCATCGTGTTATGCAGCTCATATGTTTAGTGTTGAATGCACTTTTTGCTAAGGTGATATAGATGCTCTAGCTGCTGCTGGTATTGCTTAAGCTACGTAATCTACGCTTGGTGAGCGACATGTATGGCGACTGCCAGGTCAATTTGTTTTGCCATATTGAGTCTAGGAGGCCTAGATGCCTCTCCTACACATTTATCTCAGTCACGATGATCCGAGATCTCTATAGGTCGCTTCCCTCTATCAAGGTTGGCGGCATTCACTCAAGGTTCTAGCCTCGGTAGGTGACTCTGGTAAATAGTAGGTGTGGAGGTGCATTGCTCTCACACTATGTATTGCTCTTAAGGAATATGATGGTCTTCCTCATGCTCCCTTTTGTATATGTGAAAGGGGCGGGTAGAGTTGGCTCGCCCTGCTTGAAGAGCCTTATGCTTTGGGCTTGGCTTTTTATTCCTAACAGTGATGGGGGGTAAATGAGGGATGACATAATCATGTGGCCTCTCCTCATGAACCCTATGCTTCTCTAGCTCTTCATCGCACGATGGCCACTCATATCAAGCTTCTAAGGGAGCCTTATGTTTATGTTGAGTGCCACGTGTAAGGACTCCTCCTGAAAGGGGCTATGACAGATGGGTGTGTCCCTCAAATGGGTGCCTCTATAGTCCCATTCTGAAATGGAATGATGTGGACTCTCTTGTGGGCTAGGCCACCAAGGTTGTGTGACCAAGTCCTCGGGGCTATAGCGGAGGTGACTTGTGCCCCCTTGTACACTCTTCGTAGCTCCTGCCCATGATTGGTCTTAGCTATGGGTGTACACCATGGTGGTGCTTTCCTACAAGATGCATAGATTTTTACTTCTTTTTATGATTTTTATGCTATACTAAATAGAAAGGATCACACATGCAAAGCAATGATTATCTTGTTTAAAGATTAAAGGTGTGCCCTAAACCTAGTTTAGTGTATTTTTTATTTTTTTTTGAAGTCTTTTGTAAAGGACATTTAAATGTACTATGATGGCTCTTATGACTCCCAAAAATGGTCACCCCTTTGATATACCATTTCTAGGCTGATATACCAACCTCTCTATATACCCGCCCTTATGTGAGGGAAACTGTTGGTACGTGAGAGCAGATGGTACATGGAACGTAGACGGTACGAAAGGGGGATCACCCTATTTTTGACACCTACCATAGAAGACTTATCCTCATGCATTGGGAATCACCCCAGCTACACTCGGTCAGCTTTCTTTAGGATTTACATCTAGCAATAGTAGCGATCGAGGTTTATGAATGCAAACTTCAATCCAAGGTGGTGATGAAATCCATCGTTGGTCTTGATCAAGGGCTGGGTTTTACGACCAGCTCCTTGGTGTTTATGTTGCCACATGATGTGTGGGGTTCCTTTTACTTTCCATTATAGAAAATGAACATGCAGTATGACTTTTTTGAAGCATGTAATGAACCAAAAAAACATAAAAGAGACAACAAAAAATGACAGAAAGAGTTCAGGACCCTTACCTCTCCTCTGCCCAAATCTGCTGGTTCTGATTTTTTGTACTGAAACTACACAGACCGATATTCATCCTGGGGAGGAACTAATTATAGGACTGTATTCGTCATAGGGTGGGGCAAATTCCCATTCGTCCTTGGGTAATACAAATTCCAAATCTTTATCCACCTTAGGATGGAACGAACTGGAGTCCAGCGTTTGAAAACTTGGTACCTACAAGCAAAAAAAACCAAATTTTGATCATATTTCTTATCCTAAAATAGAGGACACGCATCCCACCATGATCAAAACTGAAATTACGAGGATACGGAAGCAAAAAGGAAACTCCAAGTGCAATGCAAACTGAACTAAACTCAACACTAAATCCTATGAATTGAAAGTGCATGAAAGGAGGGAAAGCATGAATGAATCAAAATGAAAAAAAAGCCAATAAGGAATACAACCCTTTTTATTGATATGTTTCAGAACTCAGTTACAATGAGACTCCTCCCATTCTAAGGGCTAGGAGCATTAAATATGTGTTCTTGTTACATCCATGGATGCCATTCCTTCTTCCGCGTGCCCACATGTAAAATGTCCAGACCAAACATCGCCGCCACTTGCATTGATGAGTCTTGACTCCTTGCTATTCCTCTAATGTATAGATCCTACATTCAATGAAACAAGAAATAGTCAGTAGCACCTATGGATGAAATAAAACATGCAATCCCCATGCCTTCGATTAGTGCATGCAAGATATAGATAAAACGATAACTAAAATGGATCCAAATGAAATAAAAATTTGATAGGGGTATCAAAAAATCACAAATAAAACATAGCAAATGGAACAGTCAAAAAATCCACCATGGATTTGTATTTTCTCTGGGGCGGGACAAATAGACTTACAACAAAACGTCAAAAAGGTACTGTCCCAAATGTCATGTCTAGGAAGCCCCAAATCACCTGCAAAGTTAGGGGTTAGCTAATTGGGGGTATTTTGGGAAGACCCAGATGGTCATATTTTCCCAATTTTGCCTCTGTCAATGGGAATTTGATGATGCTACCTGCATGTTAGCAAAAGCGAGAAATAATAGAAACATGATCAAAATTGCTCAGAACAATGTGAAATTTGAACCATGACCTATCTAAGTAGAATAGAATTAAATGCAAGAATAACATAAAAGAGATCTGCCACAAATTTCCAATCACTCTGAGGTGGGGCGATTAGGACTGTAGCAGTGTGGGGGGGTGCCCGAGGGCAGGCCGCCTGCCATTTAGGGCCCGATTTAGGAACCAATCCACTTGGGATGGGTCCAAAACATCTTGTGGGGTATTTTTGGCAAATTTTGTGGGATATTGTGGCCAAATGTCAGGTTTTGGTTTTGGATTTGCACTTCCAATAACCACCCTATGACCTCTTTTCTAAAGGAGATCAAGGATGTGAAAGGCACAACTTAAGAGGGTCTAGGTGTGAAAATAAAATGACAGCACTTCGTTGCTCCAAAATGCTCCTTCCCTGTATGTTTTGGGGTGAGGAAACTCACCAATTTATAGACCTGGAGGTCTCTTGAATTGGATATGTAGGGGTGCCACTTGGCAATCATGCCCTCCTAGGGGGAAAGAGATTCCTCCTTGATTAGGGACTTCATGACTGCCCCTGTAACTACCTCTAATGCTCGAAAATTCTCATCCACACTCCCATGTAATGAAGGAAGCATTAAGTGGTGGATCCGAGCTGCCATTTGTCAAGATTTGACTTTTTGCTCGTCAAACCTGCTATTCGCCCCACCTTGGAGCGAATACTACTATTCGTCCCTAGGTGGGGCGAATACCAATTTGAAATCATCCTTGGGTGGAAAGAGTATTGAACAAAGTTCCTGAAAGTGCCAAATTGATATCTAAACTTCCAAAACTGCTGTGAGAGTGGTTAGGACCACTGTTTAACCTCTGGGGGCTACCCTTGGGGCTGTGTGTGTCAATGCGATCAGTGTTTGCAGTCACATAATTAGATTGGTACTTTTTTGGTGTCTGCATTATTTAAAAAAAATGATGGCTATCCGAAGGAAGTTAGGTTTTTCTACGTAGATTTGGGTCCTTGTTCCCTCTTGTTGGACTTGCTTAGGCAATAAATTTCATCTACTCCACCTCTTCGAGCACTTGAGAAGTCAGTATGATTGTTGCAGGCTTTACGTACTTCTACTTGCTCCTTGTTATCTCGTACTAGAATGGTTATTATAATTAATGGCCCAACTCCACATCTAATGGTTTCATATTTATATTCCTTGTCTTATTTTTGTTTCTCTTACACTACACATCATAATTCTATTTGATGACTTGACTTAATTGATCAATGTTCTTTGCTTCTAGATAAGGGATTGGGTGAATTGATAGGGTTGGTTTAGACTCCTCTATAATTAAAAAATTATTTTATTTATTACCTCTAAACTATTTTCCTTTTCTTTAAATATTGATCTATTTATTTTAATCATATAGTTCAAAGTACTGTATCTCTTGATATATCCTAGATTTTTTGTACATCCTTTTCTTTTAAAATTGCTCTATCGTTGTTGTAGCCATTCATCAATTCTACCATTCATCACCATGTATTTATCAAACATATTAAGATTCCATTGCCATAGTTTCCAGATTATTGTGTACTTTTCCAAGAGGTGGTCTATATTTTTTTCTCCTTTTTACAAAGAACACATTGTGAGAGGCCATGACAACCCCTTTTCATAAGGTTATCCGATGATAAAATTATTCTATGACCTGCTAGAAAAATACACATTTTGACTTTAGAAATATTTTAATTTTATTATTGAATTGACATATGAGTATAAAATTAAGGCCAAGGCATGAGTGGCACGTTAACCCAACGCAGTGGAACTGTAGACACCAAAACAGCACCAATCCGATTATGTGACGACAAGCACTGATCGCACCAACACACACAGCCCCCAGGGCAGCCCTCGGAGGTTAAACAGTGGTTCTAACCACTCACACAACAGTTTTTGTAAGTCAGAAACCAATTTGGCACCTTTTGGACACATTATTTCTTATTCGTCCCACCCAGGGACGAGTAATAATTTTACTCGTCTTTCTTAGGAACGAGTGCTTACTGGCACTCGTCACTCTTAGGGACGAGTGCTGACTGATGGATACTCGTCCTTCTTAGGGACGAGTGTTGACTGATACTCGTGTCACCCAGGGACGATTACCGGCGCTCGCTTCGGGGTGGGACGATTGTAGAGTTTGACTTGCAAAAAGTCAAATCTCGGCATATAACAACTCAAAACTGTCACTTAGCTTTCCCTGCATGACATAGGAGTGCGAGTGAGTTCTTTTAACAACACACATCTGCCACTCAGCTTTTCATGCATGACATAAGAGTGCGAGTGAGTTCTTTTAACAACACACATCTGCCAATTGACTTTCCCTTCCTTGCATGGGAAGGAGAGTAAGCTTTTTAAGACAACTCAGATTTGCCACTTAGCTATCCCTTCATTGCATGGGAGTGCAAGTGAGCTTTGCTAAAACATGCAAAGACATGCACAGAGGCGATTAAGAAGCCCTTGATCAAGAAGAAGTCTTCTCTTCACAAACAAAAGCATTCATGCAAAGAAACACTTTTGCATGTTAATTCAAAAAGACCCCTTGGGTCTATAAAAGCGGTGAGTTTTCTCACCCAAAAAGGATATACGAGAGAAGGAGCATTTTGAGCGACGAAGTGTTGCTAGTTCACTCACTGGCGATTTGTGCTTTCATAATCGTGGTATTTCTTTTAGTTTCATGTTTATGCTTTTGTCAAGTCTTTCATTTAGATTCATTTCAACCATCGTTAGATTCATATTTTATGTTTCATACACAGGTGCTACTGACTTTCTTGTTTGTTTCTTTGAGTGCAGAGTTGCAGCATTAGAGGAGCGGCGAGGAGTCTACCTTACCAACGCAAGCGGCGGCAACATTTGGCCCGCCCATTCCAAACGTGGGCATGCGGAAGAGGAATTTTGAAGCAAATTGTAGAGATCAATATCTAACGCTCCTATCCCCTAAAAAGGAAGGAGACGTATTGTAACACGAATTGAAAAGAATATCAATAAAAAGGGCTATAGTTTATATTGCTTTTATATCTTATGTTCATTCATTTGTGTTCTTTCCTTTTAATGCAATTTTGTTTAGTTTTTCCTTTTTGTTTCCGAAATCTCGTGCTTTCAATGGCGATCACGGTGGGACTTCTGTCCTCTGTTTTTGTTTAGGTTAAATTACTGATCTAAAAATTGCTTGTTTTTTTACAGGTACCTGTTTTTCAACAATCGGACTGTTATTCGTCTCTGCAAGTGACGATTACAGAATTGTTACTCGTCTCACCCCGGGACGAATAAATTATTCGTTCCACCCTGGGACGATTACGATCTGTTATTCGCTCCACCCAGGGACGATTATAGATCTGTGCAAATTTTCAGAGCAAATCAGAAATTTCCGATTAGGCGAGAGAAGAGGTAGGGGTTTTTACGACTTCGTCAAATTTCTGTTTTTCTGTTTTCCGGTTTTCGGTCCGAATGGCTTAGGGAAAGATTTCTTTTCGTTTGCTTGTTTCAATTTCGCAAAATTAAAACGAACCCCACACATCACGTTACATTTTAAACCAAGGCGTTGGTCGTAAGACCCCAACCCTTGAGCAAGACCAACGGTGGGTTCATCACCACCTTGGCTTAGCTTTGCATCCATTCCCCGATTGTCAACTGTTGTTAGGCGTAAATCCTGACGAAAGCTGACCGAGTGCTGTTGGGGTGATTCCCATGCGCGCGAGGATAAGTCTTCTATGGTAGGTGCCATTAACAGGACAATCCCCCTTCCGTACCGCCTACGTACCACGTACCATCTGCTCTCACGTACTTATAGTCTCCCTCTCGTAAGGGCGGGTATATAGAGAGGTTGGTATATCGGCTTGGCTGGTATATTGAAGGGGCGACCATTTTTTGGGAGTTATAAGAGCCTTCATACTTGCATTTAAACGTTTCACAAAAATTTTCAAAAACAAAACAAACAACAAAAACACACTAAACCAGATCTAGGGCACACTATTAATCTTTAAAAGAGATAAGCATTGCTTGTGAGTGTGTATGCTATTTTCTGTTTTAGACAAAAAAAAAAAATCATAAAAAGAAAATCATAAAAAGAATTTTTTGCATTTTTAGGATAGCATTACCATGGTGAATACTCGTAGCCAAGCCCAATCACGGGCAGAAGCTGTGGAACATGCACCAAGAGAGACAAATCGTCTCCGATATAGCCTTGAAGACTTAGTCATTCCGCCTCACCGGCGGGATACAACAATTAGTTCACATCATGCAGAACATGGTTCTAGAGCCCCATCATGGCGGGGCACTCCAACCCATACAGTCATAGAACAAGGTTCTAGAGGTGTCTCAAGGAGTGGCTCTCCAAATCAGGCCTTCAATAGACGAGACTTTAGAACCCCTTCTCTAAAGGAAACTCATGAGCAACAAGAATCTTTTCAGGAAAATAACGTATATATACCACCTGGTCTAAGCACGAAGCCTCCCTTTGAAGTTCATTATGGATGGCCTAGTGATGAAACATTGTGTAATGCTATGGAACAACAACGGGTCCAAAATGAAGAATTACATAATATTGTGGTTCCTAATTTACCCCCAATTAATGTCAAAAATAGTAGACCACATCCAGAACAACAAGTCCGCCCGACAGAGCAAGGCAATTCTGCCCGCACCTTTTATGCATATCACAGACAAAGAGAGGAGGATCACTACATCCCTCCAGTCCAGGTGTCCAGTACCAAAAAGATGCACGTCTGCACCTGCATTATATCCAGATCGCTTATTGAGACCAGAGTTTCAAGTTAATGCGGCCAACCTCGACAGAGGGAAGCAACATGTAGGGGTCTCAGAGTACTATGATCGAAATAGATATGTAGGAGAGACATCTCGGCCTATCAAACAAGAGACAACAGCACAAAGTAACTTGGCATTTACACAACTAGCCGCCCGCCAAGCGCAAATCATGCGGCTTAAGCAAGAACAACAGGAATTAGAACATTTGTGTCACCTTGATCAAGAGCGTATTCAGCGTCAGACTGCTGAAAGGTTTCACAACCATGCACGTGAGAGGGCCCCGATCCCTCGTGCACAACACTCTGAGATGTATGTGAGGCACAACCCTCTAGGGCGAGATAGGTCTCCACGACTTCAGCAAGCATTGCCTCCAAGACCTTTTAGACCTGAGCGGGAGGCCATTCCCCGTGACCATGATGGGTATCCTCCACGGGCGCCCATCCATATTTATAGGCCTAGGCCAAACACTCCTCACGAAGATTATGAGGATTATTACCAAGAAGAAGAGCGGGTTGAAACACCCTATCAAGGCGGAAGGAATGCTAACCATTTAGTCATTCAAAGGCCTCAAGTTCCCCGCAACTCACAACGGGAACAAGTTGAGGAGGAAATTATATCCTCCGATGCCTACAAAGTGTTGTTAGAACGCTTGGAGAATATGGAACTTAAGACTGGTGGGCCTCAAAAGCCTACCTTGCGCCAACTCCGTAGTCATCCAATACATCCGTCAGTGCCAGCACCTCCATACCCTGAACATTTCAAGCTGCCCCAGTTGGCACTCTTTAAAGGGGATGAGGATGCTCAAGAACATGTGACTCGATTTTTGAGTCAGTGCTTTGGTATACAAGACAATGATGCATTGCTATTGAGAACATTCATAACCACCTTTGCAGGATCTGCCTCGGATTGGTTTACCCATCTACCAAAGCATAGCATCTACAATTTGGATCAACTAGTGGACGCGTTCCTAGAACGTTTTGCTTTCAATACAAAGAAAAAGGCGTCACTCAGTGATCTAGCTAGCCTCAAACAGTATGAGGAAGAGTCCATGGTCGCATATGGGAATCGGTGGAGGACGGTGCTTTCAAAGTTGTCCTATCTCCCTCCTATGTCCGACCTAACTCAAATGTTCGCAAAGAGCTGATTTGCGATCGATCTCTGTGCTATTGCAAGCTGCGACAATACGCCACTTTAGAAGAAGCTCCGGCGCAAGCTAGACGTATCGAAGAGATCAAGATACAGGATGGCAAAATTGCCAAGCCTAAGAAAAAAGAGTGGAACAAGAGCACCAAAACAGGGAATACGCAACAGAAACCCGCCGCGGTCAATCAAGTTGCTATTAATGCCCCTACGCTTTGCCCAAGCAACACAGCCTTCAAAGGCTAATTATCAGGCGGTGCCTCATACTAATTATGAGAAAGATAACAAAAAATAGGATCAAAATCAGCAGCGTCGCCCTAAGCGACAATTTACTCCATACACTGAGTCTAGGGATTCCTTGTTTGACCGTTTGTCAGCGGCAAACTTGATTAATCTACCAGATATTCCAACAATCGATCCTAATGCACCGAAGTCTAAGGGCTACAGAGAGGATCTTTTTTGTAGATTCCATCGAAGGAGAGGGCATGACCTTAATGTCTGTTGGACGTTTAAAGGTTTAGTGCAAGATCTTATTGATAATCACACATTGGTAGTGGATAACCCCATCGCACCCAACAACCAACAAATGGGTGTTTTCAAAGATCCTTTACCCACACATGATGCACAAACAAAACCTTTGCATGTCAATGAAGTGCAACAGAGTTACCCCATGGACGGGTATGTTGGAATGATAAGTATTGTGACAAGAAACAAGAGACACCCGGGAGTTGTCCCCGCGACGGCCACTAGGGAAGCTTCATCCACGTCACAACATCAACCGAATCCTACACGGTTGCCCCCACCTAGACCGGTGGTCACGATTCGATCTAGACTTACTCAAAGTCTACGGACCACATCGGCTAGGCTCTCCATTTATGAGCTTATTCAACAATCGGCGCCCCATCGGGAAGCTCTTATGGAGATATTAAAGGCAATTGAGTTGCAACCCCACGAAGCGGATTCGTTCAACAATTTTGTGGGGCATGTTAAACAGTGTACTGAACCAGTTATTACCTTTAGGGAAGATGAGCTAAAAACGGTGATTGGAGATGTACCGGATCCGCCCCTGCACGTTATTGCGCGGGTCAACGGGACTCCGTACAAACGGGTGTTGATAGATACTGGTTCTTCCCAGTAACCTTATTACAACCGCTGCCACTGAAACATCTGAAACTACCAGCCTCTCACATTGCACCTTCCACTTATACCCTTCGAGCATTTAATGATACGATATGCTCGACAGTTGGCACAATTGTCCTGCCCATACAAGTGGGACAAAAGATCATTCCTACGTTGTGCCACATTTTAGAAGGGGAAATGGCTTACAATATCTTGCTTGGACGGCCTTGGATCCGGGATATGAAGTGTGTCCCTTCAATTGCTCATCAATGTTTGAAATATACATTTGAAGGACAAGTGCACGTGGTCCCTACAGATTTGGAACCTTTTAAGTACTGCAATTCAGTGCAAATCATGCCGCAGTCGACCCTTCCTTCAACGCACGTGGATTTCCAGTTAAATCCATCTAAACGGGGTTCGACTAAGCAAGAATCTCCCTTGCCAACTCAATCAAGTTCTCAGGCGGGATCATCTTCTTCATCCAGTCCTCCCACAACGACGCCACCTACGATGGCCACACCAACGGACAAAGGAAAGAAGCCCACTGGAAGCGGAACCACCTCTAGTCTCCAACATCTCTACGGGAGAGACGCCTAATCGAATGGAAGTTGAGACGCCTAGTGCACCCCACATGGAGTGGACTCAAGGAGAACTCCCATTCACTTCCCCTCAATCGCCAATGATTACTGTTGAGATGTCTAACACGGGCATGGGGGAGTACATAGTGCGAAATGTTGTTGCAACGCCCACACTTCAGTCTATGCAAGACATGGGAAGACCTCGACTCCCCATAGGCTCCGTGGTTCCTTTAGGCTACCCACCTAATCAGACAAATTTTATTTTTGGGGGCCTGGATCATGGCATTGAACCTTCCCGAAAAGAAGAAGAAGATGAAGATCCCTTTATGGAAGATGTCAACTATCTGGCTAACCCAGACTTCGCATTACGTTATCTTAGCCAATGCAATTGGCATGGATACGGAGTTAGGCCGGTATGAACAAGGAATGCGTGTTTTGTGTCAACCAAGATACCAAATGCCTTATGACAAGTCAGGAGTAGGGTTTAACCACCCTTTGCCCCTCGACATCTTGGTCGAAAACATGCAAGGCCTAGGGATAGGCAACAAGGATGGGTTGGCATCGGATCCATATGCCAATCCAAATACGACTTATACACTGGGGGACTATTTCCCATTGCACACAAATAACCTTGTTGACCTCAACAACCCTTTCCCTACGGCTGAACAAGGAGAAACCTCACGGACTCACCCACAAGGGGAAGATGGACAAGACCACGAAGGGTCTTCTAAAAATGAGTCGGAGGACGATCATTCGCATGAATATCAAATGAATGATGATCAGGAAAGCTTCCTGAGGATGTTCCCATTGAATGATCCTAGTGAGCATAGGTTGCAAGATCCTTTAGACATAGATGACAGGTTGGAACACTTACACATAGATCCAAGACCTAGGAGGCATTTCACCCTGGCGCAGTTATAGCAATTATTGCACCCCCCACTCCAGGCATACAACGAACATCTTCCGCCTAGAGACCCTATCAACTCATCAGTGCCTAGGGCAGACCCTGTTTGCAGGACTGCGTATAGGGCTGATCCCTTTGTGCCAGTGCCCACAGAGCCAGATCCAAAGCACCACGAACATCCAGAATATCAGAGTTGTCACATTTGCGGTAATGGAGATTACAATCATTTCATTAACATGGTCTCCATTGACTTGACCGCCCCCATCCATGATCCAGCCAATCCAACACGATTATTGCATCTAGACATAGAAGCTATTGATTGGGATCGCATTGACACACCACCATCTCCATCGGAGTATTGGCCTTGCGGTGGGATGTTTCATTTCACTCCAAGACAGACTCAGGATGTCTTTCATGTTGAGGAGGAACTTGATGTTCCAAATGATGATCTTAATTCAGCAAATGATATCCATCTGATCCCCATTCCACACCAGTTGGAAGACGGATCCCATATGTCAATTGAAGCAACGACTGATGTAGACATCGGCACAGATCCAATGAATCCACGGATTCTCAAGCTGGGGGTAAGTCTTTCCCCTGAAGAGCGAGCCGATTATGTTGCCCTTCTTAAGGAAAAGAAGGAGGTTTTTGCATGGTCATACAAAGATATGCCGGGACTAGACCCACAGCTAGTCACGCACAATTTAACGCTTGATCCGACAATCAAGCCAGTAAAGCAAAAACTACGCAAGATGCATCCAACGGTAGCCTTAATGGTAAAAGATGAGTTACAAAAGTTGTTGGATGCCCAGTTTGTCATCTGTGTGGATTATCCACCATGGTTGTCTAACATGGTTCCTGTCAAGAAACCCGACGGGAGGATTCGCATATGCACTGATTTTCGAGATCTTAACAAAGCGAGTCCTAAGGATGATTTTCCTTTGCCGAGCATCGACGCGTTGGTAGACGCTACAACAGGCCACGAAATGCTTTCCCTTATGGATGGTTTCTCAGGATACAATCAGATTCGTATTAATCCTGAGGACCAGCTAAAAACGGCATTCACAACGCCTTGGGGGACATTTTGTTATAAGGTCATGCCTTTTGGCCTTAAAAATGCCGGAGCTACCTACCAACGTGCCATGACATACATCTTTCACGATTACATGCACAAAATTTTGGAAGATTACATGGATGATTTGTTGGCCAAATCTCTTTTGCGCCCAGATCACATCGGTGACTTGAGTAAGGTCCTTGATCGCCTCATTGAGCATAAAGTCAGACTAAACCCCAAGAAGTGCGTCTTTGGCGTCACCTCCGGAAAGCTCTTGGGTTTCATAGTCTCCAAACGAGGAATTGAGGTTGATCCAAACAAAGTCAAGGCAATCCTTGAAATGCGTCCCCCAACCACCATCAAGCGGCTCGAGAGTCTGCAGGGAAAGGTTGCGTCGATCAAGCGCTTCATAGCGCGGTTATCCGACAAATGCCGACCCATGAATAAATTATTGCATAAAGGGGTCACATTTCATTGGGATGACGAGTGCCGGTCAGCCTTTGACGACATTAAATAGTACTTGGCTTCGCCACCGATGCGGCACCACCCGGACCGGGAGTGCCGTTCTATTTATACATCTCAGCCATCGAGGTGGCACTGGGCGCCATCGTTGTCCCGAAAAAATGAACTTCACGAGAGAACGAGGCTACATACTATCTTAGCCGCACCCCGGTCGATTATGAACTTAACTATGCATATGTTGAAAAACTCTGCTTGGCGGTGGTGTTTGCTACCAAAAAGCTACGCCACTACATGCTTAGTAATAAGACGTATGTTGTGTCTAAGGAGAATCCATTGCGATACATGATGAGTCGTACTTATCATAGTAGCCGCACGGCGAAATGGATCATGTTGTTGACGGAGTTTGACATAGAGTTCATTGGACAGAAATCTATAAAAGGTCAAGTCATTGCCGATCAACTAGCCGAGGCTCCTCTTGAAGACGATCAGCCTCTGACTTTTGAACTACCTGATGATGGGGTCTTCCATGTTTTAGAGTCGCCAGATTCTGATGAGCCTGAGTCCCAGGCTGACATAACCCTTTTCTTCGATGGTTCTAAATGTGAGCAAGGGGGTGGTGCGGGAATTGTATTCTTCACTCCACAAGGTGCTCCAATGCCCTTGTCATTTAAATTAGACTTCCCGCTAACCAATAACAATGCAGAATACGAAGCCTTGCTCATAGGTCTTCAGACAACAATCACCATGAACATTAAACGATTGAACATCTTTGGTGATTCGTTGTTAATTGTCAACCAAGTAAAAGGGATATACCAATGTAAATGTCCAGTTTTGAAGTCTTATAAAACCCTTGTGGATAAATTCTTGGCACAATTTGAATGGTATGACATCGAGGCACTCCCTCGATCATCAAATCATTTTGCGGATACTATGGCCTCCTTGGGGTCACTTATTCCGCAAGACCCTTCTGGTGAAATGACAACCATTCAGGTTAAAACATTATCGCAATCTGCGATGGAGCGTGCAAGCTCTGATTCGACGCCAGAAATCCACATGATCCAGATTGAACCATCTCCGGATAAGTTCTCTCGAATTCGAGATTGTTTGATTAAAGCCAACTGGGGGTCCTTGTTCTCCCCGGCCCCTCTTGCTAGCAACACCACGTTGTTTTTACAAGTTCTTTCCTGTTCAGCTTTTGTTCGGGATAAACTTCAAAAGGGATTGGCCGTTCATACTATCGAGGTTTATGATCAGCAAGACTGGTATACACCCATTCGAGATTACCTCAAGCTAGGTAATCTCCCACTTGGATTGACCCAAGCCGCGAAAAGATCATTCAAACAAAAAGCGGCAAAGCATGTCTTGGTAGGAGACATTTTGTATCGTCGAAATTATGAAGGAATCCTCCTTCGTTGTTTGGACCGGCAAGAGTCCGCTTGGGCGATCACCCAAGCTCACGATGGTACATGTGGTGGCCACTTCAGCGGTATGGCCATCGCAAAGCGCATTCTTCGCATGGGTTATTATTGGCCATCCTTAGAGCGAGATTGTTGCGCATATGTGAAGAAGTGTGTGAAGTGTCAGCATCATGCTAATTTGACACACGTACCTTCTCAGGCCTTACAGCCGATTCAATCGGTTTGGCCTTTTTCGTAGTGGGGCTTTGATCTAATTGGAAAGATCTCCCCTGCGTCGTCGGGTCGTCACACGTTCATTTTAACGGCCACTGAGTACTTTACCAAATGGGTGGAAGCAATTCCGCTGACCACTACGACTGGAGCTCGCATTGCGGAGTTTATTTTGCATAACATCATATGTCGTTTTGGTATTCCATCCAAAATAGTCTCGGATAATGGGACACCATTCAAGAATAAAGATGTGCGTGCTTTGACCACAAAGTACAAGATTCAACATAGCTTTTCAACACCCTATTATCCGCAGGCAAATGGGCAAGCAGAGGCGTCAAACAAAACGCTAGTCGCCATTCTTAAAAAGACAGTTGCGAGATAATCATAAAGATTGGCACATTCAGATCCCGCTTGCCCTATGGGCTTATCGCACCAGCATTCGGACGCCCACTGGGGCAACTCCATTTTCGTTGGTGTATGGCTCCGAGGCAGTCATGCCTTTTGAGTTGGAAATTCCTTCCCTGCGCATTTCAATGCAAGAGTTCATCGATGATGACAATGTGCAGCAGGCCCGGTTAGATAAAATGACATTGCTTGACAAACGACGTGTTAATGCTCTCGAGCATTTGCGTATCTATCAAGAGCGACTTAAGAAAGCATACAACATGAAAGTCCATTTCAGGGAATTTCGGGTTGGTGATTTGGTCTTAAAAGAGAACCAGCAGAATTCTAATTTGCCCTCCCATCTTCGGGATAAGTTTGCAGCAAATTGGTTAGGTCCTTACATCATTGATAGTAGAATAGGACCTGGAACATACCGGCTTGCCTCTCTTGAAGGAATCAAGGAAACAGAACCCTTGAATATCATTCATTTGAGGTCATTCCACAGCTAGAGAGCCATAGTCCAACAAAAAGCTCCAAGGATTACCACAATCGCTTGGTCAACCCAAAAGCTCCAAGGATTCCCACAATCACTTGGTCAACCTAAAAGCTCCAAGCGTTACCATAATTGCTTGGTCAACATAAATATTCAAAAATCAACAAAAACAACATAAAAATCAAAATCACAAAAACAATCGCATTTCAATTCCATGCATTCTCAAAAAAAAAAAAAAAAAAAAACATTTGCATTTCCATTCCATGCATTCTCATAACAATCAAAATACAAAAGTATAGTTTGCATTCCGCATTACATACATACATTGCATACTCCGCTAGGTCATATAAGTCAAAAGCACCATAGGCTGTCATTATTTGGCAATTCCCTCATTTCCACCTTAGATCTATTTTCATAAACACCTACATCCAGCATATCACCCTTTTATTTTTAGCATCATCAGTGTCGCCTAATGTATATAGGGTTTTCGTCATTCAGATGTCTTTAAATTTCTAGCCAAGAACTGTACACAATTAAGCAGATTTTACATGGGAAAGTTTTACTTGGATCACACCTTGTTACGTAGCATCCCAACACATATTAACACACATAAAATAATTCCTAAGTTGTGTAGACGAAAGATGAAACCTGCACCGTAATCCTGGTTACCATAAGTGAAACGGCTATCTTGCTTATCCCCCTGTGCGAATGACCCTAGAAATGCTGAGAATTGGCAAAAGGACAAGCTTCCTCCCTACCCAATTCCCCATGACTCCCAAGTTCTCAAAAGTTGCAAAACCATCAAATATTTGCAAAACGTCAAAGCACTAAAATTTGACATCCTACAGTGCACACATCAAAAGACACAAATAACAGTGATTATCATCACTCTTTATTCAAATCCCTTGCTCAAAAAAAAAAAAAAAAAAAAACAAGACGAGTACTATCATTTTATCACTATCAGAGAGCAAGTATCCCAATACCCTTGAAGAAAAGAAGGGAGTCGACCTTGAATCCCTGGAATTCTCAGCATTTCGACGGGTCATGAGGCAAGCTTCGATACCGATTTGGTTGATAGCCTATTGGTTACTTGGTGGTAAACCTCTCGCATGACGATATATCTATCACATTAACTTGTGTACGAGATCAATGTTTGCATGTGGATGAGCTAGCTTACGGTATCCTAGATAACATCGCAGACAAATCTGACTAAATACAATAAAGGAGTTCGTGGAGCTAATTAGGTGATCCTCAGTACAAGTTCGGTTGAAAGCCCATCTGGCACTGGCGGTATCCTGATGAATAACACATAAATGAACTCAATTGCACACACAGGGATGTGAAATAACTTGGTTAAATTCAAGTCAAATTTAGACCTTGTTCAGAAGTCTTGTGAGATAAACGAACAGTCTTGGTTAGTTAGTTAAAAATATCTGCATTTCAGAAAAGCTTAACTACATTTTCAAACAACTGATACATTTCATTCCATACATCACCATCAAACAATAGACAAAATACAAAAACAAAGTTTTCATATGTACAAGCATTCCACAAAGTTATCTTATTACTATAACAAGCCACTCCAATTTTGTACAGTCTATGGTGCATCGACATATCATCCATTCCATATGCATACATCATATCAATTAGCATCATCACATTCATATTAGCATATGCATACATCAATGTAAAAACATGTACATAAACATAAATCATGCAAAAAAAAAAAAAAAAGATACACACCAAACAGAATCATCTGTATATATATCACAACAAAATTGCCCGCAGGCTACAAAACTGGTCCTCAGACCTCCCTCCCATCATCCAAACTCCCAAAACCCCCAGCCTAGGGCGTCGGCCACCATGATCACGCAGGATCGGTGCGACGAGAGCTACCCCCCGCGGTATCTGTTCTCTGAGATCTCTCAGGGCGACTGCTCGCCCCTGCATCCCGACCACTCGCACTGCCCTCCTCTCGCCGCCTGCGTCGGGATGATGCCGACTGCTCCGTCCCGCTGTCTCTCGTCCTGTGCGACGAGCCACTGGTCGGAGGCTCTGGTATTCGCCCACCCAGGCGGAGAATCTCAGCCTCCATCTCTGACCGATGCCGCCCCCACGCTTCCTCTCGTCGTCTCAAGTCTGCCTCCCGTAGCCTCCACTCGGCCTCCCGCCTACGGTAATACGCAATGGCGTCATCACGCTGTGCTAGCTGCACCCGTAGGAGATCCCTCTCCCGTACAGCATCCGTATCACCACCCTGCTGACGAGACGCAGCCCCTGCGCTCTCCCGCTCTGCCAACTGTGACCGCAGGCGATCCCTCTCCTGTGTCATCTTCTGCAACAATCCCGTCAAACGCGCTACCTCAGCGCGCAACCCTGCCTCTGTCTCCCCCGAGCCAGCCGGCTCTGACGCCTCCTGCATCTCGGGCTGCTCCTCCTCCCCAAAGTCATCTCCCACCTCTGCCACCTCTACCATCTCTACACCTGCAGGTGCTCCCCAACCCTCTCCTGGTGCCTCTGCACCCTCTCCGCCTCCCGCTGCCTCCTCTCCTCCCAAGGGCCCCTCCCCTCGCCACTGCCGTAGCGTCCACCACTCCTGATATTCGGCTGTCACGCCGACGTCATCAACATCCGGGATGTCCAACACAGCATCTGACTCCTCCCCTAGTGGCTCGAGGATCGGCGCAGCTAGGGTCCTCTCATCACCCCGGCGCCGGTAGGTTACGGGCTCCCCAGGCAATCCCTGGCGTACCCCAAACTGCCGCGTCACTCGGAGGTAGTGGAAGTACTCCTGCTCTGTCCCATGCCGCCCAATCACCCATCTCCCCCTCCGGACCCGTCGAAGCCACTCATCTGCCTCTGGCCATGCGGGACAATCCCGATATGGCCTCCATATCACATCTCTGGGAGTCAGTCGTGCTAGTGCATCTCTGTAATGGTCCACGTCTCCCGCGAACCGCCGACTATGCCCCCGCTCCTCTGATCGGTACCATAAAGCACCATACCCAATATCCCTGTCCACCATCTCCGCTCGGGTAGTCCAGGGCAACCCTCGTGGTCGCTCTATGGCTATGTGCTGCCATGCCCAGCACTGCAACAAGAAACTGCACCCCAACCCCTTCCGCCTCCGACAGCGGACCTCGTACAACTCATCATATAACTACGCCAAAAGCGTCTGGCCCCACCTCATGATAACCGGCTCTGTCATCGGGCAATCCACTAACTGCCATACTACCTCCACTAGGTTCCATGGGAACCTCGCTCTTGACGAATCTGGCAAGAGCATGTTGGAAATGAGGCTCATGAGTCTTGCATGCCTCACTCCCAACACTCCCCTCGCGTACCACCATCGTACCAGTATCCCCCCAATCTGACAATCCAGCTCTGCCCTCTCCAACGAGGTCATCCCATCCCCATCCCCTCCATGTCCAAAGTATCGCGTCAGTACCGCCGTCCTCTGGCTCCGTGGTGTCGTCCGAATGGGAACCCCGTCTATTGGAATCCGAAGAATCCGATACACGTCCTCTAGGGTGACTGTCATCTCCCCTGTAGGAAGATGGAAGGTGTTCGTACGAGCATCCCACAGGCCAATCAATGCGGTAATATAAGCCCGATCTGCCACAACTGCATCCAACCGAGCCACATGCTTGAGCCCTAGGGCATCAAGCCACTCCCAATCATCATCAGTCAACGCCTCGCGGGCATTAGAAAAAATGGTCGGTACTCGATGTCGACTCTTCACCACCTGCACATCACAAAAAAAAAAAAAAACAAAAACAACAAACATCAAAAACATGCATCATATCACCATTACATGTACAAAAATGCATAACTATACTGTACTATTTTTCATTCACATGTACATAAAAAAAAAAAAAAATCATCAATTTTTCATTTCATCATCAAAAACACCAAAAATTTGCCATGGTTTACCTACGGTTTTTCCTAAGTTTACCATTTCAAAACAAAAAATTCATCCATTTTGCATCTTTAATTTCATCAAAATCAATAAAAATTTGACATGGTTTACCTACGGTTTACCTAAGTTTACCATTTCAAAACAAAAAAAATTCATCAATTTTGCATCTTTAATTTCATCAAAATCAATAAAAATTTGACATGGTTTACCTACGGTTTACCTAAGTTTACCATTTCAAAACAAAAAATTCATCCATTTTGCATCTTTAATTTCCTCAAAATCAATAAAAATTTGACATGGTTTACCTACGGTTTACCTAAGTTTACCATTTCAAAACAAAAACAATTCATCAATTTTTCATTTAAAATGACAACAAATTTGACATGGTTTACCTACGGTTTTACCTAAGTTCACCATTTCAACAAAAAAAAAAAAATTCACCTTTCATTTCATCAAAAATGACAAAAATTTGACATGGTTTACCTAAGTTTATCCAAAAAAAAAAAAAAAAAAAATCGACATGGTTTACCTACGGTTTCGACCTAAGTTTACCATTTCAATAAAAAAACAAATTCATTCATTTTCCATTTTTTAATTTCATAAACATAACACAAAAATATGGGCATGGTTTACCTATGGTTTCGACCTAAGTTTTACCATTCACATAGAAAAACATCTTTCTAACCATGGTTACCCTAAAGTGTTACTCTAAGTTTCATTTTGGGTTTATCCTATGGTTTTCCATCTAAGTTTTCATCAGGTTTGCATCCATGTTTCATTCGGTGTCATTCATTTACCTTTTACTTTAATAAATTAGGGTTTCATGTTTAAACACAAGAAAAACACCATAAAAACAACTTTGCATTTTTCAAATTGACAATCGAAGAGATAGTGCACTTACTGGTCTCGCCTCGGCTCCGCCGCTCGACGACCCGGTTTGTGCACTCATGGTGGTTGGATGATCCGGTAGCGCTTCGCGTCAGAAATCTACCTCCTCCTCCCAGAGCTCCAAATCGCAATCGCTGAACAGTGCAAATGAGCCAAATCCGTCATTTTCGCATATTTATAGTTTTTGTCAGCTGGTACTCGTCCTTTACCGGGACGAGCGCTTTTCGGCGCGCTCGTCCCACCCCGGGACGAGTACCTTTGGAGATACACTCGTCCTACCCCGGGACGAGTACAATCCTGCCACTCGTCTCACCCCGGGACGAGTACAATCCTGTCACTCGTCTCACCCCGGGACGATTAAAAAAAAAAAAAAAAAAAAAAACAACACAACAAAACCAAACATAAACATGACAAATGCCAACAAAATCAAAAATAGGTCAAAACAGTCGGGGAACTGCTCGAGCATGCTTAGCGGTAAACCATCTAAAGGCACCCTTGCACACGTCATCTTGGGTCAAGCGACTCGTCGCTTTTCTCATGTCGATCATTCCCTCATCGATTCGTCGCTTGAGGGGGTAGTCACACTTAGTTGCCAATCAACAACATTATACCTAGTCTTGGAAAAGACACGCATTCAAAGGATCATTGCAAAAGACAATCGCGCCCCTGCTTGGGGCAGCAAACAAGCAATCATCACAAACTAATCATATACTTGGCATTCGTGAATCATGAACTCAAGGTTCCCACAACAAAAGGTTGCGCCCTTTGCCTATTCATGACTGATCAATGTCTAAGTTCAAGTAATACCTCACCGAACCGAGGTTAATGCTTGACTTAAGTTCCTTAGCTCGTCAGAAGCAAGGATTCAAGAATGCGTGCCCTTTCCATACTTGGGGCATCAAGAGTTGGTTAGGTTATTGAGAAACCCTAATCATTAGTGCTTTGGTTATATTTTTGCTCAGCGCTGCGCCTTGCATAACGCTTCCCAAAAAGGGGCATCTGTAGACACCAAAACAACACCAATCCGATTATGTGACGACAAGCACTGATCGCACCAACACACACAGCCCCCAGGGCAGCCCTCGGAGGTTAAACAGTGGTTCTAACCACTCGCACAACAGTTTTTGTAAGTCAAAAACCAATTTGGCACCTTTTGGACACATTATTTCTTATTCGTCCCACCCAGGGACGAGTAATAATTTTACTCGTCTTTCTTAGGAACGAGTGCTTACTGGCACTCGTCACTCTTAGGGACGAGTCTTGATCGATGGATACTCGTCCTTCTTAGGGACGAGTGCTTGATCGATACTCGTGTCACCCAGGGACGATTACCGGCGCTCGCTTCGGGGTGGGACGATTGTAGAGTTTGACTTGCAAAAAGTCAAATCTCGGCATATAACAACTCAGAACTGTCACTTAGCTTTCCCTGCATGACATAGGAGTGCGAGTGAGTTCTTTTAACAACACACATCTGCCACTCAGCTTTTCATGCATGACATAAGAGTGCGAGTGAGTTCTTTTAACAACACACATCTGCCAATTGACTTTCCCTTCACTGCATGGGAAGGAGAGTAAGCTTTTTAAGACAACTCAGGTTTGCCACTTAGCTATCCCTTCATTGCATGGGAGTGCAAGTGAGCTTTGATAAAACATGCAAAGACATGCACGAGAGGCGGTTAAGAAGCCCTTGATCAAGAAGAAGTCTTCTCTTCACAAACAAAAGCATTCATGCAAAGAAACACTTTTGCATGTTAATTCAAAAAGACCCCTTGGGTCTATAAAAACGGTGAGTTTTCTCACCCAAAAAGGATATACAGAGAAGGAGCATTTTGAGCGACGAAGTGCTGCTAGTTCACTCACTGGCGATTTGTGCTTTCATAATCGTGGTATTTCTTTTAGTTTCATGTTTATGCTTTTGTCAAGTCTTTCATTTAGATTCATTTCAATCATCGTTAGATTCATATTTTATGTTTCATACACAGGTGCTACTGACTTTCTTGTTTGTTTCTTTGAGTGCAGAGTTGCAGCATTAGAGGAGCGGCGAGGAGTCTACCTTACCAACGCAAGCGGCGGCAACATTTGGCCCGCCCATTCCAAACGTGGGCATGCGGAAGAGGAATTTTGAAGCAAATTGTAGAGATCAATATCTAACGCTCCTATCCCCTAAAAAGGAAGGAGACGTATTGTAACACGAATTGAAAAGAATATCAATAAAAAGGGCTATAGTTTATATTGCTTTTATATCTTATGTTCATTCATTTGTGTTCTTTCCTTTTAATGCAATTTTGTTTAGTTTTCCTTTTTGTTTCCGGAATCTCGTGCTTTCAGGAACCAACTGTTGAATCCACCACTTTGGGAACACAAAGATCAACTTCCACCCAGAGACCCCATAGCAATATCAGTACCGAGGGTAGACCCTATCCTCCTATCTGTTCATAGGGTCGATCCATTCGTGCCAATCCCTCCAGAGCCAAATTCAAAGCACAAATATCATCAAGCTGGGGGTACATCTATCCCCTGAAGAGTAATCCAAAAGCTCCAAGGATTATCACAATCACTTGGTCACCCCCAAAGCTCCAAGGATTATCGCAATCGCTTGGTCACACCAAAAGGTCCAAGGATTATCGCAATCGCTTGGTCACCCCAAAATCTCCAAGGATTATTGCAATCACTTGGTAAAACCCAAAAAGCTCCAAGGATTCCTAAATCGCTTGGTCAATCCCACAAAAGATCCAAGGATTATCACAATCACTTGGTCACCCCAAAATGCCCCAAAGGTGCCTACAAACCATTTGGTCACACCAAAGGCTCCAAGGATTATCGCAATCTCTTGGTCAACCCAAAAGCTCCAAGGATTATCACAATCACTTGGTCATCCCAAAAAGCTCCAAGGATTCCCATAATCACTTGGTCAAACCCAAAAGCTCCAAGGATTCTCGTAATCACTTGGTCAAACCCAAAAGCTCCAAGGATTATCGTAATCGCTTGGTCATCCCAAAAGGCTCCAAGAATTATCGCAATCTCTTGGTCAACCCAAAAGCTCCAAGGATTATCACAATCGCTTGGTCATCCCAAAAAGCTCCAAGGATAATCACAATCTCTTGGCCAACCCAAAAGCTCCAAGGATTATTGTAATCACTTGGTCATCCCAAAAAGCTCCAAGGATTATCGCAATCTCTTGGCCAACCCAAAATATCCAAGGATTATCGCAATCGCTTGGTCATCCCAAAAAGCTCCAAGTATTATCGCAATCGCTTGGTCAACCCAAAAGATCCAAGGATTATCGTAATTGCTTGGTCACCCCAAAAAGCCCCAAAGATGCCTACAAACCCTTTGGTCACACCAAAAATCTCCAAGGATTATCGCAATCCCTTGGTCACCCCAAAATCTCCAAGGATTATCGCAATCACTTGGTCAAGAAAATCCAAAAACAATCAAAATCATCAAAAAAAAAATCTGCATTTCAATTTCATGCATACTTCAAAAATCAAAATACAAAATAGCTGCATAGACACCACATCCATCCATTGCATATTGTTGATCACACAAGGCAAAGGCACCATAGACTATCATTAATTGGCAAATCCACCACCTTTCACATTTTCCATTTTAAACAAAAGTACACCATAATAAACGCCATTCACCATTTCAATTGTTGACTAAAAGTATCTAGTGGTTCGTCATTTAGCTGTATTTAGATCTCTAGCCAAGAATTATACAAAGTCAAACGGATGTTACAATGGTAGAGTTTTACTTGAAATAAACCTTGGTATGTAGCATCCCATCACAAGATCAAAAACACATAAAAACAAATTCCCAAGTTGTGTCAATGAAAGATGAAACTTGTAAAGCAATTCAGGATACCAAATAGTGAAAAAGGTTATCTCGCTCATCCCCCTGTGTGAATGACCCCAAGAATGCTGAGAGTTGGCAAAAGGACAAGAATCTTCCCTACCTAATTCCCCAAGAATCCCAAGTTCTCAAAAGTTGCAAAACATCAAAATTTGCACATGTCAAAACTCCAAAAAAAATAAAAAATTTGACATCATCCTCAAAGTGCATACATCAAAAGGCACAAACAATAGTGATTATCATCACTCCACATCCTAATCCCTTGCTCAAAAGAAGAAAAAAAAAATAAACAATGATTTTTATCACTACAATTGAGCAAGTATCCCAATACAATTGAAGAAAATAAGGGAGTTGAACTTGAATCCTTGGAACTCTCAGCATTCGAAAGGTCATGAGATAAACCTCAGTACCGGTTTGGTTGATAGCCTATCGGTCACTCGTGGCAAACCTCTCGCATAACGATATATCTGCTGCATTAACTTGTGTGCAAATCAATATTTGCATGTGGATGAGCTAGCTTATGGTATCCTAGATTGCACCGCAGATTAATTTGACTAAATACAACAAAGGAGGTAGTGGAGCTAATTAGGTGATCCTCAGTACAGGTTTGGTTGATAGCCTATCTGGCACTGGTGGTATCCTGACCAACACCACATAAATGAACTCAATCGCACACACAGGGATGTGAAATAACTTGGTCAAAAACAAGCACGATTCATACCTTGTTCAAACATCTTGTAAGACAATAGTACAGTATTGGCTAGTTAGTTAAACCATCTGAGTCTCATAAACACTTAGCTATATTCTACGCAAACCATTGCATATAATCCATCCCTATATCACCATAAAAAAAAAAGAAACATATATACATAAAAGCATTTACCACAGCAATCACCCAGTACACAAAACCATAAGTCCTGTATAGTCTATGGTGCCAATGCAAGGTTATCAACAAATTATTTCATCCATTCCATTACCTATCATATAAATCAACAACATTCGCATTTATCATACCATATGCATACATCAATATAAAGTAGCATGCATCCATCAACATCAATCATTATGCATAACATGAAATTATGACATATATACAAAGCAAAAATAAAAAAAAACCAACAAAAATAACAAAAACAACAAAAAATGCAACACAAACAAACAACAATAAACATTGCCAGACACAAGTGCTCTTGCACTTAACATCTTGGCATAGCAAAACTGATGTCGAGGTTTACATTGTCACTATCCTACTCCCTAAGAAGGCTACCATAGCCGGACCGCTCCATGGGAAGACGGATTTTCAACAATTTCACCCCCAAACGGCGTCACAAAAGGGTCAAAACCCACTCAAAAACAACAAAAAATGCAACACAAACAAACAACAATAAACATTGCCAGACACAAGTGCTCTTGCACTTAACCTCTTGGCATAGAAAAATTGATGTCGGGGTTTACATTGTCACTATCCTACTCCCTAAGAAGGCTACCATAGCCGGACCGCTCCACAGGAAGACGGATTTTTGACAATTTCACCCCCAAACGACGTCACAAAAGGGTCAAAACCCACTCAAAAACAACTAGCTATGCAACACAAACACACAACAATAAAAATTGCCGGACACAAGTGCTCTTGCACTTAACCTCTTGGCATAGAAAATCGATGTCGGGGCTCAAATTGTCACTCTCCTACTTCCCCAAGAAGGCTACCATAGCCGGACCGCTCCATGGGAAGATGGACTTTCGACACTTTCACCCCATTATGGCATCACCAAAAGGGTTTTTACCCACCAAAAATAGGTCCAAATATCGGGAAACTACTTAATATTTAAATGGAAAACATCTGAAGACACCCTCACCTAAGTCATCGTGGGTCAAGCGACTCATCACTTTTCTCATGGCAATCATTCCCTCATCGATTCGTCCCCTTGAGGGGGTAGTCACACTTAGTCACCAATCAACAAACACACACCCAATCAAGGCAATGGCATGCATTCAAAGAATCATTGACAAAGACAATCACGCTCCTGCTTGGGGTAGCAAAAAAGTAATAATCACAAATCGATCACACGCTTGGCATTCATGAATCATGAATTCGAGGTTCCCCCATGGATAAAATGTTGTGCCCTTTGCCTATTCATGACTGATCAATGTCTAAGTTCAAGTCACACCTCACCAAAATAGGTTAACACTTGAAATCAAATTCCTTAAGCTCGTCAGAAGCAAGGATTCAAGAATGCATGCCCTTTCCATGCTTGGGGCATGAAGAGTTGGTTAGTTACCAAGAAACCCTAATCATTAGTGCTTTGGTTATCTATTTTTGCTCGACACTACGCCATGCACAATGCATCCCAAAAAGGGGCATCTGTAGACACCAAAATAGCACCAATCCGATTATGTGACTACAAACACTGATCGCTTTGACACACATAGCCCCCAGGGCAGCCCTCAGAGGTTAAACAGTGGTCCTAACCACTTTTACAACAATTTTGGAAGGTCAAAAAGCAATTTGGCACCTTCGGACACTCTGCTCCAAATCCGTCCCACCCTGGGACGAATTCAAAATGCGATCTGCCCCACCTAGGGACGAATTCTGAATTCACTCTGGTGTAGGACGAATTCTAGGTTCAACAGGAAAAAAGAGAAATTGTGCCAAGTGGCAGCCAAAGACAGTCCATTAATGCCTCCTGCCTTGCATGCGCATGTAGGTGGGCAGATTGGATGTTAGAGGACTGTCACAAGGGCAGTCATGGAAGCCCAAGTCATGGAGGACTTTCCTCCCTCATGGGAAGGCATGACTGCCACATGGCGCTTATGCATGCCCCTCCAAAGAGACCCCTTGGGTCTATAAAATGGTGAACTTTCTCACCCAAAAGGGGATAGGTTGGAAGCATTTTCAAGCAATGAAGTGCTACCAAATTGATACCACACTTTGCCTTTTGATTCACTTCTTCCACATCCTTGATCTCTTTCACAAGGGAGGTCATTGGGTGATTATTGGGAGTGTGAATCCGGATCCAAAACCTAAAATTTGACCACATTGATCTACCAATTCGCCGACAACCCATTACAAGAGATTTTGGGCCCATCCCAAGTGGATTGGTGCCAAAATCAAGTTCCAACGGTGGGTGGCCCGCCCGGGCACCCCGCACTCCTGTGAGCCTAATATTCTTTTTTAAGACGATTGGGAATTCGTGGCATATTGTTATTTTGTTATTTGTTTATCTCGCATTCCATTCTATGCTATTTAAATAGTTTGTAATTCCAATTTCATAATGTTTTGATCAAATCTTGTCATGTTTTGTTGTTTTTGTTGTCCTCACTAACTTGCAGGTAACAACGTCAAATTCCCGTTGATGGAGGTCAAATTGGGGAAATCTGACCATCTGGGTCATCCCAAAATGCCCCCAATTAGCTAACCCCTATGTTTGTAGGTATTTTGGAGATCTCGAGATGCGACATTTGGGCAGCATCACTTCGGCGCTTTGTTGTAGACGAATTCGTCCTACCCAGAGACAAATTACAGTTGAATTCATCCTACCCAAGGACGAATTACAGTCGAATTCGGATCGATGGCATTTTGTTTGACTATTTTGATGGCAGTGGCCCTCTGGTAATGTTCCCTGGTTCCTGTCAAATTTGCAAGTTGTTTAGAATCAGTTCATTTATCATTTTTATTCAGTTTTTTGCATACATCCTTCATTGTTTTTTAGAGAACAAATGTTTCGTCTTTGCAATAGGTGCTACTAACAATTTTTTTGTTTCTTTGAATGCAGGAGGAGCAGCAAGGATCAAGGATTCATTCACACAAGCGGCAACAACACTTTGGCCTGCCCATTTTGCATGTGGGCATGCGGAAGAGAGATGACTTTCCATTGATGTGACCAAGAGACAAGTTTGATGCTCCTTTCCCCTAAAAAGGGAGGAAGCTAATTGTAACCGAATTTGAAATACATCAATATAAGAAGAGGGTTGTTTCGTTCCATTTTGGTTCTAATTTGTCTATGATTTCTCCATTTTACGCATTTCTAATTTGTAACATCAAGTTTAGTTTCGTTCTTGCATCATGTTTGGAGTTTTCCCTTTTTGTTTTCTGGAATCTCGTGCTTTCAACCTTACTTTTGTGAAATTATGTTGGATCTCTTTGGGGTATGATTTCATCGGTCTATGAAATCACAATCTCTCCTAGCAAAAGATGATTTCACCTAGGCTCGATATGGGGTTAATTCACTACCCCTAAACACTAGATCAATATTTTAGACTACATATAGGGCATGTTGGTCCATTTTGTGAGCTATTTTATTGCTCTATTCTACTACATTATGTTATGTTTATTCATATGTTGAAGTCAACTTTCGCTTATTTTTTGATGACTAGCTAAAAGAACCTAGAGAAGATGATCAAATTGATAGAGAGGATCCTAACATAGATCTAGAATAATAAGATATTGTTGAAACTACGATAAATTTTTATCCCTATGAAGGACCCGATGGTGAGTTTATTTTAACATAATTTGAGTATATCTGGAGCTTTATGAAAGCTAATAGTAACAAAATATTTAAGGGTATGGAGCAGCAGGCTCATCTTGAAAGAGGTGAGACTCCTCCTCTTCCTCCTTCAAACGATGTGGATGAGGATAATGTTGAAAGACCTTGGACATAAGCAAGGAGAACCAACAAGATTTTTTTGTGATAATAAGTCTGGCATAGTATTATCCAAGAACATTGTGTTTCACAAGAGGACCAAGCACATAGACACTTGTTATCATTTCATGAGGAAGTGCATGACGTTAGGAGAAGCTGTCATCTAAAAGTGTATGGTCATACTGGTTTCTGACATGAATAAGCTGTGAAGAAGCATACCATCCTAGAGAGAGTGTCATACTGGAAACCAAACTGTCGGGTCCATGCCATGTGAAGGTGCTGTCTAGAATTATTTCCCTCCAAAGCACGGCAGATAGAACCAAGCATTGTTGTCAGAGCTTGTTGTTAGAGCTTGCCATTTGAGAATTGTTGTCATAAAGTACGCCACAGAGGAGAATGCCGTCTAGATGATTGTCATCAATAAATTCGCCATCTTCTTAAGTGTCATCACATAATGAGCTGACGAGAAGTTTGCCGTCGTAAAGCTTGTGGACTAAGACTGTCGTCTTCAGTTTGAAAATCAGTCAACCGTCAAAGCCAAATTGACCGCCGTCTCAAGGTGTTGGCTTTTGAAAATACATTTACCCTTTGTCTTACCTAGGTTGATGAAATAGAAAGACATTCTACCTATATAAAATGTTGGTTGGTGATTCATTTCATTTATCTAATTATGTTCATATGTTTTGTGTTTGTTATATTATTTTGGTCGTTGCTTTTTTCTTTTGTTTCTGTCCTCCAAAGTCCGTGACTAAGAATAGAAGCTTACTAATAATAGAAGCTTGTTAATTCTCTTCACACATATAAGAGTTCTTTCTAAATATTTTCGTCCAAAACTTTCTCTTCACACGATATGCTATGTCGGCCATCTCTTGGACTTCACGTGAGGAAGACCGTTATTCACAATCAAAATCCGTTGCAAAGAATAGCATTCTCCAACTATTATACAACAAAAATGTAGATACACAGTTCCAAAATCCGTTACTAATAATAAAAGCTTCCAATAGTTGTTTAGGATAGAAGCTTCCCATATTTGTTTAACCCAAATGCTATAGTATATATAACATCTGATCTTAACTCACAAAACATATTCATTGCCAAACTGAATTTGAATATATGCAGTAATTTCCTAAGTTGAAAATGGGCAAATTAGCAGCATTTGTTTTTTTGTTTTCAAGTTTTCTTCTTTTGATTTCGGCTAGTGAGCCGAGCGCTGTATATATTTGGAGATTCCACTGTAGATCCTGGTAACAATAACGGACTTGAAACGATTGCCAAAGCCAATTTTCCCCCATATGGGAAAGATTTCCCGGGGGGCGTTGCAACGGGGCGATTTACTAATGGAAAATTAACGACAGACATGCTATGTAAAAATCTCAGCCAAAGCCCTGTTAGGAATGGAGCCTAATTATGAGGAGGCTAAACAGAGAAAGTTTCTGGATTTATTGTAGGACGGGCAGGGAAAGTTTCCAGATTTACAGTCTGTTAGTCTACCAGAGAAAGTTTCCGGATTTACAACAGGACAACCAGGGAAAGTTTTTTTGTTTTTATCCCAAAATTAGATGTTGGGAACTCAATGTTAATCTTGGAATGTATTAAGAAAAACAGTTTGTTTTTTCTATTTTTTTCTTATATATAGTTGTGAGGAAAAACAAAGAAGACGATGACAAAGAAAATTACTGTGTTAATTCCTTGGAAATATAGAGAGGAAATTACAGCAGATGTTTGCTGTAGGTTGTAACCCTCTATTGCTTGGATTGAGAAAATGAAGGACTAAAAATTCTCGGTGGATGTAACCCACATTGGGTGAACCACGTTAAAATCGTTCTCTTCTTCTGTGTGTGTTTGTCTAATTTTTTTTTAATTTTGCCGTTAAAGTTTGAAACACTATAATTGCTTTTCTATATAAATATATTTTATATAGTGATTTACTCTAACAAGTGGTATCAGAGCGGTTGTTTTGTTGGGTGCACTTGACAGAAGGAGAATTTTTGGATCAAGTGGGAGCAATGGCGAAAGAAGGGAGGTTTAGAGTTCAAAAATTCAATGGCCAAAATTTTCAATTCTGGAAGATGCAAATGGAGGATTACTTGTAGTAGAAGGATCTTTACTTACCTCTTGAGGGAGAAACAGAGAGACCTTCATCTATGTCTGATGAGGAGTGGAGTCTCCTTGATAGAAAGGCATTGGGTACTGTGAGGCTGTGCTTGGGAGCCACCGTAGCTTTCAACATCTCTGATGAAAAGACTACCAACGGAGTCATGGATAAGTTGGCCAAGATGTATGAGAAACCATCAACATCAAATAAGGTATTCTTAATGAAAAGGTTATTTAACATGAAAATGAGTGAAGGAGGATCTGTGCATGATCATTTAAATAAATTTAATACTGTCACTAATCAATTGCATTCGGTAGGATTGGATTTTGATGATGAGCTTAGGGCCTTATTAATCTTATGCTCTCCTTCGAAAAGTTGGAACAATTTGGTAATGGCGGTAAGTAACTCCGCTTCGAGTTCAAATAAATTAGAATTTGATGATGTGGTTGGTGTGATACTCAGTGAGGACATGAGAAGAAAAACCACAGGAGAATCATCTAGCACCGCCTTAATTATTGAGAATAGAGGAAGAGGAAGAGAAAGAGGCAAGAGTTCACATCGTGGAAAATCCAAAGGCAGATCCAAATCACGTGGAAAAGGAAAGCTATAGTGTTGGCACTGTGGCAAAAAGGGTCATCTCAAGAAGGATTGTTGGCAAAGAAAGGGTGATGGAAATGAAGGTAATGATAATAATGGTAACACTTCAGAAGCCAATATTACTAGACAAATTCTACAAGATGCTTTAATCTTATCTCTTGATAGAAATAGTGATTATTGGGTAATTGATAGTGGTGCTTCATTCCATGCTACCTCACATAAGGAATACTTCATAGATTATGTTTCTGGAGATTATGGACAAGTTCTATTGGGAAATGACCAACCATGTAAAATCATGGGTATTGGAAAGATTTTGATTAAATCCCCAAATGGATGTCAATGGGCTCTTAAAGAGGTGAGACACATACCAGATTTAAAGAGAAATCTTATATCGACAAGTAAGCTTGATGGTGAAGGATACACGGTTGCATTCGGAGAAAATGCTTGGAAAGTTACTAAAGGTTCATTGATAGTAGCTAGAGGTAAATTGGTGGGTACTCTTTATTTACTTACTGTTTTCTCACTGCTCCATGAATTTAGTTTCTACAGGTGAGAGTGCATCTTTGTGGCACCAAAGACTTGGCCATATGAGTGAAAAAGGTATGGAAATTTTACATTCAAGAAAGTTATTGCCTAAGTTAAAAGAGATTGATTTGGAATTTTGTGAGGATTGTGTTTATGGTAAAGCAAAGAGAGTTAGATTTCTCAAGGATGGCAAGGAAAGGAAGAAAGAGAAATTGGAGCTTGTGCACTCAGATGTTTGGGGCCCATCTCAGGTAACTTCTCTTGGAGGTTCCTCTTACTATGTACTTTTTATTGATGACGCAACAAGGAAAACATGGATATATTGCATTAAGAATAAAAGTGATGTTTTTAATACCTTCAAGAATTGGAAAGCATTAGTTGAAAATGAAACTAGAAAAAGGTTAAAGTGTCTAAAGTCGGATAATGGTGGAGAATATTGCGAGTAGAGAATTTGATGTGTTTTGTTCTAAAAATGGAATTAGAAGAATAAAGGTAGTTCCAAGGACACCTCAAGAAAATGGGGTTGCGAAAAGAATGAATAGAACCATCATGGAGCATGCTAGGAGCATGAGAATACATGCAGGCTTACCATTATTTTTATGGGCTCATGCTGTTGATACTGCAGTATATCTGATTAATAGAGGACCGTCTAGTGCCTTGGATGGAGGAATTTCGGAAGAGCTTTGGACAGGTAAACTAGTAAATTATTCTTTCCTTAAGGTATTTGGATGTGAGGCTTTTATACATATAGACAAAGAGAACAGAAATAAGTTAGATGCTAAGGCCCAAAAGTGCTATTTTATTGGTTACGGTATTGATGGCTTGGGTTACAGATTATGGGATTGTGATAACCGAAAAGTCATTAGAAGTAGGGATGTCATATTTAATGAAAAAAACTTGTATAAAGATCGGTTGCAGGGAAAGAAATAGAAAGAGGAAAATGTTGAATACATAGACCTTGATGGACACATAGAAAAGGTAACTCCAAAGGTGGTAGAAGATCAAAATGTACAGCAGCAACAACAAGCACCTCAATCTCCAAAAAGTGTTGTTAGATGTTCTACCAGGATAAGTAAAATTCCTCAACGTTTCTCTGATTATGTTTTGTATACTGATGCTGGTGAGCCAAAATGTTTTCAGGAAGCATTACAAATGGATACCAGGAATAAGTGGGAGCTTGCAATGAATGAAGAAATGGACTCTTTATTTCACAACCATACTTGGGATTTGGTTGAGCTACCCAAAGGTAAAAGAGCTTTGCCCAATAAATGGGTGTACAGGATTAAAGAGGAGAATGAAGGGCATAAGAGATACAAAGCAAGATTAGTGGTCAAGGGATTTGCTCAGAAAAAAGGTATTGATTTTGATGAGATTTTTTCTCCAGTTGTAAAAATGACCTCTATTAGAGCTATTTTGAGTCTTGTAGCTATAGAAAATTTGTTTCTGGAGCAATTGGATGTGAAGACAGCATTTCTTCATGGTTATTTGGAGGAGGAAATTTATATGCACCAACCAGAAGGCTTTCAGGTGAAAGGTAAAGAGGATTGAGTATGTAAGCCGAAAAAGAGCTTGTATGGGTTAAAACAAGCTCCTAGACAAGTGGTATTTAAAATTTGATAAGTTCATGGCTAATCAAAGGTTTGAAAGATGTCAAAGTGATCACTCGTGTATATTTTAAGCAACCTGGAAATGGTAACTATGTTATTTTGCTATTGTATGTGGATGACATGTTAGTTGCGGGAACAAATATGCAAGATATAAACATGCTCAAGAAGAAGTTGGCTAAATCCTTTGCCATGAAGGATTTGGGAGAAGCCAAACAAATCCTTGGTATGAGAATAACAAGAGACAAGGAGAGTCACACTCTGAAATTATCACAAGCAAAATACATTGAAAAAGTGCTTAAGAGATTCAACATGAACAATGCAAAGTCTGTTGCTACTCCATTGGCAAAGCATTTCAAACTCACCAAAGATTTGTGTCCCAAGACACAAAAGGAACAAGACCATATGGCTAAGGTTCCCTATGCATCAGCAGTTGGAAGTTTGATGTATGCAATGGTTTGTACAAGACCGGATATTTCCCATGCGAGTGGGAGTAGTGAGTAGATTTATGAGTAATCCGGGAAAAGGACATTGGCAAGCGGTAAAATGGATACTCAGGTACTTGAGAGGAACTTCAAATTATTCTTTGAATTTTGGAGGCTCTAATATATGCTTGAAAGGTTTTGTAGATTATGATATGGCAGGTGATCTTGATGGTGGAAGCGAACACTACGGCTACATCTTTACTATAGGAGGAGGAGCGGTTAGTTGGATTTCTAAACTCCAACACGTAGTTGCCCTTTCAACCATTGAAGCTGAATATGTTGCTGCTACAGAAGCAAGCAAAGAGATGGTTTGGTTGCAAAGACTAATGGAAGAACTGGGGAAGAAGCAAGAGGATAATAGGTTGTGGAGTGATAGCCAGAGTGCTATACACCTTGCAAAGAATTCAGCATTCCATTCAAAAACTAAACACATCAAACTCAGGTATCATTTCATTAGATCAGTAGTGGAAGATGGATCTTTGAAATTAGGGAAGGTTCACACATCACAAAATCCTACTGATATGCTTACAAAAGTGGTGTCAAGAGAAAAGTTGAGCTTTTTCTCAACTTCAGTTGGCCTTAAGGAATAAGAGGCCATGATGAGAATTTTTCAGTCCTTGGTTGCAGTATGGTGCAATGGAATTAGTCTCCAAGTGGGAGATTGTTAGGAATGGAGCCTAATTATGAGGAGGCTAAACGAGAGAAAGTTTCGGATTTACTGCAGGACGGGCAGGGAAAGTTTCCAGATTTACAGTCTGTTAGTCTACCAGAGAAAGTTTTCGGATTTACAACAGGACAACCAGGGAAAGTTTTTTTGTTTTTATCCCAAAATTAGATGTTGGGAACTCAATGTTAATCTTGGAATGTATTAAGAAAAGCAGTTTGTTTTTTCTGTTTTTTCTTATATATAGTTGTGAGGAAAAACAAAGAAGATGATGACAAAGAAAATTATTGTGTTAATTCCTTGGAAATATAGAGAGGAAATTACAGCAGATGTTTGCTGTAGGTTGTAACCCTCTATTGCTTGGATTGAGAAAATGAAGGACTGAAAATTCTCGGTGGATGTAACCCACATTGGGTGAACCACGTTAAAATTGTTGTCTCTTCTTCTGTGTGTGTTTGTCTAATTTTTCTTTAATTCTGCTGTTAAAGTTTGAAACACTATAATTGCTTTTCTATATAAATATATTTTATATAGTGATTTACTCTAACAAGCCCTTGGCAAGACACATATTTTTATGTTTTGTTTAGAACATTTTTTGTTTGTTTGAGTTTATAATATTCAATTTTGGCTAACGCTGCAACCTTTTGAATATACAGCTGGTTTCCTAGGGCTTCCGGATGTGCTTGCTCGCATATTTGGACCACAACTTCCAAGGACAAAAGCTGCTCACGGGCCGTAGTTTCGCTTCACGTGGCGCAGAGATTGACGACGCCACCTCAAATTCTGCGGTGTGTATATATTTTGGTGTGCTTTAAAATAAATGGCTTTTAGAAGAACTGTGCCTGTGACGTTTGAAGCACCTGCTTCAGATTTTTATTAAAACCAACAATTATATTTAATATAAAAAAAATTAAAAAATAAATATAATAAAAGGTAGTTGGAAAAATTATACAGTCCCTCAAAGGAGCCGCTCCTGTAACAAAAACGAGACGTGACCGAACCACCTAAAAAATCTTATCATGCAGTCTTAGCAAGGTTTCACCTAACCTCCTTCCACCTCAAAATCCCACCAAGTCATCAGCCTGTCTCAGATTTTGAAATGTTTGTAAGAATTCACCACAAAAATACGCCATGTATATTTATTTGTTTGGCTGCCCAAAAAAACAATGGTTCTATGTGAACGTGAGTGTCTTATCTTAATGCCTATCGATATAAACCAGCTTGAGAGCAATTTGGTTTGTGGCATGCCAATGGCTTATATGATTTTAAAATTTTAGTTGATCTTCTTCCTTTTGTATTTTATAAAATTCGTCCTTGCAAATTTTAGTAGTTCCAACTTTGATTTGAATTTGCAGGGAGTGCTGACGCTAGAGAAAGAATGGGATTATTTTAAAAGTTACAGAGCCAGTCTTGAGAGTATGCTTGGGAAGGATTGTGCGAGCAAGATAATCTCCGAAGCCTTATTCGGGTTAAGCATGGGGACCAATGACTTCATCGAAAATTATTATCAAAATCAGGAAACAAGAGATAAATATACTATCTCACAGTTCTGAAGAATTAATTTTTTATTTTTTTATTTTTGCCGAAGTCTGCACGGCGCTGTTCGGACAGCGCAGTGCGCAAGTCGGGGGCCCGACGGACTTCGCCCAAACTAGGGCGAAGTGCGAACGTCGGCCACGCCGACGGACTTCGCCCAAACTAGGGCGAAGTGCGAACTTCGGCCGCGCCGACGGACTTCGCCTGAAATTGGGCGAAGTTCGAACTTCGGCCGAGCCGACGGACTTCGCCCGAAATTGGGCGAAGTGCGCACTTCGGCTGCGCAGCCGGACTTCGCCCGAAATTGGGCGAAGTGCGCACTTCGGCTGCGCAGCCGGACTTCGCCCGAACTTAGGCGAAGTTCGCACTTCGGGGCCGCAGCCGGACTTCGCCCGAAACTAGGCGAAGTTCGCACTTCGCGGCTGCAATAGACTTCGCCCGAAATTTGGGTGAAGTTCGAACTTCGCGGCTGCGACGGACTTCGCCCGAAATTTGGGCGAGGTTCGAACTTCGAGCAACCAACGAACTGTGCAGGGTGAAGAGGGGACTGAGGCCAACTTCGGACTTCTCGTGCACTCGAGCTGCTCCAGTCTTAGCCGCAAACTTCGGAAGCAAACTTGGAAAGCCGCTTTAGACTTGTTCTTCTTCCGCGGCTGCCGCTGGGTTTTCCTGGCTTGGCAACACCCGTATGAGAGGAGAGAATAACCGGAACAGAGAACAACAAACTGCAAACCCTAAAAGATACCGGAAACAAAAAACAAACTTTATTTATATTAAATGGGCGTTACAGAGTTCCTCAACCGAGGAAATTACAATCATCTGCAGGCTGCACTACAGGATAAGTTAAACAGACAAAATGTCGAGTCGGCTGCTCAGACATTAATCAGCTGAGTCAAACTGCTCGCTGAGATACTTTTCTTTGCCTCTGCTCCTTCTTGCTCCTTCTCTTTTTCTTCTCTTCCGCTTCTTAAATCTGAAATACCCGAGACGCCTTATATAGCCGCGGGAAGAGGAGGATTGGGGTTTGTCCTCTGACAGGTTCTGACAGGCCCTCAACTAGGGTTTTTGACCAATCGCCGCACAAGCGTCACATCTGTCAGAGGGTAGGTGCGACGTCATGTCAGCCCTTTGCCGGGATCCCGGACTGCGGCAGCGCAGTCCGACTTCGCCCATGTCTGGAGCGCAATCCGGTTTCGCCCAAGGTTCGGAGCGCAGTTGGGCACATGCGTGAAATCTGGGTTAATTTTTCTAACACCCTCCTTTAAGCCTGATTTCACGAGTGCTTTGACTCCAAGCTGCTCTCGCAATCTGTTGAAGTCTTCCTCCTTCAAAGGCTTCGTGAAGATGTCAGCCATCTGCTCCTTGGACCTGCAAAACTGTAGTTGTACTTCCCCAAATTTTACCAGCTCTCTGATGAAATGATACCGGATGTCTATGTGCTTCGTCCGGCCGTGGAAGATGGGATCCTTTGACAGTGCGATGGCCGAATTGTTATCACAAAAAATTGTTGTCGCGTCATCCGGAGGAAAGTTTAGTTCACTCAGAACTCTTCGCAACCAAACTGCTCGGCATGCGGCTGACGTGGCGGCGACATATTCTGCTCGGTCGTGGACAACGCAATGATGGGTTGTTTCTTGGACGCCCATGATACTGCCCCTGATCCGAGATGGAAAGCATACCCGGAGGTGCTCTTTCGATCATCGGTACTGCCAGCCCAATCACTGTTCGTGAAGCCCACTAGCTCCAACTGGTCTTGTCTGGCGTAAAATAGGCCATGGTTTCGTGTCCCGTTGACATAGCGCAAGATCCTCTTGCCTGCTTGCCAGTGCGTGTCCTTCGGAGTCTCCATGAAATGGCTGATCAGACTGACTCCGAACATCAGATCTGGCCGAGTTGCAGTCAAATACATCAGACTGCCAACTAGCCTTTTGAATAAGGTTGGATCAACTTTCCTTCCTGTATCCAACTTGCTCAGCTTCAAACCTGTGGCTGCAGGTGTGATGGCAGGTTTACTGTCCTCCATCTTGAAGAGCTTCAGGACATCCTTCGCATACTTGCCCTGAGAAATGAAGATGCCATCTAACGATTGGTCAACTTCAATGCCGAGAAAATACTTCATCAGCCCTAAGTCCGTCATCTCGAACTCCTTCTTCATGGCTGTTATGAACTGGTCGAACATGACATTGTTGTTGCCAGTATAAATCAGATCGTCCACATACAGGCAGACGATAATGAGCTCACCTACTGCATTTGTCTTCATGTACATGGTGTGCTCATATGGGCATTTACGAAACCCATTCTCCTGAAAATAGTTGTCAATCCGGCTGTACCAAGCTCGGGTGCTCGCTTCAAACCATACAGGGCCTTCTTCAACTTCAGGACTTTGCCTTCCTGGCCTTCAATTTCATAACCTGGTGGTTGGTCTATGTAGACCTCTTCCTCCAACACTCCGTTGAGGAAGGCTGACTTGACATCCATCCGGTACATCTTCCAACCTTGTTGGGCTGCCAATGCCAGGATCATTCTGACTGTGTCAAGTCGGACTACAGGTGCATATACCTCATGGTAATCGATGCCTGACTTCTGCTTGTAACCCTTCGCCACCAATCTGGATTTGTGCTTGTCAATGTCTCCTTGGGCGTTGAACTTTGTCTTATACACCCACTTGACCCCAATGGTCTTCTTCCTTGCTGGAAGATCAGTCAGCTTCCATGTTGCATTCTTTTCAATGGCTGCTATCTCTTCATCCATTGCCTGCACCCACTTCTGATTCTGACTTGCATCTTCGAACTCTACTGGATCAACTTCAGTAAAGAATGCAAAGTCAGAGTGCTCTTCATCTATGTGGGTTCGGGTTGCCTCGTAAATGTCTTGCAAGCTCCGAGTCTTCGCAGGTGTCCTCAGGTTCTGGATTCTACTTGCAAGTGGAGGCGACCGTGATGGAGTGGCTGTGCTACTGCTGGCACCGCTGTTGCTGCTGGAAGTTGCTGGTGGCTGCACACTTCCTTCTTCCAAGTCAATAGACTGAACTTCTGCTGGCTTTAACTGGCCAGTCTCAGACTTCCCGTTCCAGGCTTGATCTTCAAGAAACTTTACATCATGGCTGATGATGAGCTTCTTCGTCACAGGGTTGTACAGCCTATATGCTTTCGCCTGCTCACTGTACCCTATGAAAATGCACTTCTCTGCTCGATCATCCAACTTCTGTCGCTTCTCTTCTGGAACATGTGCATATGCTATGCACCCGAACACACGCAAGTGAGCCACATTTGGCTTCACTCCGCTCCAGGCCTCTCGAGGGATTTTGTCCTTCATGCTTTTGGTGGGACATCTGTTCAGCAAGTAGACTGCACATGTTACAGCCTCTGCCCAAAATTCATGCGACAATCCCTTCGCCTTCATCATGCTTCATGCCATTTCCATGATGGTTCGGTTTTTCCTCTCAGCTACGCCATTCTGCTGTGGCATGTATCTGGCAGTGAACTGCCTTTGAATTCCGTGCTGCTTGCAAAAGTTGTGGAATTCGTTGGAGATGTACTCTCCACCTCCATCAGTTCTGAGAGTCTTCACATAATAACCGCTCTGTGTCTCCACCAGAGCCTTGAACTCCTTGAATCTGGCAAATGCCTCTGACTTCAGCTTGATGGAATAAATCCAAGTCTTCCGGCTGAAGTCATCAATGAACGTCAAGAAGTATTTGTTGCCGGCAAACGTGGTGGTCTGCATCGGACCACAAATGTCTGAGTGCACCAGTTCCAAAGGTCGTGATGCTCTCCAAGACTGTCCTACAGGGAATGCATCCCTGTGCTGCTTGCCGACTAGGCAACCTTCACACACTTGGTTCGGTTGCTCGATAAGGGGTAAACCCTTCACCATTCGCATCCTGTGCAGTTGATTCAGGCCACTGAAGCTTAGGTGACCGAATCTGAGATGCCCTAGCCAGGTAGCATCTTTCTCAACTGCACTCAGAGACATCAAAGATTCATTCTGAATCTGCAGCGGAAACATTTTGTTTTTCGTCATGGACACAGTCGCAATTTGTCCATGGACTTTGTCTCTGATGGAGCAGACACCATCTTTGAACAGTACAGTGTGCCCCTTCTGCACAAGCTGTCCAACACTTAGCAGATTATGCTTCAACCCAGGCACATAAAAAACATCTTGAATTGTTTTTCTTTCACCGTGCCGGGTGCGGATGAGGATCTTTCCTTTCCCCATCACAGGAACTTTGTTGTTGTTCCCCATATTGACTTCGGACTGGACTGTTTCATCCAGTTGTGAGAACATCTCTCTGTTCCCAGTCATGTGGTTGCTGTAACCACTGTCAAGATACCAGATGTTTTTCTTGCTCTCCTCTTCAATACTGCAAGTCAACAGTACATCACCTCCTACCGCATTTTTGGGTTCCTTCGTATAATGGGCTTGCTGTTGATTCTCATTCGCCATCTTCTTCTTGCACTGTGAGGCATAATGGCCGAACTTACTGCAGTAGTAGCATTGGACCTTTGACATGTCCTTCTTCTACTGAGAGCTTCCTTGCTGATTTTTGCCAGTGCCTCTTCCTCCTTGCTGATGAAAGTTGCAACTTGGCTCAGCGTCATGAGGGTTTTATCTCCCTCCTTGCTTGTTACTTCTCCCACGCCTGCTTCTGTCTCTCCCTCCTTGAGAACTAGAAGCGCTGTGGTGGGAGTCTTGTCTGCCGCTGTCTCGGACTGAGGCCTGAGCCCGAAATGCTTGCTCCAGAGAGGTCTGAGATGAACGGCTCAGCCTCTGTTCATGGGTCTGCAATGAACCCATGAGTTCGTCTGTCGAGAGGGTTGTCAAATCCCTCGACTCTTCGATTGCTATCACAACCGAGTCGAACTTCACAGGCAGACTTCTGAGAATCTTCTCCACGATTCTCTGGCTCTGGACATTTTCACCATTCAACCGCATCTGGTTGATAATGTCAGTCGTCCGGGTGAAGAAGTCGCTCATCGACTCGGACTCGCTCATCTGCAGGTTCTCAAACTGTCTCCTTAGCATCTGCAGTTTCACCAACTTCACTTTGTCGGTGCCCTGATACGAACTTGCTAGGGTTTCCCAGGCCTGCTTGGCCTTGGTGGCTGATGCAATCCGCGGGAAGATGGTCTCCTCAACCGCTTGCATGATGTAGAAGAGGGCCTTCTGGTCCTTCTTCTTGTGCTATTTCAACAGATCCTTGTCTGCCTGAGAGAGGGCAGCCAGTGCTGCTGCATTTGTCGGTTCTGGGTAGCCATTCTCAACTAACTCCCATAGCTCCTGAGATCCGAACAGGATCTTCATCTGGATGCTCCAGTAATCGTAGTTCTTGCCGTTAAATCGCGGGATCTGCAACTGCAGCGAGTTTCTCTCGGAAGCCATGCTTCTATCTCCGTGTCACAGCACTATCAGCTCTGATACCAATTTGAAGAATTAATTTTTTTTTTTTTTATTTTTGCCGAAGTCTGCACGGCGCTGTTCGGACAGCGCAGTGCGCAAGTCGGGGGCCCGACGGACTTCGCCCAAACTAGGGCGAAGTGCGAACTTCGGCCGCGCCGACGGACTTCGCCTGAAATTGGGCGAAGTGCGAACTTCGGCCGCACCGACGGACTTCGCCCGAAATTGGGCGAAGTGCGCACTTCGGCTGCGCAGCCGGACTTCGCCCAAACTTGGGCGAAGTTCGCACTTCGGGGCCGCAGCCGGACTTCACCCGAAACTGGGCGAAGTTCGCACTTCGCGGCTGCAACAGACTTCGCCCGAAATTTGGGCGAAGTTCGAACTTCGCGGCTGCGACGGACTTCGCCCGAAATTTGGGCGAAGTTCGAACTTCGAGCAGCCAACGAATCGTGCGAGGGTGAAGAGGGGACTGAGGCCAACTTCGGACTTCTCGTGCACTCGAGCTGCTCCAGTCTTAGCCGCAAACTTCGGAAGCAAACTTGGAAAGCCGCTTTAGACTTGTTCTTCTTCCGCGGCTGCCGCTGGGTTTGCCTGGCTTGGCAACACCCGTATGAGAGGAGAGAATAACCGGAACAGAGAACAACAAACTGCAAACCCTAAAAGATGCCGAAAACAAACAACAAACTTTATTTATATTAAACGGGGGTTACAGAGTTCCTCAACCGAGGAAATTACAATCATCTGCAGGCTGCACTGCAGGATAAGTTAAACAGACAAAATGTCGAGTCGGCTGCTCAGACATTAATCAGTTGAGTCAAACTGCTCGTTGAGATACTTTTCTTTGCCTCTGCTCCTTCTTGCTCCTTCTCTTTTTCTTCTCTTCTGCTTCTTAAATCTGAAATACCCGAGACGCCTTATATAGCCGCGGGAAGAGGAGGATTGGGGTTTGTCCTCTGACAGGTTCTGACAGGCCCTCAACTAGGGTTTTTGACCAATCGCCGCACAAGCGTCACATCTGTCAGAGGGTAGGCGCGACGTCATGTCAGCCTTTTGCCGGAATCCCGGACTGCGGCAGCGCAGTCCGACTTCGCCCATGTCTGGGGCGCAATCCGGTTTCGCCCAAGGTTCGGAGCGCAGTTGGGCACATGCGTGAAATCTGGGTTAATTTTTCTAACAAGTTCCAGGACAATCTCTTAGAAGAGTTGAAGCCATTTATAGAGGTAAAACAATTCCTCTGTGTCCACATTAGTGATATATACGTCCTTTTTAATCTTATTTGAAATTGTTTTCGCACAGAATATTCACGACGAGGGTGCCACCAAATTTTACGTGAATGGCCTTTCCCCTTTCGGTTGTTCCCCTCTTCAAATTACTTCCCACAACTTGACCAATGGCACCTGCGTGGAAGAATACAATGAGGTCGCTGCTTCTTTCAATGACAAGCTCAGAGCTTTTATAGCTTCTATGAAACCCACTCTCTCGGGTCTGCAAATTGTTTATATAGATGTCTACGACAAGTTCACTGATTTGTATAAGAATCCCATCGAATATGGTAATGTCTATATTAATTCGATACAAAGTTGATATATTTATTTTCACGTCAATTCCTTCTTGTTCTAAACATCTTATGGTTTTTTAAGCTCAACATATGTATATTTTCAGGGTTTGAAGAGGTAAGGAAAGGTTGCTGTGGAACAGGATTGGTGGAGATAGGTCCAACATGTAACAGTCAATGCATGTTATGTCCTGACGCATCCAAGTATGTCTTCTGGGACAGTGTCCATCCATCAAGTGCAACTTACAGCATTCTGGCCAAAGACATTTTCCAACAACTCAAAACGTTGATAAAATTCTAGAGAATCAGGGGAACAAAATTTATATTAATACTTGTATTGTTTTTCCAGTTACTAGATTGGGAGAATTATTATGTATTTGGTTGTGTATGTAGGTACGAAAAATCTTTCATTCATTTTTCTTAATGAAATTTTATTATTATTTAAAAAAAAATAAGAATAAAGAATTGTATTTGGATTTTTCATCCTTGATAATTTATAAGTATCAAAGTTTACAAAGAAATTTAACTGTTATAGCTAAAAACCTGCTACCTCACTTAATCACGAATATTTTGGTTTTTTTTTTGAGATCTTTATCAGTTTTTTATATGAACACAAATGTTCAAGAATTCAACATCCTTTTATTATTTATGCATTTCATCTTAAGAGAGTAATATTTTGGAAACAACACTCTGTCATGGTAGGCTTTGTAAAAGTTTCCTTTGTAAAACACAAGTGCAACCACAAACATTATAATAATACTTTATATGAAAACACATTAACTTTATAAAATAAAGTAGATACTAGCAATGAAAAATATTAAAGTAAATCTTAGAGAATGTAAATTTACAATCCTCAATTAAAACCCCTCTACCCGCTATACTATCTGCACGTCTGTTTCCTTCCCTTAATGTATGTGTAAACTTGATTTCTTTAAACTCTATAATAGGGTTTTGAATTTTCATAATTATCTCTTGTATGTTCCAAGGAGCCTTTATTTTCCTCAAAATTTCATTTACTACAATGAGTGAATCATATTCCATCCATACTTTGATCTATTTCATTTGTTTACATATTTTTAACCCTTCCAATATTGTCTAAGCTTCGACTTCATTATTTGTCTTAAATCCATTATTGAAAGCATAATGAGACAAAATATCTCTATTTTTTTAAAATTATTTCTTCTCCTTTTGGTCCTCGATTTCCTCAAGTTCTAGTTCGTATTCGAATTCGACACTTTTGAAATTAAAAAAAATTGTTGTAATTAAAAATTCAAAATAAAATTCGACATAAAATTCGATACATATAACTAATATATTATATTATCATAAAACAATATATAAAATATATAATAAATATTTCAAATATAATATAAATATCATCTAATTTAGGGTTTCAGTCACATGATGTAAGAAACACATGCCAATGGCGCATGCTTTGAGAAAATGCACGCTTGGGCCTTAGTCGTCGATGACCACAGGAGGCTCCACCATGAAAACTACAATGAAAGCTCTCCTCTTTGCTTTTGACCAGATCCGCTGCTATTTGGGCATTTTTCGATAAGGTGTCCCAGGTTGAGTTTTCTATCTTTAAGCCTAGTTTTGTAACAATAGCAACAACTTCGTCTAAGTTTGGATCAATAAAAATTGCAAATCCTCACCCCTCCATTTGTTTCTTCAGATTGTGTGTCAAAGGAAAGGATCCCACCCTTGCTTAGATTGAAACTCAAATTTAGGGTTTGTTCGTGCCTCCGCTGGGACTGAAACCCAAATTTAGGGTTTGTTCATCTAATTTGTTTGTCAAGATTTTAAATTCGATGAATTTTGAATTTCATGTTAAAAATTTACCAAATTTAATAACTAAGTTTACAAGTGATGAATAATTATATATGAAATGTAAAGGCCATAGAGCCGCACTTTTGAATGGTAAAAATTCCACTTTTTATAGAGGATTTTCATTGAATTTGAATTACAGTATTGATGGCATCAGGTGAGAGGATTATTTTGGAACGGTTGGAAGATCAAATAATATTCTTATTTTTAAAAAATTGTGGCTATCCAAAGGAAGTTAGGTTTTTCTACGTAGATTTGGGTCCTTGTTCCCTCTTGTTGGACTTGCTCAGGCAATAAATTTCATCTACTCCACCTCTTCGAGCACTTGAGAATTCGGTATGATTGTTTTAGGCTCTGCGTACTTCTACTTGCTCCTTGTTAGCTCGTACTAGAATGGTTGATATAATTAATGGCCCAACTCCACATCTAATGGTTTCATATTTATATTCCTTGTCTTATTTTTGTTTCTCTTATACTACACATCATAATTCTATTTGATGACTTGACTTAATCGATCAAGGTTCTTTGCTTCTAGACGAGGAATTGGGTGAGCTGATAGGGTTGGTTTAGACTCCTCTAATATTAAAAAAATATTTTATTTATTACCTCTAAACTACTTTCCTTTTCTTTAAATATTGATCTATTTATTTTAATCATATAGTTCAAAGTATTGTATCTCTTGATATATCCTAGATTTTTTGTACATCCTTTTCTTTTAAAAGTGCTCTATCATTGTTGTAGCCATTCATCAATTCTACCATTCATCACCATGTATTTATCAAACATATTAAGATTCCATTGCCATAGTTTCCAGATTATTGTGTACTTTTCCAAGAGGTGGTCTATATTTTTTTCTCCTTTTTACAAAGAACACATTGTGAGAGGCCATGACAACCCCTTTTCATAAGGTTATCCTATGATAAAATTCTTCTATGACCTACTAGAAAAATACACATTTTGACTTTAGAAATATTTTAATTTTATTATTGAATTGACATATGAGTATAAAATTAATGTCTTTTAACTGTTATAGCTAAAAACCTACTACCTCACTTAATCACTTAAAAGAGAATATTTTGTTTTTTTTGGGATTTTTATCAATTTTTTATATGAACACAAATGTTCAAGAATTCAACATCCTTTTACTATTTATGCATTTCATCTTAAGAGAGTAATATTTTCAAAACAACACTCTATCATGGTAGGCTTTGTAAAAGTTTCCTTTGTAAAACACAAGTGCAACCACAAACATTATAATAGTCCTTTGTATGAAAACACGTTAACTTTATAAAATAAAGTAGATAGTAGCAATGGAAAATATTAAAGTAAATCTTAGAGAATGTAAATTCACAATCCTCAATTAAAACCCCTCTACTCGCTATACTATCTGCACGTCTGTTTCCTTCCCTTAATGTATGTGTAAACTTGATTTCTTTAAACTCTATAATAGGGTTTTGAATTTTCACAATTATCTCTTGTATGTTCCAAGGAGCCTTTACTTTCCTCAAAATTTCATTTACTACAATGAGTGAATCATATTTTATCCATACTTTGTTCTATTTCATTTGTTTACATATTTTTAACCCTTCCAATATCGTCTAAGCTTCGACTTCATTATTTGTCTTAAATCCATTATTGAAAGCATAATGAGACAAAATATCTCTATTGTTTTAAAATTATTTCTTCTCCTTTTGGTCCTCGATTTCCTTTATATGACTCACCAAATAGTGATTCACTATTATTTACAAGCTTAGTTATCAAGTTCTAGTTCGTATTCGAATTCGACACTTTTGAAATTCAAAAAAAAATTGTCGTAATTAAAAATTCAAAATAAATTTCGACATAAAATTCGATACATATAACTAATATATTATATTATCATAAAACCATATATAAAATAAATAATAAATATTTCAAATATAATATAAATGATATTTCAAATATAATATAAATATCATCTAATTTAGGGTTTCAGTCACATGATGTAAGAAACACATGCCAATGGCGCATGCTATGAGAAAACGTATGCTTGGGCCATAGTTGTCGATGACCATAGTAGGCTCCACCATGAAAAATACAATGAAAGCTCTCCTCTCTACTTTTGACCCGATCCACTACTATTTGGGCGTTCTTCGACAAGGTGTCCCGGGTTGAGTTTTCTATCTTTAAGCCTAGTTTCATAACAATAGCAACAACATCGTCTAAGTTTGGATCCGTAAAAATTGTAAATCATCACCCCTCCATTTGCTTCTTCAGATCATGTGTCAAAGGAAAGGACCCCACCCTTGCTTAGATTGAAACTCAAATTTAGGGTTTGTTCGTGCCTCCATTGGGACTAAAACCCAAATTTAGGGTTTGTTCACCTAATTTGTTTGTCAAGATTTTAAATTCGACGAATTTCGAATTTCATGTTAAAAATTTACCAAATTTAATAACTAAGTTTTCAAGTGATGAATAATTATATATGAAATGTAAAGGCCACAGAGCCGCACTTTTTAATGGTAAACATTCCACTTTTTATAGGGGATTTTCATTGAATTTGAATTACAGTATTGATGGCATCAGCCGAGAGGATTATTTTGGAACGGTTGGAAGATCAAATGATATTCTTATTTTTAAAAAATGGTGGCTATCCAAAGGAAGTTAGGATTTTCTACATAGATTTGGGTCCTTGTTCCCTCTTGTTGGACTTGCTCAGGCAATAAATTTCATCTACTCCACCTCTTCGAGCACTTGAGAAGTCGGTATGATTGTTTCTGCGTACTTCTACTTGCTCCTTGTTAGCTCGTACTAGAATGGTTGATATAATTAATGGCCGAACTCCACATCTAATGGTTTCATCTTTATATTCCTTGTCTTATTTTTGTTTCTCTTATACTACACATCATAATTCTATTTGATGACTTGACTTAATCGATCAAGGTTCTTTGCTTCTAGACGAGGAATTGGGTGAGTTGATAGGGTTGGTTTAGACTCCTCTGTAATTTAAAAAACATTTTATTTATTACCTCTAAACTACTTTCCTTTTCTTTAAATATTGATCTATTTATTTTAATCATATAGTTCAAAGTACTGTATCTCTTGATATATCCTAGATTTTTTGTACATCCTTTTCTTTTAAAAGTGTTCTATCGTTGTTGTAGCCATTCATCAATTCTACCATTCATCACCATGTATTTATCAAACATATTAAGATTCCATTGCCATAGTTTCCAGATTATTGTGTACTTTTCCAAGAGGTGGTCTATATTTTTTTTATCCTTTTTACAAAGAACACATTGTGAGAGGCCATGACAACCCCTTTTCATAAGGTTATCCTATGATAAAATTCTTCTATGACCTACTAGAAAAATACACATTTTGACTTTAGAAATATTTTAATTTTATTATTGAATTGACATATGAGTATAAAATTAATGTCTTTTAAAAAATTAGAAATATAATCTATATATGATATACAAATATTTAAATACAAATATTTATATTATTATAATTGTTATTATGATGTGTTATGACATTTTTTAAAACTAATAACTATACAAATACCATATTATTTGACTATACATATTAATTTCATTTAATCATTTCATTTTTCATATCATATGGGTCATGTTCTTTCCATTACCAATATACTTAAGATATCCATCTATACATTATTTTTAAAATGATTTTCAAGCCAATGATAAGAGAAACCCTATTTCAACTATTTTTCACGTTCTTATAAAATTTAGAAATACATTCAATAATTTCCTCGTCTTTAATCTTTCTTAATTACATGTTTTGTTAGTGTGATGCATTAGCATTCACACATGAACACAATTATAGGTAAGCTAGTTGCCACCTCTTAACTACCTCCTATATGTATAAGCAAATCCCTTTCTTACATGAGAAGAGAAAATGGCATACACAAGGAAGTCAAGAGGAAGAGGAGGAAGGAAAGAAGAAGAGGAAAAAAGAGAGAGAGAAAATACATCAAGCATGGATATGAGAGGAGAATAGGAAAGGAAGAAAAATTGAAATGAACACAAAAATGTCAATTTGAGCACTAAGAATATGACAAGGGAGTTTGTTGAAGCATATCCACAAGCTAGTGAATAAATTCATTGAGGGAGAGCCAATTAATAGGTATTGTTTAGGTGATAGACAGGGAAATTATTCAAGTAAAGATCCAAGGATAAGAGCATCATGAAATAATACTTAACTATTTGCTTTCAATTTGTCAAAGAAAATTAAATTGGACCTTACTTAACTTACTAAAAGAGCCAACAAGGTACAAATATTAATAATCACTATAATATTTACTTAATCTTGTTGCAACTTTACAATACATAGAAAAACTTTTAATCAATCAAAAGTTTTATTGGTTATGATCCCTCTTTTGCCAAAGGAGTTTTTATTGTGATCACCTATTATGATAAACAAAACATTCAATAGAAAAAATATTTTATCCTAAGGCACTTTTATAGAAATCAAAAGTATTTCTTTTAAACTATTTTTAATAAAGTGATTTTTCTTGATAATCGAGACTTTTGCCATAATGCTTCTTAACAAATAGATACATACATTGGAGATTTTTCTTCTTCATATAGAAGGATTTTTTATCCTTTGCAAGGTTGTAGCTTGCACTTCCTAGAGTGGCTCACTCTTCTTACCACTAACACTTCTACTTCTCCTCCATGCTATTGCTTCAACAAGTCTCTACTCTTCTACTCCAACAAATTGATCTACTCTCATTTCAAATCAAATCATGCTCAACACTCATATATATAACTTAGAAAGGAGGTAAAAATTAACCTAATGCATTAATTAATGGACATTTGGTACTCTAATCACCAAACAAATACAACTACTATGAGTAAGTTCAATCGCTCTTGGCAATGGCTTTCATCATTATAAAAAAATAAAATTTACCAATTATAGGTGAAATTTGGATAGTTTTATGGCTAAGTTATTATCATTAAATATTTATGATTGCCCTTCTTATTGATGATTCAACTTGTCTAATATTCTTGTCATCCTATATACTTGACATGCTATAAATGCAATGATTGTAGGTATTTTTGCACACACCCATGCATAACTGCTAGCAACTATATATTAGATTTGCTTTTGTATATAAAACTAGATATCACCAAAAAAATTGTTAGCAAGCCTAGAAGCATTGCCAAAAGTAGAGTTGAGCTGAGAAGTTATGGGGTGGTGTAGACACAAAAAGTTGATCCACATGAGTGAGTAATTTTCCCTAAACCCTTCAGGAAGACCCTTCATATTTGCCTAAGTAAAGGACTAGGTTTTACCTCCCCTCCCATTTATTTTCTCGTCTTTCAGTGAAATCACAATTGGCCTCGATGGGGCACAATTTTATGCAATGCGAAATCATGATTGGCCCCGATGGAGCACAATTTTGTGGAATGGGAAATCGAAGTCAGCTCTAACAGGGTGTAATTTCACCTTTTAGGGTATTTTATCATGATAGCCTTAATTTCTAAAGTTGATGTGTTTTAGCATCAGCTCATCATGTTTTTTGCACCCATTTAGCATTAAAATCTGCTATAAAAAGAAGGTTTAAAATCTTATTTTAACAAGTGATAGATATTCTAATCATGAAAAATTTCTCAAGTGTTCTCACGTTTATTCTTCTTCTACAAGCAAGATGATTTTCAAGTTGGTAAAATTTTTATATTTCATGTGTGAAATATAGTTTGTTAAACCTCCATTTTCTACTGCATTGAACTATTTATTGCTGAATTTGGTGGACAAGTGATGAATCCATAAGGAGAGATCGACTATTTGGATATCTTAGCTATTTTATCTATTTTTACACTATCTATCAAGTGGATTTCACTCTTCTAAATGCACATTTTGATATTATTTATCACACATTAGTTATTTTATATTGTTCTAATTCTTTTTACCTTACTTTTGTGAAATTGTGTTCGATCTCTTTGGGGTATTATTTCATCGGTCTATGAAATCACAATCTCTCCTAGCAAAAGATGATTTCACCTAGACTTGATCTGGGGTTAATTCACTACCCCTAAACACTAGATCCATATTTTAGAATACATATAGGTCATGTTGGTCCATTTTGTGAGCTATTTTATTGCTCTATTCTACTACATTATGTTATTTTTATTCATATGTTGAAGGTCAACTTTCGCTTATTTTTTGATAACTAGCTAAAAGGACCTAGGGAAGATGATCAAATTGATAGAGAGGATCCTAACATAGATCTGGAATAATAAGATATTGTTGAAACTACGATAAATTTTTATCCCTATGAAGGACCCGATGGTGAGTTTATTTTAACATAATTTGAGTATATCTGGAGCTTTATGAAAGCTAATAGTAACAAAATATTTAAGGGTATGGAGCAGGAGGCTCATCTTGAAAGAGGTGAGACTCCTCCTCTTCCTCATTCAATAAGTTCCCCTATGCTTTTTTAAAACAATCCTTTGCCTGAATCTTCACATTGTGGTAATATGAGGTACCAAACAACTTATACCACTACTACAACCACCAATGTTGGAAGAAATTTGCAAGATTCTCTAACTAGTAGTGTGACTCAAAATTATCTTTAATTTCCTCCTCAATATGCTAATATCAACACTCTTGCTTATGATCTATCTAATATTAGTTGTTCTCTCTCTTAGGGTATCACATGCAATACTAATGTCTATGCTCCTAAAATAATTCAAGCACTTGTTCATCGACCTCCTTTGAGGAAATAATAATAATCCATATGTTCAAAACTTGAAAAATATGGTGAAGTAATTTGTTTTAAAAGTGGTGATGATTCAACATTCCAATTTTACTTATAGTTATAAATATATGTGCAATCAACCCTTGGATCCCATTGTTGTTATTAGACCTTATCCTAATAACTTTTATATGCTATTTTTTCCCATATGTAAAGGAATGGAAGGTCCAATAGAAAATTTAAGAAGATTTAGAACAACATGCCATGATCTCATAAACGATGATATGTTGTAACTAAAAATATTTTCTAAAAGCCTTACTGGCATTGCATTAGAATGGTACTATAGGTTACCTAACTATTCCTTGAGGAATTTAAAAGAGATATCAGAGTTATTTAATCAAAAATTTGGTACCTACATTGAAAGTATGTGATCATGAAAGATGTTTAAAATATAAAACAAAATTAAAAATATAGTGTTTTAGAATTTCTATCTCATTGGAGAAGCTTGGTTGGACGGTTAAGATATACTTGGCTCATCAAGATATGCTTGAAATATTTATTGGAAACTTACAATAACATATATCTTATGCATTAGAGACTACAACTATTACATATTTTGAAAAAGCAATTGAGTTAGCGAGAAAAGTGGAATAGGTTCTCATTAGAAGGGGCCAACTCAATATGAAAGAAGAAAAATATACCAATTCACAACATGAGAATAAACATGCAGGAGGTGATGGTGCAGTAGATGGTATGTTTGTTAATAATATTATTAACAACCTACAAAAGATGATACTTCAAATACCTATACAAAGGAATTTCATAAAGCTTAACATGTCTATGGAAGTAGTTTTGAACAACTTTTGGAAGCTAATATGATTGATTCACCTCACATAAGACAACCAGATACTACAACTATTTGGTACAGGGTAGGGTAACATTGTATATATCATAGAGTAGAAGGATACTGAACAAAATCTTGTAATAAGTTGTAAAAATTTGAAACATGTGGTTCAAGATTTAATTGATGCAAGCTGTATTGATATAGGGAATTCTTAGTCATCAAATAATCAGCAAATACCAACAACAAATCTAGATATGGGAATATTCAAGGATCCATTACTAAAACATGATCAATGAGTATCTAGTCAAATATCCTACCATAATGAATCTCCTACTAATAGTAACATGGTTGGTATGATTGAGGTCACTATAAAAAGACAAGCTCAGGTTTAGCCAACTCAACATTATCAACAAGAAAAGAATTCTACATCACAACCTACTTTGGTTTTGATGAATAATCATAGAAAGAATATAGAAATAGGTACACCACCTTTTATATTGAAACCCCAACCCAAAGCTTCCTTTTATCTCCAACATCATCTAGTCGATACTGCAACTAAAATCTCTATCTTAGAACTCTTAAAAACTTATTCTACCCATCAAGAAGCCTTGCTAGAGTTTCCAAAATAGCAATTATTGGAAATTTAGAGTAGTTATGTTGTCATTGATGTCAAAATTCAGTTCATATCAGTGCAAGGAATTGACAAAAGGAGAGTTAAAATATTTACATTTTAAGTCCAAGATATTTGGTTTAAAGCTTTACATGATTGGTCAAAAGTTTATCTAAATAACCCAAAGGAAGGAAATACCTAGGCCCAAAGGAAATAATATTATAATATTTATTGTTATAATATTAAAGTGTGAAGAGAAAGCCTAAGATTATTCATAAAATAATTATAATATTTATATTATAATAATTTTATAACCCTAAGTAGGGTTTAGCACAAAGGTTAAATTTTTAATATTTTAATTTCTCTCCACTTCCGAGCATGGAGGAAACATGGTATTTATACCATAAAATTTTGGATCCAAAAGGTAAACCTCCGAATGCACATTCGAATGTTTAATTAAACTGGTTGATGCGATTTTGTGAGAAAAAGAGGACAAAGGTTTTTATTCTTAAAAAGCATAATAGAGCACGTGGAAGAATAAGGGGGCAAGGGTGCATACCCTTATCACCAACCATATAGTTGGCTTAGTGGTAAGGCTTGGCAACGTAAATATTTGGAGAATGATAGGTCTCTCGTTCGATTCCCGATAATAGCAGAGGGAAGTGTTTTATCTTAAGCCATTTTTGTGTCAACAAAAGGAATAAAAAATGGTGGGTGCATTGTTTGTTTCAAGTGAGCGCTTAGCTCACGTGGTGGTTAAGTCATGGCTAAGGAGCAAGCAGCAGGCACAATGGGAGTTCAATTCATACAGAGATAGCAAGCAAGGTATTTGTCTTTGCTTTAATAATTTTGTCGCCTAAGGTTCTAAGTTGCATGGTATGTTCTAACATGGGAGGTATAAGGTGTTAAAGATAATTTTTTTTTTTGGCATGAAAAGGGTTTTGAATTAAATTAGATTTTGACATAGTGAAATTGTTGAGTGCCTTGGAATATTATTTTTAATGGTGGTTATATTTCATTGAAAATACATTTATGATATGTGGGAGATATAAGGAAATAATTTTAATTATTTCATGCATTTCATTATTGCATCCATATTGTTTGTTGTCCAGATCTATTGTGGAGTTGCATACCCAAAAAACGTACAACCATCCATTTGCTCTTACGTGCAATATATGAATAGAGAGAAAATCATATTTATGGTAGTTAACCATTATGGAAAATGATGTTTTTGGCAATAAAAGACAAATGGTATTTTTCTAAGTCAAGATATATGGCAGAATAAGAGTTTTTACCAAACCGTACAACGACATGACAAAACCGTACAAGCGTTTGTAATTCCATACATCTGATGATTTTTTGGCCTAAAATTGTACTTTGAAGCGTTTTTAGGGTAAATCAAGTGATTTCCAAGTGAATATTGGCAAAGTGAGTAATATTTGATCAATTCTAAGACTCTTGGAGGAGATAGTACAAGTGTTTAGTTATGACCATATAACTGTACGTTTTGGGGTTGTACAGTCTCTAGTAGTATGTTGTAGGTATTGCATGGTTGTGAACTGTACGAAATTTGATAGATTAAATGCAATTTATTGAAAGTTATATTAAATATCTCTCATCACATCCCTCCCAGAAATACTGCACTCCACTTGTGCTATAATAGTTGAGTACTACACATGGTCTCAAACTCTCTCTAATCAGCTCTTTGTCCAATAATTTTTAGACTTGTCTCTTCATCTCTTTATTTTCCATGGATGTCATCCTTAGGCAACCTTGTTTAGTAATCTTGCTCCAAGTATTAAGTCCATATGATGAATAATACTCCTTATAGGTGGTAATCCTTCTAACAATACTTGTAAAAGAATCTTTGCATATTCCTCCAACAAATGCTTTACTTCTTATGGAATTGCATCCATCCTTATTGACAGGGAAGTGGAAAGTAGCTATGGATGAAGAGGTAACAACAATAGAAAATAATGACACATGGGAATTGGTAAATCTTCCACAAGGAAAAAATATTATTGGTGTAAAATTGGTTTATAAAACAAAATGTAATGATGAAGGAAATATTGAGACGTATAAAGCAAGACTAGTTGTGAAGGTATACAAATAGCAACATGTAATAGATTACGATAAAACATTCGCCCCAGTTGCAAGAATGGAAATAGTAAGGATAGTCTTGGCTATTGCAGCTCAACACAAGTGGAAAGTCCGTCAAATGGATGTGAAGTCAACATTCTTAAATGGTGTCTTGAAGGAAGAAGATTATGTGGAGCAACCACCTCGATATGAAGTTCACGGACATGAGAACAAGGTGTATAAGATGAAGAAGACACTCTATGGCTTAAAACAAGCACCACGGTTATGGTACAATAGAATAGACTCTTATCTCTTAAGCAATGGTTTTTCTAAAAGTGATGGTGAGCAAACTCTTTACATTAAAGCAAGTAATGATAAGATTTTAATTGTTGTTTTATATGTAGATGGTCTAATATTTACGGGGAATTATGATATCCTAATTGTTGAGTTTAAAGAAGCTATGAAGAATCAATTTGATATGACTTCTTTAGGCTTATTGAGATACTTTCTTGGTATCGAGGTCCAACAAATGGATCATGGAATATTTATTTCTCAATCAAACTATGCAGCGGGTATCTTGAAGAGATTCAAAATGGAAAATTGTAAGCCTACACCAGCTCCAATAGCTATGGGATTAAAATTTAGAAAGGAATATTGGATCAAGAATGTAAATCCAACTTTATACAAGAGCATTGTAGGAAGTTTAATGTACTTGACAACCACAAGGCCGGACATAATGTATGCAGTAAGTTTAAAATCAAGTTTTATGGAGACTCCTAAGGCGACACACTTGCAAGCAACAAAAATAATCTTACGGTATGTTAATGAAACAAAGGAATATGACATTTTGTACACAAAGGCAAATGAGTTCAAGCTGATTGGATACACAGACAGTGACTGGGCAGGTATCGTAGAAGATAGGAAGAGTACTTCAGGATATGTTTTTCATCTTGGATCAGGATTTATCTCATGGTATTCCAAAAAGCAACCTATTGTCTATCTTTCTACAGCCGAAGCGGAGTATGTAGCAGCTACAGGGGCAACATGTCAAACGATGTGGATGAGGATAATGTTGAAAGACCTTGGACATAAGCAAGGAGAACCAACAAGATTTTTTTGTGATAATAAGTCTGGCATAGCATTATCCAAGAACATTGTGTTTCACAAGAGGACCAAGCACATAGACACTCTGTTATCATTTCATGAGGAAGTGCATGACGTTAGGAGAAGCTGTCATCTAAAAGTGTATGGTCATACTGGTTGCTGACATGAATAAGCTGTGAAGAAGCATACCATCCTAGAGAGAGTGTCATACTGGAAACCAAACCGTCGGGTCCATGCCATGTGAAGGTGCTGTCTAGAATTATTTCCCTCCAAAGCACTGCAGATAGAACCAAGCATTGTTGTCAGAGCTTGTTGTTAGAGCTTGCCATTTGAGAATTGCTGTCATAAAGTACGCCACAGAGGAGAGTGTCGTCTAGCTGATTGTCATCTAGGAACATGCCATCAATAAATTCGCCATCTTCTTAAGTGTCATCAGAGAATGAGCTGACGAGAAGTTTGCCGTCGTAAAGCTTGTGGATTAAGACTGTCGTCTTCAGTTTGAAAATCAGTCAACCGTCAAAGCCAAATTGACCGCCGTCTCAAGGTGTTGGCTTTTGAAAATACATTTACCCTTTGTCTTACCTAGGTTGATGAAATGGAAAGACATTCTACCTATATAAAATGTTGGTTGGTGATTCATTTCTTTTATCTAATTATGTTCATATGTTTTGTGTTTGTTATATTATTTTGGTCGTTGCTTTTTTCTTTTGTTTCTGTCCTCCAAAGTCCGTGACTAAGAATAGAAGCTTACTAATAATAGAAGCTTGTTAATTCTCTTCACACATATAAGAGTTCTTTCTAAATATTTTCGTCCAAAACTTTCTCTTCACACGATATGCTATGTCGGCCATCTCTTGGACTTCACGTGAGGAAGACAGTTATTCACAATCAAAATCCGTTGCAAAGAATAGCATTCTCCAACTATTATACAACAAAAATGTAGATACACAGTTCCAAAATCCGTTACTAATAATAGAAGCTTCCAATAGTTGTTTAGGATAGAAGCTTCCCATATTTGTTTAACCCAAATGCTATAGTATATATAACATCTGATCTTAACTCACAAAACATATTCATTGCCAAACTGAATTTGAATATATGCAGTAATTTCCTAAGTTGAAAATGGGCAAATTAGCAGCATTTGTTTTTTTGTTTTCAAGTTTTCTTCTTTTGATTTCGGCTAGTGAGCCGCTAGTTCCAGCGCTGTATATATTTGGAGATTCCACTGTAGATCCTGGTAACAATAACGGACTTGAAACGATTGCCAAAGCCAATTTTCCGCCATATGGGAAAGATTTCCCGGGGGGCGTTGCAACGGGGCGATTTACTAATGGAAAATTAACGACAGACATGCTATGTAAAAATCTCAGCCAAAGCCCTTGGAAAGACACAGATTTTTATGTTTTGTTTAGAACATTTTTTGTTTGTTTGAGTTTATAATATTCAATTTTGGCTAACGCTGCAACCTTTTGAATATACAGCTGGTTTCCTAGGGCTTCCAGATGTGCTGCCTGCATATTTGGACCACAACTTCCAAGGACAAAAGCTGCTCACGGGCTGTAGTTTCGCTTCAGCTGGCGCAGGAATTGACGACGCCACCTCAAATTCTGCGGTGTGTATATATTTTGGTGTGTTTTAAAATAAATGGCTTTTAGAAGAACTGTGCCTGTGACGTTTGAAGCACCTGCTTCAGATTTTTATTAAAACCAACAATTATATTTAATATAAAAAAAAATTAAAAAATAAATATAATAAAAGGTAGTTGGAAAAATTATACAGTCCCTCAAAGGAGCCGCTCCTGTAACAAAAACGAGACGTGACAGAACCACCTAAAAAATCTCATCATGCAGTCTTAGCAAGGTTTCACCTAACCTCCTTCCGCCTCAAAATCCCACCAAGTCATCAGCCTGTCTCAGATTTTGAAATGTTTGTAAGAATTCACCACAAAAATACGCCATGTATATTTATTTGTTTGGCTGCCCAAAAAAACAATGGTTCTATGTGAACGTGAGTGTCTTATCTTAATGCCTATCGATATAAACCAGCTTGAGAGCAATTTGGTTTGTGGCATGCCAATGGCTTATATGATTTTAAAATTTTAGTTGATCTTCTTCCTTTTGTATTTTATAAAATTCGTCCTCGCAAATTTTAGTAGTTCCAACTTTGATTTGAATTTGCAGGGAGTGCTGACGCTAGAGAAAGAATGGGATTATTTTAAAAGTTACAGAGCCAGTCTTGAGAGTATGCTTGGGAAGGATGGTGCGAGCAAGATAATCTCCGAAGCCTTATTCGGGTTAAGCATGGGGACCAATGACTTCATCGAAAATTATTATCAAAATCAGGAAACAAGAGATAAATATACTATCTCACAGTTCCAGGACAATCTCTTAGAAGAGTTGAAGCCATTTATAGAGGTAAAACAATTCCTCTGTGTCCACATTAGTGATATATACGTCCTTTTTAATCTTATTTGAAATTGTTTTCGCACAGAATATTCACGACGAGGGTGCCACCAAATTTTACGTGAATGGCCTTTCCCCTTTCGGTTGTTCCCCTCTTCAAATTACTTCCCACAACTTGACCAATGGCACCTGCGTGGAAGAATACAATGAGGTCGCTGCTTCTTTCAATGACAAGCTCAGAGCTTTTATAGCTTCTATGAAACCCACTCTCTCGGGTCTGCAAATTGTTTATATAGATGTCTACGACAAGTTCACTGATTTGTATAAGAATCCCATCGAATATGGTAATGTCTATATTAATTCGATACAAAGTTGATATATTTATGTTCACGTCAATTCCTTCTTGTTCTAAACATCTTATGGTTTTTTAAGCTCAACATATGTATATTTTCAGGGTTTGAAGAGGTAAGGAAAGGTTGCTGTGGAACAGGATTGGTGGAGATAGGTCCAACATGTAACAGTCAATGCATGTTATGTCCTGACGCATCCAAGTATGTCTTCTGGGACAGTGTCCATCCATCAAGTGCAACTTACAGCATTCTGGCCAAAGACATTTTCCAACAACTCAAAACGTTGATAAAATTCTAGAGAATCAGGGGAACAAAATTTATATTAATACTTGTATTGTTTTTCCAGTTACTAGATTGGGAGAATTATTATGTATTTGGTTGTGTATGTAGGTACGAAAAATCTTTCATTCATTTTTCTTAATGAAATTTTATTATTATTTAAAAAAAATAAGAATAAAGAATTGTATTTGGATTTTTCATCCTTGATAATTTATAAGTATCAAAGTTTACAAAGAAATTTAACTGTTATAGCTAAAAACCTGCTACCTCACTTAATCACGAATATTTTGTTTTTTTTTTGAGATCTTTATCAGTTTTTTATATGAACACAAATGTTCAAGAATTCAACATCCTTTTATTATTTATGCATTTCATCTTAAGAGAGTAATATTTTGGAAACAACACTCTATCATGGTAGGCTTTGTAAAAGTTTCCTTTGTAAAACACAAGTGCAACCACAAACATTATAATAATACTTTGTATGAAAACACATTAACTTTATAAAATAAAGTAGATACTAGCAATGGAAAATATTAAAGTAAATCTTAGAGAATGTAAATTTACAATCCTCAATTAAAACCCCTCTACCCGCTATACTATCTGCACGTCTGTTTCCTTCCCTTAATGTATGTGTAAACTTGATTTCTTTAAACTCTATAATAGGGTTTTGAATTTTCACAATTATCTCTTGTATGTTCCAAGGAGCCTTTACTTTCCTCAAAATTTCATTTACTACAATGAGTGAATCATATTCCATCCATACTTTGTTCTATTTCATTTGTTTACATATTTTTAACCCTTCCAATATTGTCTAAGCTTCGACTTCATTATTTGTCTTAAATCCATTATTGAAAGCATAATGAGACAAAATATCTCTATTTTTTTTAAATTATTTCTTCTCCTTTTGGTCCTCGATTTCCTTTAGATGATTCACCAAATAGTGATTCACTATTATTTACAAGCTTAGTTATCAAGTTCTAGTTCGTATTCGAATTCGACACTTTTGAAATTAAAAAAAAAATTGTTGTAATTAAAAATTCAAAATAAAATTCGACATAAAATTCGATACATATAACTAATATATTATATTATCATAAAACAATATATAAAATATATAATAAATATTTCAAATATAATATAAATATCATCTAATTTAGGGTTTCAGTCACATGATGTAAGAAACACATGCCAATGGCGCATGCTTTGAGAAAACACACGCTTGGGCCTTAGTCGCCGATGACCACGGGAGGCTCCACCATGAAAACTACAATGAAAGCTCTCCTCTTTGCTTTTGACCAGATCCGTTGCTATTTGGGCGTTGTTCGATAAGGTGTCCCAGGTTGAGTTTTCTATCTTTAAGCCTAGTTTTGTAACAATAGCAACAACTTCGTCTAAGTTTGGATCAATAAAAATTGCAAATCCTCACCCCTCCATTTGTTTCTTCAGATTGTGTGTCAAAGGAAAGGATCCCACCCTTGCTTAGATTGAAACTCAAATTTAGGGTTTGTTCGTGCCTCCGCTGGGATTGAAACCCAAATTTAGGGTTTGTTCACCTAATTTGTTTGTCAAGATTTTAAATTCGACGAATTTTGAATTTCATGTTAAAAATTTACCAAATTTAATAACTAAGTTTACAAGTGATGAATAATTATATATGAAATGTAAAGGCCATAGAGCCGCACTTTTGAATGGTAAACATTCCACTTTTTATAGAGGATTTTCATTGAATTTGAATTACAGTATTGATGGCATCAGGTGAGAGGATTATTTTGGAACGGTTGGAAGATCAAATAATATTCTTATTTTTAAAAAATGGTGGCTATCCAAAGGAAGTTAGGTTTTTCTACGTAGATTTGGGTCCTTGTTCCCTCTTGTTGGACTTGCTCAGGCAATAAATTTCATCTACTCCACCTCTTCGAGCACTTGAGAATTCGGTATGATTGTTGTAGGCTCTGCGTACTTCTACTTGCTCCTTGTTAGCTCGTACTAGAATGGTTGATATAATTAATGGCCCAACTCCACATCTAATGGTTTCATCTTTATATTCCTTGTCTTATTTTTGTTTCTCTTATACTACACATCATAATTCTATTTGATGACTTGACTTAATCGATCAAGGTTCTTTGCTTCTAGACGAGGAATTGGGTGAGCTGATAGGGTTGGTTTAGACTCCTCTAATATTAAAAAAATATTTTATTTATTACCTCTAAACTACTTTCCTTTTCTTTAAATATTGATCTATTTATTTTAATCATATAGTTCAAAGTACTGTATCTCTTGATATATCCTAGATTTTTTGTACATCCTTTTCTTTTAAAAGTGCTCTATCATTGTTGTAGCCATTCATCAATTCTACCATTCATCACCATGTATTTATCAAACATATTAAGATTCCATTGCCATAGTTTCCAGATTATTGTGTACTTTTCCAAGAGGTGGTCTATATTTTTTTTCTCCTTTTTACAAAGAACACATTGTGAGAGGCCATGACAACCCCTTTTCATAAGGTTATCCTATGATAAAATTCTTCTATGACCTACTAGAAAAATACACATTTTGACTTTAGAAATATTTTAATTTTATTATTGAATTGACATATGAGTATAAAATTAATGTCTTTTAACTATTATAGCTAAAAACCTACTACCTCACTTAATCACTTAAAAGAGAATATTTTGGTTTTTTGGGGATTTTTATCAATTTTTTATATGAACACAAATGTTCAAGAATTCAACATCCTTTTACTATTTATGCATTTCATCTTAAGAGAGTAATATTTTCAAAACAACACTCTATCATGGTAGGCTTTGTAAAAGTTTCCTTTGTAAAACACAAGTGCAACCACAAACATTATAATAGTCCTTTGTATGAAAACATGTTAACTTTATAAAATAAAGTAGATAGTAGCAATGGAAAATATTAAAGTAAATCTTAGAGAATGTAAATTCACAATCCTCAATTAAAACCCCTCTACCGGCTATACTATCTGCACGTTTGTTTCCTTCCCTTAATGTATGTGTAAACTTGATTTCTTTAAACTCTATAATAGGGTTTTGAATTTTCACAATTATCTCTTGTATGTTCCAAGGAGCCTTTACTTTCCTCAAAATTTCATTTACTACAATGAGTGAATCATATTTTATCCATACTTTGTTCTATTTCATTTGTTTACATATTTTTAACCCTTCCAATATCGTCTAAGCTTCGACTTCATTATTTGTCTTAAATCCATTATTGAAAGCATAATGAGACAAAATATCTCTATTTTTTTAAAATTATTTCTTCTCCTTTTGGTCCTCGATTTCCTTTATATGATTCACCAAATAGTGATTCACTATTATTTACAAGCTTAGTTATCAAGTTCTAGTTCGTATTCGAATTCGACACTTTTGAAATTCAAAAAAAAATTGTCGTAATTAAAAATTCAAAATAAATTTCGACATAAAATTCGATACATATAACTAATATATTATATTATCATAAAACCATATATAAAATATATAATAAATATTTCAAATATAATATAAATGATATTTCAAATATAATATAAATATCGTCTAATTTAGGGTTTCAGTCACATGATGTAAGAAACACATGCCAATGGCGCATGCTTTGAGAAAACGTATGCTTGGGCCATAGTTGTCGATGACCATAGCAGGCTCCACCATGAAAACTACAATGAAAGCTCTCCTCTCTGCTTTTGACCCGATCCGCTGCTATTTGGGCGTTCTTCGACAAGGTGTCCCGGGTTGAGTTTTCTATCTTTAAGCCTAGTTTCGTAACAATAGCAACAACATCGTCTAAGTTTGGATCCGTAAAAATTGTAAATCATCACCCCTCCATTTGCTTCTTCAGATCGTGTGTCAAAGGAAAGGACCCCACCCTTGCTCAGATTGAAACTCAAATTTAGGGTTTGTTCGTGCCTCCGTTGGGACTAAAACCCAAATTTAGGGTTTGTTCACCTAATTTGTTTGTCAAGATTTTAAATTCGACGAATTTCGAATTTCATGTTAAAAATTTACCAAATTTAATAACTAAGTTTTCAAGTGATGAATAATTATATATGAAATGTAAAGGCCACAGAGCCGCACTTTTTAATGGTAAACATTCCACTTTTTATAGAGGATTTTCATTGAATTTGAATTACAGTATTGATGGCATCAGCCGAGAGGATTATTTTGGAATGGTTGGAAGATCAAATGATATTCTTATTTTTAAAAAATCGTGGCTATCCGAAGGAAGTTAGGATTTTCTACATAGATTTGGGTCCTTGTTCCCTCTTGTTGGACTTGCTCAGGCAATAAATTTCATCTACTCCACATCTTCGAGCACTTGAGAAGTCGGTATGATTGTTACAGGCTCTGCGTACTTCTACTTGCTCCTTGTTAGCTCGTACTAGAATGGTTGATATAATTAATGGCCCAACTCCACATCTAATGGTTTCATCTTTATATTCCTTCTCTTATTTTTGTTTCTCTTATACTACACATCATAATTCTATTTGATGACTTGACTTAATCGATCAAGGTTCTTTGCTTCTAGACGAGGAATTGGGTGAGTTGATAGGGTTGGTTTAGACTCCTCTATAATTTAAAAAATATTTTATTTATTACCTCTAAACTACTTTCCTTTTCTTTAAATATTGATCTATTTATTTTAATCATATAGTTCAAAGTACTGTATCTCTTGATATATCCTAGATTTTTTGTACATCCTTTTCTTTTAAAAGTGCTCTATCGTTGTTGTAGCCATTCATCAATTCTACCATTCATCACCATGTATTTATCAAACATATTAAGATTCCATTGCCATAGTTTCCAGATTATTGTGTACTTTTCCAAGAGGTGGTCTATATTTTTTTTATCCTTTTTACAAAGAACACATTGTGAGAGGCCATGACAACCCCTTTTCATAAGGTTATCCTATGATAAAATTCTTCTATGACCTACTAGAAAAATACACATTTTGACTTTAGAAATATTTTAATTTTATTATTGAATTGACATATGAGTATAAAATTAATGTCTTTTAAAAAATTAGAAATATAATCTATATATGATATACAAATATTTAAATACAAATATTTATATTATTATAATTGTTATTATGATATGTTATGACATTTTTTAAAACTAATGACTATACAAATACCATATTATTTGACTATACATATTAATTTCATTTAATCATTTCATTTTTCATATCATATGGGTCATGTTCTTTCCATTACCAATATACTTAAGATATCCATCTATACATTATTTTTAAAATGATTTTCAAGCCAATGATAAGAGAAACCCTATTTCAACTATTTTTCACGTTCTTATAAAATTTAGAAATACATTCAATAATTTCTTCGTCTTTAATCTTTCTTAATTACATGTTTTGTTAGTGTGATGCATTAGCGTTCACACATGAACACAATTATAGGTAAGCTAGTTGCCACCTCTTAACTACCTCCTATATGTATAAGCAAATCCCTTTCTTATATGAGAAGAGAAAATGACATACACAAGGAAGTCAAGAGGAAGAGGAGGAAGTAAAGAAGAAGAGGAAAAGAGAGAGAGAGAAAATACATCAAGCATGGATATGAGAGGAGAATAGGAAAGGAAGAAAAGTTGAAATGAACACAAAAATGTCAATTTGAGCACTAAGAATATGACAAGGGAGTTTGTTGAAGCATATCCACAAGCTAGTGAATAAATTCATTGAGGGAGAGCCATTTAATAGGTATTGTTTAGGTGATAGATAGGGAAATTATTCAAGTAAAGATCCAAGGATAAGAGCATCATGAAATAATACTTAACTATTTGCTTTCAATTTTTCAAAGAAAATTAAATTGGACCTTACTTAACTTACTAAAAGAGCCAACAAGGTACAAATATTAATAATCACTATAATATTTACTTAATATTGTTGCAACTTTACAATACATAGAAAAACTTTTAATCAATCAAAAGTTTTATTGGTTATGATCCCTCTTTTGCCAAAGGAGTTTTTATTGTGATCACCTATTATGATAAACAAAACATTCGATAGAAAAAATATTTTATCCTAAGGCACTTTTATAGAAATCAAAAGTATTTCTTTTAAACTATTTTTAATAAAGTGACTTTTATTGATAATCGAGACTTTTGCCATAATGCTTCTTAACAAATAGATACATACATTGGAGATTTTTCTTCTTCATATAGAAGGATTTTTTATCCTTTGCAAGGTTGTAGCTTGCACTTCCTAGAGTGGCTCACTCTTCTTACCACTAACACTTCTACTTCTCCTCCATGCTATTGCTTCAACAAGTCTCTACTCTTCTACTCCAACAAATTGATCTACTTCCATTTCAAATCAAATCATGCTCAACACTCATATATATAACTTAGAAAGGAGGTAAAAATTAACCTAATGCATTAATTAATGGACAATTGGTACTCTAATCACCAAATAAATACAACTACTATGAGTAAGTTCAATCGCTCTTGGCAATGGCTTTCATCATTATAAAAAAATAAGATTTACCAATTATAGGTGAAATTTGGATAGTTTTATGGCTAAGTTATTATCATTAAATATTTATGATTGCCCTTCTTATTGATGATTCAACTTGTCTAATATTCTTGTCATCCTATATACTTGACATGCTATAAATGCAATGATTGTAGGTATTTTTGCACACACCCATGCATAACTGCTAGCAACTATATATTAGATTTGCTTTTGTATATAAAACTAGATATCACCAAAAACATTGTTAGCAAGCCTAGAAGCATTGCCAAAAGTAGAGTTGAGCTGAGAAGTGATGGGGTGGTGTAGACACAAAAAGTTGATCCACTTGAGTGAGTAATTTTCCCTAAACCCTTCAGGAAGACCCTTCATATTTGCCTAAGTAAAGGACTAGGTTTTACCTCCCCTCCCATTTATTTTCTCGTCTTTCAGTGAAATCACAATTGGCCTCGATGGGGCACAATTTTATGCAATGCGAAATCATGATTGGCCCCGATGGAGCACAATTTTGTGGAATGGGAAATCGAAGTCAGCTCTAACAGGGTGTAATTTCACCTTTTAGGGTATTTTATCATGATAGCCTTAATTTCTAAAGTTGATGTGTTTTAGCATCAGCTCATCATGTTTTTTGCACCCATTTAGCATTAAAATCTGCTATAAAAAGAAGGTTTAAAATCTTATTTTAACAAGTGATAGATATTCTAATCATGAAAAATTTCTCAAGTGTTCTCACGTTTATTCTTCTTCTACAAGCAAGATGATTTTCAAGTTGGTAAAATGTTTATATTTCATGTGTGAAATATAGTTTGTTAAACCTCCATTTTCTACTGCATTGAACTATTTATTGCTGAATTTGGTGGACAAGTGATGAATCCATAAGGAGAGATCGACTATTTGGATATCTTAGCTATTTTATCTATTTTTACACTATCTATCAAGTGGATTTCACTCTTCTAAATGCACATTTTGATATTATTTATCACACATTAGTTATTTTATATTGTTCTAATTCTTTTTACCTTACTTTTGTGAAATTGTGTTCGATCTCTTTGGGGTATTATTTCATCGGTCTATGAAATCACAATCTCTCCTAGCAAAAGATGATTTCACCTAGACTTGATCTGGGGTTAATTCACTACCCCTAAACACTAGATCCATATTTTAGAATACATATAGGTCATGTTGGTCCATTTTGTGAGCTATTTTATTGCTCTATTCTACTACATTATGTTATGTTTATTGTAGCTAAAAGGACCTAGGGAAGATGATCAAATTGATAGAGAGGATCCTAACATAGATCTAGAATAATAAGATATTGTTGAAACTACGATAAATTTTTATCCCTATGAAGGACCCGATGGTGAGTTTATTTTAACATAATTTGAGTATATCTGGAGCTTTATGAAAGCTAATAGTAACAAAATATTTAAGGGTATGGAGCAGGAGGCTCATCTTGAAAGAGGTGAGACTCCTCCTCTTCCTCCTTCAATAAGTTCCCCTATGCTTTTTTAAAACAATCCTTTGCCTGAATCTTCACATTGTGGTAATATGAGGTACCAAACAACTTATACCACTACTACAACCACCAATGTTGGAAGAAATTTGCAAGATTCTCTAACTAGTAGTGTGACTCAAAATTATCTTTAATTTCCTCCTCAATATGCTAATATCAACACTCTTGCTTATGATCTATCTAATATTAGTTGTTCTCTCTCTTAGGGTATCACATGCAATACTAATGTCTATGCTCCTAAAATAATTCAAGCACTTGTTCATCGACCTCCTTTGAGGAAATAATAATAATCCATATGTTCAAAACTTGAAAAATATGGTGAAGTAATTTGTTTTAAAAGTGGTGATGATTCAACATTCCAATTTTACTTATAGTTATAAATATATGTGCAATCAACCCTTGGATCCCATTGTTGTTATTAGACCTTATCCTAATAACTTTTATATGCTATTTTTTCCCATATGTAAAGGAATGGAAGGTCCAATAGAAAATTTAAGAAGATTTAGAACAACATGCCATGATCTCATAAACGATGATATGTTGTAACTAAAAATATTTTCTAAAAGCCTTACTGGCATTGCATTAGAATGGTACTATAGGTTACCTAACTATTCCTTGAGGAATTTAAAAGAGATATCAGAGTTATTTAATCAAAAATTTGGTACCTACATTGAAAGTATGTGATCATGAAAGATGTTTAAAATATAAAACAAAATTAAAAATATAGTGTTTTAGAATTTCTATCTCATTGGAGAAGCTTGGTTGGACGGTTAAGATATACTTGGCTCATCAAGATATGCTTGAAATATTTATTGGAAACTTACAATAACATATATCTTATGCATTAGAGACTACAACTATTACATATTTTGAAAAAGCAATTGAGTTAGCCAGAAAAGTGGAATAGGTTCTCATTAGAAGGGGCCAACTCAATATGAAGAAGAAAAATATACCAATTCACAACATGAGAATAAACATGCAGGAGGTGATGGTGCAGTAGATGGTATGTTTTTAATAATATTATTAACAACCTACAAAAGATGATACTTCAAATACCTATACAAAGGAATTTCATAAAGCTTAACATGTCTATGGAAGTAGTTTTGAACAACTTTTGGAAGCTAATATGATTGATTCACCTCACATAAGACAACCAGATACTACAACTATTTGGTACAGGGTAGGGTAACATTGTATATATCATAGAGTAGAAGGATACTGAACAAACTCTTGTAATAAGTTGTAAAAATTTGAAACATGTGGTTCAAGATTTAATTGATGCAAGCTGTATTGATATAGGGAATTCTTAGTCATCAAATAATCAGCAAATACCAACAACAAATCTAGATATGGGAATATTCAAGGATCCATTACTAAAACATGATCAATGAGTATCTAGTCAAATATCCTACCATAATGAATCTCCTACTAATAGTAACATGGTTGGTATGATTGAGGTCACTATAAAAAGACAAGCTCAGGTTTAGCCAACTCAACATTATCAACAAGAAAAGAAATCTACATCACAACCTACTTTGGTTTTGATGAATAATCATAGAAAGAATATAGAAATAGGTACACCACCTTTTATATTGAAACCCCAACCCAAGGCTTCCTTTTATCTCCAACATCAGCTAGTCGATACTGCAACTAAAATCTCTATCTTAGAACTCTTAAAAACTTATTCTACCGATCAAGAAGCCTTGCTAGAGTTTCCAAAATAGCAATTATTGGAAATTTAGAGTAGTTATGTTGTCATTGATGTCAAAATTCATTTCATATTAGTGCAAGGAATTGACAAAAGGAGAGTTAAAATATTTACATTTTAAGTCCAAGATATTTGGTTTAAAGCTTCACATGATTGGTCAAAAGTTTATCTAAATAACCCAAAGGACGGAAATACCTAGGCCCAAAGGAAATAATATTATAATATTTATTGTTATAATATTAAAGTGTGAAGAGAAAGCCTAAGATTATTCATAAAATAATTATAATATTTATATTATAATAATTTTATAACCCTAAGTAGGGTTTAGCACAAAGGTTAAATTTTTAATATTTTAATTTCTCTCCACTTCCGAGCATGGAGGAAACATGGTATTTATACCATAAAATTTTGGATCCAAAAGGTAAACCTCCGAATGCACATTCGAATGTTTAATTAAACTGGTTGATGCGATTTTGTGAGAAAAAGAGGACAAAGGTTTTTATTCTTAAAAAGCATAATAGAGCACGTGGAAGAATAAGGGGGCAAGGGTGCATACCCTTATCACCAACCATATAGTTGGCTTAGTGGTAAGGCTTGGCAACGTAAAGATTTGGAGAATGATAGGTCTCTCGTTCGATTCCCGATAATAGCAGAGGGAAGTGTTTTATCTTAAGCCATTTTTGTGTCAACAAAAGGAATAAAAAATGGTGGGTGCATTGTTTGTTTCAAGTGAGCGCTTAGCTCACGTGGTGGTTAAGTCATGGCTAAGGAGCAAGCAGCAGGCACAATGGGATTTCAATTCATACGGAGATAGCAAGCAAGGTATTTGTCTTTGCTTTAATAAATTTGTCGCCTAAGGTTCTAAGTTGCATGGTATGTTCTAACATGGGAGGTAAAGGTGTTAAAGATTTTTTTTTTTTTGGCATGAAAAGGGCTTTGAATTAAATTAGATTTTGACATAGTGAAATTGTTAAGTGCCTTGGAATATTATTTTTAATGGTGGTTATATTTCATTGAAAATACATTTATGATATGTGGGAGATATAAGGAAATAATTTTAATTATTTCATGCATTTCATTATTGCATCCATATTGTTTGTTGTCCAGATCTATTGTGGAGTTGCATACCCAAAAAACGTACAACCATCCATTTGCTCTTACGTGCAATATATGAATAGAGAGAAAATCATATTTATGGTAGTTAACCATTATGGAAAATGATGTTTTTGGCAATAAAAGACAAATGGTATTTTTCTAAGTCAAGATATATGGCAGAATAAGAGTTTTTACCAAACCGTACAACAACATGACAAAACCGTACAAGCGTTTGTAATTCCATACATCTGATGATTTTTTGGCCTAAAATTGTACTTTGAAGCGTTTTTAGGGTAAATCAAGTGATTTCCAAGTGAATATTGGCAAAGTGAGTAATATTTGATCAATTCTAAGACTCTTGGAGGAGATAGTACAAGTGTTTAGTTATGACCATATAACTGTACGTTTTGGGGTTGTACAGTCTCTAGTAGTATGTTGTAGGTATTGCATGGTTGTGAACTGTACGAAATTTGATAGATTAAATGCAATTTATTGAAAGTTATATTAAATATCTCTCATCACATCCCTCCCAGAAATACTGCACTCCACTTGTGCTATAATAGTTGAGTACTACACATGGTCTCAAACTCTCTCTAATCAGCTCTTTGTCCAATAATTTTTAGACTTGTCTCTTCATCTCTTTATTTTCCATGGATGCCATCCTTAGGCAACCTTGTTTAGTAATCTTTCTCCAAGTATTAAGTCCATATGATGAATAATACTCCTTATAGGTGGTAATCCTTCTAACAATACTTGTAAAAGAATCTTTGCATATTCCTCCAACAAATGCTTTACTTCTTATGGAATTGCATCCATCCTTATTGACAGGGAAGTGGAAAGTAGCTATGGATGAAGAGGTAGCAGCAATAGAAAATAATGACACATGGGAATTGGTAAATCTTCCACAAGGAAAAAATATTATTGGTGTAAAATTGGTTTATAAAACAAAATGTAATGATGAAGGAAATATTGAGACGTATAAAGCAAGACTAGTTTTGAAGGTATACAAATAGCAACATGTAATAGATTACGATAAAACATTCGCCCCAGTTGCAAGAATGGAAATAGTAAGGATAGTCTTGGCTATTGCAGCTCAACACAAGTGGAAAGTCCGTCAAATGGATGTGAAGTCAACATTCTTAAATGGTGTCTTGAAGGAAGAAGATTATGTGGAGCAACCACCTCGATATGAAGTTCACGGACATGAGAACAAGGTGTATAAGCTGAAGAAGACACTCTATGGCTTAAAACAAGCACCACGGTTATGGTACAATAGAATAGACTCTTATCTCTTAAGCAATGGTTTTTCTAAAAGTGATGGTGAGCAAACTCTTTACATTAAAGCAAGTAATGATAAGATTTTAATTGTTGTTTTATATGTAGATGGTCTAATATTTACGGGGAATTATGATATCCTAATTGTTGAGTTTAAAGAAGCTATGAAGAATCAATTTGATATGACTTCTTTAGGCTTATTGAGATACTTTCTTGGTATTGAGGTCCAACAAATGGATCATGGAATATTTATTTCTCAATCAAACTATGCAGCGGGTATCTTGAAGAGATTCAAAATGGAAAATTGTAAGCCTACACCAGCTCCAATAGCTATGGGATTAAAATTTAGAAAGGAATATTGGATCAAGAATGTAAATCCAACTTTATACAAGAGCATTGTAGGAAGTTTAATGTACTTGACAACCACAAGGCCGGACATAATGTATGCAGTAAGTTTAAAATCAAGGTTTATGGAGACTCCTAAGGCAACACACTTGCAAGCAGCAAAAATAATCTTACGGTATGTTAATGAAACAAAGGAATATGACATTTTGTACACAAAGGCAAATGAGTTCAAGCTGATTGGATACACAGACAGTGACTGGGCAGGTATCGTAGAAGATAGGAAGAGTACTTCAGGATATGTTTTTCATCTTGGATCAGGATTTATCTCATGGTATTCCAAAAAGCAACCTATTGTCTATCTTTCTACAGCCGAAGCGGAGTATGTATCAGCTACAGGGGCAACATGTCAACGATGTGGATGAGGATAATGTTGAAAGACCTTGGACATAAGCAAGGAGAACCAACAAGATTTTTTTGTGATAATAAGTCTGGCATAGCATTATCCAAGAACATTGTGTTTCACAAGAGGACCAAGCACATAGACACTCTGTTATCATTTCATGAGGAAGTGCATGACGTTAGGAGAAGCTGTCATCTAAAAGTGTATGGTCATACTGGTTGCTGACATGAATAAGCTGTGAAGAAGCATACCATCCTAGAGAGAGTGTCATACTGGAAACCAAACCGTCGGGTCCATGCCATGTGAAGGTGCTGTCTAGAATTATTTCCCTCCAAAGCACTGCAGATAGAACCAAGCATTGTTGTCAGAGCTTGTTGTTAGAGCTTGCCATTTGAGAATTGCTGTCATAAAGTACGCCACAGAGGAGAATGTCGTCTAGATGATTGTCATCTAGGAACATGCCATCAATAAATTCGCCATCTTCTTAAGTGTCATCAGAGAATGAGCTGACGAGAAGTTTGCCGTCGTAAAGCTTGTGGACTAAGACTGTCGTCTTCAGTTTGAAAATCAGTCAACCGTCAAAGCCAAATTGACCGCCGTCTCAAGGTGTTGGCTTTTGAAAATACATTTACCCTTTGTCTTACCTAGGTTGATGAAATGGAAAGACATTCTACCTATATTAGATGTTGGTTGGTGATTCATTTCTTTTATCTAATTATGTTCATATGTTTTGTGTTTGTTATATTATTTTGGTCGTTGCTTTTTTCTTTTGTTTCTGTCCTCCAAAGTCCGTGACTAAGAATAGAAGCTTACTAATAATAGAAGCTTGTTAATTCTCTTCACACATATAAGAGTTCTTTCTAAATATTTTCGTCCAAAACTTTCTCTTCACACGATATGCTATGTCGGCCATCTCTTGGACTTCACGTGAGGAAGACAGTTATTCACAATCAAAATCCGTTGCAAAGAATAGCATTCTCCAACTATTATACAACAAAAATGTAGATACACAGTTCCAAAATCCGTTACTAATAATAGAAGCTTCCAATAGTTGTTTAGGATAGAAGCTTCCCATATTTGTTTAACCCAAATGCTATAGTATATATAACATCTGATCTTAACTCACAAAACATATTCATTGCCAAACTGAATTTGAATATATGCAGTAATTTCCTAAGTTGAAAATGGGCAAATTAGCAGCATTTGTTTTTTTGTTTTCAAGTTTTCTTCTTTTGATTTCGGCTAGTGAGCCGCTAGTTCCAGCGCTGTATATATTTGGAGATTCCACTGTAGATCCTGGTAACAATAACGGACTTGAAACGATTGCCAAAGCCAATTTTCCGCCATATGGGAAAGATTTCCCGGGGGGCGTTGCAACGGGGCGATTTACTAATGGAAAATTAACGACAGACATGCTATGTAAAAATCTCAGCCAAAGCCCTTGGAAAGACACAGATTTTTATGTTTTGTTTAGAACATTTTTTGTTTGTTTGAGTTTATAATATTCAATTTTGGCTAACGCTGCAACCTTTTGAATATACAGCTGGTTTCCTAGGGCTTCCAGATGTGCTGCCTGCATATTTGGACCACAACTTCCAAGGACAAAAGCTGCTCACGGGCTGTAGTTTCGCTTCAGCTGGCGCAGGAATTGACGACGCCACCTCAAATTCTGCGGTGTGTATATATTTTGGTGTGTTTTAAAATAAATGGCTTTTAGAAGAACTGTGCCTGTGACGTTTGAAGCACCTGCTTCAGATTTTTATTAAAACCAACAATTATATTTAATATAAAAAAAAATTAAAAAATAAATATAATAAAAGGTAGTTGGAAAAATTATACAGTCCCTCAAAGGAGCCGCTCCTGTAACAAAAACGAGACGTGACAGAACCACCTAAAAAATCTCATCATGCAGTCTTAGCAAGGTTTCACCTAACCTCCTTCCGCCTCAAAATCCCACCAAGTCATCAGCCTGTCTCATATTTTGAAATGTTTGTAAGAATTCACCACAAAAATACGCCATGTATATTTATTTGTTTGGCTGCCCAAAAAAACAATGGTTCTATGTGAACGTGAGTGTCTTATCTTAATGCCTATCGATATAAACCAGCTTGAGAGCAATTTGGTTTGTGGCATGCCAATGGCTTATATGATTTTAAAATTTTAGTTGATCTTCTTCCTTTTGTATTTTATAAAATTCGTCCTCGCAAATTTTAGTAGTTCCAACTTTGATTTGAATTTGCAGGGAGTGCTGACGCTAGAGAAAGAATGGGATTATTTTAAAAGTTACAGAGCCAGTCTTGAGAGTATGCTTGGGAAGGATGGTGCGAGCAAGATAATCTCCGAAGCCTTATTCGGGTTAAGCATGGGGACCAATGACCTCATCGAAAATTATTATCAAAATCAGGAAACAAGAGATAAATATACTATCTCACAGTTCCAGGACAATCTCTTAGAAGAGTTGAAGCCATTTATAGAGGTAAAACAATTCCTCTGTGTCCACATCAGTGATATATACGTCCTTTTTAATCTTATTTGAAATTGTTTTCGCACAGAATATTCACGACGAGGGTGCCACCAAATTTTACGTGAATGGCCTTTCCCCTTTCGGTTGTTCCCCTCTTCAAATTACTTCCCACAACTTGACCAATGGCACCTGCGTGGAAGAATACAATGAGGTCGCTGCTTCTTTCAATGACAAGCTCAGAGCTTTTATAGCTTCTATGAAACCCACTCTCTCGGGTCTGCAAATTGTTTATATAGATGTCTACGACAAGTTCACTGATTTGTATAAGAATCCCATCGAATATGGTAATGTCTATATTAATTCGATACAAAGTTGATATATTTATGTTCACGTCAATTCCTTCTTGTTCTAAACATCTTATGGTTTTTTAAGCTCAACATATGTATATTTTCAGGGTTTGAAGAGGTAAGGAAAGGTTGCTGTGGAACAGGATTGGTGGAGAGAGGTCCAACATGTAACAGTCAATGCATGTTATGTCCTGACGCATCCAAGTATGTCTTCTGGGACAGTGTCCATCCATCAAGTGCAACTTACAGCATTCTGGCCAAAGACTTGTATTGTTTTTCCAGTTACGAGAATTATTATGTATTTGGTTGTGTATGTAGGTACGAAAAATCTTTCATTCATTTTTCTTAATGAAATTTTATTATTATTTAAAAAAAAATAAGAATAAAGAATTGTATTTGGATTTTTCATCCTTGATAATTTATAAGTATCAAAGTTTACAAAGAAATTTAACTGTTATAGCTAAAAACCTGCTACCTCACTTAATCACGAATATTTTGTTTTTTTTTTGAGATCTTTATCAGTTTTTTATATGAACACAAATGTTCAAGAATTCAACATCCTTTTATTATTTATGCATTTCATCTTAAGAGAGTAATATTTTGGAAACAACACTATCATGGTAGGCTTTGTAAAAGTTTCCTTTGTAAAACACAAGTGCAACCACAAACATTATAATAATACTTTCTATGAAAACACATTAACTTTATAAAATAAAGTAGATACTAGCAATGGAAAATATTAAAGTAAATCTTAGAGAATGTAAATTCACAATCCTCAATTAAAACCCCTCTACCCGCTATACTATCTGCACGTCTGTTTCCTTCCCTTAATGTATGTGTAAACTTGATTTCTTTAAACTCTATAATAGGGTTTTGAATTTTCACAATTATCTCTTGTATGTTCCAAGGAGCCTTTACTTTCCTCAAAATTTCATTTACTACAATGAGTGAATCATATTCCATCCATACTTTGTTCTATTTCATTTGTTTACATATTTTTAACCCTTCCAATATTGTCTAAGCTTCGACTTCATTATTTGTCTTAAATCCATTATTGAAAGCATAATGAGACAAAATATCTCTATTTTTTTTAAATTATTTCTTCTCCTTTTGGTCCTCGATTTCCTTTAGATGATTCACCAAATAGTGATTCACTATTATTTACAAGCTTAGTTATCAAGTTCTAGTTCGTATTCGAATTCGACACTTTTGAAATTAAAAAAAAAATTGTTGTAATTAAAAATTCAAAATAAAATTCGACATAAAATTCGATACATATAACTAATATATTATATTATCATAAAACAATATATAAAATATATAATAAATATTTCAAATATAATATAAATATCATCTAATTTAGGGTTTCAGTCACATGATGTAAGAAACACATGCCAATGGCGCATGCTTTGAGAAAACGCACGCTTGGGCCTTAGTCGCCCATGACCACAGGAGGCTCCACCATGAAAACTACAATGAAATCTCTCCTCTTTGCTTTTGACCAGATCTGCTGCTATTTGGGCGTTGTTCGATAAGGTGTCCCAGGTTGAGTTTTCTATCTTTAAGCCTAGTTTTGTAACAATAGCAACAACTTCGTCTAAGTTTGGATCAATAAAAATTGCAAATCCTCACCCCTCCATTTGTTTCTTCAGATTGTGTGTCAAAGGAAAGGATCCCACCCTTGCTTAGATTGAAAATCAAATTTAGGGTTTGTTCATGCCTCCGCTGGGACTGAAACCCAAATTTAGGGTTTGTTCACCTAATTTGTTTGTCAAGGTTTTAAATTCGACGAATTTTGAATTTCATGTTAAAAATTTACCAAATTTAATAACTAAGTTTACAAGTGATGAATAATTATATATGAAATGTAAAGGCCATAGAGCCGCACTTTTGAATGGTAAACATTCCACTTTTTATAGAGGATTTTCATTGAATTTGAATTACAGTATTGATGGCATCAGGTGAGAGGATTATTTTGGAACGGTTGGAAGATCAAATAATATTCTTATTTTTAAAAAATGGTGGCTATCCAAAGGAAGTTAGGTTTTTCTACGTAGATTTGGGTCCTTGTTCCCTCTTGTTGGACTTGCTCAGGCAATAAATTTCATCTACTCCACCTCTTCGAGCACTTGAGAATTCAGTATGATTGTTGCAGGCTCTACGTACTTCTACTTGCTCCTTGTTAGCTCGTACTAGAATGGTTGATATAATTAATGGCCCAAATCCACATCTAATGGTTTCATCTTTATATTCCTTGTCTTATTTTTGTTTCTCTTATACTACACATCATAATTCTATTTGATGACTTGACTTAATCGATCAAGGTTCTTTGCTTCTAGACGAGGAATTGGGTGAGTTGATAGGGTTGGTTTAGACTCCTCTTGTAGACACCAAAATAGCACCAATCCGATTATGTGACTGCAAACACTGATCGCTTTGACAAACACAGCCCCCAGGGCAACCCTCAGAGGTCAAACAGTGGTCTTAACCACTTTCATAGCAATTTTGTAAGGTCAAGAAGCAATTTGGCACACTTGGACACTTTGCCCAGTATTCGTCTCACCCAAGGACGATTACTAACTTGAAATCATCTCACCCAGGGACGATTTTTGAAATCGTCTCCGGTAAGGATGATTTCCAAGTTTAACGGGAAAAAAGACAAATGGCGCCAAGTGGCAGCCACAAACGATCATTTGATGACTCCTGCCTTGCACGCATGTGTGGGTGGGCATATGGGCCATTAGAAGACTATCACAAAGACATTTATGAAAGCCCAAGTCAATGGAGGACTCCCCTCCCTCATGGGGAGACATGACTGCCACATGGCACCTATGACCAACACATGGCATTTGTGCTTCCCTCTCAAAAGAGACCCCATGGGTCTATAAAAGGTGGGAGTTTTCTCACCCAAAGGGAGGTTGAAAGGAGATTTCCAGCAACGAAGTGCTGCCGAGTTGAACACCCACTTGCATCCCCTTTGATTCACCTTCTCACATCCACCAATCTCTTTTGCAAGGGAGGTTGTTGGGTGGCTTTTGGAAGCTTGAATCTGACCCAAATCCAACACATGGACACCTGAACCAACCAATCTGCCGACCCCCCAATCCTAAGAGGTTTTGGGCCCATCCCTAGTGGATTGGCACCGAAATCAAGTGCCAATGGTTGGAGGCCCACTTGGGCATCCCCACACTTTTTAAGTTTTATTTCAGAAGCGTTCTAGATTATTTTCTCATGCTGCATATTGTGTATTCTATTTTGTGAATTCATAGCTGCAATTTCATAACTTTTGATCAGATTTTATCATTCTTTGTGTCGCTTTGTTGTTTCACTAACTTGTAGGAGGCGATATCAAATTCCCGAGGATAAAGGCCAAATTGGGAGAATCCGACCATATGGGTCGTCCCAAAATGGCCCCAATTACATAACCCCTCTGTATTCAGGTGTTTTGGAGGTCTCGAGAGTCGACATTGGAGCAGATCACTTCAGCCCTTTCAACACAGTAGAAATCGTCTCACCCGGGGACGATTAGCAGTCAGAAATTGTCCTTCCTAGGGACGATTTCCAGGTGAAGGTAGATTGGCCAACTGTTTCAGTGGCAATGGCCTTCTGGTAATATCTTCTGTCTTCTGTCAGGTTTTCAGGCCATTTGGACTCACTGTACTTACTGTTTCAGACAAATGTTTACATGCATCTTTTGATGATTTTAGAGAACAAACACTTTTCTTTTGCAGCAGGTGCTACTGACATCTTCGTTGTTTCTTTGTGCACAGGAGGAGCAGCAGAGGTCAAAGACTCATCAACATCAGCGACGACATCGTCTTGGCCCGCCCATCTCAAGTGTGGGCACGCGAAAAGAGGAAGACTAAGTCACAAATTGTAACAAAGACAATTTTAACGCTCCTAGCCCCTAAAAAGGGAGGAGACGTCAATGTAACCGAGGATAAGAGATTTGAATAAAGAGGGCTATGATTTCTTTACATATTTTCTTTCATTTCAAATTATCTCCTTTCTTTGTTTTTGTGCATAGGATTAAAGCGTTACATTTCGTCTTATATTGCATAATTAGTGTTTCCTTTGCCCGGAATCTCGTGCTTTCAGTGGCGATCACGGTGGGACCTGTTCCCTATTTTTTTTTTTAAGATCACAGAAAACTAATCAGGTTTTTGTGTTTTGTGCTTGACAGGTACATTTTTTATTGCAGACTATTAATCGTCTCTGACTGTTACGAATACTCTACTAGAAATCGTCTCACCCTAAGACAATTTTAAAATCGTCTCTACAGGGGACGATTTCTATTCTGTAATTCATCTCACCAAGGGACAATTTTTTGTCTGTAAATTTTCAGAGCAAAAATTCAGAAGCAATCGGAGCAGGTAGAGAAGAGGTAGGGATTTTTATAATCTCTGTTAAATTTTCTGTTTTTGTTTATGTTTCTTTGACTGTTTTCATTTTATCCTGCATTTCTTAGGGAAAAGTCATTTATGCTTGTTTCATTTTCGCTAAATAAAATGAATCTCACACACTCCACGCAACAATTTTAAACCAAGGAGCTGGTCGTAAGACCCCAGCCCTTGAGCAAGACCAACGGTGGGTTCATCACCACCTTGGCTTAGCTTTGCATCCATTTCCCTATTGTCAACTCGTTGTTAGGCGTAAATCCTGATGAAAGCGGACCGAGTGTCGTCGGGGTGATTCCCATACGCGCGAGGATAAGTTTTCTATGGTAGGTGCCATTAACAGGACAATTCCCCTTTCGTATCGCCTACGTACCACGTACCTTCTGCTCTCACGTACCTATAGTCTCCCTCTCGTAAGGGCAGGTATATAGAGAGGTTGGTATATCGGCTTGGTTGGTATATTGAAGGGGCGACCATTTTGGGAGTTATATGAGCCGTCATAATGCATTTAAACGTTCTTCAAAACCTACAAAAACAAAACAAAACATCAAAATGCACCAAACCAGTCTAGGGCACACCAATAATCCTTAAAAGAGATAATCACGATTTGTGTATGCGTGTGTTCAATTCTGCTTAGTGTAGACAAAAAAAAAAAATCATCATAAAAGAGATAAAAATCTACTTAGATAGTGTAGACGCACCGCAATGGTGTACACCCACAGCCAAGCCCAATCAAGGGCAGAAGCTCCGGAAGGTACAAAAGAAGCAGGCACAAGTCACCTTCGCTTCAGTCCTAAGGATTTGGTCATACCGCCTTATCGGTCTAACCTACAAAAGAATCCAATTCAAAATCCTCGGTGGGGTATGCCCATTCAAAGCAGCCCCTTTCGGGAAGATGCCTTACATGTAGACCTTGACGTAAATAGAGAATCACCTCTTGAGGTTAGGCATGAGTGGCCACCATGCGATGAAGTGCTAGACAGGCACACCGTCCATTTGGAGGGGCAACATGGATATGGCGTCCCTTCTTTACCTATCATTAGAACATAGAGACCAAATTCGGAGCACAGGGCTCCTTACATAGGGCGACCTAACTCCGCCCGCCCCCTTCACACCCGTGAAAGGGAGTACGAGGAAAGCCATCGCATTCCTCGAGGACAACAAACAACATGGGAACCTTGCATTTTCGCACCAGCCGGGTATCATGATCACCCCTTGAGGCCAGAACCTCGAGTACATACCGCCTACCTCGATAGAGGGAAGCGACCCATTGAAACTTTAGAACATCAAACTCGAGGCAAACACATAGGAGAAACATTCGAACCTCCTGAGCAAAATAGGGTAGACCAAATTGACCCGATAGTTGCTAGATAGGCCACCCGTCAAGCCCAAATCATGCGGCTTAAACAAAATCATCAGGAGATAGAGTACCGAAACCGCTTGGATAGAGAGCGCATGCAACGCGAAGCGAATGAGTTATGCTATGAATTACCTGAGAGGGGGCCAACCCCTCGCATCCAAAAAGCCGAACAACATGAGAGGCATAATCTGTTAATGTAGGACAGGTCTCCACGACCTCGTCAAGCTTTGCCTCTGAGACCTTATAGACCCGAGAGGGAGGCTACTCCCCGAAATGATGATGGGTACCTTCAGCAAGGACTCGATCAAGGTCATAGGTTTCGCCCAGAGACTCCTCAAGAATTTTATGAGGAGTACGAACCAGAAATAGAATATGCTGAAACTCCCCATCAAGGCAGGAGGATTGCCATTCGGCCACCTCTCCATAGGCCCCCAGTTTACCATAACTTACAACAAGAACAAACAAGAGAGGAAGAAATAAAATCTTTCGATGCATACAAAGCGCTATTAGAGCGTTTGGAGTCTGTGGAAACAAAAGCTGCTGGGCATCAAAAACCCACATTACGTCAACTCCGCAGTAATCCGGTGCATCCCTCAGTGCCTACACCTCTTTACCCCGAACACTTCAAGTTGCCTCAATTGGCCATCTTTAAAGGTGAGGAGGATGCACAGGAACACGTTACAAGATTTCTAAGCCAATGCTTCGGCATCCAAGATAATGACGCATTGTTGCTTAGAACATTCATAACCACATTCGCAGGCCCTTCCTCGGATTGGTTCACACAACTACCCAAACAAAGCATAAGCAACTTAGATCAATTAGTAGATGTGTTTCTTGAACGCTTTGCCTTCAACACAAGGAAGAAGGCATCACTGAGTGATCTGGCGAGCCTCAGACAATTTGAGGAAGAAACAATGGCAGCATATGGGAATCGATGGAGAGCTTTGCTTTCTAAGTTACCCTACCATCCCCCTATGTCTGATCTCATGTAGATGTTCACAAAAAGTTGCTTAAAATCAATCTTTGGTCTATTGTTGCTGCGGCAATACGACAGCTTAGAAGAAGCTTTGGCGCAATCCAGAGTTATAGAAGAGATTAAGATAGGCGAAGGCGCGATCGCCAAGCCTAAAAAGAAAGAGTGGAATAAAACCACTAAAACTAGGACAACGCAACCACAACACACTGCAGTCAACCAAGTTGCGATAAATGTTCCCGCACCTATGCAAGAAATGCAGCCCCAAAAGGCTAATTACCAGGCAGTGCCTCCTGGTTATGAAAAGGATAATAGAAAACAGGAGCAGAATTACCCGCGCTGCCCTAGGCGACATTTCACCCCATATGCGGAGTCTAGGGACTCCTTATTTGACCGCTTGTCAGCGGCAAATTTAGTCACTCTGCCAGAAATCCAAACTATAGACCCTAACGCTCCTAAGCCTAGGGGATACAGAGAGGAATTGTACTGTATATTCCATAGGCGCAGAGGACATGATCTGAATGGATACTGGAAATTCAAAGAATTAGTCTAGGATTTTATCGACAATAGAACATTGGCCGTGGACAACCCCATAGCACCAAACAATCAACAAATGGGGGTATTCAAAGATCCTTTGCCTACCCATGAAGAACAGGCAAAACCTCTCCATGTTAACGAGGTGCGACAGAATCTTCCCATGCAAGGATTTGTGGGAATGATTAGTATAGTAACAAGGAACAAAAGGTACCCAGCGGTCGCCCCCGAGGTAGCTACAAGGGAAGTTCTGACAACATCGCAGCCTCAACCACGCCCAACGCAGTTGCCTCCACTTAGACCCGAGGTCACGATACGGACCAGACTCACGCAGATTTTGTAGACCACATCGGCTAGGCTGTACATTTACGAGCTTATTCAACAATCATCACCCCATAGGGAAGATCTTATGGACATTTTAAAAGCCATCGAATTACAGCCTCATGAAGAAAATTCTTTCAACAACTTCGTGGGACATGTGAAACAATGTACGGAGCCAATCATCACATTCAGAGAAGATGAGGTCAAAACGATATCAAATGACATGGCAGATCCACCCCTGCACATTATCTCACGGGTCAACGGGATTCCGTACAAGAGGGTGTTGATAGATACTGGCTCGTCCAGTAACATCATTACCACTGCAGCCTTAAAACATTTGAAGCTGCCAGCCTCTCACATCACAGCCTCCACGTATACACTGCGAGATTTTAATGATGCAATTGAAAGCACGAGATTTCGAAAGCTTTTTAGAAAGAACAACTACTTAGATGCATTCGAATTGAAACAACGCCTAAGCCCTAAAACAAGAAATGCATTAAAATGAAAGAGGCAAACAGACTGAAATGAGTTACAAAATCTTTAAAGAGAAGTCACAGCCCTTTTATTAAACTTATCCAACACGGTTACAAAATCGCCTCCTCCCTTTTTAGGGGCTAGGAGCGTTAAACGGATCCGGTTACAATTTTGGTAAGTGTTCTCCTTCCGCATGCCCACATGCAAAATGGGCGGGCCAAAGTGTTGTCGCCGCTGTTGTTGGTAAATCCTCACTTCTTGCTGTTCCTCCTGCAATCAAAGAGACAGACAAAGCGTTAGTAGAACCTGTGAGAATAAATAGAATTCATGCTTTGAAATTGGTAAAATATGCATACGAACAACTATCTAAAACAGTAAATAAAGTAAGCCTAAATGACATAAAAACATGACAACAGACATAGTACATCACCAGAGGGCCACTGCCATTGAAACAGTTGGCCAATCTGCCTTCAACTGGAATTCATCCCTGGGTAGGACGAACTTCTGACTGCTATTCATCCCTGGGTGGGACGAATTCTGACTGCTATTCGTCCCTGGGTGGGACGAATTCTTCTGTGTTGAAAAAGCTGACCTACTGCTGCTCCAATGTCGAATCTCGGGACCTGCAAAACACCTGCAAATAGGGGGTTATGTAATTGGGGCCATTTTGGGATGACCCAGATGGTCGGATTCTCCCAATTTGGCCTCTATCCTTGGGAATTCGATATCGCCACCTGCAAGTTAGTGAAACAACAAAGCGACACAAAACGTGATAAAATCTGATCAAAATGTTACTAAATTGAAGCTATGAGTTAACCAAATAGAATAACACGATATGCAAACTGAAACAATAATCTAGAATGCTTTAAAACTCATAAAGTGCGGGGGCGCCCAAGTGGGCCTCCCACCGTTGGCACTTGATTCCGGCACCAATCCACTAGGGATGGGCCCAAAACCTCTTAGGATTGGGATGTCTACAAATTGGTTGATTCAGGTGTCCATATGTTGGATTTGGGTCAGATTCAAGCTTCCAAAAGCCACCCAACAACCTCCCTTGCAAAAGATATTGGTGGATGTGAGAAGGTGAATCAAAGGGGATGCAAGTGGGTGTTCAACTCGGTAGCACTTCGTTGCTTGAAATCTCCTTCTATTTGTCCTTTTGGGTGAGAAAAGTCCCACCTTTTATAGACCCATGGGGTCTCTTTTGAGAGGGAAGCACAAATGCCATGTGTTTGTCATAGGTGCCATGTGGCAGTCATGTCTTCCCATGAGGGAGGGAGTCCTCCATTGACTTGGGCTCTCATAACTGCCCTTGTGACAGTCTTCTAACGGCCTATCTATCCACCCACACACATGTGCGAGGCAGGAGTCATCAACTGACTGTCCTGGGCTACCACTTGGCACCATTCTTCTTTTTGCCCGTTAAACTTGGAATTCATCCCTGGGTGAGACGATTTCAGAATTCGTCCCTGGGTGAGACGAATTCCAGTTAGTATTCGTCCCTGGGTGAGACGAATACTGAGCAAAGTGTCTAAATGTGCCAAATTGCTTCCTGAACTTACAAAATTGCTATGAAAGTGGTTAGGACCACTGTTTGACCTCTAAGGGCTGCCCTGGGGGCTGTGTTTGTCAAAGCGATCAGTGTTTGCAGTCACATAATCGGATTGGTGCTGTTTTGGTGTCTATAGATGCCCCTTTTTGGGATGCGCTGTGCATGGCACAGCGTCGAGCAAAAATAGATAACCAAAGCACTAATGATTAGGGTTTCTTGGTAACCTAACCAACTTTTGATGCCCCAAGCATGGAAAGGGCATGCATTCTTGAATCCTTGCTTCTGACGAGCTAAGGAGTTTGATTTCAAGTATTAACCTGTTTTGGTGAGGTGTGACTTGAACTTGGACATTGATCAGTCATGATTAGGCAAAGGGCGCAACCTTTTATCCTCAGGGGAACCTTGTGTTCATGATTCATGAAATGCCAAGTGTTTGATTGATTTGATTGTTGCTTGTTTACTGCCCCAAGCGGGAGCGTAATTGTCTTTGTCAATGATTCTTTGAATGCATGTCGTTTTCCTTAATTGGGTGTGTGATTGTTGATTGGTGACTAAGTGTGACTACCCCCTCAAGCAACGAATCGATGATGGAATGACCTTCATGAGAAAAGCGACGAGTCACTTGACCCAAGATGACTTGTGTAAGGGGGCCTTTAGAGGGTTTACCGTTTAGCATGTGCAATTTTTCCAACATTTGGACCTGTTTTTGGTGGGTGTTAACCCTTTTGGTGATGCCATAATGGGGTGAAATCATCAAAAACCCATCTTCCCGTGGAGCGGTTTGGCTATGGTAGCCTTCTTGGGGAAGTAAGAGAGTGACAATTTGAACCCCGACATCGTATTTCTTTGCCTAGAGGTTAAGTGCAAGAGCACTTGTGTCCGGAAATGCTTATTGTTGTGTTTTTGTGTTGTGTTTATTTGTTGTTTTTGTTTTTTTGTGACACCATTTGGGGATTAAATTGTCAAAAATCCATCTCCCGTGGAGTGGTCCGGCTATTGTAGCCTTCTTAGGGAGTAGGATAGTGATAATTTGTGACTCCAGTGTCTATTTTGTATGGCTTGGATGTCAGGTGCAGCAGCACTCTTATCGGGCAAATTTATTGTCTATTTTTAGTGCATTTTTTATCATTTTTTGATGTTTTTGAAGTGCTGGTTTGAATTCGTCCCTGGGTGGGACGAATTCCAGCTATAGAATTATTCCCTGGGTGGGACGAGTGCTAACCTAAGCGTTCGTCCCAGTCAACGACGAATTCCAGCTCAAAAGGCCTATTTAAGGGCCAAAACTTGCATTTGGGCTCATTTGTGTCATTTTTTTCTTGCGATTTTGGAGCTCTGGGAGGAGGAGGTAATTCTGCAAAGTGAAGCGCTGCTGGAATTCTCTATGCCTTCATGAGTGCACAAACTGGTTCGAGCGGTGGAGCCGAGGCGAAACCTTTAAGTGTCCTCTAGAGCTTATTTTTGTTTAAATTTGCACTTGTTTTATTTAATTGTTTTTGTGATGTTGTTTTTCGAAATGTGTTTTAAAACTTAAATCCTAAAACTGGATTGAAGACAACTACTTGTATTTATTTTTATGTTGTACAGTTCTTTTCCATGTTTTTTTTTTTGTTTAATTGTTTTCTTTTGCAGGTTCGGAGCCGGTACCGTGTACCTACCGCCTTTACTGAGGCACGAGGTGCACTGACTGATGGTGATTAGGAATTGCTTGATGCCCTTGGGATCAAGAAGGTGTCTCAACTGGAGGCTGTGGTCCCTGATCAGGCCTATCTGACGGCCCTGATAAGAATTTGGGATCCTCGGACCAACACATTCCATCTTCCGACAGGGGAGATGACTGTAACTTTGGAGGATGTCTATCGGTTGCTTCGGATTTTGATAGACGGACTACCTATTAGGAAATCACCGCGTGATTAGCGTACTACTGTACTTACGAGATGCTTTGGGCATGGGGAGCGGCTGGGTGTAACAAACCCAGTGGAGACAGCTGAGGTGGACTGCCAGACTGGCGAGATTTTGGTTGGTTGGTGGTAGGAGAGGGGGGTGTTAGGAGTGAGGCACGCATTATTTATGGGCCTTATTTCTAACATGCTTCTCCCTGATTCTTCAGGCACGAGGTTCCTGTGGAACCTGTTGGATTTGGTATGGCAGTTGGTAGAATGCTCGATAGAAGCACCACTGATTTTGAGATGGGGACAAACATTGTTGGCACAGCTCTACGAGGAGCTGTATGCGGTCCGATGTCGGCAGTGGAAGGGTGTCAGTTGTAGTTATCTGTTGCAGTGCTGGGGTTGGCAGCACATAGTAGTGGAGAGGCCGACCGGGTTACCATGGATGACTCAGGCGGCGATGGATGACACGGAGATAGGCTATGCAGTTTTATGGCGGCGGTCTACGGAGCAGGGGCAGATTCGACGATGGGCAGGTGCTGTAGAGCACTATACTGATGCCTTTTCTCATCTCACTCCAGAGGAGGTGTTTTGGCACCCTTATCGGGACTGTCCAGCCTGGCCAGAGGCTGGAGAGTGGCTCCGTCAGGTACGCAGGGAGCGGTGGTTGACTGGGAGGCACAGGATAGAGCATGAGTTCTTTTCATACATCCAGGTTACACGACAGTTTGGGGTGCGATAGGGGTTGCTTGGTGAGCCCGTGGTCTATCGACGATGGGGAGATGAGAGGGATCTAGATCCATCGGTCACCGTGCCATTAGGCGAGGAGTCAGATGCGGTTATTGACGTCCCGGACGTAGATGATGTCGGGACTACTACTGAGTATGACTCGTGGTGGGTACTACAGCAATGGAGAGGAGAGGGGCCACTGGGAGGCACAGAGGCAACAGTGGAGTGTGTTGAGGTAGCAGGGGATGATTGGGGCGGTCCGCTAGATGGTGCGGACATGTTGGATGTGGGGGATGAGGATGTAGACTTGGGCGCTTCGGATCATCCAGACATGCAGGACGTGGAGGAGCAGTGGGAGCCAGAGCAAGCTGCTATTCCAGAGTGTCTTGTTCGTCAGGAAGACACAGAGGAGGTGGAGTGTAAGATACGCGCTAAAAATGCATGATTGACAGAGCTACTGCGGATACGGGATTTGGAGTTGGGGGATGCGAGGTGGGAGCTGGGGGACGCGCTGCGAGAGAGGGATCTCCTATGGGCTGAGCTGGCAGAGCGAGATAGGGTTCTGGCATAGCGCAACGATGCGATGTCATACTATCATCGACGAGAGGCAGATTGGTGTCGGCATCGGATAGACTTGGAGAGGGAGGTCATCCGCCTTGGTGGGCGGCTACCTGAGCCCTCGGTCAGTGGATCTTCACGGCGGACGAGGGATAGTGCGACTGAGCAGTCAGCATCATCTCGTCGTCGATGATTAGATGAGGGAGGCGGTAGCAGGCATGATGCGGGGGCTGGCAGTAGCTGCCCTGCAGGGTCCCATAGGACCCACACCACGGGGGGTAGTTCTCGTCACATCAATCCTGCGTGATTATGGTGGTCGACGCTTTAGGTTGGGTTTTTGGATATGATTGCAGGGTTTGAGGACCGATTTTGTAGCCTTCGGGTATGTTTTTGACGATATATATATATATATCGTTTTTATTGTGGTTTCTTACATGTGATGATTTTATTTTTGTTATGCATGATGGCTAATGACTATGGATTTATGCATATTTATTTATTTTGATGAATGCTTATGTTATGATGAATGCAAATGTTTTTTATTTCTTTTTGATATGCAATGTGAAATTGATGAATGATATTTGTGGTTATTGGTTACGGCACCATAGGCTGTTTAAGACGCTCTTTAATTAATTTTTTTTTTTTTTTGCGATTGCTATGATGTATGGCTCTTGTATGTATACATGTTGTTTTCTCTTTTTGTATTTTCTGATGGTATTGTAAGGATGAAAAGTAGCGCAGTTGGTTTATAAATGTAGCTAAGGTTTTCTTAGACTCAGACAGTTTTAACTCACTAGCCACGACTATACTTTATCTTACAAGACTTTTAAACAAGGTATGAATCAGACCTATTTTTGACCAAGCTATTTCACATCCCTGTGTGTGCAAATGAGTTCATTATTGTGGTATTTATCAGGATACCGCCAGTGCCAGATGGGCTTTCAACCGGACCTGTACTGAGGATCACCTAATTAGCTCCACTAACTCCTTTGTTGTATGTAGTTAGATTAGTCTGCGGTGTTATCCAGGATGCCGTAAGCTAGCTCATCCACATGCAAACATTGATCTGTACGCAAGTTAATGTGACAGATATATCGTCATGCAAGAGGTTTACCGCCAGTTATCGATAGGCTATCAACCAAATCGATACTGAGGCTTGCCTTATGACCTTTTAGAATGCTGAGAGTTCCAAGGATTCAAGTTCTACTCCCTTCTTTTCTTCAATTGTATTGGGATACTTGCTCGTTTGTAGTGATAAGATCACTATTTATTTTGATTTGTTTTTCTTTTGAGCAAGGGATTGGGGATATGTAGTGATGAAAATCACTATCGTTTGTGCCCTTTGATTTTTACACTGTAAGATGTCAAGTATTTGATTTTTGACATTTTGCAAATTTTTGATGTTTTGCAACTATTGAGAACTAGGGATTTTTAGGGAATTGGGTAGGGAGGATGCTTGTCATTTTGTCAACTCTCAGCATTCTTGGGGTCATTCGCACAAGGGGATGAGCAAGATAACCGTTTCGCTTTTGGTGACCTAGATTACTATGCAGGTTTCATCTTTCGTTCACACAACTTAGGAATTGTTTTATGTGTTTAATTTGTGTTGGGACGTTACGTAACAAGGTGTATTTCAAGTGAAATTCTACCTTCGTAAATTTTTTTTGACTTTATACATTACATGGCTAAAGAGCAAAATGATGACTGAATCATGAAAACCCTTGATACATTAAAAGACCACTGACTCTAGTGTGGTAAATGCAATGCATGGAGTTTTTGTTGTTTTTGTAAAATGAAACAGTGTGGAATAAGATGGTCTATCAGAGCAATTACAGCCTATGGTGCCTTTGACCTATACAACCACAAATATGCAGCGTATGGATGCAATGCTTAATGCAGCTACATGTTTTTGTATTTTTGATGGATTGGTTTTTATGAATATGAATATGAGGTGCGAGAAGAGCTCTCGATTGATGAATTTTAGTATGCCTAAATATGAGATGCAAATTTTTCATTGTTTTTGATTATTTTTTTTTTATTTTAACCAAGTGATTGTGGACATCCTTGGAGCATTTTGGTGACCAAGTTATTGCGATAATCCTTGGAGCTTTTTGGGTGACCAAGTGATTGCGATAATCCTTGGAGCTTTTGGGGTGACCAAGTGATTGCGATAATCCTTGGAGCTTTTTGGGTTTGACCAAGTGATTGCGATAATCCTTGGAGCTTTTTGGGTTTCACCAAGTGATTGCGATAATCCTTGGAGCTTTTGGGTTTCGACCAAGTGATTGCGATAATCCTTGGAGCTTTTGGGTTTGACCAAGTGATTGCGATAATCCTTGGAGCTTTTTGGGTTTTGACCAAGTGATTGCGATAATCCTTGGAGCTTTTGGGGTGACCAAGTGATTACGATAATCCTTGGAGCTTTTTGGGTTTGACCAAGTGATTGCGATAATCCTTGGAGCTTTTTGGGTTTGACCAAGTGATTGCGATAATCCTTGGAGCTTTTTGGTTTGACCAAGTGATTGCAATAATCCTTGGAGCTTTTGTGTTTTTGACCAAGCGATTTTATGGATCCTTGGAGCATTTTTGGGATATGGCTCTCTTAGATATAAAATGGTCGCAAATGACTGATATTCAAGGGTTCTGTTTCCTTGATACCATCAAGAGAAGCTAGCCGATACGTCTCGGGTCCTATTTTGCTATCAATGACATATGGACCTAACCAATTTGCCGTGAACTTGTCCCTTAGGTGGGACAGCAAATTAGAGTTCTGTTGGTTTTCCTTCAAAACCAAATCACCAACCCAAAAGTCCCTTAGGTGAACTTTCATGTTGTAAGCTTTCTTAAGCCGCTCTTGATAGATACGTAAGTGCTCGAGAGCATTCACGCGTCGTTCGTCAAGCAACGTAAGTTGGTCTAATCGGGCTCGCCGCGCAGTGTCATCATCGATGAACTCCTGCATTGATATGCGAAGGGAAGGAATTTACAACTCGAGAGGCATTACTGCCTCTGAGCCATACACGAGCGAAAACAGAGTTGCCCCAGTTGGCGTCCGAATGCTAGTGCGGTAAGCCCAAAGGGCAAGTGGGATTTGTATGTGCCAATCCTTATGAATGTCTGTGACTATCTTTTTAAGGATGGCCACTAGTGTTTTGTTTGATTCCTCTGCTTGCTCGTTTGCTTGCGGATAATAGGGCGTTGAAAAGTTGTGCTGAATTTTGTACTTTGTGGTCAAAGCACGCACGTCTTTGTTCTTGAATGATGGCCCATTATCCGATATTATTTTGGATGGAATACCAAAATGACATATGATGTTATGCAAGATGAACTCCACAATGCGGGGTCCTTTCGTTGAGGTTAAAGGAATTGCTTCCACCCATTTGGTAAAATACTCTATGGCCGTTATGATAAACGTGTGACGGCCTGACGATGTAGGGGAGATATTTTCGATTAGATCGAGGCCCCACTGCGAAAATGGCCAAGTAGACTGGACTATCTGTAGGGCCTGGGAAGGTACGTGCATCAAATTGGCATGATGTTGACATTTCACGCACTTCTTGACATATTCGCAACAATCTCGCTCTAAAGATGGCCAATAATAGCCCATGCAAAGAATGTGCTTTGCGATGGCCATACCACTAAAGTGACCACCACATGTACCATTGTGCGCTTGGGCGACTGCCCAAGTGGACTCTTGCTAGTCCAAACAACGAAGAAGAATTCCGTCATAGCTACGACGATACAAAATGTCTCCTATCAAGACATACTTAGCCGCTTTCTGCTTGAATGTTCATTTTGTGGCGTGCGTCAATCCAAAGGGAAGATTACCTAACTTGAGGTAGTCTCTTATGGGTAAATACCAGTCTTGTTGAACGAAAACCTCGACAGTATGAACAGCCAATCCCTTTCAAAGTTCTTCCCTAACAAATGCTGAATGGGATAGAACTTGTAAGAATAACGTTGTGTTGCTATTAGTGGGAGTGGGGGAAAACAAGGACCCCCAGTTGGCACATTTCAGACGGTCTCGGATTCGAAAGAACTTATCCGAGGATGGTTCAATCTGGATCATGTGGATTCCTGGTGTCAAGTCTGAGCTTGCACGCTCCATCGCGGATTGCGATAAGGTTTTGACTTGAATGGTTGTCATATCACAGGAAAGGTCTTGCGGGATTAATGACCCCAAGGAGGCCATTGTGTCTACAAAATGATTCGATGATCGAGGGAGTGCCTCGATGTCATACCACTCAAGTTTTGCCAGGAATTTGTCCACGAGGGCTTTATAGGCCTTTAGGACTGGGAATTTGCATTGATATACCCCTTTGAATTGATTGAATATTAACAGCGAATCACCAAAGATATTCAAACTGGTTAATTACCTCCTCCTCCCAGAGCTCCCAAATTGCAAGAAAAAAATGACACAAATGAGCCCAAATTCAAGTTTTGGCCCTTAAATAGGCCTTTGAGCTGGAAATCATCCTTGGCTGGGATGAGCGCTCTGGTCAGCACTCGTCCCACCCAGGGACGATTTCTGCAAATAGAAATCGTCCCACCCAGGGACGATTTCCAGCCAGAAAATTCAAAACATCAAAAAATCAACAAAAATGCACTAAAAACAAAAAAATAAAATTGCCTAATAAGAGTGCTGTTGCACTTGACATCCCGGGCATTCAAAATCGACGTTGGGGTCATATATTGTCATTATCCTACTCCCTAAGAAGGCTATCCTAGCCGGACCGCTCCATGGGACGACATATTTTCGTCAATTTCAGCTCCAAACAACGTCATAAAAAAAGGTCAAAACCCACTCAAAAACAACAAAAATGCAACATCAAAACATAAACAATAAGCATTGCCGGACACAAGTGCTCCTACACTTAATTTCTTGGCATAGAAAATCGATGTCGGGGTTTACATTGTTACTCTCCTACTTCCCCAAGAAGGCTACCAAAAGCCGGACCGCTCCACGGGAACATAGGTTTTTGACGATTTCACCTCATTATGGCATCAACAAAAGGGTTAACACCCACCAAAAACAGGTCCAAATGTTGGAAAAATTGCACGCGCTTAAATAGTAAAACATCTAAAGGCACCCTTGCACAAGTCATCTTGAGTCAAGCGACTCATCGCTTTTCTCACGAAGGTCATTCCCTCATCGATTCGTCGCTTGAGGGGGTAGTCACACTTAGTCACCAATCAACAATCACACACCCAATTAAGGAAAAATACATGCATTCAAATAATCATTGACAAACACAATCACGCTCCTTCTTGGGGCAGTAAACAAGCAACAATCAAATCAATCAAACACTTGGCATTTCGTGAATCATGAACACAAGGTTCCCCCTGTGGATAAAACGCACTTCGCCTATTCATGACTGATAAATGTCTAAGTTCAAGTCACACCTCACCAAAACAGGTTAATACTTGAAATCAAATTCCTTAGCTCGTCAAAAGCAAGGATTCAAGAATGCATGCCCTTTCCATACTTGGGGCATCAAAAGTTGGTTAGGTTACCAAGAAACCCTAATCATTAGTGCTTTGGTTATCTATTTTTGCTCAGCACTGCGTCACCCGCAGTGCTTCCCAAAAAGGGGCATCTGTAGACACCAAAACAACACCAATCTGATTATGTGACTGCAAACACTGATCACTTTGACAAACACAGCCCCCAGGGCAGCCCTCAGAGGTCAAACAGTGGTCTTAACCACTTTCATAGCAATTTTGTAAGGTCAAGAAGCAATTTGGCACACTTGGACACTTTTCCCAGTATTCGTCTCACCCAGGGATGATTACTAACTTGAAATCGTCTCACCCAGGGATGATTTCTAAAATCGTCTCCGATAAGGACGATTTCCAAGTTTAACGGGCAAAAAGAAAAATGGTGCCAAGTGGTAGCCACAAACAGTCAGTTGATGACTCCTGCCACGCACGCATGTGTGGGTGGGCAGATGGGCCGTTAGAAGACTATCACAAAGACATTTATGAAAGCCCAAGTCAATGGAGGACTCCCCTCCCTCATGGGGAGACATGACTGCCACATGGCACCTATGACCAACACATGGCATTTGTGCTTCCCTCTCAAAAGAGACCCCATGGGTCTATAAAAGGTGGGAGTTTTCTCACCCAAAGGAGGTTGAAAGGAGATTTCCAGCAACGAAGTGCTGCTGAGTTGAACACCCACTTGCATCCCCTTTGATTCACCTTCTCACATCCACAAATCTCTTTTGCAAGGGAGGTTGTTGGGTGGCTTTTGGAAGCTTGAATCTGACCCAAATCCAACACATGGACACCTGAACCAACCAATCTGCCGACCCCCCAATCCTAAGAGGTTTTGGGCCCATCCCTAGTGGATTGGCACCGAAATCAAGTGCCAACGGTTGGAGGCCCACTTGGGCATCCCCGCACTTTTTAAGTTTTATTTCAGAAGCGTTCTAGATTATTTTCTCATGCTGCATATTGTGTATTCTGTTTTGTGAATTCATAGCTGCAATTTCATAACTTTTGATCAGATTTTATCATTCTTTGTGTCGCTTTGTTGTTTCACTAACTTGCAGGAGGCGATATCAAATTCCCGAGGATAGAGGCCAAATTGGGAGAATCCGACCATCTGGGTCGTCCCAAAATGGCCCCAATTACATAACCCCTCTATCTACAGGTGTTTTGGAGGTCTCGGGAGTCGACATTGGAGCAGATCACTTTGGCCCTTTCAACACAGTAGAAATCGTCTCACCTGGGGACGATTAGCAGTCAGAAATCATCCTACCCAGGGACGATTTCCAGGTGAAGGCAGATTGGCCAACTGTTTCAGTGGCAATGGCCTTTTGGTAATATCTTCTGTCTTCTGTCAGGTTTTCAGGCCATTTGGACTCACTGTACTTACTGTTTCAGACAAATGTTTACATGCATCTTTTGATGATTTTAGAGAACAAACACTTTTCTTTTGCAGCAGGTGCTACTGACATCTTCGTTGTTTCTTTGTGCGCAGGAGGAGCAGCAGAGGTCAAAGACTCATCAACATCAGCGGCGGCATCGTCTTGGCCCGCCCATCTCAAGTGTGGGCACGCGAAAAGAGGAAGACTAAGTCACAAATTGTAACAAAGACAAGTTTAACGCTCCTAGCCCCTAAAAAGGGAGGAGACGTCAATGTAACCGAGGATAAGAGATTTGAATAAAGAGGGCTGTGATTTCTTTACATCTTTTCTTTCATTTCAAATTATCTCCTTTCTTTGTTTTTGTGCATAGGATTAAAGCGTTACATTTCGTCTTATATTGCATAATTAGTGTTTCCTTTGCCCGAAATCTCGTGCTTTCACCTCTAATATTAAAAAAATATTTTATTTATTACCTCTAAACTACTTTCCTTTTCTTTAAATATTGATCTATTTATTTTAATCATATAGTTCAAAGTATTATATCTCTTGATATATCCTAGATTTTTTGTACATCCTTTTCTTTTAAAAGTGTTCTATCATTGTTGTAGCCATTCATCAATTCTACCATTCATCACCATGTATTTATCAAACATATTAAGATTCCATTGCCATAGTTTCCAGATTATTGTGTACTTTTCCAAGAGGTGGTCTATATTTTTTTCTCCTTTTTACAAAGAACACATTGTGAGAGGCCATGACAACCCCTTTTCATAAGGTTATCCTATGATAAAATTCTTCTATGACCTACTAGAAAAATACACATTTTGACTTTAGAAATATTTTAATTTTATTATTGAATTGACATATGAGTATAAAATTAATGTCTTTTAACTGTTATAGCTAAAAACCTACTACCTCACTTAATCACTTAAAAGAGAATATTTTGGTTTTTTTGGGATCTTTATCAATTTTTTATATGAACACAAATGTTCAAAAATTCAACATCCTTTTACTATTTATGCATTTCATCTTAAGAGAGTAATATTTTCAAAACAACACTCTATCATGGTAGGCTTTGTAAAAGTTTCCTTTGTAAAACACAAGTGCAACCACAAACATTATAATAGTCCTTTGTATGAAAACATGTTAACTTTATAAAATAAAGTAGATAGTAGCAATGGAAAATATTAAAGGAAATCTTAGAGAATATAAATTCACAATCCTCAATTAAAACCCCTCTACCCGCTATACTATCTGCACGTTTGTTTCCTTCCCTTAATGTATGTGTAAACTTGATTTCTTTAAACTCTATAATAGGGTTTTGAATTTTCACAATTATCTCTTGTATGTTCCAAGAAGCCTTTACTTTCCTCAAAATTTCATTTACTACAATGAGTGAATCATATTTTATCCATACTTTGTTCTATTTCATTTGTTTACATATTTTTAACCCTTCCAATATCGTCTAAGCTTTGACTTCATTATTTGTCTTAAATCCATTATTGAAAGCATAATGAGACAAAATATCTCTATTTTTTTAAAATTATTTCTTCTCCTTTTGGTCCTCGATTTCCTTTAGATGATTCACCAAATAGTGATTCACTATTATTTACAAGCTTAGTTATCAAGTTCTAGTTCGTATTCGAATTCGACACTTTTGAAATTAAAAAAAAAATTATCGTAATTAAAAATTCAAAATAAATTTCGACATAAAAGTCGATACATATAACTAATATATTATATTATCATAAAACCATATATAAAATATATAATAAATATTTCAAATATAATATAAATGATATTTCAAATATAATATAAATATCGTCTAATTTAGGGTTTCAGTCACATGATGTAAGAAACACATGCCAATGGTGCATGCTTTGCGAAAACGTATGCTTGGGCCATAGTCATCGATGACCATAGCAGGCTCCACCATGAAAACTACAATGAAAGCTATCCTCTCTTCTTTTGACCCGATCCGCTGCTATTTGGGCGTTCTTCGACAAGGTGTCCCGGGTTGAGTTTTCTATCTTTAAGCCTAGTTTTGTAACAATAGCAACAACATCGTCTAAGTTTGGATCCGTAAAAATTGTAAATCATCACCCCTCCATTTGCTTCTTCAGATCGTGTGTCAAAGGAAAGGACCCCACCCTTTCTCAGATTGAAACTCAAATTTAGGGTTTGTTCGTGCCTCCGTTGGGACTAAAACCTAAATTTAGGGTTTGTTCACCTAATTTGTTTGTCAAGATTTTAAATTCGACGAATTTCGAATTTCATGTTAAAAATTTACCAAATTTAATAACTAAGTTTTCAAGTGATGAATAATTATATATGAAATGTAAAGGCCACAGAGCCGCACTTTTTAATGGTAAACATTCCACTTTTTATAGAGGATTTTCATTGAATTTGAATTACAGTATTGATGGCATCAGCCGAGAGGATTATTTTGGAACGGATGGAAGATCAAATGATATTCTTATTTTTTAAAAATGGTGGCTATCCGAAGGAAGTTAGGATTTTCTACATAGATTTGGGTCCTTGTTCCCTCTTGTTGGACTTGCTCAGGCAATAAATTTCATCTACTCCACCTCTTCGAGCACTTGAGAAGTCGGTATGATTGTTACAGGCTCTGCGTACTTCTACTTGCTCCTTGTTAGCTTGTACTAGAATGGTTGATATAATTAATGGCCCAACTCCACATCTAATGGTTTCATATTTATATTCCTTGTCTTATTTTTGTTTCTCTTGTACTACACATCATAATTCTATTTGATGACTTGACTTAATCGATCAAGGTTCTTTGCTTCTAGACGAGGAATTGGGTGAGTTGATAGGGTTGGTTTAGACTCCTCTATAATTTAAAAAATATTTTATTTATTACCTCTAAACTACTTTCCTTTTCTTTAAATATTGATCTATTTATTTTAATCATATAGTTCAAAGTACTGTATCTCTTGATATATCCTAGATTTTTTGTACATCCTTTTCTTTTAAAAGTGCTCTATCGTTGTTGTAGCCATTCATCAATTCTACCATTCATCACCATGTATTTATCAAACATATTAAGATTCCATTGCCATAGTTTCCAGATTATTGTGTACTTTTCCAAGAGGTGGTCTATATTTTTTTTATCCTTTTTACAAAGAACACATTGTGAGAGGCCATGAAAACCCCTTTTCATAAGGTTATCCTATGATAAAATTCTTCAATGACCTACTAGAAAAATACACATTTTGACTTTAGAAATATTTTAATTTTATTATTGAATTGACATATGAGTATAAAATTAATGTCTTTTAAAAAATTAGAAATATAATCTCTATATGATATACAAATATTTATATTATTATAATTGTTATTATGATATGTTATGACATTTTTTAAAACTAATGACTATACAAATACCATATTATTTGACTATACATATTAATTTCATTTAATCATTTCATTTTTCATATCATATGGGTCATGTTCTTTCCATTACCAATATACTTAAGATATCCATCTATACATTATTTTTAAAATTATTTTCAAGCCAATGATAAGAGAAACCCTATTTCAACTATTTTTCACGTTCTTATAAAATTTAGAAATACATTCAATAATTTCCTCGTCTTTAATCTTTCTTAATTACATGTTTTGTTAGTGTGATGCATTAGCGTTCACACATGAACACAATTATAGGTAAGCTAGTTGCCACCTCTTAACTACCTCCTATATGTATAAGCAAATCCCTTTCTTACATGAGAAGAGAAAATGACATACACAAGGAAGTCAAGAGGAAGAGGAGGAAGGAAAGAAGAAGAGGGAAAAAGAGAGAGAGAAAATACATCAAGCATGGATATGAGAGGAGAATAGGAAAGGAAGAAAAGTTGAAATGAACACAAAAATGTCAATTTGAGCACTAAGAATATGACAAGGGAGTTTGTTGAAGCATATCCACAAGCTAGTGAATAAATTCATTGAGGGAGAGCCATTTAATAGGTATTGTTTAGGTGATAGACAGGGAAATTATTCAAGTAAAGATCCAAGGATAATAGCATAATGAAATAATACTTAACCGCTTGCATGATGTAGAAGAGGGCCTTCTGGTCCTTCTTCTTGTGCTCTTTCAACAGATCCTTGTCTGCCTGAGAGAGGGCGGCTGATCTTCTTTGCATCTGCCGGTTCTGGGTAGCCGTTCTCGACTAACTCCCATAGCTCCTGAGATCCGAACAGGATCTTCATTTGGATGCTCCAGTAATCATAGTTCTTGCCGTTAAATCGTGGGATCTGCAACTGCAACGAGTTTCTCTCGAAAGCCATGCTTCTATCTCCGTGTCACGGCACTATCAGCTCTGATACCAATTTGAAGAATTTAAATTTTTTTTAAACTGATGCCGAAGTCTGCACGGCGCTGTTCGGACAGCGCAGTGCGCAAGTCCTCCTGAGGGATTTTGTCCTTCACTCCGCTCCAGGCCTCCTGAGGGATTTTGTCCTTCACGCTTTTGGTGGGACATCTGTTCAGCAAGTAGACTGCACATGTTACAGCCTCTGACCAAAATTCATGCGATAATCCCTTCGCCTTCATCATGCTTCGTGTCATTTCCATGATGGTTCGGTTCTTCCTCTCAGCTACGACATTCTGCTGTGGCGTGTATCTAGCAGTGAACTGCCTTCGAATTTCATGTTGCTTGCAAAAGTTGTGGAATTCGTTGGAGATGTACTCTCCACCTCCATCAGTTCTGAGAGTCTTCACATAATAACCGCTCTATTTCTCCACCAGAGCCTTGAACTCCTTGAATCTGGAAAATGCATCTGACTTCAACTTGATAGCGTAAATCCAAGTCTTCCGGCTGAAGTCATCAATGAACGTCAAGAAGTATTTGTTGCCGGCAAACGTGGTGGTCTGCATCGGACCGCAAATGTCTGAGTGCACCAGCTCCAATGGCCGTGATGCTCTCCAAGACTGTCCTATAGGGAATGCATCCCTGTGTTGCTTGCCGACTAGGCAACCTTCACACACTTGGTTTGGCTGCTCTATCAGGGGTAGACCCTTCACCATTCGCATTCTGTGTAGTTGATTCAGGCCACTAAAGCTCAGGTGAACGAATCTGAGATGCCACAGCCAGGTAGCATCTTTCACAACTGCACTCAGAGACATCAAAGATTCATTCTGAATCTACAGTGAAAACATTTTGTTTTTCGTCATGGACACTGTTGCTATTTGTCCATGGACTTTGTCTCTGATGGAACAGACACCGTCTTTGAATAGTATAGTGTGCCCCTTCTACACAAGCTGTCCAACACTTAGTAGATTATGCTTCAACCCAGGCACATAAAAAACATCTTGAATTGTTTTTCTATCACCGTGTCGGGTGCGGATGAGGATCTTGCCTTTCCCCATCACAGGAACTTTGTTGTTGTTACCCATCTTGACTTTGGACTGGACTGTTTCATCCAGTTGTGAGAACATCTCTCTATTCCCAGTCATGTGGTTGCTGCAACCACTGTCAAGATACCAGATGTTTTTCTTGCTCTCCTCTTCAATACTGCAAGTCAGCAGTACATTTCCTCCTGTCGCATTTTTGGGTTCCTCCGTATAATGGGCTTGCTGCTGATTCTCATTTGCCATCTTCTTCTTGCACTGTGAGGCATAATGGTCGAACTTGCTGCAGTAGTAGCATTGGACCTTTGACATGTCCTTCTTCTGCTGAGAGCTTCCTTGCTGATGAAAGTTGCAACTTGGCTCAGCATCATGAGGGTTTGATCTCCCTCCTTGCTTGTTACTTCTCCCACGCCTGCTTCTGCCTCTTCCTCCTTGAGAACTAGAAGCGCTATGGTGGGAGTCTTATCTGCCACTATCTCGGACTAAGGCTTGAGCCCGAAATGCTTGCTCCAGAGAGGTCTAAGATGAACAACTCAACCTCTGTTCATGGGTCTGCAATGAAACCATGAGTTCGTCTGTCGAGAGGGTTGTCAGATCCCTCGACTCTTCGATTGCTATTAAAACCGAGTCGAACTTTGCAGGCAGACTTTTGAGAATATTCTCCACGATTCTCTGGCTCTACACATTTTCTTCGTTCAACCGCATCTGGTTGATAATGTCAGTCATCCGGGTGAAGAAGTCGCTCATCAACTCGGACTCGCTCATCTGCAGGTTCTCAAACTGTCTCCTGAGCATCTGTAGTTTTACCAACTTCACTTTGTCGATGCCTTGATACGAACTTGCTAGGGTTTCCTAGGCCTGCTTGGCCTTGGTGGCTGATGCAATCCGTGGGAAGATGGTCTCCTCAACCGCTTGCATGATGTAGAAGAGGGCCTTCTGGTCCTTCTTCTTGTGCTCTTTCAACAGATCCTTGTCTTCTTGAGAGAGGGTGGCCAGTGCAACTGCATCTATTGGTTCTGGGTAGCCGTTATCGACTAACTCCCATAGCTCCTGAGATCTGAACAAAATCTTCATCTGGATGCTCCAGTAATCGTAGTTCTTACCGTTAAATCGCGGGATCTACAACTGCAATGAGTTTCTCTCGGAAGCCATGCTTCTATCTCCGTGTCACGGCACTATCAGCTCTGATACCAATTTGAAGGAACGATTTTAAATTTTATTTCAACAATCGTCGAAGTCCGAATGCCGCAGCGCAGACAGCGCAGTGTAGAAGTCGGAGGCTCCGACGGACTTCGCCCAAAACTAGGGCGAAGTGCGAACGTCGGCCACGCCGACGGACGTCGCCCGAAGTTGGGCGAAGTTCGAACTTCGGCCGCGTCGACGGACTTCGCCCGAAATTGGGCGAAGTTTGAACTTCGACCGTGCCGATGGACTTCGCCCTAAAATGGGCGAAGTGCGCACTTCAGCTGCGCAGCCGGACTTCGCCCGAAACTGGGCGAAGTTCGCACTTCGGGGCTGCAGCCGGACTTCGCCCGAAACTGGGCGAAGTTCGCTCTTCGGTCAGCCGACGGACTTGCGCTGGGAGAAGTGCGGACTGCGGCCGACTTCAGACTTCTCTCGCGCACTCGAGCTGACTCAGTCTTGGCCACGAACTTCGGCAGCGAACTTGGAAAGGCCGCTTCAGACTTGTTCTTCTTCCGCGGCTGCTGCTGGGTTTGCCTGGCTTGGCAACACCCGTATGAGAAGAGAGAGACGCCGGAACAGAGAGCAACAAACTGCAAACCCTAAAGGTGCCTAAAACAAACAGCAAACTTTATTTATATTAAACGGGGGTTACAGAGTTCCTCAACCGAGGAAATTACAACATCTGCAGGCTGCGCTGCAGGATAAACTAAAACAGACAAAATGTCGAGTCGGCTGCTCAGACATTAATCAGCTGAGTCAAACTGCTCACTGAGATACTTTTCTTTGCCTCTGCTCCTCTTGCACTGCTCTTCCTCCTCTCTTCTTCTTAAACTGTCTGAAATACCCGAGACGCCTTATATAGCCGCAGGAAGAGGAGGATTGGGGTTTGTCCTCTGACAGGTTCTGACAGGCCCTCAACTAGGGTTTCCGACCAATCGCCGCACAAGAGTCACATCTGTCAGAGGGTAGGTGCGGCGTCATGTCAGCCCTTTGTCGGGATCCCGGACTGCGGCAGCGCAGTCCGACTTCGCCCATGTCTAGAGCGCAATCCGGTTTCGCCCAAGGTTCGGAGCGCAGTTGGGCACAGGAGTGAAATCTGGGTTAATTTTTCTAACACCAATGGCTTATATGATTTTAAAATTTTAGTTGATCTTCTTCCTTTTGTATTTTATAAAATTCGTCCTCGCAAATTTTAGTAGTTCCAACTTTGATTTGAATTTGCAGGGAGTGCTGACGCTAGAGAAAGAATGGGATTATTTTAAAAGTTACAGAGCCAGACTTGAGAGTATGCTTGGGAAGGATGGTGCGAGCAAGATAATCTCCGAAGCCTTATTCGGGTTAAGCATGGGGACCAATGACTTCATCGAAAATTATTATCAAAATCAGGAAACAAGAGATAAATATACTATCTCACAGTTCCAGGACAATCTCTTAGAAGAGTTGAAGCCATTTATAGAGGTAAAACAATTCCTCTGTGTCCACATTAGTGATATATACGTCCTTTTTAATCTTATTTGAAATTGTTTTCGCACAGAATATTCACGACGAGGGTGCCACCAAATTTTACGTGAATGGCCTTTCCCCTTTCGGTTGTTCCCCTCTTCAAATTACTTCCCACAACTTGACCAATGGTACCTGCGTGGAAGAATACAATGAGGTCGCTGCTTCTTTCAATGACAAGCTCAGAGCTTTTATAGCTTCTATGAAACCCACTCTCTCGGGTCTGCAAATTGTTTATATAGATGTCTACGACAAGTTCACTGATTTGTATAAGAATCCCATCGAATATGGTAATGTCTATATTAATTCGATACAAAGTTGATATATTTATGTTCACGTCAATTCCTTCTTGTTCTAAACATCTTATGGTTTTTTAAGCTCAACATATGTATATTTTCAGGGTTTGAAGAGGTAAGGAAAGGTTGCTGTGGAACAGGATTGGTGGAGATAGGTCCAACATGTAACAGTCAATGCATGTTATGTCCTGACGCATCCAAGTATGTCTTCTGGGACAGTGTCCATCCATCAAGTGCAACTTACAGCATTTTGGCCAAAGACATTTTCCAACAACTCAAAACGTTGATAAAATTCTAGAGAATCAGGGGAACAAAATTTATATTAATACTTGTATTGTTTTTCCAGTTACTAGATTGGGAGAATTATTATGTATTTGGTTGTGTATGTAGGTACGAAAAATCTTTCATTCATTTTTCTTAATGAAATTTTATTATTATTTAAAAAAAAAATAAGAATAAAGAATTGTATTTGGATTTTCATCCTTGATAATTTATAAGTATCAAAGTTTACAAAGAAATTTAACTGTTATAGCTAAAAACCTGCTACCTCACTTAATCACGAATATTTTGTTTTTTTTGAGATCTTTATCAGTTTTTTATATGAACACAAATGTTCAAGAATTCAACATCCTTTTATTATTTATGCATTTCATCTTAAGAGAGTAATATTTTGGAAACAACACTCTATCATGGTAGGCTTTGTAAAAGTTTCCTTTGTAAAACACAAGTGCAACCACAAACATTATAATAATACTTTGTATGAAAACACATTAACTTTATAAAATAAAGTAGATACTAGCAATGGAAAATATTAAAGTAAATCTTAGAGAATGTAAATTCACAATCCTCAATTAAAACCCCTCTACCCGCTATACTATCTGCACGTCTGTTTCCTTCCCTTAATGTATGTGTAAACTTGATTTCTTTAAACTCTATAATAGGGTTTTGAATTTTCACAATTATCTCTTGTATGTTCCAAGGAGCCTTTACTTTCCTCAAAATTTCATTTACTACAATGAGTGAATCATATTCCATCCATACTTTGTTCTATTTCATTTGTTTACATATTTTTAACCCTTCCAATATTGTCTAAGCTTCGACTTCATTATTTGTCTTAAATCCATTATTGAAAGCATAATGAGACAAAATATCTCTATTTTTTTAAAATTATTTCTTCTCCTTTTGGTCCTCGATTTCCTTTAGATGATTCACCAAATAGTGATTCACTATTATTTACAAGCTTAGTTATCAAGTTCTAGTTCGTATTCGAATTCAACACTTTTGAAATTAAAAAAAATTGTTGTAATTAAAAATTCAAAATAAAATTCGACATAAAATTCGATACATATAACTAATATATTATATTATCATAAAACAATATATAAAATATATAATAAATATTTCAAATATAATATAAATATCATCTAATTTAGGGTTTCAGTCACATGATGTAAGAAACACATGCCAATGGCGCATGCTTTGAGAAAATGCACGCTTGGGCCTTAGTCGCCGATGACCACATGAGGCTCCACCATGAAAACTACAATGAAAGCTCTCCTCTTTGCTTTTGACCAGATCCGCTGCTATTTGGGCGTTGTTCGATAAGGTGTCCCAGGTTGAGTTTTCTATCTTTAAGCCTAGTTTTGTAACAATAGCAACAACTTTGTCTAAGTTTGGATCAATAAAAATTGCAAATCCTCACCCCTCCATTTGTTTCTTCAGATTGTGTGTCAAAGGAAAGGATCCCACCCTTGCTTAGATTGAAACTCAAATTTAGGGTTTGTTCGTGCATCCGCTGGGACTGAAACCCAAATTTAGGGTTTGTTCACCTAATTTGTTTGTCAAGATTTTAAATTCGACGAATTTTGAATTTGATGTTAAAAATTTACCAAATTTAATAACTAAGTTTACAAGTGATGAATAATTATATATGAAATGTAAAGGCCATAGAGCCGCACTTTTGAATGGTAAACATTCCACTTTTTATAGAGGATTTTCATTGAATTTGAATTACAGTATTGATGGCATCAGGTGAGAGGATTATTTTGGAATGGTTGGAAGATCAAATAATATTCTTATTTTTAAAAAATGGTGGCTATCCAAAGGAAGTTAGGTTTTTCTACGTAGATTTGGGTCCTTGTTCCCTCTTGTTGGACTTGCTCAGGCAATAAATTTCATCTACTCCACCTCTTCGAGCACTTGAGAATTCGGTATGATTGTTGCAGGATCTGCGTACTTCTACTTGCTCCTTGTTAGCTCGTACTAGAATGGTTGATATAATTAATGGCCCAACTCCACATCTAATGGTTTCATCTTTATATTCCTTGTCTTATTTTTGTTTCTCTTATACTACACATCATAATTCTATTTGATGACTTGACTTAATCGATCAAGGTTCTTTGCTTCTAGACGAGGAATTGGGTGAGTTGTTAGGGTTGGTTTAGACTCCTCTAATATTAAAAAAATATTTTATTTATTACCTCTAAACTACTTTCCTTTTCTTTAAATATTGATCTATTTATTTTAATCATATAGTTCAAAGTACTGTATCTCTTGATATATCCTAGATTTTTTGTACATCCTTTTCTTTTAAAAGTGCTCTATCATTGTTGTAGCCATTCATCAATTCTACCATTCATCACCATGTATTTATCAAACATATTAAGATTCCATTGCCATAGTTTCCAGATTATTGTGTACTTTTCCAAGAGGTGGTCTATATTTTTTTTCTCCTTTTTACAAAGAACACATTGTGAGAGGCCATGACAACCCCTTTTCATAAGGTTATCCTATGATAAAATTCTTCTATGACCTACTAGAAAAATACACATTTTGACTTTAGAAATATTTTAATTTTATTATTGAATTGACATATGAGTATAAAATTAATGTCTTTTAACTGTTATAGCTAAAAACCTACTACCTCACTTAATCACTTAAAAGAGAATATTTTGGTTTTTTTGGGATCTTTATCAATTTTTTATATGAACACAAATGTTCAAGAATTCAACATCCTTTTACTATTTATGCATTTCATCTTAAGAGAGTAATATTTTCAAAACAACACTCTATCATGGTAGGCTTTGTAAAAGTTTCCTTTGTAAAACACAAGTGCAACCACAAACATTATAATAGTCCTTTGTATGAAAACACGTTAACTTTATAAAATAAAGTAGATAGTAGCAATGGAAAATATTAAAGTAAATCTTAGAGAATGTAAATTCACAATCCTCAATTAAAACCCCTCTACCCGCTATACTATCTGCACGTCTGTTTCCTTCCCTTAATGTATGTGTAAACTTGATTTCTTTAAACTCTATAATAGGGTTTTGAATTTTCACAATTATCTCTTGTATGTTCCAAGGAGCCTTTACTTTCCTCAAAATTTCATTTACTACAATGAGTGAATCATATTTTATCCATACTTTGTTCTATTTCATTTGTTTACATATTTTTAACCCTTCCAATATCGTCTAAGCTTTGACTTCATTATTTGTCTTAAATCCATTATTGAAAGCATAATGAGACAAAATATCTCTATTTTTTTAAAATTATTTCTTCTCCTTTTGGTCCTCGATTTCCTTTAGATGATTCACCAAATAGTGATTCACTATTATTTACAAGATTAGTTATCAAGTTCTAGTTCGTATTCGAATTCGACACTTTTGAAATTAAAAAAAAAATTGTCGTAATTAAAAATTCAAAATAAATTTCGACATAAAATTCGATACATATAACTAATATATTATATTATCATAAAACCATATATAAAATATATAATAAATATTTCAAATATAATATAAATGATATTTCAAATATAATATAAATATCTTCTAATTTAGGGTTTTAGTCACATGACATAAGAAACACATGCCAATGGCGCATGCTTTGAGAAAACGTATGCTTGGGCCATAGTCGTCGATGACCATAGCAGGCTCCACCATGAAAACTACAATGAAATCTCTCCTCTCTGCTTTTGACCTGATCTGCTGCTATTTGGGCGTTCTTCGACAAGGTGTCCCGGGTTGAGTTTTCTATCTTTAAGCCTAGTTTCGTAACAATAGCAACAACATCGTCTAAGTTTGGATCCGTAAAAATTGTAAATCATCACCCCTCCATTTGCTTCTTCAGATCGTGTGTCAAAGGAAAGGACCCCACCCTTTCTCAGATTGAAACTCAAATTTAGGGTTTGTTCGTGCCTCCTTTGGGACTAAAACCCAAATTTAGGGTTTGTTCACCTAATTTGTTTGTCAAGATTTTAAATTCGACGAATTTCGAATTTCATGTTAAAAATTTACCAAATTTAATAACTAAGTTTTCAAGTGATGAATAATTATATATGAAATGTAAAGGCCACAGAGCCGCACTTTTTAATGGTAAACATTCCACTTTTTATAAAGGATTTTCATTGAATTTGAATTACAGTATTGATGGCATCAGCCGAGAGGATTATTTTGGAACGGTTGGAAGATCAAATGATATTCTTATTTTTAAAAAATGGTGGCTATCCGAAGGAAGTTAGGATTTTCTACATAGATTTGGGTCCTTGTTCCCTCTTGTTGGACTTGCTCAGGCAATAAATTTCATCTACTCCACCTCTTCGAGCACTTGAGAAGTCGGTATGATTGTTACAGGCTCTGCGTACTTCTACTTTCTCCTTGTTATCTTGTACTAGAATGGTTGATATAATTAATGGCCCAACTCCACATCTAATGGTTTCATCTTTATATTCCTTGTCTTATTTTTGTTTCTCTTATACTACACATCATAATTCTATTTGATGACTTGACTTAATCGATCAAGGTTCTTTGCTTCTAGACGAGGAATTGGGTGAGTTGATAGGGTTGGTTTAGACTCCTCTGTAATTTAAAAAATATTTTATTTATTACCTCTAAACTACTTTCCTTTTCTTTAAATATTGATCTATTTATTTTAATCATATAGTTCAAAGTACTATATCTCTTGATATATCCTAGATTTTTTGTACATCCTTTTCTTTTAAAAGTGCTCTATCGTTGTTGTAGCCATTCATCAATTCTACCATTCATCACCATGTATTTATCAAACATATTAAGATTCCATTGCCATAGTTTCTAGATTATTGTGTACTTTTCCAAGAGGTGGTCTATATTTTTTTTATCCTTTTTACAAAGAACACATTGTGAGAGGCCATGACAACCCCTTTTCATAAGGTTATCCTATGATAAAATTCTTCTATGACCTACTAGAAAAATACACATTTTGACGAAATATTTTAATTTTATTATTGAATTGACATATGAGTATAAAATTAATGTCTTTTAAAAAATTAGAAATATAATCTATATATGATATACAAATATTTATATTATTATAATTGTTATTATGATATGTTATGACATTTTTTAAAACTAATGACTATACAAATACCATATTATTTGACTATACATATTAATTTCATTTAATCATTTCATTTTTCATATCATATGGGTCATGTTCTTTCCATTACCAATATACTTAAGATATCCATCTATACATTATTTTTAAAATGATTTTCAAGCCAATGATAAGAGAAACCCTATTTCAACTATTTTTCACGTTCTTATAAAATTTAGAAATACATTCAATAATTTCCTCGTCTTTAATATTTCTTAATTACATGTTTTGTTAGTGTGATGCATTAGCGTTCACACATGAACACAATTATAGGTAAGCTAGTTGCCACCTCTTAACTACCTCCTATATGTATAAGCAAATCCCTTTCTTACATGAGAAGAGAAAATGACATACACAAGGAAGTCAAGAGGAAGAGGAGGAAGTAAAGAAGAAGAGGAAAAGAGAGAGAGAGAAAATACATCAAGCATGGATATGAGAGGAGAATAGGAAAGGAAGAAAAGTTGAAATGAACACAAAAATGTCAATTTGAGCACTAAGAATATGACAAGGGAGTTTGTTGAAGCATATCCACAAGCTAGTGAATAAATTCATTGAGGGAGAGCCATTTAATAGGTATTTTTTAGGTGATAGACAGGGAAATTATTCAAGTAAAGATCCAAGGATAAGAGCATCATGAAATAATACTTAACTATTTGCTTTCAATTTGTCAAAGAAAATTAAATTGGACCTTACTTAACTTACTAAAAGAGCCAACAAGGTACAAATATTAATAATCACTATAATATTTACTTAATCTTGTTGCAACTTTACAATACATAGAAAAACTTTTAATCAATCAAAAGTTTTATTGGTTATGATCCCTCTTTTGCCAAAGGAGTTTTTATTGTGATCACCTATTATGATAAAAAAAACATTCGATAGTAAAAATATTTTATCCTAAGGCATTTTTATAGCAATCAAAAGTATTTCTTTTAAACTATTTTTAATAAAGTGACTTTTCTTGATAATCGAGACTTTTGCCATAATGCTTCTTAACAAATAGATACATACATTGGAGGTTTTTCTTCTTCATATAGAAGGATTTTTTATCCTTTGCAAGGTTGTAGCTTGCACTTCCTAGAGTGGCTCACTCTTCTTACCACTAACACTTCTACTTATCCTCCATGCTATTGCTTCAACAAGTCTCTACTCTTCTGCTCCAACAAATTGCTCTACTTCCATTTCAAATCAAATCATGCTCAACACTCATATATATAACTTAGAAAGGAGGTAAAAATTAACCTAATGCATTAATTAATGGACAGTTGGTACTCTAATCACCAAAAAAATACAACTACTATGAGTAAGTTCAATCGCTCTTGGTAATGGCTTTCATCATTATAAAAAAATAAGATTTACCAATTACAGGTGAAATTTGGATAGTTTTATGTCTAAGTTATTATCATTAAATATTTATGATTGCCCTTCTTATTGATGATTCAACTTGTCTAATATTCTTGTCATCCTATATACTTGACATGCTATAAATGCAATGATTGTAGGTATTTTTGCACACACCCATGCATAACTGCTAGCAACTATATATTAGATTTGCTTTTGTATATAAAACTAGATATCACCAAAAACATTGTTAGCAAGCCTAGAAGCATTGCCAAAAGTAGAGTTGAGCTGAGAAGTGATGGGGTGGTGTAGACACAAAAAATTGATCCACATGAGTGAGTAATTTTCCCTAAACCCTTCAGGGAGACCCTTCATATTTTCCTAAGGAAAGGACTAGGTGTAGACACCAAAACAACACCAATCCGATTATGTGACTGCAAACACTGATCGCTTTGACAAACACAGCCCCCAGGGCATCCCTAAGAGGTCAAACAGTGGTCTTAACCACTTTCATAGCAATTTTGTGAGGTCAAGAAGCAATTTGGCACACTTAGACACTTTGCCTAGTAATCGTCTCACCCAGGGATGATTGCTAACTTGAAATTGTCTCACCCAGGGACGATTTCTGAAATCGTCTCCAGTAAGGACGATTTCCAAGTTTAACGGGCAAAAAGACAAATGAGGCCAAGTGGCAGCCCATAACAGTCAGTTGATGAATCTTGCCTCGCACGCGTGTGTGAGTGAACAAATAGGCCATTTGAGGATTGTCACAAGGGCAGTTATGAAAGCCCAAGTCAATGGAGGACTCCCCTCCCTCATGGGAAGACAAGACTGCCACATGGCGCCTATGACCAACACATGGCATTTGTGCTTCCCTCCCAAAAGAGACCCCATGGGTCTATAAAAGGTGGGACTTTTCTCACCCAAAATATATAGGTTGAAGGAGTTTTCAAGCAACGAAGTGTTGCCGAGTTGAAGACCCACTTGCATCCCTTTTGGTTCACCTTCCCACATCCACCAATCTCTTTTGCAAGGGAGGTTGTTGGGTGGCTTTTGGAAGCTTGAATCGGACCTAAATCCAACACATGGACACCTGAATCAACCAATTTTCCGACCCCCCCAATCCTAAGAGGTTTTGGGCCCATCCCTAGTGGATTGGCACCAGAATCAAGTGCCAACGGTGGGAGGCCCACTTGGGCACCCCCGCACTTTTCTTAAGTTTTATTTCAGAAGCATTCTAGTTTATTTTCTCATGCTGCATATTGTGTTTTCTGTTTGGTGAATTCATAGCTGCAATTTCGTAACCTTTGATCGATTCTAGTATGTTTTGTGTCGTTTTGTAGTTTCACTAACTTGCAGGAGGCGATATCAAATTCCTGAGGTTAGAGGCCAAATTGGGAGAATACGACCATCTGGGTCGTCCCAAAATGGCCCCAATTACATAACCCCTCTGTCTGCAGGTGTTTTGGAGACCTCGGGAGTCGAAATTGGAGTGTGTCAGTTCGGCTTCCCCAACATAGAAGAAATCGTCCCACCCAGGGAGGATTTACAGTCAGAAATCGTCCTACCCAGGGACAATTTCCAGTTGAAAGCAGATTGGCCGACTGTCTCAGTGGCAATGGCCTGTTGGTAACATTTTCTATCTTCTGGCAAGTTTTCAGGCTGTTTAGAATCATTTTGTTTACTATTTTAGATAAATGTTTGCATGCATCTTTTGATGATTTTAGAAGAACGAACACTTTTCATTTGCAGCAGGTGCTACTGACATCTTGGTTGTTTCTTGGTTCGCAAGAGAAGTAGCAGAGGTGAAGAACTCATCGACATCAGCGACGGCATCATCTTGGCCCGCCCATTGCAATCATGGGCACGTGGAAAGAGGAACATTGAGTGATTGTAATCGAATTCTTTTAACGCTCCTAGCCCCCGAAAATGGAGGAGACGTCATTGTAACAGAGATCAAGGGATATTAATGAAAGGGCTATGTTTTCTCCATTTGCTTGTGTCTCTTCCAATGCGTTTCTTTTCCATTTCATGCACTTTACGTTTCTAGGACTTAAGTGCATTTGATTTTGGTTGCATCGCAATTAGTGTTTCCTTTGCCCGGAATCTCGTGCTTTCAGTGGCGATCACGGTGGGACCTGTTCCCTGTTTTTTTTTTTTTTTTTTAGATCACAGAAAACTAATCGGGTTTTTGTGTTTTGTGCTTGACAAGTACATTTTTTTATTGCAGACTGTTAATCGTCTCTGACTGTTACAAATACTCTACTGGAAATCGTCTCACCCTAGGACGATTTTAAAATCGTCTCTACAAGGGATGATTTTTGTTTTGTAATTCATCTCATCAAGGGACGATTTTCTGTCTGTAAATTTTTAGAGCAGAAATTCAGAGGTAACTGGAGCAGGTAGAGAAGAGGTAGGGATTTTTATAATCTCTGTTAAAATTTATGTTTCTGTTTTTGTTTCTTTGACTATTTTCATTTTATCCTGCATTGCTTAGGGAAAATTCATTTATGCTTTTTTCATTTTCGCTAAATAAAATGAATCTCACACACTCCATGCAACAAATTTAAACCAAGGAGCTGGTCGTAAGACCCCAGCCCTTGAGCAAGACCAACGGTGGGTTCATCACCACCTTGGCTTAGCTTTGCATACATTTCCCGATTGTCAACTGTTGTTAGGCGTAAATCCTGACGAAAGCAGACCGAGTGTCACTGGGGTGATTCCCATGCGCGCGAGGATAAGTTTTCTATGGTAGGTGCCATTAACAGGACAATCCCCCTTCCGTACCACCTACGTATCATGTACCTTCTGCTCTCACGTACCTATAGTCTCCCTCTCATAATGGCGGGTATATAGAGAGGTTGGTATATCGGCCTGGTTGGTATATTGAAGGGGCGACCATTTTGGGAGTTATATGAACCGTCATAATGCATTTAAACGATCTTCAAAACCTACAAAAACAAAACAAAACATCAAAATGCACTAAACCAGTTTAGGACACACCATTTAATCCTTAAAAGAGATAATCATGGATTGTGTATGCGTGTGTTCATTTCTGCTTAGTGTAGACAAAAAAAAAAAAAATCTCATCATAAACAAAAGATAAAAATCTACGCATTTTGTCATTTTCTCCAAAAGCTCCAAGGATTCCCGTAATCGCTTGGTCACTCCAAAATGCCCCAAATGTGTCCATGAACCCTTTGGTCAACCCAAAAGCACCCCAAATGTGCCCATAAGTGATGCAGGACCATCCAACAAAATATGGAAAATCTTACATTTTTCCCTAAATTTTAGTGCATCTTGCCGGGGCCATAACTTCTCAACCGTAGCTCCGATTGACTTGAAATTTTACAGGGAGTTAAGTGGGATAATTTTAAACAAATATGATTCCCTAGAATTCTATTTGCCCAAAAAAGTCAGTTTTCGAGGCCAAATTCCATCATCTAGTGCCCCGAAATTAGGTTTTAAAATTGGGCACGCATTTTTTTGCACTTTTTGAGTTGTTCGAATGTCAATATATCCTAATGTATTCAGAGCTAGGACTTGAAACTTCATTTTTGTCTTATCTACTATAAGAGGGATGCGCACACCGATTTTGGGCCCCATCTGACTCATTTCAATTTTTAGGGTTTTTAGAGAGACATCGTCATGGTGCTCACCCATAGCCAAGCCCAATCACGGGCGGATGCTATGGGGAATATCCAAGGAAGAACAAGTCATCTCCATTACAATCCCAAGGATTTGGTCATACCACCTTGGCGACCTAACACACAAGGCAGTCCCCTCCACACCTTAAAGGAAAGGGACTATAGGGGCACCTCTTCTAAGGGCACTCCTGTTCAGCAAAGCACTCAGCACATACCCTTCCATGAGGAGTACAGTCATAGGAGAGATCCCTTAGATGCTCACTATGAGCGGTCACTGTGCGATGAAGCGCTAGGTCAACATAGGGTTCGACGGGAGGAACGAATTGATTACACTATCCTTCCTTCACCCCCTCTAGTTGTCAGGACTACAAGGACAAATCCAGAGCACAAGGCACTTCAGGTAGGGCGAGCTAGCTCCATCCATCCCTTTCTCACTTATGAAAGAGAGCATGAGGAAAACCCTTACCTTCCTCAAAAACAATACACATCATAGGAACAACATGCCTCCGCACCTGCTATCTATCAGGACCACTCACTGAGGCAAAAGCCCCGAGGGAATGCCACTACCCCCAATAAAGGGAGGTCACCTATAGAGATCTTGGATCACTATGATCAAAAATATCTAGGAGAAGCATCTAGGCCTTCTAGACATGAGGCGACAGGACCAACCATCTTAGAATCTGTCAAGCATGTCGCACACCAAATGCAATTCACGCAACTTGAGCTAGAGCGACTAGAGCGACTACATTTAGAGGAACTATACTATATTAACAAAGAGCACCTTCAGTGCCAGAAGGATGAGTTGTTCCAACACACTATGCAGGAGAGCCAACATGAAAGGGAGTACGAGGAAAGCCATCGCATTCCTCGAGGACAACAAACAGTGCGGGAGCCTTGTGTTTCCACACCTGCTAGATATAATAGTCATCCATCAAGACCAGAGCCTCAAGTACATGCCGCCTACCTCGATAGAGGGAAGCGACCCATTGAAATTTTAGATCATCAAAATCAAGGCAAACACATAAGAGAAACATTCGAACCTCCTAAGCAAAATAGGGTAGACCGAACTGACCCAATAGTTGCCAGACATGCCACCCATCAAGCCCAAATCACGCTGCTTAAACAAAGTCATCAGGAAATAGAGTATCGACACCGCTTGGATAGAGAGCGCATGCAACGCAAAGCGGATGAGTTACACATAGAGCAAGGTCGTCAGGAGTTAGAGGACTTATACATGCAGCGTAAAGCAGATAAGTTGCGCTATAAACTACCTGAGAAGACTCCAACCCCTCACACACATAAGACAAAACATTATGAGAGGCACAACCCCCGGGTGTGAAACGAGTCTCCGTGACCTTATCAAGCATCGCCCTCGATGCCTCCCAGACATGAGCAGGAGGCTGATCCTATAACCAATGACGGGTGCCTTCCTCAGACATCCACCCAAGTTTATGAGCCACCCTTAGAAAGTCATCAAGAAGCCTCTAAGGAATCAGAGCGAGAATAACAGCGAGATGAAAAGCCCCACCAAGGCATGGGGGGTGCCATCTGGCCACCCCTCCATAAGCCCCAAGTTCCTCAACAAGAACCAACCAAAGAGGAGGAGCTCAAATGCCCCGATACATGCAAAATTCTAGAGCACTTAGAGTCGGTAGAGACCAAGATTTTGGATCTCCCAAGGCCCAACTTACATAAGGCTCCTTTCGAAGAGGATCAACCTTTAACCGTAGGGCTACCTGATGATGCAGTCCTCCATGTCTCAGAATCTCCAGATTTTGATGAGCTATACACATTGTCCGAAGGTGAGGATGAAACAGACATAGCCCATAGCAATCACATAAGACAACATCGACATCCCATAAAATTTGAGGAAGCATGTCAACAGATAAACATAATACTAGGGCATGAGTGGCGCGTTAACTCACCGTAGTGGGACCAAGCATTACATCCGCCACGTTGGGCACACAAAGAGCAACTTCCACCAAGAGACATCATAGCAACATCAATGTCGCGGGCGGACCCTGTCCTCATCTCCTTGCATAGGGCCGATCCATTCATGCCCATACCTCTAGAGCCAGATCTGAAGTGCAAAGACCATCAAGCTGGGGGTACCTCTATCCCCTAAAGAACCATAATTCAAACCCAAAATGCTCCAAGGATTATCGCAATCACTTGGTGAAAGCACGAGATTCCGGGCAAAGGAAACACTAAGTGCGATTGCATTCAAAATCAAGTACGCTTAAGTCCTAGAAATGTAAATTGCATGAAATGGAAAAGAAACACATTGGAAGAGACACAAGCAAATAGAGAAAACACAGCCCTTTCATTAATATCCCTTGATCTCTGTTACAATGACGTCTCCTCCCTTTTCAGGGGCTAGGAGCGCAAATAGAGTTTGATTACAATCACTGAATGATTCCTCTTTCCGCGTGCCCACGATTGCAATGGGCGGGCCAAGATGATGCCGTCGCTGATGTCGATGAGTTCTTCACCTCTGCTACTTCTCCTGCGAACAAAGAAACAACCAAGATGTCAGTAGCACCTGCTGCAAATGAAAGGTGTTTGTTCTTTAAAATTTAACGAACTATGCATGCAAACATTTATCTAAAACAGTGAACAAAATGATTCTAAACAGCCCGAAAACTTGCCAGAAGACGAGAAAATGTTACCAACGAGACCATTGCCACCTGAGACAGTCGGCCAATCTGCTTTCAACTGGAAATCGTCCCTGGGTGGGACGATTTCTGACTGTAAATCGTCCCTGGGTGGGACGATTTCTTCTGTGTTGGGGAAGCCGAACTGACACGCTCCAATGTCGACTCCCGAGGTCTCCAAAACACCTGCAGACAAGGGGGTTATGTAATTGGGGCCATTTTGGGACGACCCAGATGGTCGGATTCTCCCAATTTGGCCTCTATCTTCGGGAATTTGATGTCGCCACCTGCAAGTCAATGAAACAACAAAGCGACACAAAACATACTAGAATCTGACCAAAAGTTACAAAATTGCAGCTATGGGTTAATCAAACCTAATAACACAAAATGCAACCTGAAAAAGTAATCTAAAATGCTCTAAAACTTAAAATAGGACTTGGGGAGTGCGGGGGTGCCCAAGTGGGCCTCCCACCGTCGACACTTGATTTTGGAGCCAATCCACTAGGGATGGGCCCAAAACCTCTTAGGATTGGGGGGTCGGCGAATTGGTTGGTTCAGGTGTCCATGTGTTGGATTTGGGTCGGGTTCGAGCTTCCAAAGGCCACCCAACAACCTCCCTTGCAAAAGAGATTGGTGGATGTGGGAAGGTGAACCAAAAGGGATGCAAGTGGGTCTTCAACTCGGCAGCACTTCGTTGCTTGAAAACTCCTTCAACCTGTATGTTTTGGGTGAGAAAAGTCCCACCTTTTATAGACCCATGGGGTCTCTTTTGGGAGGGAAGCACAAATGCCATGTGTTGGTCATAGGCGCCATGTGGCAGTCTTGTCTTCCCATGAGGGAGGGGAGTCCTCCATTGACTTGGGCTTTGATAAATGCCTTTTGTGACAGTCTTCTAACGGCCCCTCTGTCCACCTACACACGCGTGCAAGGCAGGAGTCATTAACTGACTGTTCTGGGCTGCCACTTGGCACCATTTGCCTTTTTGCCCGTTAAACTTGGAAATCGTCCCACCCAGGGACGATTTCAGAAATCGTCCCTGGGTGAGACGATTTCAATTCAGCAATCGTCCCTGGGTGAGACGATTACTAGGCAAAGTGTCTAAGTGTGCCAAATTGCTTCTTGACCTCACAAAATTGCTATGAAAGTGGTTAAGACCACTGTTTGACCTCTGAGGGCTGCCCTGGGGGCTGTGTTTGTCAAAGCGATCAGTGTTTGCAGTCACATAATCGGATTGGTGCTGTTTTGGTGTCTACAGATGCCCCTTTTTGGGAAGCGCTGCGGGTGACGCAGTGCTGAGCAAAAATAGATAACCAAAGCACTACTGATTAGGGTTTCTTGGTTACCTAACCAACTTTTGATGCCCCAAGTATGGAAAGGGCATGCATTCTTGAATCCTTGCTTTTGACGAGCTAAGGAATTTGATTTCAAGTATTAACCTGTTTTGGTGAGGTGTGACTTGAACTTAGACATTGATCAGTCATGAACAAGTGAAGGGCATTTTTACCCTCAGGGGAACCTTGTGTTCATGATTCACGAAATGCCAAGTGTTTGATTGATTTGATTGTTGCTTGTTTATTGCCCCAAGCAGGAGCGTGATTGTCTTTGTCAATGATTCTTTGAATGCATGTCTTTTTCCTTAATTGGGTGTGTGATTGTTGATTGGTGACTAAGTGTGACTACCCCCTCAAGCGACGAATCGATGAGGGAATGACCTTCATGAGAGAAGCGACGAGTCACTTGACCCAAGATGACTTGTGCAAGGGTGCCTTTAGAGGGTTTACCGTTAAGCGTGTGCAATTTTTCCAACATTTGGACTTGTTTTTGGTGGGTGTTAACCCTTTTGGTGATGTCGTAATGAGGTGAAATCATCAAAAATCTAACTTCCCGTGGAGCGGTCCGGCTATTGTAGCCTTCTTGGGGAAGTAGGAGAGCGATAATTTGGACCTCGACATCGATTTTCTTTGCCTAGAGTTTAAGTGCATGAGCACTTATGTCTGGCAATGTTTTTCTGTGTTTTTGTTGAATTTTGTACTGTTTTTGTTGTTTTTTGTGACACCATTTGGGGATTAAATTGTCTGCAATCCGTCTGCCCGTGGAGCGGTCCGGCTATGTTAGCCTTCTTGGGGGGTAGGATATTGACATTTTGTAATGCCAATGCGTATTTTGTATGTCGGGATGTCAAGTGCAACAGCACTCTTATTAGGCAAATTTATTTTTTTGTTTTTAGTTCATTTTTGTTGATTTTTTGTTGTTTTGACTTTTTCTGGCTGGAAATCGTCCCTGGGTGGGACGATTTCCAATTGCAAAAATCGTCCCTGGGTGGGACGAGCGCTGACCAGAGCGCTCATCCCACCCAAGGATGATTTCCAGTTGGTAGGCCTATTTAAGGCCCAAAACTTGGATTTGGGCTCATTTGTGTCATTTTTTTCTTGCGATTTGGTAGCTCTGGGAGGAGGAGGTAATTCTGCGAAGCGAAGCGCTGCCGGAATTCTCTTTGTCATTATGAGTGCACAAACTGGTTCGAGCGGCGGAGCGGAGGCGAAATCCGTAAGTGCTCCCTAGAGTTTATTCTTGCAATTGATGATTTGATTTGAATTTTTTTTTTTTGTTTATTTCTTTGTTTGAAATAAAATTTAGATCTTGACACTTAGTTATTTCTTTGTATTCAATCAGTTAAGGTTAGAAACCCTAGATCTGAAAGATTTATTTTTGAATTTTTGTGTTGTTTTTTGTAATTACTCAGTTTAGGTTAGGAACCCTAAATCTGAAAAATTAGTTTTGAATTTTTGTGTGTGTTATTGTTTTGCAGGTTAGGAGCCGGTACCGTGTACCTGCCGCATTTGCTGAGGCACGATCGACGCTGACTGATGTTGACTGGCAGTGGCTTGATGCCCTTGGGCTCAAGCAGGTGGCTCGACTGGAGCCTGTGGTCCCGGATCAGGCCTATCTGATGGCCCTGATCAAAGTTTGGGATCCGCGGACCAACACTTTCCATCTTTCGATAGGGGAGATGACTGTGACACTGGAGGACGTTTATCGGTTGCTTCGGATTCCGATAGATGGACTGCCTATTAGGACATCATCGCGTGATCAGCGGACTACTGTACTGACGAGATGTTTTGGGCATGCGGAGCGGCTGGGTGTAACGAACCCAGTGGAGACAGCCGAGGTGGATTGTCAGGCTAGCGGGATTTTTGTTAGCTGGTGGCAGGAGAGGGGGGTGTTAGGAGTGAGGCACGCATTCTTGATGGGCCTCATTTCTAACATGCTTCTACCTGATTCGTCAGGTGGGAGGTTCTCGTGGAACCTGCTGGAGTTGGTATGGCAGTTGGTAGAGTGCCCGATAGAGGCACCGCTGATTTATGGATGGGGATAGACATTGTTGGCATAGCTCTATGGGGAGCTGTACGGCGTTCGTTGTCGGCAGCGAAAGGGGGTGAGTTGCAGTTATCTTCTTCAGTGCTGGGGTTGGCAGCACATAGCAGTGGAGAGGCCGACCGGGTTACCATGGATGACGTGGGCGGTGATGGATGACGATGAGATTGGCTATGCAGCTTTGTGGCGGCGGTCTGCGGAGCAGGGGCAGAGTCGGCGATGGGCAGGTGCCGTTGAGCACTACACTGATGCCTTTTCTCGGCTCACTCTAGGGGAGGTGTTTTGGCGTCCTTATCGGGACTGTCCAGGCTGGGTTGAGGCTGGAGAGTGGCTCCGACGGGTACGGAGGGAGCGGTGGTTGACTGGGCGGCACGGGACGGAGCATGAGTTCTTTCCGTACCGCCGGGTTACATGATAGTTTGGGGTGCGCCAGGGGTTGCCTGGTGAGCCCGTGGTCTATCGGCGGTGGGGGGATGAGAGGGATCTGGAGCCACCGGTCACCGCGCCATTGGGCGAGGATTCTGATGCAGTGATTGAGGTTCCGGATGTGGATGACATCGGGACTACCACTGAGTATGATTCGTGGTGGGTACTACGGCGTTGGAGAGGAGAGGGGCCACTGGGAGGCGCGGAGGCGGCAGTGGAGGATGCTGAGGTAGTAGGGGGTGATTGGGGAGGTCCGTTGGATGATGCGGACATGGTGGATGTGGGAGATGAGGATGTGGACTTGGGTGTTCTGGAGCAGCCGGATATGCAGGATGTGGAGGAGCAGTTGGAGCCTGAGCAGGCTACTGTCCCCGCGAGTCCTATGCGTCCGACAGATACAGAGGAGGTGGGGTCAGAGGTAGGTGTTGAGATTGCTCGACTTACAGAACTGCTGTGGATGCGGGATCTGGAGTTGGGGGATGCTCGGTAGGAGAGGGATCTTCTACGGGCTCAGTTGGCAGAGCGGGATAGAGTTTTGGCGCAGCGCGATGATGCATTGTCTATCTATCATCGACGGGAGGCAGAGTGGTGTCTGTACTGGATAGACTTGGAGAGGGAGGTCATCCGCCTTGGCGGGCGGCTACCTGAGCCTTCGATCAGTAGATCTTCTCGACGGACGAGGGATAGTTTGACTGAGCAGTCAGCATCCTCTCGTCGCAGGCGGTTAGATGAGGGGGGTGGTAGCAGGCATGATGCGGGGGCTAGTAGTAGCCGCCCTGCAGGGTCCCGTAGGACCCACACTATGGGGGGTAGTTCCCGTCGCACCGATCCTGCGTGATCATGGTGGCCGACGCCTTAGGTTGGGTTTTTGGATATGATTGCGGGGTCTGAGGACCGGTTTTGTAGCCTGCGGGCATCTTTTTGACGATATATATATATATATACCGGTTTTATTTTTGGTTTTGTACATGTGATGATGTGATTTTTGTTATGCATGTTTATTCATTTTGATGAATGCAGATGTTATGATGAGTGCAAATGTTTTAGATGTCTATGTGATATGCGAATTGAAATGGATGAATGATATTTGTGGTGATTGTACTGTAGGCTGTTTAAGAAGCTATTTACATGGTTTTTTTTGTTTTTGTATTTTCTGATGGTATCATAAGGATGATAAGTAGCGTAGATGGTTTCGGAATGAATGTAAGGTTTTCTGAGATTCGATCAGTTTTAACTCATTATCCATGATTTGTACTTTATCTTACAAGACTTTTGAACAAGGTATGAATCGGACCTATTTTTGACCAAGTTATTTAACATCCCTGTGTGTGCAATTGAGTTCATTTAGTGGTATTTGTTAGGATACCGCTAGTTCCAGATGGGCTTTCAACCGAACTGTACTGAGGATCACCTAATTAGCTCCACGGATTCCTTTGTTGTATGTACTAAGATTAATCTGCGGTGTAATCCAGGATGCCATAAGCTAGCTCATCCACATGCAAACATTGATCTGTACGCAAGTTAATGTGATAGATATATCGTCATGCGGGAGGTTTACTTCATTACCGATAGGCTATCAACCAAATTGGTATTGAAGCTTGCCTTATGACCTATAGAATGCTGAGAGTTCCAGGGATTCAAGGTCAACTCCCTTCTTTTCTTCAATTGTATTGGGATACTTGCTCATTGTAGTGATGAGATCACTGTTTATTTTGATTTGTTTTTCTTTCGAGCAAGGGATTGGGGATATGGAGTGACGAAAATCACTGTTGTTTGTGCCTTTTGATGTGTGCACTATAGTTTGTCAAATTTGGAGTTTTGACATTTTGCAACTTTTTGTGTTTTGCAACTTTTGAGAACTTTAGGGATTCTTAGGGAATTGGGTAGGGAGGATGCTTGTCCTTTTGCCAACTCTCAGCATTCTAGGGGTCATTCGCACAGGGGATGAGCAAGATAACCGTTTCGCTTTTGGTGACCTAGATTATTTTGCAGGTTTCGTCTTTCGTTCACACAATTTGGGAATTTTAGTGTTTTGATTTGTGTTGGGATGTTACGTAACAAGGTGTATTTCAAGTATGACTCTACCTTCGTAAAATCTGTTCGACTTGATACACTACATGGCTAAAGAGGAAAATGATGACTGAATCACTGAAACTCTTGGTACATTCCCAGACCACTGACTGTAGTGTGGTAAAAGTTATGCTTGGTGTTTTTGTTGTTTTTGATGAATTCGAGTATGCCTAGAATTGAGATGCAAATCTTTGTTGTTTTTGATGATTTTTGTTGTTTTGTTTTTTTTTTTTTGAATTTCTTGATTTTTTTTGACCAAGAGACTGCGATAATCCTTGGAGCTTTTTGTATTGACCAAGAGATTGCGATAATCCTTGGAGCTTTTTGGGTTGACCAAGAGATTGCGATAATCCTTGGAGCTTTTTGGGTTGACCAAGAGATTGCGATAATCCTTGGAGCTTTTTGGGATTGACCAAGAGATTGCGATAATCCTTGGAGCTTTTTGGTTGACCAAGAGATTGCGATAATCCTTGGAGCTTTTTGGGTTGACCAAGAGATTGCGATAATCCTTGGAGCTTTTTGGGTTGACCAAGAGATTGCGATAATCCTTGGAGCTTTTTGGGTGACCAAGAGATTGCGATAATCCTTGGAGCTTTTTGTTTTTTTTTTTTTTTTTTTGTATATGGCTTTCTTAGATATGAAATGGTCGCAAATGACTGATATTCAAGGGTTCTGTTTCCTTGATACCGTCAAGAGAAGCTAGCATGTACGTTCCTGGTCCTATTTTGCTATCAATGACATAAGGACCTAACCAATTTGCCATGAATTTGTCTCTCATATGGGACGGCAAATTAGAGTTTTGTTGGTTTTCCTTCAGAACCAAATCACCAACCCGAAAGTCTCTTAGGTGAACTTTCATGTTGTAAGCTCTCTTAAGCCGCTCTTGATAGATACGTAAGTGCTCGAGAGCATTAACGCGTCGTTCGTCAAGCAACGTAAGTTGGTCTAATCGGGCCTGCCGCGCAGTGTTATCATCGATGAACTCTTGCATTGATATGCGCAGGGAAGGAATTTCCAACTCGAGAGGCATTACTGCCTCCGAGCCATACACTAGTGAAAACGGAGTTGCCCCGGTGGGCGTCCGAATGCTAGTGCGATAAGCCCAAAGGGCAAGTGGGATTTGTATGTGCCAATCCTTATGATCTGTCTGCGACGGTCTTTTTAAGGATGGCGACTAGCGTTTTGTTTGACGCCTCTGCTTGCCCATTTGCTTGCGGATAATAGGGTGTTGAAAAGTTGTGCTGAATTTTGTACTTTGTGGTTAAAGCACGCACGTCTTTGTTCTTGAATGATGGCCCATTATCCGAGATTATTTTGGATGGAATACCAAAACGACATATGATGTAATGCAAAATGAACTCCGCAATGCGGGGTCCTGTCGTAGAGGTTAACGGAATTGCTTCCACCCATTTGGTAAAGTATTCTGTGGCCGTTATGATAAACGTGTGACGGCCTGACGATGCAGGGGAGATCTTTCCGATTAGATCGAGGCCCCACTACGAAAATGGCCAAGCATACTGGACTGTCTGTAGGGCCTGGGAAGGTACGTGCATCAAATTAGCATGATGTTGACACTTTACGCACTTCTTGACATACTCGCAACAATCTCGCTCTAAAGATGGCCAATAATAGCCCATGCGAAGAATGCGCTTTGCGATGGCCATACCGCTAAAGTGGCCACCACATGTACCGTCATGCGCTTGGGTGACTGCCCAAGTGGACTCTTGCTGGTCCAAGCAACGAAGAAGAATTCCGTCGTAGCTTCGACGATACAAAATGTCTCCTATCAAGACATATTTTGCCGCTTTCTGTTTGAATGTTCGTTTTGCGGCGTGCGTCAATCCAAAGGGTAGATTACCTAACTTGAGGTAGTCTCTTATGGGTAAATACCGATCCCGTTGATCGGATACCTCGACAGTTTGAACAGTCAATCCCTTTTGGAGTTCTTCCCTAACAAATGCTGATTGGGATAGAACTTGTAAGAATAGCGTTGTGTTGCTATTAATGGGAGTGGGGGAGAACAAAGACCCCCAGTTGGCATGTTTCAAATAGTCTCGGATTCGAAAGAACTTATCCGAAGATGGTTCGATCTGGATCATGTGGACTCCTGGCATCAAATCTGAGCTTGCGCGCTCCATCGCGGGTTGCGATAAGGTTTTGACCTGAATGGTTGTTATATCACCGGAAAGGTCTTGCGGGATTAGTGACCCTAAGGAGGCCATTGTGTCCGCAAAATGATTCGATGATCGAGGGAGTGCCTCGATGTCATACCACTCAAGTTTTGCCAGGAATTTATCCACGAGGGCTTTATAGGCCTTCAGAACTGGGCATTTGCATTGATATACCCCTTTGACTTGATTGACGATTAACAGCGAATCGCCAAAGATGTTCAGTCTTTTGATATTCATGGCGATTGTTGTTTGAAGACCTAGGAGCAAGGCTTCATATTCTGCATTGTTGTTGGTGCACTGGAAATTTAATTTAAATGACAGGGGCATTGGAGCGCCCTGCGGTGTGAAGAATACAATTCCTGCGCCACCACCTTGCTCGCATTTAGAACCATCAAAAAATAAGGTTATGTCGGCCCGAGACTCAGGCTCTTCAGAATCTGGCGATTCTGAGACATGGAAGACCTCATCATCGGGTAGTTCTATGACTAGAGGCTGATCGTCTTCAAGAGGAGCCTCTGCTAGTTGATCGGCTATGACTTGTCCCTTTATAGATTTTTGCCCAATAAACTCAATGTCAAATTCCGTCAACAACATGATCCATTTCGCCGTGCGACTACTATGATAAGTACGACTCATCATGTATCGCAATGGATTCTCCTTAGACACAACATACGTAGTATTGCTCAGCATGTAGTGGCGTAGCCTTTTGGTAGCAAACACCACTGCCAAGCAAAGTTTTTCAACGTATGCATAGTTAAGTTTGTAACTGACCAGGGTGCGGCTAAGATAGTAAGTAGCCTGTTCTTTGTGAAGTTCATTCTTCCGGGCTAGCATTGCACCCGGTGCCACCTCGATAGCCGAGATGTATAAGTAGAACGGCACACCTGGTCTAGGCGGTGCCAATACGGCGGCGAAGCCAAGTATTGTTTGATTTCGTCAAAGGTCGATCGGCACTCGTCATCCCAATGAAATGTGACCCCCTTGTGCAATAGTTTGTTCATTGGTCGGCATTTGTCGGATAATTGCGCTATGAAGCGTTTAATCGACGCGACCTTTCCTTGCGGACTTCGAAGCTGCTTAATAGTGGTTGGGGGAGCCATTTCAAGGATTGCCTTGACTTTGTTTGGGTCCACTTCGATGCCTCGTTTTGAGACTATAAAACCCAAGAGTTTTCCAGATGTGACGCCGAACACACACTTCTTGGGATTCGATCGACCTTATGCTCTATGAGGCGATCGAGAATCTTGCTTAAGTCACCGAGATGATCTGAGCGCAAGAGAGACTTGGCTAACAAATCATCCATGTAATCTTCCAAAGTTTTGTGCATGTAATCATGGAAGATATACGTCATAGCACGTTGGTATGTAGCGCCAGCGTTTTTAAGGCCAAAAGGCATGACCTTATAGCAAAATGTCCCCCAAGGCGTTGTGAATGCCGTTTTGAGTTGGTCTTCAGGATTGATACGAATTTGATTGTATCCTGAGAAACCGTCCATTAGGGAGAGCATTTCGTGACCTGTCGTAGCGTCTACCAATGCGTCGATGCTTGGCAAGGGGAAATCATCCTTAGGACTCGCTTTGTTTAGGTCTCGAAAGTCGGTGCATATGCGAATCCTCCCGTCGGGCTTCTTGACGGGAACCATGTTGGACAACCATGGCGGATAATCCACGCAGATGACAAATTGTGCATCCAACGGCTTTTGCAATTCGTCTTTGACCATCAAGGCCACTGTTGGGTGCATCTTTCTTAGTTTTTGCTTTACAGGCTTGATTTTCGGATCAAGCGTTAAGTTGTGCATGACTAGTTGCGGGTCTAGTCCTGGCATATCTTTGTACGACCATGCAAAAACTTCCTTCTTCTCTTTGAGAAGGGCAATATATTCGGCTTGCTCTTCGGGGGAAAGGCTTACCCCCGACTTGAGAATCCGTGGATTCATTGGACCTGTGCCGATGTCTACGTCAGTCGTCTCTTCGACTGACATGTGGGATCCGTCCTCCAACTGATGTGGAGTTGGGATTAAATGAATATCATCAGCTGAGTTAAGATCTGCGTTTGGAACCTCGGGTCCCTCTTCAGCTTGAAAGATATCCTGAGTTGTTCTTGGGGTAAAATGAAGCATTTCACCGAAAGGCCAGTACTACGATGGTGACAATGGTGAATTGACGCGATCCCAGTCGATGGCATCCATGTCTAGATGCAATGACCGTGATGGATCGGTCGGATTGCGGATGGGTGTGGTCAAATCAATGGAGATCATGTGGATGGAATGAATTTGGTCTCCAGAACCACGGGTGTGATGACTTGATTCTTTTAGATGTTCCCTATACTCTGGATCTGGCTCTACGGGAACAGGCACGAATGGATCCTCTCTAGGTGCAAATTCATCTCTATGTGTGAAAAGGAAGGCGGGGTCTTCCCTTGGCACTGCTGTCATGATGGGATCTCGAGGTGGACGATGCTCATCTTGAATTTGGAGCCATAGGCCTAACACTTGGTCCCACCTCGCTGGGTCTACGTGCCATTCATGTCCTAACCGTATACCCATTTGTCCCATTAGATCTTCATGAGTTAGAGCGCGGTGATGTCGTCGCGCATGTCTGAGATAGTCCATTTCGGTTTCGTCTTCCGAATCGCTTTCATAGATCCAAAATTGTTCATCCTCTTCAGCATCTGTTGCTTGCGATGTTGAGGACTCTTCCTGTTCCAGTGAATTAATCTGGTCCCATTGCGGTTGTTCCACTCTTAGTGGAGGGACCTGATTCTTTTGAGACTGTGTTATTTCATCTGGAACCTCTAAGGGGAACAGTTTCAGAAAAATGTCTGGAAGCCGTTGTTGTTCTCTTTGAGGATTGCTCTCTGAACTTTCACCTCTCTCTAGCAAAGGAGAGGGATTATTGCTATTTCCAGGGGTGTTTGTAGACCATGGGAGATAATCCCCTAATGTGTATTCTGTGTTTGGATTGGCGTACGGGTCTTGTGCCAATCCCCCCTTGTTGCCTATTTCTAGGCCTTGCATATTTTCAACCAAGATGTCTAATGGCAAGGGATGGTTGAACCCTACCCCTGACTTGTCATATGGCATCTGATATCTTGGTTGGCAAAGGATCCGCATCCCTTGCTCATATCTGCCTAGCCCATACCCATGCCAATTGCATTGTTCGAGATATTTTAGGGCAAATTCTGGGTTCGACAGATAATTGATGTTTTCGACAAAAGGCTCTTCATCTGTTTCCTTTTGTTCGCATGGTTCAGAACCATGATCAAGGCCCCCATACACAAAATTCGTCTGGTTGGGAGGGTAGCCTAGTGGAACAATTGTCCCTATGGGAAGGCGAGGTCTTCCCATGTCCTGCACTGACTCCAATGTGGGGGTTGCCACAACATTTTGCACTAAGTATTCTCCCAGGCCTGTACTGGCCATTTCAACAGTGATTGTTGATGATTGGGTAGGAGGAAACGGTAGTCCTTCCTGAGTCCATTCCATGTTTGGTTGTTCAGGAGTCTTGGTTTGTGTTATGTTGGGTGTTTCCTCTGTTGATATCGTTGAAATTGTGGGCAACCCCTCTTCTAGAGGCTTAACCTCTTCCATGATTTGCTTTCCCTTGTCCTTCTATTGGGCCATGATAGGTGGCGTTGATGATGAAGGAGTAGGTGATGCAGTCTCACCTGGCTGGGATTTTGCCTTGTTGGCCACCAGTGGTGCCTGCGGTATCGGACCCTGTTTAGATGGATTTAATTGAAAATCCAAATGCGTTGATGGGAGGGTCGATTGAGGTATGAATTGTACCGCATTGCAATACTTGAAGGGCTCTAAGTCCATTGGGACTACATGTATTTGCCCTTCATAGGCATACTTCAAGCACTGGTGTGCGATCGAGGGGACACACTTCATGTCCCTGATCCAAGGCCGCCCTAGCAGTATATTATAAGCCATTTCGCCTTCCAGCACATGGCACAGTGTAGGTATTGACTTTTGTCCTACCTGGACTGGCAGAACGACTGTGCCGACTGTCGAGCAAATTGCATCGTTAAAAGCTCGCAGTGTGTACGTGGAGGCGGTGATGTGAGAGGCTGGCAGCTTCAAATGCTTCAAGGCTGCAGTGGTTATGATGTTACTGGACGAGCCAATATCTATCAGCACTCTCTTGTACGGGATCCCGTTGACCCGCGCGATAACGTGCAGGGGTGGATCCGGCATGTCATTTGATATCGTTTTGACCTCGTCTTCTCCGAATGTGATGACAGGCTCCGTACATTGTTTCACATGTCCCACGAAGGCGTTGAAAGAATTTGCTTCGTGGGGTTGTACTTCAATGGCTTTTAAAATGTCCATAAGAGCTTCTCTATGGGGAGCTGATTGTTGAATAAGCTCGTAGATGGACAGCCTAGCCGACGTGGTCCGCAAACTCTGCGTGAGTTTGGTTCGTATCGTGACCTCAGGTCTAGGCGGAGGTAACTGTGTTGGGCGTTGTTGAGGCTGCGATGTCGACGGAACTTCCCTCGCAGGTACCTCGGGGGCAACTGTTGGGTATTTTCTGTTCCTTGTTACAATGCTAATCATTCCCACAAATCCTTGCGCGGGAAGATCTTGTCGCACCTCGTTAATCTGGAGCGGTTTTGTCTGTGCCTCGTGGGCAGGCAAGGGGTCCTTGAATACCCCCATTTGTTGGTTGTTTGGTGCGATGGGGTTGTCCACGACCAATGTTCCGTTATCGATCAAATCCTGGACTAGTTCTTTGAATTTCCAGCACCCATTTAGGTCATGTCCTCTGCGCCTATGGAATCTGCAATACAATTCCTCCCTATACCCCCTAGGCTTGGGAATGTTAGGGTCAAAAATTTGGATTTCTGGCAGAGTAACTAAATTTGCCGCTGACAAGCGATCAAATAAGGAGTCCCTAGACTCCGCATACGGAGTGAATTGTCGCCTAGGGCGACGCTAGCGATACTGCTCCTGTCTTCCGTTATCTCTTTCGTAAGCGGGAGGCACTTGCTCGGTAGTTAGCCTTTTGAGGCTGCGTTTCTTGCACGAGCGCGGGAACATTTATCGCAACTTGGTTGACTTGCAGCGTGTTGTGGTTGCGTTGTCCCGGTTTTAGTGGTTTTATTCCACTCTTTCTTCTTAGGCTTGGCAATTGCGCCTTCGCCTATCTTAATCTCTTCTATGACTCGGCTTGCGCCAAAGCTTCTTCTAAGTCTGTCGTATTGTCGCGAGTAACAATAGACCGAGAGATTGATTTTAAGCAACTTTTTGCGAACATTTGCGTGAGGTCCGACATGGGAGGACGGTAGGGTAACTTAGAAAGCAAAGCTCTCCATCGGTTCCCGTACGCTGCCATTGTTTCCTCCTCAAATTGTTTAAGGCTAGCAAGATCACTAAGTGATGCCTTCTTCCTTGTGTTGAAGGCGAAACGTTCAAGAAACGCATCTACTAGCTGATCTAAGCTGCTTATGCTGTGTTTGGGTAGTTGTGTGAACCAATCCGAGGCAGGGCCTACGAATGTGGTTATGAATGTTCTAAGCAATAATGCGTCATTATCTTGGATGCCGAAGCATTGGCTTAGAAATCGTGTAACGTGTTCTTGTGCGTCCTCTTCACCTTTAAAAACTGCCAATTGAGGCAACTTAAAGTGTTCGGGGTAAAGAGGTGTAGGCACTGAGGGATGCACCGGATTATTGCGGAGTAGACGTAATGTGGGTTTTTGATGCCCAGCAGCTTTTGTCTCCACAGACTCCAAACGCTCCAATAGCGCTTGGTATGCATCGGAAGATTTTATTTCTTCCTCTCTTGTTCGCTCTTGTTGCAAGTTACGGTAAACTGGAGGCCTATGGAGGGGTGGCCGAATGGCATCCTTCCTGCCTTGATGGGGAGTTTCAACATATTCCTCTTCTGGTTCATACTCCTCGTAGAATTCTTGAGGAGTCTCTGGGCGAAACCTATGACCCTGATCAAGCTCTTGCTGAAGGTACCCATCATTGTTTCGGGGAGTTGCCTCCCTCTCGAATCTATGAGGTCTTGGGGGCAGAGCTTGACGAGGTCGTGGAGACCTGTCTTGCGCCAACGGATTATGCCTCTCATACTTGTTCAGCTCTTTGGATGCGAGGGGTTGGCCCCCTCTCGGGTATTTCATAGCGTAACTCATCCGCTTCGCGTTGCATGCGTTCTTTATCCAAGCGGTATTGATACTCTATCTCTTGCTGACTTTGTTTAAGCCGCATGATTTGGGCTTGACGGGTGGTATATCCGGCGACAGTCGGGTCAATTTGATCTACCCTATTTTGTTCAGAAGGTTCAAATGTTCCTCCTATGGGTTTACCTCGGTTTTGATGCTCTAAAATCTCAAGGGGTCGCTTCCCTCTGTCGAGGTAGGCGGTATGTGCTCGAGGTTCTGGCCTCAAGGGGTGATCATGATATCCTGCTGGTGCGGAAATGCACGGTTCCCGCGTTGTTTGTTGCCCTCGAGGAATGCGATGGCTTTCCTCATACTCCCTTTCACGGGTGTAAATGGGTTGGGCGGAGTTAGGTCGCCCTATGTAAGGAGCCCTGCGCTCCGGATTTGGTCTCTCTGTTCTGATGATAGGTAAAGAAGGGACGCCATATCCACGTTGCCCCTCCAAATGGACGGTGTGCCTGTTTAGCGCTTCATCGCGCGGTGGCCACTCATGCCTAACTTCAAGAGGTGATTCTCTATTTATGTCAAGGTCTACATGTAAGGCATCTTCCCGAAAGGGGCTGCTTTGAATAGGCATACCCCACCGAGGATTCTGAATTGGATTCTTTTGTAGGTTAGACCTATAAGGCGGTATAACCAAATCCTCAGGACTGAAGTGAAGGCGACTTGCGCTTGCTTTTTGTGTACCTTCCGGAGCTTCTGCCCTTGATTGGGCTTGACTGCGGGTGTACACCATTGCGGTGCTTCTATGCTATCTAAATAAGTTTTTATCTCGTTTTTATGATTTTCTCTTTTTTTTGTCTACACTGAGCAGAATTAAGCACACACATTCACAAAACCGTGATTATCTCTTTTAAGGATTATTGGTGTGCCCTAAACTGGTTTAGTGCATTTTGGTGTTTTGTTTTGTTTTTGTAGGTTTTGTAGAACGTTTAAATGCATCATGTAGGCTCTTATAACTCCCAAAAGGTCGCCCCTTCAATATACCAACCAGGCCGATATACCAACCTCTCTATATACCCGCCCTTACGAGAGGGAGACTATAGGTACGTGAGAGCAGAAGGTACGTGGTACGTAGGCGGTACGGAAGGGGGATTGTCCTGTTAATGGCACCTACCATAGAAAACTTATCCTCGCGCGCATGGGAATCACCCCAGCTACGCTCGGTCTGTCTTCGTCAGGATTTACGCCTAACAACAGTTGACAATCAGGAAATGGATGCAAATCAAGCCAAGGTGGTGATTAAATCCACCAATGGTCTTGATCAAGGGCTGGGGTCTTACGACCAGCTCCTTGGTTTAAAATTGTTTCGTGGAGTGTGTGAGGTTCATTTTATCCAGCGAAAATGAAACATGCATGAATGACTTTTCCTAATCAATGCAAGCTAAAATGAAAACAGTCAAAGAAACAGAAACAGAAACAGAAAATTTCAACAGAGATGATAAAATCCCTACCTCTTCTCTGCCTGCTCCAGTTGCCTCTGAATTTCTGCTCTGAAAATCTGCAGACAGAAAATCGTCCCTTGGTGAGACGATTTACAGAACAGAAATCGTCCCTGGCAGAGACGATTTTAAAATCGTCTCAGGGTGAGACGATTTCCAGAATAGAAATCGTCCCTTGCAGAGACGATTAACAGTCTGCAAGAAAAATGTACCTGTAAAACACAAAACACAAAAACCCAATTAGTTTTTCTGTGATCTTAAAAATAGGGAACAGGTCCCACCGTGATCGCCACTGAAAGCACGAGATTCCGGGCAAAGGAAACACTAAGTGCGATTGCATTCAAAATCAAGTACGCTTAAGTCCTAGAAATGTAAATTGCATGAAATGGAAAAGAAACACATTGGAAGAGACACAAGCAAATAGAGAAAACACAGCCCTTTCATTAATATCCCTTGATCTCTGTTACAATGACGTCTCCTCCCTTTTCGGGGGCTAGGAGCGCAAATAGAGTTTGATTACAATCACTGAATGATTCCTCTTTCCGCGTGCCCACGATTGCAATGGGCGGGCCAAGATGATGCCGCCGCTGATGTCGATGAGTTCTTCACCTCTGCTGCTTCTCCTACGAACAAAGAAACAACCAAGATGTCAGTAGCACCTGCTGCAAATGAAAGGTGTTTGTTCTTTAAAATTTAACGAACTATGCATGCAAACATTTATCTAAAACAGTGAACAAAATGATTCTAAACAGCCCGAAAACTTGCCAGAAGACAGAAAATGTTACCAACAGACCATTGCCACTGAGACAGTCGGCCAATCTACTTTCAACTGGAAATCGTCCCTGGGTGGGACGATTTCTGACTGTAAATCGTCCCTGGGTGGGACGATTTCTTCTGTGTTGGGGAAGCCGAACTGACACGCTCCAATGTCGACTCCCGAGGTCTCCAAAACACCTACAGACAAGGGGGTTATGTAATTGGGGCCATTTTGGGACGACCCAGATGGTCGGATTCTCCCAATTTGGCCTCTATCTTCGGGAATTTGATGTCGCCACCTGCAAGTCAATGAAACAACAAAGCGACACAAAACATACTAGAATCTGACCAAAAGTTACAAAATTGCAGCTATGGGTTAATCAAACCTAATAACACAAAATGCAACCTGAAAAAGTAATCTAAAATGCTCTAAAACTTAAAATAGGACTTGGGGAGTGCGGGGGTGCCCAAGTGGGCCTCCCACCGTCGACACTTGATTTTGGAGCCAATCCACTAGGGATGGGCCCAAAACCTCTTAGGATTGGGGGGTCGGCGAATTGGTTGGTTCAGGTGTCCATGTGTTGGATTTGGGTCAGGTTCGAGCTTCCAAAGGCCACCCAACAACCTCCCTTGCAAAAGAGATTGGTGGATGTGGGAAGGTGAACCAAAAGGGATGCAAGTGGGTCTTCAACTCGGCAGCACTTCGTTGCTTGAAAACTCCTTCAACCTGTATGTTTTGGGTGAGAAAAGTCCCACCTTTTATAGACCCATGGGGTCTCTTTTGGGAGGGAAGCACAAATGCCATGTGTTGGTCATAGGCGCCATGTGGCGGTCTTGTCTTCCCATGAGGGAGGAGAGTCCTCCATTGACTTGGGCTTTGATAAATGCCTTTTGTGACGATCTTCTAACGGCCCCTCCGTCCACCTACACACGCGTGCAAGGCAGGAGTCATTAACTGACTGTTCTGGGCTGCCACTTGGCACCATTTGCCTTTTTGCCCGTTAAACTTGGAAATCGTCCCACCCAGGGACGATTTCAGAAATCGTCCCTGGGTGAGACGATTTCAATTCAGCAATCGTCCCTGGGTGAGACGATTACTAGGCAAAGTGTCTAAGTGTGCCAAATTGCTTCTTGACCTCACAAAATTGCTATGAAAGTGGTTAAGACCACTGTTTGACCTCTGAGGGCTGCCCTGGGGGCTGTGTTTGTCAAAGCGATCAGTGTTTGCAGTCACATAATCGGATTGGTGCTGTTTTGGTGTCTACACTTGGTCAACCCAAAAAGCTCCAAGGATTATCACAATCACTTGGTCACCCAAAAAGCTCCAAGGATTATCGCAATCACTTGGTCACCCCAAAAGCTCCAAGGATTATCGCAATCACTTGGTTACCCAAAAAGCTCCAAGGATTATCGCAATCACTTGGTCACACAAAAAGCTCCAAGTATTATCGCAATCACTTGGTCAAAACCCAAAAGCTCCAAGGATTATCGCAATCACTTGGTCAAAAATCCAAAAAGCTCCAAGGATTATCGCAATCACTTGGTCAACCAAAAAGCTCCAAGGATTATCGCAATCACTTGGTCAACCAAAGAATCCAAGGATTATCGCAATCACTTGGTCAAACCCAAAAATCTCCAAGGATTATCGCAATCACTTGGTCAAAAATCCAAAAAAAGCTCCAAAGATTATCGCAATCTCTTGGTCACCCAAAAAAAAAGCTCCAAGGATTATCGCAATCGCTTGGTCAACCCAAAAAGCTCCAAGGATTATCGCAATCACTTGGTCACACCAAAAATCTCCAAGGATTATCGCAATCACTTGGTCATCCCAAAATCTCCAAGGATTATCGCAATCTCTTGGTCACCCAAAAAGCTCCAAGGATTATCACAATCTCTTGGTCACCCAAAAATCTCCAAGAATTATCGCAATCTCTTGGTCACACAAAAAGCTCCAAGGATTATCGCAATCTCTTGGTCACACAAAAAGCTCCAAGGATTATCGTAATCTCTTGGTCACCCAAAAAGCTCCAAGGATTATCACAAATTCTTGGTCACCCAAAAAGCTCCAAGGATTTTTGCAATTTCTTGGTCAAAACCTAAAAAGCTCCAAGGATTATCACAATCACTTGGTCACCAAAAGCCTCCAATGATGTCCACAACCACTTGGTCAAAAATAAAAAACAATAAAAAACAACAAAAGTTTGCATCTAATTTCTAGGCATAATCAAATTCATCAATAGAGAGTTCGTCTAGCACCGCATATTCACATTCACAAAATCAATCCATCAAAAATACAAAAATATGTAGCTACATTAAGCATTGCATCCACACATTGCATATTTGTGGTCGTATAGGTCAAAGGCACCATAGGCTGAAATTGCTCTGATAGACCATCTTGTTCCACACTGTTCCATTTTACAAAAACAACAAAAACACCATGCATTGCTTTTTACCACACTACAGTCAGTGGTCTTTTAATGTATCAAAAGCTTTCGTGATTCAGTCATCATTTTTCTCTTTAGCCATGTAATGTATCAAGTCAGACAGATTTTATGAAGGTAGAGTCATACTTGAAATACACCTTGTTACGTAACATCCCAACACAAAGTAAAACACATAAAACAATTCTTGAGTTATGTGAACGAAAGATGAAACCTGCGTAGTAATCCAGGTCACCACAAGCGAAATGGTCATCTTGCTCATCCCCCTGTGCGAATGACCCCAAGAATGCTGAGAGTTGGCAAAAGGACAAGCATCCTCCCTACCCAATTCCCTAAAAATCCCTAGTTCTCAATAGTTGCAAAACATCAAAAATTTGCAAAATGTCAAAAATCAAATACTTGACATCTTATAGTGCAAAAATCAAAGGGCACAAACGATAGTGATTTTCATCACTCCATATCCCCAATCCCTTGCTCAAAAGAAAAAAAAATCAAAATAAACAATGATCTTATCACTACAAACGAGCAAGTATCCCAATACAATTGAAGAAAATAAGGGAATTGAACTTGAATCCCTAGAACTCTCAACATTCTATAGGTCATAAGGCAAGCTTCAGTACCGATTTGGTTGATAGCCTATCGGTAACTGACAGTAAGCCTCCCGCATGACGATATATCTGTCACATTAACTTGCGTACAAATCAATGTTTGCATGTGGATGAGCTAGCTTATGGCATCCTGGATAACATCGCAGATTTATCTAACTAAATACAACAAAGGAGCTAGTGGAGCTAATTAGGTGATCCTCAGTACAGGTTCAGTTAAAAGCCCACCTGGCACTGGTGGTATCCTGACAAATACCACATAAATGAACTCAATAGCACACACAGGGATGTAAAATAACTTGGTCAAAAACAAGTCCGATTCATACCTTGTTCAAAAGTCTTGTAAGATAAAGTACAGTCTTGGCTAATGAGTTAAAACCGTCTGAGTCTCAGAAAACCTTAGCTACATTTCTAAGCCAACTGCGCTACTTTTCATCTTGGCAATACCATCAGAAAATACAAAAAAAAAAAACCACATGAAAAACATACAAGAGCCATACATTACAACAATCGCCTAAAAACAAAATAACAGAGTTCTAAACAGTCCTTGGTGCCATAGCCAAACATCACAAACCCCATTCATCCATTTCATATCTGCATATCACATATAAATCAAAACCATTTGCATTCATCATAGCATATGCATCCATCAAAATAAATAAACATGCATACATCCATATTCATCAACCATCATGCACAAGATCAAAGAAAATCAAAACAACAAAAACAAAAAATAAATGCAACACAAAAACAAAAAGCAATAAACATTGCCAGACACAAGTGCTCTTGCACTTAACCTCTTCGCATAGAAAAACTGATGTCGGGGTCTACATTGTCGCTATCCTACTCCCTAAGAAGGCTACCATAGCCGGACCGCTCCACGGGAAGACGGATTTTTGACAATTTCATTCCCAAACGACGTCACAAAAGGGTCAAAGCCCACTCAAAAACAACAAGAAAATCAAAACAACACAAAAAGCAATAAACATTGTCAGACACAAGTTCTCTTGCACTTAAACTCTTGGCATGGAAAATCGACATCAGGGTCACAAATTATCACTATCCTACTCCCTAAGAAGGCTACCATAGCCGGACCGCTCCACGGGAGACGGATTTTAGAAAAATTAATCCTCAAATGGTGTCACAAAAAAAAAAAAACAACAAAACATGCAACATAAAAACAAAGTAATAAGCATTGCCGGACACAAGTGCTCTCGCACTTAACCTCTTGGCATAGAAAATCAATTTCGGGGTTCAAATTTTCACTCTACTACTTCCCCAAGAAGGCTATCATAGTCGGACCGCTCCACGGGAAGATGGGTTGTCGACGATTTCACCCCATTATGGCATCACAAAAAGGGTTAACACCCACCAAAAATAGGTCCAAATGTTGGAAAAATTGCACACGCTTAACGGTAAACCCTCTAAAGGCACCCCTTCACAAGTCATCTTGGGTCAAGTGACTCGTCGCTTCTCTCACAAAGTTCATTCCCTCATCGATTCGTCCCTTGAGGGGGTAGTCACACTTAGTCACCAATCAACAATCACACACCCAATTAAGGAAAACGACATGCATTCAAAGAATCATTGACAAAGACAATCACGCTCCTGCTTGGGGCAGTAAACAAGCAACAATCAAATCAATCAAACACTTGGCATTTCATGAATCATGAACACAAGGTTCCCCCTGAGGATAAAAATGCCATTTGCCTGTTCATGATTGATCAATGTCTAAGTTCAAGTCACACCTCACCAAAATAGGTTAATACTTGAAATCAAATTCCTTAGCTCGTCAGAAGCAAGGATTCAAGAATGCATGCCCTTTCCATACTTAGGGCATCAAAAGTTGGATAGGTTACCAAGAAACCCTAATCATTAGTGCTTTGGTTATCTATTTTTGCTCAGCACTGCGTCATCCGCAGCGCTTCCCAAAAAGGGGAATCTGTAGACACCAAAACAGCACCAATCCTATTATGTGACTACAAACACTGAACGCTTTGACAAACATAGCCCCCAGGGCAGCCCTCAGAGGTCAAACAGTGGTCTTAACCACTTTCATAGCAATTTTGTGAGGTCAAGAAGCAATTTGGCACACTTAGAAACTTTTCCTAGTAATCGTCTCACCCAGGGACGATTGCTAACTTGAAATCGTCTCACCCAGGGACGATTTCTGAAATTGTCTCCAGTAAGGACGATTTCCAAGTTTAACGGGCAAAAAGACAAATGAGGCCAAGTGGCAGCCTAGAACAGTCAGTTGATGACTCCTGCCTCGCACGCGTGTGTGAGTGGACAAATAGGTCATTTGAGGACTGTCACAAGGGCAGTTATGAAAGCCCAAGTCAATGGAGGACTCCCCTCCCTCATGGGAAGACAAGAATGCCACATGGAACCTATGACCAACACATGGCATTTGTGCTTCCCTCCCAAAAGAGACCCCATGGGTCTATAAAAGGTGGGACTTTTCTCACCCAAAATATACAGGTTGAAGGAGTTTCAAGCAACGAAGTGCTACCGAGTTGAAGACCAACTTGCATCCCTTTTGGTTCACCTTCCCACATCCACCAATCTCTTTTGCAAGGGAGGTTGTTGGGTGGCTTTTGGAAGCTTGAATCGGACCTAAATCCAACACATGGACACCTGAATCAACCAATTTTCCGACCCCCCCAATCCTAAGAGGTTTTGGGCCCATCCCTAGTGGATTGGCGCCGGAATCAAGTGCCAACGATGGGAGGCCCACTTGGGCACCCCCGCACTTTTCTTAAGTTTTATTTCAGAAGCATTCTAGTTTATTTTCTCATGCTGCATATTGTGTTTTCTGTTTGGTGAATTCATAGCTGCAATTTTGTAACCTTTGATCAGATTCTAGTATGTTTTGTGTCGTTTTGTAGTTTCACTAACTTGCAGGAGGCGATATCAAATTCCCGAGGGTAGAGGCCAAATTGGGAGAATCCGACCATCTGGGTCGTCCCAAAATGGCCCCAATTACATAACCCCTTTGTCTGCAGGTGTTTTGGAGACCTCGGGAGTCGACATTGGAGCGTGTCAGTTCGGCTTCCCCAACATAGAAGAAATCGTCCCACCCAGGGACGATTTACAGTCAGAAATCTTCCTACCCAGGGACGATTTCCAGTTGAAAGCAGATTGGCCGACTATCTCGGTGGCAATGGCCTCGTTGGTAACATTTTCTCGTCTTCTGGCAAGTTTTCAGGCTGTTTAGAATCATTTTGTTTACTGTTTTAGATAAATGTTTGCATGCATATTTTGATGATTTTAGAAGAACGAACACTTTTCACTTGCAGCAGGTGCTACTGACATCTTGGTTGTTTCTTGGTTCACAGGAGAAGCAGCGGAGGTGAAGAACTCATCGACATCAGCGACGGCATCATCTTGGCCCGTCCATTGCAATCATGGGCACACGGAAAGAGGAACATTGAGTGATTGTAATTGAATTCTTTTAACGCTCCTAGCCCCCGAAAAGGGAGGAGACGTCATTGTAACAGAGATCAAGGGATATTAATGAAAGGGCTATGTTTTCTCCATTTGCTTGTGTCTCTTCCAATGCGTTTCTTTTCCATTTCATGCACTTTACGTTTCTAGGACTTAAGCACATTTGATTTTGGTTGCATTGCAATTAGTGTTTCCTTTGCCCGGAATATCATGCTTTCACTAGGTTTTACCTCCCCTCCCATTTATTTTCTTGTCTTTCAGTGAAATCACAATTGGCCTCGATGGGGCACAATTTTATGCAATGTGAAATCATGATTGGCCCCGATGGAGCACAATTTTGTGGAATGGGAAATCGAAGTCAGCTCTAACGGGGTGTAATTTCACCTTTTAGGGTATTTTATCATGATAGCCCTAATTTCTAAAGTTGATGTGTTTTAGCATCAGCTCATCATGTTTTTTGCACCCATTTAGCTTTAAAATCTACTATAAAAAGAAGGTTTAAAATATTATTTTAACAAGTGATAGATATTCTAATCATGAAAATTTTTTCAAGTGTTCTCACGTTTATTCTTCTTCTACATGCAAGATGATTTTCAAGTTGGTAAAATGTTTATATTTCATGTGTGAAATATAGTTTGTTAAACCTCCATTTTCTACTGCATTGAACTATTTATTGCTGAATTTGGTGGACAAGTGATGAATCCCTAAGGAGAGATCGACTATTTGGATATCTTAGCTGTTCTATCTATTTTTACACTATCTATCAAGTGGATTTCACTCTTCTAAATGCACATTTTGATATTATTTATCACACATTAGTTATTTTATATTTTTCTAATTATTTTTACCTTACTTTTGTGAAATTGTTTTCGATCTCTTTGGGGTATGATTTCATCGGTCTATGAAATCACAATCTCTCCTAGCAAAAGATGATTTCACCTAGACTTGATCTAGGGTTAATTCACTACCCCTAAACACTAGATACATATTTTAGACTACATATAGGGCATGTTGGTCCATTTTGTGAGCTATTTTATTGCTCTATTCTACTACATTATGTTATGTGTATTCATATGTTGAAGGTCAACTTTCGCTTATTTTTTTATAACTAGCTAAAAGGACCTAGGGAAGATGATCAAATTGATAGAGAGGATCCTAACATAGATCTAGAATAATAATATATTGTTGAAACTACGATAAAGTTTTATACCTATGAAGGACCCGATGGTGAGTTTATTTTAACATAATTTGAGTATATATGGAGCTTTATGAAAGCTAATAGTAACAAAATATTTAAGGGTATGGAGCAAGAGGCTCATCTTGAAAGAGGTGAGACTCCTCCTATTCCTCCTTCAATATGTTCCCCTATGCTTTTTTAAAACAATCCTTTGCCTGAATCTTCACATTGTGGTAATATGAGGTACCAAACAACTTATACCACTACTACAACCACCAATGTTGGAAGAAATTTGCAAGATTCTCTAACTAGTAGTGTGACTCAAAATTATCTTTAATTTCCTCCTCCATATGCTAATATCAACACTCTTGCTTATGATCTATCTAATATTAGTTGTTCTCTCTCTTAGGGTATCACATGCAATACTAATGTCTATGCTCCTAAAATAAGTCAAGCACTTGTTCATCGACCTCCATTGAGAAAATAATAATAATCCATATGTTCAAAACTTGAAAAATATGGTGAAGTAATTTGTTTTAAAAGTGGTGATGATTCAACATTCCAGTTTTACTTATAGTTATAAAGATATGTGCAATCAACCCTTGGATCCCATTGTTGTTATTAGACCTTATCCTAAGAACTTTTATATGCTATTTTTTCCCATATGTAAAGGAATGGAAGGTCCAATAGAAAATTTAAGAAGATTTAGAACAACATGCCATGATCTCATATACGATGATATGTTGTTACTAAAAATATTTTCTAAAAGCCTTACTAGCATTGCATTAGAATGGTACTATAGGTTACCTAACTATTCCTTGAGGAATTTAAAAGAGATATCAGAGTTATTTAATCAAAAAATTGGTACCTACATTGAAAGTATGTGATCATGAAAGATGTTTAAAATATAAAACAAAATTAAAAATATAGTGTTTTAGAATTTCTATCTCATTGGAGAAGCTTGGTTGGACGGTTAAGATATACTTGGCTCATCAATATATGCTTGAAATATTTATTGGAAACTTACAATAACATATATCTTATGCATTAGAGACTACAACTATTACATATTTTGAAAAAGCAATTGAGTTAGCGAGAAAAGTGGAATAGGTTCTCATTATAAGGGGCCAACTCAATATGAAAGAAGAAAAATATACCAATTCAAAACATGAGAATAAACATGCAGGAGGTGATGGTGCAGTAGATGGTATGTTTGTTAATAATATTATTAACAACCTACAAAAGATGATACTTCAAATACCTATACAAAGGAATTTCATAAAGCTTAACATGTCTATGGAAGTAGTTTTGAACAACTTTTGGAAGCTAATATGATTGATTCACCTCACATAAGACAACCAGATACTACAACTATTTGGTACAGGGTAGGGTAACATTGTATATATCACAGAGTAGAAGGATACTGAACAAACTCTTGTAATAAGTTGTAAAAATTTGAAACATGTGGTTCAAGATTTAATTGATGCAAGCTGTATTGATATAGGGAATTCTTAGTCATCAAATAATCAGCAAATACCAACAACAAATCTAGATATGGGAATATTCAAGGATCCATTACTAAAACATGATCAATGAGTATCTAGTCAAATATCCTACCATAATGAATCTCCTACTAATAGTAACATGGTTGGTATGATTGAGGTCACTATAAAAAGACAAGCTCAGGTTTATCCAACTCAAAATTATCAACAAGAAAAGAATTCTACATCACAACCTACTTTGGTTTTGATGAATAATCATAGAAAGAATATAGAAATAGGTACACAACCTTTTATATTGAAACCCCAACCCAAGGCTTCCTTTTATCTCCAACATCAGCTAGTCGATACTGCAACTAAAATCTCTATCTTAGAACTCTTAAAAACTTATTCTACCCATCAAGAAGCCTTGCTAGAGTTTCCAAAATAGCAATTATTGGAAATTTAGAGTTGTTATGTTTTCATTGATGTCAAAATTCAGTTCATATCAGTGCAAGGAATTGACAAAAGGAGAGTTAAAATATTTACATTTTAAGTCCAAGATATTTGGTTTAAAGCTTCACATGATTGGTCAAAATTTTATCTAAATAACCCAAAGGAAGGAAATACCTAGGCCCAAAGGAAATAATATTATAATATTTATTGTTATAATATTAAAGTGTGAAGAGAAAGCCTAAGATTATTCATAAAATAATTATAATATTTATATTATAATAATTTTATAACCCTAAGTAGGGTTTAGCACAAAGGTTAAATTTTTAATATTTTAATTTCTCTCCACTTCCGAGCATGGAGGAAACATGGTATTTATACCATAAAATTTTGGATCCAAAAGGTAAACCTCCGAATGCACATTCGAATGTTTAATTAAACTGGTTGATGCGATTTTGTGAGAAAAAGAGGACAAAGGTTTTTATTCTTAAAAAGCATAATAGAGCACGTGGAAGAATAAGGGGGCAAGGGTGCATACCCTTATCACCAACCATATAGTTGGCTTAGTGGTAAGGCTTGGCAACGTAAAGATTTGGAGAATGATAGGTCTCTCGTTCGATTCCCGATAATAGCAGAGGGAAGTGTTTTATCTTAAGCCATTTTTGTGTCAACAAAAGGAATAAAAAATGGTGGGTGCATTGTTTGTTTCAAGTGAGCGCTTAGCTCATGTGGTGGTTAAGTCATGGCTAAGGAGCAAGCAACAGGCACAATGGGAGTTCAATTCATACGGAGATAGCAAGCAAGGTATTTGTCTTTTCTTTAATAAATTTGTCGCCTAAGGTTCTAAGTTGCATGGTATGTTCTAACATGGGAGGTATAAGGTGTTAAAGATAATTTTTTTTTTGGCATGAAAAGGGTTTTGAATTAAATTAGATTATGACATAGTGAAATTGTTAAGTGCCTTGGAATATTATTTTTAATTGTGGTTATATTTCATTGAAAATACATTTATGATATGTGGGATATATAAGGAAATAATTTTAATTATTTCATGCATTTCATTATTGCATCCATATTGTTTGTTGTCCAGATCTATTGTGGAGTTGCATACCCAAAAAACGTACAACCATCCATTTGCTCTTACATGCAATATATGAATAGAGAGAAAATCATATTTATGGTAGTTAACCATTATGGAAAATGATTTTTTTGGCAATAAAAGACAAATGGTATTTTTCTAAGTCAAGATATATGGCAGAATAAGAGTTTTTACCAAACCGTACAACGACATGACAAAACCGTACAAGCATTTGTAATTCCATACATCTGATGATTTTTTGGCCTAAAATTGTACTTTGAAGCGTTTTTAGGGTAAATCAAGTGATTTCCAAGTGAATATTGGCAAAGTGAGTAATATTTGATCAATTCTAAGACTCTTGGAGGAGATAGTACAAGTGTTTAGTTATGACCGTATAATTGTACGTTTTGGGGTTGTACAGTCTCTAGTAGTATGTTGTAGGTATTGCATGGTTGTGAACTGTACGAAATTTGATAGATTAAATCCAATTTATTGAAATTTATATTAAATATCTCTCATCACATCCCTCCCAGAAATACTGCACTCCACTTGTGCTATAATAGTTGAGTACTAGACATGGTCTCAAACTCTCTCTAATCAGCTCTTTGTCCAATAATTTTTAGACTTGTCTCTTCATCTCTTTATTTTCCATGGATGTCATCCTTAGGCAACCTTGTTTAGTAATCTTGCTCCAAGTATTAAGTCATATGATGAATAATACTCCTTATAGGTGGTAATCCTTATAACAATACTTGTAAAAGAATCTTTGCATATTCCTCCAACAAATGCTTTACTTCTTATGGAATTGCATCCATCCTTATTGACAGGGAAGTGGAAAGTAGCTATGGATGAAGAGGTAGCAGCAAAAGAAAATAATGACACATGGGAATTGGTAAATCTTCCACAAGGAAAAAATATTATTGGTGTAAAATTGGTTTATAAAACAAAATGTAATGATGAAGGAAATATTGAGACGTATAAAGCAAGACTAGTTGTGAAGGTATACAAATAGCAACATGTAATAGATTACGATAAAACATTTGCCCCAGTTGCAAGAATGGAAATAGTAAGGATAGTCTTGGCTATTGCAGCTCAACACAAGTGGAAAGTCCGTAAAATGGATGTGAAGTCAACATTCTTAAATGGTGTCTTGAAGGAAGAAGATTATGTGGAGCAACCACCTCGATATGAAGTTCACGGACATGAGAACAAGGTGTGTAAGCTGAAGAAGACACTCTATGGCTTAAAACAAGCACCACGGTTATGGTACAATAGAATAGACTCTTATCTCTTAAGCAATGGTTTTTCTAAAAGTGATGGTGAGCAAACTCTTTACATTAAAGCAAGTAATGATAAGATTTTAATTGTTGTTTTATATGTAGATGGTCTAATATTTACGGGGAATTATGATATCCTAATTGTTGAGTTTAAAGAAGCTATGAAGAATCAATTTGATATGACTTCTTTAGGCTTATTGAGATACTTTCTTGGTATTGAGGTCCAACAAATGGATCATGGAATATTTATTTCTCAATCAAACTATGCAATGGGTATCTTGAAGAGATTCAAAATGGAAAATTGTAAGCCTACACCAGCTCCAATAGCTATGGGATTAAAATTTAGAAAGGAATATTGGATCAAGAATGTAAATCCAACTTTATACAAGAGCATTGTAGGAAGTTTAATGTACTTGACAACCACAAGGCCGGACATAATGTATGCAGTAAGTTTAAAATCAAGGTTTATGGAGACTCCTAAGGCAACACACTTGCAAGAAACAAAAATAATCTTACGGTATGTTAATGAAACAAAGGAATATGACATTTTGTACACAAAGGCAAATGAGTTCAAGCTGATTGGATACACAGACAGTGACTGGGCAGGTATCGTAGAAGATAGGAAGAGTACTTCAGGATATGTTTTTCATCTTGGATCAGGATTTATCTCGGCATTCCAAAAAGCAACCTATTGTCTATCTTTCTACAGTAGAAGCGGAGTATGTAGCAGCTACAGGGGCAACATGTCAAACGATGTGGATGAGGATAATGTTGAAAGACCTTGGACATAAGCAAGGAGAACCAACAAGATTTTTTTGTGACAATAAGTCTGGCATAGCATTATCCAAGAACATTGTGTTTCACAAGAGGACCAAGCACATAGACACTCGTTATCATTTCATGAGGAAGTGCATGACATTAGGAGAAGCTGTCATCTAAAAGTGTATGGTCATACTAGTTGCTGACATGAATAATCTGTGAAGAAGCATACCATCCTAGAGAGAGTGTCATACTGGAAACCAAACCGTCAGGTCCATGCCATGTGAAGGTGCTGTCTAGAATTATTTCCCTCCAAAGCACTGCAGATAGAACCAAGCATTGTTGTCAGAGCTTGTTGTTAGAGCTTGCCATTTGAGAATTGTTGTCATAAAGTATGCCACAGAGGAGAATGTCTTCTAGATGATTGTCATCTAGGAACATGCCATCAATATGAAAGCACGATATTTCGGGTGAAGGAAACACTAATTGCGATGCATTCAAAATCAAATACGCTTAAGTCCTAGAAATGTAGAATGCATGAAATGAAAGAGACGCATTGAAATGAGATACAAGCAAATGGAGAAAACACAGTCCTTTCATTAAATTCTCTTGATCTCTGTTACAAATATGCCTCCTCCCCTTTTCAGGGGCTAGGAGCGTTAAAATAATTTGATTACAATCGAGACTGAAGGTTCCTCTTTTCACGTGCCCACACTTGAGATGGGCGGGCCAAGACGATGCCGCCGCTGATGTTGATGAGTCCTTGACCTCTGCTGCTCCTCCTACGAACAAAGAAACAATAAAGATGTCAGTAGCACCTGCTGCAAATAAGAAGTGTTTGTTCTCTAAAATCGCCAAAAGATGCATACAAACATTTGTCTGAAACAGTGAATAAAGTGAGTCCAAATGACCTAAAAACCTGACAGAAGACAGAAGATATTACCAGAAGGCCATTGCCACTGAGACAGTTGGCCAATTTGCCTTCACCTGGAATTCGTCCCTGGGAAGGACGAATTCTGATTGAAATTCGTCCCTGGGTGGGACGAATTCTACTGTGTTGGAAAAGCCGAACTAACACCGCTCCAATGTCGACTCCCGAGACCTCCAAAACACCTGCAAATAGGGGGGTTATGTAATTGGGGCCATTTTGGGATGACCCAGATGGTCGGATTCTCCCAATTTGGCCTCTATCCTCGAGAATTTGATATCTCCGCCTGCAAGTTAGTATAACAACAAAGCGACAAAAAGCATAACAAAACCTGATCAAAATGTCATGAAATTGAAGCTATGAATTCACCAAACAGAATAACACAAAATGCAACATGGATAAGTAATCTAGAATGCTTTTAGAATAAAACTTAGAAAGTGTGGGGGTGCCCAAGTGGGCCTCCCACCATTGGCACTTGATTTCGACGCCAATCCACTAGGGATGGGCCCAAAACTTCTTAGGATTGGGATGTCTACAAATTGGTGGTGTAAGGTGGTCAAATGTTGGATTTGGGTTGGATGCATGCTTCCAAAAGCCACCCAATAACCTCCCTTGCAAAAAAGATTAGTGGATGTGAGAAGGTGAACCAAAAGGATGCAACTGGGTATTCAATAGGACAACACTTCGTTTCTTGAAATCGCCTCCCATCTGTCCTTTGGGTGAGAAAAGTCTCACATTTTATAGACCCATGGGGTCTCTTTTGAGAGGGAAGCATAAGCACCATGTGTTGGTCATAGGTGCCACGTGGCAGTCAAGTCTTCCCATGAGGGAGGGGAGTCCTCCATGACTTGGGCTTTCATAACTGCCCTTGTGACAGTCCTCTAACGGCCTATCTGTCCACCCACACATGCGTGCGAGGTAGGAGTCATCAACTAACTATCCTGGGCTGCCACTTGGCACCATTCTTCTTTTTGCCCGTTAAACTTGGAATTCGTCCTTGGGTGAGACGATTTCAGAATTCGTCCCTGGGTGAGACGAATCCCAGTTAGTATTCGTCCCTGGGTGAGACGAATACTGAGCAAAGTTTCTAAATGTACCAAATTGCCTCTTGACCTTACAAAATTGCTATGAAAGTGGTTAGGACCACTGTTTGACCTCTGAGGGATGCCCTGGGGGCTGTGTTTGTCAAAGCGATCAGTGTTTGCAGTCACATAATCAGATTGGTGCTGTTTTGGTTTCTACAGATGCATCTTTTTGGGATGCGCTGTGCATAGCGCAACGTTGAGCAAAAATAGATAACCAAAGCACTAATGATTAGGGTTTCTTGGTAATCTAACCAACTTTTGATGCCCCAAGCATGGAAAGGGCATGCATTCTTGAATCCTTGCTTCTGACGAGCTAGGGAGTTTGATTTCAAGTGTTAACCTATTTTGGTGAGGTGTGACTTGAGCTTGGACATTGATCAGTCATGATTAGGCAAAGGGCGCAACTTTTTATCCTTAGGGGAACTTTGTGTTCATGATTCATGAAATGCCAAGTGTTTTATTGATTTGATTGTTGCTTGTTTACTGCCCCAAGCAGGAGCGTAATTGTCTTTGTCAATGAATATTTGAATGCATGTAGTTTTCCTTAATTGGGTGTGTGATTGTTGATTGGTGACTAAGTGTGACTACCCCCTCAAGCGATGAATCGATGAGGGAATGACCTTCATGAGAAAAGAGACGAGTCGCTTGACCCAAGATGACTTGTGCAAGGGTGCCTTTAGATGTTTTACCATTTAAGAATGCGCAATTTTTCCAACATTTGGACCTGTTTTTGGTGGGTGTTAACCCTTTTGGTGATGCCATAATGGGGTGAAATCATCAAAAACCCATCTTCCCGTGGAGCGGTCCGGCTATGGTAGCCTTCTTGGGGAAGTAAGAGAGTGAAAATTTGAACCCCGACATCAAATTTCTTTGCCTAGAGGTTAAGTGCAAGAGCACTTGTGTCCGACAATGCTTATTGCTGTGTTTTTGTGTTGCATTTATTTGTTGTTTTTGTTGTTTTTTTCTGACACCATTTGGGGATCAAATTATCGGAAATCCGTCTTCCCGTGGAGCGGTCCGGCTATGGTAGCATTCTTAGGGAGTAGGATAGTGATAATTTGTGACTCCAATGTCTATTTTGTATGTGCTTGATGTCAGGTGCAGTAGCACTCCTATCGAGAAAATTTATTGTCTGTTTTTAGTGCATTTTTGATCATTTTTTGATGTTTTTAAGTTCTGGCCTGAATTCATCCCTGGGTGGGACGAATTCTAGCTGTAGAATTCGTCCCTGGGTGGTACGAGCGCTAACTAGAGCGCTCGTCCCAGTCAAGGACGAATTCCAGCTCATAGGTCTATTTAAGGGCCAAAACTTGAATTTGGGCTCATTTGTGTCATTTTTTTTCTTGTGATTTTGGAGCTCTGGGAGGAGGAGGTAATTCTGTGAAGCGAAGCGCTGCTAGAATTCTCTCTGCCATCATGAGTGCACAAACTGGTTCGAGCGGCGGAGCCGAGGCGAAACCTGTAAGTGTCTTCTAGAGTTTATTTTTGTTTAAATTTGCACTTGTTTTATTTAATTATTTTTGTGATGTTGTTTTTCAAAATGTGTTTTAAAACTTAAATCCTGAAACTGGATTGAAGACAACTACTTGAATTTTCATTTTATGCTGTACAGTTCTTTTCCATGATTTTCAATTTTTTTTGTTGAATTGTTTTCTTTTGTAGGTTAGGAGCCGGTACCGTGTACCTGTTGCTTTTACTGAGGCACGAGGTGCACTGACTGATGATGATTGGGAATGGCTTGATGCCCTTGGGCTCAAGAAGGTGTCTCGACTGGAGCCTATGGTCTCGGATCAGGCCTATCTGATGGCCCTGATCAAACTTTGGGATCCATGGACCAACACGTTCCATCTCCCAACAGGGGAGATGACTGTGACTATGGAGGATGTCTATCGGTTGCTTCGGATTTCGATAGATGGATTGCCCATTAGGTCATCGCCGCATGATCAGTGGACTGCTGTACTTATGAGATGCTTTGGGCATGGGGGGCGGCTGGGTGTAACGAACCCAGTGGAGACAGCCGAGGTGGACTGCCAGGCTGGCGGGATTTTGGTTGGCTGGTGGCAGGAGAGGGGGGTGTTAGGAGTGAGGCACACATTCTTGATGGGCCTCATTTCTAACATGCTTCTACCTGATTCGTCAGGCATGAGGTTCTTGTGGAACCTACTGGATTTGGTGTGGCAGTTGGTAGAGTGCCCGATAGGGGCACCGCTGATTTTGATATGGGGATAGACATTGTTGGCATAGCTCTACGGGGAGCTGTATGGGGTCCGCTGTCGGCAGAGAAATGGGGTCAGCTACAGTTATCTATTGTAGTGCTGGGGTTGGCAGCATATAGCAGTTGAGAGGCCAACCGGGTTACCATGGACGACTCGGGCGGTGATGGATGATGTGGAGATAGGCTATGCAATTTTGTGGCAGCGGTCTATGGAACAGGGGTAGAGTTGGTGATGGGTAGGTGCTGTAGAGCATTATACTGATGCCTTCTTTCGGCTCACTCTAGGGGAGGTGGTTTGGCACCCTTATTGGGACTGTCCAACCTGGCCGGATGCTGGAGAGTGGCTTCGATAGGTATGCAGGGAGCGGTGGTTGATTGGGCGGCACGGGACCGAGCATGAGTTTTTCTCATATAGCCGGGTTACACGATAGTTTGGGGTGCGCCAGGGGTTTCCTGGTGAGCCTGTGGTCTGTCGACTTTGGGGTGATGAGAGGGCTCTAGATCCACCGATCACCGTGCCATTGGGCGAGGAGTCAGATGCGGTGATTGACATTTCGGACATAGATGACGTCGGGACTACCACTGAGTATGACTCGTGGTGGGTGCTACGACGATGGAGAGGGGAGGGGCCACTAGGAGGTGCAAAGGCGGCAGTGGATGGTGGTGAGGCAACAGGGTATGATTGGGGAGGTCCGTTGGATGATGCGAGACATGGTGGATGTGGGGAATGAGGATGTTGATTTTGGTGCTCCGGATCAGCCGGACATGCAGGATGTGGAGGAGCAATGGGAGCCAGAGCAGGCTGCTATTCCAGAGGGTCCTGTTCATCAGGTAGATACAGAGGAGATGGAGCCTAAGGTATGCGCTGAGATTGCACTACTGACAGAGCTACTGTGGATACAGGATCTGGAGTTGGGGGACGCACTGTGGGAGAGGGATCTTTTGCGGGCCCAGCTAGCAGAGCAGGATAGGCTTTTGGTACAACGTGATGATGCAGTGTCATACTATCATCGACGGGATGCAGAGTGGTGTAGGCACCAAATAGATTTGGAGATGGAGGTCATCCGCATTGGTGGGCGGCTACCTGAGCCCTCGGTTAGTGGATCTTCACGGCGGACGAGTGATAGTGCGACTAAGCAGTCAGCATCATCTCGTCATCGACAATTAGATGAGGGAGGCGGTAGCAGGCATGATGCGGGGGCTGGTAGTAGCTGCCCTGTAGGGTCCCATAGGACCCACACCATGGGGGGTAGTTCCCGTTGCACCGATCCTGCGTGATCATAGTGGTCGACGCCTTAGGTTGGGTTTTTGGATATGATTGTTGGGTCTGAGGACCAGTTTGTAGCCTGCTGGCATTTTTTTTTTTGACGATATATATATATATATAGATATCGGTTTTATTTTGTTTATTTACATGTGATGATCTGATGTTTATTCATGATGGCTAATGACTATGCATGTTTATTTATTTTGATGAATGCTTATGCAAATGATGAATGCAAATGTTTTTGATTTTTATGTGATATGCAAAATGAAATGGATGAATGAAATTTGTGATGTTTGGCTATGGCACCATAGACTGTTAGGATTCTATTTATTTTGTTTTTGGATGATTGCTATGGTAAATGACTTGGTATGTATATATGTGGTTTTCTCTTTTTGTATTTTCGGATGGTATTGCAAAGATGAAAAGTAGCTCAGTTGGTTTAGAGATGTAGCTAAGGTTTTCCGAGACTCAGACATTTTAACTCACTAGCCACGACTGTACTTTGTCTTACAAGACTTTTGAACAAGGTATTAATCAGACTTGTTTTTGACCAAGCTATTTCACATCCCTGTGTGTGCAATTGAGTTCATTATTGTGGTATTTATTAGGATACCGCCAGTGCCAGATGGGCTTTCAACCGAACCTGTACTGAGGATCACCTAATTAGCTTCACTAACTCCTTTGTTGTATTTAGTTAGATTAATCTGCGGTGTTATCCAAGATGCCATAAGCTAGCTTATCCACATACAAACATTGATCTGTACGCAAGTTAATGTGACAGATATATCGTCATGCGAGAGGTTTACCGCCAGTTATCGATAGGCTATCAACCAAATCGATACTGAGGCTTGCTTTATGACCTTTTAGAATGCTGAGAGTTCCAGGGATTCAAGTTCCACTCCCTTCTTTTCTTCAATTGTATTGGGATACTTGCTCATTTGTAGTGATAATATCACTGTTTATTTTGATTTGTTTTTCTTTTGAGCAAGGGATTGGGGAGATGGAGTGATGAAAATCACTATCGTTTGTGCCGTTTGATGTGTGCACTGTATGATGTCAAATATTTGATTTTTGATGTTTTGCAAATTTTTGATGTTTTGCAACTATTGAGAACTAGGGATTATTAGGGAATTGGGTAGGGAGGATGCTTGTCCTTTTGCCAACTCTCAGCATTCTTGGGGTCATTCGCACAGGGGGATGAGCAAGATAACCGTTTCACTTTTGGTGACCTGGATTATTGTGCAGGTTTCATCTTTCATTCACACAACTTAGGAATTGTTTTATGTGTTTTAATTTGTGTTGGGATGTTACGTAACAAGGTGTATTTCAAGTGTAACTCTACCTTCGTAAAATATGTTTGACTTGATACATTACATGGCTAAAGAGCAAAATGATGACTGAATCACGAAAAACTCTTGATACATTAGAAGACCACTGATTCTAGTGCGGTAAAAGCAATGCATGGTGTTTTTGTTGTTTTTGTAAAATGGAACAGTGTGGAATAAGATGGTCTATCAGAGCAATTACAGCCTATGGTGCCTTTGACCTATACGACCACAAATATGCAATGTATGGATGCAATGCTTAATGCAACTACATATTTTTGTATTTTTTATGGATTGATTTTTGTGAATATGAAGATGAAGTGCAAGAAGAACTCTCTATTGATGAATTTGAGTATGCCTAGAAATGAGATGCAAGATTTTGTTGTTTTTGATGATTTTTTTTTTTTTTTGACCAAGTGATTGTGGACATCCTTGGAGCATTTTGGTGACCAAGTGATTGCGATAATCCTTGGGGATTTTTGGGTGACCAAGTGATTGCGATAATCCTTGGATCTTTTTTGGGTGACCAAGTGATTGCGATAATCCTTGGAGCTTTTGGGGTGACCAAGTGATTGCGATAATCCTTGGAGATTTTTGGGTGACCAAGTGATTGCGATAATCCTTGGAGCTTTTTGGGGTGACCAAGTGATTGTGATAATCCTTAGAGCTTTTTGGGTGACCAAGTGATTGCAATAATCCTTGGATATTTTTGGAGTGACCAAGTGATTGCGATAATCCTTGGAGCTTTTTTTTGTTTGACCAAGTGATTGTGATAATCCTTGGAGCTTTTTGGGGTGACCAAGTGATTGCAATAATCCTTGGAGCTTTTTTTGGTTTGACCAAGTGATTGCGATAATCCTTGGAGCTTTTTGGGTTTTGACCAAGTGATTACGATAATCCTTGGAGCTTTTTTGGTTTGACCAAGTGATTGCGATAATCCTTGGAGCTTTTTGGGTTTCGACCAAGTGATTGCGATAATCCTTAGATTCTTTTTGGTTTTTGACCAAGCGATTTTATGGATCCTTGGAGCATTTTTGGTTTGACCAAGTGATTGCGGACATCCTTGGAGCATTTTGGTGACCAAGTGATTGCGATAATCCTTGGGGATTTTTGGGTGACCAAGTGATTGCGATAATCCTTGGAGCTTTTTTGGGTGACCAAGTGATTGCGATAATCCTTGGAGCTTTTGGGGTGACCAAGTGATTGCGATAATCCTTGGAGCTTTTTGGGTGACTAAGTGATTGCGATAATCCTTGGAGCTTTTTGGGGTGACCAAGTGATTGCGATAATCCTTGGAGATTTTTGGGTGACCAAGTGATTGCGATAATCCTTGGAGCTTTTTGGGGTGACCAAGTGATTGTGATAATCCTTGGAGCTTTTTTTGGTTTGACCAAGTGATTGCGATAATCCTTGGAGCTTTTTGGGTTTTGACCAAGTGATTGCGATAATCCTTGGAGCTTTTTTGGTTTGACCAAGTGATTGCGATAATCCTTGGAGCTTTTTGGGTTTCGACCAAGTGATTGCGATAATCCTTGGAGCTTTTTTTGGTTTTTGACCAAGCGATTTTATGGATCCTTGGAGCATTTTTGGTTTGACCAAGTGATTGCGATAATCCTTGGAGCTTTTTGGGATATGGCTCTCTTAGATATAAAATGGTCACAAATGACTGATATTCAAGGGTTCTGTTTCCTTGATGCCGTCAAGAGAAGCTAGCCGGTACGTCCCGGGTCCTATTTTGCTATCAATGACATATGGACCTAAATAATTTTCCACGAACTTGTCCCTTAGGTGGGATGGCAAATTAGAGTTCTGTTGGTTTTCCTTCAAAACCAAATCACCAACCCGAAAGTCCCTTAGGTGAACTTTCATGTTGTAAGCTTTCTTAAGTCGCTCTTGGTAGATACGTAAGTGCTCGAGAGCATTAACGCGTCATTCGTCCAGCAACGTAAGTTGGTCTAACCGGGCCTGTCGTGCAATGTCATCATCAATGAACTCCTACATTGATATGCGCAGGGAAGGAATTTCCAACTCGAGAGGCATTACTGCCTCTGAGCCATACACCAGCAAAAATGGAGTTGCCCCAGTTGGCATTCGAATGCTAGTGTGATAGGCCCAAAGGGCAAGTGGGATTTGGATGTGCAAATATTTATGACTGTCTGTGACCATCTTTTTAAGGATGGCGACTAGCGTTTTGTTTGACGCCTCTACTTGCCCATTTGCTTGCGGATAATAGGGTGTTGAAAAGCTGTGCTGAATTTTGTACTTTGTGGTCAAAGCACACACATCTTTGTTCTTGAATGATGGCCCATTATCCGAGATTATTTTGGATGGAATACCAAAACGACATATGATGTTATGCAATATGAACTCCACAATGCGGGGTCCTGTTGTAGAAGTTAACGAAATTGCTTCCACCCATTTAGTAAAATACTCTATGGCCGTTATGATAAACGTGTGATGGCCTGATGATGCAGGGGAGATCTTTCCAATTAAATCGAAGCCCCATTGCAAAAATGGCCAAGTGGACTGGACTGCCTGCAAGGCCTAGGAAGGTACGTGCATCAAATTGGCATGATGTTGACATTTCACACACTTATTGAAATATGCGCAACAATCTCGCTCTAAAGATGGCCAATAATAGCCCATGCGAAGAATGCGCTTTTCGATGGCCATACCACTGAAGTGACCACCACATGTGCGCTTGGGCGACTGCCCAAGTGGACTCTTGCTGGTCCAAACAACGAAGAAGAATTCCGTCATAGCTGCGATGATACAAAATGTCTCCTATCAAGACATACTTAGCCGCTTTCTGCTTGAATGTTCGTTTTGTGATGTGCGTCAATCCAAAGGGAAGATTACCTAACTTGAGGTAGTCTCTAATGGGTAAATACCAGTCCTGTTGATCAGAAACCTCGACAGTATGAACAACCAATCCCTTTCGAAGTTCTTCCCTAACAAATGCTGAATGGGATAGAACTTGTAAGAATAGCATTATGTTGCTATTAGTGGGAGTGGGGGAAAACAAGGACCCCCAGTTGGCACGTTTCAGACGATCTCGGATTCGAAAGAACTTATCCGAGGATGGTTCAATCTGGATCATGTGGATTCCTGGTATCAAGTCTGAACTTGTGCGTTCTATCATAGATTGTGATAAGGTTTTGACTTGAATAGTTGTCATATCACCATAAAGGTCTTGCGAGATTAGTGACCCCAAGGAGGCCATTGTGTTCGCAAAACGATTCGATGATCGAGGGAGTGCCTCGATGTCATACCACTCAAGTTTTGCCAGGAATTTGTCCATGAGGGCTTTATAGGCCTTCAGAACTAGGCATTTGCATTGATATACCCCTTTGACTTGATTGACTATTAACAGCGAATCACCAAAGATGTTCAGTCGTTTGATGTTCATGGCGATTGTCGTCTGAAGACCTAGGAGAAAGGCTTCATATTCTGCATTATTGTTGGTGCACTGGAAGTTTAATTTAAATGACAGGGGCATTGGAGCACCCTACGGTGTGAAGAATACAATTACCGTGCCACCACCTTGCTCGCATTTAGAACCATCAAAGAATAGGGTTATGTCTGCCTGTGACTCAGGCTCATTAGAATCTGGAGATTCTGAGACATGGAAGACCCCATCATCAGGTAGTTCTATGACCAAAGGCTGATCGTATTCAAGAGGAGCCTCTGCTATTTGATCAACTATGACTTTTCCTTTGATAGATTTTTGCCCAATAAAATCAATGTCAAATTCCGTCAACAACATTATCCATTTCACCGTGCGACTACTATGATAAGTATGACTCATCTTGTATCGCAATGGATTCTCCTTTTTGGTAGCAAACATACGTAGTGTTGCTCAGCATGTAGCGGCATAGCTTTTTGGTAGCAAACACCACTGCCAAGCAGAGTTTCTCAACGTATGCATAGTTAAGTTCGTAACTGACCAGGGTGCGGCTAAGATAGTAAGTAGCCTGTTCTTTGTAAATTTCATTCTTTTGGGCTAGCATGGCGCCCAGTGCCACCTCAATAGTCGAGATGTATAAGTAGAACGACACTCCTGGTCTAGGCGAGTGCCAATACTGGCGACGAAGCCAAGTATTGTTTGATTTCGTCAAAGGCTGACTGGCACTCGTCATCCCAGTGAAATGTAACTCCCTTGTGCAATAATTTTTTCATGGGTTGGCATTTGTCAGATAATTGTGCTATGAAGCATTTAATCGACGCGACCTTTCCTTGCAGAATTTTGAGCTGCTTGATGGTAGTTGGGGGAGCCATTTCAAGGATTGCCTTGACTTTCTTCGGGTCCACTTCGATGCCTCATTTTGAGACTATAAAACCCAAGAGTTTTCCAGATGTGACGCCAAATACGCACTTCTTGGGATTCAGTCTGACCTTATGCTCTATGAGGTGATCGAGAATCTTGCTTAAGTCACCGAGATGATCTGAGCGCAAAAGAGACTTGGCTAACAAATCATCCATGTAATCTTCCAAAGTTTTGTGCATGTAATCATGGAAGATATACGTCATAGCACGTTGGTATGTAGCGCCAGCATTTTTAAGGCCAAAAGGCATGACCTTATAACAAAATGTTCCCCAAGGTGTTGTGAACACCGTTTTAAGTTGGTCTTCAGGATTGATACGAATTTGATTGTATCCTAAGAATCCATCCATTAGGGAGAGCATTTCGTGACCTGCTGTAGCGTCTACTAGCGTGTCGATGCTTGGCAAGGGGAAATCATCCTTAGGACTTGCTTTTTTTAGGTCTCAAAAATTGGTGCATATGCGAATCCTCCCATCGGGCTTCTTGATGGGAACCATGTTGGACAGCCATGGCGGATAATCCACGTAGATGACAAACTGTGCATCCAACAGCTTTTGCAATTCATCTTTGACCATCAAGGCCACTTTTGGGTGCATCTTTCGTAGTTTTTGCTTTACGGGCTTGATTGTCGGATCAAGCATTAAATTATGCGTGACTAGCTGCGGGTATAGTATCGGCATGTCTCTGTATGACCATGCAAAAACCTCCTTCTTCGCTTTGAGAAGGGTAATGTAGTCGGCTTGCTCTTCAAGGGATAAGCTTACCCCCAGCTTGATAATCTGTGGATTCATTGGGTCTAAGCCGATGTCTACGTCAGTCATTTCCTCGACTGACATGTGGGATCCGTCCTCCAACTGATGTGGAGTCGGGATCAAATGGATATCATTGGCTGAGTTTAAATCTACGTTTGGAACCTCGGGTCCTTCTTCAGCCTGAAAGATATCTTGAATTGTCCTTGAGGTAAAATGAAGCATTTCATTGAAAGGCTAGTACTCTGATGGTGATAAAGGTGAATTGACATGATCCCAGTCAATGGCATCTATGTATAAATGCAATGACCGTGATGGATCGACCAGATTGTGGATGGGTTCGGTCAAATCAATGGAGATCATGTGGATGGAATGAATTTGGTCTCCATTACCGTGGGTGTTATAGCTCAAACATTCTGGGTGCTCTCTATGCTCTGGATTTGGTTCTGTAGGGATGGGTATGAACGGATCAACCCTATGTGCTGATAGGAATACGAGGTCTTCCCTTGGTACTAATGTCATGATAGGGTCTCGAGGTGGGCGTTGCTCATCGTGAATATAGAGCCATGGATCCAACACTAGGTCCCACCCCACTGGGTCTACCCACCATTCATGCCCTAACCGTATGCCCATCTGTCCCATTAGATCTTCATGAGTTAAAGGGCGGTAATGTCGTCGCGCATGTCTGAGATAGTCCATCTCAGTTTCATCTTCTAAATCACTTTCGGAGACCCAAAATTGTTCATTCTCTTCAGCAACTATTACTTGCGACGTTGAGGACTCTCCTTGTTCCAGTAAGTTAATCTGGTCCCATTGCGGTTGTTCCACTCTTGGTGGAGGGACCTGATTCTTTTGACACTGTACTGATTCAACAGGAACCTCTAAGGGGAATAACTTCAAAAAGATGTCCGAAAGTCATTGTTGTTCTCTTTGAGGATTAATCTCCGAACTCTCACATCTCTCTAGCAAAGGAGAGGGATTACTACTATTGCCAAGGGTGTTTGTTGACCATGGGAGGTAATCTCCCAAGGTATATTCTGTATTTGGGTTGGCATAAGGATCTGGTGCCAATCCCCCCTTGTTGCCTATTTCTAGGCCTTACATATTTTTGACCAAGATGTCTAAGGGCAGGGGGTGGTTGAACCCTACTCCTGACTTATCATATGGCATCTGGTATATTGGTTGGCAAAGGACACACATCCCTTGCTCATATCTGCCTAGCACGTATCCGTGCCAATTGCATTGGCCGAGATATTTTAGGGCAAAGTCTGGGTTTGACAGATAGTTGATTTTTTCAACAAAAGGCTCTTCGTCTGCTTCCTTTTGTTTGCATGGTTCAAGACCATGATCAAGGCCCCCATAAACAAAATTTGTCTGGTTTGGTGGGTAGCCTAGAGGAACAACTGTCCCTATGGGAAGGCGAGGTCTCCCCATGTCTTGTACTGACTCCAATGCGGGGGTTGTGAAACGACAAACTAGTTTATTATTGTATTGCACAACTTAAATAATGTTTACATTTCCGAGAATAGACACCGGCAGAACTGAACCTGTTACAGCAGTTGTAACAGAGCAACAGTCTGTCTAATAAAGACAAATACAAGTACGCTAACATCCCCATTTATTACATTATTTGGGTAATGTAATAACTAATAGCTATACTAACATCCCCTTACATTATTTTGCAATACAAAGTGAGCTGCGAAACAATTCAAATTTGACACGTCCAAGTGCCTTAGTGAAAATGTCTGCAACTTGAGCATCCGTGGGAATGTGCTGAAGCTGAATTCGGTGCTTTGGAACTTCATCTCGAATGAAATGACATTGTGTGTCAATGTGCTTTGTTCTTTCATGATGGACTAGATTCTTGACGAGGTTCAGAACACCTTGATTGTCGCAAAACAAGTGTATTGGAGATTTTGATGGATGGCCCATACTTGTCAGAATGCGACGTAACCATATCACTTCGCACACAGCTTCACGTGCGATGCGATACTCTGCCTCTGTTGATGAAATAGCAACCACCTGTTGCTTCTTGTTGTGCCAAGAGACAGGACCGGATCCCAAATGAAAAATGTATCCAGAAGTTGACTTGCGATCATCAAATGATCCGGCATAGTCGGAGTCCGTGTATCCTTGCAAGAAGAATTTGTTGTTCCTCTTGTATTCTAGGCCATATTCTATAGTACCACGGACATAGTGAAGAACACGTTTTGTTGCTTTCCAATGAGTAGTCTTAGGCTCCTGCATGAACCTCGAAAGATAATTGACAGCAAATACGAGATCTGGCCTAGTATTGGTCAGATATATGAGACTCCCAATCAACTGTCGATAGAGAGTACCATCTACCTAAGGTGATTTATCATATCACGATAACTGAAGTCCATTCTCCATAGGAGTTGCCATTGGCTTGCAGTCAGTCATGCGATATTTATCCAGCAATGTCTTGGCATACTTTTTCTGAGACATTTTGATGGTGTGCTCCTTCTGGCTGAATTCCAGACCAAGACAATAATGGAGAAGTCCAAGATCTGTCATCTCAAAATATTTGCACAAGTTTCTTTTGACAGTAGAGATCATAGTTTCTAAACTCCCTGTAATGAGCGAGATCATCCACATAGAGTACAAGCAACACTATCTCGAAACCCTGTTTCTTGAAATAGAGGTTTGCATCTGATGGACATCTCTTAAATCCATGCTGCATAAGGGGATTGTCCATTTTTATATACCAAGCTCGAGGAGCTTGTTTCAGACCATACAAGGATTTGACCAATTTGCAAACTTTCTGCTGTTGGCATTCCATTTCAAATCCTTCAGGCTGAGTCATATAGACTTCTTCTTGGAGATCACCATTAAGAAAGGCACTTTTGACATCCATATGGTGAAATTTCCACCCATATTGTGCTGCCATAGCACACATAACCCGAATTGTGGTCATCCGAGCAGTAGGTGCAAAAGTTTCCTCATAGTCGATGCCTTCCTTTTGAGCATAGCCCTTTGCAACAAGTCGGGCCTTATGCTTATCAATTTTTCCATCTGCCTTGTACTTGAATTTATATACCCATTTGCAGCCAATAGGTTTCTTTCCATGCGGAAGATCAACAAGCTTCCAAGTTTTATTCTTCATCAAAGACTCATACTCTGTATCCATAGCGGCCTTCCACTGAGGCTCACTAAGAGCATCTTGCACTGATGCAGGTTCAAGACTATCTATGGTAGACATGAATGCCCTATCATCATCAATATCCATATCCTCTACTTCTGCACTTGGAGTCACAAAAATTTCCTCAAAATATTGACAAAGATCATCAACCTCACCAGTTTCTCTAGCTTCTCTTTCCTTTTGAGCCATACTGCGTGTACGAGGTCTATCCAAATTCAAATTGGGAGGAGTGGATAAATTTGCATCTCTGATTGTATTTTTACACTATTTAGGATTCTTCTTCGGTGGTGGTGAAGAAGATGTAGAAGGACCTCCTTTCTATGTTGATGAAGGAATCTCCTCTTCCTTAGGTTCCATAATATCTTGGTGTACATTAGATGTGCTCTGTGATGTGAAAGCTTCATCAAAGACAACATCTCTGCTGATATGAATTTTATTGGTCAAAGGATCTATCAACCGATATCCTTTAGAGTGCTCAGAATATCCAAGAAAAATACATCTCAGCGTTTTCTCATCTAGTTTCTTCCTTTTCTCTTTCGGTATGTGCATGAAAGCTTGACATCCAAAAATACGTAGATGAGATATGGAGGGTTTTCGACCACTCCATGCTTCCTGTGGAGTCATTCCTTTTAGGGCCTTTGTGGGTGCCCTATTCAAAAGATACACTGTAGTGGTGACAGCTTCTGCCCAATATTGTTGCCCAAGAGTAGCTCCTGTGAGCATACAATGAACCATTTCCATGATAGAACGGTTCCTTCTCTCAGCAACTCCATTTTATTGAGGAGTATAGGCAGTTGTTAACTGTCTCTTGATCCCATGCTTATCTAGGAATGCAGAAAATTCATTAGAGGTAAACTCTCCCCCTCGATCTGAGCAGAGGGTTTTAATAGAAGCCCCTGACTCCTTCTCAACGAATTTCTTGAACTGCTGGAAGAATGCAAACGCTTCAGATTTTAGTTTGAGAAAGAAAACCCACATCTTTCGTGAGTAGTCATCTACGAATAACTGAAAGTACCTCTTCCATCCAACACTGTTGGGTGTGAAAAGACCGCATAGATCAGTGTGAATTAGCTCCAGAGGTTTTCTTGCTCTTGTAGAGCTCTTCTCAAATGGTACTCTATGCTGATTTCCTGCTAAGCAGTCAGAGCACAATGGCAATGTGGCAGAAAGGGAAGGAAGACCCTTTACCATCTCATACTTGCTGAGCTCAAGTAAGTAGCCAGAACTAAGTTGCCCATATCTCTTATGCCATAGGGAAGTTGCCTCCTTGGTAGAGACAGTCATGGCAACATGTGGAGTAGAGATAGCATCTAGTGAAAATAAGCCATGCTTATAAGAAGCTATTGCAATCTGTTTACCCTTCCTGGTAATGGTACAACACTTCTTTCCATTCTCAACACGAAATTTTACAACCATATTTCTGTCCAGGATTTGTGTGACTGACAACAAATTGTTATCCAATCCCGAAACATAGAGGACTTTGTCAATCTGACACTTGCCATCGGGAAGAGTGACTGAACTCGTACCCTCTCCCCGAACCTTGTAGGTTTTATCATCGACAATGGTGACAGGTTTGCCCTCTTTGGCCTCAAATGATTCAAACCATGATCTGTCGCCAGTCATATGTTTGCTAGCTCCAGAATCGACATACCAAATAGGATCCCTCTGAGTGGAATCTGTGGTAGTCATGAGCACCTTGTGTGCCCATTCAGAATCTAAGTTAGATTCTTCAACAACAACATTCACCTGGGGTTGCTTGTTCTTATTTTGTGGTTTGTTTTGGCCTTTCTGCTTGTTCTTATGCAAACACCTGTTGGTGTCATGGTTGTCTTTCTCACAGATCTTGCACCACATCTTCTTCTGTTGAGGTTGTTTGCCTTTTCCTTTTGTATCCTGTTGAGAATTTCCTCCTTTTTGAAATTTGCCTCCTTTTTGCCCATTACCTTTCTTCCTAGAACCCTGCCTGTTGGTGTATAGGGCTGTATTGGAAGAATCATCCTTGTGAAGTTGGCGTGCCTCCTGTTGTTGAAGCAAATTGACCAACTCGATGTAGGTAATTTATCGTTGGGACACCTGGATAGAGGTTATCAACATATCAAATGAAGAAGGTAAAGCTCTCATCACAAGTGAAATGAGAAGCTTTTCATCCACAGTATCTCCGAGAGAACTCAATTTCTCTTTCAACTCAGACACTCGCACGTAGAAGAGTTCAACTTTTTCACCCTACCTCAAACTTAGGTTATGAAGTTGTTGTTGAAGATGAAGAATGGTGGATTCATTCTTCCCCTCATAGATGGTTCTAAGGGCATCCCATGCCTCTTTACCACTTGCTTTGTCAGCTATATGAGGTTGCACTTCATCTGAAACAGACAAACAAAATAAGCACCTTTGCTCTACTTGTCTTTCTTGTCAAAAGCAATCTGATCTGCTGAAGGACCTGTGGATCCTGCTTGTTGGTGAAGGCCTGGTTGCTACTCCAGTAACAATATCCCACAAATATTCCATTTGGAGAATTGCCTTCATCTTATGTTTCCATGGTGTATAATTTGGACCTTTCAATAACTGATGCGGATCAGTCATCAATTTTGCAACAACGGCCATAGTGAAGGTTCCTTATATCACCAATTGGTCCCCCTTTCGATATACATTTTTCTAGGCCAATATACCGTACAAAATACCCGCCCTTACATGAGGGAAACTATAGGTATTTAGAAAGATCAACAAAAAATCACCCGCCCTTACATGAGGGAGACTATAGGTGAGTTTTAGAGATCATACGATACGTGGAACATAAGCGGTACTAAAAGGGAATCGCCTTGTTGATGGCACCTACCATAGAATATTCTTCTCATGCGTGGGGCGTAACTTCCCCTAAACACTATGAAGAATACTTCATCAGGATTTACGCCTAAACACAAGTGCGATAAAGGGTAGTGGATGGAGTAAAAAATGCAAAAATGGCGTACTTATTCCTCCCCGACGATTTATAGAGAACAAGCTCAGATGTCGTTATAGCAGCTATATTAGACGGTGGATACAGTAGCCAAATCACGACAGCTTTACCTGTAAGTGCTGGCCAGAGGTATCACAAATACCGAACGCTGCAGTGCAATAAAATTACACATATGGGTTTTATATTCCGGGGACTTAGGGAGTGTTTGATTTTAATTTTTAATGTTATAGTGCAAAAATGAAATATGCAACATACAACAAAAAAAATGCCCACAAGAATAACCCACAAGGTGTCGGTCACAGCCGAAAATGCACCTTTTACAATTTGCCAAATTGCTATTTTTCGAAAAATTACTCACTATCCCCCTTTGATTTTTGAAAAATATCCCCCCTTAAAAAAACATTCTTTAACAAAGCATTTTAATAATTATTATAAATTTAAAATTAAAATAAATAATTTTAATTTGTATAGTTTTAAAACTTATAAAAAATAAATTAAAATTAAAATTTTAATTTATAAAGTTAAAAAACTATAATTAAAAAATTAAAAATTTTAATTAAAAAATAATAATTAAAAATGACTTTGCAAAAAAAATTTATACTCCCCTCGTCGGAGCGCGAGCGGGAATTTTAAATTTCCCGCTCAGCGTCGCCCGCGGGTGGGGGGGAGGGGGGGTTCCCTTCCCCTGCGCGACCTCCTATCGCGTTCCGCGACAACTCGCGCCCTGCGCAAGTTCTGTTGCGTTTCACGACACCTCGCGCTCTGCGCGGGATCTGTCGCGTTGCGCGACACCTTGCGCTCTACGCGAGCTCTGTCACGTTTCGCGACGCCTCCTGCCACGAGCGTCGTGCGACAGGCCTACGCGGCGTCAGAGCTCCCTCCGCGTGCAGCGTGGGTGGGGGGGCCGTCCGCCCAGTTGCGTGGATGTGCCTCCCTCGGTCGAGTGGATGCGACCCTCGCCAAAAAAAAATTAATAATAATTTTTTTAATTTAAAACACGCAGCTTGGACGCACTGGCTGCCTGCGCGCAGCTGCGTCCGCAGCGGGGGGCTCTTCTCCTCTGTCGCAACTTGCACTGCCTCTGCAAAAAAAACTTTGCCCAGAATTAGCTTTGATACCATGTGAAACGACGAACTAGTTTATTATTGTATTGCACAACTTAAATAATGTTTACATTTCCGAGAATAGACACCGGCAGAACTGAACCTGTTACAGCAGTTGTAACAGAGCAACAGTCTGTCTAATAAAGACAAATACAAGTACGCTAATAGGGGTTGCCACAACATTTTGCACTAAATACTCCCCCAGGCCCGTATTGGCCATTTCGATAGTGATTGTTGATGATTGGGTGGGAGGAAACGGGAGCCCTTCCTGAGTCCATTCCATGTTCGTCATTTTAGGAGTCTCCGCTTCTGTTGTGTGAGGTGTTTCTTCTGTTGATACCATTGAAATTGTGGGCAACCCCTCTTCTAGGGGCTTAGCCTCTTCCATGATCTGTTTTCCCTTGTCCTTCTATTTGGCCATGGCAAGTGGCGTTGATAATGAAGGAGCAGATGATGAAGACTCACCTGGTTGGGATTTTGTTGTTTTGGTCACCAGTGGTGCCTGCGGTATTGGACCCTGTTTAGATGGATTTAGCTGGAAATCCAAATGCGTTGAGGGGAGGGTCGATTGAGGTAGGAATTGTACCGCATTGCAATACTTGAAGGGCTCTAAGTCCATTGGGACTACATGTATTTCTCCTTCAAAAGCATACTTTAAGCACTGGTGAGCGATTGAAGGGACACACTTCATGTCCCTGATCCAAGGCCGCCCTAGCAGTATATTATAAGCCATCTTGCCTTCCAACACATGGCACAATGTAGGTATTGTCTTTTGTCCTACCTGGATAGGCAGAACAACTGTGCCTACTGTCGAGCATATTGCATCATTGACAGCCTAGCCGATGTGGTCCACAAACTCTGTGTGAGTTTGGTCCGTATCATGACCTCGGGTCTAGGCGGAGGCAACTGCGTTGGGCATTGTTGAGGCTACGATGTTGTCGGAACTTCCCTTGTAGCTACCTTGGGGGCAACTGTTGGGTACTTTTTGTTCCTTGTCACTATACTAATCATTCCCACAAATCCTTGCATGGGAAGATTCCGTCGCACCTCGTTAATCTGGAGAGGTTTTGCCTGTGCTTCGTGGGTAGGCAAAGGGTCCTTGAATACCCCCATTTGTTGATTATTTGGCGCTATGGGGTTGTCCACGACCAATGTTATATTGTCGATCAAATCTTGGATTAATTCTTTGAATTTCCAGCATCCATTCAAGTCGTGTCCTCTGCGCATATGGAAACTACAATACAATTCCTCTATGTATCCCCTAGGATTAGGAGCGTTAGGGTCTATAGTTTGGATTTATGGTAGAGTGACTAAATTTTCTGTTGACAAGCGATCAAATAGGGAGTCCCTGGACTCTGTGTAAGGGGTGAATTGTCACCTAGGGCGACGCTGCTGATTTTGCTCCTATATTCTATTATCTCTTTCATAACCAGGAGGCACTGCCTGGTAATTAGCCTTTTGGGGTTGCATTTCTTGCACAGGCACAGGAACATTTATCGCAATTTGGTTAACCGCAGCATGTTGTGGTTGCGTTGTTCCAATTTTTGTGGTTTTATTTCACTCTTTATTTTTAGGCTTGGCGATTGCGCATTCACCTATTTTGATCTATTCTATAACTCTGGCTTGCGCCAAAGCTTCTTCTAAGCTGGCATATTACTGCAGCTGCAATAGCCCAGAGATCGATTTCAAGCAACTTTTTGCGAACATCTGTGTGAGATCAGACATAAGGGGATGGTAAGGTAACTTAGAAAGCAAAGCTCTCCATCGATTCTCGTAAGCTGCCATTTTTTCCTCCTCAAATTGCCTGAGGCTAGCTAGATCACTCAGTGATGCCTTATTCCTTGTGTTGAAGGCAAAGCGTTCAAGAAACGCATCTACTAATTGATCTAGGTTGCTTATGCTGTGTTTGGGTAATTGTGTGAACCAATCCGAGGTAGGGCCTGCGAATGTGGTTATGAATTTTCTAAGCAAAAATGCATCATTATCTTGGATGCCGAAGCATTGGATTAGAAATCTTGTAACATGTTCTTGTGCGTCTTCTTCACCTTTAAAAACTACCAATTGAGGTAACTTGAAGTGTTCGGGGTAAAGAGGTGTAGGCACTGAGGGATGCATCGAATGACTACAGAGTTGACGTAATGTGGGTTTTTGATGCCCAGTAGCTTTTGTCTCCACAGACTCTAAACGCTCTAATAGCGCTTGGTATGCATCGAAAGATTTTATTTCTTCCTCTTTTGTTTGTTCCTGTTGTAAGTTATGGTAGACTGGAGGCCTATGAAGTGGTGGCCAAATGGTAGCCCTCCTGCCTTGATGGGGAGTTTCAACATATTCTACGTCTGGTTCATACTCCTCGTAAAATTCTTGAGGAGTCTCTGGACGAAGCCTATGACCCTGATTGAATCCCTGCTAAAGGTACCTATCATTATTTTGGGGAGTGGCCTCCCTCTCGGGTCTATAAGGTCTCGGAGGCAAAGCTTGATGAGGTCGAGGAGACCTGTCCTGCACCAACGGATTATGCCTCTCATATTGTTCGGCTCTTTGGGTGTGAGGGGTTGGCCCCCTCTCAGGTAGTTCATAGCGTAACTCATCCGCTTCGCGTTGCATGTGCTCTCTATCCAAGCGGTGTCGATACTCTATCTCCTGATGACTTTGTTTAAGCCGCATGATTTGGGCTTGATGGGTGGCATGTCTGGCGACTATCGGGTCAATTTGGTCTATCCTATTTTGCTCAGGAGGCTTAAGTGTTTCTCCTATGTGTTTGCCTCGATTTTGATGATCTAAAATTTCAATGGGTCGCTTCCCTCTGTTGAGGTAGGCGGCATGTACTCGAGGCTCTGGCCTCAGTGGGTGATCATGATATCCAGCTGGTGCGAAAGCGCAAGGTTCCTACGCTGTATGTTGTTGTCCTTAAGGAATGCGATGATCTTCCTCGTGCTCCCTCTCATGGGTGTGAAAGGGGCGAGCAGAGTTAGCTTACCCTGTGTAAGGAGCCCTACGCTCTAGATTTTGTCTCTCTGTTCTGATGGGAGGTAAAGAAGGGACGCCATATCCACATTGTCCCTCCAAATGGACAGTGTGCCTCTCTAGCGCTTCATCACGCTGCGGCCACTCATGTCTAACCTCAGAAGGTGATTCTCTGTTTACATCGAGGTCTACATGTAAAGTGTCTTCCCGAAAGGGGCTGCTTTGAATGGGCATACCCCATCGAGGATTCTGAATTGGATTCTTTTGTAGGCCAGACAGATAAGGCGGTATGACCAAGTCCTCAGGACTGAAGCGAAGGCGACTTGTGCCTACTTCTTGTGTACCTTCTGAAGATTTTGCCCTTGATTGGGCTTGGCTACGGGTGTACACCATTGCGGTGCTTCTCTACTAACTAAACATATTTTTATCTCGTTTATGATGATTTTTCTTTTTGTCTACACTAAGAAGAAATGAACACACGCATACACAAATCGTGATTATCTCTTTTAAGGATTAATAGTGTGTCCTAAACTGGTTTAGTGCATTTTGATGTTTTGTTTTGTTTTTGTAGGTTTTGAAGAACGTTCAAATGCATTATGACGGCTCATATAACTCCCAAAACGGTAGCCCCTTCAATATACCAACCAGAGCCGATATACCAACCTCTCTATATACCCGCCCTTACGAGAGGGAGACTATAGGTACGTGAGAGCAGAAGGTACGTGGTACATAGGCGGTACGAAAGGGGGATTGTCCTATTAATGGCACCTACCATAGAAGACTTATCCTTGCGCACATAGGAATCACCCCAACGACACTCGATCAGCTTTCATCAGGATTTATGCCTAACAACAGTTGACAATCAAGGAAATGGATGCAAAGCTAAGCCAAGGTGGTGATGAACCCACCGTTGGTCTTGCTCAAGGGCTAGGGTCTTACGACTAGCTCCTTGGTTTAAAGTTGTGTGATGTGTGTGTGATTCCTTTTATTTGAAAAATGAAACATGCAGCAACACTACTTTCTTTAAGCATGCAGAATTTAAAAGAAAACTGAAACAAAAAAACAAAAAATAACAGGAACAGTTTAGAACCCCCACCTTTCTCTGCCTAGATCTATTGTTTTCTGATCTTTGGCTATGAAAAGTTGCAGACAGCAATTCGTCCCTTGGTGAGATGAATTACAGAACAGAATTCGTCCCTCCCAGAGACGAATTTGAATTCGTCTCGGGGGTCAGACGAATTTCGATAAAGCAATCGCCACAGTCAAGGACGAATAACAATCAGAAACAAAAAAGGTACCTGTCAAGCACAAAACACAAAAATTTGATCAGTTTTTGTGATATTAAAAATAGGGGACAGGGTCCCACCGTGATCGCCACTGAAAGCACGAGATTTCGGGCAAAGGAAACACTAATTGCGATGCATTCAAAATCAAATACGCTTAAGTCCTAGAAATGTAGAATGCATGAAATGAAAGAGACGCATTGAAATGAGATACAAGAAAATGGAGAAAACACAACCCTTTCATTAAATTCTCTTGATCTCTGTTACAAATACGCCTCCTCCCCTTTTCAGGGGCTAGGAGCATTAAAAGAATTTGATTACAATCGAGACTGAAGGTTCCTCTTTTCGCGTGCCCACACTTGAGATGGGCGGGCCAAGATGATGTCGCCGCTGATGTTGATGAGTCCTTGACCTTTGCTGCTCCTCCTGCAAACAAAGAAACAACGAAGATGTCAGTAGCACCTGCTGCAAATAAGAAGTGTTTGTTCTCTAAAATCTCCAAAAGATGCATACAAACATTTGTTTGAAACAGTGAATAAAGTGAGTCCAAATGACCTGAAAACCTGACAGAAGATAGAAGATATTACCAGAAGGCCATTGCCACTGAGACAGTCGCCCAATCTGCCTTCACCTGGAATTCGTCCCTGGGAAGGACGAATTCTGACTGAAATTCGTCCCTGGGTGGGACGAATTCTACTGTGTTGGAAAAGCCGAACTGACACCACTCCAATGTCGACTCTCGAGACCTCCAAAACACCTAAAAATAGGGGGGTTATGTAATTGGGGCCATTTTGGGACGACCCAGATGGTCGGATTCTCCCAATTTGGCCTCTATCCTCGAGAATTCGATATCTCCACCTGCAAGTTAGTATAACAACAAAGCGACAAAAAGCATAACAAAACCTGATCAAAATGTCATGAAATTGAAGCTATGAATTCACCAAACAGAATAACACAAAATGCAACATGGATAAGTAATCTAGAATGCTTTTAGAATAAAACTTAGAAAGTGCGGGGGTGCCCAAGTGGGCCTCCCACCGTTGGCACTTGATTCCGGTGCCAATCCACTAGGGATGGGCCCAAAACCTCTTAGGATTGGGATGTCTACGAATTGGTGGTGTAAGGTGGTCAAATGTTGGATTTGGGTTGGATGCACGCTTCCAAAAGCCACCCAATAACCTCCCTTGCAAAAGAGATTAGTGGATGTGAGAAGGTGAACCAAAAGGATGCAAGTGGGTATTCAATCGGACAACACTTCGTTGCTTGAAATCGCCTCCCATCTGTCCTTTGGGTGAGAAAAGTCTCACCTTTTATAGACCCATGGGGTCTCTTTTGAGAGGGAAGCATAAGCGCCATGTGTTGGTCATAGGTGCCATGTGGCAGTCAAGTCTTCCCATGAGGGAGGGGAGTCCTCCATGACTTGGGCTTTCATAACTGCCCTTGTGACAGTCCTCTAATGGCCTATCTGTCCACCCACACACGCATGCGAGGCAGGAGTCATCAACTGACTGTCCTGGGCTGCCACTTGGCGCCATTCTTCTTTTTGCCCGTTAAACTTGGAATTCGTCCTTGGGTGAGACGATTTCAGAATTCGTCCCTGGGTGAGACGAATCCCAGTTAGTATTCGTCCCTGGGTGAGACGAATACCGAGCAAAGTGTCTAAATGTACCAAATTGCCTCTTGACCTTACAAAATTGCTATGAAAGTGGTTAGGACCACTGTTTGACCTCTGAGGGCTGCCCTGGGGGCTGTGTTTGTCAAAGCGATCAGTGTTTGCGGTCACATAATCGGATTGGTGCTGTTTTGGTGTCTACACAATAAATTCGCCATCTTCTTAAGTGTCATCAGAGAATGAGCTGACGAGAAGTTTGCCGTCGTAAAGCTTGTGGACTAAGACTGTCGTCTTCAGTTTGAAAATCAGTCAACCGTCAAAGCCAAATTGACCGCCGTCTCAAGGTGTTGGCTTTTGAAAATACATTTACCCTTTGTCTTACCTAGGTTGATGAAATGGAAAGACATTCTACCTATATAAAATGTTGGTTGGTGATTCATTTCTTTTTTCTAATTATGTTCATATGTTTTGTGTTTGTTATATTATTTTGGTCGTTGCTTTTTTCTTTTGTTTCTGTCCTCCAAAGTCCGTGACTAAGAATAGAAGCTTACTAATAATAGAAGCTTGTTAATTCTCTTCACACATATAAGAGTTCTTTCTAAATATTTTCGTCCAAAACTTTCTCTTCACACGATATGCTATGTCGGCCATCTCTTGGACTTCACGTGAGGAAGACCGTTATTCACAATCAAAATCCGTTGCAAAGAATAGCATTCTCCAACTATTATACAACAAAAATGTAGATACACAGTTCCAAAATCCGTTACTAATAATAAAAGCTTCCAATAGTTGTTTAGGATAGAAGCTTCCCATATTTGTTTAACCCAAGTGATAGTATATATAACATCTGATCTTAACTCACAAAACATATTCATTGCCAAACTGAATTTGAATATATGCAGTAATTTCCTAAGTTGAAAATGGGCAAATTAGCAGCATTTGTTTTTTTGTTTTCAAGTTTTCTTCTTTTGATTTCGGCTAGTGAGCCGAGCGCTGTATATATTTGGAGATTCCACTGTAGATCCTGGTAACAATAACGGACTTGAAACGATTGCCAAAGCCAATTTTCCCCCATATGGGAAAGATTTCCCGGGGGGCGTTGCAACGGGGCGATTTACTAATGGAAAATTAACGACAGACATGCTATGTAAAAATCTCAGCCAAAGCCCTTGGAAAGACACAGATTTTTATGTTTTGTTTAGAACATTTTTTGTTTGTTTGAGTTTATAATATTCAATTTTGGCTAACGCTGCAACCTTTTGAATATACAGCTGGTTTCCTAGGGCTTCCAGATGTGCTGCCTGCATATTTGGACCACAACTTCCAAGGACAAAAGCTGCTCACGGGCTGTAGTTTCGCTTCAGCTGGCGCAGGAATTGACGACGCCACCTCAAATTCTGCGGTGTGTATATATTTGGGTCCTTGTTCCCTCTTGTTGGACTTGCTCAGGCAATAAATTTCATCTACTCCACCTCTTCGAGCACTTGAGAATTCGGTATGATTGTTGCAGGCTCTGCGTACTTCTACTTGCTCCTTGTTAGCTGGTACTAGAATGGTTGATATAATTAAAGGCCCAACTCCACATCTAATGGTTTCATCTTTATATTCCTTCTCTTATTTTTGTTTCTCTTATACTACACATCATAATTCTATTTGATGACTTGACTTAATCGATCAAGGTTCTTTGCTTCTAGACAAGGAATTGGGTGAGTTGATAGGGTTGGTTTAGACTCCTCTAATATTAAAAAAATATTTTATTTATTACCTCTAAACTACTTTCCTTTTCTTTAAATATTGATCTGTTTATTTTAATCATATAGTTCAAAGTACTGTATCTCTTGATATATCCTAGATTTTTTGTACATCCTTTTCTTTTAAAAGTGCTCTATCGTTGTTGTAGCCATTCATCAATTCTACCATTCATCACCATGTATTTATCAAACATATTAAGATTCCATTGCCATAGTTTCCAGATTATTGTGTACTTTTCCAAGAGGTGGTCTATATTATTTTTCTCCTTTTTACAAAGAACACATTGTGAGAGGCCATGACAACCCCTTTTCATAAGGTTATCCTATGATAAAATTCTTCTATGACCTACTAGAAAAATACACATTTTGACTTTAGAAATATTTTAATTTTATTATTGAATTGACATATGAGTATAAAATTAATGTCTTTTAACTGTTATAGCTAAAAACCTACTAGCTCACTTAATCACTTAAAAGAGAATATTTTGGTTTTTTTGGGATCTTTATCAATTTTTTATATGAACACAAATGTTCAAGAATTCAACATCCTTTTAATATTTATACATTTCATCTTAAGAGAGTAATATTTTCAAAACAACACTCTATCATGGTAGGCTTTGTAAAAGTTTCCTTTGTAAAACACAAGTGCAACCACAAACATTATAATAGTCCTTTGTATGAAAACACGTTAACTTTATAAAATAAAGTAGATAGTAGCAATGGAAAATATTAAAGTAAATCTTAGAGAATGTAAATTCACAATCCTCAATTAAAACCCCTCTACCCGCTATACTATATGCACGTCTATTTCCTTCCCTTAATGTATGTGTAAACTTGATTTCTTTAAACTCTATAATAGGGTTTTGAATTTTCACAATTATCTCTTGTATGTTCCAAGGAGCCTTTACTTTCCTCAAAATTTCATTTACTACAATGAGTGAATCATATTTTATCCATACTTTGTTCTATTTCATTTGTTTACATATTTTTAACCCTTCCAATATCGTCTAAGCTTCGACTTCATTAATTGTCTTAAATCCATTATTGAAAGCATAATGAGACAAAATATCTCTATTTTTTTAAAATTATTTCTTCTCCTTTTGGTCCTCGATTTCCTTCAGATGATTCACCAAATAGTGATTCACTATTATTTACAAGCTTAGTTATCAAGTTCTAGTTCGTATTCGAATTCGACACTTTTGAAATTCAAAAAAAAATTGTCGTAATTAAAAATTCAAAATAAAATTCGACATAAAATTCGATACATATAACTAATATATTATATTATCATAAAACCATATATATAATATATAATAAATATTTCAAATATAATATAAATGATATTTCAAATATAATATAAATATCGTCTAATTTAGGGTTTCAGTCACATGATGTAAGAAACACATGCCAATGGCGCATGCTTTGAGAAAACGTATGCTTGGGCCATAGTCGTCGATGACCATAGCAGGCTCCACCATGAAAACTACAATGAAAGCTCTCCTCTCTGCTTTTGACCCGATCCGCTGCTATTTGGGCGTTCTTCGACAAGGTGTCCCGGGTTGAGTTTTCTATCTTTAAGCCTAGTTTCGTAACAATAGCAACAACATCGTCTAAGTTTGGATCCGTAAAAATTGTAAATCATCACCCCTCCATTTGCTTCTTCAGATCGTGTGTCAAAGGAAAGGACCCCACCCTTGCTCAGATTGAAACTCAAATTTAGGGTTTGTTCGTGCCTTCGTTGGGACTAAAACCCAAATTTAGGGTTTGTTCACCTAATTTGTTTGTCAAGATTTTAAATTCGATGAATTTCGAATTTCATGTTAAAAATTTACCAAATTTAATAACTAAGTTTTCAAGTGATGAATAATTATATATGAAATGTAAAGGCCACAGAGCCGCACTTTTTAATGGTAAACATTCCACTTTTTATAAAGGATTTTCATTGAATTTGAATTACAGTATTGATGGCATCAGCCAAGAGGATTATTTTGGAACGATTGGAAGATCAAATGATATTCTTATTTTTAAAAAATGGTGGCTATCTGAAGGAAGTTAGGATTTTCTACATAGATTTGGGTCCTTGTTCCCTCTTGTTGGACTTGCTCAGGCAATAAATGTCATCTTCTCCACATCTTCGAGCACTTGAGAAGTCGGTATGATTGTTATAGGCTCTGCGTACTTCTACTTGCTCCTTGTTAGCTCGTACTAGAATGGTTGATATAATTAATGGCCCAACTCCACATCTAATGGTTTCATATTTATATTCCTTCTCTTATTTTTGTTTCTCTTATACTACACATCATAATTCTATTTGATGACTTGACTTAATCGATCAAGGTTCTTTGCTTCTAGACGAGGAATTGGGTGAGTTGATAGGGTTGGTTTAGACTCCTCTGTAATTTAAAAAATATTTTATTTATTACCTCTAAACTACTTTCCTTTTCTTTAAATATTGATCTATTTATTTTAATCATATAGTTCAAAGTACTGTATCTCTTGACATATCCTAGATTTTTTGTACATCCTTTTCTTTTAAAAGTGCTCTATCGTTGTTGTAGCCATTCATCAATTCTACCATTCATCACCATGTATTTATCAAACATATTAAGATTCCATTTCCATAGTTTCCAGATTATTGTGTACTTTTCCAAGAGGTGGTCTATATTTTTTTTCTCCTTTTTACAAAGAACACATTGTGAGAGGCCATGACAACCCCTTTTCATAAGGTTATCCTATGATAAAATTCTTCTATGACCTACTAGAAAAATACACATTTTGACTTTAGAAATATTTTAATTTTATTATTGAATTGACATATGAGTATAAAATTAATGTCTTTTAACTGTTATAGCTAAAAACCTACTAGCTCACTTAATCACTTAAAAGAGAATATTTTGGTTTTTTTGGGATCTTTATCAATTTTTTATATGAACACAAATGTTCAAGAATTCAACATCCTTTTAATATTTATACATTTCATCTTAAGAGAGTAATATTTTCAAAACAACACTCTATCATGGTAGGCTTTGTAAAAGTTTCCTTTGTAAAACACAAGTGCAACCACAAACATTATAATAGTCCTTTGTATGAAAACACGTTAACTTTATAAAATAAAGTAGATAGTAGCAATGGAAAATATTAAAGTAAATCTTAGAGAATGTAAATTCACAATCCTCAATTAAAACCCCTCTACCCGCTATACTATATGCACGTCTATTTCCTTCCCTTAATGTATGTGTAAACTTGATTTCTTTAAACTCTATAATAGGGTTTTGAATTTTCACAATTATCTCTTGTATGTTCCAAGGAGCCTTTACTTTCCTCAAAATTTCATTTACTACAATGAGTGAATCATATTTTATCCATACTTTGTTCTATTTCATTTGTTTACATATTTTTAACCCTTCCAATATCGCCTAAGCTTCGACTTCATTATTTGTCTTAAATCCATTATTGAAAGCATAATGAGACAAAATATCTCTATTTTTTTAAAATTATTTCTTCTCCTTTTGGTCCTCGATTTCCTTCAGATGATTCACCAAATAGTGATTCACTATTATTTACAAGCTTAGTTATCAAGTTCTAGTTCGTATTCGAATTCGACACTTTTGAAATTCAAAAAAAAATTGTCGTAATTAAAAATTCAAAATAAATTTCGACATAAAATTCGATACATATAACTAATATATTATATTATCATAAAACCATATATAATATATATAATAAATATTTCAAATATAATATAAATGATATTTCAAATATAATATAAATATCGTCTAATTTAGGGTTTCAGTCACATGATGTAAGAAACACATGCCAATGGCGCATGCTTTGAGAAAACGTATGCTTGGGCCATAGTCGTCGATGACCATAGCAGGCTCCACCATGAAAACTACAATGAAAGCTCTCCTCTCTGCTTTTGACCCGATCCACTGCTATTTGGGCGTTCTTCGACAAGGTGTCCCGGGTTGAGTTTTCTATCTTTAAGCCTAGTTTCGTAACAATAGCAACAACATCGTCTAAGTTTGGATCCGTAAAAATTGTAAATCATCACCCCTCCATTTGCTTCTTCAGATCGTGTGTCAAAGGAAAGGACCCCACCCTTGCTCAGATTGAAACTCAAATTTAGGGTTTGTTCGTGCCTCCGTTGGGACTAAAACCCAAATTTAGGGTTTGTTCACCTAATTTGTTTGTCAAGATTTTAAATTCGACGAATTTCGAATTTCATGTTAAAAATTTACCAAATTTAATAACTAAGTTTTCAAGTGATGAATAATTATATATGAAATGTAAAGGCCACAGAGCCGCACTTTTTAATGGTAAACATTCCACTTTTTATAAAGGATTTTCATTGAATTTGAATTACAGTATTGATGGCATCAGCCAAGAGGATTATTTTGGAACGATTGGAAGATCAAATGATATTCTTATTTTTAAAAAATGGTGGCTATCTGAAGGAAGATAGGATTTTCTACATAGATTTGGGTCCTTGTTCCCTCTTGTTGGACTTGCTCAGGCAATAAATTTCATCTTCTCCACATCTTCGAGCACTTGAGAAGTCGGTATGATTGTTATAGGCTCTGCGTACTTCTACTTGCTCCTTGTTAGCTCGTACTAGAATGGTTGATATAATTAATGGCCCAACTCCACATCTAATGGTTTCATATTTATATTCCTTCTCTTATTTTTGTTTCTCTTATACTACACATCATAATTCTATTTGATGACTTGACTTAATCGATCAAGGTTCTTTGCTTCTAGACGAGGAATTGGGTGAGTTGATAGGGTTGGTTTAGACTCCTCTGTAATTTAAAAAATATTTTATTTATTACCTCTAAACTACTTTCCTTTTCTTTAAATATTGATCTATTTATTTTAATCATATAGTTCAAAGTACTGTATCTCTTGACATATCCTAGATTTTTTGTACATCCTTTTCTTTTAAAAGTGCTCTATCGTTGTTGTAGCCATTCATCAATTCTACCATTCATCACCATGTATTTATCAAACATATTAAGATTCCATTGCCATAGTTTCCAGATTATTGTGTACTTTTCCAAGAGGTGGTCTATATTATTTTTCTCCTTTTTACAAAGAACACATTGTGAGAGGCCATGACAACCCCTTTTCATAAGGTTATCCTATGATAAAATTCTTCTATGACCTACTAGAAAAATACACATTTTGACTTTAGAAATATTTTAATTTTATTATTGAATTGACATATGAGTATAAAATTAATGTCTTTTAACTGTTATAGCTAAAAACCTACTAGCTCACTTAATCACTTAAAAGAGAATATTTTGGTTTTTTTGGGATCTTTATCAATTTTTTATATGAACACAAATGTTCAAGAATTCAACATCCTTTTAATATTTATACATTTCATCTTAAGAGAGTAATATTTTCAAAACAACACTCTATCATGGTAGGCTTTGTAAAAGTTTCCTTTGTAAAACACAAGTGCAACCACAAACATTATAATAGTCCTTTGTATGAAAACACGTTAACTTTATAAAATAAAGTAGATAGTAGCAATGGAAAATATTAAAGTAAATCTTAGAGAATGTAAATTCACAATCCTCAATTAAAACCCCTCTACCCGCTATACTATATGCACGTCTATTTCCTTCCCTTAATGTATGTGTAAACTTGATTTCTTTAAACTCTATAATAGGGTTTTGAATTTTCACAATTATCTCTTGTATGTTCCAAGGAGCCTTTACTTTCCTCAAAATTTCATTTACTACAATGAGTGAATCATATTTTATCCATACTTTGTTCTATTTCATTTGTTTACATATTTTTAACCCTTCCAATATCGTCTAAGCTTCGACTTCATTATTTGTCTTAAATCCATTATTGAAAGCATAATGAGACAAAATATCTCTATTTTTTTAAAATTATTTCTTCTCCTTTTGGTCCTCGATTTCCTTCAGATGATTCACCAAATAGTGATTCACTATTATTTACAAGCTTAGTTATCAAGTTCTAGTTCGTATTCGAATTCGACACTTTTGAAATTCAAAAAAAAATTGTCGTAATTAAAAATTCAAAATAAATTTCGACATAAAATTCGATACATATAACTAATATATTATATTATCATAAAACCATATATAAAATATATAATAAATATTTCAAATATAATATAAATGATATTTCAAATATAATATAAATATCGTCTAATTTAGGGTTTCAGTCACATGATGTAAGAAACACATGCCAATGGCGCATGCTTTGAGAAAACGTATGCTTGGGCCATAGTCGTCGATGACCATAGCGAGGCTCCACCATGAAAACTACAATGAAAGCTCTCCTCTCTGCTTTTGACTCGATCCGTTGCTATTTGGGCGTTCTTCGACAAGGTGTCCCGGGTTGAGTTTTCTATCTTTAAGCCTAGTTTCGTAACAATAGCAACAACATCGTCTAAGTTTGGATCCGTAAAAATTGTAAATCATCACCCCTCCATTTGCTTCTTCAGATCATTTGTCAAAGGAAAGGACCCCACCCTTGCTCAGATTGAAACTCAAATTTAGGGTTTGTTCGTGCCTCCGTTGGGACTAAAACCCAAATTTAGGGTTTGTTCACCTAATTTGTTTGTCAAGATTTTAAATTCGACGAATTTCGAATTTCAGGTTAAAAATTTACCAAATTTAATAACTAAGTTTTCAAGTGATGAATAATTATATATGAAATGTAAAGGCCACAGAGCCGCACTTTTTAATGGTAAACATTCCACTTTTTATAAAGGATTTTCATTGAATTTGAATTACAGTATTGATGGCATCAGCCAAGAGAATTATTTTGGAACAATTGGAAGATCAAATGATATTCTTATTTTTAAAAAATGGTGGCTATCTGAAGGAAGTTAGGATTTTCTACATAGATTTGGGTCCTTGTTCCCTCTTGTTGGACTTGCTCAGGCAATAAATTTCATCTTCTCCACATCTTCGAGCACTTGAGAAGTCGGTATGATTGTTATAGGCTCTGCGTACTTCTACTTGCTCCTTGTTAGCTCGTACTAGAATGGTTGATATAATTAATGGCCCAACTCCACATCTAATGGTTTCATATTTATATTCCTTCTCTTATTTTTGTTTCTCTTATACTACACATCATAATTCTATTTGATGACTTGACTTAATCGATCAAGGTTCTTTGCTTCTAGACGAGGAATTGGGTGAGTTGATAGGGTTGGTTTAGACTCCTCTGTAATTTAAAAAATATTTTATTTATTACCTCTAAACTACTTTCCTTTTCTTTAAATATTGATCTATTTATTTTAATCATATAGTTCAAAGTACTGTATCTCTTGACATATCCTAGATTTTTTGTACATCCTTTTCTTTTAAAAGTGCTCTATCGTTGTTGTAGCCATTCATAAATTCTACCATTCATCACCATGTATTTATCAAACATATTAAGATTCCATTGCCATAGTTTCCAGATTATTGTGTACTTTTCCAAGAGGTGGTCTATATTTTTTTTATCCTTTTTATAAAGAACACAATGTGAGAGGCCATGACAACCCCTTTTCATAAGGTTATCCTATGATAAAATTCTTCTATGACCTACTAGAAAAATACACATTTTGACTTTAGAAATATTTTAATTTTATTATTGAATTGACATATGAGTATAAAATTAATGTCTTTTAAAAAATTAGAAATATAATCTATATATGATATACAAATATTTATATTATTATAATTGTTATGATGATATGTTATGACATTTTTTAAAACTAATGACTATACAAATACCATATTATTTGACTATACATATTAATTTCATTTAATCATTTCATTTTTCATATCATATGGGTCATGTTCTTTCCATTACCAATATACTTAAGATATCCATCTATACATTATTTTTAAAATGATTTTCAAGCCAATGATAAGAGAAACCCTATTTCAACTATTTTTCACGTTCTTATAAAATTTAGAAATACATTCAATAATTTCCTCGTCTTTAATATTTCTTAATTACATGTTTTGTTAGTGTGATGCATTAGCATTCACACATGAACACAATTATAGGTAAGCTAGTTGCCACCTCTTAACTACCTCCTATATGTATAATCAAATCCCTTTCTTACAAGAGAAGAGAAAATGACATACACAAGGAAGTCAAGAGGAAGAGGAGGAAGGAAAGAAGAAGAGGAAAAAAGAGAGAGAGAAAATACATCAAGCATGGATATGAGAGGAGAATAGGAAAGGAAGAAAAGTTGAAATGAACACAAAAATGTCAATTTGAGCACTAAGAATATGACAAGGGAGTTTGTTGAAGCATATCCACAAGCTAGTGAATAAATTCATTGAGGGAGAGCCATTTAATAGGTATTTTTTAGGTGATAGACAGGGAAATTATTCAAGTAAAGATCCAAGGATAAGAGCATCATGAAATAATACTTAACTATTTGATTTCAATTTGTCAAAGAAAATTAAATTGGACCTTACTTAACTTACTAAAAGAGCCAACAAGGTACAAATATTAATAATCACTATAATATTTACTTAATCTTGTTGCAACTTTACAATACATAGAAAAACTTTTAATCAATCAAAAGTTTTATTGGTTATGATCCCTCTTTTGCCAAAGGAGTTTTTATTGTGATCACCTATTATGATAAAAAAAACATTCGATAGTAAAAATATTTTATCCTAAGGCACTTTTATAGCAATCAAAAGTATTTCTTTTAAACTATTTTTAATAAAGTGACTTTTCTTGATAATCGAGACTTTTGCCATAATGCTTCTTAACAAATAGATACATACATTGGAGGTTTTTCTTCTTCATATAGAAGGATTTTTTATCCTTTGCAAGGTTGTAGCTTGCACTTCCTAGAGTGGCTTACTCTTCTTACCACTAACACTTCTACTTCTCCTCCATGCTATTGCTTCAACAAGTCTCTACTCTTCTACTCCAACAAATTGCTCTACTTCCATTTCAAATCAAATCATGCTCAACCCTCATATATATAACTTAGAAAGGAGGTAAAAATTAACCTAATGCATTAATTAATGGACAGTTGGTACTCTAATCACCAAACAAATACAACTACTATGAGTAAGTTCAATCGCTCTTGGCAATGGCTTTCATCATTATAAAAAAATAAGATTTACCAATTATAGGTGAAATTTGGATAGTTTTATGGCTAAGTTATTATCATTAAATATTTATGATTGCCCTTCTTATTGATGATTCAACTTGTCTAATATTCTTGTCATCCTATATACTTGACATGCTATAAATGCAATGATTGTAGGTATTTTTGCACACACCCATGCATAACTGCTAGCAACTATATATTAGATTTGCTTTTGTATATAAAACTAGATATCACCAAAAACATTGTTAGCAAGCCTAGAAGCATTGCCAAAAGTAGAGTTGAGCTGAGAAGTGATGGGGTGGTGTAGACACAAAAAATTGATCCACATGAGTGAGTAATTTTCCCTAAACCCTTCAGGGAGACCCTTCATATTTGCCTAAGGAAAGGACTAGGTTTTACCTCCCCTCCCATTTATTTTCTCGTCTTTCAGTGAAATCACAATTGGCCTCGATGGGGCACAATTTTATGTAATGCGAAATCATGATTGGCCCCGATGGAGCACAATTTTGTGGAATGGGAAATCGAAGTTAGCTCTAACGGGGTGCAATTTCACCTTTTAGGGTATTTTATCATGATAGCCCTAATTTCTAAAGTTGATGTGTTTTAGCATCAGCTCATCATGTTTTTTGCACCCATTTAGCTTTAAAATCTGCTATAAAAAGAAGGTTTAAAATATTATTTTAACAAGTGATAGATATTCTAATCATGAAAAATTTCTCAAGTGTTCTCACGTTTATTCTTCTTCTACAAGCAAGATGATTTTCAAGTTGGTAAAATGTTTATATTTCATGTGTGAAATATAGTTTGTTAAACCTCCATTTTCTACTGCATTGAACTATTTATTGCTGAATTTGGTGGACAAGTGATGAATCCCTAAGGAGAGATCGACTATTTGGATATCTTAGCTGTTCTATCTATTTTTACACTATCTATCAAGTGGATTTCACTCTTCTAAATGCACATTTTGATATTATTTATCACACATTAGTTATTTTATATTGTTCTAATTCTTTTTACCTTACTTTTGTGAAATTGTGTTCGATCTCTTTGGGGTATGATTTCATCGGTCTATGAAATCACAATCTCTCCTAGCAAAATATGATTTCACCTAGACTTGATCTGGGGTTAATTCACTACCCCTAAACACTAGATCCATATTTTAGACTACATATAGGGCATGTTGGTCCATTTTGTGAGCTATTTTATTTCTCTATTCTACTACATTATGTTATGTTTATTCATATGTTGAAGGTCAACTTTCACTTATTTTTTGATAACTAGCTAAAAGGACCTAGGGAAGATGATCAGATTGATAGAGAGGATCCTAACATAGATCTAGAATAATAAGATATTGTTGAAACTACGATAAATTTTTATCCCTATGAAGGACCCGATGGTGAGTTTATTTTAACATAATTTGAGTATATCTAGAGCTTTATGAAAGCTAATAGTAACAAAATATTTAAGGGTATGGAGCAGGAGGCTCATCTTGAAAGAGGTGAGACTCCTCCTCTTCCTCCTTCAAGAAGTTCCCCTATGCTTTTTTAAAACAATCCTTTGCCTAAATCTTCACATTGTGGTAATATGAGGTACCAAACAACTTATACCACTACTACAACCACCAATGTTGGAAGAAATTTGCAAGATTCTCTAACTAGTAGTGTGACTCAAAATTATCTTTAATTTCCTCCTCAATATGCTAATATCAACACTCTTGCTTATGATATATCTAATATTAGTTTTTCTCTCTCTCAGGGTATCACATGCAATACTAATGTCTATGCTCCTAAATTAAGTCAAGCACTTGTTCATCGACCTCCTTTGAGGAAATAATAATAATCCATATGTTCAAAACTTGAAAAATATGGTGAAGTAATTTGTTTTAAAAGTGGTGATGATTCAACATTCCAGTTTTACTTATAGTTATAAAGATATGTGCAATCAACCCTTGGATCCCATTGTTGTTATTAGACCTTATCCTAAGAAAATTTATATGCTATTTTTGCCCATATGTAAAGGAATGGAAGGTCCAATAGAAAATTTAAGAAGATTTAGAACAACATGCCATGATCTCATATATGATGATATGTTGTTACTAAAAATATTTTCTAAAAGCCTTACTGGCATTGCATTAGAATGGTACTATAGGTTACCTAACTATTCCTTGAGGAATTTAAAAGAGATATCAGAGTTATTTAATCAAAAATTTGGTACCTACATTGAAAGTATGTGATCATGAAAGATGTTTAAAATATAAAACAAAATTAAAAATATAGTGTTTTAGAATTTCTATCTCATTGGAGAAGCTTGGTTGGACGGTTAAGATATACTTGGCTCATCAAGATATGCTTGAAATATTTATTGGAAACTTACAATAACATATATCTTATGCATTAGAGACTACAACTATTACATATTTTGAAAAAGCAATTGAGTTAGCGAGAAAAGTGGAATAGGTTCTCATTAGAAGGGGCCAACTCAATATGAAAGAAAAAATATATACCAATTCACAACATGAGAATAAACATGTAGGAGGTGATGGTGCAGTAGATGGTATGTTTGTTAATAATATTATTAACAACCTACAAAAGATGATACTTCAAATACCTATACAAAGGAATTTCATAAAGCTTAACATGTCTATGGAAGTAGTTTTGAACAACTTTTGGAAGCTAATATGATTGATTCACATCACATAAGACAACCAGATACTACAACTATTTGGTACAGGGTAGGGTAACATTGTATATATCACAGAGTAGAAAGATACTGAACAAACTCTTGTAATAAGTTGTAAAAATTTGAAACATGTGGTTCAATATTTAATTGATGCAAGCTATATTGATATAGGGAGTTCTTAGTCATCAAATAATCAGCAAATACCAACAACAAATCTAGATATGGGAATATTCAAGGATCCATTACTAAAACATGATCAATGAGTATCTAGTCAAATATCCTATCATAATGAATCTCCTACTAATAGTAACATGGTTGGTATGATTGAGGTCACTATAAAAAGACAAGCTCAGGTTTAGCCAACTCAACATTATCAACAAGAAAAGAATTCTACATCACAACCTACTTTGGTTTTGATGAATAATCATAGACAGAATATAGAAATAGGTACACCACCTTTTATATTGAAACCCCAACCCAAGGCTTCCTTTTATCTCCAACATCAGCTAGTCGATACTGCAACTAAAATATCTATCTTAGAACTCTTAAAAACTTATTCTACCCATCAAGAAGCCTTGCTAGAGTTTCCAAAATAGCAATTATTGGAAATTTAGAGTAGTTATGTTGTCATTGATGTCAAAATTCAATTCATATTAGTGCAAGGAATTGACAAAAGGAGAGTTAAAATATTTACATTTTAAGTCTAAGATATTTGGTTTAAAGCTTCAAATGATTGGTCAAAATTTTATCTAAATAACCCAAAGGAAGGAAATACCTAGGCCCAAAGGAAATAATATTATAATATTTATTGTTATAATATTAAAGTGTGAAGAGAAAGCCTAAGATTATTCATAAAATAATTATAATATTTATATTATAATAATTTTATAACCCTAAGTAGGGTTTAGCACAAAGGTTAAATTTTTAATATTTTAATTTCTCTCCACTTTCGAGCATGGAGGAAACATGGTATTTATACCATAAAATTTTGGATCCAAAAGGTAAACCTCCGAATGCACATTCGAATGTTTAATTAAACTGGTTGATGCGATTTTGTGAGAAAAAGAGGACAAAGGTTTTTATTCTTAAAAAGCATAATAGAGCACGTGGAAGAATAAGGGGGCAAGGGTGCATACCCTTATCACCAACCATATAGTTGGCTTAGTGGTAAGGCTTGGAAACGTAAAGATTTGGAGAATGATAGGTCTCTCGTTCGATTCCCGATAATAGAAGAGGGAAGTGTTTTATCTTAAGCCATTTTTGTGTCAACAAAAGGAATAAAAATTGGTGGGTGCATTGTTTGTTTCAAGTGAGCGCTTAGCTCACGTGGTGGTTAAGTCATGGCTAAGGAGCAAGCAGCAGGCACAATGGGAGTTCAATTCATATGGAGATAGCAAGCAAGGTATTTGTCTTTGCTTTAATAAATTTTTCGCCTAAGGTTCTAAGTTGCATGGTATGTTCTAACATGGGAGGTATAAGGTGTTAAAGATAATTTTTTTTTTTGGCATGAAAAGGGTTTTGAATTAAATTATATTTTGACATAGTGAAATTGTTACGTGCCTTGGAATATTATTTTTAATGGTGGTTATATTTCATTGAAAATACATTTATGATATGTGGGAGATATAAGGAAATAATTTTAATTATTTCATGCATTTCATTATTGCATCCATATTGTTTGTTTTCCAGATCTATTGTGGAGTTGCATACCCAAAAAACGTACAACCATCCATTTGCTCTTACGTGCAATATATGAATAGAGAGAAAATCATATTTATGGTAGTTAACCATTATGGAAAATGATGTTTTTGGCAATAAAAGACAAATGGTATTTTTCTAAGTCAAGATATATGGCAGAATAAGAGTTTTTACCAAACCGTACAACGACATGACAAAACCGTACAAGCGTTTGTAATTCCATACATCTGATGATTTTTTGGCCTAAAATTGTACTTTGAAGCGTTTTTAGGGTAAATCAAGTGATTTCCAAGTGAATATTGGCAAAGTGAGTAATATTTGATCAATTCTAAGACTCTTGGAGGAGATAGTACAAGTGTTTAGGGCAGAGTCGGCGATGGGCAGGTGCTGTAGAGCACTATACCGATGCCTTTTCTCGGCTCACTCCAGGGGAGGTGTTTTGGTGCCCTTATCGGGACTGTCCAGCATGGCCAGAGGCTGGAGAGTGGCTACGTCGGGTACGTAGGGAGCGGTGGTTGACTAGGAGGCACGGGACGGAGCATAAGTTCTTTTCATATATCCGGGTTACACGACAGTTTGGGGTGCGCCAGGGGTTTCCTGGTGAACCTGTGGTTTATCAACAGCAGGGAGATGAGAGGGATTTGGATCCACCTGTCACCACGCCATTGGGCAAGGAGTCATATGTGGTTATTGACGTCCCAGACGTAGATGACGTCGAGACTACTACTGAGTATGACTCGTGGTGGGTACTACGGCGATGGAGAGGAGAGGGGACACTGGGAGGCACAGATGTGGCAGTGGAGGGTGCTAAGGTAGCAGGGGATGATTGGGGAGGTCCGTTGGATGATGTGGACATGTTGGGTGATGATGATGTAGACTTGGGCACTCCGGATCAGCTAGATATGTAGGACATGGATGAGTAGTGGGAGCTAGAGCGAGCTGCTGTTCCAAAGGATCCTGTTCATCAGGCAGACACAGAGGAGGTGGAGTCTGAGATACACGCTAAAAATGTGTGACTGACAGGACTGCTATGGATACGGGATCTGGAGTTGGGGGATGCGAGGTGGGAGAGGGATATCCTACGGTCTGAGCTGGCAGAGAAGGATAGGGTTTTGGCACAATGCGACGATGCGGTGTCATACTATCATTGGCGAGAGGCAGAGTGGTGTCGTCACTGGATAGAGTTGGAGAGGGAGGTCATCCACCTTGGTGGGCGACTTCCTGAGTCCTCGGTCAGTGGATCTTCTTGCCGGACGAGGGATGGTGCGATTGAGCAGTCAGCATCATCTCGTTGCCGACGATTAGATGAGGGAGGCGATAGCAGGCATGATGCGGGGGCTGGCAGTAGCCGCCCTGCAGGGTCCCATAGGACCCACGCCACGGGGGGTAGTTCCCGTCGCACCGATCCTGCGTGATTATGGTGGTCAACGCTTTAGGTTGGGTTTTTTGGATATGATTGCGGGGTCTGAGGACCGATTTTGTAGCCTGCGGGCATTTTTTTTTTTTTTTGACGATATATATATATATATACCGATTTTATTGTGGCTTCTTACATGTGATGATTTTATTTTTGTTATGCATGATGGCTAATGACTATGGATTTATGCATATTTATTTATTTTGATGAATGCTTATGTTATGATGAATGCAAATGTTTTTGATTTCTTTATGTGATATGCAAAGTGAATGAATGGAATTTTGTGATGATTGGTTATGGCACCATAGGCTGTTTAAGATGCTTTTTATTGTTATGGTGTATGACTCTTGTATGGATATATGTGGTTTTCTATTTTTGTATTTTTTGATGGTATTATAAGGATGATAAGCAGCGCAGATGGTTTAGGAATGTATGTTATGTTTTTTGAGATTCAGATAGTTTTAACTCACTATCCATGACTGTACTTTATCTTACAAGACTTTTGGACAAGGTATGAATCGAACTTGTTTTTGACCAAGTTATTTTACATCCCTGTGTGTGCAATTGAGTTCATTTAGTGGTATTTGTTAGGATACCACCAGTGCCAGATGGGCTTTCAACCGAACCTGTACTGAGGATCACCTAATTAGCTCCACGAATTCCTTTGTTGTATGTACTAAGTTTAATCTGCGGTGTAATCCAGGATGCCATAAGCTAGCTCATCCACATGCAAACATTGATCTGTACGCAAGTTAATGTGACAGATATATCGTCATGCGGGAGGTTTACTTTTGTTACCGATAGGCTATCAACCAAATTGGTACTGAAGCTTGCCTTATGACCTATAGAATGTTGAGAGTTCCAGGGATTCAAGGTCAACTCCCTTCTTTTCTTCAATTGTATTGGGATACTTGCTCATTTGTAGTGATGAGATCACTGTTTATTTTGATTTGTTTTTCTTTCGAGCAAGGGATTGGGGATATGGAGTGACGAAAATCACTGTTGTTTTTGCCTTTTGATGTGTGCACTGTAGGTTGTCAAATTTTGGAGTTTTGACATTTTGCAAATTTTTGGTGTTTTGCAACTATTGAGAACTTTAGGGATTCTTAGGGAATTGGGTAGGGAGGATGCTTGTCCTTTTGCCAACTCTCAGCATTCTAGGGGTCATTCGCACGGAGGGATGATCAAGATAACTGTTTCGCTTGTGGTGACCTAGATTACTTTGTAGGTTTCATCTTTCGTTCACACAACTTGGGAATTTTTAGTGTTTTAATTTGTGTTGGGATGTTACGTAACAAGGTGTATTTCAAGTATGACTCTACCTTCGTAAAATCTGTTCGATTTGATACATTACATGGTTAAAGAGGAAAATGATGACTGAATCATTGAAACTCTTGGTACATTTACAGACCACTGACTGTAGTGTGGTAAAAGTTATGCATGGTGTTTTTGTTGTTTTTGTAAAATGGAACTATGCGGAACAAGATGGACTAGCAGAGCAATTGCGAGCCTATGGTGCCTTTGACCTATACAACCACAAATATGCAATGTATGGATGCAATGCTTAATGCAGCTACATATTTTTGTACTTTTGATGGATTGATTTTGTGAATGTGAATATGCGGTGCTAGAGGAACTCTCTATTGATGAATTTGACCAAGCGATTGCGATAATCGTTGGAGATTTTTAGGTTTGACCAAGTGATTGCGATAATCCTTGGAGCTTTTTGGTGTGACCAAGTGATTGCGATAATCCTTGGAGCTTTTTGGGTTTTGCCCAAGTGATTGCGATAATCCTTGGAGCTTTTTGTTTTGACCAAGTGATTGCGATAATCCTTGGAGCTTTTGGATTGACCAAGTGATTGTGATAATCCTTGGAGCTTTTTGTGGTGACCAAGTGATTGCGATAATCCTTGGAGCTTTTTTTTTGACCAAGTGATTGCGATAATCCTTGGAGCTTTTGGATTGACCAAGTGATTGTGATAATCCTTGGAGCTTTTTGTGGTGACCAAGTGATTGCGATAATCCTTGGAGCTTTTTGTTTTGACCAAGTGATTGCGATAATCCTTGGAGCTTTTGGATTGACCAAGTGATTGTGATAATCCTTGGAGCTTTTGGATTGACCAAGTGATTGTGATAATCCTTGGAGCTTTTTGAGGATATGGCTTTCTTAGATGTGGAATGGTCTCAAATGACTGATATTCAAGGGTTCTGTTTCCTTGATACCATCAAGAGAAGCTAGCCGGTATGTCCCGGGTCCTATTATGCTATCAATGACATATGGACCTAACCAATTTGCCGTGAATTTGTCCCTCATGTGGGACGGCAAATTAGAGTTTTGTTGGTTTTCCTTCAGAACCAAATCACCAACCCGAAAGTCTCTTAGGTGAACTTTCATGTTGTATGCTTTCTTAAGCCGCTCTTGATAGATACGTAAGTGCTCGAGAGCATTAACGCGTCGTTCGTCAAGCAACGTAAGTTGGTCTAACCGGGCTTGCCACGCGAGTGTTATCATCGATGAACTCCTGCATTGATATGCGAAGGGAAGGAATTTCCAAATCGAGAGGCATTACCGCCTCCGAGCCATACACGAGCGAAAACGGAGTTGCCCCAGTGGGCGTCCGAATGCTAGTGCGATAAGCCCAAAGGGCAAGTGGGATTTGTATGTGCCAATCCTTATGACTGTCTGTGACTGTCTTTTTAAGGATGGCGACTAGTGTTTTGTTTGATGCCTCTGCTTGCCCGTTTGCTTGCGGATAATAGGGCGTTGAAAAGCTGTGCTGAATTTTGTACTTTGTGGTCAAAGCACGCACGTCTTTGTTCTTGAATGATGGCCCATTATCCGATATTATTTTGGATGGAATACCAAAATGACATATGATGTTATGCAAGATGAACTCCACAATGCGGGGTCCTTTCGTTGAGGTTAACGGAATTGCTTCCACCCATTTGGTAAAATACTCTGTGGCCGTTATGATAAACGTGTGACGGCCTGACGATGCAGGGGAGATATTTCCGATTAGATCGAGGCCCCACTATGAAAATGGCCAAGCAGACTGGACTATCTATAGGGCCTGGGAAGGTACGTGCATCAAATTGGCATGATGTTGACATTTCACGCACTTCTTGACATATTCGCAACAATCTCGCTCTAAAGATGGCCAATAATAGCCCATGCGAAGAATGCACTTTGCGATGGCCATACCACTAAAGTGACCACCACATGTACCGTCGTGCACTTGGGCGACTACCCAAGTGGACTCTTGCTGGTCCAAACAACGAAGAAGAATTCCGTCATAGCTTCGACGATACAAAATGTCTCCTATCAAGACATACTTAGCCGCTTTTTGCTTGAATGTTCGTTTTGCGGCGTGCGTCAATCCAAAGGGAAGATTACCTAATTTGAGATAATCTCTTATGGGTAAATACCAGTCCTGTTGATCAGAAACCTCGACAGTATGAACCGCCAATCCCTTTTGAAGTTCTTCCCTAACAGATGTTGATTGGGATAAAACTTGTAAAAATAGCGTTGTGTTGCTATTAATGGGAGTAGGGGAAAACAAGGACCCCCAGTTGGCACGTTTCAGACGATCTCGGATTCGAAAGAACTTATCCGAGGATGGTTCAATCTGGATCATTTGAATTCCTGGCATCAAATCTGAGCTTGCACGCTCCATCACGGATTGCGATAATGTTTTGACTTGAATGGTTGTCATATCACCGGAAAGGTCTTGCGAAATTAGTGACCCCAGGGAGGCCATTGTGTCCGCAAAACGATTCGATGATCGAGGGAGTGCCTCGATGTCATACCACTCAAGTTTTGCCAGGAATTTGTCCACGAGGGCTTTATAGGCCTTCAGAACTAGGCATTTGCATTGATATACCCCTTTGACTTGATTGACTATTAACAGCGAATCACCAAAGATATTCAATCGTTTGATGTTCATGGCGATTGCTTGTTTGAAGACCTAGGAGCAAGGCTTCATATTCCGCATTATTGTTGGTGCACTTGGAAGTTTAATTTAAATGACAGGGGGCATTGGAGCGCCTCGTGGTGTGAAGAATACAATTCCTGTGCCACCACCTTGCTCGCATTTAGAACCATCGAAGAACAGGGTTATGTCGGCCTGTGACTCAGGCTCATCAGAATCTGGAGATTCTGAGACATGGAAGACCCCATCATCGGGTAGTTCTATGACCAGAGGCTGATCGTCTTCAAGAGGAGCCTCTTCTAGTTGATCGGCTATGACTTGTCCTTTGATAGATTTTTGCCCAATGAACTCAATGTCAAATTCCGTCAACAACATGATCCATTTCATCGTGCGACTACTATGATAAGTATGACTCATCATGTATCGCAATGGATTCTCCTTAGACACAACATACGTAGTGTTTCTCAGCATGTAGTGGCATAGCTTTTTGGTAGCAAACACCACTACCAAGCAGAGTTTCTCAACGTATGCATAGTTAAGTTCGTAATCGACCAGGGTGCGGCTAAGATAGTAAGTAGCCTGTTCTTTGTGAAGTTCATTCTTTTGGGCTAGCATGGCGCCCAGTGCCACCTCAGTAGCTGAGATGTATAAGTAGAACGAAACTCCTGGTCTAGGTGGTGCCAATACCGATGACGAAGCCAAGTATTGTTTGATTTCGTCAAAGGCTGACTGGCACTCGTCATCCCAGTGAAATGTAACTCCCTTGTGCAATAATTTGTTCATGGGTCGGCATTTGTCAGATAATTGCGCTATGAAGCGTTTAATCGACGCGACCTTTCCTTGCAGACTTCTGAGCTTCTTGATAGTGGTTGGGGAAGCCATTTCAAGGATTGCCTTGACTTTCTTTGGGTCCACTTCGATGCCTCATTTTGAGACTATAAAACCCAAGAGTTTTCCAGATGTGACGCCAAATACGCACTTCTTGGGATTCAGATTGACCTTATGCTCTATGAGGCGATCGAGAATCTTGCTTAAGTCACCGAGATGATCTGAGCGCAAAAGAGATTTGGCTAACAAATCATCCATGTAATCTTCCAAAGTTTTGTGCATGTAATCATGGAAGATGTATGTCATGGCACGTTGGTAGGTAGCGCCAGCATTTTTAAGGCCAAAAGGCATGACCTTATAACAAAATGTCCCCCAAGGCATTGTGAACGCCATTTTAAGTTGGTCTTCAGGATTGATACGAATTTGGTTGTATCCTGAGAAGCCATCCATTAGGGAGAGCATTTCATGACCTACTGTAGCGTCTACTAGCGCGTCGATGCTTGGCAAGGGGAAATCATCCTTAGGACTCGCTTTGTTTAGGTCTCAAAAATCGATGCATATGCGAATCCTCCCATCGGGCTTCTTGACGGGAACCATGTTGGACAGCCATGGCGGATAATCCACGTAGATGACAAACTGTGCATCCAACAGCTTTTGTAATTCGTCTTTGACCATCAAGGCCACTGTTGGGTGCATCTTGCGTAGTTTTTGCTTTACAGGCTTGATTGTCGGATCAAGCGTTAAATTATGCGTGACTAGCTGCGGGTCTAGTCCCGGCATGTCTCTGTATGACCATGCAAAAACTTCCTTCTTCGCTTTGAGAAGGGCGATGTATTCGGCTTGCTCTTTGGGGGAAAGACTTACCCCCAGCTTGATAATCTGTGGATTCGTTGGGTCTAAGCCGATGTCTACGTCAGTCATTTCTTCGACTGACATGTGGGATCCTTCCTCCAACTGATGTGGAGTCGGGATCAAATGGATATCATTGGCTGAGTTTAAATCTGCGTTTGGAACCTCGGGTCCCTCTTCAGCCTGAAAAATTTCTTGAGTTGTCCTTGGGGTCAAATGAGGCATTTCACCGAAAGGCCAGTACTATGATGGTGATAAAGGTGAATTGACGCGATCCCAGTCGATGGCATCTATGTCTAGATGCAATGACCGTGTTGGATCGGCCAGATTGCGGATGGGTGCGGTCAAATCAATGGAGATCATGTGGATGGAATGAATTTGGTCTCCAGAACCGCGGGTGTGATAGCTCGATTCTTTTAGATGCTCCCTATACTCTGGATCTGGCTCTACGGGAATGGGCACGAATGGATCTTCCCTAGGTGCGAATTCGTCCCTATTTGCGAAAAGGATGGCAGGGTCTTTTCTCGGCATTGGTGTCATGATGGGATCTCGAGGTGGACGATGCTCATCTTGAATTTGGAGCCATGGATCCAATACTTGGTCCCACCTTGCAGGGTCTACCCACCATTCATGCCCTAACCGTATGCCCATCTGTCCCATTAGATCTTCATGGGTTAAAGCATGGTGATGTCATCGCGCATGTCTGAGATAGTCCATTTCAGTCTCATCTTCTGAATCACTTTCGAAGACCCAAAAATGTTCATCCTCTTCAGCAACTGTTGCTTGCGGCGTTGAGGATCCTCCTTGTTCCAGCAAGTTAATCTGGTCCCATTGTGGTTGTTCCACTCTTGGTGGAGGGACCTGATTCTCTTGATGCTGTGTTGTTTCATCTAGAATCTCTAAGGGGAACAACTTCAGAAAGATGTCCGACAGTCGTTGGTTTTCTCTTTGAGGACCACTGTCCAAACTTTCGCCTCTCTCTAGCAAAGGAGAGGGATTACTGTTGTTTCCAGGGGTGTTTGTTGACCATGGGAGGTAGTCTCCCAATGTGTATTCTGTATTTGGATTGGCATAAGGGTCTAATGCCAATCCCCCCTTGTTGCCTATTTCTAGGCCTTGCATATTTTCAACCAAGATGTCTAATGGCAGGGGATGGTTGAACCCTACCCCTGACTTGTCATATGGCATCTGATATCTTGGTTGGCAAAGGATCCGCATCCCTTGCTCATATCTCGCCTAGCCCGTATCCATGCCAATTGCATTGGCCGAGATATTTTAGGGCAAAATCTGGGTTTGACAGATAGTTGATGTTTTCAACAAAAGGCTCTTCGTCTGCTTCCTTTTGTTGGCATGGTTCAAGACCATGATCAAGGCCCCCATACACGAAATTTTTCTGGTTTGGAGGGTAGCCTAGAGGAACAATTGTCCCTATGGGAAGGCGAGGTCTTCCCATGTCTTGTACTTGACTCCAATGTCGGCGTCGCCACAACATTTTGTACCAAATATTCCCCCAAGCCCGTATCGGCCATTTCAACAGTGATTGTTGATGATTGGGTGGGAGGAAATGGTAGTCCTTCTTGACTCCATTCCATGTTTGGTGTTTCAGGAGTCTTAGTTTTTGTTGTGCTGGGTGTTTTCTCCGTTGATACCATTGAGATTGTGGGCAACCTTTCTTCCAAGGGTTTAACCTCTTCCACGATCTGTTTTCCCTTGTCCTTCTATTGGGCCATGATAGGTGGCGTTGATGATGAAGGAGCAGGTGATGAGGTCTCACCTGGCTGGGATTTTGCCTTGTTGGCCACCAGTGGTGCCTGCGGTATCGGACCCTGTTTAGATGGATTTAATTGAAAATCCAAATGCGTTGAAGGGAGGGTCGATTGAGGCATGAATTGTACCGCATTGCAATACTTGAAGGGCTCTAAGTCCATTGGGACTACATGTATTTCTCCCTCATAAGCATACTTTAAGCATTGGTGGGCGATCGAAGGGACACACTTCATGTCCCTGATCCAAGGCCGCCCTAGCAGTATATTATAAGCCATTTCGCCTTCCAAGACATGGCACAGTGTAGGTATTGTCTTTTGTCCTACCTGGATAGGCGGAACAAGCGTGTCGACTGTCGAGCATATTGCATCGTTGAAAGCTCGCAGTGTGTACGTGGAGGCTGTGATGTGAGAGGCTAGAAACTTCAAATGTTTTAAGGCTGCAGTGGTAATGATGTTACTTGGACGAGCCAGTATCTATCAGCACTCTCTTGTACGAAATCCCGTTGACCCGCGCGATAACGTGCAGGGGTGGATCTGCCATGTCATTCGATATCGTTTTGACCTCATCTTCTCTGAATGTGATGACCGGCTCCGTACATCGTTTCACATGTCCTACGAAGTTGTTGAAAGAATTTGCTTCATGGGGCTGTAATTCAATGGCTTTTAAAATGTCCATAAGAGCTTCCCTATGGGGTGCTGACTGTTGAATAAGCTCGTAAATGGATAGCCTAGCCGATGTGGTCTGCAAACTCTATGTGAGTTTGGTTCGTATTGTGACCTCGGGTCTAGGCGGAGGCAACTGCGTTGGGCGTTGTTGAGGCTGCGATGTTGTCGGAACTTCCCTCGTAGCTACCTCGGGGGCAACTGCTGGGTACCTTCTGTTCCTTGTTACTATGCTAATCATTCCCACAAATCCTTGCGTGGGAAGATCCTGTCGCACCTCGTTAATCTGGAGTGGTTTTGTCTGTGCCTCGTGGGCAGGCAAGGGGTCCTTGAATACCCCCATTTGTTGGTTGTTTGGCACGATGGGGTTGTCCACGACCAATGTTCTATTGTCGATCAAATCCTGGACTAGTTCTTTGAATTTCAAGCACCCATTCAAGTCATGTCCTCTGCGCCTATGGAATCTACAATACAATTCTTCTCTGTACCCCCTAGGCTTGGGAATGTTAGGGTCTATAGTTTGAATTTCTGGCAGAGTGACTAAATTTTCCGCTGACAAGCGGTCAAATAAGGAATCCCTAGACTCCGCATATGGGGTGAAATGTCGTCTAGGGCGACGCGGGTAATTTTGCTCCTGTCTTCTATTATCTCTTTCATAAGCAGGAGGCATTGCCTGGTAATTAGCCTTTTGGGGCTGCGTTTCTTGCACAGGCGCGGGAACATTTATCGCAACTTGGTTGATTGCAGCGTGTTGTGGTTGCGTTGTCCCGATTTTAGTGGTTTTATTCCACTCTTTCTTTTTAGGCTTAGCGATTGCGCCTTCACCTATTTTAATCTCTTCTATGACTCTGGCTTGCGCCAAAGCTTCTTCTAAGCTATCGTATTGCCGCAGCAACAATAGACCGAGAGATTGATTTTAAGCAACTTTTTGCGAACATCTCGCGTGAGATCGGACATAGGAGGACGGTAGGGTAACTTAGAAAGCAAAGCTCTCCATCGATTCCCATATGCTGCCACTGTTTCCTCCTCAAATTGTTTGAGGCTCGCCGGATCACTCGGTGATGCCTTCTTCCTTGTGTTGAAGGCAAAGCGTTCAAGAAACGCATCTACTAATTGATCTAAGTTGCTTATGTTTGTGTTTGGGTAGTTGTGTGAACCAATCCGAGGCGGGGCCTGCGAATGTGGTTATGAATGTTCTAAGCAACAATGCGTCATTATCTTGGATGCCGAAGCATTGGCTTAAAAATCTTGTAACGTGTTCTTGTGCGTCCTCTTCACCTTTAAAAACTGCCAATTGAGGCAACTTGAAGTGCTCGGGGTAAAGAGGTGTAGGCACTGAGGGATGCACCGGATTACTACGGAGTTGACGTAATGTGGGTTTTTGATGCCCAGCAGCTTTTGTTTCCACAGACTCCAAACGCTCCAATAGCGCTTGGTATGCATCGGAAGATTTTATTTCTTCCTCTCTTGTTCTCTCTCGTTGTAAGTTATGATAAACTGGAGGCCTATGGAGGGGTGGCCGAATGGCATCCCTCCTGCCTTGATGGGGACTTTCAACATATTCCTCTTCTGGTTCATACTCCTCGTAAAATTCTTGAGGAGTCTCTGGGTGAAACCTATGACCCTGATCAAGCCCTCGCTGAAGGTACCCATCATTGTTTCGGGGAGTTGCCTCCCTCTCGAATCCATGAGGTCTTGGAGGCAAAGCTTGACGAGGTCGTGGAGACCTGTCCTGCACCAACGAATTATGTCTCACATATTGTTCGGCTCTTTGAATGCGAGGGGTTGGCTCCCTCTCAGGTAGTTTATAGCGTAGCTCATCCGCTTCGCGTTGCATGCGCTCTCTATCCAAGTGGTGTTGATACTCTATCTCCCGATGACTTTGTTTAAGCCGCATGATTTGGGCTTGACGGGTGGCATGTTGGGCGACTATCGGGTCAATTTGGTCTACCCTATTTTGCTCAGGAGGTTCGAATGTTCCTCCTATGTGTTTGCCTTGATTTTGATGATCTACAACTTCAAGGGGTCGCTTCCCTCTGTCGAGGTAGGCGGCCTGTACTCGAGGTTCTGGCCTCAAGGGGTGATCATGATGTCCAGCTGGTGCGGAAGTGCAAGGTTCCCGCGTTGTATGTTGCTGTCTTTGAGGAATGCGATGATCTTCCTCGCGCTCCCTCTCATAGGTGTGAAGGGGACAGGCGGAGTTAGGTCATTTTGTGTAAAGAACCCTACGCTCTAGATTTTGTCTCTCTGTTCTGATGTGAGGTAAAGAAGGGATACCATATCCACGTTGTCCCTCCAAATGGATGGTTTGCCTGTCTAGCGCTTCGTCGCGCCGTGGCCACTCATGTCTAACCTGAGAGGGCGATTCTCTGTTTACCTCAAGGTCTACATGTAAGGCGTCCTCTCGAAAGGGGCTGCTTTGAATAGGCATACCCCACCGAGGATTCTGAATTGGATTCTTTTGTAGGTTAGACCGATAAGGCGGTATGACCAAGTCCTCAAGACTGAAGCGAAGGCGACTTGTGCCTGCTTCTTGTGTACCTTCTGGAGCTTCTGCCCTTGATTGGGCTTGGCTACGGGTATACACCATTGCGTTGCTTCTATACTATCTAAGTAGATTTTTTATCTCGTTTATGATGATTTTTTTTTTTTGTCTACACTAAGCAGAAATAAACACACACATGCGCAAACCGTGATTATCTCTTTTAAGGATTATTGGTGTGTCCTAAACTGGTTTAGTGTATTTTGATATTTTGTTTTGTTTTTGTAGGTTTTGAAGATCGTTTAAATGCATTATGATGGCTCATATAACTCCCAAAATGGTCGCCCCTTCAATATACCAACCAGTCCGATATACCAACCTCTCTATATACCCGCCCTTACGAGAGGGAGACTATAGGTACGTGAGAGCAGAAGGTACGTGGTACGTAGGCGGTACGGAAGGGGGATTGTCCTGTTAATGGCACCTACCATAGAAAACTTATCCTCGCGCGCATGGGAATCACCCCAGCGGCACTCGGTCAGTCTTCGTCAGGATTTACGCCTAACAACAGTTGACAATCGGGAAAATGGATGCAAAGCTAAGCCAAGGTGGTGATGAACCCACCGTTGGTCTTGCTCAAGGGCTGGGGTCTTACGACCAGCTCCTTGGTTTAAAATTATTTCGTGATGTGTGTGGGATTCATTTTATTTAGCGAAAATGAAACAAGCATAAATGACTTTCCTTAAGTAATGCAGGATAAAATGAAAACAGTCAAAGAAACAGAAACAGAAACAGAAATTTTAACAGAGATTATAAAAATCCCTACTTCTTCTCTGCTTGCTCCGGTTGCTTCTGAATTTCTACTCTGAAAATCCGCAAGCAAGAATTCGTCCCTCTGGGAGACGAATTACAGAACATAATTCGTCCCTCCCAGAGACGAATTTGAATTCGTCCCAGGGTCAGACGAATTGCAGAACAGAATTCGTCCCTGCTAGAGACGAATAGCAGTATGCAACAAAAAATGTACCTGTCAAGCACAAAACACAAAAATTTAATCAGTTTTTGTGATTTTAAACACCAGGGAACAGGGTCCCACCGTGATCGCCACTGAAAGCACGAGATTTCGGGCGAAGGAAACACTAATTGCGATGCATTCAAAATCAAATACGCTTAAGTCCTAGAAATGTAAATTGCATGAAACGAAAGAAACGCATTGGAAGAGACACAAGCAAATGGAGAAAACACAGCCCTTTCATTAAAATTTCTTGATCTCTGTTACAATGACGCCTCCTCCCTTTTCAGGGGCTAGGAGCGCTAAAAGAATTTGATTACAATCACTTAATGTTCCTCTTTCCGCGTGCCCACGATTGAAATGGACGGGCCAAGATGATGCCGTCGCTGATGTCGATGAGTTCTTCACCTCTGCTGCTTCTCCTACGAACAAAGAAACAACCAAGATGTCAGTAGCACCTGCCGCAAATGGAAAGTGTTCGTTCTCTAAAATTAACGAAATATGCATGTAAACATTTGCCTGAAACGGTAAATACAGTGAGTCCAAATGGCTTGAAATCTTGACAGAAGACAGAAAAAGTTACCAGAAGGCCATTGCCACTGAGACAGCTGGCCAATCTGCCTTCAACTGGAATTCGTCCCTGGGCAGGACGAATTTTGACTGCAATTCGTCCCTGGGTGGGACGAATTCTTCTGTGTTGAAGAAGCCGACCTGTTGCTGCTCCAATGTCGATTCCCGAGACCTGCAAAATGCCTGCAAACAAAGGGGTTATGTAATTGGGGCCATTTTGGGACGACCCAGATGGTCGGATTCTCCCAATTTGGCCTCTACCCTCGGGAATTTGATCTCGCCACCTGCAAGTTAGTGAAACAACAAAGCGACACAAAACATACTAGAATCTGATCAAAAGTTATGAACTTGCAGCTATGAGTTAACCAAACATGATAACACAAAATGCAACCTGAAAAAGTAATCTAGAATGCTCTAAAACTTAGAAAGTGCGGGGGTGCCCAAGTGGGCCTCCCACCGTTGGCACTTGATTCCGGCGCCAATCCACTAGGGATGGGCCCAAAACCTCTTAGGATTGAGGGGTCGGCGAATTGGTTGGTTCAGGTGTCCATGTGTTGGATTTGGGTCAGGTTCAAGCTTCCAAAAGCCACCCAACAACCTCCCTTGCAAGAGAGATTGGTGGATGCGAGAAGGTGAACCAAAAGGGATGCAAGTGGGTCTTCAACTCGGCAGCACTTCGTTGCTTGAAATCTCCTTTTTCTTTCCTTTTTGGGTGAGAAAAGTCCCACCTTTTATAGACCCATGGGGTCTCTTTTGAGAGGGAAGCACAAATGCCATGTGTTGGTCATAGGTGCCATGTGGCGATCATGTCTTCCCATGAGGGAGGGGAGTCCTCCATTGACTTGGGCTCTCATAATCGCCCTTGTGACAGTCCTCTAACGGCCTATCTATCCACCCACACATGCGTGCGAGGCAGGAGTCATCAATCGATCGTCCCGGGCTGCCACTTGGCACCATTCTTCTTTTTCCCCGTTAAACTTGGAATTCGTCCCTGGGTGAGACGATTTCAGAATTCGTCCCTGGGTGAGACGAATTCCAGTTAGTATTCGTCCCTGGGTGAGACGAATATTGAGCAAAGTGTCTAAATGTGCCAAATTGCTTCCTGACCTTACAAAATTGCTATGAAAGTGGTTAGGACCACTGTTTGACCTCTGAGGGCTGCCCCGGGGGCTGTGTTTGTCAAAGCGATCAGTGTTTGCAGTCACATAATCGGATTGGTGCTGTTTTGGTGTCTACATTTAGTAATCTTGCTCCAAGTATTAAGTCCATATGATGAATAATATGGTAATCCTTCTAACAATACTTGTAAAAGAATCTTTGCATATTCCTCCAACAAATGCTTTACTTCTTATGGAATTGCATCCATCCTTATTGACAAGGAAGTGGAAAGTAGCTATGGATGAAGAGATAGCAACAATAGAAAATAATGACACATGGGAATTGGTAAATCTTCCACAAGGAAAAGAGGTTATTGGTGTAAAATGGGTTTATAAAACAAAATGTAATGATGAAGGAAATATTGAGACGTATAAAGCAAGACTAGTTGTGAAGGTATACAAATAGCAACATGTAATAGATTACGATAAAACATTCGCCCCAGTTGCAAGAATGGAAATAGTAAGGATAGTCTTGGCTATTGCAGCTCAACACAAGTGGAAAGTCCGTCAAATGGATGTGAAGTCAACATTCTTAAATGGTGTCTTGAAGGAAGAAGATTATGTGGAGCAACCATCTCGATATGAAGTTCACGGACATGAGAACAAGGTGTATAAGCTGAAGAAGACACTCTATGGCTTAAAACAAGCACCACGGTTATGGTACAATAGAATAGACTCTTATCTCTTAAGCAATGGTTTTTCTAAAAGTGATGGTGAGCAAACTCTTTACATTAAAGCAAGTAATGATAAGATTTTAATTGTTGTTTTATATGTAGATGGTCTAATATTTACGGGGAATTATGATATCCTAATTGTTGAGTTTAAAGAAGCTATGAAGAATCAATTTGATATGACTTCTTTAGGCTTATTGAGATACTTTCTTGGTATTGAGGTCCAACAAATGGATCATGGAATATTTATTTCTCAATCAAACTATGCAGCGGGTATCTTGAAGAGATTCAAAATGGAAAATTGTAAGCCTACACCAGCTCCAATAGCTATGGGATTAAAATTTAGAATGGAATATTGGATCAAGAATGTAAATCCAACTTTATACAAGAGCATTGTAGGAAGTTTAATATACTTGACAACCACAAGGCCGGACATAATGTATGCAGTAAGTTTAAAATCAAGGTTTATGGAGACTCCTAAGGCGACACACTTGCAAGCAACAAAAATAATCTTACGGTATGTTAATGAAACAAAGGAATATGACATTTTGTACACAAAGGCAAATGAGTTCAAGCTGATTGGATACACAGACAGTGACTGGCCAGGTATCGTAGAAGATAGGAAGAGTACTTCAGGATATGTTTTTCATCTTGGATCAGGATTTATCTCATGGTATTCAAAAAGCAACCTATTGTCTATCTTTCTACAGCCAAAGCGGAGTATGTAGCAGCTACAGGGGCAACATGTCAAACGATGTGGATGAGGATAATGTTGAAAGACCTTGGACATAAGCAAGGAGAACCAACAAGATTTTTTTGTGATAATAAGTCTGGCATAGCATTATCCAAGAACATTGTGTTTCACAAGAGGACCAAGCACATAGACACTCTGTTATCATCCTAGAGAGAGTGTCATACTGGAAACCAAACCGTCGGGTCCATGCCATGTGAAGGTGCTGTCTAGAATTATTTCCCTCCAAAGCACTGCAGATAGAACCAAGCATTGTTGTCAGAGCTTGTTGTTAGAGCTTGCCATTTGAGAATTGCTGTCATAAAGTACGCCACAGAGGAGAATGTCGTCTAGATGATTGTCATCTAGGAACATGCCATCAATAAATTCGCCATCTTCTTAAGTGTCATCAGAGAATGAGCTGACGAGAAGTTTGCCGTCGTAAAGCTTGTGGACTAAGACTGTCGTCTTCAGTTTGAAAATCAGTCAACCGTCAAAGCCAAATTGACCGCCGTCTCAAGGTGTTGGCTTTTGAAAATACATTTACCCTTTGTCTTACCTAGGTTGATGAAATGGAAAGACATTCTACCTATATAAAATGTTGGTTGGTGATTCATTTCTTTTATCTAATTATGTTCATATGTTTTGTGTTTGTTATATTATTTTTGTCGTTGCTTTTTTCTTTGTTTCTGTCCTCCAAAGTCCGTGACTAAGAATAGAATCTTACTAATAATAGAAGCTTGTTAATTCTCTTCACACATATAAGAGTTCTTTCTAAATATTTTCGTCCAAAACTTTCTCTTCACACGATATGTTATGTCGGCCATCTCTTGGACTTCACGTGAGGAAGACAGTTATTCACAATCAAAATCCGTTGCAAAGAATAGCATTCTCCAACTATTATACAACAAAAATGTAGATACACAGTTCCAAAATCCGTTACTAATAATAGAAGCTTCCAATAGTTGTTTAGGATAGAAGCTTCCCATATTTGTTTAACCCAAATGCTATAGTATATATAACATCTGATCTTAACTCACAAAACATATTCATTGCCAAACTGAATTTGAATATATGCAGTAATTTCCTAAGTTGAAAATGGGCAAATTAGCAGCATTTGTTTTTTTGTTTTCAAGTTTTCTTCTTTTGATTTCGGCTAGTGAGCCGCTAGTTCCAGCGCTGTATATATTTGGAGATTCCACTGTAGATCCTGGTAACAATAACGGACTTGAAACGATTGCCAAAGCCAATTTTCCGCCAT